>JAUCBN010000007.1:6847500-16847500 GCA_035048815.1 Abelmoschus esculentus | reverse complement strand
ATAAAGAAAAACGAGCTAAGTGTAAAGATTTGACAATTTGAGTGCTTAGAGTTGGATTAAATACTTGGATTATGCCTGTAGGTTCACTAGTTGTTGTAGCTCTTGAGAATTTTTTTTATACTCTCTCATTGAATTCTAATTGTTTAAATGGTTGGGATCATCAATATAGCCGTTGACACACATTCTTCCCACTATAAATGTACTTCTATAACATGTTATATCGATACACGAAATCCCTTATCAAAACAGTGCTAAAATAGAAAGAGTTGTTATGTGCATTAAAGAGGGGGATATCAAAATACTTTACCCGCATATCAAAACGTGTAGCCTTTAAAACATGGACGTATTGAATCAGCTAGGGAGTTTTATTGAAACATTTTGAATCTGTCAAAATGTGTATCGAAACACCTGAAGGGGTGTATCAAAACAGGTCAACGAACTTTTAAAAATTTGATTTCCCAATAATTGACAAGCAACGGTTAAAAATTAAATGATCGAAATATTTTGAAAAATATAACTCATTGTATCGACGTTTGTTTGCTGTATCAGAACGCTTTAAATCTAATATTTAATTTTAAATGTAGGGTCGTATTGAAACAACCAAAGACTGTATTGAAACGCCTCGATAAATTTTAACGTTTTGACTTTGAAAACACTTAGGAAAAATTTTGATGGATTATTCTAACCTAACCCAAAAATAAATAAACTAAACTCGATCCCGATCCGACCCATAAAAATAATTTTATGGATTTAATTCTAAAAAATATTTTAATGGATTTAATTATAAAAATTATAATTTTAAGGACTAAACTAATAAAAAATTTAATTTTAAAGACCTAATTATAAAAAAATATACATAGAGAGGTGTATTATTATATCACTAAAAATTTAAGAAATATTACACAATTAGTCTCGGATCGGATATTTTTTACTCTAAACCTAAATCCGACCCAATATCACCTTCAATAAAAACTCGACCCGAACTCAATTTTTCATTAAAAAAGACAACCTGATCAAATCGGGTTGAGTCAAATTCCAATTGGATCGGATAAAATACTCGTCCCTACTTGGTTTTCCTATTTTTCCTTTTTATATATTACTGTCGCATGGAAAGTAGATAATTTAATTTCAGGCATCTACGAGATTATGCATAATTGCAGTTCAAAATGTCATTACGAGGAGTGAGCATTTTCTTCTAAAATCCCATAGTGATGATACATGCATGACATGGCATTGACAGCAGAAAACTTAATCATCCAACTTTTTTTTAGTTTAGTTGCTAAATATAAAATTTTTATTAGAGAAGGATTGATGTCATACAAGAGCTTCGGGCGCAGGTGCAAATATAGTACAATGTTATCATTTTGGTTGAATGAAACACAAATATCATACAATAAACTTGGTTCAAATTGATTGACGCATTTTCTAGCATTTTGTCATCATCATGTTCAGGAGGAATGAGTAAAGTTGCCAAGGATTTTTTGCTTGGTCTGCGGGGTGGAACACTAGACTTGTAAGATAAGCATTATGTGCTCACTTATTTCATCTGCATATTCAATATTTTTTTATATAATTTTTATCCAATTGATCTCGATAATTCATGGTCAGGATATAGATCTCCTGGAGTCAATATTTTTTGATTAATTGTCATTGTGTTTGAAAAGCTTGGTTTAGAATGGAGCTTTTGAAAAGCTTGCTTTGAAAAGCTAAAAAATCTAGCTTTTGAAAAGCTTGGTTTGAAAAGCTAAAATTAAGGCTAAAAAAACAAAGTGTGGTGGAAAAGCTTTTACCACTTTTAAGTGTTTTTATTGCTTTTTAGTAGAAGCACTTTTTTAAGTGCTTTTGGGTTGCAAAAAGCAACAAAAAACACACCCTAAATAAACTAGGACAGACCATTGTGATACATGCACTAAGACTCATACACATGATGTGTTTACTTTTTTACTCGGCACGATTATAAAAATAAAGTTAAGGTAACTCAAAGACATGATACATTCAACAATTTAAGATTTTTATAAACAAATGTTTACAAGCCTTCTTAATGAATCAAACATTGAATGAAAAAATTGATACTCTTAAGTTCTTAAGAACACGTGATCAAAAAAATATATTTGAGACTCAAATAAATTTTATATTAATTAAATAAAAGTTAGAATGATCAACTCCATTCGTTGATTTTAGGAGTTTCATCTTATTAAACTTTCCATATGTTTAAGTCATTTTTCTAAATATTTGTTGATCTCTTTTTATTAGTTATCTATGTGTTGATTTTTAGGAGAGATTATTCTATGAACCAGTTTCACCACGTTATCCATGGTTCTTAACCACTAAAAGGTACTCAATTAATTTTTATTTTTTATATTATTTTTTTCTAATTAATCTCTAATTAACCACTCACTACCTATTTATATGGTAATAAAAAAAGTGAAGAATCACTCTTGAAAAAATGACATGAAAAATATAAAAATTTTGAATGGTTAAGGACTATGGATGAACTGATATAACCGATCCATAAAATAATTTTTCAATTTTAAGGATTAAATAATACTTTATTTTGTTGTCACTTTTATGATATAAAAGTAGTAGTTTATTCTCTTGTAAACAATTTGAGAACTTGTCTTACTTTTAAGAATAAATGTTATTAAGTACATTTTTGTAAGTATTATTACTTGTGCTTCAAAGTTTATCTTCAACGCGATTTTCTTCTAGTGTTTTTGGAGAAAAAAAAATCATCTCCGCACTCTATTACCTAAACAATTTTGATTAGAGGGTCGATTAAAATTTATCATGGAGCTCACTTCACCAACCTCGACGATCAAGAGAGTTCCTCGGATACCATTTTCTTCTTCTTCCTTACTACCAATCCCAGTGGATGAACAGGTGACATTGTGAAGAAAAACAACTAGCCAGTATGGTACAGGTTGAATGCAGTGAACCAAAGGAAAGCCAAGGCTAAACATTATGACCGCATTTACTTTTCTTATGAATATGTTACACGATGTGCATAAGACCAAATACATAAAGAAGGCCAAAAAAAAAACGATTCGATACACAATGTGCAAGTAGTTGCACCCTACCATCATTGTAAACATCTGCTGGCTATACGTGACTGATGAAGGACGGCAGGTCATAACAACAAACATGGGTCACTTATCCCCAACTTCAGTGCATTCTCATTTCCTATGCTTCTTCAGTAAAGGCTCTGCTTGCGCTTCACTCTGCTAAACAGTCAAATTTGTGGAAAATGAAAAACAATTATTGTATAATGCATAAAGATTTCAGGAAATGAAGCAATTTAGTAAGGTGCAATCCTACAAGGAAATTGTTGAAGCCAAGAGGAATGGAGGATAATACCATATCCATCTTGTCAAACTTTTTTAAACATATACATGCGAAATTATAGTTCACTGCAATAAGTAAAAGATGATGATGCTTACAACATTTGAAAGCTGCTCCCGGATGTATGCCATTGACCTCAACATTGCTCCTAACGTATCCCTGGATACCTGGAATTTAACCTCCGACTCTCCTGTAGCAGTCTCAGTGTCTTGCAGCTGGAAAACCAAGACGAAATAAAGAAAAAAATCTAATAAGCAATAGACAGATAGTGAGGTGCTCAAATGGTAATCAGCAACACGAACTTTGGAGAGACGGTCTTATCATATACTAAATCATAACCCTAGATTTGACAGAATTCTATTTGAATCCCATCCTTACAAGCGTATTAGTATACCTTACACGAAAGGTGAAAATGAAGTTTAGAATTCACAATTTGTCAGCTTACCATCATGGAGCGTTTTATCCATAAGTTTCAGAATACCATTTCCAGAAAATATCATTAGATTTAATTGCTCAAATGCCATGACCATTATGGAATGCCACAGCTTGATTATGGATTAGAATACCTTCAAATTGATGACGGCAACCCTGTTAGCGGGGGTAGAAAGTTGTTCACTAATATAAGCCATAGACCTCAACATGGGTTCTAAAGTAACCCTGGAAAGCTGAAACTTAACCTCCATTTCAGCTGATGGACTCTTGCTATAATCCTGCAACTGTTTCAATAATATATCAGATATGCATATGAAAAAGGCTCGACATGAGTAAAAAATAATTAAAAAAATACCAACAAATGATATAGCTATGGACTAGATTAACAGTTTTAAAGGGTTCCGTGTACTTCAGGGGTTGAATTTTACTCACTGGCTAATAAAATTTTACCACGTGTATACCTTTAAGTTAATGATTGCCAACCGACTTCCAGGGGTTGAATTTTTGTTCTCCATTACCCAAGTCATTGACTTCAAACAAGGAAGAACAGGCTACATCAAAGAAACACATAAACATTTATCAAGTCAGTCTATTGTTCTTCAATTCGAAAGCAAAGGGTAACTGAAATGAAATTTAAAAAATAATAATAAAAAAATTATTGTACCATGCTTTCAGCATGATTATCATCTCGAAGAAGGGAAACAGGTGCCATTCGTGGCAGATTCATATCTGAGATGGGTTGAATTGGAGTACCAGTGTCATTAAGATTGAAATGCCGTGTAATTTCATCTTGCTGCGGCCATAGCAAAGGGGCTGAATCTGGAGCTGATATTGAGCTCCTCTTTTCATCATAGGCAGCTCCACTGGTCAGTGAGTCAGGAGGTGTAAGTTTTGCAACATTTTTCTTTGCAACAGAAACCTTCTTCCTCCCTTCCTTAAGTGCACAGACTGCAACATTATAAGTCTCAGTAGCTACAGCCCCATCTTCCGCATATTTGATTGCTTCCCGACATAAACTGTTATATCGTGATGTCAACGACTCTTGACCAAGCAAGTCAGCGACACTTTCATCTGTTCCAACCCCAAATTTCGCATTTCGTGTCCATCGCTTCAGGATGTAATGTGGTGGTAATGTAAGTACATTTGTCACGGTGAAGACCGTTAAAACATGTCTACAAAGGATGCCACCATACTCAAACATTTGACAACTACAATTAGCTCTTATTTCAGGATGGTTTAATGTAACTATGTACACTTTGTTGTCATCCTCATACTTTGCAACTCTGAATGTGCTGATGGCTCCATCACCTTCAATTCTATTAGCAGTGTAAACAAAAGTTTCAACTAGTTCTTCTTGAAACTTAGTGAAAATTTTCCTTGTATATAGATCTGCTGCCTGTTTCTCCATTGGTGATGGTGTCCGAAGGACTGGAGTGGTGCATATTGTGTCAAAGTCAGCTTCAATCTCCCTTTCAAACCAGTTCTCTAGTGCTAGTTCATACTGTCTAAAGAACATAGATAATGTGGTCTGTTGAGTCACATATCCATTAAAAAATGAGCTATCAAATCCTTCATTGGGATTTATCGACGCAAAAAAGGAATCCCGAAAATATACAGGCACCCACTCAGCTCGGGAATTATATAATGAATGAAGCCAATCATGTGCCCCGAGATTATACTTTTCAATAATCAATCTCCAAGATACTTCAAACTCCTCAATAGTTTCAGTCAAATTTATGCAATTGTACAGTTCCACCTGAAAATTAGGATGCACGTGAAAAATATGTGCCAACTTCTCTGGGCCTTCTCGTAAAACATGCCATTTATTAATACAGTGTCGAACACCAGGAAACACCTGAGACACTGCCGTCTGTATGGCTCTGTATTGATCAGTGATCAAAGAGACAGGTTGTCGATCATTCATTGCTGTAAGAAACGTCTTGAGAAGCCAAACAAAGGAAGACTCAGACTCATCAAACAGTAATGCACAGCCAAACAAAACTGTCTGACCATGATGGTTCAACCCTGTAAATGGAGCAAATGGCACCTGATATGGATTTACTATGTAACCCGTGTCCAGTTTCACAGCATCACCGAAATGTGTGAAGGCTGTCCTAGACCTTGCATCAGCCCAAAACACATTAGTCATACGATTATCATCATCCAGTTGTACTGCATAAAAGAAACCAGGATTCTCAGCCTGCATTTTCTTAAAATATTCAAGCAGATTTTGAGCATCCCTCCCCAGTGTTCTCTTTCTGTTAACTGGCCTAAGTGCATAATTTGGTGCCACAATGTTCTTACCACAGCGATTTGCTTCTGCTGGAGGAGTTTTCCTGATGCCATGATTGTTTGCATCTGTGGAGGAGAGACAGTTTCCATCCATAGAAACATACATCACACCACTTGGTACAACTCCAATACCAACTCCTTGGTAACTATCAGTTGTAGCCTTTGCAGCACCAGCGAAGTGCCTGCGGGGACGATAATGCAATTTGCCAGGACTCATCACCGAATGGCTATGGTCCTTCACAAACTTTATAACAACCCACTTTTCTCCTTTTAACTCTATCCTAAACATTGCATTGCAGCTTTCAGCAGTCTTTTTCAAACCCCCTCTGCCACAGACAAACTCCCTAGAAACAATTGTCCCATCAGATTTATACTGTGAAGAAACATGACTCGCCTTGGAGGAAAATCCCAAACGTCTAGCATATTCATCATAGTAAGCTCTAGCAGCATCTTCGGAATTAAATTCCATGCCGACATATGGCTCAGAAACCCCATCTCCTTCTTGACCTAAGGCATTCTCTACATGATTTGCTTCTCCACCTTCACAGGGAAAATCATCCCCATCATCCGACATTCCATGATGGCTCAAGCCCTCTTTTGAATGAATCACATGGACATCCATACTAATCCAACATTTAATACTATCTCATCAAAGTGCCTTACTTCGTGGGCAAAATATGTATGTCTAAGCACCTAACACTTTCTATTCTTTTTTAAGCAATCTTCATTTGTTATCTGTCAGACAATAAGAAGCAATTCAGTAAAAAATAACCAAAACCCGCAAAATAAACATTTAACGCAAAATACTAAACTGAAAATCATAACAAATAGCAGCTAGCTAATCAAGAAAAAGGTATAAACTAACTTCAAATAGTTTAATGACCGAAAAGGAATCGTTCAAAATTTGTTCTGCGCATAACTACGCATACAAAATAACACACGCGTTCATATTAAATGCAAGAAAAACGAAGAAGTGTTCTTTAATGTCTTCTCCACGCATAAATAGCAACAAAGAAGCCAACCAAATGCTGAAAAAAAAACACTACTCAGAATCATATAAAAAACAAAGTCCACGTTGAAAAACAAAGCAGGAAGATGATCGAATTCAAGAATTTTCCACGGATAATTCAAAAGAAGTTAAGACAGTACCTGTAAACTTAAATCCCCAGAACATTTATGAACAAAATTGTGGGCTGAAAAGGAAAGGGAAAACAAAATAAGAAGTCTCTGAAGGTTTGAGAGTGAAATTCTTTTCTTCTTACCCTGAGAAAGTGAGAAACCCTAGAATCTGGTTTGATTAAACAATTCAAGTTTACAAAGACTCCCCTAAATTGCCTTTAGCACAACCTCGAAGATGAAAAGAACACACACAAGCCCGTTATTTTCGACCCGGTACCTATCTTTTCGGATCCTTTCCTACCCGGTTCAGTAAAGGTTAAACAAAGATCTTTCTTCTCCGGTCATTTCCGTTTTAATCTTTTTAAAATGTTTTATTAAAATTTCAATATTAACATAAAGAAAATTATAAAAAAAAATAAAAAGTTTTATTATTTTTACTCGATCTAAAAAAACTAAAATTAATATTTTTTAGAGATCGTTAAATATAAAACTTCTAGTCTTGTTTTGAATATATAAGTAAATATTTTCTTTATTTTTATTTAATTAATTGCATCACACTTTTTCATACTATAATCTTAATTAGTTAATTGCGTCACACTTTTTTATTCTATAATTTTATTTTAAATTAAATTTTAATTTTTAAAATATTTTAATTTTAATATTAAATAATAATTCTTATTTTAAATTGGTCTACAAATTTTTAAACATTTTAATTTTATCCTTAAATTATGACTCTTAATCTAAATTGATCCTTAAACTTTTGAAGGTTCTAATTCGACCCTCAAATTATCAAAATTTGTTAATCATATTCTATGTTAATAAAACTATTATAGAAATTGTTAATTTTCATGTAAACATTTATGTGTATTATGTAATAATATGATGCAACATAAATAATAATTTAATGATAAAATTAGAACTTTTAGAAGTTTGAAAGATCAATTTAAAATGAGATTCATAGTTTAGGGATATGATTGAAACATTCAAAAGTTAAAAACAACTAGGGCGAGCCTCAGAAACAGTGTTATTGGGCTCGGCTCGGGCTCGAGGCTCAACGAGCTCGGAATTTTAAGCTCGAGCTCGGCTCGAAAATAATATTATTAGGCTTCGCTCGGGCTCGAAGCTCGTCAAGCTCGGCTAAAAAATAAACATTTTTGTTATAATTTTTTATAAAAGATGAGGCCTCGTTAAAAACCCCTTTCATAACCAATACTGAAATGAAATTCAATATCGAGAAAGGAGAAAAGAGTGCCTAAAAAATAGATTAAACTAAATAAATAAGAAATATTCTTGCAATACAAACACATAATTAAAGAAAATACAAAATCAAACAACAACCAACTAAAACACACATTCATTAGTCCTTATAAAATAAAACAGTCTTCAATAATAATCCATTAACTACATTTGTCTTCCATTATACTAGTCCAATACTCCAAGCCTCCAAGCACTTCTTTCTTTGATCTTCTCCGAACTTAAAGAATGTTCATATATAAAATCATTAAATAATTCAACTTATTATTATACAAAAATAAATTGGAAAGAATTATAAAATTTTATTAACAAACCTATAGAAGAGGTAAAATGATTTCCTTCTATTGATCTTCATCAATTTTCTGCAAAAGAATCATAAAACAATTAGTTAAAAATATATTCTAAAAAAATAAAAAAAAGAAATGTAAATATACATAACTCACTGCAAGAAATTTTATTATTGTGACAAATTTAATTTTGACAAAATTATTTTTGTCACTATTAGTATTTTTATTGTGACAAAATAAATTAACGTCACTTTAAATTAGAAATATATATATAATTATCACAAAATTTAAATCTGTCATAATATTTTGATACAATTAATAAATTTATATAATATATAGCGACAAAATATATTTTGTCATCATTATTTGTCATAAATATTTTTCTCCATTTATTTGGCGCCAAAAAAACATATATAATGAAAAATTTTGTAATTATACATTATATATATATATATTAAAAAAATTATCACAATAAATAATTAAAATATTTTTTTGAGATAAATTATGTTTGTATTTATATATTTGAGATATATTGACAAAATTTATTGTCATAATTTTTTTTCTTTTTTGGCGTAAAAATAATATAACGACATGATTTGTAACTATAATTTATAGTTGTTGTTACAAAAAAATACTATAAATAATAAAATTCATGTTTTTTGTGATAAATTTTATTTGTAGTTATAGATTTTAATTATAGTAATAAAATTTATTATTATAAAATATTTTTCTTGAACGTTTGGCATAAAAAAATAATATAGTGATAAATTTTGTAACTCTAAATTATACATATTTTTATAAAAAATTATCACAACAAATAATAATATTCAAGATTTTTATGATAAATTAATTTTGTAGTTATGTATTTTAATTATAATAATAAAATTTATTCTCATATTTTAATTTATTCTCACTTTATTCTTTCTCTTCAATCCATGGAGAGATCGACACAATCTCCTGTGCAAATTAACATTTGTATAGTTTCACGACTTAATGATGATATATAAGAATCAATTACACGACTTCCAGCACTAAATGTGGCCTCTAAAGCTACTGTAGTAATGGGAACACTTAAAACATCCACGGCCAATCGTGACAAAATACGAAATCTTCCAAAATTTTCCTTCCACCATAAAGCATCAAACTTACTCTATTGAGGAATATAAAACCCTTCCTCAAGATACAAATCAACTTCAGATTGTCTATTCTCAGTAAATTTCTCACTTCTAACATCTTATAAAATTTTCAATAATCTTGGAGTATTTCTCGTTCCTCCACCATAAAATTTGCACTAGTTTCATATTCACCCATTTGTTCCATTAAAGGAGGAGAATACAAATTTACATACTCATCATAAAGTTCATACAAATTTTCTCTAACTTTATGTATATTTTTCCTAACCACAAAACATTTTTGGGAAAGTAATCTCAATAACTTTCATTTTCAATTAAGGGTCCAACATTGCATCTATAGCCATGAGAAGATTACATTCACCCCAATATTTATTAAACCTTTCTTTCATGTTTGTCAACATGTCTTTTACAAAGTCATCATAAGATTTAGAGCTAGCATCTAACAACAATTTAATTATGTAAATCTCACTAACAAACAAGTTAAAAGTGGGATGTTTGGATCCTGAAATAACATTTATAGTATCATAGAACACTTTTAAGATTTCAAGCAATTTTTTAATTTTACCCTAATCCTCTAAATTTTTTAAGCTTTCATGATTTGTATATAAGAATCATTTGAAGAGGCATTATCCACAGAAACTGTGAATACCTACAGAAAATCATAATATTAATTAGTGCTAATTTGGTAATATATCAACATATGTAAAAAAATAAGAATAACTTACTTTGTTCTCGATGCCCCACTCCTTTAAGCATTTAAAAATACAATTAGTTATATCATTGCCTTTCCGAGCATGAGGTATGTGAACAAAATTCAAAACTCGCTTTTGAAGTTTCTAATCATGGTCCACAAAATGAGCCGTGAGAACCGTGTATTCTATCTTTTGAGTTTTGCAACACTATAAATCAGTGCTCAAAGAAATTCTATCCACATTCTTTAACTTTTACCTCAATTTGTTCTTCTCAATCTCATAAACTTTGAAAGAATCATTTCTTATAGTATGTCGTGACACACTTTTCCATTGTGGTATTCCTATCTTCAACATCATATTATAGCCTTATTCTTCAACAATAGAAAGAGCATGCTCATGCATAACAATCCAATGTGCAATTCCTTCTCTCATTTTCAAAGGATCAAACTCACAAAAGGTTGATCAACTTTTGTTACTGTATGTGTACTTTTCTTTGTTTACATTTATCCAAATAATGTTTTAAATGGCTTATAGGATCACCTCTAAAAATTGTTAAAAAGAGTCTTACAATACACACAAGAAAGTTTCTAAACTTTAGAGTTTCTTGCACGTTGAGGTTTTCCGAATTCCTTCCAATCAACTAATTTTTTTTCTCTCTTAAAAGGATATGATTCAAGTTCATCTTCAGTATTACGAACCTCACTTACATTAGTTGGGAGAACATACACTTCTACATTTTCTAAATTAATTTCATCTTCGTCCATATCATTTGTATCATCCAAATTTACCCTAAATTCTTCTATAATAGGAGTAGAATGACCATCTGATGTTCCCAATTCAATAGTAGAAATTTCTAGAGTATAAATAAAAAATAACGATTAATAATAAAAAAATAAAAATAAAAATAAAAATTAAATAAAGATTGCACATTTTCACCATAGAATAGATAATGCACAGTAACATTATTATTTTTTAACGGTTAATTATATAGAAAGAAAGCAAGAAAATAACATCTTAACCAAATCAAATAATACAAAATAAAATCTAAGCAATATTATTGTCTTTTTGTCCAACTAGAGAGCAATGTAGAAATTAAATTCAAGTTTGGAATTTATAAATAACTAAATCTAAAAATTTCATGAAAAAACATAAAACAAAGCTCAAGCAATTTTAAAACTTCAAAAACAGTTCGGAAAGTAATTACATTTTACCAATAAGCAATCAAACCCTAAAAACTAAACCTAACTCTAACTAAAAACACTAACATAACCAACATATAATATTACAAACAAAGAGCGAAAATTTTAGATAACTAAAACTCAAAACCTAAAAATCTATCCTTTATCATATTTTAAATACTGGAACTTGAAACAACGAAAAACAGATTTGTAACACTGAAGTGAGATATTTGTAGAAATACTTACCTGAAGGTGTTATTTGGAGGAAGACAAAGCGAGTGTTGGAGTATTTTTGAATTTTTTTTATCTCCATTAATTTCCCTATATTTTGGCTGTTGTGTGCTTTTCAAAATATGAAGAGAAGTGAAAGGGGAAAAGACAAAAAACGTTGGCTACTGGTATTACTCTAAAAATATTATATTATTATTTGATTTGGGCCATTAACCCAAAACCATTAGATGAATGACGTTGGCAGTTGGTTTGGCGGGGCAAATCTGAGGGGTCCGGATCCATTTGGAGGTCTCTTTCTCTTAGTCAGCAAAAGATGATGAAGTTAAAAATTATTGGAGGGTTGGATTAAAATTATGAACTTTTTAAACATAGAAATATGTGATAATATTACTTGACCAAAAAATATTTGAGGAAATTGTTTAGTGAAAGTTTGAGAAACAACGAAAATAGATTTTTAATCCGAGATTATTATATAATTAATTCCTATTGATTCTAGAAAATCATAGTAATAATTTATTTATGAAACACTATATTTTAATTTATTTATTTATAGTTAATTTTTTAGTTTAATTTATTATTTTTTCAAAAAAATTAATATATTTTTAATGTATATAATATATAATTATTTCGGGACTGTTCACGAGCTTTTTGAGCCGAGCTTGGGTAAGCTCGGCTTGTTAAAGTCTCGAGCCGAACCCGAGCCCGATTCGAGCTCACTCCAGCTGAGCTTTGACCAAGCCGAGCCCGAGTAGCTCGCGAGCTAGTTAGGCTCATTATCACCCTTAAAAAAAATACGTGACATTGGTAGACTCGGGTAACACCCATAACTTTTTAATTTTAGGATTAATCAACGCTTGTGGTTTGAAGATTTAGCAAACACAATAGATGATTGTGATCATAGTTGATGGAGGATTGATGCATACCCAAGGATATGTAAGGAAGTCCAGTGGGAGTCGCAAGGAATTTTTTTATCACAAACTTTATTGTTCTGCCTTTGAGGGGCTATGATATGGTTTTAAGAGTACAGTGGTTGGACTCTTAGGGGTGCATCCAAATGGATTTTGCTCGGTTGACCATAAACGTTTCTTACGAGGGAAGGTAAGATGGTTAGGTGTATCACCTGGTCTTATTCAACCGCTGGAAGATAGTAAGGGAGCTAAGGTTTTAAGTGTACAGTGGTTGGACTCTTTGGGGTGTATCCAAATGGATTTTTCTCGATTGACCATAAACGTTTCTTACGAGGGAAGATAAGATGGTTAGGTGTATCACCTGGTCTTATTCAACCGCTGGAAGATAGTAAGGGAGCTAAGGTTTTGTGATTTTCATGTGTAATACATGGACTGTCTTTGATTGCTAGTGTTGTACAAATGGAAGTACATCTGAAGAAGGAAGTGATGTCATTGGAACTGCAACAAGTATTGGAAGAATTTGTAAAATTAAAATTGATTTTGATATAAGAAAAAACTTAAAGGACCAATTTGAAATAAATTTTTTAAGCCTTTAACAAATTAAAAAGTCAAACAAATAACTTTAAGTCAAACCAAAAACACAAAAGCAATTTTCTAAGTGTTTTTCAAATCCAAACTTGTGTTTTTGTTACAGGCGTTTTGATACACTCGAAAATGGTTTCGATACGGACTGTAAATTTTAAGTAAGTTCTTCAAATTTTAGTAAACGTTTCGGTACGGTCTTGGACCGTTTCAATATGTTTTGAATCTGTAATATTTATTTTGAAACACTTAAAATTAGTATCAAAACAGGCGTTTCGATACAAACATTGGATGTTTCGATACCGTCATGTATTTTATGAAATTAATTAAAAATCAAGGGGTTTGGATACGCCACGTAAGTATTTCGATACCAGGTCAATTTTCCCAGTGGCTCTTTGAGCTTTAAATATTTTTTACCATTGTTTGACAGCTAAATTTTAAAAAGCTGTTGACCTATTTCAAAACGGCCCTAAAGGCATTTTAATACCATTTTTAACAGCCCCAAAACATTTTTATACAACTTTGTAGTTGTTTCGATACGCTCCTTGTTTTAAAGACAGACCCTTTTAATACACTTACATAGAGTTTTGATACATCTATTAAATGAAAACAACGTCTTTTTTCTAATTTGGTATCGTTTTGATATAAGTATCTCACATTTTGATATCGGTAGTTGTAGAAGTGCATTTTTTGTGAGAAGATGAAGGTCTAACGTCTATATTTATGATCTCAACAACTTTAACGTTAGAATTCAATAAGAAGGTATAAAATCAAGCTTCTAAAGCAGCAACAACAACTATTAATCCTGAGGAACACATCCAAGCATCCAAATCTAACTCCAAGCATTCTATTGCTAAATTCATACACTCATTTTTTTGTATTTTATTCAAATCTTTTGTAATTGAGTTTGAATGTCATACTTGTAATTGTGAGGTGTAAGTTAATCTTTGAGAAGAAAGATTTCATTGTAAAGGTTATCCGGTGAACCTAGAAAAAAGTTGAATTCAATAGTGAATTGGCTAGAAAATCATTAGTGGGAGCTAAGATAGTGGATGTAGAGCTTATTTGAACTTTGAACCACTATAAATCTTGTTTCTTCAAATCTTTCAATTTTCCAATCTTCCACACAAAATTTTAAATTGTTAAATCACCCCCGTCTTTGTCAATTGTATTGATTGATCCACTCAAAAATTGATATCATAAAATTACTCTTTGAAGGGATTAACATCCACAAGAAACGATCCAAGAAGTGTTAATCAATCCTACAAATTGAGCCATGATATCCACATCCGGGCAAGACATGTAAGAGTCACAATCTATCACCAAGTCTCCTGTCTTCAAAGGTGATAACTATCCTTACTTGAAAAAAATAGGATGAGGTTATTCATCAAATCAAATTATTATGTTCTTCGGGACATAATTGAAGATGGCTCATCTATCCCATTAAAGCAAGGAGATCGACAAGTACCAAAAAAGAGAAACGAGATAACCGATGAAAAGAGGAAAAGAATGTCAACCAATGAAAAGGCCTTGCACATATGTGCTCTTGTCCTCGATATCTACTCCAAGATTTCCTCTTGCAAAAGTGCTAAAGAAGTATGAGCTTCATTAGAAACAACTTATGAAGGCACCAATGACGTCAAGGAGACAAAGATCGGTCTTCTTAATCTTAATTATGAGAAATTCAAGATGGAGTTAGGGCTTAAAAGATTCGATGAGATCATCCTGAAGGAAAAACGAGATAACCGAT
Organism: Abelmoschus esculentus; assembly: GCA_035048815.1. Lineage (NCBI taxonomy): Eukaryota > Viridiplantae > Streptophyta > Magnoliopsida > Malvales > Malvaceae > Abelmoschus > Abelmoschus esculentus. The sequence continues at coordinate 16,832,303 of JAUCBN010000007.1, read as the reverse complement.
GAAAAGAGGAGAAAAATGTCAACCAATAAAAAGGCCTTGCACATATGTGCTATTGGCCTCGATATCTACTCCAAGATGTCTTCTTGCAAAAGTGTCAAAGAAGTATGAGCTTCATTAGAAATAACTCATGAAGGAACCAATAACGTCAAGGAGACAAATATCGGTCTTCTTAATCTTAATTATGAGATATTCAAGATGGAGCTAGGGCTCAAAAGATTCGATAAGATCATCCCGAAGGAGAAACTCGTAAGAAATCTCATCTACTCTCTTTTCGAATCTTGGGATAGAAAACGAATGACTAATTTTGAAGCCAAAGACCTCAAGACTTTGAATCTAGGTGCTCTTATGGTATCTCTTCTGACTCATGAGATCATGAAGAAAGGAAGAGAAGAAGGATGAGTTTAAGCTTGAGAAAAGAGAGATGGAAAAGAAAAAGCAAGGAATATCTCTCAAAGCTTTAATACCTCAAGAAGAGGTAGATACAAGTGAAGAGGAAGATCTAGAGGAATTGACTATAGTAGCCAAAAGGTTCACTAGACTCATGAGAGCCAGCCGAAATAGGAGATTCTAAAGGTAGAAAGACTTTAAGAGAAAATGCAAGAAATAAGAGAAGGACCAAATCATTTGCTATGAATGCAAAAAACTGGATCACATAAGGACCAATTGCACACAATATAAAAAGAAGGGTTTTGAGAGAAAAAAAAAGCAAAAACCTCATATTGCCACTTGGAGTGAAGAGAAGTCCTCAGCCGTTGAAGAACATGAAGTGGTCAAGCTTTGTCTCATGACTCTTGGTGATCCTAAGGTAACCTTTAAACCATCTTGCAATAATCTTACTTATGATAAATTAAGTTGTAACATCCCGAAAATCGGGATAATAAATTGATTCGAATAGACCATAAATAAAACCGAACCATGTGTTAATTGAATTAGAAAGGGGACCAAATAGATTAAATTAAAAGTTTGGACATTGCATGATAAACATCCACATTCCCTAGACTACCCCCATGATAAAATTGAGATAAGTTATATTATTAAGGGCAAAATGGACTTTTCACCCTTAATTTTAAGCAAACAAAAGAGCAAAAATTACCCCCTTTCCTCCCTCATTTGGACGGCAAAAAGAAAAAGAAATGGAGAGAGTTTTATTTCCTCCATCATTCCATCACCATAGCTAAAGAAAGATGGGATCTTGGAGCTTTGCATGGTTAAGCAAGTGACTTAGGAAGCCATACACTACAAGTTTGGTAAGTTTCCCCATAACCAAAACTTTGGAAGTTAGATTTTTGGGTTGAATGATTTTATGGTATTCTCAAGATTAAATTAGGTTGTTGGGAATTTAATCTAAAGATTGTTTTTAGCTTGGGTTTGACTAATGAAGCATAGACACTAAGTTGAGAAGCTTGAATTAAGGACTTACCTAAGTGCATTATGTGGGTTGATTGAATTGATAACATGGTGAAAGTAGAAATTAGTTGAGGTTAATTTTATGATTAAAGGTGCTGGAAATTGTATGAATAAGGTTGGATTTGGGATTGGAGTGATGGATTGGGAGTTAGCCGAAAATGCCTAAAAACACCATTCCGGGTAGCTATCTTTGAGAATTTCCCTAGGTCAAAATTTAAGGAATTTGGAGCTGAAATTTTAAAGTGTTGTATTCATGTATACCTAGTTTAATCAAAAATTTACGGAACCTTAATCCGAGTCCGGTATAGAAAGATATACGCATTGCCGTAGGGCTACCCAAGCAGTCCTGGAAGTCCGGCCAGGTCTGTTTTGGATGAATTCTGGAGCTGATCGATTAGGAATAAAAATGTAAGGTTAATTTTACCTTGTAGAGGGTTCTTCTAGCTTTCCAACGAGGTAAAGTAGACTTAAATCGGACATCGGAGCTAGGAGATATGATCGTTTCGCTAAAGGATAGCAAAATTGTCCGTAACAAACAAATACACATGTTTATCCTTGTTAAGTCTAATATTGCTTGGATTAAATGATTGAATGTGTGTCCTAATGAATGGTACATGTATATGTATTGTTAGATACCCCGAGAGAAAAATTTAACGAGGAGCAAGAGAGGCTCGAAGCATCAAGTAAAAGAGGCAAAGGGGTTGTGATCTATAACCCTTGATAGCTCGGAGTAGGGTGAGTGTGGCAAACCTTGGGGTTAGGACCTAGGGTCCTAACCACCCTTCTTCTTATTTGAATTAATATCGCATGTAAATGGACTAATCAAATATCCGGTAAAAAGAGAAGGAGGCTAATGTTAAATGACTTACTTGCTAGATTATTAGTACTAGCTTAGCTCATATACATTGCTTGGAAATGCCAAGGTATGTATGGCACGTGGCTATGGATGCCAGGTACGCAAATCATGCATAGAGCATGTATTAGTGATGCAACATATAGTTGATAACATGGTATGCATGTTAATTGTATTGATTGATATACTTGCCTTGGACAATTCCACATGATGACATGATATACGTTAATTGTATTGATTGATATACTTGCCTTGGATAATTCCACATGATGACATGATACATGTTAATTGTAGTGATTGATATACTTGCCTTGTATTCGCATGTAAGGAGCACTTGTTCTTGGTAATGTAAACTTAAATACATAAATGGATATTGAAATGTTATTGAGCCTTGGTCTATAGACGGTCATAGGTTGTACGGCATGCCTAGGGTCTTGATCTCATTGTTTAGTGCTACGACACTCATGTTTAGTACTTCGGTACTCTTGTTGGTACTATAGGTACCGTGTTTTGGTGGTGAGTCACCAATTGTTAGATACCATGGGTATCTCTTGTTAGTACCTTTGTGGTACTCATGTTAGTGCCTTTGTGGTACTCATGTTAGTGTCTTCGTGACACTCTTGTTGACTCGTTACCGTGTCCTTCTATACCAAGGCATCACACGAATGTAATTGAAAGATTAAAAGTTTAAATGTGACTCATACTTACACATAATGACTCCAATGTATTGATACTTGACCGTGCATTGATATTGACTATAGAAATGTAATTGATGCTAAGTGTAGCACTTGAATGTAAAATGGCTTTTGATATTGGAAATGTTCAATGGATATATGTAGCCTTGAAATGGATTGCTTAATGAAAACTTGAGAGTTGAAAGTTGACCAATGAGATAGGTGCATTATTGTTATGCTAGCTTGAGCATATAGTCCATGATATGATACGCATGACATAAATGTTAATCATGAAAGCATTTGCTATGATATTTGGTTATTGTTGAATTATGCATTGAAAGACTATATGCCATGAATTAAATTGTTTGTTTATTTGAAACATGATATATCTTGTTATTGCATCATGTCTAATATGGTTAGACTAGGGTCACCTCACTAAGTACTTCATAAGTACTTACCACGTTTTGTTTCCTCCTTCCCAAAATAACAGGTGATCGAGCCAAGGATCTAGATCGAGGTTGATAGCAAGCAAGGGTACAAGCAAGCTAAAGTATGGTACTTGTATTTTGGTTAATTCCTAGATTGGTGGCAGTAGTGGGCATATTTTGTTTAGCATATGCATTGAGGGTATGTCATGGTTTGTATATAATTATGGTTTTGCTATTTGACTTGTTTGTAAGCCATAAGGCATAACGCTCACGGTAAGTTAACCTTGTATGTTAGGGGTTCTTGGGCTATGGTTGCGTAGTAGGCAATGGTGTTTAGGAAATGGTATGAAACTAATGGTCTTGGCATAACAAGCATGAACTAGGTAGCTTAGCATATGATACCTTAAACTATATCATGAGTATACAAGTTGCTAAGGTGTAAAGTGCATGACATAGTCAATTTAAATGCTATTGTCTATGGTTAGTGACTTGAGACACAAATAGGCTAAGGAATGGACTAAATGGATTAATATGAGTTGCTTAAACATGCTACATTGTCCCCTAAGGGTTAGGAATGGTTTAGGACCACTTAGGTGATCTTTTGGTAGAGCCAAAATGCCCAAAGAGATAGAAACTTGCTCTTTTCGAGCAAGGGTATCGATACCCGTCCTAGCGGTATCGATACCCCCTTGTTAAATGGCCACATCTTCCGAAGCATGGTTCGATACCAAGCTTGGCAGTGAGCTCCCCTGGTTCGATACCTGTTTCGAACCAGGCTATCCACCTTAGTCAACGAGTCAACCTAGGAGGCCTAGTTCGAACCATGGTTCGGTACTGGGGCCTCCAGTAGCAAAAATGCATCGAACCCTGGTTCGAACCAGGATGCCTTGCCCCCAAGGTCAAAAGTCAACGGTCAACGCCGTTGACCGGTATCGAACTGGGTATCGATACCTGTTCTGATACTTGCTTCGATACCCTTAGTAATATGGGTTTAAACATATAAAAATGGAATTGACTTGAATAATTTGATAAGATTAACGATGGCTAAATGAACAAAAATTGATTAAGGGTAAATTACTAAGTTCAATGGAAATTATAAATGTTGTATAATTGGAAATTAGGAATCGAACTGATTAATTGAATAAGTAGAGAAAAGTTTTAAATTGGCCACAAAAATGGACAAGTATTACATGAGATTGTCTTAAATTAACTCGTAATGTTTTACAATGAATACAAATTCGATTTAAATGTCCGGTCGACACTCCCGTCTCCTAACCCGGGGCGAGGGTGTCACATATATGATGCATATGATGAATTGCAAGATGTTTATGATGAGTTGGTTTAGAAGTTTAAAGAATCAATTTTGAAAAATAAGAAAACAATTTCTGATTTGAAAGATCAAAATGATTCTTTATCAAAAACTAATTTAGAACTTCAAGAAAATGTTACTGATTTGAAAGATGGTTTGAAATTTTTTTAAAATGAAAATATCGATTTGAACAACTATATTTCAAAATTGAGTGAGGATCACCACAAAGTGGTGAATGAGCTTAAAGAGTCAATGAAAATTGCTGAAAGTCCAAATTTTAAAAAAGGAAGTACTATAAAACCCAACCATATGAAAAGAAATTTTCAAAACCACAAACAAAGAAATTTTCAAAGGCATGCTAGACATAAAAGAATTAGGAGTGTAAGGGTTCCTAAAGAACTAAATCTTTGTTTTTAGGTTAAGCATTGCTTCAAGGCCCAAGCTTTAAGTTAAAACATGTGGTACCTTGATAGTGGATGCTCAAGGCATATGACCGGAGACAAGAGACAATTTAAGGAGTTAGAGCTTAAAAGTAGTGGAGTAGTGACTTTCGGTGACAACTCCAAAGGAAAAATTTAAGGTATTGGCTCTATTTTTAATCATTCTTCTATTCTTATTGAAAATTTCTTACTTGTTTAAGGTCTTAAGCATGATTTGTTGAGCATTAGTCAATTATTTGATAAGGGTTTTATGTCTCATTTGATAGATGTAGTTGCAAAATAATAGATATAGAAACTAATAAAATAATAATCATTTATCATCGTATAGGAAATATTTATATTATGTATCTAGATGATATTAATCTTTCACATGCATGCTTAATTGCTAATGGTGAAAATGATGTATGGTTATGACATAGGAAACTAGGACATGCTAGCATAAATGTTCTAGAGAAATTAGTTTCCCAAAATCTAGTTAAAGATTTACCCAAGCTTAAGTTTTCTTTAGACAAGATATGTGATGCATGTACTAAGGGTAAACAAAAACGTGTTTCTTTTAATTCCATTAATGATATTTCAACTTATATAGTTTTACAATTGATCCATATGGATCTCTTTGGGCCAATTAGGACTACTAGCTTGGGTGGGAAATCAAATGCATTTATGATTGTTGATGATTACTCTAGATACACTTGGTTTCTATTTTTAAGTACAAAAGATGAAGCCTTAGAAAAGATCATAAAATTTTCAAACATTTCTCAAAACAATCTTGATCAAAGAATTTCTCATATTAGAAGTAATCACGGAATTGATTTCAAAATTTTGGTTTTGAGAATTTTGTAATGAAAATGAGATTAGCCATAATTGTTCGACTCCTCGCACTCTCAACAAAACGGTAGTTAAGAGGGAAAATAAAAGTTTAGAGAAAATGACTAGGACCATGCTTTGTGAAAATAATTTACTTAAGTATTTTTGGACGAAAGCCACAAACACTTCTTGTTACATTATAAATCTTGTAATGATTAGGACAATTTTAAAGAAAACTTCTTATGAGATTTTAAAATCCAAAAAGCCTAACATTGACCATTTTCACCTTTTTAGGTGCAAGTATTTTGTTTTAAATAATGGAAAAGACAATTTGGGTAAATTTGATGCAAAAAGTGATAAAGCAATTTTTCTTAGTTATTCTCAAAATTCAAAGGCTTATAAAGTTTTCAACAAAAGAACCTTAGTTGTAGAAGAGTCTATACATGTGGTTTTCAATGATAGTCTCCTTCCTAGGAAGGATTCTTATGATGATAATAATGTAGGAATCATTGAAACCATTGATGAGGGACAAACATCAAAGGTGGATGGGGTTCCAACTAATGAAGAAACACAAGATACTCCAATAGAAGCTTTAAGAGATGTAAGACTTAAAGAAAGGGAAGTGATCTAGCTAAGGGATTTTATGTCAAGAGTGGTGAAATCTTGGGTGATCCATCCAATGGGGTAACTACTTGTTCTTCTCTTAGATTAATGAATCAAATTGCATTTATCTCATGCTTAGAGCCTAAAAATATCAATGAAGCTTTAGATGATGATTTTTTGATATTGGTTATGCAAGAGGAATTGAATCAATTTGAGAGAAATAATGTATGAACATTAGTTGATAGGCCTAGTAATAAGTTTACTATAGGAACTAAATGGGTCATTAGAAACAAACTAGATGAGAGTGGTAACATATTGAGAAACAAAGTTAGACTAGTTGCTCAAGGTTACACTCAAGAAGATGGAATTGGTTTCGTGAAGCTTATGTACCCGTAGCTAGGATGGAAGCTATTAGGATGTTCTTGCATTTGCATGTTATCATGATTTCAAGCTGTTCAAATGGATGTAAAAATTACTTTTTCAAATGGCTTTATAAATGAAGAAGTGTATGTTGAACAACCACCGGGTTTTAAAGATCTAAAATGATTTTAACCTAATCTCTAAGATTAAAACTTAGGGATCACGTTAAATAAATTGTAACTCAAGTTAGGTTTTAAGTAATGAAATATTAAAATCTATTAAACTTGTTACATCAAAATATATGAAATATTGAACAAAACATAAAATACAGTCCGAAGGTTTACCCAAATTCATAATAAACATTAAAATCCTAAAAACCAAGTAATATTCAATATAAGAAGTCTAAAGTCCATTACAAAAGTAAATATCCGAAATAGAATGTATTAAATCCAAAATTTGTAACACATACATAGATATTCTAAAACAAGACTCCTCTAAGTACTGTAGCCTAAGTCTGAGTATCTGAAACAGAAACTGAAGAGGTACAAGATAAGAAGCTTAGTGTGTCTCTAGTGTGCATACATAGCATAACCACCACAACATAATAACATATACATATCTTAAATAATCATATGACAACAGAATACATATCACATAACATGTCAAAATCAAATGATGAAATGTCTGAATGTCATGCATCCATCACCAATATCATCTAAATAGTAGGTTCTCCTGAACCACTCTTACTCCATCGTCACCATCTAAAGTGGTAACTTGACCCGAAGGCGGAGTCACTGATCTGAAGTAGAAACTTGACCCGAAGGTAGAGCCACTGATTTGAAGTGGAAACTCGACCTGAAGGTGGAGCCACTGATCCGAAGTGATACTCACCTAAAGGTGATATCACTAAACTTTCCCAAACAGAATAATTCAACCCAATGCAATATCATGATCTGATATCCGAGTTTGAATGCATACCTTATAATTTAATAGGAAGCATGCATTATAATTCTGAAAATAACATGTTCCAAGTTTTTCATAAATTCTGAGTCAAATATGCATATACATAAATCATCGAGCATGGCAAGACAATATACAATTTAATTCAAGAATCATAAAATCTATCTTGAAATCATAAATACACATAAATAATAAAATCTGCATATAGAGATATACATAAATTATCGGGAGAGACACACTTTAGATAACTAGATTAACGTCGAGAATGAAAACTACCTTGCTCAGGCCTAATATTAGGTCGAGCGGATGCAGAACCTACGAATAACATTTACGTAAAGATACATTACTATGTCACTAACTAGAAATTACTAAATAAATAAATTAGAAAACTCATGAGCAGGTCCCAAAGTTTGAGCAACAAAAGATCGTCCAGAAGGAGGAGAGGGAGGAAGATATTCTGAATCTAAATCCACGTCACCTAAAACAGAAATCAACCAATTTTAGAATCCTATAAACATAACCTTTCGATTAAGCATTCGAACTAAAAATCCTCAAAATTAGCACTTCAGGTTTGAATTTCAAAAAATTGATAGCGCCATAGAATTCAGAATGTCAAAAAACATGGAGTGGGTCTGGGTCGAAAAAGTCAATGTTGATGTTAGCAGGTCAACACTAATGTCAGTATGTCAACGAGTCGGGTTGGATCGTTCAACGGGTCAAGTTAGGTTGGTCAACATGTCAAGTTTCCATAATTTCTTGGTCAGATTTTCTAGGAAAATCTAGAATTTTTAGAATTTCACCAGGAATTTGGTTTCTAAATTTTCACTCCCCTCCTCTTTTCTAGTTCAAACTCGATTTAGACACTACCAAACACCCTAAACCTGAATCTAAAACCCTATAACAAATCCCTTCTATCTAAATTCGATTACAATTGAAACAAAATTTTCCCTTCCCTAGAACACTGAAACTATAACGAATAAAAGGAATGGGAGATTCGAAACATATCAACCACACACCAAAAGTTGAAACGAAGAAAGGTTCTGAAAGGAAAAAAAGGTGATTTTGATTATAGAAATAAAGGAGGGGAAGAAAAAATTAAAGAAAAATAAAGGAGAAATCAAGATCAAAAACAAAACTAAAACGGGAATGAAGGAAGAGAAATGATTTCAGAAAAAAAAAATAGTTAAATTACCCAAAAAAGGTCTGAACTTATTTAATTTTTCAATAGAACCCTTTAACTTTCAGAAATTATGGATTAGCCACCAAAATTCCAATTAGGTTAGACCGGAAACCCCTAATTCTTAGGGTTTTGAATTACGGATTTTACAAAATTAGGTTTTTAATTTAGGCTAAATTTGGGGTGTTACAGTCATCGTGGACTGCCTTAACATCAGATAAACCATGTGTATCTTGTATGTTTTAATATTTTCAGAGTATTGTTGGTTAGTAAATTACCAGAAACATTAACCTTATTCTTATATTTTGTTCTTTTATAAATAAATGATTTCTTTCGAGTTTGGTGAAGCTAAAACCTTGACCCCTATTTTCCAAGTATTGTAAGTTGTCAATAATTGTTCATTCTTCTAGTCGTTGGATATTAAATTTTACCTTTGCCTGAACGAGGTAATACATTTTAGTATCTCGTAGTTTTTATTTTTGTAATGCTACTGATAAATCATTGAGTATGGTTTTGACACATATACAATCTCTCTCTAATTCAGAAATTATGCATTAGTATCTCTTTTGGGAGAAAATTCTACTTTGACATGTTATTTTCAGTATATGTGATATTTTAGTTTTGTATAAGATTAGTGGCATGTACAAAATAATTTGTCTAGTCTATCAAAATACTTAAATCGGCCTACCTTGGAATAGTTTTGTTTATATATGCTAAATGATATATGATATGTATAATTTATTTTTATTTTGTTAATATATGTAGGTATTATTATCTATAAGTAAATATATATAATAAAAAGAGCTTTATATTTCTATGACATTTTTGACTCATGTTCGGTGAACGAATACAAAAATGGGTGTTAAATTCCTTTTGTACTATATAGGTTCTTGATCATCGACCGGGTAATTCCTCTTATACCATATAGGTTCCTGGTTATTGATTGGGTAATTCCTTTTATACCGTATCAATTATTAAATGTATTAATTGACGCAATAATTGGATTGTTGGAGTTATCGTATTATTAGTCTTGGGTCTATGTTTTTAACTATAGGAATTCTTTCAGGAGTCATATGGGCTAATGAGGCGTGGGTATCATATTGGAATTGGGACCCAAAGGAAACCTTGGGAATTTATTACTTGGACCATATTCGTGATGGGATAATCTATACCATATAAGTTTCTTATCATCTATTGAGGTAATTCCTTATGCATCTAAGGTATCCCTTTGGGTTAATACTCATGCCCTAGTGACATGTACCAATCTTGTTGAAGATGCTAAACGTCAAACATTGATTATAGGACCTAGGAAGGAAGCAAGTCTCTCGTAAGAAGTGGCTACAAAATGAAGAATTAAGGATAATGGATGAAAGGAATAGGTGAAATAAATGAAGGGAATATTTTATAGAATGATTTGGAAGCGAAAGGATGTGTGGTATTGATAAGGAAGGGAGAATGGATGTTTAGGACGTTTTATGATGATGATAAAGGATAAGAATGGTGAATGGAATAAGCTGATATATAAGGAGGGTGGTATGGTGAAATGGAAATAGTATCTTAAAGATACTCAAGGAGGAAACTAGGTTATAGAAAACCTAATCCTGAACCTTATATTGATCTTTAAGGGGTGGTGATAAACGGACTTTGACCCTTTTAGTATATTAAACTAAAAGAACCCGAAGTATCAAGATGGATAGAAAGGGTTTGACGCCACAAGTACAAATGTACTTGATAAGTCGATAAAGTTTTAAGAAGAACTAAACGAGAGAAAAATCTCACAAGTAATTTTATATAATCTGAATGGTGTGTTTACAAAATAAAATCCAAGTCCTATTTCTAGTTTAAGGGGTTTAGAAGATATGACATTTAACTATTCCGATAACCATTCATTTGAATGGTGTCTCCCTCCAAATCTATTAGAAGAGTTATAACTTTTCGGTCCAAACTGCACAGTCTTCAGTAATTAGGCCATATCTCAAGATCACGATATTAGATTGATTCAATTAAATATGTGTTGGAAAGAAAAAACATAGAGGAACAACTTTCATGAAGACACCGAAACCCAATTCGACTTTTATCCTGCTTGAAATTGGCAAACAGGTGAACCATAATGAATCTGCCCAATGAAGAGTGTTATCTCTTTGTTTTGGCGCCCACTTGCTTTCCCTCCATGATCTTGGCGCCCAATGTGGATTATGGTCGATCATGATGCTTGGTGAAGGGTTGGTGACCTTCGGGTATTGAGTTGGGAGTAATAGCTGGAGTTGAAGTGAGCTAATCAAGCTGTGAGTGAGCTGGATTGAACTGATCTATCTAGCTGAAAGACTTAGCTAAATTTTAAAGCTGAAATAAGCTAATATGAGATGCCTTTAGCAAAGTGAGCTGGTCCATTAGCTTCCTTATACTCTCTTCTTGTGTGAGGAGTGTTTTGGAGCTGATTCGAATTTCCTAAGGCCTCGTTTTGAATTATGCTCCATTTTAGCTCATATGGGATTTTTGAGCTGACATGGAGCTAGCCTTTAGTCCTTTAAGTACTGTAGGAGTGTTCCATGCATTTCTAAGCTATTCTGAAATTGTCTCCTTATGTTTCTAGCATTGCCTTCCGTTTAGCTTCTTTTGAGCTGACTGAGCTGACACGGAGCTAATATTTACCCCTTGAGCTATAGGTAAGTCCTATGAAGAAAACATAATAATGGAAATAATGCGAATACTTAAAATAACTTAATATAAATTTAGATCTAAGCTTAAACTTAATAATGTAGTTATATTGACTATTCATAGTTATAGCCTAATTAATATAACTCTTAAGTAGCACTATAAAGTATATAAAAGTAATAAATACTAAGATCAGTAAGGTAACTCCCCTTTGATCCCATGCGTGAAATGAAGCATGAAATTATGAGATAAATGAATAAAAATGTGAACGCATCACCTAGAGACTTGGGTCAATGTCAGCACATGATAATTATACTGGATGATAGTTATATTGATATTAAATTTTCTATTGTAGACTCTTGCTTAGGTCAAAACTCTATAATTAATTAAAATCATGTGTCTTGTATTCAAGTGATCAAATCAAAAAATGACTTTTTTACCTTTAATAGGTAACAGTAACATGAGTTATACATCATATCATTTACATGCTAATAAATGTTCATTCCTTGTAACCTTATACCTACTTGTTGCATTCAACATCACCCGATAGTTCTAAATTCCTTAGTTTTTAACAAGCTCAAGTTGTTTTTACCATCACAAGTTAAAGAACCTTGATCAGGTTTTGACGATCGACATTACTTTTAAAGTCTTCTCGGCTTTGCTTGTGGAGTGTGGTATCTATGTATATAGGGAATATGTATATTGACTCTTAATTTTTGTTTGAGTCTATAATATGATATCTAAATTTCTGATTTATGAATAAATAATTTTCTAAAATAATAATTTGAGTAAAGTTTTATTTTTTCTTTTATAAATGTGTTAAAAAAGATTTTATGTATAATTTTCTTATTATGGGCCACTTTAGTGACTCAATGTGACTTCTAGGATCCATAGTAACGTATAGACGGGTGTTGGGGGTTATAGGGTAATTATTCCCATTGAAGAATGATGGTTTGGTGATAGATTGTGACTTGTACATTGACCTGATAATAGATGTTATAGAAAAGTTTGGACAGATGATCAACACTCTTCAAGGACCGCCTCTTGTGGATGTTAATCCTTCAATAAGTTAGGCTCTAATATGAATTATGGAGTGGATCATAGGATCGATATTGTCAAGAGGGGGTGAATTGGCCTTTTAAAAATTTAAAAGAGTAAATTAAAAAAGAAAAATTAAAGGACAGAAAGATATATAGTGGTCCAAGCTTCAAACAAGCTCTACATCTACTACCTTAGCTCCCACTAAGGATTTTCAACCAACTTTACAAATGAACGTCCCCTTTCTTAGGCATAGGAGGTAGCCTTTAAAACTAGTAAATTTTTCTATCCGAAGATTGACTAAACACTCTTTCTTGATATAAGAAAGAATTTCTCTCGCAAGATTTATATTTCCCGTTTTCAAATAAAACACTCCCCAAACTTAAAAAAAATTACAATGAAGAATAAGTGAGTTGGTAAAGAAATTTTTTAATGAAAACAAGAGTTGGATTGATAGTTTGAATTTTTGATTGAACGTTCGAATTTTTGATTGAACGTTCAATAGTTATTGTTGGAGCTTTGGAGGCTTGCATTTATACTCTTTCATTAAATTCTAACCTTTTGGGTGGTTGAGATCATCAATATAGCCATCGAGGAGCCATCTTCTCACAATAAATAAGGGCTTATCGGTACACTTATCAAGTGTATCAAAACAGAAGCCTTTAAAAATATGGATTGTATCAAAACAATTGTGAGTTATATTGATACATTTTGAAACTATCAAAAACTGTATTGAACACCTGTGAGGTATATCGAAACATTATAACAAATTTTTAAAATTTTGTTTCCTAATTACTGAAAAGTAACGGTTGTATTTTTTAATGTTCATTTTTTCAAAAATTTAACCCCATGTATCTAAAAAGCTACGAGGTCTATCGAAACACCTTAGCAAAGATTCTTAATTTCAAACAAGATTATATCGAAACAAATGAAAGTTGTATCAAAATGCCTATTGATACACGTGTTATTTATTTCAAAACCAAAAATCACAATTTCAAAATATATTGAAACGACCAAATATTGTATCGAAACGTCTTAGTAACTTCATCCTTTTAAAGACTAGTGTATCAAAACATCCGAGTTATTTCCAACGGTTTGGCTTTGAAAACGTAAAAAAATAATTATTGAGTTCATTTTTGACTTAGTGAAAGATTTTATCTTTTCAATTATGATTAATTCATAAAATTAAAATTTTATTTTATTTATATACTAGTCCTTTTATAGCTTGTTATATCAAAAATCAAATATAGATTTTACAAAAGTATTTTGAATCCCTTTTTACTGTTATCCCTTCTCATTTTCCCATTTTCTTTCTCTCTTTATATTGCCTCTCTTCAATTCTCTCTAGTAAAACACTTTAAACCCAAAAATATTAACTCAAATAAATTGAAATTTCTTTTTCGGGATGAACATTTATCATGTTCTTCATTCTCATAAAGAACATAATGAACACCTCCCTTAGCCACTGTGTCAACCACCACTTGATCTATTCCACCGCCTCTAATTAATCTTCAGCAAATTTGTTGACCGTCACTCTCTACCACCGATCATCATCTTCTTTCGATCAACCACCATCTAATGATTTTCTACCACTATGTCGATCATTGAAAAACTTTCAAATCCTAAAAAAAATCTAATTTGAAGCCCAAAACCTAATCTAAACCCATATTCGACTTAATCCGCCCCCATTACCCCTAAATCTACAATATAATCATCCTCATTGACTTCAATGATACTTCAATAACGCCAAACATTACTAAAAAATGTAAATATTTTATTCTCTCCATTTATTTGTGTCTCCCTATTTTTTAATCTAACACATCAATTATATTGCAAGTAATCGAAAGAGAATAAGAAAAATAGCTCATCGATCATTATAAACTTCAACAACCATTCGTTGCATCGATGACTCTCTCAGAACCTCCTAGAGATTCCTCGACTTCTTCTTGTGTAGTCTGAGTCAGAAAAAGACTTTATAGTGTATATCGATGCATCCCATTTGGGATTGAGTATCCCCCACGATCTCTCAAGCCTCATGAATTGAATTATCTCACCCATGATTTGGAGCTTGTAGTAGTTGTGTTTTTATTGAAAATCTAAAGACATTACTTGTATGAATAAAGATGTTAATTGTTCATTGATCATAAGAGCTTAAAATACCTTCTCATACAAAAAGAGTTGAATCTCCATTAAAAACCTTGTATGGATCTCTTGAAAGATTAGGACTTAGTGATTGATTACCATCCTGATAAGGATAACTTTGTGGCAGATGCTTTAGGCATGAAGCCTACTCCTACAATGAAAGTTTTGAATAACTACTTACGACTTAAGAAATGTGTCAAGCTACTGATAAAATTGATAGTCTAAACTGTTATAATGACTTGGATTAAAGTACTTTAGGAAGTTGATCAAGAGTTGTAACTTATATTTGCTACAGTCAAGGATAATTCAGATCTTGACTTTGCTTTAAATTCTAAAATCTTATTGTATTTTTAAAATCAAATATATGTTCTTGATGATGATGATATTCGGAATTAAATCATGATTGAAGCATATTCTAGTTTATTTTCTATTCATTTTGGGGCTATCAAGATGTATCGGGACATGAAGAAATTTTATTGGTGGTTCAGTATGAAACGAAAGGTTATCAACTTTATAGAAATATGCTTGACTTTTTAAAAGGTCAAAGTAATTGTACACAAGGTGACAACTGTTTTTCTGTAACCTATTAAATTGTCATAACGAATATAGGAATATATCACCATAGTTTGGTAAGTGGTTTACCGATGACACCAAAAAAGAATGATGTTATTTGGTTCATTATAGATCGTTTCACTAAGTCTGCTATTTTCTTTCAGGTAGAATAGATCTTAGTCTACTTAAACTTGTGGAGTCGTACATTCGTGAACTTATACGATTATATGGACTTTCTGTCTCCACCATCTCTAAACATGATCCATGGTTTACATCTTGGTTTTGAAAAAACCTACATGAGGCTTTTGGAACCCAGGTGCATCTTATCACAACTTTTCATCCTCAAACTGATTATCAACCTGAAGGGTTATCTTGGTTTTAAGCACTCGTGTTATTTCCAATTTTACTTTGTAGATCTTGAAAAATATATATCAAGCATGTGTTATTAACTTTGACAATACATAGGAGAAACCCTTTTCATTGGTAGAGTTTGCTCACAATAATAGTTATCAAGCTTCGATCAAGATGATTCCTTACGAGGCTGTTTAGGTAGGAAATTTAAAACTCCTCTACTTTAGTCTAAAATCGGTGAAGGAAAGATGTTAAGCCCTGACCTATTGTGGAAAAAAAAAAGTTAACTATTTTCAAGACCGACTTAATATTGTCTTTGATTTATAAAAATCTTATGATGATCTAAGATGAAAAAATATCTAATTTGAAATTGGAGAGAAATTCTTTCTGAAGGTATCCCCTTAAAAGAAGGTTCTTTGTTTTGGTAAGAAAGGGAAGCTTAGCCCTTGTTTCATTGATCCTTTCGAGGTAATAGAAAAGATTGAATATATGACCTACCTATTAGCTCTTTTTGAAGAATTAAATCGTATTAATAATGTCTTTCATGTATTCATATTGTGTAAGTACCAATATGATCCTTCTCAAACCCCTTCAAATTTTCGCTTATATCAAACAAATACCCTCTCTATAGTCTTGACCAATTTCTACTATACAAATCCTTAAGAATCATCTCTATCCACTTATACTTGGCCCTCAACAATCTTACTCCCATTTTATTAGCATTGGATATGAGACTGAATACTAACTTATAAAAATATCAAAATTTTGGTGATATAAATCTTAAAAGAATATGGCACTAGTAGGGATGGTAATTTGACTCGTTCATGTCGAGTCTCGATCCAATCGGGGTGGATTTTTTTATTTAAAAAAACAGGTTCGGGTTGGGTCAAATTTGGTGATTAAAAAAATAAAGTCGGGTTAAAGTCGATTTTAGGGTGAAAATTCAATGACCAGATTCGACCCGATATATTTATATATTTTTTTATATTTTTATATATAATATATAATATTTTTATTAATTTTTTGGTCGGGTTTATTCGGGTTTTTTATTAAAATATTAGGATCAGGTTGAGGTCGGGTTATGATTTTTATAATAACGGGTTAGGTCGGGGATAAAAAATATTGAAATCGTGTCGGGGTCGGATCGAAAGACTTAAGTTTCGGGTCGAGGTCGGGACGGTCAAAAAACTGACCCGACATGACCCGTTGCCATCCTTAACCACTATTAGTAATGAGACTCCTCATTCTATATCAATTAACTAGATAATTTTTTTAATATTCGAAATCGAACCCCAAATAAATCCTTGAATTATTTTTTCCATTATATCACAAATATTGTTTGGTATGTTGCTTTTGATGAAAAACTAAAAATATGCACAATAGTTTTTGTGATATTTATTCACTGATCAATACTTAGAATCTATATCTAATATGATCAAAAACTAAAAAATATGTTGGACATGTATCTAAAAATAGGTAATCAAAGAATCAAGTACCCAAAAATAAACACACTTAGAATCAATATGTAACAGGATCTATCTGTTACTATACTTGCATTGGTTGTGTACGCTTGCATGATTCGCGTGATATTTATTCACTGATCAAAATATTTTAAATTACTCGTGATTTTACAATAAGATTGAAAAAAAACTATACGAAAATGTATAAAAATATTTGATAGAAAATTTATCACCACTTATGAATACAGTCTATACAACTACATGAAGGAGTTCATAGTACTATAGATGAATATGCATGAGGTGTATATATTAGTTTGATAGAACTTAAAGCCTGATAAGCTGCTGAAATCCTAATTCATTGTTTATACATTATATCTTACATTTTAAGATATGAATTTATATTGAGATGCTCAAACATTTTAAATTGTAGGGAAAGGTTTTGAAATTAAGGGACTCATTTTCGATACCTTTCTCTAGATATCATTTAGATTTTGGTACCTCTCATGAAAAATCGAAACCATTCGAGGAATTTCGATACTTACGGCCCTTATGTCAATACTAGAACTATTAGAAAAATCATTTTAACTATTTTAATACTATTTTTACTTGATAGAGAATTTGGTCTAGTGTGACTTTTCTATCTTGTCATGATAATTGATAAGTTATTATAACCTATAATTTAGAATTTATTAATATACCCTTTATGGGTAAAATTATCAAATTTTCTTAAAAAGTAAAAATAATTGGAACACTCTTGACATACCAAACGTCTTGAATGACTCTAATGTGTCAACTCTGATATGACTTAATAGAGCTTTTAATTAGCGAACCACTTTTAAAAGATTTTTTTAAAAATATGTTTGAAAATATCAAAAGACCAATGCACCCATTTCTTATAATGATCAAAGTATCTCTAAGTATTGTGGTCATTTTATGACATCATGCATTATGCGTCATTATATACTACACTATACGCATATACATAAATTATGTGCCATATTTGGTGTATTTCTTGTTTAGTAGTCTTGAATAAGTTATCGAATAGAAATATTATATATGATAATGTTTATTTAGGATAATTAATGAATCATATAGTTCAGCCTATTAAAATATGTTGCCTATAACTCATAATATTTCTTGTTAGTTTATCAAACTTTGCTTAAATTTTTTTAGGAAGTATAGTTTAACCCGTTAATTGCAAGACTTACTGAATAGAAATAAAGAATATCGAATAATTCGTTCATAAGTAGTTTATGACTTATGTTTGAAATTTATAGATTCGTGTTGTATTATGTTATATTTTGTTCTTATGCTATATATATATATTTGGAACTTATAGATGCCATGGTATATCATTCATGTGACTCATCAGATTTCATCAGATCATTCTTATTAATCTAGGGTGTTACAGTTTCTTAAGTGACTTTATTTGTCGTATGTAAATAAATTAATGACAATTTTTTATACTCCATCTGTTGACTATGACCATCAATGAGCAATCAAGATACAAGTGGACTTTACAAACCTACCATCACTACCATTCGAGCAAATCTCTCACGTTTCTCTAGTGTAATATCTAAAAGGTAGATTAACTAAGCATACACATGTTATAATTTGATAAGGTTGATCAATTGAGGTCGAAAAATTCTTACTCCATGATTAAACAATAAGATAGTTTTCATAGATCATCTAAAGACACCTGTAAGAACTCTAGCATAATCCTCTACGAGAATATCACCAGCCAAGATATCCCTAAAGAAAGGTGTTTTGCTCGAAACTTTTGATGTTTCAGTCGTTTTATCCTGTGCCTTATCCCCCACAATGGCATAACCTCATCCCTACATCCCTACCCTAGGTTTTATCCCCTTTAATAATGCTATTTTGAACTCGCTCAACGTCTCTATTCAACTCCTCGCCAGCCAAATCATGAGACCTTCCTTGCGGTAATACCGACAATTAAACATCCGACGAAATTGAAAAAGGAGAAATCATTTACGGTATAACATTTAATGATCGTTCAGAAGATCGATCGACGTTTAATGGTATAATATTCGATGATGGGTTGACGAAATTGATTTTGATGTCACTAAAAACTTGAGGAGGAACGTAAAAAAGAAATATAATCTTTTTAATGGTTTTATCTTCAATAATTCGTCTTTGATAAAAGAAAGCCATGTTCCATTTTTGTTCAACTTATAATCTCCTCTAAAATTAGAGTTAACTTATCTGTTTTGTTGTGCCATGTGTTATTTGTTATGTTTTGTCTAAATCAAATTTAACTCATCGAAGATAGTATTTTTTTTCCAGAATTTTAATTGTCATTTATCAAATTTACATGCATTTTAATTTGTTGATTATGGAAGTTTTATTTACTTGATAATTGTTCTTAAAAATTAAATAACATTATTTTTTTTACTTAAAAACAAAAAACAACCACGTTACAATTATAATTAAAAAATGTATAGTTAAAAAATATCATGAAATTTTACATATTTAAAAAAATCATTTTTTTAATTTTTTACAATTACTGTTTAAAAATATAAGAAAATACCCAAAAATAAAATAAAAATAATTATAATTAAGGAATAAATAAGATAATTATTATGAATATATTTATTTATGGTGGATATCCATATATTAAGTTAAACTTTAATGGACTTTAGTATTAGAGTTTAATACTCATTGGAATTAGGGTTTTTCATCTTGAGTCATATAGACTTTTAGACAAAGCATTGTACAAAACCTTACTTTGAGAATATAATAAAATTTCTCTCTTTTGTCTCTCATCTTTCTTCTCCTATTTTATTCTTGTTATTAACTTTATTCACAACACGGTATCAACACGAGACTCTAACCAATAGAGGTATTTGTCGTTCGAATCTTAAACGAGTTATTGAAAAGAATTTGTTATCAGCATGAATCAAAGATAAGTTCTTCTCCCTCAATTATATTTTAATTATCGATTTATCTTTCTTTCTTGATTTTTAATTTATTAAAAATATCTGATTGTTTGGTATTTGTGTAGCGATAACGTGGCTTAATTACCGTGGTTCTTGCCAACAATTTCTAAAAAAAAATTAACAAAATATTGGTGTTTAAACCTACCATATATTCAAGTTAGTAGAAAGTTTAGTATGTTTTACTTATTTAATTTAAGATTTTTTTATCTTTATTTATAATCAATATTTGTTTATTTTATTATTACGATAAAGTTTATGTTTTTAATCATGTTCTAAGTATTACATGATATTAGAAAAAATATTTAACCTTTAATTAATTAATATGTTCTTTGTTATATTGTTTAATCCGATTATATTGGATGAACATCCCGTTCTGCGAGGTTATTGGTCTCAAAGGAGGTTCTTTTTAAAGGACATTGTGGACTGGTTTAACAACACCGTGTATGAGGATTAAATTTTTGTTTCTTGTATGTATTGTATATATATTGGTTGATCAATTGTTATTTAATAGTTCGAATGTTATAAAGTTTATATTTGCTTGAAAGCAATACTATTTTTATGTCGAGAAACTCAACTATAAACTTTTCCCAAGTTCAAGTTACGAAAATCGCCTTCATCCAAAAATTTTTATGGGAGCATTCCCTGAAGTGAATGCATGCATGATGCTTATTCCATACAATTATTGGATTTATATCATTCCTTGAACTGAATGCAAGCATGATGTTTATTTCATGCGATTATACAAGCATGATATTTATTCCTTGTAATTATACAAGCATGATGTTTATTCCATGCGATTATACAAGCATGATGTTTATTTCATGTGATTATTAAATTTGTCTCATTCCTTGAAATTAATGTAAACATGATAATTCACTATATGATTAGTGAATAAAACTCTTTATGTGTCAGAGTATCACTGGTGAGGATATGTTAAAAAAACATATTGTTTTTTTTCATACATTAATGTTGTCATATAGACACAATATTGTGAAAAGTTTTTAAATACCTATTAGTCTTCGCTCCATTCCATGAAGCGAATGTGATATTTTATAGCGGAATGAATAAAAGTCATATTAGTAATTGTGGTTGCGAATGAGGTCATAAAATAAACATGGATAAGATAATCAAATCTTTATGTTATCAATACAATGGTACAAATCATTGGTCTCGTACATGTCAAACGCCAAAATATTATGGACTTTATTCATAATCATGAATGATAAATGAAAGAAAATACAAATAGATTTTCTTTATGGCAAAAATAATTATGGCGTTGTTGATCCAACTCAATTGGATATTTTTAATTTTCTCATAATTCTTTAAGAAAATAATGTCATTTATTTTATTTCCCTTATAACATCTAAATGAAATAATTTGATCTTTTATTTATTTTGTTTTATGTTAATTTATTTATTATTTAATTTATTGTTAAGTTATTTATTTATGTTTTATGTTAATTTATTGTTAATTTATTTTACATATTATTTATTTAAGTTTTATGTTAATTTATCATTTGAAGAATATTATCACTTTTGGAATAAAATCTATAATGAATTGTGGCTATTTATGCGAAACAGACAGTGCAAGTATTCATACTATATTTAAGCATAAAAAATATTTTCCTATTTAAATACTAGGGAAAATATGAGTACTATATCTCAAAGTACTGAAATATCAATGCTTCAAAAGATCTTTTGAGAGTTTATCTTTGATAGATAATCGATTCACATAATGTTCTATATTTAATATTTTTCATTCCCAGACGTGAATGGTACAAAGCACATATTTTCATTCCCCGAAGTGAATGAAGTAAAGCACATATTAAAATGTACATATTTTCCCATTTTAAATGCAAGGAAATAATGTGAGTCCATATCTAGAAATACTAATATCACACAAAGCTCCAACTGAGCAAATATTTTATTGTCAAATGAAACTTTATTCCATATTTACAGTGCATTATACTTGTCAAAGTTGCAAAGAGACTTATTGAGTTTTAAAGATATTTGTAAAAATATATTAAGAATATTAGCCAAAGGGATGCTGACTATCTCAATATTACGAGTATAACTCAAGTCAATAAGAAAATCTTTGTAAAATTACTTCCACTGCCATCCATATTGTACTACAAAAGAATTAGTATAAATTGAAGCTCATGCTATTGTACGCCAGATGTTTATTGATAATTTTATTTGGCATGACCGGTTAGATCATCCCGGTTCATTTATGATGTGAAAATTTGCTAACACTTTCATATGGTCATTTATTGAAGAACTAAGATTTTCTTCATGGTAATTTTTCATGTGATATTTGCTATGAAAGTAATTTGATTATTCAATCATCAACAACTAAGATAGAGTGTAAATCTATTAATTTTCTAGAATGGATACAAGGTGATATATGTGGGCCCATACACCTTTCTTAAAGACCATCTAGATATTTTATGATTTTTATCGATGCATCGACTAGATGGTTATATGTATCATTGTTATTAACCCGCAACTTGGTGTTTGCGAGGCTAATTGCTCAGTTGATAAAATTATGAGCACATTTTCCAGATTATCTTATAAAGACAATCAGTCTTGATAATGTTGATGACATGTTATTTTACATGTAGTATCACTAATTCGCATCAAGCCAACAAATGATCATAAATTCTCCCCATTATAAATGATTTTTGGTCAGGAACCAAATCTTAGATTTTTTGTTGGGAATATATGTTCTAATTGCTCCACCACAACGCACAAAGATGAGTTTTGTTGGGAATATATATTAGATTTAAATATCTTGAGCTTCTGATAGGGGATTTATTTACAATCCGATTTGCTAACTATCATTTTAATGAGTCAGTTTGCCCAACATTAGTAGGAGGAAATAAATAGCTGGAAAAATAAATAAGTTGAAATGATTATTTTCTCATTTTGATCCACGTACTACATAATGTGAACTATAAGTTCAAAGGATAATTTATTTAGCAAATCAATTGCAAGATGATTTTGTTGACCTTAAAGAGTACTAAATCATGTATATCAACTATGAATGCTCCGATTAAATTTAATGTCATGGAAAGACAAACTCTAGTTGCTAATGAGTCTAACTTACACTCGATAAAAAAAAGGAGCTATATTTTATGATTGTCTAATTGAAGAATCAATGAATTATGAAAATCTCAATAAGAGATTAAAAGGTATCCAATAGAGACATTGACATGACTTAGGTACTTGATAATAAAGAATCTCAAAAGATTATGTGGTAATAAGTGTAACTGAAATTAAATCGACATTAATAATATATTTGCATGCAATATAGCACTAGAGATTTTATTTAATGATGTGGATCATGAATCATTGTCAATTGGGCAACTGATAAGTACCAAAAAATCCTATATTTTATACCAGTTTCTCACTCTTTCCTTGCATGAAAACTTCAACCTAGGGTTTAGACTATATAAACCACCCTTAGGTCTAGGTTTAGAGAGGAGTCGGATCTTATATCTCATATACCTTTAGCCGCCGACTACATTTTATTCTAAACTTCTTTGGAGGTTTAGGTTGTTTGTAGATTAGTTGGAGAAGAAAGTTGTATTATTCTTGATACTTATTAATACAAAACTTATTTCATGGTTTATTCTCTCTTAGAATTTACTCTTCTTTGTATATGATCTCGTGATGATAGTATGTGAAGAAAAATCTATTTGTCCAATATCAGGAGATTTAGGCTCACGAAACAAGAGAATACGGTCTTTTCTCAAGGGTATTGACTAATCCGATTTAAAGATTAATCGCCCAAGATTTCAGCGACTAACAAGACGCATGTGTTTGGTAGTTGTTCACCCTTGAATCACGCTGGAAGGTATCATCAAGACATGGATTTAAACAGTTCTCTTCTCTTAGGGATAAGGAAGAATATATACAAGGATGCTCTGTCGAACTATGAAAAGTTGAAATATCGACATGGCATAACCCCGCCTAGGCAACTGCGGTAACCCTTAGTGCGACCGTCGGGGCGGCAATTCAACTTATTGCATTGATAAATGGATAAATAATACAACTAGATCCACCTCTGCAAAGCATTCAACTTAGCCCCTCTTTTATCATATTTATCTTTTCGTTATTTAGTTTTTCTATTAGTTAAATTAGTTAATTCAACTCAACAAAAATTACTTGTGTTTTTATTTTTATTGTGCAATTTTAAGAAGTAGTGAAGTCAACACAGTCCCTGTGGGTTCGACAACCTAAACTTTTACAATCTGACAAAGGTGGAATCAAAAGGACTTCCGAGCCTTGGTGTGTCCTGTGTAGTGCTATAATTGATGTATATAAACACACTGATGCGTGTAATAATAGCGCAACTGTGTAGTATACAGTCGCAAGTAATAAAATGATAAGTTTATCGTGTATCGTCTCCATAGGGATTGGTATACTTAATATGTCTCCCCTTGTTCCCTTGCTCCTTAAAGATAAAGTAAAAAAAAGATAAGTGGATTTGTTTAACTAAGTAAATAACAAAACATAAAATAAAGGATTGAGAACGATATAGAGAAAGTGGGTAGGATCCAGCTGCGTCAATTAGTGGATTCGATTGATCTTCTTCTTATCTAATGCAATTACATAACACTGCTTCGGCAGTACTGCAAATACAACCTCGGCAACATTAGTGTTCTCTATCGCAACAATCTCTTGCTCTTGGGCAGATGCATCAAAGTTCAACAAAGTGTCCGTAGTTGAATCCGCTTATCTCTAAGTTAGAGCATTGTTGATGACTGGTCTTTGACGATACCTCTCGGCGTGAATCAATGATAATCACCAACCAATCCAATACTTCTTTTAGCTTCTGAAACTCTTAACCTATCTCTAGGCCGAGTTAGTGTCGTCAACACCGTACTTATCCCTTTCGTGAATCTAACTCTTTCGATGCTAGATAAATAGATTACTTACAAACTTCTCTCTCGAGCTTAAATACAAGAACAAGGAATGACAATAGGATAAGCAAACTTCAATATTATTATTGCATTAGAACAAAAAATAAGAAACAATCTCCTCTCACTAATATCTACAACCTTCACCTATCCCTAAGAGATTTAGAACATAATGTAGATAAATACAAATCTTAGGGGAAGGGTTTCTCTAAAATCGGCTCTCTTTAACAATGTGGTCGACTAGGCTATATATAGTCTTAACCTAGGGCAAACCTTTCCTAAATAGACTCTAAATTGGAGTAGAGAGCAAGTCTTCTACATGAGATCTGATATTTCCAAGTTTGCAACCTTCTAGAAAACTTTTCTCATTCGGTCTTTGACTTGGGCTTTTAGTGCGCTAGCTTGGTCCAATTGGTGCACTGCATCTTCCAGAATGTTCTCTATATTTTTGTCTTTCAATCCCCTATCATGTTGATGTTGCCACTCAGGATGCTGCCGCGGCCTTGTCTCTGCCTCGGCCTCAACGATGCTACTCTGCTGCCTTAGCCCTAGATATCCCTACATGTACAGAATATGTAATAATATATGCATTTTCTATAAATGTAAGCATTGTAAGTAGTAATAACGGAATATCTAATATTATGCAATGAGTCCATATTTTAGTTCAAGATGGTGTATAATAGATGCATAAAGTACCATGAGAAGGGTAGTAAATAACTGCCATTTAGGCACTCATCAAATGCCCCCAAACTCAAACTATTGCTTGTCCTCAAGCAATGCAAGATATCAAATTGTCGAACCTTACTCCACTTTGGTCTTACTTTTCCATCTATTCTCCCCACCATGGTCATGTTTATCTCTCCGTTTTAGCCACTAGTTTACCCAAGGACTTTTACTAAGAAACAAGCTATAAGGCTAGGTGAGTGTGTGTGTTTTATGGACAAGGTTGATTCAAGGCTTTCTTAGATAAACTCTAAGCTCAAGACAAGTAGAATTTAGATTAAAGCTATCTCCTTAAAACAACAAGTCTTGAGCCAATTTCGGGCAGCTCAAGATATGTTTTCTATATTTTATTTTAATTTATTTTATTTTAAGCGAACTTTAGCATACTAGAGCCAGTTTCGAGTACCTCTAGAATGAAGGAGAGCAAAACTAGATCTAGTTTCGGGCACCTCTAATTATTTTTCCAAAAGATTGTAAGCCTTTATCACCTAAGTTCATTAAAAGAACTCCTAAATCAAGCAAGTCCAAAAAGTGTTTCTTTGTTTTATAACCCTAAAGCAAGCTTCTAAGTTTTATTCCATGAGTATCCTATGGTTATCCCTTCGAAACTGAACTTGGTCATGGTAAGCAGAAAGATTTTTATAGCCTTAACGGAGTAAGCTAAAGCAAAGCTGATGTAGAGCAGTACAAGATTAAAAACAGTAATTCAAGAAAAGAGAATATTGCCAAAAAAATACTCCCTTTTTTCATGGTAATGATGCGGCAGTAGGTTGCCTCGGCAATGTTTCTGCACCTACAATACCCCCAAACTCAAACCGAGCATTGTCCTTAATGCTCAATATATACGGTAAACAACAATTTCAATAAGAAAATAGACAAAATCATTAAAATAAATCATTTATAACGACTCCGAGGAGCTGCTTGTACGAAGCAGTCTCCTAGGCCGTGCTGCTGACTCTTTCCTTCTAGATCCTTGTGCTAGTGATTACTGTTGTTTGGCTTGCCGATGCGGCTGAATTCGACTGGGCGATGTGCGTTACGGTGGTGCAGTAACTTTATCCCCTTCTTCTACTTCCTCAATATTTTCTGTGTACATGATTTTTGTCTCGCCCCCTACCGTGGTAGTGGGTATTGCTGGTTCATGTGACAAACTATGGTATTCGTCAATCTCGCGAGATAGAGTATCTTTGCTAAGATTACGCATAGGGATTGGTTCCCGTTGGGGAGAGTTAAAAACAACTCACCTCTTGGACGGCCGTTAGCTGGTAGAGGATACTTCGGTAGACCTAGCTGGCCTGGAAAGTCTGACAGCATGAAATTGTTGAGGCGGCCGTGGTTGGGAAAATGGTTACGACCTTAGGGTAGGTGTTGTCTCGGTATAAGGGGCGACCATGACAAAGATGTTAGCTGGGAATTATAGGAATTGCGCCCCTTGATTTAGGAAGCTTGTTATCATCATGTTGGCGAGAGATGTGTTGAAGTCGCGCTGGTACTCCATGTAGCATTGCTGGAGAAGGTCCATGGCTATCATCCTCTGCATAATTTCTTGGTGAGGGTCTGCTGCGGCAAGGCTCTGGGAAAATGTGGGTACTTCTGTCGAGTATTGCCCTCCGGCAGTAAAGTCTATAGTGAACTGCTGTGGTGTTTCTTTGATAGGTTCTGCCTAGGTTATCTGCATGACTCGGCGACTGAAATCTTTAGACCATCCCGGCCGATTCGGTGTGTACTCGTCTGTAGCCTTGACTGGTACACCTGCAGCAATACACAAAGCAGAGATTAAAGAAGGGAAACATAAAGGCCTTTGTCTTTCTTACCGCAATCATAAATTTCTTGGAGAATAATTTTTCCAACGTTGATGATCCTCTTATTGATTATGGACTGGATGAGCACCAAACGTCTCCTGTCGACTGTGTTGTTATGCGATGTGGGCATTAGACGTCTTATGACAAAGGTGCACCACATCTTAGCCTCGGGTTTGAGGCTCAATCTTGTTACGGATCCTATATGGTTACCGGTCTCCCAAGGGGTATCACCATAACAAAGATCATCTTTGATTAGCTTGAAGTCGATATCGGTGACCTCCGCCTCAAAATCACTATGTGCATTGGACAACGGAGTGAGGCCATAACGTTGGTTGATTGCTTCGGCATTAAGGGAGACTGGCTTCCCTCGATAGTAGACATATAAATTTTTTTCGCTCGGCTGTGGGCATAAAATTCTCGGACGATCGTGGCATTCGCTGGGGGAGGTTGGAGATAGAGTATTTCCTAATCTTGGTATTTGATTTTGTCGAACAAGAAATGTTCGATGTCGTAATTATCTTCATCCAAGTGCTGAAATCCTTACTCCTCCTATAGCTGTCAAGAAACAAAAGAACGGTTGAATCGCTCTTCAATGGCGACAGGGTAAAAGCGGTTGTAAGCGGCCATGATTATAGTTATTGAATGCCTTAAGCGAAATCTGGAGTACTTGAAAAGATTGCTGAAAATTTCAAGAAGTAGATGAGAGCTAAAGTAATGAAGAGCAAGATTATGAAAGAAAAAAGATTAGCAAGAATGCAAGAGTGGGTAATTCTAAGCAAGGGAACTGTTTATATAGGCTGTAAAAAAAATATAACTGTTAAAAATTAGCCGTTAGGCATTTACTGCCTTGCTGAACAGTTACTACCGCGACGGATTTCTCGGCAGAGAGCCGTTGTACTATTTCTACCCGTTAAGATTTCTACGGCTCTAACATAGTGCACTACCACGGTAATAGACTTCCTGCTGTGAAATAATTTTTCTACATTCGTTGCTTTATTTATCCTAAAAAAACTTAAAAATATAAAATACTAAAAATAAAACATAACAACATATAAAACTAGTCCTAATATAATAAATAAAATGGAAGGGAAGAGATTATGTTACTTGTAGAGTGTATGTGAATGCATCTCCCAATTTGATTATCTCTTTCTGGCTTGTATCTTCTTTCGCATGTTGGTCAGTCCCTTCAGTGCATTCGACTTCTCCTTTGGGCTTTATTCGCTTACCGAATAGTCTGCCAAGCATGCTACCCATGCAGGATGTTTTAGTATCCTATTCTGGTGTATGGAGAGCCTTACATTCTGCTGGAGCGTCTGAATTTGTGAGATTGTGGAAGGCATTCAACTTGACTTGTTGATCGTTTATCCACATTGTGAGCTCGCCATTTTCCACATCGATGATGGTGCATCCAGTAGAAAGGAAAGGTCGACCCAAGGTGATCGGTGCATTGTCTTCGGCCTCACAGTCAAGGACAAGAAAGTCGGCAGGAAATATAAACTTGTCGAGCTTAACCAGAATGTCCTCAATTTTGCCTTTAGGATGCATATAGGATCGATCCGCAAGTTAGAGCAGTATTGTTGTTGGTTTTGCCCACCCTATTCCAAGTTTTTGAAAAACTGATTTGGGCTTTAGATTGATGCTTGCTCCCAAGTCACATAGGGTCTTTCCTTCGTAACCATCCTCAATCGCACAGGGGATTGTAAAGCATCCAGGATCCTTTAGCTTAGATAGCATGTGATTATGTAGTATGGCCATGCAACCTTCAGTGGCTACCACCATTTCAAATTCCCCTAACCTTCATCGTTTGGATACTATGTCCTTTAAGAACTTGGCATAGTTGGGCATTTGTTCAATAGCCTCAACTAATGGCAAGTTGATATGGACTTGCTTTAAGATGTCTAGGAATTTCCGAAATTGGTGATCTTGTTTGTGCTTTTTTAACCTCTGCGGGAAAGGAGGTGATGGTCTTATATCCTCCAGGTTTCCTTGGATATTGAGTTTAATACTTGGGGTGAACTTATCTACAGCTGCTGATGCGTGTAATAAAAGCGCAACTGAATGCAAGTGTACACATCGCCAAGCAATAAAGTGATAAGTATATCGTGTATCGTCTCCACAGGGATTGGTATACTTAATATATCTCCCCTTGTTTCCTTGCTCCTGAAAAATAAAGTAAAAACACAGATAAGTTGATTTGTTTAACTAAGTAAATAATTAAATAACAAAACATAAAGTAAAAGGTTGAGAACGATATAGAGAAAGTGGGTAGGATTCAGCTGTGTCAATTAGTGGATTCAATTGATCTTCTTCTTGTCCAATGCAATCACACAATACTGCTTCGATAGTACTGCAGATACAGCCTCGGCAGCATTAGTGTTCTCCGCCGCGACAATCTCTTGCTCTTGGGCAGAGGCATCAAAGTTTAGTAAAAGTGTGTGTAGTTGACTCTGCTTATCTCTAAGTCAGAGTGTTGTTGATGACTGGTCCTTGACGATACCTCTCGGCGTAAATCAACGATAACCACCAACCAATCCAACACTTCTTTTAGCTTCTGAAACTCTTAACCTATCTCTAGGCCGAGTTAGTGTCTACAACACCGTACTTATCCCTTTCGTAAATCTACACCTCTCGATGCTAGATAAATATATTACTTACAAACTTCTCTCTCGAGCTTGAATGCAAGAACAAGGAATGGCAATAGGATAAGCAAACTTTGATATTTTTATTGCATTAGAACAAAGAAACAAGAATCAATCTCCTCTCACTAATATCTACAACCTTCACCTATCCCTAAGAAATTTAGAACATAATATCGTTTAAGTACAATTCTTAGGGAGAAGGGTTTCTCTAAAAATCGGCTCTCTAAACAAAGTGGCCGATTAGGGTATATATAGTCTTAACCTTGGGCAAACCTTTCCTAAATAGACTCCAACTTGGAGTAAGGAATAAGTCTTCTTCAAGGGATCTGATATTTCCAAGTTTACCGCCTTCTAGAAGGGTTTTTCCGCTTGATCTTTGACTTGGGCTTTTAGTGCGCTAGCCTGGTCCAATTGATGCGCTGCATCTTCCAGAATGTTCTCTATATTTTTATCTTTTATTACGCCTCCAATGTTGGTGCTGCCACTCTGGATTCTGCCGCGGCCTTGTCTTCTACCTCGGCCTCAACATTGTTTCACTATTGCTTCGGCCCTAGATATTCCTGCATGTACAGAGTATGTAATAATATCTGCATTCTCTATAAATATTGACTTTGTAAGTAATGATAACGAATATCCAATGCTTGCGCAAAGAGCCCATATTTTTGTTCAAGTTGGTGTATAATAGATGCATAAAGTACCATGAGAAGGGTAGTAAATAACTACCTTTTAGGCACTCATCAAATTCCCCCAAACTTGAACTATTGCTTGTCCTCAAGCAATGCAAGACATCCAATTGCCGAACCTTACTCCTCTTTGGTCTTAAATTTCCATTTATTCTACCCACCATGGTCATGTCTATCTTTCTGTTTTAACCACTAGTTTACCCAAAGACTTTTACTGAGAAACAAGCTATAAGACTAGGTGAGTGTGTGCGTTTTATGGACAAGGTTGATTTCAAGGCTTTCTTAGATAAACTCTAAGTTCAAGATAAATAGAATTTGGACTAAAGCTGTCTCCTTAAAACAACAAGTCTTGAGCCAATTTTGGACACCTCAAGATATGTGTTTTCTATTTTCTTCTTTTTCTTATTTTCTTCTTATTAATCACCTATTTAGCATACTAGAGCCAGTTTCGGACACCTCTAGCATGAAGGAGAGCAAAACTAGATCCAGTGATAGACATCTCTAGTTATTTTTCCAAAAGGTTCTAAGTCTTTATCACCTAAGTTTATTAAAAGAATTCCTAAATCAAACAAGTCCAAAAAGTGTTTATTTTCTTTCTAACCCTAAAGCAAGCTTCTAAGTTTTATTCCATGAGTATCCTATGGTTATCCCTTCAAAACAGAACTTGGCCATTGTAAGGAGAAAGATTTCTATAGCCTTAAAGGAGTAAACTAAAGCAAAGCTGATGTAGGGCAGTGCAAGATTACAAACAGTAATTCAAGAAAAGTGAATATTGTAAAAAATTTCAGAAAAATTTACTCCCTTTTCATGGTAATGCCGCGGAAGTGGATAGCCTCGGTAGTGCATCTGCACCTACAATCTCCCCCAAACTCAAACCGAGCATTGTCCTCAATGCTCAAAATATAAGGCAAACAACAATTAAAATATGGAAATCGATAAAAACAGTAAATGAAATTATTTATAACGACTCCGAGGAGCTACTTGTACGGAGCATTCTCCTAGGTCTTGCTGCTTATGCTTTTCATCTGGATCCTTGTACTGGTGATTGTTGTTATTTGGCCTGCCGATGCGGCTGAATCTACTGGGCGGTGTGTGATGCATTGGTGTCGTAACTTCATCCCCTTCTTCCACCTCGTCCATATTTTTTGTGTCCATGATTTCCATTCCGCCCCCTATCGTGGCAGTGGGTATTGCTGATTCATGGGACGAACTGTGGTATTCATCAATCTAGCTTTGCCATGGTATTTTCCTTTTTTTCATCCTTCTGAGAATGCCATGACAAATTGTCTCAGCTTCCGTTTTGCTTTACATGCATAACACCACTAAAAATAACTACCTTTCCCATTAAATAGCACCTATTACCACATAAAAATGTCAAGGCATATCTAAAAGATTATATGCAATGTCATGAACCTAAATATAACTAAATGAACCTATATGAGCTTAAGGACACTCAATAACTTAAGTAAAAAGGCCTAAAATATAGTCTTTTTACGGAGTTATCAAGCCTCCATCGGTAATGTAAACAAATAAATGATTGGCCAACATGAAAGAGATAATTGAGGAAAAACTAAAATCTCTTTAAAAAAGAAAAGTATTTGGGCTTGTAGCTCGTACATTGAAATATGGAAAGCTCGTGGATATAAATGAGCATTTGTGAGAAAGAGAAATTTAAAGGAAAAATTATGAGATATAAGCTCATTTGGTTGCAAAAGGATTCTCACAAAGACATGAAATTGATCATGAGGAAAATATATTCTTTGGTGGTGGATGCAACTACTTTTAGATTTTGATCAATCTGACAATAAATAAAATTACTCAGTTTCTGTCCAATGGATGTTGTTACATCCTATTTGAATGGACCTCTTGATAGTAATATTTACATGAAACTTCCAAAAAGATTTAAATTTCCATAAGCAGTTAATTCAAGTTCTCGAGAACATTATTCAATCATATTGAATATATCTTTTTATGGCTTAAAACAATTTAAGTGTATTTGGTATAATCACCTCATTGAATACTTATTAGCATAATGCTATATGAATTATTTAATTTTTCCGAGCATTTTTATTAAGAGGTTCAACTCTGAATTTTATTGTTGTGTATGTCGATGATTTGAATATCGTTAAAACTCATGAAGAGATCTCCTCAAATCCTTGTGCATCAATCGACATACAGAAAGATGTTAAAAGACACTTTATATGCATAACACATATTCATTGATCAACCTTATGATTGCTAGGTCTCTTAATGTAAACAAAGATTTTTTGTCTCAAGAAAAGGGTAATGATATTATTCGTCTAAAAGTACAATATATATATTATTTGATCTGGAAGCATCGTATCTTAGCTGGTCCAGAAATATTATTTAAGTGCTATGAGATCATTACCTTTAAATAATTTTTATGCATGAGGCAAAGTCGAAATATGTGTTTGGCTAAACATATCCTGAAGATATGTGAATTACTTTCGCAATAAAAGATGCAAGCTATCTTGTGTAAAGATAATGCAAAATTCATATCTCAATGTGGATATATCAAATGTGATAAAACGAAACATATTTCTTTCAAGTTTCGTCTCTCATGATCTTCATAAGAATAATATCCTCGATTCATTTCAAGCAATAATTTGGAAGATTTATCCACTAGTGCATAATATACTTCAACATTTGAAGATTGTATTCAATATTGAATTATGAAGATTCAAAGATCTTATATGATATTTTCATGAGGGAAAGTAAATACGCGTTGCACTCTTTTCCCCTTAATCAAGCTTTTGTCCCTATGGTTTTTTCTGGTAAAGTTTTTAATGAGGCAACATGTTATGTGTATCAAAGTGTGTATACTCTTTTTCCTTCATTAAGAATTTTTTTTCCACAGGTTTTTTTATCTTAGTAAGGTTTTAACGAGGCACATTATCTTCATGGATATCCAAGGAGGAGTGTTATGAATATATTTATTTATGGTGGATATACATATATTAAGTTAAACTTTAATAGGCTATAATATTAAAGTTTAATACCCATTAAAATTAGGGTTTTCATCTTGTGTCTTACGATTACTGTTTAAAAATATTAGAAAGTACCTAAAAATAAAATAAAAATAATTATAATTAAGGAATAAATAAGATAATACGATATTATACGAGAAATTATTACATGAACCCTTTCCACCACCTAGGATATGGTTTCAACCAATTAAAATAAGACACATAATATATTTTTTCCATATCATATTTACACATATGTATCATCCAAATCATCCACTTTAATGCATTTAATTTAAAAATGGAAAAAGAAAAATATTACCAAAGATTTTTTATGTTATCTTCCTCTTTATTGTTCAATTTTTTTAATTAATTTTTTAATCCCTAACCCTAAACCCTAACCATAAATCTTAAACCTTAAACCCTAATTCTAAACTCTAAACCCTAACCATAAATCTTAAACCTTAAACTCTAATTCTAAACCCTAAACCCTAACCATAAATCTTAAACCTTAAACTCTAATTCTAAACCTTAAACCCTAACCCTAAATCATAAACTCTAAACACTAACCCTAAACCCTAACCCTAACCCTAACCCTAACCTTAACCCTAACAATAACACATAACCCTAACCCTTAAACCTAAACCACATAAACCCTAAACCTAAACCACATAAACCTTAAACCACTAATCCCTAACCCTAAACCCTAAACTCTAAATCCTAAACCCTAAATCTATATAAAAAATTAATTGGGAAAATTTTAAAGAACAAAGAGAAAGATGACACAAGAAATCTTTGATAATATTTTTTTCCTTTTTAAATCAAAGACATTAAATTAGATGATTTGGCCAATACTTATGTGTAAATTTGATATAAAAAAATATATTATGTGTCTTAATTTAATTGGTTGGGACCATACCCTAAGTGGTGGAAAAGATTCGT
The DNA here is from genome assembly GCA_035048815.1 of Abelmoschus esculentus. Taxonomy (NCBI): domain Eukaryota; kingdom Viridiplantae; phylum Streptophyta; class Magnoliopsida; order Malvales; family Malvaceae; genus Abelmoschus; species Abelmoschus esculentus. The sequence continues at coordinate 16,797,433 of JAUCBN010000007.1, read as the reverse complement.
GTAATAATTTTTCGATATTATACATTAGTTTAATGCGTGAAGTCTTACAATTACTGTCTAAAAATATTAGAAAATACCTAAAATAAAATAAAAATAATTATAATTAAGGAATAAATAAGATAATAAGATATTATACATTAGTTTAATGCGTCAAGTCATCTCTTAAACGGTTGTACTGGCTCTATCATTGAGTATATGCCAAAATGAAAATCCAAAAATTATCTGAACTGGAGTATTTGAACATTTTATTGTTTACGGGTTTATTGAATTAAATTCAAAATTTTATTTAATTTATAATTAATTTTAAATATTTTATAATATTAAAATAGATATTTTATATTTAAAGTTAGTGAGAGAGCTTAATAATACAAATTATAAACTATAAATTATTTTTAATTACCTGAAAGATTATTTTAGAAAAAATATTTATAAAAAGTACTTTAAAACTTTATTAAATAATATTTAAAGATCGTCAAATAAAATTATTTTAATAAAAGTAAAATACAAAATCTTAAAATCTAAAATTAAATATTATAAATTAATAACTAAAATTAATTAAACTTGGTAAATTATTATTTTTTTGCATAAATATAATTTTTAACCTTTAATTTTTATAACTTTTATAATTTTGACTCTATTTTTTTTTATAAATTTAAACCTTAACCTATATCTTTTTAATAAATAATTTATTTTTAACTAACATAATAATTAGGTCGTTAAAAATTTAAAAATATTAACATATCATATATATGTAATCATATATTTTAAATAACATAGCATCTAGCCTCATTCTACATATATATAACATGACATTATCGTTAAATTTTTTATGATAATACAAATATATACATATAAAATATAGTTTTATTCTAACATAAAATTTAAATAAAATATTAAAAATTAATTAAATCTAAAATAAAAGACTACTAAACATTCTCAAATCTTAAATATTATTTATATATATGATATATTATTACCGTTAATTTTTTAATTATTTAATCATTATCCTAGTTAAAAAATAAGATATTTATCAAAAGATATATTTTAAAACTTATCTTAAAATAGATAAAGACCAAAATAATAAAAATCATAAACATTAAGAGTTAAAATTATCTTTATGTCTTTATATTTACCATATACGCTAATAACGATGCCTTAGTTTTTATTTTGTAACAGAAGAAAAGATTTAATGTTTATTTTATAATATTTCAAAGTCTAATAGTAAAACCATTATTTCCTCATAATTCAGTGACCATTTAAGTAGTTTTACCAATAAAACTGACAAAACCCGGAAAAGCCAAGGGCAAAAATCCGTAATAAGAAGAAAGTCCAAGGGCAAGAGTAGGAAGTTTACAATATTTAAATGAACAAGAGTCGAGAAAGAAAAAGAAAATAATTAAAAAAAAGCAGCAAAATAGCCCTTTTCGTCTCTCCCTCTTTCTGTCTAAATTATTTTGGTGGATTTCTCTTGGTGTGATGTTTTTGTTCTTGCTGGTGTTGTCTTTCTGAAAAATCTCATCTTCTTCAGAGTTCTGTTATTTTATCGATCTACACTTAACTGTAAGTCCTTTATCTGTCGATATGAAACCCTAATTTTTCAAATTTCCCCTTATATATATATATATATATTCATTCCTTAAGATCCACAATTTTTCTTATCCATTTTGAATATAATATGATTTATCGGGAGCCCTTTTTATTTTTGTTGTTTTATTGTTTCGTTGTATTGCATGTAGACAATTATTGTTCAGTTATTGGATTGGGATTTCGAGTTTTTGGTATTAGATTGAGAATTCTATTTTCTTTTGAGTTCGGTTTAGGTGTCTTTTGTTTTTTAATGTGCTAATTGGTTGACGTTTATTGTTGTGATTAGTTATTTGATTCCTTTTCCTGGAAATTTGGGTTCAGATTACTGCAGTCTGAAATATGAATTTCTAGGTTTGATTGGCGATTTATAAAATTGGTGCAAGATTTTGGTTGCAATATTTTTTTGTAAATCTAAATCATTTTGGCAAGTTTGATTAATGTTTCATTGGTTCAGGTAAATCATGAGTGACGATGGAGAAAAGACCTGCCCCCTTTGTGCCGAAGAGATGGATTTGACTGATCAGCAACTCAAGCCTTGCAAATGTGGTTATGAGGTCTGAATTATCTCACTTTTTTCTCCAAAAATACTTCTTACATTTTTTTTTTCCATTCAGAAATTCAGAAAAGAAGTAAAAATGTAATAAAGAAGCGTCAAATTGGAAAAAAAGAGTGATAATTTGTGTTGTAGGCCTTACCTCTTTTGATCTTTGAGGCAGATTTGTGTTTGGTGTTGGCATCACATAATGAATATGGCTGAGAAGGATAATACAGAGGGGAGGTGTCCAGCATGTCGTAGTGCTTATGATAAAGAAAAGATTGTAGGGACGGCTGCTAGTTGTGAGAGGTTGTCAAGCTCCCTCGCTTCTTATTCTCATTAAATATATTTAATATTTGCCTGCCATCATCTCAGGTATGTTGTTTCAATAAGCAGGTTGGTTGCTGAAGTTAATATGGAAAGAAAAACGAAGTCACAAAGAGCAAAGACTAAATCATCTGAAGGAAGGAAGCAACTGAGCAGTGTGCGAGTTATTCAACGAAATCTTGTTTACGTAGTTGGGTTACCACTTAATCTGGCAGATGAAGAGGTAGTCTCTTCCCATCCTCACTTTGTACATATGCAATCTACTGGTATTATTTGACCTAAGTTAGCATCTCCTGGGCAGCTTCTCCAACATAGAGATTATTTTGGTCAATACGGGAAAGTTCTTAAAGTATCCATGTCTCGGACTGCAGCTGGTGTCATTCAGCAATTTCCAAACAATACATGTAGTGTGTAAGTTCATTATTTAATGTGTTTGGTCTTTAGTCTTCTAAACATTACTACATACATATCATGTTCATCTTACTATTTTGATGTGTTTTTCTTCTCCTTTTCTAGTCCTCCCTGACTTGGAAATTTTTTCAATGACATTTTTTTTACTATGTAAACAGATATATTACGTACTCAAAAGAAGAGGAAGCCATTCGTTGTATCCAGTCCGTACATGGATTTGTCTTGGACAGTAGACCATTAAAGTACGGAATGTGGTTGTGGAGTTATTCTTTTGTTAATGATTGGATGTATATACAGTCTTGCTTATCATCTCTAATACTTGGATAATTTATTTCAGGGCATGTTTTGGTACAACAAAGTATTGTCATGCTTGGCTGAGAAATATGGTATATTTAGAAGTAATTTTTGCTTAATTTACTGTGAATTAAATAAAATTTCGTGTTATTGCTGCTAGTTTTATAAATTATTACAAAAAGTAGTTGTGACAATCACACACTAATTGCAAGTGCAAAATTTTGCAAACAAAGTAATATAATGATGAAAAAAATGATCTAGAATATATTGGTATAAAATATCTACCAACTGTTGAAATTATTTTATATAACAAGCTTAAAGCAAATAGAAAATTACCTGTGCATATATATATATATATATATATATATATATATATATATATATATATAGTTAATTTACTTGTGCATATCTTTACTTGAAATAATTTATGATATTTTACTTGAAAGGCTATAATCTACCTTCTCTTCAAATTTGGTTTTGAATTAAAAATTAGAAAGAACACAATGCCATATCACAATCATTGGAAAGCTATAGATGTAGATCATAATTACCATAAAACTAATATTGAAGTCTAAATGCATCTTGGCAAAATATTAGTGTCTAGAATTTAACTAATAGGACAAAATATGAGAAGGTTGCAATTTTCATACGTAGAATTGCAAAATATGAAGGAAAATAATGATGGATATAATATACTAGTGAATATGGTAAGGTCTGTAATTGTAATAGAAAAATGATCATGTACATTTTGAGGTTGCAGCCTTGCACCAATCCTGATTGTCTATATTTGCATGAGATTGGTCCTCAAGAAGATAGTTTCACGAAAGATGAAGTTATATCAGCGTACACAAGGTATATTCTTTGAGTTCTCCTGTCTTCTTTATAAGTAGATGTTTTGTAATTTTCTTGAATGCATGTTGGAATTGATTATAATTTCATTCTCCATTTATTAGTAAATCAATTAGAGCTGTCATATTCATACATTACTTTTATGGCTGCCCATGTGAAAGGGTTTCATCATATGCAGAAAGCCTTCATATTCCCAAGTAGAAAGGAAAGTGTGTTAGAATGACATTTATTATTGAAAAGTTAACATCCTCCAAGGATGTTTTGTGAACTTCTATTGCTTTGGGCTATTGGTGTGTTTTATCGTTTTTGATAATGCTTCAAAAGGATTCTCTCTTCCCAGTGGTTCTTTTGGGATCCTAACCCATTTGTTTTTCAAGCACCAGATGTCAAAAGGTTTTCTTCTTTAATAAAATATGTTTTCTATTGTAGCCTTCACTTTTCAGATAGGAGTTCTAAATCAAATTTGTATTTCTTTGCTATTTTTGATTTTATTGCAACACTTCATTTCTAAACATGCATTCTGGTGTCTCCCTTAATCTTGAGTAATGTCTTCTGTTGCATGATTTATGAACTTAATTTTTGAAGGAATAGGCTTCAACAAATAACCGGTTCAAAATTATGCATTATTTATAACCTTATTTGTTTAAATTAGGGTTCAACAAATAACTGGTGCCACAAACAATATGCAACGGCGTCCTGGAAATATGTTACCTCCACCTGTGGATGATTATTGCCCCAACAGTTCTGCTTCTGTAGCCAAACCAATTGCTAAAAGTGCTTCAAATGTAAGTTCATACTCCCAAACAAAAGCCGGTATGTAAAATATTACACAGAATTTAGGAAATATAGTTAAGTTTGCTCTACTTGCTAGCATATTTTTCCAAATTTCTTAATCGCTTGTTTGTTTTTAACTTGAATCATTGTAATAAGATTTGTCAAAAAATAGAATGGATGGGTTGATGAGACAGCATTCAATCAAAAGAACCATTACTTGGTCTTGGTTCTCGCACCTAACATGGTTGTGATTTTATATATTGTACAGAATGCAGCAGTGACCGCTCTTAAAAGTTCACCAAATGGCAGCTCTGGTAGATCTATTGCTCTTCCTGCTGGAGCTTCATGGTATGCCATTTGATTTGTACTCTGAAAATTTGTATGTTAATTGCTGGTGCTAAAAATTCTGAATCATTCTGCCAGGGGAATGTGTGCTTTAAATCAACCCCAACCGGCTGGTTTAGCTTGTTCAAATGGACCTCCTAAGCAGAATTCTGACACAATCAGCAGTACATTACCATTTTCATCTGCAGTAACAAACACCAAGCAAACTTGTTCAGCACATGCAGATGTTGTAAAGCCATCTGAGGAGATTCATGCTATGCATATGAAGGGTAAACCTGATATGTTTAAACTTTCAAAGCAAAATGCTGGTTTAGATTGTCAAACCACTGCAATAGAGAAACCTACACCACCCGATGGAGTAACTATTGTATCATTGAGCAGCCAGTTATCTCCTAAACCAGCATTCAATCATGAAGACCAGGGCACTAATATACCATCAGCTATTACAAATTCCTTTGATCATTGTGGCCAGACTTCAATTTCCTCTGGTGATAAACTGGGGAGTATTTCCTCTGCTGATGACAACACAAAGAGGTTGTGTTCCGATATGTCAACATTGACCTTAGATAGGAATGTCTTGAATGAACATTCTGTTGAAGTTAGACCAAGCAGTTCAGCTTCTGAACATGGATCTAGCAGTTCACCTTGTAGTGATGGGTTACAACATTGTTATACTGATTGCCATCAAGAACCATTACGTCCAGTAGCTTCTGGGAGATCTTTGACCTCTCCCAATGAGGTGTGCATTTCAAAAGAGCAGTCTTTCTGGAAAACTGATGCACATATTCAAGCTGTGGAAAATATAAGTTCTGAAGTAGAGGAAGACGTATTGTCTTTTGATAATCAGAGACTCAAGGATCCTGAATTGATTAGTCGTTCAAGTTATGTGCCAAATTTCCCAACTGCACTCCATTTGTCAGATCATTCTAGGTCCCATTATATGCAACATGGCGAAGCTTTTGATTCTGTTAAGTTGAATAATGATACTCTCACTGTAGATAATAAATCTCATGACAGTTCTCTTCATGGAGCTAATCTTTCTTCTGTGTCTAATGGGTACTTTGATAAGTACATAAGCAGTGGTATTGATTCTTATATTACTAAAGAACTTCACCCTCTGCTTTCAAATGAAGAGAAAGGGAAGCAGTTGGGAAGCTTTCTTGTCAGTGCCGAGAGCAATGCCGCTAATGGTACAGGGGAAAGCAACATAATTTCAGACATATTATCACTAGATTTTGACACATGGGATGAATCCCTAACTTCTCCACAGAACATGGTGAAATTGTTGGGTGGCGGTGAGAAGCAGCAGCCCAATCCTCTCAAACTATCTAGTTCATGTAAAGCAATGAATAATCAGTCCCGATTCACATTTGCGAGGCAGGAGGACTCTAAATATCATCCAGCTGACGCTGAGTCCTCGTTTAGTATTTTTGGGGAAGTGCCACACAACCGTCCTAGCCAAGATTTTGCAGACAGCCGGTATCCCTATCTTGGCAAGTTTGGGGAACCTAATGGTTTATCATCGTGTAACTTTGAGGAATCAGACATTTTTTCCATCAGTCCTTCAGTTTTCTCCAATAAGCTTTCTGGTGAGTGTCTAGAAATTTACTCTCTTCCAGCTAATCTTTGTTGAATTCTTATCTTATTGACCTTTTTTTCTTTCCGTATGAATATTTAGTTCATTGGTATCTGTTTATATAAACTACAATCATGCAACAACCATTCTCACAATGGGTTCAGCAAAGTCATCATGGATGAATTAGTTTGTTTTTTCAAAATCGTATTGTGATGTACCATCTTTGCCCAAAATGTCTGTTCCGCCCTTGCCTCCCCAACTCAAGTATGCAATTGATTTGTTTATCCCCCTCCCTCCCTCAAGTATGCAATTGATTTGTTTATTTCTCTTTGCCATGTTGCTGAGCATCATTTTTTCGTGTCATTTCTTTTAGACACTTATCCAAGTTTGACTTTGATTTTAGTTGACACTGATCACTTGTTCAATGTTTTCTAGCTGCTTCAAGAGCTCAAATTTCGGCCCCACCAGGATTCTCTGTCCCTAGCAGGGCACCACCTCCAGGCTTTTCTTCAATTGATAGAGTTAACCATGTATTTGAAACCACATCTGGTAAGTAATTTTCTTCTGGCTTTTGATTCTGGGAGTTCCTTGTCTGCAAAATTAATGTTGACTGCTTTTTCCAATAGGAAATCACTCGATGGACTCTTCATCCCTATTAAGAAATTCTTATCAGTCTCCCCAAAGTGGTGGGATTGGTGGCCCTGGGGATGTAGAATTTATAGATCCAGCAATTTTGGCAGTTGGTAAGGGTAGAATTCAAGGAGGGCTCAACAATCCTGGCATAGACATGAGAACAAATTTTGTTCAACAGTTAGGTACCTATGAAAACGAGGCCAGAATCCAACTACTGATGCAGAGATCTGTTTCTCCTCATCAGAACCTAAGATATGACGTTGGGGATAGTTTTTCTTCTTTGAATGACTCTTATGGGATTTCTTCAAGGCTAATGGGCCAAACACAAGTTAATAATATGTCCCCATTTGCACGGTTGAACCTCCAACAGTCGAGAAACACACATAATATGTCAAATGGTCACTGGGACGGATGGAACGAGGTCCAGGGTCGAAACGGTCTTGGTGTGGCAGAGCTCCTAAGACATCAAAGATTGGGATTTAATGAGTTCTATTCCGGGTATGAAGATTCAAAGTACAGGATGCCCACTTCGGGAGATCTGTACAACAAAACATTTGGGATGTGATTGTTTTCTGGTACCAAGTTGGTTGCTTAATTGCCAATATTGCTATACTCTGAGAGGTAGAATGGATGAATTTTGTGCAATCTTGGTTTTGCACGTTGAGGATGGGCATGTTGACTTTTGTACGTAACTGGTCTCCTTGGCCTCGGATTGATGTTCTGATGACTTGCCCTAAAAGGCAGTGGCCCCAAACGATCACAAGCTGGTAAATATCGATAGTATTATTAGTTTTATATTTTTGCTTGCTTATTGTGCTCATTCGGGCATAAAAGTGTCGTCTGGAAATGCCGTGAAGGCTTTCGAGGTCTATTTTGGGTAAACAAATACAGTCGAAGGTTGGGGGCTGACTGTCACAAATTAAAGTGTACATTTGACTTGGTATTGCATTGCATGTGTTTTAAGAGGCTTTGGGCACATAGGGATTATGGAAATATTTTTTATTTAAATTATTTCTTGTATTCCTGAACGGGTCCCATATTTGGTCACCCCTCCCAATCCTATTTTTTCTTATTTCCCCATATTTAAGTTTTAATTTATTGCACTAATACAATCATGTTAAAGTTTTTTCTTTGTTTGAACTATTCGTGTGACATCAACATTTTTATATAAGTTCTTCAGTAAAGCACCGTTCCTGTTATTCAAACTAGAAACTAGAATTACACTTTCCTAGACGATAAGATGGTTTTTGGAGGTTACGAATTCAAGTATTAATAATGTATTGATCTTAGAGATTACGAGTTTAAATATCAGTAAATTGAATAATTACTGTTGAGAATATATTTTAAAATAAATATTATAATCACCAATTAAAAATAACTAGAATTACTCTTTTGAAGGCTTATCTTGTGTGCAAGTGGTGTGTTTATAGTGGAGCTAATGCCTTAAAACATGAGGCGTCAACCATTAACTTAATGAAAGAAAAGGGAATTTTGATGAACCTGTAAATATTTGATATCTATCATAGGGATGTGATTCAAATGATCATACGTGAGATTGAAGTTTGCCTAATCTGCCCGTGTAAATCAACAATCTTGTAGGTTCTGGGTAAAATAATTTTAATAGGCTGATTCGTGTAATCATTTTTTTTAACTAATTTAATTTAACAGACTTATTTTTATTGTTGGAAATTTTTTACATAGTTAAATTAATCGGGAAGGGTTAGGTAGGAGTCTTTCACAAGTTTGATGCTTTTATTGTATAAGTTGAGTGGCGTTAGAATCGTACTTTTAAAAAGTTTATTGTTCGATTTGGTTTATTATTCTTTATGCTAATTAAAAAAAATTGTTGATTAACTTGACTTATTGTTCATCAATATTTTTATCTTTAATGATAGTGTGATACTATTAGAGTTTAACATAAATAAATAAATTAAAAAGTTTATTGTTCGATTTGGTTTATTATTCTTTATGCTAATTAAAAAAAATTGTTGATTAACTTGACTTATTGTTCATCAATATTTTTATCTTTAATGATAGTGTGATACTATTAGAGTTTAACATAAATAAATAAATTAAAAAAACACGAGGATTGAAGAATTAAATAAATAAATCTATTATAATTGAGGTAGAGATAAGATTGATATTCAAGTGTAAGATTTTGTTAGAATTTTTTTAACAATCTTTAATAAACAACAAAAGGAGAGAAAACCTTAGGAATTTCGATGTTTAAATTTCTAACATTTTTTATATGAGAACTGCATTTTTTTTTACTTTTATACATTAGTAAAAATATTTTAATAAAAATAGAAAAGATTAATTGTTATAATTTAATTTCTATTAATATAATTTTTAATTATCAGAAAATAAAAATATTTTTAAAATTTAAATAAAATATTTATGTATAATTTACCAAACAAGTTACAAATATATATATATTTTTTATAGTTTTAACTAGAATCATCATATTATAATATGATTTATTATATCAGTTCGTATCAATTCGGGCTATAACATATCAATATGAGGTTTATAGTGATGCATATCGATATTGATCCCTTTTCGTACTAGTACATGTGTCCTAATTCTAAAATTTATTTAGAATTAAATATTGGTAAGGTCGTACTCGTACTGCTACTCTTGTTATAGTAAAATTTCAGTAACTATTTTCCGTAACAGTACTAATGTTTTTGTAGAAATCGGAACAAAGAAAAAACCTATAATGTCTTATCTTACCGTTACACTATCACCATTATTGATATATCCTACTCAGAATGATAAAATCTTACCTGTTTTTTATTTGATTTAAACAATATTCAAAGTTCATGAAATCTTACCAACAAATTTTATATACATAAATTTAAGTAGTACGGTATTTTGACTTTATTTATTTTAAATTTTACTGTGATTGCGTTATAGGTCAATTTTTTTTATAATAAATGTGTCTCAAACATATTAAATTAATATAATTAATATTTTAATCTTTGGATTTATATAAGATAATGGATACACAATTTTTATGTCTGGCCTAACAACCAATATACACATTCATCTTTCTACTTCGTCAGCTTAGAAGTCGTATCATAATGATTGTATTTCACCACTATTAATAAGATATTGAATTTTATGACATGTCAATTGTATTCAATCTTCATTCGAGTTCAAGATCTAATAATTTAGACCAATACAATAACAGTAACAATATCAATGATAAAATGACAATATCAATATTTTAATGATTCAACAATAATGTTCAATAATTAATATGATCTTACTCAATGATTCAATATTATCAATGATAATATAATAATTCAATAGTCAATATTTTAATACAATAAACTTATTGATGCTATCTAATAATATCTCCTACAAAATTTTGATACATCGTTAGAAATGTAATAAAAAATAACAATAAAATCAAAAACTACACCTAATCATTCCTGAGACTTCGATTACACTTACGAATACTCTCGCAACTCTCAAAACTTTAGGATGATAATTTTTTATTTTTTTGATTTGTTCGATTCTATAGGATTAAGCGATTCTTCACCCGATGATCTTGAGCTAACAAAATAATATGAAAAGGGGTTATGATAGTCCGTTGACTACAATAAAAATAATGGTGTTTGAGTACTATCTAGGAAAATATAAAAATAGAAAATTAAATATTTTTATAAAAATAAAAAATCTGAGTTTTTATTTTTTATATAAAAATATGATTAAAATTAAATTTAAAAATTTGTATGATATTTTTTTTTTTGTTCATCAAGGGTTATTAAAAAATTAAAAAATCTTATACTTAAATAATGATTTTATTTCTAGCTCGGGCGTAGTAAATTCGTTTATTTATCTTTTCAGACCTTATATTTTTTTTTCTTTTAAATTTTTATGTTTATAATAAGCTCTAATAGTATCATTAGATTTTATCTATATTAAAAAAATGTAAAAATTTTAACGAATTTAACGAATAACGAATTAAGTCAAACAATAATTTTAATAAATATAAATTTAATAAAATTTTATCAAATTTAAAACAATAAATTAAATCAAATAATAAAATTTTCAGCGAACACAAGTTAAATAGCGCTAAAAGATTAACTCAAATTATACAAGAAATATTACAAGAAATACCGCTAAAAGATTAACTCAAATTATACAAGAAATATTCGTCTGTTCACAAGAAATACCGCTCAAAGATTAATTCTGTCGCGACCTCTTTTAAAAATGCGATTTTTTAAGTGAAAAAGTGTTCGATGATTGATTTTTAAAAATGTGAATTTTATTAATCTCGAAAAACCCAAATTTTAGGAAAACATAATTTAATTTTGAAAAAAGGTTGACTTGGAGTCGCCACTGGCCACTTAGGTAGGCCAGACACCATAAAAAAAAATAGACCAGAGATTCATTTAAAAAAACATTGGGTTCGGGAGTCGATTACAAACGCCCAAAAATTGGTACCTTGAAAAACACTACGTGGCATTGACATTTTAGAGAAAGATATTAATTTAATTTCCCATTGTTAAATGAACATTATTTTAAATTAAAAACCTCACCCAAATTTAAAAGAATGTAACTTCCGCCTCAAAAAGTAAAATGCATGATTATTTTAAATTAAATTAAATTAATTAATTTAAGTGACTAATCTTAAAAAGGACTCTAAATTAATTAACTAAGTGTGAATTAGATGATCTCATAATATTATATGCTTTTAAAATCATGCAAGCAAACATGCAAATTAAACTAATAAATATATTAACTAAAAGATAAAGGAAAAAAATAAATAATAATAATAAAAAAAAATAATAATAAATAAATAATAAAACCAAATCCTACAACACTTTCTTTTTACTGTTTTACTTACTTGGAGTTTCTATCATCGTCTACCTTTGCTTGTTTCCTCCTCACAAGTTCTTGCATTAACCTGTAGAGCTTAGGATTTTCTCCATGCTTAGTCCATCACACCATGACTTGGCATATGTGGATTTCAGTCACCAAATATCCGAATCACCTCTGATCTTGCTCTTTCTTGCCAATCTTCATGGATTGCTAAAAGCAAAACTGTCCAGGCAAGCAAGGAATTAACAATTTCTTGTCCAGTGAAGTAGAATGCTTTGCATTCATCTACCAATTCTTCCCATGAAAGCTTCTTTTCCTCGTCCGAATCGAAGTAGGCTTTTACAAGTAATCCAAGAAAATCGTTTCCGAAGCTATGAAGAACGAGAACCACCCATTGGCAATCCTTATTCTTTTGTGATCGTTTGTGGATAGGTCGGTGAGGAAAGCACGGCAGGGACCTTGTAACAAATTGTTCTCTGGTAACCCAAACCAACAGTTTCCTTCTTAAACGCAGCCTCGAGAATCTCGGAAGTACTTGAACTGAGTTGGAGGAGATCGGGTTGGCCTTTATCGGAGGCGAACTTGGATTTAAGCTCTTGTATTTTGCAGCATTCGGCTTCCCACTGCTTCTCCAGTCGAATCCTCACCGCATCTTGGGCCGTGCCCATGTACCCATGCCCGGCATCTTTTTCCCTGTGAGTGCAGAAAGGAAGGCAGAGGGAAAAGGCGATACGACACCAGGTTATGAAATGTGAATGCCTATGAAATATGCTAACACAAATCGGATAGTGGTGGCGGTGTAAAGAGGTCTGCTTTGGTAATGAATAAGGCAGCGAAGTTTTTACACCGGAAAACTGTGAAGAAGAAGCCATCATGATAATCGAGAACTAGTTGTTTCGACAAGTAATTAGCGGGATTTTAAAAGTTGGATCTTTTGAGCATAATGGGTTAGAGTATGAAGGAAGCGCCAACAATGGAAGCAAAACCAGCAGCAAAACAACGTCGCTGCCGCCTCCGTCGATCCCTCGCCACGAAGGGGTTTTTCTTGTTCCCCCCATTATAAGGATTTTCTTGGTGCTTGATGCTGCCAAAGGATTAACCCCAGCCTGCTTATACAAGCGAGATATCTCGAGTTGTATTCTCTCCTGATTGCCTGCATATCTTTGTTGGATAGCTTTTATTTTTGGTTGAAGATTTTGCATAGCTAGCGTTGACTCGTTGACTCAACCTGCTGCTTTGTCGAAGGAAATGTAGTAATATAATCGCAACTCCATACGCGTATGGCACGTGTACTGCCGATAATCCATCTTTCAACACCTTGAGAACAAATTCCATTGCTTCAGCGACGAAGCCGAACCAACCACCATTTTTCTACGCGACAGCGTCGGTAGACCCGGCGGCTGGATCGGCCACAACAGCAGCGTCGACGAGAGTGTATAGGAGGCTCTCGGCTTTGGTAAAAAGTGCTTGGAAACCGACAGACGAGTCGATTGAAGTAACCGGAGGGATTTCGCTGAAGCTTAGACGGACTCTGGTGGAGGCAAGTCTACGATTAGGGAGCCACCATGGCGAAAAAGTTTTGATGATGGAAGTGGGGTACCGATGAACGACTGTGATGAAATTAGAGTTCTCGCCATGGATTTTGCTCGACGGGAGATATTTGACGAAGGAAAGGAAGAGTTTTATTTAGAGAGTCATGAGTGGGCGGGAAATGGAGATGAGGTTATCAATATCATACTTTGACCTCCACCAAAAGCTCCCCCTGCTGATTTCAGCTCTAATTCACCCGTACTTGCTCCTGATTTCCCCCTATTTTCTTGATAATTTTCTGCAATCTCAAGATCCTTTGCCCTCCAATCCACCCCCTTCTGATTCATTGAATCCCATTTTAAAGGATTCAAATTAGAATTCAAGCTAAACTCAAACTCTATCCACACAAAAGGAGCTCAACTAACCCAACTCAATCCCATGATTTCCGGCCACAAAACCCCCCTACTCCCACGATTCTGTTTTTTCACTTTTTTCAGATTTATTTTTGATTTTTAACGTTTTAAAATTATTATTTAATTATTATTATTATTATATCAATTATTTATTTATTATATATTATTATTATATTATTATTCATTATTTTCGTGTTGATAAATTCAAACTCATCCATTTCTTACAATGGATTCGATAAAAGTAGAGAAAAAAATGAAAGATAAAAAATTGAATTATATTCTTAACCTAAGATCGGGAAAATTTACTCGAATATAAAATTTAATTTTTCTTCAAATATGATATAAGTCATTTTAATTTTATAATTATTACACTTTAAACATTGTAAGTGAAATCTCTTTCATTAAAATGAAATATTGTTTAAAGTTAAAGTTTCGTATCACCTTTATTTTCTAAAGTATTTTACTATTCAAAGTTAGATTCTCCTATTCTCGATTTTAATTTTTTAATCTAAAAAATATAAATTATTATTTAAAGTTAAATTCTAATGGGTGATTTTAATATTATTTTTTAAAATATAATAATTTTGAAATTAAAAAAAATTGTACCGTATTTTAATAACAATATTTAAGTAAAAGTTTTAGATTGTGCACAATTTTTATTTAAACCCTATATTTATAGGGATGCGAGAAAAATAGATTCAACGAGTATTAAATCTTTAATAATAAAATATATTAAAGTAATTTTAATATATATATTAAATCTTTAATAATAAAATTTTAGATTGTGTACAATTTTTATTTAAACCCTATATTTATTATTAAATCTTTAATAATAAAATATATTAAAGTAATTTTAGATTGTGTACAATTTTAATATTCGTAACACATAAATTTATGAGAAATTATTTAATGTACTAATGACGAAAAATAAAGTTCTTTTTTAAGTTGTATAATTTAAAGTTTAAGGTTTAAAAATTTAAGATTAAAATTTTAGGATTTAAAGTTAATTTTTATGATTTAGAGATAAAATTTAAAGTTTAAAATTTATAATTTAAGTTTTAATTTTTAATACGTAAGATTTAATGTCCCTAAATAACATATGATATCAGTTGAAATCCACTTGTAAAAAGAAAAAACTCTACTAACGGTACATCAAATATTACCGTAATTTTTTTTATTCATTATTATATTTTGAAGGGTGTTTTAATTTTTTTTAGGCATAAAAATAATTTTAACTCTCAACGTTTATAATTTTTATCATTTTGACCCTTATTCTTTTTTGGAATAAATTTAGCCTTTAACCTATATCTTTTTGACAAATAACTTGTTTTTTAATTACCATGATAATTGGACCGTTAAAAATTTAACGATGATGACATGTCATATACATATGATAATATATTTTAAATGACATGACATCTAACCAATCAAATAAAGCCATTTACAATTTAAATCATTGAACTTATCCTTAACTTTCGTTTAGGTCACAAATCTTTGATTTAATCAGATTAAATCATTAAACTTTTATTATTAACAAATTAAATCATTCACACTAACACTGTTAAATATTTTAATGAAAAAACTAACTCAATAATCCTACTATACATGTGTTTCCATGTCAACAAGTTAATATTAATTAAAATTAAAAAAAAATATTTAATTTTTTTACATTAAATTATTAAAGAAATTTAATAAATTGATATCGATTGAATTGCAATTTTTTTAATAATTTAATATAAAAAGATTTTAAATATTTTTCTTTAATTTTAATTAATATTAAGTTACTGATATGAAAAAATATGTCTAGTAGAATTATTGAGTTAGTTTTTTCATTAAAATATTTAACGGTGTTAGTGTGAATGATTTAATTTGTTAATAATAAAAGTTTAATGATTTAATTTGATCAAATTAAAGGTTTGCGACCTATACGGAAGTTGAGGGTAAGTTCAATGATTTAAATTGTAAATGTCTCTATCAAATACATATATATATATATATATGAAATATAATTTTATTTCAATATAAAATATAAAAAATTAAAATTCAAATAAACTATTAAAAATTAATTAATTCTAAAATAAAAGGCTACTAAACATTCTCAAACCTAACTACGATAGAATCAAAGTTATATCTTAAAAAAATATGAACACAGTTCGAAATTAATTAATTTTTTAAGATAGGACTTTGATTCTATCGTAGTTAGGGTTGATAATGTTTAGTAGTATTTTATTTTAGAATTAATTATTTTTTTAATATTTTATTTGAATTTTAATTGTTTTATATTTTATATTAGAATATAAATATATTTCATATATATATATATATGTATTTGATAGGTTAGATGCCATGTTATTTAAAATATATTATCATATGCATATGACATGTCATCATTGTTAGATTTTTAACGGTCCAGTTATCATGGTAGTTAAAAAATAAGTTATTTGTCAAAAAGATATAGGTTAAAGGCTAAATTTATCCCAAAAAAAGATTAAGGGTAAAAACGATAAAAATATAAACGTTAAGGGTAGGGGTGGGCAAAATACCCGACTACCCGGTTACGGTCTCGGACCCGGTAAGACCCGGTGGATTTTTATCTGGTATTGGTTCCAGTGGGACCGGGACTGAATCTTGATTTTTTGTACCCGATGGATACCCAGTAGTACCGGGACTAATACCAAATATCGGGTATTGATTTTTTTTTGTTTATTTTTCTTATTAAACTTCCTCTTTATGTATGAATATTATGAGTATGACTAATTTTAAAACTTTAATTTTAAGTCTACAATATTCTAATTTTATTATTTAATATTATTATTTGTGGTTGAATTTTTTTTATCAAATTACTCAATTTTTTAAGAATAAATTAATTGACCGAGTACCCGATATTGGAACCGGTACCACCAGTAACGGGACCGGTTCTTAAATTTAGGACACGGTATGACTGTGACTGATTCCAATTTTAGGAACCGATGGTTACCGGGATTGAGACCGATATTATTTAAATTGGTTGAATACCCAATCTTGTCCACCTCTAGTTAAGGGTTAAAATTATCTTTATGGCTTTTTTATGGCTAAAAAAAGTCCAATTAACTCATAATATCAGCCGAACATTTTATTATCGGCAGATAAGCTGAGATACAGTGACATTAGCCCTCTAAAATGTAAATTTTACCCTGTAGTTCCTTAAAAGTTTTTTTATCAAATAGTTCCTTAAAAACCATAAAATTATAAATTTCTCCAATAACAAAGTTATACTTTAACCCCTCCAAATATTCCTAATTCAGTCTACTCTTAATAAAAGAGAAAATATCTCATGCACTGACAATAAAAACGAAAAGCTTTTATAAGCGTCTTAATTTTAGGATTCAAAAACTCATTTAGAGTTTAGGATTTAAGGTTTTGTGTGAATTTAAAATTCAGGGTTTAGAGTTTATAGGTTATGGTTTTAGGATAATATGGTTAGAGATTTAGATCTTAACCTATAGACCCTAAATTTTAACTTTAAACCCTAAACTCTATTCACATCCTCTATATTCAAAACTGTTGAGTTGATCGATCTTGATAGATGGCCAAGAGGGGGTAAATTAACAATTAAAATTTTTCGGTGAAGAAATTTTGGTAAAAATGAGAAAAAGAAGAACATGAAGACTTACAGTGGTTTGACCTTCGAACAAGCACCTACATCCACTACCTTAATCCCACTAAGGATTTCAACCCAATTCACTATTAAATTTGATCTTTTCCTCGGTTCAGGAGATAACCGTTACATAACGAATCAATCTTTCTACCCAAAGATTGATTCAACCTCACAAGGTTAGAAGAAAAGAAAAGGCAAATTTAAACTCTCTCTAATAGAAGATTTTGCCCCAATACAAACAAAAACATTCCCCAAACTCTGAAACAATATTACAAAGAAAATTCCCAAGAGTTGAGTTACAAGATATAACTATTAAGCTCAAGGTGTTGGATTTGATGTTAGAATGTTGTCTTGTGGATCAATAGTTCTTGTTGGATCTTGGAATACTTCATTTTATACATTCTTATTGATTTCTAACCGTTGTGGTTGTTGGGAATGTAAATATGTTGGTATTACACAGTGTTTGATAGGTGATTAAAATATGTGATTGATTTGCGTGCAAGAATGTACAAGTATACACATCGAACAAGTAATAAAGTGTGTGAGTGAGATTGTTCTCACGAGGATTGGGTAGGTTAATTCAAAAATAGTTAACATACACAAAAGATAAAGTAATTCTTTGTATGAACATATGTTAAAGCAATTTTGTAAGTGTCACCAAAAATGTTTTAGCAAAATAAAAATGTCACCAATGATGCTGGAGCAAAACAAAGATTGTCACGAAAATACAATAGCAATTAAATAGATGTTGGAGAAATAAATAAAGTTACACAAACACAACACTAAAAAGATATTCAAGCTTAAGACAAGCTAGGCATGTTATGGTATGACTTCGCTACTCTCCTGGATACTATTGTTCCCGTGGTTTACTAGTGCTCGACAGAGTTTACTGAAAAATGCCTCCACTATCCCTAGTCAGAAAGCCTAACACTCGAAAATGCTAAGGTATTATCTCCCAGTCTCAACCCTAACACTCCTAATGTTGATAAAGTGCTACCCCTTTTAGTCGTTAAAACTCTACCTTATCCCTAAGGCAAGTTAGGATTCTACTCCCGCAGCAACCCCATTATTCAAGTTGGTCTAGCTTTGTCTATCCCTAGATCTAAGCTTTTCGAACCCCTTAAGCTATAAATACCTCCCGGTGCTCTTACAAACCAAGGTTTAGAGTAAAAACTGTGTTAGCTTTCTTGAACAAAGCACAAAGTAAACCGGAAACAGTAAACATCCATTAAAACAAAATAAAGATCATCCAAAACAAGCCTTAGCCATACTAATTTAGTTCATGGCTAGGTATGAAAAATTATTCAACTTTCGTCCTTTAAAATACATATTCAACAACTTAGAAAAGAGGTAAACAAAGTGAAGAGGAAGGAAGTCTCAAACGCTTATGCCGTGACACTTTTCCTAGCTTGTTGCTCCTCTCGAAGTCGCACAAATCCCTTGCTTAAAGCTCTCCAATAATGGTGGCTTGGCTAGAGGTTGAAGATGACCAAAAGTGACCTCCTTTCTTCTTTCTTCTCCCTCGTGCTTCCTTAAAGCTCGCTCCTTTTTATGCTCTTTAGCTACTGATTTTTCTTTCCTTTGTTGTGCATCCCCCTTATTGAAGGAGGCTTGGCCTTGTATTTATATGAGGCTTCTAGGGATTGGTGCCCTAAAGGTGCCAAGAGAATATCCCCTGACATTTACTACAGTAGATGGAAGAAATGTAAGGTTTGCAGCGGTGGTGCAACGTCTGCAGAAAATTGTGACAGGGTGTAGGGGCGATGCAATGTCTACAGAATTTGTAGAGGGGGTACAACTGGCCTGGAAAACGCGTGAAGAAAGTGGGTTGTAGGTGTGTCCTTTTTTTCGGCCCTATTTTGTCCACCCACAATGCTATAACATCCTTGAAGTCCGATACAACACTTGAGAAATATGCTACAACATCTATTCCGTTCTTTCAACTTTGCTCCAGCATCTGCACAGAATCACCAACAAAATACCCTTCAAAGCAACATCTTTTAAAAATAAAAAGAAAATAAAATAAAAACCTAAACTAAATGCAAATGCACATAAAATGCAGCTAAATGCAATACAAATAAACTTAAAACCAAATAAAACCTTAAGTAAAAAGGGTAGAAAATAAACACTTTTTAGAGCGTTAACACCCCCAAAACTTAAGATATTGCTTGTCCTCAAGCAATGACATATAAAGATGCTATGACATTACTTTCAATCTTTGACAGCAGTTCAGGCAAAACATCAATCCTCAGAATATAAATGCTATAACAATCTACACGATATTGAAAATTCCAAGAACTTGAACTAAGACAAGATACTTTACTTGTGTGTGCTGGATTGTATCTAACCTATGCTTAAGTGTTAGAAAAATTTTAGTTTTCTTTATTCACTATACCCTAGTTCCTAAAAATCTACTCTATTGCTTAGTTTTTTTAAACCGTTTCAAAGGGTATCAGCTCATCACACCTACCATCCTTAACTCTAGATGAGTATGGAGGAAACATCTCATCCCCGAGCCAGTAGGTAGAGTCATCCCGTGATAACTTTCATTCGCTCATATGTTGTAGAACTATTTATGTTCAGAGCATAAGCTAACTTTTGCATAAAGGAGCGTCCTTCTATAGTTTTATGCTAAAGCATTTATTCATTTTTTTTAAGTTTTATTTATATATTCTAGAAAAAAAATGAGTTTTTCTTTCTTTGCAAATTAACTAAGGCATAGATCCTAAGTTTTCTAAAAAGTTCCTATCACTCAAGTATAAAAAACATACAATCGTGTTAAATAAAATTTTAAAACATCAAGTCCTAATTTAGTTCAATTTATTCTCAATATATTCACTAATTCAATTTAAAAACATCGAGATTCTCATCATTGGATATCATCTATTCTAACCTAAAAGCTGTCTTGAATTGAATCTAATACTATAGCAAATTCATATGTATGCAGAATGAAATAAAAATGCTAAGGCGAAGACTTTACTGCCCCAAACTTGAGGTTAGCATTGTCCTCAATGCTGTAAAAAATGAAGCTATATGAAAAAGAAAATAAAAAGAAAAGATGTTTACTTTCCAGTGGGTTTCATTTTGTGGACGGCCATCTTGATGCGCTTCCATGGCCTATCTAATGGTGAGGGTTGCTCTCGGTCTATGTCTTGCTCTGTTTCTGCTGCTGCAATGGGAATCACGTTCTCCTTCAGCCTAAAAGAAGCGTGTTTACCAGCAGTACGCTTTATCTTACGGCATGGGACGGAGGTGACTAATTGATCTGCAGGAGGTATCTCCACGTGTGATGATGAGTTGAGGTTGAAGTCGAAGTCCTCACTGCTTATTTCAACTGTGCGTTACCCTGAGGTTTGTGATTCAATGGTAGGTTCCTTGCCCTTGTCTTGTGGTGGTTCTGATGGACTGGTAGGGACCTTGTGTTATGCTGTAGTAGAAGTGGCGAGGGATAGTTCAGATGCTGGTATAGTTACTGTTGATGGGCAGTGTCGTGTGCATGCCTTGGCAGAGTAGTCTAGCTATGTTGTTGCTGTGGCGAGGTCTGTTCCTTTGGGACTTGCTCAGGCTCAACTGGGCTGAATATGTGGCTTGGGAAGTTGGGAAAAATGTAGCCACCATTTGGAAACAAATCTCGGAGATTCAACTGGAGGATCAAGTCTCTTTTTTGGACATACCTCATGTATGACATGAATTTGCTATGGAGGTCTGTCAGCTATAGTTGCATTCCTTGAACAATAGCAGGTAGTGCATTAAAATTTGTTGTAGTATTTCTTGGCTTGGTTGAAGGCTCAGCAGATGCTGGGGAATTTTCCTCTAATCTCATCAACTCAGGAATCTTCTTCAAAGCTATTCCTTGACGTTTCTTCACCTTGAAGTCCTCATCATTTTCGATCACTCTCTGTTTTCTACAGAGGGCTATAATAAGGTAAGGAAACGGAAGAGAGCTTTGTTTCCTCTTGAGTGAAACATAAGCTTCTTTGAGAATGATCTTTCCCACATTAATCTTTTTAGTCCTCAACATTGAGTGCAACAGTTGTAGTCGGCCCAAGTTTACCGTGGTTGTGTGAGTTGTCGGCATCAGGTTTTGCTTGATGAAATGCATCCAGATTTTCCCCTTCGTCTTCAGGGAAGTGCAATCCACAGTGGTGTTTGCCTCGTCCTATATGGTTCCTTCGATGCAAAGTTCTTGAAGTAAAAAATCCTTATTTTGCCCCAATATAGATGCGACAAAGATGGAGTGTTGGTCATCTTCATCCAGTCCATAGAACTGGTTTATGTCTTGGGTAGTGAATGGTACGACATCTCCTCGGACATATACTGTTGATTGCCCTGGTCTGGTGTAGTGGGCATAGAACTCCTTGACCAATGAGATGTTGAGTGGTTTGGCATCCTTCTTTGTGGCGAAGTATCGAGCAAATTCTTCCCATTTGTGGTATTTTATGGTGGGGACAAGTTGCTCCGGCAACTTCTGGAAGGTTGTTGTGTTGTAAAGGAACCCTTTTTCTTGGTGAATCGTTCTTGTCTTAAGCTTTTGGAAACGATTCTTCACAGCAGCATCCTTGAATTTCTGAATCTTAATCGTTCGAGCTTGAGTAGCAGCCCTTGAAGACTCCTCCATATTCTTACAGTGAACCATTGTGATAGAGGAATTTTGGGTTATATGCTTTCGGTTTTCTTGAAGGAAGATGGAGTTTTTAAAAAATGAAGGTTGATGATCTTGTAGAAGAAGATGGATTAGTGGTGATAGAGAGATGGTTGATTTGGGTTAAGGGAGATGGATGATTACTTGCTAGGGAAGGGGAGATGAAAGAGAAAAAGTAATTATAGTTATGTAAGGGTTGGACGGCTAGGGTTCTTGGGAAAGTAAAAAGGTGTGATGGAGGTTTAGATGGATGATAAGTTGGAGAGAGAAAGGGGTTTGTAATTAATGAAAAAGTAAATATGTGTTAAAGAAGGGTTGAATTTGAATCAAACTCTCTCTTTTCCCTTTGAAAACCAACCGATTTCACCTTTATGGGCTCCTCAACTTCCTCCCTTGGTGGCCCAAATCAAATAACTCCAAAACTTTTTCCTCAAAGACTGGTAGCCGTATAATCCTTTCTAGCTCCCAGGCCTCCCTTATACAGATTATGCATTGCACACTGTCCTGCTTTGGTATGCCATGCCTTTGGTCTTATGCAGACTGTTGCAAGGACACACAGTGGTCTGAGCTTGTACCTTCAAAAATTAAAAGCTGAATAGAGACAAAAAGGAAATAAAAGCATCTTAAAAGAAACCCTAAATAAAAACTTCTACTTTTTTATTCAAACTAAAATTTAAATGCTAAAGCAAAATAAAAGAAAGGGATAGAAATGCTCAGGCATTTTGCAGATTGTGGTCGTCCTTGTCACTCACAATGGGAGTTCCATTATAGATCTTCAATCTTTGACCTTAAATGTTCGATCTTCATTAAGTGTTTTGATCTCCACAACTCCATAAGGATAAACCCTATGTGTCAAGAATGGTCCTGACCATCGAGACTTCAATTTTTCAGAAAAAAGTTTGAGTCTTGAGTTGTAGAGTAACACTTGTTGGCCCTCTGAGAAATGTCGTGGCAAGAGATGTTTATCATGCCACCTCTTTCTCTTTTCTTTGTAAATCCTAGCATTCTCATAGGCATGAGATCGGAATTCGTCCATTTCATTTAGCTCCAAAAGCCTGTTCTCTGCAGCTGCCTTGAAATCTATATTGAGCTTTTTGATGGCCCAATAAGCTTTGTGTTCGAGCTTCACAGGAAAATGACATATTTTTCCATAAACCAGCTTGAATGGGGATATCCCTAAAGGAGTCTTGTAAGCTGTCCTATATGCCCACAAAGCTTCATTCAGCTTTAGAGACCAATCTTTTCTCTTTGTGTTGATTGTCTTCTCTAGGATTTGCTTGATTTCTCTATTGGAGATTTCAGCTTGGCCATTTGTCTTCGGGTGATATATTGTAGTAATTTTGTGTCTGACTCCATAGCGTTGTAATGCCTTAGCAATGAGCTTGTTGTCGAAGTGGGTTCCTTCGTCACTGATTATGGCTCTAGGGACTCCAAACCTTGTAAAAATATTCTTGTACATGAACTTCAGGACTGTCTTGGAATCATTGCGAGGTGTTGCCACCACTTCTACCCATTTGCTCACGTAGTCCACTGCTAGCAAGATATACAAATCACCATAAGAGGATGGAAATGGTCCCATAAAATCAATTCCCCAAACATCGAAAAGCTTGATTTCCAGAATATTTTGCAACGACATTTAATTCCTCCTCGAGATGTTACCGGTTTTTTGACATCTATTGAATCACTTGTAAAATGCTTGAGCATCCTTGAAGAGTGAGGGCCAGTAGAATCCAGATTGAAGGACCTTTGCAGCAGTCCTTGATCCAGCAAAGTGCTCACCACACGATATTGCATGGCAGTAGAATAGGATATATTTTTGTTCTTCTTCCGGTACATATCTTCGAAGCAATTGATCAACATATTGCTTAAACAAATATGACTCATCCCAATAGAAAAATTTTGCATCATGTTTGAAATTCTTGTGACCCTGGCTAAATAAATTATGAGGCAAAATACCACTAACAAGAAAATTAACAATATCGGCACACCAAGGTAATGTTGTAGCATATAAAATTTTCTTATTAGGGAAATTTTCCTTGATCTCAACATTTCCTCCTAAATTATCAGGATTTTCTAGCCTAGATAGGTGATCTGCAACTTGATTTTCAATTCCATTCCTATCCTTTACTTCAATATCAAATTCTTGAAGCAAGAGTATCCACCTAATAAGTCTCGGCTTAGCATCTTTCTTAGTCACTAGGTATTTGATGGCAAAATGATCAGTGTGCACTATCACCCTAGTTCCTATAAGATACACTCTAAACTTATCGAAGGCAAATACTACAACAAGCAACTCTTTCTCAGTAGTGGTATAGTTAATTTGAGCATCATTAAGAGTTCTACTTGCATAGTAAATAACATGGAAGAGTTTACTTCGCCTTTGACCTAGTGTTGCGCCAACTGCATAGTCACTTGCATCGCATATCAACTCGAATGGATCAATCCAATCGGGTGGTATTACTATTAGAGTTGAGGTAAGCTTCTTCTTCAGTTCATTAAAAGCTTTGTGGCATTTTTCATCGAAGAGAAAGGGTTGATTTTGCTGTAGCAAATTGTAGAGTGGCTTAGAGATTTTCGAAAAGTCCTTGATGAACCTCTTATAGAAGCCAACATGTCCTAGGAAGCTTCTAATTCCCTTCACAGTGGTGGGAGGTGGTAGCTTCTCTATCAACTCTACTTTTGCTTTGTCAACTTTAATTCCTTTGCTTGAAATTTTATGCCCCAAAATCGTACCTTCAGTCACCATAAAATTGCATTTTTTTCAATTGAGTACAAGGTCCGCTTTTTCACAGCGTTTCAGTACCTTGGCCAGCTTACCTAGGCATTTTTCAAAAGTTTCTCCGGAGACAGAAAAATCGTCCATAAATACCTCCAAAAATTCTTCAACCATGTTTGAAAAAATTGCCAACATGCAACGTTGAAAAGTTGCTGGAGCATTACATAACCTAAATGACATTCTTCGAAAAGCATAAGTCCCATAAGGGCAGGTAAAGGTTATCTTCTCCTGGTCCTCTGGTGCTATAGCAATTTGGTTATACCCAGAATAACCATCGAGGAAGCAATAGTAAGCCATTCCCGCCAATCGATCAAGCATTTGATCAATAAAAGGAATGGGGAAATGATCCTTCTTAGTTTCCTTGTTCAGCTTCCTGTAGTCCACACAAATGTGTCAACCTATGACTATCCTTGTTGGGAGCAACTCGTTGTCCTCATTTGTGATTACTGTCGTGTCTGCCTTCTTATGAACACAATGTATAGGACTAACCCATGTGCTATCAGAAATTGGGTATATGATCCCTGCATCCAACCACTTGATAATCTCTATCATCACTACCTTCTTCATTGCTGGTTTTAGTCTTCTTTAGGGCTCAACAGAATTGTTGTGGCATTATTCCAACAGGATCTTGTGCATGCAGATCGTAGGACTAATGCCCTTCAAATCGGTCATAGTCCACCCTAGAGCTTTCTTATATTGCAACAGCAAATTCACAAGACTAAGCTCTTGGTTAGGATCTAAGCTAGAAGAAATAATCATTGGTAAAGTATTGTGAGATCTCAAATAAACATACTTTAAATGCGGCGACAATGGTTTTAAATCTAGAGATGGTGCATGTAAAAGTGATGATTTAGGAGAAATAAATTTAGAGAAATCAGTTGATTCGAATTTTGTACCTGGTCTTGGCTTGAGATAGACAATTTTCTGTAGCTCCAGATGAGCTTCTTCTTCATCCTGATCATGCTCCTCTAGTATTTTTGTGAAGTCCTTCATTTGCGGAGAATTGTCACAGCAAAAATCTGCATCTTCTTCAATTGTTGCAGCATTTATCTCGGCTATACAATAACATTCTTCATTTTCATCCATGTACTTGAGAGTGTTGGAGAAATTGATGGTCATGGATTGATCTGCTACTCGCATTGTGAAGTCTCCCTTCTCAGAGTCGATGAGAATCCAACCGGTTGCAAGGAATGGTCGCTCCAAGATGATGGGTGCTTTGTAGTCCACTTCACAATCCAAAATCAAAAAGTCCACAGGGAACACAAACTTACCCACTTTTACTATCACATCTTCTACTTTGCCTTCTGGTCGGACATGAGAACGGCCCGTCAATTGCAAGATGACAGTGGTAGGTCGCGTACTCCCTATACCAAGCTTCTTGAATATTACCTTGGGCATTAGATTTACACTCGACCCTAGGTCACATAATACTCTGCCCACAAAATTTTCTACTATCGAGCATGGAATGATGAAGCTGCCAGGATCTTGCCTTTTCATGGGAAGCTCAGTCCTCCCAGAATAGAACTCAGATGCTATATCAACTGTTTCAAAATTTTTAGCTTTTCTTTTCTTTGTAACAATATCTTTTAAAAATTTTGCATATGAGGGCATTTGATCAATAACATCTAAAAATGAAATATTTATATAAAATTGAGAGATTAAGTTTGAGAGATTAAGTTTGGAAAGTGTTTTAATTAAAGAAGAATTAGGTTTTGTATCTTTTAAAGGATTCTACCGACTCGTGTATCGGAACTGGTATCGAAACAGCCTGTTTCGATTCTAGTACTGATCCCCTAGTATCGAAGCACCATTCGATACCAGTTCTTACCAGAACTTCTTAGATGAATCACGAAGAACAGGTATCGAAACATGTCCAACCTGTTTCGATATCACCTAGTTGTACTTTGTATTTTTAAGCTTCTAAAGTACTAGAAATGAGTCTCTAAAGTCTCTAGAAGCATACATATGGTGTTATGACATGATTAAACGCACCTAAAGTAATTTCAACTATGCGAAGAATTAAAAAGCATCATAAATATATTCAATGTCATGGTTAACATGTAAGCATAAACATAACATCATGCAAGACATAGAATATAAATATTCTTGCTCATCCAAAGATCAATATAAGACCATTGACAAAGTAAGAAATATACGATAAAATTAAAGGCATAAATACCGGTTGAGCTAACAATTCAATTTCTTTTGGGAGTTGTCACCACTCAACTAAGATTAAGTTCTTGCAACTTTAATTCTTCTTTTGCCTTTGATCAATTTTCATGAGCATCTACCATCAAGTTTTCTTATAAGTGGACTTGAAGCTTTGGCCTTTTAGTAGTGCTCATCTACAAACATAGAATTAAGCTTTTGCTTTTGATACCCAAACTTATTTAGGTCCATGTTGGTTAGTTTCCATAAGCTTGGTTCCTTTAGGGAGCCAAGTAGCAATAACATATTTAGGAACCCATATGCTTCTAATCTTTTTACCTTTATATTGCCTATGGAACTTTCCATGTCTATAGTTGTAAAAGGTCTTCCTAGCATAAGTAGTTCTAGATGATTCACCTTTGAAAGACATTGTTAGAACTTACTTTGCCTAAAGAACCTTTTAGATCACTAATCTCCTTTAAGTGGTCTTCCTTTACCCTAGAGAGTAAATTATGCATGCTAAGATTTTTAGATTCAAGATCCTTAAATTTTTCATGCATTTCATTTAATTTACTTTCTAGTTCTAAATTAGTTTTAACTAAGGAATCATTCACATTTTTCAACTCTAAAACATTTTTTTGTTTTTCTTAAGAGATTCCTTATATTCTAAAACTAATTCATCATATTCATCTTGCAACTCATCATAAGCATCATATAATTCATTATAGGTAAGATCATTGCAAGAGGGATTAAGGGTTACTTTTGGTTCATCAAAAGCCATGAGACACAAGTTAGCTACCTCATCTTCATCAGATGTTGAATCCTTATCGCTCCAAGTAGCAACATGAGCCTTGTGCTTCTTTTTCTTGTCGAACCCTTTATTTTTGTAATAAGGGCATTCGGTTCTAATGTGACCCGGTTTCTTGCACTCATAACATATGATTTGGTCACTTTCATCTTCTTGGCTTCTTCTTTTGAAGTCACTCTTTCTTTGAAATCTTTGATTCCATCTTGACCTCATGAGCCTTGTGAACCGTTTGGCTACCATATCCAATTCTTCTAATTCCTCTTCTTCACTTGAGTTGCCCACCTCTAGGGGTAGAGAGGCTTTGAGGGCAATCCCTTGTTTCTTAGCTTCTACCTTTATCTTCTCTATATTTTTCTTATCTCTCTTCTTTTTTTCTTCTATTCCTTTCTTCATAATCTCATGGGTGAGAAGTGAGCCCGCGAGAGCATCAAGCTTTAATGTCTTCAAGTCTTTGACTTCAATGATAGTGGTCCTCTTGCTATCCTAAGACTTGAGAAGAGAAGAGATGAGCTTCCAAACTAATTTCTCCTCCGGAATGATTTCACTAAATCCTTTAAGTCCGTTGACGATTACGGAGGATCTATCAAACATCTTGATGATATCCTCATCCGGTTCCATCTTGAAATTCTCATAGTTAAGATTGAGAAGGACGATCCTAGTTTCTTTGACATCATTGGTGCCTTCATATGCTGTCTCTAAAGAATCCGAAACTTCCTTAGCACTTTTGCACGATGACATTTTTGAATAAACGTCAGGACCAAGAGCATAGAACAAAATGTGAAGTGTCTTGTCGTTTGTTGACATTCTCATTCTTTCTTCTACCGCCATCTCAGTTTTTGTCTTTGGAACTTGTCGGTCACCTTCTTGCTTTATCGGAATTGAAGGTCTTTCTTCAATTATATCCCAAAGGATATAATCATGTGAGTTGATGAAGAGCCTCATCCTTTTCTTTCAATAGGGATAATTGTCTCCATTGAAGAATGGTGGCTTTGTGATAGAGTGTGACTCGTTCCAACTTTGTCCGTAAGTGGATGTCATTTTCTTTGACTAGTAGATGTGATCAACACTCCTTGGATCTTCTTTGGTGGAGGTGAATCTCTTCAAAGATCTAGCTCTGATACCAATTGTTGAGTTGATCGATCTTGATAGATGGCCAAGAGGGGGTGAATTGGCAATTAAAATTTTTCGGTGAAGGAATTTTGGGGAAAATGGGAAAAAGAAGAACACAAAGATTTATAGTGGTTCGACCTTCGAACAAGCACCTACATCCACTATCTTAGCTCCCACTAAAGATTTTCAACCCAATTCATTATTGAATTCAACATTTTTCTCGGTTCAAGGGATAATTATTACATAACGAATCAATCTTTCTACCCAAAGATTGATTCAACCTCACAAGGTTACAAGAAAAAAAAGCAAATTTAAACTCTCTAATAGAAGATTTTGCTCCAATACAATAAAAAACACACCTCAAACTCTGAAACAATATTACAAAGAAAATTCCCAAGAGTTGGGTTACAAGATATAGCTATTAAGCTCAAGGTGTTGGATTTGATGCTAGAATGTTGTCCTGTGGATCAATAGTTGTTGCTGGTGCTTGGAATACTTCATTTTATACCGCCTTATTTATTTATAACCGTTGTGGTTGTTGGGAATATAAATAGAGACGTTAGAGTTTCATCTTTCTACCATAAATGCACTCTGCAACATACGATATCGAAACACGGGCTACCTGTTTCGAAACAGACCAAATTAGAAAGAGTCGTTGTGTATTTATTATAAGGGGTATCGATACATGGTTCAATACCATTATCAAACTGTAATGGTTGGTATCAAACCCTGTTTCGGAACAGGCTAACCATCATTTAAAAACTTAACTACCACCAACGGTCGACTCATTAAATGCCAAAAGAGTCGTTGAAGATTAAAGGGGTATTGATATCCATGAGTCATATTTTTAAATAATTTTAAAATAATTAAAAATTTCAAGGTGGTACGATACTTGGTTCGAAATAGAAGTTGGCAGTGAGGTATTAGCATCGAACCTTGTTTCGATACTTGTTTTTGGTTTCAAGAACAAGACTTTAAAATGTAAGGAGGTATAGATACCATTGATATGGGTATCAAGTATAAAAACACTTAAAAAATTTATTTCACAAGTTCTTGGTTTGACTTAAAAGCAAAAGTTTGACTTAGGGACTTAAAAATTTATTGTAAAATAGTCCTTATACATAATTGCTATATCAAAATCAATTTTAGTTTTTCAAAAACTTATACACTTAAACCCCTCAACGCTAGACCCTAAAAAAATTCTTAAACCCTAAAACTAATGCTCTAAAGTTTCTACAAGCACTTGTGCATAGGACTGTGCTAATAAAAAACCTTTGCTTCATCTCATGTTTAAGATTTTTATTCCCACAAAACTTTTAAACTTAGATGAATTTTTTATATATAATTCATATCGATTTTATGATCTATGTTCAAAACTTGTAGCTCTTCCACTCAATAATACCGTCTCCAAAATTGATTTAGCAGATCTTATAGTATTGACACATATAAATAAAGAACAAAAAAAAAAAAACTAGTAAAATATATAAACACTGTAGAGATAAGGTCTAGGATTGGGTTTCAATTCAGTTCCTAGGGTTGGTACCCTACAAATTAGCTGAACAGTGGTACCCTACAAAAGGATTTAGTAATATAAAACCATTAATTAATCTTCTCTGTACATGAGAGAATATATATACATTAGCAGTTTACAAAGTTGAAAGAAAAAAAGAGAAACCTGTTATTGAACAAGATATACAAATAATCCAGGAAATTCCCAGATTTTCGATGCAATGGAAGTATGGAGTTCGATAAAGATTCACCGACTCGAACGAACCTCAAGTTTCATAGCATAGAGCAGTTCTCATTTCTCAAAGCCAGCTTGCAAATCGATTCATGAAGCTTCCTCCTACCAAGTATCATTGTAAACCTTCCATGCCAAAATTGATTATTTCATTGTGCCCTGCAATTATGCCATTACAATAGAAGGTTGAGGAACTAAAGAGGTTGTGTTCTCAGACTGCTATTATCCTCGAAACGTAACAAGTGTTATACGTAAGATTATACAAAAAGGGTTTGTTGCACTGCAAAACCTCCATCACTAAAACCATGGCATTGGTATTCTTAACAATGTACTCAGAATATTCAGCAGATAAATTAAAGCTGGTTGGAACAAACCTTGACAGTGAATTGCATTTATCTCAGGTCCCATCAGTTCCATTCCATCATCACTTAGCAATGAAATCCCTGATGAAGTAATGTGGAAAGGAAAAGCCAGAGGCGGAGATATTGGAGATTTTGCTACCTTTATAAACCTCTGACCTGAAAGAGCAATGAATTGCTCAAAGTGAAATTCAATCCGATAAATGAGATTTGCTTCTATCTAAATATGTTAAACAGGAAAAAGGAATTTTGTTCAGGGAGAAAGAAGACAATCTCATTTCTAACATTCATATGAAAAATTACATCCTGATGTCTCCCAATAAAGTTTACTTGTAAGGAGAATAGAGAATGTATTGTAGCAACCTGATTTAGCTTCCAGCACTAATCTGGTGGTTACAGCATGAGCCCAATGAATCCCTAAAGCGGCAATAAGATGGGTATCATATTGCAAGGGAATCTCCATAGTTCCATCCCTACTCTGAACTGCACAAGTTAGATTCTACTGTGAGAATAAATCTGGAAAAATATCTTGCAATCTGATTATGCCAGATTACCTTGGAAAGAATACCGAGAGGCATCATCGTGATTATGAGATCTCACTTGGTTTGTTACTACAACAGGAATTCGTGAAAATTCAGCTAGTGACCTACATGTATTTCAACCAAGCAAATGTATATAAGTCGAACTGAAAGAATAATTAATTCAAGCACGAGCAACAAATTAGAGGATTTGCATTTTTTTATTTACTTAATGAAGGAAATATGCCAACTCAATGTTTGTTGTCTACGAATTCCTTGCTCATGTTCCCTGTACCAAATAAAACTGTCATTTCTCGCATAAAAAACACATATTTCGGACAAAAGGTGAAGAGAGTTAGGAATAAACATCATGACAACTTATTCATCCAAATCACAAGTTTGACAAGTTGAAGCCATTAGAATATAAAACTTACCCTGAAACAAGTGCAGCCATGCTATCAATCACTAACATCTTCACTTGGTTTTGGAGGAGTGAAACTTTTATTTGTTCCAAACTGAGAAATAAGTAACAGACCTTAAAAATCTAATAATGCTAGTCGAATGTTGTTCAATTACCACATTAAGGCAATAACACAAAGTAATAGGTATCACTGAGAATTTTCAGTCAGTAACAAACCTCTGGGTAAATTCAGAAAGTGATGTTGGCCGCAAAACAAGGATCCTGCCAGCCATCTGCAATATAGGTTAATGCACCATTCTTCTCGTTCTTAGCCAATATTTAAACCAAAAGAAATTTGTAGCAAAACCAAAATATGTCATGCAGCGTACCTCTCGTGCCATTTCTTTCATCTGAAATATTTCAGGAAAACTTCTCAATCCAATTTCTAACAACCTGGAAAGAAGCATCTTTATAACTTCAATATACAAGAAAAGGGTGGAAGAAACTAGAAATCATAAAGAGAAATGAATTGAAAAAAAAGAGAGACTGATTTAGCTACCTTCTTGAACTGAATTTAGATTCAACGTCAATATATATCACTCGACCATCCAAGCCTCCATAATTTGTAGGCAACGAAGCCAGTAGAGAAAGTTTCAGGCATAACTGCAATTTAACTAGACAAGCTACCTTTAATCACCTTTCTACGTGATTGAATCTCAATTTACTAATCAATGAAGCCCAAAAGTTGTACTTTTTAAGAGACTTATCAAATGCTTGGATAAAAATAAATTAAAACCTTTTTACCTGTGTTTTTCCAATTCCAGCAGGACCAACTAATTCAGTTAAGACCCCAAAAGGAATTCCTCCACATAAAGCTGCATCCAATCCTTTCAAGCCTGTTGGAAAACGTCCCCCAAAATGCTCGTTCTGAAACCTTTGTTCCATTAAAGAAAGTGCCTGATATTACCGAAAGCCCTAACTCTGTCAGAAATTAAAATGCAAATGGGGAAGAAACCCAATTAATTGATGAAAAAAGAATACATAAATTTCATTTACAGTTTGATACGGTGGAGCAACGATCTCACTGATCTGAGATAATGCAGATCTTACTTCCGTCAGTCCCACATCTAACAACTCCATCAACTCAAATTCCGTTAAAGATAACGCTTCCTTGAAGCCAAAGAAGACAAGAAAACTACTAAATATCAAAGAAATTGAAGAGCGTGAAACACAAATAGAAGAAGAAGAAGAAGAACCTTGGCAGTAGCAATATTCCGAGCGGCAAAGACATTGGCGATGGATTTGGGGAGTGGAATTTCGCTGATCAGCTTGTTCGCCATCAATTTTGTCTCCTTGAATTTGATTTTTCACCCTTTTCCTTTGGGATAGTTTTGCTCTGTCTCATCTTTCCCGCCAACTATGGTTGGCTCTTAATCGCTATTGCTTAGGTTTGGGCTTTTATCTTTTGTTGGATAAAGGATCATCCCTATCGTTGAGTCCATTACTAGATGAATGCAGTGAAATTCTAAATTTGCAGGAAAATTTCCTTCTTATAGGAAAATATTAATTAACAATTCTTATTAGTCAAATTTTAATTATCAGTACTTGTATTATGCTTAGATTGTAGATTCAGTTTTTTTTATTTTGTTTTAATTCGAAAAATTTTAATATTTATCCTTTTCAAAATTTAAAATTTCAATTACAACCCAAATGTTATTTGTTAAATATGTTAACTTTTTACATTAGTTTTTAAGGATAATTAGGTAATTTAAATTAACATCGTTAAATAATTTTAATAAAAAATAAAAAAATAAATAAAATAGTCTTAATCTTACTTAGAGGAGTAGGGAAAGGGAAAGGGAAAGGGAAAATTTTAAGGGAAGGCATAGGGCTACTATTAGGCTTAAAACTCATAACTTAAAAAAAAAATGCGTGGGAATAAAAATAAATAATTTGATTAAACAGTTTTATGTTTACTAAAAAAAAATTAAAATTGATACTTTTATTTAACATATTTTTATATATATCATCAAATAATATTTAATTGATAATTTTAAGAACCTGTTAAAATTTTTTTGAAACATTTCATTCAAATAAATTCAAAAGATTAACTTAAAAATAGATACTTAAACTATATATTTTTTAAAAAATAGATGTCTAATATTTTTTTGACTGAAATAAATGTCTAAACTTTCTTTTCTTTTTTTTGAAATAAGTGTGTAATATTTTTTTTGCCGAAATAGGTGTTTAAAGTTTTATTTTGTTAGTTTTTAGGTTAATACCGTTAAAAAATTTGTTTAACTTATAAATATTTGTTCAAACTATACGTTTTTTTAGATATGTGCCTAATATTGTTTTGGTTGAAATAAATGTCTAAAATTTTATTCCGTTAGTAGTTTAAGGTAACAATATTTAAAAAAACTTATCACCCGAGAATAGATTGACATGTGGCTTTTATTTTTTATTTTAAAAATAAAATAAATTAATTTAAATAATATTTTATAATTTTTTAAAAAATATAAAATAATCTAAAAATATTTAAAATTCTCAAACCTTAAAATCAAAATTGGTAATAATATTACCGTTGATAGCCTTGTCAGACTAAAAAAAGATAGGTCTTAAGAAATTTTAGATTCTAACTTTCAATTGCATTAATTATTTTATACAAGAAGTGAAAAGTAAAGACTTTCTTTTAATAAAAAATAATAAAAAAATAATATTCATTATTTTAATTTAATTTCTTAATAATATAAATTAATTTTTCTATTTATTGAGAAATACAAAATGTTTTAAAAAATTGAAACCAAAATTCTACGGGTAAAGTATATGCGATTCACTGATGTTTCTTTCTAGATGTTTCAATTAATATTAAAACTTTTTAGAATACAATAACACTAATTTTTTGGATCTGACAAGTCATCCACAATTTTAGTTTTAAGGTTGGAGAGTTCTAGATATTTTTAGATTATTTTATTATTTTTAAAAATTATAGAATATTTTTTATATTAATTTATTTTATTTTTAAAATAAAAATAAAAGTTATATATTAATCTATTATTGAGTGATAATTTTTAACAATGTATGATTTGAAAATTTATTTTATTAAAAAAACATTATTCGTCTATTTTTAAAATGTATATAATTTAAACATATATTTTTTAGTTAAGCCAAATTCAAATAAAAATAACTAAACATCATATAAATTATAACATAAATATTTAAACTTCCTATTAAACATTACTTATTGATATTCGTAAAAATATGTTAAATAAAAGTGTAATTTTATTTTTTTACTAAAATTTAATGATTTTTATATAAATAAATTAGTCTATAAATAATAAAAAGTTAAATGATGCAATTTGATTAAATTAAATATTATTAAAAATAAATACCATATTTTGTATCTAAAATATAAATTTTCTCGTAATATACGTAAGTTGTACAATAAATTCTCCAATTTAAGCATTTTATATTAATATAATTTAATCGTATTATCTCAATATTGTTTGATATAGGGTTGAATTTTTTTATTTAAATAAAATATAGGGCTAACATTTATCAAACTAAAGTATAAAAACTAAACCCACAACATGGACTAATTACATAACTTGTTTTTTTCAATATTTTCTATCTTTGATAGGTATTATACGGAGATATTCGAGTAAAAATCTTTTGCCTCTTTATTATTTCTCTTTTCATGTTTTTTATTGAATTTTTTTTTAAAAAAATTAAATTTTAAACCCTAATCATTATTTTTATATCATAAACTCTAAACCCTACACCTTAAAAAATAAAGCTTACCTCTAATTTCTTAAATTTTAACCACAAACCCTAACCTTAAACCCTAAACCTTCTAATTTAAATCTTCTAATTTACATGCATAGTATTGTACTCAAACAAGTGAAAATATTGGGGAAATGAAGTTTTCATGTTCTTTTGGGATTGTATTTTTGTTTTAATTAAAGAATGACGACTACTCTAGATAGAGATCTTCTTTCTATATTTTTTATGTTATATATTAAAAATTAAATTTAAGATTAATTTTAAGGTTATAATTTATGGTTAAAAATATTATAAGAATAGAGTATCTTTTAAAGTTTAAAGTTTAAAGTTTAGTTAAAGTTTAAAATTTAATTTTTAATATTAAGATATAAAAATAATAATAAAATTTTTTCCCGAATACTCTATCAAGTGCAAAGAAAGTGGAAGTACTTATCCCGACTGCATCAAGTTTTTCAATTCCATAGGACACCGATGTTTTTAAGGGAATATTGAGTTTTTGGAGAATATTGGGATGTATGACACGCTGGTTTATAATTAGGGAATTAAAGTAAAATTTATAGTAAATTAAAGATATCACTTGTTGTGGTATTTTCTTAAAATTTTTATTATCAAAATTTAAATTTTAATGAAGACGTCATATATAGAGATGATACTGGATCGGATTTGAACCGAATCCAGTTAGATCCAGGTTCAGATCCATTTTATATCATGGATCCAGATCAATCTCAGATTTGTGGGTCTAAAAAATTGAGACACAGATCCAGATTCAATGGATCTTACAGATCCGGGTCTAAAATAGGTTCAAAATGGATCTATTAAAAATGATTATTCGACTTATTTTTTAACGTAATAAAATTATCACAAATTAATTTCACATCACAACTTCGATAAAGAAAAGATTAATTTCAATTAACTAGTATCAAGATAAAAAACGATAAATTAAAATCTTAAAAAAACTCAACAATTATACAAATATCTTTTGAATATTAAAAATATTAATAAATGTAGACCATAAAATATTTTATTGTCACAAACCGAGTATTGTACTTCTACTTTTTAGAGTGTTAGTCTTCACCACTACTTAAATCATAAATATCTTAAAACAAATAAGAAACTACCAACTAAAGAGAAAATTTTTCCTAATTTGATCGGATTGTGCTCATCTGCTTCATAATCAAGAATTAAGAAGTCAGTAAAAAAAATAAATTTATCCATCCTTTCCAGAATATCTTCAATTTTTCCTTCTGATTGTACGTAAGAGCGGTCTACCAGCTGCAGTATAACTGTTGTTGGTTTTGCTTGCCCGATGCCTAGCTTTTGAAATATTGATTTAGGCATGAGATTTATGCTGGCGCCTAAGTCGCATAGTGCTTCACCCACGTATTGATCTCCGATAGAACATGGTATGATGAAGCTACCAAGATCTTTTCTTTTGGTGGTGGCCTTGTTATGCAGCATTGCCACACATCCTTCTGTTGCAGCAATTGTTTCAAATTCCCTAATTTTTGTCCTTTTGGATATAATATCCTTAAGGAATTTGTCTTAGTTGGGCATTTGCTTAATTGTCTCCACTAAAGGTATATTTATATGTACATGTTTAAGTATATCTATAAATTTCTTAAACTAGTACTCTTGTTTTTGCTGTTTTAACCTTTTGTGGAAAAGGTGGTGGTAGACGCAGATCTTCGATCTTTTCATCGCACTAAAATCTTATTTATGGTGTGGCTATGGCATCATCTGCTATGAAAGTATGTTCGGAAGTATCTGTTGGTTCCTTTACCTTAGATGTTTCGTTAGTAGCTTCTTCAAGGATTACTATTTCAGGGGTCTTACCAATTGTTTGAGCAAGTATTTCAGGGTCCTTCAGTTGTAATCCACTTCTGGTCGACATGGCTTTACATTTTTCATGAAGATCAATTCTAGCGACTTCAGTACCGCTCGGGAGACCTCCTATGGGTCTGTTTTTCATTTGTTGTGTCATTTGTCCTATCGTGGTTTCCAGTGTCTTGAGAGCAGCTTCGTTATTCTGCATTCTCATTTTTGTTCTGTCCATGAAAGTATCAGCTCTTTGGATGAACTTGTTGGTATTTGCAATGTATGCACCAGTCTGGGTCATAAATATTTGCAGTGTATTCTCCAAAGTCTGGACGTCTGTTGTTTGTTGCGGAGGCAGTGCCTATTGCGGCATCTGCTGTTGAGCAAATCTATTATTTTGCTGGAATTCCGTAACTTGTACTGGTTGATGTTGCGTGTTAAGTGCATTATTAGGATCGCTCCATGAGAAATTAAGGTGCTTCCTCCATGATGGATTATAGTTGTTGTACATATTGTTTCTATTAAAATTTCCAACATAGAAGAAAGATTTTGGATTGTGCAGGCATACGTTCGAGTCATGATTGTCACCACATGTTTCACAGAGAATGGTGACTGCTTTTACTTCTCGGACATGACTTGGCTTTTGCAGATCCTTCACCATATTTGTCAAGGCAGACAATTGAGCTAGAATGGAATCTAAAGAATCTGAATTTATCATATCTCGTCTATTTATGTCTCTTCTAGTGGTCGGGTGTTGATAATCATTTTTTGCCAACCTATCCAAAATTTCTATACTCTCATGGGGTGGACGATCTAAGAGGGTGCCATTGGTGGAAGCATCAAGCATCATCCTCGTAGAAGTGTCTACTATATTATAGAAAATGGATACTTGGGTCCAATCAGGCAGACCATGCATGGGGCATTTTCTGTATAGTTCTTTGTATCTTTCTCATGCCTCATACACTGATTCATCTTCAACTTGCCTGAATGACGTAATATCATTTCTGAGCTTGTCAGTCATATTGGTATAACTGAATCTGGCAAGGAAGCTTCAGCATAGTTCTGTCCATGAATTCAACGATCCCAGATGGAGGTTATTTAACCATGCTTTTGCCCTATCCCTCAATGAATAGGGAAATAATTTTAGCTTAAGGATATCGACTGAGACTCCCGGCAGTTTAAATGAGTTACAAATCTCCAAAAAGGATTTAAGATACGGTCGAGCATCTTCATTGGCCGAACTCCCAAACTGGCCTAGGGTATTGATCATGTTGAACATGACCGGTTTTAGTTTGAAGTGCTCTGCCTCTATGTTAAGCGTCATAACAGCAGGATTTAACCCATCTAAATCTTTCTCTAAATAGTCTCGAACAGTTCGAGCGCGTTCTTGTCTTGGAATATTTACTAGATCAATTACCGCGAAAGCACCATGGTTTTCTATCGCGGCGGCGTTCATACCCGCGTTATTTTGTTGGCCAGGGTCTATGTTCATTCTTTGGTGTGCCCTTCGTTTCAGATCTCGTATTGTTTTTTCGATTTCTGGGTCATAAGGGTATTGATCAATGGTAGAGTTGGACCTGGTCATGCATAAAACAACCCACGAAAGTTAAACTAAAACTAAATAAATAAAATAAAATAGAATAATTAAAAAAGTGTAGAAATAATTGGTAGTAAAATTAAGCGTCAATCCCCGGTAATGGCGCCAAATCTGATGGAGGCTATGGAGTTCTTGTTAATTCCACCTTTGTTAGATTGTAATATTTAATATATCGATCCCACGAAGATTGAGTCGATTCTACTACTTCTTATAACTGCACTTAAGAAAACTAAAAGCACAATTAATTGATGGATTGGATTAATTGCAATAACTAAACTATACTAAGTTATAGAAAGTTAATAATGAAAAAAACAATGTTAGATTGAATGCTTTGTAGAGGAGAATTCAGTTATATTGTTAATCCACTTATTAATGCAATGGGTTAAACTGCCGCCTCGGCAGATCACACAAAAGGTCGTCGCAACTGCCTAGGCGGGGTTATACCTTGTCGATAATTCAACTTTTCATAGTTCAACAAAGCATCCTTATATGTTTTCTTTCTTATCCCTAAGCGAAGAAAATTGTTGAAATCCCCGTGTTTTGATGATACCTCTCGGTGTTAATCAAGGGTAGATAACAACCTCATATGCGTCTTGTTAGTCGTTGAAATCCTTAGACGGTTAATTTCTTAACTGGATTAGTCAATGCCCTTGAGCAAAGACCGTATTCTCTCGTTTCATGAGCCTAACTCTCCTGATATTAGACAAATGGATGTTTTTTCACATACTTATCATCTCCAACTCATATGCAAAGAAAGTTAAGTACCCAGAAAGAATAAACTATGAAATAAGTTTTGCATTAATAAATATCAATAACAATGT
Organism: Abelmoschus esculentus; assembly: GCA_035048815.1. Taxonomy (NCBI): domain Eukaryota; kingdom Viridiplantae; phylum Streptophyta; class Magnoliopsida; order Malvales; family Malvaceae; genus Abelmoschus; species Abelmoschus esculentus. The sequence goes on along the minus strand of JAUCBN010000007.1, from coordinate 16,757,171 downwards.
AACCTTCCTCTACATCTACTCCACAACAATTTAAACCTCCAAGGAAGTTTAGAACATATTATGGTCGGCGACTAAGGATATGTTATATGTGAAAATCGACTTCTCCTCTTCTAAACCTAAACCTAATAAGTGTCTTATATAGGCCAAGTCCTAAGTTGATCTTTTCATGCAAGGAAAGAGTTCTAAACAGAAAAGAAATCTAATTCCTAATTAAATTATATTAAATTAATCTTACGTCCTAAGATATCTCTTCTCGCGCTTTGGCTTGGGCTTGACCTCCTAACTAATTCGTCTTCTTTCTTTTACTCTTTGTCTTTCGGTATCTTTTCCTCTTTTTGTTGAGCATCACTTGTCGTATTTTATGCTACTGTAACATTCTGATTTTTGGGGTATTAGTTTAGGCTTTAGTTAGGAGAATTTGTTTCGGGTCGAATCGGGTTCTCCGGTTCATTATTCCGGGGAAATATAAAATAGGAATATTTTTAATTAGAAAAATAATAATTTTGGAATATGGTTTAAAAATGTTTAAAAAATGTTTCAAACTTAAAACAAGGTCATTTGAACTTTATAATGATTTTTAATTATGCTTAATTATGCATAAGTGACCAATTTGTAATTTTTGGAAAATTAGAGGACTTATTTGTGATTTTCGAAAAAATTGTTATTTTACTGACTAAATTGAAAAGCAAGCTAAACTTAGAATCCTTAGTGGCCATAAACCCATTTTAATTTTTTATAATGATTTATTCACCAAAATGTTTTTTAATTACTTTAATTAAAGATGATAATCATTTTCTCTCAAAAACTACCTTTTTTCTCTCATCTTTTTCTCTCATTTTCTCTCTATTTTCCTTCATCTCTTTTCTTCAATTCCTTGCTGATTTTTACATCTTTTTCCACAAAGATTACATCATTTTAATCATCTTTCCATTCTTAACAAAACCTAACCATCAATTTTATCAAATCAACACCAATTTACAAGGAATCAAGAAGGGGAAAACTTCATCTTTTTGGTGAATAGATCTCAAAGGTAATTTTCTGGATTTTAACTCTTTTTCTAAGGTTCTTTATTGAAATTCTCAAGTATTAGCTTGATAATCTTTGAATAAAACTTAATTCTATGTTTTCAATGTTAGATCTAATGATTTTGTGAATGTTTTTGTGAAATCTTGTTAGATCTCATTCAATGTTGAAATTAGATGGATTTAATTATGTTAATATGTCTATTAGATGATTAATTGAGTCTTCGTTTGATGACACATTAATTTAATCCCGGAAAAATGCAATCGATGTTGTTTTAAGATATTTTTCGGTTATTTTAGGGGCTGTTTTAGGTGTTTTAAAGTTGCTGGAGATATAAGGATGGTTTGGATGTGTTTTTAGTTGATAATTGAAGTGGATTAGATGTTAGATTCATTAGTTTTTGGGTTGATGTTGTTCGCTTGCGTTTCGGCTAAGTTTTCGGTAGTTTTATGGTGATCGAATATGGCTGCTGATTTGAGCATGTTATGATGTGAGAATACTCTGTTTTTAATGTTGTAGAAAAGGTACAAGAAGGTGTTTGAGTGCTGGTGCGTTGGCGTGATCGTCGGGATGTCGGCGAAAGCTCGTTTCGCTTGTTGGTGAGTGATTTCGGATTAAAAGTGAATCGCATTGGTCGGTTCTGTTTTGGGGACTATGGAATAGTGTGAAAACTTTCCATAGTTCAAGAGTAAGTGGATTAAATGATTTTGATGCAATTTCTTATGTATCGGTAATTTCGGAAATAGCTTTGATGATGATGATTTATTGAGATTTTGGAGATGTATAACTATGATTTTGATATGATGCATGCATGTGTTAATCGTTGGAAATTGCATGATTTATAAAGGCATTCATGGCTTATGGAAGCATGAAAATATATTAGAATATGATGAGGTTATTTGCCCTATAATGATGAAGCCGTTGAGCATGATTTAAGGTTCATATGATGAATAATATATGAATGCACTATGAGCAGCAAGTTAACATGCATGATTGATTTTGATATTAGCTTAGTGACACTAACTTTAGATTCGAATACAAATGACATGTCATTAGGATTGAGTGCACTATAAAATAAAGAGAATAATGACGTTGCCTACACGTAAACAAGGGTGACTTTGTGTCTGACCGTACATATAGTTGACCCATACGTAAACAAGGGTGACTTTGTGTCCGATCGGGCGTAGTAGGGGTAACATGTATACAAGGGTGACTAAGTGTCCGACCGATGCATGTTGAGACCAAGAGTCTCCAATTATGAGAAAAAGGATCTGTGTATTCGGTAAACTAAGAGTTCACATTAGGTGATCACTAGCAAGCCAATATGCATACATGAAGTGAAATGGTATTCTTGTGCATGACGCATGAAATGATTTGACAATGTTGATGAGCATGATTTGGTTTTACTTTTTCAATTAAACATAAAGGATGCAAACATGACATTAAGAATGATTTATGTTTTATGCATTGATGACCTTTTGTAGAGCTACCTCACTAAGCATGTTTGTTTAAGCTCTCCTTTCATCCTTGTAGAAAAATAAAGGCACTTGGGACTTCGTTCGAGGCAAGGAAACCGAGGGGAACGATTGCTACAAATTTGGTATGTTTTTGGCAAATAAATTGGGGCATGGCAATGTGTAACCCAACCTATGTGAGAGAGTGTACTTAGACTTTGGATTAGTATGTACTTAGACTATGATTTATGTGGAAATAAGACTTATGTTGCTTGTTCGTTAATTGATGGACTATGGAATTGTTTGGATTGTTAAAGCATGTACTTGCATGATTGTTATGTTTTTAATCATGTACTAGGAAGCATGCCTATAGTTTGATTGATATCCGTGACATTGTTAATCATTTGTTATAAGTTGTTAGTTACACCTAGGATTTATGCTTATAGTTGGAAGTGATTAATAGTTGAGTATTGAGTTGTTAGAGTTCACTTAGTGTGATGGAACTTTTGGATTGCAGACCCAAAATTTCGAAACCTTAGTGAAGGTTCCGAAACCTTTAGGAAGGTTTCGTAACCTTGCGGGCAATTTCAAGTCTGGAAAGTTACTGGAAGCGAAAAGTTTCGAAACTTTCAGGGAAGTTTCAAAACCTTCTGGAAGGTTTCGAAACCTTTGACCACCAGGAATTGATAGTTGCTGGAAATTATACTTTAGTCTTGGACATCTTCCTTTGTTCGATTAGGGTACTTACAGATGTTAATTTGAGCTGAAATTTTACATGAGTGCATAAATTTGACTTAATTTCATGATGGTTAACTTAATTTGAATGAAGTCCTTGTAATTTGTTAGATTTACATTTTGGTCCCTAAATTAGAGAAACAAGCAATTGATGATGTTAGAATAATTCGTTTAACTTGAAATTTACCGTGAAGGACACTTGAGTGTTTAATTGAACTTTGATGAAAATAACTTATACTTTATTAATAGAATTTAAAAGTTTTACGTTTTATTCCTTAATTTACTTAAGTGTTTAATCGGATATTTGTTTATGATTGGTTTGTTTCCGTTAATGCCTTGTATGAGACCTTGACATGTAGTAATAAGATTATGCATCTAGCTAAGATAAAATAAAAAAATATAATGGTTTTAGGGTTGTTTATCGAATCGGACCTTCGCGGGTTTGGTTTGATATTCCCCGTGTAACCCATTAGTGTCGGTTCCGTCTAGGCCGGGCTAAGGGGGTTACAGCTACCGCGTCAGTCTTCATAACGCTGCCATGGAGGATGCTTCTTCTGTAATTCGACATCTATTTTCTTCTTTGGCTCTTTCTGTAATCTAGTTTCCTGTCTAAGAAAGAAAACTATCAAATATATATGTTTTATGTCAATTAATGGGTAAATTCATATAAGTAGTATTCGAATGTTGAGATGTGAAAAATAATCAGAAATATCGATTATTGCATTTAATTGTCTTTATTGGCAATAAATGAGTGGAGAAATGTGAAAAATGAGGACTTTTAGTCACTCATCAGTAATGTCACAAACTTCTCACTAGACTCAGCCCAACACAACGGAGTACGACATCTCCTACCACACAAAGCTTCAAACGGAGCTATTTGAATACTCTCTTGATAACTGTTATTATACGAAAACTCCACTAAAGGCAAGTATTTCTCCCAAGAACCCTAAAAATCTATAACACAACACCTCAGCATATCCTCTAAAACTTGGATAATCCTTTCAGACTGTCCATCTATCTGCGGATAATAGAATGTACTAAAGCTTAACTTTGTACCCAGAGTTTTCTACAACGATTTCCAAAACCTTGATGTACAACTCGTTCAAATCCTAATGTCAATGATGGATTCGACCTCGGTTGCTACTGTTTCTAGATCTGGAACCACATGCTCGTTGAGTGGCTCAACCTCTTCTAACAATGTTCAAGGCGATAGTGTTCACCCAAAAGTAGAGAAAAGTTTGACGATCAATTTGTTTTGAAAAAAACAATTAACTGTTGTCAATATTTATCAAAACTGTCGTATTTTTTTAGAGCTTCAAGGATTTTTAGTTTGTATCCTTTTTCGATTTAATCACTTAAATATGTTTTAAAAATTTTACAAAATAATCACTAGTTTAATTAAAATATTAATTCTTTATTATTTAATTAATCGATTAAATAATTTTCTAAAACGTTTACCGTTTTATATTTATCTCAATAATTTAAAACACCCAGAATTATTAATCTAGAATTAATTAATTAATCTCAAAAGTTCTCAATTTGAATCTATTAACTCGATCTATTCTTCTAAGTCATTTTCAAAATGTTATATGTCTAGGATCCAGTTTAATGTGTCACCAATCCGGACAAACACATCAATGTCTTTATTTGAGAGTCGACCTCTCTAATATTCAAAAATAAACCATCACCTCATTTAGACTTTGGACAACGTAATGTTTTTTGAATTTTTTACACAGATAATTCTATGAAATACGAATATAATCAAATTACTAATTAATATAAATTGTCTTTCGTATTATAAATAAATTTATAATACTGATTATATTTAATTAAATCATAAATAATCAATGAGCCAATATTTATTAATCGCTTTTTCGTTTCACGATAATATCAAATTTGAGTATAATATACATAGTAAAATAATCTATAAATAACATATAAAAATTTTATTTATTTCATCTTAGTCTAAATATACAATAATTACATAAATTATTTTAGCATAAATTTCTAAAAAAAACAATATTCTTACGGGCCGGCGTAATATTATTGTACTTAAGTAACTATTAACATTTGTATAAAGAAAGAAAGGATTTCAAATCAAAACTTTAATTATATAAATGATTTATTCGGTCCATAATTTTTTGATAAAAAATTAATATTGAACACGAGCACTTTAACCTAAGCGGTTAATGGAACGATTATTATTTTTAAAGGTTATGGGTTCGAACATTAGTGTTATCAGCAGAGTGATTAAGTTAAAAAAAAATAGTGGTGATTTTTTTATGAACATGTGTCTTACGATTAGAATATAGTTATAGATGATATGGTTTGACGAGCAAATTTTAAAGATTTGATTTGTCGACGTTATTTTAACTTACAAGCAAATATAGTTCATTTTTTTTATTGTGTGTTGTTTACTTTATCTAGTTTTATCCTTACTATAAATATTTATTATTAATATGTAGAGAAATTTTTAAAGAAATATTTACATAATTTTTTATTAATAAAAATAAAGTGATTAATTTCGTTTTTAAGTCATTTTATTTAATTTCAGCCCATCTCTTTCATAAACTATTATTAGGTTATTATCTAATTTTTAAGGAAAAAATGTAAATGAGGTTATTTTCTTTTGTTGATTGTAAATAAGTTAGAACGAGGTTGTTTTTAAGTTACTGTAATTAGGGGTGAGTATTCGATTGAGTCGAGTTGAGTCGAGTCAAAAAATTTCGAGTTATTCGAGTTGACGAGTCATATTTTATAACTCAAACTTTATTTGAAATTTTTTCAGTTCGAGTCGAGTTTTCGAGTTCGTATAAATATTTAATTGTAATTATTTATCATGTTATAGTATGATTCGATTCCAATTTAAACGATTTTCTCTAATCATATAAGATATGTATATATAATTTTTTTTATATGTAGCAATATTTTTTTATATTTTTATATATCAGTGTATATATCATAAAAAATTGATAGGCTCGTCTCAAACTTAAAAATTAATCTTTTAATTACTAAAAATTTTAAATTATTCGAGTTATTTGAATTTCCATTTTATAACTTAAATTTTATTTGAAATTTTTTTAATTCAAATTAAATCAAAATAAATCAAGTATTTTTATTTCGAGTTGAATCGAGTTATTTAATTTTTTTAAGTTAAAGTCGAATTTTACTCACTCTAACTGTCATACGTTTAATACAAACAAATAAAGTAGTAGTATAATGCTATCTTTTTGCATTATTTGTTTGTGTTGTTTATTAAAGATACATTATTTATTTATCTATCAAAAAAGATGCATTATTTTATCCACTCAGCAAAATAAATCAATCCAAAAGTATTCTTATTTTAGTGATTAATTTCATTTAATTAGCACCTAATTTTTTAAAGACCATTGGCATATAAAAATTAAGGTATTAAGTTTGAAAAAATATTTTTAATGTTTGATTAAATAATTGTTTTTGTTTTTATTTTTTAAAATTAATTTAATTTTTATTTAAAGTTTTATCTTAAGTTTAAATAGTTTCTCTATAGATAAAAATTATTAATCCACTGTCTATAAATACATTAAAATAACTTTAAAAAGTGATGTATCATAAAAATATTTTACATTTTATATAATTTTATTAAAATATTTTTAATAAATGTATCTTTATTTAAAGTTAATATATTTTTCTATATAATACAATTATCGTGGCATGCACTGTCATATAGGTTTCTCATATTGTTTTAAGTTTTTTATTATCAGTTGACTAACAATTTTTATCTAAAGAGAATCTATTTTAATCGAAACAAAATATTAAAATTAAATTAATTAAAAAAATTAAAATAATTATTTAATCAAACATTAATAATTATAAAACCCTAAATAGAGAGTATTAATTCATTTTAAAAATAAATTTTTTAATTAAGATTTACTTAAAAAAATATATAGTATAAAAAAAATGAAATGTATAATTTTTAATGATCTGGTGAGATTTGATCGTAATATAATTTTTTAACGAGGTTTTTTATATTTTATTAAAATAATAGGGTTTTTCATTTATATTTTTAATATTTTCTCTCACATTCTGATCTTCACTTAGTATTTTATTTTCTTCTTGGATTCTTTGAGCATTCCCTCTCGTATACCCATGAATTTGCAGCCTCACCCTTACCGGCGTCAGAGCCGTCGTTTGTATACCTGTCACCGCCACCCAGCTACCACACCCGTTACAGGCTTCTGTGCATCCTGTCTCCGGGAACGCCTCGAGGGCATCCAAAACGATTCTCCTACAACAACTCCAGTATCCTCAACCTACCAGCTCCGCCGCTCTAAGTCCTGCTCCGGTGGCCACGACCCATTATCCTCTGCCTCCTCCGAACCGCGCCGTAAATCTTGTGACGTAAGAGCTCATAATACACTCCTCGATCTTTTCGCCGTGGACGACAAAATAAAAACCCTCAATGTAAACATTCCTACTTCGAATGTTGAAGCTTTTCAAGGCTTTGAAGGGGGAGAAGAAGGAGAGTTAAAAACGATGAAGGAATTCATAGATCTCGAATGTGGAAGGAAAAAAGGCTCGGGGAAATCTTTATTGGAAGCAGCTTCCGTTTTTAGCAAGAAATGGAGGAGATGGAGGAAGAAACAGAGCAAAAAGGAGAAAAGTGAGGGTTTGCTTCTTGAGAAGGCAAAGAGAAGAGGATTAAGAGATACCCAATCGGAGATTGGGGAATATGGGTTGTTTGGGAGAAGATCTTGTGATACTGATCCTAGATTATCTGTTGATTTTGGCCGTTTATCTATTGATGATTCAAGGTTTCACATTGATGAACCAAGGGCTTCTTGGGATGGATTTTTGATTGCGAATCAGAATCTGAAGCTTAACGAGGAACCCAGTGTTGGGGAAGAGAGGTTGAGTGTTGTAAAAGAGGAGGAAAGGAGTAGCCCTGGTGGGTCAGCTCAAACGAGGGATTATTATGCGGATTCTTTGACTAGGAAAAGAAGTTTTGAACGTTCATTGTCGAAAAGGAAGATAAGTTTAGGGGAAACTGAGGATTTGAAGTCTTCGATTTCCAATGCTAAAGTGTCGCCCGAAACTGTTGGGCTGTTTCATGGGACGAAACTGTTGGTTACCGAGAAGGAATTGAGGGATTCCAATTGGTATTCGAATGTAGAATCTGGTTCTAAGGATGTTGAACTTGTTGCTAATGGAGGTGTTGGACGAAAAGCATTTAATGTGAAGAAGGTAAGGGGTTGGAAAAATGTTTGGAGCATCTGGGGTTTGATACAGAGGCAAAAGCAAAGTGAAGTTGGTGATGAAGATAGGTATTTTGGAGGAGACGTACGGGAACGGGAGGCTACCGGAGTCAGGGCAGAAGCTTAGAAGCGTGGTTAATGGAGATCAATATAGAGATATTGAAGGAATTTCAGGCGAAGGGACACTCGTGGATTCATTGCAAAAGCTTAGGAGGTTTGCGAATGGAGATGAAAGTAAAGCTACAGGAAATGTGGCTGATGGAACACTAGCAGAGTCCTTGCAGAAGTTAAGAAGAGCGGCCAATGGAGTTGAAAATGGGAATGTTGTAAGGGATAAGCTTCTGCGGAGTTACAGTGTTAGTGCTCGAAATTCAGTTGATGGATCATCTTTGTATAGGATGAGCGTGTCCGATGCTAAAGGTGATGTTCCGAAAAGAAGGGATAATCATATGTTGCAGCTCAATAGGAGTGTGAGGTATTCTCCTAACAACATTGACAATGGCCTATTGCGGTTCTACTTGACTCCATTGAGGAGCCACAGGAAAAGCCAATCTGGAAGTAAGCTAAGAAACTCAAACTCTGTAGGTGGGAGTCTACTGTAATGGTGCTTAACTTTGTAACCAGTTAGATCCTGTTCCGTAAAAACATTTATGAATGTCTTTCCGTGTTTCTACACTTTCTGTAGATAAAAAAACACATTTTATGGTCATCTTTGTTGCACTAAGCATGTGTTTTCTAATAATGCAACAATTGAAAAATAGAACTGTATCTTGATATATTGTTGGTATGGTGAGAATTGCTGCAGAATTGGCTTTAACATTTACAAAAAAAAAATCATTTCGCTCAGAAATTTCTGTTTTCCCCCTTTTCTGATCCTTGCATGTACAATTTGTGAAACTTCTATAAACTGACCCTGAAAGTATTAAAATTAGGATTTGCATGTTGACTAGGATGACCAATGACATTGTGGTCTTTTATGTTGCCTTCGGTTTCTAACTGTTGAAGTTATGCATTTTTAGTTAACTTTTCGGTTGCTTTCTTAAAAGGTGAAATCGTTGAGACATTGCATTGACTTATTTGTGCTTCATTGGGTCCATACTGCGTCTGGTTTGTGCTAGTGGAGCTGTCATAGTCAACTATAGCAAAAAAATTGAGTTCCTGTAGGATGTTCATCATGATGTTATATCTTTTGCTAATAGTTTGCGTGCATGATTTGTGATCATTGGTTTCTTGAGCAAAACCTTGGTTGATGATGGCGTGTTGATTCATCTCCTGCAAACATGAGGTCTTAAAGAATTGCAGTAATAAAAGATGAATTGCTGCAGCATTGGAAAATAAGGCAATCATTAGTGGCGGAGTCTTCTTAATGTAAGTGAAGTTGAATAGCTTAAGGGAAATTGAAGGAAACTTCGGTTATGGCAGGTAGAGATTAGAGAACATCCCAAAATGATGGGGACAATGGAAAGCCAGACTTTTAAAGGGTAGGTATCACCGGGGAATAAAGAGAAAACAACGGAAAACATAACCTCCGATCAGGGGCAGAATCTAGGGGATCTGAGTTTCGGTCTCCGTGAATGGTTGTTTTTATATACTAGATATTGTTTAGATATTGTTTTTATATACTAGATAGAGTTTAAAAAAATATAATTTATTATAAAAAATTGTTTTTTTTGTTTTAATAAAAAAATTAAAAAATATATTTTAGTCCCTCTATAAGAATATTTAATTCCGCCCCTGATTCCGAATGGAACAAGCAAAAGTTGAAAACTTAGTATTAAATTACAATCGTAATGTAATATAATGATCGGATTATAATATTTTTTAAAATAATATAATGATTGGATCGTAATATTTTTTAAAATCATCGAAAACATTACGTAAATTTCATAACATGTCATATTACACCACAACGCATTTCACTACAATAAACATCAATTTGTAAGTACATAAATAAAATATTTTTATGATTCATTTGTAAATTCATCACTGCATATATAAATAATAATAATAAAATTAATAAATTATCTCAAAATTTTCATTCGTACCAATCAAATGCATATTATTAACCTTATCCTAAAGAAAATCTAAAATATAAATTATCTAATTATAATCTACTATATTAGATATATTTCTCCTACCTATGCATCTTATAATATTCATAGTATAATGCCTTTTTCATATGAAATAAAAAAATATAATAAAATCAAGGTAGCAACGAAATTGGAGATGTTTTAATCCTCCACGTCATTTTGTTTTAATGGTGAATTGTTAAGAGCGGAGATTTTATATTTGTATGCATGCATTTTTTCTTTAAGTTAATGAGTTAATGTAAATTAAAATCGCAGTGTTTAAATATAACATTATTTAGTATTTATTTTTTTTTAGCATACTTTTATTTATATGTTATTCATTAAAATTACGATTAATTTACATTTTTATCAGCTTTTATATATAAGTTAAAATTTTGTTTTTAAAAATTAAATAAAACAAATAAAATAATATATTAATATTAAAATATAGTTATAAATATATAATTATAAAATATATAAATAATATTTTAAAAAATTATAAGTTTTTAAAAATAAATTATGACAGTATCAAATGTTACATGTTATATAACATCTGTAGCATTTATGATCATAATATTATAATTATAATCACGACGAAAATTACAATCTTAATTTAATATTATACTCGAAAAGAAGCAAGCAACCAATAATGAGAAGACATTCAGTGATTCTGATTGTAAATATTGAAGACAATGTCCTGAAAGTAATAATAATAAATAAAAAAAACGAGCGCAAGCTGTAACTTAGCTTCTGTGGCTGATTTAACAGATTCAGCTTCTCCTCCTGATTTGGGTTCAGACAGGAAGCCTTCTTATGATTCATTAATAGGAGTGTTAATTATTGAGTACGGGTTTTTTTTGTGCAGAACCGTTTCTGAGATTTTGATAGTCTATACATAAATTTAAAAATAGGACCCCTAATAATAAATATTAAAAAAATAAATTTAAAGATTATAAAAATAAATTAAATTATTTATAAATAATTTTTTATTACATTCAATAATTATTGAATAAAAAATGTCAAAAAAATTTATTAAACATTAAACTTGCACAAAACAACTTCTACTAGCATTTTTCGCATAAATATTATATAATAAAATTTATAAAAAAATATAAAGTAATAATACTTGAGTTTTTGTCGTTGAAACTTTGTTTTAGATTTAGTTATAGCATATTAACAATAAATCTCAAAAACTATAATATTTTTGAATAAATGAATCATTTTCTTCTTAAAATATCGAATTAGAAATTATAAATAAAGTATTTAAAATAAATTATAAGAAAATAACATGAAAAAGGTGATGTGATGAGAAATTAAGATTTGAATAACAAGAATAATGACAATATCATTTATAAGTGTATATAAATTTTTTATTTTAAAATCAAAAAATATTATTATAATCTTAATTATGATTCTATAATATATTAATATCTAAACTAATTAAGTATAAATAATTTTATAATTAATTATAAAAGTTATCATTCTCTTAACAGTAATTTTTAAAGTTTATTTAATAATATAATAATAATAATAATAAAATTAATTTTAAAAACATAAGCTTTTAATTTTTAATAAAAAAAATTACTAACATATGTCATGCTTAATTTTTAAGTATAGTTTAATACTAAAAAAATAATTTTAAGTTATTTTAATAATTATTATTATTTTAATTTAATAATGAAAGGCCTTGTTTGCCGCCCTGGGACCTGGGCGGTCGCCTTTATTGTCCAGGCCCAGGGACGACTCTACTTTTGGGTCATAAAAAATCGGTCCGTGTTCTGGTCTATTTAAATTGGGTATTTATTATCGGGTATCCGGTTAATCGGGTAACGTGTACCCGATTCATAATTTTTACTTTTTTAATTTTAAAATTGAAAAAAATACATATTAAACATATAAGTTTTAAAAATTTATAATACATAACCAAATATAAAAAAGAATATTTAAAGTTAATTTTAGAATATTTGAATTTATATATACATCTATATTTATTAAATTTTATCACTAAAATGACGTTAAAAGTATTAATCTCGCTTTTTCTTTCGGTATTAGTAAATTAATAAAAATATATTTAAAAATTTTAAAACCTAAAAGTATATAATACAAACATAAAACTAATTTAGATATTTAAATTTAATTTTAAGTATAAATATTAAAGAAATCTAAAATAAATATATAATTTAAAACTAAATATATATATATATATAATAAAATTAGTCGGATCGGGTCGTGTACCCGAGAATTTAAAATTTTCGACTCAAGTCCGAACCACTAATTCTTAGGACCGGTATCTGGCCCAGTCGGGTAATTTTTTTTGGGAATTACCCGATATTTTTATTTTGATTCATCGTGACATCTGATCAAATTAATCGGGTCGAATAATTTTAAATACTCCTATTTACTAAAGTTTAAATATAATGTGTTAAAAACTCACTAAATTCTAAGGTGGGCTAGTTGGTTAGGTATTAAGGTATTCACTCTTGACCTAAAGTTCGATTTTAATTAATTTATATCTTTCTTTCAAGCACGAACCATCTAGCCTCATCGGTAAAAGGACGGTTGTTGTTCTTGAAAGTCACGAGTTTGAGTACTAATGTTATCAGTTAATTAAGCAATCAATGTTAAAAGGTTGAGAGTATACTTTAAAATAGATACTACTAACCACTTTAGTTGAATAAAAAATATATATTTTTTTCAAATGATATTATGATATGTATCATTATTTTATTAAATAAAAAAAATTAATAAAAATAATTTATATTAAATAAACTTTAAAATTAATAATATAAAAAATATCACATCAATATCCTAAATCAAGTCAACATGTCATATTATTATTTAACGTTAGCATTAATCAATTAATAGTTTTTTTAGAGAGATAATTTTGATAAAAATAAAATATTAAAATAAAAATAAATAAATAAAATTAAAATAATTATTAAGTGAAACGTTAAGATTATATTTCAATATTATATTATAATTAATGATTATTCTTTTATTTTATTTAATACGTCTAATATTGATTTTTGGAATATTTTTTAATTTTAATTTATTAAAATTTTAAATTTATTATTGATAAAAATATAAAAATATATTTTAAAGATCTTTAATCAAATACTTTAATAATATATATTTTATAAAACTTAATAAATTAAAAGGTAAACTATATAAAAAAAAACAAATAATTATAGGGTCAAAATAGTCATCATTCTTTAAAAGCGGCAAATATACCATTTAGTTATTAAAATAGTTATAATATAATCACTTATCGTTAAAAATTAATAGAATGATAACGTAACAGATAAAAATAAAATAGTTTTATTATACATTTAAATCCAATTAATTATATATATATATATATTTTAATTTAATTCTAATAAGATAATTTAATTATTTAATTAAGTATTGATACTTGATTAATGGAGAAAAACAAATTGAAGCATAGATGCCTCTAGGAGTCAACACGCTAACCACTATACAGAGCATATTTTTAAAATAAAAATCACCAACACTGATATATAAACTAGTTTTTTTTTTATATTTATTCATTTAATTTCACATATAATTATAAAATTATTTTTTTATATGATTAGAATATTAATTAAATTATTATATTCTTTGTCCCAAAATTATTATTAATATTTTAAAGTGTTTCATTTAAAATGTCTCCTTTAAAAAAACAAATAATAATATTTATATTTTCATTTTTACCTTTTATCATATTTAAAGTTTGGCGCCATGAATTTAGCCTCTATTTCATTGTTTTTCGTTTTATAAATTGGTATGAGTCTATAACGGTCTTTGAGCACTGTTAATGTTAAATATTGTTGAACATTATTAAATTTTTTAATAAAAATTAAAAATTATAAGGATTAAACTTATAATTTAAAATTTTTTAAAAATTTTAAAAATATATTATATTAATCAATATTTTATATTTTATTTTAAATATTATGTACTAAAATAAACAATCAAATCAAACAAAATAAAATTTATCCCTTTTCCCTCGTTCAGAATCATCTATCGACTTTGAAGAAAAAACCAAATTCATCTACCGCTAAATTCATCTCTTCTGCTCTCAGTTCAAAAGTCATCTATCGTCGCTCTTGCTGGCTGTCATCGATCGTCCGGTCTGAGTCTCTGTCAATCCGTCACTGTTTGGTGATGGAACAGCCGTGAAAAGGTAATATATTTAGTTTGTTTACTTTCGAATATGGTTATTGATTTATTATCTTTATCATTTGTTTTACTCGGTCTTTTTCGATCAATCGAACAACCATCACCAACGATTTCAATCATTAATTTTCAAAATTTTATCCCAAATTTTAACCTTGAATTTTAAACCCTGATTTTTAATTTTATATTTGAATCGTTTATGTGAAATCTGAATCGCTTTTAGGTACTTAATCCTAATATCTTGAATTAGTCGATTCTTTTGGGTTATCATAATAATTCACTATTTGAGTTTTAGGTGTTATATCTTGTTCACAAGAAACAAGTGTGAACAGATTTCTTGAATTAAATTTCATGTTTCATGGGTTCTACTAAACCCATCCTATATGTCTTTTTCTAAATATTTGATACAATACAATGTAGATGTCAGTAATACCTAGTTTTACATTGAATTTTTTTCATAAACATGAATCAGGGAATTTGGTGGGATCCTTAGGGATTGGTAAATTATTTTGCATTGTAGGGTTATTCGTTTTTAATATGTTTTTACTCTATACTTTTACATTGATTTTTTTTGTATAGATACGAAACAATGAAGATATTGATGTATTTATTAAAATCATATTTTAAAGTAGAAAAAAAAAACAAAATTATTTTTTGAGAATTTGTTTTTAAACTTGAACAAGTTAACAAAAAGCAATGAAACCACCAAAAAAGTTCCTATCAAAACCAATGATTCAACATTTGGTAAGGAAAAAGCCAATACATCAATTCAGTATGAGCTACATCGTGGTGGTCAAGTTTGTTAAGTCCCACCTCGAATTAAAGATAATATCTTAATTCAAAGTTTTCATACTTTTAGATATTTTTATTATCGTGTCATTATTTAAATGGTTCAATAATATTTTTTGTTAGTGATTTTTGATTGTATAAAAGTTTGTTTTAATCTCGATTGTTATTTTCTTTGGATCTTGATCATATCTTTATTGTATCAAATTTATGATTTTAAAGTGTGTGTATAAATTTAATTTTATTTTCACTAATTCTCTTGTTTTTCAGTGAATAATCGTGAGGCTATGACTTCAAATGAAAAGTAAAGTCACATTCCTAGTAAGTTGAAATATATATTTTTTAATCTTTATCATATATTTTTCGTGTAAAGTAGTCATTTAATTGTATTCAATGTATTTTAGTTTTTTAAGAACCTTATCTTTTAGTAGCCTTTTCTGTTTTGAACGACTATTATATTATGACGTAGAAAAGTTCCCATGAGTTTACAGTAGCAAATAACAAAAATTAATTTTATTTATTTAGGATTGTTATTTGACTCATCAAGGTAATAATTTATAATTTTTTATTTCAATTATAGAATTTTTAGAGATGATCGATAATGAAGATACCAAGAATGAAAATACGAAGTTGAAGTGTTATAATCATGATGAAGATGATTATAATCATGATGAAGATGGTTACAACTATGAATCAGATTGTGAAACTTATACTGAAGAACAACAATTTGAATGTAACGTTGTTGATGAAAAACATATAAATGATGAGAAGACAATTGATTACTTTTTTGATGAGAGTATATGGGATAATATTGAAAAAGAATTAAAAGATTACAATGAGAATGATATAGATATGTTGAAGTGGAAGATTTTAGATGATTGCATTGAGTTTTATTTAACTTATGCAAAAGTAAAGGGTTTTGTAGTTCTAATGAGTCAGACAGTGACAAGTCGAAATGATGGTCACATAATTTTAAAGAAATTAGTATGTCGTAGGGAGGGATATAGAGAAGAAAGATGGATTAACTTGTCAAATAGAAAACGTGAACAAAGACCGATCAACAGAGTTGGATGCAAAGCATTTATTAAATTCAAGTTGGATGAACGATATGAATATTGGAAAGTTGCTAATTTCTACTCAGAACATAACCATAAAATGGTTCAGCCAACACAAGTTGCTTGCATCAGGTATGTAAATTATCAATAAGTAAATTATTATATACTAACTTCTAGCTTAAATATATCTTTATTTAATTTTTTAATAAATTAATTTGTAGGTCATTCCGAAAAATTAGTGAGTTAGATAAAATCAAGATTAAGAGTATGCACAACTTTGAAATTGCTCCAAGTTAAATGATACGAAATTTCGTCAATGAAGTAGGTTCAATTGAAAATGTTGGATTTTTACCAAAAGATTTATACAACTATCTACATAGAATCAAACGAGAAGAAGTGCAAGATCATGATACTGAAACAGTGATGACGTATTTACATGGAAAGCAAAAATCATATACGTTTTTTTATCAGACACACAAGAGATGAACACGAAAATTTAAAGAAGTTCTGGTGCAATATTATATCACGTACTTACCTTAAGGAATTTGGTCATGTACTTGCATTTGATACGACGTACAAGTGTAATGCATACAATAAGCCGTTTGTTGTTTTGGTTGATGTCAATGATACAATACCATTTGAATGTGCATTGTTGGTGAATGAAAAAGAATAAATATATGTATGGGTGTTACAACAATTGATTGAAGCTGGAGATGATTATAGGCCACTTACTGTTATTATTGATAGGGATAAGGCTATGGCAAATTTTATTTTTCAAGTACTCCATGAGGCAAAATATAGATTGTGTTTATGGCATATCATGAAGAACATACAGTCAAAAGATTATTATAATTTCTTGATGGTTTTATGAGATGCGCTGACAAGTGTAGAACAACATCAGATTTTGAAAGGTCTTGAAAAGAACTAGTGAATAAATTCAAATTTGAAGAAAAAAGATGGGTACAAGAATTATATGAAGATAAAGAGAAATGGGCAGAAACATATTTATAGGGATATTTTTACGCAGGTAACATTATATACAAATTTAATTATATTTAATTTATTATTTTATTATTAATTCTATTAAATATTTTTATGTGCAGCAATGAGAACTACTCAACGATGTGAGTCAATGAATAGAACACTGAAAACTTGGTTGAACAAAAAGGTGATGTTGTATTGATTTATGGAGAACTACCATAAATAACTGCAATCTTTAAGATGGGAAGGTCATCAAAACTACAAAACATTAGATGAAAAATCGTATTGTGACGGTGTAATGGTAACTTTAAAAAGTAATGCAGCCCAGGTATATACGAGAAATGCTTTCGTTACATTGTGTAAAGAAATATCTTATGAGGGTTATTTTTTGGTCAAGAAAAGTGAAATACAAAATGAGTGCACATGTTATTGGTTAGATCATGTTGAAAAGGAGTTGTATCTTGTACTTAAAGATGACATACATGATACCAAGTATTGTTGTTGTATGAAGTTGGAGTCTGTTGGATTTCCATGTCATCATATGTTTATAGTATTAAAATATGAAAAGGCAAAAGAAATACCCAAAGAGTGTATCATGAAACGATGAACAATTTATGCGAAGAAGGATGTTGAATCCAAAAGAAGAATGAACATATCGAAGATAATAATTCAACAATAATTCAAGCCAGGTATTTCACTCTAGCCTCTTATTGTATGACTATATGTTACCGTGCATCACAGACATTTAAAACATTCAATAAAGTTAAAGATCAATTTGCAAAATTGAGTCTCAAATTACAAGCGGTGAAAGTGGGAGATAAAAAGAGAACCACTAAAAGTGGAGATCTTTTGGGAATTGGCGATCCTATAGTTCTTGAAACAGAAAGAGGAAAACCCAAGAAGACTAAGCATTAAGCTTCAGTGTCCAATCCAATACATATTTCATACGATAAAGATATAATGTTGGACTTACATAAAAGCTCTGAATCGTCTTTGAACAAGCCTTCTAATCAGGATGCAAGACAAACTGATGCAATTCAAATATCAAAATTAGTTGGATACATGCCCGGCACATACAAAAAAGATGATATATCTGAGGTAATTATTAACAAAATGTAATAGTTATTTTTATTTTTATGTATATTAATACACATCTTTTTCTGCAGGCTACATATATTAATGAATTAAAAATATGAAAAAAGATCCAACTATTTTAGATTGGCAACCAAACAAGGATTAATAGTGTATTTTCTTGTCCATAAATTATACGATTTATTTTAGGTATGTTGCTCTAATTATTTGTGAATAAATTACATGAGTAATACAATGTACCAAGAGTTCTGGTTCCTTTTTTTGGTAGATATTTGTGTTTTTGACTGACAAAAAAGATGAACAACAAAAACATAAAACCGTAAATGTAACCTCTGAAATGAAGAGAAATGCTGCTTATAGTTTGAGCATACCCGAGTTCTTCGAGGTTATTAGGAAAATTTAGTTGGTTTATCTTGAATTTGTAATGATATTAAAGAATCTTATAAAATACTTGAAGCTTATGGTTTATGGATTAAGAGAGAAGTAGACAGGTATATCTAGTTCAATGGCTCTGGTTGTTTTTCTGTGGGAATTGTTTGATTTTTAAATTGAGTTAATTTTTTTTACAGAAATGTACCATTTCAAGAGAAACATGTAACACAACAGACGTTGATGCTTGGGAACTTGGAGGAGTTTGGGGTTTTAAAAAGAATTATTGCCAAGGGAGAAAACTATGGAGCTGTCTGAAAATAGCAATGGTGTTCTGGCAGTGATCGAGTTTGGAGCAGGGAGAGGATACTTGACATAAATGCTTGTGGATTGCTATGTTATTAGAAGAGTATTTTTAGGTTAACCGATTTTTGCTATAGAAAGAGAGCATGACATTGAAACGTTTGAAAATAGATTAATTTATTATATAGCACTTTACCGTAAAAAAAATCTTCGACCAATCACTTTTTTATCAGCTTCCATAAATTTCAATACATACATGCAACAATCATCCCTAAATTTAATATAAATACATTAATTTATTATAAAAAATCATAAATATAAGACATACACTGGTTTAAATTAAAATTATGTACGAATTTAGCTGCTTCGGTAATTCAAGAAAATAGATTATAAATTCTGCAGCATCTTTAATTAATCTATCTAAATGAGCATACCGCTTATACATAAGTGGAGCTTTAGCCAACTGTTACAATACATCACAATAAAATCAAAAAATTTATTACTTAAAAAATATATTAGTTCTATTAGTTCTCATAAATGAAGAAAAAACTTACTAAATCTTTTGTAATTTTTTTTGCGCACTTTCTTGATGCCAAGAGAGTCTAAAACGTAATTATGTTGCTCCACAACATCAATAACTAATAAAAATCAATATTTGTCTTCTTCATCATGTAAAGGCACATATACCTGCTAAATTATGTGAGTTAAAAAAAATACTATCAACTATATATAAACATACAATAATTTATAAATATACATGTTTGACATTACCACTATCAGTAGGTATAAAATTCTCTATCCACCGGGAATGAAATTTGTAAATGCTATGATTTTTTTCAGTCTTTTGATCATGTGTGAAATATTCAAAAATGATACTCCGAGGCAAAAGTAAAAATTAAAATGTCATGAAATCATAAATTAAAAATAAAATATTCGTTAGTCCATAAAATAATTTTACCTGAAAGGACAAAGGCAGATATAGTTTTTTTTGGCATAAGTTCTTGTCTCATGTGCAAATCATACACATAATAATCAATGAACTGTTAAATATTTAAAAACAATATTAATATTCTCCTTAACATCAAGCAAATATACATATATTAAACAATAAAAATATTTAATAATTAAATACATATTACCCAATCGGATAACCATTTTTCTGGAAAAATAGTACGAGCATCGGCAACATTCAAAAAATTATTTTTGGACATATAAAAAATGTTGGATGATTCTTCCAAGTAGAAACATTCATATAAATTGTCCGTTCTTCAGGCGTTAGGTATTTCAAGTATTGCTTGTATGCATCAATTATTATACTAGTTTCTCTGTAAATTTCTGATAATAGATTACCTGTCTCATATTTATCTTGTATAAAAATAGATATCTTAAAAATAATAATGATAATAATAAATATGACTATTTAAAAATGTATTTATAACTTATACCTTTTCTGTTTTATATTTGATATGAGCTTGGGAGAATAAATCTTGTAATTCTGATTCAATCTCAAAATCACAAATTTTATTCTCTTTTTCAACCTGTATCAGTCATAAAATAATAGAGCATATATTCAATTAAAAATATACAATCACAAAGTATTAGATAAAATACAAACAATAAAGAATGAATTACCATTGTATTCATTTTATAAGTTCGAGCTCTCTTTTTTGATGTATCTTTCGACTTCGGACTGTTAGAAAATTCAGAACGTGAAATTGAACATCTCACACTCTCTTTAAGTTGAGAGTCTTTATTATTTAACAATATCTTAGAACTGTTTAACATTTTATGTCTCATTTTTGTAATTATTGGTATTTCTTTCATTGTAACTAATTGACTAAGAAATCGATTATGAAAAAATTGAAAGTTAAAAACCTCATTGGGTATTTTTAGGAGACCATAATTTCAAGTCTTGTCTTCATGATTACTTTAAGTTTTCTTTTATCAATAGATTATAATGAGGGAAAAGAATGATCAGGATCACAATTTATAAATGGCGGCAAATTCAAATTTCTAATATGACTCAAAATTTCTTCCTTCATTGATGCAACACTTAACATTTTTTTCTTGTATGATTTATTTTTTAAATTCCTATCTTTCAATGACCCGCTATGTAAATTTGTCTCCTCTGATCTACTACTTAAAACATCTTCCTTCAATGATCGATTATGTAAATCTTCATGATTTCTCAAATCATCATATAAACTCTCACAATGTGATTTACTATGTAAATTTGCAACCTTAAATGTTTCATTATATATATCATCCCCTTTCAATGAATCATCATCTTGTATTGAGCTTTTAATATTATTTGATGTTAATATGGTTAATAATTTTTTAAAATGACCGTTAAATTTTTTAAATTGACCATTAAAATTTTTAAATTGACCTGTCATTTTAACAAATGATTTTTTAATAATTTGTACTGAATGAATGAGTATCTCTAACTTTTGATCATTATGATACTAAGTTCTTGTCTTTTTCTCAAGTATAACTTCAGCTTTTTTCTATAGGTAAATAAAATAAATACAAAATTAAATAATAATATACCAAAAAATAAAATGTATAATATTATTAAAATTTAAGTTAATTATAATAAATTTACCTCATTTGACTTCTCTGAATTCATGTTTATATGATGCTTACACCCTGTCATCTTAACTTATTTTAAAGGAGTTAAGTTTAGATCCATCGACGAGTTTAACACATAAAATCTAAGCCTGCATATATCTAAAAAATATTCTAAAATAAATATGAATTTTATATATAGATAAAGAAAAACAATAAACAAGAATTTAAGTCATACATAAAAATTTCATTCAAGAGAATATACATAAAATTATTCTATATGATTCTAATATACATAAAATTTTATATATAGATCAAATCATCATTATTGAACTTTATTTTTATTGCCTACTATATACTATGTATTTTAATAAGCATGTCAATATCTATATTGTTTTGGAGCTGTTTTAAGAAACCTATTAAAAATATATTCATTACTCATCTAAAAATATATTAAATACTTAATCTTACAAGAACGAAATAATTTTTCAATCCTAATGATCCCACCAAATTTACTAATTCATGTTTATGAAAAAATTTAATATAAAACTAGACATTACTGACATCTATATTGTATATAAAATGTATTGCATCAAATATTTAAAAAAATATATAACACGAAACCTAAAATTTAACATAAACGATATAACACCCGTTTCTAATTAAGAGACAAAAATTACCATAATGAAAAGAGAGTATAAATTAACGTTTCTTGATGGGTTTAGTAGAACCCATGAAACATGAAATTTAATTCAAGAAATCTATTCACACCCGTATCTTGTGAACAAGATATAACACTTAAAAATCAAACAGTGAATTATGATGATAACTCAAAAGAATCAACTAATTCAAGATGTTAGGATTAAGTACCTAAAAGCGATTTAGATTTCACATAAACGATTTAGATATAAAATTAAAAATCAGGATTTAAAATTTGGGTTAAAATTTGGGGTAAAATTTTAAAAATTAATGATTGAAATTGTTGGTGATGGTTGTTCTATTGATCGGAAAAGATCGAGTAAAACAATCGATAACGATAATAAATCGATAACCATATTCGAAAGTAAACAAACTATAAATATATTAGTTTTCACGACTGCTCCAGCACCTGACGGCTTGACAAAGACTCAGACCGGACGATTGACGATAAATGACTTTTGAACTGAGAACAGAAGGGATGAATTTGGTTTTGTGCGGCGGTAGATGAATTTGGTTTTTTCTTAAAAGTCGATAGATGATTCTAAATGAGGGTAAATGGATAAATTTTATTTTGTTTGATTTGATTGTTTATTTTAATACATAATATTTAAAACAAAATATAAAATATTGATTAATTAATCATCTTATGAATAACTTTTAATATTTGATTTAAATTAATAGATCAATAAATTAAATATTAGTGGTTAAAAAGAATTAAAAAAAAAACAATCTATTTTTTATTCGGTAAAATACAATTTAATTAAGCAAGGGTTCAAGCACCTCCTTTTATAGATGATTGATGAATGTAACACACAATTAAACTTGATTTAAAACTTTAACCTACCAAAAATAAAACTTATTCAGTTTATCTAATATCCTAAAGAAAAATTTTAGAACGATCGATGTATACTGTTTGACATCACTAACATAATATATTATAAATATTATTAATTTTTTAATAAATTTTAAATGATTATTAAAAATTTCAAAAGGTTTAAATGTTATTAATTATATTTTAAAATAAATTCACAAAAAAATATTTCATGAATCATTCTCATTATTTTATATATGGTTAGGGCGAAACAATTAAGGGTGGGAAAGAATAATTATTCCCTAAAATTTTTATTTTTCACTTTAGTCTTCGTATATAAAATATTATAAAAATTAATTTATTTTTAAATTTTTTTACGATACTTTCAAATATTTATGTTTTACTTCTCCAACCTTAAATCTTGGTTTCATCCTCGTTTGTAGTCATAAACAATTAAATAATAGCATATCATCTTAATTTTCTATATAATATTTTCAAATATTTATGACGGTATGGATGGTGACTCGTCCCAAATTAAACACTTAAATCTAATGACACTAGGTAAAGTACAATTTATCTTATCTCCTAGTTTTTAAAATATCCAATTCAATTCGAGACGTTATTTTTTTTTTAATTTTAAGAATATTTATAATAATGTTTCTATTTATATTTTTATAATTAGATTCTTAAAATTAAATTTTATTTATATTTAGGTCTTTAAAATTATTTCTTTTATAAATTAGGTCATGATTGAGTTTAAGATATTCATTTTTAAACAGGGTCAGGACAGACTTTTGAAGGATGTGTTCTGATCAAATTCAAATTTAAAATATTTATCTTGGATCGAGTTTCGGTGAGCCGAGATCCTATCCCCGCTATAGATACATGTATCATGCATGTTTATAAAATATACATTGATGCTATGGTTGCCCAAAAAACAAATATTTTAAATTTAAATTTGATTCAAACATATTTTCAGAACATAAAACAACTCAATTCAAAAACAAATATTTTATATTCGATCTTAGTCTGATCGATCCATAGAAAAGTAATTTTAGGGAATTAATTATAAAAAAAATATTTTTGGGGAATTTAATCATAAAGATAATAATTTTAAAGATTAGAATAAAAATTTAATTTTAAAGACTTAATTATAAAAAATATATAAAAAGGATATTATTATAAATATTTCTTAAAAATTAAGAAAAAATATACAATTAATTTAGGTTCAAATATTTTTCACTATAAAAACTTAAATCCGACCCAATTTTACTCTTAATAAAAACTTAAATCGACTTGAATTCATTTTTTTTCTGGAGATTTGTTGAAAGTTTGGAGTTAAGACGGAAAAGAACAATAGAAGAAGACACGTGAGTTAAAATGGAAATTAATAATGAGTTGGGAAATTTTTTAATGACATGTAAAATAATTCTTATCTGGCATTAACTTATTGGTTAGAGACCATTGCTGATGTGGTGGGAAGGATTTACCTAATAATTTCTTATATTGACCCTTAACATTTTATATATATATTGACATTTGGATAATCTATTTTTTAATATTATATTATTATTAATACTTAAATATTTGTAATCGATATCGGAATTTGCATGCGTATTTTCCCACATCTGTATTTTTTTATTACAATATATTAATTTTTTTTTATGTAAAAAAGAATGTAACTACGAGCATCATTAAAAACCTCCCTAAAACTAATTAGAAAAAAGAGTACTCGTAGCAGCATTATACAAACTTAATCAAATACTTAAAACCCATAAAATATCACGTCAAATCTGCGGACTTATCCCGATCAAGTAAAATTCGAACTGCATTAGGTGATTCCAAGAACACTCGCATTAAAAATATAATAATTAAAAAAATTAGAAATTTGTAAGATTATAAAAAGATAAAAGTTATAGTAATTGAAACAGTTGCAAAAATAAAATATCAACCTAAGAAAAATAGATAACTTTGATGCCTCTCATGGGGAAGGAATTGAAAAATTCAAAGATGCTTCGTTATATGAGACATGAATTGTGCATCTCAAATAACAAGAAAACCATAAAAAGACATGAACAGTTCAAGTTCGGAGCTCATAGTTTATTAGTTTCTAACCATGAAATACGGTGTTAGAATCAGTTGAAGTGTCGTAACATATCATCGTTGTGTGTCTCTCAACAAGTTGGTTGAAATATCTGTGGAACTCCATCTCTGAGATCTCTTCATCAACTCCATGTTTGAGAGTTTCCTTTTCATCAATTCTCCTCACTTTCTGTGAATCAAGATCTCTGAAACGATTATGAAGGACAAGGGAGCAAGAAATGAATCTGAAGAATCAAGGGATGAAACTTCAAGGAAATGGACGTTGGAAAGCATTGTGATCGATGAAACCCCGGATGTTCCTCGAGATGATGGGGCTGGGAAATCGATTTCCAATGCTCCTAGTGAAAAACAAGCAGCAGCCCTGCCGGTGAGCACTGGTGCTGGTTCCAACACCGGAGAGTCACAGAGGTCTAGTACGAGTAGTGTTCCAGGGTTACTACGGAATATTTCAGGGGTTGCATATTTTAGGAGGCTTGTTAGTACTGCGAGGAAGAGAGGTATTGGAGGTCCAAATATTACTAGAGTGCAAAGAAGTGGCTCTACCGCTGCAAGAGGGATTAAGACTCTACGTTTCCTTGATAAAACTGTCACCGGGAAGGAAGGTGATACGTGGAAATCGACTGAGAGACGGTTCAACCAGTTTGCTGTCAAGGGGAGGCTCTATAGGGATAAATTCGGTGCCTGCGTTGGTAAGTGATATCGTGATTTGATGCAAAAACGTGACCGAAAACATGGTCGCAAATCATAATTTAAATCCTGATGGTACATAAATGTGTTTGTAGGAATGGGTAAAGAATCCAAGGAATTTGCAGAGGGAGTATTTGATGCTTTAGCAAGGCGTAAAGGTTGGAACCCAAAAGATGGGATAACCAAGGAAGGGCTGTATTCATTCTGGCAAGAAATGACCAACCAAGATCTCGATTCAAGGCTTCAGATTTTCTTTGATATGTATGAAACCCAATTTCCTATTTCACTTAAATAAGCTTAAAATGATTGCAAGTTTACAACAGGCTTTCAACTTTTTGTGGTTTTCAGGTGTGATAAGGACGGCGATGGTAAGATATCAGAGGAAGAGGTCAAGGAGATTATAGTGTTGAGTGCCTCCGCTAACAAGCTTGGGAAGCTTAAAAAACAAGCCACGACATATGCATCTTTAATCATGGAAGAACTTGATCCTGATCATTTGGGATATATAGAGGTCAGAAATTATCGACCAACATTGTTTTGTACTAGTTTAAACAGGTTGGTATAAGTTAACTAGAATTGTAATCTTTGTTAATTTTCTCTTGAAAACACAGTTATGGCAGTTAGAAATTCTACTAAGGGGGATGGTGGCCTTAGAAGATGGCAACAAGCCAGTGGCCAAGGAACATGAGACCCTGGCAAAAGCTATGATCCCTAAAAGATATAGAAATCCAATCAGCAAATACTTGTCCATAACTGTAGAATTTCTCAATGAGAATTGGAGAAGAATATGGGTTATTATCCTTTTTGTGACTGTAAACTTAATCCTCTTCTTCTGGAAGTACATAGAGTTCTCTGGTTCACCCATGTCACAGATCACAGGCTACTGTGTCTGCGTTGCAAAAGGTTCTGCTGAGGCTCTCAAGCTTGACTTTGCCCTCGTTCTCCTCCCCGTGTGTACAAGAACTCTGACTGCGCTTAGATCTTCGTTTCTAAACCAGATAATCCCTTTTGATGACAATATAAACTTCCACAAGTTGGTTGCTTTGGCAATAGCCATTTGGTCCGCCATCCATACGTACATGCATCTTGCTTGTAATTATCCGGAAATAGTAAGGTGCCCCAGAGATAAATTCATGGCAATTCTTGGACCTGCCTTTGATTACGTGCAACCAACTTATTCAGATCTAGTAATCAATACTGTTGGCATTACTGGGATACTTATGATGGTTATCATGTCGTTTTCGTTTACGCTTGCAACCCACCATTTCAGAAGAAATATTGTCAAGTTACCATGGCCGTTTACCATCTTGGCCGGTTTCAATGCCTTCTGGTATGCACACCATTTGCTGACCCTCGTCTATATCCAACTTATCCTCCATGGTTACTTCCTCATCTTCAAAAAGCCTTGGTACCAGAAGACGGTACGCATGTTGGATTTGGACTCCAAATCAGAATATTAATCAAACTTTAATGGTATAACTCTCATAATCCGTTGCAGACATGGATGTATCTTGCCATCCCAATGCTACTCTATGCTAGAGAGAGATTCCTGACCAGGTTCCAGGAGCACAAGCATGAAGTGCAAGTCATCAAGGTAATTAGTTATTATATAAACACGTCCATTGCACTCATGTCTGAGAATCCTAATCTCATCTGTTATGCTAATGGAACATTTTTCAGGCAGTGATATACACAGGCAATGTTCTAGCCCTATACATGACCAAGCCTCCGGTATTCGACTACCTAAGTGGGATGTATCTGTTTATCAAGTGTGGAGAAGTATCAACCTTTGAGTGGTACACACATGTATCAGATGTTATCTTATACATGTAAAATGCTACACAATCCAACACTCATAAACTAATTATCCTATGTTTACAACAACAGGCATCCTTTTTCCATCACTTCGGCACCAAAAGATGACTACTTGAGCGTCCACATCCGGTGCCTAGGGGACTGGACTACTGAACTAAGAGATATCTTTCAAAAAGTGATAAACAAGTCTCTTTATTCCCTTTACCTGTTCCTTTTTGTTGATTTCCTTTCTGCAAGAAGCTGAATCAAAAGTATGCAGATTTGTGAACCCCCCACTGTGGATGCAAAAAGAGGAGAGATAATGAGAATAGAAACTAAGGCAAGGAAACCATTAGGCACAACTAAAGACTGCGAAAAGGATCAACCTGTGTGAGTCAATTATTGATTCAACCTTATTTAGGGCTCCCAGTAACTTGTTTCAGTATATAACATAGCTTTGGTTTCTTGGCAAAGTTTTCCAATCATCTTTATCAAAGGGCCATATGGAGCACCAGCTCAGAACTATAAAAAGTTTGACATTCTCCTACTTATTGGCTTGGGAACTGGGGCTACTCCATTTATCAGCATCTTAAAAGATCTGCTCAGCAACATTAAACCAGTGAGTTTAGTGAAAAAGCAGATCCCAATCCTTAAAAACATTCTGATTTTGCTTTTAACAGTTCAAACAATTTTGATTCCACAGGAGAGTAAAGACAACGAAATCTGTAGCGATTTGAAGAGTGGTAACAAGTGTCCTGATAGGGCATATTTCTATTGGGTAACTAGGGAACAAGATTCCTTCGAATGGTTTAAAGGAGTCATGGACGATGTTGCTGAATACGATAAAAATGTAGGTTTCAAAGTTATTAAGCTTCACTGGTTATATTTCTCTCAACATACAATCTCAATCAACTCTTTTGATTGTTGCAGAAAATCATAGAAATGCACAACTACTTAACTAGTGTGTATGAAGAAGGCGATGCCCGGTCTGCTCTCATTGCCATGGTGCAGAAAATGCAGCAAGCTAAAAATGGAGTTGATATTGTCTCAGAAAGCAGGGTAATCTTCACTTAGTTACCATGCTTAAATGAGCTTCATCCTTATCCTCATTTTCATGAATCTCTTGACACAGATAACAACACATTTCGCAAGACCAAATTGGAGGAAAGTTTTCTCTGTAATGGCTGATAATCACCCATCTTCAACAATAGGTATTCAACCAAACTAAACCTAAATTTTTAGCTTTCTTTTATTTTGTTCCCTCTGCTGATATTGTTGCAGGTGTTTTCTACTGTGGAAGTGCTACACTTACCAAACCATTAAAGAGGTTATGTCTGGAATTCAGCTTAGAAACAACAACTCGGTTCCAATTTCACAAGGAGAACTTTTAATGTGTAGCAACACCAAATGATGGGTAGAGTCAAAGGAACCGATTCATAGAGGAGAAATTTGTGCAAGCAATCCAATTCTAAACCTTTATTTACAATAAATTTCATCTCGATAGTCATTCATGACCATTTTAATTGATCTATTTGTAATATATTTAAGATTTTAATGGAATGAGTGATTGAATTCAGTGTCAGTTTAGTATTGCTTTTAAAATGTTTGGTGAAAAATTATAGTAGAATTTTTTTAGAATTTTTGTTTTGAGATGGATGGGTTTAGTATTATTGTCAAAAAGTGTTTTTAAGAAAATAAATGACTGTTATAAGTTAAAAATATATATTTAAATGATAATTAAATTCTTTCGAAACTGAGTGCATGGGCAGGGAGACCTCTGAGTTATGCAGGGAGATTGCAACTTATTCGAGCAGTTTTGTTTAGTATGACGAATTTCTGGTGCTCTCTAGTGTTTTTGCCTCGAGGAGTATTATGTGAGATTGAAACTTTATGTTGTCGGTTTCTGTGGAAAGGAGAAAACAAAGCTGCATCTGGAACTCGGGTAAAGTGGAAGCATATCTGTCTTCCAAAGAATGGGGGTGGTCTCGGGTTAAAGAGTTTGCATGAGTGAAATCAAGCCTGCATGATACATTTGATTCAAAAGCTCATGTCTGGGAGTGACTCTTTATGGATTGCCTGGCTCAAAGAGTATGTCATTAAGAGTAATGACTTCTGGCATATGGACGACAAAATGCAGTATAGTTAGTTGTTTAAGAAGTTCTTGAAGTTGAGGGAGACTGCTGCTCTGATTTTGGTTGCTAGGCAGCTCTTCCCAGCGAGAGTGTTTTGGCAGGAGGTACGGGAGAAGGGTGCAAGGGTGCCATGGAATAAAATAACATGATTCTCTTTGTACATACCTAAGCATGCTATGATCTCTTGGATGACTATATTGGACCGATTGCCTACTAGGGTAAGGTTGACGAAAATAGGATTGGTTGTGGATGTGAGTTGCATCCTGTGTGGAGGAAGGTTAGAGTCGCGAGATCACTTGTTTTTTGAATGCTCCCTATCAAGAGATCTTCGGGGGAGGGTTCTGGAGTGTAATGGGGACTCGAGAGAGATCAAATGTTGGACTGAGGAGCTTTCCTGGGCCATTGCTGCTTTGCGAGGGAGATCGACTATGATGCATGTATGTAAGCTTGCATGGCAAGTTGTCATCTACACTATTTGGATCGAACGGAATAAAAGGTGCTTCCAACATGTAAGTCGGAGTAACTTGGAACTCTTTGATAGTGTTAAATCCATCCTTTGTATTAGGTTGCGGCATAGAATGTGAGGCTGCAAAATGTGCATAGTGTCCAGAATGCTTGGGGTTTGACCTAAGTTTCCATGTAGCAGTTGTTTCTTTTAAAGCTTAATTTAATGATATGAGATGCAATGCTTTTCCAAAACTTCTTTCATATTATAATATTAACTTAAATTATGATAAATTATAAAAATATTAATAAATAAATACATAAATTATTTTTGAAAAGTATTTTTTGAGAAGTGCTTTTGAGAAAAGTGTTTTTTTTTTAATTTAACATGAATATATATAATTTTTAAACTAAAATAATATTTTATGTTAAATATAATTATGCATTTGTAAAAGTTAAATTATAATAAAGCATAGTAAATAATGGTTAGCATTGTAATCTTACTCCTAAAAGTATTTTTCCAACCGCAAAAGCTAAAAAATTTAGTTTTTATGTTTGGGTTGAAATGTACTTTTTAAACACAATTTTTTTCTCCAAAAGCTAACTGTTTAGGATTGTTTATGCGTTCTAAACTAGCTTTTGGGCCAAAAGTTAATTTAGAACACAATGCTAAACACAATCTCAAACGTGGATTGATATACAATTAATACTTGCATGCATGCATGAACGTGGCTAGCTTATTTCTTAGAATAATAATTAATTGTATTTTTTTGCTTTTATTTATGCCTCACGCTAAGAGATTATATTTATAATTTAATGTTAATATTTAAGGTTAGTGTTTAGGGTTAAGATTTTGAGAATAATGAATTAGTACTTGATGTATTTTTAGGATTTAAAATTTAAGATTTAAAATTTAGATTTAGGAGTTAAAATTTAATTTATCGATAGTGACTTTTAAAAAGTCACTATATAAAAAATTTTAATTTATGACGAAATTTTTATATGACATTATACATAACATCACAAAATATGTCAAAATCCTGCTGTTTGTGTTTCTATCATAATTAGTGCATGGTATTTGACAACTCTAAAAAACGTTTTTGATTTTTGTCGTTATATGTTTGACATCATAAATTTTTTTTTAATAATCTAATAGTTATTATAATAGTATATGTTTTTTATTTAACATTGATCACGCAATCATTCTGTTAGAGAGTTTGTGAAAGTTTTTTTTTAAAAAAAATATTTTAATAATGTTTAAAAAATGATGACGTAAAATTATCATCAATGAAATAAAAGTATCAAAGAAATTATTATTATTATTATTATGAAAATTTAATATTAATTAATGACGTTACAAAATCCTTATAAATAAAATTTATTCGTAACAATTTTATTCCTCATAATTTGAAAGACCTAAAATTGACGGCTTATATGTGTCACAAAAAATGTTTATATTAAAAAAACCTTTTTATCATTAATTGTATATCTCTTACATTTTATATAACCATTTCAAAACAAATCATGTGATGTTGTCACTTAATGCTTAACAAAAAAATAGTTTAAAAATTAATAATAGTGATGCGTAATGACCAAAGCAATTTGAAGAGCTTTCCTAGTGTTTTCAATTCTAAGTGCATTATGATTCAATACTATGTTACCACCGAAAATAGAGTAAAGATTTAAGATTAAAGACAAAACATAAATATTTAAAAGTATAAAAAATTTATAAATAAATTAAATTTTTAAAAATAAATAAGAAATAAAACTGAAAAAGATTTCCTAAAGTTGAGGAACGACCTATCTTTATTTTGCTTTGTTATTAATTATCATCGAATATAAATTATAAAGTAACATTATATATTATAGTATTTCATCCTAAAATTAGATGAAGACACCAAAATGTGACGATATCTTTTTGTTTACATATAAGTAGAATTACTGCATCATTCATGACGATAACAATTATCTTATATAATAAGATAACAAAATTAGTTGTAAATTATTAAGTGATATTTGTAAAGTTTGTTATTTTGGTTAAGTAGTTTAGAATTGGTTAGCCGGTTAGTCTAGTTTGTTAAATAAATGTATATAAATACTGTTGATGTAAGCTTATTCCATACAGTGAAATAATATGAGAAATTGTTCATATCATTCTTTCAACATGGTATCATGAGCCATGGTGAGCTTTCTAATTGGGCTCTCACCGTTCCTTTCTCATTTCTCAATTTGCTCAACTCTTTCAGAGTTTTCTTCGTCGTCGTCGTCATGCCGCCTCTTGAACCGGTCGTTCTTGATTACAATCACCCTCTGTATCTTCATCCTTCCGATACACCGGGTACCCTTCTGGTTTCTCATCAATTGACTGGTGTCGAGAATTATAGCTTATGAAGTCGTTCGATGCGGATTTCCCTTCTCGCCAAGAACAAGTTAGGTTTCGTTGATGGTACTTGTCGTCGATCTGATGTGGAAGCTTCTTTAAAATCTCAATGGGATCGCTGTAATGCTATCGTCTTTTCTTGGATTTTGAACACATTTAGTCCGGATCTTTCAGTTGGGATCGTGTTTGCCTCTGATGTTTCTATCGTTTGGGCTGATCTGAAAGAACGCTTCCACAAAGTTGATGGAGCTCGGATTTTTTATCTTCATCGCGAGATTGCAACCCTTACTCAAGGTGATTCTTTAATTTCATCTTATTTCACCAAGCTTAAACTCTTTTGGAATGAGTTTAGCATTCTGGTTCCTTTCTCTTGCGAATGTGCTCGATCTCACGACAACTTGCAGCATCTCCAACAACAACGCCTGTTTCAATTCTTAATGGGTCTTAATGATTCATACACTGTTGTTCGTAGTCAGATTCTCCTTATGAATCCTTTGCCTACGGTGAACAAAGCTCATTCCATGCTCGTTCAAGAGAAGTCTCATCGTGCTCATCTCAGTGGTGTATCTCCGCTTCCACTTTCCAGACTCTACTATTCTTTACTCCAATACTCAGCCTCGTCGTAAATTCTCTAGCATCTGTGGTCACTGCAAGATTCGAGGTCATGAAAAGGAAAATTGCTTTCGTCTGATTGGATATCCACTTGATTTCAAGTTCACTCGCAAGAAGGAAGTCCAAGCCTTGGTTGTTCAGTCTAATCCAATAATTTCGACACCACTTGACGATGAAGGCTCTTCATCAGTTGTTGTTGGTCAATCAAGCATTTCCCCCACTCCAGTTTTTACTCAATCACAGTACAATCAGCTTTTGGAGATTCTGATCAAGGCAACTCCAATAGTTTCTGCTCCTAATACTGCAGGTAATACTCCACGTTGTTTACCTGACTCCAATTGTATTTCTTGGACCTTGGATACAGGTGCAACTGATCACATCTCAGGTGACTTTCATAGTTTGTTAAATCCAATTTCATGTGCTTATTCTCGGTTTGTACACCTTCTTGATGGTAAAAAATGTTCCATTACACACATTGGTTCTATTTCTTTATTTCCTGATTGTGTTATACATAATGTGTTTTTGGTTCCCACCTTTACACATAATCTTCTTTCCGTTTCTAAACTATCCAAAGACCTTAAACTTGTTGCCTTTTTTATCCTGATTGTGTCATTTTACAGGATCGCTCTACTGAAAAGATGAGGATGATTGGTAAAGAATGTCGTGGTCTTTATTTCCTTGAATGTGCTTCATTACCTGGTTCGATTGCTTTAAATTCAGTTTCTGATTTACATTTTGTTTCTTTGTCATCTGTATCCGATGTCACAAAATTATGGCATGCTCGTTTGGGGCATAGTCCAGTTAATAAAATTCATAAAATTCTTTTCTTTAACAATGTTAAACTTGATTTGTCATGCACCACTGATTATTCTGTTTGTCCATTGGCTAAACAATCTAGATTACAATTTTCTTTGAGTACCTCTAGAGCATCTAAACCATTTGAACTAGTTCATATAGATTTGTGAGGACCTTACAGAATTTCTACTCATGATGGTTATGGGTTTTTTCTCACTATTGTAGATGATTTTAGTCGAATGTGCTGGGTGTACTTGTTGAGACTTAAATCTGATGCTTTCCTCCATCTAAAAAACTTTATATCTTTAGTTAAAACTCAATTTTCTGCTTCTATTCAAATCATTCGCAGTGACAATGACTTTGAATTTTTTAACACTGAGTGTACCACCTTTTTTACTTCTTTGGGTATCGTACATCAAAGTAGTTGTGTATACACACCTCAGCAAAATGGTATTACTGAGCATAAACATAGACACTTACTTGAAATTGCACGAGCACTTCGTTTTCATTCTAAAATACCTATCAAATTTTGGGTCCATTGTATTCTTACTGCATGCTATATCATTAACAGATTGCCCTCTTATCTTCTTAATTGGAAAACTCCTTATGAACTTTTTTATCAAAAAAATCACCTTCTTTGTCTCACCATCGGGTTTTTGATTGTTTGTGTTATGCCACCACTCCTAATTACAAGGATAAATTTTCTCCTAAAGCTCTTCCATCTGTTTTTTGGGATATCCATCCACACAAAAAGGTTACTTACTTTTTAACTTGAGCTCAAACTCTTTTTTTGTTAATAGAGACGTCTTTTTCCATGAAAATATATTTCTTTTTCAATTGCTTCAAACATCACAAACCACTTCTCTTTTTCTTCCTCCTCACCCTTTTATTTCTGATGAAAATTTCCTTGTTTTAGACCCTACTTCTGCTCTTACATCAGGTGTAATTCCTTCATCATCTTTCCCTGTATCAGATTCTTCACCGGTCTCAACAGGTTCACCCTCCATATCTCCTCTAGATCAATCTTCCCCTACAGTCCCTACTGTCATTGTTCCTACTATTCCCGTTGTTTCTCGCAAATCTTCTCGCGTCTCTCGTGCACCATCTTGGTTAAAAGACTATGCTCATTCCTGCCAATCTTCTTATCCTCCAGGTTTGTATCCTTTTTTTTCTTATCATCATTTGCCATTATCCACTCAAATCTTTTCTCACCTCTACTGCCATACCCGAACCATCCTCTTTTTCTGAGGCCATTAAAAATCCCCTTTAGATTTGAGCCATGCAAGAGGAAATACATGCTTTGGAAGCCAATGAGACATGGTCCCTTGTGCCTTTGCACAAGGATAAGCATCCCATTGGCTGCAAATGGGTTTATTGTATCAAGTACAAGTCTTTCGGAGAGGTTAAAAGATACAAGGTTCGTCTTGTTGCCAAAGGTTACAGTCAAAGGGAGGGTGTGGATTATGTTGACACTTTTTCCCCTGTTGCTAAGTTCGTCACTTTTCGATGTATATTGGCTCTTGTTGCTACTTTTGATTGGACTCTCTTCCAAATGAATGTTCATAATGCTTTTCTTCAAGGTGATTTGGTTGAGGAAGTATACATGAATTTACCTGAAGGCTTTTACAGCCATGGGAGCATTTGGTATGTCGACTGCAGAAATCCTTGTCTGGCCTTAAGCAAGCCTCAAGGCAATGGAATGTAAAGTTAACAGAAGCACTAATAGTTGCAGGTTATCAACAAAGCAAATATGACTACTCTTTATTTACAAAGAAGCAGGGTTATAAAATAGTAGTTATGCTCATTTATGTAGATAATTTGACGCTGACAGGAAATGACATAGGATTAATTGAAGAATTGAAAGAAATTCTACATAAGAATTTTTAGATGAAAGACCTAGGAGAATTAAAATATTTTTTAGGTTTGAAAATTTTGAGATCAAAAAGAAGGAATTCTTCTAAACCAAAGAAAGTACGCTTTGACTCTTATTGAAGATATAGGCCTAAGGGAGACCAAAACAACCTTGACTCCACAAGAACAAAATCAAAAACTCACTACAATGGAATTTGATGCTACTGTACAAGATGATCAACAACCAGAAGACCCTGCGTTGGAAGACAAATCAATCTATCAAAGACTGATAGGAAGATCGATTTATCTTACACATACACGTCCAGATATTATTGCCTTCGAGTGGTCAGGTACATTAAAGGAAGTCCTGGTCAGAGAATTTTGCTAAGAAGTTCAAGTAAATGTCAGTTTCTAGCCTATTGTGAATTTGATTGGGCCTCCTGTCCTGTAAAGTTTGTTGTTTTGGTTAAGTAGTTTAGAATTAGTTAGCCGGTTAGTCTAGTTTGTAAAACAAATGTGTATAAATACTGTTGATGTAAGCTTATTCTATACAGTGAAATAATATGAGAAATTTTTCATATTATTCTTTCAACAATATTATGTACTAATATCATGGATACTGATAGGATAACGATATATAATGTCACTATTAATATGATATCTTTTCCTTTCTTCACTTATATAATAAAATTATTGTATTATAATAACCATATGAATTATCAATAATAAAATTTTATATCATTTGATAATGAAAATAGTTTTTGTTCACTAAAAAATATAGGGTGACGTTATATAAAGACGTCACTATATGTTTGATAATACAAGGCAAAAATTAATACATCATTCTGCTTGATATTTAGTAATAAACCTAGCATGATGAATACCTTGACGTCAAATTTTACGTCACATAATAAAAATATTAACGTAAATATAAATTTTAATGATAATATTTTGGATGTCACTAATAAACCTATTTATTATACACCAATTATTTTCTATTGTATTTTTAACCTTTTATCTCTAAAGTGAGAATATTTCAAAGACAAACAAAATTTTATGTAAAGTTTGTGATCTTTTGATAACTTATATTAAAATTTTTAAGTAATAAATTATAAAATTTTAAACTGTGTGAATTATGAAAAAATATTTAAATTATATAAAAATTTTAAAATTCTAGAGTGAATTCACACCAAAATCTGTCCCTGGTATATTCTAATAATGGCTTTGCAACACTTTAAATGTTTTCTTAAAATTATTTGATTAAAAAAATTCAGTGTTTTACGTATAAAATATAACCTTAACTAAGTCGAAATGAGATGAATAATAAATTATTTAAATTATTAAAAAATTGAAATTTTCAAAAGAAAAAACAATTAAAATTGTTTTATTAAGCCTATATACTTTTATCTAGTAAAATACTTTTTATATAAATCAAAATTATTTTATTTCAAATATTTTTTTATGTTATATGATTATTCAATAAATATATTAAATTCATTATTATGATGACATTTATTTGATATTAATCTAAAAGGTTTAAAGTGGCAAAAAGATGTAACAAAAAAGTAAAAATTTAAGTGGCAATCGATTTACAAAAATGTCAAATAATAGTGATAATTTTACGTGTTATCACTTGGAAATCATATTTACATTTTATTATTGACAAAAAAAATTACCAACAAAATCAAAATATATTATAGTGAAAATTTAATTTAAAAAAAAAAACTTAAATAACCCCACCGTCACACACACACACACAACAAAACAAGAACAACAATAATAATATTTAATTATTATTATGATATGTAAATTCAATTAATGTCAAATCCATTTTTAGTCCCTAATTTGTTTCCAATTGCAAATTCTATGAATTTATCACTTTTATAGTATTTTATTTATGTATAATAAGAAATTTTGTTTAGGGTTTTAATATTTTATTCTGTATGAAAAGAGAAATTTTGTTTTTTGAGTCATTGTTCGTGATTTAAACAATCTTTAAGCTTCATTTAGATTACTAAATAGGAATGCTACCAAGCACATGCATAAAATTTGATAATTTTATTGATCCATTACAGTCAAAAAAATAAGATTAATATAATTAAAGAGTCCGAGGACTAAATTGATGAAATAAAAAATAAGTTCCAATATTGTAAGTTTTGGTAGATTACAAGATAATTATATTAATTATAAAAAGAGTGATAACATTGATGATTTAAGATTGCTACAGGGTAAAATTTCGTAAACTTAAAATATATTTAAATTTTTTTGGGTTAAACATGGAATCAATAGATTAATATATAATTTTTATTATATTTAAGATCATTTGAATACAATTCTAAAATTGTATTTATAGATAAAATATTTTTCCTATTTTTTGGAATAATTTTAAGATAATTATAAAGTGGTATTTCTTCATAAATTTAACATTTTTGAAAATGTATATATATATATATATATATTACATTTAAAGTTAGGGATTGTACGAAACCCGAACCCGTCAGGTTTTGAACTGATCCGGTTCGAACGTGTCAGATTTTTTGAAGAAAATTCGGGTTTGGGTCAGGTTTTTTTCAAGGGTGATTTCGGTTCGGGTTCGAGTTTAGGGTGGAAAAAATCTAACCCAACCCGACCTGAGACTAATAGTGTAATTTTTCTATATATATTTTAGGGATATTTGCAATAATGATCCCTCTTTATATATATTTCATACAATTAGGTCACTAAAATTATTTTTTTACAATTAGGTCACTAAAATTTTATTTTATTTATAATTAAGTCCCTAAAATTTTAAAAAATTTAATGATTTGGGTCAGGTTGGATCAGGTCAAAATTTTTCATCCTAACCTCGAGTCTGATCGGATGGAGGGCGTGTGTTTTCGAGTCGAGTGCGGATGGACCGAAAATCCGACCCGACCCGATCTGTACCCATCCCTATTTAAAGTTGTTTAAACCCATATATATATATATATATTAAGATAAACATTATTCTTTTTTCAGTAAGACCATTTATTGGAGTAGATTTTATCATATCTTGATATGATATAATATATAGATTAAAAATTAACTAAACATTAATCGAATTTGTGATCGAGTCTATTAAAAAATTTTAGTCGACATTTATCTTTACTTAAGTTGTGGATACTAAATTAATTAAGAACGGTTTTCCCTTTCTTCCGTTAAGCAGGAATTATTAAAAAACCAAAACACTTAATATCGATTATTAAATTTTTTACTTGAGAATGAATGTCTATTATCAATTTTTAGGACGATACTCCATGCTGCAATGAACAAATTATGGAATTTTATACAAACAAATTATTGATAAAATTAATAGATTCTTGAGTAACCAAGGTTTTAGGGATTTGATTCAAAGAAGAATCGTAAAGTTTATTATCTTGAACATATATTGACAATAATTTAGTAAAGTTATATATATATATATATAAATTAAACTGATTTATCATAGCTAATAACTAATTTAAAACTAATTAATAATTTTGTTATCCCTTCAAGTTGGAGCATATGTGCTATATAAGCCCAACTTGGATACAAAACACAAAAAAACAGCAATAGGTAGTGCTGTAGTAAAAGAATATGCTAATTGTTGAGAGCTTAAAACAAGCAGCAAAACTATCGGTTTGTTTTTAATCTCTTCCTTGATAAGATGATAATCAATCTTAATATGCTTGATTCTTACATGATACGCAAGATTCTCTGTAATTTTAATAACAGAAAGATTATCACAAAACATATTTATTAATTTGAAAGTTACACATAAATGAGATAATAAATATTAAATCCACGGAATTTCACAAGATACAAATGCCATAACTCTATAATAGATTGTCTGTTACATTTTAAATTGTCAAAAAATCAAAGAAGAACCAATAAAAATACAAAATCTTGTAATAGATCTCTCGGTATCCGGGCAAGCTTCCCAATTATAGTCTAAAAACATTAATTTGAATCTAGTTATCAGAAGAAAAAAATAAATCATAATTAGAAGTTCCTTTTAAGTACTTAAAAATTCTGTGTTGTAGTCATATAAACATTAGTAGGTGCAAACAAAAGTTGTGATAATTGATGCACAACAAATGCTATATATGGTCTTGTGTTAGTTAAATAAAGTTACTTTCTTATTAACTTTCTATAAGACGTAATATATTGTAATGATTCCCCATTATTTTTATAAAGTTTCTTAGTATTACTAATAGGTGTAAGAACAAATTTAGAATGTAAAAAATCTGAGTCTTCTAGTAAGTCTAAATTATATTTTCTTTGGTAAAGATTAATACCTTTTGTACTTTTAGCAGTCTCATGTAAATTAGGACTTGAAAGTACAATATCATATACATACACAAGTAAAGTAATTGTAACACTCTCAACCCGGATGTCACATTGGGTCATTACAAGTACATGTCTCATTACATCTAGTAAAAGTACTCTAACACAAGTCGATGCTGAAACCAATCGCGATGGTATTCCTCCACTCCTCGTCACCACCTAACCTACGCACGGAAAAAACAACCCAAAAATGTTGAGCTATAGAAGCTCAGTGGGTACTCCACCATTCGACCAACATTGCAAAAATACCACCTTCACCTAAACACAGGTTATCATGCTTACATATTATCGGCACACAACACATACATATCAAAAAAAGTCCACACATCATTTTATAATCCATCTCTCTCTCTCTCATACACACACACATATATATAAGTAACGTAGCCCGCAATCACTAAGCATCGAGATCATACACTATGAGCAGGGTCCATATCCACTAAGCATCGGGATCCCATACTCTAGGATGAGGCTCATGTCCACTAAGCATCGAGATCCTACATCCATGCCTGGAATGATCTATCAAGCATCTTCGAACTGGTCCACGTACGCTAAGCATTAGGATCCTACGTTTAGAATATGTTTGAGTGTTGTAACACTTTGATCATATATATATATGGTGTTCAGAACCACCTCATAATATTATAACAATAGGTAACCCATCAACACACAATAAGGTTCTTAGTATACCACACCATAAATTTATACCACCAATACCATGTTTGATTTACAGTACCATTCAATTACCCACCATTTACCAAGTAATTAACCAATTATCTCATAAACGGGGTTAAAATATCAGTTTATCAATTTTAATATTTATTTTATACGTTAAGAGACCCCTAGGACACTTTTCCTTAAATTATAGAACCCAAACAAAAGTGTTAATTTTCTAATAGATTGCCTAGCGAATATCGATACGCCTACAAGTGGTATCGGTACGTCTCCAATATCAATATGCCTCCCTCGCATACTGATACGCTAAGCTAAATAGCTTCGAATTGCCAAAAAAAACTACCCATACCGTTACGGTCTTATCTCGTACCCATACTGAACCGAGCCTGTATCGATACACCTATTTGGTGTATCGATACGCCTTTATATGATATACCCAATGTAAAAATGGTATCGATACGCTCTTGCGTACCGATACCGAAAAAATCTCTAAAATTTGAATTAAGTAGGATGTATCGGTACACGTGTTGGTATAACGATACTCTCCTTATATTTTACCCTCTTATCTACTCTAGTGTACCGATACTGGACCACCCCGTATTGATACTATTGCTAAAAAATACAGGTCTAGGTTAGGAAATCACCAAGATTCTCAACTCAACATATACAGTTGATCTCTCTTCATTCCTACACTTTATTGGGATGATTTTTAAGGTGTTTCTAACCAATTTACAAAAGTTCATCAACAATCCATCAATTCACCATTAAAAAGGGTTCACAAGCAACCAAGAACACAAACAATCATACAATCATGCAACAATGCCTATTTTTATGAGATACAAGATTCTAAGAGAGTTATAAGAGTATCAACCTTAGCAAAAACCAGCTACAACTCGTTCTTCATGTTCCCTTCAAGTCTACTTCTTCCCAAAGCTTTAGGAGGGCTCTCCAAACTCTTTCCCTACAAAGGGAAGATAAGCAACAAATTAAACACACTTTGGGAAAATTTTCAAAACTTTAAAACACTAGTAAACTGAGATTTAAGCTCTCTAAAAACCCAATCCCGAACTACACCTTGCAAACCCTAAAAAACTCTCCCTTCACCAAATTTAGAAAATAACTCTTTGTTTTGTAGATCTTCCCAAGCTCTACCACTTTCTATTCAACATCAAAACGAGTTTCCAAAATAACCCATCCAAGATCCAACCTTTAACAAACTTTTTTCTCTTGCAAATAAGGAAGGAAGAAGGAAAGAAAAGTAAAAAGGGATGAACTCACCCTCTACAAAAACATAAACCCCTTTTTTTTTCCTCCCCTTTATGCAATTGCCAAAATGCTCCGATCTAAAAGCCCTTAAACCTAACAAAAACTCAAAACACCTAAGCTCAAGACTCGAAACCAGCCCAAAACTCAAACCTGAGGCCCAATCATCGGAGCCTAACACTTCGGGTTAACTTGACACTCGGATCCAAATCTGGGCCGTGACAACTCTCCACCCCTAAAAAAATTTCGTCCTTGAAATATACCTGACAGGAAGAGATGTGGATACTGAGCTCTCATATCCTTCTCGACTTCTCACGTTGCTTCCTCAATACCATAATTCCTCCACAACTCCTTTACCAAATGTATTCTCTTATTTTGAATATATTTTTCTCCTTTGTCGAGGATTCCGATCGACCTCTCCTCGTAAGTCAAATCTGTATTGACTAAAATTTCCTTAAGCTGAACAATATACGAAGGATCCGAACGGTGACGTCTCAACATAGACACGTGAAATACATCGTGGATACGTACTAACTCCGGAGGTAGAGCTAGTCGATAAGCCATTAGTCCCACTCTCTCAAAAACTTCGTACGGTCCGGCATACCTAGGACTCAACTTTCTCTTACGCCCAAAATGGATGATCCTTTTCCAAGAAGATACCTTAAGAAATACTTTTCTCCCAACTCATATTCGATGTGCTTACGCTTATGATCCATGTAAGTTTTTTTCCGATCAAACGCTGCTTGCAACCATTCCTTGATGATATGTACTTTGTCTTTAGTTTGCTTAACTAAAGGAATACTTGAATCTATAAAAGCAAAATGCTTCATCCTTTACTTAGAAGGATGTTCTAATCTAAGATGTCAAAGATTAAAAGAAAAAATATTGCAAACAATAGTAAAAATAATAATATTAAAAATATAAACATCTGAATGATATAAACTATCAATTTTCTTAGCTAAATCTATCATTCTCTTCACCTTGAACTCTCTTGTAAATAACACAAATCATAAGTAAATAAAGAAAAAAAATATCATTGTTAACTAGTTGTGAAACATATATATTATTAAAATAAACAAAGCTACGTGAAGAACATTATAAAGTTTTAAGTCAGAGTTAAACAGTACCAATGTGAAGAACTTCTACCATATTACCATTAGGATTTTTTATAAACTTGTTATTTATTCTTTAAAATTTTATAAAAGAATTTAAAAAAAACAGTTACACGATTACAAGTTTCAGAGTCAATTATTTAAGAAGTTGAAAAAATAAAACCAAAACTTTGAAGTAGAATAATTAAAAATCATATTATGAGAATTTAAAAAATTACCTAATATAGCTGGTAAGCAATCAAAAGCTGAAGTAAGCATATTGACCTTGGATGTATTTATAGTCTTAGAGTTATTTCTTTCTTGTAACAAACTCAAAAGACTATCATATTATTATTTGGTAAGAGAAACAAATTATAATGGTTCTTGAATAATTTTTTAAACAAAATTTTGAACATTATCAATAACAACAAAACCGACTGGATTAGATTTACTAAGTTGATTTTTATGCCTATATCCAGGAGGAAAATCATGTTTCTTATAATATTTGTCAACACTATGTTCACAGAGACCATAATAGGTACATACAATTTTTTTTTATAACTATTATAATATTTTTTCTTGTAAAAATCTTTTATCCTCAACTTTTTTGTTATTCTTATCAACCGTAAGATATTTGATTTAAGACGAAAATCAACAGATTCACTGATAGGATTAAGAGTACATTTATGTTGAATGGCAATAGCAAAAATCTTATTTATAGGGGAAAGAAAATTCATCATCAAGAGTTAGGATTTTTAACAGCAAGAACATCACTTAATCTCCTAGAAAAACGTAAAGCAAAATCTTATTTTCGGTATTGAAGGGCTAAACAAGAACATGAAGACAAGAGACACAAATTGCAAATTTCATCCATAGAATTTTTAATTATGTATGAAAAGATATAACATACAAATTATCTTGTTGTAATCTGTAAATTTTTTACTGTAAATCAGAAAGGCGAACAAGATCTCTCTAATTAAATCGTTCAAATAAATCCTTCCATAATTCTTAGTTTGTGTCTATCTATATGTTACTCTGAATGATGTCGAGATGAATTACCCGTTGCAGCCAAGATAATATCATAGTGTTGTATTTGTATTTGACCCACGCTTCATAACGCGAATCATCTTCATCATGATCAACAATCGAACTATTTACAAAGAAAAATTTATTTTTGGAGATCAGCGATATCCTCATTGAACGCGCTCAACTATGATAATTGTTCCCAACAAGAAGAGCAGACACGAGAATAAAGAAAAAGAAAGAAAAATTAAAAAAAAAATTACAAAATTTATTATCTTGAACGTATATTTACAATAGATTTAGTAAAGTTATATATAAAAGAAAACTTAAATTAATTTATGCTAACCGACACTTATTTATTCTAGCCGACACTAATAACTAATT
This sequence comes from Abelmoschus esculentus, assembly GCA_035048815.1. Classification (NCBI taxonomy): domain Eukaryota; kingdom Viridiplantae; phylum Streptophyta; class Magnoliopsida; order Malvales; family Malvaceae; genus Abelmoschus; species Abelmoschus esculentus. The sequence continues at coordinate 16,712,238 of JAUCBN010000007.1, read as the reverse complement.
TAAAATTAACTAATAATTCTGTTAAAAATGTACATAATTTTCAATAATTACATGGATAGTAAGCATAAAAGAAAAAAAAAACTTTCAATTAGATCCGAATATTTCTGAGTCCAAGCTGATTTCTATAACAATCCTTGTCCTTGTCCATGCTTCATGCCGACAACATTGGAAGCATGAAACAACAAAATCAACATCATCAACAACAACAGAAACAAACCCAAACTAAACGTTACAAAGACAACGTTAAACCTTGTAGGAAACAAATGAACTCTACCCAGCAACGCATGCCACAAAACAGATTTAGAGGGATAATCTTTTATTCGATCATGCCTATGGTTGTACTTTACATTCTATACTCAAATCTCTTGTTTAGTAAAACGGAGCGCAAATCTCCCGATCTAACCGATGTCTCTATCAAAATCGAAGCACCACCCTTTAACCAGTCCAACAAGTCTTTGCCAATAGAACGAAGGGAAGTGAGACCTGTTGAAGAACCACCGAAGAGATACCTGTCGTACGACACTAGGCTGAAACACATTGCGTTTGGGATAGCATCTTCGTCCCATTTGTGGGAAATCAGGAAAGAATACATAAAAGCCTGGTGGAGGCCGAATGAGACTAGGGGGGTTGCTTGGTTAGATAAGAAAGTGTTGATCAAGAAAGGTGAAGCTCTGCCGGAGATTCGAGTTTCCGAGGATACATCTCATTTCAAGTACACAAATAGGGTAGGGTCTAGATCGGCATTGAGGATAACGAGAATTGTCTCAGAGACACTGAAGCTCGGGATGAAGGATATTAGGTGGTTTGTAATGGGGGACGATGACACAGCTTTTATTGTTGATAATTTGGTCAGGGTGCTCTCTAAATACGATCATACACAGTCTTATTACATTGGAAGTGCATCTGAGAGTCATATTCAGAACATATTGTTTTCATATTCTATGGCATTCGGAGGGGGCGGATTCGCAATAAGTTATCCATTGGCAAAAGAGTTATCAAAGATGCAGGACATATGCATACAACGGTATCCGGCTTTATATGGAAGCGATGACAGGATTCAAGCTTGCATGGCAGAGCTTGGAGTGCCCCTCACCAGAGAGCTTGGCTTCCATCAGGTAAAGCTTCCTCTTCTGAGGCAAGGCAAATGTTTGAATCTTTTCCCCATCAAACATAACATAATGTATGAATCTTATGCTTATACAGTATGATGTGTATGGGAACATATTAGGCCTCTTGGGAGCCCATCCAGTGACTCCTCTGGTATCACTTCACCACCTAGATGTATTGTATCCTATATTCCCAGCCCTGAGACGAGCTCAAGCTATTTCACACCTGCTTGAAGCTGCTAAATTGGACTCGGCGAGTTTGATGCAACAATCCATCTGCTACGATTCTACGTGATACTGGTCCATCTCGGTCTCCTGGGGCTTTGTGGTTCAAATCTTGAGGGTAGTGATGTCTCCCAGAGAGCTCGAGATGCCGAGTAGAACATTTTATAGTGGCACAAGCGAAACGATTACACTGCTTATGCATTTAACACTAGGCCGGTTGTAAGGCACCCTTGCCAGAAACCCTTTCTTTTCTACATGTACAAAGTTAGGAGTGATCCTGAAAAGAACCAAACAATCGGCCTCTACTATCGTCATAGAACATTCAACCAACACTGCAGTTGGAAAATGGACTCACCGGAGAAACTCAATTTTGTCGTGGTAGTAAAGAAGATAGATGATGAACGATGGCTTAAGGTATACTTCGTTTCTGTTATTATTCAAATGTTATAATGTATTTATAGGAAACTTCCAATATGAACCTCCGAATTCGTTTTTGCAGTCGCCAAGGAGGGATTGTTGCAGAGTTCTTCCAAAAATTAAAAACAGCACATTGATTTTGACTGTGGGAAACTGCAGAGAGGGTGAGATTAGTGAGTTGCAGCCCAAGAAAATGTTATGATACTGACAAGTCTTTTTTTTTCTTTAACCATGGCCAAACTAGGCATACGAACATTCAGGAATAATATAATGCTATGGTATACTAATGAGTGAAATGATCCATACATGATCCATTTTTTCCCCTCTTCATGGTGTTTTCTTGTGTAATTTCACTACAAACAGATGAACAGAATCTAGAACAGCTATATTCCTTTCTTTCTATATTTGGCATATTGATGGAAGAGATAAAGACAAATGATCAGAACAAGGCCTTAAAATCTTGAACCTCTAATTCCATTACCAGTGAGATTCTGTGGGACTGTGGGCAGTAGATGCCACATCAACCTGAGAGTTTCTAAGAGGAAATGGCATCTCAACATGATGTATAGCCACATTCACTTTTTTCAAACCAAAAACCACAGAAAGGAGAGATAAATAAGATTAAACACTTCATCATTAGAGTTGTATGACTGGTAAAATTTATATAAAACCAGAAATGAATACGCAAGTGCATCCATTTATTTTTATTTAATGGCAATATGCCGGAGATGGAAACGTTCAGACAAGTTTAGAGGCAAAAGAAAAACAAGACAACAATGGGAAAGTAAAATCCAACATTGATTGTTGAAGTACTTGAGATTTGTTTAACCAGTGATTGAAATGGATCTGGTCTGGGATTTTTTTGTCTCTTCTTTAGGAATAGTAACAGTGAGAACACCATTTTCCATGGAAGCTTTAACTTGATCCACCTTCACGTTCTCCGGCAGACGAAACCTCCTGGAAAACTTGCCGCTGCTTCTCTCGAGGCGATGCCAGGTGTCGTTCTTGTCCTCCTTCTCCACATTCCTCTCGCCGCTTATTTGAAGCACCCTGTCGTCTTCGATTTCCACTTTCACCTCCTCTTTCTTCAGTCCGGGAAGATCCGCCTTGAACACGTGAGCCTCGTTGGTCTCCTTCCAGTCTACACGTGTGTTGACGAATGCCATGTTTTCTCGGGAAAGTTGAGGGAAATCAAAGTCCTTGAAAGGGTCCCACATGTTCAAAGAAAAAGGGTCGAAAACGCTGCTGCGTCGTCCGCCGTAAAAGTGAGGAACCATTGACATGCTTGCAGAGTTGTTTGGATGGTGAGAAAGTTTTAGAGAGACTTGAGCGCTGCGCTGGTATTTTGTAACTTTTGATATTGGTACTGTAAAATCTATCTATCTATATTCTGGAATTTGCAGAATAACCGTCTCGCGATTCAAATGGAAAGAAAACCGATTTTGCAGTTCAAGTCTGAAACATGGAATGATATCCTACTCTTTGTCCTAAAACCTTCTCAAATACATGTTCATGTTCAGAAACGGTTTCGTTTGCAAATAGTAATACAGTGCAATCAATTAATGGTGGTATCATGATTTTATCTTATTTAATTCGAATCAGTTTATGTTACACATTCGAATCGGTTCTCATGATTTTATCTTAAATATATATTAATTCAATTTAAAAATTTAGATATTCAATCTTATTTTTATTTTTAGACTAAATATCTGATCTAATTTTAAATTTTAGATTGGATATGTATCACAATATTTTATATTTTAGATTATTCAAAATTTTAATATTTTATAAATATTAATCTTATTATATTTAATAATTTGATGGTTCATATCTAAAAATTAAAAAAAATTCAAAATTTTCATAGATTTAAGTCTTATTATATTTAACAAAATATTGTTTTTTATATTCAAAATTTTTAAAATTTTCATAAATATATCATTTAAATTTAAGAAAATAATTAAATCAAATAATAATTTTAGGTAATTGGATATTAAACTATCCGATTCAAATATTCGATATTCGTTATCAAAATATTCAATTTTTTAAATCAGATACAAATAATGATAAGTACACAATAGTCCTATTATATATGCTTTTTACTACATTTATTATTGTTAGTTTTTGTGTTAATTGAGTGACAATCATAGTCATTTCTATATTTTTCTACAGTTCAACATTAATGCACTTAATTATAGAATTAATGCATTATTTGGTGAAAAAATGTATTGTTGTTTTTATTTTGTGACAGGTAATATGTCGCCCTGTACTCTATTGCGGTAATCCAGGAAGACAATTACGGTCCAAGTTCACCAAATTTTGTTATGATATCTTGAGCTGGACAATAAGCAGATCAAACCAGACATGGATGAGACAAAGCATTGCATCCTTCGAGGCGTAAATTATGTCACCGAGGCAGCACTTAGAATTTTAGATATGGTGTGTGACTTGAAAAAGATAAAAAGTTGGATCTCTCAATACAAGCTACAAGAGAAACAGAGAAGAGAAGAGCAAAGAAAGATACAGTCAAAACCACGTGAAAAAAAGTCAAATATGAGTAAACTAGAGAATAAAACAAAATAAAATAAAATAAAGAGAATTATTTATGTAATGAAATTATGTTTTATTTCAAGTTGAACTCCTACTCTTATAAGGATTTGACCTAGCCAAGCCTATATATACATACCCTAGGTTAAGGGAAAGACATCTTGAAATCGAGTAGTCATACAAAAACCTAGTCTTCCTCCATTTTTATTATGTTTTACATTCCCTTAGAGCTTAGGTTATTTTGTGGAGTATTTTTGAAAGGAAGTTTGTAATTTGTTCAAGTTTTGATTAATGCAAGTTCGAATTTGAAGTTTCTTTATTCTTGGTTTGTATTATTTCTTGCATCTAAGATCGGGAGAGAAGTTTGTAAGAAAAAACACATTTGTCTAATATCAGGAGAGTTAAACTCAGAAAACGAGTAAACACGATTTTTATCTACTTCGGTAAAGACTAATTCGGCTTAGAGATAATTTTGGATTTCAATGAATAAAAGGAATGTAATATTGGTTATTTTTCATTCTTGATTTAAGGTTGGAGATATCATCAAGATGTAGCCATCAATAGCACTCCGAATTAGGGATAAGGACGATTCATCAAAGGATGTTCTGTCAAACTTTGAGTTGTCAACTTACCGTTCAAGCATAACCTTGTCGAGGCAGCTAAGTTGATCCTTCAACAACCCGTCGAAGCAACAATCTTAACCTTACATTGCAAAACCGAGATAATTTACACTTTGGTTCCATACTATGAAGCAACCTAATCTGGCATATATCTCTTCCTTTATTTCTCAATTAGTTATTTTAATTACTTTAGTATTTTTAGTAGTTTATAGAAAAAACCAAACCAACTTTACTTGTGTTTTTCTTTTCTTAGTGCATGAAGAATAAGTTGCGAAGGTAACATCAAAACTCATGAGAATGATAATCTTTTATATTATAACTTGGCAAGTTGTATACTTGAACTACAAGAGTATAGGACTTTACACGCACGACAAATCACTATATTATCGATAAAAAAACTAAATATCTAAAAAAATGAATTGAATATAATATGATATTCGATAATAAATACTCCTACTTATATCCACGTCAATCTATGATACTCCCAAAATATGTGGGAGTTGGAAAATGAGTTAACCGTCAAATATGTGCACAAACTATACCTTTTTTCTAGTTAGATGTTAAAACTATTTTTCGGGCCAAGTAGGTATTGCCAAACAATAGGATGGATGCTGGAACTGAAGTTGAAATACAGATAAGCATCCGCCACGGCAACACTTTGAAGGTTGCGATAGCAGATTGAAGATGACAACTGATGCTCGATAGATAGAGAAAAAGATACCGATTCTAACGGACACAAAGCGAGAGAAATCCGAAGTGGATAAAGGAGTCAAGCCATGGTCAAAGGTCAATGCGGAAATAAGGAGTTATTTTAGGAAATAGAATAAAGTATCATAGTTTAATAAGGAGTTGTATTCTTTTCCTTTTAAAACTCTTTCCTTATACGAAAGACTTTAACCTAGGCTTGACCTATATAAGCCATACATTAGGGTTAGGAAGAAGAGGTCAGATTCTCATAGAAAAACCTAAAGCCGCCTATCAAAACAATTATGTTCTAAATCCCTATCGAGTCTTGGTTTATTTGTGGAGTAGTTAGGGAAGAAAGTTGTATCTATTTAATATTTATTAATGCAAACCTTATTTTTGTAATTTATTCTCTCTTGGAGTTTACTCTTCTTTGCATATGAGCTTAGTAAGATAGTATGTAAAGAAAAACCTATTTGTCTAATATCAGGAGAGTTAGGCTCACGAAACGAGAGAGTACGATCTTTACTCAAGGGCACCGTCTAAGCCGCAAGGGTTTCAGCAACTAAAAGGATGCATGTGTTTGGTTGTTGTTCATTCTTGATTCACGCTGGAAGATATCATCAAGACATAGATTTCAACAGTTCTCCAAGCTTAGGGATAAGGAGGAGACATACAAGGATGCTCTGTCGATCTATGGAAAGTTGAGTTATCGACAAGACATAACCTCGCCAAGGCAGCCAAGACGATCCTTAGTGCGACCCTTAGTCCAACCTGTCAACCTATTGCATTAATAAGTGGATAATAAGTGCAACTAGATTCCCCTCTACAAAACATTCAGCCTGACCTTACTTCATTCATTATTTTTCGTATTCTTTATTTTGTTCTGAATTTAGTTCACTCTAGTTATCTCAACCATTCAACTATCTGTGTTTTTACTTTTATAAAGTACATGTTTAAGAGCAGTTTAGGTTGATCCAATCCCTGTGGATTTGATAATTTAAAATATTACAATTTGGCGAAAGGTGGAAAAGCATAGGACTTCTTAGCCCTCACCAGTTACCTCCATTTGGTAAGACTTCACATTAATTAAATTTTACTTTTTTAATCAAGCAAACAAAGAAATTTGAGTTTTTTTAACTTTTATTTATTATATGTCAGTATTAATCCTAAAAACATCTAGGTAAATTTTACCTACTAGGATTAAAGTATAGTTAAGTGTGTTTTATTAATTTGGTGTGAAGAGAATTTTAATCTCAACTTCAAAGACTCTAAACTAACTAAGGCTCTAAAACTAGAGAACTTAAACCTAGAGATTTTACCTAAACTAATATAACAAAGACATACAACAACTTTAACAATAAAAATTAAAATTACGAAAGGTACGATGGTTAAAAAAATAAATAATAGGGGAAAATTAATAGTTAGATTAAAAGTAAATAAAAATATCGTATCTAAAAGATATTTATAAAATTTTTTATGAAATAAAACTAGTATGGATTTAAATTAAAGTGACCTACTTTATAACAAAACACTTCTCTTTTAAAAATTCACGTGTTCATCAATTGTACATAAGAAAAAAAATATAAGAACATGAATTTTTATAACAAAAAAACTTCAATTATAATTACATTCCTTATGCACGAAAAGATCTGTAAGTTCTATTCTTCTTATGCTCAAATAAATAAGTTGGTAAAGAAAAAAAAGATTCATCCTCCTCATGCTTGGATGGATAAGCATGTTATATTCTCTTCATACTCAAATAGATAAATAGGTTAAAAAATGGTTCCATTATCCTCATGCATGAATAGATGTTGCTTTTGTTGAAGAGATTTTGTAAGCGACAAAGATATATAAAGAAAAAAAATCCTTTCAAGTTGTCAAGCCTCTAAGAGAATTATTTTTTGTATATCTAATCCACGAATTATCTAAGTCTTCCTTTACGAGTTTTTAACTTAGATTCTACTTGATTTCGAAACACCCTTTGCGCCTTTTTTTTCTTTTTTTCTTCTTTTTTTGCATCTATGGTATCTTGAGCCTGAATTTGATGGATTTTAACATTCTTTCAACCCATCAAAGTTTTTCTTAAAAAAAAACTTAGATACAACATAAGGTCATTCTCAATTAAACGTCCACTTTCCTCGAGTATCTTTTGGATTGACAATATTTTATTTAGCACCAAGTCTCATTCCCAAAATTCTCTCGGTCGAATCTTCTTATCATATTCCCGCATCATTCTTATGATACATCTGACCATGGTAAATGGTTTTCAACCTCTTTTCATCAATTAAGGTTCAACTGGTCATACATTGGTTGGACCCATTTTGTTTCTTCTAATTATGCTTCTATTAGAATGTGGAAGAGTGAGATTTTAACCCAAATTAACACTTCAGCTTCTATCTCGTAAACTAATGAAAATGGTATTATCCTTATTCCACTTGAGGCGATTATATTGTGAACAGTTTCTCTTAGACTCAAAATCAATTCTAAGAAACCTTTTTTCACGAATCTATGTTATTTTATTTGTAAAATGCAAAAAAATACTAGAATGAGGATTTGAAGAAAATAAAAGCTAAAAATAAGGATTTAAACCCAAAAGTCATGGCAAATATTAAAAAGAATAAATAGATACCCAAAATTTATAGTAAAAAAGATTCACGAATCCATCAACCAGATAGTATCCCATTTTAGTGGCTCTTTTAACTTACTAACTCAAGTTTCAATCTTCTCTCTTTTCTGATCTCGATTAGACATTAGAAGTTCAATGATCCTTGAAGAAAGGTTAACTCAATGAGGAGGAATCTATTCTAAAAGCAAACTTTTTTTATCAAATATTCATGTGTAATTTAAATTGTCTTTTAAGGCTTGTAATGTAGGCTAGATTATGGTTGCAAAAAAAAGGATACAACCTCAAATATATATTCAAGGGTGATTAAACCAAGGATCAATCTTTCTCAAATACCTTCATTATTTTATTCTCATGATAACTATAGACTATCCATTTTGAGTTTTTAGACTAGAGTTCATCTAGCATATACCGCATTTGAAGGATTTCGTTCATGTTCCATGCATTCATTTTCTTTCACGATTTAGACTTTATTTCTTCATTCTTTTTTTCCTATTTTCCTCTTTTCTTCTTTTTCATTTTTTTTAGCTTTTACTTTATCATTTTTTTATCTTTTTCTACCGTCCTTGATCTCACTTAAAAACAATATTTCATCCTCTTTGCTCCCAGTATAGGGAATGATCGTTGGTTAAAGTTTAAATACAAAAAATATCAAGATCAAAGGGTACAATAAGAGATTTTTTATTTTCTTATTTGAAAAGGAAAATAAAGGAATATTAAATGTCATTTCATACACAAATATCATCGAAGAGAAGTACCATCAGTTAGTAGATGTTTTAGAATTATCACTTTATTCAAAAGCTCTAAACAACAATGTTTACGAGAAAAATTTATTTAAAATGAGATTTTCCCATTAATCTTAAACACACTTTTTTTGTCTTGTATCTTAGAAAAGGATTTATGAATTATTCATACAATCAATAATAAAAGCTCTACCAAAATGGTGTATTTTAGAAGAAAGATGAATCAAAAGAGTAAAAAAATAAATCTTTGTCACTTGAGAAAAATAAAGGGAATTTATCTTTAAAACGTGTAAAATGACATAAATCTTTTAAAAAATAAATCTTTATTCGCGAGCAAAAGGGTTTATTATAGGTTTTTCTCCACCGTTGACCAGGAAAATTTTCAATTTTTTAGTTGATAAACATTAGCAAAGATAAATTCCTATGTTGCAACAATATTCCATTGTTGAAGTCATTCATGTCATTTGGTACTTGTCATATTTTCCTTCCTCGAGTTTTCCACCTTTGATAGTTGTTAGTTTAAAGTTCCTTCTCATTAGCACATGTGCAAAGCTCCCAGTAGCATGGTTTAATATATAGCCATATAAAGAACCAGTTAAAGTCTCCAAAAACATTAGAATAACCTCACTTTCCAACAGTAAATGTAAAACTTAGGTTGTCGTATCTTGCCATCTATGTGTATATTGAAAAAATTGTTGGAAAAACAGTGGTTTGTGGCCATCTTTAGAGCATATTTTAAACAAGTAAAGATGAAGTTTTGAATAAGGAAATTGTTAATTCCTATTCTACGCCGTGAGATCTTTACAACGGTAGCTCATACGCTCAAAATCGTTGAGTGATGAATGAGACTTTGATGCTCAAAGTAGGAAGGTCAAGAATAAATAAGGAAGTAAAACCCCTAATATCCCATATTGGTAGGATAAATGGAGTGGGAGTTGTTTATATACAACCACCCATAAAGAGGTTATTGATTGATTTTAGATTACTCTGTGCCTCGTGTGTAGGAGGGGTGCGATTCTAATTCCATTTGGGTTGGGGCACACCCACACGATGTGGGCAATGTAAATGTCTGGATTGGTCGGGCCTTTCCGAGGCCTATAGATATTTTACCCGTTGTGCATATTTTTTTCCTTAATTTATTTTTTAAAAATATCCAAAAAAAGAGCTTTAATTCAAAATTAAATTTGAATTAATTAACAGTTGAATGCTCTGGATAATTATGGTATTTAATTTGAATTAGATACCGGATTTTTAAAAATTAATACCGGATTATTGAAAATTAATCCTGGATTTTACGGATTCCCGGATTTTTCGGATCTTAATTCGGGAAATTTTTAGACCACTTTTGCCCTAGGAATCCACTATATATATGAGTTGATTTTTTGTGTTTTTACTCATCCCATAAACTTTTTCCTCTCCTCTGATTTTCTCTCTGTGATCGGCAAAGATAAGAGCAGTTCAAGAACTCGGCAGAAGTGCTACTGTTCAAAGTTCTTCTAGTTGTTGTATCTTGGGAGATAGACTACCAATCAACTCAGCACCATCAGAGTGGAAGAAAATTTGTCTTAAGGAAACTGCTTCCGGCAGGCCTCAACACGATTCTTGTTTTTAAATCAAAATTCAGTTTGATATTTTTTTGCACTTCTCATTTCCGATTTTATTTCAGATTCTCTAACATCTATTTATTTTCTTTGATCGCTTGGGTGTAAGATTGTCATACAATCTTAAGACAAATCCTTTCAATTATATACCTTCTTAATCTGAGATGATCAAATCGTCAAAGAGATTGCAAACAATTTGTTTCAGGATTTATCCTGCCATTCTTAAACGGGTTTGTGAAAAATCTCAAAAGTGGTGACAAAACTATTCATATAAATTGTCAAATTTAAATAAAACATTTTTATTTCTGTTTACTGGAATTAATTTGAATTCCAATCATTTCTTTTGCAGAAACAAATGACTAGTGAAGAATCTGAAAATTCAAAGGTCTCTGCACCTACACAGAGCTCCAAACAAGTCCAGACTATGAATGCACCGGCTGCGAATGTCAATCACAATGAAAAGCCGCCCAAATTCACATGACAAAAATTCAAGACATGGAAGTAAAAGATGATGTTTTATCTTGCCATGTTGAGCTTGAGAAATTATTTAAGAGTTGATCCTCCGGTTATTAATATAGGGGACGGAGAAGGTCATGTTGAAATGGTCACTGCCATAAAGATGAAAGAAGAATGGGAAGACGGTGACTATATGTGCCAGAACTACATTCTAAACGGATTACAAGATTCTTTGTATTCGGTATACAATGTATACGAAACTGCTAAGAAGCTGTGGAATGATTTGGATAATAAGTACAAAGCAGATGATGTTGGGGCTAAAAAGTTTTTAGTCGCAAAATTTATGAATTTTACTATGGTTGATTCAAAATCAGTAGTAACTCAAGTTGAATAACTCCAACTAATTATTCATGGAATTCTTGTGGAAGGAATGGTTATCAACGAGCCTTTCCAAGTAGTTGCTATCATGGAGAAATTGCCTCCCGGATGGAATGATTTCAAGAGTTACTTGAAACACAAGAGGAAGGAGATGACTGTGGAAGAGCTGACCTCCAGGCTTCGAATTGAAGAAGACAACAGAGGTAATGCCGGAAAATCTCAAATCAGAGAAGCCAATGCAAATGTTGTCGAAGCCAGGAAAGGAAAGCAACCTCAAAGGCCCCAAACTAAACCAAAGTTGGGACCAAGTGGCGGAACCTTCAAGAAAAAGTTCAAAGGATCATGCTTCAATTGTGGGAAAATGGGGCATAGATCCTCAGAATGCAAGCTTCCAAAGAGAGTGAAAGCCAGAGAGGTCAACGTCGTGAAAGATGAAGACCTATTTGTGATATCTGAAGTCAATATGGTTGAATCAAACCCAAGAGAGTGGTGGCCGGATACAGGAGTCACACGTCATATCTGTTGTGACGAAAACTCATTTCATGAGCTGACACCATGCGATAATGGAGAGAAACTCTACATGGGTAATACTGCAACTTCCATGATAAAAGGGAAAGGAACCTTGATGTTGAAGATGACTTCTGGAAAGGAACTCAAGCTTCAGAATATACTATATGTACCTGACATATGCAAGAACCTTTTTTCCGGAACACTTTTAAGCGTTCATGGATTTAGGATGGTTTTTGAATCCCAAAAGTTAATTTTAACTAAGGGGGAGTGTTTGTGGGTAGGGGATATGTACTAAAAGAAATATGGAAACTCAATGTTATCTCTGTAAAATCTCATATTAAGAATATGAATAAGAATGCAACTTCTTCTTCTGCTTATATGCTTGAGTCATTTAATTTATGGCATGTTAGACTTGGACATGTCAATTATGATATCTTACAAAGGTTAATTAAAATGGACCACATTCCCTCATTTCACATTGATTATAAGTTAAAATGTGAAATATGTGTTAAAGCAAAATCAACAAGAACTTCATTTCAAACTATTAAAAGAAGTACAATGCCGCTTGACTTAATTCATAGTGACGTTTGCGACATAAAATTTGTCCAAACGAGAGGAAAAAATAAATTCTTTATTACTTTCATCGATGATAGTACAAGATATTGCCGCATATACTTGTTAAAAAGTAAAGACGAAGCTATAAAATTAAGATGGTAAGAAGTGATCGTGGTGGCGAATATGTTAATCCATTTGGTGAATATTGCACCCAACATGGTATTATTCACGAGGAACACCATCGTATTCTCCTTAATCTAATGGAGTAGCCAAATGTAAAAATCGGACTCTGAAAGAAATGATGAATGCTTTATTAGGAAGTTCTGGGTTACCTCAGAACATGTGGGGGGAAGCCGTTCTTTCGGAAAATTACCTTTTAAATAAGGTCCCATATAAAAGAAAAGACAAGACACCATATGAATTATGGAAAGGTCGAAAACCTTCCTATAAACACTTAAAAATGTGGGGGTGTCTTGCAAAGGTAATGGATCCACCACCAAAACAAATGAAAATAGGTCCAAAAACGGTGGATTGTATTTTCATTGGCTATGTGGAATATAGCAATGCTTATTGGTTTCTTGTGCATGAATCGAAAAATCCAGAGATTCACAAAAAACACGATAATGGAGTCAAAGAATGCATCTTTCTTTGAAAATATATTTCCCTATAAAGCTAGGGAAGTTGATCAGTTTGTTACAAAGCGAATATTGGACGATATGTCTTCAAATGATCAATAAGAGGATGAATCCAAACAAGAGCCAAGAAGGAGCAAAAGGACTAGGATAGAAAAATCCTTTGGATCTGACTTCCTAACCTATATGCTAGAGGATGAACCTCTAACGTATAATGAAGCTATCTGTTCCTTTGAAAGCACTTTCTGGAAAGATGCCATAAAAAGTGAAATTGATTCCATCTTGCAAATTCATACATGGGAATTAGTGGATCTTCCTCCAGGAATTAAACCATTAAATTCAAAATGGATTTTCAAATGGAAAATGAAAACAAATGGAACAATTGATAAATACAAGGCACAGTTGATAATAAAAGGATACCGACAAAAGGAAGACCTTGATTACTTTGATACGTTTTCCCCCGTATCAAGAATAACATCTATTAGGATGATACTTGCCATTGCTGCATTAAGAAATCTCAAAGTGCATCAAATGGATGTTAAAACAGCTTTCCTAAATGGAGAACTTGAAGAAGAAATATACATGGAACAACCTGAGGGTCATGTAGTTTCAGATCAAGAAAGGAAAGTTTGTAGATTGGTAATGTCTTTATATGGGCTTAAACAAGCATCAAAATAATGGCATGAGAAGTTCGATAATGTCATGATGATAAACGGCTTCAAAATAAATGAGTGTGATAAATGTATATATGTCAAAACTACGAACATTGGATACTTCATCCTATGTCTATATGTAGATGACATACTCATTATAGGAAGCAACAATGAGATGGTATACCATACCAAGAACATATTAAATTCAAATTTTGACATGAAAGATATGAGATTAGCTGATACAATTTTGGGTATCCAAATAAAATGATCAGCAAAAAGTCTCATATTAACTCAATCACACTACGTGGATAAGATTCTTGAAAGATTTCGCAAGGATGATTGTGGTACAACTACAATTCTTCTAGATCCTTGCTTTAATCTATCTAAGAATAAAGAAGAAAGTATCAATCAAGTGGAATATGCAAGAATCATAGGCAGCTTTAATGTATCTCATAAACTATACAAGACCAGATATTGCTTTTACTATAAGTAGTCTAAGTAGATTCACGAGCAATCCAGGAAAAGATCACTGGAAAGCAATAGTGAAGGTACTGAGGTACCTTAGATACACTCGGGACTACGGATTGCATTATTCCAAAGACCCTACCGTCTTAGAAGGATACTCGGATGCGAGTTGTATATCTGACATACAAGATACCAAAGGCACAAGCAGATATGTGTTCACTCTAGGAGGAGTCGTATCTTGGAAATCCTCATGAAAAACGGTTATAACCAAATCCACAATGGAATCTGAGTTTGTAGCTCTAGATAAAGCTGGAGAAAAAGCTAAATGGTTAAGGCAATTTCTTTAGGATATCCCTGAATGGGAAAAATCAGTGCCCACTGTGTGCATATACTACGACAATCAAGCAACGATTGTTAGGGCACAAAATGGTAAGTCGATACATATGCGTCGATGACACAACATCGTTAGAAAATTTGTCTCAAATGGAGTTATCTCTATTGATTTTGTAAGATCAAAGGATAATATTATGGATCTGCTAACCAAAAGGTTAAACCGAGATCAAGTTGAGAAAACATCGAAAGGAATAGGACTAAAGCCCATGAAAAATAAAGGCGATATGTGAAGAAAAAACCCTACCTAGTTGACTGAAGATCCCAAGATCTAGGCTCAAAAAGACAACTTAATTGCATAGACCTGTGCAATCACTGTGGAGGGCCCTCTCCCAAGCCCATTCCTATGATGTGAACAGTGACAATAATTTGGTAAAGGTTAAGCAAAAGCTTTTAATGATCATTGTGTGCTTCGGTGAGCCGAGCAACATAAGTCACCTATGTGAGAGTGAAGTGGGGCCGCTTCAAGGAGACTATTGGGCATAGTTCTTTCATAATCTTGTAGAACCAAGAGACTTCCACGGCCTTAAGGATATAACCATGAGAGTTGTATCTCTTGTCAGAGAGATAGGTGTGTGAAGTATGTCATCGTTTACACCAACGACTGTCAGTTCAAGGACATCGCGTCTACTGATTAGCTAGTAAAGTAAATATACTTTCACAAGGGAAGGTTCAAAGGTGGACACCTACCTATCCTATGTATCTATCAATCGTAGAGCCTATCACCATATTGTGCCAAAATGTTTTGATAAAAAAACATCAATTTCATTCATGTGGGGGATTGTTGAAAAAAAAGTGGTTTGTGGCCATCTTTAGAGCATATTTTAAACAAGTAAAGATGATGTTTTGAATAAGGAAATGGTTAATTTCTATTCTACGCCGTGAGATCTTTACAACGGTAGCTCATACGCTCAAAATCGTTGAGTGGTGAATGAGAAATTGATGCTCAAAGTAGTAAGGTCATGAATAAATAAGAAAGTAGAACCCCTTATATCCCACATTGGTAGGATAAATGGAGTGGGAGTTGTTTATATACAACCACCCATAAAGAGGTCATTGAATGACTTTAGATGACTATGTGCCTCGCGCGCAGGGGGTGCAAATCCAATTCCATTCGGGTTGGGGCACACTCGTACGACGTGGGCAATGCGAATATCTGGACCGATCGAGCCTTTTCGAGGCCTGTAGATATTTTACCCGTTGTACATATTTTTTTCCTTAATTTATTTTTTCAAAATATCCAAAAAAAGAGCTTTAATTCAAAATTAAATTTGAATTAATTAACAGTTGACTGCTCTGAATAATTATGGTATTTAATTTGAATTAGATATCAGATTATTGGAAATTAATCCCGGATTTTTCGGATTCTTGGATTTTTCGGATCTTAATTCGGGAAATTTTCAAACCACTGTTGCCATAGAAATCCATTATATATATAAGTTGATTTTCTGTGTTTTTACTCATCCCATAAACGTTTTTCTCTCCTCTGATTTTCTCTTTGTGATCGGCAAAGATAAGAGCAGTTCAAGAACTCGACAGAAGTGCTACTTTTCGGAGTTCTTCTAGTTGTTGTATCTTGGGAGACAAACTACCAATCAACTCAGCATTATCAGAGTGACAAAAAATCTGTCTTAAAGAAACTGCTTCCGACAGGCCTCAACTCGATTCTTATTTTCAAATCAAAATTCAGTTTAATTTTTTTTGCTCTTCTCATTTCCGATTTTATTTTAGATTCTCTAACATCTTTTTATTTTCTTTGATCGTTTGGGAGTAAGATTTTCATACAAAAATATTTCACTATGTTTTTGCTTTATTTCGTGTAGCGTGAGCAAATTCGAGATTATATTACTGACATGCTTATACTACTTATTGATAGTCCATGGCAAATCTCTCTATTTTCATATATTTTCTTGGCTTAACTGAATGTACCGATGGGATACGGACCTAGAAAAATATCTTGGAAACGGTGAGTGAGTAGCTTTTCATTATCCATGTACATTGGCAATGTATGATCAGATGTGTCAAAAGAAAAGTGATTTTATTGTATTTTTCAAAATCGAGGACCTTAAAATTTAGAAAAATTATCAATTAAATCATTAAACTTAGGTGTTTGGTATCCATGTCATTATCAAAGTTCTTCTCTGAAAAGGTTTTAAAGATATCCTCTAATTTTTCTTAACGATCCTCCTATTTTTGTCATTTTGGCCTTATGAGTAGCTTCTTCAAGGCCATACACCTTGTAATCTAGGATTTCTTCATGATTAGCAATCTATTGGTTTGGGTCATTGACCTAACTTCGTTTGAGATAAAGTTAAAACTTGACTTTGGGCATGACGAATTCCTTTAGAGTTCATGAAAAAGTGTAGGAAATCTTTGACAGAGCATTGATTTTATTAGTTGTTTATCTTTGTTTGGTTCCTAAAATCTCAACATGATAGTTATCTGAGTAACAACATTGAATAAGCTCGTGTATTCCAGAAGTTGTCGACTTATCTTCAATAACCATTGCTTAGCTATTGTACTTATGTGAAACTTTGCACTCTTTTTGATTAATTATTTATCATGTTTAAATGTATGCAATGATGCAAAAACACAAACAGATGCAAACAAACAATAAACAAAATGTAAATGCGTGAATGCATACGCAGGGAAATCAATCCATTAAGGTATTACTCTTAGAAGTATCTCTTTATTGTATATCAAAGATCCTTATTATGAAGATTCAGAAATATATCACGAGTATTTCTTATCCTGAATACCCAAGTCTTTCCTTGATCATACATTAAAGTTTCAGTCTTACTTCTTATATTGCCGCAAAGCTTGAATTTCCCTGCTAATATCATATGTTCGGCTATATCTTGAATTTAGGCTATGATACTCTTATCGAACATATCACATTCTTGGAATCTCATAATATTGTCCTTAAGATGATTGAGCTAGTAGTTATTTCTCTCTTTATTGATGTCTACTAAAATCTTTGTTCGAAATTTTTTAATGATGTCTTTTATGGCCTTCACATGTGCTTTAAGTGCTTCATTCTCACTCTAACTAGCCTAAAGCTCTACATGTGTACAATAACTCTAATATAGCAAATGACTCAAGCTTTCACTTGGGCTTGTTACTAATCAATGAAAGCTCAACTCTATTTTTGCCCTTAAATGATAGTTTCGTATTTACCCTAAAATTCAAAAAAAAAGACCTTGTTGCCATAGGTCCTTATTTTTTATATGACTACTCTTTTTTTATTTTTTAAATTATCATTCGCTTGTTTGTCTTTCTTTTCCTCACTCATAGGTGATCATTGATTGACCTCGAAGAAGATATATATTCTCGTATAATCTTCTTCTTTCTAAGGAGTTTTCTTTTCATTCTGAAAAATTATGTTCTATTATGAACAATATTCTCCATACTCGACCACTTCTAAATATGAGATACATGTAAAATAAGATAAACCATCTAAAAAGGTTTAAAGTAATTTTATTGCAAAAATAGTAATTGCAGCATATTCCAACACATTTGGACATGTCTCTACAGGGAATTCCTACAAAAAAATTTGAACGAATTCTAAAACCTAAGAGAATGATGATGCAAATATGCATAAACAAAACAAGAAAAGAACATATTAGTATTCTAAAAAATGTTCAAAATAGTTTCATTGTAGGAATAATAATTGAGCAACACATTCCAATATTTATGGATATGTCTCTACTTACTATTTCTACAAAAAAAAATTGATCAAATTGCAAAGCTTAGGGTTTTTTCGCAAGGCTCTAATAGGGTGGGTTTCTAGTTTCTCACAAAAGTTTGGTTCTAAAATATTCCCAAATTGTCCTCACTCTCCCCTACTATGGGTAGTAAGGCCCTTGATTCTCACCTATTATAGGCTTCAAACGAATCAAGTTCAACTCAAGATGATTTATTTTCCTATACCCATACGAAGGATCAATATCCTCACAAAGACATAATAGTTCATATGATCCCGAAGGTACTTACTAGGCCCATAAGAAGAATCAATACCCCACGAGAGAAATAGTGTTTCCCCCCGCACTACACACACACAATTAAACGATTAGGACGAAGCTCGGGTATAAAGATTAAAGTCAAGTTTTAAATACGTAAAATGGAATCAAATTCATATAAGGACAATCAGGTTAAATTTTATACAAACTTACAAATTTCTAATATTAAAACAAGTTATAATCGACTTGTGGCTTGAGTCTCTTTTTTTTCAAAAAACAAAAGTCCCCAACGGAGTCTCCAAGTTGTCACAACCTATTTTTTAAGTGGCTTGACAATTTTTAATAAAAAAACAAAACAATGAAGTCGCCATCAATCCTTTTAAAAAGTGTGACTAGATCACCTAAAAATGGGTCATTTTAATAAAATTATTTTTTTATTAAAACAATAATTTTTGGTCTAAGAAAAAAAAACAGGTTCGGGAGTTGGTTATGCGTGGGAAAAATGTTAGAACCTCATAGTGCCCAAAAATTGGTACCTAGCCAATTACAAAACATTTTAATGTCAAAATTTGCAAGTTTAGATAAAATTTGAATTAATGCCTATTAATGAATTTGATTCTATTTTAATAGTCATACCGCTAGGAGAGTAAACTTTAATCACCGCCAATATTTCTAACGCTAACCCGTTACCTCCATTTGATAAGAATCCGCATTAAATAAATTCTACTTTTTAATCGAGACATAATCACTAATTTTATCTGGGTAAAAAACCCGATTTTATTTTTTTATTTATATTTGACTAACATGCTTCAATTTATTTTTATCCAAAATGAATTAGTATATGTTATATTATTATGTTGCATGTTTTGAAAAATTAAAATATATATAGATATAGATATTGAATATTATATGTTTTACTTATTGGTTACTTTTAATTATTATTCAAGTTTATTATTATTATTATTATTATTATTATTATTATCTTTTTTATTTTATTATTATTGTTATTATTATATTTATTAGTACTAGATATAAAAAATAGAAAATAATAGTAAAATAAATTAACACCCAATAAATAAGAATAAGAATCTGCAATTAAAATAAATAGCCTAATTATTTTTAATAATTATCAGTTCATTTACACATTTACAACCCAAATAATAGTAATAATAAAAAGCCCAACCGTTTAATACAATTAGCCTATACACCAATTACAAGCCCACATTTATTTAATTACATACTAGCCTAATCTTTAAGCCCGGTAGCCCATCTAATAACAATAAACCCCTAACAGCTTCCCTTTGTCTCTTATGCGCAGCTGCTTGGTGGTCGTTAGATCTTCCCAAAATCTAACGGTCCATATCGAAGCCAGATGAACCTTCCGGATTGACACGAGCCCAAGCATTATTGTTTGGAGTGCCCACACGTGCGTGCAATGCACGTTCGTTGTCATTTTGAATGCTCTAAACGCCTCTTCAACTTCCTTGCCGACAGGTCACCGTCCAGTCTTCTAGCTCTGGCAGCCACCTCTTGCAAACAGATAAGAAAGAATGCGTTAGATTTGTACGATTCCAGGAATATTCACACAATTAAAAATAAGAAATTTTATAGCAAAATCGACAATATTTTTAGAGAATTTAGAGGAATTATCATATGCAAAAATCTAAATTTCCAACAATAAATCGCAGAACCAATAGCATAAATTAGGCCTTTTATTTTCCTTTTTTTTGTAAGATCAGCTATAAAAACCGAATTCAAACACCATGTAAAGGGGTTCCCCATCACCGAAAGCAATAGAAACAAGAAAGATTCGAGGTATCCCCTGTTTCAATGTTTCATCCATCACATGTATCGAATCAAAATAGGGTTAGAGTTTAGATCCCCTTTTGTTTCTGAATAACACTGGTGGTTCCTTGTCCTCGGCAATAAACCTGTTGTCCTTTTGAAGGTGATTTATGGTGAGCCGATATAAGAAAAAAAAGGCTATCAAATTTTTATTTTCTTAGAAAAGAGGATTTCTCGCTTCTATTTCTAATAAAAAATGGAGTTCTAATCATTGATTTTCATAAAATTAAGGTTGTTTCCAAAAGAAGAAAATAAGGTTTTTTAGCGATAGTCGACGTGGCGATTTCTGAATTTGACTCACCGAAATCTTGGTTTATGATCAATTTTTGTGTTTGGAATGATGAAGACCAAATCCCCAAAACTCAAAGAGAATCTAGGGTGTTTTTTTTTCTTTCGAAGGCTAAAAATTAAAAGGGGATTTTTGATATTTCTGTTTGTGTTTTATACCATGGTTAAAAACGAAAAGGGTAAAATAACCTCATTAAATCCCTTTGTTTAAGGGTATTCGTGTTGGTGGTCCCTAGAATTTTGCTTCCCTTTTCAATTTGGCCACTAAATTCGTAATAAGTTTCAATGTGTTTTCAAATTTGACTTAGTATGTTTTATTTGTTTTAATTTAGCCTATTTTTATTTTAAATCAACACTTATATTTTATTTGCCTTCAATTTTGGTCATTGTTAGAAAATCCTTTTTATTCGATTTTGTCTTCAAATTTTGAATTTCTTTTGATTTAGTCCTCTTTTGGTGCTTTAAACTATTTTGTTTTTAATTTGATCCTAAAGTTTTTGTCGTCTTTCAATTTAATCCATTTCTAGTAGCTTTTTCTCTTTTTGTGTCTTGAATTTTATGCTTTTATTTAATTTAATCCTTGATTTTTGTTTATTTATGTATTTATTTTGTTCATTTATTTGTACATATGTTTGCTTTTTATTTTGTATTTTGGTACATCTTGTATTTACTTTATCAAAGTTGTTTGATATTATTTAAGCTTACATTCAAACCTAATTAATTAAACTAATATAATATCTCTTTATTCGATCTCAATGAGCCCGGTATCAGGTAGAATGATAGTAGTGAATGTGTTTATCTTCGAATAAAAAGACAATTAAAATATATTTGAATTTTAAATAAATATTAATTTAATGTCACTTTAATTCGGAAAATTCAAAGTTTATTAAGCAAAAATTTTGTAAAGGTGCAAATTTTTGGCGATTTTAAACGCTAACACCGTTTTTTAATCGTAACCGACTCTTGAACTCGTTTTATTCGAATCTTTGATTTTATGATGCCCGATCTACCAAAGTGACCAGTGACAACTCCAATTTTCAATTTGTTTCCAACCATTTTTTAAATTCTTTTATAATCTTTCCAACTTTTCAAATTATTTTTTTATCATTTCAAAACTTTTTAATACTTTCCCAATTGCAAGACCTTTTAAAATTCATTTTCAAAATACTTTTTTAATTTTTAGTGACACTTTTATCTTAGGTCGTTTTCAAACCCAAAATCCCATCTCTTTCATTTGTTTTCTAATTTCCTAAAATTTCCTAAATTTTCGATCCTTAGTTTCCAAATTTCAAAAATCCCAAATTTCCTAAATTTTAATTAGCGAAAGGGTCGCTATACAAGAAAATAAAGAAATTTAGGTGTGTTGAAACTTTTATTTATTTTACTGATAAGTGCGTAAAAATCTTATACTTTATACCACTTTCCACTCAATTATTGCTAGAAATTAATAAACTTTTATGGCAATATTAGATAATTATACATAATTTTTATATTTCAGTATCCATGTACTTAATTACTGTTTTTATACAATATTTGGTAGAAAATGGGTATGATTATGTTTTTGTTTCTTAGTGTAATCACTAATTTTATCCGAGATTCTAAACCCGATTTTACTTTTCGTTTTAAATTCGAATAATGGGCTTTAATTTAATTATTATATTTAAAAATCCAAAATATTATAAATATATATTACTATTTTTGTTTCTTTTGCATACATATTATTTTCGATTTTTAATATATATTTTATCTTCGGTTTTACAATTAGTTTACTTACTATTACTATTATTATAATTATTATTACATGTTGAAAATCCAAAAAGTTATAGCATTAAATATATTATTATTATTATTTTTAGTTTCGGTTTCTATATTTTATTTATTATTATTATTATTATTATTAGTTTTGTTATTATATATATATCAAATCAGATTTCAATAAATAAACTCAAACTTAATTAAATAATTAGCCCAAGTCTTTAAAATATATAACAGTCCATTGACAAATATTCTAAAGCTCAAGAAGAATTTTAAATACAAGACCAACCCGGTTTTAATTATAATCGGATCAAACTCTAGCCCAAACCCATATAACCCATCTAATACATAAAACCCTAATTGCCTTGTCTCTTATGTGTAGCGACATCCTAACCGTTGGATCCGATCTGGATCTGATCTGGATCCAACGGTCCAGATCGATGCGGAGAAAGAAGCTTCGAGGTCCTCATGCACCCAAGCGCGACCAACCAGCTTCCCACACGCACGTGCAGTACACGCGTTAGACTCTTCAACTGCTCAGATGCCTATTCGACTTTCAATCGTCGACCGATCACATGCAAACAAATCAAGAATATTAGAAATCATACTAATTTGCAGCAAAAAATACCAGGAGCTTTACATGAATATTACCAAAAGTATAAAGCTAATTTATTTTCTTTTTCTTTTCTAGCACGTAATCAGAAAAGGGTATAAAGTTAACCCCAAAGCGATTTTGTAAGGATTCATTCAGAAAAAGCTTTCAAATAGAGAAAAAGTAGTTTTTTCAGAGTTCTCTTTTTCTCGCATGCACATCTAAGAAAAATTTAGTGTTTTACCTTTGTTTTGAACCACGGTCCCGATTTTGATAATAAGCCGATGACGTTCATGTCGATGGTGGTGAGCCGAATGGGAAAGGGGTTATTTCCTTCCTTTTTTTCTCCCTTTCGAATGAAAGGAGCGATAAGCCTTCGAATCCTCTTTCAGGGGTTTTGGTTGGTGAGCTTATTCGAATCGAAAATGGAGAATTTTCTTTGGGGACTTTGTTTCCCTCTTTTTCCTTTGGAAAAAGGTGTTTCCCCCCTTCATTTAGGGTTTTGAAAGCAAAAAGTTTGAGGGTTTTCCCTCTTGTTTTGAAGAAAAAGGTTATCTTTTGTGTTAGGTTTTAATGAAAATAAGGTATGGAATTAAAAGGGGATCGAGAACTTTCATTTTTGGTGGTTTTGGTTTCACCGACCACCGCTTGGAATATAGGAATCACGGTCGAGTTCTAGGTTTTGATCGCCGATTTCTGAAAATAATAAAAATATGAAGAATGTTCTTCATGTTCTTGATGGGCGAAGAACATTTCAGAGAAACAAAAGGTTTTCGGTTATGAAAAATTTGGGGAAAGAGGTTATCATTTGTTTTGATTGTGTTTTATAGTAGGGGTAAAATGAAGTGGGTTTATTTTTTTTTAAATCCCTTTGTGCCATCTCTTTCACTTCTACGGTCCTCTAAGTTTTGAAGTGTTCTATAAAATGGTCACCATAATAATCTAATTTTATTTTGTTTTCAATTTGAGCCTCCGTTTTCTCTGGGCTTCTTAATTTCGACTTTCAATCTTGATTATTTTTTATTTTGGTCCCTAATTTCGAGCCCCTCTTTGTTTTTTCATTACTGTTTTAAACTCAAAAGTTTAGTTTTGTTTCAATTTACCCCTTTTCCAATAGCATTAAATTTTAGATTCCTTATTTAAATTCATCTTATTACATGCATTTTATTTTATTATAGTTGTTTACTTTATTTACATGTTTTATTTTGCTTATTTAATTGTATGTATTAATTTATTTACCTTTATGTTATATTGTATTTATTTTTATATATTTTATTATCATACTATCAAACTCACAATTAACTTTATAATTAATAAATTAATTAATACTTTATTCGGTCGTAACAGGCCCGACATCAGACGTAGTGGTAGAGGTGTGTAGCGATCTTAAAAAATGAGTTTCGCTAAAATGTTCTTTTTCGAGTTGGAAAACATTTTTGATGTGTTGTTTTGAAAATTAATGTCTTTCACGTGGGGGTTTCGTTTAAAAATTGATTTTTAAAAAATTGGAGTCGTCACCGGTCGTTTAGGTAGACCGGACACCAAAAAACCAGAGATTTGAAAAGTTGGGGTTCGGGAGTCGGTTACGGATGGGAAAGGATTAGCACCCCCACACCGTCCAAAATTGGTACTTTAATAATTACCACTTTAATAATATTAAACTTTTCGGGCTAATTTGACGATCGAAATAATTTTTAAGTAAATGTGCACATTTATTTTAAAGCACCTAAACCCGAAGGTAAGCGTCCGAACCACTACCACCTTATTGGTACTGGCCTCGCTTACGACCGAATTTAGGGGCCCGCATTAACAAATTAATATTTCATTCATGCAACTTAAACATAAAAATAAATTAAATACATCACATAAAAATAATTACATAAAATATAAATATTAATCTAACAAATTTAATACTAATTTAAACTATAAATTAAAACATACATAAATATTAATCTAAAACATAAACATAAATTAATATTAATCTACAATAAAAATTAAAAACAACTATAAATATTAATCTAAAACATAAATTAAAATCCAATAATAAACAACTACATTTCATTAAAAATATTCAAAATACAAAGATAGAAATTATACCTAAAAATACGAACGGTTAACCCCGATAAACTTTCCACCGAGATCTACCACGACCCCCTTAAAAATTTTAACTAGATCGAATCCTAAAAATAGGACTCGATCGAACCACCCAAAATTTGGGGAGAGCTAAACTCTCAAATTAGGATCATAAGGTACTACCCTTACCCAATTGGTTCCCTCTCCAAAAGGCTCCTCATCCCCTCCTTTTATAGGCAATGAGAGAGGAAAAAGTGGTGTTTCCCACCAATGTGGGATTCTAATCCTACACCACTTTTCCTTTTCTTTCTTCTTCTTCTTCTCCTTTCTCATTTCATTTTTTTTCTCCTTTTTTTTCCTTCTATTTTTATTAATAATATTACTACTACAATAATACTACAAGTACTAAAATCCGATTAAAAATGAGTGATTACAATTGCCCCTCTTTGCTTTTTCTTGTGAAACGAGAACAAAGCAAAGATAAAAAAGCACTCATTTTTAACCGACTTCTCTGTCAGTGATCTTGGAATGATGTGTTTTTCTGAAACTCTCCACCTTCCTTGACCGAGTCTTCAGGCTCGTAAGTTCCTTCTGTATCGAACTTGTTCGCCTTCTGATGTCTGTAGGTCACTCCTGTATGTGAACATTCGCCTTTCGAGCAGATCTTGTAAAACAAAAGCACTTCCTATATAGAGCTTTCATTTCCAGATCATGAGTTCTAGTTTCTCCTGTATAAAACCTTCACCCTAAAGTCTCGAGTTTTGTGCCCCTCCTGTATAGAGCTTTTCACTCAGACTATGACGAAGATAGAGATTCCTCCTATATGAAACTCCAGATCTTCCACGCTGTCGGTCTCTCCTATATAAAACCTTTCGCGTCATGACGGATCTTGTTGAATAAGGTCCCTCCTGTATAGAACTTTTACTTCTAGATCCGGAGTTAGGGTTTCTCCTATATGAAACCTTTCACTCTAAAGTCTCGAGTTATTTGCCTCTCCTATATAAAGCTTCAATCTCAGAGACGAAAACGAAAATGAAGGTCCTTCCTGTATAGAACTCCTCACTTCGGTGCTGTCAATTTTTCCTATAGAAAACCGTCACGTCGTGGATGAACTTTTCCACTGGTAGCTCCTTCTGTATAGAGCTTCGAGTCTTTGTGTTCGGTGTGTACAAGTTCTTTCTGTATAGAACTACTGAAGATTCTTTTTTGTGGGACATCGAATTATGTTGGTACCCTCTGTATGGAACCTTCATCTCCAAGTTTTTCGGGACTCATGCCGGGAAGGCTGCCAATGTTTTCTCTAAATCGGGACTCATGCCGGGAAGACTGCCAATGTTTTCTCTGAATCGGGACTCACGTCTATAGAGACTGCCAAAAAATTTGTTTCTTCGGGACTCACGTCATGAAGGCTGCCAATGTTTTCTCTGAATCGGGACTCACGTCTATAGAGACTGCCAAAAAATCTGTTACTTCGGGACTCATGCCAAAGTGGCTGCCAAAAATCTTTTTCTTCGTGACTCACGCCAGGAAGGCTGCCAATCTTCTTCGAATCGGGACTTACGCCAAGCAGCTGCCAATCTTCTTTCTAAAAACATCTGGGGTTTCTGGATTGCCCCAATGTCTTGATCTTTATACTTGGTTCCTCATTCATTTTAGTGATACATTCACTATCTGCCAAGTTCTGTCTCGAGAATATTTTTTCATTTTCTTCTTCTTTTCTTTTCTTTTCTTCTTCTTCTTCTTTTATGATGTCCCGGTTCTACCGGTCTTGTTCTGCAAATTTGAAATGTTGATCTCTCTGGCTTGATCTCTTTTTTTCTTTTTTCTTTTTTTTTGCTGAAAGGTGCAAACGTGCACGGAATCTTTGTTACGACCATCTTCTTGACCATTATCTGTCTTTTATTGTAAGACAATTTATAAAAAATGATGATGAATGAGCATTTTCACTATGCATGTGTTCGTGATGTATGTTCGAGATGCGCATGTGCAATCTATGGGTATGCATTGACGCATGAAGTTTCTGTTAACCCTATTTCAAAAATTTGGTGCCCCAGTCCTCATTTTGTTTACCAGGTAAGCTTCATTAGCTAAACTTTGTCAGTAATCATGACACCTCTGGTCACATCAGATTCGAGCTTTGATTCTTTCATTTCATGGACAATGACGCCCCGCTTGTATTCTTTATATTCTCTTCTGGATCAGTATAATGGTTGATCGGACGTCTTTGTATCCTGACTTCTTTTATATACTTGTCGGGGTACCTCAATGGAGGCTGACTCTCATTTTTCTTAAAAAATGATTTTATTTGTATGTATTTCTGATGCAATAAAATTTTTGGGAAATGTATAAAATTTTGAAGTTTATTGCAAAAAGCATTTAAAACATATTTGCCTTCCTGAATATCAAATGCAATGACATATTTACCCTAATCTGACAAAGCTCAACTCTAATGAAGAGCATATTTAGAGGATCCTCGACTATTACGGGGATATAGGAAAATATGTAGTCTCTTCTAGACTTATCAGGCTTTCAAAAGGAATAATCATTTCCCTAGTGACTACCCTTTTTCATGTGGCACTCATTATCTCACCTTCTCCACCTGCCCAATCCTTCCCTCATTTGGGTGTCGATCAGGCACTACGGAGTTCGACGTTCCTTGAAGCAAGGTTAACCTTTGGGCGGAAGTGTGGTTTGAAGACAATCTCATTTGGTTTGGATGTCCCTGAATGATCAGAATGATCTTACCAATTTTAGATCCATGATCGATGTATAAATGTTTCCATTACCTTTTCTGGGGAAATCAATTCATCACAGTCCTTTGTTTCGAGGATAATGATGGAGCAAACAACAATACCCCGAATTACTCGGCATAGTCATGATTTAAAAATATTACCATCACTCATAAAGTTAAAGCTTCAGCGGAGTGCCCCAGGATTACCGCACTCTTATTCGGATGTGCCTATTACCAGGATCTGAACATTGGAGTGCTTTTTAAAAGAAAATTTTCTCATCTCGTTTCATTTTATTTCAGTCTTTGTCTCCTCTCTCTCTCTCTCTCTCTCTCTTTTTTTTTACCATGTTATTACTTTTAGTTGTCTCTTTTAATGGTTTCTTGATCTTTACACTTAATATGTTTGACCTTATCTCTTTTAAGAAATGTCATTCGTCATCTCATTCAAGGAAGTCCTGAGAAGGTCTTCAGGGGATAGAGGATTCGAGGTCGACTCCCGATTTAAGGATCTTGAACAACAAGTGCCTGAGAAGGAGTTTTCCTAAAAATGGGAACTACCCATTGCTATTCACTCATATTGTTAT
This sequence comes from Abelmoschus esculentus, assembly GCA_035048815.1. NCBI lineage: Eukaryota > Viridiplantae > Streptophyta > Magnoliopsida > Malvales > Malvaceae > Abelmoschus > Abelmoschus esculentus. The sequence goes on along the minus strand of JAUCBN010000007.1, from coordinate 16,683,806 downwards.
TCTGTTGGCCCAAGTAGGCTAGTAGAGACTCTCATTTGCAATATTCCCGTGACATTCAGTCTCTTCTAAATATGCCAAACTTTATAGTCGGTCTTTGAAATTGAAGCAAAGATGTTACCGCATCTAAAATTCAAGATCTGATATATAATGATATGTACATATATGTTCAAAAATGTTTGATTTTGTGTACATAGAAGAGCAAAAGCAACTCCTAAAAATTAATTTTCAAAGAATTAAAGAATGTAAAACCGTTTAATTGGTAAAAACTTAATTCTTAAATGCATGCCCTTACAAATTGTCCCTACTACCTTCCGGGCTCAAAGTAGTAAATTGGACTTCATTTCACAAAATGATTAAATATTAAAATTGGAGAGTCAGAACCTCCCACCACCAAAATTCATCTCGGTTGGTCTTTAATCCCCAGATCATAAGTCTCTATTCTTCAAACTTCAAAACACCGGTATCGATTAAATTCTGCACGAGCTTCTTGAAGTAATGACAATTCTCAATAGAATGACCTGGAATATCTCCATGATACTCACAATGTGCAACAACGTTGTACCATGCAGGGAATGGAGGCTCGAGGGGTGTAAGGATATAAGGCCGTACAAGACCTGTCTCGTATAGTTGAGAATAGAGCTCGCTGTATGAAACTGGAAGAGGAGTGAAGATACTCTGGTTGTTTAGCAGATACTCTGGCAGGGTTTGCATCATTTGGTGCGACGAATTGAACCATATGATGAGAGGTATCTTCATTTGGCTCAGAGGTTTCTTCATTTCTCACTTTTTCTTTCCCGTGATTCTTGCCTAGTAGTGCCGTAAGCTCGGATAAAATGGACTCTTGAGACTGAGCAATCTGTGCACTGATACTCTGTTCAATATCCCCAAGACGATCCTCTAAGTGTTTCTGACCTCTTTCTAGATTGGTCACATGGTCTTCCATTCTTTTCTTTCGATAGTATGTGAAATTATAATGTGGTGTGGCCAGTGTTTTAAAATGCACTGTCATAATATGCATATAGTTAGATGATGTCAAAATGGTTAAATGCATGTATGATGCATATACGGATGCCAATGATGCAAAATGTATGCGGGATAAAGGTATTAACCCCTGTTGGTAATCACCATACTGGATTACTTTCATGGGAAATAGAGGGTCCATTACAAAATTAAGGGAAACTAATCCTATACACAAGTACTAGCCCTAATTCCTCTTTTCCATGGTGAAAGCTTCCTATGTAGGATGAACCACTCGAATCAATACCTCCTAATGCAATGCAAAATGCGGTGATGCATGCAAAAAGAAAAATAAAAACATGAAGAAACTGAGTTAATACCGAGTAAAAACAATAAACGCAAAAATAAGTTTCAGAAAATTAAATTTACGTAACAATAAACAGAGAAAGACAACCCTAGATATCTCGTCTAGTTCACTTAGGGTATCCGCATGGCTCTAGTGGGGTGGGTGATCTAGTTCTTTATATGCAGTGTTGGTGCTAAAAGGGGACCCGAATTGTCCAAGCTGTCCTCTACTAAGAGTAGCAAGGCCCCCGATCATCACCCATTATAGGCTCATCTTGACCGAGTTCAATTCAGGGGGACCCGTTCACTTATGCCCATACGAAGGAACGATATCCTCACGAAAGCATAAGGTAGTGGAGCCCCGAAGGTACTTCGGCTAGGGCCCATACGGGAGAACAATATCTCCACGAAAGCATTAGCCTTTTCCCCCACTTAAAATGACGGGTTTAGATGTAAGTTTTAAATGCGGAAAAATAAAAGCGCAAATTCAATTAAAAATTAATTTGATCGTCATTTTAGCCCGAAATATTTAATATTAATAAAGCGATAATCATTTTAAAAGCTTGACTCTCTTTTTATTTTACAAAAAAATCGTCCCCAGCGGAGTCGTCATCTGTAGCGATCTTAAAAAACGAGTTTCGCTAAAATATTCTTTTTCGAGTTGGAAAACATTTTTGATGTGTTGTTTTGAAAATTAATGTCTTCCACGTGGGGGTTTCGTTTAAAAATTGATTTTTGAAAAATTGGAGTCGCCACCGGCCGTTTAGGTAGACCGGACACCATAAAACCAGAGATTTGAAAAGTTGGGGTTCGGGAGTCGGTTACGGATGGGGAAGGATTAGCACCCCCACACCGTCCAAAATTGGTACTTTAATAATTACCACTTTAATAATATTAAACTTTTCGGGCTAATTTGACGATCGAAATAATTTTTAAGTAAATGTGCACATTTATTTTAAAGCACCTAAACCCGAAGGTAAGCGTCCGAACCACTACCACCTTATTGGTACTGGCCTCGCTTACGACCGAATTTAGGGGCCCGCATTAACAAATTAATATTTCATTCATGCAACTTAAACATAAAAATAAATTAAATACATCACATAAAAATAATTACATAAAATATAAATATTAATCTAACAAATTTAATACTAATTTAAACTATAAATTAAAACATACATAAATATTAATCTAAAACATAAACATAAATTAATATTAATCTACAATAAAAATTAAAAACAACTATAAATATTAATCTAAAACATAAATTAAAATCCAATAATAAACAACTACATTTCATTAAAAATATTCAAAATACAAAGATAGAAATTATACCTAAAAATACGAACGGTTAACCCCGATAAACTTTCCACCGAGATCTACCACGACCCCCTTAAAAATTTTAACTAGATCGAATCCTAAAAATAGGACTCGATCGAACCACCCAAAATTTGGGGAGAGCTAAACTCTCAAATTAGGATCATAAGGTACTACCCTTACCCAATTGGTTCCCTCTCCAAAAGGCTCCTCATCCCCTCCTTTTATAGGCAATGAGAGAGGAAAAAGTGGTGTTTCCCACCAATGTGGGATTCTAATCCTACACCACTTTTCCTTTTCTTTCTTCTTCTTCTTCTCCTTTCTCATTTCATTTTTTTTCTCCTTTTTTTTTCTTCTATTTTTATTAATAATATTACTACTACAATAATACTACAAGTACTAAAATCTGATTAAAAATGAGTGATTACAAGGTGTATGTGTTTACTTTTGAGTAAAGAGACGTTAAAATATATCCGAATTTTTAAATAAATAATCGATTCAATACCACTTCAAATTGAAAATTCCAAAATTAATTAAACGATAATTTTTGTTAAAGGTACCAATTTTGGACGGTTTCAAAATATCTTCCTCATTTTAAACCATAATCGACTCCCGAGCCCTTTCAATTCCAAATCTCTAGTTTTACGGTGTTCGATCTATCGAAGTGATCGGTGGCAACTCCAATTCCTCTTTTAGAAATCCTTTTCCAACATATCCTAATTACAAAATTTCTCAATTTCCAAAGTCCTTTTTATTTCAAAACCCTAGATTTCTACTCTAAAAAATTCCTAATTTTAATTTCTCAATTTCCCTTTTTTGAAATTCCAATTTTAAGACCTGATTTCTTAGTTTTCAATTCCAATTTTCAATTCTAATTTCCAAATTTCTAAAACTAAATTTTAATTCTCAATATTAATTCCAAATTTTTTTTATTTCATTTTAAATCTATAAATCCCAAAAATTTTCAAACACTAGTTTATGAATTTCCATCTTTTCCAATTAAATCCCTTTTAAAATTATACCCTAATTTTCCTCTTTCACTAGTGACTCTTTTTTACACACTAAGATTTTTAGAGGGAGGGTTGCTACACTTAGACAGTGAATAAACCGTCCCATGACATCAAATATCATCAATAGATGCTGAATAAAGAAAGATGCATATCAGATCAGATGTAGTGCAACACCCGTCAAGGCAGCAACTCGACTACTGCAATAGATAAATGACGAAGATATATGGTATGCGATAGAAAGAGAATAAAGAGATGAATCTATTGAGCCAAATTATAGAAGAAACAGAGAAAAGAAAAGGCAAGTCATGGTCAAAGATACGAGATTAAAAGAGTCCAAGAGAAGTAAAATTAGTAAATAAAATAAAGATCTTGTATTTAATGTTAAATTTATATATTATTCCAATTAGTACTCATACTTATGGGAAGTTTTGAATTAGGCTTGGCTTATCTATATTGACCCCTAGGTATATAAGAAAACACTGCTTACCACCGATTAAAATTTAAGGCTTCCTTTTTATACCATAGTCTCCACTATCATCATCATGATCTAAATTTTTCCATAAGTTTAGCTTATTTTGTGGAGTAGTTGTGAAAGAAGATCAAACGTTTATTTGAGTTGTATTAATGCAATTTCATAGTTCATAGTTTATTCACTCTAGGTTGTTACTCTTCCTTGCATACGAGCTTGGAAGATAAGTTTGTGACGAAAAATATATTTGTCTACCTAGGGATAGTTAGGCTCACGAAACGGACGAATACAATCTTTGCTCGTGGCATTAGCTAATCCGGCTTAAGAATAAGTTTGGATTTCAGTAATTAAAATGAGAATATCATCGATTGTTGTTTATCCTTTATAATAAAATATGTGGGTCTTTGATCTATAGCGTTCAATCAACGTAGTTATCAATGTTGAGACCACCTTATAGCCATGCACAAATGTTGCATTATAAAATATCGTCCGTTGTAAGTGACGAACAATACGAGTAGATGACTCCTTCGGTATTATCCCTCGACGACAAAAGCAATGTTAATCGTCATGCATTTAATAAGTTAAATTAAATTAATAATATTGTAAAAATAACATATATTTCTTACTCGAACATAAATAAATAAGTTACAAATGACTTACGTTGATATGATATGTGAATATGGTCCAGCTACAATAATTAATCAAACGTCATATCTCAATTTATCTACAAAATAACTACTTTAACTAAATCCTAGAATTATTCGAATATTCATAAAACCTAAAATCTAAATCCTAAAATTATTCGAATATTTCTAAATCATAAACCTTAAATTTCTAAATTCTAAAATTATTCAAATATCTATATTTAATTTAATTTACTCTCCGCCTCTTTCACTTAATTTTCACTCCAACTTTCACTCCAAATGTGTTTCAAGCCTTTCAATTTATAGGTAAATTTTGGATGAGGAAACCACCTGCAGTAATTAAATGCAGTAACCACCACGCCTTTATCGTTGCCCTGGTAAATTGGCTGCATTAATTGGTTGGATTAGTGGCTTAATACCCTCTCTTTAATGAAGACGTAGCCCGCATGTGGCTGGTATGGCAATGGATACTGAATCCGACCCAAATTCGTAGATTTAGATTTAGTTTATAAGGTTTGAATCTTAAAATTTTAGATTCGATGGATTTGGGTCAGATCTGGATCTTCTTATTAAAATACGAATCTGGATCTGGATCTAACATTTAAAACTCAAACCTAAACTCGGATCCATTTACTTATTAAAAAACTCATCTATAATTTTATATTTCATATTATTCTCTAATATATTTTTTATTTATTTATGACAAAGAGACTTTTTAAAGGAATACATGCTTGTTCTACTATTGATGAAGATTATGTTGATGATGTGGAAATGGTGAATATCATTGACAAGTTATAAAAGAAAATTATTATATTATACTATATTATATTATATTATATTATATAACCTTAATATTAATATTTAAATTTCACAAATATTATTTTCATAAAACACTAGCCATAGGAAGAACATTGATCGACTGTGAGAAAGGAGAATTGATCATAAGGGTTAATGATCCACAAGTAAAGATCAATGTTTTCAACACTCTAAGGCATCTGGACGAACCAGAGGAACTCGACCATGATGAGGAAACTGATTTTTTTGACACAACCAGCCTAGGCAGCAGTGCTGAATGCTGCGGCCGCTGTTTTTACGAAGAGCCATGTATAGATAGCCAAAAGATAGAGATTTAGGAAAAATAAGCAGAAGAAGGTAATTGGGTAACCACATACCCAGGTAAGCATTTCGAGTCTCTTGATTACACTTCAAATGGAAACAAGAAATACAAACCATCTTTAGAACATCCTTCATAATTGGAATTAAAACCCCTACCTAAGCAATTAAAATACATATATTTAGGATTAAATGATACTCTACCAATAATCATCTCCTCTAAGTTGCAGCCTAAATAGGAAAGGCAGTTAATCAACATGCTATGGTGGCACCTGAGGCAATCAGCTAGACAATTGCAGATCTGAAAGGAATTAGCCCATCCTTATGCATGCATAAAATTTTACTAGAGGAAGAACATAAACCAACCATTGATGCATAGAGGAGATTAAATCATGCAATGAAGGAAGTGGTAAGAAAAGAAATAATCAAATGGCTGGATGCAGGGATTATTTACCCCATATCAGATAGTACATGGGTAAGTCTAGTGCAATACGTACCAAAAAAGGGTGGAATGACAGTGATCTCAAACGAAAAAAATGAATTAATCCCAACTAGAACTGTAACCGGATGAAGAGTATGTATGAATTATCAGAAACTAAATCAAGCAACAAGAAAGGATCACTTCCCTTTATCATTCATCGACCAAATGCTTGATAGATTAGCCAGTAAGCCCTACTATTGTTTTCTAGATGGCTATTCAAGATATAATCAAATTTCCATAGCACCCGAAGACCAAGCCAAAACAACCTTTACATGTTTATATAGAACATACGTATTTAGAAGAATGCCATTTGGACTATGTGACGCACCTACCACCTTTCAACAATGTATGATGGCAATCTTCTCCGATATGATTGAAGATCACCTGAAAAATTTTATGGATGATTTTCAGTATTCAAAGATGATTTTGATAACTGCTGATGCGTGTTAGATAGGCACAATTTAGTGCAAGTGAATACGTCGCCAAGTAATAAAGTGATAAGTACATCAGATTTCATCTCCACAGGGATTGGTTTACTTAATATGCTTCCTTTGGTCTTCTTGCTCTGTAAAGAAATAAAATAAACACAAGTGATTAGGTTTTGATTCAACTAAATAAAGAAAACTAAATAAAGATAGAAAAATCAGATAAAGAAGGTGGCTAGGATCCAGTTGTGTTGTATAGTGGATTTGATCAACTTGTTTCTGTCCAATGCAATTGTACAACACTGCCTCGGCAAAGCTGCAGATTACTGCCTCGACAGTGAAGATACTCGCCCGCTGCAACAATCTCTTGCTCTTGGGAAGACTTTATCAAAGTTCGATAAAGTGCCCTTTAATGACTCCGCTTATCTCTAAGTCGAAGCACTGTTGATGATCAGTCCTTGATGATACCTCTCGACATGAATCAATTATAATCACCAACCTATCCCACACTTATTTTAGCCGCTGAAATTCTTAACCTATCTCTAGGCCGAGTTAGTGTTTCCTGATTGAAACACCATACTTATTTCTTTCGTGGATCTAACTCTCTCAATATTAGATAAATGGATTACTCACAAACTTCTCTCTCGAGCTTGAATGAAAGAACAAGGAATGGTAAAGAATAAGCAAACTTTGATATTTTATTACATTGGAAATAAGAAACAAAGTTTAACTTCCTCACTCTAATACTTTACAACCTTCACCTAAGCCTAAACAAACTTAGAACATAATATAAAAGAAAAGAAAAACTAAAAGATGAATTCTAAGCTATCTAATATCGTATGGTCTATGGTGATCTAGTGCTCTTGCTCCTTGGATGGCTAGGTCTTATATAGGCTTGGCCTAGGGCAAACCTTTCCTAAGTAGAATACAACTTGGAGTAGGGAACAAGTCATGTACATAAATAAAATATTTCCAAGTTTATTCCATTTAGAAGGCTTTTCTGTGTGGCTTTGTCTTGGTCTTTTCCTTGTGCTTTCCAGCTCCGATCCTTTGGCTTCTTGTCCAGCAATGTTTTCCTCATTTTTCTCCTCAACTTGCCTACCATATCGCTACTTGTTTGCTGCTGCCTCGAAATCAGGTCCTGCCTCGGCCCAAGTTTTCTACCACGACAATACTTTTTCCTACACAGATACAAAAATGTAATAAAGCTTGCCTTTTCTGTAAATATTATCTTTAACAACAAAATTCCTAAATATATCACATTATCTACATGCATTGGTTCAAGTGGGTGTAGAATTGGTGATTAATGCCCATAAAAAGTGTAGAAAGTGATAATGAGTTGAGCACTTATCAACTGCTTTAACAAATTGGAGAAAGTACTACAAAGATGTGAACACACGAACCTAATTCTGAATTGGGAAAAGTGCCATTTTATGGTTTAACGAAAGAATAGTGCTTGACCACAAAATCTCATGCCGCGACATTAAAGTTGATAAGGCAAAAATAGAAGTGATAGAAAAATTGTCGACACTAACATCGATCAAGGGTATACATAGTTTTCTTGGACATGTTGGTTTCTACCGACAGTTTATTGAGGATTTCTCTAAGATAACCAAACCCCTATCGTCATTGTCGGAACAAAACAAACCGTTTATTTTTTATAAGGATTGTGTAAAAGCCTTTGAAACCTTGAAACAATAACTTATATCAGCACCTGTAGTGGTACCACCTGACTGGAATGAACCTTTTGAACTAATGTAGGAACCCGCCAAGGCGGTAGTTCAACCCTATTGCATATTAAGGATGAGACAATTATATTCTGATTCCACACTACGAAGCACTCTAACCTGCCCTACTTTTCCATCCTTGATTTCTTGATCATTTATCTTTATTACTTTAATTAGTTTCCTTAGTTATAATTCAAACTCAATTATCTGTGTCTTTAGATTTTCATTGTGCAGGAAGAATAAATTGCTTAAGTAACGCCAATCCTCTTGGGATCGACAACCTTAATTACTACAATCTGACAAAGGTGGAATCAATAGGACTTCCGAGCCTCCATCAGATTTGGCGCCATTGCCGGGGTAGTACTAGGGCAAAGGAAGAATATGACCTTTCATGTAATACATTATGCAACTAAAACCTTAAACGATGCCCAAGTTAATTACACCACAATAGAAAAAGAGCTATTAGCAGTGGTTTTTGCATTCGATAAGTTTAGATCGTATCTCATCGGCCACAAGGTAATTGTACATACAGATCACTTTGCTATAAAGTACTTGTTGAAAAAAAAGATGCAAAACCTCGTCTAATACGATGGATACTACTACTACTACTACTACAAGAATTCGAGGTTGAAATAAAGAATAGGAAGGGAATGAAAAACCCAATAGCCGATCATCTATCCCGCCTAGAAAGAAATGAAACAACAAAATCAGAGCAATAAATCAAAGATACTTTCCCTAATGAGAAATTACTTGCCGCCACAACAGCTGTATGGAAAGTATCAGTGGAGGACCCTGAAATCACTTTAGACAAAATTGCGAAAACACTATATGAATATATCCTTCACACAGCCTTGGCCGCCAACACAACGCCCTGGTATGCTAATATTGTTAATTTTATCACTTGTGGAATTATACCATATCACCTTAACAATCAAGGAAAGAAAAGGTTCAAACATGAGGCAAAGAATTATTTTTGGGATGACCCATTTCTATTTAAATAATACGCAGATCAAATCATAAGGTGATGCATTCCGGAAGAGGAACAAGAGAATGAGCTAGCACACTGCCACACATCTCCTTATGGCAGACATTTTGGCGGCAACAGAACGGTAGCTAAAGTATTATAATCAGGACTGTACTGGCTGAATTTATATAAAGATGTACAGGAATATTGTCAAAGATGTGATCGATGTCAAAGGATGGTAAACTTATAAAAGATGAATGAAATGCCTTTACAAAACATTCTTGAGGTGGAATTGTTTGATGTATGGGGGATTGACTTCATGGGACCCTTTTCATCATCATACGATAACCTCTATATCCTATTGACAGTAGATTATGTATCTAAATAGGTAGAAGCAATATCAACATTAAGGAATGATGCTAAGACAATACAAAATTTTTAAAGAAAAATATCTTCACCCATTTCGGTATACCACGTGCCATAATAAGCGATGGAGGTAAACATTTTGATAACAGACCAGTTGCCGCAACCTTAAAAAAATTAGGAGTGACACACAAGATAGCCACAACATATCACCCCCAAACAAACGATCAAGTAGAGGTGTCAAATAGAGAACTCAAAACAATACTGGAGAAAGTTGTCAATCCATCAAGAAAAGATTGGTCCACAAGATTGGATGACGCACTATGGGCATACAGAATAACATTCAAAACCCCACTGAAAGTGTCCCCATACCAACTGGTCTATGGAAAATCATGCCATTTGCCAATAGAGATAGAACACAAAGCATACTGTGCAATACGAATGGTCAACATGGATTGGGAAAAAACAGGACAAAAAAGATTATTGGATCTTAACAAAATCGAAGAATTTAGAACTTCATCAAAATACCAAAATATACAAAGAAAAAAAGATGGCATGACCAAAAACTACTGCTATGATAGATTCTGCCAGGGCAACAAGTCTTACTATACAATTCTCGATTAAATCTCTTCCATGGGAAACTAAAATCCAGATGGCCATAACTATTCGATGTAGTTCAGACACTCAAATGGAGCAGTAACAATCAAATTGAAAATAGACGGACATGAATTTCAAGTGAACGGACAACGTCTCAAATTATACAAAGGACTAAACTCTCAAGAACTAAAGGAAATAGTCATATTAGAAGACGGACTCACATCCTCTCCTATTATGCATTAACTCCTCATTCTTCACTTGCTATCTTAGGTATTACTATATATATTAAGCATAACCCATTGATTTTTTTAGGATTTCTCCACAAACTCCACCGCCGAAGCCAACCACCCAGCAGACATTGAACACTCATCGCAAGCTTATAATCGACAGTGACTCTGAGGATTCATTTGGATCCTCCATATCATTTTAAGGGCGATAGTCTTTCTTTTTCTTTTCTTTTCTTTTATTTTTTGGTTATATTTTATTCTCTCCATGTCCATGCATTAAGCACAATACATCCCTTGAGTTTGGGGGAGCATTTGTCTATTTTGTAATATATAAATGCAATGTATGGAAGTAATTGAAGTATCTCATCAATGCTTTAAATCTTGTCGTAGTTACTTACGTATTACTGCAAAATTTTGGTTTAAAAGTCTGTTGAATTTTATTGAAACTGCCTCGGCAGTGATATATTCTCCAGTCGCTGTCGCCGTCTGTACCATTCACAAGACTTGAATTCCAAAGGGTTTAATAGGATTAGTACTTAGGATTAGACTATGAGCCTGAAAACATCTTAAAACACTGCTAGTCTTAGTTGATTTTAAAAGTTCTTTAAGGACTTAGGCATAGATTTTAACTAGAGGTGCCTACCACTGTGTCTAGTTTTAGTCCATAAAGGTTCCCATTACTGGCTCTAGGACTTAGAACTCTCCCACTTACTAGAGGTGCCTATCACTGGCTCTAGTGAGAATATGCTAAACACTTGAGGTGCCCATGACTTGCTCAAACAAGTATAACTATATAACAATATATAATTATACATCAATTTCAATGAGAAAGAAAGCAAAAAAATTAAGAAATCTTAGTCGAAAGTCTTGAGCTAGAAAAAAAGATTAGAACTTAGAAAATCCGCTTTGACACAACTACGTACACACACTAAGACTTATAGTCCAATTCCGAGGAACGCCTAGAATCAAGAAGCATCCGAGTCAAGAAAGTAACTCACCCGCGGTAGGCAGGACGGTATATTGCTTTAAAAATTCCCTACTTAAACTTATCTTTTGCATTGCTTGAGGACAAGCAATAGTTCGAGTTTGGGGGTGATGAGTGCCTAAAAGTCCTTATTTTTCACATAATTTCTCCACTCATTTATTTCCAATAAAGACATAATTAAATACAATAATAGATATTTCTGATTATTTTCCATATCTCAGCATCCGAATACTATATTTATGAATTTACCAATTAATTGACATAAAACAGATATGTTTGATAGTTTTGTTTCTTAGACAAGAAACTAGATCACAGAAAGAGCCAAACAAGAAAATAAATGATGAATTGTAGAAGAAGCTCCGCCATGGCAGCCTTCTGAAGATTGTCGCGGCAGCATAAAAGACGAAAAATGATTTCCAACAGGAAGAAGAAAAGATACCAAAAGATAAAGAATAAAAGAAAGAAGATAAATTAGTTAGGAGGTCAAGCCCAAGCCAAACCGCGAGAAGATATATTTTAGGAAATAAGATTAATTTAATATAATTTAATTAGGAATTAGATTTCTTTTTTGTTTAGAACTCTTTCCTTGCATGGAAAGATCAAATTAGGGTTTGGCCTATATAAGACACTTATTAGGTTTAGGTTTAGAAGAGGAGAAGTCGGTTTTCACACATAACATATCCTACCACAATATGTTCTAAACTATTTTGGAGGTTTAGATTGTTGTGGAGTAGATAAAGAAGAAGGTTACATTGTTATTGATATTTATTAATACAAAACTTATTTTATAGTTTATTCTTTCTAGGTACTTAACTTTCTTTGCCTATGAGTGATAAGTGCACAACTCACTATCACTTTCTACACTTTTCATGAGCATTTATCATCAATTCTACATCTACTTGAACTAATGCATGGACTTAATATGATATATTTAAGGTTTATTCCATTAAAGATTATATTTGTAGAAAAGACGTACTTTACTTTATTTTCTTATCTGTGTAGGAACAAGTATTGCCGAGGCAGCAAAATGAGGCCGAGGCAGGAACTGATGTCGAGGCAGGAGAGAAGAAAAAGGCAATATGGCTGGCATCTAAAAGAGAAAATTGAAGAGAGCATTGCTGAGCAAGAAACCCAAGATTCGGAGCTAAACAACACAAAAAAAGCCCAAGGAAAAAGGCCACGCGGGATGAAACCTTCTAGAAGATCAAACTTGGAAATATCTAACCTATGTGCATAACTTGTTCCCTATTCCAAGTTGTACTCTAATCAGGAAAGGTTTGTCTTAGGCCAAGCCTATATAAGGCATAGCCGTCCTAGGGTTTAGAAAGGCAAAAATTAGAGAGAAACTTAGCTAGCCGAACTTTGAGAGAGTTTTAGGAACAATTCTTCCCATCATGTTCTAAGCTTTGTTAGGGTGTTGGTGAAGGTTGTTAAGTATTTGTGAGAGTAGATTGTATGTTGATTCTTATTTCAATACAATAAAATATCAAGGTTTGCTTACTCTTTTCCATTTTTTGTTCTTGCATCCAAGCCCGGGAGGGAAGTTTATAAGTAATCTATTTGTCTAGACTTGGGAGAGTTAGACTCACGAAAGGAGTAAGTGAGGTATTCAACTTGATTGGAGGATTATAACTCGGCCTAGGGATAGGTTAAGAGTTTTAGCGGCTTAAAGAAGTGTGGGATTGGTTGTTGATTATAATTGATTAACGCCGGGTGGTATCATCAAGGACTGACCTTCAACAGTGTTTCGAAGTAGGGATAAGCGGAGCCATACAAGGACACTTTACCAAACTTTGGTAAATTTGCCCTAGAGCAAGGGATTACCGCAGTAGAGAACATTTTTACTGCCGAGATAGTATCTGCAGTATTGCCAAGGCAATGCGGTGCAATTGCATTAGAACAAGAAGCAGATCAATCGAATCCACAATACGATACAACTGGATCCTACTCTCTCTCTCATAATTGTTATTACTTTAGTTAGTGTAGTTTATTAGTTAAATCAATTTCAAACTAAATTGTGTTTTTACTTTTCTTTTATAGAAGCAAAAGGACTGAAGGAAGCATATTAAGTATACCAATCCCTTTGGAGACGATACTTGATAAATTGCTTATCACTTTATTACTTGACGTGTACACTTGCACTAATTGTGTATCTTTATACATACATCAAGTTTTTGACGCCGTTGTCTGAGATTGACAACTAAATTTTTCTTTCTTTATATTCTTGCTTTTATTTTTAGTTATTTTATTTTTAGTTTTTTTTATGTTTATTTGGTTTTTGGTGTATGACCATGGCTAACCCTAGCACTCCATTGCGTGATATCGACCCAGAAATCTAAAGGACTTATCAGAGGCTGAGAAGACAGATCCAAGGAGCCATAGCAGTGAATCCAGGAAATCAGAACCTACCTGAAGGCATTGGAGGCCATCAACAACAACCACTGCCTCGGCAGCTAACTGTCAGAGACTTTCTGGTGGAAGATTTAAATGGATTGAACCCTTGGGTTGTTACACCAGAGATTGAGGCAACCCACTTTGAACTTAAACCTTTAATGTTCAATATGCTCAATACTATTGGACAATTCAGTGGGGTTGCAACATAAGATGCCAGACAGCATCTCAAATCCTTCATGGAAGTATGCAACTCTTTCAAAATCCAAGGAGTCTATGAAGATATTTTGAGGTTGAAACTTTTCCCCTATTCACTGAGGGATAGGGCCAAAACCTGTCTGAACAACATTTCGACAGGATCAATTGGATCTTGGAGTGAACTCTGCTGAGAATTCATTACGAGATTTAACCCTAGAAATCTATATGAGATAATCCATAATGAGATTACTTCATTTAGACAGGCTGATGACGAACTTATGTACGAGGCTTGGGAACGCTACAGAGAGTTACTGAACAGATGTCCACTATATGAATTCCCATTATGGACACAAGTAACCATGTTCTATAATGCCACCAATGCCCCGACTATAATGATGTTGGATACCTCAGCAAACGCATACTCCTTGACAAGGCCCTAGAAGAAGCTATAGAGATTCTAAACAAACTCGCATGGAACGGCTTCCAATTTCCTACTTCTAGGCGAGGAGGATTAAGACGCCATGCCACAGTAAATGAACTAGAAACCAATAATTCGGTGGCAGCATAGTTGGCATCTTTACCAAAAATGGTTCAGAACATGCAAGTACAATAAAATACTCATGAAGTAAAAGCTATAAATTCTTCTGAGTATATGCAAGACGATGAAACTGGATTTTATGTGGGAAACTACAACCGAAATAACAACATGATGTCAAATACATACAATCCGGCTTGAAAAAGGCACCCAAACCTTTCATGGAGAAACCCCAACAATGCCTTAAAACCCACCAACCAAACCTCTAATTATCATCCACTGCCACAACAACAAGTATAGCAGTCACTACCGTAGCAGCAGATGCATCAGCAGCAACATCCTATGAACTCACTAGAGAATACTCTCAAGGCCTTTATTATGAAAACTGAATCATATATGGCTGAGAACAGTAATTTCATAAAGAGAACTGATGACTTCATGAACAGAACAAAGATGAGGCTGCAAAACCAAGAAGCTGCTATAAAATCACTGGAAACCCAAGTTGGTCAATTAGCTCAAAGACAAAATAAAAGACCACAAGGGGGATTACCTAGTAATACTGAAGTTGCTAAAGGAATAAGCCATGAACAGTGCAAAGCAATCACAACAAGAAGTGGCCTACAATTGAAGGAAACAATGGGCAAGTCAGCAACCAGAACTCCATCAACAATACAAGAGGATACAGATAAGGAGGACTTGGATGCTAAACAGCCTGATCACAAAGACGATGCCCCAACAGAAAGCTCGACAACACCTACACTTTCTGCCGAGATAGTAAGACAAACAGTGATCCTAGGTATTAAATTTCAATCTAATGAAACTCTGGATGAGATGCGACCACCACCACCACCTTTCCCACAAAGGCTGAAAAAAAAATATGACCTTCAGTTTAAGAAATTCCTTGATATACTAAAGCAAGTCCATATCAACTTGCCATTTGTACCATTGTGTCCACCAAGGCTGAAAAAACAAAAACAGATGCCCAACTACGCTAAATTCTTAAAAGACATTGTGTCCAAGAGAAAGAAGCTAGGCGAGTTTGAGACAGTGGCAACAATTGAAGGATGCATATCAATTCTACACAATCGCATGCCACCCAAACTGAAGGATCCTGGATGCTGTACCATACCTTGTGCGATTGGTAAAAATTATGAAGGAAATGCACTCTATGACCTGGGGGCAAGCATAAATCTCATGTCTAAATCAATTTTTCAAAAACTTGGTATAGGAAAAGCGAAACCTACGACAATGTTGCTCCAACTTGCGGATAGATCCTATGTGCATCCAGAAGGAAAAATTGAGGACATATTGGTCAGGGCTGACAAATTTATTTTCCTTGTCGACTTCCTTGTCCTTGATTGTGAAGCAGATGAAAATGCACAAATCATCCTAGGAAGACTGACGCGTGTATAAAAAACGTATTTAAGTGCAAGTGTACACGTCAAGTAATATAATGATAAGTATTTATCGAATATCGTTCTCCACAGGGACTCGTGTACTTAATATGCCTCCTGATGAGTGCTTAAAAGGCAGTTATTTACTATCCTTTTAATGGTACTTTATGCATCTATTATACACCAACTTGAGCTGAAATATGGACTCTTTGCACAATATTGGATATTCCGTTATCACTACTTACAAAATCAAAATTTATAGAGAATGTAGATATTATTACATATTCTATACATATAGGAATATCTAGGGCCGGAGCAACGGTGAAGCAGTACTGAGGCCGAGGCAGAGACGAGGCCGCGACAGCATCCAGAGTGGCAGCATCAACATTGTAGGCGCAATGAAAGATAAAAATATAAAGAACATTCTGGGAGATGCAGCGCACCAATTGGACCAGGCTAGTGCACTAAAAGCCCAAGTCAAAGACCAAACGGGAAAATCCTTCTACAAAGCGGTAAACTTGGAAATATCAGATCTCTTGAAGAAGACTTGTTCCTTTTTCCAAGTTAGAGTCTATTTAGGAAAGGTTTGCCCTAGGTTAAGACTATATATAACCTAGCCGGCCACATTGTTTAGAGAGTCGATTTTAGAGAAACCCTTCTCCCTAAGAATTATACCTATCGACATTATGTTCTAAATTTATTAGGGACATGTGAAGGTTATAGATATTAGTGAGAGGAGATTGTTTCTTGTTTCTTTGTTCTAATGCAATAATAATATCAAAGTTTGCTTATCCTATTGTCATTCCTTGTTCTTGCATTCAAGCTTGAGAGAGAAGTTTGTAAGTAATCTATTTATCTAGCATCGAGAGGTGTAGATTCACGAAAGAGATAAGTACGGTGTTGTAGACACTAACTCGGCCTAGAGATAGGTTAAGAGTTTCAGTAGCTAAAAGAAGTGTTGGATTGGTTGGTGACTATCGTTGATTTACGCCGAGAGGTATCACAAGGACCAATCATCAACAACACTCTAACTTAGAGATAAGTGGAGTCAACTACGGACACTTTGCTGAGCTTTGATGCATCTGCCCAAGAGCAAGAGATTGTCGCGGAAAAGAACACTAATGCTGCCGAGGTTGTATATGTAGTACTGTCGAAGCAGTGTTGTGTAATTCCATTGGACAAGAAGAAGATCAATCGAATCCACTAATTGACGCAGCTGGATCCTACCCACTTTCTCTATATCGTTCTCAATCTTTTATTTTATGCTTTGTTATTTAATTATTTAGTTAGTTAAACAAAATCACTTATCTGTGTTTTTACTTTATTTTTCGGGAGCAAGGGAACAAGGGGAGACATATTAAGTATACCAATCCTTGTGGAGACGATACACGATTTACTTATCACTTTATTACTTAACGACATGTACACTTGCACTCAATTACGCTTTTATTGCACGCATCAAGTTTTTGGCGTCGTTGCCAGGGATTGACAACTAAATTTTGTCTTCGTTAATTTTCTTGTTTTTGTTTTATTATTTTTACTAGCATATTTTTTTCTTAAAAAAATAAAAATTATAGGTGTGTTTCAAGTTAAAGGCTCAAGATGCAAGAGGAAAGAAAGAAATCTATTCGAGAGTTGATGTTGAAAGATATGAATCGAGCCAATCAAGAATTTCCTAGATTAAATGATGACTATCAATGCCAACCAAGAGCAACCCAACAAGTTTATGCCTGGGCAAATTTTTGTTGTGGAGGTGATCATTTGGTTAATAGTTGCCCATACAATACTAAAACATATGGCCACAGAGAAGACAATAGATGGAACCAACAAAGTCCTTCATGGTATGATCAAAACGCTCAAAATTTTTGTATCATGATAATTTTGTTGGTGTTATAGATATGCCTTGACAATATAATTTTTCTCAAGAGTATCCAAATTCATTAGAAGAAACATTGAAAGCATCAATGGCTAGAATTGATGGATTCATGAGAGAGCAATCAAGGTTCCTGGATACACATATAGCTAGATTGGATGAGCCCTTGAGGGTTTCGGAAAATCAAATACAGAAATCCGAATATGCCTAGGATAACATGACCCAACAATCAAACCTTAGGGATACTGAAATTCCAACACTAGAAGACAAAGAGGAAATTCCGGAACCTCTAAGTCCAGAACATGTTGATGAGAAAGATTGTCAAACAGTGGATGAGTGCACTACTGAGGCAATTGTTGCGGCAATGGAGAAGCATGAACAGGGCAATATCACGATACCACTCAACGAGGCCAATGAGAGTAATGCTCTAGAAAATTCTAAGGATTCTGATTCCCAGAATGTTATGGTAGCAATGATGCAGAAAATGGAATCTGAGGATTACTCACACTCATAGCTGTCGGGGCAGTTACACGACGACATGCTCGATCAACAGGATGACAATGTCGTGATAATAGAATATGAGATGGTAATGAATGAACATGAGTGCCTAAAAGACAATTATTTACTACCCTTCTCATGGTACTTTATGTATCTATTATACACCAACTTGAACCAAATTATGAACTCTCTACGTAAATACTGGATATTCCATTATCATTACATACAAAGTCAATATTTATAGAGAATACAAATATTATTACATATTCTGTACATACAGGAATATCCAGGACCGAAGCGACAAAAAAGTAATGTTGAGGCCGAGGCAGAAGACAAGGCCGTGAAAGAATCCAGTGTGGCAGCACCAACAATGGAGGCGCATTGAAAAAGAAAAATATAGAGAATATTCTGGAAGATACATCGCATCAATTGGACCAGGCTAGCGCACTAAAAGTCCAAATCAAAGACCAAGCGGGAAAACCTTTCTAGAAGGCAGCAAACTTTGAAATATCAGATTCCTTGAAGAAGACTTGTTCACTATTCCAAGTTAAAGTCTATTTAGGAAAGGTTTGCCCTAGGTTAAGACTATAAATACCCTAGCCGGCCACATTGTCTAAGAGAGCCGATTTTTAGAGAAATCCTTCTCCCTAAGAATTGTACTTAACGATAATATGTTCTAAACTTCTTAGGGATAGGTGAAGGTTGTCGATATTAGTGAGAGGAGATTGATTCTTGTGTCTTTGTTCTTATGCAATAATAATATCAAAGTTTGCTTATCCTATTGCTATTTTTTGTTCTTGCATTCAAGCTCGAGAGAGAAGTTTGTAAATAATCTATTTATCTAGCATCGAGAGGTATAGATTCACGAAAGGGATAATTACGGTGTTGTAGACACTAACTCGGCCTAGAGATAGGTTAAGAGTTTCAGCAGCTAAAAGAAGTATTGGATTGGTTGGTGGTTATCGTTGATTTATGCCGAGAGGTATCGTCAAGGACTGGTCATCAACAACACTCTGACTCAGAGATGAGCTGAGTCACTTACGGACACTTTGCTGAACTTTGATACCTCTACCCAAGAGCAAGAGATTGCCGCGGTAGAGAACACTAATACTGCCGAGGCCGTATCTGCAGTACTGCCAAAGCAGTATTGTGTGATTGCATTGGACAAGAAGAAGATCAATTGAATCCACTAATTGACTCAACTGGATCCTACATGCTTTCTCTATAATCGTTCTCAACATTTTATTTTATTTTTTGTTATTTAATTATTTAGTTAGTTAAATAAATCAACTTATTTGTGTTTTTACTTTATTTTCAGGAGCAAAGGAACAAGAGGAAACATATTAAGTATACCAATCCATGTGGAGACGATACACGATATACTTATTATTTTATTACCTGACGATGTGTACACTTGCACTCAAATTGCGCCTATATTACACGCAGCAAGTTTTTGGCGCCGTTGTCAGGGATTGACAACTAAATTTTGTCTTCTTTAATTTTCTTGGCTTATTTATTTATTATTTTTACTAACATATTTTTTTTTCTTAAAAAAAAGGGTTTTATAGGTGTGTTTCAAGTTGAAGGCTCAAGATGCAAGAAGAAAGAAAGAAATCTATCCGAAAATTGATGTTGGAAGATATGAATCAAGCAAATCAAGAATTTCCTAGATTAAATGATGATTATCTATGCCAACCAAGAGCAAACCAACAAGTTTATGCTTGGGCAAATTTTTGTTTCAATTGCGGAAATGATCATTTAGTTAGTAATTTCTCATACAGTACTGAAACCTATGACCACAGAGAGGATCATAGATGGAACCAATAACAAAATCCTTCATGGTATGATCAAAAAGCTCAAATTGTTTTTTATCATGACAATTTTTTTGATGTTACAGATATGCCATGGCAATATAATTCTTCTCAAGAGTATCCAAATTCACTTGAGGAAACATTGAAAGAATAAATGGCTAGAATTGAAGAATTTATGACAGAGCAATCAAGGTTCATGGATGCATATATAGCTAGATTGGATGCACCCTTGAGGGATTCAAAAAATCAATTGCATGCCAGGGATAACATAACCCAACAATCAATCATTGGGGATACTAAAATCCCAACACTAGAGGACAAAGAGGAAATTCCGGAACCTCTAAGTCCAAAACATGTTGATGAGAAAGACTATCAAACAGTGGATGAGTCTGCCAAGAGTCTTGCCGCGGCAGTAGAGAAGCCTGAACAGGGCAACGTCACGATACCATTTAACGAGGCCGATGAGAGTAATGCTCTAGAAAATTTTGAGGAGTCTGATTCCCATGATGTTACGGTAGCAATGATGCTGAAAAAAGAAGCTGAGGATTACTCACACTCATATCTATCGGGGCAGTTACATGAAGACATGTTAGATCAAAAAGATGGCAATGCCATGATAATGGAAAATGAGATGGTACTGAATGAACCTTTTGAATTCTTTAAAAACTCATCTTTTCCATTGCAGGTATACTTCGAGGAGTCAATGTTACAAGATTTGAAGCCATCACAAATAGGATATGATTTTTTGGAAGATGATATTTCTGTGGTAATTCCATCAAATGTTAGTTTTAAGCCAGAATCTCTACTAATAGAGATTACTGAGAAGCATAAGAAATAATGTGGGTTGATTCTTGAAGATTTTAAGAAAGATGGTTCTTCACTTGACTTACACCGAATTTTGGCAAAAGATTGCCACGGCAATTGGCTATCACAACAATTGCCACAACAACGAAGGCTATATCCAACTATGATGGAAGTTAATGGCAATGAGGTAATTAAGTGGTTGGATGTTGATAAAATTTTTTCTAACAATTTATTTTTGCCTTTAGAAACAATATCAAGATGGAGGACATGCATGGATTACAAGAAAACACGAAAGAAAGACACCTCCACCAAGATAATACAAAGGGGACTATCCGTATTTATTATGGTCCAATCCTTTTGGGGCAGAATTGTAACTCGATGGAGGGTGCAGATGGACTATAAGAAATATCGGAAATGACCCTCCATAAGTTTTCTTTATATTCTTATTTTATATTAATTTTCTCTTTTATTTTATTTGGTATTTTCATGAATTCTCTTAATTATGGTATTTAGGAATAATTATCTTCTCATTATTTGAATGTTTCTTGATGTTTATATTTTTAGGTTAGGACAATAAAGCAGGAATAACAGAGAAGTAGTTCACAGCAGGAAGTCTGCTGCCGTGGCAGTGCATCGTGTCAGAGCCGTAGTAGTCCTAACGGACAGAACAGGGTAACAACTAGTCTGCCGAGATTCTTGCCACGGCGGTAAAGGCAGACGGTAGTAAAGACCAAACGACTACATAGCCAAGGCCTATATAAGAACCTTCTTTCTCTTGAACTATTCACTATTGCATTCTTGTTTCTTTAGAATTTTTTACTCAATCTCTCTGTTTTTATATTCGTTACAATCTCAAAACTCTCTTATTTTTCTCAGAATCTTTCCAAGAAACTCTCTCTTTACTATCTTCACTTGTTTTATTAATTTTATCTGTTGTGTGATTTGAGCATTAAGGACAATGCTCGGTTTGAGTTTGGGGGAGATTGTAGGTGCAGAAACACTACCGAGGCTACCCACTGCCGCGATATTACCATGAAAAGAGAGTAAATTTTTTCTGAATTTTTTTATACTCTTTTCTTGAATTTCTGTTTGTAATCTTGCACTGCTTTACGTCAGCTTTGCTTTAGTTTACTCCTTTAAGGCTATAGAAATCTTTCTCCTTACCATGGCCAAGTTCTGTTTTGAAGGGATAACCATAGGATACTCATGGAATAAAACTTAGAAGCTTACTTTAGGGTTAGAAAGAAAATAAACACTTTTTGGACTTGTTTGATTTAAGAGTTCTTCTAATAAACTTAGGCGATAAAGACTTAGAACTTTTTGGAAAAATAACTAGAGGTGCCTATCACTGGCTCTAGTTTTGTTCTCCTTCATACTAGAGGTGCCCGAAATTGGCTTTAGTATGCTAAATAGGTAGTTAATAAAAAATAAATAAGAAAAAATATAGAAAACACATATCTTGAGGTGCCTGAAATTGGCTTAAGACTTATTGTTTTAAGGAGACAGCTTTAGTCCAAGATTCTTCTTGTCTTGAACTTAGAGTTTATTTAAGAAAGTCTTGAATCAACCATATCCATAAAACGCACACACTTACCTAGCCTTATAGCTTATTTCTTAGTAAAATTCTTTGGGTAAACTAATGGCTAAAACAGAGAGATAGACATGACAATGATGGGGAGAATAGATGGAAGAGTAAGACCAAAGAGGAGTAAGGTTCGATAATTTGATGTTTTGCATTGCTTGAGGATAAGCAATAGTTCGAGTTTGGGGGTATTTGATGAGTGCCTAAAAGGCAGTTATTTACTACCCTTCTCATGGTACTTTATGCATCTATTATACACCAACTTGAACTGAATTATGAACTCTCTACACAAATACTGGATATTCCGTTATCATTACTTACAAAGTCAATATTTATAGAGAATGCAGATATTATTGTATATTCTGTACATGTAGGAATATTCAGGACCGAAGCAGCAGAAAAGTAATGTTGAGGTCGAGGCAGAAGACAAGGCCACGGTAGAATCCAGTATGGCAGCACCAACAATTGAGGCACATTGAAAGAGAAAAATATAGAGAACATTCCGGAAGATACAACATCAATTGGACCAGTCTAGCGCGCTAAAAGCCCAAATCAAAGACCAAGCGGGAAAACCTTTCTAAAAGGCGGCAAACTTAGAAATATCAGATTCCTTGAAGAAGACTTGTTCCCTACTCCAAGTTGAAGTCTATTTAGGAAAGGTTTGCCCTAGGTTAAGGCTATAAATACCCTAGCCGACCACATTATCTAAGAGAGCTGATTTTTAGAGAAATCCTTCTCCCTAAGAATTATACTTAACGATGATATGTTCTAAACTTCTTAGGGATAGGTGAAGGTTGTCGATATTAGTGAGTGGAGATTGATTCTTGTATCTTTTTTCTTATGCAATAATAATATTAAAGTTTGCTTATCCTATTGCCATTCTTTGTTCTTGCATTCAAGCTCGAGAGGGAAGTTTGCAAGTAATCTATATCGAGAGATGTAGATTCACGAAAGGGATAAGTACGGTGCTGTAGACACTAACTCGGCCTAGATATAGGTTAAGAGTTTTAGCAGCTAAAAGAAGTGTTGGATTGATTGGTGGTTATCGTTGATTTACGCCGAGAGTTATCGTCAAGGAATGGTCATCAACAACACTCTGACTCAGAGATGAGCTGAGTCACTTACGAACACTTTGCTGAACTTTGATACCTCTGTCCAAGAGCAAGACATTGCCGCGTTAGAGAACACTAATGCTGCCGAGGCCGTATCTGCAGTACTGCTGAAGCAGTGTTGTGTGATTGCATTGGACAAGAAGAAGATCAATTGAATCCACTAATTGACGCAATTGGATCCTACCTGTTTTCTCTATAATCGTTCTCAACCTTTTATTTTATGTTTTGTTATTTATTTATTTATTTAGTTAAACAAATCAACTTATTTGTGTTTTTACTTTATTTTCAGGAGCAAGGGAACAAGGGGAACATATTAAGTATACCAATCTCTGTGGAGACAATACACGATATACTTATCATTTTATCAACTGACGACGTGTACACTTGCACTCAAATTATGCTTATATTACACGCATCATGAACCTTTTGAATTCTTTCAAAACTCATATCTTCCATTGCAGGTATATTTCGAGGAGTCAACGTTACAAGATTTGAAGCCATCACAAATAGGATATGATTGTTTGGAAGATGATATTTCTGTGGTAATTCCATCTAATGTTAGTTTCAAGCCAGAATCTCTACTGATGGAGATTACTGAGAAGCATAAAAAACAATGTGGGTTGACTCTTGAGGACTTCAAGAAAGATGATTCTTCACTTGACTTACACCGAAGTTTGGCAAAAAATTGCCATGACAATTGGCTATCACAACAATGGCTACGACAACGGAGGCTATATCCAACTATGATGGAAGTTAATGGTAATGAGGTAATTAAGATGTTGGATGTTGATAAAATTTTTTCTAACAATTTATTTTTGCCTTCAGAAACAATATCAAGATGGAGAACATGCATGGATTACAAGAGAATACGAAAGAAAGACACCTCCACCAAGATAATACAAAGGGGACTATCCGTATTCATTATTGTCCTAACCTTTTTGGGCAGAATTGTAACTCGATGGAGGGTACAAATGGACTATAAGAAATATCGAAAACGACCCTCCATAAGTTTTTTTTATATTCATATTTTATATTAATTTTCTCTTTTATTTTATTTTCATGAATTCTATTAATTATGATATTTAGGAAAAATTATCTTCTCATTATTTGAATGTTTCTTGATGTTTATATTTTTAGGTTAGGACAATAAAGCAGGAATAACAGAGAAATAGTTCATAACAGGAAGTCTTCTGCCGCGGCAGTGCATCGTGTCAGAGCTGTAGAAATCCTAACGGGCAGAAACAGTACAACAGCTCTTTGCCGAAAAATCCGTCACGACAGTAACTGTTCAGCAAGGCAGTAAATGCCTAACGGCTAATTTTTAACAATCATATTTTTTGCAGCCTATATAAATAGCTCCCTTGCTTAGAATTACACATTCTTGCATTCTTGCTCATCTTCTTTTTTTCACAATCTTGCTCTTCATTACTTTAAGCTCTCATCTACTTCTTGAATTTTCAGCAATCTTTTCAAGTACTGCCGCATGTATTGAGCATTGAGGACAATGCTCGGTTTGAGTTTGGGGGTATTGTAGGTGTAGAAGCACTACCGAGGTAACCCACTGTCGCGGTATTACCATGAAAAAAAAGGAGTATTTTTTTTTGAAATTTTTGGCAATATTCTCTTTTCTTGAATTACTCTTTTTAATCTTGCACTGCTCTACATCAACTTTGCTTTAGTTTACTCCTTTAAGGCTATAGAAATCTTTCTCCTTACCATGGCCGAGTTCTGTTTTGAAGGGATAACCATAGGATGCTCATGGAATAAAATTTAAAAGCTTGCTTTAGGGCTAGAAAACAAATAAACACTTTTTGGACTTGCTTGATTTAGGAGTTCTTTTAATAAACTTAGGTGATAAAGACTTAGAACATTTTGGAAAAATAACTAGAGGTGCCTATCACTGGCTCTGGTTTTGCTCTCCTTCATGTTAGAGGTGCTCGAAACTGGCTCTAGTATTCTAAATAGGTGTTAAAAAGAAAAAAAAATAAGAAAAATAAGAAGATAGAAAACGCATATCTTGAGGTGCCCGAAATTGGCTCAATACTTGTTGTTTTAAGGAGATAACTTTAATCCAAATTCTACTTGTCTTGAACTTAGAGTTTATCTAAGAAAGACTTGAATCAACCTTGTCCATAAAACGCACACACTCACCTAGCCTTATAGCTTGTTTCTTAGTAAAAGTCCTTGGATAAACTGGTGGCTAAAACGGAGAGGTAGACATGACCATGGTGGGGAGAATAGATGGAAAAGTAAGACCAAAGGGGAGTAAGTTTCGGCAATTTGATGTCTCGCATTGCTTGAGGACAAGCAATAGTTCGAGTTTGGGTGTATTTGATGAGTGCCTAAAAGGAAGTTATTTACTACCCTTTTCATGGTAATTTATGCATCTATTATACACCAGCTTGAGCTGAAATATGGACTCTTTGCATAATATTAGATATTCCGTTATCACTACTTAAAAAGTCGAAATTTATAGAGAATACAGATATTATTACATATTTTGTACATGCAGGAATATCCAGGGCCGGAGCAACGGTGAAGCAGTGCTGAGGCCGAGGCAGAGACGAGGCCGCGGCAGCATCCAGAGTGGCAACATCAACATTGTAGGCGCAATGAAAGATAAAAATATAAAAAACATTCTGGGAGATGCAGCGCACCAATTGGACCAGGCTAGTGCACTAAAAGCCCAAGTCAAAGATCAAACGGGAAAATCCTTCTACAAAGCAGCAAACTTGGAAATATCAAATCTCTTGAAGAAGACTTGTTCATTACTCCAAGTTAGAGTCTATTTAGGAAAGGTTTGCCCTAGGTTAAGACTATATATAGCCTAGCCGACCACATTGTTTAGAGAGCCGATTTTAGAGAAACCCTTCTCCCTAAGAATTGTACCTATCGACATTATGTTCTAAATTTCTTAGGGATAGGGGAAGGTTGTAGGTATTAGTGAGAGGAGATTATTTCTTGTTTCTTTGTTCTAATGCAATAATAATATCAAAGTTTGCTTATTCTATTGCCATTCCTTGTTCTTGAATTCAAGCTCGAGAGAGAAGTTTATAAGTAATCTATTTATCTAGCATCGAGAGTTGTAGATTCATGAAAGGGATAAGTACGGTATTGTAGACACTAACTCGGCCTAGAGATAGGTTAAGAGTTTCAGCAGCTAAAAGAATTGTTGGATTGATTGGTGATTATCGTTGATTTACATCGAGAGATATCGCAAGGACCAATCATCAACAACACTCTAACTTAGAGATAAGCGGAGTCAACTACAGACGCTTTGCTGAACTTTGATGTATCTGCCCAAGAGCAAGAGATTGTCGCGACAGAGAATACTAATGCTGCCGAGGCTGTATATGTACTGCCGTCGAAGCAGTGTTGTTTAATTGCATTGGACAAGAACAAAATCAATCGAATTCACTAATTGACGCAGCTGGATCTTACCCACTTTCTCTATATCATTCTCAATCTTTTATTTTATGTTTTGATATTTAATTATTTAGTTAGTTAAACAAAACCACTTATCTGTGTTTTTACTTTATCTTTCAGGAGCAAGGGAAAAAGGGCAAACATATTAAGTATATCAATCCCTATGGAGACGATACACGATATACTTATCATTTTATTACCTAACGACGTGTACACTTACACTCAAATTGCACTTATATTACACGCATCAAGTTTTTGGCGCCGTTGCCAGGGATTGACAACTAAATTTTGTTTTCTTTAATTTTCTTGCTCTTTAACTATTCTTTATCTAACTTTAATTTTAATTATTTATTTTATTTTTTTTATTAACTTTGATTTATTTGGTTTAAGACCAGGGCAAACCCGAGTGGTCCATTGTACAAGTTGGATCCTGAGATTGAACGTACAAGACAAAATCTGAGACGCAATCTGTTCCAAGTCATGGATAATCCACCAAGAGGACAAATTCCACCTGTTGATCATAATGTACTACCGCCAGCGATGCCGCAGCAGCCAATGCCGCAACCATTGCCGAGGCAACCCACTGTTCAAGACTACATGGTGGAAGATCTAAATAGACTCAACCCTGGCGTAGTCACCCCAGAAATCGAAGCAACTCACTTTGAGCTCAAACCAGTGATGTTCAACATGTTGAACACAATTGGACAGTTTAGTGGGTTTGCTTCTGAAGATGCAAGGCAGCATCTTAAATTATTTTGTGATTAAAATTACTCCCCTATTCGCTGAGGGATAGGGCGAAAACCTGGTTGAATGGTATCCCAGCAGTATCCATAGGATCTTGGGAGGAACTCTGTCGAGAATTCATTACGAGGTTTAATCCGAAAAATCTCTATGATCGCATTCGTAATGAAATCACATCATTCCGGCAAGATGAAGATGAACCGATGTATGAGGCATGGGAACGTTACAGAGAATTGCTAAACAAACGCCCACTACATGGTTTTCCCTTGTTGACGCAAGTCTCCATGTTTTATAATGCTACTAATGCCTCCACAAGGATGATACTAGACGCTTCCGTAAATGGGACACTTTTGGATAGAGCACCCGCAAAGGCCATTGGAATTCTGAACAAACTCGCAAGGAAAGATTTTCAATTTCCCACATCAAAGCGAGGAGGAATGAGACATCATGCCACAACCCATGAATTAGATACATCCAGTTCGGTGGCAGCACAATTGGCTTCTCTGACCAAGATGGTTCAGAATATGCAATCCCAAAGAAACGTACATGAGGTTAAGGCAGTTAACTCATCATATTACATGCCAGATGAGGAGACCAGCCTATATATTGAAAATTATAACAGAAACTGTCAAATGATGTCCAATAATTATAACTCATCTTGGAAAAGGCATCCGAACTTCTCATGGAGTAACCCTAACAATACCTTGAATCCAATTAATCAAGCCCCTGGATTCCAGCATCAAAGCCCGAACCTGCCACAGCAGAACACTCAGTAGCCTATGCCACAATAGCCGATACAACAACAACAGTCTCTGAATGCATTGGAAGATTCTCTCACGACTTTTATGACAAAGACTGATGCTTACATGATGGAGAATAGCTGCTTCATGAAGTGTATTGATGATTTCATGAACCGAACCGAGATGAGACTGCAGAACCAGGAGGCTACAATAAAATCTTTAGAAACCCAAGTTGGTCAATTTGCCCAACGACAAAACACTCGACCACCAAGGGGTTTACCTAGCAATACTGAAGTTGCTAAGGTGCTAGGCCACGAGCAATGAAAGGTAATCACAACAAGAAGTGGCCTACAATTGAAAGATAAATAAGGGACCTCAACCGATAGAGTCCAACCAGAAAAGCAGCATTATGAGGACTCAGAAGCTAAGCAAGACCCTGCGGAAAGCTTTGCCACGGCAACAGAACCAGTAGTATCAGAACCACCTGCTGAGGCAGCTGCAGATAAGTTCACCCCAGGTATTAAAATCAATATCCAAGGAAACCTGGAGGATATCAGACCACCACCTCCTCTCCCACAGAGGCCAAAGAAGCACAAACAAGACCACCAATTTTAGAAATTCCTAGACATATTGAAGCAGGTCCATATCAACTTGCCATTAGTTGAGGCTATTGAACAAATGCCCAACTATGCCAAGTTCTTAAAGGGCATAGTATCCAAGAGAATTTGAAACGGTGGCAGCCACTGAAGGTTGCATGGCCATGTTGCATAATCGCATGCCGCCTAAACTAAAAGATCCTGGATGCTTCATTATCCCTTGTGCGATTTGGAATGGTTATAAAGGAAAGCCCCTATGCGACTTGGGAGCAAGCATTAACCTTATGCCCAAATCAGTTTTCAAAAACTTGGAATAGGACGAACAAAACCAACAACAGTACTGCTCCAACTTGCAGATCGATCCTATGCGCATCCTGAAGGCAAAATTGAGAACATTCTGCTGAAGATTGACAACTTTATATTTCCTGCCGACTTTATTGTCTTTGACTATGAAGTCGACGACAATGCACCGATCATATTGGGTCGACCTTTCCTTGCTACTAGATGCACCATCATCGATGTGGAAAATGACGAGCTCACAATGAGGATAAATGATCAACAAGTCAAGTTGAACGTCTTCCACAATTTTCCAAATTCAGACGCTCCAGCAGAATGTAAGGCTCTCCATACACCGGATCAGGGTACTAAAACGTCCTGCCTGGACAGCACACTCGGTAGACTGTTCGGTAAACGAATAAAACCCAAAGGAGAAGCCGAATGCACTAAAAGAACTGGCCAACTTATGCAAACAGATACGGGGCAGAAAGAGATAATGAAAGAGGGAGATGCATTTACATGCACTCCACAAGTAACATAATCTCTTCCCTTCATTTTTTGTTACTATATTAGGATTAGTTTATATATTATTATTTTCAGTATTTTATGTTGTTATGTTTTATTTTCAGTATTTTATATTTTTGTTTTATAAATAAAGTAGTGAATATAGAAAAAATTATGCCACAGCAGGAATTCTGCTGCCGCGATAGTGCATTGTGTCAGAGCCGTAGAATTCCTAACGGGCAGAACCACTGTAACGGCTCTCTGCCGAGATATCCGCCGCGGCAGTAACTGTGCAACAAGGTAGTAAATGCCTAACGGCTATTTTTTTAACAGTCATATTTTTACAGCCTATATAAGCAGACTCATTGCTGTGCACTATTTACTCTTGCATTCTTGCTAATTTTGCTATCTTGAACAATCTTACTCTCATTATCCTTCCATTCTATTGAAATTTTCAGAACAATCTCTATTTACTCCAGAATTTCTCAAACCATTCTCCACAAACAAATCAATGGCTTCTTACACACGATTCGCCCCTTCCACTGTTGCTGACCGCTTCAACCGCTCGTTTGTTACTCGGCAATTATGGGAAGAGCAGGGATTTCAATAGAACAATGGAATATACTTCGGCATTGAACCATACTTATTCAACAAGATTCAACATCAAAATTGGGAGGCTTTCTGCCTACAGCCTTCACCGGCGATACACGCTATACTTATCATTTTATTACCTGACGACGTGTACACTTGCACTCAAATTGCGCTTATATTACACGCATCAGTACTCCATGTAGCGTTATTGGCGAAGGTCCATGGCTGCCATCCTTTGTAGAATTTCTTGGTATGGGTCCGCTATGGTAGTTGGCTCGACAGAGGCTGGTGCTTCTATTGAATATTGCCCTTCGGCGGTGAAATCGGCAGTAAATTGTTGAGGTGTTGCCTGGACAGGTTCTGTATGCGTGATCTGCATAACTCGGTGGCAAAAATCTCTTGTCTATCCCTACCGAGTTGGCGTGTATTCATCCGTGTCTTCGACCGGAACTCCTGCATTAATGCACAAAGTAGAGATTAAACATGGGAAGTAAAGCGGTCCATATTCCTTCTTACCACATTCATGAATTTCATGAAGAATGATCTCTCCAATGTTGATGCTTCTCTTCTTGATGATGAACTGGATCAGCACCAGTCTTTTACGATCCACTGTGCTGTTATGGGAGGTTGGGATAAGTCGTCTTTTGACAAAGGTACACCATATCTTGGCCTCGGGTATTAGACTCTATCGTGTTACTGAACCCTTATGGGCACCGGTTTCCCATGAAATGTTGTTGTAACAAAGCTTATCTTTAATCTCTTCATAATCTTGAGTGGTGATGTTATCTACGAATTCGACATGATCATCCCGTGTGGGTGTGAGGCCATAAAATTCGTTGACAACCTTGGCATCAAGTTGCACAGGCTTACCTCGACAGTGGATAAAGAGGTTATTCTTGCTCGGCCCATGTGCGTAAAATTCCTGCACAATTGTAGTATTCGCCGGTGGAGGCTATTGCACAGAACGATTCCAAAGGTCTTTCGTTGCACGGCAGTTATGGGAGGAACAAGGATTCCAGCACACCATTGAAGAAAACTATGGCAACGACCAATTCTTCTTCGACCGAATTGAAGACCAGGATTGGGAAAAATTTTACCTCCAACCTCCCATAGTAAATGCCATAATTGTAAGAGAATTCTATGCGCATTGCCCGAATAAGGACACGTTGTTCGTCTACTGTCGGGGCAAGCCAGTAAAGCTTGATGCCAAGGTAATCAACGATTACTACGGCGTTATCCCCATACACGATGAACATGGTGAATTTGCAGCCAATATCGAGGAATACGAGGCTATCAAGGATGAACTTTGCTACGATAACACTCCATGGGAAATTGGTGCCCATAGGGGTTGTGTAACAAGGCTCAGTCTTAAACCCGAAGCCAAGCTTTGGTGCACATTTGTCAAGCGACGCCTCTTGCCCACCTCCCACAATAGCACAGTTGATAGAAAAAGATTGTTTCTCATTCATTCAATCATCAACAAAAGGACCATCAATGTTGGAGAGATCATTCTTCAAGAAATCTATGATTGCGGTAAGAAAGAACGAGGCCCATTATATTTCCCTAGTTTAATCTCTGCCCTATGCATTGCTGTAGGTGTCCCCATAGAAGCAACCGATGAATACACAACACAAAGTCAAAGCTAGACAAAAGAATTCTGCCACAGAGTGATGCAGATCACCCAAGCAGACCCAATACAGGAAACACCTCAACAATTCATTGTCGATTTTACTGCTGGAGGGTAGTATACGGCAGAAGCACTTGACAATGCCCAAGCCACTACCGCAGCAGATCCGTATCAGGAGATTTTGCAGAGGATGTCACACATGGACCTGCGCCAGCAACGATACATAGAATATCAGAGAGATTTCAACAACACTCTTGCCAACATGCTGATCAAGAATTTTCCCACCCATGGAATGTAGTTTCCAAAATTCCCTCCCAATATTTTTGTCACTGCCGCACCTTACACAGATACAACATATGCTTCAGGGCCTATATCATTCTTTACCACTAGGCCACAACAATATTTTCACACTGCTAGCCCATCCAAACCTGCAGGCACGGCCGCCACCTCATCCAACAGCAGGAGGCCATAAAAAAGGAGAGTAGTTTTCAACTCTCCACCACCGAGTCCCATTCCCATTGATAGTTTCTCTGGAGATAGTCTTTCTTGACAGAATGATGATTATGTCCATGAGAGCTCATCGCATACCCAAGAGAGAATACTAACTGCCAAGGCAGAAGGAGAAACAAAAGTGATGCATATAGACGAAGAAGAAGAAGGAGATGAAGTCATGGCCTCACTGAAGAAACATACACCCACCAGAGTACAGCCACCCCGGAAGGGAAAAACAAAGCAATCACCAAGACAAGGATCCAGACAAAAAGCATCGACAGGAATACCTAGAAGGGCAACTATTTCCAGCAGCTCTTCGGAATCACAATCAGAATCTCTTTAATCCCTGCTGTTTTACTATCCTTGTTTTCTTTTGCATGTTATATATTTTGAGCATTGAGGAAATGCTCGGTTTGAGTTTAGGGGAGATTGTAGGTGCAGAAGTACTGCCAAGGCCACCTACTGCCGCGGCATTACCAAAGAAAGGGAGTAAATTTTTTCTGAATTTTTTTTACAATATTCTCTTTTCTTGAATTTATGTTTGTAATCTTACACTGCCCTACGTCATCTTTGCTTTATTTTACTCCTTGAAGGATATAGAAATCTTTCTCCTTACCATGGTCATGTTCTGTTTTGAAGGGATAACCATAGGATACTCATGGAATAGAACTTAGAAGCTTGCTTTAGGGTTAGAAAGAAAATAAACACTTTTTGGACTTGTTTGATTTAGGAGTTCTTTTAATAAACTTAGGTGATAAAGACTTAGAACCTTTTGGAAAAATAACTAGAGGTGCCTATCACCGGCTCTAGTTTTGTTCTCCTTCATGCTAGAGGTGCCTGAAACTGGCTCTAGTATGCTAAATAGGTGGTTAAAAAAATAAGAAAATAGAAAACGCATATCTTGAGGTGCCCGAAATTGGCTCAAGACTTGTTATTTTAAGGGGACAACTTTAGTCAAAGATTCTATTTGTCTTGAACTTAGAGTTTATCTAAGAAAGACTTGAATCAGCCTTGTCCACAAAACGCACACACTCACCTAGCCTTATAGCTTGTTTCTTAGTAAAAGTCCTTGGGTAAACTAATGCCTAAAACGGAGAGATAAATATGACCATGGTGGGGAGAATAGATGGAAAAGTAAGACCAAAGGGGAGTAAGGTTAGGCAATTTGATGTTTTGCATTGCTTGAGGACAAGCAATAGTTCAGGTTTGGGGATATTTGATAACTGCCTGAAAGACAGTTATTTACTACCCTTCTCATGGTACTTTGTGCATCTATTATACACCAACTTGAACCGAATTATGAACTCTCTGCACAAACACTGGATATTCCGTTATCATTACTTACAAAGTCAATATTTATAGAGAATGCAGATATTATTACATATTCTGTATATGCAGGAATAACCAAGGCCGAAGTGACAAAAAAGCAATGTTGGGGCCGAGGCAGAAGACAAGGTCGCGGCAAAATCCAGTGTGGTAGCACCAACAATGGAGGCGCAATGAAAGATAAAAATATAGAGAACGTTCTGGAAGACGCAGCGCATCAATTGGACCAGGCTAGCGCGCTAAAAGCCCAAATCAAAGACCAAGCAGGAAAACCCTTCTAGAAGGCGGCAAACTTAGAAATATCAGATTCCTTGATGAAGACTTGTTCCCTACTCCAAGTTAAAGTCTATTTAGGAAAGGTTTACCCTAGGTTAAGACTATAAATACCATAGCCGGCCACATTGTTTAAGAGAGCCAATTTTTAGAGAAATCCTTCTCCCTAATAATTGTACTTAACGATAATATGTTCTAAACTTCTTAGGGATAGGTGAAGGTTGTCGATCTTAGTGAGAGGAGATTGATTCTTGCATCTTTGTTCTTATGCAATAATAATATCAAAGTTTGCTTATCCTATTGTCATTCTTTGTTCTTGCATTCAAGCTCGAGAGGGAAGTTTGCAAGTAATCTATTTATCTAGCATCGAGAGGTATAGATTCATGAAAGGGATAAGTACGGTGTTGTAGACACTAACTCGACCTAGAGATAGGTTAAAAGTTTCAGAAGCTAAAAGAAGTGTTGGGTTGGTTGGTGGTTATCGTTGATTTACGCCGAGAGGTATCGTCAAGGACTGGTCATCAATAGCATTCTGACTCAGAGATGAGCGGAGTCACTTACGGACATTTTGCTGAACTTTGATGCCTCTGCCCAAGAGCAAGAGATTGCCGCGGTAGAGAACACTAATACTACCGAGGCTGTATCTGCAAAACTGTCGAAGCAATGTTGCGTGATTACATTTGACAAGAAGAAGATCAACTGAATCCACTAATTGACGCAATTGGATCCTACCCACTTTCTCTATATTCGTCTTCAACCTTTTATTTTATGTTTTGTTATTTAATTATTTAGTTAGTTAAACAAATCAACTCATCTGTGTCTTTACTTTCTTTTTAGGAGCAAGGGAACAAGAGGAAACATATTAAGTATACCAATCCCTATGGAGACGATACACGATATACTTATCATTTTATTACCTGACGACGTGTACACTTGCACTCAAATTGCGCTTATATTATACGCATCAATAAGCAGCATTTGTCTCTTGAACTATTCACTCTTGCATTCTTGAAATTCTTTAGAGTTCTATTCTTGCTCTCATAATACTCTCATAATTATTCTTGGAATTTTTCAGAACTCTCGATCAAAACTCTCAATTCTATAATCATTAATGGCAGCATACAATAAATTTACCCCGCCACTGTCACAAAAAGATTTAAAAATTCTTTTGCCGCTCGGTAGCTGTGGAAAGAGCATGGATTTCAAATCAATAAGGAGGATAACTTCGACATCGACAGTTACTTGATGAACAAAATTAAATTCCAAGAATGGGAATTTTTCTGCGCACAACCTCGCCAGGCTAATGCAACCATAGTGCACAAATTTTATGCACATGGGCCAAACATAGACAATCTCTTTATCCACTGCCGAGGTAAGCCTGTTTGTCTTGACGCAGAAGTAATCAACGACTTTTATAAAATCATCCCCATCAGTGATAGACATTGCCAAATTCATGGACGACATCACCACACAAGACTATGAATTAATCAAGGACGACCTTTGTTACAACAACACTCCATGGGAAACCGGTGCCCATAGAGGTTCTGTGACAAGGCAAAGCCTCAAGCCCGAGGCAAAAATATGGTACACATTCATCAAGAGACGCCTCATCCCTACTTCCTACAATAGCACAGTGGACCGAAAGAGATTGGTGTTGATCCACTCAATCATCAACAAGAGAAGCATCAACGTTGGAGAGATCATTCTTCGATAAATTCATGATTTTTGTAAGAAGGAACGTGGACCACTATATTTCCCCTGTTTAATATCTACTTTATGCATTGTTGCAGAAGTACCAGTAGAAGATACTGATGAATACACACCAACAAGACAAGGATGGACGAGAGAATTCTGCCACAGAGTGATGCAGATCACACAAGCAGAACCTGTCCAGGAAATGCCATAATAATTTACTGCCGGAGCATAATACAGGCAGAGATGCCAAGCACTATCGAAGGCCCTACCGCATCAGATCCCTACCAGGAAATTCTTCGGAGGATGGAAGCCATGGACCTTCGCCAACAAAGATATATGGAATACCAACGAGACTTCAACAACACCCTCACTCAGATGATGATGCAGAACTTCCCCAACCAAGGAGTGCAATTTCCAGAATGTCCGACAAACATATTTGTAACGACAACACCTTACACAGAGACCACTCCAGCCCCAGGGTCGAGACCATTCTTTACCTTCATAACGCAGCAGCAATACCATACAGCTGGCCCATCTAGGCAAGAACAAGTACTGCCGAGACAACAAAATGAGGCCGAGGCAGGACCTAATACCGAGGCAGCAAAGAAGAAAAAGGCAATATGGCTGGTAGTTGAAAGAGAAAACTAAAGAGAGCATTGTTGAGCAAGAAGCCCAAGATTCAGAGCTAAACAATACAAGAAAAGTCAAAGGACAAAGGCCACGCGGGATGAAACCTTCTAGAAGATCAAACTTGGAAATATCTAACCTATGTGCATAACTTGTTCCCTACTCCAAGTTGTACTGTAATTAGGAAAGGTTTGCCCAAGGCCAAGCCTATATAAGGCATAGCCGTCCTAGCGTTTAGAAAGGCGAAAATTAGAGAGAAACTTAGCTAGACGAACTTTGAGAGAGTTTTAGGAACAATTCTTCCCATCATGTTCTAAGATTTCTTAGGGTGTTGGTGAAGGTTGTTAAGTATTTGTGAGAGTAGATTGTATTTTGATTCTTATTTCAATTCAATAAAATATCAAGGTTTGCTTACTCATTGTCATTCTTTATTCTTACATCCAAGCCTGGGAGAGAAGTTTGTAAGTAATCTATTTGTCTAGACTCAGGAGAGTTAGACTCACGAAAGGAGTAAGTGCGGTATTCAACTTGATTGGAGGATACTAACTCGGCCT
Source organism: Abelmoschus esculentus (assembly GCA_035048815.1). Lineage (NCBI taxonomy): Eukaryota > Viridiplantae > Streptophyta > Magnoliopsida > Malvales > Malvaceae > Abelmoschus > Abelmoschus esculentus. The sequence continues at coordinate 16,646,516 of JAUCBN010000007.1, read as the reverse complement.
AGGGATAGGTTAAGAGTTTCAACAGCTAAAAGAAGTGTGGGATTGTTTGTTGGTTATAATTGATTAGCGCTGGGAGGTATCATCAAGGACTGACCTTCAATAGCATTTCGACTTAGGGATAAGCGGAGCCATACAAGGACACTTTGCCGAACTTTGGTAAATCTGCCCAAGAGCAAGGGATTACCGTGGTAGAGGACACTGTCACTGCCGAGACAGTATTTACAATACTACTAAGGCAGTGCAATGCAATTTCATTGGAACAAGAAGCAGATCAATCGAATCCACAATACAATACAACTGGATCCTACTCTCTCTCTCATAATTGTTATTACTTTAGTTAGTTTAGTTTATTAGTTAAATCGATTTCAAACTAAATTTTGTTTTTACTTTTCTTTTATAGAAGCAAGAGGAATGAATGAAGCATATTAAGTATATCAATCCCTGTGGAGACGATACTCGATAAATTGCTTATCACTTTATTACTTGATGTGTACACTTGTTCTAATTGCGCATCTTTATACACGTATCAATGAACTCGAGATGATAAGTATGTGAAGAAACATCCATTTGTCTAATATCGGGAGAGTTAGGCTCTTGAAACGAGAGAATACGGTTTTTTCTCAAGGACATTGACTAATCCGGTTAAGAAATTAACCGCCTAAGTATTTTAGCGACTAACAAGACACATGTGAGGTTGTTATCTATCCTTGATTAACGTCGGGAGGTATCATCAAGACACGGGGATTTTAACAGTTCTCTTCGCTTTGGGATAAGGAAGAAAACATATAAGGATGCTCTATCAAACTATGAAAAGTTGAATTGTCGACAAGGCATAACCCCGCTTAGGCATCTACGAAGACCCTTTGTGCGATCCGTCGAGGCGACAGTTCAACTCATTGCATTAATATATGGATTAACAATATAACTGTATTCTCCTCTACACAGCATTCAATCTATCCTCATCTTTTTCATTATTATCTTTCTATAACTTAGTATAGTTTAGTTAATGCAATTAATTTAATCCATCAATTACTTGTGCTTTTAGTTTTCTTAAGTGCAGTTATAAGAAGTAGTAGAACTGACTCAGTCTTCGTGAGATCGATATCTTAAATATTATAATCTGACAAAGGTGGAATTAACAAGAACTCCATAGCCTCCATCAGTTACTTAGTGTTTTGGAGGATACTAATGAGAAGGTTAAACTCATTAGTGGTAGACTTAAGGCAGCATCGGATCGTTAAAAGTCTTATGCTGATCTTAAGGGGAAAGAGATAGAGTATGTTGAGGTGGAAAAGTTTTCCTGAAGGTATCTTCGTGGAAGAAGGTGATGCGTTTTGTAAAGAAAGGAAAGTTGAGTCCTAGGTTTATAGGACCATTTGAGGTGTTATAAAGAATCAAACCAGTGGCTTATCATCTAAGGTTACCGTCCGAGGTTGAGAAGATACATGACGAATTTCATGTATTGATGTTTCGAAGGTATAGATCGGATCAATCGCATGTTTTATCGGTGGAAGAAGTAGAGCTTAATCTAGATCTTTCCTACGTCCAAGAGCCAGTAGAAATCTTAGCATCAAGTTCTAAGGTTCTTCTTGGTAAGGCCATCGAGTTAGTCAAAGTTCTTTGACGACATCAAGGTGTCGAGGAAACTATGTGGGAACGAAAGTCAGTCATAGAGAAACAATTTCCTTATTTGTTTCCACCAGGTAATTTCGAGGAAATTTTTTCTTAAGTAGGGGAGAGTTATAACTCCCAAAAATGGGCTTAGAAATTAGTGCGCCAGTTTAGCTGGTTAAGCCTAGTTTAAGATTAAATTTTTAAAAAATGATTTTTGGTCGAAATAAATATGGAAAAATTTCCTAAAATCATTATTTAATATATATTTGACTTTGATCAAGACAATTTCGATAATGGACCCCTAAATCCCTAAGATTTTGAAATTAGTAATTATTTTGTAAAAATTGAGAATTTGAGAATAATTTTAAAAATGTTGAGTTGATCAAACTTGTAAGATGGCCAAGAGGGGGTGAATTGGCAATTTAAAAATTGTGGAGTAAATTTTTTGGTAATAATGCTAGAATTGAGGAACAAAGAATTTATAGTGGTTCAAGCTTCGAACAAGCTCTACATCCACTACCTTAGCTCCAACTAAGGATTTTGAACCAATTCACTATTGAATTCAACATTTTTCTAGGTTCAAGGGATAACCTTTACAAACAAATCAATTTTCTACCCAAAATTGATTTCAACCTCACAAGAAGTTACAAGAGATAGAAAGGGCAAAAAGAAATTCTCTCACAAGAAATATATGCCCCAAATACAAATTAACTCTCCCCAAAATTAAGAATTACAAGAATCAAATTAAGATCACAAGTTGGGAGGCTAGGATATGCAATAAGTGCTTGGAGTTAGATTTGATTTGCTTGGATATTGCTTGAGGTTCAATAGTTACTTAATGCTGAAAATGCTTCTTTTTATACCTTCTCATTGATTTCTAACCGTTGAAGTTGTTGGAAATGTAAATATGGATGTTAGAGCTTCATCTTTCCATCATAAATGCACTCTGCTGTAGGTGGTATCAAAACACGGGGTACCTGTTTCGAAACATGCCAAGAATAGAAAGAGTCGTTGTGCATTTAATAAGGGGTGTATCGATACCTGTTTCGATACAAAAAGTTTCTGTGATGCTTGGTATCGAACCTTGTTTCTATACAGGTTAATCATCAATCAAATTTTAACTAACACCAACGGTCGACTCATTTAATGCTTGAAAATAGCCGTTGGGGATTAAGAGTGTATCGATACATATATCGATACTAGGAGTCATATTTTTAAAATTAAAAAGTAATTATAAAAAAATTAACCAATTTGTTTCGATACCAGTATCGAAACATGGGTTGGCAGAAAGTTTTGGCATCGAACCCTATTTCGATACATGTTCTTGTTCTCAAGAACAAGCCTTGAAAAATCCCAGGTGTATCGATACCTGTCCTCATGGTATCGATACCCTCGTATAAAAATGGCTTGTAAGAGTATGTCAAAGTTCTTGGTTTTGACTTAGAAATCAAAATTTGACTTAGGGACTTAAAAATTTATTTTAAAATTGTTCTTATACTTATTTGTTATATCAAAATCAACTTTAGTTTTACAATTTCCCCCTTTTTGATATAACAAAACCATTTAAAAATTTTATGTTTGGAATACGATTTTTGAAAGACTCCCCCTTAATATGTGCATTTTAAAAACAAGTGATGGATGGTTTCGTAAACTTAAAAAACATAAAACTTTCTCCCTCTTTTTGTTAGATCAAAATCAATGATAACCAAGGCAATAAATAAAGTAAACATGACATTAAGGATAATAATAGTTCATAACATAATTCATAGCAAGCAAAGTACTTAAAAAAATCCAACAACAATAAAAACAAAGCATAGGAAAATAAGTGCATAAGTTCTAATATAAATGCAACATAACTAGTCCTAAGAGCCAAAAGCAAAGCATAAGAAAGATCAAAGATCAATCATCGGCCATGTCATCACCATCGAGTCCATCATCATCATCCTCGTCTTCTTCTTCCTCTTGATCTTGATTACCATCATTGTTGAGTCATTGGATTTGACGAAGAGCTTCAAGAGATACTCTCAAGGAGTGTCCTTGAGTCTCTAGGTTCGTCATCCTAGTGTTGATGGCACCGAAACCTGAATGGAATTGAGTGGAGAGGATGTCAAGTTTTCCATCCATGGAATCTAATCGAGCATTTAAAGAGTCGAACCTCGTGGTGAGAAAGGTCATCATGTCAACTTAATGAAGAGGTTTCAGATCAATAGGAGCGTGAGGAGGAGAAGGAGGAGCGCCTCAAGTTCACTCACCATTAGCAATATAAATAAAGTGAGCACGGTTGAGAGATATCTCACCAATGAGTTCTTTCAAGGATCCCACCTTGTCAAAGGAGCAATCTATTCCAAATGCAAAAAGATAGTGCTGAGAATACAAGCATAAGGAAAAGATTGAACAAGAGAGGTAGCACGGTTTTGGACATGTCACACAATGTACGAGAAGACGATCCGGGCAAGGTTGGGTTGAACACCATCATGGAAGCATGTGATCCAAAAACTATCAACTTGACGGATTTGAGAATACCTACCATTTGATGGACGAATCCACCAAGAGATGATAAGATGGAGAAAGCGATCGTGTGCGTCAAGAGATGTGACTGAGACGATGAAAGGACCAAGAGAGTCTTCATCCTCAACACCCTTATCCTCAAGACTAAAAACATCAACAAAAGTAGAGGCATTAATAGTAAAGGACTTGCCCATGAGATAGGATTCAATTGCCACTACTTTGCTTTTGTCCGGAGATAAAATACATTTGGCATTGGAGTAAAAGATAAGGACAAGAGTTGGAAAGAACTTGCCGGTATGTGTGAGAAACCTCAAGAATTTCCATTCGATGAGTCGGTCATAGTATCGGAAAGGAAATTTGTATGAAGTGATGAATTGAACGTCCATATATCTTTCCTTTTTTGAGAGGATCGTTGCGGAAAAGATTGTAATTGTCCAATCTACGATTATTGTCCAAACTTTTGGCAAAGACTTTCTCAAAATCAACTCGTGCAACACGAGATTATGATGAAGATCCGGCTTCGGTACGAGATCGCTTCTTTGGTGCCATGATCTAGGATGGAGACAATAATTTTGGATTAGTTAAAACAATATGTATGCTTGTATAGTCAAATTCAATCCTATGTAATAATCTAACAATTCAATGTATTTGAGAATTTATCAAAAACTTTGAAAAACCATTAAAAATATACGAAAAAGGATTTATATACGTTTAAAAGAAATTGAGATTTTGAAATAATTTTGTAGGATTATCAAAACCCATACAATAGACATTTAAAATATGTTCAAAATCTAAATTTTAACAAATTAAATCCAAACGAAAATAAGGTTTTTCGAAAATATACCTTGAGTGTAGATTAGGATGAATTGATTGATTGTGAAGCACGAATTGATGATATAGTGTAGGAGTTGATGTTTGGAATCAAAACCCTCAAAGAAAATGTTGAGATTTTGGGTTAAGAACAACGAATTTGAGAGGATTTTATAAGAGGGGCCGACTAGGGTTTGATGGATATATTTGGGAAGTGTTTTAATGTTATTAAAATTAGGTTTAAAGTGTTTTAAAGCAACTTCCGTCCTCGAGTATCGATACCGGTATCGAAACACACTGTTTCGATCCTAGTATCGAAACACAAGTATCGAAGCTAGAATCGATACCTGTTCTTCCCAAACATAAACCCAAATGGGCTGATGAACAGGTATCGAAACAGGGGTTAGCTGTATCAATACCTTCGACCTTTGCTTTGCATATAGGCTATTAAAAGTTCTAGACTTGAGTCTCTAATGCCCCTAGAAGCATGCATATGACATAATGACATGTTTATTGTGCATGAACAAGTTCATACTCCCCCTAGCATATGCATAGAAGCATCAAGATACAAAAAAATAACATAAGCATGATTTAAATCAAGATTCAAGCAAGATATGCAAAAAGATGACACTTAGGAAGTCAAGATAGGCTAGTTAGACCTAACTCTATCCTAAGGGTCCAAAACCGCTCCTTATCCAAAGGTTTAGTAAATATGTCCGCTAATTAATTCAAGGTGTCAACAAACTCTAAAGAAACACCGTTTTTAGACACATGATCTCTAATAAAGTGATGTATAATTTCTATGTGTTTGGTTCTAGAGTGTTGAATGGGGTTCTTGGTAAGACATATGGCACTAGTATTATCACACTTGAGGGGAATGGTTTCAACCTTAATGCCATAATCTAAGAGTTGTTACTTCATCCATAAAACTTGTGCACAACAACTTCCTAAGGATATGTACTCCGCTTCGGTGGTAGATAGAGATACACTATTTTGTTTCTTAGAGAACCAAGATATGAGCATACTACTTAAGAATTGACAAGTTTCGGAAGTACTTTTCCTATCTATCCTACAACCTCCATAATCCACATCCGAATAGGCATGAAGATCAAAGGAAGAAGCTTTAGGATACCAAAGACCTAAACAAGGTGTGTCTCTAAGGTACCTAAAGATTCTTTTAATGGCTACAAGGTGTGATTCTCTAAGACTAGCTTGAAACCTAGGACACAAGCAAACACTAAACATGATATCCGGTCTACTTGCGGTAAGGTAAAGCAAAGAACCTATCATGGATCTATATAATTTAGAATCAACACACTTACCTCCTTCATCCCTGTCAAGCTTTGTAGATGAGCTCATAGGAGTGGCTTGAGGTTTGACATGCTCCAAGACAAACTTCTTGAGCATATCTTTGATGTACTTGGCTTGATTAATGAAGGTGTCATCCTTCTTTTGCTTGATTTGGAGTCCCAAAAAGAATGAGAGTTCTCCCATCATGCTCATCTCGAATTCACCTTGCATAAGCATAAAAAATTCTTGACAATAACATTCATTAGTAGATCCAAAAATTATATCATCAACATAAATTTGAACTACTAAGATGTCATTTTTAAATCTTTTTATAAAAAGTGTAGTATCCACCTTTCCCTTTTCAAAACTCTTTTCTATCAAAAAATTTGAAAGCCTTTCATACCAAGCTCTAGGAGCTTACTTTAAACCATATAAAGCTTTTGTTAGTTTAAAAACATGGTTTGGAAATTTTGGATTTTCAAAATCCGGTAGTTGTTCAACATACACTTCTTCATTTATAAAACCATTTAAGAAAGCACTTTGACATCCATTTGAAAAAGCTTGAAATCATGATAACATGCAAATTCAAGTACCATCCTAATGGCTTCCATTCTAGCTACGGGTGAATAAGTTTCATCGAAATCTATTCCTTCCTCTTGAGTGTAACCTTTAGCAACTAATCTAGTTTTGTTTCTCACTATGTTACCACTCGCATCTAGTTTGTTTCTAAAAACCCATTTAGTCCCTATAGTAGATTTATTACTAGGCCTATCAGCTAATATCCATACATTACTTCTCTCAAATTGATTTAACGCTTCTTGCATAGCCAAAATCCAATAATCATCATCTAAGGCTTCATTGATATTTTTGGGCTCTATGCGTGAGATAAATGCAAAATGATTTATTAATCTAAGAGAAGAACGAGTAGTTATCCCCTTGGATGGATCACCCACGATTTCACCACTTTTGACATAGTTGAACTCCCTTGGGTAGCTCACTTCCTTTTCTTCAAGATTTACATTTCCTAAAACTTCTATTGGAGGATCTTGTGCTTCCTCATTGCTTGGAACTCCATCCACCTTTGATGCTTGTCCATCACCAATGGTTTCATTGATTCCTATATCATCATCATCACAAGAATCCTTCCTCGGAAGGAGGTTATCATCGAAAACCACATGTATCGACTCTTCTACAACTAAGGTTCTTTTGTTGAAAATTCTATAAGCCTTAGAATTTGAAGAATAACCAAGAAAAATAGCTTCATCAGTTTTTGCATCAAATTTACCTAAATTGTCTTTTCCATTATTTAAAACAAAACACTTGCATCCAAAAGGATGAAAATGGCTAATGTTAGGCTTTTTAGATTTCAAAATCTCATAAGGAGTTTTCTTTAAAATAAGCCTAATCATTACTCGATTTATAATAAAACAAGAAGTGTTTGTGGCTTCCGCACAAAAGTACTTAGGTAAATTATTTTCATAAAGCATGGTTCTAGCTATTTCTTCTAAAGTTCTATTCTTCCTCTCAACTATCCCATTTTGTTGAGGAGTGCGAGGAGCCGAAAAATTATGGCTAATCCTATTTTCATTACAAAAATTTTCAAAACCTAGATTTTAAAATTCCGTTCCATGATCACTTCTAATATGAGAAATTCTTTGATCAAGGTCATTTTGAGAAATGTTTGAAAATGTGATGAATTTTTCTAAGGCTTCATCTTTAGTACTCAAAAATAGAGCCCAAATGTATCTAGAGTAATCATCAACAATAACAAAGGCATATGATTTTCCATCCAAGCTAGTAGTCCTAATAGGTCCAAAGAGATCCATATGGATCAATTGTAATACTCTACTAGTTGAAACACCATTAATGGATTTAAAAGAAACTCTCTTTTGTTTACCCTTAGCACATGCATCACAAATTTTATCTAGGGAAAACTTGAGCTTAGGTAAACCTTTAACTAGATTTTGGGAGGCTAGTTTCTCTAGAACACTTATACTAGCATGCCCTAATTTTCTATGCATAACCATGCATCATTTTCATCATTAGCAACTAAGCATGCATGAGAAAAATTAATGTCATCTAGATGTACCATGTAAATATTTCCTATGCGTTGACCTATGAGCATTATTCTATTAGATTCTATGTCAATTATTTTGCAACCACTTTTATCAAAAGAAACATAGAAACCCTTATCACACAATTGACTAATGCTCAACAAATTATGCTTAAGACCATCAACAAGCAAGACATTTTCAATAAAAATAGAGGAGTGATTACCAATGGAGCCAATACCCTTAATTTGGCCTTTGGAGTTGTCACCAAAAGTCACTACTCCACCCTTTTTGAGCTCTAACTCCTTAAATCGTCCATTGTCTCCGGTCATATGCCTTGAGCATCCACTATTAAGGTACCACATGTTTTGACTTGAAGCTTTGGCCTTGAAGCAATGCTCAACCTACAAACAAAGATTTAGTTTTTGATTTTTGGTACCCAAACCATTTTGGGTCCATGAGTGTTAGTCCCTAAAATCTTGGTTCCCTTGGGAATCCAAGAAGCAATGACATTTAAATTATTAGAAACAATGAGTTCCTTGGGAATCCAAACACTCTTAATCTTTCTATGCCTAGAATGCCTTTTAAAATTTCTTTGTTTGTGATCATAAAAATTCATTTTCACATGGTTGGATTTTGAAGAGCTTCCTTTTTCAAAAGTTGAACTCCCTACCACTTTGATTTGTTCCTTAAGCTTATTCACCACCTTGTGGTGATTTTCACTCAAGCTACAAATAAGGTTGTTCAAATCAACATTTTCTTTTTGGAAAAATTTTAAATCATCATTTAAATCAACAACCTTTTCTCCAAATCCAAAATTGTTTTTGTCAAAGAATCATTTTTATTTCTAAATCAGAAATGGTTTTCTTGGTTTTTAAAATTGATTCTTTGAACTTTAAAACCAACTCATCATACACATCTTGTAATTCATCATAAGCATCATAAAGTTCATCATAAGATAAATCATTAAAAGATGGTTGGAGGGTTACCTTGGGCTCATCAAGAGCCATGAGACACAAGTTTTCTACTTCGTTATCCTCATCGGATGATGACTCCTCATCACTCCAAGTTGCAACATTAGCCTTTTGTTTCTTCTTCTTCTCAAAACCCTTCCTTTTGTATAAAGGGCAATCGGTCCAAATGTGACCGGGCTTCTTGCATTCATAGCAAATGATTTGATCTTTCTCCTCTTTTTTGCTCTTTGCTTTGAAGTCTCTCTTTCTTTGAAATCTTCTATTCCTATTTTCCCTCATAAGCCTAGTGAATCTTTTGGCCACCATGGCCAATTCCTCTAGCTCTTCTTCTTCACTAGTATCCACTTCTTCTTCTGAACATGAAGCTTTAAGAGCAATCCCTTGCTTCCCTTTCTCAACTTCCCTGTTTTCAATCTTCATCTTTTCCTTCTTTTTCTCCTCTTCTCTTCCTTTCTTCATGATCTCATGGGTGAGAAGAGATCCCACAAGAGCATCAAGTTTGAGAGTCTTGAGGTCCTTGGCTTCAATGATAGTCGTCCTCTTGCTATCCTAAGATTCGGGAAGAGAATAGATAAGCTTTCGAACGAGCTTTTTTTCCAGAATGATCTCACTGAAACCCTTGAGACCATTTACAATCACCGAGAATCTATCGAACATTTTGGTGATGTCTTCATCCGTTTCCATCTTGAAGTTTTCATAACTTAGATTGAGTAGACCAATCTTGGTTTCCTTAACATCATTGGTGTCCTCATAGGTGGTCTCCAAAGAATCTCAAACTTCTTTGTCACTTGTACATGAAGACATCTTGGAATAGATGTTGGGCCTTAGTGCAAAAAAGAGTATGTGGAGAGCTTTATCATTTGTGGACATCCTCCTTTCTTCATCGGTCATCTCATTTCTTCTCTTTGGTACTTGTCGGTCTCCTTCTTGCTTTATTGGGATTGAGGGTCCATCTTCGATTATATCCCAAAGGACATAATCATTTAAGTTGATGAATAACCTCATCCTATTCTTCCAATAGGGGTAGTTATCCCCATTGAATAAGGGCGGCTTGGTGATGGAGTGCGATTCATTCCATGAACCGGAGGTGGAGGCTATTGAATCTTGACTTGTGGATTTGATCAAAACGCCTTGGATCTTCTTTGGTAGATATGAATCTCTTCAAAGATTAGGATCTGATACCAATTTTTGAGTTGATCAAACTTGTAAGATGGCCAAGAAGGGGGTGAATTGGCAATTTAAAAATTGTGGAGTAAATTTTTCGGTAATAATGCTAGAATTGAGGAACAAAGAATTTATAGTGGTTCAAGCTTCGAACAAGCTCTACATCCACTACCTTAGCTCCCACTAAGTATTTTGAACCAATTCACTATTGAATTCAACCTTTTTTCAAGGTTCAATGGATAACCTTTACAAACAAATCAATTTTCTACCCAAAATTGATTTCAACCTCACAAAAAGTTACTAGAGATAGAAAGGGGTAAAAGAAATTCTCTCACAAGAAATATATGCCTCAAATACAAATTAACTCTCCCCAAAATTAAGAATTACAAGAATCAAATTAAGATCACAAGTTGGGAGGCTATGATATGAATAAATGCTTGGAGTTGGATTTGATTTGCTTGGATGTTGCTTGAGGTTCAATAGTTACTTAATGCTGTTGAAAATGCTTCTTTTTATACCTTCTCATTGATTTCTAACCGTTGAGATTGTTGGAAATGTAAATATGGACGTTGGAGCTTCATCTTTCCATCATAAATGCACTCTGCAGCAGGTGGTATCGAAACACGGGGTACCTGTTTCGAAACATGCCAAGAATAGAAAGAGTCGTTTTGCATTTAATAAGGGGTGTATCGATACCTGTTTCGATACAAAAAGTTTCTGTGATGCTTGGTATCGAACCTTGTTTCGATACAGGCTAACCATCAATCAAATTTTAACTAACACCAACGGTCGACTCATTTAATACTTGAAAATAGCCATTAGGGGTTAAGGGTGTATCGATACCTGTATCGATACCAGGAGTCATATTTCTAAAATTAAAAAGTAATTTTAAAAAAATTAACCAAGTTGTTTCGATACTAGTACCGAAACATGGGTTGGCAGAAAGTTTTGGTATCGAACCCTGTTTCGATACCTGTTCTTGTTCTCAAGAACAAGCCTTGAAAAATCCCAGGTGTATCGATACCTGTCCTCATGGTATCGATACCCTCGTATAAAAATGGCTTGTAAGAGTATTTCAAAGTTCTTGGTTTTGATTTAGAAATCAAACTTTGACTTAGGGACTTAAAAATTTATTTCAAAATAGTCCTTACACTTATTTGTTATATCAAAATCAACTTTAGTTTTACAAAAAACTAAGCTAAAACTTTGAATCTTTAAGGGGCTTTTGATCCAATTGTAATTCTAGTTGATCTAATCTTCCAATGGCCTATTTAATTAACTCAAAACTCAAGTTTTAAATCATAAAACCCAAGTTACTTATTTTATAATCTTAAAAACCTATTTTATAAATAAAACCTAAACCCTTTTTCATTATTTTCGTTTTCCCTTTTCTCAAGGCAGAGAATCATCTTTTGAAGGTAAACCCTAAACTTTTCAATTAAAATTATTTCTTTAATTATTCTTAAAATTTCTTCATCAAAATGTTTTGATTTTCACTCGTTTTCTTCATTAAAAACCTTGAAAGTATATTGGATCAATTTTAGAGGTTAGGAATCATTTAAAACTCTAAATTTTATAGTTCTTTACAGAAATTCCAAATTTATTGTCTTGGTTAAACATTTTTAATCCTTTGCTTTTGAAAAATCTATTTTCGAGTTAAAATTATACAATTTTCGTTCAAGATTTTTACCCACGGTTTTTGGATTCTAAAATGATGATTTTTAATGTGTTAGGATGTTTATAAAATGTTTTTAAAATCCCTAATACCGGACTAAAGGTTTAGGAGGAGTTTAATTGGTTTCAAAAAGTGTTTGATTAAGCTTTTGATAGGTTTAAAGGGCCTTCCGAAATGGGATTTATTGAGTGCGACTGGGAGCACTAAATCCATAGTTTTTGATGCTTGAAATAGGGCAAGAAGTAGGTGATCTCATTTGAAGTGATCGATTGGAGTTTCACTGACTTGTTGGATAAGTTTCAATTATCGGTGAGTGATTTATGAGAGTGGGTTGCTTTGAAATTGTTTTAAATCTATTTTATAGAGTTTTGGGGCATAGGGATGGTGTAAAAAACCTCCCTATACTCGGACATAAGTGTTTTAGTTTTGCTCTTTTGAAAATCCCATACTATGTTTTTCTTTACTATGTGATTTTGTCATGTTTATGTTTTAATTGTGCATATGAGACTATGCATGTAGTTAGATGCTCATGATAATGTTTTATAATGTTTTGATGCTCCCATGATTTGTTTTCAAAATTTGATGAAAAGTTGTCTTATCGATTTATGCATTTGATGCATACATTGATGGGAAGCATGAGTGTGATTCATTATTTTTATCTTGACACTTGAGCATCGTGTTTTGTTTTTAGTGTTGGTATTAAAGATGATGAAACATGGATAAGTTGATCGATCAATAGGATGTGAGTGCACTATAATTAAAAATTCATACGTATGTAAATTCCTTGGTGATGCATTAGAGGTGATGCCTAGTACTGTGTGATATAACAATTACCTTATCATATTCGAGTATGGCGAACTATCTCGGACACCAAGGTGGACCGATATTGGTCATTGTGGATTGTGTTTGTCAATCACGGTTATTTTGGGTATATAAGCCACATACGAGTTTTCCGTTTATCCTAACGTTTAGTGGTAATGTAAACGGTTCATTAATATCAGTACAATGTTAAGCAAGTATATTTTCTTAATTGAATAGAGTTTTGAACGAAGCTTTACCATGGGCATGTAAGACTTGTGTTATGCTTATTGAGCATGTGTTTTCAAAAGTTATTTGAAAAATGTCTTGTGGCTTATGTGATGGTATACTTGCTGGTTTCATGATGTTGGCATTGATAGCCATGTGTTTGTTTTATGAGTTGAGCATCACATGTTTTTATAAAACTTTGGCTTTTATGGGTTGCATTGAAAATTAATTTTACTTATATTTTTTATATATCATTCACTAAGCTTTTGCTAACTACTCTCCTTTACTTGCAATGCACAAAAATAAGTGATTAAGTGTTACCAAGAAGCATGGGTGTCAAGTAATCCATTTTATATTTTCTTAGGTTCAAGTATGTTTTAAGTTAAATTGAGAACCTTAAGTAGATAAGAGCAATGAAGCAATGAACTTATGTGTGCTTTGTGGATATTCTATTGTGAACTTCCTCTATGACATTTATGATGATATTGAAGTATTTATGAGATTCAATCCATGATGAAATTGAAGTTATGTTATGCTTTGCTGAATGTTAGTCTCAATTTCTGTTGAGAGCATGGAACTATGACAATTGTATATAGAAATCTTGTTAAATTATGTTATTTAATCCCTTAGGTGAATAAATGCATCTACTACATCTTTAGTCATGTCTAAGGTACGAAATCTGTGTAAATTATGCTTTATGGGCATAGGGTTTCGATACTTATTCATAAGATATCGATACCCAGGCAAAAAAATGATGGTTTACTAAAAAAATTGGCCTATGATAAGTGCTTAAAATAATTAATATTTTATGCTTAATTACTCCTTGGTTTGATGAATATGCTACTGATCTTGCTGTTTATCGTGTGATTTTGTGTAGGACTCTGAATCTGGAAAATACACTTAAATGACCGATTTCTAAAGTTTTTTTATTTCCTGATTCGAGTCTGGATTCGTGGGATCGACTTTGGGCTTGAAATCTGACGCGACATTTCGTCAGGAACTTCTAGAAGATGATGTCAGCAGGCGCGTGATAGCTTATCAGCATTCCAGATAGCTTATCAGCCACGTTTTGAACTTCAAATTAAGATTTATCTTTTTGTAATTTGAATTTAAATATTTTTATATTTATCTAGGATTTATCTATTATTTTTAGGGTTTGAAAAGGCTATAAATACCCACCTTGGGTAAGCCTAGAACATCATTCTTGATTTTCTTTAATTTCATCTCTTTGTTCTAGGTTTTATAAAAGCTTTCTTTCTTTATTTTTCTTGTTTTTATTTTCTTTATTTTTTATTTATTGTGTCGAGAATAATTCTTCCTATAATTATGCTCCGCTAAGTTTTTATTATCCAAGGGCTTAAGCGATGACTCGATCCAAACGGTAGGATTGAAAAGCACATCAATAACTTTGTCTTTCTTTTATTTCTTTTAAAGTTTTCTTTTGAACTTAATTTTTTATTCAAATTGATTTCAAAACTAAAAATTGAATTTGGTCAAGATTTTGGTTTGATCATTTATTTGGGAGGCAAGATCGGTTGTTCAAGTAAATTTCCTGGAACACATTAGCAAATTGATTGCTAAGAACAAAATAAAGATTGGATCAGTTATTTTTGAAATAACATAGTCCATGAAACCAATAAAAGATAGATTTAGGTATTCGGTTTAGAAGTTTGGCTTCAAGGATTGAACCTTGAAAACTAATACCGACGTAAAATTCCGAAGTGAAAATCTTTTTCCAATGATCTATTAAAATCGAGTCAAAGCGAAAGCCTAAGGCTAGTTTTTATTTTATTAAATTACTTTCTTTGTTTCAACCTCTTCAATTACTTAGTTTATTACATTCGACAAAATCACCTTTTTACTCAAACACAATTCGATCAACTTTCTTGGATCACCAATCGAACAAAGCATAATCAAGAAGTTTCTAGTCCCTGTGGAATCGACCCTTACTTCTCCTTTATTATATTTATTTTTCTATTATTTATTTGAGAATAAGGAATTAATTTTTGACACTTTACGATGCGTGTCAAAATTGGTTCCGTTGCCGAGGACTACGACAAAGTTACTGATTTATTTTTGTTTGGTTTTTGACCAGGAAAATTAGGAATAACAAGTGACGATGGGAGACGATAATCGAACCATCCAATAACTCAATGCGGCACCTGATGATTATTAGCCGATGTACATCATATTCCCAAATGGTGATACGCCATTCACCCTTAAGATAGGATTAATTCATCTCTTGCCAATCTACCACGGTTTGTCGAGCGAAAATCCTCATAAACATTTCAAGGAATTTCACATGGTTTGTTTAAGTACAAAACCACAGGAGTTTCTGAAGATCAAATTAAACTTTGCGTCTTTCCTTTTTGTTTAACTGATATTGCAAAAGATTGGTTATTTGATTTGCCTTCTAATTCTTTTACAACTTGGACTGATATGGCTCGTCTTTTTCTTGACAGATTTTCCCAGCAGCTAAGGCAAGCGAACTGAGGCGAAGTATCCTGAGTATCCGACAAAAGAATACCGAAACTTTGTATGATTACTGAGAGCGATTTAAAAAACTATGTGCGAACTATCCGCAACATGGTTTGTCTGAACAAAAATTACACCAGTATTTTTATGAAAGATTAATGCTTATGGATATGAAGGTAATTGATGCTACAAGTGGAGGCGCACTTGTCAACATGACTCCTACCACTGCTAGAACGTTGATATCTACCATGGCCTTTAATTCGTAGCGATTTCATTCTGCAAGTGAACCGTCTCGACGGGTTCACGAGGTAAGTACAGTTTCCTTAGAAAATAAAATTGACAAATTAGATGACATTGTTCAATCTCTTGTTTTAGATAAAAAGAGCGCAACTAGACTTTGCGAGATAGGTACAAGTCCAAAGTCATCATTGGAGTTCATTGTTGAGCGATTACCAAATTTCCAAGAAAAGTTCCAAAACCGTACTGAGATCCACTTACAGGAACTAAATAAGAAAATATCCCAATTAGCTGAAACCGTAGGACGACTAGAATCACAAGGAAAACCCCTGACCAAATAGAGTTAAACCCTAGAGAAAATATTAGTGCAATTACCCTTCGAAGTGTCACGATTGTTTATCCTGAAGTTCCAAAAGAAACTATTTTACAACCAGAAAATGAGAAGAAAACGCTAACTTTAGAATCTCAAGGTATACCTCCATCACTCCCACCTCCTACTCCTACCATTTCTTAAGAGATTGCACCTCCATTTTCTTCAAGATTGATGAAACGCGACAAAAAAGGTGAGGAAAAAGAAATTATAGATGTGTTCAAAAAAGTGCAAGTTAACATACCTCTTTTGGAAGTGATCCGACGAGTTCCGAGGTATGCTAGATTTTTAAAAGAATTATGCACTACAAAGAGGAAATTGAACATAAATGAAAAAGTAAATTTAGGAGAAAATATTTCTACAGTTTTTCAGCGAAAGCTTTCGCCAAAAATCAACGACCAAGGTACGTTCGTTATTCCTTGTAAAATAGGAAATGTTTTCATTAATCATGTTATGTGCGATTTAGGAGCTTCAATTAATGTTATACCTTTTTTGGTTTATAAAACGATTACTAACGAGCCTTTGAAGGAAACAAGAGTCACTATATAGTGGGCGGATCATCAAGATTTTGATTTGATAATTTATGTGGAAAGAAAGTGTAATACCCTAAACATAGCTTAGAAGTTAAGGACTAAATAAATTAAATTAGAGCTTAATAAAATTCAAAGTTTAGTGACTAAATTGAATAAATTTGAAAATTAGAGGTCAATTTGAAAAGGGACCAAAAAGTGAAAATTCAAAAGAGGTGAGATTGCATGTAAGTTTTTAAGAAGTTGGTGGCCTTGGGCACATGGCAAAACACCATGTGGCCAGCCACCCCTTGTCCATAATAATAGATTTGTTTAAATTAAAAAAAAATAATAAGAAAAGGGGAAAATGTTGATTATATGTCATAGTGGGAGAGAGAAAGTTCTATTTGTCATCTTCTTCACCCATTTCTTCCCTCTTGGCTGGCCATGGGAGAGAGTTTGAGAGAAAATATTTGCTTGCCTTGCATGTGAGATTTTAAGTGAGATTTCGAAGGTTTGAAGCAAGATTCTTGATTAGGGAGGTCAAACAAGCAAGGTAAGGTATTTTTTTCTTCTAAGCTTAGCTAAAAATGTAGTTGAAGGTTGTTAGCTTGAAATCCATGGCTGAAAATTTAATATAGTGTTCTTAGTTAGCTTATTTTTAAGTTAGAAATTGAATGCATGTTGCTGGAAAATACATGTTATATTTGTTGAGTTTTTGAGCTTAAGGACTAAGTTGCATGGATTTGGAAATTATAGGGACTGTTTTATGGTTAAATTTAGGAAGGATTTTGATGTTAGGATGATTAAAATATTCATATGTGGACTGATTTGGGGTAAAAAGAAGCATGAAAAATTGTTGCTAGGAAATTAAGTGATAAATGTGATTTTTGGATTGTTTTGTAAGAATTGAGAAATTAGTGGACTTAATTATTTTTGTTGAATCTGGAAATTCAATATTTAATTCATAGGATAGTGTGTTAAGAGTGAGGAAATTAAATTGTAGGTGCTTTGGTCGAATGGATGAAGGAAGGGAGGTGTTAGAATTAGTAAAGTGCTTTGGACTAGCTTATAGGTGATAATTTGGTAGCTTCATGGATTGAGCTGAAAACTCTATTTAAATGAAAAATTAAAAATGTTTGTATAGGTAAAGTATGCTTGAAATTGAGTCTACTAAAGTTTACAAGTGTTGGATGAGTTGAATTGGTGTTTAGGTTGATGAATCTTGAGCTAGAATTGATGTAGGTGAAATCTGTCCAGAATAGACCCTGTTCTGGACAGTAGCTTCAAAAATTTCCCTAAAATAATGTACAAGGAATTTAGGGCTGTAATTGAGCAGTCTAGAACTTGGATGAGTCTAATTTAATTAGAAAAAAACCTCACCTCGTTTTCCCTTGTAAATTAGGAGATATAAGAGAAACAAAAAGATTGGTCCAGACTGTCCCGAAACAGCACTGCTGTGTCTTTAAATTGAAAACTGGTATTGATAGGTTCCTAGGAAAAATTCAAGCTTTATATGGTTCAAAAGATGGTTTCGTTAGCTTTCCAACGAGGTAAAGTGGACAATTTTTGGACATGTGGACCAAAAGATAAAAATAATTTAGTGAGCATTGTACAATCTGTCGAGGAATGTAACCTTACTGTTTTGGTTGTTTTGGAGTTGTTAATTATGAAATGTGTAGTTCGAATGTATTTTGATGATGTGTCAGTGCTTTTGTTTATTTTAGAGGCTTCTAAAGAATTGGATAGTGAGGAAGAGCTGAGGCAAGAGCTTGCCAAAAGAAGGAGCAAGGGGCCAATCATCCATAATCCCTAGGAGTTTCGCTTGGATTGTTTGTGAGTGTGACTTTCTTTGGGGTTGGGACTAGGTCCTAACCCAATTCTGATTTTTGGTTGTTTATGATTAAACCGGTATGAAATATGATTTAATACAAACTTGGCTAATCTTTAAGGGAAGAGTGAAATGCTATGAAAACTTGTTTGTTGCCATGTTACTTGTTAGCATGTTGATTGAATATGTATTGCTTATTAAGTAATTGTTTTGGTTTGTTCATACCCATGCATTGCATATGCCAAGGTATGAATGGCATGCTTAAGCTTGGGATGCAAGGTATGTGTACATGCATTTGTTCCATACAATTAAAGTTCTGATTTTTGCTTGTGCTTAGCATGTTTGATATAATGTATAAGGAATGACATGAAATGAATTTTTATGAGTCTAGGCATAATGGCCTAAGAGGCTTGGTCTATGAGGACCGTGTTATTGAAATGATAATGAATATTCGATTGATATGCTTAAATTGATAATCGACAACCTTGGTAGCTAGTTAGTTAGATAGGAGGGCATGCCTTAGAATCTAGAGCTCATTGTATCGGGTAGGACTTCGGTCCGGGGCAATTGGCCCTTATTGGCCTCAGTTGGAGGGTACATTTTTGGTCGTTGGTGACAGTAGGAGGCTTTGACCAGCACTATAGGTGCATATTGTGGCGACAGTTGGTTGGAGATTCGATTATCTTCTAGCTAAATACCAAGGTGGTTGTAATGATTTAATTAACTTGAACTTGAATTGCACTATATTTGTTAGTTAAATGTAAGCATGATTACTTCGTATGAAAATGCATTTGTTATTGGTATATATTGAATATTGGATTGTTACACATGTATTTGGAATACGTGTACTTGAACTTGGCATGTTATGGTATATGTGAACTTACTTGGCATATGATACATGTTTGGATTGTCTTGGATTGTTTTGATTCTTTGTTTTTGTTACCTCACTAAGTACCTTATGTACTTACCCCCGGTCCCTTTTGCTCTTCCCAAACATTTCAGGTCGATCGATTAATAGCTCGGTCCCGGATTTCCGTCGTTCGGATCAGCAGCAGCACAAGCCATGTATGTTTCTTTTTGAGATCTCCTAGTGGTGGCTAGTCTTGTTTTGTTAGACCATGCATTTTGATTACTTTAGACGGATGTATATAGTGAATCATTTTGGTAACTTGGGACTTAAATTTGTATAACTTAAGAATGATGACATATTTGATACGTTTAATATGTATGTATATTTTGTAATGGATTACATGTTATGGAATGAAATGGAACGAACTATTGATATTTTTATATGGAATGGATAAATAAATTATAGAATTATTGAATGAACAATAGGTTTCGGGAATGTTTAGCAGTGAATATAAGTTGCTAAGTGGTTTTTAGGCCTAGTAAAAGGAAAAGTTTTAATTTACCCCTAAAATCGGTACTTTCAGGTTAAGTTAAGTTGGTAAACCATTGTTCGGGCCGGGTTATCGGAGTGCTCAAGGACCGGTGACGCTCCTTTCCTACCGGCCTGGGGTGGGGGTGTCACAGAAAGATCAGCTATTGAAGTAAATTTCCTGGGAACATATTAGCAAATTGATTGCTAAGAAGAAAACAAAGGTTGCATCATTTATTAATGAAATAACATAATCCAAGTCGGTTTAAATAATTTAAATGATTTTTCTACAAAAATTGAGTTGGTGGATTAATTCATGAAACCAATATCAAAGATAGACTTAGGTATTCGGTTTAGAAGTTTCGCTTCAAGGATTGAACCTTGAAAGCTAAAATCCCAAATTGAAAATCATTTTTCGATTATCTATTAAAATCGATTCAAAGTGAAAGTCTAAGGCTAGTTTTTATTTTATTAAATTACTTCCTTTGTTTCAACATCTTCAATTACTTAGTTTATTATATTCGACAAAACCCCCTTTTTACTCAAACACAATTCGATCAACTTTTACGTCAAAAAAAAATTCGATCAACTTTCTTGGATCACCAATCGAACAGAGCATAACCAGGAAGTTTATAGTCCCTGTGGGATCGACCCTTACTTATCCATTACTATATTTAATTTTCTATTATTTATTTAAGAATAAGGAATTAATTTTTGACATTTTACGATGCGTGTTAGCCTGGGTATTGAAACCACATGAATTGGTTTCAAAACAGTATGATGAGCACAAGCAGGTGTTTTGATACACTTGAACTTGGTATCGATATTGGTCCTTACAGTTTCAAATGATACCGATACGGGGTCATAGCTGTATCGAAACATGGGCTTGTCGCATAGGGTATGTATCGACTTATCGAAGGAGTATCGATACGCTAGGCCAATGTTTCGATACCAATCTTTACTGTGAATACAAAGATCGAAAGAAGACCTAGAGATATCAATACCCCTATCATTTAAAGTCGCTATAAGCTGAGTTAAATCTTGAAAACTTACATTTTAGTCACTAAAATTTAAGAATGTAATTAGATGAATTGTAGATATTATTTTAAACTTTTAATTTATGTACAAGCATGAAATATACTTAATTAAGGATTGGAAACCTTAATTTTACTTTTAAATAATAATTATCTAGAAAATTATAATTAGGTCCCTAAAACTTGTTCGGTTAAATTAGGACTCGTTTATCATTAATTTTGGTTGAAAATGAACTCAGTTCTTGCATAAAAATGTAGGATCTAATTAAAGCAATTAGAGAGGATAAAAGAAAAAAAATAGAGTCGTTTATCAGGGAAAGTCTCCAGATAGCCTCGGTATTCCCCGTGTAGCTCGTTAGAGTCGAGTAGCATCTAGATCGGGGCAAGGGGGTTACAATTCAATTAAAAATAAGGGAAACAAAATTTCAAGAAACAATGTGTATGAATGAGCTAAATAATATATGCAACTAAGCTTAAAATAATATTATAATACAAAAATATTTTAAATACGTGGTTTTAAATCTAAGCTTATGGATAAAGCTATTCCATGTATAACATATATAAAACATAATAAATGTAATATATATGTAGGTAAAAGATGAGTTAGTAAAAAAAATCCTTTTCCTTTCATCATCATGAGACAAGATGAAAGCATAGTTAGTAGAATCGTACATGTATCAATATAGATCATTAATGTATATAATTGTCTAGCTTATCTATATGGCTTCGTAAATACTATCAAGTGTGCTATTTTTCTTTCTTAGGTTTAGGATGATTTTTAATGAGGTAGTTGATAGTTGGACTTTCTCTTAATTTTATAAAAAATCTCTATTTTCTCTTAAAATTCTTATAAACAAATTCTTAATTTCTTAAGATTTATCTTCTATATTTTCTTGAAAATAATTTCTAATAAAGATTAATAGATTATTTTGGACTTTTCATCTCCAATTATTGATTTATGCTATTTTTTTAGGATAATACAAAAATAGTGACGTAATTATTGGATATATGAACGACAAATAATTTATGTGTTATGGAAGATGAATGTACGATAATTAGATTATTTTGAAGAATTTTACCAGACACACAATAAAAAATTTGTATTGGAATGCAAAGAGGGAGGGATTGATTCTCATTATACTGCTTATTACGATAACCATGATATTTATAATCCTATTAAAAAATGCCTAACAAAATGACCTAACTAACTAATAACATATATCATATTAACAACTAATAAACTACTAATTGCAACTCATTATATTCTAACATTCATCCTACTTTCTCAATCTTTTTGATTTTTTTTATAGTTGATTGTCTTTTATGAACAATGATATCTTCATTCACCATATTTTTCTTACATATAACTCACATTTTTTCATCCACCTTCATTTCTTTTTTCATTCAATGATCCACCTAGGAATTCCTTAAAAAACAAAATAAGATGATTAAATGGTTCAAGATCAATACATTAAGTTACTCGAGCTGAAACCCGAACAATAAAAAATATATCAAACTATATTCAAACTTTATCTTCATTGATATCTTTTTTCTTTAGATTTTAAATATCCTTGTTCTTTCAATCATAATTTTTCTTCATTATTGTGGCAACCTCACCTTGGGTTAGGAGACGGGGGCATCTACCGGACTTACAAACTCGAACTTTGTATTCAAATCTAAGACAATTTGATTATTTGTATAACTTTACAAGTAAATTCCTTTTATCAATTATCGGGCCAATTTAAAACTTTTTTCAAACCTTAAACATATATCAATTTCAAAATTTCAAATTCGATTCATTTATCAATTCTGGTCATAATCGTGCTCGTACTGAAACCTTTAACCATATTATTAATTGTTTCACAATCTTTTTTGTGATCTTATTAATCAAACCAATTCAAATCTCAAATTGAACTAAAAGTAACAGGAGGTATCGATACCCCTATTGGGAGGTATCGAAGCAAGAGTATCGATCCCAAGCTAGATGTCAGTCAACTATGTTGACCCGTTGACTTATTGACTTAAGACTAGAGCAGCTTGGTTCGATACTAGTACCGAATCAGGGAGTTCATTGCCAGTCTTCGTATCGAACCAAGCATCAAACTAGGGAGTTCACTGTCAGGCTTGGTATCGAACCAAGCATCGAATCAAAGAGTACATTGGTCGATTTGACATCGAACCAGGTATTGAAGCAGATGGTTATTAACAAGGGGTATCGATACACATGGGGTTGATATCGATACCCCTGCTCGAAATGGAAGGTTTCAAGCTTCTAATTCACTTAGACATCATCTAAAATGCCTCTAATTTAGCCTCCAATCATCCCTAGTCCTTAAGGGACAATACTTAACTTGTTAGGTAACAAATAACAACTTACAACTCTAATCTTTTGACCATTTCATTACCAAGTTAATGTTCGTGCCAATTAACTTTCAAGTTGACCATTATGCTATGTTCTTACACAATGGTAACCAACACAACATAACACTACCTTAAGGTTCACATGTTTACCTATTAGCTCATTAGCTTGTTTAGCAAAAATTCCAAAGACATGGTATACAAATTAAGGACCAAGACCCCTAAGTACATTAAGTTAGCCTAGATGTGTTTACCATGAAGACTAGCCTAAATCCCAATTCGCCTTATGGTTTACGTACCATATTTGCATATCAAAGATCAAAATATGTACAAACCATAAATCGAGACTCAAAATGCATACACAACTCTAACATGATCGCCATGCCATAAGGATTACATAACGATTGCTCCATGGCAATATACAAAACATTAGCCAAATCTCAAATGCAAAAACTAATCAAAACATGTTCATTATGCCACCATAAGCTAGGAGTTACAAAACTAATCGAGCTTATTTTATATATTTAGAAAGCTAAGAAGATCCTCTACAAGGACAATTTAACCTCACATTTTAATTCTTTCCCGATCATTACCAATTTTCGTTTGAATCAGACTTATCCAGATTCGGGGCTGTTCGGATAGCCCTTACGGAAAAGCTTATAACTTCTCTACAAAATTCTGATCAAGTTTCTGTAAGTTTTCCCTTAAACTAGATGTATGGGAGTATTCTACTTCAAAATTTAAGCTCCTAACACCTTCAAATCGGACCTAGAGAAATTTTCAAAGATGGCTACCCGGAATGACATTTCTAGGCATTTTCGGCTAGTTTTCATTCTATACATTTAATTCCTAATTACCAAATTATGCTCATGATTTTCCAGCATTTAGTACTTAAGAATCAACATCAATTAGCCTATTTTCCAGTAACTTATTGATTCAAATAACACATATATAACATTCACAAAAATCTTAATTCCAATTCTCTAATTTATTGTTCATTCTTCAAAGATTTATAACTCAACAAATACTATCTTTAGTTTAGGCTTTCTGACATCCTAATCTAACATAAAACATCTTATACCACTCAAAATCAAAAAGTTCAAAATCCCAAAATTTTCGGTTATGGATAGAACATACCGAGCTAATGGAATATTGTTTCCTAAGCCAATTGGCTAACCATGCAAAGCTTCAAAATCCTCTTCTTTTGGCTATGGATATGGAGCAATGAAGGAGGAAGAAGGATTTTTGAGTTCTTTCCCTCTTTTTCTTTTGTTTCTATCGTGAGAATGAGGGAGGGGGGAATTCGGCTGATTTATTTACTCAATTAATGGATTGTAAATGACCATTTTGCCATCCACTTAATTCTTTAGCAATTTGTGCCTAAGGGCAATTAGGGGAAATTGGAAATCCAACATGTAATCCTCTCATTTTTCATTTAATTCAATTTGGTCCCTTACTTCTGATGCATGCTAAATATGCGCAATTTAGTGCAAGTGAATATGTCGCCAAGTAATAAAGTGATGAGTAAGTCGTGTATCGTCTTCACAGGGATTGGTCTACTCAATATGCTTCCTTTAGTCTTTTTGCTCTGAAAAGGAAATAAAATAAAGACACAAGTGATTTGGGTTGTGGTTGTACTAAATAAAGGAAACTACATAAGGATAGGTGATAAGTGCTTAACTCACTATCACTTTCTACACTTTTATGGGCATTAATCATCAAGTCTACACCTACTTGGACCAATGCATATACTTAAGACGATATAATTAGGGATTTTTCTATTAAAGATAATATTTACAGAAAAAGGTATACTTTATTGCATTTTTATGTCTTTACAGGAAGAAGTATTGCCGCGGCAGCAAACTGAGGCCGAGGCAGGACCTAATGCAGAGGCAGCAGAGGACAAGTAGCAATATGGCAGGCAAGCTGAGGAGAAAAATGAGAAGAACGTTGTTGGACAAGAAGCCCAAGGATTGGAGCTGGATAACACGAGGAAAGCCCAAAGAAAACGCCACGCGGGAAAGCTTTCTAGAAGGAATAAACTTGGAAATATTTGACCTATGTACATGACTTGTTTCCTACTCCAAGTTATATTCTACTTAGGAAAGGTTTACCCTAGGCCAAGCCTATATAAGGCATAGCCGTCCAAGGAAAGAATATAGCTTAGAATATAGAATTTTGTTTAGGCTTAGGTGAAGGTTATAAAATATTAGTGTGAGGAACTCAAACTTTGTTCCTTGTTTCTAATGCAATAAAATATCAAATTTTGATTATTCTTTGCCATTCATTGTTCTTACATTCAAGCTCGAGAGAGAAGTTTGTAAGTCATCCATTTATATAATATCGAGAGAGTTAGATTCACGAAAGGAATAAGTATGGTGTTTCTGCCATGGAACACTAACTCGGTCTAGGGATAGGTTTAGAGTTTCAGCGGCTAATAGAAGTGTGAGATTGGTTGGTGATTATAATTGATTCACGTCGGGAGGTATCATCAAGGACTGGTCATCAACAGTACTTCGACTTAGGGATAAGCGAAGTCATCTAAGGATACTTTACCGAACTTTGGTAAAGTATGACCAAGAGCAAGGGATTGCAGCGGCAGACCAATATCTTCACTATCGAGACAGTAATCTGTAGTTTTGTCGAGGCAATGTTGTACAATTGCATTGAAAAAGAACAAGTTGATCAATCCCACTATACAACACAACTGGATCCTAGAAACCTTATTTATCTAATTTTCTATCTTTATTTAATTTTTATTATTTAGATTAATCACAACCAAATCACTTGTGTTTTTATTTTGTTTTCTTTACAGAGCAAGAAGATCAAAGGAAGCATATTAAGTATACCAATCCCTGAGGAGACGATACTTGATACTCATAACTTTATTACTTGGCGATTTGTTCACTTGCACTAAAATTGTGCATATCTAACACACATCAACATTTTGGCATCGCTGCCGGGGATTGACAACTAAATTTTATTTTCATTATTTTCTTTCTTTTTAGTTATTTTATTTTTTTTATTTTTACTTGGTTTATTTTTGGTGTATGACCAGGGCCAATCCTACCAATCCTTTGTACGCATTAGATCCAGAAATCGGACGTACTTATCAAGGGTTGAGGAGACAAATCCAAGGAGCTATGGTAGTAAATCAAGGAAATTAAAACTTACCTGCTGGCAATGGAGGCCTTCCATAACCACCACTATCGCAGCAGTTAACTGTCCAAGACTTCCTGGAGGAAGATTTAAATGGATTAAACCCTGGAGTGGTTACACCAAAAATAGAAGCGGTCCAATTTGAGCTAAAACCAATCATGTTCAATATGCTAAACACTATTAGACAATTTGGTGGGTCAATGACAGAAGATGTCAAACAACATCTTAAGTCATTCATGGAAATTTGCAATTCTTTCAAAATTCAAGTAGTCCATGAGGATGTCTTAAGATTGAAGTTGTTCCCCTATTCATTGAGGGATAGGGCAAAAACCTGGATAAATAGCATTCTAGCAGGATCAATAGGATCTTGGAGTGAACTATGATGAGATTTTATTATGCGCTTTAATCCTATAAATTTATATGATAAAATTCGTAATGAGATTACTTCTTTTTGACAGGATGATGACAAACCTATGTACGAGGCATGGGAGCGTTATAGAGAGTTATTGCACAAGTGTTCATTGCATGGATTTCCATTATGGACACAAGTGACAATGTTCTACAATGCCACCAATACCCCGACAAGGATGATGTTAGATGCCTCGGCAAACGGAACACTCCTTGATAAAGCACCTGAGGAAGCTATTGAGATACTAAACAAACTCGCAAAGAACGATTTTCAATTTCCTACATCTAGGCGAGGAGGAGTAAGACTCTAAGCCATAGTAAATAAATTAGAAACATCAAATTCAGTGGCAGTACAATTGGCCTCTCTTACCAAGATGGTGCAGAACATGCAATTATAGCAGAACAACCATGAGGTTAAAGCCATTGATTCTTATTGCAATTTATGTGGAGGTAACCACAATTCTTTTGAGTGTATGCAGAATCAAGAGTCCAGCATGTATGTTTGAAATTACAATAAAAACAATATTGATGTCCAACACATACAACCCCTCATGGAAGAGGTATCCAAACTTTTCATGGAGCAATCCAAACTGTTCTCTATGCAAGAAGAAGTATTATCGCGGCAACAAATTGAGGTCGAGGTAAGACCTAATGCTGAGGCCGAGGCAGCAGAGGACATGTAGCAATATGGCAGGCAAGCTTAGGAGAAAAATAAGGAGAACATTGCTGAACAAGAAGCCCAAGGATCAGAGTTGGATAACACAAGGAAAGCCCAAAGATAAGGCCACGCGGGAAAGCTTTCTAGAAGAAATAAAGTTGGAAATATTTGACCTATGTATATGACTTGTTCTCTACTCCAAGTTGTATTCTACTTAGGAAAGGTTTGTCATAGGCCAAGACTATATAAGGCATAACCGTCCAAGGGAAGAATATAGCTTAGAATATAGAATTAGATTCAGAACTTTTAGTTTTTCTTTTCAACAGTATGTTATAATTTTGTTTAGGCTTAGGTGATGGTTGTAAAGTATTAGTGTGAGGAAGTCAAACTTTGTTCCTTGTTTCTAATGCAATAAAATATCAAAGTTTGCTTATTCTTTGTCATTCCTTGTTCTTACATTCAAACTCGGGAGAGAAGTTTGTAAGTCGTCCATTAATCTAATATCAGGAGAGTTAGATTCTTGAAAGGAATAAGTACGGTGTTTCTGCCATGCAATACTAACTCGGCCTATGGATAGGTTTAGAGTTTCAGCGGTTAACAGAAGTGGGAGATTGGTTGGTGATTATAATTGATTCAGCGGCTAATATCTAACACGTATCAATAGAAAAATTGAATAAAGAAAATGGGCAGGATCCAATTGTGTTGTATAGTGGATTTAATCGACTTATTTCCGTCCAATGCAATTGTACAACACTACCTCGACAGAACTACAAATTACTGCCTCGATAGTGAAGATACTCGTCCATCGCGGGAATCCCTTACTCTTGAGTGGACTTTACCAATGTTCGGCAAAGTTTCCTTAGATGACTCTACTTATCCCTAAGTCAATGTACTGTTGATGACCAGTCCTTGATGATACCTCCCGGCGTGACTCAATTATAATCATCAATCAATCTTACACTTCTTTTAGTCGTTGAAACTCTAACCTATTTCTAGTCCGAGTTAGTGTTTTCTGATTGAAACACCGTACTTATTCCTTTCGTGAATCTAACTCTCCTGATATTAGATAAATGGATTACTTACAAACTTCTTTCCCGAGCTTGAATGCAAGAATAATGAATGACAAAGAATAAGAAAACTTCGATATTTTATTGCATTGAAACAAGAAACAAAGTTCAACTTTCTCACACTAATACTTTACAACCTTCACCTAAGCCTAAACAAATTTAGAACATAATGTAAAAGAAAGAAAAACTAAAAGATGAAGTTGGCTAGGTCTAAGCTCTCTAATTCCGAATTGTGTAGTCTAATGGTTTCCCTTGTCCTTGGACGGCTATGTCTTATATAGGCTAGGCCTAGGGCAAAGCTTTCCTATGTAGAATACAACTTGGAGTAAGAAACAAGTCAAGTACATAAATAAAATATTTCTAAGTTTATTCTAACTATGAGGCTTTCCATCGTGGCCTTGTCTTGGGCTTTTCTCGTGCGATCGAGCTTCGATCCTTGGGCTTCTTGTCTAGAAACATTCCCTTCATTTTTCTCCTCAGCTTGCCCACAGTATCGCTACTTGTTCCTTGCTTCCTCTACATCAGGTCCTGCCTCGACCTTAGTTGTTGTCGCAGTAATACATCTTCCTGTACAGATATGAAAATGCAGTAAAGCTTTCCTTTCTTGTAAATATTATCTTTAACATCAAAATACCTAAATAGTTCATATTAAGTACATGCATTGGTTCAAATAAATGTAGAATTGGTGATTATAGCCCATGAGAAGTATAAAAAGTGGTAGTGAATTGAGCACTTATCAACTTCTAATCCAATTAATCACATGATTCATTTTAATTTACAAATTATTCCAATCATTCTTTTAAACTAGTTTTTAGGGTATTACAATTCTCCCTTCCTTAAAAGATATTCGTCCTCGAATTTACCTAAAGGGAATAATTGCGGGTATTGTGATTTTATGGTTGCCTCGGGTTCTCAAGTAGCTTCCTCTTTATGATTCCTTCAAAGTACTTTCACTAAAGGAACATTCTTGTGTCGAAGCCTTTTAAGTTCTCGATCAAGAATTTGAACCGATTCTTCTTCATAAGACAAATCGGGATTTAATTCTAGTTCTTTCGGTTCCAAAACATGAGAAGGATCGGATCTATACTTTCTCAGCATAGACACATGAAAGACATTGTTTATCTTATCAAATTTACTAGGGAGCGCAAGTCGATAGGCCATAGGGTCAATCCTTTCAATAATTTTAAAGGTCCAATAAAACTAGCGCTAAGCTTTCCCTTTTTCCCGAATCTAAAGACTTTCTTCCAAGGAGAGACTTTCAAGAAGACCTTGTCTCCCACACTGTACTGAATGTCTCTCCGTTTCAAAGGTTTTTGTCTATCGAAGGCTTGTTTCAATCGATCATGAATAATTCAAATTTGTTTCTTAGTTTCTCGGATCATCTAA
This sequence comes from Abelmoschus esculentus, assembly GCA_035048815.1. Classification (NCBI taxonomy): domain Eukaryota; kingdom Viridiplantae; phylum Streptophyta; class Magnoliopsida; order Malvales; family Malvaceae; genus Abelmoschus; species Abelmoschus esculentus. The sequence continues at coordinate 16,616,534 of JAUCBN010000007.1, read as the reverse complement.
GGTCCCAAAACCTTAAGAATAAACGAATTGAGTTCATGGATTTACCTAAGTCAGATTATGGACCAATACAAGAAAATACTTTTTTATATTCGAAACCAATTAATTAAATTATAAGGGGCAGTGCACGAGAAATCAAATCATACATAAAAAATCGAATCCCCGAACGCCCCCATAACATAAGGTGCTCGGAAATGGTTGAAGTAGTTGAATAGGAGGATTGCTATTTCTCTCCCAATTCAGACCAACACAAAGGAGTTCTAAATTTTCTCCCATATAAAACTTTAAAGGGAGCCATCTGAATAGATGCTTGATAGCTATTATTGTACGCGAATTCCACTAAGGGAAAAGATTTCTCCCAATTCTTTCCAAAATCGATGACACAAGCACGCAACATATATTTTAATACTTGTATCACTCTTTCAGACTGACTATCAGACTGCGGATGGAAAGCAGTGCTAAGAAACACTTTAGTTCCGAGAGCCTTTTGCAAAGACTTCCAAAATCGAGAGGTGAAGTTCGGATCTCTATCAGAAATGATGGATGTCAGCACACCATGCAATCGAATCACTTTACGGATATACAACTCGACCAAAATCTCCGAGTTCATGTTCTTTCGAACATGAATGAAATGCATAGAATTTGTGAGTCTATCTGCAATCACCCAAATAACATCATTCTTTCTCGGTGTTATCGACAAACCAGTGACAAAATCCATCGTTACATGATCCCATTTCTACTCGGGCAATTTAATAGGCTGAAGCGATCTCGTAGGAGCTTGGTGTTCAGCCTTAACCTTCTAACAAGTCGAACATCAGGATACAAAGTCTGTGATGGCGGTTTTCATGCTAGGCCACCAATAAAAAGATTTCAAATCTTTATACATTTTAACTGAATGCTGATGGACCGAGAATGGACTTTGATGTGCTTCTTGTAAGATATCTCTTTTTTTCAATTCCTTATTATTTGGAACACATACTCTATCTCTAAAGTAGAGCAATCCATTCGATTTAAAGGAGAATTCAACATTAGCTTTTGAATCAATCTTTGATGCAAAACCTTGAAGTTCAGAATCAGATTGCTGAAGATCTTTGATTCTCAAAATCAGATCAGATTGAACCTGGAGTTCAGACAAATATCCTTGCGATAAGTGCTCAAATCACTATCACTTTTTATACCTTTTATGGGCATTAATCACCAAATCTACACCTACTTGGACCAATGCATATACTTAATGTGAAATATTTAGAGGTTATGCTTATAAAGTTGATATTTATAGAAAAGGAAAGTTTTACTATATTTTTGTTTCTTTGAAGGAAAAACTATTGTCGCGGTAGCAACGGAGACCGAGGCAGGACCTGATGCCGAGGTAGTAGCAAGGGATAAGTAGCGATACTGTAGGCAAGCTGAGGAGAAAAATGAGGAGAACGTTGTTGGACAAGAAGTCTAAGGATCGGAGCTGGATAGCACGTGGAAAGCCCAAGACAAAGGCCACGCGGGAAAGCCTCCTAGTTGGAATAAACTTGGAAATATTTTATTTATGTACTTGACTTGTTCCCTACTCCAAGTTGTATTCCTACTAGGAAAGTTTGCCCTAGGCCAAGCCTATATAAGACATATCCGTCCAAGGATAATAACATCATATACATTTAGGAGAATAGAGTCCTTAGACCTAGTCGACTTCATCTTTTAGTATTCTTTCCTTTACATTATGTTCTAGTTTTCTTTCGGCTTAGGTGAAGGGTGTAGAGTGTTAGTGTGAAGAAGTTGAACTTTGTTTCTTGTTTCAATGCACTAAAATATCGAGGTTTGCTTATTCTTTGCCATTCTTTGTTCTTGTATTCAAGCTCGGGAGAGAAGTTTGTAAGTAATCTATTTATCTAATATCGGGAGAGCGAGATTCACGAAAGGAATAAGTACGATTTTTCAATCGTGAAACACTAACTCGCACTAAAGATAGGTTAAGAGTTTCAGCGGCTAAGAGAAGTGTGGGATTGGTTGATGATTATAATTGATTCACGCTGAGAGGTATAATCAAGGACTGGTCATCAATAGTACTTCGATTTAGGGATAAGCAGAGTCATCTAAGGACACTTTGCCAAACTTTAGTAAAGTCCACCCAAGAGCAAGGGATTGCCGCGGTGGGTGAGTATCACCATAGTCGAGCAGTAATCTGTAGTTCTGCCGAGGCAGTATTGTACGATTGTATTGAACAGAAACAAGTCAATTAATTCCACTATAAAACATAACTGGATCCTAGCCACTTTCTCTATTTGATTTTTCTATTAGTATTTAACTTTCCCTATTTAGTTCAATCAACCTCCAAATTACCTGTGTTCTTTATTTTATTTCTTTTACAGAGAAAGAAGACATATTGAGTAGACCAATCCCTATAGAGATGATACACGATTATACTGATCACTTTATTACTTGCGACGTGTTCACTTGCACTAATTGCGCATATTTGACACGCATCACTTGCTTTCGATATACTTGAAGATAAGCATCAATCGAGTTTGGGGCTACAAGAGAATTTTCAAATCAAAAACGAATATTCAAAGGAAACTTATAACATTTTAAAGTTATCGATTAACTTGCACAATGTCGGTTTACGATTAAGAGCATCGGCCAGCATATTGGCCTTTCCAGGATGATAGTCAATGACTAAGTCATAGTCCTTTAGCAGTTCCATCCACCTTCTTTGTCTCAAATTCAAATCCTTCTTAGTTAGTAGATATTTCAGGATTTTGTGATCGGTGTATAGATAATACTTCTCACCATATAAGTAGTGTCTCCATATCTTTAGAGCAAATACGATAGCTGCTAACTCGAGATCAAGAGTAGGGTAGTTCAATTCCTGAGGCTTCAATTGCCTTGATGCATAAGCAACCACATTATTTCCTTGCATTAAAACTCAATCCTGAATGTGAGGCATCACTATACACAGTGAATTCCTTGCCCGATTCCGGTTGAATAAGAACAAGAGCTTAGTTAAGGGTAAAGCGATCGTAGAGAATCCCTTAACAAATCTTCTATAGTACCTGGCTAAACCGAGGAAACTTCTGACCTCACTAACATTCCTCAGAGGTCTCCAATCTAAAATAGTTTGCACTTTCTTAGTATCGACCTTAATTCCTTCTGCCAAGATGACATGGCCAAGGAATGACACTTCCGATAACTAGAATTCAAACTTCGAGAACATAGCAAACAATTGACGTTCCCGAATAGTCTGTAAGACAATACGATGGTGTTTTGAGTGTTCCTCCCTATTTCGAGAATACACCAGAATGTCATCAATGAAGACAATTACAAACTTATCAAGATGAGACTTGAATATCCGATTAATAAGATCCATGAATGTCGTTGGAGCATTGGTTAGCCCAAGTGGCATCACCAAAAATTCAAAGTGGCTATATCGAGCTCTGAAAGCAGTCTTTGAGACATCTTCTTCTTTTAATCTCATCTGATAGTACCCCGATCGAATGTCAATCCGAGAGAATATCGTAGCATTCTTGAGTTGATCAAACAAATCTTCAATTCTAGGCAAAGGGTACTTGTTCTTGATGGTAACTTGATTCAATTGTCGATAGTCAATACAAAGCCTCATCCTACCATCTTTCTTCTTTACAAAAAAAGGGATCACCCCACGGAGAAGAGATAGAACAAATAAATCCTTTATCTTGTAGCTCTTGGAGTTGCTTCTTAAGTTCTTTCAATTCAACAGGTGTCATTCTATAAGGAGCAATCGGCACCGGGTTAGTCCCAGGCTGGACTTCTATCTCGAACTCTACTTCTCTGGTGGGAGAAAGACCAAGGAGTTCCTCAGGAAAAACATCAACAAATTCAGATACCACGAGAATTTTTGGCAACCCGAAATCATATTCATCTTGCATAACCATAGCGGCAAAAATCGAAGTCGACTTCTTATCAATTAGGAAGATTGACTCCTTTCCTAAACCAAGAAGATACAATCTTCGGTCCTTACAGTCGATCCAAGCTTCATATTTGGTCAACCAGTCTAACCCTAATATAAGGTCAAACTCACATGATGGTAGTACATATAGATCGATTCGAAAAGGAATATTTCAAATTGTGATCGGAGAGTCTTTACAAATGAGGTTAACATTCATTATACCTCCTATAGGGTTTGATACTTCAAGACCCCTATTAACAATTTCAGGTTCTAACTTAACCTTTACAAGCATTTTAGAACATACAAAGGAATGAGTGGATCTTGAATCTATCAAAGCAAATGCAGGACTTAAATTTAATTCAACGGTACCTGCAATCACATCGGGAGAGTCTTCTTGTCCTTTACCATGGATGTTGTACATTCTAGCAGGAGCTCGAGATTCCTGACGAGGAGGGACTGACTGATGGCGTTTTCCTCTTCTTTGATTCCTAGAATGAGCCTATCTCGGGCCCTTGTTTCTATTCTGAGATGGAAGACTCAGATAGGCACGAGACTGAGGAGTACCTCTATTAGGATTCTAAGGAAAATCCCGACTAAAGTGGTCTAACTCACCACAAGCATAGCATAGTTTCATCTAAAGTCGACAAGGACCAACATGGAACTTTTGACAAAACTGACAAGCAGGAGCTCTCCCAGAATTCCTCGTGCCATGGACAGATGCAACCAGGGTTGAAGGTCTGTTTGTCGATTGATGTCTCAACACATAATGACTCTTGGACTCATGGTGGTAAGTTGAGGAGCCTTCTTTCTGATGCTTGGTTCTCCTAATATTTCATTCCGTTTTATCCTCCCATTTTCGCTTCTTGTCATTCTTGTTTCCACCCTTTCTTTTTTCTGAAGCTTTCATCTTGGCTTCGATAGCAATAGCCCGATTGACTAGAATATGGAAATAAATAATCCCCAAAGCTGTGAACATAGGGCTCATCTCATCATTTAGCCCATCAATAAACATCTGACACTTTTGTTTCTCAGTCTTAATGTATTCTGCACCATATTTGCAGTACTTGCAAAAGTCTGCCACATATTGCTGGATAGGCCTATTACCCAGCTTCAGATACAAGAATCGTCTTCGTCTTTCAGCTAGATATTGTTCACTAATATACTTCTTCTTGAAGTCCTCTACAAAGATGTCCCATATGACAGAATCGGTAGGAGCAGTCAAGGTCATAGTTTCCCACCAACTTTAGGCTTCATCAACTAGAAGCGAGATAGCACACTCAAGCTTATGTTCATCGGAGCACTACAATCTCTTAGTCAAAATCTAGGTGGTCCTTTCTAACCACTTTTCGAGTTCCTCGGGCTTTTCCTTACTAATACCCACAAATGTATAGGCTCGGTATCGATCAAGTTTCTCAAGAGGTGCCCTACTCAGTATAACATTAACAGGAGCAGGATGATCTTGCCTCAAGTCGGATACTAACTATAATACCCTTAGCCCGACCTAGACGGAACCGACACTAATGGGTTACACGGGGAATATCGAACCAAACCTGTGAGGGTTCAATTCGATAAACAACCCTCAAAATCGTTATATATTTTTTTAGATTCATAATTATGTTCCTACATGTCTTGGTCTGATACAAAGTATTAACGGAAGCAATCTAATCACAAACAAACATCCGACTAAACACTTAAGTGAATTAAGGAATAAAACGTAAAACTTTTAAATTCTATAACAAAGTAGAAATTCTTTTCATCAAAGTTCAATTAAACATACAAGTATCCCTCACAGAAAATTTTAAATCAAACAGAGCATTCTAACATCATCAATTGCATGTTTCACTAACTTAGGGACCAAAATATAAATCTTTCAAATCATAAGGAATTCGTCAAAATTGAGTTATCCATCTTGAAATTTAATCAACTTTATGCATCCATGTGAAATTTTAGCTCAAAATAACATCTGTAGATACCCTAAAGAAAGATATTCAGGACAAAAATGCAATTTTCAGCAACTTTCATTTACGGGTCACACTATGTGAATTCAACCGACTCAAGACACAACCATTAGTCACCCACAACTACATCCATAAATCCTAAGCATATTAACATCATAAACCACATTATCATTAACATCTAGAACTTCAAAGAATCTATAGGCATGCTTCCTAATATTTTATTGAAAACAAGAGTGTTTATGCTTGTGTAAGTGTGCATGCTTTAAGCATAGAACAATCACGTATAAACATTCTTTAAGCAATCAAGGTAATCTCTAAGTTCATCAACCAAATAGGCAAACCACCGAAGAAAATGTCTTATTACAAAGCTTCACTAACCAAACACACTCTTATATGGGGTTCGATCTACACATTGCCAAGCCCCAACTTATTTGCCAAAATCATACCAAAATGCTATAATCCTTTCCCTTGATCCTCTTGCTCCAAATGAAGCTCCAAATGTCTTTAATTTTCTGCAAAGATGAAAGTAGAGCTTAAGCGCAACATGCTTAGTGAGGAGGCTCTAACAAAAACATCAATGAATCTATTTAAACCGTAATGAAACCATAATTTGTAATGCACCACTAAATTATACATGCTTGTCATTTTATATTTATGTTCATAAACCAAAACACTTCCTTGTGCATGCATAACATTATCAAAACAATTCAAGAATGATGCATAATGTTCTCTTTGAATCCATGAATGCATATTGACATCTAGTGATCACTTATTGTGAACCTTAAGTTCACCGAATACACGGATCTAGAGATCATTAGTCTCGTCGTGACACAAAGTCACCTTTACATGACACAAAGTTAACTTAACATGACACAAAGTCAACTTACAGGCTCTACCACGCACGGTTGGACACAAAGTCACCCTTGTTACATGTAGGCGGCTCTACCACACACGATTGGATACATAGTCACCCTTGTTACGTGTAGGCAATATTCTATATTTTCAATAATGTTTATAGTGCACTCAATCCTAATGACATGTCATTCGTATTCGAGTCTAAAGTTAATGTCACTAAGCCAATATCATAATCAAATGTGCATGATAATTTGCTGCTCACAATGCATGCATAATATGTCCACAAATGAACCAAATGTCATGCCCAACAGCACCATCAATTTCAAGGCAAATAACCACATAATATTCCAATTCATTTTCAACTCGTAATGCATCCAAAATATGCTCAACAAATGAACAGAAAGTCATGCCCAATGACACCTTTAATTTGAAGGCAAATAACCATATATATTCAAAATTCATTTTTCATGTTTCCCTAACCATGGATATTTTTTTAAATCATGCATTTTCAGCAATTATCTCATGCATGCATCATTTCAAAACCATACTTATGCATTTCCAAAAATCTCATTGCATTAACATCATCAATGCCTTTACCGAATGTAGCCGAAACTCATGTTAATATATCAAAAACATTTACTTTACTTACTCTTGAACTACGAAAAGTTTTCACACTATTCCATAGCCCTCAAATCAGAACCGAACTAATATGATTCGCTTTAAGTCCGAAAACACTCACCGACAAGCGAACGAGCCCTCGTCGACGCTCCGATGGCAACGCCAATGCACCAGCCACTTAAGCACCTTCTTGCACTACCTCTACATCATTATAAATCGAACATATTCACATCATAACATGCTCAAACCAGCAGCTACATCAAACCTCCACAAAACTACCGAAAACTTAGCCGAAAAGATCGAAAAAAAGCCAAAACGCATCCGAACAACATCAACCCAAAACCTAATGATTCTAACATGCAATCCACTTCAATTATGAACCAAAAAACACATCTAAACCATCGTTATACCTCCAGCAACATTAAAACAGCCCCTAAAATAACCTAAAATCACCTTAAAACAACACCGAATGCATTATTCTAGGATTCAATTAATGTGTCATCAATTCAAGACTCATTTAATCATTTAATTGAGATAATAACATAATTAAATCAACCTAATTACAGTATTAATTGAGATCTAAAAAGATTTCACAAAAATCCTCATAAAATCATTAGATCTAGAATTAAAAACATGAAATTAAGTTTCACTTAATAATTAGCAAGCTAATACTTGAGAATTTCAATAAAGAACCTTAGAAAAAGATTAAAATTCAGCAAGTTACCTTTGAGATTTACTCCACCAAAAAGATGAGAAATCCTCTCCTTGATTTCTTGAAAATGGATGTTGATTTTGCAAAATTGATGAGTAAGCTTTATAGAGAATGAATAGATGAATAAAATGAAATAAATCTTGTTGAAAATGATGAAGAAATCAGCAAGTAATTGAAGAAATTTGGAGAAGAAGATGGAGAGAAAATGGAGACAAAATCATGAGAGAAAAGATGAGAAAATAAGTGGTTATGAGAGAAAATAAAATTATCATCTTTTTAAAACTATTTAAAAATAATTTTGGTGGATAAATTATTAATTAAAAATAAACTGGGTTTATGCCCTCCAAGGATTCTAAGTATAGCTTGCTTTCAAATTTAGTCACTAAAAATGCCCATTTTCGAAAATCACCAATTAAACCATCAAATCTTTTTCCAAAATTACAATTTGGTCACTAGTACATAATTAAACTTAATTATAAATCAAATTGAAGTTCAAATAACATTCATTTAATTTTAAACCATCATTTTAATATTTCTAAACCATTTCCCCAAATTACTACTTGTTCGATTAAAATATTTAATTTTCCCGGAATAACAAACTGAAGAATCCGATTCGACCAGAATCAAATTCCCTAAACCATCACTCAAACTACTAACCCCAAAATCGGGATGTTACACTAACTGATCAAACATCCCCTTCATACTAAGGAGACACTCTCTCTGAACATCTTGTACAACCAGGGCTACCTGCTTAGGGGCAGCTTCAACTGGAGGTTGTTCTTATTCTAGCGGAGGATTTGGTTCTATCCTCAAGCTATCATTATCGTTAGATGATCCCTCAGAACTTTCATCACCTAGGGCCAGTATTGTATCAACCATACTACAAAAAGGTAAGCAAACTTTATTCAAATAAGCAAGAATACAGGCAAGTATAGTATAAAACTCCTAGGTGGCATAGTTCAATCCTATATGATGCATGCACATTTCTTTTGGCCCGAGAATCATGTAACCGAAAGCTCTGATACCACTAAATATGGCACCCTCGCCCCGGGTTAGGAAACGGGGGCGTTGATCGGACTTACAAACTCGAACTTTTTATTTAAATCTAAGACAATTTGATTATTTGTATAACATTACAAGTAAATTCCTTTATCAATTATCGGGCCAATTTAAAACTTTTTTTCAAACCTTACACATATATCAAATTCCAAATTTCAAATTCGATTCATTTATCAATTCTGGTCATAATCGTGCTCGTACTGTAACCTTTAACCATATTATTAATAGTTTCACAATCTTTTTTGTGATCTTATTAATAAAACCAATTCAAATCTCAAATTGAACTAAAAGTAACAGGAGGTATCGATACCCCTATAGAGAGGTATCAAAACAGGGGTATCGATCCCAAGCTCGATACCAGTCAACTATGTTGACCCGTTGATTGTTGACTTAAGGCTAGAGCAACATGGTTCGATACTAGTATCGAACCAGGGAGTTCACTGCCAGGCTTGGTATCGAATCAAGCATCGAACCAGGGAGTTCACTGCCAGGCTTGGTATCGAACCAAAGAGTACACTGGTCGATTCGGCATCGAACCAGGTATTGAACCAGATGGTTATTAAAAAGGGGATTTCGATACACATGGGGTTGGTATCGATACCCCTGCTCGAAATGGCAGGTTTCAAGCTTCTAATTCACTTAGACATCATCTAAAAGGCCTCTAATCTAGCATCCAATCATCACTAATCCTTAAGGGACAATATTTAACTTGTTAGGTAACAAATAACAACTTACAACTCTAATCTTTTGACCATTTCATTACCGAGATGTTCATGCCAATTAGCTTTCAAGTTGACCTTTATGCTATGTTCTTACACAATGGCAACCAACACAACATAACACTACCTTAAGGTTCATATGTTTACCTATTAGCTCATTAGCTTGTTTAGCAAATATTCCAAAGACATGGTATACGAATTAGGTACCAAGACCCCTAAGTGCATGAAGTTAGCCTAGATGTGTTTATCATAAAGACTAGCCTAAATCCAAATTGGCCTTATGGCTTACATACCATATTTGCATATCAAAGATCAAAGTATGTACAAACCATAAATCCAGACTCAAAATGCATAGGCTACTCTAACATAATCGCCATGCCATAAGGATTACATAACGATTGCTCCATGGCAATATACATTAGCCAAATCTCAAATGCAAAAACTAATCAAAACATGATCACTATGCCACCATAAGCTAGGAGTTACAAAGTTACAAAATACCATACTTTGGCTTGCTTGGATTCCTTGCCCTCGATCAAACTCAATTTAGCTCCTTTCCTCGATAACCTGTTGTTTTGGGAAGGAGGAAACAAACAGTGATAAATACCTATGAGGTACTTAGTGAGGCAGCCCTAATTCTAACCATTTAGACATATAAAATAACATGCTTCAAGTAAGCAATCGATCACTTTCATATAACAATTCAAACACCGTATAACATGCTTAACATGTATCTTATTTATCATGCTTGTCATATTTCATATGTACCATATTTGTCATGTATCATATTCATCATGACAATAACATGCAAACTAAATTCACAAAATATATGCTCATTTACCAATTCATATTCAAATGCTCAATAGCAACTTATAATCAATGCTCAATAGCAAATCATGTTCGAATGCTCAATAGCAACCCATATTCAATGCTCAATAGCAAATCATATTCAAATGCTCCTTGGCAGATCACATTCAATGGTCTTTCCATATCTTAAGTTTAACCTTTCAAACTAGTTTCAAATGATGACTTGGTACAGTTAGACTAGGTAAGCGAGTCATCAAAAGTACCACCAAGGCACTGACAGAAGTACCACCAAGGCGCTGACAAAAGATACCCACGGTATATAACAAATGGTGATTAACCACCAATCAAAGGTACCCATAGTACCGAAAAGAAGTACCAAAGTACTGAAAGAAGTACTGAAGTACTAACAAATGAGCTCAGACCCTAGGTATGTCGTACTACCTATGAAAAACTATCGACCAAGGCTCAATCATAGTTTCATATTCATTTGATCTTTCACTTTTTATTAATCAAGTTTCTTATTACAACATTGTTCATAACATGCTATCAATAGAGACATTTATGTCATGCTATCATACCAAAAGCATATATGTCATATTATCATACCGAAAGCATATGTGTCATGTTCTCATACCGAAAGCATATATGTCATGCTATCATACCAAAGCATATATTATGCTACCAAACCAAAAGCATATATCATGCTATCATAAAGACATACATATCTTTTTACCAAACGATTAATCAAACTATCATAAACATGGCTCAAGCATGAATCACATAATTGGCATTTGTAGCAGCGTGCCGTTACTTACCTTGACATTTTCGAGCTTTGCAAAATGTACTAAGTTAGTTTAACCATCTAGCATACAATCATGGCATCACACAAGTTATTTAACATTTAATCCTCCTCCCCGTTTTACCAAAATATATTATTAGTCTAGTTACATTACAAATCAAATAACAAAAGAGATGGTTAGGACCTAGTCCTAACCCTAAAGTTGCCACACTCACAAATGATTCCAAGAGATTAAGGGTTGAAGATGATGATCCCTTTGCCCCTTTTTCTAGCTTGCTCAATCCTTTCCTCTTCTTTGATATTCTCTTCTCTCGGATTATCTAGTAAATCATGTTTGCATAGCCATATATTAAGACATATCAAAGTTACTCAAATTTAAGTAATCACATGCTTAACAAATGTAAATATTCTCATTTGTTCGCTAGGGACAACTTTGCTACCCTTTCCTAATTCGATCGTATCTCTTAGATCCCATATCCGAATCGAGATTATTTTATATTATTAGAAAGCTATGAAGATACTCTAAAATAAACATTTAAGCTAACATTTTAATTCTTTCCCGATCAGTACCAGTTTTCGTTCGAATCAGACCTGTCCAGATTCGGGGCTGTTCGGACAGCCCTTACGGAAAAGCTTATAACTTTCTGTACAAAATTCCGATCGAGGTTCTGTAAATTTTACCTTAGGCTAGATGTATGGGAGTATTCTAATTCAAAATTTCAGCTCCTAAATCCTTCAAATCCGACCTAGGGAATTTTTCAAAGATGGTTATCCGGAATGACATTTCTAGGCCTTTTCGGCTAGTTTTCATTCTACATTTAATTCCTAATTCTCAAGTTATGCTCATGATTTTCCAGAATTTTGGACTTAACAATCAACATCAATTAGCCTATTTTTCAGCAACATATTGATTCAAAAAACACATATAAAACATTTAGAAAAATCTCAATTCCAATTCCATAATTTATTGTTCATGCATCAAAGATCTAAAACCCAATAAATGTTATCTTTAGTTTAGGCTTTCTAACATCCTAATCTAACATAAAACATCTTATAGCACTCAAAATCCAAAATTTCAAAAACCCCAAAATTTTTGATTATGGAGAGAACTTACCAAGCTAATGGAATATGGTTTCCTAAGACAATTTCCTAACCATACAAAGCTTCAAAATCCTCTTCTTTTGGCTATGGAGATGGAGCAATGAAAGAAGAAGGATTTTTTAGTTCTTTCCCCCTTTTTCTTTTGTTTCTATCATGAGAGTAAGGGAGGGGTAGGAAAATTGGGTTGATTTGTTTACTCAATTAATGGGATGTAAATGACCATTTTACCTTTCATTTAATTCTTTAGCAATTAAGTGCCCAAGGGCAATTAGAGGAAATTGGAAATCCAACATGCAACCTTCTCATTTTTTACTTAACTCAATTTGATCTCTTACTTCTAATCTAATTAATCACATGATTCATTTTAATTTATAAATTATTCGAATTGTTCTTCTAACCCGGTTTTTGGGGTATTATAATTATTCTTCTTTACTTATTTGGATTTTCTTTTTGTTGGAAGCAAGATGATTAAACTACATGCTCTAAGGTGTAATCTGAAGTCTATCTTGAACATGAAGACACTCTCTTATATCTGGTTAAGGAAACCAAGGTTGCTAAACATTGTACTTTCCCTACAAATTTTCATTTCATGAGAACTAGGTTGTTAAGTCTGTAATTGTGAAATAAGTTTAAAACATTGAAGAAAAGAAAACTTATATTTTTCTTTGAAAAACACTCAACATTTACCAACTTTAAGAATTAATTGTTGTATCAACCATCAATCATACTAAGAAAAAATATACATCATATAGCTCTCAAACTTAGAATACAATAACTTTCAGATTACTCTTGATCAAGATCCCAACCGACTCGACGACACCCGACTCGAACGAGCTACACGGGGAATACCGAGGTTAATCTGGAGAATTACCCCAATAAACGACCCTAAAAATTAATTGTTATGTTTTATCTTATCTAAATACTTTGATTAGATCCTAATTTCCGTGCAAGGACATTGTTTAATTACACCGTAATTCAATAAGAGACGAGTCCTAATTTAACAAAACAAGTTTTAGGGATATAATTGTAATTTTCTAAAATTTTAGGGAATAATTATGAAATTAAAGTTATCAATATTTGATTAAGTTCATTACATGCTTACTTGTGAGTTTTCAGCTTAAAAGAAGGTCTACAAACCATCTAAATGCTTATTAGATATTTAGTGAATAAAATGTAAAGATTTCAAACTATACTTCAGCCTATAAGGACTTTAATAGATAGGGTACCGATATCCCTAGGTCCCGTTTTGATACATGTGTTCACAGTAAAGAATTGTATCGAAATGTCGACCTAGCATATCGATACTCCTTCAATAACTCGATCGATACCTTGCGCGACAAACCCACGTTCTGATACAGTTATGACCTCGTATCGATACCATTTAAAACTGTAGAGATCGGTTTTGATACCAAATCCAAGTGTATCGAAACACCTGTTTGTGTTCTTTATACCATTTTGAAACCAGTTCATGTGGTTTCGATACCCAGGCTAATTTTTCTAGAAAACCATCATGTTTTTACCTAGGTATCGAAACCCTATGCCCAAAAGTGTAGATTACTCAGGTTTCATGCCTAGAACGTACCCAACAAAGTCTAGATACAATATTTCACCTAAAGGCCCAAAAAGCACAAAACATTGTAAGTTCTCTAGATGCAATTTATCCTAAGTAGAACATGACTCACTCAACATGTAAATTCACTCAAAATTTACCAAAGAACAACATAGATAACCATAGAGACGTGAAATTCGAAACCAAATACTTTAATAACCTTACAAGTAACAAATGCTCAAGTATCAATACCAAACTCAGTAAGGCATAATCTTAATAGCATATTCATGTATCTCTAAAGTAACATATTTCAATAACAATTCAAATATAGATTAAGGTCTCTAGCTCCATTGCTCTCTACTACCTAAGGTCCAATTGAAAATAACATACTTTAAGTTAATATGTATCAAAAGCGTAAAATATGAAACTTCTTGCTTCTTCGGACAAATATCTCACTTATTTCTCTGTATTGCAAGGAAAAGAGAATGGTTAAAAAATTGATTAGTGAGAGATTTATAAAAATAGTTTAACTACTTGCAATGCAGCCCATAACACACTAAAATCAGCATAGGGGAAAATTCAGTTCATGTTCTTAAAATAATCACAAGTGGGCAATAGTGTCACCAAAGAAAAAAATTCAGTAAGTGTTTAACACGTGGAATAAATCCATAAAATTCAAGTCTTACATGCTTCACTTAGCAAGTCTTTATAAAACTTTTGAAAACAAGGTCAAACTCACGCAAACTCCATTTGTAATTAAAATCAATATTATATAACACTTGTTTTTTCTCGTGTTGGTACTAGTGATCCGATTAGACTAACTCTAATCGTTGAGATACATGGATACTCACATGAAAATATAAATGTTGATTCATGCCATTTATGTTACTATACCGTCACCATACCACGTATGAGGGTCCTATTACCAACTCATACCACAACAAGCGAAACTCATGCACATGAATGGATTAAATCCAAACATGTTTCCTACCTTAGTTTCCGTGATAAGCTACACTTAAATGTAATAGAATACATATATCATAATTCGAGCAATAACTCTAATGCATCACTAAGGAATTTACCCATATATACGAATTTTATAGTTATAAAGAGTACACTAATAACTTATCGATCGATCGACTTATCCCTATAGCATCATCTCAATATCTAACACAAAACATTAGAAATGCTTAAGTTTTCATATTTAAAACAGTAGGTAAAACATTAGCATCCCATATTCTTATGCTTACTCGCAAAAACCAACAAAACCTCTTTTTAGCTTATTTCAAAAATAAAATGTAGGAGCATTTAAAATCAACATAAAACAGTAACAAGACCATTCTAATACGTACATAATCACATATGCACTAATATAATACGTATAACACCCTCGACCCAGTCTAGACAAAACCCGACTTGAACGAACTACATGGGGAATATCGAGGCTAATCCATAGCTTTTCCCCGATAAACAAACCATAAACAATTTTATTTCTATCTTATCTAAATGTTTTAATTATATTCTACATGTTCATGCAAGGATTGTGTTCAGTTGCAATGAAAATTAATGAGAAACGAGTCTTAATTTTAACCGAACAAGTTTTAGGGACGTAAAACGTAAAGATGTTAAACTTTGTTTCATCTTCTAATGACTTTAATAGATAAGGGTATCAAAACCCCTTAGAAATGTTTCGATATCGAGGCAATATTTAAAAATAGGCATTGAAACAATAATTCAGTGTTCCGGTACTCCTTCTATATCTATCCCGATACCCTACGTGACAAGCTCGTGTTTCAATACAACTAAGGCCACGTATCGATACTATTTGCCACTATAAAAACCAGTATCGATACCATGGTTTTTTATTCTACTGGAATCTTGTGGGTTGCATGTTGTTGCAGGTTAAGTGCAATGTTGGATTGCTCCATGAAAAATTTGGTTGTTTCCTCCATGCTGGATTATATATATTAGACGTATTATTTTGGTTGAAATTTCCAACATATAATCTAGACTCTGGATTCTTGGGGTAGTCATTTGAGTCATATTTCTCTCCACATAGCTCACAAAAAGGGGAAAATACCTTAACTTCTAGAACATTTATGGGATTTTACAGATCCTTGATCATATTTATTAATGTTGATAATTGGGACAAAATTGAATCTGAAGAGTCTAGATTTACCACTCCTTGCCTTGTAGTATGATGATGATAGTTATTCTTGGCGATTCGATCCAAGATTTCGAAACTTTCATACAGTGAATGGTCTAGAAGAGTACCGTTTGCCAAGGCATTAAGCATAATCCTCGTTGGTGTGTTAACTGCATTATAGATATGGGTACTTGAGTCTATTTAGGTAATCCATGTATCGGGCATTTACGATAAAGTTCTTTGTACCTCTCCCATACCTTATACACAGATTTGTCGTCATCTTGCCTAAACGAAGTAATTTTGTTCCTCAGTTTTTTCGTCATGTTGGATCAATGACTTGTTCGATCAATTACTTGTTTTGACTCAACATGAGCCGATAAAAGACTATGTTGTATCTATGATTCATCGTTGAATGTTTTAGGGTGTGTTCTTAAGCAAGAGGGTATGTTCTTATGCAACTCAAACAACATGAACAACATTATCCTACCCATGATATGGAACAAGAGTTTAATGTATTTACTTACTCAAAAGGAGTTTAACTTGAGATAACGTTGATCGATGGAGTTTTTAAAGGAATATAACTTTATAATTGAGTATCATCCAGATAAGAAAAATATGATGGATGATGTTTTTAGTAAAAAGTCCATGTCGGATAGAACCCACATTGGTACAAGAAATAATAAGAACCCTAGTGTTGGATGAGGACTTGGTAGCACAAATAGAGATGGTTTAGAGATGTGAGCTTTCGGATTTAAGGTACGAGAAGGTGTGTAGTTGTACTTTAAAGGACGTTTATATGTTCTCACTTTGGAAGATCTTAGAGACTGTATCTTGAGGTAGGCACATCGTAGACCTTACACCGTATATCCAGGAAACAAAAAGATGTACCAAGATCTTCGACCATTCTATTGGTGGTCGTGTATGAAGAGAGATATCTTGAAGGTTTTAAATAAGGTGTTTGGAATGACAAAATGTAAAAGCGAAATGTTAGGTTCCTTCGGGTTTGCTTAAGTCAATCCATATTCCATAGTGTAAGTGAAATTGGGTTATTATGAACTTTGTCACAGGTTTGCCAACGACAAAAAGAAAGCATAATGTTATATGAGTTATAGTTGATCATTTAACCAAGTTGACTCACTTCTTGGTTGTGCGTATAGACTTCAGTCTGGAATTATTAGCTTAGTTGTACATCAAGGGGACCATGATATTGCACGAAGAATCATCCTCGATCATATCAGATAGAGATTCGCGATTAATGACAAGGCTTGGAAAAAATTCATAATGCTTTGGACACCATGTTTCACTTTAGCACAAATTTTCACCTATAAACTGATGGTCAATCTGAACGTGTTATTTAGATTCTCAAGGATATGCTCTAATGTTATATTCTGGGCTTTGAAGGTAGTTGGAAAGACCAATTATCGTTGGTTGAGTTTGACTACAATAATAGCTATCAATCAAGTATCAAAATGACACCGTTTGAAGCTCTGTATAGGCGCAAGTGTAGGACACCCTTATGTTAGGCCGAGCTCAATAAGAGATGGATCTTAGGATCTAATATAGTTAGGTAGACAAAAAAGAAAGTTCAGATCATCAAAGAGAGTGTTCAAGCAACTTTTGATCACCAAAAGGCTTATGCGTATAAGAGACGAAAGCATATTGAGTATGAGGCTGGCAATAAAGTGTTCCTTAAGGTGTCACCATGGAAAGAATTCATTCGTTTTAAAAGGTAGGATAAGTTGAGTCCAAGGTTTGTTGGATCGTATAAGGTACTCAGGAGAGTTGGACCAGTGGCGTACCAATTAGATCTACCTCCGAACTTGGCGTACATCCATAATATGTTTCATGTGTCAATGTTGAGGCGTTATCGTTCGGACCCTTCACATCTTATATCATCGAAGGATATCAAGGTTAATACGAATTTAACCTATAAAGAGGAGTCGGTAAGAGTGTTTGACAAAGTAATTAAGAAGCCAAAGAACAAGTGTATACCCCTAATTAATATACTTTGTAGGAATCAGGGAATC
This sequence comes from Abelmoschus esculentus, assembly GCA_035048815.1. Taxonomy (NCBI): domain Eukaryota; kingdom Viridiplantae; phylum Streptophyta; class Magnoliopsida; order Malvales; family Malvaceae; genus Abelmoschus; species Abelmoschus esculentus. The sequence goes on along the minus strand of JAUCBN010000007.1, from coordinate 16,598,274 downwards.
AAAGAGTCTACTTGGAAGGTAGATGCCAATATAAGAGAGATTTATCCGTACTTGTTTCCCTAAGGTAAATTTTGAGGAAGGAATTTTCTTAAGAAGAAAAGAGTTTTCATGACTCGAGTCTTAGGAATTCAATATCGGGTTAACCCGAGGCATGAACCTCGTGTTTAGGCCTTGAAAATCTTGTTTGGTCTTGTGATGGTTTGGTCTCTAAAGTGTTTTATTAAATGACATGATTAGAGAAAATATAGGAAAGGGTAATATTTTTCTACATAATGTAGAGTTGATATCACCCTCCCTAAATACATTAAACATTTTTTTCTTTCTCAGGCATTTTCCTCCCCAAACAACATCAAATGTTGGGTTTTGGAGTTTTTCTTGTAGAATCTCGTGTTAAGTATAAAAGGAAGTGTTTTCAGCTGTAGGTGATCAATCCAACAAGTATAGTTAAATATGGTAGAAGTTGAGCATTTGGATGAGGTTGTTAAGGATGAACGAGAATCAATTTTGGGGAGCTCTAAGATGGTTAGAATTTTTTTATCTACATTAAACCATCCAAAAGGAATGATAACTTTTTGGTGATCAATCTTGTAGTGAAGGAATAAGAAGAACCATCCTTAAGCTTCGACAAGGATAAAGCTTGAAGAATTGTGTAAGAGTTTTATCACTTTGGTTTTGGAGGTTAATAAAGTTCTAAATTTCGTGATTTTCTGTGCATCATCCCTACTTGCATACTTGATTGATTTGTGGTTATTTTGGTTTAGATTAAAGCTTATGTGTGCATCAAGGGTAACTTTTTATATGGACTTTGATATGAGATAAAAATGATTAGAAACTCACCTAAATACTTTTGTAATATGTAGGATTAATTTTAGGTCGTTAGGCTTGTATTTGGGATCGGAACAGGGGATTATCGAGCTCCAAGTTGTGTTTTAGGTCATGGGTACCGATACTTAGGACTTATTATCGGTTCACCCCTCTTTCAAGATGTGTGAATCCTCTTAAAGGTATCGATATGATCATGGAGCGTATCGATATTGGTGCGTTGATTCAAATTCTAGTAATCATTTTTTGTATCGGTACATCAAGAGGTATATCAATACGGGTCTTAGGACCGATACTCAATATATGAGTACTGATACAATATACCAGAACACTAGACAAGCATATTGGTACACCTTAACGGGTCAACTACATCGAATTTGATCTCGATATCGGTACGCAGATAGGGATAATGATATGTATGGGTTGTGTATTGGTACAGGCAGAGCATTCTATCCAGGATTTTATATTTTGAGTTTAAGGGTTTAATAAATTATGGTAATGGTTTTCACGGGTTGGTTAAGCTATAAAATGAATACTAAAACTTTGAATGAGTGATTTTGAGGTACTTGATTGGTGGGATTTGGTACCTAGTGAGTGAATGTTAAACAAAATAAAGAACATCCGATATGAAATTCCATGTGACGTAATGAAGGTCATCCAATGTGAGATTCCAGGTGAAGTATTGAAGGTTATCCGATGTGATATTTTGGGTAATAACTTAACTCAATTCGAGATTTCGAGTATACTAGCTCGATGCGAGATTCTAAGTAGCCTAATATGAAGTTTTGAGCATGTGTAAGTCTCCTAGTGTTATATGAAATTGGACCTTACTCCTATTTTGTTTACATTTATGCTTTGGTTGTTGGTTGTCATATCATGTGTTTAGGAAATTAAGTTAGCGCCATTTCTTCATACAATATTGTCATATCTCATATGGCATGTGTAATGCTTCGATTCAGTTGAAGCACAACCAATAGGTTGTGTATCGACTAAGCTTTTGTATTTCAACTTCCAAAATATGTTCTCTCACGTAAGTAAGAGGTTCGAGCGGGACGAAGAACCATCTTCAAGGATCTTCAACATTGACAATTGGTAGAATACAAGTACTTAGATGTAGCGGGTTATGAATTTGTAGGACCCATTTCTATTTGTAACTCTATTGATTTAATTTGTAGCAGTATATTTATTTAAGTTTTAATGCCCTAAAAATGGCCCTAGAAGTCTACAGATTAGCTTAGAAGTTTAGTGAATCGGTTTCGTCGGTTTAGTCTAGTTCGGGATTAAATACTTAAAATTGATTTTTTAATCGAAATAAATTATCGAAAAATATAATAAAATCCTTTTTTTAATATATATTTGACTTTGGTCAACTCAATTTCGAAAATTGACCCTTGAATCCCTAAGCTTTTGAAATTAGTGACTATTTTGTAAAAATTGAAAACTTGAGGGTAATTTTATAAAATTAAGTCAAAAAAATTTGAATCTTTAAGGGTCTTTAATCTAATACTAATCCAAGTTGATCTAAGCCTTCTAATGGCCTATTTTATTAACCCATAACCCATAACTTTAATAAATAACCCAAATAACTTAATATCAATACTAAAATCTATTTTCATCAAAATATAAACCTATTGTTTTTAGAATTTCGACTTCTCCTATTTTACGAAGCCACTCCATCATCTTTTCGAAGGTAAAAAACAAACTTTTCAATAAAAATTCATTTTTTTTAATTCTTTATATTTTTCCTATACAAAATCTCTTCGTTTTTAAACCTTGGAAGGAGGTTGGATCAATTCTGGAGGTGAGAATCATTCAAACCTCTGAAACTTAAAGTTTTTTAATGAAATTCCTAATTTCTTGGTTGATCGCAATAATTTTTAAAGTCTTGAATCAATAAAATCGATTTTCTTGATAAAAATTCCATCATTTTCTTTATTTTCGTTCCAGGGTTTTACATAGTTCTTTTTTATGCCTAAATACATGAATCTGGAAGTTTTTAGATGTAATTAAAATATCTTTTAAGCATCTAATCCTGGACATAAGATTTAGGTGGTGTTTGGAGAGATTTCCGGTTATGTTTTATTATGTTTTTAGGGGTTGTTTTGTATTGATCCGAGTTAAGAGATATTTGAGTGCGTTTTAATGCACTAAACCCTCTGTTTTTGATGCTTCAATCAGATCAGGAGGTAGAGGAACAAGTTTTGGGGAGACCGAAAAACCGAATCGCGTTTTCGGGTATCTTGTTGAGCAAATTTCTATTATGGTGAGTGGATTATGAGAGTGGGTTACTTCAGTAGTGTTTCAATTGATTTTTCAAAGGTTTGGGGGTGTGGGGAAGGTGTGAGAAACCTCCCTACACTTCGAAGTAAGTTAAATGTTTTGCTTTCTTAAAGGTTCTCATATTATGTCTTGTTTTTACTATGTGTTTTAGTCATACTCGTGTTATACTTGTGCATATGTGAATATATAAGAATAAACTAGTTGATAGAAAGAATAAACAACGAATGATAATAATAAAATAAAAAATAAATACTATAAATATATATAATATAAAATATCAATAACACAATAATTTTAATTAATAAATATATATCATACATAAAATAAGAAATACCATAGCATATATCGATATGTATAATACATATAAAATATGATATATACATATAATATATATAGAGAGAGAGGGGATAGATAAAGGTGTATGTCGTAAACTACACAATAGACAGAATATAATAAATATAAAATAATTACAACAGTGTAAAATAAAATATATAAGATAATATGTACATCTAATATGTAGGTAAAATAACATGAGCAAAATGTGATATAAAAACCTATAATACATATATATGTAGTACGTAATATGTATGATATATAATATATGATGGATAATATATGGCTAAAAAGAAAATACAATAGCGGGAGCTCTCTAACCCAAATAGTTAAAAGAATAATGCTAAATGGTGGAGATTATATTCTAAAACAGATACTATTTTAATCACTATTAGCTAATTCAAAAAAATACAATAAGAACAAAAATGAAGAAAATAGAACCAAGTGGATTAATTTGAAACAAAAATCAAAATGGATTGAGGATGAAATTAGAAGTTGAAAACAAGGGGATGGACTGAGAAAATGAATAACCCATGATCAGAAATGAAACACGGGAAAGGTTACTTTCCCGGATTAGGGGTGTGTATTATTTGGCTTTAAACGATTAAACTAAAATTATTTTAGTTAATCTAGTCAATTAATTTTAGATAAGTTCAATTAACTGTTAATTATTTTAAGAAATCTTGTTATCGATTAATTCGAATCAAAATTGTTTAATTAACCGAGTTGAACAAATTTATTATATTTAAATATTATATATTACATATATTTATTTTTGGTCATTTAACTGTAAAAAATATAAAATGATCATTAAAGTTCTTGATATATTTTTAAATTATCATTAAACTTTTATCAAATTAGCGTAAAATAAAATTTAACGACTAAAAAGATTATTTTAACATAATTTAGTGATTTATTATGTATTTTATCCAAAATTTATAACAAATTTTGGTTAATTCAAAAACGATCAAATTAACCGAAGTAAAATATTTTGGTTAATTTGGTTATAGATAATTTGATTCGGTTAACGATTAAAGTTCTAAAACTGTAGGCTAATTCAGTTAAAGTTAATTCAATTCGGTCACCGACCGAATTAACCGAATGCACACCTCTAACCCAGGTCAGGTCACTGTGTGGGTGCGAAGGGTGCCAAAATGACATTGTTTCACCCAAATAATCTATAGTAAAAGGGAAGGCACGGAGAAATGAAACCCTAACCGTCTTTGGTTCGAACACATGGAGCAATGAAACCTAACCCTCTCTGGTAAAGCGTAGTTCATCGACGTCGCCACCTTGGCCTCGATCTCCTGTGTTTAGCAACCAATAGGGCACGACGACCTTAGTTCAATATGATAGGTATTCTTGAAACCCATTCTTACTTTAATTTAAAATATTTGAATAAAAAAAGAAAAACAAAACTCTTTGATGTTCTAAAAAACAGATCAAAACTTTTTATTTTTAGAATTAAAAAAAAAACAATAAAGACTTTAGAATCGCTGACAAACCTGAAAGATTTCACTAATCTTTAAGATTCGTAAAATATACATAATAATGATGATGTGAGAACGAAAAATGTAGACTAATCAAACAATAATCAAAGATCATGATAGATCAAAGAATTAGATTTGAAATCGGAAGAAAAAATTAAAACAAAAAAATGAGAACGTGTCGTGAATAACATCTGAACGACAATAACAAAAGAAAAATAAATGACATCAGAATTACCGACGACTTATAGCATATGAAAAAGGTGGCATTAATACTGGAATGTGGTGGAAGATGAGTGTACGGCAATTATATTATTTTAGAGAATTTTGCCGAAAGTACAATAAAAAAATATTATATTAAATTATAAAGAGGGATCGATTCTCATTATACAAACCATTACAATAACTTGAGTATTTATAATTGTATTAAAAAACGACCCAATAAAATAACCTAACTAACTAACAACATATACCAAATTATCAACTAATTAACTTATAATTTATTATATTGTAATAGGAAGCTTTTCTTCATAATATATTTTTCATCAGTTGAGCTAAGCAAGAGTTTTTTTATTGATATTTCATATGCTTTATATTTTTAATCTATTAATCTATTGTCTTTTGGAATTTAAAATAAATTTTAATTGATAAAGAATTTAGGGTTAATTTTTTAAACAAATTTTTTGTTTTTCTTTTCTTGTAAATTCTTTGAGCAATAAATTCTTTGGTTGCTAAATTAAATGTTGATAATGCTTTGGTTGCTCGTATCATTGACTTCGGGCAACACAAGTGTGTTAATTCATTCAAGAAAAGATAAACGGAATAAAGATAATTTTAACCCTTAACGTTTATAATTTATACCGTTTTAGCCCTTATTCTTTTTTTGGATAAATTTAGCCCTTAACCTATATCTTTTTGACAAATAGCTTATTTTTTAACACCATGGTAACTGGACCGTTAAAATCTAACAATGATGACATGTTATATATATATGATAATATATTTTAAATAACATGGCATTTAACCTATCAAATGCATATATAAAATATAATTTTATTCTAATATAAAATATAAAATAATTAAATTTTAAATAAAATATTAAAAAATAAATTAATTCTAAAATAAAATACTATTAAACATTCTTAACCCTAACTATGATAGAATTAAAATCCTACCTAAAAAATTAATTAATTTCGAACTGTGTTCATATTTTTTTAAGATAAAACTTTGATCATATCATAGTTAGGGTTGTGAATGTTTAATAGTCTTTTATTTGAGAATTAATTAATTTTTAAAATTTTATTTTGATTTTAATTATTTTATATTTTATATTGGAATAAAATTATATTTCATATATATATATATATATATATATGATAGGTTAGATGCCATGTCATTTAAAATATATTATCATATTCATATGACATGTCATCATTGTTAGATTTTTAACGGTCCAGTTATCATAGTAGTTAAAAAATAAGCTATATATCAAAAAGATATAGGTTAAGGGCTAAATTTATCCAAAAAAAGAATAAGGGCCAAAACGATAAAAATTTTAAACATTAAGGGTTAAAATTATCTTTATGCCAAGATAAACCAATCATAAATTTAAAATCATCTAAAGGTATTACCTTGATGGATGTTTTACCATGCTCATCTTCAATGCGAAGATATATTTTATTTGCATCTCTTGCAATTAGTTCTTCTTTAGAATTAAAAGTTTTGATCCACCCACTTATTGTTTGAAATCTAAGGTTTAAGTACTTGTCTGCTTGCTCGAACATGAATAACTTGAATACATCAGTGTCCATAAATGCCTTAATTTCTTGCAGGTAACTATCACGCCCATGAACATAAGTCCATTCTTCTTATAACCACCTTTGGCTTAAAGCGAACATAAAATCGAATCAAGTTGTATGAACTCTATGTTCTAAAGTCTCTTTAGATAGATGAAAGAACTGTATTATAGGGGCAATGGCCTCATCCAATGCCTTGGAGAGTAATATGACTCCCATCCTCTGCAACTCTAAATTGGCCCATTGTTAGAGTCTATCCACAAATATGGAGAATCATTTTTTCTTCCAAATTTGGAATTTAAAACTTTTACTCAATGATTTTGATGAGTGCCTAAAAGGCAGTTATTTACTACCCTTCTCATGGTACTTTATGCATCTATTATGCATCAACTTGAACCGAAATATAGACTCTTTACTCAAATATTGGATATTCCATTATCATCACTTACAAAGTCAATATTTATAGAGAATGCAGATATTTTTACATATTCTGTACATGCAGGAATATTCAGAGCAGAAGCGACAGAGAAGTAGTGTTGTGGCCGAGGCAGTAGCAAGGCCGCGGCAGAATCCAGTGTGGCAGCACCAACAATGGAGACGCAATGAAAGATAAAAATATAAACAATATTCTGGAAGATGCAGCGTACCAATTGGACCAGGCTAGCGCGCTAAAAGCCCAATTCAAAGATCAAGCGGGAAAACCCTTCTAGAAGACGGCAAACTTGGAAATATCAGATTTCTTGAAGAAGACTTGTTCCCTACTCCAAGTTGAAGTCTATTTAGGAAAGGTTTGCCCTAGGTTAAGACTATAAATACCCTAGCCAGCCACATTGTCTAAGAGAGCCGATTTAGAGAGAGACGACTTAGAGAGAAACCCTTTGAGCCGACCCTTCTCCCTAAGAATTGTGCTTAACGATAATATGTTCTAAACTTCTTAGGGATAGGTGAAGGTTGTCGATATTAGTGAGAAGAGATTGATTCTTGTATCTTTGTTCTTATGCAATAATAAAATCAAAGTTTGCTTATCCTATTGCCATTTTTTGTTCTTGTATCCAAGCCCGAGAGGGAAGTTTACAAGTAATCTACTTATCTAGCATCAAGAGGTGTAGATTCACCAAAGGAATAAGTAAGGTGTTGTAAACACTAACTCGGCCTATACTCTTGTGGAGGCACTAAGAGATAGGTTAAGAGTTTCAACAGCTAAAAGAAATATTGGATTGGTTGGTGGTTATCTTTGATTTACGCTGATAGGTATCGTCAAGGACTGGTTATCAACAACACTCTGACTCAGAGATGAGCTGAGTCACTTACGGACACTTTGTTGAACTTTGACGCTTCTGCCCAAGAGCAAGAGATTGTCGCGGCAGAGGAACACCAATGTTGCCGAGGCAGTATCTATAGTACTGTCGAAGCAATGTTGCGTGATTGCATTGGAAAAGAAGAAGATCAATTGAATCCACTAACTGACGTAAATGGATCTTACCCACTTTCTCTATATCGTCCTCAACCTTTTTATTTTATGTTTTGTTATTTAATTATTTAGTTAGATAAAACAATTCAACTTATTTGTGTTTTTACTTTCTTTTCAGGAGCAAGGAAACAAGAGGAAATATATTAAGTATATCAATCCCTGTGGAGACGATACACGATATACTTATCATTTTATTACTTGACGATGTGTACACTTGTACTCAAATTGAGCTTATACCATGCACATCAAGTTTTTGGCGCCGTTGCCGGGGATTGGCAACTAAATTTTGTCTTCTTTAATTTTCTTGCCTTCTTTATTTATTATTTTTACTAACATATTTTTTTTTCTTTTTCTTAAAAAACGTTTATAGGTGTTTTTCAAGTTGAAGATTCAAAATGCAAGGAGAAAGAAGCAAATCTGTTCGGGTAGTAGAAAAGCCTTGGGGATACTAAAATCCCAACACTAGAGGACAAAGAGGAAATTCTGGAACCTCTGAGTCCAGAACATGTTGATGAGAAAGACTGTCAAACAGTAGATGAGTCTGCCTAGAATCCTGCCGTGGTAGTAGAAAAGCCTAAGTAGGGTAATGTCAATATACCATCCAATGAGGCCGATGAGAGTAATGCTCTAGAAAATTTTGAGGAGTCTGATTCCCAGGATGTTACGGCAGTAATGATGCTGAAAAAGGAAGCTGAGGATTACTCTCACTCACAACTATCGGGCAGTTACATGAAGACATGTTCGATAAACAAGATGGTAATGTCGTGATAATGGAAAATGAGATGGTACTGAATGAATCTTTTGAATTTTTTAAAAACTCATCTTTCCATTGCAGGTATATTTCGAGGAGTCAACGTTACAAGATTTGAAGCTATCACAAATAGGATATGATTGTTTGGAAGATGATATTTCTATGGTAACTCCATTTAATATTAGTTCTAAGACAAAATCTTTACTGATGAAGATTAATGAGAAGCATAAGAAACAATGTGGGTTGATTCTTGAAGACTTTAAGAAAGATGGTTCTTCACTTGACTTACACCGAATTTTGGCAAAAGATTACCACGACAATTGACTATCACAGCAATTGCCACAACAACAAAGGCTATATTCAACTATGATGGAAGTTAATGACAATAAGGTAATTAAGTGGTTGGATGTTGATATAATTTTTTCTAACAATTTATTTTTGCCTTCAGAAATAATATCAAGATGGAGGACATGCATGGATTACAAGAGAATACGAAAGAAAGACACCTCCACCAAGATAATACAAAGGGGACTATCCGTATTCATTATGGTCCAAACCTTTTTGGGCAGAATTGTAAGTCGATGGAGGATGCAGATGGACTATAAGAAATATCGGAAACGATCCTCCATAAGTTTTCTTTATATTCTTATTTTATATTAATTTTCTCTTTTATTTTATTTAGTATTTTCATGAATTCTCTTAATTATGATATTTAGAAATAATTATCTTCTCATTATTTGAATGTTTCTTGATGTTTATCTTTTTAGGTTAAGACAATAAAGCAGGAATAACAGAGAAGTAGTTCACAGCAAGAAGTCTGCTGTCGTGGCAGTGCATAGCGTCAGAGCCGTAGCAGTCCCAACGGGCAGAACAGGGTAACAGCTAGTCTGCCGAGATTCTTGCCGCGATAGTAAATGCAAAAGGTAGTAAAGACCAAACGGCTAGAAGTTCAAACGGCTACACAGCCAAGGCCTATATAAGCACCTTCTTTCTTTTGAACTATTCACTCTTGCATTCTTGTTTCTTTAGAATTGTTTACTCAATCTCTCTCTTGTTATATTCGTTACAATCTTAAAATTCTCTTATTTTTCTCAGAATCTTTCCAAGAAACTCTCCCTTACTATTTTAATTGTTTTATTAATTTTATTTGCTGTATGATTTGAGCATTGAGGACAATGCTCGGTTTGAGTTTGGGGGAGATTGTAGGTGCAAAAGTACTACCGAGGCTACCCTCTGCCGCGGCATTACCATAAAAAGAGAGTAAATTTTTTTTGAAATTTTTTTATAATATTCTCTTTTCTTGAATTTATGTTTGTAATCTTGCACTGTCCTATGTAAGCTTTTCTTTAGTTTACTCCTTTAATGCTATAGAAATCTTTCTCCTTACTATGGCCAAGTTTTGTTTTGAAGGGATAACCATAGGATACTCATCGAATAAAACTTAGAAGCTTGCTTTAGGGTTAGAAAGAAAATAAACACTTTTTGAACTTGTTTGATTTAGGAGTTCTTTTAATAAACTTGGGTGATAAAGGCTTAGAACCTTTTGGAAAAATAACTAGAGGTGCCTATCACTGGCTCTAGTTTTGCTCTCCTTCGTGCTAGAGGTGCCCAAAACTGGCTCTAGTATGCTAAATAGGTGGTTAATAAGAAAAAGAATAAATTAGAAAAAGAAGAAAATAGAAAACACATATCTTTTGAGGTGCTCGAAATTGGCTCAAGACTTGTTGTTTTAAGGAGACAGCTTTAGTCCAAGATTTTACTTGTCTTGAACTTAGAGTTTATCTAAGAAAGCCTTGAATCAGCCTTGTCCATTAAACACACACACTCACTTAGCCTTATAGTTTGTTTCTTAGTAAAAGTCCTTGGGTAAACTAATGGCTAAAACGGAGAGATAGACATGACCATGGTAGGGAGAATAGATGGAAAAGTAAGACCAAAGGAGAGTAAAGTTTAGCAATTTGATGTTTGGCATTGCTTGAGGACAAGCAATAGTTCGAGTTTGGGGGTATTTGATGAGTGCCTAAAAGGCAGTTATTTACTACCCTTCCTATGGTACTTTATGCATCTATTATGCACCAACTTGAACCGAAATATAAACTTTTTGCTCAAATATTGGATATTTCATTATCATCACTTACAAAGTTAATATTTATAGAGAATGCAGATATTTTTACATATTCTATACATGCAGGAATATCCAGAGCAGAAGCAGCAGAGAAGCAGTGTTGTGGCCGAGGCAGTAGCAAGGCCGCGGTAGAATCCAGTGTGGCAACACCAACAATGGAGGCGCAATGAAAGATAAAAATATAAAGAATATTCTGGAAGATGCAGCGCACCAATTAAACCAGGCTAGCGTGCTAAAAGCCCAATTCAAAGACCAAACGGGAAAACCCTTCTAGAAAGCGGCAAACTTGGAAATATCAGATTCCTTGAAGAAGACTTGTTCCCTACTCCAAGTTGAAGTCTATTTAGGAAAGGTTTGCCCTAGGTTAAGACTATAAATATCCTAGCCGGCCACATTGTCTAAGAGAGCCGATTTAGAGAGAGACGACTTAGAGAGAAACGACTTAGAGAGAAACCCTTTGAGCTGACCCTTCTCCCTAAGAATTGTGCTTAACGATAATATGTTCTAAACTTCTTAGGGATAGGTGAAGGTTGTCGATATTAGTGAGAGGAGATTGATTCTTGTATCTTTGTTCTTATGCAATAATAAAATCAAAGTTTGCTTATCCTATTGCCATTCTTTGTTCTTGTATCCAAGCCCGAGAGGAAAGTTTACAAGTAATCTACTTATCTAGCATCGAGAGGTGTAGATTCACGAAAGGGATAAGTACGGTGTTGTAGACACTAACTCGGCCTATACTCTTGTGGAGGCACTAAGAGATAGGTTAAGAGTTTCAGTAGCTAAAAGAAGTGTTTGATTGGTTGGTGGTTATCTTTGATTTACGCCGAGAGGTATCGTCAAGGACTGATTATCAACGATACTCTGACTCAGAGATGAGCTGAGTCACTTACGGACACTTTGCTAAACTTTGACGCTTCTGCCCAAGAGAAAGAGATTGTCGCAGTAAAGGAACACCAATGTTGCCGAGGTAGTATCTGTAGTACTGTCGAAACAGTGTTGTGTGATTGCATTGGACAAGAAGAAGATCAATTGAATCCACTAATTGACGCAATTGGATCTTACCCACTTTCTCTATATCGTCTTCAACCTTTTTATTTTATGTTTTGTTATTTAATTATTTAGTTAGATAAAACAATTCAACTTATTTGTGTTTTTACTTTCTTTTCAGGAGCAAGGGAACAAGAGGAAACATATTAAATATACTAATCCCTGTGGAGACGATACACAATATACTTATCATTTTATTACTTGACGACGTGTACACTTGCACTCAAATTGCGCTTATACCACGCATATCAGATTTGTATCACATATTCTTTGATTGATCCATTATGTTTGAGTTGGCATAACTTTGTACACAATTCACGTTGGGCATTTTTGGGATACAACACATGTTTGATCTTGGTTTAGAATGCTTCCTATGTCTTAATAAGAATATCCTTATCTTTAGATTTGAGTATCTACGTTACCACCATGAAAGAAAGATGTTAGTTAAATAAACGGATGTACTGTTTATCTTTCTGCATTTATACATTATACTCATGTAGCAGAAATATCGATCCATGCTTTTGACTCCTTTAAACTCCTTCAATTTGGGGGCATCGACTAGCACCTTAGTTGGGCTAGTCATCATGTCACTCTTCATAATGGCTTTACAAATGAATAACTCAACTTTGAGATTTTAATCTTATTTCGGAGTGCAGCTATATTGTCTTGATTTGCAAGATCTTTCATGATCTTTTTTATTATTGTCATCTCGTTTTTGAGGGATTCATCTTGTATATTGATATACTTTATGGTCTCATCAATGTATCTTGAAACTTATATATGAGTTAGTCACCCAATGTGTTCAATTTTTCGAAGTTATCCTCAACCACATCGAGTCTCTCTTGTATTATTCGTGATCTTATAAAGTTCGGTTACCTTGTCCTAAAGTGAAGTAAGGTGATCCTTAAAACTAGCCCTCTTGCCTTTGTATATTTTTCATGTTACATGACATCTTTTATTCTCGGAGTTTGAATCATTGTTACCTATCATCTCTTACTTAGTTGTGTATAGAAATTTGGCTCAAACTGACTCTGATACCATCTACCACAAGATTAGAGTCTAAATAGATAATTCGTATGACCTTAGCTGATAATCGTAGTCAAATACTAAATTAGCCTTTATTATCGCTAACCAAGAATGTTTAAAACTATGGAATCTTGTGTAAATTTGCTAAGGTAAGGAAGAAAAAGGAAAAATAAAGATTAAAAATGTATGAAGAGAAATTATAACTCTTACTCAAGAAATGAAAGATAACAAAATGCATTGCAATGGTGAAAGAAGGCCGCTATTTATAGGCTAGCTTCCTTAGATCTAGCGATCTAGGATGAATTGTTCCAAATTTCTGCTTCTCTAACTATGGAAACAAACTAAATCATATTACATAGTTTCCTAAAGCAAAAAGATAAAGATCACTCAAATGTAATCCATTTAAATCGCAAAGGATATTTTCCTTAAGCGTTGGTCAATATATGCTTTTTTTTCCTTGTGTTTTAGTCCAAGGATAATATCCTTCCAATTTCTTAATCTCTTGGGTGGATTGAGCTTGTATTGGCTGATTTCCTTTTCTAAAAACTCCTTGGCTACATATTTGGTGCTAAATCGGGTCTTAAGACCATGTCGATCGATCGAACTTATATAGATTATTGATTTAAAAGTAAAAGTTAAATTGGTAAAACATGTATGATCTTTACTACGCTAACGATCATTTGTATTATTCTTTTTGTAAGTACTTAGTAATCTGTTGAAATTTCACATAAAAAATCCTAATTCTATCATTCTTATATTTTATTTTTATTTTTATTTTTCAATTATTGCTCTAACAACTTTCTCATGATTATCTCGTATCTTAATTTTCATTGCACTAACATTTATAAACAATAAAAGTTTCATTCTGGTGGGATGATATTCAATAGAGTTAAATTTGTTTTCAGTACATGTATTGACAATGCGTACTTGTAAAGTTACTGTGATGTTAAATAACCGATCATATATTGTTCTTTGTCGGAATGAAAGCTTCAACTACATCATAATGGTGACCAAATGTGACCCAAAGATGGACATTTATGTTTGGTGGGTTCTTCGATGTTTTATGTTTGGCGATGACGTTTCCGTCAGGTTGATGGCTTGATGTAGCAATTTTTTTAAGGCAATGGTAGTTTATGAACTGCCTATGAATTTTTATTCGATTGCAGCAAGAGTGGACAGGCACTTTTCTTTCTTTGCTACGTGGTTACCTGGGGACCTGCCTAGTTGTTTCTAGCTTCATTGTTTTATGCTTGTCAACTTGTTTTTACGATTGTTGCATTTCTTTGTAGCAGTCTCTTTTACATTAATAAAATGGATTGACTTTATTTATAAGCAAAAGAGTAACTAAGATTCAAGTGTTCTTTTTAAAGCCGATGATTTTATTGAAATAAAAATTACCATTACAATAATCATGCCCATTACAGAACAGAAACATAAGAAAGCAAACTAAAGATAAGCCTCAATCAAGGCTGACCACAGTAAATAATAAAAACTCCAACTCAAGAGACTGACACTTGGGGCATCGGACTTTAACTCTTTATTTCCAATAGGAGAAAGGCATGAGACCAAAGGGCATTATTGAAATGATGACGTTGATGTTATCCCCAAAATGGGAACACCATTTCTTCGGCACCAAATCCCACATGACTTTGCGGATTATTGTTGTTCATCATCCCCGTGACCCTTTTTTGCCTCTGCATGGAATCCATGGTGTTTGCCTCCATTTGCACGTTCTGTCCGACACTCATCCCCGGTGTTGCTTTAGGCATTACCGAAGGGACAAAAGCCACGGACGAGGATGACCCTTGGGGATCATGCGATGCTTTGACGAGTAAATCAACCCTCTTGTTGATTTCTTTCAGGTTCTGATCTATCAACCACCCAAGATCATTCAAATCCATAATGTTTAAGCCATGGACACTGGTTTTGCCAACGATGGTTTGGAACATGACTTGGGTAATCTCCTGTTCCCGGATGTCCTTGGATTGTTTCTTGAGTTGTTCATTGATTTTTGCGATCCTTTGGGTGAGAAAACTCTCTTGGTTGACCGTCTTCTTGGTTTGTTCAATCGGAGGGATCTTCCTAAACTTGGATACCACTCGTTGGACTCCCGTGACGGATGGCCAGACCTCGGGTTGAGCATCATATGGACTGTATAAAATAGCACATGCCTCAATCCCACAGAGTGTACTAAGTTCACTCACTTTCTTCATTAACCCCTTCTTTCTTTTCTTAAAGGTGGCTTTCCTTACTGAGTCATTGGCAATATAGACAAGCTTCACTTTCTTTCTTGTCATGGCTTGAAAATCAAAGGTATTGGATTCTTAGCCTCTTTTTTCTTATGTATTTCTTACCCCAAACAACTAATTTATACTATTTATAGATTGGAAGGATTTGTTATTATCATCACAACAAGGTGGAGTATTCTAATCCATTTTTTTTTTCTTAGGAGCAAATGCATGAACGTGAAAAATCTAAACCAAATTAATGTCAAGAATAGCTCTAACTTTAGTATGTACAATAGAGTCCTAAAATATCAAAGTTGTAATATGATATAAAGAATTCAATTAGATAGGCTGGCTTGATTTTTCTTTCCATAATTATCATTTTGCATTAATTATTTTAAATATAAAATAATATCATGATCAAATAGTATCGAATAATACGAATTATATTCTGTTCGTATCAGTTCATAGTGCATGCATGGTAATGACATACATAGCAATGTATATATAAATATTAAATCATTTTTTTACTCATAAAAATATAATTTACATATTTATAAAAAATCATATAATATCAAGGGATAGGCGTTAATATATATTCATCCAAGCACATTTGGTAACTCCAGCTATCCTATTGTGTATATATAAAGCAAGTCATGGTAAGTATATCTCTCTCTAAGGCAATAAATCTTGATAACTATTTTAAATAATATATATAGAAGTAGCCACACAATTTTGAAGCTGTAATGTGATATAGATAATTTGTTTTGATAATGATTATCAAATTTTATTAAAATTATAAAAATATAATTATAACGTATTTAGAAAAAGAGAATAATAGATTTAATTCACCAGAATCTATTACAATCAAAAAACAAAGATAAGTGAATATTTTCATAGAGATAAGCATATCAATAAAATTAAAAGAAAAAATTAAATCTATTTTTCTATTCAATTGATACGCATATCAGATGAAATATGAGTGTGGAACGACCTAAACTATCAAGTAAAATATTCAGATATCTAGAACTGACAATACCAACAATCAACCATCAATTGATTAAGGATTTAACTTTTCACGACCACCTATAAAATTATAATAAAAAACTAGCATAATTAAAATTTCAATACAAGCAATAAATTAAAATAATGCTACAAGAACATATAAAATAATCCACAAAAACACAAAAAAAATGTGTCACAAGGGAAAAGAATCAAGTACCATAAAGAGAGTCTTATTAAACTATGAAAAAAATAAGAAAATAAAAAAAATAAAAATACACTCGGTGGTAGACAAACAATATTAAGTTTAACTGTCAAATAGAAATAAAAAAGAAAAAAAATTAAAGGTGACAGAGTTCTGAAAGAGAGCGACTAGATTAAGAAAATCTTAATTTAATATATATAATTTTTTTTATGTAAAAAAAGATTCTTCAGAGAGCTTTCTTACAAATTTTTCTAACCCAAACGAAGAGAAAGAATACTAATTGAAAAATTATAAGCACAAAAAATCAAAAAACCAAAGAAGCAAAACAACAAAACAAGCTACAAAACAATCCCTTTCGTCGGAGAAAAAAAATTCTCCAAGGACATCTTTCGGGATATCCGAACCAATGCATCCATCACACTATTCCCTTCACGACCCATATGCATAATTCGCACAAGTCAATTCCGATCAATGAGTTCTTTAAAGCACAACAAAACTATCCGCCAAGGCTAAACTCTGATCACAAAATATTTGAACCACCGTCATATATATAATTTAATCGACAATGTGATGAGTGTTCGAATTTATATATTTTTTTATTAATAATTATTTCCCATTGTCGATTTGATATTACTAATTTGGTTCTATTTTGATCATTTTCAGTGTAGGAACTTATTTTTCAGAACCAACAGAAAATAGTAAATTCTGCATTTTTTTTATGACTGAAGTCGCACGACGCTTTTCGATCTGGCAGATTTGGATTATCCAGTCAACAAAAGTTTCTAGAAGATAGTCCAGTCATATATTCTAGAAGGATGAATGGATTATTTGAGAATTATCTTGAAGATTTATCTTAGGAATTTAAATTTTAAATTTTAGAACATTTATCTTTATCTTTATCTTTTTTATTTTTTTTTAAATTTTGAATTGTTACATTTTTAGGGTTTTAGAATAGTATAAATACCCATAGAGGTAAAGCTTGAGATGTACTTCAATTTTCACTTTCTCTCTTGAGTAATAAAAGTTCTCTCTGGTTCTTTTAATCTTCTTTGAGTTTTCTTATTTCTTTTCTTCTAGAAAATGCTAAGTATGACCTCATTCATGCTTGGCTAAACTTTTATTTAGCCGAAAGCTAGTGACGACTCAATCCATATTGTGAGAATCGTGAAGCGCTTAATTCCTTCGGATAACATTCTTGATTTTCTAAAATCAAGGATTGGCAATCGGCTTTTCCTTTAATGATCTCGACGCCTTCATTTCAAAAAGTGCACGTTGACTTGAAGATTGTTTAGATCTATCGTTGGGAAGAAAAATCGGCTGGTAGCAAATTTGGCTTCCTGTGAACAAACTTGGTGGCGGTCCACTAAGGGAAATCAAGATCGGGTTCGATTCTCTGTGAGACGCTATAACTCGAGTCAGGCTTTTCCAGTGCTTAAAGTTGTATTGGCGCTAACGGCGATAGGCGTGGTTAGTCCAGCAAAGACCGAATTCCGGAGATAGACTTGGGAATATTGGTTTACCGAAGAGAGAAGCAAGTTATAAGGGTTGGGCCTTGTAGACTGTAACTGGCATGGATCTTGAAGTAAAATCTATTTCGATGATCAATTTGGAATTGAGGCGAAACAAAGCTTGAGGCTATATCCTTTAAATTTATTACTTCAAATATTTATTTTCATTTAATTTCAGCTATTATTAGATTAATATTATTTTTGGTTTTATAATATCAAACCCTCACTTTCTAATTTTTTTTTTTTTGGAATAGGATCAATTCAATTCAACGTTGGAAATTTCTTAGTCCCTGTGGATCGACCCTACTTTCTCTATACTATTCTTTTATTTAATTTGAGAAATAGGAATTATTTATTTGACAATTCGACGCTTGTCAAATTGGCGCCGTTGCCGGGGACTTCGGTAAAATTACTAATATTGTTTTGTTTTGATCTATGACCAGGTCACTTCCGGGAAAACTAGTAGATTACGAACCTGAGATCGAAGCTCTTGCCCGGAGGCTGCGTGGAGAGACCCTTAGACGCAGAAGGTTGAATCGAGACCTTCAACCAAATCCTGATTTTGAGGAAATTTCTTACACCGAGGAGTTACTTACTTCTAACGACGAAGGATCAGAACAAATGGCTGAACAAACAATTCGAGAGTTAGCTGCAGCACCTGATGAACAACAACCACTGTGTATCACGTTTCCAAATGGCGAAACACCATTTGAACTTAAAACTGGTTTGATACATTTACTTCCAACTTTTCGCGGCTTGCAGAATGAAAATCCACACAAGCATTTAAAAGAGTTTCATATGGTTTGTCTGAGTATGAAACCGCAGGGAGTATCCGAAGATCAAATAAAACTTCGTGCATTTCCTTTTTCTTTAGCCGACGCGGCAAAAGATTGGTTATTTTATTTACCTCCTGGTTCAATAAATACCTGGACTGACATGGCACGAATATTTCTTGACAGGTTCTTTCCTGCAGCGAAAGCAAGTGAATTAAGGAGAAGCATTTTGGGGATCCGACAGAAAGATGGAGAATCTTTATATGACTACTGGGAGCGATTTAAAAAACTTTGTGCCAGTTGTCCACAACATGGACTAACCGAGCAGACTCTCCTCCAATACTTCTACGAAGGATTGCTTCCAATGGAGATGAAAATGATCGACGCAGCTAGTAGGGGGGCTTTCGTGAATATGACTCCCACTGCAGCTAGGAATCTCATTTCAACCATGGCTGCCAATGCACAACAATTTCGCTCAAATGAACCTGTTAGACGGGTTCATGAGATAAGTACTCCTTCAATTGAAGAAAAAATTGATAAACTTACTAATATAGTTCAAACTTTGTTCGCAGGAAAAATAACCCAAGCTCGCCTATGCGGAATTTGTACCATGTCAGACCATCCTACGGATTGTTGTCCTATGCTTCAAGAAGATACTACTGCCCAAGTAAATGTTGTTGGAAACTTTCCAGGACCTCCCCAGAGACGATATGATCCTAATGCCAACACCTATAATCCGGGATGGAAAGATCATCCAAACCTCAACTATGGAACTAATATGAGACCAAACCAAGTATACCAACCGAAACCCCCAATACATCAACAATATCAACCGTCGAAACCTTCTTTAGAATCTATCGTTGAACGGTTGGCATTATCCCAAGAGAAATTTCAAAACCGTACCGAAGCTCATTTGCAAGAACTAGACAAGCAAATGAGTCAACTTGCTCAAACTATGGGACGTTTGGAATCACAAGGAAAATTGCCTTCACAGACCGAGCCAAATCCGCGACAAAACGTAAGTGCAATCACCTTGAGAAGCGGTACTGTTATCGAACCTAAGGAAAATGTCACGTTACCTCAGAAAGAGAAGGAAGATAAATCACAAGCCACCCTTACACCATCTCCTTATGCTGTTCCGCCTCCTTTTCCATCAAGGCTAGTAAAACGCGACAAACAAGCCGAAAAGAAAGAGATCTTTGACGTCTTCTCAAAGGTAGAAATAAACATACCCCTTCTTGATGTAATTCGAAAAGTACCGAAATATGCTAAGTTTTTAAAAGATCTCTGCACAAATAAAAGGAGACTTACCGGTAATGAGAAAGTTAATTTGGGTGAAAATGTTTCGGCTGTTATTCAACGTAAAATCCCGCCTAAATACAAAGATCAAGGTATGTTTGCCATTCCCTGTAAAATTGGTAAAATAGGTATTAAGCGAGCTATGTGCGATCTTGGTGCTTCTATAAATGTCATGCCACTATCTGTTTATAACTTACTTAGTGATGAGCCTTTGAAGGAAACAGGTGTAACAATTCAGCTCGCCGACAGGTCCGTTGTTTACCCTGAAGGAGTTCTTGAAAACGTTTTCGTAAAGGTAAATGATTTAATTTTTCCAGCAGACTTCTATGTTATCGACATGGAAGATGACCGAACCAACATGTCATCCGAAATTTTACTTGGAAGACCCTTTCTAAGTACAGCGCATGCAAAAATTGATGTGAGGAGTGGAATCCTTACAATGGAGTTCGATGGTGAGGTTGTCAAATTTGATGTTTATAAAGCAATGAAGTATCCAGAGACTGTGGCTAATATTAGTTTTATTGATGTTATTGAGCCTACTATTGAAGAATTTTTTGAATCTAATTTTATAGATGATATGTGCAGGGAGTTGGAAGACTTTGAGGAAGATATCAGAGAGTTTGAGGAATTTTTTTCAATTAGTTCTGATAAATGCCTTACCTCAAATAAAACTAAAATTTTGCCTTCTATTTTACAGGCACCTAAGGTCGAATTAAAACAGTTACCGGAACACCTTAAATACACATTTTTGGGAGATAACGCCACGTTACCGGTCATCATATCGAACAAGCTTTCAATGGAGGAAGAAGAAAATTTAGTCACAGTTTTGAAAGCTTACAAAGAGGCAATTGGGTGGACTATAGCCGACATTAAAGGGCTTAGTCCATCGACTTGTATGCACAAAATAAAGGTGGAAGAAGGAGTCAAACCAACCCGAGAATGTCAGAGACGCCTAAATCCTCCAATGATGGAAGTGGTAAAAAAAGAAATTCAGAAACTTTTAGATGCCGATATGATCTATCCAATATCTGACAGTAGTTGGGTAAGTCCTATCCATGTGGTTCCAAAGAAAACTGGAGTCACGGTAATTGAGAATCCTGAAGGTGAACTTGTTCCTACACGAGTCCAAAACGGGTGGAGAGTTTGTATCGATTATAGAAAATTAAACGCTTTAACAAAAAAAGATCATTTTCCACTTCCATTTATTGATCAAATGATAGAAAGGTTAGCCGGAAAATCTCATTATTGCTGTCTTGATGGATTTTCAGGTTTTTTCCAAATTCCTGTGGCGCCCGAAGATCAAGAGAAAACCACCTTTACGTGTCCATTTGGTACGTTTGCATATCGACGTATGTCGTTTGGGCTTTGCAATGCACCAGCCACATTTCAAAGATGTATGGTAAGTATATTTTCTGATTACATCGAAAAAGGGATCGAAGTGTTCATGGATGACTTCACGGTTTACGGTAATTCCTTTGGTGAGTGTTTAGTAAATTTAACGAAAATACTTAAGCGATGTCTAGAATTTAATCTTGTATTAAATTATGAAAAGTGTCATTTTATGGTTGAGAAAGGTTTGATTTTAGGCCATATTGTTTCATCTAATGGTATTACTGTTGATAAAGCTAAGGTTGATGTTATTCGCTCACTTCCATACCCCACAAATGTGAGGGAAGTTCGCTCATTTCTTGGACATGCAGGTTTTTATCGTAGATTTATTAAAGATTTTTCCAAGGTGGCGCAACCACTTTGCAACTTGTTACAAAAAGATAAAACCTTCGATTTCAATTCTGAATGTAAACGTGACTTCGACATCCTTAAAGAAAAGTTAGTTTCGGCACCCATAGTCCAACCACCAAATTGGGAGTACCCTTTTGAGGTTATGTGCGACGCAAGCGATTAGAGTGTAGGAGCGGTTCTTGGACAAAAGATAGGGAAAGAATCACACGTCATATCATATGCATCCAAAACTTTGGATACAGCGCAACGAAATTATTCTACAACAGAAAAAGAATTGTTTGCAATTGTTTTTGCTTTAGAGAAATTTCGTTCATATCTTTTGGGAACTAAAATAATTGTTTATTCTGATCATGCAGCTTTGAAATATTTGTTAAGCAAGAAAGAAGCAAAACCGCGACTAATCCGTTGGATTTTACTCTTACAAGAGTTTAATCTGGAAATCAAGGATAAGAAGGGACGAGAGAATTTAGTAGCAGATCATCTAAGTTGACTTCCCATCATCTCAACTGATACAGCAGTACGAGAAGAATTTCCAGAGGAAAACTTGTTTTTGGCTCAAGGAATATCTCCATGGTATGCGGACATAGTTAACTATTTAGCCACAGGAGAATTACCTTCAGACCTATCACAATCCGAGGTAAAACGAATTAAGCGTGAATCTCGTTTTTATATTTGGGATGACCCATATCTTTGGAAGCATTGTTCGGATCAGGTAATAAGGCGATGTATTGCAGAAAATGAGGTAAGTTCTATACTTAATTTTTGTCACTCTTATTCTTGTGGAGGTCATTTCGGACCGAAGCGAACTGCGCATAAGATTCTAGAATGTGGATTCTTTTGGCCTGATATTTTTCGTGACACTTATAAATTTTGCAAATCATGTGAAAAATGTCAACATGTTGGCAATTTAAGTAGAAGAAATGAAATGCCTCTAAACCCTATTCATGTTTGTGAAATTTTTGATATATGGGGAATAGACTATATGGGACCCTTCATCTCATCTTTTGGAAATTGTTACATAATTCTTGCTGTTGACTACGTGACTAAGTGGATAGAGGCTAAAACTACTCGAAATAATGATGCCAAAACTACTGTTGAATTTCTAAAGAATTTTATCTTTTCCAGGTTTGGCACGCCGCGAGCAATCATAAGCGATCGCGGAAAGCATTTTGTCAATCGTGTCATTGAAACACTTATGAAGAAATATGGAGTGACATAACGGATCGCTACTTCTTACCATCCTCAAACGAATGGTCAAGCAGAAGTATCAAATCGAGAGATCAAAGCGATTCTTGAGAAGGTAGTTAAGCCGAACCGCAAAGATTGGAGTTTAAAATTGATTGATGCCTTGTGGGCGTATCGAACTGCTTATAAGGGTCCTATTGGCATGTCTCCATATCGCCTAGTCTATGGAAAACTATGATCAAAGTGGCTTGGACCTTTCACTATAACTAAAGTGTTTCCTCATGGTGCAGTCGAAATTCAAGATGATAAGGGGGTTTGTTTTAAAGTTAATGGTCAAAGGTTAAAGACGTATTATGAGAATAATCAAGCTTGCTTGATCGAAGAGATAATTTTAGAAGAACCTATGGTCTAAATCAGGTCGTCGAGCTAAACGACGTTAAACAAAGCGCTCAATGGGAGGCAACCCATTTTCTCTATTTTTTTTTCTTTCTTCTTTTATTTATTTTTATTATTATTTTTTTTCTTTCTCATCTAATTTATTTTCAAATAAATTTACACAGAATTTTCTCCAGATTTGAATGGCTTTGTCGTGCATGAAATTTGGAAAATTACAAATGGCCTTCAAAGTTGTCGACAACTAAATTTACTTTAGACATGGGGAGTATCTCTATTCCTTCTCTTGTACTTTAATTTTCATATTGAGATAATATGCTTAAAGTGAGGGGGAGTGGTTATATTTCTCCTTACTTGTTCATGTTAGTTTGAAGGTATATTTTAAGTTCTTACGATTGTTGTTTATCTGGGTTGACTTGTTAGTTTTATCATAATCCCTTGTTTACAAGCTTGAATTAATTTTGTTATGCATGGATAATTAACTTGAAGATGATTAGATGTTTTGGTGAAAGTTTTTAACCTTATGGTATAATTGTTAGTGTTGCTTAAATATGAGTTTGTGCTTGTTTTGTTAATAATGATGTTATCTTCAGGTGTATGATTATTTTTTTGAGACGATTGTGAGTGGTAGATCGTTTGAATGTGACCGGATTAGAGAATCGGGGCGAGGTGCTTGGGTTGTCATCTCGTTTCCAGTTCAAAGATTCGGTGACGAGTCGAGACTACAGAGTTAGAGTTAATGAGAGTAGCGCTAAAAAAAGAAAAGGAAAAAATATCCTTTGAAAAAAGAAAATAATAAAGCGCTTGAAAAAAAATAAAAAAAAAAGAGAAAAATAATCTCTTTCAAAAAAAAGAAAAAAAGAGAGTGATATAAAAGGGGAGGAAAATAAAACTCACACTCCGCCAATCGTTATTCATGAAGGATCTAAACTTGATTTGATTTCGTCTCACAAGCAAATAGCAAAAGCTCTGCATATCTACCTTTTATTCATTTGGTTAATTATTGTTTATTGAAATATCATGTCACCTTTATTTGGTTGTCTTGTCTAACTTCTTTAATTCATGCATGTACATGGGATTTGACATAAACTTTTTGAGTGAATTTTGATAAGTGACGAAAATGAGAATTTGAGTATGCTTGAGGACAAGCATTGAATAAGTGAGGGGGAATTTGATGAGTGTTCGAATTTATATATTTTTTTATTAATAATTATTTCCCATTGTCGATTTGATATTACTAATTTGGTTCTATTTTGATCATTTTCAGTGTAAGAACTTATTTTTCAGAACCAACAGAAAATAGTGAATTCTGCATTTTTTTTATGACTGAAGTCGCACGACGCTTTTCGATCTGGCAGATTTGGATTATCCAGTCAGCAAAAGTTTCTAGAAGATAGTCCAGTCATATATTCTAGAAGGATGAATGGATTATTTGAGAATTATCTTGAAGATTTATCTTAGGAATTTAAATTTTAAATTTTAGAACATTTATCTTTATCTTTATCTTTTTTATTTTTTTTTAAATTTTGAATTGTTACATTTTTAGGGTTTTAGAATAGTATAAATACCCATAGAGGTAAAGCTTGAGATGTACTTCAATTTTCACTATCTCTCTTGAGTAATAAAAGTTCTCTCTGGTTCTTTTAATCTTCTTTGAGTTTTCTTATTTCTTTTCTTCTAGAAAATGCTAAGTATGACCTCATTCATGCTTGGCTAAACTTTTATTTAGCCGAAAGCTAGTGACGACTCAATCCATATTGTGAGAATCGTGAAGCGCTTAATTCCTTCGGATAACATTCTTGATTTTCTAAAATCAAGGATTGACAATCGGCTTTTCCTTTAATGATCTCAACGCCTTCATTTCAAAAAGTGCACGTTGACTTGAAGATTGTTTAGATCTATCGTTGGGAAGAAAAATCGGCTGGTAGCAAATTTGGCTTCCTGTGAACAAACTTGGTGGCGGTCCACTAAGGGAAATCAAGATCGGGTTCGATTCTCTGTGAGACGCTATAACTCGAGTCAGGCTTTTCCAGTACTTAAAGTTGTATTGGCGCTAACGGCGATAGGCGTGGTTAGTCCAGCAAAGACCGAATTCCGGAGATAGACTTGGGAATATTGGTTTACCGAAGAGAGAAGCAAGTTATAAGGGTTGGGCCTTGTAGACTGTAACTGGCATGGATCTTGAAGTAAAATCTATTTCGATGATCAATTTGGAATTGAGGCGAAACAAAGCTTGAGGCTATATCCTTTAAATTTATTACTTCAAATATTTATTTTCATTTAATTTCAGCTATTATTAGATTAATATTATTTTTGGTTTTATAATATCAAACCCTCATTTTCTATTTTTTTTTTTTTTTGGAACAGGATCAATTCAATTCAACGTTGGAAATTTCTTAGTCCCTGTGGATCGACCCTACTTTCTCTATACTATTCTTTTATTTAATTTGAGAAATAGGAATTATTTATTTGACAATTCGACGCTTGTCACAATGTTGGTTTGATTTTTTTGGTAATTAAAGAGTTATATATATATGATTCATTTAGTAAGACAATTATATTATCATTTATTTATACAAATCATATTATTTCAAATAATACATGCTTCTTAGTAGTATTAAGCTGATTAAATTATAGTATTTTTATAGATATTCTTAACCGATTGACAATACGATCTGAAATTAAGTTTTTTTGAATGAATATCATTCTTTTTTTTCCACTGAAATTACTTCTTGAGTTAAAAAAATAATATATTTTTGGTAAAGACAATGTTAACATATTTATCGGTAATATCTCGACCTAACTATTAACTCAATGTGTAATTAGCTAGTAATTTTATGTTCAGGAAGTTCTATTTTATTGAATATATAGAAGATATAATTTTATAAATTTTTATATTAATTGTTTTATATTTTTTTGTTTATAAAAAAATATTAATGCCAACAAGGCAAGGAAGATCTTAATGTTATTCAAAAAACTCAGTAACATAGAAAGAATTAAATTATACAATTCATAGAATTATACATTTTGTTTTTTTGATTAACCTTTCTCTAACTAAAAATGTTAACATTTACATTGACTTTAATAGTCAATTAAAGCACAATATTGGTTACTTGACATGTCGTACTATAACAATACAAGTGGACTAATATCTAAAAATGTAACCGAAAAAATTCAAACATTTAAGACATAGAAAGAGACATTATTAAGGATAAAGGATTTTTATTCCTGAAATAATGATAATGACTATAACAACCAATTACACAATATATTCAACACCATCAATTCTAGAATCCATTTAAACAAGAATAATTAAGTGCCTAAGATTCAATTTACAATATAATTTTCAAATAAATTTTAAATCTTCCAATTGAACATTAAACAAAACTTGATCCTTACCATCGCCACTAGCAAATCCAAAATAACATTAACTAAAGAACAAACACATTTGTAAAAAATCTAGACAAAAAATGATGAAAATAAATAAAAAAATTGATATATCTAGAACACAATCTCTCTTTACATACGTGAAAACCTTTGAATACCCTTGGTCTTTACTCTTTACATTTTATTGTAATCACTTCATTCACCTTCACCTTTATTTATGGTTGACGGATACTCAGTTGATGAATCAAAATATTATTTACCTACAATTTAATCGTGAAATTATTTTTAATTCATAGTCACAGCATGTAGAACTTATTCACAATGTATAGAGCTTATTGTTGTAACGTACAAATTATAGGATTTTAAGATGGTTGTTTTAATGGTTCATATTATTGTATGAGGGTCAAAATTTATTAAATTTAATGGTTTATATGATGATTCACAACAAAAAGTCTTACAAATATTCATTCAAATAAAATTATAAACAGTAATTATATGCATGATTTTTAATGTTTGACATTTTTTCATAGGTACTTATCGTCGGGTTGATCTTATTTGGGATTTGAGCCTTTGGTATTGTATTTCAAAAAAGCAAGTGATGAATCAATAAATTTAGAGAAAGTTCTGCGATAAAATATCTATTTTAATATTAATATAAAATTGATATATTTTACATGTAGCATATTTGTACATAATTTTTACGAAACTTATACATAAATATTTACAAAAAATTATAAGAAAAACAATATATACATAAAATCTTATGACTTAAGAATTTGTGTGCAAAATAAATGATACAAGAAAACATATTTCTCTGTAATAACAATGAGAATACATAAATGATAAGTCTTTCTAATCTATTAGTAGGCCAAGACTCTGCGTGTATAAGATTCATGACCATAAAATGACATTGTGATAACGGACAAGGTTCGATTTATTTTATGTTGTAACAATTACATAGGCATGAATCCTATGCACTCAGGGTCCTCCCATACTAACAGATTATAAAGACTTACACTTGTGTAAATCTTTATAATTTATTATTGGTTACTAGGATAGATATGCACTAATGTAAGTCTTTGTAATCCTTATGATAAGTATTTGTGTACATACAAATTAAGCTATAACAAGCCTATTTCTTATAAAATATAAAATTAATGGTATTTTTTTTCATTTTAACTTAATAAATTATTAGATCTAAATTACTTAATATGAAGATAATAACATTTTAGGTTCAAACCTAAAATATTATCCTTTCCAACTAAATAGTTAAGTTATTCATAAAAATCGCTTACACCCTAAAATATTACATGTGTTTTTAAGTTTAAAAATAACTTACCAAGAAAGTTTATATAAATATTTCTGTAAGTAATTTTCATTAGATTTATACCTTTTGGTTGATATATGAAAAAAATACAAGTCATTCATATAAATTAGGTTATCTAATTAAATGTTTATATTTTCTAACACGTTTTAATTGAGTAGTGATGACGTTTAAATTTGTTATATTTTTTTATAATATCCTGTATAAATAATATGAAATTTAATTCATATTGGTTAACAATAATACATTATATCTTCAAAAACTTACTTTATCTACATGCATCATAATTTTAAAAGCTTTTCGAGAGCTCCAATGAATCATATTAACAATTATTTCTATGAATACGTTTATCAAACAAAAAATAGACTTTGATCAGATTTATAGACCTCCAATGAATAAAAAAATATTGATTGTTATCAAGTGAGATATAAATAATTTAATCAAGTCTAAAATTAAAAATTATGATATTTTCTAGAAAGCAAGAACCCTAGAATGATTCTTTCATATGGACAATATTAGTTCTATAATAAAAAGTACAAATCACACAAAAAATACAGAACTAAAAAAATATTAAAAACTAAAACTCATAGCTAAGTTTTAATGAAAACACAGAAGATAACTTTAATGAATATAATCCATAAAGAAACTCATATGATGATGTCATATATAATTATTGATCTTAAATATCGTTTTCATAAAGGTTAAATTGCAAAAAAATAAAAAAGTAAGAGAAAATAAGATAGTCTCCTATTGTTTTCAAGATGGACTTGCTCGAAACATATCTAACTAAAATAAAATACAATATAAAAAGTTTAATAATAAAAAATACGTTCACATTAATATAGATAAAATTAATAAAATATTGTTACAACAAGCACATCAAACCAAAAAAAATCTCAACAAATAAATATTCAACATGTTTATATCATAATAAAGTTAACTACAAATGTATAGAATAAAAATATTCAAAACACATAAGCAATATGATCATTCTTGTTTTCATAAATGAAAATATCCATGTTGGATCATTCTTGTTGAATCACCTGTTGAAAACTTTCAAAGTGTTTCCCAATAAAAATAAAATTTTCAGTTTTCTGAGGTCATTCTTATTATTTGTATTTTTTATCCCATGTATAATGTGATCAGTTAACCGATTGATTTTTTAATTCAACACATGTAATATTATTTTTGATTAAATCCAAAGACCTGATCATACCTTATTCGTTGTTTAAGACGTTTAATGTTAAAAACGACCATCAACTTGCTATATATGATAAGGTATGTGTTGACATGAATTAACCAAACACCTAAAGAGCTATATTATGGCAAGTCGAATGCAACCTTGTTAAATTTTGGATTGCATAGGCATTAAATGAATAGGTGGTTAATCCAAAAATAAAAAAATAATAAAATCAATAATATAAATTATTATTTAAACGAATAGTAAAAATAGAAACATAAAAAATAAATTTCGATCAAACAGAATTTGAAGATAATAAATTGGAGTTGTGTTGAGGCATACACAATCGCAGTTTCCTTAAAGACAGATTTTCTGCCACTCCGATAGTGCTGAGTTTGTTGGTAGTATGTCTCCCAAGATATAACAACAAGAGGAGCTCCAACAATAGCACGATTGCTGAGTTCCCGAACTGTTCTTGCCTTCGTCAATCACCGAAACAAAAAACGGGAGAGAGAACGTTTTGAGAGATGTGAGATGTATTTTAAACTGAGGAATCAATCTCATATTTATAGTAGAGAATTAGGGCAATAATGAGCAATCTAAACGAATTTAAAATTCTAAATATTAGGGATAATGCTTAATTATCTAGTATTTTAAATTGAATTAAATTCAAATTTAATACTAAAATTAACCATTATCCCCCATTATCCAAAAATATCCTGAGCAGTTATAACTGATCCTTTATATGTATTTTAACTGAATACAAACTCCTTTTGGATAAAAAATAAAATAAATTAAGAAAAAATATTCACAACGGGTAAAATATCCACAAGCCCACAATGGGCTTGACCAGTCTAGACATTTGCATCGCCCACGTTGTGCACCCCAACCAAAAATTAAGTCATTCAATGACAACTCTGTGGGTAAGTGTATATAAACACTTCCCACTTCATTTATCCCATCAATATGGGATAATGGGGTTTCTCATTCCTTACTTTATTCTAACCTTCTTACTTTGAGCATCAATTTCTCATTCATTACTCAACAATTTTGAGCATATGAGCTACCGTTGTAAAGATCTCGCGGAGTAGAATAGGAATCAATAATATCCTTATTCGAATCCTCATCTTTATACTTCCAAAAAATGCTTCAAAGATGGTCATTTACTCACTATTTCCCAACAATCCCCCACATGAATGAAATTAATGTTTTCTTATCAAAACATTTTGGCACAATGTGGTGATAGGCTCTACGATTGATAGATGCATAGGATAGGTAAGTGTCCACCTTTGAACATTCCTTTGTGAAATTATATTTACTTTACTAGCTAATCAGTAGACGCAATGTCCTTGAACTATCAGTCGTTGGTGTAAACGGTGACATACTTCACACACCTATCTCACTGACAAGAGATACAACTCTCATGGTTATTCCTTTATGACCGTAGACATCTCTTGGTTCTGCAAGAGTATGAAAGAACTATGCTCAATAGTCTCCTTGAAGTGGCCCCACTTTACTCTTACATAGGTGACTTATATTGCTCGGCTCACTGAAGAACACAATGATCATTAAAAGCTTTTGTTTAACCTTTACCAAATTCTTTTCACTGTTCACATCATAGGAATGGACTTGGAAGAGGAACCTTCACAGTGAACGCACAGGTCTATGCAATTAGGTTGTCTCTTTGAACCTAGTTCTTGGAATCTCTAGTCAACTAGTTAGGGTTTTTCCTTTACATAGCGCCTTTATTTTCTCATGGGCTTTAGTCAATCCTTTACATGTTTTCTCAACTCAATCTCAATTTAACCCTTAAGTTAGTGGATCCATAATGTTATCCTTTGATCAGAAGCGATAAATCTATTTGAGATTAGTTGTTTAACAGTATTAAATTGAGTGACATATACGTCTCAAATTACCATTGCTCATAAAATTATGTGCTCTACCAATAATCATTGTTGACACATGTTCATGCCATTCATGAGTCTCCTATAAGACATTTTAAAGTCATTTGACTTTTCCAGAATTGTTTGGATCTCAAACTCAGATTCTATTTTGAATCTGGTTATAAATGTTTGTCTTTGAGAAAACACATGACATAGCTTATTCATTCGATGTAAAAATATTCACTTATATCGAAAAATCTTTATGGAATAATGTTTTACAATCTTGAGTATTTCTGAGATATCTCAAAATTTTCACAATTATTTTCCAGAGTTTGACCTTGGATTATTTTGTGAATCTGCTTAAACTGCTCACAGTGAAAGCACTACTTTGTCTAATACAATGTACTTAGATTGTATATACATTTGCATATTCCATTTCAACAAGTATTGACTCGTATTTGGAGTTATGGCTATACCGAAAATATCCTGGCCAAATTTCTTTTTCCATGTAGTGTCTTTTTCAATATGAGACATTCAAGTGATTGTTTGATTTGGATAACCAGAATCAAACCTATCAATCTCATATTTTTCATATCAATCTTGAATTAACAAGTCTTTGGTATATTTACCATTTCATTTTACGTCACCAACATAGGATCATATATCTTAGTTTGTTTGGCATACCATCATTTGTCACACTTACTTGTTATCATGACAATATCTTTATTTTAACCATTTGCTGAATATGTGGACTCTTTCACTTATTCATAGTTCGATTACGAAACTTGGATCAACTTCTCTAGGAAGTGCATTTTAAGAATGAGTTATTCTTTTTCATTATCATATTTTTTACAAAGAAATGATATTAGTTGCTATGTTTCACATAGCCAATGATAACACAATCCACTTATTTCCATTTTCTTTGATAATTGAATATTACCTTGGCGTGACACGCCCACATTTTTATGTAGTTGTAGGAAGACTTTATTTTCTTCCATAACTCACGTGGTGTTTCGTACTTAGTTGATAAAACAACCCCCCACATGTTAAACACATTCTAAAGATTTAATTATTTTAGAAGTTATCTTCAGAATTATTGTACCTTTGGATGTTGCAACATTACTCACATAGAGTTTCTCCTCAAATTAATCAATTTGTGTTTCAACATCCTTCTTATAAGAAATAATTTCCTTATATCATTTTTGCTTTTAAGCAAAACTAAATTGTTTTATAATGAAGGTAATAAATTTCCTTCAAACAATTGCTCATCATATCAATTATGACAAAAATGTATCATAATATTGATCTCATTTGGATGTAGTCCAAAGACTTATTCTATATTGCATAACAATTGAAGTATTTTCTTGTGAAAATTAGCTTATTGAGGTACACTGCCTACTTTGCGTCTTGAAGTCATTTTTGACTTTCAAAATAATTTTTTTAGCAATATTTTCATAGTAATACTTTTTTAACAAAATATGATAACCATATTTACCTTATTCTCTCTAACACTAGGAGGATTTTCTTTTGATCAAGTTCATCATGATCAAATATACAACATCTTTGTTGTCACATTTTGAAATTCTTCCTCATGAATTTCACTGATTATGTCACATAGATACAATCAGAATATTATAATTTTTAAATATCAGAAATTTAGTCAAAGACTAAAAATTAGAAACAAAATTATAATTTCTAACTTTTATTTGACGAAAGGATTTTCGTAAACTAGAATCCTAAACAAAAGTTCACAATGTTTTAATTTAAAGAATAATAATAAACAATGCACCAGGTAGGTAACTTATGATAAGAGAGGTGGTGCACTAGACACACTTAAGAACCACGTCTTTTCAAAGAACCAATCCTAGACATGTATTTTTAATATTTCTTTCAATCACTCATTTATAGAAGTTCTTGAAATCATTCAAGTTTAAGTGATCAACGATCCAATGACCCTCATAATTCTTAAGCTAATTTTTAAACATTGTGTATTTCATATCATATATCAGAATAGGCTTTAAGAAATTTGAACGTAGAGAATAACTTTCTTCTATGCTTTGATTCAAGACCTTGGTCGAATCAAACATTGTAGAATTAGTAACCAATGTTACTTCTACTAACAAATTCTGTAAAAACAGATTTATTCACTTTGTTTGAAAATGTGATCAAATAAATCCGTTACAACGGCAGGAATTAAATTCCTGAAAACATTTATTTATTGTATCTCAATTTTCAACATTCACATGAAATAAATTCATTGATTTATTTCCAAGTAGAATATGAAAGATTCTCAAGATTCTCCGAAAATAAATTTATGATTTATTTTCCTTTGAAAAATAGAATCAACACAAGATTCTATCAAAGAAATAAATTCATTGATTTATTTCTCTTATATCTTCATTTAAAAATATTGGGATTAATTGCACTAAAACCCAAACGAAGATATCAAAGCAACTTAATTCTTCAAAAAGAATTAGTCCTTTGTTTTAAATTTCTTTGATTGTTCTTTACAAGATCAAGTAAATCTGTTTACGAGATCTTTGTTTCTAAAACAATCAAGAAACTTTGTGTTTACACTTTCTAAAGAATACTTATTAATTAAAATAATACTCCAAAGTGTTTCAAAACACAAATAATTATCTCAATAATTATTATTTCATATAATAAATATATTCCTTTTCATGCCATACAACATTAAGGTCAATATTATTTTTAAAATAAATAAATTGCCTTAAACATAATAATATCAAAATATTATTATCAAATTAATATCATAATTTATGATATTAAAATTGCCATAATACATGCACACATGTATTTATTAAATCATTAAGGAATATTACCTTAATGAAATTTTCACTTATATGGTATTATCACAAAATACCATAAAACTTATTTAAGGAATTCATGATTACCTTAAATTTAAATATATGGTTTTAATATTACTATATTTCATATCAAATAAGCAATTTAATCATATATTGAATAAATGCTTTATTTGATCAATAGATAATATTGTCTAAAGCCAAACCTTTATTCTCATGAATAAGGTTTTATCAATACATGAAATCATATATTCACATAAGGTAAAAATTAAATTTACCATATCAATTATTTCTCTTTTACTAAAGGAAACAAACCCGAAAATAATTATAATTCTAATAAACTGAAAAAATTAAATTTTCTTTTATTTGAAATTGATATTCCATAAAATTTGTATCCTTGGTTACTTGACAATTTCTGTAAAATAAATTTACCCCAATTTAATATTTTAGCAAACCCATTTAAAAACGACAAGATAATTCCTGAAACAAATTGTTTGCTTTTTTCTTTTTATTCCGAAAAATAATTCACCAAATTCGGTTTAAAAAATATTTAAACCACCCGAAAGAATCGTGATCAATTACAATTGATCATGTAAATAGCTTTCCATTTGCGGGCCCCATAATTAGGGATGTAAAAAGCTGACCCGACCTGAAAACCCGATTGAAACCTGTTCGAGTCAAAACTTGGTTTGACCCGGAGATGTAATGACCCGAACCCGATCTATATCCGATTATTGTTGACTTGAACCCGAGTTGGACCTGTTATTATAGTAACCGAACTTGAACTGTATCCGACCGAGAATGACCCGAACCCGATTTCAACCTGTTATTATAGACCTGAAACTCGACTTGTATCTGACTGAAATGAACCCGAACCTGAGTCTGACCTGGCAGATAACCGATATTACCCAACTGAATCGACCCGAGACCTGATTTTACCCGACCTGTTTTGAACCCAACCTGATAAATAACCCCAGTTGTTTTAAACTCGATCTGAACTAATATTAACAAGACTTAATATTTATATGACATATAATTAAGTATATCTATAATTTGATGAATTTAAAATATTGATAAATATAATTAGTCTTAAAATATAAAATTAGACATGATAATTAATTTAGGGATTAATATTTAAATTTAGTATTACATATTTAATTAAATTATTTTATTTAATTTTAATATATTTAATTTTAATTATAATTTTAAAATAATATTTCAATAAAAAATATAATTTTAAATTAAATACATACATTAACTTAAAAACAAATTAAATATATATTAATATACATTTAACTATATATATAATATTATATATTAAAGTATATTATATATTACATATAATACATTAATACATAATATATATATCATATATATTAATTTTATTATTTACATAATATATATTAATGTATATTATATATATTAATATATAAATCTAATATATATATAATTAATATTAACCGGGTGAGGAGAGGGAACTTTTAACTTTAGGGGGAAGGGAAATTTTGTGAATTTAGCAGGGGTTAAATTTAAGGGATTTTTTTTTATTTTAGGGATCAAAATGGATTTTTATTATGTATATATTATACAGTATTTATATATTTTATAGTATATATATAATATAATATTTATATATTATATAGTATATTAGTATGTTTACATTATATTATTATTATTATATATTATATTATATATATATATTAATATATTATATAATATGTATTTATATAGTATTAATATAATATTTATAATTTATATATGATATATATACATATTAAATATGTATAATAATTAATATGTTAGATATTTATATATAATATATGTATATTATATAAAATATATTTTTAATAACTATTACATTTATGTACATTAAAAATCAATATACATAATATATGTATATATGTAATATATGTTATATATAATATATGTATAAATATAATACATTATGTATAATAATATAATATGATATATATATTATATACATCAAAAAATAATATACATGTATGATATATGTAATGTATATATGTATTATGTATAATACATATACATATAACATACATATATATATTTTACATACATATATATTATACATATATACTATATACAATTATACATATATATATATGTTATATATACATAGTATATAATATACATAATATATTTACTAATTATTATGTATACATATACATATAACATTAACATACATATATGATATATTGATATATATATATATAAATAATATATTAATATACTATGTATAATACTACTACTACCACTAATTTACTATGTATACATGTAACATACATTGATACATATATATGAATGTTAGAATATACTTATGTTATGTAGTTATATACTATGTATAATTAATAATTATATACATTATAAATATATTATACATACATTATTAGTATACATTTAAGTATTTATAATATATATTAGTATACATTTAAGTATTTATAATATATATTAGTATACATTTAAGTATATAAAATATATTAGTATACATTGTAAATAATATTTCATTAAAATTTATAATTTTAAATTAAATACATACATTAACTCATAAACAAATTAAATACATATATTAGTATACATTTAAATATATATAATATATATTACATATAACATATTAATACATATAATATAGTATATATATAAGTATATCATATATATTAAATTATATTATATACATATTATATATTAATGTATATTATATTCATAATATATAAATCTAATTTATATATATACACGTTTAATATATATAAGTATACATTTATTAATATATATAAATATCATAATAAATAAACATGTATTTTTATTAACAGGGTAAAAGGGAGGGTAATTTTTGATTTTAGGGGGAGAGAAACTTTTGATTTTAGTTGGGGCGGAAAAATTTGATTTTTGTTAGAATTTGGATTTTAGCTGTGAGGGTGGTGTGAGGGGGAGGGAAAATGGGTTTTGTATTATATATATTATATAGTATGTATATATTACATAGTATTTATATACTATATATATTATGTAGTATTTATATATTTTATAGTATGTATATATAGTATAGCATTTATATACGATATATATACATATTAAATATGTATAATAATTAATATGTTAGATATGTATATATAATATATTATATATACATATAACATAGATATAAATATAGATTATAATATACATGATACATAATTACATATATATATTAATATATACATGTACTATATATTAATGTATATATACATATACAATATACATAATTATATATTGATATAAGTTATAACATACATATATGATATATATACATATACATATACACATGTACTATATACTAATTACTATATACAATTATACATATACATATGTTATATATACATAGTATATAATATACATAATACATTTACTAATTATTATATATACATATACATATAACATTAACATACATATATGATATATTGATATATATATATATTAATATATTATGTATACTACTACCATCACTAATTCATTATGTATACATATAACATACATTGATACATAGATATGAATGTTAGGATATACTTATGTTATGTAGTTATGTACTATGTATAATTAACAATTGTATACATTATAAATATATTATACATACATTATACATATATAATTACTAAACTTCTAATTATCAATATATATTATATAAATACTTATAATTTTATTTTTCATTTATAGTTTTATATATATAGACTATATTATATTGTGTTATGTATATCATATTTTAATATATATTATAATTTTATTTTTTATTTATAGTATTAATTCATTTGCAAAAATAGTATTATTTCATAAATGGTATTATGTCATAAATAATATTATTCCTTATTCTAGTATTATTTTACTTCCAAAATAGTATTATTTCATATATATTATTAATCCATATATAGTATTATTCTATTTCCGAAAATAGTGTTAGTACATTTATAATATTACTCCATATATAGTATATTTTCTACATATAGTATAAATTCCTTATATAGTATTAATTTTATATAACTATTATTCCGTTTATAGTATAAGTTTTATATATTGTAAATTTTTTTTATTTTTAAAATACATTAAACTATAGTATAATTATTTTATAACATATTAAAGTTAGATTTTTAACACTTTTAATTATTATTAATTTATAATTTTTGTAATTTAGTCCTTGTAACTTACAAGTTAATTTATTTGAATTGATTATTGCTGATTTTTCTAATTTACTTTAATATTTCTAATTTTTGTAATTGAGTCCTTACAAGTTAATACTGATTTTTTAAATTTTCAAAATTCAATCTTTAACTTATAGTTTAATAATTATTCGTTTTTTACGTATTTATACAAAATCAAAATTAATAATTTAAATTATTATGAATATAAAATCAAAATTAATTCAACCTGAAACAAAACCGACTTGAAATAAACTCGACCTGAAACAAAACCGACCTGAAATGAACCCGACCTGAAATGCAACCGACTTGAAATGAACTCGACATAAAATGAACTCGACCTGAAATACAACCGACTTGAAATGAACCCGACCTGAAATGCAACCGACTTGAAATGAACCCGACCTGAAATGCAACCGGCCTGAAATGAAATTGTTAATTATCAGATTTGGACCCGAACCGTTTGAACTCGACCTGAAATGGACCCTACCAGAAATGGGACCGACCTGAAATAGACCCGTATCCGACCCGAATCGAGCCAAAACATCAAATTAACCTGAAATGACCTGTATACGATTTTATCCAAATTGACTGTACCCGACCTGAAACCCATCCGAGTAAATGTTTTTACATCCCTACCCATAACCTTTGAAACAGTGAGGCCGAGATTCTCGGTAACGTGAATTGTGGCCGAAATTCATGGCACAATTGAAATATCCAATTGTTTTCAATTTCAATAGCCGCAGGAATTAAAAAATTCCAAAATGAAATTGAAAGCCTGGAAAATTCCAAAGGCTTCAGCCACCATTGCTAATCTTTGCATGAAAGATTATACAAATCATCGAACATCAAATCCATTTAAAATGGAAAAGCGAGGATGGATTTGAAGTTGTATAGCCTTGCACCAATGATCTTGTTGGTCTCGGATTTAACCAAAAGATTTGTCTTAAGATTGTTAGAAAATAGGTGGTTAATCCAATAATAATAATAATAATAATAATAATAATAATAATAAAATCAATAATATAAATTATTATTTAAACGAACAGTAAAAATAGAACCATAAGAAATAAATTTTGATCAAACCAAATTTGAAGATGATAAATCGAAATTGTGTTGAGGCCTACACAATTGCAGTTTCCTTTAAGAAAAATTTTCTGCCACTCCGATGGTGCTGAGTTTATTGGTAGTCTGTCTCTCAAGATACAAAAACAATAACACAGTTGCTGAGTTCTTGAACTGTTTTTGCCTTCACTAGTCACTGGAACAAAATGCAGGAGAGAATTAGGGCAACAGTGAAATGTGTTTTAAACTGAGGAATCAATCTTATATTTATAGTAGAGAATTAGGACAACAGTGAGCAATCTAAACGAATTTAAAATTCGAAATATTAAGGATAATGCTTAATTATCTAGTATTTTAAATTGAATTAAATTTAAATTTAATACTAAAATTAGCCATTATCCCTCCATTATCCAAAAATATCATGAGCAGCTCCTTTATATGTATTTCAACTGAATACAAACTCCTTTTGGATAAAAAATGAAATAAATTAAGGAAAAAATGTTCACAACGAATAAAATATCTGCAAGCCCACAAGGGGCTCGACCTGTCTAGACATTTGCATCGCCCACGTTATGTACCCTAACAAAGAATGACAATTATGTGGGTAGGTGTATATAAACACTTCTTACTTCATTTATCCCATCAATATAGGATAATGAGGTTCTCATTCCTTACTTTATTTCAACCTTCTAACTTTAAGCAT
This sequence comes from Abelmoschus esculentus, assembly GCA_035048815.1. Classification (NCBI taxonomy): domain Eukaryota; kingdom Viridiplantae; phylum Streptophyta; class Magnoliopsida; order Malvales; family Malvaceae; genus Abelmoschus; species Abelmoschus esculentus. The sequence continues at coordinate 16,558,255 of JAUCBN010000007.1, read as the reverse complement.
CAATTTCTCATTCATCACTCAACAATTTTGAGTATATGAGCTACCGTTGTAAAGATCTCGCGGAGTAGAAAAAGAATCAATAATATCCTTATTCGAGTCCTCATCTTTACACTTCCAAAAAATGTTTCAAAGATGGTCATTTGCTCACTATTTTTCAACAACCATAACTTTAGTTATTTTTTTATGTATTTCTTTATTATTTGGTTAAGTCTTGGTTGTTTTTTTTAATATTTTATAGAGAGATCGTATTCTTAGATTTAATTACCTCCAACAGATAAAATATAGAATATAGATTTTAAGATTAAAATTGTTTAAGTCGAGTGTTTTCACCGCTTTAATGGGTTTAAGGTTATGGCAAAGATGTAAGGATATCATTGATTCTTGTGGTGATTCAAATATTCGATCATAGATTTAATATAATTTCTTCTTTTTTTTTTCTAAATATCAAAACATGACCATGGGTCATTTTAGGTATCTTAAAATTTAACATACTGTCAGAAAGTGCTATTCTTTAGTGTCATACATATGTAGGGTTTTTGATAATTAAAAAAATTTTCTATCAATCCTTGATATTTTTCTTTGTCGATAAGATTCTTTATTTATCCTTTATTCAATTTTAAGTAAACTTACATAGAAGTTTTATTTGGTTTGCAATCTAACATCTTTCTTTTAGACTAAATCAAGGATATGCTACCTTTGAATAATAAAAATGCTACATTCTTATATTACTACTTCTATCTCTAGGAATATCATCCTATTAGAAATGATACCCTCTACATAATCAATTAAATTTTTTTTATGCCTATCATTTTCATAAACAATGTATGATTAATTGATGTTGTTTATAATTTTTTTAATAATGACTTATTTAAACCTCCAATATAATTTTCTTACATATTATTTTAAATTGTGTAAAGACTTTTCTATTTCAAATATATTTTGATTATGATATTTCATCTTTATTTTTGAGAAATTTTTATATGAACATCCTTTAATATCCTATTAAAAAGTCATTCTTGATGTTAAACTGATGTAGTATTGAATTTTTATTTATTGTCATGGATACCAATATCCTCATTAAATTTAATTTCGTAATTAGGGTAAGATTTCTTGATAATCTATCCCCATAGAATTACGTGAAAAATTTACTCATAAGTCATGTCTTATATCTTTCAATACTTTTATTTGAGTTATACTTTAAAACAAATACCCATTTGCAGTTAAGTAGTTTTTTGTGACAGCAAAATTCGTTTAACACCTATCACTCGATCTAAAAGAAATATACTCTAGTGACATTTTATATTGATCATTGATATGATTTAAACTTGTACGAACTAAAAATTAATCAAAAATAAAATTTACCAACTAATCATCAATTCTAGATGCACCATACAACTATAGACCATCTAAATTAGCAACACATTAAATTTTTATATTAAAATTAAGGACCATATTCAACTGCTTAACTAAACGATTAAGGATCAAAATGTAAAATTCAAAATTTTAGAGACTTATGGGAAACTAAAGACTTCATACTAAAATTAAACATATCTTAAATTTACATACATATTTTCAGGATAATTGGACTCCACTAACTTATTTAATTGACGTATGAATATTCGATGATCAAATTGCAAAAATCCATAGCTTCAGAAGCTTCATAACTGAAATAAAACCATTCGTACATGTAATAACTTAAGATCTACAAGTAAATATATTTTTTAAAAATTGCAATGGATTAATTTTATATAGGTACGAGATATTATATCGATACTCGGAGTAAAGTGTAATGGTACGCTATAACTAAAATTGCTAAACTTTAGAGGGGCATGCATAATGGTGCATGTAAAACAGTAACGATACTCACTGTATAAAAATACGAAAAATTATATCATGAGTCATTTTTGCCATGTTATTTATGAGACCAATCAATCAAATGCTTCTATTTAATTAATTTTTTCACCTCATGTTTTTTACCAGGTAAATCTTCACTTGGTAAAAACTGTTTTTAAATTTAATTTATAGTAAATATTAGTGAAGATCCGCTTGTTAAAAAGATGAGGTGAAAAAATTAATTAAATGGATGCATTTGATTGATTACTCCTATAGATGACATGACAAAAATCAACTTAAATACGCTCTTAAAGATTTATCAATATAAATACACTCGTTCGAGCATTCACATATTCAATTTTAGCATCGATGATCAATAAACAAATAGTCTAAATGTATGCTTCCTAGTATTGTATAACAAATCTCATTTTAAATTAAATGATCAAATCTTAAAAATAAAAATAAAACCAACTTAAAAGAGTGGCATAAGACATTTAAAACTATTAACATAAATTCATAATATTAGACCAACACTATAGAAAAATAGGTTATTGAACTCAACATGCTCCTCATAATATAAATTTGCATCAAGTAAGACTAAACATAATTCATCACATATTTGACAATTAAAAAATATAATAACAAAAGACAATTGAAAACACAATATTCAAAATAAAATTTCTAAATCAATTGGTCCATGTTGCTTTATTTCAATGTTTGTCAAATAAAGTTTAAACATACTTAAAGTTGCATTTTTGTTGACTACGTTTTCAACCTCAATTTTTAGCTATCAAATTGTCTATTCCTCTGTAAATATGAAAAGAGAACATAAACATGATATATTTAACGTGTACGATATAAATAATTTATCAATACAATTTAAAAATTAAAATATCATTGATATGCACTTCTTGAGTTATGTAATCTTTTAGTGTTCACATAAATATTGAAAATCAATATAAAATTTACTTAATTATATCAAAGCTTATCAAATATGCTTATTAAATTGTCTATATAATTGTAACTTCACATGTAATAAAAAAATCATCGACTATACATATCAAACTTTACCAAATAGGGGGTTAGGTTCCTAACCCCATCAAAAAATAAATTGTATATTTTATGGCAATTAGTCTCATGATCTTGTGATACATGTTTAGCAAATTAATATAGTCAATCGACCTTGCTAATCAATGACTATTATCACCCAACCTATTAAAATATATATACATATAAAAGATTGATCAGTTATATCAATAATTGTATTATGAAGTTTGAAAACTTGTAGAGTATTCTTATTCTATGACATATCAACTGTATCTAATATCAGAATTTAATTATTACATGCCAATATTTCACAAAATTTATATTTACTTATTGTTTTTCAAAATTGAAACGAAAGATGTTACTAATGACAGCTTATGTAAAATTAGAGTTGTTATTTTAATTTTTCATATGTACTTATTGTTTTTCGTATGTATTTATGTTCATTTTATTATTTTAATTTTTCATCTATTTTTTATATTTCATTATTAAAAATTTAATAGTAAAGTTGCTCTAATATTTTTTTTATTTTTCTTCTTTTTTAATTAGTCATTCTTATATTATTTTATAATGATTTTTTAAACAAATGAGATGATGATACATGTAATCACTAGGGGTGTTAAAAAAATCCGATCCGGTTGATTAGATGTGATTATCTATTGATTCGATCCGAAAATTTAGATATTCAGTTCAATTTTATTTTTTGATCCGATATCCGATCCGATTTTAATTTTTTCGGATCAGATACGGATCACAATATTTTAAGTTTTGGATTATCCGAAAACCGATAATCCAAAATTTTAAATTTTTATTAATATTAATATTGTTTTATTTAACAATTTAGTGCTTGTTATATTTAAAAATATTAAAAATTAAAACTTTTATAATTGTGAATCTTATTGTATTTAGTAATTTGTTGTTTATTATATTTAAAATTTAAGGTTGTATTTATAAAAATTCTAAAATTTTTATAAATACAACCTTAAAATTTGAAAAATTAATATAATTATATTTTTGGATAATCGGATATCCAACTATCTGATCCGAATATCTGCTTTTCTTGATCAGATGAGGATCACTATATCATTGATTTGAAAACCCAAATATCCAAAAAAATCAGATCTGATATCCCAGTTATTTTAGTATAATTGTATTTAAGCTCATTCTTAATTTAAATAATAGTAAAATAAGATTTTTGATCATCTTAAATTTTAGATTTAAAGGTATAATAGATCATTTCTCATCCCATTATTTGATCTTAATTTCGTCCCTGAGCTAAGGTAATCTAGAAGATGATCTTTAAACTAAGAAACCTTATATGTGAACTCTTGGCTATATTTATCATGCATGCTTATTTTTTATATTCATAAATTGTGTTAGAGTAAAAATGTATCACTGAGCTTTGTTAACTCAATATGCAGATTTTTTTTTTTTTTTGGGGGGGGGGTTTCGTACATGTTACATTATAAAGGAACACGGCGAGGAGGACTTATCAACACTGATATAAATTTAGAGTACAATACTTGGTATTTTAGTTTTAACTGAATGTATTCACAGGACCTTGTCATACTCAAGTGTATAACTTTCTCAAATTACTAATATTTTTTAAGGTGTTTCAAAACTTAGAGCTCCTATATTGTAAACTTAGATTAAATTTTGTTTAACTATGTAAATTTATATGTTTACTCTTATCTATCATTAGATATGTTACTTTTTGGAGGAGAACTTACCAACACTGATATAACTTCATATTACAATACTTAATATTTTAGTTTAAACTTAATGTATTCATAATACCTTATCATATTTTAGTCTATAATTCTTTTAAAATTACTATTATTATTTTTGTAAGGTGTTTTGAAATTTGGGGCTCCTATTTTGTATTATTAAATTAAATGGTATTGTAGACTTATGAAATATTGTTGTTTGGGTAAGGCCAGATTGTGATTTTAAACTTAAAAATTTTGATATGTTAGTTTTAGGAATTCAAATATAAAATATTGAATCCATATTGGGATATAGTGTTGCATTCAGGCTTATCAAAGCTTAGTTTTAGTCGGTTCTAGAAAACCTCTGGATGGTATAGAGGTCTTGGTAAAATATCTAGTAAATAAAATTCTATAAATTTAAGTGGTACTTTTATAAGACTAGGACTTCTAATATGCTGCTTTGTTTGTTTGTGTTTTTAATTGTGTTAATGGCAAGGGACCTAGAAATAGAGGGGTGAGTTACTTTCATGATCTTACTTCTACCATTTTCTAAGGGGTGCAAGTTATCCTTAGGAGGCAAAGATGCCTCACAAGAATCATATTGAGAGGTTTCACTGTTATAGACCTAAGAATTTTTAGATTTTAGATAAATGACCTGATTAAGGTTGATTAGTTGTTACGAAAAACGCAAAAAGAAAGATCTAGATTACATCTCCCTTATTAAGGTCAATACACACAAGTGGTGGAAGATTATTGATTTGAATTTATAGCATGTGCTCCCGATATGTGACATATTCTTGGATGAGTTCAAGAAGCGGTACATCAATGAGGTGCATATGGATGAGATGAGGGATCGATTTTTGCATCTAGTATAAAAAGATAAGGTAGTGTTTGAATATAAACAAGAGCTTTTACGTTTAAGCTATTATGCCCTAGAGTTAGTTTCCACGAAAGAATTGAGGTGTAAGAGGTTCAAATATGGTTTGAGAGTTGATCTTTAGTTTCACAAGATAGAAGGTCTATTGGGGATATTTTCAAAGTTAACCAATAGTGTGAAGGAACTAGAGTGACTTTAGGATGCGACACCATGTAGGATGAAGGATTTGGGGGCCATGATATGAATACCCATAAGTTCTCAGGATTCATATAAGATGTCTCATGTAACACTCTAAGCTCGATGTCATATTGAGCCTTATGACCACATCCATATAAAAAAAATTCTTAAATAGTTTAACGCAGATTCATAAGTTTAATAATTCAAATCATTTAAAAGTCATTCAAATTATTTAAGTATTTCTTTATAGTTACAAGAAAAAAACATATTATTTTAAAATATTAGATTTGAATAATAACATAAAAGAAGTTAAAAGTTATAATATTTAAGGTCCTAGGAATACATTGTCCTACAAATCCAAGTATTGTACTCTTCAAAAAATGATGCACTAAAATCCTAATATGATGAGCTTCTTGTAAAGCATGAAGCAACCTAAAGAGCTACGGAAATAAAAATTTCAAATGTTGAGCTCGAAAGCTCAATGGAAACACCTCTATTCTAGCATATTTCATGTAGATCATAAACATAAATATGTAGTCATAATATGATACGTAAGCATAAATATTTTGTGGCGCTACTTTGACCACCTAAACATATGCAATAATTATGATAAAAAATGAATCAAATAATAAAGGGTTTATATAGCCCAACATACCATACCGTACCATATAAGAGTGAGGTCGTGTCACATAAAATCAACACGACCACTTCGAGTGGGTTTGGGTCACACAACATTAGAACGCACACCCTTCAGTGAGGCTAGGTCATTTAGCATTGGTACATACACCTTGGGTGAGACTAGGACACATAGTATCAACACATGTATCCTATCGAAAATATCTCTCAAGTACATACTAGGTAAGAGTCACAAAGTATTGATAAACTCAATCCCACAACTTACCATAGTATTGCAACACAATCTTTTGTATTCGGATCTCATCAAAGAATTATCAGAAGACATGAAACAACATTACAAAACAATTACATTGATGGAAATTAACAAAACATGGATTACACAAGCTTGAATCCTATTATATTCATATTTAATTAATACAAGGGGTTGAAATTAAAATTTCTCATTTTTATAATTCATTTTATATCTTTAAACACCCATTGGGCCTTTTACCTTGAATTATGGGACCTTTCAAGAAAATCTCAAAATTCTTGGATAGATTGTTTTATGCGTAACGATACTCCTATAAGGGTATACGTACACCCCTCTAAGGAATCAATATTTTACATCGAGTATCAATACATATTTTACATTCAAAAGAATTCAATATCAAGTTTTTACTTATACTTTAATTAGCATATCGATAACTGATTTTGGTACATGAGCCCCCTTGTACTAATCCTCAACTAGTAGCGGTACATCCCTTGACATATCGATACTCGAAGGTGTTATATACATCCAATAGAACAATGATAACGATATACCCCTAACATATTAATACCCAAAGACGCTACTAAAATTTTTATTACAATAGGAATATCGTTACATAAAAAATCATACTAGTATGCCCCTCACATAGACAATCATTTTTTACAGACTTGTACTGATACTACATTACTTGTACTAGTATACGAACTGAGATTTTCAAGTTTAGAGTTCAGAAATTACCTTCAACTCACTCAAATCACAAGGTTGACCTCACAATCAAGTTTACAAGTTATGTGAGATATTTTAAGTTAGATTTTATCAATTTTATAATTTTTCAACATCAGTCACAACTTTGCTCATTGCCACCAACATAAACACTCAAGTATGATCAAACATCAAAACAATAAACAAGGAAATTACCCTTACGATACACATGAAGTAAAAGAATTGAAAGTGTACTAACCTTTCTAGGACACCAACAACCTTGATTTTACCAACTTCAAGCCTTAATCTTGGCTTGAGCCTTAAAATGCTCTCCCAATTCTTTGGCTACAAAAAAGTGTTGCAAGAATGATCACAACACTATCGTAAGACAAAAAGGCAAATAATAAAATTTAAAACAATATAGAGATATTACATTATTAATACTCGTTAAATTTTATAACATTCCTTCAAAACCTCAATGTTTTTATCAAGCTCCAAATATTTAACATTCTTACCTTAAAAGATAGATCTCTTGGGGATGAAAATTTTACCCTACACTTCATGTAATCACCATTTTTTATCCGAAAATTGAATAAACTCTAAACTGAATCTCTAAACTTAATATAGACCAAAATCTCTAAGACATAATTTTAAAATAAAAAAACATATAATAAACATTATTATTATTCAAAAAAATTTTAAAAAAATAATAATGGCATTAAATTAAAATATAAACGTCCATTTACATTATATCCATTAATCTAAATCTATCAAGCTCAACATCACAATAACCCAATTACATTAACCGGCAGCCCATACATTTACAAATTATAACCTAACACCCGGTTACAAAACCCAAACCCAAACCCAAACCTCCCAACCCGGTAAACCCGGATACTAAACCCATGACCCAAATCTGAACCCGATTCTTAACCAGAATTTCTTACCCTTTCGAATTTTGGAAAATTCCATAAAGAACCATACATCTCTAAACTGTTCGTATTCCTGGCCACAACAGAGACTCGCCGACCACCAACGATCAATGCCAGCAAGCATCAGATGGTCCTAGCAGCTCTTCCATATTCAACCAAAACAATGGTCACTTCTCTTCGAATTCAGCCACGAAGTAAGGATGACAACGATCCCCTCCATACGAATCCAACAACCACACCGACGAACAAACAAGAAGCAAAATCAGAGATTCAGTAACCAATCCAGATTTTTTTTTTAATTTTAAATCATGTAATTATTGGCTATAAAGCCCCAAATCCAAAATAATGTAAGGGGACGAGATTTCATCAAGAGAAAGATCAATACAAAAAAGTATATTCCAGTGTAATTTTTCTTGTTTTCAAATAAGAACAAAATCGGAGAGTTAGGATTTACCTTTAGGACTAAAATGTAGGTTCTCGTCGTCGGCAACCACACTTTCGTCTTCCTCATCCCACCTGAAAAAGGGATTCAATTTCATTCTTTGCCTTTCGGTTGTGTCATTCTCTTGACCTGTGTGGTGATTAGATCCAAGGAAAGGATCCGCGAGTTTTAGATTAATGGGTTAATTATAGGGATAGTCCCTCAAAATTCTTGGATATTTGGCTTTCGGCTATGGAAAAAATCACACTTGTAGTCCACCAAATTTGTTTTTTCTTTTCAATTTCATCCCTTATTCGAATTACTTTCAATTTCATTCGATTGCACCCTCAAATTTTATCTTTCTTTAAATTTTGCCCCTATTTATTTATTCTTTTAAAATTTTATTCTAAGATTTTATTTTTATTTATTTTCAACCCCTATTTTATACTGTAATGTATATATTATATATATTATATTATATATATATACACATTATGTATTATATATAATCTATTTAATATATTATGTATATACTATATATTTATTCCCTTATCATATATTATACATTATATATGTATTTTATTTATTATTTTGTTTACATTTTGATTGTTATCCCTTTTTATTTGTTCACTTATTTATTTATTTGTTTATTTTATTCGTTCAACATCGGTCTTACGATAATTCACAATGGAAAATGATTTATATTATTTATATCTTATTTCGTATCTAACATCTAACATTTAATTTCCCGTATTTTAATTTATCGCTTTTAATTTCTTGCATATCTGTTTGTTGTAATTTAATTTTTCGCACATTTAATTTCCTTGTATCTTTATTTTCTATACTTGTTCATACTTGTAAATTTTAATATTTATTTGCTATAGAAATGTAACATTTAATCCAATCCAATTTAATAATTAATGCGTTACCTCAAATATTCGATCGTAAGTGAGGTCGGTACCAGGCGTAATGGTGGCGGTTTGAGCCTTACCTTCGAATATTGAGGTCTTTAAAATTTATTCGCATTCTTAAATGGATAATAAATTAATAAAAATTCGAACTTGCAAATTTACATTTTGGGTAATTATACCAATTTGGGGGGTATTAATTCTTCCTATCTATAACCGACTTTCGAACTCAATTTTTTAAGATCTCTGGTTTCAACGATGTCCGGTCTACCAAAGTGACCGGTGACGACTCCATTCCTTTTATTTCAAATAATTTCTAATTTTTATTTCTAAACCCTAATTTTTAAATCATATCCCTAATTTTTAAATTAAACCCTAACAAAAAGGTCTAAGTTATTTTTGTAATCCCTAATTTTTTAATTTAAATCTAATTTTTAAAATCCTATTTTTAATCTTTTAATCCTAATTTTTTAACCAAGCCCCCAATTCACTAATTTTATCCCAAATTCTCGATTTTTTAAATAAACCAAAATTTCACAAGCAAATAAATTTATTAATGACTCCCATCCATTTTTTCAACTTTTTCACCCCACATTTTTTATATATAATCCCACCATTTTTTTCAAGACCACATTTTAAAAATATTCACGTTACTTATTCATTTTTACCATTTTTTTATATATTTTAAACCTTATATCTACATACATTATACTTTATATTAAAATTTTATTTTAGGGGTCATTACAGTTGGCGACTCCGCTGGGGATAATTTTGTTTTAATAAAAGAGAGAGTCAAACCTTAGGACGAATATTTTTGCCCTAATTGAAAATTACTAGTTCATTTTTTGAATTAATTTAACATAACGTGAATAAATTTTAATGCATTTTAAAAACTTGACATATAAAAATGTCCGTCTAAGTGGGAGAAATGCTAGTGCTTTTGTGGGATATTATTCCTCCATATGGGCCTAGTAAGTACCCTTGTGACTCGACTACCCTATGTTTTCGTGGGAATATTATTTCCACATATAGAAAGAGCGAAAGGGTCCCCTCGAATTGTACTCGATTGAGATAAGCCTATAATGGATGATGATTGAGGGCCTTGCTACCCTTAGTAGGGAACAACGAGGACAATTCGATTACCCCTTTAGCACCAAAACTACAAGTAGAGAATCTAAGCAACCTACCACTTTAGAGCCATACAGTAACCTAGAAATTGGAATATCATGTGATTAGGTGTAACCCTCTTGACCCAATCTAGACGTCACCCAACTTAAAGGAGCTACACGGGGAATACCGAGGCTAATCTGGAGACTCGCCCCAATAAACAACCCTAAAAAATTAACTGCTATTATTATTTTCTTTTTTTTCTTATTAGGATGCTTTAATTAGATCCCACGTGTTCATGAAAGGAATGTGTTTAATTGCAGCAAAATTCGATAAGTGACGAGTCCTAATTTAACCAAATAATTTTTAAGGACCTAATTGTAATTTTTTAAAATTGTAAGTATTGGTTATGGAATTAATGTTAGCAATATTTAATTAAGTTCATTACATGCTTGGTTGTGAATTTTCAGCTTAAATGAAGGTTTATAAACCACCTAATTGCTTACTACATATTTAGTGACTAAAACGTAAAAATTTCGAACTATACTTCAGCCTATAACGACTTTAACAAACATGGGTATCGATACCCCTAGGTCTCGTCTCGATAATTTTGTTCACAGTAAAGAATGGTATCGAAACATTGGCCTAGCGTATCGATACTCCTTCGATAACTCGATTGGTGCCTAGCGCGACATGCTCGCATTTCGATATAGTTATGACCTCGTATCGATATGGTTTGAAACTATAAAACTCTGTATCGATACAAAAGTCAAGTGTATCAGCACAATTGCTTTTGTTCATCATACCGTTTCGAAATCAGTTCATGTGGTTTTGATATCTAGGGTAATTTTTTAAGAAATCTGTTGTAATTTTGTCTAGGTATCGATACCTTATGAACAAGTATCAAAACCCTCTACCTGAAAGTGAAAATTTTCTATATTTAAGCATAAGAATGTTCCCACAAAGGTCTAGATGCATATTTTCACCTAATGGCCACAAAACACCTAACATAATAAGTTCTCTAGATACAATTCAACCTAGGTAGAACATGATTCACTCAACATATAAATTCATCCAAAAATACCATATAACATCATAGATAAACAAACAGGAATGTGGGATCAAAACCAAATACTTCAATAACCTATTAAATAACAATTGCTCAAGTATAAATACCAAACTCAGTAAGTCCTAAGCCCAATCGCACATTCAAATATCCCGAAAACATCATCATTCATTAACAAAACATTAATAGAATAAGGTATCTAACTCCATTGCTCTCTAGTACTTAAGGTTCAATTGAAAATAACATACTTTGAGCTAAAAGATATCAAAAGAGTAGAATAAGGCACCCTTTGCTTCTTCAGACGAGTATCTCACTTATTTCTCCACATTGCAAGGAAAAGAGAATGGTTAAAAATTGCTTAGTGAGGAATGCATACAAAAAAATAGTTTAAACTACTTATAATGCAACCCATAATATACTAAAATCGTTATAAGAGAAAAACAATTCATGCTCTTTAAAACAACATACTTGGCTATCATTGCCACCAGTAGCAAAATTCAACAAGTGTACCAATTCATAGAAATAATCTACCAAAACTCAAGGCTTATATGCTATATGTAGCAAATCTTATAAACGTTTGAAATCAATCAAAAGCCTCTAAACGATTTCACCAAGCCAATAACTTGAGAATTTCAATAAAGAACCTTTGAAAATCAGAGGATTGAATATTTCATACCTCCAATTTTGACCCAACTAACTTTCATTGTTATTGAGAAGGAAAACGAGTGAAAAAACAAACTTTTTGAAAAAGAAAAGTTATAAATATTTATTAAAATGAAAATTCATAAAAAGATTATTGTTTACTTTTGAAAAGACGATTGTTGTTTGTCTTGGGAAGAGGGAAAACAAAAATTAGAAAAAGGGTCTAGGTTTTGATATTAAATAAGCTCATGGAAGTTCAAATACATTAAAATTAGAATTGGATCAAAGCCCCTTAAAGATTCAAAGTTTTGACTTAGTTTGTAAAATTATCCTTAAGTTTTTAATTTTTACAAAATGGTCACTAATTTCAAAATCCTAGGGATTCAAGGGTAATTTTTCGAAATTGAGTTGACCAATATCAACTATATATTAAATAAATATTTTAGGATATTTTTCCATAATTCATTTCGATTAGAAATAAATTTTAAAGTATTAAATCTCGAACCAGGCTAAACCAGCCCACTAACTTCTAAGCCCATTTTTGGGAGTTACAACTCTCCCTCACTTCTGAAATTTCATCCTCAAAATTACTTGGGGGAAACAGATAAGGAAAATTTTCTTCCATATCCAACTTTCGTTCCTACGTGGCTTCTTCGACACCTCGATGTCACCAAAACACTTTGATTAACTTAATGGTCTTACCACGCAGAACCTTAGAGTCCGATGTTATGATCTCTATTGGATCCTCTTCGTAGAAAAGATCTTGATTAAGCTCAACCTCTCCCACCGGCAAAACATGCGACGAATCTGATCTGTACCTTTGAAAACTACAAACGGTCAAATAAACCTCGAACTCAACTTCCCTTTCTTCCAAAAACACGTCACTTTCTTCCACGGTGATACATTCAGGAAAACTTTCTCGACCATGGCATACTCTATCTCTTTCCGCTTAAGATCAGCATAGGACTTCTAACAGTCTGATGCATCCCTAAGTCTATCACTAATGAATTTGACCTTATAATTAATATCCTCAAGAACATTGGGTAGGGTCACGAACTTCTCACCTATCTCGGCCCAACACAAAGGAGTACAAAATCTCCTATCATACAAAGCCTTAAACGGTGTCATCTGGATATTCTCCTGGTAACTATTATTATATACGAACTACACCAAAGACAAGTGTTTCTCCCAAGAACCCTGGAAATCTATGATGTAAAATTTGGATAACTCTCTCAGGTTGTCCATCTATTTGTGGATGATAAGATGTACTGAAAATCAACTTGGTACCAAGAGCCTTTTTCAAAGACTTTCAAAACCTCGATGTAAACCTCAGATCTTTATCAGACTCTATAAATTTCGGCACTCAATACAGACTCACAACTCCAGAAACATAAAGTTCGACTAACTTGTCCAAGAAATACTTAGTATGTACTGGAATAAAATGTGCACACTTTGTAAACCTATCAACAACAACCCATATCGAATCTTTCTTGGACGGCGTCAAAGGCAAAACCGTCACAAAGTCTATAGTAACTCTTTCCCACTTCCATTTAGGAATCTTCAAAGGTTGCAAAAAACCTAACGGAACCTGATGCTCAACCTTAACCCGCTGACACACCAAACACTTACTTACAAACTCAACCATATTTTTTTTCAGACCAACCCAGAAATATTCACTTTTCAGATCTCAATACATCTTAGTACTACCCAGATGCATAGCAAAAGGATAACTATGCGCCTCCACAAGCATAGTATGTCTGAAATTAGCATTGTTCGGCACAACCACTCGATCTCAGAAACATAAAACATTGTCTCCTCGGAAACTATACTCTATCGACACACCCTCAACTGTATCCTAAATAAAAGATACTAAAGTTTCATCTAATAATTGTTTATCATTGATTAACTCAACCAAAGACGGTTTAACCTTTATTTCAGCTATCAAACCTTCATCCTCAGACAAACTCAACCTAGCAAACATAGCCTGTGACTGAACAACCACTTTTCTGCTCAAAGCATCAACAACTATATTAGCTTTACCCAGGTGGTACTCAATAGTCAAGTCATAATCCTTAATCAACTCGAGCCATTAACGTTGCCTAAGATTAAGCTCATTCTAGGATATCAAATACCTCAAACTCTTATAATCATTGTAAACCATACAACGTTCACCATAAAGATAGTGTCTCCATATCTTAAGAGCAAACACAACTGCAGCTAACTCGATATCATGAGTTAGGTAGTTTTTCTCATACACCTTAAATTGCGAGATGCATAAGCTACCACTCTTGCATCAGAATACAACCAAGCCCAACGTACGAAGCATCACTATAAAACGTAAATTCTTTTCCTGGTTCAGGTTGAACTACTATCAGAGCATGTGTCAATACCTCCTTTAGCTTCTCAAAAGCCTCTTGCCTCTTTTTTGTCCACTCAAACTTAATGTCTTCCATAAAACGTTAGTAGTATCCTCCCAAACCCAGAAAACTACGAACTTAGGTCACAGATCTAGGCGTTTTCCAACTAACAACAATATCAACCTTCTGCGGATCAAACCATATACCTTTAGCCAAAACTACATGACCAAGAAAAACAACATTCTTTATCCAGAACTGACACTTGCTCAATTTAGCATATAATTGATTATCCAGCAAAGTTTGTAGAACAATTCGGAGATGTCGTTCATGATCCTCCTCGGTACGAGAGTATAAAAGAATGTCATCGATAAACACCATAATAAACTGATCTAGAAACTCATGAAACACCCTATTCATCATATCCATGAAAACAATAGATGTATTTGTTAAACCAAATGGCATAACCGAAAACTCATAATGGTCATATCATGTCCGAAAAGCATTCTTAGGCATATCAAGATCCTTAACTCTCAACTGATAGTACTCATACTTAAGGTCAATCTTGGAATACACTATCGCTCCTCTAAACTGATCGAACAAGTCATCTATCCTAGGCAAGGGATACTTGTTCTTTACCTTCAACTGACGATAATCTATACATATTCGTATAATTTCATCTTTCTTCTTCATAAACAGGACCGGTGAACCCCATGGTGACGTACTCAGTCGGATAAACCCATGATCTAACAACTCTTGCAATTGAACCTTCAACTCTTTTCGCACCATTCGATAAGGAGTAATAGAGACTGATGAGGATCCCTATATTAGCTCAATACCGAACTCAACCTCTTGGTTAGGTGGTAAACTAAATAATTCTTTAGGAAAAACTCCAAGAAAGTCAAACAGTACGTATAAACCTTATTCATATCTGGGTTCATAACATAAGCCAAATACACATCAAATCCACTAACTAACAACCTTTGAGTTTCGAAGGCCAAAACAACATTAGACAGAAACTTCACATTCTCACCAACCATAACTATCTCACGGTCATCAACTAACCTCAAGGAAACCTCCTTAGTTCGAAAGTCAACAACTGCTCTATGCTCAACTAACTAGTCCATAAGGTCGAAAGCAAAAACATGACCTTGAACAATCAAGGGAAATTTCCTATAAACCTTCCTGATAACTACTGTCTCCCCAAAGGAACTAGTAACACTTATACCCAAGCTCATATTCTCTACAGGTATATCTAAATTTCTTGCATGCTCACTAAGGATATAAGAATAAGTATATCCAAAATTTAACAAAGCAAACAAAGATAAGGGTTGCAATGAAAAGGCACCTACAACCACATCGGTGTCGTTCTAGACCTCCTTGTGTGCATAAACTCTCACTTGACCCTCATTACATTGTGTCTATCCCTCATTCTTATCACGACATTGAAAAATGCCTCTTCCTCAGCCTTGACCCCTGTTCTCATCGCCTCTGCGACCTTGGCCCTGACGACCTCCTGTTAACTGAGTATAGTCGCTCCTGGTGTGCACTATAGCACCACATTGCCAACATCAATTTTTGTTCCAGCACAAACTCGCATGATGTCTTCCATACTTTTTACACTCAGCACCATGAAATCGACCTTCCTGAAAACCAAGGCCAACTCTTCCTCCTCTATATTAATTCTGGCCATATCGTTCATCTCTTTGCCTCTTTGACCTATCACTACTATTCCTATTATCCATTTCCCTCTTACCAGAACCAGAACCAGACGACTTCAGACCCAGACTCAGCTCAATATCATTTCCCCGATCCATTAACATGTTTAAGTTCGTATAATTTGTGGCCAGCATATACGTCTTAACCTCTCTGACCAACGGAATCGCTCACAGAGTGCTCTCTCGTTAGGTAATAACTTTGAAGCATACTAAATCAGCCTAAAAATGCAAATTCAATCTAGTTTCCAATGCTATATATCATATAAAAACAACAAATCTCATGGGATTTTCAACTCAAAAATCATTTTCAAGACAACTGACAACAATGTATGCAACACTTAAAATGTAAGCATATTTTATATTTAATGCATAAATTTCATGTGCAAGACAATATTAAACATGATCAAAACAACAATTTATTTCACGTAATAAACAATTCACTCAAATCAAGCAACTCACAGCTACATTTACCTCTGCATATAATTTATGTCATAATAATGCAACAAGATTCAATCATGCTTGTAAAAAATGTGCTTGTCAAATAAGGCAACATTAAGTACAAATCAATATTACAACATATCAACCAATCAAAACATTCCAAAGGTTTTGTAAACCTAAGCTCTGATACCAATAAACGTAACCCTCTCGACCTGGTCTAGATAAAACCTGACTCAAACGAGTTACAAGAAAAATATCGAGGCTAATTTAGAGATTTGCCCTGATAAACAACCCTAGATTTTTTTTCTTTTATCTTATCTAGATGTTTTATTTTATTCCTACATGTTCATGCACTGAGTGATTTCAATTACAGCGAAAACAGAAGTGAAATGAGTCCTAATTTGATCGAACATGCTTTAGGGACCAAAATATAAATTTATAATAATTTAGGGACCAATTGTAAAATTAATGTTACCAACCTTTAGTTAAGTTCATTAAATGCTTTCATGTCAAATTTCAACTTAAAATAATATCCTCAACTCATTTAAATGCATACCAAATTTTAGGGACTAAAACATAAATAGTCTAAACTTGGTTTTCAGCCCTTTAAAACTTTACGGCTAAGGGTATCGAAACCTCTTGGTCCTATTCTGATACCATTTAAGACTGTCAAGGATGGTATCGAAATGCCGACTAAGCATTTCAATATTGAGGTTATCTCTCTTTCGATGTCATTTGTAACAAGCCCGCGTTTCAATATAGCACAAAGCCCTGTTCCGATACGTTTTAACACTGCCAAGATAGATTCCTAAATACAAACCTCGCATATCGATACGCCTGCTTGAATTCATGCATCTATTTCGAAACCCATACTTAATTTTCTAGATTTCCTTCTTGATCTTGCCTACGTATCGATACTCTAAGAAACTGTTCAAAAAGCTGTAGATTTCTAGATTTCACGACTCAATTGGTTCCAAACATTACCTAAATTCATATTCAGCTAAGGAGATAATAAGTGCATGACATATCCAACTTTCTAGACGCATAACAACCTAGATAACAACATTTTAACTCAAGCTTTTAAAAGCATACTTCAACATCATATAACTTTAAATTCACACGTATATAACATAAATCAAACTTCAATGTAACCTCAATATAGCATCATAAAGTCAACAAAGCTCTAATAAGCAATTCAACTCAAAGTCGTAAATTACAAAGGTTCAACTATCTCATTGCTTTCAACTTAAGATCATGTAACATCTCAGCTAAAGACATCACAACCTAATTTCAACATAAGGTTTATGAAGCTCAGACATTCTTACATAATGCTTTTGCTTAAGAAACATCAATATTGATAATCATCAAACATATAAACCATTGTGAGTATCATCAGCATAAACAATTTTTCACAATATGTTATCTTATCCCCATTGCTCTCTTACTATTACTACTGTTATAAAGATATACTTGAGCTTTCCCTTTGGGGTTACATGAAACTTTGTTTTTCCTTGTTACCTCAACATCATTTATTATGCATTAAAAGGTAAAAGAGAAGGTTAAGCATAGATCTTAATGAGGGAACAAAATACATTTAAAAAACATTTAAAAAGAACTTACAATGCAACCCATATTAAACTAATTTTATCAATTTAAAAAATAATTCATACTTTTGATAAAAACAATCAATCGTGGCAAACAACGCCACCTTTTGAAAATTAAAAAGTGTACCATGACTCACAAGACACAAAACCTTTTCAAAATATCTTTTTGAAAACACATGCTTAATAAGTAAAACACAAGTCCTACTTGTTACCCATAGCAAAGCTTAAATAAAAATCTTGTGCACAATTCAAAACAACATTAAATTCTCATTGCAAAGTAAAAACACTTATTTTTCAACCATATTGGTATTAGTGATTCAATTAGTCCCTTTTTCTAATTGTTAAGATAAAACAGACTCCCGTGGCTATACCCCACGAAGTTACTTGGAGTTTTAATTCCACCATGCCAAGGCTCATCTTATTATCCGGGCTAGTTAGCAAACCCAAATGCTATGAATTCCCTTATACTGCACAACATTAGCTCCCTATAATACATCACAAAGGAATTTCACACATATAATTTTTTTATATTTTTGTGCATTACCATCCTATTGATCGATTAACATATCCCTTTTAACCATCACATAATAAACCAATACAAAACAAAATCAATGCTTAAGGTTTAAGTTAAAAATAGTGTCTTAACCTCATGCTTCCCACAACACAAGCATCAAATGATAAAATTAGTAAAAACTGTTGTAAAAACAATCTCATGAGAATCTAATCACAAGCATATTCACATATGCACAAGTATAAATCAAGCATGACAACCAAATAGTAATACAAGTGTAATATGGGAATTTCAAGAGAGCAACACTTTAAAACTTACTTCCGAGTATATGGAGTTTTTTCACACCTTCCATATACCCTAAACCTTTTTAAAACAAATAAAACACTGCCTAAGCAGCCACTCTCAAAATCCACTCACCAATTACTCGAAACTTGCTCGTCAAGCCACCCAAACACGATTCGGCTGGTTCGATCAGCTTCAACTTGATCTCCTTCTTCTTGGATTGTTTCAAGCATCAAGAAAATAGGATTTAATGCATCAAAGTACATCCAAATAACCTCTAACTCATACCTATACATGGTAGTCCCTAAAATCCCTTAAAACTTAACCGAAAACTCATCAAAAACCTCTCCAAGCACCACCTACACCTTAAGATCGGGATAAAATTCTTTAAAGAAATATTAAATACATCTAAACAAATCAAAATTCATGTATTTAGGCATATAAAACAACAAGGTATTAACCTTGTATGAAAGTCATCAAAACAATAGAATTTTTATCACAAAAACCATTTTTCTTGATTCAAGACGTTAAAGATTGTTGTAATCAACCAAGAACTTGATAATTTCAGTAAAGAACTTAACAATTAAAAGGTTTGAATGATTCTTACCTTCAAGTTTGATCCAACCTCCTTCCAAGGTTTAAAAACAAGTAAAACGATTGAAAACGAAGAGAATTTGAAGAAGAAAAACATGGAGATTTAAACCAACTAATTTTATTTAAAAAGAATGGATATTTTCCTTGAAAAGACGAAGAAATCCTTGCCTTGGAGAGGAAGAAATCGAAATTTAAGAAGAGGAAATTTGGATTTTGTGTTAAACAGGATTTATGGAATTTATTAGGGAATTTTTATTCAAGGGTTAATTTTCAAAATTGATTTGACCTAAGTCAAATATAAGTAAAATAAGAATTTTATAATATTTTTTCAAAATTTATTTTCATCAAGAATTGATTTTTAACAATTTAAACTCGAACTAGGCTTAATGGTTTACCCAGTTCAACCGGTTCACTAACCTGACATCCAAAATATCTAGGCCATTTTTCGGGGCTTTACAACAACATTTTCTAAACTATCCATATGTCCTAGGT
The DNA here is from genome assembly GCA_035048815.1 of Abelmoschus esculentus. NCBI lineage: Eukaryota > Viridiplantae > Streptophyta > Magnoliopsida > Malvales > Malvaceae > Abelmoschus > Abelmoschus esculentus. Next base: position 16,537,961 of record JAUCBN010000007.1, on the reverse strand, counting down.
TATTTTTTGGAGTGGTTGTGGAAGAAGATTGTACGTTGTTTATGTTTTCATTAATACAAGTTTTGATTCATAATTTAGTTACTCTTGGTTCGTACTATTTCTTGCACTCAAGCTCTAGAGAGAAGTTTGTGGGAAAAAAATTATTTTTCTAATATCGGGAGAGTTAGACTCACGAATCGATTGAATATGATCTTGATCTACTTCGGTCTAGGCTAATCTGGTTTAGGGATAAGTTTGGGTTTCAACGACTAAAAGGGATGTAATATCGGTTGGTGTTTATCCTTGATTCATGCCGGGAAGTATCATCAAGACGAGGCCACTAATAGGACTACAAATTAGAGATAAGGAGTCATCAAAGGATATTCTATCAAACTATGAGTTATCAACTTGTCGTCAAAGCATAACCCCACCGAGGCAACCAAGGCCCCTTCAGCGACCCGCCAAGGCGACAATCTTAACTATTGCATTATAAAAATGAAGACAATTTACATTAAGAATCCACACTACGAAGCAATCTAACTTTTCCTAATCCTTAATTCTTAAATTCTTCGATCAATTACTTTCCTGCGTTAATGAGTTATTCCTTTAGTTTTAATGCAAAACCCAAATTACTTGTTATTTTTATTTTTCATTGTGTAAGAAAGATAGATTACGTAGGTATGATAAGTCCTCGTGGGATTGACAACCTTTTATATTGTTACTTGACGAGCGTACACTTGCACTATAAAGGTGTAGGACTTCCTACACACGACAAATATATCACAATTTACTATTCAAATTAAACGAAACAAATCATATATAAAATATTCTTTTAAAAAATTAATCATAATCTAAAATATCAATAAACATTTCTTTTAATCTTGTGAAATATTTGTATATTTGCTTCTTTCAGTTTTGTTGTTCTAAGAAAATCACACGGCTTAAAAAACTAGTTTGATTTTCCGAAAGAAAAGAGATTTAAAAAATTGTGTGCTCTAACCTAAAAACTCTAATCTGAAAATTCATAAACAAACAACGTTAAGATTTATAAACAGACGACATTAACTCACATGCATGTTGAGCTTGTGCGACAAGTTTCAATAAAAAATAATATTTTTTAGAACTCTGTGTGCATATACAACAAGATTATTATAACTGTGCTAGTATGGGAAATATAGAATTTTTTGTGCTACTTTGATAAATTTATGATGTATGGGTGCAACTATGGTCTTCGAGTCGTGTGTATATAAATGGTTAAGATTAATTCTTTATCTTTTTCAACCGATAATCTTCATATTTTTTACCCTTAATCTCATGCATCCATTTACCTTCATCAAATGTTAAAAAAGGTGTAAAAATTTAAAGTTTTACAACTTTTTTATTGTTGAGTAAAGATAAATGGATAAATATGATTAACAGTAAAAAATGTGACAATTATCATTTGAGAGAAAAAAAATAATCATGGTCATTTATTATTTCATCCAAAAAAGTTGGGGTGTTCAAACGGTTAATTCGATCGATGACCAAATCGAATTATCAAAAACTGAATTAACCGAAATATTTAAATCTTTAACCATTAACCGAACGGAACTTTTTTCGAAATATATTAACCGAACTGAACAAATTTCGATTAATTCGGTTAACCGAAATTAGTTATAAAATTTTGGATAAATTACAGAAATGATCACTCAACAATGTTAAAATACTCTTTTTAGAAACCGAACTTTCAAAAATTATAAAACAAACATTAAACTTATCTATTTACTATAAATTGATCATTTAATTATTTTATGTTATATATTAAAAATTTTAATGAATATTTTTTAAAAATTTAATATATTTAATTATCATTGATGAAATATAATGGCCAATTTATGATTTTTAAAAGTTTAGTGACTAAAAACAAATATATATAATATATAAAATATAAAATACGGTTAATTTGAGTAATTAATCTATTTCGAACCGAATTAACCGTTAACCGAACTTTTTCAAAAAATTTAACTACTCACCGATCGAACAAAGTTCGGAGGCCAACCGTTTAACCGAATTAATTCAGTTTGATCGATTAATTCATTTCAGCTGACTGTTTGGACACCCCTAAAAAAATTATAAAAGTAGCTAAGTTTTACATAACTAAGTAGATCATAACCCATAGAGAGGATACTCTTACACTATGTATAACTTAAAAGTTTTATATATTTTTTTACCATTAAATGAAAATAGATGAATGATTGAGATTAAAGTTTAAAATTATTGCTCAAAAAATAAGAAAATAATCTTTACCTCCAACCAACAAGAATTCATTTCATTTACTTTGCCCTACCTAAAGCATTTTGAGTCTTCGGAAAATTGATTGATTATATTTCCCTGGTTGAACTTGAATAGAAGATTATATTGTGAAACAAAAACTATAAATAAATTGCATTTAACAAGAATAAACGAATAGGGTGAAATCTGATACAGTCAACATGCTAAACAACCTCTAAATGGCATTCCACTAACCCTAATTTGAAATTTCACCCTCCTTCCTCTACTTCACTGATAGTATATAGTTTCAATTTTATTCCTCTCCTGCCATACATGTATCATCTAACATCCTACTTTCCACTAATGTACACAGTACACTAAGAAACAAGGGTAAAAAAAAGAAAAATAATGAGGGACAGCATAAGGCAGTTCCCTGCTTGGAGCAAGTTAAACTAATAATGATCGATGCAGTCGATACTAAATGCCTCTCAGTTGGAATCAACACCACGGATGGTGGCTTTTTTTCTCATCTCGATCACCTTCTTATGGGAGTTGGAATGCACTGATGGAACAAATGTAGGACTTGCTGCAGGACGATATTCCGGAAAGAGGCGGCCAGACCTGTAACGAACCCCACAAGCATTACAAAGGGTCTTTGGACCCTTGGGTCCTTCTCTCCATTGTGGAGTTTTTGTAACTTCACAATGAGTACATTTCCTAACAAAAACAGGCTGTTGAGAGGTGGATTTGTCAATCTCACTGGAACATGAAAGCGATGTCAGGTTCTTTTTCTTCTGTCTCTTTTTGGAGGATTTCTCAGTTGGATGGCTTACTGAGTCCGATTTAGAACCAACCAAATTAGATCCTGTGGAGGTAGAGGAGTTGGATGATATTAAAGGCAACGAGAAATGCAGGTTAAAGGTAGATGCTCGTCTGCGCTTGCTTCGATCACGCTTCACCAGGAAACTTAGCTTAGGGTTGATTGGTGTCGGCTTTGCAGCTAAGCTGCTAGTGGTTTCAAGGACTGATACTGGACTAGAGGTATGGAACCAGGTTGAACCTTTGACATCCAAAGAATCTCCATTTGGCGTAGTGCTTCTGCTAGAGGATGCTTTAGTAGTGCTTGCCCACTGGTTTAGCTGTGAAGACTCATCACACTAGATACAAAAAAGCGAAGAAAGAAAATTGTCAGAAGTGAGATTAAGGAAGAAATTGCACCTATCTCCGATCAATATAATAAATCTAAAATCCAAGTTAGAAAGAAGTAAATAAAAAATGAACGATGCATCTCTAGCATTTGGTGTATCAATGCACATACATGCAATCTCTTGGAGTCTAGAGTGAATGCCAGATAAGGATATGTATCCAACACAGGTATGATTAGACTTTTCTATGGTCTTCCAAGTATTCAAAGGATCCTAGGAGATCATATCTGACATCTCCACGTCGAGCAGTCAGACACAAGCAGCAGACATGGATAGTACAAAAAAAATGAAGATGCCGAACCTAGGTCTGAAAAACACCAGATTATAGTCTCAATCTCTTGAACCATTTTCACTTATGACTCTGTCACACTAAAAATAACTGCTTTAACCAAAGCTCTTTCCGGGATCTTTACAGAATAATTTTGTCAATAAAAAATGTTATGGGCAAGAACTCTTGGGGGTTGAGAAACAGTCCTAGAAAATTACTTCCAAAGAATTGCACCCTTTAATCAAGTGTGGGCAAATAACCAACCTACTGCCTAAATCCTATTAGCTGTTTCTTTCAAAAAATCACACCGTGAATGTGCACAGGCAGTTTATTCATTCACCAAATCGCATGTGTTGACAATACACATGGTAGATTTGTATACTCTAGCAGTCTAGATCAAACCTAATTGATACTTAAGTTAGAACAGTAATTTGTTACAAGCGAAGACATTCAGAATAAAGGGCGTGTTTAGACAAAGCACGGTTTTAGTCCCATGCCATGAACAATACACCGTGCGTGTCCAAATATATAAGCCCCCCGGCATGTAGAATGGCTACAGACAGAAACAAAAACAAGCCCTCGTGTACACAATTTGCAACCAAAATTTACATTCATATATCACATGCACTAGAATCAAAGTGCAATTACTTAGGACTCTAAAGTGCTACTTTGACCATGTACAAAACTAAAGAAGGGAAATGGATGTCAAATAGCTAAAAACTCCATAAATATGTACATCAGTCATCACTAGCGTGAGGGAAACAAATGTTACTCACAGAAACGGTAGTGTTATTCACCAAAGTATCGCCGTAAAAATCGCCATAGAAACCAGAAGACAAGCTGGCCAAAACATTAGCAGGCGGAGGCTCAAGGTTTTGGAAGTTGCAATCCCAGTCTTCACCATCAATAGCAGCACCATTTTTCTCTTCAACGTCATCAAGAGGCAAATGAACACCTTCTCCATTACTACCACCACCATCAGCCCCTTCAACATCTTCCAATGGGAAATCCAAATACTTAATTAAATCATCAAAGAAACCATCATTCACCTCAACCCCATCAAAACCTTTGTTAAACCAAGAATTGTTCATAATTTATTTTCTGATTGCCTGTTCTTAAAATTTCTGTTCAAGAAATAAAAGCAAAAAATAAAATAAAAGTTACAATTATATACAACCATTCTAATTAAAAAAACACGTTTGGAACGCGTTTAATTTCAGCATTTTTAACATCAAACATAATTAAGTGGAAAGAAATTAATTAAAACGCGTAGGGGTTAGTAATAAGTTATTATCCCATTTGGACATCATCTCATCGGCTAGCAAACATTACGGTTTTTTATTACAAAGCAGTAAATCTTGAGCAATAACTTATTTATTTAAAAAATAAAATTTTGAAAAAAATTACGCTCTAAAGATAGTATTTTTAGTCCAAAATAATAAATCAGCATAAAGATTCCTCTTTGGGTGGATTTTATATACGGAAATAAATGTCTCTTTCTAGGTTTGCCGCTAAACCTTAACTTTGTTCACAAGAGACTAACTTATATCATGGACCATAATTTTCTTTCGGCGTATGAGCCATAACTTCATTATTTAGACAATATAAGAAAAAAAAAACAGTGAAAATAATATTTACAAATAAAAACTAATTTATAGGTTTACATTTTATATGCAAATAAATGTGATTAGTCGATATTTTAACAGATTTTTTTCCTAGAGCTTGCTTGGATACATGGAAAATAAAAATGTGTCAAAATGGATGTTCTAAAACTTAGTAAATATTTTACAAAGAAAAGTGTGCAGTGTCGTTTTCTTTCTCCATTTTCAGAGTTATCAAACAGAAAGTAGAGCTACAATGAAGAACAGAAATGAAAATGAAATGAATGGTAACATTTAAAAAAAAAATTCTTAGCAGACAGGGAGAGAAGGGAAAAGTAAAGGCAAACTGTAAGGAGAAAGAGTCACCTTGTTTTAAGGAGAATATTGGAGGAGACGCATTCTTTGGATGAACGGAAAATAAGAGAAAATGAAAGAGGAGAATAATAGAGGACGGGAGGAGCTGATATAACTGTGTCTGCAGTGTGATTTTTTAGGGATTTTGTGTGATAGAGGGAACAAAAGTTAATATGTGGTGACGCACATGGAGTGACTGTGCGGTTTCACCTTTAATCATCGTTCATTGGACAAATTTCATTTATACATACCGTATTATTGACAAAATTGGGACAATATTCTGATAAAAAAATATTTTAAAAACAAAAACTATCTTCTCTGTGATTAAGAGAAGAATTATTATTTTTAAAATTCACAAGTTAAAATATTAATATTATAATATAATAATTAAATGATTAATATTTAATGATTAAAAATATATTTTAAACAAAATACTATTATATCAATGTCTATTCTACTTTTATACAATATTTTTAAGGTTAGATTATATTTTGACTTCATCAAAAATTAAAAATTATTAAATCATCTACTTTTTGATTCGATCTCATGAAAAATAATAAAAAAATATAAAAGTAACTTACTTTCAAATCGAATTCAGTAATAAAAAAATGAAATTGATTGGAATACATTCCGACCTCATAGTGCAGGTGCCCAATGCAGGTGCAGTTTATGTGTAGATGTTGTGCAGGGTGCACTTTGGGACGTAAAAAGCTAACCTGACATGAAAATCCGATTGAAATTTGTTTGAGTCATAATTTGGTTTAACCCGGGGATGTAATGACCCAAACCCGATCTGTATCCGATTGTTGTTGACACGAATCCGAATTGGATCTGTTATTGTAATAACCGAAACTGAACTGTATCCGACTGAGAATGACCCGAACTCGATTTTGACGTTATTGTGGACCCGAAACCAATTTCGACATGTTATTGTGGACCCGAAACCCAACCTACAGTATTACATATTTTACCCGACCTAAACCCGAGTCTGACCCGATTTCGACGAACCTGGACTAGAGTCTGACCTTGCAGATAACCGGTATTACCTGACTGAATCGACCTGAGACCCGATTTTACCCGACCTGTTTTGAATCTCACCTAATAAATGACCTGACTTGTTTTGAACACGACTTGTTATTGAATTGAAATAATATTAACAAGACTTAATATTTACACGGCATATAATTAAGTATATCTATAATTTGATGAATTTAAAATATTGGTAAATATAATTAGGTTTTAAAAAATAAAATTAGACATGAGAATTAATTTAGGGATTAATATTTTAACTTAGTATTACATATTTTATTATATTAATTTATTTACTATTTTATTTAGTTTTAATGTATTTGATTTTAATTATAATTTTAAATTAATATTTTATTAAAAATTATAATTTTAAATTAATATTTAATTAAGTTAAATCAACTTATTAAATTTAGGATTAATTAAAAGAATTCTAAAATTAAAAATAATATTTTTATTAAATTAATCTAAATTATTACTCGATTAAATTAAACCAAAACAATTGATAAAAAAAAGTCAATTGATAAAAAAAGAGTGAAAAAACAAAATTTTGGATGTAAATAAGCCACCAATTTTTTAAGTTTGAGATTAATTTACTTTTAGTGTAAAATTTTTGGAGGGATATAAGTCTCCAAAATTTTAGTGGAATTATAAATAAGTTTAGATTATTATATAAAAAAGAGGGAAAACAAAATTTTAGAGGGAATTAATATATATATTTTAAATTTTGGAGGATTATTATTATTATTACAACATATAATAAAAAATAAACTTTGATTAAATATAATCAATTAAAAATAATAAAAGGGAGATTAAATTTACATATTAATTTTACACTACTCTAGGTCAGGTAAAAAACTTCGTATATTTTTATATAGGTCGCGCCTAAAAAATCGAATCTCGCACCATTCTACATCTTATTTTATAATTATTTTAATTTGGTTATGATCACTCGAAAATTAAGTTTTAAATTTTATTTTTCTTTTGATTTGGTCCTCATTTAATTAAAACCAGATTATATATTTTAAAATTATTTCAGTTTGATCATAGGGAATTAGTTTAGTGATTGAAGAATTGGAGTTAGAGAACTAGTTTAGTGATTTGGGCATAGGGGATTAGTGTTGTTCTTAAAGAATTAATAATATACATACATTAATTAAATACATATACATATATTAATTCATAAATAAATTAAATACATATATTAGTATATATTTGAATATATATTATATATATTAAAGTATATTATACATTGCATATAATACATTAATACATAAAGTATAATATATATAAGTACATTATATGCATAGTATATATTAATGTATATTATGTACATATATTAATGTATACATATACGTACATACTTATATATAAGCATACATACAATATATATTATATACATACTTGTATATTATATACATATATTAATATATAATATATAATATATAAGTATACATATACTTACATACATATTATATATTCTTACATATATAGTATTATACATTCTATATTTTAATATATAGTATACATTTTATATTTTCATATACAATATTATTCCATATAGCATATATTCTATATATAGTATAAATTTCATATATAACATTTAATATTTTCATATGTACTATTATTCCATATAAAATATATTCTATATATAGTATAAATTTCATATATAAAATATATTCTATATATAATATAAATTTCATATTTCTATTTTTGAAATGTATTAAACTATATTGTATAGGTATAAATTATAATGTATTAAAGTATATTAAAATTAAATTTTATATCGAATTAACTATTATTAATTTATTATTTTTATAATCTAGTACTACAATTTTATTTTTATTTTAAATTGACTACTATTTATTTTTCTAATTTAGTTTAGTATTTTTAATTTAATGTTTATCTTTTTTAATTTAAAACTTCATTCTTTTCTAGTATAATGTTTATTCCGTATTAATTTTTAATTTTTATAATTTAGCCCAATTTTTAAGATATGAATCACTTGATGATATTTGTGTTTAGTCTAGTGCGTAATTTTTATTTTTAATGGGATTCATGCTAGTTAAAGACGTTAGAGATAAAATAATTAATTCGAAATGAATGATCAATCATTCAACCCAAAGTCTATCGATTATTTTTTTGAAAGAAAGGGCCTCATTAAAAACCTACAGCTGGTCACCTCGAAAGGTGAGGAGGCCCCTATGGGAAAAAGAGTACACATGGTTTTATTGGCTAGAAGAGGAAAACTTCTTCGAATTTACAAAAGCTCGAATAAAATCGAGAAAGATAACAGCCAAATGAACAAGAAAGAAAATAGTGTAAAGCCCTAGTAGCTAAGATATGGGCTACAACGTTAGCGTCTCTAGGTACATAACAAATCTTACAGTCAGGCAAGGTACCAAGAGTGGAGTAAATACGAGAGACCAAATGTTCCACCGTGGAGAGGTCTTGGTGGTGAGAGTTGTTAACCTTGTTGGCAATGGAAGCTGAATCAGTTTCAAAGATTACATTAGTCCAGCCATTAGCAGCAGCGAACTTTAAACCTTCCAAAATGGAAAGAGCCTCAGTAGAAGCTGGATTTGGGCAGAGAACGAGCGACATAGAACAACCACCAAGGACGAAGCCAGAAGAATCTCGAGCGATGATGCCTGCAGCAGTACCCCTTAACATAGGGTCAAAGGCGTCATCTGTATTAATTTTGACAAAACCAAGGTCCGGTTTCATCCATCTATTGGTTATTTTCTAATTACTTATTTATATCAAACTCAAATTTAATAATTTTAATTAATATAAATTTAAAATTCGAATTAATTTAACTTGAAGTAAAATCGACTTGAAATAAACTCGACCTGAAATACAACCGACCTAAAATGAACTTGATCTAGAATAGACCTGACCTAAAATGAACCCAACCTGGAAACCCGACCTGAAATAGACTCGACCTAAAAAAGACCCAACCTGAAATAGACCCTCACCCGACCCGAATCGAGTCAAAATATCTAATCAACCTGAAATGACTTATATCTGATTTTACCCGACCTTGCAGTACCCGGCCTGAAACCCATCCGAATATTTGTTTTTACATCCCTAGGTGCAGTGGGGATGCTGGTGTATGAAAATTGAGACTCAATATTACACTGAAAAGTTGAGTTAATAATAGATCGAATTTGATAAAAAATATGAAATTATATTTTAATTTTTTGAGAATAAGGTGTTAATTTATATTTATTGGATGATAAGGTAGTGGGTTGAGTAATTGAAGTTTAAATTTTTAGATGTTAAATAGGGGTTGAAGGGGAGAAATTGTAGAGAAATATAGAAGAAAATTTGTGAATAAATTGGGTGAAAAAGTAAAAAAAGAACAAGATTTTGAGAACATATTGTACGTTTTTAAGTTTATAGATTTTATTTTAAGATTTAATTCTAATATTTTTAGTTTACTTCTATTAAAATTTTTAAAATAATAGTTACTATTAAATTTAGTAGTAATTATTTTTATTAATATTTTTTACTTGTCATACATGTTGTTTTGTTAAAAATATGACTGATCAGAATTCTATGTAAAGATTACAAAATTGACACGTTCTTAATATTGTGTTGATGGTATGGTATATTTTTTAAAGAAAATTAATTTGAGATTAGTAATATTTTATTCTCTTATTTTTATTATTAATACTTTTTTAAATTTAATATAGTCAACCGAGAAAATCTTTAAATATTACTAAGCATGGGGGAGTAATAACCCAAAGTCCAATATAATATAATGGTTGTTGATAAGCGTAAAAGTCCTATATTTTATATCACTTTTCATTCAATTATTTCTTATAATTAATAGACTTTAATGGTAATGTTGGATAATTCTTCATATTTTCTACATTTCAATATCAAAGTGCTTAAATATTGTTTTTATATATTACTTGATACAAAATAGGTACGGTTATGGTTTTCTTTGTTACACAACAAATAGACCTCCTATTGATACCATATACCATCAACAAATGCTGAATGAAGAATGCAGGTAAGATCAGATACAAAGGAACACCCGCCAGGTCAATAGTTTGGTTACCACGGTAGCAAAACAACAAAGACATATGGTGTGCGATAGATAGAGAATAAAGAGCCGAATCTAGTGAATCAAGTTAGAGAAGAAACAGAGAAAAGGAAAACTAGCCGAGCCATGATCAACGCTACATGAATTCAAGAATCTAAAAGAAGTAAAATTAGGAAATAAAATAAAGAGCTTGTATTTAATATAAAGTTGTATTTTATTCCTATTAGAAATCCTATCACTTATGGGAAGTTTTAACCTAGGATTGACCTATATAAATCAACCCCTAGGTTTAGTAAAAGCAACTCGCTTCCACCAATTAGAATAATAGCCGCCGCCACCATTATCATATTGTAAATTCTTCCTAAGGCTTAGGTTACTTGTGAAGTAGTTGTGGAAGAAGGTTGTATATTTATTCAAGTTTTATTAATGCAAATTTATAACTCATAGTTTATTCACTTTTGGTATTTACTCTTTCTTACATACGAGCTCGGAAGATAAGTTTGCAAGGAAAAAACTATTTGTCTCGACTAGGGAAAGTTTGACTCACGAAATGAGTGAATATGGTCTTTGCTCTTGGGCATTTGCTAATACGGCTTAGAGATAATCCAACCAGGATTTCAGCGACTAAAAGGAAGTATATCATTGGTTGTTATTTATCCGTGATTTACGTCGAAAAATATTATCAAAACGTGACCTTCAATAGTACTCGTAATTAAGGATAAGGAGTAGGCACTTAACTTAGAATTAAAATATATTCAATACGAAAATAAAACTAGGATCTATACATGTCAAATCATCAAGAATAATAAAATAAATAAAATGAATGTGGAAGCGTACTTGAATTAATCGATAGAGATTTTTCAGAGGGTTTGATCTTTCAAGAAGTTAAGTTATCTCTTGACACACACCTCTTAGACGAGAAAAGAGATATGCAAGTTAACCTAATTCTTGGGATCATAACCCCTTTATATAATTGATTTAATAACCAACTATCAAGCATTTATAACTCTATCCCTTATCAAATTATAAATATATCTTATGGTATCTACACTTTTAGTTCTATGACAATTTAATATCTATAACACATGTAACATAATTGGTCACTAATTAAGTATTGAAGTTTATAATAGCAACATACATTATACATGTGTCCACTATTATTGAATTTTAATCCAACAATCCCCACTTAGGAAACATATGTTTCCTGATAAATGTATAACCTTATGAGTTCAAGAATTTTCTATCATATAATAGGTATTCTAAAACAATCTCGTCCATCAAATATATCCAAATAGGATCAAAGCAACCTTCGTCATATAAATCATGATTGGAACCATCAATGGTGACGTATATAAACATAATCAAATGACATAAATCGATCATGGATGCGTAATAAGGAAACTACATGTAATTGTGAACCGAGCATGCCTATTTCTAACTGGTCCTCCTAAACTTTAGTGAGATCAAACTTTATTGAATTCAGAGTGTGTATAAGTAAAAATAACTTTATTTCTACAGAAATTAACTTCAAACTGAAATAATCAAAATTATGTCTAAAATGAATGAGCATTTATCAAAATTACAAACTCAAAATAAAAAAGAAAATATTAAATAATATTAACCCACATGAGCAGTGTGCTCATGAAAGACCTAGCGTGATAGTTTCTCAATAAACACGCGATTATGGAGTTTGTACCAACATGCTCTATAGACACACAAACACTCTGAATTTTCTTTAACAACTAGAAACTAAATTTTAAAGTGTTCTTATTGTTTATAGAATAAATGAATACATATTTATTGTCACAAAATAACTGAAATGGTCTTTCTATTCAGTCTATAATTAGCAGCTCATGTGACAGAGTCTTTTGCATCAATATTCTAGTAGAATTGGAGCCGGTAAACTTGATGATCTCTAACTTACCAAAATTCCGATATGTAAGCATATAATTTTTGTTCTCTAAAAACATTTTATAACTTTATTGGATGTTATCTAATTGTCCATATTAGATTCACTTAAATATTTGTCTAGCATTCCAACAATGTACGCAATATCCAAATGCATACATACTTAAGCATAAATTAGATTCTAAATAGCTTATGCATATGCAATCTTTTGTATTTTATAAATTTCAAGGTTACTTTTAGGGCACTAAATAAGACAAAATTTGTCTTCTTTAGTAATATGAGTATCACTTGGTTTACTCCCACTAAACTTATAATAAATACAAATTTCAACCAAATTTATCTCAAAACTAAATGATATAATCAATATAAAATTTATAATTTTATTAATGAGAGTCCAACTTAAGCTCATAGATGAATTTCTTTAATTTACTTATCATTAATTTTGTATCATTAGACACAAATCAATGATTGTACCATATAATTCATTTATTCAATGTTGTCACTGAAAAAACACAAGCTTAACATCTATCTTATGTAGCTCAAGATTAAAAGCAACAAGTTTTATGATTATTTTGAAAGATTTTTTTAGTAAAACATAAGAGAAAGTCTCCACAAAATCAATGTCTTCTTTTAGAGTATATCTTTTAGAAACAAGATATGCCTTATACTTGTCCACAATATCATTTACATTTCTCTTGATTTTAAATATTAATTTACAATCAATTGGTTTGTATCTAAAGGTAATGAGACAAGTTCCTAAATTTTATTACCTTGTATAAAACTATACTCTTTTGAATAACATCAATCCACTTTTGAGAGTTAAAACTTTTATGGTTTGATAAAGAAAACTAGTCATCATTTTCTGTCATTCCATTATTATTCTTATTTTCTTGATGAAATAATAAGTAATAATCATGAATAATATTTTTCTTTCCTCTCATGGATATCTTTAAAGATATTTTTTTTGAGGTTGTTGAGTTTATTCTTCTAAAAATAATTATCTTATCTTGAATGAGAGTTCAACATTGTTTTGCTGATGTACTTGATTCACTTTTTGATTAATGATAGGTGTAAAAACCTAAAAATCATCAAAAGTGATAGTAATAAGTAACCCCCTTGACTCGATATAGACACCACCCGACTCGAACGAGCTACACGGGGAATACCGAGGTTAATCCGAAGACTCGCCCTGATAAACAACCCTAAATTTTGTTCTTTTTATCTTATCAAGATGTTTTAATTATATCCTACATGTTCATGTAAGGACTGAGTTCAATTGTAGCAGAAACTAATACAAAACGATTCCTAATTTAACCGAATAAGTTATAGGGACCTAATTGTAATTTTCTATAAATTTATGGACCAATTGTAAAAATAAAGTTACCAACCTTTAATTAAGTTCATTACATGATTTTATTTCAAAGTTCATCTTAAGTCTAAAACATAGTTGATTTCATGCAAAGTTTCAGGGACTAAAACGTAAAAAATCTAAATTATTTCCAGACTATAACAGACTTAATGGCAAGGGGTATCGAAATATCCTTAGCCCTTTTTAATACGCAGACTATCCTCGTCCGATGCCCTATGATGCAAGCTCGCGTTTTGATATAGTATAAGCCCTATTTTTGATACGTTTTAGCACTGTTTGTAATGCCCCAAAAATAGGCCCAGAAGTTAGTCAAACGATTTTGCCAATATAGCATAGTTCGGGATTAAATACTTAAAAATTAGTTTTAACTCAAAATAAATTATGGAAAAATATCCTAAAATCCTTATTTGATATATATTTTAATTTTGTCAACACAATTTAAAAATTAACCTTGAATCCCTAAGATTTTGAAATTAGTGACTATTTTGTAAAAATTAAAAACTTGAGGATAATTTTATAATCTAAGTCAAAACTTTGAATCTTTAAGGGGATTTGAAGCAATCATAACCCTAGATGATCTAACCATTCCAAGGGCCTATTTTAATAATCCATAACCCATAATTTTAATTAATAACCCAAATAACCTAATATTAATCTTAAAAACATTTTTTTTATCAAAACCAAAACTTATATTCTTATAATTTTGAATTCTCCTCTTCTTGGAAGAAAATCCATCATCTTTTCAAAATTAAACATCAATCTTTTCAATAAAAATTTGTTTGGTTAATTCTTTGTATTTTTCTTTTTCAAAATCTCTTTGTTTTTCTTCGGTTTTACTTGTTTTTAAATCTTGAAAGGATGTTAGATCAATTTTAGAGGTGAGAATCATTCAAAACTTTAAAACTAAAGTTATTTAATGAAATTCCTAAGTTTTTAGCTTATTGCAACAATCTTTAAAGTCTTGAATCAATAATATCGGTTTTCTTGATTTTCGTTCAAGGGTTTTACATGGCTATTTTTTATGCCTAAATACATGAATCTTGATGTGTTTAGATGTAATTACGATGATTTTTAAGTATCTAATCCCGGACCTAAGGTTTAAATGGTGTTTGGAGAGGTTTACGGTGAGTTTTGGTTAGATTTTATGGTGTTTTTAAGGGTTGTCATGTATAGGTCCAACTTGAGGGATGTTTGGGTATGTTATAATACACTAAACACTCTAGTTTTGATGCCTGAATTAGTTCAAGAGGTAGATGAACAAGTTTGAGCGAGATCAAAAAACTGAATCGCGTTTTTGGGTGACTTATCGACCAAGTTTCAGTTTTGGTGAGTGGATTATGAGAGTGGGATACTTCGGAGTGATTTAAATATGTTTTAAAGGTTTGGGGATATGGGTAAGGTGTGAGAAATCTCCCTACACTCTGAAGTAAGTTTAAAATATTGTTTTCTTAAAGGTTCACATATTACGCCGTGTTTTACAATGTTATTTGTCATTCTTTAAATGTGTTGTGCATATTTGATTATGCATGTGATTTAATGCTCATGATATTGTTTTTACAAAGTTTTTATATGCAATGTGATGTGTGTAATAATAGCGCAATTGTGCAGTGTACACATCGCAAGTAATAAAGTAATAAGTATATCATGTATCATCTCCACAGGGATTGATATACTTAATATGTCTCCCCTTGTTCCCTTGATCTTGAAAGATAAAGTAAAAACACAACTAACTAAATAACAAAACATAAAATAAAGAGTTGAGAACGCTATAGAGAAAGTGGGCAAGATCCAGCTGCGTCAATTAGTGGATTTGATTGATCTTCTTCTTATCCAATGCAATTAAACAATACTGTTTCGGCAGTACTACAGATACAACCTCGGCAACATTAGTGTTTTCTGCCGCGGCAATCTCTTGCTCTTGGGAAAATGTATCAAAGTTCAGCAAAGTGTCCGTAGTTGACTCCGTTTATCTCTAAGTAAGAGCGTTGTTGATGACTGGTCTTTGACGATACCTCTCGGTGTAAATCAACGATAATCACCAACCAATCAATACTTCTTTTAGCTTCTGAAACTCTTAAACTATCTCTAGGCCGAGTTAGTATCGTCAACATCGTACTTATCCCTTTCGTGAATCTAACTTTCTTGATGCTAGATAAATAGATTACTTACAAACTTCTCTCTCGAGCTTGAATTCAAGAATAAGGAATGACAATAGGATAAGCAAACTTCGATATTATTATTACATTAGAACAAAGAAACAAGAAACAATATCCTCTCACTAATATCTACAACCTTCACCTATCCTTAAGAGATTTAGAATATAATGTCGATAAGTACAAATCTTAGGGGAAGAGTTTCTCTAAAATCGGCTCTTTTAACAATGTGGCCGGCTAGGCTATATATAGTCTTAACCTAGGGCAAACCTTTTCTAAATAGACTATAACTTGGAGTAGGGAGCAAGTCTTCTACATGAGATCTGATGTTTCCAAGTTTGCAACCTTCTAGAAAGCTTTTCCCGTTCGGTCTTTGACTTGGGCTTTTAGTGCGTTAGCCTAGTCCAATTGGTGCGTTGCATCTTCCAAAATGTTCTCTATATTTTTGTCTTTCATTCACCTACAATGTTGATGTTGCCACTCTGGATGCTACCGTGGCCTTGTCTCTGCCTTGGCCTTAACGATACTTCTCTGTTGCCTCAGCCCTAGATATCCCTGCATGTACAAAATATGTAATAATATCTGCATTCTCTATAAATGTAAGCTTTGTAAGTAGTAATAACGGAATATCCAATATTATGCAATAAGCCCATATTTTAGTTCAAGTTGGTGTATAATAGATGCATAAAGTACCATGAGAAGGGTAGTAAATAACTGCCTTTTAGGCACTCATCAAATACCCTCAAACTTGAACTATTGCTTGTCCTTAAGCAATGCAAGACATCAAATTGCCGAATCTTACTCCCCTTTGGTATTACTTTTCCATTTATTCTCCCCACCATGGTCATGTCTATCTCTCCGTTTTAGCCACTAGTTTACCCAAGGACTTTTACTAAGAAACAATCTATAAGACTAGGTGAGTGTGTGCGTTTTATGGACAAGGTTGATTCATGGCTTTCTTAGATAAACTCTAAGTTCAAGACAAGTAGAATTTGGATTAAAGCTATCTCCTTAAAACAACAAGTCTTGAGCCAATTTCGGACACCTCAAGATATGTGTTTTCTATTATTTTATTTTATTTTATTTTAAGCGAACTTTAGCATACTAGAGTCAGTTTTGGGCACCTCTAAAATGAAGGAGAGCAAAACTAGAGCTAGTTTCGGGCACCTCTAGTTATTTTTCCAAAAGATTCTAAGCCTTTATCACCTAAGTTCATTAAAAGAACTCCTAAATCAAGCAAGTCCAAAAAGTGTTTCTTTGTTTTCTAACCCTAAAGCAAGCTTCTAAGTTTTATTCAATGAGTATCCTACGGTTATCCCTTCAAAATAGAACTTGGACATGGTAAGGAGAAAGATTTCTATAGCTTTAAAGGAGTAAGCTAAAGCAAAGCTGATGTAGAGTAGTGCAAGATTAAAACCAGTAATTCAAGAAAAGAGAATATTGCCAAAAAGTTTTCAAAAAAATACTCCCTTTTTCATGGTAATGTTGCGGCAGTGGGTTGCCTCGGCAGTGCTTTTGCACCTACAATACCCTTAAACTCAAACTGAGCATTATCCCCAATGCTCATCATATAAGGTAAACAACACTTTCAATAAGGAAATAGATAGAAGAATAAAAATTATTTATAACGATTACGAGGAGCTACTTGTACGAAGCAGTCTCCTAGGCCGTGCTGCTGACTCCTTCTGTCTAGATCCTTGTGCTGGTGATTGCTGTTGTTTGGCTTGCCGATGTAGCTAAACTCGACTGGACGGTGTGCGGTGCGGTGGTGCAGTAACTTCATCTTCTTCTTCCACTTTGTCAATATTTTCTATGGGCATGATTTTTGTCCCGCCCCCTACCGTGGTAGTGGGTAGTGCTGGTTCATGTGACGAACTATGGTATTCGTCAATCTCGCAAGACAGAGTGTCTCTGTTGAGACTGGGCATAGGGATTGGTTCCCGTTGGGGAGTGTAACCCCCTTAGCCCGGCCTAGACGAAACCGGCACTAACGGGTTACACGGGGAATATTAAACCAAACCCGCGAAGGTTCGATTCAATAAACAACCCTAAAACCGTTATTTTTTTTTCTTTTATTTTATTTTAGCTAGATGCATAACCTTATTCCTACGTGACAAGGTCTCATACAAAGCATTGTCGGTAACACATTAATTAAAAGCAAACATCCGATTAAACACTAACATAGATTAGGGACTAAAACGTAAAACTTTTAAATTCAATTAGTAAAGTAGAAATTCTTTCCATCAATAATCAATTAAACATACAAGAGTTCCTCATAGCAAATTTCAACTCAAACGGATCATTCTAACATCATCAATTGCATGTTTCTTTAATTTAGGGACCAAAATGTAAATTTCCTAAAATACAAGGAATTCATACAAATTAAGTTAACCATCTTGAAATTAAATCAAATTTAAGCATGCATGCAAAATTTCAGCTCAAAATAACATCTACAAGTACCTTAATCGAACAAAGGAAGATAACCAGGACTAAAATATAATTTCCAGCAACTTTCAATTCTAGGTGATCAATGGTTTCGAAACCTTCCCAGAGGTTCCGAAACTTTTTGAAAAAGGTTTCGAAACTTTCCTTGAAAGTTTCGAAACTTATCGCGTCCAGTAGCTTCCCAGAATAAAAACTGCCCGAAAGGTTCCGAAACCTTATGAAGGTTTTGAAACTATTTGACAATGGTTTCGGAACCTTCAATCAAAGGTTTCGAAACTTTGGGTCTGGAACCAAATATTTCATTACACTAAGTGCACACCAAGAGCTGAATACTCAACCATTAAATACCACCACTAGATGCATCAATCCTAAACATGTTTAACCACATATGGCACATAATCAACTACATCATGAACATCATTCAAGCTATAGGCATGCTCCCTAAGAAAAGTGATTTACAACATATCAATCCAACATACACATGCTAGAACATGCTTCAACAATACAAGCAATCCAAAGTTCAACAATTAATATCAAACAATGATGGTCTTATTACATTATGAAACAAGCCTAAAATCCTCACTTCTCTAATAAATTTTGTTACACATTACCTTGCCCAATTTATTTGCCAAAAACATACCAAAATTCAAGTGATCTTCCCCCTTGGTCTACTTGCCCCGAACGAAGCTCCAAGTGTCCTTATTTTTCTGCAAAGATGAAAAGAGAGCTTAAGCAAACTTGCTTAGTGAGGTAGCTCCACAAATGATCATCAATGCATTTATTTAAAACCATGAAGAAACCATAATGTGCAATACTTGTCAAATCATGCATGCCAAAATTTCATATCCAACTTCATTAAAACATATGCATCCTTGAGTTCACATAACCATATCAAAACAATTTATAAATGATGCTCAAACCTTTCCTCAATTTCATGTATGTATATTGGCTTTGTAGTGAACACTTAATGTGAACCTTAAGCTCACCGAATACGCGGATCCATGAGACATTCGTCTCGTCAGGACACTAAGTCCCCATTGACATGACACTAAGTCCCCATTGACATGACACTAAGTCACCATTGACATGACACTAAGTCACCATTAGCACTACCACGCACGATCGGACACATAGTCACCCTTGTTACGTGTAGGCGGCTCTATCACGCACGGTTGGACACAAAGTCTCCCTTGTTACGTGTAGGCAAGATTCTGTATTTTTAGTTTTGATTATAGTGCACTTATGACAACCCTAATGACGTCATTTGTATTCGTATATAAAGTTAGTGTCACTAAGCCAATATCATAATCAAATGTGCATGATAACTTGCTGCTCATAATGCATGCATAATATGTTCAACAAATGAACCAAAAGCCATGCCCAAAGGCACCATTATATATAAGGCAAATAACCAAATTGTATTCCAAATCAAATAACTTGTTGCTCATAATGCATGCATAAATTGTTCAACAAATGAACCAAAAGCCATGCCCAAAGGCACCATTAAATATAAGGCAAATAACCATGTGGTTCTCCAAATCATTTCTCATAATTTTTCATAATCATGGATGCTAAATAAACCATGCATTTTCAGCAAGTATCTTTTATGTATGCATCAATTCAAAATATGCTCATGCACTTCCATAAACCCCATTGTATTACCAATAAAATACCTTTGTCAAAATTGCCGAAACTCATATCGGTTCATCAAAAATAAATACTTTACTTACTCTTGAACTATGAAAGGTTTTCACACTCTTCCAAAGCCCCCCAAAACAGAACGTACCAAACGCATTGCGCTTTTAATCCGAAAACCACTCACCAACAAGCGAAACGAGCTTTCGCCGCTTTCCGATGATCGCACCAAACGCACCAGCAACCAAGATTCTTCTTGTACCTCTTCTACAACATTAAAAACAGAGCATTCTCACATCATAACATGCTCAAACCAACAGCCATATCCGATCACCATTAAACTACCAAAAACTTAGCCGAAAAGACCGAAAACTAAGCCGAAACGCATCCGAACAACATCAGCCCAAAACCTAACGAATCTAACATCTAATCCACCTCAACTATGATCCGAAAACACATCAAAACCGTCTTTATATCTCCAGCAACATTTAAGCATCTAAAACAGCCCATAAAACAACCGAAAAACACCTTAAAACTACACCGATTACATTATTCCAGGATTTAATTAATATGATCTCAAATCAAGACTCAATTAATCATTAAATCATCATGAAAACATGATTGAAACCATATAATTTCCAACATTAAACAAGATCCATAAAGATCTCACCAAAACATAACAAAAACATTAGATCTAACATTAAAAATATTGAATCAAGTGTTTATTCAAAGATGAGCAAGCTAATACTTGGGAATTTCAATAAAGAACCTTAGAAAATAATAAAAATCCAGAAAATTACCTTTAAGATCTATTCACCAAAATTAGGAGATTTCCCCTTCTTGATTCCTTGCAATTTGATGTAGATTTGATGAAATCAATGCATAGGTTTTGTAAAAGATGGAAGGATGATGCAAATGATGAAATCTTTGTGGAAAAAGATGCAAAAATCAGCAAGGAATTGAGAAGAAAAGATGAAGAGAAAGTGGAGAGAAAATGAGAGAAAAAGATGAGAGAAAAATGGGTCAAAAGTAGTTTTAGGAGGAAATGATTAAGAAACCAAATTAAAGTAATTAAAATATTTATTTTGGTGAATAAATCATCATTAAAATTAAAAATGGGTTTATGGACCTCTAAGGATTCTAAGTTTAGCTTGCTTTTCAATTTAGTCACTAAAATACCTTAATGGCCGAAAATCACAAATTAGTCCCCCAATTTTCCAAAAATTACAAATTGGTCATTTATGCATAATTAAGCATAATTAAAAATCATTATAAAATCCAAATCATTTTTCTTTTAAAGTTTGAAATATATTTTTAATATTTCAAACCACTTTCCAAATTATTATTTTTCTTAATTAAAAGTATTCTTATTTTATTTTTCCCGGAATTAATGAACCGGAGAACCCGATTCGCCCCGAATCGAATTCACCTAACTAAGCCTAACTAATAACCCCAAAAACGGGATGTTACAGGGAGAGTTAAAAACAACTCGCCTATTGGACGGCCGTTGGCTGGTAGAGGATACTCCGGCAGACCTGGCCGGCTTGGAAGGTTCGACAGCATGAAACTATTGAGGCGACTGTGGTTGGAAAAATGGTTGCGGCCCTGGGGCAGGTGTTGTCTCGGTATAAGGGGCGGCCGTGACAAAGATGTTAGTTGAGAATTCTGGGAATTGCGCCCCTTGATTTGGGAAGCTTGTCATCATCATGTTGGCGAGAGATGTGTTAAAGTCGCGCTGGTACTCCATGTAGCGTTGCTGGCGAAGGTCCATGGTTGTCATCCTCTACAGAGTTTCTTGGTAAGGGTCTGTTGTGGTAGGGCCCTGGGCAGATGTGGGTGCTTCTGCCGAGTATTGCCCTCCGACAGTAAAGTCTGCAGTGAACTGCTATGGTGTTGCTTGGACAGGTTCTGCCTGGGTTATCTACATGACTCGGCGACAGAAATCTTTAGACCATCCCGGCCGATTCAGTGTGTACTCGTCTATAGCCTCGACTGGTACACCTGCATCAATACACAAAGTAGAGATTAAAGAAAGGAAACATAAAGGGCCTTTATCTTTCTTACCGCAATCATAAATTTCTTGGAGAATAATTTCTCCAACATTGATGTTCCTCTTGTTGAATATGGACTGGATGAGCACCAAACATCTTCTATCGACTGTTTTGTTATACGATGTGGGCATTAGACGTCTTTTGACAAAGGTGAACCACATCTTAACCTCGGGTTTGAGGCTCAATCTTGTTACGGGTCCTCTATGGTTACCGGTCTCCCAAAGGGTATCACCGTAACAAAGGTTGATGCGTGTAATAAAAGCACAATTGAGTGCAAGTGTACGCATCGCCAAGTAATAAAGTGATAAATATATCGTGTATCGTCTCCACAGGGATTGGTATACTTAATATGTCTCCCCTTGTTCCCTTGCTTCTGAAAAATAAAGTAAAAACACAGATAAGTGGATTTGTTTTATCTAACTAAATAATTAAATAACAAAACATAAAATAAAAGGTTGAGAACGATATAGAGAAAGTGGGTAGGATCTAGTTGCATCAATTAGTGGATTCAATTGATCTTCTTCTTGTCCAATGCAATTACACAACATTGCCTCGACAGTATTGTAGATACAGCCTCGACAATATTGGTGTTCTCTGCCGTGGCAATCTCTTACTCTTGGCAAGAGGCATCAAAGTTCAGCAAAGTGTCCGTAGTTGACTTCGCTTATCTCTAAGTCAGAGTGCTGTTGATGACTGGTCCTTGATAATATATCTCGGCGTAAATCAAAGATAACCACCAACCAATCCAACACTTCTTTTAGTTGCTGAAACTCTTAACCTATCTCTAGGCCGAGTTAGTGTCTATAATATCGTACTTATCCCTTTCGTGAATCTACACCTTTCGATGCTAGATAAATATATTACTTACAAACTTCTCTCTCGAGCTTGAATGCAAGAACAAGGAATGACAATAGGATAAGAAAACTTTGATATTATTATTGCATTAGAACGAAGAAACAAGAGTCAATCTCCTCTCACTAATATCTACAACCTTCACCTATCCCTAGGAAATTTAGAGCATAATATCATTTAGGTACAATTCTTAGGGAGAAGGATTTCTCAAAAAATCGGCTCTCTAAATAATGTGGCCGGCTAGGGTATATATAGTCTTAACTTAGGGCAAACCTTTCCTATATAGACTCCAACTTGGAGTAAGGAAAAAGTCTTCTTCAAGGGATCTGATATTTCCAAGTTTGTCGCCTTCTAGAAGGTTTTTCCCGCTTGGTCTTTGACTTGGGCTTTTAGCGCGCTAGCCTAGTCCAATTGGTGCGCTACTTCTTCCAGAATGTTCTCTATATTTTTATCTTTTATTGTGCCTCCAATGTTGGTGCTGTCACTCTGGATTCTGTCACGGTCTTGTCTTCTGCCTCAGCCTCAACATTATTTCCCTGCTACTTCAGTCCTGGATATTCCTGCATGTACAGAATATGTAATAATATTAATGATAATGGAATATCCAATATTTGCGCATAGAGTCCATATTTTGGTTCAAGTTGATATATAATAGATGCATAAAGTACCATAAGAAGGGTAGCAAATAACTGACTTTTAGGAACTCATCAAATACCCCCAAACTCGAACTATTGCTTGTCCTCAAGCAATGCAAGACATCAAATTGTTGAACCTTACTCCCCTTTGGTCTTACTTTGCCATCTATTCTCCCCACCATGGTCATGTCTATCTTTTCGTTTTAGCCACTAGTTTACCCAAAGACTTTTACTAAGAAACAAGCTATAAGGCTAGGTGAGTGTGTGCGTTTTATGGACGAGGCTGATTCAAGGCTTTCTTAGATAATCTCTAAGTCCAAGACAAATAGAATTTTGGACTAAAGTTGTCTCCTAAAATCAACAAGTCTTGAGCCAATTTTGGGCATCTTAAGATATGCATTTTCTATTTTCTTCTTTTTCTTATTTGTTTCTTATTAACCACCTATTTAGCATACTAGAGCTAGTTTCGAGCACCTCTAGCACGAAGGAGAGCAAAACTAGAGCCAGTGATAGGCACCTTTAGTTATTTTTTCAAAAGGTTCTAAGTCTTCATCACCTAAGTTTATTAAAAGAATTCCTAAATCAAACAAGTCCAAAAAGTGTTTATTTTCTTTCAAACCCTAAAACAAGCTTCTAAGTTTTATTTCATGAATATCCTATGGTTATCCCTTCAAAACAGAACTTGGCCATGGTAAGAAGAAAGATTTCTATAGCCTTAAAGGAGTAAACTAAAGCAAATATAATTTAAGGCAGTGCAAGATTACAAACAGTAATTCAAGAAAAGAGAATACTATAAAGAATTTCTGAAAAAATTTACTCCGTTTTCATGGTAATACCGCGGCAGTGGGTAGCCTCGACAGTGCTTCTGCACCTACAATCTCCCCCAAACTTAAATCGAGCATTATCCTCAATGCTCAAAATATAAGGCAAACAATAGTTAAATGAGAGATGCAGTGTTGGATCAGTCTTCGTAGATCTACTCGAAGATTTCTTCTGTGATTCTCTATTCTGTCTAAAACACAACAAAAAGAAACAGTAAAAATGAAAATAAAACTAAAACTAATAATTAAATGTTTAAACTTAAACCAGAGGAGGATGTCATTTAGGTGCATCGCCTAAAGTGATGGTTGCCATCGTTTTTGCTTCATAATGTTCAGAGTAATGCTTCAACCGTTGTCCATTCACTTTGAATTCAACACCTTCTTTTTGTGACTTGATTGTGACTGCTCCATGAGGATAAACCTTAACAACTTCGAAAGGACCTGACCATCTGGATTTGGTTTTCCCAGGGAATAACTTGAGTCTAGAGTTAAAGAGGAGGACTTGCTGCCCCGGTAAGAACTGTCGCAGTAGCAGTTTACTGTCATGCCAGCATTTCGTTTTCTCCTTATAGATCTTGGCATTATCATAAGCTTCCGTCCTGAATTCATCTAGTTCATTCAGGTCTAGTAGTCATTTTTGTCTAGCTTTTTCCCATTCCATGTTTAGATTCTTTACTGCCCAGTAAGCTCTATGCTCAATTTCCACGGGTAAATAACAAGCTTTGCCAAATACTAATCTATAGGGCGATGTCGCCAATGGCATTTTGTAAGATGTTCTATACGCCCACAAAGCATCGTCAAGCCGATGAGACCAATCCTTTCTAAAAGTGTGTACTACTTTTTCGAGGATTTGTTTCAGTTCCCTGTTTGCAAGTTCAGCTTGGTCATTTGTTTATGGATGATATGTCGTAGCCATTTTATGAGTGACACCTATTTTCTTTAGTGCTGAGGTAATGAGCCTATTGTCAAAGTGCTTACCTTCATTGCTAATGATGGCTCTCGATACTCCAAATCTTGTAAATATGTTATTCTTGAGAAGTTTGTTTACTGTCTTGGCGTCATTGTGGGGTGTGGTTATTGCTTCAACCTATTTTGACACATAATCCACTGCTACTAGGATATAAAGATTTCCTTGAGATGAAGGGAATAGTCCCATAAAATCTATTCCCTATACATCGAATGATTCTACTTCCAGTATTGGCTTTTGTGGCATCTCGTTTCGTCTAGATATATTTCCCGTCCTTTGGCATCAATCACAAGCCTTGCAATAGAGGTGTTCATCTTTGAAGAGCGTCGGCCAATAAAATCCTGATTGAAGCACTTTTATTGTTGTTTTATTTCTGCCAAAATGTCCTCCACATGGTAGGTCGTGACATTGTTGAAGAATTGCTTGTTGTTCCTCTTCTGGGACACATCGTTGTATAACCTGATCTGCACATTATCGAAACAAGAGAGGTTCGCCCCAGAAATAATGCTTGGCATTATGCTGAAATCTTTTTTTCGTTATAATTCAAGTTATAAGGAAATATGCCACTGACTAAAAAGTTAACAAGATTTGCGTACCAGAGAGTTGTCGTTTCTGCCTGTATGTCTTCCTTGATAGATTCTGAAATATATGCAAACAGTGTCTGGGCCTCGTAATCATGTACTTCTATGGGTTCTGCCTTAGCAGCATGGGCATCGTTTATTGCGACATGCAATATTTGTTCATCTCGAAAGGTGTCTTATATGTCCTCCAGTTCGTAACCTGCATTCTCTAGTCTGGATAAATGATCAACTACTTGGTTTTCAGTACCTTTCCTATCTTTTATCTCCACATCGAACTCTTTTAGCAGAAGAATCCATCTTATCAATCTTGGTTTGACATCCTTTTTGGAGAAAAGGTACTTAAGTGCTGAGTGGTCTGTATGGACGGTCACTTTAGTGCCAATGAGATATGAACGAAACTTATCGAAGGCAAACACTACTGCTAGTAATTTTTTCTCGGTTGTAGTATAATTTTTCTGAGCATTATTGAGTGTCTTGCTAGCATAGTAAATAACATGGAAAATATTGTTTTTCCTTTGTCCAATTGCTGCCCCGACAACATGATCACCTGCATCACACATTAACTCGAAGGGCAGGGTCTAATCTGGTGGAACCACTATTGGTGTTGTAACTAACTTTTCCTTCAGGGTCTCGAATGCTTCAGTACATTCGTCGGTAAATTCAAATTTTCTATCCTACTCAAGTAGGTTACAGAGAGGTTTAGAAATTGTAAAAAAGTTCGAGATAAACCTTCTATAGAAACCTGCATGTCCCAAGAAGCTTCGAATTCCTTTCACAGAGAGAGGTGGAGGTAAATTCTTTATCACATCAACCTTGGCTTTACCTACCTCGATTCCTTTGGATGATATTTTATGGCCCAGTACTATACCCTCGTTTACCATAAAGTGGCATTTTTATCAGTTGAGGACTAAATTGGTTTTCTCACATCTTTGTAGTACTTTCTCCAAATTGCTGAGACAGTGAGCAAAGTTGTCCCCAAAGACAGAAAAATCATCCATGAATACTTTCATGAAATCTTCGATCATATCTGAAAAAATTGCCATCATGCATCTTTGGAAGGTGGCCGGGGCATTACAAAGGCCGAACGACATTCTTCTAAAATCATATGTTTCATACGGGAAGGTGAATGTGGTTTTTGCTTGGTCTTCTGGAACAATAGCAATTTGGTTATATCCAAAATATCTATCGAGGAAACAATAATAGGATTTACCAGCCAGTCTGTCGAGCATCTCATCAATGAAGGGTAGAGGAAAATGGTCTTTCTTGGTTGCCTTGTTCAACTTTCGGTAGTCCATACAAACTCTCCACCCTGTCACAGTCCTTGTTGGGATTAACTCATTGTTCTCATTGGTTATGACAGTCATGCCACCTTTTTTTGGCACACATTGTACTGGGCTTACCCATTCACTATCTGAGATAAGATAAATGATTCCGACATCAAGCCACTTGATTATTTCCTTACGAACTACATCCTTCATGGTATGATTAAGTCTCCTCTGGGCCTCCACAGTGTGTTTTTAACCTTCATCTAATATGATTTTATGCATACAAACGGCTGGGCTTATCCCATTTATGTCATCAATTGTCCACCCTAGTGCTGTCTTATGTTGTCGCAGTACTTCTATTAAGCTTTGTTCTTGTTTTTGCTGCAACTTAGAAGAAATGATTACGGGCATTGTATGGTTGGGTCCCAAATAAACATATTTTAAATTAGCAGGCAAGGGTTTTAGTTCAGTGATTACTTGTTCCGTACTGGTGGGGTCCTTTCTTGGATAATTCAGAGGTGTAAAGTGCTTACCTGGAAAGTGGGTTTTCCAATTTGTTTCCTCAATCTCATGTGCCTCAAGGCTATCAACTTCATGTGCTTTGTTTAGAGCATGAGTATAGCAATCATCCTCTGAACTGCCGAGGCAATGATGCGTCGAATTGCTGATGGCTCTGCCAAGGCAGTTGTTTTCCAGACATGGTTGTATCAAGTCTTCGTCAAAGTTTTCTGATACTTGGCATTCTTCTAGATTGTCATGATTTTTCAGCACACGAAAAACATTGAACTTAATTTGTTGATCATTTATTCTTATGGTCAATTCTCCGTTTTCCACATCTATTAGAGTATGACCAGTAGCAAGGAAAGGTCGACCCAATATGATCGGTGTATTGTCGTCGGCCTCACAGTCAAGGACAAGAAAGCCGACAGGAAATATAAACTTGTCGACCTTCACCAGAATATCCTTAATTTTGCCTTCAGGATGCACATAGGACCGATCAACAAGTTGGAGCAGTACTATTGTTGGTTTTGCCCGTCCTATTCCAAGTTTTTCAAAAACTGATTTGGGCATAAGGTTGATGCTTGCTCCCAAGTCGCATAGGGACTTTCCTTTATAACCATCCCTAATTGCATAGGGGATTGTGAATCATCCAGGATCCTTTAGCTTGGGCGGCATACGATTATGCAACATGGCCATGCAACCTTCAGTGGCTGCCACCGTTTCAAATTCCCCTAGCCTTCATCGTTTGGATACTATGTCCTTTAAGAACTTGGCATAGTTGAGCATTTGTTCAATAGCCTCAACTAGTGGCAAGTTGATATGGACCTGCTTCAAAATGTCTAGGAATTTCTGAAATTGGTGGTCCTGTTTGTGCT
The DNA here is from genome assembly GCA_035048815.1 of Abelmoschus esculentus. Classification (NCBI taxonomy): domain Eukaryota; kingdom Viridiplantae; phylum Streptophyta; class Magnoliopsida; order Malvales; family Malvaceae; genus Abelmoschus; species Abelmoschus esculentus. Next base: position 16,509,166 of record JAUCBN010000007.1, on the reverse strand, counting down.
TCTTTAGTCTCTGTGGGAAAGGAGGTGGTGGTCTGATATCCTCCAGGTTTCCTTGTATATTGAGTTTAAAACCTGAGGTGAACTTATCTGCAGCTGCCTCGGCAAGTGTTTCTGGTTCTGCTGCGGTAGTGCTTTCGACAGGGTCCTGCTCAGCTTCTGAGTCCTCATGATGTTGCTTTTCTGGTTGGACTCTATCAGTTGAGTTCCCTTCTTTCTCTTTTAATTGTAGGCCACTTCTTTTTGTAATTACCTTGCATTGCTCGTGGCCTAACACCTTAGCAACTTCAGTATTGCTAGGTAAACCCCCTGGTGGTCGAGTGTTTTGTCGTTGGGCAAATTGACCAACTTGGATTTCTAAAGATTTTATCGCGGCCTCCTGGTTCTGCAGTCTCATCTTAGTTCGGCTCCTGAAGTCATCAGTACACTTCATGAAGTGGCTATTCTCGGTCATGTAAGCATTAGTATTTGTCAAAAAGCCGTGAGAGAATCTGCCAATGCATTCAGAGACTGTTGCTGTTGTACCTGCTGCTGTGGCACGGACTGCTGAGTGTGCTGCTGCAGCAGGTTTTGGCTTTGATGTTAGAATCCAGGGGCTTGAGTAATTGGATTTAAGGCATTGTTAGGGTTACTCCATGAGAAGTTTGGATGCCTTTTCCAGGATGGGTTGTAATTGTTGGACAACATTTGATTGCTTCTGTTATAGTTCCCAACATATAGGCTGGTTTCCTCATCTTGCATGTAATTCGATGAGTTAACTGCCTTAACCTCATGTATGTTTCTCTAGGCTTGCATATTTTGAACAATCTTGGTCAAAGAAGTCAATTGTGCTGCCACCGAACTGGATGTATCTAATTCATGAGCTGTGGCATGACGTCTCATTCCTCCTTGCCTTGATGTGGGAAATTGGAAATCGTTCCTTGCGAGTTTGTTCAGAATCTCAATGGCCTCCGCGGGTGCTCTATCCAAAAGTGTCCCATTCACGGAAGTGTCTAGCATCATTCTTGTGGAGGCATTGGTAGCATTATAAAACATGGAGACTTGCGTCCACAAGGGAAAATCATGTAGTGAGAATTTGTTTAACAATTCTCTGTAACGTTCTCATGCCTCATACATCGGTTTATCTTCATCTTGCCGGAATGATATGATTTCTTTACGGATGCAATCATAGAGATTTGTTGGATTAAACCTCGTAATGAATTCTCGGTAGAGTTCCTCCCAAGATCCTAGGATCCTGCTGGGATACCATTCAACCAAGTTTTCGCCCTATCCCTCAATGAATAGGGGAACAATTTTAATCGTAAAATATATTCATAGACTCCTTGAATCTTGAAAGAGTTGCAAACTTCCATGAAAGATTTAAGATGTTGCCTTGCATCTTCAGTAGAAGACCCACTAAACCGTCTAATTGTGTTCAACATGTTGAACATCACTGGTTTGAGCTCAAAGTGAGTTGCTTCGATTTCTGGTGTGACTACACCAGGGTTAAGTCCGTTTAGATCTTCCACCAGATAGTCTCTAACCGTGGGCTACCTCAGCAATGGTTGCGACAGTGGCTTCTGCGGCATTGCTGGTGGTAGTAAATTATAATCAACATGTGGAATTTTTCCTCTTGGTGGATCATCCATGACTTGGAACAGATTACGTCTCAGATGATATCTTGTGCGTTCGATCTCAGGATCCAATTCGTACAATGGACAACTCGGGTTTTCCCTGGTCATAAACCAAATAAATTAAAGTTAAATAAAAATAAAATAAATAATTAAAATTAAAGTTAGATAAAGAATGGTTAAAGAGCAAGAAAATAAAGAAAAACAAAATTTAGTTGTCAATCCCCGACAACAACGCCAAAAACTTGATGCGTATAGTAAAAGCATAATTGAGTGCAAGTGTACACGTCGCCAAGTAATAAAGTGATAAGTATATCGTGTATCGTCTCCACAGGGATTGGTATACTAATATGTCTGCCCTTGTTCCCTTGCTCCTGAAAAAAAAGTAAAAACACAGATAAGTGGATTTATTTTATCTAATTAAATAATTAAATAACAAAACATAAAATAAAAGGTTGAGAACGATATAGAGAAAGTGGGTAGGATCCAGTTGTGTTAATTAGTGGATTCAATTGATATTCTTCTTGTCCAATGCAATTACACAATACTGCCTCGACAGTATTGCAGATACAACCTCAGCAGTATTGGTGTTCTCTGCCGCGACAATCTCTTACTCTTGGGAAGAGGCATCAAAGTTTAACAAAGTGTTCGTAGTTGACTCCGCTTATCTCTAAGTCAGAGTGTTGTTGATGACTGGTCCTTGACGATATCTCTCGGTGTAAATCAACGATAACCACCAACCAATCCAACACTTCTTTTAGCTGCTGAAACTCTTAACCTATCTCTAGGCTGAGTTAGTGTCTACAACATCGTACTTATCCCTTTTGTGAATCTACACCTCTCGATGCTAGATAAATATATTACTTACAAACTTCTCTCTCGAGCTTGAATGCAAGAACAAGGAATGGCAATAGAATAAGAAAACTTTGATATTATTATTTCATTAGAACGAAGAAACAAGAGTCAATCTCCTCTCACTAATATCTACAACCTTCACCTATCCCTAAGAAATTTAGAACATATTGTCGTTTAGGTATAATTCTTAAGGAGAAGGGTTTCTCTAAAAATCGGCTCTCTAAACAATGTGGCCGGCTAGGGTATATATAGTCTTAACCTAGGGCAAACCTTTCCTAAATAGACTCTAACTTGGAGTAAGGAACAAGTATTCTTCAAGGGATCTGATATTTCCAATTTTTCCGCCTTCTAGAAAGGTTTTCCCGCTTGGTCTTTGACTTGGGTTTTTAGCGCGCTAGCCTGGTCCAATTGGTGTGATGTTTCTTCCAAAATGTTCTCTATATTTTTATCTTTCATTGCGCCTCCAATGTTGGTGCTTCCACTCTGGATTCTGCCGCGGCCTTGTCTTCTCCCTCGGCGTCAACATTGCTTCCTTGCTACTTCGGCCCTGGATATTCCTGTATATACAGAATATGTAATAATATTTGCATTCTCTATAAATATTGACTTTGTAAGTAATGATAACGGAATATCCGTTATTTGCCCACAGAGTTCATATTTCGGTTCAAGTTGGTGTATAATAGATGCATAAAGTACCATGAGAAGGGTAGTAAATAACTACCTTTTAGGCACTCATCAAAGGTCATCTTTGATTAGCTCGAAGCCGACATCGGTGACCTCTGCCTCAAAATCACTATATGCATTGGAAAAAGGAGTGAGGCCATAGCGTTGGTTGATTTCTTCGGCATTATAGGCGACTGACTTCCCTCGGTAGTGGACATATAAATTTCCTTCGCTCGGCTTGTAGGCATAAAATTCTCGGACGATCGTGGCATTCGCTGGGGGAAGTTGGATACAGAAGATTTCCCAATCTTGGTATTTGATTGTGTCAAACAAGAATTGTTCGATGCTGTAATTATCTTCATCCAAGTGTTGAAATCCTTGCTCCTCTCATAAATACCGAGCAACAAAAGAACGGTTGAATCACTCTTCAATGGCGGAAGGGTAAAAGTGATTGTAAGCGACCATGATTGTAGTTATTGAATGCCTTGAGCGAAATCTGGAGTACTTAAAAAGGTTGATGAAAATTTCAAGAAGTAGATGAGAGCTAAAGTAATGAAGAACAAGATTCTGAAAGAAAGAAGATTTACAAGAATGTAAGAGTGGGTAATTCTAAGCAAAAGAGCTGTTTATATAGGCTGTAAAAAAATATGACTGTTAAAAATTAGCCGTTAAGCATTTACTGCCTTGCTGAACAGTTACTGCCGCGGCAGATTTCTCGGCAGAGAGCCGTTGCACTGTTTCTGTCCATTAGGATTTCTGCAACTCTAACATCGTGCACTACCATAGTAGCAGACTTTCTGTTGTGAAATAATTTTTCTACATTTGTTGCTTTATTTATCCAAAAAAAACTTAAAAACATAAAATAATGAAAATAAAACAACATATAAAACTAGTCTTAATATAATAAATAAAATGGAAGGGCAGAGATTATATTACTTGTGCAGTGCATGTGAATGCATCTCCCAATTTGATTATCTCTTTCTGGCTCGTAACTTCCTTCGCGTGTTGGCCAGTCCTTTCAGTGCATTCGATTTCTCCTTTGGGCTTTATTCGCTTACCGAATAGTCTGCCGAGCGTGCTGCTCAGGCATGATGTTTTAGTACCCTGGTCTAGTGTATGGAGAGCCTTACATTCTGCTGGAGCGTCTGAATTTGTGAGATTATGGAAGGCATTCAACTTGACTTGTTGATCGTTTATCCGCATTGTGAGCTCGCCATTTTCCATATCGATGATGGTGCGTCCAGTAGCAAGGAAAGGTCAACCCAATATGATCGGTGCATTGTCGTCGGCCTCACAATCAAGGAAGAGAAAGTCGGCAAGAAATATAAACTTGTTGACCTTAACTAGAATGTCCTCAATTTTGCCTTCAGGATGCATATAGGACCGATCCGCAAGTTGGAGCAGTACTGTTGTTGGTTTTTCCCGCTCTATTCCAAGTTTTTGAAAAACTGATTTGAGCATTAGATTGATGCTTGCTTCCAAGTCGCATAGGGCCTTTCCTTCGTAACCATCCCCAATTGCACATGGGATTATAAAGCATCCAGGATCATTTAGCTTAGGCGGCATGCGATTATGTAGCATGGCAATGAAACCTTCAGTGGCTGCCACCGTTTCAAATTCCCTAGCCTTCATCGTTTGGATACTATGTCCTTTAAGAACTTGGCATAGTAGGTCATTTGTTCAATAGCCTCAACTAATGGCAAGTTTATATGGACTTGCTTTAAGATGTCTAGGAATTTTCAAAATTGGTGTTCCTGTTTTTACTTTTTTAACCTCTATGGGAAAGGAGGTGATGGTCTTATATCCTCCAGGTTTCCTTCGATATTAAGTTTAATACCTGGGGTGAACTTATCTACAGTTGACTTGGTAGGATTTTCAGGTACTGCTGGTTCTGCTGCCGAGGCAGTGCTTTCGGCAGGGTCTTGCTCAGCTTCTGAGTCCTCGTGATGTTGCTTTTCTGGTTGTACTCTATTGGTTGAGGTCCCTTCTTTATATTTTAATTGTAGGCCACTTCTTTTTGTAATTACCTTGCATTGCTCGTGGCCTAACACCTTAGCAACCTCAATATTGCTAGGTAAACCCCCTCGTGGTCGAGTGTTTTGTCGTTGGACAAATTGACCAACTTGGGTTTCTAAAGACTTGATTGCAGCCTCCTGGTTCTGCAGTCTCATCTCAGTTTGATTCATGAAGTCATCAGTATGCTTCATGAAATGGTTATTCTCGGCCATGTATGAATCAGTCTTTAACATGAAGGCCATAAGAGAATCTGCTAGTGCATTCAGAGACTGCTGTTGTTGTATCTGCTACTGTGGCAGGGACTTCTGTGCGTGCTGCTGCGGCAGGTTCTGACTTTGGTGCTGGAATTCAGGGGCTTGGTTGACTGATTTAAGGCATTGTTGGGGTTACTCTATGAAAAGTTTGGATGCCTTATCCAGGATGGGTTGTAATTGTTGGACATCATATGATTGTTCCTGTTATAATTTCCAACATATAGGCTAGTTTCCTCATCTTGCATGTAATCAGATGAGTTAACTGCCTTAACCTCATGTATATTTTGATAGGCTTGCATATTCTGAACCATCTTGGTCAGAGAAGCCAATTGTGCTGCTACCGAACTGGTTGTGTCTAATTCATGGGCCGTAGCATGGCGTCTCATTCCTCTTCGCCTTGACGTAGGAAACTGGAAGTCGTTCCTTAAAAGTTTGTTCAAAATCTCAATGGCCTCCGTGGGTGCTCTATCCAAAAGTGTCCCATTTGCGGAAGCATATAGCATCATCCTTGTGGAGGCATTGGTGGCATTATAGAACATGGAGACTTGCGTCCACAAGGGAAAACCATGTAATGGGCATTTGTTTAACAATTCTCTGTAGCGTTCCGACGCCTCATACATTGGTTCATCATCATCCTGCCGAAATGATGTGATTTCATTACGGATACGATCATAGAGATTTGTCGGGTTTAACCTCGTAATGAATTCTCGGCAAAGTTCATCCTAAGATCCTATAGATCCTGCTGGGATGCCATTTAACCAAATTTTCGCCATATCCCTCAGTGAATAGGGGAACAACTTTAATCTTAAAATATCTTCATGGACTCCTTGAATTTTGAAAGAATTGCACACTTCCATGAAAGATTTAAGATGCTGTCTTGCATCTTCTGTAGCAGACCCACTAAACTGTCCAATTGTGTTCAACATGTTGAATATCACTAGTTTGAGATCAAAGTGAGTTGCTTCAATTTCTGGGGTGACTACGCTAGGGTATATTCTGTTTAGGTTTTCCACCAGAAAATCTATAACAGCGAGCTACCTTGACAATGGTCGCGGCAGTGGCTGCTGCGGCATTGCTGGTGGCAGTACATGATGATCAATAGGTGGAATTTGTTCTCTTGGTGGATCATCCATGACTTCAAACAGGTTGCGCCTTAGATGGTGTCATGTGCGTTCAATTTCAGGATCCAATTCGTACAATGGACCACTCGGGTTTGCCCTGGTCAAACACCAAATAAGTTAAAGTTAATAAAAAAAAATAAATAATTAGAATTAAAGTTAAATAGAGAATGGTTAAAGAGTAAGAAAATAAAGAAAACAAAAATTTAATTGCCAATCCCCGGCAACGACGCCAAAAACTTGAGGTTGTAATAATAGCGCAACTGTGCAGTGTACACGTTGCAATTAATAAAGTGATAAGTATATCGTGTATCGTCTCCATAGGGATTAGTATACTTAATATGTCTGCCCTTGTTCTCTTGCTCCTGAAAGATAAAGTAAAAACACAGACAAGTGGATTTGTTTAACTAACTAAATAACAAAACATAAAATAACGGGTTGAGAATGATATAGAGAAAGTGGGTAGAATCCAGCTGCGTCAATTAGTGGATTCGATTGATCTTCTTCTTGTCCAATGCAATTACACAACACTGCTTCGGTAGTACTATAGATACAACCTCGACAACATTAGTGTTTTCTTTCGCGACAATCTCTTGCTCTTGGGCAGAGGCATCAAAGTTCAACAAAGTGTCCATAGTTGACTCCGCTTATCTCTAAGTCAAAGCGCTGTTGATGACTGGTCTTTGACGATACCTCTTGGCGTAAATCAACGATAATCACCAACCAATCCAACACTTCTTTTAGCTTCTAAAACTCTTAACCTATCTCTAAGCCGAGTTAGTATCGTTAAAACCGTACTTATCTATTTTGTGAATCTAACTCTCTCGATGCTAGATAAATAGATTACTTACAAACTTTTCTCTCGAGCTTGAATGCAAGAACAAGGAATGGCAATAGGATAAACAAACTTTGATATTATTATTGCATTAGAACAAAGAAACAAGAAACAATCTCCTCTCACTAATATCTACAATCTTGACCTATCCCTAAGAGATTTAGAACATAATGTCGATAAGTATAAATCTTAGGAGAAGGGTTTCTCTAAAATTAGCTCTATCAACAATATGGCCGGCTAGGCTATATATAGTCTTAACCTAGGGCAAACCTTTCCTAAATAGACTCTAACTTGGAGTAGGGAGCAAGTCTTCTACATGAGATTTGATGTTTCCAAGTTTGCAACCTTCTAGAAAGTTTTTCCCGTTCGGTCTTTGACTTGGGCTTTTAGTGTGCTAGCCTGGTCAAATTGGTGCGTTGCATCTTCCAAAATGTTCTCTATATTTTTGTCTTTCATTCGCCTACAATGTTGATGTTGCCACTCTGGATGTTGCCGCGACCTTTTCTCTGCCTCGGCCTCAACGATGCTTCTCTGCTACCTCAGCCCTAGATATCTCTGCATGTACAGAATATGTAATAATATCTACATTCTCTATAAATGTAAGCTTTGTAAGTAGTAATAACGGAATATCCAATATTATGCAATAAGTCCATATTTTAGTTCAAGTTGGTATATAATAAATGCATAAAGTACCATGAGAAGGGTAGTAAATAACTGCCTTTTAGGCACTCATCACAATGATACTCCCATGGTTTTGTTTTGAAAACATGAGAAAAGTAGTTTTTATCGGTTTTGAAATTGATGCATTAATGATGCATGAGATAGTGGGATGCATGTGGTTGAAATACTGTTTTTAAACTGAAACTTGAACATTGGTTTTGGTTTTATATTGGCTAGTTAAGTTATTTACTTGAGGGATAAGTTGATCGATCAATAGGGTCTGAGTGCACTATAAACATCCAAAACTCATACGTGTGTAAATTCCTTGTGTGTTGTATTTTGACTTTTAGTCTAATGTTATGTGATGGGGATAGTAATATCACACTCGGGTTGATAGAGGTTGTACTATCATTGGACAAAAAGGTGAAACTTATTATATTGGGGGTAGTACCAACATGCGTATGCTCTGGGGGTAGTACTATCATGTAGTTGCCCGTTTATCCTAACGATTTGGGGTAGTAAAAATCGGATCATTAGCACTAATATATGTGATTGGTTTTCAAAGGGTAAGTGTCATGATTTTTATTTTTTTGCATATGAGATTATGCATGCGGTTTAATAAGTTTTTGTGCATTGGTATGCATGTGATTTGAGCATTGCTATGTTGTTAGCATGTAAGACTTGAGATTTGTGCATTGAGATGCATGTGTAAGCATTGCTATGTGAGTAGCACGTAGGACTTGTGTTTTTACTTATAAAACATGTAATTTCAAAGAGTTATTTTTACTAGATTTTAATGATGTCATTGTTAGCCATGTTTTGATGACACTTACTGAGTTTAAAATGTGACGTTGTTAGCCATGAACACTTTTCTTTTATAAAGATCATGACATGTATTTTTAAATCCTTAAAATTGGATTATTATAGACTGCATTTCCAGGTGTTTTCAAATGTGTTTTTAAAAATGTTTTCATTTCCCTCACTAAGCTTTGTACTTAAACCCTCTCTCTTTACCATGAAATGCAGAGTACGTGACAGTGAGGAAGCAAAAAGCAAACAAGGATTCCATGTAATATCCAAGTGAAAAGCACCAATATGTCATTATAATATTAGTAGTAGAAAGAGAGCAATGAGGTTGGGATAACATTTTGAGAATATTTTTATGCTAGTGATACTTGAAATAATTATATGCTTATACATGTTTGATGAATATCAAAATTAATGTTAGCTTGTAACTTGGATTTGAATTGCCTATTGATATTCCTTTAGTTATAATAAAGTTATATTAAAGTTTGATTCTTCTTGTGCTTATGTGTGATTTTGTGTGTTCTTGATAATGAAGTATGACTCTTTATGAGTTGAATCTATGATGTGGTCATTTAGCTTGGAATGCATATAGAAACCATATTGATTATATTAAGGTGGTTCTTTAATGTGTTTATAAGATTGTTGATGTTGAAGCATGATCTTAAAAGAATATATTGTTGCTAACTAGGTTGAATTATATCTAGCTAATATGCCATGATATGTGCTTAAATTGTTTTTAGGTGAATTTGCATATAGAGAATGTCTTGTAAACCTTTTTTAAGATAAAATTTGAGACTTAAGCATGTAATGAACTTAATTAAAGATTGGTTACAATAATTTCACGATAGGTCTTTAAATTTCTAGAAAATTACAATTAGGTCCCTAAAACTTGTTCGGTTAAATTAGGACTCGTTTCTTATCGGTTTCTGTTGCAATTAAACTCAGTCCTTGCATAAACATATAGAATGTAATTAAAACATCTAGGGTTTAGTTTTTTAGGTTTTTTTTATCGGGGAGAGTCTCCGGATTAGCCTTAGTATTCGTCGTGTAGCTCATTCGAGTTGGGTGGTGTCTAGACCAGGTCGAGGGGGTTAAACTATTAAAATGAGTTCCAGAATCCAAACAATGTGTATCGATATGCCTGCTTGATCCGTTTTGAAATGATGTCTTACGATTTAGATGCCCAAGCTTATTTTCCCAGATTTCCCTTATGTTCTTTCCTAAGTATCGATACCCTAAGGTTTCATTCTGAAGCCATTTGCCGAGAAACTAGAGATTTCCAAGATTTCAAGCCTCCAAATGTTTTATGACATTCTCTATTATGCAAATTCACCTAAAAGTAATTTAAGCACATATCAAGGCATATTAACTAGATGCAATTCAACCTAGTTAGGGATAATATACTCAGCTTCTAAAAGTATGCTTCAACATCAACAATCTTATAAACACATAGAAGAATCGCCTCAATATACTTAACATGATTTCTAGATGCATTCCAACTAAAAGAATATCAATAGGCATTTCAAATCCAAGTCACAAAGCTAACATTAACAGAGATAATCATTCTCAATATGATATCCCGTCCCCATTGCTCTCTCTCTACTATTAATGTTATAAAGATATACTTGAGCTTTCACTTGGCGGTTACATGGATTCTTGTTTCTCTTTGCTGCCTCCACACTAAATACTCTGCATTGAAGGTAAATGAGAGGGTAAGCATTCACCTAGTGAGTGAATAAAAACATATTTAAAAAAACCTTGCAATGCAACCCATATTAAACTAGTTTCATCAATTTAAAAATCAAGTCATGCGCTTTATGAAAACAACCAATCGTGGAAAACGTCACCTTTTGAAAATTAGCAAGTGTACGATGGCTCACGAGCCACAAAACCTTTTCAAAATTATCTTTTTGAAATCACATGCTTTGCAAGCATAACCAAGTCTTACATGCTACTCATAGCAAGGCTTATAAATTATTTGAGCTCAATAATAAAACACATGAAATACTCAAATTACAACAAAATAATAAATAGTTTACACTTACATTTTTCACATGTTGGTTAAGTGACACAATCAGACTTACCTCCAACCGTTGGGATAAAAGGACACACGTAAATGGCATCGTACCACCAAATCATGCAGGTTGACTATCACAATGTAAGGATCCAACTTAGGGTCCGGGATAGTTCGCCATACCTTAATGTAATATGAATATCATACCATACAAAATTAGGATAACCTCTAATACATCACTCATGGGTTTTATAACACGTACAAATTTTGTATTTATAGTGCACTATACATCCTATTGATCGATCAATTTATCCCTTTAAACATCATCTTAGTAATACAACAAAAATCAAAACCAATGCTCAAGTTTCAAGTTAAAAACAATAAGTAACCACATGCATACCACTAACTTATGCATTAATTGCATACACTGGTAAAAATCACTTTTCTCATGTTTTTAAAATAAAACCATGAGAGCATCATATGCATATTAAAACCTTTATAAAAACATCTCATGAATATTGAAACACATGCATATTCACATATGCTCGAGTATAACACGAGCCTGACTAAAACATATAGTAAAACAAGCACTACACCACTTTTGTTCTATAGCGACATCCTTAGTGGCGTTTTTAAAACAAACACAACAAAGAATCAAATTATAGTGGCGATTTTTATACAAACGCCGTAATACTTTAACCTTAGTGGAATTTTTTGAAAAACACCGTAATAACCTACACTATAGTGGCGTTTTATGTGACAAACGCCGCAAGTGATTGTATATCTACGATGTTTTTATAAAAACGCCGTAATAATTTAAAAAGTTTATGGCGTTTCATTAAAAAGCACCGCAATATCTATTGTTTTAGCGGCGTTTGTAAAAACAAACGTCGCTATGTCATCGTCCTTATCACTATGTGATAATCGTTTCAACCATTTCCACCCAAAAACACGACCCCAAACTCTCTCTGCCTAATTTTTATCCACCGTCGCCCCTTCTCCTCTTTGCCTTTGTCTCTTCGTCAATCGGTGCGATCAATTCCCCTGATTCATCGCCGGTCGTCCTACTGGAGGTAAGAAGATCTCCATCCTAATTTTTTTCCAATCAAATAAAGTTTTGATGGGTATTTTAGTGAGATTGTGATGTGCTGATTAAATCATGCTTTAATTTCTTGATTGAGATTGTGAGTTTATTTTAATTTCAATCGAATAAGAGCTGCAACAAACTTTGATTGTTTTAATTTTTAACCCCTGATTGTGAGCTTGTTTTAACCCCTAATTTAGGGTTCCCGGTGATATCTTGTTTTAATTTTTTGATTATTTTGTGTGTTTATCTTCTCATGTAAAATAGATTAATTTTTTGAACTAGAATTGTTAAGACACGTGGTTTTAGTTCGTGGCTACTTAAATTAATTTAATGGGTTCTTGACAGATTCATGCATATTTTTATGCATCACTTAGTTTTATGTATGCTTAGCTGAGTGTCAAATTAAGTGCCATTGTTGCTGCAAAATAGATTGATCACACTCTTGAGGGTTTTTCCAAGGTTTTCTATGACACTAAAACATTTTTCTCTTTTTGTAATGGTCATAGCATTAGTTTTAACTCTATATCTGTTTGGAAATTGTGTTATTTTTATCAGAAAAGTTCTAAATATTAAAAAGTTGAAACAACTTGAACAAGCTAGTATGACTGGTGCATGATGATGCAGTTTGATAGTCACTAAACATAAGGGGATGTATTTATTTATAGATGAAAATTAGTATGTACTGAAGGGTTTCAATATGGTATTTAATAACTTCAGGTAATACTCATGAGCTAACTGGTGAGGTTTGCTTGTGGATCATACCTACAAATTTATATTGGTTTCAGTAGTTTTGTATTTACACTTTTTGATGTGCTTTGGTACAATGAATATCATAGTGGATTGTAGTTAGACCTTAGACAATATTGGAAGGATCAAAGTCACCAAGAAGAGAAAATATAAAGTATTAACGTCTAGTATTCTACAACACAATTAATTGAGGTGATCAAATGGAAGAAGACAAATAACAGAACTTAAAAAATAAAATAAGAAAACTAAACCAAAATAATACATGTTTCTCAAAATATTGTAGTTCATTTTCTTCAGAAGGGATTTACTCCAGAACGTGCTTTATTGGGTCAAACTCCTACAATAGATTCAAAAAATAAATATACAAAAACATATAAAATAACAACAACAACAATGATAACATATTTCGGTAGAATATGAATGAGAAACTAAACACTCTCCTTTTCCTTCTTTTTTGCCTTCTTCAGATTTCAAAATCATATATTAAAAATAAATAGATAAATAAACAAGCAAAAGAAAAGGCATGTAGACCATAACAAAACAGTTTTTTGTCATCTCCTTGAAGCACAACATATAACATGATTACTATAGACAGAAGGGAAATGGTGAAGAAGAAAGGCATCAACAATGAAATATTGACAAAATAAAGGTTAAACCAACAAAAATAGAAGTCAGATCAACTCCTTTATGTTCTGTTCAATTATTTAGATGCTAAGAGAATTTAAATTTATAAATATAACAACTATCTAAGAATCCAGTTGTATTTTATGTTCATCAAAATAACCATTTTTCACAGAAGTTACTATTGTTGCTTGTGTCAATCACAGTAGAACTGTTGTCACTAATGAATTTTTTTCCGTTTATTACAGGTGTTATGCCTAGAAGAAAATTAAATAGATTAAATATTGTTCAAGTTTCTCGAATAGAGGAAGAAACAAATGAAGATGATTTGTCAGGTTTGAGATCTTCACAAGTTCCTGAAATGGTTGAAAATATCAAAATAGAAGATATTTTTTAAAATTTTATTTGAATTATACCTATTTGTTATTGTTGAAATTATTTTAATAAGTTTTAACTTGATATATTTGATATATAGGTGGAAATGGTCGAAGGTGCAAGACTAGAGGACGAACGACTTTGACGGAATTATATGATCTCCTAGTTGTAGAACGTGTAAAAGTTTCAAGAAACAATGACGGCCAACCTATTAGGGCAGAAGCAAGTGTTTTGGCAAGTTATTTTGGCATTGTTGCATGCAATGCTTCAATTTTGCCAATCAATTACGAGTCATGGCATCAGATGCCAAATAGTAACAAAAACCAAGTTTTCGATCTTGTTAAGGTAATAATATTATTATAGTAATTAATTCATTACATTTAAATAGTAATATTTATATTTGTTTTGATTGTGTAATTTTTAGGATAAATTTTCTTTAGAGGTCTCAAACGATTATGTGAAGCATACCTTAGGAAAGAAATGGAGAAACCATAAGAGCTTCTTGAAGATGACATATTTCAAGAATGATCTTAGCTTTCAAGAGAAATTTCAAAATATTTCCCTAAGAATATTACGGTATCAATGGGAAGATATAGTCAGATTTTGGAGTTCAACAAAAGTGGAGGTAACATCTACAATTTTTAAAAATAATATTATATCATTAGAATTTGAACTTAACATGTAATAAAAATTGGAAATTAAACAAGAAAGAGAGCACGTAGGAGTTGCTAGTAGAAAAAAACAAAAATTTATCCATACAACAAAGACGAAGAGCTTTGCTTGCATAGTTAATGAAGAGACTATTTTTTTATTAAAAATTATTTTTACTTGTATTACATTAAAGTTAATATTCATGTTTATTAATATGTTTTGTAGCTTGTGATGACTGGTTCTAGCATTGGACGGGTAAAAGCTATTCGATATTACTCACACCAAAAATGATAGCTCTCCATTGAATCCTGAAGCTGAAGAAATTCTGGTATATTCATTACCCTTAAAATTGTATTATGTTATAAATAATGTTATTATTATTTTCATAATTGATTATTAGATAAAAATGAAAGAAAAAAGGACAGAGTATGAAGTTACGGTTTCAACTGATAGTTCTGCTAATATTGCTGATATCGAAAATTAAGTTTTTGTTGATATTTTGGGTCCCGAAAGATATGGTCGAGTACGCTGTCAAGGATCATTCATGACACCAACAAAATATTTTGGATCAAACTCGTCTACGTACATACTATCATAAATCCAATCTTCTCAAGCGGAAGTTCATTATTTAAAACAACAATTAACTCAATTCCAAGTAGAGATGGAAGCTAGAGAAGCTTAGAGAGAACGAAGAGAAGCTGAGAGAGCAGCAAGAGAACCAGAGAGAGAAGCAACATATCAGAATCTTCAAAAACAATTCCAAGATATGATGGCGATGTTAAAGCAGAACCAACCAAGAAATTTGTCACCTTAGTTGATTTATAGTTCATTTGGTTTGTACTTGTTACTGAACTATTATTTTACTTAAACACTGAATTATATTGCATTTTATTTCATATTAAACTTCAATTTATTTTGGTGGTTCAAAAAATTTAGTAGATATATTATCTTTTTATTTGTATTATTGTTGGAATATTGCAGGGATGTTTTTGATAGTAATAATAATTTAAATTTGATTTTTTACAATGCAGTACCTATAGCGGTATTTTGGAAAAACGCCACTAAAAACTCATTAACAACAGTAGCGTTTGTAAAAAACGCCACAAAAGTACAGGAAAATTATGGCGTCTTTGAAACAAAATGACATTATAAAACAGGGAAATAGCGACGTTTGTATCTACAAACGACGCTACAATACACAATCTTTAGTGGCGTTTGAAAAACAAACGCCGCTATAGCATGTAAATTGGCGGCGTTTGTATAGAACATAAATTGGCGGCGTTTGCCAATACAAATGCCACTAAAGATCATGTACTCTAGCGGCGTTTTTTTTAAAAATAAACCTCGTTACTTTTTGTGGTAGAGCTTTTAGCGGCGTTTTTTGTGGCACTTTTTGACGCCACTAATAATATTAACGGTGCTAATAAACATCACTATATATCTAAAAAACGCTGCTATAAAACTGTTTTGTTGTTCTGAAGGCATAATATGAGAACCTTTAAAAAAGCAATACTTTAAACTTACTTACGAGTATAGAGAGGTTTTTTACACCTACCCTATACCCAAACCTTTTAATGCACATTTAAAACACTTTCATTTAGACAACCCTCATAATCCTTTCACTGATTTTAATGTAACGCGGAGTTCGTAGGAATGGACTTTACTCGTTAGTTTTGGATCTAGGAATGTTGTAGGCATACTCCTGCAATAAAAACGATAAAAAAATAATTATACGACAAATTTATATTAAGTAAAAAAATTAAAGAAGAACATAATGACATTATATATATATATATAGGTAATAATTTTGGCATTTTGGAAAGGACTTCAACGACGATGACGATGAAGACTTCAAAAACGGTCGGTGGTGGAAAACGCTAAACTCGAAAGAACTTGAACAATATGTTCATCTAACCAGAATCGAATTTGCTTAACGTCGTAGGACTTGAACTCGCTAAATATCAATTTAGGAACCCGAAGTATCAAACGACAATCAAACGAATTGAGTCTCAAATAGTTCTAAAAAGAATCGAAATGAGAAAGAACTCTCAAATAAATTTTATTCATTCAAAATGTGTAAACTTTTTACATAAATTAATTACATATATATATATGTATATAAAAATCAATTGAATTCAAATGAATTTGAATTCATTAATTTTCACTCGGCATGCATACTTCTTGGCCAAATATTTGAAATGGCCGGTCGCATCACATGTTAAATGTGATCGAATATTTGAAATGGCCAAAGATTTGAATTTATCCTTATCCACTCACGTGGGTAATATGGAATTGGAAACCTTCTCCAACATTCGGCAACAGCAACAAACCGTACCAAAAAAAATAGAAATATTATATTAGTGTAATATTAGTGTAATTAAATGGAAACATTATACCAGTGTAATATTTATATATATAAACATACCTAATAAATAGTATAATCTAATATGTCACATTGTAACATGTAACATATTAAAAGTCTTATCTCCTAAGGCACAAATATTATCAAATGAATTAGACATGTTGGTACAAGTAAGGAAAAATACTTCCTTGATATATTTTGCCTTAGATCGAGTAATTGGTCCTAAAAGCAAGACCTCCGGATCAGTGTCAAGTGTTGGTGAAGATGTGCTCACATCATTCCCCCTTCTTGAAAAGGATTTGTCCCTAAATTTGCAGAATTGTCATAAGGGGTTAATTCGAAAATATTAAATATGGCACTTACATTGTATTCACCCGGTAGATCCAACTTGTAGGCATTGTCATTCAGTTTCTCCAACACCTGAAAAGGATCATCTCCTCGTGGTAACAACTTGGATCGTCGTTGGACTGAAAAATGTTCCTTTCGAAAATGAACCTAAACCCAATCACCAACTTTGAAGGTGACTCACTTCCTTCCTTTGTTTGCTTGCTTTTC
Organism: Abelmoschus esculentus; assembly: GCA_035048815.1. Taxonomy (NCBI): domain Eukaryota; kingdom Viridiplantae; phylum Streptophyta; class Magnoliopsida; order Malvales; family Malvaceae; genus Abelmoschus; species Abelmoschus esculentus. The sequence continues at coordinate 16,491,939 of JAUCBN010000007.1, read as the reverse complement.
ATACTGTTAAGTCCTTTGTTCTAAATTCTCCTTCACCCGTTGATACAATTTCTTTACATATTCTGCTTTTGCTTTATCGTATTTTTTCATCACATGTTCTTTTGGCAAAGGCAACATATCTAGAGGAGTAATAGGATTAAAACCATAAATGATACGCGTCAAATATGCGCAATTAGTGCAAGTGAACACGACACAAGTAATAAAGTAATAAGTATATCAGATATCGTCTCCACAGGGATTGATTTACTTAATATGTCTTTTTTGTCTTCTTACTCTGTAAAAAGAAATAAAATAAAAACAAAAGTGATTAGGTTGAGATTGAACTAAATAAAGTAATTAAAGAAAACTAAATAAAAAGGAGGTCAAATTGAGAAAGAGGGCAAGATCCAGTTGTTTTGTATAGTGGATTTGATTGTTCTATTTCTGTCCAATGCAATTTCATTATACTATCTCGGCAGTACTGTAGATTACTGTCTCGGCAGCGATAGTGTTCTCTGCCGCGACAATCCCTTTCTCTTGGGCAGATTTTACCAAAGTTCAACAAAATGTCTTTTGATGGCTCCACTTATCCCTAAGTTGAAACACTGATGATGATTAGTCTTTGATGATATCTCCCTGTGTTAATCAATTATAATCAACAATAAATCCCATACTTCTTTTAGCCGCTAAAACTCTAACCTATCCCTAGGCTGAGTTAGTATTTTCCAATCAAGTCAAATACCCTACTTACTCCTTTTGTGGGTCTAGACAAAAAGATTACTTACAAACTTCCCTCCTGGGCTTGAATGTAAGAACAAAGAATGACAAAGAGTAAGCAAACTTTGATATTTTATTACATTGAAACAAGAACCAAAATACAATATCCTCTCACAAATACTTGACAACCTTCATCAAAACCCTAAGAGAACTTAGAACATGATGGGAAGAATTATTCTTAAAACTCTTTTAAAATTCGGTTCTTAAGATCTATCGTCTATATCCTAACCCCTAGGACGGCTATGCCTTATATAGGCTTGGCCTATAGAAAACATTTCCTAATTAGAGTACAACTTGGAGTAGGGAACAAGTTATGTACATAGGGTAAATATTTCCATGTTTGACCTTTTAGAAGGTTTATCCCATGTGGCCTTATCCTTGGGCTTTTCTTGTGTTGTTCAGCTTCGATTCTTGGGCTTCTTGCTCAGCAACATTCTCCTTATTTTTCTCCTTCAATTGCCAGCCATATTGCCTTTTTCTTCTCTACTGCCTTGGCATCAAGTCCTGCCTCGGCGTCATTCTACTGCCTCGGTAATACTTGTTCCTGCATAAATAAGAAAATGCAATAAAGTATTCCTTTTCTACAAATATACAATTTAATGGCATAATCCCTAAATGTATCACATTAAGCCGATGCATTGGTTCAAGTGGGTGTAGATTTGATTGTTAGAGTATGCCCAAAGACTAATCATATGATGATTGTAAGGGTACTTTTATTTACCAATTTTATTGAATAAAAGCATTGCCATTGTTGTTTTCAGATATATGTGTCAATGCATAACATAAACTGAGAAACAATAAGGTCCATATAATAATATATGTATTATTATTAAAATATCCTTAGTCAAGTATTATTATGGGTATAGACAATAATAATACGCTTAAAATTAACATGTGATTAATTGATGACAATGAGTTATCATTGCATAGAGATGTCAGAATTAATACATGAATATATTAATAGAGAATAATATATTGGATTGACCCACTATGAGCATATATCTTGGATTATTATGTGACGATCATGATATTTCTCATAGTAACAACTATATGTATGATCCTTAGACTTGAGATTATTACTATCTTAATATATGTTGTTTTATGTTTTGATGTAGTTAAACGTGTCTCGTAATTAGTTACACTATAAAAACTGACATTGGACATATTACAATGTATGTAGTGAGATGTGAATGATCAAGATAGGATTTGTCCTTCCTACATAATAGGAAAATATATCAAAGGCCACTTGATTGAGTGAGACTAGAAATGTATGGCCATGCTTGAATACGTTGATATGAGATATCACAAATTATTCATTAAAAGTAATTCACTCTAGATATCAAGAAACATTAAAATATGCTATACAAGTATGACTATTCCAAGACTTGTGCCTATTAAAGATATAAAAGGACAAAAGGATATAATACATTAAAAGAGTTGGTCACGGACATGATACATCGAATCATGATCTCTTGTAACTTAGATGACAATGATATATTGCTAGATGTCACTCATTATTTAAAATATTAGAATTGTTCTAATATTATAACTAACGTTACAATGAGCCTACAGGGTCACACCCAATGGTTGAAAATGAGCAAAAATATATCCCTTTTTAAATATAAAGGATATAATTAAAGTAATTATATCCCTTTTTAAATTCGAATTAAATATAAATTCCAAAATTTAAGAAAATAATAATATTAATTATTTCCTAAACAAACTTAGAATCAAACTCTTATACCTAGGGTTACACCTATATAAAGGATCTTTTGGTCTAGCAGCCACTATAGAGAATTCTGAATTCCCAAACCTTAGAATCATGAAAAATAGTTTTTCAAGATTTTGCTTTATCAACCGGGTGAACTGAGTAGAGGTCAAGACGTTATTCGTGGAGGCTAAAGATTCGAATTGTCGAACGATCATGATTATCGCAAATCCAATTGTTGTTCTTTTGCTTCTTATCAAGGAACCCAATGTAAGTCATCGCGTCTCTTCCTCCCGATTTCGGATTAAACGCACATGGATCACTGGAAAGACCGTCGTAATTTTGTTCTGCTGCGCCATGAGGTGTACCGGCGGTCCCAACATTGATGATAAGTGCCCATGAAAAGTGTAGAAAGTGATAGTGAGTTGAGCACTTATCACACTCCCAAACTCGAATTATTTTTTATTCTCAAGGAATGCAAATCATCAATATATCAAACTCTATTCTCTCTTGGTCTTATGCTTCCATCTATTCTCCCCACCATAACTATGTCTATTCTTTAGACTTAACCTTTCGGTTTCCTAAGGGTGTACTTAGAAGACAAACTATAAGGCTAGCGTATGTGTGTTTTTGTGAACAAGTTTGAATAAAGGCCTTCTTAGATAAACTCTAAGTTCAAGACAAATAGACTTGGTTTTTGGTGTACTCTTCTTATAACAACAATTCCTTGAGCCAATTTTGGGCACCTCAAGTATAGTGTTTTCTATTTCTTAACTCTTTATTTCTTTTGCTATTCTTTTATGCATATTAGAGCCAATTTTGGGCACCTCTAGCATGAAGAAGAGTTTTTCCTAGAGCTGGTCATAGGCACCTCTAGTTACCTTTCCAAATTCTAAGTCTTTATCACCTAAGTTTATTAAATAGCCAAACAAGTCCCAAAAGTGTTTTTAAAGTTCAACCTTATAGCAAGCTTCTAAGTTTTTCTCCTTAAGTATCCTAGAATCAAGTCTTCAAAACAGATCATAACTATGGTAGGGATAAATATTTCTATTGCCTTTAAGAATAAACTAATACAATACTAATGAAAAGTAGTGCAAAAGTAAGGCAACAATTTTAAGTATAGTGGTGGATATAAAACAAAAAAATTTATCACTAAAAACTTCCTTTTCATGGCAAGGCCGCGGTAGTAGATTACCTCGGTAGTAGCTCTAAACCCCCAAACTCAAACCAAGTATTATCCTCAATGCTTAATTTAGGGGCAGACAATAGGTAAAAATTATAAGTAGTAGAAAAAAAACAACAATGAAAATAAAGAAGAGAAATTATAAGGATTCGGAAGAGCTTTCTTCCACAATTTGTCTCCTTGGTCTTGTTGCTGATGGCTATGCCCTTGGTGATGGTGATGGCTTTGCTCTTCTCGGCGGCTGAACTCTCGTAAGTGTTGCTCGTTGCATTGGATCATTGACCTCTTCTCCTCCTTCATCGTCTGTGTCCATAATTTTTGTGCATTCATTTTCTGGATCTGCCCTGGCATACTAAATGCTCGGTTCGACAGTTAATGAGCTCTGATGAATGTAGGTATTTATCTCAGCCGATAGACTACCCATTGGTATTAGCGATATTGGGGGAGTTTTGAAAACTCCCCTTCGCTTTGAAGGTCTTCTGCTTGCGGATGATGCCGCGATAGTGTCTACTGCCCTAGATAGGCCAGCTACGTGGAATTGCTGCTCCGGTTTAAAGGTGAAAAATGGTATTGGCCCTGGAGCTGGAGTGGTCTCTGTGTAAGGTATTGCCTTTACAAATATGTTTGTAGGGCATTCTAAAAATTGTGCTCCTTGGTTGGGGAAGTTCTGCATCATCATCTGAGTAAGGGTACTGTTGAAGTCTCTTTGGTATTCTATGTATCTTTGCTGGTAAAGGTCCATGGCTTCTATTCTCTGAAGAATTTCCTGGTAGGGATCTGCTGCGGCATGGGCTTCGGTAGTGTCTGGCATCTTCATCGTATATTGGGCTCCAGCAGTGAAGTCAGCAATAAATTGTTGTGGTGTTGCTTAGACAGGTTCTGCCTGTGTGATCTGCATCACTCTGTGTCAGAATTCTCTTATCCATCCTTACCTTGTTGGTGTGTATTCGTCGGTGTCTTCAAATGGTACTCTTGCAGCAATACGTAAACCAGATATTAAACATGGGAAATATAACGGTCCACGTTCCTTCTTACCACAATCATGAATTTCTTGAAGAATGATGTCTCCAACATTGATGCTCCTCTTATTGATAATGGATTGGATCAACACCAATCTTTTGTGGTCCACTATGCTGTTATGGGAAGTAGGGATGAGACGTCTCTTGATGAATGTGCACCATAATTTTGCCTCGGGCTTGAGGCTTTTCCTTGTCACAGAACCTCTATGGGCACCGATTTCCCATGGAGTGTTGTTGTAAAAGAGTTCGTCCTTGATTAATTTATAGTCTTGTGTGGTGTTGTCGTCCATGAATTCGACATGCCTATCACTGATGGGGATGAGTCCATAAAAATCGTTAATTGCTTCTGCGTCAAGTTGGATTGGCTTGCCTCGGTAGTGAACAAAGATTGTTCATGCTCGGCCCATGTGCATAAAATTCTCGCACTATGGTTGCATTAGCCTGGCGAGGTTATATATAGAAGATCTCCCATTCTTGATATTTAATCTTGTCCATCAAGTTGTTGTCGATGCCGAAGTTTTCCTCCTTACTAATTTGAAATCCTTGTTCTTCCCACAGCTACCGAGCAACAAAAGATCTTTTGAATCGGTCTGCAACAGTGGCAGGGGAAAATTCATTGTATGCTACCATTGATGATTTGCAGGATTGAGAGTCTTGGTAAAGTTTTCTGAAAAATTTCAAGAAGAATTGTGAGAGCAAGATTGAGTAGAATGCTAAAGAATTCAAGAATACAATAGTGAATAGTTAAAGAGAGGGATGTTGCTTATATAGGACTCGATATTGTGACCATTTTAACCACTAGCCGTTTTGTAGTCGTTTTGAATTTACTGCCCGTTAGCATTTACTACTGCGGTGGAAAACTCGACAGATAGCCGTTGTACTATTTTTGCGGCTTCTGACACTGTTTACTGCCTCAGCAGAGTTTCTACTCTAAACTAATTCTCTTTTATTCTTGACTTTATTTTCCTAAAAAAATTAAATAGACATATAAAAAATATTACTAAGCAAAAATATTAAGGAACAATACTGAAAATAAAAATAACTACATAAATTATAACTAATTTTAATATAATAAAATAGAATAGAAGGGAAGAGATTATGTTACTGGTGGAGTGCATGTAAATGCATCTCCCAAATGGCCCATCTCTTGTTGGCATGGATTTTCTTGCAGGTGTTGGCCAATCCCTTCTTTATTTTCTGCCTCCATTTTGGCTTTAAGTCTTTTACCAAATAATTTGCCGAGCGTGCTGCCTAGGCAGAATATTCTGGTATCTGCATCTTTTTTCTGGAGGGATTTGCACTCTTTTGGACCATCAAATTTTCTCAAATTATGGAATGCATTGAGTTTGACTTACTGATCATTGACCCTCATTGTCAACTCTCTATTCTCCACATCTATTAAGGTTCGTCCAGTAGCAAGGAAAGGTCTTCCTAGAATGATCGATGCATTTTCTTCTGCTTCATAGTCAAGGATAAGGAAGTCGACAGGGAAAATGAACTTGTCAACCCTTACCAATATGTCCTCAATTTTTCCTTCTGGATGCACATAGGATCTATCCGCAAGTTGGAGCAGCACTATCGTAGGTTTTGTCCTTCTTATTCTAAGCTTTTGAAAAACTGATTTGGGTATTAGATTTATGCTTGCTCCTAGGTCATATAGTGTTTTTCCTTCATAATTTTTACCAATTGCACAAGGTATGATAAAGCATCCAGGATCCTTCAGTTTATGAGCATGCGATTGTGTAGCATTGTCATGCATCCTTCAGTTGCTGCCAATGTCTCAAACTCACCTAGCTTTTTTCTTTTAGATACAATGTCTTTCAAGAATTTAGTGTAGTTGGGCATCTGTTCAATTGTCTCAACAAATGGTAAGTTGATATGGTTTTGCTTTAGAATATCAAGGAATTTCTTAAATTGGTGGTCCTGTTTCTGTTTTTTCAACCTTTGTGGGAAAGGTGGTGGTGGTCTCATTTCTTCCAAGGTCTCATTAGTTTGGAATTTAATACCTGGAACCACTGTGTTTCTTGTTGACTCGGCAGGTAGTTCAGGTTCTATCGAGCTCTCTGTTGGGGCATCGTCCTTGTCTTTAGTTTGTTCAGCATCCAAGTCCTCCGTGTATGTGTCGTCCTGTATTTCTGGTGGAACTTTGGTTGCTGACTTGCCCTTTGTTTCCTTCAATTGTAGGCCACTTCTTGTTATGATTGCTTTGCATTGTTCATGGCCCATACCTTTAGCAACTTCAGTATTGCTAGGTAATCCCTCCTGTGGTCTAGTATTTTGTCTTTGAGCAAACTGACCAACTTGGGTTTCTAGTGATTTTATAGCAACTTCTTGGTTTTGCAGCCTCATCTCTGTTCTGTTCATAAAGTCATCAGTTCTCTTCATGAAACTGTTGTTCTCAGTCATATATGATTCAGTTTTCATAATAAAGACTTTGAGAGTATTCTCTAATGAGTTTATAGGCTGCTGCTGCTAATGTATTTGCGGCTGCGACAGTGACTGCTACACTTGCTTCTGCAGCAGTGAATGTTAATAACTCGAGGCCTGGTTGGTGGGGTTCAAGGAATTGTTAGGATTACTCCATGAAAAGTTTGGATGCCTTTTCCATGCCGGATTGTATGTATTTGACATCATGTTGTTATTCCGGTTGTAGTTTCCCATATAAAAGCCAGTTTCCTCGTCTTGCATATACTCAGAAGAATTTATTGCTTTTACCTCATGAGTATTTTGTTGTACTTGCATGTTCTGAATCATTTTTGTCAAAGATTCCAACTGTGCTTCCACTGAATCGTTGGTTTCTAGTTCATTTGTTGTGGCTTGGCGTCTTAATCCTCCTCGCCTAGAAGTAGGAAATTGAAAATCGTTCCTTGCGAGTTTGTTCAGAATTTCTATAGCTTCTTCTGGGGCTTTGTCAAGGAGCCTGCTGTTTGCTGGGGCATCCAACATCATCCTTGTCGGGGCGTTGATGGCATTATAGACCATGGTTACTTGCGTCCATAGTGGGAATCCATGTAGTGGACATCTGTTCAATAACTCTCTGTAGCGTTCCCAAGCCTCGTACATAGGTTCGTCATCAGCCTGTCTAAACGAAGTGATCTCATTACGGATTCGATCATATAAATTTCTAGGGTTAAATCGCGTAAAGAGTTCACTAAAAGATCCAATTGATCCGGTCGGAATGCTGTTCAACCAGGTTTTGGCCTTATCCCTCAGTGATAGGGGAAAAGTTTCAGCCTCAAAATGTCTTCATCAACTACTTGGATTTTGAAAGAGTTACATACTTCCATGAAGGATTTGAGATGCTGCTTGACATCTTTTGTTACAACCCCACTGAATTGTCCAATAGTATTAAGCATATTGAACATCACAAGTTTAAGTTCAAAATGGGTTGCCTCAATCTCTAGTGTAACAATTCAAGGGTTCAATTCATTTAAATCTTCCACTAGAAAATCTCAGACAGTTAGCTGTCGCGGCATTGGTTGCGGTAGTTGTTGCTGTTGATGGCCTCCAATGCCTTCAAGTAGGTTTTGATTTCCTGGATTCACTGCCATTGCTCCTTGGATCTGTCTTCTCAGTCTCTAATAAGTTCTTTCGATTTCTGGGTCAATTTCATGCAGTGGATTGCTAGATTTGGCCCTGGTCATACACCAAAAACCAAAAAAAAAACTAATACTAAAATAAAAGCAAGAAAATAAAGAAAACAAAATTTAGTTGTCAATCCCTGGCAACGGCGTTTGGGCAGATTTACCAAAGTTCGGCAAAGCGTCCTTGTATGGCTCCGCTTACTCAATTATAACCAAAATTTAGTTGCCAATCTCTGACAACGGCGCTTGGGATGATACCTCCCGGCGTTAATCAATTATAACAAAAAACCAATCCCACACTTATGGGAAGAATTGTTCCTAAAACTCTCAAAATTCGGCTATCTAAATCTCTCTATATCGTCTCTCTAATCCCTAGGACAGCTATGCCTTATATAGGCTTGGGTTAGGTCAAACCTTTCCTAATTAGAATACAACTTGGAGTAGGGAACAAGTTATTTACATAGGGTAAATATTTCCAAGTTAGATCTTCTAGAAGGTTCACCCCGCGTAGCCTTGTCCTTGGGTATTTCTTGTATTGTTCAGCTTCGAATCTTGGGCTTTTTGCTAAGCAACGTTCTCCTCATTTTTCTCCTTTAATTGTCAGCCATATTGCCTTTTTTGTCTTTGTTGCCTCGGCCTCATTCTGCTGCCCCGACAGTACTTGTTCCTGCACAGATAAGAGAATGTAGTAAAATACGCCTTTTCTAAAAATATAATCCTTATTGTCATAATCCCTAAATATATCATATTAAGTTCATGCATTGGTTCAAGTAGGTGTAGAATTGATGATAAGTGCCCATGAAAAGTATAGAAAGTGATAATGAGTTGAGCACTTATCAATATAGACGATAGATCTTAAGAACGGAATTTTGAGAGAATTTTAGGAACAATTCTTCTCATCATGTTCAAAGTTCTCTTAGGGTTTTAGTGAAGGTTGTCAAGTATTTGTGAGAGAAGATTGTATTTTGATTCTTGTTTCAATGCAATAAAATATCAAAGATTGCTTACTCTTTGTCATTCTTTGTTCTTGCATCCAAGCCCGGGAGGGAAGTTTATAAGTAATCTATTTGTCTAGACTCGGGAGAGTTAGACTCACGAAAGGAGTAAGTGCGGTATTCAACTTGATTGGAGGATACTAACTCGGCCTAAGGATAGGTTAAGAGTTTCAATGGCTGAAATAAGTGTGGGATTGGTTGTTGATTATAATTGATTAATGCCGGGAGGTATCATTAAGGACTGGCCTTCAACAGTGTTTTGACTTAGAGATAAGAGAAGCCATACAAGGACACTTTGCCGAACTTTGGTAAATCTGCCCAAGAGCAAGGGATTGCCATGGTAGAGAACATTGTCGTTGCCGAGACAATATCTACAGTAATGTCGAGGCAGTGCAGTGCAATTGTATTGGAACAAGAAGTAGATCAATCGAATCCACAATACGACACAATTGGATCTTACCCTTTCTCTCATAATTGATATTACCTTAGTTAGTTTAGTTTAGTTAGTTAATTCGATATCAAGCTAAATTGTGTTTTTACTTTTACAGAAGCAAGAGTACTGAAGGAAGCATATTAAGTACATCAATCCCTGTGGAGACGATACTAGATAAATTACTTATCACTTTATTACTTGACGTGTACACTTGCACTAATTGCGCATTTTATACACGCATCAAGTTTTTGGCGCCGTTGCCGGGGATTGACAACTAAATTTTATTTTGTTTATATTCTTGCTTTTATTTTTAGTTATTTTTATTTTTATTTTTATTTGGTTTTTGGTGTATGACCAGGGCTAACCCTAGCAATCCACTGCGTGAGATCAACCCAAAAGTCGAAAAAACTTATCAGAGGCTGGGAAGACAGATCCAAGCAGCCATGGCAGTGAATCCAAGAAATCAGAACCTACCTGAAGGCATTGAAGGCCATCAACAGCAACCACTGCCGTAACAGCTAACTATCAGAGACTTTCTGGTAGAAGATTTAAATGGATTGAACCATAGAGTTGTTACACCAGAGATTGAGGCAACCCACTTTGATCTTAAACCTGTGATGTTCAATATGCTTAATATTATTGTACAATTCAGTAGGGTTGCAACAGAAGATGCTAGATAGTATCTCAAATCCTTCATGGAAGTATGTAACTCTTTCAAAATCCAAGGAGTTCATGAAGTTATTTTGAGGCTGAAACTTTTCCCCAATTCACTGAGGGATAGGGCCAAAACCTGGTTGAACAACATTCTTGTAGGATCAATTGGATCTTGTAGTGAACTCTACCGAGAATTCATTACGAGATTTAACCCAATAAATCTATATGATCGAATCCGTAATGAGATTACTTTGTTTAGACAGGCTGATGACGAACCTATGTACGAGGCTTGGGAACGCTACAAAGAGTTACTGAACAGATGTCCAGTACATGGATTCCCATTATGGACGCAAGTAACCATATTCTATAATACCACCAATGCCCCGACAAGGATGATGTTGGATCCCTCAGCAAACGGCACACTCCTTGACAAGGCCCCGGAAGAAGCTATAGAGATTTTGAACAAACTCGCAAGGAACGATTTCCAATTTCTTACTTCTAGGCGAGGAGGATTAAGACGCCATGCCACAGTAAATGAACTAAAAACAAATAACTCAGTGGCAGCACAGTTGGCATCTTTAACAAAAATGGTTCAGAACATGCAAGTACAACAGAATACTAATGAAGTGAAATCTATAAACTCTTTTGAGTCTATTCAAGACGAGGAACTGGATTTTATGTGGGAAATTATAACCGGAATAATAACCTGATGTTAAATACATACAATCCGGCTTGGAAAAGACACCCAAACTTTTCATGGAGCAATCCTAACAATGCCTTTAACCCCACCAACCAGACCTCTAGTTATCAACATCCACTGCCACAGCAGCAAGTGCAGCAGTTACTGCCGCAGTAGCAAGTGCAACAGTCACTACCGCAGTAGCAGATGCATCAGCAGCAACAGCCTATGAACTCATTGGAGAATACTCTCAAGACCTTTATTATGAAAATTGAATCATATATGGCTGAGAACAACAGTTTCATGAAGAGAACTGATGACTTTATGAACAGAATAGAGATGAGGGTACAAAACCAGGAAGCTGCTATAAAATCACTGGAAACCCAAGTTGGTCAATTTGCTTAAAGACAAAATACAAGACCACAAGGAGGATTAGCTAGCAATACTGAAGTTGCTAAGGGAATGGGCCATGAACAGTGCAAAGCAATCACAACAAGAAGTGGCCTACAACTGAAGGAAACACTAGGCAAGTCAGCAACCAAAGTTCCACCAACAATATAGAAGGGCACAGACAATGAGGACTTGGATGTTAAACAACTTAAAGAAAAACACGATGCCCCAGCAGAGAGCTCAACAGCACCTGTACTTCCTGCCGAGACAACGAGACAAACAATGGTCCCAAGTATTAAATTCCAATCTAATGAAACCCTAGATGAAATGCGACCACCACAACCTTTCCCACAAAGGTTAAAAAAACAGAAATAGGACTACCAGTTTAAGAAATTCCTTGATATACTGAAGCAAGTCCACATCAACTTGCCATTTGTTGAGGCAATTGAACATATGCCCAATTACGCTAAATTCTTCAAAGAAATTGTGTCTAAGAGAAAGAAGCTAGGTGAGTTTAAGATAGTGGCAGCAACTAAAGGATACATGGAAATACTGCACAATCGCATGCCACCTAAACTGAATTATCCTGGATGTTTTACCATACCTTGTGCGATTGGTAATAATTATGAAGGAAAGACACTATGTGACCTAGGAGCAAGCATAAATCTTATGCCTAAATCAGTTTTTCAGAAACTTGGTGTAGGAAGGGCAAAACCTACGAAAATGCTGCTCCAACTTGCGGATAGATCATATGTGCATCCAGAATGAAAAATTGAGGATATATTGGTAAGGGTTGACAAGTTTATTTTCCCTGACGACTTCCTTGTCCTTGATTGTGAAGCAAACGAAAATGCACCGATCATCCTAGGAAGACCTTTCCTTGCTAATGGATGAACCTTAATAGATGTGGAAAACGGAGAGTTAACATTGAGGGTAAATGATCAGCAAGTCAAACTCAATGCATTCCACAAATTGAAAAAACATGATGGTCCATAAGAGTGCAAAGCTCTCCAAACAACTAAAGTAGATGTCAGAATATCCTGCCTAGGAAGCAAGCTCAACAGACTATTTGGTAAGAAAATTAAAACCAAAGTGGAGGAAGAAAATAAAGAAGGGATTGACTAACAACTGCAGAGAAAACTAGGCGAACAAGAGATGAGAAATTTGAGAGATGCATTTACATGCACTCCACTAGTAACCTAATATCTTCCCTTCTATTCTACTTTATTATATTAGGATTAGTTTTATTTAAGGATTTATATGCTTATTTTTAGTATTTTTTTAGTAATATTTTTCTTTTATTATTAATATGTTTATTCAAGTTTTCTTTTTAGGATAATAAAGGCAAGAATAAAAGAGAAATAGTTTAGAGTAGAAACTTTGCCGAGGGCAGTAAATAGTGTCAGAAGTCGCAGAAGTTCCAACGGGCAGAAACAGTGTAACGACTATCTGCCGAGTTTTCTATCGCGGCAGTAAATGCTAACGGGCTGTAAATTCAAAACGGCTAGTGGTTAAAACGGTCACACTGTTGAGGCCTATATAAACAACATTCCTATCTTGAACTATTCAATCTTGTATTCTTGAATTTATTTAGCATTCTACTCTTTCTCTCACAATACACTCACAATCCTTCTTGAAAATTTACAGAACACTCTATCAAAACTCTCAATCCTACAATCATCAATGGCAGCATACAACAGATTTGCCCTCACCACTATTGTAGAAAGATTTAACAGATCTTTTGTCGCTCGACAGCTGTGGGAAGAACAAGGATTTCAGCAATCTAAGGAAGAAAATTTCGGGATTGAACACTTTCTATTCGACAAAATTCAGCATCAAAAATGGCAACTCTTCTGCCTACAACCTGATCAAGCCAATGCAACCATAGTGCGCGAGTTCTATGCACATGGGCCAAGCAAGGACAACCTCTTTGTCCACTGCCGAGGCAGACCTGTACGCCTTGATGCTAAACAATTAATAAGGTCTACGGCCTAGCACCGAGACGAGATAGACACGCCGAATTCATGGACGACATCGCCATACAAGACTACGAATTAATCAAGGACGACCTTTGTTACAATAACACTCCACGGGATACCGGTGCTCATAGAGGTTCTGTGACAAGGCAAAGCCTCTAGCCCAAGGAAAAATTATTGTGAACATTCGTCAAGAGTCGCCTCATCCCTACTTCCCAAAACAGCACAGTGGACCGTAAGAGATTGGTGTTGATCCAGTCAATCATCAACAAGAGGAGCATCAATGTTGGAGAGATCATTTTTTGAGAAATTCATGATTGTGATAAGAAGGAACATGGACCATTATATTTCCCATGTTTAATATTTTCTTTATGTATTGCTGCAGGAGTACCATTTGAAGACACCGATGAATACACACCAACAAGGCAAGGATGGACAAGAGAATTCTGATACAGAGTGATGCAGATCACACAGGCAGAAAATGTCCAAGCAACACCACAGTAGTTCATTGTTGACTTCACTATCGTAGCCCAATATACGGAGGAGATGCCAGGCACTGCCGAAGCCCCTGTCGTAGCGGATCCCTACTAGGAAATTCTTTAGAGAATGGAAGTCATGGACCTTCACCAGCAAAGATACATGGAATACCAACGAGACTTCAACATTACCCTCACTCAGATGATGATGTAGAACTTCCCCAACCAAGGAGTACAATTTCCAGAATGCCCTACAAACATATTTGTAACGGCAGCACCTTACACAAAGACCACTCTAGCTCTAGGTCCGAGACCATTCTTTACCTCTATACCGTAGCAGCAGTTCCACACAGTTGGCCCATCTAAGGCAGTAGATATTGCCGCAGCATCATCCGCAAGCAGAAGACCTTCGAACCGAGGGGAGTTTTCAACACTCCAAGATCACCAATACCAATGGGCAGTCTATTGGTTGAGATAGATGCCTATGTTCATCAGAGCTCATCAACTACCGAGCCTAGTATCCAACCTGTCGGGGCAGATCTGAAAACAAAGGATGCACAGAGATCATGGATACAGACGATGAAGGAAGAGAAGAAGTTAATGCCCAAATAAAAAGGGCAACACCTACGAGAGTTTAGCCGCCGAGAAGAGCAAAGCCATCACCATCACCAAAGGCACAACCATCAACAAACAGACCAAGGAGACAAATTGTGGAAGAGAGTTCTTCCGAATCATATTAATTGTTCTTCCTTATTGTTTCCTATATAAACTATTTTTTATCTACTTATATTTTTACCTACTGCCTACCCCTAAATTAAGCATTGAGTACAATGCTTGGTTTGAGTTTAGGGGTGTAGAGCCACTGCCGAGGATATCTACTGCTGCGGCCTTGGCATAAAAAGAAAGTTTTTAGTGTTAATTTTTTTATGTCCACCACTTTACTTAAAACTGTTGACACACTTTTGCACTAACCTTCATTAGTACTATCTTAGTTTATTCTTAAAGGCAATAAAAATCTTTCTCCTTACTATAGTTAGGATCTGTTTTGAAGACTCGAGGCCTGGTTGGTGGGGTTCAAGGCATTGTTAGGATTACTCCATGAAAAGTTTGGGTGCCTTTTCCATGCCGGATTGTATATATTTTACATCATGTTGTTATTCCGGTTGTAGTTTCCCATATAAAAGTCAGTTTCCTCATCTTGCATATACTCAGAAAAATTTATTGCTTTTACCTCATGAGTATTTTGTTGTACTTGCATGTTCTGAACCATTTTTGTTAAAGATGTCAGTTTCCTCCTCGCCTAGAAGTAGGAAATTGAAAATCGTTCCTTGCGAGTTTGTTCAGAATTTCTATAGCTTCTTCCGGGGCTTTGTCAAGGAGTGTGCCATTTGCTGAGGTATCCAACATCATCCTTGTCGAGGTATTGGTGGCGTTATAGAACATGGTTACTTGCGTCCATAGTGAGAATCCATGTAGTGGAAATTTGTTCAGTAACTCTCTGTAGCGTTCCCAAGCCTCGTACATAGGTTCATCATCAGCCTGTCTAAAAAAAGTAATCTCATTACGGATTCGATCATATAAATTTGTAGGGTTAAATCACGTAATGAATTTTCGGTAGAGTTCACTACGAGATCCAATTGATCCTGCCAGAATGCTGTTCAACCAGGTTTTGGCCCTATCCCTCAGTGAATAGGAGAAAAATTTCAGTCTTAAAATGTCTTCATGAACTCCTTGGATTTTGAAAGAGTTACATACTTCAAATGAAGGATTTGAGATGCTGCCTGGCATCTTCTATTACAACCCCACTAAATTGTCCAATAGTATTAAGCATATTGAACATCATATGTTTAAGTTCAAAGTGGGTTGCCTCAATCTCTGGTGTAACAACTCCAGGGTTCAATCCATTTAAATCTTCCACCAAAAAATCTCTGACAGTTAGCTGTCGCGGTAGTGGTTGCGGCAGTGGTTGCTGTTGATGGCCTCCAATGCCTTCAGGTAGGTTCTGATTTCCTAGATTTACTGTCATGGCTCCTTAGGTCTATTTTCTCATCCTATGATAAGTTCTTTCGATTTCTAGATCATTTTCGTTCAGTGGATTGCTAGGTTTGGCCCTGGTCATACACCAAAAACCAAATAAAAAAATAACTAATACTAAAATAAAAGCAAGAAAATAAAGAAAAAAATTAATTGTCAATCCCCGACAACGACGCCAAAAACTTGATGCATGCTAATTATGCATAATTGTAGTGCTAGTGTACACGTCAAGTAATAAGTGATAAGTATATTATCGAGTTATCGTCTTCTCAGGGATTGGTATACTCAATATACTTGCTTTGGTCTTCTTGCTTCTGTAAAATAAAAGTAAAAACACAGATAAGTTGAGTGTTGATTAAACTAAATAAACTAAACTAACTAAATTGATATCAAATATGAGAGAGTGGGTAGGATCCAGTTGTGTTATATTATGAATTTGATTGATCTAATTTTGTTCATTGCAATTGTATTGCACTGCCTCGGCAGTACTGCAGATACTGTCTCGGCAACAATAATGTTCTCTGCCGCAGCAATTCCTTGCGCTTCAGATGATTTACCAAAGTTCGACAAAGCATCCTTGTATGGCTCCGCTTATCCCTAAGTCGAAACACTATTGAAGGTCAGTTCTTGATGATACCACCCGACGTTAATCAATTATAACCAACAACTAATCCCACACTTCTATTAGCCACTGAAACTCTTAACCTATCCCTAGATCGAGTTAGCTTTCTCCAATCAAGTCGAATACCGCAATTACTCCTTTCGTGAGTCTAACTCTCCCGAGTCTAGACAAATAAATTACTTACAAACTTTCCTCCCGGGCTTGGATGCAAGAACAAAGAATGGCAAAGAGTAAGCAAACTTTGATATTTTATTGCATTAAAACAAGAATCAAAATATAATCTCCTCTTACAAATAATTGAAAATCTTCACCAAAACCATAAGAGAACTTTGAACATGATGGGAAGAATTGTTCCTAAAACTCTCTCAAAATTCGATTCTTAAGATCTATCATCTATATTGATAAGTGCTCAACTCACTATCATTTTCTACACTTTTCATTGGCACTTATCATCAATTCTACAACTACTTGAACCAATGCATGGACTTAATGTGATATATTTAGGGGTTATGCCAATAAGGATTATATTTGTTGAAAAACGTGCTTTACTATATTCGCTTATTTGTGCAGGAACAAGTACTATCGAGGAAGCAGAATGAGGTTGAGGCGGGACCTGATGCCAAGGCAGCAGACATGAAAAAGGCAATATGGCTGGCAATTGAAGGAGAAAAATGAGGAGAACGTTGCTGAGAAAAAAGCCCAAGATTCGAAGCTGAACAACACAAGATAAACCCAAGGACAAGGCCACGCGGGATGAAACCTTATAGAAGATCTAACTTGGAAATATTTACCCTATGTGAATATCTTGTTCCCTACTCCAAGTTGTACTCTAATTAGGAAAGGTTTGCCCTAGGCCAAGCCTATATAAGGCATAGCCGTCCTAGGGGATAGAGAGACGACATAGAGAGATTTAGATAGCCGAATTTTGAGAGAGTTTTAGGAACAATTCTTTCCATCATGTTCTAAGCTTTCTTAGGGTGTTGGTGAAGGTTGTTAAGGATTTGTGAGAAGAGATTGTATTTTGATTCTTATTTCTATGCAATAAAATATCAAAGTTTGCTTACTCTTTTCCATTCTTTGTTCTTGCATCCAAGCTCGGGAGGGAAGTTTGTAAGTAATCTATTTGTCTAGACTCAGGAGAGTTAGACTCACGAAAGGAGTAAGTACGGTATTCATCTTGATTGGAGGATACTAACTCGGCCTAGGGACAGGTTAAGAGTTTCAGCGGCTAAAAGAAGTGTGGGATTGGTTGTTGGTTATAATTGATTAACGTCGAGAGATATCATCAAGGATTGACCTTCAACAGTGTTTTGAATTAGGGATAAGAGAATCCATATAAGGACACTTTGTCGAACTTTGGTAAATCTGCCCAAGAGCAAGGGATTGTCGCGATAGAGAATATTGTCGCTGCCGAGACAGTATCTGCAGTACTACTGAGGCAGTATAGTGCAATTGCATTAGAACAAGAAGCAGATCAATCGAATCCACAATAAGATACAACTGGATCCTACCCTCTCTCTCATAATTTATATTACCATAGTTAGTTTAGTTTAGTTAGTTAATACGACTCAATTTTTGTAAAGCTTAGCATGGGTGATACGAGACCTACATCCATCATATTGCAACTAGACAATAGTTCCCATGTGAGATCTGAGGGGAAGATCGAAGATGTCATAATGAGGGTAGACAAGTTCGTATTTCCAGTCGACTTCCTCATACTTGATTGCGAGGTTGATGCTAATACACCCATCATCTTAAGAAGACCTTTCCTAGCAATCAGTCACATTCTCATTGATTGTGAGAAGGGTGAGCTCACTATGCGTGTAGCAAATCAAAGATTAACTTTGAACATCAACAGTTCTCTCAAGTACATGGATGATTCTAAAGAATGCCAGAGCATTTTGGAAGTAGATTATGAGTTATCAACTGAAGCTGAACATTTTTATCACAACAATTTTTTGAAACTGGATGAGTATTAAGAGCTCATGAATGAAGAAGAGGAAGCAGCTGGTGAATCTTCATTAGAGGAGCACCAATCTAGTTTGTTGATAGCTAGAAATAATTCAAGGTTTGAACCTCTTGATTTCGAGGAATTCAGTCCTCTTAAGCCTTTGTTAATTAATGCAACGAAGCTGGAACTGAAGCTTTTGCCACAGCATTTGAAATATGCTTATCTAGGTGAAGACGAGACCCTACATGTTATTATTTCTGTGAATCTAAATCCTGATCAAGAGAGAAGTCTACTTATTGTTTTGTCACAGTATAAACGAGTAATAGGATGGACTATGGCGGATTTAAAAGGGATCAGTCCTACTATATGTATGCATAAGATACTTCTGGAAGAATGTCATGGGAAATCTATAGAGCCACAGCGTACACTCAACCCCGTATGCATAAGATACTTCTGGAAGAATGTCATGGGAAATCTATTGAACCTCTTAAATGGCTTGATGTTGGAGTTATTTACCCAATATCGAATAGTTCATGGGTAAACCAGGTTTAGTGAGCAATGAAGAAAATGAGCCATTGCCGGCGAGATTAGTGATCAGATTGAGGATCTGTATGGATTATCGCGAGCTCAACAAGGCTACGAAGAAGGATCACTTTCCTCTACCCTTCATCGACCAAATGTTGGATCACTTAGCGGGCAAGGCTTACTATTGTTTCTTAGATGGATATTCGGGTTATAATCAAATAGCTATAGCACCGGAGGACCAAGAGAAAACTACTTTCACTTGTCCTTATGGCACTTATGCTTTTCGAAGGATGCCCTTTGGATTGTGTAATGCCCCGACAACTTTCTAGCGCTGCATGCAAGCTATCTTCTCCGATATGGTTGAGGACTCTCTTGAGATATTCATGGATGACTTCTCTGTTTCTGGAGAAAGTTTCCAGAAATGTCTGTAATTTAGCAAAGATTCTGAAGCGATGTGAAGAGGCTGACCTTATGCTAAATTGGGATAAATATCACTTCATGGTGATGGAAGGTAATGTGTTAGGACATAAGATCTCACATAAAGGCATTGAGGTAGACAGAGCTATGATCGAGGTGATCGAGAAACTATCACCACCAACAAATGTCAAAGGCATAAGAAGTTTCCTTGGACACGCAGGATATCGGAGATTTATCAAGGAATTCTCCAAGATCTCCAAGCCCTTGTGCATATTGTTGCAACAGAATCAGCCTTTTGTGTTTAACCAAAAATACCATGGCGCTTTCACAGACCTAAAGCAAAGCCTGATCACTGCACAAATTGTTGTTCCCCCAGATTGGGCACTACCGTTCGAGTTGATGTGCGACACGAGTGACTACGTCGTGGGAGCAGTCTTGGGGCAGCGTCAAGGTAAAATTTTTCATGTTGTTTATTATGCTAGACGTACTTTAAATGATGCACAACTTAACTATACTACCATAGAGAAAGAGCTACTTGTAGTGGTATTTGTATTTGACAAGTTTAGGTCATACTTGATAGGCATTAAGGTCATTGTTCATACCGATCACTCAGCAATTAAGTACTTAGTGACTAAAAAGGATTCCACACCTAGTCTCATTAGATGGAACTCCTGATGAGAAAATTCTTTATGCCACGATAATTTTGTGGTACGCTGACATTGTTAATTTTCTTGTTAGTGGTATTTTGCCTTTTGACATGACTAGCCAGGGAAGGAAGAAATTCAGACATGACGCGCGGTTATATTTCTAGGATGAGCCGTACCTGTTCAAGCATTGTACAGATCAAATTATCCGAAGGTGTGTGCCTGAAGAAGAGCAACGTGATATTCTGCATCAATGTCACACAGGCCCATGTGGAGGTCACTTTGGATGAATGAGAACTTCTACAAAGGTCCTCCAATCAGGTTTTTATTGGCCTACCTTATTCAAAGATGCCCAGGCAGTTTACCAAGCCTACGACCGATGTCAGAAGACTGGGAACATCTCTAGACGTCATGAAATGCCACAAAAAATATATTGGAGTTCGAGTTATTCGACGTGTGGGGCATAGGCTTCATGGGACCTTTCCCATTCTTATTCAGAGATATATACATCCTTTTGGCAGTGGACTACGTGTTCAAATGCGTTGAAGCTATTGGAACGCCAAGGAACGATTCAAAGACAGTTCTTAAGTTTCTTCATAAGCAAATCTTCATAAGATTTGGCGTGCCAAGGGCTATCATCAGTGATGAAGGCAACACCCACTATTGGGACCGTGGGCACACCCCATGGCGCAGCGGAACAAAATTACGATGGTCTTTCCAGTGATCCATGTACGTTTAATCCAAAATCAGGAGGAAGAGATGCGATGACTTATATTGGGTTTCTTGATAAGCAGCAAAAAAATAACAATTGGATTTGCGATAACCAAGATCGTTCGACAATTCGAATCTTTAGCCTCCATGAATACCATCTCGGTCTCCACTCAGTTCACCCGGTTGATAAAGCAAAATCTCAAAAAACTATTTTTCGTGATTCTAGGGTTTGGGAATTCAGAATTCTCTATCTTGGCTGCTAGACCAAAAGATCCTTTATATGGGTGTAACCGTAGGTATAAGAGTTTGATTACGAGTTTATTTAGGAAATAATTAATATTATTATTTCCTTAAATATCGAAATCTATATTTAATTCGAATTTGAAAAGGGATATAATTACTTTAATTATATCCTTTATATTTAAAATTCGGGATTAAATATAATCTACTTATATATATTTTTACTCATTTTCAACCATTGGGTGTGACCCTGTAGGCTCATTGTAACGTTAGTTATAATATTAGAATAATTCTAATATTATAAACAATGAGTGACATCTAGCAATATATCATTGTCATCTAGGTTACAAGAGATCATGATTCGATGTATCATGTCCGTGACCAACTCTTTTAATGTATTATATCCTTTTGTCCTTTTATATCTTTAATAGGCACAAGTCTTGGAATAGTCACACTTGTATAGCCTATTTTAATGTTTCTTGATATATAGAGTGAATTACTTTTAATGAATAATTTGTGATATCTCATATCAAAGTATTCAAGCATGGCCATGCATTTCTAGTCTTACTCAATCAAGTGGCCTTTGATATATTTTCCTATTATATAGGAAGGACAAATCCTATCTTGATCAGTCACATCTCACTACATACATTGTAATATGTCCAATGTCAGTTTTTATAGTGTAACTAATTACGAGACACGTTTAACTGCATCAAAACATAAAACAATATATATTGAGATAGTAATAATCTCAAGTCTAAGGATCATACAGATAGTTGTCACTATGAGCAATATCGTGACCGTCACATAATAATCCAAGATATATGCTCATAGTGGGTCAATCCAAAATATTATTCTCTACTAATATATTCATGTATTAATTCTGACATCTCTATGTCAATGACAACTCATTGTCATTAATTAATCACATGTTAGTCTTAAGCGTATTATTATTGTCCATACCCATAATAATACTTGACTAAGGATATTTTAATAATAATATATGTATTATTATATGGACCTTATTGTTTCTCAGTTTATGTTATGCATTGATACATATATCTAAAAACAACAGTGGCAATGCCTTTATTCAATAAAATTGGTAAATAAAAGTATCCTTACAAGCATCATATGATTGGTCTTTGGGCATACTCTAACAATCTCCCACTAGCACTAAGACCAATCACTTACATATCTAATACCGAGTGACTCAGTGTGACGATCATGCTTCTGTTGCATCATAGGATTCATTAAGGGATCAATAATGTTATCATCTGTGTGTACTTTATATATCTCCACATCTCCTCGATCTATGATCTCTCGAATGAGATGGAAGCGTCTAAGAATATGTTTGGATCGTTGATGAGATCTAGGTTCCTTTGCTTGTGCATTGGCTCTATTTTTGTCACAACGAAGTTCTATAGCATTTGATATGCTTGGAACAACCCCTAATTCGAATATGAACTTTTTGATCCAAACAGCTTCCTTTGCTGCTTCAATGGCTGCAATATACTCAGCCTCTGTCGTAGAATTAACTATTGTATCTTGCTTAGAACTTTTCCAGCTTACAACACCTACGTTAAGGGAAAACACAAATCCAGATTGCGATCTTTAGTCATCCTTATCTGTTTGGAAACTAGCATCAGTATAACCTTTTATACTAAGCTCTTCTTTGCCTCCATAGACAAGAAATGTATCCTTAGTTCTTCTCAATTACTTAAGGATGTTTTTGACTGCTATCTAGTGACTTTCACTAGGGTTTACCTGATATCAACTTGTCATGCTTAAGGCATACGATACATCTGGTCGAGTACATATCATGGCATACATGATAGAACCAATAGCCAAAGCATATGGAATCTTACTCATTTGTTCTCTTTCTTGTGGAGTTGAAGGACACATTTCCTTCGAAAGAGATATACCATGTCTCATAGGTAAGAATCCTTTCTTGGATTCTTCCATACTGAATCTCTTTAGAACTTTTCCTATATATGTACTTCGACTCAAACCTAGAAGTCGTCTAGATCTATCTCTATAGATCTTAACCCCTAAGATATATGCTGCCTCACCCCAAATCTTTCATAGAGAAACAACTACTTAACCAAGTCTTAACTGACTGTAAGGTAGGTATGTCGTTTCCTATAAGAAGTATGTCATCTACATACAATATTAGGAAAAAAACAATGCTCCCACTAGTCTTCCTGGAAACACAAGGCTCATCTTCGTTCCTGATAAAACCAAACTCTTTGATCGCATCATTGAAACGAAGATTCCAGCTTCGAGGAGCTTTCTTTAGTCCATAAATGGACTTTTGTAGCTTACAAACTTTTCCAGCATTTCCTGGAGCAAAAAAACCTTCTGGTTGTGTCATATACACATCATTTCAAGTTTTCCATTAAGGAAAGCGGTTTTGACGTCCATTTGCCAAATTTCATAATCATGAAATGCAACTATAACAAGCAAGATCTGGATAGATTTAAACATAGCTACAGGGGAAAAAATTTTGTCATAGTCAATACCATGAACTTGTCGAAAACCTTTAGCGACTAGTCGCCCCTTGTATGTTTGTACATTTCCATCCATATCAGTTTTCTTCTTGAAAACCCATTTACACCCTATAGGTTTTACCCCTTCAGGTGATTCAACCAAAGTCCATACTCGGTTAACTAACATGGATTCCATCTCAGATTTCATGGACTCAAGCCATTTCTCAGAGTTTGGGCTCGATACTGCCTCTTGATAAGTTTTTGGCTCATCTTGATCCATAATGAGAACATCTCCATGCGTGGTAATGAGAAATCCATATATCTCAAGTGCATGGCGTTCTCTTATGGACCTGCGCAGTGGTTGTGTTTCTAAATCTGTTGACTGTTCCTCAACAATTTGTGGAACATGTTCAATCTCAGGTTTAGTGAATTATTGTTCTTGAACTTCTCCAAGTTCAATGTCTCCACCCTTTCCTTTCTTATTGATAAATTCTCTTTCGAGAAAAACTCTTGTTCGAGCAACAAACACTTTGTTCTCTTTAGGGTTAAAGAAATAATATCCCTTAGTTTCTTTGGGATATCCAACAAAATTACACTTATGAGATTTGGGTTCGAGGTTTGTAGACATCTGATGTTTGACATATGCTTCGCAACCCCCAAATCTTCATAAAAGACATACTAGGACGTTTTACAGTCCATATCTCATATGGTGTCTTTTGAACAGATTTAGACGAAACACGATTTAAAGTGAAAGCAATTGTTTCTAGTGCATGTCCCCCCAAAAAAGTTGGAAGATCACTATGACCCATCATTGATCGAACCATGTCTAACAAAGTTCGATTTCTCCTCTTAGAAACTCCATTCTACTGTGGTGTACCTGGTGGAGTAAGTTGTGAGACAATACCACATTCTTTAAGGAGTTCATCAAATTCTATGCTTAAGTATTCTCTACCTCGATCTGATCGAAGTGCTTTAATACTCTTGCCTAGTTGATTTTGTACTTCATTCTTGAATTCTTTAAACTTTTCGATAGCCTCAGATTTATGGCGCATAAGGTAAATGTAACCATATCGACTGAAGTCATCAGTGAAAGTGATGAAGTACTGAAATCCACCTCTAGCTTGTGTGTTCATTGGTCCACATATATCACTATGTATTAATCCCAATAAATCACTTGCTCGCTCGCTTTTTCCATTAAAAGGAGCCTTAGTCATTTTTCCTAATAAGCAAGATTCAAATACATCCAATTGTTCGAAAACGAATGAATCTAAGAATCCATCTTTATGGAGTCTTGATATGCGTTTCTCACTTATATGGCCTAAACGACAATGCTAGAGATAAGTTTGATTTGAGTTATTTGTTTTTGATCTTTTGGTATTTATGTTATAAATGGCATTTTCTAGATTTAAAATATATAAGCCATTAAGCAATTGTGCTGAACCATAAAAAAACATTATCGAGATAAAAAGAACAATAATTATTCTTATTAATAATCTCAAATCCAATCTTGTCCAAACAAGAAATAGAAATAATGTTTTTAGTCAAACTAGGCACAAAATAACAATCTTCAAAATGTAAATCAAGTCCACTAGGTAAAGATAAAACGTATGTTCCTATAGCTAATGCAACAACTCTTGCTCCATTTGCCACTCGTAGGTCTACGTCTCCCTTAGCTAGATTCCTTCTCTTTTGCAGTCCCTGTACAGAAGTAGAGATGTGAGAACCACAACCGGTATCTAATACCTAACAAGAAGATGTTGACAGATTCACGTTGATAACATAAATACCTGAAGCAGATGCACCATCTGCTTTTGCCTTCTTGACCTCTTCAAGGTAAATGGGGCAATTTCTTTTCCAGTGTCCGATCTTATTACAGTGGAAACATTTTCCTTCCTTGCTAAATCCCCCTTTGGGTTTCAGTGCATCATGTCCTTTGGGTATAGGCTTACCTTTACCCTTGTACTTTTCCACTGTCTTTCCCTTTCCTTTGTCCTTGCGGACCATCAGAATGAGCTTAGGTCCACCTTTAGACATATTTTTCTCAATAGTTCGTAACATGCTAAGTAACTGTGGCAAAGTTTTATTAATTTCATTCATGTTTAAATTAAGGACAAATTGATTGAAGCTATTCGATAATGATTGCAGAATAACATCAGTAGCCAATTCATCCTTGAGAGGAAAACCTAGCTTTTCCAACTGATGAGTGCCCAAAAGGTAATTATTTACTACCCTTCTCATGGCACTTTATGCATCTACTATACTCATCTGATTACATGCAAGATGAGGAAACCAGCCTATATGTTGGAAATTATAACAGGAACAATCATATGATGTCCAACAATTACAACCTATCTTGGAAAAGGCATCCAAACTTTTCATGGAGTAACCCCAACAATGCCTTGAATCCAGTCAACCAAGCCCCTGGATACCAGCACCAAAGTTAGAACCTGCCACAGCAGCACACTCAATAGTCCATGCCGCAACAACAGGTCGAACAACAGCAGTCTCTGAACGCACTGGCAGATTCTCTTACGGCATTCATGTCAAAGACTGATTCATACATGGCCGAGAATAGCCGCTGCATGAAGCGTACTGATGACTTCATGAACCGAACTGAGATGAGACTGCAGAACCAGGAGGCTGCAATCAAGTCTTTAGAAACATAAGTTGGTCAATTTGCCCAACGACAAAACACTCAACCACCAGGGGGTTTACCTAGCAATACTGAGGTTGCTAAGGTATAAGGCCATGAGCAATGCATGGTAATTACGACAAGAAGTGGCCTACAATTAAAATATAAAGAAGAGACCTCAACCGATAGAGTCCAACCAGAAAAGCAACATCATGAGGACTTAGAAGCTGAGCAGGACCCTACCGAAAGTAGTGCCCCAGTAGCAGAACAAGTAGTACCTGAAAATCCTACCGAGACAGCTGCAGATAAGTTCACCCCAGGTATTAAACTCAATATCCAAGGAAACCTGGAGGATATAAGACCACCACCTCCTTTCTCGCAAAGATTAAAAAAGCACAAATAGGATCACCGATTTCGGAAATTCCTAGACATCTTAAAGCAAGTCCATATCAACTTGCCATTAGTTGTGGCTATTGAACAAATGCCCAACTATGCCAAGTTCTTAAAGGAAATAGTATCCAAACGATAAAGGCTAGGGGAATTTGAAATGGTGGCAACCACTGAAGGTTGCATGTCCATGATACATAATCGCATGCCACCTAAGCTAAAGGGTCCTGGATGCTTTACAATCCCCTGTACGATTGGGGATGATTATGAAGGAAAATCCCTATGAGACTTGGGAGCAAGCATCAATCTAATGCCCAAATCAGTCTTTCAAAAACTTGGAATAGGGCGGGCAAAACCAATAATAGTATTGCTCCAACTTGTGGATCGGTCCTATGTGCATCCTGAAGGCAAAATTGAGGACATTCTGGTTAAGGTCGACAAGTTTATATTTCCTACCGACTTTCTTGTCCTTGACTGTGAGGCCCACGACAATGCACCGATCATCCTGGGTCGACCTTTCCTTACTATTGGATGCACCATCATCGATGTGAAAAATGACGAGCTCACAATGCAGATAAACGATCAACAAGTCAAGTTGAACGCCTTCCACAATCTCACAAATTCAGATGCTACAACAGAATGTAAGGCTCTCCATACACCATACGAGGGTACTAAAATAATCTGCCTGGGCAGCACGCTCGTAGACTATTCGGTAAGCGAATAAAGCTCAAAGGAGAAGTCGAATGCACTGAAGGGACTGGCCAACACGCGAAGGAAGATACGAGCCAAAAAGAGATAACCAAATGGGAAGATGCATTCACATGCACTCCACAAGTAACATAATCTCTTCCCTTTCATTTTATTTATTATATTAGGACTAATTTTATATGTTGTTATGTTTTATTTTCAGTATTTTATGTTTTTAAGTTTTTTTTAGGATAAATAAAGCAACGAATGCAGAAAAAAATTATTTCACAAAAGGAAGTCTGCTGGCGCGGCAGTGCACTGTGTCAGAGCCGCAGAAATCCTAACGGGCAGAAACAGAGCAACGACTCTCTATCGAGAAATCTGCCGCGGTAGTAACTGTTCAGAAAGGCAGTAAATGCCTAACGGCTAATTTTTAACAGTCATATTTTTTATAGCCTATATAAACAACCCTCTTACTTAGAATTACCCACTCTTGCATTCTTGTTAATCTTCTTTCTTTCACAATCTTGCTCTTCATTACTTTAGCTCTCATCTACTTCTTGAAATTTTTAGCAATCTTTTCATGTACTCCAGATTTCGTTCAAGGCATCAAATAACTAAAGTCATGGCCGCTTACAACCGTTTTTATCCTGCCGCCATTAAAGAGCGATTCAATCATTCTTTTGTGGCCCGACAGCTATGGAAGGAGCAAGGATTTCAGCACTTGGATGAAGATAATTACGACATCAAACAGTTCTTGTTCAACAAAATCAAATACCAAGATTGGGAAATTTTCTGTCTCCAGCCTCCCCAGTGAATGCCACGATTGTCCGAGAGTTTTATGCCCATATGCCGAGCGAAGGAAATTTATATGTCCACTACCGAGGGAAGCCAGTCGCCCTTAATGCCGAAGCAATCAACCAACGTTATGGCCTCACTCCGTTGTCCAATGCACATAGCTATTTTAAGGCGGAGGTCACCGATGTCGACTTCGAGCTAATCAAAGATGATCTTTGTTACGATGATACCCCTTGGGAGACCGGTAACCATAAAGGATCCGTAACAAGATTGAGCCTCAAACCCGAGGCTAAGATGTGGTGCACCTTTGTCAAAAGACGTCTATTGCCCATGTCGTATAACAGCACAGTCGACAAGAGACCTTTGGTGCTCATCTAGTCCATAATCAACAAGAGGACCATCAACGTTGGAGAAATTATTCTCCAAGAAATTTATGATTGCGGTAAGAAAGACAAGGGACCTTTATGTTTTCCTTCTTTAATCTCTGCTTTGTGTATTGCTACAGATGTACCAGTCGAGGCTACAGACAAGTACACACCGAATCAGTCGTGATGGTCTAAAGATTTCTGTCACCGAGTCATACAGATAACCCAGGCAGAACCTGTCCAAGCAATACCGTAGCAGTTCACTGCAGACTTTACTGCCGGAGGGTAGTACTCGGCAAAAGTACCCACATTTTCCTAGGGCCCTGCCGCAGCAGACCCTTACTAAGAAATTCTGCAGAGAATGGTAGCCATGGACCTTCTCCAGCAACGCTACATGGAGTACCAGAGCGACTTCAACACATCTCTCGCCCACATAATGATGACATGCTTCCCAACTCAAGGGGCACAATTCCCAGAATTCCCAACTAACATCTTTGTCACTGTCGCCCCTTATACCGAGACAACACCTGCCCCAGGGTCGCAACCATTTTTCCAACCACGACAGCCTCAACAGTTTCATGCTGCCGGACCTTCCACGCCGGCCAGGTCTGCTAGAGTATCCTCTACTAGCCAACGACCGTCCAAGAGGCGAGTTATTTTTAACTCTCCCCAACGGGAACTAATCCCTATTCCCAGTCTCAACAGAGACACTCTGTCTCGCGAGATTAACGAATACCACAATTCGTCATATGAACCAGCAATACGCACTGTCACGGCAAGGGGCAGGACAGAAATCATGCACACAAAAAATATTGACGAAGTGGAAGAAGGGGATGAAGTTACTGTACCACCGCAACGCACACCGCCCAGTCGAGTTCAGCCGCATCGGCAAGCCAAACAACAACAATCACCAGCAAAAGGATCTAGTGTAACCCCCTTAGCCCGGCCTAGACGGAACCGGCACAAACGGGTTACACGGGGAATATCAAACCAAACCCGCGAAGGTTCGATTCGATAAACAACCCTAAAACCGTAATATTTTTTTCTTCTAGATGCATAATCTTATTCCCACATGTCAGAGTCTCATACAAAGCATTAACGAAAACAAATTAATCAAAACAACCGTCCGATTAAACACTTAAGTAAATTAAGGACTAAAACGTAAAACTTTTAAATCCTTTTAATAAAACATAAATTCTTTTCATCAAAGTTCAATTAAACACTCAAGTATTCTTCACAGCAAATTTCAACTCAAACGGATCATTCTGACATCATCAATTGCATGTTTCTCTAATTTAGGGACCAAAATGTAAATCTTCCAAAATACAATGACTTCATTCAAATTAGGTTAACCATATTGAAATTAAATCAACTTTATGCATGCATGCAAAATTTCAACTCAAAATAACATCGGTAAGTACCCTAATCGAACAAAGGAAGATATCTGGGACTAAAATATAATTTCCAGCAACTTCCAATTCTTGGTGATCAAAGGTTTCGAAACCTTCCCAAAGGTTTCGAAACTTTTTGAAAAAGGTTTTGAAACTTTCTTGGAAAGTTTCGAAACTTTTCGCACCCAGTAGCTTCCAGAATTGAAACTGCCCGCAAGGTTTCAAAACTTCCTGAAGGTTTCGAAGCTATTTGACAATGGTTTTGGAACCTTCCCAAAGGTTTCGAAACTTTGGGTCTGGAACCTAAAGTTCCGTTACACTAAGAGAACTCTAACAGTACGATACACAACCATTAGTCACTTCCAACCATATGCATAATTCCTAGGCATAATTAACAACTTATAACACACGATTAACAACGTCATGGACATCATTCAAACTATAGGAATGCTTCCTAAAAGATGATTAAAGACATAAGAATCATGCAAATACATGCTACAACAATCCAAACAATTCCATAGTCCAACAATTAACAATAAAGCAACAATGGTCTTATTACAACATAAACCAAAGCCTAAGTACATACTCCTCACATTGGTTGGGTTACACATTGCCATACCCAATTTATTTGCCAAAATCATACCAAATTTAAAGTGATCCTTCCTCTTGGTTTCCTTGCCTCGAACGAAGCCCCAAGTGACTGTATTTTTCTGCAAGGATGAAAAGAGAGCTTAAGCAAACATGCTTAGTGAGGAAGCTCTACACAAAATCATCAATTCATCTATTTAAAAACCATGATGAAACCATAATTTGCAATGCATTGTTAAATCATGCATGCTAACATCTCATGTTCATGTTCTTCAAACCATATGCATTCTTGAGTTTACATAACCTTATCAAAACAATTTATAAATGAAGTACAATGTTCTTCTCAAATTCATGTATGTATATTGGCTTTCTAGTGACCACTTAACGTGAACCTTGAGTTCACCGAATACACGGATCCATTGTTAGAGACCATTGTCTCGTCATGACATGAAGTCACCATTGACATGACACCAAGTCACCATTGACATGACACGAAGTCACCATTGACATGACACAAAGTCACCATTATAGCACTACCACGCACGATCGAACACATAGTCACCCTTGTTACGTGTAGGCGACTCTACCACGCACGGTTGGACACAAAGTCACCCTTGTTATGTGTAGGTAATTTTCTGTATTCTCAATTTTGTTTATAGTGCACTTAAGACAATCCTAATGACATGTCATTCGTATTCGAATCTAAAGTTAGTGTCACTAAGCCAATATCATAATCAAATGTGCATGATAACTTGGTGCTCATAATGCATGCATAATATGTTCAACAAATGAACCAAAAGTCATGCCCAAAGGCACCATCATATATAGGGCAATTAACCATATTGTATTCCAAATCATATAACTTGTTGCTCATAATGCATGCATAATATGTTCAACAAATGAACCAAAAGCCATGCCCAAAGGCACCATCATATATAAGGCAATTAACCATATTGTATCCCAAATCATTTCTCATAATTTTTCATAATCATGGATGCTAAATAAGCTATGCATTTCAGCAAGTGTTTCTCATGTATGCACCAATTCAAATCATGCCCATGCATTTCTATAAATCTCATTGCATTACCAACTTAATACCTTTATCTAATGTAGCCGAAACTCATATCGGTTTATCAAAACATTTACTTTACTTACTATTGAACTATGGAAGGTTTTCACACTCTTCCATAGTCCCTAAAATAGAACCGTACCAAACGCGATTCGCTTTAAGTCCGAAAAAACTCACCAACAACCGAAACGAGCTTTCGCCGATATCTGATGATCACGCCAATACACCAGCACTCAAACACCTTTTTTTACCTCTTCTACAAAATTAAAAAAAGAGCATTCTCAAATCATAACATGTTCAAACCAACAGCCATATCCGATCACCATAAAACTACCGAAAACTTAGCCGAAAAGACCGTAAACTAAGCCGAAACGCATCCGAACAACATCAACCCAAAACCTAATGAATCTAACATCTAATCCACTTCAATTATGAACCAAAAACACATCCAAACCATCCTTATATCTCCAGTAACATTTAAGCACCTAAAACAGCCCCTAAAACAACCGAAAAACACCTTAAAATAACACCGATTGCATTATTCTGGGATTAAATTAATGTGCTATCAAATGAAGACTCAATTAATCATTTAATTAACATAAAAAGATAATTGAATCCATCTAACTCCAGCATTTAATGAGATCCAAAAAGATTTCACAAAAACATTCACAAAATCACTAGATCTAACATTGAAAACATAGAATTAAGTTTTTATTCAAAGATTAGCAAGCTAATACTTGGGAATTTCAATAAAGAACCTTAGAAAAGAATTAAAATCCAGAAAATTACCTTCAAGATCTATTCACCAAAAAGATGCAATTTCCCCTTCTTGATTCCTTGCAATTTGATGTTGATTTGATAAAATTAATGGTTAAGTTTTCTAAAGAATGGAAAGATGATTAAAATGATGTAATCTTTGTTGAAAAAGATGCAAAAATCAGTAAGGAATTGAAGAGAAAAGATGAAGGAAAGTGGAGAAAAAATGAGAGAAAAAAGTAGTTTTGAGAGAAAATGATTAAAATCTTTAATTAGAGTAATAAAAATGCATTTTGATAAATAAATCATTATTAAAAATTAAAAATGGTTTTATGG
This sequence comes from Abelmoschus esculentus, assembly GCA_035048815.1. Taxonomy (NCBI): domain Eukaryota; kingdom Viridiplantae; phylum Streptophyta; class Magnoliopsida; order Malvales; family Malvaceae; genus Abelmoschus; species Abelmoschus esculentus. Next base: position 16,459,447 of record JAUCBN010000007.1, on the reverse strand, counting down.
CCCTCTAAGGATTCTAAGCTTAGCTTGCTTTTCAATTTAGTCACTAAAACATCTAATTTTCGAAAATTACAAAATAAGTCCTCCAATTTTTCCAAAAATTACAAATTGGTCATTTATGCATAATTAAGCATAATTAAAAATCAATATAAAGTTCAAATTACTTTCTTTTAATCTTGAAACATATTTTCAATATTTTTAAACCATATTCCAAAATTATTACTTTTCCTCTAATAAAAAATATTCTTATTTTATATTTCCCCGGAATAACAAACAGGAGAATTCGATTCAACCCGAATCGAATTCTTCAAACTACTAACCCCAAAATCGGGATGTTACATCTAGACGGAAGGAGTCAGCAGCACGGCCTAGGAGACTATTCCGTACAAGCAACTCCTCGAAGTCGTTATAAATGATTTATTTTAATGCTTTTGTCTATTTCCTTACTGAAATTGTTGTTCACCGCATATATTGAGCTTTGAGGACAATGCTCGGTTTGAGTTTGGGGGTATTGTTGGTGCAGAGGCACTACCGAGGCAACCCACTCTTGAGACATTACCATGAAAAAGGGAGTATTTTTTTAAAAATTTTTTGGCAATATTCTCTTTTCTTGAATTACTGTTTTTAATCTTGCACTGCTTTACATCAGCTTTGCTTTAGTTTACTCCTTTAAGGCTATAGAAATCTTTCTCCTTACCATGGCCAAGTTCTGTTTTGAAGGGATAACCATAGGATACTCATGGAATAAAACTTAGAAGCTTGCTTTAGGGTTAGAAAGAAAATAAACACTTTTTGGACTTGCTTGATTTAGGAGTTCTTTTAATAAACTTAGGTGATAAAGACTTAGAACCTTTTGGAAAAATAACTAAAGGTGTCTATCACTAGCTCTAGTTTTTCTCTCCTTCATGCTAGAGGTGCCCGAAATTGGCTTTAGTATGTTAAATAGATGGTTAAAAAGAAAAAGAAGAAAATAGAAAACACATATCTTGAGGTGCCCGAAATTGGCTCAAGACTTATTGTTTTAAGGAGACAGCTTTAGTCCAAATTCTATTTGTCTTGAACTTAGAGTTTATCTAAGAAAGCCTTGAATCAACCTTGTCCATAAAACGCACACACTCCTCCTAGCCTTATAGCTTGTTTCTTAGTGAAAGTCCTTGGGTAAACTAGCGACTAAAACGGAGAAATAGTCATGACCATGGTGGGGAGAATAGGTGGAAAAGTAAGACCAAAGGAGAGTAAGGTTCGGCAATTTGATGTCTTGCATTTCTTGAGGACAAGCAATAGTTCGAGTTTGGGGGTATTTGATGAGTGCCCAAAAGGCAGTTATTTACTACCTTCTCATGGCACTTTATGCATCTACTATACTCCAACTTGAGCTGAAATATGGACTCTTTGCACAATATTGGATATTCCGTTATCACTACTTATAAAGTCAAAATTTATAGAGAATATGGATATTATTACATATTTTGTATATGCAGGAATATCTAGGGCCGAAGCAGCGGTGAAGTAGTGTCGAGGCCAAGGCAAGGACAAGGCCGCGGCAGCATCCAGAGTGGCAACATCAACATTGTAGGCGAATGAAAGACAAAAATATAGAGAACATTCTGGAAGATGCAGCACACTAATTGGACCATGCTAGCACACTAAAAGTCCAAGTCAAAGACCAAACGGGAAAATATTTCTAGAAGGCTGCAAACTTGGAAACATCAGATCTCATGTAGAAGACTTGCTCCCTACTCCAAGTTAGAGTCTATTTAGGAAAGGTTTTCCCTAGGTTAAGACTATATATAGCCTAGCCGGCCACATTGTTAAGAGAGCCAATTTTAGAGAAACCCTTCCCCTAAGATTTGTACTTATCGATATTATGTTCTAAATCTCTTAGGGAGATGTGAAGGTTGTAGATATTAGTGAGAGGAGATTGTTTCTTGTTTCTTTATTCTAATGCAATAATAATATCGAAGTTTGCTTATCCAATTGCCATTCTTTGTTCTTGCATTCAAGCTCGAGAGAGAAGTTTGTAAGTAATCTATTTATCTAGCATCGAGAGTTAGATTCACGAAAGGGATAAGTACGGTGTTGACGAAACTAACTCGGCCTAGAGATAGGTTAAGAGTTTCAGATGCTAAAAGAAGTATTGGATTGGTTGGTGATTATCGTTGATTCACGCCGAAAGGTATCGTCAAAGACCAGTCAACAATAGTGCTTTGACTTAGAGATAAGCAGAGTCAACTACGGACACTTTGCTGAACTTTAATGCATCTGCCCAAGAGCAAGAGATTCTCGCGGCAGAGAACACTAACGCTACCGTGGTTATATCTGTAGTACTGCCGAAGCAGTGTTGTGTAATTGCATTGGACAAGAAGAAGATCAATCGAATCCACTAATTGACGCAGCTGGATTATACCCACTTTCTATATATCGTTCTCCATCCTTTATTTTATGTTTTTTTATTTAGTTACGTAGTTAGACAATTCCACTTATCTGTTTTTTTACTTTATTTTTCAGGAGCAAGGGAACAAGGGGAGACATATTAAGTATACCAATCCCTGTGGAGACGATACACGATATACTTATCATTTTATTACTTGTGACGTGTACACTGCACAGTTGCGCTATTATTACACGCATCACCAACGTTTGGATATAGCCTATCATCTTAATGACATGAGCTCCTACAGGAGATCCCTCTACCATTTTGCACTGAAATAGAGCTTTAGAGGTCTCATACCTCTCTTGACGTGCTTGCTCCTCATATATTTCTTTGAGATTTTAAATCATATCATATGAAACCATGTCCTCATGTTGGCTCTGAAGATCAAGAGTCATGGTAGCAAGCATAAGACATCTGACATCTAACATGTCATCCTTATGTTTCTTAAACTTGTCTTTGTCAACTCTAGAAGCATTAGTTGCCGGTTCATCTAGAACAAGTTCTTCAATGACATATTCCTTTCTTTCCTATTTGAGAACAATTCTCAAATTACAGAACCAATCAAGTAAGTTTATTCCATTGAGTTTCTCCTTCTCAAAGAGTGATCGCAATGATATAGTATTGTTTTTCATTTAGATCTACAACAATGGAAATACATAATATAAATTTACCAATTTGAAATATTATAAATAGGACTTTGTTTATAAAATACTTCCACTCTTTTGTTCAAAATTAAAAACCCCTCTCGTTTTTAATTTTGGGAAAATTTGACAAAAAATTTTCTAATGAGTGAGGATCCCTAATTGACCAATTTCCTAAATCTGCTTTGACATTTGTTTTATGAAAGAGGTTATTTAGGTAAGTAACCCTTTACTAATTACATCTCATGTAATTACCTCTTCCATTTGGTGAACAACTCTTGTTCAGTCATCTCATGACTTAACCAAATACTTAGCCTTTAGGTTTCTAATCCTATTAGAACAACATAACTAAGTTACTACTAATATTTCGACCGACGAATATCAATTGTTTATTCTTCGCGTTTAACCAAGATGGACTTATGTGTTAATGCTTTGGCAAAACCCACATGTAACTCAAGCATCTTCTTGCCTTTGCTCCAAATATCTCGATTGCTTCTTAGAATAATATTACAATTATAGAAACTCGTTTTACATACGAGGGAGTAAGATGAGAAGAGAAGTACAATTGAGATAGAGAAGTACAATTATAGAAACTCGTTTTACACGTAGGCCATATTTAAAATTTACAACTATTATAAAAGCAAGGGTATAACCATGCATGTCAAACACTGTGCAAAGCAAACATATCATATATATACTATCAAGAAATCGTTAATATTACCAATATGGGCCTACAATGTATCTTACGGCCATGACAGGAAATTTTGAAAAATAGCGACTATTTTTCTATAGAAAAACTTCATGATTTGATAAGATTTATCAACAGAATCATGTTTTCGGGATTTTTAGAATCCCTTAGATTTTTCTGTATCGGAATAACAATTATTCATTTTCCCTTGATGTGATCTGCTATCGCACTTTCACCGATCATTATGTCAACGATTAACATATGATTATCGTAAAACCCTTGTAGCAACATGTCGATTGTAATTAACAGATTAACATATTAATCGTATCCCTAATCGACTAGAAATATCAATATATATCGTCGATACAGTAAAATAAAGTATGCATCTCATACATATCGCATCACCCAAGTATTTAACCCGATTAGGGATCATACAAGTGACTCTGATACCACTGTTGGGACCGCCGACACACCCCATGGCACAGCGGAACAAAATTACAATGATCTTTCTAGTGATCCATGTATGTTTAATCCGAAATTGGGAGGAAGAGACGTGATAACTTACATTGAGTTCCTTGATAAGCAGCAAAAAAACAACAATTAGATTTGCGACAATCACGATCGTTCGACAATTTGACTCTTTAGCCTCCATGAATATCGTCTCGGCCTCTACTCAGTTCATCCGGTTGATAAAGCAAAATCTCGAAAAACTATTTTTCATTATTCTAGGGTTTGGGAATTCAGAATTCTCTATCTTAGCTGCTAGACCAAAAGATCCTTTATATAGGTGTAACCCTAGGTATAAGAGTTTAATTCCGAGTTTATTTAGGAAATAATTAATATTATTATTTTCTTAAATTTTGGAATCGATATTTAATTCGAATTTGAAAAGGGATATAATTACTTTAATTATATCATTTATATTTAAAATTCGTCATTTTCAACCATTGGGTGTGACCTTGTAGGCTCACTATAACGTTAGTTATAATATTAGAACAATTCTAATATTACAAACAATGAGTGACATCTAGAAATATATCATTGTCATCTAAGTTACAAGAGATCATGATTCGATGTATCATGTCCGTGACCAATTCTTTTAATGTATTATATCCTTTTGTCCTTTTATATCTTTAATAGGCACAAGTCTTGGAATAGTCACACTTGTATAGCCTATTTTAATGTTTCTTGATATCTAGAGTGAACTACTTTTAATGAATAATTTATGATATCTCATATCAACGTATTCAAGCATGGCCATGCATTTCTAGTCTCACTCAATCAAGTGGCCTTTGATATATTTTCCTATTATGTAGGAAGGACAAATCTTATCTTGATCATTCACATCTCACTACATACATTGTAATATGTCCAATGTCAGTTTGTATAGTGTAACTAATTACGAGACACGTTTAACTGCATCAAAATATAAAATAACATACATTGAGATAGTAATAATCTCAAGTCTAAGGATCATACATATAGTTGTCACTATGAGAAATATCGTGACCGTCACATAATAATCCAAGATATATGCTCATAGTGGGTCAATCTAATATATTATTCTCTACTAATATATCCATGTATTAATTCTGACATCTCTATGTCAATGACAACTCATTGTCATCAATTAATCACATGTTAGTCTTAAGCGTATTATTATTATCCATACCCATAATAATACTTGACTAAGGATATTTTAATAATAATACATATATTATTATATGGACCTTATTGTTTCTCAGTTTATGTTATGCATGATACATATATCTAAAAACAACAATGACAATGCCTTTATTTAATAAAATTGGTAAATAAAAGTATCCTTACAAATTATATGATTGGTCTTTGGGCATAATCTAACACCCACTTTGATAACAAGTTGATTGCCAAGGCATTACAAAGATATGGGGTACGACACAAAATTGCCACGGTATATCATTCCCAGACTAATGGGCAAGCCGAGGTTTCCAACCGTGAAATCAAGTAAACTTTGGAAAAAGTGGTGAATGCAAGAAAAAATGATTGGTCACCCAAGCTTTATGAAGCATTGTGGGAGTACCAAACAACTTTCAAAACCCCACTAGGGATGTCTCCATTTAAGTTAGTCTATGGAGAAACATGTCACCTCCCGGTCGAGCTAGAACATAAGGCATATTGGGCAATTAAGAGGCTCAACTTGGATGCCGAGTTAGCTGGTGAAAGAAGACTTCTAGAGTTGAATGATATGAAGGAATTCAGGAATCAAGCTTATGAGAATGCTAAACTCTACAAGGAGCGAACCAAAAGATGGAATGATCGAGCGATTTTGCCATAGTATTTTCATGCGGGACAACAAGTGCTCCTATTCAACTCAAGGTTGAAGCTCTTCCCTGGGAAGCTTAAATCGAGGTGGTCCGGGCCATTTTAGATACATCATGTGTATCTTCATGGAGTTGTCGACATCAAGAACATATAATGGGAAATTTTTAAAGTCAATGGTCAGCGTCTTAAGATCTATACTGGAGCCCATGTGATATGAGATAAACCTACTGCATACCTTATAGATGCTGACATACTGAAATGTCACGACATTTGCAGTTTACTCATGTTCATAAATAATTTGTTTTTAAGTTTGTCTTATATTCTTTAATATGTTTAGACTTTTAATCTTTTCTTTTAAATGATTTTAGGCTGAAATGCACCCTTGGATGCTGGCGTCTGAAGGGAAAAGAAGGAGAAAAGTAGGAAACCCTACTTGAAAAATTTTGGGCGGCAAGAAGACAAAAAGGAGAAGCTTTTCAAAATTTTTATTTTGAAATTCAAATTAACTCTCCCTCTCCCCCATTAAAATCTGACATAACCACCCAATCAAACCCCTCCATACGTTTTCTTTCAACATCCCCACTAAGAATAAAGGTCTCACGTTTATTTCATCTTTCTCTTTCATCTTTATCCCCCTTCTTCTTTTTCATATCTCTCCTCCATAGCCGAAAAACTTCCTCCTCCATTTGAGAAAATGTCAAAACTTTCACACTTTTTCTCCTTTCTTTTAACTCCAAAATGGTACGAACCAGGCCCTTAGGATCCGCACCATCACCTCCTGCCATTTTTATGGACGAAGCGGTGGAAGATAGGTTCAAAAATCTTAAAAGTTAAAGACTTTTCTTCGAACTTGGATTCATACTCTTCGATGAGTTGGGCTCTGCGGTGAAAGATGTGGTGGCGAGCCACCATTGGGAGCAATTTGTCACTCATCCAAACTCTTTTAACGCCACTCTGGTGCGTGAGTTCGATGCCAACACTCATAGCCCTAACCAGCGATATATATATGTTCAGGGCAAAAACATTCACTTCGCAAATAAGACTATCAACCGCTTCTTCAAAATCCCTCAAGGAGTAGATAAACACGCAAAAAAGGAAGAAGAGGTTGATTACGAAACATATTGATGAGTGCTCAAATCACTACCACTTTCTACACTTTTCATGGGCACTTATCATCAAATCTACACCTACTTGAACCAATGCATAGACTTAATATGATATATTTAGGAAAATGCTATCAAAGATCATATTTGTAGAAAAGGCATACTTTACTACATTTTTTTGTCTGTGCAGGAACAAGTACTACCGAGACAGCAGAATGAGGTCGAGGCAGGACCTGATGCCGAAGCAGCAGAGAAGAAAAAGCGATATGGCTGGCGGTTGAAAGAGAAAATTGAGGAGAGCATTGTTGAATAAGAAGCCCAAGATTCGGAGCTAAACAACACAAGAAAAGCCCATGGACAAGGCCATGCGGGATTAAACCTTCTAGAAGATCAAACTTGGAAATTTTTAACCTAAAGTACATATCTTGTTCCCTACTCCAAGTTGTACTCTAATTAGGAAAGGTTTGCCCTAGGCCAAGCCTATATAAAGGCGTAGCCGTCCTAGGGTTAAAAGAGGCGAAAAATTAGAGAGAATTAGCTAGACATACTTTGAGAGAGTCTTAGGAACAATTCTTCCCATCATGTTCTAATTTTCTTAGGGTGTTGGTGAAGGTTGTTAAGTATTTGTGAGAGAAGATTGTATTTTGATTCTTATTTTAATGTAATAAAATATCGAAGTTTGCTTACTCTTTGTCATTCTTTGTTCTTGCATCCAAGCCCGGGAGGGAAGTTTGTAAGTAATTCATTTGTTTAGACTCGAGAGAGTTAGGCTCACGAAAGGAGTAAGTACGGTATTCACTTAATTAGGGATACTAACTCGGCCTAGGGATAGGTTAAGAGTTTCAGCGGCTAAAAGAAGTATGAGATTGGTTGTTGGTTATAATTGATTAACGCTGGGAGGTATCATCAAGGACTGACCTTCAACAGCGTTTCGGCTTAGGGATAAGCGGAGCCATACAAGGATACTTTGTCGAACTTTGGTAAATCTTCCCAAGAGCAAGGGGATTGCCGCGGCAGAGAACATTATCGCTGCCAAGACAGTATCTACAGTACTACCGAGGCAGTGCAGTAGAATTGCATTGGAACAATGAGCAGATCAATCGAATCCATAATGCCATACAACTGGATCCTATCCTATCTCTCTCATAATTGTTATTACTTTAGTTAGCTTAGTTTATTAGTTAATTCAATATTAAACTAAATTGTGTTTTTACTTTTCCTTTATAGAAGCAAGAGGACTGAAGAAAGTATATTAAGTATACCAATCCCTGTGGAGACGATACTCGATAAATGTTTATCACTTTTTTACTTGACGTGTACACTTTCACTTAAATGCACATCTTTTAGCACGCATCACATATCAAGGCATGAAGGAAGACCTTTGTCTGCTCGAGACCAAGTGGAACAATCAACAAACTTCAAGACGAACGGTGAACCGAGAGTCTTTGCTTCCAAACGCCCGATTGTAGAACCACTTCATGAGATATAAGTCGATGTCTACTTCGCATCACACTACTGTGAGTTTTCCTCGACTTAGGTTGTTGCATTCCATTCTCTTTGGCTGCCCAATGGACATAGGAAGGATTATTGCACAAGAGACACATGCTTGTTGGAAACGCCCCAAGAGCCCCCTCATATTTCCAAATTTAATCACGGCCATGTGTCGGAAGAAGGATGTTCTGGAAGATGATTATGATGAAATAGTGGAAGGCATGAAAGGTTTATCTACTGAAAAAATGACTACACTTATGGGAAACGTCGAAGAGCAACCGGAGGCATCACATACTGCCTTATCTAAAGGAAGAAGCCCGATGGAAAGAGATGATGTATTGGAGCTGTCTAAAAATGCCATGGAAAAAGTTGATGACTTGTCAAAAGATCTCAAAGAATTATTCCTTTATACCAAGAAGAGAGACGAGGTCATCCAATGCTATCTGGTAGAGCTGTTTCCTCCCCTTTATCAAGAGTTCCCTGCGTTCCCAGAATCGATCCTGCCCACTACATCAAGAAATGGTGCGACATTTACAGCTACTGCAACACCAACTAGGCAAGCTGCACCTGATCTAAATTAGGTACCATCCCCAACTGAGCCATCTGAAGAAGTTAGGCCCATGGAACCGGAGACCGAGGAGCAAGCTCAAGACACCCAGTCACCATCACGAGAACAAACTCCTGAAAATGTTGCGACATTTTCGGAGGAGCAAGGCCAGTCACAAGATCAACCAGACCCCTCTGCTGCAAAGGAACATGAAGCCAATTTTATTTCTTCACTTTTTGAAGATTCTCCCACCCAACCAACACAACAAGAAGAACCGCAACCAGCAACCCCACAAGTGGATTCATCTATGCCCACACCCAAGAGGAAGAAATCTAAACATCGACTCAAAATGATAGCCAAAAAATAATCTACCCCACCACTAGCTGCTAACAAATCCAAATGACGAGGAGCAGATGATGAGACTGATCCTGAAGTCAGTCTACCCCCATCGAAGAGAAGAACATCGCGCCGAATTGCCACACCACCACCAGCATAGCCAAGGTACATTTTATTCCATGTCATTGCATTGCATAGTATATAGTTTAATTTTTTATTTGCATTGAGGATAATGCTTGCCTCAAGTTTGGGGGAGGTATCGTCCTCTACTTCGTTTACATGTGCATGATAGCAGTAGTTGTAGAATTATGACATGACATTTTCGTAAGTTTTAGGATAAGTTTATAAGATTATAGTTTGTGATGCACGATGATGATATTCCTTATATGGCCAGTACTGAATTGAATATGCATGACTTGGGATTTGAATGGAACTTCCTTTAGGATTTTGTTGGTTGTGATCATTTTATTGCTACACGAGTGTATGTTTTCCATGCTTAGGAAATTTAAAAAATTTTTATAGAATGTAAACTTGAACAATCTTGCATATTTAATGAATTTTTTTGTTAATAGAGAACCCTATTAGTTAGTAAGAGAAATTGTGAATAAATGCATGGACATATCTATATAGGGATACTCCGCTATGCCATGGCATAACCATGTGCATATGAGTTACTAAAAAAGGTACGGGGTGACGCTACACTTTTAACTTGCCATGGCATTGCCTGGATATTGCGTTTAAATAAATGGAAGCTATGGCATGAGTAGAAGGTAGTGTGACAAGCTGGCTCCCCTCGTAGCATTTTGTTAGCATTGTCTAATATATATATATATATATTACATGGGGAGTAGTAAATTGTGCTTTAATGAACAAACATGCCTTACTAGGATAGTGAACATTCCTTAGAATTTTTCTAAGTTAACTAAGCATAGATTAGATACACTCACTCGCACACACACACACTCGCATTCGATCTAGTCCTAAAGTACTGTTATTGCAATTTCCTCGAGTCTTATATGTTTATGCCATGAAATTTTTTGAGGGCTGAAACTATGACCTATTGCTTGCCTGGATCTTGAACTTTATCATGATATTTATTCTCTGCTAGCTGCTAACCATTACTTAAGGACAAGCAATAGCTTAAGTTTGGGAGTGTGATAACTCCAGAAAAAGGCTATATTTTAGGCCTTTTTACTTAAGTTATTGAGTGTCTTTAGGCTCATATAGGTTCATTTAGTTCCATTTAGGTTCATAACATTGCATGTAGTTTTATAATTATGCCTTGGCATTTTTAGATGGTAATAGGTGTTATTTCACGAGAAAGGTAGGTCTTTTTATTTGTGCTATGCAGGTGAAGCAAAAATGGAAGTTAAGGCAATTTGTCAAAGCATTCGTAGAAGGATAACGATGGGAAAATGCCGTGGCAAAGCTAGAGGACTCCTGTGCTGAGCTAGACGACAAGAAGATATTTTGATAAGAGTACCAATTGGTGCTACCAAAGCCGGTCGGGACCACTACAGCCTGGCCACAGCCACCTTAGTAGGGGACCATAACCAATATGGCCTGTATGCGAGCCACCTCAGTAGGGGACTAGTGCCACCACTACCAGCCTTGCAGAAATGCCATCACGTGAAAGGGGCAGAAATGGATTTTTGCCTATCTTTTAGGGTTTTCACCCTCTTTAAACATATGATGACCTAGAGAAAAAGAGAGGCCTTTTGAGAGGATTAAAAACACAAGAAAAGAAGGAACTTTGGAGCTATTTGCGGCGGAGGAAAGCTCCCACCTTTCTCCTCCAAACTTTGGCCAAGGAGTCCTCCATTGATAGAGCTCGAAGGGAGTGGTGTGCTAAGCACCTGGAAGGGGCTAGCACACCAAGGTGTCTCGTGGTGGTTGAAGAAACTGGCGGCCTGCATATCTGAGGGTGTTTTCTAGTCCTCCTTTCATTTTCTTTATTTTTCATATTTTTAAAAGGATGATTTGTTGAATGTTTAAGGTTTTATATGGTTGATTTTACTTTAACATTTAGCACCACCATTTGAGCTTTGTTTAGGTGGTTACTTTTGTGGATGATTATCTTTTACTTTTATTAATATAAATTCTTCTATGTGTTTGTGTATTTGCTTTGCTCATTGTTGATAATCATCTATGCATTGTAAGAGGCACGGTAGTATCCCGTATTTAGGTGCATGCTAGAGCACTTGGAAGAGGCGTAGATATAGATCCTTAGATCACTCGGAAGAGGCTAAGGGAGGATCTACGTGAGTAATGGGTTCTAGAGTGAAAATAGAGTCTAATCTAAACCTAGAGCCCTCGGAAGAGGCGTAGGGGAGGGTTTCAATGACTAAAAGGAGTGTGCTTTACCGATAGACTAAGGTATTATTCGCGTGACAGGCGAAATGCCATGGCATTTTAGTTTGTCTGGTTCCTATGACTCGGAAGAGCGGGAACACTTACGAAACCTTTGTCGAGTAGATACACACCATAGTTGCCTTATGCTAGTGGATGGAGGGGTAAGAAGTCCATAGGAGTTCCCACCAGTCATTCTCGAGAGAGTTCGTCAATAGAGGGTCAGTTCAACATATAGTTTAAACGTGTTCTGATATCCTGCTTTTGCCTCTGTATTTTCAAAATGCTTTCTTTACATTACTTATTATCTTGCAATCACGCTGCTTTACACTTCACACCTACTTCCACTCGTCTATCCTAACATCACCATCATTCCCATTTTGCCTTAGCATATTTTAGTTGCTAGCCTTCTAGAATTGTCATAGCATTTTCATCTTACACCTTTATCGTACATATCTATTTTCTCTTATTTATATATTTATCTTTGTTTTCTTTTTGTTAGTAGCACCAACTTGCCTTGACAAATTTATTGTACACTTTACTTGAGATCCTCATAAGAATGATACTCACTCACCCTATTATTACTTGTATGACTGTGTATACTTGCACATATATGTGTGTTCACGTACATCATTTATAGCACTACACAGAACACACCAAGCACCTATACCAACTCCAGAAGCGTCACATTCAATTTCAAACATTTTATCAAAACCAGGTAATACTAAAACAGACGCTCTTGTCAAACAATCTTTAATTTTCAGAAAGGCGTCTTCTTGTTCTTTACCCCAAGAGAAGATTGAATTCTTCTTTATAATCTCTGTTAAGGGAGAGGTAATAGAACTGAAATAGAAAACAAACCGATGGTAAAAAACTAGCTAAACCATGAAAGGATCTAACCTGACTAACTGAAGTCGATCGTGGCCACTCCTGAATCACCTTGACCTTCTCAGGATCAACTTCAACTGCCTGAGAACTAACAATTTAACCAAGAAATGTAAGCTTGTCAGTACAAAACACACATTTCTCCATGTTACCAAACAACTTTTCTTCTCCCAATATCTGCAAAACAGCTCTCAAATGTTCTACATGATCTGATAAAGTCTTGCTATAAATAAGAATATCGTCAAAGTATACAACACAAAATTTATCAATAAAAGATCACAGAACATGATTCATCAAGCGCATAAAAGTACTAGGAGCATTAGTTAAAAAAAAGGCATCACTAACCATTCGTACAAACCTAGCTTGGTTTTAAAGGCGGTTTTTCACTCCTCACCTTCTTGTATGCAAATCTGATAATATCCACTCTTCAGGTCAATTTTGGAGAAGATAGTTGCTCCACACAACTCATCTAGCATGCCATCGAGTCGAAGAATGAGATGTCGGTACTTGATTGTAATTTGGTTCACTGCTCAACAATTAACACACATCCTCCAAGTTTCGTCTTTCTTCGGTACCAACAACACTGGTACGGTACACGAACTCAGACTCTCTCGAATATAACCTTTTCCAATAACTCAGAAATCTATCGTTGAAGCTCCTTCGTCTCTTTGGGGTTACTTCAGTATGTTGGTCTATTCGGAATTGTGGCACCTGGAATAAAATCTGGTTCTCAATGCCACGAATAGGGGGCAATCCCCTTAGGTGTTTCATCCGGAAACACATCCTCGAAATCTTGCAAAAGAGATGAAATCGAAACAGGCAAATCACTAGGAATCTCAGCCAATAAATAATTATCCTTAAATAACAAAACAAGTACTGAAAGCTGAGAGGAAAGACATTTCCTGGTTTCTTTCCTACTCACGTACATATTCATCTTCTTTTTCCCTCGCGATTCTTTGATATTCTTTCGTAACCTCACTTGGTCTTCTTGGACTTGACTCGAAGTCAATGGTGCCAAGGTGATCTTTTTACCTACATGTACAAAAGAATACCTATTTGTGAAGCTATCGTGCATAGCCTTTTATCAAACTGCCATAGGCGTCCTAACAACAAATGACTCGCGTCCATCAAAATGATATCGCAAATTACTTCATCCTTGTATTTTCCAATGGCAAATGGAACTACAACCTGCTTGGTCACTCTAATCTCTCCTCCGTCATTCAACCACTGTAACTTCTAAGGATTTGGGTGCTTTTTCGTTTTTAAACCTAGCTTGTCAACCATAATAGAACTAGCAACATTAGTGCAACTATCACTATCGATAATCACAACACATACCTTGTCATTCACGAGACACCTTGTATGAAAAATGTTCTCTCGATGTTGATCATCCTGAATTGGTTGAGTGTTCAAGCTTCTCTTGACAATAAGTGCTTCTCTGGTGGCAAAAGTCTGCACATTGTCATCGTCCTCTTCATCACCTACTGAAGGTAGAATCTGATCGTCATCCTCAGACTAAGACTCGATCTCGCCATTTTCCATCATCAAAATATTCATTCGGTTTGGACACTGACTGGCGACATGTCCTCGTCCTAGACACTTGAAACACTGGATATCTTGTGCTCGCTCTTGTGATACCACTGGTTGCTTACCACGCCCATTTTCAGAAACGGGGGCCTTGGGCTTGCTGGTCTTGCCTTGTTTGCGAATCCGAAGTGACGATTGTGGTACTTGCTTCCTGGTAGTGTTAAGAGTGTACAAAGGGTTAGAATAAGATTTAAATGGAGTATTACCTTGATTCGAAGACTTCCTTTGCTGCTTTCGTTCCATTTTTATCGCTATTTGCATCATATCATCAACCTCGATATAATGCTGCAACTCAGCAGCGCTGGTAATTTTGGTGTTCAACCCTGCTATAAACGTGCCATGGTTGCTTCTCGATCCTCCTCGATATTTGCACACATCATAGCCATATCCATATCCTTAAAATAATTCTCAACGCTCATATTTCCTTGTTTCAAATTTTGCAATTTTCGAAATAAATCACGATGATAATGAATAGGAACAAACCTCTTTCGCATTATTCGCTTCATATCATTCCACGTCGCAACGGGGCCTTCATCAGAATTCCTACTGCTAAGCAATAACTGGTTCCACCATATCAGGGCATAATCAACAAACTCTGTTGCTGCTAATCGAATCTTCTTTTGTTCCGAGTATTATAACACTCAAAAATATGCTCAACTTTGTTTTCCTAAGCCAAGTATGTATCAGGATCTGAACGTCCCTGAAAAGAAGGAATAAAAATCTTAATGTTAGTCAAATTACCTTCTACCTGTTGCATATGTCCTTGTCTAGGAGTATGTTGTCCCGGTGACAGATTGACTTCATTTTCGTTCAACATTTCATGAACAGAGTTGGAACCTCCATCAAGCCTATCCATCATCAATTGTAATGGCTCTATGGCAGAAGCTATTACTCGTTACATCATTCTTTCTAAGGCTTGCATCTACGGAAATGGTGGATTTTTTCAACCGTATTGTCATCGAAACCTGTCATTTTCAAATAACACAAACAAACAAAAAAATGACAATACTATTATCAGTTAGTGAAAAAATAAATGAAAAGGTCCTCACAGCACACTCAACAAAAAGTCTCGCAATGGTCACTCCAAGAATAGTGCACTCAAAATTTAGCACTCAACGCTCGTGTTTCACTCAGGACAATACTTGAATGGCTCTTTTTGTCTCCCCTTCTGATCTCACACGCTCAATGCCTTTTTTCCTTATACTTTCTCGAAAATCAGCTCTTTAAATAACTAATTCAACGCCTCGAAACTCGTTATAATGGTGTGGCTAAATAGAACAACAGATAATGAAAACAAGAACAAAGATGACAACAAAGATGCTACGAAACAAAAGAAAATCAAGATGTAAAATAAAATAAAAGAAAGAGAAAATAATGAAAATAAGAAAGATGACACTAAAACGAACAAAAGATGAAAATAAAAAAGGTAAAAAGTCTTACTACAAAGACGAGCTTACAACGTCCCTATCACCGAACAAACAGGTAAAATACGCTCTGACGATTTCCGAGTACATTGAAGTTGCAATTCAGAGTTCATACAAAGTTTCTAATTATACAAAGACACAATACTAAATACATATAGAGATATATAATATATACATATAGATATGAAGAAAGAAAAAGAAAGAAAATAATAATAATAATAATAATAATTTCTTTCGAATCTGATTTTTTATTGTTCGAATCTATTTTTTTTAATTTGAATCTATTTTTTATATATTTGAATCTGTTTTTTTAACTGTTTTTTATTTGAATCTGTTTATATTCGAATCTGTTTTTTTAATTTGTTTTTTTTAATTTGTTTTTTCGAAACTGTTTTTTATATTCGAATCTGATTTCTTTTAATATTCAAATCTGATTTTTTTTTGTAACTTGAATGTAATAAATATATATATACAAAACTAAATTCGACATACAAACTTACAAGACTCGACGTGCAGAAATTTACAACGAATCCAACAACCTAGGCTCTGATTACCACATAATATGACACAGAGTTCGTCAGAACGGACTTTCCTCGTTAGTTTTGGATCTAGGAATATTGTAGGCACGTTCCTGCAATAAAGACGATAAAAAAATAATTATACGATAAATTTATATTAAGTAAAAAAAAATTAAAGAAGAACAAAATGACATTAAATATATATATATGTAATAATTTGGTGTTTCGAAAAGGACTTCAACGACGACGACGATGAAGACTTTAAAACGGTCGGTGGTGGAAGACGCTAAACTCAAAAGAACTTGAATAATATGTTGATCAAACCTGAATCGAATCTATTTAACGTCGTAGGACTTGGACCCGCTAAATATCAATTTAAGAACCCGAAGTCTCAAAAGACAATCAAACGAATTGAGAGTCAAATAGTTCTAAAAAGAACCGAAATGAGAAAGAACTCTCAAATAAATTTTATTCATTCAAATGTGTAACCTTTTTACATAAATTAATTACATATATAGATATATATAAATCAATTGATTCAAATGAATTTGAATTCAATAACTTCCACTCGGCGGGCATGCTTCTTGGCCGATTGCATCACATGTTAAATGTGATGGAATATTTGAAATGACAAAAGATTTGAATTTATCCTTATCCACTCACGTGGGAAATGTGGAATTGGAAACCTTCTCCAACATTCGGCAACAACAACAAACCACGCAAAAACAAAAAAAAATAGAAATATTATATTGGTGTAATATTAGTATAATATTAGTGTAATATAATGGAAATATTGTACTAGTGTAATATTTATATATGTACAAACATACCTAATAAATAGTATAATCTAATATGTCTCATTTTAACATGTAACACATTAAAAGTCTTATCTCCTAAGGCACAAATATTATCAAATGAATTAGACATGTTGGTACAAGTAAGGAAAAGTACTTCCCTGAAATATTTTGCCTTAGATCGAGTAATTCTTCCTAAAGGCAAGACCTCCGGATCAGTGTCAAGTGTTGTTGAAGATGTGCTCACATCAGATTTATCGAAACTTGCTCGACAAGTCACCCAAAAATACGATTCGGCTTTCACATCTCCCTAAAACTTGTTCCTCCATCCCTTGACCCAATTCAAGTATCAAAATCAGAGGGTTTAGTACATTAAGACGCACCTAGACATCCCTCAAGTAGGACCAATACATAGCAGACCCTAGAAACACCTTAAAACTTAACCAAAACTCATTGAAAACCTCTCAAAACACCATCTAAACCTTATGTATGTGATTATATACTTAAAAGTCTTATTATTTACATATAAACACTTCAGTATTCATATATTTAGGCATCAAAATAGACATGTAAAACCCTTGAACGAAAATCATGAAAAATAATGGAATTTTTTATCAAAAAAATCGGTTCTATTGATTCAAGACTCTAAAGATTGTTTCAATTAGACAAGAACTTAAGAATTTCATTAAATAACTTTAGATCTCATAATTTTGAATGATTCTCACCTCCAAAATTATTCCAACCTCCTTCGAAGATTTAAAAACAAGCAAAATCGAAGAAGAACAAAGAGATTTTAAAGAAGAAATATACAAAGAATTAACCAAATAAATTTTTATTAAAAAGATTAGTGTTTACCTTAGAAAATATGATTTAGTAGCTTCCTAGAAGAGGAAAAAACAAAATTCTAAAATTAAGTTTATGTTTTGATATAAAATAGGTTTTTAGGAATTAAAATTAAGTTATTTTGATTACTGTGTTCTAAAATTTGGGTTAAGAGTTAATTAAATAAGCCCATAGAAGTTTAGATCAACTAGAATTACAATTGGATCAAGTTCCATTAAAGATTCAAAGTTTTGGCTTAATTTTATAAAATTATCCTCAACTTTTGAATTTTTACAAAATAGTCACTAATTTCTAAATCTTAGGAATTCAGGGGTCAATTTTTGAAATTGAATTGAAAAATCCAAATATATATCAAATAAAGATTTTAAGATATTTTTACATAATTTATTTTGATTTAAAACTAATTTTTAAATATTTAATCCCGAACTAGGCTAAACTGACAAAATCGGTTCACTAAACTTTTAGGCCCAATTTGGGGCGTTAAAACTCTCCCCCACTTAAGAATTTTCATCCTCAAATTTTAACCATGAAAAGAGGTAAGAAAACTACTCATTTACAACTTCCTTTCACTACCATATGAGTTTCCAAACACCAAGATACCACTTAAAACAGTTTGACCCACATGATCACCTTATCAAAAGGACCTTTGCTACCAAAACCAAAGTCTCAACTTAAATATCATAAACACAAGACTCGGTCTCATCCAAACACAACACTTCATCACAACTTAAAATAATACACAAACAATGGTACACCAAAAACATTATGGTTCTTTTCAATACTCATTTCATCCTCTAGCAAAAGCAACATTCTTTTTCTTTTCTGGAGACCTTACCTTTCCTTACTTAAGGTTGGTATCCGACTTTCGGCAAACTACAATAGCTTCCAACTACTATTAAAAAACTTGTCTTTCTCAAGCATATTCTAACACATAAGGCAAACAAAAACTTTCCACCAAGTCTCACTTAACACAACAATACATAATAACTTCCACGAATAGAAACCTTAAACGGTACCACTCGAACACCCTACTACGGACACGAATATAATCAAACTCCATCAACGGAAACACCTTCACCAAGAACCCAAAAGATTCACGTCAATGTGCCTTATCACACATTTCTAGAACTAGATAACTCACTTATACCGGTCATATGCCTGTTAACGAGAGAATACCTGAAACTCAACTGGAAATTCAACATCCGTCTCAAAAACCTTACCATATTAAAGCATACTATTCAACCAACTTAACATAAAAGCTTAGAACAATGATGTCCAAACTCAACTTACCAACATACATTCACTTTCACCTCAACCACATCCAACGATAAGTCTATCAAACAACAACCGCTTTTAAACTCCTGATGCAACTTCTTACTTCCTGATGCATAGTAAAAGACTACAACAAACTTTGATTAAGATACCATTATAACTTAGAACCATAAAACACAACCACGAGCCTCATAGACACAAAAGACAACCAACATCCCAGCTAAAACTAAAGTCATAATAAGCATCTCAGATTAACCTATCATCCAACACAAGACACTTCTAATCTTTTTGTGTCAGTACACAACATCATGCTCATCCAAAAGTTAGTACCTTATATAAGGACTAGACCACCATAACCAACTCGGCAACGCACCGTTAACAACCTGGATGTACTACACACACAACTTTTCCCAAACAACAAATCACTACTAGACCATTAAACAACACGACACTATAGTCAGCTAACTCTTATCTCACTTAGATTATTCTAAGCTCAAACTTGTGCTTCTCTAACCTAGCCAAGCTTAATGATACTACTCCGTCCACTCACCTAAACACCATTCTTAACTTTAAGCAACAACAACACAAGAAAAAACCAATCATTAACAAAAAACTCAACAAACGCAACACTCACAACACCTCCTGACGATAAAACAAGCCCAAAAGATTGATTAATAAAGCTTTCAAACTAACCAACGATCCTCGATGCACAACTCCTCAATAAAGAGGTATCCAAGAGTAATATCCGATAAGTCTACCATAACCTGACCATAACCAAGTAAAACCCGACATAACTCTTTAAGAACATGGCATAGAAAAGCTATGCTAAACGGCACGATCACAACCTCCCAAGGTCCACACAACTCCGTTATGTATCCTTCCACACCTCAACTCTTTTTTCGATATATTTATTTCCTTTCCAGAAACCCAACCAATACTTCCCAATATAAAATAATAGATCAGTTATAACCTTGACCTAACCAATTTTTGAACCATACCAAACATAAATATCAAGTGGTACTTCCACCAAACACAACGATAACAAAACACCTCTTACACAAATCAAACTCTCGCCGAAGAGACATCGAAAAACTCATCCTTTCACCTCACTAACAACTAACCTCTTCTATCAACAAACCCAAGGCACTCAACCTAGGTTCAACTATCCACAACTTCAATCTTAACTAACCAAACCTTATATAATATTACTTTTGAACCAAAAAGGTAACTCGACCTACTGCACAATAGGCTCAATACCAACAAGAGTATCTTTCGAGCACCTTTATAAACCTATACTTTTTTCCTAAAGGACTGACCATAACATAACTTTCGTTTTCAAGCGGGAAACATTTGCAGATATGGACAATTTATGCATGATTTCCTTATGTTGTACTAGATGCTTATGCAAGTGCATGTAAATGCAATCTAGGTCATGCTCAAGAATGCACACATGTCCTAATATGTCTAATGTATATGCATATGAGTGCTCCTATACTATGCATGATTATTGTTCATACTCTCAAACAACATCCTCAACTCCGTAATTTCAATTTTCTATCTATGCAACGTTCAGAACCATAGAAACTTAGGACTCAAGAGTACACAACCACACCATAACCCGAATGTTTATAACACGTTTGATTCACCTTACACACAAAGCACTTTGAAAATTCAAAAGGCACTCTCAATGGTGTAGTCACCTAGTACTCACCAGCATAACAAATTCCCAAACTAAACTGATTCAAAACCACTTTATACTCAAACAAAATCGAGGACCCAGTCAACTCAAGATTGGATATCACAACACAACAACAAAAATTTGTCTACACTCTCTAATCTCCACAACTCCTCTATCAACAAGTTTTAGCTTTCTTTTTGGTCCCATATCAAGCATAATACAATAGAAAAACAATTTTAACATGCAAAAATATTTTGCAAATTTTGTTAGGCCAGAGCGAAGCAAGTTTCCAGTAGCTCAAGTACAATATAAAATAATTTTTTAGTAGTAGTTAGAGCAATGGGTACCCAAAATAAACCCTAGTAATATATACTCAATCATCACATAGCACAATCATCAACTATGAATAGCATCAAGAATATGTAACCATATAACAAGTGTATTTTCCACAACATGCATTAAGCATCATATAAAATCATTACAAAATCTCATGCATTAACTAATGCAAATTCAAACTAGTTTCTTGTGTTAAATGGCATATCAAAAACCACAAATCTCATGATATTTTCAAATTATAAATCATTTTTCAAAATTAACTGACAGCAATAGATGCAACATTTAAAATCTAAGCATATTTCCTTTTATAAATTTCATATACAATACAACCTTAAAAAGGGTCAAAACATCTCCGCATAACTAATGTAATAATAATGCAACAAGATTTCATCATGCTTACAAAAACCCTAGCATATCATGCTTTATCAACATTCATATATATAACAAACATCCATGTACGGTTTTTAAGCAAGATCTAAGTATAAGTCCACACAATAACATATCAAACAAAGCATCACGAAGTTTAATCAACCGAATAAACCTAGGTTGTGATACCAACAAATGTAACCCCTTCGACCCGGTCTAGACACCACGCGACTCGAACGAGTTACACAGAGAATACTGAAGCTAATCTAAAGACTCGTCACGATAAAGAATATGAATTATTTCTAGCCTATAACAGACTTAATGGTAAGGGGTTTTAAAACACCCTTAGCCCGTTTCGATACAAAGACTATGCTCGTTTGATGCCCTACGATACAATACTTGTTTTGATATAGTATAAGCCTCATTCTGATACACCTACCTTAATTTGTTTCGAAACGATCTCTTACGATTTCTATACACAAGCTTATTTTCCCAGATTTCTCTCGTGTTCTTTGTTGAGTAACGATACCCTAAGGTATCATTCTGAAACCATCTGCCTAGAAACTAAAAACTTCCTAGATTTCAAGCCTCTAAATGTTTCATAACATTCTATATATACAAATTCATCTATAAACACTTTAAGCACATATCAAGACATATTAGATAGATGCAATTCAACCTAGTTAGAAATAATATATTCAACTCCTAAAATTTTGCTTCAACATCAACAATCGTAAAAACACATGGAAGAACAACCTCAATATACTCAACATGATTTCTAGATACATTCTAACCTAAATAACCACATCATAGGTTCAAGTACAAATAGTCATGCTTCATTATCTAAAACACTCAAATTCACACATTGGGATAACTGTAACCAAACTTCAATATAACTTTATTATAACAAAAGGAATACCAATAGGCAATTCAAATCCAAGTCATAAAGCTAACATCAACATAGATAATCATTCTCAATATGATGTCTCATTCCCATTGCTCTCTCACTACTACTAATGTTATAAAGACATACTTGAGCTTTCACTTGGCAGTTACATGGATCCTTGCTTCTCTTTGTTGTCTCCACACTAAATACTATACATTGCAAGGTAAATGAGAGGGTAAGCATTCGCTTAGTGAGTGAATAAAAATATATTTTAAAAAAAAACTTGCAATGCAGACCATATTAAACCAATTTCATCAATTCGAAAACCAAGTCATGCTAACCTTTAAACATCATCTTAATAACCAACACAAAATATGAATACCATACCACACAACACTAAGCTAACCTCTAATGCATCACTCAAAGAATTTATAACACATACGAATTTTGTATTTATAGTACACTATACATCATATTAATCAATCAACTTATCTCTTTAAAAATCATCTTAATAACCAACACAAAATAAAACCAATGCTCAAGCTTCATGTTAAAAACAGTAAGTAACCACATATATCCCACTAACTTATGTATTAATTGCATAAACTGGTAAAAACCAATTTTCTCATATTTTCAAAATAAAACCATGAGAGCATCATATGCATATAAAAAATTTGTAAGAACATCTCACGAGCATTGAAACACGTGCATAGTCATATATGTACAAGTATAACACGAGCATGACTAAAACACGTAGTAAAACAAGGCATAATATGAGAACCTTTAAGAAAGCAATAATTTAAACTTACTTACGAGTATAGGGAGGTTTTTCAAACCTTAACTACACTCCCAAACCTTTGAAATTACATTTAAAACATTGTTGTTTAGATAGCCCTCATAATCCACTCACCAATTTACTAAAACTTACTCGATAAGTCACCCAAAAATGCGATTTGGCTTTCCAATCTCCCTCAAACTTATTCCTACATCCATTGAACTGATTCAAGCATACAAATCAAAGGGTTTAGTGCATTAAGATGCCCGAACATCCCTCAAGTCAGACTAATAAATGAAAACCTCTAGAAACACCATAAAACTTAACTAAAATCACTGAAAACCTCTTTAAACACAACCTAAACCTTATGTATGGGATTAAATACTTAAAATTCATATTAATTTCATCTAAAGACTTCAATATTCATGTATTTAAGTATCAAAAATAGCCACGTAATACCCTCGAAGGAAAATCATGAAAAATAATGGAATTTTTTATCAACAAAATCAATTCTATTGATTCAAGACTTTAAAGATTATTGAAATCAGCCAAAAACTTAGAAATTTTATTAAAGAACTTTAAGTTTCAGATGTTTGAATGATTCTCACCTACAAAATTGATCCAACCTCCTTCCAAGGTTTAAAAACAAGTAAAAACGAAGAAGAACGAAGAGATTTAGAAGAAGAAAAATGTAAAGAATTAACCAAACAAATTTTTATTGAAAAGATTGGTTTTTCCTTTGAAAATTTATGGAGTGTTGCCTAGAATTGGAGAAAACAAAATTATAAAATTAAGTTTATATTTTTATGTAATATAGGTTTTTAGGAATTAAAATTAAGTTATTTTGGATTTTGGCTTTTAAAACTTGGGTTAAATGTCAATTAAAAAAGCCCATAGAATTTTAGATCAACAAGAATTATAATTGGATCAAACCCCTTAAAGAATCAAAGTTTTTGTCTTAGTTTTATAAAATTATCATCAAGTTTTAAATTTTTACAAAATAGTCACTAATTTTAAAATCTTAAGAATTCAAATGTCGATTTTCAAAATTAAATTGACCAAAGTCAAATATATATCAAATAATGATTTTAGGATATTTTTTCAATAATTTATTTTTATTTAAAACTATTTTTTAAGTATTTAATCCTGAACTAGGTTAAATTGACAAAACTGATTCACTAAACTTCTAGGCCCAGTTTTACGGTGTTACAAGGGTTTAAATTAATATCCAATTTCTCCTTAAAAACAATGTATCTAACCTTATTCTCCCTGCAAAATCTACATCCTAAAAAATATTATAAATATCTCATTAAAATAATCTTAATTGTGAGATCATAAACTTTACAACCCATGGATCACTCAAAATAACCTAAATAGTTGCTTACTTTTAAATTTTAATTTTTATATATATCCTAGCTTATACAAAAGAATCAACACTTCGTAACGTATAGTTATTCCTTTTGAGTAGGACCCTTAACAACTTAATTCTAATATATTTTTATTTTTTGTTGCCCTTATTCTTAGAGACGCTAACTAAATGAGCACTAATTGAATCAATATTTTTACAATTATAATTCTTTAAATTTTCTTCCTCTTTAACATAATGAGAAATAATCTGATTTGAAGTTTATTTCTCCTTTAATAATTGTAACTAATTTTGAATTAGTTAAACTGTATAGAAAGCTATACCAAAATTATAAAAACAAACAATTGTTATAAAGTTTGATCTTATGTGCCTTAAATTTTGAAGTAATATAATATAGTCCCTTACATTTTCTTGATCCTTATGCTTCATAGACCTCAAGTAAACCAAAAGTGATGTCATATTAATCTTAAAAAATTAGTAATTTTTTCTTCTCAATTTTATCAAGGAAACCCTTAGTATGAATAATTTTTTTTTAGATTTGTATTCCTAAGAGTTTCTAAAATATTATACTTTATGATCATTAGACTTATGCAACTTGAAAAAACTCGCCTCTCAAAACCCTATTTATGGATGCTTACCGCCGTGAAAGGTGCAAGTTATTCTTCACTTAGTGTAAGTTCTATGTTCATAAAACCAAATACTTGTACTAATATCTCAACTCATTCATCTTAAAATCTTGGTTCAAGCCCTTTGTTACTATATATAAGTGTCTTTTCTATTCCTTGAAATTAATTTCACTAGAAATGAGTGTAGAATGTATTCAACAGATATTATGACAACAAAGATAAATTACCTAAATATAGAACAAAAATAAGTAAATAAACAAGCTTACATAAATATCTATAAGTAAACAATAAATTCAAAATAATGGTTAGTTCCCCTCAAGATACCAAGCACAATATTAATATCAAGTTTTTGGACAGTAATATTAACTGTAAGGTACTCTTGTTATGGCAATCAAACATTGACAATAAACTATGTCAAACAATAAATTAATCTTTTAACTAACGTATTGTTCACATAAAATACCTTATAATTGTCATACATTTATCGTCATAGTTTTCGTTATAATTCGGTCAAATATTAATTTTCCTTTAGGAAAATTAATAAACGCATGGATTACAAAATCACATAATCATCTTAATATTTTAAACAAAATAATCTACACAAAATCGGTCACTTTGATGATATTAAATTTTAATTATCTATTAAAATATTAGATATCCGAAGCCAAAATATGAATTTAATTGTTTCAAAATATTTTTCTTAATTTTATCTTTCACTCAAAGTAAACGATAACCAAAATAATAATAAATTTGAATTAAGGTAATCTCATCTCAA
The DNA here is from genome assembly GCA_035048815.1 of Abelmoschus esculentus. Taxonomy (NCBI): domain Eukaryota; kingdom Viridiplantae; phylum Streptophyta; class Magnoliopsida; order Malvales; family Malvaceae; genus Abelmoschus; species Abelmoschus esculentus. Next base: position 16,433,426 of record JAUCBN010000007.1, on the reverse strand, counting down.
GATACCAGACACTCCATTAATACCTTATTTTTAGAAGAAAAAAATATTAACTTGTAAGTGCTACATTGGTGTAGTAATCAAACATTGATAATGAAAACATGTCAAACATAATTCTTTTTTTCGACTGATTTATTGTTCGTAGATAAAACTAAATAATTATCACATGTTTATTATCACAGTTGCACATGTAACATTACTAATTATTAATCTTCCTTTGGGCCGATTAATATTAGCATAAACTGAATTACATGCACAAAACCTTATATATTTTAAAATAAAATAATTTTCACAATAGATGTCACTTTGGTGACTTAATAATTTAATTAATTTATCTTAAAATATATAATATAAATATACAATATTCAAACTTAATATTTATAACAATCAAAGCTGAAATTTCTGATAACACTTAAGTTTTCAAACTAACTAAAATTAAGATTGTCTTAATGGGTTATCAGAATCCAAAGAACCAAAATACTTGATTTTTATTAAAAAAAATCCTTAAATATATTTTTACCAAAACTAAAGTCGATCAAAGTATTTAATCTTTAACTAAAATCCAAAAACAAAATCATCATGCAAATAAGTAGTTCATATAATGATTATTTGAAACTTTAATATAATCATAATAATCTAATAATCGGAAAAGAAAATTTTAATCAAACCGAATTGAATATATCAATACAAAATATATATTCTATAATACATAATAACATATGATCAAAACTGAATACTGAATATCTTAATTAATTAACTACATAAAGAAGAAGTATACTTTAAAAGTAACATATCGAAAGATCGGTCAATCATAACTTAATAGACATATACCGAATATAAAGCTTTAATAGCTAACCTGATTATAAAATTTTTGAATCATGATAAATTTATCAAGACAAAGCCCAAATTAATTATATTTTCTTTATTACTAATGATCAAAACTAAAATTTTGATCCAACCGAATTAAATATATATTTATAACAATAGATCAAATAAATAAATGGTATATCAAGAATCTTTCATTATTTTTGAAAACCCTAAAGTCAACTATAATAGTAATGGAGATTTAATAACTCATATGCATATTACCGAATCCCATTAACAACAAAACTCGTAATCTGAATTCATTACTAACACAATTAGGGTTTTCGTACGAAGGTTATCGTAAAAAGCTAATTGATTTTTTTCTTCAGAATATGCGATATATTTAAACCTTAATAGATGAGAATCAATTATAAGATTTTTATCGCATAAAATTATAATAAAAAATGTGAATTAAAATTATAGAAAAGAAACCGTATCCAAACATAAAAATCTGAGATTTTAAATCGACAATAAACAATAAAGAATTTAAAACCCAAAAAAATAGATCTCAATGATTCGACATAATCCTGGCATTGATACCACTTGTTAGAATTAAAATATATTTCATACGAATATAAAACCAAGATTTATGCATCTCAAATAATCAAAAATAATAAAATAAATAAACTGAATAAGGAAACGTACCTGAATTAATCGATAGATATTTTTCTGAGGGTTTGATCTTCCAAGAAGTTAAGTTATCTCTTGTCATACAACTCTCAGACGGGGAAAAGAGATATGCAAGTTAACCTAATTCTTGGACCATAACTCCTTTATATAGTTAATTTAATAACCAACTACCAAGTATTTATAACTCTTCCCCTCATCAAATTATAAATACACCTTATATTATCTACACTTTTAATTCCATGAAAATTTAAATTTTAATCCAACAACTTAAGGATGCCCTATTGAACTATGAGTTGTTGATTTGCTAACAATGCATAACCCGCTGAGGCAGCTAAGGTGACCCTTTAGCGACTCGCCAAGGCAACACTTCAACCTTCTAAATTAATAAGACGGGAATACTAAGCAATTGGATTTCATACTATGAAGCAATCTAACCTCGCCTTTCCATCATAGCTTGAGATTCTAATCAATTATTTAGTTATCTTTTATTATTTTAGTTAATCATACTTCAAACCAATTGTGTTTTATTTTTCTTAGTGCATGAAATATATATTGTGTGGGTATCCAGTCCTTGTGGGTTCGACATCTAAAATATTATAACTTGGCGCAAAAGGTGTAGGACTTCCTACTCGCACCAGTTACAAGATGTAAGATTCAATCATGCTACATTTATTTGTGGTTACAAGTTGATTTTTTGTTTATTTGTCGTATTAATTGAGCGTTGGAAATCAAAGACTCATACGTTTCACGTGTCGTGTAGTTAATGTACCATTATGCTCAAAGATGTGGTGATGTTAATCAAGATCCCAGTAAATAAGATTCTATTAGTTAAGGACATATAGGATTCAACTACAAAGCTTTTTATAATTAACTTGGTATGGTTTTAACTAAAACCAATATGAGAGGGTATATTGATGTTAGATAAATCTGGTAATTTTTTTTCACACATGGTATCTATCATATCGATTATTTTCTTTACAAATTAGTAATTATAGCTGAGGATCAATAATATTAACATTCTTGTATTATGAGTTGTGTAAGGTCACGTTATTAGATATTAATAGTGTGAAGGCAAAGGTGTTGGTGGATGTTTGTTGTTATTGCAAGCTTGAGCATGGTAATGACTTCCATTTTTACATTGATTACTCAAAGTTTGAGAAATTCTTCTCTTATCAATAGTTTTTTATACTTTTATTTAGAAATTTAAGTTTATTTAATTTTAATTTTTTTATTTTATTCAAAACTTAATCAAACAACTATTATTTGAATGTTTATATAGACGGAATACAAAAAAGTCACAAAGGTTAGCACACAATAATATGAGAGTATTGATGATGAATTCGTATCTTTGTTGTGCGGTTACATTGATGATCCACTTTGTTTTTAAAGAATACCAATTTGGAGATAAGGTCCAAAGAGAGTTTGATTTCCATCAGCCTATTCTAAGAGATTCATCGAATTATGATACCTTACACCATGTAGATTTTCGCTGCTAGAGGCATCATGCATGGAAAATAAACATATCAAGTATGTTGATATTTAGAACAATAGACATGAAATATTGTAACCTCGTTTTTCAAAATCAGTTGTAATCACCAATTTTTAATCATAATTTTAAATCATTATTTTAAATTCAAATAAGTGCTTAAACATTTGAATGTGTTACTATATTACATGTTCATGATCATGTGTTATATCAATGTTAAAGGTATCATATAATTGTTTATTATGCATATCATGTGTGCATTGTATTATAACTAGTTACGTATGTATGTTACATATTTCCATGTGTGTATTATATGTTGAATAATTTGTGTTGTTTAGTTATGTGCATTTATCATCCGTATGTTATGTATATATTATATGAACCGTCATATATTATCATCGCGTGTTAACTATGTGTTATCATACGTTATGCATGTCATGTTTATTATGATAATATGTTTCGAGTTTCTAGTATTAGGTATATATACGAATTATCCATTTCATCATGTTGTTATTATTATTGTATTAACATGTTATCACTATTTTTATGATGTAGCATTTCATGGCCCATATAATATGAATATAATAAAAGACTCATTCAAGCTTAAATTAGAACACTTCATCAATCCAAACTTATAAAATTACACACACATTTTAAAATGTTTACATGGTCCAAATGAACCTGAGCACAAATGTGAGAAAAACCCTAGGGCTAATGTTGATTGTCTGCTTTCAGATGCAGTCGCCGCTCAATCTGGAGTGTTGTATGAAAAATCAAAAACGGATGGTCAAGATCCATTCAAGCTAGATTTTCTAGAATCCACACATGCCCATGCACGGCTCTTCATTTCCCTCACGCACGAGTAGAATGTACGTGTTTGACTCTTCGATTGACCTGTGACCTTTCTTCTATTGGTTGTCTGACTTTAGGTTGTCGTACATACGATTGCCGACTATTATCCAAATTTCCTTCAAAGAAAATGAAGCATTATATTTAAATCTTCATAAAAACCGAATTAAAAGGATAAAAACAAGATCTGCATAAAGCATTCGTCTTTCAATCATTTTAAAAGACATAATTTCAAAACAACCACAAAATTTTTTTCCAAACCCCTAAAAAAATTTTAGCGAAACATTTTTACATCGCTGCACAAGTCAATAATTTGAAATCAGATAATTCATACTACTTGTTCTTCTATCTCAATAATGGATGATCGTACTTGATTATCTTGGAAGAACATGAACAACGCCAAGTATTTCTAAAAAATATATGGTACTTGTGGTTAATCATCTGAGAGTGGAGTTGGTTAGAGTAAATTGGATGAATCCTATATTAAAAATAAGCAATCTAAGATGGTAAAACTTAAATAAAATTAATTTTAATCAAAAATAATATTAACAGAGAAACCAAACTGAATTAGAGTTGTGATGAGAATATTTTGAGGGTTGTGAAAAATTTCCTTAGTACAAATTTTGACCACTTACGGTACTTGAGTTTGGTTAGTTGTCTATTTTCTAGAATAAAACAACAAAAATATCTTCAATAGAAGCACAAACTGTAGAGATCTCAAACTTGAACTCTTATCTTAACCTATCACAGTGAATGAAAATTAAGCTAAGGAACATGGCTTTGATTTTGTGAGTAAGTGTATATAAACACTTCTCACTTCATTTATCTCATCCATGTAGGATAAGGGTGATGCGTGTAAAAAGTGCATAATTGGAGTGCAAGTGTACACGTAGTCAAATAATAAAGTGATAAGTAAATCAAGTATCGTCTCCATAGAGATTGGTGTGCTTAATATGCTTCCTTGGATCTTCTTGCTTCTGTAAAATAAAAGTAAAAACACAAATAAGTTAGATATTGATTAAACTAAATAAACTAACTAAATAAAGAAAATATGAGAGAGGGATAGGGTAAGATCCAATTGTATTATATAGTGGATGTGATTGATCTGCTTCTTTCCAATGCAATTACACTGCATTGCCTCGGCAGTACTGCAGATATTGTCTCGGCAGCGACAATATTCTCTGCCACGACAATCTCTTGCTCTTGAGCAGATTTACCAAAGTTCGGCAAAGTATCCTTTAACGATTCCGCTTATCTCTAAGTCAAAATACTGTTGATGACCAGTCCTTGATGATACCTCTCGGCATGAATCAATTATAATCACCAATCAATCCCACACTTCTCTTAGCCGCTGAAACTCTTAACCTATCTCTAAGCCAGTTAGTGTTTCCCAATTGAAACACTGTACTTATCCCTTTCGTGAATCTAACTCTCTTGATATTAGATAAATGGATTACTCACAAACTTCTCTCTCGAGCTTGAATGTAAGAACAAGGAATGAAAAAGAATAAGCAAACTTCTATATTTTATTACATTAGGAACAAGAAACAAAGTACAATCTCATCTCACAAATACTCTACAACTTTCACCAAACCCTAAGAGAACTTTAAACATGATGGGAAGAATTGTCCCTAAGGTGAAAGTTTTCTCGGTTTAGGTGTGTTGGCCGAATCTAATGTCTCTCTAACCTCTAGGACGGCTATGCCTTATATAGGCTTGGCCTAGGGCAAACCTTTCCTAATTAGAGTACAACTTAGAGTATGGAACAAGATATGTACTTTAGGTTAAATATTTAGGGACTCTAAATCTTGTGAAAATGTTTTTCTTGAGAAATTTTTTTACAGTCTTGGAGTCACTGTGAGGTATGGCAATTGCTTCGACCCATTTTGACACATAGTCTACTACCATTAGAATGTAGAGATTACCTTGAGAATATGGGAATGGCCCCATAAAATCTATTCCCCAAATATCAAATAATTATACTTCCATTATGGGCTTCTGTGGCATCTTATTACGCTTAGATATATTGCCCGTCCTTTGGCATCGGTCACAATTCTTGCAATAGATTTGAGCATCCTTGAATAGTATGGGCCATTAAAAGCCTGATTGAAGCACCTTAGCTACTGTTTTGTTTCCTCCAAAATGTCCTCCACAAGGTGAATCATGACAATACCGAAACACTTCTTTCTGTTCATCTTCCGGAAAACATCTTCTTATAACCTGATCTACACATTGCTTAAACAAAAGAGGATTGTCCCAGAAATAATGTTTTGCATTATGCTGAAACCTCTTCTTTTCATTATAGTTAAGGTTATAAGGGATAACTCCACTGACTAAATAATTGACAAGATCATCATATCAAGGAGTAGTTGTTACTACAGCCAGGTCTTCTTTTAAGGTTGCCGAGATGTAGTTATTTAATGCCTCGGTCGCACGGTTGTATACTGTTGTGATTTTTCTGTCGGTAGTGTCCTCGGCAGTTGCTTTGACATAAAGTATTTGTTCATCTAGGAAGGCATCTTGTATTTCTTCCATTGAATTGTTATTGCTTTCGTTCTCCAGTCTGGAGAGGTGATCTGCTACCTGATTCTCAGTAACTTTTCTATCCTTGATTTCCACATCAAATTCTTGTAAAAGAAGGATCCATCTAATCAGCCTTGGTTTGGCATCCTTCTTCGAGAATAGATATTTGATTGCCAAGTGATCCGTATGGACTGTAACTTATGTTCCGATAAGATATGATCGGAATTTGTCAAAGACAAATACTACTGCTAGTAATTCCTTCTCTGTTATGGTGTATTTTATTTGAGCGTCATTGAGTATCTTACTACCGTAGTAGATGACATGGAACAGGTTGTTCTTTCTTTGCCCAAGTGTTGTCCCGATAGCATGATCACTTGCATTGCACATTAATTTGAAGGATAGCGACCAATCTGGTGGGACCACTATTGGTGTTGTGACCAACTTCTCTTTTAGGGCTTCGAATGCTTTAGTGCATTCCTTATCGAATTTGAATTTTCTGTCTTATTCAAGAAGGTTATAGAGGGGTTTAGAAATTTTCAAAAACTTAGAAATAAACCTCCTATAAAAGCCTGCATGGACCAAGAAGCTTCGAACTCCTTTCATAGAAATTGGTGGAGGCAAATTCTTTATCACATCAATTTTTACTTTATCAACTTCAATTCCTTCTGATGATATTTTGGGTCCCAATACTATGCCCTCATTCACCATGAAGTGGCATTTTTCCCAATTGAGGACTAGATTGGATTCTTCACATCTTTGTAACACTTTTTCCAAATTTCCAAGGCAATGATCAAAGCTGTCTCCAAAGACCGAAAAATCATCCATGAATATCTCCAGGAATTCCTCTATCATGTCTGAAAAAATTGCCATCATGCATCTCTGAAAGGTTGTCAGGGCATTATAGAGGCTGAACGGTATTCTTCTAAATGCATATGTTTCATATGGGCAGGTGAAGGTGGTTTTTGCCTGGTCTTCTGGATCAATGGAAATTTGATTATATCCTGAATAACCATCAAGGAAACAGTAGTAAGGCTTACCAACAAGTCTATCAAGTATTTCATCAATAATGGGTAAAGGGAAATGATCCTTCTTGGTTGCCTTACTCAACTTGCGATAATCCATACAAATCCTCCAACCGGTCACAGTCCTGGTTGGGATCAACTCGTTGTTTAAATTGGTTATGACAGTCATACCACCTTTCTTGAGTACATATTGTACCGGGTTTACCCATGCACTGTCAAAAATAGGGTAGATAATTCTGGCATCAAGCCATTTGATTATTTCCTTACGTACTAACTCCTTCATGGTATGGTTAAGTCTCCTTTGAGCCTCAATAGTGAGTTTATGATCTTTCTCTAAAAGGATTTTATGCATACACACTGTCGGGCTTATTCCCTTCAAATCGTCAATGGACCATCCAAGTGCCTTTTTGTGCTGCCGCAACATCTTGATCAAGCTTTGTTCATGTTCTGGCTGCAACTTAGAGAAAATAATTACGGGCATTGTGTGATTGTCTCCCAAATAAGCATATTTCAATTTTTCAGGTAAGGGTTTTAATTTAGTGACTACTAGTTCTTTTATGGATGTTTCAGTTTTACTTGGGTAGTCTAAAGGTTCGAAATACTTACTTGGAAGATGAGTTGTCCAGTTGGCTTCTTCATTTTCTGATGACTCTACATTATCCAATATACTGCTATAGTAGTCATCAACTATGCTACCGAGGCAGACCTGTGGTGTATTCTTGAGGTTGCTACCGAGGCAGTTATTGCTGAGACAGGGTCTTGCATGAACTGTATCTACATTGTCTAGCATCTGACAATCTTCTGGATCATCATGTCTTTTCAAGGTTTGGAAAACATTGAGTTTGATTTGCTGGTCATTGACCCTCATTGTCAACTCTCCATTCTCCACATCTATTAAGGTTCGTCTAGTAGCAAGGAAAGGTCTTCCTAGGATGATCGGTGCATTATCATCTGGTTCACAATCAAGGACAAGGAAGTCGGTAGGGAAAATAAACTTATCTACCCTTACCAATATGTCCTCTATTTTTCCTTCAGGATGCACATAGAATCTATCCGCAAGTTGGAGCAGCATTGTTGTAGGCTTTGCCCTTCCTCTTCTAAGCTTTTGAAAAACTAATTTGGGCATAAGGTTGATGCTTGCTCCTAAATCACATAGTGTCTTTCCTTCATAATTATTACCAATCGCACAAGGTATGGTGAAGCATTCAGGATCCTTCAGTTTGGGTGGCATGCGATTGTGCAACATTGTCATGCACCCTTCAGTTGCTGCCACTATTTCACACTCACCTAGCTTCTTTCTCTTAGACACAATGTCTTTCAAGAATTTAACATAGTTGGGCATCTGTTCAATTGCCTCAACAAATGGCAAGTTGATGTGGACTTGCTTTAGAATGTCTAAGAACTTCTTAAACTGGTGGTCTTGTTTCTGTTTTTTCAACCTTTGTAAGAAAGGTGGTGGTGGTCTCATCTCGTCCAGGGTCTCATTGGTTTGGAATTTAATACCTGAAACCACTGTGTGTCTCATTGTCTCGGCAAGAAGTGCAGCTGCTGCCAAGCTCTCTGCTGGGGCATTATCCTTGTGTTCAGTCTGTTCAGCATCCAAGTCTTCCTTGTCTCTGTCCTCCTGTATTGCTGATAGAACTATGGTTGCTGACTTGCCCATTGTTTCTTTAAGTTGTAGGCCACTTCTTGTAGTGATTGCTTTGCATTGTTCATGGCCCATTCCCTTAGCAACTTCAGTATTGCTAGGTAATCCCCCCTATGGTCTAGTATTTTGTCTTTGAGCAAACTAACCAACTTGGGTTTCCATTGATTTTATAGCATCTTCTTGGTTTTGCAACCTCATCTTTGTTCTATTCATGAAGTCATCAGTTCTCTTCATGAAACTGTTGTTCTCAGTCATATATGATTTAGTTTTCATAATAAAGGCCTTTAGAGTATTCTCTAATGAGTTCATAGGTTGCTGATGATGATGCATCTGCTACTGCGGTAGTGACTGCTACACATGCTGCTGCGACAGTGAATTTTGGTAACTTGAGGTCTAGTTGGTGAGGTTCAAGGTATTGTTAGGATTGCTTCATGAAAAGTTTGGGTGCCTTTTCCATGCCGGATTGTATGTATTTGACATCATATTGTTGTTCCGGTTATAATTACCCATATAAAAGCCGGTTTTCTCGTCTTGCATATACTCAGAAGAATTTATTGCTTTTACCTCATGAGTATTTTGTTCTACTTGCATATTCTGAACCATTTTGGTTAAAGACGCCAACTGTGTTGCCACTGAATTGTTGGTTTCTAGTTCATTCACTGTGGCTTTGCGTATTAGTCCTCCTCGCCTAGTGATGAGTGCCTAAAAGGCAGTTATTTACTACCTTTTTCATGGTATTTTATGCATCTATTATACATCAACTTGAGCTGAAATATGAACTCTCTGCATAATATTGGATATTTCGTTATCACTACTTACAAAGTCAAAATTTATAGAGAATGCAGATATTATTATATATTCTGTTCATGTAGGAATATCCAGGGCCGAAGCAGCGGTGAAGCAGTGCTGAGGCCGAGGAAGAGATGAGGCCGCGGAAGCATCCAGAGTGGCAACATCAACATTGTAGGCGAATGAAAGACAAAAATATAGAGAATATTCTAGAAGATGCAGCGCACCAATTGCACCAGGCTAGCGCACTAAAAGCCCAAGTTAAAGACCAAACGGGAAAATTCTTCTAGAAGGCGGCAAACTTGGAAATATCAGATCTCATGAAGAAGACTTGTTCCCTACTCCAAGTTAGAGTCTATTTAGGAAAGGTTTGCCTTAGGTTAAAACTATACATAGCCTAGCCGGCCACATTGTTGGGAGAGACGATTTTAGAGAAACCCTTCCCCTAAGATTTATATCTATCGACATTATGTTCTAAATATCTTAGGGATAGGTGAAAGTTGTGGATATTAGTGAGAGGAGATTGTTTCTTGTTTCTTTGTTTTAATGCAATAATAATATCGAAGTTTGCTTATCCTATTGTCATTCCTTGTTCTTGCATTCAAGCTCGAGAGAGAAGTTTGTAAGTAATATATTTATCTAGCATCGAGAGGTGTAGATTCACGAAAGGGAAAAGTACAGTGTCGACGACACTAACTCGGCCTAGAGATAGGTTAAGAGTTTCAGAAGCTATAAGAAGTGTTCGATTGGTTGGTGATTATAGTTGATTTACGCCGAGAGGTATCATCAAGGACTAGTCATCAACAGCGCTCTGACTTAGAGATAAGCGGAGTCAACTACGGACACTTTGCTGAACTTTGATGCATCTGCCCAAGAGCAAGAGATTGTCGCAGCAGAGAAAACTAACGTTGCCGAGGTTGTATCTGCAGTACTGTCGAAGCAATATTGTGTAATTGCATTGGACAAGAAGAAGATCAATCGAATCCACTAATTGATGCAGCTAGATCCTACCCACTTTCTCTATATCGTTCTTCATCCTTTATTTTATGTTTTGTTATTTAATTATTTAGTTAGTTAAACAAATTCACTTATCTGTGTTTTTACTTTATCTTTCAGGAGCAAGGAAACAAGGGAAGACATATTAAGTATACAAATCACTACACAGTTGCGCTATTATTACACACATCAAGTTTTTGGCGCCGTTGTCAGGGATTGACAACTAAATTTTTGTTTTCTTTATTTAACTTTAATTCTAATTATTTTTTTATTAACTTTGACTTATCTGGTATATGACTAGGGCAAACCCGAGTGGTCCAATGTACGAATTGGATCCTGAAATAGAACGTACAGGACACCATCTAAGGTGCAACCTGTTTTAAGACATGGATGATCCACCAAGAGAACAAATTCCACCTGTTGATCATAATGTACTGCCACCAACAATGTCGCAGCAGCCACCACCGCGACCATTGCCGAGGCAGCTCACTGTTAGAAACTTTCTGGTGGAAGACCTAAACGGACTAAACCCTGACGTAGTCACCCCAGAAATTGAAGCAACTCACTTTGAGCTCAAACCAGTGATGTTCAACATGTTAAACACAATTGGACAGTTTAGTGGGTCTGCTACTGAAGATGCAAGGCAGCATCTTAAATCTTTCATGGAAGTGTGCAATTCTTTCAAAATCCAAGGAGTACATGAAGATATCTTACAATTAAAGTTGTTCCCCTATTCACTAAGGGATAGGGCGAAAACTTGGTTAAATGGTATCCCAGCAGGATCAATAGGATCTTGAGATGAACTCTGCCGGGAATTCATTACGAGGTTCAACCCGAGAAATCTCTATGATTGTATCCGTAATGAAATCACATCATTCCGGCAGGATGATGATGAACCAATGTATGAGGCCTGGGAACGCTATAGAGAATTGTTAAACAAATGCCCACTATATGGTTTTCCCTTGTGGACGTAAGTCTCCATGTTTTATAATGCTACCAATGCATCCACAAGGATGATGCTAGATGTTTTCGCAAATGGAACACTTTTGGATAGAGCACCGGCGGAGGCCATTGAGATTCTGAACAAACTCGCAAGGAACGACTTCCAGTTTCCCATATCAAGGCGAGGAGGAATGAGACGACACGCCACGGCCCATGAATTAGACACAACCAGTTCGGTGGCAGCACAAATGGATTCTCTAACCAAGATGGTTCAGAATATGCAAGCCCAACGAAATATACATGAGGTTAAGGCAGTCAACTCATCTGATTACATGCAAGATGAGGAAACCAGCCTATATGTTGGAAATTATAATAGGAACAATCAGATGATGTCCAACAATTACAACCCATCTTGGAAAAGGCATCCAAACTTTTCATGGAGTAACCCCAACAATGCCTTAAATCCAATCAACTAAGCCCCTGGATTCCAGCACCAAAGTTAGAACCTGCCGCAGTAGCACGCACAGCAGTCCATACCACAGCAGTCTCTAAACGCAATGGCAGATTCTCTCACGGCTTTCATGTCAAAGACTAATTCATACATGGTCGAGAATAGCCGCTTCATGAAGCGTACTGATGACTTCATGAATCGAACTGAGATGAGACTACAGAACCAGGAGGTTGCAATCAAGTCTTTAGAAACCCAAGTTGGTCAATTTGTCCAACGACAAAACACTCGACCACCAGGGGGGTTACCTAGCAATACTGAGGTTGCTAAGGTGTTAGGCCACGAGCAATGCAAGGTAATTATGACAAGAAGTGCCCTACAATTAAAATATAAAGAAGGGTTCTCAACCGATAGATTCCAACTAGAAAAGTAACATTACGAGGACTCAGAAGCTGAGCAGGACCCTACCGAAAGTACAGCCCTAACAGCAAAACCAACAGTAGCAGAAAATCCTGCTGAGGCAGCTGTAGATAAGTTCACCCCAGGTATTAAACTCAATATCCAAGGAAACCTGGAGGATATAAGACCACCACCTCCTTTCCCGCAGAGGTTACAAAAGCACAAACAGGATCACCAATTTCGGAAATTTCTAGACATATTAAAGGAAGTCCATATCAACTTGCCATTAGTTGAGGCTATTGAACAAATGCCCAACTATGCCAAGTTCTTCAAGGACATAGTATCCAAACAACGAAGGCTAGGAGAATTTGAAACGGTGGCAACCACTGAAGGTTGCATAGTCATTCTACATAATCGCATGCCACCTAAGCTAAAGGATCCTGAATGCTTTACAATCCCCTGTGCGATTGGGGATGGTTACGAAGGAAAGGCCCTATGCGACTTGGAAGCAAGCATCAATCTAATGCCCAAATTAGTTTTTCAAAAACTTGGAATAGGGCGGGCAAAACCAATAACATTACTGCTCCAACTTGCGGATCGGTCCTATATGCATCCTGAAGGCAAAATTGAGGACATTCTGGTTAAGGTCGAAAAGTTTATATTTCCTGTCGACTTTCTCGTCCTTGATTGTAAGGCCGACGAAAATACACCGATCATATTGGGTCGACCTTTCCTTGCTACTGGATGCACCATCATCGATATGGAAAATGGCGAGCTTACGATGCGGATAAACGATCAACAAGTCATGTTGAACGCCTTCCACAATCTAACAAATTCTTACGCTCCAACAGAATGTAAGGCTCTCCAAACACCAAACCAGGGTACTAAAACATCCTGCCTCGGCAACACGCTCGACAGACTATTCGGTAAGTGAATAAAGCCCAAAGGAGAAGTCCAATGCACTGAAGGGACTGGCCAATACGCGAAGAAAAATACGAGCCAGAAAGAGAGAATCAAATTAGGAGATTCATTCACATACACTCCACAAGTAACATAATCTCTTCCCTTCCATTTTATTTATTATATTAGTACTAGTTTTATATGTTGTTATGTTTTATTTTCAGTATTTTATGTTTTTAAGTTTTATTTTCAGTATTTTATGTTTTATATGTTGTTATGTTTTATTTTCAGTATTTTAGTTTTTAAGTTTTTTTAGATAAATAAAGCAACGAATGTAGAAAAATTATTTCACAGCAGGAAGTTTGTTGCCGTGGCAGTGCACTGTGTCAGAGTCGCAGAAATCCTAATGGGCAGAAACAGTGCAACGGCTCTCTATCGAGAAATCCGCCGCGGCAGTAACTGTTCAACAAGGCAGTAAATGCCTAACGGCTAAATGTTAATAGTCATATTTTTACAGCCTATATAAACAGCTTCCTTGCCTAGAATTACCCACTCTTGCATTCTTGTTAATCTTCTTTCTTTCACAATCTTGCTCTCAATTACCATAGCTCTCACCTATTTTCTGAAATTTGCATCAATTTTTTTCAAGAACTCCAGACTTCGCTCAAGGCATTCAATAACTACAATCATGGCCGCTTACAACCACTTTTACCCTGCCGCCATTGAAGAGCGATTCAACCATTCTTTTGTTGCACGGCAGCTATGGGAGGAGCAAGGATTTCAGCACTTGGATAAAGATAATTACAGCATCGAACAGTTCTTGTTCCACAAAATCAAATACCAAGATTGGGAAATCTTCTGTCTCCAACCTCCCCCAACGAATACCACGCTCGTCCGAGAGTTTTATGCCTACATGCCAAGTGAAGGAAATTTATATGTCCACTGCCGAGGGAAACCAGTCGCCCTTAATACCGAAGCAATCAACCAACGTTATGGCCTCACTCCGTTGTCCAATACACACACTGATTTTGAGGCGGAGGTCACTGATGTCGACTTCGAGCTAATCAAAGATGATCTTTGTTACAATGATACCCCTTGGGAGACCGGTAACCATAGAGGATTTGTAACAAGATTGAGCCTCAAACCCGAGGCTAAGATGTGGTACACCTTTGTCAAAAGACGTCTAATGCCCACATCGCATATCAGCACAGTTGACAGGAGACGTTTGGTGCTCATCTAGTCCATAATCAACAAGAGGACCATCAACGTTGGAGAAATTATTCTCTAAGAAATTTATGATTGCGGTAAGAAAGACAACGGCCCTTTATGTTTCCCTTCTTTCATCTCTACTTTGTGTATTACTGTAGGTGTACCAGTCGAGACTACAGACAAGTACACACCAAATCGGCCAGGATGGTCTAAGGATTTCTGTCGCCGACTCAAGCAGATAACCCAGGCAGATCCTGTCCAAGCAACACCGCAACAGTTCACTGCAAACTTTACTGTCGGAAGGCAGTACTCGGCATAAGCACCCACATCTACCCAGGGCCCTGCTGCAGTAGACCCGTACCAAGAAATTCTATAGAGAATGGCAGCCATGGACCTACGCCAGCAACGCTACATGGAGTACCAGCGCGACTTCAACACATCTCTCGCTCACATGATGATGACAAGCTTCCCAGATCAAGGGGCGCAATTCCCAGAATTCCCTACTAATATCTTTGTCACCGCCGCCACTTATACCGAGACAACACCTGCCCTAGGGCCGCAACCATTTTTCCAACCACGGTCGCCTTAATAGTTTCATGCTACCGGACCTTCCAGGTCAGCCAGGTCTGCCGGAGTATCCTCTACCAGCCAAAGGTCGTCCAAGAGGCGAGCTGTTTTTAACTCTCCCCAACGGAATCCAATCCATATGCCTAGTCTCAGTAGAGACACTTTGTCTTACGAGATTGACGAATATCACAGTTCGGTAGGGGGCGGGACAGAAATCATGCACACAGAAAATATTGACGACATGGAAGAAGGAGATGAAGTTACTGCACCACCGCAACGCATACCACCCAGTCGAGTTCAGCCGCATCGGCAAGCCAAATAATAGCAATCACCAGCACAAGGATCTAGATAAAAGGCATCAGCGGCACGGCCCAAGAGAATGCTCCGTACAAGCAACTCCTCGGAGTCGTTATAAATGATTTCTTTTAATGCTTTTGTCAATTTCCTTATTGAAATTGTTGTTTGCCGCATGCATTGAGCATTGAGGACAATACTCGGTTTGAGTTTGTGGGTATTGTAGGTGCAAAAGCACTACCAAGGCAACCCACTGCCGCTGTATTACCATGAAAAAAAGGAGTATTTTTTTGAAATTTTTGGCAATATTCTCTTCTCTTGAATTATTGATTTTAATCTTGCACTGCTCTACATCAGTTTTACTTTAGCTTACTCCTTTAAGGCTATAAAAATCTTTCTCCTTACCATGGCCAAATTCTGTTTTGAAGGGATAACCATAGGATACTCATGGATTAAAACTTAGAAGCTTGCTTTAGGGTTAGAAAACGAAGAATCACTTTTTGGACTTGCTTGATTTAGGAGTTCTTTTAATAAACTTAGGTGATAAAGACTTAGAACCTTTTGGAAAAATAACTAGAGGTGCCTATCACTGACTCTAGTTTTGCTCGCCTTCATGCTAGAGGTACCCGAAACTGGCTCTCGTATGCTAAATAGGTGTTAAAAAGAAAAAAATAAGAAAAGGAAGAAAATAGAAAACGCATATCTTGAGGTGCCCGAAATTGGCACAAGACTTGTTGATTTAAGGAACAACTTTAGTCCAAATTCTATTTATCTTGAACTTAGAGTTTATCTAAGAAAGCCTTGAATCAACCTTCTCCATAAAACGCACACATTCACCTAGCCTTATAGCTTGTTTCTTAGTGAAAGTCCTTGGGTAAACTAGTGGCTAAAACGGAGAGATAGACATGACCATGGTGGGGAGAATAGATAGAAAAGTAAGACCAAAGGGGAGTAAGGTTCGGCAATTTGATATCCTACATTGCTTGAGGACAAGCAATAGTTCGAGTTTGAGGTTATTTGATGAGTGCCTAAAAGGCAATTATTTACTACCCTTTTCATGGTACTTTATGCATCTATTATACACCAACTTGAGTTGAAATATGGACTCTTTGCACAATATTGGATATTCCGTTATCACTACTTACAAAGTCAAAATTTATAGAGAATGTAGATATTATTACATATTTTGTACATACAGAAATATCCAGGGTCGAAGCAGCGGTGAAGCAGTGCTGAGGCCGAGGCAGAGATGAGGCCGTGGAAGCATCCAGAGTAGCAACATTAACATTGTAGGAGAATGAAAGACAAAAATATAGAGAACATTCTGGAAGATGCAGTGCACCAATTGGACCAGGCTAGCGCACTAAAAGCCCAAGTCAAAGACCAAATGGGAAAATTCTTCTAGAAGGCGGCAAACTTGGAAATATCAGATCTCATGAAGAAGACTTGTTCCCTACTCCAAGTTAGAGTCTATTTAGGAAAGGTTTGCCCTAGGTTAAGACTATATATAGCCTAGCCGACCACATTGTTGGGAGAGCTGATTTTAGAGAAACCCTTCCCCTAAGATTTGTACCTATCGACATTATGTTCTAAATATCTTAGGGATAGGTGAAGGTTGTGGATATTAGTGAGAGGAGATTGTTTCTTGTTTCTTTGTTCTAATGCAATAATAATATCGAAAATTGCTTATCCTATTACCATTCCTTGTTCTTGCATTCAAGCTCGAGAGAGAAGTTTGTAAGTAATATATTTATCTAGCATCGAGAGGTGTAGATTCACGAAAGGGATAAGTACGGTGTCAACGACACCAACTTGGCCTAGAGATAGGTTAAGAGTTTCAGAAGCTAAAAAAAGTGTTGGATTGGTTGGTGATTATCGTTGATTTACGCCGAGAGGTATCGTTAAGGACCAGTCATCAACAACGCTCTGACTTAGAGATAAGCGGAGTCAACTACGGACACTTTGCTAAACTTTGATGCATCTGCCCAAGAGCAAGAGATTGTCGCGGAAGAGAACACTAACGCTGTCGAGGTTGTATCTGCAGTACTGCCGAAGCAATATTGTGTAATTGCATTGGACAAGAAGAAGATCAATCGAATTCACTAACTGACACAGTTGGATCCTATCCGCTTTCTCTATATCGTTCTCCATCCTTTATTTTATGTTTTGTTATTTAATTATTTAGTTAGTTAAACAAATCCACTTATCTGTATTTTTAATTTATCTTTCAAGAGTAAGGAAACAAGGGGAGACATATTAAGTATACCAATCCCTGTGGAGACGATACACGATATACTTATCACTTTATTACTTGCAACGTGTACACTGCACAATTGCGCTATTATTACATACATCACCTAGAAGTAGGAAATTGGAAATCGTTCCTTGCGAGGTTGTTCAGAATCTCTATAGCTTCTTCTGGAGCCTTGTCAAGGAGTGTGCTATTTGCCGAGGCATCCAACATCATCCTTGTCGAGGCATTGGTGGCATTATAGAACATGATTACTTGCATCCAAAGTGGAAATCCATGAAATGGACATCTATTCAATAACTCTCTGTAGCGTTCCCAAGCCTCGTACATAGGTTCATCATCAGTCTGTCTAAAAGAAGTAATCTCATTACGGATTCGATCATATAATTTTGTAGGGTTAAATCGCATAATGAATTCTCGGCAAAGTTCACTCCAAGACCCAATTGATCCTGCCAGAATGCTATTCAACCAGGTTTTAGACCTATCCCTCAGTGAATAGGGAAAAAGTTTTAATCTTAAAATGTCTTAATTGACTCCTTAAATTTTGAAAGATTTGCATACTTCCATGAAGGATTTGAGATACTTCCTGGCATCTTTTGTTATAGCCCCACTAAATTGTCCAATAGTATTAAGCATATTGAACATCACAGGTTTAAGTTCAAAGTGGGTTGCCTCTATCTCTGGTGTAACAACTCCAGGTTCAATCCATTTAGATCTTCCACCAAAAAATCTCTGACAGTTAGCTGCCACGATAGTGGTTGCTTTTGAAGGCCTCAATTGCCTGTTGGTAGGTTCTGATTCCCTTGATTTACTACCATGGCTCCTTGAATCTGTCTTCTCAGCCTTTGGTAAGTTCTTTCAATTTCTGGGTCTATCTCGTGTAGTGGATTGCTAGGGTTGGCCCTGGTCATACACCAAAGAAAACAAAATCAAATAAAAAATAAAAATAGAAAAAAATAAAAATAAAAGCAAGAAAATAAAGAAAACAAAATTTAGTTATCAATCCCCGACAACGGCGCCAAAAACTTGATGCGTGTAAAAAATGCGCAATTGGAGTGCAAGTGTACACGTCGTCAAGTAATAAAGTGATAAGTAAATCAAGTATCGTCTCCATAGGGATTAGTGTACTTAATATGCTTCCTTTGGTCTTCTTGCTTCTGTAAAATAAAAGTAAAAACACAAATAAATTGGATATTGGTTAAACTAAATAAACTAACTAAATAAAGAGAATATGAGAGAGAGATAGGATAAGATCAAGTTGTGTTGTATAGTGGATGTGATTAATCTGCTTCTGTCCAATGCAATTGCACTGTACTCCCTCGGCAGCGATAATATTCTCTTCCACGGCAATCTCTTGCTCTAAGGTAGATTTACCAAAGTTTGACAAAGTGTCCTTTAATGATTTCACTAATCTCTAAGTCAAAATATTGTTGATGACTAGTCGTTGATGATACCTCTCAGCGTGAATCAATTATAATCACCAACCAATCCCATAATTCTCTTAGCCACTGAAACTCTTAACCTATCTCTAGGCCGAGTTAATGTTTCCCGATTGAAACAACGTACTTATCCCTTTCGTGAATCTAACTCTCTCGATATTAGATAAATGGATTACTCATAAACTTCTCTCTCAAGCTTGAATGTAAGAACAAGGAATGGCAAAGCAAACTTCGATATTTTATTGCATTAGGAACAAGAAACAAAGTATAATCTCATCTCACAAATACTCTACAACCTTCACCAAACCCTAAAGGAACTTTAGAACATGATGGGAAGAATTTCCCTAATGTGAAAGTTCTCTCGGTTTAGGTGTGTTGGCCGAATCTAATGTCTCTCTAACCCCTAGGACGGCTATGCCTTATATAGGATTGGCCTAGGGCAAACCTTTCCTAATTAGAGCACAACTAGGAGTAGGGAACAAGTTATGTACATAGGTGAATATTTCCAAGTTTGATTTGCTAGAAGGTTTCATCCCGCATGGCCTTGTTCTTGGGCTTTTCTTGTGTTGTTCAGCTCCGATTCTTGGGCTTCTTGTTCAGCAACGTTCTCCGTATTTTTCTCCTTCAATTGTCAGCCATATTGCTTTTTCTCCTCTGCTGCCTCGGCATCAGGTCCTGCCTCAGCCTCATTTTGTTGCCTCAGCAGTACTTGTTCCTGCACAGATAAGAAAATGCAGTAAAGTACGCCTTTTCTACAAATATTGTCTTCAATGGCACAATCCCTAAATATTTCATATTAAGCACATGCATTAGTTCAAGTAGGTGTAGATTTGATGATAAGTGCCCATGAAAAGTGTAGAAAGTGATAGTGAGTTGAGCATTTATCAAAGGGGTTTTTATTCCTTACTTTATTCATAATCTTCTTACTTTGAGCATCAATTTTCATTCATCACTCAACCATTTTGAGCATATGAGATATCATTGTAAATATTTCATGGATGTAATTGATGATTTTATGTATCTCATCTATTTTGGATAAGTTTCTCATTTCTCACAGTTTTTTCAATAATCCCTCACATAAATGAAACTAATGATTTTATCAAAAAAAAATAATCGATGTGAAAATGAAGAAAAAAAATTGTTTGGATTTGTTCCTATTTTTCTTTAAGGTTCAATAGTTTTTATTGGAGCTTTAGAGGCTTGTATTTATAATATTTCATTGATTTCTAGTTGTTTTGGTGGTTGGAATCATCAATATAGTCATTGTGGAGTGAGTTTCACATGATAAATGCACTTCTACAACCTACTATATCGATACACAAAACCCTTGTATTAAAACAGCGCTAAAAAAAGAGTCGTTATGTATAATAAATAGGGATGCATCGATATACTTACCAAGTGTATCGAAACAATAAGTCTTAAAAAGGGGTGTATTGGACAACAATGAGTTGTATCAAAATATTTTGAAACTATCAAAATCTGTATCAAAACATATCTGAGGTCTATCGATAAACTATACCTAATTTTTAAAATTTAGTTAGCCAATAATTGACAAGCAACAGTCATATTATTAGGTACTCAAACTTTGAAAATTTAACCTCGTGTATCAAAATGGTTAAGCAAAAATTCTTATTTAAAAAGCCAGTCATATCAAAATAGCTAAAAGTTGTCTCAAAACGCCTATATTGATATACGTGTTTTTTATTTCAAAACCAAATTTCGCAGTTTCAAAATTATCAAAATACCAAAAGGTGTATCGAAATATATTTGTAATTTTGAATGTTTTTTACTGTGAAAAACATAGGAAAAATTGTATGGTTAATTTTTGACTTAGAGAAAAATTTGACTTGTCAAATTTGATTTATTCAAGTAATTAAAATTTATTAGATTTATGAATTTTTCCTTTTAAAATCCTATTATACCAAAATCAAATATAGATTTTATATCTTTAAGACCATACTTTTCCCCTTGAACTTGGAAGTAGCAACATTTCTTATATAGAGTTTCTATTGTCACATGGTGTTAGCTCAGCGAAGGAGTTCTCATCACAACATATATGATGTGTGGTTCCATTGTCTAGCCATCACTCTCTTGGATTGGGGACAACTAGGTTGACTTCTGATATCACAACACATAGATCTTCATCCTCCACAATATTGACCTCATTGACTTTAGTTCTTTTTGGATGTCTACATTCAGAGGACTTGTGTCCCACCTTACCATAGTTAAAACATGATCTTTTGAATTTTTTCTTCTTGGAGACTTCACCCTTATGCCCTAGCTTCTATTTGTCTTCATGATGTTGAGGTTATTTGCCCTTAATAACTTCGACAACATTTACCTTGGCCTACTTGAAAATGAGTTTCTTGACATTATCTCTATTGTCATCTTCAATTCAGAGTATGACAATCAGTTCCTGTTAACGCTCTAAAAAAGTGTATATTTTATTCCCTTTTACTTAAGATTTAGCTTGATATCAAGTACATATGCATTGCATGTAATTGCATTTCATTTGCATTTGCATTAGATTAGGTTTGCATATTTTTATTTTTATTTTTAGAAGATGTTGCTTGAGAAGGGTATTTTTCTGGTGGTGTATCGTAGGTTTGTTGGGACAAAGCTAAAGAAAGGAAGAGATGTTATAGAATATTCAATTATGGATTGAACTCAACAAATACTATAGCATTTAGGGTGCAACAAACAAAATTGTAGAAAAGACAAAAGTGTAGATCATAATCCCTTCACGTGAATGTTAGGCCAGCTACAATTCTTTGTGGAAGTCAAAGAATATTCGTTGCATCTTTAGGGAACAAAACTCTAGAAGCCTCCTATAAATACAAAGCATTGCCCTTATCAAAGCTAGATTGGAGAAGAGCCAAAAAGAGAAGCAAACTGAGATTAAAAAGAAGAAGAAAGGTGATCACTTTCTCATCTTCTATCTCTAGCCAAGCCACCATTGTTGGGAGCTTTAAGCAAGGATTTTTGCATGACTTCGGGAGAAGCGGTAAGCTGAAAGACATCACGGCATAGTTGTTCGGCATTTCCTTCCTCTTTGCTTTGTTTTATCTCTTTTCATTCGATTGAAAATGTATTTCAAAGACGGAACTGTAAATAGTTCTTTAAACCTAGCCATAAACTGATTTTAGTATGGCTTATGCTTTGTTATGGATGCTTTACTGTTTTGAATTAATGACCTTACTGTTTTTCTGGTTTTATATATATTGTTCATAAAAGCTTGTATTTCTATCTTCATCCTTAATTTGTAAGAGCTCTTGGGAGATTGTCATAGCTAAGATATTTGATTAGTTTAGACCTAGAGATAGAAGACTAAGCTTAGATCACCGTGAACAATGGGGTTACTGTTGGGAAACAAAATCCTAACTCACCTTAGGGTTAAGGTAGGATTTTTAATGACTAAAAAGGGTAAAACTTTATCAACATTAGAAGTGTTAGGGTTGAGACCCGGAGGTAATGTCTTAGTATTTTCGAGTGTTAGATCTTTGTCTAAGGATAGTGGAGGCATTTTTAGCAAACTTTGTCAAAACATATATTTAAACCTGGGAAACAATGAACATTCAGGATAAAAGTAAAGAACTTTCCATAATATGTCTAGCTGGTCTTTATCTTGAATATTCCTTTGTGTTTGTGCTCGTGTAGATTTACCTGTTTACTTCTTTCTCAATTTTATTTTGCTACAGTATTTTAGTGACAGTTATAATTTTGCTTTAGCATATGTTTATACAAAAGATTTTATTATCTTTTATGTGTGTTGACTACTTTTGAACTTTCCTACCCAATCTTCGTGGAAACGATCTCACTTAATTATTACTTGTTTAATGTGTATAATTATATGATATTGAATCATTTTATTATCACACATGGCACTCAATAGTTCCTCTATTGACATTTCCTTTCTCTTATGCTTCAAATAATTCTTGAAGTTATTACCTCCGAAAGAGAACTTTTTTGTGATGGCAACTACTTGAAAGGATTCGCTAATAAGCGTCTCTTCTGCAAGAATGTCGCGGATGATTAGTTGTAATTCTTCCACTTACTATTATTTTCTAGTCAATTACAATAAAGTTTAAAAACTTCGCGACTAAAAACTTTTTAGCCCCAACATCCTTTGCTTTGTATTTGGTTTCTAAAATTTTCCACAACAGTTTTACAATTTTATACACATCGTATATCGGATATTACGAGTCTCGAAGTCCATTCAGAATATAGTTAAGACAGAAAATTCTCGTTGTTCCAAGCCTTAATGATAATGAAGGCGATTAAAAAATCCACCTCTCCTTTTCCATCCCTATGACGATAATTAGGGATTTTTTTCAAATATTTTTTCAGGTTCAATATGGTTAGATAGAAAAACATCTTCTATTGTCGTGTCTTAAAATTTTGTCTGCAAAATTTGGAAGACTTCTCATTGTGGCTCACTGCCACCAATGTTGCATTCAAATTTGAAATATGTTATTTGAAAGTTTGTCCAAGTACAGATACCTTAGGAGTTGAATAGATAAAATCTTCAATCATCATTGTTTTTTCCAAAAGAAACCAATAGGAATTACAATAAATTCCAATAAAAATAAATTTATTGTTGATTACTGATAGTTTCTCAAACCAGATTTGTTTACTTTTGAGATTTTAACAAATTCGTTAAGATGACATGGCTAATCCTAAAACAAATTTATTTATTATTTCTTTCACGATTGAATCATCTCGGATTAAAAGAAAGATAGAAGAAGATTTGTCTTAAGATTGTTACAAAATAATAAATCGAAGATGATACAAAATAAATAAAATTAACTTTAATCGGAAAATAATGAAAAGAGAGAAATAAAACCGAATCAAAGTTGAGATTAGAATATTGATGCTTACGAAAATAGTTTCTTTAGTAAAAATTTTGATCACTCCGTGGTGCTTGAGTTTAGTTAGTCGTTCATCTCCAGGATACAACAACAGGAAGATCTTTGACAGAATCATAAACTATAGAGTTCTCGAACTTGAAGTTTTATCTTAGTCTATCACCGTGAACAAAAAGCAACAAAAAGAAAACGATTTTGAATGTGTTGAAAACTGAAAATCTCATTCATATTTATAGAGAAAATTAGGTAAAAATGAGAGAGATGAATATTTCGAATTAATTGTTATTAATACTTTCCCTTTTTTAATTTTAGAAATAATATTATAATAATTTGAATATTACATGAGTATTGAGTTTTACCAATTTAATATTCGTATTTAAAGAAAGTATATCATCCTTTAAATTTGGAATATAAAAAAATGTAAGTTATTTTAAAGAAAAAATTTAAAAACAAATGGTAAAATATCTATAAGACGACAAAAGGCCTAACTAATCTGGACATTCCTCAATCCAAATAGGCTTGGATTCACACCCCCTAAGTGCAAGACACAATGTCTACTCAAGTCATTTAATGACAACATTGTTAGTAAGTGTATATGAACATTTCACACTTCATTTATCACATCTATATGAGATAAGGGTTTTTTATTCCTTACTCTATTCACAACCTCCTTACTTTGAGCATAAACTTATCATTCATCACTCAACCATTTTGAGCATATGAGATATAATTGTAAATATCTCATGGGATAAAATAAAACCTAATAAATTTCTTATTCGAATCTTCATCATTATTCTTTCGAAATATAGATCAAAGTTTTCCATTTCTAACTGTTTTTCCAACATCCTATTCCTACCATGAATCTACTACACCGGATATGTATCGTAATACTTCACCAACCCCATGAGAACATCCAGTTGTAGGTGAAAACTCGGTTGCAAATCTAATTGATGATATATGTTGGCAATCGCAACCACCTTTTTAGCACCCATGCAACAATAGAAGGGAGCTTGGTTTTGAATCCAGTGGATGATAGATTTTATCAATAGCAATCATCCTTTTATCAAATACATCCATTAAATTATTTTGGCATAAAGATAATTTTAACCCTTAACGTTTATAGTTTTTATCGTTTTGGCCCTTATTTTTTTGGGATAAATTTAACCCTTAACCTATATCTTTTTTACAAATATCTTATTTTTAACTAGCTTGATGACTGGACTGTTAAAAATTTAACGATGATACATACATATATATATATATGGAATATAATTTTAAGTGACATGGCATGTAACCTATCAAATGCATATATATATATATATATATATAATATAATTTTATTCTAATATAAAATATAAAACAATTAAAATTCAAATAAAATATTAAAAATTAATTAATTCTAAAATATAAGATTATTAAACATTCTTAACCCTAACTACGATAAAATCAAAATCTTATTCGAATTGTGTTTATATTTTTTAAGATGAGATTTTAATTCTATTGTAGTTAGGGTTAAGAATGTTTAATAATTTTTTTATTTTAGAATTAATTAATTTTTCATATTTTATTTGAATTTTAATTGTTTTATATTTTATATTGGAATAAAATTATATTCTATATATATATATATATATATGTATTTGATAGGTTACATTCCATATCATTTAAAATTATATTCCATATATATATATATATATATTATCGTTAAATTTTTAATGGTTCAGCCATCAAGTTAGTTAAAAAATAAGATATTTGTAAAAAAGATATAGGTTAAGGGCTAAATTTATCCCAAAAAAGAATAAGCGCCAAAACGACAAAAACTGTAAACGTTAAGGGTTAAAATTATCTTTATGCCAATTATTTTTTATATTTTTTAACAAGTGAATCTTAACTAATATTTATTAAAAATAATTTTTACCAAGTGAAGATTCATTTGGTAAAAAGGATAAGATAGAAAATATAATTAAATGGATGCATTTAATTGGTTGATCTCACGAATGACATAAATGAGATGACTCAAGATATAATTTCTCATAATTAAGAGTCCTAGTTTGAGTTTAATTACTAATAATCAAAAAAAAATAAAAAATTATCAAAAATGAAGTATTACGTGCGAAATATACCTGGATTCAATGACCAGAAAAACTTTGAATCCTCATGTTGAAACCTATAATTTTTGGTATTGATCATTTAAGAAGATACATTATCTTTTTGACGAATTTTTTTTTTTGATAGAGACAAAAATAATACAAATTAACTTATTTTTTGAATCACTAATACATTATCTCTTTATATAATTTATTATTAAATTAATTGTCAAATATCTATAGTTTTATCCTTCGTCGAATTATAAATGCATCTTATAATATTTATATTTTTATTTCATCTTATAATATCTATATTTTTATTTTTGACAATTTAATACGCATGACACAATATAATTGGTCATTTAATTTTGTATCATAATTTATAATAACATCATACATTATACATACGTGCCAACGAAACTAACATCGAATGAATCTTTATACAGATCGAAAGAGGCTTGAAAGAGAATTTAGAAAAGAAGTGAGGTATAACTTAAATGGTAATCTTACAAGCAAACTCCATTAGCCATAAAAAAATTAAAACTGGCTTCAAGTTACCATGGACCCTACAAGGTGATACAAAGAATTGAGTTCGTATCTTACAAATAGGAATTGTAGCCACTTCTAAAATCATCCAAATTTGTAAGCTTACTTAAAAGAAGTTATGGACACCAAAAATAAACAGTGATGAGAAATACGATTATGGCTAATGAAGATATTTTCTGGTTTGATCACTCAAACTGTTCATATAAAATTCAAAGTTTGAGTTCAGATAAGACTGTATTTTCTAGTTCAGGATATAATCAAAAATACTTGCAATAAATAAGATATTTTGTAAGGAATTAAAAGAAAGTCTTAAGTTTAATTTTTATCTTTTGGGTAGTCAAGCCTCCACTAATCAGCATGTATCAGACCATGAGTTGTGCACTCCCTCTCTTTAGAAATAAAAGAAAATGAAAAGCTAACTTGCAAAAAAAAAGAATCAGAATGGGAACATTTTGAATACACTAATAAGTAACACTATCATCCATGCAAAAAGGATGTTTTTCATGTCAAAAGGCATTGATAAATCCCCATTGGTTTGAGTTTGGCATTCATTCTACATCATCTAAGCTCTCATCCCAATCAGATTATAAATTTCAATCATACTTTTACCGGAACAGATTTCGCTGCATCAAGATGATTAAGTTGGCATGTCCCCAGAAGATGCTCCGGCAACTCCTCGATTGTATTTGCCTGTAGGTTTCCACATCACAAAGTTGGACGTCAATGGAAGTGTGAGATAGAAAACAAAGGTAAACCTTCTGGTACCCAGAAAAAACATTGTGTTTGGTTGAATAGAAAAAACAAAAGCATGGAAAGTGAAGAGTGAAAGAAAATGGACCGAGTGTTAGTGATGGGAAGGAAAACCGACAAGAAACAAAGGGAAAAGCTAATCATTTTCCATCCTAATGAATAAAACAAATGATTTTCGGGGTGATTGTTTTATCTTTATATTTTTCTTTTCATTTTACCAATCCAAGCCTAAACTTGCATTTTAATTCCCATCATTGTTTTGCTCAGTGTTGTTTTACCTGTATCAAGAATGCCATTTCAATAACCAGATTGTTGAGGTAACCAAGCACAAGATTGACCACGCCTCTTGCCACTGTCGAAGACCCAATGTCGATCCCAAGCTGAAACACACAATTTTATTATGCCAAAGTTTCTCTTGCTATTTGTAATTGTCAAATGCAGTTTTCATTCTCTTTCCGAAAGCAGGGAGGCTTGTAGAGAATGAAACTACATGAAATTTAGTATGAGTTTTCAAATGAAACTAACTGATATTGTCATAAAATTCTTAATTTATAAACCACTGTGCATACCAAATACACACTGAATCTTAATGTTTCTAAAGAAGGATAGGTTTGATTTACCTCCAAGTAGTTCTTCCCATGGAAGTAATTAATTTCCAGAGCCTGGCCAATGAGGCAAGCTTTCTTTCCAACACTTTGCTTGACTATCCATGATCCCTAACAAAACAAAGTCATCTATGAGAACCCTATTCTTTATGCATTGTGAAAAAGATTTGTATGCAGCATGAGTTTATACCAGCTAGGCTTCATGGTAAGAATGCATGCAATTAGAAACCTTAAGTTTAGGGAGTTCTTACAATGCAAATCTTTGAACTAACAAAACGAGGTGTCTAACAGAATACACAGAGAATTCGAAAAATATGGTTTCTCCTGGTCGACTTAATTGGATTTAGGCATAAGCTTGATCGTTTCTGTTTGAGTTCATTATTTAACTCGTTAAGTGATTAGTGAGATAGAAAAGATTATTGATCTCAACTACAAGCTGCAAGCACCAACCTTTGATATATATGGAATGAGCTTAAACCGTGAATTTCTATATGCATCATCTCCATTGATAAAGTTATGTAGCAAGGGTGAATCTTCCACTGGAGTAGTCATCATATAGTATAGTGCCAGGGTGTATGTTGTCGAACCAGGCACCTGTTTTGCAACAAATAATTCGATTATTTTAAATGCTTAAGGATCGATGACAACATAGATGGAAATATAGCTTGACAGAAATAAATGAAAGCAGAAACCCAAAATACTTGTATGTTTATAATGAAGAAAAACTCTGGTCCTCCCTGCGCAGCATATTTCTGCAAGATAAACCATTTAGTAAAATTATTTAATTTCACAGGAAAGATATTGCCAATGCAACTAATAGCGATGACCTCGAATTCTCAGTTTGAAAATATGTATTGACATATAAGGGGGAGGGGGGGGGGGACCTGAACAATGCTCCCAGGACGCCCTCCTAAATCATCTTCTCTTTTGTCGGATCTTAACCAATCTGCAGCAATCATTTGCATCAGTGTGTCCTTTGCCTTAAACTGAAGAAAGCAAAGTAAATAAAAAATTTTAAACTGCAAGTTGAAATATAATGCAGGAAAACTAAAATTGAATAAATAGAAAACAGAGTAAATTCAATGGGGATATTCATGACTACAAACTCCTACCAGCTGATACCAAATGACTTCTATAAACTCTAAAAAAACTACAATTGGTTGTATCCAAAACATTGGAAGGAAAAGAATAGTTAGAGATCATCAGAGACAAAACACCAGTTCACTGCATGATTACAATCATGCATATAATGAAACATCATAGAACACACCAGCTGAATGTTTGTCATACACATCAACTTTGTCCTCACTGAAACATTTTTCTTCATACCTTCTGATGGTCCTCTAGGTAATTCTCTCCACGAATTAAAAATGTTGAAGGTTCTGCAGCTGTCCAACTACAAGGTAATGTACAAGTTGGATCCTTGGGAAGAGTTTTTCCATAGGAGCAACATATACCATCTTCCCTCTCCATGTCTTGTAAGTCCATGTAGCCCCGTTTTTGGACTAAAACATAGAAGAACTGTACGTCCTCAGCAATTTATCATTATACAACTTTTTTTGAAAAAGAAAAATCTTCATTGCTACATTTAGAAGTTAAGGTGAATACAGATCGTCAAATTGGAACCACCTGCAAGACCATGTAACTTTTTCACAAAAACAGCAGCAGTTGATAACTTTGGATGGCATGTACCCTGCAAGTTTTTCAGTCAGATAGAAATCAAGTGATAAAATCAGGAAAAAAATAATACACTGAACTGGTAAAATCCTCATTTACTGATAGAAAAATAGTAATACAACTACATTAACTGCTAATTCACTTTCATGTAAAAACCAATGATAACTACTTTTATGTGCACCTGAGAGTAAACTTCAGGACCAAAGTCAGAAGCCCATCCATCTTCTGAGTGAACATAATCAGTTGGTTCGGGAACATCAAAGAATTCATCAGCTGCATCATTAAGACCTAACAGGCTCGAGTGTTCTGAAGGAGCCCTGTCCGTTCCTTCAGTTATAGTTTCCTTAGCTTTCTCCGTCTTTATTTGTGCACACATATCAACTGTTCCATCCTCTACACTCTGCTGCAACCTAATATTCCTTATGAACTCTCCAGATGAAAGATCAGCTGAAGGATATTTTCCTTGTTTTACTCTGAATAATTCCCGTAATGCTGCAAGTGCATGGTATAAATACCTAGAATTTAATGCCTCAAATGATCACACGAAGTTATAACACATACACAACACACACAATTTATGAACAGATGAATGAGATTGCAGCAGTAGTTGAGAGTCTTGGAATGATAAATCCCAGAGGTATAACACAAATACATGATTTACCAGCAACTCTCTCAAGCATCCGAATCGTAATAGATCGGGCTGCTGAAGTTCGAAGATAAGATTTCCAGAATTTCCAATCAATAGCAAGCATGTGTTTTACAACAGATTGTTTTCCTTCATTCACAGGAGAAATGACATATCCACCACCTGAAAGTAAGTGTCAAACATTAATCTTGTAGATTAACTTTTGATTTTGCTGCTTTTAAGTATAGATATCCTTCTCGTTCCTTTTTTCCATAAAAAAGAGTGCATCATGTTCCACAACCCACATGCACACATGAGAAAATAAGGAGACGAGGCTCTTGGATGTTGAATTTAACCCAAAACAGCTCATGCAACTTATGATGTATTTACTTATGAATAACAGCATAACACAGCAAACTCAGAAAATTTAGAAAAGTTCTTTCTCTAATTATATATTTCAAGCATACATTACTTTTAAGGCAGGCACGGATATAGCTTTTCTGTGGGGGGCAATTCTCGTGAAACACCGAATGGTAGAGAATAACTGTCATAATATCAACCATATCATCACAAATAAGTTAGTTTGCAATTTAACTTGATTTGTTCAAACTTCTGAATAAAAATTTTAAGAATTTCCTCAAAGCAATCAGTACCATATGTTCCATCATCTTCTCTTCTCCAATAGCGCTGCAACAAGAGATCCCTCCTTTTCATTCCCCTGCAAGGGTAATGAGTTAAGAGGAAACATATAAACAAAAACCTGTCTTGCCAAACGTGTTGACTAAATCAGAAATTTGGATCTGACCAAGGTAGCCAATCACCGTGCAACTGCTTATGCACAATATCAGTATGACCATCAAGATGTTCGACCACACAACCCTTGTAGAAACAAAAGTCCCATCTGTAAGAAATTTTGCACAATTATCCTTGGTTTTAGAAAAAGATACATATAGCATGTCAGATAAGAAAAATACAGTTCTAGACTAATATAATTCTAATTTTAAACAACTTTAGGTCACACAAAAGAGCATCAGAAAGTAATCATAAATAAAAATATATTCATTAAAAAGTGTGTCAAATTCAGATGCCAAACTTTGCATAGTATCCATCGTCAGAATATAGATTTTCTTATGGTTTTTGTGTAGCTATTAAGCTTTTGAGCATTAAGAGTTTCTAAAAAGACTGAAGTTCATATTAACCAGGGAAACAATTACATGGTTTCTCTTTCATCCATCAAACATAAGTTACAATTCCTTTCCATTACAATAGAAGTGACACATGGCTGTAACAGAACATGAAAATATGTCCAATGAGAATAGCAATCACAAATTCTAGATCTACTATTATTAGTAATATGCACAGATCTAAAGTACCACTTGATAAATCAAGTCATGTCTCCTGCAAAAGAAAGAGCTTTATTTTAAGAAATTACAGAGTGCTTGGAACTTGGTATATTACTCTGATCTTGAGAGTCCAAGAGACATAAGTGTCTGGAAAATGGCTGCCGAAGTTCCATCTATGACACCCACAGCCATGATTGCAGGGTGGTCATCCCACTGCCAATGGAGAAAGGAAAGGAAAAAAAATCAAATGCAATAGAATGAAATCCTTGACTTGTGAATCAAAAGCTACCAACCTTTCTATGAGAATCATTTTCTTTAGCTTCTTTGAACAGTCGGAGACCTGCATAGACTAGTGGTTTTGAACAGACAACCATGTCAATCTAAACATTCAGAAATATTAGTTTTCTACTTACCATTTTGGCATCCAAAGATTGTCCAAGATGAAGGCGCTACAACATCAGATGTTGCTCTGCCCATCTTCGTGGATGAATTAAGAGTCCAGTCAAGAGAATTATTGTGATATTCAATATTGGAACCACTTGATCTGCATGCACGGAGTCCCTCTATGAAACTGATATATAGTTACAGGGTATAAATATGAGAAAATGCTTGGTAAAAAAAGCATCATGTCCTCCATTACACTCATAACCACTAACTATTCTAAACAAACCAAACATAAGTTATTCAAACAAACAACATAGAACTCAAAATCATTTGCAAGCATAGGTGAACAGACAACAAAAAGATGCAGAAGCTTATGCTGACTAGAAATGCTAGATGGTGAATCATTATTATACTCAAAGGACTGCCATCTGCTCTTTGAATAAGCAACAACATTTCCAGGGCACGTGCCATCCTGCATAAACACAATCAACCATGTCTTTTATCGTCTCATTTTACACTTGAAAGTTAAGATGTGCATTAATAAGAGGAAGCAGTTCAGAACCTTTAAGGATGCTTCTTGAAAGGAATGAATCCATTGTGCTGCTTCTTCAGGACTACTAGCACCTAACTGTAAAATTTGGATTCTATATCTAGTAAATGAAGGTTAAGTTATGATATATATTGATTAACAATCTTTTGTCAAATATTTTCCGCACCTTAAGTTGATCATTGTGATTAGAAATATTATAAAGGGTGAATATGAAGAATACCTACAGACACAGGTCAGACAAAGAAATGATGTTACAAGGGTCCAACGGCATGAACCAATCAGAACACATAAACCAAAAATTTACCACTGTCCTAGGAGAGAATCACATACTTTTCTGTGAATGCTTTCCCTCCCATTTTCTGCAACTCTAACACAAGAATCAATGACCGCACTTCTACTAGGTTCCTGATAGGAAAATCAAGGTTTATCTTTTATGCTCAATAAAATTGTCAAGTCCACCAAATAAGCAGTATGCAACAGTGAAGCTATAAACAAAAACAAGATTAACTCAAAAATGAATTTGTGCTCAAATACTATCTTAGCATCCATATTTACTGACTCATAGAATTGTGTACACAAAACTAAAAATGAACTGCAACAGCATGACACGGAGGCACTAGATAGCTTGGCCATCTGGTGTTCTTCCAAGGTAGCTTACGGCAAAGATGTAACCTCATGTCCATTGTATAATTAATGCATAAATTAGAGATCAAGGGAGATTCAAGGACTTATGGGAACTGTGCAATTTATTAAAATGGGCCTTTAATTTATAATATGAAAGAGGTATAAGATTTTTTTCAAATAAAGTTCAATTAATACAAAAATTGTTAGATTACTCTCTTGAGTAACATAAAAATTACTTTAAAGCATCTAAAAATCTAACATTATCACTTAAAACAAGTGTTTTTTGAAGCAAAATCAGAACGCTTTTAATATCAACTTCTCCCAACAGATCTCTTGTTTCTGTTAAAAATTTGTTATATATTATAGTATTTTTTCCAGAATATATATAATAGATTAGAGAACTCATCTGGGGTCCTCTTTTCTAGGGCTGTGCGATCGCATTTATTGGATGTCTAGAGCCACCCATGTTAGAGCTACTTCTTAGCTCGGCTTGATTATGATCAATTCAACTTTCTAAAAGAACTAAGGATTAAAGAGCATCACGTGAATGCTAAAGTGAGAATTCCAGACACAAACTTGACAGTAGAATTCTCCATATTTACCTATAAACAGTTACTCTCTAACCAAAAATAAATGAACCAGTAATTCTGAAAGACAACTCATTGGAACTATTCAAAAGATTTTATTGAAGAAAATAGTCGGCTACATATGTTAAAAAGAAAGAAGAAGTGGAAGAATGTTTCAGCCAAGCTCTCCCTCCTTGTCGAAGCACTCTTGAACTAGCAGAAAGCGCGTTTTCGGTGAATTATTAAGTATATTCGACCAAAACATATGCCCAACAAAATCATTATAGAATAATCGAATAAAAATAAAATCAATAAACGAAATTAAAATATATATCAACCATTACTTTAAAAATTAGTTATTCATTTATTATAACAGCTAGATCGATTAATCAAAAAGTAAAGCCGAAACACACACCGAGAATCATATTAAAGTTAAATGCCATTATTTGTTTAATAAATGAGCAACGACGCTTGCAGAATAAGCTTCTTCAGATGAAAATAATATTACTAAAAGAGAAAAGAAGGAAGAGACCTGTAGATTGGAAATGGGAACGGATTTGAAGCACTTAAGAAGATGATCTTCAAGAACAAAGTAACGTTTCCTTGAGTACTGTAATCTAAACCGATTTGAACGAATTATATGTAACCATCCTTCCATTTTTAATCCCCCGCTCTGTGAAGAACCGGTCATTCTTTTCCCTTCTTTCTTTTTCTTCAAAATTTGAGAGGAAGAAAAATCTTTGCCAAAACAACACGAAATTTAAAAAATATATATATGGAAATTAGAAGATAATTTGATTCTCCGATCCCCAGTTTTGGGATACCAAAGAATCAAAAATGCGTTTTTCTTTTCCTGTTTCCTGTTTGTTTAAGAAAACTGAAAATTCTGAGACGGAGGAAGCTTATATGAGACAAAGATTGGCAGGCGAATATTGAATTTATTGAAAATTACTTTATTACCCTTTACACCTGTCGTTTGAAAAGTACGCGAAATTTGTGCAACCAATCATTTACTTTCGACCTTTTCACTTTTTGTTTTTGTTTTTGTTTTGAGAGTGATTTTATTTATTTATTTTTAAATAAGTTCAGTCATGAGAGAGAAGATATAAATATTATTGGTTAAATTATAGTTTTGGTACCTCTACTATGCTAAAAATTTATTTAATTTTTAAATTTTATTTTGGGATAAGTTTGTCTTTCTAGTATTATAGCGACGATGAGTGTTTAAATTCGAGTACTTAATATATCGAGTATCTAATATATCAGGTACTTAATTCTTCGTGTAATATTTTTTTGATATGTTTTTCAATCCATGACTATTAGATATCTATAGGGGCGGAACTATAATTCAATAGTAAGAGTAAAAAATTATCAAAGCTTTAAATTTAAAAATTCAGAGGAATAAAAATTTTATTTAATTAATATTTAAATTAAAAAATAAAAATATAATTATATTTAAAAAATTTGAGAAGGATTTTTTTTCTACCATCCGCACAGCTTTGTTCTTGGGTATCCGCCGATTATTTATCCATAAAATTAGGTACTGAATAGCCATTTCACTTTTTCATTTTTTTTATTTCATAATATGAATATTTTAAAAATGACATGAGAAACACATAAAATTTAAAATTTATGATAAGTGATTCAAATAAAATAATAATAATTATTTGAAGTTAATTTAAAGAAGAAATATTTGGATATATATTAAAGTTATCACTAAAAGAATATATTAAAAATATTAATCTTGATCATGATTTATTTCTTTAAATCTTATATAGATAAAAAAAAGTACAAATATTTTTAAAGAATTTAAAACTTAAAAGAACATGATACAAATATAAAAATATTTAAAGATTTAAATTTAAAATACTAGGTGATCTAAAATAAAATTATATATATTGAAAGTATTAGTTCGGGTACTCAATTACAAACTAAGTCAGTTCAGATCTTACTCAACTATCTATGAAAAATCACGAGTCAGGTATTCAACCCATTAAATAATTTTTTTGTAAAATCAATACCTAATTTTTAAAGTTCAGATTAATAGATTAATGAATCAAATCATCATAATTAAGTAATTTTAAACACCACTAATTAATAAAAAATTAATATCATTGAACATTCCAAATAAAATGTTTATTTGGATTTTCTTTATAAACATCATTTCTAATTCATCGTGCTAATATGATTTTTTTAAAATATACTGAGAAAAATTTAAATAAAAAAAATCATTGAAATGGTTAATAGTCTTAACCTTTTTCATTAATTAATAAGGTTATAAAATTAATAAGATTTTATGTTAAATTTAAATATACTTGTTCGTTCTATTGTTTTTTTTCGTTCTAATGATTGGTCGTTAGATTTTCAGTGGATTCTGGAGGAGCGAATATGGTCACTGGCTGTATGGCTAAATTACCGGACAATAGTCATTTCAATCTTACAATCTTGGATGATGCTCCTGATCAGATTCAAGATTTGCTTCGGCGTGATAGGGTCGACCCTACTTATCATCGCTTTTGTCGTTCTTTTCATACCGAGTTGCTTTAGTCTTATATATATATTGCTGTCAAACGTACTCTTTTTCCTCCATTTAGATTAGGGAGGTTTTTTAATGAGGCGTGAGGTGGCATCTTCATTCTTAATAAAAAAAATATAAGGCACGAGCCTCTAGCCCAAGTGGTTAATAGAACGGTTGTTATTCCTAAAAGTCACGAGTTTGAGCACCAACGATGTCATCAAAATGACTGAGTCATTAATGTCAAATGATAGAGATTATATTTTATAACATATACTATTGTAATTAATGAAAAATTCATAGCTGTTCGAACAGCTAGCAGCTGACCTAACTTGAAAATAATCATTTCTCTGATATATTTTAATTTATGAAATATACATGAAAGTTATTATTAAATCATATGGACCAAACATAATTTATGAAAATGAATTTATTTTTAAAGTTGATTGTTTCGATGTTGAAATGATTTTGTGAAATGGTTTTGATTTTCTTTATCTTTTAAAATATGTTTCGTTAGGCTGTTTATTTTTAATAATTGTTTATGAAGAAATTTATTTTAAAGGGTAAATTATATTTTTTATCATTTAAGTTTCTTTTTATTATTATTTTGACCACTGAAATTTTAAAAAAAATCAATTTAATCCTTGAGCTTTGATATTACTCATGTTTTGATCAATGAACCATTAAATCACAAACATGTAATGATATAGTTTACACTAACACATCAAAATGACATCATTTTGGATTATTATTATTTGAATAAACTATAAAATTTATCAATCAACTTATTTATTAATCATGATTTGGTCGCTTAACATTATTTTCACTCATGTTTTGATCACTTTACTTTTTTTTTTATATCCTCTCACTCTACAAGTTTCGACCACCACTTTTCACAATCGGTCATCGTATTTTGAGTGAATATAGTGGATATGAAGGAAAAATTTTAAACTTATATGTCCAATATATGAGTGATAAGAAAGTTAAGTGACCAAAACAAAAATAAAAAGTTGAATGATGAATTTTGTAGTTATCAAAAAAAATAATAATAATTTAAAAAGATTGTTATTTTGATGTGTCATTAGACTGTACGCCATGTCATCACGTCGTTTGTGATTTAACGTTTGACTGATCAAAACATGAGTAATATCAAAGTTTAATGATTAAATTAAAAGGTTTAAAATTTCAATGACCAAAATAAAAATAAAAAAAAATTCAGTGATGTTATAATTTACCCTTTTAAATAATCAAATTTAAGACGCAAATGATTTAAAAAATAGTAAAATTATAAATTATATTACCAGTGTGTCTCTTTAATATATATGTTTTAAATAACTTTAATTTAGTTGATGTTATTATCAACGTAATATATAACAAGTATGAAATTAAACATGTTTTAATATCTAATATATCTGAATTAATCAAAAAAAATATCTGATGTATTTCTTGGTATAACTTATATTTATTTTATAGTTTATATTCGAGATTTATGGTTCTCCCTCTTAATAATATTATCTTCAAGGTTTAAATCAGTGACAAAACCATATTTTTCATACAATGAGGTTTGAATGGAGGATGTATAAAGAAATTTTATACCATTATAATAAATATTGTTAACACCCCCCCCCCCCCCACACACACACCAAGAAATTAAGTGATGTTAAATTTAATATTTTCCATGAAAAATTTATATTATCACTTTAAAATTCTATATCACAATAAATCTAGTGGGATTAATTGCTCCTCTAATTTTTATGTTACATTAACCTATGGATCAAACTCGAATTAAAATGAAAATTTGGACCAGATTGAAAGACTAGTGCAAACACAAGGACCTTGAGTATATTTTTAAAAGCCATAATGGTTCATAGGTAATTTTAAAAACGTAGAGGGATATCAAAAAAAATATATCTTTGAAAAGGAATTGGACAAAATTTGGGATAAAATTAAAAACTTTGAAAACTCACAAAGATTAGGAAGGTTATTAAAAGAAACGGAATGCATGAAAGGGAAGATAGCTCGGGACGAAGGGATTTATTTGATAAATAAATCATTTTCTTTTAAGGACATGATATAAACACACTAAAAAAAAATCAATTTTTTTATAACTCTTAAAACCATCGAAGAACAAAAACTTGAAATTCTCTCGGATGTTCTTCCTAAAACCAAAAATCTAAGAATTTTGCCTTATAGATCGTCACTAGTCGATGCTTATAGCAGTAAAAATAATTATTCCTTTGTACGAATTTTCTAACTCAAGTGATTAAAAGAATGATTGTTGTTCTTATAGGTCACTAGTTCGAGTACCAGTGATGCCAGCAGAGTGATTAAGCGATCAACGTTAAATGGTAAAGATTATATTTTAGAACAAATACTACTGTAATCACTATTATCTTGTTCAAAAAAATAATTATTCCCTTGATTCTCTTTTCACTAGAAACCACATATCTTGACTCAATTTTCAAATAACAAACGAATACTCTATTAAAAATAAATAGAAAAATTTTTATAGCCTCTCTATTTTTTAATACAAAGTGTCTCTCTATGTAACCTCTTGACCCGGTCTAAACAAAACCCAACTCAAACGAGCTACACAGGTAATACCGATATAAATCCCTAAAAATTTACACCAAAAAATGACCCTATTTTTTCATTTTATCTTATTTAGAGATTTAATTAGTTCATATGTGTTCATACCTGCTAATCGTACCGACACAACCTCCTCAAGTACCGTTATGCCTAATTGATAGTTGGCCCATACTGATACTCATTAAAACTTATACCAGTATATGGAGTTTGGTCGAAAAACTAAAATTCTAGATTCAAATATTCATACTGGTACGTATGCCTACCTAAAATTCAAAGGCGTAATGATCCTCGAGACAAGTGTAATGATACGTCTATTTTATCTAATCAACCCAAACCAACAGTAAACTTTCGATACCGATACGCTACACTAAAACATACAAATAACAACAGCCAAAACTCGATTATTACATTCCTTATCAACCCCTAATGGTCATAAAACACTTGTCTATCTTAATCAAGGTCCTAATCACTCATGATTATCCATTAAGCATACCTTCAACACAAGCTCACTAACAATAGGCACTAGATGCATTATAACCTATTTGACCACGTCCAAACAT
The DNA here is from genome assembly GCA_035048815.1 of Abelmoschus esculentus. Taxonomy (NCBI): domain Eukaryota; kingdom Viridiplantae; phylum Streptophyta; class Magnoliopsida; order Malvales; family Malvaceae; genus Abelmoschus; species Abelmoschus esculentus. Next base: position 16,393,887 of record JAUCBN010000007.1, on the reverse strand, counting down.
AAGCAATCTGATCCAATCCCTTCCAATACTTAAAAGACATAAAAAAACAAGAGTAAAATCATAAGAAAATTGAGGAGAAAACATAAGGGATTAAAGGAAAACGAAAATCAATTGAAAAACAATAGCTTACCTTAAGAAAGTTGAGAGAATTCTCTGTTTGATTGCAGAGAAAATAGGAAAGAAATGAAAGAAAATATGCTTTATCGTCAACTTATGTTTAAGAGCAAAAATGATTAATTAAATTTAATTATATAATGAAAGTAGTTATAATAGGTGGTTATTGAAAGGTTAGTTCAGTTGAGAAAGATTGGATCAATAGCCCCTTAAAGATTCAAAGTTTTAATCAAATTATATTTTAGTCACTAAAATAGTTTAGTTTTATTTTTTTTATAAAATAACACTAGTTTCCAAAATGTCAAGAATCTGAATGTAATTTAACAAGATTAATTTAAAAAATCAAATATAGTTTAAATAAGGATTTTATATTATTTTTTATATTTTATTTTCATCAAAACTGATTTTCTATCAATTAAATCTTGAAACTAGGCTAATTAGTTATTGGTTAAGCCTAACTTCTAACCTGACCTATTTAACTTTTAGACCTATTTTTGGAACGTTACACTCTAAATGAAAGATATGGCTTATCACATGCAGTCTAAAGAATGAGGTTTTATCGTTGAAACTCTTGATATGATTGAAGCTCTTAAAAGACGATAAAAATAAAGATCTACAATCTTATTTTCTCATTTTCTTGAATGCATGCAATGGAACTGGAATATACCTCAAGAAAATATTTTTGCTTTCTATTGTTGTCCGAAAAATCCCCTAGTTTTAGATTAGGTTTACAATGTTCTAGGCTTTAATTTTTTTAGTCTCTTAATTACATGAAAAAATAAAAATAAAAGAATTATTGCTTTGAGAAAATTTGACCGAATTCATGTAGCGTTTTTTAAATTTAAACTGTGAAATCCTTTCTTGTATGCATGTATCATTTGATATTGATTTTCTTAATTGGATGAATAATTTAATTTATTTTTTTTATTTTAGAATATAAGGATCTTTATTTATATTTTGGATTTTAAGTTAATTTTTATGATACAAATAGGAGAATACTATGTGTAGGTGGTATTTTTCTTTCAAAATTAGTAAAAAAATATTAAAAAAAAACACCACCTGCAGATGACGTCCTCTCCTAAGTCGCCATGTGCAAGTGGCGTTCTCTTACTTGCACTATAGCTTTTGGCTCAGATTCTAAAATAAACTTTAAATCCTTTTTTTTACAAATAAAAATTTTAAATGGCCTAAAAATTCAAAACTTCCTCTTTTTATCTGTTTATGAGATAACCGATCAAAAGAAAAAGGAGACCAGTAAAGAAGACTGGATTATCATAGATGGGCACAAAATCAAAAGGTCGACGATCATGCATGGTTGCGACTCGTAAGATTAAGAGTCTGAGAGTATGTATTGCATGCAGGGATGAGTATTCAATCGAGTCGAGTCAAGTAAAACAATTTAAGTTATTCGATTTGAAAAGTATAATTTTATTATTTAAACTTTTATTCCAAATATTTTTGAGTCATGTTGAGTTTTTGAGTTTTTATAAAAGCTTAATTATAAATAATTTTATTATTTAAACTTTTATTCTAAATTTTTTTGAGTCATGTTGAGTTTTTGAGTTCTTATAAAAACTTAATTATAATTATTTATTATGTTGTAGTATGATTTTATTATAATTTAAACAAATTTAACTAATCATATAATATATATATATATTATATTTTTTATATATGAAAAATATTTCTTTATATTTTATATATCGTTATATTTATATCATAAAAATTTAAGAGAATCATCTCAAACTTAAAATTAAATCCTCTAATTACTAAAAATTTTGAGTTATTTGAATTTCTATTTTATAACTTAAAATTTATTTAAATTTTTTCGATATAATTCAATTTTATAAAATTTTAAGTTAAAACAAATAAAATATTTCCACTTTAAATTTAATAGAATTATTTAAAATTTTTAAATTAATTCGAGTTTTGCGTAAACGCGAATGGTCCCAGTGCGTGACCGCATGCATGAGTGAAGACCCGAAGGGTCTTTTATGATTCTTATCTAGACCGTCAAATCAATTCTTGATCTGACGGTGAGTGTTTGGTTACGTACAGAAAACAAAAAGATTGGGTTTGATATAATTTGAGTTAAGGTATTCATTTGGTCCATAAGCAGGTTGGTAAATGTAATATAATTTTTAATTATGTAATGGACTTTAAATTATAAAATAAACTTGAGCTATTTTATTTATCAAGTATTAGTTTTTTAGATTTCAAGTTTTGATTTATAATAATAATATATTAATAATACAAGATGAGTCTATTACGTGCGTTGAACACCGTTAAACATCACTAACGTTAAACATTGCTGAATATTATTAAATTAATTTATAAAAATAAAAATATTAAAGACTTAACATATAATTAGTAATTCTTTAAAATAAAATTTTAATTAAATTATTTTTTATAGAAAAAACTACACAGGTGATCATCTAATTATCACCATTTTGTGTGTTGATCACCCAACTAAATTTTTAATAATAACCGTCACTAACATATTATTTTATTCTCGTTTTGATCATTGTGCATTAAACATTTAATGGAAATTATAACATGACATAATTTAATAATAATTTCGGTCTGTAAAATTATTATATTATATCAAATTAATCCAATAAGAAATAAATTATCAAATATTTTTGATTAAATCCTAAATTTTTTATTTTTTCTCATTTGCAACACTACTCTTAAAATTAATTAATCAACTCACTTTTTATTTCTCTTGTATCTTTAACAATTTATTAAATTTTAGATTATAAAACACTAATTTAATTTTATTATTTGTTCTTTTAAAATCTAATTTAATTTCTTTGATTCTCCAAATTATTCGCTAGTACCACTTTTTAAGTTAAATTTGTACAAATCTTTTTTTTTTTCACATATAAATATTGAAATAAAAAATATAAGTTGAAGTAATCTCAAGTGTAAAATTGTTCATGCAATTCAAAAATTCTTTAAACGTCATTCGAATTTCAATCAAATCAATCTGCATATAATTATTGTATTTCATTACCAAACTTACAAAACAATAATTCAATATCGTTTTTTTTTTTTAATTTTAATCAAAATTTAACTTATAACTTTTTTAATATAAAAATCAGTTTTAAAAAAAATACATTTATGAACGTAAATTTAAATTTATTAAATATTTTAATTAAATTATTGGTTTTTGTTATAGTTTCCCTTTATTGTAGGGGTAAAACCAAGAAGATAAACATACAATTTTGTTATGTTTTTTTAACTAATTGTTTCAAAAAGGAGAAATGTGATTGTTGAATTTTAAATTTAGTATTGCTTATCAAGGAATGAAATAAAAATAAAAGAAAGTTAAAATAAACAAACAAACAGAAAACTTGAAGAAAATAAAACTGAAATAACAAAACCTTGTTAAAGATTTAAACTTAAGAGAGAAAAAAAAACAATAAGTGATCGAAAGCGTAAAAGGAAAATTTTTGGGATAAAAATAGTTTGTATCGTTATGTGGGTTTATCTAAAAATATAAAAATTTATTTGATCAGTTATTTTTTATTAGTATTAAATTGATATAATATCATAATTTTAGAGACTAAAATTATTATTAAATCATGTCATGGTATAATCTCATTAAATATTCAATGTTTTATGTTCAAAACAATAATAAAATAAAATGTTAATGACTATTTTGATAAAAAAAATAATTGAATGACCAAAAAAAAGTGATAATTGGGTGATTACTCTTTAGTTTTCCTATAAAAATAATTTAATTAAAATTTTATTTTAAATAATTATTAAATATACTTTGAGTCCTTAGAATTTTTAATTTTTATTAATCAATTTAATAGTGTTCAACAATGTTTAACATTAATAACGTTCAGTGGTGTTTGACGTCCGTCGTAAAATTTTCCAATAATACAATATAAATAATCAATACTAATACATAATTGAATAACTGAAAATAAAAAATAATATAATAGTACTTTTTAACAGCGATAGCAAGTAAATAATAATAGTAATAATAGGTAGTAAATAATTAATATAATAAGTGATAATACAATAACAGATAGTAATTAATGAGAATAATAATATGATATAACTAATACTAATAATATAATAATAATAAAGTCCATTGTTATTATAATAAAAAAAGTATAAATTGAGTTAATAATTGGAAATGATTATAATATAGAATGGGTGTAAAATCCCATATAAAATATGTTATAATGAGATATTATTTTTTCAGAAACCAATAAGAAACAAGTTTCACAGAAATTTTTACTAATTTTTCTATTTAACATAAGAGTTAGAGTACATTTATTTTTTTAAAAATCAAATGATTTAAAGGTTTTAGAGCTCTCTTTTGTTTTTTAAAATTGAAACAAATGGAATACAATGTTTTTTGGATTCTATTTTCTATGTATATGTTTTGCAAAACGATATTATATTGGGCATTCCACTATTAGTATAATAATTTGGTTCGAAAAAGATCCGCGTATTCTGCGTTCGGGTTAAATTTAATTTGACTTAAAATCTTGACAAGTCATAATATCATTTGAATTGTTAGCACCATATATAAAGGTGATGTACTTGATTCGAATCGTAAATTAATACAATAATCAAATTTAATATCGATTTAATCTACGGTATGATATACAATAATCCCTATTAATTAAATACATAATTAATTCAAAAGCGCAATTGTTAAAACTCGTTTAATTAAAGATTACATTTAATTAAGAATAATTAGTTAAATCTAATTTAAATTTTTTAAAAAAGTTATTGATTAAAAGAAATATAAATTAATTCAGGTTAAAATATTGCGTAAATGAATATTTTGAAGACATATATTATCACAACCACGACCTAAGTCAAGCTAAACAGAGAGTGATAAAAATAAAATATTAGTGATTCCCTTGTTCTCTATCACTTAACAAATAGAAAAATATCTTAATAAATATCTATTTTATAAGCCATTTATTCTAATGTAGGATTCAAGTATTCCCTATAACAAATTGCATGAAGTGTTGCTTCAGCCATGAAAGCCGAAGTCACATGGTGAACGAATCTTCTACTTGCACCCATTGTTTCCCCATATAATTTTTAATCACCACACCGGACCAAAACTTGTTAGGAGCCTTTGAAAGTTGACGTCAAAATTCACTTTTTATTGCTCAAGTGCAAGCCAACGGGGAGACGGGAAGGAAAAAAGGGTTATATTTAAGGGAAGAGAAGCTCAACCTTTTTATAATACAATTTTATAAATGTTTGGGTAAACTACACGGATAACCACTATAATATAGGGTTGGTATCAAAATGGTCATAATGTTTTAAAAAGAATCAAATATATCGATAAATTATTATTATTTTAGTATGAAAATAACCATCGACCGTTAAAAATTAACGAATTGATGACGTGACCGTTAAAATTAAAATGAAATAATTACACATTCACTCCCTGATATTCATACATTTTCTTAATTTAATCTTATTTTATTATAATAAAATAATATAATTAGTAAATGTGTAATTATTTCATTTTAATTTTAACGGCCACGTCATTAATCCATTAATTTTTAATGGTCGGTGTCTATTTTAATACTAAAATAATAATTCACCGGTGTATTTGATTCTTTTTAAGGCATTGTGGTCATTTTGATACGAACCCTATAATATAGTGGCTATCCGTGTAGTTTACTCTAAATATTTCTATACCTTTTTTTATTGCGAAATTCCTTCATAATTTTTTTTGTGACTATCATTTTTATCTATATCTTTTCTTAAATAAATCCAAATTAAACAAAAAATTTAGAAATATATAGATAAACTCAAAATTCTAAAAATATACATTTAAATTAATAAATATTCCAAATTAAAAAAAAAATCTAAAAAAAATAGTTCATTAATTGTCAGTCCATCTTTTATATACCAACCCAAGTTATCCTATTATTTTCCATGGCTCATTTACATCAAACAAAATCCATTTACAATCTTCCAATCCAATACGAGGCTCAAACTAAATAATATCCTATCAGCCCAAATACATTACCCAAACTCAGAGACCCTAACCCTAATACTTAACTGGTTGACACATTTACCCGAATACACTCACCGACCCGTTTCTGACCCAACCTCATATTTTCTCACCAACCCTTCCCATTCCAGAATATTCTGGCAAATGACCTCCCAGCTTTCCTCAATCGTGCATCTTCCCTACCATCCCAGATTCATGTATGTTGTCAACTTCGCGATAGCTACCACATCAGCGTCTATTCACCGAATACTTAAAACCACGTCATTTTGACCGCCTTTCATGAATCCTGTTCACTACATCATTCATGATCCAAGTAATCAGGACTGTTAATCTTTAAATAACTACCTAATAACTACCCACCCATTAAATTCATGTAGAAAAGAGATGATGATTCACTTGAAAAAAAATTAAGATCTACGGGTTTGATTAATTGGGATCATGGATGACGTGGTGAACATGGTTCACCTAATAATTTTTTCTTTGGGTCATTGGTCAAATTACACATCTGACCCTTGAATTTTCCACTGTTTCGCTTTTCAATCATGGTTAAATACCTTTTATTGTCCCTATTTTCATTTTTGTTTTAATTTAAACCCGTTCTAAGTTTTATTTCTTTAATTTCGGGCCTTACATTTAGTATTTCTTATATTTTAGCCCTCGGTTTACATATTATATATATATTATTTATTTCATACTTACATTATATTATACTTTCAATTTGTGTATTATATATCTATTTTAATACATATTATTATGTATATGACGTATCCTATTACATTATTTTTAAGGCGATAAAAAATATATTCTACTGTCTCATTCTCTAGATTGCAAATCAGACAAATAAGATTAGTGATAATTCTTTTAGTGAAAAGACACTGTCTTATAGAGATAAACCTCTAGATAAAGCGTCAAACTTGTAACTTATTTTTTGTGGGCACTAAATAGATCAAAATTTATTGAATAGAAAGAATTAGTTTTGCGATATCATTTGGAAAAATATTGGGGATCAAAGTCGAACTTCATACGTTTGATCCTTGGATGAGTAAATCTGAAATCCAGAGAAGGTTTAGAATTTTTGGAGAATCAATAAGTCATGGGGGTTAGAGTAGGGAGCCGGTAAAGGGTGAACGTTCGATCCAGTCGAGTCAAGTCGAGTAAAAAATATTTGAGTTATTCAAATTGACGGATCTAATTTTATCATTTTAACTTTTATTCAAAATATTTTTGAGTCAAGTCGAGTTGAGTTGAACAAGTTTGAGTCGAGAGGAGTTTCGAGTTCTTATAAAAATTTAATTATAATTATTTATTATTTTATAGTACGATTTGATTGTAATTTAAACGATTGTCACTAATCATATAAGATATGTATATATATATATTTCTTCATGTGTAGCAATATGATCTACATATTTTTATATATCACTATATATATTATAAAAAATGATGGATTCGTCTCGAACTTAAAAATAAATCATCTAATTACTAAAAATTTTTGAGTTATCCAATTTCTATTTTACAACTAAAACTTTATTTGAATTTTTTTAAGTTGATTCGAGTTTATGAAATTTCGAGTCAAGTCAAAATGAATCTAGTATTTTCGCCTCGAGTTAAATTGAGTTATTCAATTTTTTGAGTCGAGTCGAGTTTTACTCACCCTTAGAGTCATTGATCATTTCATATTAAATATGAATATTAATATTTATGTTGTGAATAAAGTAAATAACAAGAACAAAATAGATGAACAAAGATTAGAGCCAAAAGAGGGAGACTTGTATTATATTATCAAAGTAGGGTATCCAATGCTTTCTCCAAAAGTCTATATTTATAGGCATAAGATGGAAGTCCCAATTTCAATGGGAATTCAACTCTAAAATAAAATATTATTTAATATATGAATATCCACAAGAAATAAATATATTCATAACACTCTCCCTTTGATATCCATAAAGATAATGTGTCTCGTTAAGACCTTACTAAAATAAAAACCCTATGGGAAAAAAATCTTAGTGAAAGTAAAAGAGTACACACATCTTTGATACGCAAAACATGTTGCCTCATTAAAAACCTTTCAAGGAAAACTCATTGAGACAAAATCTTCATAATTCAATATTGAATACAATATTCAAATGTTGAAATAGAGTCTGCACTAACTTTTGAAGATCATGAGGGTCGAAACATTAAAGAAATATATTTTATTTTATCACATTTGATGTATCCACCTTGAGATATAAATTTTGTATTATCTTTACATAAGATAGCTTGCATCTTATCTTGTAAAAGCAATTCACATATCTTCTAGATATGTTTAGCCAAACACATATTTTGGTTTTCCCTCATGCATAATATTATTTAAGGGTAATGATCTCGTAGTACTTAAATAATATTTCTAGATCAGCTAAGATACGATGCTTACAGATCAAATAATATATATATGATGTTTTTAGACCAAAAACATTATTACTCTTTTCTTGAGGGTGAAATAGATTGTTTATATTAAGAGACTTAACAACCAAATAGTGGTCAACAAATATGCATTATACATGTAAAGTCTCTTTAAACAATTTTTGTATGTCGATTGATGTACAAAAATTTGAGGAGATCTCTTCACGAGTCTCAATGATATTTAAATCATTGACATATACAACAATAATAAATCCAAAGCTAAAACATCTTAATAAAATACTCGGGGAAATTAAATAATTCATATATCATTCTACTAATAAGTATTCAATGAGACGATTATACTAAATACACCTAAATTGTTTCAAGCCATAAAAGGATATATTCAATATGATTGAATAATATTCTCGAGAACTTGAATTAACTACTTCTAGCAATCTAAATCTTTTTGGAAGCTTCATGTAAATATTACTATCAAGAGGTCTATACAAATAATATGCAACGACATCCACTAGGCGGAAACTGAGTAATTTTATTTATTGTCAGACTGATCAAAATCTAAAAAGTAGTTACATCTACCACCGATGAATATATTTTCTTAATATCGATTTCATGTATTTGTGAGAATATTTGTGCAATCAAATGAGCTTATTTATAACTCATGATTTCCCATTTTGATTTCTCTTTCTCACAAAGGCTCATTTATATCCATGAGCTTTACACATTTCAATGTATAAACTATAGACCCATATACTTCTCTTTTGAAAAGAGATTTTAGTTTTGCCTCAATTGTCTCTTTCATGTTGGCCAATAATTTTTTTATTTATATTACCCAATTGACAATGACTCGTGATCCACATCATCAAATAAAATCTCTAGTGTTATATTGTATGCAAATATATTATCGACATCGATTTAATTTCAATACCACTTGTTACCAGACATGACATAATTTATTGAGATTTCTTTATTATCAGATACTTGAGTCATGTCAATATCTCTGTTGAAGACCTTTTAATCTCTTCTAATGATTTTCATAATATTTTGATTCCTCGATTAGACAATCATAAAATATAACTCATTTTCTTTTTTGAGGATTATTATCTTTGGAACCTACTTGTATACTATGCTTCAAGCGTAAGTTAGACTTATTAGCAACTAGAGTTTGTCCTTCCAGGATATCAAATTTAATCGGAGCATTCATAGCTGTTGTACTTGACTTAATAGTCACTCTTTTAGGGTCAACAAAATCATCTGGCAATTAATTTGGTAAATGAATTATCATTTGAGCTTATAGTTCACATTGCTGAATACGTGGATCAAACTAAGAAAATAATAATTCATTCTAAATTATTTTTTCCATCTATTTTATTTTTTCCTCTAATATTGGATAAACTAACTCATTAAAATAATAGTTAGTAAATCTAGTTGTAAATAAATTCCCTATTAGAAGCTCAAGATATTTAATTATCAAGGATAATTTAAATTTGACATATATTCTCAACAAAACTCATACTTATACATTCTAGTGGACCAATTAGAACATATAACGCACATAAAAAAATTATAAGATGAGAAATATTTGGTTCTTGACCAAAAACCATTTGTAATGGGCATAATTTATGATCATTTGTTGTCTTGATATGAATTAGTGATATTACATGTAAAATGACATGTCATCAGCATCATCAAGACTAATTGTCTTTATAATATAATCTGGAAAATGAACTATTAATTTTATCAACTGAGCAAGTAGCCTCGCAAAAACCAAGTTATGGGTCAATAAGAAGGATACATATGACCATCTAGTCGATGCATCGATTAAAATCACAAAATATCTAGTTGGACTGTAAGAAAGGTGTATGAGACCACATATATCACCTTATATTTGTTCTAGAAAATTAATTGATTTACACTTGATCTTTGTTGATGATGATCGAATAATCAAATTGCTTTTATAGCAAGTATCACATAAAAAATTACCTTAAAAAAAATTTTAGTTTTTCAATAAATGACCACATGAAAGTGTCAACAAGTTTTCGCATCATAATTGAACCAGGATGACCTAACCGATCATGCCAAATAAAATTATCAATAAACATCTGTTTACAATTGCATGAGCTTCAATTTGTACTAATTCTTTTGTAGTACAACATGGATGACAGTGCATATAATTTTGTCAAGATTTTCTTATTGCCTTAAGTTATACTTGTAATATTGAGATAGTTAACATCCCTTGACTAATATTCTCAAAATATTTTTGCAAATATCTTTAAAGCTCAATAAATCTCTTTGCAACTTTGACGAGTATAATGCACTGTAAATAGAGAACAAATTTCCAATTGGCATTAACATATTTTCTCAGTCGGAGCCTTCAGTGATATAGATACTTCTGGATATGATACTCACATTATTCCCTTGCATTTAAAATGGAAAAATATGTATAATTATAAACATTTTAGTATGTGTTTTATTACATTCATTTCAGAGAATGAAAAATGTGTTTTGTACCATTCACTTCGGGGAATAGAAAAATATTAAAAATAACATATCATATCAAATTGGTTATCTATCAAAGATAAACTCTCAAGAGCTCTTCCGAAGCATTGATATTTTATTACTTTGAGACATAGTACTCATATTTTTCAACTTCTTTCTTGCATTTAAAAAGAAAATATTTCTTATGCTTAAGTATATTATGAGTACTTGTATTATCTACTTGGCATAGATAGCCACAATTCACTTTATATTATATTCCAAAAATAAAAATACTATTTAAAGAAAAAATAACATAAAGCGTAAATAAATAATAAGTAAAATAAATTAACATAAATAAATAGTAAATAAAAATAAATTAAAATAAAATAAATAAAAAATTAATTATTTCCTTTAGAGATCATAAGATAAATAAAATAAATGGTGAATTATTCCCTTAAAGGATTATGAAAAAATTAACAATATCCAATTGAGTTGGACCAATAACTCCATGTTTATTTTCGCCATAAAAATGTTTATATTTTCTTTCATTTATCATTCATGATTATGGATAAAGTCCATAATATTTTGATATTTGACAAGTACGAGACCAATGGTTTGTACCATCACATTGATAATATGAAGATTTTGATATGATCTCTATCATTCTTATCATCCTTATAATTCTACTTCTGGTGAATATAAACATTCTCAAAAGAATCATCTTATCTATGTTTATTTTATGACCTCAATCACGACCATAATTACTAATGTGATATTTATTCTTTCTGCTATAAAATATGTCATTCACTTCAGGGGATAAAGCGGATTAAAACCTTTTCACGATATTGTGTCTACAAGACAACATTAATGTGTAAAAAGTGGAGTAAGTTTTTCTAACATATCTTAATCAGTGATACTCTGACACATAACTGAGTTTTATTCACTAATCATATAGTGAATTATCATGTTTGCACTCACTTCAAGGAATGAAACAAATTCAATAATCACATAAAATAAACATCATGCTTGCATTCACTTCACGGAATGCCTCCCATAAAAATTCTTGGATAAAGACGATTTTTGTAACTTGAATTTGAGAGAAGTCTATAGTCGAGTGTTTTAACACAAAAAATATTGCTTTCAAGTAAATATAAACTTTATAATATTCATACTATTAAATAGTAATTGATCAATCAATATATATAAAATACATACAAAGAACAAAAAATTTAATCATCATACGCAATATTGTTAAACCAGTCCACAAGGTCAATTAAAAAAACTCATTTGAGACCAGTAGCCTTGTAGAACGGGATGTCCAACCAATATACAAGGATTAAACTAACATAACAAAGAACATATTAATTAATTAAAGTTTTAATATTTATTTCAATATCATGTAATACTTAAAACATAATTCAAAACACAGACTTTCATCATCAAAATAAATAAATATTTGCCATAACTAAAGAGAAAAAATCTCAAATTAAATAGATGTAAAACACTACCGGTATATGTCATTGTATTTTAGATATATGATAATTCCACGCTTTGACAACCATCCCTTAAATTGAGAATAATTAATTATCCACTATTTCAAGATAAATAAGTAAAACATATTGTACTTTTCAAGCTAAGTTGAAGATATGATAGATTTAGTCACCAATATCTTGTTAAATTTTTTTCGGGAATTATCGACAAGAACAACGATAGTTGAGCCACTTTATCGCTACAAAAATATCAAATAATCAATGACTCAAAAATTAAAAATCAAGTTAAAGATCAAGAGAAAAAAATAATCGATGATTGAAATAAAATAGAGAGAGAAGTACTTATTTTTGATTCATGCTAGTAAAAAATTCTTTTCAATATCTCCTTTAAGATTCAAATGACAAACACCTCTGTTGGTTAGTCTCATGCTGATAACGTGTTATGAATAAAATAAAGAACAAGAATAAAATAGATGAACAAAGATGAGAGAAAGACTTGTATTATATTATCAAAGTAGGGTATCCAATGCTTTCTACAAAAGTCTATATTTATAGGTATAAGAATTTTTTTTTAATACCAATAAAAATTAAACTCTAATAATAAAATATTATTTAATATATGAATATTCACCATAGATAAAGATATTCCTATCGATTTATAGTTTTTCTGAAGGTATAATATCTTATTTTAGCAACATTTATCGATAACAGTAAGAGTTAATATTTTAATCCATAATGTCTTCTTTTACAAATATAAATAGTTAATATTTTTAATATATATTGTGATTTCTTAACCACCTCTGATGCCATATACTAAATAATAATAATATTTCTTATAAAAATATACATTTTATTAATTATATAACATTATTTTAATTGCTCCAAAATGTTAACAATTAATTATTTTTTAAAACATTATTATATAAATCCAGTTTACGATTTTAATTTATAAAACCTATCTATTTGTTTTAAAATATTAAGATAAATAAAATTTAGTAATTGAAATCATAGATAAACGAATTTATCTAATATTTTTTTAAATATTTGTGCTTTATTAAATCTATGTTTGAAAACAGACTTGGTGCTATCGGAAAAAAGTCAAACTCAACATGTATAATAAAAAAGAAAAGAGTCAAAATCAACACAGTTATGATAAACATCATCGATAAGTTCTATTTTACTTTACTTATCAAAGAGGCTTAATTAATGGGTATTCTTTTTTTATTTTTTATTTAAAATATAATTTTTTTTGAATACGAATAACTCTCTTTCTATACACGTAGAGATAGTTCACATATTATAAAATGCGAATTACTATTTTGCATCTTGCAATTATCGAAAGAAGTGGTATCAAAACAACTTCTAAATTATATTGAAACGTTTTGAATCTGTCAAAATTAGTATCGAAAAACCTATAGGGTGTATCGATACTGGTTAACAACTTTTTGAAAACCAACTAACAATCAACGATCAAAATATTTAATGCTTTAAAAATCCTTAAAAAATAATCATGGTTTCGAAACGCTTATGTATGGTATTGATACTGCTTTAAATATTTAATTTTATTTTTAAATGCAGAGTGATATCGATACAATTTTGAATATGTTTTGAAACCAAAATTTACAGTTTCAAATGATATCGAAACAGTATTGTACCGTATCGATACGCCTGAAAAAATTCAATAACATTCTTTGAAAATATGAACACGGTATCAATACCAGAAGAAATGGTATCGAAACGCCTAGAAGATTTTGAATGTTTTGGCTTGAAAATCTTAAGGAAAAGTAATTTGGGGTTATTGTTTTGACTTAGAAAAATTTTGTTTGACTTGTCAATTGTTTTGGCCTTCAAATTTTATTTAAAAAATAATATTTAACTTCTTTGTTATATCAAAATCAAATTTAGTTTTACATCATGGGTAGATTGCATTTTCAACGAGATTCTCTAACCGTTTAGGACGCCTTATATCCTCAAATTTATTAACTAATGTACTCATGTGTTCATATACTTCAACATGAAAGTGAATTTATAAGAAAAAAAATCAATAAACTAACACAATATCACATAAAACATTAGTACGGACTTATGTTATAATAAGATTCATGCAAGAAATATGTCAAGATAACTTTTTAAACATGAATTCTATACCCCTTACAATGCAGTTTATAAGTAGCTTTTTGAACATTTTAAAGAGATGAATCTGTACTACGAATAGAAGAAAAAAATTTAAAAATCAACAATAAAAAATCAATTTAAATATTTCTATCAAACATAGTTTAAAAATTGAGTCTCGAATAATTTGATCCTTGCAAGATGTGAATTAGATTTACGTACGTAGAAAACGAATTATTCTTTAAAATAAAATTTAAAGAGTTTTATTTTTTAAATAAATAATAAAAGAGATATTCATCTCATTAAATATATCAAAGAAGTGATTTTTTAGTTTTGAACAATTTATTCATTTTAGATTGGAAATCCCAATCCAGCACTTATTTTAATTGAAATTATAGTGTAAAAGAAAAACACGATAATGTTAAAAAATATTCTTAGTATTTTATAGAACCGTCATTTTAGTTAATATTTTTTGGTTATTTTTTTATAAGTATTTTATTTTGAGTTAAAATAATATTTTATAGATAAAAATTGTTAATTAAATTAACGATAAAACGTTAAATGATGATGTGATATACTGACTTAACTTGAAATGTTGATGTGACAGTTTGATACATTAGCAAAAAAAATTAAAAATAATTTTAATTTTTATAAAATCTTAATAATTATGATTTAATTTAATATTTTTATTTAAAAATAAAAATATTTGATTTATATTTAAAATATATTTTTTTAAATTGATAAATTAAATAATTTATTAGTTGGTACTTTTAAAAGAATATATTTTTTTATAAAAATAATAAATAATAAATTTTTATTTTTTGAAATAAAAATAAAAATATTATTGTTTTAAGAAAAAAATTGAAAAAATTAAAATAATAAATCATATAATTTTATTTTTGAAAATAAAAAACAATAAAATAAATAATTATTATTTTTGAAAATAAATAAAAATATATTTTTTAAAAATACTTTCTAGTGTGGTACTTTGACACGTCAATACCTCTAGTCAAGTCAACATGCTACATCACCGTCTTGTATTCACGACCTAAAATAAAATATTAAAAATAAAAATAAATAAAAATAGAGGTTAAAATGTTTGTGCTTTATGCTTGTAGATTTTAGTTTAGCTCAATTAAATCTTAAGTTTAATATAATAATTTAATTCGGAAAATATTATTATAATATATAATAAACTTTAATTAAATATAATTATATAAAAAATTATGATACGGATATAAATATATAACATGAACATAAAAGTTAAAACTTTAATTTATTTCAGACTTAATGGTTCAAACTTAATAAATAATATATATTTATGAAATTTACTGATTGACAAAATTATAATTGTACACAAGATAACATGAACATGAGAGTTAAAACTTTAATTTATTTCAAATTTAGTATTTTAAACTTGACAAATAATATATATTGAATGAAATTCACTGATTGATGGTTAAGACGGCTCATATTACCTTATCTCTTATAGGTTTGAATTTTGATATAAGAATATAATCTCTATTTAATCAAAAAATAATAATTTATATTGAATGAGTTGATTCTAGACATTGAATTATTACCAATCATTGAATTATTTAATAAAATTTTAAAATTAATATTGTTAAATGAATATCTAAATTAAATCTTTCGTTATATATATATATATATATATTTAGTTGATTATACATGTATATATAACAAAAAGTTATTTAACGCTTTAAATTGATTTTTTAGAAAAATTATAACATTTATCAACATCTTAAATCATGTAATATCAAGTCAATATCAATTCAGGTCAACAATAGGTTGGGTTCAAAACAAGTCGGATCAATTAATAAGTCAAGTTTTAAACGTGTAAGATAAAATCGGATCTCACGTCGATTTAGTCTTGTAATATCGGTTATCTTATAGGGCAGTTTCGGGTTCGGGTTTATTTCTGTTAGGTATAGAGTTTTAGATCTAGAGTAACAAGTTCAATTCATATTTAGACCATTCTTGATTAGATGCAAGTTGGTAATAACAGATCCAGATCAAGTTTAAATAAAAACAATCGGTTACATATTAATTTCGGATTATCGTATTTTTTGATCAAACTAGATTCTATCTCGAGTAAATTTCAATCGGGTCAATATTTAGATCCCTGGATACGAATAATAGTGTCATAAAGGACCAAGTTGCAAGCATTGGCCTGTGGTGTGTTTGGTCCAGAAATAAATAGGTGATGGGTGATTCTTTATTGCAAAAGGACTATCAAACAACAGAAAACAATGGCAATCACAATGTGACATGTTCCCCGCCATGTTCTCTCATCTTCCACATTCATGTTTCGCAGATCTGCACTTCCACTTTTCATCAATATTATGGACAGATTAATTCTGCAAACAAACTCCAGTTGGCAGAATGTCTGCAAATATAGATCGAATATTTTCTCTATTGAAGACAGAAGTGGTGAAGAGAACCGGTAAGAACACAACACAACTGAAGTAAGCTTTTTTGTTGAATTCATGAAAAAAACATCCATTTCCACTACACAAGTATATTTGGTTCAGAGCTGAGAAGAATACTCATAGATCTGCAAGACTAACCCTACTTATCTACCAAAAATGATTACCTTACCCCAGCAACGTGCAAAACAGGAAAATTACCCTTCGTAAAATGGATTTAAGAGAGATGCTTTAATGAAGAATCCCCCCATGAAGTTAAGACCAATGCATGCTTATAAAAAAGGATTTTTTTTAAGACGAGAAGAATTCCAGCACGTGCAAGAAGCAAATCGAGAACAAACCTTGTTTTTGTTGGTTTTATGAAATAGAAACTGGGAGAAAAGCGACTCCTTTTGCCTTTTTCTTTAGCATAGTCGTTAAGTAATTGCTGATGCAGCATCATCAAGATTCTCACTTTCAAATAACTTTGGCATAAAATTAGAGGGGGGGAGTTGTTGGTAGTATATTATACTCACCAGTCACCGACGTTCATTTGCATGTGAATCTTGAAGATGCTACACCTGCAAACAACGACTGTCAATATATAATCTATCCACAGATCCATACAAATATATATGAAAAGTAGAGAAACTATTTGCTAAGGCTCAATATATAGAGGGTTTTTGGAAAAGGAGATGACAGAGGAGGAATGAAATGGACAAAAAATAATTAGTTCATTTATATGTTTTAACGCTAAAAAAATAAAATTTTAACTATAATCATAATTTCTAAGTCTTAAACCTAAAAAATACACATATTGGTAAAGGTATATGGGTGAGGAGGGGCAATCGGCCCTTACTCATGAAGATTTTTTCACTTTTGTCTCCTATTTAAATTTAATTTTTTTTTTATGAATTTGCCTCCCCTTCGAACATTTACGTTTTTCATTCAACCCTAAATTTTAGCTCCGTCCCTAAATATACTCTACTCCTAATTCTTTAAATTTTAACCATAAACCCTAATCTTAAACTATAAACAGTACAAGTTTTCATTGTGGACATTCATAATAGATAACGAAAAGGGACAAGATTTCTATCGAATGAAACTGGCAAACGAAAAAAAAAATAGTTTTATTATTCTCTTTAAGTTTAAACATTAAAAATGTTTGGACCACCTTATCTGGCTTGTTACCGGTCGTTGGAACATGAAGTCATTCGTGAGAGCTACCGAACAAGTTGAAGGTGTTAAACTTTACCTCTATCTTATTCTTTTTACAAACAAAAGTAACCCTAAACCCTATTTTCTTAGTAGGGAGAGGTTGAATATCGTGGGATGATAGTGCCATAGTGGGTCAATTACTTTGGTATAGTTATGATTAGGTCTCAAGCTAAGATTTGGGCAGCCAGGTTAGAATTAGCTTTAATGTTTAATTAGATTTAAGTCATTTCTTTTACAATTTCATTATGCCTAAATGTCTTATAATGTCCCGGAAGACTTATTTATGATTCAAAGGTATGAACATTATATATAAAGGTCTTATAGATAACAAGAAAGATTTAACACCATACCTAAAATCTTTACCGATTTAACATAGAGAAATCATGGTCTGAAATTTCTTCTCTTCTTAAAAGATTTATTCTTCAAGTCATTAATAAATGTTTTCATCGTTCTCTTAACATTATATCCTGAAAGTCTTGCTAATAACTTATAAGATTTATATCATGCTCGAAAGAATTATTGATAACTCAAATATCTTATCATCATACTCAAAAAGCATACAAATGACATAGAGGATTTAACCCTTTTTTTAAGCTTCGGACAAGTTCGACGAAACTCTTCTTAAATTCCTTCTTGCCTTAAATATATCATTTCTTCACTCCATACTCAGGTTCTTGGATAGGTCAAACACAACCACCTTTACTTAGAATTCTCACTTTTTATCTACTACGCAAATGTATTTAACATAAATGCATCTTGTGTCAACATGATTCAGATGAACTTGTGCATGTTTGTATATGTGATTTAAATATATTTATCCTAAATAAATGTAATCATCTTAAATGCATTGATGACTACATGATTATGTATGCTCAAGTTATTAACATATTTTTTGTCAAAAATGTCCAAGTCATTCAAGCTCCCATTGAGATCATTCCCTTGCTCTATATTTTTTTCTTTCCACGTCTCTTGAAATGATGTATCTTTTTTCTTACCCTATCTTTGTCTGAGCCAAAAAACAACTTCTTACATGGACTTCTTGCCCTCATTTTATGTATTTGTCTTGGTTTGAGTACTTGTTCGCGTTTTGAATTTTGAAACTATTAGAATTTTCTAAATTATTTTGAATTGTTATGTTTATTATTTGTTGGAATCGAATATGATCAACGGATCACCATATGAAGGTCTAGAGGTCTCTTGTGAATTTGAAAAGAAAAAAAAGAAATTTCAATTTTAACATGATCAATTGTAGAGATGTTTGACCTTCTCAATTAAGATATACATCAACTACCATAGTATCTATACTAAGGATTTTTCCAATTCACTAATAAATTCTTTCATTTTAAAGAATAAAGAGATAACTTTATCGTTCATTCTTTTCAAAGGCTAAGATAGAGCATCTTTTGTTTTGTAAAGCTAAATTAACTAGAATCTCTGCATCTATTATGAGGTCTTGACATTTATAAACTTATTACCTCTCTAGGTGTGTGTTTACGCATTTTAATTCACTAAGATTGAACTAAAGATTTACTAGAGATAAAACAAAATATACAATACAAAGCTTTATTCTCTTTTTCTTTAAGCTTGCATGTTCGTCTTCTTATTCTTTAAGTGTTTTTAGCTTGTATTTATAGTATGAAATGTGAATCTAATCGTTTATATCTATTGGGGAAAGTTTGAAGTCATTGGAGGGTATTTTTCCTTCATAAAAGCAGTTATACATAGTGAATATAGATACTCGAAAGTGGGTATTGGTACCTGCAATAAATTTAAACAAAACTAGTTGTTTGTGGACTCAATGTAACTCTACTCGAGAGTTGAGTATCGGAACGAGGCTTTGGGTACCGATATTCAAGAAGCATATCGATACGAAAACTTCATACTAGAATTTTAGAAAAAAAATGTATTTTTACTCGACAAGAGCCGTACCGGTACAAGCTATTAGGAATTGATACTTGGGTTAGGATATCGATACTAAGGCATGTTTTTGACCCTAGAAAAGATTGAAAATATTTAGAAGAGTCAAAAACACTTTAAAAAAGTTTCAAAAATATTTTTTAAGTAATTAGTACTTTGAATTGGTTTTGCAATTTTGTTTAAATTCAAAAATATTTTTCATAATTTATTATGTAAAAATAAATATTTCAACAATCTTACCTCTTTTTATTTTAAAAAATTGAAAATTGTGTTTTTCTTTAAAAACTCCTAGAAAAATAATTTTTTGAAAAAGAGTATTTTTTTAAAAAATATTTTTAAGTTCTCATTTTTCTTTTCTTTTTAGAATTAAATTTTCAAATTTATCTCTCCCCTTTTTATGCAAAAAAATAATTCAAACCATTGCTTTCAAAATAACAGTGGAGAATAAGTAAAATATTTTTTAAAAGGCATAAAGTAAAAAAAATACCTTCAATGTTTAAAAGAGTAGTCACTTTGGTTTCTATTCTATTTTTTAACAATTCAACCTTTAGCGTTTTATTTTAGGTCAAAATAACCCCTATATGGATGAAAATTATAAATCAACTAACGATGAATGGATTAAAATAATATGATAAACCTATATGACAGTGTATCATGATATGGTATTATCATATATACAAATATATTGACTTGAAAAAAAAATACATCGGAAAAAGACTAATTTTATAAAATTATATAAAATATAAAATATAAAATAATTTTCTATTGACTTATCGTTCAGTCAAGTTATTTCAAATTGTTTATCATCAATTGTTTAACAATTTTCATCCATAGAGGGTCTATTTTGACCCAAAATATAATGTTAAAGATTGAATTACTAAAAAAAAGCTAAAATAACTATTCAATTAAACATTGAAGATATATTTTTTTTAAATTTTATGCCTTTTAAAAAAACTAAAAAATGTTTCATTTTGAATTTTAGCTCAAAAATATTTTGACAAGTAAGAAAATTTTGAATTTCAATATATGGTGGAGATTTAAAATCACGTGAAATTTAAAATATCAAGTCTTTAAATAACTTTATGCATTAAAAAAAATAATATGTTAAAAGACACATATGTACAAAGCCTCAAAGAATGTTATGCATTAAAACGGTTTTAACAATCAAATATGCATAAAAAAATCATTAAAATAAGCAACCAATTTATATAATCGAAAAGATTGAGCTTATAGGTTACCAATCTTTAATGTGAGCATGCCACTTTGCAATTGAGAGGAGGATAGATGGTTCATCATTGAATTCTTGAGCTTAATGTCGAAAATATTAACTCTTTAAGGTCAACCCATGTAGAAATAAATCTAGCACTCCTAGGATTTCCTAAAAGTTTGCTAGACCGTCAATTTGACCCTTGTTCTAACATCAATTGTTAGACACGAATATGATCAATTAAATTGTCGAATGAAGGTTTAGAGGTCACTTTTTTAACACAATTAATTTTAGAATGATTCGTCTTTTTGAACTAAGATCTAGGTCTACTATCTTAGCATCCACACAAAAGATTTATCAATTCACTAACGAATTCTTTCTTTTTACAAGAGAAAGAGATGACTTTTACATCCTATGTTTTCAAAGACTAAGATACAATCTCTTTAGTTTTTCTAAGACTAAACTAAAACATCTTCTTCTATTATTGGATCCTGACATTTATATAAACTTATTATCTCTCTAGGTGAGTGTTTACAAATTTTGGCTCACTAGGATTGCATTAAAGATTTACAAGAGATAAAACAAAATATACAATGAAAAATGTTACTCTTTAAAATTGGATGTTCATCCTTGTTTTCTTCTAAGTGTCCTTGTATTATAGTATAGAATGTGATCTAATTGTTTATATTTGTAACAATCCATTTTCTTTTCGGTAATCTAAAAATCCATATCCATCCAAAAC
The DNA here is from genome assembly GCA_035048815.1 of Abelmoschus esculentus. Taxonomy (NCBI): domain Eukaryota; kingdom Viridiplantae; phylum Streptophyta; class Magnoliopsida; order Malvales; family Malvaceae; genus Abelmoschus; species Abelmoschus esculentus. The sequence continues at coordinate 16,371,773 of JAUCBN010000007.1, read as the reverse complement.
CGGAAACCAAATCCTTATACCTAAATTCGAAAACCAAATTACATCTCATTAAAATAACCTTGACTCAATATAATTATCAAACCTAACTCATCAAAAGTCCAATCAAACCCATTAACCCATCGCATCGCTTCAGGACCTTTGCTAAATTGCCAAGACAATTTTGAAAACTGTCTCCAGAAATAGAGAAATCATCCATGAATATTTCAAGAGAGTCCTCAACCATATCAGAGAAGATAGCTTGCATACAGCGCTGAAAAGTTATCGGGGTATTACACAATCTAAAGGGCATCCCCGGAAAGCATAAATGCCATAAGGACACGTGTATGTGGTTTTTTCTTGGTCCTCCGATGCTATGGCAATTTGGTTATAACTCAAATATCTATCCAAAAAATAATAGTAAGCTTTGCCCGCCAAACGGTCCAACATTTGATCGATGAAGGGTAGAGGAAAGTGATCCTTCTTCGTAGCCTTGTTAAACTTTCGATAGTCCATACAAATCCTCAATCCAGTCACTACGTGCATCGGCAATAGCTCATTGTCTTCATTGCTCACCATGGTTGTGCCTCCCTTCTTTGGTACACATTGAACCCGGCTCACCCATGAACTATCTGATATTAGGTAAATAACTCTAGAATCAAGCCATTTGATGATCTCCTTCATAACAACTTTCTTCATAATAGGGTTGAGTCTACGTTGTTGCTCTATGAAATTGCTATGACATTCTTCCAGAAGTATCTTTTGCAAACAGATAGCCGGACTAATCCCCTTTAAATTTGTTATGGTCCATCCTATTGCCCGTTTATGCTATGAAAAAATAGCAAGTAGACTTCTCTCTTGAGTAGAACTAAGATTTGCAGAAATGATAACATACAATGTGTTTTATCTTCACCCAGATAAGCATATTTGAGATGTTGTGGCAAAGTCTTCAACTCCATCTTGGGTGTGTTGAGTAACAAAGACTTAGGAGGAATGAATTCCTCAAAATCAAGAGGTTCGAAGCTCGAATGTTGCCTAGACAATAATAAAATAGATTGATGTACTTTCAATGGAAATTCTCCAGCTTCCTCTTTATCATCTTTTATGAACTCTTCATAATCATTCAGTTGAACAAAATTGATTAGCTTCCCTTGACAACTCAGAATCTGTTTCCAAAATACTCTGGCATTCTTCAGAATCATCCATGTACTTAAGAGAGTTGTTGACATTCGTGGTCATACTTTGATCTACTACTCGCATAGTAAGCTCACCCTTCTCACAATCAATGAGAATACGATTGGTTGCTAGGAAAGGTCTTCCCAAGATGTTGGGTGCATTAGCATCAACCTCGCAATCAAGTATAAGAAAGTCGATTGGAAACACGAATTTGTCCATCCTCATTATGACATCTTCGATCTTCCCCTCAGGTCTAACATGAGAACGATCGGATAGTTGCAAAATAACGGAGGTGGGTCTCGCATCTCCTATGCCAAGCTTCACAAAAATTGATTTGGGCATTAGATTCACACTTGATCTAAGATCATAAAGTGTTTTCCCTACAAATGTGTCTCCAATAGCACATGAAATGATAAAGTTGCATGGATCCTTCTACTTTAGTGACAATTTGCTCAAAGTAGAGCAACACTCTTTTATCGTGGCAATTGTCTCAAACTTCTCCACTTTCTGCTTCTTCATGACTGTCTCCTTGAGAAATTTGACGTAATTGGGCATTTACTCAATTGCCTCCAAGAGTGAGACATTAATGTACAACTGATTCAATTTGTCAACGAACTTCTTAAACTGAATCTCATCATTATGCTTCTTCAGCCTTTGGCGAAAGGGTGGTGGGGGTCTAACTGCTTCCATTAATGGTGTAGAAATTGCTTTTACTGTGACATTTTTGCTAGCTCCATTAGCAGGCTCCTTTATCAAACCTTCCTCCTTGTCCTTTTCCTCGAGAACTTACTTAGGCATTTCTTCTTGCACAAGTTTGGGTAAGGAATTATCATTCTTCTCCCCCCAAACTTATCTTGCTGATTAATTTAAGTTCCACTCCTTAGTGTGATTACGCTATATTGCTCTTTACCATGTGGCTTAGTGACTTCAGTGTCACTTGGTAGGCGTCATGGCTGACGTTCTTGTAATGCGATGACAATTTGGCCAACCTGACTTTCTAGAGTTCGCAATGAAGCACCATGGTTTTGTAATAACGTTCCTTGATTTTTGATGGCTGTAGTATGCTTTTGAAGCATTGTTTTTGTACTTAGAATAAATTCTTGCATGGTAGCCTCCAAAGAATTGATGTTAGATGATGATGACGCCCCATTGTTCGAATTATGCAATGACATATTCATCTAAAAATTCTAGGGCTCATTAGAATTCTGATTCCTAAGTAGAGGATTAGGATTGCTGGATCTTTGATTTCCATATGAGAAATTTTGATACCGATGCCATCCTGGATTATATATGTTGGAGTAGGGATTATTGTTGCTTCTGTTGAAATTGATCACATAATTGGTTGTCTCATGATTTTCTGGGAACTCACTCCGTGGTGATTGCAATTGGCATAATAGACAAACTGATTTATCCATCTTCACTTTTTTTACTTCATTGGAAATTTGAATGTTCTTCAACATATTGGTGATGGCTGAAAGTTGGGCGGATAGTGAGTCCTTAGCTTCAAGCTCAAAAGTCCCTTGTGCCTTCCTCCTGGTTCCGAGTCTTGTAGAAGGAAATTGATAGTCATTGTTGGTAATTCTATCAAGAATATCGAATGCCTCCTCAGGTGATTTGTCTAGCAAAGTTCTATTTGCCGAGGCATCCAACATCATTTTAGTAAGTGCATTGACTCTGTTGTAGAAAATTACAACTTGAGTCCAATCTTGAAATCCATGATTAGTACACTTTCAAAGCAATCCCTTGTATTGATCCTAACATTCGCACATAGACTCGTCATCACCTTGTCGAAAATAAGCAATGTCATTCCTAACCTGAGTGTTGAGATTTGGTGGATTATACTGTATCAAAAAGTTCTTGCAAAGATCAACCCATGACTTCATCGAACCGGATGGTACTCCATTCAACCATGCCCTTGCTTAGCCATATAGGGAAAAAGGAAATAATTTGAGCTTCAATACATCCTCGTGCACTCCTTAGTTTCAAAATGAGTCACAAACTTCTAAGAAAGCTCGATTATGTTGCCTTGCGTCTACATGAGGCATACCTCCAAATTGCCAATAAAATTCAGCATATTGAACATGAAAGACTTTAATTCAAAGTGAGTAGCTTGAATTTATAGTAAAATAATGCCAGGATTAAGATGATCCAAGATAGAATTTAAGTGATCCCGAATAACCTTTGGTCGAGGTGCAATAACATTCTGATTTGCCACGACATTTGGAACTACTGGGTCTTACATTAGTGGTGCGTCCATAGCTCTATGCTGAGTACGTTTTCTTTTTCGAAACAGTTGCTCAATTTCAGGCACTATAGGATAGAGAGGTCTGTCAGTAGACCTTCTTGTCATGCACTGAGAAAAACCCTGAAAAAAAAACAAGAAAAACAACAAGTAAAACTGAACTAAGAAAATAAACAAAGTAAAACAAAAATGCCAAGGTAAAAATGAAAAACTTTACTCTCCAGATCCTTGACAACGACTCCAAAAACTTGGTATTGTCCGTGTAGTGCTTAACTTATGCGAACATATGTACAAGTATACACAATCATGCAAGTAATAAAGAGTGAGTGAGTATCGTTCCCACTAGGATCAGGGTAAATTATAAGTCAACTTTGTCAAGGCAAAAATGTCTCATTAACTAAAAGGAAACTAAAGATAATGGTATGAACAAATGGAAATGTATATATACATTGAAGGTGTAATGGTGAAATGCTATGACAATTTCAGAATGCAAGCAACCAAAATATATCAAGGAAAAATGGATTGGATGGTGATGGCACGGTAGACGAATGAAAGTAGTGTACGAACGTGATTGTAATAAAACAAGTAAGAAATGGAAACACTTTGTAAATGCTAAGGCAAAAATGAAATGCGAAAATATGAATATGCAATATGATGTATTAACCCTCAATTGATGATCTATCCTAGGAATGATTGATGGAGGTTCTTATGGACTACTTAACCTCGCTCCTACGAACATCTAGATACTAAGTGGTCTATTTACTCGACAGAGGTTTCTAATATATTTTCGCTCTCTCGATTCAAATGAACCTTGATGAGTACCTAAAAATCCTCAATTTTCACATCATTTCTCCATTCATTTATTTCTAATAAAAAGACAGAATTAAATACAATAATAGATATTTCTGATTATTTTCCATATCTCAGCATCCTAATACTATTTTTATGAATTTATCTATTAATTGGCATAAAACAAATATGTTTGATAGTTTTCTTTCTTAGATAGGAAACTAGATCACAGAAAGAGCCAAAGAAGAAGATAGATGATGAATTATAGAAGAAGCATCCGCCATGATAGCGTTCTGAAGACCGCCGCGACAACATAAAAAGACGACAGGTCATGCTTAACAGGAAGAGGAAAAGATACCGAAAGAAAAAGAGTAAAAGAAAGAATACGACTCAATTAGGAGCTCAAGCCCAAGCCAAACCGCAGGAAAAAATATTTTAGAAAATAAAATTTATTTAATATAATTTAATTAGGAATTAGATTTCTTTTCTGTTTAGAACTCTTTCCTTGTATGGAAAGATAAACTTAGGGCTTGGCTTATATAAGGCACTTATTAGGGTTAAAAAGAGGAGAAAACGGTTTTCACACATAACATATCCTTAGCCGCCGACCATAATATGTTCTAAACTCCTTTTGAGGTTTAGATTATTATGGACTATATAGAGAGGAAGGTTACATTGTTATTGATATTTATTAATGCAAAACTTATTTCATAGTTTATTCTTTATGGGTACTTAAATTTCTTTGCATATGAGCTCGAGATGATAAGTATGTGAAGAAATATCCATTTGTCTAATATCGGAAGAGTTAGGCTCATGAAATGAGAGACTACGGTCTTTGCTCAAGGGCATTGACTAATCCGGTTAGGATTTCAGCGATTAACAAAACGCATGTGAGGTTGTTATCTACCCTTGATTAACACCGGGAGGTATCATCAAGACACGGAGATTTCAACAATTCTCTTCGCTTAGGAATAAGGAAGAAGACATATAAGGATGCTTTGACGAACTATGAAAAGTTGAATTATCGACAAGGCATAACCCCGCCTAGGCAGCTGCGGCGACCCTTTATGCGATCCGCCGAGGCGATAGTTCAACCCATTGTATTAATAAGTGGATTAGCAATATAACTGGATTCTTCTCTATAAAGCATTCAATCTGACCTCATTCTTCTTATTATTATCTTTCTATAATTTAGTATAGTTTAGTTAATGCAATTAATCTAATCCAATTACTTATGCTTTTAGTTTTCTTAAGTGTAGTTATAGTAGAATCGACTCAATCTTCATGGGATCGATATCTTAAATATTACAATCTGAAAAAGGTTGAATTTAACAAGGACCCCATAGCCTCTATCAAACCTCACAATCTAAAATGCCACGACATCTCCTCCCGGTCTCAATATTTACAACTAGCCTATCGATAAAGCACACTCCTTTTATTCATTGAAACCCTTACTTAAGTCTCTATCGAGAACCTAAGGTCAGATTAGACTCTATTTATAGTCTAGAATCCATTGTTCACGTAGATCCTCCCTTAGTTTCTCTTGAACACTAAGGATCTATGGCTAGGTTTCTCTCGAACACCTAACGTCCATCTAACAAGGAAACTCTCATGCCTCTTACAATACTTAAATGATTAAAAACAACGAGCAAAGAAAATAAACAAACACATAGCATGCTAAACATTCAAAAAAAGATAAAGTTAATCATCTCCAAAAGCATCCACCAAAATAAAGCTAAACATGGTGGTGTGAAAGTTTAAAGAAAAATATCATCCATAAATCTCATCCATAAAAATTCACATAACCTCTCAAATATATAAAATAAAGCAATGGGAAAGGTCAAAAGAAAGGTCTATAAATGGAGGAACCCTTTGAACGGTGGTTGGGGAAGAAAGGTGGAAGCTTTGTTCGCCGTTTTTTGTTCTCCTTATGCCTCGAGAATAGCTCCAAAGGTCTCTTCTTTTTGGTGTAAAGGTTGCTCTTTTATTAGGTTACCACTCCTTATAAAATGGGGGTGAAAACCCTAGGGTTTAATGGAAATTCTATTTGTACCACCATTCACGTGATTGCATTTCTGACATGGTGACAATGATACCCTCCAAGGTGGTTACAGGCAGCCTGTATAGCACCAGTTGACACTCCTTTGCAAAATATCTTCTTGTCTTTTTGTACAACACTAGATATCTCTGCATTTTCCATGACATTTTCCATTGTTATCCTTCTATGAATGCTATGATAAATTTCCTTTGCTCTCAACTTTGCTTTACCTACACAACATCAGCTAAAAGGACGACCTTCCTCGTAAAATAGCACATATTGCCACACTATAAATGACAAGGAATAACTATAAACTACATGCAATATTATGATCCTAAATGTATCTAAATGCTCCTATATTCACTTAAAGACAGTCAATAACTTAAGTAAAAAGACTCTAAATATAGATTTTTTGTGTAGTTATCAATGAAGCCTCAAGCCACTCCTATGAGCTCATCAACTAAGCTTGACAAGCATGAAGGAGGTAAGTGTGTTGATTTTAAATTTTATAGATCCATGATAGGTTCTTTGCTTTATCTTACCGCAAGTAGACCGAATATTATGTTTAGTGTTTGCTTGTGTGCTAGGTTTCAAGCTAGCCCTAGAGAATCGCACTTAGTATCCATTAAGACAATTTTTAAGTATCTTAGAGACACACCTTGTTTAGGTCTTTGGTATCCTAAAGACACTTCCTTTAAATTTCATGCTTATTCGGATGTGGATTCTGAAGGTTATAAGATACATAAGAAAATACAGCCGAAATATGTCAATTTTTAGGTAGTATAATCATATCTCGGTTCTCTAAGAAATAAAATAGTGTAGCCTTATCTACCACCGAAGCGGAGTACATATCCTTAGGGGTGTTGTGCTCGAGTCCTTTGGATGAAACAACAACTCTTATATTATGGCATTAGAGTTGAGACAATGCCTCTAAACTATGATAACACTAATGCTATGTCTTACTAAAAATCTCATTCAACATTCTAGAACTAAACATATAGAAATTTGACATCACTTCATTAAAGATCGTGTGTCTAAAAATAATGTTGTTCTAGAGTTTGTTTACAACTTGAATCAATTAACGGATATCTTTACCAAGCCTTTAGATAAAGAGTGTTTTTATACCCTTAGGAGAGAGTTATGTCTAACTACCTTAACTTAGCCTTTTGTGAGCTATTTTTGTGCAAAATATGATTGAATCTTGATTGAAATCATGCCTATGTTAATTTGCATCTTGATGCTTCTATGCATGTTGCTAGGGGGAGTATAAACTTGTTAATGTATTTTAAATCATGTTATAACATCATATGCATGCTTCTAGGGAATTTTTAGACTCATTTCTAATACTTTAGAAGCCTAAAATATAAAGCCTATCTAAGTGGTATCGAAATAGGTGTGATCAATTTCGATACTAATTCTTAAAGATCATCCTTAGGATGTTTTTGGGTAACTCGGTATCGAAACAATCAAAATGCATTTGGATACAGCTGAGGTTCCGATAAGGTTGAGGTCTGTATCAAAACAATATAGTATCGAAACAGGTTGAAAGTGTTTCGACACATACCATTTCGAAACGCATATAAGGGCGTATCGAAACTCACGATGGCAGATTGGTTTTAAAACACCCTAATCCTAATTTCTCGCAAACTAAAACTCTTCCAAAGACTCCCTCAAAACCCTAATTGAACTTCTTTAAATTCAACCCCTCTTTTCATCAATTCTCTCTACAAAATCACAAGATTTTCTTGAGTGTTTTCAATCAATTCATCAAGGCTAAGTCTATATCGAATTTTGGTGCTTCACAAACCTCTCATTCTCTCCTAACCAATATTCAAGTTATTTTCGAAAAACCTTAATTTTGTTGGGTTTTAGGATGTTAAAATTTAGATTTTTTTATGTATTTTGCTTGTTTATTTTATGGGTTTTCAAAATCCTACTGAAACTTTTCAAAATCAAAAAAAAATTATTCGAATATAAATTATTTTTATCATATTTCGATTTACTATCTTTTCAAATTTTTAAAATTTTCAAAACCTTTGAATTATTGATTAATGAGATTGAATAAGGTTTATTATGCATATATGTTTTTAAGTGCCTAAAACTAATCCTAAACGTTTTAATCCTTAGATCATGACACGAAAGAAACGACAACGCACCGAGGGAATTAGTTCATCTAATGCCATTGCCCGTACTACCCGAACCGATCTTCAAGTCGTTTATAAAAAGTGATTTGAATATCGCTCTAAAATTGAGAATTTTCAACAATTCTGGAACCACAAACTTAAGAAAGAATGGTGTATGGATTTGAGTTTTATGGATTCCGGCAAATTTCAATTCTAATATCTTGACATCATTCGTGAGTGGAAGTTCTTAAGATTTTTAACCTCTACCGACAAGTTCTTTCCAACCCTTGTCCTAATCTTTTATGTTAATGTCACTTTCATTCTCTCAAAGGACAAGTCAAAGGTGGTGGCTATCGAATCTTACCTCATAGGGCAACGTTTCCGTGTGGACATTGAAACTATTTGTGAGTTTTTTGGACTTAAAGATGAGGTCATCAAAGATGAAAATTCTCTTGACTCCTTTATCGAATCTGTTATGAATCTTGATGTCCACGATAGATTCTTGCACTTGATCATCACATGGTGGATTCATCCATCCAATGGAAAATACTCATATATTTGACAAGTTGAAGGGTTTTGGATCAATTACTTTCTCAATCCAGACAACCCAACCTTGCTCAAATCATCTTTGCTGATATTGTTTCGCAAGTCAAAGACTGTCACACCCATCAGGTTTGCTCATTCTCATATGCTTGTGTTTTAAGTTCAATCTTGTGCGCTTGAGGATTAATTGCTCTAACAATATTGTGGAGTTGGTCGAGGAGCCTATTGATGAGACTTCTCTTAATCATTCCTATTTTCAATTCATTGGAGGAGAATGGGTTCATGTAGAGGCACCACTTCCTCAACCCGTTGATCTGGAGTCGAACAACCAAGTTACCCCTAATGCCGAGATGACGTCCTTTCTCACCTCTCAATTCAAAGGCTTCGACACTCGCATGGATAAGAAGTTTAATACCATGAATGCTCATTTCAACACTCGCTTCGAATCCTTGGATATATGGTTGACGAGTTTTGAAATCCAAAATCTTTCCATGAGTCTTGCTCTTGAAGCTTTTCATGATTAATGGCCTCTTTCCATGAGGATGGTGATGATGATGGTGATGAGGCTAGTGATGTTGGACCTGTTGGTGGTGATGGAGATTAGTGATTTTAGCTATCTCTACCTTTTGCTATGGTTTTTGTCGCGACCTCTTTTAAAAAAACACGATTTTTAGGTGAAAAAGTGTTCGACGATTGGTTTCCAAAAATATGAATTTTATTAATCTCGAAAAAAACAAATTTTAGGAAAACATAATTTAATTTTGAAAAAGGTTGACTTGGAGTCGCCGCCGGCCACTTAGGTAGGCTAGACACCATAAAAAATAAACCAGAGATTCGTTTTAAAAACATTGGGTTCGGGAGTCGGTTACGTGTAAGGACGACCCTTACAAACGTCCAAAAATTGGTACCTTGAAAAACATTACGTGGCATTGACTTTTTGAAGAAAGATATTAATTTAATTTTCCATTGTTAAATGAACATTATTTGAATTTTGGATATCCTTTTGATTTAGAAGTTACACCACTTTTAAACTTGAGTTGATCGAGACGTCCTCTAGATAGGAAACCTCACCCAAATTTAAAACAATGTAACTTCCGCCTCAAAAGGATAAAGTAAAATGCATGATTATTTTTTTTATCTTGTTCATTTTAAGTTCTAATCCTAGAAAAGGCTCCATTACTTAAGTCTTTAAAACCTAAGTTACTAGCGTTTACTAGTTATTTACCTATCCATTTTAATTCTAAACCTAAGTTTTTATGAAAATTCTAAGTTTTTAATAACACATGAATTCGATGCCAAGGTACACTCTCTAGGTCAGCATCATAGTGCGTCAAAACACCAACCTCTTTAGTGTATCCGAGACATAAGATTCACATGCTATGTTACTAAATTTTCTCCCTAATTAAATTAATTAATTTAAGTGACTAATCCTAAAAAGGGCTCTAAATTAATTAACTTAAGTTTATTAGGTGACCTTCCTAAAATATGCTATGCAAAAACATAAAATAAAAAGGACAAGATAAAGGAACTTCATCACTTTTATTAGAATCATGGGTACATCATATTATATCAAAAATTCCATCTCACATGAGTAAAAAAGGGACTTGTATGAAAAAAAAAGAGATCAAAAAGGGACTCGAGAACAAACCTTGAGCGAAAGATAAGACTTAATTAAATATGAAATTAAACTTTAAAGTTTTAGAAAATTTTAATTAAAATTAATTAATTAAATTTTCTTGACTTCAAATTTTAATTAAATCTTAATTAAAGTCTAACTTAGTGAATTTTATGTCCAAAGGTTTAATTGGGGATGGGTTAAACTTAATTAAGTTGATTTTTAAATCTTAACTTAGAAATTTAAGTTAATTAAGAGTATTAATTAAAATAATTTCTAACCTTTTTAGAATTTAATTTTAACTTAATTAAAGTTTAACTGGTGAAATTAGGGTTAACTAAACTTAAATTAGTTTTAAATCTTATCATTTAGAAAATTAATTAAAATTAATTAATTAAAATTATCTTCCAATTTTTAAGAATTAAAGGCCAAATTAAAGTCTAAGTTGGGTGAATATTTTAAGGTTTAAGGTTAACTAGACCTAATTAAGGAAATTAATTTTTAAACTTTAGAAATTAATTAAAATTAATTAAAATAATTAATTAAAATTATTTCCTAATTTTTAAGAATTTTAAAAACCTAATTGAAGTCTAATTTGGTGAGTGTTTTGAAATTTAAGGGCAAAACTAGGCCTAATTTAGTTTAATTAATCTTAAAAACTTATTTCCTAGAAATTAATTAAAATTAATTAAAATAATTAATTAAAATTATTTTCTAATTTTTTAAGAATTAAATTAAACCTATTAGAGTCTAATTTTTAAGGCTTGGGTTAAATTAACTTGTATTAGATTTAAATTAGATTAAACTAATTTTAAAGTTTGTTAAAATTTTAATTAAACCTTAAATTAAGACTTAATTAATTTTTTAAAGTCTCTAAAATTAAATTTTTAATATAATTAAATCTAAAATTAATTTAATTTTAATCCTAATAGCCTATTTAGGGTTTTAATTAGGATCTAGGGACCTAATTGATTGATTTTTAAAGGTCTAGGGGCTAAAATGAGGTTCTGGTGACCTAATTGTAAAGCACCTAAAACCTAAAGGGACTAAAAGGGGAAATTCTCCTATTTGACTGAGAAAACGCGGATCCTGGTTGACCCGGATCCGACCCGCCCCAACCCAGCTGCCAAACGGCAGCGTTTTGTCTAGGGTCAAAAATCCCCAGCGTCGAGTTGGCTCGGCCATTTGGACCGAGGCCAACTCGGCCCAACTCACTGTTTCCACAAATCCTCTGAAACAAACGCCAGAAACCCAGATTTCTTAAACATTTCGGATCAAACGGCCTTTTTCCCCAAGAACATGATGAATGTTCTTCATGTTCACGAAGAACATGAAGAACACGGTCATCTGCCGCCGTGAGAAACGCCCTTGGATCTAGAGCGCCGCCGTGGGGCGTCGCTCCGGCGAGTTCGCCGGTGACCGTGATTTATGCTGATCACCGCCCAGAGACCTCCGGCCGCCACAGCCCGACCTCTGGTGACTGTTTCCGGCGCCGGCGATTACGATAGGAATCGCAAAAACTCCAAAAAACCGCAGAAACACCTATTTCTGGAGATCTAACACCCAAGATTAACCTAAACCCCTAATAACAGAAGCCTAATCACCCAAACTAGTGGTCGAACCCCCCCTCTAAACAAATTCTAACAAAATTCAACACCCAAAAAGAAGAGGCATGAAGAATAGATCAAAAGGCTTACCTCCAACAAAGAATTGGCCGCTTTAACTCCAAATTCCGATCTCAAAAACCGTCTCACTGTCGATTAAACCCCAAATTTGCTCTAGTCGAATCCTCTGCCAATTGAATCTTTCCCCAACAACTGCCGATCGAATCCCTTTATAAAGGGATTCGATTCGGTAATCCTACCTCGAATCAAACACTACCTTAATCCCTTAAAACCCTCAGAGATCAAAACATGATCAACAACCTAATCAACTCAGAAACTCCCACAAAATTCGGCCGAACAATCCCTGTTCTCCCACGACTCTGTTTTCATTTTTTTCATATTTTTTAATTAATTTTTTTTATATAATATATTATATTATTATATTATTATTTTTATATATATTATTAATTATCATTATTTATTATATATTATTATATATGAACATATTCGTGTTGACAGCTGCCCCTCTTTGCTCAAAGCTGCAGAGCAGGAGATGGGCAAAGATCGAGAAACACGAATTCTGTAAACCCTGAAGCCTGAGGCAGTTCTTCCCACTTAGAAATTCCTCAAACTTAACATCATGCCCGGAGGACTTACTGATGACCCAGAGGATTTAACATCATGCCCGGAGGACTTACTGATGACCTGAAGGATTTAGGATCGTATTGCCTCCTTGATTGTGCAAACGATATCATCACTCCCGAAGGTGATGGCCCGGAGGACTTAGCATCATGCCCGGAGGACTTAATGATGACCCAGAGGATTTAGGATCGTATTGCCTCCTAGATTGTGCAAACGATATCATCACTCCCGAAGGTGATGGCCCGGAGGACTTAACATCATGCCCGGAGGACTTACTGATGACCCGGAGGATTTAACATCATACCCGGAGGACTTACTGATGACCCGGAGGATTTAACATCAAAAAGGGTTCCATTCTCCGTATGCACGAATGGATATGCAAGTTCTATTCTCCGTGTGCTCGAATAGATAAGTAGGTTCAAAAAGGGTTCCATTCTCCGTATGCACGAATGGATATGCAGGTTCTATTCTCCGAGTGCTCGAATAGATAAGCAGGTTCAAAAAGGGTTCCATTCTCCGTATGCACGAATGGATATGCAAGTACTATTCTCCGAGTGCTCGAATAGATAAGTAGGTTCAAAAAGGGTTCCATTCTCCGTATGCACGAATGGATATGCAGGTTCTATTCTTCGAGTGCTCGAATAGATAAGCAGGTTCAAAAAGGGTTCCATTCTCCGTATGCATGAATGGATATGCAGGTTCTATTCTCCGAATGCTCGAATAGATAAGCAGGTTCAAAAAGGTTTCCATTCTCCGTATGCACGAATGGATATGCAGGTTCTATTCTCCGAATGCTCGAATAGATAAGCAGGTTCAAAAAAGGGTTTCATTCTCCGTATGCACGAATGGATATGCAGGCTCTGAAATGTCTTTTCTCGAATTTCTTTCCTCTGAAATCTTTTCTTGTCCTGATCTGGATTGCTTTTTTGATCTGTAAATTCCTGTTAAAATTAACAACAAAGATATCTTGAATGCATGAGTTAGCATGTTTTACCATATGGATGCCTAACCCTATGATGCATGAGTATGGCCTTGAAAGGCAGGTATTATCAGTCAGTTTGCCACTCTAAAGGGGCTGGTCGACTCTTCTCCTTCTTTTCTGCATTCGAGGTTTTTTGTTTCACATAGAGAGGGTGAAGCTTCCTCTTTAAAAAGCTATTCTGAGGCATTCTTTCAAGACAAATTTCGTCTAAAAATCGGAACATGTTTGTACTCTGTTATTTTAATCCGGAGAAACAAATCTTACCTGTAATCTTGAAATATAATAATGCCAAAAATTCTTCTGTATTAATTCATTCATGTTAATTTATTAGCATGATGCTTTGGGCAAAATTGAAGGCTCAAATGAAGGGAATGAGTATTTTTATTAAAGCTTCTCATAGATTCAACATAACAAACAAGGCAAAACAATTCAAAGGGAAAAGAAAGGAACAAAATGCAAGTTCCCAAACGCTCATCACATGCGTTCATCCAGGCCTTTTCCCGAGATATAGATTCAAAAATGAGCTACTCGTCTAGCCATCTTTCAAATGAGGATCCAACTTTGCAAACGTGAAGATCCTTCCATATTGCTTGGTAACTGAGAATCACGAATCATTGGATGCCTATTTTATTCATCTGGGCTGCCATTCCTGGTTTTTGACCCAAACCCTCCGTTGGTATCGAGATGCCCTTTATGGGTTTTCACCTCGACCCCTCCTTTATTTTAGTCATCCTTTTTCGTGAAGCGCCCTTTCGGGTTTTCGCTTCATTTTCTTTTTCTTTTCTCTTTTTCTTTCTTTTTTCTTTTTTTTATCTCTTTTTTCTTTTTCTTCAGGCGTAGTATCTCTTAACTGAATCAGAATTTACTGGTTTGCCTAACTCTTGTCCATCCATTTCAGTCAAGATTAGTACGCCTCCAGAGAAGGCCTTTTTGACAACGTAAGGCCCTTCCCAATTCGGCATCCATTTTCCCCGAAAATCTCGGTGTATGGGAAAGATCTTTTTCAATACTAGATCCCCTTCTCGGAATACTCGTGGTCGAACTTTCTTGTCGTAAGCCCGGATCATCCGTTTCTGATACATTTGGCTGTGGCAGATAGCTTTCAACCGCTTTTCTTCGATTAGATTCAACTGATCCAAACGAATCTGTATCCATTCTGCATCACTTAGCTTTACCTCTGATAATACCCGAAGAGATGGGATTTTAACTTCAAGAGGTAATACGGCCTCAGTACCGTATACTAGGGAGTATGGTGTTGCCTCGGTAGATGTTCTGATCGAAGTCCGATATGTAAATAAGGCAAAAGTAAGCCTTTCATGCCAATCTTTGTAAGTTTCAGTCATCTTGGATATGATCCTCTTAATGTTCTTGTTTGCTGCCTCAACAGCTCCATTCATCTTTAGCCGGTATGCTACTGAGTTGTGATGAATTATTTTAAACTGCTCACAGGTTTCTGCTATCAATCTATTATTGAAATTGGTAGCATTATCCGTGATGATTCGCTCTGGTAGACCATACCGACAAATAATCTCTTTCTTCAAGAACTTACAAACTGTTGTTCTTGTGATGTTAGCATAGGAGACAGCTTCTATCCATTTAGTGAAGTAATCGATGGCCATTAATATAAAGCGATGCCCATTTGAGGCCTTGGGGTGAATCTGCCCAATTACATCTAATCCCCAAACAACAAAAGGTCAAGGCGAATTCATTGTATGTAACGACACTAGCGGAGAGTTAATTTTATCTGCATAGATCTGGCATTTGTGACACTTTTTGGTATATTCTATGCAATCCTCCTCATAGTAGACCAGTAATATCTGTATCTCATTATTTTCCGTGCCATCGAGAGACCATTGGCATGCGTTCAACAAATTTTGTCATGCACCTCTTCCAAGATACTTCTTGCCTCACTGGGATTGACACATCTTAACAATACTTGATCTCTGCTCTTTCTGTACAAGACGTCACCATCCAGTACGTATGCAGCAGTCATTCTTCTGATTGTTCTCTTTTCAACGTCGTTAGCTCCAGATGGGTAAGCTTGGAACTTGACGTATTGCAGAATGTCAAAATACCAAGGATTGCCATCCTCCTCCAAGTTGCCGCAATGAGCATATGTTTCATAGCTCTGCATCCAGATTAACATCATATCCTCCGGTCTGTTTGCTTGGAAAACTGAGGCCAGTGTAGCTAAAGTATCTGCCATTTGGTTGTCTTCTCTAGGAAGGTAAACGAATGTTATCTCGTCAAATTCTTCAATTAATTCTAGTATCAACTTTCGATATTCTACCAACTTCGTGTCTTTGGTTTCCCATTCTCCACGTAGTTGATAAATAACTAAAGCTGAATCCCCGTATACCTTCAAGGCTTTTATTTTTCGTTCTGTGGCAGCCTTCAATCCCATGACACATGCTTCGTATTCGGCCATATTATTAGTGCACAAGAATTCCAACTTACTCGTGAGAGGGTAATGTACACCATCCGGAGATATCAGCACAGCTCCGATTCCCCTTCCGAGGGCATTGACTGCCCCATCGAAATATAATTTCCATTTTTTCGTTTCTTTGTTTTCTTCGACAGAAATAGTCATCACATCCTCGTCCGGAAAATCGAAGCTTAGAGGCTCATAATCATCCGAGGCTCTACTCGCAAGAAAGTCCGCTATGGCACTTCCCTTGATTGCTTTCTGGCTGACATATACTATGTCAAATTCGGACAACAACATTTGCCATCGGGCTAACCTCCCAGTTAACGCGGGTGCTTCCATTAGAAACTTCAAAGGGTCGAGTTTCGAGATAAACCACGTGGTGTGGTATAGAAAATATTGCCTGAGCCGACGAGTAACCCAAACGAGTGCACAACACATCTTTTGGATAAATGGGTATCGTGCCTCGCATTCGGTGAATTTCTTACTCAGGTAGTAAATTGCTCTTTCCTTCTTCCCACTATCATCATGTTGCCCCAGTACGCATCCCATGGAATTCTCGAACACCGTCAGGTAAAGAATTAATGGTCTCCCAAGAACTGGTGCCACCAATATTGGCGCGTTGGACAAATATTGTTTGATTTTGTCCAACGCTTCCTGACATTCATCATTCCATTCACTTGTGTTGTTCTTCCGAAGTAATTTAAAAACGGGATCACACCTGTCGGTTAACTGAGAGATGAACCAAGATACATAGTTTAATCTCCCAAGGAAACCTCGAACCTCTTTCTGTGTTTTTGGAGGTGGCAAACTCTGAATTGCCTTGACCTTATCAGGATCGATTTCGATGCCCCTTTGACTGACAACGAAACCAAGTAGCTTGCTGGATGTAACCCCAAACGTACATTTATTAGGGTTAAGCTTCAGCTGATACTTACGTAGCCTTTGGAACAACTTTTTCAAATCCTACACATGTCCATCTTCTGTTTGGGACTTAGCTATCATATCGTCCACATAAACTTCGATTTCTTTGTGCATCATGTCATGAAGGAGTGTCACCATATCTCTCTGATATGTGGCCCCGGCGTTTTTCAACCCAAAAGGCATGACTTTATAGCAGAACGTGCCCCAGAGTGTGGTAAAAGTGGTCTTCTCCATGTCTTCCGGATTCATCTTGATCTGATTGTAACCCGAGAACCCATCCATGAAGGAGAACCATGAATGCCCCGAGGTATTATCCACTAGGACATCGATATGAGGTAGAGGGAAATTATCTTTCGGGCTCGCCCTGTTCAAGTCCCTATAATCCATACACATTCGAACTTTCCTATCTTTTTTAGGCACGGGGACAATGTTCGCCACCCATTTTGGATATGCTGCCACCTGTAGGAAACCTACATCAATCTGCTTTTGCACTTCTTCCTTGATTTTCAACAACATTTCCGACCTCAGCCTTCTAAGCTTCTGTTGTATAGGCTTGCAATCCGGTCTGATAGGAAACTTATGGACCACGATATCGGTATTTAAGCCCGACATATCTTGATAGGACCATGCGAAGACATCCTTGAACTCTCGTAATAAGTCTATCAACTTCTGTTTTGCCCCTAGCGGGAATGCTGCTCCGATCATAACTTCCTTTTTCTCTTCTTCTGTGCCCAGATTCAGAGTTTCTATCTCTTCTTTGAGGGGCATGATTTGCTTATCCTCCTGCTCCACCAACCTTAACAATTCTTTAGGAATCTCGTAGTCTGCATTGTCTTCACACTCATTGATTTTCGTTAGACAAGAGATCCTTTTTAAATCTATTTCGGGTTTAGGCCCGGAATCATACATGTGATCATTGTTCGGAAACCTGCAAAGAAGAAGTTGTATAGTTGAATGGGAATAATAAATGAATAAGGATGAAGCGAATGAAAGAAAAGAAAGATGTTTGCCATTGTTGAAAGGGAAAGAGCATCTTTATTTGCTAAATGAAAAACATGAAAAAGCCCTTTACAGAAAATTCCCTACACTCGCGGGCAAAAGTATAGGGTGGTTTATGGCATTACTCTGTTTTATAAACTATAGGTAAATCCTCTATAGTCCAGTTGTTCAGAGTCTCGCCTGGCAGGCACGGACGAATTTTATCCAGCATATTCATCCTTGGGACCTCGGAGATCCCTCCTACAATTAGTCCCTCAAATGCTTCCCCAAAAATTTCCTCTTCCTGCAACCTGATAGCTTCTAGGCGATTCCTTTCTGCTTGCTCAGTGACATTCACAAACCCGTGGGAGATGAAGTCGATTTTTGCACTCAAAGAATTCGGCTTTTTGGCTGCGATTCTTCCATGTTTGTTCCAATGTGCCTCGATCGAGAAGCCTAACCCGGCTCACCCTTTCTTCATGACCACGGGCTTCGGGCGTAAGCTCTCTTGTAGCCTTCTTCCTAGCCCTTTTCCGGCTTTGGCTCCCTTGCCAAGGGTCTGTTTGACGGTTATCTCAGTGCAGTTTGACAGCTTTGGACAGGGGAATGTCGCACCTTTGGCGACGAATGCAGCATTGATAAATTCTAGGGCCCGGAAAGAACATTCTAAAGCTTGTTCATTTGCTTGCACATATGGTGTATCCGTAGAAACGGATGCAATGATGTCCTCCTCTGCCCCGACACATACGAGCTTGCCATCTACTACAAATTTCAGTTTCTGGTGTAGTGATAACGGCACTGCCCCGGTAGAATGAATCCAAGGTCGGCCTAGCAAACAATTGTAGGTGGGCTTGATGTCCATTACAACAAAATCAATGTTGTATACGGACGGCCCAATCAGCAATGGGACTTCGATCCTTCCCAACACATCCCTTGTGGTCCCATCGAAAGCTCTGACCATATTCTGATAACTCTTCATGTGTGCGACATCAATAGGCAACCTTTGTAGAGTTGCCATGGGTAACACGTTCAAAGCTGAACCGTTATCGATTAGAACTCCCAGCACCATATGACCCTTGCAGTGGGTCGTGATGTTTAAGGCTTTGATAGACCCCATTCCTCCATCAAGGATCTCATCATCGGTGAACGTTATGTAGTTGTCTACGGTGATGTAATTAACGATTCGGTCCAATTTGTTCACCGATATGTCCTTCGGGACAAAAGTTTGATTTAACATTTTCAAAAGGGCGTCACGGTGCCCCTCCGAGCTTAGCAGTAAGTCGAGGATAGAGATTCTAGCGGGCTGTTTCTTCAACTGCTCCACTATACTATACTCACTGTGCTTCAGAAAACGCAAAAACTCATGCGCTTGCTCCTCGGTGACAAGTTCATTCACCTTTGGAGTTGGATCTGTGAAGATCTTCTTCTTCTCCGCAAGCTTTGTTTGATCCTCTTCCTGAGCCGGTGAGTAACATCTCCCGCTCCTCGTGAAATGACTCACTTCATTCACTGGTTCCTCTCTCTCAGCAGTTCCTGATTTCTCTGATTGTACCTCCTCGATGGCCTTTGAATCACTCGGCCCGGTCACACTCGCGGTGTAATTCTACGGGACCCTTCGCGTATCCTTAAACGGGAAGGGTGCCAGAGGGGTAATTACTATACGAGGAGCACTTGCTGACCCGGCTGGGTTGTTGCCCCTTGGTCAGGCTGAGATGACTAGCGGCCTGCTCGCACTGTATCTTGGCCCGGTATCCTCTGACGTACATACGTCTATCATTTCCCGCCCATCTTCTTTAGTAAAGAATTCCACCTCTTTGTTATCCATCATTCTTTGTAACGAGGCTTGAAGTCATCGCACTGCTGGATTACATGCCTGCGCTCTTGGTGGAATTCGCAATATGGGTCTTCCTCGGTAGATTCCTTCACTTGCATCCCTTGACAGATGAGCCCGTTATCAAACAGCTGTTGAAAAACCCACTTTAAGGGTGATCGGATTTCTGCCACCCTCATTTTATCTTGTCTCGCTTGATCCTCCTCGATTGCGTTCACACTCCGTCCGCCATGATTCGGGAGTGGGTTTGTTGAGACACTGGGTTCATCAAATTTCAAAACCCCGACATTTATCATATTCTGGACGATCCTCTTAAAGGCCGTGCAATTTTCGATGCTATGCCCATGAACGTTAGAATGATATACACACTGGGCCTTCGAGTCATACCAGTGTGGGTAGGGGGTTTGAGCGGAACGATAACGTATGGGCGAACCATATCAGCATCGTGTAGCTGAGTGTATAACTCAGCATACGTCACTGGGCTAGGTGAGAAATTTGGCTTTTCCCACCTTGGGTTCTTCTTGTTTGAGCCCTGTGAGCCACCTGCCCCTAACCCGGGTTTGGAGATCGTCACATTCTTCGGGGGTTCATACACCGCAGCGTTGTTTACTTCATTGTCTTTCTTCTTGGAATTCTTCTTTGAGCTATCAGACCCTTCGATTCTCCCACTTTTGATAGCTGCCTCCACCAACTCTCCGGTGGCAACTATTTGAGAGAAGCTCTGCATGGATGTGCTTATGAAGAGACGTTCATACATCGGCCCCTTCAATGTTTCTATAAACATATGAGTCATCTCCCGCTCGATTAATGGAGGCTGCACCTGAGAGGCCAGATCTCTCCACCTATGGGCATACTGTCGGAATGTTTCATTGGACTTTTGCCCCATTTGCTGTAACATGACTCTGGTGGGCCCCATCTCTGTCACATGCTTGTAATTCTCCATAAATGCGTGATAAAGGTCCTTCCAGGATTTTATACTCTCTTGACTGAGTTGTGTGTACCATCGGATAGCAGAACCCGTCAGACTATCCTGAAAGCAATGGATAAGCAGCTTCTCATCTTTGCTGAAAGCGGCCATCTTTCGACAATACATCTTCATATGGACGCTTGGGCACGACGTTCCGTCGTACTTTTCGAAGTCGGGCATTTTGAATTTTGGCGGCAAGACCAAATCAGAGACTAGACTGAGCTCGAACGCATCAGTGCTTTTATCCACCGGCCCTTGGACTTGAATTTTCTAGATCTTGGCTTCGAGAGCCTTGGAGTGATCAGCATATTTCTTCTCCATTTCTTGTCTCATCTTCTCCATTTCGCTCATAAAGTTGAGATCTGGGACTTCATCAGTATTCGGGGAAAAATCTTCAACTTCCACGGGGTGACTCGTGGATGTCCCAACTGCATTAAACTTTACTCTCCCTGGGAATGAATGTGTTTCTCGTTGCCCCCTAGTTGCCGTTTCTACTTGCCCTTCGGTTTCATCTCCTACTTCCATCGACGCTTTGCCCTTTTCATCTTGCTTCAACAGAGCGGTTATCTGACTGATAATATCCGTCTGTATTTTAGCGAAGCCATCTTTCATGCCAGTTTCTATCGCATCCAAGCGATTTGCGAATATGGCCTGATGATCCTCTAATCTTTGTAGCCTCTCCTCCATTGCTAATCTCTTGGTGCGCGAGCGCGTTGAATACGTGTATAGTATGTTTGCTATTTTTTAAAATTCACTGCCATAAAACCTTTGTTATTAAACTTTATTTTTAATTGATAATAATGCACATGATGCATGAATGCATGAATGCAAGCGGGTATTAAATTCAAAAAACAATCTCTTAAAAACATCCGTTTGTGCAAAAAGGATTCACTATAACTTTAAAGATAACTACAGAAAACTGTTGGCCCTAATCCCTAAGTTGGTCAATTCATTAAGTATGCGGACGATGGCTACTCCATGTATTTCCCCGACGTTTGGCTGGTCCAGAAGAGTTGTCGCTTCTCCTGATAATATCTGTACATATGATGCGATAGTTCTGACTCGTCCCTTGAAGTTGACTAACTCACTGTTCTGACTTTGGACTGTGCGTTGAGCTGCCTCATACTTAGCCTTCCATGCTTCTCCGGCATTCTGACTCAGAGCTCCCTCAAAGTCGGCTAACTTTTCTCGCAACTCTTGTACTTGGCCCTCGAGTGAGATAATCTTTTGCTAAAGTTCCTCCTTCTCTTCTTCCATTTTGAACTTATCTTCGTTGTGATACTTAGCCACCAGTTCTTCTAACTACGTTACTTGGGTTGTCAACTCGTGGATCGTCGCTCAGTCCTTGTCTGATGTCTTCTTGGCTTTGGAGCTTACTTCTTTCGCTTCACGGTATTTCTTTTCGTAGAGCTTCTTGTACTCCTCCTTTTCCTTTAAAGCCTTGTTCAAACGATCAAAACTGTCCCCGACACTTTCCCTTTTCCTTTTATGCCCCCCGGGCATTGGTATTGCTTGCGCTTCCCTCAACTCTTGACGTAGCTTCTTGATCTGAATTGCCATGTCCTTTTCTCTCCTCTCATGGGTTTGTACTTGGTACTTCGCAAGGTTCAACTCCTGTGTGCGCTCGTAGATCTTCTTATCTCGCCTCTGAGAATCCAAGTCCCGGTCCTCCTTGAGTTTTTCCAAAGCTGACGGTGCCTCTAGGGTTACCTTGCTTGAAGACGGTCCCTCATCCCTCGGTACTCCTCGGAAGACTCCATCATTCGCTCTTCGTTCTCTCCACTCGTCGTATCGGGCCATGATCTCAAACTCTCTATAGGGCTGAACCCTCCTAGGTGAGTCCTAAGTCTTCACAATCTGGGCTAACTTAGATCTGTATCTCTCACTCTGGTGTGAAAAACCGAAATTGGCCATCCCCGCTGTGGCTGGAATAAACTGTCTCGAACCGAATTGTCTTGAGACTAATAGAGGGCAGTAAGCCGTTCCACCCCATATACCTGCTAATGGGATCCAATCGCAGTCTCCGCATCGATACCGGAAAGTCGACCCTCTATTCAACCAGCAGGCCTTCCAAACAATATCTAAGTCTGTCAAATTTCGGAAAAGCTCACTCCACTGGGATTCAGTCTTCTTCTCCACAATGCAACTCTTTAAATGCTCCTCGATAGGTGAGTAGGTAGTCCTGAACCTTAGGGCGCTGTACGGAGAGTTCCAACGGTGGCCTTTGAACCAAACCTCTAAAAGCTACGCGCATCCCCAAAATCTTCCTTCACCGGCCCTCTTACACGCGGTGAGTGATCGATAAGTCTCGGCCAGTATGGTTGGAATCGGATTTACTCCCTTGGATAACTTCTCAAACAAACCAACCGTAGATGGGTCTATGTGCTCGGGAGTTCTAGGGAATAGCACTAACCCATATACAAAGGGCGTGCATTCTTCTTGCTTTAGTGGGTTCCTCGCTGCTCGAAGCTATCAAATCTTTAAAGACCTTCCAGCTCACTCTCTGTCTCTCTTCGCTTGGATCCTCGTGACCCGTTACCTTCTGGTCCCAAAACTCTTTGTCCTTACCGGTGATTTGCATCAGCTTCTTCTTAAAGCCCGAAGTGCTGTTGGGCTTGACATAAATCCTATCATACTTAATCACTGGACAGTTGATCAAAACCTCGTATTCCTCTAGCGCGGGTGTCATGTCTATCTTCCCGAAGGTGAAACAGTTGTAGGCTGGATTCCAGAATTGCACCATCGCCCTCATTAGATGTCTATCAACGGGGACCTTCACTAATAATGCAATATCCCCAAACTCCCTCTGGAACTGATCCTTCATGTCGTCGCTCCATTGTTCCCATACCTCTTGGACCTCGGAGAGACAAGGACTTTGATTGGTACTCATTCTAACATACCCATTTAGTGTAGAGACACTCCCTGTTGGCAAACTGTCACCTTTCTCGTGCTGAACTGATTCAGACCAAGTCCAGACTTCTGTGTTATCTTCGCCTATAATGATCCCTTCTGACATTATTGGACACTTCTAGCTTTATTGTTTTCCGAATTAATACCCATGCAAATATGCCAAATAAAAATAAATGCATAAAGGGCCAAAGAAAAAAACAAAAAAGAAAAGTGTTAGTAAAATACGAAGATAAAACAAAAAAAAAGTACTGGAAAACAAAACCATAAAGTAACAAATAAAGTTAACCAAAGAACAGGATAAAATACGTAAAAATAACCATAGAACATGCTAAATTGCATAAAAATAACCAGAGAGCATGCTAAAATACGCAAAATAAACAGAGAGCATGTTAACAGAGAAATCCTAAGTTTGGCGGCATTTCGGTAGCATACCGCCTTATCTTATGGTTCCTGTCTAGCTCTAGAAGGGGTTGGTTTCTACTCTATATGAAGGTTTTTGGTCTAGACACTGGGTTCCTGAACTCTCGTTACCGTCTACTACGACGATAAGACATCGATTCGGTGGTATAGGTCCCTTACAACAGAGGTGAAGACCCCACGATGCGTAAGGTTAGTATACCGGAAGCAGATAAAAATCTGAAACTCAGAGCTGGAAAGCATCACGTCGGATAATATCTAACTCCCACTTAAGGGTAAAAGCTCGGGTCGAGAGCTTATGCATGAATGACAAGATATAAAAGTAAAACGTTATCCTCATTCAAATAATGTTCACTTAACAATAAAAAATTAAATTAATATCTAACTCCAAAATGCCAAAATGCCACATAAAGTTTGAAAACAATTAGGTCTGACTCACTAAAAAAATAATTTTTTAAGTCCCCAGCGGAGTCGCCAAGCTGTCGCGGCCTCTTTAAAAAAACGCGATTTTTAGGTGAAAAAGTGATCGACGATTGGTTTCCAAAAATATGAATTTTATTAATCTCGAAAAAACCAAATTTTAGGAAAACATAATTTAATTTTGAAAAAGGTTGACTTGGAGTCGCCATCGGCCACTTAGGTAGGCCAGACACCATAAAAAATAAACTAGAGATTCGTTTTAAAAACATTGGGTTCGGGAGTTGGTTACATGTAAGGACGACCCTTACAAACGTCCAAAAATTGGTACCTTGAAAAACATTACGTGGCATTGACTTTTTGAAGAAAGATATTAATTTAATTTTCCATTGTTAAATGAACATTATTTGAATTTTGGATATCCTTTTGATTTAGAAGTTACACCACTTTTAAACTTGAGTTGATCGAGACGTCCTCTAGATAGGAAACCTCACCCAAATTTAAAACAATGTAACTTCCGCCTCAAAAGGCTAAAGTAAAATACATGATTATTTTTTTTATCTTGTTCATTTTAAGTTCTAATCCTAGAAAAGGCTTCATTACTTAAGTCTTTAAAACCTAAGTTACTAGCGTTTACTAGTTATTTACCTATCCATTTTAATTATAAACCTAAGTTTTTATGAAAATTCTAAGTTTTTAATAACACATGAATTCGATGCCAAGGTACACTCTCTAGGTCAACATCATAGTGCGTCAAAACACCAACCTCTTTAGTGTATCCGAGACATAAGATTCACATGCTATGTTACTAAATTTTCTCCCTAATTAAATTAATTAATTTAAGTGACTAATCCTAAAAAGGGCTCTAAATTAATTAACTTAAGTTTATTAGGTGACCTTCCTAAAATATGCTATGCAAAAACATAAAATAAAAAGGACAATATAAAGGAACTTCATCACTTTTATTAGAATCATGGGTACATCATATTACATCAAAAATTCCATCTCACATGAGTACAAAAGGGACTTGTATGAAAAAAAAAAGAGATCAAAAAGGGACTCGAGAACAAACCTTGAGCGAAAGATAAGACTTAATTAAATATGAAATTAAACTTTAAAGTTTTAGAAAATTTTAATTAAAATTAATTAATTAAATTTTCTTGACTTCAAATTTTAATTAAATCTTAATTAAAGTCTAACTTAATGAATTTTATGTCCAAAGGTTTAATTGGGTATGGGTTAAACTTAATTAAGTTGATTTTTAAATCTTAACTTAGAAATTTAAGTTAATTAAGAGTATTAATTAAAATAATTTCTAACCTTTTTAGAATTTAATTTTAACTTAATTAAAGTTTAATTGGTGAAATTAGGGTTAACTAAACTTAAATTAGTTTTAAATCTTATCATTTAGAAAATTAATTAAAATTATCTTCCAATTTTTAAGAATTAAAGGCCTAATTAAAGTCTAAGTTGGGTGAATGTTTTAAGGTTTAAGGTTAACTAGACCTAATTAAGGAAATTAATTTTTAAACTTTAGAAATTAATTAAAATTAATTAAAATAATTAATTAAAATTATTTCTTAATTTTTAAGAATTTTAAAAACCTAATTGAAGTCTAATTTGGTGAGTGTTTTGAAATTTAAGGGCAAAACTAGGCCTAATTTAGTTTAATTAATCTTAAAAACTTATTTCCTAGAAATTAATTAAAATTAATTAAAATAATTAATTAAAATTATTTTCTAATTTTTTAAGAATTAAATTAAACCTATTAGAGTCTAATTTTTAAGGCTTGGATTAAATTAACTTGTATTAGATTTAAATTAGATTAAACTAATTTTAAAGTTTGTTAAAATTTTAATTAAACCTTAAATTAAGACTTAATTAATTTTTTAAAGTCTCTAAAATTAAATTTTTAATATAATTAAATCTAAAATTAATTTTATTTTAATCCTAATAGCCTATTTAGGGTTTTAATTAGGATCTAGGGACCTAATTGATTGATTTTTAAAGGTCTAGGGGCTAAAATGAGGTTCTGGTGACCTAATTGTAAAGCACCTAAAACCTAAAGGGACTAAAAGGGGAAATTCTCCTATTTGACTGAGAAAACGCGGATCCTGGTTGACCCGGATCCGACCCGCCCCAACCCAGCTGCCAAACGGCAGCGTTTTGTCTAGGGTCAAAAATCCCCAGCGCCGAGTTGGCTCGGCCATTTGGACCGAGGCCAACTCGGCCCAACTCACTGTTTCCATAAATCCTCTAAAACAAACGCCAAAAACCCATATTTCTTAAACATTTTGGATCAAACGACCTTTTTCCCCAAGAACATGATGAATGTTCTTCATGTTCACGAAGAACATGAAGAACACGGTCATCTGCCGCCGTGAGAAACGGCCTTGGATCCAGAGCGCCGCCGTGGGGCGTCGTTCCGGCGAGTTCGCCGGTGACCGTGATTTACGCTGATCACCACCCTGAGACCTACAGCCGCCACAGCCCGACCTCTGGTGACTATTTCCGGCGCCGGCGATTACGATAGGAATCGCAAAAACTCCAAAAAACCGCAGAAACACCTATTTTAGGAGATCTAACACCCAAGATTAACCTAAAACCCTAAGAACAGAAACCTAATCACCCAAACTAGTGGCCGAACCCCCCCTCTAAACAAATTCTAACAAAATTCAACACCCAAAAAGAAGAGGCATGAAGAACAGATCAAAAGGCTTACCTCCAACAACGAATTGGCCGCTTTAACTCCAAATTCCGATCTCAAAAATCGTCTCACTTCCGATTAAACCCCAAATTTGCTCCAGTCGAATCCTCTGCCAATTGAATCTTTCCCCAACAACTGCCGATCGAATCCCTTTATAAAGGGATTCGATTCGGTAATCCTACCTCGAATCAAACACTACCCTAATCCCTTAAAATCATCAGAGATCAAAACATGATCAACAACCTAATCAACTCAGAAACTCCCACAAAATCCGGCCGAACAATCCCTGTTCTCCCACGACTCTGTTTTCGTTTTTTTCATATTTTTTAATTAATTTTTTTATATAATATATTATATTATTATATTATTATTATTTATATATATTATTAATTGTCATTATTTATTATATATTATTATATATGAACATATTCGTGTTGACAGTTTTTATTAGGGCTAGTCATGTTTTTAGGATTAAGTTTTCTTTTCCATTTATTGTTTTAAGACTTAAGCACATATGTTATTTTCTTTCATGTACTATGCTATGACTTTGTTTTAAGTTGGATTTTATATTTCTATGGTTGAATTTAAATTGCTTGCTTGTTCTTCTCTATACTTGTTTATCATTGATTTTGATCTAACAAAAAGGGAAATAAAAGTCTTTGTTATATCAAAATATTTAAACATATGCAAATATTAAGGGGAGATTGTTATAACAAAAAGGGGAGATTGTAAAACTAAAATTGATTTTGATATAACAAAGAAGTTAAAGGACTATTTTAAAATAAATTTTAAAGTCCCTAAATCAAACAAACAATTTCAAGTCAAACCAAGAACATAAAAACAAGTTTCTAAGTGTTGTTTTTACAGGCGTTTCAATACCATCAAAAATGGTTTCGAAACCAAGCTTAATTTTCGAAGAATGTTCTTGAGTTTTTCAGACGTTTTGATACACCTAAAACTGGTTTCGAAAAGACCTTCAAGTTTTAACTAAAGACTTCAAGCTTTGCCAAACATTTCAAAACGGTCCTAGTGACGTTTTGATACGTTTTGATTCTACTAAGTTGTGTTTCAAAATAATAAATTATTGGTATCGATACCGTGCAATATTTATTTAAAATAATTTAAAAATTATAAGGCGTTTCGATACCATTCAAATTTTTCTAACAACTATTTCAGTTTAAAATTTTTGACCGTTGGTTGACAGTTAATCTTTAAATGTTTTTTGAACTATTTCGAAACGGCTCTAAGGGCGTTTCTATACGAATGGTCATAGTTTCAAAACTTTTCGATACGGCCTTCAAGCTATTTTGATACACCCTTGTTTTAAAGACTAATCGTTTTGATACCATGACATATGATTTCGAAACTCTTGTAACAAATGCACAATGTTTTTTTCTATTTTTGTACCATTTTAAAACAGGTAGCCCGCATTTCGATACTGGTGGCTGTTGAAGTGCATTTATGATGGGAAGATGAGGCTCTAACATCTATAATTACATTCCTAACAACCCTAACGTTTAGAATTCAATGAGAAGATATAAAATCAAGCATTTCAAGCAGCATAAATAACTATTGAACCTCAAGCAAATATCCAAGCAATCTAATCCAACTCCAAGCACTTATTGTCAAATTCCATACACTCAAATCTTGTACTTCACTTTCATTCTTTTTAACTGAGTTTAAGGAGTATCAAATTATAATTGGGACATATTCTTCTTGTGAGAGAAATTTTATTTGCCTATTTCAATTTTTGTAATCCTTGTGAGGCTTAAGTCAATCTTTGGGTAGAAAGATTGACATGTTGTAAAGGTTAGCCCTTGAACCTAGAAAAAGGTTGAATTCATTATTGAATTGACAAGAAAAACCTTAGTGGGAGCTAAGTTAGTGGATGTAGAGCTTATTTTTAAGCTTGAACCACTATAATTCTTGTGTCTTCAATTTTTTTCATTTTCACCAAACCTTTCACTCAAAATTTTTAATTTCAAATTCACTCCCTCTTGGCTAATCTAATCGTTCGATCAACTCAACAATTTAAAGCCTTCAAAAACATGGCCAAACTACTTATTTGATGATTAAACTTTTTAAAGTTTCACACTTTAGGCATCCAAGTTTAATCCATTTACAATTGTGTCCCAAGACATCAACAATATAGAAATATCACAGGCCTTATTAGGCTTATCTACTCGGTCTCACACAACTCATAGAGTTACATCGAGATCACACAGCCCATCGAGATACAAGTATTCCACCCCATTCACACAACTTTAGGGTAATAAGATCATCAACCACATAACATAACATAGACACATGCATGCAACATCCATAACTATTGGCCAAGTGTAGCCCTATTCTACCCGTGCTTATATAGCCGTCGGGTTTCTTCGTGATCATATAGCTGTCGGTTTAGACCATATCTTGATCAATATAGCCACATATACGTCTGGGATATACTTGGATCAAAATAGCCATAAGTAGTCCAACCCTGAGGTCACACAACCTATCAAGTTACTCGAGTTCATATAACCTATCAAGCATCTCTCATATTTAAGATTGGATAATCTAAGGCCACTAGTTCATTTACGAGATCCACATTAAATTATTTTACCAGCCAAAACACCTTAAATATTTATATTGATGTCCCATCAGCACACAACAAGGACCTTAACCACCATACATTATTCTTCGATCCACCATGAATCTTTAGAGTGAAAATACTATTATTAAGCCACCTATCAACTATTGAGCCATTAATCATAATTTTATGTGTCGAGATATTAAACTCTGTCCATTAGTTTTATAATTTATTTTACGCCTTTTGAGACCCATTAAAGTCTTTATCTTGAATTATAGAAACCCTGGACTCAACCCTTAAAACTTGGACAAATTGCCCAAGCGTATCGATATGACTATAGGGCGACATCGAAATGCTGAACAGTATCGATTCGCTCCTCATACGTATCGATACACTAAAACGATGGCTTTAGACAAAAAAAACTTACCCGTATTGATACGCCTAGATGGAGTATCGATACGCATCATGTTTTGATACACCCCCAAAGAGGTATCAAAATGATTTTCCACTGAAAGATTTGGTATCAAAACACAAGCAAGGTATTCCGAAACGCCTGCCATCCTCACCCTTATTTTCTATCTATGGTATCGATACGCCTTCTGAAGGTATCGATACGCTAATCAAATCAGCCTTACCTAGCTCACGAGTTAACTATACGGTATCGATACACCTCTTTAGGAGTATCGAAACCAAACCTTACTAGAGTTTGGCGTATTTAAACACGGGCTAGCATTATTGATACACCTGCTATCCACGCCTAAGTTTTGCCTTCAAGGTATCAATAAACTCCTCCCATATATCGATACGCCTACACGAAATTGTATGTCTAGGGTTGGAAATCACCAAGAACCATCACCCAATCTACATGGTTGATCCCAACTCGATTCTATAATTTAAATGAAGCATAGAAGGTGATTTCCTAACAGTTTTACATCAAATCAACCCCTAATACGAATTCAACCATTGGTTCTAAGGTTTCCAAACACCCATCTCAAGAAATACTTAACTAAAAACCAAGCAAGACAAGCATTTTATGAGGCACATGAAGTGTAAGAGTCAGAAATGTACTAACCTTAAGCGACAACCTGGATTAGAGATTCCCTAAGATTTTCTCACCTCTAAACCTTGTTCTTGAGCTTTAAACCTTATCTTCACCAACTCTGAGGATTAAAACCTTGAAAGATAGATCTTCTTCTACTGTTTAAACTTTCCTTGAGGTGTTAAATGAGATTCTTCTTCAACAACAACAAGTTTTCATTTTTCTCTTGAGTCGGGAAAAGAAAGAATGAGAGGATAAAGGAGATGGTGAAAAAGATGACTCCTTTTTTCTAGGGCTGTTGATCATTAAGTGAATACATAGGGAAATTACTCTTTTACCCTTCACTAACATCTCCTCATCCAACCAAACCAAAAGCCAAGCCCAACATGCAAGCCCACAACAACCCGAAAGGTCCACAAGACAAAACTGAGGCCCATCATGATCCAACACGACCCACAAGCTCAAATACATTCCACGACCTGACGATCCATGGCTCGTGTCAACGCCCGTGTTGACTTGGAAAAACTAGGTCGTTACAAATTAAATTAGTGAAAAAAATGTTAGATAACAACCAGAGCAAGAATTACAATGTTAAGAAAGTTAAATATAATCACTAAAACATTTCAACAACATACAATGCACAAACAAACTACATTAACCATTTATGGACTAGTTAAGAAAGTTACTAAAAAGCTATAAAGTAACAACAATAAAAATAAGGTTTAAGTGTCAAATAAGTTTCCAAACTATACTTTTTTGTAGATAGGTACCCAAATTATTTTTCAGGTCAAACAAATGCTCAACATTTTAAACATTACTCAAATAAGTGCCCATCGTGATTGTTTGTTAATTTCACCGATAACTTTCTTTATTTGGCATGTTTCAACTTCTTAAAATTCTAAAATTACATTTAAAAATAATAAAAAAATTAATAAAATAAAATCCAAAATTTATAAAATAACCAAAAATTTGAAATCCTTAACACTCAAAAACCATATCTTGGTTTGACATAATTTCATTGTCGATTATCACAATATCATCAATCATATCCATTTTTGGACTACCATAACTATTTACGCTACCATCTTGTTGTCAAAAATTGACCGACACAATACAAAACGCTAAAATTGTTGAATGGTTCACTATAAGAATTTACGATGAATGACGAAATAATGTATAATGATCCAGATTTTGATATCTGAGGATCGGGTTAACTAAAGCATTTGAGCTTCGTTTTTAGGCTTAAAAGCCTTATTGGGCTAGTTATTAGGCCTTGGGCTTGAGTGATGTGGGTTGCTTTAGGGTTATATGGTTGGATAAGGATATTTGGGTATTTTCACTCATTGAAGACAAAAAGAAGAGGTGGGAAATTAATTCCATGCAAAATCAAAAGAAGGGTAAAGTCATCCTTATTCCTCGTCTTCATCCTCATTCCCTCATCCTAAAATTTAATCTCAACGTCTTGTCTTAGTTTGAGTTGAGGTGGAATCACGATTTTATGATTGACTGAAGTTGTAGGGTATCAAAAGATCTATAAACCAAGGTAAGAATAAGTTGTTTTGGTGATAAAAAAGGTTATATATATATGGGTTTCGGCAAGAAAGAGAAAATAATTTTTGGAGCTTTATTCTTAGTTTGTTAGTGTTTTAAAGTTCTAAAATCCTCTGTAGTAGTGTTTAATCACATTTTATACTCTTTCTTATAGTAAAAGAGGTTGGAAATATTCATTTTTAACTTTATTTGTACGAGGCTAATACACTACTAACTCCTATAGATTTATACATGTCATGAAATTAAGCTTTGATGCATGTATTGATGTTGTTTCTTGATATGAATGGTTAGTCCTTTAATGAAAACTTCGGATTTGGTTGTTGAATTGACGTAAAAATGAGTAGCAATACATCTCAAACTATCACAATAACTAGTGGGAAAGATTTAGGGCTTAACCATATAGGCTAAGTAAAGATTTTTGGTGAAATCTAAATTTGAACCTGTAATTTTGGGTGCGCTTACCACTACAACTGTAAAGCGTATTGGTAACCTAGATTAATTTGGGGGGCTAATCAAGGGGGACATATTGGTATGGGTTTCTACGTACCGATACCTTTTAGGTAATTTGCATTCTAATAACGTTTTCGAGTACTGGTATGTGGAGAATCGTATCAATGATAATGTTGTATTGCTTGATAGCACTTAGGTGTACTAATACACTATATAGGTGTATTAGTATGAGTATGAATCGGTATAGGGTAGCTTGGTATCGGTGGTTAGTACCGATACGAGGGATTAATGTATCTGTATGAGTATGTGCTCTTCATTGTTTGAACCTAATTAGCGTGTCAGTACAATTTGAGGACATATCAATACAAGGTAGCATACCGATATCTCATATAGGTATATCAGTATTCAATGGGCAATCTACCCAAGAAATTATTGTTTAATTTTGGGATTCTATAATTCAAGAAAAAGGGTCCTATGGGTCTCCCAAGGTACAAAATAAATGTTGAAACTGAAAAACTAAAAATCTAACCCCACTTGTGGAATAAATAGACTAGTCACTTGTAAATGTTGCGTTACTAATGTGTGATAGTAACCTATAGGATACTTGGTGGATTGTATATGTTATGTGGTAGCTAGGGGCCTTGTTGTGTGTTGATAGGTTACCTAGTTGTTAGGTTATTGATTGATTGATAGGATCCAGATACCTAATCTAAAGTGTTGCAACACCTCGAAGACTACTGAAAAGAGGATCTCAATGCTTCGTGAACATGTGCCTCGTTTATAGATGCTTAATGGACCGTTACAAGCATGGATTGAGGATCTCGATGCTTAATGGACGCGAGCCCTACTCGTAGTGTAAGATTCAAAAGCTTAGTGGACGCTAGTCTCACTACTTATTATTATTACTACTATCTATATGGTATTGTTTGGACTAATCTTTCATATTTATATGTTATGTGCGAATATAGATGCATGATTACTATGTGTTTAGACGAATATGATAGCATTATTGTTATCTTTCTATGATGTCATTCATGTTGCATTGCTTTATTTATAATATGTGTGATACTTGGTTGAGTGATGATGTATCCATTGAGCTTTGTTAGCTTAGCGTTTGGAATCGTTGTTTCCATTCGCAAGTCTATAGGTCACAACTTGATTTAGAGAACACCGTCAATGGTTGAATTTTCAGCATCAATTTAATATTAGAGCATATTTACTAGATGAATTGGATCATGTATTTGCAAGACCCTATATGTGTATTTGTAACTCTTATTTTAACTTGGTATTAAGTCGAATGTTTTAAATATTTGTAATATTTGGAGCTCTGTGTAATCTTTTGAAAATACTTAAATTTATATCGTTTTTAATTCAGATGGACTTATTTTTGTTATTGAATTTGCTATATGGGTTTTATGAACGATATTTTATGGTTTGAGTTTGAGCTTAAGGCCTAAATGTGACATTTCAGGTCGAGTGTATTACATAACGGAAGATAAATAATGGGTGGATTGTTCGATGTTGGGATGATGCTTCATTTTATCCCCTTAAACGCAACCAAATGCCAATGATAGTGGTCGTATTTGGGGTTAAAGATTTGTGTACTATTTTAAGATTATTAAAAAATTCTAAAAATTCTAATTTTAAAAATATTATCATGTGCATTTTTTATTAGCTAACAGAATATTTTAATAGATAATTATAACATGCATCTACTCGAGTAATATTAAAAATGTTAAATACTTGTTTTGCTCATAAAATACTTTAGATATTTATCTTAAAAGATTGTATATTTTTAGAAGTTATTTGCCTCGTAAGCCTAAAAATAATGATTTGATAATTAATTAATTTAGTTTTGACTACCAAATAAGTGATAAACTTCCTAGTTTGAAGCGTTGAAGCACAATAAAGCAAGTAATACCTATTAAGTGCATCACAAACACAATCACGTTTAACACAATGCGTGCAAGGAACACGTATTCCAAATAGACAAGTTTTATAATAAAAGCTAGTTGACTTGTAACTAAAATCTGAGCTCAATCAAAGACGGATCTACTTATATCGTTTGGGGATTTTTTTCCTTAAAAAGTTAATAGGGATTTTACTCATTTAGACCTTCGATATTTAATTGGGTGAACTGCGATAGAGGTTGTTTAATTATGGATAAAATTATATTTGGGTCATCTAATTATTAAAGGTTATATTTAGATCACTCAATTATAAATAAGGTTATATTTGTGTCACTCTTTATATTTGAAAAAAAGTTTATCAATTTATGTATTAGATTAATTAATGATTTCAAATGAAGTACTCTAACGTTAACAATGTTATACAAGTGATTTAAAAGAAAAAATAATCAAATTGATGTACTTTTTCAAATATGAAAGGTGACCCAAATGTAACTTTAAATAATTGGGTGACCCAAATATAACATTACCTATAAATGAGTGACCCAAATATAACTTTTAATAATTAGGTGACCTAAAGATAACTATAACCATAATTAAATGACATTTGTTGCAGTTTACCCTATTTAATTTGCTTAAACTTTGCCCCAACCATTTTATGGTTCATTATACATGTCCCTTCATCTCGACTCCTATCGTGTGTTATTTTGGTGAATGGTTTTGAGTCATTTTGGAGGTATTTTTATTTTTTAACTTTTTAACAATTAAATGATAATACATGTTATCCTTTAATTGGAAGAAAAAAATTGATTATTTTTAATTAAAATTAATATTAAAATAAAATAAATTTTATATTTTATATTTTTATATTTTTTAATTATAATTAAATTGTTTGTCTATATAAAAATACGTGGCTAAATTTATAATTATAAAAATTTACGTAGTTATAAGTTAGTATTATGTTTAAAAATTAGCGATAAGTGACTTAAATAATATTGTTTAAATATTAAAATAAGTTTATCAAATACATTTATTGTGGCCAAAATAAAATTATCATTATAATTAAGTGACTATAGAAAAGTTTAACCTAAAACAAATTACATAGACATCAATTTCATATAAGAAAAACAATGAGCAATTAGGCAGCAAAAAATTATGCAAGGAAAAACATATATCCTGCATGGTCGTGTCGTGTCTTGCAAAAGCTCCGCCGTGAAATTTGTTTCTGGTTCGTATAATATTCCTTTTCTTAATTCAACATTTTTTCCTTTATTACAATTACATTTTTGTTGTGAATCGCATACCCAATTATAATTTTGCTATTTTAAATGATTTTGAGAGCTTTCAAAGGAAATAAAAGGAATAATTAATCCTCCTCGTCCTCGTAGTCGTCGTTTATTTAGTATATAAACTTTGTAACCGTTTCTTCTTTTAATCAAACACATTTCTAGCAGATTCTGGGTTGCACAATTAACTTTTCATATAGGTTTTCAGTCAATTCTTGGGGTTCAATTCTTGGGCCCTTTTTTATTCAAGTTTTTATGGGTTGCATTTAATTTGATCTGCGTTTGCTTTTGTCTTGCAGGTCAGCTTCATAATTGTGAAAATCTATTCAAATTTTTGACGGTTTAAAAGGAGAAACTTGCTGTTGGAGCCTGGAGGCAGGAGTTTTGGTGATTGCCCCTAATTAAATTAGGTCAGTCTTAGTTAACAAATAATTTCCCAGGCTCTAATATTACTCCAGTGGCTTGTATCTTCTTTGAGGATCTTGTTTCTTCTTTTTTTGCTTTGCGTTGTATGCTTTGAAGATATTTACGTCTCTGTGTTATGACCATTCTTGTTATAAAGATTGATATTGTAATGAATTGTAGGGTAGTTAAGGGTATTTGGTTAGAGAATACTGAATATCTAAGAGGGTGACAACACGTCTATCCGTTGCTTACAATTGATGTTCAACGGAATTTGGGGATAAAAAATGCCTCAACTGACGTTTAGAGTCACAACCCATCGACCAACTGGTACCCTCATTTTCATGCATTGCACCTAAAAGCCGGTATTGTTCTCTTGGGGTGCCTAGCATCCGTTCAAGGCATTGTTAACCGAAAGTGTGCTGTGTACCTTCCATCTGATACAAATGCATGACCCCTTGCATATAGAATCCTTACGGTACCATTGGTCTAGATCCAATGGTCTCATATATGCTGTATGTAGGAGGTCATGGATTTGAACCATGGAGGCACACTTTTGAATAACAAAGTCTTGTGGAACTGGTGGGTACCCGAAGATGATAAATATTGTGTTCATGATTCTGGCATAACAAAGTTTGGAGAAATGAATGTATGGGATCAGTCGACACTCGACAGCGAGTGACATTTTTGGTAAAAGAAAATCTTAAGTATGAAAATGTAATGTCCCACTTTTTTAAAGTTTTGGCACTGTGAATGTGATTTTCTCTTGATGCCAAAGATCTCTCTCTGACCACCAAATTTCATTGATTGTGAAAGATAATAGAAAGTTAGTGATCTTTGAAATGATTTTTAACTTCTACCATATTGTGGTTTGTGGATGATTCCTACATTAGAAGCCTTATACATCTCTCCGCATAAAGTCTAGGCATTAATGGATGAACAGGGATCTACCAGTCTGAGGTACTTGTTTGTCGGTGAGTATTAACTTGACCCTGTAATACATGTGAAATTCGGTTATATGTACATTTTACTAAATTAGAAGATCCATCCACGTGGGTACCTGCGGACAAGCAAAAAAGGCTTTCTCATTCTCTAAACATTTCTTTTTATTTGTCAGACATCTTACTATACTTGCTTATCATCATAATGTAAAACACGCTTATAATTTTTATATTCATTGTATTCTATTGTTGTGTTGTTAAACTCATGCATTCAATTCCTAGCTTGTTTAGCTACTAGTAATCTCTTTTCTTCACGAAGAGGGAAATCAAGGCTAATTGTTGCTCAAAGAATACTGGAATATCAAATTTAAATGTTATTGCACTTGTGTAATAATCCATCAATGAGATTTATGGTTATCAAATTACGCATTATCCATGTCCCGTTCTTGGACTAGATTAAATTAAGACCTTGGGAGTTGGAACAACATTTAAGATCTGAGTAAGTTAGATGTTTGTTAGCTTCATCATTAACGGGTAAGCTATTACTGACTTTAGACTACATGCATATTGCACGCTGAACTCTGTTTTAGCTTGAATACATTCTCTAGTCTTTGAGAAAGCAATTGAACCCAGAAAAATTGCTTAAAGTCTCATATTTTATATTCTTTAGTGCAAAGTATTGGGGTTTAATTGCCTGTGGAGAACTTTCTTCTGGCCAGAAATATTATTGTCTGAATGGGGCCTTCTTGAATTCTGGTTTAATGATTTCTTTTTTTTTTTTTTGTAAAAACACAGTTGTTTGTGTACTTATTTACCTGTTGCTTTTTTAGACTTTGAAATTCTTAATGATGGTTTTGTTTCAGGCTTACTTGTGTTATGATCGAGGCCTGTTAGCCTTTCGTGTTACTTCTCAATATGAACAACCAATATGTTGAAGATCAAGTAAGTATTGAGCCTTGATTGTTTAGACCATAAAAAAAAAGATTTGCAGAGTTCAAACATGCAATCTCTTGTACAGGATGAAGCAACTGTTATGGGGTTTGAAGTGCCAAGATCACCTGATTCAAGTTATAATAATGTGTACCCTGGTAACGAAGATGATGCCCGCAACCCACCACTTGCCCCTCCACACCTGCATCGTACCTTGCTTAGGTACCCTGGTAGCATGAACACATCCGGGAATCTCCCTTCACCTGACAACGTGATTCTGAACCATCTTTACATTGAAAACCGAGAGCCTCCAAGATCTGTAGTGGCGCTTGGTTTCACTCAACGTTTTCGTTCAAAGTATATTACTCTTGTTCTGTACAAACCAGTTCCAAGAAGAGGAAATAGCAGTACATAAGATATGAATCAGAACAGATTTGCTCTTGTGATGGAATTAGTTGCAATAGACTCGACGACAAGTTACTAGCAGAAAGAATATTTATTGGTTTCGCAGGTGTTTATGGCTTAAAGGTTCCCATTGAACCTGAAAGTTGAGACTTGGAAATATATACAATGGTTTTTATGTTTAGTAAAAAATATATATAAAGGTTATCTTTATTCTTTTAACCAGTATTTCATTTGTGAGCTTGTATTTTGGGGGGCATTTAATGAATGAATATTGTAATCATATATAAAGGTTCCCATTTGCCCGTTTATCTTCATTAATCCGTTGTTCTGGTTTTATCCAATTGCCTCGCATGGAATATTATCGTTTGGCTTCGTGATAATGATTTTTATGTCTTAAAATTTAATTATTATAAGAATATTTAGTGTTTTATAAGACTCTCAATCTCCTAAAAACCCTAGCTGTCGTTTTTTTTTCTAAAATTTTATTTTTTTGTTTTTTGTTTTGATAGTTCCTTTTGACCGATGGTCGACAATTAATTTTAGTATTGGTTGTCGATCACCGGATCTATTATTTTTTCTTGTTTTATTTTAATAAGGATTTCTATTTTTTTTCTTTGTGACACGCTTTGTTTTGTCCTTGTGACATGTTTTTATTTTTGTTTTAGGGTTTGGTTCTTCTGTCTTTATGGCATATTGCTGCATACTCTAGCGATCTGTTGTTGTTCGCACAGAAATTCATTCGATACTAGTTTTTGATTTATTGTTTTTGTCGGTGGTCACTTGGAAAGACTTATCCCCACTCAGTTGATGGTTGTTTGCCCATAAAATTAGTCCTACATAGCGGTACTTTTTGCACGACAATTTAGATCGCCTACAACTCCTTCTTCCTTCATTATGCGTCTCGTTACACAGAGATAAAGAGATTCAGGAAGCTTTTGAATTTTATTGGTATGCTTATTTCCATTGAAATTTTTATTTTTATTTATTTTTAGTTGTAAGAATTTTTGAAATTTTTTAATTCAATTATTTTGCTTCTTGATTATGATTTAATTATAATTTTTCTATGAATTTAATAAAAATTCAGTAGCATTTATAAAAAAATGATTATTATGGGTTAGTTAAACATTTTTCTTTAAAACTTTAATAATAGTTTTTATATCTTGAATTTTGATAGTGTATTACTACAATATTATGTGTAATAAACTTGTTAAACTTTAAGCTTTAAAATACTCTGAAGCTGTGTGTTTTATTTTGTACTGAAATTTTATAGTATGTAAGTATTTTTTAATTATGGTGTAAGTTATTAGAATATATTTTTTAAGTTTTTATAAATATTTTAATATATTATTTATTATAGAAACAATTATATTATTCTCTAAAATATAATAAAAAAATTGAAAATTGGTTGTCTTGTAGAAACTTTAAACAATATGATTAATCTACAATGGACAACTCTACACGGCTGCCCAGAGGCTTGGAGGTTTATTATCAATCAAGGGAGATGAACGGTCATGACCCACTCGAAGGTAAAAATCCTGCCTTTTTTTGCTTTATTCTTCTTTAAAATATGCATGCAAAATATAAAAAAATAATAAGATAGCTAAAAATTCTACTTTCTATTGATCGTTGAGTTCCCGAATGGGTTATAAGTTGTTGCTTGGGTTCTTTATATATCCGTTTTTCTACAAGTAAATTGCAAAAAAAAATTGAAAATTGGTTGTCTTGTACGTTTTTTGCTATTCATGTGCAGTTCTGACTTTGTCGGCTCTGTAATTCTCTAAATTTTTATTTTTTGTTCATCATTTAGCTGTAATATTCACTGAAAGTTTATCGTTTGTATATGATACCGTGATGGCTAGAACTGAGGATGAGATCAACAAAGGCGATCGGCATGAAAATTGTATCATTGGGAGGTCTTTTTACTGTCTAAGAAAGAAAACTTAATCGTACCCATATCTACCAAATAGATATATAAAAATAACTATTAAGTACATGAATGCTGAAATGTAGAAAATATTCAGAATTATCCAACATTGTCATTAAAGTTCATTAATTACAAGCAATAATTGAGTGGAACATAGTATAAAATATGAAACTTTTATGCACTTATCACATACCCCAAACTCGAACTAAAGTTTGTCCTCAAGCAATGAAAATATAAACTTAAGTAAGAACTTTCATAGTAATATGCCTTCTTGCCTACTGCGCAAAGTTTCTTTCTTGGCTCGGTCTCTTCTAGGTACTAGGATTTCCTCGAAATTGGATTATGAGTCTTTGTGACTATGACGTAATTATATCAAAGCCGATTTTCTAAGTTCTAATATTTTTTCTAGCTCAAATCTCCCGATTTAGATTTTTATTCTAATTTTCCTTTTCCCCATTCTGTATAAATATATATATATATGAGTATATATTTATACTACTTGAGTCAGTTTCAGCCACCTCAAGTATTTAAACTACTCTTCTAAAGTCAATTACGGGTATCTCTAGTAAGTGGGAAATTTTCTAAGCCGTAGAGCTAGTGATGAGCACCTATAAAGACCACACTAGAGTCGGTGATATGCACCTCTAGCTAAAATCTAAAGTTTAAATTTCTATTGCTTTTCAAAGAAAAGATCTTCTAAATCAATTAAGTCTAGCAGTGTTAATATTTTTTAAGGTCATAGTCTAATCCTAAGTACTATTCTTACGATACTTTTTGAATTCAAGTTTGTTGAATGGTATACTCGACTACGGTGGCTAGTTGACATATTACTGCCGAGTCAGACTATAAAATTTTTCACTTAAAGAAAATTGCATAACTAACATAATAGAAATTAAGACAATAATTGATAACAAGCAAATATTTTCATACATTGTAGTTTAATTACATATACAAAAGTGGACTAATCCTCCCCAAACTCAAAGGATGCATTATCCTCAATGCATAAAAATAAGGATAGATAAGAGAAAAAGATAAATCGCAAATAAAAGTAAGAGAAAATAAAAAGAAACAGAGAAAAAGAAAGAAAAAATAAGAAAATTCTATCGCCCTAGATCAAAGTTGATTTAAAGGAATTTTTGGAATCGCTATCGATTATCAGCTTTCGGCAGTTTTATGGTGGCGGTTGTGCTGCTCTCAATGTGCTGATAGGAAGATTTCTTGGATAGTTTTTGGAAAAACCTAGATAAAAATTTATTAAATTGTTATTAAATATACTAATTATAAACATCAATATAAAATTGAATTGGGTGATAGTTTAACATGTCACATTAGGAGTATAATCAGTTGTATCTCCTAAAGTAACTACTTCCTTGTCATTCTGAAAAATCTGTGACTTTGAATTCATGTCCATCTTTGAGGGATTTTATCGTTACTACCCTATGAGGGTATGTTTGGATAACCTCAAACGGTCCTGACCACCGAGATTTGAGCTTTCTTGGAATAACTTTAATATGGAATTGTACAGTAGAACTTGTTGTCTTGGTAGTATCTGTCCTGGCAATAGTTTTTAGTCATGCCATTTTTTATTCTTTTCGTGTAAATTCTTGCGTTTTTAAATATAGTGGATCAGAATTCATTAATTTCATTTAAGTCTAACAATCTCTTTTGCCGTGCTTTTTTCCTAATCCATATTAACCATCTTGATGGACCAATATGCCTTTT
This sequence comes from Abelmoschus esculentus, assembly GCA_035048815.1. NCBI lineage: Eukaryota > Viridiplantae > Streptophyta > Magnoliopsida > Malvales > Malvaceae > Abelmoschus > Abelmoschus esculentus. The sequence goes on along the minus strand of JAUCBN010000007.1, from coordinate 16,329,338 downwards.
GTTCAATCTCAACTGGTAATGACATAACTTACAGTATACGAGTTGGTATGGGAACATCTTTGTTGCTGGATGGTTCCGGTGCTTGCTTGATTGCTTAAAATATGTGATTGATTTGTATGCAAGCGTGTGCAAGTATACACATCGAACAAGTAATAAAATGTGTGAGTGAGATCGTTCCCACGAGAATTGAGTAGGTTAATTTAAAAATAGTTACCAAACACAAAAGATAAAATAGTCTTTTGCAAATTCATATGCTAAAGCAAATCTGCAAATGTCACCAAAAATGCTTTAACAAAATGGAACTGTCACCAACGATGCTGGAGCAAAATAAAGGATGTCACGAAAATACAGTAGCAATAAATAGATATTAGAGAAATAAATAAAGCTGCACAAACACAATATTGAAAAAGATATTCAAGCTTAAGACATACTAGGCTTGCTATGGCATGACTTAACTGCTCTCCTGGATGTTACTGTTCCAAAGGTTTACTAGTGCTCGATAGAGTTTACTGAAAATGCCTCCACTATCCCTATTCAGAAGGCCTAACACTCGAAAATGCTAAGGCATTACCTCTCAGTCTCAACCCTAACACTCCTAATATTGATGAAGTACTACCCCTTTTAGTCATTAAAACTCTACTTCATCCCTAAGCCAAGTTAGGATTCCGCTCCCGCGACAACCCCATTGTTCAAGATGGTCTAGCTTTGCCTATCCCTAGATCTAAGCTTTCCAAACCCCTTGAGCTATGGCTACCTCCCGGTGCTCTTACAAACCAAGGTTTAGAGTAAAAAGTGTTAGCATGCTTAAACAAAACACAAAGTAAACCGGAAACAATAAACATCCACTAAAATAAAATTAAAATCATCTAAAACAGGCCTTATCCATACAATATTAGTTCATGGCTAGGTAAGAAAAACTATTCAACTTTCATCCTTTGAAATGCATATTCAACGATTAGAAAAGAGATAAATAAAGTGAAGAGAAAGAAAGTCTCAAACGCTTGTACCGTGACACTTCCTAGCTTGCCGCTCCTCCCGAAGTCGCGTAAATCCCTTGCTTGAAGCTCTCCTACAATGGTGGTTCGGCTAGAGGTTGAAGACGACCGAAAGTTGTCTTCTTTCTTCTTTCTTGTCCCTCTTGCTTCCTTAAAGCTCGCTCTTTTATGGCCCTTAGCTACTGATTTTTCTCTTTATCTTGCTCTCAACAATCGGCTTGGCTTTAGCTCCCTTCGGCTCTCTTTCTGTTTAAGGAGGCTTGGCTTTTATAGGAGGCTTCTAGGGTTTACTGCCCTAAAGGTGCCAAGGGAATATCCCTTGACATTTGCTGCAATAGATGGCAGGAATGTTTGGTCTGCAGGAGACGCTGGCAGGTCTGCAAGGGATGATGCAACATCTGCAAAAAAGTGTGGCAGTGGTGCAGGGGTGGTGCGACGTCTGCAGGTTTGCAGAGAAGGGACAACTGGCCTGGAAAATGCGTGGAGACAGTGGGCTATGGATGTGTCCTTTTCTTTCGTTCTATTTTGTCTGCCCACAATGCTGTAGCATCCTTGAAGTCCGATCAAACACTTGAAAAATATGCTACGACATCTCTTCTACTCTTTCAACTTTGCTTCAGCATCTGCACAATATTTCCAATAAAATACCCTTCAAAGCAGTATCTTTTAAAAATAAAAAGAAAAGAAAATAAAAACTTAAACTAAATGCAAATGCACATGAAATGCAACTAAATGTAATGAAATACAATACAAATGAACTTGAAACCAAACAAAACCTTAAGTAAAAGGGTAGAAAATATACGTTTTTTAGAGCATTAACACACTCCCAAACTTAAAGATATTGCTTGTTCTCAAGAAATGACATATAAAAATGCTATGAAATTACTTTCAATTGTCGACAGCAGTTCAGGCAAAACATCAATCCTCAGAATATAAATGCTATAGCAATCTACACAACATTGAGAATTACAAGAACTTGAACTAAGATAAGATGCTTTGCTTGTGTGTGCTGGATTGTATCTAACTTATGCTTAAGTGTTAGAAAAAAATTAGTTTTCCTTATTCACTATACCCTAGCTCCTAGAAATCTTCTCCGTTGCTTCGTTTTTTTAAACTGGTTCGAAGGGTGTCAGCTCATCACACCTACCATCCTTAACTCTAGATGAGTATGGAGCAAACATCTCATCCCCGAGCTAGTAGGTAGAGTCATCCTGTGACAACTTTCATTCGCTCATATGCTGTAGCATTATTTATGTTCATAGCATAAGCTAACTTTTGCATAGAGGAGGTCCTTCTACAATTTTATGCTAAATTATTTATTCGTTTTTTTTTACGTTTTATTTATATACTCTAGCAAAAAAGAGTTTTTTTTCTTTCTAAACCAAGGCATAGATTCTAAGTTCTCTAAAAAGTTCCTACTACTCAAGCATAAAAAATATATAATCGTGTCAATAAAATTCCAAAGCATCAAGTCCTAATTTAGTTCAATTCATTCTCAATATATTTACTAATTCAGTTTAAAAGCATCCAAATTCTTATCATCGGATATCATCTATTCTAACCTAAAGGCTGTCTTGAATTGAATTTAATACTATAGCAAATTCATATGTATGTAGAATGAAATGAAAATGCCAAGGCGAAGACTTTGCTACCCCCAGACTTGAGGTTAGCATTGTCCTCAATGTTGAAAAATGAATCTATATGCAAAAGTGAAAAAGAAAAAGAAAAAAAAAAGATGCTTACTTCTCTGTGGGTCTTGTCTTGTGGACGGTCATCTTGATGTGTTTCTATGGCCTGTCCAATGGTGATGGCTGCTCAGTTTCTGCTACTGCAATGGGCATCGTATCCTCCTCTATCCTATAAGAGGCATGTCGTCCAGCCGTGCGCTTTATCTTTTGGCGTGGAACAGATGTAACCAATTGATCCGTAGGATGCACCTCTTCATGTGGTGATGAGTTTAGATCGAAATCATCACTACTGATTTCCACTGTTCGTTGTGTAGAGGTTGGTGATCCCATAGCAGGTTCCTCGCCTTGGTCCTGTGGTGATGGTTCTGATGGACCGACAAGGACCTGGTGTGATGCTATAGAAGAAGCAACATGAGATTGTTCAGATGCTGGTGTTGGTGCTGGTGCTGGTGGTTTATCCTGATGGCAGACAATGTCTTGTGCATTTCCTTATGGATTAGTTTGGCTGTGCTATTACTGTGGTGGAGTCTATTCCTTGGGTGCTTGCTCGGGCTCGACTAGACCGAAGATATGAGTGAGGAAGCTGGGGAAATTGTAGCCACCATCTTATAGCAACTCACGAAAATTCAACTATAGTATTAAGTCCCTTTGCTGGATATAACTCATGTAAGACATGATGAATTTGCTATGAAGGTCTTGTAGCTGTAGTTGCATCCCTTGCACAGTGGCAGGTAGTGCACTGAAATTTGCTGTGATATTTTTCGGCTTTGCAGACGGTGCAACAGATGCTGTGGCAGTTTCTTCCAGTTCCATCAGTTCAGGGATTTTCTTCAGAGGTATCCCTTGACTTTCCTTCATCTTAAAATCCTCATCATTCTCGAACACTCTCTGCTTCCTACAGAGTGTTGTGATGAGGTAAGGGAATGGAAGGGGGTTGTGCTTCTTCTTCAGCGCAGCATAGGCCTCCTCGAGAATGATCTTCTCCACATTGACCTTTCTTTTCCTTAGTATCGAGTGTAGCAATTGCATTCTGCCTAAGTTGACAGTGGCTTTGTGGGTAGTTGGCATCAAATTTTGCTTGATGAAGTGTATCCAAAATTTTTCTTCTAGCTTCAAAGAGGTTCGGTCTATCGTGGTGTTCGCTTCATCCCAAATCATTCCCTCGACACAAAGCTCTTGTATTAAGAAGTCTTGGTCTTGCCCTAACATCGATGCTACGAAAATAGAGTGCGGGTCATCTTCTTCCAATCCATAAAACTGGTTGATATCCTTTACGGTGAATGACACAGCATCTCCTCGTACATACACAGTTGGTTGCCCCGGCCTTGTGTAATGGGCATAGAATTCCTTTACCAATGAGATGTTGAGTTGTTTCTCATCCTTCCTCGCTGCAATGTGGTGGGCAAATTCCTTCCACTTGTGATGTTTTATGGTGAGGGCTACTTGCTCTGGCAGTTTCTGGAACGTGGCTAGGTTGTAGAGGAATCTCTTCTCTTGGTTTACCATTCTTGCTTTGAGCTTTTGGAATCTCTCTCTTGTTGCATCATCTTTAAAATTTCTAATTTTGATCGGCCGCGTATCAGCAGCAGCCTTAGAGGACTCGACAGTGTTCTTGCAACGCACTATTGTGAAAAGGAAAACTTTTTGGTAAAATTTCTTTGTGGTTTCGAAGAAGATGAGAGTTGTATGAAAATAGAGGTGGTTCTTTTGGAGAAGAAGGTGAAGTAGTGGGGAAGAGAGATGGACGATTAACTTGTTGAGGAAGGGGAAGAGGAAAGAGAAAAGTAATAATGTCTTGTGTAAGGGTTTTTGGACGGCTAGGGTCTTTGGGAAAGTAAAAAAGGTTATGGGGTTTTAAATGGATGTTAAATTGGAAAGAGAAAAAGGTTTTGTAATTAATGAAGAGTAATGATGGGTAAAAGAAGGGTTGAATTTGAACCAAACTCTCTCCTTTCCCTTTGAAAACCAACCGAATTCTTTTTAATGGGCTCCTCATCTTCCTCCTTTGGTGGCCCAAATCAAATAACTCCAAAAATTCTTCCCTCCAAAACTGGTAGTCGTACAGTCCTTTGTAGCTCCAGTTCTCCTTTGCAGAAACTGTGCACTGCACCCTATCCTGCTGTGGCGTGCCATGCCTCTGTTCTCATACAGACTGGTGCAACAATGCACAGTAGTCTGAGCTTGTACCTTCAAGAATTAAAAGCTGAATAGAGATAAAATGGAATTAAAAGCATCTTAAAAGAAACCTTAAATAAAAACGTCTACTTTTATTTATACTGAAAATTAAATGCTAAAGCAAAATCAAAGAGGGGGATAGAAATGCTCAGGCATTTTGCAGAATGTGGTCGTCCTTGTCACGCACAATTGTAGCTCCATTATAGTTCTTCAGCCTTTGACCATTGACCTTGAATGTTCGATCTCCATCAAGTGTTTTGATCTCCACAACTCTATAAGGATAAACCCTATGTATCAGGAATGGTTCTGACCATCGAGACTTCAATTTTCCAGGAAAAAGTTTCAATCTTGAGTTGTATAGTAACACTTGTTGGCCCTTTGAGAAATGTCGTGACAAAAGATGTTTGTCGTGCCACCTCTTTTTCTTTTCTTTATAGATTCGAGCATTCTTATAGGCATGGGACTGAAATTCGTCCATTTCATTTAGCTCCAAAATCTTGTTCTCTTCAGCTGCCTTGAAATCCATATTGAGCTTTTTAATGGCCCAATAAGCTTTGTGTTCTAACTCCACGGGCAAATGACATGCTTTCCCATAAACTAGCTTGAATGAGGACATCCCTAAAGCAGTCTTGTAAGCTGTCCTATATGCCCATAAAGCTTCATCCTGCTTTGGAGACCAGTCTTTTCTCTTTGTGTTGACTGTCTTCTCTAGAATTTGCTTGATTTCTCTATTGGAGATTTCAGCTTGGCCATTTGTCTGCGGGTGATATGTTGTAGCAATTTCGTGTCTGACTCCATAGTGTTGTAATGCCTTAGCAATGAGCTTGTTGTCGAAGTGGGTTCCTTCATCACTGATTATGGCCATAGAGACTCTAAACCTTGTGAAAATATTCTTGTGCAGGAACTTTAGGACCGTCTTGGAATCATTGCGAGGTGTTGCCACCGCTTATACCCATTTACTCACGTAGTTCACTGCTAGCAAGATATATAAATCACCATAAGATAATAAAAATGGTCCCATGAAATCAATTTCCCAAACATCGAAAAGCTTAATTTCCAAATTTTTTTACAACGACATTTCATTCCTCCTTGAGATATTACCAGTTCTTTGACATCTATCGCATCCCTTGTAAAATGCTTGAGCATCCTTGAAGAGTGTGGGCTAGTAGAATCCAAATTGAAGGACCTTTGCAGCAGTCCTTGATCCACCAAAGTGCCCACCACACGATGCTGCATGGAAATGGAATAGGATATCTTTTTGTTCTTCTTCCGGTACACATCTTCGAAGCAATTGGTCAGCACATTGCTTAAACAAATATGGCTCATCCCAAATAGAAAAATTTTGCATCATGTTTGAACTTCTTGCGACCCTGGCTAGATAAATCAAGAGGCAAAATACCACTAACAAGAAAATTAACAATGTCGTCATACTAGGGTAATGCTGTAGCATATAAAATTTTCTCGTTAGGGAAATTTTCTTTAATATCAAAATCTTCTCCTAAGCTATCAGGATTTTCTACCTTAGATAGGTGGTCTGCAACTTGATTTTCAGTGTCGTTCCTATCCTTTACTTCAATATCAAATTCTTGAAGCAAAAGTATCCACCTAATAAGTCTCGGCTTAGCATCTTTTTTAATCACTAGGTATTTGATGGTAGAATGATCAGTGTGTACTATCACCCTAGTTCCTATAAGATACGCTCTAAACTTATCAAAGGAAAATACTACAGCAAGTAACTCTTTCTTAGTAGTGGTATAGTTAATTTGAGCATCATTAAGAGTTCTACTTGCATAATAAATAACATGAAAGAGTTTACCTCGCCTTTGACCTAGTGTTGCGCCAACTGCGTAGTCACTTGTGTCGCACATCAACTCGAATGGCTCAGTCCAATCGGGTGGTATTACTATTGGAGTTGAGGTAAGCTTCTTCTTCAGCTCATTGAAAGTGCTATGACATTTTTCATCAAAGACAAAGGGTTGATTTTGCTGCAGCAAATTGTAGAGCGGCTTAGAGATTTTCGAGAAGTCCTTGATGAACCTCCTATAGAAGCCAGCATGTCCAAAAAAGCTTCTAATTCCCTTCACATTGGTGGAAGGTGGTAGCTTCTCTATCAACTCTACTTTTGCTTTGTCAACTTCAATTCCTTTGCTTGAGATTTTGTACCCTAAAAACGTACCTTTAGTCACCATGAAATTAAATTGTATTTCTCCAAATTGAGTACAAGGTCGACTTCTTTATAGCGTTTCAGTACCTTGTCCAGGTTACCTAGGCATTTTTCAAAAGTTTCTCCGGACACAAAAAAATCATCCATAAACACCTCCAAAAATTCTTCAACTATATCTAAAAAAATTGCAAACATGCAACGTTGAAAAGTTGTTAGAGCGTTACATAAATCAAATGACATTCTTCGAAAAGCATAAGTCCCATAAGGGCAGGTGAAGGTTGTCTTCTCCTGGTCCTCTAGTGCTATAGCAATTTGGTTGTACCCAGAATAGCCATCGAGGATGCAATAGTAAACCTTTCCCGCCAATCGATCCAGCATTTGATCGATAAGTAGAAGGGGAAATGGTTCTTCTTTCTTGCCTTGTTTAGCTTTCTATAGTCCACACAAATGCGCCAACCTGTGACTGTCCTTGTTGGGAGCAACTCACTGTCCTCATTTGTGATTACTATTGTGCCTCCCTTCTTAAGAACACAATGCACAAGGCTAACCCATGAGCTGTCAGAAATTGGGTATATGATCCCTGCATCCAACCACTTGATAATCTCTATCATCACTACCTTCTTCATTGTTGGATTTAGTCTTCTTTGAGGTCAACAGAATTACTGTGGCATTCTTCCAGCAAAATCTTGTGCATGCAGATCGTAGGATTGATACCCTTCAAATCGGCAATAGTCCATCCTAGAGATTTCTTATATTGTGACAACAAATTCACAAGATAAAGCTCTTGGTCAGGATCTAAGCTAGAAGAAATAATCACTGGCAAAGTATTGTGAGATCCCAAATAAACATACTTTAAATGCGGTGGAAGTGGTTTTAAATCTAGAGATTGTGCATGTAAAAGTGATGGTTTAGGAGGAATAAATTCCGAAAAATCAATTGATTTGAATTTTGTACCTGGTCCTAGCTTGAAGTGGCCAATTTGCTATAGATCTAGATGAGCTTCTTCATCCTGATCATGCTCCTTCAGCATTTTTGCAAAGTCCTTCATTTGCGAAGAATTATCACATCAAAAATCTGCATCTTCTTCAGTTGCTACAGCATTATCCGACTATACAGTGACATTCTTCATTTTCATCCATGTACTTGAGAGTGTTGAAGACATTGATTGTCATGGACTGATCTGCTATTCGTATTGTGAAGTCTCCCTTCTCACAGTTGATGAGAATCCGACTGGTTGCAAGGAATGATCGCCCCAAGATGATGGGTGCTTTATAGTCCACTTCACAATCCAAAATCAGAAAGTTCACAGAGAACACAAACTTACCCATTTTTACTATCACATCTTCCACCTTGTCTTCTGGTCGGACATGAGAATGGTCTGCCAGCTGCAGGATGACAGTGGTAGGTCGTATACTCCCTATACCAAGCTTCTTGAATATTGCCTTGGGCATCAGATTCACACTCGACCCTAGGTCGCATAATGCCTTGCCCACAAAATTATCTCCTATCGAGCATAGAATGATAAAGTTGCCAGGATCTTGCCTTTTCATGGGAAGCTCAGTCCTCCCAGAATAGAACTCAGATGTTATAGCAACTGTTTCAAAATTCTCAGCTTTTCTTTTCTTTGTAACAATGTCTTTCAAAAACTTTGCATATGAGGGCATTTGATCAATAACATCTAAAAATGAAATATTTACATGAAATTGGTCTGGCATACTTACAAACTTTTGAAATTGAAGATCATATTTGTGTTGTTTCAATCATTGAGGGAATGGTGGTGGTGGTCTTGCGTCCTCCAAAGTTTGCGGTGGTGCTGTTGCTTTTGCTGCAGCATCTGCAAGCTTCTCACCAAATGCCTCAGTATTTAATTTTTCTCCAGTTTCTTCTTGAGCAGATTCTTTTTCTTATTTTTTAGATTCTTTTTGCTCCTGAGTGAGGGTTTCTTCTTTCTCCTTTCGTTTGAATTGTTCCCCTCTGTTGATTTGTCTTCCACTCCTCAAGGTAAGTACGCTGCATTGCTCTTTTCCATGATTTTTAGTGACTTTAGTATCACTAGGCAGGTTGCCTCTTGGTCTTACTTGTAATACTTGAGCAATTTGACCCATTTGAGTCTCCAACGATCTGAGTGAAGCACTGTGACTTTGCAGCAGATTGCCTTGATTAGAGATTTTCGTGGAATGCTCCTACAATAATGTTTTTTTTGATGTCATGAACTTCTTAGTCGAAGCCATGAATTCTTGCAGCGAAGCTTCCAAAGAATTGTTCCCTTGATGAACTGTTTTACTATGGCATATTTCCTTGAAAACCTTGGATTCCTTGGTTTGTTACCATAGGTTGCTGCCTATTCGAGCTGTTAACTTGATTTGATCCTTGACTACCCCCCAAAAAATTATGATGTTGTCACCACCTTGGATTGTACGTGTTGGAGTAGGGGTTGTTAGAATTTTTGTTGAAGTTTCTAACATAATGAGCAGACTCTAGATGAGTTGGACAGTCTTTATCGAAGTGGTTTCCACTACAGTGCACACAACATAATGCCTTATCATCTCGTACTTCACTAGGCTGTTGAAGGTTCTTCAATATATTTGTGATAGCAGACAGTTGTGTTGAGACAGAATCATTTGCATCGAGCTCTAGCTTTCCTTGAGTTCGTCGTCCTGTCCCAAGCCTAGTAGTTGGAAACTGATAATCGTTGTTGGCTATCTAGTCCAAAATATCAAATGCTTCTTCTGGCGACTTGTCCAGCAGTGTCCCATTTGCTGAAGCATCTAACATCATCCTGGTGGCTGCATTGACTCCATTGTAGAACATCACGATTTGAGTCCAGTCTTGAAAATCGTGATTGATACACTTTCTTAGCAAGCTTTTGTACCAATTCTAACACTCGTACATTGACTCATCATCCCCTTGTCTGAAGGATGCTATCTCATTTCGCAGTTAAGTGTTCATGTTGGGTGGGTTGTATCTCGCTAAAAACCTTTTGCACAAAGCTGTCCATGACTCCATCGAACCAGTTGGAATACCATTCAACCATTCTCTTGCTCGGTCTCTCAAAGAGTATGGAAATAGCTTGAGCTTCAACACATTCTCGTGTACTCCTTGTTGGCGGAACGAATAGCAAACCTCCAAGAAAGCACGAATATCCTATCGAGCGTCCTCGTGTGGAGACCCTCCAAACTGTCCGATCGAGTTAAGCATATTAAACATCACAGGCTTGAGCTCGAAGTGTGCTGCCTATATTTAAGGTGTCACTATCCCAGAATTGAGGTCATCCAAGATCGGTGTCAAGTGATCTCGAATTGCCCTTGGTCTTGCTACTATCTCCTGATTTGCTACAACATTTGATTTGCTGCAGGTACCGCTCTAGCATTTGGATTTTGCGGACCCTGATACATGGCTCTGGTTCTTTGTTCTCGCCTTCTTTGTCTGAAATACCTTTCGATTTCTGGAATAAATAGTTCAAGGGATTCCCTATGATTCACTCTGAGCATCCACTAACCAAAAACCTAAAAAGGTAACAAAGAAAACAAGGATTAAACCAAAAAAAAAACCTCAAAACACAAAATAAAAAGATAGAAAGTATAGAAACTATGATTGAAATAGCCTATTGCCTCAATCCCCGGTAACGGCGCCAAAAACTTGTTGCTGGATGGTTGTAGTGCTTGATTGATTGATTAAAATATGTGATTGATTTACATGCAAGCGTGTGCAAGTATACACATCGAACAAGTAATAAAGTGTGTGAGTGAGATCGTTTCCATGAGGATTAGATAGGTTAATTCAAAAATAATTACCAAACACAAAAGATAAAATAGTCTTTTGCAAATTCATATGCTAAAGGAAATCTGCAAATGTCACCAAAAATGCTTTAGCAAAATGGAATTATCACTAACGATGCTGGAGCAAAATAAAGGATGTCACGAAAATGCAGTAGCAATAAACATATATTGGAGAAATAAGTAAAGCTGCACAAACACAACACTGAAAAAGATATTCAAGCTTAAGACAGGCTAGGCTTGCTATGGCATGACTTAACTGCTCTCCTAGAAGTTACTGTTTCAAAGGTTTACTAGTGCTCAATAGAGTTTACTAAAAATGCCTCCACTATCCCTAGTCAAAAGGCCTAACACTCGAAAATGCTAAGGCATTATCTCCCGGTCTCAACCCTAACACTCCTAATGTTGATGAAGTACTATCCCTTTTAGTCGTTGAAACTCTACCTTATCCCTAAGGCAAGTTAGGATTCCGCTCCCGCGGCAACCCTATTGTTCAAGATGGTCTAGCTTTGCCTATCCCTAGATCTAAGTTTCCCAAACCCCTTGAGCTATGGCTACCTCCCGGTGCTCTTACAAAACCAAGGTTTAGAGTAAAAAGTGTTAGCATGCTTGAACAAAACACAAAGTAAACCGGAAGCAATAAACATCCATTAAAACAAAATTAAAATCATCCAAAACAAGCCTTAGCCATACTAGATTAGTTCATGGCTAGGTAAGAAAAACTATTCAACTTTCATCCTTTGAATTACATATTCAACGATTAGAAAAGAGGTAAACAAAGTGAAGAGGAAGGAAGTCTCAAACGCTTGTGCCGTGACACTTCCTAGCTTGCCGCTCCTCCCGAAGTCGCGCAAATCCCTTGCTTGAAGCTCTCCTACAATGGTGGTTCGGCTAGAGGTTGAAGACGACCGAAAGTTGTCTCCTTTCTTCTTTCTTGTCCCTCTTGCTTCCTTAAAGCTCGCTCTTTTATGGCCCTTAGCTACTGATTTTTCTCTTTATCTTGCTCTCAACAATTGGCTTGGCTCTAGCTCCCTTCGGCTCTCTTTTTGTTTAAGGAAGCTTGGCTTTTATAGGAGGCTTCTAGGGTTTACTGCCCTAAAGGTGCCAAGGGAATATCCCTTGACATTTGCTGCAACAGATGGCAGGAATGTTTGGTCTGCAGGAGACGCTGGCAGGTCTGCAAGGGATGGTGCAACATCTGCAAAAAAGTGTGGCAGTGGTGCAGGGGCGGTGCGACGTCTGCAGGTTTGCAGAGAAGGGACAATTGGCCTGGAAAACGCGTTGAGACAGTGGGCTATGAATGTGTCCTTTTCTTCTATTCTGTTTTATCCGCCCACAATGGTGTAGCATCCTTGATGTTCGATCCAACACTTGAGAAATATGCTACGACATCTCTTCTACCTTTTCAATTTTGCTTCAGCTTCTACACAACATTTCCAGCAAAATACCCTTCAAAGCAGCATCTTTTAAAAATAAAATAAAATAAAATAAAAACTTAAACTAAATGCAAATGCACATGAAGTGCAACTAAATGTAATACAAATAAACTTGAAACCAAACAAAACTTTAAGTAAAAGGGTAGAAAAATATACGTTTTTTAGAGCGTTAACAATCTTCAATGGTTATTTGAATGTTGTTCGATAGGCCCAAAGAGCATCGTTTAAGCACAATGATCAATCCTTTCAAGTTGTGTTTACTACTTTTTCAAAGATTATCTTGAATTCTCGATTAGATATCTCGACTTGACCTTTGGTCCATGGGTGGTATACAATGGCAATATTGTGAGTGACACAAAATTTCTTCAATGCAGCAGCAACCTGTCTGTCTTGTATGTTTTTGGACTTTTATGAGTTGATTCCATTTCGTTTTCATTCATCACAAGGAACTGATAAAAAATGTTCAACCCTAAAACAACCATAATATTCATGCCTATCCACCAAGAAGGTTCAACCCTAAATAAGAACGATAAAAAAAGAAGAAAGAAATTCAATATTTTTTGCTTGCTTGATTCATCATCTTATAGAGGTATCAGAGCTTCCATCTTTGATCCTACCATTGTTGATGGATTAATGACTCAAAGTGCTGCAACCCTCGTAACTGCCAACACTACTACAAATAAACCTCAACTACTTATGCTTTCGGTAACACCTGAGGTTCCATTGTAGAAGTAGGAAACCAATAAACTTAGATCGGAGTTCGGTGAAAAGATATCAAGACTGCAAAAATCTATTATGACCTATCTACACAAGTTGTTAGAAATCGCTTTGGGAAAGAAGATTGTAGTGGAACCAAGCTTGGTTCTAGTTCAGAGATGTTCCAGTATAGAGAAGAGAGTTCCAATGGAGACCATTTTAGAATCTCCTCCTCGAGTCATTAGGGGAATTCAAAAAACAACTGAGGAACCTATTTTGGTGGAAGAAAATCAGGATCGAGCTATGATGATAGGTCAATCCTTTCAACTTGTAAACATGGCGTATAAGTTGTTGTGTCCCATGTTTTAATGGTTCAGATTTAAAAGGATGGATTTCTAGAATCATGCAATACTTTGAAGCAAAAGGTGTACCCAAGTCCTCGATGATAAGATAAATCATGTTTTACTTGGAGGGAAAAGCACTATAGTGGTACCCGTTCCTAATGAAAGGCGCTACAGATTGGGCTTAATGGATATGGGACCAATACTTGGATAAGTTGAGAGAAAGTTTTACTCCGGATAGCTTTGAAAGTCCTTTTGTTGAGTTATTGGCACTTAACTAGACTGAAACTGTTGAGAAATACTATGAAGAATTCATCAACCTTATGAATCAGGTACAATTTTTTAATAAGTACGTGCTTAGTGTTTTCAAAAATTATTTGCGGGCTGAAATCAGTCAATACTTGAAGTTGCTGGAACCTAAGGCATTAATGGAAGCTTTTAATATGGCCCAAAGATTAGAATGCATATTTTTTCTCCTCACAAGAAGTCTCCTGTGAGTTTTACCAAATCAGACCCACCTTCAGTTCTTAGTATTACACCTAGACCCACCATATATTGCAGTAGAAGTGTTTACTCTTCTAGAAAGAGCTCCAACTCTGTGGCTATGGTATGTTCTATGTAGTTCTATAATTGATGTATGTGAACACACATATATGTTCAAGTATACATAGTCATACAAGAAATAATAGGGTGGGTGAGTATCGTTCCCAATATGATCTCGGTAAAGCATGTAGTCAAATTTGCCAAGGTAAAAAGTAGTGTCACTAAAAGGAAAACAAAGATAAAGATATAAACAAGACAATATGGATATGTACGATGAAGGTGTAGGGTGGAAATGCTAAGGCAATTCTAGAGTGCAAGCAATTAAAATTTACCAAGGCAAAATAGTAATGATGGTGATGGCAAGGTGGATGTATAGAGGTGGTATGTGAGTGTATAGCAGAGTGATCGCAAGATAACAAGCAAAATAAAGAACGTAAGGTGTAAATGTTGAGGCGAAAACAGGATACACAGAACACGTTAAGCAATATATTGTGTTTTTCCTCTATTGATGAACTCTCTTGGGAATGACTGGTGGTGACTTCTATGATTTCCTACCCCTTACCCTTACCTAACATATAGTTGCTACGGTGTATACCTACTCGATAGAGGTTTCTAAAGTATTTCCGCTCTTTCGAGTCATAGGAACCTGATAGAATAGAATGCCATGGCATCTCGTGTCACTCGAGTAGCACTGGCCTATCGATAAAGCACACTCCTTTTAGTCGTTGAAGCTTTCACCTATGCCTCTCTCGAGTGCTCTAGGATCCAACTAGGCTCTATTTTTAGTCTAGAACCCATTGCTCACGTAGATCCTCCCTTAGCACCTCTCGGATGATCTAAGGATCTATAGTTACTCCTCTCTCGAGTGCTCTAACATGTATCTAAACACGAGACAATTTTGTGCCTCTTATAATGTTTAAATAATTATCAACAATGAGCAAAACAAATATACAAACACATAGAAGGTAATATATTAAATAGAAATAAAAGATATTCATCCATAAAAGCAATCACCTAAATAAAGGTTACATAGTGGAGCTAAGTGTTAAGAGAAATCATCCACATAAATTTTAAACATTTAACAATCATCCTCATGAAAATATAAAAGAAATAAAGCAAGGAAGGAGGACTAGAAGACACCCTCGGTGTGCAAGCCCCTTTCGGGTTCCTAGCATACCATTCTCCTCGAGATCTATCAATGGAGGTCCCCTTGGCCGGAGTTTGGAGGAGAAAGGTGGGAGCTTTCCACCGCCGAAAAAACTGCCTCAAAGGTCTCTCTTTTTCTGTGTTGTTGTTCCTCAAAAGGCCCCCTTCAAAAGTCTTTCCTTTCCTTAGGTTACCACCCTTTATAAAGAAGGGATGAAAAACCTTAAAAGATAGGCCATATTGGCTGTAGTCTCCTACTGAGGTGGTTGTAGCCAGGTTGTAGTGGTCCCGACCGACTGTGGTAGCACCAACTAGCACTCTTATGAAAATATCTCTTTTTCGTCTAGCTTAGTACAAGATTTCTCTAGCTTTGCTATGGCATTTTCCCATCGCTATCCTTCTGTGAATGTCATGACAAATTGCCTCAACTTCCATTTTTGCTTTACTTGCACAACACCACTGAAAAGAACTACCCTTCTCATGAAATAGCACCTATTATCACATAAAAATGCCAAGTCATATCTAGAAGACTATATGCAATGTTATGAACCTAAATGCAACTAAATGAACGTATATGAGCCTAAGAACACTCAATAACTTAGGTAAAAAGGCTTAAAATATAGCCTTTTTGCAGAGTTATCAGGCTACATCTAAGACTACTACTTTCAGTGTGCTGAGTCTAAGTACTATCAGGAGTTTTGAGAATATTGGAAATCAAAATCAAAAGGGAAATGGCAAGGCCCTGACAATTGTAGAAATTGAAGATAAAAGGAAGAAATGATTGTGTTTTTGGTGTGTAGTCAAGTACACTCAAGGTCACAAATGTCCTCGTACTTAGTTGTTCTAAATTCTAGTGGAAGGACTGGAGGAGGAAGGAGAATCATAGGAATTTGTGGATTATAGGGAAATAGTGGAAGGGTTTAATCAAGAAGAACAAAAGGTTGTCAATCCAATCATTTCCTTTCAAGAGATATGAGGAGTAGAGAATTTTAAAACCATAAGACTATTGATTTAGATTGAGGGAGTCTCATGTGTGACTTTATTTGATTTTATAAGCATACACAATTTTTCTCAACTTGTCTTCGTCCAAGAGAGTAAGATTGATTATAAATAGGTAGCAAAAATTGAAGGTCACTGTGACAAATAGAAACTAGATGTCCACATTAGAAGAATGCAAGGAAATCATATAGGAGGTGCATCAATACCAGTTTAAGATAGATTTTTTGCTACTACCATTGAAGAACTATGATGTAGTTTTAGGAATCCAATGGATATCCATATTGGGTGCCATTAAATGGGACTTTTCAATGATGAAGATGAGTTTTGAACAACAAGTCAAGGAGATAAAATTGGAGAGATGCAAGCTAACACCTTTGGCACTATTGAACTCCTAAAATTGTGAGAAAACATTCGGGGTTGATGAGAGTTACTTTAATGTATCCTTGTTGTATTTGAATACTCAGTTGAGAGTTCTAGAGAACAAAGGGATCATGCATGAGGATTTAATAAGACTGTTGCGAAATTTTGATGATGTCTTTGCTGGACCTAAGGGACTGCCTCCTAGAAGGTGTCAAGAACACAAAATAACATTAAAAGATGAGTGTTGTGGTAAAAATAAAATCATATAGGTACTCAACTTCTCAAAAGGATGAAATTGAGAAGTTGATCAAGGAGATGATGAAAACTGACATTATATGAAATAACAATAGTTCATTTTTATCACCTATAATCATGATGAAAAAAGAGATGGCACTTGAAGGATGTGTGTGGATTATAGGGAGCTGAATGAACTGACTATCAAGAACAAGATTCCAATACCTATCATTGAGGAGTTGTTAGACGAGTTGGAAAAGCAAGATTTTCTCTAAATTGGACCTCAGATTAGGCTACCATCAGATTAAGATATGAGAAAGTGATATTCACAAGACTGTTTTTCGAATACATGAAGGCCATTATGAATTCTTGGTTATGCCATTTGGCTTGACAAATGTACTTGTTTACCTCCCAAGGTTTAACGAACAATATTTTCAAGAGGTGGTTAAGGAGGTCAATTTTGGTTTTTTTGTGATATACTTATGTATTCAGCTGATTGGAATACTCATATGATACATTAACAAGAACTTTTAAAAATTTTGAGGGAGCACCAACTTTTTGTGAAGCTCAGCATGTGCTCTTTTGGGGACAGACATGTTGACTACTTAGGCCATGTAATTTTAGTGGGAATCATTACTATGGATCAACACAGTGTTCAAGGAATTTTCGAATGACCTTCCCTTAATAATATAAAAGAGTTGAAAGGGTTTTTGGACTTGTTAGGATAATATAAGAGATTTATAAAAAAAAACTATGGTATTTTAGCAAGACCTCTGACCAACTTGTTAAAAAAAGGAGGATGGAGGTGGTCTGAAGGAGAAGAAATTGTCTTCCAGATTTTAAAGAAATTGGTTTGCTCAGCTTCTGTCCTAGCATTATCCTATTTTGATTAGGAATTTATAATAGATGTTGATGCATCTGAGGTAGCTGTAGGAGCAGTGTTGGTTCAGAAGAACAAACCTTTAGCTCTCTTTAACAAGGTTTTAGGGGTGAGGCATCAAGGCCTGTCTATGTAGAAAATTAAATGCTTGTAGTTTTGTTAGCTATAAAGAAATAATCCTTGTATTTGATTGGAAGGCACTTTAAAATCAAAAATGATCACCAAAGTTTGAGATTTCTCACAAAAAACCTAGACATTACTCCAGGCCAACAAAAATTGGTTAGGGAGATGATGGGATATGACTTTAAAGTATGCTATAAAAAGGGGATCAAAAATGTAGTGGCTGATAGTTTATCGAGAATTCCTAGAGGGCCATAGTGTATGACAATGGCAGCCAACAGTTTACCAACCAACATTTTGAACAGAATTGTAGCCACTTGGAGTCAAAATGATATATTGAAGAAAATATTTGAGGATCTTGAACATGGGAAGAAGACTCACAGGAAGTACACATGAGATGGTAAGCAATTATGCAAAAAGGAGAAAATAATGGTAGGTGATGACAATGAATTGAGAAAGGACCTTGATGCGTGCTAAAAGATGCGCAATTAAGTGCAAGTGTACAGGTCAAGTAATAAAGTGATAAGCATTTATCGTATATCGTCTCCATAGGGATTGGTATACTTAATATGTTTCCTTTGATCTTCTTGCTTCTATAAAAGAAAAGTAAAAACACAATTTAGTTGATACTGAATTAACTAATAAACTAAGTTATCTAAAGTAATAGCAATTATGAGAGAGATAGGGTAGGATTCAGTTGTATCGTATTGTGGATTCGATTAATCTGCTTCCTGTTCCAATGCAATTTCACTGTACTGCCTCGACAGTACTGTAGATACTGTCTCAACAGCGATAATATTCTCTGCCGCGACAATCCCTTGCTCTTGGGAAGATTATCAAAGTTTGACAAAGTGTCCGTGTATGGCTCCGGTTATCCCTAAGTCGAAACATTGTTGAAGGTCAGTCCTTGATGATACCTCCCATCGTTAATCAATTATAACCAACAACCAATCCCACACTTCTTTTAGCCGCTGAAACTCTTAACCTATCCCTAGGCCGAGTTAGTATCCACAATTAAGTGAATATCGCACTTACTCCTTTCGTGAGTCTAACTCTCTCGAGTCTAGACAAATGGATTACTTACAAACTTCCCTCCCGGGCTTGGATACAAGAACAAAGAATGGCAAAGAGTAAGCAAACTTCGATATTTTATTGCATTGAAATAAGAATCAAAATACAATCTACTCTCACAAATACTTAACAACCTTCACCAATACCCTAAGAAAACTTAGAACATGATGGGAAGAATTGTTCCTAAGACTTTCTCAAAGTATGTCTAGCTAATTCTCTCTAATTTTTATCACTTCGCTAATTTTCGCCTCTTCTTAACCCTAGGACGACTATGCCTTTATATAGGCTTGGCCTAGGGAAAACCTTTCATAATTAGAGTACAACTTAGAGTAGGGAACAAATTATGCACTTAGGTTAAATATTTCCAAGTTCGATCTTCTAGAAGGTTTAATCTTGCGTGGCCTTGTCCTTGGCCTTTTCTTGTGTTGTTTAGCTCCGAATCTTGGGCTTCCTGCTCAGCAATTCTCTCCTCAATTTTCTCCTTCAACCGCCAGCCATATCGTTTTTTCTTCTCTGCTGCCTCGACATCAGGTCCTTCCTCGGCCTCCTTCTGCTGCCTCGGCAATACTTGTTCCTATATAGATAAGAAAATGCAGTAAAGTACGCCTTTTCTACAAATATATTCTTTGATAGCATTTTCCTAAATATATCACATTATGTCCATGCATTGGTTCAAGTAGGTGTAGATTTGATGATAAATGCCCATAAAAAGTGTAGAAAGTGATAGTGATTTGAGAACTTATCACAACCCCAAACTTGAACTATTGTTTGTCTTCAAGCAATGCAAACCATCAATTTTTCCAACTCCATTCCATCTTGGTCTTATGCTTCCATCTATTCTCCCCACCATAACTATGTTTATTCTTTAGACTTAACCTTTCGGTTTCTCAAGGGTATACCTAGAAGACAAAGTATAAGGTGTGTGTTTGTGTGTTTTTGTGGACAAGTTTGAGTAAAAGCCTTCTTAGATAAACTCTAAGTTCAAGACAAGTAGACTTTGCTTTAGTGTACTCTTCTTATAACAACAATTCCTTGAGCTAATTTCGGGCACCTCTAGCATGAAGAAGAGTCTTTCCTAAAGCCGATCATAGGTACTTCTAGTCACCTTTCCAAAATCTAAGTCTTTATCACCTAAGTTTATTAAAAGAATTCATTTAGCCAACAAGTCCTAAAAGTGTTTTAAAATTCAACCTTATAGCAAGCTTCTAAGTTTTTCTCCTTAAGTATCCTAGAGTCAAGCTTTCAAAACAGATCCTAACTATGGTAAGTAGAAAGATTTTTATTGCCTTTAAGAATAAACTAAGACAATACTGATGAAGAGCAGTGCAAAAGTATGGCAACAGTTTTAAGTATAGTGGTGGATATAAAACAAAAAAAATTATCACTAAAAACTTCCTTTTCATGGCAGGGTCGCGGCAATAGATAGCCTCGGTAGTGGCTCTACACCCCCAAACTCAAACCAAGCATTATCCTCAATGCTTAATTTAAGAGTAGGCAGTAGGTAAAAATATATAAGTAGAGAAAATATCAGAAAACAATTTATATTGGCAACAATAAAGAAGAATAATTAATATGATTCAGAAGAACTTTCTTCCACAATTTGTCTTCTCGGTCTAGTTGCTGATGACTGTGCCCTTGGTGATGATGATGGTTTTGCTCTTCTCAGTGGCTGAACTCTCGTTGGTGTGGCCCTCTTTATTGGGGCATTAACTTCTTCTCCTCCTTCATCGTATGTATCCATGATTTCAGTGCCTCCTTCATTTTCTGGATTTGCCCCGGTAGACTAGATACTGGGCTCGACAGTTGATGAGCTCTGATGAACATAGGCATCTATCTCAGCTGATAGACTGCCCATTGGTATCGGTGATCTTGAGGGAATGTTGAAAAATCTCCTTCTCTTCGTAGGTTTTCTACTTTCAGATGATGTCGCGGCAGCGTCTGCTGTCCTAGATGAGCCAGCTGCATGATATTGCTACTGTGGTCTGGAGGTAAAGAATGGTCTTTGCCCTACGGCTGGAGTGGTCTCTATGTATGGTGCTGCTGTTACAAATATGTTTGTAGGGCATTCTGGAAATTACACTCCTTGGTTAGGGAAGCTCTGCATCATCGTATTCCATGTATCTTTGTTGGCGAAGGTCTATGACTTCTATCCTTTGAAGGATTTCCTAGTAGGGATCTACTGTGGCAGGGGCTTCGGCAGTGCCTGACATCTCGGCCATATATTGTGCTCCGGCAGTGAAGTCAGTAGTAAATTGTTGTAGTGTTGCCTGGACAGGTTTTGCTTGTGTGATCTGCATCGCTCTTTGGCAGAATTCTCTCGTCCATCATTGCCTTGCTGGTGTGTATTCATCGGTATCCTCTACTGGTACTCCTACAGTAATGCATAAAGTAGATATTAAACAGGGGAAATATAATGGTCCACGTTCCTTCTTACCACAATCATGAATTTCTCGAAGGATGATCTCTCCAACGTTGATGCTCCTCTTGTTGATGATTGAGTGGATCGACACCAATCTCTTACGGTCCATTGTGTTGTTGTGGGAAATAGGGATAAGACGTCTCTTGACAAATGTTAACTATATTTTTGCCTCGGGCTTGAGGCTTTGCCTTGTCACAGAACCTCTATGGGCACCGGTTTCCCATGGAGTGTTGTTGTAACAGAGGTCATCCTTGATTAATTTGTAGTCTTGTGTGGTGATGCCGTCCATGAATTCGGCATGCCTATCATTTATGGGGATGATTCTATAAAAGTCGTTAATTACTTCTGCGTCAAGACGGACAAGCTTGCCTCGACAGTGAATAAAGAGACTGTCTATGCTAGGCCCATGTGCATAAAATTCCCGCACTATGGTAGCATTATCCTAACGAGGTTGTGCACAGAAGAATTCCCATTCTCGGTATTTAATTTTGTCCATCAAATAATTGCCGATGCCAAAATTCTCCTTCTTATTAATTTGAAATTCCTATTCTTCCCACAGCTGTCGAGCGACAAACGATTTGTTGAATATTTCTGCAATAGTGGCGGGGGCAAATTTGGTGTATGTTGCCATTGATGATTGTTAGATTGAGATCTTTGATCGAGAGTTCTGAAAAATTTCAAGAATATTGTGAGAGTATTATGAGAGCAAGAGTAGAATTCTAAAGAATTTCAAGAATGCAAGAGTGAGTAGTTCAAGAGCAGGATGTTGTTTATATAGGTCTCGGCAGTGTGACCGTTTTAACCACTAGCCGTTTTGTATCCGTTTTGAATTTATTGCCCATTAGCATTTACTGTCGCGGCGTAAAACTCGATAGATAGTTGTTACACTATTTCTACCCGTTGGGATGTCTGCGGCTTCTGACACTGTTTGCTGCCCTCGGCAGGGTTTTTTTCCTGAACTATTTCTCTGTTATTCTTGATTTTATTGTCCTAAAAAAACAAAATTGAAACAAACTTAATAATAATAATAAAATATCACTTAAAAGAAAATAATAAAAATAAAATAAGCATACAAAATAAAACTAATCCTAATAGAATAGAATAAAATAGAAGGGAAGAGACTAAATTACTGGTGGAGTGCATGTAAATGCATTCCCCAAATTGCTTGTCTCTTGTTGGCCTGGTTGTTTCTGTAGTTGCTGGCCAATCCCTTCTTTCTTTCCTGCCTCTCCATTGATCTTAATTTTCTTACCAAAAATCTGCCGAGTATGCTGCCTAGGCAGGATATTTTGGCATCAGCTTCTGTTGTTTGGAGAGCTTTTCACTCTTCTAAACTGTCAAACTTTCTCAAATTATGAAATGCATTGAGTTTTACTTGTTGATCATTGACCCTCATTGTCAACTCTCCGTTTTCCGCATCTATCAAGGTTCATCCAGTAGCAAGGAAATGTCTTCCTAGGATGATCGGTGCATTTTCATCTACTTCTCAATCAAGGGCAAGGAAGTCAGCAGGGAAAATAAACTTGTCAACCCTTACCAATATGTCCTCAATTTTTCCTTCTAGATGCACATAAGATCTATCCGCAAGTTGGAGCAGCACTGTCGTAGGTTTCGCTCTTCCTATCCGCATGATCTATCTGAAAAACTAATTTAGGTATGAGATTTATGCTTGTCCCTAGGACACAGAGTGCCTTTCCTTCATAGTTGTTACCAATCACACAAGGTATGTAAAGCATCTAAGATCATTCAGTTTGGGTGGCATGCTATTGTGTAGCATTGCCATGCATCCTTCAGTTGCTGCCACTGTCTCAAACTCACCTAGCTTCTTTCTTTCGGACATAATATTTTTCAAGAATTTAGCGTAGTTTGGCATCTGTTCAATTGCCTCAACGAAAGGCAAGTTGATGTAGATTTGCTTTAGTATATTAAGGAATTTCTTAGATGGTCTTGTTTCTGTTTTTTCAGCCTTTGTGGGAAAGGTGGTGTTAAGGAATTTCTTAAATTGATGGTCATGTTTCTGTTTTTTCAACCTTTGTGGGAAAGGTGGTGGTGGTCGTATCTCATCCAGGGTTTCATTAGATTGGAATTTAATACCTGGGACCACTGTTTGTTTTGCTGTATCGGCAGGAAGTGCAGGTGCTACCGAGCTTTCTGTTGGGGCATCGTCTTCGTGCTCAGTCTATTCAACATCCAAGTCCTCCTTATCTGTATCCTCCTATATAGTTTGTAGAGCTTTGGTTGCTGAGTTACCCAATGTTTCCTTCAGTTGTAGGCCACTACTTGTTGTGATTGCTTTGCACTGTTCATGGCTCATTCCCTTAGCAACTTCAGTATTGCTAGGTAATCCCCCTTGCGGTCTTGTATTTTGTCTTTGAGAAAATTGACCAACTTGGGTTTTTAGTGATTTTATAGCAGCCTCTTGGTTTTGCAGCCTCATCTCTGTTATGTTCATGAAGTCATCAATCCTCTTCATAAAATTACTGTTCTCATACATATAGGATTCAGTTTTCATAATAAAGGCCTTGAGAGTATTCTCCAATGAATTCATAGGTTGTTGCTGCTGAGGTAGTGACTGCTACATTTGCTGCTGCGGTAGTGGATGGAGTTTAAGGCATTGTTAGGATTGCTCTATGAAAAGTTTGGGTGCCTTTTCCAAGCCGGATTGTATGTATTTAACATCATGTTGTTATTCCGGTTGTAATTTCCCACATAGAATCCAGTTTCCTCGTCTTGCATATACTCAAAAGAATTTATAACCTTAAGTTCTTGAGTATTCTATTATACTTGCATGTTCTGAACCATTTTTGTTAAAGATGCCAATTGTGTTGCCATCGAATTGTTGGTTTCTAGTTCATTTACTGTGGCTTGGCGTCTTAATCCCCCTTACCTAGAAGTAGGAAATTGAAAATCGTTCCTTGTGAGTTTGTTCAGAATCACTATAGCTTCTTTCGGGGCCTTGTCAAGGAAGGTGTCGTTTGCTGAGGCATCCAACATCATTCTAGTAGGGGAGTTGGTGACATTATAGAACATGGTTACTTGCATCCATAATGGGAATCCATGTAGTGGACATCTGTTTAGTAACTCTCTATAGCGTTCCCAAGCCTCGTACATAGGTTCGTCATCAGCCTATCTAAATGAAGTGATCTCAATACGGATTCTATCATATAGATTTGTAGGGTTAAATCTCGTAATGAATTCTCAGCAGAGTTCACTCCAAGATCCAATTGATCTTGCCGGAGTGCTGTTTAACCAAGTTTTGGCCCTATCCCTCAGTGAATAGGGGAAAAGTTTCAGCCTCAAAATATATTCATGTACTCCTTGGATTTTGAAAGAGTTTTATACTTCCATGAAGGATTTGAGATGCTTCCTGGCATCTTCGGTTGTAGACCCACTGAATTGTCCAATAGTATTGAGCATATTGAACATTACTGGTTTAAGTTCAAAGTGGGTTGCCTCAATCTCTGGTGTAATAACCCCAGGGTTTAATCCATTTAAATCTTCCACTAGAAAGTCTATGACAATTAGTTGCCGCGGCAGTGGTTGTTGTTGATGGCCTCCAATGCCTTCAGGTTGGTTCTGATTTCCTGGATTCACTGTCATGGCTCCTTGGATTTGTCTTCTCAGCCTCTGATAAGTCCTTTCGATTTCTTAGTCGATATCACATTGTCAATCCCTGACAATCCCCAGCAACGGCGCCAAAAACTTGATGCTTTCTAAAAGATATGCAATTAAGTGCAAGTGTACACGTCAAGTAATAAAGTGATAAGCATTTATCAAATATCGTCTCCACAGGGATTGGTATACTTAATATGTTTCCTTTGGTCTTCTTGCTTCTATAAAAAAAGTAAAAACACAATTTAGTTGATATTGAATTAACTAATAAACTAAGCTACCTAAAGTAATAACAATTATGAGAGAGATAGGGTAGGATTCAGTTGTATCGTATTGTGGATTCGATTGATCTGCTTCCTGTTCCAATGCAATTTCACTGCACTGCCTCGGCGGTACTGTAGATATTGTCTCGACAGCGACAATATTCTCTGCCACAGTAATCCCTTGCTCTTGGGAAGATTTACCAAAGTTCCGCAAAGTGTCTGTGTATGGCTCCGCTTATCCCTAAGTCGAAACGTTGTTGAAGGTCAGTCATTGATGATACCTCCCGATGTTAATCAATTATAACCAACAACCAATCTCACACTTCTTTTAGCCGTTGAAACTCTTAACCTATCCTTAGGCCGAGTTAGTATCCCCTATTAAGTGAATACCGCACTTACTCCTTTCGTGAATCTAACTCTCCCGAGTCTAGACAAATGGATTACTTACAAACTTCCCTCCCGGGCTTGGATGCAAGAACAAAGAATGACAAAGAGTAAGCAAACTTCGATATTTTATTGCATTGAAATAAGAATCAAAATACAATCTACTCTCACAAATACTTAACAACCTTCACCAACACCCTAACAAAACTTAAAACATGATGGGAAGAATTGTTCCTAAGACTCTCTCAAAGTATGTCAAGCTAATTCTCCCTAATTTCCGCCTCTTCTTTAATTTTTGCCCCTTCTTAACCTTAGGACGGTTATGCCTTTGTATAGGCTTGGCCTAGGGCAAACCTTTCCTAATTAGAGTACAACTTAGAGTAAGGAACAATTTATGTACTTAGGTTAAATATTTTCAAGTTTGATCTTCTAGAAGGTTTAATCCCTCGTGGCCTTGTCCTTGGGCTTTTCTTGTGTTGTTTAGCTCCAAATCTTGGACTTCTTTATCAGCAATGCTCTCCTCAATTTTCTCCTTCAACCGCCAGCCATATCGCTTTTTCTTCTCTACTACCTCGGCATCAGGTCCTGCCTCGGTCTCCCTCTGCTGCCTCGGTAATACTTGTTCCTGTAGAGATAAGAAAATATAGTAAAGTACGTATTTTCTATAAATATATTCTTTGATAGCATTTTCCTAAATATATCATATTAAGTCCATGCATTGGTTCAAGTAGGTGTAGATTTGATGATAAGTGCCCATAAAAAGTGTAGAAAGTGATAGTGATTTGAGTACTTATCAGACCTTCTGGAGTTCTTTCACTACAGTGCCATTGGAGGTCACTCGAGGTCACATGCAACAACTAAAAGAATATATAAGAATTTTTACTAGAAAAGGTCTAAGAAAGGATGTGAGAATGCCAAACTTACCAAAGGAACAAAGAGGACCTTACTTATCCAAGAGGACTACTGTAGCCTCTACGTATTTCAGAATTTGAACATCGGAGAGGTGAATCGATGACGATGAGATGGCCGCCAGCCAGATCTCGTCGAGATTATGAACCTCCGATGAAGAACAAAGGAATCAGTTAGTTTATTTTTTGGGGTTTTGGTGAAGTTTCTGAAAAAATCATTTGTTTTTTGAGGTTTTCGTTTAAAGCTTCTGGGAAGGTTATAAACCAGAGAAGTGTTTGTGTTGAATAAAAAATAAAATATGAAAAAAACTTTAGTCTTTTTTAAGGGTAATTATAAATATTTTATTATTAAAGTGGGATTAATATTTTGTTGCTCCTTCCGTGTTTTTTCTTTGTCTTTTTGGAACTGCCGCATTGGCTCATCACATTATAGGTTCCTTTTTTTCCATTCGTTTCTTAATCAAGTCTTTGTTTTTTATTTTTTTTATTTTTTTCCCTTGTGATTTTAATCTTCCTTCAATCTTAACCCCAAGTTGGGATATTTGCATTTCATTCTATGAATTTTTGTACGATAAGTCCTGCAGTGTTTGTTTTTCACTTAGGTACGTAGAATTTGACTTTTAATTTCACTTCTTCGCAAATCAAGTCATGTTGTAAACATATGTTCGTTCCTTGTTTTTTTCCTTCCATCAATTTATTTTCGCTTGAGGTTGCATAACGATTCTAGTTCTAATTATTGTTTCATGTGGGTCTCTAAATCTGGTCATAAACGAGGTCAACTAAAATATGGTGGTGGTGGTTCGGACGCTTACCTTCAGATTTAGGTGATTTAAAATAAATTTGCACGTTTAATTAAAAATTAATTCGGTATCACTTTAGTCCGAAAAATTTAATATTAACAAAGCGGTAATCAAATAAAGTACTAATTTTTGGACGGTGTAGGGTGCTAATCCTTCACCATTCATAACCGACTCTCGAACCCTATTTTTGAATTCTCTAATTTTACGTTTAAAATGTTTTCCAACAAATGAAAAGAATTTTTAGAGACACTGTCGATACTTTTTAATATTTTAATATCGCTACACATAGTTAATCAAATTCTTTACTTTCTTTATCTTATATACGATAGCTTCATGGCTACCTGCCTCTAGTTCTTTAGCTTTTAGGTCAATAGAAGCTAAAACATAAGCGTTTTCACCGAAATCTTTTGGCAACGGAGTCACCATCTTGGTCCTTATATCTATAAAAAAATTACAGCAGTGAGATGGAATGTCTTGATAACAAAATTAGAGTTTCACACATCAGGAAGTATTAAAGTTGCAAATTTTCAGTCATAACCTATTTTATCAACTGATACAAGAGTTTCAGGTTATTTACACGATTTAAAAATGCAGAGTTTTGACCCTTTAAACCATTGGCGTTTAGACACATGTATTCCAAGCTCTAGATTTTAGCATATTTCTCTAGTATCTACATCTTCTATTGCTTCTATATGCGTATTCTATTGTTTTTTCTTTTCTTCTTCATCATAAAATTTTTTAAGGTTAAAAGAAAAAAATTCAAAGAAGGATGAGGACCGACAATTTTAATAGGGTAGACAAAATAAATGGGAAAAAATATGGTAAAATATTAATTTTTTATTTAGTCAGATCATCTTTTCATTAATCATTAACGACATTTAATGTAGAAGTGATCATAAGTTTATAGTCCGAACACATAAGTAACTTTACTGATCGATTTTTAAAATCGATAACTAAATTTATACTAGGACAAACAAAGGTGACCTCTACACTAATTAACCCTTTAAATTAATATAGTAGATATTATTATAATAATAGATAATAATAGTTGATATAATAATATTTAATAAATAATAAAATCAAATACTAATTGATTATGATAAATTAAATAATAAGTAATAATAAGTAAATTTGAAAATATTTCCCGATAATTTCCTTTGGATTAGTCACAATTTATTCGTAAACCATGGTTTAATCATGAAAAGAACTCATTATTTTTAGGTTAGTTTAAAACTTTTCATATTCTAGGGATCTAAGGGTAATTCGTAGTATTCATAAACTTTACTTAAGAAAGTTAGGTACCTGTTTCAAAATGGTACAAGGTTGTATCGATACAGTGGTGTCATGACCGATAGTTTAGTTATCTTAAAGTATCGGTATCGATACGCCAAGAGACGTATCGAAACGATGGTGTCCAGTTAGGTAATTCAGTTATCCATAACTCATTTCGATACGCTGAACTGTAGCAAACACCATGCATAAATACAGGTTAACCCGTTTTGACCAACATAGGTGTATCGAAACACATGGTGATCGTTTCGAAGCTGAGGTTCATGATAGGTAATATTATTAGGAATGTTTCGATACACTTATCAATGGGTTCGATACACGAAAACCGACCAAGTGTCCTAAAGTTTTGACTTAACCAAACATTTCAATACACCTTGTTGTGGTATTAGAACGAAAAATTCTAGTGGCAAAACATATCGAAACACCATCCAAGTGGTTTCGATACCAAGCTAATATTTTCAGATTTTTCCTAGTTACTAAGCAGGCCGTATCGAAATGCTATGGACTCGTTTCGATACACCTGACTTGTAATGTCATATTTTAGATGGATTTTAATCCGTTTGACTTAGTAGATGAAACTTAGTCCTTATGAAACATTAACAACAATCCATAATTACCATAATCTCATAACATCCTAAATTTTAAGTCACTCTGAATTTATTTACTAGGATTTCTTATCTTTTAGTCACAAATATGAATATTTAGCCACTTAGATCATTTACCTTAGGGGTCATCTTCACCTAATTAGTGTTTAGGCACAACATGCACATTATCAATGCATTAGGGTACATAAATAGGACTCCATAAGACACTTTGTCACCATTCTAGGAATATATGTTCAGACAAAACTTACTTTACTAATATTTATGACTTTTTAAGGCTTTGTAGAAAGGATCCATCTCTTCTCCAATGACTCTAACTTGAAAATGCATGAAAAAATGTTAGGCATACTTTGCCTAGTAAGGTAGTCAGTAAAAATTTGAATGTATAAAATGCATACAATTTAACATGCTCTTATGTCATAACATCACATTAGGCCAATGTTCAATGATTCTTAATAATAGTTTAATGCTTAATATCAATGATTCATATGCCATAATAATGAAGTCAATTGAGTCATTATAAACTCTTGGATCGATCAAGATAGTGGATACACGGATTTACTACGCCTAGCCAATACAATGAATAGTCTAATCCCTCCACCTCACCAAAATGACCAATACTCAATCATCCCTCCGCCTCGCTAAATATAGGATGTAGTCAAAGGACTGTAGTCTACCCGTATCAATGAACTCATGAATCCTATAGCATGCCAACTTTATCTAATTTCTACTAGAATCTAGGGTTCAATACATTTAGGCTAATAGACAATTCTAATGACGTTATCCATAGTTCCAAAAATCAATAACAATGAATTTATCCCTTAGGTCCATGTCAATGAGTCCAATAATCCCTATCACATGCTTGGTCATCTCAATATAACCAATGGCTCATATTAGTATCAATGGCAATGGTAAACAATATCGATGTTTCAATGACATGTTCAATGATCAATATTTCAATGATTCAAAGAATCAATAATTCAATATAGTATTCAATGATCTAATGAATACCAATACATTAAAGAAAGCTTATCATAGCTTACCACAATATCGTCCATGGGTCCTGTGTCATATCCTTGCCATGGTTATGAACTCAATGAATCGACATAATTCTGGCTCTGATGCCACTTGTTAGAATTAAAATATATTCGATATGAATATAAACCCAAGATCTATATGTCAAATCATCAAGAACAATAAAATAAATAAACTGAATGCGGAAGCGTACCTGAATTAATCGATAGAGATTTTCTAGAGGGTTTAATCTTCTAAGAAGTTAGGTTTTCTCTTGCGACACAACTCTCAGACGGGGAAAAGAGATATGCAAGTTGACCTAATTCTTGGGGACCATAACCCTTTATATAGTTGATTTAATAACCAACTCTAATGTATTTATAACTCTGTCCCTCATCAAATTATAAATACACCTTATGATATCTACACTTTTAATTCCATGATAATTTAATACCTATAACACGTGTAACATAATTGGTCACTTAATTATGTGTTAAATTTTATAATAGCAATATACATTACACATATGTACCCACTATTATTGAATTTTAATCCAACAATCTCCCACTTGGGGAACATATGTTTCTTGACAAATGTATAACCTTATGAGCTCAAAAATTTGCTATCATATAATAGGTATTCTAAAACAATCTCGTCCATCAATTATATTCATATAGGATCAAAGCAGTCTTCATCATATCAATCATGACTGGACCATCAATGGTCATGTATAAAAACATAATCAAATGAATAGATCAATCATGGATGCGTAGCATGGAAATTACATGTAAATATGAACCGAACATGCCTATTTTCAACTGGTCCTAAACTTTAGTGAGATCAAACTTTACTGAATTCAGAGTGTGCATAAGCCAAAATAACTTTATTTCTGCAGAAATTAACCTTAAACTAAAGTAACCGAAATTGTGTCTAAAACGAATGAGTATTTATTAAAATTACAAACTCCCACTAAAATTGAATATACTTAAATAATATCACACTTATATGAGTAGTGTGCTCATGAAAGACCTAGGGTGATAGTTTCTCAATAAGCGTGCAATTATGGAGTTTGTACCAACATGCTCTATAGACACACATAAACACTCTGAATTTTCTTTAACAACTAAGAACTAAAATTTTAAAGTGTTCAGATTGTTTACAGAATAAATGATGCATATTTATTGTTACAAAATAACTGAAGTGGTCTTTCTATTCAATCTATAATTAGCAGCTCATGTGACAGAGTCTTTTACATCAATATTCTAGTAGAATCGAAGCCTGTAAACTTGATGATCTCTAACTTACCAGAACTTCGATATGTGAGCATATAAATTCTGTTCTCTAAAGTCATTTCATAACTCTATTTGATTCTATCCAACAATTCATATTAGATTTACTTAAATATTTGTCTAACATTCTAATAATGTACGCAATATCCAAATGCATACATACTTAAGCATAAATTAGATTCTTAATAGATTATGGAATCTTTTGTATTTTATAAATTTCAAGTTTACTTGTAGGACACTGAAAATATCTTCTTTAGTAATATGAGTCACTGATTTACTCCCACTGAACTTGTAATACATACAATTTTCAACCAAATTCATCTCAAAACCGAATAAGATAATCAATATAAAATTTATAATTTTATTAATAAGAATTAAACTTAAACTCATATATTGATATCTTTAATTTACATATCATTAATTTTGTATCATTAGACACAAATCAATGATTGTACCATATAATTAATTTATTCAATGTTGTCATTGAAAAACACAAGCTTAACATCCATCTTATGTAGCTCAAGATTAAAAACAATAAGTGTCAAATTATTTTGAAAGAGTCTTTCAGTATAACTTGAGAGAGAGTCTTCACAAATCAATGTGTTCTTTTAGAGTATATCCTTTAGATACAAGACATGTCTTATACTTGTCCATATTATCATTTACATCCCTCTTGATTTTAAATATTAATTTACAACCAATTGGTTTGTACCTTAAGGTAATGTGACAAGTTCTTAAATTTTATTGTCTTGTATAAAATTATACTCTTTTGAATAACATCAATCCACTTTTGAGAGATAAAACATTTATGGTTTGATAAAAGAAACTGATCAGGCAATGATTCATATGCCATAAGAATGAAGTCAATTAAATCATTATAAACCCTTAGATCGATCAAGATAGTGGATACACGGATTTACTACGCCTCACCAATACAATGAAAAGTCTAATCCCTCCACCTCACCAAAATGACCAATACTCAATCATCCCTCCGCCTCGCTAAATATAGGACGTAGCCAAAGGACCGTAGTCTACTCGTATCAATGAACTCATGAATCCTATGACATGCTAACTTTATCTAATTTCCACTAGAATCTAGGGTCAATACATTTAGGCTAATAGACAATTCTAATGATGTTATCCATAGTTCTAAAAATCAATAACAATGAATTTATCCCTTAGGTCCATGTCAATGAGTTCAATAATCTCTATCACATGCTTGGCCATCTCATTATAATCAATGACTCATATTAGTATCAATGGCAATGGTAAACAATATCGATATTTCAATGACATGTTCAATGATCAATATTTCAATGATTCAATGCATCAATAATTAAATATCGTATTCAATGATCTAATGAATATCAATACATTAAAGAAAGCTTATTATAGCTTACCACAATATCGTCCAAGGGTCTTATGTCATATCCTTTCCATGATCATGATTTATGTAAAAAAATAATGATATAATGAAATTAGAAAAACATCTAGCTTATTCTCATGACTTAACTACACTCACCTTGACACAAAGAGCCTTCAAGATTCTTGAATAACAACTTATTTTCCCTTATCTTGAATAAGAATTGATGGTGAATCCTCTACGACTTTAGTTAGGACAAAAATCCCTAAAAGTTGTTATTAAAGATTTCAATGAGTTGAAACAACACTTAAGCTTAGACAAGCTTAAAGATAACATAAATTTCATAGATTAAAGCTTCTTAAACATGGATTCCATAACAAAACTTTCAAGAATTTTTTCTCAAAATTAAACTCAAACTATCCATGGAATCCAACAATAAAAAAGGGGTTTTACTCACCAACATCCTAGCTTCAATTTGGTGTACTTGAATCAACCAAACTTCAAAAAAAGGATTGAGATGCTTGGTGAGCTCAAGGAAGAAGACAATAATGAATGTGTGTGCTTGTAGAATACGGTAGAGAAAGATGATAGAATTCAAAGACTATTCTCTCGGTAGTTTAAACCTTTCATAAGGCTATTCATTTTTCTCATAAATGCCATGCAAGGCTAATTGATCACTTTGACAAGGTTATAATTAGTTTTAATTTTTTTGAGTTTTAAATTTATTTAGCTATAATAATATAAGTAAATAATGCCTACTATTAATGATAATACTATGTATTATATACAATATAAAATAATATATAGAAATATAACACCAATTAAAGTATATATAACGTTTGATACGTTCACCAACTAAGGTATATATATCACCAACTAAGGTGCATATATATATAACAAGATCCCACTATTTAATGAAAATTAAGAATGTAAAAACGGATAATAATTCGAACAAAATTAATGATTATAATTGATACGTTCACCATGATTATAATTGATACGTTCACCATTGTATTAATATTTTGTATCAATACATAAATCACTCCATATTGATCCTCACTTGTACCGATTCTCCTAACTTGCATACGGTACATGGAAGTTTTTCCTAAACAATATAGCAATGATAGAGATACGTTCCTAGTATACTCGTACGAGGAAATATTACTGAAATTTCTATTACAGAAGGGGTATTGATACGCGACTATCATTATATGTATGTCCCTCACATCTTGACCTTCTTTATTAAACAAACATATCGATACACTCTAAGTTGTACTAATACGCAAGCCTAGAATTTCATGTCTAAGTTCGAATTTTACTAGGTATCCTCGCTTAACCTATATGGTTAAGCCCTAAACTCTCTTATAAGTTATGGTGAAGTTACTAGGTAAGCTGATATTGATTTAAAACCTTTACAATATTAATTTCGTATATTACCTTTATTGAACAATTAAACCTCATACAAACAATAAACATTAAAATCATACACACAAAACCTATTTTTATAAGTTATAAAAAATTATAAGAGTTAATAGTATATTAACCTTAAGTTAGCAGTGTAGTAACCTCGAGTTAGCAAAGTTAAAGTGAAGATTCTTACTAATTCTCAAGTTTTTTCATTTCTTAGAGTTTTGGATGATTTTCGCACCTCTTTTACTATAAAAAAGAGTTGACAAAAAAATTATAACATCTTTAGAAGACATTTAAGGTCTAAAGGCACCAATAAAATCAAAAATGAAGGCTTAATACCTTATTTTTATTCTTTCCTCATCAGTCATATTAAAATCTCTTTTACCATCTTGATTTTGTAGGTCTTTTGCCGCTAAATCAACTTTCCTCAATCATCAAAATGTATCTTAATCAAACACTCAAAGATTACACTTTGAATTTCAAACTTAAGACGAAAAAACGACGATATGGGTACAAAAAATGAAGGTGGAGAAGAATGATCTCATCACTCCCTTTTCCTGCAGGACAAGTAACTCCACCAACCCTTTTTGTTATCCACACATGATTTTACCATTATTATGATTATCATAAAATCTATCTTAACTCATTATCAATCAAACAACACAAGCCTAGATTTCTAAGACAATCTTAAAAAGATTATCGACCCACGTATTCAAACTCAAATGCGAAGTTTAATATTTTAATTTAATTTAATTTTAAAATTTTAAAATTCAGATCGTTACATGATTGTTTAGGTACTAAGATTATAATATTAAAATTTTAAATTTTAAACAATTATATTTATATAAA
Organism: Abelmoschus esculentus; assembly: GCA_035048815.1. Taxonomy (NCBI): domain Eukaryota; kingdom Viridiplantae; phylum Streptophyta; class Magnoliopsida; order Malvales; family Malvaceae; genus Abelmoschus; species Abelmoschus esculentus. The sequence goes on along the minus strand of JAUCBN010000007.1, from coordinate 16,294,511 downwards.
ATTACAGTATTTATGCATTAGATACTAACCCTAAAAAATCCTCTAATCTCATATTTATTTCTGAACATTTCAAATACAACACTTTTTACGATCAGTGTTATATATTTTTTTTGACATTTTCTGCTTCGCCACTGATTCTCAATTTTGTATTTCCAATGCTTAAGACCCTCAAAACCATCACTGGCCTTTCTCATCCTTTCTCAATCCCCTTCAAACCATTATCGACCCACACTCTTACTGATTCAAAACTCAAATCCTTAGTTCTCAGCCACTATTCCCATGGAACTTTCTCAAATCTCCTCCGCGACGTCATCGCTGTACCCTCTGTTCTTCTCACCGCCTGCCAGAACCTCTCCAACCGCTCCCATTCATCTCCATCTACGACACTCCCCACCGCTGTTTCCAACTACTTCTCGATTGATGAAATGGGTCATGAAATTTCCCAGAACAAGTTCGATATCCCCTCTTGCTGTGTCAGAATGGACCCGACAAGTCCTTCAGGTGAGCCTTTGATTTTACCAAATCTGAAACTAAAAGTTTTGATTGAAGCTATTAGGATGGTGTTAGAAATCGTTTATGATGAAAAGTTTGTGACATTTTCTTACGGTGGTCGTGTCGGAATGGGCAGACATACTGCCATTAGGTATTTAAAGAACAATGTAACAAACCCTACCTGGTGGTTTAATGTTTCCTTTTGTCCTAACAAGCTTGATGAGTTTAATGTCGATAAGTTGTATATGTTTATTGGAGAGAAAATTAAGGATGCTTTGTTGATTGATGTGATAAAGAAATTGTTTCAATGTCAAGTAGTTAGGGTTGAATTAGGTGGCTGTTATCTAGGGAGAGGGCTTCCTCAAGAATGCGGCTTGTGTTCGATTTTGATTAATGTTTATTTTGATGCGTTTGATAGAGAAATTCAAGAAATGAGGCTTCTAGTGAATAAGAAGACCCCTAAATTTGAGTTAACTGATCATGATTTTAGTAACTCGAATGTATTTTATAAGCCGGTGAAAATTTATGCGGTTAGGTACTTGGATGAGATATTGGTAATTACATCCGGGTCGAAGGTGTTGGCGAGGGAGTTGAAGGACCGAGTATTGGATGTTTTGGAAGGGGATTTGGGGTTGAAGGTCAATAGAGTTAAAACAGCCATCCACAGTGCAGTATCAGAGAAGATTATGTTTTTGGGGATGGAGATGCAGGCTGTTCCTCCTTCTGTTCTGCATCCCCCTATGTCTGAAAAGGCAATAAGAGCAAAGAAGAAGTACCTTAGACAGAAAGAAGTTAAAGCTTTAGAATTGAGGAATGCTCGTGAGAGGAATAGGAAAAAGTTGGGTTTGAAAATATTGAGTCATGTGTTTAAGAAGTTGAAGCAGAGTAAAGATGAGTTTAAATTTGAGTATCAAATTGACAATGAAGTCAGACAAATCTTTAAGACTTGGGCTGATGAAGTTGTCCAAGAGTTCCTGGGGTCCTTGGAAGAACGATGGGATTGGTATCGGCTGCTCTCTAGAGGTGATTTTTTATCTTTAAGACATGTTAGAGATCAGTTGCCAGAAGATCTTGTTGATGCTTATGACAAGTTCCAACAACAAGTTGAGAAGCATTTGGCACCTACAAAAGCAAGAATGGTGTTGGAGGAGGAAGAACAGAGAGTAAGAGAAGAAGAGGAACATAAATATTCTGAGCGCACAGTTGATGATCTGACCAAGTTGTGTATGAAGGTTTCTGCTCCTATAGAACTTGTTAGGAAGGCTGTTAGAATGGCAGGTTTTACGAATAATATGGGTCGTCCCAGGCCAATCGACTTACTATTTGCTTTGGAAGATGCTGATATTGTTAAGTGGTTTGCTGGTGTTGGATGTAGATGGCTGGATTTCTTCTGCTGTTGTCACAACTTCAGAATGGTGAAAACAATTGTTTCTTATCACCTGAGGTTCTCTTGTATTTTAACACTTGCACACAAGCATGAATCCACCAAACTTGAAGCAATTAAACATTACAGTAAAGATTTGAAGGTCTCGAATGTGAATGGATATGAAGAAGTTTACTTCCCAACCGAGAGGAATGTTAAGATGATGGGTGATAAAAATCTTTCAGACCCAAAACCTGTAGATGGAGCTATATCTTTGGCATTGATCAGATTGGCATCCGATGAGCCATCAAATTCCTGTGTTGCTCATTTCTGTGGTAGAACAGATACAATCATGTATAGAGTTAAGTTACTGCAAAATCATCTGAATTTGAATCCCCTGGATGAAGCTCAGTGGGTTAAGGGTGTGGGTGTTATTCATGAAACTTTGAATCAAAACTGCTTGCCTCTGTGTCCCGATCACATAAATGATTTATACATGGGTAAAATCACCCTTCAGGATATCGACTGCACTTCATTTGTTGAAGTGGACTGAGTCTTTTCTGTCATGGCTTTGAATGGGTCAAAATGTATCCGAAATATGCTAATGATGTGCTGCAGAAGAGCTGGAATTGATTTTGAAAGAAGAAAAAAGACAACACTGGAGTCAGCCAAGTTATGTTCATGTTAGTTTCAGTTTGTTTGATAGATGCCTGAGGGTTCATCCTTATAGTTAATGATTCTGTGAGTATAGAACAATGGAAGTTCCTGTTATTTTCTGGTGAATGATTCTCCTTGTAACCTCTGCTAAGCTGCAACCGTGGGAAACAAATCTATGGCAAACCCCAACTTGGTCCTGAAGTATTTGATATCATTATTATTGTTGTTGTTGTGTAATGTTCATCTAAGCTCTAGGAAAATCTATGGCAAACCCAACTTGTTATGATTCGTATGGAATTTATTTATTACGTTCTTCCTTTTTCTTCAGAAAAAATCTACGAGTTTACCAAAGCCAATTAGTCCAATTCCAAGTGGAACTTGGCTTCTAGCTATTTTTTTTTTTTTGGATTTTTTTAGAATTTTAAAATATCCTTTTAAAATTATGATATTATTTTACTCTTAAGCCTGTAATTAATTCTCCCTTCCACCTTTCCCCGCAGAGATATTAGACTTTATTTAGTGTTTCAATGGGTTGGTATCCTCCTCCTCCCACTCGTGTCCTTCCTGTTGTTCTCAACATCAGTTCAGCTGCCTCTCTCATCCCCCAACTTCCCATTCACTATCCACACCTATCCTATTGAAAAGACAGCCACTTCATTTCTCAACCAGCCTGTCGTAAAGATTACAACGACTGGGCAATGGAACTTTAATTAAAACACCCAACAAATTCAACAAAACAACCAACCAGACATACAAAGGCTATAAACTTACGGATTTTTTTTCTCTTGAATTCTGTGTGCGTCCAACTCTACCCAAGGGTTGCAATACTTTTCTACTTAATATTCCCATGGCATGAATTGGTTGTAGTTTTGATGTGCATTACTTTTGAGGGTCCAAGTTCTGGAGGGATATTCCGTTTGTGATAATTATTTTGTAAGGTTTTAATTTTATGTTTTTATCTTTTAAGATTTAATTAAAAATAATTTGTTAAATTATATATTTTTTATTTTAAAAGCTTAATGTTTCGTTTCGTTAATGTGAGTGATTGACCAATAAATAGGGGTGTTCATAATCGGGTATCCGGGATTTTTGGGTACCCTAAATTTTTGGGTACCAAAATATCGACCCATGACCCAGCCCATAAAAATCGGGTACCCGCAATTCGGGTACCCGTAAAATTCGAGTACCCGTAAAATCGGGTACCGGGAACCCGATTTAATTTTTTTATATATTTTTTTAATTTTATTTTTAAAAAAATATATAAGAAATATTTATAATTTCATGATATATATTTCAAACACAAAATTATTGATTTGAGATAGGTTTTAAAGATAAATATTTGAATATATATGTATATATTAAAGTTTATCGATAAAAGAATGTATTATTCTCGATCATAATTTTTCTTTTAAATCTAATATTGACAAATTAATATAAATATTTATAAAAATTTAAAACTTAAAAGTATATAATACAAGTATAAAAAGAAGTTAAGCATTTAAAATTAATTTTAAAAAAATAATAAAAAATATATAATAAAAATATAATTTAAAATTTAAAAATATATATTTATTAAAATTACCGGGTTGGGTCAGGTACTCGGTTCTTAAAAAATTTCGACCCTGACTCGATCCAACTACCCGGAAAAATACAGGTTGGGTACCCGGCCTAAAAATTCGGGTATTTTATTATAAATATCCGATAATTTTTAGTTGAAAAAACGGGTTAACGAGTCAGATAGTTTAAGTCAGGTATTTTTATATATCCTTACCAATAAATATGTATCATCTAAAATATCATAACATTTAGTTTATTTTTATTTCATGTAACAAAAATGTATAAAAATATTTTATTTTCTCTGAAAATCCCCAAAATTCTCATTTTATTATAAACCTCTCTAACCTTTATTCTACAAATCTTTAAAATAATCTTTTATCAAAATCAAATTGATCACCATCCCCCACTATTTTTACTGTTGGACCCTATTATCGATAATTTTATTTTCATTCTAAATCAATTAAAAAGTGCCATTTAAACGTTAAACGATAAATGCCAAACGACAAACCACGAACAAACTAATGATGATTTGACTTTGTAACTTTTTTATTTCACGAACGGACGAATACTGATAGAACTTTGTGACTTTTCTAACAAGAGCAATAGATTTGGTCATTTTTCCTCTTTGGATTCTACTTCAGTGTCACTAGTATTCGTCGTATGCCCTTTCTTGGTGTTGAAATTCGACTATGTTATCTTGCTCTCGATGACAACTGCAACTTTTTTTTCTTTCCTTCGTTCGATCGAATGATAGATCCTATCTTTGACTCTATATTTAAGACTTATCTGGTTTCAGAGGTGAAATATATATATAATAAAGGGGGAACCAGGATGAAATTAAATAAATTGAAGAGGCCAACATTTTTTTTAATGATTTACAACATTGATTTTATTTTTTTTTAAAAAAAAAAACTAGTACTACTGCTGAAAAGAAAAAATTGGTAGGGGTACTGAAGAAAATTGAGAGTTTATGTGGTTTTTTTTTGGAAAGGCTCGGATGACGTAGCTAGGGGAGCTCGAGTAAGTTGGGATCGAGTGTGTTACCCAAAATGTGAAGGTGGGTTTGGAGTAAAAAATGTTTTCGTTTGGAATCGAACTTGTATGATGAGGTGCCTATAGTTTCTTTTTGCCCAAACTGGATCGTTCTGGGTGACATGGATTGACAACTGTCTTAAAGGGGAGTCGATTTGGCAAGTTGTGGTGAAAAGTAATTCTAGTTGGGCTTTGAGGAAAATTCTCAAATTAAGGGAGGATTATGAGTTTGTTAGTGTCCCAAATGGTGGCTTCAAGGCGAGGAAAATATGGGAGGCCCTTCGGTACAAGAATATGAGAGTTTCTTGGTGCAAAGTTATTTGGGGTAGTCCGTCAGTCCCTCGGTTCTCTTTTCTTGCTTGGCTTGCAATCCAAGATTGGCTGTCAACCAAAGCACAAATGTTAAAATAGGGTGTGCAGTTAAATGTGTTATGCGTTTTGTATAACTCTAGTATTGAGAATAGGGATCGCCTATTTAATGATTGTCCTTACTCTCGACATGTTTGGAAAGAAATTATGATAGCCTGCCAAAACAATATTTCTTTTGATGATTGGTCAAGTATGGTTCAATGGATAAATCCATGGTAAAGGGAAATCTCTCTTGGCTGTTATCATTCGGTTAGCATGGTGTTGTTATCTCTATTTCATTTGACAAGAGCGAAATGGTAGAGTGCATGGAAGTAAGTTAAGGCAGGTGGATGCGATTGTTTCTTTGATAAAGACAAGTGTTCGATTGAGGTTATTAGGAAAAAATTTGCGACTTGATTCTTCAAGTCTTGCTTTGAACTGGAGAATTGTATAGTTATTTTTATTTAGGAGAAAATTTCTCATTTATCAAAAAAAAATGGTAGGGGCCTAATCTTGGTATATTAAAAGGATCCACCCATGGCCACAGGATACTTAAATACTCACATGCAATATAGGAAGGTAGGAAGGAAGATTGAGCTTGCACATCTAACTATAATAAACAAAACCAACAAAAACATTTGCTCATTTGCCCATTTGCCCATTCTTTAATATCTATTAGGACAAATTTCACCATATACCACCGAATTTTATATTTAATATCAATTATACCACTCAACTAAAAATTGGTATTATTTTAAATCTGAATTTTAATTTAGGCTTTAACTATATTACTAGACAATTAAAATAGATAACGTGAAAGGATTTTAATTATGAAAGTTTAATATAAAACAGTATAAATTTTAATTTAATGGTATAAACGATAATAAACTTAAAATTTAGTGATATATGATATAACTTATCATATTTATTATTGTTTCCTAGATGAATAAATCCTTTAAAATAAAACTAAATACTTATCAGATAAGGTGAGAAATAATTTAATCTTCCTCAAAATAAATAAGAAAATTTAAAAGAAAAACAAAGGTAATTGACGTTGGATTAACTATTCTCTTTGATAATAAGCAATTTAATCCTCTCGAAAAAAACGAGACAGTTCAATTTCGATAGTATTAGAAATCAAAATCAAATGAAGATAATAGAATGCAGCATTAAATGTTTGACATAAATAAACGTAATAAATAGAATCTATTTAATAAATTTTTTTGGTGGGAGCGAAATTAAAGATAAAACAGTATAAATTTTGAGCATTTGAATCGAACATATTTAGTTTGATTGGTGTAATAAAAGATGCTCACGGGCATCTCAATAGTAATGCAATGCAACAACCCTTTAAAACCCCCTCTTTATTCCTCAGCTACTCACGGGACTATTTAAGACACCCCCTCCCATTCTATGACCCTTTAAAATCTAAACCTCTCAAACTCTCAACCAAAACCATACCATTCTTTGGAAAAAAGAAAAAGAAAACACACACACAATGTTTTCCTCAGATTATTGCACCATTCTCATCTATGTCCTCTTGATGTTCTCTTGTTCGACGGATGTTGCATTGTCCGCTCGCAATATCCCGTCGAGTGTTCCGAGCACGATGATGCCTACGTCGGTGGATTACGTGAAGACGAACCCTCAAGTACTAGTGCACAACAAGCATGAGGTTTTCAATAATAAGGAACTATTCAAGGGTTGCATGCCGAAAGGGGCTAAGCATTCATCGGCACCAAGCCGATACGTCAACTACCAAACCCTTGGTTCTTCTTGTGCTACTAATAAACCACACTCCCAAAAACCTTGAGGAGATGACAATATTTGATTTTGAGGAGAATGTCATGTTCTTGTATGTATAAACAAAGTGGAGTATATGTTTATTCTTTTTCAATCTTGTTTTTTTTAGGTAAGCCTTTAGCTTGAGATTAAATTGTTTTGAATGTTTCAATTACAATAATTTATTTAGTTGGTTTTGAATTTTTATCTAAATACAATCCAATATAAATATAACTCAAATATATAATGCATTACACATGTATGAACCATTTTGCCTCAGTGATTAAGAGAACGACTGTTGTTCTTAGAGATTACTGATTTTAGCACCAATAATGTCAGCATAGTGATTAAGCGATAAATATCTAATAGTTAAAAATATACTATAAAATAGATACTAATATAACACTGTAACTGATTAAAAAAATACATTACACATACCAACCCATGTATATAAATGTATAAAAATAGTGGTTAGAATAAAAACCCAACTCCCTTTTCGTTTCAAAACTATTTATAATATTTAAAAGCAAACTACCTCCAAAAATACAATTAAACGAACTGGAACCTATAGAGTATATTTTCTTTCTCATTAAGGGCGATTAAAAGATTTTAGGGATTTATATAATTTATTAGAATGTAACCTTTAATTTATAATTGACAAGAGATATAGTTTTTTTTTAAAAGAATATTATATTACTAAAGATATTATTAGATTATCCCAGCAACAAAACATTTACTTACATCTAGAAATCAAACAGTTTTATTTAAATGATGTTATTTTTTTCATGTTTTGAAGCACAATCATCTATGATACTTTCAATATTAATTTTTTCTAAATATCATTTTCGATTGCCATCAAAACAAGCTAATTTAATTTTTCTTACGAAATAGTTGTTCGTAATTATAACTTCAACAACTTTAATTTTAAAAAGCTCCTTTTTATAGAATCAACAATAATAGGAATAGTCAATAAGATTATATAAACAATTATAACGTTTTAACAATTATATCTCATTTTTCTTAAGAATATTTTCAAAAATTTTACAATGAATTTCGAAAATAAAATCATCTAATAAATATAGTTAATAAAAGTTTTGAGGTCTTTCTTTTTTAAGAGATCACGTATGGACGCTCTTATTGCGTCTGTCCAGAATCCTATTGTTTTTCATCATTGCCTCTTTTTACATATTTGCCATTAGTATTAAGGATGGACATTTTACTCGGCCCGATCAGGTTTTGACCCGACAAAGCTCGATCGGGTTAGATTTTTGATGAAAAAAATCATGTTCGGGTCGGGTTGGGTCAGGTCAGGTTGGGTATGAGTTTATGGTGTAAAATATTCAACTCGATCCAACCCAGGATTAAATATATAATTTCCCATAAATTTTTTAGGGATATTTATAATAATAGTCCTCTATCTATCTATTTTTTTATAATTAGTTCTTTAAAATTAATTTTTTATTTATAGTTTAGCCCTTAAAATTATAATTTTTTATAATTAATTCCACTAAAATTATATTTTTAAAATTTAATTCCTAAAATTATTTTTTTTCTATAGTTTGGGTCGGGTGAAAATCAAGTTTAAGAATTTTTATTTTCGGATCGTGTTAGGTAAATTTTTTTAAAAAATGTTTTGAGTTAGAATAAGGTTTACTGTATTTATGTTCGGTGGGCCAAAAACTCAACCCCCAACCCGACTCTTGCCATGTCTAATCAGGATACGATATTCGGGTTAGATACCGGGCAGGTGTGCTTCCTTTGGGGAGAAAAAAAGAAAAGAACGAAAAAATCTTAAACCTGACCAAATTGACATTACTAGATTAGATCATTTTGATATTTTCCTAAACAGTATTTCCTATAGATGACTCGATAACATTTATTTCTTTAATTTTTAAGTAAGAAGATAAAACATATTAATTGTGTTTGAATTCACCTGGTTTTAAACGGTGTAATAACAATTATATTAATCGAAGTGCACCGTTTTAAAATTATTTTAATTTAAAATAAAAAAAATATTTATTCAACTCATTTTTTAATTTGCTAATCAATTTTTAATGTTAGAATTGATTGGTAAAATATAAACTATTTATTTATTTTTTTAAAAAGTCTCAAATTAGAGCCTGATGCCAACTTCCTCAAAAAAATTTAAAAATAACTTATAACAAATATTTTAAAACTCGGCCTAGTTAAAAAATTGGATCCGACAATCAGAAATTTTACATTGATAAGTCAAATAATGATATTGACTTTGATCAAATGGTCAAATGTGCAAGTATTGTTATTAATCAAGGAACATATTGCAAGTATTGAAATATAATTTAGTGATCAAATTATAAAAATAAAAATTATTGAATTAAAAATTAAAAAGTGAAAAATTAAAGGACTAAACATGTATTTAACCTTTTAAGGATTAATCACCCATATTTTTTAAAGAATTAATCACTCTTGTCCTCATCTTCAACCTTCCTTTAAACAAGCACATACCTCTATTGAAGAAGCTTCCAAGCTTTGATTTTTTTCGATTTTTCAATCCTAGATAGTTTCAATCAATCAATCAATATAAACCTATTAATTTATTATCGATTTTCATGAAGAATTTATAGAGATTCTTATATCGAACTCATTAAACTTCTGACCTTTATATGTTTCATAGCTAAATGTCGCTATGAATTTAGTTATTGCTATTGGACTCATTAAAACTATTATAATCTTTATTCTCTGTGTTTGTGTTAGTTCAAATTATCACAGGTGAGGAATCACTGATTTTATTGACTGCTAACAAACCAAAGAGTGAGAGACTCACCATCTATGAGCCTTAAATTTTTAGGAAAATAAGTAAGTGTATTCGGAGTCTCAAGATGTGTCTTTCTGATTTTATTGTCCATTATTTATTGTATTGCTAACATACCTACAAAGTACGATTATATCAAAACTCCATAAAAACCATTATTGATAAGCATTGGTAACATTGAATTCTTGGACATTGAATCATAGTATTGATATTGTTTTCATTGAATTATTGACTAAGATTACATTAAGCATTGATATTACTATTGAGTATTGTTATTATCATTGTTATTGTTAATTATTTAAATCATCATATTTTAAATTCGAATAAAAATTAGATATAACTGATATACCATAAAATTTATGAGCTCAACAATATAAATTGGACTACAGTCCTTGGGCTAAGTCCGTATTGGTGATGGTGGATTTGACTATTTATTGATTTGATGATGTTTGTTGGGAAACAACGTATTCACTTACTCATAACAATACAAGGGTTAAATTATTTAATACTTTAATTTGGATTATCTCTGATTCGGATAAAATTAGTTTGGATCTATTTGATTTAGTTAAAAAACTATTTGAATCAATTTCGATTCAAATCAAATTAGGATCAATTTTGATTCAGTTTATTTCATGTTTTGGATTAAATTTGGGATATCATATTTCGATCAAATCGTATCTTAAATCTAGTAAATCAGTTCAGATCTTGAGTCTCGAGTCAAATTTATCAGATTTAAAATAAAATAGATTTTTTATGACTCACGATTATAAAAATTATAAAATAATTATCTATTTTTATTTAAAAAAATACAACCATTTTTGTCTGACGTTATGTGTTTAATTTCCCATGAACTTAAAAATTTCGGTATGTTGTCAATAAAATAACAAAAAATAATAAGAACAAAGCAGGAATGAATGAAGTGACCAAAGAAAGAGAGATATTATATTTATTTTCGGTATAGAATTATGTATAATATTTTTATTAAATCATTTATTTATAAGCATAAAAAGTATATAAGATATTGAACACTTTTTAATGGAGATAATATTTATAATGATAAAATAAATTAAATTTTTTAGATAAAATTTTATCATGATAGACATTCACATAAATAAATATTCATAATAAGATAAATAATTTATTTAATATATCAGTTATTATCGTGTTTTCATTTTAGTACCTCAAATATTTCTTTGAGAAAAATATTCTTAACGTTACATTTTGTTTTTTGTTTATACATGTGTAAAAAGTTTTTTTACCAACCGGTGATTGGCATTTGGCATTATAATAGTTTAAAAACATTAATTCAATTTTACTCCTAAGTTTTTTAATTTAAAACAAAATTATTTATAATTTTATTTTGGACCAAAATAAAATACTAAAATGGTCACTTATATTAAGTGACTAAGTGTATACTTTTACTTATCAATTTTAAAAAGTAATTGTTTTATTTTTTGTAATTGGCACCCAACCTTACCCAATAAGTTTTAATATATATTTTTTAGTTTAAATTATGGTTTTATTTTAGGTTATTTAATATTTATACTTAAAATTAAATTTAAATCTCTAAATTCTTTATATGGTAAACTACAAAGGTAATCATCATACTATGGGGTTGGTATCGAAATGGTTATCATACTTTAAAAAATGTTATATCTACCAGTCAACTATTAAAATAGTATCAATATAGTCATTGAATGTTAAAAATTAGCAGACTAATGACGTAGCAATTAACAATAAAATAGAATAATTACACATTACTCTCTATTATTTTTATATTTTTTAATTTAAATCTTAATTTTATTATAATAAAACAATATAATTATTTAATTATCGCCGCTTAACAAAAGAAAAAAAATAACATGGCATAATATTGTCCTTATGAGAATTCAAACATGGGATTCTATGGATGAAAACCAAAGTGCAAACACTGAACCAAATAATTTTGATAATATAAAATATCAACATTAATATTTATTCACTCTTATTGTCTATATTATTCTTTGATGACAGCACCACAACTCTGAAAAACTGGTCATGAAAATAACCATTACAGCAGCCATTTTCTCCACAAAATTTAAAGTAGTCGGATCATAAGTCAGTTGTTGGTCGATCAGCAGCAACCCCTTGTGCTGCAACAAGTTCTTGTAGTACATATTGTCAAGAATCATCGGCGTCTCACGGTCGTGTTTCTCGAGTACAACACTGCCTTTGGATCGGGGTTGGGTGACTGACACCTCCCTTTAAGGTACTCGGCATAGTCAGGGTCCAAGTCGGATCGACCGCGGGGTAAAGCCTGTGTACTAAGTTCACACAATGAACTCGACCAACAGAGTGAGCTCCTAATAAAGCTACCGTGCCTTGGGTGTCGATGCCAATGAATTGAAACCGAGAAATCACCGATTGTATCGAATCGTTGTGGTTGGGGATGCTGTTTTCGACCTCCGTAAGGTAACTTCCCTTGCTATCTTTCTGACCGGTTTTCATTTCAATGCGTGGTAATCCGAGCTGTAACTTGAGAGTTTAAACGTAATTTTATGAAACTATTTATTTTATTTCTTGAATTTTGTTTTAGTGAAATTATGTACCACTTAATATTTTAATTAAATTAAAAAATAAATCTATGCTTATATATAAAACATAAAAAAATATAAACAATAATGAATAAATATCAATGTTGGTATTTTATATCCCTAAAACCATTCGTTTTAGTGGTATGCACTTTGGATCTATTCCATGGATACTCAGGTTCAAATTTTCACAAGCGTATTGTTATGTCATGTTATTTTTCTTTTGTACTTAAAAAGTGACACGGGTCCTCTAATAAACTAAATATATATTAATAATGTCCTCTAATAAAGTGGTCATCACCTAATTAAATAATTATATTATTTTATTATAATAAAACTAAGACTAACTTAAATAAAATGTATGAATAATAGAGAGTAAATGTATAATTATTTTATTTTATTTTTAACGGCCATGTCATCAGTTCGTTAATTTTAACGTTCGGTGACTATATTGATATCATTTTAATAGTTGACTGGTAGATTTGACGCTTTTTAAAGTATGGTAGTCATTTTAATATCAACCCCATAAAATAGTGATTATATGCGTAGTTTACCCTTAATTATATGTTTGTATTATGAATTTTTAAGTTTTAAAATTTTTAAATATATTTTTAATTTGTTACTACAATATTCTATAAAAAAAAAGATTATATTTTTTAATTTTTTTCTGATAAACTTTAATATATATTATAAAACTAATTTCAATCCACTAATTTTTGTATTTGGATTATGTGTCATCAATTTTTAAATTTTGTGTGTTTACTATATGCTTTTTTAAATCAATTAAATTTAAAAATTAAAAACTGAATTTTTTTGTAAAACAAAATAGTAGCTCCATTTCAAATACATCATTTGACCAAAATAGAATTCTAAATAAAGCCACAAACTCTATTTGTGGTGAGGTCCTATGAATACAAAAGTCCAAAATAGATTATCAAGTGTTGTACTCTTACACGATCCCGATACTGGAAAGTCCTCCACGATGTGCTCCTCTAAAAGTTACTTATCAACCTACACATAAAAACATCACAATTCCGCATGTTGAGCTAACAAAGCTTAGTGATACATTTCTACTTTATTGCAATTCATAAACATCATAAAATAAGTATGGGTAATGCTTGAATCCCATACTATGTATTTATAGGTGGCATGAGAGTAGTTCGGTCAATTTAAAGTTCTTTTAAATTTTATATTTGTAATCAATTAGATTTAATATCATATTTAATTAAATATCTAAGATTTGATTGGGTATTATACGTTATCAAATTTAAATTTTAAATCAAATTTTATTTGATTTTCGGACATATTTGCCCATGCTTTCAGCCTATAAACAAGAGCTTTATCTTCTCATTTTTCAATGATTAGTTAGAAAAGCATTTTGCTTTCTTTGTGAAATTTGAGAGTTTTTTTTACTCATTTCAAATTAGACGATTACTATCGTCGTAGTCCACTCTAAATTTTTGATGTACATCGTTGGAGCAACCGTGTTAACCTTCGGGTGATAGCCGCCTAAAGTAGTGAGTACATACATCAGGACGAATTGTTTCTAATGAAGTGACCTTCATACCACGGTACACTTTATTTATTGTTCCTGTTTGTTTATTATTATTTCATGTTAGTGATGACGCCTTATTTTGTAGTCTATTTAACCAACAATTTAGAAATAATTATACTGCAAAAATGATATTATCATCAAGCTGATTTTGGATTTGTTCAAGTTTGACGCACTCAGCGGGTCAATTATTAAAGGTGGTGATGAAGCCGATGATAAAAAACCAAAATCCTAAAGATAAGGATATTTTACTATTAGTGAATTATTTTTATTACTGATTGATTAGTGTTCGAATTTATATATATTATTGACAATTGTTTTCCGTGTAGGAACTAATTTGGTTAGTGATTGGTTACTGATTGATTAGTGTTCAATTTGATATTACTAATTTGGTTCTATTTTGATCATCTTCGGTGCAGGAACTTATTTTCAAGAACCAATAGAAAAAAGTGAATTCTGCATTTTTTATCCATCATGACTGGAGTCATGGTCACGATATGGGGCACGACACTTTTCGACCTTGTAGTTTTAGATCTTCCAATCAACAATAGCTTCTAGATGGCAGTCCAGTCATCATCTTCTAGAAAGACGGATGGAATTATCTTGAGGATTAATTTTAGAAATTTAATTTTGAAATTTGAATCATTTATATTTTAGATTATCTTTAAGATTTATCTTTTATTTTAAATTTATTTCTTTTATTTTTAGGTTTTTAGAATTGTATAAATACCCTAGGGTAAAGCTTGATATGTACTTTATTTTCACTTTTTCCTTCGGTTATAAAAGTTCTCTTAAGTTTTTATTTTCTTTGAGTTTTTATTCTTTTTCTTTTAGAAAAATACTAAGCATGATCTCAATCATGCTTAGCTAAATTTTCATTTAGCCAAAAGCTAGTGAAAACTCAATCCTTATTGTGAGAATCGTAAAGCACTTCATACCTTCAGATAATATTCTTGATTTTTTGAATTTAAGGATTGACAATCAGCTTTTCCTTTAATGATCTCGATGCATTCATTTCAAAAAGTGCACGTTGACTTGAAGATTCTTTAGATCTACTATTGGGAAGAAGTATCGGTTGATAGTAAATTTGGCTTCCTGTGAACAAACTTAGTGGCGATCCACTAAGGAAAATCAAGATCATGTTTGATTCTTTGTGAGACTCTATAACTCGATTCGGGCTTTTTCAACACTTAAATTTGTATTGGCGCTAACGGCGATAGACATGGTTAGTCTAGCAAAGACCGAATTCTAGAGATAGACTTAGAAATATTGGTTTATCGAAGAGAGAAACAAGTTATAAGGGTTGAGCCTTGCAGACTGTAACCAACATGGATCTTGAAGTAAAACCTATTTCAGTGATCAATTGAGAATTGAGGCGAAGCGAAGCTTAAGGATATATCCTTCAAATTTATTACTTTAAAATATTTATTTTTATTTAATTTTAGTTATTTTTAGATTAAGTTTACTTTTAAGTTTTATAATATCAAACCCCCTATTTTCTAATTTATTGTTTTTTGTTGGATCAAGATCAATACAATTCAACGGTGGAAATTCATTAGTCCATGTGGATTGACCTCATTTTCTAAATACTACATTTCTATTCTTTTATTTATTTATTTATTTAGAGAAATAGGAATTATTTATTTGACAATTCGATACTTGTCATTGATGGTAAATTATTTTCGTAACTAACCGTGTATAAGTTTTATTTGAATTTTGTTGATTCAAAATAGATATAAAATATCGATGACGATGAATTTTGGGTCATGATGCAAGAATTGAAGATACAAGCATGGTCAAAATAGACAAGGTCTACATGAATTGTGTTTCTATTTATAGGGTTAGATTACTTAATTTATGATTTATAATACATGAATTTATATTAAGTCTTTACCTAGTCTATAGAAAGGTTATGCACCTAACTTATAATACCTAAAAGTGTGGGGATGTCTAGCTAATGTAGATTTGCCTGACTTTAAGAAGTTTACTATCGCTCCCAAAATCATTGATGCAATATTTATTGAGTATGCTACCAACAGTGCCACATGTAGGTTCATGTTTTAACAAAACTTTTCCATACGTGAATCCAAGGATGCAATTTTCTTTAAAAATACTTTTCCTTAAAAAAACTAGATTAATTGCAAAAACACATAAAAAATGTTTCATCCACTTCAATTAGTATACCTGCTAGAGAGAATCTAGAATTTGAGTTAGAGTTAGAGCCTAGAAGATGTAAGAGAAAAAGGATAAAAATCTCTTTTGGACCAGATTTTGTTACTTTATTTTTTAGATAAACGATTTAAACAACTTATCAGATCCTATAGCTCAAGTTTTATTGTTATATGAGGATCTTAAAACTTATGAAGAATGTAACAACTCAATTTTCCCCCAAATTAAAAACCCTAATCTTAGTTGAAATCCCTAATTGAAACCCTAGAATTTGGGATTTCTCGTTGACCTTTTTGCAAATTTTAAAAGTTGAGGGTTCACTTTTGAATTCTGAAAATTAAGACCCTTAATGGGTAATTTTACCAGTTTGTTTGGTAACAATTTTCTTTCTCATCTTTTCCGTTTTAGTTTTATTTTTAATTCTCCTTAATTACTCTTTTATTCTCATGGTTGATTCCTTTTTCATATGTATTTTCAACGAGATTGTATTTCTTATTTTGTTTTCAACCGAGAATCACTTCTTCGTCTCTCTTTGTTTTTTTCATTTTCGTTTGGTGTTTGGGTAAGTATCTTGATCCTTCATTCTTTTTCGTTCAGTTTTAGTGTTGTTAAGGTTCCGTTTTAGGTTGTAATTGTGTGGGTTTTTGTTTTAAGGGTTGTTCGAATCTGAGGTAAGTTTGAATCGGGTTTAAAATCGGTTTAGGGGGATTAGCTTGTGTATTGAATCTAGAAAACCCATGATTTTCTGGGCAAAATCTAGAAATTCTAGATTTTTCGGTTCCCAAATTTTCTCAAGAAAACTAGATTTTCAACCCGTAACCTGACCCGACCGACTCGACTCGTAACCCGACCGATCTAACCCGTGACCCGATTAACATCACTGCTGACGTCATCTGCTACCGTCAACATTGACCTGCTGATGTCAACATTCACTAGTACTGACGTCAGCGTTGACAAATACTGACGTTAACATTGACTTTTTCTAATCTGGTCCAACTTTATATTTTTCGACATCCTTAAGTTCGATAATGCAGTCCATTTTTTGAAATTCGAACCCAAAGTGTCATTTTTAAGACTTTTTAGTTTAAATAATTATCTATAAGTTGTCTTTATCGTATTTTGAATTAGTTGTTGTTTGGATCAGGTGATATGGATTCAGACCCTGAGTTTCTGCCTCCTCCTCCTCTTGGACGAACTTCTGCTCATCAGTCTTTGGGACATGTATGTGAGTATTCGGTTTATTTCTGTTTCGTGTATTCTCTATTATAGTGACATAGTAGTATGTCTGATGTTTTGTTACTCGTAGGTTCTACACCCACTCGATCTAGTGCTAGAGCTGAGTCCAGTAGGCGTCATTCTTGATATTGAGCGGTTTGCTTCAGGTTTGTCTCTCCCTCTATTTTCTTGTTTTCCGTTGTGTGCAGATTTTGTTATTCTAAGTAAGCATGTTGTTTGCATGATTCATGTAATTCCCTGAAAACAAATCATAATGTCATGCCCTGTCATTTAGATGCATATCTGATTCTGAATTCTGTTTACTATTAAGGTACACATTCTAATTCTGTATATGTTCATTTCATGGCATGAGGTGGGTTGTGGTACGGAGAAATTCAGTGATATATTCACTTATTCTCAGTGACTCCACCTTCGGGTCGAGTATCCACTTCTGCTCAGTGACTCCATCTTCGGGTTAAGATTCCACTTCTGTCGGTGTGATGGAGTTAGAGTGGTTCAGGGGAACCTACTCTTCTGATGGCGTTCGGTGTTCGGTGCATATCATGCATACATTAAATTATCTGCTATGTTATGTTATGTGATCCTGTTTATCTGCATATGTCGCGACCTCTTTAAAAACGCGATATTAGGTGAAAAGGAGTTGCTCGATTGGTTTTGAAAAATATGGATTTTATTAATTTTAATCTTGAAAAAAACCAAATTTTAGGAAAAACATAATTTAATTTTGAAAAAAAAAGTGACTTGGAGTCGCCACCGGCCACTTAGGTAGGCCAGACACCATAAAAATAAACCAGAGATTCATTTTAAAAACGTAGGGTTCGGGAGTCGGTTACGTGTAAGGACGACCCTTACAAACGCCCAAAAATTGGTACCTTAAAAAATATTACGTGGCATTGACATTTTCAAGATAGATATTAATTTAATTTTCCATTGTTAAATGAACATTATTTGAATTTTAGATATCCTTTTGATTTAGAAATCACATCGCCTCTAAACTTGAGTTGAACGAGACGTCCTCTAGATAGGAAACCTCACCCAAATTTAAAGGAATGTAACTTCCTCCTTAAAAGGTTAAAGCAAGATGCATGACCATTTTTATCTTGTCCATTTTAAGTTCTAATCCTAAGAAAGGCTCCATTGCTTAAGTGTTTAAAACCTAAGTTACTAGTTACTTACCTATCCACTTTATTTAACTATAAACCTAAGTTATTTTGTCAAAATTCTAGGTTTTAATAACACATGAATTCGATGCCAAGGTACACTCTCTAGGTCAGCATCATGGTACGTCAAAACATCAACCTCTTTAGTGTATCCGAGACATAAGATTCACATGCTATGTTACTAAATTTTTTCCCTAATTAAATTAATTAATTAATTTAGGTGACTAGTCCTAAAAGGCTCTAAATTAGTTAACTTAAGTGTTTATTTGGTGACCTCCCTAAGTATGCCATGCAAAAAAAAACATAATAAAATAAAAGAACAAGATAAAAGGAACTCATCAATTTTATTAGAATCACGGGTACAAAGTTACATCAAAATTTCATGAAGAGTACAAAAAGGGACTTGTATTGGAAGAGATTACAAGGGATTCGAGAACAAACCTTGAACGACGGATGAGATTTAATTAAGTGTGACATTAATTTTAAAGCTTAGGATTTTTAATTAAATTAATTAATTAAATTTTCCTTAACTTCAAATCTTAATTAAAACTTAATTAAAGTCTAACCTGTTGAATTTTAAGTTCAAAGGTTTAATTAGGGTTGGATTAAACTTAATTAAGTTAATTTTTAAACCTTATCTTAGAAATTTTAAATTAATTAAGAGTCTTAATTAAAATAACTTCTAAATTTTAAGAATTTAATTTTAACCTAATTAAGAGTTAATTGGTGAAATTAGGGTTAATTAGACCTAATTAGTTTTAAATCTTATCTTTTAGAAATTAATTAAAATTAATTATAATAATTAATTAAAATTATCTTCTAATTTTTAAGAATTAGAAAGCCTAATTAAAGTCTAAGTTGGGTGAATGTTTTAAGGTTTTAAGGCTAAACTAGACCTACTTAAGTTTAATTAATTTTAAAACTTATTCTTAGAAATTAATTAAAATTAATTAAGATAATTAATTAAAATTATTTTCTAATTTTTAAGAATTAAATTGAACCTAATTAAAGTCTAATTTTTAAGTCTTAGGGGTCAAATTAATTTATATTAGATTTAATTAGACTAGATTAATCTTAAAGTTTTCTTAAAAATTAAATTAAATTCAAATTTTGAGCCTAATTAATTTTTAAGTCTTTAAAATTAATTTTAAGACCTAATTTAAGTCTAAAATAATTAATTTTTTATCCTAGGGGCTTCAATTAAAAGTCTAGGGGGACCTAATTGAATTAATCTAAGGGTTTAGGGACTAATTAGGGGTTTCTAGGGATCTAATTGAATCAAATTAAAGGTCTAGGGACTTAAATAGGGGTTCTAGGGACTAATCTGTAAAGCGGTTCAAACCTAGGGGGACCTAGGATGTAATTTTCCCTTAACCCATTAAAAACGCACGGATCCGGGTTGACCCGGATCCGACCCGCGCGAAACCCTCACCCAAAACGGCAGCGTTTTGAGGAGGTATAAAAGGTCAGTTTCCGAGTTGACTCGGCCATAACCTTCTTCTCCCAACTCGATCGGACTCAAAGGGTTTAAAAAAAATTCTGAAACAAACACCTTTCAACCCAGAAAACCCAGCAAAATAGATCAAAAACCCTTAAATCCTATGATGTTCTTCGGTGTTCTTCATGAACATGAAAAACACGAAGAACACCGGCCTAAGACCATCGCGAACTCCGCCCTCAGATTCGAAGCACCACCACTTGGCGTTGCTCCGACGTGTTCGCCGGTCGTTGCCACGGTGGTTCCGGTTGCTCGTTCGACGGTGTTTTCGACGTTGGTGACCAAATCCGATGCCGTTGAGACCACCAGAGACTGAAAAAAGCACTCAGATCTGCCCTACAACAAATCTAAAACCCCCTAAACCCCCTAAAATCACCGACTAAACCCTAAAAGTTGATCAAAATCCTAAAAAAACCCAGAACCTAACGAAACTTAACATCCCTATCAACTGAAAACAAGCAAACAGAAAAAAGAAGGGTTTTCGGACTCACCAAAACCGAATCACCTCTGTTGATCTTCGATTTGCTTCCAACCTCCCAGTTTCCGATCAATTGAACTCCAAAAAACTCCGAATTTCAGTCGATTTTAAATCTCCCCCACAAGCTGCCGATTCAATCCTTAAAAAGGACTTGAATCAAAGTTTTAATCCTAGTAGAACTCTATCTACCCAACTAAAACAATCCCTATCCCATCAAACTCATCCACAAAATCCCCAAAATCCGGCCTCTCCCCTCTGTTTCCAGATTTCCTGGTTCTTCTTGATTTTTTCGATTTTTTTTATGTTTTAATATTATATTATTATTTATATATTAATTATTATTTATATTATTTATTATATATTATTATTATATTATTTAAAAAATAAAAGTCGTGTTGACAGTTGCCCCTCTTTGCTCATGCTGCGGAGTAGGAGATGAGCAAACACTGAGAAACACGAATTCTGTAAACCTTGAAGCTTGAAGTTGTTCTTCTCATTTCGAAATTCTTCAAGCGAAACCTCATGACATAACTTGAGGTTGCTCTTCCTTCTGAAATCCTTCATCTTTAGAATACCTGGAGCTATTCTTCTTATCCAGGTTCTGAAGTTGTTCTTCTCACTTCGAAATTCTTCAGACGAAATTCCTTAGACTCGCCAAATGATGGAACTTGAGGTTGTTCTTCTCACTTCGAAATTCCTCAAACTTAACATCAAGCCCGGAGGACTTACTGATGACCCGGAGGATTTAACATCATGCCCGGAGGACTTACTGATGACCCGGAGGATTTAACAATGGAATATGGAGTTGTTCTTCTCACTTCGAAATTCTCCTTTCCACTGAATTTGGAGTTGTTCTTCTCACTTTGAAGTTCTCCAAACTTAACATCATGCTCGGAGGACTTACTGATGACCTGGAGGATTTAACATCATGCCCGGAGGACTTACTGATGACCTGGAGGATTTAGTAATGGAATATGGAGCTGTTCTTCTCACTTCGAAATTCTCCGTCTCCATTGAAGATTCTGAAGCTGTTCTTCTCACTTCGAAATTCTTCAGACGTAAGCGATGAAACTTGAGGTTGTTCTTCTCACTTCGAAATTCCTCGCGTTACACCACTTCTTTCTAGACTCACGCCAAAAGGCAACCGGTAAAATTTAACAATGGAATATGGAGATGTTCTTCTCACTTCGAAATTCTCCATCTCCACTAAAGGGTCTGAAGCTTTTCTTCTCACTTCAAAATTTTTCAGACGTAAGCGGTGAAACTTGAGGATGTTCTTCTCACTTCGAAATTCTTCGTGTTATACCACTTCTTTCTGGACTCACGCCAAAAAGGCTGCCGATAAAATTGTTATTGTTGATTTCTTTAATCCTGTTTAACAGAAATATTATGCATTGTTAGCATGCTTCTAAATGCAACTATTCCTATTATGATGCTTGAGTATTGCCTTGAAAGGCAAGCATTATCAATCAGTTTGCCACTCTGAAGGGACTGATTGACTCTTCATTTCACATAGCGAGGGCAACTCTTCATGATTATCCTCTTTATAAATCTGTTCTGAGGCGTTCTTTCAAGACAAATTTTTTCTGAATATCAGAACATGTTTGTTTATATTCCGTTATCTTGGTCCGGAAAAACAGATCTTACCTGTAATCTAATAACATAATAATGCCAAGAGATCTTCTTTATTAATTCATTCATGTTAGTTCATTAGCATGATGCTTTGGATAGAATTGAAGGCTCAAATGAAGGATTATTAAAGCTTCTCAAAGATTCAACATATAAAATAAGCAAGGCAAAACAATTCAAAGGGAAAGGAAAGGAACAAAAATGCAAGTTCTCAAACGCTTATCACAAGCGATCATCCAGGCCTTTTCCCGAGATATAGATTCAAAATGAACTACTTGTCTAGCCATTCTTCAAATGAGGATCCAACTTTGCATACGTTAAGAACCCTCCGCATTGCTTGATAATCGAGAGGCACGAATCACCGGATGCCTATTTATTTCATCTGGGCCGTCATTCCTGGTTTTCGACCCAAATCCTCCGTTGGTATCGAGACGCCCTTTACGGGTTTTCATCCCGACCCCTCCTTTCTTTTTATCATCATTTTTCATGAAGCGCCTTTTCGGGTTTCAATTCAATTTTTTTCCTTTTTTCTTTTTTATCATCATTTTTCATGAAGCGCCCTTTCGGGTTTTCACTTCAATTTTTTCTTTTTTTCTTTTTTCTTTTTTCTTTTCTCTCTTTTTCTTTTTATTTTTTCTTCTTCCTTCAAGCGTAGTATCTCTTGACTGAATCAGAATTCACTGGCTTGCTTAATTCTTGTCCGTCCATTTCAGTCAAGATTAGTGCGCCTCCGGAGAAAGCCTTTTTAACAACATAAGGCCCTTCCCAATTCGACATCCATTTCCACCGAAAATCTCAGTGTATGGGCAAGATCTTTTTAAGCACTAGATCCCCCTCTCGGAATACTCGTGGTCGAACTTTCTTGTCATAAGCTCGAATCATCTGCTTCTGATACATTTGGCTGTGACAGATAGCTTTCAACCGTTTTTCTTCGATTGGATTTAACTGATCTAAACGAATCTGTATCCACTTTGCATCATTCAGCTTCACCTCTGATAATACCCGAAGAGATGGGATTTCAACTTCTAGAGGTAATACGGCCTTAGTACCGTATACTAGGGAATATGGCATTTCCCCGGTAGACGTTCTTATTGAAGTTCGGTACGCAAATAGGGCAAAAGAAAGCCTCTCATGCCAATCTCTATAGGTTTCTGTCATCTTCGATATGATCTTCTTGATGTTCTTGTTTACTGCCTCAACGGCTCCATTCATCTTTGGCCGGTATGCCACAGAGTTGTGATGAATTATTTTAAACTGCCCACAAGTTTCTGCTATCAATCTATTATTGAAATTGGTAGCATTATCCGTGATGATTCGCTCTGGTAGACCATACCGACAAATAATCTCTTTCTTCAAGAACTTGCAAATTGTTGTTCTTGTGATGCTAGCATAGGAGACAGCTTTTATCCACTTAGTGAAGTAATCGATAGCCACTAAGATAAAGCGATGCCCATTTGAAGCCTTGGGGGTGAATCTGCTCAATTACATCCAATCCCCAAACAGCAAAAGGCCAAGGCGAATTCATTGTATGTAACGGTATTGGCGGAGATTTAATTTTATCTGCATAAATATGGCATTTGTGACATTTTTTGGCATATTCTATGCAATCCTCTTCCATAGTAGACCAGTAGTATCCGTATCTCATTATTTTTCGAGCCATCGAGAAACCATTGGCATGCGTTCCGTAAATTCCGTCGTGCACCTCTTCCAAAATACTTCTAGCCTCACTAGCATTGAAACACATCAGCAACACTTGATCTCTGCTCTTTCTATACAAGACGTCGTCGTCTAGTACATATGAAGCATCCATTCTTCTGATTATTCTTTTTTCAACATCGTTAGCTCCAAATGGGTAAGCTTGGAACTTGATGTATTACAGAATGTCAAAATACCAGGGATTACCATCCTCTTCTTCCAAGTTGCAACAATGAGCATATGTTTCATAGCTCTGCATCCGGATTAACATCATATCCTCCGGTCTATTTGCTTGGAAAACTGAGGCTAGTGTAGCTAAAGCATCTGCCATTTGGTTGTCCTCTCTAGGAAGGTAAACGAATGTTATCTCTTCGAATTCCTCTATTAATTCCAATATCAACTTTCGGTATTCCATCAATTTCGCGTCTTTGGTTTCCCATTCTCCACGTAGTTGATAAATAACTAAAGTTGAGTCTCCGTATAACTTCAAGGCTTTTATCTTTCTTTCAATTGCAGCCTTTAATCCCATGACACATGCTTCGTATTTAGCCATATTATTAGTGCACAAGAATTCCAACTTGCTCATGTGAGGGTAATGTACACCATCCGGAGATATCAGCACAACTCCGATTCCCCTTCCAAGGGCATTGACTGCCCCATCGAAATATAATTTCCATTTTTCTGTTTCTTCATTTTCTTCAACGGAAATAGTCATCACATCCTCTTCGGGAAAATCAAAGCTTAGAGGCTCATAATCATCCGAGGCTTTACTCGCGAGAAAGTCCGCTATGGCACTTCCCTTGATTGCCTTTTGGCTGACATATACTATGTCAAACTCGGACAACAACATTTGCCATCAAGATAATATTCCGGTTAATGCGGGTGCTTCCAGTAGGAACTTCAAAGGATCGAGTTTTGAGATCAACCACGTGGTATGGTACAAAAAATATTTCATGAGTCGATGAGTAACCCAAACAAGTGCACAACACATCTTTTGGATAAATGGGTACCGTGCCTCGCATTCAGTGAATTTCTTACTCAAGTAATAGATTGCTCTTTCTTTCTTTCCAGTATCATCATGTTGCCCCAGTACGCACCCCATGGAGTTCTCGAACACCGTCAAGTAAAGGAATAATGGTCTCCCAAGAACTGGTGCCACCAATATTGGCGCGTTGGACAAATATTGTTTGATTTTGTCCAATGTTTCTTGACATTAATCATTCCATTCACTTGGGTTGTTCTTTCGAAGCAGTTTAAAAACGGGATCACACCTATCGGTTAACTGAGAAATAAACCGAGACACATAGTTCAATCTCCCAAGGAAGCCCCGAACTTCTTTCTGTGTTTTTGGGGGTAACAAATTTTGAATTGCCTTGACCTTATCGGGATCGATTTCGATGCCCCTTTGAATGACAACGAAACCAAGTAGCTTGCCAGACGTAACCCCAAACGTACATTTATTAGGGTTAAGCTTCAGCTGATACTTTCGTATCCTTTGGAACAACTTTTTCAAATCCTGTACATGTCCATCTTCTGTTTGGGACTTAGCTATCATATCGTCCACATAAACTTCGATTTCTTTATATATCATGTCATGAAAGAGTGTCACCATAGCTCTCTGATATGTGGCCCCGGCATTCTTCAACCCAAAAGGCATGACTTTATAGCAGAACGTGCCCCAGTGTATGGTAAAAGTTGTCTTCTCCATATCTTCCGGATTCATTTTAATCTGATTGTAACCCGAGAACCCATCCATGAAAGAAAACCATGAATGCCCCGAGGTATTATCCACCAGAACATCGATATGGGGTAGAGGAAAATTGTCTTTCGGGCTCGCCCTGTTTAAATCCCTATAATCCACACACATTCGAACTTTCTCATCCTTCTTCGGTACGGGGACTATGTTTGCTACCCATTCTGGGTATGCTGCCACTTGTAGGAAGCCAGCATCGATCTGTTTCTGAATCTCTTCCTTAATCTTTAACAACATTTCCGGTCTCAACCGTCTGAGTTTCTGTTGTATGGGCTTGCAATCTAGTCTAATGAGCAACTTATGGACCACTATGTCGGTATTCAAACCCGGCATATCTTGATAAAACCATACGAAGACATCCTTGAATTCTCACAATAAGTCTATCAAATTTTGTTTTGCCCCTGGCGGGAATGCTGCTCCGATCATGACTTTCTTTTTCTCTTCTTCTGTGCCCAGATTCAGAGTTTCTATCTCTTATTTGAGGGGAATGATTTGCTTATCCTCTTGCTCCACCAACCTTAAAAATTCTTCTGGAATCTCGTAGTCTACATTGTCTTCACACTCATTGATTTTTGTTAGACAAGAGATCCTTTTCAAATCTATTTCGGGTTTAGGCCCAGAATCGTTTATGTAATCATTGTTCGGGAACCTACGAAGAAAATTTGTATAGTTGGATGGGAATAATAGATGAATAAGGATGAAATGAATGAAGCGAATGAAAGAAAAGAAAAATGCTTGCCATTTGAAGAAAGAAGAAGAAAAAACATCTTTATTTGCTAAATGAAAAAACATGAAAAAGCCCTTTTCAGAAAATCTCATACACTCGCGGGCAAAAGTATAGGGTGGTTTATGGCATTTCTCTGTTTTGTAAACTACAGGTAAATCCTCTATAGTCCAATTATTCAGAGTCTCTCCAGGGAGGCATGGACGAATTTTATCCAGTAGATTCATCCTTGGACCTTAAAAAATCCCTCCTACCATCAGTCCTTCAAATGCTTCCCCAAAAATTTCTTCTTCCTGCAACCTGATAGCTTCCAGGCGATTCCTTTTCGCTTGCTCCGTGGCATTCACAAACCCGTGGGAGATGAAGTCGATTTTTGCACTCAAAGAAGTCGACTTCTTGGCTGCGATTCTTCTATGTTTGTTCCAATATGCCTCGATTGAGAAGCCTAACCCGACTCGCCCTTTCTTCATGACCACAGGCTTCGGGCGTAAACTCCATTGTAACCTTCTTCCTAGCCCTTTTCCGGCTTTGGCTCCCTTGCCAAGGGTCTGTTTGACGGTCATTTCAGTGCAATTTGACAGCTTCGGACATGGGAATGTTGCACCTTCAGCGACGAATGCAGCATTGATAAATTCTAAGGCCCTGAAAGAGCATTCTAGCGCTTCCTCGTTTGCTTGCACATATGGTGTATCCGTAGAGACGGATGCAATGATGTCCTCCTCCGCCCCGACACATACGAGCTTGTCGTCTACTACAAATTTTAGTTTCTGGTGTAGTGATGACGGTACTGCCCCGGCAGAGTGGATCCAAGGTCTGCCGAGTAGACAATTATACGTGGGCTTAATATCCATTACAACGAAATCTATGTTGTACACGGTTGGCCCAATTAGCAATGGGACTTTAATCCTTCCCAACACATCTCTTGTGGTCTCATCGAATGCTCTGACCACGTTCTGATAACTCTTCATATGCATGACATCTATGGGCAACCTTTGCAAAGTTGCCATGGGTAACACGTTCAAAGTTGAACCGTTATCGATTAAAACTCCCGGCACCACATGACCCTTGCAGTGGATCGTGATGTTTAAGGCCTTGATGGACCCCATTCCACCATCAGGGATCTCATCATCGGTGAACGTTATGTAATTGTCTGCGGTGATGTGATTAACGATTCGGTCCAATTTCTTCACCGATATATCCTTTGGGACAAAAGTTTGATTTAACACTCTCAAAAGGGCGTCACGATGCCCTTCAGAACTTAACAGTAAGTCGAGGATAGAGATTCTAGCGGGCTGTTTTTTCAACTGCTCTACTATACTGTACTCACTATGTTTTAAGAATCGCAGAAATTCATGTGCTTGCTCCTCGGTGACTGGCTCATTCACCTTTGGAGTTGGATCTGCGAAATCTTCTTTTTCTCCGCAAGTTTGGCTTGATCTTCTTCTTTTTCCTGAGCCGGTGAGTAACATCTCCTGCTCCTCGTAAAATGACCTACCTCATTCACTGGTTCTTGCACTTCTTCTCTCTCAATAATTCCTGATTTTCCTATTTGTACCTCCTCAACGGGCTTCGAACTACTCGGCCCAGCCATACTCGCAGCGTAATTCCAAGGGACCCTT
Organism: Abelmoschus esculentus; assembly: GCA_035048815.1. Classification (NCBI taxonomy): domain Eukaryota; kingdom Viridiplantae; phylum Streptophyta; class Magnoliopsida; order Malvales; family Malvaceae; genus Abelmoschus; species Abelmoschus esculentus. The sequence goes on along the minus strand of JAUCBN010000007.1, from coordinate 16,266,406 downwards.
TACGTATCCTTAAACGGGAAAGGTGCCGGAGGGGTAATCACTATGCGAGGAGCATTTGCTGACCCGACTGGATTGTTGCCCCTTGGTCGAGCTGAAATAACTAGTGGCCTGCTTGCACTGTATTTCGGCCCGGTATTTTCTGACGTGCAGACATCCATCATTTTCTGGCCCTCTTCTTTGATAAAGAATTCCACCTCGTTGTCCATCATTCCTTGTAACAGGCTCCTGAACTCGCTACACTGCTGAATCGTATGTCCGAGTTCTTGATGGAATTCGCAATACAAGCCTACCCTTGTAGATTCTTTCATTTGCATTCCTTGACAAATAAGCCCATTGTCAAACAGTTGCTGAAAAACCCACTTCAATGGTGACCGAATTTCCGACACACTCATTTTAACTTGTCTCGCTTGGTCCTCTTCAATTACGTTCACGTCCCGACCATAATGATTCGGTAATGGGTTTGTTGATACGCTGGGCTCATCGAACTTCAAAACCCCGACATTTATCATGTTCTGGACAATCTTCTTAAAGGCTGTGCAGTTCTCGATGCTATGTCCATGAATGTTAGCATGATATACACACTGGGCCTTCGGGTCATACCAGTGTAGATAAGGGGGTTTGAGCGGAATGATAAAATATGGGCGAATCATATCAGCATCATGTAGCTGAGTGTATAACTCAGCATACGTAACTGGGATTGGTGAGAAACTTGGCTTTTCCCACCTTGAATCCTTCTTGTTCGAGCCCTATGAGCCACCTGCTCCTGACTTTGGTTTGGAAATTGTCACATTTTTGGGGGGTTCATACACAACAGCATTATTTACTTCGTTGTCTTTCTTTTTAAAGCTCTTCTTTGAGCTGTCAGACCTTTCAATTCTCCCACTTTTGATAGCTGCCTCCACCAACTCTACGGTGGTCACTATTTGAGAGAATCTTTGCATGGATGTACTTGTGAACAGACGTTCATACACCGGCCCCTTCAATGTCTCTACAAACATGTGAGTCATCTCTCGCTCAATCAACGGTGGCTGCACTTGAGAGGACAGATCTCTCCACCTGTGAGCGTATTATCGGAATATTTCGTTAGATTTTTGCCCCATTTGCTGTAACATGACTCTAGTAGGCCCCATCTCCTTCACATGCTTGTAATTCTCCATAAAGGCATGATATAAGTCCTTCCATGATTTTATATTCTCCCGACTAAGTTGTGTGTACCATCGGATAGCAGAACCCGTCAAACTGTCTTGAAAGCAATGAATCAACAGCTTCTCATCCTTGCTAAAAGCGGCTATCTTCCGACAATACATCATCATATGGGCGCTTGGACACGACGTCCCGTCGTACTTTTCAAAGTCGGGTATTTTAAATTTTGGTGGCAAGAGCAAATCAGAAATCAAACTGAGTTCGAAGGCATCGGTGCTTTTATTCACTGAACCTTGGGCTTGAATTTCTCGGATCTTGGCTTCAAGATCCTTGAAGTGATCAGCATACTTCTTCCCCATGTCCTGTCGTATCTTCTTTACTTTACTCATAAAGTTGAGATCCGGGACTTCATCGACATTCGAGGTGAAATCATTAACTTCCACGGGGTGGCTCGTAGATGTCCCCACTACATTAAGTTGTACTCTCCCTGAATACGCTTCTGGTTGCCCCCTAGTTACTGTGTCTGTCTGTCCCTCAGCTTCATCTCCCCCTTCCATTGGTGCTTTGCCTCTCTCGTCTTGCTTCGGACCCAACAGAGCGGTTATCTGACTGATAATATCCGTCTGAATTTTAGCGAAGCCATCTTTCATGCCATTTTCTATCTATCTAAACGATTTGCAAATACGGCATGATGATCCTCTAGTCTTTGTAGTCTTTCTTCCAGTGCTAATCTCTTGGTGCGCGAACGCGTTGAATACGTGTATAATATGTTTGCTATTTTTAAAAGTCACTGCCATAAAACATTTGTTATTAAACTTTATTTTTTTAATTAATAATAATGCACATGATGTATGAATGCATGAATGCATGAATGCAAGCGGGTATTAAATTTGAAAACCAATCTCTTAAAAACATCCGTCTGTTCAAAAAGGATTCACTACAACTTTAAAGATAATTTACAGAAAACTGTTGGCCCTAATCCCTAAGTTGGTCAACTCATGTAGTATGCAGACGATGGTTGCTCCATGCACTTCCTCGACGTTTGGCTGGTCCAGAAGAGTTGTCGCTTCTCTTGAAAATATTTGTACATAGGATGCAATACTTCTGACACGTCCTTTGAAGTTAACTAACTCACTGTTCTAACTCTGGATCGTGCGCTGTGCTGCTTCATACTTAGTCTTCCATGCTCCTCCAGCACTCTGACTCAAAGCTCCCTCGAAGTCGGCTAACTTCTCCTGCAACTCTTGTACTTGGCCCTCGAGCGAGATAATCTTTTGTTGAAGCCCCCCCTTCTCTTCTTTCATTTTGGCCTTGTATTCGTTGTGATACTTAGCCACCAGTTCTTCTAGCTGTGTTACTTGGGTTGTCAACTCGCGGATTGTCGCTCGGTCTTCGTCCGATGTCTTTCTTGGCTTTGGAACTTGCTTCTCTCGCTTCACGGTATTTCTTTTCGTAAAGCTTCTTGTATTCCTCCTTTTCCTTTAATGCCTTGTTCAAGCGGTCAGAACTGTCCCCGACACTCTTGTTTTCACTTTCCCTTTTCCTTTTATGCCCCTCGGATACTGGTATTGCTTGCGCCTCCCTCAAATCTCAACTTAGCCTCTCGATCTGAAGTGTCATATCCTTTTCTCTCCTCTCATGAGTCTATACTTGGTACTTGGTGAGGCTCAACTCCTGTTTGAGTTCATAGATCTTTTTATCTTGTCTCTGAAAATCTAAGTCCCGATCCTCCTTGAGCTTTTCTAATGCTGACGGTGCTTCTAAGATTACCTTGCTTGAAGACGGTCCCTCATCCCTTGGTACTTCTCGGAAAACTCCATCGTTCGCCCTTTGCTCTCTCCACTCATCATATCGGGCCATAATCTCAAACTCTCGATAGGGTTGAACCCTCCTAGGTGAATCCCAAGCCTTCACAATCTGGGCTAATTTGGATCTGTACCCCTCGCTTTGGTGTGAAAAACTGAAACTGGTCATCCCCGCTGTGGCTGGAATAAACTGTCTCGAACCAAATTGCCGTGAGACTAATAGAGGGCAGTAAGCCGTTCCACCTCATATACCCGCTAATGGGATCCAGTCGCAGTCACCGCATCGATATCGAAAAGTCGTTCCTCTATTCAACCAACAAGTCTTCCAAACGATATCCAAATCTGTCAAATCCCGGAAAAGCTCACTCCACTGGGCTTCGGTCTTCTTCTCCATAATACAGCTCTTTAAGTGCTCTTCAATAGGTGAGTAAGTAGTCCTGAACCGTAGGGCGCTATACGGAGAGTTCTAACGGTGACCTCTGAACCATACCTCCAAAAGCTGCGCACATCCCCAAAATCTTCCTTCACCGGCCCTCTTGCATGCGGTGAGTGATCTATAGGTCTCGGCTAGTATGGCTGGAACCGGATTTATTCCCTTGGACAACTTCTCGAACAAGCCAACCGTGGATGGGTCTATGTGCTCGGGAGTTCTAGGAAATAGCACTAACCCAAAGGGCGTATATCCTTCTTGCTTTAGTGGGATCCTCGCTGCTCGAAGCTATCAAATCCTTAAAGACCTTCCAACTCACTCTCTGTCTCTCCTCGCTTGCGTCCTCATGACTCGTTACCTTTCGGTCCCAAAACTCTTTGTCCTTACCGGTGATTTACAACAATTTCTTCTTGAAGCCCGAAGTGATGTTGGGCTTGACAAATATCCTATCACTCTTAATCGCTGGGCAGTTGATCAGAACCTCGTATTCCTCTAGCGTAGGTGTCATGTCTATCTTCCCGAAGGTGAAACAGTTGTAGGCAGGATTCCAGAATTGCGTCATTGCCCTCATTATGTGCCTATCAATGGGGACCTTCACTAACAACGCAATATCCCCAAAATCCTTCTTGAACTGATCTTTCATGTCGTCACTCCACTGTTCTCATACCTCTTGGACCTCGGAGAGACAAGGACTCTGATTGGTGCTCATTCTGACATACCTATTTAGTGTAGAGATACTCCCTGTTGGCAAACTGTCACCCTTCTCATGCTGAACTGATTCGGACCGAGTCCAGACTTTCGTGTTATCTTCGCCTATAATGATCCCTTCTAACATTATTGGACACTTCTAACTTTATTGTTTTCTAAATTAATACCCATCCAAATATGCCAAGTAAAAATAAATGCATAAAGGACCAAAGAAAAAAAAAAAAGAAAAGTGTTAGTAGGATAAATACGAAGATAAAACAATAAGAAGGTGCTGGAAAAAAAACCATAGAGTAGTTAAAAATGCAGATAAAGTTAACCAGAGAACAGGATAAAATGCGTAAAATAACCAGAGAGCATGCTAAATTGCATAAAAATAACCAGAGAGCATGCTAAAAGAGAAATCCTAAGTTTGGCGGCATTTCGGCAGCATACCGTCTTATCTTATGGTTCCTTTCTGGCTCTAGAAGGGGTAGGTTTCTACTCTATATGCGGTTTTTGGTCTAGACACTGGGTTCCCGAACTGTCGTTACTGTCTACTACGACGATAGGACATCGATTCGGTGGTATAGGTCTCTTACAACGGAGGTGAAGACCACACGATGCGTAAGGTTAGTATACCTGAAGCAGATAAAAATCCGAAACTCGAAGCTGAAAAGCATCAGTCGGATAATATCTAACTCCCACTTAAGGGTCAAAGCTCGGGTCGAGAGCTTATGCATAAATGACAGATATATCATAAAAGTAAAAGTTATCCTCATTCAAATAATGTTCACTTAACAATAAAAAATTAAATTAATATCTATCTTCAAAATGCCAAAATGCCACGTAAAGTTTAAAAACAATTAGGCCTGACTCACAAAAATAATTTTTTAAGTCCCCAGCAGAGTCGCCAAGCTGTCGCGACCTCTTTAAAAACGCGATTTTAGGTGAAAAGGACTTGCTCGATTGGTTTTGAAAAATATGGATTTTATTAATTTTAATCTTGAAAAAAAACAAATTTTAGGAAAAACATAATTTAATTTTGAAAAAAAAATTGACTTGGAGTCGCCACCGGCCACTTAGGTAGGCCAAACACCATAAAAATAAACCAGAGATTCATTTTAAAAACGTAGGGTTCGGGAGTCGGTTACGTGTAAGGACGACCCTTACAGACGCCCAAAAATTGGTACCTTAAAAAATATTACGTGGCATTGACATTTTCAAGATAGATATTAATTTAATTTTCCATTGTTAAATGAACATTATTTGAATTTTGGATATCCTTTTGATTTAGAAATCACATCGCCTCTAAACTTGAGTTGAACGAGACGTCCTCTAGATAGGAAACCTCACCCAAATTTAAAGGAATGTAACTTCCTCCTTAAAAGGTTAAAGCAAGATGCATGACCATTTTTATCTTGTCCATTTTAAGTTCTAATCCTAAGAAAGGCTCCATTGCTTAAGTGTTTAAAACCTAAGTTACTAGTGTTACTAGTTACTTACCTATCCACTTTATTTAACTATAAACCTAAGTTATTTTGTCAAAATTCTAGGTTTTAATAACACATGAATTCGATTTCAAGGTACACTCTCTAGGTCAGCATCATGGTACGTCAAAACACCAACCTCTTTAGTGTATCCGAGACATAAGATTCACATGCTATGTTACTAAATTTTCTCCCTAATTAAATTAATTAATTAATTTAGGTGACTAGTTCTAAAAGGCTCTAAATTAGTTAACTTAAGTGTTTATTTGGTGACCTCCCTAAGTATGCCATGCAAAAAAAAACATAATAAAATAAAAGAACAAGATAAAGGGAACTCATCAATTTTATTAGAATCACGGGTACAAAGTTACATCAAAATTTCATGAAGAGTACAAAAAGGGACTTGTATTGGAAGAGATTACAAGGGATTCGAGAACAAACCTTGAACGACGGATGAGATTTAATTAAGTGTGACATTAATTTTAAAGTTTAGGATTTTTAATTAAATTAATTAATTAAATTTTCCTTAACTTCAAATCTTAATTAAAACTTAATTAAAGTCTAACCTGTTGAATTTTAAGTTCAAAGGTTTAATTAGGGTTGAATTAAACTTAATTAAGTTAATTTTTAAACCTTATCTTAGAAATTTTAAATTAATTAAGAGTCTTAATTAAAATAACTTCTAAATTTTAAGAATTTAATTTTAACCTAATTAAGAGTTAATTGGTGAAATTAGGGTTAATTAGACCTAATTAGTTTTAAATCTTATCTTTTAGAAATTAATTAAAATTAATTATAATAATTAATTAAAATTATCTTCTAATTTTTAAGAATTAAAAAGCCTAATTAAAGTCTAAGTTGGGTGAATGTTTTAAGGTTTTAAGGCTAAACTAGACCTACTTAAGTTTAATTAATTTTAAAACTTATTCTTAAAAATTAATTAAAATTAATTAAGATAATTAATTAAAATTATTTTCTAATTTTTAAGAATTAAATTGAACCTAATTAAAGTCTAATTTTTAAGTCTTAGGGGTCAAATTAATTTATATTAGATTTAATTAGACTAAATTAATCTTAAAGTTTTCTTAAAAATTAAATTAAATTCAAATTTTGAGCCTAATTAATTTTTATGTCTTTAAAATTAATTTTAAGACCTAATTTAAGTCTAAAATAATTAATTTTTCATCCTAGGGGCTTTAATTAAAAGTCTAGGGGGACCTAATTGAATTAATCTAAGGGTTTAGGGACTAATTAGGGGTTTCTAGGGATCTAATTGAATCAAATTAAAGGTCTAAGGACTTAAATAGGGGTTCTAGGGACTAATCTGTAAAGCGGTTCAAACCTAGGGGGCCTAGGATGTAATTTTCCCTTAACCCATTAAAAACGCGCGGATCTGGGTTGACCCGGATCCGACCCGCGCGAAACCCTCACCCAAAACGGCAGCGTTTTGAGGAGGTATAAAAGGTCAGTTTCGAGTTGACTCGGCCATAACCTTCTTCTCCCAACTCGGTCGGACTCAAAGGGTTTAAAAAACCTCTGAAACAAACACCTTTCAACCCAAAAAACCCAGCAAAATAGATCAAAACCCCTTAAATCCAGGAATGAACACGGTAGAAAAAACGTACCCTTAAATTTATTTGATTAAATGTAGATAGGGCAGAGCTAGAAAATTAATTTAGAGGTGTTATTTTTTTTAGTTACATTTAATAGGTGTCAATTGTTTATAGATTAATGTTATTTATTATTAATTTTTAAAAAAATATATAAATAAATCATACAAAAAAATATCGATCCAAAAATTTTGGGGTGTCATTTGATCACCCAACAAGGGTGGCTCCGCTGGGGATATAAAAACAGTTACTCGGATGGGTTTCAAGTTGGGTAAAATCGGATACAGGTAATTTCAGGTTGATTTGATGTTTTGACTCGATTTGGGTCGGGTGCGAGTCCATTTTTGATCGACTCCATTTCAGGTCGGATCCATTTCAGGTCGGATTCATTTCAGGTCGGGTTCAAACGGTTCAAGTCCAAATCGGAGAATTGACAGTTTCATTTCAGGTCGGGTCCATTTCAGTTCAGTTACATTTCAGGTCAGATTCATTTCAAGTCGGTTTTGTTTCAAGTTGAATTAATTTTGATTTTATATTCATAGAAATTTAAATTATTAATTTTGATTTTGTATAAATACGTAAAAAATGAATAAATATTAGACCATAAAGTTAAAGATTAAATTTTGAAATTCAAAAAAAATCAACATTAACTTGTTAGGACTCAATTATAAAAATTAGAAATTAGAAACATTAAAGTAAATTAGAAAAATCAGTATTAATCAATTCAAAAAAATAAATTGTAAGTTATAAGGACTAAATTACAAAAACTATAACTTAATAATAATTAAAAGTATTAAAAATTTATCTTTAATACATTATAAATTTATAATTATACTATAGTTTAACATATTTCAAAAATTAAAAATAAATTTTAGACAATATATAGAATTTATACTATAAATGAAATAATAGTATATATAAAATTAATACTATATAAGGAATTTATACTATATATAGAAAATATACTATATATGGAGTAATACTATAAATGAACTAATATTATTTTTGGAAATAGAATAATACTATGTATGGATTAATAATATATATGAAATAATACTATTTTTGGAAGTAAAATAATACTAGAATAAGGAATAAAATTTTTTATGGCATAATACTATTTATAGAATAATACTATTTTTGCAAATGGAATAATATTATATATATATATGGAAAATAAAATTATAATATATATTAAAATATAATATACATTACACTTTATATATAATACATTAATAATTTAATAATTAATAAAATATTTATAAAATATATATTGATAATTAGATATCTAGTAATGAGATATGTTATATGTATAATATATGTATAATATATTTATAATGTATACAATTAATAATTATACATAATACATAAGTACATTTTAACATTCATTTATATAATATATGTATCAATATATGTTATTTGTATACATTGTGATAGTAGATTAGTATTTAGTAGTAGTAATAGTATTATACATAGTACATTAATATATTTATATATATATATATATCAATAATTCAATATATCATATATGTATGTTATATGTATATGTATATGTATATATAGTAATTAGTAAATCTATATTACTCCCTCCGTCCCAAAAATAATGTCCCTTATTGACTTTTTGAAAGTCAAATTTTTTAAACTTTGACTATAATTATATTAAATATTTTAAATAATTAAATTTTATAAATTATATATCTAAAATCTACTCGATTAGAAATATCTAAAATATATTTTTCATATTTTTATCAATAATAAATTTTAAATAATCAAGAGTCAAAGTTAAAAAAGTTTGACCCAAAAAAATCAATAAGAGACAATATTTATGGGACAAAGGGAGTATATACTATATATATATAACATATGTATATATAACAAGCGCCAGAAATGTTATTAGTGACGCTAAAAAACGTCACTATAGAACTAAAAAAGCGTCGCTAAAAACCTATTTTGTTGTAGTGTATATTGTCACGCCTCTAGATTTTAAGAACCGAGACGTACGGCCTTAGACGCCTTTAACGGGTTATGACGCCTAAGTAAGCCTTGGAAAACTAAGCGAGAGGCTTAGTTTGGGCGGAAACGAGAGTTGTAATGGCAAAGAAAGATGAATGCAGGAAAATAGGGAAATCTTATTATTCCTAATATAAGGATTAAAGCTGGTGCTTAACAAAGCCAAGAGTAATCGAAGAACAATGAAGGATGAAGTACATAATGAGGTGGGGCAAAGCCTCCTTATATAGCCCCTTCTATCCTAATCCTAGTCTAACTAGGATTATTAATCCTCCAAGGATTGAAGCTCCTTGAATCCTAATCAAAGAAAGACTCCTTTGTGGAGTAGACTTGTGGGCGCCCTAGGTGCTGGACGGATTGGGCCCTAGGGTGCAGCCCTAGGGTGCGTGCGGGCTCATGATGGTGTGGCTGGGCGAGTCCCTTGTTGGGCTCCTGGATGGGGGCTGGAATTGGACCCTTGGTGGCGTGAATTGGACTCTTGGTGGCGGTCCGTGACATTCTCCCCCACTGGTTCCTGCGACGCCCTCGTCGCTCGATTAAGATGGTATTGACTGATTTGATCTTTGAATTGCCAAAGACCTTCGGCAGGTTCCCAGCTTCCTTCGTTGTTGGGAAGTCCTTTCCATAGGACAAAGTATTCATGCCTTGGTCGATGTCCCGGTTTTCGTACGGTCCGTTCTGCTTGAATGTCTCTAATCTCATTCTCATTTGAGATTTTTACTCCAAGGGGTGCTCGATATGACTCAGCTCGATCTGGGTCTGTTTCATCTCGGTTAAAGGGTTTGAGTAAACTTACGTGGAATACCGGGTGAGCACGGATGGTTGTAGGTAATTCTAGACGATAGGCCTTGGTGCCTATTCGTTTTAGGATTTTGAAGGGGCCCTCGTATCTTCGAACTAGTCCTTTATGCACAGTTGGGTTTCGTAGGATTCCTGTTAACTTGGCAAGGACTAAGTCTCCTACTTGAAAATTTACGTCCCTTCGTCTTGTGTCTGCCCATTTCTTGATCCATTTTCCTGCTTTGTGTAAGCAGGCGCGGGCTAAGTCGTGGTGTTCTTGCCATTCTGTGGCGAACTTGTGTGCTGCTGGATTTGGTCCATCATACTTTGTGGCGACCGTATTTGGAGTGAGCGGTTGTTGGCCGGTCACAATCTCTAATGGGCTTTGGTTTGTTGCCTCGCTTTATTGTAAATTATATGAAAATTGGGCTACGTCTAGTAGTTTTGGCCGATTGTGTTGAGTGACACTTACATAGTGTCTTAGGTAAATTTCTAGTAAAGCATTTACCCGTTCTGTTTGTCCATCTGTTTGTGGGTGAACGCTTGTTGAAAAATTCAAACTTGATCCCAAGAGTTTGAATAGTTCGCCCCAGAATCTTCCTGTGAAACGTGTGTCCCGATCGCTGACGATTGTCTTTGGCACTCCCCAGTATTTTACTACATGTTTGAGGAAAAGATGGGCTGCCTCTTCGGCAGGGCATACTTTTGATGCTGGGATGAATGTTCCATACTTGGAGAATCTATCGACAACGACCATGATGCTTGACAGGCCGTCGGTGTTGGGCAAACCGACTATAAAGTCCATGGACACACTTTCCCATGGTCGTTCGGGGATTGGTAAGGGTTGTAGCAAACCCGCTGGTTTCTTCATCTCTATTTTATCTTGTTGGCAGACAAGACATGTTTTCACATATGCTTCTATATCTTGACTCATGCGGGGCCAATAGTATTGATCGGTGATAAGGGCGAAGGTGCGATCCATTCCTGGATGGCCAGCCCATTTGGAGTCATGGCACTCTTTCATAATTTCTTTACGCAAGTCTCCAAATTGTGGCACATATAGTCGGTGTCCTCGAGAGTATAGTAGATCACCTTCGATCCAGAATCTTCGTGTTTTACCTTCTTTGGCGTAGTTGAGGAGCATCTTGGTTGTTGGGTCGTGAGACAGCCCTTCCTTGATGCGTGGGATTAGTTCTCCTTTTGGGGTGCTAACATGCTCCATGTTATACCTTCGGCTTAAGGCATCCGCAACCGAGTTGGCTTTTCCCGGTTTATGTTCCATTCTAAAGTCGAATTCAGCAAGAAACTCTTGCCAACGGATTTGTTTGGGAGATAACTTTTTCTGAGTTAAAAAGTAGTTGTTGGCGGCATTGTCGGTGTAAACGACAAATTTGGACCCAAGTATATGGTGTCGCCAAGTACGTAGACAGTGTACTACCGCGGTCATTTCTTTTTCGTGGACCGAATATTTTCTCTCGGTTTCATTAAGCTTCCGGCTTTCATATACGACCGGATGTCCTTCTTGCATAAGGACTCCACCGATGGCTGTGTCTGACGCATCGGTAAAGATTTCGAAAGGCTTGCCATGATTCGGTAGTGCTAAGACTGGTTCAGTGACCATGGCAAGTTTCAATTCTTCAAAGGCATTACGACATTCTTGGCTCCACTCCCATGACTTGTTCTTTTTGAGTAAATCAGTTAGAGGGGCAGTGATTTTGGAGTAGTCTTTGATAAATCTTCAATAATAATTGGCTAATCCCAAGAATGATCGTAATTCGGTTACCTTGGTTGGTTGTTCCCAGTCGTTGATTGCTTTGATTTTGGTCTTGTCCATTTGAATTTTGCCCTTACCAACAATGTGGCCGAGGAACGGGACTGTCTCTTGGGCAAATGAACACTTCTCTGTTTTGACATAGAGTTTGTTCTGTCGTAATGCTTCGAACACCTTTCCTAAGTGTTCAACATGCTCCGCGAGGGTCTTGCTATAGATCACTATGTCATCGAGGTAGACTACAATGAATTGATCAAGAAAGGGTTGTAGTACCTTGTTCATAAGTGTGCAAAATGTTGCGGGAGCATTGGTAAGGCCGAAAGGCATCACAAGGAACTCATAAGAACCATAACGTGTTACACATGCCGTCTTTGGTTCATCTCCTTCGGCAATTCTTACTTGGTAGTAACCTGATCGCAAATCCAACTTGGTGAACCACCTTGCTTCCCCAAGTTGATCAAACAATTCCGCAATTAATGGGATTGGGTAACTGTTCTTCACAGTGACTTTGTTCAAAGCTCGATAATCTATGCACATTCGCAGTGTCCCATCTTGTTTCTTTTGAAAGAGTACGGGTGCACCGTATGGTGCCTTTGAGGGTCTAATGTATCCCGCCTTAAGGAGTTCTTTCAATTGTCTGCGTAACTCTTCAAGTTCGGGAGGAGCCATTCGATAAGGTGTCCGAGCTGGTGGTACCGCATTTGGTACGAGTTCGATCTTGTGGTCCACTTCCCATTTTGGTGGGAGAACTTTGGGTAGTTCGGGAGGCATTACGTCTTGAAATTTGGATAGAATCTGTTTTACCTCCGTTGGAACCACTTCGGTTGTGGGTGGTTCCTTGTGTACCAACGTTGCAAGGTATGTTGGTTCCTCTTTACGTATCCCTTTGCTAAATTGGATGGCGGACACCATCTTGGCCTTGATTCCTGATTGTCGACTTAAGGGGACCATACAGGGATGTGCTGGATCCAATATGCATAAGCAGTTTGCGAATGGGACAGGGAATGCTTTGAGTCGATCAAGGAAGCTTATTCCTATGACACAATCAAAGTCGTCAAGGGGAATTACTTTGATTGTCTCTTTGCCGGACCAGTCGCCGAGATTGATCTTTATCCCTTTTGCTATTCCAGCAATAGGAGTCTCTTTGGAATTTACGGTTTTAATATATCCGTTTGCCTTCTCCACTTGAAGGCCGAACTTTTTGGATATTCTGTCGGACACAAACAAGTCTGAGGCGCCGATATCGACTAACGCACTGATTTGCTGGCTTTTTATTTCGATGTTCACGAACATCAGTCCCTTTTTGTTGGAACCCTTCTTAATTTCCATGGAACTTATGATGGAATTAAGTTTAGGGATTTCACCTTCGACAAAGGCTTCTTCCTCTTCTTCTTCTTCTTGAATTGCTGTCGCTTTCTCAAGTTGGGGGCAATCCCTTTTCATGTGATTGCCACCGCAATTGTAACAACTAAAGTTGTTCTTTTCCCACGGCTTACGGAGTTTAGCATCTCCGCTGGATTGTTTCTTTGGCCCTTCTTTGGCTTGAACGTCTTTGCCTTTTCCGCCATTACCTTTGTACTTTGGCTTTTGTTTTGAGTTGTCCGCTTTCTTATATTCAAATTCTGCGAGAGAGTCGGCTACGCTCAAGGCTTTTGATAGATCCTGGACCCCAATTCGGTGTAGTTCCATTTTTGCCCAACGTTGCAATCCATTTTTAAAGGTAAAGAGGGCATCGGCTTCGCTCATATCATGAATTTGAAGCCTAAGTTCCGTGAATTTATTGACATATTCTCGGATAGACTTATCATGCTTTAATTGATAAAGCTTTTCCCAAGCTGCTTCTTGAGCATTCTTTGGGTAAAAATGCTCTTTAAATTCAAATTGGAATTCTCTCCAAGTTTTGACGGGATTCTGTCCGTCTGATGATTGGGAACACTTATGCCGCCACCACAGAAGTGCGGAATCTACCAAGTAAACAGAGGCTGTGTTTACTTTTGTGCTCTCATCTTCGATGCCCATGAGTCGGAAATACTGCTCCAAACCCCACACGAAGTTGTCCACTTCCCGAGCGTCCCTTGCTCCTTTGAACTCCTTCGGTTTTAGTACATCGATCCTGGGCTTAGCTACTGGTGCGTCGCCCATCATGCCGATTATTACAGCATTCTTGTAGAGGGATAGCTCGGTTTTGAGCTTTTTAATTTCCCCCAACAACTCTTCCTTCATCGCATCCATAGCGACTTGAAGGGAGACATCCTGTTCGTTCAACTTCTCATACGTTGCGTTGAGAAGACCTTGAACTTCTTCCGTGACTTCATCTTTAATGGGTTCGATACTGGCTTCAATCTCTCCAAGGCGATCGTTTACAACGTCTGCAGATTCCCTCGACTCTTTGATATTGAGTTCGAGTCGATCAATTTTACTTTCAAGCGTTGTAAGTCGATCCTTGGACGCAGCTCTCTTTTTGTCCATGGTTTGCGTTTTTGGGGCCTTCGGTGCGACGGAGCTGGGTTCGGCTTTCTTTTTGTCGGTGGCTTGCGTCTCCGGGGCCTTTGTTGCAACTGAGATGGTTTCGTCTTTCTTGGCCATTGCAAATGAAGAACCTTGATGCTCTGATACCACTTGTCACGCCCCTAGATTTTAAGAACCGAGACGTGTGGCCTTAGACGCCTTTAACGGGTTATGACGCCTAAGTAAGCCTTGGAAAACTAAGCGAGAGGCTTAGTTTGGGCGGAAACGAGAGTTGTAATGGCAAAGAAAGATGAATGCAGGAAAATAGGGAAATCTTATTATTCCTAATATAAGGATTAAAGCTGGTGCTTAACAAAGCCAAGAGTAATCGAAGAACAATGAAGGATGAAGTACATAATGAGGTGGGGCAAAGCCTCCTTATATAGCCCCTTCTATCCTAATCCTAGTCTAACTAGGATTACTAATCCTCCAAGGATTGAAGCTCCTTGAATCCTAATCAAAGAAAGACTCCTTTGTGGAGTAGACTTGTGGGCGCCCTAGGTGCTGGACGGATTGGGCCCTAGGGTGCGGCCCTAGGGTGCGTGCGGGCTCATGATGGTGTGGCTGGGCGAGTCCCTTGTTGGGCTCCTGGATGGGGGCTGGAATTGGACCCTTGGTGGCGTGAATTGGACTCTTGGTGGCGGTCCGTGACAATATGTATGTTATATCAATATGTAATTATAAATTATGTATATGTATATATACATTAGTATATCGTACATGTATATATTAATATATATATATATGTATCATGTATACTATAATCTATATGTATATGCATTATATATGTATGTTACATGTATATATAATATATTATACATATATCTTACATGTTAACATATATTAATTTTAATATATGTACTAATATATAGTATTAGTAGTTTGGTACATATATTATATATATGTATGTTAATAATGTAAATATGTATATTAATATATATGTATATTATATATATGTATTATACATATATACATTATATATATCATACATACATATTTATTTTTAATGTATATATATGTATCATATTATAAACATATATAGAATATGTATTATACATATACGATATATACATATATATAATATACATATGTATTATACGTATAGTATATATATAATATAGATATATAACATATATTACATAAATATAAATACATATATATTATATAACATATTATATATATATGTATGCTTATAGTATATAATATAGTAAGGATTATAGTATATATTATAAAATATATGTACTATACCCCTAAAATAAAAAATCCCCTCAAATCCCCCCTAAAATCAAGTCCTCCCCTAAAAGTTAAAACCAAAATATTCCTCCCACCCACCCAGTGGTTAAAATCTAACCCCCCCTCCCCCAAAAATCAAAAATTCCCCCTCTTCCAAAATTAAAAATTCCCCCCTAAAATCAAAAAATCCCTCAAAATTTTAATTTTTAATTTACTTCAAAAGTTAAATCAATTTGATTTAAAGTACTTAATAAAAATATATGTATATTTATTATGATATTTATATGTATATAATATATATATATTCTTATACATATATGTATATAAGATATATATTAGATGTATATATTAATATATATACATATTTTATATATATGTATATATACTAGACGTATATATTAATATATGTATATAATATATATTATACATATAATTTAATACATATATAATATACTTTAATATATATGATATACATATATTATATATTTTATATATTAATGTATTATATGTAATATATTATATACTTTAATATATAATATATATATTTAAATGTATATTATACATATATTTAATTTGTTTATGAGTTAATGTATGTATATTACTAATATAATGTATGTATTTAATTTAAAAATAAAATTAAATGTATTAAAACTAAATAAAATAATAAATAAAATATTATAATTAAATATGTATTACTATATTTAAATATTAATCCTAAATTAATTTTCATGATTAATTCTATTTTTTAAGCCTAATTATATTTATCAATATTTTAAATTCATCAAATTATAGTATATTTAATTATATGTCATGTAAATATTAAGTTTTGTTAATATTATTTCAGGTCAATAACATGTCGGGTATAAAACAAGTCGGGTCATTTATCAGGTAAAGTTCAAAACAGGTCGAGTTCAAAACAGGCCGGTAAAATCAAGTCTCGGGTCGATTCAGTCGGGTAATATCGGTTATTTGCCAGGTCAGACTCGGGTTCGAGTTCGTTTCAGTCTGATACAGGTCCGGTTGTCTACAATAACAAGTTGAAATCGGGTTCAGGTCATTCTCAGTCGGATACAGTTCGGGTTCGGTTACTACAATAACAAGTCCAACTCGGGTTTGGGTCAACAACAATCGGATACATATCAGGTCCGAATCATTACATCTCTGAGTCAAACTAAATTTTGACTCTAACAAGTTTCAGGCGGTTTTCAGGTTGGGTCAGCTTTTTACATCCTAGGCTCCGCCCATGAATGTAGAGCGAAGAATATAGAGAAAGAAGAACGTAGGAGTGATAAAAATGTTAATGGATCAAACAATTAAAAGTTCTTTTTACGAAACCGAAATATCCCCATTTGACTCCCTGTTCTTTGGCATGTCCTGTTGCAGTTTTCTTCCTTCACCCCACCATGGTCCCTGTGCCTTTTCTCTTTCCTTTTTGCTTTCCCTCCCAAACAGACCGCAGTATTAATCAACAAAACGCTTTCCCTTCCATTGAATCTCTCACTTTCTAAACCCAAAGAACAAATTGGAGACACCAGTCTGCACCATTGAACCGTTCGGTGTCTCTCTATTTCTTGCATGCGTTTTGGTTTTTTTCTTGTGAACTACAATATTCTTAAA
The DNA here is from genome assembly GCA_035048815.1 of Abelmoschus esculentus. NCBI lineage: Eukaryota > Viridiplantae > Streptophyta > Magnoliopsida > Malvales > Malvaceae > Abelmoschus > Abelmoschus esculentus. Next base: position 16,249,328 of record JAUCBN010000007.1, on the reverse strand, counting down.
AGTAGAGGGGACTAGTGGAAACGATTGAACTTGATTCTAGACTTTTTGATTATATGTATAAATATAGACGATTAAATGTGTAATTTTATACAAATTGATTTTAGTTAGATGCTAAAATATGAGTGAAGTAATAGTTTAGTTCCAATCTAATTAAAGGATGAGTTTATCATGTGTATCGAATACCATTGAACACCACTAGTTCTGAACATTATTAAAGATTAAAAATATATTTCTTTTATTAAATTAATTAATACATATTAAAAATCTCAAGGATTCAACATACAATTAATAAATATATGTTGAGTCTATAAATCCTTGAGATTTATAATTTGTATTAATTAATTTAATAGTGTTTAATATTAATGGTATTCAACGTTGTTTAATGCCCGATGTAATTGATTTAGCATTTTTTACCGTCCGTCATTTTTCTAAAAAAAATTTACATCCAAGTGAGCAAATGTTTAAAAATCGAAAACTTAACTGACCTTTATGTTATTTTTTTAAAATTGTGTGCCACAATTTGAATGACCTAGTTAGGATTTGTATCCCAATTGCATCTCAGTTTTTGCAGTAACAGTTTGATTTATTTAATCTCAGGGGACAAATTCACTGGCATTGCAGAAACGGGTCAAGTAATCCACCAACATCTTGCCTAGTGCAAAAGTATTGATTGAAGAGACTTAGTTGCATTCCTTCATTCCCACTTATGGAGTCATTTCGTGCATTATTTTGTTGTTTAGGAGCACAGAAACTGCAGCTACTAAAATGGCTAAAGATCAATCATTCATGTCTAATTTGTAAGTTGTCAACTTCTTGACAACATGTTCTTGTTTAATGATACCCTAGGTTGACTGTTTTCAAAATTTTCTAGGAAAAACACACAGAAAAATGATAATGGATTATGGACAGTGCCTAGAGAAGTTCCTTTTTGACATTTCAACGTTCTTAGAAAGACATGTGATGATCTAGTTGACCATAACTTCATCTCACTTTCAAGGAGGCTTCATTACCTTTGACAGTAAGGTCTGAAATTTCCACCAGACAGGCTGAGCCCACCAACCCCTAACCAGGAAAAGTCTCTTGTCATTGAAGTAGTTAGAGAGATTATGGAACAAGTTGTTTGCTTGTATGAACACCAACTCAATCTCTGCTCAATGACTCGTAATTTAACACTGACAATTCAAAAACGTTACGATACTATTGTTACACTTACCGATTTGCCTTTCGAAGATCATTCATAGTTGTGTATGCAGATTCTGGGATGGAAATAAAGTACAAAATTCATGCAAAATAATACCGATAACTTTACCCTTCCATAATCTCTAAGTAAAATATGAAAAAGAAAGACCTTTCATGCATGAAAAATGAACCCCCTTCTTTTATTCAAAAACGAACCATTTAGCTTCGGTGGTTAAAAGAATGGTTGTTCCCGGAAGTTACAAGTTTGAGCACCAATAATACTAGTACAGTAATTGAGCGATTAATGTTCAATGGTTGAGAGTAAGCTTTAGAATAGATACTATTGTGACCACTGTAGCTGATTAAAAAAATAATGTTTATATGCATAATTTACTTCTACTCACATGGGATTGAGCTCAAGCAATCATCATATCCTTAAAAAGTATCCAAAAGACTCCTAGATCACATGGATTTGGAATCTTAATCTACACAAGTAAAAATCCATGCTTTTAATATTCTTTGGTAGGTTTATCTGAATATTCATTCCTTCATTTTCTAAACATTACCTCGGCTAAATTAGAATAAAGTTATTTTGAAATTATTTAAGGATATCGGATGGATTCTACACTAAATCGTCTACAATAGGTGATGAGTCCAACCAATTTCTGTCCATTTCGGGTTCTGTAAAACAAGGTTGGAAAAGTAAGGGTGTGACTAAGGGATCATGTTTGCTTAAATAAAAAAAAATACCATTTTTCTCTAATTACTCTCGTTGCTTGCAAACAAGATTGATATGGAAGGATGCTTTGTGGTTTTGTTTGTGTTATTGGATGCTACTTATTACCCAATCTTTGCGGGGAAGGTTCCCCTGGAATTTCCCAAAGGTGGGAGACAAAGGAAATTGGGAGGAAGCAAGGGCAGAGTAAAATTGATTTGACTCGAAAAATTGAATAATTCGGTTTAATTTGAGGTAAAAATATTCGGTTTGTTTGTTTTGATTTGACTCAAAATTTTATAAACTTGACTCGAGTTAAAAAATGTTCAAATAAAGTTTGAGTTGTAAAATAAAAATTCGAATAACTCGAAATTTTTAGTAATTAAAGAAAATATTTTTAAATTTGAGATGAGTCTCATTTTTTTATGATATAAATATAGCTACATATGAAAAAAAATATGAAGAAATATATATATATATATTATATGATTAAAGAAAGTCATTTGAATTAGAATCAAATCGTACTATAATATAATAAATAATTATAAGTAAATATTTATTGAAACTCAAAAACTCGATTCGACTCGACTCGATTTAAAAAAATCAAATAAAGTTTGAGTTATAAAATATGACTCATCAACTCGATTAACTCAAAATTTTTTTACTCGACTCGACTCAATCGAATACTTACCTTAAGAGGAAGCATGAGTTTTGCTGCCATGTGCATGAATGTCACATTGAAGTATCATCATCATGAATTCATGTACATGCATACACATCATGGTTTTACAAGGTGCACAAGCAAAAGAGATAAGGGTCTCTTTTCATTGGCTAGATTAAAAGGGTTAATCCAACCTAGTACCTACACTCAATGATAAGTTCCATTGAAAATGGTGTGAAATCAAAAAAAAAAAGAGTCTTCTTTATAGTCCAAGGAACAAAAGAAGATTTTTAACTAATAATTGATCTTGTTTTCCTTCTTAAACGGAGAAAATAACAAGATTTAAATCTTTAAATGAGTTATGGAAGAAAACTCAAATAATCACTCTAAATGATTGATTTATAATCATACAGATCACAAGAGAGAAGAAAAAAATAATTACAAGAATAAAATGTGGAATTTTATGATCTTGGCCTAAAGGATAAAGCATCATCAAATCAAAACAATGGCCAGCATGACAAATGAAATTTAAAAATAGAAGAGATGGGGGAAACATTTAATAATAAACCAGTTGCTCCTCATGGCTTGTCGTTCTCAGAACAGTACAAAGATATCACAATTGTATCAGAGCTAGCAACATCCGACATCAAACATTGGCTTCTAGCACAAGGCCATGGTGGCTGCTGTCCTTTTCGGGACAAAGTGTAACTTCAGCATAGGGTCTGGCAAAAGCCTCGGCTCATTTCAGGAAAAAATAAAAGCTGCAGTTGCTCATACTAGCTTTAAAAAACTAAGCCTTGATTATATAAGTTGCGTAGGCAGAGGAGACACCTAAAATGTGTTATAAAAGTGTAATTCCGAACACAATTTAATAAATTCATATTTGAAATAATATACACGATTGTAGTAAAATCATAGCTCTAAAATCCAACCTATATAAGAAACGAAAGAAAAATTCAAACAAGTTTTTGGGGTTCCATGTTTAACCCATAATTCTCTTTTATTTTCTTACAGTTTCTTTCCATTTACCTTAATCTAGAAACCTATACCCTAAACCCCGTTTCTCCTCACATAATGGCACAAGCATTAGGATTCTCATCGTTGAACATTTGGTGAGGTGGATTAACATACACCGGATAACCCGGCACGTAGCCCGGATAACCATGCCCGTGCAGGTGCTGATTTGGGTTTCCATGACCATACACGTAACCATAACCCGGGTGTCCGTATCCAGGATAACCCGGCATGTGACCAGGTGCGTATCCATATTGGGGTTGAGGCATAAACTCCATTCGGTTTCCTTCCGTCTTCCCCCCACTAGAAACTCCATCTCCACCACCACCACCATTGCCACCTTTGTTGTTGTTCCCTTCACCGCCGCCCTTATTGCTACCGTCTTTCTCTTTCTTAGGTACTACAATCTCAACATTCTTCTTGAGTTTGTCCTTCAAATCCCCAGCCAATGCCTTAACATCCATAGTCCCCTTAACTGTGACCAGCTCCTTCTGTTTGTCCACTTTCAACTCATGCACACCTACAACACCGTAAGAAAATCAAACTCGGAAACTAATACAAGATTTCAACGCCGTAAACGCAAAGGAAATAATAAGAAATTAGCAATGACAAGCCATCCACCTTTAGTATCAGAGACAATTTTACGAATCCTATCAATGCATCCATCACATTGGCATTTCAGTTGCACCTTCAAATCCGCCGTCGTTACTGTGGCCTGAGAGGAAATAATAAAAGACCAGCTTAAATGGCTTGATTCGAATGCACTTGAAAATTGAAACCCAACATGGATATGTGGTTATTTTGAAAAGAAATGAAGATTTGAGAATGAAATATGGCCTGGAAAACTTTTACCTCTTTTGGTTTTTTCTCGGATTTATTATCAGAATTCTGGTTCTTCTCTTTGTCTGTTTTTTTCTCTTCTTTGTTGTCATCTTTCTTGGGTTGAGGAGAAATGAGGTAAACATTCTTCTTGGTTTTCTTCATGAGCTTCTGTTTCAGGGAATTCGGATCCACAGTCCCTATCACCGTCACTTTGTTTGAACTCATCTCAGTTTTCACCGTCTCCACCCCTGCAAAAACAGAGTCAATAACAAAACCCGAAAAGGCTTCAGAAATCAGAATGAAGAAACGAAGGCGGAAAAGGAGGTAAAACCCAGAAACAAAATGGGAATCTATTGTACCTTTGAATTCATGAATGTGTTTGAGGATTCTGGTAGCGCAACCTTCACAAAAGCAATCAAACTTTAGACCAATGGTTGAGGGACCCTTTTCCTTCTTTTCTCCATCCCCGCCATTCTTGCTTCCATTGTTTTTCTGCAACAGATACAACGAAGAAGCATCATTTAATGAATCATATTGATTCACAAAAAAAAAATGAAATAGAGAGAAGGGTGGGGTTGGATTGCTAACAGACCTCTCCCATTGTGAGTGAAAATCCTTTATAGAAATTTTGTTTTATGAATTGCGATGAGTAAGATGGAAGGAGATGAGTCTTTATAGTCGAGTGAACCACTGTTGATACTGATGATGGATGTTTTAAACGCGTTGAATGAAGGGTGTAACTTAGGGAGTAAGGGGTTGAAAGAGTGGGATACTTCCTAGAAAATGACCAAGGACAGGGACGATTGGATTGGGAAGTTCTTGCCTCGTCCTTTCTTTTGGTAACAATGTAGTAAAAAAATATATATCATTAGTCACTCAACATTTTCTAATTCTTATTTTTGTCACTGAACTTTCAAAATTTTTATTTAATAAATAAATTTTATACATTAAACATTTTTATCGCTTAAATTTTTATAGTAATATTATAACATGACATAAGATATTTTCTATTATAATTTAATATAAAAATAAATTTAAAGAAAAAATAAAATAATTTGTCGGTCATCATTCGTCGTTACCTTTGATAGTCGTAAATGATGTTCATTCAATTTCATATTTCACCGATCATTTATTCTCACTCTCTTGAATCTGAATTTAACTTTTATTTTACCAAAAAATATTCTGAGATCCACGAAAAAAGATCGAAAGTGAAAAAACTGAAACATTTATATCGTAATACATGAATTTTAGAATATATTATTTTATAAAATAATTATCAGATTCTGACTTAGCACGTTAAAATGAGTCACCCAATGTAATTTGGTCTCAAAAGTTTACTGGTTTTAAAAATTGATGGTAGTCGATGGTGAAGACTAGCATCGACTATTATTTTAATTACTTCTAAAATGTAATTATTATAAAATATTATTTTAGTTTTTATTTTAAATTATTCTATATTTAATAGTATTTAAAAATTAAATATAATAATAAAATATTTATGAGTGACATAAAATTCAATTATTAAAGAAAAATATTTAAAAATTTAGTGATCAAAATAAAAGTGAAAAGATTATTGAGTGATAAACGATATATTTTACTCTTAAAAAATTAAATGTGGTGTCATATTTTTCTTTAAAAATTAAATACAAATCTAAATATAGTTGCGGTGCTACGATGATCTTCAAATTTATTATTATGCAACATTTACGTTATGTCACCGTGGCAATTATTTTTTGAAACAAAAATTTTTTTTATTTCCTATAAAAGATTCAATTTAAACAGGAAATCAGGTAATAAATTATTTAATTTCAAATTATAAAGTAATCATTTCAAAAAGGGGTAGACTAGATACCGAGGAGAAAAACAAAATCAGAGAAAATTATGGGCCCAAGAATTAATTACAAATAGGAAAAGGTTAACATTCACACAAACATTAAAATTGATATCTAAATATTCGTATCATAATTATTGAGAAAAATTAAAAAAAATCAAGTTAATTTAAATTTCAATTCCTAAATGCATATATGCACGGTAATTTAAAATTCGCTTTGATATTCACGGTAGTTAAAGGGGATGAAACCTAAAGATCGAGATGTCACTTCTAGTCGGGGATAGAATTAAGATTTGAGATTGGGAGGGAAAATGTAAACTATAAAAAGTGGGAAAAATTCATAAATAAACTAAATTTTAAAAAAATTTAAATAGGGAACAAAAGTTAAAAAAAAATCTTCAAGGGTAAGGTAAGGAAAGTGAACAAAAGAAATTTAAAATAAAAACACATATGATAAGTTATGAATAATTTAAAAAAAAAAAGGTTAAAATGGGTAATATACCACTCAAATAGAGATGAGCACGGGTCGGGTCGGGTCGGATTTTCGGCTCACTCGAACCCGACCTGAACACAAATACCCTATACTCGACTCTGATCCGAATATTTTAAAAAAAAATTGACTCAATCCGACTCGAAAATAAATACCCTAAACCTGAATTCGATCCGGCATATAGAAAAAAATAAATTTAAGGACTAAATTGTAAAAAAAAATTAGGGACTTAATTATAAAAAATATAATTTTAAAGACTAAATTATAAATAAAAAATTAATTTTAAGGACCTAATTATAAAAAATATATAGATAGGGGACCATTATTATAAATATCCCTAAAAATTATAGAAAAATTACATATTGAGTCTCAGTCGGGTCGAATATTTTATAACCTAAATCCGAACCCGACCCGATAACACTTTAAAAAATCATCCGACCCAACCCGAATCCGTTTTTTCATAAAAAAATCCGACCCGATCGGGTCGGGTTGGATCGAAACTCGGTCGGATCGAGTAAAATACCCATCCCTACAACCAAACTATCAAATTAGAACACGATTATGGACTAAATTAAAAAAACAAAAATGCATGGACTAAAAGAGTATTTAACTATTATAAAGTGAATTAAATAAGTACAAGGGAAGAAATAATAAAATTATTTAAATTTTCAAGGACCAAGAAAGTAATTGTCCCTTGCAGAAGGATACCGCTATAAATAACAGAGTAGGGGTGAGCAAAACTCGACTCCACTCGAAAAATTCGAATAACTCGATTTGATTTGAGGCGAAAATACTCGACTCGTTTTGACTCGACTCGAAATTTTATAGGCTCGACTCGACTCGAAAAAATTTCAAATAAAGTTCGAGTTATAAAATAGAAATTTGAATAACTCGAATAACTTAAAATTTTTAGTAATTAAAGGATTAATTTTTAAGTTTGAGATGAATCTATCATTTTTTTATGATATATATACATTGATATATAAAAATATAAAGAAATATTGCTACATATGAAAAAATATATATGCATACCTAATACCTTATATAATTAAAGAAAGTCATTTAAATTAGAATCAAATCATACTATAATATGATAAATAATTATAATTAAATATTTATAGGAAATCAAAAATTCGACTCGAACCGAAAAAATTTCAAATAAAGTTTGAGTCGTAAAATATAACTCGTCAACTCGAATAACTCAAAATTTTTTGACTCGACTCGACTCGACTCGATCGAATACTCACCTTATAACAGATGGATTTATTTTATGAAAGAAACAATTTTAAAAGAGGATCTGGGTATATATGATAATATAATTTAAAATAAAACTTTCAATTTTTTTTACCTTTCTCAAATAACCCTTGAAATCCTTTGAATTTTAAAGTTTAATATCATATTTATCCACACCACTCGCATAAAATCCAATGGTGCCGTGAATTTCTTAAATTTTGATAGTTTATCATTGTACATTGTCGTTCACTAACATCGAAATCTGGATAATTTAAAGCCCTAAAATGTTATTCTTTTAAAATTTTGATCGTTTGTCATTGTGCATTGTCCTTTACTAACATTGAAATCTGGATAATTCAAAACCCTAATATAATCATTAATTTTATTTAGGATTTAAACCCGAGCTTTAATTTTTGTTTAATTTTAAATAACGGACATTAACTTTACTCATCATTATAAAATTCAAAAATCCAAAAATATATGTCTTATTTATCCATTTTATATATTATTAATCTTTACTATTAATTATGTACTATTTACTTAAAAGCAAAAAAAATCAAAAATATTACCATTAATTACATTACTTTAATTTTTTATTTTGTTTATAAAAAAAGAAAATCCAAAAATATATTTATTTCTAATTTTCAGTAACATTGTTTTTATTTCTAATATATAATATTAAGTAAATAAATAACTCAAATCAGAATTAAACCCAAAAAAAATAGATAATCAATCCATAATTTTATTTATAACAGTCCAGAATACAAAACCCACAATAATTAAAATACAAGCCCAAAACTAAATTTAATTTATATTAGCCCATGTTTTTGAGCCTGAACCGACCCAAATCTCTTAGCCCAATCGAGCCCTAATCTGCTAAACAGAACCCTAACATGTTTTCCACTTCTGCGCAGCCAAGGGACAGTCGTTGGATCGATCCCTAGATCCAACAGCCACGATGCAAGCGGAGAAGCTTCCAGAGGCCACACGCGCCACACGCACGGTTCGTCGTCTCCCTCACGCGTGCGTGTGGCGCACGCGCGATGACTCTTCGAATGCCCCGAAGACTGTTCATTTCTCCGACGCCGGACGATCGCCGGATGTTCACCGGTGGTCCTTTTCTCCTCCGATTGTCACGCATGCACAAACAACCAAGAAACCCATGTCAGATTGTACAAGCATCAGAAGCAAAACGTTTATTTTCAGAGGCCAAAAATCATATGAACATCAACAAACATTTCAGAGCATTCGATCAAAAATCAGAGCAGAATCGTACAAGCACCAACACACATATGTGTCCAAATCACAATCAATAGCAAAAATTAAGAGCCTTTTAATTATTTGTAATATTCGACTATAAAATCAAGAAGCCAAACATATAATTGGGGTTCCGCCCACTCATTCGCATCAATACAAAAGAAAAATATTCATAGGTAGAATCCTCTCTTTCTTCTAATTTGCAAAAAAATAAGGGTTAAGAACCATTACCTTTGTATTTGATCTCCTGTGATTCCCCTTTTTCGGTGATAAGCCACAGCCTTCGTGCCATCGGTGAACCGAAATCGAGAAGAGGAAAGAACCTTCTTTTCAGATCAAACATCAGAAGAAAAGGGTTTTATTTCATTTCGTTTTTTTTAAATAAAAAATTTTTCTCTTTCATTTTGAAGGAAAAAGGGATTTTTGGGTTCGGTTTTGAGAAACAAGGTTTTATATTGGGTTTTGGTTTCGAAAAAAATGAGGGATTTAGAAGCGTTTCAAGTTCGCCGGTCACCGTCAGCGATGGCCGAAATCTAAAAATCAAGGTGGTTTTCTGGGTTTTTGCGGCGATTTCTGGGCAAAGGGATGAACATTCATATGTTCATCCTTTACCAGATTAACAAAACAGAGAAAATGGCTTTGGGGGTGTTCTTTTTCGGAAGGAAAATGAAGGAGATGGGTTGTTTTAATTTTTTTATGTTTTATATTCATCCAAATTTTCAAAAATAGGGAAATAAGTTTTTAAAACCCTCCGTATTTCGGTATTCACCCCCTCGGCCCCTCTAACTTTCATCCTCTTTTCAATTCAGTCACTGATTTCAGTCATAACCCCTTTAAAAATGGTTTATTTGCAACTGAGTCCCTTCGTGTCTGGAGGCTTATTTTTAAGCCCTTCCCCCTTTCAAAATAACGCTTCTGGGGCCCGGATGATTTTAAAATTTTCCAATCTGGTCATCGTTTATGACTAAAGCTTGTTTTTCTTTTGATTTGCCCTCAAAGATTTGATTTTCTTCCATTTTGGTCCATTTCCAGTGTTCCTCTTTTTGGTCTTTAAATTTTTATTTTCAGTTATTTAATTCATATTTATTTATTTATTTATTTGCTTATGTTTTTTACTTTGTCCATACATTTTATTTATGCATTATATTCATCCATTGTATTTATTTTGTATATTTTGTTTGCTTTGTATTTATTTGTATCATGCATTTGTTATTTATGCTTGTAATGTATTTTGTACATACTTGTCTTAAATTTTATCCATGATTTTATTTTTGGCACATGTATGTTGAATATTTGTTTACATTATTATATCATGCTCATGTTCATATTTATCTTTATTATTGATGTTATAATATTCATGTTGCATATATTTATTTTATTATGCTTTACATTCATTTTGTCATGCTTTATTATATTGCTATTTATTTGTATGTATTGTTTTTATATTATTTTTGCTCAAACTCACATTATTATTTAATGAACCTAATAATTACGTCTTTATTTGATCGTAGCAGGTTCGTCCTCAAACGTAGTGTCGACGGTATGAACGTTTACCTTCGAATAAAGACACGGTAAAATTAAAATAAATCTGAATCTTTAAACAAACCATAATTTAAATGCCACTTTAAATCATAAAATCTAAAACTAATGAAGCGGTTTATTTTGTAAAGGTGCAAATTTTGAGCGGTTTTTAATGTTAACCCCGTTTTAAATCGTAACCGACTTTCGAACTCAAACCATTTCGAATCTCTAATTTTTACGGTATCCGATCTACACAAAAGTGACCGGTGGCGACTCCAACATTTTTTAATCCTTAAAATTCCCCTTTTTAAAATTCGAATCCCTAAACCAGAACCCCAAATTTTACCCTCAATTTCAAACCCTTAATTTTAATTTTACCTCTTTTCAATTCAAAATCCCCAAATTCCATTTTGTTTTCAAAAATCCCTAAATTCAATTTTTCAATTTAAACTCTAATTTTCGTGTCCCAAATCCCATTTTTGATTTTTCCAATTTTTCAAATAAATTTGAAATCCTAGATTTCTAATTTAGGGTTAGCATTTCAAAATCTCTAACCCTAAATTTTAGGTCTAATTCCCCAATTTCAATCTTCAAGATTTAATTTCTCAAATTTTCATTCTTTCAAAATAGTAACTCTTTTTATTTTAACTCGATTTTAAAAGGGTCGCTACACTCAGAATGTTATTTTTTAAAATAGATAACAATGATCTTTATTTCTTAAACCGAACTTTAAATCTATAAAAATTAAAATTAAACAAAAAAAATGAATCCTATATTTGAAAATAAACTAAGAAAGAGAATCGATGCTTGTTCATCAGCGCACCTCTCTCGATCGTTCAATAAACGACAACTCAAGACCGAAACTCCAAAGGTATAGAACCCAAATCTTTTTGTTTTACTTATTGGTTTGGAATTTGCTTGGATCAAATTGAAAAAGAAAATAAGATAGACTTGTTATTTTACCACTAAAAAGGGTATTTTTTTATAATTTGCTTTGATTGTGAAAGTTGAATAGCCCGCGCGTGAGGAAAACGTCAGCTAGCTGCGTGCAATTCTAGCGGTAGATGAAGGGATCTTCTGGATTAATCTCGATTGTTGGATCAAATTATAATCTAACAACTCTTCATTATCTACATAAAATAAAATGGTTATATTAGATCAATAATAAATTTAATGATTTTTTTATTATTATTAAATGGGTTTGATCAATTGGGGCTGTATAATTAATTATGAGTTTATATTTAGGCTGCCTGTATAAAATATATTGAGTTTTAAAATTTTTTAAATATATTTTCAATTACAACCAAATAATAATAATAATATCAAAACTAATAAACTCCTAATAAAGTAACAATAACAAAATCCAGATAAAACTAATGATTACCGTTATAATCACAATTTGATATTAAAATCGTATATATGCTTAGCAAAATCAAACTACCTGTGAAATAAACTTCCATTAATCTGTTATTTTTCAATTTAAATAATTTTAGTTAGCTTGAATAAATAGTATGACTTCTAAAATTACACAGTATACTATAGGATTTTCTTTATTATGCTTGAATATTTATTAATCTATTCAAACAGATCTAATATTTTATTTGATTTAATCCTATAATTATAGCTAAGTTTCATTGAAAAAACTAACTTATCAACTTAACCAACTTCAATCTTTACCTACAATTTCAACCATCTCTATCTAATACCTTCCCCTAATTTGCTCGGTCGCTAAAAAACTAAATTGTAAATTTTAAATATTAAATTTTAAATTTTAAATTTTAAATTTTAAAAATTACATTTAAATTTTAATTTTTAAAATTTAAATTCATTTTTATTAGTATTTAAATATACGTAGAGACATTAAGATAAATTGTCTCTCCGTGGCAAGGTTAGTGGGTCGTTTTAAAATGTCACGGCATTTGAACTTGACCAAGACAATTGAATATATCTCTAGGATCATGATTACTGGCACAATGAAAATAAATATCTCTCTCACATCAATTCTGAAGACCGCACTTTAATTAGTGTAACGAACCTTTTAAAATTGATAATTAATTAGGTGAAAAGTAAAGGGTGTTAATTTTAAAATGATTGGAAAATTAGGTATTAATTCAAAAAGTGGAAAATATTTGAAAGCTAGGTTTGAAAAATTAAGGGTTTGAGAAATTGAGATTTTAGGGTTTCAAAAATTTAAGAATTAAGTTTAAAAAGGAAAAGTTGGGAAATGTCGGTTTAAATTGGAAATTGAGAATTTAAAAAATTAGGATTGAAATTTAAAAAAAGAATTTTGAAATTAGGGTTTAAAAATGTTGGAGTCATCACCGGCCACTTTGGTAGGCCGGATACCGTAAAACCAGAGATTCGGAAAGATTTGGGTTCGAGAGTCGGTTACAGTTTAAAAACGAGTTTAGTGTTTAAAAACCACCCAAAATTGGAACCTTTATCAAATTGACCGTTTATTTAATTTTGGAAATTTTGTTTTAAAGTGACATTAAATTGAGATTTGTTTAAAGTTCGGATTTATTTTAATTTTACCGTGTCTTTATTCGAAGGCAACACATACACCGCCGACAATGCGTCTAAGGGCGGGCCCGTTACGACCGAATAAAGACATAATTAATTAAGTTTATTAATTATGAATTGAGTGTGAATTTAAACAAAAATAACATATAAGCAACACATATAAAAACTATATACAATAAACGTTGAAATAAAATGCAACAAGTAAAAACATTATGACACCATGAATAAAAGTAACAACAAAATAAGATGCATGTGTATGAAATAAAAGCATAAGTAAAATGCATAGAACAAATAAATAACATGACAAATATGATAAGAAAATGAATGTACAAATGAACTAATGTACATAAAGACAAATATACGTGCATAAAATATAAATGAAAACATAAACGAAATAAAATAAATGTATGACAAATAATTTAAAGCATGTACAAAAGTGAATAAGTAAATAAACATGAATGAATAAATAAAATAAAATGATAAATAAATTAAATAAATAAATAAACCAAAACAATAATATATATAAAAAAGACGCCGGAAATGACCAAATTAAAAACAATAAAAAACTTCAGACCCTCAAGGTGTTATTTTAAACTGAGGAATAGCTTACAAGAAATAAACAAAAGCACGGAGGGACTTTTTAATAATAAAACCATTTCGAAAAATGAGATTATAAGTCGATTGGTGACCAAATTGAAAACTTTTGAAACTATTTGAGGACCGAGGGGATGATTTAAATGACGCGGAGGGGTTTAATGAGCGTAATAAACTCATTTTCTTTTATTAGCTCCTATAAAACACAAAATAAAGATTGGTCTCCTCTTTTTTCTCCATTTTTCCAAAATCAGATGTAACCCCCCCTAAAATCCTCTATATTCTGGAAATGAGGATGAACACTCATCGTGTTCATCCTTCCAAACCCAGAATCCGGCGAATCAAGCCCAAAAACCATCGCACATCGGCCGCTTATCACCACGACGACCATCGTGAGTGGTGGCCGACGAGTTCAAAAACGTTAAAACGTCCCCCTTCGAAAACAAAAACCAAAAAAGCAAACCTCTTTCTTATTTTGAAATCAGAAACCCTTTTATTCAACTAAAAAAATCGAAACCCTTATTTGCCTAAAAAAACGAGAGGAAAATGGTTTTTTCCTTCGGTTTGAAGAAAAAGGGGCAAGAAGAACAATTCTCCTTCGATCTTGGCTCACCAAAACGGTGCAAAGGCCACGGTTTATTGTCGAAGAAAGAAATCGAAGAGGACGAAGAAGAGAAGAAAAAACAAGGGTAAAAAAAACTTATTCTTTCTCTTTATTTTGGTGTAAGCGAAAAGAAAATTTGGCTTTGGTTACCTCCAAAAAAAAGCTCTCTTTTCTATTGATTTCGAATGTGTATGGAACCCTGAGTACATATTTTTCTCTGGCTTTATAGCCGATTGTTACAAGGGGAAAAAAAAAATAAAATCCCTATTTTGCTTCTGAAATTTGGTTGTCTTTTGTGTACATTTGATGCTCTGATTTTATTGCCCGAGTAGCTTCTGATTCTTGTCGTTTTTGGTGGTGAATATCCTCTGATATCTTTGTGAATTTGTCGGATTTTTGTTTGAATGCTTCTGAAATTTGGTACGTTTTGCCTCTGTTTTTTGAAAATTTTTGCGTTTTTATCACTGATTGTTGGTGGAATTGTACAATTTTCTGACGTTAATCCTTGTTTTTTGCATGAGTTGGCTGCTGGAGAAGGAACGAGGACCAACGACGAGACGATCGGATGGCGACCGGCTGAAGAACGAAGAGGCGATCTGAAGCTGAAAGGACGTGCGTGCACTGCACGACGACCACCAAATAGCTTTGATCTGGGCCGTTAGATCTGGGACAAAAGGAAAGGGGTAGTTAGGGTTATTCAATTGTAACAGGATTGGGTCTGATCCAAGTGGGCTCAATAATGGGCTTGAATATAATATATTTTTATGCTGGGCTTGTAATATTTTGGGTCTGATATAATATAAAATTATTATTGGACTTAAACATTAATAAATTGGGCTATTGTTTAATATTGTGTTTCTTATTTATTTAATAATAATAATTATTATTATTATTATTATTATTATTATTATAAAATAAGATAACAATAATAATAACAATAATAATAATAATAATAATAATGAAACAAAACTAAAAAGAAAGACACGAATGGAAAAAACATATATAATATTTTTTATTTATACATTTTTTTAATAATGATAATATAATAGGTAAAAAGAGTATTTAAGCATCGAATATATATTTTTTACAAATAACTGTACAAGATATATACATTTTTTGAATTTTTGTGAAGATATTAAAAGTAAATATATTAACACTAAGAACCAAATTTAAACTATAGCCCATTATTCGAATAAAAGTAAACCTAAATTAAAACTCCGGATAAAATTAATGATCACAATTAGCAATAGTACGAGGTTTTATTTTATTTATAAACAGCCACCGATTTTTTATTAATTTTATAAAAAAATTATAATTATAATGCATTCAAAAAGAAAATTAATTGGACTAAATAACTCAAAAAATTCTTCCAATTCAAAAATAAATAAAAATGATAAATTCTATGGAGATAAGCATACTAATAAAATTCAAAAAAAAATATTTTTTATCTCTATTCAAACAAGAGCATAAAGAAGGAATGAGTGGTTTGTGATCCAAATTATCATGTAAAAAGTATTGTTACCTATAACTGATTTTATTGACAAACAACCATCAACAGAGTGAGAAAAAAAATAGAAAATAACGTCGATTAAATCTTTGTACGAACAACAATTAATCGCTAAAGTATGTTGAAACATACCACAAAGATAGACAAATCAAGCCACAAAACAAAAAATAAAATCATATCACAAAGATAAAAAAAAAAAACGTATCACAAGAACAAAAAAAGAACGTGCCATATAAACAAAGATTCTTATTAAAATAAAAAAAATAAATTTAATAATAAATAACCAATATTAATATTAATTATCCACCATCAATAAAAAATTTATTAAAGTGAAAAACTGCTCAAATTGTTATTGTGATAGAGGAGAGTCGCTAAAGATTGTTTGTCTTAAATTTTTTAAAGATTGAGTTTCTAATTACTTTCTTATATTAAATAGCGTATACTCCATTGAACATATGCAACAGCAACAAGTATCTATTAGAATTAAGAGGCTCATTTTTTCTTTTTTATAAATTTCATCGTATTTTTATTAAATTTATAGAAAAATTATCATTATATCGTATCTAAGAAATAAAATAATTGGATTGAATAACCCAGAAAATTTTTTAACCCAAAAACAATGAAAAAGAAGATTTCTATAGAGATAAGCATTCCAACAAAATTCAGAGGCTTCCTAAATCTTCTTGTCTTTGTCCAAACAAGACGCATAAAGAAAGATGAAGTTGTATGTGATCCAAACTGTCATGCAAAAAGTATCGTTACCCAAGACTGATTTTATCGGCAAAAAAACCATCAAACGTGTGGGGATAAAATTTTCCAAGTGATCACTGATAGAAACATAAATCAGAAACTAACGTCGGTTGAATCTTTGTGTGAACAACAAACGATCGCTAGGTTTTGTTGAAACATGCCACAAAGATAGATGAATCAAAAACTAAAACAAAATAAAAAACATGTCATAAAGACAGAAAAACATTTTATAGAAATAAGAATTCTTATTAAAATTTAAAACAAAACAAAAATAATAGATTCGGTGATCAATAATTAATATTAATATTAATTATCGACTACTATCAAAAGAATTTAACAAAATAAAAAAACATTACTAAAAAAGTGAAGAGCAGCTAGGGTTTCTCGGTGAAAAGTGCAAGACAATTAAGAGGCTCATTTTGAGTTAATACCATATGTGTTACATTATACGTGTAACGCTTTAGAGTGATGTGAACATTAATATTTTATTAGAAAAATAAAAAATGGTATTTACACTATTAAATTTGTTTTAACAAAATGTTAGTGATCCGTGTTAAGTGTATTAAAGTGATTTTTTAATCGGTCAATTTCATATCAAATATATTATTACATAAAATAAAGGTATAAAGATAATTTTAATCTTTAACATTTATAATTTTTGTCGTTTTGACCCTTACTTTTTTGGATAAATTTAGCCCTTAACCTATATTATTTTAACAAATAGCTTATTTTTTAACACTATAGTAACTGGAACGTTAAAAATCTAAAAATGATGACTTATTATATGCATATGATAATATATTTTAAATAACATGATATCTAACCTATCAAATACATATATATATAATATAATTTTATTCTAATATAAAATATAAAACAATTAAAATTCAAATAAAATATTAAAAATTAATTAATTCTAAAATAAAATACTATTAAATATTCTTAACCCTAACTATGATAGAATTAAAATCCTACCTAAAAAATTAATTAATTTCGAACTGTGTTCATATTTTTTAAGATAAGACTTTAATTTTATCATTGTTAGGGTTGAGAATGTTTAATAGCCTTTTTATTTTAGAATTAATTAATTTTTAAAATTTTATTTGAATTTTAATTATTTTATATTTTATATTGGAATAAAATTATATTTCATATATATATATATTTGATAGGTTAGATGTCATATCATTTAAAATATATTATCATATCCATATAACATGTCATTATTGTTAGATTTGTAACGATCTAGTTATCATAGTAGTTAAAAAATAAGTTATTTGTTAAAAAGATATAAGTTAAGTGCTAAATTTATTAAAAAAAAAAAGAATAATGACCGAAACGATAAAAAATATAAACGTTTAAGTATTAACATTATCTTTATGTCTAAAATAAATAAAGTATATAATTATGACGATGATACGTGACGAAGACTTCACGAAACTAAATAGGAAAAAAGCTTATGCTTCACGCCCAACGCTTTAATAAATAAGGTAGACAGGAAGAATGAACTACAATAAGAATAGCTTTCACAAAATCGAATAGATAAAAAATTTGAAAATCAAATACGTCGATAAACAATTGAGATATAAATTATTTATTTTTTTATTATATTTTTATTATTGTTGTTCTTTCTTTAAAATAATAGATTTAAGGTTTAGGGTTTAAAGTTATAGATTATAATTAGAGTTTAAGGGATAAGGGTAGAATATATTTAAAATTTAACTTTTAAAATTTTTTAAAGATTATAAACATAAATAAATATGATTCATGGCAACATTTTTTATTTAGACATTTGGACACGAGAGAGTAAGAACTACATCTCCCAATGTCCATTACACACAGGCCGTGTTCCCATAGCATCCAAGCCAATTCAGGTAACTTGCTTGGTTTGTAAAACCAAAACCCAAACATTTTAAACTATGATTCTCCGCTCAGCAAGAATCATTGTCAGAGTTGTCTCATATATTATTTTTAAGATCATGAATGAAAAATTTAAAATAAGTCATTAAAGAATAAAAGTAAATTTATTTTAAACAATTAAATTAATATTTTATTAATAAATTATAAATAAAAATATATAAAAAATACAAAAGTAAAAAAAAGTATGAACTCTAAGTGTTCGCTCATGCTACTCCTTTTGCCGACTAACATTTTCGTAAATAAAAAAAATGTTACTATCAAGGTTGGGCAAGATCAGGTACCCGACCAATTTAAATAGTATTGATTTTGGTTCTGATAATCACTGATTTTTACAAATTGAATTTAGTCTCGGTCCCGGTTATACCGGGTCTTAAATTTTAAGAACAAATCCCGTTATTGGTAGGTATCGATTTCAATATCAGGTACCTGATCAATTAATTTATTCTTAAAAATTTGAGTAATTGAAGCAAAAAAAATTTAACCACCAATAATAATATTAAATAATAAAATTAGAATATTGTAGACTTAAAATTAAAATTTTAAAACTAGTCATACTCATAATATTTATACATAAAGAGAAAGTTTGATAAGAAAAATAAACAAAAGAAAATCAATACCCGATATTTACTATCGGTCTCGGTACTACTGGGTACCCACTGGGTACCGGGTCAAAAAAAATCAAGATCCATTCTCAGTCCCGGTTATGACCGAGACCTAAATTTTGAATTCAGTCCCGGTCCCACTAAAACCAATACTAGATAAAAATCCACCGAATCTTATCGGGACCGGATAATCGAGTTTTTTTCCTACCCCTACTAACAAGTACAAAGGGCAAGTGCTTGCAAAGTCAAGCATGAATTATATATACAGTAGGGGCTCTTTGTCTTACTAATTTTTTAATATAATTACATTTAAGGTCCTTTTTAATTTATATAACAGTAAAATAAGAATTTTGTCCCTCTTAAATTTTAGATTTAAAAATTTACTCTTAATATTTAATCCTAACTTCGTCTTTGATGGCCGGAAAAGTACACAAATACTTGGAATCCTATACCATTTCCATGAGACTGAATTGTGTAGCATAAATTAGTTGAAATCTGAAGGGACAAGACATTCGTTCAGTTTGGTAGTAATTTGTATACATCAAACACACTTATCTTCCACGCTCGTGCTTCAAAAAACCTTGTTAGAGCTTTCAAGTCAAACGAAAAAAAATAATTGTTTATACAAGAAGGCATGAGATTCAAACTAACGACTAAGACAAATTTGAATCATTGGGTTTAGCGCTCAAATTTCCAAACACCATTTAAAGGATTACATAATATTTGGACAACTCATCATAAGCTTAGTTAGTTATTAAAGAAAAGGGTAAATTACATATGTCAGCAGTAAAATTACTTTTCAATCCTATTTTGGTCTCTCAAGTTTAAAAGTTCTCAATTTAATCACTGAACTGCCGATTTTGTTATCGTTTTGGTCACTCATGTGTTAAATAAAAAATCAACTGGTGACATGGAAAACACTTGTGCTGATGTAAATTGCTTTTTGTTGGCATGACAACCATATATCATCCTCGTTTTCCTTTTTTATTTTATCTTCCTCGAAGATAAAAGTTTTATAGTTTTATCCCTCTATCATGTTGACGTTGAAATAATCATTTTTTTATGTTTTCTTCAATCGTTCAAGACACAAAAAACTTATCTCATAGTCGCTATCACTATCAATTTATTTATTTATTTATATCAAGAATCAGTTTAGAACTTACAAAACTTAACCTAAAACTCAAAACACGCAAAACCCCAAACTACTTTAAACTACAATATTCATTGTTCAATCAACATGGAATCAAGACATGTTGTTCACTTCCTCCTTCACCTCCCCACCGTTGAAATTCGGAAGAAGATGTTCCATCATAAAGAAATCAAATAAAATCCTAAACAAGATTTTTTTTTATCACAAGAAACCAAGTTTTTAGTCTATTTCATAATTTTTAAAAGGCAGAAGTGCAACAGAGTGGTCAAAATAGGACCAAATCGAAAGTTTAATGATTAAATTAAAAACTTTTAAACTTGAGTGACAAAATAAGAGTAGGAAGAAAATAAAGTGATGGAGTTTGCTATTTACCTAAACCAAAAGTTGTAAAACTTAATAGTGATAGGTTAAGACCCGAGTGTGAGTCCATCAAGTAGGTAGACTTATACCACAATCTTTTGACCTACAACAGAGAAAATTAAGTATTAACTAATTACCACGACTATAATTCATTAATCCTTTTTTATTAATCTTTACCTCGAGAATCGAGAAATTTAAGAGAACAATGATGTTTATAGTTATATTTAGGTATAAAGATAATTTTGATCCTTAACATTTATGATTTTTATTATTTTGATTCTCATCTTTTTTTTTTATATAAATATCTCATTTTTTAACTATCATAATGACTAGATAGTTAAAAAAATTAACGATAATGATATGTCATATATATGTAGAATGATATTTAAGATTTGAGAATGCTTAGTATTCTTTTATTTTAGATTTAATTAATTTTTAATATTTTATTTAAATTTTAATTGTTTTATATTTTATATTAGAATAAAATTATATTTTACATGTATATATTTGTCATTGTCGTAAAAAATTTAACGATAATGACATGTTATATAAATGTAGAATGAGGCTAGATGCTATATTATTTAAAATATATTATCACATATATATGACATGTCAATATCTTTAAATTTTTAACGGTCTAGTCATTATGTTAGTTAAAAAATAAGTTATTTGTTAAAAAGACAGGTTGAGAGTAAATTTATTCAAAAAAAGAATAAGGGCCAAAATGATAAAAATTATAAACATTAAGAGTTAAAATTATCTTTATACCTTATATTTAGTAAAATAGGTGATTTGGGGTAATTTTGGAGAAATAGACCAAAATCTACAATGTTGCTTAAACCTCGTCACCTACAGGTGGTGAAGTGCCTGAACTTCGCCATCTACAAGTGACGAGGTCCATGTTAGCCATTAGATTGAAATGAAATCAATGGTGTATGTACCTCGCCACTTGCAGATGACGATGTCTAAAGAATATTGTTCCTTTTGACTTATTCTCTTAAATATTTTTTAAATATACTTATTTTCTTAATTTTTTTTAACTTTATTATTCACCTAAATTAGTCCAAAAATATATAAACTTTAGTCCTTGATTTCTTGTATACAACATTTTCCATCCAACCCCAATGCTCACATGATTTCCTGATTTATTTTAATTGGACAAGTTCTATCTCTCTATATTTTATTTGTTTTGCTTGACTTGATTTACAGCTAAGATCTCAGTGGGTGTTGAACATGAAAATTTTGAAATTTTTATATGGATTTGGATTGGTTTAAGTTTGTGTCTGAATCAGACACTTGAAGTAGGAAGTACAAGACTCGTAGGCAGTGACATCATCCATGCAAATGATTCATTGTATAATTTCCCTATAATAACCTGTCTGCTGCTGCTGCTGCTGCTGCATTAAATATCCAACATAGCATATATGTTTATGATAACATCTTATCCTGGAAAGTCAATGGACCATTTTATTAACTAAAAAAAACTACATTCTAATTGTATATCATTTGTTTAAAATCTGAAAAATAAGCAGCAATGAAGATTAGGGTATGGAGGCATTTCTGGTTCATAACATGGTTTTTAAAGGAGAGAATGGAAAAAATGTGGAGCCATAGTGCGATATAGAGGTAACAAATGGGAACTTCTATTCATGTTATTTTTGTTTGGGTTATTTCAGGTTTGATTATATTCGATTTTAGTGTAGATCTAATTTAATTTTAGTTCGAGTCTTTGGAAATTAAAGTCATATCAGGTCAGTTGATAAGATTGTGTCAATAGGAGATCAATCAATTTGTAATTCGTGTCAAATTTTCGATTGGTCGGTTTCGGTCAGGTTTTCAAGTTAAATTAATTTTTACACATATATGATTTTTTGGCTAGTTGAATTGTATAGTATTCATCTTATTTTTTTATTTTTTTTAATATTTTTTTTATTTCAGGTTAACTTCGGTTTATGTGAAATTAATTTGAGTCTATTTGATTCAGTTAAAAATCAATTCAAATCTATTTCGATTCAACTAAAATTAGGATAGATTTTGATTCAATTTATTTTGAGTTTTGAATCAAATTCAGGTTATAATATATAAATCGATATTAAATCTCAGATCAAGTAAATAAGTTTGAAAATCGAATCTCGGATCTATCCCAAATCCCCCGCATCATCTTTTATTTAAAAAATCCCCTAAAAACTCAAGGTCAACAAGTCCACCTTTAAGTCTGACTTGGTACCATTAAAAACCAAGAAAGTCTGTACTCTTTCAATATTCTTGACAAACAGTGGCAGCAGAAATCCTAAAAAATACCCCACTCCCACGCAACAAATTTGTTTCCAAAGACCTATAATTGCCTTTCCAGTTTGATTTGGTATCCCAGTAGGATGTACAGTGCAGGCTCACGTAGTCACCAGGGAGTCTGCCATTCATCTTCTTTAGCTATGATTACTCATCTAATTTTCATGTAATTTGATTTCAGTGATTGAGAGACTCGGTGCACAGTAATCACACCATCAGCAAACAAACAAATATATGCAGAATATAAAAAGCTTTTACCATGTACTGTCAAACAAAGATATGTTTGATTTCATTACAGAACACAAAGCCCCAGAAACTGAAAGTATATATAAATATATATGAAAGTTTCTACAATATCAGTCCATCCATCCATCCGTCAAATACCCACCCCCTCAGCTTTGGCCCTTACCCCATCGAATCTTTCTGATTTTACACTTGCAGTCGTCGGTCCATCCATTCAGTAGTAATAGTACATGGCTTTCTCTTGCGTCTTGTTTTCATCAATGAAGGCACAGGAATTATTATTACCGCTGCAGTTAATCAGTCGCTTAACATCTTCAACATCATAGTCTAATGGCGTTTCTCCATTGTAACCACTTGCTTTCTCACCCCATTCGCTAACATTTTCACCTCCACAACTTAACATGGATTTGGGGTTGTCTTCGTAGCCATTAGATGCACAAAACCCCTGAAAACTAGTCATGTCTTCCCGCTTCATCTCTCCGCCATAACTCATCTGGCTACAGCTACCATCTGAAGAAGTGCAGCTGGGTTCACTCCCAAACATGATCAACTTTTCTTTTACCGGATAATAACTCTCTGGGACAGTGCTGTGGTTAAAACAAGGATTGGTAGCCCAAAAAACATGGCTGTTGTTCAAAAGATCAGATTGAACCGTTGGCAAGGGTTCAAAACAAGTAGTTGGAGTTGGAGTTGGAGTGTAATAAGTAGGTAGAGTCTGATGGGAAGATGGGAATGGATTTGGCTTTGTCCGGGCCATGAGCTTCTTCTTAAGCTTAGTGTTCCAGTAGTTCTTGATATCATTGTCAGTCCTGCCCGGTAACTGAGCAGCTATTATTGACCATCTGCAAGTTGGATATTATAAGTAATTATCCAGGAAGAACAGATTGTCGTTGTGAACAAGTAAATGACACAGTCGAGCCAATTTATAGATCTTGTAATAAAGGGGAAATGAATGATATAAAATGAAATAAGAAACCGAAGCTAAGCTACCTGCTTCCAATGCTAGCAAAGAGGCTGCAAATAACCCTATCTTCCTCATCAGTGTAGTCACCATGTTTAATGTTTGGCCTGAGATAGTTTAGCCACCTCAATCTGCAGCTCTTCCCGCATCTCTTCAGGCCTGAACATGTTAAATAGTTTAAGAAGAAGCTGGAAAGACAAGACTGACGAGAGAAAGATGATGAACAAGCAATACCAGCTTTGTGTGGTAGAGCAATCCAATTTCCCCCAGTGCCATATTTGTGGATGTAGTCCTTGAGCAGTGAGTCTTCTTCAGGAGACCACGGCCCTTTCTTCACATTTGCCTTGTCACAGCAAGGAGCCCGCCCCATACCTTTCTTTTCTCTCCAACACAAATCTTGTGATGGCTTAGATATCTGCTCTACTCCCCTCTTTAACAAACCAAACCTATACCTTTCTACTATTCAACTTCTCTCAGGCCTCCTGCCTTTTAATAGGCAACACTGGTCTTAAAATCAAATAAAATATACGTTCAACTACATTTAACTTCAAATATAGACACGTATTAAATTGTTGTTACAAGTTAACTAGACAACAACAATTTAATAAAACTTTGAAATACTATCACTTTCTATAATGTAATAAAACTATTATGATGTTATTTATGTTTTATTTTCTTCATATTTTTAATATAATATAATTAGACGAGATTATTTCTAAAATATAATAAATAATATATATGTTTTGTTCGAAAATTTTATTGTGGATTTTAACTTTTTCATTATATGATATGAAGTGATTAATTTTTTTTATTATTAGTTATCAAAAAATTTCCAAATTTTATATTTAATTTATGTTTATATTTAAATTGTAAGCTCTCGTTGTAATTTAGATATTTTCTTTTATAGTAATACTAGCGTTCTATAAAAGAAGTTCATTACTTAATAAATTAAGTGTTATAAGGAACCAACAAATACTTAGTAAGAATTTATAACACCCTTGACCCGAATGTCGTCACATTAGGCCTCTAATCTAAAACTCGTTTTTAAAATTTATGTTTTAAAAGCTCAAATATCCAATTCAAGTCCAAATCTATAATAAGTCCATAAATTTTAAACCATGTAAAATCAAATAGTTCTAAAAGTAAGGAGCTCCAAATATTACAACTTTCAAAAGCATTCAACTCAAGCCCAATCAAAACAAAGTACTTTGACACAAGTACATGACTCATTACATCTAGTAATAGTAGTCTGACACAAGTCGATGCTGAAATCAACCATGATGGTGCTCCTTCGATCCTCGTCGCCACCTAACCTACGTACGAAAACACATTCTGAAAACGTTAAGCTAAAGAAGCTCAGTGGGTAGTACACCACTCGATCCACATCGCACATATAATAAGTAAAGCATATACAACATATATGATTCCATGATATGAGAACAATGACGGTACCATATCCCCTTAAACATATGATATCATGCACGTATATTATCGATATACAACATATACATGTTACGAGAAGTTCACACAGCATCTCATATACCATAATAGCCATATATATAGTAGTACAATCTACGTCCACTAAGCATCAGGATTCCAAACTTTAGGATGAGTTCCCGTGTCCACTAAGTATCGGGATCCTACATTCAAGCTTGGAATGGTCCATCAAGCATCTTTGAAAGAGGCCCGCATCCACTAAGCATCGAGATCCTACGTTCAACTTGTCTTCGAGTGTTGTAACACTTTAACCTTGTATATATAGGGTTTTTGGACCCATCCCATAATATTATAACAATAGGTAACCCATTAGCACACAACAAGGTTCCTAGATTACCATACAACACATATAAAGCCACCAATACCTTAAGAGTTACTATCACCATTTTAATTCACACATTGGTTACCGAGTGATTAGCCAATTATCTCATAAACAAGGTCAAAATATCAGTTTTTCCGTTTTAATATTTATTTTGCACCCTAAGAGACCCAGAAGACCCTTTACCTCGAATTATAGAATTCCTGAATAAAAATATTAATTTTTAGACAATAGCCCAGTGAATACCGATACGCCTATTTGGGGTATCAGTATGTCTCCCCGTATCGATACGCCTTCATTGCATACTGATACGCTAAGCTAAACAGCTTTGAACAACCAAAAAGAATACCTATACGTACCGATACAATTATCCTCCATACCGATATTGAATTAAGCCCGTATCACTATACCTATTTGGTGTACCGATACACCCTTATATCGTAAACCCAATGTAACAGTTGTATTGATATGCCCTTGTATACCAGTACCAAAAAACATCTCTGAAATTTAAAATATGCAAGGAGTATCTGTACATGGACTCATGTACCGATACGCCTCATGTGAACTCCCCAATTTTACTCTAGCGTACCGATATAGGCCTACCCTGTATCCATACCCTTTCTCAAAATTGTAGATCTGGGTTTCTAAACTCCCATTTTCCACTCCCAAACAAGATAAGTCATCCCATATTGTTCATATAAGTTATTAAAGTAGCAATTGATGTGTTTTTACCCGATTTACAATAATTTAATCACCAAATTCAATTATGTCATTAGAGAGGGTTCCTAGCTACCATAGCAAACAACCAATCAACCATACATCCAACAACTTAGTTTTATGAGATGCATGATGTTAAGGAGATAATAGAGTACCAACCTTTGAAAAAAACCATCTACAAACACGTTTTCTCCTTCCCAAAGTTCCTTAAAGGCTCTCGATCTTCCTTCTCTGCAAGAAGATGTCAAACTAAGAATTAGACACCTTTAGGAAAGATTCTCAGAACTTAAAACACGAAAAAACTAAGATTAAAACTCTTAAAACTTTCCTTCCCGTTTTCCCCTCAACCCTTACTCATAACCTCTTTTCTTCCCAACCCTATATATTTTTACCTTGTTTGATAGATCTCCAACAACTCTATCACTTCTTCTTTAGCTCTAAAACGAGATTTTCAACAGAAACTCTAAAGTTTGCTTATTGAACTTGAAATTTTAGGTGAAAGAATAAATGTGAAAGACGAAAAAAATAAAAGGACAAAGGGTGACTTTAGCCAACTCTTTTCCTCTCCCTCTTTGTCAAGTGATTTGTTAATTACCATAAAACCCCTCACTTAAATCATTTGGGTTAAAGACAACTTAACACACTCAATCCCAAGACCCAAAACCAGCATAAAGCTCAAACTCGAGGCCCAAACGTCGAAGTTTAATGCTTCGGGTTAACTCGACACTCAAATTTGAATTCGAGTCATGACGAAATTTGTCATATACTTTATCATGCCACCTATATTTATTTGGCGTATAAATATTTTTTTGACTAATGCCACTGAATTTTTATTAAATTCATAGAAAAATTATAATTACATCGCAATCAAGAAGCAAAATAATTGGATTAAACAATCCAAAGATTTTTACAACCCCAAACAAAGAAAAATAAAAAATTATGTGGAAATAAACCCAAATAAAATTTCTCTGTCCAAACGAGACACATAACGAAGAAAGAAAAGAGTTGTAGACGATCCAAACTATCGTGCAAAAAGTATCACTACCCATGACTGATTTCATCGGCAAACAACCTTCAACCGAGTGGGGATAAATCTTATCAAGTAACCACCGACAAAAAAATATAAATCAGAAAACTAGCATCGATTGAATCTCTGTGTAAAGAACAATCGATCACTAGGGTATGCTGAAAAATGCCGCAAAGACAGATAAATCAAATCAAAAAACAAAAACATGCCATAAAGACAGAAGAAAAACGTGTCACAAGGACAAAAACAACATGCTATAAAAGTAGAGATACTTATTAAAATAAAAAATAAAACAAAAAAAAATAATAGATAATTACGTGTATAAATATTTTTAGTGTAAAACGTTTTCTTTCATGCGCATTATGGATGTGAATAAATTTAGCATGTTATATGATTTTAATCTTATATTTAAACAAGTTTGAATTAAATTTATTGAGTGGTCCAATAAAAAAATTGTTATCATTAATTTGATGACTCGGTTCGAACAATTTATTTACATAAGATAAGTATGTTTTCAAAGAGCTAAAAATATAACATATAGCATTATGTAGACGAAATTTGAAAATTACTTAAAATAACTCAGAAGAATAGAACTCAAGAGGATTTTGGGGCTAAAAAAGCTGAATGGGAATTCCTCAATCAAACGTTGGAGTTCTTTCCTCCGGCGAAAAAAGATGGGCAGGTTCTTGTTCAGCCTCCTCTTGACATTCTTCAATTTGGTGCCAAGCAATGGTCAAATGCATTAGTGGGTAATTTTCTCGGATAATCTCCATCACTGTCTGTTTTTCAGAAGATAGTTGATAAACTTTGGGGTCGTGAGGGTTCAATTGAGATTCGATTCCTTTCTCCAAGTGTCTATATGTTAAATTTTCCATCCCAGAGGGTGCGAGATTGGGTACTTGAGAAGGGTCCATGGCATATCCAACAAAAGGCTATTGTGTTGCGTAAATGGTCACCGGGTATGCAATTTCAAGAACTTACTATGGAATTTGCGCCTATTTGGGTTAAACTTTGACATATTCCTCTAGAGCTCTTTTCTCAGCAGGGGATAGGATATGTGACAAGTGCTGTTGGGAAGCCGTTGTACTCTGATCGTGTAACTACTTTGAAGCAGAGTTTAGAATTTGCTAAAGTTTGTGTTGAGGTACAGGCTACAGAGGTAATCCCTTCCTCGGTTTCGATTGATTTAGGGGATAATATTGTTAGTGTTTCTGTCGAGGTGGTTTGGTCGCCGCCTAAATGTTTGCATTGTACTGTGTTTGGTCACTCTGATGAGAGTTGTAAGGACATATCTACTGAAGTTAATAACTCAGCTACTATAGGTCCTCTATTTGTAGATGCTACTGGGTTTATAGAAGCTGAGAAAGATATTGTGGGGGTTGAGCAAGCTGTGGGAGTTGACTATGAAATAGAGGGATCTGGTGATAAAACTCTAGATGACTCTTTTCAAGGGGGTGTTAATTTGATTCCTATTCCACAAGTTGATTTGGGGGTAGTTCATAAATTTGACTTGTTGGCTGTCTTGGATGTAGTTACCGAGAATCTATCTGCTCCTGAGGTTGTTACCTTGAGTCCGAAGAAGGGGCGTGTAGTAGCTGGTGGGGTGGCTGAGCTCATGCTACAGTTGAAGCCGAAGTCTAAGGACCCAAAAAAAAAGGGAAAAGGTAAAGGAGGAGGTGGTCAAAAGGGTGGTATCTCCTCTCCTTTTATATGACAATTCTTACTTGGAATGTTAGAGGGATGAATGACCCTCAAAAGCAGAGTAGTATTTTGAAAGTAGTTAAGAAGGTAGGTGTTGAGATCGTATGTTTGCTTGAGACGCGAGTTAAAGAGCATAATGCGCATGGAATTATAAATAGGCGATTTTTGGGTTGGAAGGTGTTACATAATTATGAGTTTGCATTAAACGGTAGAATTTGGATCCTCAGTAAAGCTGGATGGGATTTGAAGGAAGTTTTTAAATCTGATCAGGTAATTTGTTGTCTTGTTGGATACATGGGGATTGAGTTTTATCTCTCAGTTATTTATGCCAGTAATAGTAGGGATGAGAGACTTATTTTGTGGAAGGATTTGGTTGAGTTCAAAGAGCGTATGACTAATGTCCCTTAGGTACTAACTCGTGATTTTAATGTCACTTTTACACTTGAGGAAAGTTCGGATTATGATAGATCTAGGGGTGTCACGGGGGCAATGAGGAATTTTAGGGATTGTATTGAGGAAATGGATGTTATGGATCATATCTATGAAGGAGCAGTGTTTACCTGGTGTAATTTACGGGAGGAGGGTCCTCTATCGAGGAAGCTGGATAGGGTACTGGTGAATCACTGGTGGCTTTCCAAATTTCCTAGTTCGAGAGTTGAATTTTTGGTTCCTGGTTGTTCTGATCATAGCCCTATTCATTTGTTGGTGGAAGCAAAATGTAGTTCTCCCTCTAAACCTTTTAAATTCTTTAATTTTTGGATGAAATCATGTTGACTTCTTTACTGTGGTTGAAAAATCCTGGAAAGAATCTGTGGCAAGGAATCTATTACAGGTTTTATTCTCTAAACTAAAACGATTAAAGTCTCCTTTAAAGGTACTGAATCGTACTGCTTTTAGTGATATTTCTGGGAGAGTTATGGCTCAACAGACTATGGTTGCACAGCTACAGGAGACTTTATTGTGTTGTCCTACTGCTGAAAATATTAGTATTGAAAGAGCTGTTGTGGCTAAGCTGAATGAATTACTTCAAAATGAAGAGCAATTTCTTCGACAGAAATCTAGGATCCAATATGTTAAAGAGGGTGACCAAAATTCTGGTTTCTTTTTTAGGCATGTTAAGGTTCGAAATAAGGCAAATATGATTCGGGTTTTACGAGGGGAACATGAAGAGAAATTTGACACATATGATACTATTTCTACTGCGTTTATAAGTTTCTTTGAGAGCAGTCTTGGGAGAATTGATACAGCTATTAAGAGCTTTCCTGATGCACTTCTACGGGAATTGATGGAAGCTGAATTACCTAATGAAATGAAGAATTCTTTAATTTGTCCAGTTACACCGAAGGAGATTAAGGAGGTCATTTTTAGCATGAATGGGAACAAATCCCCTGGACCAGATGGATTTAATGCTAAATTTTTTCAAGCAGCTTAGAGTATTGTGGGTGAAGAAGTAATCAATGGAATAATTTTCTTTTTTGCCACAGGTAATCTGCCAGTTTCCTTTAATTCGACTATTATTACTCTTGTCCCTAAGATCGAGGTTCCCAGTAGGGCTACTGATTTTAGGCCTATATCTTGTTGTAGTGTGATATATAAATGCATAACTAAGATTTTGGCCAATAGGATGAAACAATGCCTCCCACATCTTATTAAGCAAAACCAGGGTTTTTTTGTTGCTGGTAGAGATATTGTTGATAATATTTTACTAGCTCAGAAATTGGTAAATGGTTATGGGAGGAAGCATGTATCTCCTAGGTGCACTTTAAAAATAGATTTGAGGAAAGCTTTTGATTCTGTTGATTGGAAGTTTCTTTTACAAGTCTTGCGATTGTTGGGTTTTCCTGCAATGTTTTGTAAGTGGATTGAAGCTTGTGTTATGCATCCTAAGTTTTCCATTAACCTGAATGGGGGTTTGGTAGGGTATTTTGAAGGAGTAAAAGGTATAAGACAAGGGGATCCCCTTTCTCCTTATTTATTTATAGTTGTATTAAATGTGCTATTTGGCTTGCTAAATTGTGCTGGAAAATATAAGGTAATTGATTATCATCCTAGATGTAAGGGTGTGCAGCTCACGCATATATGTTTCGCTGATGATTTGATGATTTTTACAAAAGATAATACATAGTCATTGTTAGGGGTTAAAGTAGTGCTTGAGGTTTTTTACAATATGTCTGGGTTGCAGATGAATGAATCTAAATGTGAGATGTTTATTACTGGAGTGGATTCTGTAAAGCAACAACAAATTAAGGAACAATTTGGTTTCAAGTTAGGAGAGTTGCCTGTAAGGTATCTTGGTGTACCCTTGGTTTCTAAGAACCTTTCTTTTGCTGATTGTGATAGTTTAGTTCAAAAGATTACTAGTAAGATACAAAGTTGGCCTGCTAAAAGTTTATCATTTTCTGGTAGGCTTCAGCTTATTCAAGATATAATTTTCAGTATACAAAACAAGTGGTGTCGAGTCTTTATTTTGCCAATGAAAGTTGTCAAGAAGATCAACCAGCTATGTAATGCTTTTTTATGGAAACGAATTGATACTGATGCTAGGGGAGCTAGGGTGAGCTGGGACTTTCTTTGTCATCCAAAAAAAGAGGAAGGTCTTGGTATTAAGGACATTGTTTCTTGGAATAGAGCATGTATGATGCGATGCTTGTGGCTTCTTCTTATCAAGGCTGGTTCTTTATGGGTAGCTTGGGTGTACCGTTACTTATTGAAAGGTCAATCTATATGGTTAGTTTGTTTGAAACCAGGACAAAGCTGGGTATGGAGGAAAATTTTGAAGCTGAGAGCTGATTTCATGACAGCAGGTCACTTCTCAGGAAGGTTTTTCACTCGAGTAGCTTGGGAGATGATCAGGCACAAACAAGCTAGTATCTCTTGGCATAGACTCGTGTGGAGTGGATTAGTTATCCCTAGGCATTCATTTATATCATGGCTTGTGGTGCTTGATAGATTGCCAACAAAATACCGTATACGACAATGGGGATGTTTTGTTGATACTATTTGCTTATTATGTGGGGATGGTATGGAAACCAGGGACCATTTGTTTGGTAATTGTAGGTTCTCATCCAATCTTTGGAGGTTAATTTTATTAGAATGGGGAATGATCAACTCTCCTGGTTGTCGGGGGATATTTTCAATTGGATCCTGCAAGTTAGTAAGGGAAAATCTTCGAAAGCAATCATTGTTCGACTCATTTGGAGGGGTTTCAATTATTATATATGGCAAGAACGTAATCGAAGATTGCATGGGAATGCTCCAAAGATGGAGGAAACCATCCTTGCTATCCTTAAAAGAGATGTGAGATTGAAAAGTTAAGAATACACTCTACTGTTTAATAGCTTCTTTATATTATATAGGTTGTTGGTTGTGGAGGTGAATTTTTTGTAGTTTTTTTCTGTGTTCTTGGATGAAATGAAGTTTCATTTATCCAAAAAAACTTCAGGCTCCAACTCAGAAACATCTTAATCGGACAAAACTAAATGACGAAAAATTATTACATAGTTTTGATTCATATTTATAATTTTATCCAATAAAATTTATCCATTTATTAATATATAAGAAAAATATGAATTGTAAAAAAAATGAAAATTACGTAACAGATTTTTAAGGAAACAGATTTTTAAGGAAAGGAACTATAAATTACATGATAGGTCAAATCCTAATAATTTTTCTGTATGGAGACATTTTCGGAAACAACATGGACATTCTCCAGGTAGATAATATTTATTCCCAACTGGACTCCACTCCATAATTTATGGTTAAGCGTTAGGTTACCAAAAGGAAACGAATCCAGCTATTTCCATTTCGATTGCTACATACGTATTAGGCAATCTTGTAGTAACATTATAATAATTAGCGTTGCAGTAGACGTGGGGAACTTTGACTTAATATATATGATCAATGCATAATTCATTATTTTTTTTTTTTCTCTCTCGACATCATCCCAGTTAAATATAAATTTATTGTCTTAATTTGTTAGGAGAATGTTGGGTTAACGGTTATTATCTCAGTTAGTCAAATATGTTGTATTTATTTTTCAAAATCCATTGAACTTCCGACTTAAATCATGCAAAATTTATATGCATTGCCATGAAAGGGGGAAAAGTTGTTATAGAAATTATATTATGGATCATCTTCGTTATGTTATTTATAAAACCAATCAATCAAATATATGTATTTAATTATTTTTTTTACTTTATCTCTTTTACTAAGTGAATCTTGATTTGGTAAAAACTATTTTTGAACTTAATTTACAATAAATATTAGTGAAGATTCACTTGAAAAAAAATGAGTTAAAAAATTAATTAAATAAATTTATTTATTTAATTAATTTTATATATAAGGTAACGAAAATAAATCATATAATAATTTCACCATATTATATCACAACCCGTGCGGATTCATTGTCCCATGTTATAAGTGTATATTTTAGAATTGATTATTTTTAATATCAATAAATTTATCAAGATTTTGTTATTTTTAACTGAACCTCCGTAGATTCAACCTCACATATGATTCGTAAGTAAATCTTAACCTTATTATACGTCTCGGTTTTAAGAGGACACTCACACATATTATACCTCTGTAAATGTTCTAAACTTAAAACTTTCGAAAAGACACTTATACCTCTAAAACCCTAGATTATTATCTCCGAATAGATGCTTATGTCTTCAGAAACCTTGATCTCCGAATCACAGATCACTAAACAAACTAACAAACATGATTATTGTCCTATCAATCGAGCCTACTTTTGTCAACTCATCACTAGTCATCATAACCCTATACTTTACCCCTTCACCAATTTGTACCTTGAAGGCCACGCCAAGTAAGTTAGAATTGAAGTCTTCGTTTGAAATAAAATATATTCGATATGAATATAAACTCAAGATCTATATATATGATCATTAAGAATAATAAAATAAATAAATTAAATACAAAAGCGTACTTGAATTAATTTATAGCTTAAAAGGTTTGATCTTCCAAGAAGTTAGATTATATTTTATCATATAACTCTCAGACGGGGAAAAAAGATATACAAATTAATTTAATTCTTGGGGACCATAACCTTTTTATATAATTGATCTAATAATCAATTATTAAGTATTTATAACTTTGCCCCTCATCAAATTATAAATATACCTTATAGTATTTATATTTTTAATTTCATGATAATTTAATATCTATAATACGTATAACATAATTGATCATTTAATTATGTATTAAATTTTATAATAATAATATATATTATACATAGGTACCAATTATTATTAAATTTTAATTCTTTACGTACAATTACGTGTGGTATAAAACGTGGAGTTGAGGAAAATAAATGAGACTGCAGGGCCCCCATCTCTGGGCTTCATTGTCTTGAATATCATCTGACCAGGTGTTTCTTCCGACTGACTAATGACTGCAACACTTTACGAAACTGTTGACGCATCAGAAGCTATTATTACCACAGAATAGAAAGTAGTGAAAAGTGGACAAACAGCAGCTTACATATTGTTTATCAGACGTTGTAATATTGCCAAATTAACTAGCTTAGGAGCCCTGTCGTTTTTACTCAAGCGACCTAAGAGGAAAGAGTTGTCCCTATGGAGGGATAGGTACCCCTTAACACTTGGGACTGAGTACCCTAATCGATCATTATGAAAATGGACTTCCCTGGATAGGTACCTTGTGCATTTATATAACCTCATAGCGTCTGTATTGCAGATAGAAGCATGCTTCCATGCTTATTCCTAGCTCTTTGTTGTTACTTCCCAATACCCACATGTAGAAGTAAGACAAGACTATACAAAGCAAACAAAACAAACGAACAAACATGTCTCATTAAAGAAAAATTATTAGGTCAACGCTGCTCACCATATCATTTATGATCCCAATTAATTAGGACCGTTGATTTTATTTTTTTCCAAGTAAATCATCATCTTTTTTCTACATGTACTTAGTGGGTGGGTAATTATTAAGTGGTTATTTAAAGATCAACGATCCTTATTGCTTGGACCATGGATATCGTGATGAACATGGTTCACCTAATAATCTCTCCTCATTAAAACTCTTCTATAACTAAGTTCAAATTCAAACGGCGGAGCGAAGAAAATAGTATATTAAAAAGATAGAAATCTCGTGCTTTTTTTTAGTGTCTTTATTTATAGTCTCGTACTAAAAATTTAGATTTAAGGCTTAATGTTAATATATAAGGTTAGAATTTAGCATTAATGTTTAGAGAATTTAGGATATGATATAGTTTTTAGGGTTTAGTGTTTAAGGTATAGGAATTAAAAATTAGTGTTAAGGCTTAGAATTTAACTTTATAGAATTGGGACATACAAATCAGCGTTGAAAAAAGGTGATTATTCTAATTAAATTTATTATTAATATACATTAACTTGGATTCTAGGGAAATATAAAACATTTTGAAAATTTGAAACCAAATATTTTATGAGTAAATTATCTAACAAGTCACTGAATTTTTCTAAAGTTTTCAATTAAAATTTAAACTTCTGGAAAAACTATTTTTTTAAAGATATTCAACAAAATATAATTGAATATTATAGAAGAACAACGAGTTACTCGTGAATTTATCGAGTCAAGTTAGGTCTTGTTTAACTTAACTCACTAAAATCTTAATCCGAACCAATTAGAATTAAATGTTAACCGAATTGAGTTTAAACAGTTTGTAAGTTGCTTAACTCAATTACCATATCTAAGACTATCTATAAGTGATTAATTTATTTTAATACTGATAAAAAATTAATTGCTAAAAACAGTAAGTTTGCTTAAATTAAATGAAAAATAAGGTTCAATTTTTTTATTCATTAAATTATATTTTGTTGGTTTGTATAGGTATATTATAATTATAAAACCATGCACGCAGATGCACCAAATCTTACATGTAAAAGGGAACATAAAATTAATAAATCCAATAAAACTTAATTATTGAATTATTAATTAAATTTAAACGACTTCTCTAGAAAATGAATCTTTTGACTTTGTCTTCTTGTTCAGATAAATGGAATCTTTTAAAATTTCTTTTTTTTTTGAATGTCGTCTTCAATAAATAATTTAAAGGCTTTCCATTATTTATATTAAGCTTTCCCTATCAAAATAACAAACAATACTTAAATTAATCCAATCATTATATGATTGGACCAAATAAAAACGACAAGTGTCATTTTCTGCATTGACCCTGAGGCAAGACAGAGGGATTGCTTACAAAATTTCTTCTTTTTCAATGGTTGGCAAACTAAGAAAGACAATTTTGCTTGCTGTATCCACTTCATTGTAGTAAGACGAATAATTTAATATTATGAACTAATGAAAACTTTGGTTGGTTTCACCATTTCTACCTGTGTTTTTTGCACAATTTTCCTAGTGTCATTTTCCCTGTTATGGAGTTGGGTTGAATTTTAATGGATGATGTATTAGAGTTTAATTGTGTATTACACAGCGGAAGGTTCTTTGATAATTGTAAGAAAGTACTCCGAATAAATGAACAAAATGTGTCCAGAAACGACAAACAGGAAGATGGCATGATTGAAAAATCGAGGGTAGCAATAGGCAATGGTTAGTAAGGCGAAATAAGGCACAGTCTCGTTAGACCTGATAAATTTGATCTGATATTCGGATTGATTACATGAATCAAAATTTAAAATCACACGAATATAGTAACCTAAATCTAATATGAAATTCAAAATAAATCAAACATAACTCACATTGACTTAAATTTTAGTTGATCCAGAAATAGATTTGAATCGATTTTCAATCGAATTGAATAGACTCGAACTGATTTTATTCGAATCGAAAGTAATCTGAATAAAAAACAACCAAGAAAGAAAATATATTAAAAAATAAAAAAAATGAGATATGAAATGAAACATAACTTACGAAAAAGCCAAATATATATGTTACATAAAATGATATATAGGGGGTAAAAAATTAATTCTGTCTAAAAAACTTATTGAAATTGATAAATGGTCTACTATTAATTTATTATTGACCCAACCAAAATTCAATCCGCATGAAAATAATTGACCAATATTAATCGATCTAAAAGTCAACCAAATAAAAAATTAACCGACTTGATCTGATACTCGAATCAAAATCACCATAAACTTAAATTAAAGTCGAACATTTAAATCAAACTCAAATTAAAATATACCTGATATAATAAACACAAAATGATTCAAACTGAATAACCCAAATTAAACCCAAATTAAATTACTCGTTTGCTACCTTAAATGTCACTAAGAATATGTTGAACAAATAAATAGACCAGAGAGCATTCGAGATCCTGCAAAAAAAAGTTGTTTCAACTTCAATTTTAGTGCATCATCTTGGGCCACGGACAAGACAATTATACCTCTGAACCCTTTATTGGAAAGTACAAAACCTTCAAAATCACTGGGTGTACAGCCCATGGTCCTGCCTCAAGCCACCTTCGGTCTCTCCGTCCGGTTCCGGCAGTCTTACTCAACAACTGTTATCTGACATTACATGTATAACTGTTTCTTGTCTAAGAGAGAAAATCATTGACCATCCGTATTTTATACCAAATAATAAATAAAATCATGAAATAGGTATTGGTATGCTGAAATATGAAAAATACATAAAATTATCCATTATTACCATTAAATTTGTCCTTTATTAACAATAATCGAATGAAAAATAATATAAAAAATAATATTTTTATGCATTTATCAATATCTCTTGTATAAATGCATTTTAGAGTGAATTTGTAATATGAATCTTATATAATTTTTATGGCAATTTATTTTTGTTCATAATATTCTTTCATGGTATTGACCTATTTTGTTGGTATCCTTGCATTATATTTTTCATCCCATAGAAAGTATTGATCTAGAAAATGATTATCAAATTAGAAGACAATTATGATGGATAAAGGGATTCATTGTCCGAATGAAAAGAAAACAGTCATGAGACAGAACTTGATAATATAAAGCAGTTCGTCTAAGTTAAATCATCAGATATTGATAGGAATGAGGTTCAAAATCTAAGAAAATCGATGGATAAGATGAAGACCATGATAATGACTATAACAAAAGAAAAAAAAACACATTGAACAAGAAGAGAAACTCAAAGAGAATTAATACATGAATAAAAGACTGAGTTTACGTCCTCTTATAATTAATATAAATAAACCAGTTAGAGATATATCTGAACCTAACCTTGAGAAAGTAAAGACAAATCAGAAAAGCTAAATGTGAAGGAAATGTTCAGCTCGATAAAGTCGGTCAATATCCCCAAACAAAGTTTAAGTTCCAATATTTATTTTTTCAATCATGAGAAGATAGGAGTTCACAAGAACCATTTTGATCTAATTTTATTTCATATAAAGAATTGTATTTTCAATTGTTGGAAGCTCGGTTATTGACTCCACAATTTTTGGTACCAATGCAACCTCTATAACTAAAATGGTACAATATAAACACTTACTCTGAATTTCATGATGGTGCAAGAGAAAACTCAATTGAAAATTGCATTGCTCTGAAATATCGAGTTCAAGTTTTGTTAGAGTAAAGAAAATGGATGTTTGAAATAAAGAATCAACCTAGTTCAAGGGCAAACTTGAAGTTAAAGATAAAAACACTGTAAGGAAGAAAGATAAGTAAGATGACGCATAAGAGAGATAAATTAAAAATAGAGTTTTTAACTTTACAATCCAATTACGAAGCTCTTTGTTTGATGCTTAAAAGTGTTGGTCTGGGTGAAACCTTAGAATAGTCGAAGAAAAAAAATCAAAAAGTTATGAGAGCAGATGATCATAGATAATTATGGATGACCAAATCATAATGTCATGTTTAACAATCTTTCTTGAGGTACCAAACTCAAACATGAGGCAACCTTCAACAAAAATTGTTATCTTAAGGTTAGGACACGATCGGTTGATAGATATATGTACAAGATTTAAGAAGAAAATTAAAGTAGGGAAAACGTTGTAACCCCAAGTTTGATGCAAAAGACTTCTTTTTTATCCTTGATATAGTTATTTCATAGGGATTCAAGGCCCTGATTTTAAGAAGTATGACGATTTTAGTTGCCCAAAATCCATTTGAAAATGTTTTGCAGGAAAATAGAATGATATTTAGATGATGAGAAATGTTAGATCCATTATTATCATAATAGATTGATTAGACCCG
Organism: Abelmoschus esculentus; assembly: GCA_035048815.1. Lineage (NCBI taxonomy): Eukaryota > Viridiplantae > Streptophyta > Magnoliopsida > Malvales > Malvaceae > Abelmoschus > Abelmoschus esculentus. Next base: position 16,209,678 of record JAUCBN010000007.1, on the reverse strand, counting down.
CTGCAACATGGTACAACAAATTAAGTAGAGAAAAAATTCGATCATCGACTGATTTAATTGATTTTTTTTGAGAAATATTGGTATGTTATAAATTTGGCTTCATATTATCAAATTTTGTAGAATATGATCATGAAAAATAATGAAAGCTTTAAGGACTATGCATTAAGATGAAGAATATTAGTAGCTTAAATATAATTTCTCATAACAGAGAAAGAGATATCTCTTATATTTCATCAAACTCTTCCGACCTCGTACTTCGAAAAGATGCTCGAAAATGCAAGAGGCAATTTCAATGACCTCATGATAATTGGAGAAACAATAGATGTTGGGATTTGATAGGAGAAAATTGAATTCATAATAAAAAGTTTCGTGAAAGTGAAGAAAGAGAATGAAGTAAATGGGTGTAATGTTCAAGGTTCTCGAAACTGAAAAAGAGAGGACACCTAGTTCTTCATGTAGACTATAAAAGATTTTTCCAGAAGAGTAAGGATTAGGTGGTATTCGAAAATCCCATTGTAGATTTAATTTCTTATCTTGTTGAAGGTTAATATGTTATTCCCAAGTCAATAAAGAAAACGTCGAACCCCTCTGCTCAAAGTTTTAATCCCGATAATGCATATGAGTTTCATATGGGATTACATGTCATGCTACCAAAAACTATAGACCCTTATGGAAAGAAATCAAGAAATTGATTAATGAAGTGGTTCTGACAAGGGAGTTGGTATAATAATGGGGGATTAAGGGGAAGAATCAAGATGTTACACCGGTCAAAGAATAAGATAGCCAAGATGAATATTTTCAAGATTGTTTGGAGTTGTCAAAATTTTGTCTTACCTATGTAAATATATCAAGGAAGTATAGTTTGCAGTAAAATTAAGCCTTGTTACTTTTTGCTAAACAAATAATGATGTTTTTTTTAATAAAAAATGTGTTTTCTTTAAAAATCAGGAATATATATATGTATCTCCCCCTACTTTTCTGGGTCTTTGAATATTAACTACAAGATGGAATATTGATTTTAGAAGGATGATAAAGCGAATGTTGCAAAAACAAGGAGTTAAGGTTATTTCTCATATTACTCTGGTTAGCAAAGTAAAAGAAGAAAAATCTCACTTCTTTTGGTGATGCCTGATGACAAATTCTTAAAATGTACTCTATTAGTTAAACAAGGATGAAGAATATATATATTCAAAAGAAATTACAAAATACATCATTATTTTGTACAAACGTGCACTTATAGAACTCCATTCTTAGAATCATAATTTGTACTCTACTAGTTAAACAAGGATGAAGAACATAGAAAAGGGGTTGTTTCTGAATAGATCAAGCAACGTGATAATCATAGGAGGCGAATTAGGTGGTCAAAAGAAATTATAAAACCTCACACCTTGTCGCAATATTCAAAAGCTATGGTGTATACTAGAGGTTTGAATTTGAAACGATATTGCACTTGGTATCTAAGGTATCCTATTTTTTTCTTTACAATAAATTTTCAAGGTCTTAAAAAGACACCTTTTATTGAAATGATGGTCAACAAATTAACATTTTTGAAGAAAAAAAAATTTCATTTATCATTTCAAAAATAATTTCAAAATTAAGTTCATTTTTGCTTATTTGGTAGATTAGTGCGTCAAAATGAATCCAATCAGCCTCCAACTCGGACCTCTCCATAATAGCACCTAAAACATCCTTTTACCCAACTGATTCTCATCATGAACATATATGTGTTTATTTGTGTCTTATTGTTTAGATTTATGCTTTGTAACTCCCTCGACCCGGTCTAGACAAAAACCGACTAGAACGAGCTACACGGGGAATACTGAAGATAAACTAAAGACTCATTCCGATAAACAATGATTATATTTTTTTCTTTATCTTATCTAAATTCTTCATTAAGGTCCTACATTTTTATTCATATCTTGTGTCCATTTACATCAAAAATGGAAGTTAAATGAACCTTATTCGAATATATAAGTCAAAAAGACCAAATTATAAATTTCTAAAAAATTAGTGACCAATTATGAAATTGATGTTACCAATCTTTAATTAAGTTTATTTCAAACTTGTATATCAAATTTCAGCTCAAGATAATGTCTACAACTCATGTAATTGCATTCACAAGATTCAACGACTAATTTGCAGAGGATCAAAACTTCTATTTCAGCATATAACGACCATAACGACCAGGCGTATTGAAATGATGAGACCCCATTTGATACGTTTGGCCAAAGGCAGTTTTTGTATCGATACCCCCTATTCTGTGTTTTCAATATGTATGCCTTGTGATAGCATACCCATATCGATACATATGGTAAATGTTTCGATACCCAAGCCAAAACTCACCAAATGCCCCTTGTATCAAGCCCATGTATCAAAATAATGAGGGTTATTTCAATACGCACGACACATAACACTAGTTTATAAGGCTTTAAACATACCAAAAGCTCACACAACGAGCTCAAAAATGCTTAGCAACCTCATTGTACAATTAAGCACTCATAAGTAGCATATTTAAGGCAAATTAATCAATAAAAAATAAAGATTTCTAGATGCATAACCTCCTAGTAAACAACTTCAAAATTTCAAACCATTTAAGCATGCATCTATCATCATTTCATGTAGCAATTATGCATCAATTACATAAACCGATAAAACCATATTTCTCATACTTTTAAACAAAAACAAAGGGAGCATAATATGAAATGTAAAACCATTTTAAAAGTTCATCATGAACATCAAAACACATATATAATCCCATATACAAATCAGCAACTAGTACATGACAAAAATCAATGTAAACATGGGACAAAAAAAACAATCTTAGACAAATATCTATTTTACTTACTTTTGGATGTAAATAGTTTTTTTACACCTTTCGTACACTCACAAACCATTGTTATAAATCACAAATCGCTTGCCAATAGGCATTCCACTCATCGATTGACTAAACATTGCTTGTTGAAACCACAAAACACATTTTAACTTGTCCGATCACCTTCCTTTTGTCCTATTTTAAACATTAAAAATAGAGGGATTAGTTTATCAAAGTGTATCCAATCAACCTCTAACTCGAACCTCTCCAAACTAGCACCTAAAACACCCTTTAACTAATCATTTCTCCTTAAAAACAACTCTAAATTCAATCTAAACCTTAAATCTAGGATTAGAATTATAGATTTAGGCATCCTAAATCTCCAACTATCATAAGCGTCCAAAAATCAACGAATTCCATTGAAATTTCAACATAAATGTCAATTTTAGTCAAACGAAATCTTAAAGAAGTAATATAATCAACCAAACACTTGTGAATTTTAATAAAAACTTAAAATTTTTAGAGTATTGAATTGATTGAAAAAGATGATATTTACCTTGAAAAATATGATGAAATCTCTTCTTGGATGCAAAGAAATTGGAGAGAATGAGAGAAAATAGGTAGTTATGGAAAATGCAATGTTTTTGTTAAAAATAGGAAAAAATGATTAAATGTGATGATTAAATCATAAAAAAAGGTTGTTTACAAAGACCTTTTGGAAGGTTAGATAAGTTGAGACAAGATTGGATCAAAGTCCCTTCAAGATTTTAAGTTTTGACACAATTATAATTTAGTCACTAAAATAGTCTAGTTTTAATTTTTTACAAAATGATCACTAGTTTCAAAATCTCAAGGACCCAAAGGTAATTTTCCAAAATTATTTAGGCCAAAGTCAAATATAAATCAAATAAGAATTTTAGATCTTTTTCCATAATTTATTTCCACCAAAAACTGATTTTTTAAGAATTTAATCTCTTATTAGGCTAAACGGCTAACCTGGTTCACCCGAACCTCTAAACTGGCCACTGACGTGTGTATAAAAAGCATATTTAAGTGAAAGTATACACGTCAAGTAATATAATGATAAGTATTTATCGAATATCGTTCTCCACAAAGACTGGTGTACTTAATATACCTCCTTCTCTTTCCTTGCTCTTGAAGTTAATAAAATAAAAGCACAAGTAAAAAGATTTGTTGAATAACTAAAGAATAAAATCTTAAATAAAAGTTTGAGAACGAATATAGAGAATGGGTAGGATCCAGTTGTATTATATAGTTGATTCGATTGATCTGTTCTTGTTTAATACAATGGCACTGCATTGCCTTGACAATACTGTAGATACTATCTCGGCAGCGATAATATTCTCTGTCGCGACAATCTCTTACTCTTGGTCAGAATTACCAAAGTTCGGCAAAGTGTACTTGAATGGTTCCTCTTATCTCTAAGTCGAAATACTGTTGATAACTAGTCCTTGATGATACCTCTCAGCGTGAATCAATTATAATCACCAACCAATCCCATACTTCTTTTAGCCGCTGAAACTCTTAACCTATCTCATAGGCCGAGTTAGTGTCTACAACACTGCACTTACACCTTTCGTGAATCTAACTCTCTCGATATTAGATAAATGATTACTTACAAGCTTCTCTCTCGAGTTTGAATGCAAGAACAAAGAATTGCAATAGGATAAACAAACTTTGATATTCTTATTGTATTGAAACGAAGAAACAAAATACAATCTTCTCACACTAATATTCAACAACCTTCACCTAACCCTAAGAAAGCTTAGAACATATTTTAATGAAGAACACAATTCTTAGGATAAAGCTTTCTCTCTAATTCGGCCTTCCTTATGCATTGGACGGCTTATGTATTTATAGTCTAGACCTAGGGTAACTTTTTCTAAGTAGAATATAACTTGGAGTAGGAAACAAGTAATAAAAATATAATATTTTCAAGTTTAATTCTATCTAAAAGACTATTCCCGCGTGGCCTTTGATTTGGTCTTTTCACGTGCTAATTGGCTTTAATTCAAACGCTTCAAGTTTAGGCATTCTCAGTTCATTTTTCTCTTTCAATCACCCAGCATCAGTATTGGAACTTTTGCTGCCGCGACATTGATTCTGCCTTTGGCAATGCTGCTGCCTCGGCATTAGTTCTACCCTCGGCACTTTTGCTTCCTCGGTAGGTAATTCCTACAACTACACAAAAATAAGCCATAAAGCCTTCTTTTCTCGCAAATATCATCTTTATACGTTGTGGCAGGAAAATGTTGATTATTGAACAATAAGTATATGTATCAGTTCAAATTAGTGGGTAATGAGTACATATTGTTGAGGAAAAGAATAGTAAATAATAGCCTTTTTAAACACTCATCAAATAATCCCCAAACTCGAACTATTGCTTGTCCTCAAGCAATGCAACACATCAAATTACCGAACCTTATTCTCCCTAGGTCTTAATTTTCAATTTTTTCTCCCCACCATAACTATGTCTATCTTTCAGTCCTAGCCTTTAGTTTACTCAAAGATTTCTACTCAGAAACAAACTATAAGATTACGTGAGTGTGGGTTTTTGTGGATAAGGTTGATTAAAGGCTTTCTTAGATAAACTCTAAGTTCAAGAAAAGTAGATTTAGAATGGTTATTTCTCTTCTAAAAACATCAATCACTTGAGTCTGTTTTGGGCACCTCAAGAGTTGTACTTCTTTCTATTTTTCTTTCTTTTCCTTAGGCATACTAGAGCCGGTTTTGGGCACCTCTAGCATGAAGAAGAGTAATTTCCTAGAGCCAGTGATAGGCACCTCTAGTCATATTCCTTAGAATCTAAGTCTTTATCACCTAAGTTTATTAAAAGAACTCTTAAATCAAACAAGTCCCAAAAGTGTTTGTTGATTCTAACCTTATAGTAAGCTTATAAGTTCTATTCCTTAAGTATTCCAAGGTTATTTCTTCAAAACAGAACATAGTCATGGTAAGAAAAAAAATTTCTAAAGCCTTAAAAGAATAAACTAAGGCAAAGCTGATGTAAGGCAGTACAAAGTAAAGACAATTATTTCAAGTAAAGGCAGATATAAAGAAAATTTTTTGAATTAAGACATCAAATTACTTCCTTTTATGGTATTGCCGCTCGGCAGTAGGCTGCCCTTGGCAGTCCACTCACATACCTTAAAACTCAAACTAAGCATTGTCCTCAATGCTCAAATTTCACAACAAGTAAAAGAAAAAATATAAATAAAAAACAAGGTAGTAATTTTATTCTGATTCTGTAGAACTGTTGGAAACAACTGTTCTTGTAGGTTTTCTTACCGATGCTTTTATTCTGGACCCTTTTCCTAATGAGTGATGAATCTTTTCTTGTCTAGGCGGCTGCACTCTTTTGGGTGCTGGCTTCGGCCTTGAGGCAGTGACTTCTTCACCTTCTTCTTCGTCACTGAGTACTTCTGTCTACATCATATGCGTTCCTCCTTCTGCCTCGGCATATGAGACTCCTTGCTGATGGTGTAGTGAGTTGTGATGGACATACTCATCAATCTCCCTAGAGAGACTGTCCCTAGAGAGGCTGGCTATTGGGATAGGGCAGTTTGGTGGAGAGTTGTAAAGAGCTATCCATTTTGATGGTCGTCTGTTGGTGGATGCTGCTGCGGTAGTGTTTGCTGGTCTGGATGGTCTGGCAGAGTGGAATTGTTGTTGTTGTCTTACAGCGAAGAATGGTCTTGGCCCTGGGGCAGGGGTAGTTTTTGTGTAGGGTGCGACAGTGACAAATATATTTGTTGGGAATTCTAGAAATTGTATTCCATGAGAGAGGAAATTTTGTGTCATCATGTGTGCGAGAGTTTTGTTGAAGTCTCTCTGATACTCTATGTATCGTTGCTGTCGGAGGTCCATGTCTGTCATCCTCTATAGAATCTCCTGGTAAGGATCTGTTGCGGTAGGGGCTTCGGTAGTGCCTAGTACGTTTGCTGTGTACTACCCTCTGACAGTGTAGTCGGCAGTGAACTGTTGGGATGTTGCTTGTACTGGTTCTACTTGAGTTATCTGCATCACTCCATGGTAGAATTCTCTGGTCTAGCCTTGTCTTTGATTTGTGTATTCATCTGTTTCTTCTATTAGAACACCTGCAGCAATGCACAAGGCAGAGATTAAACAAGGGAAATATAAAGGGCCTCGTTCTTTCTTATCGCAATCATAAATTTCTTGAAGAATTATCTCTCCAGCATCAATGCTCCTCTTGTTGATAGTTGAGTGGGTCAGCATTAATCTTTTGCGGTCTACTGTGCTATTGTGGGATATAGTCATAAGGCGTCTTTTGAAAAATGTGTACCAAATTTTTGCCTTGGGATTGAGGCTTTGCCTTGTCACCGAACCTCTATAGGTACCGGTTTCCCATGAAGTATTGTCGTAACAGAGGTTATCCTTGATTAACTCGTAGTCTTGGATGGTGATCCCGTCCATGAATTCAACATGTCGATTACTGATGGGGGTGATTTTATAAAAGTTATTAATTACTTCTACGTCAAGACGAACAAGCTTTTCTCGGCAGTGGACAAATAGGTTGCCCTCTCTCGGTAGATATGCGTAAAATTCTCGCACTATTGTTACATTAGCCGGCCGTGGTTGCGTACAGAAGAATTCCCATTCTTGGTATGTAATTTTATCGATTAAATAGCTGTCGATGCCAAAATTTTACTCTTTTCTGATTTAAAATCCTTGTTCTTCCCACAGTTGCTTAGTGGCAAAAGATCTGTTGAATATTTTAGCAACAACGACAGGATAAAAATGGTTGTAAGTAGCCATGGCTGATTCTTGAATATTTGGGATGTTGGTGAGAGATTCTTTGAAATTTGATCTGAAAGATGCAAGAATACGGGTAAGATTACAGAGAGTATTGTGAGGAAGATTTGGTAAGATTAACAAAGAATGCAAAGTGAATAGTTTCAACAAGGAAGTTGCTTATATAGGCCTCGGCAGATATAGCCGTTTAGATTTCTAGCCGTTTGGCTTTTCTGTCGTTTCAAATATGAATTGTTGGTATTAACTATCGTGGCGAATAATTCGGCAGATATCCGTTACACTGTTTCTGCCTTTTATAACTCTACGGCTCTGACACTATGGTCTGCCATGACAACGGACTTCATGCTGTGCACTGTTTCTCTTTTATTCTTGCTTTATTATCCTAAAAATAAATGAGATAAAAATATTTCAAAAATAATTACTGATGTACTTAAATGAATAAAAAACAATTTTTTTTAAATTATTAACCTAAATTAATCCTAATATAATAATATAAAGAGTAAGGAAGAAATTACGTTACTAGAGGAATGCATGAAAATGCATCTCCCAATTTGTCCCTCTCTTTATGGCCAAGATGATGTTTCCGTGATTGTTGGCCATTCTTATCAGGTTCTTCCTTGTGTGAGGCCTCTGTTGTAGATTTAATTCTTTTTTCAAACATTCTGCCGAGCATGCTGTCAAGGCAGAATATTTTGGTGTTTGTGGCATAGATGGCCTTGCACTCTTCTAGATTCTCAGAATTGTTTAGATTGTGAAAGACATTGAGTTTGACTTGTTGGTCATTGACCCTCATAGTCAATTCTCCATTCTCCACATCAATTAAGGTGCGTCCAGTAGCAAGGAAAGGTCTTCCTAGGATGATCGGTGCTTTTTCATCTGCTTCACAATCAAGGACAAGAAATTCAGTTGGAAAAATAAATTTATCGACTCTTACCAGTATGTCCTTAATTTTTCCTTCGGAGTGTACATATGATCGATCCACAAGTTGGAGCAGCACTGTTGTTGGTTTTGCCCTTCCTATGTTGAGTTTTTGGAAAATTGATTTGTGCATTAGGTTGATGCTTGCTCCAAGGTCACATAGGGCCTTTCCTTCATAGTTATTCCCAATCGCACAAGGTTTGGTGAAACAACCAGGGTCCTTTAATTTGGTGGCATGCGGTTATGTAACATTGCCATGCACCCTTCAGTTGTTGCCACTATCTCAAACTCACCTAGCCTCTTCCTTTTAGAATGCAATGTCCTTCAAGAATTTAGCATAGTTGGGCATCTGTTCAATTGCCTCAACAAGTGGCAAGTTGATGTGGCTGTTCTTTTTATGAAATTACTGTTCTCAGCCATATATGATTCAGTTTTCATAATAAAGGCCTTGAGATTATTTTTTAGTGAATTCATAGGTTGTTGCTGCTGATGCATCTGCTGCTGCGGTAGTGGCTGATAATTGGAGGTCTGGTTGGTGGGGTTTAAGGCATTGTTTGGGTTGCTCTATGAAAAGTTTGGGTGTCTTTTCCAAGCCGGATTATATGTATTTGACATCAAATTGTTATTTCGGTTATAATTTCCCACATAAAATCCAGTTTCCTCGTCTTGCATATACTCAGAAGAGTTTATAGTCTTTACTTCTTGACTATTCTGTTGTACTTGCATGTTCTGAACCATTTTTGTTAAAGATGCCAACTGCGCTGCCACCGAATTGTTGGTTTCTAACTCATTTATTGTGGCATGGCGTCTTAATCCTCCTCGCCTAGAAGTAGGAAATTGGAAATCATTCCTTGCGAGTTTGTTCAGAATCTCTATTGCTTCTTCCGGGGCCTTTTCAAGGAGTGTGCCGTTTGCTGAGACATCCAATATCATTCTAGTTGGGGCATTGGTGGCATTACAGAACTTGGTTTCTTGTGTCCATAATGGGAATCCATGTGGTGGACATCTGTTCAGTAACTCTCTGTAGCGTTCCCAAGCCTCGTACATAGGTTCGTAATGAATTCTCAACAGAGTTCACTCTAAGATCCAATTGATCCTTCCAGAATACTGTTTAACCAAGTTTTGGCCCTATCCCTCAGTGAATAGAGGAAGAGTTTCAGCCTCAAAATATGTTCATGTACTCCTTGGATTTTGAAAGAGTTGCATACTTCCATGAAGGATTTGAGATGCTGCCTGGAATCTTCTGTTGCAGCCCCACTGAATTGTCCAATAGTATTGAGCATATTGAACATTACTGGTTTAAGTTCAAAGTGGGTTGCCTCAATCTCTGGTGTAACAACCCCAGGGTTTAATCCATTTAAATCTTCTACCAGAAAGTTTCTGACAGTTAGCTGTCGCGGCAGTGGTTGCGGCAGAGGTTGCTGTTTCTGGCCTCCAATGCCTTCATGTAGGTTCTGATTTTCTGGATTCACTGCCATGGCTCCTTAGATCTGTCTTCTCAGTTTTTGGTAAGTCCTTTCGATTTTTGGATCGATATCACGTAAGGAAGTGCTAGGGTTAGCCCTGGTCATACACCAAAGATAAAATAGATTAAAAATTTCTTTTTAAAATAAAAATTTTATTATTATTATTTTTTATAATAACAACTTAAAAGCAAGAAAATTAAAGAAAACAAAATTTAGTTGTCAGTCCCCGACAATGGCGCAAAAAACTTGACGCGTGTATAAAAAGCGTATTTAAGTGCAAGTGTATACGCCAAGTAATATAATGATAAGTACTTATCGAATATCGTTCTCCATAGGGACTGGTGTACTTAATATGCCTCATTCTCTTTCTTTGCTCCTGAAGTTAATAAAATAAAAACACAAGTAAAAAGATTTGTCAAATAACTAAAGAACAAAATCTTAAATAAAAGGTTAAGAACAAATAGAGAGAATGGGTATGATCCAATTGTATCATATAGTTGATTCGATTGATCTGTTCTCTTGCTCTTGGGAAGAATTAACAAAGTATTCTTGAATGATTCCGCTTATCTGTAAGTCGAAATACTGTTGATAACTAGTCTTTGATGATACCTCTCAGCGTGAATCAATTATAATCACTAACCAATGCCACACTTCTTTTAGCCGCTGAAACACTTAACCTATCTCATAGGCCGAGTTAGTGTCTACAACACCGCACTTACCCCTTTCGTGAATCTAACTCTCTCGATATTAGATAAATGGATTATTTACAAGCTCCTCTCTCGAGTTTGAATGCAAGAACAGAGAATGACAATAGGATAAGGAAACTTTGATATTCTTATTGTATTGAAACGAAGAAACAAAATACAATCTTCTGACACTAATATTCAACAACCTTCACTTAACCCTAAGAAGGCTTAGAACATATTGTAATGAAGAACACAATTCTTAGGGTAAAGCTTTCTCTCTAATTCGTCCCTCCTTATACATTGGACGACTTATGTATTTATAGTCTACCTAAGTAGAATATAACTTATAGTAGGAAACAATAATAAAAATATAATATTTCCAAGTTTAATTCTATTTAGAAGACTATTTCCGCGTGGCCTTTGACTTGGTCTTTTCACGTGCTAATCAGCTTCAATCCAAACACTTCAAGTTCAGACTGGAGACATGGGCACGACGTCGGGCATCAAGAAATGCTGATGTGGCAATTTCTATAAGATTTTGGAAACAGTCTAGTCAGCGAGATTTGAGAGAATTCTGAAGACGATTCATGAAGAATATTTGAGAAAATCTCTAGGATAAGTATTTTGTTTTTAAATTTTAAACTCAAGAATTATCTTTTTATCTTTTATTTTATTTTGAGTTAACTTTTAGGTTATTAGTAGCCTATAAATACCCTCCATGGGTAAGGCTTTAGATCATCCATCACTTTGTCTTTGAATTCTTGTCTTGCTTCTTTATTATTCTATAAAATTTCTTTCCATTTCTTTATTTTTAGTCTTTTTAATATTTTGCAAAAATATGCTAAGTATGATAATTGATATCATGCTTAGCTAATTTTCTTTAAGCCGAGAGCTAACAATGAATCAATTCAATGTGTGAAAATTGAATAGTACTTAATTCCCTTCAGAAAAGATTCTTATCTTTCTGTTTTATTAGTTTGACAATCGGCCTTACTTACAAAATTAAAACATTTTCAAACCAAAAAGAGCTCGTTGGTTTGGATGTTGTTTTAATATACAGTGGGAGGATGTAACCCCCTTAGCTCGACCTAGATGGAACCGACACTAATGGGTTGCACGGGGAATATCAAACCAAACCCGTGAAGGTATGATTTGATAAACAACCCTAAAATCGTTATATTTTTTTCTTCTAGATGCATAATTGTATTCCTACATGTCAAGGTCTCATACAAGACATTAACGGAAATAATCCGATCTTAAACAAACATCCGATTAAACACTTAAGTAAATTAAAGACTAAAACGTAAAACTTTTAAATTCTAGTAAAAAAGTAGAAATTCTTTTCATCCAAGTTCAATTAAACACACAAGTATCCTTCACGGTCAATTTCAAGTCAAACAAATCATTCTAACATCATCAATTACATGTTTCTCTAATTTAGGGACCAAAATGTAAATCTTTCAAATTACAAAGACTTCGTCCAAATTAAGTTGTCCATCTTGGAATTAAATCAAATTTATGTATCCATATGAAATTTCAGCTCAAAATAGCATCTGTAGGTACCCTAATTGAACAAAGGAAGGTATCCGGGACTAAAGTATAATTTTCAGCAACTATCAATTCTTGGTAGTCAAAGGTTTCGAAACCTTTCATAAAGGTTTCGAAACTTTTTGTAAAAGGTTTTGCAACTTCCATGAAGGTTTTGAAATTTTTCATGTCCAGTAACTTTCCAGAATTGAAATTGCCCGCAAGGTTTCGAAACATTCCTAAAGGTTTCGAAACTATTTGGCAAAGGTTTCGGAACCTTCACTAAGGTTTCAAAACTTTGGGTCTGGAACCCAAAAGTTCCGTCACACTAAGTGAACACTAACGACTCAATACACAACCATTAATCACTACCACTATATGCACAAGTCCTAAGCATAATTAATAACATATAACACATGATTTTCAACGTCAAGAACATCAAGCAAACTATAGGCATGCTACCTAGAACACGATTAAAATCATAACGATCATGCAAGTACATGCTTCAACAATCCAAACATTACCACAGTCCATCAATTAACAATCAAGCAACATAGGTCTTATTTCAACATAAAGCAAAGTCAAAGTTCACACTCCCCACATAGGTTGGGTTTACACATTGCCAAGCCCCCAACTTATTTGTCAAAACATACCGAATTTGAAGTAATCCTTCCCCTTGGTTTCCTTGTTCCGAAGTCCCGAGTGCCTTTATTTTTCTGTAAGGATGAAAATAGAGCTTAAGCAAACATGCTTAGTGAGGAAGCTCCACATAAGGTCATCAATACATAAAACAAAATCATTTTTAATGTCATGTTTGCATCCTTTATGCTTAATTGAAATAAGTAAAACCAAATCATGCTCATCAACATTGTCAAATCATTTCATGTGACATGCAAAAGAATACCATTTCACTTCATGTATACATATTGGCTTTTTAGTGATCACTTAATGTGAACTTGTAGTTCACCGAATACACGGATCCTTTTTTCCATAGTTGGAGACTCTTGGTCTCAACATGCATCGGTCGGACACATAGTCACCCTTGTATACATGTTACTCCCACTATGCACGGTCGGACACAAAGTCACCCTTATTTACGTATGGGTCAACTATATGCACAGTCGGACACAAAGTCACCATTGTTTACGTATGGGTCAACTATATGCACAGTCGGACATAAAGTCACCCTTGTTTATATATAGGCAAGCTCTACACGCACGGTCGAACACAAAGTCACCCTTGTTTACGTGTAGGCAAGCTCTACACGCACGGTCGGACACAAAGTCACCCTTGTTTACATGTAGGCACCATCATTATTCTCTTTATTTTATAGTGCACTCAATCCTAATGACATGTCATTTGTATTCGAATCTAAAGTTAGTGTCACTAAGACAATATCAATATCAGTCATGTATGTTAACTTGCTGCTCATAATGCATTCATAGTGTTCATCATGTGAACTATAAATCATGCTCAACGACATTTCAAATATAAGGCAATAACCACATATTATTTCAATTCATTTTTAGCTCATAATGCAGCCATGATGTGTTCAACAAATAAACTAAAAGTCATGCCCAATGACACCGTTAATTATAGGGAAAATAACCATATATTATTCCAATTCATTTTCATGCTTCCATAATCCATGGATGTCTTTATAACCTTGCATTTCCAGCAATTAACATATGCATGCGTCATTTCAAAATCAAAGATATGCTATTTCAAAATCTTATTGAAACATTGTTAAAAAATATGTCATTACCAAAATAGCCGAAACATGAGGTAATGCATCAACATTATTCAAATCATTTACTCTTGAACTATAGAAAGTTTTCACACTATTCTATAGTCCCCAAAATAGAACCAAACTAATGCGATTCGCTTTAAGTCCGAAAACATTCACCGACAAGCGAAACGAGCCTTCGCTGATGCTCCGATGGCAACGCCAACGCACCAGCCACTTATGCACCTTCTTGCACTACCTCTACATCATTAAAAAAAGAGCATATTCACATCATAACATGCTCAAATGAACAGCCACATCAAACCTCCATAAAACTACCGAAAACTTAGCCGAAAAGACCGAAAACTAAGCCAAAACGCATCCGAACAACATCAACCCAAAACCTAATGAATCTAACATCTAATCCACTTCAATTCTGAACCAAAAACACATCTAAACCATCCTTATACCTCCAGCAACATTTGAACACCTAAAACAGCCCTTAAAACAACCGAAAATCACCTTAAAACAACACCGATTGTATTATTCCGGATTAAATTAATATGCCATCAATTGAAGACTTAATTAATCATTTAATTGAAATAATAACATAATTAAATCCATCTAATTACAGTATTGAATGAGATCTAAAAAGATATCATAAAAACATTCACAAAATCATTAGATCTAGCATTGAAAACATAAAATCAAGTTTCATTCAAAGATTAGCAAACTAATACTTGGAATTTCAATAAAGAACCTTAGAAAAGAGTTAAAATCCAGCAAATTAACTTTGAGATCTATCCACCAAAAGGATGAGAATTTCTCTTCTTGATTTCTTGCAAATTGTTGTTGTTTTAGTAAAATTGATGATTAGGCTTTGTAAAGAATAGAGAGATGATTAAAATGAAGTAATTCTTGTTGAAAAGGTGAAAAATCAGAAAGGAATTGAAGAAAATAGATGAAGAAAAATGGAGAGAAAATAAGTGGTTAAGTGAGAAAATGATTATCATCTTTTAATAAACTAATTAAAAATCATTTTGGTGAATAAATCATTATTTAAAAATTAAATTGGGTTTATGGACCTATAAGGATTCTAAGTATGGCTTGCTTTCCAATTTAGTAACTAAAAATAACAATTTCTGAAAATTACAAATTAAATCCTCCATTGTTTTCCAAAAATTACAATTTGGTCACCAATGCATAATTAGGCATAATTAAAAATCAATTTAAAGTTCAAATCACATTATTTTAATTTTGAAACATCTTTTTAATATTTTTAAACCATATTCCAAAATTATTACTTTTCTAATTAAAAATATTTTTATTTTATATTTCCCCGGAATAACGAACTGGAGAACCCGATTCGATCCAAATTGAATTCTCCTAACTAAAGCCCAAGCTACTAACCCCAAAATCGGGATATTACAGAGGAAGGATTTGGTTGTGGTAATTTTGACTTCCTGTGAACACACTTAGCGGCGGTCCACTAAGGAAAAATATGTCGGGCTTTTCCAATACTTAATCTGATTGTTTTAACGCAATAGCTGTGGTTAATCGACTCAAGAATCATCTTTCAAAGATAGGCTTGGGAAGATTGGTTACAAGAGAGAAAGGCAAGTTACAACGGGTTGGTCTTTGTAGACTGTAACCGACATGAATCTCGAAATAAAAATCATTTTCAATGATCGATAGAATTGAAACAAAGTTAGCTCAAGGCGATTTCTTCATTGTCATTTTCAACTACAATTTATTTCTCTTAATTTTTATTTTTACATTTTATTTGTTATTTTATTTTCTTTATTTTTTATCCCAATCTCATCAAATCCCCCTTTTAATTAATTGTTTGCAGTGTCCTGGACTTGAATCGATATAGGATTACATCAGAAATTCCAAATTCCCTGTGGATCGAACCTCTTTACTATACTATGTTTTACTTATTTAATTTAAAGAGGATTATTTTATTTTTGATGAGTAAAAAAATGCTTGTCAAAATTGACACCATTATCGGGGAGTTTTCGAACAAATTACTGATTAAATTTTGTTTGTTTTTATGACTTGGAGCAAACCGGGAAACCTCGTTGAACTTGACCCGGAAATCGAAGCAAGGGCTCGTAGAACTCACGGCGAAATGCTTCGCAAGAAGAAACAACAAAGAGATCAAGACAAGCAAGCTAGTTCGGAATCTAATTCTAAACCATTAACTCATACCCAATCCTACAGAGAGTCGAATCCGAACATATATCCTACCTCATTAAACGCAAATCTTGAACCAAGATTGATGGCCAACCAAACGATTAGAGAGTTAAATGCAACCCCCGAGATACAACAACCACTTTGCATCACCTTTCCTAATGGCGAAATCCTATTTCAACTTAAGACGGGATTGATCCATCTCCTTCCTACCTATAATGACTTGCCTAGTGAAAGCCCACATAAGCACCTCGCAGAATTTCATATGGTGTGCTGCAGTATGAAACCTTAAGGAGTTTCCGAGGATCAAATCAAACTAAGAGCATTTCCTATTACTTTAGCCGAAACGGCTAAAGAGTGACTATTTTATTTACCGCCTAATTCAATTACTACTTGGGCTGAACTATCACGTGTTTTCCTAAACAGGTTTTTCCCAGTGGCAAAAGCAAGTGAGTTAAGGCGATGTATTTTGGGAATTCAATAAAAAGAATACGAAACTCTTTATGATTACTGGGAGAGGTTTAAAAAATTATGCGCCAGTTGTCCGCAGCATGGTCTTTCTGAGCAAACACTCCTTCAATACCTTTATGAAGGAATGCTTCCAGTTAATAGAAAAATGGTTGATGCCGCTAGTGGCGGCGCTTTCATTAACATGACAACCACGACGACAAGAACATTAATTTCCACTATGGCGGCAAACTCACAATAATTTGGCTTAAGTGAACCTAGCCGACGGGTTCACGAGGTAAGTACTATTTCAATTGAAAATAAGCTCGACAAATTAAATAACATAGTTAATTCGCTTGTTTCAGGAAAAATTGGAATAACGAAAGCTTGTGGAATTTGCACAATGACAGATCATCTGATAGATTGTTATCCATTGTTACAAGATGTATCCGAAGCAAATATTAATGCCATAGGAAATTTTTTGGGACCTCCAAACCTGAGATACGGTAACAATCAAAATTATCAAGCGAGGCCCCCTCCTTTCCCAGCTCAAGCCCCACGGAAATCTTCCCTTGAGTCAATTGTTGAAATGTTAGCCACATCCCAAGAGAAGTTCCAATCTCAAACACAACGATAAATCCAGGAACTTGAAAAGCAATTAACACAATTAGCTCAGACAGTTGGCCGCCTAGAATCGCAGGGTCAGTTGCCTTCGCAAACCGAATCAAATCCGAGAGAAAATGTGAGTTCAATTACTTTGCAAAGTACCATCATCTCACCTGATCAACCGAACAAGTCCGTGAAAGAGACTGACAAACAAAAAAGGATGCACCACCAAAGGAATCAAAAAAAGAATCTTTACCCTCAAATAATTCTAGTAAAGTTGTTTCTCCCTCGTCTTTTCATTCTACTTACGACACTTTGCCTCCTTTTCCTTTTAGGCTTGTGAAGCATGACAAGAAAGCAGAGGAGAATATTCCTCTTCTCGATGTAATTCGAAAAATACCAAAGTATGCGAAGTTTCTCAAAGACCTTTGCACAAATCGACGACGATTGACTGGTCATGAAAAAGTAAACCTGGGCGAGAATATTTTGGCAATTTTTCAATGGAAGCTACCTTCCAAATACAAAGATCAAGGTATGTTTGTCATACCATATAAAATTGGTAATGTTGGAAGTAAACGTGCAATGTGCGACTTAGGCGAATCCATCAATGTAATGCCCCTTTCCGTCTACAACAAAATTTCCAATGAAACTTTGAAAGAGACAAGGGTTACAGTTCAACTCACCGATCGATCAATTATCTACCCCGAAGGAGTTCTAGAAAATGTTTTGGTAAGGGTAAACGATTTAATATTTCCTGTTGATTTTTATGTGATTGACATAGAAAATGATCGCAGTAATACTGGATCTAAAATACTTCTTGGTCGACCCTTCCTAAGTATGGCACAAACAAAATTTGATGTCCGAAGCAGCATCTTGACTATGGAATTCGATGGGGAAGTTGTTAAATTCGATGTATACAAAGCTATGAAATACCCAGATAGTGTGGTGAGTTTAAATTTCATAGATATTATTGATCCCTTGGCTAATGAATTTTTAAAATCTAATTTAATTCTTGATGTTGGTAGGGAAATGGAAATAGAGGAGTTACATGATGATAAGGAGCTTGAAGAGATTTTTTCCCTTTAATTTTTCTACATCTAATTTTTGTTTAACACCACCGAAAACTAAAATTCTTCCTTTGATATTGCAGGCACCTCGATTCAAACTAAAGCAGCTTCCGTCTCACCTTAAATATGCCTTTTTAGGAGAAAAGGATGCCTTGCCGGTCATAATCTCAAGCGAGCTGTCAACGGTGGAGGAAAATGAGTTGGTTGCTGTTTTACGCATGTATAGGGAAGCAATCGGTTGGATCATTGCTGGTATTAAAGGTTTAAAACCATCCTCATGCATACACAAAATTAAGACGGAGGAAGGCGCAAAACCATCAAGGGAAGGACAAAGACGGTTGAACCCGCCAATGATGGAGGTTGTAAAAGAAGAAATCCAAAAGCTCCTTGACGTCGACATTATTTACCCAATCTTTGATAGTAATTGGGTAAGTCCAGTTCATGTCGTCCCAAAGAAGACTAGAGTAACAGTAGTTCAGAATACGGAAGGCGAAATGGTACCGACAAGAGTACATAATGGATGAAGAGTTTGTATTGATTATAGGAAGCTTAATTCCTTAACTCGAAAATACCACTTTCTATTACCTTTTATTGATCAAATGATAGAAAGATTAGCTGGAAAGTCTCACTATTGTTGCCTTGATGGATTTTTAGGATTTTTCCAAATTCTACTGACACCCGAGGACCAAGAAAAGACGACTTTTACTTGCCCTTTCGGAACATCCGCCTACCGTAGAATGCCCTTCGGATTGTGTAACGCTCCTGCAACATTTCAAAGGTGCATGATAAGTATATTTTCTGATCACATCGAAAAAGGTATCGAAGTGTTTATGGACGATTTCACCGTATATGGTAACTCTTTTAATGAATGCCTTTCCAACCTTTCTTATGTTCTTAAACGATGCATTGAGTTTAAATTAGTACTTAACTATGAGAATTGTCATTTCATGGTAAGCAAAGGTTTGGTTCTTGGGCATATCGTTTCATCTAAACGAATTGTCGTTGATAAGGCAAAAACTGACGTAATTTGTTCATTACCATACCCCACTTCGGTGAAGGAAATTTGATCTTTTCTTGTCCATGCAGGTTTCTATAGGCGATTTATAAAGGATTTTTTCAAAGTAGCATAACCATTGTGTAGGCTCCTCCAAAAATATGTTGCCTTTGATTTTGATCAAGCTTGTAAAAATTCTTTCGAAATATTATAAGAAAAGCTAATTTCCGCACCAATTGTACAACCACCGGATTGAAGTCTTCCTTTTGAAATAATGTGCGATGCTTCAGATTTGAGCGTTGGAGCTGTTCTCGGCCAACGGAACGGGAAGGAACCGCATGTCATCGCTTATGCGTCAAGAACACCTAGCCGGCTCAATGCAATTATTCCACCACAAAAAAAGAATTGTTTGCTGTTATTTTTGCATTAGAGAAATTTCGCTCTTATTTATTGGAACTAAAATTTATGTTTTTCCTGATCATGCAGCATTAAGGCACTTGATGAACAAGAAAGAAGCGAAACCAAGGTTGATCCGCTGTATCCTATTGCTCCAGGAATTTAATCTCGAAATTAAAGACAAAAATGGGAGCGAAAACTTGGTTACTGGCCATTTAAGTCGATTGCCAATCACTATAGTTGAACCACCTATTCGTGAGCAATTTCCCGATGAAAGCTTAATGGCAGCACAAGTCTCTCATCCTTGGTTCTCCGATATAGCGAATTTCCTAGCCACAGGTAAATTGTCGGTTGATTTGCCAAAATCCGCGATTAAGAAGATAAAAAAGGACTCTCGCTATTATATTTGGGATGATCCTTACTTGTGGAAGCACTGTTCGGACTTAATTATTAGACGTTGTGTCAGTGAAAGTGAGGTACAATAGATACTTACTTTTTGTCACTCGTATTCATGTGGAGGTCATTTCGGACCTAAACGAACCGCTCGTAAAATTCTTGAATATGGTTTCTTTTGGCCTAATTTATTTTGTGACACTTATATTTTTTGTAAAGCATGTGACAGATGTCAACGAGTAGGCAATTTAAGCCGGAAAAGTAAAATGCCGCTCAACCCAATTCATATTTGTGAAATATTTGACATTTGGAGATTAGACTATATGGGGCCATTTACTTCTTCTTTTGGGAATTTATATATTATCCTTGCATTCGATTATGTCTCTAAATGGATAGAGGCAAAAGCTACCCGAAATAATGATGCTAAGACAATGACTAATTTTCTTCGTGATACTATTTTTTCCAGGTTTGACACTCCGAGAGCAATTATATGTGATAGAGGAACACCTTTTGTCAATCGAGTCATGGATGCATTAATGAAAAAATATGGTGTGACTCAACGAATATCTACCGCCTACCATCCACAAACAAATAGGCAAGCGGAGGTGTCGAACCGAGAGATTAAAACAATCCTTAAAAAAATAGTTAAACCAAATCGGAAGGATTGGAGTTTGAAGTTAGTCGATGCTTTGTGGGAATATCGCACGACATTTAAAGGACCTATAGGAATGTCGCCATATCGAATTGTATTTGGCAAACCATGCCACTTACCGGTCGAGTTGGAACACAAGGCATATTGGGCTGTGAAAGAATGTAACATGGAGATGGATGCAGCCGGCGAAGCGAGAAAATGAACATCCAAGAGCTTGAGGAAATTCGTAAAAATGCATATGATAGCGCATAAATTTTTAAAGAAAGAACCAAAGCGTTTCATGATCAAAGAATTTTGTTTAAGCCTTTTTCCATTGGGCAAAAAGTATTATTATTTAATTCAAAATTAAAATTTTTTGCAAGAAAGCTTAAATCAAAGTAGCTTCGACCATTGACCGTTACCAACGTTTTTCCTCATGGAGCCATAGAAGTTGAAGATAATTCTGGTGTTCGCTTCAAAGTGAATGGCCAGACGAAAACCTTTCTACGAAAGTGCTCTGATCGTTTAATTGAAACAATAAATTTGGAAGAAGCAAAATTCTAGAGGAAGGTCGTCGAGCTTAAACGACATTAAACAAAGCGCTTTTGGGAGGCAATTTATTTATTTATTTATTTATTTTCATTATTTAAATTTTCCCTTTTATTTATTTATTTATTTTTAATAAATTGCACGATTTAATTTGCTTCTGAACTTCTCATATTCGCAAGCGTGTTCAAGACTATCGGAGAAACAGAACCACTTTACTGATCAACACATTAAAAGGTGCACGTTAGCAAAACCCAAGATGAGTAAGGGTGCACGGTAGCAAAACCCGTGGTAGATGGTTTGACCGATCATATCCTTTTTAAAATCAAACTCCACCCTTATCACTTTCACGTGAATAACCCTACCAATATTCTATTTATTTCTGCTTCTTCTTTGCCCAAACCTTCAGCCGCCAACACCATTGTTGCCATAGAAAGAACATCTCATCATGGTTATAACGCATAAGTAGCAAAACCAAGGGCCACCAGTTCCTCCGGTTGTGCTTAACGGTCGTCGCCGTTTTGCTGGTCCGGAAGTGTTCGTGGAAATTCCCAGCGATTCCGTACCAGTCCCGCCACCCCCTTCTTCGCCTGGTCAACCAGTCCGATCACCACCACACGTGGTTCCAGCCCCGCAACCCCCTCCACGTGGTGGTCGTCAACATCCAGTAAGGTCGCCTCCACATGAAGATGTCAGGTCAAAACCATCTCCATCTCCTATCAACCAAAATTCATGGTTCCAGTACGTTGTCGGACCGAGTCACAGGTGTTATCAAACGCCTACTTTATTCTTCCATTCCATGCCTACAGTGATGTCTTCGTCTTCTTCCCGGTATCATCCACACACATCTCGACCGAGGCAAGCCGCTGCACCTTCTTCCTCTACAATGCAATCTATCGAAGAAGACCAAAACCCCGAGGTAAGTTCTTCCCATATTTCTGTTCAGCGATTACTAATGTACTATCTATCGTTTGGTTTTACAAAAGACTTCACAACAAATTATTTTTTGGAACAACCAATGAGGGAACCGTCGCCTCAATATAGTTCGCCACAGCGATCTTTTTCGTTTTATGCATCAGGTTCGAATTCTTTTCCGACAGCACCAGGCAGTCCATCTTTTATGCTTATGAATCCTGAACGTAACCGAAGTGAGCGTTCTTATGCTGTCCCAAACGAAGAAAACTTGAGAGGCTTTCTTCACTTTGATAATGAACAACTTGTACGATTCCAGGATATCCGTCATCGCCCATTCCGAGTCTGTAAGTTTATTCCTCAAAGTACTATCGAGAATTTACATATTGAAAATTTTGTTTACACTTATTTTGATACAATTGGTTGGACACAATTTTCTCAGATTAAGAACGGAACTTTCTATGAAATTGTTTTTGAGTTTTATTCCACTTTCACATTTTCGCATTCTCGATTTATCACTGTCGAATCTCCTGATGTTGTTTCATTTAGACTATGCGGGTAACACTTTCACATGTCTATTTCGCAATTTAATCTTTCCATAGGATTCGTAACGGACGTCACGAGTATAGAATATTTAACTGCTTTGATTGAGATTCCTCAGGATTTTGATGTAGATGCAATATTCTCCATGCTCACTAGACATAGCAACCGACCATTTGACCCTCGATCAACTAAGGAGATTCACATCCATGATCCGGCGTTGCGCTGCATACATCGATTTTTGGCCTATAACTATTCTAGCCGAAATGATTCTTCCGGCACCTTGAGTAAGACTAAATTATTTTTTCTTTGGTGCATGTTCACTGGTAAGAAATTTAACTTGGGTTTTTGGTTTGCACGAAACTTTGAGATCGTTATACGATCTAATCATCCTTTAATCCTTGATCCTTACATTACTAATTTAACCGCTCGTATAGGTAATTTTGATGTCGTTGATTACACTTATTCATTTTCTATGGATGGCTTAGATGAGCGTTGCTTGGATACAATGGGTTTACTTGGTGGTACACCTGTTGCACCACACTTTGTTCCACATGGGGTGATAACACCGAGAACTAAACGAGTTTTTAGTCGCAGACGTGCCCCTCCATATTCTCCACCTCGTCCGCAGTAGAATGAACAAAAACAAATGCATAATGTTAACGAATGGCTCCATTCTATTGAAGAAAACATCAGTGAGATCCTATCTTACCTACGACCTAGCCGTGGTCGTGGCCGCGGACGCCGATGATCATGGGGAGTATTCTTTACCCTTCTTCTTTTATGCTTTAATTTCCATTTTGTATTGGGACAATATAATTAAGTGAGGGGGGTAAAGATTGAATCAAATTCCATCTTACTTTTTTTACAATTTGCTTGATTGGATGCCTTGATTGAATTGGTTGAATGTTTAGTTAATTTCTTTCCTTTTCATCGAATATCTTAAGCATTCTATGATTATCTAAGCTCTTTTAATTATTTTGGATTTAGAACACTCTTGATAGTTGAATTGCATGAGTAGAAATTTAATTCAACTTCTTTGTAACATGCCTTGATTTTGTCTATTGAACTTTCGCTTAGCTTGATTAATGTAACACACTTCGGTAAGGTATTGAGCCTTGAGCATGTTTCATCTATTTTTATGCTCGTTTTCCTTGTTTGAGTGTATCAAATTAAATATTGGAAATCTAGAACTTGAGGCATGGATACATTTTGAGACTACACATGAAATATGATATTTTGATATGATTTGGGCATTTACCCCATTTTTACCGAAGAAAAAAACCTAACCTTTTAATTTTCCATTCGTGAACCAATTTTGAGCCTATATCTTTTTTGTTTCACCTCAACTTTAGCCTTTAAGCCTTTTTTATCATTCTCTTTTATTATCCTTTTTTAGGACAAAGAATTGAAGCGTATGAACGTCTTGTTCCACGAAAAGTGTGAAAAAAAAAAGAAAAATGCGAAAAAGAAAAAAAAGAGAAAAAAAAGGGGAAAGAAAGAAAAAGAAGAATCAAAACAAAAACGAAAAAAGGAAGTAGAAAACAAGAAAAATAGTTTGCTCGATTTTGATTTTATTTTTGATGTAAATATTTTTATGCACCTTATTTTGCTCGTAGACGTTGGTTATGTTATTTAAGAATTTTTTGTCTTGATTACAAGCCTCGTTAGCCTTTTTCCCTACCTTTACCTAATCCCCATTACACCCTTTTTGAAAGACCCATTGATCTTGCATCTTATTTCTTCTAAGTAGTGGAGAATTAATTTTATCACAAGCTTATGGAAATCCTTGTTTGATTGCGACTTTGAGAGAAACTTTGCACCCGAAACACATTTGAGTGACTTGAGCGAAACCTTGTGAGGAATTGAGCTAGGTTGAATTTTTGATTGATGAAGGATAGGAAGTTACATGGATGTTTGATTTATCTTTACTCATGTTTATTCTCTTGATTGATGTTTTGATTCAATTAGTTATTATGAGCTTTGATTTTCATAAATTGCTTAAGTATGAGATGGATTGGAGGATTAAAAACTACGTGTTTAATTGATTTGATTAAGGTATACTTGAGGGCAAGTATGAGACAAGTGTGGGGGAATTTGATTGGTGATTTAAATTGTTACTTTTTAATTCCTAATTATCTTATTTTCATGAATTTATTACTGCTAATTTGAGCGAATTTTGTATGTTTTATGTGTAGTGACCTGTTTCTACAATTGGTGATTAAAAAAAGACAATTTTTGCATTTTTTTTGCAACTGGAGACATGGGCACGACGTCGGGCATGAAGAAATGTTGATATGGCAGTTTCTAGAAGATTCTGGAAACAGTCCAGTCAGCGAGATTTGAGAGAATTCTGGAGACAGTTCAGCAACAAGATTTGAGAAGATCTCTAGGGTAAGATATTTTTTTTTAAATTTTAAACTCAAGAATTATCTTTTTATCTTTTATTTTATTTTGAGTTAATTTTTAGATTATTAGTAGCCTATAAATACCCTCTATGGGTAAGGCTTTAGAGCATCCATCGCTTTGTCTTTGAATTCTTGTCTTGCTTCTTTATTATTCTATAAAATTTCTTTTCATTTCTTTATTTTTAGTTTTTTAATATTTTGCAAAAATATGCTAAGTATGATAATTGATATGATGCTTAGCTAATTTTCTTTAAGCCGAGAGCTAATAATGAATCAATTCAATGCGTGAGAATCGAATAGTACTTAATTCCCTTCGAGAAACATTCTTATTTTTATGTTTTATTAGTTTAGCAATCGGCCTTACTTACAAAATTAAAACATTTTCAAACCAAAAAGAGCTCATTGGTCTGGATGTTGTTTTAATATACAGTGGGAGGAAGGATTTGCCTGTGACAATTTTGACTTCCTATAAACACACTTAGCGACGGTCTGCTAAAGAAAAATGAGATCAGATTCGATTCTCGACGAGACAACATAATCTGAGTCGGGCTTTTCCAATACTTAATCTGATTGTTTTAATGGCAATAGCTGTGGTTAATCCACTCAAGAATCATCTTTCAAAGATAGGCTTGGGAAGATTGGTTACAAGAGAGAAAGACAAGTTATAATGGGTTGGTCCTTGTAGACTTTAACCGACATGAATCCCGAAGTAAAAATTATTTTCAATGATCGACAAAATTGAAACAAAGTTAGCTCAAGGAGATTTCTTCATTTTCATTTTCAACTACAATTTATTTCTCTTAATTTTTATTTTTATATTTTATTTGTTATTTTAGTTTTTTTATTTTTCATCGCAATCTCATCAAATCCCCTTTTAATTAATTTTTTACAGCATCGTGGACTTGAATTGATACAGGATTACATCATAAATTCCAAATTTCCTGTGGATCGAACCTCTTTACTATACTATCTTTTACTTATTTAATTTAAAGAGGATTATTTTATTTTTGATGAGTAAAACGACACTTGTCATCTCAGCATTGCTGCTTCTTGGATAGGTAATTCCTGTAACTACACAAAAACAAGCCATAAAGCCTTCTTTTCTCGCAAGTATATCTTTATATGCTGTGGCAGGAAAATATTGATTATTGAACAATAAGTATATGTATCAGTTCAAATTAGTGGGTAATGAGTACATATTGTTGAGGAAAAGAATAGTAAATAATAAGCTTTTTGAATACTCATCAGCCACCAAAACATCTACACATATTTTTAGAGCGTTACAATTTTAAATATATGACCTAACATGTAAAGATACGACTGGACATGGGGCAATCATCAATAGTCTATTAAGATCAAAGGTCATGGTGATGATGAAAATGAAATACAAATATTAGTCCAACTTGTTGAAAGTTCAGGTACCATGAAAAAGTTCAGACACTTAAGTATTTGTTCACCCTAAATGATGGAAATATTGCAAGTTCAACTTGGCTAGAGATAGATAAAGCATCATTGTGTACAAGAATTTATATTAAAATGAGCAAAAGGTAATAAAGTACAAAAAGCTTATTTGTTGTGAGGTTGGAGATCTAATCTAAAAAACCAATAGCTCGCCAAAGAAATTTAAGGCAAAATTTTATCCAATTAATGAGATAACAGTG
Organism: Abelmoschus esculentus; assembly: GCA_035048815.1. Classification (NCBI taxonomy): domain Eukaryota; kingdom Viridiplantae; phylum Streptophyta; class Magnoliopsida; order Malvales; family Malvaceae; genus Abelmoschus; species Abelmoschus esculentus. The sequence continues at coordinate 16,182,955 of JAUCBN010000007.1, read as the reverse complement.
TTAATCCCAAAAATAAAATAGATGATGTTGTTATCCAAGAAATGAGGCCCGAGAAGGTTAAATAATAATGGTACTAAGATGAAATGTTTTAGCAACAGAGAAAAAGGCTCGTTCAAAAGTAGAGAAGATCAGAGCACATCCAAATAGCCCTCAAAGACCATGATTCATGCATCATACAGTTAGGCATCCATAGGATAGAAGCATGCTAATTCATGCATTCAAAGTATTTTTTGTTAATTTTAACATAAATTTGTATGATCAATAAAGAGATGATCCAATAAAGAGGGGCAAAGATCTTAGAGAAAAAAAAATTAATGAAAAGTGTATAAAGATTTTTGGAACAAAATATTCACCAGCCAAAAGGTAATAAAAATTTTTGATCAAAAGGATTGAACAACTAAAGAAGATCAACATAGACCAATGAAGATTCCTATTTTAAAAAAAGTTTTCAACAAATAAGATAGAGTTCAGCAAGATTTTCTATTTACAGAGATGGGTTTCAATAAATGATTTGTTTACAGAAGTAGATATCAACAATATTTTTCACTTGTAGAGGCGTATTCCATCAAAAAGTTTTATTTGCAGAGATAAATTTTAGCAAGATTTCTCCATTTAAAAGACCGTTTTCAATAAGGACAATTGATTTTTTTATAGAAAAGAAAGTGTATAACAATCTTAAATCGTTCGGGTCATCAGTAAGTCCTTCGGACATGATGTTAAATTCTTTGAGTCATCAATAAGTCCTTCAGGCATGATGTTAAGTCCTTCAAGCTGTCACCTTCGGGAGTGATTATATCGTCTGAATATAAAAAGGAAGTGCTCCATGATCCTAAATCCTTCCGATCATCAATAAGTCCTTCGGGAATGATTTTAAGTCTTTTGGGCCATCATCTTCAAGATTGATAATGTCATTTACATAGGAAAGAAAGTGCACCATGATACCAAATCCTTCGGGTAATAAGTCATTCAGACATGATGTTAAGTCATTCGGGAATGATGTTAAGTCCTTCGGGCCATCACCTTTGGGATTGATGATGTCATTTACACATGAAAGAAAGTGCAATTCGATCTTAAATCTTTAAGGTCATCATTTAGTCCTTCGGGAATTGTTGGTTAAATAGACTACAAAACAAGGTGTTAGCACTGACAGGAAAATAAAATGAACTAATTGAAAGATAAATGGATCGTGTCATGGTATGGAGGCCACTGCCTTAGAAACAATTCGCCCCGTTGTGTGTACTCGCTACTTTAGGCAGTTGTCCCCCGAAGGTTAGCGCAACCACTCCAAACATTGTACACCCAAAGTTTGGAGTGGAATATGGTGTTAGTGGTCGTTTGAACTAGAGTCGAACAAAAGCTAACAAAAGCTTTTAAAGAATGCTCTCAATTTCTCTCAAAGAATCAGAACGAATTCTGAATGGGATGATTAAAAATGAGAGAAAAACCTCTTATTTATAGGTTAAAAGTAGGGGCAAATCTGTTCGAGAATCAAATAAAATCTGATTTAAAATTAAAATTTAATATCAGATTAAAAATCTCGAATATTATCAGATAATATCTATCCAAAAATAGTAGATTTGATAACAAAAAATATCAATTTAAATCTCGGATAATATCTACTCAAAATTAGATTTAATAATAGATAATATCAAATTAAATCTTTGATATTTATTAAATCTAATCGGTTACATGATGCGTGTCAAATAAGCGTAAATTGTGCAAGTGAACACGTTAAAAGTAATAAAGTGATGAGTAAATCAGATATCGTCTCCACAGGGATTTGTATACTTAATATGTTTTCTTCTGTCTTCTTGCTCTAAAAAAGGAATAAAGTAAAGAACATAGGTAAATTGGGTTTGAGTAGACTAAATAAAGAAAACTAAGTAATAATAAAATCAAATAAAGAAAGTGTCCAGGATCCAGCTGTTTTGTATAGTGGATTCAATTGACTTGTTTCTGTATAATTCAATCGCCCAACACTGCCTCGGCAGTACTGCAGACTACTACCTCGACAACGATGATGCTCATCTGCCGCGATAATCGCTTGCTCTTGGTGGATTTTACCAAAGTTCAGAAAAATATCCTTTGATGACTCCGTTTATCCCTAAGTCGAAGTACTATTGATGAACAGTCCTTGATGATACCTCCCGGCGCGAATCAATTATAATCATCAACCAATCACACTTCTTTTAGCCGCTGAAACTCTAACCTATCTTTAGGCTGAGTTAGTGTTTCCCGGTTGAAATACCATACTTATTCTTTTCATGAATATAACTCCTCTGATATTAGATAAATGGATTACTCACAAACTTCACTCCCGATCTTGAATGTGAGAGCAAAGAATGGTATAGAATAAGCAAACTTCGACATTTTATTGCATTAAAACAAGAAACAAAGTTCAATCTTTTCACACTAATAGTCTACAACTTTCACCTAAGCCTAAAGAAAATTAGAACATAATGTAAAGAAAAGAAAAGTCTAAAAGGTGAAGTCTAGGTCTAAGTCTAAGCTCTCGATCATGCATGTTCTTCTCCTTGCACGACTATAGCTTATATAGGCTTGTCCTAGGGCAAACCTTTACTAAGTAGGAATACAACTTGGAGTAGGACACAAGTCAATTACATAAATAAAATATTTCCAAGTTTATTCCAACTAGGAGGCTTTCCTACATGGCCTTTGTCTTGGGCTTTTCACGCGCTATCCAGCTCTGATCCTTGGGTTGCTTGTCCAGCAACGTTCTTCTCATTTTTCTCCTCAGCTCGCCTACAATATCGCTACTTATCCTTAGCTGTTGCCACGGTATCAGGTCCTGCCTCGACCTCAATTGTTGCCGCGACATTAGTTTTTCCTACAAAGATACAAAAAAATGCAGTAAAGCTTTCCTTTTCTGTAAATATCATCTTTATAAGTATAACTTCTAAATATCTCATATTAAGTATATGCATTGGTTCAAGTAGGTGCAGATTGGGTGATTATTGCCCATGAAAGGTGTAAAAGGTGATACTGATTTGAGCACTTATCACACCCTCAAACTCGAACTATTGCTTATCCTTAAGCAATGCAAACCATCAAATTGTCAAACCTTATTTTCTCTTGGTATTATGTTTTCATCTATTCACCCCATCATTACTATGCCTATTCTTTAGACTTAACCTTTCGGTTACCCAAGGGTTTACCTATAAAACAAGCTATAAGATTTTGTTAGTGTGTGCATTTTTATGGACAAGTTTGATTAAAGGTTTTCTTAGACAAACTCTAAGTTCAACACAAATAGACTTGGATTTAGTGTTCTCTTCTTAAAACTACAATTTCTTGAGCCAATTTCGGGCACCTCAAGGATTGTGTTTTCTCCTTAATATTTCCTTATTTCTTTTTCTATTCTTGTAAGCATACTAGAGCCAATTTCGGGAACCTTTAGCATGAAGAAGAGTAATTCCTAGAACCGGTGATAGGCACCTCTAGTCACATTTCCAAAAATCTAAGTTTTTATCACCTAAGTTCATTAAAAGAATTCCTATAGTCAAAAAAGTCCCAAAAGTGTTTTTTTAGATCAACCTTATAGCAAGCTTCTAAGTTTTCTCCCTTAAGTATTCTAAAATTAAGCCTTCTAAACAGGACCTAACCATGATAAGGGGAAATATTTCTATTGCCTTAAAATGAATAAACTAAGGCAATACTGATGAAAAGCAGTGCAAAAGTATGGGTAGAAATTCAAGTAAGGTGGTGGACATAATTTTTTTTTTGAAAAATCACTTAAAACTTCATTTCATGGCAAGGCTGCGGTAGTGGATTGTCTCGGCAGTGGATCTACACCCTCAAACTCGAACCAAACATTATCCTCAATGCTTATATTAGGGGCACACAGTAGACAACAGAATAATAAAAAGAAACAAGTAAGGATATATAAAAGCAACATAAAAATTAAATGGACTCCGAAGAGCTGCTGGTCATAATCAGATGTCATGGTCTTGATGTTATGAGTGTCTTCACCTTTGATCCTTTATCCTAAAATAAACAACAAGAAAAGATTAATAATAAAAGTCTAAACTAAAACTAATCATAAAGTGCAATAAAGATAAGATGGAATGATTAATTCACGATAGGGATCCATGTAAGTGCATCTCCTAAAGTGATGGTCTCTATAGTTCTCATCTCGTTTTGGCTAGAATAGTGCTTCAAACATTGGCCATTCACTTTGAATTCATGCCCTTCTTTTTCGATTTGATCATTACTGCACCATGTGGATAGACCTGAACAATTTCAAATGGGCTTGACCATCTGGATCTTAGTTTGCTTGGGAACAGTTTGAGTCTAGAATTGAAAAGGAGGACTTGCTGCCCTGGCAGGAACTGCCGCGACAGTAGCTTACTATCATGACATCGTTTAGTCTTTTCTTTGTAGATATTTGCATTTTCATAGGTTTGCTTCTCTGAATTCCTCTATCTCATTAAGGTCTAGCAGTCGTTTCTGTCCAAATTTCTCTAATTCCATATTCAAATTCTTTACTGCACAATAGGTTTTGTGCTCAATTTCCACTGGTAAGTGGCATGCTTATCCAAATACAAGCCTGTATGGAGATGTTCCGAATGGGGTTTTGTAGGTTATCCTATATGCCCATATAGAATCGTCGAGACGATGAGACCAATCCTTTCGAGATGGATTTACCACATTTTCTAGGATTTGTTTTAATTCCCTGTTTGATATTTCAGCTTGCCCATTTGTTTATGGATGGTAGGTCGTGGTAATTCTTTGGGTGAAACCTAGTTTCTTTAGGGTCACGACAATGAGTCTGTTGTCGAAATGTTTACCTTCATCGCTAATTATTGCTCTAGGGACTCCAAATCTGGTGAAGATGTTCTTTTTGAGGAATTTTTGTACAGTCTTGGAGTCATTGTGAGGTGTGGCAATTGCTTGAACTCATTTTGATACATAATCCACCGCTACTAGGATGTAGAGATTGGCTTGAGATGATGGGAATGACCCCATGAAATTTATTCCCCAAACATAAAATAATTCTACTTCCAATATGGGTTATTGTGGAATCTCATTGCGTCTAGATATATTGCCCGTTTGTTGGCATCGGTCACAGTTCTTATAATAAAGTTGGGCATCTTTGAATAGTGTGGGCCAATAAAGGCCTGATTGAAGCACTTTAGCGATTGTCTTGTTTCCTTCAAAATGTCCATGACAAGGTGAATCATGACAATGCTGAAGCACTTCTTGTTGCTCATCCTCTAAAACACATCTTCTTATAACCTGATCTGCACATTGCTTGAACAAAAGAGGTTCGTCCCATAAATAATGTTTTGCATCATGCTGAAACCTCTTCTTTTCATTATAGTTAAGGTTATAAGGAAGAACACCACTAGACAAATAATTAACAAGATCAGCATACCAGGGGGTGGCTGTTAGTGCAGCAAGATCTTCTGTAAATATTGTCGAGATGTATTCAGTCAATGCCTCGGCGTCACAGTCATACGCTATCGTAGTCTCTGTCTCGACAATAGCTCTATAGTTGCCGCAATATGCAGGATATGTTCATCTGGGAATGCATCTTGTATTTTTTTCGATTGAGTTGTTACTATCTTCAGTCTCTAATCTAGAGAGATGATCGTCTACCTGATTTTCTTTACCTCTTCTATCATTGATTTCAACATCAAATTCTTGTAAAAGTAGGATCCATCTAATTAGTTTGGGCTTGACATCCTTCTTTAAGAATAGGTACTTAATTGTCGAATGGTCAGTATAGACAGTCACTTTTGTTCCGATCAGATATGATCGGAATTTGTCAAAGGCAAATAATACTGCTAGTAATTCCTTCTCTGCTTTGGTGTAATTAATTTGGGCATCATTAAGTGTTTTACTAGCATAGTAGATGACATGGAACGGGTTATTCTTTCTTTGCCCAAGTGCTGCTCCAACAGCATGATCACTTGCGTCGTACATTAATTTGAATGGTAGGGACCAATCTAATGGGACTACTACTGGTGTAGTAATCAGCTTCTCTTTGAGGGCTTCAAATGCTTCAGTGCATTCCCAATTGAATTCGAATTTTCTGTCTTATTCGAGCAAGTTACAAAGAGGTTTAGAAATTTTAGAAAAATTAGAAATAAACCTTCTATAAAAACCTGCATGGCCCAAAAAGCTTCGAATTCCTTTCACAGAAATTGGTGGAGGTAAATTCTTTATCACATCAATCTTGGCTTTATCAACTTCGATTCCCTGTGATGATATTTTATGGTCCGATACTATACTTTGATTCACCATATAGTGACATTTTTCCCAATTAAGGACTAAATTGGATTTCTCACATCTTTGTAGCACTTTTTTAAATTACCAAGGCAATGGTTAAAGCTGTCTCCAAAGACTGAATAATCATCCATGAATATCTCCAAGAAGTCCTCTATCATGACAAAAAAATTACCATCATACATATCTGAAAAGTTATCGGGGAATTGCAAAGGCCAAACGAGATTCTTCTGAATGTCTATCAAGCATTTCATCAATAAAAGGTAAAAGGAAATAATCTTTCTTTGTTGCCTTATTCAACTTGAGATAATCCATACAAACCCTCCAACCGATCACAGTCCTGGATGGGATCAGCTCATTGCTCTCGTTGGTTATGATAGTCATACCACCTTTTTTTGGTACACATTGTATTGGGCTTACCCATGCTCTGTCAAAGATAGGATAGATAATTCCTGCATCAAGCCATTTGATTATTTCTTTACGTACTACCTCCTTCATGGTATGGTTAAGTCTTCTTTGGGCCTCAACAGTGGGCTTATGGTCTTCCTCCAAAAGAATTTTGTTCATGCAAACTGTTGGACTTATTCCCTTTAAGTCATCAATTGACCACTCAATTGCCTTCTTGTGCTGCCATAATATCTCTATCAAGCTTTGTTCCTGTTTTGGCTGCAACTCAGAAGAAATGATTACGGGCATTTTGTGGTTAGCTCCCAAATAAGCATATTTTAATTTTTCAAGTAAGGGTTTTAATTCTGTAACTAATGGTTCCTTACTTACAGGTTTTTCATTCTTGCTTGGGTAATCTAAAGGTTCGAAATACTTACCTGGATGATGTGTTGTCCAGTATCTTCCTCATTTTCTGTTGTTTCAATAATTTCCATAATTTTGCTATAGTAATCATTAGTATCACTGCCGAGGCAAACCTGTGGTATATATTAAGATCGCTGCCGAGGCAGTGCTTGCTGAGGCAAGGTACTACACTAATTGTATCTGTATTGTACAATATCTGGCATTCTACTAGATCATCATGTCTTTTTAGAATCTGGAAAACATTGAGTTTTACTTCTTGAACATTAATCCTCATTGTTAACTCTTCTTTTTCTATATCTATGAGTGTTCGTCCAGTGGCTAGGAAAGGTCTTCCTAGGATGATCGGTGCCTTGTCGTTTGCTTCACAACCAAGGACAAGAAAGTTAACGGGAAAAATAAATTTATCCACTCTTACCAGTATGTCCTTGATCTTTCCTTAAGGTTGCACATATGATCTATCCGCAAGTTGGAGCATCACGGTTGTAGGTTTTGCCCTTCCTATTCCAAGCTTTTGGAAAACCGATTTGGGCATCAAGTTTATGCTTGCTCCAAGGTCACATAATGACCTTCCTTCATAGTGATTTCCTATCGCACAATGTATGGTAAATCATCCAAGATCCTTCAATTTAGGTGGCATGCGATTATACAACATTGTCATGCATCCCTTAGTAGCAGACACTATTTCAAACTCACCAAGTATTTTTCTCTTAGACACAATGTCTTTCAAGAACTTAGCATAGTTAGGCATTTGTTCAATTGCCTCAACAAATGGCAAGTTGATGTGGACTTACCTTAAAATACCCAGGAACTTTTTAAATTGGTGGTCTTGTTTTTGCTTTTTCAACCTTTGTGAGAAAGGTGGTGGTGGTCTCATCTCTTCTAGGGTCTCATTAGTTTGGAATTTAATACCTGACATCACTGGGTATTTTGCTGTCTCGATAACTTATCGAGGTACTACCAAGATCTCTACCAGGGAAGTGCTTTCTACTGGGATTTTTGTGACATGATCTTTTGGTTCAGCATTCAAGTCCTCTTTGTCTGAATCTTCTTGTTCTACTGGTGGGACTTTGTCTGCTGAATTTCCTACTTTCTCCTTAAGTTGTAGACCACTCCTAGTAGTAATTGCTTTACATTGTTCATGGCCCATTATCTTAGCAACTTTAGTATTGATAGGTAGTCCTCCTTGTGGTCTAGTGTTTATATTTTGAGCAAACTGCCCAACCTGAGTTTCCAGTGCTTTTATTGTTGTCTCTTGATTTTGCAACCTCATCTCAGTTCTATTTATGAATGCATCTATTCTTTTGATGAAGTTGTTGTTCTTTGCTATATATGATTATGTTTTCATCATAAAGGCCTTCAAAGAATTTTTCAGTGAACTTACAGGTTGTTGTTGATACATCAGATGCTGCGGCATTGGATATTTTACTTGCTACTATGACAGATGTTGTATTTGTTGCTGGAAACCTGGGAATTGAGTAGTTGGATTCAAGGCATTGTTTGGATTACTCCATGATAAGTTTGGATGCCTCTTCCATGAAGGGTTGTATGTGTTGGACATCATATTGTTTCGGTTGTAATTTCAACATACAGGCTAGATTCTTGATTCTGCATACATTCAGAAGAATTATGGTTACCTCCACATAAATTGCAGAAAGAATCTATGACCTTAACCTCATGAATATTATGCTATAATTGCATGTTCTGCACCATCTTGGTAAGAGAGGCCAATTGTGCTGCCACTGAATTGGATGTTTCCAACTCATTCACTGTGGCTTGGCATCTTACTTCTCATCTCCTAGACGTAGGAAATTGAAAATCGTTTTTTGCGAGTTAGTATAGGATCTCAATAGCTTACTCAAGTGCTTTATCAAGGAGTGTTCCATTTGTAGAGGCGTCCAACATCATCCTTGTTAGGGCATTGGTAGCATTATAAAACATGGTCACTTTTGTCAACAAGAGAAATCCATGCAAAGGACACTTGTGCAGTAACTCTCTATAGTGCTCCTATGCCTCGTACATAGGTTCATCATCTGTCTGTTGAAAAGAGGTAATTTCATTATAAATTCGATCATATAAATTTTTAGGATTAAAGTGCGTAATGAAATCACGGCACAATTCACTCCAAGATTCTATTGATCCTGCTGAAATGCTATTTAACCAGGTTTTTTCCCTATCCCTCAGTGAATAGGGGGATAATTTTAATCTCAAGACATCTTCATGGACTCCTTGGATTTTGAAAGAGTTACAGATCTCTATGAATGACTTAAGATGTTCCCTGGAATCTTCTATCATAGACCCACCAAACTGTCCAATAGTGTTTAGCATATTGAACATGACTGATTTCAGTTCAAGGTGGGCTGCTTCTATTTCTAGTGTAGCCGCTCCAGTATTTAACCCATTTAAGTCCTCTTCTAGGAAATCCCTGACAGTGAGTTGTCGCGACATTGGTGGCAGCGGAAGGCCTCTATTATCGGCAGGTAAGTTCTGATCTCCTTGATTTCCTACCATAGCTCCTTGGATTTGTCTCCTCAACCTTTAACGCATACGTTCGATTTTTATATCTAATTCGTAAAAAGGGTTGGTTGGGTTGGCCCTGGTCATACACAAAAAACAAACCAAAGTAAAAGAAAAAGAAAAATAAGCAAGAAAATAAACAAAACAAAATTTAGTTATCAATCCCCGACAACGACGCCAAAAACTTGATGCATGTCAAATAAGCGCAAATTGTGCAAGTGAACACGTTGCAAGTAATAAAGTGATGAGTAAATCAGATATCGTCTCCACAGGGATTGGTATACATAATGTATCTTCTTCTGTCTTCTTCCTCTAAAAAAGGAATAAAGTAAAGAACACAGGTAAATTGGGTTTGAGTGGACTAAATAAAGAAAACTAAGTAATAATAAAATCAAATAAAGAAAGTGTCCAGGATCCAGCTGTTTTGTATAGTGGATTCAATTGACTTGTTTCTGTATAATTCAATCGCCCAACACTGCCTCGGCAGTACTGCAGACTACTACCTCGACAACGATGATGCTCATCTGCCGCGACAATCCCTTGCTCTTGGTGGATTTTACCAAAGTTCGGCAAAGTATCCTTTGATGACTCCGCTTATCCCTAAGTCGAAGTACTGTTGATGACCAGTTCTTGATGATACCTCCCGATGTGAATCAATTATAATCATCAACCAATCCCACACGTCTTTTAGCCGTTGAAACTCTAACCTATCTCTAAGTTGAGTTAGTGTTTCCCGATTAAAACATCGTACTTATTCCTTTCATGAATCTAACTCTCCTGATATTAGATAAATGGATTACTCACAAACTTCTCTCCTGAGCTTGAATGTGAGAACAAAGAATGGCAAAGAATAAGCAAACTTCAATATTTTATTGCATTGAAACAAGAAACAAAGTTCAATCTCTTCACACTAATACTCTGCAACTTTCACCTAAGCCTAAAGAAAATTAGAACATAATGTAAAGAAAATAAAAGTCTAAAATAAGAAGTCTAGGTCTAAGTCTAAGCTCTCGATCATGCACGCTCTTCTCCTTGGACGGTTATAGCTTATATAGGCTTGGTCTAGGGCAAACCTTTCCTAAGAAGGAATACAACTTGGAGTAGGACACAAGTCAAGTACATAAATAAAATATTTCCAAGTTTATTCCAACTAGGTGGCTTTCCTGCATGGACTTTGTCTTGGGCTTTTCACGCGCTATCCAGCTCCGATCCTTGGGTTGCTTGTCCAGCAACGTTCTCCTCATTTCTCTCCTCAGCTCGCCTACAATATCGCTACTTATCCTTAGTTGTTGCCACGGTATCAAGTCCTGCCTCGACCTCAGTTGTTGCCGCGGCATTAGTTTTTTCCTACAAAGATACAAAAAAATGCAGTAAAGCTTTCCTTTTCTGTAAATATCATCTTTATAAGTATAACTTCTAAATATCTCACATTAAGTATATGCATTGGTCCAAGTAGGTGTAGATTGGGTGATTATTTCCCATGAAAGGTATAAAAAGTGATAGTGAGTTGAGAACTTATCATTACGCATTTAAAATTCATTTGAATTTTAACTTAATCGAATTGCTTCCATGTCTTGTATAAATAAGGAGTGTGAGATTCAAGCATTATACCCACATGAATGATGTTAAGTCCTTCGCGCTGATATCTTTAAAAATGTTGAAAACTTTTCAAGGATTATCAAAATAAGATGGTAAGGCACTAGAAAATTAAAAATTAGAAAAGTGATAAAGATAAAGAGAAGAAAAAGAAAGTGAGAAAAGGAAATATAAAAAGAAAAAGGAAAAAAAAGAGAGAAAAAATAAATAAAAAAAAGAGAAAAAAATAGAAATTGTGGTCATTAATCAAAATGTTAGGTAGATTAATCTTGAACAAGATCAAGTGAGATAAACCAACAATGGATTCAAACGAGAATATTTAACTTTTACAAATCGTATATGTTCCATGTAAAAAATAGTCAACAAAACAAAGAAAAAATATCTTGTGCAAATTTTAGACTAAAAGATCAAGATACCTTAAATAGGAAAGCAACAATGCCAAAAATTTAAAGCCTCAAATAAAAAAATAAAGTTTTTAAATCAATATATGTTGAGTACATATTAATTGATGATTTTTATTTTTATAGGGGAAAAACATGAATCAAAGTTCTTAATGAGAAGAACTTGCTATAGAAAAATTTTTAAATGAGAAAAGCCAATCAGTTGGAACAAAGAGTGGAAGAGTTCATTTGTTATTGCTTTTACAGAGAGGTGAGCTAAAGCAAAAATGAAAAGAATTTGGTTGTCAACACTTTAACAGAGAAGAGGTGAGAAGAACTTGCTTATTTGACACCTTTGTAGAGAGGCGTAGGACGAAGAATTTTCAAAATATTTCTAGACAATGAGGATGATGAATTTTATAATGAGAAGGACATCTTTAAATTCTATAGTTTGGCAGAAGTATGATTGGTTCTACAATGCAAGATTGTGGTAAGTCCATCACTTTCTCATTTTCTCTTATTATATTTGTTTAGTTTCATTTGGGTATTAAAATTTATAATTTAATATATTTTAGTCACTATAGGCATTGTAATTAGGCATTGAATTCTTATAATTTTTCAATTTGGTCATTAAAAATAGTAAGAATGAATTATTTGTTGCAATTGTGTTTATTTTGTTCATTAATTTAAATTGTTTTAATTATTGTATGCATTATTTGTTTAATTATCATTTTAGGTTGCATAGTAGATAATTAAATTCACACAATAATTAATTGGCATAAAGATAATTTTAACCCTTAACGTTTATAATTTTTATCATTTTGACTCTTATTCTTTTCTGGGGATAAATTTATCCCTTAACTTATATCTTTTTGACAAATATCTTATTTTTTAACTAGTTTGATGACTAGACCATTAAAAATTTAACGATGATACATATATATGGAATATAATTTTAAATGACATGGCATATAACCTATGAAATACATATATATATATGGAATATCATTTTATTCTAATATAAAATATAAAACAATTAAAATTCAAATAGAATATTAAAAATTAATTAATTCTGAAATAAAAGGCTACTATCGTACTTAGGTTAGGATAATACTTTATTTTAGAATTAATTAATTTAGGATAATTAATTAATTAATATTTTATTTTAGGATAATATTTTATTTTATATTTTAGAATAGAGTTAATATTTTTTATTTTATTTTATTCTAAGTTAATTAATTAATTAATTAATTAATTAATTTTAGTAGCCTTTTTATTTTAGAATTAATTATTTTTTAATATTTTATTTGAATTTTAATTATTTTATATTTTATTTTAGAGTAAAATTATATTCTCTCTCTGTATGTATTTGATAGGTTACATGTCATATCATTTAAAATTATATTTCATATATATGTATCATCGTTAAATTTTTAACGATCCACTCATCAAGCTAGTTAAAAATAAAATATTTGTCAAAAAGATATAGATTAAGGGCAAAATTTATCCCTGAAAAAGAATAAGGGACAAAATGATAAAAACTATAAATGTTAAGGGTTAAAATTATCTTTATGCCTAATTAATTAGATTCAAACTATTTTAGGTTATAAATTTAATTAGGAATTCTATAATTAAATTATGCTAGATAAGTATAGTAACTTAATAAGTATTGAATAAAAAAATTTCAGGGCCTATAATCGAATAGTATCCTAATGAAACTGAATGTTATTCGTGAAGTATTTAAAAAGAATATTCGATACCTATTATTAAACTAGAATTAGTTAAATGAACTAGGAAAATAATTAGAGCCAATTTAAAATTAGAACTTTAAAATTAAGCTAAATTAGTTTAACCAAATATTAATCCTTAGTCTTAAATTAGTAATACCCTATTGGAATTAGGTGTTGTGATATACGAATTTTGAATTAGGAAATATTCAAATAATAAATAAAATGTTAGAACCTCTTTTTAGTTTGGTGACTTAAAAATAAAGAGACCATAATTTATCATATGTATAATTTCTTTTTGATATAGTCAATGTCGTGCGTAGAAGGTCCTACACCCTTGTAATGCAAGTATACACTCGTCAAGTTATAGTATAATTCCTTTTGAGGCTTTTGCTTTTTTGATCTAAACAAAAATTATGAACCTCCTTATAAGCACTTATTTTAGTGTAGAAAATAAATCTCACATTGGTGGAAACCTCACTTTTCCCTCCACAATTACCTATAAAAGGGAGGAAGATGTACCTAAAAAAGGAGAACAGAAAAGAAATAAGGGTTAAAGCCTTAGAACAAATCAAAGAGGTATCATGATTGGTTCTACAATGCATAAATGTGGTAAGTCCATCACTTTCTCATTTTCTTATTACATCTGTTTAGTTTTTTTATTCATTTTATGCATTAGAATTTATAATTTAATAAATTTTAGTCATTATAAGCATTGTAATTAGGCATTAAAGTCTTGTAATTTTTCAATTTGGTCATTAAAAATAATAAGAATGAATTGTTTGGTACAATTGTGTTTATTTTGTTCATTAATTTAAAGTGTTTTAATTGTGGTATGAATTGTTTGATTAATTGTCATATTAGATTGCATTTAGATAATTATAAATAATGATATAAATTAGATTCGAGCCTTTTAGGTTAGAACTTTAATTAGGAATTCAATAATTAAATTAAGCAAGATAATTATAGTAAATTAATAAGTGTCGAATAAGAAATTTGAGGCCCCGTAATCGAATAGTATCCAATAGGAACAAGACGTTATTCGTGGGATCTTTAAAAAAAAAATTTATGCGCCTATTATTAAATTAGAATTAATTGAATGACCTAGACTAATAATTAAAGCATAATTAAGATTAGAACTTTAAAATTAAGCTAAATTAGTTTAACTGAATATTAATTCGAAGTATCAAATTCACAATACTCTAATGGAATAGGGTGTTGTTATACACAGGTTTTAAATTAGGGAATATTCGAATAATAAATAAAATTTTTGAGCCTCTTTTTAGTTTAGGGACTTAAAAATAACGATACCATAATTTATCATGCATAATCCCTTTGATATAGGTGATGTTCTTTTGGGATATAAATAGCGGTACCCTAATGGAGTTGGCCACCTTTATTTTATATTCGAATTAAGAGAACATTTTTTATATGAAAAGGTTATTTCTATTCGGAATATAAACTCGATTAATAATTAAAGATTAAAATATATTTGAATTATCACTATTTAAATTGTCAAATATACCACATGAAATTCGAGGTACCAATATTGGACGCTTGTAGGGGTGTTCTCTATGCGTAACTAACTCCCGAACCTAAAATTTTAGAAATCGAATTTTTAGTTTATTTTTATGGTGTGGGGCCTACCAAAGTGATCAATGACGACACCAAATATTTTTTTAAATCGAATATATGGTAAAATAAAATTTTCTTAATTAATTAATTAATATGCATACATAATTAATTAAGGGAAAATCTGACTTAACCTAAAACTTTATTTTTCGAGATGAATTAAATAAAATATAAATACCCAATTTTAAAAAATTATTTGTTAGGTTATTTTACACCCTATTTTAAATGGATTATGACAACACTATATAAAGTTACCATTATATTGTATATTATACATATATTATATACACTAATTGCTATATATATTACTTTGTATATATTTGTTCGTCTTTTCCTCATATTTTCACTATTATAAATATATATGTAAAAAAAATCACCATAGAATCATATTTTACCTAAAATATATGTGTCATACACATATTTTATTCGGATTGTGCTACATTCCTATAAAAGTAAGACTAATAAACAAATAATACATAACCCAAGAATAATAAATTATCCAATTATAAATGTTCACATACTCAATTAAATACCCAAATACCCATTTACAATTAAATATCACATTTCCTTCCAATTTTCGGATTCTACGCCCCAAAGCACAAGTGTACTTTTTCCCGCTCATTTCTATTACATGGTATGCTCTTATTGATCTAGTCAATAATAAAGGAGGAAAGAGAAATTGGTTATCTTGGTGAATTAAACTGTCGAGCAGTAGAGGAGACATCGAAGAACTCTATTCATAGGAGCTGGCCGAAGGCGAATAATGATCGATCGGAATTTGACCCGTCACAAGAGCGCAATCGCGGAGGTTAATCCCTTCACTGTTTTTTCGATTTTTCCCTACAACCATATGGAAAGCATTAAAAATGGAGCTGGTAAACTTGATCTAAGAATCGAAAATCGAATCTATTTACTTAAATTGAGACCCGATTGAATCCGAATAAGATGATCCTAACGTGATTCAAAATCCAAACTAAAATGAAAATCGATTCAAATTATAGAAAAATAGATATAGACCCGTGATCGATTTGACCCGAACGAATTTGACCTAAACCGTTTCACTTAAACGTATTTTTCCTTTTATTATTATTATTAATTAATTAATTTCAATCCAAATAAGAGGGAAAAAAGAATTGTAAAGATCAACCGTTAAAAACTCAAAATCGACAATAATTGACCGTTGTAAAGATAAAAGATGGATTAAAAATTAAAATAGAAATGAGAAAAAAAATTTCAATTGCTCATCATATATACAATAATGGTTTAAGGTTTAACTTTATGCCCATAAAATTATATCACTTTTTATATGTATTTTAAAATTAAAAAAAAAATCGTACTAAAAACCATCATTGAATATAAAATTAAAATTATAGTTATAAGATTGGCCCGTGATCCGTTAAATTCAAGTTATATTATTAATACCAGTGATGGTTGATTTCAAAACATTGAACTATTAGAATTAAACTTAAATGATAATATTATCAAATAAGAAAACATGTTTGATGATAGGTTTTACAAATAAAAAACATATTTTTATAATTAATTTTATATATAATATATACGATTATATTCATACTCAAGTCCAACTCAAACCAAATTAACTCGAAAATTCAAAGATTGACCCGATCCGAATCGAATCAAAAAATAATTGATTCGATATTGATCTGAATCACCAATCCGATATACTCGAATTATCATATAACCTAACTAAAATCCAAACCAGACCCGAAACTAACCTGACCCTAATCTAAATCCTAAATCATAAACTCGAAATGAATCAAACCGAAATAATCTGAACCGAAACCTTACCGAATGAAAAGTTTTCGACCTCTAATTAAAAACAAAATCAAATCTGAAAATATAAATGAAAATAGAAATAGAAATAGAAAGCTTTTCTATTAGCGACGATCGGTTGTCAGGGCTTATACGCGATGGTTGGCAAACACGCTAGCGTTTCTTCGACGGTGAAAGAATGGACTCGAGGATAGTTTGAGTGGCAAACTAGTTTTGGAGCTCATCGTGTTCATCCGATTTCAGATGACACATGAGAAAATTCAAAGAAATAAGGGAGTTTAGATATGATTTTTTGGGAAATTATGGGCTTTAAACTATTTTTTTATAGAATATTGAGAGAAGGAAACAAGAGAGAGATTTGAAATACGACAAAATGAGAGATTTTATTAAAATTGAGTTTAAATAGCTTAAACGGTGCGACGTCGTTTTAGACATCAGGTCTAAGGGTCCACATATTTGAATCGGGTCGGAAAGACTAGGATTCATGCATTTTCTTTGTGGAAAATTGGTTCTTGGTCCCTCATATTTTAACATGTCAATCGATTTGTTTACTGATTGTCTCAATTAAACCCTTATAGTTTTAATTCATACAGATTGACCCTTATTTCCTCTCAAATTGGACATGACTTTGGATTTCTATGCATTGGGTAGTTTTAATCAATTTTCCCCTCATCTTTTAATTGAACCCCTCAATTTTGTTTTCTATTCAATTTAGCCACTTGATTCTTTTAATTGGGCTTTTAGGTTAGAAATTGATTCCATTTAGTCACCACAACTTATAATTGGGGATTAATGTTTTAAATTTCTTTCAAATAGGTCCCAAACCTTTTCAATTAGGTAACCTTATTCTTCAAAATTGGGTAGCAAACTTTGAATTTCTCTCAATTTTTCCCCAAATCTTTTGTAATTAAACCCCGATATTTGTGATTGTCGTAATTGGGTCACTAGAGTTTGTAATAGGGCGTAGAGTTTTGTGATTAGTTTAATTTAGTCACTTGGGGTTTACATTTGGACATTAAGCTTTTTAATCAATATCGATTGACCTCTGTTTTCAATCTTATCTTTAATTTAACTATGTTTTAATTATTTTATGTGACTGTTTTATTATTTCATATAAGATTTCATGTAGATGATTAAAACACATAGTGTTCAATTAGAGCAAAGCCTTTTAGATTTGGTACTTTAATTAGGATCAATAATTAATTTAGGTAGACAATTGCAGTTATTTGATGAGTGTTTAACAGAAAACTTGGAAGTTCATGTTCGAGTAGTATCCTAATTTAATTTGACATTAAAATTAATATTCAATATTCATCACCACATAAAATTAATTAAATGACTTACATAAATAATGAGAGACTAACTAGAGTTAAACATAATATAACTATATAAAATTAGATAGTTGAATATTATATTCGAAATTCAAATTTGGATGGTGTCCCATATAACTAGGTGTTGCCACATGAATTTTGAATTAATAATATTTGAATAATAAATATAAATTTTTAAAGCCCATTAGTCTAGGAACATAAATACACAAGACCATGATTAACCATGTAACCCTTCAACCCGGTTTAGAAAAAACCTGACCCAAACGAACTATACGGGAATACCGAGGCTAATCCGGAGTCTCACTCCGATAAACTACCCTAAAGATTTTTCTTTTTATCTGACCATGTAACCATGCTTTATTTTGATCATACGTGTTCATGCATATATTATATTCAATTGCAGCGGAAACAAATAAGGAATGAGTCCTAAAACGTACAAACATGTTTCAGGTACCAAAATTTAATTTTTTTTATAAATTCAGGGAGTAATTGTGAAATTAGTTTTACTAACCTTTAATTAAGTTCATTACATGCTTGCATCTCAAATTTTAATCCTAAATACACGTTATCCACATATCATATACCACTTACTAAATATATTGCAACCCAGTTAGTAACAATATATTCAAACTCCTAAGAGCATGCTTAAACTTCAATAATCTCATAAACATATATAAGAACAACAACAATATACTCAACATGATTTCTAGATGCATTCCAACCTAAATAACCATATAATAAATTTAACTCATAAATAGTCATGCTTCATTATTATCAACAGTAAAATTCACACATAGGGATAACAAACTTCAATGTAACTTTATTATAACTAAAGGTATACCAATAGGTCATTCAATTTCATGTCACAAGGCTAACATTATCTCAACTAATCAAAACATAACATCCTGACTAAAGGCATCATAACCTAATTTCACTATAAGGTTCATGACTTTCAAAACATTCTTACATTAAGCTTTCATTCAAGAAACATCAACATTGAATACCATCAATATTGTCGCGACCATTTTAAAACCAAAAAGTGTGAAAAATAGCTTGGCGAGTGAATTTTGAAAAATCGGATTTTATTGCTTTTAATCGTGAATTGTGAAAATCGGAGTCTTGTTAAAAACATTTAATTTTAATTTTAAAATTGATTTGGAGTCGCCACCGACCACTTAAGTAGGCCAGACACCATAAAACAAACAAGATATTCTCTTTAAAACATTTTTGGTTTGGGAGTCAGTTACGCGTAAGGACGATCCTTACGAGCGTCCGAGGTCAGTACCTTATTAATTACACGTAGCATTTCGGTATTTCGAATAATAATATTAATTTAATTCATCATTGACAAGTAAATATCGTTCGAATAAGGATATCCTTTTGGATAAAAAGACACATTTCTTTTAAATAAGAGCTTTGAATAAGACGTCCTATAATAGAAAACCTTGACTCATATTTAAAGAAATATAAATTTTGACCCAAAAGGTTTTAAATGCATGACCGATTATTATTTTGTCGATTTTAAGTTCTAACTTAAAAAGGCTCCATCAATTTAAATATTTAAATCCTATTAAATTATTAATTTTATCGGGTGTATTATGATAACATTTGAATGCAAGGACACTACCATCTCGACACCGAACAAAATTAACAATTCTATTGGTGCTACTAATATTTACCTAATTAATTTTATTAAATTTTAACCCTAAATTATTTACCATTTTCTATGTTTCGATGACGCGCCGAATACGATACCGAAGTACACTATTGGTCAACATAATGTTATGTCAAAACACTGACCACTTAGTGTATCCGAGATATGTGATTAGAACGCTATCGTTACTAAATTATCTCCCTATTTAATTAATTATTTAATTAAAGTGACTAACCCTAAAAAGGCTCTAATTTAATTAAAGTGCCTAACCCTAAAAAAACTCTAATTTAATTAACTAAGTGTAAATTAAGTGTCATCCTAACAATTATTCTATATGCCTTAAAAAATGCAAACAAAATGATAAATAAATAAAACATGAACTAAAAGACAAAAAGGTCAAATTAGATTCAAATTAAGGGAGTAGATTTCAATATCTATGAATTAAAGGAAACCAACAAAGATAAATTTGATGGAGCTTACCGAATCGAATAGTGCGGAAGATACCGTGGTGTACGAACCCACAATATGCCATGGATCTCGTTGTTGGATATCATCCCGATCATCAATGTTTGGTAGCGTGTAAGTCTTTTCTTTCGGTTTAATGAACCCACAATATGCCATGTATTTCTATGCATTTTCGTTGTTGTATGAACCCACATTATCATTGCTGCCATCATGCTGCATTATCATACCCATCATTGCTTCATGATTACCCATTATTGCCATCATCATCACTAATCATTGCCTTCATAATTGCTTCAATCATTGCTTCATCATCTTCCAATCATTGGCTCATCATCATTGTCTACCAAAAAAATCTCTCCTTGCACCCATGAATTGGAGATAAAACAAAACCCAGACCACATTTTGTTTCGGTTTGCATGAAAAATATAATTTTATATTCCATTTCTAGAGAAGAAAACCAATCAGATTGCTTCCCCTCTTTGAAACTGATGGAAACCAAACTCTCTCTTCCTTCTCTCAAAAATGTTTCCCCCGTAGCCTTTCCTCCATGCTTTCCTTTCTATCTTTTTTATGTTTCTCTACACTCCCCCCTTCCATAACCGAATGGAACCCCCCATAATCCAAAACCATCTCCAACTGCCATCCAAACCTTATCTCTTGATAACTGACACCCATTTTATTACAAATCATTTGAGCCTTACAAATCATACCATGCAGCTCAATATCGTCACCATACCACGTATGATGGATCTATTACCTACTCATACCATGCACAAGCTAAACTCATGCACACAAATGGATTAAATCCAATCATGTTTCTCACCTTAGCTTTCGAGATAAGCTACGCTTGAATGTAATACAACATATATACCACAATTTAAGTAATAACTCTAATACATACTAAGGAATTTACTCACGTATACGAATTTTGTAATATAAAGTGCACTGAACATCCTATTGATCGATCAATTTATCCACGTTACCATCATCTTTAATATCCAACACAAAACCAAAATCAATGCTCAAGTTTTTCAGTTAAAACAGTATGTAAGAACATGCATCCTACTAACACATGCATCAAATGCATAAACCATTAACACCTAGTTTTTCATATTTTCAAAATAAAACAGTGGGAGCATTCTATGTATATAAAAACTTTTGTAAAAATATATCATGAGCATTGAAGCACACGCATATTCACATATGCACAAATATAACACGAGCATGACTAAAATACATAGTAAAAATAAGGCACAATATGGAGACTTTTTTAAGAAAGCAAAACGTTTAACTTACTTCGAAGTGTAGGGAGGTTTCTAATACCTTCCCCACACCCCAAACCTTTGAAAATTCAATTAAAGCACTACCGAAGCTGCCCAATCTCATAATCCACTCACTGATTTGTCGAAACTTGCTTGATAAGTCACCTGAAAACGTGATTCGACTTTTCGATCTCCCTCAAACTTGTTCTTCTAACTCTTGACTTGATTTAAGCATTATAACTAGATGGTTTAGTGTATTATAACATACCCAAACATCCCTCAAGTCGAACCAATAAATGAACCTAAAAATACCATAAAACTTAATCGAAACTCACCGAAAACCTCTTCAAACGCCACCTAAACCTTAAGTACGAGATTAGATACTTAAAAAATATCTTAATTACATATAAAAATTTCAAGATTCATGTATTTAGGCATCAAAAATCACCATATAAAATCCTTGAATGAAAATCAAGAAAACAATGAAATTTTTATTAAGAAAACAGATTTTATTGATTCAAGACTTTAAAGATTGTTGCAATCAGCCAAAAACTTTGTAATTTCATTAAATAACTTTAATTTTCATAGGTTTGAATGATTCTCACCTCCAAAATTGATTCAACCTCCTTCTAAGGTTTAAAAACAAGTAAAACCAAAGAAAAACAAAGAAATTTTGAAGAATAAAATATAAAGAATTAAGAAAATAGGTTTATATTTTGATGAAAAATAGGTTTATTAAAAAGATTGATGTTTTCATTTGAAAAGGTGATGGAGTGGCTTCTAAGAATATGATAACTAGAAATTATAAGAAAATAGGTTTATATTTTGATGAAAAATAGGTTTTTAGGATTAATATTAAGTTATTTGGGTTATTAATTAAAATTATGAGTTATTAGTTATTAAAATAGGCCCTTGCAAGTATTATATCTACTAGAATTAGGATTGGGTCAAATTTTTTTAAAGATTCAAAGTTTTGACTTAGTTTCATAAAATTGCCCTCAAGTTTTGAATTTTTATAAAATAGTCACTAATTTCAAAATCTTAGGGATTCAAGGATCAATTTTCAAAATTGAGTTAACCAAAGTCAACTATATATTAAAAAAGGATTCTAGGATATTTTTCCATAATATATTTTGATTATAAATTAATTTTTAAGTATCTAATCCCGAATTAGACTAAACCGACGAAACCAATTCACTAAATTTCTAAACTGGCCTCTAAACTTCTAGGCCCAATTTCGGGACATTACAAACCAGGCATAATTCCTTCTATATAGGCGACATTCTTTCGGAATATAAATAGGGTACCTCAAAGAAATATAACATTTCTATTTTATATTTGAATCAAAAGAATATTTTTTACATAAAAATATTTTTATTTTAAATATAAGCTCAATAAATAATTAAGGATAAAATTATATTCGAATTGACATTATTAAAATTGCTAGATATATAGTACGAAATACGAGGAACCAATATTGGGCGCTCAGGAGGGTGTTATTCCTTCTCTAGGCGTAATTAACTTCTACACCCAAAATTTCAAAAATGAATCTCTGGTTTGTTTTTAAGGTGTTTGACCTACCAAAGTAATCAATGACGATTCTAAATGTTTTTAAATCAAATATATGGTAAAGTTGTTTTTTAATTAATTAATTAATAAAGGCACAAAAATATTATTTTTTATAATTAATTAAGGGAAAATTCGATTTAACCTAAAAACTAATTTTCAAGATCAAATAAATAAAATGAAAAAAACTCAATTTTTAAAAAACAATCATCATACTATTTTTACAACCAGTTAAAAATGGTCAGGACAATATATAAATTATTATATAAAAATAATTTTATTTGATACACGATTCAAAAAGAGGTATGCATATTTTATCTTATCAAAATTAAACCCTACTTTTTTTATCTTAAAGTTCGCCGCCGATTGACAATCATTTTAACGTTGGTTGTCAATTTTTGGTGTTCGTTATTTTTTATTTTTTTATTTTTTAGTAAGAATCTTGTATTTGTGACACGTGTTTTCTCTTTCTTTGGGGCAATTTTTTTTTTTGTGTTGTGATATTTTTTGTGTCTTGTTTCATCTATCCTTGTTGCATGATTCAACATATCCTCAAAACTAATTGTTTCTCATACAAATATTTTACTCAGTGCTATTTTTTTTATTATGGTTTTGTCAATAGTTATAAAAAGTTATATCCCTACTTTGTTAATAGTTGTGTACCGATATAAATCAGTACTGATAGCAAAATATTCTGTCTGATAGTTTAGATCCCTCACCATTCTTTTACCTAGAGGTGAATAAAACTCGACTCGTTTTGACTCGACTCGAAATTTCATAGACTCGACTCGACTCTAAAAAATTTCAAATAAAGTTCGAGTTGTAAAATGAAAATTCAAATAACTCAATTTTTAGTAATTAAAGGATTATTTTTTAAGTTTGAGATGGGTCTATCATTTTTTATGATATATCTACATTGATATATAAAAATATAAAGAAATATTGCTACATATGAAAATATATATACATATTTTATATGATTAGATAAAGTCATTTAAATTGAAATCAAATCATACTATAACATGATAAATAATTACAATTAAATATTTATAGGAACACGAAAACTCGACTCGATTCGAATTTCTTAAACTCGACTCGAATAAAATATGACTCATCAACTCGAATAACTCGAAATTTTTTGAATCGACTCGACTCAATCGAATACTCACCCCTACTTTTACCCATTAAGCGTCTCGATTGTATAGAGACAAAAAGATTAAAGAAATTCTAAATTTTTATGGTATGCATATCTTCATAGAAGATTTTTACTTTTCTTTGTTTTGGGGTTGTAAGAAATTTTAGGTAGATTTAATCTCATTGTTTTTCTTCTTTGATTCCTTGTAATTGTTATATTTTCTATGGAATTAATACAAATTCAGTGGTTATTATAAAAAATGGTATATATATATATTAAATAGAATCAAGTTATATAGTTTAAAAGTATCTATGTTTTATATGTAATGGACATGTAATTTATCAAAAAAATATATCTATGTTTTATATATTTTTTGAATCGGATAACTAAGTGATAAACTTCATATAACCAACTGTTAACTTGAATCATCTGTTTCAATCATTCAACGATCTAAAAAACGTATAAAACTTCATATAAATTGATCATATCCCTATATATAATTCTAACTATATATAGTATTATATATATTTAACCATAATATATATGTAAATTAAAGAATTACTTTTTTAATATATGTATATTATCATCAAACATGGATATTTTAAGTATTATATTGTATTATCGATATATTACGATGTTTTTTTTATAAAGAAACATAAAATAAGTCATAAAGAAAAGATAAATGATTTTTACCTGTTTAGGTTTTTTTATAAGTCGATAGAAAGGTCCATTATTTTGGTAAAACTTATGAGCTTTCTGTCATTATCCTGCAATAAATTATCTGACTGGTGTTAGTTAAGTGATAGCTGCATGAATCACGCCTCTGGCGTTTTGGAAAAATGAAATGGATACAATTTTGATGTAATCATGAGACATCTAGAAAGGTCAAAGCTAAATGAGAAGTTTCACGTATATATTCGTTTATATTTTTAAATATATTATTTTTCTATATTAAGGAAATATTTTTCATTTTATTTTGGGAACCGGTTAGTAAGTGATATCTGAAGCCATTTAGGTATTATCTTTTGCGATTAATGTAATAAATAAATGTTTCTTAGATTTCTATTTTGGGATTAAAATTAAAATTTTTATATTTTGTAATAACAACTCTAAATTAATAAGGTATCGATTTTGAACGTCTTAGAAGTGTTAATCTTTTTCCACATGTAATTAATTCTTGAATCTAAATATTTTAAAATTTTAATTATTTTATACTATCCAACCTATCAATGTAGTCTATGATAACCCTATTTCTATTTTTCAATTTCCCCACTTTTAAATTTTTTAATTTTCTCATTTTCTCACATATATAAATATTTAGTTTTCAAAAAAGACCTTGTTACAACTTGGGTGATCATATTCTCTCTTGAAGCTGTAGAAAATAAAAATTTGTATCACGCTCAAATACAGAAACCGAGTACGCAGCTAAGTTGAGAAATGTCGTGCAAAGAGGAGAAATTATATAATGAGTAAGTTTTACTACGTTATCTATGGGATTAGCCATCGAAAATAATCTATCTCATATTTTTTTTCTGTCATGTTTACTTAAGTAAATCTTCACTCATATTTACTGTTAATTCATTTTAAAAACAATTTTTCAAGTGAATCTTCACTTGAAAAAAATATGACTTTAAAAAATTGATGAGATGAGTGATTTTTAGTGATTGATCCATGGACACGTGACGAGACTTACCCATAATATATTTTCTCTAAAAAAAGGCATTGCGGAGGAATTAAAAGCAAGAATCTGGCATTGCCGACATGATAGGGGTGGGCTAGATATTGGTATAACATTCTAATTGTTGATTCTAAAAGTAAAACGATGGTGATCGTTAGCGTTTCAGATGGTTTACCCTTTTATTTTAGACGGAGAATTATATTTTTTAAAGATAATTATTATTAAATTATATTACGTTTAATCTTCCCTAACTCTAATCGGAGAAAAAAGAATACCCTTGCTAAAAGAATTGCGATACAACGATCGAAGCTTTACATCCAAATAAAACAAAGATCCACAGTTCGAAACATCTGCATGTAAAGCAAGACATTTCCACAACCTTTATACAAATTTGGAATCTACCAATGGTAGTGAAACTCTGGATTGAACAATCAACAAACTAATCATCCCGTGTCCTTAAATTAGTTAATCCAACGCACGAGTTAAGGCATACCAAAGTAGCTATCCTCGCAATCCCATTCTGCCAATTTGTGAGTAGTATAATTAGCCTCCCTTGACACAAATTGAATAGAACAAGATAGACCTGAACATCGTCTCAAGCAATCTGCAATAATGTCTTTAAAATAATAGTAGGAATTGGATTAGTAAGCCAATCAACTCAACTCGAACAATCTTTTCAACAGTAACCTGTAAAACTTATAACTGTTAGAATTAAAATATATTCGATATGAATATAAACCCAAGATCTATACATGTCAAATCATCAAGAACAATAAGATAAATAAACTGAATGCGGAAGCGTACCTAAATCCATTGTTGAAGATTTTCTAGAGGGTTGGATCTAACTTTTTTTCTCTTGCGGCACAACTCTCAAATGAGGAAAAGAGATATGCAAGTTGACCTAATTCTTGGGACCATAACCCCTTTATATAGTTGATTTAATAACCAACTAATAGTTGATTTAATAACCAACTATTAAGTATTTATAACTCTACCCCTCATCAAATTATAAATACACATTATGGTATCTACACTTTAAATTCCATCATAATTTAATACCTATAACACATGTGACATAATTGGTCACTTAATTACGTGTTAAATTTTATAATAACAATATACATATAGGATCAAAGCAATCTTGTCCATCACTTAATTATGGTATCCACTATTATTGAATTTTAATCCAACAATATCCCACTTGGGTAACATATGTTTATTGACAAATGTATAATCTTATGAGCTTTAAAATTTGCTATCATATAATAGGTATTCTAAAACAATCTCGTCCATCAATTATATCCATATAGGATCAAAGCGGTCTTCATCATATCAATCATGACTGGACTCATCAATGGTCACGTATAAAAATATAATCAAATGACATAGATCAATCATGGATGCGTAGCATGAAAATTACATGTAAATGTGAACCGAACATACTATTTCCAACTGGTCCTCCTAAACTTTACTGAATTCAGAGTATGAATAAACCAAAATAACTTTATTTATACAGAAATTAACCTTAAACTAAAGTAACCGAAATTATGTCTAAAACGAATGAGCATTTATCAAAATTACAAACTCCACTAAAACTGAATATACTTAAATAATATTACACTCACATGAGTAGTATGCTCATGAAAGACCTAGGGTGATAGTTTCTCAATAAATGCGCAATTATGGAGTTTGTACCAACATGCTATATAGACACACAAACACTCTGAATTTTCTTTAACAACTAGAAACAAAATTTTAAAGTGTTCCTATTGTTTATAGAATAAATGATGCATATTTATTGTCATAAAATAACTGAAGTGCTCTTTCTATTCAATCTATAATTAGCAGCTCGTGTGACAAATTTTTTACATCAATATTCTAGTAGAGTCGAAGCCTGTAAACTTGATGATCTCTAACTTACCAGAACTTCGATATATGAGTATGTAATTTTTGTTCTCTAAAGACATTTCATAACTCTCTTGGCTGCTATCCAACGGTCTATATTATATTTACTTAAATATTTGTCTAACATTTTAATAATGTACGTAATATCCAAATGCATACATACTTAAGTATAAATTAGATTCTCAATAGCTTATGGAATCTTTTATATTTTATAAATTTCAAGTTTACTTGTAGGGCACTAAAAAAATTGTCTTCTTTAGTAATATGAGTGTCACTTGGTTTACTCCCACTGAAATTGTAATTCATACAATTTTTAGCTAAATTTATCTCAAAACCGAATGAGATAATCAATATGAAATTTATAATTTTATTAATGAGAGTTAAACTTAAGCTCATAGATGGATTTCTTTAATTTACATTCATTAATTTTGTATCATTAGACACAAATCAATGATTGTACCATATAATTAATTTATTCAATGTTGCCATTGAAAAACACAAGCTTAACATCTATCTTATGTAGCTCAAGATTAAAAGCAACAATTGTCAAGATTATTTTGAAAGAGTCTTTCAGCATAACTTGAGAGAAAGTCTCCACAAAATAAATGTCTTCTTTTAGAGTATATCCTTTAGATATAAGATATGCTTATACTTGTCCATATTATCATTTACATCCCTTTTGGTTTTAAATATTAATTTACAACCAATTGGTTTGTACCTTAAGGTAATGCGACAAGTTCCTAAACTTTATTGCATTGTATAAAATTATATTATTTTTTAATGACATCTATCCACTTTTGAGAGTTAAAACTTTTATGGTTTGATAAAAATAATTGATCAGATTATTTTCTATCATTCCTTTATTATACTAATTTTCTTGATGAAATACTAAGTAATAATCTTTAATAGTATTTCTCTTTTCTCTCATGGATATCTTAAAAACACTTTTTGAGGTTATTGAGTTTGTTCTTCTAAAAAAAATAATTACCTTATCTTGAATGAGAGTTGTTCAAAATTGCTTTCCTGATGTACTTGATTCACTTTTTAATTAATGATAAGTGTAAAAACCTAAACATCGTCAAAAGTGATAGTAGGAATTGAATTAATATGCAATTCCTTCTTAACAACAATATATCTAACCTTATTCTCCCTCCAAACTCAACATCCTAAAAATAATTATAAACCTCTCACTAAAATAATCTTAATTGTGGGATCATAAACTTTACAACCATTGATCACACAAAATAACCTAAGTAGTTGCTTATTTTTTAAGTTTATTTTTTTTACATGTATCCTAGCTTATACAAAAGAATCAACACTTTATAAATTATTGTTATTCCTTTTGAACAAGATCCTTAGTAATTTCATTCTAATATATTTTTTATTGCCCTTATTCTTAGAGACACTAACCCAGGAGAACTAACTGATTGAGTATTTTTATAATTATAATGCTTCAACTTTTCTTCCTCTTTAACACAATGAGAAATAATCTCATTTGAAGTTTACTTCTCCTTTAATAATTGTAACCAATTTTGAATTAGTTAAATTGTATAAGAAACTATATTAAAATTATAAGAACAAACAATTTTTATAAAGTTTGATCTTATGTGCCTTAAGTTTTGAAGCAATATAATATACTCACTCATATTTCCTTGATCCTTATACTTCATAGACATCAAGTAAACCAAAAGTGATGTCATGTTAATCTTAAAAAAAAATTAGTAATTTTTTTCTCAATAGAAAACCCTTAGTATGAATAATTTCTTTAGATTTATGCTCTTAAAAGTTTCTAAAATATTATACTTTATGATCATTAGACTTATGCAACTTGAATAAACTCACTTGTCAAAAACTTATTTATGAATGCTTACCGCCGTGAGAGGTGCAAGTTGTTATTCACTTAGTGCAAGTTCTATGTTCATACCACTAAATACTATATATAAGTGTCTTTTCTATTCCTTGAAATTAATTTCACTAAACATAAGTGTAAAATGTATTCAACAGATATTATAACAAAGATAAAATACCTAAAGATAGAACAAAAATAAGTAAATAAGCAAGCTCACATAAATATCCATAAGTAAACAATAAATTCAAAATAATGGCTAGTTCCCCTCAAGATACCAAGCAAAACATTAATATCAAGTCTTTGGACAATAATATTAACTGTAAGCGGTACTCTTGATATAGCAATCGAACATTGACAATAAATTATGTCAAACAATAGATTAATCTTTGGACTAACGTATTGTTAATATAAAATACCATATAATTGTCACACATTTATCGCCATAATTGTCGTTGTAATTCGGCCAAATATTAATTTTTCTTTGGACCAATTAAAAAACGCATGAATTACAAAGACCTATAATTATCTTAATATTTTAAATAAACTAATCTACACAAAAGCGGTCACTTTGGTGACATTATGTTTTAATTAATCTATTAAAATATTAAATATTCAAAGCCAAAATATGGTTTTAATTGTTTCAAAATATTTTTCTTAATTTTATCTTTTACTCAAGATAAAAGATAACCAAAGTAATAATAAATTTAAATAAAGGTAACCTCATCATAAGATATCGAACACTCCAATAATATTCTTTAAAAAAATTGATAATAAGAATATGTTAAACAAAAATCTTCCTTTGGGCCGATTTATTGTTCACATATAAAAGTGAATAATTATCACATATTTATTACCACAGGTGCACATGTAACATTACTAATTATTAATCTTCCTTTGGACCGATTAATATTAGCATAAACTGAATTACATGCACAAAACTTTCTATATTTTAAAATAAAATAATTTCCAAAATAAAGATCACTTTGGTGACTTAATACTTCATTTAATTTATCTTAAAATATATAACATAAATATATCAATATTCAAACTTAATATTTATAATAGTCAAAGTTAAAATTTCTGATTGATGGGGCTATCAGAATCCAAATAACCGAAATCTTTGATTGTTCTTCAAAAATTCCTTAAATATGTTTTTACCAAAACTAAATTCGATCAAAACATTTAATCTTTAACTAAAAAAATACAAAAATATCATACAAATGAGTAATTCATATAATAATTACTTGAAACTTTAATATAATCATAATAATATAATAATCAAAAATAATTTTTTGATCAAACCGAATTGAATATATCAATACCTGATATATATTATATAATCTAAAATAACATTTGATCAAAACTAAATACTGAACATATTAACCAAGTAACTACGTAAAGTAGTAGTAAACTTTAAAAAGTAACATGCCAAAAGATTATTCAATCATAACTTAATAGACATAAACCGAATATAAAATTTTAATAGCTAACTTAATTACAAATTTTTTGAATCATGATAAATTTATCATGATAAAACCGAAATTAATTATATTTTTCTTTATTATTAATGACCAAAACTAAAATTTTGATCTAACCAGATTTAACTTAATACCCAATGATCAAAACTAAAATTTTGATCTAACCGAATTTAACTTAATACCCAATGATCAAAACTAAAATTTTGATCCAATCAAATTAAACATATAATTTAAATAAAATATATTTAAAATATATATTTCATAAAAATAAAGTAAATTGCTACTATCGAAGTAATTGAAATCCAAACTTAAAATTTAATTTCCAATTAATAACAACCCAAAAAAATTAAATAAATTTTTATACGGACAAAACCTAATCTTCATATAAATCTATATTGATTTTTATGATTTCTTAATTAATCAATTCAAACCCATGGACGTAAAATTAAACTGAATCCACAGAAATATATATTTTTCGTAAAACAATGAATATTAATCCATTAGAAAAGGAAAAATAATCGGATTGGCGAAAAACCAAAACCAAATCATAGAAAACATAATTAAATCGATTTGTTCTTAAAATACGAAAAATATATAATTTAATTTCATACGATTAATTATAAAACCAAAAACTTATGATCTCAATGAATCAACATAATTTAGGCACTGATGCCACTTGTTAGAATTAAAATATATTTGATATGAATATAAACCCAAGATCTATACATGTCAAATCATCAAGAACAATAAGATAAATAAACTGAATGCGGAAGCGTACCTGAATCCATTGATGAAGATTTTTTCAAAGGGTTGGATCTTCCAAGAAGTTAGATTTTCTCTTGCGGCACAACTCTCAGATGGGGAAAAGAGATATGCAAGTTGGCCTAATTCTTGGGGACCATAACCCCTTTATATAGTTGATTTAATAACTAACTAGTAGTTGATTTAATAACCAACTATTAAGTATTTATAACTCTGCCCCTCATCAAATTATAAATACACCTTATGGTATCTACACTTTAAATTCCATGATAATTTAATACCTATAATGCATGTAACATAATTGGTCACTTAATTACGTATTAAATTTTATAATAGCAATATACATCATATGTGCTCACTATTATTGAATTTTAATCCAACAATAACACCTCTGACTTCCTACATAGGGATATTACTTTTTTCAAAGCAAGTAGTTCGATTGTGACAACATCAACGATTCCAACAAATTTGGAAAACATCAAAAGATTCTGAATTTCTGAGCATTCCCCTAATTTAGGCTTTACCAAATCTCTCCGCCGTTGTCCCATCGATATTAAACTTTAGAGAATATAAAGCGGGTTTTACCCAAAGATAGTTCACTTTACAATTTCTTTCGATATTCAAGTTTTTCAACAAAGAGGGAGAATGTAAAATGTATTCATTAGAAGCTATTGACATGGACCATTTAGACTTGCACCAACACAAGGTAAAAAGGTTGTCATGTACGGAGCCACATGTAAGGATGAGGTGTTTGTTGACACCCAAAATTTTTAAAAAATCATATTTTTATATAATTTATATAAAAAAAATTAAAATATATAATTTGACACCCTTTAAATATCTTTCAAGGAAATGACACCCTTTAAATAAATTTCTAGCTCCGCCTCTAAAGGTTGTTATCCCTTAGAGAATTCCCCAACCGAGCCACCAGTGTTGGGAGCTTCAAGCAAGGATTTTTGATCAACTTCGGGAGAAGAGGCAAGCTAGAAGACATCACGACATAGTTGTTTGAGATTTTCTTTCTCTTTAGCTTTGTTTTATCTCTTTTGATTCAAATAAAAATGTATTGCAAAGATGAAAGTTTGAATGGTTCTTTAAACCTAGCCATGAACTTATTTTAGCGTGGCTTAGATTTTTTATGGATGTTTTATTATTTTAAATGAATGACTTTACTGTTTTCTATTTTTTTTATATTTTGTTCATGAAAGCTTAGATTTCTATCTCCATTCTTAATTTGTAAGAGCTTTAGGGAGATTGCCATAGCTAAGGTGTTTTATTAGCTTATAACTAGAGATAAGCAAAGCTTAGATCACCATGAACAATGGTTATTGTTGGGAAACAAAATCTTAACCCACCTTAGAGATAATGTAGGATTTCAACAACTAAAAATGGTAAAACTTTATCAACATTAGAGGTGTTAGGGTTGAGACCGGAAGGTAATGCCTTAGCATTTTCGAGTTCTATTCCTTCGTGTTTGTGCTCATGCAGATTTACTTATTTACTCCTTTATCAACTTTATTTTGCTACAACATTTTTTGATAGTTATAATTTTGATTTCACATACGTTCATAAAAAAGATTTTATTATATTTTATGTGTGTTAACTACTTTTGAACTTTCCTATCCAATCATCGTGGGAACGATCTCACTCACTCACTTCATTCCTTGTTCGATCTGTATACATGCACGAGATTGAATCATTTTTATTGCACACATGATTTTTATTGCACACATGACACTCAACGGTAAGATTCCAACGGCTATTGGTTCTATCGTGTATGCCATGATATATACTTGACTAGATGTGGCGTATGCTTTAAGCATGACGAGTCAGTATTAGGCAAATCCTGGTGAAAGTCACTGGTAACATTCAAAAATATCCTTAAGTGCTTGAGAAGAACTAAGGATACATTTCTTGTCTATGGAGGCGAAAAAAAGCTTAGTGTAAAAGGTTATACTAACGCTAGTTTCCAAACAGACAAAGATGACTCACGATCGCAATCGAGCTTTATGTTTTGTCTTAATGGAGGTGTTGTGAGCTAAAAAAGTTCAAAGCAAATCTATAACAGAGACTAAGTATATTGTAGCCAGTGAAGCAGAAAAAGAGAGTGTTTGGATCAAGAAGTTCATATCCGAACTAAAGGTTGTTCCTAACATATTAGATATTATAGAACTCCATTGTGATAACAATGGAGCCATTACGCAAGCGAAGGAACTCAGATCTCATCAACGGTCCAAACATATTCTTAGGTGCTTCTATCTCATTCGAGAGATGTGGAGATATGCGAAGTACAGAAGGATGATAACATTGTGGATCCCTTGATGAAGCCCCTGACACAGCAGAAGCATGATCATCACACTGAGTCACTCGATATTAGATATGTGAGTGATTGATCTTAGATCTAGTGGGAGATTGTTAGAGTATACCCAAAGACCAATCATATGATGATTGTAAGGATACATTTTATTTACCAACTTTATTTAAATAAAGTTGTTGCCATTATTTTTTTCATATATATATCTATGTATAACATAAAGTGAGAAACGATAAGGTCTATATAGTAATATAAGCGAGAAACAATAATACGCTTAAAATTTTCATGTTTTTGATTGATGATAATGAGTTATTATTGACATAGAGATGTCTAAATTAATACATGAATATATTGTTAGAGAATAATATATTGGATTGACCCCCTATAAGCATATATCTTGGATTATTATGTGGTGATCACGATATTGCTCATAATGACAAATATATGTATGATCTTTAGGCTTGAGATCATTATTATCTCAACATATGTTATTTTAAGTTTTGATGCAGTTAAACATGTTCCATAATTGGTTGTACAATAAAAACTGACATTTAACATATTACAATATGTCTAGTGAGATATGAATGATCGAGATATGATTTCTCATTCCTACATAATAGGTAATATATCATAGGTCGTTTAATTGAGTAAGACTAGAAATGCATGGCCATGCTCGAATTAGTTGATATGAGATATCACAAATTATTCACTTATAATAGTTTATTGTAGATATCTACAAACAATAAATGAGCTATTACAAGTGTGACTAATTCAAGACTTGCCTATTCTAGATATAAAAGGACAAAGGGATATAATACATTAAGAGAGTTGATCATAAACATATTACATCAAATCACGATCTCTTGTAAATTAGATGAAAATGATATATTGCTAGATGTCACTCATTGTTTATAATATTATAATTATTCTAATATTATTACTGATGTTACAATAAGCCTACAGAGTCACACTCATTATTTAAAAAAGGAGTAATTTATAAATGTGTCACTTATATACAATTTGATTGTATATATATGTAGGTGTAATATATATATGTGTGTGATATATATATGCATATTATATACTCATTTTCTAAATTTAATTAAAGTAATTATTTTTTGTATCAAATTCGGATTAAATATGGATCATGAATTTTAAGGAAATAATTAAAATAATTATATTTCATATCAAATTTGGATTAAAATCCTTATTATTTGGGTAACACCTATAAAAGAGAGGTTTTGGTCTAGCATTCATTTTACCATAATCTCGATTCCTAAAACCCTTGATCACAAAAATTAGTTTTTTGAGATACATTTCTCTCAATCGGGTGAACTGAGTAGAGGCCGAGAGGATTTTTCGTGAAGGCTAAAGATTCATATTGTTTGAATGATCATGATTGTGGCAGTTGTTGTTTTGATTGCTGTATATCAAGGAACCCAATGTAAATCATCATATCCCTTCCTCTTTATTTCAGATTAAACGTACTTGACTCACTAGAAAGACCATCACGTTTTGTTTTTGTTGTGCCATGGGGTGTGACGATAGTCCCAATAATTGTTGCTTTGTATACATACACTCACAATGTTTCTTATAAAGTTCACTAGAGTTTTAGAATCACATAAACTATTTGTAATCACTAATTTTATCCGGGGTATTAGCCTATCTTTATTTTTTATATAAATAATGGGCTATATTTTAATTAAAAAAATTAAAAATATTATTATGTTAGTATGTTATTTACCATTATTATATTACTTAAAAAATCATAAAAATATTATACTTATATTATTTTGATTTAAATATTTTTTTATCACAATTTTCTTATACTATTATATTAGATTATTTGTCAGTGCTTGCTACCCTTTTTAAGTATGTATATATTATTATCTATACTTAAATAAAAAAGCAATCTAGAATATATTTAATTTATATACGTATTATTATTAATTTTAATATTCATGTTAGCTTATTGTTATTGTGTTATTTATTTCTTATATTATATTACTATTATTATTATTATTATTATTATTATATATAATAGTCATAAATAAGATAAATAAAAACCCACATAAATTAAAAAGCCCAAATATTAAATAAATAAGATAGTCCAATCCATTTATGATATTAAAAAACCTAAAAATATTGTAAAATAAATAAAAATTACAAAAAGTGTTAATTCTCTCTTTGCTATTGCAGACTTGAAAACCATATTTTGTCCCATGCTTGTGCACCAGACCAGCAACATCATCCTTAGCAGCAACCAACAGAACTTGTCCATACACTTTACTTTTCACAGCTGTCCCTTTCCTCTTGTACGAAGGCATATTGTTCACAAACAAACAAATGAAACGATGCATCAGAAATCACATGCAAGCACAAATTAAAAGGAGGGCAAATCAGAAATTTCAACAACGGTAGAACAAGAAATCAGAGCCAATCAACTCGGAGGATGGTTCGACTATAAATCGTGAAGAACATATGAAAAGGGGGGCTTTTTTTTGAAGGAAAAAGAAAGAAATTATTAGGAGTTTCATATAGAAAGAGAGCTTGGAGAGTCAACAAAAAAAGGAGAGAAATTTTACTTTGTTTAGGTGGTTAGGACGTCGATCTTGGATTGATTTTTGTTATCATCTTCGTCCGAAAGGTAGTCCCCAAAATCTCTTTTTGCAGTATTGCTCTTTGGTGCCTCCTTGAACAGAATCGTTGACTCTCCATCCCTTAGAACCATGGGAAAGGAGGGTCAACACAAGCATAGCTTGGATTAGAGGATGGCCTCCGATGAAAGGCACAAAGAGGGGTCTGAGTTTTGTTTTTTTGGGTTATAAGGGATTGGGAAAGATTCTTGAAAGTTCTTACCATGTTTTTCTGTAAAAGATATAAAATGAATGAAGAACAAGCTTTCTTTTTTTTTTTCAGTTTTATAAATGTTTTCTTTTCTAAAACAAATATCCCTTCCTTTTGTTTTGTTTGGTTGATCCTTTTATTTCTCACACTTTCATTATTGCTTTACTATGCTATATTAATTTATTTTATTTTATCCTTATTTGTTTGTTATTTCAACTGCATTGATTACCTTAGATTTACATTATCTATTTGCTTGCATTCCATTTTCTTTGTTATGTTTTTTATATATATTTAATTTAGCCATCATCTCAACGTTTCGCACTTGTATATGCTAGCCTCATTTATGTTCATATGTTTTTACAGTGTTATACATTTTTTTCTTTCTTTGCATTTTTTATGTATCTTATTCTTTTATATAAATTACTTGTATTGAGTATTGTTTTGTTTATACCCTTTTTATACCTTATATTACATATATTATGTCATATGATCGTTAGCTATGTTCACATTATTATACACTTTAGTGCATATATTCCCATGTTTGTTCGTCTTCCTTTTAATTTCGTGATATGATAGTGTTTGTTCATATTTATTATTTTCATATATAGTATATATTTTTGTTATCATTCTCATGTTAGTACTTTATTACTAAGGTAGTTATTATGTTTGTTTCTGCATGAACATGAAAGCTTATTCTTTTTGTACTGTCCTATATGCCTTGTAATATGGTGGTGTGTTCCATTCCATGTATATATATCGTGTCTTGTTTTTTTACACACGTTTATCCTTTCATTTATCCATGTGTTGTGTATGATATAGTTTGGTTGTCGTAATGATATTCAATGTACAAGGTTACATTCAAAATATCTAATTAATTATGTCTTTATTCGGTCGTAACGGGCTCACGTTCCAACGAAATGATCGTGGTGTATGCGTTGCCTTCGAGTGAAGATACGGTAAAAATAAAATTGAATTCGAGTACTAAACAAATTTTAATTTAATGCCACTTCAAGCCGAAAAATCTAAAATTAATTAAGCGGTAATTTATAAAGGTACCAATTTTGGGCGGTTTTAAACCCTAAACCCATTTTTAACCGTAACCGACTCTCGAACCCAAATCATTTCGAATCTCTGGTTTTTGTGGTGTTCGGTCTACCCAAAAGTGACCGGTGGCGACTCCAACCCTTTTATTCAAAATCTTTTTCTAATTATTTTCCGACATTTTTTAACAAATATTTTAAAATCCCTTTTCCAATTTCAAAATTTCCTTTTTCAAATTTTAAACCCTTAATTCAAATTACAATTTTAAACCTTAAATTTTCAAATTCCCTAAATCCCTAATTTTCTAATTTTAACCTAACCCCTATTTTTTATTCCGACTAGTGACCTCTTTTTTTACTACAACCATATTATTTTAAGAAATTAATCGGGTCGCTACAGTTGGCGACTCCGCTGGGGACCCAATTTTTCAAACGAGTCAAGCCTTGTTTTTAAATACCGCTTAATTAATTTTGAAAGTTTGAATTAAAGTGGCAATTAAATTATCATTTGTTTATTAATTTGAAGTTATATCATTCCAACCCGTCTCTAAGTGGGGGGAAAATACTAAGGCTTTCGTAAGGATATTGTTCCTTCGTATGGGCCTAGTAAAGTACCTTCGGGGCTCGACTACCCTATGTCTTCGTGGGAATATTGTTTCCCCGTATGGGCATAGCGAAAGGGTCATCCCGGATTGAACTCGATTGAGATGAGCCTATAATGGGTGATGATCGGGGGCCTTGCTACTCTTAGAAGAGGACAGCGAGGATAATCCGGGTACCTCCTAGAACCAAAATTGCATGTAAAGAATATAGTTGACCCACCCCTTTAGAGCCATGTGGATAACCTAGGGGAATTAGGTATGATGTTAGAATTCGTGTGTTTCTCTATTCTTTTATTTACATTACATATCCTTTTATTTACACTATCTGCACTAACACATTCCTTTTTGTGTTTTCTTTTTTTCTTTTTCTCGCATTCTTTTTGCATTTTTTTAAAGGTGTTGATTCGAGTGGTTTGCCCGCATTGAGAGCTTTCATTATGGATAAGAGTCTTCTAGGTTCCCAAGATAAGAACTCAGCCATCCGACATTGGTCCGAAGTCAATCAAAGAGCTTTTGGAGACAGTCAACCAAGTGAGCACATAGTGCCCGGTTACACGTATGTCAGTCTACAATAGAACGATCTGTATGAGCTAAAAGAAATATAGGAAGGTTGGGAAACGAGAGTACAAAACTTGTTCTGTGAGAATTATGGGGATATAGCTTAGTTAATATATGTTAGGATTAACCAGCCTTTGCTTAGAGCCGCTTTTCAGTTCTGGAATCCCGCTTTTTGCTGTTTCACCTTCAATGGAAATGATTTGATGCCAACAATAGAAGAATACACAGCTTTGATTAATAGAAGGAATGTCAACAAGGATTGGATCTATTCGAAGCCTCCTAAGTCTCAGAACTATCATTCGAAGTTGAGTTCTCTAGCCGGAATGAGTGATGCGTGGGCCAAAGGAACAATTCAGGTTCGGGGAGAAAGTATCGCGTTTTCATAGGAGAGCATTCGGGATATAATACCTGTGCATCCAGATGAGGAAATGAAGATGGATTTATTTGCCATAGGCATATACGGGTTGGTTATTTTTCCCCGAGTGTTGGGTAACATAGACGTGGCTATTCTTGATTTGTTCGATCGTTTAAAGAAGAAGGCTAACCCGGTAATGGCCATATTGACAGAAACTTTCATTTCTTTGAATGCTTGTCGGAAACATGAAGAAGGACGTTTTAGAGGGTGTGCACAGCTTCTTCAGATATGGATACAGAGTCACTTTTGGAAGGAGCCAACCCAGGTCTTGTCTGGTATCTTTCAGGGAAGTTTCTCCCCGGTACGAGAATATTTAGCTAGGGAGTGGCGAGAGGATCTCGATAAAAGAAAATGATCAGAAATCTTCAGGAATCTGCGGGATGATGATATTGTGTGGAGAGTCCCGTGGATGGGTCATGAGTTTCGTTTCCTTTATAGAGTCGGTGATTACAATTGGGTCATGATGATCGGCTTACACGGAGGAATTGCTTGTGCACCCCTTCTGGTATCTAGACAGTTTGGATCTCATCAATTTATTCCTTTTACGGCAGGTTTGAGTGAAGCCAAGTTCCCTTTTAAGAATGAGTATTGACCTAAGGTCCAAAAGATAACAAGGGCGTGGGGTTATTGTTACCGTATTCGAGTAGAAGGAAGTAATCA
Organism: Abelmoschus esculentus; assembly: GCA_035048815.1. Classification (NCBI taxonomy): domain Eukaryota; kingdom Viridiplantae; phylum Streptophyta; class Magnoliopsida; order Malvales; family Malvaceae; genus Abelmoschus; species Abelmoschus esculentus. The sequence goes on along the minus strand of JAUCBN010000007.1, from coordinate 16,142,732 downwards.
AGAAATGACCACACCGGATTACAACCTTTGGAGACGTATCAGGGTTAATGACAAAATCCCGATATCCGACCACGGGCCTACAATGACGTTGGAGGAGCATATGCGCATTGTCCCTTCTGAAGCTGATATACTAAGAAGTGAGATGGATGAAGTCAGAAAACAGATGGAGGAAATGAAAGCCCAGTATGCGGAAGAACTATACAAAGTAAGTTTGGATCTCGATGTCAAGGATGGGACAATTAAACAGCTAAAGAAGGCTACTGAAGATTTGAGCGAGAAAAATGCCCTCTACCAGAAAGACACCATTAAGCTGTATACTCAGGTACAAACTGCTAACTGAAAGAAATTTCTCGCTGTGGAAAGGGAAAGGATGAACGGGATTCGTATCCTAGAAGAAGAAAAGGACAAGGGTAAGCAAGCCATGAATAAGGAGATAGAAATCCGAGAGGCTGAAATTGAGAAAGAAAAGAGGGATGCTAGGAGAGCAATCAACCAAGAGAGGGAAAGGTACCGGGAAGAAAAAGAGAAAGGAAAACAAACTGTAGTGTGGGAAAGGGAAAATACTAACGCGTGGAAGAGAAGGGCTCAGGAAAATAAGAACCGTTTCTGTGAGATGCAAGATCTGTATGTCTCTACTTCTGAAATTCTGAAACAGTGTCAAGCTCGGAATGCTCTATTGGAACACAAGGTCGAGGATTTGGACCGCTCTTTAGAGAAATATGTGGCCAGAAATGGGTTTTTGGAATTACAACTCAGTCAACAAGAGAACGCATCGCTTCAAGCACGGATAGAAGAGTTAGAAGCCAAGGTTCAAGACTATTTGGGACGACTAGTGGTCCTCGAGGGGGCTGCACAAGGGGGAGATAATTATTGGTTGCGTCGTCTTCGTGATGCCACCTGCATGATACAAGACCGAGATGATTATAACACCACTCTAATGGTGCAAGTGCAAGAAGTGGCCCAATATGTGAAAAACCTAGACGCGGAAGCTGAGGCCTTAACACCCTTTGTGGCACAGGACATGAAGGAAGCCGCCCGATTCATTCAACTACTCAAAGCAATTCAAGATTTAGGAACTAGGGCTGACGCCTATCTGTAGTTTCTATTTCCCTTTGTAATGAAGACTTTTTAAAGTTTAATGAAAGTTGGTTCAAGGACGATCACTAAATGAGTCAACACCTTTACTTGCATATCTTTTCTTTTTTTGAAGCATTTCATCATTTGCATGCATCCATTCATACATTTTATATGCATTAATCATGTATACAATTAAATTAACTCGGGAAAATGTTGTAAAACAGAGAGAATTTGCAATCATTCTGTATCAATATTATACTCGATCTCAAGTGAGAAAAATGGAAGAACACTTCAGTAGGTTAGAAGCAGATCTGAGAAGCCAGATAGAAAGATCGCAGTTGGAATTGAAAGAATTCATGTTGAAGGCTCAGCAAGACATGCTGGAACAGCTCACCCAAATGTTAGGACTTAAGCCATCAGACGATGCGAAAGGAAAAGGAACGGTAGAGAATCTGCTTCAAACCGGGATAGAACCAGCATATTCCCCCATTGTTATCGGCTCAGCCCCCGTCCCACAAAAGGGAGCGACGTTTAGTTTCCGATCCGGAACATCAATTCAGAATCCGTTATTTAGAACGGCTGAAAGTGATGAAAATGCCGGCGACAATGTGCCTGATTTGGATGAGCTCGAGAAATTTAGTAAAGTAAAAGCAGAATTCTCTAAACAACTCGAGGAAACCAGAAAAGACCTTGAAGAAAAGCTCCGGGTTAGGGAAATGGAGGAGGATTCTCATGGTTTGAACGCGGGTGACCTTAGTCTAGTCCCCGATGTAGAGATTCCCCCGAAATTCAGAACACCTGAGTTTGAAAAGTATGATGACACAACATGCCCCACCGCACATGTGACCATGTTCTGTCGGAAGATGGCCGGATTTACCAACAATGAAAAGCTTCTCATTCACTGCTTCCAGGACAGCTTGATAGGATCCGCGGTGAGATGGTATAATCAGTTGACCCGTGCACAGATTAAGTCATGGAAAGACTTAGCAAAAGCTTTCATTGATCAATACAAGCATGTTACTGATATGATTTCCAACAGACTTATGTTGCAGAATTTAGAACAGAAGAAAAGTGAAAGCCTCCGTGAATATGCTCAGCGATGGCGAGATCTCGTGGCACAAGTACAGCCACCACTTCGTGAAAACGAAATCGCTCCCATGTTTGTGGATACTTTGAAAGGAGTGTTGTACGAACGACTAATCAGTAACCCGATAAGTAACTTTGCCGAATTGGTCATGACCGGGGAGCGCATTGAGGCAGCCATCAAAAGTGGTAGGATTGAGGGAGGTGAGCCGCCTAAAATGCAACTTAAGAGAAAGGAGCATGAAGTAAATGCCTTCGAAACATGTCAGAATTTAACAATATCGCAACCACAACCGGCCAACAATACTCAGGGAGGCGGTAGAAGAGATGATAGGAAGCCGAAGAAAGAATTCGAGAAAATAACCTTCACCCCTATCCCGATCTCGTACAAGGAGTTGTACGCTCAGTTACACAAAGCTGATTTGGTGCGACCTTTCCATGTGACTCCTTTCAGTCCACCATATCCAGCATGGTATGATGCAAAAGCACATTGCGAATATCATGCCGGCGTTCCTGGTCATAACATTGAGAACTGTATAGCTTTCAAGAAGCTTGTTCAGAATTTGTTGAATACGGGAGTCTTACAGTTGGGAGAACCAAGTACCACTAGTAACCCGCTTCCTAATCACGGGAATCAGGGGATTAATAGTATCGAAAAAGAATCCCCTAAAAAGGCCATATCTATGGTGTCGGAGATACGATCCCCTTTAAGGTAGGTGTTCCGACATTTGTGCATGGCACATCTAATTGACCAAGGGATGGTAATTGTAAAGGAGGGATGCGGTCGATACTGCGAATACCATCAGTCTAGTGATCATGACATCCAGGCTTGCGCGGAATTTCGTAGTAAGGTGCAAGCACTCATGGATACCAAAGAAATCGAGTTCTTTGCAAGATGCGAGGAGGAAAAGCCAGAAATCTGTATGACGGACATTCCAAGAAACAAATACACAGCTCGGAGACCCTTTATCATCAGTCGTAGGGTGGACGAAGAAGGGTCGTCTAGCCAAAATGCTCCGAGACTCATAATTTCTCCTCCCACGACCTTTCCCTTTAAAAGAACACAGAGGGTGCCTTGGAATTACACCGCTAATACCTCTACACCTGGAAATCCAAGAACGCAAGAAGCAGTTATACCAGAAGAGGGGAGGCCAGTTCAGGAAGGTGATGTATTGGGACAGAACTCCGAAATAGTGAATGAAGTAGGGCACTTTACAAGGAGCGGGAGATGTTATTCCCCTCAGGAGGAGAAGAGACCCGACGAACAAAAGGGTAAGGGCAAACTCATTGAGCCAGAAGCAGTAAAAGTATTCGGGGGTGATCCCCCTCAAAGATTCTCGAGCCAGTGACTGAGGCTCAGGCCCAAGTGTTTTTAAGGTTCCTGAAGCACAGTGAGTACAATGTGGTTGATCAACTTCGAAAGCAACCGGCCAGAATCACAGTGCTCGACCTGTTACTGAATTCGGAAAAGCATCGAGAAGCGTTGCTAAAGATGTTGAATCAAACTTTTGTAGAACAAGATATTACTGTCAAGAAGCTTGATCAGATTGTGAACCACATAGCTGCTGATAATTATATCACTTTCAGTGATGATGAAATCCCAGAAGAAGGAAGAGGATCAACTAAAGCTCTGAACATCACAACTCACTGCAAAGGGCATGTTTTTCCAGGAGTACTTATCGATAATGGGTCTGCCCTTAATGTTATGCCCATGGCTACTTTACAACGACTGCCTATTGATAACTCTCATATGAAGTTTTGTCAGAACACTGTCCGGGCATTTGACGGCACTCAGAGGGAAGTGGCCGGGAAGATTGAGATACCTCTGCTTATAGGCCCAGTTGAATATGTTATAGAGTTCGTGGTTATGGACATCCGACCGTCGTACAATTACTTATTAGGGAGGCCATGGATTCATGCAGCCGAGGCTGTCCCTTCTTCTCTTCATCAGAAGCTGAAATATGTGATGGAAGGAAAACTTGTGACAGTCAACGCGGAACAAGACGTTATTGTTGCTGTAACTTCGAATGTTCCCTATGTTCCCCCTGCTGAAGATGCTCTAGAATGTTCCTTTCGAGCCTTGGAATTCATCAACGCCACTTTTGTGGCGGAGGGGAGTCGGATTCCAACCCCAAGATATTTCGAACTGCACTAAGATGGTAGTGATTGAGACTGTTGGAAAAGGAGCTAGGAAAGGAAGAGGACTCGGAAAGAACCTACAAGGATGTCTGAAAGTCAGAAGTGTTATTGACAAGAGGGATAGGTTTGGGTTAGGCTTTCACCCTACCTATCTGCAAAGGAAACAAGAAAGAAAGAGGAGGGAGGAGCAAAGAAGGGCCCGACTCAGGGGAAAAGAAACCCCATGGAAACCAATAGCCAAAACTGATCTTAAGAATAGTTTCACCTTCGGAGGGATTGAGAATTCTAAGGAGAAAGTGCATCAAGCCAATTTAGAAGGACAGAAGTTTTATGAGGATGAGCTTATGAGTGAAATTTTCGAAATGATGGATGTGAATATGATCTCCCAGAATTCTAAGGGAAAGTCTGCTCTATTTGCCATTCGTCTATGTCTCCCGGATGAAAAGCTCAACAATTGGACAAGCATCGATCTGCCTGTAGTTACTAAGAATGAATCAAAGTAATGTCTAAAAAACATCTCCCATTCGTTTTAGCCCCAAAGCAATGGGATTTCTTTGTAAAGGGCATCTATGTTAATCCGCATTTCAATGAAAACAAAGGGCTTCATGCTCTTTTTCTCAAATGGCAAACAATCTTCTTTTCATACATTTTGTTCCTTGCATTCTTTATTCTTTATTTGTAAAATATGTATACTATTTCGCAACATAGGAAATTTAAATTCTTGCAGGTCTGATAATATTGATTGTATGAATGATACTGAACTTAATCCTGTACCGAATTTTGAGCGACCCGTACTTGTCGCAGAAGCCGAAGAAGAGGAAGAGGAGTTAGAGATCCCCGATGAGTTAATAAGGTTGATGGCCAGTGAGGAAAAGCAGATACTACCCTATCAGGAGGATCTGGAGATAATAAATTTGGGATCCGAAGAAGAAAGAAGAGAGGTAAAAATAGGTACCACTTTAGCACCAGACTCAAGGGAAAAATTAATTGGGTTGCTTTCGGAGTTTAAAGATGTTTTTGCTTGGATGTATCAAGATATGCCAGGTCTAAATACAAATATTGTTGTACACAAGCTACCCACACGACCAGAGCATAAGCCCGTCCAACAAAAGCTCCGTAGGTTGAGAACGGATATGTTGTTGAAAATTAGAGAAGAAGTAAGAAAGTAGTTCGAAGCCGGGTTCTTAAAAGTAGCAAAGTACCCAGAGTGGGTTGCGAATATCGTGCCGGTACCCAAAAAGGATGGGAAAGTACGCATGTGCGTAGGTTATCGTGATCTTAATAAGGCCAATCCCAAGGACAATTTTCCTCTCCCGCATATTGACACCCTTGTTGATAATACTGCGGGGCATTCATGGTTTTCTTTTATGGATGGTTTTTCGAGTTATAATCAGATCAAGATATGCCGTGATGACATGGAAAAAACTACCTTTGTAACACTGTGGGGCACGTTCTGTTATAAAGTAATGCCTTTTGGGTTGAAGAATGCCGGGGCCACATACCAAAGAGCAATGGTGACCCTTTTTCACGACATGATGCACAAAGAGATTGAAGTGTATGTGGATGACATGATCGCCAAATCCAAAACAGAGAATGAACATATTCAGAATCTGCAAAAGTTGTTTTTGAGGTTGAGAAGATATCAGTTGAAGCTCAATCCTGTCAAATGTACTTTCGCAGTAACATCCGGAAAGCTCCTCGGGTTCGTAGTCAGCCGAAGAGGGATAGAAATTGATCCGGATAAAGTCAAAGCCATAAGGGACCTCCCGCCACCGCAAACCCAAAAGGAAGTTCGTGGTTTCTTAGGGAGGCTGAACTACATTTCCCGTTTCATATCTCAGTTAACGGATAAGTGTGACCCCATTTTCAGACTTCTCCGTAAAATGACCCAAGAACATGGGATGAAGATTGTCAGGCAGCGTTTGAGAAAGTTAAGGATTATCTAACTAAAGCCCCAGTTTTAGTGGCCCCCGTGCCTGACCGATCATTGATTTTATACTTAACAGTTTTCGAGAACTCAATGGGCTGTGTGTTAGGCCAACAAGATGAGTCAGGTAGGAAAGAAAGAGCAATCTACTATTTAAGTAAGAAGTTCACAGAAGGCGAATCTTGATATCCACAAACTCAAAAGTTGTGTTGTGCCCTGGTCTGGACAACTAAAAGGTTGAGACAATATATGTTGTATCACACCACCTATTTGATATCGCGGTCTGATCCCTTAAAAGCCCTAATGGAAGCACCGGCGTTGACAAGAAAGATGGTTCGATGGCAGATGCTTTTGTCTGAATTTGATATTGTGTATGTGAATCAAAAATCCGTAAAGGGCAGTGCAGTGGCCGATTTCTTGGCAAGTCGGGTTGCGAAGAATTATGAACCCCTGAACTTTGATTTCCCGGATGAAGATTTGGTATCTGCCATAGCCGAGGGTGGAATAATCGAAACCGCATTACCATGGAAACTATATTTTGATGGGGCTTCTAATGCCCTTGGGTACGCCATAGGGGCAATGTTGGTCTCCCCGGAGGAAGTTCATTATCCGCTCACGAGCAGGTTGAATTTCTTTTGTACTAATAATATGGCAGAATATGAAGCCTGTATAATGGGTCTATACGCAGTTATCGAACGGAAGGTTCGTGTCCTTCAGGTGTTCGGAGACTCTTCGCTAGTCATTTATCAGTTACGAAAAGAGTGGGAAACCAAGGACCCCAAGTTGATCAAGTATTATAATCTGATTCAGGATTTGATTCAAAATTTTGAAAAAATCAGTTTTGAATATTTGCCGAGGGAGGATAACCAAATGGCTGATGCTTTGGCCACTCTGGCCGCGACTTTCAAGACAAACACAAAGGCTCGAATGAGATCATTAGAGATGCAAAGCATCGAATTACCCGCACATTGTTATGGAGTGGAAGAGGAGAAAGATGAGAATCCTTGGTATCACGATATTCTACAGTACATCAAATCTCAAGTTTATCTTGAAGGAGCCACAAATATTGATAAAAGAACTATTAGGAGAATGGAAACAGGGTACGTCCTCGATGGGGATATCTTGTACAAAAAAGGGAGCGACCAGGTGTTAATGAGATGCGTTGGCGCCCAAGAAGCTAAAACCATAGTGACAGAAATACACGAAGGCATATGCGGGACTCATGCTAATGGTTTTGCAATGGCTAGGAAAATTATGAGATGTGGCTATTATTGGTCAACGATGGAAGAAGACTGCATTAGTCATGCAAAAAGATGTCACAAATGTAAGATCTATGCGGATAAAATTCACTCCCCGCCATTGCCGTTACATACTTTGAACGCACCTTGGCCTTTTGCCGCCTGGGGGATAGATGTCATCGGACAGATTCATCCTAAGGCATCTAATGGAAACCGTTTCATTTTAGTAGCAATTGATTATTTCATCAAATGGGTAGAGGCTGCCTCCTATGCCAACATCACGCGAGCCACAGTCTGTAGGTTTTTGAAAAAAGAGATTATCTGTCGTTATGGTTTGCCTGAAAGAATTATTACCGATAATGCCACAAATCTGAACAACAAAATGATTTTTGAGGTGTGTGAACAGTTTAAGGTTATGCATCACAACTCTACCGCGTACCGTCCTAAAATGAATGGAGCAGTTGAGGCCGCTAATAAGAACATTAAGAGGATCATAGCGAAAACTACAGATACTTTCAAGGATTGGCATGAGAAGCTGCCTTTTGCGTTGTTTGCCTATCGAACCTCAATACGAACCTCGACCGGGGCAACCCCATACTCACTGGTTTACGGTATGGAAGCAGTCCTACCACTCGAAGTTGAAATACCTTCTCTCCGAATTCTGAGTGAATCTAAACTGAAAGATGCTGAATGGATACAAGTCAGGATAGATAATCTGAATCTGATAGAGGAAAGGAGATTGAACTCCATTTGTCATGGTCAGATGTATCAGAAAAGAATGATACGAGCCTATAATAAGAAGGTTAGGCTTCGTGAATTTCAGGAAGGGGATATGGTGCTTAAAAGGGTTCTACCTATTCAAAAGGATTTCCGAGGAAAATGGATGCCTAATTGGGAAGGGTCGTACATCGTGAAGAAGATCTTTTCAGGGGGAGCTGTCATTCTGACAGAGATGGACAGGATTGAGCTAAGTAATCCTGTGAATTCTGATTCGATCAAGAAGTATTATGCTTGAGTTAGAGAGGAAAAAAAAGAAAAGAAAAAAAAAGAAAAAAAAAGAAAAAAGGAAAAAAAACGGAGGGTTCAGGGTGAAAACCCAAAAAGGGCACCTTAGGACCATAGGAGGGTTTAAGGTAAAAATCCGAAAAGGACGCCTTAGAACCGAAGGAGATTTTGAGTTGAAAACCCGAAAGGGCGGCTCAAATATTTGCAAGTCTCGATACTTCGTCAACCTTCTCGGAGGCTATTGTGATCAAGGCGAGAAGCAAGATCTTCGTTGCGGTTGATGAGTTCCCGTATCATTCATACCTTCAATATTGTAAAGTTTGTTTTGAGTTTAATTCTCCTTCTTCTCTTGCATATTTCGTGTTTGCCATGACTTTTGAAATATAATAACTATATTAAATATTCTTGTTGCGTCACATTTATTCCTTTTCGGTACATTCATAGATAAATCAACATGGAATATCAATGAACAAAGATTTTTTTCGAAATTGCTATGATTCATCCCATCAGCTACAAGTCGGAGAGGAGCGAAATCCAAGTCAACCCGCAGTAACCAACAGAGATCATCGAAGATTCAACTCTACAAGGTGAAAACCCGAAAGGGCACCTAAAAGAAAAAAAAGAGAAAAAAAGAAAAAAAAGAAAGAAAAAAGAAAAAAGAGAAAGAAAAAAAAGAAAAAGAAAAAGAAAAAAAAAGAAAAAAAGGAAAAAGGAGAGGAAAAAGTCGTCAAAGCGAAAACCTGCGAACAGGTGCTCTGAAAGAAGTAAATTTAGGAATACCGTTTTGGAGGAGGAAAACAATGTCAGCAGATAGCTTGAGTCCTAACATAGGGAGCGATCACAGAGAAGACATGAAATCAAAGAGACCAGATCCGAACAACTTTCGTCTGTGACCCGAACATGTATCATGTAGAATAGGAGCATGCTAACCCATACCATGTCACATCATATGCATTTACAGGAAAGAAGAGCACTAGCATTTCAACGCCCGCCCCGGTATACGCTCGAAGAGAGGGATCGTCAGATGCTGCAATGATCAGAAATCAGAGCATTTCGAAGACGTGGATTCTATGGAGAAGGGATCAACATTGTTTTTGCGACATACACTCGAAGAGAGGGGTCGCCTATCACGGTATACGCTCGAAGAGAGGGACCGTCAGATGCTGCAATGATCAGAAGTCAGAGCATCTCGAAGACGTGGATTCTATGAAGAAGGGATCAACATTATTTTTGCGACATACACTCGAAGAGAGGGGTCGCCCATCACGGTATACGCTCGAAGAGAGAGACCGTCAGATGCTGCAATGATCAGAAATCAGGATATCTCGAAGATGTGGATTCTATGGAGAAGGAATCAACATTGTTAGGATTCCAGATTTAGGGTTTCATACAGGAGAGACTCAGATCGAGGGCTTTTGCGAAGAGCCTTATATAGGAAAGGCTCAAAGATTTCCAAAGACTGGTTCTGTATAGGGAGGACTAACATTTTAGAGTTTAGGGCTTAAAGTCTCGTGGAAAGAGGACCCACAACTTTGAATCTCTTAATTTGTTCAAAATATCTAAATAAAGAAATCCAAAATTTGCTTCTAAAATTTCTTTTTCATGTGTGCAGGTGGTCTCACGGCAAATGTTTGTCCGAGGCGAGCTAATCAAGGGGTCAGAGGGACGAAATGGCTATCAAAACTACGGAGAAAGGGCTTTCCGATCAGGGTGTTCAAACAGGGAAGTCGGATAAAATTAGTGCTTTTTGTCTTTGCTTCATCATTGTTTTACAACGATAAGCAAAGAGGGACAATCACTAATTTTATCCGGGGTATTAACCTATCTTTATTTCTTATATAAATAATGGGCTATATTTTAATTAAAAAATTAAAAATATTATTATGTTAGTATGTTATTTACCATTATTATATTACTTAAAAAATCATAAAAATATTATACTTATATTATTTTGATTTAAATATTTTTTTATCACAATTTTCTTATACTATTATATTAGATTATTTGTCAGTGATATTGCTTGCTACCCTTTTTAAGTATGTATATATTATTATCTATACTTAAATAAAAAGAGCAATCTAGAATATATTTAATTTATATACGTATTATTATTAATTTTAATATTCATGTTAGCTTATTGTTATTGTGTTATTTATTTCTTATATTATATTACTATTATTATTATTATTATTATATATAATAGTCATAAATAAGATAAATAAAAACCCACATAAATTAAAAAGCCCAAATATTAAATAAATAAGATAGTCCAATCCATTTATGATATTAAAAAACCTAAAAATATTGTAAAATAAATAAAAATTACAAAAAGTGTTAATTCTCTCTTTGCTATTGCAGACTTGAAAACCATATTTTGTCCCATGCTTGTGCACCAGACCAGCAACATCATCCTTAGCAGCAACCAACAGAACTTGTCCATACACTTTACTTTTCACAGCTGTCCCTTTCCTCTTGTACGAAGGCATATTGTTCACAAACAAACAAATGAAACGATGCATCAGAAATCACATGCAAGCACAAATTAAAAGGAGGGCAAATCAGAAATTTCAACAACGGTAGAACAAGAAATCAGAGCCAATCAACTCGGAGGATGGTTCGACTATAAATCGTGAAGAACATATGAAAAGGGGGGCTTTTTTTTGAAGGAAAAAGAAAGAAATTATTAGGAGTTTCATATAGAAAGAGAGCTTGGAGAGTCAACAAAAAAAGGAGAGAAATTTTACTTTGTTTAGGTGGTTAGGACGTCGATCTTGGATTGATTTTTGCTATCATCTTCGTCCGAAAGGTAGTCCCCAAAATCTCTTTTTGCAGTATTGCTCTTTGGTGCCTCCTTGAACAGAATCGTTGACTCTCCATCCCTTAGAACCATGGGAAAGGAGGGTCAACACAAGCATAGCTTGGATTAGAGGATGGCCTCCGATGAAAGGCACAAAGAGGGGTCTGAGTTTTGTTTTTTTGGGTTATAAGGGATTGGGAAAGATTCTTGAAAGTTCTTACCATGTTTTTCTGTAAAAGATATAAAATGAATGAAGAACAAGCTTTCTTTTTTTTTTTCAGTTTTATAAATGTTTTCTTTTCTAAAACAAATATCCCTTCCTTTTGTTTTGTTTGGTTGATCCTTTTATTTCTCACACTTTCATTATTGCTTTACTATGCTATATTAATTTATTTTATTTTATCCTTATTTGTTTGTTATTTCAACTGCATTGATTACCTTAGATTTACATTATCTATTTGCTTGCATTCCATTTTCTTTGTTATGTTTTTTATATATATTTAATTTAGCCATCATCTCAACGTTTCGCACTTGTATATGCTAGCCTCATTTATGTTCATATGTTTTTACAGTGTTATACATTTTTTTCTTTCTTTGCATTTTTTATGTATCTTATTCTTTTATATAAATTACTTGTATTGAGTATTGTTTTGTTTATACCCTTTTTATACCTTATATTACATATATTATGTCATATGATCGTTAGCTATGTTCACATTATTATACACTTTAGTGCATATATTCCCATGTTTGTTCGTCTTCCTTTTAATTTCGTGATATGATAGTGTTTGTTCATATTTATTATTTTCATATATAGTATATATTTTTGTTATCATTCTCATGTTAGTACTTTATTACTAAGGTAGTTATTATGTTTGTTTCTGCATGAACATGAAAGCTTATTCTTTTTGTACTGTCCTATATGCCTTGTAATATGGTGGTGTGTTCCATTCCATGTATATATATCGTGTCTTGTTTTTTTACACACGTTTATCCTTTCATTTATCCATGTGTTGTGTATGATATAGTTTGGTTGTCGTAATGATATTCAATGTACAAGGTTACATTCAAAATATCTAATTAATTATGTCTTTATTCGGTCGTAACGGGCCCACGTTCCAACGAAATGATCGTGGTGTATGCGTTGCCTTCGAGTGAAGATACGGTAAAAATAAAATTGAATTCGAGTACTAAACAAATTTTAATTTAATGCCACTTCAAGCCGAAAAATCTAAAATTAATTAAGCGGTAATTTATAAAGGTACTAATTTTGGGCGGTTTTAAACCCTAAACCCATTTTTAACCGTAACCGACTCTCGAACCCAAATCATTTCGAATCTCTGGTTTTTTTGGTGTTCGGTCTACCCAAAAGTGACCGGTGGCGACTCCAACCCTTTTATTCAAAATCTTTTTCTAATTATTTTTCGACATTTTTTAACAAATATTTTAAAATCCCTTTTCCAATTTCAAAATTTCCTTTTTCAAATTTTAAACCCTTAATTCAAATTACAATTTTAAACCTTAAATTTTCAAATTCCCTAAATCCCTAATTTTCTAATTTTAACCTAACCCCTATTTTTTATTCTAGACTAGTGACCTCTTTTTTTTACTACAACCATATTATTTTAAGAAATTAATCGGGTCGCTACACTATTTCTAAATTTCCTGCTATTATGTTCTTCCCTGATATGATAAACATAAGAGCTCCAAGCCAGTTTGCAAAACACCACACATATCGTCTTGCTTGTGAAGTGCATATTGAGCCATTGTTGTTCTTTATTCCAACTTCTAAATTCTCTATCAACACCACATCTATATAGGATATTAATCAACAAGATTTCTTGTGGATATGGACACTTAGAAAAAAGTTGATCCCTTGATTTAAGTGAGTTCATGCATAGTGAACAGGTGTTATTCCTTGTAGTCCCATTCATTGAAGCCTATCCGTAGTTGGTAGACGGGTCAAAATTGCCATCCACAAGATAATTGAATGCTTAGGAATATGTATGTCGTGTCAGACCAACTTCATGATGCTCCAACTAAACCAAGGCTTAGGCTCAACAATCTAATAGTCCCTAGATGTGAAAATATTATGATGAACCCATGCTCCCTACAGTGATCCTTTTGCAGCCAGCAAATGTTTTATGAGTTGTAATGTACATTCTTTATTCCAAGAGCATAAACCATTAACCTCTAGGCCACCCTTACTTTTAGGGCTACAAATAACACTCCAATCCACTCGAGCTCCTTTAGCTGCCACATTCTTACCCTTCTAAAAGAAACGCTTGTAAAGTTGCTTAATATTCTTAATAGAACTCTTTGGTAGAATAATTTGTGGACACCAATAATTTGTTATGCTGAAAAGCACAGACTTGATAATTTGCAAACGACCAATATAGCTAAGATGCCTATGGCCACAAGTTTTAAGCTTAGTGTCAATCTTCTTCAGCAGGGTTGTGCAATCTCTTTCTATCAATCTGTGAGTAACCAAAGGAATACCCAAATATCCCAAAAATTAAACCATCAACTACAAACATCATAACTTACAACACAATGGTAGAAGATGTGATCCACGATTTCAATATCCCTAGAGCAAAATGAGCATTCCAGGTGTACTTGTCTACTAATTCCTCTTTTAACTAATTTGAATATGGTAGGAATACTTTCGTGTATCACTCTCCATACAAATGCTTCCACTTTTGGTGCAGCTATATTAGGCCATACTATATTTCATATTTCTTCCTTCAATCTGTCATTGTAGGAAACGAGATCGCAAAAAGTTTTTGCATAGTAAAACCCATTAGAAGAACTTATCAGTCGAAGACTATCACACTCTAGCTGACCTATAGTTATTGAATTTATAACATAAACAATATTTCCAAATGGTTACTTTCTAATCAAATAAGGCTCTACGTAAATGGATCTCTCACTATCATTTTTCTTTCACAAATTGCCTGAATTCAACAATGACACCAGACTTTACCTTAACTAAAGTAAATATCCTAGAAATGATACTTTTAAGGGGGATGAACAGACCAAACATTAGACCAGAACTAGATATTCTTCCATCCCCAACAACCAAACGTAACTTTTTAGAAAATATGTTTTCTGGAGATGATAATGGGAAATAATATTCCATCAAACCCAGGATTTACTTCTTGATTTTATGTTTATCGACACAATAGAGGGCAGGTTTTCATTGTACTTTGCTTTAATTACATAACGTAACTATGAGAAAATAATCTGGGCTTGAACGATTCATATGGATTGTGCAGAAGAAGAAAATAAAACACATAGCCATTGTTGAAATAAACTTAAATGACTTATTTAGTGAGTCATAAAAATTTAAGAGTTAATAGGGAGTTATGAAATTGAAATGTCAAAAAGTTAATAGGGGGTTACTAGTTGTTATGGAATTTAATATCTGAGTTATGAGAGTTACATGAGTTATAGTTTTTATTAGTTTTTTATTATGTAATAATGCCTAGTATCTATACAAAGACATTGTCTATTGCTTTGTAATTAGTGGTTGTGTATGGTTGTGGTGAGTGTGAGAGAAAATAGAAGAGATTCAAAGGAATAAAAGAAAAGTATTTCAAAATAGTATTGCATTTGTCAATTGTCCGAGCAATTTTTATTCTGCGGGCAATTTTATTTTGCTGGCAATATTTATTCCTGGGCAATTTTTCATTCGAACTCTATTTGATTTAGAGTCTACAAATTGGTATCAAAGCTTATGGCGAATATGACAGGTCAAATATCGTTACCACGATTAACAAAGGCGAATTACGAAAATTGAAGTATTCAAATGAAAGCTCTTCTTGGATCTGAAGATGCATGGGAGATTGTCGAAGAAGGATTCGAAGAACCAACAACTACCGCGGAATATACGACGGCTCAAACCAAGGCGTTGAAAGAGGCACGATCGAAGGATAAAGCGGCACTGTACATGATGTTCAGAGCCGTTGACGAACCAAGCTTTGAGAAGATTGTCGGGGCAACTACTTCAAAAGAAGCGTGAGATACTTTAAAAAAGGTGTTCAAAGGAGCCGATCGAGTTAAGCAAGTGTGTCTCCAAACTCTTCGTGGCGAGTTGGAGAGCATGAAGATGAAGGAATCAGAAAGTGTATCAGACTTCATTGCCCGTGTACAAGCCGTGGCAAACCAACTCATTCATAATGGTGAAACGTTAACCGATGCGAGAATTATGGAAAAGATCTTGAGATCATTAACCGATAATTTTGAGAATGTTGTGTGTACAATGGAAGAGTCAAAGGACCTTGAAACTCTCACAGTTGATGAACTCATCGGTTCTCTTGAGGCACATGAACAACGTAAGAAGAAAAAGAAAGATGAGACACTCGAGCAAGCACTTCAGACTAAGGCGTCAATCAGAGATGAGAAAGTATTCTATTCTCAAAATTTTCGAGGTAGAGGATATGGCCGTGGAGGTCGTGTAAATGGTCGTGTTGGTCAAAAAGATAGTCATGAAGGATATTATAAAGAGAAGGGACATACGAGCCAACCAAATTGGCGTAGAAGAGGACGTAATCGAGGAAGTGGCGGCAGATCAAATTACTCCAACATCGAGTGTTACAAGTGTTACAAGTACGGTCATTACGCGAAGGATTGCAACTCTAACAAATGTTATAATTGTGGAAAAGTGGGGCATTATGCAAAAGATTGTCGAGATGATAAAAAGGTAGAAGAGACAACCAACATAGCAGTGGAAGATGAAGCAAATGAAGACATTCTCTTGATGGTTAAAAATGAAGTCAACAACGATAATGATGTGTGGTACCTAGACTCGGGCGCAAACAATCATATGTGCGGTCACGAGTACTTATTCAAAGAGATGCAAAAGATTGAAGGTGATCATGTGTCGTTTGGTGATGCATCAAAAGTTAAGGTTAAAGGTAGAGGTACAATTTGCTTTTTACAAAAGGATGACATGATAGGTTCAATCCAAGATGTGTATTACGTTCCAGAACATAAGACAAATATTTTGAGTATGGGGCAACTCACGGAGAAAGGATACTTGATATTTTTGAAAGATCTGGTATTACTCTTGAAGGATAAGCGAGGGCGTCTAATTGCCAGAGTTGAAATGGGCAAAAATCGGATGTACAAATTGAATTTGAGAAGCGTGTAAGAAAAATGTTTGCAAGCCGATATAGAAGACAAGGCATCGCTATGGCATCTTCGTTTTGGTCACATACATCATGGTGGT
Source organism: Abelmoschus esculentus (assembly GCA_035048815.1). Classification (NCBI taxonomy): domain Eukaryota; kingdom Viridiplantae; phylum Streptophyta; class Magnoliopsida; order Malvales; family Malvaceae; genus Abelmoschus; species Abelmoschus esculentus. The sequence goes on along the minus strand of JAUCBN010000007.1, from coordinate 16,126,236 downwards.
CTAAAGGAGTTAGCAAAGATGAACATGGTGCACGGATTGCCGAATATGGATTATGATGGCAAATTATGTGAAGAATGTGTGATTAGCAAGCAAGCGAGAACAGTGTTTCAAAAGAATGCAGAATATCGAGCTAAACACCCACTCGAGTTGATTCATACCAACATATGTGGACCAATCACTCCTGAATCTTTTAGCGATAAAAGATATTTCATTTTTGTTTATTGATGATTTCTCACGAAAAACTTAGGTGTATTTTTTGAAAGAAAAATCCGATACATTTGAGATGTTCAAAAAGTTCAAAGTGATGGTGGAGAAGGCAACCGATAGACATATCAAAGCCGTACGATCAGACAGAGGTGGCGAGTATACATGGAAGGCTTTCATAGAATATTGCGAGGAGCAAGGGATAAGGAGATTTTTAACTGCACCATACTCTCCTCAACAAAATGGTGTGGCTGAGAGGAAGAATCGGACCATTCTTGACATGGTTCGATCACTGCTTAAGAGCAAGAAATTGCCGAGGCAATTCTAGGCAGAAGCTGTGCAATGTGTCGTCTATATACAAAATCGATGTCCACATGTAAAGTTAGATGATCAAACACCACAAGAGGCATGGAGCGTACAAAAGCCTACAGTTTCTCATCTTAATGTTTGGTAGTGTGGCGTGTGCACATGTACCAGATCAACAAAGAACGAAGCTCGAAGATAAAAGTAAAAAGTTTATTTTTATTGGGTATGATGAGAAGACAAAAGGGTACAAGTTACTTGATCCGATAAGCAAGAAGGTAACAGTGAGTCATGATGTGCGAGTAAATGAAGCGAGCGAGTGAGATTGAAATAATTCGACAGAGATTGTCATAGAAGTTGGAGAATCATCAGTTGCTGTACCAACAGGCATACCAACAAGTTCTGAAACTACCGATGATGGAGATGAACCATGAGAACCCAAAATGCGTAGCTTACAAGATTTGTATGATTCGACAAGTGAGGTACATCTTGTATGTCTTTTGGCAAATACTGAAAATATTAGCTTTGAAGAGGTATCACGAGACAAGAAATGGCAAATTGCCATGGACGAGGAGTTTAAGGCAATTGAACGAAACAACACATGGGAGCTAGCAGAATTACTGACAGGAAGTCACCCTATTGGTGTAAAGTGGGCGTTAAAGAAAAAAATGAATCCTCAAGGCGAGATAGAACGATACAAGGCGAGACTTGTTGCAAAGGGATACAAGCAAAAGGCAGGAATTGACTATGCCGAGGTGTTTGCTGCTGTTGCAAGAATAGAGACAATTCGATTACTTATTTATCAATCTGCTCAGTTCAAATGGTCGATATTTCAAATGGTTGTCAAGACAACATTCTTGAATGGTGTGCTCGAAGAAGAAGTCTACATAGAACAACTGCCTGGATACGTAAAAATCGGAGAAAAGAGAAGAAAGTGCTAAAATTGAAGAAGGCACTTTACGGGTTGAAGAAAGCATCGCGGGCATGGAATACACGTATAGACACGTATTTTAAGGAGAATGGGTTCATACAATGTCCCTACGAGTATTCCCTTTACGTAAAGAAGAATAAAGGTAACATATTATTTGTTGCTCTTTATGTTGATGATCTCATTTTCATGGGTAACAATGATGAGATGATAGAAGAGTTTAAGGGTACAATGAAAAGAGAATTTGAGATGACTGATTTGGGTTTGATGAAGTTCTTTCTTGGTTTGGAGATTAGACAAGTAGAGACGGGTATTTTTGTATCGCAAGAGACATATGCAAAAGAGATTTTAAAGAAGTACAAGATGACAAATTGTAATCCGGTAGCAACACCAATGGAATCAGGTGCAAAACTCTCGAAGTTTGATGAAGGAGAACATGTTGATGCAAGTAAATACCGGAGTTTGGTAGGAAGCCTTCGTTATCTTACATGCACAAGGCTAGATCTTTCATTAAATGTAGGAATTGTAAGTCGGTTCATGGAGGAGCCAGTTTATTCACATTGGAAGGCATTGAAGCGTATCCTACGCTATATCCAAGGAACAATGTCACTTGGATTATTCTACTCGAAAGCGGAAGATTACAAGTTGGTTAGGTATTCCGACAACGATTGGTGTGGAGACATAGGCGATCGAAAAAACACATCGGGATATGTGTTCTTTATGGGAAATATTATGTTTACATGGCTTTCAAAGAAGCAACCGATCGTAACGCTATCGACATGTGAAGCTGAATATGTAGCAGCATCTTGGTGTGTATGTCATGCGATATGGCTTAGAAATTTTTTAAGTAAGATAGAGCTAAAGCAACTAGGTGCAACTATGATTCAAGTTGACAACAACAAATCAACAATAGAATTGGCAAAGAATCCGGTGAATCATGAAAGAAGCAAACACATCGATGTTCGTTTTCACTTTATCCGTGATCATGTGAAAGAAGGTAGTGTAAAATTGGTGCATGTTGCAAGTCAGGATCAAGTAGCGGATATCTTTAAAAAAACGCTACCGAAATTACTTCTCAACAAATGCACGAAGATGATTGGCATGATGGATTGTAGAAGCATTTAAATTTATGGGGGAGTTTTGTTGAAATAAACTTAAATGACTTATTTAGTGAGTAATAAAAATTTAGGAGTTAATGGGGAGTTATGAAGTTGAAATGTCAAAAGTTAATAGGGGGTTACTAGTTGTTATGGAGTTTAATATATGAGTTATGAGAGTTACATGAGTTATAGTTTTTATTAGTTTTTTATTATATAATAATGCCTAGTATCTATATAAATGCATTGTCTATTGCTTTGTAATTAGTGGTTGTGTGTGGCTGTGATGAGTGTGAGAGAAAATAGAAAAGATTCTAAGAAATAAAAGAAAAGTATTTCAAAATAGTATTGTATTTGTCAATTGCCCGAGCAATTTTCATTCGACGGGCAATTTTATTTTGCTGGCAATATTTATTATTGGGCAATTTTTCATTCAAACTCTATTTGATTTAGAGTCTACAGCCATGATGCCACGTTTGTTTACTTGATTATTTTTGAATTTTAGTTCTTGTAATGTATTGTAAAAGAACTAGTTCTTAATTTTATGGCCTTATTAGGCTATATATATCTTCTATTGAATTAATAAAACACACTGCATCATCACTTTCTCTACAATATTTTTCTTGTGTTTATCCAACAACTGGTATCAAGAGCTGCAACTGACATAGTAATGTCCAAGCTCTGTGAGAATGTTGATCCAACAACAAGCTAAGAAGGAGAACAACGGAGTGTCGATTCTCTATCCAATGTTGAACCCTCATAATTACATGACGTGTGTGATAAAGACAGAAGCAATCCTCGATGCCCAAGGAGTATGGAAGGCGGTGGATCCAGCAGAATAAGGTTAGATGGATGTAAACAAAGACAAGAAGGTGCGCGTATATATTCTGCAGTGTATTCCTGAAGACGTTATTCTATAGATCGCGAAAAAGAAGACTGTGAAGGAATTACAAGATAGTCTCAAGACAATGTACTTGGGCAGCGATTGAGTGAAAAGTACACGAGTAGAAACATTGAAGAGCAAGTTTGATGAACTCCGGATGAAGGAGACCAAGACGATCGATAAGTTCTTCGGTAAACTCAGCGCAATGACCGATATGTTTTCCACCCTCGACGTTGTACTTGAAGATTCAGTTTTGGTCAAGAAGCTCCTTGACTCCATCTCTAAAAAAATTTTCCCCTTTTTCGCTAGGATCAAGCAATTCCACGATCTCAAAAGCATACCGTTTGAATATGTGATAGGAAGAATGAAGGCATACAAATAATGAACAGTGCGACTTAGCAGAAACACCAGTGAAACCGAAAGACCACTTCTACTTACTCATGCCGAATGGAAAACACGATAACAGAGAAACAACAAAGATAACTCTTCGAGAAGCAAGGGGTGCGTATCCAGTGACAATGGTCGTGGAAAATAGCATGGATGTGAACGCGGTCGCGGTGCAACGTACCATAATAGTGCATGAGGCACAAGTAACATTGACAGTGCATTCGTGTCAAAAGTCACATAATGTGCTTTAATTGTGATAAGATAGGACATTACGCATCAGAGTGCCACAACAAGGGTCATGACGATGAGTCTCATCTCACTTGCACCAACGATGAAGAGCTAGCGTTGATGATGACCATATCCTAGAAGGGGACACACACTAGATGAGAAAGGTAGGATGTCATACTACTAAGCAAAGAATGATTGTTGTCGTAGAAGACCCAACATGGTTGTGGTATGCGAGACTTGGCCATGTCAATTTTCATAACTTGAAGCTTATGAGGGAGAATAAATTGGCAGTTAGTGTACCGCTAGTATCCCAACCGAACAAGTTATTTGAGGCGTGTTATTACCAAACAAGCAAGATTTTCCTTCCCTTACAAATTATACTTTAGAGCAGAGAAGCCGCTAGAACTCCTCTATGATGATATTTGTGGGTCAATTTCACAAAGTACACTCGCTGGGAATAAGTATTTTCTACTGATCATTGGTGATTTCCCTAGATAGATGTGGGTGTATGTGTTGGCAGAAAAGAGTGATGCATTCCAAGCATTCAAGAAGTTCAAATCCTTGATGAAGAACAAAATTGAGTACAAGCTTGGAACGCTCTGGAAGGAACAAGGAAAGCCTTATCTCGCACACTTGAGAGTGTTTGGTTATGTGGCATATGTAAAAAACAAACCCTTTTCCTCAAGAAACTCAATGAAAGGAGCTCGTCGATGGTATATTTGGGTGTCGAAGAAGGATACGGAGCTCATCGTCTATATAACCCGAACCATTAAAAGAAAAAAATTAGTAGAGATGTCACGATAATGGATGTATTTTACTCCGATAAGGCTAATATTGTGTGAAGCACAAAACCAAGGACTAAAGATGTCACACAATCTACAACAACCGAGATACCCACAAGAGGTGAAGCGAGTCCATACACGGATTCACCAAAATTCCTTGAAGCTATCCCACCTCAAGTAACGCACACACCGATCCATCTTAGGTCCATCGCTGACATTTAAGCTAACACTGAGGAAGTGGTAGGTATTGAAAAGGAGAATGAGGTGAAGATGGTGGTTTTTGAATTGCCGACTCACTACCAAGAAGCTACGATTGAGGCCCACTAGTAGGAAGAAATTAAGGAGTTAAAATCTATTGAGAAAAACAATACATGGAGTGTAACTGAGCTTCCATCAAGACATAAACCCATTAGCCTAAAATGGGTGTTCAAACTTTAAAAAGACTCAGATGAAAAAGTTGTCAAGCGCAAAGCGAGATTGGTCATTAAAGGCTATGTACAAAGGCAAGGCATCAACTTTGAAGAGGTATTCGCGCCTGTTGTAAGACATGACACCGTTAGTCATTCTTACACTTTTTGAAAATCAAAGTTGAGAGGTACATCATTTAGATGTGAAGTCAGCATTTCTCAATGGCGAGTTGGAAGAAGAAGTGTATGTTACTGACACACATCGTAAAGTGTCAAAAATTAATTCCTTATTCTCGAATAAATAATAGAAAATTAAATATAGTGAAGGAGAAGTAAGGGTCGATCCCACAGGGGCTAGAAACTTCCTGATTATGCTTGTTTGATTGGTGATCCAAGAAGGTTCAATGTTGTTTTGAGTAAAAGTGGGGGTTGTTTGAATAAAATAAACTAAGTAATTGAAGAGGTTGAAACAAAAAAAGTAATTTAATAAAATAAAAATTAGACTTAGGCTTTTGCTTTGACTCGACTTTAATAGATCATCGGAAAAATATTTTCACTTCGGGATTTTACGTGGGCACTTAGCATTCAAGGTTCAATCCTTGAAGCAAATCTTTCAAACTGAATACCCAAGTGCTATCTTTGATATTGGTTTCATGGGTTAATCCACCAACTCTATGTTTGTAGATAAAAATATTTAGATCTCAAAAATCGACTTGGATTATGTTATTTCAATAATAACTAATCAAATCTTAGTTTTCTTCTTAGCATTCAATTTTCTAATGTGTTCTCAGGAAGTCGAATTACTTCAATAGCTGATCTTTCCTCCCACTAAAGTCAATCTTTAGTTTCTAAATCAATTTGATTTAGAAATAAGTTTAAAAGAAAACTTGAGGAAATAAAAAGACGAAGTTATTTGTGTGCTTTTCAATCCTCATGTTTGGATCGAGTTATCGCTTAAGCCGTTGGCTATAGAGAATTTAGTCGAGTATAATTATGAGAAGAATTATGCTCGAAATAAAAATAAATAAAGTAAAAAATAAAAACTAAAAAAATAAATGAAGAAAACTTTAAACAAGAGATGAAAGAAACCCAAGGATTTTCGAATTAAAAGAGGAATTAAGAGATATGTTTTAGGATTACCCAAAGTGGGTATTTATAGCTTTTTACAAACCTTAAAATAAAGAGATAAATATAAGATAATCCTAAAAGTATTTAAATTCAAATTACAAAAGATAAATCCTAGTTTAAAATTCAAAATGCGCCTGACAAGCTATTTGGAACACGAATAAGCTATCACGCGCATGCTGACGATATCTTCTAGAAGTTGTTGACCAAATGTTACGTCAGATATTCATGCCCAAAGTCATGCCTACAAATCTAAAACCGATCCAGAAAATAAAAAACTTCAAAAACCAACCATTTAGGTGCATTTTCCAGATTCAGAGTCTTGCACAAAAAGACACGAAAAACAACAAGATCAGTAGCATATTTATCAATCCAAGGAGTAATTAAACACAAAATATGAACTATTTTAAGCACTTATCAAATTCCCCCTCACTTATTCAATGTTTGTCCTCAAGTATTCCTCAACTAACATACCAAAATTACAAGTTCCCAAATTTTAATTCGCTACAAGTCTTAATCTCCTTAATGAAAGAAAACCAAACAATCATTGTAACTAAGAAACAATCAAGCATGTGACAAACTAGAAACAATTTCAAGTGAAATAAGACATTCCAATTCTTAGCTAATTTAATGATGCAAAACGTGATACCCTCACAAGGATTCGCTCATTTCGCTCAAAGTGTTTAGGTTCAAGAGAATCGCTCAAGGCGAATATGATTAAAGCATTATCATAAGCCTGTAAATAAATCTATTCTCCACTACTAAAAATTGAACATGATGCAAAAGTCAAGAGGTCTTTAAACAAGGTTGTAATGGGGGTAGGGTGAAGGTAGGGAAAAGGATGAAAAATGATGGTTTAAGTGTCAAGACAAAAGACATTAATCATGAGAAAAAAAACAACGATATAAATCAAACATAAAGAGATGAAAAAAGTGAAACAAGCAACCAAAATATTTTTCAAGAGTTTGAAACTTTTCTTTTTTTTTTCATCATTTTTTTTGAAAAATACACATTGATATTTTTTATATTTTTCTTGAATAATACTAATTGGTACTATTTTTATTTTTTCGATTTTTTTCTTTTTTCTTTTTTTCAAACTCTTTCATCACTTCAAATCCACATTTTTTATTTTTTCGTGGAACAAATAATCTAATGTCTTGACAAGGGTAAAAAAAGATGGAAAAAATAGAAAAAGAAAGGTTTCGGTTGCATTAATAAGGTGAAAACAAAGAAATGAGTGGAGGCTCAAAGTGGTTCACTAAGGATAGGCTATTTATGAAGTGAAGTGGTTAAATCCAAGTGCCTCTATCATTTCAAAACATCATATTCATGTATGTAGTCTCAAAAAGTATTGCATAACATGTTATAGAATGCTAAAGATCAATTCGGTACACACAAATGAAACAAAGAGCAAGAATGAAAAGATATGATCATTAGGCTCAAAACTCACGAAAAGGACAATTGTACCAAGTAGCAACATTTCCACTAACCAATAATGGAACATCAAAGAATATTAATCAAAAGTAACTAATCATGCCAACACACTATCATGCATCCTAGGTTCCAACAAAACCAAGATTAATATCCATCAAGAAAATTCAAGAGATGTAACAAAATTAAATAAATAGCAACAAAAAACTTTAAGCATATTAGTATCAAAATAGACAGATTCCAAGTATAAAATAAGTAAGATTAAATCGATATGCAATATTTCCCTCTCCCTCACTTAAACCGTTTTGTCACAAAACATAATATAAAAATTAAAGAGGGAAAAGGAATACTCTCAGATCTAATAACGGTCACGGCCGCAACCACGTATAATTTTTGTGCAAAATTTTGAGTGTTGGTTTCGGATGAAATTTTTTCTTGATTTTGATCAAAACCGTGGTGTCACATAAATAGATTGGTCCCAAGAAAATTTCTCGAGACTTCTGTAAAACAAAGAAAAGGAATATTATTAAGTGTGCAACGAAAATGGGTTCAAAATTACCTCAACTTCGGCATTGACTAGGTTGAATCGGCAGTAGGTAACGACCAACGTGGATTGATGCGGTGAAACTAGAGATTACCGTGATTATTGTTCTCAATGAATAATGCGAGAGGAGTGGCTAGTTTGTGGACCGAAAGGTCCTGTAGGTGTGGTTCTAAAGAAGAAGTCATGGTTGGTCCAATGTCCGACCGATTGGCTTGGTTTTGGGTCCTCACCATGGTGTAGATCGGTAAGGCGAAAAAGGAAGAGTGGTGTAGGTATGGGGAGGTTTCGGTTATGTGAGAAGAAGAAGAAAAGTGGTGGTGTGGGAAAGAAAAACAATAGGTGAGGGTTTAAAGGCTCTAACCGAGATTGTGGACAAAGGTAGGACCCAAGGTTCCTTTGAATTTATTTAGGTTTATCTCTTGAATTCAAATTTATTTCAAATCTTATCTTGTAAAATAGATAAATAAAATTATTAGAATCAAGATAAGAAAAAAATGAAATATAAAAATAAAGATAAAAATTAAAATAAAATAAAAATTTGAATGAAAATGGAATGTTAAAATTTCCCTAATGGCGCAAGTTAGCGGGACTAATGGCGTCTGAGGGGTTCTTTCTTCTTTGTGGTTACTGGATAGATTTTAGGGTTTCTTTCTGGATTTTTGAATCTTTTCGTTGTGATTTGCTTATAGTATGTCTCTAACGGATTGGAGAAAGTTGTTTGATGGTGGGAATGAGCAATCGCTTGATTTTTTTTCCTTCTAAAGAACCGGGGGTTGTTAAGCCTGCGTTGGAGGTTTACGATGAAGGAGTTTCTGAGTGGCGAAATGCTTTAGTTGGCCAGTTCAATGGGGGTGCATCGAATTTCAGTGCTCTCTAAAGGATTGTTGCTTCGCTTTAGGGGAAGAATTCGATATCCAAGGTTAGTCTTGCTGGTTCTAATCTGTATGTGTTTTCTTTTTCAAATACTGGTGCTCGGGATTGGGTCTTGGATAATGGTCCATGGCACGTCCAACATAAGCCCCTAATTTTACGAAAATGGGAGCCAAATCTTAAAAAACTAGACTTTGTTCTTACTCGAATGCCGATCTAGGTACATCTTTATAATGTTCCTTTAGAATTATACTCTAGGAAGGGCATTAGTTATATTGCTAGTGCTTTAGGGGTTCCTCTTTATGTGGATTCCATTACGGCTTCAAAGGAGAGATTAGAATTTACTAAGGTTGGTGTTGAGGTTGGAGTTGGTACAAAAATTCCTCAGACTGTTTCTCTGCAAATGCGTGATAAATCTATCGTTTTGATTAAAGTTCATGTGTCTTGGATTCTCTCTAATTGTACGGATTGCAAGACTTGGTCATCTCACTAAAAATTGTCCAGAGGTCAATGCTAAAGAGAAGACAATATGACGTGTTAAAGAGAAAATTAATGGGTCTAACAATAGGGTGCTGAATGGTTTGTCAGAAAATGTTTCTGCTGGTCCTGCAGCATGTGCAAAATGGTTATACTGTTAATGATGTATCTGTTGGTTCTGCAGCACTAACAGTTCGAGATAATGATATATTTTTGAAAGATGATTCTACTGTTAAAAAGGTATTTGTTGGTTCTAAAAAAATGGTGGATCGAATTGGTGATATTGAGCCTATTTCCCAGGAGATTTTGGTTTTGGATATTAATAAGGCACCTTCCTCTAGTTATATGGAGGAAACTACTGTGGAATTCCCCCTTTATCTTCAACTCGGAAAAAGTAAAAGGAGAATGAAAGGGGTTCTGGTAAATTTAAAAGTAAAGTGAATGTTCTTGGTGGGATGGAAGAGGTAAGAAAACCAAGGGCTGCTTCTCAAGGGGTGGCAAACCTTTTGGTAGAACTTAAGCTTAAGAAGAAAGATGTTCTAGATAAGGTAATTTCTGCAAGTGTGGGAGGAGGTTTGTCTTCTTCATGACCGTAATCTTCTGGAATGTAAGAGAATTCAATAATCCTCAAAAACGAAGGGAAGTCATGAATCGAGTATGTTCTCTAGATGTAGTGTTGTTTGTCTTTTGGAGACCAGAGTACGAGAGCCTAATGCTACTGTTATTTTTAACAAGTTTGTTGATAAATGGTGTTTTTGTAACAATTATAGTTTTGGTACAAATGGAAGAATTTGGATGCTTTGGAAGAAAGATGTGAATTTTACAGCGGTGCTTATTAATGACCAATCTATTTCTATAAAAGGGGTATTGTATGATAAACAAGTTTTCATTATTGTTGTCTATGGGAGTAATGATAGTGAACAAAAAAAGGTGTTATGGGATCGTTTGTGCAATTTTAGTAGATCAGTTGTAGTTCCATGGGTGGTTGGTGGTGATTTCAATGTTACTGTTACTACTGATGAGAACTCTAGCTCAGTTTTTTTGGGTCCTGTGGTTTCAGTTGAGATGCTGGGATTAAGAGATTGTATGAGTGAATGTGGCTTGTGGGATCACTCTTACACTGTGTAATCACTAATTTTATTCGGGGTATTAAATCCAATTTTAATTTTAATTTTATTCTCGATGTTAGGCTTGTAATTATTAATCTAAAAATAAAAAAAATGTTATGTTATAAAAAATCAATAAAAATTACGTATAGATAAATGCATGGGCTAAAATGTGTATAAATAAACTATATTATACTTCTTTTTCTTTTTTACTCAAGATCAAAAATTATTATCCAAAAATATTATATCTTTCCTTTAATTTTTTATTATTATTACTTTATGTATGTATTTGTATCATAATTATTATTATTTTATTTATTATTATTATTGAATATTATTATTTGATAATTATATAACAGTAAATCAATAAATAAATAACCTTTAAAACTAAAACCAATATTAAATAACCCAAAATAAATAATTAACAACCCATATATTTTATTAAATCAATTCACTTTACAAATTTATAATCCACGTGAATAAACAACAGACCCAAAAAAAAATTACACAAGCCCAAAATAAAATATTTACAATAGCCCAATATTCAGCCCAAGTCGGATAACCCTAAAGAACAGAAAGCCCTAATGCTTATCTATCTCCCACGCGCAGCTGCTGTGTGACCATGAGATCTAATCTAGATCTAACGGTTTAGATACAAGGAAGGAGAGTCGGTTCACATGCTTCCACGCGCCAAAGTGCCAACCGTTCGTCGTTCCACGCGCGCGTCGCACGCCCGTGTGTCTCTTCAAATGCAGATTCGTCCGTTCATCACCTCGCCGTTCGGTCACCAACCCAACGATGGATGGTCCCCCATGATTCTGACAGCCGATTCACATGCATAAACAAAAACACATGTCAGATTCGTACATCACAACCAAAACAAAAATTTTAGAGGCTAAAAAACGATTATGGCAGAGAAAATCAACCAACAAGCCGACCAATATCAGAGGATTTTTAGCCAAATCAAAGACCAGCAACAATTTCAGAAGAGTGCAACGCATAAATCAGAATTTTCAGAGGCATTTTTAGATAATTTCAGCATCAAACCAATAGGAAAAAGATAGGATTTTTCTTTTCCATTTTCATGTAAATTCCAGACGGTTATTTAAACCGAATAAAAACACATTTTTAGGGGTTCCCCCATTCTGAGAATCGAATATAAAGCAAGCAGTTAAGGTATATCCTCTAAGTTTTTTTTTCATAAAAAATAAAGGGGAGGGTTCTATGGTTTTACCTTCGTTTTGGGGGAGTCATCGTCTTCCTCCGATCTTCGTTCTCCGGCGATAAGCCTCGTGGCCTTTGGGCCGTTGTCGGTGAGCTGAGAAGAACAAATCGGAAACCCATTCTCTGAATCGGAGTTCTTATCTCTGTTTTCTCCCAATAATAACTTCGTTTTTACAAAGGTTTATGATTCGGTTTTCATGAAATAAACAAGGGATTTAGATCTGTTTTTTAAAAAAACTATTTGGATTTTGGTTTTGTTTTTACAAAGAAAAGGGGAAGATGTGGTTTTGGTTTTGAAAAACCTTCAGAAATAAGAATTCTAGTTTCTCCGGCCACAACTAGTGGTGGACGGCAACTGGATTTTATGGTGGTATTTGACCGGATTCTGGGTTCTTCAGATGAACATCCTTGTTGTTCATCTTTTTGGTTTAAATATGGAAGAAACCATAGAGAGTTTCTCTCATTTGCTTTGTTTTCGGTTAAAAAATGAGAAAAGGGGTAATTAAAAATCTGTTTATGTTTTATATCAAGTCTTAAAATAAAAATGGTCTATTTTTGTTAATAAATCTCTCCGTGTTTTGAAACTCACTCTCCGAGTCTTCGGAATTTTTTTTCGCTATTCATTTTCGTCACCAAATTGTTATAATCTCCGTTTTAAATTTGGATTATTTTAGTTTGGAGTCCTCCCGTGTCCCTGAACTTTTTTTCAGGCCCTTCCTCATTTCGAAATAGCAGGTTAAGGGCCTTAATATTTTCCTTTCCTTTTTGATTTGGTCCCGTTTTGGGCCATAATCATCAAAATAAAATGGATTTAATACAACCAAGCCCCCCGTGCTATAGACTTCTCTTTTTAGGTCCTTCCTTGTTTCAAAATAACATGTTAAGGGCCTAAATGTTTTCTAATCCTTTCGATTTAGTCCATGTTCGAGTTAAATTGTTTTATCTTTTATTTCTTTTTATTTAATTTACCTTATTCATTTATTCATGTTTATGTATTTATTTACATTATGCCATATTTTTATTTATTCTTGCTCATGCTTATATTTATTTTTCATATTATATTGTTTGTTTGTTGCATATATTTCTTTTACTATGCATAGTTTGTATTTATGCATTTCATTTATATTTTGTGCATATTTGTCATGCATTTGTATTTATTTTTGTCAAGCTTTTTAATGCTTTTATTTACTCACAAGTTTTTTTGTTATATCGTGATGTAATTTATTTTTGCAATCATATGCCCTATTATTTAACGAACCGAAGAAATACACCTTTATTCGATTGTAACGAGACCTTGTTCCAACATAGTGGTCGCGGTGTATTCGTTGCCTTCGAATAAAGACACGGTAAAAATAAAACTTAATTAGAGCATTAAACAAACTTTAATTTAAATACCATTTTAAAATGAAATTTCCAAACTTAATTAAGCGATTAATTTGATAAATATGCCAATTTTGGGCAGTTTTAAACCCTAAACCCGTTTTTAAACCGTAACCGACTCTCAAACCCAATTTTAAAGAATCTCTGGTTTTTACGGTGTCCGGCTTACCAAAGTGGCCAGTGGAGACTCCATCCATTTTTTAAAATCCTTGTTCTAATTTCCAAAATTTCCAATTTCTTTTTTAATCCCTAACCCTATTCTATAATTTCCCCAACTTTAGGTCTAAATTCCCCTTTTCAAGACCTAATTCAACTTTCAAGACCTAATTCCCCAACTTTAGGTCTAAATTCCCCTTTTTAAGACCCAACTTTAGGTCTAAATTCCCTAACCCTATTCTACCAAAGTGTCATTTGAATTTATTAGTCTATGAAGTTGGAAGTTGGAAGTCTGAAATCTAAAGTTTAAAATCTGAAGTTTGAAGTTCGAAGCTTGATATTTTGAAGTTTTGAAGTTTAAATTTTAAAGTTTGAAGTTGAAAGTTTTAAAGTTTTGAAGTTTGGAGGTTTGGAAGTTTGAAATTTTATAGAAGTTTTGAAGTTTGAAGTTGGAAACTTGATATTTTGAAGTTTTGAAGTTTAAATTTTAAAGTTTGAAGTTTGAAAGTTTTAAAGCTTTAAAGTTTTGAAGTTTGGAGGTTTGGAAGTTTGAAATTTTATAGAAGTATTGAAGTTTGAAGTTTTGAAGTTTAAAGTTTGAAGTTTGAAGTTTGAAGTTTAAGGTTTGAAGTTTAAAGTTTAAAGTTTGAAGTTTGAGGTTTGAAGTTTGAGGTTTGAGGTTTGAGGTTTGAAGTTTGAAATTTTATAGAAGTTTTGAAGTTTGAAGTTTGAAATTCGAAGTTTTGAAGTTTCGAAGTTTAAAGTTTAAAATCTAAAACCTGAAGTTTTGAAGCTTTGAAGTTTGAAGTTCGGAAGTTAGGTTTTCTTCCGTTGGAGAAGCGAAATATCCTATTTTGAAAGTTCGAAGTTTGAAGTTTGAAGTTTAAAGTTTGAAGTTTGAAGCATGAAGTTTGAAGTTTGAAGATTAAAGTTTGAGGATTGAAGTTTGAAATTTGAATTTTCAATTTTGAAGTTTGAAGTTAGGTTTTCTTCGGTTGAAGAAGTGAAAAATCCTATTTTGAAGTCTGAAGTTTGACGTCTGAAGTTTGAAGTTTGAAATTTGATATTTAAAGTTTCGGAGTTTGAAGTTGGTTTTTCTTCCGTTGAAGAAGAAAAAAAATCATACTTAGAAGTTTTGATGTATTCGGGATTATAAGACTTGAGATGTCCGTAGAAGGTTCAAAAGTTGCTCGAGATCCCAAAATGAAATTAAATTTCATTTCTGAAAATTTTCTTTTGATGTGTACAGGTGGCCTCGTGTCAAAATATCGGGCGTGATAAGCTAATCAGGGGTTCAAGGAACAGTAGGGGTACCGGAATTACGAAAAAAAGGCTTTCAGACCAGGGTCTCCAAACAGGAAAGTCGGATAAAATTAGTGCTTATTGTCTTTGCTTCATCATTTGTTTACAACGATAAGCAAACAGGGGCAGCTGTAATCACTAATTTTATCCAGGGTGTTAAACTCGGTTTTAATTTCAATTTTATTCTCGATGTTGGTCTTGTAATTATTAATCTAAAACTGCAAAAAATGTTATGTTATAAAAAAAATCAATCAAAAATTATGTATCGATAAATGCATGGGCTAAAATGTGTATAAATATACTATATTATACTTCTTTTTGTTTCTTACTCAAGATCAAAAATTATTATCTAAAAATATTATATCTTCCCTTTAATTTTTTATTGTTATTACTTTACGCATGTATTATTATTATTATTTTATTTATTATTATTATTGCATATTATTATTTGATAATTATATAACAGTAAATAAATAAATAACCTTTAAAACTAAAACCAATATTAAATAACCCAAAATAGATAATTAACAACCCATATATTTTATTAAATCAGTCCACTTTACAAATTTATAATCCATGTGAATAAACAACAGACCCAAAAATATTACACAAGGCCGAAATAAAATATTTACATTAGCCCAATATTCAGCCCAAGTCGGATAACCCTAAAGAACAGAAAATCCTAATGCTTATCTATCTCCCATGCGCAGCTGCTGTGTGACCGTTGGACCTAATCTAGATCCAACGGTTCAGATACAAAGGAGTAGAGCCGGTTCGCATGCTTCCACGCGCCAAAGCGCTAACCGTTCATCGTCACACGCACGTACGCGTGCCTCTTCGAATGCAGATTCGTCCGTTCATCTCCCCGTCGTTCGGTCACCACCCTGATGATCATTGGTCTCCCACGAATCCGACAGCCGATTCACATGCACAAACAAAAAACACACGTCAGATTCGTACATCACAACGAAAACAAAATTTTTAGAGGCTAAAAAACGATTATGGCAGAGAAAATCAAACAATGAGCCTACCAATATCAGAGGATTTGTATCCAAATCAGAGACCAACCAACAATTTCAGAAGAGTGCAACGCATAAATCAGAATTTTAAGAGGCATTTTTAGATAATTTCAGCATCAAACCAATAGGAAAAAGATAGGATTTTTTCTTTTCCATTTTTATGTAAATTCCAGACGGTTATTTAAACCGAATGCAAACATATTTATTGGGGTTCCCCATTCTGAGAATCGAATACAAAACAACCAGTTGAGGTATATCCTCTAAGTTTTTTTCATAAAAAATAAAGGGGAGGGTTCTATAGTTTTACCTTCGTTTTTGGGGAGTCATCGTCTACCTCTGATCTGCGTTCTTCTGCGATAAGCCTCGCAGCCTCTGGGTCGTTGTCGGTGAGACGAGAAGAACAAATCGGAAACCCATTCTCCGAATCGGAGTTCTTATCTCCGTTTTTCTCCCCAAAATAACTTTAGTTCTACAAAGGTTTGTGATTCGATTTTCATGAAATAAACAAGGGATTTTGATCTGTTTTTTTAAAAAACTATTTGTTTTTTGGTTTTGTTTTGACAAAGAAAAGGGGAAGATGTGGTTTTGGTTTTGAAAAACCTTCAGAAAATAAGGGTTCTGGTTTCTCCGGCCACAACTAGTGGTGGACGGCAACTGGATTTTATGGTGGTATTTGACCGGATTCTGGGTTCTTCAGATGAACATCCTTGTTGTTCATCTTTTTGGTTTAAATATGGAAGAAACCATAGAGAATTTCTTTCATTTGCTTTGTTTTTGGTTGAAAAATGAGAAATGAGAGATAATTAAAAATCTGTTTGTGTTTTATATCAAGTCTTAAAATAAAAATGGCCGATTTTCATTAATAAATCCCTCTGTGTTTTGAAACTCACTCCCCGAGTCCTCGAAATTTTGTTTCGCTATTCATTTTCGTCACCAAATTGTTATAATCTCCGTTTTAAATTTGAATTATTTTAGTTTGGAGTCCTCCTGTGTCCCTGAACTTCTTTTCAGGTCCTTCCTCGTTTCGAAATAGCAGGTTAAGGGCCTGAATGTTTTCCTTTCCTTTCGATTTGGTCCCGTTCTGGGCCATAATCATCAAAATAAAATGGATTTATTACAACCGAGCCCCCGTGCTGTAGACTTCTCTTTTCAGGTCCTTCCTTGTTTCAAAATAACATGTTAACGGCCTGAATGTTTTGTAATCCTTTTGATTTAGTCCATGTTCGAGTTAAATGATTTTTATCTTTTATTTCCTTTTATTTAATTTACCTTATTCATTTATTCATGTTTATGTATTTATTTACATTATGCCATATTTTTATTTATTCTTGCTCATGCTTATATTTACTTTTTATATTATATTGTTTATTTGTTGCATATTTTTATTTTACTATGCTTAGTTTTTATTTATGCATTTCATTTATATTTTGTACATATTTGTCATGCATTTGTATTTATTTTTGTCAAGCTTTTTTTATGTTTTTATTTAAGCACATGTTTTTTGTTATACTGTGATGTAATTTATTTTTGAAATCACATGCCCCATTATTTAGCAAACCGAAGAAATACACCTTTATTCGATCGTAATGAGCCTGTGTTCCAACGTAGTGGTCGCGGTGTATGCGTTGCCTTCGAATAAAGACATGGTAAAACTAAAACTTAATTAGAGCATTAAACAAACTTTAATTTAAATACCACTTTAAAATGAAATTTCCAAACCTAATTAAGCGATTAATTTGATAAAGGTGCCAATTTTGGGCGGTTTTAAACCCTAAACCCGTTTTTAAACCGTAACCGACTCTCGAACCCAATTTTAAAAAATCTCTGGTTTTTACGGTGTCCGACCTACCAAAGTGTTCGGTGGCGACTCCATCTATTTTTTAAATTCTTTTTCTAATTTCAAAAGTTTCCAATTTCTTTTTTAATCCCTAACCCTATTCTATAATTTCCCCTTTTCAAGACCTAATTCCCCTTTTTAAAATTTCAATTTTTACCTAATTCCTAATTTTGGGACAATTTTAACTTTCCCAATTTTTACTTTTTCAAAATAGTGATCGTTTTATCTAAACTTGATTTTAAAAGGTTCGCTACACACTGGTCCTCTGTTTACTTGGTCCAACAAACATGAGGTAAATCATCTAGCACGTAAATTGGACAAAATTTTGGTAAATTCAATATGGGATGCGGTTTTCCTACTTCTGCTGTCGAATTTCAGGCCCCTGGTGTTTCAGATCACTATCTTGGTATTATTTGGATGCAGAAGGAGGTACCTATTAATAAACCGAAGCCTTTTCATTTTTTAAACTTCTGGTTGAATCATCCTGATTTTATGCAAATTGTTCAAAGTTCTTGGGAAGAACCTGTAACATCAAGGGATCTTATGTTAATCCTTTTTAAGAAATTAAAACGGATTAAACTTTGTTTGAGAAACTTGAATCAGATACACTATACAAATATTTCAGGACAAGTTGCTATTAAGAGGGAGATGATAGAGAAGCAACAACTTTTTAATCTTTCTATTGGTTCTGGTGATGTAACTTTGGAGAAGAAATTACAGAATGAACTAGCTAATCTTGAGAGGGTTGAGTTTTTGTTTTATCAACATAAAGCTAGGCTTAATTGGTTGCAGGAAGGGGATCAAGGGACCAAATTCTTTCATGCTGTTGTGGCTACAAAGAGAAAGATAAATACAATTCGAATGTTACTTGATGATAAGGGATCTAGATTAGAGAGTTTTGATGATATATCAGGGGAATTAATTGGGTTCTTCTCAAAACAAATTGGTTCTATCGACACCAATGTTATGGAGTGCTCGATTCAGTTTTTTCGAGATTTGTTGGATTTCTCTCTTCTGGAGACTGACTTCTTAGATCGCGATGTAACAACTGAGGAGATAAAGGTTGCGGTCTTTGATCAAGGAAAAGAAAAGGCTCCTAGACCTGATGGTTACACTGTCGGATTTTTCCAAGCTACTTGGTCTATTGTGAGAGAGGACTTTATTGCTGTTGTGAAGGAATTTTTTTTTCTTCTGCTAATCTCTTGTCTGCCTTCAATTCTACCACAATTGCTCTTGTTCCTAAGGTCCCAAATGCTTTTTTAGCTAAAGAGTTTAGGTATATTTCTTGTTGTTCAGTCATTTATAAGACAATTACTAAGATTTTGATTTCTCGTTTGTCAAGAGCCTTTCCAAAAATGATTGCAATGAATCAGACTGCTTTTGTGCAAGGTAGGAGCATTTCGGATAATGTATTATTGGCTTAGGAAATTGTTAAGGGGTATAATAGGAAGGGTTTGTCTCCTAGGTGTGCTTTGAAGGTAGATCTGCAGAAGGCTTTTGATTCATTAAGTTGGACTTTCTTGTGAGTATTTTTAAGGCTTTGGGTCTACCTCCGAAGTTCAGAGATTGGATCCAAGCATGCTTTATTGGTTCTAAGTTCTCAGTTTCTCTTAATGGTAGTTTGGTGGGTTATTTTGATGGGCAACGTGGTGTTCGACAAGGAGATCCTCTTTCGTCATACCTGTTTGTCATGGCAATGAATGTTCTCTCACATATGTTGGATGCTGCTGTTAGAAAGGGTGTCTTTCATTTTGACCCTAAATGTAAAAAGGTTCATCTAACCCATTTATGTTTTTCTAATGATCTCTTAATTTTTAGCAAGGGTAATCTGGATTCAATCATAGGTATTCAGTATGTTTTGGATAAATTTTATAAAATATCAGGGTTAAGGTTGAATGTAGAAAAAACTAAGATTTTTCTTTCGGGAGTGATAATTCGAAAGCAAGAAGAGATTCAGGTAGCAACTGGATTTAAATTAGGCATGTTGCCTGTGAGATATCTAGGCTTGCCTTTGGTCACTCGGAAATTAAACAAGAAAGATTGTATTTTGATTATTGAAAGGATTAAAAACAGAATAGATCAATGGTCAGGGAAACATCTCTGCTATGCTGGAAGATTGCAGCTTATTAGAGTTGTCCTCTTTAGTATGACTAATTTCTGGTGCATGCAGGTAATTCTACCTAAAGGGTTTGTCAATGAAATTGAATCCTTATGTTGTAGATTCCTATGGAATGGAAAGAATGTTGCAGCTACTGGTGCAAGAGTGAGTTGGAAGTAAATATGTCTACCAAAAAATGAAAGAGGTCTTGGCTTGAAGGATTTGTGGGAATGGAGTCAGGCTTGTATGATTCGTTTGATTCAGAAGCTTCTGTCTGGGAGAGAGTCTCTTTGGATTGCTTAGATCAAGGCATATGTTATTAAGGGTGTAGATTTTTTGTGAATGGACATTAAGAACCATTATAGCTGGGCATTTAGAAAACTTTTTAAAATGAGAGAACTAGTTTCATCTGTGTTGATTGCTGATAAGTTATTTGGTGTGAGAGAAATTTGGAATAACATAAGGGTAACAAGGGAGAGAGTTCCATGGCATAAAATTACATGGTTTCCTATGAACATACCTAAGCATGCAATGGTCACGTGGATGACCTTACTTGATAGGCTTCCTACCAAAGAAAGGTAGATGCGTATGGGACTTGAAAATGATGGCATCTGTCTGCTTTGTCGTAGTTCGGAGGAGACAAGGGATCATATTTTTTGATTTCTATTATTCAAGGGATGTGTGTTGGATGATTCTTCTATGCAGTGATGTTCATAGGGAGGCTCTGGATTGGAATGCAGAGATCTGCTGGATAATGGCTAGTCTAAAAGGAAGATCCTCTGCAGTGCTTATATTAAAAGTGGCATTGCAGGCTCTGATTTATTCTATATGGGAGGAAAGGAATCGAAGGATTTTTCGTGATGCACATAGAGATTGTTTTTCTCTATTTAAGTATATAAAATCAACTGTTTGTTTTCGTTTAAAGCGTAAAGACTTTAAGCCAAGAAATGTACAGAACAATATATTAGCTACTTGGGGAATTCTTTAAGGAGATGGTACCCCATGAAGCTTCTTAGTTTGTTGTACCAATTTTTTCTGCTTCTTGGATAATAAATTTACTTATCCAAAAAGAAATTTAAAATACGTAAGGATAAAATAAAACTTAACATAGATAAATTATTACTGTGTAAATTTTTTTAATTATTCTGAAACTAAATAATAAAATAAAATTTACTGAAAATAAATAAATAAAATAAAAGTGGGTTACCTCCCATTAAGCGCTTTTTTAACGTCGATAACTCGACGACCTGATTCAGTCTACAAGCATTTTTATTACTTCCTCCAATTTTTGCATTCCGTCCATCTAAGAGCTTCCCGATGTAAAATTTTATAATCATCAATCTTGTCCATTTTTCTTAATGAAGCATATTCTTTATTTTTTAATTTTTCCAGCGGCAACTTTGGTTCAAAATTCGGTTCCTGCCAGATGGAAAATGAAGTTTTAGATTCTAAAGGAGTAAGACACAAATCAGAATGAATTGAATAAATATCTTTCAACTCCTTATTTTTTTTGTCGAGATGTTCTATTTCCCTGTATAAATCATTAGATACATTAGTATTCACATAATCATAAATAATAGGTTCATAATTACCAATGAAACTAACATTTTCCATAGAATCAGAATGTGTTACATCTTTATAAACATCAAATTCGACGACCTCACCATCTAATTCCATACTTAATAAACCACTTCCTATATCGATCTTTGTATTTGTAGTGCTTAAGAATGGTCGACCTAAAATCATATCTGAACATGTATTCGAATGATCATTATCAATGTCGATGATGTAGAAATTAGCTGGAAAGATGAGATCATCAACTTTTACTAACACATTTTCAAGCACTCCCACCGATTTGATAATAGATCGATCTGCCAACTGAATTGTGACTCTTATTTCCTTCAAAGACTCGTTAGTAATTTTTTTATAGACAGAAAAGGCATAACATTAATTAGAGCTCCTAAATCACACATGGCACGGTTAATTAAAACATTCCCAATTTTACAAGGTATAACGAACATACTTTGATCCTTCATTTTCGGCGGAACCTTTTGCTGAAATACTGCGGAAACATTCTCTCCCAAATTTACCTTTTCATTTCTGGTCAACTTCCTCTTTGTTGTGCATAATTCTTTAAAAAATCTAGCATACCCCGGTACTTGTCGGATCACTTCTAATATATGTATGTTAACATGCACTTTTTTGAACACATCAATAATTTCTTTTTCCTTACCCCTTTTTTCGTGTTTCGTCAATCTTGAGGAAAATGGAGGTGTAATTTCTTTAAAAATGGTAGAGGTAGGAGGTGAAGGAGAAGAATTTTTACCTTGAGGATCGAGGGTCGACACTTCTTTCTCTTTTTCTGGCTAATAAACGGCTTCTTTTAGAACTTTGGGATTGAAAATTTTTTCACTTCTAAGGTAATGGCACTTACATTTTCTCTTGGGTTTAGCTCGGTTTGGGAAGGAAGTTTTCCTTGTGATTCTAGTCTTCCTACGGTTTGAGCTAATTAGTAAATTTACTTATCTATTTCCTGAAAATGGGCCTCAGCTCGGTTCTAGAACTTCTCTTGGGAAAGCGTTAATCTTTCAAAAATAGATTAGAATGATGATTTCGGTTGTTGATTTTGTTGTCCTTGTTGATAGCGTTGGTTCTGCCTAAAGTTTGTTCCATATCTTAGGTTCAGATGATCCCTCCAACCGGGATTATAGGTATTGGTGTTAGGGTTATAGGGTCTATGGGGAGGTCCAGGAAAATTTCCTAAGGCATTAACTTGGGCTTTATCATCCTCTTGGATGATCGGACAACAATCCGTCGGATGTTCAGGACTTGTACATATTCAACAAAGTCTAGCCGCGTTCCTTTTATCTGAAACAAGAGATTGAACAATGTCAGCTAATTTGTTAATTTTATTTTCTAAGAAAACGGTACTTACCTCGTGAACCCGTCGAGATGGTTCACTTGCAGAATGAAGCCGCTGCGAATTAGCAGCCATGGTAGATATTAATATTCTGGCTGCGGTAGGAGTCATGTTGAAAATTGCGCCTCCACTTGTTGCATCAATTACCTTCATATCCATTGGCGTTAAACCTTCATAAAAATACTGGAGTAACGTTTGTTCGCTTAAGCCGTGATGTGGACAATTAGCATATAGCTTTTTAAATCGCTCTCAATAATCATACAAAGTTTCAATATCCTTTTGTAGGATACTTAGGATACTTCACCTTAATTCACTCGCCTTAGCTGTTGGGAAAAACCTGTCAAGAAAAAGACGAGCCATATCAGTCTATGTTGTAATAGAATTAGAAGGCAAATCAAATAATCAATCATTTTCTATATCAACTAAATAAAAATGAAATGCACGGAGTTTAATTTGATCTTCAGAAACTCCCTGTGGTTTTGTACTTAAACAAACAATGTGAAATTCCTTAAGATGTTTGTCCGGATTTTCGCTAGGCAAATCGTGGTAGGTTGGCAGGAGATGTATCAGGCCTTTCTTAAGAGCGAATGACGTCTCTCCATTTGAAAACGTTATGCACGTCAACTGGTTATCATCAGGAGCGGTAGTTGATTGTCGCATAGTTTGGTCATCCATTGGAATTTGCTCTTCGGTTATATGATAAAAATGTGATTCTGCTTCAGATGCAGGAGTTAGATCACGTTCTAACTGTTGTTGTCACAGTCTACGTTTTTCCCAAAGTGTTTGGGCATGTAGTCTTCGAGTGTATGCTTCAATTTCTGGAATGTAATCTCCTTTTTCTCTCGGGTTGTTCCTGTTCATAAATCAAACAAAATAAATCAGTAACTTTTTCGTAGTCCCCGACAACGGTGCCAATTTTGACACGCGTAGTAAAGTGTCAAAAATTAATTCCTTGTTCTCGAATAAATAATAGAAAATTAAATATAATAGAGGAAAAATAAGGATTGATCCCACATGGACTAGAAACTTCCTGATTATACTTTTTTGGTTGGTGATCCAAGAAGGTTCAATGTTGTTTTGAGTAAAAGGGGGGTTGTTTGAATAAAATAAACTAAGTAATTGAAGAGGTTGAAACAAAGAAAGTAATTTAATAAAGTAAAGACTAGCCTTAGGCTTTCGCTTTGACTCGACTTTAATAGATCATCGAAAAAATATTTTCACTTCGGGATTTTACATTGGCACTTAGCTTTCAAGGTTCAATCCTTGAAGAAAATCTTTCAAATCGAATACCCAAGTACTATCTTTGATATTAGTTTCATGGGTTAATCCACCAACTCTATATTTGTAGATAAAAATATTTAGATCTCAAAAACCGACTTCGATTATGTTATTTCAATAATAACTGGTCCAATCTTAGTTTTCTTCTTAGCATTCAATTTGCTTATGTGTTCGCAGAAAGTCGAATTGCTTCAATAGTCGATCTTTCCTCCCACAAAATTGATCAAATCGACGTCTTGACCAAAGTCAATATTTAGTTTTAAAATCAATTTGATATAAAAATAAGTTTAAAAGAAAACTTGAAGAAATAAAAAGACGAAGTTATTTGTGTGTCTATTAATCCTCAAGTTTAGATCGAGTCATTGCTTAAGTCCTTGGCTATAGAGAATTTAACCGAGTATAATTATGAGAAGAATTATGCTCGACATAAAAATAAAGAAAGAAAACTTTAAACTAGATATGAAAGAAACCCAAGGATTTTCAAATTAAAAGAGGAATTAGGAGATATGTTCTAGACTTACCCATGGTGTGTATTTATAGCCTTCTACAAACCCTAAAATAAAGATATAAATATAAGATAATCCTAAAAATATTTAAATTCAAATTAAAAAAGATAAATTCTAGTTTAAAATTCAAAATGCGGTTGACAAGCTATCTGGAACACGAATAAGCTATCATGCGCTTGGTGACATGATATTCTAGAAGATGCTGACCAAATGTTACGTCAAATTTTCATGCCCAAATTCATGCCCAAAAATCCAGACTCAATCTAGAAAATAAAAAAAAAACTTCAAAAACTAGTCATTTTGGTGTATTTTCCAGATTCAGAGTCCTGTACAAAAAGACACGAAAAACATCAAGAATAGTAGCATATTTATCAATCCAAGGAGTAATTAAACACAAAATATGAACTATTTTAAACACTGATCAGTTACCGAACCGGAGGGGTTTGAGGTACTAAACCAGAAGCATAAGGTGTATAGGTTGTCAATGGACCTATATGGATTGTAGCAGGCTCCACGATCTTGGAACATTCGAGTTGATAGGAGTCTCAAAGAGCTTGGCTTCAAAAAATATACTCAAGAACAAGCAATATATACAATAAATGAAGGATAAGAAAGAGTGTTTGATGGAGTATATGTTGATGACCTCTTTGTAATAGGAAGTAGAGACGAAAAATAAACAAGTTCAAGCAACAAATGATGAAAGAATTTGAAATGAGTGATTTGGGTCTTTTCTCTTACTACTTAGGGATTAAAGTAGACCCAAGTCATAGATGCACAAAGACTTGGAAGGTAATCTAATTGATGCCACTGAGTATAGATACATCATTGGTTGTCTCAGATACCTATTGAACATAAGGCCAGATCTCTCATATGTTGTGAGAATAACGAGAAGGTAATGGAAAGGCATACGATCGTTCATCACAAGGTGATCAAGCAAATACTTAGTTTTTAAGAGGGACAATTCATGTCAGGCTTACTTATGTGAAGAGTTCTCGAGAAGTTGGTATATTTGGCTACTCTTAATAGTGATTTAGTTGGTGATCTCAACGGGAAAAAATCACAAGTGAAATGGTATTCTACCTCAATAAAAGTTTGGTCTTATGTAATTCAAAGAAGCAAAAGACGGTGGCACTCTCATCTTGCTAAGTCGAGTTCATGGAAACCACTATCGCGGCATGCCAAGCTTTGTGGTTAATAAGCCTTGTTAGTAAATTAACCAAAATAGAGCCAAACTCAGTAACATTATTTGTGGACAACAAATATGTCATAGCTCTCATGAAGAATCTTGTGTTTCATGGCCACAACAAGCACATAGATAAAATGTTTCACTTTATCAGAGAATATGTTGTGAATGGATAAATTATGGTAGAATTTGTTAACACTGAAGAACAACGAGTTGATGCACTAACCAAAGCATTGAAGGAAGTGAAATTAACCGTTATGTGTCACCAACTTCGTATTCGTGATTTAGAATCAAGACATGATTAAAGGAAGTAATATGAGAAAATAATCCAGGCTTGACTGATTCATACGGATTGCGTAAAAGAAGAAAATAGGACACGTAGCCATGATGCAATGTTTGTTTACTCTATTTTTTAATTTTAGTTCTTGTAACATGCAGTAAAAGCACTAGTTCCTAACTTTATGGCCTTATTAGGCTATATATCTCTTCTATTGACTTAATAAAACACACTGCAACATCACTTTCTTTGCAATATTTTCTTATGGTTATCCTTCAAAAACAAGTGTGAGCTATTTTCATTGCAGATCCGTGGGTCCTTAGCCAACAACAACCAACTTTTGGCTTCAGTTCTAAATCTCCAGAGTTATTTATTAAGAAATTCTATATTCTTCAAACTGAAATTCACTAGACCGAACCTTTTCATAAGATTTTGTTGAACCAACAGTTCTCACTTAATCTAATGTGTGGCTTTACTATCCATCAAACTCTATAGAAATATGACCATCAAACTATATACTAATTTGTTCATATTTTTCGATATTGGAAGCATGATAAAAGCTTATAGACACGACCTACTAAGTTGATCGGCCTATAATCCTTAATCGATGTTGGATTATGGGTTTTAGGAATTAACATAATAAAAGATTGACTATACGAGGCATCCAAAGCTTATTCGTTATGAAACTTGTTAAAAGGATTAAAAAAATGTCATCTTTCAGAACCATCTAAATATTTTTTATAAACCCTATATTAAATCCATCTGAACAAGGGACTTTTGAGGACTCTATACAAGATCGGACAATTCAAATTTTCTCCAATGAAAATGGCCTTTCGAGCTTATTAATAGCTTTGAATCATATTTTGTTCAGTTCACAATCGAAACGGTTGATTGGTAATGTATTAGATTTGTTGTATCAACTTTTGAAATTCAACACAATAGCTTTCTTAACCTCATCCGAATTACTAAACTTTTCCTCCCCAACTATGATGTCTCTTTTGAATAAACATTAAATAGAATATTTAGTGAGTCATAAAATTTAAAAGTTAATGGAGAGTTACAAAGTTGAAAGGCCAAAAGTCAATATGGGAGTTACTAGTCTTTATGAAGTTTAATATAAGAGTTATGTTTTTAATAGATTTTATTATGTAGTAATGTCTAGTGTCTATATAAAGGCATTATTTATTTCTTTTGTAATGTGGTGGTAGTGAGAAAAAAAGGAGTGATGGTGAGTGTAAGAGAAATATGAGCGATAAATAGTGTGTGAGAAAAGAGAGAGAGCGCCAAGAGTGGTTGTGGTAATGAGTGAGAGACGAGTGTGAGAAAATATGAGTGAGAGATAAGGGAAGAAAAGATTCAAAGAAATAAAGAAAAGTATTTTGAAATTTTATTGTATTTGTCAATTTCTCGAACAATTTCATTCTTGGGAAATTTCATTAATGGGAAATTTTTAGACGAATGCTATTTGATTTTAGTCTTCAAATTTATATCAAATCTAATGGCGAATGTGAAGGGTCAAATACTGCTATCACAACTAACAAAGGCGAACTATGAAAACTGGAGTATTCAAATGAAATCTCTTCTTGAATCTCAAGATGCGTGGGAGGTTGTCGAAGAAGGGTTTGAATAACCAACAACTACCATTATATATAGTGGCTCAAACCAAGGCGTTGAAAGAGACACGATCGAAGGATAATGTGACACTATACAAGATGTTCCTATCCGTTGACGAATAATCCTAGAGAAGAATGTCGGGGTAACTACTTCGAAAGAAGTGTGGGACATTTTATAAAATGTGTTCAAAGGAGATGACCGAGTCAAGCAAGTGTGTCTCCAAAATCTTCATGGCGAGTTAGAGATCATGAAGATGAAGGAGAAAAAATGTATCCGACTACATCACGCGAGTACAGACCGTGGCAAACCAACTCATTCATAACGTTGAAACATTAAACGATACACAAATTATGGAGAAGATCTTGAGATCATTATCCGATAATTTTGAGAATATTACGTGCACGATAGAAGATTCAAAGAACCTTCAGACGCTCACAGTTGATGAACTCACCGGTTCTCTCGAGGTACTTGAACAACGTAAAAAGAAAAAGAAAGAATAGATACTCAAGCAAGAACTTCAAACCAAGGTGTCAATTAAAGACGAAAAGGTACTTTGTTCTCAAAATTTTTAAGGTAGAGAACATGGACGTGGTGGTTAAAGCGGTATTCATAGAGGATACTATAAGGAGAAGTGACATTTTAGTCAATCAAATTGGCGTGGAAGAGGATGTAGTTAAGGAAGAGGCAGACGGTCAAACTATTCCAACATCGTGTGCAACAAGTGTTACATGTATGGTCACTACAGGAAGGATTGCAACTCCTACAAAATGTTATAATTTTGGTAAATTGAGGCATTATGCAAAATATTGTTGATCCGATAAAAGGTGGAAGAAACAACCAACATAGCCTTGGAAAATGAAGCGAATGAAGGCATTCTCTTGATGGCTAAAAATGAAGTCAACATCGACAATGATATTATATTGTACCTCGAATCGGGCACAAGCAATCATATGTATGGTCATGAGTACTTATTCAAGGAGATATAAAAGATTGAAGGTGATCATGTGTCTTTAGGAGATACATCAAAAGTAGAGGTCAAAGGCCGAAGTACGATTTTTTACTTACAAAAGGATGGCTTGATAAGGTCAATCCAAGATATTTATTATGTTCCAGACCTTAAGACCAATATTTTGAGTATGAAGCAACTCATAGAAAAAGGTTACTTAGTATTTTTGAAAGAACGGATTAAAGGACAAGTAAGAGAGTTTAATTGCTCAAGTTAAGATTGGTATAAATAGGATGTAAAAACTAAATTTAAGAAACGTGCGAGAAAAATATTTGCGAGTCAACATAGAATATAAGGCATCACTATGGCATCTTCGCTTTGGTCAATTTTATCATGGTGGTTTAAAGACTTAGTAAAGAAGAACATGGTGTACGGATTGCCGAACATAGATTATGATGGAAAATTTTGTGAAGAATGTGTGATTGGCAAGCAAGCGAGAATCTCGTTTCAAAAGAAGGCAAAATATCGAGCTAAACATCCTCTCAAATTGATTCATACCGATATATGTGAACCAATCATCCTTGAATCTTTCAGTGGTAAAAGATATTTCATTTGCTTTTATCAATGGTTTCTCACGAAAAACTTAGGTGTATTTTTTGAAAAGAATCTAAAGTATTTAATGTGTTCAAAAAGTTTAAAGTAATGGTGGAAAAGGCAAGGGGTAGACATACAAAATTCATACGATCTAATAGAGGTGGTGACTACACTTCAACGACTTTCATGGAGTCTTGCGAGGAGCAAAGCATAAAGAGATTTCAAACTGCACCATACTCTCCTCAACAAAATGGAGTAGCTGAGAGGAAGAACCGGACCATTTTGACATGGTTCAATCAATTCTCAAGAGCAAGAAATTGTCGAGGTAATTCTGGGCAAAAGCTTTATAATGTACCGTCTATACATAAAATTGATATCCACGTGTAAAGTTAGATGATGTAACAACATAAGAAGCATGGAGCAGAAAAAAGCTGATAGTTTCTCATCTCAAAGTGTTTGGTAGTGTGGCGTATACATACGTACCAGATCAACAAATAATAAAGTTCGAAGAAAAAAGTAAAAAATATATTTTTATTGGGTACGATGAGAAGATAAAATGATATAAACTTCTCGATTTAATAAGTAAAAAGGTGATAATGAGTCGTGATATGCAATTAAATGAAGCAAGTGATTGGAATTGGAAAAATTCGACAAAGATTACCGTCGAAGTTGGAGAATCATCAGTCGTTGCACCAACAAGCATACCAACAAACTCTAAAACTTTAGATGATAAAGATGAACTACAACAACCCAAAATACGAAGTTTGCAAGATTTTTATAATTCGAAAAATACGGTACATCTTGTATGTTTTTGGATGATTTTTATAATTTGACAAGAAGTGGCAAATTGTCATGGACGAGGAGATAAAGGAAATTAAATAAAAATAACACATGGGAGCTAGTAGAATTGCCAAAAGGAAGTCACCCTATTGGTGTAAAGTGGGTGTTCAAGAAAAAGATGAATGCTCAAGGTGAGATTGAACGATACAAGACGCGACTTGTTGCAAAGGGATACAACAAAAACGCAAGAATCAACTATGACGAAGTGTTTGCTTTCGTCTCAAGAATGGAGACAATCTTATTACTCATTTCACAAGCTGCTCAATTTAAATGGCCAATATTTCAAATGGATTTCAAAATTGCATTCTTGAATGGTGTTCTTGAAGAAGATGTATACATCGAACAACCACCCGAATACATGGAAGTTGGAGAAGCGAAGAAGGTGTTAAAATTAAAAAAAAAGCACTTTACGGATTAAAGCAAGCACTACGGGTGTGGAATACACGTATTGATACATAGTTTAAGGAGAACAGGTTTATGCAATATTCCTACAAGCATTTTCTTTACGTAAAGAAGAATGAAGGTAATGTGTTATTTGTTGCTCTTTATGTTGATCTTATT
Organism: Abelmoschus esculentus; assembly: GCA_035048815.1. Taxonomy (NCBI): domain Eukaryota; kingdom Viridiplantae; phylum Streptophyta; class Magnoliopsida; order Malvales; family Malvaceae; genus Abelmoschus; species Abelmoschus esculentus. Next base: position 16,095,729 of record JAUCBN010000007.1, on the reverse strand, counting down.
TTCATGGGTAATAATGGTAAGATGATAAAATAGTTTAAGGAAACAATGAAACGGGAATTTGAGATAAGAGATTTGGGCTTAACAAAGTTTTTTCTCTTGGTTTGGAGATTAGAAAAATAGAGACGTATATTTTTGTATCATAGAAGACATATGTAAAAGAGATTTTAAAGAAGTGAAAGATGGTAGATTGTAATTCGGTATCAACACCAACATAACCAGGTGAAATACCCTCGAAGTTCAATGGAGGAGAACATTTTGATTCGAGTAAAGACCAAAGTTTGGAAGGAAGCCTTCGTTATCTTACATGCACAAGGACGGATCTTTCATTAAGAGTAGGTATTATAAGTTAGTTTATGGAGGAGTCGATTTATCCACATTGAAAGGCGTTGAAGCGAATCCTACGCCACATCCAAGGAACAACGTCACTTGAGTTATTCTACACGAAAACAAAAGATTAGAAATTGGTTGGGTACTCTGACAATGATTGTGTGGAGACATAGATGATCGAAAAAGCACACCGGCATATGTGTTTTTTATGGGAGAATATTATGTTTACTTGGCTTTCAAAGAAGCAATCGATCGTGACACTCTCGACATGTAAAGCTAAATATGTAGCAGCATCTTGGTGTATATGTTAAGCTAAATACTTCTTGACAAATTCAAGAAGATGATTGACATGATAAAGGTAGAAACATTTAAGTTCACGGGGGAATTTTGTTGAATAAACATTAAATAAAATATTTAGTGAGTCATAAAATTTAGAAGTTAATGGGGAGTTACAAAGTTGAAAGACCAAAAGTTAATATGGGAGATATGGTTTTTTAATATAGGAGATATGATTTTTTAATAGATTTTATTATATAATAATTACTGGTGTTTATATAAAGGAATTATTTATTCCTTTTGTAATATGGTGGGAATGAGAAAAATGAGTGGTGGTGAGTGTAAGAGAAATGTGAGTGAAAAATAGTGGTGGTAATGAGTGAGAGACAAAATATGAGTAAATGTGAGTGAGAGACAATGATAGACAAGGGAAGAAAAGATTAAAAAGATTAAAAAAAAAGTATTTTAAAATTGTATTTTATTTATCAATTGCCTAAGTAAATTCATTCATGGGAAATTTCATTCTGAGGGTAATTTTTAGATGAATGTTATTTGATTTTAGTCTTTAGTCTCCAATAAAATTCGCCCTCGTTTTCTCTTATGCACATGATTGAAAAAACTTAATATTTCGATCACCAGCAACAACCCGTTTTAGTCGTGATTTCTGAATCCATTCTCGTTATTCCTTTCGAATACACTCTCAAACTCTCTTTTGCATTGCACATTACTCTTCATATAAGGATTGATCATAGTTTTGTTTTGTTATTTTACCTTCTAGCTCAAAACACTTTTTTTTCTAAAATGCATACCGATTCTGAACCATTTTCATCCTTATTGGCAATCGATTCTTTGGATATTGATTTGTATACTTTCAATAGATCAACAATACCAACTCTATTATTTTCGTTGCATTCAATCTTTATATTCTCAAGGTATCCACTATAATCAGTTAAACTTTCAAACTATTTGAAAAGGCCTTGATCCACAACAACGTCCCATCAATGAAAGGCTAACATGGTTATGGTCTAATATGCTTTGGAGATGCATCATCTGATTAGATCATGCCAAACTAAAAGAACAAATCTGAAGATAATAGGAATCTATCTAGTCAACTGAACGTGGGTGATTCTCTCAAGTTAGACCGAGTAAAACGACTTCTATATAAAGTGGGTGACAAGCGTCGTTTTTCAAGTCAAAATAAAATATTCCTCTTTAAATTAAATAAATAAAAGATAGTATAGTAAAGAGGGTCGATCCATAGAGAATTTGGAACTTCTGATGTAATTCTGTATTGATTTCAGTCCAGGATGTTGCAAACAATTAATTAAAAGGGGCGGTTGATGAGATTGCGATAAAAAATAAAGAAACTAAAATAACAAATAAAATGTAAAAATAAAAATTGAGAGAAAGAAATAATAGTTGAAATGACAATGAAGAAATCGCCTCAAGCTAACTTTGTTTCAATTCTGTCGATCATTAAAAATGATTTTTACTTCGGGATTCATATCGGTTACAGTCTACAAGGACCAACCCATTGTAACTTACCTTTTTCTCTTGTAACCAATCTTCCCAAGCCTATCTTTGAAAGATGATTCTTGAGTGGATTAACCACAGCTATCGTTGTTAAAACAATCAGATTAAGTATTGGAAAAGCCCGACTCGGATTATGTTGTCTCATTGAGAATCGAATCCGATCTTATTTTTTCTTAGCGGACCGACACTAAGTGTGTTCACAGGAAGTCAAAATTGCCACAGGCAAATCTTTCCTTCCACTGTATATTAAAACAACATCCAAACCAACGAGCTCTTTTTGGTTTGAAAATGTTTTAATTTTGTAAGTAAGGTCGATTGCCAAACTAATAAAATAGAAAAATAAGAATATTTCCCGAAGGGAATTAAGTACTATTCAATTCTCACGCTTTGAATTGATTCATTGTTAGCTCTCGGCTTAAAAGAAATTAGCTAAGCATGATATCAATTATCATACTTAGCATATTTTTGCAAAATATTAAAAAGACTAAAAATAAAGAAATGAAAAAAAATTTATAGAATAAAGAAGCAAGACAAGAATTTAAAGAATTTATAGGCTACTAATAACCTAAAAATAATAAACTAATTCAAAAATAAAATAAAAGATAAAAAGATAATTCTTGAGTTTAAAATTTAAAAACAAAATATCTTATCCTAAAAATCTTCTCAAATCTTGTTGTTGAACCGTCTCTAGAATTCTCTCAAATCTCGTTGAATGGACTGTCTCCAGAATCTTCTAGAATCTTCTAGAAACGGCCACATCAGCATTTCTTCATGCCCGGCGTCGTGCCCATGTCTCCAGTCGTGAAAAAATGCAGAAATTATATTTTTTAATCACCAATTATAGAAACAGGTCACTGCACCTAAAACATACAAAATTCTCTCAAATTAACAGTGACAAATTCATGAAAATAAGATAATTTGCAATTAAAAAGTAACTATTTAAATCACGAATCAGTGGGAGCTCAATTAGAAATAATATCTCAATGAACTTTGAAAAAAAAATAGTCATAGCACCCCTGTTTAGGCTAAATCCAATTCTCTCTTCTGAAAATCTGACTACGTTAAAGCCCCCTCCTAGAATAACATGTATAATGAAGTCTTTTATTAAGGGTGTGTTTGTTTTCAGGTAAATAAAATAAGGAAAATATATGCACAACGGGTAAAATATCCACAAGTCTAGGAAAGGCCCAAACATTCGCATCGTCCATGTCGTGTAAATGCGCCCTAACCCGAATGGAATTGGATTCGCACCCCCCTGCGCGCGAGGCACAATTTCATCTAAAGTCATTCAATGATTTTATTATGGGTAGTTGTATATAAACAACTCTCATATCATTTATCCTACCAATGTGAGATAAAGGGGTTCTTCATTCCTTATTTATTCTTGACCTTCTTACTTTGAGCATCAATTTCTCATTCACCATTCAACGATATTGAGCGTATGAGCTACCGTTGTAAAGATCTCACGGCGTAGAATAGGAATCAACCATTTCCTTATTCATAACCTTATCTTTACTTGTTCAAAATATGCTCCAAAGATGACCACATACCACTGTTTTTCCAACATATCTTTCTCTATACCAGGAACAAATAATTTCTTTGGCCACAGCTAACAAGACAATGGCTGAAAAATTTTGATAATAAACTTTGAAACTAATTCCAAGTCTCAGCTTCCCACGTATTGATCAAGGATAATTCATCTTCTTAACTTGAATTCTGCGTTCACAAATCAATAAAATACTTAATAGGATGTAAAAAAATCAACCCGATTTGAAAACTCGACTGAAACTTGTTCAAATCAGAACTCAAAACCTGGTTTGACCGGAGATTGTGATGACTCGTAATTGATTTGAATCCGATTATTATTGACTCGAATATAAGTTAGATATATTATTATAATAACTGAACTCGACCAGCATACGACCGCGAAAGGCCCGAACCCCAATTTAAACTTGTTATTTTGGACCCGAAACCAAATTAAACTATTTATTGTGGACTCAAAATTTGACCTGAACCAGAGTTATCGAATTAAACTAAATTTGGTTTTTTAATTAACTTTTAATTATTTTTATAATGTAAAAATATATATTTTATACTTAAATATTATAGATATATTTTTATTTTTTATTTTTTACTTAAAAATTATATTTTTAATAAATATTTTTAAAAAATATATCTTAAAACTTTACCTTTTAATGTTTAAAAACATAAAATAAAGCTATTTTATCAAAATAAAATAATTAAAAAAATATCGTTAATACGAAAAATCTAAAACCTGAAGTTAACCGAACCGAAAATCGGTAGTTAATAAAATAACTTATTGAATTAAACTTAGAGTGAACTGAATGCACCTCTAATATTAACTCATTTTAAACTATTCTATATAAAATTTCATTAAATAATTTAACATTTATTATTATCTCATTCAATATGAATTATTTGTCTAGTTAATAAAAATTCACATACTTAAATTTATAATAAAATTAATTTAACACTTAATATTAACTCTTTCTATATAAATTATTTATTTAGTTAATAAGAATTTACATTCTTAAACTTATATTTTATTTTAACGGGTAACAAATTTTTATTTTTTAGATAAAGTGCATTATAATTTAAATGAATATATTTACTCTTATTAGAGTAAAATTAAAAAATATTAATCAAATACTTAATTTGATAAGAATTAATTAAAAATGAATAAAATAAAAATTTAATAAAACATAAAAATGTATTACACAACTTAAATTGGTAAGTTATAATTAATCAATCAACATAATTAAATATAATTCAAAGAATTGCTAACGTACTAAGGTCTTAGTCGCATTAAAAACACTTCTGAAATTAGGGTAGAAATTCTCTACCTTTTTATTATGCTTTTATTCATATCTCGTGTTGAAAATTTTTAAAAAAATTAAATTTTAAACTTTAACCCTTATTTTCTATATCATAAGCCTTAAACCTACACCGTAAGAAATACACCCTACTCCTAATTCTTTAAACCCTAACCCTAACCCGTAACTTAAAACTCTAAACCCTACTCCTTAAATCTTCTAATTTAAAACATAGACATAAATAAAGGTATAAAAAATAGATAAACGATTTACACTCTAGAAATTAATATCATCTTCAATGACTAGTACACATCTCCAAGCATTAACAACATGAATCAAAGAATCTTTTTGTCCATATTCATGATTTCTCCAACAAATTAAATTACGAAAATTATAATCATCGATCACGTAAGTTAAAATTACACTACTTAAACATATTCAATGTTAGATATGTCAACTTCTTGAAAATCTTCAACATGAGAAACTACTACCTTTGGTAAAGTCACCATTGTTTACGCACGTAAGTAAGTGGAATTTTTTTTTCTCTTTTGTAATATTTTCTAAACTTTCTTTTCTTATTGTCGTCGTTCTTTATCTCTTTTGTTTTCTAATCGATGGTCGGCAACTAATTTTATATTAATTGTCGATCACCAGATTTCTATTATTCTTTTTTTTATTTTCTTATATGTTAATAAAAATCTCTGCCTTCATGGCAAGCGTTTCCTCTGTCCTTATGACACGTTTTTTTTTAATTTTTTTTATTTACTTTACCTGTCCTTGTGGCATGATTCAGCATACCCTAGCAGCCGATTGTTGCAGAGATTTGAATCGGCCCTAGTTTTTATTATGATTTTGTCGATGGTCATTGATGGTTAGATCCTCACTCGATTGATGGTTGTGTACCGATATAATTAGTCCTGGGTAGTGAAATATTTTACCTGATGGTTTAGATCGCTCACCACTCCTTATTCACCCGTTATGTGTCTCGATTGGAAAGAGACAACGAGATTCATGAAGCTTTTGAATTTTGATGGTATGTTATCCCCATAAAAAATATTTTACTTTTCTTTTCTTTTTTTGATTTTTTTTAAATCCATTCTAATTGCAATATTTTCTATAGATTTAATAATCAGTGGCAATTATAAAAAAATCATATGATTAATAACAAATAACAATAAAATTGACATTTATAACAACCACAGAAGGTATAGGTGAATTTCTTATTTTGTAATTTTCTTGTACAACTCTGATAAATCTCCTAAAATACATCATATAAAACACAAAACAAAAATCAAATTAATAAAATAACATTTTTAACAGTTGCCATAATGCCATTACATATTCATTGTCAATAAAAATATACTTTTCAACCAATTCTTATCTCAAAAATGAGGTAACTATAGGATTTCCCAGTTCAATCCTAAGGACTTGAGTGTGTCTGCCTCTATATTCACCACCTTCATATTTAACCAACATAATTTATTGAATGAATGAAGCAAAATACTATCAACCACTTGAATCTTATATCTTAATTTTTCTAGGATCGATTTAAAATAATTAAAACAAGTGAAGAAAAAAATAAACACAACATTTACAATAGTCCCAAACAAAAGAAAAACAACAGTAAATAGTTCCAATCCACCAAAATCACTCTCATGTTGCTATTAACATCCTTCTGCACCTTCTCAATATAATCAGATAAAGATATCCTTCTGCACCTTCACAAGCTATTGAAACCCAAATTTTCCGCTTTAATTACCGAGAAAAAGCAAATAAATATAAGCGAGCAAGAGAGAGAATACCTCCATTTGATGAAGATATTCATAGATATCAGACACAACATCAATGTCCACTATTAGTTTTATCATGTGCGTGCCCTATCGCCTTCGTTAAAAATGGTTTTATCCATCTTCGACCGAAAAAAATTTAGGAATGGAAAAAAGAGAAGAGAGATATAGAGGGGTATGATGCAGGAGGACTTAAAAGAATTAGACTTAGACAATTAGAATTGAATTTAAAATATCAGTATAGGGATCAATGATCGAGATTAAAGAATTGAACTTAGAGAATTTTTAATTAGATGTAGGGAATTAGCATAGACGAAGTTATAATTTAGGGTTGATGGGGGCAGAAACATAAATGTTTAAAAGTATAAGAAAATTCATAAAAAAATTTAAATGAATTTAAATAGTGAGACAAAAGTAAAAAAAAAACTTCGGAAGTAGGGGCGATTACCCCTTCCCACATGGGTGTAGTTTCGTCAATGAGAATTAATTTAAGGATTAGGGTTGAGATTAGGGAATTAAACTTAAGAAATTGGAGCTGAACTTAGGGATAAAGGATTTGATTTAAGGAATTAGAATCCGAGAATTTTCAATAAAGTTTAGAAAATTGGAATTGGGTTTAAGGAATCAGGATTAAGTTAGGGAATTAATTTAAGGATTAAGAAATTGAGGTTGAGCTTATGCAATTGGAATTGGAATTGGGCTTAGTAAATTAAAATTTAACTTCAACTTATAGAATTAGTTTATGGATTAATCTCTAAATTTAGTATTATATATTTAATTTATGTAATATTTAATTTTATTTTTGTATCTTTGATTTTAATTTTTACTTTAATTGAGATTAAAGAATTAGAATTTGACCTATAAAATTGGGTGAACAAACTATATTAACTAATTACATGAATTTCTTACATTTTCTCCTTTCATTTCTTTAAAAAAAATATGCATATTTTTCCCATATTATATAGAAGTGTGTTTCTTTGTAGACCGGTTTAAGAGTATTTTTGTTAAAAATTATCAGATATTTAAAAGGATTTAGATATATATGTGGCCAGTACATAAATGAAAACTAAATATATGATTATAATATAAATCTTAAAAATATTTTTAACTTTTTATGTTTTAGAAATTTAATACGATATATAATTGCAAAATATTAAAAAAAAACTAATATTTTTAATGAAGTTTAATTTTACTTCTTCCTGGAGGGAAACTAAGAAAAAAAATAAAAACAAATGAATAATACTAACTTACCGACCATCAACAATTACTCGACTAATATATTTTTCTAAACGATAGAAGTGGCCTATATGAGTTTCAATTAACTATCATAAATATCAAAGTAAAATAAGTTATGCAATAAAGTAAGACAAAATAAATCTTATGTGGATAATTTTATAGTCTGACACATAGGTAATTGTTTATTATACAAATAATAAGCCAGCTTTTTAAATTTTAAATTGAATTACGGGTAATATTTATTTTCTAAGTATTATTTTATCTAGATTATATGTTAATATATTTGAAAAGAAATATTTTTTGTTAAACAATTATCTCATGTAAAATCGAATATAATTTTTAAATAAAATTTATTACATTCTTAAGTAAATATTAAAATTTTAATTCATATAAAATAAAATGATATAAGTATTTTTAGTCACTCGATTAATTAATAATTCTTGAGTTAGTATGTTATTATGTTATTCTTCTAATAATTTTTAGGGTAAACTACTCCGGTGGTTACACAATTAATTAAGGATAACTATTTTAATCACGGAATTATCAAACTCATCAATCAAGTCATCCAACTAATTAAATTAATTATTTTTTTCTCCGTAGTTAAAATTCAAACAGAAAAATAATTAATTTTTTTTAATTTATTTTATATTTATTATATTTATGTCCCTCTATTTTATTTGATAATTAATATTTATTTATTTTATAATTATTATATTTATTTTCCTCTGAATAGGTTGTGACACGTGTCACTCCCAGTGATAACATGTGTCAGACCTGAATTGAAAGAAAATTAGAAAAGTTGGATGCTTTTGATAAAAATTTAAATATTCAAGGTAAGACCTTGGCTTTTATACCATTAGGTCTCATGTTCAATTTCTTTCAAAAGCATCCGATCTTTCTAATTTTTTTCATTCGGGTGTAACCCGTGTCACCTCTTAGTGGTGACACGTGTCACAACTTCATTAGAGAAAAATAAATATTATAAATATAAAATATAATAAGATTAATCATCCAATCGGATGGTGACATATGTCACCACCTGAATAGAGGGACATAAATATAATAAATGTAAAATAAATTAAAATAAAAATTAATCATCCAATTAGATGATGATACATGCCATTATCCGATTATGTGATTAAATTAATTTAAATTAAGAGTAAATTTTTTAATACATAAATAATATTAACTAAATGTATAAGTTTTTTAATTTTTTAACTATTATGTCATCGTTTCGTCACCCTTCCATTTAAATTTTAACGATGATGATCAAAATAAATCAATTAAATAAATCGGGTGGCCACTAAAATAGTTTACCTCAATTTTTAATAAACTAATATTTTTAATAATACGATGATAAATCAATTTTGATAACTTGACAATATAATTGATACGTACTTTTTAAAATTTATCTTCAAAATACATAAATAATTCTAAAATTATTCTTCTGTACAATCACATTGTTAAAATTAACTCGTAATTAAAATTGATTCATTATCATAAACATATAAGATGGTTATAATAATGATTGATATGAAAACATATACCGACCATATAATACGTTATTAAATAACTTTTTCATTGACATTAATCAAAGGATGAGATTAATGTATTTCAAGAGTTCAAAGGTCAAATTGATAAATTTAAAAAATAACAACATATATGATTTTAAAAAGACTTTAAAGACTAAATTGATGCAATTAAAAAAATAAAACAATATTAAAATTTTGGGATTACTATATAGATGAAATTACCCTTAAACCTACATTAAAACATGTATTATCGTAAGAAAATGATGATCAAAATTATTAAATTTTTGTATATCATTTTAATTATTTTCTATTAATTTCAATAATTAATTTAAATTAATGCAATTAAAATATTTAATTGACAAGTGGACGTGTGACGTGTCCGCTAATTAATACCTTAATTTAAAGAAATTATGGTCCTTAATTACAAAAGAAAAAATATTTTTAAAATGCAGGCATAAAGATAATTTTAATAGTTAATGTTTTTAATTTTTATTATTTTGGTCTATATTTTTTTAGATAAATTTAGCCTTTAACCTATATTTTTTTTAATAAATATCTTAGTTTTTAACTAGTACGATGGTTGGACCGTTAAAAATTTAACGATGATGACATATCATTTGCATATGATAACATATTTTAAATGACATGACATCTAACGTATCAAATACATATATATAATATTAAAAATTAATTAATTCTAAAATAAAAAAACTACTAAATATTCTCAACCCTAACTACGATAGAATTAAAATTATATTTAAAAAAATATGAAGACAATTTGAAATTAATTAGTTTTTTAAGATAAGATTTGAATTTTATCGTAGTTAGGGTTGAGAATGTTTAGTAGCCTTTATTTTAGAACTAATTAATTTTTAATATTTTATTTGAATTTTAATTGTTTTATATTTTATATTCTATATGTATATATATATTTGACATGTTAGATAAAATATCATTTAAAATACCATATGCATATGATATATCATCATCGTTAAATTTTTAATTGTCCAATCATCAAGCTAGTTAAAAATAAGATATTTATAAAAAAAATATAGGTTAAGGACTAAATTTATCCAAAAGAAAAATAAAGATTAAAATGATAAAAATTATAATCGGGTTAAAATTATCTTATGACTAAAATATATAATTATATACTCTGTTACCAATTATCCTAAGGAAAGATAACCGCTAGAATTAGTGAATTAGTTGAAGAGGATTATTTTGTTGATAATTAATAACAAATACGTCAATTATCCTAAGGTAAGATAACCCCTAGAATTAGTAAATCAGTTGAAGAGGATTATTTTGTTGATAATTAATAACAAATACGTAATTATCCTAAGGAAAGATAACCGGTAGAATTGTTGATAATTAATAACAAATACGTTAATTAGTAAGATAAATTCGATATCAACTGTGTTTCCTATAATAAATTTGTGGATGAATGCTCAAGGTGAGATAGAACGATACAAGGTGCGACTTATTTTGAAGGAATACAAGAAAAAGGCAAGAATCGACTATGACGAGGTGTTTGATTCCGTTGCAAGAATGGAGACAATCTGATTACTCATTTCACAAGCTGTTCAATTTAAATGGCCAATATTTCAAATGGATGTCAAGATTGCATTCTTGAATGATGTTCTTGAAGAAAATGTATACATCGAACAACCACCCTAATACATGAAAGTTTGAGAAGAGAAGGTGTTAAAATTAAAAAAGGCACTTTACGGGTTAAAGCAAGCACTGCGGGTATGAAATACACGTATTGATACATATTTTAAGGAAAACGGGTTCATGCAATATTCCTACAAGCATTTTCTTTACGTAAAGAAGAATAGAGGTAATGTGTTATTTGTTGCTCTTTATATCGATCTTATTTTCATGGGTAATAATGGTAAAATGATAAAAGATTTTAAGGAAACAATGAAACGGGATTTGAGATAAGAGATTTGGGCTTGACAAAGTTTTTTTTCTTGGTTTAGATATTAGAAAAATAGAGACGTTTATTTTTGAATCATAGAAGACATGCAAAAGAGATTTTAATAAAGTGCAAGATGGCATATTGTAATTTGGTATCGACACCAATAGAACCAGGTGCAAAACTCTCAAAATTCAATGGAGGAGAACATGTTGATGCAAGTAAAGAGCGGAGTTTGGTAGGAAGTCTTCGTTATCTCACATGCACAAGGACGGATCTTTCATTAAGTGTAGGTATTATAAGTTAGTTCATGGAGGAGTCGATTTATTCATATTGAAAAGCGTTGAAACGAATCCTACGCCTCATCTAATGAACAGAGTCATTTGGGTTATTCTACACGAAAACAGAAGATTAAAAGTTGGTTGGGTACTCTGACAATGATTGTATGGAGACATAGACAATCAAAAAAGCACACCAAGATATGTGTTTTTCATGGGAGAATATTGTGTTTACTTTACTTTCAAAGAAGCAACCGATCGTGACATTCTCGACATGTGAAGCTGGCAAGCATCATTTTTCAAGTCAAAATAAAATATTCCTCTTTAAATTAAATAAATAAAAGATATTATAGTAAAGAGGGTCGATCCACAAAGAATTTGGAACTTCTAATGTAATTCTGTACTGATTTCAGTCCAGGATGCTGCAAATAATTAATTAAAAGGGGGGTTTGATGAGATTGCGATGAAAAATAAATAAACTAAAATAACAAATAAAATATAAAAATAAAAATTGAGAGAAAGAAATAATACTTCGAGATTCATGTCGGTTACAGTCTACAAGGACCAACCCATTGTAACTTGCCTTTCTCTCTTGTAACCAATCTTCCCAAGCCTATCTTTGAAAGATGATTCTTGAGTTGATTAACCACAGCTATTGCCGTTAAAACAATCAAATTAAGTACTGGAAAAACCCGACTCGAATTATGTTGTCTCGTCGAGAATCGAATCCGATCTCATTTTTCCTTAGCGGATCGCCGCTAAGTGTGTTCACCGGAAGTCAAAATTGCCACAGGCAAATCCTTCCTCCCACTGTATATTAAAACAACATCCAAACCAACGAGCTTTTTTTGGTTTGAAAAATATTTTAATTTTGTAAGTAGGGCCGATTGTCAAACTAATAAAACAGAAAAATAAGAATGTTTCCCGAAGGGAATTAAGTACTATTCAATTCTCACGCTTTGAAGTGATTCATTCTTAGCTCTAAGCTTAAAAGAAATTAGCAAAGAACAACTCCAACGCTCAGATCTGAAGCATCGCACATTATTTCGAAAGGAAGACTCCAATCTGGTGGTTGCACAATTGGTGCGGAAATTAGCTTTTCTTTTAATGTGTCGAAAGAATTTTTACAAGCTTGATCAATATCAAAGGCAACATCTTTTTGGAGGAGCCTACACAATGGTTGTGCTACTTTGGAAAAATCCTTTATGAATCGCCTGTAGAAACCTGCATGGCCAAGAAAAGATCGACTTTCCCTCACCGAAGTAGGGTATGGTAGTGAACAAATTACGTCAGTTTTTACCTTATCAACGACAATTCCTTTAGATGAAACGATATACCCAAGAACCAAACCTTTGCTTACCATGAAATGGCACTTCTCATAGTTAAGTATTAATTTAAACTCAATGTATCGTTTAAGAACATAAGAAAGGTTAGAAAGGCATTCCATAAAAGAGTTACCGTATACGGTGAAATCGTCCATAAACACTTCGATACCTTTTTCAATGTGATCAGAAAATATACTTATCATGCACCTTTGAAATGTTTCAGGAACGTTACACAATCCGAAGGGCATTCTACGGTAGGCGAATATCTCTAAAGGGAAAGTAAAAGTCATTTTTTCCTAGTCCTTGGGTGCCACTAGAATCTGGAAAAATCCTGAAAATCCATCAAGGCAACAATAGTAAGACTTTCCAGCTAATCTTTCTATCATTTGATCAATAAAAGGTAATGGAAAGTGGTCTTTTCGGGTTAAGGAATTAAGCTTCCTGTAATCGATACAAACTCTCCATCCATTATGTACTCTTGTCGGTACTATTTCGCCTTCCGTATTCTGAACTACTGTTACTCCAGTCTTCTTTGGGACGACATGAACTGGACTTACCCAATTACTATCAGAGATTGGGTAAATAATATCAGCGTCAAGGAGCTTTTGGATTTCTTCTTTTACAACCTCCATCATTGGCGGGTTCAACCGTCTTTGTCCTTCCCTTGTTGGTTTTGCGCCTTCCTCCGTCTTAATTTTGTGCATGCATTTCGATGGTTTTAAACCTTTAATATCAGTAATGGTCCAGCCGATTGCTTCCCTATACATGCGTAAAATAGCAACCAACTCCTTTTCCTCCACCGTTGATAGCTCGCTTGAGATTATGACCGGCGAGGCATCCTTTTCTCCTAAAAAGGCATATTTAAGGTGAGACAGCAGCTGCTTCAGTTCGAGTCGAGGCGCCTGCAATATCGAAGGAAAAATTTTAGTTTTTGAAGGTGTTAAACAAAAATTAAATGCAGAAAAATTAAAGGAAAAAATCTCTTCAAGCTCCTTATCATCATGTAACTCCTCTATTTCCACTTCCCTGCCAACATCAAGAATTAAATTAGATTCTAAAAATTCATTAGCCAAGGGATCAATAATATCTATGAAATTTAAACTCGCCACACTATCTGGGTATTTCATAGCTTTGTATACATCGAATTTAACAACTTCCCCGTCAAACTCCATAGTCAAGATGCCGCTTCGAACATCAATTTTTGTTTGCGCTGTACTTAGGAAGGGTCGACCAAGAAGTATTTCGGATCCAGTATTACTGCGATCATTTTCCATGTCAATCACATAAAAATCGGCAAGAAATATTAAATCGTTTACCTTTACCAAAACATTTTCTAGAACTCCTTCAGGGTAGATAATTGATCGATCAACGAGTTGAACTGTAACCTTTGTCTCTTTTAAAGTTTCATTGGATATTTTGTTGTAGACAGAAAGGGGTATTACATTGATGGATGCGCCTAAGTCGCACATTGCACGCTTAATTCCAACATTACCAATTTTGCACGGTATGACAAACATACCTTGGTCTTTATATTTAGGAGGTAGCTTCCTTTGGAAAATTGCCGATATATTCTCGCCCAAGTTTACTTTTTTCATGACCAGTCAATCATCGTCGGTTTGTATAGAGGTCTTTAAGAAACTTTGCATACTTTGGTATTTTTCGAATTACATCGAGAAGAGGAATATTTATCTCGACCTTTCTGAAGACGTCAAGAATTTCCTTCTCTTCTGCTTTCTTTTCATGCTTCACAAGCCTAGAAGGAAAAGGAGGCAAAGTGTCATAAGTAGAAGGAAAAGACGAGGGAGAAACAACTTTACCAGAATCATTTGAGGGTGAAGATTCTTTTTCTGAGTCCTTTGGTGGTGCATCCTCTTTTTGTTCGTCGGTCTCTTTCGCGGACTTGTTCGGTTGATCAGGTGAGATGATGGTGCCACTTCATAAAGTAATTGAACTCACATTTTCTCTCGGATTTGATTCAGTTTGCGACGGCAACCGACCCTGTGATTCTAGGCAGCCTACTGTCTTAGCTAATTGTGTTAATTGCTTTCCAATTTCTTGAATTTCTCGTTGGGTTTGAGTTGGAACTTCTCTTCGGATGTGGCTAACTTTTCAAAAATTGACTCAAGGGAAGATTTCTGTGAGGCTTGAGATGGAAAAGGAGGGGGCCTCGCTTGATAACTTTGATTGTTACTGTATCTTAGGTTTGAATGATATCTCCATCCTGGATTAAAAGTATTACCATACGGGTTATATGCTCTTTGAGGAGGTCCCGGAAAATTTCCTATGGCATTAATATTTGCTTCAGATTCATCTTGTAACAATGAACAACAGTCTGTCGGATGATCTGTCATTGTGCAAATTCCAAAAGCTTTTGCTATTCCAATTTTTCCTGAAACAAGAGAATTAACTATGTCAGTTAATTTGTCGAGTTTATTTTCAATTAAAACAGCACTTACCTCGTGAACCCATCGGCTAGGTTCACTTGAGCCAAATTGTTGTGAGTTTGCCACCATAGTGGAAATTAACGTTCTTGCAGCCGTGGTTGTCATGTTAATGAGAGCGCCGTCACTAGCGGCATCAACCATTTTTCTATCAACTGGAAGCATTCCTTCATAAAGGTATTTAAGGAGTGTTTGCTCAGAAAGACCATGCTGCGGACAACTGCCGCACAATTTTTTAAACCTTTCCTAGTAATCATAAAGAGTTTCGTATTCGTTTTGTTGAATTCTCAAAATACATCGCCTTAACTCACTTGCTTTTGCCACTGGGAAAAACCTGTCAAGAAAAACACGTGATAGTTCAGCCCAAGTAGTAATTAAATTAGGCGGTAAATAAAATAGTCACTCCTTAGCTGTTCCGGCTAAAGAAAAAGGAAATGCTCTCAGTTTGATTTGATCCTCGGAAACTCCTTGAGGCTTCATACTACTGCACACCATATGAAATTCTGCGAGATGTTTATGTGGGCTTTCATTAGGCAAGTCGTTATAGGTAGGAAGGAGATGGATCAATCTTGTCTTAAGTTGAAATGGGGTTTCGCCATTAGAAAAGGTAATGCAAAGTGGTTGTTGTATCTCGGGGGCTGCATTTAATTCTCTAATCGTTTGGTTGGCCATCAGTCTTGGTTCAAGAATTGCGTTTGATGAAGTCGAATGGGCGTCTGGATTTGACTCTCCGTAGGATTGGGTACGAGATAATGGTTCAGAATTAGATTCCGAACTAGCTTGCTTGTCTTGATCTCTTTGTTGTTTCTTCTTGTGAAGCGTTTCGCCATGAGTTCTACGAGCTCTTACTTCGATTTCTAGGTCAAGTTCAACAAGATTTCCCGGTTTGCTCCTGGTCATAAAAACAAAACAAAATTTAATCAGTAATTTGCGAAAAATTCCACGGCAACGGTTCCAATTTTGACAAGCGTCATTTTTCAAGTCAAAATAAAATATTCCTCTTTAAATTAAATAAATAAAAGATAGTATAATAAAGAGGGTCGATCCACAGAGAATTTTGAACTTCTGATGTAATTTTGTACTGATTTCAGTCCAAGATGCTGCAAATAGTTAATTAAAAAGGGGGTTTGATAAGATTGTGATGAAAAATAAATAAACTAAAATAACAAATAAAATATAAAAATAAAAATTGAGAGAAAGAAATAATAGTTAAAAATGACAATGAAGAAATCGCCTCGAGCTAACTTTGTTTCAATTCTTTCGATCATTGAAAATGATTTTTACTTCGGGATTCACGTCGGTTACAGTCTACAAGGACCAACCCATTGTAACTTGCCTTTCTCTCTTATAACCAATCTTCCTAAGCCTATCTTTGAAAGATGATTCTTGAGTGGATTAACCACAACTATTGTCGTTAAAACAATCAGATTAAGTATTGGAAAAGCCCGACTCGGATTATGTTGTCTCGTTGAGAATCGAATCCGATCTTATTTTTTCTTAGCGGACCGACACTAAGTGTGTTCACAGGAAGTCAAAATTGCCACAGGCAAATCTTTCCTTCCACTGTATATTAAAACAACATCCAAACCAACGAGCTCTTTTTGGTTTGAAAAATGTTTTAATTTTATAAGTAAGGCCGATTGTCAAACTAATAAAACAGAAAAATAAGAATGTTTCCCGAAGGGAATTAAGTACTATTCAATTCTCACGCTTTGAATTGATTCATTGTTAGCTCTCGGCTTAAAAGAAATTAGCTAAGCATGATATCAATTATCATACTTAGCATATTTTTGCAAAATATTAAAAAGACTAAAAATAAGGAAATGAAAAAAAAATTTATAGAATAAAGAAGCAAGACAAGAATTAAAAGACAAAGTGATGGATGATCTAAAGCCTTACCCATAGAGGGTATTTATATGCTACGAATAACCTAAAAATAATAAACTAATTCAAAAATAAAATAAAAGATAAAAAGATAATTCTTGAGTTTAAAATTTAAAAACAAAATATCTTATCCTAAAAATCTTCTCAAATCTTGTTGCTGAACCGTTTCCAAAATTCTCTTAAATCTCGCTGACTGGACTGTCTCCAGAATCTTCTAGAAAATGCAGAAATTGTCTTTTTTAATCACCAATTATAGAAACAGGTCACTGCACATAAAACATACAAAATTCGCTCAAATTAGCAGTGACAAATTCATGAAACTAAGATAATTAGCAATTAAAAAGTAACTATTTAAATCACCAATCAGAAGCTAAATATGTAGCAGCATCTTGGTGTATATATCACGCGATATGGCTTAGAAATTTGTTGAGCAAGATGGAGCTAAAGCAACTAGGTGCAACTATTATTCAAGTTGACAACAAATCAACAATTGAGTTAGAAAAGAATCTGGTGAATCGTAAAAGAAGCAAACACATCAACGTTCGTTTTCACTTTATCCAAGATCATGTGAAAGAAGGTATTGTAAAATTGGTGAATATGACAAGTTAGGATCAAGTAGCAGATATCTTCGCAAAACCGCTATCGAAAGTACTTCTTGACAAATTCAAGAAGATGATTGGCATGATAAAGGTAGAAACATTTAAGTTCACGGGGAGTTTTATTGAATAAACATTACGTTCCCATATTATATCGAAGTGTGTTTCTTTGTAGACATGTTTAAGAGTGTTTCTGTTAAAAATTATCAAATATTTAAAAGGATTTAGATATATATATATATATATGTCCAGTACATAAATGAAAACTAAATATATGATTATAATATAAATCTTAAAAATACTTTTAACTTTTTATGTTTTAGAAATTTAATATGATATATAATTGCAAAATATTAAATAAGAAACTAATATTTTTAATAAAGTTTAATTTTACTTCTGCCCGGAGGGAACCTAAGAAAAAAAATAAAAACAAATGAATAATACTAACTTACCGACCATTAAAAATTACTCGACTAATATATTTTTCTAAACGATAGAAGTGGCCTATATGAGTTTCAATTAACTATCATAAATATCAAAATAAAATAGGTTATGCAATAAAGTAAGACAAAATAAATCTTATGTGGATAATTTTATAGTCTGACACGTAGGTATTTTTTTATAAAACAAATAATAAGCCAGCTTTTTAAATTTTTAAATTTAATTATGGGTAATATTTATTTTTTAA
This sequence comes from Abelmoschus esculentus, assembly GCA_035048815.1. Lineage (NCBI taxonomy): Eukaryota > Viridiplantae > Streptophyta > Magnoliopsida > Malvales > Malvaceae > Abelmoschus > Abelmoschus esculentus. The sequence goes on along the minus strand of JAUCBN010000007.1, from coordinate 16,077,074 downwards.
ATATTATTTTATCTAGATTATATGCTAATATATTTGAAAAGAAATATTTTTTGTTAAGCAATTATCTCATGTAAAATCGAATATAATTTTTAAATAAAATATATTACACTAGGTAAATATTAAAATTTTAATTCATATAAAATAAAATGATATAAGTATTTTTAATCACTCAATTAATTAATAATTCTTGAGTTAGTATGTTATTATATTATTCTGTTAATAATTTTTAGGGTAAACTACTCCAGTGGTTACCCAATTAATTGAGGATATTTATTTTAATCATCGAATTTTCAAATTTATCAATCAAGTCATCCAACTTATTAAATTAACTATTTTTTTCACCGTCGTTAAAATTCAAATAAAAAAATAATTAATTTTTATTTTAATTTATTTTATATTTATTATATTTATGTCCCTTTATTTTATTAGAAAATTAATATTAATTTATTGTATAATTATTATATTTTTTTTGAATAGATTGTGACACGTGTCACCTCCTAGTGATAACATGTGTCAGACCTAAATTAAAAGAAAATTAAAAAAGTTGGATGTTGTTGATAAAAATTTAAATATTCAAGGTAAGACCTTGGCTTTTATACCATTAGGTCTCATGTTCAATTTCTTTCAAAAGTATCTGATCTTTCTAATTTTTTTCCATTCGGGTGTAACCCGTGTTATCTCTTGGTGGTGACACGTGTCCTAACTTCATTGGAGGAAAATAAATATTATAAATATAAAATATAATAAGATTAATCATCCAATCGGATAGTGACATGTTTCACCACCTGAATGGAGGGACATAAATATAATAAATATAAAATAAATTAAAATAAAAATTAATCACCTAATCAGATGATGATACATGTCATTATCCGATTATGTGATTAATTTAATTTAAATTAAGAGTAAATTTTTTTAATAGATAAATAATATGAACTAAATGTATAATTTTTAAAATTTTTTAACTATCATATCATCGTTTCGTCACCCTTTCGTTTAAATTTTAACGATGATGATCAAAATAAATCAATTTAAAAAATCGAGTGACCACTAAAATAGTTTACCTCAGTTTTTAATAATCTAAAATTCTCTAATAATATGATGACAAATCAATTTTAATAACTTGAAAATATAATTGATAAGTACTTTTTAAAATTTATCTTCAAAATACATCAATAATTCTAAAATTATTCTTCCGTACAAATTACATTGTTAAAATTAATTCGTAATTAAAATTGATTCATTATCATAAACATAATAAGATGGTTATAATAATGATTGATGTGAAAACATATACCGACCATATAATACGTTATTAAATAACTTTTTCATTGACATTAATCAAAGGACGAGATTAATGTATTTCAAGAGTTCAAAGGTCAAATTGATAAATTTAAAAAATAACAACATATATAATTTTAAAAAGACTTCAAAGACTAAATTGATGCAATTAAAAAAAACAATATTAAAATTTCAGGATTACTATACAGACAAAATTACCCTTAAACCTACATTAAAATATGTATTATCGTAAGAAAATAATGATCAGAATTATTAAATTTTGTATATCATTTTAATTATTTTTAATTAATTTTAATAATTAATTTAAAAATATTTTAAAATATTTAATTGACAAGTGAACTTGTGACGTGTCCACTAATTAATACCATAATTTAAAGAAATTATGGGGCCTTAATTACAAAAGAAAAACTAATTTTAAAATACAGGTATAAAGATAATTTTAATCGTTAATGTTTATAATTTTTATTATTTTGGTCTGTATTTTTTAAGATAAATTTAGCATTTAACTTATATTTTTTAATAAATATCTTAATTTTTAACTAGTATGATGATTGGACCGTTAAAAATTTAACGATGATGACATACCATTTGCATATGACAACATATTTTAAATGACATGACATCTAACCTATCAAATATATATATATAATATTAAAAATTAATTAATTCTAAAATAAAAGCTACTAAATATTCTCAACTCTAACTACGATAGAATCAAAATTATATTTTAAAAAAATATGAAGACAATTTGAAATTAATTAATTTTTTAAGATAAGATTTGGATTTTATCGTAGTTAGAGTTGAGAATGTTTAATAGTCTTTATTTTAGAACTAATTGATTTTTAATATTTTATTTGAATTTTAATTATTATATATTTTATATTAGAATAAAATTATATTCTATATATATATAATTATCTTATGCCTAAAATATATAATTATATACTCTGTTACCAATTATCCTAAGGAAAGATAACAGCTAGAATTAGTGAATCAGTTAAAGATAATTATTTTGTTGATAATTAATAATAAATACGTCAATTATCCTAAAGAAAGATAACTGCTAGATTTAGCGAATCAGTTGAAGAGGATTATTTTACTGATAATTAATAACAAATACGTCAATTATCCTAAGAAAAGATAACCCCTAGAATTAGTGAATCGGTTGAAGAGAATTATTTTATTGATAATTAATAACAAATACGTCATTATCCTAAAGAAAGATAACTGCTAGAATTAGTGAATCAGTTGAAGAGGATTATTTTGCTGATAACTAATACTAACAAATACGTTAATTAAGAAGATAAAGTCGATATCAATTGTGTTTCTATAATAAATTTGTGGATGAGTCTATTACGTATGTCGAACACTATTGAATACTATTAATATTAAAAATTGTTGAATCTTATTAAATTAATTAATAAAATTTAAAAATCTTAAAGACTTAATATACAACTAATAATTTTATATTTAGTATATCACTCATCTATTAATTATATATTAAGTTAATTAATAATATTTAACTGTATTTAAGGTTAATAATTTTTAAGGTTGGGTAAAGAACTTTAATAACTTAGCAGCGAATGGTTTGATTGGTTGAGAAGAACAATTTGCACCAGAAATCAAGTAAATAATAAAAAAAAAACAGTAAACAGAGTTGTTACCCCCCGTAACTTGGTTACAACGTGCCTTACCAAACCTCAACAGTTTGTCTTGCTCAATAATCCTTGCTTATCCACAACTCCATCGACTCTGCAAAGTTTTACATATTTTAACAGTGTAGACATTCCCTTTCTTTGTCAAAAACTATAGATCCCCTTTGCTTCTTTTCCTTCCTCTTGGTTCCATCCCACAGATTGCAAAGAGAGAAAATCTGCAAGTATAGTTGAGGAAGCGATGGGAAGAGGACTCAAACTCAATGCCAATGAATTTTTGCCTTTCACGAGACAGTTTCTTAGAGGACGATGGTTCGCCCTTTTTGCGTCCTTCCTAATCATGGCTGGTGCTGGTGCAACCTATCTATTTGGAACTTACTCCAAAGAGATCAAAGCTACTCTGCACTATGATCAGACCACTCTCAATCTCTTGGGCTTCTCAAAGGATCTGGGTGCTAACGTTGGGGTCCTTTCCGGCCTTATTGCTGAGGTAACTCCCACTTGGTTCGTTCTCCTACTCAGCGCTGCATTTAACTTCGGGGGCTATTTCATGATATGGTTGGCTGTGGCTGGCAGAATAGCCAGGCCAAAGGTTTGGCAAATGTGCGTTTACATATGTATAGGAGCCAATTCTCAGAATTTTGCAAATACTGGAGCTCTCGTCACCAGTGTGAAGAACTTCCCTGAGAGTAGGGGTTCAATGTTAGGTCTCTTGAAGGGCTATACAGGGCTCAGTGGAGCTGTGATGACACAAATTTACTTGGCTGTGTATGGGAACGATTTGAAATCTCTCATCCTTCTTATCGGATGGCTTCCGGCTGCAATTTCAGTAATATTTGTATATACAATTCGGACAATGAAAGATAACCCCAGAATTAGTTAATCGGTCGAAGATGATTATTTTGTTGATAATTAATAACAAATATGTCAATTATCCTAAGGAATGATAACCGCTAAAATTTGTGAATCAGTTCAAGGCGAGATAGAACGATATAAGGCGCGACTTGTTGCGAAGGGATAAAAGAAAAAGGCAAGAATCAACTATGACGAGGTGTTTGATTTCGTTGCAAGAATGGAGACAATCTGATTACTCATTTCACAAGTTGCTCATTTTAAATGGCCAATATTTCAAATGGATGTCAAGATTGCATTCTTGAATGGTGTTCTTGAAGATGTATACATCGAACAACCACCTGATACATGAAAGTTTGAGAAGAGAAGAAGGTGTTAAAATTAAAAAAGGCACTTTACGAGTTAAAGCAAGCACTGTGGGTATGAAATACACATATTGATACATATTATTGATACATATTTTAAGGAGAACGAGTTCTGGAGGTAATGTGCTATTTGTTGTTTTTTATGTTGATGATCTTATTTTCAAGGTTAATAATGGTAAGACGGGAATTTGAGAATTTGAGATAAGAGATTTGGGCTTGACGAAGTTTTTTTTCTTGGTTTGGAGATTAGAAAAATAGAGACGTTATTTTGTATCATAGAAGACATGTAAAAGAGATTTTAAAGAAGTTCAAGATGACATTGTAATTCGGTATCAACACCAATAGAACAAGGTGCAAAACTATCAAAATTCAATGGAGGAGAACATGTTGATGCGAATAAAGATCGGAGTTTGGTAGGAAGCCTTCGTTATCTCACTTGCACAAGGATGAATCTTTGATTAAGTGTAGGTATTATAAGTAAGTTCATGGAGGAGTCGATTTATTCACATTGAAAGGCGTTGAAGCGAATCCTACGCCACATCCAAGGAACAGAGTCACTTGGGCTATTCTACACGAAAATAGAAGATTAGAAGTTGGTTGGGTACTACAATGATTGTGTGGAGACAGACGATCGAAAAAGCACACCGGGATATGTGTTTTTTATGGGAGAATATTGTGTTTACTTGGCTTTCAAAGAAGCAACCTATCGTGATACTCTCGACATGTGAAACTAAATATGTAGCAGCATCTTGGTGTATATGTCATGTGATATGGCTTAGAAATTTGTTGACCAAGATGGAGCTAAAGCAATTAGGTGCAACTATGATTTAAGTTGACAACAAATCAACAATTGAGTTGGCAAAGAATCTGGTAAATCGTGAAACAAGCAAGCACATCAACGTTCGTTTTCACTTTATCCAAGATCATGTGAAAGAAGGTATTGTAAAATTGGTGCATATAGCAAGTTAGGATCAAGTATCAGATATCTTCACAAAACCGCTATCGAAATTACTTCTTGACAAATTCAAGAAGATGATTGGCACGATGAAGGTAGAAACATTTATGTTCACGGGGGAGTTTTGTTGAATAAAAATTAAATGAAATATTTAGTGAGTCATAAAATTTAGAAGTTAATGGGGAGTTACAAAGTTGAAAGACCAAAAGTTAATATCGGAGATATGGTTTATTAATATAGGAGATATGGTTTTTTAATAGATTTTATTATATAATAATGTCTAATGTTTATATAAAGGAATTATTTATTCCTTTTGTAATATGGTGATAGTGAGAAAAATGAGTGATGGTGAGTGTAAGAGTAATGTGAGTGAGAAATAGTGGTGGTAATGAGTGAGAGACAAAATATGAGTAAATGTGAGTGAGAAACAGTGATAGATAATGGAAGAAAAGATTGAAAAGAATAAAAAAAGTATTTTGAAAATGTATTTTATTTGTCAATTGCCTAAGTAATTTCATTCTTGGAAAATTTTATTCTGAGGGTAATTTTTAGATGAATGTAATTTGATTTAAGTCTTCATTCTCCAATAAAATTCATCCTCGTTTTCGCTTGTGCACATGATTGAAAAAACTTAGCCTTTTGATCACCAACAACAACCCGTTTTAGTCGTGATTTTTGAATCCATTCTCGTTATTCCTTTCGAATACACTCTCAAACTCTTTTTCGCATTGCACATTGCTCTTTATATAAGGATTGATCATAGTTATTGTCTGTTATTTTACCTTCTAGCTCAAAACACTTCTTTTCTAATATGCAGACTGATTCTGAACCATTTCCATCCTTATTGGCAATTGATTCTTTGGATATTGATTTGTATACTTTCAATAGATCAACAATACCAGCCCTATTATTTTTGTTGGATTCAATATTTATCTTCTCAAGGTATCCATTATAATCAGTTAAACTTTCAAACTATTTGAAAAGGCCTTGGTCCACAACAACGTCCCATCAATGAAAGGCTAACATGGTTACTGTCTAAAATGCTTTGGACATGGATCATCTGGCTGAAAAAACAAATCCGAAGATAATGGGAATCTATCTAGTCAACTGAACGTGGGTGATTCTCTCAAGTTAGACCAAGTAAAACGACTACTATAAAGTGGAAGGTCAATTAGAAATAATCTCTCAATGAACTTTGAAAAAAATATCCATAGCACTCATGTTTAGTCTGAATCCAATTCTTTCTTCTAGAAATCTAACTACGTTAAAACTGTTGGAAAAATGGTATGGTAATGAATATTTTGGAGATTAAATTTATGAGGGTTCCATTAGTCAAATTAATTGGGACTAAGCGGATGATTAATCTACTATAAGAGTAGATGGAATTATATATTTACAAGATCAAAATGTTCAAGGTGAATGAGAAATTGTTGCTCAATGTGACAACCATGATGTTGAAAGAAAATAAGATGAAAAGTAGAATATCTCACATTTGTTGGGAATATAGATTTGTAAATAAGCCTGGGTGTGCCTAGCCATAGGCTAGGAACTTTGGGATAGTATTGGTTGACTTTTATAAAAAGTCAAAAGATGAGCCTTGGGCCTTGGGGCTTTTGGGGTTCTAAAATGATAGATTTTTTCTACTTTTTTGACTTTATTTTTTCAACAGATATTATAGAATTAAACCACCTTTTATGGAGTTGCAGACCCTTCAGCTGGTTGTAACCTCCAATTTATTTGGATTAATTCTCTGTTAAATAACATTTTGAATTCAGGGAGTTGTAACTCTTCAGGAATTGTTAATTATAGATTAATTTTGTAATTAAATATGTCCCCTGCTTGAACAATATAAAAGGAACCCTCTTGCTCCTATCTCAACATACTGAAAAAAAAAAACACAAATATCATGTAGCCAGAGAGTGTTCTGCTTGTGTAAGTTCGTTGTTGCAGTAAGGTAGTATTGCTCTCCTTATTGTATTCTACCGTTGTATCCTGGGAGATAGACGTTCCATAGTAACTCCAGCACCGGGAAGGGACGAATCTGTTTTAAGGACACTGTGATAGCACAGGCCTCAGTTAAAGTTTTAGAATCATATAATTTTTTTATTTTGGTTTTTGTGATCTTTGCATTTCTAATATATATGTTTTATTTCAATTTCGTTTACAAGAATTGTGTTTAACATATTAATAACTTACTTTATTTTGTGGTAAAAATCTTAAAACAAAGTCATCTTGTGAAATGGAAAAAGATCAAGGAGTGATTCCACCAGTTGTTAATGGAGTCAATAATGCGGTACCTACGAACATCGTTGATACTAGGTCATCTACGAGTGCCTTTCTAAGGTCTGCATCATTTCAAGTGCCTACAAACACTGTTGAAAGGCCAGAGAAATTTATAGGGTTGAATTTCAAGCGGTAGCAACAAAAGATGTTGTTCTATTTGACAATATTGAATCTTGCAAGATTCTTGACGAAAGATTTTCCAACATTGGGAGAAGATGAGACTGACTTCCAAGTTGTCAGTGTTGTTGAAGCTTGGAAGCATTCAGATTTCTTTTGCAGAAATTATATTCTGAATGGTTTAGCTGATGCCTTGTACAATGTGTATCAAAAGGTGAAAACGTCCAAAGAGTTATGGGAGTTATTAGACAAGAAGTACAAAGCAGAAGACGTTGAAGCAAAGAAGTTTGTTTTTAGCAAATTTCTGGATTTCAAGATGGTAGACAACAAGACTGTCATAAGTCAAGTCCAAGAGTTCCAGGTAATTTTAAGTGAAATTCATGATGAAGGCATGTCCATTAGTGAAACCTTCCAAGTGGCTGCAACTATTGAAAAGCTACCTCCTGGCTGGAAGGATTTCAAGAACTATCTCAAACATAAGCGAAAGGAGATGAACATGGAGCAGCTCATTGTCAGACTTAGAATTGAAGAACACAATCGAACTAATGATAGGAGAAGCCATATTCCCATAGTCAAGGCAAATATGGTGGAGCATGGTCAAGGCTCCAAGGCTGCTCAAGGTCCCAAAAAGTGGAAAGAGAAGCAACCGATGAAGTTTGAACCTAAAGGTGGAATTGGAAAACATGTGTTCAAAGGAAAATGCTTCAATTGTGGCAAGGAAGGTCACAACTCAAATGAATTCAAGTTTCCAAACAAGAAGAATAAGAATGTTCAAGCTAACCTGGTGGACTGCATTGCTGAAGATATGGGTGACATCAATCTTCCTGCCATGGTGTCCGAAGTGAATCTGGTAAGGTCCAATATTAAGGAGTGATGGATAGACAATGGTGTCATATGCCACATCTGCTCAACTCGTGAGATGTTCTCTACCTTTGAGGCTAGTACGGAAGAGAAAGTTTACATGGGAAATTCTGTTGCTTCATTTGTTGAAGGAGTAGGCAAGGTTGTTGCGTGTAAAAGTACTTCGCAATTGCGTCTAAGTTTACGCGTGTAAGTGTACACGTTCAAGTTATAGTATAAAAATTATCATATCCACAAAGATTGATGCTTCTTCCGAAATTTAATTTCTTGCACTGAAAAAATAAAGAAATAATTGTTTGATAGAATTGATATTAAAATTAAATAACAAAAAACAAGTAAAATAGATTGAAGGAATCGATGAAAGAGGCGTATCTAGGTTATTCCGAATTATGAATGACTGTCGAATGATTTTTTCTTCGTGAATGGGTGCTCGCACCACCCTACCTGCCGAGGCAATTGGGTTCAATCGATTGCTTATGGCATTTCTCCGAGTTGTTAGTTCCTAGATTGTTTGGGCAATGGCGACAAGGGAATTGCCTGGGCAATGTTGGGAAACTATCCTTGAGGTTCGGCAAAGCGTAGCTTTTCTTAGCCGTTGAAATCCTGCACTTATCCCTAAGCCAGATTAGTTCTTTCGCACTTGGATCAAACCATACCTACTCATTTCGTGAATCCAATTCTCCCAGATATGGATAAATAAATCGTTTATCGAGTCCTCTCCCGATTCTCTCGCAAACAAATTTAATTGCCAAGAGTTGATAAACCTCAATTTAGAACACATCAAACACTTAATAAAAATCAAACTAAGTATTCATAACATAAGAATAACCCAAGCCAACTTAAGATTAGTTCATGGTTGGGAAAAATATCCTAAAATAATCTCTCATCACTCGAGTAAACAAGAAAATAAAAAGGAGAATTCGGCAGCCCTTTTGTGTACTTCTCTCCCACGATCGGCTCTCTCTCACGATCGTCTCATCTCTCTTGGACGACAAGCTCCTCCTTTTATGGAGTTTTTCGGTCAATAAGGTTGAAGGAATAATATAGAGATAGAAATAATCATGCTAGAATATTTCTCTTTCTAATATATATTTCCTTATTTGCTTTGATCCTTCAATCTTTCCATATCTCCCATTATTTTTTTCCATAGTTAGCTCCTTCATCAAGGCTTTCCTTCGGCAAAATAAAGAAATAAACCACAACAGCATCTTTTCTACCGAAAATTAACCAACTAAGGAATTAAAGTGACAACCAAGGAAATAAAAGGAAAATGCATGAAAATAATAAAATACAACTAATTATGTGCTTAAATATACAATAATAATGAGTAAAAAGGATAATAAAACAATACTTTTGAACACTTATCACACCCCCAAACTCGAATTATTGCTTATCCTCAAGCAATGCAAATCTAACAATTAATTGTCAAGGCATCCAATCTTCACAGACATACTTCAAAATTTAACTTCTAATCTTAGAACTAGGGCACAAAGTATGATCACCTTTAAATTTTTTGGAAAAAAAAAGAAATTTTCCAGAATCAAACTATAATGCTCGTGACAAAGTGTGTGCGTAGTTGTATACAAGTTAATTTTCAAGATTCTATATGAACAATCGGTTTAACACAATGATTGCCTAGGCATAAATCTCAATTTTACTAGAGCTAGTTTCGAGCACCTCTAGCAATCAAGCAATTGCTTTAATTTTATCAACTAGAGCCAGTTTCAGGCACCTGTAGTGATTCTTCAATGCAAACAAACTAGAGCCAATTCCGGGCACCTCTAGAATGATATTGCTTATCCACTTTTTTCTCTCTCTCTTTTTTTATTTGCCCAAAATTCTAACAACCTAAATTCACAAAGTCTCCATCAATTAACAAGTCACAACCGTGTAAAAAAAATTTCAGCATCATAGTAAAATTCTAGATTTTTCCAATATAATTCTAAAATTAAAGGTAATTTCAATTAAGTGCAATGGTAAAAATTTCATCATTAGTTATCCATCAAATTTAAAGCAAGTAGATCAAATTGAGATTCCTGGCAACTAATATATGTAAACTATATGCAACATGAAGGATGAACGCAATTAATTTAAAGGTAAATACCCCCCACACTCGAGACGAGCATTGTCCTCAATGCATGCAAAAATAAAAATAAAAATGTAAATGAATTAGTTGTCACCTTGAGGAGTCAATTTCCTTGTAGCCATCAATTTGGCTTTCTGTCCTCATGGTTGTTGTGCTAGCAATGGATTAGATCCTCCATCGGTTCTCTTCCATTTTTTTGAACAGTACTTGGCCGAGCAACAACGATTTCTTGGCCACGACAATTGCCTAGGCATAGGAAGTGGCGATCATATCGTCACAACGAATTGATCCAAAATTTCTAATATAATCACAACTTCGCTTGCCTGTCAAGAAAACGAAAATAATAATGGTGAAAGTAGACGACAAAAAATATTAGTGAAGGAAAAAATTTCGTTTAGAAATAAAAAGGAAATAAATTAACCAAAAATATGGGTAACTTTTTAGAGTTAATTATGGAATTAATCTCTTCAAAGTTTGACCCATATTCTCTGCAATCAAATCTCCTTGGATCTTGATATCTTTTCCTAAAAAAAGTCAATGAAGCAAGAATTATTCAAATCATGAGAGGATAATTATTCCTAAAACAAAACAACCATAATAAATAAAATTCATAAATAAAATAAAATAAAAGATAAAAAAAGTAAATAAAAATATCAAGAAAACTCATGGAGGGTCGTTTCCGATATTTCTTATAGTCCATCCGCATCCTCCATCGAGTGACAATTCTACCCCAAAAGGGTTGGGCCAAAATAGGTACGGATATTCCCCTTTGTGCTATCATGGTGGATGTGTCTTTCTTTCTCGTTCTTTTGTAATCCATGTATATCTTTCACCTTGATATTGTTCCTGAAGGCAAAAATAAATTATTAGAAAAAATTATATCGACATCCAACCACTTAATTACCTCATTTTCGTTAACTTCCATCATAGTTGGATATAGCCTTCATTGTCGTGACAATTACTGTGATAGCCAATTATCGTGGCAATCGTTTGCCAAAATTCGGTGTAAGTCAAGTGAAGATCTATCTTTCTCGAAGTCTTCAAGAATTAACCCATTGTGTTCTTTAGCTTTCTCAAACATCTCCATCGTTTGCCAAAATTAATTTTTAATATTTTATTTGAATTTTAATTGTTTTATATTTTATATTCTATATGTATATATATTTGACAAGTTAGATATCATATCATTTAAAATACCATATGCATATGATATATCATCATCGTTAAATTTTTAATTGTCCAATCATCAAGCTAGTTAAAAATAAGATATTTATAAAAAAGATATAGGTTAAGGGCTAAATTTATCCAAAAGAAAAATAAAGATTAAAATGATAAAAATTATAATCGGGTTAAAATTATCTTATGCCTAAAATATATAATTATATACTTTGTTACCAATTATCCTAAGGAAAGATAACCGCTAGAATTAGTGAATTAGTTGAAGAGGATTATTTTGTTGATAATTAATAACAAATATGTCAATTATCCTAAGGAAAGATAACCCCTAGAATTAGTGAATTAGTTGAAGAGGATTATTTTGTTGATAATTAATAACAAATACGTCACTATCCTAAGGAAAGATAACCGCTAGAATTAGTGAATCAGTTGAAGAGGATTATTTTGTTGATAATTAATAACAAATACGTTAATTAATAAGATAAATTCGATATCAACTGTGTTTCCTATAATAAATTTATGGATGAATGCTCAAGGCGAGATAGAATGATACAAGGTGCAACTTGTTGCGAAGGAATACAAGAAAAAGGCAAGAATCGACTATGACGAGGTGTTTGATTCCGTTGCAAGAATGGAGACAATCTGATTACTCATTTCACAAGTTGTTCAATTTAAATGGCCAATATTTCAAATGGATGTCAAGATTGCATTCTTGAATGGTGTTCTTGACGAAAATGTATATATCGAACAACCACCCTGATACATGAAAGTATGAGAAGAAAAGAATGTGTTAAAATTAAAAAAGGTACTTTACGGGTTAAAGCAAGCACTGCGGGTATGAAATACACGTATTGATACATATTTTAAGGAGAACGGGTTCATACAATATTCCTACAAACATTTTCTTTACGTAAAGAAGAATAGAGGAAATGTGTTATTTGTTGCTCTTTATATCGATGATCTTATTTTCATGGGTAATAATGGTAAGATGATAAAAGAGTTTAAGGAAACAATGAAACGGGAATTTGAGATAAGAGATTTGGGCTTGACGAAGTTTTGTTTCTTGGTTTTGAGATTAGAAAAATAGAGACGTTTATTTTTGAATCATAGAAGACATATGCAAAAGAGATTTTAAGGAAGTGCAAGATGGCATATTGTAATTCGGTATCAACACCAATAGAACCAGGTGCAAAACTCTCAAAATTCAATGGAGGAGAACATGTTGATGTGAGTAAAGAACGGAGTTTGGTAGGAAGCCTTCGTTATCTCACATGCACAAGGACGGATCTTTCATTAAGTGTAGGTATTATAAGTTAGTTCATGGAGGAGTCGATTTATTCACATTGAAAGGCGTTGAAACAAATCCTACGCTACATCCAAGGAACATAGTCAGTTGAGTTATTCTACACGAAAACAGAAGATTAGAAGTTGGTTGGGTACTCTGACAATGATTGTGGGGAGACATAGACAATCGAGAAAGCACACCGAGATATGTGTTTTTTATGAGAGAATATTGTGTTTACTTGACTTTCAAAGAAGCAACCGATCGTGACACTCTCGACATGTGAAGCTAAATACGTAGCAGCATCTTGGTGTATATGTCACGCGATATGGCTTTGAAATTTGTTGAGCAAGATGGAGCTAAAGCAACTAGGTGCAACTATGATTCAAGTTGACAACAAATCAACAATTGAGTTGAAAAAGAATCTGGTGAATCGTAAAAGAAGCAAACACATCAGCATTCATTTTCACTTTATCCAAGATCATGTGAAAGAAGGTATTGTAAAATTGGTGCATATGGAAAATTAGGATCAAGTAGCAGATATTTTTGCAAAACCGCTATCGAAAGTACTTCTTGACAAATTCAAGAAGTTGATTGGCATGATGAAGGTAGAAACATTTAAGTTCACGGGGGAGTTTTGTTGAATAAACATTAAATGAAATATTTAGTGAGTCATAAAATTTAGAAGTTAATAGGGAGTTACAAAGTTGAAAGACCAAAATTTAATATGGGAGATATGATTTTTTTAATATAGGAGATATGGTTTTTTAATAGATTTTATTATATAATAGTGTCTGGGGTTTATATAAAGGAATTATTTATTCCTTTTGTAATGTGGTGGTAGTGAAAAAAATGAGTGATGGTGAGTGTAAGAGAAATGTGAGTGAGAAATAGTGGTGGTAGTGAGTGAGAGACAAAATATGAGTAAATATGAGTGAGAGACAATAATAGACAAGGGAAGAAAAGATTGAAAAGAATAAAAAAAAGTATTTTGAAATTGTATTTTATTTGTCAATTGCCTAAGTAATTTCATTCCTGGGAAATTTCATTATGAGGGTAATTTTTAGATGAATGTTATTTGATTTTAGTTTTCAGTCTCCAATAAAATTCGCCCTCGTTTTTGTTTATGCACATGATTGAAAAAACTTAGTATTTCGATCACCAGTAACAAACCGTTTTAGTCGTGATTTTTGAATCCATTCTCGTTATTCCTTTCGAATACACTCTCAAACTCTCTTTCGCATTGCACATTGCTCTTCATGTAAGGATTGATCATAGTTATTGTCTGTTATTTTACCTTCTAGCTCAAAACACTTCTTTTCTAATATGCAAATTGATTTTGAACCATTTTCATCCTTATCGGCAACCGATTCTTTGGATATTGATTTGTATACTTTCAATAGATCAACAATACCAACCCTATTATTTTCGTTGCACTCAATCTTTATCTTCTCAAGGTATCCACTATAATAAGTTAAACTTTCAAACTATTTGAAATGGCCTTGGTCCACAACAGCGTCCCATCAATGAAAGGCTAACATGGTTACGGTCTAATATGCTTTGGAGATGGATCATCTGGATTAGATCATGCCAAACTGAAAAAAAAAATCCGAAGATTATAAGAATCTATCTAATCAACTGTACGTGGGTGATTCTCTCAAGTTAGACCAAGTAAAACGACTTCTATAAAGTGGGAGTTCAATTAGAATAATATCTCAATGAACTTTGAAAAAAATAGCCATAGCACTCCTGTTTAGGCTAAATTCAATTCTCTCTTCTGGAAATCTAACTACGTTAAAGCCCCCTCCTAGAATAACATGTATAGTGAAGTCTTTAATTAAGGGTGTGTTTGTTTTCAGGTAAATAATTTTACGAAAAATGACTTCATCACTTTTTGGTGTTTGTGCATTGAAAATCAGGCCAATAGAAAATCATTTACAAGTCATCAGAAAACGAAAGCTTTTTTTACGTAAAACAAGATACCAAATTTTCTTCCGTTAATCATTTTATACTCTCTATACAATAAAGATTTTTTTTTTCTCTCCAAATCTTACCGCTTCACTTACCAGTATCACTATTACAGAAGCTTACCTCTTATTGATACAGGCAATTAGAATTTATTTTACAAATCCCTTAAAAGATTATATTCTCTAATTTTTATTGTTTGTTTATCTTAATTTGAAGTTTTTTATTTTAGTTATTAATTTATTTCTTATACTTTTAGATATTTACATATATATTTTAAATACATCATCATCATTTTATAAACGCATGGTTATCATTTGTTTAGAATATAGAAAAAGATAAATTTATTCTAGAATGTATTTGAGTAATACTTGGGTTACAATTTTGTTAAAATTTATTTGATTTGAAAAAATAAATTATTCGATGTGATGCAAAAAGATGCATCAGATTTTGATTATTTTGTTTGTTTCATTAAAAACATGTTTTAAAATTATTTTCGGTAAAATTTATAAAACAACGAAAATGATTTACACAGTTTCATCCAAACACATAAAAATAACTTCTGTAATCAATTTTCTAAAAAATATAGTTTATTTTCCAGAATTTATTTTTCAGAAACAAATTTCAATAAAACAAACGGACCCTAAATTGCTCAAATGTTGCAAGAATTCTACTCTTTCAACTGCATCATTGGGGTCGTCCACATTTATCAACAAACATTTGAGCTCAGAAGCCACAATCTTGCCAGAAAGAACAATACAATGTTGATTCACCAAATCATTATCGTATATAAAGAAATCAAGGTCCTAAATTATAATTAGACCTCAAAGTTGTACTTGTGCCCAAAGTCTTGGGAACATCCATATTGCTCAACTTGGTTTCTCGAAACGGCTGTCCTCTCCCCCAGGGCTTGGGAACATCCATTTTCCCATTCTCGATGCATTCACTATAAGGGTAGCTAAGGGAACTCTCCACTATATCGTCATGGATATTGTTCACTTACTCTCTATTTATCTAGCATCGATCCTTATTAAACTCTATTCTATATATTCTTAGATGATGTAAATTTTCATTCAACGTACTAAAGATGAAATGGGGAATTGATGATAAGCTTTTAACTCCCACTAGAACCCTTGAAATGTCCAACCTTTTGTGGTTGTATCCCCGTCCAATCTAAGCACGTCTCCCATTGGGGCGCAATGGCCACAAGCGCATATTCATGCCACGCCTCCTGAGAAATTCTTTCCATGCATACCCACAGTCAGTTTCTTGAAGCTCATGAAATTCTCAATCGAATCAATGTAATAGAATTAGGATTACATTATATTACAGTTGAATTGATGTATGTGTACATACGAAGAATTAAATATATTATTATAATTTTTAACTCATACTTTATCCTTCTAAAAAGACTTAAGAAATTAATGATCATTCTATAATAAAAAATAAATTTTAAAATTTTTTATATAATTTTTAGAAGACAAATAAATAAAATAGAACATAGATTAAAATAATTATTTAATTAAATATTAAAAAAATAATTAAGTTACCTTTTGTTAAGTTAAAAAATAGTGACGGTGCTTCATAGATTGTTAAATATCTAATGTTTATTCTTGGGAGTGACGGAATTATTTTTTGTTGAAAACAGTGAAGAGATATGAAGTATATCTTTCTGTATACCAGGAACAGATAATTTCTTTGGCCACAGCTAACAAGACAATGGCTGAAAAATTTTGATAATAAACTTTGAAACTAATTCAAGTCTCAGCTTCCCACGGATTGATCAAGGATAATTCATCTTCTTAACTTGAATTCTGTGTTCACAAATCAATAAAATACTTAACAGGGAAGTAAAAAAACTAACACGATTTGAAAACTCGACAGAAACTTGTTCAAATCAGAACTCAAAACCTGGTTTGACCCGAGATTATGATGATTCAAAATCGATTTGTATCCGATTATTATTGACTCGAATCCAAGTTAGACATGTTATTATAATAACTGAACTCGACTTGCATACGATCATGAACGACTTGGACGACCCAAACCCTAATTTAAACTTGTTATTTTGGACCCGAAACCAAATTGAACTATTTATTGTGGACTCGAAATTTGACCTAAACCCGAGTTATCGAATTAAATTAAATTTGATTTTTTAATTAACTTTTAATTATTTTTATAATATAAAAATATATATTTTTATTTTTTACTTAAAAAGTAAATTTTTAATAAATATTTATAAAAAATATATCTTAAAATTTTACCTTTTAATGTTTAAAAGACATAAAATAGAGCTATTTTCTTAAAATAAAATAATTAAAAAAACTAACGTTAGTACGGAAAATCCAAAAACCGAGGTTAATCGAACCAAAAATCAGTGGTTACTAAAATAACTTACTGAATTAAACCTAGACTGAACTGAATACACCCCTAGTATTAACTCATTTTAAACTATTCTATTTAAAATTTCAATAAATAATTAACACTTATTATTATCTCATTCAATATAAATTATTTCTCTAGTTAATAAAAATTCACATACTTAAATTTATAATAAAATTAATTTAACACTTAATATTAACTCTTTATATATAAATTATTTATTTAGTTAATAAGAATTTACATTCTTAAACTTATAGTTATATTTTTTTTATTTTTTAGATAAAGTGCATCATAATTTAAATGAATGTATTTACTCTGATTAGAGTAAAATTAAAAAAAAAAATCTTAACCGAATACTAAATTTAATAAGAATTAATTAAAAATGAATAAAATAAAAATTTAATAAAACATAAAAATGTATTACACAACTTAAATTGGTAAGTTATAACGAATCAATCAACATGATTAAATATAATTCAAAGAATTGCTAACGTACAAAGATCTTAGTCGCATTAAAAACACTTCTGAAATTAGAGAACAAAAATCCTCTGTTTCTTTAATGTGTCTCTTTTCATGTCTCCCTTGATTTTTTAAAAAAATCAATTTTAAACCTTAAACCCTTATTTTATATATCCTAAATCCTACACACTAAAAAATACACCTTACTCCTAATTCCCCAAACCCTTAACCTAGAACCATAAACCCTCTAATTTGAAGTGGGGCATAAATGGAGGCATGAGGAATGGGCAGATGATTTGCATTCGAAATTAGAATAGAAATTCTCTACCTCTTTATTATGCCTCCATCCATGTCTCGTGTTGAAAATTTTTAAAAAATTGAATTCTAAACTTTAATCCTTATTTTCTATATCTTAAGCCCTAAACCCTACATCCTAAGAAATACACCCTACCCCTAATTCTCTAAACCCTAACCACAACCCCTAACTTGAAACTCTAAACCTTACTCCCTAAATCCTCTAATTTAAAACAAAGACATAAATAAAGGCATGAGAAATAGGTAAACGATTTGCACTCCTAAAATTAATATCATCGTCAATGACTATTACACATCTCCAAGAATTAACAACATGAATCAAAGAATCTTTTTGTCCACATTCATGATTTCTCCAAAAAATTAAATTACGAAAATTATAATCATCGATCACGTAAGTCAAAATTACACTACTTAAACATATTCAATGTTAGATATGTCAACTTCTTGAAAATCTTCAAAATGAGAAACTACTACCTTTGGTAAAGTCGCCATTGTTTACGCACGTAAGTAGGCGGAATTTTTTTTTATCTTTTGTAATATTCTCTAAGTTTTTTCTCCTTGCTGTCATTGTTCTTTATCTGTTTTGTTTTCTAATCGATGGTCAAAAACTAATTTTATATCAGTTGTCGACCACCAAATTTCTATTATTCTTTTTCTTTTATTTTTATATGTTAATAAGAATCTTTGTCTTCAGGGCAAGCGTTTTCACTGTCCTTGTGACATTTTTTTTTAAATTTTTTTGGTTAATTTTATCTGTCCTTATAGCATGATTTAGCATACCCTAACAGCCGATTGTTGCAAAGATTTTAATCGGCGCTAGTTTCTGATTATGATTTTGTCTGTGGTCATTGATGGTTAGATCCCCACTTGGTTGATGGTTGTGTACCGATATAATCAGTCCTGGATAGCAAAATATTTTGCCTAATGATTTAGATCACTCACCACTCCTTATTCACCTGTTATGTGTCTTGATTGGACAGAGACAAGGAGATTCAGGAAGCTTTTGAATTTTGATGGTATGTTATCTACATAGAAAATATTTTATTTTTCTTTGTTTTTTGATTTTTCTAAATTCATTATAATTGTAATATTTTCTATAGACCTAATAAAAATTCAGTGACAATTATAAAAAGTATCATATGATTAATAACAAATAACAATAAAATTGACATTTATAACAACCATAGAAGGTATATGTGCATTTCTTATTTTGTAATTTTCTCGTAAAACTCTGGTAAATCTCTTAAAATACATCATATAAAATACAAAAGAAAAATCAAAATAACATTTTTAACAGTTGCCATAATATCATTAGATATTCATTGTCAACAAAAATATACCTTTCAACCAATTCTTATCTCAAAAATGAGGTAACTATAGGATTTCCCAGTTCAATCTTAAGGACTTGAGTATGTCTGCCTCTATATTCACTAAACTTCATATTTAACCAACATAATTTATTGAATGAATGAAGCAAAATACTATCAACCACTTGAATCTTATATCTTAATTTTTCTAGGATCGATTTAAAATAATTAAAACAAGTGAAGAAAAAAATAAACACAACATTTACAATAGTCCCAAACAAAAGAAAAACAACAGTAAATAGTTTCAATCCACCAAAATCACTCTCATGTTGCTATTAACATCCTTCTGCACCTTCTCAATAAAATCAGATAAAGATATCCTTCTGCACCTTCACAAGCTATTGAAACCCAAATTTTCCGCTTTAATTACCGAGAAAAAGCAAATAAATATAAGCGAGCAAGAGAGAGAATACCTCCATTTGATGAAGATATTCATAGATATCAGACACAACATCAATGTCCACTATTAGTTTTATCATGTGCGTGCCCTATCGCCTTCGTTAAAAATGGTTTTATCCATCTTCAGCTGAAAGAATTTTAGGAATGGAGAAAAGAGAAGAGAGATATAGAGGGGTGTGATGCAGGAGGACTTGAGGAATTGGACTTAGACAATTAGAATTGAATTTAAAAAATCAGTTTAGGGATCAATGATCCAGATTAAAGAATTCAACTTAGAGAATTTTTAATTGGATGTAGAGAATTTAGGGTTGATGAGGCAAAAACATAAATGTGTAGAAGTAAGAGAAAATTCATAAAAAATTAAATAAAAAGATAAAAGTGAAAAAAAATCTTCGGAGGTGGATGGTTGTTACTCCTCCTTGCATGGGTGTAGTTTTGTTCCTAAAAATTAGTTTAAGGATTAGGGTTGATATTAGAGAATTAAACTTAAGAAAATGGAATTGAACTTATGGATTAAAGATTTGAATTAAGGAATTAAAGTTAGAGAATTTTTAATAGAGTTTAGAAAATTGGAATTGGGTTTAAGTAATCGGGATTGGGTTAGGAAATTAGTTTAAGGATTAATAAATTGAGATCGAGCTTATAAAATTGGAATTGGGCTCAGTGAATTAAAATTCAATTTCAATTCATAGAATTAGTTTATGGATTAATATTTAAATTTAATATTATATATTTAATTTATATAATATTTAATTTTATTTTTGTATCCTTGATTTTAATTTTTAATTTAATGGAGATTAAAGAATTAGAATTTGACCTATGAATTTCGGTGAACAAACTATATTAACTAATTATATGAATTTCTTACATTTTCTCCTTCATTTCTTTTCAAAAATTATATATTTTTCCATATTATATAGAAGTATCACTCAACTGACATTGCTGGTGCTCGAACCCGTGATCTCTAAGAACAACAACCGTTTCGTTAATCGCTTTAATTACAAAACTCGTGCATAGAAGTGTGTTTCTTTGTAGACTGGTTTAAGAGTGTTTGTGTTAAAAAAATATCAGATATTAAAAAGATTTATATATATATATATATGTATATATTAGGCCAGTAAAATACTTGAGGTAAAATATTAGACATGTTTTTATTTCAATACTCAAAGCCTAATTTTTTCAATTAGATATTTTCATATATTTTGTAATTTACATAAACGAAAACTAAATATATGATTATAATATAAATCTTAAAAATATTTTAACTTTTTATATTTTAGAAATTTAATATGATATTTAATTGCAAAATATTAAATAAAAAAACTAATATTTTTAATAAAGTTTAATTTTACTTCTGCCTGGAGGGAACCTAAGAAAAAAAATAATAACAAATGAATAATACTAACTTACCGACCATTAACAATTCCTCCACTAATATATTTTTCTTAAACGATAGAAGTGGGCCTATACGAGATTCAATTAACTATCATAAATATCAAAATAAAATAAGTTATGCAATAAATAAGACAAAATAAATCTTATGCGGATAATTTTATAGTCTGACAAGTAGGTAATTTTTTATTATACAAATAATAAGCCAGCTTTTTAAATTTTAAATTTAATTAAGGGTAATGGGTGATTATAGAAAAATCTCTTAAAAAAAAAGCCTAAAAAAGCCTAACCGATTTACTCGGTCAATTATGTACATAACAAGTTAGGAACTACGTACATAATTTTTTACCGAAACTGTAAATAAAACGGTATATACATAAATTATTACAAACGTAAGGATTTATGTATATACATAGATTCTTACAAATATTGTAAGAAAAACAGTATATACATAAAATGTTATAACATAAGGATTTATGTACATACACAATCGGCTACGATTATGCACAAATTACTACAAATATTCTAAGAATTTTTGTATACACAAATAACTACAAAGTATACACAAATGCTTACAAAAACCGTAATGAAAAAGGTATGTACACAAATCCTTACAACTTCTCCCATGAACTAAAGGAGGTATGCAAGTGTAAGGATTTGTGTACAAACATAATTTACTACGAGAATATATAATATAGCACAAAACTGATAACGATTTATGTATATACACAATTCCTTACAAAGTATACACAATGGCTTACTAAAACTGTAAGAAAAAATGTATGTACACAAATCCTTACAACTTCAAAACATGAGCTAAAAGAGACATCCAAGGGTAAGGATTTGTGTACATACACAAATAGCTACGAGTAAACATAGTATGGCACAAAAATGGTAATTATTTGTGTATATACACAATTTCTTACAAAGTATTCACAACGGCTTACGAAAACCGTAAGAGAAAATGTTTGTACACAAATCCTTACAACTTCAAAATCATGAGCTAAAGGAGGCATCCAAGGGTAAAGATTTGTGTACATAAACAAATGGCTACGAGTATACATAATATGACACAAAAACGGTAAGAATTTGTGTATGTACACAATTCCTTACAAAGCATACACAACGGCTTACAAAAACCGTAAGAGAAAAGGTATGTACACAAATCCTTACGACTTCAAAATCATGAGCTAAAGGAGGCTACCAAGTGTAAGGATTTGTGTACCTACACAATTGGCTACGACTATACATAATATGATACAAAAATGATAAGTATTTGTGTATGTACACAATTTCTTACAAAGTATACACAATGGCTTATGAAAACCATACGAAAAAAGATATGTACACAAATCCTTACGACTTCAAAACTATGAGCTAAAGGAGGCATCCAAGGGTAAAGATTTGTGTACATACACAATTGGATACGAGTATACATAATATGGCACAAAAATGGTAAGGATTTGTGTATGTACACAATTCCTTACAAAGTATATATAACGGCTTATGAAAACCATAAGAGAAAACGTATGTACACAAATCCTTATGACTTCAAAACCATGAGCTAAAGGAGGCATCCAAGTGTAAGCATTTGTGTACATACACAATTGGCTGCGAGTATACATAATATGGTACAAAAATGGTAAGTATTTTTGTATGTACACAATTCCTTACAAAGTATACATAAAAACTTACGAAAACCGTAAGAGAAAATGTATGTACACAAATCTTTACGACTTCAAAACCATGAGCTAAAAGAGGCATCAAAGTGTAAGGATTTGTGTACATACACAATTGGCTACGAGTATACATAATGATAAGTGCTCAACTTACTATGAACTCCAAACTATGAAAATGCAAAGATCTACAAGGAAAAGATGAAACGATGGCATGACAACAAACTAATACCGCGATAGTTCTTGCTAGGGCAGCAAATTCTCCTTTTCAACTCCAAACTTAAACTGTTTCCAGGCAAACTCAGGTCCAGATGGTCAAGCCCATTTCAAGTCGTTTAGGTTTATCCATATGGAACAGTCATGATCAAGTCACATAAGGATGGGCACGAATTCAAAGTGAATGGCCAACGGTTGAAATACTATTCTGGTCAACAAGAGATGAGAACTATAGAGACCATAACTTTAGGAGATGCACTTACATGCATCCCTATTGTGAATTAATTCTATCATCTTATCTATATTTGCATTTTAGGATTAGTTTTAATTTAGACTTTTATTATTAATTCTCTTTTCGTTTATTTTAGGATAAGAGACAAGGATGAAAGGTGTAGTCGCTCAGCAAATCTATAGCAACCGGTTATCGACAACAACTCTTCGGAGTTTTTATGAATTTTTTTGTTGCTTTTATAATTGTCTGTTTACTTTATATATTTTGTTGCCTACTGTTTACCCTTAATTTAAAGAATTGAGGACAATGCTTGGTTTGAGTTTGGGGTGTAGAGCCACTGTCGAGGCAATCCACTACTGCGGTCTTGCCACGAAAATGAAGTTTTTAGTGATAAATTTTTTGTTTTTATGTTCACCACTTTACTTGAATTGGTTGACCATACTCTTGCATTGCCCATCATCAGTATTGTTTTAGTTTATTCTTTTAAGGCAATAGAAATCTTTCTCCTTACCATAGTTAGGTTCTATTTTGAAGGCTTAATTCTAGGATACTTAAGGAGAAAAACTTAGAAGCTTACTATAAGGTTGAACTTAAAACACTTTTGAGACTTGGCTATATGAATTCTTTTAATAAACTTAGGTGATAAATACTTAGATCTTTGGAAAGGTGACTAGAGGTGCCTATAACCGGCTCTAGGAAATACTCTTCTTCATGCTCGAGGTGCCCGAAATTGGCTCTAGTATGCTTAAAATAATAGAAAAAGAAATACAAAAATAATAAGGAGAAAACACAATCCTTGAGGTGCCTGAAACCCGCGGCAGCAAACTGAGGCCGAGGTAGGACTTGATACCAAGGCAGCAGAGGACAAGTAGCAATATGGTGGGCAAGCTGAGAAGAAAAATGAAGAGAACGTTGCTGGACAAGAAGCCCAAGGATCGGAGTTGAACAACACAAGAAAAGACCAAAGACAAGGTCACGCGGGAAAACCTTCTAGATGAATTAAACTTGAAAATATCTAACCTATGTACATGACTTGTTCCTTACTCCAAGTTGTATTCTACTTAGGAAATGTTTGACCTAGGCGAAGCTTATATAAGGCATAACCGTCCAAGGGAAGAGGAGAGCCGAATTGAGAGAGTTCACCCTAGGAATCATTGTTGTTCTTTTTTCCATCATGTTCTAAGCTTTCTTAGGGTTTAGGTGAAGGTTGTTAAGTATTATTGAGAAGAGATTGTATCTTGTTTCTTGTTTCAATGCAATAAAATATCAGTTTTCTTAATCTTTGTCATTCTTTGTTCTTGCATCCAAGCTTGGGAGAGAAGTTTGTAAGTAACCTATTTATCTAGACTCGAGAGAGTTAGATTCACGAAAGAAGTAAGTACGGTATTTGACTTGATTGGAAAATACTAACTTGGCCTAGGGATAGGTTGGAGTTCCAGCGGCTAAAAGAAGTATGGGATTGGTTGTTGGTTATAATTGATTAATGCCAAGAGGTATCATCAAGGACTAGTCATCAATAGTGTTTCGACTTAGGGATAAGCGAAACCATCAAAGGACACTTTGTCGAACTTTGGTAAAATCTGTCCAAGAGCAAGGGATTGCCGCGGCAGAGAACACTATTGCTGTCGAGACAGTAATCTGCAGTACTGCCGAGATAGTGTAGTGCAATTGCATTGGACAGAAACAGATCAATCAAATCCACTATACAACACAACTGGATCCTGCCCTCTTTCTCAATTTGATCTCATTCTTTTTATTTAGCCTTCTTTAATTACTTTATTTAGTTTAATCAAAACTCAACTACTTGTGTTCTTTATTTCTTTTTACAGAGCAAGAAGACAAAAAAAGACATTAAGTACACCAATTCCTGTGGAGACGATATCTGATTTACTCACCACTTTATTACTTGGCGACGTATTCACTTACACAGAATTGGGCATATTTAGCACGCATCACATAATATGGCACAAAAATGGTAAAGATTTGTGTATGTACACAATTCCTTATAAAGTCTACACAACGGTCTACAAAAAACGTAAGAAAAAAATATATACACAAATCCTTACGACTTCAAAACCATGAGCTAATGGAGGCGTCCAAGGGTAAGGATTTGTGTATATACACAATTTCCTACGAGTATACATAATATGGCACAAAAATGGTAAGGATTTGTGTATGTACACAATTCCTTACAAAGTATACACAATGGCTTACGAAAAACGTAAGGAAAAAAGTATGTACACAAATCCTTACAACTTCGAAATCATGGTTAAAGGAGGTCATCCAAGGGTAAGGATTTATGTACATACACAATTGGCTATAAGTATACATAATATGATACAAAAATAGTAAGGATTTGTGTATGTACATAATTCCTTACAAAGTATACACAATGTCTTACAAAAACCATAAGAAAAAAGTACGTACACAATTCCTTACGACTTCAAAACCATGAGCTAAAGGAAGCCACCCAAGGGTAAGGATTTGTTTTCATACACAATTGGCTACGAGTATACATAATATGACACAAAAATAGTAAGGATTTGTGTATGTACACAATTCCTTACAAAGTATATAAAATGGCTTACGAAAACCATAAGGAGAAAGGTATGTACACAAATCCTTACAACTTCGAAATCATGAGCTAAAGCAGGCCATCCAATGGTAAGGATTTATGTACAGATATATTTGGCTATGAGTATACATAATATGACACAAAAATAGTAAGGATTTGTGTATATAATTTCTTACAAAGTGTACACAAATGCTTACGAAACCCATAAGCAAAAATGTGTGTTCACAAATCCTTACAAAACAGCTCCAAAAGAATATAACTTCTAAAGGTACTATTTTTTACAAAATTATGTTTCTGAGTATTGCCCTTCGAGTTTAGGGTCCATGATCCGACCAAGTCTCCTAGGTTCATTTAGTATCAGTCGTGCCCACTCCACTAAGTTTTATTCCCTCGGTGATCGTCTCTTGTCTAAAGATCTCCTCCTCGTTAGCAGCTCCAAAAGTACAACACCCCTATAGAGATCACGGTGCCATGTAGGAACATTCTTGTAAGTTAAGCAGGAAGTAACTTCAAACGACTAGGACAGGATTTGAGACATAGCTGCAACACCAAAGATACTTGATTAAAAGTTTGGACTCCAAAATGAAGTAAAAAAACAGTATAAGAAATAAAAATTAATAGAATCTTAGTTGTGAAATAATCTATGAATGTCTAGATCATTTTTTCGTAATTTTTGGCCATTACTATACTAACCAACAAATGGTTCATTCGCCTTTCCCTCTTCATCTTTCTCTCCCGTATGATTATTATTATTACTAATCTCCACTCTCTCATCCACATTCCTATTCCCATCATCCACTCCAGTTCTTTCCGCATTCTCTTCCACTTCCTCTCTTATTACATCATCTATCTCCTCATCAATATCCTCTTCCTCCTCATCATCATAATAATCACCTTCCTCCTCTTCTAACTCTAATTCTTCTTTCTCATCTTCATAATCCGCAGAACATCCCTAATCTGCGAATTCATCGGAGTGAACCACAACCCTAAGATCCATTGTCATCGCGTTGTCATTACTATCATCCACTTCCCTCTCACCTTCCTCATCGTCACTCGCCTCTATTCTCTTCCGCATCGCTAACGAACGCTTCACCTCCTCTGAATCACTCTCGTACTCCACCTCTTGTTCTTCCGTTGTAGCCATCACTTCTTCGTAGAACCAAAGTCTCTAATTTCAAAAGAATGATTACGAAACAAAGAAAAAACACATTAAAAAATCAGAACCCAAGGAAGCTTTTAATTTATAGTTTAACTTCTACCAAGATTGGGAAAGAAGTTTAACGAAGAAAAGAAAAGAAAAAAAATTGGGGTTATTGTGATTTGGGAAAAGGAGGGAAGAAGATATTTATTCCTTTTATTTTTAATTTTGGAAACAATTGGGTAACCGGTTAAAAAACATTGAAACCGGTTACCAACTTAAAGGCCAGGCCAATCGGACGGGTGAGATGAATACAAATCAATCCAACGGCTTAATATTAGGAGATGAACACAAATCAATCACATTGTTAAAATTAACTTGTAATTAAAATTGATTCATTATCATAAACATGATAAGATGATTATAATAATGATTGCTGTGAAAACATATACCGACCATATAATACGTTATTAAATAACATTTTCATTGACATTAATCAAAGGACGAGATTAATGTATTTCAAGAGTTCAAAGGTCAAATTGATAAATTTAAAAAATAACAACATATATGATTTTAAAAAGACTTCAAAGACTAAATTGATACAATTAAAAAAATAAAACAATATTAAAATTTTGGGATTACTATACAGACGAAATTACACTTAAACCTACATTAAAATATGTATTATCGTAAGAAAATGATGATCAGAATTATGAAATTTTTATATATCATTCTAATTATTTTCAATTCATTTTAATAATTAATTTAAATTAACGTAATTAAAATATTTAATTGACAAGTGGACATGTGACGTGTCCGTTAATTAATATTTTAATTTAAAGAAATTATGGGGCCTTAATTACAAAAGAAAAACTAATTTTAAAATATAGGCATAAAGATAATTTTAACTGTTAATGTTTATAATTTTTATTATTTTGGTCTGTATTTTTTTATAAAAATTTAGCCTTTAACCTATATTTTTTAATAAATATCTTAGTTTTTAACTAGTATGATGGTTAGACCGTTAAAATTTTAACGATGATTACATATCATTTTTGTAAAACTAAAATTGATTTTGATATAACAAATAAATGTAAGGACTAATTTTGAAATAATTTTTTGGTCCTTAAGTCAAAGCTTGATCTCTAAGTCAAAACCAAGAACTTTGAAATACTCTTACAAGTCATTTTTACACGAGGGTATCGATACCATGAGGTAAGGTATCGATACACCTAGGATTTTTCAAGGATTGTTCTTGAGATCAAGAACAGGTATCGAAACAAGGTTTGATACCAAAACTTTCTGTCAACTCATGTTTTGATACATGTATCGAAACAGCCTGGTACAATTTCAAATTATTTTTAACTTTTAAAAGTATGACTCCTGGTATCGATACAGGTATCGATACACCCTTAATCCCCAACGGCTATTTTCAAGCATTAAATGAGTCGACCGTTGGTGTTAGTTAATTTTTAAATGATGGTTAGCCTGTATCGAAACAGGTTTCGATACCGAGCATCACAGAAACTTTTTGTATCGAAACAGGTATCGATACACCCCTTATTAAATGCACAGCGACTCTTTCTTTTCTTGGCATGTTTCGAAACAGGTACCCCGTGTTTCGATACCACCTGCTGCAGAGTGCATTTATGATGGAAAGATGAAGCTCCAACGTCCATATTTACTTTCCCAACAACTTCAACGGTTAGAAATCAATGAGAAGATATAAAAAGAAGCATTTTCAAAAGCATACACAGAGAATTGAACCTCAAGCAATATCCAAGCACACAAATTCAATTCAAAGTACTTCATTGTGTATCTTAGCCTCCCAACTTGTTTATTTCACTTTGATCAGTTGTAATTTAAGTTTGGGGAGATTTTGTTTGTATTTGGGGCTATTTTTCTTGTAAGAGAATTCTTCTTAGCCAAACCAAATCCTTTGTAACACCTTGTGAGGTCTAAATCAATTTTGGATAGAAAATTGATTTGTTTGTAAAGGTTATCCCTTGAACCTAGAAAAAGGTTGAATTCAATAGTGAATTGGTTTCAAAATCCTTAGTGGGAGCTAAGGTAGTGGGTGTAGAGCTTGTTCGAAGCTTGAACCACTATAAATCATTGTGTTCTTTATTTCTCGATTTTTACCGAAAATCTCCTACCAAATTTTTAATATTCAATTCACCCCCCCTCTTAGCCATTATTCAATATCGACCAACTCAATAATTGGTATCAGAGCTAGATCTTTGAAGGGATTCACCTCCACCAAAGAAGATCCAAGGATTGTTGATCATCTCTACAACAAAAATCTAATGGCCTCTACTTCCGGTTCGTGGAACGAGTCTCACTCCATCACCAAGCCACCCTTCTTCAATGGGGACAACTATCCTTATTGGAAGAATAGGATGAGGCTATTCATCAACTCCAATGACTATGTCCTTTGGGATATAATCGAAGATGGACCCTCTATCCCAATGAAGCAAGAAGGAGATCGGCAAGTGCCTAAGAAGAGGAACGAGATGACCGATAAAGAAAGAAGGAGAATGTTCATAAATGATAAATCTCTTCACATTCTCTTTTGTGCTTTAGGTCCCGACATCTACTCCAAGATGTCCTCATGTACAAGTGTAAAAGAAGTTTGGGACTCCTTGGAGACAACTTATGAGGGAACCAATGATGTGAAGGAAACAAAGATTGGTCTTCTCAACCTAAACTATGAAAATTTCAAGATGGAGTCGGATGAAGACATCACCAAAATGTTCGATAGATTTTCCGTGATTGTAAATGGTCTCAAAGGTTTTGGTGAGATCATTCTGGAAGAGAAGCTCGTGAGGAAACTTATCTACTCTCTTCCCGAGTCTTGGGATAGCAAAAGGACGGCTATCATTGAAGCCAAGGACTTGAAGAATCTAAAGCTAGATGCTCTTGTGGGATCCCTTCTTACCCATGAGATCATGAAGAAATGAAGAGAAGAAGAGAAAAAGAAAGAAGAGGTAAAGATAGAGAAGAGGGAAGTAGAGAAAAAGAAGCAAGGGATTGCTCTTAAAGCTTCATTGTCACAAGAAAAAATGGACACTAGTGAAGAAGAAGAGCTAGAGGAATTGGCCATGGTGGCCAAAAGATTCACAAGACTTATGAGGACGAATAGGAATCGAAGATTCCAACGAAAGAGGGACTTCAAAGCAAAGAGCAAAGAAGATGAAAAAGATCAAATTATTTGCTATGAATGCAAGAAGTCCGGTCACATTAGGACCGATTGCCCTCTATGCAAAAAGAAGGGTTTTGAGAAGAAGAAGAAACATAAAGCTCATGTTGCCACTTGGAGTGATGAGGAGTAATCATCCGATGAGGACAATGAGGTGGCCAACTTGTGTCTCATGGCTCTTGATGAGCCTAAGGTAACCCTTGAATCATCTTGTAATGATTTATCTTATGATGAACTTTATGATGCTTATGATGAACTACAAGATGTGTATGATGAGTTGGTTTTGAAGTTCAAAGAATCAATTTTGAAAAGCAAGAAAACTATTTCCGATTTAGAAATCAAAAATGATTCTTTGACAAAAACAATTTTGTATTTGGAAGAAAAGGTTGTTGATTTAAATGATAATTTGAAATTTTTTCAAAAAGAAAATGTTGATTTAAGCAACCTTGTTTCAAGCTTGAGTGAAAATCACCACAAGGTGGTGAATGAGCTTAAAGAACAAATTAAGGTGGTTGGGAGTTCAACTTTTGAAAAGGAAAGCTCTTCAAAACCCAACCATGTCAAAAGAAATTTTCAAAACCACAAACAAAAAGGTTTTCAGAGGCATTTTAGACATAGAAAAATTAGGAGTGTTTGGGTTCCTAAAGAACTCATTGTTTCTAATAATGTAAATGTCATTGCCTCTTGGATTCCTAAGGGAACCAAGCTTTTAGGGACTAACTCTCATGGATCCAAAATGATTTGGGCACCAAAAGTGAAAAACTAATTTTTGTTTGTAGGTTGAGCATTGTTTCAAGGCCAAAGCTTCAAGTCAAAATATGTGGTACCTTGATAGTGGATGCTCAAGGCATATGAACGGAGACAAGGGACGATTTAAGGAGTTAGATCTCAAAAAGGGTGGAGTCGTGACATTTGGTGACAACTCCAAAGGCCAAATTGAGGGTATAGGCTCTATTGGTAATCACTCCTCTATTCTTATTGAAAATGTCTTACTTGTTAATGGTCTTAAGCATAACTTGTTGAGTATTAGTCAATTGTGTGATAAAGGTTTCTATGTTTCTTTTGATAAAAATGGTTGCAAAATTATTGACATAGAATCCAATAGAACAATGCTCATAGGTCATCGCATAGGAAATATTTACATGGTGCATCTAGATGACATAAACTTATCTCATGCATGCTTAGTTGCTAGTAATGAAAATGATGCATGGTTATGGCATAGGAAACTTGGTCATGCTAGCATAAGTGTTTTAGAGAAACTTGCCTCCCAAAATCTAGTTAGAGGCTTACCTAAGCTCAAATTTTCTTTGGATAAAATTTGTGATGCATGTGCTAAGGGTAAACAAAAGAGAGTTTCTTTTAAGTTCATTAATGATGTTTCAACTAATAGAGTATTACAATTGATCCATATGGATCTTTTTGGACCTATTAGGACTACTAGCTTGGATAGAAAATCATATGCTTTTGTTATTGTTGATGATTTCTCTAGATATACTTGGGTTCTATTTTTAAGTTCTAAAGATGAGGCCTTAGAAAATTTCATCACATTTTCAAACATTTCTCAAAATGATCTTGATCAAAGAATTTCTCATATTAGAAGTGATCATGGAACCGAATTTCAAAATTTAGGTTTTGAAAATTTTTGTAATGAAAATGGTATTAGCCACAATTTTTCGGCTCCTCGCACTCCTCAACAAAATTGGGTAGTTGAGAGGAAAAATAGAACTTTAGAGGAAATGGCTAGAACCATGCTTTGTGAAAACAATTTACCTAAGTACTTTTGGGTGGAAGCCACAAACACTTCTTGTTACATCATAAATCGAGTAATGATTAGGTCTATTTTAAAGAAAACTCCTTACGAGATTTTAAAATCTAAAAAGCCTAACATTAGCTATTTTTACCCTTTTGGGTGCAAGTGTTTTGTTTTGAACAATGGAAAAGATAATTTAGGTAAATTTGATGCAAAAAGTGATGAAGCTATTTTCCTTGGTTATTCTTTAAATTCTAAGGCTTATAGAATTTTTAACAAAAGAACCTTAGTTGTAGAAGAATCTATACA
This sequence comes from Abelmoschus esculentus, assembly GCA_035048815.1. Classification (NCBI taxonomy): domain Eukaryota; kingdom Viridiplantae; phylum Streptophyta; class Magnoliopsida; order Malvales; family Malvaceae; genus Abelmoschus; species Abelmoschus esculentus. The sequence goes on along the minus strand of JAUCBN010000007.1, from coordinate 16,044,766 downwards.
TGTGGTTTTCGATGATAACCTCCTTCCTAGGAAGGATTCTTGTGATGATGGACAAGCATCAAAGGTGGATGGGATTCCAAGCAATGAGGAAGCACAAGATCCTCCAATAGAAGCTTTGGAAAATGTGAAGCTTGAAGAAAGGGAAGTGAGCTACCCAAGGGAGTTCAATTATGTCAAAAATGGTGAAATCTTGGGTGATCCATCCAAGGGGGTAACTACTTGTTCTTCTCTTAGATTAATGAATCATATTGCTTTTATCTCATGCATAGAGCCTAAAAATATCAAAGAAGCCTTAGGTGATGATTATTGGATTGGCTATGCAAGAGGAATTAAATCAATTTGAGAGAAGTAATGTATGGACATTAGTTGATAGGCCTAGTAATAAGTCTATTATAGGAACTAAATGGGTCTTTAGAAACAAACTAGATGAGAGTGGTAACATTGTAAGAAATAAAGCTAGATTAGTAGCTCAAGGTTACACTCAAGAGGAGGGAATAGATTTCGATGAAACCTATACACCCGTAGCTAGAATGGAAGCCATTAGGATGCTACTTGCATTTTCATGTTATCATGATTTCAAGCTTTTTCAAATGGATATCAAAAGTGCTTTCTTAAATGGTTTTATAAATAAAGAAGTGTATGTTGAACAACCACCGGGTTTTGAAGACTCAAAATTTCCAAACCATGTTTTTAAATTAACAAAATATTTATATGGTTTGAAACAAGCTCCTAGAGCTTGGTATGAAAGGCTTTCAACCTTTCTAATTGAAAAAAGTTTTGAAAAAGGGAAGGTGGATACTACACTTTTTATAAAAAGGTTTAAAAATGACATCTTAGTAGTTCAAATTTATGTTGATGATATTATTTTTGGATCTACTAATGAATGTTATTGTCAAGAATTTTCTAAGCTAATGCAAGGTGAATTCGAGATGAGCATGATGGGGGAGCTCTCATTCTTCTTGGGACTCCAAATCAAGCAAAGGAAGGATGACACCTTCATCAATCAAGCAAAATACATCAAGGATATGCTCAAAAAGTTTGGCTTGGAAAATGTGAAACCTCAAGCCACACCAATGAGCTCATCTACTAAGCTTGATAAGGATGAAGGAGGTAAGTGTGTTGATTCTAAATTGTATAGATCAATGATAGGTTCTTTGCTTTACCTTACCGCAAGTAGACCGGATATTATGTTTAGTGTTTGCTTGTGTGCGAGGTTTCAAGCTAGTCCTAGAGAATCACACCTTGTAGCCATTAAGAGAATTTTTAGGTACCTTAGAGATACACCTTGTTTAGGTCTTTGGTATCCTAAAGCTTCTTCTTTTGATCTTCATGCCTATTCGGATGCGGATTATGGAGGTTGTAAGATAGATAGGAAAATTACTTCCGGAACTTGTCAATTCCTAGGTAGTATGCTCATATCTTGGTTCTCTAAGAAACAAAATAGTGTAGCTCTATCTACCACCGAGGCGGAGTACATATCTCTAGGGAGTTGTTGTGTACAAGTGTTATGGATGAAGCAACAACTCTTAGATTATGGCATTAAGGTAGACACCATACCTCTTAAGTGTGATAATACTAGTGCCATATGTCTTACCAAAAACCCCATTCAACACTCTAGAACCAAACACATAGAAATTAGACACCATTTCATTAGAGATCATGTGTCTAAAAATGATGTTGCTTTAGAGTTTGTTGACACCTTAAATCAATTAGCAGATATCTTTACTAAACCTTTGGATAAGGAGCGTTTTTAGAACCTTAGGAGAGAGTTAGGTCTAACTAGCCTATCTTGACTTGCTAAGTGTCATCTTTTTGCTTATCTTGCTTGAATCTTGAATTAAATCATGCTTATGTTCTTCTTGTATCTTAATGACTCCATGCATTTTGCTAGGGGGAGTATGAACTTTTTCATGCATAATAAACATGTCTTTAGATCATATGCATGCTTCTAGGGGCTTTAGAGACTCATTTCTAGTACTTTTAGTAGCCTAAAATGCAAAGCAAAGGTCGAAGGTATCGATACAGCTAACCCCTGTTTCGATACCTGTTCATCAGCCCATTTGGGTTTTTGTTGAGAAGAACAGGCATCGATGCTTGCATCGATACCTCTGTTTCGATACTAGCATCAAAACAGGGTGTTTCGATACCAGTATCGATACTCGAGGACGGAAGTTGTTTAAAACACTTTAAACCTAATTATAATCTCATTAAAACACTTCCAAACTTTAATCCTAAAACCCTAGCCGACCCTCTCTTTAAAATCCCTTCAAATCCGCCTCTCTTAACACAATTTCTTCACGTTTTCTTTGAGGGATTTTGATCTACGCATCAAAGACTTCATCATATCAACAAACGGTGCTTCATAATCACGAAATTCATCCTAATCTACACTCAAGGTATACTTTCGAAAAATCTTAATTTCGTTTGTTTTTAGTTTGTTAAAAATCAGTTTTTGAGTATGTTTTAAATGTCTATCTTATGGGTTTCAATAAACCTATGGTTTTGTCTCAAAATTCCAATTTGTTTTAATCGAATATAAATTTTTGTTCGAATAAGTTTTTCGATGGTTTTTCAAAATTCTTAAAATTCTTAAATACCTTGAATTGTTAGATTATCTCATAGGATTGAATTGGATTATATATATAAGCATACATATTGTTCTTAACTAATCCAAAATTTGTTATCCAATCCTAGATCATATCACCAAAGAAGCGATCTCGTACCGAAGCCGGATCCTCTTCATCATCTCGTGTTGTACGAGTTGATTTTGAGAAGGTTTATGCTAAGATTCTAGACAATGATCGTAGATTGGACAACTACAACCTTTTTCGGAATTATCCTCTCAAAAAGGAAAGATGTGTGGACATTCAATTCATCACGTCACACAGATTTCCTTTTCGTTACTATGACCAACTTGTCGAGTGGAAGTTCTTAAGTTTTCTCACTCATACCGGCAAGTTCTTTCCAACTCTTGTCCTTATCTTTTACACCAATGCTAAATGTATCTTATCTCCGGACAAGAGTAAAGTAGTAGCCATTGAATCGTATCTTATGGGAAAATCTTTTAAGATTAATTTTTCTACTTTCCTTGATGTGTTTGGTCTTGAGGATAAAGGTGTAGATGATGAAGACTCTCTTGCTCCTTTCACCGGATCGGTTACATCTCTTGACGCACACGACCGTTTTCTCCATCTTATCATCTCTTGGTGGATTCGTCCATCAAATGGGAGATACTCTAGGATCCGTCAAGTTGATAGTTTTTGGATCATATGTTTCCGTGATAACATTCAACCAAACCTTGCTCGGATTATCTTCTCGGATATTGTGTGGCACATCCAAAACCGTGCTACCCCCCTTGTTCAATCTTTTCCTTATGCGTGCATTCTAAGCATCATCTTCTTGCATTTGGAAATCGATTGCTCTTATGACAAGGTGGGATCTTTGAAAGAGCTTATTGGAGAAACTTTACTCAACCGTGCTCACTTTGTCTATGCCTCTAATGATGAGTGGACTTGAGGTGCTCTTCCTTCTCCTCCTCATGCTCCTGTTGATCCGGAACCTATTCATCAGTTTGATATGTTTACCTTCCTCACGACTAAGTTTGATTCTCTCAACGCTCGTTTGGATTCCATGGATGAAAAGCTTGACACTCTTTCCACTCAATTTACTTTGGGTTTTGATGCTATCAACACTAGGATGACAAGCCTAGAGACTCAAGGACACTCCTTGAGAGTATCTCTTGAAGCTCTTCGTCAAAGCCAAAGACTTAATGATGAGGATAATCAAGATCAAGAGGAAGATGAAGATGATGAGGATGATGATGATGACGGTGATGACATGGCCGATGATTGATTGTTTCGATCTCTCTTATGCTTTGCTTTTTAGTTATTAAGACTAGTTATGATGAATTCATATTAGAACTTATGCATCTATTTTTATTTCCCTATGTTTGGTTTTTATTATTGTTGGATTATATTTTGGATACTTTGCTTGTTATGGATTATGCTTCATATGAACTTTTCTATTTTAGTGCTATAATTGCTTTATTCTATTACCTTGGTTATCATTGTTTTTGCTTATCATTGATTTTGATCTAACAAAAAGGGGGAGAAAGTTCTATGGCTTTAAGTTTTCGAAACCATCAAAATTAAAGGGGAGTCTTTCAACCAAATTGTTTCAAAACTTAAAATTCCTTTTGGTTTTGTTATATCAAAAAGGGGAAGATTGTAAAACTAAAATTTATTTTGATATAACAAATAAATGTAATGACTAATTTTGAAATAACTTTTTGGTCCTTAAGTCAAAGCTTGATCTCTAAGTCAAAGCCAAGAACTTTGAAATACTCTTACAAGCCATTTTTACACGAGGGTATCGATACCATGAGGTAAGGTATCGATACACCTGGGATTTTTCAAGGCTTGTTCTTGAGATCAAGAACAGGTATCGAAACAAGGTTCGATACCAAAACTTTCTGTCAACTCATGTTTCGATACATGTATCGAAACAACCTGGTACAATTTCAAATTATTTTTAATTTTTAAAAATACGACTCCTGGTATCGATACAGGTATCGATACACCCTTAATCCTCAACGGCTATTTTCAAGCATTAAATGAGTCGACCGTTGGTGTTAGTTAATTTTTAAATGATGGTTAGCCTGTATCGAAACAGGTTTCGATACCGAGCATCACAGAAATTTTTTGTATCGAAACAGGTATCGATACACCCCTTATTAAATGCACAACGGCTCTTTCTTTTCTTGGCATGTTTCGAAACAGGTACCCCGTGTTTCAATACCACATGCTGCAGAATGCATTTATGATGGAAAGATGAAGCTCCAACGTCCATATTTACTTTCCCAATAACTTCAATGGTTAGAAATCAATGAGAAGGTATAAAAAGAAGCATTTTCAAAAGCATACACAGAGAATTGAACCTCAAGCAATATCCAAGCACACAAATCCAATTCAAAGTACTTCATTGTGTATCTTAGCCTTCCAACTTGTATATTTCATTTTGATTAGTTGTAATTTAAGTTTGGGGAGAGTTTGTTTGTATTTGGGGCTATTATTTCTTGTAAGAGAATTCTTCTTAGCAAACCAAATCCTTTGTAACACCTTGTGAGGTCTAAATCAATTTTAGGTAAAAAATTGATTTGTTTGTAAAGGTTATCCCTTGAACCTAGAAAAAGGTTGAATTCAATAGTGAATTGGTTTCAAAATCCTTAGTGGGAGCTAAGGTAGTGGATGTAGAGCTTGTTCGAAGCTTGAACCATTATAAATCATTGTGTTCTTTATTTCTCGATTTTTACCGAAAATCTCCTGCCAAATTTTTAATATCCAATTCACCCCCCTCTTGGCCATTATTCAACATCGATCAACTCAACAATTTGCATATGATAACATATTTTAAATGACATGACATCTAACCTATCATATACATATATATAATATTAAAAATTAATTAATTCTAAAATAAAAAGCTACTAAATATTCTCAACCCTAACTACGATAGAATTAAAATTATATTTTAAAAAAATATGAAGACAAATCGAAATTAATTAGTTTTTTAAGATAAGATTTGGATTTTAAGACAATTCTATATGTATATATATTTGATAGGTTAGATGTCATATCATTTAAAATATTATATGCATATGATATATAATCATCGTTAAATTTTTAACTTTCCAATCATTAAGCTAGTTAAAAATAAGGTATTTATCAAAAAGATATAGGTTAAGGGCTAAATTTATCTAAAAGAAAAATAAATATTAAAATGAGAAAAATTATAATCGGGTTAAAATTATCTTATGCCTAAAATATATAATTATATACTCTGTTACCAATTATCCTAAGGAAAGATAACCGCTAGAATTAGTGAATCAGTTGAAGAGGATTATTTTGTTGATAATTAATAACAAATACGTCAATTAAACTAAGGAAAGATAACCCCTAGAATTAGTGATTCCATTGAAGAGGATTATTTTGTTGATAATTAATAACAAATACGTCATTATCCTAAGGAAAGATAACCGCTAGAATTAGTGAATTAGTTGAAGAGGATTATTTTGTTGATAATTCGATATCAACTATGTTTCCTATAATAAATTTGTGGATGAATGCTCAAGGAGAGATAGAACGATACAAGGCGCAACTTGTTGCGAAGGGATACAAGAAAAAGGCAAGAATCGACTATGACGAGGTGTTTGATTCCGTTGCAAGAATGGAGACAATTTGATTACTCATTTCACAAGCTGCTCAATTTAAACGGCCAATATTTTAAATGGATGTCAAGATTGCATTCTTGAATGGTGTTCTTTAAGAAGATGTATACATCGAACAACACCCTGATACATGAAAGTTTGAGAAGAGAAAAAGGTGTTAAAATTAAAAAAGGAACTTTACGGGTTAAAACAAGCACTGCGGGTATGAAATACACGTATTGATACATATTTTAAAGCAAGAATTTTCTTTACGTAAAGAAGAATGGATGTAATGTGTTATTTGTTGCTCTTTATGTCGATGATCTTATTTTCATGGGTAATAATGGTAAGATGATAAAAGAGTTTAAGGAAACAATGAAACGGGAATTTAAGATAAGAGATTTGGGCTTGACGAAGTTTTTTTTCTTGGAGATTAGAAAAATAAAGACGTTTATTTTTGTATCATAGAAGACATATGCAAAAAAGATTTTAAAGAAGTGCAAGATGACATATAGGAATTCGGTATCAACACCAATAGAACCAGGTGCAAAACTCTCAAAATTCAATGGAGAAGAAAATGTTGATGCGAGTAAAGACCGAAGTTTGGTAGAAAGCCTTTGTTATCTCACATGAACAAGGACGAATCTTTCATTAATTGTAGGTATTATAAGTTAGTTCATGGAGGAGTCGATTTATTCATATTGAAAGGCGTTGAAGCGAATCCTACGCCACATCCAAGGAATAGAGTCACTTGGGTTATTCTATATGAAAATAGAAGATTAGAAGTTGGTTGGGTACTCTAACAATGATTGTGTGGAGACATAGACGATCGAAAAAAACACACCGAGCTAAGTGTTTTTTATGGGAGAATATTATGTTTACTTGGCTTTCAAAGAAGCAACCGATTGTGACACTCTCGACATGTGAAGCTAAAGATGTAGCAACATCTTGGTCTATATGTCATGCGATATGGCTTAGAAATTTGTTGAGCAAGATGGAGCTAAAGCAACTAGGTGCAACTATGATTCAAGTTGACAACAAATCAACAATTGAGTTGGCAAAGAATCTTGTGAATCGTGAAAGAAACAAACACATCAACGTTCGTTTTCACTTTATCCAAGATCATGTGAAAGAAGGTATTGTAAAATTGGTGCATATGGCAAGTTAGGATCAACTATCAGATATCTTCACAAAGTCGCTATCAAAAGTATTTCTTGACAAATTCAAGAAGATGATTGGCATGATGAAGGTAGAAACATTTAAATTCATGGGGGAGTTTTGTTGAATAAATATTAAATGAAATATTTAATGAGTCATAAAATTTAGAAGTTAATGGGGAGTTACAAAGTTGAAAGACCAAAAGTTAATATAGGAGATATGGTTTTTTAATATAGGAGATATGATTTTTTAATAGATTTTATTATATAATAAAGTCTGGTGTTTATATAAAGGAATTATTTATTCCTTTTGTAATATGGTGGTAGTGAGAAAAATGAGTGGTGGTGAGTGTAAGAGAAATGTGAGTGAGAAATAGTGGTGGTAATGAGTGAGAGAGAAAATATGAGTAAATGTGAGTGAGAGACAAAGGAAGAAAAGATTGAAAAGAATAAAAAAAATATTTTGAAATTGTATTTTATTTGTCAATTGCCTAAGTAATTTCATTCATGGGAAATTTCATTCTGAAGATAATTTTTAGATGAATGTTATTTGATTTTAGTCTTCAGTCTCCAATAAAATTCGCTCTCGTTTTTTGCTTGTGCACATGATTGAAAAAACTTAGTATTTCGATCACCAGCAACAATATGTTTTAGTCGTGATTTCTGAATCCATTCTCGTTATTCCTTTCGAATACACTCTCAAACTCTCTTTCGTATTGCACATTGTTCTTCATATAAGGATTGATCATAGTTATTGTCTGTTATTTTACCTTCTAGCTCAAAACACTTCTTCTCTAATATGCAGACTGATTCTGAATCATTTCCTTCCTTATTGGTAACCGATTCTTTGGATATTGATTTGTATACTTTCAATAGATCAACAATATTACCCCTATCATTTTCGTTGCATTCAATCTTTATCTTCTCAGGGTATCCACTATAATCAGTTAAACTTTTAAACTATTTGAAAAGGCCTTGGTCCACAACAGCGTCCCATCAATGGAAGGCTAACATGGTTACGGTCTAATATGCTTTGGAGATGGATTATCTGGATTAGATCATATCAAACTGAAAAACAAATTCGAAGATAATAGGAATCTATCTAGTCAACTGAACGTGGGTGATTCTCTCAAGTTAGACCAAGTAAAACGACTTCTATAAAGTGGGAGGTCAATTGAAAATAATCTCTCAATGAACTTTGAAAAAATATAGCCATAACACTCATGTTTAGGTTAAATCCAATTCTCTCTTCTAGAAATCTAACTACGTTAAAGCTCCCTCCTAGAATAACATGTACAGTGAAGTCTTTAATTGAGGGCATGTTTGTTTTCAGGTAAATAATTTTACAGAAAATGATTTCATCATTTTTTTGGTATTTGTTTGTGCATTGAAAAACGTGCCAATAAAAAATCATTAACAAGTCATCAAAAAACAAAAGCTTTTTTTACGTAAAACAAGATTATTGATATAGGCAAAATCATTAACAAGTCATAAATTAACCAGTATCACTATTACAGAAGCTTACCTTTTATTGATATAGGCAAAATGTTAGAATTTGTTTTACAAACCCCTTCAAAGATTATATTCTCTAATTTTTATTGTTTGTTCATCTTAATTTGAAGTTTTTTTATTTTAGTTATTAATTTATGATGATCAATAAAGGTCAAATTGATAAATTTAAAAAATAACAACATATATGATTTTAAAAAGACTTCAAAGACTAAATTAATGCAATTAAAAAAATAAAACAATATTAAAATTTCGAGATTACTATACAAACGAAATTATCCTTAAACCTACATTAAAATATGTATTATCGTAACAAAATGATGATCAGAATCATTAAATTTTTGTATATCATTTTAATTATTTTCAATTAATTTTAATAATTAATTTAAATTATTGCAATTAAAATATTTAATTAACAATTGGACGTGTGATGTGTGCACTAATTAATACCTTAATTTAAAGAAACTATGGGGCCTTAAATCCAAAAGAAAAACTAATTTTAAAATATAGACATAAAGATAATTTTAACCATTACTATTAAAATTTTTATTATTTTGGTCTATATTTTTTTAGATAAATTTAGCTTTTAATCTATATTTTTTAATAAATATCTTAGTTTTTAACTAGTATAATGATTGGACCTTTAAAAATTTAACGATGATGACATATCATTTGCATATGATAACATATTTTAAATGGCATGACATCTAACCTATCAAAAATATATATAATATTAAAAATTAATTAATTCTAAAATAAAAAGCTACTAAATATTCTCAACCCTAACTACGATAGAATCAAAATTATATTTTAAAAAAAAATATGAAGACAATTCGAAATTAATTAATTTTTTAAGATAAGATTTTGGTTTTATCGTAGTTAGGGTTGAGAATGTTTAGTAGTCTTTATTTTAGAACTAATTAATTTTTAATATTTTATTTAAATTTTAATTATTTTATATTTTATATTAGAATAAAATTATATTCTATATATATAATTATCTTATGCCTAAAATATATAATTATATACTTTGTTACCAATTATCCTAAGGAAAGATAACCGCTGGAATTAGTGAATCAGTTAAAAAGAATTATTTTATTAATAATTAATAATAAATACGTCAATTATCCTAAGGAAAGATAATGGCTGAGGTAACTCCCACTTGGTTCGTTCTCCTACTCGGCGCTGCATTTAACTTCGGGGGCTATTTCATGATATGGTTGGCTGTGGCTGGCAGAATAGCCAGGCCAAAGGTTTGGCAAATGTGCGTTTACATATGTATAGGAGCCAATTCTCAGAATTTTGCAAATACTGGAGCTCTCGTCACCAGTGTGAAGAACTTCCCTGAGAGTAGGGGTTCAATGTTAGGTCTCTTGAAGGGTTATACAGGGCTCAGTGGAGCTGTGATGACACAATTTTTTTTTTTTTTTTTTAAACTTGTGATGACACAAATTTACTTGGCTGTGTATGGGAACGATTCGAAATCTCTCATCCTTCTTATCGGATGGCTTCCGACTGCAATTTCAGTAATATTTGTATATACAATTCGGACAATGAAAGATAACCCCAGAATTAGTGAATCGGTTGAAGAGGATTATTTTGTTGATAATTAATAATAAATACGTCAATTATCCTAAGGAAAGATAACCCCTAGAATTAGTGAATCGGTTGAAGAGGATTATTTTGTTGATAATTAATAACAAATACGTCATTATCTTAAGGAATGATAACCGCTAGATTTAGTGAATCAGGTGAAGATGATTATTTTGTTGATAAATAATAACAAATACGTCAGTTGAAGAGGATTATTTTGTTGATAATTAATACTAACAAATATGTTAATTAAGAAGATAAAATCGATATCAATTGTGTTTCTATAATAAATTTGTGGATGAATCTATTACGTATGTCGAACACTATTGAATATTATTAATATTAAAAATTGTTGAATATAATTAAATTAATTAATAAAATTTAAAAATCTTACAGACTTAATATAGAACTAATAATTTTATATTTAGTATATCACTCCTTTATTAATTATATATTAAGTTAATTAATATTTAACTGTATTTAATGTTAATAATGTTTAAGTTTGTAAAGAACTTTAATAACTTAGCAGCGAATGGTTTGATTGGTTGAGAAAAACAATTTGCACCAGAAATCAAGTACTAAATAATAAAAAAAAAACAGTAAACAGAGTTGTTACCCCCCGTAACTTGGTTACAACGTGCCTTACCAAACCTCAACAGTTTGTCTTGATCCAGAATCTTTGTTTATCCACAACTCCATCGACTCTGCAAAGTTTTATATACAGTGTAAACATTCCCTTTCTTTGTCAAAAACTATAGATCCCCTTTGCTTCTTTTCCTTCCTCTTGGTTCCATCCCACAGATTGCAAAGAGAGAAAATCTGCAAGTATAGTTGAGGAAGCGATGGGAAGAGGACTCAAACTCAATGCCAATGAATTTTTGCCTTTCACGAGACAGTTTCTTAGAGGACGATGGTTCTCCCTTTTTGCGTCCTTCCTAATCATGGCTGGTGCTGGTGCAACCTATCTATTTGGAACTTACTCCAAAGAGATCAAAGCTACTCTGCACTATGATCAGACCACTCTCAATCTCTTGGGCTTCTCAAAGGATCTGGGTGCTAATGTTGGGGTCCTTTCCGGCCTTATTGCTGAGGTAACTCCCACTTGGTTCGTTCTCCTACTCGGCGCTGCATTTAACTTCGGGGGCTATTTCATGATATGGTTGGCTGTGACTGGCAGAATAGCCAGGCCCAAGGTTTGGCAAATGTGCGTTTACATATGTATTGGAGCTAATTCTCAGAATTTTGCAAATACTGGAGCTCTTGTCACCAGTGTAAAGAACTTCCCTGAGAGTAGGGGTTCAATGTTAGGTCTCTTGAAGGGCTATACAGGGCTCAGTGGAGCTGTGATGACACAAATTTACTTGGCTGTGTATGGGAACGATTCGAAATCTCTCATCCTTCTTATCGGATGGCTTCCAGCTGCAATTTCAGTAATATTTGTATATACAATTCGGACAATGAAGCCGGTTAAAACCCCCAATGAGATGGGCGTGTTTTACCAATTCCTTGGGGCCTCAATTGTGCTGGCTATTTTTCTCATGGCAGTTACTTTAGCAGAGAAGCTAGTTTCTTTCTCAAGAGCAGCATCTGCTGGTGCTGTCACAGTGGTTTGTTTCCTTGTCTTTTCCCCTCTCTTTATTTCGATTAGAGAAGAATTACTGGTTTGGAACATCCAGAAACAACCGATTGCTCCTCCCAGCGAGATAACAGTAGAGAAGCCAACCGCACAAGCTGTTGAACTGAAGCATGTTGGTTCAATGCCTGGATCTCCAAAACAGGGTGATGAAAAGGTAAAGGTAGAAAAGTCTTGTTTCTTAACCATTTTTGATAGGCCGGAGAGAGGAGAGGACTACACAATCTTGCAAGCGTTGACAAGCGTTGACATGTTGGTGTTGTTTCTTTCAACATTTTGTGGACTGGGATCAAGTTTAACTGCGGTAGACAACTTGGGGCAAATCGGGGAGTCGCTTGGCTACCCCAACAAAACAGTTGCTTCTTTCGTTTCCCTTGTTAGCATCTGGAATTTCTTTGGAAGGGTGTTTTCAGGGTTTGTGTCGGAGACACTGATTGTAAAATACAAGCTTCCAAGACCACTCATGATGACGTTGGTCCTTCTGTTAGCATGCACCGGCTACCTCCTCATTGCCTTCCCATTCCCAGGTTCACTCTATGTAGCATCCATCATTATTGGCTTCTCATTTGGTGCACAATTACCATTGATTTTCGCCATCATTTCCGAGCTTTTCGGCCTCAAGTACTTCTCTACGTTGTTCAACTGTGGGCAGTTGGCTAGTCCACTCGGGTCATACATATTCAATGTGAAGATTACAGGATTTTTATATGATAGAGAGGCCATGAAGGATCTTGCCAAGAAAGGTCTCACACGATCCTCTGTGAAAGAATTGACTTGCATTGGCACTCACTGTTACAGGTTATCATTTATAATTTTGGCCTTTGTTACCTTCTTTGGAGCACTGAGTTCTCTCATTTTAGTGTGGAGAACCCGAAAGTACTACAGAAGCGATATATACAAGAAATTCAGACAAGATGCCGGGAGTTTATGACAAGTCCGAAGTGATCATGTGTGTTCCTTGCCTGTTATCCCCTCTCCTCAGTCCTGATGTTGCCATTGTGTTACAGCTTACAGCTTCCTACCTCATAATTTAAATGTGCTTTTGCTTTTGCTTTTGATTTTCCTTTTCTTTTTGGTTCAATTCTAAAGGTGCTTTTACAAATTTCAAGTTTGTCAATTACTTAAAGAAAACAATATTAAAGTGCTCAGTTTAATTGTTTTAATGGGTTGCCCTGTGTTCACATGCTCAGTCTACTGTGCTTGGATGGTAATCTCCTTTGATATTTTCCCTTTTAGATCAAGATTCTGTGGGATCACGGGTGTGTGGGCGAGTGACCACTCGTGACCTGTAACATCATTTCTTTATGGAATTTAGCAGCAATAATTTCAGGACAGATTTCATGAATTTTAGTCAAAAGTTGTAGCACAGTTTTTGCTGCGTTGATTGCTCAGCCTAACCCAATCCCCCCCTTCCGTCTCTCCCCGGTTCTCACTACTACTAGGGATATTTAAAAATAGCCGATCAATAAGATTAGACTGTCTAAATTTAAATAAGGTATAAAGATAATTTTAACTCTTAACGTTTATAATTTTATCGTTTTGGCCCTTATTTTTTTTTTTTTTATAAATTTAGCCTTTTAACTTATATCTTTTTGACAAATAACTTATTTTTTAACTATGATGGTAACTGATAATATGACATTTAATTTATCAAATACACATATAATATAATTTTATTCTAATATAAAATATAAAATAATTTAAATTCAAATAAAATATTAAAAAATTAATTAATTTTAAAATAAAATACTACTAAATATTCTCAACTCTAACTATGATAGAATCAAAATCTTATCTTAAAAAAATTAATTAATTAATTAGGGTTGAGAATGTTCAATAGCCTTTTATTTTAGAATCAATTAATTTTTAGTGTTTTATTTAAATTTTAATTATTTTATATTTCATATTATAATAAAATTATGTTTCATATATATATATATATATATATATTATAAGTTAGATGTCATGTCATTTAAAATATATTTTTATATGCATATGACATGTCATCATCGTTAAATTTTTAACGTTTTAGTTATCATGATGATTAAAAAATAAGCTATTTGTCGAAAATATATAGGTTAAGGGCTAAATTTATCCCCAAAAAGAATAAGGACCAAAATGATAAAAATTATAAACGTTAAGGGTTAAAATTATCTTTATACCTTTAAATAATTGGGTATTTAGATAAAATTCTTATTTTGGTCTATCATTTTTCGGAATAGGCCTGAGTCATAAAATTAAAAAAAATCGCTACCCAATTAATTTTAGGTACCCGATTTTTGTATTATTTTAAAATATAATTATTATTTAAATAAAATATTTTTATATTCATTAAATCCCAAACCAAACAACTTAATTTTTAAATCTAAATCTCTCGAACTTAATTTTTAACAGAAAAATTAGACACTCACAGTGAAATGGAAATTATGATTTATCGTAAAATAATAAATTTAATTTTAGGAGTTAAAAAATTCAAACTTTAAGCGTTTATATATATTATTTTATTAAAATAAATTAAATTAATTAAAAAATTAAAAAAATTTAAGTGAAGAGGAGATTATTCTCACATGCCCCGTTAAAAAAATTCTTTAATCCTAAATGAAGGGAAAATAATGCATACGAGAATAATAAGAAATATTACAAACGATGACCTTTTAACTTAAGGTATTATATCCCGAGACAACCTCGACAACTGTTGGAGGGGTACCAAATAATAGACTACATCAAACTATTAAAAGAAAAAATTTATGTAATTTGGATATATGTTTTATTTCGAATTAAATTATATAATTTAGGTCTTAAATTTTATGTTTAGATTATATAACTAGGGTATTAAAATTTTATGTTTGGATATTGAATTATGTAATTCGAATTTTTAAATTCATGTATTTTTTAAATTAAGTTTAAAATTTATATAAGAAAAATAAAAAATTGGATACCCGTTACTTGATTTTTCGAGTATCCAAAGTATCAAATATCCAAAAGTCCAAGTTCAAATATGAATTAATTTTTTAATTACTTAAATATCCGGATATCCAAATTTAAACACCCCTAAATACTATCGCTCACTTGCCATTAGAGACAGAATCATAAATTCAAAAATAAAAATATTGTTTTTTTTCTTAAACGGGTATATTGATTTCTTTTTTATACATATTGAATTATTTTTTTCTATAAAATAATACCGAGTTACAAATATATATATATATATAATTTCACTCTATGAGGAAAAATTATATTATGGGTAAGTCTTATCACGTGTCCATAGGATTAACCACTAAAAATCACATACCTAATCAATTTTTTCATGTCATATTTTTTAAGTGAAATTTTACTTTAAAAAAATATCTTTAAAATGAATTAACAGTAAATATGAGTGAAGATTCACATAGAAAAATATGACATAAAAAAATGATAAAATGAATGTTTTTTAGTAGTTGGTCCATTAATGATGATGTGAGACTTAATTTCTCCTCTCTGAGGCTCGGTACATCCCCACCACATCAAGGATTTATTAGGATTTGGCACATCATTTATAATTTATCTAATAATATTTATTTATTTTAATATAATTTTAAATAATTATATACTTTTTAATTATATAAAAAATAAAGATTAACCTTAAAATAACATTAAAAATATTATTAGATCAAACTATAAATATTATGATGAGACAAACTCATCTAATAATTTTTCAACCAGATGAGTGATTATAGTCTTAATCTAAAATAATAATGAGATAAATTTAATAAAAAGAATTTAATATTTTAAAAAACAATTTGCAGTGTATTATAATTTAGGGTAAACTACTCAAATGGTCATATAATTATACAGTTGATGTATATTTTTACTTATGTCATTTTAACCACTTAACTATTTAAATGGTATTAATCAAATTATTTACCGTTAAAACAGGGTGATACGGTAGCTAATAAACTTTTATATAATTACACATATGATATTTTTAGTTACATAAATTATCAATTTTATCCTAAATTTAATTTAATTTAATTTAATAAAATAAATTAATTGTTTAATTTAATGATAATATATGTCAATACTTGATTGAAAGAAGAAAATGAAAACAAACTAATTGTCTATAGCGGGGTCCATGCAAATATAGTGTAAAATAGGATTGTTTAAAAATATTCAATCCGGTTGATTTGATTTAAAAATCTGTTGATTAGATTTAAAAATTTGAATATTTGATTTAACTTTTATTTTTAAATCAGATATCAAATTTGATTTTAAATTTTTTAAATGGAATAAAATCATAATATTTTAAATTTTGAATTATTCGAAAATCCAAATTTTTGATTTTTTTAATATTATTTTTTATTTTTAATAATTTTATGTTTGTTATATCCAAAAATTAAAACAATTAATTTTTTATAGATATGAATTATTTTACCTTTAATAATTTGGTTTTATTTATATTCAAAATTTTAAAATTTTCATAAAACCTATAATTTTAAAAAATAATTAAATTAACAAAAAGTTTTGGATATTCAAATTTTTGAAAATTTGATCCGATTATCTAAAATATCGGATATTCGGTAAAAAAACTGAATCAAATATAGATCACTATATTACCAATACGAAAACTTGAATATATAAAATTTCCGAATCTGATCTGACTCAATATCCGATAATAAACACCCATAACTTGAATATCGTGATTTTACCACTAAACCAGCGATATAGAGTGACAAATGTATTATATACCTTAATATTCTTTTAAAGTCAAGAAAAAAAAACATATTAATTAAAAAAATATACTTAAAATACATAAAAATATTTAAATCATTATAATAAATTTCATATTTAAACTAAAGTTGATACAGTTGTCAGGGCAGAATTAAAAATTTTTTATAGAAAGAAATAAAATATATATTTTAATTTTTTTCTAGATTGATGGACTAAAATATAATTTTTTAAAATAAATTATATTTTTATTTTTTAATCTATGTAGTATACGAAAATAATAATTGGTGAGGATCGAATCTCAGGGTCGTTCCTGAGATTTTAGTAGCCCTAGAGCAAATGTAAAAATCTAAGTCTTTAATAATAAATATTAAAAAATATTTTTAATAATAAATATTAAAAAATTAAATTAAGTATATGCTTACTAATAAATATTAGAAAAAATTAGGCACCTAATAACAAGTATTGATAAAAAATTAATCATTAATAATTAATATTAGAAAAAATAAATTTTAAGAGTAAACCTCTATCGATAAATATTGTGAAAAATCTAACTTCTAATAACAAATATTGAAAAACTATGGTTTTAATAATAATTATTGAAAAAATAGACTTCTTATGTAAATATTAAGAAAAAAATTAGATCCTTATAATAAATATATTGAAAAAATAGGTTTCTAATAATAAATATCAAAAAATAAATTTTAAAATTAGACACCTAATAACAAGTATTAGAAAAAAACGTGACACTAATAACAAATAACAAAAATAAATAAATTTTAATAATATATTAATAAATATTAAAAAAATATTTCTTTAGAGTAAAATCCCTAATAATAAATTTAGTAAAAGATAGGCCCTTAACAATAAATATTACCAAAAAATAGAATTTAAGAATCATAATAAAAAATAGGAAAAGTGAATTTTAAGAATAGACTTAGTACAAATATTAAAAAATTAAGATCATAATAACAAATACTAAAAAATAAATTTATATAATAATATATAATAATAAGTATTAAAAAATAATAATTAACTTATAATCATAAATATTAAAAATTAATTTCTAATAAAAATATTAAAAAAATTAAACTATAATTAAAATTGAATATATTTAATTAAAAAAATAAAATTAAGAACCTTTGATAAGGTGGATTTTGGACCGTCACTCTTATGGTCCAACCCAGGTACGATTCTGCTTTTAATTTGGTCATTCCAAAAGCACGTTTTTGGTTTTCATAAATAAAGATAAAATAAAACAAAATACATTAACAATGACATGTGAAATAAATATTAAATGTTCCTCTCCTGCCATGTCACTCGTGCTTTGGCAATATAATATGCATACACATGACGTGTTTTCCTTTTTACATGCACTATGTTTTAGATATTATTGTTGATAAACATATCACTATATCTAATAGTTACCGTCTCATTGGTTTTTCATCTAAGATTGTATAACGACACTTTAACTTTTGTTTAATACTGCTTTTAATTCGATCGTAAGTGAGATTAATTTTAACATTGTGCATTAAAAAAATGTGTATATTCAATTAAAAATTATTTTGATATTACTTTAGTCTGAAAAATTTAATATTAATAAAACGACAATTAAATAAAGTATCAATTTTTAGTTGATGTAGAGGTGTTAATTACTTTTCATCTATAATCGACTCCCGAACTCTAATTTTTTAAAATTTTTTATTTTACGGTGTCCAGTCTACCTAAACGACCGGTGACGACTCTAATTTTCAAAAATAATTTCTAAACAAAAAATCACACATTAATTTTCAAAACATAACCAAACATATTTCCAATATCGAAAAAAATTCTAACGACACCTAATTAGTAGATTTTTTATATCGCTACAAAACCTTAGTCGAAAGTATAATAATATCCTCTAGTTTTAATATTAAAAACACACTTGTTTTCTTTGAGAGATTATTAGGTGAACCTTGTTCACCACGTCATCTATGGTCCAAGTAATCAGGACCGTTGATCTAATTAATCACCTAATAATTACCCACCCTCCATGTAGGAAAGAGGTGATAATTTACTTGAAAAAAAATAAGATCAACGATCCTGATTAATTGGGACCATGAATGACGTGGTGAACAGAATTCACCTAATAATTTTTCTGTCTTCTTGAAAATTCACAATGAAACAGAAATATACGATAGAAAGGTGAAAAATGGTATTTTATAAGGTTCAATAATTTATAAAAAGAATTATTTTATTTATAAAAAATAATTATATATTCTTTATATAATATAAAAAGATATAAATTCTAAAAGATTGTCAACAGATACCAAGCAATAATAAATTATAAGTAAATTACTCAAATGGCTACTTGATAATAGTTGACCGGATGATGCGTTAATCTCAAGTAATAATAAATTATAAGGTAAAATTAGGGATGTCGATGGATCCTGGATCCGAACCGAATTCGTAGATCCAGATTCGTTTTATAGGGTTTAGATCTTAAAATTTTAGATTCAATAGATTTGGGTTGAATCTTCTGATTAAAATACGAATATGAATCATGATCTGATATTTAAGATCCGAACTTAAACTCGGATCTATTTATCTATTTATTAAAAAAATCTACCTTTAGTTTTAAAATATATAAATATATAATAGTAGGGTTTATATTTTATATTATTCTCTAATATAATTTTTATTTATTTATGACAAAGAGACTTTTTGAAAGAATACATGCATGTTCTACTATTAATGAAGATTGTGATGATGATGCTTAAATGATGAATATCATGATAAGTTATATAAGAACGTTATTAAATTTAATCTTAATATTTAAATTTCATAAATATTATTTTTAAAAAATAAAATTTTCTCTTCAGTTGGTAGTTTCTTGTTTGTTTTAGTATGTTTATGATTTAAGTAGTGATAAAGACTATCACTCTAAAAAGTAGAAGTACGATACTCGCTTTGCGACAATGAAATATTTTATGATCTACATTTTTTAATAGTTGTGTTATTCAAAAGATATTTACGTAATTGTCGAGTTTTATTAAGATTTTAATTTATTGTTTTTTATACCGATACTAGTTAATTGAAATTAATCTTTTATTCATCGAAGTTGTAATGTAAAATTAATTATGACAGTTTTATTACGTTAGAAAATAGGTCAAATAGTTTTTTTAATAAATCCATTTTGGATCTGTTTTAGACCCGGATCTATAAGATCCATTGGACCTGGATCTTAATTTTCTAGACCCACGGATCTAGGACGAATCTGGATTCATGATATAAAAATAGATCTGGATCTGAATCCATCTGTATCTAGTCCACATTCGACCCGTTGCCATTCCTAATTAAAATATTCAAATGACTATTTAATTATAAGATTGAAGTGGATATAAGTATCAGATTTATAATTATATTATAATAAATATTTAATTATTAAGTGGTATAATCAAATTATCTATAGTTAAAATTTAGTGAAAAAAAAATAACGTAGCAGTTAATAAAAAATTATATAACTATATATTTAATTTATTTTTACGTATTTTATCAGTTTAATTTTAATTTAATGAAATAAATTAACTATTTAATTAGTGGCTGACAAAATAAGAACCATTTGACCCTAGGGAGACATACCCTAGGCAAGCATGGTGTGAATGCCATGACCTTACCACACAAACTTTGGGTTTCAAAGCTCTCTCCACACAAACTGAAAGCATCGCTTTTCCTTTTGTTTCCACACGCCGGTCATCGGCATGAGTCCTCACGGCGAAGGGTAAAGTGATGATGTTATGCATCAAGAAAATAGATCGAACGACACCAAGAGATGGAGGTAAACCAAAAAAGACTCTTTCCCTCAAATTTTCTAACTCCCGAAAAAATCCAAACCCAGAGACAAAAGCTATACCCAGAATCCGGTGAAGGAGAGACGACTTCGACAAGACATGACTAGGGATGGACATGAAACCCGAACCTAACGGGTTTTGACTTAATCTGATTTAATAGGATCATAATTTTTATTAAATATATAAGGTTCAGATCAAATCGGATCGGGTTGGATGAAATATATAAAAAATTCAGAATCGGGTCAGAATCGTGTTTAGGGTGAAAAACAACTACCCGACTCAGATACTTTTATAATATTTTTAATTTTTATATTATATATATAATATAATAATATTATTAAAGTTTTATTCTTTCCCAAATTTCTTCCCGATTCATCTTCTCCAGTTTTCCTTCACAGTAAAATCCTAAAATTTTCTTTCCTAAACCACTCGACAATCACTCATCAACATCACAATCTTGATTCCATAACTTTGATCTACAAAAAGGTATTTGTTTTATATTGTTTTAATTTTTTGTTTTAACACGTGTTATTCTTTTTCTGCCCCGTCTTTACAACATTTTCTCATCAATGTCCAACTCCCATTCTTTTTTTGTTTTGTTTTTGTTTGTACTTCAACTAATGGCAGAATATAACATTACAATGGACCATCTGTTTATTTAGGATAACCTATAAACCAGATGGAAATCTTTTTATTGATCTCAACAACTAACTAAATAAACCATCTATGCTATTCAAAAATCCAAGACATTCAAACTTTGACAAATCAAATTTTAAAAACTGAGCCATACTGCTTAATCTCTAATTATTTAGTTGATGTGGAATATAATTTTACAAAAGATAGACATCATTGACCCTATTCTCATGGAAGATATTGATGAAAGCAATGAGTGATTGCTTGGGAGAATAGAGAATAACTCATTTACTGATGTAGATGAATTTGTGTTTGATGATAATGATAGTTTGACATGGGATCAAGTTGATAGAGCTGTAAGAGCCCATTATCCTAGCTATTTGACTAGAGCACCAAAGATCAATGAAGAAAGTTCTAGACCATCTTTTAGATTTGATAAAAAATGCAACTACGAGCTTCACATAAAATTTCGGTGCATGATGATGTAGATGAGATGGAAGAGGATATTGGTGAAGATAAGGATAGTGGAGATGAAAGTTATGATGAGTATGATTTGGATTAGTGGAGTGTTAAACTTTGTGTGATTAAGTATATTAAATTTAAATTTAATTGCGTTGTGTGTCATAAATAAAGCATTAAGAACTTTAAGTCTCCAAGACTTCAACAATCATGTTGTTTGCTTTCTGTTCTTCTTTTTTTTTTTAATTACACTTTCATATTAATTTGTGTAGTTAATGCATGATATTAAATATTTTAACCTTTAAGTATTCATAATATGATAATAATGATATTTTGTGTACAAATTATGTTATATAATTGATTTACAAGTTTATTGGTATAAAAGTGAGTCTTGCCTACAAAAAACGTGCCTTGCGCCTCGCGCCTCGACTTTAGAGACTTTTTGCGTCTCGGTGTGCTTTGTGCCTTTTAAAACTAAAATTTGACCATATTTTTGCCTTCTTGACCTAACACCTTCTAGGTTTTACAGTTTTGACCGTCGTGGATGACGTTCAGTCATGGTGGCGCTCAGTATGTAAAGGGACGGGTCATTGAAGAGTCGGATATTGTAACGAAAAAGTCGAATCTAGAGAATGACGAGTCGCACGTGACTGCCACGCGCACGTGAGAGTCTAGGCGTTAGGCGCGTGACTGCCACGCACCCAACTGTAAAGAATCCTAATCGTCCGTTCATTCTTTGATCCAATGGTTGCCGGCATGCAGTGACCGCATAGATTACAAGAATATGTTATATTAGGTTAAATATTTAGGTTGGGCCCAACAGGCCATGTAACATAACTTTTTTATGGATTTGTAACAAAATGATGTCTGGGCTGATAATTATTTAAATTTGGACTATTTGGGCTTTGTTTAATATCACTTTTTTGGGTTTTAATACTTATTTAACGGGGTCAATTGAATTATCATTAATAATACTAAGTATATAATATTTAATAAGATAAAGTAATAACACATATTAATAATAACCACAATATACACATATTACACATGCTTAACATGTGCACAAAAACCAAATCTAAACACATAATGTCATAAGAAAAAGAAAAAAAACATGATATATGATACCTAGACACGATGACACACATACACTACATACTAATAAAAAAATACGTACATAATAACTAAATGTAATACATGCATATACGATGCAAACAAACATAACACTCGACTTAGATTAATATTACACAGTGAGATTTTAGACATGCACAATAAGAGCGACCGCACAGAGCCCCTAAAAAAAAGAGACCCCTAAATTTTGATAAACTACATTCATTAGATATATTAATCTTGAAATTTATTAAATGTTAAAATTTTTAAAAATATTGTCAAGAAAGATGAATTATAATTGTTAAAAGGTTATAATTGTTTTTTAAATGTTATAATTAATTATAGAATCAAGTTAAGTTTGAGTGAATCGAATCAAGTTAAGTTTTCGAGTTCTTATAAAAATTTAATTGTAATTATTTATTATATTGTAATATGATTTGATTTAATTTAAATGACTTTCACTAATCATTTACGATATGTATATATAAATTCATATTTTTTCGTATGTGACAATATTTTTTATATTTTTATATATCGGTATATATATCATAAAAATTTAAATGACTCATCTCGAACTTTAAAATAAATCTTCTAATCCCTAAAAATTTTGAGTCATTCGAGTTATCCGAAATTCTATTTTATAACTCAAACTTTATATAAGTTTTTTTGAGCTAATTCAAATTTATAAAATTTTATGTCGAGTCAAGACGAGTCGAGTATTTTCGTCTTGAGTTAAATTTATTCAATTTTTTTTATTTGATTCAAATTTTACTCACCCTTAAAAGTAACCCTTATTTTTTCTAGTTAAACTTTAACACTCAAATTAAAAAATTAAAATCGACCATCAACATTTAAAAAACAAATAGCTATATTTTAAACAGAGTTGCATAAAACTTAAAACTTTTAACACCGATTACAAAAAATTCCACACGCAGTCCACGTACATGTGAGGGAATTTTATTTTGAAATTTTAAGTATTTATTTTTAAAATATATATTTTATAATTTGAACTTCAAAAAAATTATATTTTCGTAGGCCAGATTGGGTGAAAACACCCGTTTAGGAAGAAGGTAAAATTTCAAATCTTTTCAAAACGCCCGTTTGAATCCTAATCGGGATGTAAAAAAAAATTTCGGATGGGTTTTAGGTCGGACATTGTCAGGTCGGGTAAAATCGGATACATATTATTTCAGGTTAATTTGATGTTTTGATTCGATTCGGATTGGGTACGGGTCCATTTCAGGTCGGGTCCTTTTAGGTCAGGTTTATTTCAGGTCGGTTTCAAACGGTTTGGGTCCAAATCAGATAATTGACAGGTTCATTTCAGGTTGGGTTCATTTCAAGTCGGTTTTCTTTTAGGTCGAACTAATTCAAGTTTTAAATTCATATTAATTAAAATTATTAAGTTTGAGTTTGATGCAAATAAGTAATTAAGTAAATAACCGATAGACTTTAGGTTAAATGATTGATCATTCATTTCGAATTAATTATTTAATATCTAGCGTCTATAATTAACATGAATCCTATTAAAAATAAATATTACCAAAATGCATTATAACCAAAATGCAAATAATAACACGTAATACTATTAACACAACACATGTATATTAACACATGCATAAACATAACCGCACGTACTAATATACAATATTTAAAAATATTACATAGCAACCGAATCCCATATTGATAAAAAAAAAACACTAATAAATCTCGTTAAAATGTCACGCCTATTATTCTGGAAAAATAAAATAAAAGAGGTTGACCTTGATAAAATTAGTGATTACAGTTCTATTGAGCAGTGAGATTTTTGGACATGCGCAATAAGAGAGGCCGCACTGGGATCCTAAAAAAGAGGACCCCAAAATTTTGATAAACTACATTCATTAGATATGTTAATCTCGAAATTCATTATAAAATTTTTAAAAATGCTATTAAGACAGATGAATTATAATTGTTGAAATGTTATAATTATTTTTTAAATATAATAATTAATTATAGAATCTCGTTAATTATTCCTATTACGAACTATTACTTCTATAGAACCAGTAGAATTCTAGAAAAACATAATAGTAGTGACCGCACAAGGCCCCTAAAATAGATAATTGCTTCTAAGGGCCACTTTTAAAACTAGTAGGGTTTGTAGATAATTACTTCTAAGAGTCATATTTTTAGAATTAGTAGGGTTTGTGGATAATTGCTTTTATAGGTCACATTTTAATAAATTGCACAGGGCCCTCAAACTCTGTAAACCGCCCATGATGACACAGGACATATAATGACACACACAACGTACAAGATAATATATAATGGAATATAATTAAGACTCTTATTTAAAACATGCAAAAAAATTAAAGATTTTATTTTTCGGTTAAAATAAGTAATTACAGTTTTTAGTCTATTATTATTATTAGGAGTTATTCTTATACTTTAACATTGCATGTTTTATTATTATGTTTATCTATAAAACTATATATTTTTTAAAATATGTATTTAAAATATTATCATACCAAATAGATAAATGTTTTATTTTTAATCATAAGAATATTTTGTCAATGATTATTGAAAAATTTTTATCATCTAACTAAAACGAGATACATAACATTTTTTTTAATTTTTTCGTTTGTCAAATCCCCACAATGATAAAAAACGACGATCATATAATTTAAGATTAAAAATTAAAAAAATTTAGGGTAAGATCAATTGATGGGTTTTAATGGCTAAAAAAGTGGTGAGTGATAGTAACCATAACCAAACTGTAGGGATTGAGATTTAAAAATTTAAGATTTATATATTTAATTTTTTTGAAAAAAATAGGATTAGGTTCAGAGATTTAAGAGCCGTGAAAAGTGGGGATAGTTGAGTGATGATCCGGCAATGAAAGTGAGGTTGGTGCGACTGTCATAGTTTAATCGATTAACGGAGCATTTAACGTATTAATTTTTTTAAAAAATAAATAACAGTATAAAATTTTGAATACATATTTGTTTTAAAATACTTTGACATATTTCATAAGACGGATATAATTTGAATATTTATTTTATAATTAAATTTAATTCTATTTAAGAAATTAATTTTATTAAAAAATCAGAAAATAATATTACATGTTACATAAAAAAATGCCTCCGTTTAAAATGAAAAAAAAAGTACGACACGATATCTTATTAGAAACGTAACAATCGCCTAACAAAATTATAAAACAAATGATAAGTCTACAAGCGTTGAATATTGATAAACATCGTTAAATATTATTAAATTAATTAGTAAAAATTTAAGAACTTAATCTATAATTAATAATTATTTAAAAATATTTTTAATTAAATTAATTTTTATATGCCTGAGGGTGGGCCAGTACCCACCCTGAAATATTTTTATAGCTGTTATATATTCGATTTATTCATCCAGGCCCACCCTAAAATTTATATGTGCCCACCCTTATTTATATGTATTTACTTTATTATATATTTGTTCCCACCCTAATTTATTTGTGTCCAAAAGAAAATTAAAAATTATCTATTATAAATATTTTTTTTTGTTTTAGCCAAAATTTTTATCTATTAGGCCCTAACCAAAATTAAACCTAAAGTTTTTTCTTTAAGTTACTTTCCCTGTCCGTTTGTCCCATTTTTATATTTCTTTCCCTGTCTGTTTGCCTATTTTTATATTTTCTAGCGAACAAAGCCACCGTTCGTCAATTTGTGCAGTGAGAATCTCTGTTAAGACGAGTGGGCAAGGATATATCGAGATCATCTCTATCATACAGTGAATCTCCGAGCTTAAAATCAGTAACTCTCATGAAATATTATTCTGTTGTTTTTCATGGATTTACTGTTTTTATAGAGTTATTATTCTATTGTTTACTTGTATTTGGGACTTTATTATTCTATTATTCTTCATGGATTTATTATTTTGAAACGGTGAATTTTTTTATAGGTTTTAGTTAATCGAGTGAAACTCAAACTCTAAATTTCCAGAATAGCAATGTTTGAAACATGTGCTTCGATGATATACGTTTATTATTACTTTATTATTTTGAAACAATAAAATAAAACTTAATTTGTTTTCATATGAAATAAAACTTCATCACTGCTTTATTGTTTTTCATTTATTATTTTGTGTACTGGAATTTGTCAAATGTTAACTTAATTTGTTTGTTGGTGATATTTCTTTAAATTTTAATAATAACATTGATATATTTAATTATTTTCTTGTTTAAAACAAATTAGAACATAATAATTTTAGAACCTTTTGTTTTTCCATTAATGAATGATATTGTACATGATATTTTTTCCGTTTTATATTTTATATATTTTTTAATATTATAATTGAATTAATTTTATGTTTAGGTATGGAAAAATATTTCAAGAGGAAGACAACAACAGAAGACTCATGTTCGAAAAAAATTACAAGTTGATTTAGAAAATCTTCAAGGGGACCCCGGAAAAAGACCAAAGATTATAGAATATCATCCTAATGATCGTGAAGAAATTCGAAGGGCTTATTTGTTGAAAGGTCCTTGTCAACCAAAAGAACACAAATTTCCTAAGAAGAAATATAATGATAAGTTACGAAGTTTCAATTCCAAGTGGTTCGAAGAACATAAAAGTTGGTTAGAATATAGTGTATCTAAAGATGCAACATTTTATTTACATTGTTATCTTATGAGACCTGAATCAAGAGGAGAACAAGGAGGAGGTGATACATTTTTTGTTGATGGATTTAGAAATTAAAAAGATAAGAGCAGATTGCAACTTCATGTTGAAGGTGCTAATAGTGTTCATAATGTAGCTTGGAGAAAATGTGAAGCTTTAATGAATCAAAAGCAACATGTTGAAGTTATTATTACGAAGCAATCTAATCAAGCCAAACAAGAGTATCGAACTCATCTTAAAGCTACAATTGATTGTGTTTGATTCCTTTTATGACAAGGATTGACTTTCCGTGGGCATGATGAGTCTTATGATTCTTGTAATCAAGGTAATTTTCTAGAACTTTTAAACACTACACCATATATGTTCTATAGCGGCGCACTTAGTGGTGTTTTTATAACAAACGCCACAAATAATCGCATAATAGTGGCGTTTTAAGTACAAACGCCACAAATCTTCAAAGCTAGCGGCGATTTAACCGGAAAACGCCGCAAATTGTGGAAGTCTTGTGGCGTTTTATTTAAAAACGCTGCAAATTATGGAAGTCTTGTGGCTTTTTATTTAAAAACGCCGCAAATTGTGGAAGTCTTGTGGCGTTTCATTTAAAAACGCCGCAAATTGTGAAAGTCTTGCGGTGTTTCATTTAAAAACGTCGCAAATTTATAGGGTTTTAGCGGTGTTTGTTTTTAAAAAACACCGCAACTTCATCTTCTTATTACAGTGTGTTCTTTTCGGTCATTTTCACCCGAAAATTCTCAAACCCCGACCTAAAAAACGCTCTGCAGAAAGTTTTGGTCCCCAATCGCCGCCTCTTGTCATCGCCGGTGTCTCTTCGCCGTTCGGTGAGCCCGATTCCGTCTCCATTTTGGTATATGATTTTATATTTTATATTTTATGAATTTGTACCCTAAAATTTTGAAAATTACTGTTTCCATACCCGAATTTGTAGGCCTATAAGTGCAATATAGGTTACCAGTGTGCATTTTTTTATATATTCTGCTTCAAAATTGAGATATCTTCAAATGGCTACATTTAATCACCGTGACAAGATTTGGGTGTTCAGTTTTCTTGGTGTTTATTTTTGTGAAGAATGCTAAATTTGTTAGATAATTTGTACCATACAAGAAGCATGTCTAGGATTAGAATTTTATTTGCAGTATACCATTTACTTTTTTTTTCTTTGAAATGATCTTCATAAATTGAATGTTTTTATAATTCCAACTTCTTACTTGGTTGTCACTCAGCTTTAATTTATTGTTTTCAATGTTGCTTTCTCGCTTAGCCACACCAGAGTGTTGCAGCCTGCAGGCTAGGATAGAGAACTGATAGAAAGTAGACAGGACAAGAATGAAGATAGATTAGGTAGGAAAAGATCAAAATAGGCATTGTTAAGAGAGGAGGGAAAACTTTAGAAATTTGATTCAATAATCGGCATGAAAGAGGAATCCTGGCTCAAGAGTGTTTTAACCCAAACTTCACTCTCAATGGAGGCCAGTATCTTCTACCAGCTTCACTCTCATACACATCGCTCTCCAAAGGAATGAAATAGGCAAAACATATGGGGCATCAAACAAATGTATAATAGCCAAAAGCTTGACAACACTTCCCATATTGCCTTTTCTTTTTGTTATTTCTGGTTGCATTTCCTTACATGGGTTGAGCAAAAATGGAACAGACATTACCTCAGAACATGCAGGTCTATCTGCACAGTGAAGTTACATGTCTATAAAGAGAGAAAAATATGCTCAACCATTGTCAAAAATTGTATATATACAGTATACTGATATGCTTATACAGTGTAACTTAAAGAGAGGTTAGATATGGCAGTGAAGGCTGTTTTCAAGATTATCCACTTAATCATAAAGTATAATTTTATTTTAATTCTTAAAAAGGTATTAGCCTGGCTAGATTATCCATACAAAATGCCAATGAAACAAGGGTCCCCACATCTTTGTAGTTATAATATTAATTTATATACATCTCTGTAATGGGTTCCTTTCCACACTCAAAAGCTTTGAGTTTTCTATGTTTCTGTAAAACTAGACTTCTCCACCTTTGTTGTTGAACTTGTCAATGGTTTGTTGATGTTATATTACAGAAATTCTAAATGGATAGAAGTTAGATGGATTTGTCAAGGGTAAGTACTGCATATCGAAATGGAGTGGAAACTTTTCTAAATGTAGCTTTTGCGAATGCAAGCCAAGAGAATATAATTCTTTGCCCCTGTAAAAAGTGTGTGAACATTAATTGGTACATCCGTGAAGTTGTAGAAGAACATTTAATTGTTTATGACTTTGTTCCGGGATATAGAAAATGAGTATTCCATGGAGAGTTAACACCTCGTACTGCTTCTTCTACGAGTAATTTGTCTTCTCATCCTATTGTTGATCGCGGACCTGTTATAGAAGATGACATGGAGGGTATGTTGCGAGATGCATTTAATATGCACAAGAATCAACAATCTATTAGAGAAGAAGATTGTGATATTGGGGTAAATGATTTTACCGAGATGAGAAGAAATGAATGTGATGAAGAGCCAAATGGAGATGCTGCAAAGTTTTACAATTTGCTTGATGAAATGAACGAACCTCTTTACGATGGATCGAAGCATTCAAGACTCTCTTTTTGTATTCATCTTTTCCACTTGAAATGTTTGGGAGGATGGACTGGTAATTCCTTTACACAATTATTAGAGTTTTTAAGAGAAATGTTTCCATCTGCCAAAATTCCTCAATCAGGTAAAGATATGAAGAAAATGATAAAAGATTTGGGCCTTGGATATGAAAAAATACACAGTTGCCCGAATGATTGTATGTTGTATTGGGGTGATAAGAAAGATCAAGAGTCATGTCATGTATGTGGTAAATCTCGATGGATGAATATGGATACTCGAGATGTGATTGAAGACGAAGTTGAGGCACGATCAAGAAAGAAGCCAGTGAAGATTTTACGGTATTTTCCTCTAATACCTAGACTTCAAAGACTTTTTATGTCTTCGAAGACTTGTGAGTCTATGAGGTGGCATTATGATGGACGAACCGATGATGAATTGTTAAGGCATCCTGCAGATGGTGAAGCTTGGAAGTCAGTCGACCAAAAATTTCCAAGTTTTGCAGAAGATCCTCGAAATGTCAGACTCGATCTTGCATCTGATGGGTTTAATCCTTTTAAAATCATGAGTACTTCATACAGTACTTGGCCCGTTCTACTTGTTCCTTACAATTTGCCCCCATGGATTTGCATGAAACAAACATCTTTTATCTTATCCATGATAATACCCGGTGAGAAAGGTCCTGGTAATGATATTGACATATATCTACAACCTCTAATTGTAGAGTTAAAACAATTGTGGGTGGGTATTGAAACATATGATGTATTATTGAAGAAGGAGAACTTTACTTTGCGTGCAGCTTTATTATGGACTATTAATGATTTTCCTGCTTATGCAAATTTATCTGGGTGGAGTACCAAAGGTCATTATGCTTGTCCTTGTTGTGCTGCACAAACATGTTCGAAGTGGTTGTACAATGGAAAGAAGTTCTCTTACATGGGACATCGACGGTGGTTAACTGAAAATCATCGTTTTAGATTTCAGAAGAATATGTTTGATGGCACTGAAGAGTTTAGAACAGCTCCTGAGCAAACAATCGGGTCCGATATCTTATACATGTTGAAAGATACAAAATTCAGCTATGGAAAGATGATCCAACCACCAAACCTACGATCAAAGAGAAAGATGAAAGAGGTGTGTGAAGGCGATGCTGAACCTCTTAGTGATAATGAGTCTGATGAAGAGGATGATCCAAATGAGGCAGAGTTATGGAAAAAAAGAAGTTTTTTTTTTGAATTGCCTTATTGGAAGGATAACATTTTGAGACATAATCTTTATGTTATGCATATTGAGAAGAATGTTTGTGAGAATATTATTAGAACCATTCTCAATGTCGATGGAAAATCTAAAGACAATTTAAAGAGTCGACTTGACTTAGTTGACATCAGAATTCGACATGATCTTCATCCTCAGATACTTCCTAATGGAAAATCTTTCTTACCGCCTTTTATATTTATGATGTCGAAGATAGAAAAAGAAATATTCTGTAAGGTGTTAAAAGATATAAAGGTTCTGGATGAGTATGCATCAAATATATCTCGATGTGTCAGTATGAAAGATCAAAGACTTTATTCTCTAAAGTCACATGATTATCATATACTGATGCAAGATCTTATGCCAGTTGTCTTACGGGGTTGTATGTCGAATGAGGTGATATCTTGTATAATTGAGCTTTCCAATAATAATGAAAGCTCTTTGTGGTAAAGTTTTGGTGGTTGAAGAACTTGAGAAACTCCAAGATCAAGTAGCGTTGACTTTATGCAACTTGGAGAAGATATTTCCACATTCATTCTTCACAATTATGGTGCATTTGTTGGTTCATCTCCCTCACGAAGCTAAAGTTGGTGGACCAGTTTTTTATTGTTGGATGTATCCTATAGAGAGGTATAAATTTTTCGAACGTTATTTAATAATATTTAGATATTCAACTAGTTATATAATGTTGTGTTTATTGCGTGTTTAGGTTCTTGTGCAAATTGAAGTCTTATTGTCGTAATAAGCGTTATCCAGAAGGATCAATTGCTGAAGGGTATTTAGCCGAGGAGTGTATGACTTTTTGCTCTAGATATTTGGAAGATGTCGAAACGAGATTGAATAGACCAACTAGAAATAAAGTATGTAGTACTAATAACGGAGAGACTTACATGTTTGGGAGCTATGGTGAACCACTCGGCAAAGTTGAAATTGTACAGTTAGATGATAAGTCATGGGTGCAAGCACATCGATATGTTCTTTTTCATCATGACTCAATAGAGCCTTTTCGAACGTAAGTTTCTATAAATTCATATTTTACAACGTTGACTTATTTTTTGTTCTCATTCTTTAACCACGTAACCTATTTTATAGTGAGTATAAGAAAGAGTTACAATCTCGTGTACGCTCAAGAAGATTAAATCAACGAGAGAGTCATAAGCTCTTTGTAGAAACTTTTCACGAATGGTTAGGGAAAATGGTAAGTATAACTAAAGCTTTATATGACTTTTCTAGTCTTAATATCAATATGCATGAATGTTAACCAATGTAACTTCTCACGTGTAATAGGTTTGCTGTGGGAGAGAAGTTAGTGAAGAAGTAAAATGGCTTTATCAAGGCCCAAATAAAATTGTTAAGAGATATAATGCCTTCCTCATTAATGGGTATAAGTTTCATACGAAATCTCGAGAAAGATTACGGAGGACGCAAAATTGTGGAGTTATTGTTACTTCTTCAATTACAAGTTATGCTAGTGCAAGGGACAATCATTCTGTGGAGGGAGATGTTGAATATTATGGAATTATTACCGACATTGTTGAGTTGGATTATTATGGAAAACGGAAGGTTGTGTTGTTTCGGTGTGATTGGGCTGATGTCAACAGTATTAGGGGAATTAAAAAAGATCAATTTGGTTTTACAATGGTGAACTTTTCTCGATTAATTCATACTGGCCAACAATTGATGGACGAACCATATGTATTCTCGTCTCAAGTCAAACAAGTTTTTTATTCCCATGATCCAACCAAAGATGGTTGGTATGTTGTACTCCGTAACACCCCTAGAGAATTGATTAATATCGGGGATGGTAGAGATGACATTGAAATAAGACCAAATACTTTGCCTTTTGTAGCACAAAACTTAGATGGAACATCTTCTACTTCTAATTCACAGTTTTAATGGGTTCGAGACAACATGGATGAAGATTTTAATGAAAATTAGTTGCGTATTGTAATAAGATTTCTATTGAGCCTTATTAATTTTTTTACTAAAGTTGTTGTTACTAATGTTTCTTTTTCGTTTCTTACAGGTATTATACCGAGGAGAAAATTAAATAGCTTAAATATTGTTCAAGTTCCTCGAATAGGAGAAGAAACAAATGAAGATGACTTGTCTGGTTCTGCAACTTCACAAGTTCCTGAAACGGTTGAGAATATAGAAATTGAAGGTATTTTTTTAAACTTTATTTGAATCATAACTATTTGTTATTGTTGAAATGATTTAATAAAGTGTTGACTTGATATATTTGCATATAGGTGGAAATGGTCGAAGGCGCAAGACTAGAGGGCGGACGACTTTGATGGAATTATACGATCTCTCCGTTGGAGAACGTGTAAAAGTTTCAAGAAACGATGCCGGCCAACCTGTTGGTGCAGAAGCAGGTGTTTTGGCGAGTTATTTAGGCATTGTTGCGCGAAATGCTTCAATTTTGCCGATCAGTTATGAGTCTTGGCATCAGATGCCAAATAGTAACAAAAACCAAGCTCTTGATCTTGTTAAGGTAATAATAATATTATATTATATAACTCATTATATTTAAATAGTAATATTTAATTTTGATTTTCTGATTTTCAGGATAAATTTTCTTTGGAGATCTCGGATGATTATGTGAAGCATGCATTAGGAAAGAAATGGAGAGGCTATAAGAGCTTCTTGAAGAAGACGTATTTCAAAAACGATTTGAGCCTTCAAGAGAAATTTCAAAATGTTCCCCCAGGAATACTACGGTATCAATGTAAAGATGCAGTCAGGTTTTGGAGTTTAGCAAAAGGGGAGGTAACATCTACAATTTATAAGAATAACATTATATTATTCCAATTTTAACTTTAAATGTAATAAAAATTAGAAATTAAATAGGAAAGAGAGCGCGTAGGAATTACTAGTAGACAGAAACAAAAATTTACGCACACAACAGGGACGAAGAGCTTTGCTCGCATTGCTAATGAAGAGGTATTATTTTTTTTAAATATTATTTTTACTTGTATTACATTAAAGCTAATATTCATGTTTACTATATTTTGTATCTTGTGTCGACTGGTTCTACCATTGGACGGGTAAAGCTATTCGACATTACTCACACAAAAAAGGATGGCTCTCCAATGAATCCTGAAGCTGAAGAAATTCTGGTATAATGTTTTCATTTATTATTTTTCATCTATTATTTCGTATTATGTTGTATTATGTTGTAAATAATATTTTCATTTATTATTTTTCACAAATGATTATCAGACGAGAATGAAGGAAAAAAGAACAGAGATGGAAGCCACAGCTTCAACTGATGGTTCTGCTAATATTGCTGATATCGAGAATCAAGTTTTTGTTGAAGTTTTGGGTCCAGAAAGATATGGTCGAGTGTACTGTCAAGGGTCATTCGTGACACCAACTAAATATTTTGGATCCAAATCGTCTTAGTATATGCCATCACAAAGTCAGTCTTTTCAAGCGGAAGTTCAGTGTTTAAAACAACAATTAACTCAATTCCAAGCAGAGATAGAAGCAAAAGAAGCTGAGAGAGAACGAAGAGAAGCTGAGAGAGAAGCAAGGGAAGCAGAGAGAAAAGTAGCATATCAGAATCTTCAACAACAATTCCAAGATATGATGGCGATGTTAAAGCAAAACCAACCAAGGAATCCATCGCCTTAGATGATTTTAGGTTCATTTGGTTTGTACTTATTACTGAACTTTATTTGACTTAAACACTGAATTATTATATTTAACTTTATTTGATATTTGACTTTAATGTATTTTGGGTGGTTAAGTATTTTGGATTGTTTTACTGTTGTTTAATTGTATTGTTGTTGAAATATTAATTACAGGGAAGTTTTTGGTAGAAATAATAATTTAAAATTATTTTTTTAAAATACAGTATCAATAGCGGCGTTTGGAACAAACGCCACTAAAAACCCATAAACAATAGTGGCGTTTGTTTAAAAGCGCCATAAAAGTACAGAACAATTGTGGCGTTTATCTAAAACAAACGCCGCTATAGTACACGATCTTTTGCGGCGTTTATAGAAACCAAACGCCGCTGTAGAATGTACTTTAGCGGCGTTTTAATAAACAAACGTTGCTACAGATCGTGTACTTTAGCGGCGTTTGTTTTAGATAAACGTCACTACTTTTAGCGGCGTAGCTTCTTGCGGCGTTTTTTGTGGCGTTTTTATTTTTGCCGCAAGTACTTTTAGCAGCGCTAAAAAACGCCACTGTATGTATAAAAAAACGCCGCTATAAACCTGTTTTGCTGTAGTGAAAGTTTCTTGCTACTTATAATGAAACCATGAACAAAGTTTTTAAAAATACTCGTGGGAATCTTAAACTAATAGCACCGACTGTACAAAAAGATATTATTAATGCAGCTGTTAGTGAGACTACTTGTGCAATTATTGATGATCTGGGAAATGATTTTTTTGCTATTTTAGTTGATGAATCTCGTGATATATCTGTTAAAGAGCAAATGACTATTGTTCTACGCTATGTTGATAAGAAAGAAAGAGTTGTTGAACGATTCTTTTGTCTTGTTCATGTTTCTAGTACTGATGCCACTTCACTTATGAATGCTCTTGAAAATGTGTTAGCAACTCATGAATTATGTTTTTCAAAAATAAGAGGACAAAGTTATGACGGAGCGAGTAATATGAAAGGAGAATTTAACGGGCTCAAAAGTTTGATTCTAAGAGATAATGAGTATGCTTTTTATATTCATTGTTTTGCACATCAACTTCAGTTAGTATTTGTTGCTGTTGCTAGAAAACAAATTGAGGTTGACTTTCTTTTTAATTTGGTTGTTAATGTGGTTAATGTTGTTGGTGATTCATGTAAGAGAAACGAAATTCTTCAATCTAATCAAATGATTAAGGTAAGAGAGGCATTACAAAGTGGTGAAATCTTCAGTGGCCGTGGATTAAATCAAGAAACTGTTTTGAAGAGAGCTGGAAATACTCGTTGGGATTCACATTATAAAACTATTTTTTAACTTGATTGTCATGTTTTCTTCTGCGTTAGATGTGCTTGAAATTATTGAGGAAGATGAAACACACTCAGAACAAAGAGCTGAAGCTTGTATGTTGTTGAACTCCGTACAATCTTTCGAGTTTATTTTTAATTTACACTTGATGAAAAATATATTAGGAGTTAGTAATGAGTTATCTCAAGCATTGCAGCGAAGTGATCAAGACATTTTGAATGCTATGCAGTTAGTTAGTGTTTTCAAACAATGATTACAAGTGATGAGAGATATAGAATGACAATCTTTACTTGAAGAAGTTTCTTTGTTTTGTGAGAAAAAAAAACATTGAGGTTCTAAAGATGAAATATGTATTTGTTGTTTCAGGGAGAAAAGTTTATGAAGTTTCAAATTTACATCATTTTCAGGTTGAATTGTTTTATCAGGTAATTGATAGATAACTTCAGGAGCTTAATAATCGTTTTTCTGAGATAAGTACAGAGTTGTTTCCTTGTGTTGCTTGTTTGAGTCCAAAAGACTTATTTCTTTCTTTTGATAAGGAAAAGTTTATTCGTCTTGCTCAGTTTTATACATATGAATTTTCTACAGCAAATCTTGTGTTGCTCGATTGTCAACTTAAGAATTATGTTGTCGATGTTTGTTCAGATGAAAGATTTTACAATCTAAAAGAA
Organism: Abelmoschus esculentus; assembly: GCA_035048815.1. NCBI lineage: Eukaryota > Viridiplantae > Streptophyta > Magnoliopsida > Malvales > Malvaceae > Abelmoschus > Abelmoschus esculentus. The sequence goes on along the minus strand of JAUCBN010000007.1, from coordinate 16,007,794 downwards.
CTTTGTGATTTATCAGAAAAGATGGTCGAGGCAATGAAGCATGTTGTGTATCCACTTGTGTACTTACTTTTGAAGTTAGTTTTGGTTTTACCGGTTGCAACCGCAACAGTGAAAAGAACATTTTCTGCGATGCACTTTATAAAGAATCTACTGTGCAATTGCCTGGGAGATGAATGGTTGAATGATTTTTTAGTTACTTTTATTGAGAAAAATATATTTGATAATGTAGACAATGAAAATATCATACAACGATATCAAAAAATGAGATCGAGAAGGGAGCAAGTGTAAAAACTTTTTTAGTTGTATTTTTTGGAGTATTTATTATAATTAAAATATTATTAGTAATTTATCTTTAAAAAATTATATTGCTAAAGTATGGGTGCCCACCCTCACAAATATTTCTGGATCCACCACTGCGAGTGATCGCCCAGTTATTATCTTTCTCCTTGTTTTGTTTTCATTAAAACCGTCGCCAAATTTTATTTCATTATTGTTTTAATCACTGATGTGAAATATTTGACAAAAATTATAACATGACATGGTTTAATAACAATCTTTAACCCCTAAAATTGTTAGATTAAATATTTAATGGAGATTATAATATGACATAGTTTAATAATAATTTTAAATACTGAAATTATTAAATTATATAAATTTAATCCTAATAAAAAATAATCAATCAAATATTCATCAAATATTTAAAATTATTATTAAATCATGTCTTATATCTGTTAAATATTTAATAGTCATTGATCAAAATGTTAACAAAATAAAATATTAGTGACGATTTTGATAAAATTTAACTAGGTTATTAAAATAAAAAATGATAATAGTTGAATGATCACCTGCATAATTTTTCCTAAAAATAATTTAATTAAAATTTATTTTAAATAATTATTTTTTAAATTATATTTTAAATAATTATTAAATAGATATTAAATTTTTAAATTTTTTATTTTTTATTAATCAATTTAATAATATTCAACATTAATTAATTATTTTCAACGGTATTTAACTTCTATTATAAAATTATTCAAAAACAAAACAATCATCTCACAATGTAAAATAAACCGCGCAAATAACTCTCAAAAGTAAACAACAATTGTTATGTCTTAATTCAAACTATTATTTCGCTTTACAAAATAAAAAAGGTTAGGTTACTTAAGTGATGTGAAATTTTACAATAGAATTAGATTTTATTTAAGATACAATTGCAATTATTAAAATAATTATTAATCTATAAAATAATTCTCCAATTCCAAGCCTAATTTATTTAAACTCAATTCCAATTCTTTAGGTTCAATTTTAATTTTCTAAACTCAATTAAAATAATAATTAAAAGTCAATCTCAAATTTTTAAGTTTAATTTAAATTTATAATTTAAATAAATTATATATTAATAATTTTAATTAAATATATTATAATTAATATTAATTTAATTAAAATTAAAATAATTAAAATATTTCATTTAATTTTAATTTTAAATTTAAAATTATAGATTTAATTAAATTTTAATTTAAAATTAAAATTAAGTATAAAACAATTAAATTAAATATTAAATAAATTAAATATATAATATTAAATTTAAATTTTAATTCATAAATTAATTTCTTAAATCTAAGAACAATTTCAATTCCATAAATTCAATTTTAATTCCTTATTCTTTAAGTCAACTAAATTAATAATTACATTAAATTTTTAATTCTAAGCTCAAATAAATTAAATATTAATAATTTTAATTAAATATATTATAATTAAATATTAATTTACGTAATTTAAAAAATTTAAATTTAAAAAATTTAAATTTAAAAAATTATAATTTTCAATAAAATATTAATATAAAATTAAGTATCTTAAAATAAATACATTATTAAATAAGTTAATTAAATTAAATATGTAATATTATATTTAAATATTAACCCAAAAATTAATTTCATGAATTCATACTCAATTCCAAATTTTTAAGCACAATTATATTTACTAACATTTTAAATTCATCAGATCATTGGTATTCTTAATTACTTGTCATTTAAATATCAAGTCTGGTTAATATTAGTTCAAGTTAATAACAAGTTGGAGTTAAAACAAATCAGATCAATTATCAGGTCGGATAAAATAAGATCTCGGGTCGATTCAATCAGATAAAATTGGTTATCTGTCAATTCAGACTTGGATTCGGATTGTTCCAGTTGGGTACAAGTCAGGTTTTGGGTCCACAGTAACAAGTACAAATCGGGTTTGAGTTGTTCTTAATCGGATGCATGTCGGATTCGATTACAACAATAATATGTCTAACTCGAATTCGGATCAATAACAATCGAATACAAATCATATTCAAATCATTATATCTTCGGGTCAAACTAGGTTTTGATCCAAATAAATTTTAATTGAGTTTTCAGATTGAGTCAATATTTTACATCCCTAACCACAACTTAGCTTGAATGTTTATCTTTGCCGAATGGACTAATCTTAATTAAGAACTTCAACTAATATTATTTGTTTACCTTTATTTTTATAGTGAAAACACACCCCAATTAGTAGATTGTTAACACTAAATTTTGCTAGGATGATTTAGTCTTCTTCATTTTTTATATTTTATTTTCTTGATTGTGCTAAAACTGCAAGCAAGTCAAGCAAGGGAAAGGCTATTCCAAGGAAGCTCCTCAATAGAGTATGAAACTATGTAAGAAAGCATAATTAATTAGCGTTTGTTTTGAAACATACAAATTCTATTTTCGTTAAGATGTGTATTATCAGTACTACTAATTTTGTAATAGAAAATATTAGTTTTAAAATTTTGCTTTTTGGTTATCCTCTTGGTCTTCTGTCAGAATGGAAATTGAACCATGAGTTCAGTATGTTTGAAATTCCAACAAAAAAATATTTTGCATTCATGCTTTTTATTAGATGTCAATTATTATTATATTTATAAATCATTGAGTAGGAATACATATACATCTGCGCATCATAGTAGGATTGAAATAATTGCCTAACCTATTAAAAATGACTTATAAAAAAAAAATTGAAGGAGGCAAATACTATTATTATAACTGAAAAGATATGTCACTTTAACACCACTAAAGCATTTTCCTTCCATGGTATCCTTTTTATTGTTGCAATTGGCAAAAAGCAAGGGCACTTGCCATTGGCTTTGAACTGGTCGAGAATATGGAGCCTACATGAACTGAAATTACTTCGTTCAGAGCAAGGTCCATTTGGCACTTTGTTGTCATGACCCATGTTTCGAACCCATTGTAACATCCTAATTTTCCCCTAATCTTTAAATCCTAATTTCAGTTTAAATCCCAAATTAAAAACCCTAAATTTGAAGATTTTCAGTGTCCAATTTATAAATTCTAGAAGTTTGAGAGTTCATTGTATAAGTACAAAAGTTTATACCCTTATTGTGTGGTTTTACCATTTTAATTATGGTAATCATCCTTTCCCGTTTTTCTGATTCAAAAATTAATTAGCTTTAATGCCTTTCCCTTTTATTTCATTCAAAGATTCATTCATTCTTCTAATCCGTTTCAAACCGAAAGAAGTTTTGTTCCCGTTCGTTTTGCTCTGCACTTCAATCTTTGTGTTGGGTAAGATTTCAAATCCGTTCCTCTTATCGTTTGGGTTCTGTTCATTTCAGTTTGGTGTAAGTTCTTGTCGATTATTGTTTTGATGAGGTGTTAAAAGGTTTGGATTGGTTTTATTCGATATTTGTGTGTTAGGAGTGTTTAAATTCATGTTTGAATCACATATAGGAAGGGAGTATCAAAAATCAAGAAAAACTGGCCTACGAGGAATCCGGAAAAAATCTAGATTTTCTCGGGAAAATCCTGAAACTCGACCCGTTGACCATCTGACCCGTTGACAAAACTGACCCGATCCATGACTCAACTCGAGACCTAACCTGATGACATCACTACTGACGTCATCTGTTAACATCAGTGTTGATCAATGCAAACGTCAGTGTTGACTTTTTCCGACCCGGTTCCATTCCATGTTTTTTGACGTCCTGAGTTTGATGGCATTGTTCGTTTTTCAAAATTAGAAACCGAAGTATCATTTTTAAGTCTTTTTAGTTCTAATGCTTAATCTAAAGTTTTCTTTAACGGAATCTAAAATTGGTTTACCGTTTGGTTTAGGTGACGTGGATTCAGACCCTGAGTTTCTACCTCCTCCTCCTAGACGACCTCCTGCTCCTCAAACTTTGGGACACACACGTGTGTTATTAGTTTATTTTTGTACGTGTATTTATTCTTGTTTAGTGACATAGTAATGTGTCTTATGTTTTATTATTCATAGGTTCTACACCCCTCGATCTATTGCTAGAGTTGAGCCTAGTAGACGTTAATCTCGACGTTGATCTATTGCTTCAGGTGTGTCTTTCCTGATAATTCTGTTTACTATTGTGTGTAGATTCTGTTATTACTGTATGATCATGTTTGTTGCATCATTCTTATGATTTTTCTAAATTAATTCATGTCATGCTTTGAGTTTTGTAATTGCATATTTGTTTTCGAAAGTATCATGCATGCATCTTGTTATTTTTTAAGGCACACATTTTGATTATGGATTATGTTCATGTCATAGCATTGGTTGGATTATCTGTACGGTGAAGTTCAGTGATATCATCACTTCTATTCAATGGCTCCACCATCGTCGAGTTTCTACTTCTGGTTAGTGGCTCCACTTTCTGGTCGAGTTTTACTTCTGTTGGTGTGATGGAGTTAGAGTGGTTCAGGGGAACCTACTCTTCTGATGGCGTTCGGTGTTGGGTGCATATCATGCATACATTACATCATCTATTCTACTCTATCTTGTGATCTTGTTTATTTGCACACTAAGACACACTAGGCTCCCTATCTTACACCCTCTCAGTTTTTGTTTCAGATACTCGGTCTTAAGCTTCGGTACTTGGAGGACTGTTGAATCTGAATTTCTCTTAATCCTTAGGTTTACAATGTTTCAGACTTATTTTAATTTTAGATAATATTTTCTATAACAGACTTTGAACTTTTATTCCAACTTTGGATTTGTTGTTTATAATTCTAGGTTTAACCTTTAAAATATGTTTTATGTATTATTCAGTATTTCAGTATCCTCGATTTAATTAATTTTTTTAGATTTCAACAATTTTACTATTGAAACCCTAACTTGAGTCACAAGTTTCTTTAACATGAACCCTAAGTTTTAATCTAAGAAATTAGGTTCAATTTCGGGGTTACATTTAGTGGTACAAGAACCAGGTTCAACCCAAGGACTGTGAGGTCCAAAATGATTTTAGTCCGAAAATGATCTTATAATCTTATTTGAAAATCTGGATTCTCGTTTTGATTCGTATTTAAATTTTTTTGAAATATTTTGAATAATACTCCAAGTACCGATTCTAATACAATATTTTGTCTATCATTTTGTAAATATACTACTATTGCCACCACGTAGGAGTACACGTCTTGCGATCGGGAGAGTTCGTGGCCGAGGCCGTGGTCGAGGTTGTTTTGCTATTTCTACGAGCACTGTTCTGCCTTCTTTGGATCTATCATAGGATCAGAGTTTGGCTCATGATAAAGGAGGAGAGGAACAACCTGAGGCTCAACAAGCCAAATTTAATCAGTCAGTCTAGAGTGAGGGACTGTATGTTTCTAGAGATAGTAAGAGTGTGGGACTAGATTCTGTCACCATTTAGAGAGAGTTGCTCCGTTATCTTTGACAGTCTAAGGGTGTTAAGAAACCCATATCCATAGAGTTTTTAGCTATCGATATGATAATGTTCGGTGGTAAGACCGATACAGACCTAGTTGATGCAGAGTATTGGTTGAAGAAGCTGCATCGATTGTTTGTTGAGATGGAGTTTCGTCATATAAGAAATTGAGGGTAGCTATATCTTTACTACAGGGTGAAACCCTTAATTGGTGGAAGGCTGAAGAGAGAGTTATTGCTGCCTATCAAATCAGTTAGGAGTTTTTTCGGTAGGTTTTTGATGATCGATATGTGAGGCCTAAGTATTTGGCTAAGTGTCGAGATGATTTTTTAAACTTACAGTAGAATTACATGTCCATTAATGACTATGAAGTCGAGTTTCTACGTCTACTTTAGTATGCTCCGGGACTTGTTACGACTAAGAAGCAAAAATGTGATTATTTTATAAAAGGACTTTGGGTGCCTATTAAGATTGTTGTAGCTACTCACCATGACATTGAATACAAGATGATCACTCGGCGAACTAGTTATTTTGTTGTAGCAATTAGAATGGTAGGGCGTAATGAAAATTTGGGGGTTCTGTAGGAATCCCATGTCCAAGACTGAGTTAGACGACAGCCTGTGGTACCAGTACAGCACATTCAGGGATACTAGTCCAAGAAGAGGGGCAGAGATGAGTTTGAGCACCATAGTTCTTCACGAGCTACACCAGTAATGTTTGTTGTTCCGAATACTTTTGGTATTGGTTCCACTAGTACTCGCGCTTTTCCATAGTGTTCTTTCTACAAAAAGTAGCATTCTTGAGAGTGTAGGATGAGGAGTGGAGCTTGCTTTCGTTGTGGGTCTTATGAGCATCATCTCAAGGATTGTTCAGTCTCACCACAGTTAGTGTATGCTCCGGGGTATCTCAGGCATTAGTTCAGAACCCTGTAGAGGGAAGAGTTCAGGGTAGATCTACTGTATCTGGTACCAGTGGTAGAGGTAATGCTAATTAGTATAGAGGATTAGCCGGATCAAAGGCATCTCAACCTAGGTTGGTATATGCTACTAGGAGGCATGAGGATCGGGATAAGCCAGATGTCATTGTTGGTACATTTTCTACTCATGCTATTTCCTTTTTCGTACTGTTAGATAATGGGTCTACACACTCGTATGTATCTAGCTCAGTATTTAGTTGCTTGGAAATTCCTGTGGAGTTTACTAGTAGTTCAGTCTCAGTTTATAGTCTTGTAGGTAATACTGTTGAGGTTACCAAAGTATATAAAGATTGTCCTCTTGAGGTCCAAGGGGAAATCTTTTTGGCTAATCTGATGGAATTATCATTTGGAGAGTTTGATCTGATACTCGGTATGGATGGTTGTCAGCACACCATGTTAATATGGATTGTGAGCGTAAAAGGGCAACTTTGAGAACTTCTGATGACCGTGGGATGATTCTTATCGGTGAACGTAGAGGATTTCTAACTAACATTGTTTCTACTCTAAAAGCTAAAAAGATGATCAAAAAAGGGTCAATGGCCTATCTTGCCTATATCCTTGACCAAAGGCAGTCTGATTCTGGGATGGATAAAATCTGGGTGGTTAGAGAATTTACAGATATGTTTCTGGAAGAATTACCGGGAGTACCCCTAAACGGGAAAAGGTGGAGTTTAGTATCGAGTTATATTTAGGGACTACTTCAGTTTCTATGAAACCATATCGGATAGCTCCGAAAGAGCTTAAGAAGCTTAAAGTTTAGTTGCAAGAACTTCTGGATAGAGGATTTATTCAACCTAGTGTTTCTACGTGGGGAGATGAACAAGTTGACAATAAAAAAATAAATACCCTCTTCCCTGTATTGATGGCCTCTTTGACCAGTTCCAAGGGGCTTCTGTATTTTGTAAGATAAAAGTGAGATCTGATTATTACCAACTCAAGGTTAAGGATTCTGATATATTTAAAATAATTTTTCGGACACATTATGGTCACTACAAGTTTCTAGTGATGCCCTTCGATCTTACTAATGCCCCTATAGCATTCATGGACGTAATGAATAAGGTGGCTCGAACCTATCTGGATCAGTTTGTGGTGATCTTTATTGACGATATCCTGGTCTATTCTAAATCTGAGGCTGAGCATGAACAACATCTTTGTAATGTGTTATAGACTCTGAGAGAGAAACAGCTCTACGCAAATTTTAGTAAATGTGAATTCTGACTATTTGAGATTGTGTTCTTGGGTCATGTTGTTTAAGCTAAGGGTATTCAGGTTTACTCGGAAAAAAAATAAAGCTATTACGAAATGGTAGCAACCTAAGAATGTAGCAGAGATCCGTAGTTTTCTGGGTTTGGTTGGTTATTATCGGAGATTTGTTAAAGTTTTTTTTTTCTATTTCTGCTCCTTTGACCAAACTTCTGAGGAAAAATGTTCCGTTTATTTGGTTTGAGACTCAACAGGCTAGTTTTGAGAAACTTAAGTCTTTTCTGATGAAAGCATCAGTTTTGAAACATCTAGAATTAAGGAAACCTTATACAGTTTATAGTGATGCTTCATATATCGGTTTGGGTTGTAATTTGATACAGGACGGAAAGGTAGTGGCTTATGCTTCTCAATAGTTAAAACCACATTAGTGTAATTATCCTACCCATGATCTCGAGTTAGCAGCGATGATCTTTGCTCTAAAAATCTAAAGACACTATTTTTAAGGAAAGAAGTGTTATATCTTCACAGATCATAAAAGTCTGAAGTATCTTCTCACTCAGAAGGAGCTTAATCTAAGGCACCATCTTTGGCTGAAGCTTCTTAAAGATTATGATTATGAGATTGATTATAATCCTAGTAAGGCTAATGTCGTTGCGGATGATTTAAGTCATAATGCCATTTTAGATTTAAGAGCTTTGTTCGTTCAGATCAGTTTGTTTGAGGATGGTAGTCTATTGGCAGAGCTTCGTGTTGTTCCTACTCTGATATCTGATATCAGGACTGATCAACCTAATGATCCTTTCTTAGCTCATCGTATTGTGGAGGTCGATGAAAGAAGTTTTTAGGATTTCTCTACTGATTAGGATAGAGTTTTGTGTTTTCGAGGCTGATATTGTGTCCTAAGAAACTCTAAACTGAAATAGGTTATTTTTTGGGAAGCTCAAGATAATCCTTATTCGATTCACCCTAGTGGGGATAAGATGTATAAGAATCTCTAAAAGAAATATGGGTGGAAAGGTCTCAAGCGGGATGTTATCAGTTTTGTGTCTAAGTGTTTGACTTGCTAGAAACTCAAAGCAGAGCATTAGCGTCCGTCTAGGCTTCTTCAACATATTGAGATCCCTTAGTGGGAATGGGAGCGTGTGACTATGGATTTTTTCAGTAGGTTACCTTTGACTCCGTCGAAGAAGCATTCTATTTCGGTTATAGTTGATCGGTTGACTAAGTTCGTACACTTCATTCTAGTTCAAACTACGTATCCGTTGAGTAAGCTAGCTCGGTTGTATATCTCTGAGATTGTTTGGTTGCATGGGGTAACTCTGTATATTACTTCTAATCGAGATTCGAGGTTTACATCGAAGTTTTGGGTTCTCTTCATTCTACTCTGGTACACGTTTAAACTTTAGTACTTCTTATCACCTTCAGACCGATGGTCAGTCTGAGCGAGTGATTCAGGTCCTAAAGGATATATTGAGAGGATGTATTATACATTTCAAAGGCAGTTGGGAAGATTTCTTACTACTTGTAGAGTTTGCGTATAATAACAATTATCAGGCTAGTATTAAGATGACACCTTCTGAGGCTCTCTATGAGCATAAGTGTCACACCCCTATTGGATGGACTAAGATTAATGAGCACCGGTTATTAGGACCACATATTGTGCATGAGGCTGAGCAGACTGTTAGGTTGATTCGGGATCGACTTAAGTCCGCTTTTGATAGACAAAAATCATATGTTGATTTGAGGCGTAAGGATCTCGAGTTTTAGGCAGGTGATGGGGTTTTCCTGAAAGTATCTCCATGGACGAAGATACTCCATTTTGGTCATAAAGGCAAGCTTAGTCCCCATTATATTGGATCATACCAGATTATCAGATCAGTTGGACCTGTAGCTTATCAGCTTGAGTTACCGTTAGAGCTTAAACGTATTCACGATATCTTCTATGTTTCTATACTGAGATGCTATTGAGCTGATCCGTCTTATGTTTAGTCAGTTTTGGATTTTGAGATCTGTCCGAACTTATGTTATGAAGAGGAACCAGTTTAGATCATTGCTCAGGACCAAAAATTCCTTTGTAGGAAAACTAATAAAATGGTTAAGGTTCTTTGGCGTAATCGAGGTTATGGTGAGACTACGTGGGAGCCCAAATCTGTTATCAAAGCCCAGTATCCGCATCTTTTGGATTCAGGTAAATTTCGAGGACGAAATTTCTATAAGAGGGAGAGTTGTAACACCACAATTTTCCCCTAATATATAAACCCTAATTTCAGTTAAAATCCCAAATTAAAAGCCCTAAAATTTGGCGATTTTCAGTGACCAATTTGTAAATTCTTGAAGTTTGAGGGTTTGTTGTATAAGTACAAAAGTTTAGACCTTGTTGTGTGGTTTTACCATTTTAATTATGGTAACCTTCCTTCCCCGTTTTTTCGATTCAGAAATTAATTGGCTTTAATGCCTTTACCTTTTATTTCATTCAAAGATTCATTCCTTCTTCTCATTCATTTCAAACTGAAAGAAGTTTCGTTCCCGTTCGTTTTGCTCTGTACTTAAATCTCTATGTTGGGCAAGATTTCAAATTCGTTCCTTTTATCGTTTGAGTTCTGTTCATTTCTTTTTGGTGTAAGTTCCTGTCGATTCTTGTTTTGATGGGGTGTTAAGAGATTTTAGATTTGTTTTATTCGATATTTGGGTGTTAGGAGTGTTTAAATTCGTGTTTGAATCGAATCTAGGAAAGGAGTATCGAAAATCAAGATTTTCTCGGGAGATCTAAGAAGTGTTTTGTAACCCCCTTAGCCCGGCCTGGACGAAACCGACACTAAACGAATTACACGGGGAATATCAAACCAAACCCGTGAAGGTTCGATTCGATAAACAACCCTAAAACTGTTATACTTTTTTTTTATCTTACCTATATGCACAATTAATTCCCTATGTGTGATTAAATCTAGTATACAGAGATGAACGCAATTACACAATTATGTGTAAAACAAATAAACGCATACATGATTAGGGACCGGAACGTAAAAAACTAATTTACGTCACCATATCTACAATCAATCCACCGGATAACAATTAAACAAGCTTAACACATTTAACATACAATTCAGATCAAACAAGGTATCTTAATTAATCGATTTTACGTTCTAGCATTTATGGACCTAATTGCAAAGTATGTAATATTGGGTATTTCATCCATCTTAAATCACACGATGTATGTTCGAGTTATAACGTGAATCATGGTGACACAACATCTCCTAAAATTACACATAAATCCACTATATTCACTTACTAAATTAAATCCTACGTTTCATGCATTCAAAACTCTCGAATTGCCCTTTTTAAGCTAGGTGTTTCGAAACAGCCCTGAAGTGTTTTGGAACACGTCACCTGTTTCGAAACAGGCCGTAGGGTGTTTTGAAACACACATGTCCAGTAGCATTTGGTACCGAACCCTGGTTCGATACAACCATGTCCAGTAGCATAAGGGTATCGATACTGCCACAGGGTGTTTCGATACCCCCTGCATTCTGGACTGTGTGAGACGTATTAAGCTCATTTAAATCACCCAAGCAAAAACATTATTAATCCGAAGCTATATGCAACATTCCTAGGCATCACCATCAACATAACCACACCTCAAAATATCAAAAAAGATCACAAGGAGACCTATAGGCATGCTTCCTAAAGATTGAAAAGCAACATAACAATCAAATTAGAGCATGCTACAACCACTCAAACAAATCCCAAGTTCAACAATTAACAACCAAACAATATTGGTCTTATTACATCATGAATCAAAGCCTAAGTATACACTCCTCACATAGGTTGTGTTACACATTGCCTTGCCCAATTTATTTGCCAAAAACATAACAAATTCAAGTGAATCTTCCCCTTGGTTCCCTTGCCTCGACGAAGCTCCAAGTACCTTTATTTCTCTGCATGGATGAAAAGAGAGCTTAAGCAAACATGCTTAGTGAGGAAGCTCTACACAAATCATCAATGCATCTATTTAAAATCATGATGAAACCATAATTTGCAATACTTTGTTAAATCATGCATGCTAATATTTCATGCCCAAGCTCATTAAATCATATGCATCGTTGAGTTCACATAACCTTGTCAAAACAATTTATAAATGATGCTCAAACCTTTTCTCAATTCCATGTATGTATATTGGCTTTCTAGTGACCACTTAATGTGAACCTTGAGTTCACCGAATACACGGATCCATGAGACCATTGTCTCGTCATGACACGAAGTCACCATTGACATGACACGAAGTCACCATTAGCACTACCACGCAGGATCGGACACATAGTCACCCTTGTTACATGTAGGTGGCTCTACCACGCACGGTTGGACACAAAGTCACCCTTGTTACGTGTAGGCAATATTCTGTATTTTCAGTTTTGATTATAGTGCACTTAAGACAATCCTAATGACATGTCATTCGTATTCGATTCTAAAGTTAGTGTCACTAAGCCAATATCATAATCAAATGTGCATGATAACTTGCTGCTCATAATGCATGCATAATATGTTCAACAAATGAACCAAAAGCCATGCCCAAAGGCACCATTATATATAAGGCAAATAACCATATTGTATTCCAAATCATATAACTTGCTGCTCATAATTTTTTATAATCATGGATGCTAAATAAGCTATGCATTTCAGCAAGTAATTCTCATGTATGTACCATTTCAAAACATGCTCATGCATTTCCATAAATCTCATTGCATTATCAACATAATGCTTTTGTCGAATGTAGCCGAAACTCATATCGGTTTATCAAAAATATATACTTTACTTACTCTTGAACTATGGAAGGTTTTCACACTCTTCCATAGTTCCCCAAAACAGAACCGTACTGAACGCGATTCGCTTTAAATCCGTAATCACTCACCAACAAGCGAAACGAGCTTTCGCCGCTATCCGATGATCGCACCAACGCACCAGCAATCAAGTTTCTTCTTGTACCTCTTCTACAACATTAAAAACAGAGCATTCTCACATCATAACATGCTCAAACCAACAACCATATCCGATCACCACTAAACTACCGAAAACTTAGCCGAAAAGACCGAAAACTAAGCCGAAACGCATCCGAACAACATCAGCCCAAAACCTAATGAATCTAACATCTAATCCACTTCAATTATGATCCAAAAACACATCCAAACCATCCTTATATCTCCAGTAACATTCAAGCATCTAAAACAACCCATAAAACAACCGAAAAGCACCTTAAAATTAAAAATACCTTTTTTGGTGAATAAATCATCATTAAAAATTAGAAATGGGTTTATGGCCCTCTAAGGATTCTAAGTTTAGCTTGCTTTTCAATTTAGTCACTAAAATAATATAATTTCCAAAAATTAACAAATAAGTCCTCAATTTTTCCAAAAATTACAAATTGGTCATTTATGCATAATTAAGCATAATTAAAAATCATTATACCTTCCAAATTATTTTCTTTTAATTTTGAAATATATTTTTAATATTTCAAACCATTTTCCAAAACTATTATTTTCCTTAGTTAAAAAAAATATCCTTATTTTATTTTCCCGGAATTAATGAACCGGAGAACCCGATTCGCCCCGAATCGAATCCTCCTAACTAAGCCTAAACTAATAACCCCAAAAACGGGATGTTACAACTCTCCCCCTCTTAAGAAAATTTCGTCCTCAAAATTTACCTCAAGTAAACAAGTGAGGAAACTGCTCCTCCATACTTTTTCATGTCTCCCAAGTTACCTCTTCGACACCTCGGTGTTTCCAAAGCACTTTAACCAAAACTATGATTCTTCCTCGAAAAACCTTTGTATCCACATCCAAAATCCTCATTGGTTCTTCCTTATAACTCATATCCTCTCTTAACTCAATCTCCTCAACTGGTACAACATGAGAAGGATCCGATCTATATCTACGAAGCATTGATACATGAAAAACATCATGCATCTTACTCATCTCCTCTGGCAACCTCAACCTATAAGCAACAGGACCAACACGCTCCAACACCTCATATGGTCCAATAAAACGTGGACTCAACTTACCCTTACGTCCAAACCTCATTAACTTCTTCCATGGAGAAACCTTAAGAAACACCTTGTCCCCAACATCATACTCTATCTCCCTACGCTTCAAATCGGCATAGGACTTCTGCCTATCCGAAGCTTCCTTAAGTTTAGCACATATCAACTTAACTTTCTTATCCGTATCCTTCAACATTTGAGGCAAAGAAACATACTTCTGTCCAACTTCTTTTCAACACAAAGGTGTACGACACATACGCCCATATAACGCCTCAAACGGTGCCATCTGTATACTCGTCTGAAAACTATTATTATAAGCAAACTCTACCAACGGCAATTGCTTCTCCCAAGAAGCCCGAAACTCGATGATACAACACCTCAACATATCCTCTAAAGTCTGAATAACATGCTCAGACTGTCCATCCATCTGTGGATGATAAGCCGTACTAAAACTAAGCCTCGTACCCAAAGCTGTCTGCAAACTCCTCCAAAACTTGGATGTAAACCGTGAATCTCTATTCGATATGATCGAATTAGGCACCCCATGCAATCTCACCACCTCAGAAACATACAAATCCGCCAACTTATCTATGGAGTACGTTGTATGCACGGCAAGAAAATGTGCACACTTCGTAAACCTATCAACAACCACCCATATAGAATCCTTTTTGGACGATGTTAAAGGTAATCCCGTCACAAAATCCATGGTGATTCTCTCCCATTTCCATTCCGGAACTTGAACCAGCTGTAACAAACCTGAAGGGAACTGATGTTTAGCTTTCACTCGCTGACACACCATACAACAAGATACAAACTCCGTCACATCCTTCTTTAAACCAACCCAAAAGTACACACCTTTGAGACCTCTATACATCTTCACACTATCCGGATGCATAGCAAACAGACTAGTATGTGCTCCCGCTAAAATAGCTTACCTCAACTCAACCTCATCCGGCACCACAATATAACCCCTAAACCAAAACATCTCCTCCTCAACCAAAACGATACTCGGTCGGTCTATCCTTAGCCATATCCTCCACAAAAGGTACCAACGTCTCATCCTCTAACTGTTTCACCTTATCATCTCAACCAAGATAGGCTTTACTTACAACTCCACCACTCCACCACCTTTCTTTGAAATACTCAACTTATCTTTCCCCGGATAGTATGCAACAGACAACCCACACTTACCCTCTTTGGACAACTAACAAATTCTTTCCTCACACCAAAGCAACAATGCACAACCTACCATACCATCCCAACCTCTATAGAAAACATAACTCAAAAGAAAACCCCATAAGGTTGATAACTAACTCTTGATAACCGCAACGGTTTCCACACTATCACCATCGAACTTACCTTACTTTTGACATCCTCCCACATACCAGGTAACCAACTAAGCCTTTCACCAACCTTCACTCCACACAACAAACTTCAGACTAACTTTGCACAAAACTGTCAACATTGTCTTAAGCAAGCTCCACCTCCACCAACAACTTCATTATGAGTCATATTAACCATATCACAAAGTCACAACATATCATCCATTTACCTATGAATGATAAAATCCAACATCCAAACAACAACCTATGTCGGTCCTAAAAACTTTCAAATCTTATCATATTATAGATACACCATTCACACACCTTTCCAAAGGGACTTAGAAACCCAAGAAAACCGTACTCAAACAAACGATTAATCTAACAACCCTCATAAGAAAACTCCATACCATCGATAGAACTTACTACCAAACTTATGATGATTCTTTCTGACTTCTTCCTTGGCACCTTTACTACTAATAATAACCCAAAGAAAATTGATCCTCAAGCTTACCTTATCAGCATGACAAAAGTTTACATGTGATTCAAACATAATCCAAACAAGCTTAGTCAAATACACATGTTTTTTTTTTCAAACTCCTACCACAACATTTACCACCAAACTCATGGAAAAAGATTACCATAAGCCCTGCTCAAGATACCACTCCATCTTGGTACTTTTCGAAACAACCATACGGTTCACCTAACACGAAAAGATTCTCAACACAAAACTAAACTTTGCCAAGAACATATCCTTCACTAGACCCTCAACAAACACTTTACCACGACTTGTCCCCGATCAACTTCACCAAGTTTGAATTTCGCACATGGATCCACCATTTAGCTAGGTCTCCCTATAGGTTAACCGAACATCTTCCCTCGTAACTCCACAACAACCCTGGATTACCGCACATAACAAACTCTCATTGCAAGCATGCTTATGTAAGCCAAGTCATCCCCAGTTGCTAATATTCTACAAAACATATCATACAAGAAACTTACCAAATTTGTGTCAACCTCAACATTATACTCATTATAACGGTAATATCTCCAACTTAAGGTTTAGCCACCACAACCAACTCCACCAAGGTTCAAAATTTAAAATCTACACATCATTAAGTGCCTTGACACTTAACCCAAAACTTTTTCCCATTACCAAATCATCGATAAACCAACTCTTACCTTAACTATACCACAACAAAAACCAAGCTTGTAGAACTATTCTTCCACTAGCTCCAACATCTCTTATTTTATAACCATGCCAAGGCGGTAATCATAATGATGAAACATCCATAAACACGAACCCATCGAACAAAAAAACCTCAAGACACTTTCCGATAAAAGCAAACCCAAAAGACTGAACAATCGATACAAACCACAAATTGTCCGGCGATCCACATTACACCACTTCAGACATCATCAAAGACTAACTTTACCCGAAGTATATCCAACTTAACATTCTGTAAACACAACGTATACACTTTCCTCCTTTATAGTACAACCAAACCTCTCAAGGTCACCATATCTACAATCAATCCACCGGATAACAATTAAACAAGCTTAACACATTCAACATACAATTCAGATCAAACAAGGTATCTTAATTAATCGATTTTATGTTCTAGCATTTATGGACCTAATTGCAAAGTATGTAATATTGGGTATTTCATCCATCTTAAATCACACGATGTATGTTCGGGTTATAACGTGAATCATGGTGAAACAACATCTCCTAAAATTACACATAAATCCACTGTATTCGCTTACTAAATTAAATCCTACGTTTTATGCATTCAAAACTCTCGAATTGCCCTTTTTAAGCCAGGTGTTTCGAAATAGCCCTGAAGTGTTTCAGAACACGTCACCTGTTTCGAAACAGGCCGTAGGGTGTTTTGAAACAGACATGTCCAGTAGCATTTGGTACCGAACCCTGGTTCGATACAACCATGTCCAGTAGCATAAGGGTATCGATACTGCCACAGGGTGTTTCGATACCCCCTGCATTCTGGACTGTGTGAGACGTATTAAGCTCATTTAAATCACCCAAGCAAAAACATTATTAACCCGAAGCTATATGCAACATTCTTAGGCATCACCATCAACATAACCACACCTCAAAATATCAAAAAAGATCACAAGGAGACCTATAGGCATGCTTCCTAAAGATTGAAAAGCAACATAATAATCAAGTTAGAGCATGCTACAACCACTCAAACAAATTCCAAGTTCAACAATTAACAACCAAACAATATTGGTCTTATTACATCATGAATCAAAGCCTAAGTATACACTCCTCACATAGGTTGTGTTACACATTGCCTTGCCCAATTTATTTGCCAAAAACATAACAAATTCAAGTGAATCTTCCCCTTGGTTCCCTTGCCTCGAACGAAGCTCCAAGTACCTTTATTTCTCTGCATGGATGAAAAGAGAGCTTAAGCAAACATGCTTAGTGAGGAAGCTCTACACAAATCATCAATGCATCTATTTAAAACCATGATGAAATCATAATTTGCAACACTTTGTTAAATCATGCATGCTAATATTTCATGCCCAAGCTCATTAAATCATATGCATCCTTGAGTTCACATAACCTTGTCAAAACAATTTATAAATGATGCTCAAACCTTTTCTCAATTCCATGTATGTATATTGGCTTTCTAGTGGCCACTTAATGTGAACCTTGAGTTCACCGAATACACAGATCCATGAGACTATTGTCTCGTCATGACACGAAGTCACCATTGACATGACACGAAGTCACCATTGACATGACATGAAGTCACCATTAGCACTACCACGCAGGATCGGACACATAGTCACCCTTGTTACATGTAGGCGGCTCTACCACGCACGGTTGGACACAAAGTCACCCTTGTTACGTGTAGGCAATATTCTGTATTTTCAGTTTTGATTATAGTGCACTTAAGACAATCCTAATGACATGTCATTCGTATTCGATTCTAAAGTTAGTGTCACTAAGCCAATATCATAATCAAATGTGCATGATAACTTGCTGCTCATAATGCATGCATAATATGTTCAACAAATGAACCAAAAGCCATGCCCAAAGGCACCATTATATATAAGGCAAATAACCATATTGTATTCCAAATCATATAACTTGCTGCTCATAATTTTTCATAATCATGGATGCTAAATAAGCTATGCATTTCAGCAAGTAATTCTCATGTATGTAGTATTTCAAAACATGCTCATGCATTTCCATAAATCTCATTGCATTATCAATATAATGCTTTTGTCGAATGTAGCCGAAACTCATATCGGTTTATCAAAAATATATACTTTACTTACTCTTGAACTATGGAAGGTTTTCACACTCTTCCATAGTTCCCAAAAACAGAACCGTACCGAACGCGATTCGCTTTAAATCCGTAATCACTCACCAACAAGCGAAATGAGCTTTCGCCGCTATCCGATGATCGCACCAACGCACCATCAATCAAGTTTCTTCTTGTACCTCTTCTACAACATTAAAAACAGAGCATTCTCACATCATAACATGCTCAAACCAACAGCCATATCCGATCACCACTAAACTACCGAAAACTTAGCCGAAAAGACCAAAAACTAAGCCGAAACGCATCCGAACAACATCAGCCCAAAACCTAATGAATCTAACATCTAATCCACTTCAATTATGATCCAAAAACACATCCAAACCATCCTTATATCTCCAGTAACATTCAAGCATCTAAAACAACCCATAAAACAACCGAAAAGCACCTTAAAACTACACCGATTGCATTATTTCGGGATTAAATTAATGTGATATCAAATCAAGACTCAATTAATCATTAAATCAACATAAAAACATGATTGAATTCATCTAACTTCCAGCATTAAATGAGATCCAAAAAGATTTCACAAAAACATCACAAAAACATTAGATCTAACATTAAAAACATAGAATCAAGTTTTTATTCAAAGATTAGCAAGCTAATACTTGGGAATTTCAATAAAGAACCTTAGAAAAGAATAAAAATCCAGAAAATTACCTTCAAGATCTATTCACCAAAAATATGCAATTTTCCCTTTCTTGATTCCTTACAATTTGATGTAGATTTGATGAAATTGATGCATAGGTTTTGTAAAGGATGGAAAGATGATACAAGTGATGTAATCTTTGTTGAAAAAGATGCAAAAATCAGCAAGGAATTGAAGAGAAAAGATGAAGAGAAAGTGGAGAGAAAATGAGAGAAAAAGATGAGAGAAAAATGAGGAAAAAGTGGTTTTGAAAGAAAATGATTAAAAAACAAATTAAAGTAATTAAAAATACCTTTTTTGGTGAATAAATCATCATTAAAAATTAGAAATGGGTTTATGGCCCTCTAAGGATTCTAAGTTTAGCTTGCTTTTCAATTTAGTCACTAAAATAATATAATTTCCGAAAATTAACAAATAAATCCTCAATTTTTCCAAAAATTACAAATTGGTCATTTATGCATAATTAAGCATAATTAAAAATCATTATAACATCCAAGTTATTTTCTTTTAATTTTGAAATATATTTTTAATATTTCAAACCATTTTCCAAAACTATTATTTTCCTTAGTTAAAAAAATATCCTTATTTTATTTTCCCGGAATTAATGAACCGGAGAACCCGATTCACCCCGAATCGAATCCTCCTAACTAAGCCTAAACTAATAACCCCAAAAACGGAATGTTACATGTTTAAATTCATGTTTGAATCGAATCTAGGAATCTGGAAAAAACCAGATTTTCTTGGGAACATAATGAAACAAAACCCGTTGACCAAACCGACTCGACCCATGACTTGACCTAACCCGAGACCCGACCTACTGACGTCACTGCTGACGTCATCTACTGATGTCACTACTAACGTCAATGATGACTTTTTCTAAACCTGTCCCACTTTAAGTTTTTCGACGTCCTGAGTTTGATGGCATTGTCCGTTTTTCAAAATTCAAACTAAACTGACGTTTTTAAAGCTTTTTATTTCAAATGCTTAGTCTGAATTTGTCTTTATCAAAATTTGAAATTGGTTTACCGTTTGGTTCAGGTGACGTAGATTTAGAACCTGAGTTTTTGTCTCTTCCTCCTAGACGAACTCCTTCTCCTCAAACTTTTGGACACGCACGTGAGTTATTAGTTTATTTTTGTTCGTGTATTTATTCTTGTTAAGTGGCATAGTAGTGTCTTATGTTTTATTATTCGCAGGGTCTACACCAGCTCGATCTAATGTTAGAGTTGAGTCTAGTAGACGTCAATCTCGACGTTGAGCTATTGCTTCAGGTTTATCTCTCCCGAAAATTTTGTTTACTATTGTGTGTGCAGATTTTGTTATTTCTGTATGATTATATTCGTTTCCTAATTCCAATGATTTTTTGAGTTAATTCATTTTTCACGCTCTAAGTTTTATAATTGCATATCTGTTTCCGAAAGTATCATGCATGTCTCCTGATAGTTTTTAAGGCACGCATTTCGATTATGTATTATGTTCATGTCATAGCATTGGTTGGATTATTTGTACTGGGAAGTTCAGTGATATCATCACTTCTGTTCAGTGGCTCCACCATCGGGTCGAATTTCCACTTCTGTTTAGTGGCTCAACCTTCGGGTCGAGTTCTACTTCTATTTGTGTGATGGAGTTAGAGTGGTTCAGGGGAACCTACTCTTTTGATGGCGTTCGGTGTTGGGTGCATATCATGCATACATTACATCATCTATTCTGCTCTGTCATGTGATCCTTTTTATCTGCACATTAGAGACACACTAGGCTCTCTATCTTACAACCTCTCAGTTTTTGTTTTAGATACTCGGTGTTAGGCTTTGGTACTTGGAGGACTATTGAATCTGAATTTATCTTAATCCGTACGTTTACAATGTTTCAGACTTATTTTAATTACATATAATATATTCTGTAATAGACTTTAAACTTTTATTCAGACTTTGGATTTGTTGTTTATAATTCTAGGTTAAATTTTTAAAATAATTTCTATGTATTATTCAGTATTTCAGTATCCTCGATTTAATTATTTTTTTAGATTTTAGCAATTTCATTATCGAAACCCTAACTTGAGTCACAAGTTTCTTTAACATGAACCGTAAATTTTAATCTAAGAAATTAGGTTAAATTTAGAGTTTACACCCATAGATTGAGTTAACTCGAAGCGTTGGGCTTCGACATTTGTGTCCCTATTGGACCTTGGGATTTTGAGTGTTGGGTTAAGGGGTTTTAAGTTTGGGGTATAATGATAATTTCCTAATTGAATGAAAAAGATAAGGGATGAGTTTTATTGTTCTATAGATGTGAGGATGTGAGGTTATTTTTGAAGTTTGTCTCTTATCTTCTTCCTCTCACACCCAAAAGATAGAAGGTTGAGCAAAGGTTCAATCTTTGTTGTTTTGACTAGGAATCATGTTTCATAGCTTGAGAGAGAGTTATAGAATTGGTAGTGATCTATAAAACAAGGTAAAGATGTACTAGTTTGGTAAGAAAAGAGGTTTAAGAGCTTATGTTCGGGTAAGAAGGAGAGTGGAGATTTGAGAATTCTTAGTTGGTTAATGTCTTTAGGATTCCAAAATCCTTTATGGCAATGTTTAATCTCGTTTTAATGCTCTTCTTTGTAGAGAAAGAGGTTGAAGAGCATTCAAGGTGCCTTGAGAAGGAGAAGACTTGAAGATAGAATAATTGAGGTTGGTATTCTACTTACCCCTTAACATCATACATCTCATAAAATTTGGCTTGTTACATGTGTGATTGACTGCTTTGGAAGCTTAGAGATCCCTTTAATGAAATTTTTCTTGAATGTGTGAATTGATGCAAAATGGTTAGAACACACTATAAACTATCTCAATAACTTGTAAGAGTAACATGGGATCTAATACGCTTGATGCGTAAGCTCGAATCGATCACCGAAAAACCGTCAAGAGGGTTGTTTTTAGTTCTTAGTTGGATTTGCTAAAATTGAAAGATTGAGACAAAGAACACAACGATTTTAGAGTGGTTCGGCCACGCCTACATCCACTACCTTAGCACACAACTAAGAATTCCAACCAATTCACTATGAATTGACACCTTTTTACCGGTTCAAGGGATAACCGTCACAACTCTATCTTTTAGACTTGGCTAAGATAAAACCAACTCAAGTTTTTGTCTAAGGCTAAACTAGAACTTCTCCTTTTATAAAGGGATTTGTTTGGTAAACTAATTACCTTACAAAGGTGGGTATTTACACAATTAAGCTTGCAAGAGAATACAATATTTATAATAAAATCACCCTCTTAAGACTATATACAAGAGAAATGAAGAAATAAGACTTGAAAGCTAATTTCTCTTGATCATGAAGCTTGGATATCTTCTGTAACCATCTTCAAGTGTCCCAAGTTTGCTTTTATAGTATGGAATCATATTTTAGCCGTTTATGACCATTGAGGATGTTTTGGAGCCGTTGGGAAGTTAAAAAGTTGAGCATTAAATTTCACCTACACAGAGGTTTCGAAACCTTTACCAGAGGCTTCGAAACCTTTGCAAAATTGTTTCGAAACCTTTGCTAAGGTTTCAACAAAAAGGACATTCTGTCCAAGAGGTTTCGAAACTTTCATTTACAAACATAAGTTTGGCTATTTTAAAATATTTTAAACACTTCTAAAACCTCTCAAAAACTTTTTAAACTTATTTTCAACTTGTTTGAACATAAGAATCATTTTTTAAATCTTTTCAAATTAGTCCAAAACATTTTCCAATTATTATATCAAAATTAATATCTCAACAATCTTCCCCTTTTTGATATAATAAAACTAACTTGAAAAATTGTTTTTGAGATTGCTCCTCCTTTGTAAAAGAAAATTTGAATAAGAGAATTAAAGATTTGAACAAATTAATGCTCCCCCTTATTCATTTGAAAAACCAATTTTTCAAAACATTCTCCCCTTTTTGTTATATCAAAAATGGTTCAAACAAAGTTTAAAAATTTCAAAGCTCATAACAAACGGAATTTTTTAAAAAAAAATTATTTAAAATAGCTACCCCTTACTTAAAGCATTCCAAAAAAAGGCTCAAAAGATTGACACTTAAAAGATATTGAATTTTAATGTTATATTAAAATAAATCATTTTAAGAACACATGAAAATTCAATTTATCCAAGACTTTAAATCTTTATGTAAACACAAGAATGAAACAATGTGATTTATAATGTCATGTATTTAAAAAATAGGTAAGTAATGATACATGCGCATTTATAAAAAATAGGCAACCAGATAATAAAAGCAATAAGCTTAAAGGTTACCCAATTCCTTCATGTGTGTGACTTGAGCATTCTTCGATCTTTGATATGCTTGTCATTGCTCCACACACCTACAAAAGACATTTATTTGGATTTTGGTATCCAAATTGCTTTGGATCTATTTACATTAAGTGCAATGTCTTTCGTTCCCTTAGGAACACACACTTGTCTAATCCTATAAATTTGTCTTTTCTTTATAGGACAAGTATGTAAAGAATAACCATGATAATGACAATATAAGCATTTTGCCATTATGTGACAAGATAAATTATTTGAATTGATTTCTTTTTCTTTTGTTAATCTTTCAAGCTTAACTTTCAAATCAAAATTTTTTTTTTGAAAATCTTCATTCTTTGTTTTTGAAAGCTCTAAATCATTTTTCAAAATTTCATTTTGACGTTCAAAATTGATTTTTGTTTTTAAAAGAAAATTATTTTCAATTTCAAATTTTGAAATCATTTCCTTAAATTTGGAATTCATGGTCTCAAATTCCAAAAATAATTCATTGTAGGCATCTTGTAACTCATTAAAAGAGTAAGAATTAAGCTCACTAGAGTTAGATGATACCTCGGGCTCATCGAGAGCCATAACACCTTCCACCTTGGTTGTTTGGAGAAGGTTTGCACTTGATGGGATTCCATCTTTCTTCTCTTCTTTGCCATAGAGTCTCTCAAATTTCTCCCACATTTCTTTGGCACTTTTTCATATGGAGACTTTCCTTGATGGGAGCCATAACACGTTCAAAAAGAAGGATGTGCATTGCCTTGATGTTTAGTTTTGCCTTTGAATCATTGACACTCCTTTTCTTCTTCTTTGGAGCTTCCAAATATCCTTCTACGATAATCATCCAAACATCAATATCAAATGCAAGGATGAAGTATTTCATGATATTGCTCCATTAGAAGGAAACTTCTCCATTGAAGCGAGGAGGATACGAGATAGAGAGGCCTTTTTCAAAGCAAGCCATTTTCTTGAACGGTAGACTTTGAGCGATGGATATTTGCTCTCGGATGTTAGTCCAAAACGATGGAGACGAGGCTCTGATACCAATTGATAGACTTGATGCGTAAGCTTGAATCGATCATCGAAAAACCGTCAAGAGGGTTGTTTTTGGTTCTTGATTGGATTTACTAAAATTGAAAGATTGAGACAAATAACAAAATGATTTTAGAGTGGTTTGGCCACGCTTACATCCACTATCTTAGCACACAACCAAGGATTTCAACCAATTCACTTTGAATTGACACTTTTTATTGATTCAAGGGATAACCGTCATAACCGTATCTTTTAGACTTGGCTAAGGTAGAACCAGCTCTAGTTTTTGTCTAAGGCTAAACTAGAAACTCTCCTTTTATAAAGGGATTTGTTTGGTAAACTAAGTACCTCACAAAGTTGTATGTTTACACAATTAAACTTACAAGAGAATATAATATTTACAATAAAATCACTCTCTTAAGACTATATACAAGAGAAATGAAGAAATAAGACTTGAAAGCTAATTTTCTTGATCATGAAGCTTGGATATCTTCTCTAACCATCTTCAAGTATCCCAAGCTTGCATTTATAGTGTGAAATTATATTCTAGCCGTTTATGACCGTTGGGGATGTTTTGGAATCGTTGAGAAGTTAAAAAGTTGAGCATTAAATTTCACCTGCACAAAGATTTTGAAACGTTTATCAGAGGTTTCAAAACCTTTGCAAAAATGTTCCGAAACCTTTAACAGAGGTTTTGAAACCTTTTCTAAGGTTTCAAGAAAAAAGTCATTTTACCTGAGAGGTTTCGAAACCTTCTTAAAGGAGGTTTCGAAACTTTCATTTACAAATACAAGTTTGGTTATTTTAAAACATTTTAAACACTTCTAAAACCTCTAAAAAACTTTTCAAACTTATTTTCAAGTTGTTTGAACGGAAGAATCATTTTTGAAATCTTTTCAAATTAGTCCAAAACATTTTTCAATTATTATATCAAAATCAATATCTCAACAGGATCAATCACCTAGGTTGAGTAGAGGAATTTGGTGAATTAGAAACTTAAACATGTAATTTTGTGCAGTGTACTAATACGGTTTGGGAGTGTATCGGTAGGCTAGAGTAGTCGAGAGGACTAAATATAAGGAGCGTATTGGTTTGATAAACTGTGTACCAATATCCCTTGTATATTTTGAATTCTAGAAAATATTTTTGGGTACCGGTACATAGGGGCGTATCGATACTACTGTTACATTGTTGAGTAGTGTCTAGGTGTATCGGTACAACATATAGGTGTATTAATACGAGTGTGAAACGGTATCGATATAGGGGTTAGCCGTATCAGTACGGGTAAGTATATTTGGGTAGTTCGAAGCTTTTGGCGTATCAGTACATGTTGGAGGCAAAATGATACCAAGATACATATCGATACCCCATATAGGCAAATTAGTACTCGTTGGGCAATTTGTCCAAAAATTAGTGTTTGAGTTTGAGGGTTCTATAATTCGAGGTAAAGGGTCCTAAGGGTCTTCTAAAGTAAAAAATGAATACTAAAACTGAGAGAGAAATAATTTAACTTCGTTTATAGGAAAATTGACTAACTACTCGGTAAATAGTGGGTGACTAAATTGTGATAGTAACCTATATGTTAGTGGTAATTTGTATATATGTTGTGTGGTAGCTAGGAAGCTTTCTATATGATGATATGTTACCTATGTATTGGATAATTGTGTGATGGGATCTAGATACCTAATATAAAGTGTTACAACACCTCGAAGACTATCGAATGGAGGATCCTGATGCTTAATGTACACAAGCCTTATTCGAATATGCTTAATGGACCATTCCAAGCATGGATGTAGGATCTCGATACTTAGTGGATGTGAGTCTCATCCCTAAAGTATGGGATCTCAATGCTTAGTGGATGCGGGCTGTAGCGATCCTTTTTGAAATCGAGGTTTAAAAAATAGAAAGTCACTAGCGGTTAAAATAGGTCAGACTTAGAAAATTAGGGATTGAATTGAAATATTGATAGGAAAAAGGAATTTTAATTTTTAAAAGGAGGAATTTGAAAATTAGGTTGAAATTAGGGTTTTTAAGGATTAAGGGGTTTGAAATAGGCTTTTGAATTTAGGGATTTTAGTTAAAAAGAAGATTGAGAAATTGGACTTTAAAATTTAGGAATTTGGGGTTTTGAATTTGAAAAATAGGATTTTGAAATTTAGGTTAAAATTGAAAGTTGGGAAAATTTGGAAATGTCTCAAAAATTGAAATTTAGGGTTTTCAAAATAAGGATTTGAAAATCTCAAATTGTTAAGAAATTAGGATTTAAAAACCTAAAATGAAAGGTGAATTAAAAGGGATTAAAAGTTTTAAAATGGGTTAAAAACCTAATTTAAAAAGATTGGTAAATAAATTGAAAAATAACTGAAAAACAATTTAAAATAAGGAGACTCGCCACCAGTCACTTTTGGTAGACCGAATACCGGAAAAACCAGAGATTAGAAATGATTTGGGTT
Source organism: Abelmoschus esculentus (assembly GCA_035048815.1). Lineage (NCBI taxonomy): Eukaryota > Viridiplantae > Streptophyta > Magnoliopsida > Malvales > Malvaceae > Abelmoschus > Abelmoschus esculentus. The sequence goes on along the minus strand of JAUCBN010000007.1, from coordinate 15,980,803 downwards.
CGAGAGTCGGTTACGATTTAAAAACGGGTTTAGAGTTTAAAAACAGCCCAAAATTGACACCTTTAAAATAACCGCTTAATTAATTTTGAAAATTTTGTTTTAAAGTGGAATTTAAGTTAAAATTTGTTTAATATTCGAATTAAATTTTATTTTTACATTGTCTTTATTCGGAGGCAACGCATACGCTGCGACCACTATGTTAGAACACGGACCTGTTACGACCGAACAAAGATGTAATTAATTAGGTTGATTAATTAGAAGCTGAAATGTGATGTGGAAAAATAAAAGAGACATGAGCAATATATATATACCAAAATAAAATGCAATAATAAAATAAAATACATAAAATAAACTTGGCATAAACATGATAAAATATGTACGAAGTGCATGTAAAGAATTAAAATATTAATAACAATGCATGACATAAGTAAGCTAAGAGCATGATAAACAAATATGCACAATGACATAAAATACATAAATAAAAGTATGCATGAAATATATAATAAAAGAATAGATACAGGAATAGTAAAATGCATGTGAACAATAACAAAAAAATAAATTCAAATCATCAATAAAGATGTATGTCATAAATAAATTAAGAACATGATAAAGCATGTATGTACAACAAAGATAAAAACCTAATAAAAATAATACAAATGATGACAAACCTATATACTTCTAAGCAAATAAAATAATATGAAACATAATATAAAATGTATGTAAAGATAGCAAAATGGAGAACGTAATAAAATGAAATACATAAATAAAAATCATGTCATAAAATAAATTACAAACATGATAGACTAAATGTGTATAACATAAACAAAGTAACATAAATATGTACAAATTGCATGTGAACAAACAAGGCATGGAATACTAAAAGCAATGTAAACAAAAATATACAAACGTGAATACAATAAAAGAATGTAATGCATGAATAAAATGTAGGGGACAAAATAAACAAATAGATGAACAAAAATACATAACATCATGCAACTAAAAAATAAAGGCAAATATGAGCATACAAGTATTTAAATGTTCATAACAAATAAATAATTCAAAAAAATTACATGAATAATAATAAAAAGTAAATAAATAAATACACAGATAAATAAATAAATGAATAAATCAAATCAAATGAAATAAAATGATAACCAAAATAAATAAAACAAATAAGATAAACCAAAATAACAAAAGGACACTGGAAAAAACCAAAACGAAATTAAAATTTCAGGGTCAAGATTTGAGATAAAAACAAATTCTATTTCGTTTAGTGACCAAATTAAACAAATCAAAAAGATTTTGGACCATTAGACTGTTATTATGAAAAGGGAAATGGTCTGAAAATAAACAAAAAAAACGCGAAGGACTCGATCGCGAATAAACCATTTTGAAAATAACGGTTATAATCTAAATCAGGATGAAATTAAAAGATTTTGAAAACTTTAAGGGACCACGCGTGTGATATTAGTGGGACAGAGGAGTTTAATGAAAGGATTAAACCATTTTCGTTTAATCCTCCCACTATAAAACACAAATGAAAATCTTAAACACCCCCTTTTAGCTATTTTAAACAAACCGGTAAAAATCAAGTTCCCTTTTCTCTAGAATTTTCTGGAGATTCATAAAAACATTCATCATGTTCTTCGTCGCCGCCACGAATTTCAGATTCCGGCCACCATGAACAGTGGCCAACGAGACTAAAATCTTTCTTTTTCTTCATTTCCAAGACCAGAACCAGATCCTTCTCTCTTCTTTGTAAAAACAAAACCAAAAAAACAAATAGTTCCTTTTAACAACTGAATTAAGACCTTTGTGAAACCGAAGTGATTTTTGGGAGAAAAACAGAGATGAGAACTTTGATTCAAAGAATGGGTCTTCGATTTGTTCTTCTCGGCTCACCAACAGTGGCCGAGAGGCCACGATGTTTGTTGCCAGAGAACAAAGATCGGAGGCAAAGCAAGAGACCAAAGAAGAGGAAAAAATAAAGGTAAAACTCTGAAATTTAAATTCCTTTTTTTGTGTTCCCCTTTCAAGCATGCGAAGAGAAAAATGAGGTTCTTACCTCAAAACTTTGGTGCTTTTTTTCATTAATCCCAAATTTTCCTTTACAAGTTTCAACTCTCTCTTCTTATAGCCGGATTTACATGAATATCATAAAGGAAAAAAAAGTCTAAAAATGTTATTGGTTTGCCATTTTCTTCTGATGGTTTTGGCTTGTTTTCTTCTGACATTCTGTATTTTTTGCTCTAAATTTTGAGTGTTGTATGGCTTCTGAAATTGTCTATGAATTTGCTTTGTCCTCGTATGCGATCTATGCCTCTGATTTCGTACGATAATAACGTTTGTTTGTTTGTGTGCTTGTGGCAATTGGAGTACGAAAATGAGACCACTTATGAACGTTCGGTGATCGTCCATCGCCGAAGGAGTTGAAGAGTTGATCTGGAAGCTGAGGCGTCAGATCAGGAGCTGGAGAGTCTCACGCGTGCATCGCACGCGCTCGTGGGATGCACGCGATACACGAAGAGGCGCACGTGAATTTTTTGGATTCTTCTCATGGAGCGATCTGGACCGTTGATCATCACTCCTCATCCGACGGCTAGCAATCGGCTGCGCATAACACAACAAGGGATAATTATATTAGCTAATTAGGGTTTCTGATGACAATTACCGGATTAGGCTTAATGGGTTTGGGCATATCAGGTTTAATTTAATTGCTTTGTAATGGGTCACTATTGGGCTAATGTAAATAATATATTTGAGCTTGTTTTTTTTATTTAATTCGGGTTTAGTTTAATAAATAAAAGATTTGAGTTTACTTAATAAATATGTTATGTATATAATGATAACAAACAATAATAAAATCAAAATAAAAGATAATATAATAACTAAAAACCGTATATTAACAAATTAAAAGATAATAAGTAATAATTTTTGGATTTTGAATTTTAAACACAAACGAAATGATATATTATAAAGACGTATATAATGTTTTTGAGTTTTTAATTTAAACAACGAATAGTTATAAACAAAAATAATATTTTATATATATATATATACATTTTCTTTACAAAGTTAAAGGAGAAAAGAATTGATACTAGTATAGTATTTATTTATTAATTTTTAAGTTTTCATAGAAATAATGCCCGTTATTTGAATTGAAATTAAAAATCGAGTTTTCTCCCCGGATAAAATTCGTGATTACACGGGCCTCATTCAAATATGATTGATGGATCATTCCAAGCATTGGTGTAGAATCTCGATACTCAGTGGACGCGAGTCTCATCCCTAGAGTATGAGATCTTAATGCTTAGTGGATGCCTGTCATGCTCATAATGTAGGATCTCGACGCTTAGTGTACGTGTGCCTTACAAATTGTACTATTATCATATATGAGATATTGTATGGATTCTCTTGATATGTATATGTTGTGTGCGGAAATATACAAGCATGTTATCATGTGCTTAATCGGATATGGTAGCGCCATTGTTATCATGCTATGACATCATTCATGTAGCATTATTTCATTTATGTATGTGTGATGTGGGTCAAGTGACAGTGTACCCACTGAGCTTTCATAGCTCAGTATTTAGAATGTATTTTCGTGCATAAGTTTCTAGGGAGCAACTTGGCTTGGAGGAGCACCATCAAAGGTAGGATTATTAGCATTGATTTTGTGTTTAAAGTACATTTACTAGATTAATTGAGATATATACTTGTAAGATCTATATTTAATTTGTAGCTCATATTTTTATTTGGGTTATGTTCTTGTAGAATACTTTAAAACAATTATATTTATTTAGATCTCCTTTATACTCTTTTGAAATACTTAGATTTTATATCATTTGAAATGGAAGGATCTTTATAGGATTTTGGATGTGTTAAATAGGTGATGGAGGCTCGGAAGTCATGTTAATTTCACCTTTGTCAGATTGTAAGACTTTAGGTTGTCGAACCCACAAGGACTGTGTCAACTTCACTACTTCTTATGAATGCACTACGGAAAATAAGTACACAAGTAATTTGAGGATTTTTAAGTATAACTAAGAAAACTATCGAACATAAAACTAATTAAAAAAGAAGTAAAGATGATAGAAATGAGGCTAAATTGAGTGCTTTGTAGAGGAGAGTCCAGTTGTATTAAGTATCCACTTATTAATACAATGGATTGAATTGTCGTCTCGGTGGGTTGCACAAAGGGTCGCCGCAGCTGCCTAGGCGGGGTTATGCCTTGTCGACAATTCAATATCCATAGTTCGACAGAGCATCCTTGTATGTCTTCTTCCTTATCCCTAAGCGAAGAGAACTGTTGAAACTCACGTCTTGATGATACCTCCCAGCGTGAATCAAGGACGAACAACAACCAAACACATGCGTCTTGTTAGTCGTTGAAATCCTGGGCGGTTAATCTCTCAATCGAATTAGTCAATACCCATGAGCAAAGACCGTATTCTCTCGTTTCGTGAACCTAAATCTCTCGATGCTAGGCAAATGGGTTTTTCTTCACCAACTACACCATAAATAACTTAAACCTCTGAAGAAGCTTAGAACATGATGTAGTCGGCGGCTAAAGGTATATGAAAGAGAGAATCTGACTCGACTCCACACTAAACCTAAACCTAATAAGTGCTTTATATAGGTCAAGCCCTGAGTTGAGTTTTTCATGCAAGGAAAAAATTCTAAAAGGGAAAAAAATATAACTCCTAATTAAACTATATTATTTTATTCTTATTTCCAAAATATCTCTTCTTTCCCGCGGTTGACTTTGACAAGGGCTTGACCTCTTAAAGGGGCTCCGTTTTTCTCTCGCTTTTTGTCTGTTAAGATCGACATCTTTTTCTCTCTGTCGAGCACTAGTTGTTAACTTCACGCTGCTGCCGCGACTTCCAAAGTGCTACCGTGGCGGGTGCTTTATCTGCAATTCAACATTTATCTTCTTACTAGACCGTCTTTGTGATGTAGTTTCCTGTCTAAGAAAGAAAACTATCAAATGCATATGTTTTATGCAAAATAATAGATAAATTCATAAAATCAGTGTTCGGATGCTAAAGTATGGAAAATGACCGAAAATATCCATTATCGCCTTTAAATCTGTCTTTATTAGCAATAAACGAGTGAACAAATGATATATAAATGAGGACTTTTGAGTACTCATCAATGGACTTTTGGAACATAATTTTATAACATGGATTTTGCTCCGAAAACCCAATATGACATTTAGATTGAGGGTGTTATAATTATGATCGACTGTTAAGCGGAGATCTCACCACTGTATCTAAAATGTATCGAGAATCCCCAACGGAAGCAAAAATCACCATCCATGCATTAACTATAAAGAATGTAGCAATAGGAATCGATGTGTCACCTACAAAAAGTTCAATAAGGATTGAGAACATTGTTGTTAAATAAAATTAGTTTGTGTATGAATTGGAAAACAATACAAAGACCGACAAGGCCAAAGTTCCTTGCCTCTACTCTAGAATTCCTTATCGGTCTTCACAAATCCAACAACTAGCGGTCAAGGTAAAGCTTGAAACCGTTCCTCCCGTCAAAGGCCACGAGGAATAGAAGTCAATACATGATTCAAGATATGATCCCTTATATAAATAGCAGTAGTATTACCGTTGTGCCCATCGAAGATTTGAAGGCAGAAGACAACAGTTAATACAATTCATTTAAAATATTTAGTTTTTTTTTTCAGTATAGAGGTTTATATTTGATTTAATTATTTAAAAATAAATAAAAATAAAATAATTTAAAATAATTTAATTAAAATTTTGTTTTAAATAATTATTAAGCGTACAGTGAGTGTTTAAGATTTTTATTTTTATTAATTAATTTAATAATATTTAACGATATTTAATATTAATAATATTTAATAATATTTAACGCACCTGATAAATGATCTTTATTATATAGTTTTATTTTGAAAATACAACCGAGTGAAATGACTTTTAGAGAAAGTAGAAGTGATCTTCTACCAAAATTGGTTGTCCATTGTTTTTATTTCCATTCCGTGTTGTGAAGCCAAACCGACAAAAGATGAATCATTTTGCTAGAAGGCACCTCAGATTTGATTACGTACCTCTCAAAACTGTTATTTAAAATATTCATATTATTTATTTTAATAAAGTATTTAATGATATTTTAAATCCATGAAACACTACAATTAATATATTATTTAAAATACAATTACTACCTAGTTAATATTAAAAGTAAAATACACGAGTTATTTAATTTTAGTGATTAAAAAATAATTGTTCTTAAAGGTTATGGGTTTGAGCACCAATAATGTCAGTATAATGATTTAGCGATTAATATTTGTTGAGTTAGAATATCCTTTAAAACATATACTATTATAATCGCGGTAGATAATTTTAAAAAAATAAAATTACAATAAATAATATAATTTTATAATAGCGTGGTATAATATGTTAAAAAAATCTAATAGCGTGACGACATCATTTTAGATATTATTTAAAATATTATAATATAACTATGTATGATTGTTATTTATGTATATTAAGGGTGTGTAAGATCGAGTATTTGGTCAATTTGATTAGAATTGGTTTTGATTTCGGTAATCATCGATTTTTGAAAATTAGAATTAGTTTCGATCCTAATCGCATCGGGTCTTAAATTCTAAGATTCAGTCCTGTTACTAGTGAGAATCAGTACCTGATCAATTGGTTTATTAGTAAGAAAATATGAACAATAAGAGAAAAAATCAATCACCAATAATAATATAAAATAATAAAATTAGAATATTGTAGACTTAAAAATTAAAATTTTAAAATGAGTAATAGTCATAATATTTATATATAAATCGAAAGTTTGATAAGAAATAATAAATAAAAGAACATTATTTATTACAAATAAGAAAGCCAATATCGAGTACCTAAAGTTTGATATTGGTCCTACTTCTATTTGGTATCCACCGGATATGGGATCCCAAAAATCAAAATTCAATCCTGATCTCAATTGTGATCAGGACCTAAATTTTAGAATCAATTCTAGTCTCGTTAAAATTAATATTAAATAAAAACCTACCGAATCTTACAGAGTTTAAAATCGAGATCTTATATTCAAATTTTTTGTCCACCCGTAATGAATATACCACGAGACAAAATAAGGTTGTTATATCAAATATATAGTTAGTTATTTTTTAAGTAAATCTTCTTGAGTGAGGTATTTAATGTTTTTTTAAGAAATAACGAAGATTTTGTTTGTGTTTTCCGTGGCAGATTGTTTTTGGTGACGATGGGAAGCTTCTTCTGCTTTGGATCTTGAAGTAGAGTTCTAATTATAAGCTCTTCTCATGCAACCCCTAATATAAACCTTATGAAGGACAGAAAATCAAAAGTTGAAATTGTTGTTGCAAGACTTCTTAAATTTTGGTTTTCTAATTATTTTTTATTTTCATCGCAATTGAATAATTATTAAATTTATTAAATTGTTATATTTGATATTTTAATAAGAAAAATAAAAAATTATTATTCAAATTAAATATTTTAATTAACTTATCAATTGATTATCCAATTTAATTAATAAAGAAATAATATCAAGAATTGAATAATTTGAATTTACAAATAATTAGAATATTTTTAAGGACTAATAAATAACCATATCATTTGAGAATGATCAAAATAAAAATAATTCGAAAATTGAGTTATTTAATTAAAAAGTTTTGAACTTTAATGACTAAAATAGAGTGAGAAGAAAATTAAATAATGAATGATATATTTTATCTATTATTTTATTAAAAAAACTAATGTATCACGTCATGAACTTCTAATAAAAGTAATGAGAGAGATAATGTCGAAAACGAACTAAAAGTTAAGCAATTATAATGTAAGTTTAAAAATTCAATGACCAAATAAAAATATATTAAAAGTTCACTAACCATTTATGTAATTTACCCTTAAAAAATATTTATCAAAAGTATGATTATCCTTTAACATTTAATATTATTAAAATGATATCTCAAATTTAATAGATATTAAATTTAAAAATATAGTAGTTAATTAACTTTAATCTTATAATGTAATGATCATTTGTATAGTTTACTCTTAATATTAAATACTTAAGTATATTTAAATAATTATATTAATGATATATCAATTAAATCAAATCCAATCAACTACAGATATATTAATTTTGTGTAAATTAACTAATTTTATTTATTTTATATAAAATTATAAAATAAAAATTTTATGTTTACAGTAATATTAATTTTGAGATTTGTTTTATTTTAGCTAGCATTTAATATGAATAGTATGGTCAAGGCCCAAGATGTAAGAACACAAAACGGTATCGTTTAGTTCCTGTACTTCCACCCATATCACCTTCATTGGCCCATTTAGCTGCTGCTTAGTCGATGACCCAAATTTAACCCAATAATAAATAATAAAAACCCTAATAACAGGGTTAGTTTCGTAATTTCATTTTCACAATTAGGGTTTCAACTTCTTGCCCTAAATATATATCCACAAATCCTTTATATCCCAATATAATTTGCACCTCTTCTCCTCTCCTCAGCCGCCTTCCCTACACCAAGATTGTTTCAGATATATTCTTGCGAATGGTAAACTAATTTTTCTCGCATGAAATCTTAAGTGCTTCACTATCTGGTCAGTGTGGATTCCCTCTGTTCCCATATGACTCGTTCCCTTGAAGCCATATTCATTGTGTTGCTTTCGCCTTCATCTTTCCCTTGAAATCTTTTTCTTTGCAGATTTTTGGGGACAGCTGGGCAACTATATTCTCTCTAATTTTTAAAAAAAATTAATTTCATTTTTGATTTTTGAGTGTTTTACTGTTGATGAACGGTGATGAGTTCTTACAGACCTGTAATGATTTGCGAAAATGATCGCAGATTTTGAACATCTAAGGGACTGAGTTCTATCTTCAGTAGTCGCTCCATAAATTCCTCACTTTTATTCCTAAATAATTTGTGGCTTCTTTATATTTTTTATATCTAGAAAAATGTATAAAATCAATTGATTTCTTGATTTATCAAGAAGCCTAAATGGACTTGTTCCCCTCGCTATCCGATGCTTCAATCAAATGGTGCATTTGGACGTCGGGGAACTACAGGATCTTAAATTATGAATTGAATATATTAATTAAATCTATTAATAATATCTAATTACTATACTTTTGTATATTTAATTCAAATCGTATATCTGAATTAAATGTTTTATCTTAAATAAAGAAAAATAATTTTAAACATGATGTAAAGTATTTTTTATGTTAGAGAGCATAGATATTGTTTCAATATTTACAGCTCAATAAACTGTGTTTATTTTGCTGGGATTCCTCTGTTGAATTGTGTTTTTCCTGTGTTAAACCATATGCAATCCTTTTGGAATGTTTGGCAAATTTGAATCAAATCTGTTCCTACTAAAATCTACCCGTCCAAATGTGTTAGCTCGCCCTGATATGGTATTTTACATTATGGTTCATTGTTGCAAAAATCAAAATTATCAAGAATTTGGACCTCCATTTTTGAAGATGAAAAAGGACGCCCTTTAACCTTTGGTTCTTGTGGCTCACAGTGGTTAGATTAGGCAAAGAATCCAACACATTGGGAACTATTTCATTCTTATGATCAGACACAAGAGGTCGAAGTTTACCTTCGTTGTAACTTTAGTAGGGATTGAACAATAGTGGAAATTGGAATTCAAATCTAAAGATTCGAGTCAGATAATCTATGGATTTTATCATATGGAGAGAATTCCATTTTCTCAGAAAAAACAAAGCAAGAACCCTCAAGCTTTTTAAACTTGATAATAACAAAAAATTCGTTAGAAGTCGATGAATACAGTAAGCCTCTCGTTTAGCATTGTTTTTCAAATTAGTTTTTAAGTCAAAAATTGGTTTGAAATGTAGAAGCAATGTTAGCAAAAGTTAAAATTTTTAGCTTTTGTTTTTGGAAAGTGCATTTAGTAATTATATTATAATTTTAACTTTTATTTATTATATTTTATTATCATCTAATTTTTACAAATATATAATTATATTTAACATCAATTATTTTTTTAATTTAAAAATTATATATTCAAACAAAATTATATATTTTCTCAAAATTACTTTTAAAAAGCACTTTTTAGAAATAATTTAGTTATTAATATTTTTATATTTTATCATAATTTAAGTTAATATTATAATATAAAATAATTTTATTATCATTTAAACATATATTTTTAACTTATAATATCATGTCTAAAATAGTCATTTATTTTCTCAAAAGCACTTTTTGATAGCAATACTAAAAACATTTTTCAAATTAAAAATTCGAACTTTTCCACTACATTTTCTCAACACATTTTTTCACCGCACTTTTTAAAAATAATACTAAACTGGCCCTAACTCTAATGGAAAGCTGTAACAAGTCGAATTAAAGAAAAATTATAAAAAGGGACATGATAGATTGAACATAGGAAGATAATAAAATAAGAAATTTTAAAGAGAAAGAAGTTCGTTTATTTCATTCTTAAACTCCAAACCTAAATAACAAAAAGGGTTGAAAGTAGTGTTTCATTTAACTCCATTTAACCTCTGAATATAATTAAAACAAAAACTTAAAATTAATAAAGAAAACCATCTGACATTTTGATTTTGACTCTTTACTTTGCCTCCTTTTTTAACAGATCCTACTCCTCAAGGATACAACTTCACCAGTATCTTTGAAGAATTTTTTTACATCAGCTTCTTCAACTTGAAACGACAAATTCCCTACAAATCGGGTCTTTGGTCCTGTAGTTTGAGTAGTAGTAGGAGTTTGGGGAGATTTTTTTGCAGACTTCAAATCCTGCTTGGCAGGTGTTGAAGCATCGACCATTTCCACATTTATTCCCTGATTATTTTTCTTTGGGGTTTCTTCTTCATCACTACCCTCATCATCAGTAGAGGATTCCTCAGACTCACTACTGCTTGCTTTTTTAATAACTTTAGCATTTGCAGCAACCTTGGGCTATTCATCCTCAGACTCGTTATCATCAGAGTCATCACTACTGGAATCCTCAACCTTCATGGCAAGAGGAGCAGATGCTTTCTTCATGGTAAATGCTTTCTTGACATCCTCCTCAGAGCTGCTGTCACTTAATGCAGTTTTAATTTTTGCAGCAGATGTAGGGAAAGCAGCCTTGGGGGAGCCTTTCTTATATGTATTAGATTGAATTTTCGATGATTGAACCAAATATATTCCTATGTTCTCTTATCCTGGTCGAAAATGAACCATATTCCTCAACAAGACCAGTAGAAATAATAGATTGAACAGCAAAAGCAGTGTCCCATGATTGACTTCTATTATAACCCTGCATCTTCATGCTATCTTTAGCTATCCACGAATAATTTAAGATTCTAGATATGGAAACTAAACTACCTTTCGGTTCTGCTCGAAAACGGTGTTCGCTTTTTGAGCTTATTTTAAAAGAACTAAAAAAAACAAAAAAAAAAATTAAAAACAAAATGTTTTATAGCTTTAACAATTTTAAAAGAAAAAATAAAATTATTTCGAAAAGTTTCAAAAGAAATGGCCTATTGGTAAGAATTCTCTTTCATTCATTTTGTCTTTCTTTAAGGTTAGGTATGATGAAAAAAGTATGAAAAGTCTTTTGCTTGTTTATATTCTTTCATCAGGAATTACTTTTCCAGCATTCAAAATATGTATATTGTGTGAATGGTTCAGAATATTATAAAGATTTTAATCTGTGGACCATTGGAAACGACCTTACTTCGTTGGTTTGTACAAGTATTCTTGTTTTGCTAATTACTATTATATTAGATACATCGTGGTACGAGATTATTTGAACTACAAGAGTAAACCTAGATGCAGTTTGAATGACTCTGAAAATGAATCTTTCACCCAACAACAAAGCATATTCAAGACTTTGTTCACAAGCTCTATGAATATATACCGTCTATCCTCATCTTCATAGTGTGTATACTTCGTAACAGTCTATAAAATTTTCTCCCTCGAGCTTTTACATGATCAATATTTAATAATAGGCTCATATAAGTAGTGCAGAGATGCCTAAAAAATATCCTGAATCAATAAATGTGGATAGTATAGATCTTCCTTGGCACGTATTGCGGGCTTTATTCTAATCTACCTTATGATAAAAAACAGTGTAAAGCTCTTTTCTAAAAGAAAGAATTGTGGGTGTGATAGGACCCACAACCTTTTTCCCATATAGAATGACACCACATTCTTTTTGGATGTAATGGAAGAAAGTAAGGACAAAGCCATATCTCTGGAGGCAGTGAACTATTCCCTGACCATTCATATGCTCCAAGCACCGAAAGTCACATTTTTTCCCAAGATGTAATTGCAATTGCACTATCATGTTTTAGGATCCCCTCAAGCTCTTTCTCAACTACCCCTTATCCACCTTCAACACCTTCATCAAGAAGCCTTAAGCTAATATAACTTAAGACCGTATCAAACATGAAGCTTGAACTTTCAATGTGAAGACCCCATCCACCGTCCCTATTATGATAATTGTATATATATCTGCATATCATATATTGTTGCTCCTTTAATAGTATGGTATTCAAGGCTCCAGTAACATTTAATGTTATAGCCAAACCTGGGAGAAATTATATCATAGGTCAGTCCCACCACGTCATCCATGGGACCAACCAATGATAACTATCCATCTTATTATTTTTTAATTTTTAAAATGAAGATTCACTTGGAAAAAAAATATGAAATGGAAAAATTGATGAAGTGGGTAGTTATCATTAGTTGGTCCTATAAACACGTGGTGGGACTAACCCATGATATAATTTTTCCAAACGAGGAAGTAGAAAAATAGGGTTGTTGTATTCTCCAAGCTAGTGACCATCTTCAAATTGCAATGTTGAACAAAAATTCATGCCTCTGCTTAGTGTTGTCACTACAACTTCTTCCTCAATGATGAGCACTCAAAAGTCCTCATTTTCATATAATTTTTTCACTCGTTTATTGCAAATAAAGACAGAATTAAAGGCGATAATAGGATATTCCTGATTATTTTCCATATCTCAGCATTCAAACATTAATTTTATGAATTTATCGATTATTTGGCATAAAATATATATGTTTGATAGTTTTCTTTCTTAAACAGGAAACTATATCCTAGAGAGGGCCAAAGAAGACAATAGATTCTAAATTGGAGACGAAGCACCCGCCACGGCAGCACTCTAAAGGCCGCAGCAGCAGCGTAAAAGACAACAATTGGTGTAGAAAATCAACTTCCAACTTTGTGAAAAAATAAAATAATGTTGAAAAAAAAAGAAGATTTAAGCTTTTTATGAAACGGAAGAAGAAACATAATTGATTTTCAGTTGTTGAATGCGTAATTTTGTTTACACAAGCTAATTCCTTTTTATAGGCTTTAGAATAGGACTTTGAATAGGATTGGAAGTTCTAATTACTTTAGACTTTTAATCCTATTAACTTAAGACTTTTAATTCTACTAAAATTATCTCTAAGTAATAGATCCTAACTCAAATTCCTACTAATACTATATATATAATCTCACACTCCTCCTCAAGTTGGAGAATATATATTGTATATTCCCAACTTGAATAAGAACTTGTTGAATGAAACTTTTGGTAATGCTTTTGTAAACACGTCTGTCATTTGTTCTTCTGTAGGAACATAGGATAAAGAAGTTGTCTCATTAGTAATCTTTTATAAGATAAAATGTCTATCAATCTCCACATGTTTCGTCCTATCATGATGAACTAGATTTTGAGCAATTTGTATGGCAGACTGATTATCACAAAAAATCTCGAACTTTTCCTCTTGGTTCACATCTAGCTCTTTCAGTAGCTTTAATAACCAAATTCCTTCACACATTCCCAATGCTAAAGTCCTATATTCAGCTTCAGCGCTGCTTCTAGATACAACTGTTTGTTTCTTACTTCTCCAAGTCACTAGATTTCCCCAAACAAAGGAACAATAACCACTAGTTGATCTTCTTTCTTTCAGTTCACCTGCCCAGCTTGAATCTGAAAAATCTGAATAGAACTTTCTTGAGTCTTTTTAAATAGCAGTCCATGCCCTGGAGTCCCTTTCAAGTATCTCAAAATTCTAATTGCAGCTTCCATGTGATCTTTCCTTGGATCAGTCATGTGTTGACTGATAAAATTAACTGAAAAGACAATATCTGGTCTGGTTAATGATAAATAAATTAACTTTCCCACTAACCTTTAAAATTTACCCTTATCAACTTTATGGCTTGAGTCATCTTTACTAAATTTTAATCCTGCTTCCATGAGAGTATCAACTGGTTTGCATCCTAGCATCCTAGTTTCATTAAGTAAATCAAGAATATACTTTCCTTGATTTATTAATAAACCTTTGCTCGACCTAGCAACCTCCATGCCTAGAAAGTATATGAGTTTTACTAGGTCTTTTGTTTCAAACTCTGTATTTAATAACCTTTTCAGGTGACTTATGTCTTCCTCATCATCACCTGTCAGAATTATGTCATCCACATACACTATTAAAATAACCCTTTTATTGTTAGAGGTTATCTTAATGAAGAGTGTGTGATCTGCTAAGGATTGTTTGTATCCAGCTTTCAGAATTACCTTGGTGAATCTGTCAAACCAGGCTCTAGGCGACTGTTCAAACCATAGATGGATTTATTAAGTCTACAAACTTTCTGATCACCTTTTATCGACTTTAAACCCGAAGGTACTCTCATGTACACTTCTTCTTCCAGTTTTACATTAAGAAAAACATTCTTAATGTTAAGTTGATGCAGCATCCAGTCTTTGTTTACTGCCAAACTTAAGAGAACTCTAATTGTATTTAGCTTAGCTACAGGAGCAAAAGTCTCATTGTAATCAATTCCATAGGTTTGAGTAAAACCTTTGGCTACCAACCTTGCTTTATACCTTTGTATACTACCATCAAAGTTGTATTTTATGGTGAACACCCACTTGCATCCAACTGGTTTCTTACCCTGCGGAAGATCTATAATGGTCCAAGTATCATTCTTTTCAAGTGCTTCAATCTCCTCTTCAACAGCTCTTCTCCACTTAGAATCATTTAGAGCCTCCTCAATAGTGTCAGGTATTTGTTCTTTATTTAAGCAAGCTGTAAAAGCCTTGAAAGATGGCATTAGATTACCATAAGCAACACACCTCTGAATGGGATGCTTTGTACATTCTCTTATCTCTTTCCTTTTAGCAATTGGTAAATCATCAACCTTAGGTAACGAGGAAGGAATCTCGGTTAGAACATTACCTTCATCATTCTCATTGACAACTGAACTCAAGTCCAATTCTTGGCAAGTGTCAGATTGCAAAACAGTGTCTGGAATAATTTTCTATTTTCTGGTGTAAACTTTCAATTGCTTAGAGGGTTGAGAAGTTTGTGAGGGAGGTTTAGGTGAGAATTGAGGCGTAGTAACAATAGATGAAGGATGAAAAGTTATAGGTGTAAAAGTGGAAGAGTTATCAGGTTCAAATGACAAAGGATTATTAATAAATAAATCTGAAGAATAAACTCGATTTCTGAGAGGCTGAAAAATATCACTATTCTCTCCCTAATTTTCAGTCGAGTGGAAATAAGGTTCATGTTTAAAAAGATGAGATCCAATGAAGTAAAAAAAATTTCAGAAGGAGGATGGTAACATTTGTAGCCCTTCTTAAGTGAAGAATACCCTACCAAGACACACTTCAAAGATATAGGTCTAGTTTTGACATAGAGGGAGCAGAATCTTTTACAAACACAGTGCAACCAAAAACTTTAAAAGGAAGAATAGATGACAATGGTTTAAAATTTGGGTAACACTCCAAAAAAATAGCTCTAGGTGTTCTATATTGCAAAACCTTACTAGGCATTCGATTAATGAGATAGGTTGTAGTTAATAAAGTCTCGCCCCACAAATACTTAGGAGTGTTACTGGTGAACATCAAAGACCTAGTAACCTCTGACAAATGTCTATTTTTTCTTTCTGCAACCCCATTTTGGTGTGGTGTATCCACACAAGTCCTTATTTGTACAATCCCTTTTTTATTAAAAAATTCTCCTAATGACTTGGTAAAATATTCACTCCCATTATCAGATTTGAATATCTGAATTTTACATCCAAATTGGGTTTCTACCATATGATAAAATTTCTCAAAAACTGAGGCTACTTCAGATTTATCCCTTAACAAATATGTCCAAGTTATTCTACTATGATCATCAATGAAAGTGATAAACCACCTACTACCAGTTACATTCTTCATTCGAGAAGGACCCCAAACATCACTATGAATCAATGAAAAAGGTTGGGAATGTTTGTAGAAAGATGGTAAATAAGATGCTTTTGTCTATTTAGCAAGAGGACATATATGACATTTAAAAGAACTTAGATTTTTATTAACAAACAATTTAGGAAATAATTTAGCAAGATAATGAAAATTAGGATGCCCTAACCTAAAATGCCATAATATTATATTATCAATTTGTCCTAAAGAAGTAAAGGAACAAGAAGTATTTGGTATGGCAGTTGGTTGATTACCGGGAAGGACATAAAGACCATTTTGTAAGCTAGCATTGCCAAGCATTTTCCTTGAATTTATTGCCTGTAAAAAACAACCAGATTCAGTAAACTGTAATGAACACTTCAAATTCTTGGAGAGTTCACTAACAAAGATAAGATTGCAGGCAAGATTAGACACAAACAGAACATCTTCAAGCAACAAGTTATCATTAATGAAGACCGAGCCACTTCCTTTGATAGGAGAAAAGGAGCCATCGGCTATTTTAATAGAACTTGTAGAAGATAAATCTAAAAAAATTAAGGAATAATTCTCTGTTACCAGTCATGTGATCAGATGCTCCAGAGTCGATGATCCATGTTGATGTACCTTTAAAAGAAAAGAGTGTAGTAGGAGAACAAATATTTTATATGTCATTATCCTCCACGAGAACTAAATTTGCTTCGCAGGTTACTGTCAAACCTGGAATTGCTTGAAAAAACTTCAATCCAACCGTTTGTTTTGCTATGGGTAACATCTCAGAGATTGTCGAAAGGAATCCCAATAAGAATTCGGACTAGGATCGATATTAGACTGATACCATGTAGAAAATCAACTTTCAACTTTGTGGAAAAATAAAATAATGTTGAAAAAAGAAAAAAAGAAAAATTAAGCTTTTTGTGAAATGGAAGAAGAAACATAATTGATTTTCAGTTGTTGAATGAGTGGTTTTGTTTACACAAGCTAATGCCTTTTTAAAGGCTTTAGAATAGGATTTTGAATAGGATTAAAAGTTCTAATTACTTTAGACTTTTAATTCTACTAAAATTATTTCTAAGTAATAGATCCTAACTCAAATTCCTACTAATATTATATATATAATCTCACAATTAGTGCTCAACAGAAAGAGGAAAAGATACCTAACTCAACAGACTAAGAGCAAGAAAAGAAAAAAACTCAGATAGGAGGTCAAACCCATGTCAAAGCCAATCGCGGGAAAGAAGAGATATTTTAGGAAATAAGATTAAATTAATATAGTTTAATTAGGAATTAAATTTCTTTCCCGTTTAGAACTCTTTTCTTGCATGAAAAATTCAACTTAGGAATTGGCCTATATAAGACACTTATTAGGTTTAGGTTCAGTGTGGAGTCGAGACGGATTCTCACATTATTATACCTTTAGCTGCCGCCTCCATCATGTTCTAAGTCTTTTGGAGGTTTAGTGTAATAACCCGAAAAATTAGGTCAAAATCCCTAATTGGAACCCTAAAAAATGGGGATTAAAATTTCTGAAATAAGGACTAAATTGATAATTATTAAAACTTAAGGGTCAAATTGAAAGAGTTCAAAAATTATAAACCCTTCCCAAGTAATTAACCCATTTTTTTGAAGGAACGTTTTCTTCCTCCTTCTGTAACCGAAACCAGGTGATAATGGGGGGGGGATTAATTCTCCTTAATTATTAGATTTAATAATTTGATTTCCTCTCCATTTTTAATTAAATTGAATCACATCCTTGCGTGTGATCTTCTGCCAAATTTTGTTCTAAGAGTGGTCTTCCTTCTTGATCGATTAAGGTAAGATTTCAATCCATTTTTCGTTTCTGTTCGGATTCAATGTACGTTGAAATGATTTTGTTAATGGTTAAGTGTCGATTCTGAGTTTAGGGGATGGTTTAGAAACGGTTTTGATGTGTTAGAATCGATCGAATAAATATTTTAAGTGTTAAAAGGGTTTGGTTATTGTTTTGCTCGATTAAAAGTGTTGAGAAGTTGTTTTTAATTCATTTAAAATGTGGGTTTGGTGTTGAATCAAATAAGGATAAGTTTTGGGTCGAATTAGGAATCGAATCGGATGTAAAAGAGGGTTTAAATCTGGGAAATTCCCAGATTTTCCCAGGAAACAAACATTCCAGGGAAAAATCCAGAAACCGGCCCAGTGAGAACCAGACTGGCCCAGAACCAGACCGCCCAAATCCGAACCGCGACCCGACCCGATTACCCGACCCGACCCGATCTCCGACCCGTTTCCCGACCCGGCTGACGTCATCGCTGACGTCATCTGCTGACGTCAGCGTTGACTGATGACGTCACTGCTGACGTCAGCAATTGACTTTTTTGACCCGGACCCACTTTATGTTTTTCGACGTCCTAAATCCAATGGTACGGTCCGTTTTTCGAAATTCGAACCCCAAGTATCATTTATTGGGGTTTTATGTTCGATACGTTATTTGGAAATTTTCTGTAAAAGTTTCTAAATACGTTTTTGTTTGCTTCAGGTGACGAGGATTCCGACCCCGAGTAGTTACCTCCTCCTCCTCCTATACGTGGACCGATACATCCGCATTCGGGACCCTCACGTGAATATCGAATTAATTATGTTTAGATTATTTTTACGGTAGTGTGGCATAGTAGGAAATCTAATATATTTCCGTTATTTGTAGACTCTACTCCTGCTCAGCCCGGTGATAGAGCCGAGTCCAGTAGACGTCAGGGTCGTCATTGAGTCTTCTGATACAGGTGTGTTCTCTCCCGTTCATCCTGTAAATTCTGTAAATTTCTGTTAATCTGTTTATTCGGTTCCTGTTAAACCGTATGATCATGCATCATTCTAATTTATCATATCTGTTTCTGTTATCTGTCATGCTTGCCTCCTGTTAGAATATAAGGCATGCATTCTGATTCTGTATCTGCATTTAACATGGCATCTGAGATTATCTGTGTACGGGGAAGTTAGTGATTTTATCACTTCTGTTCAGTGGCTCCACCTTCGGGTCGAGATACCACTTCTGTTGGTGTGATGGTGTTAGAGTGGTTTGGGGACCAACTCTTCTGAGGTGTTCGGAGATGGGTGCATATCATGCATACTCTGTCTGTTCTGCATATTCTGTTCTGTTATTCCGTTATCTGTTCTAGAGACACACTAGGCTCCCCAGCTTACACCCTCTTAGATTTCTGTTTCAGATCTCAGTCTTAGACTTGGTGCGGTACTTGGAGGTTCCTGATCCATTTTCTGTTTTACAGTATATTGTACAGTTTTCGGATTTTAGTTTGTTTTTATATTTGAATAATATTATTTAATAATATTTCAGACTGTATTCAGACTTTTGTTGACTTTAGAACAATTACTGTTTATAAAATTACAGGTTGAACTTTATTTTTAAATTGTTAATTTTTATTATTATTTTATTTCATTATTTATTCAATAAATTATCTGAATATTTTATTTATTTTTGTAAAAACTCTAACGTGAGAAACAAGTTTTCAAACCGTAAACCCTAACTTGTAATCTAAGAAATTAGGTTACTTTTAGGGGTTACATTTAGATTGTTTATGGAGTAGTTGGTGATGAAGGTCATGTTCTGTTTGATATTTATTAATGCAAAACCTATTTTATAGTTTAATCTCTCTTGGTAATTACTCTTTTTGCATCGAGAGATATAGGTTCACGAAACGAAACAAGAGATGTAGGTTCACGAAACGAGAGAATACAATCTTTACTTATGGGCATTGACTAATCCGTCAAGGATTTCAACGACTAATAGGATGCATGTTTTTGGTTGTTGTCCGCCCTTGATTCATGCTGGGAGGTATCATTAAGACGTGGGTTTCAACAGTTATCTTCGCTTAGGGATAAGGAAGAAGACATACAAGGATGCTCTTTCGAACTATGGAATGTTGAATTGTCGACAAGGCATAACCCTGCCCAGGTAACTACGACGACCCATTATGCAATCCGCCGAGGCGGCAGTTCAACCCATTGCATTAATAAGTGTATACTTAACATAACTAGATTCTCCTTTATAATTATCTTAGTCATAATTCAAATAATTCATTTACTTGTGTTTTTAGTTTCCTTAGTGCAGTCATAAGAAGTAGCAAGGTTGACTCAGTCCTCTTGGGAACGACATCTTAAATATTACAATCTGACAAAGGTGGAATTAATAGGACTCCATAGTCTCTATCAGATTTGGCGCCGTTGCCGGGGACTGATGCTCAATTTTACTACCAATTATTTATGCACTTTTTTAATTATTTTAGTTTATTTTATTTAGTTTTAGTCTTAAGTTTAATTTCCAAGGGTTGTTTTGTGTATGACTAGGTCCAATCCTACCATTGATCAATACCCTTACAATCTAGAAATCGAAAAAACTACACGAGATCTGAAATGTTGGGTACGCCAAGGAATGAACATAGAACCTGGTCAACAAAACAATGCGGGTATGAATACCGTCGCGATAGACAACCGCAGTTCTTTTGCAGTTGTTGATCTAATGAATATTCCAAGACAGGAATGCGCTCGAAATGTTCGAGATTATTTAAAGGAAGATTTAGATGGGTTAACTCCTGTTGTTGTGATGCCTAACATAGAGGCGGAGTACTTCGAACTAAAACCGGTCATGTTCAACATGCTCAATACCCTAGGCCAGTTTGGGGGTTCGTTCAATGAAGATGCTCGGTAACATCTTAAATCCTTTTTCAAAATTTGTAATTCATTTAAGCTGCCGGGAGTCTCAGCCGACATCCTTAAGCTGAAATTGTTCCCTTATTCACTAAGGGATAGGGCAAAATCTTGGTTAAACAACCTTCAGCCGAGATCGTTGAACTCATGGACAAAACTATACCGAAGCTTCCTTGCTAGATCAGTTACACCAATATGACTGATAAACTCAGAAATGACATAACATCCTTTAGACAAGACAAAGACAAATCAATGTATGAGGCTTGAGAAAGTTAAAGAGAACTATACAGAAAATGCCCCATGTATGGTCTACCTGAGTGGACCCAAGTATCGATCTTCTACAATACAGTTAACACCCCTACGAGGATGATGCTTGATGCTTCTGCCAATGACACCCTCTTAGACCGCCCACCCATGAGAGTTTAGAAATTTTGGATAGGTTGGCAAAGAATTACTATCAACCCCAACCATCTGAAGAGGCATAAATAGACAAGGTATGAAAACTTCTGATTCTGCAGATTCTATCCTAGCACAACTATCAGCTTTAACCAACATGGTCAAAGATCTACATAAACCAAGCCACGTTTGGGAAGTAAAAGCAGTCACCGTTCTTTGCAAAACATGTGGTGACAACCATGACTTGAACATATGTCCACACAATCCAGAATCTTCCTTTTATGTTAGAAATTTTAATAGATATAATATGTCCAACAATTACAACCCATCATGGAGGAAGCACCCTAATTTCTCATGGAGCAATTCTAATAATGCACTTAACACGCAACATCAACCAGTGCAATCTACGAGATTCCAGTAAAACAATAGATTTTCTCAACAGCAGATGCTGCAGCAGGCATCGCCGGTGCAGCAGACAAAAGACGTCTAGACTCAGGAGGATACATTGCAAACATTTATGGCTCAGACTGGTGAATACATTGCAAAAACTAACAAGTTCATCCAAAGAGTCGACACTTTTATGGATAGAACAGAAATGAGAATACAGAATATCGAAGCTGCTCTCAAATCACTGGAAACCACAATAGAACAAATGGCACAACAGATGAAAAACATACTCATAGTAGGTCTCCCTAGTGATACTAAAGTCTCTAGAATTGGTTCTCATGAACAATATGAAGCCATATCGACCAGAAGTGGATTACAACTAAAGGACTCGAAATGCCTGCTCAAACAGTAGGTAAGACCCCTGAAACAGTAGTCCCTAAAAAAGCTATTGATAAAATATCTAAAGCAAAGGAACCAGCAGATACTGCCGATGAATTTGCCATAGCAGATGATGCCAAAGCAGCACCGCAGATAAGATTCCAGTACGATAAAAAGGTCAAAGATCTACGTCTACCACCACTTTTTCCACAAAGGTTGTAACAACAAAAACAGGAGTACCAGTTTAAGAAATTCCTGGACATATTTAAACAGGTAAATATAAACATACCTTTGGTGGAGGCAATAAAGTAAATACCCAACTACGGTAAATTCCTTAAGAATATTATATCTAAGAGAAAAAAATTGGGGAATTTAAAACAGTTTCCGCAACAGAATGATGTGTGGCAATGCTTCACAATAAAACCACGACTAAAAGAAAAGATCCTGGTAGTTTCACAATACCATACGCTATCGGTGATCAATACGTGGGCAAAGCACTATGTAACTTAGGCGAAAACATAAATCACATACCTAAGTCAGTATTTCAGAAGCTAGGCATCGGGCAAGCAAAACCAACAACAGTGATGCTGCAGCTGGAAGACCGTTCTTACGTGTAACCAGAAGGAAAAATTGAAAATATTCTAGTAAGAGTTGATAAATTTATTTTTTCTGCTGACTTCTTAATTCTTGATTGTGAAGCAGATGAACATGTACCAATCATATTAGGAAGGTCATTCCTAGCCACAGGAAAAACATTGATCGATTGCAAGAAAGGAGAATTGATCATAAGGGTCAATGATCAACAAGTAAAGATCAATATGTTTAAAACTATAAAGAACCAGGACGAACCAGATGAATGCCAAAGAATTGAAGCTAAAACTGAATTTAACTTCAATCCAAAAACATATTGCCTGAGCAAAACATGCCAAGGCAACCTCTACCAAGGTAGCACGCCCCTTGAACAACATTACATTCAAAAAACCACATGATGATGAGACAACAACGGGACATCAGCTTCTCCTCCATCCAAAAAGGGGAAGATGGTTGCTGTAGAAGATTTAATTTATTGTACCTCTGCAATAATCTAAAATTTCTATCTCTTAGTCCCTAATTTATTTTTATGTTTTAGGAATTAAAGTATTATTTTAAGTTTTAAGATTTAGATTTTAATTTTCGCAAATTGGTTTTAAACTTTTAAATTTTCTCACAGCTTTAAGTTTAATTTCAGCTTTTAGGCCCAATAAAGAAAATAAAATAAACAAATGAAAAAGACCAAAAACGCGACCCAACTCAAGGTAAAAATATCTCGACGGGAAACTTGTTGCTCAAGTCGAAGCCGTATCGTTTCTTTCGCCCAGTATAGGCTAGCTGGATCTGCGTGGCGTGCACGCCAAGAATAATAATGACACTGCTGCCACTCCCAACGGTTGATCGCCTTCTCCTATAGATAGATAAGCAAGCTTCATCTTTTCCATACTTCTTCTAAACAATTCTACTTTGCCAAAATTACTCTTCAACTAAAACATGGCAACCACAAGAGAAACCTCTGCCAGAGCGGCGAAGTTTAAACGCTTCTCTATAGCAGCAGTAGAATATGAATATGAAAGAAACTTCAAAAACCGACAGATTTGAGAAGAGCAAGGATTTCAGTAAACCAATGAGGAAGATCTAGGCCTGGAAGCATTCATATTGGCAAAAATAACTTTCCAGCAATGACAACAATTTGCAAGGCAACCAGATCCAGCGAACATTGAATGGGTACGGTAATTTTATGCCCATAGGTCAGTGGCGAAAAACCCATATGCCTACCTTCGAGGAAGAACAATTCCAATTGCAGACGTCGTCATCAATTCCTACTTCGGTCTCTACATTGAAAACAATGAACATATAGAGTTTATAGATGCCCTGACGGCCGGAGATTACGAGCAAATAAAGGCAGAATTATGTCTGCCAGGAACAGAATGGAATACGGGCAAGCACCATGGATTTGTTAGCTATCGAGACCGCCAACCAGAAGCAAAACTCTGGAACATGTTCATAAAAAGGAATCTGCTTCCAACATCTCATAACCAAACAGTAGATAGACCACGTTTGGCGCTCATTCACTCCATCATCCACAACCGTAGAATCAAAGTTGGCATCATCATCAACAAACAAATATTCAAATACGCCACGAAGGAGAAAGGTATCCTAATTTCCCTTGTCTAATTACTGCTTTGGAGAATTTAGAAAGGGTTCCAAACATTCCATTGGAAACCTACACATTGAGACACATGGGCTGGACATGAGAGATTTACATGAGGAGGATGCAAGTGGAAGAAGCAGTTCCACAAGCCTTAAGCCCTCCTCCCGCCAAAGCAGCACCCGTTGAGGCCTCTTAGTAGGCAGACCCAACTGAACAAACACCAGCAGGACTGTTTGAGATCTTGCAGAGGATGGAGAGAAGGCAACTGGCCTTCATGAACTATATTAAGGAGTTCAACAACGCCATCATTGCCATCATCCGAGAAGAATCCCTTCATGCACGACTGTATTCCTCGACTTCCCAATCGAGCTCTCCACGCCTCAGCCTCTCTCTACACATGCTCACTCAATACCAGCCTCAGCAACTGTCCCTCTATCTCTAACCACATCAACTACTAGGGTAACAGCCACAGAAGCTCTTTCAGCAACCTCGGTAGCTACTCCAGACCAATCTACCACCTTCACATGGAGTGACTCCGAAGAGGAACTAACAAGCCAAGTAAAGGCTACTGAGGAACTACTAAAGGCAACACAAGGTGGGTAGAAAATAAAGGCAACATCCTCCTCTCTAATTATCCTTGACACGGAGGAAGAGCAACAAGACCCCATTCTAGTTCAAATCTAACCATACCGCTCGGCAAAGAAACCAATGATGAGCCCGCCAAAACCAACCGTTGAGCAGCCGCCCAAAACCCACCATAAGCTCCTCACCGATCGTGACTCCGAAGATTCCTTCGGGTTAGTAGAATTCTAAAAGGGCGATAATTTTTCTTATTTTTTCTTTTTCTTTTTTTATTTTATCTTTTGATTTTTGGTTATTTTTTTCTTCTTCTCTGTTACTTGGCCATGCATTGAGGACAATGCATCTCTCGAGTCTGGGGGAGCAATTATCCAATTTTGTAACATGTAATGACCTGCCAATAGTATAGAAGTAATCGGAGTATCTTGCTATTTCCTTATAAATTCTGCTTAATATTTTGTATTATACAATTGCAATTAAATTTTTTTAGACTGTTGAACTTTAATGAAACTACCTCGGTAGTAATATATTCTCCAGCTGCCACAACAGTTCACACCATTCACTAGACTTAAATTTAGAAAGGTCTACTAGGCTTAGTACTTGGGATTAGACTATGAGCCTAAAATCATATAAACACTGCTAGTCTTAGTTGATTTTAAAAGTTCTTTTCTTTGAAAGCAATAAGGACTTAGGCTTAGATTTTAAACTATAGGTGCCTATCATCGGCTCTAGTTAGTCCATAGAGGTGCCCATGACTGACTCTAGGACTTAGTTTTTCTCCCACTTACTAGAGATACCCGAAATTGGCTCTAGTAAGAAAAAAGCTAAATACTTGAAGTGCCCCAAAACTGACTCAAGCAATATAAGTATATATCAATATATAGTTATACACAGTTGTAGGGAGAAAGAAGAAAAAATAATGAATAAAAATCTTAGTTGAAAGTCTTGATCTAGAAAAAGGATTAGAACTTAAAAAATCAGCCTTGACATAGCTACGCGCACAAACACACACTAAGACTTATAGTCCAATTTTGAGGAATGCCTAGAACCTCGAAAAGGCCAAGTCAAGAAAGGAATTTCGTCGCGACAGTCAAGACAATATATTACTTTAAAATTCTAGACCTAAGAAAAATTATCTTTTACATTGCTTGAGGACAAACAATAGTTCAAGTTTGAGGGTGTGATGAGCACTCAAAAGTCCTAATTTTCATATCATTTCCCCACTCGTTTATTGACAATAAAGATAAAATTAAAGGCGATAATAGGATATTCCTGATTATTTTTCATATCTCAGTATTCGAACACTAACTTTATGAATTTATCGATTATTTAACATAAAACATATACGTTTGATAGTTTTCTTTCTTAAACAGGAAACTATATCACAGAGAGGGCTAAACAAGACAATAGATGCTGAATTGCAGACGAAGCACCCACCACGGCAGCACTTTAAAGGCCGTCGCAGCAGCGTAAAAGACAAAAATTGTTTCTCAACAAAAAGAGGAAAAGATACCGAACTCAATAGAAAAAGAGCAAGAGAAAGAAGAAAACTCAGTTAGGAGGTCAAGCCCATGTCAAAGCCAACCGCGGGAAAGAAGAGATATTTTAGGAAATAAGATAAATTAATATAGTTTAATTAGGAATTAAATTTCTTTCCCGTTTAGAACTCTTTCCTTGCATGGGAAGATCAACTTAGGGCTTGACCTATATAAGTCACTTATTAGGTCTAGGTTTAGTATGGAGTCGAGACGGATTCTCACATTATTATACCTTTAGCCGTTGCCTCTATCATGTTCTAAGTCTTTCAGAGGTTTAAATTGTTTGTGGAGTAGTTGGTGATGAAGGTCATGTTATGTTCGATATTTATTAATGCAAAACCTATTTCATAGTTTATTCTCTCTTGGTAATTACTCTTCTTGCATATGAGCTTGAAAGATAAGTATGTGAGAAAAACCATTTGCCCAACATCAGGAGATGTAGGTTCACAAAACGAGAGAATACGGTCTTTGCTTATGGGCATTGACTAATTCATCAAGGATTTCAGCAACTAATATGATACGTGTGTTTGGTTGTTGTCTGCCCTTGCTTCACATCGGGAGGTATCATCAAGACGTGGGTTTTAAAAGTTCTCTTCGCTTAGGGATAAGGAAGAAGACATACAAGGATACTCTGTCGAACTATGGAATGTTGAATTATCGACAAGGCATAACCTCGTCTAGGCAACTGCGGTGACCCTTTGTGCGATCCGCCGAGGCGACAGTTCAACCCATTGCATTAATAAGTGGATACTTAACATAACTGGATTCTCCGCTATAAAGCATTGAATTTAGCCTTGCCTTTATCTTATTATTTCGTTAATTAATTTTATGCCTTTATAATTATCTTAGTCATAATTCAACCAATTCATTTACTTATGTTTTTAGTTTCCTTAGTGCAGTCATATGAAGTAGCAAGGTTGACTCAGTCCTCGTGGAACCGACATCTTAAATACTACAATCTGAAAAAGGTGAAATTAATAAGACTCCATATCCTCCATCACTCAACATCTTCAAACTCTTTTAGTTTGACTTGCGGTAAACTAGTAATACCTTGTTTCCCCTTGGTAAACTGATTCGAATAAATGTTGCCCACATCTTCAGTGCTACACAAACCCACTTCTCTCGTAGACTTTTTATCAAACATCTTGGCATCATATACACTCTCAATCCTCCATGTTTCTACCGCATATATTGATGTCAACTATATCACATAAAATTCTCTAACCAAACCTATAGTCTCGTTCAATCCAACAACAGGTTCTGTTGATATCTGAATTGTTGCACTAAATCCCCTAAATGGATCCTCGACACTTGATCGGGTCAACGATGGTGCTGAAATTTCCATAACCGAAATCACCTCCATAGCATCAATGGATGAATCAAAAACTTGTTTTGGTTCAACAAAATCAACCATCTCTTGAACCAGTGGTGGTTCTAACACACTGTCACTAAACTACGTTGTGGCTTAAGTTTCCGTGATTGAGACTTGAACCTTTGGTTCAATAGGATCGGGCACCCAAGATGAATCATCCCTAATCACAAGAAAATCAATTGATATTTCGAAATCCTTCTTAAACAGTAACTTTACATCTTCTAAAAATCTTACTTGAAACTCGTTAAACATCCGATCGATGGAATTTTTCAATCAAATAAACTTCGCGTGTAATTGATTTGTCGTAATTCAAAAGGATTCAAGTTAGGCTCCGATACCTTTGTAACAAGCCGAATTAAAGAAGAAGAAGTATAAAAAGGGAGAGGACAGATTGAACATAGGGGGACAACAGAATAAGAAATTTTAGAAAGAAATGAGTTTGTTCATTTCATTTCTTAAACTCCAAAGATAGCGTTCCAGACCTAAATAACAAAAAGGTTTGAAACGCAGTATTTCATTAAACCTCATTTAACGTCTAAATATAACTAAAACAAAAACTTAAAATTAATAAAGAAAAACATCTAACACTTTGACTTTGACCCTTTACAAAAGCTTGTCTCTATGATTTGAGCTTGGTTACCGAGATGAATTTGTACTAGATTCTTCGTTCGTGCTAGATACCAAGTTGTTTTAGGTACTCTAAATTCATTTTGAGTTGTAGAAGTGGGGGCAACTCATGGCAATTTAAATCAACATGGAATTGGTGTCATGGTATTTAATTTGATTCTTCTTGGACGTAAAAAGCTAATCCGACTTGAAAACTCTAGATTCTTTACCTAGTAAATCTTTGGTTCAACTCATGGTAAACACGTTCATATCTTTTTAATTTTTCTTTAGAGACGGGTCATCTTTTGATAGGTTATTTAATTTAATTTAATTTAATTAAAATTATAATTAAATTAATATAATATGTAACTAACATAGATTAAATACGTAATTATGGTGTTTGTTTATATAGTTTATCTTAAATTTATTGAAAATTTCTAATTCGTAACCCCTTAATTTTAACTTAAGGAGTACGATAGGTTAAAACTGTTACTTTTAAAACTTTCATGTCAAGTAATCGCAAAAAGTGATTTAAAATTAAATTTGTAAACCAAAAGATAAAAACACGGTTAAAAAGTAATTATTCTTATTTAAAATTAACAAGTTTGAATAATTAGTTTTATGCATGAGGTTTAAATACATCTTTATCCCTAATAATCTTAAAATAAAAATGTCTGTAAATAATCGTACTACAAATAGTAACAAAACCGTATCTGAGAGAGATCTTCGAGTACCAACTCCTAGGGCCAGATATCTGAAAAAATAAACTATAAGAATGAGCTATAAAGCCCAGTGTGTCTCTAAAGTGCAGTCAAACATCACAATATCACTCAGTTCACAATCAGAGATAAAATATATATTTTTTTGCAATAAATAAACACAGAGAATGATATATGCAATGTCACAGAGAATGCAGTCTCATACTCCAAACGCCAAATATAGTGGTGGCTAAACCAACTGATTGCTGTGGAGGTAGTTCCCTAGAACCCCTTACCCCTTATTTCACCAAAACGTTGTGTGGTAAAACCACCTTCCTTTGTACAATCCCACCCATGCATATGCTATGCAATCAATGTCATAGTTCTCAAAAGGCTCATCACAGATATTCGTATAGAATACGAAGCACACGGTTTAACTAATTTGATCATAGTTTTACGGGATAACTCAAGATCACAGTAGCACATAGTATGTTCAATATCATAATATCACAGTAAACAAATAATCACAAAATACAACAAAAAAAATATACTAAACAAAACAAATGTAGGACCAGTAAAAGAACACACCTTAGCCAAAGCGACTCACATTACCGAATAACATGGTTTTAAACTCGAACAGAAATAAAGAATGAAAACATAGGCTTCAGAGAGTTTTGATGAAAGAAAAACAATATATATAATATATATAAAAATAAGGTTGTATAATTCTAATGGATTTTTTTCTTTATTTGGGACTTTATATAATATATATAATATTAAACAAAGAGTTTTGATAAAATAATAATTAAATAAAATAATACTTTTAATAAAAAGATTGATTGTAGAAAAACTCTTAATAAAAAAAATAATAATTAATCTCAATAAAAATATAATTCAATTTAAAAGCAAATTAGTTATCCAAAAGTCATCAAATTTCAAAATATCACTTTAACTTTTAATCTTTAAATTCACATTTAAAACTTTCAAAACATTATAATTTTTTCTCAAAATTTTCCCTTAAATATAGAAAATCAATTTAAAACCTCAAAAAAATTAGGGTTTTAAAAATTGAGAATCTGAAAATTAGGGTTTTTAATTAAGGATTTCAAAATTAGGGTTTTAAAATTAAGAATAATTTTTGGAATATTACATAATTAGTGTGGTTGATTACGGAATACCAATTTTTTGACTCCTATTCTAACCCATTTAAATCAGGCACCCGCTATCATGTACTCGGATAATGGATACTTGATTCATATTTTTTTATTTTAAAATTAAAAAAAAAAATTACATATTAAACTCATAAATTTTAGAATTTTGTAATATATGAGAAATCACAAAAAAATCGTAATTTAAAGTTAATTTTAGAATATTTAGATATATATATTTATTAAAGTTTATCACTAAAAGATTATTAAAAATATTAAATTCGTTTTTTTTCTTTTAGTATTAATAAATTAATAAAAATATATTTTAAAATTTTAAAACTTGAATGTATATATTAAAAATATAAAATTAATTTAGAGATTTAATTTTAATTATAGGTACAAATATTAAAGAATTAAAATAAAAATATAATTTAAAACTAAAAATCTATATTAAAATTAATCAAATCAGATGCCCATGATTAAAAAAAATGCTATAATCATTAATCTTATCTGGGGTTTAAATCCGGGTTTGATTTTAATTTTAATTTTAAATAACGGGCTTGAAATTATTTAAACCAAAAAATAATAATGATAAAATATTGTTTTATGTGTTTTTAGCGCAAAAATCCAAAAAAAATAATTCTTTTAGTTCATATTTTATTCTGTTTTGTAAATATAAAAATTAAAAAATATTAACTTTCAGCATGTTATTAAATATTATTATATTGTTTTATATTTTCGTACAAACATTTTATTTTTATTTATTATTATTATACTAATTTATTCCTTTTGTTCGGAATTCTCTTTTTTATTATTATTAATATTATTTTATTATATATTATATAATAGATTTTAAAAAAAATAAGTAAAATAAAATAATAATAATAATAATACCCATTTATAAATAAATAAACCCAAAACTTAAATATATAAAAAACCCCAAAAATATTAAATAATAAGAAGCCCAAGGTTTTTATTAATATCAGAGTCCATTACATTTTTCCAAACCCCAAAAGAATAATTACAGAAGCCTACTAATAATTAAATCAATACTAAGCCCGTTAACCCATCTTGCAGCCCAACCAGTTTTGATTAACCTAAAACCCTAATATGTTTTCCTCCTGCGTAGCCGGTTCACGACCGTTGGATTTAATCAAGATCCAACGGCTAGGATTACAAAGGATGAAGGTTCAGATCTCCTACGCTTCGACACGCGCGCCGCCTCGAATCTTCAACGTCTGTTCGATCTCTGCTTGTAATCCACGCGTGTCGTTTCAGCATTCCTCCGGCGATCGTTCGATCAACGGTGGTCCCATTTTCTCCTCCGAGTGGCATGCTCACATGCAAATAAACAAGAATGTCAGGATTTGTACAATCACAACAAAAATACAACCACAATGCAGAGAATTTCAGAGATTCAGTACAATCCGGCCACACAATAGAGAGCATAACCAACGAATTTCAAAGCCATGCACAACAAAAATCGCAAAAAATCTCAGAGCACATCCGAAAAATCAGAGAAATACAGAAAATGTTAGGAGCAAGTGCAACATTATTTCATGGAGTGAAATCAAGAGCAAATATGAATTATAAATCCTCTTTGTAATCGGTTATAAAAGCCGAACCACACTACTGTAATCGGGGTTCCCCCATAGTTTCGAATCAATAGAACGAGCAAAGCATTTGAGAGGTATAACCTTTTTGCATGCAAATGAGGGAACCAAAATAAAGTTTAGCTTTTTTACCTCCGTTTAGTTTCGGACCATTCGTCTCTCATCTTCTCCTCCGACGACAAGCCTTGGCCTCTGTGCCGATTTGGTGAGCCGAGAAAGAAAGGGAGACTTGGTTCTTCCTTTTTCTTTCAGAACAAACTAAAAAGGTTTCTTTTACGCTTCTGTTTTGGATCGAAAAGAGAAAGTTTGGTTTCGGTTTTCCTTAAATCGAGGGTTTAAATCGAAAGAATTTTCGAAAAGAAATGGATTTAAGTGGTTTTGGCTTCATCGGCCACCGTAAACGGTAGCCAGATTCTGGATCGTACGACGTTTTCTGGGCAAGGGGATGAACATTCATAAGTTCATCCATTTTCCAGATGAACAACCACAGAGAAATGTTTCCTTTGGTTTCTTTCGAATGAAAAAATGAGGGAAAGGGGTAACTGGTTCATTTTAATTGACTTTTATAGTGCTTTTAAAGCAGAAAATGGAGTATTTACCATTTTAAAACCTCCCGTGTTTTCATGTTCACTTTTCCAGTTCTCGTGTTTTTGTAATGTTTTCTAATTTGGTCCCCAATCGGACTATAATCACTATTTTCAAGCGGTTTATTTATTTTCTTATCCCCTTCATTTGTTTTCGTTTATTTTCAAGCCCTTCCTCGTTCTTAAATAACGTTTTGAGGGCCTGTATATTTTTAAAATGTTCCAATTTAGTCACTGTTCGAAAATAAATCTTTTTTTTCGATTTTGCCATAAATTTTTTACTTTTTTACTTTTCAATCATTTCCAAAACCTTGTTTTCCTTTATTTCTTTTTATTTATTTAACTTGTTTTATTCATGCTTATTTTGTTTATTGCTATTTTACTGCTCATGTTTGTTTTATTACATTGTATGTGTTTATTTTTACATATTTAAATTTATCCTGCACATATATGTTTTTTGTGCATTTCTTTTATTTATTTACTTTTGTCATGCATTTGTCACATATTTTGTTGCTATGCTTTTTAGTTAGGTTATGTTTTTATTTATTTATGTCATGTTCTATACTTATTTTTTTTTTCATATATTTAATTTTGTTTTTTTTTTCATATCATTTATATTTTATTATATTTTTTACCTTGTCACGTTTAAATTTGTATATTTTGTACTATTATTCATGTGTATATTTATTTGGTTATAATATTGTCTTTTATTTTGCTCAAGGATTACATCCCACTTTAATTAATGAACCTTAACCAATTACGTCTTTATTCGGTCGTAACGGGTCTGCGTTCCAACGTAGTGGTCGCGGTTTATGCGTTGACTTTGAATAAAGACACGGTAAAAATAAAAATTGATTCGAATCTTTAAATAAATTTTAATTTAAATATCATTTTAAAACAAATTTTCAAAATTAATTAAGCGGTCATTTTAAAGGTGCCAATTTTGGGCGGTTTTTAAACCCTAAACCCGTTTTTAAACCGTAACCGACTTTCAGACCCGTATTTTCGAATCGCTGGTTTCTACGGTGTCTGGCATACCAAAAATGGCCGGTGGCGACTCCAACTTTTTAAAATCCTTTTTAACCCTAATTTTCCAATCCCTATTTTCCCAATTTTAATTCCCAATTCAATTTTATTTTAGGTATTTTAAACCCTAGTTTCAAAATTCTTTTTCAACCCTAATTTTCCTAGTTTAAAACGATTTTCCAACTTTCCCTTTTTAAAAACCTAATCCCTAAATTTTTGGAACCCTAAAATTCTAATTTTTAAATCCCTAATTTTAAAACCTAGTTCCCCTTTTTTGAAGTTAAGACCTAAACTTTCGATTTTAAAGACCAAATTTCCAATTTTGATCACAATCCCGAATTTTTCAATCTTTAAACCTAATTCCTATTTTTGGGATAATTTCGACTTTCTTAATTTTTATTCTTTCAAATAGTGACCCTATTTTTTTTATCATACCTTTATATCACCTTTTTTTCTACACATAAAATTTTTAATTATTTTAAAAGGGTCGCTACAAATACCTAAACTCGATCTTATTAATCTTGAATAATACCCAACCTAATTAAGGAAATGACAACGAAGCTTTACTTCCTGAGTTCACCTATTTGTTGTTACAGAAATTATATCATGGATAAGTATTATCACGTCATCTATGGGACTAATCACTAAAAACTATTCATCTTATCATTTTTCATGTCATATTTTAGAATCTTCACTCATATTTATTGTTAATTCATTTTAAAAATAGCTTTTTCAAGTAAAGATTGACTTGAGAAAATATAACATTAAAAAACTAATGAGATGTGTGATTTTTAGTGGATGATGAGGCTTACCCATAATATATTTTTTTAGCCGTTAGTATTGCTCCCAATCTGATGACGCTTGTGTTGTTAGTGCTTTTTTATTTTTTTTCTTATACGAATAAAATGACCCTTTTATTAAAAACAAAAAAACTTTGTTTTCAATATTGATTCATAATTTTAATACGAGTAAATTATATAAATTATTATAGTTTAATTATTTTAATTATTAAATATTTAAAATATTTAATTTACTCATTAAAATTTTAAATTAGTTATGTTTTGATCACTCTGGTAACATTAGTTATTGTATTATTATTTTTACCATGACATGTCAATTTTATTAATATTAAATATTAAATATGATTTATAATTAATGCTAATAAATTCTTTGGATATTTTCTACACAATCTCAGGCCTTAAGCTTAATGCAGCAAAACATAAGTTTTTATTGGTGGAATTCCCTCCAATATTGTGAAATGTATAGGTGACTGGTTTTAAATGAGGGCATTTATCAGTATGCTATTTTAGGGTTCCATTATTTTAGGGTTCCATTAGTAACTCGAAAGCTCACAATAAGGGATTGTACCCCTCTCCTCGATAAAATAAAAGATAAATTGTACACCTGGTCTATGAAAAAATTGAGTTATGGAGGGAGAATCCAATTAATTCAAGCAGTCTTGTTCAGTATATTCAACTTTTAGAGCGGGTATCTTATTTTGCCAAAAGGAGTGATAGCTCAAATCGAACAGATTTATATGCGATTTTTTTGGAAGGGAATCAATGTATCAGTCTATCAAGAAACTAGAACTTTTATCGAGTAAAGAATGTACTGAATTGAGTACATGTACAAAGGTATAGCATACCTTTATATACAAAGCTAATACTCCTTAACAACATAACAAACTCAATAACTACAATTCTGATATTGATGCAATTCTGGTATTGATCCATACGTATGCATGGCTATGCATGACATTGATATGCATGCCATCACACTCACATTTTAGATATTTTCAAAAGTTACTTCAACGTTCTCCTTATTTTTTTTTTGCTTTGTTCAAGAGAAATAACACCAATCCTTTGACAAAACTCTTGAAATTCTACACGAGAAAAAGGCTTAGTGAACCCAGCCAGTTGGTTCCCAGCAGGAACGTAATTCACTTGTATTTGTTTTGCAGCAACCTTCTCCCTAACGAAATGAAGATCAAGTTTAACGTGTTTCGATTTAGCATGAAACATTGGGTTAACACTCATACCTATAACATTGGCATTATTAGACCAGATTATTGCACACTTCTCCTGTTGTATCCCTAAGTCTTTCAACAAGAAACTTACCCATGTCACCTCAGCTACAACATTAGCTATACTCCTGTACTCAACCTCAAAAGTCGATTGTGAAACTGACTTCTGCTTCTTGGATGCCCATGACACCAGATTGCCTCCTATTAGAACATAATTTCTAGTGACATATTTCTTATCATCAACATTACCTGCTCAATCTGTATCAACAAAGGCTGTAACTTTTATTGTAGGTGTTTTAGTTTTAGTGAAGATAAACCCGTAATCTAGAGTTCCTACTAAATATCTTAGAATCTTTTTAACAGCTATCCAATGTTCTTCACATGGATCATGCATAAACTGAGTCACTTTGCAGACACTAAAAGTTATATATGACCTAGTATGACAGGCATACAATAATGAACCAACCATACTTCGATAATGATGCACATCATATATGGAATGACTACCACTTCTTGTAAGCTTGGATGTAGCCAACATAGGAGTGGGAGTTGCATTCGCATTCTCCATTCCAGCTTTCTTCAACAACTCTCGAATATATTTAATTTGATTGAGAAACAAGTGATTTGATCTTTTACTTACATCAATGCCAAAAAAAATGTAGCTCCCCAAGGTCTTTTAACAAGAACTTCTTATTCAAGCTATTTACCACATGATTGACCTCATCTTCTGAGTTTTCAGTAAGCACTATATCATCAATATACACTAGCATATACAAATACCCTTCTTTAGATTTTTTCACAAACACAGAAGTGTTAGTTTTCAAGCACATGAATCCAATGTTTATTAGGTATTCTTTTAAATTGATAATTCCTTGATGCTTGCTTCAGCCAATATAATGCTTTTCTCAATCTACATACCAAAGGCTTCCCATCTTCTATTGATTTCTCAAAACCAGGTGGTTGCTCTATGAACACAACTTCCTCTAAGTCTCCATTGAGGAAAGCATTGTTGATGTCAATCTGTCTTAGTTTCCAATTGTTAGCCATAGCTAAGGAAAGTACTATGTTTAGTGTTGTTGTCTTTACCACAGGGCTGAAAGTCTCTTGGTAATCTTGACCAGGAGTTTGTGAGTTACCACGAGCAACTAGTCGAATCTTGTATCTATGTATAGAGTCATCAGGATTTTGTTTTATTTTGAACAACCACTTACATCCTACCACCTTCCTTCCTTGTGGCAAAGGTTCAAGAGTCCAGGTCTCATTTTCTTCGAGTGACCTCCATTTCACTTACCACAACATTCTTTCACTATTCTGACTAAAGAGCTTGTTTTATGTAATGACCCGGATTCAGATCTGAGAGTTGGGTTAACCCGAGGGTTATGGGTTTTGGTTTTGGTCTCGAATTTAGTGGCTTTGAGCCTCGGGTTTGTGTTGTTAGGCCGGTTGTTGGGCCTTTGACTTGTTTGCACTTAAGTGTTGTTGGGTATGTGAGGTTTTAGCAAGGGGCTTTTTGGTCTTTCTTTTGTTGAGGACAAGAAGGGAGAAAAAGTTTATTTTCTGCAGAGAAATTTGTAGAATGAAGTCATCACTCTTTTCTTTTGTTTTTATCTTTTCCTTCTTCAAACTTTAGAGAGAAAGGTACCATCTTTTGGACTTTAAGTGGGAATATCATTCAGAAGCTTGACGTTAAGTAGTAGATTATCATCCTAAGATCTTTACAACAAGGTAAGAATGATGATTTTTGATGAGGATGAAGGGTTGTGAGTTTGGGGTTTAGAGGAAAACGAGAATGAGGTTTTAAAGGTTTGAATCTCAGTTTCTTTTGCCTTTGATGTTCTGAGAATCTCCTAGGTGTTGTCTAATGCTTATCTTAACATCTCTTTGTAGAGAAAGAGGTTGGAGGTCCATCAACAAGTGTTAGAGGTGAAAAAGCTTGAAGGTGAAGGGAACTCAAGTTTTGTTGTTTTTAGGTCAAGGTTGGTACTCCTAACTCTTCTAATCTTCATGCATTTCATGGTAGATTGCATTACATGTAAATTTTGGGCATGATTGCTTAGTTTTAAGCTTTGGGTGCTTTAATGGTGAAAATTCGTGTTAATGAGTTAAATGACTGGAAAATGGTATTAGAACACTCTAAACATCAGTAATAATGATTTGAAAAGCATTAGGTTCGATTTGGTTAAGTTTGAGGGTTGATTCTTAGAATTTTTTTGCAAAACCTTTAGTTTCGTGTAGGGAGTATCGATACCGGTGGCCCGTGTATCGATACCCCTGAGAGGAACTTAGGCTTGAGGAGCAAGGGTATCGAACCATGGTTTGATATCGAGCCCTTCAGTAACTTTTTGTATCGATACCTGTATCGAAAA
The DNA here is from genome assembly GCA_035048815.1 of Abelmoschus esculentus. Taxonomy (NCBI): domain Eukaryota; kingdom Viridiplantae; phylum Streptophyta; class Magnoliopsida; order Malvales; family Malvaceae; genus Abelmoschus; species Abelmoschus esculentus. The sequence continues at coordinate 15,942,973 of JAUCBN010000007.1, read as the reverse complement.
GGTCCTTCCTCTTTTGTTAACTATAGAATTGGTCAAAGAGTATCGATAGAAGCATCGATACCCTTGTTTTCTTTGGGTGGGCATCGATGCTGGGTGTTTCGATACCCCATATAAGGGTATCGATACCCCTATGCTTTTGGGCCAAGTTGGAGTAGAGTTTTGGGCTCGATGTTTTTAATAAATAATTATGTTAATCTAAAAGTTGTGAAACGAATTATTAAGCTAAGATTGATGTTTGTAACCTCGAAAGACTTAAGTATGATAAGCTTTAATATATCTTATTGTGATAAGATCCTAGGGTGATCGTTTGTATGGTCTAAGCCCTTGTGTATTGGAATCCGAATATCCATAAGTGTTGCAACACGTTGAAGGCCATCCGATGTAACATGTCGGGTGATGATTGAAGACTTTTATTCTGAGTGTTAGGCAGCCTCACTCAAAGATGTTCGATGTAACATTCCGAGTATGGGGTTGGTTGGGAGGCCTCCACCCTTTTCCGAATGTTGGGCGGCCTCGTTCGAAGATGTCCAATGTAACATTCCGGGCATAGGATTTGAGGGCAACCTCAATCCTAAGTGTAGGATCCAGATGCTGTGTGGACGCGGGCCTCACTATTGTGTATTGATTTATTATGATTTGTATATGCTGTGTGCGATAATATACATTTTATTTATGCCATATGTTAGCAAGCATGTTAGACCATCATGTCATGCACGAGTTTTATATGCCATGCTTTACTATTTATGATATACATGATGTTGGTCGAGTTCGGCGTATCCACTGAGCTTGTGTGGCTCAACGTTCGAAATGTATTTTCGTGCATAGGTTAGGTAAAGCAGGTCCCGTGGAGCACTATCGAGGTTTGGATTTCAGCATCGACTTTGTGTCAGGTTACAATGATAGATGTAGTAGACTAGTACTTTGTCAGACCCTATATGTATTTTTATAACTTTGTTATTTTAATTGGGTCAATATTTTAAATGGGTTGTAGTATTTTGGAGCTCTGGTCACTTTAAACTATTTTGGGCTTTTTTTAAAATTAAATGGATTTTATGGATCGTATTCGAAGTTGAATTGACTTTATTATTGGACTTTCATAGAAAATTTTGATATACGGGTTTTAGGCTAGAGGCCCAATGTGACATCCGGGTCAGGGTGTTACATTTAGTGGTATCAGATCTTAGGTTGAGTCGGTTCTAGGAAGTCCTCTGGAGAAGTCTAGTATGTTATATAGGTGTCAGACAAGTACATACCCACGAGTCGATATAGTACTTTTAAAGTTGAAATTTCGATGGTGTAATCTTGTTTGTTGTTATTGTTGTCTGTGCATGGTGTGGATGAGTATAAGGGAGGGGTTAGGCAAGGGGCGAATTATATCGCCTATTTACATCGTGTTTTGGATTGGATAGTGAAGGCTATCCCGAGGAATACACCTACCTCAAGTGAGGCACTTATCGAGAGGGTTCGCAAATAGGGTGTTACGAATTTCTTAGGTTCTAGCTAAGATAATCCTGTGAGGGCGGATCAGTGACTTCGTGATACTCTTTGGATTATGAGACATATATAAGGTTGAGATTGGAGGATGAGCTGTCATGTGTATTTCCGCCTCTGAAGGGTAATGCGAGAGAGTGATGGGGAACTAGTTGAGATGGAGTAGTATCCCGATCAGTCGACATAGGACGACTTTTTGGATGTGTTTTAGAAAAAAAAGTATATGGGTGAGATTCACGTTGGTCGGTTGAGAGATCAGTTCACCCTTCTTGTGTAAGGTAATCGTACGGTCTTTGAGTATGAGTAGAAGTTCCTACAATTGAGTAGATATGCACCCGAGTTGATAGCTACCGAGAAGATGAAGTGTAAGAGGTTTCTGAGAGGTTTAAGGAAGGAGATCCGGACCTATCTGATAGCTAACCCATCGATAATGTTTTCTGAGTGAGCATGCTAGGATGTTGGATATACATTGTGAGACACTAGATATAGGTGTTAGTGTTACTAATTCTTCAGAGTTACCGCAGTGGTCAGAAAGATGTACATACGATGTCTATTGATGGTTCAGGGGTATGTGTTCTCAGTTGATATGATGGAATTATCATTCTACGATTGTGATGTGATTTTTAGTATGGACTGACTGACAAAGCATAGTGTTAGGATAGACTTTGAGACCAAGAGAATTTGTTTGAGGCTAGCAGAAGACCATGAGATTGTGGTGGTGAGTGAGAATATGAAGTTCTTATTGAATGTTGTTTCGATTCTAGAGGCTCAGAGGTTAGTTGAGTTGGGCTGTGAGGCATACCTAGCACATATGGTGAACCCGAACATGAATGAAGTCAGACCGCATGATATCAGAACAATGTGTGATTCTTCTGAGTGTGTCTCCAAAAGAGTTGTCTGGTTTACCACCTAACAGAGAGGTTGAGTTTGCCATAAAGATGTGTTCAGATTCTGCTCCTTTTTCGATTGCTCTGTATCATATGGCACCGAAAGAATTAAAAGAGTTGAAGACTCAATAGCAAGAACTATTGGATAGAGGTTTTTATCCGATCAAGTTCTTCGCCTTAGGATGCACCCGTGTTGCTTGTGAAGAAGAAAGATGGTAGTATGAGGATGTGCATCGACTACAAACAGTTGAATCAGTTGACAATAAAGAACCAATATCCACTGCCGAGAATTGATGATATGTTGACCAGCTTAGAGGTGCTACCGTGTTTTCAAAGATGTACTTGAGATCAGGGTACTATCAGTTGAAGGTAAAAGAAGTCGATGTGCTGAAGACAACTTTCCGTACAAGGTATGGTCACTATGAGTTTCTAGTTCTGCCTTTCGGGTTGATTAATGCATCAGCTTCTTTTCATGGACATGATGAACAAAATTTTCTGTGAGCACTTGTATCAGTTTGTAGTTATGTTCATTGATGACATATTGTGTACTCGCGTACTGAGGAAGACCCTAACAGACACTTGAGGTTAGTATTGCAGACTTTGTTGGACCACCAGTTGTATGCCAAGTTGAGCAAGTGTGAGTTCTAGATTAGGGAAGTTATTTTCTTAGGACATGCAGTGTCAGTTGAAGGGATTAAAGTAGATCCTAAGAAGATCGAAGTAATTGTGAGTTGGAAGCAAACGAAGTCTGTCATAGAGATTCATAGTTTCTTAGACTCAGCAGGTTACTATAGGAGGTTGTGAATGGATTTTCGAAGATTATTGCTCCTTTGACTAAGTTGCGTTAGGAGAAGGTTCAGTTTGAGTGGTCAGATGCAAGACAACAAGCCTTTGAGACACTAAAAAAAAGTTTTGACAGATGCGTCGATTTTGATACAATCAGTGTCAGGGGAAAAGTATATGATATATAGTGAAACTTCGTATGTAGGGCTGGGTTGTGTGCTTATGCAAGACGAAAGAGTTATAGCTTACGCTTTGAGACAATTGAACCATGAGCGCAATTATCTGACCCATGATATAGAGCTAGCCGCAGTTGTGTTTGTCTTGAAGATTTTGAGGCATTATTTGTTTGGTGAGAGATGCGCAGTGTATACAGATCACAAGAGTTTGAAGTATCTGATGACATAGAAAGAGTTGAATCCGAGGCATCATAGATGACTTGAGTTCTTGAAGGACTATGACCTCAAGATTTAATACCATCCATGTAAAGTCAATGTAGTGACCGATGCAATGAGTAGGAAGGTAACTATTGAGTTGAGAGTTATGATTGCTAGATTGAGCTTATCAGGTGATAGTGACTTGGTAGGCGAACTTCAGGTTAGACCTACTTTGGGTTAGTTGATCAGAGAGAAACAATTGTCAGATAGATCCTTGGTAGCTCACGTATAAGATGTAATCGAAGAAAGATCTACAGAGTACAGTTTCAGAGATAATGATGTATTGTGTTTCAGAGACAGAGTAGTTGTGCCGAATGACAGTGATTGGAGATGTATAATTCTGATCGAAGCACACAGTAGTCCTTTTGCTATGCATCCGGGTAGTACGAAGATATACCGTGGTTTGAAGGCTGAGTACTTCTGGCTTGGTCTAAAGAGAGATGTTACCGACTATGTGAGTAAGTGTATGGTTTGTCAGAGAGTTAAAGCAGAATATCAATTTCCGTCTAGTTTGTTATAGTCGTTGAAGATTTCCGAATAGAAACGGGAAGTGGAAAAATATCACCATAAATTTTGTATCCGGTTTGCCATTGACCCCTTCGAAGAAGAACTCAATTTGGGTTATAGTTGATCTTTCCATAAAGTGTGCTTACCTTATTATTATCCTTACGACTTACTCGTGAGATAGGTTGGTCGATTTGTACATCAGTGAGATTGCGAGACTACATAGTGTATAGAAATTGTTTGTGTCTAACAAATAATTGAGATTCACAACCATATTTTAGGAGTGTTTGTAAAGTGTTGTGGGGTAGCCGGTTAAATTTTAGTACTTTATATCATCCTCAGTCAGATGGGCAGTCAGAGAGTGTGATTCAGATTCTTGAGAATTATTCTATGTTGCATCATTGATTTTCAGGATACTTAAGAGAAGCACCTACTGTTGGATGAGTTTGCGTATAACAGCAGTTATCAGTCGAGTATTTAGATGGCCCCGTATGAGGCTTTGAATGATAGAAATTACATAACTCTATTTTGTTGGGTTGAAGCATGTTAGAAATTGATATCGATATCGGTTATGCTTAAGGGGACTAACGAGGAATTGAAGTTGATTTGTGATCAATTATAGACAGCTTCGGATAGGCAAAGATCGTATACAAATTTGAAACTGACAAAAATAGAGTATGGGGTAAAAGAAAAAGTATTCTTGAAAGTATTGCCGTGGAAATGGATCGTCCATTTTGGAAGGAAAAGCAAGTTAAGTCCAAGGTTTATAGGACCGTATGAGGTTGCTCTTTTCGCACTTGTTTCCCTTAGGTAAATTTCGAGGATAAAATTTTCTTTAAGAAGGAGAGAATTGTAATGACCCGGATTTGTATCCGAGTGTCCGGTTAACCCAAGGGTTATAGGTTTCGGTTTTGGTCTCGAGATTAATGGCTTTAGGCCTTGGGTTTGTGTTGTTGGGCCGGTTGTTGGGCCTTTGACTTGTTTGGAGTGTTGTTGGGTATGTGAGTTTTTGGAAAGGGGCTTTTTGGTCTTTCTTTTGTTGAGGACAAAGAGGGGAAAGAGTTTGTTTTCTGTAGAGAAATCTGGATAGTGAAGTTATCACTCTTTTCTTTTGTTTTCATCTTTTCTTTCTTCAAACTTTAGAGAGAAAGGTACTACCTTTTGGACTTTAAGTGAGAATCTCGTTTAGAAGCTTTAGGGTAAGTAGTAAAGCATCATAAAATCTTCACAACAAGGTAAGAATGGTGGTTTTTGATGAGGATGAAGGGTTGTGAGTTTAGGGTTTAGAGCAAGACGGGAATGAGGTTTTAAGGGTTTGAATCTCAGTTTCTTGTGCCTTTGATGTTATGAGAATCTCATAGGTGTTGTATAATGCTTGGCTTAACATCTCTTTGTAGAGAAAGAGGTTGGAGGTCCATCAATAAGTGTTAGATGTGAAAAAGCTTGAATGTGAAGAGAGCTCGAGTTTTGTTGTTTTTAGATCAAGGTTGGTACTCCCAACTCTTCTATTCTTCATGTATTTCATGGTAGATTGCATTACATGTAAATTTTGGGCATGATTGCTTGGTTTTAAGCTTTGGGTGCTTTAATGGTGAAATTCGTGTTAATGAGTTAAATGACTGGAAAGTGGTGTAAAACACTCTAAACGTCAGTAATAATGATTTAAAATGTCTTAGGTTCGATTTGGTTAAGTTTGGGGGTTGATTCTTAGAATTTTCGGGCGAAACCTTTAGTTTTGTGTAGGGAGTATTGGTGCCGGTGGCCCATGTATCGATACCCCTGAAAGGAACTTAGGCTTGAGGAGCAAGAATATCGAACCATGGTTTGATTCTGAGCCCTCCAATAACTTTTTGTGTCGATGTCTGTATCAAAACAGTCCTTCCCCTTTTGTTGACTTTAGAATTGGTCAAAGAGTATCGATATAGGCATCGATACCTTTGTTTCGATACCCTCTTTGGGTGGGCATCGATGCTGGGTGTTTCGATACCCCATATAAGGGTATCGATACCCCTATGCTTTTAGGCCAAGTTGGAGTAGAGTTTTGGGCTCGGTGTTTTTAATAAATAATTCTGTTAATCTAAAAGTTGTGACACAAATTATTAAGCGAAGATTGATGTTTGTAACCCCGGAAGACTTAAGTATGATAAGCTTTAATATATCTTGTTGTGATAAGATCCTAGGGGGATCGTTTGTATAGTCTGAGTCCTTGTGTATTGGAATCCGAATATCTATAAGTGTTGCAACACGTTGAAGGCCATCCGATGTAACATGCCGGGTGATGATTGAAGACTTTTATTCCGAGTGTTGGGCGGCCTCACTCGAAGATGTTCGATATTATATTCTGAGTATGGGGTTGGTTGCGCGGCCTCCACCCTTTTCCGAACGTTTGGCTGCCTCGTTCGAAGATGTCCAATGTAACATTATGGGCAAAGGATTTGAGGCAACCTCAATCCTGAGTGTAGAATCCCGATGCTGTGTGGACGCGAGCCTCACTCTTGTGTGTTGATTTGTTATGATTTGTATATGCTGTGTACGATAATATACATTTCATTTATGCCATGTGTTAGGTAAACATGTTAGATGATCATGTCATGCACGATTTTTTATGTCATGCTTTACTTCTTATGATATGCATGATGTTGGCCGAGTTCGACGTATCCACTGAGCTTGTGTGGTTCAGCGTTTGAAATGTGTTTTCATGCGTAGGTTAGATAAAGCAGGTCTCGTTGAGCACCATCGAGGTTTGGATTTCAGCATCGACTTTGTGTTAGGGTACAGTAATTGATGTAGTGGGCTAGTACTTTGTCAGACCTTATATGTATTTTTTAACTTTGTTATTTTAATTGGATTAAATATTTTAAATGGGTTATAGTAATTTGGAGCTCCGGTCACTTTAAACTATTTTGGGCTTTTGTTTTAAATTAAATAGATTTTATAGATCGTATTTGGACTTGAATTGACTTTATTATTGGACTTTCAAAGGAAATTTTAAAATACAGGTTTTGGGCCGAAGGCCCAATGTGATATCCGGGTAAGGGTGTTACATTTTATGTCAATTGGCTCAATTGTATCACATATTACATCACTCGCACATATTAGGTAGCCTTTAGGCTTATATATGTCATTCTTACTCCTAGTAACCTTTGCATGTCTTTTGGTAGTAACTGGAGGTGAAGGATGAGTCTCAACTTCTACTCTACTAAGTTCCCCCCTTTGAGATATAACATTATCTTCACTATCTAATGCCCTTATTCTTCAGCAACTAATGTACAACCTATGGAGTTGCTTGGCAAACTTGACAAGCCAATATTATCCCTGGATACTCCACCTTCATTGATTTGTGAAGCCATAAATTGAAGTTGCTGATCACCATCTTCAAGCCTGGACGGTGACACATCAACCTACTCCTTCACAAATGGGGTAAGATCTTGTTGCACATGGAAGGGCTGATGTTGATTAATGGTCTTATCACTTGTCCCTTCTGCCATCCTTGGTTCAGACGCTAAATCTCAAGCATGTATTTCCTGAATAGAAGAGTAAGACCTTTATTCACGAACACCTAAAGCCAACCTTGAACACTTTCGAAGAATTGTGGGAAAAGGTTAAGAGTCATGTCTGGGCTGATCATGTGAAGGCACACATTGTTTATCTGTAAAAGGAAAAATCATTTCATCAAAAATAACATGTCTAGAGACGAAAATTCTCCCATTACTGGCCATACGCAAATATCCTCGATGGTGAGGACTGACTCCGAAAAATGTACAAGGCTGTGACCTGAACTCGAGCTTTTGTTTTTGAAAGTCCCTAAGATGAGGAAAGCACCTGCACCCAAAAACTCTCACTAATTTGTAATCAGGCCTCTTTACATTTAGTGCCTCAAAAGGAGACTTACCTTGAAGAACATTTGTGGGCAACCTGTTGACCAAATATGTTGTCATTGAAACTGCATAAGACCAAAAATGAATAGGCAATGAAGCCTTAGCAAGCAACACCAAAAACAACTTAATAAGATGCCTATGCTTACTGATTCGTATGGTATAAGCGCAATTTGAGTGCAAGTGTACACGTTGTCAAGTAATAAAATGATAAGTATATCGTGTATCGTCTGCACAGGGATTGGTATACTTAATATGTCTTCCTTTGTTCCCTTGCTCCTGAAAATAAAATAAAAACACAAATAAGTTGATTTATTTTATCTAACTAAATAATTAAATAACAAAACATAAAATAAAAGGTTGAGAACGATTATAGAGAAAGTGGGTAGGATCTAGTTGCGTCAATTAGTGCATTCAATTGATCTTCTTCTTGTCCAATGCAATCACACAACACTGCTTCGACAGTACTGCAGATACAGCCTCGGTAGTATTAGTGTTCTCTTCTGCAGCAATCTCTTGCTCTTGGGCAGAAGCATCAAAGTTCAGCAAAGTTTTCGTGACTTCGCTCATCTCTGAGTCAGAGTGCTGCTGATGACCAGTCCTTGACGATACCTCTCCACGTAAATCAACGATAAACATCAACCAATCCAACACTTCTTTTAGCTGCTGAAACTCTTAACCTATCTCCTGGGCTTCCAAAGAGTCTAGGCCGAGCTAGTGTCTACAACACCGTACTTGTCCCTTTCGTGAATCTACACCTCTCGATGCTAGATAAATAGATTACATGCAAACTTCCCTCTCGGGCTTGAATACAAGAGCAAAGAATGGCAATAGGATAAGCAAACTTTGATTTATTATTGCATAAGAACAAAGATACAAGAATCAATCTCCTCTCACTAATATCGACAACCTTCACCTATCCCTAAGAAATTTAGAACATATTATCGTTTAAGTACAATTCTTAGGAAGAAAGGTTTTCTCTAGAAATCGGCTCTCCTAAACAATATGGCCGGCTAGGGTATTTATAGTCTTAACCTAGGGCAAACCTTTCCTAAATAGACTTCAACTTGGAGTAGGGAACAAGTCTTCTTCAAGAAATGTGATATTTCCAAGTTTGGCGCCTTCTAGAAGGGTTTTCCCGCTTGGTCTTTGAGTTGGGCTTTTAACGCGCTAGCCTGGTCCAATTGGTGCGCTGCATCTTCCAGAATATTCTTTATATTTTTATCTTTCATCACGCCTCCATTGTTGGTGCTGCCACACTAGATTCTACCGCGGCCTTGTCTTCTGCCTCGGTCGTAACACTATTTCTCTGCCGCTTCGACTCTGGATATTCCTGCATGTACAGAATATGTAATAATATCTGCATTCTCTATAAATATTGACTTTGTAAGTAATGATGACGGAATATCCAATATTTATACAAAGAGTTCATAATTCGGTTCAAGTGGGTGTATATTAGATGCTTAAAGTACCATGAGAAGGTTAGTAAATAACTGCCTTTTAGGCACTCATCAAATAACCCCAAACTCGAACTATTGCTTGTCCTCAAGCAATGCCAAACATTAAATTGCCGAACCTTACTCCCCTTTGGTCTTACTTTTCCATCTATTCTCCCTACCATGGTCATGTCTATCGCTTTTTTTTAGCCATTAGTTTACCCAAGGACTTTTACTAAAAAACAAGCTATAGGGCTAGGTGAGTGTGTGCGTTTTATGGACAAGGCTGATTCGAGGCTTTCTTAGATAAACTCTAAGTTCAAGATAAATAGATTCTTGGACTAAAGCTGTCTCCTTAAAACAACAAGTCTTGAGCCAATTTCGGACACCTCAAGATATGCGTTTTCTATTTTCTTCTTTTTCTTATTTATTTCTTATTAACCACCTATTTAGCATACTAGAGCCAGTTTCGGGCACCTCTAGCATGAAGGAGAGAAAAACTAGAGCCGGTGATAGGCACCTCTAGTTATTTTTCCAATAAGTTCTAAGTCTTTATCACCTAAGTTTATTAAAAGAACTCCTAAATCAAATAAGTCTAAAAAGTGTTTATTTTCTATCTAACCCTAAAGCAAGCTTCTAAGTTTTATTCCATGAGTATCCTATGGTTATCCCTTCAAAACAGAACTTGTCCATGGTAAGGAGAAAGATTTCTATAGCCTTAAAGGAGTAAACTAAAGCAAAGCTGACGTAAGGCAATGCAAGATTACAAACATAAATTCAAGAAAAGAGAATATTGTAAAAAAAATTCAGAAAAAAAAATTTACTCCCTTTATGGTAATACCGCGGTAGCTGGTAGCCTCGATAGTGCTTTAGCACCTACAATCTCCCCCAAACTCAAACCGAGCATTGTCCTCAATGCTCAAAATATATAGCATGCAAAAGAAAACAAGGATAGGAAAACAACAGAGATTAAAGAGATTTTAATTGTAATTCAGAAGAGCTGCTTGAAATAGCTTCCCTCCTAGGTATTCCTGCCGATTCTTTCTATCTTGATCCTTGTCCTGATGATTGCTGTATTTTTGCTTGCCGGGGCGGCTGTACTCTGGTGGGCGTTTGTTTCTGTAGTGGGGCTGTAACTTCATCTCCATCTTCTTCTTCGTCTGTATGCATCACCTTTGTTTCTCCCCCTGCCTCGGCAGTTGGTATTCTCTCTTGGGTATGCGATGAGCTATCATGGACATACTCATCAATCTATGTAGAAAGACTATCTCCAGAGAAAATGCCAATGGGAATGAGACTCGTTGGTGGAGAGTTAAAAACAACTCTCCTTTTCGATGGCCGCTTGCTGCTGGATGATGTGGCAGTCGTGCCTGCAGGTCTGGATAGACCGGCCGCATGAAACTGTTGTTGTTGCCTAGCAGTAAAGAATGATTGAGGCCCTGGAGCAGGTGTTGTCTCTGTGTAAGGTGTGACAGTGACGAAAATGTTGGGATGGAATTCTAAAAACTACATCCTATGGGTGGGAAAATTCTGGGTCAACATGTTGGCAAGAGTGTTGTTGAAATCTCTCTGATATTCTATGTATCTTTGCTGGCGTAGGTCCATGTCTGACATCCTCTACAAAATATCCTGATATGAATTTGCTGCGGAAGTGGTTGGGGCATGGTCAGGTGTTTCTACCGTATACTGCCCTCCGGCTATAAAGTCGACAGTGAATTGTTGAGGTGTTTCCTGCACTGGGTCTGCTTTAGTGATCTACATCACTATGTGGCAGAATTCTTTTGCCCAGCCTTGCCTTTGTGTTGTGTATTCATCAATTGCTTCTATAGGGACACCTACATCAATACATAGGGCGGAGATTAAATTAGGGAAATATAATGGACCTCGTTCTTTCTTACCGCAATCATAGATTTCTTGAAGAATGATCTCTTCAACATTGATGGTCCTTTTGTTGATGATTGAATGAATGAGCAACAATCTTTTTCTATAAACTGTGCTATTGTGGGAGGTGGGCATGAGGTGTCGCTTGACAAATATACACCAAATCTTGGCTTCGGGTTTAAGGCTGGGTCTTGTTACACAACCCCTATGGGCACCGGTTTCCCATGGAGTGTTGTCGTAGCAAAGTTTGTCCTTGATAGCCTCGTATTCCTCGATATTTGCTACAAATTCACCATGTTCATCGCGTATGTGGATAACACCGTAGTAATCATTGATTGCCTCGGCATTAAGCTTTATTGGCTTACCCTGGTAGTAGACGAACAGCGTGTCCTTGTTCGGGCAATGCACATAGAATTCTCTTACAATTGTGGCATTTGATATGGGAGGTTGGAGGTAAAACTTTTCCCAATCCTAGTCTTTGATTCTGTCGAACAAGAATTGGTTGATGCCGTAGTTTTCTTCAATGGTGTGCTGGAATCCTTGTTCCTCCCATAACTGTCGTGCAACAAAAGACCTTTGGAATCGTTCTGCTACGTTGCTATTGGCAAAGCTTTTGTATGCTACCATGGAGGATACGAATGTTGATGAGATGTTCTTGAAAATAGGTTGTAAAGTGCAAGACTGTAGGTAAGAATGCAGAGAGTATTTGTGAGATTTGAAAGATAGTGAGAGCAAGATTGTTCAAGAAAGTAAAAATAGCAAGAATACAAAATTAAATAATGCACAGCAATGAGTATGCTTATATAGGCTGTAAAAATATGACTATTAAAGAAGTAGCCATTAGGCATTTACTGCCTTGTTGTATAGTTACTATCGCGGCGGATTTCTCGGCAGAGAGCCGTTACACTATTTCTGACCGTTAGGAGTTCTGCGGTTTTGACACAGTGCAATGTCGCGGCAGCAGATTTCCTGCTGTGGCATAATTTTTCCTACATTCATAGCTTTATTCTAAAAAAAACATAAAAATATTGAAAATAAAGGATGCTGAAAATAATAATATATAAATTAATCCTAATATAATAATTAAATTTGAAGGGAAGAGATTATATTACTTGTGGAGTGCATGTGAATGCATCTCCCATTTTCATTCTCTCTTTTTGGCCCGTATTTGTCTTCATGAGTTGGCCAGTCCCTTCAGTGCATTCGGCCTCTACTTTGGGTTTTATTCTTTTACCGAACAATCTGCCGAGCGTGCTGCCTAGGCAGGATGTTTTAGTACCCTTATTCGGTGTATGGAGAGCCTTACATTCTGCTGGAGCGTCTGAATTTGGAAGATTGTGGAAGGCGTTCAACTTGACTTGTTGATTATTTATCCGCATTGTGAGCTCACCATTTTCCACATCAATGATGGTGCGTCCAGTAGCAAGGAAAGTTCGTCCTAATATGATCGGTGCATTGTCGTCGGCCTTACAATCAAGGACAAGAAAGTCGGCAGGAAATATAAACTTGTCAACTTTCACCATAATGTCATCAATTTTGCCTTTAGGATGCACATAGGACCGATCTGCAAGTTGGAGCAGTACTGTTGTTGGTTTTGCCCGTCCTATTCCAAGTTTCTGTAAGACTGATTTGAGCATCAGGTTGATGCTCGCTCCCAAGTCGCATAGGGCCTTTCCTTTATAACCATCCCCAATTGCACAAGGAATTGTGAAGCATCTAGGATCTTTTAGTTTGGGTGGCATGCGATTATGTAGCATGGTCATGCAACCTTCGATGGTTGTCACCTTTTCAAATTCCCTTAGCCTTCGTTGTTTGGATACTATGTCCTTTAAAAACTTGGCATAGTTGGGCATTTGTTCAATAGCCTCAACTAGTGGCAACTTGATATGGACCTGCTTCAATATGTCTAGGAATTTTTAAAATTGGTGGTCCTGTTTTTACTTCTTCAGCCTCTGTGGGAAAGGAGGTAGTGGTCTGATATCCTCCAGGTTTCCTTGGATATTAAGTTTAATACCTAGGGTGAACTTATCTGCAGCTGCCTCGGTAGCTGGTTCTGGTTCTGCTGGTTCTACTACCTTGGCAGTGCTGTCGACAGGGTCTTGCTCAGCTTCTGAGTCCTCCTGATGTTGTTTTTCTGATTGGACTCTTTCGTCTGAGGTCCCTTCTTTATTTTTCAATTGTAGGCTACTTCTGGTTGTGATTACCTTGCATTGCTCGTGGCCTAACACCTTAGCAACTTCAGTATTGCTAGGTAAACCCCCTGGTGGTCGAGTGTTTTATCGTTGGGAAAATTAACCAACTTGGGTTTCTAAAGATTTTGTTATAGCCTCCTGGTTTTGTAGTCTTATCTCAGTTCGGTTCATGAAGTCATCAGTACGCTTCATGAAGCGGTTATTCTCCATCATGTATGCATCAGTCTTTATCATAAAAGCTGTGAGAGAATCTGCCAATACATTTAAAGACTGTTGTTGTTGTACCTGCTGTTGTGGCATGGGCTGCTGAGTGTTCTGCTGCGGCAGGTTCTGGCTTTGATGCTGGAATCTAGGGGCTTGATTAATTGGATTCAAGGCATTGTTAGGGTTACTCCGTGAGAAGTTCGGATGCCTTTTCCAAGATGAGTTATAATTGTTGGACATCATTGGATTGTTTTTGTTATAGTTTCCAATATATAGGCTGGTCTCCTCATCTGGCATGTAGTCTGATGAGTTAACTGCCTTAACCTCATGTACATTTCTTTGGGCTTGCATATTTTGAATCATCTTGGTCAGAGAAGCCAATTGTGCTGCCACCGAACTTGATGTATCTATTTCATGGGTTGTGGCATGACGTCTCATTCCTCCTCGCCTTGATGTGGGAAATTGGAAATCGTTCCTTACGAGTTTGTTCAGAATTTCAATGGCCTCCACGGGTGTTGTATCTAAAAGTGTCCCATTTACAGAAGCATCTAGCATCATCCTTGTGGAGGCATTAATAGCATTATAGAATATGGAGACTTGCGTCCACAAGGGAAAACCATGTAGTGGGCATTTGTTTAATAGTTCTCTGTAACGTTCCCATGCCTCATACATCGGTTCATCTTCATCTTGCCGGAATAATGTGATTTCAATACGAATGCGGTCATAGAGATTTGTCAAATTGAACCTCGTAATGAATTCTCGGCAGAGTTTTTCCCAAGATCCTATGGATCCTGCTGGGATACCATTCAACCAAGTTTTCGCCCTATCCCTCAGTGAATAGGGGAACAATTTTAATCGCAGAATATCTTCATGGAGTCTTTGAATCTTGAAAGAGTTGCACACTTCCATGAAAGATTTGATATGCTGCCTTGCATCTTCAGTAGCAGACCCACTAAACTGTCCAATTATGTTCAACATGTTGAACATCATTGGCTTAAGCTCAAAGTGAGTTGCATCGATTTCTGGGGTAACTACGTCAGGGTTGAGTCCGTTTAAATCTTCCACCAGATAGTCTCTAACAGTGGGCTGCCTCGGCAATGGTTGCGGTATTGGCTGCTGCGGCATTGCTGGCGATAGTATATTATGATTAACAGGTGGAATTTTTCCTCTTGGTGGATTATCCAGGACTTGGAACAGATTTTGTCTTAGATGGTGTCTTGTACGTTCAATCTCAAGATCCAACTCGTACAATGGATCATTTGGGTTTGCCCTGGTCATAAACTAAATAAATAAAAGTTAATAAAAAATAAAAATAAAATAAATAATTAAAATTAAAGTTAGATAACGAATAATTAAAGAGCAAGAAAATTAAAGAAAACAAAATTTAGTTGCCAATCCCCGGCAACGACGCCAAAAACTTAATGCGTGTGGTATAAGCGCAATTTGAGTGCAAGTGTACACGTCGTCAAGTAATAAAATGATAAGTATATCGTGTATCGTCCCCATAGGGATTGGTATACTTAATATATCCTCCTTTGTTCCCTTGCTCCTGAAAATAAAGTAAAAACACAAATAAATTGATTTGTTTTATCTAACTAAATAATTAAATAACAAAACATAAAATAAAAGGTTGAGAATGATTATAGAGAAAGTGGGTAGGATCCAGTTGCGTTAATTAATGGATTCAATTGATCTTCTTCTTGTCTAATACAATCACACAACAGTGCTTCGACAGTATTGCAGATACAACCTCGGCAGTATTAGTGTTCTCTGCCGCGGCAATCTCTTGCTCTTGGGCAGAGGCATCAAAATTCAGCAAAGTGTCCGTAAGTGACTCCGCTCATCTCTGAGTCAGAGTGCTGCTGATGACCAGTCCTTGACGATACCTCTCAGCGTAAATCAACGATAACCACCAACCAATCCAATACTTCTTTTAGCTGCTGAAACTCTTAACCTATCTCTTGGGCTTCCAAAGAGTCTAGGCCGAGTCAGTGTCTACAATATCGTACTTATCCCTTTCATGAATCTACACCTCTCGATGCTAGATAAATAAATTACTTGCAAACTTTCCTCTCGGGCTTGAATACACGAACAAAGAATGGCAATAGGATAAGCAAACTTTGATTTATTATTGCATAAGAACAAAGATACAAGAATCAATCTCCTCTCACTAATATCGACAACCTTCACCTATCCCTAAGAAATTTAGAACATATTATCGTTTAAGTAAAATTCTTAGGGAGAAAGGTTTTCTTTAAAAATCGGCTCTCCTAGACAATGTGATCGGCTAGGGTATTTATAGTCTTAACCTAGGGCAAACCTTTCCTAAATAGACTTCAACTTGGAGTAGGGAACAAGTCTTCTTCAAGAAATCTGATATTTCCAAGTTTTGCGCCTTCTAGAAGGGTTTTCCCGCTTGGTCTTTGAATTGGGCTTTTAGTGCGCTAGCCTGGTCCAATTGGTGCGCTGCATCTTCCCGAATATTCTTTATATTTTTATCTTTCATCGTGCCTCCATTGTTGGTGCTTCCACACTGGATTCTGCCGCGACCTTTTCTTCTGCCTCGACCGCAACACTGCTTCTTTGCCGCTTCGATTCTAGATATTCCTACATGTATAGAATGTGTAATAATATCTGCATTCTCTATAAATATTGACTTTGTAAGTAATGATGACGGAATATCCAATATTTGTGCAAAGAGTTCATAATTCGGTTCAAGTGGGTGTATATTAGATGCTTAAAGTACCATGAGAAGGGTAGTAAATAACTTTCTTTTGGGCACTCATCACTTACGTTCAACAACCTTATTCTGCTGAGATTTGTATAGACAAATAATTCTATATCGAATCCCATCCTTCAACAACATAGGTGTAAGACTGAGATACTCACTACCCCAATCACTTTTCAATTCTTTTATTGAATCATTATATTGAGTTTTAACCATGGCTTGAAATTGTTGGAAAGCCAGAACTGCCTGTCCTTTTATCTTTTAACAAGTATACCCAAGAGTACTTAGTAAATGCATCCACAAAACATACATAGTATGTAAACCTTTTGGAGGGTACATGTGCAGGACTCCATAGGTCAGTGAATACAAGCTAAAACGGTGTCAAAAAATACAGTATTGAAATCACTAAAAGAAAGCTTGTGACTTTTGCCCATTCTACATGCAACACACAAATTCACTTTATTAGCATTTTCTTAATTGGTAGATTAGATTCTTTACAAATTTGAGCTAAAGTTTTATGAGCATGATACTCATATATCCTGTGCATTAACTCATAGGAGCTTGATGAGTGTTTAAAAGGGATATTATTTACTATTCTTTTCCTAAATAATATGTACTCATTACCCACTAATTTGAACTGATACATATACTTATTATTCAATAATCGATATTTCGCTGCCACAACATATAAAGACGATATTTGTGAGAAAAGAAGGCTTTATGCTATATTTTTATGTAGTTGCAGGAATTACCTGTCGAGGAAGAAGTAGTGCCGAAGGCAGAACAAATGCCGAGGAAGCAGCATTGCCAAAGGCAGAAGCAATGTCGCGACAGTAGAAGTTCCAGTACTAATGCTGGGCGATTGAAAGAGAAAAATGAGCTGAGAATGCTTGGACTTAAAGCGTTTGGATTGAAGAAGACTAGCACGTGAAAAGACCAAGTCAAAGGCCACACGGGAATAGTCTCCTAGATAGAATTAAACTTGAAAATATTATATTTTTATTACTTGTTTCCTACTCCAAGTTATATTCTACTTAGGAAAAGTAACCCTAGGTCTAGACTATAAATATTTGAGTCGTCCAATGTATAGAAGAGAGACAAATTAGAGAGAAATCTCGACACTAAGAATTGTGTTCTTCATTACACTATGTTCTAAGCTTTCCTAGGGTTAGGTGAAGGTTGTTGAATATTAGTGTGAGAAGATTGTATTTGTTTCTTTGTTTTAATACAATAAGAATATCAAAGTTTGTTTATCCTATTGTCATTCTTTGTTCTTTCATTCAAACTCGAGAGAGGAGCTTGTAAGTAATTCATTTATCTAATATCGAGAGAGTTAGATTCACGAAAGGGGTAAGTGCGGTGTTGTAGACACTAACTCGACCTAAAGATAAGTTAAGATTTTCAGCGGCTAAAAGAAGTGTGGGATTGGTTGGTGATTATAATTGATTCACGCCGAGAGGTATCATAAAGGACTGGTCATCAACAGTATTTCGACTTAGAGATAAGCGGAATCATTCAAGGAAACTTTGCCGAACTTTGGTAATTCTTCCCAAGAGCAGGAGATTGCCGCGACAGAAAACATTGTCGCTATCGAGACAGTATCTGCAGTACTGCCGAGGCAGTGCAGTGCCATTGTATTGAACAAGAACAGATCAATCGAATATATTATATGACACAACTGGATCCTACCCATTCTCTCTATTCGTTCTCAATTATTTATTTAAGCTTTTGTTCTTTAGTTATTCAACAAATCTTTTTATTTGTGTTTTTATTTTATTAACTTCAGGAGAAAGGAAGGAGGAGGCATATTAAGTACACCAGTCCCTGTGGAGAATGATATTCGATAAATACTTATCATTATATTACTTGATGTATATACTTGTACTTAATTATGCTTTTTTTACACGCATCAAGTTTTTGGCGCCATTTTCGGGGACTGACAACTAAATTTTGTTTTCTTTAATTTTCTTGCTTTTAAGTTGTTATTACAAAATATATATATATAATTTTTAAAGAAATTTAATCTATTTTATCTTTGATGTATGACCAGGGGTAACCCTAGCACTCCCTTACGTGATATCGACCCAGAAATTGAAAGGACTTACCAAAGACTAAGAAGACAGATCCAAGGAGCTATGGCAGTGAATCCAGGAAATCAAAACCTACATGAAGGCATTAGAGGTCAGCAACAGAAACCTCTGTCGCAACCACTGCCGCGACAGCTAATTGTTAGAGACTTTATGGTAGAAGATTTAAATAGATTAAACCCTGGGGTTGTTACAACAAAGATTGAGGCAACCCACTTTGAACTTAAACCAGTAATGTTCAATATGCTCAATACTATTGGACAATTCAGTGGGGCTGCAACAGAAGATGCCAGAAAACATCTCAAATCCTTCATGGAAGTATGCAACTCTTTCAAAATCTAAGGAGTACATGAAGATATTTTGAGGCTGAAACTTTTCCCCTATTCATTGAGGGATAGGTCCAAAACCTGGTTAAACAGTATTCCGGCAGGATCAATTGGATTTTGGAGTGAACTCTGTCGAGAATTCATTACGAGATTTAACCCTACAAATTTATATGATAGAATCCGTAATGAGATCACTTCATTTAGATAGGCTGATGACGAACCTATATACGAGGCTTGGGAACGCTACAGAGAGTTACTAAATAGATGTCCACTACATGCATTCCCATTATAGACGCAATTAACCATGTTCTATAATGCTACCAATGCCTCGACTAGAATGATGTTGGATGTCTCAGCAAACGACACACTCCTTGACAAGGCCCCGAAAGAAGCTATAGAGATTCTGAACAAACTCGCAAGGAACGATTTCAAATTTCCTACTTCTAGGCGAGGAGGATTAAGACACCATGCCACGGTAAATAAGTTAGAAACCAACAATTCGATGGCAGTACAGTTGGCATCTTTAACAAAAATGGTTCAGAACATGCAAGTACAACAGAATACTCAAGAAGTGAAGGCTATAAATTCTTCTGAGTATATGCAAGACGAGAAAACTGGATTTTATGCAGGAAATTATAACCGAAATAATAACATGTCAAATACAAACAATCCGACTTGGAAAAGGCACCCAAAATTTTCATGGAGGAACCTAAATAATGCCTTAACCCCCACCAATCAGATCTTCAACTATCAGCCACTGCCGCCGCAGCAAATGCAATAGTAGCAACAGCCCATGAATTCACTGAAAAATACTCTCAAGGATTTTATTATGAAAACAGTAGTTTCATGAAGAGGACTGATGACTTCATATATGGTTGAGAACAGTAGCTTCATGAAGAGGACTGATGACTTCATGAACAAAACAGAGATGAGTTTACAAAACCAAGATACTGCAATAAAATAATTAGAAACCCAAATTGGTCAATTCGCTATAAGACAAAATACAAGACCACAAGGGGGATTACCTAGCAATACTGAAGTTGCTAAGGGAATGGGCCATGAACAGTGCAAAGCAATCACAACAAAAAGTGGCCTGCAACTGAAAGAAAAAATGGGCAATTCAGTAACCAAATCTCCCCAAACAATACAAGAGGATACAGATAAGGAGGACCTGAATGTTGAATAGACTGAGCACGAAGACAATGCCCCAGCAGAAATCTCGGCAACACCTGTACTACCTGCCGAGGCAGCAAGACAAACAGTGGTCCCAAGTATTAAACTCCAATCTAATGAAAGCCTAGATGAGATGAGACCATCACCACCTTTCCCACAAAGGCTGAACAAACAGAAACAAGACCATCAATTCAAGAAATTTCTTGATATTCTAAAACAAGTCCACATCAACTTGCCACTTGTTGAGGCAATTGAGCAGATGCCCATCTACACTAAATTCTTGAAGGACATTGTGTCTAAAATGAAGAGGCTACGTGAGTTTGAAACAGTGGCAGCAACTAAAGGGTGCATGGCAATGTTACATAATCACATGCCACCCAAACTAAAGGACCTTGGTTGTTTCACCATAACTTGTGCGATTGGGAATAACTATGAAGGAAAGGCCCTGTGTGACATTGGAGCAAGCATTAACCTAATGCCCAAATCAGTTTTCCAAAAGCTCAACATAAGAAGGGAAAAACCAACAACAGTGCTGCTCCAACTTGCGGATCGATCATATGTGCACCCCGAAGGAAAAATCGAGGACATACTGGTAAGAATCGATAAATTTATTTTTCCAGCTGACTTTCTTGTCCTTGATTGTGAAGCAGATGAAAAAGCACCGATCATCCTGGGCAGACCTTTCCTTGCTACCGAACGCACCTTAATTGATGTAGAAAATGGAGAGTTAACTGTGACGGTCAATGACCAACAAGTTAAACTTAATGTCTTCCATAATCTAAACAATTCTGAGGATCTAGAAGAGTGCAAGGCCATCTATGCCACAAACTCCAAAATATCCTGCCTTGGCAGCATGCTTGGCAGAATGTTTGGAAAAAGAATTAAATCCACAACAAAAGCTGCACACAAAGAAGAACCTGATAAGAATGGCCAGTAATCACAGAAACATCATCTTGGCCATAAAGAGAGGGATAAATTGGGAGATGCATTTTCATGCACTCCTCCAGTAACTTAAATTCTTCCACACTCTTTATATTATTATATTAGGATTAATTTAGGTTAATAATTTTAAAATTTTGTTTTTGTTTATTTATTTAAGTATATCAGTAAATATTTTTGAATTATTCTTATCTCATTTATTTAATTAATTTTTTTACGATAATAAAGCAAGAATAATAGAGAAATAGTGAACAACAGGAAGTCTACTACTGCAGCAGTATACAGTGTCAGAGCCACAATAGTTCCAACGGGTAGAAACAGTATAATAGTTATCTGCCGAATCTTCTGCCACGGCAGTTAATGCCAGCAGACAGTTAATATTTGAAACGGAAGAAAAGACAAACGGCTATATCTGTCGAGGCCTATATAAGCAACTTCCTTGTTGAAACTATTCACTTTGCATTCTTTGTTAATCTTGCCAAATCTTCCTCACAATACTCTCTACAATCTTACCTGCATTCTTGCATCTTTCAGATCAATTTTCAAAGAATCTCTCACCAATATCCCAAATATTCAAGAATCATCCATGGCTATTTACAACCGCTTCTTTCTCGTCGGTGTTGCTGAACGATTCAACAAATCATTTGTTGCTCGACAGCTATGGGATGAGCAAGGTTTCCAACATTCGAAGGAACACAACTATGACAATGAACCATTCTTGATAGATAAAATCAAATATCAAGATTGGGAAATCTTCTACCTACAGCCTCCCCCAGTAAATGCAACAATTGTACGTGAATTCTATACACATATGCCAAGTGAGGGCAACTTGTTTATTCACTGTCGAGGCAAGCCAGTCGCCCTTAATGTCGAGATAATCAACCAGCACTACGGCCTTGCCCCCATACGCGATGAACATGGTGAATTCTATGAAGAAGTCACTAATAAGGATTATGAAGAAATCAAGAACGAACTTTGTTACGACAATACTTCATGGGAAACTGGTGCCCATAAGGGTTGTGTAACAAGGCTCAGCCTAAAACCTGAAGCTAAGCTTTGGTGCACATTTGTCAAGAGACGCCTCATGCCTACATCTCACAACAGCACAGTTGATAGAAGAAGATTAGTGCTCATCCAATCAATCACCAACAAGAGGACCATAGATGTTGGAGAAATCATTCTTCAAGAAATTTATGATTGCGGTAAGAAAGAACGAGGTCCTTTATATTTTCCTTGTTTAATCTCTGCCTTGTGTATTTCTACAGATGTCCCAATAGAAGAAACAGATGAATACACAAATCAGCGACAAGGCTAGACCAGAGAATTCTGCCACAGAGTGATGCAGATAACGCAAGCAGAACCAATGCAGGCAACACCCCAACAGTTCACAATCGACTACACTGCTGGAGGACAGTACACAGCAGACGTGCCAGGCACTACTGAAGCCCCTAACATAGTAGATCCATACCAGGAGATTCTAAAGAGGGTGACAGACATGGACCTCCGACAGCAATGATATATAGAGTATTAGAGAGACTTGAACAACACTCTTGCACACATGATGACACAAAATTTCCACTTCCAAGGAATGTAATTTCCAGAATTCCTAGTAAACATATTTGTCACTACCGCGCACCCTACATAGAAACTACCCCTGCCCCAGGGCCAAGACCATTCTTCATTGCAAGACCACAATAACAATTCCACGTTGTCGGACCATCCAGACCAGCAGACACTGCCGCAGCATCATCCACCAACAGACGACCATCAAAAAGGAGAGTTGTTTACAACTCTCCACCAAACCGCGCCATCCCAATGGCCAACCTCTTTAGGGACAATCTATCCAGGGAGATTGATCAGTATGTCCATCATAACTCACCACATGCTCAACAAGGAGTCCCATATGTCGAGGTAGAAGGAGTGCATATGATGCAAACAGAAGTACTTAGTGACGAAGAAGAAGGCGAGGAAGTTACTGCCCCAAGGCCGAAGCCAACAACCAAAAGAGTGCAGCCACCTCAATAGGCAAAAATACAACACTCACCAAGATAAGGGTCCAAAATAAAAGCATCGACAGGAAAACCTACAAGGGCAACTGTTTCTAGCAGCTCTTTAGAATCAGAATAAATTACTGCATTTTACTTTTTATTTATTTTCTTTTACTTGTTGTGAGATTTGAGCATTGGGGACAATGCTCAGTTTGAGTTTGGGGGTATATGAGTGCACTGCCAAGGGCAGCCCACTACCGCACGACAATACAAAAAAAGGAAGTAATTTGATGCCTTAATTCAAATTTTTTTTATATACCTGCCTTTACTTGAAATAATTGTCTTTACTTTTGCACTGTCTTACATCAACTTTGCCTTAGTTTATTCTTTTAAGGCTATAGAAATCTTTTTCCTTACCATGACTAGGTTCTGTTTTGAAGAAATAACCTTGGAATAGTTAAGGAATAGAACTTAGAAGCTTACTATAAGGTTAGAATCAACAAACACTTTTGAGAACTTGTTTGATTTAGGAGTTCTTTTAATAAACTTAGGTGATAAAGACTTAGATTCTAATGAATGTGACTAGAGGTGCCTATCATTGGCTCTAGAAAATTACTCTTCTTCATACTAGAGGTGCCCAAAACCGGCTCTAGTATGCCTAAGGAAAAGAAAGAAAAATATAATGGATCTTAAAAGAAAGCACAACTCTTGAGGTGCCCAAAACAGGCTCAAGAGATTGATATCTTTAAAGAGAAATAACCATTCCAAGTCTACTTGTCTTGAACTTAGAGTTTATCTAAGAAAACCTTTAATCAACCTTGTCCACAAAAACCCACACACTCACGTAATCTTATAGTTTGTTTCCGAATAGAAATCCTTGAGTAAACTAAAGGCTAGGACTGAAAGATAGACATAGTTATGGTTCGGTAATTTGATGTTTTGCATTGCTTGAGGACAAGCAATAGTTCGAGTTTGGGAGTATTGATGAGTGTTTAAAAAGGCTATTATTTACTATTCTTTTCCTAAACAATATGTACTCATTACCCACTAATTTGAACTAATACATATACTTATTATTCAATAATCGATATTTCGCTGTCACAACATATAAAGATGATATTTGTGAGAATAGAAGGCTTTATGACATGTTTTTGTATAGTTGCAGGAATTACCTGCCGAGGAAGCAGTAATGCCGAAGGTAGAACAAATGCCGAGGTAGCAGCATTGCCGAAGGCAGAAGCAATGTCGCGGCAGCAGAAGTTCCAATACTGATACTGAGCGATTGAAAGAGAAAAATAAGCTGAGAATGCCTGGAATTGAAGCGTTTGGATTGGAGTAGACTAGAAAGTGAAAAGACCAAGTCAAAGGCCATACGGGAATAGTCTCCTAGATAGAATTAAACTTGGAAATATTATATTTTTATTATTTGTTTCCTACTCCAAGTTATATTCTACTTAGGAAAAGTCACCCTAGGTATAGACTATAAATACATGAGCCGTCCAATTTGTAGAAGAGCCGAATTAGAGAGAAAGCTTGACCCTAAGAATTGTGTTTTTCATTATAATATGTTCTAAGCTTTCTTAGGGTTAGGTAAAGGTTGTTGAATATTAGTGTGAGAAGATTGTATTTGTTTCTTTGTTTCAATACAATAAGAATATCAAAGTTTGCTTATCCTATTGTCATTCTTTGTTCTTGCATTCAAACTCGAGAGAGAAGTTTGTAAGTAATTCATTTATCTAATATCGAGAGAGTTAGATTCACGAAAGGGGTAAGTGCAATGTTATAGAAACTAACTCGGCCTAAAGATAGGTTTAGAGTTTTAGCGGCTAAAAGAAGTGTGAGATTGGTTGGTGATTACAATTGATTCACGTTGAGAGGTATCATCAAGGACTGGTCATTAACAGTATTTTGACTTAGAGATAAGCGGAATCATTTAAGCACACTTTGCCAAACTTAGGTAATTCTGCCCAAGAGCAAGAGATTGTCGCGGCGGAGAACATTGTCGCTGCCGAGACAATATCTGTAGTACTGCCGAGGCAGTGTTGTGCCATTGTATTGAACAAGAACAGATCAACCGAATCTACTATATGACACAACTGGATCTTACCCATTCTTTCTATTCGTTCTCAATCTTTTATTTAAGCTTTTGTTCTTTAGTTATTCAACAAATCTTTTTATTTGTGTTTTTATTTTATTAACTTCAGGAGCAAGGAAGGAGAAGGAGGCATATATGGTACACCAATCCCTGTGGAGAATGATATTCGATAAATACTTATCATTATATTACTTGACTTGTGCACTTACACTTAATTACGCTTTTTTTACACGCGTCAGAGATTACAAAGGCCTGTGCTTGACCAGTTGTACAAGATGCACCCCCTATCTACTAAAATCGAAAAACGATGCAACCCTTCATGTTTAGTGCCTTCAAGAAGGACCTGATCTATACTCTCATCACGAACCAAGCAGTGCTTAGCATGAAATTCAAAGTATACTTGCTTGTCCTTGACAAACTTAGACACCGAGAGAAGATTACGAGTTACTTGTGGTATATGTAATAATTTATCCAACACAAGTGATCGAGAAGATGCTAAGACATTGTAATAACCAAAATTATGAATATGTAAACCTACTTTATTCCCAACTACCAATATACCTGGACCTTTATACCTGGACCTATTGACGGTCGGGGTGAAATTTCAGCTTCTGAATCTCGGTTAATTGAATCTCCTGCCCCGGGTATTATTTCGAGACGTTCCGTTTATGAGCCTCTTCAAACGGGACTTATTGCTATTGATTCGATGATCCCTATAGGACGTGGTCAACGAGAATTAATTATTGGGGATAGACAGACCGGTAAAACAGCAGTAGCCACGGATACGATTCTCAATCAGCAAGGGCAAAATGTAATATGTGTTTATGTAGCTATTGGTCAAAAAGCATCTTCTGTGGCTCAAGTAGTGACCACTTTCCAAGAAAGTGGAGCGATGGAATACACTATTGTGGTAGCCGAAACGGCGGATTCCCCAGCTACATTACAATACCTCGCTCCTTATACAGGAGCAGCTTTGGCTGAATATTTTATGTATCGTGAACGACACACCTTAATCTATTGGTCAGCTCTAGCTTGAGTAGTTGCCACCAAATGTGCTTGAGCAAGTGGATGAGATTACTGATGTGGAGTGACCAAACCATTGCCTTCATCATCATCATCAACATATACTGAATATTGTGCTTCTCCTACAGTATTGGACTGACCTGAAACAACACTAGAAAACCCTAGTCGAACCTGTACAAGCAACGACTGACAATATAGACATTTTTTCCACACAACTGAAACTGTAATCTTGACCTCCCGCAATCTCGACCACCGTGTCTTCCAGGTGAATTATAGGGAGGACGAGGAGCTCTATAAAACTGGTTTGAATTGCCTCCATATACTAAACTATGAGGAGGAGAATGAAGCACTTGTTGATTGTGAGCAACACTGACAATATTTTCACTTAAGGGAATAAAGTCAGATCTATCATTAAACCCAACCAACTGAGTTTCAACATCGAGTAAAATATTGCAAACCCTTTCTACTGATAATAAATCTTTCTTAGCTGTAATGACTGTCATAAATGAATGAAACTCTCAAGTCAAATCATTTAGAATACTAGCTATGTGTTCAACTCGAGAAATTTTACATCCACATGAAGCAAGAGCATCACATACCTCCTTAATT
Organism: Abelmoschus esculentus; assembly: GCA_035048815.1. Lineage (NCBI taxonomy): Eukaryota > Viridiplantae > Streptophyta > Magnoliopsida > Malvales > Malvaceae > Abelmoschus > Abelmoschus esculentus. The sequence goes on along the minus strand of JAUCBN010000007.1, from coordinate 15,916,318 downwards.
CGAGACAAATACAACATCATACTTTTATTATCTCCCTTCTTGATGGATCATAACTTGTAATGCAAACTCATAACAGATGTAGTAAATTTATTGGAGAAGATTTGGATGACAGTATCCCATACCTGAGTTATGGTCTCAACACCTACGAATTGAGGAAGTAAGTGGGTACTAATAGTCGACAATAGGCATGAAGCAAGAGTACTATCCTAGGCAAGTAATATTTCATATTGTGGATTCTTGACTCTTCTGCCATCAGGAGTCGCTAATGTTGCAGATGAAATCTCCATTTCTCTATACAGTAGGGACTCCAATTTGTTACTGCGAATAGTGAGAAGACCTATTATTTCTACAATAAGAAGTTCCTTTCATCGAGCATCACATTTATCTTCTTATTGGTAAATTGTTTCCCAAACTTGCCACCTTCAGAACCACCAGAAAGATCCACAGCACTCAACATGACCTTCTAACTGCAACGAAAGAACACTTTAAAAAGAAGAACCTTCAGGTCTTTGGCGATTAATACCATATCAAGAAACTAAAACTTTCATTGAGTAAAGAATGTATTGAATTGAGTACATTTACAAAGGTACAACACACCTTTATATACAAAGCTAATAATCCTTAACAACCTAACAAACTCAACTGCAATTCTGGTATTGATGCAACTTTGGTATTGATCCATAGGTATGCATGGTTATGCATGGCCTTGATATGCATTTCACCACACTCACATTTTGGATATTTCCAGAAGTTACTTCAACACATTCAAAGGAAAAAGAGTCGATTGGGACCAAATATGCAGACCAAATCTGAGGGTGGTCTTGGCCTAAAAAGTCTCAAGTGTTGGACAAATACATGCAGCTTGCAACTCATATGACGAATCCTATCTAGCCATGGATCCCTTTGGGTAGCTTGGATACTTATGTTTTGAGGGGAGTAATTTTTGACATGCAGAAAGTAAACCCCAACACAGCTAGATCATAAAAAATTATTGAAAATGAGACCTATGACACAACCTTTCTTCCTAACAAGGATTCTCAGTACAATGACTACGAGGGATATGGAAGAGAATTCTTCTCATAAAAAAGTTTTTGGACAAAAGCTAATATAGTTTTCTAAAGGCATAAAGATAATTCGTACCCTTAACGTTCGCAGTTTTTGTCATTTTGGCTCTTATTCTTTTTTTGGGATAAATTTAGCCCTTGAACTATGTCCTTTTAACAAATAACTCTTTTTTTAACTAACATGATAACTGAACCATTAAAATTTTAATAATGATGACATGTCATATATATGTAATAATATATTTTAAATGACTTAATATCTAATATATCAAATACATACACGCGAAATATAGTTTTATTCCAATTTAAAAATATAAAACAATTAAAATTCAAATAAAATATTAAAAAATATTTTTATTTATTAAAAATTAATTAAATCTAAAACAAAAGGCTATTAAACATTTTCAACCTTAATTATAGTAAAATCAAAATTTTATGTAAAAAGGTATGAACATAATCTAAAAAGAAAGGGTTTTGTATAGTTTGTTACCGGTGAATCAAAGATAAAGGATTTTGATAATAATCAATTAGAATTTTTTATTATTTTAGTTTAGAATTTAAGTATTTTAGTTTTAATCTAAATTGGAGCTTTAGGGTTTTATAAAGATATTTTAGTTAGGGTTAAGAATATTTAGTAAATTTTTGTTTTAGATTTAATTAATTTTTAATATTTTATTTAAATTTTAATTGTTTTATATTTTATACTGAAATAAAATTATATTCTATACATATGTATATATTTAATAGGTTAGCTATATGTCATTTAAAACATATTATCACATATATATATATATATGACATGTTCTTATTATTATTAAATTTTTAACGGTTCGGTTATCATGATAGTTAAAAAATGAGTTATTTGTTAAAAAGACATAGATCAAGGGCTAAATTTATCCAAAAAAAAGAATAAGGATCAAAATGACATAAATTATAAACGTTATAGGTGAAAATTATCTTTATGCCTTTTCTAAACATGTCCCTAAATACTCTATTATTTCTTGGATGATTATCTTCAATAGGGCCTCTACTAAAGACAGACTCTTACAATGGGAGCTTGTCGTGGATGATAAATGTACATTGTGTGAGTCATTAACAGAAAGTAGAGATCACCTTTACTTCGAGTGCACTTATTCGAATACATTGTGGAGGAAGATAATAACGACTTGCAACTTGCATCATCAAAGCCGATCATGGGAAGATTTATTGCATTGTGCAACAACCGTTTGGAGGGGTCAATCCTTGCTTACCTTGGTCTTGGAACTGACATGGACAAGTTTTTTATATAGTATATGGGAGGAACGTAATGCATGAATTTTTTGAGGGATCCATCGAACCAATAATGCTTTCGCTAATAGTCTAAAATTTTCCATTAGCGCACGATTATATAGATACAAAATTGATAGAAATGATAGTATAAATAGGAAACTTTGTATTGACTGAGAAATTGATTAATCTCCTCTTTTTGATGTCTCTATTATTTACGTAATAGTTCGTTATTTTTAAGGATAAATAAAATACATCATTTATTTTAAAAATTAATAATAAATAAATAAATTATATCCCTAAATCCAAAATTATATCCAAACCCTAGGCGTCAGGACGGTAGGGGGTTAAGGAGCCGAAGTTTTTACGTATGGAGTTGATAACTACCGACGATTGATTGGTCAAAGAAATTTAGGGTTAAAATATTTTTAAGCAAATAATATGAGTTTGGTTGGGGTTTTAGATGTTTGGGAGTATAATTTAGATTTTTTGTTTTATTTATTTTTAATTATAAATCATATTTAAAATTTAATATTAATAAAATAGATATGTTATAATAAAAATAATAAAAAAAATAATTTATGTCATCGGTAAGTGACCAAAACAAGATTAAATTAAAAATTGAGAATAAATCAAATTTTTTAAATTTTAATAAATAAAATAAATTTAAAAGTAAAATTTTGTGATTGTTTAAATAATTTACCTTTTCGATATTAATATTATATATGGTTATAGGATTTTTCCCAAACATTTTCTAAAAGTTTTCTGATACACAAGCTATAACATGTTAAACTAATTTCATGTCAATTATCATACGTGACTGTCGATTAATTGAACGACTCTCTTATGATTCGGTAAAAATATAATATATTTGTATTTTTATTAAGAAAATAAATTATATAGATAATCATCTAATTATAGATTAATGTTAAAATAAACACTATACTTTTAATATTAATAAATATAACATTTAATTATTTAATTGTTTCAATATAATTGTACGCCATTCAAAAATATTTGAGAGAGTTTGGAAATGAGCGGAGTTCTTCGCCAAAAAAGAAGATCCAATCCAAAATACAAAAGTATTTTTTGTATTATAGTTTATTTATTTTTGAGATTAGGGTTAATAGTTCATATTAATATTAATATGAAAATTAGGGTTAATATTTAAGGATAATGGTTGAGATTAATGTTAATTATTAGGATTTTGGTTAATAAATAATTATAGTAGTAATATTTAGGTTTCCGGATAACATTTTAATTTTGGGTTAATAAACGATTTTAATATAAGGGTTAAATATAATTAATTTATTATTTTTTTTATAAAATAAGATTTTGTTTTGCTCCGTAAATAAAAAGAATAAAAAAAAATTGTAGTGCTTGTTAGAATTCATTGATTTGCATGTGCCTTGACTGTTGTAGGATTTTTTTAATAATTGTCGTATGAACTTGAAATAAAGGGTGGGGTCTTTTATTTAGAGATGGGACGGGTCAGGTCAGATTTTGGGTTCATTCGAACTCGATCCGAATATAAATATTATAAATTCGATTTTAACTTGATCCGAATATGTTTTTTAAAAAATTTAACCCGACCCGACTCAAAAATAAATATCCTAAATTCGACTCTGATTTAACTCGACCCGACCTATAGAAAAAATATATTTAGGGACTAAATTGTAAAAAATTGAGACTTAATTATAAAAAATATAATTTTAAGGACTAAATTATAAATAAAAATTTAATTTTAAAGACCTAATTATAAAAAATATAGATGACCATTATTATTCCCTAAATATTATAGGAAATTACATATTTAATCCTGGATCGGATCAGATATTTTACACCCTAAACCAAAATACTAACCCGATTCAAACCCGATCGGACCGGGTAAAATTCCAACCCCAACTTTTATTGGCTATTGTAGTAGACCTTTCGGATATAATTATCTATGATCTTTTTATTTGTTATCTTGTTATTTAGTGTATATTATCTACTTATTTTAAAACTGTATATTATCTTCTGTTTGAAACTTTCAGACCAAAATAAGATTTATTTTTGTTGTATATAGTATACTTCAAATTAATTATTTAAAAAATATTTATTTGGTGTAAACTGTAAATACTGATAAAAGATCACTTTAATATTTATATTTTGATGACAGAGACCATTAGATTTTTTTGATGTATTATCTTTTGTTTAGAATTTTTTTATACTATTAATTAGTTATTTAAAAATTATTTATATGGTGTAAATTGTGTATACCGGTGAAAGTGACCAGTAGATTTACTTTTCAAACAAAATTTAAATAGTTTTTATTAATAGGGATCAATTTTGACAAATTCAGTATTGTAGTATACCATTGTGGCTTTATTGTTAGGAGAACTAAAGTAAAATTTAGTGAAAATTAGTAGAACATTTTAATAATTTAGATGTTGAAACAACGTTAATATTTATAGTTATTTTTATATTTGAAAAATTAAAAATTACTTGTGGTGTTAAAATTTTTCAGTAATTGACGATAATCTACTAAAACTAATGCAATTAAAAACAGATGATGATATCTTAAAAATGGTTAGTAATTTATCTATGGATTATTATGGTCACATTTACGTAGAAGAAATTGTAGAGTACGATGAACCTAAAATAAATATGTTGTTAATGTCGATGATGAATCTTAGGTTAGGATAGAGTTTGAATGTGACTCAAGAGATAAAAAATATACTACTCAATTTGAGTCAATCTAGTCCTTCCAAAGCGAGTTCAATGGAATTAACGCTTTGTAAAATACAAAGTCTGTTAAAAAAGATATAATTTTTTAGTTCGAATTAGAAAAGAACTCACATTTAACAGAAATTAATTTCCCAAATTTTTTGAAATTTAAGTTTTTTTATCATATTTTTAGATAATAATATCCATTTAAGATACTCAATTAGTATCATTAGATTCCTCAAGTAGGATCTTCAATTTTTATTTTATTTTTTTATATTTATTTAGTTTAGACTAATATATTTTTCAATATTAATAAATGCTTAATTAAAATTGATAAAATATTATGATCTAAAAATTTAATTTATCATAATTATAATATTATTTTTATAAATTTATACTCAAAATTAGTATTTGACTAATTAGTATATAAAAAATTTAGTTGTAACCCCTACTTATTACATAAAATTTATTTGAAATAATTAGATCAAATAGATTAGATCTAAAATTTAGAATTTAATAATTAGGATATTCCAAATATTAAATTAAATAATTAGGTTAAAATAAATATTTAAATAATTAGATCAATACTTAAACCAGGGGTGTTCAAACAATCAGTTTGTTTAATCGATCGAATCGGGATTTTAAATTTTCATTAATTAAAATTTTATCTTATTAATAGTTAATTGAACCAGATTTTTAAATTTTTTTAACTAAACCAAAAAAATCGATTAATCTGATAGGTTAATTCGGTTAATCAATTTTTGTAACGATCCAAAAATCATATTTCAAAATTGGGTCGTAGGCCCAAATATCGAGCCTTTAAGTTGAAAGCCCAAAATGGATGATTTTGAGATTTTTTTAACGAAAAAAGGCCTCGTTAAAAAGCTCCTAACACTTCCAACTCCTATGAGGGTTAGAAGCCCCAATAGAAAAGGAATTGAGTGAATTAATTGTAAGAAGTTGATGGTTAAATAATTATTGGATAAAATAATTAAATAAAAACAAAAAGAAAAGAAAAGGAAAAAAAGGAAAAGGAAAAGGAAAAGGAAAAGGAAAAGGAAAAAAAAAGAAGAAAAGATAATATATTTGAATTGTGAGTTAAGTTATGGGAAAGGAGGAAAGAGAAAAAGTAGTGGGGAAAATGATAAAGGAGAAAAAGAAGAGAAAAGAGGGAAAAGTTTTGTAGGAAAACTTTAAACTTCAATCTATGGCTCCAACTTCTCATTGTTGAACCTAAATGAGCCAAGTTGAACCGGTCGTCAGTCTCATCGCATTGTCAATCATCATTGTCGCCGTTGATTGTCGTTGTTGAGCATCATCACCGTTGAACATCGCCAATAGACAATGAGCACCGATGGCACCATTGATATTGACCACCACTAACAACAACCATCATTGACTGTTAACTGTCGTCATTGACCATTGATCGATGCTGACTTTTTTTAAGGATACCCTACCTTAAGGTTTCTCGATGTTTTGGATCCAACAATACAATCTGTTTTATTAAGCGGATATCGACTTACGGTTTTTACGCACAAGCCCTTTGTGAACAGTTGGATTGCGCAAGAAACAAATAAGTTTGGAAAGAACAAGGTCGCCACTTGAAAATTTATGTCCTTGCACTTTCGATCCGCCCATTTCTTCACACGCTTCCCCGCCTTGTGTAAACAAGCTCGGACTAAGTCATGTTGTTCTTGCAACTCCTTGGTAAATTTATGTGCTGCTGGATTCGGCCCCTCGTACCTAGAAACAACTGAATTAGGGGTGAGTGGTTGCTACTCGGTCACTACCTCGAATGAACTATAGTTTGTGGCCTCTCTTCGGTACAAATTATAAGAGAACTGAGCCACATCCAACAACTTTGGACAATGATGTTGTGTGACACTCACATAGTGCCTTAAGTAGATATCCATGAGTGTATTCACTCTTTCGTTTTGTTTGTTTGTCTGTGGATGCGCACTGGTTGAAAAGTTCAAGCTTGTTCTAATGAGCATGAACAAATCGGTCCAAACCTGTCATGTGAATCATGTGTCCCGATCACTGATGATGGTTTTTGGCACTCCCTAATACTTTACCACGTGCTTGAGGAAAAATCGAGTTGCCTCCTCAGTTAGATACACCTTCGATGTTAGAATGAATGTCCCATACTTCGAAAATATGTCCATGACCACCATGAAGCTTGATAAGCCATCAGTACAAGGCAAGCCAACAATGAAGTCCATGGAAACACTTTCTCATGGTTGTTTTGGAAGGGGTAAAGGTTTTAACAGTATTGTTGGCTTCTTCATTTCAATCTTGTCTTGTTGGCACACAAGGCAAGTCTTTACATAGGCTTCAATGTCTATCCTCATCTGTGGCTGATAATAGTGTTCGGAAATTAAGGCAATCGTCCGAGTAATTTCTGGATGTCCAGCCCATTTTTAATCATGGCACTCTATGATTTATTTGCACATATAGCAAGTTCCCCTCAAGCCAAAACTTTTGGGTTTTGTAATCCTTGGCGTGATCAATCATCATCTTGGCCATCGAAGCATGGGATAGCCCATCTTTGATTCTCTCTAAAAATTCCCCACTAGTCGACTAAAAGTCTCGATGTTATATCTTCGGCCCAATACATTGACAACTGAATTCACTTTTTATGACTTATACTCCAAGAAAAATAAAACTCTGCTAAGAATTCTTGCCAACGAACCTACTTAGGAGAAAGCTTCTTTGGGGTCAAAAAGTAGTTGTTAGCAACATTATCAGTAAATACCACAAACCTTGACCCAAGAATATGGTGTTGCCAAGTGCGTAAATATTGTACTACGACTTTCATTTCTTTCTCATAAACCGTATCCTTTTTAGTTTCATTAAGCTTCCAGCTTTCAAAGGCAGACGGATAGCCTTCTTACATCAGGACCCTACCAATGGCAATATTAAGTGTATTTGTGTAGACTTCAAATGATTTGGTTTAGTCAGGTAACACCAATATCGATTCACTGCCCATACAAATTTTATCACCAACAACAATATGACCAAGGACAGAAACCTTATTTTGGGCAAATAAACATTTTTCTTCTTTCACAAAGAACTCGTTCTATCAGAAGACTTCGAATATCTGCCTCAAGTGCTTAACATACTTCACAATAGTCTTGCTATATATGAAGATATCATCAAGATAAACTATAAAAAACTGATCAAGAAAGGGTTATTGTACCTTATCCATAACTGTACAGAAATTGAATAGAGCATTTATGAGATCTAAAGACATCATCAGAAACTCATATGAATCGTAGCGCGTAACAATGACTATCTTCGGTTCACCTCCTACTACTATTTTGACTTGGGAACATTTGAACCTCAAATCCAATTAGTGAACCACCTTGCACCACCAAGCTGATCAAACAAGCTTACAATAAGTGAGATCAGATATTCAAAGCTTGATAATCGATGCACATTCGAACGATTCATGGTACTTCTTAAGAAATAGCATCGAAACATCATAGAGTGACTTAGATGGTTGAATATACCCTGCTTTTAGGAGTTCTTTCAATTTTCTACGCAGCTCCTCTAACCCGAGTGGAGTCATTCGGTAAAGAGCCTTGGTTGGCGGTTCCACATCCAAAAAAAGTTTAATTCTATGATCTACCTCTCTCTTTGATAGTAGATTTTTTGGTAGCTCTACAGGCTTCACGTATCGAAACTCTACCAATGCTTATCCCACCTCATCGAGGACCTTCTCGATCATGGTAGATTCATCTTCGACCAATGTTGTAATAAAGGTGGGTTCCTTCTTGTGTATTCCCTTAGAAAACTAAATTGTTGAAATTAACTTTGCCCCAACTTCGGTCTATCGGCTTATCGGAACAATACCCAGATGCTTTGGGTCAAGGATACATAAATAATCAGTAAAAAGGAGGGAAATACATTAATCGGATAAAGGAAGCTAAGTGTAATAACGAAATCATAATCGTCAAACGAGATAACCTTAATGAGTTTCTTACCAATCCAACCTCTAATATCGAGCTTGACTCTTTTTGTTATCCCTGTAATCGTAGCTTCTTTGGAATTGACAGTTTTTATAAACCCACTCGTCTTCTCAACATAAAGGTTGAGATTCTTTGTTGCTTGTTCAAACATAAACAACTATGAGTCATTAATGTCAACTAGCGCACTCATCTTCTGACCAGATATGGTGATGTTCACAAATATCAACCCCTTGTTCTTGTTTCCTTTCTTTACTTCCATTGAACTAAGAATGGACTTCAAAGTCTCTCCCTCATCGCCATCCTTCTCTTGGATGGTAATGACTTTTACATTATGTGGATAATGTCTCGCCAAGTGTTTACCACCACAAGTATAACACTTGAAAAATTCATTATTCTTTTTCCATATCATGTGACCCTTCCATTAGGGTGGCTGTCATGTCCGTTTGAAGACTTTCTAGACTCGTTCTTTACTGGCTTTTCTTTGTCTCTTCCTCAATTACCTTTGAACTTGGCTTTTGGTTTGGATGGTTTAGACTTTTTATTCTTAAACTTGGCAAGAGAATCTGCCATATCTAGGGCTTTGGACAGAGTTGTAATCTCCCTTCGTTCTAACTCCATGCGGATCCACTTTTAAAGTCCGTTAGTGAAATCAAAGTATCCTTCCTATTCACTCAAGTCTGATGGTTGGTGATTTAGTTCAATGAACTTCTTCACATACTCTGTGATAATCCCTACATAAAATTATTGGCATCTTGGGCTACCCTGGACCCAATGAACTTACTAGGCGGGAATCAATCCTTGTCTTGGGTGCTACAACATCGGTAAGCATCCCACTCTTTATCGCCGCTTGGTAAATGCAAAACTCACTCTTGAGGTCTTTCATGTCCTCCTTTATAGAGGCTATCTTGCCCTCTAAAGATTTGTTTAGGATGTCTAGCTTCTCCTACAATTCAACTAGAAGGTTCTTAACCACTCTTTGGTTTTCCCTTCGATGGTCTCGATCAGATCAGAGGGTAACTCATTATCATCTTGAGACTTCTTGACATTCTTCATGGAATTTTTGAGTTTAACGGCCCTCCTATCCAAGGTTGTCATCATGTCCGTGGAACTTCTTCGCTTCTTCTATCTATTACAAGTTGTAACTCCTTTGGCTGCTTGAGCTTCGGTGATGAAGCTTTGTTGTTCTATTTTTTCCGATCAACCTAGCTCAGATACCACTTGTCACGTTGATAGAACTTTACTAACTCGAACATGCGGCCTTAGTCTACTTTTGAACACTTGTCCAACTTAGTAAGCCTGAAAATTGATCAAGCAAAAATTCTTAGATCTCTTCTAAAGCAAAAATGAACAACGGAAGAAAATGTCTAGAAAGAAGTGAGTAAATTAAATTAGGGGTAAGCAAAAATGGAACAAACGAAGAAAATGGCTAGAAAATAGCTTAGAGAATTTAAGTTGTATTCTCAAGTAATGAGTGAGTAAATGAGTTAGGGGTAAGCCTCTATTTATAACTAGAGCCCCCTACATCTAACGGTGGAAATTAAATTACATCAATGATTATGATTAGCCTAAATCTCTAAAAATTTCTAAAATCAAGAAGAGCCATATAAATATTAATTAATGACAGAAAATTAATATTTTGTGGCTGAAAATTCTTCATGACTTATTCAATTTCGTTCTAGGCCATCCTAAGCTTATTTGGACAGGTCCAAGATAGTGCAAAGGGCCTTCTGAGTAGTCTGGGTCGCATAGGTTAAACCTCGGGGTTGGTTGAACTCGATAATTGATCCGCGGTCCGTGACACATCCAGAGTAAGAAAACACAAAAAACATCTTTCAAATATAAATATTGAACCTATGCATGTATGGATAAGTCTTAAATGCAAACACAAAAACCATGTCATGACTCATATGATTAGAAAATAATTCCAACAGTATAATCATTCAAAGGTCGGGTTTTTTAACATTAGACGAGTTTAAATGATACATAATAAAAATCATTATAAAAATTGTAAGAATTTCAATATCAACTTTTCGGTGTATATCGAAATTTTTATATTTTTTAAGAAATTTGATATGTATCTAAATTCTCACACTTTTAAAAATTTAATTTTTTTATAAAAAATTTGATATATATCGAAATCCTTATACTTTTTATAAAAAAATTGATGTATACAAAAAAATCAAAGCCTAAATTCTTAAAAATTTTATAATAATTTTGGTTATAACTTATCTTTGTCTTATTTTCACTCGTTTCTCCTTAAAAATTTCCCAGCATCTATCTCCTCCCCAATTAGGAATTTAAGCAAGTTTGTGACTTTCAAGAATTGATGTGCAAAGAGTATATGGAAAGTTGTCTTATATAGGGACAATATAATTCGAATTCAATTTGATTTGAAAGAATAATAATAAAAAATAAAAAAAATTGTATTTGAATTCGAAAAAAAAGTGAGAGTCCTAATAAAAGGTAGATCAAATATGGATATTGTCATGATTCGATTCGAATTCAATCCGAATCCATATCCGTTATGAGTCTGATCCATATATAAATTTGAATAAAAATATTTAGAATTCTTAGATTTAAAAATATAGATATTTTTTAAATTATAATTAAATTTATATACAATTAATATTTTAGATGATTAATATCTTTTATAATTATATTTATGTTTTTCTTTTATTTGATAATCTTTTTGTTAATTTTTAGTGAGACAGTTAAAGCTTGGTGATAAGAAAATATTTTTATATGTCAAATTTAATGATTAAACATTTTGATTATATTTTTAATTTGTTTCATTAAATTGTAATATTTATTATATATTTTATAATTATAATTTGAAAAGTAATTATGTTAGTAGACTAATAAGACAATAGTAGTCTATGTAAGGATAATTTATTTATTGTTGAGTTTTTTATTGAAGTTTGAGTTGTTACTTTAATTTAATTTATATTAAATTATAATATTTGTTGAGATTTGTTTGTGCTATTAATTTAAATATATCTATTTGAAAAAAAATATTATTTTTTAATTTGTAAAATATATGTTTGAGTTGTTACTTAAAAGAATAATTGAATTTGGACTTTCGAATTTGAATTTGGATTTCAGATGTTTTATTAAATTGTAGGGCTGGGCGTTCGTGCGAGTCGAGTTAAAAATTTTTAAGTTATTTGAGTTGAGTCATCATATTTTTCAATTTGAATTTTTTTAATTCGAGTTGGTTTTAGTGAGTTTGAGTCGAGTTCGATTCAATTCAATTTTTTGAGTTTATATATAAATTTTAATTATACTATTTATAATACTATAGTATATTGTGATTTAAATTTAAGCGATTTTATTTTTATATCTACGTACATATTTTTTCATATTATTGTTTAAATGTGTAAATAAGATTTTGAATTATTATGATGATGATCATTATTAAATACATTAGGTATGAATATGTCATTTCATTAAATCATGGGTCTTGTTAAAAATATTTTTCTTATCTAGATAAAAATCATAAGATCAAGACGTGATAAAAAATAGTGATAAATTAAATATAATAAAATAAATATAATATAATATAATATAAATAAAAATTATATTAAGTAAAATAATAAAATAAATATATAAAGTGTCCATATTATAGAGAAAAGAAAATTAAAAGCAAAAAGAATAATAAAAAAAATATGAATGAAATAAAATTGAATACAAAATTACATACACTAAATGTGCAAGTAGATCCTGAAAATTTTTGAGTTATTTAATTTTTGAATAATTCGAGCTTTGGAAAATTAAACTGGAATAAAAATCGAAATTTTTTCGAGTTATTTGATTCAATTCGAATAACTCGACTCGAAAAACTTAAAAATAAAAATATCAATTTTTTCGAGTCTAATTTTGCTCACCCCTTTTAAATTGTACTTGAATTTAGATTTAAATTTTTTTGAAAATTTAATTATTAATTAAATTAAACTTAAACTTTATAAAATATGATCTATTGTTATCCCTAAATTTCTAAAAGATGTTTGAAAAAATTATTATTTACAGAAAAATTAAAAAATCATTTGATGGTTGGTGGTGCTCGCCAACAAACAGCCAAAGCCATTTACAAAGAAGAAAAAAAACAGCCAAAGCCAGGCAAACACAACACACAAGTCACGTGGGTTGAGATTTAGACAGATGTGGATCGGTTAAACCCACATCCTCAACATCTTTAGTCTTCGCGACATGGACCTACTGTTTGCTGCCACGTATATTAATGGGCAACCGTCTCCAACCCAAAATTAATCCGATCCCTTCTCATCCGCTGGGCTTGGCCACCAACTTTAATACTCCATATATTGATTTCATTGTTTTCCGATTTCCCAACCACGTGTTCCTTCATCCATCCTCTTCAATCATTTTGGATCTCGTGCTGCATCAACACTGCACGTTTTTATTTCCATAGATTAAGTTCATGATAAATGTGTTTAAAAAAAAAACTTTTAAGCTAATTGTCTAGAAAGACATGGGATGGGACACGTTGTAGTGAATGGGTGGTGTTGGAAATATTCCACGTAGGACCAAATAAAATTATTTGGCTTACACCTCTCTTTAAATACCCATTTGGGCCATCGAACAACACAGGAAAAGAAAACTATTTTTCAGAATTACAGAGATGGAGAAACAGAGCAACCCAAAGAAAAGTTCTTGGATCAAGGGGAAGTGTTTAGGCAAAGGCGCCTTTGGTACTGTGAGCTTGGCGATCAACGAATCAGATGGTGCTGTTTTCGCTGTTAAGTCTGTTGATTTAGTAACGTGCCTTCCTAACCAATTGGAGTGTTTGGAGAAGGAAATTAGGATCCTCCGTTCCCTTTCCTCTCCTTACGTCGTTGAGTATCTCGGTGATGATGTCACCAGGTATGGATCCACGGCGATGTCTTGCCGGAATCTTCACATGGAGTACATGCAAGGTGGCACTGTTGTCGACGTCGATGTTATTAAACAACGGTTGGGTGACTTGGACGAGAGGATTTTACGGTGGCACACGCGGAGCTTATTGCTGGCTTTGAAGTATGTGCACGGCCAAGGCATTGTTCACTGCGATGTGAAAGGGAAGAATGTTTTGGTTGGCACAGATTTCACCTCCGTAAAGCTCGCGGATTTCGGCTCGGCGATAGTAAAGGAAAACGCGGGGGGCAGATGTAGGAGCGGAACGATCACGCCACGTGGAAGTCCTCTATGGATGGCTCCGGAGGTTATTCGTGGTGAGTATCAAGGACCGGAGAGTGATGTTTGGTCCTTAGGCTGCACCGTCATCGAGATGGTCACCGGAAAGCCAGCTTGGGAGGAGGATCAAGGTTTCAACTCATTGACTCGGATAGCTAACTCAGAGGAATTGCCTCAGTTACCAGCTCAACTATCTGAACTCGGTATGGATTTCGTTGACAAGTGTTTGAGACGAGATTGGAAACAGAGATGGAGCTGCGATCAGCTGCTACAGCATCCGTTTGTAGCGTCGGCTTCAGCTCCTAGTAAGATCGGGGAACCATCTCCACGTTGCGTGCTCGACTTCGGAATCTCGGAGTTTGAAAAGGATGAAAGTACAAGAAACTTGGAATCTTCCGCGAGGGATAGGATATGTAAATTAGCTAGGGAAGCAGGGGTCGTTTGGGAATCAGATGGATGGTTGGCGGTAAGGAACTACCCTCGTGAATCAGGTCTGAATGCTAAGGACGTGACAAGTAGGGGATATCCAGAACTGATGCGGACAACAGAGGAAACAGAGGGTAGAAGTTGGGTTGGTATCATCAGGCTAGGAACGGAAGGGACATTTTCGGAAACTGCGGATTGCTGCGATGGCACCAACTCAGTGGATTGGCGGTGTAGTCATTACAAGGTCACAACAATGCTAAAATGTTGTGGTTGGAGCTGTCGGAATGGGTCACGAAATGCGGAGACGGTGGAGTCGAGAATCTACATCTTTTGTAATTTATTATTACAACTCATTTCCTGTAATTTAAGAATATTCAGATATATTTTATTGGTGTTTTCTGTTACTCCTTTCTTAATTTCTTTACTATATACCTTTCCGAGACCCACTTTCCAGTTTCTTTCATCCTATTCTTTCCTAGTCTTCATAACAATATATTCTAAGTACCCACTCCTTCCTGTTGTTGATTGTGTGGGTACGATGTTGTCTCTTGAAGCTTCCCACCGACATTTTATTTGTGTTTGCCTGGTTGTCCAGTTTTGGAAGCTTCCCTCTGTAGTCTGTTCCATGAGAGGAAGGGAAGGTGTCGTCGTAAAGTAG
This sequence comes from Abelmoschus esculentus, assembly GCA_035048815.1. Lineage (NCBI taxonomy): Eukaryota > Viridiplantae > Streptophyta > Magnoliopsida > Malvales > Malvaceae > Abelmoschus > Abelmoschus esculentus. Next base: position 15,901,037 of record JAUCBN010000007.1, on the reverse strand, counting down.
CTTTTGTTAACACGCATTTGGACATGGAAGATGCCTAATAGAGACCGCTAGTCTTTACAACTGGTCTCCCTGCGAAGAAAGTGTTGAGCTCTGTTTTTGTTTGACATGAAATACGCGGAATGGTTTTGTGTTAAATGTTACCTGGTGATCGGGTGTGAACTTGTGACCCCTATGAGAAGTTGTTCAATGCTTGGTTTGGTTTTGCGTTTTATGTTGAAGAATCTTACCACATGAATTGAAAAGTTGCAAGTTTGAACACAAACATATTCAATTTGACCTTGTGTTGGCCGAGTTGGAATCTTTTTGAAAGATGACTTTTGATCATATGAGCGTAAAAACAGGTAATCGGAGGGGCTTAGGTTGAATTATGTTATTGAGTTAAATTGAATAGAGTTTATTTTATGTCGATTTGATATTTTGACTTGTTTAAAGTGGGTGTGGTTTAGTTTCATATCGGGTTGAAACGATTTTAATATAATTTAGTTGATTCACATGTTAATTTGGATTCCAGTAGACTTCATATCAAGTAATAAAAAATTATAAACTTTAAATTAAATATGAGTCAATTTAGAATAAAATAAAATTTTAGGGATTATAATAAAAAATTAAATTGAATTGAAAAAAAAATGCAAGTCTGATTAAATTTTAGACTAAAAAAGGTTTAGGGAATATAATAAAAAATATTATTATATTAAAAATATTGAATTAAACTATAAGCATTGGACAAGTTACAAGCATTATTCACTAGTATAATTAAAGTACAAGCCCAATTTCTTAATCTAAACCTCGAATCCCTAAGTTAAATCCCAATTTTAATCTCTTAATCCCAAACTCATTCTATAAACCCAAGTTCAACTTCATTTTTTTAAGTCCAATTAAAACTGACATAAAGATAATTTTAACACTTAACGTTTATAATTTTTATCATTTTGACCTTTATTTTTTGGGATAAATTTAACCCTTAACTTATATCTTTTTGACAAATAACTTATTTTTTAACTATTATTTATGATAACTGGACCGCTAAAAATTTAACGATTATGACATATCATATGCATATGATAACATATTTTAAATGATATGACATCTAACCTATCAAATATATATATATAGAATAAAATTTTATTTCAATATAAAATATAAAACAATTAAAATTTAAATAAAATATTAGAAAATTAATTAATTCTAAAATAAAATGCTACTAAATATTTTCAATCCTAACTACGATAGAATCAAAATACTATCTTTAAACAAAATTCAAATAAAGTATTAAAAAATAATTAATCATATTTTTTAAGATAAAATTTTAGTTCTATCGTAGTTAGGATTGTGAATGTTTAGTAGCTTTTACTTTAGAATTAATTATTTTTTAATATTTTATTTGAATTTTAATTATTTTATATTTTATATTTCATATATATATATTTAATAGGTTAGATGTCATGTCATTTAAAATATTATCATATGCATATGACATGTCATCATCGTTAAATTATTAACAATCCAGTTATTATAATAGTTAAAAAATAAGTTATTTGTCAAAAAAATATAGGTTAAGGGCTAAATTTATCCAAAAATAAATAATGGACAGAATGATAAAAATTATAAACTTTAAGGGTTAAAATTATCTTTATGACTTTAAAATTTATCTCAACCTTTAATACCTAAACTAATTTCATAAATTTAATTCCAGTCCTCTAAACCTAATTAAAGTTATAATTAAAATACAATCTCGATTATCTGAACGAAATTTAAATTTATAATTAAACAAATTAAATATTAATAATTTTAATTCAGTGTATTATTTTTAAATATTAAATTAAACATTAATTTATACTTAAAAATTATAATTTTTAATATATTAATTTCAAATTATAATTAAAATTAAGTACATAATAACTAAATTGAAATAAATTAAATATATAATACTAAGTTTAAATATTAATCCATAAACTAATTTTTTAAGTTTAAGTCTAATTTTTATTTCATAATCTCAATTCTAATTTTTTAAGCTCAATTTCAAACTCCTAAACTCTATTTTCTAATTCCAACCCTTAATCGCTAAATGACTCCCTAATCCCAACCTATAACCCCTAAATTATTTTCCTAAGCTTAAGCTCAAACCCAATTCTATAAACCCAATTTCAATTCCCCAAGTCCAATTAAAAATTATCCTAACCTTAATCCCTAAACTAATTCCCTAAACTCAATCCTAATTTTAATTCCCGAAATCTAATTTAAATTCCTTAAGCCTATTTAAAAAATCCTTAAACTCAATTCCTTAATCTCAACCCTTAAGTAATTTTCTAAGTTCAATTCAAATTTTTTAAACTCAATTCTAATTCCTAAAACTCAATTAAACGTTTATTTTATATCATAAATGTATATTATCTCACACAATATATACATAGAAAATAAAAGTACAGAGTAGTGAGTCTCACATCCATACAGTATCGGGATCTTACACTACGAGTAAGACTGACATCCACTCAACATCATGATCCTACACGCTTAGGATTAAAGCCTACGTTCATACAACATCGAAATCCTACAATCCATGCTTGGAATCTCACTTCGAGCATCTTTAAATGAGGCCCGCGGTCACACAACATTGAGATCTTTCATTCAGGAGTCTTCAAGGTGTTGCAACACTATTTTTTGGTATCCGAATTCCCATTAAACAAGGACTCAAAAAGCTATGTACCTATCAACACACAATAAGGCCTTAGCTAACACACTATAGCAAACATCCATCAAGGATCCATACAGTTTCTATAATCCAATTAAACCACTCAAAGTTTATCGAGTCTTTTGTCCAATTATTCACGTTCAGGGTTAATTTATCATTTTATCAGTTTTAATATTTATTTTTCACTATAAGATATCCTTAGAATCCTTTATTACAAATTATAGAGCCATCAAACTCAAACACTAATTTTTGAACATATTGCTCAACGAGTACAAATACACCTATAAGGGGTATCGATATGACACCCAGTGTCGATACGCCCTCAAGATGTACTGATACTTTGTTAGCTACGAACAACACAAAAATATCTACTTGTACTGATATGTTTAACCATCGTATCGGTACCGATCTCAGCCAGTATCGGTACACCTATTGGGCGTACCCATATGCTTAAGTGTTATCGCTCAATTGAATAGTAGTACCAATACGTTCCCTCATATCGGTATGCAAAAACATTACTGGAATTTAAAATAATCAAGGGATATCGATACGCTAGCCTACATACCAGAACGTCCCTCTTAACCAAATTCCTTATTTTATGCTAGCATATCGATACACCCCTCTTTGTATCGGTATGCTTACCTAGAAATAAAATTTTAGGTTCGTGATTCACCAAGAATTACCCCTTAACTTATATGGTTAAGTCCCAAATTACTCTTATATATTATTGGGATAATATTGAGTATGTTTTTTCTAATTTTACGCCATTAACAACCCCAAATCACAAATCACCATTAAAGAGTCTCTAAGCTCCTAAACAACCAAACAAGCCATCAACATTCAATGCAACCTATTTTCATGAGATCTAAGATGATATGAGAGTTAGTAATATACTAACCTCATTTTAAACAAGTCAAAAACAAGGATTTCACAATCCTTAAGTTTCTCCTTCCCAAAGTCCTTTGATGATCCTTCTACCTCTTTCTCTAGAAGGAAAAGTTAAACCAATAATAAGATATTTTTAGGGATGCTTCTAGAAGATAAAAACATCAACAAAACCGAAAGAAGCTCAATATTATCCTTTTCTCGTTTTTGTCTCTTCAACCTCACCTACTTCTTCCATCAAACCAAAACATATTTATCTTGTTTGATAGATATCTTGATACTCTACACACTTTCCTCAATACTCAAAATGTGATTTCACTACACCATTTTTCTATAAGAGGAAATAACTATCCCCACCACTTTTTGTCATCCTTATTAGAAATTATCCAGAGACCCTTTCTCAACTCTTTTAGCCTAACAACAATCTAAAACACTCAAGTCCAAGGCATAATAAGACTCCTTAAGCCCAAAAGATGGAGCTTAAAAGTTTCGGGTTAACTCGACCCTCAAGTCTCAAAACCCAGACCGTTACATTAGATTATAAAAATTTTGACTTAAAAATTCAATTGTGATATACTAATTAAAAATATAAGTAATAACACATTTATATACTTATGTAAAACCTAAATTTGATTTTGATATAACAAATAAGTTAAAGGACTATTTTGTATAAATAAATTTTAACGCCAAAACAATTTGAACGTCAACAAAGTTTCCAAATCAAAACAATAACCTAAAATATATTTTCCTTAAGAATTTTCAAGACAAAACATTCAAAATTACACAAGCGTTTCAATACCATTTTAATTGGTATCGATACCGTAGATAAATTTCAAAGGAATGTTCTTAAGTTTTTCCAAGCGTATCGATACGGTACTTAAGCATTTTGATACCATTTGAAAGTGTAATCGATCATTTCGAAACCTTACCAAGCTGTACCAAAACCCCTTTTAACTTAGAATAAAATTAAATATTTTTGAATAATGATTAGATACCATAGCTTAGCGTTTCGATACCTGGGTTAATTTTCAAAGAATTTTTAAATAATAAATGTTTTGACCATTGGATGTCAGTTGAGTTTTAAAAGTTTGTTGACCACTATCGAAAATGGCTACACGGTGTTTCATAATCGTTTTAATACCCTTTTTTTAAAGGCTATCTATTTCGATACCATTTGTTTTGGTATCGATACCCTTTGTAAAATGTACATAACGACTCTTTTTTTTGTAGCGTTTCAATAGAGGTACCCCGTGTATTAATACCGATAGCTGTAGAAATGCATTAATGGTGGGAAGATGAAGTCTTAAAATCTATATTTACTTTATTAACCACCTCAACGGCTAGAAATCAAAGCAAGAGTATAAAATCAAGTCTCCAAAGCTACAACAACAACTAATGATCCTATCATCAAAGCAAGGGTATAAAATCAAGTCTCCGAAAGAAAACATCCTATCATCAAATCCAACTTTTAGAGCTTAATTGCAAAATCTTGTACACTCAACTCTTGGAAACTTCTTTGTAATTTTATTTTATGAGTTTAGAGAGTTTGATCATTGTAGTTGGGGAAAAATCTTCTATAAGAGAAATTATTTTTCCAATTACTTTTCTTGTAACCTTCTGAGGTTGAATCAATCTTTGGGTAGAAAGATTGATTCGTTGTGTAACAGTTATCCCTTGAACCGAGAAAAAGATTGAATTTTTTAGTGAATTGGGTTGAAAATCCTTAGTGAGAGCTAAGGTGTTAGATTTAGGTGTTAGAATTGAAATATATTCAATACGAATATAAATCTCAGATCTATATATATCAAATCATTAAAAATAATAAAATAAATAAACTGAATGTGGAAGCGTACTTGAATTAATTGATAAAGTTTTTCCAGAGGGTTCGATCTTCTAAGAAGTTAGGTATCTCTTGGCACACAACTCTCAGAAGGGGAAAAGAGATGCAAGTTAACCAAAGGTAGTGGATGTAGGTTCTTGTTCGAAGGTCGAACCAATATAAATCTTGTGTTTTTCATTTTTTCATATTTTTACCAAATCTTACACAATTTTTTTAATAGCAAATTCACCCTCCTCTTGGCTATCTTTATCGATTGATCAACTAAAAATTGGTATTAGAGCTAGATCTTTCAAGGGATTAACATCCACCACAGAAGGTCCAAAGATTGTTGATCATCCATTCAAGTCAAAACAAATGGCATCCAATTCCGAGAAATGTTGGAACGAGTCACATTCAATCACTAGGTCACCATTCTTCAATGGAGATAACTACCTATATTATAAGAATTTGATGAGGCTTTTCATCAATTCACATGATTATGTCTTTTAGGATATAATTGAAGATAGACCATCTATTCCGATCAAGCAAGAAGGTGATCGACAAATTCCTAAGACAAAAAGCGAGATGACGGTGGAAGAAAGAAAGAGATTTTCAACAAACGAAAAGGCACTATATATCTTGTTTTGTACTCTTGGTCCCAATATCTATTCAAAGATGTTATCTTACAGAAGTGCGAAGGAAGTTTGGGATTCTCTAGAGACGACTTATGAAGGCATGAATGATGTAAAGAAAACCAAGATCAACCTTCTTAATCTAAGTTATGAGAATTTTAAGATGGAGCCAGATGAGGATATCACTAAGATGTTTGATAGATTCTCAGTAATTGTCAATGGGTTTAAAGGTTTTGGAGAAATTATTCCATAGAAGTTAGTTCGAAAACTCATCTACTCACTTCCCGAGTCTTAAGATAGGAAGAGAATTGTTATTATAGAAGCCAAGGACGTGAAGAATTTAAAACTTGATGCTCTTGTGGGTTCATTTCCCACCCATGAGATTATGAAGAAAGGAAGAGAAAAAGATAAGAAGAAAGATGAGAAGAAAGTTGAAAAGAAAAAGGTGGAAGCAAAGAAATAAGGGATTACCCTCAAAGCCTCTCAACCTTTAGAGGTGGGTAACACAAGTGAAGAAGAGGAACTAGAAGAGTTGGCTATGGTAGCCTAACGGTTACTCGTCTTATGAGGTCAAGAAGAAATCATAGATTTCAAATAAAGAATAACTTCAAAAGGAGGAGCCAAGAAGATGAAAGTGACCAAATCATATGCTATGAGTGCAAGAAACTGGGTCACATTAGAACTGAATGTCCACGTTACAAGAGCAAAAGGTTCAAAAAGAAAATGAAGCACAAGGCTTATGTTTCTTTTTGGAGCGACGAGGATTCATCATCCGATGAATATGAGGTAGTAAACTTGTGTCTCATGGCTCTTAATGAGCCAAATGTAACCATTAATACCCCTTGCAATAGTTTATCTTATGATGAATTATTTGATATTTATGAGGATTTGCAAGATGAGTATGATGAATTAGTTTTAGAATATAAGGAATCTCATAATAAAAATAAGAAAATTGTTTTAGAATTGAAAAATGAAAATAATTCCTTAGATAAAACTAATTTAGAACTAGAAAGTAAATTAAAGGAAATGCATGAGAAATTTGAGGAATTAGAGAAGAAAAATAATATGTATAATTTACTTTCTAAGATGAAAGAAGACCACCTAAAAGAAATAGGTGAGTTAAAAAGTTCTTTAGGCATGATTAGTTTTATCAATATGCTTAAAGGTGAATCATCTAGAACTAATTGTGTTAGGAGAAACTTTTATAACTATAGACATGAAAAGTTCCCTAGGAAACATAGAGGTAAAAAGATTAGGAGCATATAAATACCTAAAAATGTTATTGCTTCTAATGGTGTTGTTGCAATTGATACTTGGCTCCCTAAGGGGACCAACTTATGAGAACTAACAAACATGGACCAAAACAAGTTTGGGTACCAAAAGCAAAAACTTAATTTCATGTTTGTAGGTGAGCATTACAACAAGGTCAGAGCTTAAAGTCAAATTATGAGAATTCTTGATGGTAGATGCTCAAAGAAAGTGACCAAAGACAAAAGAAGATTAAAGGTGCAAGAGCTTGATCTTAGTGGAATGTTGACAACTCTAAAGACAAAATTGAAAATAAGCTCAATAGATATTTATGCCTTTAATTTAATTGATTTTTTGTCAAAGGTCTTTTTGAATGCCTTTGGTTGAGCATGTGTTCTGAATTAAAAATTTATTTCATGTCTTGTTTGAATTTTGTGCGTACATGATATTTATGACATTGAATCTAATATTTATTGCTCTTTATTTATAGCATAGTAAAACATGCTTATGGTGATTTTAATCATAACATATCATCTTTAACATGCAATTAGGGGTTTTAAGATCTATTTTTTTAGATTTTTAGATGCCTTGCATAGTGGTATCGAAACAAGGAGAATTGGTTTCGATACCCTCTCATAGAACTCATGTTAGGACATTTTTGGGTAAATTGGTATCAAAACGCCTAACTCACGTTTTGATACTCCATTTTCTGATACGGTTAGAAGGTTGTATCGATACAACACCGTATCGAAAGAGGTCTCTCGCGATCCAATACTACCATATCGATACCACTTTATAGGGTATCAAAATGTGTGGCAGTAGAAGTGTTTTAAAATACCTTAAACCTAATTCAAGTCAAATTTAAATAGTTTCTTTTCCCTCTTTAAACCCTAGGCCGAAACCCTTATATAATAACTCCTCAATACACAAAATTTTTTCACAAATCCATCAAATATTCTTGAGGGTTTCTAAACAAATCATCAAGCATAAGGTTTTCTCAAGGTTTTTGAGCTCAAATCATCAAATTTCATCCTCAATCTATACTCAAGGTATTTTTTGACTTTTCTTATTTTCATTTGAATTTAGGTTGTTAAAATTATTTTTTTTTGTATAGATTAGACTTTGTTTTTTTATGAGTTTTTAAAATCCCATGAAAAAATTCAAAAATCCAAAAATTTTCAATCGAATATAAAATATTTTGTTCTTATTTTATTTTCATTGTTTTTCAAAATTTTGGTTTTAACCTTTTTTTCTAATTTTTTCTTTGTTTTTGTTTTCAAACTTTATTTTGGGTTTTAAATCCTTGAGTTATTGTTTTATAAGATTGAATTTGGTTATCCTTAGTTATTCGTTTTCTTGAGTCTAATAATCGTTAATTTTTATTTATCTAGTTTAATGACTCTTAAGAAACGATCAAGAACGAATGTGGGAAGTTCATCGGCAACCGAGGAGGGACGCACTCAACCTAATCTTCCTTACATCTATCAAACGTGTTTTCCCGAACGTAGCTCTGATCAAAGTTTCCTTCAATATCGTAATCACAAGCTCAAAAAGGAGTGATGTGTCAATATTAATTTCACGGACTCAGACAAATTCCAATTCTGATACCTCGAGCTCTTCCAATCTTGAAAGTTTATGAAGTTCTTAGCCTTTCCCGGTATTTTCCTTTTGGATCTTGCCATTATTTTCTATGCTAATTTCACTTGAATTCTTTCTAAGGATAAATCACAAGTCGTGGCTATTGAATCTTCCCTTATGGGACATCGATTTTATTTCGATGTAAAGCTTCTTTATGAAGTTTTTAGATTCGAGGACATATGAAATGAAGATGAGAACTCTCTTGGCCACACTCTTTCCGGATCCGTCATCAACTTGGATGTGCGTGATCGGTTTCTACCCTTAATCATATCTTGGTAGATTCTTCCCTTCAAAGGTAAATACTCTTAGATCCGACAAGTTGATAGCTTTTGGATCACTTAATTTTACCAAGAGAAGCGTCCTAATCTTGCGAAGATCATGTTTGTTGACCTCGTATGGCAAGTCAAAAATTGGCATACTAAAAATTTGTCTCTCTTTATCCTATAGTTATGCTTTGAGATATTCTTTTTTGGTCATGAATGGGTTCGTGGAGAAGCACCTCCTCCTCAACATATTGATCTGGAACCTATCTAACAAGTTGCTCCTAATGCCGATCTCATGACATTCCTCACTGATCATTTTGTCGGTCTTAACAATCGTCTTGATAACATCAAACTACAGCTCGGCTCATGAATTCTCGTATGAAGGAGCTTGAAGCTTCTCAACATTCTTTGAGTATGTTTGTTGGTGCTTTTCATCATGATTGGTGTCGTTTTTGTACCCTCAAGATTATGATGATGATGAGGAGGAGGACGATAGAGAGAAGTAACTAGTATGATTTTAGGACTAGTTTGCATCTTTTCATTCATGTCATGTTATGCATCAAGACTTGTGCACATTTGCTTATGTTTAAGATATATGCTTTGAATAATGTTTATGTTGGATTTTAAGTTTGAATTAATGTTATGGATTATGAGTTTAATGTTATATATTGTTTCTTGTTTAATGTTTTTATCCCTTTATATGCATCTTTGATTTTGATCTAAAAAAAGGGGAAGAAATCCTTAAAAACAAAATTTTAAACTATACATATATTTAGGGGTAGTTTTATTAAGGGGGAGTTTACTTAAAAATTTATTTTGGTTTTGTTATATCAAAAAGGGGAGATTGTAAAACCTAAATTTGATTTTGATATACCAAATAAGTTAAAAGACTATTTTATATAAATAAATTTTAAAGGAAAAAATAATTTAAAAGTTAAAAAAGTTTTCCATGTCAAAACAATAACCCCAAATATTTTCCTTAAGATTTTTCAAGACAAAACATTCAAAATTACATAGGCGTTTCGATCCTATTTCAATTGACATCGATATTGTGCTTAAATTTCAAAGGAATGTTCTTAAGTTTTTCCAAGCGTATCGATACGGTACTTAATCGTTTCGATACCATTTGAAACTATAATTGGTCGTTTCGAAACCTTATCAAGTTGTATCGAAACCCCTTCAAACTTAAAATAAATTAAATATTTTTGAATAGTGTTTCGATACCATAACTTGGCATTTTGATACCTGGGTTAATTTTTAAAGAATTTTTAAACAATAAATATTTTAATCATTGGATGTTAGTAGAATTTTAAAAGTTTATTAACCAGTATCAAAACGGCTACAGGGTGTTTCGATACCTGTCTTTGCAGTATCAAAACGTATCGATTACGGTATCATGATTGTTTTGATACCCCTTGTTTTTAAAGGCTATCCATTTTGATACCATTGATTTTAGTATCGATACCCTTTGTGAAATGCACATAATGAATCTTTCAGTTTTGGTAGCATTTTGATATAGGTACCCCTTGTATCGATACCGGTAGCAGCAAAAGTACATTAACTATGGGAAGATGAAGTCCTAATGTTTATATTTATTTTCCCAATCAACTCAACGGCTATAAATCAAAGCAAGGACATAAAATCAAGTCTCATAAGCTGCAACAACAACTAATGATCCAAAAAACACATCCTATCATCAAATTAAACTCTAGAGATTAATTGCAAAATCTTGTACACCCAACTCTTGGGAGCTTCTTTGTAATTTTATTTTTTAAGTTTGGAGAGTGTGATCATTGTAATTAGGGCAAAATCTTCTGTAATAGAGAAATTATTTTTGTCATTCCTTTTCTTGTAATAAAGTGTGTGAGTGAGATTGTTCCCACGAGGACTGGGTAGGTTAATTCAAAAATAGTTAGCATACGTAAAAGATAAAGTAATCTTTTGTATTGACATATGCTAAAATGCATTAGCAAAATAAAAATGTCACCAAAGATGCTGGAGCAAAACAAAGAATGTCACGAAAATACAGTAGCAATAAACAAATATTAGAGAAATAAATAAAGCTGCACAAACACAACACCGAAAAGATATTCAAGCTTAAGACAATCTAGGCTTGCTATGACATGATTTCACTACTCTTCTAGATGTTACTGTTCCCTTGGTTTACTAGTGCTAAACAGGGTTTACTGAAAATGCCTCCACTATTCCTAGTTAGAAGGCCTACTCGAAAATGCTAAGGAATTACCTCCCGGTCTTAACCCTAACACTCATAATATTGATAAAGTACTACCCCTTTTAGTCGTTGAAACTCTACCTTATTCCTAAGGCAATTTAGGATTCTGCTCCCGCAGCAACCCCGTTGTTCAAGTTGGTCTAACTTTGTTTATCCCTAGATCTAAGCTTCCCAAACCCCTTGAGCTATGGCTACCTCCCGGTGCTCTTACAAACCAAGGTTTAAAGTAAAAAGTGTTAGCATTCTTGGAAAAAACACCAAGTAAACTGGAAACAGTAAACATCCATTAAAGTGAAATGAAAATCATCCAAAACAAGCCTTAGTCATACTAGTTTAGTTCATGGCTAGGAATGAAAAACTATTCAACTTTCGTCCTTTGAAATACATATTCATCGAATTAGAAAAGAGATAAACAAAGTGAAGAGGAAGGAAGTCTCAAACGCTTGTGTCGTGACACTTCCAAGCTTGTCGCTCCTCCCGAAGTCCGATCCAACACTTGAGAAATATGCTACGACATCTCTTCTACTTTTTCAACTTTGCTTCAGCATCTGCACAACATCTCCAATAAGATACCCTTCAAAGTAGCATCTTTTAAAATTAAAATAAAATAAAATAAAAACCTAAACTAAATGAAATGCACATGAAATACAGTTAAATGCGATGAAATGCAATGCAAATGAACTTGAAACCAAACAAAACCTTAAGTAAAAGGGCAAAAAATATACACTTTTTAGAGCGTTAACACCCCAAAACTTAAGATATTGCTTGTCCTCAAGCAATGACATATAAAAATGCTATAATATTACTTTCAATCCTTGACAGCAGTTCAGGAAAAACATCAATCCTTAGAATATAAATACTATAGCAATCTACACGATATTAAGAATTCCAAGAACTTGAACTAATACAAGATACTTTGCTTATGTGTGCTGGATTGTATCTAACTTATGCTTAAGTGTTAGAAAAATTTTTGTTTTCCTTATTCACTATACCCTAGTTCCTAAAAATCTACTCCATTGCTTAGTTTTTTTAAGCTGCTTCGAAGCGTGTCAGCGCATCACACCTACCATCCTTAACTCTATATGAGTATGTAGCAAACATCTCATCCCGAGCCAGTAGGTAGAGTTATCCCGTGACAACTTTTATTCGCTCATATGATGTAGTATTATTTATATTCAGAGCAAAAGCTAACTTTTGCATAGAAGAACGTCCTGCTACAGTTTTATGCTAAAGCATTTATTCTTTTGTTTTTTTTTAAGTTTTATTTATATACTCTAGGAAAAAGGAGTTTTTCTTTGTTTCCAAATTAAGGCCTAGATCATAAGTTTTCTAAAAAGTTCCTACCACTCAAGCATAAAAAACATACAATCGTGTCAATAAAATTCCAAAGCATCAAGTTCTAATTTAGTTCAATTCATTCTTAATATATTTACTAATTTAGTTTAAAAGCATCAACATTCTTATCATCGGATATCATCTATTCTAACCTAAAAGCTGTCTTGAATTGAATCTAATGTTATAGTAAATTTATATGTATGCAGAATGAAATGAAAATGCTAAGGCGAAGACTTTACTACCCCAAAACTTGAGGTTAGCATTGTATTTGATGCTATATATAAAAAATGAAACTATATGCAAAAGCAAAAAATAATAAAAAGAAAAAGAAAAAGAAAAGATGCTTACTTTTTAGCGGTTCTTGTCTTGTGGACGACCATCTTGATGCGTTTCCATGACCTGTCCAGTGGTGATGGTTGCTCTGTTTCTGCTACTACAATGAGCATCATGTCCTCCTCTATCCTATAAGAAGTGTGTCTTCTAGCCGTACGCTTAATCTTACAGCGTGAGACGGATGTCACTAATTGATTTGTAGGAGACACCTCTTCATGTGGTGATGAGTTGAGATCAAAATCATCACTGCTGATTTCAATTGTTCGTTGTGCAGAGGTTGGTGATTCCATGGTAGGTTCCTTGCCTTTGTCCTGTAGTGAGGGTTCTGATGGACCGGCAGAGACCTGGTGTGATGCTGTAGCAGAAGCAGCAAGAGAGGGTTCAAATGCTGGTGCAGTGGCTGTTGGCTCATTTTGTTGGCGGGTAGTGTCTTGTGCATTCCGGGGTTGAGTAGTTTACCTGTGTTGTTGCTTTGGTGGGGCTTGTTCCTTGGGTGCTTGCTTGGCTCAACTGGGCCGAAAATGTGGGTTGGGAAGCTGGGAAAAGTGTAGCCACCATCTTGCAGCAAATCTTGAAAGTTCAGCTGAAGGATTAAGTCCTTTTTTGGACGTAACTCATGTATGACATGAATTTGCTTTGAAGGTCTTACAACTGTAGTTGCATCCCTTGCACAGTAGTAGGTAATGCACTAAAATTTGTTGTGGTATTTTTTGGCTTGGCTGAAGGCTCAGCAGATGTTGGGGCATTTTCTTCTAATCCCATCAACTCAGGGATCTTCTTCAAAGATATTCCTTGCCGTCCCTTGACCTTGAAGTCCTCATCATTCTCGAACACTCTCTGTTTCCTATAGAGTGTTGTAATAAGGTAAGGGAACGGAAGGGGGCTTTCCTTCCTCTTGAGCGCAGCATAAGCCTCTTCGAGAATGATCTTCCCCATATTAATTTTTCGAGTCCTCAGCATTGAGTGAAGCAATTGTAGTCGGCCCAAGTTGACAGTGGCAGTGTGATTTGTCGACATCAAGTTTTGTTTGATGAAGTGCATCCAGATTTTTTCTTCTGGCATCAAGGAAGTGAGGTCCATAGTTGTGTTTGCTTCATCCCAAATGGTTCCTTCGACACAGAGTTCTTGAAGCAAAAAGTCCTAGTCTTTCCCCAACATATATGCGACAAATATGGAGTGTTGGTCACCTTCATCCAGTCCATAGAACTAGTTGATGTCTTGTGCAGTGAACGACACATCATTTCCTCGAACATACACTATTGGTTGCCCCGATATTGTGTAGTGGGTGTAGAATTCTTTGACCAGTGAGATGTTGAGTGGTTTCGCATCTTTCTTTTCTGCAAAGTGGCGAGAAAAGTCCTCCATTTGTGGCGTTTTATGGTGAGGGCAACTTGCTCCGGCAACTTCTAGAAGGTTGTTATGTTGTAGAGGAAACCTTTCTCTTGGTGAACCGTTCTTGCCTTAAGCTTTTGGAAACGGTCTTTCATAGCATCATCCTTGAACTTTCGAATCGTTATCGGCCTAGATACAGCAGCAGCCTTTGAAGACTCTACAGTGTTCTTACAACGAACCATTGTGATAGAAAAATTTGGGTTAGATGCTCTTGGTTTTTCTTGAAGGAAGGGTGAGTTTTTGTGAAAATGAGAGTTGGTTATCTTGGAGAAGAAGATGGAGTAGTGGGGAAGAGAGAAGGACGAGTACTTACTTTGGAAGGAGAGAGGAAAGATAAAAAAAATAATTATGGATTGTATAAGGGTTTGGACGGCTAGGGTTCTTGGGAAAGTAAAAAGGTGGGATGGGGGTTTAAATGGATGGTAAGTTGGAGAGAGAAAGGGGTTTTGTAATTAATGAAAAATAATGATGGGTTAAAAAAGGGTTGAATGTGAACCAAACTCTCTCTTTTCCCTTTGAAAACTAACCGAATTCATCTTTATGGGCTCCTCATCTTCCTCTCTTGGTGGCCCAAATCAAATAACTCCAAAATTTTTTCCTCCAACTCTTTAGCCGTACAGTCCTTTTTAGCACCCAGGCCTCCCTTGCACAGACTGTGCACTGCACACTGTCTTGCCTTGGCATGCCACGCCTCTAGTCTCATGCAGATTGTTGCAAGGACGTACAGTGGTTTGAGCATGTACTTTCAAAAATTAAAATCTGAATAGAGACAAAAAAGAAATAAAAGCATCTAAAAAAACCTTAAATAAAAACTTCTACTTTTTATTCGAACTGAAATTTAAATGCTAAAGCAAAATAGAAGAGGGGGATAGAAATGCTCAGGCATTTTGCAGATTGTGGTCGTCCTCGTCACTCACAATGGAAACTTCATTATAGATCTTCATTCTTTGACCATTGACCTTGAATGTTCGATTCATCCAGTGTTTTGATCTCCACAACTCCATAAGGATAAACCCTATGCATCAGGAATGGTCCTGACCATCGAGACTTTAACTTTCTAGGAAAAAGTTTGAGTCTTGAGTTGTAGATTAACACTTGTTGACCCTCTGAGATATGTCGTGGCAAGAGATGTTTATCATGCCACCTCTTTGTCTTTTCTTTGTAAATCCTAGCATTCTCATAGGCATGTGATCGAAATTCGTCCATTTCATTTAGCTCCAAAAACATGTTCTCTCCAGCTGCCTTGAAATCCATATTGAGCTTTTTGATGGCCCAATAAGTTTTGTGTTTGAGCTCTACGGGCAAATGACATGCTTTCTCATAAACCAGCTTGAATGGGGACATTCCTAAAGGAGTCTTGTAAGCTGTCCTATATGACCACAAAGCTTCATCCAACTTTGGAGACCAGTCTTTTCTCTTTTAGTTAATTGTCTTCTCTAGGATTTGCTTGATTTCTCTATTGAAGATTTCATCTTGTCCATTTGTCTGCGGGTGATATGCTGTAGCAATTTTGTGTCTGACTCCATAGCGTTGTAATCCCTTAGCAATGAGCTTGTTGTCGAAGTGGGTTCCTTCATCACTGATTATGGCTCTAGGTACTTCAAACCTTATGAAAATATTCTTGTATAGGAACTTCAGGACTGTCTTGGAATCATTGCAAGGTGCTGCCACCATTTTTACCCATTTGCTCACGTAGTCCACTGCTAGTAAGATATACAAATCACTAGAGGACGATGGAAATGGTCCCATAAAATCAATTCCCCAAACATTGAAAAGCTCGATTTCCAAGATATTTTGTAACGACATTTCATTCCTCCTTGAGATATTATCGGTTCTTTGCCATTTATTGTATCCTTTGTAAAATGCTTGAGCATCCTTGAAGAGTGAGGGCCAGTAGAATCCAGATTGAAGGACCTTTGCAGCAGTCTTTGATCCACCAAAGTGCTCACCACACGATGTTGCATGGCAATGGAATATGATATCTTTTTGTTCTTCTTCCGGTACACATCTTCGAAGCAATTGATCAGCACATTGCTTAAACAAATATGGCTCATCCCAATAGAAAATTTTTGCATCATGTTTAAACTTCTTGCGACCCTGGTTAGATAAATCAGGTGGCAAAATACTACTAACAAGAAAATTAACAATTTCGACATACCAAGGTAAGGCTGTAGCATATAAAATTTTCTCATCAGGGAAATTTTCCTTAATCTCAAAATCTTCTCCTAAATTATCAGGATTTTCTAGCCTAGATAAGTGATCTGCAACTTGATTTTCAGTTCCTTTCCTATCCTTTACTTCAATATCAAATTCTTGAAACAAAATTATCCACCTAATAAATCTCGGCTTAGCATCTTTCTTAGTCACTAGGTATTTGATGGCAGAATGATCAATGTGTACTATCACCCTAGTTCCTATAAGATACGCCCTAAACTTATCGAAGACAAATACTACAACAAGTAACTCTTTCTCAGTAATGGTATAGTTAATTTGAGCATCATTAAGAGTTCTACTTGCATAGTAAATAACATGGAAGAGTTTACTTCGCCTTTGACCTAGTGTTTTGCCAACTGCGTAGTCACTTACGTCACACATCAACTCGAATGGCTCAGTCCAATCGGGTGGTATTACTATTGGAGTTGAGGTAAGCTTCTTCTTCAGTTCATTAAAAGCGTTGTGGCATTTTTCAACGAAGACAAAGAGTTGATTTTGTTGTAGCAAATTGCAGAGTGGCTCAGAGATTTTGAGAAGTCCTTGATGAACCTCCTATAGAAGTCATCATGTCCTAGGAAGCTTCTAATTCCCTTCACAGTGGTTGGAGGTGGTAGATTCTCTATCAACTCTACTTTTACTTTGTCAACTTCAATTCCTTTGCTTAAAATTTTGTGTCCCAAAATCGTACATTCAATCACCATAAAATTGCATTTCTCCCAATTGAGTACAAGGTCGGCTTCTTCACAGTGTTTCAGTACCTTGGCTAGGTTGCCTAGGAATTTTTCAAAAGTTTCTCCGAACATAGAAAAATCATCCATAAATACCTCCAAAAATTCTTCAACCATGTCTGAAAAATTGCCAATATGCAACATTGGAAAGTTACTGGAGTATTACATAACCTAAATGACATTCTTCGAAAAGCATAAGTCCCATAAGGGGAGGTGAAGGTTGTTTTCTCCTGGTCCTCTGGTGCTATAGCAATTTGGTTGTACCCAGAAAAACCATCGAGGAAGCAATAGTAAGCCTTTCACGTCAATCAATCTAGCATTTGATCGATAAAAGGAAGGGGAAATGGTCCTTCTTAGTTGCTTTATTCAACTTCCTGCAGTCCATACAAATGCGCCAGCCTATGATTATCCTTGTTGGGAGCAACTCGTTGTCCTCATTTGTGATCACTATTGTGCCTCCCTTCTTAGGAACACAATGCAAAGGGCTAACCCATGAGCTATCAGAAATTAGATATATGATCCTTGCATCCAACCACTTGATGATCTCTGTTATCACTACCTTCTTTATTGCTGGGTTTAGTCTTCTTTGGGGCTCAACAGAATTGTTGTGGCATTCTTCCAGCAGGATCTTGTGTATGCAGATCGTAGGACTGATGCCCTTCAAATCGACCATAGTCTACCCTAGAGCTTTCTTATATTTCGAAAGAAAATTCACAAGACTAAGCTCTTGGTTAGGATCTAAGCTAGAAGAAATAATCACTGGCAAAGTATTGTGAGATCTCAAATAAACATACTTTAAATACGACGGTAGTGGTTTTAAATCTAGAGATGGTGTATATAAATGTGATGGTTTAGAAGGAATAAATTCAGAGAAATCTATTCATTCGAATTTTTTACCTGCTCTTTGCTTGAAATAGCCAATTTATTGTAGCTCCAGATGAGCTTCTTCTTCATCCTGATCATGCTTCTTCAGCATTTTTGCAAAGTCATTTGTGAAGAATTGGCACAGCAAAAATCTGCATCTTCTTCAATTGCTGTAGCATTTATCTCGGCTATACAGTAACATTCTTCAGTATCATCTATGTACTTGAGAGTGTTGAAGACATTGATGGTCATGGACTGATCTGCTACTCGTATTGTGAAGTCTCCCTTCTCACAGTCGATGAGAATCCGACCGGTTGCAAGGAATGGTCGCCTCAAGATGATGGGTGTCTTGTAGTCCACTTCACAATCCAAAATCAGAAAGTCCACAGGGAACACAAACTTACCCACTTTTACTATCACATCTTCTACTTTGCCTTCTGGTCGGACATGAGAATGGTCCGCTAATTGCAAGATGACAGTGGTAGGTCGCTACTCCCTATACCAAACTTCTTAAATATTGCCTTGAGCATCAGATTTACACTCAACACTAGATCGCATAATGCTCTGCCCACAAAATTATCTCCTATCAAACATGGGATGATGAAGCTGCCAGGATCTTGCCTTTTCATGGGAAGCTCAATCCTCCCAGAATAGTGCTTAGATGTTATAGCAATTATTTCAAAATTCTCAGTTTTTCTTTTCTTTGTAACTATGTCTTTCAAAAATTTTGTATATGAGGGCATTTGATCAATAGCATCTAAAAATGAAATATTTATATGAAATTAGTCCAACATACTTACAAACTTTTGAAATTGGAGATCCTCTTTGTGTTGTTTTAATCGTTGAGGGGATGGTGGTGGTGGTTTTGCATCCTCCAAAGGTTGCGATGGTGCTGTTGCTTTTGCTGTAGCATTTGCAAGCTTCTCACCAAATGCCTCAGTATTTAAATTTTCTCCAATTTCTTCTTGAGCAGATTTTTCTTCTTGTTGTTCAACTTCTTTTTGCTCCTGAATGAGGTTTTCTTCTTTCTCCTTTCATTTGAGTTGTTCCCCCGTGTTGATTTGTCTTCCACTCCTCATAGTAAGTGTGTTGCATTGCTTTTTGCCATGACTTTTAGTGACTTCAGTATCACTAGGCAAGTTGCCTCTTGGTCTTACTTGTAATGCTTGAGTAATTTGACCCATTTGAGTCTCCAGCGATCTAAATGAAGCGCTGTGAATTTGCAGCAGTGCGCCTTGGGTCTGCAACAGATTGATTTGATTAGAGATGGTGGTAGAATACTCCTACAATAATGTTTTCATTGATGTCATGAACTCTTTAGTCGAAGCCATGAATTCTTGCAGCGAAGCTTCCAAAGAATTGTTGTGACTTTGATGATGAACTATTCCCTTGTTTTCATTTTGCCATGACATATTTCCTTGAAAACCTTGGACTCCTTAGTTTATTTCCATGGATTGCTGCCTATTCGAGTTGCTAGCTTGATTTGATCCTTGATTACCCCAATAAAAATTAGGATGTTGTCTCTACCCTAGATTGTACGTGTTGGAGTAGGGGTTGTTGGAATTTTTGTTGAAGCTTCCAACATAATGAGCAACCTCAAGATAAGTTGGGCAGTCTTTGTCGAAGTGGTTTCCACTACAGTGCACAAAACATAATGCCTTAGAATCTCGTACTTCACTAGGCTATCGAAGATTCTTCAACATATTTGTGATAATAGGAAGTTGTGCTGAGACAGTAGTTGGAAACTGATAATCATTGTTGGTTATCTTGTCTAAAATATCAAATGCTTCTTCTGGCAATTTGTCCAGCAGTGTCCCATTTGCTGAAGCATCTAACATCATCCTTGTGGGTTCATTGACTCCATTGTAGAACATCACGATTTGAGTCCAGTCTTGAAAACCGTGATTGATATACATTCTTAGCAAGCTTTTGTACCGATCCCAACACTCATACATCGACTCATCATCCCCTTGTCTGAAGGATGCTATCTCATTTCACAATTGAGTGTTCATGTTGGGTGGGTTGTATCTCGCCAGAAAGCTTTTGCATAAAGTTGTCCATGATTCTATCGAACCAGTTGGAATTTCATTCAACCATTCTCTTGCTCGGTCTCTCAAAAAGTATGGAAATAACTTGAGCTTAAACACATCCTCATGCACTCCTTGTTGGCGAAACGAATCACAAACCTCCAACAAAGCACGGATATGCTATCGAGCGTCCTCGTGTGGAGATCCTTCAAACTGTCCAATCGAGTTGAGCATATTAAATATCATAGGCTTGAGCTCGAAGTGTGTTGCTTGTATCTTAGGTGTCACTATTCCAGAATTGAGGTTATCCAAGATCGGTGTCAAGTGATCTCGAATTGCCTTTGGTCTTGCTACTATCTCCTAATTTACTACAGCATTTGTATTTGCTGCAGGTACTACTCTAGCATTTTGATTCTATGGATCCTGATACATGGCTCTTGTTCTTTGCTCTCTCCTCCTTTGTCTAAAATACCTTTCGATTTTTGGAATAAATGGTTCGAGGGTTTTCCTACGATTCACTCTGGGCATCCACTAACCAAAAACCTAAAAAGATAAACAAAGAAAACAAAGATTAAACCAAATAAAAAAACTCAAAACACAAAAAGATAGAAAATATGAAAACTATGATTGAAATAGCCTATTACCTCAATCCCCGGCAACAGCGCCAAAAACTTGTTGCTTGCTTGCAGTGCTTGATAGATTGATTAAAATATGTGATTATAATTGATTTGTATTCAAGAGTGTGCAAGTATACACATCGAACAAGTAATAAAGTGTGTGAGTGAGATCGTTCCCACGAGGATTGGGTAGGTTAATTCAAAAATAGTTAGCATACGCAAAAGATAAAGTAATCTTTTGTATTGACATATGCTAAAGCAATTCTTCAAGTGTCACCAAAAATACTTTAGCAAAATAAAAATGTCACCAAAGATGCTGGAGCAAAACAAAGAATGTCACGAAAATGCAGTAGAAATAAATAGATATTGGAGAAATAAATAAAGCTGCACAAACAAAACACCAAAAAGATATTCAAGCTTAAGACAATCTAGGCTTGCTATGACATGATTTCACTGCTCTTCTAGATGTTACTGTTTCTCTGGTTTACTAGTGCTCGACAGGGTTTACTAAAAATGCCTCCACTATCCCTAGTCAGAAGGCCTAACACTCGAAAATGCTAAGGCATTACCTCTCGGTCTCAACCCTAACACTCCTAATGTTGATGAAGTACTATCCCTTTTAGTCGTTGAAACTCTATCTTATCCTTAAGACAAGTTAGGATTCTGCTCCCACAACAACCTCATTGTTCAAGTTGGTCTAGCTTTGCCTATCCCTAGATCTAAGCTTCCCAAACCCCTTGAGCTATGGCTACCTCCTGGTGCTCTTACAAACCAAGGTTTAAAATAAAAAGTGTTAGCATTCTTGAACAAAACACCAAGTAAACTGGAAACAATAAACATCCATTAAAGTGAAATAAAAATCATCCAAAACAAGCCTTAGCCATACTAGTTTAGTTCATGGCTAGGAATGAAAAACTATTCAACTTTCGTCCTTTAAAATACATATTCATCGAATTAGAAAAAAGGTAAACAAAATGCAGAAGAAGGAAGTTTTAAACACTTGTTCGTGACACTTCTTAGCTTGTTGCTCCTCCCGAAGTCGCGCAAATCCCTTGCTTGAAGCTCTCTTACAATGGTGGCTTGGCTAGAGGTTGAAGATGACCGAAAGTGGCCTCCTTTCTTCTTTCTTCTCCCTCGTGCTTTCTTAAAGCTCGCTCCTTTTTGTGTTCTTAGCTACTGATTTTTCCCTTGGTATGCATCCGGCTCTCTCGGCTCTCTTGTTGAAAGAGGCTTGGCCTTGTATTTATAGGAGGCTTCTAGGGTTTGGTGCCCTAAAGGTGTCAAGGGAATATCCCCTCACATTTGCTGCAGTTGGTGGCAGTAATGTAGCGTCTGCAGGGGACTGTGGCAGGTTGCAGGGGTGGTGCGACGTCTGCAGAATTTGTAGAGGGGGTACAGTTGGCCTGTAAAACGCGTGGAGACAGTGGGTTGTAGGTGTGTCCTTTCTTCCGTTCTGTTTTGTCCACCCACAATGTTGTAGCATCCTTGAAATCCGATCCAAAACTTAAGAAATATGCTACGACATCTCTTCCACTCTTTTAACTTTGCTTCAGCATCTACACAGCATCACCAACAAAATACCCTTCAAAACAGCATCTTTTAAAAATAAAATAAAATAAAAACCTAAACTAAATGCAAATGCACATGAAATTCAGCTAAATGCGATGAAATGCAATGCAAATGAACTTGAAACTAAACAAAACCTTAAGTAAAAGGATAGAAAATATACGCTTTTTAGAGCGTTAACACTAAGATAGTGGATGTAGGTGTTAAAATTAAAATATATTCAATAAGAATATAAATCTCAGATCTATACATGTCAAATCATTAAGAATAACAAAATAAATAAATTGAATGCGGAAACGTACCTATATTAATTGATAAAGTTTTTCCAGAGGATTTGATCTTTCAAGAAGTTAGATTATCTTTTGGCACACAACTCTCAGACGGAGAAAAGATATGTGCAAGTTAACTCAATTCTTGGATCATAACCCCTTTATATGATTGATTTAAAAACCAACTATTAAGTATTTATAAATCCGCCCCTTATCAAATTATAAATATACCTTATGGTATCTACACTTTTAATTCCATGACAATTTGAGACCTATAACACGTTTAACATAGTTGGTCACTTAATTACGTGTTAAACTTTATAATAGAAATAATTATACATATGTGTCCACAATTATTGAATTTTAATCCAATAGTAGGTGCTTGTTCGAAGGTCGAACCACTATAAATCTTGTGTTCTTCAATTTTCCATATTTTTATCAAATCTTCCATATTTTTTTAAAAGCGAATTCATCCCCCTCTTGGCCATCTTTATCGATCTATCAACTCAATAACTTTTTTTTGATAAATCTTATTTTTAATCTTATTTAAAGAGAAAGAAAAAAACAAGACTTTAGAAGAAAGAAAATGTACTTTTTAATAGATCTAGAATCCATTACTTAAAGAAAATAAAAGAATAAATATGAATGACTTATGGACTAACCAATATATTTATTTTTATGTACTTCATTTTTATACATCAAGTATAAATTTATGTTTATATTTTGCAATCAAAGTTAAGTATTTTCTACTATATTTATCAAAGTTTAGTATTTTTCTAATTTTACTTTCAGAATACGAAAACATGAAATGAATTATAATTTATTTATAGATTAATTTAAATTTTTTAATTGTATTTGACTTACAAATTAATCAAATATCAATTCGATGTCAAAACTTATAAAAGACAATCAAAATATAAACTAAAATACGGATGAGGTCAAGTTTTCTTCTCTGCGACCCAAAGTGATTCAGGAATTTTAGAAGGATGGTGTTTTTTAATCTTATTGTGTTTCTGATATTAAACTCGATTTATTATTATTATATATACTATTAGTCTCCAATTAAAATTTTTAATTTTTAGATATATAACATTTTATTAAAAATTATAAACAAAAAATATGACCATAAATAAGGTTAAGAAAAGTTCAATAAAAAATTTGGGGATTAGCAAACTTTTAGACGCAGGGAAGGGTTTTCATTATAAAAATTATCGATGAGAAGCCCATTCTAATGATTTGGGGGTGCGTCTAAGCACTGCCAGATCTAATTTCATTTCTAGGTCAAGGCTACCCCTTATTTTTTTCTGGCCCAATTTTCTAAAATCAGCCGTAAGCTAAATTTGTAATCAGTCCCAACAATTATTTTTAAGAGTGAGCATTCGGTTAATTCGGTCGGTGATCGAACCAAATTAACTAAAATCAAATTAATCAAAAATTTTAAAATCTTAACCGTTAATCGAACCAAATTTTCTTTAACTGAATTAACCGAACGAAATTATTTCGATTATTAGCCGAATTAACAGAATTAGCCGAAATTTATTATAAATTTTAGTTAAATTACATAATAGGTTACTAAATTAAGTTAAAATAATTTTTTAGTCATCAAACATTTATTTTATACTAATTTAATACAAAATTTAGTGATCATTTTATAATATAAAAAAATTTAATGAATATTTTATAATATTTTAAAAGTTAAATGACTAAAAATAAATATATATATAATATTTAATATATATAATTTCGGTTAATTTGGTTAATTCGTTTAATTAACCGATTTCAAACCGAATTAACCGATAACCGAATTATCAAAAACATTAACCGTTAACCGAATTTATCAAAAATTAACCGACCGAATTAACCAAAATAATTTCGGTTTGGTCGATTAATCGAACCGATACACACCCCTAATTATTTCTATAATGTTAGGAATAATGTTTTTAATAAAAATTTTACTGCTCACGTGATTTTAATGGAAACACGATGGGTTGAAATAATATCAGACTTTATAAAATTTAAGTTTAATCTAATTAATAATTAAATTTTTTAAAAAAGATTAAGTCTGAGTCTGAGTCTAAACCCAAGTTCGATTATATAAATCTAAAGCTAATTTAATAAAATATTTAAAATCTAAATTCCTAAGTTCAAATTCAATTATTTTTTTAAAGTAACAACTCAAAAAAAATATCTTTTAAAAAATAATTTTCGTCAAACAAATATATTTAAACTAATAGCACAAACAAATCTTAAAAAATATTATAACTTAATATAAAATAAATTAAAGTGAGAAACAAAAATTCAATTAAAAAAATTAAACAATAAATAAATTATCTATACATAAATTACTATTGTATTACCGACCAATGATATAACTACTTTCCAAATTATAATTATAAAATATCTAATAACTATTACAATCAAATCAAAAAAATTAAAGATATAATCAAAATGTTGAAATATTAACATTTGACATATATATTTTTTCTCTCTAACTATTAAGCTTTTATTATTTCATTAAAGCTCAAAAAACTAATAAAATAAAAGAAAAACATAAATGAAATTACAGAAGATATTAATCATCTAAAAAATATTAATTATATACATAAACTTAATTACGATTTTAAAATATATCTATATTAATATACATAATATCAATTCAATTTAATTATGATTTCGATATACATCTATATTTTTTAAATCTAAGTGTTTTCAAGGGTTTTTTTTCAGATTCATATATGGATCAAACTCAGATTTATATGGATTTGAATTGAATTCGGATCAGATCATGACAATATTTATATCCGATCTACCTCCTATTAAGAATAAAATCTTTTTCCAGATTCAAATTTGAACTTTTTTAATTAAATTTGGATCAAACTTCTTTTAGATTGAATCAAATTCAATTAGATTCAGATTACATTATCATTCTTATAAACATCGAGTATTATTATTTATTTTGAATAGGTCTTAAAAGAGTAAATAAAAATTTTCAGGAATTAAATGGAACAGAAATAAAATCTATGTTTTAAATTTTTGGCCTTCTAAACTATGACATTTGTTTACTTTTAGTTTTTAAATTATTTTTTATCATATTAAATATTTAAATTGTCATGTTTAAAAAATAGGGCGAAGAACCACAAAAGTAAGAGTTAGGTTTTATTTTGATAATCTATTTTTTAATTTTATCAATTAGATCATTTAACTATTTAAATGATATCAATCAAATTATTAATCGCAAAATTTAATAGAGAAACTGACATAATAATTAAAAAGATAATATAGTTACATATTCAGTCCTTCGTACTTAGACAAATTAATTAATTTAGTTTTAAATAAAAATAATAATAATTTTTGCGAATAATTAATTTTTATTATCCAAAAACAGAAAACTGCTACAGTAAGATACAATGATTACTACCATCTTAAATATTTTTTATATAAGTATAATTCAATTATTACATAAATCTATGTTAACAAAATCAGTACTAACGATAATTTAACCTCTTAGTGGATCGTAAAATAAGTCGCCATTAGTTTGCCTTCACGATGTTTAAAATTGTTTTAACCTCTTTACTTATGCACAACACGAGAGTGAATTGTATAACATTTTAACCAAATGAACAAAAAAAAAATATATAGAAAACTTATTAATAGACTAAGCAACATCACATTCTATTAATATTATTATCAAAACTAATCTAATATTTAGTAAATCAAACATAATGGAATATTTATTATGACTATCCATTATCAGAGATAAAATCAAAATATAGGTTAAAGGTAATATTTTTTAAATTTTTTTAAAGGTACAATTTAGGAATATTTTTTATTTTTATTTAAAATCTATAAGTGTATTATTTTTTTTAGGTTAGAGAGATACAGTCCCTCCCACTCATTATATAATTTTATTTAAGGATAGACAAGATCGGACAACCGGTCAATTTGTTAAAATTGGTTATAGTCTCGATAATTACCAATTCTTGAAAATTAGATCAAGTTCTGATTCCGGTTATACTGAGTTCTAAATTTTAAGATCTAGTCTCATTACTAGTGAGAATCGGTAGGGGTGCTTATCGAGCGAGTCGATCACAAGTTGGGCATTGCTCGACTCATACTCGTTAAAATATTTTATTACTCGACTCGTTTCTCGTTAAGCTCGTTAAAATTGTGCTCAACTCGTGCTCGTTAAAATATTTTGATGCTCAACTTGACTCGTTGCTCGTTAAGCTCATTAAAAAATTACCTTATTTTTAACTAAAAGTAAAATTTAATAATACCATATAGGGCTTAATATTAACTTAAATTAATAAATTTAATCAAAAATATCAAAAAAGTGTGTATAAAACATTTTTAAAGTCTAAATTCAAAATTAATATTTCATAAATACACCAAACTAGCATATTAAAATTAAAGTAAGAATTCACACATTAATAAGTATTATTTAAATTTATTTTTTGAATGAAATTATTTTAAAGTAATTATAAAAAATATTTTAAAAAATTAACGAGCTGCTCACGAACTTTTCGAGTTGAGTTAGACTTTGTTCGATTCAACTTGTTAAGGTATCGAGTCGAGTTCGAGTCAAGCTAATCCGATTCAAGTATTTATCGAGTTTTAACTGAGTCGAATTCGAACAACTCATGAGCTGCTCAACTCGTTAAGCACCCCTAGGAACCAGTATCAATATCGAGGATCCAGTCAATTGATTTATTATTAAGAAAATATGAGAAATAATAGAAAGTTTTTTCAATCATCAATAATATTATTAAATAATAAAATTGGAATATTATAGGTTTGAAAATTAAAATTTTAAAATGAGTCATACTCATAATATTTATACATAAAAAGTTTGATAAGAAAAAATAAACAAAAAAATATTATTTATTACAAACAATAACACTAGTACAGAGTATTTAGTATTGGTTCTAATACTACTGGGTACCCACCAGGTACCGAGTTCAAAAAACCAAAATTCAGTCCCGGTCCCGATTATGACCGAAACCAAAATTTTAAATCTAGTACCAATCTCATCGTAATCAGTACCGGATAAAATATCTACTGGTCTAATCGGATCTGAGACCAAGACTGAGTAATCGAGTTTTTTGACTATCCCTTCGTTACTTATTTGAGAATTTGAATGGTCGAACTGTACATCAAAATAATTAGCTAGAATTTGGAATCGAGTTATATCAATGAGGGAATTTGAATTGAGATAAGAATTAATTTATGGTTGGCCATAGAGCATACACCAAACATTCCATATGCAATCTTGAATTAGAACAGACTATGATTTGTTTATTCTGATTAGGTCTTGCTTGACTCTTTGTCGTGTTGAACAGTAGGAACTGTCGAGCGGAGATGGCGGCTTTTTGGCATGTTGATCGTGTGGTAAATCGGAAATGGCGGCTTTATAAGTTGGGGCATGCAATGAAAATAACTCCCCCCATGCCATGTTTCGTAAGATTTTTGGACCTTTTATCAATCTCCTATGGCCCAAACAAAAGCAGATGGCCTAAACAGGGAAACCCAGACTCGATTATTGGATTCTTGTCGTGTCTCTTCTCATTACTTAGTCTTGATCTAGATGAGAGCCTGAGATGAAGAACTTATACATCTCAACCAAACTAATTTCACTAACGTCTTGGTGTTTTCATGGATACAAGACTACAAGATTGGGCGCACAAGGGCGAAACATATAATTAAAAACAAACAAAAATTCTTTTTTTTTTTTAAATTTAAGAAATTATAATTGACTTGATTACTATCTTCTGTTAAATTTGCTTGTTATAAGCATACATTTACTTTTTGTTGGCACAGCATGTTATTATATTAGTACATGAGAACATCCAACGTCACATGTCAAAGGGTTATAGCAAGTGAACTCATAACACAAGCGAACAATGATAACGTATGTTTGCGAACACTTTACATAAGTGAATGAATATGAACAATCATGTGTCAAACAATTACATTCTAAACGTTTAAGCGAATAATATTTACCGGTTATGTGTATTCACACATGGCCGCTATTAATGATAAAGTAAGTCTAAAATATCATTTCATAGCTAATTCAATTATAATACAATAACCCCATAATAATATATGTCCGAGTAATATAAAAGGGAGCATGGAACATGATAAACCCATGACCTTTAAACGCACCTAAGCAAAAAGTGTGGAACCTTGATAAAAAACTTTCACTAAATCTATAGTCGTACCATCATCTTTAATCCTTATTCAGTTTATAAATTAATACATATACTTATCGAGTACATAATAATTTAGTTTCGAAATTTATATGATTGTATGACTATATTTCTAAACCTTTCTGACAGAAAATATTAACAATAAATATAAGATTTAAAATAAAACCAACAATAGTGAATTACAAATTTCATCGTTCAAAATTTTCTCAATCCTATTTTAATTATTCAAATTTAAAATTTTCAATTTGTTCATTTAATTTTCTCAATCCTACTTCTTTAAAACGACTCTTTTGAGTTGTCTTTTACATGTAAACACCATTAATTATTTAATGATTGAGTCATTAAAATTGTAATAATTCAAAAATTAAGTGATCAAATTAAAAAAAATTAAACTCTAAATAATCAAACTAGAAAGAAAAAGAATTTTCCATGATAAAAAACACTATAATTTACCCTATAATAAAAACACGTTGCTTTTTACTATTTTAAATAATATATTAAATCTTAGACTTGATGAGACGATAGGACAAAAGAATCGTGGGGCATTGAATAAAAGGTGAGAGCAACAAGGCCGAAATGGCGAGCACTAAAGAGTCGTGGGGCATCGCAGCCCCATCATCATGACGAGAGATCATCCAAAAGCAGGCAATTCAGAAAAGCCCAAGGCTTGTTCCAATCAAATATAGAAACGGGTCCATGTGGAACTAGAAGAAGAGCAGGGATTGTTCCTATCACTTTCGCCTGTTCTGGAATCAATTCATACCCCAGGCCAGGCCAAGCCAGGCCAGGCCACAGATATCTAACAGTATGCAAATTCCAAACTAAACTTTCTTCTTCTCCCAATAATTGCAAAACCTTGTTACTCAAAACCCACACTCTTGACTCATGCACGGCTCTATTTGGTGAACCAAATGATGAGACACAGTTTGAGGAAACATCGGCAAACTGAAGACACAACAAACAAAACTGCAGTATCTCTTTTTTCTTAATTTACTGTTCTAGAGTATTACGGAACTCAGGGCTTCACTACCTTTCCACCTTCAAACTTGAATTCTTTATCAATTTCTTTTTTTTATCATTTGGACATAATAATTTTAAATAGTTAAATTTATAAAATGTACTTTTAAAATATACGTTTTCATAATTTTAGATATTATATATTTTTAATACATATTAATAATAAATTTTAAACCATGACAAGTCAAAGTTCAATATTTTGACAAAATAATACTAGTACTAAGTTTAATGAAACATGATTAATATATGTAGGGACTGTTTAATTAATAGTGTTTCCACCTGAACCTTGAATATCATTTATGGAATTGTGAGACCAATAAAATCTAATCCAAGATCTTCATGTCTTCTAGTTTTAATCGGCTCAGCAGTCTACATCGAATTCAGTTAAGCAGCTCTTATCAAAGTTTTCATGTTATAATGTAAGTATACTTGAAGTTTGATGCTTAACATGAGTGTGATCAAATCTACCAAAACTCTGTATTAATTAATCATATATACCTTTGTAGCTAAGTTTTCAGTTAAGTTTGATGCTCTAGCAGTTAAGTAGCTATTTGTCAAAACACTGTGGTCTGCGATTTTGCTTTTCTTCCTTGATTGGTAGTTAGTAATTAATCTTAGTATTGGTTTTCGGACACTAAATTAATTATATTTCTTTTTTTTAAATTTTAATAAGAATATATACCTTTGTAGTACGTATTTCTCTATCCTTGTGACATGATTTTAGTGTACCTTAACAGTCGTTGATTGTGCTCATAAAGATTTTAACGACGTTAGGTTTTTATTATGATTTTGTCGGGGGTCTTGAAAAATTAGATCCTCACATGGTTGATGGATTAAGCTTTTGATATAATAATTAAAAAATAGATTTTGACTAATTTGAAAAAAAATCAAAAATGGTTTTAAGTCCAAATAACTAATTGGAAAAAAGTTTGAGAGGTTTTCAAAAGGTTTTATAAATTGTTCAAAACGTTTTAATGTAGCTAAACTTAAGATTTTTGCACAAGCGTACCGATATAATAGTCTCTGTATCTATACTAGCTAGGGTTTCACCTACAATATTTTTCTAGAACCGAAACCCCATACGTTAAAGGCCTAGCATACCAATACGAAGGTGGGAGTACTGATACGAATTAATGCGTATTGATACCCTAGGCTTTTAAACCCTCAACGGCTAGTTCCATATAGGTGCAACGTACCAAAACGACACTACCATAAGATATGGTCCATGGTGTACCAATACTGTAAGTTGAAGCTCGTATAACAACTACTTCCCAAAGTAGTAGTATCATGATACATACACCCACGTATTGATACCAAAAGTATCAAAAGAGAAAAATAGAATGGAAATTTATCCTCAATAGCTTCAATCTAATCATAACAGTCTCCAACGATTAGAAACTCAATTAGGACTATAAAATGAACCTTCAAGTATAAACAAGAACTGATGCTCAATTTCCAACATCTATTGTGATAGAAACATTTCTTAGTTCTTAAATTTTATTTCTTTTATAAACAATACTTGTGAGCTTAAGTGTATATGTCTTAAGAGAGAATTTCTTATTTGCATTTATTTCTCTTTGTTTGAGATGATTTTCAAAGTTTGAGTTGTAATCTTTGGTTGCTACACTTAATAATTAGGTCTAGGTTATAAGCTTAACCCTTTATCCTCAAAAGGAAAAAAATCATAGTGAATTTGAAAATTTTTAATGGTGAAGATAAGGTAATTATGTATGATTTGGTTAGAAAGTCAAATCACTCTAAATTATTGTGTTTATTGTTGTTGACTGATTTTTACTGGACAAAAGATTAAATATTTAACAAATTATTAATAAGAGTAATGTCAAGAATAAGTCATTACAAGCAAGTATTATTGGAAAAACAGTGATATGTGACCATCTTTGGAGCATATTTTGAAACAGTAAAGATGAGGTTTCGAATAAGGAAATGGTTGATTCCTATTTTACTCCATGAAATCTTTACAACGGTAGCTCATATGCTCAAAATTATTGAGTAGTGAATGAGAAATTGATGCTCAAAGTAGGAAGGTCCAGAATAAATAAGGAAGATAGAACCTCCTTATCCAACATTGATAGGATAAATAGAGTGGAAAGTGCTTATATAACTTACCCACATTATCATTGAATGACTTAACTTTTAGTTAGGGCCCACGATGTGGGCGATGCAAATGTCCAGACCGATTGAGTCCTTAATTGATTTTATTTTTAATATCCAAAAGGAGTTTGTATTCACTTAAAATACATATAAAGGAGCGGTTATAACTGCTCAGGATATTTTTGGAAAATGAGAAGATAATGACTATTACTAGTAATTTGAATTTAGTTCAATTTAAAACACTAGATAATTAACATTATCCCTAATATTTCGAATTTTAAATTCATTTAGGTTGCTCATTGTTGCCCTAATTCTCTACTATAAATATGAGATTGATTCCTTAGTTTTAAATCATCTCTCAAACACATCTTGTAACCCCTAAAATTAACCTAATTTTTTAGATTACAAGTTAGGGTATACGATATAAAAACTTGTTTCGTAAGTTAGGGTTTTTATAAAATTAAATATATTATTCAGATAAATTATTAAATAATTAATAATTTAAAATACTAAAAATTAAACATTTAAACAAACTGAGTTCAACCCACAAATTATCAAATAAACCAAAATCCAAAGTTTACTACAAAATAATAATGAAATGTCCAGAATTAAACATTGTTCCTGAAATCACATTAAAAATCTAAATACCGAAAACATACGTAATATATATGAAAACAGAATCTTCCAAGTACCGTACGGAGTCTAGATCTGAGATTTGAAACAGGAAACTAAGAGGGTGTAAGCTAGGAAGCTTAGTGTGTCTCTAGTGTACAGATAAACAGGATTACAAAACAGTATGCAGATAATGTGATGTATGCATGAAATGTACCCGACTCCGAACGCCAACAGAAGAGTAGATTCCCCCTAAACCATACTAACTCCATCACACCAACAGTAGTTGAAACTCAACCCGTAGGTGGAGCCACTGATCAGAAGTGGTATCTCGACCCATAGGTGGAGCCACCAAATAGAAGTGATAAATCACTAACTTCCCCGTACACATATAATCTAGCCAGATGTAATGTTCTATGCATAACAGAATCAGAATGCATGCCTTATAATCTAACAGGAGATAATCATGAAAAATATCAGGATCAGAAATATAATATCAGGATAATGCATGATCATACGAGTTTAACAGAAATTGAACATACTGAGTAACAAAATTAATAGAATTAACGGAAGAGAACACACCTGGAACAGAAGGTCAACGCCTAGAATGATGCCTACTAGACTCAACTCTATCACTAGATCGAGCAGGTGTAGAACCTACGATTAACAGAATATTATAAACACTACTATGCCACTAACAGATAAGTACATGTAACAAAAGTAATACGAAACTCACATGCGAGTCCCGTAAACTGGTAAATAGGAGGTCGTCTGGAGGAGGTGGAGGTAACTACTCAGGGTCAGAGTCTACGTCACCTGAACCAAACAAAAACTATTTCAAAAACCAATATAGACAACTTCAAGATAAGCTATCGAATATAAAAGCCCTAAAAACGACACTTCGAGTTTGAATTTCAAAAAACAGACAACACCATCAGACTCAGGACGTTGAAAAACATTAAGTGGGACTGGTTCGGAAAAAGTCAACTATTGACGTCAGTGGTGATATCAACGGATGACGTTAGTGGGTTGAGTGTCGAGTCAGGTGTTGGGTCGGTCGGGTCGATCATGGGCCGGGAGAGATTTTCCCCTAGATTTTCTAGGAAATTCTAGAAAATTCCAGATTCCCAAGGTTCGATTTCTTTGATCCTTCTCCCCTTTCGCTCGATTCGATTCAAACCAATTCAGAACATCCCTAAACAACTCGAATCACCCAGAATAAACACACAGCTAAACACCCTTTACCCAGATTCAAATCAAACCAACACTCGAACCAAAACACCACCTCTCACTTCCAGATTCAACTCAACACCGAATCAAAATGAAAACTTCCCTCTAAGCACACTGAACCGAAACAGAGACAAGCAAAAACAAAGATAAAGTTTGAACCCTTACCAAGCAATAGGAACAGAACCTCAAAGATGAAATTCGAACGAAAAGAACTCAACCCACCGATGGCAGATTCGAAAGTATTCAGGGCGATAGAAAATGTGTTCTTTCATTTTGATTTCCTTAGATAGGAACAAGATACTACAAAATTAAAACATGATTTAATTGGAGAATATAAATCTCTTAATATACATCTGAAATGGGGAAGAAGGAAATGTTACCAAGAAGAAAAGGTATAAATACCAAACAGGTCCTTGGAATTTTTGAATATTCATACCCAAACCTTAAAGTTTTTAGAAATTATAAAATGGTCATCGATTTCAAAATTAAAAATCCCTAAATTTTTAGGGCAAAAAATTAGGGATTTAGGTTCGATTTGGGGAAAAAGTTTTGGAGTGTTGTACATCTCAAATCTCTTAAAACGTTTTCTCTCTTACTTTTTCTTCAGTGATTGACGAAGACAAGAACAGTTCGGGAACCCAGCAACCGTGCTATTGTTGGAGTTTCTCTTGTTGTTGTATCTTGGGAGATAGACTACCAATAAACTCAGCACCTCAGAGTGGTAGAAAATTTGTCTTAAGGAAACTGCGATTAGGTAGGCCGCAACACGATTCTGATTTATCAAAATCAAATTCGATT
The DNA here is from genome assembly GCA_035048815.1 of Abelmoschus esculentus. Lineage (NCBI taxonomy): Eukaryota > Viridiplantae > Streptophyta > Magnoliopsida > Malvales > Malvaceae > Abelmoschus > Abelmoschus esculentus. The sequence goes on along the minus strand of JAUCBN010000007.1, from coordinate 15,866,310 downwards.
TTGATCAAAATTTATTTCTTTTGGTTCTATTTTTTTGTTTAAATAATAATTTTATATTGTTTTATTATTATTATTATTATTATTACTTTTATTCTTGGATTAACCACCTATTTTCTAACAATCTTAAGATTGATTCTATGGTTTTAATCCAAGACGAACAGATTGTTATGATCGAGATAATCAAAAGAATGGTTAGGATGAAGGGGACGATGCTGGCGTGACATGTTTGCAATCTGAAGTTCGATATCAACGAAGGTCTGCGGAAGCATGTGATCGTTATGTTCTCTTCCAATTGCAACAAATTTTGCAGATCCCTTCAACCCCCTTGATTGCAACATTTTTTTGGTTGATCCAAGTTGCAACAATATCAACAGGTTTGAAAATAATGGGCCCACAAAATAGGAAAACCTATTTCCATGACCAGTTCAATTGATCATAACTCCCCATGAGATTAAATCGAATGTATTGAATTTATTCTTCAGAATAAAATGAAAAAGCAAACAATTTTTTCCAGGAATTAATTCTGCCGTTTTTAAACGAGTTTGCCAAAATCAAAAATTAGGACAAATCTGTTCAACAGTAATTGTCATGAAAAGTAACCGGGATTACGGATTTTGTGAAATATCAAAATCAAATAAATGAAAATTTAATTTTTTTATTTATTAGAATTATAATTAAGTTTGAGTTTGTTTCGTTTGGCTTTAGACAATATTATCTATTAATCAAATAAAGCTTTTATTCAATATAGGATTAAATTGTTTATTTGATATGAAATATAGTAATATTGAAATCATATATTTAAATTTAAGATAATCGTGGATTCCTTAAATGAGTGTTATGGTATATTTGTGTTTAGAAACACTTTGGATTATTATTTTAATTAATAATTTTCCTTGAGAAATTGTAAACATAAAGAATTTCTTGATTGTTTTGGAAACAAAGATCTCGTAAATAATTTGTTTTGTGAATTATTTTCTACTATTTTAACGGATTTACTTGATCTTTCAAATAATAATCAAAGAAATTTAAAACAAATGACTAATTCTTTTGAAGAATTGAGTCGTTTTGATATCTTTGTTTGAGTTTTAGTGCGATTAATCCCAATATTTTTAAATGATCATATAAGAGAAATAAACCAATGAATTTATTTCTTTGATAGAATGTTGCGTTGATTCTATTTTTTAAAGGAAATAAATCATAAATTTATTTTCAGAGAATCTTATTATTAAATTTATTTGAGAATCTTTAATGATTCTAACCTGGAAATAAATCAGTGAATTTATTTCATGTGAAGGTTGAAAATTGAGATATCGTAAATAAATTTATTTTCAGGAATTTAATTCCTGCCGTTATAACGGATTTACTTGATCTCATTTTTAAACAAAGTGAACAAATCTATTCTAATAGAATTTGTTAGTAGAAATAAAATTGTTTACTAATTCTACAATGTTTGATTCGACCAAGGTCTCGAATCAAAGCATAAAAGAAAGTTATTCTCTACGTTAAAATTCTTAAAGCATATTCTGATGTATGTTATGAAATACACAATGTTTAAGAATTATGAGGGTCATTGGACCGTAAATGGACGATGTTGGTGCTAAGAAATTCTTAGTGATTGATTCCAAATTATAATAAATCAAGGAAAGTGACTTAATTGATCACTCAAACTTGAATGATATCAAGAACTTCCATAAACGAGTGATTGAAAGAAATATTAAAAGTTCATGCCTAAGATTGTTTCTTTAAAAAGACTTGGTTCTTAAATGTTTCTAGTGGACCACCTTTCTTATCATAAGTTACCTACCTGGTGCATTGTTTATTATTATTCTTTCAATTAAAACATTGTGAACTTTTGTTTTAGGATTCTAGTTTACTAAAATCCTATCGTCAAATAAAAGTTGGAAATTATAATTTTATTTCTGATTTTTAGTCTTTGACTAAATTTCTTATATTTAAAAGTTATAATATTTTGATTGTGTCTATATGGCACAATCAGTGAAATTTATGAGGAAGAATTTCAAAATGTGACAAAAAAGATGTATATTTGATCATGGTGAACTTGATCAAAAGAAAATCCTCATAGTGCTAGAGAGGATGAGGTAAATACGGTTAGCATATTTTGCTAAGTACATATTAATATGAAAATATTACTAGAGCAAATATATTGAAAGTCAAAAATGACTTCAAACCACAAATTAGACGATGGATCTCAAGAATCTAAATTTCTTAAGGAAATGCTTCAAATTGTAGAATAAGTCTTTGGACTATATACTTTCAAATGAGATCAATATTATAATAATATTTTTATCATAATAATTGATTTGACGAACAATTGTTTGAAGGAAATTTATTACCTTCATGATAGAACAATTTAATTTTTCTTAAGAGCAAAGTTGATGTAGGGAAATTACTCCTTAAATCTAAATTGATTAATTTGAGGAGAAACTCTATGTGAGTAATATTGTAACATCCAAAGGTACAATGATTTTGAAGATAACTTCTAAAAGAAATAAATCTTCAGAATGTGTCTAACATGTGAGAGAATTGTTCTATCAACTAAGTGCAAGACACCTTATGAGTTATAGAAGGAAATGAAACCTTCCTACAACTACATAAAAATGTGGGGTGTCACGCCAAAATAATATTCCATTACCAAAGATAATGAAAATAAGAAGACTGTATTCTTATTGGCTATGTGAAATATATCAATGAATATCAATTTTTGTAGAAAAATATGACAATGAAAAAGAATGATTCATTCTTTAAAAATGTACTTTCTAGAGAAGTTGATCCAAGTTTCGTAAAATGAACTATAGATATAAGAAAGAGTCCACATGTTCAACAAATGATTGAAACAAAGATATTATCATGATGATATGTAAGTGTGACAAAGGATGATTTGTCAAATCAAATAGGATATATGATCCTATGTTGATGACATACAATGAAATGGTAAATATACCAAAGACCTATCAATTAAAGATTGATATGGTAAATATGAGATTGATTGATTTGATTCTTGATATCCAAATCAAACAATCACTTGAATGTCTCATATTGACAAAGTCACACTACATGGAAAAAGAAGTTTGGTCATATACAATCTAAGTGTATTGTATTAGACAAACCAATGCTTTCATTGTGATCTGTTTAAGTAGATTCACAAAATAATCCAAGGTCAAACCTTGGATAATAATTGTAAAAATTTTGAGATATCTCAAGAGATACTCAAAATTGTAAAGCATTATTCCATAAATATTCTTCGATATAAGTGAATATTTTCACATCGAAAGAATAAGCTATGTCATGTGCTTTCTCAAGACAAACGTTTACAACCAGATTCAAAATAGAATCTGAGTTTGAGATTCAGATAATTCTGAAAAAAGTCAAATGACTTTAAAATGTCTTGGAGGATACTTATGAATGGCCTGAGCATGTGCCAACAATGATTATTGGTAAATCACATAGTTTTATGAGAAACGGTATTAAGACATATGTGTCATCAATTTGATATCGTTAAACAATCGATCTTAAATAGATTTATTGCTTCTGATCAAAGGATAACATTATGGATTCACTAACCTAAGGGTTAAAATGAGATCAAGTTGAGAAAACATCTAAAGGAATGCGACTAAAGCCCATGAAAATAAAGGCGCTATGTGAAGGAAAAACCCTACCTAGTTGACTGGAGATCCCAAGATCTAGGTTCAAAGGGACAACCTAATTGCATACACCTGTGCGGTCACTGTGGGGGTTCCTTCCCCAAGTCCATTCCTATGATGTGAAAAGTGACAAGAATTTGGTAAAGGTTAAGCAAAGCTTTTAATGACCATTGTGTATTTCGGTGAGCCGAGCAACATGAGTCACCTATGTGAGAGTGAAGTGAGACCGCTTCAAGGAGACTATTAGGCATAGTTCTTTCATACTCTTGCAGAACCAAGAGATGTCCATGGCCATAAGGGCATAACCATGAGAGTTGAAACTCTTTTCAGAGAGATAGGTGTGTCAAGTATGTCATTGTTTACACCAAAGGATGATTGTTCAAGGATATCGCGTCTACTGATTAACTAGTAAAGTAAATATACTTTCTAAAGGGAAGGTTCAAAGGAGGAAACCTACCTATCCTATGCATCTATTAATCGTAGAGCCTATCACCACAATGCACCAAAATGTTTTGATAAAATCATCAATTTCATTCATGTGGGGGTTTGTTGGAAAAATAGTGATATGTGACCATCTTTGGAGCATATTTTGAAAGAGTAAAGATGAGGTTTCGAATAAGAAAATGGTTGATTCCTATTTTACTCTGTGAGATATTTACAACGGTAGCTCATATGCTCAAAATTATTGAGTGGTAAATGAGAAATTGATTCTCAAAGTAGGAAGGTCAAAAATAAATAAGGAATGTAGAACCTCTTTATTCTATATTGGTAGGATAAATGGAGTGGGAAGGGTTTATATACACTTACCCACATATTTTTCATTGAATGACTTAACTCTTGGTTGGGGTGCACGACGTGGGCGATGCAAATATCTGGACCGGTTGAGCCCTTTATGGGCTTACGGATATTTTACTCGTTGTGAATAATTTTTTCTTAATTTATTTTATTTTTAATATCCAAAAGGAGTTTGTATTCAATTGAAATATATATAAAAGAGCGGTTATAATTGCTTAGGATATTTTTGGAAAATGGGAAGATAATGGCTATTATTAGTATAAATTTGAATTTAATTCAATTTAAAATACTAGATAATTAGCATTATCCCTAATATTTAGAATTTTAAATTCGTTTAGGTTGCTCACTGTTGCCCTAATTCTCTACTATAAATATGAGATTGATTCCTTAGTTTTAAACCATCTCTCAAACACATCTCACATCTCTCAAAACGTTTTCTCTCCTACTTTTTCTTCTGGTGATTGGCGAAGACAAGAACAGTTCGGGAACCTAACAACCGTACTATTATTGGAGTTTCTCTTGTTGTTGTATCTTGGAAGACAGACTACCAATAAACTTAGCAACTCGTAGTGACAAAAAATCTATCTTAAGGAAACTGCGATTGGGAAAGCCTCAACACGATTCAGATTTATCAAAATCAAATTCAGTTTGATCGAAATTTATTTCTTTTGGTTCTATTTTTCTGTTCGTTTAAATAATAATGTTATATTGTTTTATTATTATTATTTTTATTCATGGATTAACCACCTATTTAGTAACAAGTATACACGATCAAAAAATAAAATTATGAATTGACTATCGTTTTCACGAAGATTGCCCATAAATTAATTATCAAATCTATACTTGTATTGTTTGGAATTATTGCATGGTAATAATCTAATAAAAACTAAAAAAATAATATCACGATAAAAAATTGTAAATGAAAACAACATAGAAGTTAGAAAAGAGTGCAATTTTCAAAATACAGACTTAAAAATGATAAATAAGTTAACAAAGGATATCTGGAATCTACTCATATAAAAACCGCGATCGATTAAACATTAACGTGAATCTATTGCTGAATATGTTCTTTGATAGCACTATCTCTACTGAGTATAATGCTCAAAGCTATTAACCCTAAGCATCTATATGTAAATAGGAAGTTTAGAATATCAACCTTGCATGGTAATCTTACCTATATCTGAATGAGGTAATTTAACTTTAAAGGTAAGTATAATTTACTTGACTTTCTTCTACCGAAGTGCTTCTTCTAAGTGAAAGTATGAGTTTTTTGTTTATCTAAGTCGACTATAATATCAGATAACAATGTATATCTTAGATCAACCACCGTATATAAAAGGTGTACGATAATAAAATGATAGCAAACGAATAATAAATTTTAGCAATACTTAAATTGTCAATGACAATTAATGAAGTATCATCCAAATATCCCTAACCAAATAGAGATTAATTCATGCCTAGGTTAAAGTATATCAAAACAAAGTTTATCATCCTTAACATCATACAAAGAAATAAATAAGCATGAAAAGATAGCTTGGAGGGGTTTTACGAATCGTCCCTTTAAACACCCGTGCCTTGTATCACAAGTTTGTGCCCTTGTCTTTCAATTATTTGTCAGACGTGTTGCACTTTGCAATTGTTCTTCTTCTTCCTCTGATTTTTACCGTTAAGAGTGATCTCTACAAAACCCTAAATCATAGAATCTTTGTCTTCCCTTGATCACAGGTAAGGCCCCCTTAATATAGGCTTTGGTAAGGCTTTTTAGGGTTTTCTTGCGAGCTATGTGATTAACTTTGACAAACTATGCAATTGGAACTTTATAATTTGTCAAGTTTAACCTGGTCTGTATTTTTGAATTTTTTAATTAGCTAAAGTGATTATAGTAGTATTCTGTTCTAGTGTATACTCTCAACCATTGAACATTGATCGCTCAATCATTATACTAACATTGTTGGTGCTCAAACCCAAGAGCTCTACAATTTTGGATTAAGATAGTTTACGTTTATCAATAATCTGATGCCTAGCATTTGAAGCTTGGGAAATGTAGGTCCAAATCCTTCTCTGGACTGACATTATTTCTATCTGATCTGCTTCCCTACTTGCATACCATTTTTGAATTTAAAGAAAAACTAAAAGATTTTGAACTTAAATATTTTTATTTAAAATTTTTTCTTAAAACAATAAAAAATATCATAAAAAAGAGGTGGATGATTTAAGAATGAAAAAAATTAATTTCCAAAGAGCTGAATAAGAAAAAATAATTTGAAAAAATAATTTTTTATTTAAAATAATCTGGTGCCCCTAGATTTATAAATAAAAAATATTTTTAAAGTGTTTGGATCCTAAAAAGACTAACGACCAAACAAAAAGCAAAAAGCTCGGATCTTATCGTATTGAAAATGAGAATACATATGGGAACCATTTTTCAGTGCTAACTTTTACGTCTTTTTAAAGATAAATTTGCATCAAAACAGGGGCGGTTCAAAAATTTTGGAGGCCAGGTACAATTTATTAAAATGTGACCCTTAAAAGCAATTGTTCACAGTCTTACTAGTTCTAAAAATGTGACCCTTAGAAGCAATTGTCCTTTTTAAGGGCCCTTGTGCGGTAATTTTGTATTGGTCTATCCATAATCTCATTAGATCTATAAAAGCAATAATAATAAGAATAATCAATAAGATTTTATATTCAATTATCATATTTAGGACATAATTCTAACATTTTAACAATTATATTTAAAATAATATGGTGCCCCTAGATTTATAAATAAAAAATGTTTTTGAAGTGTTTGGATCCTAAAAAGACTAATGATCAAACAAAAAGCAAAAAGCTCGAATATTATCGTATTGAAAATGAGAATACATATGAGAACCATTTTCAGTGCTAACTTTTACATCTTTTTAAAGATAAATTTGTATCAAAACAGGGGCGGTTCAAAAATTTTGGATGCCCGGTATAATTTATTAAAATGTGACCCTTAGAAGTAATTGTTCATAGTCTTACTAGTTCTAAAAATGTGACCCGTAGAAGCAATTGTTCATAGTCTTACTAGTTCTAAAAATGTGACCCTTAGAAGCAATTTCCCTTTTTAAGAGCCCTTGTGCGGTAATTTTGTATTGGTCTATGCATAACCTCATTAGATCTATAAAAGCAATAATAATAAGAATAATCAATAAGATTTTATATTCAATTGTTATATTTAGGACATAATTCTAACATTTTAACAATTATAACTCATATTTTTAAGAGTATTTTTAAAATTTTCACAATGAATTTAAAGATTAATATCAATTAATGAATGTAGTTTATCATATTTTGGGCCCTCATTTTTAGGGGGCTCTGTGCGGTCGCTCCTATTGCGCCTATCCAAAAACCCCACTGCATCAAAACAAACTCTAAGTTGCATTATCCTTTGAAAGTTGAAAGCCGTTGAATAAACATTATACTTCATAAATTTATGAATAAAATTTTCAATTAATTTCGCCATTGTCATGGACATAAAACCAATTGGGAGATCAAGAACAATAATCCAAAGATTCAGAAAGTATAATGGGAAAGTCATAAAGCAATCCCCAGGTTGAAGATGATAGAGAATTAGTAAGTGTCTATTGAAAAACCAAGGACTGCTAGTTGAAATTCTTTCTAGGTCAATAAGATGAAACAAGTATCTTCGTTTACCAAGGTTAGTGATAGATATACCTCTAAGGGGTCTCCAACATTTACCAAAGTATTTTCCATAGAATCAAAATAGATCACACTCGAAATAAAGAACAAAACTTAAAATTGTTGAGAATCGAGATTGAAGGAGGAGGATCAATGTTAATCAAAATAACTTTATCCTCGATTGCCAAATTGGCTAGATTAGAGGATACATCACCCATGATGGTATGAAAAATGATACAAGAGATAAAATTATGCCAATAGGGCTTGGAAGAAAGTTTTGAAGCTTAGGGATAATTGGGTCTGTATTAGGGATAAATTGCAGGGTAGTTATAAGGTTAAAATTGTTTGAGAAACTCTACGACATAAAAGAAAGAAAGTAAGATGATTTCGTGTTATTTGGATGACCTAACACTTCCGAGACACTCCTGTATCGCTTGGTTAACTTTATTGAATAGATTATCAACTAAAGATCGTATGTTATTTTGGGGCTCTTGGATGATCCAAATTTTATTTTCTGTTCTTAGTTTATAGAAACAAGGGACCATTTATTTTGTAATTGTAGGTTTGTTAAAGAAGTTTTGCATCTCATCCTACAAGGTTGTACTATTAGCCCTATTGTGGGAGGATGGGGAATGCAATTTGACTGGATGTAGAGGCATGACAAGGAAAAATCACTGCGGGTTGCCATTATTTGCATAGTTTGGGGACTATGTTGTATAATGTAGGGCAAGAAAGAAATAACAGATTGCATGAGAAAGGTAGTAGCTAGGAATGCTCAAAATATTTTGATAAAAATTAAATCTGATGTTGGTATGAGGTTGCGAGGATGTAGCAAACTTGCTCACTCTTCTCCTTCTCTTCCTGTTTCTTAAAATTTGGTTTAAGTTTTTTTTTTCTATTTCGATTTTGTTGTAAATAGAATTGGTGACTTTTGACTGTAATTTGATGATTTTTTAGATGAAATGAAAAAAATAATTTGTCCAATAAAAAATTATGCCAATAGACATATACAACAAAACATGTCAATAGATAGAGATATATAGTAAAAATTAATAGATTGATGGCTTAGAAAAATATTTTTTTTTTGATGTAAAAAGGAACGTAACTACGAGCCTCGTTAAAAACCTTCCTAAACCTAATTAGAGGAAAAGAGTACTCGACTTAGAAAAATATTGAAAATCAAAAGAAATCCCAAAATACATACAAACTTAACTTCTAAATCTTTTAACTTTTCAACATTGTTAAAATGATTAATCCAAATAAAAATAACTTATATAAAAAATATATTGATTGGCCAAAAATAAATTTGGATTATACATCGTAACAATGAATTATTTTTGGCTTATCAATATATTTTTTTATATAAATTATTTTTATTTAATATTTACTAATTTTATATTTCTCTTACATTTAATTTCTAACGTAAAACTTATTAACTTAACATATTTCTTTAATATTTACATTAAACCATTATATATTTAGTTTTTGATGATAAAAATTGCATATATTAAATATATATTAACGCATCATAAAATTTTATAACCTCCATATTTGACATCAAAATTCAATCTCAGCTCATATCTTAAACATATTTTTTTAACATTCTCGTATATTAGATGGTATAATTGATTCTTTACTCACAGCCCTTTAAAAACGTATCTGAATCGTATAGATAAACTACTCAAATCTGAGTCTCTTAAGGATAAAAATACTTCTTTTTTCAATGCGAGCACTAAATGAAATATAAATCTCGTCCCTTTTTTGAGACTTATTTATGCCCTAATATTAAAAAATTAAGTTATGGTTATGGTTTAAGACGAGGGTTTATGATTGATATTTAAGATATAAGTTACTGTTTAAGAATTTAGAGTTTAATATTTAAAAATCAGCGTTATAGTTTAGGATTTTATTTTTAGTGTCAGAGAATATATTTTTTTTAAAAGGAAAAGACTTTTGTTCCTCAATGGTTTCAAACATGTTTGATTTTCTTATTCAAATATATTCCTCAAGTCTAATATATATATATATATATACTAACTTATTCCTATAAGATGAATCTTAACCAATGTTTATACCTAACTTTTCGAATGTTTCAGGTTAGCCAATGTATTTTCCTAGGATTGCTAGACCAGCAGATGACTATTTTTTGGCTTTGCAATCTCAATTGCCGACTTTCCATCAGACGAATGATTATGCTATTTACTTGAGCTTTTAGTGCAATTGAGATTTCGTTGGACGGTAGCATATTTACTTTCAAGTTCAATCATGGAGCAATACAAAACTTAATTTCTATATATTATTTTATCCAACGAGCGGATTAAATTAGAGCAAAAATCTTCAGCCTCTTTTCTGTGTCTCCCTTTATATTTCTTTTGAAAATTTATTAAAAATTAAATTTTAAGCCCTAACCTTTATTTTCTATATCCTAAACCCTAAACCCTAAACCCTAAACCTTATACCAAAAAATTCACCCTATCCCTAATTTCCTAAACCCTAACCAAAATCCCTAAACTATAACCCTAAACTTTAAACCCTCTAATTTGAAGTAAAAGCATAAATGAAGGCACGGAAAAAATGTAGACGATTTCCACCCATCAAATTATTGTCGAAATCAAGACAGTGATTACACCATTATTAGGTATAGTGTTAATTACAATCAGGATTCTTAATAAATCATTGACTTGGCAAAATTAATGGATTTGAATCTAACAGTAGGAATGGACAATAGGCTTCCATGTTTGGTATGAACGAATAGATGTGCAGCTTAGTAGGCTGCTTTATCTTAATACGGTCTTATCGACTTGACAACTGACCTAAAACCCTAACCCACCTTGTTTCTTCTGCATAAGCTAGGGTTACTGAAAATGGAAGATGCCTTAATCGATGATGCTGAGAACAACATCCTCCTGGCCCGCTCCAAAATGCCACAACACAACAAAGAAAAGAGATGGCGCCGAAATCTTTGGGTAGGAATTGTTTTGCTAAAAACATGTAAGAAATGCGTGATGTTTTTATTTTCTTTCATGATAATGGTTTATGGAGAATCCCTCGATATACCACTGGGGGGGTCGATTAGTCGGAATGATGAGGTGAAAATGAAAAGAAGTTACAAATTACAAGCAAATTAAGACACCGAGGGTGGCAGCTAATTGAGGAAATCTTTTGAGATGGTGTGACCGATGTGAAAGGAACAACAGAAAAGCCCCTACCCACCATAGAAGATGGATATCACGTCAAAGAGTACATGCGGTGGGGTTTTAGTGCACAGCCCAGGATTTCAGACCTCTCTCGGGTCAACAAAAAGATATCTGTTTGGTGGGGTTTTTGTCAATTCATGGAGGTTTTCCCTCTCTTCATTCTTCAAGGCCTTTATGCACCACAAATCCTCCGGACACGACAGTAATTTCCAATGTGGGATGTGAAGTCTCGATGTGTCGCTACCTCCGACTTCTGTTACAATAACCTTACAATCCTTGGACTTTGATGAAGCCATGTTATGCACGAATCGACACAGGGTCCGCACCAGCTTGCCGGACAAGGGACCTTTTCCGTACACCCCATATATGAAGTAGAATCCGAATGGATTGAAGAAATCCGGTATGCCTGGCAGCTTAAAGCATGGGAAAAGCTTTTGGATGAAGCGTGAGCCCTTGGTGTACATCAAACAAGAAACAGGTGCATTTCCCAATCTCAATTTGAAAAGCTCCCCACTGTTCCATACACTAAGCATTGCCCAACTACTAGGAACTTCTCCCCAGGATTCTCCTCTGGGATAAGCAGCCCAGGTTCCCAAGCTTAGATTATTTCTCAGTATGTTTCCTATATCAATAGGGAAGAATTGTGCGGAAGACATGAATTTACGGTAGATGGATTCCGCTTCTTCGATCTTCAGCTTCGCTAGTTCGACGTTGGTCGATATTCGGGACCTCCGATGGCTGACAGGGTTTACGAGAATGGTTGGCGTCTGGAACTTGGCATAACCGAGCTTGTCTACGAAGAGCTTGACCGATGCCTCGTTATCTTTCTCCGTGGCCATGTATGCATAATCAACGTCATTGGCAATGAACCATTCTTCCAACTTGATAACAAGGCTCGACCCGATCCGTCTTCTTCGATAAAGCGGGGCAACCCTTAAGCCCAAGACATAGCCCACCTTGGCTAGATCATTGGGTGGTTTGTGGACTGTTGCAAGCTTTATGGAACCCTGGATGACACCAACCAACTGGCTGTCCAACTCGGCTACCTAGCATGAGAAATAAAAAGGATCAAACAAAATTCAGAATAAGAGGATGGAAGGGGTAGAGAAATGATATATACCAGCATTTTGTAAATTGGACTGTTTCTGATTCTACACATGGGATCACCCAAAGTGTCTGTGAAGAGAAACACTCTTTTAGCTGGGCCTACCTCGCATCTTCTCTCAAAATCTTCCACTCGAGCTCTATCATTTTGGGCATCATAGCTTCGTATAATAAGCTCACCATATCCCATTCTCTAATATGAAACTCCCACCTTAAACACTGAAGTCTAATGCCTTCATATATATATAAGAAGAGAGAAGAAAGGGTGAAAACATTATTTGATTGAGCAGAACTTAGTTTATTAAGACAATAAATCTCAAATCCAAATACAAACGTGTATATAGTCTAAAAGGAAAAAGAGAAGCATTGTTTGATTGGTCGAGATAGGCAGGGTCGTACAGGCAGCAGAAGGCTTTGCTTTGGAAATTAATGGAGAAATGATGAATGATTTATAGGGAGGTGGGGGTGAATGTGGAATGTTCTGTGTCATCATTATCAACATCACCCAAGGCTAGGCCTTCAAAAAAATAGTATTAGTAGACAAAGGGGAGTGTTGGGAGATGTGTTTTTGTCTTTTGTCTTTTGTCATTTTTAATGTAGTAATTAATTAGGCCACTCCACGTTTGGACTTGGGAGTTGGGATCATAACCTCAGCCTCACGCCATTTTGCACTCCTAACCCCTCTTATTTATTTACTTTTAACAATTTTTATCTAGAAGAGAAAAAAATTGTAATAACTCCCTCTTAATTTTTGGCCAACCACCTTCACTCAATCACCTAAATTGTGTATCTTGTACCTAAACTCATTTCCTTATTTTTTTTTACAAAATAAATATTAAAAATACTAATATTCATAGCGAACATTTATAAAAATATCATACAATAATTTAAGAATTGTACTTAGCAGTTGATACGATCACTTTTATTATATCTACAAAAAATTACGACCAATTAAAAACTAAAAATATAAAATTACAAAATTTTGGTTAATACTAAAAGTTGTAATAAAAGATCTTAAATTAACTTATTAATTTTTGAAAGCATTAAAATACAATTTATTTATTTTATTTAAAAGATTAAAAAGACTTCAATTGAATAACCATATTTGAGAGGAGCTAAAATTTAGTATCGTAAATGTAACACTCCCGATATTAAAATTAGGAGAAACCTAATTTAGAATCAAAATCCTAATTTTATTCCCTAGAATTTGGGAATTTTTATGTTTTAAATTCAAGGGTATTTCAGGGAATTTATATCTAAACCTAAGTCAATTAGAATTAGGAATATCTTTCGGATATATTAATCCAACCGTTTGCCTCTCCTTCTCTCTCTCTCTCTTTTCATGTATTGTCTTCATCCTTGCGTTGTCTCCATTGACGCCAGTTATCCGGTGAAACTCCGACTTCGTGCAGCAATGACACCACCACCAACTTTTGCTGCGACCGGCTTGTGAGTGTGGGGAAAGAGTGATGAACCAAACCGGTTTGTGAGTATAAAACCGGACCGATTAAGTGTTGTGGGAGAGAAAAAGCCGAACCGAACCAGGTTCTTATTGAATCGGTTACCAGTGAATCGACCCAAAGTGTTAAACCTACGATCCGACCCGACCCGAATTTAGGACCAAAACTGAACCCGTAACCCGAAACCCAACCTGATTGACCCTTGACTCAATGACATCACCTGTGACATTAGCGATGACGTTATCGATGACTTTGACCTTTAACCCTTTGACCGTTGATTGTTGACCTGATCGTAGACTTTAACCTTTGACTGTTGAGTTTTAAACCAAAGTTGAATTTTTTTTCGAAAGACCCTATCTTGACCTTTTTCGAAGTCCTGAGTCCGCTTTGTAGTTTGTCTTGTCAAATTCGAACCAGAAAGCTTTGTTTTGACAATATTAAGTATAACTTGGGTTAGTGGACTTGAATAAGAATTTAATTGGATTTTATGGTCTTTTTCAGACGATGTGGTTTCTGAAGAGGACGTGTTACCTCCACCACCTCTACTTCGAGTTCGATCAACTCTTGCGAGCACCGCTCGTGATACATGTATATTTTCTTTTTAGTTCTTTTAGGTGGCATAGTGTTATTTTAGAATAAGATTGATTATTAGAATTTATTGTATGCTCTGACTCAACTAGAGTAAGACCTAGCTCAGACCGTGGGAAACGTCCGTGTTAGTAGTAGTACTTGTGCTTTGAGAGGTGTGTTCTCTTTCTGTGTTAGATTTGTGTTCTGTGATTAACTGCTTATTATGATACTGAGATTTTTGAAATACCCTGTGATTTTGAGATTGGATTATCTAAACTGTGTTTCGTATTCATACGATCACCTGTGTTAAGACATTTGAGATCATTTGCATTGATAGCATTACATGTGCATGGGGTAGATTGTACGGAGGAAGGTGGTTTGTGCCATAACTTTGTTTGACGAAATAAGGGTTGAGGGGTTCTGGGAAACTACCTCCATTATGACCGGTTGGCTTTGCCACCATTGTGTTTGGCGTTCAGAGTATGAGACTGCATTCTCTTTGACATTGCATAAATCAATCATTACGTTTACTGTTGTGAAAATATATATTATTGTGCTTGCGATTGTGAACTGAGTGATACTGAGACTTTTAACTGCACTTTAGAGACACACTGAGCTTTATAACTCATTCTTTTAGTTCAACTTTTTTTTCTAGATATTAGGCCCTAGGAGTTGGTACCCTAAGCTCTCAAACGGATAATAAGCTTCTTCTTATTTTCAGTATGTTTAGCTACCAGAGATTTTATTTTAGTTATTTTTGGGATCTTTAGGGATTGAACTATTTTTAAATTTCATGCATTGTTTCGGTTATACAATTTTTAATAATATTATTTAGAGTATTTATTTTTAAATTGTATTTTACCGTTTGAGTTATAAAATTAGTTTTTGAGATTAATTTTTCACTTCACTTGTCGATTTAGTTTTAGTTATCAATTTTAACCTATCATACACCTCAAGTCAAGAATAAGGGGTTACAGTAAACGAATTGAACGTTTAGTGAACTGTTCGGTGATGATTTAATTTATGTTCGTAACGAACAAACATGAACAAGATTTTTTGTTCGTTTAAATAAACAAATGACACAAACAAAGGCCTCGTTCTTTCATTTATGTTTTTGAACATTCGGTAATTCATTCGTTTATGTTTGTGAACGTTCGATAATCTATTTGTTTATGTTCGTTCATTTATGTTCATTTATATCCTTTCGTTTATGTTTATTTATGTTCGTTTAAATTTATTCATATATGTATAAGAGTGAGCATTAGATCAAGTCAAGTCGAGTCAAAAACTTTTACGTTACTATATTTGAAAAGTCTTATTTTATATCTCGTTAAAAACTTTCTCGTTATAAGCTAGAGGTGTTTATTGTTCTGTTAAACCGAACTAACTGATCGAACCAAAACAAAATTGGTTAATCAGTTAAATTCTAGGTTTTGTCTAATGATTAAGATTTTTTTTAATTTTAATTATCGATTAATTCATTTTAAAATAATTAATTAGCTAAATTAATTGAATTAATCCAAAATATTAAATATTTAGCATATTTTATATAATATTTATGTTCATTCATTTACGTTTATTTATGTTCGTTCATTTATATTTATTTATGTTCGTTCATTTATATTCATTTATTAAGAACTCGATAATATAAAAAATGTTGTATTGTCGTTTAGCATCAATAAGGGATCATTGAGATTTTATTGCTTGTATACCAAAAAGCATTGATTTAGTTATGTGTTGATGTGTTCATGTAGGAACTTGATTGATGGGATCTGAAAACCTAATAAAAAAATATTGTAACACCATTGTATGATTGAGTAGGTAAAGATTACTGACGCTATATGAATCATGTCTTATCCTCAATAGCTTGAGCAAAGATTTTAATTAGGGTGCATATTTTGATTCTAGGTGATCCAACCTCACTCAAATTGTATGACCTGATATTATATGACACTATATTATCCAAATTTTATGTACTAATACTATGTGACACAATCTCGCTTCTATGTTGATGTGGTATGGTATGTTGGGCCTTGTTTTCCTTGTTAATTGATGTATGATGATACATGCGAGTAGCATGAAGATTGATGTTTGGTATGTTATGTAAGATAGATACTTTATTATATGCTATATGTTTAGAGGATTTTAATAACTTTATTATTTATCTTGTCATGACATTATATGTGTAACATGTTCTTACTTATATTTTGTATGAAACATGTTTGAGTGGTTGTGTATCTGTTGTTCTTTGTTAACTTAATATTTAGAATCGTTATTTTCAATTGCAGGTTAGTGGGTTTGTTACATTTTTAAAGGTGCACACTCAATGATGGACTACAATACTTTATCTTTACAAAGTGTAATATTTAACTCTTGGGACTATGTATTCGTAAAAACCTATCGTATGTTGTAACTTGTATTTTGGACTTTGAAAATGATCAAATCAAATATTTTTATAATATAATTTTAAAAGAAGATACATTGTATATGTTTCAAATATTCTTTATGTTTATTGTATTAAACTCAAATAGATTATAGAAATTGATTTCATATTTTGATAAATTAGGTTAGAATTTTATAGTTAATTTTTGAGCTTGAGTCCCAATTGTGATATCATAGCCTAGGTAATAGAGTGATGAACATGTGATTGGAATGATGAGTTATCATTTTGATCTTAGAGTAGAAATCATGATAGAAGGTACGTTAAGTTTGGGGTTTGTATCTATCACCTTGTGGTCTGACACTTTGGTACCTTTAGTACAAAGACTTTTTGATAAAGGAGAGTGGATACATTAGGTGTCACCAAGGGATGACCTTAGGACGTACAAATATTGGTATAACAATATGTAGTGGTGTGATTTGTTTGGGGACAACATATTAATGATAAGGACCGCCCATTCCTTGGGTAAATGATCTTGTTAATGTTGAAGAGTTTTAAGATTTCTGTAAGATTGTTTAAAAGTTAAGGCTCAAAAAGCAAAGATTAAAGAGAATTTGTAATAAAAGTTAGGTTCGATAAAATTTTTAAAATCTATGGACTAGTTGGGAGAGACAGGACTCACGGGTACATTGAGATAAACTTAGGTTTGATGATTAAGGGTTACTTCACCGAGATCAAGGTGAATTATTTTCATGTACGATAAAATAATGTAAAGATTTTTCTGACTAGCTTAGTGAAAATGTGTTTTTTTTTACTATGATTATGTAGAATCGGATTCTTATTTCGTAATAAGTTTTATCTAAAGAACCAATAGAAAATCTTTAAGGGCATGCTAAAGTGATGCGTGCTATATATGCGCAATTGTAGTGCAAGTGTACACGTCGTCAAATAATAAAGTGATAAGTAAATCAAGTATCGTCTCAACAGGGATTGATATACTTAATATGCTTCCTTTGATCTTCTTTCTCTGTAAAATAAAAGTAAAGACACAAGTAAATAGGATGTTGATTAAACTAAATAAAACAATTAAAGAAAACTAAATAGGATGAGGTCAAATTTACAAAGAGGGTAGGATCCAATTGTGTTGTATAGTGGATTTGATTGATCTGTTTTTGTTTAATGCAATTGTACTATACTACCTCGACAGTACTGCAGATTACTGTCTTCGGTAGTGATAGTATTTTCTGTCGCGGCAATCCCTTGCTCTTGGGCAGATTTATCAAAGTTCGGCAAAGTGTCTTTTGATGACTCCACTTATCCTTAATTCGAAACACTGTTGATGATCAGTCCTTATGATACCTCCCGATGTTAATCAATTATAACCAACAACCAAACCCACACTTCTTTTAGTCGCTGAAACTCCAACCTATCCCTAGGCCGAGTTAGTATTCTCCAATCAAGTCGAATATTGCACTTACGCCTTTCGTGAGTCTAACTCTCTCGAGTCTAGACAAATAGATTACTTACAAACTTCTCTCCGGAGCTTGGATGCAAGAACATAGAATGACAAAGTGTAAGCAAACTTTGATATTTTCTTGCATTGAAACAAGAAACAAGAAACAATCTATTCTCACTAATACTCAACAACTTTCACCTAAACCCTAAGAAAGCTAGAACATGATGGGAAGAATTATTCTTAGGGTGAACTCTCTCAAATTCGGCTCTCCTCTTCTCTTGGACGACTATGCCTTATATAGTCTTGGCCTAGGACAAACCTTTCCTAAGTAGAGTACAACTTAGAGTAGGGAACAAGTCATGTACATAAGTTAAATATTTTCAAGTTTAATTCTTCTAGAAGGCTTTCCCGCGTGGCCTTGTCTTTGGGCTTTCCTTGTGTTGTCCAACTTCGATCCTTGGGCTTCTTGTCCAGCAACGTTCTCCTTATTTTTCTCCTCAGTTTGCCAACCATATTGCCAATTGTCCTCTGCTGCCTCGGCATCAGGTCTTGCCTCAGCCTCAGTTTGCTACCGCGACAATACTTGTTCCTGCATATACATAAAAATGCAGTAAAATATGCATTTTCTACAAATATTATCTTTAATAGAATAATCTATAAATATATCACATTAAGTATATACATTGGTCTAAGTAGGTGTAGATTTGATGATTAATGCCCATGAAAAATGTAGAAAGTGATAATGAGTTGAGAACTTATCACAAAGTTTCAACATAATTTTTAGTTAAACTTGGATGACTGGAATGAAAGATAGTGTTCGAACATGTGTCACATTTCGGAAGTAGAAGAGGTTTGAGTTTAAGAGCTAAAATATGAGAAATAGTAAAGAGGTTATAATCGAGATGAGAGTAATTTGGAGTAAGTTTAGTGGTATAATGTCTAACATTGTTGTTACTCTTATTCATTGTTTTTTTACTTTTAAGTTCGATATTAGTATTACTTTAGAGATTGGTGATAAATCCATAAGGACCCTTGAAAGGAGTTGGGAATTTAAGGTTAAGAGTGGTGGCTAGAAAAGTATTTATGAAGAAACCAAAGAGTTGTTGGTTATGCAAATCAAAAAAATTATTGAATCTTCATCAGTTGTATCATCTTCCATTGTTAAAATTTTCAGGATAAAATTTTCTTTAAGGAGGCGAGAGATGTAATGATCCATATTTTTGAATCCTAAGGTCAAGTTAACTTGATATGTGAGTTTCATGCTTGAACCAAGATGTTGGACTCTCGAGAGCCTTATTTGACTTGTTTCAGTTATTGGGATTGTCCATGAGTTTATTAGTTATTGGTTAGAAGGGTAGATATATAATTTCTCTTCTATTTTAAAAAAAATAAAGAATGATTTAATATTTTATAGAGAAAAAGCAAGGACATAGATTATATTTTTATTTCTAAATTTTTTATTTTTACTAAATTCATTTTTTCATCTAAAGTCACAAACAAAAGGTTTAATCTTTGAGCTTTTGTGTGGAAATCTTATTTTGGTTGTTGAAAAATATTTGATCAATCGTCCAAGGATTTAAAAATAAGGTAAATATTATTCAAAATGGTGAAATAAGATGTTTATAGAAGGTTAAAAAAGGAAGAATGAGAATGGATGTTTGAAGGCTTCTTCATCGGTTTTAATTCAATGTTAGTAAACTACTAACTTTTATAGTTTCTTGAAAATCATAAAATTAAACCTTGTTTTATGGTATTATAAAATTAATTAAGATCAACCTTAGATGCACTCTAATGATGGATAATAAAATTGATATTGTTTAAGTGTAAATTTATATAAAAAAAACACTCGTAATTAATTTTCTATAATATGTAAAAATGATTTAGGCTTAAATTTTAAGGTTAGGGGTTGTTTTGAGAAAACTTTGAGCTCTAGAATTCAAAATTTGATCTAGTATAGAAGTACGAGTTAGACCAATACTGGTTCGATCTTGCTTAAGATGACTTTTTCAAGTAAAATTCTAAAGGAGCTATTGGTACAGGCTAGAGGCATACTATTATCACTATTGCATTGCTAATTCAAATAGTGAAATCATGTATCGGTACACCAATAAATGTACTAATACATATAGAATATCAGTACGTAAAGTGTGTACATCAATATACAATATCGTTATACGTGATGAACGTATCAATATGCGTCTAAATTTAGAAATATTAAAGTAGATGATTTAGTATCAATACACAATAGGGAGTATTGATACCCAAGAGAGGTGTATCGATACTCATGTAGGTGTATCGGTGTGCATAGAGTGGTTAGCTCAAAAAATTACGTTTTGAGTTTGAGTGTTCTATAATTCTTTAGCAATGGTCTTATAAGTCTCTTATGGTGTAAAATAATTTTAAAAATAAAAAAAAAATTAACCTTGTAGTGACATTCAAACTTGATATAATGAAGGTAAATAGCTTTACTTAGTAAACTATAAAGATCATTGTACGTTAAATCTTACTATATGCTAATAGAATACCGATATAACTTAGTCACCTAAATTTATAAAATATAAGGAGTAATAAAGACAATAAATAAAATTAATTACATACATCTTCCTAATGTACTAAGAACATGGTAATGTAAAACATTGATGTGTTCTCATTTGGAAACAATAGAGGATCTTTAAGATCTCGTTGCTTGTATGAAGAAAAGGCATTGATTTGATTATGTATTAATGTGTTGTTCTACGTGGGCACTTGATTGATGGAATCCAAATATCTAATAAAAAAGTATTACTATACTTTGGTATTATTGAGTTGATAGAGGTTAACGATGTTATGTGACCCGAACCTTATCCGTAGAAGCTCAAGAAAAGATTTTGAGCAAGGTGTATGTACTGATCCTGTGTAATCCAGCCTTACCCAAGGTTTATGATATGAAGATATGCGATTCGACCTCACCCGAAATATTTACATTGATGCTATGTGAGATAGATACCTTTTATATTTTATGTGTTTAGGTTATTATGGTACCGTCAATACTTATCTTGTCATTATATGAAATGTGTAGCATGTTCTTATTTATATTTTAAATGAAGCATGTTTGAGTGATTGTGTACCTATTTTTCTTTGTTAGCTTGAGTGATTGTGTATTCATTGTACTTTGTTAGTTTACTGTTAAAAATCGTTGTTTTCCTTTTTAAATTAGTAGGTTCGATACGTTGTTTGGAGGAATCTCATCAATGAAGGATTCCACTGCATCATTTCTATAGAGTATAATACTTAGTTCTTTTGACTATGTATACATAGAAACTTATCACATGTTATAACTTATATTTTAGATTTTTAAAATGATCAAATCAAATATTTTTATAAGATAATTTAGAAAGGAACTCCATCATATATGTTTCACATATTGTTTATGTTTATTAAATTAAACTCAAATGAGCTATAAAAATTAATCATGAATTGAGTTAAATTAAATCAAAATTTTATGATTGAGTTTTAAACTTTAACTCCAAATATAATGTCCGTGTGAATGATGTTACATTAATCTAATCCTACACTCTTCCAAGAAATAACTCATTGTAGTTTAATTTAATATAATGAATAATCTAAATTCAATCACTCATTTCAAAGTGTCGAACTATATACCCACTCAAAATTTAAATTAAACTACAATGAATAATCTAAATTCAATCACTCACTTTAAAGTGTCGAACTATATACACACTCGAAATTTACCAAACTTATTAATCATTAATATATAATATGCTGTACCGTCGGCAGCTAAACAAATATCTTAGAATCTAGTATTGTAGTTTAAATTTTTTTCTATATATTATATTTACTTGTGTAAAGTGTGAAGAGAGGTCATTTTCTCTCGACACTTCAACTTTTTTAAGTGCACTATACATTTATCGAATAATCATTCATGATATATATTTTTTGGGGGGCTAATCGAGTGAAGGAAGTGTGGGTTTGGGTGGTCCATCTTCTCCGTTTTGCACACTTAAGATTCGAAAATGAAAGTAAAAGTGAAATCCCCACTAAATTAATGCTTAGTTTTCTGTTTATCAGAAAATGATTATATATGGATTACTGATAATAATATAAAGGGAATATATATAACTTCAATACATACGAGTGTGATTAAATGATAATATTTATTTATATTTTTAATTTTTTTTTAAAATACATACCATACACGTAAATATTTAAATAAATCTACTAAGATAAATATCAACATTTGATTTATTAGAGCCATTAGTTGAATTATGTATCTTGACTTCATAATTGAGTTTAAGTTTGATATAAGATATAACATTATTTTAATTAATAAAAATATTGAAATATTAAAACATTATATTTAAAAATGATAAATTTTTTATACACATTTAGTATACAAACTTAAATTTATTCTAAAAGTTTAAAGTGAGATATTTAGGTTTTATAGTTCAGAAAAAAAGTATATTTTTTTGTTTAAATAATTTATGTATCAAAATATCTCTAAAAAAGATAATCTTAAAAGATAATATTATTTCTTATAAGTAATTCGGTTTCTGGAAGCTTGATTTGCATAGTGTGTGTACATTTTCAAAAGACAAAAAATAAAAAAATACTATCATATAATCACATTAAAATATTAAAAAAATAATATTTTTATAAAAAATATTCATTAGAGAAACTCATAAACAAAGGTGATAACTTGTCATTTTTTTAGTCAGTCCGGACTTAATTCAACACTAAGATAATAATATAACTATGATATGATCTTAGATTAAAAATATATTTACACAACATGAAAATAAAATTAAAAATATGACCCGACACCGATCTAACTCAACTTAATTTAATATGATTTTTAATTTATTCAAAAAATCAATAACATAAAATTAAAGTAAAATTTAACTTAAAAAAATAATTTAGTACTTACATATATTTTATCAAAGCTTGGATTATGGGTACGGAAAATCTTAGTATATATGGAGCTAATTTAATTTATAAGGTAAAACATTAGCTGATTATTGTTTTCTCATCGAGTCAATGAACCTTTTATATTCAAATTCGGAGAATCAACAATACTTCTGTTTTCTAAGTTGTATTTAATATATATCAATGTACTTTATAGACGTAAATATTAATTTTAGTTAAAACCGAACCGATTTCCCATTGTCAAAATTATTTACCCAAATTTCTATCTTGAAGTGGGGCAGATAGAATTAATGCATTCCATGACACACCTCATTACCTCAAGGGAATCGCGACTCACCCCTCCATGCCATTTTAATTCTGCTCAAAACTTTAATAAAATAACATTGTATAATGTGAAAACTCATGCTCTCATCGTGAATTTAAATTCATCGAGTCGTAAATAAATAAGTAGTTTCAATTTTAAAGGCGATATTTATTTTAAGAGATCTGAGTTTAAATCAAAATGTCTATAAAATATATATATTATCAAAATATTAAAAATATATATAAATAAATACTATCGTTTAATCAACTTTAAAACTATTAAAAAAATTATGTATCGACAGACTTATTAATAATTATGAAATTTTTATTTGAACATAATCATAAATTTTCTATCCTTTTTCTTGTATATTCAATATCGATTGAAAGCTTCTTGATTTAAGGTTTAAAATAACCTACAAAATTTTCAAAACTCATAATCTTATAAATCAAATTAATACATGGTAAAATCATTCTCTAAATTAAATATGAAAAATTTACCCATTTGTATTTTAATTCGAAAAATATATGAAAATATAAAGAACAAGTGATTATTTATTGTCCTCAAGGGACTTATTTTCTAGATTTAAATACTTAACAAGTTAAATAGTAGAAATAAACTTGATGATTGCTTATGTCATGGGCAGTGAGTTAAGGGCCAAGATATTGGCGCCGCAAGTTGCAAAAGTCCTTCGAAGAAGAGCTTTAGGCTTGAAAAGACACTAGACTGACCTGATCTGTGCAATATTCTAGAAAGCTTATCCATCCACTTATTGAACATAGCATGTGAACATAGGAGATACTTCCAATAGTTAATCGGGAATATTTATGGAATTATACTTTATAATAGGATAAGATTGTATCTAAGTCATTGATGTAAATCGATAGTAAAAATCGGATGTAAGAGGACTCAACTATAAATAGAGGTCCCCCCACCTTTCTTTCTTTTTCAGCCATCTCATTCTATTCCTTTGAGTAAGAGAAGGAATTCACTATAAATACTCCGAGTGCTCTTGCTTTGTGCTTCGCACTCTTTTAGAGTTCTGCATAGCTGATCGCATAGTTAGCTTTCGCTTAGAACGATCTTTCATTTCAGTGTCTTTGAATTTTGAACCTCTAAAGTAGGATTTTAGATTTACTTATTCGTTTTTCTTAAGGACTCGATTAAGGTCGCACGGGTTAGCTAATTCAAAAGTCTAGCCCCGTAATAAGTGGTATCAAAGCAAGACTCGTGGAGCATTATTCATGACAAAAGGTTCATGAACCAGGTGTTTAAGGAAAATATTGTTGGATATGGCGTACAAGAAAGGAGGAATTTGTAATCCCCTCGACCCGGTCTAGACGCTACCCGACTAGAACGAGCTACACGGGAAATACTGAGGCTAATCCGGAGACTAGCCCTAATAAACCACCCTAAAAAATTTTCTTTTATCTTATCTAAATGCTTTAATTAGATCCTATATGTTTATACAAGGATTGAGTTCGTTTGCAGCGAAAACTTTTAAGAGACGAGTCCTAATTTAACCGAACAAGTATTAGGGACCTAATTGAAATTTTCTAGAAATTTGTACTCTAATTGTGAAATTAAGGTTTCTAATATAAATTAAGTCCATTAAATGCTTGCATCTTAAATTTCAGCTTAAAATGAGGTCTACAAGTCACTGAACATCTAGTAATCAATTAAATGACTAAAATGTAAAGTTTTCAAGTTATCCTTCAGCCTATAACGATTTTAAATGACAAGGGTATCGATACCCCTAGGTACCGTTTCGATATCTGCGTTCACAATAAAGAATGGTGTCAAAACGTTGACCTAGCGTATCGATACTTCAATGATAACATGATCGATGCCCTGCGCGATAAGCTCGCGTTTTGATACAACTATGACCCCATATTGATACCATTTGAAACTGTAAAAACCGGTATCGATACCAAGATCAAGTGTACCGAAACACTTTTTTGTGTTCATCATATTGTTTCGAAACCGGTTCATGTGGTTTCGATACGCAGGCCAATTCTTCTAGAAAACCATCGTATTTTTGCCCATGTATGGATACCCTGTGAATAGGTAATTAAACCTTCTACTCAAAAAGTATAGATTACACAAGTTTCATGCCTTAGGCGAAAAAAAGGTTCTCTATTTTCATATAAGACTCTATAGGCATAAACCACACTTCAAACATTATCTCTAGATGCATAGTCACCTAATTCTATACGCAAAACACATAATTCATAAGCATACTTCAACAATAACTAGCATGGTATATCGTACTTTAAAATTAACATATAATGAATCTCAAAATACCTCATTAACATAAAAGTATATTAAATATAGTATTCAAGACAAAATAGCCAAAAACACATAGGTTCACTAAGCTATCTTTTAAGCAATAGCAACATTGATAAACATCAAATATGTATAAGCATACGACTACAATAAGTCTCATCATCATAACAATATTCTTAACATGGTAACCCATCTCATTGTTCTCTCACTGTTACTAAGGTTACAAAAATACATACTTGAGCTCGTACTTGGCGATTATATGGAATCCTTGCTTGCCCTTGTTGCCTCAACATCTTTATCCTACATTGTAAGGTAAAAGAGAGGGTTAAGCATAAAGCTTAGTGAGGGAATAAAACACATTTAAAACTCATTTAAAAATACCTTACAATGCAGCCCATAATAAATCGATTTCATCAATTTAAAACATATGTCATGCTTTTTATAAAACAAAACGTTCATGGCTTAAAACGCCACCTTTGAAACTTAGTAAGTGTCAACAAACCATGGCTAATAATGCCATCATTAGAACCTAGTAAAAATATCTCTTTGAAATCACATGCTTTATAATTAAAAACATAAGTCTTACATGCTAATCACATAGCAATGCTTACACATGCATCTCAATGTACAAATATCAAGTCTTATATGCTACAACATAGCAATGCTCAAATCACATACATATCAATGCACAAATCCATATTAAAACACATGGATAATCCCATATGCAAACAAGTACCATAAAACTTACCTTTGAAAAACATTCACATATATAGGTGCTAGTGATCAGATTTGTACTACTAAAAATTGTTAGGATAAACAGGAAATCGCATGATAGTACTACCCCAAAGCATGCGCATGTTGATACTACTCTCAACATGATAATTTTCACCTTGGTGTATGGTGATAGTATTACTCTGTAAAACTAAATTTGATTTTGAGATAACCATTAAATAGAAGGACTATTCTTTGAAATAATTTTAAGTTCCTAAGTCAATATTTTTGATTTCAAGTCAAACAAAGATTTTAAAAGAAAATTCTAAGTGTTTTTGCACGACGGTATCGAACCATGGTTCGATACCCCTGGATTTTCAAAGCCATGTTCTTATGTTCAAGAACAGGTATCGAACCCCCATTTGAAACAAAGGAGCTCACTGTCAGCCTCTGTTTTGAAACACTGTTCGAAACCTTTGGATTTTCAAAGCCATATTTTTTGTGTTCAAGAACATGTATCGAACCACTATTCGAAACAAAGGAGCTCACTGCCAACCTCTGTTTCGAAGCATGGTTCGATGCACTTCGTGCACTTTTTTAGTATTTTAAAATCTATTAAAAATAGACCCCTGGTATAGAACTATGGTTCGATACCACCCTTAATCCCAACGGCTATTTTTGCATTAAATGTTTTGACCGTTGGTGGTAGTTAATTTTTTGATTGGTGGTTAGCCTATTCCGAAGCATGGTTCGATACCAACCTTCACAGTTTCAAAAAGGTATCGAAGCATGATTCGATACCCCTTGGTTTAATGCACAACGACTCTTTCTATTCTTAGTCTGTTTCGAAACAAGTAATACGTGTTTCGATACCGCCTGCTGCAGAGTGCATTTATGGTGGGAAATTGAAGTCTAAACGGCCATATTTATGTTCCCAACAACCACAACGGATAGAAATCAATAAGATGATATAAAATGAAGCAATTTCAACAACATTAAGGACTATTTGAACCTTAAGCAACATCCAAGCACACAAATCCAACTCAAAGCACTTTATTGCATATTTTAACCTCCCAACTTGTGTATTTTACTTTGGTCAGTTGTAATTTAAGTTTGGGGAGAGTTTGTTTGTATTTGGGGCTATTATTTCTTGTGAGAGAATCCTTCTTAGCCAAACCAAATCTCTTGTAACACCTTGTGAGGTCTAAATCAATTTTGGGTAGAAAATTGATTTGCTTGTAAAGGTTATCCCTTGAACCTAGAAAAAGGTTGAATTCAATAGTGAATTGGTTTCAAAATCCTTAGTGGGAGCTAAGGTAGTGGATGTAGAGCTTGTTCGAAGCTTGAACTACTATAAATCATTGTGTTCCTTATTTCTCAATTTATACCGAAAAATCTCCTACCAAATTTTTTTTAATATCCAATTCACCCCCTCTTGGCCATTATTCAACGTTGATCAACTCAACAATTGGTATCAGAGCTAGATCTTTGAAGGGATTCACCTCCACCAAAAAAGATCCAAGGGTTGTTGATCATCTCTACAACAAGAATCTAATGGCCTCCACTTCTGGTTCGTGGAACGAGTCTCACTCCATCACCAAGCCACCCTTCTTCAATGGGGACAACTATCCTTACTGGAAGAATAGGATGAGACTATTCATTAACTCCAATAATTATGTCCTTTGGGATATAATCGAAGATGGACCCTCTATCCCTATGAAGCAAGAAGGAGATCGGCAAGTGCCTAAGAAAAGGAACGAGATGACCGATGAAGAAAGAAGGAGAATGTCCATAAATGATAAGACTCTTCACATTCTCTTTTGTGCTTTAGGTCCCGACATCTACTCCAAGATGTCTTCATGTACAAGTGCCAAAGAAGTTTGGGACTCCTTGGAGACAACTTATGAGGTCACCAACGATGTGAAAGAAACAAAGATTGGTTTTCTCAATTTAAACTATGAAAATTTCAAGATGGAGCTGGATGAAGACATCACCAAAATGTTCGATAGATTTTTCGTGATTGTCAATGGTCTCAAGGATTTTGGTGAGATTATTCCGAAAGAGAAACTCGTGAGGAAGCTTATCTACTCTCTTCTCGAGTCTTGGGATAGCAAAAGGACGACTATCATTGAAGCCAAGGACTTGAAGACTCTAAAGCTAGATGCTCTTGTGGGATCTCTTCTTACCCATGAGATCATGAAGAAAGGAAGAGAAGAAGAGAAAAAGAAAGAAGAGGTAATGATAGAAAAGAGGGAAGTAGAAAAAAAGAAGTAAGGGATTGCTCTTAAAGCTTCATTGTCACAAGAAGAAGTGGACACTAGTGAAGAAGAAGAGCTAGAGGAATTGGCCATGGTGGCCAAAAGATTCACAAGGCTCATGAGGGCAAATAGGAATCGAAGATTCCAACGAAAGAGGGACTTCAAAGCAAAGAGCAAAGAAAAGGAGAAAGATCAAATTATTTGCTATGAATGCAAGAAGCCCGGTCACATTAGGACCAATTGCCCACTATACAAAAGGAAGGGTTTTGAGAAGAAGAAACACAAAGCTCATGTTGCCACTTGGAATGATGAGGAGTCATCATCCGTTGAGGACAATGAGGTGGCCAACTTGTGTCTCATGGCTCTTATTGAGCCTAAGGTAACCCTTGAACCATCTTGTAATGATTTATCTTATGATGAACTTTATGATGCTTATGATGAACTACAAGATGTGTATGATGAGTTGGTTTTAAAATTCAAAGAATCCATTTTAAAAAGCAAGAAAACCATTTCCGATTTAGAAATGAAAAATGATTCTTTGACTAAAACGATTTTGGATTTGGAAGAAAAGGTTATTGATTTAAATGATGATTTAAAATTTTTTCAAAAAGAAAATGTTGATTTAAACAACCTTATTTCAAGCTTGAGTGAAAATCACCACAAGGTGGTGAATGAGCTTAAAGAACAAATTAAGGTGGTTGAGAGTTCAACTTTTAAAAAAGGAAGCTCTTCAAAACCCAACCATGTCAAAAGAAATTTTCAAAACCACAAACAAAAAGGTTTTCAAAGGCATTTTAGACATAGAAAAATTAGGAGTGTCTGGGCTCTTAAGGAACTCATTGTTTCTAATAATGTAAATGCCATTGCCTCTTGGATTCCTAAGAGAACCAAGCTTTTAGGGACTAACTCTCATGGACCCAAAATGATTTGGGTACCAAAAGTAAGAAACTAAATTTTTGTTTGTAGGTTGAGCATTGCTTCAAGGCCAAAGCTTCAAGTCAAATATGTGGTACCTTGATAGTGGATGCTCAAGGCATATGACCGGAGACAAGGGACGATTTAAGGAGTTAGAGCTCAAAAAGGGTGGAGTAGTGACATTTGGTGACAACTCCAAAGGCCAAATTGAGGGTATTGGCTCTATTGGTAATCACTCCTCTATCCTTATTGAAAATGTCTTACTTGTTAATGGTCTTAAGCATAATTTGTTGAGCATTAGTCAATTGTGTGATAAAGGTTTCTATGTTTCATTTGATAAAAATGGTTGCAAAATTATTGACATAGAATCCAATAGAACAATGCTCATAGGTCATCGCATAGGAAATATTTACATGGTGCATCTAGATGACATAAACTTATCTCATGCATGCTTGGTTTCTAGTGATGAAAATGATGCATGGTTATGGCATAGGAAACTTTTTCATGCTAGCATAAGTGTTTTAGAGAAACTTGCCTCCCAAAATCTAGTTAGAGGTTTACCTAAGCTCAAATTTTCATTGGATAAAATTTGTGATGCATGTGCTAAGGGTAAACAAAAGAGAGTTTCTTTTAAGTCCATTAATGATGTTTCAACTAGTAGAGTATTACAATTGATCCATATGGATCTTTTTGGACCTATTAGGATTACTAGTTTGGGTGGAAAATCATATGCTTTTGTTATTGTTATTGTTGATGATTACTCTAGATATACTTGGATTCTATTTTTAAGCTCTAAAGATGAAGCCTTAGAAAAATTCATCACATTTTCAAACATTTCTCAAAATGATCTTGATCAAAGAATTTCTCATATTAGAAGTGATCATGGAACCGAATTTCAAAATTTAGGTTTTGAAAATTTTTATAATGAAAATGGTATTAGCCACAATTTTTCGGCTCCTCATACTCCTCAACAAAATGGGGTAGTTGAGAGGAAAATTAGAATTTTAGAGGAAATGGCTAGAACCATGCTTTGTGAAAACAATTTACCTAAGTACTTTTGGGAGGAAGCCACAAACACTTCTTGTTACATCATAAATCGAGTAATGATTAGGCCTATTTTAAAGAAAACTCCTTACGAGATTTTAAAATCTAAAAAGCCTAACATTAGCTATTTTCACCCTTTTGGGTGCAAGTTTTTTGTTTTGAACAATGGAAAAGACAATTTAGGTAAATTTGATGCAAAAAGTGATGAAGCTATTTTTCTTGGTTATTCTTTAAATTCTAAGGCTTATAGAGTTTTCAACAAAAGAACCTTAGTTGTAGAGGAATCTATACATGTGGTTTTCGATGATAACCTCCTTCCTTGGAAGGATTCTTGTGATGATGATGATGTAAGAATCATTGAAACCATTGATGATGGACAAATATCAAAGGTGGATGGGATTTCAAGCAATGAGGAAGCACAAGATCCTCCAATAGAAGCTCTTGGAAATGTAAAACTTGAAGAAAAGGAAGTGAGCTACCCAAGGGAGTTCAACTATGTCAAAAGTGGTGAAATCTTGGGTGATCCATCCAAGGGGGTAACTACTCGTTCTTCTCTTAAATTAATGAATCATATTGCATTTATCTCATACATAGAGCCTAAAAATATCAAAGAAGCCTTAGGTGATGATTATTGGATTTTGGCTATGCAAGAAGAGTTAAATCAATTTGAGAGAAGTAATGTATGGACATTAGTTGATAGGCCTAGTAACAAGTCTACTATAGGAACTAAATGGGTCTTTAGAAATAAACTAGATGAGAGTGGTAACATTGTAAGAAACAAAGCTAAATTAGTAGCTCAAGGTTACACTCAAGAGGAGGGAATAGATTTCGATGAAACCTATGCACCCATAGCTAGAATGGAAGCCATTAGGATGCTACTTGCATTTGCATGTTATCATGATTTCAAGCTTTTTCAAATGGATGTCAAAAGTGCTTTCTTAAATGGTTTTATAAATGAAGAAGTGTATATTGAACAACCACCGGGTTTTGAAGACTTAAAATTTCCAAACCATGTTTTTAAATTAACAAAAGCTTTATATGGTTTGAAACAAGCTCCTAGAGCTTGGTATGAAAGGCTTTCAAATTTTCTAATTGAAAAAGGTTTTGAAAAAGGGAAGGTGGATACTACACTTTTTATAAAAAGGTTTAAAAATGACATCGTAGTAGTTCAAATTTATGTTGATGATATTATTTTTTGATCTACTAATGAGTGTTATTGTCAAGAACTTTCTAAGCTAATGCAAGGTGAATTCGAGATGAGCATGATGGGGGAGCTCTCATTCTTTTTGGGACTCCAAATAAAGCAAAGGAAGGATGGCACCTTCATCAATCAAGCAAAATACATCAAGGATATGCTCAAAAAGTTTGGATTGGAGAATGTGAAACCTCAAGCCACTCCAATGAGCTCATCTACTAAGCTTGACAAGGATGAAGGAGGTAAGTGTGTTGATTCTAAATTGTATAGATCAATGATAGGTTCTTTGCTTTACCTTACCGCAAGTAGACCGGATATTATGTTTAGTGTTTGCTTGTGTGCTAGGTTTCAAGCTAGTCCTAGAGAATCACATTTAGTTACCATTAAGAGAATCTTTAGATACCTTAGAGACACCCCTTGTTTAGGTCTTTGGTATCCTAAAGTCTCATCCTTTGATCTTCATGCCTATTCGGATGCGGATTATGGTGGTTGTAAGATCGATAGGAAAAGTACTTCCGGAACTTGTCAATTCCTAGGTAGTATGCTCATATTTTGGTTCTCAAAGAAACAAAATAGTGTAGCTATCTCTACCACCGAAGCGGAGTACATATCCTTAGGGAGTTGTTGTGCTCAAGTTTTATGGATGAAGCAACAACTCTTAGATTATGGCATTAAGGTAGACACCATAACTCTTAAGTGTGATAATACTAGTGCCATATGTCTTACCAAAAACCCCATTCAACACTCTAGAACTAAGCACATAGAAATTAGACACCACTTCATTAGAGATCTTGTGTCTAAAAATGATGTTGTTTTAGAGTTTGTTGACACCTTAAATCAATTAGCGGACATTTTTATGAAACCTTCGGATAAGGAGCATTTTTAGACCCTTAGGAGAGAGTTAGGTCTAACTAGCCTACCTTGACCTCTTAAGTGTTATTTTTATGCATTTTTGCTTGAATATTGATTGACATCATGCTTATGTTTTTCTTTGTATCTTGATGTCTCCATGCATTTTGCTAAGGGGAGTATGAACTTATTCATGCATTTTAATCATGTCAGAACATTATATGCATGCTTTTAGGAGCTTTAGAAACTCATCTCTAGTACTTTTAGAAGCCTAAATGCAAAGCTTTCCTCGGTGGTATCGAACCCTGTTTCATACCCGTTCATCATCTAATCTGGGAAGTGTCTGGGAAGAACAGGTATCGAACGATGCTTCGATACCTGGTTCGATACAGGCATCGAAACAAGCCTGTTTTGATACCTGGCTCGAAACACGCAACGGTAGTTTGGTTTAAAACACCCAAAACCTAATTTTAATCACATTAAAACACTTCCAAAATTAAATCTTCAAACCCTAGCTGACCCTCTCTTTATAATCCCCTCAAATCCGCCTCTCTTAACAAAAAATCTTCACGTTTTCTTTGAGTGATTTTAATCTACGCATCAAAGACTATATCATATCAACAAACGGTGCTTAACAATCACTTGATTCCTCCTAATCTTCACTCAAGGTATATTTTCGGAAAACCTTATTTTCGTTTGGATTTAGATTGTTAAAAATTAGATTTTGAACATATTTCAATTGTCTATTGTATGGGTTTTCATAATCCTACAATTTCTTTTAAAAATCCAATTTTTTTTTCAATCGAATATAAATCCTTTTCGTATTTTTTTGGTTTGGGTTTCTAATTTTTTGATAAAATTTTCAAATACCTTGAATTGTTAGATTACTTCATAGGATTGAATTTGATTATATAGCATACATGTTTATCAAACTAATCAAATCGTTTTGTGATATATCTAGACTATGGCACCAAAGAAACGTTCTCGTACCGAGGCTGGTTCTTCATCACGCTCTACTCGCGTTGATGTCCAAGAAGTCCTTACACGATGCTTAGATATACCTCAACGGGCCAACCAATTCATTCTCTTTCGCCATATCCCTCTTAAACAAGAACGTAGGGTTGATGTCAATTTCATGAACTCTATCAAATTTCCATTCAAATACTACAATCTTCTTGTTCAATGGAAGTTCTTGCAATTTCTTACCCACTCCGGTAATTTTTTCCTACTCTCGTCCTAATTTTTTACACAAATGCCACATGTCTTCTTGATCCTATGGACGAAACCAAGGTTGTAGCCATCGAGTCTTTTCTTATGGGCAAACTCTTTCAAATCGATGTCTCAACCTTTGAGGAGGTTTTTGGCCTTGAGGATGAGGGTGAAACCGATGTGGAAGCTCTAGGCCAATTTACCGGAGCCGCATCTTCTCTGGATATACATGATCGTTTTCTTCATCTTATCATCTCGTGGTGGATTCGTCCATCTAATGGTAAGTATTCCCGTATACGTCAAGTAGACAGTTTTTGGTTAAAGTGTTTTTGTGAACGTGTTAGACCAAATCTCACCCAAATTGTCTTCTCCGAAATTGTTTGGCATGCTAAAAACCGAGCCACCCTTCTTGTCCAATCTTTTCCTTATGCATGTATTTTAAGTTCTATTTTCTTGCATTTGCGAATTATTGCTCTTTAGACCGGGTAAAGTCTTTGAAAGAACTCATTGGTGAGACTTCTCTTCACTGTGCCCACTTTGTTTATTCCGGTAACGGTGAATGGTCTCGTGGTGCTCCTCCTCCTCCTCCCATTGACCCCGAGCCTATTCATCAAGTTTCTCCGAGTGTTGACATGATGACCTTCCTTACTACTCGGTTCAATAACTTGGTATGCTCAGTTTGGTACTTTGAATGACAACTTTGGTTCATTGAGTGCTCGCTTGGATTCTATGGATGGTCGTCTTGACTCTATGTCCACTCAATTCCAATCTAGTTTTGACTCTATGAATACTATATTGAAGGGACTAGAAACTCAAGGTCATGCCTTGCGCATCTCTATTGAAGCCCTTCGGTATACTCAAGAACTTAACACGCAAGATGCCAATGTTGAGGATGAAGATGACGAGGAAGACGAAGACGAAGAGGACGAAGACAAGGATGATGATGATGAGATGGGCGATTAGAGACCCTCCTTTATGCTTTGCTATTTTGGCTTTTTAGGACTAGCTATGTTTTCTTAAGCTTTTGTTGCATTCATAATTAGACCATATGCACCTATTATTATTTCCTTTTTTATTTTGTTTACTTTGTTGGATTTGGATTTTTAATATTTAATGCTATGGATTGTGTTTATTAATTTTCTCCTTAATGTCTTATATTTCTTTATAGTTCATTGATTTTGATCTAATAAAAAGGGGGAGAATTTTTATGCTTTTAAGTTTAGGATAACCACCATATTTAATGTATTTAAAAATTGTGCACATATTAAGGGGAAATCTTTAAAAGTTTTCAAAGTGTTTTTAATTCCAAAAATTTTGACTTAAACTTAAAAATCTTTAAATGGTTTTGTTATATCAAAAAGGGAGAGATTGTAAAAATAAATTTGATTTTGATATAACAATTAAATAGAAGAACTATTCTTTGAATTAATTTTAAGTCCCTAAGTCAATATTTTTGATTTCAAGTCAAACAAAGATTTTAAAAGAAAATTCTAAGTGTTTTTGCACGACGGTATCGAACCATGGTTTGATACCCCTGGATTTTCAAAGCCATGTTCTTATGTTCAAGAACAGGTATCGAAACCCCATTCGAAACAAAGGAGCTCACTGCCAGCCTCTGTTTCGAAACACCGTTCGATACCTTTGGATTTTCAAAGCCATATTTTTTGTGTTCAAGAACATGTATCGAACCACCATTCAAAACAAAGGAGCTCACTGCCAGCCTCTGTTTCGAAGCATGGTTCGAAGCACTTCGTGCATTTTTTTTAGTATTTTAAAATCTATTAAAAATAGACCCCTGGTATCGAACTATGGTTCGATACCACCCTTAATCCCAACGGCTATTTTTACATTAAATATTTTGACCGTTGGTGGTAGTTAATTTTTTGATTGGTGGTTAGCTTGTTCCGAAGCATGGTTCGATACCAACCTTCACAGTTTCAAAAAGGTATCGAAGCATGGTTCGATACCCCTTGGTTTAATGCACAACGACTCTTTCTATTCTTGGTCTGTTTCGAAACAAGTAATACGTGTTTCGATACCGCCTACTGCAGAGTACATTTATGGTGGGAAATTAAAGTCTAAACGGCCATATTTATGTTCCCAACAACCACAACGGATAGAAATCAATGAGATGGTATAAAATGAAGCAATTTCAACAACATTAAGGACTATTTGAACCTCAAGCAACATCCAAGCACACAAATCCAACTCAAAGCACTTTATTGCATATTTTAACCTCCCAACTTGTGTATTTCACTTTGATCAGTTGTAATTTAAGTTTGGGGAGAGTTTGTTTGTATTTGGGGCTATTATTTCTTATGAGAGAATCCTTCTTAGCCAAACCAAATCTCTTGTAATACCTTGTGAGGTCTAAATCAATTTTGGGTAGAAAATTAATTTGCTTGTAAAGGTTATCCCTTGAACCAAAAAAAAGGTTGAATTCAATAGTGAATTGGTTTCAAAATCCTTAATGGGAGCTAAGATAGTGGATGTAGAGCTTGTTCGAAGCTTGAATCACTATATATCATTGTGTTCCTTATTTCTCAATTTATACCGAAAATTCTCCTACCAAATTTTTTTTAATATCCAATTCACCCCCCTCTTGGCCATTATTCAACGTCGATCAACTCAACAATTGGTATCAGAGCTAGATCTTTGAAGGGATTCACCTCCACCAAAGAAGATCCAAGGGTTGTTGATCATCTCTACAACAAGAATCTAATGGCCTCCACTTCCGGTTCGTGGAACGAGTCTCACTCCATCACCAAGCCACCCTTCTTCAATGGGGACAACTATCCTTATTGGAAGAATAAGATGAGGCTATTCATTAACTCCAATGATTATGTCCTTTGGGATATAATCGAAGATGGACCCTCTATCTCTATGAAGCAAGAAGGAGATCGACAAGTGCCTAAGAAAAGGAACGAGATGACCGATGAAGAAAGAAGGAGAATGTCCACAAATGATAAGCCTCTCCACATTCTCTTTTGTACTTTAGGCCCCGATATCTACTCCAAGATGTCTTCATGTACAAGTTCCAAAGAAGTTTGGGAATCCTTGGAGACAACTTATGAGGGTACCAACGGTGTGAAGGAAACAAAAATTGGTCTTCTCAATTTAAACTATGAAAATTTCAAGATGGAGCCGGATGAAGACATCACCAAAATGTTCGATAGATTTTCCGTGATTGTCAATGGTCTCAAGGGTTTTGGTGAGATTATTCCAGAAGAGAAACTCGTGAGGAAGCTTATCTACTCTCTTCCTGAGTCTTGGGATAAGAAAAGGACGGCTATCATTAAAGCCAAGGACTTGAAGACTCTAAAGCTAGATGCTCTTGTGGGATCTCTTCTTACCCATGAGATCATGAAGAAAGGAAGAGAAGAAGAGAAAAAGAAAGAAAAGGTAAAGAAAGAAAAGAGGGAAGTAGAGAAAAATAAGCAAGGGATTGCTCTTAAAGCTTCATTGTCACAAGAAGAAGTGGACACTAGTGAAGAAGAAGAGCTAGAGGAATTGGCCATGGTGGCCAAAAGATTCACAAGGCTCATGAGGGCAAATAGGAATCGAAGATTCCAACGAAAGAGGGACTTCAAAGCAAAGAGCAAAGATGCACAACGGCTCTTTCTATTCTTGGTCTGTTTCGAAACAGGTAGTACGTGTTTCGATACCGCCTGCTGCAGAGTACATTTATGGTGGGAAATTGAAGTCTAAACGACCATATTTATGTTCCCAACAACCACAATGGATAGAAATCAATGAGATGATATAAAATGAAGCAATTTCAACAACACTAAGGAATATTTGAACCTCAAGCAACATCCAAGCACACAAATCCAACTCAAAGCACTTTATTGCATATTTTAACCTCCCAACTTGTGTATTTCACTTTGATCAGTTGTAATTTAAGTTTGGGGAGAGTTTTTTTGTATTTGGGGCTATTATTTCTTTTGAGAGAATCCTTCTTAGCCAAACCAAATCTCTTGTAACACCTTGTGATGTCTAAATCAATTTTGGGTAGAAAATTGATTTGTTTGTAAAGGTTATCCCTTGAACCTAGAAAAAGGTTGAATTCAATAGTGAATTGGTTTCAAAATCCTTAATGGGAGCTAAGGTAGTGGATGTAGAGCTTGTTCGAAGCTTGAACCACTATAAATTATTGTGTTCCTTATTTCTTAATTTATACCGAAAAATCTCCTACCAAATTTTTTTTAATATCCAATTCACCCCCTCTTGGACATTATTCAACGTCGATCAACTCAACATACTCCTATCAACCTGGATGTGACAATACTACTCCTATCACACAACATTAGATTATTAGTCAAAATGCAACATACAAAGAATTTTCATTCGTACGAATTTTTAATGTTTATAGTGCACTCTCGACCCTATTCATCGATCAACTTATCCCATAAGGTTCATCACTTAACCAACCAATATATTATCAAAATCAATGCTCAAAACTTAATACAAAACATAATTCAAATCATATGTATCCCACTTTTTATACATCATTTGTAAAAACCAATAAAATGAATTTTAACTTTTTTTAAAACAAAACCGTGGGAACATCAGATGTATATAAAATCTCCTTAAAAACACTATGAGAGAATTTATATACATACACAATCTCATATGCACAACACAATAAGAGCATAACAGTTAACATTGTAAAAATATGGCGTAATATGAGAACCTTTAAGAAAGCAATACATAAAACTTACTTAAGAGTGTAGGGAGGTTTCTTAAACCTTTCCCACACCCCTAAACCTCTGAAAAATCAAGTAAAACATTATCTAAGCAACCCACTCTCATAATCCACTCACCAATAACCGTTTCTTGTTCGACAAGTCACTGAAACTTCAGTCGATCAATTCAAACTTGATCATCTACTTCTTGATATGTTTTAAGCATCAAAATCAAAGGATTTAATTCTCCTAAATGCACATACATATCTCTTAATTCGGATCAATACACAATAACTTTAACCCGCCTAAAAACCTTAACCAAAAACTACTAAACTTCTCCTAAACCTATAGTCCAGGATTAGGGAGTTTAAAAATACATTATAAACATCCCAATATGTTCAAAATCAACAATTTAAGACCAAAAAATAGTGAGTAAAAACTTTGAACGAAAATTATAGATTTTGATCAAAAATCGATTTTTCTTAAACTAAGAGAGTAAAAATGTTCTTACCAAGCCAATAACTTGGAAATTTAAATAAAGAACCTTTTAAAATAAGAGGATTGAATGTTTCTTACCTCCAATTCTGACCCAACTAACTTCCATTGTTTTTTAGAAGGAAAACGAGTGAAAAATAATTTTTTTGAAGATGGAAAAATTATAAATATTTATTAGAACAAAATTAATGAAAACAAATCAATTTTACCTTGGAAAGACGATCGTTATCTGCCTTGTGAAGAGGGGAAACGAAAATAATAAAATAAGGGTTTAGTTTCTGATATAAAATAGGTTTTTAGAAATTAAATATAGTAATTTGGGTTATTAATTAAAATTTTGGGATAAGTGTTAATTGAATAAGACCATAGAAGTTTAGATCAATTAGAATTTGTATTGGATCAAAGTCCCTTAAAGATTTAAAGTTTTGACTTAGTTTATAAAATTGTCCTTAAGTTTTCAATTTTTACAAAATAGTCATTAATTTCAAAATTTTAGGAATTTAATCGTCAATTTTCGAAATTGGGATGACCAAAGTCAAATATGTGTCAAATAAGGATTCTTAAATTTTTTTCAATAATTTATTTTGATTTAAAACTAAATTTTAAATATTTAATCCCAAACTAGACTCAACCGACCCACTAACTTCTAAGCCCAACTTTGGGGCATTACAACTCTCCCTCACTTAAGAAATTTTATCTTTAAAATTTTAACCCTGGAAAGAGATAAGGAAACTACTCCTTCACAAGTTTCTTTCACTCACACGTGACTTTCCAAACACCATAATACCACTAAAACTCTCTAACTCACACAAGGATCTTACCACAAAGGACCTTTGCTCCCATAACCAAGATCTCAACATACATCTCATAAAGACAAGATTCAGTCTCATCCTAACACCACCATTCAACACAATTTGAAATGCTGCACAAAACAACGGTGCACCAAAAACGATATGGTCATTCTCAACACTCATTGCACTCTCAAGCCAAAAACAAAACCCTTTTTCTTTTCCCAATGGCTTAACCTCTCCTTATTCAAGGTTGTTAATCGACTTTCGACAAACTGCCACAACTTCTAACTTCCACTAAGAAGCTTAACTTTCTCAAACATATTCCAACATACAAGGCAATAATCAAAACTTTTCACCGAATCTTGCTTAACACAACAACACATAACAACTTTCACCAACATAAACCTTAAAAAGTACCACTCGATCACAAAACTTCTAAACACGACTATAAGCAACTCTACCAATGACAACATCCTTACCAAGAACCCAAAAGATTCATGTCGCAACACCTTAACATAACTTTCCAGACCTGGATAACTCATACGATTTAGATTCCTGATGGAAGCTCTAGAGTCCTATTGGTTCCACCTTTTTCAGATTGTAGTATTTAAGATGTCGTTCCCACGAGGACTGTGTCGATTCTACTACTTCTTATAACTACACTTAAGAAATTAAAAACATAGGTAATTGGATTGATTTTAATTGCATTAACTAAACTATATTAAAGTATAGAAAAGAAATAATTAAGAACAGTGAGGTTAGATTGAATGCTTTGTAGAGGAGAATCCAGTTATATTACTAATCCACTTATTAATGCAATAGGTTTAACTGCCGCCTCGGCGGATCGCACAAAGGGTCACCGCAGCTGCTAAGGCGGGGTTATGCTTGTCGAAAATTCAACTTTTCATAGTTCGACAAAACAGCCGTATATGTTTTTCCTTATCCCTAAGCAAAGAAAGTTATTGAAATCCCCGTATCTTGATGACACCTTCCGACGTTAATCAAGGGTAGATAACAACCTCATATGCGTCTTGTTAGTCGCTGAAATCCGATCCAGATTAGTCAATGCCCTTGAGCAAAGACTATATTCTTTCGTTTCATGAGCCTAACTCTCTCGATATTAGATAAATGAATATTTGTTCACATACTTATCATCTCGAGCCCATATGCAAAGAAAGTTAAGTACCTAGAAAGAATAAACTATGAAATAAGACTTGCATTAATAAATATCAATAACAATTTAACCTTCCTCTCCATCTACTCCACAACAATATAAACCTCCAACTTCTTCTCCCTTAAACCTAAACCTAATGAATGCCTTATATATGCCAAGTCCTAAGTTGATCTTTCCATGCAAGGAAATAGTTTTAAATAGAAGAGAAGTCTAATTCCTAATTAAATTATAATAAATAAATTTTAATTCCTAAAATGTCTCTTCCCGTGGTTTGGCTTGGGTTCGACTTCCTAACTGAGTTGTCCTTCTTTCTTTATCTTTAGGAATCCTTTCCTCTTCCTGTTGAGTATCACTCGTCTTCTTTTTATGCTGTCGTGGTAGTCTTCAGAACGCTACCATGGCGGATGCTTCATTGCAATTTGATAAATGCTCAACTCACTATCACTTTCTATATTTTTCATGGGCATTAATCATCAATTCTACACCTACTTGAATCAATGCATATACTTAATATGATATATTTAAGGATTATGCTACTAAAGATAATATTTGTAGAAAAGACATACTTTACTGTATTTTTATGTCCGTACAGGAACAAGTATTGCCGCGGTAGCAAACTGGGGCCGAGGCAGGACCTGATGCTGAGGTAGCAGAGGATAAATAGCAAAATGGAAGGCAAACTGAGGAGAAAAATGAGGAGAACATTGTTGGACAAGAAGCCCAAGGATCGGAGTTGAACAATACGAGGAAAGCCCAAGGACAAGGCCATGCAGAAAAAAGCCTTCTAGAAGAATTAAACTTGGGAAATATTTAACCTACGTATATGACTTGTTCCCTACTCGAAGTTGTATTCTATTTAGAAAAGGTTGGCCCTAGGACAAGCCTATATAAGGCATAGCTGTCCAAGGGAATAAGAGAGCCGAATTTGAGAGAGTTTACCCTAGGAATAATTCTTCCCATCATGTTCTAAGCTTTCTTAGGGTTTAGTTGAAAGTTGTGAAGTATTAGTGAGAATAGATTGTATCTTGTTTCTTGTTTCAATGCAATAAAATATCAAAGTCTGCTTACTTTTTGCCATTCTTTGTTCTTACATCCAAGCTCTGGAGAGAAGTTTGTAAGTAATCTATTTGTGTAGACTCGGAAGAGTTAGACTCACAAAAGAAGTAAGTATGGTATTTGACTTGATTGAAAAATACTAACTCGACCTAGGGATAGGTTAGAGTTTCAGCGGCTAAAAGAAGTGTAGGATTGGTTATTGGTTATAATTGATTAACACCGGTAGGTATCATCAAGGACTAATCATCAATAGTGTTTCAACTTAGGGATAAGCGGAGCCATCAAAGGATACTTTGCCGAACTTTGGTAAATCTACCCAAGAGTAAGAGATTGCCGCGACAGAGAACACCACCGCTGCCGACGACAGTAATCAGTAGTACTGTCGAGGCAGTGTAGTGCAATTGCATTGGACAGAAACAGATTAATCGAATCCACTATACGAACACAACTGGATCTTATCTTCTTTCTCAATTTGATCTCCTTTTATCTATTTTTCTTTAATTGCTTTATTTAGTTAAAAACTCATCTATATGTGTTTTTATTTCTTTTTACAGAACAAGAAGATCGAAGAGGACATATTAAGTACACCAATCCCTGTGGAGACTATATTCAATAATACTTATCACTTATTACTTGTGATGTGTTCACTTGCACTAATTGCGCATATTTGACACGCATCACAATTCAACATCTATTTTCTTCTTTGGCTCATTACTTTGATCTAGTTTTCTGTCTAAGAAACAAAACTATCAAACATCTCTGTTTTATATCAAATAATAGATAAATTCATAATAACAGTATTCGGATGCTGAGATATGGAAAATAATCAGAAATATCTATTATTGCTTTTAATTCTGTCTTTATTAGCAATAAATAAGTGGAGAAATGATGTAAAAATAGAGAACTTTTAGGTACTCATCACCCCCAAACTCGGCCTCTTCTTGCTTCTAGGAAATCCTCGGAACTGGACTATGAGTCTTAGTGTGTGTGTGCGTAGTTGTGTCAAAGCTGATTTTCTAAGTTCTAATCCATTTTCTAGCTCAAGACTTTCGACTAAGATTTCTAATTCTTTTGCTTTTCTTTCTCCCTGAAGTTGATGTATAATTATATATTGCTATATAGTTATACTTGCTTGAGCCAGTCATGGGCACCTCAAGTAATTTAAGCATATTATTATTAGAGCCAGTGATAGGTGATGCGTGTTAAATATGCGTAATTTGTGCAAGTAACACGTCGCAAGTAATAAAGTGATGAGTAAATCAGATATCGTCCCAAAGGGATTACTATACTTAATATGCCTTCTTTTGTCTTCTTGCTCTGTAAAAGAAATAAAGTAAAGATATAGTTAATTTGATTATGATTTGAACTAAATAAAGAAAGCTAAATAAAAAGAGAAAATCAGATAAAGAAAGTGGCCAGGATCCAATTGTATTGTATAGTGGATTCAATTGACTTGTTTTTGTGCAATGCAATCGCACATCACTGCCTCAGTAGAACTGCAAATTACTTCCTTGACAATGATGAAGCTCGCCCGTCGCGGTAATCTCTTGCTCTTGGATGAACTTTACTAAAGTTCGGCAAAATGTCCTTTGATGACTCCGCTTATCTTTAAATCGAATTACTATTGATGACCAGTCCTTGATGATACCTCTCGCCGTGAATCAATTATTATCACCAACCAATCTCACACTTCTTTTAGTCGCTGAAACTCTAACCTATCTCTAGGCCGAGTTAGTGTTTCCCGATTGAAACACCGTACTTATTCCTTTCATGAATCTAACTCTCTCGATATTAGATAAATGGATTACTCATAAACTTCTCTCTCGAGCTTGAATACAAGAACAAAGAATAGCAAAGAATAAGCAAACCTTGATATTTTATTGCATTGAAACAAGAAACAAAGTACAATCTCTTCACACTAATACTCTACAACTTTCACCTAAGCCTAAAGAAAATTAGAACATAATATAAAGAAAAGAAAATTCTAAAAGATGAAGTTTAGGTCTAGGTCTAAGCTCTCGATCATGCATGCTCTTCTCCTTGGACGATTATAGCTTATATAGGCTTGGCCTAGGGAAAACCTTTACTAAGTAGGAATACAACTTGGAGTAGTATACAATTCAAGTACATAATTAAAATATTTCCAATTTTATTCCAACTATGAGGCTTTCCCGTGTGGCCTTTGTCTTGGGCTTTCCACGTGCTATCCAGCTTCGATCCTTGGGCTGCTTGTTTAGCAACGTTCTCCTTAGTTTTCTCCTCAGCTCGCCTATAATATCGATACTTGTCCTTAGCTGCTTCCTCGGTACCAGGTCCTACCTCGGCCTCAATCGCTTCCGCGACGTTAGTTTTTTTCCTACAAAAATACAAAAATGCAGTAAAACTTGCTTTTTCTGTAAATATCTTTATAAGCATAACCTCTAAATATCTCACATTAAGTATGTACATTGGTCCAAGTAGGTGTAGATTGGGTGATTATTACCCATGAAAAGTATAAAAAGTGATAGTGAGTTGAGTACTTATCACACCCCCAAACTCGAACTATTGTTTGTCCTCAAGTAATACAAACAATGAAATTTCCAAACCTTATTCTATTTTGGTCTTATGTTTTCATCTATTCTTCCCACCATAACTATGCCTATTCTTTAGACTTAACCTTTCGGTTACCCAAGGGGTTACCTAGAAAACAAGCTATAAGATTTTGTGGACTGTGTGC
This sequence comes from Abelmoschus esculentus, assembly GCA_035048815.1. Taxonomy (NCBI): domain Eukaryota; kingdom Viridiplantae; phylum Streptophyta; class Magnoliopsida; order Malvales; family Malvaceae; genus Abelmoschus; species Abelmoschus esculentus. Next base: position 15,821,415 of record JAUCBN010000007.1, on the reverse strand, counting down.
ATTTTCGTGGACAAGCTTGATTAAAGGTTTTCTTAGACAAACTCAAGGTTCAAGACAAATAGACTTGGATTTATTGTGCTCCTCTTAAAATAACATTCTTTTGAGCCAATTTCGGGCACCTCAAGGATTGTGTTTTCTCATCAAACATTTCCATCTTTCTTTTGCTATTCTTTTAAGCATACTAGAGACAATTTCGGGTACCTCTAGCATGAAGAAGAATATTTCCTAGAGCCGGTGATAGGCACCTCTAGTCATATTTTCAATAATCTAAGTCTTTATCATCTAAGTTCATTAAAACAATCCCTATAATCCAACAAGTCCCAAAAGTGATTTTAAGATCAACCTTATAGCAAGCTTCTAAGTTTTCTCCCTAAAGTATCCTAAAATTAAGCCTTCTAAACATGACCTAACCATTGTAAGGAGAAAGATTTCTATTGCCTTAAAAAACAATAAACTAAGGCAATGCTGATGAAAAGCAGTGCAAAATTATGAACAGTAATTCAAGCAAGATGGTGGACATAAATTTTTTTGAAAAATCACATAAATACTTCCTTTCATGGCAAGGCCGCGATAGTGGATGGCCTTGACAGTGGATCTACATCCCCAAACTCGAACCAAGCATTATCCTCAATGCTTATATTAGGGGCACACAGTAGGCAACCAAATAATAAGATAATGAACAAGTAAATATATAAAAGCAACATTAATATATATCAAAATTAAAGAGACTCCGAAGAGCTATTGGTAACAATTAATTTTCTAGGTCGTGCTGCCGATTGCTTCATCTTTGGTGATGACGATGGCTGAGGTTTTGCTTGTCGTGGCGGCTGGACTCTTGTTGGTTATGTCTGTTGCATTGGAGCGTCCACTTCTTCTCCTTCCTCTTCTTTGACAACTTCCTCGGTGACCATGATATTTATCCCTGCTTCATTTGTTGGGTCTGCCTAGTCATGGTGAATGCTTAACCCGACAGCGGTGGAACTTTGATTTACGTAGGCATCTATCTCTGCTGATAGACTGCCCATGATGATGAGGAATCCTGGAGGTGTGCTGAAAACTGCCCTCCTCTTTGAAGGTCTTCTACTGGCAGATGATGTCGCGACAGAGTTTGTTGCCCTAGATGGGCCAACAACATGAAATTGTTGTTGAGGGACAGTGGGGAAGAATGGTCGTGGTCCTCCTGGAGCTGGAGTCGACTCGGTGTAGGGTGCAGCTATTACGATCATGTTAGTGGGGAATTCTAGAAACTGCACCCCTTGGCTAGGAAAGTTATGGAGCATCATCTGGGCAAGTATGCTATTGAAGTCCCTTTGATACTCTATGTATCGTTGCTACCGAAGATCCAGAGCTGCCATCCTCTGAAGTATATCCTGGTAGGGGTCTGCTACGGTAGTGGTATGGGCAGTGTTAGGCATGTCTGCCGTGAACTGGGTTCCGATAGCTGTGTCAGCGGTGTATTGCTGAGGAGTTGCTTGGATTGGTTCTGCTTGTGTGATCTGCATAATTTTGTGGCAGAAGTCTCTGGTCCACCCTCGTCTTTGGGCTGTGAATTCATCCGTTTCTGCCATTGGTACACCTACAATAGTAGAAATACCAATAATTAAACAAGGAAAGTATAAGGGTCCTCTATCCTTCTTATCGCACTCGTATCTGTCCCTTAAAATAATCTCTCCATCATTGATGCTCCGTTTGTTGATGATGGATTGAATGAGAACCAATCTCCTTCGATCTATCGTGTTGTTGTGGAAGGTTAGGATGAGGCGTCTTTTGACAAAAGTGTTCCAAAGCTTAGCCTCGGGCTTAAGATTTTGCCTTGCTACCAATCCTCTATTGACACTGATTTCCCAAAGAGTATTGTCGTAGCAAAGGTCATCTTTACTCATCTCATAATCTTCATTGGTGATGTCCTACATGAATTCAGCGTGGACATCACGAACAGTGGTTAGACCGTAGAATAAGTTGATTGTCTCGGCATAAAGTCTGACAAGCCTACCTCGGTAGTGGACATACAGAGAGTCCTTGCTCGGCCCATGAGCATAATATTCTCACACGATGGTGGCATTGGCCTGGGTAGGTTGTAGGCAAAAGATCTCCCAATCTTGATATTTTATCTTGTCAAACAAGTAATGCTCACATAAAATTTTTACCCTGGAAAGAGATAAGGAAACTACTCTATCACAAGTTCCTTTGACTCTCACGTGACTTTCCAAACACCATAATACCACTAAAGCTCTCTAACTCACACAAGGATCTTGCCACAAAGGACCTTTGCTCCCATAACCAAGATCTTAACATACATCTCATAAAGACAAGATTCAGTCTCATCCTAACACCACCATTCAACATAATTTGAAATGCTGCACAAAACAACGATGTACCAAAAACGATATGGTCATTCTCAATACTCATTGCACTCTCAAGCCAAAAGCAAAACCCTTTTTCTTTTCCCGATGGCTTAACCTCTCCTTATTCAAGGTTGGTAACCGACTTTTGACAAATTGCCACAACTTCTAACTTCCACTAAGAAGCTTAACTTTCTCAAACATATTCCAACATACAAGGCAATAATCAAAACTTTTCACCGAATCTTGCTCAACACAACAATACATAACAACTTCCACCAACATAAACCTTAAAAAGTATCACTCGATCACAAAACTTCTAAACACGACTATAAGCAACTCTATCAATGACAACATCTTTACCAAGAACCCAAAAGATTCATGTCGCAATACCTTAACATAACTTTCCAGACCTGGATAACTCATACCGATTTAGATTCCTGATGGAAGCTCTGGAGTCCTATTGGTTCCACCTTTGTCAAATTGTAGTATTTAAGATGTCGTTCCCACGAGGACTGTTTCGATTATACTACTTCTTGTAACTGCACTTAAGAAATTAAAAGCACAGGTAATTGGATTGATTTTAATTGCATTAACTAAACTATATTAAAGTATAGAAAAGAAATAATTAAGAACAATAAGGTTAGATTGAATGCTTTGTAGAGGAGAATCCAGTTATATTGCTAATCCACTTATTAATGCAATAGGTTGAACTGCCGCCTCGGTGGATCGCATAAAGGGTCGTCACAGCTGCTAAGGCGGGGTTATTCCTTATCAAAAATTCAACTTTCCATAGTTCGACAAAGCGGTCATATATGTTTCTTCCTTATCCCTAAGAAAATAAAGCTATTGAAATCCCCGTATCTTGATGATACCTCTCCGCGTTAATCAAGGGTAGATAACAACCTTATATGCGTCTTGTTAGTCGCTGAAATCTGATCCAGGTTAGTCAATGCCCTTGAGCAAAGACCGTATTCTTTCATTTCATGAGCCTAACTCTCCCGATATTAGACAAATAGATATGTCGAACAAGTAATGCTTGATGCTGAAATTTTCCTTATCAGAGTGTTAGAACCCTTATTGTTCCCAAAATTGCCTAGCAATGAAAGTCCTTTTGAAACGTTCTTCAATAGTGGCTGGGTCAAATCGGTTGTAAGTGACCATGGATAAAATAGAGAGTTTAGGATCTTGTAGAGTTTCTTGGAAAATATCTGAAAATTCTAAGAAAGCTTGGAAATAAGCAGAGAGTATTGTGAGAAAGAGATTTGCAAATAAATCTAAAGAAATCAAGAATGCAAGAGTGAATAGTTCAAGAGAAGGAATGTGCTTATATAGGCCACGTCCATGTAGCCGTTTGAATCAACTAGCCGTTAGCCTTTACTTCCGTTGATTGTACTACCGCGGCGGGTATTTCAGAAAACTAGCCGTTTCACTGTTTCTGCCCGTTGGGACTACCGCGGCTCTAACAATGTTTTCTACCCCGACAACAATTTTCCTGTAGTGAACTACTTTTCCTTTATTCTTGCTTTATTGTCCTAAAAAATTTAAACATAAACAAGAAAATAATTAAAGACAAATATCATAATAATAAAAAATAACTTTAAACTAACTTAATTCTAATATAATAATAAAAAGAAAGGGAAGAGATTATGTCACTGGGGGAGTGCATGCAAATGCATCTCCTAAGGTGATTGTCTCTTGTTGGCCAGAATAATGATTCTTCAGATGTTGGCCATTCTCCTTGGATTCATGACCATCCCTTGTTGAATTTCTCTTCACTGCTCTATGTGATCCTGACTAATTGGAATTGAATGTGCCTGGACACTGTGTTTCCCTATTTGTTGCCTCCACATTTGGCTTAATCTTCTTGCCAAATATTCTACCGAGCAAGCGACCGAGGTAGTGATTGCTGAAACAGGATATCTTGGTGCCTACATCTGTGTTGTGGAGGACCTTTCACTCTTCTGCATCATCATATTTTTTCAAAATGTGGAAGGCATTGAGTTTGAATTGTTGGCCATTAACCCTCTTTGTCAACTCTCCCTTTTCCATATCTATGAGCGTACGTCCAGTTGCAAGAAAAGGTCTCCCAAGGATGATCGGTGCATTGTCATCTGCTTTACAATCAAGGAAAAGGAAGTTAGCGGGAAAAATAAATTTATCAACTTGTACCAGTATATCCTCGATCTTTCCTTCAGGATGCACATATGATTTATCCGCAAGTTGGAGCATCACTGTTGTGGTTTTTGCCCTTTCTATTCCAAGCTTTTGGAAAATAGATTTAGGCATCAGGTTTATGCTTGCTCCAAGGTCTCATAGGGCCTTTCTTTGATAGTGTTTACCTATCTCACAAGGTATGGTAAAGCATCTAGGATCCTTTAGTTTGGGAGGCATGCGATTGTGAAGCATTGTCATGCATCCTTCAGTAGCAGCCACTGTTTCAAACTCACCAAGTCTTTTTCTTTTAGACACAATGTCTTTCAAGAACTTAGCATAGTTGGGCATTTGTTCTATTGCCTCAACAAATGGCAAGTTGATGTGGACTTGCTTTAAGATATCTAAAAATTTCTTAAATGGTTGGTCATGTTTTTTCTTTTTCAACCTTTTTGGGAAAGGTGGTGGTGGTCTCATCTATTCTAGGGTTTCATTAGTTTGGAATTTAATACCTGATATCACTGGGTTTTTTGTTTTCTCGGCAGCTTGTTGAGTTACTGCCGAGTTCTCTACTGGGGCAGTGTTTTCTGCTGGGGTTTCTATGACATGATTAGTTTGTTCAACATCCAATTCCTCTGGTTTTTCTTGTTCCACTAGTGGAACTTTATCTATGGAGTTTCCTAACTTTTCCTTAAGTTGTAGGCCTCTCCTAGTAGTGATTGCTTTGCACTGTTTATGACCCATTACCTTAGCAACTTCAGTATTGCTAGGTAATCCTCCTTGTGGTCTAGTATTTATGTTCTGGGTAAACTGTCCAACCTGGGTTTCAAGTACTGTGATTGTTGCCTCTTGGTTCTGCAACCTCATCTCAATTCTATTTATGAATGCATCTGTTCTTTTGATGAAGTTGCTATTCTCTGCCATGTATGATTCTGTTTTCATCATAAAGGCTTTTAGAGAATTCTCTAGTGAACTTATTGTCTACTGCTGATACATCTGCTGCTGCGGCATTGACTATGGTACCTACTGCTACGACAAATGTTGCATTGGTTGCTGGAAACATGGAGGTTGCGTGGTTGAATTTAAGGCATTGTTTGGATTACTCCATGAAAAGTTTAAGTGCCTCTTCCATGAGGGATTATATGTGTTGGACATCATATTGTTTCTGTTGTTGTTTCCAACATACAGGCTAGACTATTGATTCTGCATACATTCGGAAGAACTATGGTTACCTCCACATAAATTGCAGAAAGAATCAATGGCCTTAACATCATGGGTATTGTGCTGTAGTTGCCTGTTTTGCATCATCTCTGTATCGCTCCTATGCCTCATACATAGGTTCATCATCTGCCTGTGGAAAACAGGTAATTTTATTACGAATTCGATCATATAAGTTTGTAGGATTAAAGCGCGTAATGAAATCACAACATAATTCACCCCAAGATCCTATTGATCCTGTTGGAATGCTATTTAACTAGGTTTTCGTCCTATCCCTCAGTGAATAGGGAAATAATTTCAATCTTAAGACATCTTCATCGACTCCTTGAATTTTAAAAGAGTTACACATCTCCATAAATGACTTAAGATGTTGCCTAGCATATTCTGTCATAGACCCACCAAACTGTCCAATAGTGTTTAGCATATTGAACATGACTGGTTTCAGTTTAAAGTGGGCTCCTTCTATTTTTGGTGTAACCACTCCAGGATTTAACCCATTCAAATCCTCTTCGAGGAAATCCTTGACAGTGAGCTGCCACGGTATTGGTGGCGGCGGAAGGCCTCTATTGCCGTCAGGTAAGTTTGGATCTCCTTTATTTCCTACCATAGCTCCTTGGATTTGTCTCCTCAACCTTTGACGTGTACGTTCGATCTCTAGATCTAACTCGTACAAAGGGTTGGTTGGTTTAGCCCTGGTCATACACCAAAAACAAACCAAAGAAAATAAAAATAAAAATAAAAATAACAAAAAACAAGAAAATAAAGAAAACAAATTTTTGTTGCCAATCTCCGGCAACGACGCCAAAAACTTGATGCGTGTCAAATATGCACAATTTGTGCAAGTGAACACGTCGCAAGTAATAAAGTGATGAGTAAATCATATATCGTCTCCATAGGGATTGGTATACTTAATATTCCTTATTTTGCCTTCTTGCTCTGTAAAAGAAATAAACTAAAGACGCATGTAATTTGATTATGATTTGAACTAAATAAACAAAGCTAAATAAAAAGAGAAAATCAGATAAAAAAGTGGCCAGGATCCAATTGTATTGTATAGTGGATTCAATTGACTTATTTCTGTCCAATGCAATCGCACATCACTGCCTCAGCAAAACTATAGATTATTGCCTCGACAACGATGATGCTCATCCGCCGCAACAATCTCTTGCTCTTGGATGGACTTTAGCAAAGTTCGGCAAAGTGTACTTTTATGACTCCGCTTATCTCTAAGTCGAAGTATTGTTGATGACCAGTCCTTGATGATACCTCTTAACGTGAATCAATTATAATCACCAACCAATCCCACACTTCTTTTAGCTGCTGAAACTCTAACCAATAGGCACCTTTAGTAAGTGGGAGAAGTCTAAGTCCTAGAGCTAGTCATTGACACCTATATAGACTAACTAGAGCCAGTTATAGGCACCTCTAATTTAAAATCTAAGCCTAATTCCTTATTGCTTTTTAAAGAAAAGAACTTTTAAAATCAACTAAGATTAGCAGTGTTTATGTATTTTCAAGCTCATAGTCTAATCCTAAGTACTAATCCTCAAAGACCTTTCAGATTTAAAGTCTGGTAAATGGTGCATACTGCGTCGGCGGTTGGAGAATTACATCACTTCCGAGGCAGTTCCAATAAAATTCAACTGACTTAAAAAAATTCTATAATAATACTTAAGTAACTACGATAATATTTATAGCATTAATGAGATACTTCGATTAATTTCTGTCGCGACTATTTTAAAATCGAAACTGTGGAAAATAGCCTGACGAATTGGTTTTGAAAAATCCGAATTTTATCACTTTTAATCCTGAAAAACCCAAATTTTAAAAAAAATGTATATAATTTAATTTTAAAAATTGATTTGGAGTCGCCACCGGCCACTTTGATAGGCCAGACACCATAAAACAAACCAGAGATTCGTTTAAAAATATTTGGGTTCAGGAGTCAGTTACGTGTAAGGACGACCCTTACAAACGCCCAAAATTGGTACCTTATTAATTTCACGCGGCATTTTGGTATTTTGAATATAGATATTAATTTAATTCTTCATTGTTAATTAAACACCGCTTGAATTGAGGATATCTTTTTGATTAAGAAAATATATCTCTTTTAAACTTGGGCTTGAATAAGACGTCCTCTAGATAGGAAACCTCACCCAAATTTAAAAAAATATAAATTCTACCTCAAAAGGTTTAAATGCATGTCCGTTTATTTATCTTGTTCATTTTAAGCTCTAACGTAGAAAGGCTCCATTAATTAAATATTAAAACCCTATTTAAATTATTAATTTTACCAAGTGTATGATAACATCCAAATGCTCAGACACTACCATCTTGTCACTTAACAAAATTAATAATTTTATTAATGTCGCTAATTATTTACCTAACCAATTTTATTTAATTCTAAACCTAAATTGATGAATCAAGTTCTAGGTTTTTGATAGCACATCAATTCAATACCAAGGTAAATTCTTTAGGCCAACATCATGGTACGTCAAAACACCGGCCTTTCAGTGTATCCAAGTTATAAGATTTAAATGCTAACATTAATAGATTATCTCTCTATTTAATTAATTAATTAATTAAAGTAACTAATCCTAAAAAGGCTCTAATTTAATTAATCTATGTGAGAATAAAGTGATCATTTTAAAAATATACTATATGCTTTTTAAAAAACAAGCATTCAAATAAATTAAACAATTAAATACAACAAATTAGACAAGAGAGTCAAATTAATTTTTATTAGATCTTTATTGAATTTCTTATACAAAACTTAAACAAAAAAGAATTCAAAGTTATATCTTATTCAAAAAACAAACAAAACGTAAATAATCCCCTGGAAACAAAATCAAATTGGATTTCCAGTGGTGAAAATCAAATTGGATTTTCTCCAAAAAACAGATTCTAATTCCCTGGAAGTAAAGATTAATTCAATATTTAATGTTAAATCCACCACTTAACAAAGTAATGAAAGTCTAATCCACAATCAGGAACAAAGGTTAACACTCGTAATGATAACCAATAAATATACAAGAGATTACAATCTAGAACCACAAATTAAATCCATTACACCGAAAGAAATCAAGCAAAAAGAAGAAAATTGAAATTGATCGAATGATATTTTAACAAGCATACCAAATTGATGAGAACTCCGGTGAAGCGAATGAAAATATGGAGACAAATCTTTTGCACTTTTCAGAGAGTTTCGACAAGCTTCAGTTCGGACCGTAATAATTTTTCGATGATCTCCTCCGGTGATTCGTGACTTTTTCCTTCTTTTAGTCCCCTAAAACCGAATGGCCTCCAAAAATAATGCCCCAGAGAGAAAACTGATTTTCCCTTTTTTTCTCAAAATTCCGGCTTTCCCTCTTCTTCAATTCGTTCTCTCCTCCATAAGTTCCAGATCAGTCCCTTTTTAAAGGACTCAAACTACAGTCCTAGCCAAATCAAACTCAAACCAAATCCAACTCTATTCCCCTAAAAACTCTCAACCAACCAAGAATCTCTCTCACATCCCTTATCTCTTTATTTAAATCTTATTCTATTTTTTATTTATTTTATCCGTTATTTATTTTATTTACCCCAAATTCGGGTATAACAGTTGTCCCTCTTTGCTTAATGCTGCGGAGCAGGAGACGAGCAAAGACTGAAAAACACGAATTTTGTTTAAGCCTTTTGGCCGAAGCTTGAAGCTGTTCTTCTCATTGCAAAATTCTTCAAGCAACACCTGTGACGGAACCCGAGGCTGTTCTTCTCATTGCAAAATTCCTCGTCTCCGGGAGATATCTGGAGTTGTTCTTCTTATTACGAAATTCTCCAGGGTCTGAAGCTGTTCTTCTTATTACGAAATTCTTCAGACAACATCATACCCGGAGGACTTAATGATGACCTGGAGGATTTAACATCATGCCCGGAGGACTTACTGATGACCCGGAGGATTTAGGATCGTATTGCCTCCTTGATTATGCAAACGATATCATCACTCCCGAAGGTGATGGCCCAGAAGACTTAACGTCATGCCTGGAGGACTTAATGATGACCCGGAGGATTTAGGATCGTATTGCCTCCTTGATTGCGCAAACGATATCATCACTCCCGAAGGTGATGGCCCAGAGGACTTAACATCATGTCCGGAGGACTTAATGATGACCCGGAGGATTTAACATCATGCCCAGAGGACTTAATGATGACCCAATAGAATATGAAGTTGTTCTTCTTATTACGAAATTCTCCATCTCCACTAAAGAGTCTGAAGCTGTTCTTCTTATTACGAAATTCTTTAGAATGATATCAAGTCATGAAATTTGATGTTGTTTTTTCATATTGAATTTGGAGTTGTTCATCCCATTTGAACTCCTCCAAAGTTTGAAGTTGTTCTTATTTATTGAATTCCTTCAAACAAATCTTAGAATCCGAGGTTATTCTTTTCATTTGAATTCCCTCGAACATCTGGTAAATAAAGATTTTGTTGAAATCTGCATCTTCAAGCGAAAAATCTTGCTTAACTTCATTTTCTTTGTTGAAATCTTTCTCCTCAAATATAAATCTGTATTGGTCTCTACCGACCTTCTAAAATGTTTGTTTTTAAATTTCCTTCCTCTGAGATCTTTGCTTGTCCTGATCTGGATTGCTTTGATAATCTTGCAAATTCCTATTAAAATTAACCGAAAATATTTTGAATGCATGAGTTAGCATGTTTTACCCTATGGATGCCTAACTATATGATGCATGAACCGTGGTCTTTGAGGGACACTTGAATGTACACTGGTCTTCTTTATTGAACCTTCTTCTGTCACGACGACATCTCACATCATCAACTTTGTACTCTGTCTGATCTTTTTGAGCTCCATTTCTCATATTGACATTAACATCATTGATTTTCCCAATAAGTTAGGATTCTGCCCTATATTTCATGGGCTATCAGCTTCTCGAAGAAATAAGTTTATGAACTCTGTACCTCCCTTGTCCATTCTGATTTGAAATCTCACGTGCAATAATGCTTTGTTGATCTTTTATCATGCTGAGTTTACCCCACTTTCATCATTTAGGGTGTGCAAAATATCATAGGTCCCTGAATTTTCTCCTGGTCCCTAAACCTTTTTTAGTCCCTAAACTTTCATCAAGCTAGACTAATATTCATCATTATAACTATGAAACTTGGCAATGACTACAGTATGTACGTAATTACCCCATGTTTACTTGCGTCATCTTCGTTGTTCGATATTTTGACATTTAAAGCTTTATTTGTTCCCCGTCATACCATTCATCATTAATCCAGTACCAAGGTCATCTCTTGTTCTTCCTGCACTTAAAGGATTAATTACATCATAGTAATTCCCATGAATTCCTTTGTTTTTTTATATCTAATCAATTTATCTGCAAGATGCTTGTTAAAACAATATGCAAAAAGAGCTCAAAAAAATAATTTTATTAATTTTGAAAACATTGAAAAATTTTAACTATCATGGCAAACAAGAGAATACAAAATTAGGCCTTTGAACACTAAGTGCAGCAAAGCCTTCGAAAAAAAATTTACAAAGATCAACTCTGATGTGACCATTTCCCAATTTATTAGACTTTCAGGAGAAACATTTCCATTTTCCTAATTTTACCCCGTTTAAGTGGCACTCTTTGCCTCACTAACTCACTATGCCCAATCTTTCCCTCTTTTCTGATCTCGATCAAGCATTAGAAGACTGAAAATCCTTAAAGAAAGGTTAACCCTGATAAGCGGGATGTATTCTGAAGACTAATTCTCCTTGTTCCAATACTCGTATATGGTCAAATTGGTCTTTTGTGGCTTGTATGGTCTATTGTTTATGGCTACCAAAGAAAAGGATATATATATAGACTCAAATATTATTTAAGGGTAATAAAACCAAGGATCAATGTTGCATTGATCTGAGTATGTTTTGATGAAACACTTTTCTTTTCTCTTTTGTTTTTCATGTAGATCACTCTAGACTGCCCTCTTCGGGGTTTTCACCCTGGAGATCATTTCTTTTTCACCACTTCTTTTGCCAGTGGTTTGTCTCATCAAAATATCACATAGAACTTTCTGTTCATTTTTCTTTTGGCGTTTGTTTTAACAATTTGAACTTGACTCCTCAGAAACAAACTCTTACTTTCTTCTTTTGTTTTTCTATGTTGACTCAGAATATGCATCATCACTCATTTTTTTTTCTTGGTTTCACATTTCACTCTTATTTTTACCTTTAATTCACAAGGAATCCCAAACGTATTTCACTTTCGTACACATTCTCATCTATTTTGCCCTTAGTGTAGGGTGATCCTTGATTTGGGTTGAGTCGAAAGAAAAGCAATATTAGGCTCAAAGGGGACAACAAATGATATTTTCTTATTTTCTTTCTTTGAGAAGGGATATCAAGGAATGCCAAATATCATCCCATACTTGGATATCGTTGAAGAAAGGTAGCCTTCAGTTGGATGAAGTGTTCGGTTATCACTTCATTCAAAGACCTTAGCCAACAATGCTTGAGAGGAAATTCACTCAAAATTTAGGATTTGGGATTTTCCATAATTCCTGAACACTCATTAATGTCATCCTTTTGGCCTAAGTAAAGTGGTAACGGGTCACATTAGTAAAGTTGATCTCCGAATTTGATTTAATATCAATTTTGCAATTGATATTCAATACCTGAAAGAATAAAATCAGTGATGATGTATACATATATGTATGAGTGATCAAAAACTAACCCATAACAAAGAATCAAAGAATATATAAAAAAAATCGAAGAATATAACATGTTTTCCACTTGAGAGAAACATATATAAAACAAGCATCATATACAAATGAATTGAAATAACTCCCTTATAAAAGACACCCAATGCTCGCAGGCAAAAGCAACTGGGATGATTCAGGGCATTACTCCGCAACGATCCCAAAAATACCCTTTTTCTTAACGTTTAGACATGAACAAGACAAATTTTTCATAGCTCTAAAGAATCTCAGAAAAGCTAATCCTGACGCTCTGAATCTTCAACGAGCATATCATCTTAAACATTTTCTTTGGTCTTCCATTGTTGCACCAACTCTTTTGTCAAAATTCTTTTATCAATCAGTTTCTTGATTTCTTCCAGCAAAGATCTACATTTATTAGTAGCATGACCTGGTAATCTCATATGAAACTCACTAACATTGTTGGGATCATAGCTTTGAGCGAAAGGGCTTGGCGCTTTCTTCATTGGCTTGGGAGTAATATATTGAGCTTCAACAAGATAAGAAAATAAATCGACAATAGACATTCCAAATATCTTCTGATCTGCATTTTCTAGGGGATCTTCTGTTACCGCCCTGAAGAACTGGATGATCTTTTTCTTTTACGACTTCGAGAACCTTGAACATTACATTCATTTACCTCTTTTGGCTTCTTATCTTCTGTGGAACTTTTGAGCCTGGGTTCAATTTTCCCTTGTTGGATTCCAACTTCTATTACTCTACCAAGGGACATAAAATCTTTAAAGTTGCCCCTTGAATTCGTAAGCATTTTATCGAAGAAAAGAGACGGCAAGGACTGATGAAACATTTCAGACATTTCCTCTTCTATCATGGGTGGCTGCACCTGAGAAGCTAGCATCCTCCATCTCAATGCATAGTCCTTAAAGCTCTCATCATCTTTCATTCTCATATTCTGTAAAGTCCGACGATCTGGAACCAAGTCTATAATATACCTGTATTGCCCCAAGAATTCTTTCGCCAAATCAACCCATGTTCGAATCTGCTCTCGACTCAATTTGTTATACCATATTACAGCAGGCTCAGTCAAGCTATCATGAAAGTAGTGAATCATCATTTGGTCATTATCTAGATATCCTTCCATTTTTAGACAGTACATCGTTAAGTGAATTTTAGGACAACTAGACCTGTCATACTTTTCAAAAACAGGGATCTTAAATTTCGATGGAATAACCAAATCAAGGACCAGACAAAACTCCCTTGCACTAAACTTGGAGTCCACTCCCTTTTTACTTGCCTCAATTTTCTTCTGGATCTCTGTACACATATCTGTCAATTGATCAATACGTTCTAAGGAAAACATACTCATGCTCGAACTTGATACTCCCGGGTAGATAGTTAGACATGGTTTCAAGATTTGGTCATTTGCCTTTGGTTGAGGCTTTGTCATATGCTCTTGCAATCTTTCTTGGATACTTGCAACTTCTCTCATATTCTCATCCATGATGTCTGATTCTCGAACTTTTATTAATGTATGACAACTGTCATCGGAACCCTCAACCACTTTAGATTTATGTATGCTAATACAATGTTGATAAATAATAATGGCATGATATAAAATAAACATATGCATGAATGCAATAAAGTATTGATCCCAAGAGTGATTATCGTAGAATAAATTTCATTTCAGGTAAAAAGATTTACTACATCTAATATCAAACACTAAAGATATTTGCGAGTCCTAGTCCCTAATTTCTTAACTTTCTCTAAAAATCCTGTCAGCTTCTCATTGTGATCTATTGCCGGATTGATGTTCTGACTCAATTCTGCCACCTTATCCGCTAAACTTGCTATTTGTTGAGCCATCCCTCGTGCTTGAATAACTACAGCTTTTATGTCATCATCTTTTTCTTGTAACTTTACCCTTAAACCCTGTAGCTGGACACGTTTTTCTTCACTTTCTAAACATTCCTTCTTAACATCCTTAGCGAGATCTTGATAATCTGATTGTAAGATTTGTAACTCTACTTCCAATTTATCTCTCTCTTGCATCAACCTAATTACCTGAACCTCGTACTCAGATTGACATTGCTTCTTTGAAATATTTTCATCTCGGACTTCATGTTTGCCCCCTGAACTAGGCTGACTCTTTTCTTTAAACTTTAATTTCTCGCATTTCAATAGACCTTGAACTTTACGTTTCAATGCTATGCAATTTTCAATTGAGTATCCTCGTACTCCATCATGAAATTCACAATGAGCATTGGCATCATACCATTTTGGGTATGGCGGTTGTAATTGTGAGATAAAATACGGAGTTATTAGCCGAGCTTCTAGCAACTGAGGATATAATTCTTTGTATGAAATGGGAATTGGGTCAAACCGATTCTTGCAACTTTCTGTCTTCTAGGATCTGGGAAAAGGGACATTGGAACCTGAAATTTGCTCTGGATGATCGATCGACTTTATCGGGCTGAACACTCCTTTCATTTTTGATTTTCTATAGACCGTTGTAATTTTCTCATGTTTTAGGTTTGGTACATTTTCGGTTAGCTTGTTTACACTAATTATAAGTGGTGGTTTGTATATGTACTGATTCTTTTTCGGCTCTTCTTTCTTTTCCATGTGCCTCTTTCCTGTAGTCATGTTCATCATCATGGTCTTCAACTCACTCATCTGTCTTTTCAACTCTTGTATATCAGCGTCTCTAGAGTCTAATGATTAATCTTCAGTTAAATTGCCCATCCTTCTTAAGCTCTGACTCGTAATTTCAACCTCGTCTTCGACCTACAAATCCCTTTAGTTGTTATGATCGCTTTCTAACTCGATAATCACTTTTGGATCAATACCTTTATGCGATGTGATGCAAAAATATCAACATGTTAAGATGATGCAAAAATAAAATAAAATAAAAATAAATAGAAATAAATAGAAATCGGCACAATTATGCACAACAACCTAAATATAAATCTACTTTATAATGCATGAATGCAAGAGATATCGATTTCAAGAGCTAGTCGTTAGACATCACTCATATAACCAAAAGATCGAATACACGGAGAAGTCACTTTGTTGATAGATAGTTGCCCCGAGTTTCTTGGTTGATCACCTCGTTCAATCTAGTTCGACATCTGTCCTAGTATGTCAATAAAAATCTATTGATGGGTCTTCTACTTTATTAGGCAAAGTCCTTGTATATCTAACATTTCTTGTACTTGGTTCTAAAGTTGATCATTGATTCTATCTTTGCCTCATCTGGTAACCATCTCGGATTGGCTCTTGACGTGTTCTTTACTTGAAACGCTAGTTCAAAACTTACAAATTGATTTTCCGCATGTCATTCTGTACTTTCTGAGTTTCACTTCTATTTCTCATCTTCATCATTCGATAACTCCTTGGGATGCCCCTAGTTTAACTTGTTAAATATCCACTTTCTGATTATCTTCGCCTCTTAGCCACCTGAACCAGACTTGAAGCTTAAATAATTGTTGAACCCGACTTGAAGCTTGAATAATTGTTGAACCCAATTATAAGTCTAACTCTTTTCACTTACTGGAACGGTGTAGCAAAACCTCATATCCTCCTATTGTTGATGTTGTAACCATTCTCCTGGATGTGCATCATACTTGAAGTCTTCTGAAATACCCTTGTATGATTGATACTTGGTCCTCGAATATTAACTCTGATCTCGCACTGAGTCTTCTCGAACACCAAATCTGATCGCGTACTGAGTCTTCTCGAATATGGTCCGCCTCGGCATAATATCTTCCACTTGTATATCAAACCTTTTAGTTTATGACCATTGTCTATACAACTAGCTAATGAATCGATATCTCTAATGCATGCTATATGAACTCACTCACACGCCACCAAAAAAAAGTATTAGTATGGTGAATACAAAAATAAGATAATAAGAAATGTGCCTGAAAATAACCAGAGAGCAGTTTATAATGCAATGAAAATTAACCAGAGAACATGTTAAACAGAGAAATCCTAATTTGGCGGCATTTCGACAGCATACCGCTCTATCTTATGGTCCTTGTCTGGCTCTAAAAGGGGTGGGTTTCTACTCTATACATGTGGTTTTTGGTCTAGACACTGGGTTCCCGAACTGTCGTTACCGTCTACTGCGACGATAAGACATCGATTCGGTGGTATAGGTCCCTTACAATAGGGGTGAAGACCCCACGATGCGTAAGGTTAGTATCCTGAAAATAGATAAAAATCCGAAACTCGGAGCTGGAGAGCATCACGTCGGATAATATCTAACTCCCACTTAAGGGTGAAAGCTCGGGTTGAGGGCTTATGCATGAATGACAAGATATATCACAAAAATAAAAAACTATCTTCATTCAAACAATGTTCATTTAACAATAAACAATGTTCATCATCTTCCTTTGGAAAACAGGTAATTTCATTACGAATTCGATCATATAAGTTTGTAGGATTAAAGCGCGTAATGAAATCACAACATAATTCACCCCAAGATCCTATTGATCCTGTTGGAATGCTATTTAACTAGGTTTTTACCCTATCCCTTAGTGAATAGGGAAATAATTTCAATCTTAAGACATCTTCATCGACTCCTTGAATTTTAAAAGAGTTATAAATCTCCATGAATGACTTAAGATGCTGCCTAGCATATTCTGTCATAGACCCACCAAACTGTCCAATAGTGTTTAGCATATTGAACATGACTGGTTTCAGTTTAAAGTGGACTCCTTCTATTTTTGGTGTAACCACTCCAGGATTTAACCCATTCAAATACTCTTCGAGGAAATCCCTGACAGTGAGCTGCCACGGTATTGGTGGCGGCGGAAGGCCTCTATTGCCGTCAGGTAAGTTTGGATCTCCTTTATTTCCTACCATAGCTCCTTGGATTTGTCTCCTCAACCTTTGACGTGTACGTTCGATCTTTAGATCTAATTCATACAAAGGGTTGGTTGGTTTAGCCCTGGTCATACACCAAAAACAAACCAAAGAAAATAAAAATAAAAATAAAAATAACAAAAAACAAGAAAATAAAGAAAACAAATTTTTGTTGTCAATCTCCGGCAACGACGCCAAAAACTTGATGCGTGTCAAATATGCACAATTTGTGCAAGTGAACACATTGCAAGTAATAAAGTGATGAGTAAATCATATATCGTCTCCATAGGGATTGGTATACTTAATATGCCTTATTTTGTCTTCTTGCTCTGTAAATGAAATAAAGTAAAGACGCATGTAATTTGATTATGATTTGAACTAAATAAACAAAGCTAAATAAAAAGAGAAAATCAGATAAAAAAGTGGCCAGGATCCAATTGTATTGTATAGTGGATTCAATTGACTTATTTCTGTCCAATGCAATCGCACATCACTGCCTCAGCAAAACTATAGATTATTGCCTCGACAACGATGATGCTCATCCGCCGCAACAATCTCTTGCTCTTGGATGGACTTTAGCAACGTTCGGCAAAGTGTCCTTTTATGACTCCGCTTATCTCTAAGTCGAAGTATTGTTGATGACCAGTCCTTGATGATACCTCTTAACGTGAATCAATTATAATCACCAACCAATCCCATACTTCTTTTAGCCGCTGAAACTCTAACCAATAGGCACCTTTAGTAAGTGGGAGAAGTCTAAGTCCTAGAGCTAGTCATTGACACCTCTATAGACTAACTAGAACCAGTTATAGGCACCTCTAATTTAAAATCTAAGCCTAATTCCTTATTGCTTTTTAAAGAAAAGAACGTTCAAAATCAACTAAGATTAGCAATGTTTATGTATTTTCAAGCTCATAGTCTAATCCTAAGTACTAATCCTCAGAGACCTTTCAGATTTAAAGTCTGGTGAATGGTGCATACTGCGTCGGCGGCTGGAGAATTACATCACTTCCGAGGCAGTTCCAATAAAATTCAACTGACTTAAAAAAATTCTGTAGTAATACTTAAGTAACTACGATAATATTTATAGCATTAATGAGATACTTCGATTAATTTTTGTCGCGACCATTTTAAAATCGAAACTGTGGAAAATAGCCTAACAAATTGGTTTTGAAAAATCCGAATTTTATCACTTTTAAGCCTGAAAAATCCAAATTTTAAAAAATGTATATAATTTAATTTTAAAAATTGATTTGGAGTCGCCAACAGCCACTTTTGTAGGCCAGACACCATAAAGCAAACCAGAGATTCATTTAAAAATATTTGGGTTCGGGAGTCGGTTACGTGTAAGGACGACCCTTACAAACACCCAAAATTGGTACCTTATTAATTTCACGCAGCATTTTGGTATTTTGAATATGGATATTAATTTAATTCTTCATTGTTAATTAAACACCGCTTGAAGTGAGAATATCCTTTTGATTAAGAAAATATATCCCTTTTAAACTTGGGCTTGAATATGACGTCCTCTAGATTGGAAACCTCACCCAAATTTAAAAAAATATAAATTTCACCTCAAAAGGTTTAAATGCATGTCCGTTTATTTATCTTGTTCATTTTAAGCTCTAACCTAGAAAGGCTCCAATAATTAAATATTAGAACCCTATTTAAATTATTAATTTCACCAAGTGTATGATAACATCCAAATGTTCGGACACTACCATCTTGTCACTTAACAAAATTAATAATTTTATTAACGTCACTAATTATTTACCTAACCAATTTTATTTAATTCTAAACCTAAATTGATGAATCAAGTTCTAGGTTTTTGATAGCACATCAATTCGATACCAAGGTACACTCTTTAGGCCAACATCATGGTATGTCAAAACACCAACCTTTCAGTATATCTGAGGTATAAGATTTAAATGCTAACATTACTAGATTATCTCTCTATTTAATTAATTAATTAATAAAGTAACTAATCCTAAAAAAGCTCTAATTTAATTAATCTATGTGAGAATAAAGTGATCATTTTAAAAATGTACTATATGCTTTTTAAAAAAACAAGCATTCAAATAAATTAAACAATTAAATACAACAACCAAAAGATAAGGGAGTCAAATTAATTTTTATTAGAGACAAAAGAGCGATAATTAAATTAAAAGAATTGAGAACCTGAGGATCCTATTCAAATTAAATCTTTATTGAAATTCTTATACAAAACTTAAACAAAAAAGAATTCAAAGTTATATCTTATTCAAAAAACAAACAAAACGTAACTAATCCCTTGGAAACAAAATCAAATTGGATTTTCTCCAAAAAAACAAATTCTAATTCCCTTTGAATCCACCACTTAACAAAGTAATGAAAGTCTAATCCATAGTCAGGAACAAAGGTTAACACTAGTAATGATAACCAATAAATATAAAAGAGATTACAATCTAGAACCACAAATTAAATCCATTACACCGAAAGAAATCAAGCATAAAGAGGAAAATTGAAATCGATCGAATGATATTTCAACAAGCATACCAAATTGATGAGAACTCCGGTGAGGCGAATGAAAATATGGAGACAAATCTTTTGCACTTTTCAGAGAGTTCCGACAAGCTTCAGTTCGGACTATAATAATTTTTCGATGATCTCCTCCGGTGATTCGTGACTTTTTCCTTCTTTTTAGTCCCCTGAAACCGAATGGCCTCCAAAAATAATGCCCCTAGAGAGAAAACTGATTTTCCCTTTTTTTTCTCAAAATTCCGGCTTTCCCTCGTCTTCAATTCATTCTCTCATCCACAAGTTCCAGATCAGTCCTTTTTTAAAGGACTCAAACTACAGTCCTAAACAAATCAAACTCAAACCAAATCCAACTATCTTCCCCTAAAAACTCTCAACCAACCAAGAATCTCTCCCACATCCCCTATCTCTTTATTTAAATCTTATTCTATTTTTTTATTTATTTTATATGTTATTTATTTTATTTACCCAAAATTCGGGTATAACAATTTCCATACATTGCATTTTCATATTACAAAATAGACAAATGTTCCCCCAAACTCAAGGGATGCATTATCCTCAATGCATCTACATGGACATAACCGAAAAGAAAAGAAGAAAAGAAAAATAAAAGAAAATAAAACAAAAAGAAAAAAATAAAAAGAAAAGAAAAATAAAGAAAGTTACCGCCCTTAAAAAAGATTTGGAGGATCCGAATGTATCCTCAGAATCACTGTTGATTATCAACTTTCGACGAATGTTTGGTGTCTGCTGGGTAGGTTGTTTCGGCGGTTGCTAGGCTGCTGCCTTTTGGAAGCTCACCATCGACTTCTTGACATATCGGTGTGGCTGGACTCTGATGGGAGTTGGGTCTCGTGGCTCCTCCTCCTCTGGTACCAAGTAGATTGGGGAGGAAGATGTTGCCTTTCTCTTCTACCTGTCTTATGCTGCAGTAATGAATTCATCAGAAGCTCGGAGTTAGCTTGTCAAATCTTCCTCCGAATCACTCCAAGTGAAAGTTTTTGATTACTCTCGTTGTAACGCTCCAAAATTGGGCTTAGAAGTTAGTGGGTTGGTTTAGCCTAATTCGGGATTAAATAATTAAAAATTAGTTTTCAGTCAAAATAAATTGAGGAAAAATATTCTAAAATCCTTATTTAGCATATATTTGACTTTGGTCAAATAAATTTTGAAAATTGACCCTTGAAAGCCTAAGATTTTGAAATTATTGGCCGTTTTGTAAAAATTGAAAATTTATGAATAATTTTATAAAACAATCCAAAACTTTGAATCTTTAAGGTCTTTGACCCAATTATAATCCTAGCTAGTCTAGGCTTTCCAAATATTAATTAATTAAGCCCAAAATATATTTTAAATTAAATAACTTAATTAAACTCAATTTAAAACTCTTAAAACCCTTTTTAATTAACCTAAATATCACATATTTTTCTAATTTTCGTTTTCCCTCTTTGAAGGCAGTCGTTCATCAAGTTTTCAAGGTAAAAACTCATTCTTTTCTATTAAAAATCGTTTACAATAATTATCTTAACTTTTCTCCTTCAATTTTTTTTGTTTTCTCATCGTTTTCTCGTTTTAAAACTTGAAAAACAATTGGATCAGTTTTGGAGGTGGGTTTTTTCCAAACCTCTATAACAATAAAGTTATTTACTGAAATTCCCAAGTTCTTGGCTTGGAGAAATTGTTTTAATCCTTTAATTTCATAAAAAATTGTTTTTTCAGCTAAAAATCTCAATTTCTGTTCAACGTTTTTTACCCACTATTTTTGGGTCTTAAATGGATTATTTTTAATGTGTTAGGATGTTTATAAAGTGTTTTTAATATTCCTAATCCCGGACTATAGGCTTAAGTGAAGTTTAGTATGTTCCGACAAGTTTTCGGTTTAAGTTTTGATAGGTTTTAAGGATTGTTATGTAGGGATCCAACTTGTTGGTTTCTTTTGTGAGTTTATAAGAATTAAAACCCTTTGTTTTGATGCTTGAAACATGACAAGAGTTAGGTGATTGTGTTTGAAGGCGTTTCGGTTTGTTTTGGTGGTTTGGCGAGCAAGTATCGGTTATCGGTGAGTGGATTATGAGGGTTGCCAATTTGGTATGGTTTTAATTGTTTTTCAAAGTTTTTGGTGTGTAGGTAAGGTGTGAAAAAACTCCCTATACTCGGAAGTAAGTTTAAGTATTGCTTTCTTAAAGGTTCCCATATTATTCTTTGTTTTTACAAAGTTATTTGTCATGCTCTTGTTGTGTTGTGCATATGTGATTATGCATGTATATAAATGTTCATGAAACTATTTTTAAAATAGATTTTATATGCATTCGATTTTCCCAAGGTTTTGTCTTGAGAAATAAGATAAAAGTGGTTTTATCGGTTTTTGAAAGAGATGCATAAAAAGTGGGATACATGTGATTTGAATTCTGTTTTGAATTAAGTTTTGAGCATTAATTTTTGATGATATATTGGCTAGTTAAGTGTTGAATCTTATGGGATAAGTTGATCGATCAATAGGGTATAGAGTGCACTACAAACATTCAATAGTCGTACGTTTATAAATTCCTTGTGTGTTGCATTTTGCCTTTTATTCTAATGCTATGTGATGGTAGTAGAACTATCACATATGGTTTGATCGGAGTAGTATTGTCACCAGACACCAAGGTGAGATAATTCATGTTGAGAGTAGTACTAACATGCGCATGCTCTGGGAGTAGTACTAACATGCGGTTTCCCGTTTATCCTAACGATTTGGAGTAGTACAAATCGGATCACTAGCACCAATATATGTTTTATTCTTCAAAGGTAAGTGTCATGGTAATTACATGTTTGAATATGGGATTATGCATGTGTTTTAATACGGTTTTGTGCATTGGTATGCATGTGATTTAAGCATTGCTATGTTGTTAGCATGTAAGACTTGAGATTTTTGCATTGAGATGCATATGTAAGCATTACTATACGAGTAGCATGTAAGACTTGTGTTTTTATTTATAATGTATGTGATTTCAAAGAGGTATTATTACCAGATTTTAATGATGGCATTGTAAGTCATGGTTTGATGACGCTAACTGAGTTTTTATAAGTAGCATTGTTAGCCATAAATGTTTTTTTATAAAGAGCATGAAATGTGTTTTGAATTGATGAAATCGGTTTATTATGAGCTGCATTGCAAAGTATTTTCAAATAAGTTTTAAATGTGTTTTATTCCCTCACTAAGATTTATGCTTAACCCTCTCTTTTACCTTGCAATGCATGATATAGATGTTGAGGCAGCAAGGGAAAGTAAGGATTTCATGTAATCGCCAAGTATGAGCCAAAGTATGTATTTTTTGTAATTTTAGTAGTAGTGAGAGAGCAATGAGGATGTGTTACCATATTAATATTATTGATATGATAAGAAGACTTGTTGTAGTCGTATGCTTATATATATTTGACGTTTATCAACATTGTTATTGCTTAAGATATGGCTTAGTGAACCTATGTGTTTTTGGTTATTTTGGCTTGATTATTATAATTGATACACATTTATATTAATGAGGTATTTTGAGATCCATTATAGGTTAATTTTAAAGTATGATATATCATGTTTGTTACTGTTGAAGTATGCTTATAAATTATGTGTTTTACGTGTGGAAATAGGTGACTTTGCATCTAGGGATGATGTTCGAAGTGTAGATTACGCCTATAGGGTTTTGTATGTATCTAGAGAACCTAAACTTGTTCGGTTAAATTAGGACTCGCTTCACATATCTTTCCGCTGCAAAGAACTCATTCCTTGCATGAACATATAGGATCTAATTAAAGCATTTAGATAAGAAAAAAAATTTAAGGTCATTTATCGATGCGAGTCTTCAGATTAGCTTCGGTATTCCCTGTGTAGCTTATTCGAGTCGGGTGGCATCTACATCGGGTCGAAGGGGTTATACTGGTATTGCTCCTCTATTGGTGTAGTCCATTCGGAGGAAATCGGCTACTATGTCTACCGAAAGAGGTTCAGTTGCGGCTGTAGCCGCTACAGTGGCAGAAGAGACTGGGACAGTAGTTGAGACAACTGGTGTAGCAGGAGTAGGCTGATGTGTAGAGAGATCGACTGTTAAGTCTGGGAACAAAGTTGTGCATGTAGGGAGTTCTTCTCGGATGATGGAGATGATAACATTGTTTAACTCTTTGACATAATTCATGAAGGCCAGTTGCCTTCTCTCTATCCTCTATAGGATCTCCAGGAGTCCTGCGGGTGCAGTTTTATCCCTTGTTGGTTCTTCGGTCGCAGTAGGTTCCGCCTCTGCTGCAGGAGGGATGTATGCTTGTGGAGTTGCCTCTTTCACTTGCATTCTTCTCATGTAGATTTCCCTTGTCCATCCCACACGTTTTGGTGTGTAGGTTTCCAAGGGAATGTTTGCAACCCTTTCTAAATTCCCCAAAGTAGAAATAAGGCAGGGGAAGATTAAGATAACTTTCTCCTTTGTTGCGCACTCAAATATCTGTTTGCTTATGATGCTGCCAGCATCAATCCTTCGGTTGTAGATGATAGAGTGGATGAGCGCCAATCGTGGTCTGTCTACTGTTTGGTTGTGAGACGTTGGCAGTAGATACCTCTTGATGAAGGCATTCTAAAGTTTGGCTTTGGGGCGGAGATTACGGAGGCTGACAGATCCACGGTACTTCCTCGTGTAGTGAAAGCCTTGCTCTTTCCATATCTGTCAATTTTTGAAATTTAAGTCCTAGAGTCAGTGATGGAAACCTCTAAAAACTATACTAGAGACGGTGATAGACACCTCTAGTTAAAATTTAAGCCTAAGCCCTTATTGCTTTTCAAAAAAAAGAACTTTTAAAATCAACTAAGATTAGAAGTGTTTATGTGATTTCAGGCTCATAGTCTAATCTTAAGTACTAATCCTAAAAGACCTTTCTGAATTCAAGTCTGGTGAATGGTGCATACTATTGCGGCGACTAGAGAATATATTGCTACCGAGGTAGTTTCAATAAAATTTAGCAGACTTAAAAAAAATTGCCTCAGATTTAAATTGCTGTAAAGAAAAAATTTTAAGGCAACATTAGGATAATCCAAATATTTCTAGAAATGACAGATATTTGCACATTACAAATAGGATCAATACTCCCCCAAACTTGAGGGATGCATTGTCCTCAATGCATGTATCTGATTATAGGGAAACAATAAAAGACAAGATAAAATTTAGGAGTCAAAGAAAAGATAAACCAATATTTATATGTTGCGTCTGACCTCTTTTGTATCTTGAGGGTCATCAGTTTTTGTGGAGTTTGTTGAGAAAGAAACTCAAAATTACACCGCCATCATATGTTCTTGGGTGGCCAGCCCTCCTTTATATTTTTTCGCCGAGGCAACCATCCACCGTGGCAACTTGCCGCTGAGGCAACCTCTGCCGTGGCATTATACTGCCAAGGCAACCTTCTGATGTGATACTATGTCGAGGCAACCTTCTTGGGCGGAACGACAAGCTCGATTTCTGTGTCGTTTTATATGCTTCATGGCTTCTTCTTCTTAAAATTTCTTCTTAAAAAATAAGTCAAACATATTAAACTTATTCCCTAAAACAAATAACTCAAAACTAATTAAAGTAATTTCCTAAGATAGTAGTGCAAGAAAAATAAAAAAGGAAAGTTGGAATCGCCAATCTCCGGCAATGGTGCCAAATTTCGTGAAGGCTAGAAAGTCTTGCTTTTATGATGAAGCATTCGTCCATCCCCGTTTTTCCAAATTGTAGTATTTCAGATGTCGATCCCACGAAGATTGGCGTTACTTACATGATTTATTATTCCTGCACAATGGAAAAGTAAAGACACAAATAATTGGTGTAACATCCTGTTTTTGGGGTTATTAGTTAGGCTTAGTTAGGTGAATTCGATTCGGGACGAATCGGGTTCTCCGGTTCATTAATTCCGGGAAAAATAAAATAAAGATATTTTTAATTAAGTAAAATAATGATTTAGAAGATGGTTTGAAATACTAAAAATATGTTTCAAATTAAAAGAAAATAATTTGGATTTTTATAATGATTTTTAATTATGCTTAATTATGCATAAATGACCAATTTGTAATTTTTAGAAATTTAGGGGACTTAATTGTAATTTTCGGGAATTACATTGTTTTAGTGACTAAATTGAAAAGCAAGCTAAACTTAGAATCCTTAGAGGGCCATAAACCCATTTTTAATTTTAATGATGATTTATTCACCAAAATAAATATTTTAATTACTTTAATTTGATTTCTTAATCATTTTCTCCTAAAATTACTTTTTACCCATTTTTCTCTCATCTTTTTTTCTCATTTTCTCTCCACTTTCTTATCATCTTTTCTTCTCAATTCCTTGCTGATTTTTGCATCTTTTTACTTCATTTGCATCATCCTTCCATTCTTTACAAAACCTATGCATTGATTTCATCAAATCTTCATCAAATTGCAAGGAATCAAAAAGGGGAAAATCTCCTAATTTTGGTGAATAGATCCTAAAGGTAATTTTTCTGGATTTTTATTATTTTCTAAGGTTCTTTATTGAAATTCCCAAGTATTAGCTTGTTCATCTTTGAATAAACATTTGATTCTATGTTTTTAATGTTAGATCTAATGTTTTTGTTATGTTTTTGTGAGATCTTTATGGATCTTGTTTAATGCTGGAAATTATATGGTTTCAATCATGTTTTTATGATGATTTAATGATTAATTGATTCTTGATTTGAGATCACATTAATTAAATCCCGGAATAATGTAATCGGTGTAGTTTTAAGGTGTTTTTCGGTTGTTTTATGGGCTGTTTTAGATGCTTAGATGTTGCTGGAGATATAAGGATGGTTTGGATGTGTTTTTGGATCATGTTTGAAGTGGTTTAGATGTTAGATTCGTTAGGTTTTGGGCTGATGTTGTTCGGATGCGTTTCGGCTTAGTTTTCGGTCTTTTCGGCTAAGTTTTTGGTAGTTTAATGGTGATCGGATATGGCTGTTGGTTTGAGCATGTTAGGATGTGAGAATGCTCTATTTTTAATGTTGTAGAAGAGGTACAAGAAGAAGCTTGATTGCTGGTGCGTTTGGTGCGATCATCGGAGAGTGGCGAAAGCTTGTTTCGCTTGTTGGTGAGTGGTTTTCGGATTAAAACCGAATCACGTTTGGTACGTTCTGTTTTTGGAGGCTATGGAAGTGTTTGAAAACCTTCCATGGTTCAAGAGTAAGTAAAGTATTTGTTTTAATGAACCGATATGAGTTTCGCCTATTTTCGACAAAGGTATTTCATTGATAGTGCATGAGATTTATGGAAATGCATGAGCATGATTTGAAATGATGCATACATGAGAATTACTTGCTGAAATGCATAGCTTATTTAGCATCCATGATTATGGAAAATTATGAGAAATGATTTGAGATACAATTTGGTTATTTGCCTACTATATGATGGTGCCTTTGGGCATGGCTTTGGTTCATTTGTTGAACACTTTATGCATGCATTATGAGCAGCAAGTTATCATGCACATTTGATTATGATATTGGCTTAGTGACACTAACTTTAGTTTCGAATACGAATGACATGTCATTAGGATTGAGTGCACTATAAAATAAAGAGAATATTGAATTTGCCTACACGCGTAACAAGGGGACTTTGTGTCTAAACGAGCGTGGTAGAGCCGCCTACACGTAAACAAGGGTGACTTTGTGTCCAACCGTGCGTGGTAGAGCTTGCCTATATGTAAACAAGGGTGACTTTGTGTCCGACCGTGCATATAGTTGACCCATACGTAGACAAGGGCGACTTTGTGTCCAACCGTGCGTAGTGGGGGATAACATGTATATAAGGGGGACTAAGTGTCCGACCGAAGCATGTTGAAAAGGATCCGTGTATTCGGTGAATCAAAGGTTCACATTAAGTGATCACTAGAATGCCAATATACATACTTGAAATTGAGAAGAGGTTTGAGCATCATTCATCATTTGTTTTGATATGGTTATGTGAACTCAAAGATGCATATGTTTCAACGAACTTTGGCATGGAATTTTAGCAAGCATGATTTAATTATGAAATGCAAATTATGTTTTCTCCATGGTTTTAAATAGATGCATTGATGATTATTTGTGGAGCTACCTCACTAAGCAAGATTGCTTAAGCTCTCTTTTCATCCATGCAGAAAAATAAAGGCACTTGGAGCTTTGTTCGGGGCAAGGAATCCAAGGGGAAGACCACTTGAAATTTGGTATGTTTTGGCAAATAAATTGGGCAAGGCAATGTGTAACCCAAACCATGTATAGTGTGTGTAATTAGGCTTTGGTTTATGTTGTAATAGGACCATTATTGTTGGATGTTAATTGTTGAACTTTGGAACTACTTGAATGGTCGAAGCATGTTCTAGCATGTATTTGTTGGATTGAATTAGTGTACATCACTTTTCTTAGGGAGCATGCCTATAGCTTGAATGATGTCCATGACGTTGTTGATTATGTGTCATATGAAGTTAATCATGTTTAGGATTGATGCATTTAGTGGCACTAATTAATGGTTGAATTTTGAGCATTTGGTTTGTACTTAGTGAAATGAAATGGTTGGTTCCAGACCCAAAGTTTCGAAACCTTTGATTGAAGGTTCCGAAACCTTTGTTAAATAGTTTCGAAACCTTCACAAGGTTTCGGAACCTTTCGGGCAATTTCAATTCTAGGAAGCTACTGGACGCGATAAGTTTCGAAACTTTTAAGGAAAGTTTCGAAACCTTTTTCAAAAAGTTTCGGAACCTCTTGGAAGGTTTCGAAACCTTTAATCACCTAGATTTGAAAGTTGCTAGAAATTATGTTTTGGTCCCGGTTAATTTCCTTTGTTCGATTAAGGTACTTGTAGAAGTTATTTTGAGCTGAAATTTTGCATGCATGCCTAAAGTTGATTTAATTTCAAGATAGTTAATCTAAATTGGTTGAAGTCCTTGTATTTTGGGATAATTACTTTTTGGTCCCTAAATTAGAGAAACATGCAATTAATGGTGTTTAAGTGATCCGTTTGAGTTGTAATTTGCTATGAGGAACTCTTGTATGTCTAATTGAATAATAATGGAAGGAATGTCTACTTTACTAATTGTATATAAGAGTTTTACGTTTTAGTCCATAATCCATGTTAGTGTTTAATCAGATGGCTGTTTTTAATTATGGTGTTATCGGTAATGCTTTGCATGATTTTTCGACACGTAGGAATAAGATTATGCATCTAGGTAAGATAAGAAAAAAAAAGTATAACAGATTTAGTGTTGTTTATCGAATCAAACCTTCGCGGGTTTGGTTTGATATTCCCTGTCTGACTCGTTTAGTGTCGGTTTCGTCCAGGCCGGGCTAAGGGGGTTACATTTGGTGGTATCAGAGCTAGGTTTGGATAAAAAGTGTGATAGGTTGAATAAAATGCATTGTTGGTTTGAAAAAGTGTGTTGCCATGTTGAATAAAATGTGTTATTTGCATGTAAAGTTTGTAGTTGGTGTGTTGAGTATGTATTGGCTTGTTATGTGTTGCGGTTGGTTTGTTAGAATGTTAGAATGAACATGATGTGTTGATGTTGCATACATATATATATTGCGAGTGCATATGAAATGATTATGAGTTAAGAGGTGGTTGATTACACATTGCCTATGCCATTACGTTTTTAAATGTTCTTCGGTTTCCCTTGGATCTTGCCCGAATGTAAGTTTATTATGTCTTAATGTTTTGTTTTAAAATTGCATGTTTGGAATTTGTTTCTAGACCATGCCTCCGAGACGTGAGACACGAGCTACCGCGAGCACGATCACGGAAGGTCAGGCCGAAGGAGAGGCCAACGTGAGAGAGGAATCGCTTCCACCTCCTCCATCTATGGGAGTGCCTTCGGTTCCAGTGGGAGGTCAATTCGGAGACTTTGCACCGTTCATACAGGCTATGACGGGGCGTTTCAGGCAGCTATGGCTGGAGTACATGTACCGGCTCCCGCACCTGCCGTTGTAGTTACCCCAGGGCTACCACTTGAGCGGTTGCGTAGCTTGGGAGGTGTTGAGTTTTGTGGGTCTGACCCGAGTACGGTTGAGGAGTGGCTGGCTAGCACCAAGAGGATTCTAGACCAGATGGAT
Source organism: Abelmoschus esculentus (assembly GCA_035048815.1). Taxonomy (NCBI): domain Eukaryota; kingdom Viridiplantae; phylum Streptophyta; class Magnoliopsida; order Malvales; family Malvaceae; genus Abelmoschus; species Abelmoschus esculentus. Next base: position 15,791,538 of record JAUCBN010000007.1, on the reverse strand, counting down.
TGTCAGGATGCCCGTAGGATGGGTTGTGTAGTCTCTCTGCTTCAGGGGGATGCTTATAGGTGGTGGACTACCACGAGAGCAGGTGTAGCAGTCGCTAACCTAACCTGGGAGTACTTTAGGACCGCCTTTGTGCGGAAGTTTTTGGGACCACAGTATGAGGATGCAAAGAAGAGGGAGTTTATGTCCTTGGTGCAGGGCACTAGGAGTGTGGCAGACTATGAGGTACAATTTATCTGGTTGAGTCACTATGCTCCGGAGTTGGTTCCTACGGATGCTAAGAGGTGTGATAGGTTCCGGTATGGTTTGGATCCGGAGATCAAGACCTACTTGTTAGCTGCAGAGTATACTGAGTTTGATGTGCTCGTGAATCGGGCTAAGGATGTTGAGGGATCTTTGAGGGAGGCTAGGAAGTCTTCCGATGTTGGAAAGAGGCCTGCTGAGGCTAGTACCCAAGGTGGTAAGGGTAAGTGGTTTCGGGAAAACCGATATAGAGCTGACCGACGCTGAGGTGATTTTGGACACGGCGGACGTGCTCAACAGTACGGTAGGGGTGGTGATGCAGCAGTTTGTAACTTGTGTTCTAAACGCCATCCGGGAGAGTGTTGGTGGGCCACTAGTGCCTGTATGGGTTGTGGATCTAAGGATCACAGGAGGAAGGATTGTCTAAGGTTTGCTGGTGAGGCTGATAACCGAGTTGAGGTTGCCGTGGCACCTGGTAGAGGACGCGGCGGTGGTAGAGGTCCTTTCCAGAGATAGGGAGGTGGCCGTGGAGTTTATGCTCAACGTGGGACCCGTAATGCTACAGATGTGGTTGCAGGTACTTTTTCTTTACGTAATGTACCGTTGTTTTCTTTGATAGATTCGGGATCTACGCACTCTTATGTTTTGAGTGAGCATGCATATATGTTGGATATCCCTGTTGATGTTTTAGATGTGGGAGTTGTGGTTACTAGTTCTTTGGGTGAGACGGTGACCGTAAGAAGGTTGTATAGGAGATGTCCGTTGGAGGTGCAAGGGCATGTCTTTGAGGTTGATTTGATGGAGTTGCCGTTTCATGGTTTTGACCTTATCTTGGGAGTTGATTGGTTAACGGAGCATATAGCTGTGGTAGATTTTGAAAAGAAACGTGTTACCTTGAGGTTGTTGGATGGTAGTGAGGTTGTGGTTAAGAGTGAGTATACCAGATTCTTGTCTAATGTGGTTTCGGCTTTACAAGCAGAAAAGTTGATGCAACATGGTGGTGTGGCATACCTAGCCTATGTGATGAATCCAGGTATAGGAGAGGTTCGAGTGCAGGACATTCGGACGGTATGTGACTTTCCGGAAGTTTTTCCTGAGGAGTTGCTAGGATTACCTCCCGATCGTGATGTGGAGTTTAGTATCGAGCTTTATGCTGGTACTAATTCGGTGTCCATTGCTCCGTATCGCATGGCATCTAAGGAGTTAAAGGAATTAAAGATGCAGTTGCAAGAGTTGCTTGACCGTGGTTTTATACGACCGAGTGTTTCACCATGGGGTGCACCGGTGTTGTTTGTGAAGAAGAAAGATGGCACAATAAGGATGTGCATTGATTATCGGCAATTGAATAAGTTGACCGTGAAGAATAAGTATCCTTTGCCGAGGATTGATGATTTGTTTGATCAGTTCCGAGGAGCAAGTGTGTTCTCGAAGATTGACTTGAGATCAGGGTACTATCAGTTGAAAGTGAAAGAGGAGGATGTGTTGAAAACGGCTTTTCGGACAAGGTATGGGAATTATGAGTTTTTGGTGATGCCGTTTGGTTTGACAAATGCCCCTGCTGTTTTTATGGATATGATGAACCGGGTGTTTCATGAGTACTTGGATCAGTTTGTGGTGGTGTTCATAGATGATATCCTTGTGTATTCACGTACCGAGGAAGATCATGATCGGCACTTGCGGTTGGTGATGCAAGTGTTGAAAGATAACCAGTTATATGCTAAGTTAAGTAAGTGTGAGTTTTGGTTAAAAGAGGTGGTGTTTCTTGGTCATGTGGTGTCGGAAAAGGGTATTAGTGTTGATCCAAAGAAGATAGAGACTGTTATGGATTGGAAGCAACCAAGATCAGTGTCGAAGGTTCGGAGTTTTCTAGGTTTGACTGGGTATTATCGTAGGTTCGTTGAGGGTTTTTCGAGCATTGCTGCTTCTATGACTAAGTTGTTGCAAAAGAAGGTTCCTTTTGAGTGGAAAGAAAGTCAACAAAAGAGTTTTGAGAAGTTGAAGAAAGTGTTGACTAGTGCACCGGTGTTGGTACAACCCGAGTCCGATAAGGATTTTATGGTTTATAGTGATGCATCATACGTTGGTCTTGGATGTGTATTGATGCAAGAGGGGAAAGTTGTAGCTTATACTTCTAAACAGTTGAGGGTGCATGAAAAGAACTATCCGACGCATGATTTGGAGTTGGCGGCGGTGGTTTTTGCTTTGAAGATTTGGAGACATTATTTGTATGGGGAGAAGTGTACTATATATACGGATCATAAGAGTTTGAAGTATCTCATGTCACAAAAGGACTTGAATCTTAGGCAACGAAGATGGATGGAGTTGCTTAAGGATTATGACTTATCGATTGAGTATCATCCGGGGAAAGCCAATGTTGTGGCCGATGCTTTGAGCCGTAAGGCGGCTGTTGAGTTGAGAGCAATGTTTGCTAAGTTGAGTATTTCTAAGGAAGGTGGTTTAGTAGCGGAGTTGCAAGTAAAACCTGTTTTGGTTTAGTAGCGGAGTGTGTTGGTCCTGTTGCTTATAGGTTGAGGTTACCGGAGGAGTTGAGTAAGATGCATGATGTTTTCATGTATCAATGCTTCGTAGGTATAGATCAGATCCTTCTCATGTTGTACCAGTTGAGGAGATTGAGTTAAGAGAGGATATGAGTTATGAGGAAGAACCGGTGAGAGTTTTGGATGTAGATACAAAGGTTCTTCGAGGAAAGACCATAGAGTTGGTTAAGGTGCTTTGGAAACACCGAGGTGTTGAAGAAGCAACTTGGGAGACAAGGAAAAGCATGGAGGAGCAGTTTCCTCACTTGTTTACTTCAGGTAAATTTCGAGGACGAAATTTTCTTAAGAGGGGGAGAGTTGTAACATCCTGTTTTTGGGGTGGCTTAGTTAAGTGAATTCGATTCGGGACGAATCGGGTTCTCCGGTTCATTAATTCCGGGAAAAATAAAATAAAGATATTTTTAATTAAGTAAAATAATGATTTAGAAGATGGTTTGAAATACTAAAAATATGTTTCAAATTAAAAGAAAATAATTTGGATTTTTATAATGATTTTTAATTATACTTAATTATGCATAAATGACCAATTTGTAATTTTTGGAAATTTAGGGGACTTAATTGTAATTTTCGGCAATTACATTGTTTTAGTGACTAAATTGAAAATCAAGCTAAACTTAGAATCCTTAGAGGGCCATAAACCCATTTTTAATTTTAATGATGATTTATTCACCAAAATAAATATTTTAATTACTTTAATTTGATTTCTTAATCATTTTCTCCTAAAACTACTTTTTACCCATTTTTCTCTCATCTTTTTCTCTCATTTTCTCTCCACTTTCTCATCATCTTTTCTTCTCAATTCCTTGCTGATTTTTGCATCTTTTTACATCATTTGCATCATCCTTCCATTCTTTACAAAACCTATGCATTGATTTCATCTTCATCAAATTGCAAGGAATCAAGAAGGGGAAAATCTCCTAATTTTGGTGAATAGATCCTAAAGGTAATTTTTCTGGATTTTTATTATTTTCTAAGGTTATTTATTGAAATTCCCAAGTATTAGCTTGTTCATCTTTGAATAAACACTTGATTCTATGTTTTTAATGTTAGATCTAATGTTTTTGTTATGTTTTTGTGAGATCTTTATGGATCTTGTTTAATGCTGGAAATTATATGGTTTCAATCATGTTTTTATGATGATTTAATGATTAATTGATTCTTGATTTGAGATCACATTAATTAAATCCCGGAATAATGTAATCGGTGTAGTTTTAAGGTGTTTTTCGGTTGTTTTATGGGCTGTTTTAGATGCTTAGATGTTGCTGGAGATATAAGGATGGTTTGGATGTGTTTTTGGATCATGTTTGAAGTGGTTTAGATGTTAGATTCGTTAGGTTTTGGGCTGATGTTGTTCGGATGCGTTTCGGCTTAGTTTTCGGTCTTTTCGGCTAAGTTTTTGGTAGTTTAATGGTGATCGGATATGGCTGTTGGTTTGAGCATGTTAGGATGTGAGAATGCTCTATTTTTAATGTTGTAGAAGAGGTACAAGAAGAAGCTTGATTGCTGGTGCGTTTGGTGCGATCATCGGAGAGTGGCGAAAGCTTGTTTCGCTTGTTGGTGAGTGGTTTTCGGATTAAAAGCGAATCATGTTTGGTACGTTCTGTTTTGGGGGGCTATAGAAGTGTGTGAAAACCTTCCATGGTTCAAGAGTAAGTAATGCATTTGTTTTAATGAACCGATATGAGTTTCGGCTATTTTCGACAAAGGTATTTCATTGATAGTGCATGAGATTTATGGAAATGCATGAGCATGATTTGAAATGATGCATACATGAGAATTACTTGCTGAAATGCATAGCTTATTTAGCATCCATGATTATGGAAAATTATGAGAAATGATTTGAGATACAATTTGGTTATTTGCCTACTATATGATGGTGCCTTTGGGCATGGCTTTGGTTCATTTGTTGAACACTTTATGCATGCATTATGAGCAACAAGTTATCATGCACATTTGATTATGATATTGGCTTAGTGACACTAACTTTAGTTTCGAATACGAATGACATGTCATTAGGATTGAGTGCACTATAAAATAAAGAGAATATTGAATTTGCCTACACGCGTAACAAGGGGACTTTGTGTCTAAACGAGCGTGGTAGAGCCGCCTACACGTAAACAAGGGTGACTTTGTGTCCAACCGTGCGTGGTAGAGCTTGCCTATATGTAAACAAGGGTGACTTTGTGTCCGACCGTGCATATAGTTGACCCATACGTAGACAAGGGCGACTTTGTGTCCAACCGTGCGTAGTGGGGGATAACATGTATATAAGGGGGACTAAGTGTCCGACCGAAGCATGTTGAAAAGGATCCGTGTATTCGGTGAATCAAAGGTTCACATTAAGTGATCACTAGAAAGCCAATATACATACTTGAAATTGAGAAGAGGTTTGAGCATCATTCATCATTTGTTTTGATATGGTTATGTGAACTCAAGGATGCACATGTTTCAACGAACTTTGGCATGGAATTTTAGCAAGCATGATTTAATTATGAAATGCAAATTATGTTTTCTCCATGATTTTAAATAGATGCATTGATGATTATTTGTGGAGCTACCTCACTAAGCAAGATTGCTTAAGCTCTCTTTTCATCCATGCAAAAAAATAAAGGCACTTGGAGCTTTGTTCGGGGCAAGGAATCCAAGGGGAAGACCACTTGAAATTTGGTATGTTTTGGCAAATAAATTGGGCAAAGCAATGTGTAACCCAAACCATGTATAGTGTGTGTAATTAGGCTTTGGTTTATGTTGTAATAGGACCATTATTGTTGGATGTTAATTGTTGAACTTTGGAACTACTTGAATGGTCGAAGCATGTTCTAGCATGTATTTGTTGGATTGAATTAGTGTACATCGCTTTTCTTAGGGAGCATGCCTATAGCTTGAATGATGTCCATGACGTTGTTGATTATGTGCCATATGAAGTTAATCATGTTTAGGATTGATGCATTTAGTGGCACTAATTAATGGTTGAATTTTGAGCATTTGGTTTCTACTTAGTGAAATGAAATGGTTGGTTCCAGACCCAAAGTTTCGAAACCTTTGATTGAAGGTTCCGAAACCTTTGTTAAATAGTTTCGAAACCTTCACAAGGTTTCGGAACCTTTCGGGCAGTTTCAATTCTAGGAAGCTACTGGACGCGATAAGTTTCGAAACTTTTAAGGAAAGTTTCGAAACCTTTTTCAAAAAGTTTTGGAACCTCTTGGAAGGTTTCGAAACCTTTGATCACCTAGATTTGAAAGTTGCTAGAAATTATGTTTTGGTCCCGGTTAATTTCCTTTGTTCGATTAAGGTACTTGTAGACGTTATTTTGAGCTGAAATTTTGCATGCATGCCTAAAGTTGATTTAATTTCAAGATAGTTAATCTAAATTGGTTGAAGTCCTTGTATTTTGGGATAATTAATTTTTGGTCCCTAAGTTAGAGAAACATGCAATTAATGGTGTTTAAGTAATCCGTTTGAGTTGTAATTTGCTATGAGGAAATCTTGTATGTCTAATTGAATAATGATGGAAGGAATGTCTACTTTACTAATTTTAAATAAGAGTTTTACGTTTTAGTCCATAATCCATGTTAGTGTTTAATTAGATGGCTGTTTTTAATTATGGTGTTATCGGTAATGCTTTGTATGATTTCTCGACACGTAGGAATAAGATTATGCATCTAGGTAAGATAAGAAAAAAACGTATAACGGATTTAGGGTTGTTTATCGAATCGAACCTTCGCGGGTTTGGTTTGATATTCCCCGTGTGACTCGTTTAGTGCCGATTTCGTCTAGGCCGGGCTAAGGGGGTTACAATTGGGTTTGAATTATAACTAAGGAAACTAATTAAAGCAATAAAGATAAATGATCAAAAAATCAAGGATGGAAAAGTAGGGTAGGTTAGAGTGCTTCGTATTGTGGAATCAGAATGTAATTGTCTTGTTCTTATAATGCAATAAGGTTAAACTGCCGCCTCGGCGGGTCGCACCAAGGGTCGCCGCAGCTGCCTAGGCGGGGTTATGCCTTTTCGTCAATTCAACAACTCATAGTTCGACAGAGCATCCTTGTATATCTTCTTCCCTTTCCCTAAGTGAAGAGAACTGTTGAAATCCACGTCTTGATGATATCTTCCGGCGTGAATCAAGGGCGGATAACAACCAAACACATGCGTCTTGTTAGTCGCTGAAATCCTAGGCGGTTGATCTCTTAACCGGATTAGTCAATGCCCTTGAGCAAAGACCGTATTCTCTCGTTTCGTGAGTCTAAATCTCCCGATATTAGATAAATAGATATTTCTTCAAATACTTATCATCTCGAGCTCATATGCAAAGAAAGTGAATGTCAAGAGAGAATAAACTATGAATTCTGGAATTGCATTAAGAAGAACTAAACAAGTTACAAACTTTCTTCCACAACTACTCCACAAACTAACCTAAACCCCAATGGGCAATAGAGGAGTTTAGGGTTTTCTATGAACACTTGATTTCGAGATACCTCCTCTTTACATAGGCTATGGTTTATATAGGCTTTGCCTAGGGTAAACCTTTCCAAAGTAAGAATACAACTTGGAGTAAAATATAAGTTAAGTACATAAATAAAAGATCTTTATTTTATTTCCTAGTTTATTCCTATAAGGATTCTTTTCTCGCGTGACCTTTGACCTTGACTTTTCGTGTGTTTCCCAACTCCGATTTCTATGTCGCTTGTCTTAAAATATCCACCTTATTTTTCTCTTCAGATCGCCTATCATATCAACATTTGTTTTTTAGATGTTGCCGCGGCATCAATTGCGGTCATAATGGTTGTTGAGCTTTTTCTCAACTTGGAACTGCATCAGTACAATTCTCTTAGTCTGGTTCAATCTTCCCATTCCTCAGCGTAGCATGTCTCGGCGATGTCTGAAAATAAATCTTGACTGCAGTTGATAAGTTCTCAACTCACTATCATTTTGTACACTTTCCATGGGCATTAATCACCAATTCTATAACTAGTTGAACCAAAGCATGTACTTAATATGATATATTTAGTGATTTTGCTGTTAAAGATAATATTTATAGAAAAGACATACTTTACTTCATTTTTATATTTGTGCAGGAAGAAGTATTGTTACGGCAGCAAACTGAGGCCGAGGTAGGACCTGATACCGAGGCAGCAGAGGACAAGTAGCAATATGGCAGGCAAGCTGAGGAGAAAAATGAGGAGAACGTTGCTGGAAAAAAAGCCCAAAGATCGGAGCTGGATAGCACGTGGAAAGCCCAAACACAAGGTCACACAGGAAAGCTTTCTAGAAGGAATAAACTTGGAAATATTTGATTTATGTACATGACTTGTTCCCTACTCCAAGTTGTATTCTACTTAGGAAAGGTTTGCCCTAGGCCAAGCCTATATAAGACCTAGCCGTCCCAAGGACAAGAGGAGCATAGATTAGATTAGACAGTTCGGAATTAGAGAGCTTAGACTTCATCTTCTAGTTTTTCTTTTCTTTTACATTATGTTCTAAATTAGTTTAGGCTTAGGTGAAGGTTGTAAAGTATTAGTGTGAGGAAGTTAAACTTTGTTTATTGTTTCCAATACAATAAAATATTGAAGTTTGCTTATTCTTTGCAATTCCTTGTTCTTGCATTCAAGCTCGAGAGAGAAATTTATGAGTAATCTATTTATCTAATATCGAGAGAGTTAAATTCACGAAAGGAATAAGTACGATGTTTCAATCGGGAAACACTAACTCGGCCTAGAGATAGGTTAAGAGTTTCAGCGGCGAAAAGAAGTGTGGGATTGGTTGGTGATTATAATTTATTCACACCGAGAAGCACTTTGACTTAGAGATAAGCAAAGACACTAAAGGATATTTTGCCGAACTTTGATAAATCTTCCCAAGAGCAAGAGATTACCACGGTGGGCGAGTATTTTCACTATCAAGGAAGTAATTTGCAGTACTTCCGAGGCAGTGTTGTACAATTGCATTGGACAAAAACGAGTTAATCAAATCCATTATACAACACAACTGGATACTAGCCACTTCCTTTATCTTATTTTTCTATCTTTATTTAGTTTTTATTATTTAGTTCAATCACAACTAAATCTCTTGTGTTTATATTTTATTTCTTTTACAAAGCAAGAAGACTAAAGGAAACATATTGAGTAGACCAATTCCTGAGGAGACGATACTTGATACTTATCACTTTATTACTTGGCGACGTGTTCACTTGCACTAAATTGCGCATATTCAACACGCATCAAGTTTTTGGCACCGTTGCCGGGGATTGACAACTAAATTTTGTTTTCTTTATTTTCTTTTTTTTTGTTATTTTATTTTTATTTTACTTTAGTTTATTCTTTGTGTATGACCAAGGTCAATCCTATCAATCCTTTGTACGCATTAGATCTAGAAATCGAGCGTACTTATCAAGGGTTGAGGAGACAAATGCAAGCAGCCATCGTAGGAAATCAAGGAAATCAAGCAAATCAAAACTTACCTGTCGGTAATGGAGGCCTTCCGCCACCACCACTGTCGTGATAGTTAACTGTCAGAGACTTCCTAGAGGAAGATTTAAATGGATTAAACTCTGGAGTAATTACACCAGAAATAGAAGCGACCCACTTTGAGTTGAAACCTGTCATGTTCAATATGCTTAACACTATTGGACAGTTTGGACATCTTAAGTCATTCATGGAAATTGCAATTCCTTCAAAATCCAAGGAGTCCATGAAGATGTCTTAAGATTGAAGTTGTTCCCTATTCACTGAGGGATAGGGCAAAAACCTGGCTAAATAGCATTCCAGTAGGATCAATAGGATCTTGGAGTGAATTATGCCAAGATTTCATTACGCACTTTAATCCTACCAATTTATATGATAGAATTCATAATGAAATTACTTCTTTTCGACAGGCTGATGACGAACCTATGTACGAGGCATGGGAACGCTACAGAGAGTTATTACACAAGTGCCCATTACATGGATTTCCACTGTGTATACAAGTGACAATGTGTTACAATGCCACCAATACCCCGACAAGGATGATGTTAGATGCCTCGGCAAATGGAACACACCTAGATAAAGCACCTGAGGAAGCTATTGAGATATTGAACAAAATCGCAAAGAACAATTTTGAAGTTCCTACATCTAGGCAAGGAGGAGTAAGATGCTAAGCTACAGTGAATGAATTAGAGACATCAACTTCAGTGGCAGCGCAACTGACATCTCTTACCAAAATGGTGCAAAACATACAGCTACAGTAGAACACCCATGAGGTTAAAGCCTTTGATTCTTATTGCAATTTTTGTGGAGGTAACCATAATTCTTCTTAGTGTATGAATCAAGAGGCCAACATGTATGTTGAAAATTACAAAAGAAACAATATGATGTCCAACACATACAACCCCTCATGGAAGAGGCATCCAAAATTTTCATGGAGCAATCAAAACAATGTCTTGAATCCAACTACTCAACCCCTAGGATTCTAGCCACAAATGCAACATTTTTTGTAGCAACATGTATAACAACCAATGTCGCAGCAGCAGATACAACCGCCTGTAAGTTCTATGAAAAATTCCCTGAAAGCATTCATGATGAAAACTGAATCATACATGGCAGAAAACAGTAACTTCATCAAAAGAACAGATGCATTCATAAATAGGACTGAGATGAGGTTACTGAACCAAGAGACAGTAATTAAGGCACTCGAAAACCAGGTTGGGCAGCTTGCCCAGAACATCAATACTAGACCACAAGAAGGATTACCTAGCAATACTGAAGTTGCTAAGGTAATGGACCATGAACAGTGCAAAGCAATCACTACCAGAAGTGGTCTACAGCTGAAAAAGAAGGTAGAAAGTTCAACAGTCAAAGTCCCACTAAAAGAATCAGAAAACGAGGACTTGGATGCTAAATAAAATGATCATGAAAACACTACCCCAGTAGAGCACTCGGCTGTACCTGAACAAGCTGCCGAGATAACAACAAACACAATTATTCCAGGTATTAAATTCCAATCTAAAGAAACCCTGGAAGAGATGAGACCATCACCACCTTTCCCACATAGGTTGAAAAAGCAAAAACAAGATCATCAATTTAAGAAATTTCTTGATATCTTAAAGCAAGTCCACATCAACTTGTCATTTATAGAGACAATTGAACAAATGTCTAATTATGCTAAGTTCTTGAAAGGCTAGGTGAGTTTAAAACTTTGGCTACTACAAAAGGATGTATGACAATGCTACATAACCGCATGCCACCAAAATTGAAGGATCCTATATGTTTTACAATACCTTGTTCAATTGGTAACCACTATGAAGGTAAGGCTCTATGCAACCTTCGAGCAAGCATCAATCTAATGCCTAAATCTGTCTTTCAAAAGCTTGGAATTGGAAGGGCAAAACCCACCACTGTGATACTTCAACTTGCGGATCGATCATATGTGTAACCCGAAGGAAAAATCAAGGACATACTGGTAAGAGTAGACAAATTTATTTTCCTGCTTATTTTCTTGTCCTTGATTGTGAAATAGATGAGAATGCACCGATCATCCATGAGAGACCTTTTCTTGCCGCTGGACGTATGCTAATTGATGTGGAAAAAAGAGAATTGATTATGAGGATCAACGACCAACAAGTCAAACTCAATACCTTCCACAATCCAAAAAGGCATGATGATGTAGAAGAGTGCAAAGTCCTTCACACCACAGATGCAAACACAAAGATATCCTATTTCAACAGCCACTGTATAGGTAGCATGCTCGGCAGAAAATTAGACATTTGTTATGGAAGAATTTTTGGCAGGAAAATTAAGGCAGATGTGAAGGAAATCAACAGCATAACTCACTGTCCAGACATACAGAGAGTAGTAAAGATCAGGACAAAAAAGGATGGACCAAAAGCCAACGGCCAACACTTGAAGAATAATTCTGGCCAACAAGAGATAATCACATTGGGAGATGTATTTACATGCACTCCACCAGTAACATAATCTCTTCCCTTCTTTTTATTATTATATTAAGATTAATTTAGATTAGATTTACTTTCTATAATTATTTTTGTCTTTAATTAATTTTCTTGTTTTGGTTTAATTTTTGTTTAGGATAATAAGCAAGAATAAAGGAGAAATAGTTCACAATAGGTGTTCTGCCGAGGCAGAAAAACAGTGTCAAAGCCGTAGTAGTCCCAACGAGCAGAAACAACGTAATGACTAGTCTGCCAAGATTCCCGCCGCGGTAGTAAATAAAAATGACAATAAAAAGTTAAATGGCTATAAAACGGCTAGTGATTTAAACGGCTACACTGTTGAGGCCTATATAAGCAATCTCTCCCTAATGAACTATTCACTCTTGCATTCTTGTTTTCTTTAGATTATTTGCTAATCTCGATTTCACAATACTCTCTGCCTACTTACAAACCTTCTTGCAAATTTCAGAAACTCTTCAAGAAAATCTCAAAGAAACCTCAACTCTCAAACTATTTACTCATGGCCACCTACAAACGTTTTACCCCAGCCACTATTGAAGACTGATTCAACAGGTCTTTCATTGCTCGGCAATAATAGAAGGAACAAGGGTTCCAACAGTCCGATGAATTTTCCTGCATCGAACATTACGTTTTCGATAAGATAAAATATCAAGATTGAGAGATTTTCTGCTTACAACCAATCAAGGCCAATGCCACTATTATGCGGGAATTCTATACGCACGGCCCAAGCAAGGACTCTTTTTTTGTCCACTACCGAGGCAGGCCTGTCAAGCTCGATACCGATACAATCAACGATTTCTAAGGCCTTGTCCCTATACGTGATATCTATGCCAAATTCATGGAGGATGTCACCATTGGCGATTACAAGCTGATAAAGGACGACCTCTACTACGAAAATACCCCTTTGGAAACTGGTGCCCATAAAAGATCCATAGCAAGGCAAAGTCTGAAACCTGAGGCTAAGCTTTGGAACAACTTTGTCAAGAGATAACTCATTCTAACCTCCCACAACAGTATGGTGGACCGAAGGAGATTGGTGCTCATCCAATCAATCATCAATAAAATGAGCATCAACGTTGGAGAAATTATTTTACGAGAAATTTATGAATGCATTAAGAAGGATAAATGACATTTCTATTTACCTTCTTTAATTACTGATATTTATAGTACTACAGGTGTACCCACTACAGAAACAGATGAATTCATAGCCAATAGAAAAGGATGGACCATGGACTTCTGCCACAAGATCATGCAGATCATGCAAGTAGAACCAGTCCAGGCAACTCCGCAACAGTTCACTGCTGACACTGATTTTGAGGCCCAATACACGGCAAACATGCCCAACTCTACCCACACTACTGCCACAGTAGACCAGTACCAGGAAATACTACAAAAGATGGCAGCTATGGATCTTAGGCAACAAAAATACATGAGTATCAAAGAGACTTCAACAACACACTTGCTCAAATGATGCTCCACAACTTTCCAGACCAATGGGTGCAATTTCTAGAATTCTCCACTAACATGTTCGTAACAACTGCAACCTACACAGAAACAATATCAGCTCCAGGAGGATCGAGACCATTCTTCCCCACAAGCCCTCAGAACAGGTTCACGCCGCTGGCCCATCTAGGGTAACAGTTTCTACCGCGGCATCATCTGCCAACAGAAGACCTTCCAAGAGGAGGGTAGTTTTTAGCACTCTCCCAAGATCCCCATCATCATGGGCAGCCTATCAGAAGAGATAGATGCCTATGTACACCAAAGTTCAGACGTTGTCGGGCCGACCATTCATCATGCCAGGGCAGATCTAGAAAACGATGGAGGGACTAATGTAATGGTGATCGAAGATGAAGGAGAAGAAGAGGTGAACACTCCTATGCAACGAACAACACCTACAAGAGTCCAACCACCATGACTAGCAAAGACTAAGCCATCACCATCACCAAGGATGTAGCAATCATCAGCAAGATCTAGAAAATTAATTATGGAGGAAAGCTCTTTGGAGTCCTTGTAATTTTTTTGTGCTATTTTTATAATTGCTTGTTTCCTTTATTTTATTGTCTACTGTTTGCCCCTAATTTAAGCATTGAGGACAATGCTCAGTTCGAGTTTGGGGGTGTAGAGCCACTGTCGAGGCAATCCACTGCCATGGCCATGCCATGAAAAGAGAGCATTTAAGTGATAATTTCTTTTTATTTTATGTTCACCACTTTGCTTGAAATTGTTTCCCATACTCTTGCACTGCGCATCATCAGTATTGTTTTAGTTAATTCTTTTAAGGCAATAGAAATCTTTCTCCTTACCATAGTTAGATTCTGTTTTAAAGGCTTAATTCTAGGATACTTAAGGAGAAAAACTTAGAAGCTTGCTATAAGGTTGACTCTAAAACACTTTTGGGACTTGTTTGGCTATAAGAATTCTTTTAATAAACTTAAGTGATAAAGACTTAGATCTTTGGAAAGGTGACTAGAGGTTCCTATCACCGGCTCTAGGAATTACTCTTCTTCATGCAAGAGGTGCCTGAAATTGGCTCTACTATACTCAAAAGAATAGAAAAGAAATAAGGAAATAATGAAGAGAAAAACACAATCCTTGAGGTGCCCGAAATTGGCTCAAGAATTGGTTATTTAGAAAAAAAGAAGAGTACACTAAATTCAAATCTATTTGTCTTGAACTTAGAGTTTATCTAAGAAGGCCCTTAATCAAACTTGTCCACAAAAAGGAATACACTCATAAAACCTTATAGTTTGTCTTCTAGGTAAACTCTTAGGTAACCGAAACGTTAAGTCTAAAGAATAGACATAGTTATGGTGGGGAGAATAGATGGAAACATAAGACCAAAAAGGAATAAAGTTTGACAAATTGATGGTTTGTATTTCTTGAGGACAAGCAATAGTTTGATTTTCGGGGTGTGATAAGTGCTCAACTCACTATCACTTTCTACACTTTTCATGGGCATTAATCACCAATTCTACACCTACTTGAACCAAAGTATGTACTTAATGTGATATATTTAGGGATTTTGCTGTTAAAGATAATATTTATAGAAAAGGCATGCTTTACTACATTTTTATATTTTTGCAGGAAGAAGTATTGCCACGACAGCAAACTGAGGCCGAGGCAGGACCTGACGCCGAGGCAGCTGAGGAAAAGTAGCAATATGGAAAGCAAGCTAAGGAGAAAAATAAGAACGTTGCTGGACAAAAAGCCCAAGGATCGGAGCTGAATAACACGTGGAAAACCCAAAGACAAGGTCACACGGGAAAGCTTTTTAGAAGGAATAAACTTGGAAATATTTGATTTATGTACATGACTTGTTCCCTACTCCAAGTTGTATTCTACTTAGGAAAGGTTTGCCCTAGGCCAAGCCTATATAAGACCTAGCTGTCCCAAGGAGAAGAGGAGCATAGATTAGATTAGATAATTTGGATTTAGAGAGCTTAGACTTCATCTTTTAGTTTTTCTTTTCTTTTACATTATGTTCTAAATTAGTTAAGCTTAGATGAAGGTTGTAAAGTATTAGTATGAGGAAGTTAAACTTTGTTTCTTGTTTCTAATGCAATAAAATATCGAAGTTTGTTTATTCTTTGCAATTCCTTGTTCTTGAATTCAAGCTCGAGAGAGAAGTTTGTGAGTAATCCATTTATCTAATATTGAGAGAGTTAGATTCACGAAAGGAATAAGTATGGTGTTTCAATCAGGAAACACTAACTCGACCTAGAGATAGGTTAAGAGTTTCAGCGGCTAAAAGAAGTGTGAGATTGGTTGGTGATTATAATTGATTCACGGCGAGAGGTATCATCAAGGACTGATCATCAACAGTACTTTGACTTAGAGATAAGTAAAGGCATTAAATGACACTTTGCCGAACTTTGATAAAGTCTTCCCAAGAGCAAGAGATGTCGCGGCCGGCGAGTATTTTCACTGTCAAGACAGTAATCTGCAGTATTGTCAAGACAGTGTTATATATTTGCATTGGACAAAACTGAGTTGATCAAATCCACTATACAGCACAACTGGATCTTGTCCACTTACTTTATCTTATTTTTCTATCTTTATTTAGTTTTTATTATTTAGTTCAATCAAAACTCAATCACTTGTGTTTTTATTTTATTTCTTTTACAGACCAAGAAGACTAAAGGAAGCATATTGAGTAGACCAATCCTTAATGAGACGATACTTGATACTTATCACTTTATTACTTGGCGACATGTTCACTTGCACTAAATTGTGCATATTCAACACGCATCAGCAGTTTTCATTTTGCTTCATTGCCAACCTTCTATTGTGGCATTTTACCTATCATGGAATAAAGACAAAAACAATACCTTTTCTACCAAATATTGTATAAATTTTGTAATTGAGTGTAGATGCCGAAAAATGGAAAATATGCAAAATTATCTATTATTGTCATTAAATATATCCTTTATTAGCAATAATCAAGTGGGAAAATGATGTAAAAATATAGACTTTTGGGCACTCATCACACCCACAAACTCGAACTATTGCTTGTCCTCAAGAAATGCAAACGATAGATTTTTAAGTAAGGAATTTTAAAGTAATATACCGTCCTGCCTGCCGCGGTAGAATTCCTTTCTTGATTCAATCTCTTCTTGGTTCTAGGAATTCCTCGGAACTGGACTATGAGTCCTAGTGGGTGTATGCGTAGCTGTGTCAAATTTGATTATCTAAGTTCTAATCCTTTTTTTAGCTCAAGACTTCCGACTAAGATTTTTCTTCAATTATTTTTCTTTCCTTCTCCCTGTTTGGTATATAAAGATATATTGCTATATACTTCTACTGCTTGAGTCAATTTTCGGGCACCTCAAGTGTTAAATACTCTTACTAGAGCCAGTTTCGGGCACCTCTAGTAAGTGGGAAAAAGGTTAAGTCCTAGATCCAAAGATGGACACCTCTAAGAACTATACTAGAGCCGGTGATAGGTACCTCTAGTTAAAATTTAAGCCTAAGTCATTATTGCTTTTCAAAGAAAATAACTTTTAAAATCAACTAAGACTAGCAGTGTTTATGTGATTTCAGGCTTATAGTATAATCCTAAGTACTAATCCTAAGAGATCTTTCCGAATTCAAGTCTGGTGAATGGTGCATACTGCTGCGGTAATTAAAGAATATATTATTGCCGAGGTAGTTTCAATAAAATTCAGCAGACTTAAAAAAAATTGCATCAGATTGAAATTGCTGTAAAGACAAAATTTTAAGGCAACATTAGGATAATCCAAATATTTCCATAAATGGTAGATATTTACATATTACAAATAGGATCAATACTCCCCCAAGCTTGAGGGATTCATTGTCATCAATTTATGTATCTGATTATAGGGAAACAATAAAAGACTAGATAAAAATTAGGAGTCAAAGTAAAGATAAACCAATATTTATATGTTGCATCTGGCCTCTTTTGTATCGTGAGGGTCATCAGTTTGTGTTGAGTTTGTTGAGAAAGAAACTAAAAACTGCACCGTCATCATATATTCTTGGGTGGCTAGCCCTCCTTCACATTTTTTCGCCGAGGCAACCTTTCGCCGTGGCAACTTACCACCGAGGCAACCTCCTCCGTGGCATTATGCTGCCGAGGTAACCTTCCAATGTGATATTATATCGAGGCAACCTTCATGGGCGGGACGACGAGCTCAATTTTAGTGTCGTTTTATATGCTTCATGGCTTCTCCTTCTTGAAATTTCTTCCTAAGAAAATAACTCAAACATAATTAAACTTATTTCCTAAAACAAATATCTCAAAAAAATTAAACTAATTTCATAAGATAGTAGTGCAAGAAAAATAAAAAGGAAAGTTGAAATCGCCAATCCCCGACAACGGTGCCAAATTTAGTGAAGGCTAGAAAGTCCTGCTTTTATAATGAAGCATTTGTCCATCCACCTTTTGCCAAATTGTAGTAATGAAGATGTCGATACCACGATGGTTGACGTTACTTACGCAATTTATTGTTCCTGCATAATGGAAAAGTAAAGACACAAATAATTGGTTTTGAATTGTAACTAAGGAAACTAATTAAAGCAATAAAGATAAATGATCAAGAAATCAAAGATGAAAAAGTGGGGCAGGTTAGAGTGATTTGTAGTGTGGAATCAAAATGTAATTGTCTCGTTCTTATAATGCAATAGGGTTGAACTACCGCCTCGGCGGGTCACACCAAGGGTCTCCGCAGCTGCCTAGGCGGGGTTATGCCTTGTCCTCAATTCAACAACTCATAGTTCGATAGAGCATCCTTGTATGTCTTCTTTCTTATCCCTAAGCGAAGAGAACTGTTGAAACCCACGTCTTGATGATACATCCCGACGTGAATCAAGGGCGGATAACAACCAAACACATGCGCCTTGTTAGTCGCTTATATCCTGCGCGGTTGATGTCTCAACCGGATTAGTCAATGCCCTTGAGCAAAGATTGTATTCTTTCGTTTTATGAGCCTAACTCTTTCGATATTAGACAAATAAATATTCCTTCACATACTTATCATCTCGAGCTCATATGCAAAGAAAGTAAATGTCAAGAGAGAATAAACTATGAATTATGGAATTGCACTAATAAGAACTAAACAAGTTATAAACTTTCTTCCACAAATACTCCACAAACTAACCTAAAGCACAAGGGAAAATGGAGGAGTTTAGTGTTTTCTATGAACACTTGATTTCGAGATACCTCCGCTCTACATAGGCTATGGTTTATATAGGCTTGGCTTAGGGTAAACCTTTCCAAAGTAGGATTCTTTTCTGCGTGGTCTTTGACCTTGACTTTTCGTGTGTTTCCTAGCTTGGATATCTATGTCGCTTGTCTTAAAACGTCTATCTTATTTTTCTCTTTAGATCGCTTATCATATCAACATTTGCTTTTCAAATGCTATCGCGGAAGTAGGTGCTGCCGCGACATCAATTACCATCATAATAGTTGTTGTGTTCTTTCTCGACTTATAATTGCGTCAGTACAATTCTCTTGTTCTAGTTCGATCTTCTTATTCCTTAGAGCTTGTATCGGCAATGTATAAAGATAAATCTTGACTACAGTTGTCATTTTGCTGCCTTGGCAACCTCCGCCAAGGCAACCTTCCACTGTGGTATTTTACCTATCATGGAATAAAGACAAAAACAATACCCTTTATACCAAATATTGCATTCTGTAATTGAGTGTATTGATGCTAAAATGCGGAAAATATGCAAAATTATCCATTATTGCCATTAAATCTATCGTTTATTAGCAATAATCAAGAGGGAAAATGATGTAAAAATGAGGACTTTTGGGCACTCATCTGTCATCACTGTTCATGGCGTGCACGCTACACCTTTCTAGCTGGCCTGCACTGGCGTAAGAAATGATGCATCTTTGACTTGGGCGGCAAGTTTTCCACCGAGATATTTTTTCTTGAATTGAGCCGCATTTTTGGGCTTGTTCATCTTTATTTCTTTATTGGACCTAAAAACTGAATAATAAAAGATGTGAGAAATTAAAATTTAAAACTAAATTATGAGAGTTAAAATCTAAATCGTAAAACTAAAATTAATTTTCTAATTCCTAAAACTAAATTAGAGACTAATAAATTGAAAAATTAGGTTATTGCAGAAGTGCAATAAATTGCATCTTCGATAGAAACCATCTTTTCCTTTTTGTCTGGAGGAGAAGATGACGTTCCAATTGTTGTCTCCTCATCTGGTGGTTTCTTTCGAATGTATTCTTGTTTAAGGGGCGTACTGCCTTGGCAGAGATTGCCTTGGCAAGTATTTTTTAGGCAATATGCTTCTAGATTAAAGTTGAATTTAGTTTTAACTTCAATTCTTTTGCATTCATCTGGTTCATCCCGATGCCTTAGATTTTTGAAAATATTGATCTTTACTTGTTGATCATTGACCCTTACGATCAATTCTCCTTTCTCACAGTCGATTAATGTTCTTCTTATGGCTAGGAACGATCTTCCTAATATGATCAGAGCGTGCTCATCTGCTTCACAATTAAGAATTAAGAAGTCAGCAGGAAAAATAAATTTATCCATCTTTACTAGAATATCTTCAATTTTTCCTTCAGGTTGTACGTAAGAGCGGTCTGCCAGCTGCAGTATAATTGTTGTTGGTTTTACTTGCTCGATGCCTAGCTTTTTATTAACTTACTTAGGCATGAGATTTATGCTGACGCCTAAGTCGCATAGTGCCTTACCCACGTATTGATCATCGATAGCATATGGTATGTGATGCGTGCTGAATATGCGCAATTGGAGTGCAAGTGTACACGTCAAGTAATAAGTGATAAGTATTTATCGAGTTATCATCTCCTCAGGGATTGGTGTACTTAATATGCTTCCTTCAATCTTCTTGCTTCTGTAAAATAAAAGTAAAAACACAAATAAGTTTAGGTATTGATTAAACTAAATAAACTAAACTAATTAAGGAGAGATCGAATATGAGAGAGAGAGGGTAGGATCCAGTTGTGTTGTATAGTGGATTCGATTGATCTGTTTCTGTCCAATGCAATTGCACTGCACTGCCTCAGTAGTACTGTAGATACTGTCTTCGGCAGCAACAATGTTCTCTGCAACGGCAATCCCTTACTCTTGGGCAAATTTACCAAAGTTCGACAAAGTGTCCTTGAATGGCTTCGCTTATCCCTAAGTCGAAACACTATTGAAGGTCAGTCCTTGATGATACCTCCCGACGTTAATCAATTATAACCAACAACCAATCACATACTACTTTTAGCCTCTGAAACTCTAACCTATTCCTAGGTCGAGTTAGTATCCTCCAACCAAGTTGAATACCGTACTTACTCCTTTCGTGAGTCTAAGTCTCTCGAGTCTAGACAAATAGATTACTTACAGACTTCTCTCCCGGGTTTGGATGCAAGAACAAAGAATGACAAAGAGTAAGCAAATATTGATATTTTATTGCATAGAAATAAGAAAAAAGATACAATCTCCTCTCACAAATACTCGACAACCTTCACCAAAACCCTAAGAGAACTTAGAACATGATGGAAAGAATTGTCCCTAAGGTAAAAGCTCTCAAAATTTGTCTCTCAAGGTCTATGTATGTCTCCAAATCCCTAGGACGACTATGCCTTATATAGGCTTGGCCTAAGGAAAACCTTTCCTAATTAGAGTACAACTTGGAGTAGGGAACAAGTTATGTACATAGGGTAAATATTTCCAAGTTTGAACTTCTAGAAGGTTTCTTCCCGCGTAGCCTTATCCTTGGGCTTTTCTTGTGTTGTTCAGCTCTGGTTCTTGGGCTTCTTGTTCAACAACGTTCTCCATAATTTTCTCATTCAACTGCCAGCCATATTGCTTTTTCTCCTTTACTGCCTAGGCATCAGGTCTTGCCTCGACCTTATTCTGCTGCCTAGGCAATACTTGTTCCTGCACAAATATGAAAATGCAGTAAAGTATGTCTTTTCTACAAATATAGTCTTCAATGGCATAATCCCTAAATATATTACATTAAGCACATGCATTGGTTCAAGTAGGTGTAGATTTGATGATAAGTTCCCATGAAAAATGTAGAAAGTGATAGTGAGTTGAGCACTTATTAGTATGGTGAAGCTACCAGGATCTTTTCTTTTGGTGGTGGCCTTGTTATGCAGCATTGCTACATATCCTTATGTTGCAACAACTATTTCAAATTCTCCAATTTTTATCCTTTTAGATATAATGTCTTTAAGGAATTTGGTATAGTTGGGCATTTGTTTAATTGCCTCCACTAAAGGTATATTTATGTGTACCTGTTTAATTATATCTAGGAACTTCTTGAACTTGTACTCCTACTTTTGCTGTTCTAACCTTTATGGAAAAGGTGGTGGTGGTCGTATATCTTCAATCTTTTCATCGCACTGAAATCTTATTTGTGGTGCGGCTATGGCATCATCTGCTACGATAGTGTTGTCGATAGTATTTGTTGGTTCCTTTGCATTAGATGTTTCGTTAGTAGTTTCTTCAGTGACTACTGTTTCAGGAGTCTTACCTACTATTTGAGCAGGTATTTCAGGGTCCTTCAATTGTAATCTACTTCTGGTACACATTGTTCATAAGGACCAACTTTAGCGACTTCAGTATCACTTGGGAGACCTCCTATGGGTCTGCTTTTCATCTGTTGTGCCACTTGTCCTACTTTGGGTCTCAGCGCTTTGAGAGTAGCTTCGTTATTCTACATTATCATTTATGTTCTGTCCATGAAAGTGTCAGCTCTTTGGATGAATTTCTTTGTATTTGCAATGTATGCGCTAGTCTCCATAGTTTAGACGTCTGATGTTTGCTATAGAGGCGGTGCCTGCTACGGCATCTGCTGCTGAGCAAATCTGTTATTTTGTTGGAATCCAGTAGCTTGCACTGGTTGATGTTGCGGGTTAAGTGCATTGTTGGGACTGCTTCATGAGAAATTAAGGTGCTTCCTCCATGATGGATTATAGTTGTTGGACATATTGTTTCTATTGAAATTTTCAACATAGAAGGAAGATTCTGGATTGTGTGGGCATGCGTTCGAGTCATGATTGTCACCACATGTTTCGCAGAGAATGGTGAGTGATTTTATTTCTCGAACGTGACTTGGCTTTTGCAGATCCTTCACCATGTTTGTCAAGGTGGACAGTTGGCCTAGAATAGAATCCGAAGACACTGAATTTGCCATGCTTCATCTATTTATGCCTCATCTGGTGGTAGGGTGTTGATAGTCGTTCTTTGGTAGCCTATCTAGAATTTATATACTCTCATGGGGTGGGCGGTCGAAGAGAGTGACATTGGCAGAAGCGTCAAGCATCATCCTCGTAGGGATTTTCACAGCATTGTAGAAGATGGATACTTGGGTCCACTCAGGCAGACCATTATTGTGTGTAAAAAGTGCGCAATTAGTGCAAGTGTACACGTCGCAAGTAATAAAGTGATAAGTATTATCGTATATCGTCTCCAAAGGGATTGGTCTACTTAATATGCCTTCTTTCGTCTTCTTGCTCTATAAAAGAAATAAAGTAAAAACACAGTTAATTGGGTTGAAGTAAACTAAATAACTTAAATAAAGAAAACTAAATAATAAGAGAATAATTAGATTAGAGAAGTGGCCAGGATCCAGTTGTGTTGTATAGTGGATTCAATTGACTTGTTTTTGTCCAATACAATCACATAACACTGTCTCGGCAACACTGCAGCTTTACTACCTCGACAACGATAAGTGTCATCCGCTGCGACAATCCCTTGCTCTTGAGTGAACTTTACCAAGATTCGGTAGAGTGTCCTTTTATGACTCCGCTTATCATTAAGTCGAAGTACTGTTGATGATCAATCCTTGATGATACCTCCCGACATAAATCAATTATAATCACCAACCAATCCCATACTTCTTTTAGACACTGAAACTCTAATCTATCCCTAGGCCGAGTTAGTATTTTTCGAATAGAAAAATACAGTACTTTTTCCTTTCGTGAATCTAACACTCCCGATATTAGATAAATATATTACTCACAAACTTCTCTCCCAAGCTTGAATGCAAGAACAATGAATGACAAAGAATAAGCAAACCTTGATATTTTATTGCATTGAAACAAGAAACAAAGTTCAATCTCTTCTCATTAATACTCTACAACTTTCACCTAAGCCTAAAGAAAAGTAAAACACAAAGAAAAGTAAAGAAAATTCTAAAATCTAAGATGAGTCCGGCTCTCCAGTCTCCGATGTGGATCTATGATCCTTGGACGACTAGGGTTTATATAGGCTTAGCCTAGGGAAAACCTTTCCTAAGTAGGAATAAAATATGGAGTAAAACACAAGTCAAGTACATAAATAAAAATATTTATTTTATTTTCAAGTTTATTCCGACTAGGATTCTTTTCTCGCGTTGCCTTTGACTTGGGCTTTCTACTCGTTTCCCAGCTCCGATCCTTGTGATGCTTGTTTAGAAATATCCACCTCATTTTTCTCTTCAACTCGCCTACAATGTCGATACTTGTCCTTCAGCAGTTGTCGCGGCCTCAGGATCTGCCTCGGCCTCAGGATCTGCCTCGGCCTCAATCACTGCTGATGCGTGTAATATAAGCGCAATTTGAGTGCAAGTGTACACATCGCCAAGTAATAAAATGATAAGTATATCGTGTATCATCTCCACAGGGATTGGTATACTTAATATGTTTCCTCTTGTTCCCTTTCTCTTGAAAAGAAAGTAAAAACACAGATGAGTTGATATGTTTAACTAAATAAATAATTAAATAATAAAACAAAAATAAAAGGTTGATAACGATTATATAGAAAACGGGTAGGATCCAGTTGCGTCAATTCGTGGATTCAATTGATCTTCTTCTTATACAGTGCAACCACACAACACTGCTTAGATAGTACTGCAGATACAACCTCGACAGTATTGGTGTTCTCTGTCGCGACAATCTCTTACTCTTGGGCAGAGGCATCAAAGTTCACCAAAGTGTCCGTAAGTGACTCCCTCATCTTTGAGTCAGAATATTGTTGATGACCAGTCCTTGACGATACCCTCGGCGTAAATCAACGATAACCACTAACCAATCCAACACTTCTTTTAGTTGTTGAAACTCTTAACCTATCTCTAAGCCGAGTTAGTGTCTACAACACCGTACTTATCCCTTTCGTGAATCTACACATCTCGATGCTAGATAAATAGATTACTTGCAAACTTCCCTCTCGAACTTGAATGCAAGAACAAAGAATTACAATAGGATATGCAAACTTTGATATTATTATTACATAAGAACAAAGATACAAGAATCAATCTCCTCTCACTAATATCGATAACCTTCACCTATCCCTAAGAAGTTTAGAACATATCGTCGTTAAGTACAATTCTTAGGGAGAAAGATTTCTCTAAAAATTGGCTCTCCTAAACAATGTGGCCGGCTAGGGTATTTATAGTCTTAACCTAGGGTAAACCTTTTCTAAATAGACTTGAACTTGGAGTAGGGAACAAGTCTTCTTCAAGGAATCTGATATTTCCAAGTTTGCCGCCTTCTAGAAGGGTTTTCCCGCTTGGTCTTTGATTTGGGCTTTTAGCGCGCTAGCCTGGTCCAATTGATGGGATGTAACTTCCAAAATGCTCTCTATATTTTTATCTTTCATTGCGCCTCCATTGTTGGTGCTACCACACTGGATTCTGCCGTGGCCCTGTCTTTTGCCTCGGCCGCAATATTGCTTTCTTGCCGCTTCGGTCCTGGATATTCCTGCATGTACAAAATGTATAATAATATCTGCATTCTCTATAAATATTAACTTTGTAAGTAATGATAATGGAATATCCAGTATTTGCGCAGAAAGTTCATAATCCGGTTCAAGTTGGTGTATAATAGATGCATAAAGTACCATGAGAAGGTTAGTAAATAACTGCCTTTTAGGCACTCATCAAATACCCCCAAACTCGAACTATTGCTTGTCCTCAAGAAATACAAAACATCAAATTGTCGAAACTTACTCCCCTTTGGTCTTACTTTTCCATCTATTCTCCCCACCATGGTCATGTCTATCTCTCCGTTTTAGCCATTAGTTTACCCAAGGACTTTTACTAAGAAACAAGCTATAAGGCTAGGTGAGTGTGTGCGTTTTAAGGACAAGGCTGATTCAAGGCTTTCTTAGATAAACTATAAGTTCAAGACAAATAGAATCTTGGACTAAAGTTGTCTCCTTAAAACAAGTCTTGAGCCAATTCCGGGTACCTCAAGATATGCGTTTTCTATTTTCTTATTTTTCTTATTTTTTTCTTATTAACCACCTATTTAGCATACTAGAGCCAATTTCGGGAACCTCTAGCATGAAGGAGAGCAAAACTAGAGCCAATCATAGGCACCTCTAGTTATTTTTCCAAAAGGTTCTAAGTCTTTATCACCTAAGTTTATTAAAAGAATTCCTAAATCAAGCAAGTCCAAAAAGTGTTTATTTTCTTTCTAACCTTAAACCAAGCTTCTAAGTTTTATTCCTTGAGTATTTTATGGTTATCCCTTCAAAACAGAACTTGGCCATGGTAAGGAGAAAGATTTCTATAGCCTTAAAGGAGTAAACTAAAGCAAAGTTGACGTAGTGCAGTGCAAGATTACAAACATAAATTTAATAAAAGAGAAGATTAAAAAAAATTCAAAAGAAAATTACTCCCTGTATGGTAATGTCGCGATAGTGGGTAGCCTCAATAGTGCTTTTGCACCTACAATCTCCCCTAAACTCAAACCGAGCATTATCCCCAATGCTCAAAATATACAACATGCAAAAGAAAACAAGGATAGTAAAACAGCAGGGATTAAAGAGATTTTGATTGTGATTCAGAAGAGCTGCTGGAAATAGTTGTCCTCCTAGGTATTCATGCCGATGCTTTCTGTCTTGATCCTTGTCCTAGTGATTGTTGTGTTTTTGCCTGCCGGGGTGGTTGTACTCTGGTGGGTGTATGTTTCTACAGTGAGGTCGTAACTTCATCTACTTTTTCTTCGTCGTCTTTATGCATCACCTCTGTTTCTCCTTCTGCCTCGGCAGTGGATAAAGAGGTTATTATTGCTCGGCCTATGTGCGTAAAATTCCCGTACAAATGTAGTATTCAGCAGTGGAGGCTGTAGGCAGAAAGCCTCCCAATCCTGATGATGAATCTTGTTGAATAAGTATAATTCAATGCGGAAGTATATTTCATTGTTCTGTTGAAATCCCTGCTCTTCCCATAGTTGCCGAGTTACGAACAAGCGGTTGAATCTGTCAGCAACAGTGGTCGGGGCAAATCATGTGTAAGAAGCTATTGATTGTTCGTGGAGAATGGTTTGAGAAATTCTGGAGTAAATAGAGATTGTTCTGAAAATTTCAAGATATAGTGAGAGCAAGATTGTGAAAGCGAAAGTAGTAAGAATGCAAGAGTAAATAGTGCACAACAATGTGTCTGCTTATATAGGCTGTAAAAATATGACTGTTAAAAAGTAGTTGTTAGGAATTTACTGCCTTGTTGCACAGTTACTGTCGCGGCGTGTTTCTCGGCAGAGAGCCGTTACACTGTTTTTGCTTGTTAGGAATTCTGCGGCTCTAACACAGTGCAATGCCACAGTAGCAGACTTCCTGTTGTGGCATAATTTTTCCTGTATTCATAGCTTTATTTATTATAAAAATATAAAATATTGAAAATAAGACATAACAACATAAAATACTAAAAATAATAATATATAACTAATCCTAATATACTAATTAAAATAGAAGGGAAGAGATTATGTAACTTGTGGAGTGCATGTGAATGTATCTCCCATTTTCATTCTCTCTTTCTGGCCCATATCTTTCTTCATGAGTTGGCCAGGCCCTTCAGTGCATTCGGCTTCTCCTTTGGGTTTTAGTCGTTTACCGAATAGTCTACCGAGCGTGTTGCCCAGGCAGGATGTTTTAGTACCCTGATTTGTTGTATGGAAAGCCTTACATTCTGCTGGAGCATCTGAATTTGTAAGATTATGGAAGGCGTTCAACTTGACTTGTTGATCATTTATACGCATTGTGAGCTTGCCATTTTCCATATCGATGATGCTGCGTCCAGTAGCAAGGAAAGGTCGTCCCAATATGATCGGTGTATTGTCATTGGCCTCACAGTCAAGGACAAAAAAGTCGGCAGGAAACATAAACTTGTCAACTTTTACCAGAATGTCCTCAATTTTGCCTTCAGGATACACATAGGATCGATCTGTAAGCTGGAGCAGTACTGTTGTTGGTTTTGCCCGTCCTATTCTAAGTTTCTAAAAAACTGATTTGGGCATTAGGTTGATGCTCGCTCCCAAGTCGCATATGGCCTTTCCTTTATAATCATCCCCAATCGCACAAGGAATTGTGAAGCATCCAGGATCTTTTAGATTTGGTAGCATGCGATTATGTGGCATGGCCATGCAACCTTCAGTGGCTGCTACTGTTTCAAATTCTCTCAGCCTTCGTCGTTTGGATACTATGTCCTTAAAGAACTTGACATAGTTGGGCATTTGTTCAATAGCCTCAACGAGTGGCAAGTTGATATGGAATTGCTTCAATATGTCTAGGAATTTCTGAAATTGATGGTCCTGTTTTTTCTTCTTTAGCCTCTATGGAAAAGAAGGTGGTGGTCTGATATCCTTTAGGTTTCCTTGGATATTGAGTTTAATACCTAGGGTGAAATTATTTGCAGCTGCCTCGGCAAAAGATTTTGATACTGTTGGTTCTATTGCTGTGGCAGAGCTTTCGGCAGGGTCTTGCTCAGCTTCTGAGTCCTCATAATGTTGCTTTTCTGGTTGGACTCTATCGATTGAGGTCCCTTTTTTTATCTTTCAATTGTAGGCCCTTCTTGTTGTGATTACCTTGCATTGCTCATGGCCTAACACCTTAGCAACTTTAGTATTGCTAGGTAAACCCCCTGGTGGTCGAGTGTTTTTTCGTTAGGCAAATTGACCAACTTGGTTTTCTAGAGATTTTATCATGGCCTCCTGGTTCTGCAGTCTCATCTCAGTTCGGTTCATGAAGTCATCAGTACGCTTCATGAAGCAGTTATTCTCCATCATGTAAGCATCAGTCTTTGTCATAAAAGCCGTGAGAGAATCTGCCAATACATTCAGAGACTGTTGCTGTTATTCCTGCTGCTGTGGTATGGGCTATTGAGTGTTCTACTGCGGCAGGTTCTAGCTTTGATGCTGGAATCCAGGAGCTTGATTAATTGGATTCAAAGCACTATTAGGGTTACTCCATGAGAATTTTGGATGCCTTTTCCAAGATTAGTTGTAGTTGTTGGACATCATTTGATTGTTTCTATTATAATTTCCAACATATAGGCTGGTCTCCTCATCTGGCATGTAATCCGATGAGTTAACTGTCTTAACCTCATGTACGTTTCTTTGGGCTTGCATATTCTGAACCATCTTGGTCAGAGAAGCCAATTGTGCTACCAACGAACTTGATGTATCTAATTCATGAGCTGTGGTATGACGTCTTATTCCTCCTCGTCTTGATGTGGGAAATTGGAAATCGCTCCTTGCTAGTTTGTTCAGAATTTTAATGGCCTTCGCGGTTGCTCTATCAAAAAGTGTCCCATTTGTGGAAGCGTCTAGCATCATCCTTGTGGAGGCATTAGTAGTATTATAAAACATGGAGACTTACGTCCACAAGGGAAAACCATGTAGTGGGAATTTGTTTAGCAATTCTCTATAGCGTTCCCATGCCTTATACATCGGTTCATCTTCATCTTGCCGGAATGATGTGATTTCATTACGAATGCGATCATAGAGATTTTTCGGATTAAACCTCGTAATGTATTCTCGGCAGAGTTCCTCCCAAGATCCTATGGATCTTGCTTGGATACCATTTAACCAATTTTTCACCCTATACCTCAGTGAATAGGGGAACAATTTTAATCGTAGAATATCTTCATGGACTCCTTGAATCTAGAAAGAGTTTCATACTTCCATGAAAGATTTAAGATGTCGCCTTGCATCTTCAGTAGCAGACCGACTAAACTGTCCAATTGTGTTTAACATGTTGAACTTCACTGGTTTGAGCTCAAAGTGTGTTGCTTCAATTTCTGTGGTGACTACGTCAGGGTTGATTCCGTTTAAATCTTCCACCAGATAGTCTTTAATAATGGACTGCCTCGGCAATGGCTGCGGCATTGGCTATTGCGGCATTGCTGGTGACAGTACATTATGATCAATAGGTAGAATTCGTCCTCTTGGTGGATCATCCATGGCTTGGAAGAAATTTCATCTCAAATGATGTGTTGTGTGTTCAATCTCAGGATCCAACTCGTACAACGGACCACTCGGATTTGCCTTGTTCATAAACCAAATAAATCAAAGTTAAAAAAAATAAAATAAAAAATTAAAATTAAAGTTAAAGTTAGATAAAGAATAGTTAAAGAGCTAGAAAATTAAAGAAAAAAAAAATTAGTTGCCAATCCCCGGCAACGGCGCCAAAAACTTGATGCGTCTAATATAAGCGCAATTTGAGTGCAAGTGTACACGTCGCCAAGTAATAAAATGATAAGTATATCGTGTATCGTCTCCACATGGATTGGTATACTTAATATATTTCCTCTTGTTCCCTTGCTCCTGAAAAGAAAGTAAAAACAGAGATGAGTTGATTTGTTTAACTAAGTAAATAATTAAATAACAAAACATAAAATAAAAGGTTAAGAACGATTATAGAGAAAACGGGAAGGATCCAATTGCGTCAATTCATGGATTCAATTGATCTTCTTCTTATCCAGTGCAATCACACAACACTGCTTCGACAATATTGCAGATACAACCTCGGCAGGATTGGTGATCTCTGCCTCGACAATCTCTTCTCTTGGGCAGAGGCATCAAAGTTCAGCAAAGTGTCTGTAAGTGACTCCGCTCATCTCTGAGTCAGAATATTGTTGATGACTAGTCCTTGACGATACCTCTCAGCGTAAATCAACGATAACCACCAACCAATCCAACACTTCTTTTAGCTGCTGAAACTCTTAACCTATCTCTAGGCCGTGTTAGTGTCTACAACACCGTACTTATCCCTTTTGTGAATCTACACCTTTCGATGCTAGATAAATAGATTACTTGTAAACTTCCCTCTTGAGCTTGAATGCAAGAATAAAGAATGGCAATAAGATAAGCAAATTTTGATATTATTATTGCATAAGAACAAAGATACAAGAATCAATCTCCTCTCACTAATATCGACAACCTTCACTTATCCCTAAGAAATTTAGAACATATCATCGTTAAGTACAATTCTTAAGGAGAAGAATTTCTCTAAAAATTGGCTCTCATAAACAATGTAGCCGGCTAGGGTATTTATTGTCTTAACCTAGGGTAAACCTTTCCTAAATAGACTTCAACTTGGAGTAGGGAACAAGTCTTCTTCAAGGAATCTGATATTTCCAAGTTTGCCGCCTTCTAGAAGGGTTTTCCCGCTTGGTCTTTGATTTGGGCTTTTAGCGCGCTAGCCTGGTCCAATTGATGCGCTGCATCTTCCAGAATGCTCTCTATATTTTTATCTTTCATTGCGCCCCCATTGTTGGTGCTGCCACATTGGATTCTGCCGCAACCCTGTCTTCTGCCTCGGTCGCAACATTGTTTTATTGTCGCTTCGTCCTTGGATATTCCTGCATGTACAAAATATATAATAATATTTGCATTCTCTATAAACATTGACTTTGTAAGTAATGATAACGGAATATCTAGTATTTGCGCAGAGAGTTCATAATTCGGTTCAAGTTGGTGTATAATAGATGCATAAAGTACCACGAGAAGGGTAGTAAATAACTGCCTTTTAGGCACTCATTAACTGTCGTAGCAATAAATATTCCTGCAAGTGCATAAAAGTGTTGTAAAGCTTGTCTTTTCTATAAATATCATCTTTATATGTTATAAAAGCAAAGTACCTAAGTATCTCACATTAAGTACATGCATTAGTTCAAGTAGGTGTAGATTAAGTGATTATTATCCATGAAAGGTGTAAAAAGTGATAGTGAATTAGACACTTATCACACCCTCAAACTCGAACAATTGCTTGTCCTTAAGCAATGCAAACCATCAATTTGCGAAACCTTACTCTCTCTTGGTCTTACGTTTTCATCTATTCTCCCCACTATAACTATGCCTATTCTTAAGCCTTAACCTTTCGGTTACCCAAGGAATTACTCAGAGTCAAGCTATAAGATTTTGTGAGTGTATGCGTTTTTGTGGACAAGTTTGATTAAAGGCTTTCTTAGACAAACTCTAAGTTCAAGACAAGTAGACTTGGATTTAGTGTTCTCTTCTTAAAACAACAATTTCTTGAGCCAATTTCGGGCACCTCAAGGATTGTGTTTTCTCATCAATATTTCCTTCTTTCTTTTGATAGTCTTTTTAGCATACTAGAGCCAATTTCGGGCACCTCTAGTACGAAGAAGAGTGATTCCTAGAGCCGGTGCTAGGCACCTCTAGTCACTTTTCCAAAAATCTAAGTCTTTATCACCTAAGTTTATTAAAAGAATTCCTATAATCAAATAAGTCCCAAAAGTGATTTTAGGATCAATCTTATAGCAAACTTCTAAGTTTTCTTCATTGAGTATCCTAAAGTTAAGCGTTCTAAATAGGATCTAACCATGGTAAGGAGAAAGATTTCTATAGACTCAAAAGAATAAACTAAGGCAATACTGATGTAGATACAGTGCAAAAGTATGGACAATATTTCAAGTAAGGTGGTGGACATAAAAAAATTTAAAAAACACTTAACTACTTCCTTTCATGGCAAGGCCGCGATAGTTAATTGCCTCGGCAGTGGATCTACACCCCCAAACTCGAACCAAGCATCGCCCTTAATGCTTATATCAATGGCACACAGTAAGAAACAAAAATTGAACAAGTAAAGATATATAAAAGCAACATAAATATGTAGAAATTAAATTGACTCTGAAGAGCTGCTAGTAACAATTAATTTTCGAGGTCTTGTTGCCGATTGTTTTATTTTTGGTGATGGTGATGGCTGAGTTTTGGCTTATCGGGGCGGCTGAACTCTTGTAGGTGGTTTCCGTTATATTGGAGCGTCCATTTCTTCTCCTTTTTTTAGCAATTTTTTCGGTAAGCATTATATCCGTCCCGCCATCATCTTCAACATTCATTGCCTCGGAATATTGAGTACTTGGGTTGGCAGCGGTTGAAGATTAATATACGCAAACATCTATTTTTTCCAAGAGACTGCCCATGATGATGGGGGATCCTGGTGGAGTGCTGAAGATTGCTCTCCTCTTTGATGGTCGTCGACTGGAAGATGATGCCACGATAGTCTCTGCTGGTTGTGATGGGCCAGCAGCAAAAAATGGTTGCTGAGGTCCAGTAGTGTAGAATGTTCGTGGTCCTCCTAGAGCTGGAGTCGTCTTGGTGTAGGGTGCTGTTGTGATAAACATATTGGTAGGGAATTCTGGAAATTGCACCCCTTGGCTGGGAAAATTGTGGAGCATCACCTGGACAAGTGTGTTATTGAAGTCTCTTTGGTATTCCATGTATCTTTGTTGTCTTACGTCCATGGATTCCATCCTCTAAAGTATCTCCTGGTAAGGATCTGCCGCGACAATACTCTGGGCAGCATCATGTACGTCTGCCGTGTACTAGGCCCCGATAGTGGTGTTAGTAGTGAACTGTTGTGGAGTTGCCTGAACTGGTTCTGCCTGGGTTATTTGCATAACCTTATGGCAGAATTCCCTAGTCCACTCGCGCCTTTGGGTAGGGTAGTGAATTCATCTATATCTGCCCTTGGTACACCTGTAGCATTACAAATACCCGTAATTAAACAAGGAAAATATAAGAGTCTTTTGTCCTTTTTACCGCACGCATAAATTTCCCTTAGGATTATCTCTCCCACGTTGATGCTTCTTTTGTTGATGATAGATTGGATAAGAACCAATCTTCTTCGGTCTACGGTGTTGTTGTGGGATGTTGGTATGAGACGTCTTTTGACGAATGTATTCCACAACTTGGCTTCAGGCCGTAAGTTCTACCTTACTACAGATCCTCTATGGGCACTGGTTTCCCAATTTGTATTGTCATGGCAAAGGTCGTCTTTGATAAGATCATAATCTTCATTGGTGATGTCCTCCATAAATGCAGAATGGTCATCACGATCAGGGGTTAGGCGGTAGAAAAAATTTATTATCTCGGCATCAAGGCGGATCGGCCTGCCTCGGCAGTCCCATGAACATAGAATTCCCGCACTATTGTTGCATTGTCATGGGCATGTTGAAGGCAAAAGATTTTTCATTCTTGGTATTGGATTCTGTCGAACAAGTAATGCTCGATTCCATAGTTTTCTTCATCAGAGTGCTGGAATCCTTGTTCTTCCCATAAATGCCTTGCGATGAAAGATTTGTTGAAGCGTTCTTCGATAGTGGCGAGGCAAATCTGTTGTAGGTAGCCATGGATAAGCAGCAAAGAGTTTTTGAAGATGTTGGAGATAATCTTGGAGAGTTTCTGAAAGATAACTTGGATGTAAGCAAAGAGTAATGTAAGAGAGAAATTTAAGCAAGTAATTCTAAAGATTCAAGAATGCAAGAGTCAGTAGTTCAAGAGGGAGAGGGTGCTTATAAAGGCCTTGGCTTTGTATCCGTTTTGAACCACTAGCCGTTTTGTAGCCGTTAGCCTTTACTGCCGTGGTGGGAATTTCGGCAGTCTTTCCGTTATACTGTTTTGCCCGTTGGGACTGCTGTGTCCCTGACACTGTTTACTACCACGGCAACAGATTTCCTGCTATGAACCACTTCTCTTTTATTATTGCTTATTCTCCTAAAAAAATAAACACCAAACAAAAATTAAATTAAAAAGAAACAAAAATAAAAAAATAATTCTAAACTAAAACTAATCCTAAAAATAAAATAAAGATAAAGTAAGAGATTATGTCACGGGAGGAGTGCATGCGAGTGCATCTCCTAAGATGATGGTCTCTATAATCCTCATCTCATGTTGGTTAGTATCATGCTGCAACAGTTGGCCATTCTCTTTGAATTTATGCCCATCCCTTTTTGAATTGATTTTTACTACACCATGTGGTTCTGACCATTTGGGCCTGAGTTTGCCTAGAAAGTGTGTTGTTCAATTGGCTTTCTTCACCTTTGATGTTTCAATACTAACCAAGACTTTGTTATTATCAACAACATTGTCGAACGTACTATCGAGGCAGTGATTGCTGAGACAGGATGTTTTGCTGCCTAAATTTGTGGTGTGTATGATCTTGCACTCCTCTAGATCATCATGTCTTTTCAAGTTCTGCAAAGCATTGAGTTTGACTTGCTGGTCATTAACCTTCATTGTCAACTCTTCTTTTTCCACATCAATAAGAGTGCGTCCAGTGGCTAGAAAAAGTCTCCCCAAGATGATCGGTGCATTTTCATCTGCTTCACAATAAAAAACAAGGAAGTCAGCTGAAAAAATAAATTTACCCACCTTTACCAATATGTCCTCGATCTTTCCTTCAGATTGCAAATATGATCTATCCCCAAATTGAAGCATCACTGTTGTAGGTTTTGCCCTTCCTATTCCAAGCTTTTGGAAGGCAGATTTAGGCATCAAATTTATGCTTGCTCTAAGTTTGCATAAGGCCTTTCCTTCATAGTGATTTTCTATCGCACAAGGTATGGTAAAACATCTAGGATCCTTCAATTTAGGAGGCATGCGATTATGAAGCATTGACATGCATCCTTCAGTTGCAACAACTATTTCAAACTCACCAAGCCTTTTTCTTTTAGACACAATGTCTTTTAAGAATTTGGCATAGTTTGACATATGTTCTATTGCTTCAACAAATGGCAAGTTTATGTGGACTTTCTTCAAGATATCCAAGAACTTTTTAAATTGATAATCCTGTTTATGCTTTTTTAATCTTTGTGAGAAATATGGTGGGGGTCACATCTCTTCCAGTGTCTCATTTGTTTGGAATTTTATACCTGGTACCACTGATTCTTTTGCTGTCTAGGCGGCTGGGTGTGATACGACCAATTTCTCTATCGGGGCAGTGCTTTATACTGGGATTTCTGTGGCATGATCTTTTGATTCAGCATCTAAGTCATCTTTGTTTGATTCTTCTTGTTCTATTGGTTGGACTTTGTCTGCTATTTTCTAACATCTCCTTAAGTTGTAAACCACTCCTAGTAGTAATTGCCTTGCATTGTTCATGGCCCATTACCTTTGCAACTTCAATATTGCTGGGTAATCCTCCTTGTGGTCTAGTATTTATATTCTGAGCAAACTATCCAACCTGAGTTTTTAGTGCTTTAATAGTTGTCTCTTGGTTCTACAACCTCATCTCAGTTCTATTTATGAATACATCAGTTCTTTTAATGAAGTTGTTATTCTCTGCCATGTATGATTCTATTTTCATCATAAAGGCCTTAACAGAATTTCCAGTGAACTTGCAGGCTGCTGCTGATGCATCTGCTGCTGCGGCATTGGTTGTTGTACCTGTTATGGCAGCAGATGTTGCATTTGCATTGGTTGCTGGAAACCTGGGGGTTGTGTAGTTGGATTCAAGGCATTATTAGGATTACTCCATGAGAAGTTGGGATGCCTTTTCCATGATGGGTTGTATGTGTTGGACATCATATTGTTCCTATTGTAGTTTCCAACATAAAGGCTAGATTCATGATTCTGCATACATTTAGAAGAACTATGGTTACCTCCACATAAATTTCAGAAAGAATCTATTGCCTTAACCTCATGGGTATTGTGCTGCATTTGCATGTTCTGCGCCATCTTAGTAAGAGAGACCAATCGTGCTGCCACTGAATTAAATATTTCTAATTCATTCACTGTGGCTTGGCATCTTACTCCTCCTCGCCTAGATGTAGGAAATTGAAAATCGTTTTTTGCGAGTTTGTTCAAGATCTCTATAGCTTCCTCTGGAGCTTTGTCAAGGAGTATTTCATTGGCAGAGGCATCTAACATCATTCTTGTTGGGATATTGGTAGCATTATAAAATATGGTCACTTCTTTCCACAATGGAAATCCATGCAAAGGACACTTGTGTAGTAGCTCCCTATAGCGCTCCCATGCCTCATACATTGGTTCATCATCTACCTGTCGAAAAGAAGTTATTTCTCGAACATGACTTGGCTTTTGCAGATCCTTCACCATGCTTGTCAAGGTGGACAGTTGGGCTAGAATGGAATCTGAAGACTCTGAATTTGCCATGCTTTGTCTATTTATGCCTCTTCTAGTGGTAAGGTGTTGATAGTCGTTCTTTGCTAGCCTATCTAGAATTTCTATACTCTCATGGAGTGGGCGGTCTAAGAGAGTGACATTGGCGAAAGCGTCAAGCATCATCCTCATAAGGGTGTTTACTGCATTGTAGAAGATTGATACTTGGGTCCACTTAGACAGACCATTGTTGCGTGTAAAAAGTGCGTAATTAGTGCAAGTGTACACTTCGCAAGTAATAAAGTGATAAGTATTATCGTGTATCGTCTCCACAGGGATTGGTCTACTTAATATGTCTTCTTTCCTCTTCTTGCTTTGTAAAAGAAATAAAGTAAAAACACAAATTAATTGGGTTAGAGTAAACTAAATAACTTAAATAAAGAAAACTAAATAATAAGAGAAGAATCAGATTAGAGAAGTAGCTAGGATCCAGTTGTGTTGTATAGTGGATTCAATTGACTTGTTTTTGTCCAATGCAATCACATAACACTGTCTCGGCAGAACTGCAGTTTTACTGCCTCGACAACGATAAGTGTCATCCGCCGCGACAATCCCTTGCTCTTGGGTAGACTTTACCAAGATTCGGTAAAGTATCCTTTTATGACTCTGCTTATCCCTAAGTTGAAGTATTGTTGATGATCAGTCCTTGATGATACCTTCCGGCGTGAATCAATTATAATCACCAATCAATCTCACACTTATTTTAGCCACTGAAACTTTAACCTATCCCTAGGCCGAGTTATTATTTTCCGAATAGAAAAATACCGTACTTATTCTTTTCATGAATCAAACTCTTCCGATATTAGATAAATAGTTTACTCACAAACTTCTCTCCCGAGCTTGAATGCAAGAACAATGAATGACAAAGAATAAACAAACCTTGATATTTTATTGCATTGAAACAAGAAATAAAGTTCAATCTCTTCTCACTAATACTCTACAACTTTCACCTAAGCCTGAAGAAAATTAGAACATAATGAAAAGTAAAGAAAACTCTAAAATCTAAGCTGAATCCAGCTCTCCAGTCTCCGATGTGGATGTATGATCCTTGAACGACTAGGTTTTATATAGGCTTGGCTTAGGGCAAACCTTTCCTAAGTAGGAATACAACTTGGGGTAAAACACAAGTCAAGTACATAAATAAAAATATTTGTTTTATTTCTAAGTTTTCTCCCACTAGGAAAGGTTTGTTCCCTAAGTAGGATTTTTGTATATGACTTGTTTCCTACTCCAAGTTGTATTCTACTTAGGAAAGGTTTGCCCTAGGCCAAGCCTATATAAGACCAAGCCGTCCAAGGAGAAGGGAATTCAACCAATTCATAGAATTAGAGAGATTAGATTTCATCTTTTAGTTTTAATTTTGTTTAGGCTTAGGTGAAGGTTGTAAAATATTAGTGTGAGGAAGCCAAACTTTGTTTCTTGTTTCCAATGCAATAAAATATCGAAGTTTACTTATTCTTTGTCATTCCTTGTTCTTGCATTCAAGCTCGAGAGAGAAATTTTTAAGCAATCCATTTATCTAATATCGAGAGAGTTAGATTCACTAAAAAAATAAGTACGGTGTTTCAATCGGGAAACACTAACTCAGCCTAAAGATGAATTAAGAGTTTCAGCGGCTAAAAGAAGTGTGGGATTGGTTGGTGATTATAATTGATTCACGCCAAGAGGTATCATCAAGGACTGATCATCAACAGTTCTTTGACTTAGAGATAAACAAAGGCACTAAAGGACATTTTGCCAAACATTGATAAAGTCTTCCCAAGAGCAAGAGATTGCTGTGGCGGGCGAGTATCTTCACTATCAAGGCAGTAATCTACAATAATACTGAGGCAGTGTTGTACAATTACATTGGACAAAAACAAGTTGATGAAATCCACTATACAGCACAACTGGATCCTGGCCACCTTCTTTATCTTATTTTTCTATGTTTATTTAGTTTTTATTATTTAGTTCAATCACAACCCAATCACTTGTGTTTTTACTTTATTTCTTTTACAGAGCAAGAAGACTAAGGGAAGCATATTAAGTAGACCAATCCCTGTGGAGATGATGCTTGATACTTATCACTTTATTACTTGGCGACGTATTCTATTGCACTAAATTGCGTATATCTAACACGCATCAACGTCCATCTTATTTTTCTCTTCAACTTGCCTACAATATCGGTACTTGTCCTTCATCTGCTGCCATAGCAACCTCAGGTTTTGCCTCGGACTCAATCACTGCCGCAGCAATAAATATTCCTGCAAATGCATAAAAGTGCAGTAAAGCTTGCCTTTTCTATAAATATCATATTTATATGTTATAAAAGAAAAGTACCTAAATATATCATATTAAGTACATGCATTAGTTCAAGTAGATATAGATTAAGTGATTATTGTCCATGAAAGGTGTAAAAAGCGATAGTGAATTGGGCACTTATCAACCATGCATGGGGCATTTTCTGTATAATTCTCTGTATCTCTCTCATGCCTCATACATTGATTCGTCTTCCTCTTGCCTATAGGATGTTATTTCGTTTCTAATCTTGTCAGTCATATTGGTATAACTGAATCTGGTAAGAAAGCTTCGGCATAGTTCTGTCCATGAATTTAACGATCCCGGCTAGAGGTTATTTAACCATGTTTTTACCCTATCCCTCAGTGAATAGGGAAATAATTTTAGCTTAATGATATCGGTTGAGACTCCTGGCAAATTAAACGAATTACATATCTCCAAAAAAGAATTAAGATTCTGTCGAACATCTTCATTGGCCGAACCCCCAAACTATCCTAGGGTGTTGATCATGTTGAACATGACCGGTTTTAGTTCGAAATGCTCGGCCTCTATATTAGGCATCACAACAACAGGAGTTAACCTATCTAAATCTTCCT
Organism: Abelmoschus esculentus; assembly: GCA_035048815.1. Classification (NCBI taxonomy): domain Eukaryota; kingdom Viridiplantae; phylum Streptophyta; class Magnoliopsida; order Malvales; family Malvaceae; genus Abelmoschus; species Abelmoschus esculentus. The sequence continues at coordinate 15,752,288 of JAUCBN010000007.1, read as the reverse complement.
CTAAATAGTCTCGAACAGTTCGAGAGCATTCCTATCTTGGAATATTTACTGGATAAACTACTACGAAGGCACCACGTTTGTCTGCAATAGCGGCATTCATACACGTTTTTTTTTGTTGGTCAGGATCTACGTTCATTCTTAGGCATACCCTTCATTTCAGATCTTGTGTTGTTTTTTCGATTTCTGGGTCATAAGGGTATTGATCAATAGTAGGGTTGGACAAGGTCATGCACAAAACAACCCACGGAAGTTAAACTAAAACTAAAACTAATTAAACAAAATAAAATAATAAAAATATGCAGAAACAATTCGTAGTAAAATTGAGTGCCAGTCCCCGGCAACGACGCCAAATCTAATGGAGGTTCTGGAGTTCTATTGGTTCCACCTTTATTAGATTGTAGTATTTAAGATGTCAGTCCCATGAAGACTGTGTCGGTTCTACTACCTCTTATAACTACACTTAAGAAATTAAAAACACAGATAATTGGATTGATTTTAATTGCATTAACTAAACTATATTAAAGTATAGAAAAGAAATAATTGAGAAGAATGAGGTTAGATTGAATGCTTTATAGAGGAGAATCCAGTTATATTGCTAATCCACTTATTAATGCAATAGGTTGAACTGCCGCCTCGGCGGATCGCACAAAGGGTCGCTGCAGTTGCCTCGGCGGGGTTATGCCTTGTCGACAATTCAACTTTCCATAGATCGACAAAGCAGTTGTATATGTTTCTTCCTTATCCCTAAGCGAAGAATGCTATTGAAATCCATGTGTCTTGATGATACCTCCCGGCGTTAATCAAGGGTAGATAACAACCTCACATGCGTCTTGTTAGTCGCTGAAATCCGATCCGGATTAGTCAATACCCTTGAGAAAAGACTGTATTCTCTCATTTCATGAGTCAAACTCTCCTGATATTAGACAAATGGATATTTCTTCACATACTTATCATCTCGAGCTCATATGCAAAGAAAGTTAAGTACCTAGAAAGAATAAACTATGAAATAAGACTTGCATTAATAAATATCAATAACAATGTAACCTTCCTCTCCATCTACTCCACAACAATATAAACCTCGAAGGGAGTTTAGAACATATTGTGTTCCGCGGCTAAGGATAAGTTATGTGTGTAAACCGACTTCTTCTCCCTTAAACCTAAACCTAATGAATGCCTTATATAGGCCAAGTCCTAAGTTGATCTTTCCATGCAAGGAAAGAGTTCTAAACAGAAGAGAAGTCTAATTCCTAATTAATTATATTAAATAAATCTTAATTCCTAAAATGTCTCTTCCCGCGGTTTGGCTTAGATTCGACTTCTTAACTGAGTTATTCTTTTTTCTTTGTATTTCGGCATCCTTTCCACTTCCTGTTGAGCATCACTTGTCTTCTTTTTACACTGCCGCGACAGTCTTCAGAACGTTGCCGTGGCGAATGCTTTATTGCAATTAAACATCTATTTTCTTCTTTGGCTCTTTTCTGTGATATAGTTTCCTGTCTAAGAAAGAAAACTATCAAATATATTTGTTTTATGCCAAATAAAGGATAAATTCATAATAACAGTATTCAGATGCTGAGATATAGAAAATAATCAGAAATATCTATTATTGCTTTTAATTATGTCTTTATTACCAATAAATGAGTGGAGAAATGATGTGAAAATAGAAAACTTTTAGGTACTCATTAATGCCTATTAACGAGAGAACACCCATAAATTTAATTGAAAACCCAACATCTATCTCAAAACCTTATCACATTAAAGTATACTACTCAATATCTCCAACCGTTCTCAAAGGAAATACTCTCTTTTAACTACTGAGAAACCACGTCACAAAACTTACAAAGATTTGTTCACACAACTCTACTCTAGCACATTTGAAAACAATAACATTCTTAAAGAACACTGGCCCTCAAGCTCAATTTCCCAACAAAACAAACATTCACTCTTAATTCATCCTCATCCAAAACAAGTCCATCTAACAACAACTGCGTACAAACTTCTTTCACAACTCCTTACTTCTAGCTACATAGCAAAAGACTACCACAAACTTTGATTAAAAAATCATTCTAACTTATAAAACCATCCAGTACAATCACGTGCCTCATAGACATAAAAGACAACCAAAACCATAGCTAAAACTCATCGACACAACCTCAACTGTGTCCTGCATATGCGGCTCCAACAAACATCCGATAAAAACTTACCTCAGAACATCTTAACTACAAAAAATCTCACATACAACTCTATTACTAGACCAACACTCTTCGATAAAATTAATCAAGCCAACATTGCTCTTAACTTTACAACACTCTTAACTTACTCCACTAAACCAACACCTTTCAAGACATAATCTCTAAGCAACTCAAGTCACACAAAGCAACTCAGAATTAACTCATCATACAACATAAAAAACTTTTAATCCTTTTATGTCAGTACACAACATCATGCTCATCCAAAAGACAATGTCTCCTCTAAAGGCTAGATCATCATAACCAACTCAGCAATGCACCGTTAACAACCTAGACGTACTACACACGCAACTTTTCCCAAACAACAACTCACTAGCTGGACCATTAAACAACACGACACTATAGTCAACCAACTCTTATTTCACTTAAATTATTCCAAGCTCAAACTTGTGCCTTGATGGGCGTGTGGTATAAGTGCAATTTGAGTGCAAGTGTACACGTCGTCAAGTAATAAAATGATAAGTATATCGTGTATCGTCTCCATAGGGATTGGTATACTTAATATGTCTTTTTTTGTTTCCTTGCTCCTGAAAAGAAAGTAAAAACACAAATAAGTTGATTTGTTTTATCTAACTAAATAATTAAATAACAAAACATTAAATAAAAGGTTGAGAACGATTGTAGAGAAAGTGGGTAGCATCCAGTTGCGTCAATTAATGGATTCAATTGATCTTCTTCGTGTCCAATGCAATCACACAACACTGCTTCGACAATACTACAGATACTGCCTCAGCAACATTGGTGTTCCTCTGCCGCGACAATCTCTTGCTCTTGGACAGAAGCATCAAAGTTCAGCAAAGTGTTCGTAAGTGACTCAACTCATCTCTGAGTCAGAGTGTTGTTGATTCCTAGTCCTTGACGATACCTCTTATCGTAAATCAAAGATAACCACCAACCAATCCAACACTTGTTTTAGCTGCTGAAACTCTTAACCTATCTCTCGGTGCCTCCAAAAGGGTATAGGTCGAGTTAGTGTCTATGAAACTATACTTATCCCTTTCGTGAATCTACACCTCTCGATGCTAAATAAATAGATTACTTGCAAACTTCCCTCTTGAGCTTGAATGCAAGAATAAAGAATGGCAATAAGATAAGCAAACTTTGATTTTATTATTGCATAAGAACAAAGATATAAGAATCAATCCCCTCTCACTAATATCGACAACCTTTACCTATCCCTAAGAAGTTTAGAACATATTATCGTTTAAGTACAATTCTTAGGGAGGAAGAGTTTCTCTAAAAATCGGCTCTCCTTGACAATATGGTTGGATAGGGTATTTATAATCTTAACCTAGGGCAAACCTTTCCTAAATAGACTTCAACTTGGAGTAAGGAACGAGTCTTCTTCAAAGAATCTAATATTTCCAAGTTTGTCGCCTTCTAGAAGGGTTTTCCCTCTTGGTTTCTTACTTGGGCTTTTAGCGCGCTAGCCTGGTCCAATTTATGTGCTACATCTTCTAGAATATTCTTTATATTTTTATCTTTTATTGCGCCTTTATTATTGATGTTGCCACACTGGATTCTGTCGCGACCCTGTCTTTTGCCTCGGCCACAACACTGCTTTTCTGCCGCTTTGGTTCTGGGTATTCCTGTATGTACAGAATATGTAATAATATCTGCATTCTCTATAAATATTAACTTTGTAAGTGATGATAATGGAATATCCAATATTTGAGCAAAGAGTCTATATTTTGGTTCAAGTAGGTGTACATTAGGTGCTTAAAGTACCATGAGAAGGGTAATAAATAACTGCCTTTTAGGCACTCATCAAATACCCCCAAACTCTAACTATTGCTTGTCCTCAAGCAATGCCAAACATCAAATTGCAGAACCTTACTCCCCTTTGGTCTTACTCTTCTATCTATTCTCCCCACCATGGTCATGTCTATCTCTCCGTTTTAGCCACTAGTTTACCCAAGGACTTTTACTAAGAAACAAGCTATAAGGCTAGGTGAGTGTGTGCGTTTAATGGACAAGGCTGATTCAAGGCTTTCTTAGATAAACTCTAAGTTCAAGACAAGTAGAATCTTTGACTAAAGCTATCTCCTTAAAACAACAAGTCTTGAGCCAATTTCGGGCACCTCAAGATATGCATTTTCTATTTCCTTCTTTTTCTTATTTATTTTTCTTATTAACCACCTATTTAGCATACTAGAGCCAGTTTCGGGAACCTCTAGCATGAAGGAAAGCACGACTAGAGCCGGTGATAGGTACCTCTAGTTATTTTTCCAACAAGTTCTATGTCTTTATCACCTAAGTTTATTAAAAGAACTCCTAAATCAAACAAGTCCAAAAAGTGTTTATTTTCTGTCTAACCTTAAAGAAAGCTTCTAAGTTTTATTCCATGAGTATCCTATGGTTATCCCTTCAAAACAGAACTTGGCCATGTTAAGGAGAAAAATTTCTATAGCCTTAAAGGAGTAAACTAAAGCAAAGCTGACGTAGGGCAGTACAGGATTACAAACATAAATTCAAGAAGAGAGAATAAAAATTTTTTGATAAAATTTACTCCCTTTTATGGTAATGCCTCGGTAGTGGGTAGCCTCGGTAGTGCTTCTGCACCTATAATCTCCTCCAAACTCAAACCGAGCATTGTTCTCAATGCTCAAAATATACAGCATGCACACAATAATTAAATATTGAAAAAAATGATGGCAGTAAAGGAAATATTTATAATGACTCCGAGGAGCTGCTTGTACGGAGCATTCTCCTAGGCCTTGCTGCTGGTGCCTTTTTTCCTGGATCCTTGTGCTGGTGATTGCTATTGTTTGGCCTGCCGATACGGCTAAACTCTACTGGACGGTGTGCGGTGCGTCGGTGCCGTAACCTCATCCCTTTTGTCCACCTCATCCATGATTTTCGTTCCACCCCCTATCGTGGCAGTGGGTATTGTTGATTAATGGGATGAACTGTGGTATTCATCAATCTCACGAGACAACATATCTCTGCTGAGACTGGGCATAAGAATTGGTTCTCTTAGGGGAGAGTTAAAGACAACTCGCCTCTTGGATGCCCTTTGGCTGGTAGGTGATACTCCGGTAGACCTTACAGGCCTAGAGGGTCCGGCAGCATAAAATTTTTGGTGCGAAAGTGGCTGAAAAGATGATTGCGGCTCTGAGGCAGGTGTTATATCAGTATAAGGGGCGACAGTGATGAACATGTTGGCTAGGAACTCTGGAAATTGTGTCCCTTGATGTGAGAAGTTTTGCATCATCATGTTGGCTAGCAATGTGTTAAAGTCCCTATGGTACTCCATGTAGCGTTGTTGGCGAAGGTCTATGGCTGCCATCCTTTGCAGAATTTCTTAGTATGGGTCCGCTGCGACAGTAGGCTCGACAGAGGCGGGTGCTTCTGTTGAATACTGCCCTCCGGCGGTGAAGTCGACAGGAAACTGCTTTGGTGTTGCTTGAACAGGTTCTGCATGACTCAGTGGTAGAAATCTCTTGTCTATCCTTACCAAGTTGGCGTGTATCCATCCGTGTCTTCGACCAGAACTCCTGCATTAATGCACAAGTCAGAGATTAAACATGGGAAGTAAAGTGGTCCACGTTCCTTCTTACCACATTCAGCGATTTCGTGAAGAATGATCTCTCCAACGTTGATGTTTCTCTTCTTGATGATAGATTGGATCAACACCAGTCTTTTGCAGTCCACTGTGTTGTTAAGGGAGGTTGGGATAAATCATCTTTTGACAAAGGTACACCACATCTTGGCCTCGGGTATTAGACTTTGCTGTGTTACTGAACCCTTATGGGTACCGGTTTCCGATAAAGTGTTGTTGTAACAAAGCTCATCATTAATCTCTTCATAGTCTTGAGTGGTGATGCTGTCTACGAATTCAGCATGATCATCCCGTACGGGTGTGAGACCATAAAAGTCATTTATAACATTGGCGTCAAGTTGCACCGGCTTGCCTCGGCAGTGGATAAAGAGATTGTCCTTACTTGGCCTATGTGCGTAAAATTCCCGCACAATTGTGGCATTCGCCGATTGAGGCTGTAGGCAGAAAGCCTCCCAATCCTGATGCTGAATCTTGTTGAACAAATATGAATCAATGTCGAGGTATATTTCATTGTTCTGTTGAAATCCCTACTCTTCCCATAATTGTCGAGCAACAAATGAACGGTTGAATCTATCAGCAACAGTGGCTAGGGAGAATCTTATGTAAGAATTCGAGATACAGTGAGAGCAAGATTGTAAGAGCAAAAGTAGTAGGAATGCAAAAGTATTGCACAATAATGAATCTGCTTATATAGGCTATAGAAAATATGACTGTTAAAAACTAGCCGTTAGACATTTACTGCCTTGTTACACAGTCACTGTCGCGGCGGGTTTCTCGGCAGTGAGTTGTTACACTATTTTCTGCCTATTAGGAATTATGCGGTTCTGACACAGTGTGTTGTCGCGACAATAGACTACCTGTTATGGCATAATTTTTCCTGAATTCATAGTTTTATTTATAAAACAAAAACATAAAATACTAAGGATAAAGCATAATAACATAAAATACTGAAAATAAAGAGTGCTGAAAATAATATTATATAAACTAATCATAATATAATAATTAAAATTGAAGGGAAGAGATTACGTTACTTGTGGAGTGCATGTGAATGCATCTCCCTCTTTTGTTATCTCTTTCTGGCCCGTATCTTTCTTCATGAGTTGGCCAGTCCCTTCAGTGCATTCGGCTTCTCCTTTGGGTTTTATTCGTTTTCCAAACAGTCTGTCGAGCATGCTACCTAGGCAGGATGTTTTAGTACCCTTATTCAGTGTATGGAGAGCCTTACATTCTGCTGGAGCGTTTGAATTTGGAAGATTATGGAAGGTGTTCAGCTTAACTTGTTGATCATTTATTCTCATTGTGAGCTCACCATTTTTCACATCGATGATGGTGCGTCCAGTAGCAAGGAAAGGTCATCCCAATATGATCGGTGCATTGTCTTTGGCCTCACAATCAAGGACAAGAAAGTCGGCAGGAAATATAAACTTGTCAACTTTCACTAGAATGTCCTCAATTTTGCCTTCAGGATGTACATAAGACCGATCCGCAAGTTAGAGCAGTACTGTTGTTGGTTTTGCCCGTCCTTTTCCAAGTTTCTAAAAGACTGATTTGGGCATTAAGTTGATGCTCGCTCCCAAGTCGCATAGGGCCTTTCTTTTATAATCATCCCCAATTACACAAGGAATTGTGAAGCATCCAGAATCTTTTAGCTTGAGCAACATGCGATTATGAAGCATGGCCATGCAACCTTCAGTGGCTGCCACCGTTTCAAATTCTTCCTTCCTTCTTCGTTTGGATACTATGTCCTTTAAAAACTTGGCATAGTTGGGCATTTGTTCAATAGCCTCAACTAGTGGCAAGTTGATATGAACCTGTTTCAAAATGTCTAGGAACTTCTAAAATTGGTGGTCCTGTTTTTCCTTCTTTAACCTCTGTGGCAAAAGAGGTGGTGGCCTGATATCGTCCAGGTTTCCTTGGATATTGAGTTTAATACCTAGGGTAAATTTATCTGTAACTGCCTCGGCAGGTGGTTTTGATAATTCTGGTTCTGTTGCCGTGGAAGAGCTTTCGGCAAGGTCTTGCTCAACCTCTAAGTCCTTATGATGTTGCTTTTCTGGTTGGACTCTTTCGGTTAAGGTTCCTTCTTTATTTTTCAATTGTAGGCCACTTTTGATTGTGATTACCTTACATTTCTCGTGGCCTAACAACTTAGTAACTTCAGTATTGCTAGGTAACCCACTAGTGGTTGAGTGTTTTGACGTTGGGCAAATTGACCAACTTGGGTTTCTAGAGATTTTATCGTGGCCTCCTGGTTTTGCAGTCTCATCTCAGTGCGGTTCATGAAGTCATCAGTACGCTTCATGAAGCGTCTATTCTCCATCATGTAGGCATTATTTTTTAACATAAAGGCCGTGAGAGAATTTGCCAATGCATTCAAGGACTGTTGTTGTTGTACCTGCTGCTGTGGCATGGGCTGCTGAGTGTTCTACTGCGGCAGGTTCTGGCTCTGATGCTGGAATCCTGGGGCTTAATTAATTGGATTTAAGGCATTATTAGGGTTGCTCCATGAGAAGTTCGGATGCCTTTTCCAAGAGGGGTTGTAGTTGTTGAACATCATAGGATTGTTTCTATTACAGTTTCCAACATATAGGTTGGTCTCCTCATCTGGTATGTAGTCTGATGAGTTAACTACCTTAACCTCATGTACGCTTCTTTGGTTTTGCATATTCTGAACCATCTTGGTCAGAAAAGCCTATTGTCCTGCCACCGAACTTGATGTATCTATTTCATGAGCTGTGGTATGACGTCTCATTCCTCCTCGCCTTGATGTTGGAAATTGGAAATCGTTCCTTGCGAGTTTGCTCAAAATTTCAATTGCCTCCGCGGGTGCTCTATCCAAAAGTGTCCCATTTGCGGAAGCATCTAGCATCATCCTTGTGGAGGCATTAGTAGCATTATAGAACATGGAGACTTGTGTCCACAAGGGAAAACCATGTAGTGGGCATTTGTTTAATAGTTCTCTGTAACGTTCTCATGCCTCATACATCGGTTCATCTTCATCTTGTCAGAATGATGTGATTTCATTACGAATGCGGTCATAGAGATTTGTCTCATTGAACCTCGTAATGAATTCTTGGTAGAGTTCCTCCCAAGATCCTATGGATCCTGTTGGGATACCATTCAACCAAGTTTTCACCTTATCCATTAGTGAATAGGGGAACAATTTTAAACGCAATATATCTCAATGGACTCCTTGAATCTTGAAAGAGTTGCATATTTCCATGAAAGATTTGAGATGTTGCCTTGCATCTTCTGTAGCAGACCCACTAAATTGTCTGATTGTGTTCAACATGTTGAACATCACTAGTTTGAGCTCAAAGTGAGTTGCTTTGGTTTCTGGTGTGACTACGCCAGGGTTGAGTCCGTTTAAATCTTCCACCAGATAGTCTCTAACAGTGGGCTGCCTCGACAATGGCTGCGGCATTACTGGTGGCAGTACATTATGATCAACAGGTGGAATTTGTCCTCTTGGTGGATTGTCCATGACTTGGAACAAATTGCGTCTCAGATGTTGTCTTTTTCGTTCAATCTCAGGATCCAATTCGTACAATGGTCCACTCGGATTTGCCCTGGTCATAAACCAAATAAATAAAAGTTAATAAAAGCTAAATAAATAAATACTTAAAATTAAAGTTAGATAACAAATAATTAAAGAGCAAGAAAATTAAAGAAAACAAAATTTCTTTGCCAATCCCCGGCAATGGTGCCAAAAACTTGATGGGCGTGTGGTATAAGCACAATTTGAGTGCAAGTGTACACGTCGTCAAGTAATAAAATGATAAGTATATCGTGTATTGTCTCCACAGAGATTGATATACTTAATATGTCTTCCTTTGTTTCCTAGCTCCTGAAAAGAAAGTAAAAACACAAATAAGTTGATTTGTTTTATCTAACTAAATAATTAAATAACAAAACATAAAATAAAAGGTTGAGAATGATTATAGAGAAAGTGGGTAGGATCTAGTTGCGTTAATTAGTGGATTCAATTGATCTTCTTCTTGTCCAATGCAATCACACAACACTGCTTCGACAATAATGCAGATACTGCCTCGGTAACATTGGTGTTCCTCTGCCACGGCAATCTCTTGCTCTTGGGCAGAAGCATCAAAGTTCAGCAAAGTGTCCGTAAGTGACTCAGCTCATCTCTGAGTCAGAGTGTTGTTGATGCCCAGTAGTTGAAGATACCTCTCAGCGTAAATCAAAGATAACCACCAACCAATCCAACATTTCTTTTACCTGCTGAAACTCTTAACCTATCTCTCAGTGCCTCCAAAAGAGTATAGGCCAAGTTAGTGTCTACGACACCGTACTTATCCATTTCTTGAATCTACACCTCTCGATGATAGATAAATAGATTACTTGCAAACTTTCTTATCGGGCTTGAATACAAGAACAAAGAATGGCAATAGGATAAGCAAACTTTGATTTTATTATTGTATAAGAACAAAGATATAAGAATCAATCCCCTCTCACTAATATCGACAACCTTTACCTATCCCTAAGAAGTTTAGAACATATTATCGTTTAAGTACAATTCTTAGGGAGGAAGGGTTTCTCTAAAAATCAGCTCTCCTTGACAATATGGTCGGCTAGGGTATTTATAATCTTAACCTAGGGCAAACCTTTCCTAAATAGACTTCAACTTGGAGTAGGAAACAAGTCTTCTTTAAGGAATCTTATATTTCCATGTTTATCGCCTTCTAGAAGGGTTTTCCCGCTTGGTTTCTTACTTGCGCTTTTAGCGCGCTAGCCTGGTCCAATTTATGCGCTGAAGCTTCTAGAATATTCTTTATATTTTTATCTTTTATTGCGCCTCTATTGTTGATGTTGCCACACTGTATTCTACCTCGGCCCTGTCATCTACCTGGGCCGCAACACTGCTTTTCTGCCGCTTCGGTTCTGGGTATTCCTACATGTACAGAATATGTAATAATATCTACATTCTCTATAAATATTAACTTTGTAAGTGATGACAACGGAATATCCAATATTTGAGCAAAGAGTCTATATTTCGGTTCAAGTGGGTGTACATTAGGTGCTTAAAGTACCATGAGAAGGGTAGTAAATAACTGCCTTTTAGGCACTCATCATGCCTCTCTAACCTAGCTAAGCTTAATGCTACTCTTCCGTTCACTCACCTTAACATCCTTCTTAACGTTAAGCAACAACAATATATGAGAAAACCAATCGTAAAACGGAAAACTAAACAAACACAGACCCTTGCAACATCTCATAATGATAAAACAAGTCCAAAAGATTATTTGACCAATGATATTTACAAACTACCCCGCGTTCCCCATCACACAACTTCTCCATACAGAGATATCCAAGGATTACATCTAGAAACTCCACAACAACCTGACCATACCCAAGTAAAACCTGACACGTTTCTTTAAGAATACAACATGCAAAAGCTAAGCCAAACGACACATTCACCACCTCTCAAGGTCCACACAGGTCCGTTATGCATCCTTCAACATCTCAACTCTTTTTCCAATATATTATTTTCTTTGCAAAAATCTAACTAGTGCTTTTAAAAAAACACTAGATCAGTTACTCCCTTGACCTAAATACTTTCTAAACCAAACCAAACGAAAAATACTAAGTATTACTTCCACCAAACACAATGATAACACAACACCTCTTTCACAATTCAAACTCTCGTCGAATAAACCTTGTGAAACTCAACCTCCCGCTTGACTAACAACCAACCCTAACTAACATCAAACTCAAGGTACTTATCCTCGGTTCAATCATCCGCAAATCCAATCCATGTAATCAATCCTTATCAAGAATTACTTCTAAACCAGAACAGTAACTCGACCCACTACACAACAGGCTCGGCTCTAACAAGAGCATCTTTTAGACACCTCTTTAAACCTACACCTTCTCCCTATAGGATTGATCACAACACAACTTTCATTTTCCATGAGGGAAACATTTGTAGATATAGACAATATATGCATGAGTCCTATATGCCACCTTGGATGCCTATGCAAGTGCATGTAAATACAATCTAATGTCATCTAATGTATATGCATATAAGGGCTCTTATACTATGCATAATTATTTTCCATACTCACAAACAACATCCTTAACTTTAAAACTTTAACTTTTTACCTCTTCAACATTCAAAATCATAGAAACTTAGCTCTCAAGAGTACAAAACCGCATCATAACTTGAACGTTTCCAATACGTTCGATTCACCTTGCACACAAAGCACTTTGAAAATCCTAAAGTCCCTCTCAATGATTTAGTCACCAACCACTCACCAAGACAACAAATTCTTAGACTAATTTGATTCAAAACTACTTTACGAGTACTCAAACACGAATGAGGATCCAATCGACTCAAGTTTGGATATCACAACACCACAAATAACCACAACATAAACTTGTCTGTACTTTTTGATCTCCATAACTCCTCTATTACAAAGTTTTATCTTTTTTAGGTCTCATATCAAGAACAATAAAAATTGTAAAAAGAATTTTAACATGCAAAAACATTTTGCAAAACCTGTGAGGCAAGCACAAAGCAATTTTCATGTAGCTGAAGTACAATATAAAACAATTTCCTAGTAGTAGTTAGAGCGATGGGTAACCAAAATAAACCCCAACAATATATACTCAATCATCACATAGTACAATCATCAACTATGATTAGCATAATGAATAAATAACCATCAAGTGTATTTTCCACAATAGCATTAAACATCATATAAAATCATCACAAAAACACAAGCATTAACCAATACAAATTCAAACTAGTTTCTGATACTACATGGCATATCAAAAACTATAAATCTCATGAGATGTTTAACTTATAAATCATTTTTAAGACTAACTGACAACAATGTAAGCAATATTTAAAATCTAAACGCATTTCACTTTTATAAATTTTACATACAAGATAACCTTAAAACATTGTCAAAACAATAGTCTATGTCACATAATATTTCACGGAAATGTTTACAGTTACATATAACTAATGTCATAACAAAGCAACAAGATTCCATTATGCTTACACCGTGCTTGATAAACAAAGCCTTAAGTTACTATGTCACAACACAAATCAATCACATATAGCAACCACCGTGCATCTCATACAATAACATAGTATTTTCAAACAATCACCGTGAATAAGCAACATCTAAAACAAATTTAACTCTAGAACATGCCAATCAAACAAAACTTCCCCAAAGGTTTCGAAAACCTAAGCTCTAATACTAAAAAATGTTACCTCCTCAACCCTGTCTAGACGCCATCCTACTCGAAAGAGCTACACAGGGAATACCGAGGCTAATTCGGAGACTCGCCTTGATAAACAACCCTAGAGATTTTTATTTTATCTTATCTGAATGCTTTAATTAGATCTAACATTTTCAAGCAAGGATTGAATTCGTTTGCAGCAGAAACATTTAAGAAACAAGTCCTAATTTAACCGAATAAGTTTTAGGGATCTAATTGTAATTTTATAGAAATTTGTACTGTAATTGTGAAATTAAAGTTACCAATATTAAATTAAGTCCACTAAATGCTTTCATATCAAATTTCATCTTAAAAAGAGATCTACAAGTCACTTAATTGTTTAATAGATGTTTAGTGACTAAAACATAAAGTTTTCAAGTTATCCTTCAGCCTATAACGACTTTAACAAACAAGTATATCGATACCCCTAGGTCCCATTTCGATATCTTTGTTCACAGTAAAGAATAGTATCTAAATGTTGGCCTAGCGTATTGATACTCATTCGATAACTCGATCGATACCCTACGGGTCAATCCCGCATTTCGATACAGCTATGACCCCGTATTGATTCCATTTGAAACTGTAAAGACTGGTATCGATACCAAGACCACATGTATTGAAACTCTTGGTTGTGTTCATCATACAATTTCGAAACTAGTTCACGTGGTTTTGATACCCATGCCAATTTTTCCAAAAAACCATCATATTTATGCCTAGGTATCAATACCCTTTGAACATGTAACGAAACTCTCTACTCAGAAAGTACAAATTACACAAGTGTCATGCCTTAGACGAAAAAAAGTTTCTCTAGATGCGTATAAGACCCTATATGCATAATCCACACTTCAAACATTATCTCTAGATGCATAGTCAGCTAATTCCATATGCAAAACACATAATTCATAAGCATACTTTAACAAAAACTATCATGGTATATCATACTTTAAAATTAATATATAATGAATCTCAAAATACCTGATTAACATAAAAATATATCAAATATGGTATTCAAGCCAAAATAGCCAAATACACATAGGTTCACTAAGCTATCTTTTAAGCAATAACAACGTTGATTAATATCAAATATGTATAAGCATATGACTACAATAAGTCTCATCATCATAACAATATTCTTAATATGGTAACTCATCCACATTGCTCTCTCACTACTACTAAGGTTACAAAAATATTCTAACCCCTAAAATTTAACTTAATTTCTTAGATTAAAAATTAGAGTTTACGATACAAAAACATCTTTTCCAATTTAGGTTTTAATAAAATAATATTATAATTTCTGATAAATTATTAAATCGGAAAACTAAAAATTAACGATTAAAATAATGGAAGGCTCAACCCAAAATTATAATAAACATAACAGTTCTAAAAATCGTTTAAATGTCCACAGTCCGTATTCATTACAAAAATATTAAATATCCAAAACAAAAGTTAATAAACTAAAGTCTGAAAATCATACTTCAAATATCTAAAATCGAGATCCTTCGAGTACCGAAGCCTAGATCTGAGAATCTAAAACAGAAACTGTGGGAGTGTAAGCTTGGGAGCCTAGTGTGTCTCTAAGGTGTAGATAAACATAACTACAGAATTGATAGGTATAACACAGAACAAAATAACATAATTTCAGAACATAACATCATGTTACAAAACAGAACAGATCATGTGATGTAATGAATGTATGATATGAAATGCACCAAACTCCGAACACCATCAAAAGAGAAGGTCCCCCTGAACAACTTTATCTCCATTCACCATCAGAAGTGAAGCTCGACCCGAAGGTGGGTCACTAAACAGAAGTGGACACTCGACCCGTAGGTGGAGCCACTGAACTGAAGTGAATACTTGACCTGTAGGTGGAGCCACTGATCAGAAGTGATACTCACCATAGGTGATACCACTGAACTTCCCCATACACGTATCTAACCAATTTAATGACATGAACAAATAACAAGGTATGAAAAGATAATAGAAACAAAATACATGCCTAAAAGAATAAAAGAAGGCATGCATAATAGTTTCAGAATCAGATATTCAGAATAATATTTCAGAGCATGACAATTATTCAATTATTTTCAGAAAACAACAGAAATGATGCAAGCAATATGTTACACAAAATTAACAGATACGCTAAATGATGCATACAAAAATAAACAGAAAATTATCGGAAGAGACACACCTGTAGAAGGTTATTTATCATAGTGACGTCTATTGAGCTCAGTCCTAGTACTAGGACTAACAGGCATAGAACGTGCGTGTCCCAAAGTCTGATGAACAGGAGGTCGTCCAGGAGTAGGAAAAGTTAGATGCTCGGGGTCAAAATCTACGTCACCAACACACCAAGATGGACAAAAAAGCAGAACATAGGAAGGGCATACAAATGTTTCGGTTTGAGAAAGAATTTTACAAGAAGGGATGAGGATTAAAGACATAAACATAAACCGAAGCGAGACATAAGAATGACTGTCGATTATCAAAAATAAATGGGTTAATTACCAGATAAGGGTTTGGACTTTTAAGAATTTAAAACAGAACCCTCAACTTTTAGAATTTTCAAATTAACCATAGCTAAATCCCCAAATCTTATGGTTTTAAATTTAGTGATTTGGATTTGATTTGGGGAAAAAATTGGGGTATTATAAATACATACTTGAGCTCATACTTGGCGATTACATGGAATCCTTGCTTGCCCTTACTGCCTCAATATCTTAATCTTGCATTGCAAAGTAAAAGAGAGGGTTAATCATAAAGTTTAATGAGGGAATAAAACACATTTAAAACTCATTTGAAAAAGACTTTTCAATGTAGCCCATAAAAAACTGATTTCATTAATTTTAAACATATGTCATGCTCTTTATAAAACAAAACGTTCATGTCTTACAATGCCACCTTTAAAACTTAGTAAATATCATCAAACCATGGCTAACAATGCCATCATTAAAGCCTAGTAAAAATATCTCTTTGAAATCACATGCCAACACAAGTCTTACATGCTAATCACATAGCAATGCTAACACATGCATCTCAATACACAAATCTAAAGTCTTACATGCTACAACAAATAAACACTCAAATCACATGTATATCAATGCAAAGAACCGTATTAAAACACATGCATAATCTCATATGCAAACTAGTAATACTGATAAGTGCATAAAAGTCCTAATTTTGATGTCATTTTACCACCCAATTATTGTTAATAAAGAATAGAATTAAGTACAACATTGGATAATTCCGAGTATTTTCATATTTCAGCATCTCAACACCGATTTTTTGAATTTATCTATTATTTGGGATAAAAAAGATGTAGTTGATGGTTTTCTTTCTTAGACAGAAAACTACCTCACATGAATTGCCAGATAAGATGACGGATGCTGGAAACAAAAACTGAGTTATAGATAAGCACCCGCCACGACAACACTTTGAAGGCCATGGTAGAAGATTAAAGATGATAATTGGTGCTCGTTAGATAAAGATAAAAATCCTTATTCGGACGGACACAATGCTAGAAGAAAGAAAAGCGGAAAATAGAGTCAAACCATGGTCAAAGTCAATGAGGGAATAAAGGAGTTATTTTAGGAAATAGAATAAAGTATTATAATTTAATAAGGATATGTATTCTTTTCGTTTTAGAACCCTTTCTCTTTATGAAACACTTTAACCTAGGCTTGACCTATATAAGCCAACTATTAGGGTTAAGAGAGAACAAGTTGCATTATCATAGTAAAACCTAAAGCCGTTGACAAGTTATCATGTTTTAAACCCCCATCGAGGCTTAGGTTGTTTGTTGAGTAGTTGGGGGAAAAAGTTGTACTTATTTGATATTTATTAATGTAAACTTTATTTTCATAGTTTATTCTCTCTTGGCATTCACTATTCTTTGCATATAATCTCGATATGATAATATGTGAAGAAAAATCTATTTTTTAATATCGAGAGAATTAGGTTCACAAAATGAGAGAGTACTTTCTTTGCTCAAGGGCATTGACTAATCGGCAAGGGTTTTAGCGGCTAAAAGAATGTATATTATCGGTTGTTATTCATCCTTGATTCACGCTAGGAGGTATCATCAAGACATGGATCTCAATAGTTCTCTAAATTAGGGATAAGGATGAGACATACAAGGATTCTCTGTCGTACTATGATAGTTGAGTTGCCGACAACGCATAATCCCGCCTAGGCAGATGAGGCAACCCTTAGTGTGACTCACCGTGGCGGCAATCAACCCCATGCATTAATAAGTGGATAATAAGGGCAACTGGACTGCTCTCTACAAAGCAATCGACCTGGCCTTCCTTCAATCAATACGAATTCTCTTTTTTTTTATTTAGTTTATTTAATTATTTTAATTACTTTATTTTTAACATCACAATATCTACTTGTGATTTTATATTTCAAGTGCAGAATTAGAGTTTATTCAAGTTTGATCCAGTCTCTATTAGATCGAAAATCTTAAATACTATAATTTGGCAAAATAGATGGAAACTTTGAAAATAAGCATAGAACTTCAAAGTTCATGTTAAATTTGGTGACGTTGTCGAGGACTAGCGTTCAACTTTACTGAAATATATTTCTGCATACTTTTATAGTTATCTCTTTTATTTAATCAATACAACTAGGGTTGTTTTGTGTATGACCAGGTTCAATCCTTCTATGGACTAGTACCCTTACGATCCTGAAATTGAAAGAATAGTAAGGCGCTGCGACAAAGAATAAAAAAAGGATGAATCCAGCACCTGGCCAGCAGAACAACGCTGGTATAAATCCTACCGAGGAAGACAACCAAGGTGCATTCGCAGTTATTGATCCAGCGAACCTTCCAAGGGAGGAGCATGTACGCATTTTCCGTGATTATCTAGAGAAGGACCTGGATGGATTAACTCCTGCCGTAGTTATGCCTACTATTGAGACAGAACATTTTGAACTCAAATCGGTCATGTTCAATATGATCAATACTCTAGATTAGTTTGGGGGAACAATCAATGAAGATGCTTGACAATATCTTAAACCATTCTTAGAAATATACAAGTCATTCTAGCTGACGGGGGTCTCTGTCGATGTACTGAAGTTAAAATTTTCCCTATTCACTAAGGGATAGGGTAAAATCTTGGCTCAATAACCTTCAGTCGGGGTCATTAAACTCATGGACAGAACTATGCCGAAACTTCCTGGCACGTTTCAGCTATACTAATATGACAGTTAAATTAAGAAACGATATAATTTCATTTAGACAGGAAGAAGATGAGTCTATGTATGAGGTCTGGGAGAGATATAGAGAATTATAAAGAAAATGCACCATGCAAGGATTGCCAGAGTGAACACAAGTATCAATCTTCTACAATACAATGAAGATACCTACTAGAATGATGCTTGATGCCTCCGCTAACGAAATATTATTAGACCTCCCACCCCATGACAGTATACAGATTCTGGACAGATTAGGAAATAATGAATATCAACACCCAACCACTAGACAAGGAGTAACAAGGAGGGGTATGACAAATTTTTGACTCTTTAGATTCGATTTTAGCTTAACTGTCAGCTTTGAAAACTATGTTAAAGGATCTACATAAGTCGAGTCACATTCGAGAGGTAAAGGCAATCGTTGTTCTTTGTGAAACATATGGCGACAATCACGACTCGAATACATGCCCGCAAAATCCAGAATCAACTTTCTATGTTGGAAACTTTAATAGAAATAACATGTCAAACAATTACAATCTAACATGGATAAAGCACCCGAACTTCTCATCGAGTAATCCCAATAACGCACTAAACCCGCAACATCAACTTGTGCAAAATACTAGATTCCAGCAAAATAATAGAACTGTCCAACAACAGCTGCCGCAGTAGACAATGCCACCGCATCAACCATCAGATATCCAAACCTTGAAGAATACGATGAACATATTTATGGCTCAGACTGGTGCTTATATAACGAACACAAACAAATTCATTCAAAAAGTCGATACATTCATGGACAAAGCAGAGATGGGGATGCAAAACAACGAATATGCTCTAAAAACACTAGAAATTACAGTAGGACAGATAGCACAATAGATGAAAAGTCAACCTATAGGAGGTTTACCCAACGAGACTGAAGTCGATAGAACTGGTCCACATGAACAGTGTAAGGCCATATCTACTAGAAGCAAACTACACTTGAAGGATCCTGAAATACCTGCTATGACAATAGGTAAGAATCTTGATAAAGTAATCCCTAAGGAGATTATAGAAGAAAAACCAGAGGCAAAGGAACCAACAGAAGCTACCATCGACGATGCTGTAGTAGAAGATGCCGTAGCAACACCACAGATACGATTCAATGTTCTAAAAAGATCGAGGATCTACGGTTACCACCACCATTCTCATAAAGGTTGAAACAATAAAAGCAAGAGTACCAGTTTAAGAAATTTTTAGACATCCTTAAATAGGTACACATTAATATACCTTTAGTGGAAGCGATAAAACAAATATCCAACTATGCCAAAATATGGAGGCTCGGAAGTCCTTTTTATTCCACCTTTGTCAGATTATAATATTTTAGGTTGTCGAAACCACAAGGACTGTTTCGACTTCACTACTTCTTAAAGCTACACTATGAAAACTAAAACACAAGTATTTTTTTTGAGTTTGAATTAACTAATTTAACTAATAGAAAAACTAAATAACGAAAGGATAAGTATGACAAAAGCGAGGCCAAGTTGAGTGGTTTGAAGAGGAGGATCCAATTGTATTATTTATCCACTTATCAATGCAATGGATTGAATTGCCGCCTCAGCGGATCGCACTAAGGGTCGTTGCAACTACCAAGCCGGGTTTATGTCTTGTCGACAATTAAACTTTTCATAGTTCGACAGAGCATCCTTGCATGTCTTCTTCCTTATCCCTAAGCGAAGAGAATTATTGGAATCCACGTCTTGATAATACCTCCCGGTGTGAATCAAGGGTGAACAACAACCAAACACATGCATCTTGTTAGTAGCTGAAATCCTGGGCGGTTAATCTTTCAACCGGATTAGTCAATGCCCTTGAGCAAAGACCGTATTTTCTTATTTCGTAAGCCTAACTCTCCCGATATTAGACAAATAGATTTTTCTTCACATACTATCATCTCGAGCTCATATGTAAAGAAGAGTAAATGCCAAGAGAGAATAAACTATGAAATAAGTTTTGCATTAATAAGTATCAAGAATAATGCAACCTTCTTCTCCAACTACTCCACAAATAACCTAAACCTTCAAAGAAGTTTAGAGCATAATGTATTTGGCGACTAAGGGTATATGAGATGTAAGATCCGACTCCCTTCTAAACCTAGAACTAATGGTGGTTTATATAGTCTAAGCCCTAGGTTAAAGTTTTTCATGCAAGGAAAGAGTTTTAAAAGAGAAAGAATTACAAGTCCTAACTAAACTATAATACTTTATTCTTACTTCCTAAAATAACTCTTCTTTCTTATGTTTGACTTTGACCAGCGCTTGACTCCTTAATTGGCTCCATCTTTCTCTCGATCTTTGTCCTTTAAGATCAACATCTTTTTCTCTCTCTTTCGAGCACCAATTGTCATCTTCATTCTGCTGCCGTGGAGAGTGCTTCATCTGCATTCCAATATTTGTCTTCTCATTTGGCCATCTTTATAATATAGTTTTTTGTCTTAGAAAGAAAACTATCAAATAAATCTGATTTATGCCAAATATTAGATAAATTCATGTTTTAAGTGTTTGGATACTTAAATATGGAAAATAAGTAGAAATATTCATTATTATCCATAAATCTGTCATTTAGTAGCAATAAACGAGTGGGAAAATGGTATAAAATTTAGTACTTTTAAGCACTTATCAAATACCCCAAAATTCAAACTATTGCTTGTCCTCAAGCAATGCAAAAGATAATATTAAGTTAGGAATTTTAGAGTAATATATCGTCCTGCCTATCGTGGCAGAGATCCTTTCTTGACTCGGCCTCTTCTACGTTCCAGGCATTTCTCGAAACTGGACTATGAGTCTTAGTGGGTGTGTGCGTAGCTGAGACAAAACTGATTTTCTAAGTTCTAATTCTTTTCTTAGCTCAAGACTTTCGGCTAAGATTTTCCTTGATTCTTTTTCTCTCCCTGATTTGGTATATAAATATATATATTTTTATATACTTATACTGCTTGAGCCAGTTTTTTGGCACCTCAACTGTTAAGCTATTCCTTGTTAGAGCCAATTTTAGTCACCTCTAGTAAGTGGGAGAAAAACTAAGTCCTAGAGCCAGTCATGGGCACCTCTATGGACTAAACTAAAGCCAGTGATAGGCACCTCTAGTTACTATCTAAGCTTAAGTCCTTATTGCTTTTCAAAGAAAAGAACTTTTAAAATCAACTAAGACTAACAGTGTTTAAGATGTTTTCAGGCTCATAGTCTAATCCTAAGTACTAAGCCTAGCAACCTATTAGAATTCAAGTCTAGTGAATGGTAAGATATTACTGTCGAGGCAGTTTCAATAAAATTCAAAAGACTTAAATTTTTTTGCAGTAATATAAGCAGAATATTAAGATAAAAATTAAGGCAATAGTAAGATATTTTGATTACTTCCAGACATTACAGCTTTACATATTACAAAATCAGACAAATGCTCCCCCAAACTCAAGAGATGCATTATCCTCAATGCATGGACAAGTGACAGAGAATAGAAAAAAAATAACCGAAGAGAAAATAAACAAAAGAAAAGAGAAATAATATCTCCCTTAGAATTCTACAGACTCGAAAGAATCTTCATAGTCGCTGTTGATTAGGAGCTTGCGACGAGTCTTCGGTGGGCTCAACTTTGGCTTTTTGGTCGATCGTGTTGGTTGGACTTGAACGGGAGTGGGGTCTCTAGATGGTTCTTCCTCTATATCCAGATTGATCGAATATGGGGAGTTTGCTTTTCTTTTCTGCCCTCCCTGTGCTGCCTTTTGTAGTTCGTCGATGGCCTTTACTTGGCTTGTCAAGTCCTCCTCAGAATCACTCTAGGTGAAAATGGTGGATTATTCTGGAGTAGCTTCTGATTTTGCTGAGAGGGCTTCTGTAGCTACTGCTGTGGTAGTAGATACGACGGGAGAGAGAGGGACTATTGTAGAAGCTGGTGCTGAATTAGCAATTGCAGCAAGGAGAGGCTGAGGCGTGGAGGTCTCGACTCGGAAGTTTGGAAAGGTAGTCGAGCATGTTGGGAATGCTTCATGTATGATGGCAATGATGGCACTATTGAACTCCCTCATGTATGCAATGAAGGTCAGTTGCATTCTCTTCATTCGCTGTAGGATCTCTAGGGTTCCTACTGGGGCGTTATGAGTATGCTCAGTTGTGTCTGCCTACGATTCAGCCTCGGCAGACGTTGGTTCTGCTGCTGGAGAGATGTAGGATTATGGAGTGGCTTCCTCTACTTCCACTCGTTTCATGTAAATTTCCGGAGTTTAGCCTTTACGAGTTGGTGTAAAAGTATCCGATTGCAGTGTCAACATATGTTCCAAATGACCCAACGATGTAATTAAACATTAAAAGTATAGAATACCTCTATATCTAGTGGCATATTCGAAGATCTGCTCACTAATTATTCGGCCCACGTCGATGCGACATTTGTGGATTATTGAGTGAATCAGTGCTAGTCGGGGTTGATCCATCGTCTGGTTATGCGAGGTTGGCAGTAGATTTCTCTTTATAAAAGTATTCCATAACTTTGCCTCAAGTTTCAGATCACGGTGGATGACAGAATCGCGGTGTCTGCCCGTGTTCCACTCTACTCCAGGCTTATAGAGTTTTGTTTTTATCGACTCATAGTCTTCGGTTGTTAGCGCGGTAGTAAATTTTGAGTGTTCATCTTTCTCGATGTGTAATCCAAAATCGGCGTTGATGGTTATGTCCGCCACTTGTATAGCTCTAACACGGAGGTGGGTATATGGGTTGTTTGGCATTAGGTGGTGAGCATAGAATTCTCGTACCCACAAGACAATCTCCAGTGTTGGTTGCTGGGCGAATTTCTATCATCGCTGAAAAGTGATCTTGGAGAGAATGAACATCTCTATACCAATATCTTTTATGTCTATTTAATGAAACCCTTGTTCTTCCCATACTTGGCGTTTTTGGAAGACGCAATGATATTCTTGTTCTACTGTCGTGGTTATGAATCGTCAGTATTTTGGAGTTGTCGTTTCGGTAGAGGTTTGTCGTAGGGTTTTCATTTGTGGAAAAACAAAGAAAGAATTTTGGCAGAGTAAAAGTAGTGGAGAAGTATGTAAAATATGAACCTTGCTTGCGTATTTATAGGTGAAGGCAGGTGATAAGTGTTCAACTCAATATCACTTTCTACTCTTTTCATGGGCACTTATCTTCAATTCTACACCTACTTGAACCAATGCATGTACTGCATTTTTAAATCTGTGCAGGAACAAGTATTATCGAGGCAGTAGAATGAGGCCGAGGCAAGACCTGATGCCGAGGTAGTAGAGGATAAAAAGCAATATAGCTGGCAATTGAAGGAGAAAAATGAGGAGAAGGTTGCTGAGCAAGAAGCCCAAGAATCGGAGCTGAACAACACAAGAAAATCCCAAGGACAAGGCCACGTGGGAAGAAACCTTCTAGAAGATTAAACTTGGAAATATTTACCCTATGTATTTAACTTGTTCCCTACTTCAAGTTGTACTCTAATTAGGAAAGATTTGCCCTAGGCCAAGCCTATATAAGGCATAGTCGTCCTAGGGATTAAGGATATACGAGCATACCTAGAGAGCCAAATTTTGAGAGAGTTTTTAGGAATAATTTTTCCTATCATGTTCTAAACTTTCTTAGGGTTTAGGTGAAAGTTGTTTAGTATTAGTGAGAGAAGGTTGTATCTTGTTTCTTGTTTCTATGCAATAAAATATCAAAGTTTGCTTATTCTTTGTCATTCTTTGTTCTTGCATCCAAGCCCGAGAGGGAAGTTTGTAAGTAATCCATTTGTCTAGACTCGGGAGAGTTAGACTTATGAAAGGAGTAAGTGCGGTATTCGACTTGGTTGGAGGATACTAACTCGGCCTAGGAATAGGTTAGAGTTTCAGCGGCTAAAAGAAGTGTGAGATTGTTTGTTGGTTATAATTGATTAACACCGGGAGGTATCATTAAGGACTGATATTCAATAGTGTCTCGACTTAGGGATAAGCGGAGCCATTCAAGGACACTTTTCCGAACTTTGGTAAATTTGCCCAAGAGCAAGGGATTG
Organism: Abelmoschus esculentus; assembly: GCA_035048815.1. NCBI lineage: Eukaryota > Viridiplantae > Streptophyta > Magnoliopsida > Malvales > Malvaceae > Abelmoschus > Abelmoschus esculentus. Next base: position 15,728,000 of record JAUCBN010000007.1, on the reverse strand, counting down.
TCGTTGCAGAGAACATTGTTGTTGCCGAAGATAGTATCTGTAGTACTGTCAAGGCAGTGTAGTGCAATTATATTGGACAGAAACATATCATTCAAATCTACTATACAACATAACTGGACCCTACCCTCTTTCTTAAAATTTGATCTTACTTTATTTAGTTTAGTTTATTTAGTTTAAGCAACACCCAAACTTATTTGTGTTTTTACTTTTGTTTTACATAGCAAGAAGATCAAAGGAAGCATATTAAGTATACCAATCCATAAGGAGACGATAACTCGATAAATACTTATCACTTATTACTTGACGTGTACACTTGCACTCTAATTGCGCATATTCAGTACGCATCAAGTTTTTGGCGTTGTTACTAGAGATTGACAACTAAATTTTGTTTTCTTTATTTTCTTGCTTTTATTTTAGTTTTTATATTTTTTATATTTTTATTTGATTTGATTTTTGGTGTATGACCAGAGCCAACCCTAACAATTCACTATACGAGATTGACCCAGAAAATGAAAGAACCTACCAAAGGTTAAGAAGAAAGATCCATGGAGCCATGGAAATGAATCAAGGAAATCAGAATCTACCTACAGGAAATGGAGGCCATCCACAGCAACCAATGCCTCAACCACTGCCGCGACAGTTAACTGTCAGAGATTTTCTGGTGGAAGACTTGAATGGATTGAACTCTGGAGTTGTTACACCAGAGATTGAGGCAACCCACTTTGAACTCAAACCTGTAATGTTCAATATGCTTAATACTATTGGAGAATTTAGTGGGGATACAACTGAAGGTGCCAGGCAGCATCTCAAATCCTTCATAGAAGTATGCAACTCTTTCAAAATCTAAGGAGTCCATGAAGACATTTTGAGATTGAAACTTTTCCCCTATTCACTGAGGGATAGGGTACATACCTGGTTGAATAATATTCCAGTAGGATCTATTGAATCTTGGAGTGAACTCTGCCGAGAATTCATTATCCATAATGAGATTACTTCTTTTAGACAGGCTGATGACGAACCTATGTACGAGGCTTGAGAACGCTACAGAGAGTTGCTAAACAAATGTCTACTACATGGATTTCCACTATGAACTCAAGTAACCATATTCTATAATGCAACCAATGCCCCAACAAGGATGATGTTGGATTCCTCGGTAAATGGCACACTCCTTGAAAAGGCTCCGGAAGAAGCTATTGAAATTTTGAAAAAACTCGCAAGGAACGATTTCCAATTTCCTACTTCTAGGCGAGGAGGATTAAGACACCAAGCCACAGTAAATGAACTAGAAACCAACAATTCAGTGGCAGCACAGTTGGCATCTTTAACCAAGATGGTTCAGAACATGCAAGTACAGTAAAATACTCACGAGGTAAAAGCGATAAATTCTTCTGAGTATATGCAAGATGAGGAATCTGGTTTATATGCAGGTAATTACAACCGAAACAACAATATCATGTCAAACACATACAATCCGGCATGGAAAAGACACCCACATTTTTCATGAAGCAATCCTAATAATGCCTTGAACCCCACTAACCAAGCCTTAGGATATCAGCATACACTATCACAGCAACATGTATAGCAGTCACTACCGCAACAGCATGTACAGTAGTCACTATCGCAGTAGCTAATGCAGCAGCAGCAGCCTATGAACTCATTTGAGAATACTCTCAAGGCCTTCATCATGAAAACAGAATCATATATGGATGAGAACAACAGTTTCATGAAGAGGACTGATGACTTCATGAATAGAACAAAGATGAGGCTGCAAAACCAGGAAGCTGCTATAAAATCATTGGAAACTCAAGTATTTTAGGTTTTGCCTGCCCGATGCCTAGCTTCTAGAATACTGACTTAGGCATAAGATTTATACTAGCACCTAAGTCACACAATGCCTTGCCTACGTATTGATTACCGATAGAGCAAGGTATGGTGAAGCTATCAGGATCTTTTCTTTTGGTTGTGGTCTTGTTATGCAGCATTGTCACACATCCTTCTGTCACGACAACTGTTTCAAACTCCCTGATTTTTGTCCTTTCGGATATAATATCCTTAAGGAACTTAGCATATCTGGGCATTTTCTTGATTGCCTCCACTAAAGGAATATTTATATGTACCTATTTAAGTATGTCGAGGAATTTCTTAAACTAGTATTCATGTTTTTGTTGTTTCAACCTTTATGGAAAAGGTGGTGGTAAACGCAGATCTTCAATCCTTTCATTGCATTTGAATCTTATATGTGGTGCAACTATGACATCTTCTGTTGCGGCATCACTATCGGCAGGATCTCTTATTCCTTAGTCTCAGGTTTTTCTTCAGTAGCTTCTTTTAGGGCTATTATCTCAGGGGTCTTACCTACTGGCTGAGTAGGTATCTCAGGATCCTTCAGTTATAAACCACTCCTAGTAGATATGGCCTTGCACTGTTCATGTGGACCGATTTTAGAGACTTTGGTATCGCTTGGTAGACCTCCTATAGGTCGACTTTTCATCTGCTATGCCATCTGACCCATTGTGAATTCCAGCTTCTGAAGAGTAGACTCATTGTTTTGCATTCTCATGTCTGCTCGATCCATGAAAATGTCGGCTCTCTAAATGAACTTATTAGTGTTTGCTATATATGCACCAGTTTGAGCCATAAATGTTTACAGTGTATTCTCCAAGGTTTGAGTATTTGTCTACTGTGGCGGCGGTATCGCTTGCTGCGAAAGCTATTGTTGAGCAAACTTGTTATTCTGCTGGAATCCAGTAGATTGCACTGATTGGTGTTGCGGGTTAAGAGCATTGTTGGGGTTACTCCATGAGAGGTTCGGGTGTTTCCTCCATGATGGATTGTAATTGTTGAAAATATTATTTGTATTAAAGTTTCCAATATATAACGAAGACTCTAGGTTATGCGGGCATGTGTTCGACTCATGATTGTCACCACATGTTTCACATAAAATGATTATTGTTTTTACTTCTCGAACGTGACTCTACTTTTGTAGATCCTTTACCATGTTTGTCAAAGCTGAAAAAGAGTCGGTTTATCTCTTAAATTGCTTTTCTTTTTGTATTTGTCAAAATAAAGGAACACTTACATTGTGTTTTGAATCGGTTTTTATAACCGAGTACTACAAAAAAGAAAAAAGAAAAATATTCCTAAAATTCTCATTGGTTGTTGATGTCGATTTGGTTTTATTCTTTGATTTTCTGATATTCATTGTTGTAAATCTTAAATTCCTTTGTTTTGTTTGATATGTCTATTGATTATGTCCTTTTTCTGATTTTTTACTTATTTGCATGTGCTGCTAGCGGCCAGAGAGGAAGGACGGCTACGTGGCCGCTGGATCGACTAGAGAGGACCATCCATTCATGGGGAGCACATGAAAGTGGAGATACTATTGAAAGTTGAGTCGGCATGCGTTGAAGCTGCTACGGGTGTATATAAATTCTATAGGCTTCTCATGTTCGTCCTATTCGTTGGATCATGGATCATATCCAACGGTTCTAGGTTGGTTGTGCGAATGGAGTAGAAAATATTAGGGTTTCTTGTAATCAAATCAAATTAGGGCTTAGCTTTTGGGTTAACAGAATGGGCCTGACGTGTGGGCTTTAAAAATGGGCTTATGTTATATATTTTGGTCTTGTTAATTATTTTTTGTTTTTTGGATTTAACTTTTGTGAACCGAGTTATTAAATTAATACAGATGGGCTTATTATTTGATTGTTTATTGGATAAAATTATTTATTTATTGGATTTTATGATCCGTTTATAACAATAAATATAATAATAAGTAAAAATATGTATTAAAATTAATAATAACAATAAAATAAAATTGTAGAGTAATAAATAGTAACAAAAATAGAAAAATGAAAAGAAAATAAATATTAATTTCTTGTATATACATAATTTTTTTTATTTTCTAAAACAAAAAAATTACTATCTTAAAATTAAATTTTTAGATTTTTAAATTTATAGTAATAAAAAAAGCAAGTTGTAAATAAAAACCAAGGTAGAAAATCCTAATAAAGATCGGATAAAACTGTCAAGCTAGGTAAACATTAGTTTTTAATTTTTCTAAGAGATAGTATATATACAATGTAGTCATATTTGATAGGTACTAATGTTTTTGTGCACACTGACCATTCTGTCATAAAATACCTAATAACCAAAAAAAAATGTTAAACCTAGACTCATAAGGTGGATACTTTTATTACAAGAATTTGACCAAAAAATAAGATATCAAAAGGGAACAAAAAACAAGTGACTAACCATCTTTCTAGGCTAGAAAATCATATTAATCATGGTGAGATTGTAGAGATCAAGGAAAATTTCTCAGATAAAAAAATTTTATATGCTACAACATTACCTTGGTATGTAGATATAGTTAATTTTCTTGTTAGTGATATTTTGCCTCCTAGTTTATCTAGCCAGGTCCGTAAAAATTTCAAGCATGATGCAAAATATTTTTATTTGGATGAATAATACCTATCGAAGCAATATATTTATCAATTACTTTGATGATGTATCACGAAAGAAGAACAAAAAAGAAATTCTACTTCATTGCAATGCAATATCATGTGGAGGGTAGTCTGGTAGATCAAGGATAGATGCAAAGATCATTTAATCTGGATTTTATTGGCTCATACTCTTTAAGGATGCTCAAGCAATTTACAAAACATGTGATAGATATCAAAGAACGAAAACATTTTGAGGAGACTTGAAATTCATTTTCAAAATATACTAAAAATCAAGTTGTTCGATATTTAAGGATTTAACTTCATATGACCTTTTCCATCATCCTATGGTGACTTGTATATCTTGTTAGCAATTGATCATGTAAGCAGATGGGTTAAACTAGTGGCAATACCTCGCAATGATTCAAAAGATAATTTTAAAATTTTAATACAAGAATACTAAAAAATCGTCCATGAAAATATCTAAGAAATCTTCCACCATGTCAGAGAAAATTGTCATCATACATCTTTGAAAGGTTGTTAGGACATTGCACAATCCGAATGAAATCCTTAAAAATGCATATGTACCATAAGGCCATGTGAAGGTAGTCTTTCCTGATCATCCGATGCTATGGAGATTTGATTATAACCTTACTATCCATTAAGAAAATAATAAAAGGATGTACCTACAAGAAGGTTAAGCATTTGATTATTAAATAGCAAAGGAAATTGATCATTCCTAGTATCTTTATTTAACTTATCCATGCAAACATCCAAACTGTAACAATTCTAGTTGGAATAAGTTTATTGTTTTCATTACTTTTCACAATTATACCTTCCTTTTTCGATACATAGTGTACTAGGCTTACTCATGTATTGTTGAAGATAAGATAAATGATATCGACATCAAGTCATTTGATGATTTTTTCATTACAACCTCCCTGATAGTGGGGTTACGTCTACTTTATGCTTGAACTGAGGGTTTATAATTTTCTTCCAAAATGATAATATGTATACATATCATCGAGCTTATTTCTTTTAAATCGATAATTTTCTATTCAATTGGCTTCCTCTTTTTCTTTATCGTCTTTTTCTTTGATTTCTTCAGGTGTAACATTGTGATTCCCAAAGCAATTGTCAATGATATCTTTCTCTACTCATAAATTGAATTCATCGGTGGCTTGAATGACCTTGCACACTTATTGATCATAGGCATGGTTAAGAGTTTGGAAAATATTGAGCTTAACTTGTTGTTCATTGACTCTCATTTTGATTTCTCCATTTACAACATCGATTAAGGTCCTCCTTATTGCTAAGAATTAAAACCCAAGGATAAAGGGTGCACACACATCTGCTTAACAATCTAAAATAATAAAGTTAGAGAGATAATTAAATTTATCAACTTTATCAATATATCCTCAAATTTTCTCTCTTGATGCACAAAGGATCTTTTCGCAAGCTACAACATCACTATGGTGGGCCTCGCCTTCACTATGCCTAATCATTGGAACACCAATTTTGGAATAAGTTTAATGCTAACGCTAAGATTGCATAACGTCTTTCAAATATAGTTATTTTTTATTGCACGTGGAATTGTGAAGCTTCCTAGATCCTTCAACTTTGGTGGCATTCAATTGTGCAACATGGCTATGCATCGTTGCATTATGGAAATAGTTTCAAACTCACCTGACCTTGTTCATTTAGAGACAATATCTTTAAGTAACTTGGCGTAATTCGACATTTAGACTTCTAAACCTCTATGAGGATTGTGGTAGGAGTCAGATTTCTTCGATATTCTCATTTGTTTGGAATTTGATAAAAAGTATTGTTGAAGCATCAAGACTTGCCTTGGCATTCTTTATTTTTTCACTTTTTCACCAATTTCATCTTTTTGCGTGGGGTTTGGCTTTGCTAGATGTTCATTGGTTTGAAAATTTTCATCTTTAATTTTTAACCCACTTCGAGTAGTAATTACCTTATATTACTCTTGGTCGATTCTCTTTATGATCCCGGTATCATTGAGTAAACTATCTGGTGCTCTCGTATTCAAGTTCTAGGCAAATTGGCCAACTTTAGTCTCCAACTATTTTAGGTCTGCTTCTTGGTTCTGCAACCTCATCTAAGTCTTATTAATAAAAGTGTCAATTCTTTTCATGAAACTACTATTCTAAACTAAATAAGATTCAGTCTTTAACATAAAAGCATTAAGAGAATTTTCCAAAGAACTAGATTGTGTTGATTGTTGTTGCGATATCTGTTATTGTGTCATGTTCTTCTAGAATCTCGATGCTTGTGTAGTTGAATTTCTTTGATCGAGAGAATTGCTTGAATTATTCCATGATAAATTTGGATGCTTTCCCTAGTCTAGATTATAAGTGTTGGGCATGGCGTTGTTCTGATTATAGTTTCCAGCATAAAAACTAGACTATGGGTTTTGTGAACACTCGAAAGAATCATTGTTACCATTATTAAATAAATCACACAAGGAACTTAATACCTTGATTTCCTATGTTTTATTATGACGTTGCATATTCTTAACCAAATTGGTTAAATTAGCCAATTACGCGACGATTAAGTTTGATGAGTCAGGCTCGTTGATTTTGGCATTACGTGTAATTCCTCCTCGTCTAGTATTTGGTAGCTAATAATCATTATTGGTTAGGTGATTTTAAATCTCTATCGCTTCCTTAGAGGACTTATTGAGGAGTATGTCAGTTTCCAAGGCATTTAGCATCATCCTTTTATGAGTGTTCACTACATTGTAGAACATCGATATTTTTGTTCATATTAAAAATCCGTGCATGGAGAATTTATCTAGAAGTTCTCTGTATTTCTCTTAAGCCTTGTATATATATTCATCATATGACTACAAAAAAGAAGTAATTTTGTTACGCAACTTACCAATCATATTTGTAAAAAGCTAAATCTAGCAAGGAAATCATGACATAAATTCATCCAAGATCCAATAGATCTAGATGAAATACTATTTAACCAAGATTTTTCCCTATTTCATAGTGAATAGGGAAAAAATTTAGCCTTAGGATATCCTCATGGATTCTTTGTAATTTGAATAAATTGTAAATCACCACGAATGATTTGAGATGTTGTTGGGCATCTTCAGTTACCGATTTACCTAATTGACCAATTGTATTGATCATATTGAACATTACCGCTTTAATTCAAAGTGCACGACTAAAAATTTGAAGTATGACAAATCCTGGGTTTTAACCGTTTAGATCTTCCTCCAAGTTATCTCGAATGGCCAAATTTTAGGCATGCACTGGTTGTTGCTCAACTATGGCCATATTTTAAGTGCACCTAGATTGTTGCTCATTGCTACATCATCTACGATGAAGTACTTGCTCTATATCATGTTCAAATGGATAGTCTTATGAATTTGGTTTCACCCTAATCATACACAGAACCAAAACCAACATTTTAAGTGCCTTGGAGCCGATTAATAAAAATAATACAAAAGTTAAAATAAAAAACAAGAAAAGTACAAGAAAATAAAAACAAATTCACTATTGTCAATCCATAGAAACTGCACCAAAAACTTATTGCGTGTTTAGAGTGATTCGCAATTGATGCAAGTGTACACATTGCAATTTATTGTGTAGTTTATATATTATATCCACAGGGATTGATGCTCCTTCTAGAATCTAATTTCTCGCATTGATATTAAAAATACAATTGTTTATAGAAATATGATTGAATAATTAAACTAAAAGAAACAAGTTAATAAAGAGTGATGTGATCAATAAGAGATAAGAGGTGGGGTTATCCTAAGTTGTGGAGTTATGTTTGAAGAAATCATTGTACTAATTGAGTGCTTGCGTCACTCAACCGATTTAAAAATGACGTAGTTATATTTTCGAATGGGCAATTGCAATTGAGATTATTGCTTGGGAAATTGGGTTGTAATATTCAAAGCTCGACTAAACATTCTTCAATGGTTCAAAGTTATCCCTAATGCGAAACACTGTTATTTTGTATTCCTTCATTATAATCATCTACGTAAATCAAGGGTGAACAAGACCCAATCTTGTGTTCTCTTAGCCATTCAATTTTGTAACTTATTCCAAATTTGAATTAGTTTTGCCAATAGTTGAAAACCATACTCATTCATTTCTTGAATCGAATTCTTTTGATATTAGATAAATGGATGAGTTCATGAGATACTCTCTCAATTCCCTTGCAATCAATTTAAGAACCAAGAATGAACAAACTTTGATTTGAAACAAACTTAATTAATTAGATAAAATTCAATCATTTCTCACAACCACAAAACAACCCAAGCCAAATTAAATTAGTTAATGTTTGGGCTAAAAACAATCAAAGAATAAAATCTTCCAACATGAATCGAATAAAAACAAAGAGGAAAAAAAGAAGAATTCGACAACCTCTTTTGATTTGATCTCTCCTAATCTCGCATGGTAGGGCTTGTGGCATGGCCTTTGATAAGCACTCAAAATTCCTCATTTTTCATATCATTTCTCTATTCGTTTATTGTCAATAAAGATAGAATTAAAGGCGATAATAGAATATTTCTAGTTAATTTCCACATCTCAGCATTCGAACACTAACTATATGAAATTATCTAGTTTTTTGCATAAAACATATATGTTTGATAGTTTTTTCTTAGACAGGAAACTAGATCACAGAAAGAGACAAGGAAGAAAATAGATGATGATTCGAAGACGAAGCACCCGCCACGATAGTATTTTGAAGGCCGACGCAGTAACGCAAAAGACAATAATTGGTGCCCAATAGAAAAAAGAAAAGATACTAAACTCAAAGGACAAAGAGCAAAAGAAAGAAAAGACTCAGTTAGGAGGTCAAGCCCATTCAAAAGCCAACCACGGGAAAAGAAGAGATATTTTAGGAAATAAGATTAAATTAATATAGTTTAATTAGGAATTAGAATTCTTTCCCGTTTAGAACTCTTTCCTTGCATGAAAAGATCAACTTAGGGCTTGTCCTATATAAAGCACTTATTATATTTAGGTTTAGAAGAGAGTCAAGACGGATTCTCACATTATTAAACCCTTAGCCGCAGCCTCCATCATGTTCTAAGTCTTTCGTAGGTTTAGATTGTTTGTGGAATAGTCGGAGACAAAGGTTATGTTATGTTAGATATTTATTAATGAAAAAAAATATTTCATAGTTTATTCTCTCTTGGTAGTTACTCTTCTTGCATATAATCTTGAAAGATAAGTATGTGAGAAAAACTCATTTGCCTAACATCGAAAGATGTAGGTTCACAAAACGAGAGAATACGGTCTTTGCTCATGAGTATTGACTAATCCGTCAAGGATTTCAGCGACTAACAAGACACATGTGTTTGGTTGTTGTCCTCCCTTGATTCACGCCGGTAGGTATTATCAAGACGTGAGTTTCAACAGTTCTCTCCGCTTAGGGATAAGAAAGAAGACATACAAGGATGCTCTGTCGAACTATGGAATTTTAATTGTCGATAAGGCATAACCCCGCCTAGGCAGCTGCGACGACCCTTTGTGTGATCTGCCGAGGCGGCAGTTCAACCCATTGCATTAATAAGTGGATAATTAACATAACTAGATTCTTCTCTACAAGGCACTCAATCTAGTCTCGCTTTTATCTTATTATTTTGTTAATTAATTTTATACTTTTATAATTATCTTAGTTATAATTCACACCTTCAAATTACTTGTGTTTTTTTAGTTTCTTTAGTGCAGTCATAAGAAGTAGCAAGGTTGACACAGTCCTCGTGGGACCGACTTCTTAAATACTACAATCTGACAAAGATACAATTAATAGTACTCCATAACCTCCATCAGATTTGGCGCCGTTGTCGGGGATTGACGCTCAATTTTACTATCAATTATTTTTGCACCTTTTTAATTATTTTAGTTTATTTTATTTAGTTTAGTTTTAGTTTAACTTTCAAGGGTTGTTTTGTGTATGACCAGGTCCAATCCGACTATTGATCAATACCCTTACGATATAGAAATCAAAAAAACTGCACTAGATATGAAATGAAGGGCACGCCAAAGAATGAACGTAGAACCTAGCCAACAAAACAACACGGGTATGAATATCGTCGCAGCAGAAAATCCCGGTGCTTTTATAGTTCTTTATCCATTGAATATTCCAAGATAGGAACGTGCTCGAACTGTTCGAGATTATTTAGAGGAAGATTTAGATTGGTTAACTCATGTTGTTGTGATGTCTAACATAGAGGCATAGCACTTCGAACTAAAGCCGTTCATGTTCAACATGATCAACACCCTAGGCTAGTTTGGGGGTTCGACAAAAGAAGATGCTCGACAGCATCTTAAATCCTTTTTGGAAATTTGGAATTTGTTTAACCTACCAGGAGTCTCAGCCGATATCCTTAAGCTGAAATTATTCCCCTATTCACTGAAGGATAGGGCAAAATCTTGGTTAAACAACCTCCAGCCAGGATCGTTGAACTTATGGACAGAAATATATGTCGAAGCTTCCTTGCCAGATTCAGTTACAACAATATGACTAATAAACTCAAAAACGACATAACATCCTTTAGGCAAGACGAAGACGAATCAATGTATGAGGCTTGGGAAAGATACAGAAAATGCTTCATGCATATTCTGCCTGAGTGGACCCAAGTATCTATCTTCTACAATATAGTTAACACACCTACGAGGATGATGCTTGATGCTTCCGCCAGTGACACTCTCTTAGACCGCCCACCCCATGAGAGTTTAAAAATTTCGGATAGGTTGGCAAAGAATGACTATCAACACCCAACCGCTAGAAGAGACATAAATATACGAGGTATGACAACTTCTGATTCTGCAGATTCTATCCTAGCACAGCTATCAGCCTTAACCAACATGGTCAAAGATCTGCTTATACCAAGCCACGTTTAGGAAGTAAAAGCAGTCACCGTTCTTTGCAAAACATGTAGTGACAACCATGACTCAAATGTATGCCCACACAATCCAGAATCTTACTTATATGTTGGAAACTTTAATAGAAGCGATATGTCCAACAATTACAACCCATCATAGAGGAAGCTTCCAAATTTCTTATGGAGCAATCCTAATAATGCACTTAACACGCAATATCAACCAATGCAATCTACGGGAATCTAGCAAAACAATAGATTTGCTCAGCAGCAGATACCGTAGCAGGCACCGCCACCGCAGCAAACAACAGACGTCCAGACTTTGGAGAACACACTACAAACATTTATGGCCCAGACTGGTGCATACGTTGCAAACACCAACAAGTTCATCCAAAGAGCCGACACTTTCATGGACATAACAGAAATAAGAATGCAGAATAACGAAGCTGCTCTAGAATCGCTGGAAACCACAGTAGGACAAATGGCACAATAGATGACAAGTAGACCCATAGAAGGTCTCCCTAGTGATACTGAAGTTGTTAGAATTGGTCCTCATGAACAATGTAAAGCCATATCTACCAAAAGTGGATTACAACTAAAGGACCCTGAAATATTTGCTCAAACAGTAGATAAGACCCCTGAAATAGTAGCCCTTGAAGAAGCCAATGATGAAACATCTAAGGCAAAGGAACCAGCAGACACTTTCGACAACACTGCCACAACAGATGATGTTAGAGCCGTACCGCAGATAAGATTCCAGTGCGATGAAAAGATCGAAGATCTGCATGTATCACCACCTTTTTCACAAAGGTTGAAACAACAAAAATATGAATACTAGTTTAAGAAATTCCTGGATATACTTAAACAGGTACATATAAACATACCTTTGGTGGAGGCAATAAAGCAAATGGCCAACTACGCCAAGTTCCTTAAGGATATTATATCCAAAAGGACAAAAATTGGGAAATTTGAAATAATTTCCGCAACAAAAAGATGCGTGGTAATGTTGCACAATAAGTCCACAACTAAAACAAAAGATCCTGGTAGGTTCACAATACCATACGCTATCGGTGATCAATACGTGGGTAAGGCACTATGCGACTTAGGCGTCAACATAAATCCTATGCCTAAGTCAGTATTTTAGAAGCTAGGCATTGGGCAAACAAAGCCAACAAAAGTAATGCTGCAACTGGTAGACCACTCTTACTAGAGGTGGCAAACGGGTCATTCAGTTTGGTTTCGATTCGGATTGTTCTGGTTCGGTTCATTTTGGGTTTGTTTGCATTCATCTTAGATTCGATTCGGATCAGTTCTAGTTTCAGTTTCGATTTTAATTCGGTTATATGATAATTCAATTCGGTTCGAATATCAGATCGGTGATTTAGGTCAATATCATATCGATTATTTTTGGGTCGGGTTAATATCGGATCGGATGTTTTGGGGTCGAGTCCATGTCGGGTCATTCGGATCGGGTCAATCTTTGAATTTTCGGGTTAATTTGGTTTGAGTTGGACTTAAGCATAAATGTAATCGTCTATATTATAGATAGAATTAATCATATATTCTTGTAAAAATATATCTTTCTCATTTCTTATTAGAATTGTTTTAAAAAATTTTGCCTTAGATTTTATTCGAGTAAAGTCAGTATTGGTAATTTAAGGGATAATACCATTTTTTGTAAATACATGGATTCATTAATAACATTTCATCATTTTAATAACACCCCAAATTTAAAAAAAAAATTGATTTTTTAAAGAAGGAAATGTAATATTAAAAATTAAATTATTATCATATGTAATGATTAATTAGTATTATCATAATACAAAAAGATAATAAAATATATATTATTTAATTATTTATCATATTGTTAAAAAATAAACAATAGTAAAAATATATTATTCATTCACTTTAACTCAATTATCGGGTTAAAATCGGATTGATGTTCGGTTTAGATCGATTTTGAGCAAGTTAATTTTGGGTTGTTTTTGGTTTGGGTTACTTTTGGTTCGGGTGAAAATTAGTTCGGGTCAAATCAGTTACGGGTCTATATCGGTTCTTCTAAAATTAGAATCAGTTTCGGTTTCGATTCGGGTTTCAGATCACGCAAAATCATAAGTTTTAGTTTCAGTTCGGGTTTTGGTTCGGGTAAATCTGTTCGGTTTTCGATTCTCGGATCAAGTTTTCCAGTTCTAGCTCTTGCGTACAACCAGAAGGAAAGATTGAAGATATTCTGATAAGAGTGGATAAATTTATTTTTCCTGCTGATTTCTTAATTCTTGATTGTGAAGCAGATGAGAACGCTCCAATCATATTAGGAAGGCCATTCCTAACCACAGGAAGAATATTGATCGATTGCGAGAAAGGAGAATTGATCATAAGGGTCAATGATCAACAAGTAAAGATCAATGTGTTTAAAACTCTAAGGAATCTGGACGAACTAGACGAATGGCAAAAAATTGAAGCTTAAACTGAATTTAACTTCAATCTAGAAACAAAATGCCTGAACAAAACCTGCCAAGGCAACCTCTGGCGTGGCAGCACGCCCCTTGGACAACATTACATTCGAAAGAAACCACTTGATGAGGAGACAGCAACCGGGACATCTGCTTCTCCTCCAACAAAAAAGGGGAAGATGGTTGCTGCCGAAGATGCATTTTATTGCACTTCTGTAGTAACCTAAAATTTCTCTCTCTTAGTCCCTAATTTATTTTTATTCTTTGGGAATTAGAGTTTTAGTTTTAGTTTTAGTTTTAGGATTTAGATTTTAATTTTCGTAAATTACTTTTAAATTTTCTTACAGCTTTAATTTTAAATTCAACTTTTAGGCCCAATAAAAGAAAAGAAAATAAACAGATGAGAAAGCCCAAAAACGCAACACAACTCAAGGCAAAAATATCTCGGCGAAAAACTTGCCGCCCAAGTCGAAGCCGCATCGTTTCTTCCGCAAGTGCAGGACAGCTGGATCTGCATAGCGTGTATGCCAAGAATAATCATGAAACTTCTTCCGCTTTCAACAGTTGGCCGCCTTCTCCTATAAATAAATAAAGGGTAAACTACATAAATGGTCCCCCGACTATACCCTAATTATCTTTTGTATCCCTCGACTATCAAAAGTTACAAATTGGTCCAACGACTTAAAAATTATAACATATTGGTCCAATACCTTTAAAAAATTAACGGTTGATGTTATGGCAGTTAACCTAAATTGATATAATTATATAATTAGTCCCTAAGTTCTAAACTTTTTTTAATTTGACCCTAATTTTAAAAATTAACCCACATAATTTTAATAACCTATCAATTTAATCTCTCATTCAACCAAAGCTTCCATAAACCATTCCTATAAAACCTAGAAAATTTTAATCGATGGTAGCAACATTTGCAGACCAAACGTCATCCTCATCGCAATTGATGACTGGAGTCATCTGTCCATCTCCTCTTAGCTTTCATGCCTATGATTTTCTCTGTCTCCTTGATCCCGATTTGCCCTCCCATTTGTGTAGAATGATGGGGTGGACAGGGAAGATGGTGACTAGGGAACCCAAAACCCTAAAATCTCTGATGAGAAAGTATTAATATTGCACTCAAGATTAGCAACAAGGAACGACAACATATAATCATCACTCTGAACCAATTGGACCCAGAAACGAAAGAAGAATATTGAGATCTAAAAGAAAACCATATCATTCAAAAAAGAAATTGTCAAAGTAAATAGCAAGAAAGAGATAACCATATATCAATACAAACCTTACAGAAACCAAAGGGAGATGAAGATGAATCAAGGAAATCTTCCACGTCCACCCTGAAAGCATCTCCATCAAGTATTCCGATATGCTATTGGTTGAACCACCGTCGTCAGTTGCTAGCAGATTATCTCCAGTGCTTTTGTTATTTGTCACTACTGTTGTTATATTGATTGAAGAAGATTTAGCAAACAAAGGTGGATTGAGATTTGCTAGAGAATTAGAGACATGGTTTTTGACCAATAGTTGAGACTTGAATTCAGAAACAGAATCATCAGCGTTGGATAAGGAAGCGATGGGGGATGAAGAGGAGGATGTATATAGAGAAGAGGTGGCGGAGAGTTTAACCCTTGTAAGAAGAAACCTGTTATGTTTCTCGGTATGTTCGTTTGCCGCATGAACTGGAATATCACAACCTCTACATAGACTTTAGATCTAGCAGCTTCAGCAAATATAGTTTGGAGTCACACAAATCTCTGCGCAACATTCAAACCTTGAAATTCATGTAGTAATTTGTTAGCGGATTAATGGTAGGATTATGACATTCAATTACGATGAGGATGGCGATTGGTCTACAAATGTTGCTACCATCGGTGGTTTATGAAAGCTTTGGTTGGATGAGGGATTAAATTGATAGGTTATTAAAATTACGTATGTTAATTTTTAAAATTAGGGTCAAATTAAAATAAGTGTAGAATTTGTGGACTAATTATATAATTATATCAATTTAGGTTAACTGTCACATCATCAACCGTTAATTTTTTAATGACATTAGATCAATTTGTTATAATTTTTAAGTCGTTGGATCAATTTATAACTTTTGATAGTCCAAGGATACAAAAGATAATTGGGGTATACTCGGGGGACCATTTATGTAGTTTACCCATAAATTAAACAAGCTTCATCTTTTCCATACTTCTACATAATTCTACTCTACCAAAATTCCTCTTCAACTAAAACATGGCAAACGCAAGATCAACCTCTGCCGAAGCGGCATCATTCAAGAGATTCGCAACCGTGAATGTAGAGAGAGATTAAAACTATAATTTTAAAGCGCGAGCGATATGGGAAGAACAAGGCTTCCACTACACTGAAGAAGAAGAAGAAGATTTAGGGTTGGAAACTTTCATCCTATCCAAAATAACTTTCTAGAGATGGCAGCAGTTCGCTAAACAGCCAGATCCAGCGAATATTGATTGGGTTCGATAATTCTACGCCTACAGACTACTTCCAAACAATTCATATATTTATGTTCGCGGTAGAGCCATTCAAATAGCAGTCTTCACCATTAATGCGATCTTCGGCCTGGATATCAAAGATGATGAACATGCTACTTTCGCCGCTACCCTAACCGTAGCTGACTTTGAATCAATGAAGACAGAGCTTTTTGTGCCCGGAATGGAATGGAATACGGGAAAGCACCGCGGCTTTGTCAGCCCCTGAGATCTCAAACCAAAAGCAAAGCTTTGGAATACATTCGTCAAAAGAAACTTAATGTCGATATCCCACAACCAAACGGTAGACCGACCGAGACTTTCTCTAATCCACTTAATAATTCACAACAGGATGATCAACGTCTGCCGAATCATCAGCGAGCAAATATTTGATTGTGCCTAGAAAGATAGAAGTATGCTATATTTTCCTTCTCTTATTTCAAATCTGTGCCGCCTCGAATGAGTTCCTTCACTGTCGTCCGACACATGGACGCCGACAAGGAAAGGCTGGACATGGGAAATATACATGAGAAGAATACAAGTGGAGAAAGCTACCCCATAGGCTTATATACCTCCAACCGCAGAACAAGCATCCGCCGAGGCCGCTCAACTAGCAGACCCAGCTAAACAAACACTAGCATGACTCCTAGAGATCTTGTAAAGGATTGAAAAAAGACAACTGGCCTTTATGAACTATATTAAGGAGTTCAACAACGCCATCATCACCACCATCCAAGAAGAACTCCCTTCATGCACGACTGTCTTCCCAAATTTTCCAGTCAACCTCTCCATGCCTCAACTTCCTGCATCCACTGTCCAATTTTCCCCTACCGCCACAACTGTCGCAGCCGCAACCGGACCAAATTCAGCAGACTCGATAGGCGAGTTCCTCAGAATGGACTCCACCAATAGAGGAGCTACACTAGAAAATTCAACAAGATTTACATGGATCAACTCGAAAGAAGATCTGACGAGCCAGCTCCGAGTTGCTGATGACTTTATTGCTGCAGCACAAGGTGGGCAGAAATGAAAGGCAATATCTTCCTCTCCAATTATCCTTGATACGGAGGAAGAACAGCAAGACCCCACTCTCGTTCGTGTTCAACCATCACACTCGACCAAAAAGCCAATGGTGAGTCCGCCAAAACTAACTGCCAAGCAACTGCCCAAAACCAGCTGTAAGCTCCTCATCAAAAGTGACTCTGAATATTCTTTCGGGTCCGTAGAATTTTAAGGGCGGAATTTTTTTTTATTTTTTATTTTTTTCATTTTCTTTTATCTTTTTATTTTTTGGATATTTTTTTCTCTATTTTTTGACCATGCATTGAGGACAATGCATCTCAAGAGTCTGGGGGAGCAATTGTCCAATTTTGTAACATGTAATTATCTGCCAATTGTATGGAAATAATTAGAGTATCTTGTTATTTCTTTAAAAAATGTACTTAAAATTTTGCCTTATAAAAATGCAAATTTTATTTTTTCTTTAGACTGTTGAATTCTATTGAAACTGTCACGGTAGTAATATATTCTTCAGCCGCCGCCGTAGTTCACACTATTTACCAGACTTGAATTCAGAAAGGTCTACTAGGCTTAGTAATTAGGATTAGACTATGAGCCTAAATTCATATAAACACTGCTAATCTTAGTTGATTTTAAAAGTTTTTTTCTTTGAGAAGCAATAAGGACTTAGGCTTAGATTTTAAACTAGAGGTATCTATCACCGGCTCTAGTTAGTCCATAGAGGTGCCCATGACTGGCTCTAGGACTTAGTTTTTCTCCTATTTACTAGAGGTGCATGAAATTGGCTCTAGTAAGAAATAGCTAAACACTTGAGGTGACCAAACACTAGCTAAAGCAGTATAAGTATATAGAAATATATATTTATACATCAATTTAGGGAGAGAGAAAAAAAGAGAATCAAGAAAAATTTTAGTCGGAATTCTTGAGCCAGAAAAAGGATTATAACTTAAAAAATCAGCCTTGACATAGCTATGCGCACACACACTAAGACTTTTAGTCCAATTACGAGGAGCGCTTAGAACCTAGAAAAGATCGAGTCAAGAAAAGAACTTTGCCGCTGTAGGCGGGACGGTATATTACTTTAAAATTCCAGACTTAAAAAAATTATCTTTTACGTTACATGAGGACAAGCAATAGTTCGAGTTTGGGGGTGTGATAAGCACTCAAAAGTCCTATTTTTTATATCATTTCGCTACTTGTTTATTGCCAATAAAGATAAAATTAAAGGCGATAATAGGATATTTCTGATTAATTTCCATATTGCAATATCCGAACACTAACTATATAAAATTATCTACTTTCTAGCATAAAACATATACGTTTTATAGTTTTCTTTCTTAGATATGAAACTAGATCAAAGAAAGAGCCAAAGAAGAAAATAGATGCTGATTTGCAGATGAAGCACCCACCACAACAGTATTCTAAAGGCCTCCGCAGCAGCGTAAAAACAACAATTGGTGCTCAACAAAAAGAGGAAAAGAAACCAAACTCAAAGGATAAAGAGTAAAAAAAGAAGAAGACTCAGTTAGGAGGTCAAGCTCATGTCAAAGCCAACCGCAGGAAAAGAAGAGATTTTAGGAAATAAGATTAAATTAATATAGTTTAATTAGGAATTAAATTTCTTTCCCATTTAGAATTCTTTCCTTGCATGGAAAGATCAACTTAGGGCTTGGCCTATATAAGGCACTTATTTGTTGTCCGCCTTTGATTTACGCCAGGAGGTATTATCAAGACATGAGTTTCAACATTTCTCTTTGCTTAGGGATAAGGAAGAAGACATACAAGGATGCTCTGTCAAACTATGGATTGTTGAATTGTCGACAAGGCATAACCCCGCCTAGGCAGCTGCGGTGACCCTTTGTGCGATCCACCGAGGCGGCAGATCAACCCATTGCATTAATAAGTGGATACTTAACATAACTGAATTCTCCTCTACAAAGCATTCAATCTAGCCTCGTCTTTATCTTATTATTTCGTTAATTAATTTTATGCTTTTATAATTATCTTAGTTATAATTCACACCTTCAATTTACTTGTGTTTTTTTAGTTTCCTTAGTGCAGTCATAAGAAGTAGCAAGGTTGACACAGTCCTCGTGGGACCGACATCTTAAATACTACATTCTGAAAAAGGTGAAATTAATCGGACTCCATAGCCTCCATCAGCCTTCCTTTTGTAGGGATTTGCTAGGTCAAATTTTGTAGATAGAAAAGAATTTGATTAGGAAATAAAGTAATTAAAGAAATAATAAATCTCTTTAAACATTTTCCTTAAAAATCTTTAGCAAACTCAACTCAAATCTTCATTAAATGTCACATTGAATCAAATCTTCTAGAAGTTTTCCTTTCTTCTTGAAATTAACTTGATTTAATAGGGATTGTTCTCAAAAATTCGGCACCTTCGTTCTTGTTCTCCAAGGAATCGAATCATGCATATGAGGAAAACATAACCACAATATTCTTTTTCATAAAATTAACCAAATTACAAATTTAAACATGATGGATAAAAAAACTATAAAAATATAAATGAATAACTAATAATGAAACTAATATGAACTTAAGTCTAGCAATAATTATGAATAAAAATGGCAAAAATATAAAACTTTTACTCACTTAACAATCATACGAAGGCTCTAGTATGTTTGGATGGAGTTGAAGATGAGGCTAAGTGTAAAAAATATGGAGTGACACACATCCAATTTCCAATTAATCCATTGGTTTTTTCCAATGAATAATACTTACTCAAATAACGAAAAAGTAGAAGAAAGGAAAAGCTAGTCTTTTTTTTCATAAAATCTTGAGGATATTTCCTCTTAAATCCCTAAACTTTCATATTCATAACATCAAGTGCTTAGGTTTCATTTCTTCAAATTTAGTCCCTAAATTCTAATTTAAATTCAATTATACACATTTTATTAATTAAAACTCTAACTCTAGTTTTCAAACTCTACATTACTGTAGGTTAAGATGACATAAATCTTATTCAATCTCATTTAAATCATATCTTATCTAAATCTTATCCTTGTATTTAATATTTGGTTTTCTCTATTATTTTACATTTAAATCTTATTATAGTCTTATATAAATTCCAATTGTAATTTTTTTATATCATCCATATATCAATCCTTTACTTCCTAATCAGATACTAGTAAAATTTCTCTACTCAAATTTTTTCTTTTCAATGTTCTTCAAATCAGATATCCTTTCTGGGTTTTGTCTACTACTTCTAACTATCTTGTTCTTCTTAGCGCAATTATTAACTTCCCAACCAAACTTACATCAACCAATTTTCTTGTTTGGCATCACCAGGTGGAGGAAATTGTAGTTCTAAACCTAAACCTAGTTACTTGTTATAGAAGTAACTAAAATTAATTGTTCAAATGAACCTCAAGTAAATTTAATTGGTCAAATTGGTGATTAAATAAAATAAAATAAAATATATTAAAAAAACTAAAATAAGAAAGAATTGATTAGCCAAATTAAGAATTAAATTAAAAAAAATAATAACATGTTAGCCAAATTAAGAATTAAATTTTAAAAAATAATAACATAGAAGGCTTGCAAGTAAAGGCAAAGTATAGTATGATTTAAGTGGTAATTGACCCATAAAATATGTCATGTGACCTCCAATCATCCTTCAAACTTATTGCTTCCTACCATTATAGAAAAATAGGGAGAAAGAAGGGTATCCATGAAAGCTTGCAATTGGAGCTTGAAGTTGAAAAAAATAAAGAAGAAATTAATGATTCTTGCATAGGAGTTAATGTAAACTACATCATTTTCTCTTAATCTTGATTCTAGCATGAATTTTGATGCATGATGTCTTGTTAGAAAAATATATGATTGCTATATATTTTAGATTTCATGAATGCATGCTTGAATTCATGAATTGGTTTTTAGAATTGCATGATAATATTGAAAAGACTTAGGTTATGGAATGCATATTAAAATGTCATGAAAACATTATAATAACAGATGATAAATTTCTAGAAAATAAAAGTAATATTGTTGAAAATTTGGGTATTTAGCTTGAAAAACTCTCATGCTTAAAAGTTAACCTTAGGAGACTATGGCAATAGGATTATAATTTGACTAGTTGTGATAATTGGTGAAATTAATTACCATAGGTGAAAATTGAGGAAATTTTTCTAGGAGAAAATTAATAGAAATTAAATTTTATAATGTATTGAAGTCATGAACAAGAGAAAATAATGTTAAAATTAGTAAAACTGAGCCTAATTGGTGAAATATGCCCAGAATGCTCTATTCTGGGAAGCAACTTTGAAAATTCACTAAAATTCATGTACATAAAATTTCGGGTTAAGACAAATGCTTGCTTGCCACTGGACTTGACATATGTTACTTACACTTGATACTTGTCTTGACATGCTCCTTATTGAGTATCACACTTGCTGCTTGAAATTTATATGTTTAACCTGATAAGCTGGCCTACCTGTAATGCTAATTTCAAAAATTGTAAGCTTTACTTGATATGTGCCCTATAAAAATTTTATGTACCGGTTTAATAGTCTATAAATTTCACTTGAACTAGTTGAATATTTGTTACCTATAATATATGTTTCTTGTTTACTAAGATACATGTATGCTTAAATTATTTTATTTATATGAATAACATGATGATCATGCTTGTCTGAATAACTTAGTTAATATTTGTTTAACAAGCTAGATAAGGAATGCTATTGTTTAAATGGATAGTAAATTAAACTTGATTGTCTTATTCAATGTTTATACTAAAGTCACATGTTTGATTCAAGAATTTGTAAATCCTTGAAATGAAACCCATAAAATATCTTTTGTAATTTGAAAATATACTTAAATTAGAGTAATATAACTTACTGATTAACTTGGTTTAACTGCATAAGTGAACATGTAATGAGATGGACCTAAGGGATTACTTAAGGTCATACATTAAGGACTTATATTCAAATAATATACTCTTAAATAAATATTTTCGAAATTATCTCAAATTGTAAGATAGATTGCCTTAGTTGATATATTAAATGATCTTGAAATGGACAAACAAAATGTATATATTCAAATGGGACTTGATAATATCTTCATTTAATTTTTTAATTTGGCTTAATATTTGTCTTGCATAATTTGCCGGATTGATTTAGCAGTAGATTGCCTCTTGTTGATTGTATATTGAAATACCATGAAATAAAACTTGAATAGTATGCTAAATGATGCATGAAATTTTGAATGGTCAGTGTCATATAATAGAATAAATAAATGATTTGTATATGATAATGAGGGCGAATACAAGTCACTTGAGTAGCTCACCTTGATAGGTTATAAGACCAATTTTCTTGAATGGTTAACACGGTATGGAATTAAATCAGCTTTGTAACATCCCGATTTTGGATCTAGTAGTTTGAGAGTTAGTCGGGGAAGTTCGATTCGGGTCGAATCGGATTTTTTGGGTTCGTTATTCTAGAAAAATTAAAATAATTATAATTTAATCAGACAAATAATAATTTTATGAAAAGATTTTAAAAAATATTAAAATGATGTTTTAAAATTAAAGGAATATTATTTGAGCATTAATTTAATTTTTATTAAGCTTAATTTTGTACTAGTGACTAAATTGTAAATTTTGAAAAAGTTAATGAGGTTTAATTAGTAATTTTCGGAAATTGAGATTTTTAGTGACTAAATTGGAAAGTAAGTCATACTTAGAATCCTTAGAGTACCATTAATCAAATATATTTTTAATTAAAGATTATCCACCAAATTTGTTTTTAAATAATTTTAATTTAGATGATAATTTCATTTTCTTTTGTAACTTCCCATTTTCTCTCCAATTTTCACTCCATTTTCTCTCCATCTTCTTCTCCAAATTTCTTCAGTTACATGTTGATTTCTTTATTATTTTCAAAAAGATTTATTTCATTTTATTCATCTTTTCATTTTCTACAAAACCTACTATTGAGTTGATCGATCTTTGGAAGATGGCTAAGAGGGGGGTGAATTGGCAATTAAAATTTGGTGGGGGAAATTTTCGGTAAAAATGTGAAATATAAAGAACAAGTGATTTATAGTGGTTCAAGCTTCGAACTAGCTCTACATCCACTATCTTACCTCCCACTAAGGATTTTGAAACCAATTCACTAATTGAATTCGAACTTTTTCTCGGTTCAAGGGATAACCGTTACAATTCGAATAAATTCTTCTACCCAAAAATTGATTCAACCTCACAAGATGATACAAATGAATAAAAGCAAATAAAAGAATCTCACAAGACAAATATTGCCCCAATTACAAATGAACTCTCACCAAACTCAATTTTACAAGAATCAAATTGAAGTACACAAGTTGGGAGGCTAGGATTTGCAATGAAGTACTTTGAATTGGATTTGATTGCTTGGATATTGCTTGAGATTCAATGGTCCTTAATACTATTGAAAATGCTTCATTTTATACCATCTCATTGATTTCTAACCGTTGTGGGTGTTGGAAATGTAAATAAGGCTGTTGAGACTTCATCTTCCAATCATAAATGCACTCTACAGTAGACGGTATCGAAACACAAAGAACCTATTTCGAAACAGAACAAAGTAAAAGAGTCGTTATGTATTTAATAGAGGAGGTATCGATACATGCTTCGATAACTTTTTGAAACTGTAAGGTTGGGTATCGAACCATGTTTCGGAATAGGTTAACCACCATTCAAAGTCTTAACTACCACCAACGGTCAAGTCATTTAATGCTAAAATAGTCATTGCGGATTAAAGGGTGTATCAATACTGGTATCGATACCTGGAGTCACAATTTTAAATATTTTAAAATTTGTTAGAATACACGAACTGGTTTCGATACATGGTTCAAAACAGGCGTTGGCAGTGATGAAAAGGCATCGAACCATGTTTCGATACTTATTATTGGTTTCAAGAACAAGGCTTTAAAACCCAGGTCGGTATCGATACCTATTCTTAATACCCTCGTACAAAAACACTTAGAAAATTAATTTCAATGTTCTTGGTTGGACTTGAAAACAAAAATTTGACTTAGGGACTTAAAAATTTATTGTAAAATAGTCCGTAAATTTAATTGTTATATCAAATTAATTTTAGTTTTACACCTACTCATCAATTTTGCAAAATCAACATCCATTTTCAAGGAAATCAAGAGAGGATTTCGCATCTTTTTGGTGAAGATAATTTCAAAGGTAAAATTCTGATTGCTCATCATTTTTTTAAGGTTCTTTATTGAAGTTCCCAAGTATTGTCTTACTAATCAACAATTAAGATTTAATTTTATGTTTTTAGTTCAAGATCTAAGTTTTATGGAGGTTTTTGTGAAATCTTTTTAGATCTCAATTAATGTTGTTATTAGGATGATTTAATTATTATATTATTTCAATTAAATGATTGATTGAGTCTTGAAATGATTTAATATTAAATTAATCCTGGAATAATATAATCAGTGGTGTTTCAAGGAGGTTTTCGGTTGTTTTAAGGGTTATTTTAGGTGTTCTACTTTTTTTGGAAGTATAAGGATTGTTTGGAGGTTATTTTAGATCATAATTGAGGTAGATTATAGGTTAGATTCATTAAGTTATGTCTAATGATGTTTCAAATGTATTTCGGCTTAGTTTTCGGTCTTTTCGGCTAGGTTTTTGGTAGTTTTGTGGAGTTCTGATGTGGTTTCTTTTTTGAGCATATTATGATGTAAATATGCTCTATTTTTAATATTTTAGAGGAAGTCCAATAAGGTGCACAAGTGGCTGGTGCATTGGCATTATCGTCAGAGCATTGGCGAGGGCTTGTTTCGCTTGTCGGTGAGTGAATTTGGGTTCTAAGTGAATCGCATTGGTTCAATTCTGTTTTGGGGACTATGGAATAGCGTGAAAACTTTCCATAGTTCAAGAGTAAGTGATTTGAATGATTTGATGCATTTTCTTAAGTATCGACAATTTCGGAAATAACTTTTATGGAGATGATTTATTGAGACTTTTGAAATTCATAATTATGATTTTGAAATGATGCATGCATGTGTTTATTTCTGGAAATGCATGGTTTATTAAGACATTCATGGCTTATGGAAGTATGAAAATGAATTGGTAAAATATGAGGTTATTTGCCCTACATTTGATAAAGCCGTTGAGCATGATTTTGGTTTACATGATGAACATATTATCAATGCATTATGAGCAGTAAGTTAACATGCATGATTGATATTGATATTGGCTTAATGACACTAACTTTAGATTCAAATACAAATGACATGTCTTTAGGATAAAGTGCACTATAAAAATGATGAGATTATTGATGTTGCCTACACGTAAACAAGGGTGACTTTGTGTCCGACCATGCGTGTAGAGCTTGCCTATATGTAAACAAGGGTGACTTTGTGTCCGACCGTGCATATAGTTGACCCATACGTAAACAAGGGTGACTTTGTGTCCGACCGTGCGTAGTGGGGGTAACATGTATACAAGGGTGACTATGTGTTCGACCGATGTATGTTGAGACCAAGTGTCTCTAATTATGATAAGAAATTCGTGTCTTCGATGAGCTTAAAGTTCACATTAAGTTGCCACTAGTATGCCAATATGCATGATACAAGGAATGATTTGATTATGATGATGATCAACACGACTTGGTTAAGCATGATTTAATTTGGCACAAGTATGCATGCATGGTTTTTAAATAGTTTTAATATTGCATTGATGAACTTGTTAGAGCTACCTCACTAAGCATGTTTTGCTTATGCTCTCTTTTCTCATCCATGCAGAGAAATAAAGGCTACTCGGACAACCATTTTGGGCAAGAGGATCCAAGGGGAGGACATTTCATATTTTGGTATGTTTTGGAAAATAAGAAGGGGGCATGGCATTGTGTAAACCGGAATCCCTAAGAGTGTATTTTGTTTTTTGCTAAAGAATTGTAATGGATATTGTTAGAATAAATTGCTTGTTGTTTCGGGTGTGTATTGTGTAGTTGAAATTCCTAGAAGTGCATTTGGTTAAGTTTGGCTTTTGGTTGAGTTAATCTTTAGGGAGCATGCCTATAGGTTCTTTGGGTTTAAATGATGACCATGAATGAATGTTTTAAGGTGCCTAAGGTGACTAGAAGTTATGCATTTAGTTGCTAGTGATTTTAGTTATGATTGAATGGGATTAAACCAACCTTAAATTGCTCAATTTACGTTCTGTGCACAGAGGGTATCGAAACACCCTGTGGTGGTCTTTTTACCCCAAGACATAAAACAGGTGGCATCGGACCATGGCACGATACAATTAGCCCACTATGTACCAGGGTATTGATACCACTCAGGATGGTATCGATACCATTTGCTTTCGAAGGCTGGTTTAGCCATAATGTCATTATGGTATCGATACCATGCTTGAAGGTATCGATACACATGATCGAAAAGGAAGAATTTTAAGCATGGATTTTCGTGTGGTGCCGGTTGTCTACTTGTAATCGAATATAGATGCTATGTACACCATTTTGAGCTGAAAAATCACCGTGATGTATGATGTTAACTTAATTTCATATCGGTTAATCAAACTCGAATGCAGTACCTAGGTTTTACGTGTTTTACATTTTGGTCCCTAAATATTGAAACATGAAATTGATAATGCTACGATACTACGATTGACCTAAATTTTTTTGAAAGTATGTTATGCATGTCTAATTGAACCTTGGTAGATTGAAAATTTCTGATTTGATGTTTGAAATAAAAATATTTACATTTTAGTCCTTAAGTGCGTATGCGATAATTGAACGATTAGTTGTGAATCGAATGTTTCCATTCTTGATTAGCATGAACCAGTCATACATAGGAATTTAATTGTGCATCTGGTTAAAGAAAAAAATAAAAGTATATCGGTTATTAGGGTTGTTTATCGAATCGGACCTTCACAAGTTTGGTTCGATATTTCCTGTGTAACCCGTTAGTGTCGGTTCTGCCTAGGCTGAGCTAAGGGGGTTACATTTGGAGGTATCAGAGCCATGTTTTCTAAAGTGTGTGATTGAACATGATATGTTGTTAATTTGTTGAATGTTTTTGCCTAGTGGTTGTACTTTGAGTGATGATGGTTAAATAGGATTATCGGTTACACATTGCCAATGCCAACATATTTTCAGATGCTCGTCAGTTTTCCCTTGGATCTTGCCCGAATATAAGTCTAATATATTTTGATATTATGTTTTGATTATATGTTTAAATTTGTGTTTAAAGTTTTTGGAATATGCTTCTGAGACGTAAGTCACGAGCTAGTGTTGGTATGATCATTGATGGTCAGTTTAAGGATGAAATGACTGTTAGGGAAGAGAGAATTCTTCCTCTTCCGCCGTGGGTTTGCCTCTAGGTATGCAGGTAGGTCAGTTTAGGGTGTTTACACCGTTCTTACGGGCTATGACGAGTGTATTTCAA
This sequence comes from Abelmoschus esculentus, assembly GCA_035048815.1. NCBI lineage: Eukaryota > Viridiplantae > Streptophyta > Magnoliopsida > Malvales > Malvaceae > Abelmoschus > Abelmoschus esculentus. The sequence continues at coordinate 15,700,312 of JAUCBN010000007.1, read as the reverse complement.
TCTGCTAAAACCGGTGCGGTTGTTGCTAATCTGACTTAGGAGTGGTTAGCAAGTTTATAGTTGAAATTTTAGGAATTGGGGATGTTATTTGTGAGTGTGAACAATAATCATGCATAAAGTAAGAGTACATGTGTGTATATATCTATAGATAACGTAGGGCATGCATGCATTCTTGTGCATGACATTAGAAATTGCATTTACATGCACTTGCATAGGCATTTATGAGGGCATACAGGAAATCATACATACATTTGTTCACACTTGCAAGTAAATCCTTTAAAGATGAAAGAGGTGTGTGGCTGGTTCTTTTTGGTTGAAGACCAAGAATAAAAAAATGTGCGTGCTGAAAGAGCCTCCTTGTTGGTCTTGAACTTCATGTGTTGTGGGCAAATTACTCTATTGGTTAGGGTATCATCTAGAATAAAGATTGATTAGTTGAGCTCGAAGCTGTGAATGTTTGAACCCAAGGGAAATACCTTGGGTTATGGATAGTATTGAGTTGGTTATTAAGAGATGTAAGTATGAGTTTTGTGGATTCTCTCTAATTAGGGTTTGGAGGTTGTAAGAAGGTTGTAGCATGTTATATAGTGTAAGGTGGGTAGGTGTTCTTCTGAGTAATGTGATTTGTTTTGTGGAAAAGATGTTGTTTTATTGACATATTTGAAAAAAAACTACGTAGAATCCTTTGTAGTATGGTCTAATGTGTGGTTAGGCTGATGGTTGTGACCGATCGGGTGTTTTGTTCTGAGGAGTTTCGGGTCAAGTCTTGATAAAAGAATATAATAGCATATATGATATTGTGGGAGTTGTGGTACCATGGGTTTGAATCATGGTTTTTTGTGACCTTGCAAGATTTTTGGTTGTACCGTAAAGGTGGAAAATGCACATATTGTGTGTAAGAGGAGTGAAGTTGGGTTTACCTCGGTTAAAGTTAGATTGTGATGATGTTTGAGTCATGTGACGAGGACTGTTGGATAGTTTATGACCTATATCAGTTACTTGGTCTTTGGCGCTTGCCTTATTTGGAAGTGTGGTGAGAATTTTTGTTCAATGGGTTCATGTCTGTGGATGTTTCATCATTATGGTTATTGATTGAGCAAGGTTATAAAATAAGAGATGTTGGAGCGAGTGGAAGGGATAGTTCTACAAGCTTGGATTTTGGTTGTGGTATAGGTGGGATAAGAGTTTGTTTATAGAATAATGTTGGGATAAGCCAAGGTTGAGATGAGAATAATGTTGGATATTGACATAAAGTTTTTAAGTTTCTTGTATGGTATGTTTTGTGGAAGGTTAGCTATCGAGGATGAATTAGCTTACATAAGGGTGCTTGCGATGAGAGTTTGTTTTGTGGGGTAAGCCAAGGTTTTTATGGTGTTACGAGGGAAGGTGTTCGATTAATCTGTATGGGGACCTAGTAAATGGTGAAGCTATGAACGGTACTCTACCTTGGTTAAGCTGATCAGGGATAAGTCGTGTTCAAATGTTGTTGAGGGTCTGGTTAAGGATGTGTTTGGCAAGGTTTAGTTTTGTGCTGCAAATCTTTTTATTTTATGTGAGCTGCATGGTTGTTTCGAAGAGTGCCAAGGTTAAGTGGTATCTTGATTAGGGCTTATGGTAATCTTTTCTGTATGACTGACGGTAAGGTATTGTGGTAGAAGTTAGGGAAACATGTGTTTTTGAGTGAGCTTATTTGGATTATGTTTGAGTCATCATAAGTTTGGTAGTAAGAAAGAATCATCATAAGTTTGGTAGTAAGTTCTGGGGATGGTATGGAGTTTTCTTATAAGGGTTGGCGGATCAATCGTTTGTTTGAGTATGGTTTTCTTGGGTTTCTAAGTCTCATTGGAAAGATGGGTGAGTGATGTGTCTATAATATGTTAAGATTCGAGGTTTTTTTAAGTCCGACATAGGTTTTCGTTTGGATGTTAGGTTTTATCATCCATAGAGGATGGTATGTTGAGATGCTGTGGTATGGTTAATATGATTCTTAATGAAGTTGTTATTGTGGATGGAGTTTGCTTAAGATAGTATTAATAGTTTTGTGTATAGCTCGTTCGAGGCTTGTTGGTGGAGCATCAATGTATGGAGTGGAGGTTAGTGAAAGGCTTAGATGGTTACCTGGTGTGTGGAAGGATGTCAAAAAGAAGATTAGTTCGATGGTGGTGGTATGGAAACCGTTGTGGTTATCAAGAGTTGGTTATCAATCTTAAGTAGGAAAAAGAGGGTTCTCTTTTGAGTTATGTTTTCTGTAAGAGTTGAGATGGTGTGTTGGTTTGTGCATTGTTTGTATTGGTGTAAGGGACGAATCAACTGGTTGTCCGAAGAGGGTAGATGTTGGTTGACTGTTGAGTATCATCCGAGAAAAACTAATGTAGTGGCAGATGCTTTGAGCCGTAAGACAGCAATTACGTTGAGGGCGATGTTTGCTAAGTTGAGTATTTCAAAGGAAGGTGGTTTAGTAGCGAAGTTGCAAGTAAAACCTATTTTAGTTGAGGTGATAAAAGTGAAGCAATTAGAGGATGAGGCTTTGGTGCCTTTTGTGGAAGATATCGCTGAAGGTAGACCGACCGAGTATCATTTTGATGATGATGAGGTTTTATGTTTTAGAGGTCGGATTGTGGTGTCAGATGATGTTGAATTAAGGTAAGCTATCTTGGCAGAAACGCATACTAGTTCGTTTGCTATGCATCCGGGTAGTGTGAAGATGTATAGAGATCTCAAAAGTGTATACTTTTAGGTTGGTTTGAAGAAGGATGTGACGGAGTTTATGTCTCGGTGTATGGTGTGTCAACGGATGAAAGCTGAACATCAGTTCCTTGTAGGATTGTTGCAATCGGTTCAAGTTCCGAAATAGAAGTGGGAGAGAGTAACTGTGGATTTATGACGGGGTTACCATTAACATCATCTAAAAAGGATTCTATATGGGCGATTGTTGACAGGTTTACGAAGTGTGCACATTTTCTTGTTGTGCATACGATGTATTCCATGGATAAGTTAGCAGAGTTGTATGTTTCTGAGGTGGTGAAGTTGCATGGTATACCTAAGTCGATCAAATCGGATAGAGATCCGCGTTTTACCTCTAAGTTCTGGATGTGTTTGCAAGTTACTTTAGGTACGAGGCTTAACTTTAGTACAGCTTATCATCCACAGACGAATAGTCAGTCTGAACGTGTTATTCAGACTTTGGAGGATATGTTGAGATGTTGCATCATTGAGTTTTAAGGTTCGTGAGAGAAACAGTTACCTTTGGTGGAGTTTGCTTATAATAATAGTTTTCAGGCGAGTATACAAATGGCACCGTTTGAGGCTTTATATGGGCGTAGGTGTCATACACCCTTGTGTTGGAAGGAAGTTGGACAGAAGTATGCTTCTTTACCTCAAGTTTTAAAGGACACGGATGAGAAGGTTAAGCTATTTGTACTAAGCTTAAGGAGGCTTCAAATAGACAAAAGTCCTATGTCGATTTGAAGCGTAGAGAGGTGGAGCATATTGTCGAAGATAAGGTGTTTCAAAAGGTTTCACCGTGCAAGAAAGTAATGAAGTTTGGGCGTAAGAGTAAGTTGAGTCCTCGTTTCATTAGACCATATGAGGTGTTAGAGCGAGTTGGTCCGGTTGCTTATCGGTTGAGTTTGTCGGAAGAGTTGAGAATGATACATGATGTTTTCCATGTATCGATGCTTCATAAGTATAGATCAGATCCTTCGCATGTTGTTCCGATTGAGGAGATTGAACTAAGAGCGGATATGAGTTATGAGGAAGAACCGATAAGGATTTTGAATGTGGATACAAAGTTCCTTCAGGAGGAAGGCCATAGATTTGGTTAAAGTGCTTTGGAGACACCAAGGTGTTGAAGAGGCAACTTGGGAAACAAGGAAAAGTATTGAGGAGTAGTTTCCTCACTTATTTGCTTCAGGTAAGAATTTCGAGGACGAAATTTCTTAAGAGGGGGAGAGTTGTAACATCCCGATTTTGGGTCTAGTAGTTTGAGGGTTAGTCGGGGAAGTCCGATTCGGGTCGAATCGAATTCCTTGGGTTCGTTATTTTGGGAAAATTAAAATAATAATAATTTAATCGGACAAGTAATAATTTTGTTAAAAGATTTCAAAAAATATTAAAATGATGTTTTAAAATTAAAAGAATATTATTTGAACATTAATTTGATTTTTATTAGGCTTAATTTTGTACTAATGACTAAACTATGAATTTTGGAAAAGTTAATGAGGTTTAATTAGAAATTTTTGGAAATTGGGATTTTTAGTGACTAAATTGGAAAGTAAGTCATACTTAGAATCCTTAAAGGGCCATTAATCCAATTTATTTTTAATTAAAGATTATCCACCAAATTTATTTTTAAATAATTTTAATTTAGATGATAATTTCATATTCTTTTGTAACTTCCCATTTCTCACATTTTCTCTCCAATTTTCTCTCTATTTTCTCTCCATCTTCTCCAAATTTTTCAATTACTTGCTGATTTCTTCATCATTTTCAACAAGATTTGTTTCATTTTACTCATCCTTTCATTCTCTACAAAACCTACTCATCAATTTTGCAAAATCAACATCCACTTTCAAGGAAACCAAGAGAGGATTTCTCATCTTTTTGGTGGAGATAATTTCAAAGGTAAAATTTTGATTTCTCATCCTTTTTCTAAGGTTCTTTATTGAAGTTCCCAAGTATTGGCTTGCTAATCAACAAATAAGATTTAATTTTATGTTTTTAGTTCAAGATCTATGAGTTTTATGGAGGTTTTTGTGAAATCTTTTTAGATCTCAATTAATGTTGTTATTAGGATGATTTAATTATGATATTATGTCAATTAAATGATTGATTGAGTCTTGAAATGATTTAATATTAAATTAATCCCGAAATAATGTAATCGGTGGTGTTTTAAGGTGGTTTTCGGTTGTTTCAGGGGTTGTTTTAGGAGCTCTTCTTTTGCTGGAATTATAAGGATGATTTGGAGGTTATTTTAGATCATAATTGAGGTAGATTAGAGGTTAGATTTATTAGGTTATGGCTGATGATGTTTCGGATGTATTTCGGCTTAGTTTTCGGTCTTTTCGGTAGTTTTGTGGAGTTCCGATATGGCTGTTGTTTTGAGCATATTATGATGTAAATGTGATCTATTTTTAATATTGTAGAGGAAGTTCAAGAAGGTACGGTACATAAGTGGATAGTGCATTGGCGTTGTCGTCGGAGCGTCAGCGAGGGCTTGTTTCGCTTATCGGTGAGTGAATTTGGCAGCGCGAGAATCATTTACAAAGAAGAATTCAATTCGAACATCACTCCACAACTCAAGATAATTCAACCTCTTCTCTCACCTATTCAATTTCATCAATATTTTCTTTAATTGTTTATTTTACTTTATTTATTCAATTAAACTCCAATTATCATTATTTGAGTTTTTATTTACAGTATGATAATTTAAGCAAAGTGACTCAAACAAATCCCTGTGGAAACAATATCTAATATATATATTTATTACTTGTGACGTGTTAGTAAGTTGCCCAAACTCCAATTAGACGATATATAATTTAAGCAAAGTGGCCCAAACTCCAATTACCAATTTTGTTTTTGTTGTTGTGTATGACCAGGGCAAGACCAACATCATAAGACCATTCATTTGAACCCGAGATAAAAAAAAAGTATTTTGTCAAAGCAGACGTGAAGAACGAGCAACAATGGCATATCCTATTCATCTTATTAGTAATCAAAATGTGGTGGTAATAGGAGAAGACATAGTTGAACAACAATCACTCCTATTAGACGCATGGCTATTAGAGATTACATGGAGGAAGATCTCAATTGATTCTACCTAGGAGTTGTTGCACCAAAAATTGAAGCAACTCATTTTGAGTTAAAGCTAGTGATGTTCAGTATGATCAATACAATTGGTTAATTTGGCGGATCAGTAACCAAAGACGCTCGATAACGTCTCAAATCATTCTTGGAGATTTACAGCTCATTCAAGATACAAGGAGTCCAAGAGGATATCATAAGGCTTAAAATATTTTCTTATTCATTGAGAGATAGAGTTAAAACGTGGTTAAATAGTGTTCTATCAGGATCTATAGGATCTTGGACGGAATTATGTCATGATTTTCTTGCTTGATTTAGTTCTACTAATTTAAATGATAGGTTATATAATGAAATCACTTCTTTTCGGTAGGCAGATGATGAATCTATGCACGAAGCTTGGGAGCGATATAGAGAATTTTTGCACAAATATCCCATGCATGGATTCCCATTATGGACGCAAGTAATGATGTTCTACAATGTTGTGAACACGTCTAAAAAGATGATGTTAGATGCCTCGGCAAATGGGATACTCCTAATTAATTCCGCAAAGGAAGTAATAGAGATTTTAAATCACCTGGACAAGAATGATTATTAGTTCCCAACTACTAGACGAGGATAATTCAGACGTAATGCCACAATCAATAAGCTTGATTAGTCGGACTCAATTGCTACGCAATTGGTTACCTTAACCAATTTGGTTAAGAATATGCAACTTCTTAGTACTACACAAGAAGTCAATGTATTAAATTCCTTTTGTGATTATTCAATGGTGAGCACGATTCTTCTGAGTGTTTGCAGAAACCAATCAAGTTTTTACGTTGGAAATTATAATCGGAACAATGTGATGCCCAATATTTATAATCCAGACTATAAAAAGTACCCTAATTTATCGTGGAGCAATCCGAACAATACTCTCATTCAAGGCAGTTTGAACACACAAGTATCAGATTCCAGTAGAACATGCCTTGGCAATAGATGCCACAAAAACAATAGAAAAAGTCTCGTTCTTTGAAAAATAATCTTAATGCTTTTATGTTGAAAATTGAATCTTATATGGCTGAGAATAGTAATTGTAACGCCCCAATTTTGGTCTTGGAAGTTAACTAAGTCGGGTTGGGGTTTATTTGAGTCGGTTCTAGACAAGTTAGATTAGTTTCGGGTTTTAAATGGTAATCGATGATTTTTGAGCTTTCCAAAATCTTGGAAAAATACCTAAAATACTTATTTGATCTATATTTGACTTTGGTCAAATCAATTTCTAGAAAATTATACTCGGAAGTACGACATTTTGAAAACTAGTGACCATTTGGTAAAAATTAAAATTATTTATGTAAAAGGGTCATAACTTAGAATCCTTAGGGGAAATATAACGCCCCAAAAATTGGCCTAGAAGTTTAGAGTTTGTTTTATAAGTCCAGTGAATCGGTTTATTCGGTTAAGCCTAGTTCAGGATTAAATTCTTAAAAAATAGTTTTTGATAAAAATAAATCATAGAAAAATATTCTAAAATTCTTATTTAACATATATTTGACTTTGGTCAAATGAATTTTGAAAATTGACCCTTGAATCTTATAGATTTTGAAAATAATGACTATTTTGTAATAATTGAAAACTTAGTGACTAAATAGAAATTGGACCAAAACTTTGAATCTTTAAGGGGCTTTGATCCCATCCTAATCCTAGTTGATCTAAACCTTCCAAGAACCTATATAAACAACCTTTAATCCCTTGTTTTAACCTAAGACTTAAGGAAATTTCTTAATATTTAGAAGCTTATCTTAATGAAAATAGATATTTGTTTCGAAATAGGAAGAGGCTATATCGAAACGGTATTGTCAGGATCGTTAATTCAGTTGTCTTAGAGGATCAGTATCGATACGCCAAGGAGGCCGTATCAAAACGATGTTGTCCAGTTAGGTAATTCAGTTACTTTCTAAATTCTTTCGATACAATGAGGGATTGTATCAGAACACTATGTATAAGTCTCAATCAACCAGGTTTGACCAATAGGGGTGTATAGAAATACTTAGGAGCTGTTTCGATACTGAGTTTCATCACAGGTAATACCGTTAAGCCTATTTCGATACACTTATTAATGGTTTTGATACACGAAGATTGACCAAGGGTCCTAAAGGTTTGAATTGACCAGGCGTTTCGATACACCTTGTATCAATATCAGAACAAAAAATTATAATGGTAAAACTTATCGAAACACCCTCCAAGTGGTTTCGATACCAAACCAAATTTCCAAATTTTCCTAGGTACAAAATAGGTCGTATCAAAACAGTCAGAACATGTTTCGATACGTGTAAAACCAAAATCGATTTTGATATAAAAATTATGATAAAGGACTATTTTGTAATAAATTTTAAGTCCCTAAGTCAAACGTTTTGCTTTCAAGTCAAACCAAGAGCTTTGAAATAATTTTTTAAGTGTTTTTACACGAGCGTATCGATACCCCTAGAAAAGGTATCGATACCGCATATTATTTTTCAAAGAATGTTCTTGAAATAAAAAACAAGTATCGATACCAGCATCAATACCTTTTTACACCAAAATGTTACTACCAATATCTGTTTCGAACAAGGTATCGAACCAGTATTTAATTTTAAAAAATTTTAAAATTATAAGGACATGTTTCGATACCAACATAGATACCTTTTTACACCAAAACGTTATTGTCAACATCTATTCCAAACTAGGTATCGAACCAAAGTTTATTTTTTAAAATCATAAGGGCATGTTTTGATACCAGTATCGATACCCAAAAACCCCAACGGTTATTTTAGCATTAAATGAGTCGACCGTTGGTGGTAGTTAAAGCTTTAAATGGTGATTAAAATGTTTCAAAACAAGTATCGATACCAGTCTTCATAGATTACAATTGGTATCGAACCATGGTTCGATACACCCCTATTAAATGCAAAATGGCTCTTTCTCTTTGTGGCCTGTTTCGAAACAGGTACCCCGAGTATCGATACCAAAGACTAAAGAAGTGCATTTATAGTGGGAAGATGAAGGCCCAACGTATTTATTTCAATTCCCAACAACCATAACGGTTAGAAATTAATGAGAAGGTATAAATTAAAGCATTTGAAGCAGAAATAACAATTATTGATCCTCAAGCAACATTCAAGCACACAAATCCAGCTCCAAAGCACCTCATTGCATATCTTGACTCCCAACTCCTACTTTTTCTTTTTGATTCATTGTAATTGAGTTTGGAGAGAGTTATTATGTAATTGGGGCATATATATCTTGTGAGAGAATTCATTTTAGCTCATTCTTATCTCTTGTAATCCTTTGTGAGGATCAAGTTAATTTTGAGTAGAAAATTGGCTTGTTTGTAAAGGTTATCCCTTGAACCTAGAAAAAGGTTGAATTCTTAGTGAATTGGTTTCAAAATCCTTAGTGGAAGCTAATTTAGTGGATGTAGAGCTTGTTCTGAAGCTTGAACCACTATAAATCGCTTGTTCTTTTTTTAATTTTTTACCGAAAATCTTCCACCAAATTTTTTAATTGTCAATTCATCCCATCTTGGCCAATTTTAGAGATCGATCAACTCAACAATTGGTACCAACTCCAATGATTATGTCTTTTGGTATAGAATGAAGATGACCCCTCAATTCCAATGAAGATTGAAGGAGATAGACAAGTGCCAAAAAGGAGAAATTAGATGACCAATGAAGAGAGGAGAAGGATGTCCACAAATGACAAGTCCTTGCATATTCTATCTTATGCACTTGGTCCCGACATCTACTCCAAGATGTCATCTTGCACAAGTGCCAAAGAAGTATGGGACTTCTTGGAGACAACATATGACGGCACAAATGATGTCAAAGAGACAAAGATAGGTCTTCTCCATCTCAACTACGAGAACTTCAAGATGGAGCCGGATGAAGATATCACCAAGATGTTTGATAAATTCTCGATGATTGTCAATGGTCTTAAAGGTTTCAGTGAGATCATACCGGAAGAGAAGCTCGTATAGAAGCTTATCTACTCTCTTCCCGAGTCTTGGGATAGAAAGAGAACGACCATTATCAAAGCCAAGGACCTCAAGACTCTCAAACTTGATGCTCTTGTGGGATCTCTTCTCACTTATGATATCATGAAGAAAGGAAGAGAAAAAGAGTTAAAGAAGGAAGATGTGAAGCTAGAGAAAAGAGAAGTTGAAAAGAAAAAACAAGGAATTGCTTAAAGCTTCATCCTTCCAAGAAGAGGTGGATACAAGTGAAGAAGAAGAGCTAGAAGAATTGACTATGATAGCCAAAAGATTCACTAGGCTCATGAGGGCTAATCGGAATAGGAGATTCCAAAAGAAGAAAGAATTCAAAGAAAAAGGAAAGAAGGATGAGAAGGAACAAATAATTTGCTATGAGTGTAAGAAGACCGATCACATTAAGACCAATTTCCCACAATTCAAAAGGAAGGGTTTTGACAAGAAGAAGAAGCAAAAGGCTCTTGTTGCCACTTGGAGTGATGAGGAGTCATCATCCGATGAGGACAATGAAGTAGTCAACCTCTGTCTCATGGTTCTTGATGAGCCCAATGTAACCCTTGAACCATCTTGTAGTGATTTATCTTATGATGAACTATACGATGCATATGATGAGTTACAAGATGTTTATGATGAGTTGGTTTTGAAATTCAATGAATCGGTTTTGAAAAATAAGAAAATTATTTCTGATTTAAAAGAGAAAAATGATTCTTTAACAAAAATAATTTTGGATTTTGAAGAAAAGGTTGTTGTTTTAAATGATGATTTAAAATTCTTTCAAAAAGAAAACGTTGATTTAAACAACCTTATTTCTAGCTTGAGTGAGAATCACCACAAAGTGATGAATGAGCTAAAAGAATAAATCAAATTGGTTGGTAGTTCAAATTTTGAAAAATGAAGCTCTTCAAAATCCAACCATAAGAAAAAGAGATTTCAAAACCACAAACAAAGAGGTTTTCAAAGGCACAATAGATATAAGAAGATTAGGAGTGTATGGGTTCCTAAGGAACTCATTATTTCTAATGATGTTCATGTTATTGAATCTTGGATTCCTAAGGGAACCAAGCTTTTGAGAACTAACTCTCATGGACCTAAAATGATTTGGGTACCAAAAATCAAAAACTAAATCTTTGTTTGTAGGTTGAGCATTGCTTCAAAGCCAAAGCTTCAAGTCAAAACATGTGGTACCTTGATAGTGGATGCTCAAGGCATATGAACGGAGACAATGGAAGATTTAAGGAGTTAGAGCTCAAAAGTGATGGAGTAGTAACTTTTGGTGACAACTCCAAAGGTCAAATTCAGGGTATTAGCTCTATTGGTAATCACTCCTCCATTATTATTGAAAATGTCTTACTTGTTAATGGTCTTAAGCATAATTTGTTGAGCATTATTCAATTGTGTGATAAAGGGTTCTATGTATCTTTTGATAGATGTGATTACAAAATAATAGACATAAAATCTAATAGAACAATGCTCATAGGTCATCGCATAGGAAATATATATATATGATGCATCTAGATGACATTAATATATCTCATGCATGTTTAGTTGCTAGTAATGAAAATGATACATGGTTATGTCATAGGAAAGTAAGACATGCTATCATAAGTGTTTTAGAGAAACTAGCTTCCCAAAATCTAGTTAGAGGTTTACCTAAGCTCAAGTTCTCTCTAGATAAAATTTGTGATGCATGTACTAAAGGTAAACAAAAAAGAGTTTATTTTAAGTCCATTAATGATGTTTCAACTAGTAGAGTTTTACAATTGATTCGTATGGATCTTTTTGGACCTATTAGAACTAATAGTTTGGGTGGAAAAACATATGTTTTTGTTATTGTAGATGATTACTCTAGATATACTTGGGTTCTATTTTTGAGTACTAAATATGAAGCCTTAGAAAAGTTCATCATATTTTCAAATATTTCTCAAAATGATCTTGATCAAAGAATTTCTCATATTAGAAGTGATCATGGAACCAAATTTCAAAATTTAGGTTTTAAGAATTTTTGTAATAAAAATAGGATTATCCATAATTTTTTGGCTCCCCGCACTCCTCAACAAAATGGGGTAGTTGAGAGGAAAAATAGAACTTTAGAAGAAATGTCTAGGACCATGCTTCGTGAAAACAATTTATCTAAGTATTTTTGGGCAGAAGCCACAAACACTTCTTGTTACATTATAAATCGTGTAATGATTAGGCCAATTTTGAAGAAAACACCTTATGAGATTTTAAAATTCAAAAAGCCTAACATTAGTTATTTTCACCCTTTTGGGTGCAAGTGTTTTGTTTTAAACAATGGAAAAGATAATTTAGGTAAATTTGATATAAAAAGTGATGAAGCTATTTTTCTTGGATATTCTCAAAATTCAAAGGCTTATAGAGTTTTTAATCAAAGAACCTTAGTTGTAGAAGAGTCTATACATGTGGTTTTCGATGATAACCTCCTTCCTAGAAAGGATTCTTGTGATGATGATGATATAGAAATTATTGAAACCATTGATGATGGACAAGTATCGAAGGTGGATAGGGTTCCAACAAATGAGGAAACACAAGATCCTCCAATAGAAGCTTTAAGAGATGTAAAGCTTGAAGAAAGGGGTGAGCTACCCAAGGGAGTTCAACTATGTCAAGAGTGGTGAAATCTTGAGTGATCCATCCAAGGGGGTAATTACTCGCTCTTCTCTTAGATTAATGAACCATATTGCATTTATCTCATGCATAGAGCCTAAAAGTATCAATGAAGCTTTAGATGATGATTTTTAGATATTTTCTATACAAGAAGAGTTAAATCAATTTGAGAGAAGTAATGTTTGGACATTAGTTGATAGGCCTAGTAATAAATATACTATAGGAACTAAATGGGTTTTTAGAAACAAACTAGATGAGAGTGGTAACATTGTGAGAAATAAAGCTAGATTAGTTGCTCAAGGTTATACTCAAGAAGAGGGAATAGATTTTGATGAAACCTATGCACCCGTAGCTAGAATAGAAGCTATTAGGATGTTACCTGCATTTGCATTTTATCATGATTTCAAGTTTTTTCAAATGGATGTTAAAATTGCTTTTCTAAATGATTTTATAAATGAAGAAGTGTATGTTGAACAACCACCGGGATTTAAAGATCCAAAATTTTCAAACCATGTTTTTAAATTAACAAAAGCTTTATATGGTTTGAAACAAGCTCCTAGAGCTTGGTATGAAAGGCTTTCAAATTTCTTGATTGAAAAAGGTTTTGAAAAAGGAAAGGTGAACATTACACTTTTTATAAAAAGGTCTAAAAATAACATCTTAGTAGTTCAAATTTATATTGATGATATTATTTTTGGATCTACTAATGAATGTTATTGTAAAGAATTTTCTAAGCTAATGCAAGGTGAATTCGAGATGAACATGATGGGAGAGCTCTCATTCTTTTTGGGACTCCAAATCAAGTAAAGAAAGGATGACACCTTCATCAATCAAGCTAAATACATCAAGGATATGCTCAAGAAGTTTGGCTTGGAGAATGTGAAACCTCAAGCAACTCCTATGAGCTCATCAACTAAGCTTGACAAATATGAAGGGGGAAAGTGTGTTGATTCTAAATTGTATAGATCAATGATAGGGTCTTTGCTTTACCTTACCGCAAGTAGACCGGATATTATGTTTAGTGTACTTGTGTGCTAGGTTTCAAGCTAGTCCTAGAGAATCACACTTAGAGCCATTAAGAGAATTTTTAGGTACCTTAGAGACATGCCTTGTTTAGGTCTTTGGTATCCTAAAGACTCTTCCTTTAATCTTCATGCTTATGCGGATTATGGAGGTTGTAAGATAGATAAGAAATGTACTTTTGGAACATGTCAATTCCTAGGTAGTATGCTCATATCTTGGTTCTCTAAGAAACAAAATTGTGTAGCTCTATCTACCACCGAAGCGGAGTACATATCCTCAGGGAGTTGTTGTACTCAAGTCCTTTGGATAAAGCAACAACTCTTAGATTATGGCATTAAGGTTGAAATTATACCTCTAAAATGTGATAATACTAGTGTCATATGTCTTACTAAGAACCTCATTCACACTCTAGAACCAAACACATAGAAATTAGACATCACTTCATTAGAGATCATGTGTCTAAAAATGATATTATTTTAGAATTTGTTGATATCTTAAACCAATTAGCGGATATTTTTTACCAAATCTTTAGACAAAGAGCGTTTTTGGACACTTAGGAGAGAGTTAGGTCTAACTAGCCTTTCTTGACCTCTTATGTGTTATTTTTTACGTAAATTTATGCTTGAATCTTGATTTAAATCATGCTTATGTTGTTTTGCATCTTGTTGATTCTATGCATGTTGCTAGGTGAAGTATGAACTTGTTCATGCATTTTAATCATGTCATAACATCATATGCATGCTTCTAGGGACTTTAGAGACTCATTTCTAGTACTTTATAAGCCTAAAATACAAAGCTCAGCTAAGTGGTATCGAGACAGGAAGAACTCGTTTCGATACTTGTTCATCATGATCATTTGGAAGTTTCTGGGTAAATTTGGTATCGAACCAAGTATCGATACCAGTATCGAACTGGCTATTCCAATGCCGATTTCAATACATGAGGTTGCATAATGCTTTAAAACACTCTAAACCTAATTTTTAATCAAATTAAAACATACCCAAATTCCCTTATAAAAACCTCTCAATCCTTTACTTTTCACCACAAATTCGAACGAATTCCTTGAGGGATTTTAATCATCTCATCAAAGCTAAGACTATATCAAAGATTGGTTCTTCAATAACCTCAAATTCATCCAATCCATAATCAAGGTAATTTTTGGAAAAACTTTATTTTTGTTGATTTTTAGAATGTTAAAAATTAGATTTGAACGTTTTATTGATGCTTATTGTATGAGTTTTCATAATCCTACAAAAATATTTTCAAAATTAAAATTTTTTAATTCGAATATAAATTAATTTTATCGTATTGGTTTTCACTGCTTTTTTCAAGTATTTTTTAAAATTTGCAAATACCTTGAATTATTGATTAAAATGATTGAATTAGGTTGATAGAGTATACATTTTTTATGTGCCTAAATATAATCCTAAATTGTTTTAATCATTTGATCATGGCACCAAAGAAACGTCCACGCATCGAGTGCGGTAGTTTGTCATCCTCTCATGCTTCTAAAGCCGACATCCAAATTGTTTTGGAAAGAAGTTTGGAAAACCACGAAAGGATTGATAATTTCCAACTCTATCGCCAATATTCGCTCAAGAGGGAGCGTTGTGTTGATGTGAGGTTCATCAACTTTCCTCGCTTCCAATTCCGCTATTTCCACCTCCTTCGAGATTGGAAATTCTTGGCTTTCCTCACTCATGCCGGCAAGTTCTATCTTACTCTTGTTCTCATATTTTATGCTAATGCCTCGTGCATTCTTTCGAAAGATAAGAGCAAAGTGGTTTCCATCGAGTCCTTTCTTATTGGAACCACTTTTAGGATCGATATCAGTACTTTTGAGGATACTTTCGGCCTTGAGGATGAGGGACTTGATGATGGGGATTCTCTTGGAACCTTCACCGGTTCAGTAATGTCCCTTGACGTCCATGATCGCTTTCTGCACCTTATCATCTCTTGGTGGATCCGTCCAAAAAATGGTAAGTTTTTTCGAATTCGTCAAGTGGATAATTTTTGGCTTAAGTGTTTTCGTGAAGGTAAACGTCCAAACCTTACACAAATTGTCTTCTTCAACATTTTTTTGCACATCAAGAACCGTTCCACTCCTTTTGTCAAATCCTTTCCCTATGTATGTGTTCTTAGCACTATCTTTGAGCGTTTGGGGATTGATTGCACTTTTGATAAGGTGGACTCTGTCAAAGAACCCATCGGTGAGACATCTCTCAATCGTTCACACTTTATCTATTCTAATGGTGAATGGATTCGTGGTGCTCCTCCTCCTCCCATTGATCCCGAGTCACTCCAACAAGTTGCTCCAAACGTCGACTTGATGGCCTTTCTCACTTCGCGCTTTGATCGTTTAGATGCTCGCTTTGATAGTGTGGATAGAAGTTTTGATTCTTTAACCACTCACTTCAACTCTCGTTTTGATACCATGGATACGAGGTTGAAGAGTTTAGAGAACCCAAACCTTTCCATGTAACTATCTCTTGAAGATCTTAGACATCTCCACACCTCTTCCACTCAAGATGCTCATGACGACGAGGAAGACGATGAAGATGGTTATGAGGAAGGTGATGGAGATGATGATGAAGATGGTGATGGCATGGGCGATGAGTGACTCTTAGCTTTTCTTTTGCTTTGCTATGGCTATCTAGGACTAGTTATGTTTTTTTCTTAAGTTTTATGTTGCATTTTCATATTAGACTTTTATGCACCTATGTTATTTCAATTATTATGCTTTGAACTTTTATGTTGGATTTGGATATTTTGCTTAATGATATGGTTTATTTGATTTAATATTTGCTTTCCTATTATTTATGTCTTATATTGTTTTTAATCTAACAAAAAGGAGGAAAAATATGTTAATTCATAAATTTTAAATCTATGCATCTATTAAGGGGGAGTCTTTCAAATTTCTTCAAAATTTTAAACTCTTTTGAAAGCAAAATTTTGATTTTAAACTTAAAAATTTATAATGGTTTTGTCATATCAAAAAGGGGAGATTGTAAAACCAAAATTGATTTTAATATAACAATTATGATAAAGGACTATTTTGTAATATATTTTAAGTCCCTAAGTCAAACTTTTTGCTTTCAAGTCAAACCAAAAACTTTGAAATAATTTTTTAAGTATTTTTACACAAGCGTATCGATACCCCTAGAATAGGTATCAATACCACCTCTTATTTTTCAAAGAATATTCTTGAGATAAAGAACAAGTATCGATACCAGCATCGATACCTTTTTACACCAAAACGATATTGCCAACATCAGTTTCGAATCAGGTATCGAACCAGTATTTAATTTTAAAATATTTTAAAATTATAAGGGCATGTTTCGATACCAGCATCGATATATTTTTGCACCAAAACATTACTGTCAACATCTGTTCTGAACCAGGTATCAAACCAAAGTTTATTTTTTAAAATCATAAGGGCATGTTTCGATACCAATATCAATACCCCAAAAATCCCAACGGCTATTTTAGCATTAAATGATTCGACCTTTGGTGGTAGTTAAAGCTTTAAATGGTGGTAACATGTTTCAAAACAGGAACCGATAATAGTCTTCACAGATTACAATTGGTATCGAAATATGGTTCGATATACCCCTATTAAATGCACAACAGCTCTTTCTCTTTGTGGCCTATTTCGAAACAGGTACCCCGAGTATCGATACCGAAGCCTGCAAAAGTGCATTTATTGTGGGAAGATGAAGGCCCAACGTATATATTTCAATTTTCAACAACCACAACAGTTAGAAATTAATGAGAAGGTATAAATTGAAGCATTTGAAGCAGCATTAACAACTCATGATCCTCAAGCAACATTCAAGCACACAAATCCAACTCCAAAGCACCTCATTGCATATCTTGACTCCCAACTCCTACTTTTTCTTTTCGATTCATTGTAATTAAGTTTGGGGAGAGTTATTCTGTAATTGGCGAATATATATCTTGTGAGAGAATTTATTTTAGTCCATTCTTATCTCTTGTAATCCTTTGTGAGGATCAAGTCAATTTTAGGTAGAAAAATTTGCTTGTTTGTAAAGGTTATTCCTTGAACCTAGAAAAAGGTTGAATTCTTAGTGAATTGGTTTCAAAATTCTTAGTGGGAGCTAAAGTAGTGGATGTAGAGCTTGTTCCGAAGCTTGAACCACTATAAATCACTTGTTCTTCTTTTTTCAATTTTTTTCCGAAAATCTTCCATAAAATTTTTTAATTGTCAATTCACCCCCTCTTGGCCAACTTTAGAGATCGATCAACTCAACAATACGCCTGACCTGTAAGGTCAGATCTTAGCTGGTTATTAATCAATTTGGTCTAATAGATAAAGTCCAATTCTCATGAAATTTTACCAGCAAGCTTTATTTACCATATTTTCATAACATCCAAAATTTTAGGTCATTTTGAATTTATTTACTAGATTTTTACCTTTTAGTCCCAAGTATACACATTTAGCCACTTATCCATTTACCTTAGGGGTCATTTTGCATAATTAGAGTCTAGGCATAACATGTACATTATCAAAACAACAAAGTACATAATTAGGACTCAATATAAGACACATTATCCCTATTCTAAGAGTATATTCTGGTGAAGCTTACTTACCACTATTTATGACTTGTCAAGGCCTTGTAGAAGGGATTTATCTTTTCTCCAACGACTCTAATATGAAAGTGCATGAAAATGAATGAGTTAGGCATACATTGCTTAGTGAGGTAGTTGATGACAATATCAAAGTGTAGAATGCATATAAATAACAGGCTCTTATGCCATAACTTCAATTTAGGTCAATGTTCAATGATTCTTAATATTAGTTCAATGTTCAATATCAATGATTCACATATAACAATGGAGTTAATAAGTCATTATAAACCCTTGGATCGATCAAGTTAGTGGATACACGAATTTTCTATGCCTCACCAATACAAGAATGGTTTAATCCCTCCACCTCGCTAAAATAACCAATACTCAATCATCCCTCCGCCTCGTCAAATATATGTCATATCCCAAGGACCATAGTCCATCCGTACCAATGAGCTCATGAATTCTATGTCATACCAATTGTATTCAATTTCCACTTGAATCCAGGATTTAATACATTTAGGCCAATAAACAATTCCAATGACATTATCACTGTTCTAATAAATTAATAACAATAAATTTGACCCTTAGGTCCATTTCAATGAGTCCAATAATCCATATCACATGCTTGGCCATTTCAATATAACAAATGACCCATATTAGTGTCGATAGCAATGGTAAACATTATCGATATTTCAATGACATGTTCAATGATCAATATTTCAATGATTCAATGCATTAATAATTCAATATCATATTTCATGATCTAATAAATATCAATACGTTAAAGGAAGCTTACCGAAGCTTACCATAGCTTACCTCAAAATCCTACATGGATTCAATGTCATATCCTTACCATGGTCATGATTCATGTGAACAATAAATGATATAATGAAATGGGACAAGCGTCTAATTTTTTCTCGTGACTCAACTACACTCACCTTGACAGAACGCGCCTTTAAGGTTCTTGAATGGCAACTTCTTTAACCTTAGCTTGAATAGGAATAGATGGTGAATTCTCTAGAACTTTAGCTAGTACAAAAATCCATTGTTACTAACATATTCAACAACATAAAATCAACAAGGAAGCTTAATAAATCTTATAGGCAACCTAAATTCCATGGATCATACTCTTTGTCCGTGGTTCTAACATGATTTCCCCAACATAAAACTAGAAATTAAACTCAATATCTTCATGGAATTCTACAAATAAATTAGGGGTGCTATTTACCAACTTCTTATCTTCGATTTGGTGTATGGAAATCAACCAATTAACAAAGAAAATATTGATGTGCTTGCTTGCTAAAGCTTAAAAACAACAATGGAGGTGTGTGATCAGGCTAAATGAAATGGATGAGAAAACAATGGAGTTGAAGGCTTAATTCTCTTAATCCTTTGTGAGGAATTTTTTTAACTTCTTTATCCTCTTGAATTTCTCATCTTATCGAACACCAAGAAGGGTCTATGTGATTGTCTTTGCTTTAGCCAATTATATGGTTTCCTTCCATAAAAGAAAACTAATATAAAATTCTAATTATCCTCTATTTTCCATCAATTAGTAAATGTCATAATTTCGTGACAAAATTTTAGGCCAGCTCACGTGAATTCAACTACCAGGGAGCTTACTAAGCACCTTAAAATGGGTTAATTACAAGGGTAATCTCTCAACATTTTAAAGTTTGTACTTTTATTCCAAAATTTTTAATTTTTACAATTTAGTCACTAAACAGCTTTTACCCTTCCCAAATAGGTCCTTAAGCCAAAATTAGACTTAATTAAAATTTCATTACACAATTATTAAATTGAAAAAGGTTTGATACAATATTTTTTTCCATTTTCTGTTATAAAATTACATTCACTGGAACACAATTTCGACTAAACCGGTTTTCAGGGTGTTACAGATACAATCCTCTTATACTATGTAAAACTTGAAAATTTTACGCATTTTTAAGAAATATAAAGATTATCATAAAAAAATATAAAAATAATCTTAATCATTTATTGTTCTCATCCAAAGATCAAGAAAATGTGTAAAATTAATTGAGTTTTATATTGTCTAAGGGGATTTTAATATCTCTCTCTTCTCTCTATACGGTTCAAAATTAGTATAAATTTAAATAAGTTTTTCACTATATAAGTTGGATCCTAATAGTATATATTAAATATTTATTTTAATAAAAAATATTTAAATATTTATTTTAATTAAAATTATATATCTAAATAAAAGATTAATATACTTTAAATATTTATCTGTGATATAAGTTATATACTACTCTATTCTCCACGAAAAAGACATTGAGATGATCTTAGCCTAGAACAATGAAAACAAATGATTTAATCCTCCACAACTAAAGTGAACAATCTGTCTGCTGAGTGTTTTTCTTTGTATGAATTATGTTGTCTTTGATGGGCACGTCTTGGAGGAGCATTCACAAAATGGGCTCAATTGTTTGTTTGTAGGTTTCCCATTGGCTACTCAGAACTTAAGATGCTTCAATTTTCTTCCATTATATTAATCATCAAATTAACAAGTGGTAATCATAGATTTTTTATTCTAGGTTTGGTAGAACGTATCCTAAACCCCTAGAACAAAGCAGAGAAGCAGGAAAGATGGTAAAGCATGAACGTTTCCGAGGAGAACCCGAACCTAAAATTGAGTTCATCAAATTTTAAATTTAAACTGAATCCAGTAATATTATTTTTGAATCATTATCACCCTTAAATAAAATAATATACAATAACTAAAAAGGTTGTATATTAATTCAAAATATTAAATGAATACACGTAGTTGCAAATCCAGAAAATATATTTGAGGATAAACAAGTCATAATATTAAAACTTTAAGATGAATATAAGTCATAAATATTATAAAAAATTAAAAATTAATTCATAAAAATAAATATAAATATATAATCTTTAAAAGTTTAAAGTAGATACGAGTCATTCTATATTATATTTAGATCCGCCATTGTATGTGCTTTGATATGTATGTACGTGTCATGTTATGATAATGAGATAAACAGGCCAAGTGCCCCAGTGGGTATAGATCAGATCCTATAGACTCCTCCCTGTCTTTGTACCTAATTGCCAAATTCACAATCATATATCATGGAAATTGGAAACATCACAGTCAAATGGGGCAATTCTGCTGTGGTGTGGGTTATCTTCTATCTGCTTTCGGATTTTATTCAATTTTCTAGAATTACTACATATATTTGGGTATATGCTACTATTTCATAGGCTTGCAATGTCTGACATTATTATTATTATGGAGGGTTATGGGTCAGATTTTCGGTTCACTCGAACTCGATCCAAATATAAATATTTTAAATTTTGTTTCGACTCGATCTAAAATTTTTAAAAAATCGATTCGGTCCAAAAATAAATATCTTAAATCCGATTTCGACCCGACTCGACTTATAAAAAATAATTTTAGGGACTTAATTATAAATAATTATAGTTTTAAGGATTAAATTATAAATAAAAAATAATTTTAAAGACCTATTTATAAAAATATATAGATAAAAGACTATTATTATAAATATATCTAAAAATTTATGAAAAATTATAATCCCAAATCAGGTCGGATTTTTACACACTAAAATCAAATTTGA
Source organism: Abelmoschus esculentus (assembly GCA_035048815.1). Classification (NCBI taxonomy): domain Eukaryota; kingdom Viridiplantae; phylum Streptophyta; class Magnoliopsida; order Malvales; family Malvaceae; genus Abelmoschus; species Abelmoschus esculentus. Next base: position 15,678,658 of record JAUCBN010000007.1, on the reverse strand, counting down.
CCCGATTCAATACCACCCTTAAAAAAAACAATCAACCCAAACCTAATTTTTTTCATAAAAATCTAACTCGATTGAGCCGGATAAACTGCTCGTCCCTAATTATTACTATTATTGTTATCTATTCTGTAATGGGAAATGCTAGGGTACGGTGGTTAAAATATATTTTCCAAATGCCTCCTCTAATAGAAGAAAAAATGTAACTCATAAATCAGATAAATGAAATAGAAAAATTAGTAGATTTGTTAAACTGTCTGTGTAACAAATATAACTTTATTGTATACATATACAATTTTGTAAAGCACACCAAAAATTTTAATATTCTATCAAGCTATACCAAATATTTTAATTTCAAAATTTTGGTATCTTTTAAGAAAATATGCTTAAAAAGTATAAGTATCCATAAAAATTTTCGTATACCAAATTTATAATAATTTTGAGATATCCAATAAAAATAAAGGATATTTGTTAAATATTTTTTTTACCAAAATATATAGAATAATTTTTGGTATTATATTAGAATTTTTGTCCAAAGATAGAATTGTTGGTATTATGTAACAAGGTATATACAAAATGGTCAGTCAACACCGGCCGACAAATGTTCCATTGTTAGGTCAAGGTTTATATTGAATACCAAAATAATTGATTCTCAATAGGGCTGTAGATGAGACGGAACACTTCACGAGTTATTTGAATTTGACTAGATCAAAATTTGATTTGATTGAATTCAACTTAAGTTCGAACTCGGCTCGAGTAACGAGTCGAGTCGAACTACATGATACCCGACTCAAAAAAGCTCACGAGCTACTCCAAAATATAAATATATTATTTTTATAATTTAAATTCTATATTTCTAAACTTAAAATCTTAAAATCTAAATTGTAAAGATAAGTCTTAAACTTTAAATTAACACATTAAACCCTAAAATTAGCAAGCTTGAGTTTACACAACTTGTGTATTAAAGTTTTTTCTCCCTTAAACTTTAAATGAGATATAACAGATAAAAGTTACTCGAGTCTAACACGGTCAAAGATTGGTCAATACTTGACTCGATTAGGCTTGAAAAAAGCTCAAACTCGACTCAAATTCTTAACGAGTCGAACCGAATTCAGATTTTTCAGGCTCGTATAAAATTACTCAATCTTAAACCCGGCTTAAAATCTTAGCGAGTCAAGCGAAACTTTTAACACTATTCGAACTCAACTCGACTACTTTACGCCTCTAATACTCACAAAAACATTTTGGTTTACACACAGAGGGTATTCATCTAAAATTTATAATTATTTAACAAGCTTTCTAAAACAAAACTAAAATTAACATTTTATCAAAAATATGTTATTCATCCAAAACGTTTCTAAGTAATGTTTTACTTGCACATTTAAAATTTTCAACCTTTTACCAAAATAAGCATAATCCTTTTTTTTTTAACTTTTGCCAATATTTTAGTTCTAACATAAGTTCTGGCCTTACCAAAACATGAATCATACAAAATTTATAAGTTGCCAATGTTTTTTTTTTTTTAATATGGTATATTTTTTAAAATAAAAAAATGAAGATTTTTTTGTTAATTTCTGTATTCACTTGTAACCAATCGAAAAAGAAATCCTTGTAGGATTTTTTTTAACGAGCTCAAGAAAAAAATTCAATACTCAATATAAAATGACCATACAAAAGTATCAAAATATATAACATGATAAATATTTCAAAATGTTGTTATGACATGACGAAATTAATAGGAAAAACAACATAACTAGGATATAAGAAAAATTAGAATGATCAAATCTAAACCTCTTACAGAATATCAATAACAGCATCCATTTATCTTCAAAAATCATGCGTCTCTTCTAAATGGAATCCATTCAAGGTTAGTACATATGGTTCCTTCACTCCAACAAAAAACTGGAAAAATAAGTACAACAATGAGCCTAAAAATAGATAGTTAACACAAAGAAACTCATTCGATACACATGTGCACCATCGATTGAGTTGATTTCAGATCATGAGATTTGGAAACTTCTTCCCCTTGTCAATAGATACTACACTAAAGGAAAATAGGATTCTCCACAATGAATACAAATCAACCAGTGTCATTTCAAAATATAAATTATTGGTGTCCACAAAACATGGTTTTTCACTTTTAGTTGGAAAAGCATCAATAATCAATTGATCCAATCGATTACTTAAATGATATCATTTCATATAACTTCCAGGAAAAGAAAATAACACATACATAAATACCATTGTCGTGAATCAAGGACCGACTTCGATCTAACATCAAGCACCACTCTGTGAAGAGAACTGAGGTGCTCGGCCAAGTGGTATTATGAGATCTTTCATAACCTCATATTCTTCCATACTTATCTGGGCAACATCCAGTACCTATGCAACCAACAAATATAGCAATGAGCATCACAAAAATGAATTTTTACCATCAAATATAGGATCTGTTTTTAGCTAGGGAAAAGAAACAATCAACTCATTTTTGTTCCCTTTACAAAGTATCGACTCAATGATCTCTTGATTATAATCAGAAACATATATATAAAGCAAAACAATAATAATAAATTCAAAAATACTTCCAGTGGATAAATTTGCAAGCAAAGTGAAATATGCCTAATACAAATGCAATAAAGAATGGCTGAAGACTCTAATCAGGCCTAAAAACAGATTACCACAGCAAAACAAAGATTGTAAATCCAAAGATTTCATCATTTGCAGTCTACGGAATTGAAGTTTGCTTCTCAAGTCAACACAGCATAATATGGAGTTTCAGCTAACACAAGACTGAATTTTCAAGAATTCAGTTTATAATTTTACATTGAAAAATATTATAGGATACATTTACAATTTCAGCACCTCACCTTGTGAAGGAGCATCCTCCCATTAGTCAAGTATGAAGTGAGGGCAGGTATTCTAGATACAGAAAGAGAATCAATAAACAGAAGCACAATTACTTGCCACTGTTTTATTCTGAATGCTGGAAGTGCTTCCACAAAAGACATTGTTTCTAGCAGGTGCCCCTGTATAAGAAACACATTTAATGAACATTCAGAAACAGCTCAACTCAAGACTATGGGATCTGCAAGGAATCTCTTGGTAAAAAGAGTTTTTATTAATAAGCAGAAGTAGTAAGTTATGGCCTGAAAATGGTTTAACAACTACAACAAAACACCTAAATAAAAGAGTTCTGTGTCCCCAATGTCCTAAACAGAACTATCATAAATTTTCTACATATGATTAGGCAATCACATTAGTTAACGGTTCAGTATTAGTACCATTCCTTGTTCCAAAGTAGATATTGGTATAGGCAGTCTGAGAGCAGTTACAATAGCAGGTAAAGCTCGAGAAATACATCCAGCAAGAGTTTCTTTAATTTCAGAAGAACGCCCATCTCGTAAGACAATCTTCTGTGGATATTCCCTCCCATTAACCAAGAGGTAGTCTTCATGGAAAGTTTCATCTCTCCCATATATATAAGCCAAAGAAGATGATGTTATCCATTCAAAGAGTGCATTCCACATTGTTGCAAAAGTTGACAGCTGATGGACATCAAAAACAGTAAGATAAGCAGTGAAAAAAAGAGTAGGAAATGCAGAAATCATATGGCACCCTTGTCAGGTCTATAAGACTCACGGTCAAACTGAAACCCTCTGGTGGAGCGTCAAACCAAGAGTCCTCTGGATCAAAAAAATCAGAGCGTGGAATCCCAGGTTTTGCTGGCCACTTTACAGGGCCTTCTTCTGGTTCAGATTCTGCTTCTGGTTCAAGTGTATCAACATTCTTCCCTTGCTCCTCCTTGTCCGCCTCAAGTGGATATGGCAATATGATAAGCCCAGCTTCAGAAACTGTACATAAATGGGGCTTATGAAAATTTAGGATATTCTGAATGCAGCGTTAAAATTCGAACCCACATGTAATTTAACGAATGCACATAAAAAAAATACCAGCATCGTTGACGTCAGAAGCTCCAGATGCCACAGCTGCTGCGGCGTTGCTCAATGCCATAGCACAAGCTTCTGCGGATGCAACTCGTAACACTGTATCATCATCACCATTTTCTGCTCTGCCACACATTTCAGAATCTCCTTTCTGAGTATTCATTTCTTTAACTTCACAAAGATTGCCTTTCCGAGTATTGTCGGCATTTTTATTATCAGCCCAGGTAACTGAGCGATTAAGTTTCTTTGCTCCAGCAGATTTAAGGGAGGACTTAAGAACAACCTCACTTGACGCAACAGCCTTGTCAACATGTGTTTCCTTCTCTGCTTCAGTACCAACTGTGCCCAAATCACTCTGATAGACACAACTAGTTGAAGGCAGTTCTACTATGCTAGAATCTTTTTCCCCCAAAGCAGATGAGGATTCTGATATCAGACATTTTTCCTCAAAGTCTTTACAAACTCCTCCTTCCACTCCTTTCAATTTTAAACCAGAGCAACCCTTTCTTGACCCTGGGGCTGCCTTGGAAACAGAATATTCATCATTCATGATTATTTCACTAGTAAAGTCCATCTCATTAGTAACATCTTTCATGCTACTAGGCTTCGTTCTTTGACCCTGTCTAAGACTGCCAGGATCCATAGAAATGGTATATTCATTGTTCATAATTATAGCACTAGTGAACTCTATCTCACCATTAATAGAAGAATCTCCTTTGATATTACCAAACATAGAACTGCTAGAATCAAACACTGCATTTGAAAGAGAAAGAAAAACATATGTTAAACTAAATAAAACAAAAAATTTCTATAGACAATAACTTGAGTAATTGCGGGTAAAAATTCTAACCTCCATTTTTGCTGCTTTTTGAAGGTGAAGGCTTAGAAACCAATTCTCTCTGTGGAACATATCCCTCAATAGCATTGGAAGGACCCACCAACGAAACTTCCCTCGCTTTTGTTTCCTCATTCTCTTTAATCCTCAAATTGGAAAACCCTAAATTCTCATTCTTCCCCAAAACCTTGTCGCCCAAATCCACGTCATCAAACAAACTCAAAATCGCATTAATTTTCGCATGATTCAAAACGGAACACCTCTCCTCTTGTAAACTCCCAGCGAAAGCTCGACTATTGATTAGGCAATCGGCGGAGCAAAACCTGCTGGTTTCTTGTAAATCGTAAACTCTGTGTTCTTTCAAAGAGATTCGGTAACGGCCTCTTCGACGGGGTTCGGAAGGTAAGAGGTTTGTGCAGAGAGGGTAACCGCAGGAGTTGGAAATCGACCTCTCGGTTACGACATCCTCGTAATCGCTTCGGGAAATTAAGGAACCAGAGGAGAACAGTTGATTCTCGCCTTGTATACCGTCAAGCAGGTGAAGCTGAATCTTGTGTACGGCTTCTGACACGGAGACTGACTGATCTTTGGCCATTGATGATCAAACTTTTTCTCCTCTTAGTAGAGCTGCAATCAGTTTTCGGTTGAACATTGGGGGGGAAAGAAAGGTAGACTAACCCTTTTTCAGAGTTTGGAGGGTAAAAATCAATTAGGTTAAATTATTCTGGTAGTCACCGGACTATTATGGCATATTTATTTTAGATATCAAATTATCGAACTCGTTAACTAAACCACCAAACTTATTAAGTTGATCGGTCACCGCTAGGTGTGAGTATTCGATAAGTCGAGTTGAGTCAAAAAAAATTAAGTTATTCGAGCTGACGAGTTATATTTTACAACTCAAACTTTATTTAAAATTTTTTCAGTTCGAGTCGAGTTTTCGAGTTCCTATAAATATTTAATTGTAATTGTTTATCATGTTATTATATGATCTGATTCTAATTTAAATGATTTTATCTAATAATATAAGATGTGTATATATATCAATATTCATAAAAAATTGATAGACTCGTCTCAAACTTATAAACTAATCCTTTAATTACAAAAAAAATCGAGTTATTCGAATTTTTATTTACAGCTCGAACTTTATTTGAAATTTTTTGAGTCAAGTCGAGTCTATGAAATTTCAAGTCAAGTATTTTTGCCTCAAGTCGAATTATTCAGTTTTTTCGAGTCGAGTCGAGTTTTGCTCACCTCTAGCCACCGCAATTAAAATACTAATAGAGGGGTGACATAAGGATAACGCGGTAGTTAAAACAATTTTATAAAATTATATATTTATTCCTTATTATTTATCTATTATATTAATTTATTCCTTATTTTAATTAAATTATTTAAATCAAAGTTAAGACTAAATCAATATAATAGATAAATAATAAAAACTAAATGTGTAATTTATATATTTTTTAATTATCACATTATCCATGTGTCAATGCTCCATTAAAATTTTAATAGCGATGGTCAAAATAAGTTAATTTAATAAATTTAATGAGTTAATTAATAAGTTCGATAATTTGATAGCCAAAATAGGTATACATGTTAATTGGGTGACCATTAAATTTACCCAATTAATTATTCATCTAATAATTAATAAAATATTTAAATTTTAATAAATAAATAAAATTTAAAAGTGACCATCTAAACGTAAAAGTTACATATTCTTAGTTTTGGGTTGAAAATTTTATTTGAATTTCAAACGATAAGTTTATTTTTTATTAAACTTTAATATTTTTTGAAGATGAAAATATTAAACATTATTTTTTTAAAATTTAATTTTTTAAGATATTTTCTAAAATCATTTTATTATATTTTTATAATAAATTTCAAACTAAGCCTAACTGTTTTGCTAAAATTGAGAATTTTCATATTTTAATTTTATTATAATTTAATTGTAACATTTTATTTTTAGTAAAAAAATTTAAATAAAATTTTTTAATTAATAAAAAAATTAAAATGATGATATAAACAAATATGACAATACATATTTATATAGCAATATGTTGACTTGAAACAATACCATGTAAGTTAAGAAAATAAATTTTATAAAATATTTTTTAATATCGTGTCATTCAGTATAATTATTTTAAATTGTTTATTATTAATTAATTAATAATTTTTATCCTATTAGGTGTCGTTTTAACCCACAATCAATATTTATGGTCAAATTATTTTAAAAAAAATAAAAAATATATAATTATTCAATCAAAGTTAGAGATATTTTTACAAACCTGATAATACCTTGATTCAAAATTTTAATTTAAAAATAAGCGGCAGTCCAATTAACTCTCAAAAAAACATATTAATAATCTCTCTAATAGTTACTAGACTCTCTAGCACCAAACTCTCTACTCTAAGTCTCTAATATTAACCATATGAGCCAATAAGACCCCACACCATTGTTGGATTTTGTGTCATCAAAATCGATACTACATTGGAAACACAATGATTCCTTTCACCTTTACTAATAACTTATTATCATCCAAACCATGAAGCTTAAGACACTTTACTCTACCTCTCAAACTCACATCATACTCAAACAAACAATCGATTTATCCTCGATATAACATTAAATTCTTAGAACAATAATATAGTAACAACGATCCTTCTCTTTCATCTCATCCTATTGCATATATTTAATTATGATTTGCATAAATCATGGTTGAGTGAAAGTGTTCTCACTGAGCTTTCATTAATTTAGTGTTCAGAATCTTTGTTTCCATGCATAGGTTTTTAAGTGATGTTTCGGTTCGAGGAGCACCATCCATATTATGTTTTAGTATCGATCGTGGAGAAGTAAATTACTTAGATAGATGACCATGTATTCTAGGATCTATTTGAGTTGTTATAACTCTTTTAAACATATTTGTCTTTGATCAAATGTAATATTTTATATTTGAAACTTCTTAATACTTTTGAAACTAAATTTATATTTTAATTATCGAGATTTAATTCGTTTGAGTTTTTGGACCTTCCTTTAAAAATTGAAAATGATTTGAAAATATTGGGTTTAGATTGAACTCAAGACCCAAATGTTGCACTGGAACCAAAGATGTTACATGTTTTGATTTGATTCAATACCCGAAACCGAAATAAGAATAAAAATTATAGTTTTCTGAAAAAACACTTTTCGAAAAGAGCTTTATTTGTATTGATTCTTTAGGGTTCACATTTCATTTTCCTCGGCTATATAACCAAAACTTACAAGATAAAAATAACAAAAGAGAAGAAGAAAATAATTGATTGCATTTTAAAACTTTGTTTTCCGATGACATGCTATATGAAAAGGACAGATTATTTTTGGACTTTTAATAGATTTTTTATTTTTGATATTGGTTTTTATATATATAATATATATATATATATGAGATCTTCGATAATTTAATTTATTCAAACAATAGTAGAACAAAAATAATTATTATAACATATAATAGTTCTTTCATGTGTTATGTTAGATCAATCTTTTTAAACCATAAATCTATTTCGTTTTTCATAATTGTTATAGAAAACAAAAGCTTCATCTTCGCTTTCAAAAGTTTTACCAATAAAAGGTTCATCATTTTCTTCCTCTATTAGAGGTTCATTCAAGTCGAAATCAAGCTTCACTAGATGTTAAAAACTAAATTAAAAAAAATAAATAAACAAAAATCACAAGTAATCAGTTGTTAGAACAATCCTTAAATGAGAACCAAGTAATCAAGATGAAATTTTATGATTTTTCAAAAAAAAAAATATATGAAAATATTAAATTAAATAATTAAAAAATTTATTGTATGTTTTATCTTATTAGATGTTACAAAATTAAAATCGATGATATGCCGTCAAAAGAGTTTGATGATACAAAGAAAAAAAAATATAGTTTTGAATGCCAGTAAAAAATCGAAAATATATAGAAAGATTAAATTAGGTTGGTTTAAGTGGTAAGGAGTTTAGTTTCGTTTAAGCAAGCTTCAGATTCGAGATGTTGTGTACACAAAAAATTCTTGCTGAAAGACTCACCCACCAAAACTAGGTGTGCGACATGGGTCGGTCTGAGTTAATCAGGGTTAAACTCTCTTCCCAGAAGATATTTACAAAAAAAATTATCAACGATAAATGAACTGCTCTATTCAATTTTGATAAGTATTAATTACATTAAATTTATTAAATTAATAGAATTTATAATTTTTTAGAAGAGTAATTATGAAGAGTGTATTTAAAAAGTAGAATGAAAATTATTTACAAAAATATTATTAGTTTTAACAACGACAAATAGTTATGGCTGAGTATGGTAAACCATAAAACCAAAACAAACCGAGGTCTTATGATTTATAAGTTTATGAACCGGGGTTAATCACGGTTAATTGAACTAAATCGAATTTGATAATTTTAATTGATTTTTAATTATTTTTATAAGATAATATATATATATTATAGTTAAAATATTATAGATGTATTTTTATTTTTTTTATTTTTTACTTAAAAATAAGTTTTTAATAAATATTTATGAAAAACATGTTAAAATTTTTACCTTTTAATGTTTTAAAAATCATAAAATAAAGCTATTTTTTTAAAATAAAATATAAATTTTTAAAAATTAACATTAATATAAAAAAACTAAAAACTGAAATTAGTTAAACCGAAAACCAGTAATTACTAAAATAATTTACCAAATTAAACTGAAACCGAACTGAATGCACCACTATAATTAATACCGTTAATAGCAAAACCTAAAACTAATAAGAATTAATGTGTGATTAAAGTTTGAGTTAGAATCAAAACGATTAAATTATTTTCGTTATCATTTTTATCTTTTTGGTAAACTATTTTGAATTTTTTTATCTCAATAAAATAATCACATTTTTATTTTAAAAATATCTCATTTATATTGTCACTTTAAAAAAATTAATTAATATTTTAACATAAATTATTTTTTAAATGTAACAAAAATAAAAAATAATTTTTAAAATAAATTTATAATTTTAATTATTTTACATAATTACATTATATAATTATTTTTAATAAGATTCTACCGTATGAGGGGAATAACCCTAATCTCCACACCTTTACATATACTTGCAAACAATTCGCAAAGCTTACAGTTCCAGTTCTACAATGGCCGATTTAACGATCTCTGATATCATTTACCCAGAACTCAAAACCACTTCCAGGCTTGAGTACCTAGGCACCAATTTCCATATCTGGAGAAACAAGTTAGATTTCGTCCTCAAAGATCATGGGGTTAACTACGTCCTAACCCAAACCCCCCAAAACCAAGACCACAAATGGCTCGGTGACGACCGCCACGCTCGCCGCCTCATCCTAGAAACCCTCCACGAACACCTTTACATCTCGTATGACAAACACGAGACCGCCAAGTCCTTGATGGATGCTCTCACTACGGATTTCACGCGGCATTCGGCGGCGAAGCGGTATAGGCTTCTCAGGCGATACAAGGATTATAAAATGCAGGAAGGGACCCGTATTGCTCAGCACATTATCGAGATGAATGTTATGGCTAAGGAATTGGAGTTAGAAGGTCTGAACCTACCTAAGGAATTACACTCCGTGGCCTTGTTGGAGAGTTTGCCGAAGTCGTGGGACGATGTGGTAACGTCGATCACTATGGATTTGGGTAAAGACGAGGAGGCGTTGCGGTCGGATAATATCTGCATGAAGCTGATGAATGCTGGGGACGTGAAGGAGCTTTTCAAGAGTCGTGATAACGAAGAGAGTTGTTCAAGGGGAGGGTTTAATGGAAAATGTTAAAATAGTTTCACTTTCAACACACTAAAACACCAGAAAATGGATGGACAAGTATATATCTATTCGTAACTTTCTTCTTTTTCCTCTGTTTTATCATCACTCTGATTTGCATGTTAGGTTCTCTATTTCGATTATATCGTGTTTGTGATTCAGGTTTGACCCTTGCTTTGGGTTATTTCAAATTACATATTCATGTCATTTTGAGTTTGAGTCATTTCTGGCTTGATGTAGTTGCATAAATTTGGCTATTGAGTATCAACATTTTACCATCAAATCGGATCGAGTCGCCTTTGTATTCGTGTTAATTACCGAAATCCTTGTGATCTATAGGGTTGTTGCTATTGTTGTATATGTAGGTATTGGTTTTACTATTTTAGTTGAAAGTGGTGGGAATTCTTTAATACCTTTTTATAGGGTGGGAATGACAATCTCACTATCTTGAGAAAAAAAATTATTTTTGAGAATGTAATATTACCCCGGTAGAGAAATCTCCTAAACCAAACGTTGGTATACGATTCTGAAAAAGATTACTCCCCTCGGTAATGATATTTTTCGTGAATCAAATGCCCCCTTGGAGTAATTAGCTTATTCTTAATATCTCTATTCTTCTTGGTTCAGATTTTCATTTTTGTTTTCCATGTGTTTCACTTCAGGACTCTCAGTTCAGTGTTCATTGATGAGTGACAAGCAGTGGGTGTGAAGATATGGTTCTGAATTGTGACTGAGTTGGTGGATTTCTCTGGCAAATCGTCCCTTCAATGGATAATGGAAGTTTCTAATACATATCAGGTTCTTTTAGTTATGTTTTTCTAATGTTGTTCAATTCTTAGATAACGAATCTTTGAAGCTGGGGATTTTGTGTTTGTTCACTCAGACAACATTCCTACTGCGTACATACTATCCTTTCGGAGTAGAATATGGAATGAATTTTTAAACTGGACTCAGAACGAAACGATAAAATTTGAATCATCTTATGCCTATTCGATTGTAAATTGAAATTTTGAATAACTAATAGAGGTTTGTAATTAGTTGATTGAATTTTAATTTTGATTTGAGAACCTAACATATATATATATATATGCAACATATGAAAAAAATCTGAAGAAATATATATATATATATATATATATTCTGTATGATTACATGCTGTCTTTCTGGAGAGGAATATGTAATGAATTTCTAGACTCGACTCAGAACGAGGCGAAAAAATTTGAATCATCTTAAACCTACTCGACTGTAAAACGAAATTTTGAATAACTAGAAAGATTTTTGTAATTAGTTGATTGAATTTAAGTTTGACGTGAGAACCTCATTTATATATATATGCAACATATGGAAAATTTTTTGAAGAAATATATATATGCATATTTTGTATGATTACATGCTATCCTTTCGGAGAGAAATATATAATGAATTTTTGGACTCGACTCAGAACGAGACAAAAAAAATTGAATCATCTTAAGCCTATACTCGATTGTAAAATGAATTTTCGAATAATTAGAAGTTTTTTGTAATTAGTTGATTGAATTTAAGTTTGACTTGAGAACCTCATTTATATATATATATATATATATGCAATCTATGAAAAAAATTTGAAGAAATATATATATATATTCATATTTTGTATGATTAAAGAAAAAATGTTCAAATTGAAATCAAATTGTATAATAACATAGTAAATAATTATAATTAAATTTGTATAAAAATTTAAACTTAATTTAAATTTCATAAAATCGATTTAAATTAAAAAATAAATAAATAAAACTTGGGTTTTAAAATATAACGCATCAATTAAAATATTTTTAATTCAATTAATATTCTTAATTTAACTTGATCGAATGGTTATCCTATTTGTTGCATTATATATGTATTTTTTCTTATTTTGTCCATTGATTAGCAGCTGCATGACAAGACAAATAAACATTACAAAGAACATTCTGGTATGAGACCATTTTCCTTTCACCACCACTACCTTATTAGTACTCAGAATCTCGTGCCCATTCTGCTTATATAGTCTCTTGATTTTTTAGACTCGGTACTCGGTAGGTATTTAATAGGACCAGGACCAATACCAAATTTTTAATATTGATTTTTTTCTTATCAAACTTTCTCTTTATGTACGAATATTATGAGTATGACTAATTTTAAAACTTTAATTTTTTAGCCTATAATTTCTACTTTTATTATTTAATATTATTATTGGTGGTTGAATTATTTTTTCTCCAATTACTCAATTTTTTAAAAAATAAACTAATTGATCGGGTACCCGATATTGGAACCGGCACCCACCAGTAACGGGACCAGTTCTTAAAATTTAGAACCCGATGTGACCGAGATTGATTTCAATTTTCAGGAATCGATAGTTACCGGGGTCGGGACCAATTTTATTTAAATTGGCCGGTACCCAGTCTTGCCCACCCTTAATTTATACCTCTTTTGATTTTTTTTTTTAAAATTGAATTTTCAACTTTAAACCTTATTTTTTAAATCCTAAACCTCAAACTATATGCCCTAAAAATATACCCTACCCTAATTCTCTAAACCCTAATCATAATCTCTAACCTTAAACCTTAAACTTTACACTCTAAACTATTAATTTAAAACGGAAGAAAAAAAAAACATATAAAAGAGGCTGATGATTTCCGTAACTTATCTCCAACATTCCCACGTGAATGTCAAGTGGGATAGAAGAAAAAGATGAAAAAATGGCGGTTGGTGGACAAATGATGATAGCTTAAAATGGTGAATAAGTAAGAAATGATAGAAAATAATAAATTCGTGGATTCCTAATCCTATACGGGGAAACTTTGACCGGTTGAATTCCGAAAGTATATCGAGTGTTCCAACACATAGAAAGTCCATATAGCTTATACCGAGATCCTTTTTAATCTTTTATTGTTCATCCTTGGCTTGAGAAGGATGCGCTTTCATTGTTGTCATCTTTCTTGAACTGAAGCTAGTACTTTTATTCTTGAATTTCTAAAAGTTTAAGTTTCCTTTGATTTATTTCCATTGAATAGTCACCAGTTTAGTAAGCTAGGGCCCTCAAACTATGGAAAGGAATCAATAAGTTGTTGAATACTATAGCTAAACCCATGTTCTTTGAGCTTAAATCCATGGAAGATTAAATAGCTAATAGCTATTTCAAATCTACATATTGACTTGGGGATTATTGTATTGATTCTTACACTTTTTTATTATTGTCTACCAAGCTAAAGAATTGGACAAAGAAGGCCCCAACAAGATTTCTAAGGCTCCCACACGAGGTCCATTACTTTGGGTTAATCCGATATCTGAATTCTGAAGCCCGAATCGTTATAGATTGAATCTATGAATAGGTGACGAGTCGGACCTAAGATACAATTTTTCGTTAAAATGACTAAATAATTCATTATGTATGATTTTTCTAACTCCAAAACCATCAAAATAATTTTTTTAGAAAAACAAAATGTATTAATTAGCCATAAATGGCATCCTCCAAAACAAATTGTGCAATACAACTAGGCATCTCAAACGAAAAATAAAAAGGACTATGTAAAGAAAGATCACCCCAACGAGCCAACTCATGTGTCACCCTATTTGTCAAACGGCTTAGATGATTAACTCTAAAACCAGAATTAGAGTGAAGTAACAAATGAGCTTTTGTAAGATAAACAACAATTAAAGATCTATCCAAAGACACCGCATTAATCTTGTTTATCACAGCAATAACATCTCCTTCAATGGTCACCTTCCTCCAACCATTGTCCACAACCATTCTAACTCCAACAACAACAACACATGTTTCTGCTGACTTCACAAAATGACTTCCTTGTAACATCATTGTCAACCCATCAATCATTAAACCATGGTGATTCCTAGCAATGACTCCAATTGCTGCTTGGCCAGAAGTCTCCACATAAGCAACATCCACATTCACCTTAATCTCATCCAAATTTGGACATGACCACTTTACAGCTCTGCTACAAGAAACTGTCTGTGCTAACACCTCTGTAGCCTGCAAAAAATTTTATGGAAAAAATTTGAACATAATCCACAACCATTCTAGCAGAATTCAACTCTATTATGGATCCAACAATTCCTCCTATTTTAAATATTCTATAATCGAATAATAAAGAAAATAAACATATCAAAATCAAAGACACCAAGCATCGCTTCCAACCAATCCTTACACCCATAAAAGTTGTCCCTAGGGAAGGACAGAAGATAGATCACATAAATCAAAAATTTTCTTCACTAAATGGAACTCCCTCGAAGCATGCAAAAGAGTTTCCTCCTCCTTATTACATAACTTACATATACCATCCCCAATCCAACCACTGCCAACTTATAACCAGTAGGCAAGGCATTCTGACCAATTCTTCATCCAAAAATCTTTATCTTAGGGAGAGTCAGCATCTTCGCAAAAGTCTTTCAAATAGAAGAGGAATCTTTTTCCCAATCTTTCTGATCCTACAAACACTTATGAGCTGTCCTAGTTACATACTCATTTGAAGGGTGATACTGTCAAACCAGTAAGTCATTATGAGTAGCAGCTATGGGACACTTAAGTACATCAATAACATCCTCTACTGTTAAAACACTAGTCACTCTTCGAACATCTCAAAGATTTCTTTCAAATTCCATAAACTCTCCACACCTCACAGGATCAACAACCTCCATATAGTCACCAATTAGAGTAACAGGCTTATCACCCCCCATTTAGACAGAAATATTGGAGCTTTATTATCTATCTCAATCCTCCAATAAAATCCATCCTTTAGAGTCTCTTTAGATTTATAAATACTCTTCAAATAAAAGAGGGTTTGTCACTCAATCTTGCATTCAAAATGTCCCTATGTGAGAAGTATTTGGCAAACAAAACCTTAAAATAAAGTGACTCCGTATTTACAATTAACCTCCAGACTTGCTTTCCCAACAAGGCTATATTAAAAAATTTCAAGTCCCTTAAACCCAAGCCTCCATCTCTTTTAGGTCTACACAAGTTCCTCCAAGCTACACGAGTCCAACCTCTCTCTTCTGACTTCCCCGACCACCAAAAATTCTTCATAGATGCTACAATAGGGTCCACAATACAATCAGGCAACAAAAAACACATCATAGCATATGTAGTTAAAGATTGATCCACAACTTTCAAACAAAACCTCCCTCGTGTTAGAATATGCCCAAAGATCAATCATATGATGATTGTATAGATACTTTTATTTACTAATTTTATTGAATAAAGGCATTGCCATTATTATTTTTAGATATATGTGTCACATAAACTCAGAAACAATAAGGTCCATATAACAATATATGTATTATTATTAAAAGATCCTTAGTCAAGTATTATTATGGGTATGGACAATAATAATACGCTTAAGACTAACATGTGATTAATTGATGACAATGAGTTATCATTGACGTAGAGATGACAGAATTAATACATGAATATATTAGTAGAGAATAATATATTGGATTGACCCACTATGAGCATATATCTTGGATTATTATGTGACGGTCACGATATTGCTCATAGTGACAACTATATGTATGATCCTTAGGCTTGAGATTATTACTATCTCAATATATGTTGTTTTATGTTTTGATGCAGTTAAATGTGTTTCGTAATTAGTTACACTATAAAAACTGACATTGGACATATTACAATATATGTAGTGAGATGTGAATGATCAAGATAGGATTTGTCCTTCTTACATAATAGGAAAATATATCAAAGGCCACTTGATTGAGTGAGACTAAAAATGCATAACCATGCTTGAATACGTTGATATGAGATATCACAAATTATTCATTAAAAGTAGTTCACTATAGATATCAAAAAACATTAAAATAGGCTATACAAGTGTAACTATTCCAAAACTTGTGCCTATTAAAGAGTTGTAATACATTAAAAGAGTTGGTCACGGACATGATATATCGAATCATGATCTCTTGTAACTTAGATGACAATAATATATTGCTAGATGTCACTCATTGTTTGTAATATTAGAATTATTCTAATATTATAACTAACGTTACAATGAGCCTACAGGGTCACACCCAATGGTTGAAAACAAGCAAAAATATATATGTATAAGTAGATTATATTTAATCCCAAATTTTAAATATAAAGGATATAATTAAAGTAATTATATCCCTTTTCAAATTCGAATTAAATATAGATTCCAAAATTTAAGGAAATAATAATATTAATTATTTCCTAAACAAACTCGGAATCAAACTCTTATACCTAAGGTTACACCTATATAAAGGATCTTTTGGTCTAGCAGCCACAATAGAGAATTCTAAATTTCCAAACCTTAGAATCACAAAAAATAGTTTTTTCGAGATTTTTCTTTATCAACCGGGTGAACTGAGTAGAGGCCGAGACGATATTCGTAGAGGCTAAAAATTTGAATTGTCGAACGATCGTGATTGTCGAAAATCCAATTGTTGTTTTTTTGTTGCTTATCAAGGAACCCAATATAAGTTATCGTAACTCTTCCTCCTGATTTCAGATTAAACGTACATAGATCACTGGAAAGACCATCATAATTTTGTTCCGCTGCGCCATGGGGTGTGCCGGCGGTCCCAACACCTCCCCAAAAGATAAGAGATTTTTAGTCCACCCCTACCCTACGTTCAATATTTTCCCTTAAAAAACCTAAAGAAACAGTTTTATTCTTCCCTACAATCAAAGGTATTCCCAAATAATTACCCACCTCAACCTCCTCTCTCAAATGCAAGACCTGTAGAATATTCTGTTTACTTCTCTCAAAATACCATTGCTAAATTAAATATAAGATTTCTCCATATTTACCTTCTGTCCTGAAGCCAACTCATATGAAGCTAAAACCTCCATTAAATAATTACCTTCCAAAACATAGTTCTTAATAAAGAGACAATCATCAACATACAACAAGTGATTAACTCTAGGCCCATGAACACTACCTCTAACACCTTTAATTTTACCTTCATATTGTTTTTTGAGCAACAAAGCAGATAAAACCTGTGTGTAGAACAAGAAAAGGAAAGAGAACAAAGGATCCCCTTGCCTTAAACCTCTTCCAGAATAGAAAAAATCCAAAATGCAACCATTCACCCTAAAACAATACGAAACTGAAGAAATACAATGCATAATCAAATCAATCCACTGTTGAGCAAAGCCCATCCTCCCCATAACACCAGCTAGAAAATCCCACTCCACCCTATCATAATCTTTCTCTATATCTAACTTAATAGCAACCCCTTTATTAGGTCTATTTCTAGAACTTTTCAGAAAGTGAAACAACCCATGTGTCGCAATAAAATTGTCTGAAATCAATCTTTCAAGAACAAAGCACTTTGATTCAAAGAAATATAAACATACATAATACTCTTAAGCCTTTTAACAAGAACCTTAGAGCAAGTTTTATGCACTACAGAACAAAGACTAATAGGCCTAAAATGTTTAAGTAGGGAAAGGTTATTTGTTTTAAGGATTAACACAATCACTATTCTATTAACAAAAGCAATATCAATCAGACCATTAAGTAAATTTAGGCAAAGAGACAAAAAATCTGATCCTAAAATATGCCAAAAAGTACAAAAAAGGAAGGAGACATACCAACTAACCCCGAAGCTTTATTATGGTGAATTTGAAGGAAAGCAGCTTTGACTTCCTCCATCGTGAATCCAGCACAGAGTTTAGAATTCATTTCTGGTGTGATGCAGGTCTCAATTAAATCCAGAATCTCAGCAGAAGAAGGACTCTCATTAGAAGTGTAAAGATTGGTAAAAAAACTTCTAGCCACAGCAAACACATTATCCACTACTTCCCTCCAAACTCCACCATCATCCTTCACACCCCTAATAAAGTTCTTCTTTCTTCTTTCACAAGCACGAGCATGAAAAAACTAGTGTTTCTATTACCTCTTTTAGCTATTGAACTCTCGACTTCTATCTCCACTAAATTTCATTCCTGTCCAACACCTTCTTCAACTCCCTTTTAACCTCCTTCAACTCCCTTAGACCTCCCTCAGAAATCTATTGACTCATAATCTTCTTAATTCTTTTTCAGTTCTTTCCTCCTTTCTTGATGCCTATCCCTCCTTTTCAATTTCCACCTTCCTAATTTAGGACCCACCATCTTCAGCTTCTGTAGAGTTTCACCCTCAGAAGAGATCTAAGCTTTCGTTAAAGTTTTCACACACTCTTTCTCTTGTGCCCAACATCTATCAAACTTAAAATAGTCCCTACCCCTTCCAGAGAAACTTATTCTCCCCAAAACATCAATTAACACAAAACAGTGATCTAAACCCAAAGAAAATTTAGAAACTACTTCATTCTGGTGATGCCTCTATAACCAAGAAACAGAAGCCACAAACCTATCTAGTCTTTCCCTCACATGGTTTCTCACATCTTCACCAGATTGCCAAGTGAACCATCCCCTAACAGGCTTTATGTTCCATAATCCATTTCTGGCTAAAGCATCTCTAAACACATCCATTTCAACCCTTGGCTTCCTCCTACCTCTCATCTTCTCATTTTAGATAAGGATATCATTAAAATCTTCACCCAAAAGCCAAGGTAAAGATGATTGCCCCTTAAGCCTATCCAACAAAAACCAATCCTCAATCTTCCTAAATCGATCAGTTAAACCATAGAAACCAGTAAACCTGAACTCATCAACTCCCTCCTTAATCTTCACATCAATATGACTTTTCGAAAAAGATAATAAATCCACTTGTAAATTATCCTTCTAGAAAATAAGCAAACCAACACAACTTTCACCCCTCTCAACCTCCAAACAACCTACCATTGCCATCCTTCTTTGATATTATCAACCTTATTCTTTATTAATCTAGTCTCACTAGCAAAAACTAAAGAAGCCCCTTTCCCGGCCACTAAATTCCTCAAAATTCGAACTGTCTCAAGGTTGGCCAGCCCTCGACAGTTTCAACAAAGTATTTTCATTGTTCCCCGCAGGGTTGACTAGCAGCCTCCACCGATGGCTTTAGATTTGAAATAACTTCCAGACCACTCTCAACTTCACAAGCAGTACTACTCGAACCAACCTTAACTCTCTTCTGAGCCAACTGAGTAATGGCATCATTCTTCCCTTGCAAAAGTCTCCTAGAGCTTTTATTCTTAAAATTATAAACCATCCCAACTTTAGCTCTTTCAAAAGGAGGTATAAAACTCCTCTTACTAGTCTCCACATTCACAGAAATCTCTGCAGAATTATCAGAATCCCCACTATCCTTAACAAAATTCCTCCAACCAACTAAACTTGACTCACACCCTTTCCTAAAATAAGCTATCCCATTCTTCCTACTCCCTGACCATTAACCCTTTCTCTATCATTTACAACCCTTAATTAATCCCCAAACTAAAAAGCTGCACCATTACTCCCTTTCAACCCAGAACAATCGTTCACACCATGAACTATAACTCCAATTAAAACAAAAATTAGGAAGTCTTTCATAACACACAAACACAACCTCGGTTTACCATCCCTTAACTTTCCAACAATCACACATCGTTTTAAAGGTTTCTTAGCATCAATCTCTACTCTAATTCTAAGATAATTTCCCATACTCCCTTCATTTCCCCTTAAATCAACAACCAAAATAGAACCAAAGGAGTCACCTATATTTTCTCCTAAAACCAGATTCAAACAACCTAAAGGAATATTGTAAACTCTAATCCAAATTAGAAAGGGATAAAAATCATACTCTTGAGGACTTAAGAGACCATCAAACAACTTCAACGTTAGGAGGTTTCCATCGAACAACCATGGACATCGATTAAGCACTAATTCTAAAAATTCCCTATTTTGAAATTTGAACAAAAAAACATTTGAGCAAATCATCGAAGCATCCTCCAAAGGAATATCCTTTCAAACCGTAGAGAAAACTCTGATAAGCTTTTCTCCTTCAACCACTTTCGGCGAAAAAACTTTACCCACAACCCACTTCTTCGACCCATAGTTATCTTCTTTAGTTGCATTCAATTTCTCCCAAAATCGACCATCTCTTCCTTCGTAAAATTTAAAATTTTCATTAGATTTGTAACCTATTCAGCCATAAATGAAAGATGAAAACTCCACACTCCGTTCTTCAAAATAAGAACCCTATCCTCAACCTCTCGATAACAAAAAATAAAGTTTTCTTTTAACTTTACTAGAGAAAGACACCAACAACCTTTAAATAAAATTGTAATAACCGATTTGTCCTTCACTAAACAACATGAATACAACTTAAAAAAATAGCGCCAATCATCAGCCTACCATGACCCAATCATCCATTCCCCCAAAACTCGGACAATTTTAACATCCACGCGCCTTTGACCAAATTCCCCCATGAGCCAATAAAAAATTGACACGCCATTATCTTCAACCTCTCATTATCACCCTTCCTCAACTGGAAGAAAAAACACTCATAACCAAAACATTCTGGTGACCACCAACAATCCCATAAAAGCCAACTCCACCACACCAAATCACCAACATACAACACAAACCTCCACCTCCAAAACCATCACCAACAACAAACCTTCCACCACCTTCTCCTTAATCCATCGCTATGAACAATCATTCGAACCCATCCAACAAATCCCATACACCTCCAACCAAACAAACAACCAGAAATTCTTACAATATCTACACCAAACAAACAACCAAAAACCTTTACAAACTAAAACCCATAGCCAGCTTTCCTAAAAACATGATCACCAATAGTACCATACAAACACCACATTTCATTATCCTTCTTTTCCATCCCAAATAGAAAGCCTTCCAAACCTGAAAAACCCACGAAACCATAACCATTTCCAAAACCATACAGATCGTCAATACTAATCTCTATACCTCATTCAGAAGCTCACCATCGACCGAGACCCTGCAAAAAGAAAAACAAGTACCTGAATAACACTAGAAAGTTCCTCCTTTACTCCATACATCGTTCTAAACCTGACGGTGAAAGCGAAATGATATTTCTAGACCTACCTCTCTAATGCCAAATAACAACCAGCCACTCCTCTCACAACTAGTAAACCGAATAACCGACGAAAACGATAAAGGAAAATACCAACACCCAACAAGAAAGTTGAGAGAATTTTCCTTTCGTATAGACATTTCCATTCGGTTCCTCAATTACTATTCAAAAAACCCCCATCAAAATAAGAATGTTTCTTATAGGAGCAAAATTGGTGTTAATATATATTTTATGTTACGTGTGTGAAGTTTTGGATCCAACCTTAAACCATCCTATAATCAAGAAATGCAAAATCCAAGCAAATTTAGCTCCAACAAGAAGTTAAAGCTTATGTTGGTGAGTGTTCTTGATTGCAGGAAGTAATGACTAATCTATGTGTTAATTAGAAGCTTAGGAATAGGTTAAACCCTATTCTAAGTTATTGGTTACGTATTTCTTTACATTTGCTTCTTTTTTTTTTAATTTTACATGAATATAACACTCATCATTTGGTTTAGACGGTTTAAACATGAGTAATAAATGTCATATTAATCTACCACGGTAAATTCAAAATGAATGTACGAAAATCATTCAAAATTAAAACTTTTAACAATCAATCATTAAGCCTAGATGAATCATGCTATCCTAGATCATACATACAAGAAACACGTCATGTTTCATTCAAATCGATGATTCAAAATATGTCCAATTGAAAAGTCTAAGAAATTAAGGACTAAACTATAAAATCCCAAAACATTAAAGGACCTACTGAAAAATAATGGCATAATTCGACAATTAATTCCATTTTAAAAATCATACAAAACTTCAAGTCAATTGTACATCAATAGCTCATTTAATTGAAGCATATACAAATTTTCAAGGAGTGGGGAGTTAATATGAATGGATGGATAACAGTGATGGATGGTGTGGTTTTAAAAATAAATTGCGATCTATTAAAGTTTTAATGAGAATTTATAGATAAGTGCTAAATATAATAATAAAATTAAACTCATTCTAGTAAAAAAGAAATTATTACTATTTTTAAAAGACTCAAGTTAAAACAATTTATCTATACATACTATGTATGTTTTCAAAGAACTAATATTAAAGAACATATATTGTTGTATAATCATAACCATGATATTCAATATAAATAAATATAATATTAAATATGTTGTATGTTCATAAAGTATTTTATACTCTCAAACCTGTTTTGGTTATAAAAGTTTTAAAGTATTCAATTAACTCATTGAAGTTTTGACATTGAACGTTTTCTTTTATTATTTTTTCGTTAACTTTTTGATAGTGTTATAGCGTAGACGTTGTCCACTGTTTATTTTCATCTGATGTCATCACCGACGGTCGTAAATTATAGTTGTTCGGTCCTAATTTTTATTAGTTTTTTTGGTCTCAATTCCTTGAGTCAAACCCAACCTCTATTTCATTGGAATGTATCTCAGAGTCTAAAATCAAACAAAAATCTTTCAATTTCTCTTTCTTCGATCCCCCTTATCTTTTATTGAATGGGGCTCATTTCTCTATATATTATTTCTTTTATGTCGATCAAATTTTTCATCGTTTATATCTGTAAAAAAAATCATTTGTTCGCAGGTAAATATATGTCATCCAAAAATTAACGAGGTGGTTAAAAATATTTAATGTCTAAATTTTAATGATAATTTACGTAACTTATCGATAAAAATACTCTTAAAAACTTTAAATAGATAAGATAAAGATGAAATGTAACACAAAAATTAATAGTACTCCACTTTTTTTTTTCAAAATCTTTAAAAGAATGTCAAAATAGTATTTTAGGTAGGAAAAAGCTAAGAATATAAAATTTATATTTTGACAATATTTTAGTGACCTTAACCGTTTTTTAAGGAGAACTGCTTGTAGATAAGAAAGATTATTAGGTGAACCCTATTAACCACGTCATCTATGGTCCAAGCAATCATGACTTAAATAACACCTAATAACTGACCACCCACTAAGTACCTGCAGAAAAGAGATGATGATTCACTTGGAAAAAAATTAAGATCAACGTCCTGATTGCTTGAGACCATGGATGACGTGATGAACATGATTCACCTAAAACGTTATAGAAATATTTCATGTCTTTAACATTGATCTAACTAAACATGGAGAGTAGTTGAGAATTAGTGCAATCAGCTACCAGGACTAAAAATACCTAAGTAGGTTGTGTTGTTACTTAGAATGAAGAAAGAGAATTAACAAAAACAAACGAGGATATTTAAATCATGGCCTGATTGGCACTTGAAATTTTATTTTCATTAAACATTTCATTTGAGCACTGAAAGTTGACTACAAAGTTAATTCAGGAGAATAATGTTATTTTTCCTGTACAAAGTACGAGCAAGATATCACTAATTTCTCTCTAATTCGTATAGTCAGATTCAGGGTACTCGTCGGTTTAAGCTAATGACAGAGACATCGCTATGAGTTGCTGCTGCTTCTTCATCGAATTTTGACACGCGTCGTATAGTGTCAAAAATAAATTCTTTATTCTCAAATAAATAATAGAAAAATAATATAGTAAAGGAGAAGTAAGGGTCGATCCCACAGGGACTAGAAACTTCCTGATTACGCTTGTTTGATCGATGATCCAAGAAGATTGAATGTTGTTGAGTAAAAGGGGAGTTGTTGAATAAAATAAAACTAAATAATGAAAGAGATTGAAATAAAGAAAATGATTTAATAAGATAAAAACTAGCATTAGGCTTTCGCTTTGACTCGACTTTAATAGATCATCGGAAAAAAAATTTTACTTCGGGATTTTACGTCTCTAATTAGCTTTCAAGGTTCAATCCTTGAAGCGAAACTTCTAAACCGAATACTCAAGTCTATCTTTGATATTGGTTTCATGGATTAATCCACCAACTTGATGTTTATAGATAAAAATGTTTTAAATCTCAAAACTGACTTGGATTATGTTATTTCAATAATAACTGATCAAATCTTAATTTTCTTCTTAGTAACCAATTTGCTAAGTGTGTTCCCAGGAAGTCAATCTTTAGTTTTGAAATAATAGCGGATCCTTGGCTAATAGCGGATCCTTCTCCCACATAAATAATCAAATCAAAATCTTGACTAAAGTCAATCTTTAGTTTTGAAATTAATTTGATTGAAAAATAAGTTCAAAAGAAAATTTAAAGAAATAAAAAGACGAATTTATTGATGTGCTTTTCAATCCTCACGTTTGGATAGAGTCATCGCTTAAGCCCTTGGCTAATGAAAACTTAGTCGAGCATAATTATAGGAAGAATAATGCTCGACATAATAAATAAAAAATAAAGAAAAAAATAAGAAAAATATAGAAAGAAAGTTTTTATAAAACCTAGAACAAAGATATGAAATTAAAGAAAATGAAGAATGAATAATGTTCTAGGCTTACCCAAGGTGGCTATTTATAGCCTTTACAAACCTTAAAAATAAGAGATAAATCCTAGATAAATCTAAAAATATTTAAATTCAAATTATAAAGAGATAAATCCTAATTTGAAGTTCAAAACGCGGCTGAAGCTATCTAGAATGCTGATAAGTTATCACGCGCCTGCTAACGTTATCTTTTAGAAGTTGCTGACAAAGTACTGCGTCAGATTTCAAGCCCAAAGTCGAGCCCACGAATCTAGACTTGATCCAAAAATTTTAAAAAAAACTTCATAAATCAGCCATTTAACTGCATTTTCCATATTTAGAGCCCACGATTGTGACTGTGTTTCTTCATTGTATTCCTCCTCTAAATTTTGCGCAAAAAATTCTGATTCTAAGTAAATAAATAAAATAAAATAAAAATTATTGAAAATAAATAAATAAAATAAAAATGGGTTGCCTCCCATTAAGTGCTATTATTTAACTTCGATAGCTCGACGACATAATTCAGGCTTTAAACGTTTGTAATTCGAATTCTTCAATCAAACCGAAAAAGGCATTTCATAATATGGCTTCAACCTTTGCCCATTCACTTTGAAACAAACACCTGAATCGTCTTGAGTTTCGACTGCACTATGAGGAAAGACTTCAGTCACAGTAAAAGGCCCTGTCCACTTTGATCGCAATTTTCCTGCAAAATTTTTAACTTGGAATTATAAAGTAAGACTTTCTGACCAATATTAAAAAATTTAAAAGAAATACGATGATTATGAAATTCTTTTGTTTTATCCTTATATATTTGAGAACTGTCATAAGCGTTGCACCTAATCTCTTCAAGTTCTTGAATGTGGAGTTTCCTGGCTTTATGTTCCAATTCAACTGGTAAGTGACACGGTTTACCAAAAACAAGGCAATATGAGGACATGCCGATAGGACCCTTGTAAGCGGTACGATATGCCCATAAGGCATCGTTCAGCTTCAAACTCCAATCTTTTCTGTTCGTCTTCATAATTTTATCTAAGATGGATTTAATTTCCCTATTCAAAACTTCAACTTGTCCATTCGTCTGAG
This sequence comes from Abelmoschus esculentus, assembly GCA_035048815.1. Classification (NCBI taxonomy): domain Eukaryota; kingdom Viridiplantae; phylum Streptophyta; class Magnoliopsida; order Malvales; family Malvaceae; genus Abelmoschus; species Abelmoschus esculentus. Next base: position 15,652,682 of record JAUCBN010000007.1, on the reverse strand, counting down.
GATGATAAGCTGTGGAGATTCTTTGAGTGACACCATATTTCTTCATTAACGCTTCAATAATTTGATTGAAAAAATGAGTTCCTTGATCACTAATAATCGCCTTCGAAGTGCCAAACCTGAAAAAAATGTAAAACTTTAGAAATTCGACAGTAGTTCTAGCGTCATTATTACGAGTAGCCTTAACTTCTACCCATTTTGAAACATAATCAACAACTAGAATTATATAACAGTTACCAAAAGACGAAACAAAATGACCCATGTAACCGATACACCACACATCAAATATATCGCAGATATAAATGGGATTAAGTGACATCTCATTTCTACGAGTTAAATTACTGGCACATTGACATTTATCACAGGATTTACAAAATAAATAAGCATCACGAAAAATAGTAGGCCAATAAAATCCGCATTTTAGTATTTTGTGTGCAGTTCTCTTGGGTCCAAAATATCCTCCACAAGAATAAGAATGACAAAATTGAAGGATCGAACTTACCTCGCTTTCGGCAACACAACATCGAATTACGTGATTTGAACAATGTTTCCATAGGTATGGATCATCCCAAATATACAATCTAGATTCTCGCTTAATTCGGCTTACCTCGAAACATGGTAAATCGGGTGTAATTACTCTCGTGGCTAAATAATTAATCATGTCCGCATACCATGACAATATTGATTGTGCAATATATAAATGTTCTTCTGGGAATTTTTGTTCGACTGGTTCATCATGTTGAGGGATAGAGAGTCGACTTAAGTGATCCGCAACTAAATTCTCGCATCCCTTCTTATCTTTAATTTGAAGATTAAACTCTTGTAAGAGTAAAATCCATTGGATCAAGCAAGGTTTCGCCTCTTTTTTATTAAGTCAGTACTTCAACGCTACATGATCAGAATAAACAATAATATTAGTGCCTAAAAGATACGAACGGAAATTTTCTAAAGCAAAGATAATAACAAAAAGCTCATTTTCAGTAGGCGAATAATTTCGTTGAGCGTCATCTAGCGTTTTGGATGCATAGGCTATCAAAGGGGGTTCCTTTCCAAATTTTTGTCCAAGTACAACCCCTACGCTCATATCCGACGCGTTACACGTCAGTTCAAATGGGTAATTCCAGTTCGACAGCTGAACGATTGGGGCTGACAAAAGCTTGTCCTTAAGTTCGTCAAAAGCATTCATGCATTTTTTTTATCAAAATCAAAAATTTGATCTTTTTTCAATAAATTGCACAAAGGTTGTGCCACTTTTGAGTTTGATGAACCGGCGATAGAATCCTGCATGGCCTAAAAAGGAACGAATATTTTTCACAGTTTTAGGGTAAAGGAGTGAACGAATAATATTGATTTTAGCTTTATCTACAGTAATTTCATTAAACAAAACAATATGTCCTAATATTAATCCTTTATCAACCATAAAATTACATTTTTTATAATTTAACACAATGTTAAAATCAAGACATATTTTTAAGATTTTTGTTAAATTTAATAAACATTTGTTAAAAGAATTACCATAAACTGTGAAATCATCCATAAATACCTCAATTTGTTTCTCGACGTAGTAAAAAAATATGCTTACCATATATCTCTGAAATGTAGCTAGGCGTTATATAGTCTAAATGACATTCATCGATAGGCGAACGTGCCAAATGGACAGGTAAAGGTAGTCTTTTCTTGATCTTCAAGCGTCATAAGAATTTGAAATAAATCTGAAAAGCCATCAAGACAACAACAATGAGATTTTACGGCTAAACATTCTATCATTTGATCAATAAAAGAAAGTGAAAAATGATATTTTCTATTTAAAGAATTCAACTTCCTGTAATCGATGCATAGGCGTCATCCATTTTGCACACATATTGGAATTAACTCACCTTCTGAATTTTTAACTACCGTTACTCTAGTTTTCTTTGGAACTACATGGATCGGACTTACTTAATTACTGTATGATATCAGATAGATAATGTCGGTATCAAGAAGCTTTTGTATCTCCTTTTTCATGACTTCCATCATTGGTGGATTCAAACGACGTCCTTCTCGAGATGGTTTATCTCCTTCCTCGATTTTTATCTTATGCATACAAGTCGAAGAACTAAGTCCTTTGATGTCTGCGATGGTCCATTCAATAGCTTGCTTGTGTTCGTGCAATACACTTACCAAACTATCTTCCTCTTCTTTCGAAAGTTTACTTGAGATAATTACCGACAAAGAATTATCTTTTCCTAAAAATGCATATTTTAGGTGATCCGATAATTCCTTAAGTTCAACTTTAGGTGCCTGCAAAATTAAAAGTAAGAGTTTAGTTTTAGAAGGAGCTAGAGAAAAATTAGAATTAACAAAAGAAATATTTTCTAACTCTCTTTCATCTTCTTCGTAGCGAATTTCTTGATCCCTGGAAAAATTGAAAAAATTAGTTTCTAAAAATGTATCAATAAGTGGATCAATAATATCAATAGAATTAATCCTTTCAACTTGATCAAGATATCTCATTGCTTTGTAAACACCAAATTTTATTACCTCACCGTCGAATTCCATTGTTAAAATACCGCTTCTTACATTAATCTTTGTATTAGTGGTACTCAAGAATGGTCGTCCTAAAAGAATTTCGAAAAAAGTGTTGGTTCTATCGCTTTCCATGTCGATGACATAAAAATTAATAAGAAAAATGAGAATATCGACTTTTACCAGAATATTTTCGAGCACTCCCTCTGGATAGATGATGGAACGATCTGCCAATTTTATAGTGACTCTTGTTTCCTTCAAAGGCTCGTTAGTAATCATTTTATAAACAAAAAAGGCATAACATTAATTGAATCTCCTAAATCGCATATAGCATGATTAATGAAAACATTTCCTATTTTACAAGTAATAGCGAACATACATTGGTCTTTCATTTTCGTTGGAAGCTTTTGCTGAAAAATTACGAAAACATTTTCTCCAAAATTTACCTTTTCATTTTCAGTTAACTTCCTCTTCGTTGTGCATAATTCTTTCAAAAATCTAGCATACCTTGACACTTGTCGGATAACTTCCAAAAGAAGTATGTTAACTTCCACTTTTTTGAACACCTCTATAATTTCTTTTTCCTTAACTCTTTTGTCACGTTTCGTCAATCTTGACAGGAACGAAGGTGCGATTTCTTTAGAAATAGTAGGAGTAGAAGGTGAAAGAGAAGAAGTTTTACCTTAAGACTCAGAAGTTGACGTTTCTTTCTCCTTTTCCGGCTGATCAACGACTTCTTTTGGAACTTCAGGATTAATAACTGTTCCACTTCTAAGGGTGATAGCACTAAGATTTTTCTTTGGGTTCAATTCGATTTGGGAAGGAAGTTTCCCTTGTGATTCTAGTCTTCATACGATTTGAGCTAATTGGGAAATCTGCTTATCTATTTTCTGAAAGTGAGCCTCTGTTCGATTCTGGAACTTCTCTTGGGAAAGCACTAATCTTTCAATAATAGATTCTAATGACGATTTCGGTTGTTGGTTTTGTTGTCCTTGTTGATAAGGTTGGTTCTGCCTAAAGTTTGTTCCTTATTATAGGTTCGGATGATCCCTCCAACTAGGATTATAGGTATTGACATTGGGGTTATAGGTTTTATGGGGAGGTCCAGGAAAATTTCCTAAGGCATTTACTTGGGCTTTGTCATCCTCTTGGATGATCGGATAACAATTCGTCGGATGTTCAGGACTTGTACATATCCCACAAAGTCTAACCGTGTTCCTTTTATCTGAAATAAAATATTGAACAATTTTAGCTAATTTGTCAATTTTATTTTCTAAGAAAATTGTACTTACCTCGTGAACTTATCGAGACGATTCACTATAATAAAATCGTTGCGAATGAAATCGTACGCCTCCACTTTCCGCATCAATTACCTTCATATCCATAGGTGTTAATCCTTCATAAAAATACTAGTGATGTTTGTTCAGACAAACCATGTTGTGGACAGTTCACATATAGTTTTTTTAAACCGTTCCCAGTAATTATATAAGGTTTCGGTATCCTTTTGTCGGATACTCAAGATACTTCATCTCAGTTCACTCGTCTTAGCTGCTGGAAAAAAACTTGTCAAGAAAAAGACAAGCCATATCAGTCCAGGTTATAACAGAATTAGAAGGCAAATCAAATAACCAATCTTTTGCAAAATCAGATAAGGAAAATGGAAAAGCGCGAAGTTTAATTTGGTCTTCGAATACTCCCTGTGGTTTTGTACTTAAACAAACCATATGAAATTTCTTAAGATGTTTGTGAGGATTTTCGCTCGACAAACCGTGATAGGTCGACAATAGGTGTATCAAACTTGTTTTGAGAGCGAATGTTGTCTCTCCATTTGGAAACATGATGCATATCAGCTGATAATCATCAGGTGCCCATTGAGTTGTTGGATGGTTTGATTATCGTCTCCCATCGTCACTTTTTATTCCTAATTTTCCTGGTCAAAAATAAAAAAAAAAAATCAATAACTTTTTCGTACTCCCCGACAATGGCAACAATTTTGACACGCGTCGTATAGTGTCAAAAATAAATTCCTTATTCTCAAATATATAATAGAAAAATAATATAGTAAAGGAGAAGTAAGGTCGATCCCACAGGGATTAAAAACTTTCTGATTACGCTTGTTTGATTGGTGATCCAAGAAGGTTGAATGTTGTTGAGTAAAAGGGGGAGTTGTTGAATATAGTAAAATTAAATAATGGAAGAGATTGAAATAAAGAAAATGATTTAATAAGATAAAAACTAGCATTAGGCTTTCGCTTTGAGTCAACTTTAATAGATCATCGGAAAAAGATTTTCACTTTGAGATTTTATGTCGGTAATTAGCTTTCAAGGTTCAATCTTTGAAGCGAAACTTCTAAACTGAATATCCAAGTCTATCTTTAATATTGGTTTCATGGATTAATCCACTAATTCGATGTTTGTAGATAAAAATATTTTAAATCTCAAAATCGACTTGGATTATGTTATTTCAATAATAATTGATCAAATCTTAGTTTTCTTCATAGCAATCAATTTGCTATGTGTGCTCTCAGGAAGTCAGATTACTTTAATAGCCGATCCTTCCTCCCACATAAATAATCAAATCGAAATCCTCACCAAAGTCAATCTTTACTTTTGAAATTAATTTGATTGAAAAATAATTTCAAAAGAGAACTTAAAGAAATAGAAAGACGAAGTTATTGATCTGTTTTTCAATCCTCGTGTTTGGATCGAGTCATCGCTTAAGCCATTGGCTAATAAAAACTTAGCCGAGCATAATTATAGGAAGAATAATGCTCGACATAATGAATAAAAAATAAAGAAAAAAATAAGAAAAAGAAAGAAAGAAAGTTTTTATAAAACCTAGAACAAAGAGATGAAATTAAAGAAAATGAAGAATGAGTGATGTTGTAGGCTTGCCCAAGGTGGGTATTTATAGCCTTTACAAACCCTAAAAATAAGAGATAAATCCTAGATAAATCTAAAAATATTTAAATTCAAATTATAAAGAGATAAAATCCCTAATTTGAAGTTCAAAACGCGACTGACAAGCTATCTGGAATCCTGATAAGCTATCACGCGCCTGTTGACGTCATCTTTTAGAAGCTGCTGACAAAGTGTTGCGTTAGATTTCAAACCTAAAGTCGAGCCCATGAATCCAGACTCGATCCAGAAAATTAAAAAAAAAAAACTTTAGAAATCAATCATTTAACTGTATTTTCCAGATTTAGAGTCCTGCACAAAATCACACGATAAATAGCAAGATCAATAACATATTCATCAAACCAAAGTGTAATTAAGCACAAAATATTAACTATTTTAAGCAATTATCAAATATCTTTCTTCTAACTTCTTGCTTCAGTTCGGGCCTTAATGACATGCTCGAATTAGGGTCCTCCCCAACCAGTCTTCTTTTGGTTATTCTTTGCCTTTTGGATCCTCTTCCAAGCCATTTGTTTGCAAAAGAGGGTTGCGCATGCATCAACATTGGTTGTATTTGTAGTTTGTCCCTTTGTTTTAAAATACGTGAGGCGCTCCGAGACGTAAAAGATCTCTAAAACCGAGGCGTGAGGCGCTAGGCGAAGGCGCTCGCCTTTTGTATGTGAGGCGCCCTTTTATTTTAAAAAATTATAAATCAATTATATAATATAAAAATATGATAATTATATCATAAATATTAAAATACTAATAAATTATATTATTTGAATATAAAAATTTAATATTTATTTAAATAAGTATTTTAAAATAAATTTTATTTTATTATATTATTTTATATTAAAATTAATATTAATAGTAACTATTGATCTAAAATAAATATATGAACAACAATAATAATAAGATTAAAGAAATTTAGTTATTTTAAATAAAAATATTATTTTATTTTGATTAAATAAAAAAACAATTTTGTTTTTAAATATGAAACGACAATGTTAAAATAAAAGGTTCTGGATCACAAAAACAATCATTTTATGCTTCAGGCGTAAATTTAAAGGTCCATAATTACACAAATTATTTTAACGATATACTTTAAAGTAATATTTAATTTATAAATCAATCGATTAAAATAAATTTTAATATAAAATAATTTATAAATCAATCTATTAAAATAAATTTTAATATAAAATAATTTATAAATCAATTGGTTTTGTCTGGTATATAAATTTAAAGGTCCAATTTTAAAATAATTTTTGACACATGTTGGGAATATAAAAAGTTAAAAAATTAAAACATTATTTCTTGAAAAGCGTAAATTTTTCTATTCATCTTCTTCTTTACTTCTCCTTTCTTCTTTAACTTTTACAGTTCTTCTTCAACAAAGCTTCAAATCAGAGTATCAGACGGGATTTCTTTCTTTTCTTCATGTTTCTTTGCTAACTACTAGAACCGTAAAAGCGACCGCCTTACGCTTCAGGCGAAAAGCCCCTGAGGCGCACGCCTCTTGTATCTCGTTCCGCCTCGGTCGTTGGAGGCGATTTTTCCGACGCTTTGCATCGCCTCGCGCCTAGGCGCGTTTTTTAAAACTAAAGTTTGTCCAATACCCCAACTGGTTGCTGGTTGAAGATGAATTTATTATTCATGTATACAACCCCATTCCTTGCGTTTGAACCATGCTCTTCATAAGCCACTCCAGTTTCTCAATCTTTGTTGAATTTGATGCCAAAAAAACTATACCTGATCAATATTTGATGATCATGAACCTTGGACCGATGCCAAAATAAATAAATATTTAATTCAAAATATTCAAATATTTAAATTGTTTGATTTAATGTTCGATTTCACTCAATTTAAAAAAAATACTTTAAATATCAAAAAGAAGAAATATGTTAAATTAAATATTTAATATTTTTTTTTATTTTTGTGTGATTTTAAACATGGTAAATAACTTAGGTTTGAATCTCTTTTTAGTTATTTTTTTTCTGACATTTATATATTATAATATATTTTTTGATAAATGCTACTGAATTTTTATTAAATCTATAGAAAATTATAATTACATCGTAATCAAGAAGTAAAATAATTGAATTAAAAAAATTCAAAAATTCTTACAACCCAAAACCAAAGAAAAATAAAATTTCTATGAAAATAAGCATACCAATAACATTCAGAAGCTTCTTGAATCTCCTTATCTTTCTGTTCAAACGAAACGCATAGTGAAGGAAGAAGAAGTTGTAGGTGATCCAAACTATCATGCAAAAAGTACCTCTACCCAGGACTGATTTTATCGGCAAACAACCATCAACCGAGTGGGGATAAGTCTTTTCAAATAACCACCGACAAAAACAATAAATCAAAAACTAGCATCGATTGAATCTCTGTGCGAACAACAATCGGTCGCTAAGGTATGTTGCAACATGCCATAAAGACAGACGCATCAAACCCCAAAACAAAAATAAAAACATGTCATAAGGACAGAAAAAATATATCACAAAGACAGAAAAATAGAGATTCTTATTAAAATAAAACAAAAAAGTAATGGATTCGATGATCGACAACCAATACTAAAATTAATTGTCGACCACCGATCAAAGAAAACGATCAAAATAAAATAAAAAAAAATGAAATTTTAAGAGAGAGAACGACCGTTAGTATTTTTTGAGAGAGTGATATTGATCTCATTATATTATAATATATATTAAATGGTACAATTCATTTCATTGAAGATATATTTATAGCATTATAGCATTACTGCATTTTATCATAAAGGTTGCAGGTTCAATCCATGTTAAACCCATCATTTTTCTTTAATTTTTCTTATATTAGATGATAACACGTATTATAACTTGATTGGAAAAAAATAGGGTAATAGATAAGATAAATTAAAATAAATTCATCCAATTAAGTGATAATAAATGTCGTCTGATTGATAGATCAATTTTAATTAATTAAATTAAACATAAATTTAAATTAATATAATATATAAATAACATTGATCAAATATGTAATTCTATAAATTCTCGCAGACTATCACATTATCTTTCTATGTTTTTGTTTAATAACGATGATCAAAATTATTAATTTAATAAATTTAAATAATCAAATTTTAAATTTTTTAGTTCAATGATTAAAATAGATTACACCCATTAGTTGGGTGCAAACATAGATAGTTTACCCTATATTTAATTATTCATATTATACATAAACATTATTCAATTAGTTAATACAATGGATATGTTTTATTCATTAAGAATAATATAGATTTGTTGAATTAGAAATAGTTTGGATGCTTTACGGCTATTCAAAGATGGGTATGTACGGCACCGATCTGTGTCCATGCTGTTCTATATTCATGAGTTGCAAATAGGGTTGGTAAACTCGAATCGATATAAAAGTGTTTGATTAATTTTGATTCGATTAATAATTTTATAAATTCTATTATATTCAAACAGAAATTAAATAGAATTCGAATAATTAAAAATTTTCGTATTTAGTGGGCGTTGTTTTTAAGTTTATATTGAGTTTCTCAACTATGTCTAAAATATATATATCATATATAAAAATATAAAAATATAAAAAATATATATGTGTATTGTGTATGATTATAAAAAATCATTTAAATTAAAACTAATTAATAATTTTAATATTATAAATATTTAGAATTAAATATCAACAAAAACTTTAACTCAAATTAACTTAAAAAAATTAAATAATAATTTATAAAACAAGATTCTTTAATTCTATAATTAAAAATTATTTTAATTTAATTTAACTCGTCAATTGAATGCTTAACCTATTATAATAACGTAATCGAAAAGTTTTTCCAATATGTCTTTCTGGACGACAATAAATTGATTGCTTGTTTGGTAAAGCTTGCAAGAGCCGATAAGTTCGAGATCATTAACTTCTTGCAAGAGTCGAATGATGCTTATCTCTTCTTCACCGACTTAAGTTGGTAACACATAATTAAATAATCAATTATATTATACGTGTTATATATATTAAATTATCACAAAAATAAAAATATAGATATCATAATGTATTTATAATTTTATAAAAAATAAAATTATAAATACTTAATAGTTAATTATTAAATCAACTATGTAAAAAGTTATGATTCTAAAAATTAGGTTAACTTGTTTTTCTATAATTTTCTGAGTTTTAGGTAAAATTATCTTTATTTTGTATTATTTTTATTTTAATTATGAAATGTATATTATTTAAAATACATATTCAATTCTGTTAGATTAAAATTTAGTTTTATCATTAGGTATTATATTGAATCTTTAAAAATAAATATACATTAAATCTGGTTAGATCAAAATTTTTTGTTAATAATAAAAAAAACAAAATTTAATTTGAACTTTGTTGTGTTTATTTTTACCGTGACATAAAAATTTTATAATCAAGTTAACTCTCGAAGCCTTATATTCAAGTTATCTTTAATAATTCATGTTTAAATTGTTAAATTATGATTTGCACAAAACTTTTAACTAAGTTTCATGTAATTACATATGATAATTTTTTGGATTTAGTTAAAGATTGAATATTTTGGATTCGACTTTCGTTTTAGTAAATAAACATTTAAAGAATTTTTGATGAACAATCAAAGATTTTAGTTCTTTAAATTTTGATAGTCAGATTTGATAAACTTATTTAAGGTTATTTCGAAAAACTAAGTATTATAATAAATTTCAGTTTTGACTATTATAAATATTAAGTTTAAATATTGATATATTTATATTATATATTTTAAGATAAATTGATTGAAACATTAAGTTATCAAAGTGATCTCTATTGTGAAAATTATTTTATTTTAAAATATAAAAATTTTAGTGCATACAATTATATTTATGTTAATATTAATATCCAAAAAGAATGTTAATAATTAGCATTGTTAAATGTGCAACCGTGGTAATAAACATGCGATAATTATTCAGTTTTATATGTGAACAATAAATCAACCCAAAGGAAGATGTTTGTTTGACATGTTATTCTTATTATCAATATTTGATTAATACACCAAGGTACCACTTACAAGTTAATATTTTATCTAAACATAAAGTATTAATGGAGTTTTTAGTATTTTGAGATATGATTACCTTTATTCAAATTTATTATTATTTTAGTTATCTTTTAATTTGAGTGAAAGATAAGGTTAAGAAAAATATTTAAAAAAATTAAATTCATATTTGGGCTTCAGATATCTAATATTTTAATAGATTAATTAAAACATAATGTCACCAAAGTGACCGCTTTTGTGTAGATTAATTTATTTAAAATATTAATATAATTAAAGATTTTTATAATTCATACGTTTATTAATTGATCCAAAATAAAGTTAATATTTGATCGAATTACAACGATAACTGTGGTGATAAATATGTAATAATTATAAGGTATTTTATGTGAGCAATACATTAGTTCAAAGATTAATCGATTGTTTGACATAGTTTATTATCAATGTTTGATTGCTACAACAAGAGTATTGTCCAAAGACTTGATATTAGTGTTAGGCTTGATATCTTGAGAGGAAACTAACCATTATTTTGAATTTATTGTTTACTTATGGATATCTATGTGAGCTTGTTTATTTATTTTTTTATTCTATATTTAGATAGTTTACTTTGCTGTTACAATATATGTTGAATACATTCTACACTCATGTTTAGTGAAATTAATTTCAAGGAATAGAAAAGACACTTATATATACTATTTAGTTGTATAAATATAGACCTTTCATTAAGGAGAGAACAACTTGCACCTCTCACGATGGTAAGCATCTATGAATGTAATTTTGAGACGTGAGTTCGTTCAAATTGCATGAGTCTAATAATCATAAAGTATAATATTCTAAAAAATTTTAGGAGCACAAATCTAAAGACGTTATTCATAATAAGGATTTTCTTGATAAAATTGAAAAATTTTCACTAAAAAAATAAAGGTTAATATGATATCACTTTTGATTTACTTGATGTCTATGAAATATAAGGATAAAGGATATGTGAATGGTATAGTATATAGCTTCAAAACTTAAGGACATAAGATCAAACTTTCTAACAATTGTTTGTTCTTATGATTTTGATATTGCTCTCTATACAATTTAACCAATTCAAAATTAGTTACAAGTGATAAAGGATGAGAAATAAAGTTTAGGAACTTATCTCATTATCTTAAGGGGCAAAACAATTGATTGTAAATGCATATTTAAAACCAAAATGAATTTAAATGATAATATGGACAAGTAAGGTATGTCTTATATCTAAAAGATATACCTTAAAAGAAGATATTGATTTTGTGGAGACTTACTCTCAAGTTTTACTGAAAGACTCTTTCAAAATATTAATAAAGAAGACAAATATTGTATGTACTACAAGGTCAGTGGGAGTAAACCAAGCAATACTCATATTACTAAAGAAGATAAATATTGTCTTATATATTGCCCTAAAAGTAACCTTAAAATTTAAAAATACAAAAGATTCTATGTGTATAAATTATTGAGAATCTAATTTATGTTTAAGTATGTATGCGTTCAGATATTACATACAATGTTAAAATGTTAGACATATATTTAAGCAAATCTAATATAGACCATTAGATTACAACTAATAAGGTTATGAAATATCTTTAGAGAACAAAAATTACATGCTCACATATTGAAGTACTAGTAAGTTAGAGATCATCAAGTTTATAAGCTTCGATTCTATTAGAATATTGATACAAAAGGTTTCGTCGCATTAATTGTTAATTCTGGATTGAATAGAAAGACCTCTTTAGTTATTTTCTGACAATAAGTATGCATTTATTTCTTCTATAAACAATATGAACATTTTTAAAATTTAGTTGCTAGTTAATAAAGAAAATTCAGAATGGTTGTGTGTCTATAAAACACATTGGACAAATTCTATAATTAACACGCTTATTGAGAAACTATCACTTTAGGTCTTTCATGAGTACACTGCTCATGTGGGTGTAATGTTATTTAAGGATGTTCAATTTTAGTGGGAGTTTATAATTTTGATAATGTTCATTCATTTTAGACACAATTTTGATTACTTTAGTTTAAAGTTATTTTAAGATTATTTTCTATAGAAATAAAATTCTTTTGGTTTATACACACTTTAAATTTAGTAAAGTTTGATCTCAAAAAAATTTAGGAAGACCAGTTAGAAATAGGAATGTCCAGTTCATATTTACATATAAATTTCATGCTACGCATCCATGATTGGTATATGTCATTTGATTATTTTTGTATACGTGACCATTAATGGGTTCATTCATGATTGATATGATGAAGACCATTTTGATCTTATATGGATATAATTGATTAACGAGACTGTTATAAAATACCTATTATATAATAGTAATTTTTGAGCTCATAATGTTATACTTTTGTCAAGAAACATATGTTGCCTAAGTGGGACATTGTTAGATTGAAATTTAATAATAGTGAGCACATATGTATAATTTATATTGTTATTATAAAGTTCAACACATAATTAAGTGATCAATTATTTTACACGTGTTATAGGTATTAAATTATCATAGAAATAAAAGTGTATACATCATAAGATGTATTTATAATTTTATGAGGGCAAGATTATAAATTTTTAATAGTTGATTATTAAAGCAACTATATAAAGAGTTATGATCCCGAAGAATTAGGTTAACTTGTTTTTCTCTCTTTCCCCGTCAGAGAGTTTTACATAAAGAGAAAACATATATTCCTGGAAGATCAATACCAAAGATTTAGAATTTTAACATCAAGATTCAAGATTTCTTAATCTATTGGTTAATTCAGGTATGCTTCCGCATTCAATTTACTTATTTTATTATTCTTGATTATTTGATATATATATAGATCTTTTGTTTATATTCATATTGAATATATTTGGGTTATAACACTTATTTTTATTTTCCTTATTCATAGAAAATGAACTTCAAAATATACTTGAAACTAAAGATCTTATTTTTTATTTTAAAATTTTGTTTACTGAGCCAAATTCTATAATTAATAACTCAAACTTTGAGGTTTATAAGTCATTTTTCTCGAAAACTTGTGCTTGGGTCTTGGGCCAAAATATTAGAACTTAAGTGTGTTGTTCATGAGTGTTGAACTTGAATTTAGATCGATTACGTGAGAGAAAGAAAGAAAAAAATGGTAGTAAGGTAAATTTACTCACTTTGAAGGAAAAGAGGGGTGAGTCTTTAATTTTTAAGAAAAACCTAAGAGATGAGATCACCCTTTCCCCGAACACTCTTCATCTTTCTTTACAATTTTGTTTTTGAAGATTCAAAGATAAAAGGTCAATCTTTGTTTCCTTGAGTAATAATCTAAAATTTTAACTTAAGAATGTTGTAATCTATAGCAAGTGATATATCTATTAAAGTATGGATAAAAGATTTTAGGGTGAGTAGAAAACATAGGTTTTAGTGGATTTTGAAGAGGGTGAACAAGAATGAGAGTTTTAGCCATAATTTTATTGATAAATCATTCTTTTATCATCTTTATTTCTTCTAGCAATATTGTAGTTTGTTTTATAATATTTTATTTTAGTTAAGAATAACATCTTGTATGTCTGTTTGATGATTTGGGGTGTTTAAACGTGTTTGAAAATAATTATTAATTGTAAATTCAAGATCTAGATAAAACAAACCTTATTTCTTGCGCATTCAAATTTTAATGGAAACCAGGGTTTCATCAATTTCTATTTAAAGGAGATGGAATACTTGATCAAAGGAGGGACGAATGAAGAGGAAGTGATAGAGGCTCGGAAGTCCTTTTGATTCTACCTTTGTCAAATTGTAATACTTTAGGTTGTCGAACCCATAGGGACTGTGTCGACTTCACTACTTCTTAAATTTGCACTATAGAAATAAAAACACAAGTATTTTTTATTAAGTTTGAATTAACTAAATTAACTAATAGAAAAACTAAATAACGAAAGGATAAGTATGATAAAAGTGAGGCTAAGTTGAGTCTTTGCAGAAGAGGATTCATTTGTATTATTTATCCACTTATCAATGCAATGAGTTAAATTGTCGTCTCGGTGGGTCACACTAAGGGTCGCCGCAACTGCCTAGGCGAGGTTATGCCTTGTCGATAATTCAACTTTTCATAGTTCGACAGAGCATCCTTATATGTCTTCTTCCTTATACCTAAGCGAAGAGAACTATTGAAATCCACATCTTGATGATACCTCCCGGCGTGAATCAAGGGTGAAGAATAACCAAACACATACGTCTTGTTAGTCGTTGAAATCTTGGGCGGTTAATCTCTCAACCGAATTAGTCAATGACCTTGAGCAAAGATCGTATTCTCTCATTTCATGAGCCTAACTCTCTCGATATTAGACAAATAATTTTTTCTTTAACATACTATCATCTCGAGCTCATATGCAAAGAAGAGTAAATGCCAAGAGAGAATAAACTATGAAATAAGTTTTTGCATTAATAAGTATCAAGAATAATACAACCTTCTTCTCCAACTACTCCACAAATAACCTAAACCTGCAAAGAAGTTTAGAACATAATGTAGTCGGCGGCTAAGGGTATATGAGATGTAAGATCCGGCTCTCCTAAACCTAGACCTAAGGATGATTTATATATTCCAAGCCCTAGGTTAAAGTTTTCCATGCAAGGAAAGAGTTCTAAAAGGGAAAGAATTATAACTCCTAATTAAACTATAATGCTTTATTCTTATTTCCTAAAATAACTCTTCTTTCCCATATTTTACTTTGATCAGGGCTTGACTCCTTAAACCGGCTTCGTCTTTTTCGTGCCCTATGTCTGTTAAGATCAACATATTTTTCTCTTTTCGTTGAGCATCAGTTGTCATCTTTATGTTGTTGCTGCTGCCACGACCTCCAAAGTGTTGCCGTGGTGTGGGTGCTTCATCTGCATTCCAGCATCTGTCTTCTCATTTGGCCATCTCTATAATATAGTTTTTTGTCTAAGAAAGAAAACTATCAAATACATCTGCTTAATGCAAAATATTAGATAAATTTATGTTTTAAGTGTTTGGATGCTAAAATATGGAAAATAAACAGAAATATCCATTATTACCCGTAAATATGTCCTTTAGTAGCAATAAACGAGTGAGAAAATGATTTAAAATTTAGGACTTTTAAAAACTTATCAGGAAGAAAAAAAGAAAGTATTAGAGTGTGATTGAATGGTGATCGATTACACTAAAGAGATGTGGTTGAATAAAACTTGACCGAGAATTAGAACATGAAAAGCTGAATCGAGAGACCCTCTTTCTGTCCCATTATCTAATCAGCATTTACTTTGGATGAAGAAAACTTTTATAAGCTGTCCACTACATATAGAAAGAAGAGGTATTAAATCTTAAGGTTAATCCTTAACTCTTAGTTTCTTAACTTTTTGTCCTATAACTTTTAATTTTGTAAATCTAGTCATATTAAAGAAGTTTTAATACTCAACAAGGTCCTTAACATAGACAATGCTTAAGTTAGGGTTCAATAATCCAATAATTGATCATTTGATCTGACCTAATAAATTGACTTTTCGAAAATAAATTTTGATTAGGTTCGATTTTGGGTGTTACAATTTCATTATTGCCAAAATAGTATAAACAAATAAAATTCTTTAAGAATTCCTAAATACAACAAATAAGAGAAGAAATAATCAAAGAGTAGAGATAAGGTTGGGATTTGGGGGATGTATTTGAAGTATTATTGTTGTACCTATAAAGTTAAGCTATTGGGACCAACTTACAAATAACCTAAAATTTAAAGACTAAAAAATTAATTTCCCAAAATATACCATTTAATATCAAAGTAAATATCTTTATTTATTTCCAATTAAATGGTATGAACTCTTTGTTTCAAGTCATCTTAACGGTTGTTAAATTCTGTTGTCCAAATTTGAAAACACCATGGAATTTGACTTTTTTACATTATCATCACCATTTTTATCTTTATATTCACCACATTTGACAGATTAGGGTGAGAATTGGGATAAACCAATGCACCAGCCACATTCAAGGCTCTTATGAATGAGGTATTTGGATCTTACCTTAGAAAGTTTATGCTTGTATTTTTTATGATATATTAATTTATAGTGTGGGTATGGAGGAACATGGAAGACATCTCAGGGTGGTTATGAAAGTGATAAGAAGAAATCAATTGTTTACAAAGAGAAAAAAATGCTTTTTTGGACAGAAAAAGGTTGAATACCTAGGGCACATCATATCTACATAAGGAGTAGTCACTGATCCAGCAAAAATAGAGGTTATTATGAATTGACCCTTTCCTAAATCCCTTAAATCATTAAGGGGATTTGTAGGATTAACAGGGTATTACAAGAAGTTTGTGAAACATTATGGAGAGATCAGTAAACCCCTAACTAACATGCTGAAAAAAGATGGGTTCATATGGTCCAATGAGGCTAAGGAGGCTTTGGAGAAATTGAAGAAAGCAATGTGTCAGGCCCTAGTGCTTGCTCTCCCTAATTTCAGCAAGCCCTTTTTCCTAGAAATAGATGCTAGTGCAAAAGAGATAGGGGTTGTGTTGACTCAGGATGGGAGACCCCTAGCATATCTAAGTAAAGCTTTGAACACTAAAAAGATTGACCTATCAATATATGGTAAGGAGTATCTTGCCATACTCATGGCTGTAAGCAAGTGGCGACATTACCTAGAAAGGAGCACTTTCATCATCAAGACTGATCATGAAGCTCTAAAACACCTATTGGAGCAGAAGCTATCTACCATCATTCAAAAGAAATGATTTACTAAGCTACTTGGGCTGAACTATTCCATAGTATACAGAAAGAGGAAGACAAATATAGTTACAGATGCTCTTTCTAGATAGAGGAGGAAGATTTTGAATGCATGAACATGACTGCTACTGCTCTTATTCCTAAATGGATCCAAGAAGTCAAAAATAGTTATGAAGAGGATGAATTAGCTCAGTAGATGATAGTTTTTTTGCTTATTGATCAGAATGCTCATGTTGGTTGGAATTTCTCCAAGGGAATTTTGAGGTTTGAATAGAAAGTTTATATTGGGGGAAAGGGGAGTTGAGAAAGAATTTGTTGTTGGAGTTACATGACTCTCCTAGTGGAGGATATTCTGGGATCCAAGCCACCTATCAAAGAATAAGAGCGTACTTCTATTGTCCAGGAATGAGGGAAATGGTGAAGGAACACATCAAATCCTGTGAGGTGTGTCAGAAGACTAAAGGGGAACACCTAGACAATGTTGGAAAATAGTGATTAAATGACCATATTTGAAGCATTTTTTGAAAGTATAAAGATAAGAATTCAAATAAGGAATTATTGATTCCTATTCTACTTCATGAGGTCTTTACAACAATATCTCATATGCTCAAAATTGTTGATTGGTAAATGAGAAATTGATGCTCAAAGAAAGAAGGTTGAAATAAAGTAAGGAATGAGAAACTCCATTATCCCATATTGATGGGCTAAATGAAGTTGGAAGTGTTCATATACACTTACCTACATAGTTGTAATTGAATGACTTAACTTTTGGGTTGGGGTGCACGATGAGGGCAATGCAAATATCTGGATCGGTTGAGCCTTTTTTGGGCTTGCGAATATTTTACCCGTTGTGAATAATTTTCCTTAATTTATTTTATTTTTTTTAGAAAATATCTAAAAAGAGTTTGTTTTCAGTTATAACTGCTCAGGATATTTTTAAATAATGGAAGATATAATAGCTATTTTTAGTTTATATTTGAATTTAATTCAATTTTAAACTCTAGATAATTAGCATTATCTCTTAAGATTTGAATTTTAATTCATTTCAAATTGCTCACTGTTGCCCTAATTCCACTATAAATATGAGGTTGATTTCTCAATTTTAAACACATCAAAAACACATCTCATATCTGTCAAAATATTTTCTCTCCTGGTTTTTCTTATGGTAACTGGTGAAGGCAAGAATGGTTCGGGAACTCAACAAATGTGCTATTGTTGGAGTTTCTCTTGTTCTTGTATCTTGGGAGATAGACTACCAATAAACTCAACACCATCGGAGTGGCAGAAAAACTATCTTAAGGAAATTGCAATTGTGAAGGCCTCAACACGATTCTGATTTATCGTTTCCAAAATGAGTTTGATCTAAAATTTTATCTATTTTATTTCATATCTTTGTTTGGATTTTATTCTATTTGCTAAATAATAATATTATTTTATTATTATTATTATTTTGTTGGATTAACTACTTATTATTCAATAGCCAAAACATGGTTGCATCAACTTATTTCTATTCTTAATAGGGCATGGGAAGTGGTTACTATGGATTTCATTGAAGGACTCCATATTTCAATGAAAACCAAGTGTGTTTTGGTGGTTATAGATAAGTTTACAAAATATGGGCATTTCCTAAGCTTATCCCACCCCTATATTGCTCTAAAAGTTGTCCGAGCCTACCTAGACCAGGTGTACAAGTTACATGGACCTCCTAAATTCGCCATTTTAGACAGGGACAAGGTTTTTACCAACCTATTCTGGAAAGAATTGATGAAGCAGATTGGGACAACTACCTATTTCAACACTGCATACCACGCCGAGACAGATGATCAATCTGAAAGATTGAACCAGTGCCTAAAGCATTATTTTAGGAACATGTGCTTCTTGAAGTCAAAAACTTGTGCAAATTTCTTACCACAAGCAGAATGGTGGTATAATACCACCTTCCATACTGTCTTAAGGATTACTCCCTTTGAGGCATTGTATGGGTATAAGCCCCAAACACTAGCCTGGAATCTATAATCTACATTGAATATCATACAAGAGGAGCAGGACAAAAGAGTGCATATAAATAAATTATTGAAGGAGCATCTAGAGAAGCACAGAAAACGTTTAAAATATTATGTTGTCAGGAATAGATCAAAAAGAACGTTTGAAGCTGGAGAAGAGGCTTACCTGAAGCTCCAGCCTTATCGCCAAACCTCCCTAGCCTTGAGGAAGAATTTGAAGTTAGCTGCCAAATTCTATAAACCCTACAAGGTGATAAGAAAGATCATGTCAGTTGCCTACGAATTATAGTTACCAAATTATTCAAAGCTCCATCATGTTTTCATGTGAGCCTACTCAAGAAAAAACTAGGGTAGAGAGTTGTTACCTCGACAGATCCTCCAAAATACGACTTAAGACGGCAGGTTAAGGTCTACCCAGCCATGGTCCATGAAAAAAGGATGGTGAAGCGCCACAACCGAGCTATCACATAATTGTTGATCTAGTGGTCCAATTTGGGAGCTGAGAAAGCCACATTGGAGGACTACACTATCCTCAAGTCCCAATTCCCCGATTTTGATCCTTGAGGACAAGGATCCACTGAAGGAGGAGAAAATATCATGAACGGACATAAAGACTCGATGCAATTAGAGATTGGAAAGAAGAGAATTGGGGATTTGATCGAATTTGGGGAAAATGAGAAGATTGATCTAGAAGGAGCACGTGAGGAAGAACATGATGAATTAATGAAGAAACGACAGCGTTTGATGAAACTGGAGAAACGACTGCATTTTGTGGACAAGCCAACATGGACCAGCTGAAGATAGATCAAGGTTGTCGGGTCGAGCAGAATGGAGGCCCAAACATTAGTTTAATTATTAGCTAAATAAGACAAAAGGTTTAGCTGTCTGGTTAATTATGCCAGCTGTAAGATAATTAACAGAATTGTACACCTCTGGTTAAAATGTTTGTACCGAGCTATAGAGAATTTTATCCATGAATTAAAATGAAAAAATTTCTCTTCTGAAATCTATATCAATCCTTCTAAAATCCCCAAATTCTTTTCTCTATCTTGACAAGATAACTATTGAAATACTACACATGATATAAATTTGGTCATCAATTTTAAAAAACGATAAATAAAATTGTTTATGTTTTCGATCCGTAAACTTTTGATCACTGAGACTTTTATTACCGTTAACCTATAACGAGAAAATGATCTAATCTAATACTAAAAAATAAATTACCTAAAGAGTCTATAAACTATTATTTTACTTTTATTTAATTTTTAATTAAACTCTTAAAATTTTAAAACTTTATCATTTTAACCTCAATATCTTCGAATTTCAAGAAAATTTAGAATTTCCTACAACCATCAATAATTCATTAAAAAATAAACAGCAGTCATAAAGGACTTTCTAAAGCTATAGTTTCTTAAATTTAAAATAGCATTTTTTTTGAAAACAAGGAAAGTCCAATTGGAACCCCAAGTGAAACAATAGTTCAATAAAAATAGTTTAAGAATTATTTAGATAATAATAGTTTCAAAGATTAAAAGTTTATAAAAAATATATAAATAATTTTATTAGTCTTTTTTAAAATCGGTGATCAAATTTATATTAAAAACAAAAATAATTATTTTAACAATTAACATTTATTTAATAATTTCAATTAAATGGGCATGAAACCTCTTACGTTTCCAGCCACATATAGTTGTTAAATTCTGTTGGAAATTGTGGCCCAAATTTAAAAACACCATGAAATTTGACTTTCTTACATTATCATAACCAACTTTATCTTTCTATTCAATGCATTAAGGATTTTTTAAATAAGTCTTGTACATTGTATTTTCTTCTTTTTCCCATTAAGAAATTATAATTTTAGACTCCATTTCACAATTTTAAAATTTTAAACCACCTTTGCTTATTCCGGCTTTTAATCCTTTAATGTGTGAATTAATGATCAATTAAAGTCTAAGCTACCTTAATTAGAACAAACCAAACGCGTCCTGTGATAGTTGACCAAAGATGAGTTGGTCCCAATTCTCATCCTAATCTGATGCTTACGGGTAATGATCCAGTGGTTAGATATCAATATTTATCTAAAAATAAAAAAATAATCTAAAATGTTAACAAAAGAAATTAATATTTTATTTAAAATAAATTTAAAATTTATTCTTTTAACCTTATCATAAGCCTGCCGCACCAGGGAACTACCCGTGTGTCAGCCGCCAAATTAACCATTTTCTTGCAGGCAGTTTCTTAATACCAACATCGGCATAGCTCATCGTTTTCTTTCCATCAGACAGAGAGACAGAGAACTATCACTCATTTGCAAAAAAAAATTTAAGCTTCTACCCTGCATCGCCGTTTTTCCTGGTCATTGGGGCAGAGAAAGAAGGTAAACATCTTGCTTTAAAGCTCTGTTCTTTCTGTTTTATTTGTTGAGTTTTGAGTTAAAGAACAACTTTTTTATGTGTATACAAGATACTCTTATTTATTTGGAAAAGTGAAGAAAAATTACCATTAGGTGTGCATTGTAAACAAACTCCTTGGTCTTAAGCAAAACTAAAGATTCAAAAGCACACAAGTACAAGCCTAGACTCCACCAAATATAAATATGCTGCCCTTTCGACCTCCTACAACTGACCTTCTTGAACCACCCATAGAGCCTCACTTGAAACCCATTCGGTTCATAGAAACCTTAGCTCATCTTTATGGCCGCCTTGAAACTTGCTCAGAACCTGAGAAATCATTGGTATGCATGGAGCAGTACTCCATCTTGAGTAGCCTAGGTGATCCTAAGTTATTGAGAAGGTGCCTCCGTGCTTCAAGGCTATTTGCCTCTGATGTGCACTCCAAGGTAGTTTTATCAGCTTGGTTAAGGTATGAGAAGAGAGAAGATGAGATTGAAGGTGTATCATCAATGGACTGTAGTAGTTTCATTATTGAATGTCCTAAGGCTACTCTGGAATCTGGGTGTGACCCAATTTCAATTGATGACCATTGCAAGTGTCATCAAAAACATACCAACTCCACTGATGCCCAATTCTCTAAGGACAACGAACTTTCCACATTGGAAGACGATAGTGATTTGTGCTTTAGTGTTGGCAATGAGGAGATTAATTGCGTTCGATTTCAAATCGCTGGACTTTCAACCCCATTTAAGGCAATGCTGTATGGGAGTTTCATGGAGTCAAAATGTTATAAAATTGATTTTTCACAAAATGGCATCTCCCTGGAGGGGATGAAAGCTGTGGATTTGTACACTAGGACTAAGAGGGTGGATTTCTTTTCTCCTAAGATGGTTCTCGAGCTCTTATCTTTTGCAGAAAGGTTTTGTTGTGAGGAAATGAAGTTGGCTTGTGATATTCATTTGGCGACCATAGTCAGCTGTATAGAGGATGCTTTGGTCCTTATTGAATACGGGTTAGAGGAAAGGGCATATGTTCTAGTGGCTTCATGTTTGCAGGTGCTGCTGAGAGAGCTGCCAAGTTCTCTTTATAACCCGGAAGTGATGAGGATATTTTGTGCTGTTGAGGCAGGGGAGAGATTGGCATCAATGGGACATGCTTCTTTCTTTTTGTATTATTTCCTAAGCCAAGTAGCTATGGAAGAGGATATGGTGTCTAATACTACATTGATGTTGTTGGAAAGATTAAGAGAATGCGCCACATTACAGTGGCAGAAGGCTCTAGCTTTGCATCAATTGGGTTGTGTGTTGCTTAGGAGACGACAGTACAAAAGTGCTCAGTGCTATTTTGAAGCGGCTAGTGAGACAGGTCATGCTTATTCATTAGCTGGTGTTGCAAGATCCATGTACAAGCAAGGTCAACGGCATTCAGCTTACAAGTTGATGAACACACTCATATCTGAGTATAAAGCAGTTGGGTGGATGTATCAGGAACGATCTTTGTATAATATTGGAGACGCAAAGATCGCTGATTTGAACACTGCAACGAGATTGGATCCCACCTTGTCATTCCCATATAAATACAGAGCAGTCGCAAAGGCAGAGAAGAAGCAAACTCTGGATGCTATTTCGGAGATTGACAGAATCATTCGATTCAAGCTTGCATCAGACTGCCTAGAATTGCGAGCTTGGTTCTTCATAGCAATTGAGGATTATGGAAGTGCTATGAGAGATATCAGTGCACTGTTAACTTTGGAGCCAAATTACAAGATGTTCAATGAGCAAGTAAGCGAGGATAATTTGATAGAGTTCCTGAAGCATAAGGTTCAGCAGGGAAGTCAGGCTGACTACTGGCTGCAACTTTATGATCAATGGTCTTCCGTTGATGATATTGGCTCTCTAGCTATATTTCACCAGATTCTTGTGAATGATCCTAGAAAAAGTCTCCTAAGATTTCGGCAATCTCTTATTCTTTTAAGGTAAGCTTTCTATTATAAAGTGTCCATATAGTTGTCTTGAACTGCAATTCTTGCTCTGCCTATGGTTACTAGTTAATTGTTGAATTTCTATGGTTTTAACAATAAATGCAATGTTGTTTACGTTTAAATCTCCTTTTTTGGAATATGATTGTTCTCAGCCTTGATCCTACTATATGTGATTAAATAAAGAATAGTGGATATACATTAACATTGCAGGCTTAAGTGTCAGAAGGCTGCTATGCGATGTTTGCGATTAGCTTGCAATCTTTCAAGTTCTGAACACGAAAAGTTAATTTATGAAGGATGGATTTTATATGACATTGGCCTTTGTGAAGAAGCTCTTGCTAAGGCTGAGAAGTCCATTTTAATTCAAAGGTCATTCGAAGCCTTTTTCCTGAAAGCCTACGCATTGACAGATTCAAATCTGGATTTCGAGTCTTCTTCTTATGTCATTGAAGTTTTAGAGGAGGCAATTAGATGCCCCTCGGATGGGCTTCGGAAAGGACAAGTGAGTAAATTTATTCTTGGGGTCTGTCATTTGACCATCATTTCTATCAGTTTGTTTATGATGATATTTTGCAGGCATTGAACAATTTAGGCACTATCTATGTGGATTCTGGTAAACTGGATCAAGCTGAAAACTGCTACATGAATGCCCTTGAAGTCAAGCATACAAGAGCTCATCAAGGGTTAGCACACATATACTCTTTAAGAAATCAGCAAAAGGATGCTTACGACGAGCTGTCCAAACTGATAGAGAAGGCACATAATAATGCCTCAGCATATGAAAAGCGGTCAGAGTACTGTGACCATGAAATGGCAAAGAATGATCTCAACATGGCAACAGAACTGGATCCACATAGAGCATACCCGTATTGCTACAGGGCAGCTGGTAATTTTCTAATGTCTTTTCTTTGTTTCTGAATTTTGATTACGGCTAGTGACACGTATTTGGCTTCTGGTTCTTGAGCTTGTATGACTTCTTGGTTATATATATATATAAAAAAAAAAAAACTAAATTGCTAATGTGAGAAATAGATCATTGACACAGTTTAGATTAACCAAGTGTACATGATCGATGGTTCTGGACAAATCACAATTTGTCCTTTAAAGTTCTATACACATCCACTTCCCTCCATTCTTGATGTCTTCATTAGCATTAGAAAGAACATGAAGTTCATATCTAGATATGTTGAATGGATGGAGCACAATACAATCAATTTAATGTTTAAGCACCACCTGTTTTTATAGCCTGGTTTTCATCCAAGAAAGAATGATCTTCCAATCTTCTATTTAACAAATTTCAGGAGGCATAACTTCTTCATAATCATGTTTTTTATAGATCTTCTCTTTTTTACTGTAAATTTTTCACTTCACTCAAGATATTATCTTCTAAGAAAATTAGTCAGTACTGACATGTTGCATTATATTCTTAGTGCTAATGGATGAGCAAAACGAAACTGAAGCAATCGAAGAGCTTTCAAAAGCCATAGCATTCAATCCTGACCTCCAATTGCTTCATCTCCGAGCTGCATTTTATGAGTCAATCGGTAATCTCAATTCAGCTGTCCGTGATTGTGAAGCAGCTCTCTGTTTGGAACCGGACCATACAGAAACACTTGATCTGTATAATAGAGCACGGTACCGAGCCATAAATCCTCAACAAATATAAGAGGCACTCTTATTATATTTCTGATGAACTTCTGGAGTTTATTGTCAATAGCTAGCATTTATCTGCAGATGGCCATGAAAAAGAAGACAGAGAGCAGTTGGATGTAAATATGATAGCTATGTAACTAATAATAGTACTGAAATGGAGTCATGTAAAGGTTAAAGGATTTAACACTGTTGTAACTATAGTGTGATTCATTGCATAAAGAAATGCATACATTGTACAAAATCCCTTTTCATAATGTATCTTTTGGTTCTTAATATTCTTCCTCCATGTCTCAATATCTCCCTCATCTCTCTCTCTCTCTCTCTAATGCTATTCGACTTCATGCTTAATGATCTTATTTAGTGGTACTAGATAAATGGAAGAGGGAAGAGAATCAACATATATTCATTTGCAAGTTGTCATACAATCCACTTCAGAATCTGAATGAATAAATGATTAAAGAAAAGAGTAAAGAAATGAGAAGAAACAATCAAGGTTCATAACTCTTCTATCTCTCAGTGTCATGACTAGTTTTAATTTCTATTGCTTTTCAATTTGAGTTAGTTATGTTTTAATTATCATTAGCCGTTGGAACATATTAATGAATCGATACGTTTCATTTGTTTTGTTTGAATTGAACCAAACGCTACCGTATGGTAGCTTAGGGCTATGTAAACTGTTGAAGGTGTTAAAGGAGGTATCAAGAAAAATGAAATGAAATCTGGTCTTCCCCAATTTCTTCTTCTGTTACTTTAACCTGTTTCAGCTTCTGTTCTCTATCCTTGCTCTAATCTTTTCTCTTCTCTTAATAATTCTGTTCTTTGGATTCGTACTGTTACAAAGGTATCAGAGTCCAGCTTGAATCCTTTCAAATGGCGGTGAATCAGTTGCACTCAGAGTTTAATCGTCTGAAAATTTCAATCGATTGGATGTTCAACGAGTTTCAAGCAAGATTTTTGGCAGACACAAAGTTGCTGTTTGAGAAGGCCTTTGGGAAATCTATCGACCTTCCCGACGATATTCAGATGCAGACCTTTCTTTGGGAAATCTATCGACCTTCCTGACGATATTCAGATGAAGAGCTTTGGAAAATCTACCAACCTTTCTGACGATATTCAGATGCATGATTATGCAGGTTTCTTCGATTTTACTCAATCGACACAAATTTTAAATTCATCGAGGAATTTTATGGGGGTGAGTTCGGGTGAAATCCAGCAATTTGATGATATGTTGGTGCTAACGAATGAAATAATTGATGGCGAAAGGAGTAATTTAGAGCATGGTAAAACTGTAATCAGTAAGATGATTCCTATCAATTCGGATGATAAATCTCAGCATCCTCCTTCAAGTGCTTTCAATTCCCAGTTCTGTACAATCAATTCTAGTGCACCAATTGAAAACAACTTAATTTTTTTAGTCGAGATGGAATAGAATTCTATGATATGGTAGACGCTCTTAAGCTCAATCCTAAGTTTCACAATCAAGAGAATTGGAGGATCCTTGATTTTTTCTCACACCATCCAAAGAGCTTGCACATGTTCACTGTCCTTTTTGATGACTTGGGTGTTCCACAAGATTATAGACATATGAAAGGTTCTGGTGTAAACACCTATACTCTGATCAACAAAGCTGAGAAGGCCCACGATGTTAAATTCCATTGGAAGCGCACTTGTGGGATCAAACTTCAGGGATGTACAGAGTTAACTAAGAACCCCATGAAACCGTCACTAAATTAAGGTATGTTGTTGGATTTGTTTGTGGTGGATAGAGAAGTGGATTCAGACGCAACTCAACTGTTTGAAAAATGGTTTGTGAAAAAAATATAAGAATTCAATTGCTGACAAGTTTATCTTTGAATTAATTGAGAGAGATGACCCATATGAATTTAGACTTCTACTAATGACAAAAGTGGGTATAGTTTTTCCATTTACTCATGAGCACTGGTTGAGCATTTGAAAATATTTGTCTGGTAATGCTGACAGAGTTTGGAGACAAGGCTGGACAAAATGTTTAACATGGGATGCAAGCACTATGTATATGTTCAATGATGGCTTTATTAAGAAGCATTGTCTGCGATACCAACTAAGATTATTAACCTTTTGTAGGCATTTTGTGAATTATGATAAGATAACAGATTTACACATGCCAACAATATCGGTGATATGAACTTTCTTTGACAGACTAAAGCTTAACCCCTTATTTTTTAAAAGGGTTCTCTTACTTGGATATTCCAATGGCTTTCAAGTTCTTAATATGGAAGATGCCACTTATGTCAGTAAACTTGTTTTAAGGGGTAATGGTCTAGCTACACTTTTACCAATGTAGTCACTCCCTGAAATGTCTGGAGGTCATGAAAAATTTAAAGCATCAGATCTTTTAGTTCTGATGATTACCGATGAGTTAAAAGTCTTGGATTTGTTGTTAATCAGAATAGATGGTTTTGAAGAGGTTAAAACTAAAAATGCTATGCTCTCTCTTACTGTTGTTAAATTCTATTTGTTAATGTCTCATAATTATGTTCATGTATTGAGATTTAGATCAACTATAGTTAGATGCAGTCCTCGAATAGTTGTTGTGAGGCTGGCAATAGAAACATACCGCTTCAATGCTTTCAATCTTAAAAATAAATTTAGTGTGCTCACTTATCTTGTCCCGCAAGCAGAAAGCCAAGAAATATTTGGGATTAATATAGGATATGGTCTCATGACAGTGGCTCTCATATGATTAGTTTATGCTTCAAACAGTCTGTTACAGTCAAATACATGTTGCTTAAGTCTACAGAACCTGATTTCATCTCTTGGGGTTATTCCATCAACATCTCCTAGTAATGGAACTCTTGTGGTTCAATATGCCATGGAAGCTAGAAAGCAATTAGCTGTTGGAAGGAGTTTCACTTATGGTTTTTTCAACAATATTGAAAAGAAAGAAAATTTTAGTCTTCTTTCTAGAAGTTAGTGGGAGAAGAAATTGCTGCTAGTTTATACTTCTTTTTCGATTGAGGATAAAAGAGTATGGGGACATGTTTGGTCTAACCATTTGACGAAAGTAAAGATGATCCAAGTGAATCAAGGATTGGTATTCAAGGAATGTTGCCATGAAAATTTTTCTTTAATCCTTGAGGTCAAGGATTTCTTAAAGAAGGAAGCTTTGTTATGACTAGTTTCAATTTTTATTGCTTTTGAATTTGAGTTAGTTATGTTTTAATTGTCATTAGCCATTGGAATAAATTAATGAAACGATACGTTTTATTTGTTTGTTTGAACTGAACCAAACGCTACCGTATGGTAGTTTAGGGCTATGTAAGCTGTTGAAGGTGTTAAAGGAGGTATCGAGAAAAATGAGATGAAATCTGGTCTTCCCCAATTTCTTTTTCTGTTACTTTATCCTGTTTCTGCTTCTGTTCTCTATCCTTGCTCTAATCTTTTCTCTTCTCTTAATAATTCTGTTCTTTGGATTCGTACTGTCACACTCAATTATATACATCGATTTATTTCTCTTTCCAGGCTTTTGATTAGAGAGAAGAATCTACTCTAAACTTTGCTAATTTGGAGCTCAACATTGGAAACTGCAGAAACAAAATGCAAATTTGTAACGATGCTATAGAAAATGTACAGATTTAGGTTAAGAAAAGAAACAGAGTATAGATTTAGAAGAAAAATAGAGAATAAAATATAAGATTTTTCTCAATTCATCAATCAAGCTTTATATTCTGTTTGATCAACATATATAATTCTGCCATACACTAACATTCATTGTATTATATTTTAACAAGTGTCATGTTGAACACAAACTTGTTGAGGTTGTATGTTAAAATATAATAAAGTGTGTGAGTGAGATCGTTCCCACGAGTATTTGGTAGAATATTTCAAAGATAGTTAACATACACAAAAGATAAGAAAATCCCTTTGTATAAACATATACTAAAGTAATTATGCAATTGTCACCAAACTGTTGTAGCAAAATAAAATTATCACTAAGATGCAGTAGCAAAATAAAATTATCACTCAGATGCGATAACAAAATAAAATTGAGAACGGAGAAATGGATGAAGCTGCACAAACACAACACAGAGGAGTATTTAAGCTTAAGACAGACTAGGCTTACTATGGCAAAGACTTCACTGTTATCCTGAAAGCTTATTGTTCTATTGGTTTAACAAGTGTTCGACAAAGTTTACAAAAAATGCCTATATTATCCCTATCCCGAAGGCCTAACACTCAAAAATTCTAAGTCATTTGGTGGAGGCTCTAGAGTCCTATTGGTTTCACTTTTGCCAGATTGTAGTATTTAAGATGTCGGTCTCACGAGGACTGTGCCGATTCTACTACTTCTTATAACTGCACTAAGAAATTAAAAACACAAGTAATTGGATTAGTTTTGATTGCATTAACTAAACTATATCAAATTATAGAAAGGAAATAATTGAGAAGAATGAGGTTAGATTGATTGCTTTGTAGAGGAGAATCCAGTTATTAATGCAACAGGGTTGAACTGCCGCCTCGGCGGATTATACAAAGGATCGTCGCAGCTGCCTAGGCGGGGTTGTGCCTTGTCGACAATTCAACTTTCCATAGTTCGAAAGAACAGCTGTATATATTTCTTCCTTATCCCTAAGCGAAGAAAACTGTTGAAATCCCCGTGTCTTGATAATACCTCCCGGTGTTAATCAAGGGTAGATCATAACCTCACATGCGTCTTGTTAGTCGTTGAAATCCGATTCAGATTAGTCAATGCCCGTAAGCAAATACCGTATTCTCTCGTTTCATGAGCCTAACTCTCTCGATATTAGACAAATGGATATTTCTTTACATACTTATCATCTCGAGCTCATATGCAAAGAAAGTTAAGTACCCAGAAAGAATAAACTATAAAATAAGAATTGTATTAATAAATATCAATAACAATGTAACTGTAACCCCCTTAGCCCGGTCTAGACGGAACCGACACTAACGGGTTACACGGGGAATATCAAACCAAACCCGCAAAGGTTCGATTCGATAAACAACCCTAAAACCGATATTTTTTTTATTTTATCTTACTAGATGCACAATCTTATTCCTACGTGACAAGGTCTCATACAAAGCATTGTCGGTAACACATTAATTAAAATCAACTATCCGATTAAACACTAACATAGATTAAGGACTAAAACGTAAAACTTTTAAATGCTATTAACAAAATATAAATTCTCTTCATCAAAGTTCAATTAAACATATAAGAGTTCCTCACAACAAATTTCAACTCAAATGGATCATTCTAACATCATCAATTGCATGTTCCTTTAATTCAGGAACCAAAATGTAAATCTTCCAAAATACAAGGACTTCATCCAAATTAGATTAACCATATTTAAATTAAATCAACTTTATGCATGCATGCAAAATTTCAGCTCAAAATAACATCTGCAAGTACCTTAATAGAACAAAAGAAGATATTCGGGACTAAAATATAATTTCTAGCAACTTTCAATTCTTGGTGATTAAAGATTTTGAAACTTTAGGTCTGGAACCAAAAGTTTCGTTACACTAAGTGCATACCAATTACTCAATATTCAACCATTAATTAGATCCACTAAATGCATCAATCCTAGGCATATTTAGTAACATATGACACATAATCAACAACACGGACATCAATCAAGCTATAGGCATGCTCCCTAGGAAATGATTAACAACATATCAATCATGCTAGAACATGCTTCAACAATCCAAACAATTCCAAAGTTCAACAATTAACAATCAAACAATAATGGTCTTATTACAACATAAACCAAAGCCTAAGTACACACTCCTCACATAGGTTGGGTTACACATTGCCTTGCCCAATTTGTTTGCCAAAAACATACCAAATTCAAAGTGATTCTTCCCCTTGGTTTCCTTACCTCGAACGAAGCTCCAAGTGCCTTTATTTCTCTGCATGGATGAAAAGAGAGCTTAAGCAAACATGCTTAGTGAGGAAGCTCTACACAAATCATCAATGCATCTATTTAAAACCATGTTAAAACCATAATTTGTAATACATTGTTAAATCATGCATGCTATCATCTCATGCTCATGTTCTTTAAATCATATGCATCCTTGAGTTCACATAACCTTTTCAAAACAATTTATAAATGATGTACAATCTTATTCTCATATTCATGTATGTATATTGGCATTCTAGTGACCACTTTAATGTGAACCTTGAGTTCACCGAATACACGGATCCTTTTTCTCAACATGCATCGGTCGGACACTTAGTCATCCTTGTATACATGTTATCCCCCACTACGCACGGTTGGACACAAAGTCACCCTTGTTTACGTATGGGTCAACTATATGCACGGTCGGACACAAAGTCACCCTTGTTTACATATAGACAAGCTCTACCACGCACGGTTGGACACAAAGTCACCCTTGTTTACGTGTAGGCGGCTCTACCACGCACGGTTAGACACAAAGTTACCCTTGTTTACGTGTAGGCAATATTCTGTAATCTCAATTTTGTTTACAGTGCACTTAAGACAATCCTAATGACATGTCATTTGTATTCGAATCTAAAGTTAGTGTCACTAAGCCAATATCATAATCAAATGTACATGATAACTTGCTGCTCATAATGCATGAATAATATGTTCAACAAATGAACCAAAGCCATGCCCAAAGGCACCATCATGTATAAGGCAATTAACCATATTGTATTTCAAAACTTGCTGCTCATAATGCATGCATAATATGTTCAACAAATGAACCAAAAGCCATGCCCAAAGGCATCATCATATATAAGGCAAATAACCATATTGTATTCCAAATCATTTCTCATAATTTTTCATAATCATGGATGCTAAATAAGCTATACATTTCAGCAAGTAATTCTCATGTATGCACCATTTCAAAACATGCTCATGCATTTTCATAAATCTCATTGCATTATCAACATAATGCCTTTAACAAATGTAGCCGAAACTCATACTGGTTTATCAAAAACAATTACTTTACTTACTCTTGAACTATGAAAGGTTTTCACACTCTTCCATAGTCCTCAAAAACAAAACCGTACCAAACGCGTTCGCTTTAAATCCGAAATCACTCACCAACAAGCGAAACAAGCTTTCGCCGCTATCCGATGATCGCACCAACGCACCAGCAATCAAGCTTCTTCTTGTACCTCTTCTACAACATTAAAAACAGAACATTCTCACATCATAACATGCTTAAACCAACAGCCATATCCGATCACCGTTAAACTACCGAAAACTTAGCCGAAAAGACCGTAAACTAAGCTGAAACGCATCCGAACAACATCAGCCCAAAACCTAACGAATCTAACATCTAATCCACTCCAATTATGATCCAAAAACACATCCAAACCATCCTTATACCTCCAGAAACATTTAAGCATCTAAAACAACCCATAAAACAACCGAAAAGCACCTTAAAACTACACCGATTGCATTATTCCGGGATTAAATTAATGTGCTATCAAAAGTAGACTCAATTAATCATTAAATCAACATAAAAACATGATTAAATTCATCTAATTTCCAGCATTAAATGAGATCCAAAAAGATTTCACAAAAACATCTCAAAATCACTAGATCTAACATTAAAAACATAGAATCAAGTTTTTATTCAAAGATTAGCAAGCTAATACTTGGGAATTTCAATAAAGAACCTTAGAAAAGAATAAAAATCCAGAAAATTACCTTCAAGATCTATTCACCAAAAATATGAGATTTCCCCTTCTTGATTCCTTGCAATTTGATGTAGATTTGATGAAATTGATGCATAGGTTTTGTAAAGGATGAAAAGATGATGCAAGTGATAGAATCTTTATGGAAAAAGATGCTAAAATCAACAAGGAATTGAAGAGAAAAGATGAAGAGAAAGTGGAGAGAAAATGAGAGAAAAAGATGAGAGAAAATGAGAGAAAAGTGGTTTTGAGAGAAAATGAGAGAAAACTAAATTAAAGTAATTAAAAATACCTTTTTGGTGAATAAATCATCATTAAAAATTAGAAATGGGTTTATGGCCCTCTAAGGATTCTAAGTTTAGCTTGCTTTTCAATTTAGTCACTAAAATACAATAATTGTCGAAAATCACCAAATAAGTCCTCAATTTTTCCAAAAAATTACAAATTGGTCATTTATGCATAATTAAGCATAATTAAAAATCATTATAAAATCCAAATTATTTTCTTTTAATTTGAAGCATATTTTTAATATTTCAAACCACCTTCCAAATTATTATTTTTCTTAATTAAAAATATCCTTATTTTATTTTTCCCAGAATTAATGAACCGGAGAATCCGATTCGACCCGAATCGAATTCCCCTAACTAAGCCTAAACTAATAACCCCAAAAATGGGATGTTACAACTCTCCCCCTCTTAAGAAAATTTCGTCCTCGAAATTTACCTCAAGTAAACAAGTGAGGAAACTGCTCCTCTATACTTTTCCATGTCTCCCAAGTTACCTCTTCGACACCTCGGTGTTTCCAAAGCACTTTAACCAAAACTATGATTCTTCCTTGAAAAACCTTTGTATCCACATCCAAAATCATCACTGGTTCTTCCTCATAACTCATATCCTCTCTTAACTCAATCTCCTCAACTGGTACAACATGAGAAGGATCTGATCTATACCTACGAAGCATTGATACATGAAAACATCATGCATCTTACTCAACTCCTCCGGTAACCTCAACCTATAAGCAACAGGACCAACACACTCCAACACCTCATATGGTCCAATAAAACGAGGACTCAACTTACCCTTACGACCAAACCTCATTACCTTCTTCCATGGAGAAACCTTAAGAAACACTTTGTCCCCAACATCATACTCTATCTCCCTACGTTTCAAATCGGCATAGGATTTCTGCCTATCCGAAGCTTCCTTAAGTTTAGTACATATCAACTTAACTTTCTCATCCGTATCCTTCAACATTTGAGGCAAAAAAAAACATACTTCTGTCCAACTTCCTTCCAACACAAAGGTGTACGACACTTACGCCCATATAACGCCTCAAACGGTGTCATCTGTATACTCGTCTGAAAACTATTATTATAAGCAAACTCTACCAACGACAATTGCTTCTCCCAAGAACCTTGAAACTCGATGATACAACACCTCAACATATCCTCTAAAGTCTGAATAACACGCTCAGACTGTCCATCCGTCTGTGGATGATAAGCTTTACTAAAGCTAAGCCTCGTACCCAAAGTAACCTACAAACTCCTCCAAAACTTAGATGTAAACCGCGGACCTCTATCCGATATGATCAACTTGAGCACACTATGCGACTTCACCATCTCAGAAACATACAACTCTACCAACTTATCCATAGATCACATTGTATGCACGGCAAGAAAATGTGCACGCTTTGAAAACCTATCAATAATAACCCATATAGAATCCTTCTTGGACTCCGTCACATCTTCCTTTAAACCAACCCAAAAGTACACACTTTTAAGATCTCTATACATCATCACAATACCCGGATGCATAGCAAACGGACTAGTATGTGCTCCCGCTAAAATAGCTTACCTCAACTCAACCTCATCCGGCACCACAATCTAACCCCTAAACCACAACATCTCCTCCTCATCCAAAATGATACTCGGTCGGTCTACCCTTAGCCATATCCTCCACAAAAGGTACCAACGTCTCATCCTCTAACTGTTTTACCTTATCATCTCAATCAAGATAGGCTTTACTTACACCACTCAACCACCTTCCTTTGAAATACTCAACTTAACAAACATCACTCTCAACTCAACTGCCGTCTTACGGCTCAAAGATTCAACCATCACCTTAGCTTTCCCGGATGGTACACAACAGACAACCCACACTTACCCTCTTTGGATAACCAACAAATTCTTTCCCCACACCAAAGCAACAATGCACAAACCACCACACCATCTCAACCTCTATAGAAAACATAACTCAAAAGAAAACCCCATAAGGTTAATAACCAACTCTTGATAACCACAACAGTTTCCACACTATCACCATCGAACTTACCTTACTTTTGACATCCTCCCCTATACCAAGTAACCAACTAAGCCTTTCACCAACCTTCACTCCACACCATAAACTTCAGAATAACTTTGCACAAAACTGTCAACATTGTCTTAAGCAAGCTCCACCACCACCAACAACTTCATTATGAGTCATATTAACCATATCACAACATCACAACATATCATCCATTTACCTATGAATGTTAAAACCCAACATCCAAACAACAACCTATGTCTGTCCTAAAAACTTTCAAACCTTATCATGTTATAGATACACCACTCACACATCTTTCCAAAGGGACTTAGAAACCCAAGAAAACCGTACTCAAACAAACGATTAATCCAACAACCCTCATAAGAAAACTCCATACCATCCATAGAACTTACTACCAAACTTATGATGATTCTTTCCGACTTTAACCCTGGGCACCTTTACTACTAATAATAACGCAAAGAAAATTGATACTCACTCTTACCTTATCAGCAAGATAACCATTTACATATGATTCAAACATAACCCAAATAAGCTCAGTCGAAAACACATGTTTTTCCCCACCTTCTACCACAACACTTACCACCAACTACACGGAAAAAGATTACAATAAGCCCCGATCAAGACACCATTCCATCTCGGTACTTTCCGTAACAACCATGCGGTTAACATAACACAAAAAGATTCTCAACACAAAACTAAACCTTGCCAAGAACATATCCTTCACTAAACCCTCAACAAACACTTAGCCACGACTTGTCTCCGATCAACTTTACCAAGGTTGAATTTCGCTCATAGATCCACCATATAACTAGGTCTCCCTATAGGTTAACCGATCATCTTCCCTTGTAACTCCACAACAACCCAGGCTTATCCCACATAACAAACTCCCATTGCAAGCACCCTTATGTAAGCCAAGTCATCCCCAGTTGCTAACATTCTACAAAACATATCATACAAGAAACTTACCAACTTTGTGTCAACCTTAACATTATACCCATTATAACGATAATATCTCCAACTTAAGGTTTAGCCACCATAACCAACTCCACCAAGGTTCAAAATTTAAAATCTACACATCATTAAGTGCCTTGACACTTAACCCAAAACTTCTTCCCATTACCAACTCATCGATAAACCAACTCTTACCTTAACTATACCACAACAAAAACCAAGCTTGTAGAACTATTCTTCCACTAGCTCCAACATCTCTTATTTTATAACCTTGCCAAGGCGGTAATCATAATGATGAAACATCCACAAACACGAACCCACCGAATACCAAAACCTCAAGACACTTTCCGATAAAAGCAAACCCATAAGACTAAACAATCGATACAAACCATAAATTGTCCAGCGATCCATATTACAACACTTCAGACATCATCAAAAACTAACTTTACCCGAAGTATATCCAACTTAGCATCCTGTAAACACAACGTGTACATTTTCCTCCTTTATAGTACAACCAAATCTCTCAAGGTCACAACAATCTATGATTTAAACCCCCGATTTCACAACTCTCATACCAATATGTATCTCATATTTTACTTCTATCCTGACCATACCAGATTGGTCACAACCTCCGATCTAACTGCACACTAACCACACTACAAAGAATTCCATGTAATTTCCACAAAATAGTTTCACATCACTCAGAAAAACACCAACCCGCCTTACTCTACAAAACATGCTGCAACCTTATTACAACCTCCAAATCTTAACTAGAAAGAATCCGCAAAACTCAGCCCTTCCTTTAGTAATGACCAACTCAAACTAACCATAACATAGTGTATTTATCTTGGTTTCAAACATTCACAACTCTGAGACCAACCACTCATTGTTCATCCAAGACTATTCCCTAACCAAAAGGATAACTTGCCCACTACACATTCAGCTTAACACCACAAGAAAGTTCTTTCAACCTCTTCTTTTTTTTTCCCCACACCTTCACCTTAAAAGAACCAACCACACTCCACTTACACCCTCAAGGAGCTACTCGCAAGTGTGAACAAATGTATGCATGATTTCCTGTATGTCCTCATAAATGCCTATGCAAATGTATGTGTATGTAAATGCAATTTCTAATGTCATGCTCAAGAATGCATGCATGTCCTATATTATCTATAGATATATACATATATGTGCTCTTATTCTATGCATGATTATTGTTCACACTCACAAATAACATCCTCAATTCCAACAACCTCAACTACCATCTTATTGACAACTTCCAAGTCAGATTAGCAACATCCGTACCAGCTTTAGCAGACTAAAACACACCCGATAGAATAGTGCAACACCACAAACTAACCTTCCGGCCTAACCGAAGATACATTCACAGAGGAGGAAGAATTTACTCTTCCCTAGCAGTCGTTTCATCTTCAATCTTGACCATCAAAGTTCATACCAACAGTATCTAGTGACTTACGTATCAAAAACATATTCAAAAACTTTAAACTTTAATTATGGGCTTTTGAACAAAATTATACAGATTAATCTCAAATTTTAAGGTTTTTACTCGGTTAAAATTCAAACGGATTCTCTATAGAGCATATTTAGATATGCTCGTATTAATCGCATCAAAACGACAACCAAATGTTATTAAATTAAATTTTATGAGTTCAAATAGTTAATTATAGGCTTTTGAACAAAATTATACAGATTAATTTCAAATTTTCAGCTTTTTACTCGGTTAAAACTCGAACGGAATCTCTATAAAGCCCATTTAGACATACACGTTTTAATTTCAAATATTTTATTATTAGCTTTTGAACAAAATTATATAGATTAATCAGAAATTTTCAGAATTTTACTCGGTTAAAATTAGAACAGAATCTCTATAAAGCCCATTTAGACATGCACGTTTTAATACCAACAAAACGACAATCAAATGTTATTAAATCAAATTTTATGAGTTTAAATATTTAATTATGGGCTTTTGAACAAAATTATACAGATTAATCTCAAATTTTAAGGTTTTTACTCGGTTAAAATTAGAACGGAATCTCTATAAAGCCTATTTAGACATACACGTTTTAATCCCAGCAAAACGACAACCAAATGTTATTAAATCAAATTTTATTAGTTTAAATATTTAATTATGGGCTTTTGAACAAAATTATACAGATTAATCTCAAATTTTAAGGTTTTTACTCGGTTAAAATTCGAACGGTTTCTCTACAGTGCACATTTAGACATGCTCGTATTAATCGCATCAAAACGACAACCAAATGTTATTAAATTAAATTTTATGAGTTCAAATAGTTAATTATGGGATTTTGAACAAAATTATATAGATTAATCTCAAATTTTAAGGTTTTTACTCGGTTAAAATTCGAACGGAATCTCTATAAAGCCCATTTAGACATGCACGTTTTAATCACATCAAAACGACAACCAAATTTTATTAAAATCAAATTTTATGAGTTCAAATAGTTAATTATGGGATTTTGAACAAAATTATATAGATTAATCTCAAATTTTTAGAATTTTACTCGGTTAAAATTAGAACGGAATCTCTATAAAGCCCATTTAGACATGCACGTTTTAATCCCAACAAAACGACAACCAAATGTTATTAAATCAAATTTTATGAGTTTAAATATTTAATTATGGGCTTTTGAACAAAATTATACAGAATAATCTCAAATTTTAAGGTTTTTACTCGGTTAAAATTCGAATAGATTCTCTATAGAGCACATTTAGACATGCTCGTATTAATCGCATCAAAACGACAACCAAATGTTATTAGATTAAATTTTATGAGTTCAAATAGTTAATTATTGGCGTTTGAACAAAATTATATAGATTAATCTCAAATTTTAAGGTTTTTACTCGGTTAAAATTTGAACGGAATCTCTATAGAGCACATTTAGACATGCTCGTATTAATCGCATCAGAACGACAACCAAATGTTATTATATTAAATTTGATGAGTTCAAATAGTTAATTATAGGCTTTTGAACAAAATTATATAGATTAATCTCAAATTTTCTGCTTTTTACTCGGTTAAAATTCGAATGGAATATCTATGAAACCCATTTAGACATGCACATTTTAATCGCATCAAAACGACAACCAAAGTTTATTAAAATCAAATTTTATGATTTTAAATATTTAATCACTAGCTTTTGAACAAAATTATACAGATTTATTTGAAATTTTCAAAATTTTACTCGGTTAAAATTATAACGAAATCTCTATAAAGCCCGTTTAGACATGCACGTTTTAATCCCAACAAAACGACAACCAAATGTTATTAAATCAAATTTTATGAGTTTAAATATTTAATTATGGGCTTTTGAACAAAATTATACAGATTAATCTCAAATCTTAAAGTTTTTACTCTGTTAAAATTCGAACGGATTCTCTATAGAGCACATTTAGACATGCTCGTATTAATCGCATCAAAACGACAACCAAATGTTATTAAATTAAATTTCATGAGTTCAAATAGTTAATTATAGGCTTTTGAACAAAATTATACAGATTAATCTCAAATTTTCAGCTTTTTACTCGGTTAAAATTCGAACGGAATCTCTATAAAGCCCATTTAGACATGCACGTTTTAATCGCATCAAAAAGAAAACCAAATTTTATTAAAATCAAATTTTATGATTTCAAATATTTAATTATTAGCTTCTGAACAAAATTATACAGATTAATCTGAAATTTTCAGAATTTTACTCGGTTAAAATTAGAACGAAATCTCTATAAAGCCCATTTAGACATGCACGTTTTAATCCCAACAAAACGACAACCAAATGTCATTAAATCAAATTTTATGATTTCAAATATTTAATTATGGACTTTTGAACAAAATTATACCGATTAATCTCAAATTTTAATGTTTTTACTCTGTTAAAATTCGAACGGATTCTCTATAGAGCATATTTAGACATGCTTGTATTAATCGCATCAAAACGACAACCAAATGTTATTAAATTAAATTTTATGAGTTCAAATAGTTAATTATAGGCTTTTGAACAAAATTATACAGAATAATCTGAAATTTTCAGTATTTTACTCGGTTATAATTAGAACAAAATCTCTATAAAGCCCATTTAGACATGCACGTTTTAATCGCATCAAAACGACAACTAAATTTTATTAAAATCAAATTTTATGATTTTAAATATTTAATTATTAGCTTTTGAACAAAAATTATACAGATTAATCTTAAATTTCAGAATTTTACTCGGTTAAAATTAGAACGGAATCTCTATAAATCCCATTTAGACATTCACGTTTTAATACCAACAAAACGACAACCTAATGTTATTAAATAAAATTTTATGAGTTTAAATATTTAATTATTAGCGTTTGAACAAAATTATATAGATTAATCTAAAATTTTAAGGTTTTTACTCGGTTAAAATTAGAACGGAATCTCTATAAAGCCCATTTAGACATGCACGTTTTAATCCCAACAAAACGATAACCAAATGTTATTAAATCAAATTTTATGAGTTTAAATATTTAATTATGGGCTTTTGAACAAAATTATACAGATCAATCTCAAATTTTAAGGTTTTTACTCGGATAAAATTCGAACGGATTCTTTATAGAGCACATTTAGACACGCTCGTATTAATCGCATCAAAACGACAACCAACTATTACTAAATTAAATTTTATGAGTTCAAATAGTTAATTATAGGCTTTTGAACAAAATTATACAGATTAATCTCAAATTTTCAGCTTTTTACTCGGTTAAAATTAGAACGGAATCTCTATAAAGCCCATTTAGACATGCACATTTTAATCCCAACAAAACGACAACCAAATATTATTAAATAAAATTTTATGAGTTTAAATATTTAATTATGGGCTTTTGAACAAAATTATACAGATTAATCTCAAATCTTAAGGTTTTTACTCTGTTAAAATTCGAACGGATTCTCTATAGAGCACATTTAGACATGCTCGTATTAATCGCATCAGAACGACAACCAAATGTTATTATATTAAATTTTATGAGTTCAAATAGTTAATTATAGGCTTTTGAACAAAATTATATAGATTAATCTCAAATTTTCTGCTTTTTACTCGGTTAAAATTCGAATGGAATCTCTATGAAACCCATTTAGACATGCACATTTTAATCGCATCAAAACGACAACCAAATTTTATTAAAATCAAATTTTATGATTTCAAATATTTAATTACTAGCTTTTGAACAAAATTATACAGATGAATCTGAAATTTTCAGTATTTTACTCGGTTAAAATTAGAACGGAATCTCTATAAATCCCATTTAGACATTCACGTTTTAATACCAACAAAACGACAACCTAATGTTATTAAATAAAATTTTATGAGTTTAAATATTTAATTATTAGCGTTTGAACAAAATTATATAGATTAATCTAAAATTTTAAGGTTTTTACTCGGTTAAAATTAGAACGGAATCTCTATAAAGCCCATTTAGACATGCACGTTTTAATCCCAACAAAACGATAACCAAATGTTATTAAATCAAATTTTATGAGTTTAAATATTTAATTATGGGCTTTTGAACAAAATTATACAGATCAATCTCAAATTTTAAGGTTTTTACTCGGATAAAATTCGAACGGATTCTTTATAGAGCACATTTAGACACGCTCGTATTAATCGCATCA
This sequence comes from Abelmoschus esculentus, assembly GCA_035048815.1. Taxonomy (NCBI): domain Eukaryota; kingdom Viridiplantae; phylum Streptophyta; class Magnoliopsida; order Malvales; family Malvaceae; genus Abelmoschus; species Abelmoschus esculentus. Next base: position 15,610,879 of record JAUCBN010000007.1, on the reverse strand, counting down.
AAACGACAACCAACTATTACTAAATTAAATTTTATGAGTTCAAATAGTTAATTATAGGCTTTTGAACAAAATTATACAGATTAATCTCAAATTTTCAGCTTTTTACTCGGTTAAAATTAGAACGGAATCTCTATAAAGCCCATTTAGACATGCACATTTTAATCCCAACAAAACGACAACCAAATATTATTAAATAAAATTTTATGAGTTTAAATATTTAATTATGGGCTTTTGAACAAAATTATACAGATTAATCTCAAATCTTAAGGTTTTTACTCTGTTAAAATTCGAACGGATTCTCTATAGAGCACATTTAGACATGCTCGTATTAATCGCATCAGAACGACAACCAAATGTTATTATATTAAATTTTATGAGTTCAAATAGTTAATTATAGGCTTTTGAACAAAATTATATAGATTAATCTCAAATTTTCTGCTTTTTACTCGGTTAAAATTCGAATGGAATCTCTATGAAACCCATTTAGACATGCACATTTTAATCGCATCAAAACGACAACCAAATTTTATTAAAATCAAATTTTATGATTTCAAATATTTAATTACTAGCTTTTGAACAAAATTATACAGATGAATCTGAAATTTTCAGAATTTTACTCGGTTAAAATTAGAACGGAATCTCTATAAAGCCCATTTAAACATGCACGTTTTAATCCCAACAAAACGATAACAAAATATTATTAAATCAAATTTTATGAGTTTAAATATTTAATTATGGGCTTTTGAACAAAATTATACAGATTAATCTCAAATTTTAAGGTTTTTACATTGTTAAAATTCGAACGGATTCTCTATAGAGCACATTTAGATAGGCTCGTATTAATCGCATCAGAACGACAACCAAATGTTATTAAATTAAATTTTATGAGTTCAAATAGTTAATTATAGGCTTTTGAACAAAATTATACAGATTAATCTCAAATTTTAAGCTTTTTACTCGGTTAAAATTCGAACGGAATCTCTATAAAGCCCATTTAGACATACACATTTTAATCGCATCAAAACGATAATCAAATTTTATTAAAATCAAATTTTATGATTTGAAATATTTAATTATTAGCTTTTGAACAAAATTATACAGATGAATCTGAAATTTTCAGAATTTTACTCGGTTAAAATTCGAACGGATTCTCTATAGAGCACATTTAGATAGGCTCGTATTAATCGCATCAGAACGACAACCAAATGTTATTAGATTAAATTTTATGAGTTCAAATAGTTAATTATAGGCTTCTGAACAAAATTATACAGATTAATCTCAAATTTTGAGCTTTTTACTCGGTTAAAATTCGAACGGAATCTCTATAAAGCCCATTTAGACATACACATTTTAATCGCATCAAAACGATAACCAAATTTTATTAAAATCAAATTTTATGATTTGAAATATTTAATTATTAGCATTTGAACAAAATTATACAGATTAATCTAAAATTTTCAGAATTTTACTCGGTTAAAATTAGAACGGAATCTCTATCAAGGCCATTTAGACATGCACGTTTTAATCCCAATAAAACGACCACCAAATGTTATTAAATCAAATTTTATGTGTTTAAATATTTAATTATGGGCTTTTGAACAAAATTATACAGATTAATCTCAAATTTTAAAGTTTTTACTCGGTTAAAATTTGAACGGATTCTCTATAGACCATATTTAGACACGCTCGTATTAATCGCATCAAAACGACAACCAAATGTTATTAAATTAAATTTTATGTGTTGAAATAATTAATTATAGGCTTTTGAACAAAATTATATAGATTAATCTCAAATTTTAAGCTTTTTACTCGGTTAAAATTCGAACGGAATATCTATAAAACCCATTTAGACATGCACGTTTTAATCGCATCAAAACGACAATCAAATTTTATTATAATCAAATTTTAGGATTTCAAATATTTAATTATTAGCTTTTAAACAAAATTATACAGATTAATCTGAAATTTTCAGAATTTTACTCGGTTAAAATTATAACTGTAATAACCCATCAGAAAAAAACAAAACCCCAAGCCCAGTAACCAAACCCTTACAAACTAAACCCAAAACAAGCCCGTACCCAAACGAAATATTTAACCCTAATATGAACGAACCCTAGCCTCCTGAGTTTCCGCCGTCGCCGCCCCCAGTAGCCTCTCACCGGCACGCGTGTGTTTCACTTGCTCCTTCATTGGACCATACAACCGGCCACCGCTCTAGCCACGTGAAGCCTCTGCTCCACCGCCTTTGTCTTCTCAAGCCTGCAAAAAACATTAAAGCAAATCAGATCTGCATAAAGCAATGAACCTTTATGTATTTTATATTGTAAGATTTGTGGGTATATAAACCCGAAAAATAGAATGTAAAAGGAGGATTTTTATCAGGAAATCAATACAAACAGAGAAGATTCGAACAAAGAAAATCCAATACCATCCACATCGAAACACATTCGAAATAAGAAACACAACAGAGAATCGGAGGAAGATCCGAAGTAAATCAAGCAAAAAAGAAGGTAAAAAAAAGGGTAGAATGACTTATCTTCGATCTCAAATCTACGCTTCTGCATTTATTTTTTCGAAAATCCAAGGCCAAAATCGAGATCCTCGCGTCGAGAGGAGTCAGAAAGTGGTCTCCTTTATCGATTTCTCATCGCCGGCGCAGTGGCCGGCGCGGCGGCGACGATCACCGGTGAGCTTGAACGGTGGCCGGACGTCCAAAGCCTAGAGAGCCTTCAATGGTTCTGTAACTGCTGTTATATGATAAAGAAGATAATGAATTTTAAACAAAAAAAGGGTATATATAATTAAACTAAAATGGCACCGTTTTGGTGCCGGCCCTTTTGGCCCAAAACGGTGCCGTTTAGGCTATGGAGTCCCGCACCGATCCAGGATCCGTACCCGACCCGCTTCTTGACCCGGAGAAATGGAAAAATTGCATTAGGAGTCCTTACACTCTTGGCTTGTTTCGGTTTCGACCCTCCAGTTTGTTGCGGGTTTAATTTCAATCCCTATTTTCATCAATTTTAACTATGCAACCCTAATTTCTTCAATTTTAGTCCCTATTTTATTTATTTTTGGTCTAATGATTTTATTTTCTTGCAGATTAAGTCCCTACTACTTTTATTATTATTATTATTATTATTATTATTATTATTATTGTTGTTGTTGTTGTTTTTAATTTTATCACATGTTTTATTATCATTATCATTGTTATTATTATTATTACTAATCTTACCTTTTTGTCATTATTATTATTATTATTGTTGTTGTTGTTGTTGTTGTTGTTGTTGTTGTTGTTGTTGTTGTTGTTGTTGTTGTTGTTGTTGTTGCATGTTTAATTGTCATTATAATTATATTTTATTTAACCTAATTATTTTTGTTATTTAACTTATTTTATTCGTTTTGTAGGTTTAAAATTATGGGATCATAAAATTAAATACCGAATTTATATTTTCGATTATACAAAATATTTTGTAACCGATAGGTACCGATTTCGGGCGCTGTAGGGGTGCTCATCCTTCCCTACGCGTAACAGACTCCCGGACTCAACTCTAGTGCGTAGACCTTGATTTTGGTGTTCCAATCGCATCGTAAAAAGATTAGTGGCGACTCCCCGGAAAAAAACGGTGATTACACGAACGGAATCTCTATAAAGCCCATTTAGACATGTACGTTTTAATCCCAACAAAACGACAACCAAATATTATTAAATCAAATTTTATGAGTTTAAATATTTAATTATGGGCTTTTGAAATATATTATACAGATTAATCTCAAATTCTAAGGTTTTTACTCGGTTAAAATTCGAACGGATTCTCTATAGAGAACATTTACACATGCTCGTATTAATCACATCAAAACGACAACCAAATGTTATTAAATTAAATTTTATGAGTTCAAATAGTTAATTATAGGATTTTGAACAAAATTATACAGATTAATCTCAAATTTTCAGCTTTTTACCCGGTTAAAATTCAAATGGAATCTCTATAAAGCCCATTTAGACAAGCACGTTTTAATCGTATCAAAATGACAACCAAATTTTATTAAAATCAATGATTATGATTTCAAATATTTAATTATTAGCTTTTGAACAAAATTATACAGATTAATCTAAAATTTTCAAAATTTTACTCGGTTAAAATTAGAACGGAATCTCTATAAAGCCCATTTAGACATGAACATTTTAATCCCAACAAAACGACAATCAAATGTTATTAAATCAAATTTTATGAGTTTAAATATTTAATTATGGGCTTTTGAACAAAATTATACAGATTAATCTCAAATTTTAAGGTTTTTACTCGGTTAAAATTTGAACGGAATCTCTATGAAGCCCATTTAGACATGCACGTTTTAATCGCATCAAAACGACAACCAAATTTTATTAAAATAAAATTTTATGATTTCAAATATTTAATTATTATCTTTTGAACAAAATTATACAGAATAATCTGAAATTTTCAGAATTTTACTCGGTTAAAATAAGAACAGAATCTCTATAAAGCCCATTTAGACATGCACGTTTTAATCCCAACAAAACGATAACCAAATGTTATTAAATTAAATTTTATGAGTTCAAATAATTAATTATAGGCTTTTTTACAAAATTATACAGATTAATCTCAAATTTTCAGCTTTTTACTCGGTTAAAATTCGAACGGAATCTCTATAGAGCACATTTAGACATGCTCGTATAAATCGCATCAAAACGACTACCAAATTTTATTAAAATCAAATTTTATGATTTCAAATATTTAATTATTAGCTTTTGAACAAAATTATACAGAAAAATCTGAAATTTTCAGTATTTTACTCGGTTATAATTAGAACAAAATCTCTATAAAGCCCATTTAGGCATGCACGTTTTAATCCCAACAAAACGACAACCAAATGTTATTAAATCAAATTTTATGAGTTTAAATATTTAATTATGGGTTTTTGAACAAAATTATACAGATTAATCTCAAATTTAAAGGTTTTTACTCTGTTAAAATTCGAACGGATTCTCTATAGAGCACATTTAGATATGCTCGTATTAATCGCATCAAAACGATAACCAAATGTTATTAAATTAAATTTTATGAGTTCAAATAGTTAATTATAGGCTTTTGAACAAAATTATACAGATTAATCTCAAATTTTCACCTTTTTACTCGGTTAAAATTCGAACGGAATCTCTATGAAGCCCATTTAGACATGCACGTTTTAATCGCATCAAAACGACAACCAAATTTTATTAAAATCAAATTTTATGATTTCAAATATTTAATTATTAGCTTTTGAACAAAATTATACAGATGAATCTGAAATTTTCAAAATTTTACATGGTTAAAATTAGAACGGAATCTCTATAAAGCCCATTTAAACATGCACGTTTTGATCCCAACAAAACGATAACAAAATATTATTAAATCAAATTTTATAAGTTTAAATATTTAATTATGGGCTTTTAAACAAAATTATACAGATTAATCTCAAATTTTAAGGTTTTTACACTGTTAAAATTCGAACGGATTCTCTATAGAGCACATTTAGATAGGCTCGTATTAATCGCATGAAAACGACAACCAAATGTTATTAAATTAAAATTTATGAGTTCAAATAGTTAATTATAGGCTTTTAAACAAAATTATACAGGTTAATCTCAAATTTTAAGCTTTTTACTCGGTTAAAATTCGAACGGAATCTCTATAAAGCCCATTTAGACATGCACGTTTTAATCGCATCAAAACGACAACTAAATTTTATTAAAATCAAATTTTATGATTTCAAATATTTAATTATTAGATTTTGAACAAAATTATACAGATGAATCTGAAATTTTTAGAATTTTACTCGGTTATAATTAGAACGGAATCTCTATAAAAACCATTTAGACATGCACGTTTTAATCCCAACAAAACGACAACCAAATGTTATTAAATCAAATTTTATGAGTTTAAATATTTAATTATGTGCTTTTGAACAAAATTATACAGATTAATCTCAAATCTTAAGGTTTTTACTCTGTTAAAATTCAAACGGATTCTATATAGAGCACATTTAGACATGCTCGTATTAATCGCATCAAAACGACAACCAAATGTTATTATATTAACTTTTATGAGTTCAAATAGTTAATTATAGGCTTTTGAGCAAAATTATATAGATTAATCTCAAATTTTAAGCTTTTTACTCGGTTAAAATTCGAACGGAATCTCTATAAAGCCCATTTAGACATGCACGTTTTAATCGCATCAAAACGACAACCAAATTTTATTAAAATCAAATTTTATGATTTCAAATATTTAATTATTAGCTTTTGAACAAAATTATACAGATGAATCTGAAATTTTCAGAATTTTTCTCGGTTATAATTAGAACGGAATCTCTATAAAGCCCATTTAGACATGCACGTTTTAATCCCAACAAAACGACAACCAAATGTTATTAAATAAAATTTTATGAGTTTAAATATCTAATTATGGACTTTTGAACAAAATTATACAGATTAATCTCAAATCTTAAGGTTTTTACTCTGTTAAAATTCGAACGGATTCTCTATAGAGCATATTTAGACATGCACGTTTTAATCCCAACAAAACGACAACCAAATATTATTAAATCAAATTTTATGAATTTAAATATTTAATTATGGGCTTTTGAACAAAATTATACAAATTAATCTCAAATTTTAAGGTTTTTACTCGGTTAAAATTCAAATGAATTCTTTATAGAGCACATTTAGACACGCTCGTATTAATCGCATCAAAACGACAACCAAATTTTATTAAAATCAAAGTTTATGATTTCAAATATTTAATTATAAGCTTTTGAATAAAAATATACAAATTAATCTGAAATTTTCATAATTTTACTCGGTTAAAATTAGAACGGAATCTCTATAAAGCCCATTTAGACATGCACGTTTTAATCCCAACAAAACGACAAACAAATATTATTAAATCAAATTTTATGAGTTTAAATATTTAATTATGGGCTTTTGATCAAAATTATACAGATTAATCTCAAATTTTAAGGTTTTTAATCGGTTAAAATTCGAACGGATTCTCTATAGAGCATATTAAGACATGCTCGTATTAATCGCATCAAAACGACAACCAAAAGTTATTAAATTAAATTTTATGAGTTCAAATAATTAATTATAAGCTTTTGAACAAAACTATACAGATTAATCTCAAATTTTCAGCTTTTTACTCGGTTAAAATTCGAACGGAATCTCTATAAAGCCTATTTAGACATGCACGTTTTAATCGCATTAAAATGACAACCAAATTTTCTTAAATTCAAAGTTTATGATTTCAAATATTTAATTATTAGATTTTGAACAAAATTATACAGATTAATATGAAATTTTCAAAATTATACACGGTTAAAATTAGAACAGAATCTCTATAAAGCCCATTTAGACATGCACGTTTTAATCCCAACAAAACGACAACCAAATGTCATTAAATCAAATTTTATGAGTTTAAATATGTAATTATGGGCTTTTGAACAAAATTATACAGATTAATATCAAATTTTAAAATTATTACTCGGTTAAAATTCGAACGGATTCTCTATAGAGCATATTTAGACATGCTCGTATTAATCGCATCAAAACGACAGCCAAATGTTATCAGATTAAATTTTATGAGTTCAAATAGTTAATTATAGGCTTTTGAACAAAATTATACAGATTAATCTCAAATTTTCAGCTTTTTACTCGATTAAAATTCGAACGGAATCTCTATAAATCCCATTTAGACATGCACGTTTTAATCGCATCAAAACGACAACCAAATTTTATTAAAATCAAATTTTATGATTTCAAATATTTAATTATTTGCTTTTGAATAAAATTATACATATTAATCTGAAATTTTCACAATTTTACCCGGTTAAAATTAGAACTGAAAATCTATAAAGCCCATTTAGACATTCACGTTTTAATCCAACAAAACGACAACCAAATGTCATTAAATCAAATTTTATGATTTTAAATATTTAATTATTAGCTTTTGAATAAAATTATATAGATTAATCTCAAATTTTAAGGTTTTTACTCTGTTAAAATTCGAACGTATTCTCTATAGAGCACATTTAGACATGCTCGTATTAATTGCATCAAAACGACAACCAAATGTTATTAAATTAAATTTTATGAGTTCAAATAGTTAATTATAGGATTTTGAATAAAATTATACAGATTAATCTCAAATTATTAGCTTTTTACTCGGTTAAAATTCGAACGGAATCTCTATGAAGCCCATTTAGACATGCACGTTTTAATCGCATCAAAACGATAACCAAATTTTTTTAAAATCAAGTTTATGATTTCAAATATTTAATTATTAGATTTTGAACAAAATTATGCAGATTAATCTAAAATTTTCAGAATTTGACTCGTTTAAAATTAGAACGAAATCGCTATAAAGCCCATTTAGACATGCACGTTTTAATCCCAACAAAATGACAACCAAATGTTATTAAATCAAATTTTATGAGTTTAAATATTATGGGCTTTTGAACAAAATTATACAGATTAATCTCAAATTTTCAGCTTTTTACTCGGTTAAAATTAGAACGGAATCTCTATAAAGCCTATTTAGACATGCATGTTTTAATCCCAACAAAACGACAACCAAATGTCATTAAATCAAATTTTATGATTTTAAATATTTAATTATGGGCTTTTGAACAAAATTATACAGATTAATCTGAAATTTTCAGAATTTTACTCGGTTAAAATTAGAACGGAATCTCTATAAAGCCCATTTAGACATGCACGTTTTAATACCAACAAAAGGACAACCAAATGTTATTAAATCAAATTTTATGAGTTTAAATATTTAATTATAGGCTTTTAAACAAAATTATACAGATTAATCTCAAATCTTAAGGTTTTTACTCTATTAAAATTCGAACGGATTCTCTATAGAGCACATTTAGACATGCTCGTATTAATCGCATCAAAACGACAACCAAATGTTATTATATTAACTTTTATGAGTTCAAATAGTTAATTATAGGCTTTTGAACAAAATTATATAGATTAATCTCAAATTTTCAGCTTTTTACTCTGTTAAAATTAGAATGGAATATCTATAAAGCCCATTTAGACATGCACGTTTTAATCGCATCAAAACGACAACCAAATTTTATTAAATTCAAATTTTATGAGTTCAAATATTTAATTATAGGCTTTTGAACAAAATTATACAGATTAATCTCAAATTTTCAGCTTTTTACTAAGTTAAAATTAGAACGGAATCTCTATAAAGCCCATTTAGACATGCATGTTTTAATCCCAACAAAACGACAACCAAATGTCATTAAATCAAATTTTATGATTTTAAATATTTAATTATGGGCTTTTGAACAAAATTATACAGATTAATGTAAAATTTTAAGGTTTTTACTCTGTTAAAATTCGAACGGATTCTATATAGAGCACATTTAGACATGCTCGTATTAATCGCATTAAAACGACAACCAAATGTTATTAAATTAAATTTTATGAGTTCAAATAGTTAATTATAGGCTTTTGAACAAAATTATACAGATTAATCATAAATTTTCAGCTTTTTTCTCGGTTAAAATTCGAACAGAATCTCTATGAAGCCCATTTAAACATGCACGTTTTAATCGCATGAAAACGACAACCAAATTTAATTAAAATCAAATTTTATGACTTCAAATATTTAACTACTAGCTTTTGAACAAAATTATATAGATTTATTTGAAATTTTCAGAATTTTACTCGGTTAAAATTAGAACGGAATCTCTATAAAGCCCGTTTAGACATGCACGTTTTAATCCAAACAAAACGACAACTAAATCTTATTAAATCAAATTTTATGAGTTTAAATATTTAATTATGGGCTTTTGAACAAAATTATACAGATTAATCTCAAATTTTCAGCTTTTTACTCGGTTAAAATTAGAACGGAATCTCTATAAAGCCTATTTAGACATGCATGTTTTAATCCCAACAAAACGACAACCAAATGTCATTAAATCAAATTTTATGATTTTAAATATTTAATTATGGGCTTTTGAACAAAATTATACAGATTAATGTAAAATTTTAAAATTTTTACTCTGTTAAAATTCGAACGGATTCTATATAGAGCACATTTAGACATGCTCGTATTAATCGCATCAAAACGACAACCAAATGTTATTAAATTAAATTTTATAAGTTCAAATAGTTAATTATAGGCTTTTGAACAAAATTATACATATTAATCACAAATTTTCAGCTTTTTACTCGGTTAAAATTCGAACGGAATCTCTATGAAGCTCATTTAGACATGCACGTTTTAATCGCATCAAAAAGATAATCAAATTTTATTAAAATCAAACTTTATGATTTCAAATATTTAATTATTAGATTTTGAACAAAATTATACAGATTAATCTGAAATTTTCAGAATTTTACTCGGTTAAAATTAGAACGGAATCTCTATAAAGCCCATCTAGACATGCACGTTTTAATCCCAACAAAACGACAACCAAATATTATTAAATCAAATTTTATTAGTTTAAATATTTAATTATGGGCTTTTAAAAAAAATTATATAGATTAATCTTAAATTTTAAGGATTTTACTCGGTTAAAATTCAAACGGATTCTCTATAGAGCACATTTAGACACGTTCGTATTAATCGCATCAAAATGACAACCAAATGTTATTAAATTAAATTTTATGAGTTCAAATAATTAATTATAGGCTTTTGAACAAAATTATACAGATTAATCTAAAATTTTAAGCTTTTTACTCGATTAAAATTCGAACGGAATCTCCATAAAGCCTATTTAGACATGCACGTTTTAATCGCATCAAAACGACAACCAAATTTTATTAAAATCAAAGTTTATGATTTCAAATATTTAATTATTAGCTTTTGAACAAAATTATACAGATGAATCTGAAATTTTCAGAATTTTACCCGGTTAAAATTAGAATAGAATCTCTATACAGCCCATTTAGACATGTACGTTTTACTTCCAACAAAACGAAAACCAAATATTATTAAATCAAATTTTATGAGTTTAAATATTTAATTATGGGCTTTTGAACAAAATTATACAGATTAATATCAAATTTTAAAATTTTTACTCGGTTAAAATTCGAACGGATTCTCCATAGAGCATATTTAGACATGCTCGTATTAATCGCATCAAAACGACAACCAAATGTTATTAGATTAAATTTTATGAGTTCAAATAGTTAATTATAGGCTTTTGAATAAAATTATACAGATTAATCTCAAATTTTCAGCTTTTTACTAGGTTAAAATTTGAACAGAATATCTATAAAGCCCATTTAGACATGCACGTTTTAATCCCAATAAAAGGAAAACCAAATGTTATTAAATCAAATTTTATGAGTTTAAATATTTAATTATGGGCTTTTGAACAAAATTATACAGATTAATCTCAAATTTTAAGGATTTTACTCGGTTAAAATTTGAACGGATTCTCTATAGAGCACATTTAGACATGCACGTTTTAATCGCATCAAATATTTAATTATAAGCTTTTGAACAAAATTATATAGATTAATCTGAAATTTTCAGAATTTTACTCGGTTAAAATTAGAACGGAATCTCTATAAAACCCATTTAGACATGCACGTTTTAATCCCAACTAAACGACAAACAAATATTATTAAATCAAATTTTATGAGTTTAAATATTTAATTATGGGCTTTTGAACAAAATTATACAGATTAATCTCAAATTTTAAGGTTTTTATTCGGTTAAAATTCAAATGGATTCTCTATAGAGCAAATTAAGACACGCTCGTATTAATCGCATCAAAACGACAACCAAAGGTTATTAAATTAAATTTTATGAGTTCAAATAATTAATTATAAGCTTTTGAAAAAAAACTATACAGATTAATCTCAAATTTTCAGCTTTTTACTCGGTTAAAATTCGAACGGAATCTCTATAAAGCCCATTTAGACATGCACGTTTTAATCGCATCAAAACGACAACCAAATTTTATGGAATTCAAAGTTTATGATTTCAAATATTTAATTATTGGATTTTGAACAAAATTATACAGATTAATCTGAAATTTTCAGAATTTTACCCGGTTAAAATTAGAACAGAATCTCTATAAAGCCCATTTAGACATGCACGTTTTAATCCCAACAAAACGACAACCAAATGTCATTAAATCAAATTTTATGAGTTTAAATATTTAATTATGGGCTTTTGAACAAAATTATACATATTAATATCAAATTTTAAAATTTTTACTCGGTTAAAATTCGAACGGATTCTCTATAGAGCATCTTTAGGCATGGTCGTATTAATCGCATCAAAACGACAACCAAATGTTATTAGATTAAATTTTATGAGTTCAAATGGTTAATTATAGGCTTTTGAACAAAATTATATAGATTAATCTCAAATTTTCAGCTTTTTACTCGGTTAAAATTCGAACGGAATCTCTATAAATCCCATTTAGACATGCACGTTTTAATCGCATCAAAACAACAACCAAATTTTATTAAAATCAAAGTTTATGATTTCAAATATTTAATTATAAGCTTTTGAACAAAATTATACAAATTAATCTGAAATTTTCAGAATTTTACCCGGTTAAAATTAGTATGGAATCTCTATAAAGCCCATTTAGACCTGCATGTTTTACTTCCAACAAAACGACAACTAAATGTTATTAAATCAAATTTTATGAGTTTAAATATTTAATTATGGGCTTTTGAACAAAATTATACAGATTAATCTCAAATTTTAAGGTTTTTACTCGGTTAAAATTCGAACGGATTTTCTATAGAGCACATTTAGACATGTTCGTATTAATCGCATCAAAATGACAACCAAATGTTATTAAATTAAATTTTATGAGTTCAAATAATTAATTATAGGCTTTTGAACAAAATTATACAGATTAATCTAAAATTTTAAGCTTTTTACTCGATTAAAATTCGAACGGAATCTCCATAAAGCCTATTTAGACATGCACGTTTTAATCGCATCAAAACGACAACCAAATTTTATTAAAATCAAAGTTTATGATTTCAAATATTTAATTATTAGCTTTTGAACAAAATTATACAGATGAATCTGAAATTTTCAGAATTTTACCCGGTTAAAATTAGAATAGAATCTCTATACAGCCCATTTAGACATGTACGTTTTACTTCCAACAAAACGAAAACCAAATATTATTAAATCAAATTTTATGAGTTTAAATATTTAATTATGGGCTTTTGAACAAAATTATACAGATTAATATCAAATTTTAAAATTTTTACTCGGTTAAAATTCGAACGGATTCTCCATAGAGCATATTTAGACATGCTCGTATTAATCGCATCAAAACGACAACCAAATGTTATTAGATTAAATTTTATGAGTTCAAATAGTTAATTATAGGCTTTTGAATAAAATTATACAGATTAATCTCAAATTTTCAGCTTTTTACTAGGTTAAAATTTGAACAGAATATCTATAAAGCCCATTTAGACATGCACGTTTTAATCCCAATAAAAGGAAAACCAAATGTTATTAAATCAAATTTTATGAGTTTAAATATTTAATTATGGGCTTTTGAACAAAATTATACAGATTAATCTCAAATTTTAAGGATTTTACTCGGTTAAAATTTGAACGGATTCTCTATAGAGCACATTTAGACATGCACGTTTTAATCGCATCAAATATTTAATTATAAGCTTTTGAACAAAATTATATAGATTAATCTGAAATTTTCAGAATTTTACTCGGTTAAAATTAGAACGGAATCTCTATAAAACCCATTTAGACATGCACGTTTTAATCCCAACTAAACGACAAACAAATATTATTAAATCAAATTTTATGAGTTTAAATATTTAATTATGGGCTTTTGAACAAAATTATACAGATTAATCTCAAATTTTAAGGTTTTTATTCGGTTAAAATTCAAATGGATTCTCTATAGAGCAAATTAAGATACGCTCGTATTAATCGCATCAAAACGACAACCAAAGGTTATTAAATTAAATTTTATGAGTTCAAATAATTAATTATAAGCTTTTGAAAAAAAACTATACAGATTAATCTCAAATTTTCAGCTTTTTACTCGGTTAAAATTCGAACGGAATCTCTATAAAGCCCATTTAGACATGCACGTTTTAATCGCATCAAAACGACAACCAAATTTTATGGAATTCAAAGTTTATGATTTCAAATATTTAATTATTGGATTTTGAACAAAATTATACAGATTAATCTGAAATTTTCAGAATTTTACCCGGTTAAAATTAGAACAGAATCTCTATAAAGCCCATTTAGACATGCACGTTTTAATCCCAACAAAACGACAACCAAATGTCATTAAATCAAATTTTATGAGTTTAAATATTTAATTATGGGCTTTTGAACAAAATTATACATATTAATATCAAATTTTAAAATTTTTACTCGGTTAAAATTCGAACGGATTCTCTATAGAGCATCTTTAGGCATGGTCGTATTAATCGCATCAAAACGACAACCAAATGTTATTAGATTAAATTTTATGAGTTCAAATGGTTAATTATAGGCTTTTGAACAAAATTATATAGATTAATCTCAAATTTTCAGCTTTTTACTCGGTTAAAATTCGAACGGAATCTCTATAAATCCCATTTAGACATGCACGTTTTAATCGCATCAAAACAACAACCAAATTTTATTAAAATCAAAGTTTATGATTTCAAATATTTAATTATAAGCTTTTGAACAAAATTATACAAATTAATCTGAAATTTTCAGAATTTTACCCGGTTAAAATTAGTATGGAATCTCTATAAAGCCCATTTAGACCTGCATGTTTTACTTCCAACAAAACGACAACTAAATGTTATTAAATCAAATTTTATGAGTTTAAATATTTAATTATGGGCTTTTGAACAAAATTATACAGATTAATCTCAAATTTTAAGGTTTTTACTCGGTTAAAATTCGAACGGATTTTCTATAGAGCACATTTAGACATGTTCGTATTAATCGCATCAAAATGACAACCAAATGTTATTAAATTAAATTTTATGAGTTCAAATAATTAATTATAGGCTTTTGAACAAAATTATACAGATTAATCTAAAATTTTAAGCTTTTTACTCGATTAAAATTCGAACGGAATCTCCATAAAGCCTATTTAGACATGCACGTTTTAATCGCATCAAAACGACAACCAAATTTTATTAAAATCAAAGTTTATGATTTCAAATATTTAATTATTAGCTTTTGAACAAAATTATACAGATGAATCTGAAATTTTCAGAATTTTACCCGGTTAAAATTAGAATAGAATCTCTATACAGCCCATTTAGACATGTACGTTTTACTTCCAACAAAACGAAAACCAAATATTATTAAATCAAATTTTATGAGTTTAAATATTTAATTATGGGCTTTTGAACAAAATTATACAGATTAATATCAAATTTTAAAATTTTTACTCGGTTAAAATTCGAACGGATTCTCCATAGAGCATATTTAGACATGCTCGTATTAATCGCATCAAAACGACAACCAAATGTTATTAGATTAAATTTTATGAGTTCAAATAGTTAATTATAGGCTTTTGAATAAAATTATACAGATTAATCTCAAATTTTCAGCTTTTTACTAGGTTAAAATTTGAACAGAATATCTATAAAGCCCATTTAGACATGCACGTTTTAATCCCAATAAAAGGAAAACCAAATGTTATTAAATCAAATTTTATGAGTTTAAATATTTAATTATGGGCTTTTGAACAAAATTATACAGATTAATCTCAAATTTTAAGGATTTTACTCGGTTAAAATTTGAACGGATTCTCTATAGAGCACATTTAGACATGCACGTTTTAATCGCATCAAATATTTAATTATAAGCTTTTGAACAAAATTATATAGATTAATCTGAAATTTTCAGAATTTTACTCGGTTAAAATTAGAACGGAATCTCTATAAAACCCATTTAGACATGCACGTTTTAATCCCAACTAAACGACAAACAAATATTATTAAATCAAATTTTATGAGTTTAAATATTTAATTATGGGCTTTTGAACAAAATTATACAGATTAATCTCAAATTTTAAGGTTTTTATTCGGTTAAAATTCAAATGGATTCTCTATAGAGCAAATTAAGACACGCTCGTATTAATCGCATCAAAACGACAACCAAAGGTTATTAAATTAAATTTTATGAGTTCAAATAATTAATTATAAGCTTTTGAAAAAAAACTATACAGATTAATCTCAAATTTTCAGCTTTTTACTCGGTTAAAATTCGAACGGAATCTCTATAAAGCCCATTTAGACATGCACGTTTTAATCGCATCAAAACGACAACCAAATTTTATGGAATTCAAAGTTTATGATTTCAAATATTTAATTATTGGATTTTGAACAAAATTATACAGATTAATCTGAAATTTTCAGAATTTTACCCGGTTAAAATTAGAACAGAATCTCTATAAAGCCCATTTAGACATGCACGTTTTAATCCCAACAAAACGACAACCAAATGTCATTAAATCAAATTTTATGAGTTTAAATATTTAATTATGGGCTTTTGAACAAAATTATACATATTAATATCAAATTTTAAAATTTTTACTCGGTTAAAATTCGAACGGATTCTCTATAGAGCATCTTTAGGCATGGTCGTATTAATCGCATCAAAACGACAACCAAATGTTATTAGATTAAATTTTATGAGTTCAAATGGTTAATTATAGGCTTTTGAACAAAATTATATAGATTAATCTCAAATTTTCAGCTTTTTACTCGGTTAAAATTCGAACGGAATCTCTATAAATCCCATTTAGACATGCACGTTTTAATCGCATCAAAACAACAACCAAATTTTATTAAAATCAAAGTTTATGATTTCAAATATTTAATTATAAGCTTTTGAACAAAATTATACAAATTAATCTGAAATTTTCAGAATTTTACCCGGTTAAAATTAGTATGGAATCTCTATAAAGCCCATTTAGACCTGCATGTTTTACTTCCAACAAAACGACAACTAAATGTTATTAAATCAAATTTTATGAGTTTAAATATTTAATTATGGGCTTTTGAACAAAATTATACAGATTAATCTCAAATTTTAAGGTTTTTACTCGGTTAAAATTCGAACGGATTTTCTATAGAGCACATTTAGACATGTTCGTATTAATCGCATCAAAATGACAACCAAATGTTATTAAATTAAATTTTATGAGTTCAAATAATTAATTATAGGCTTTTGAAAAAAATTATAAAGATTAATCTAAAATTTTAAGCTTTTTACTCGATTAATATTCGAACGGAATCTCTATAAATCCTATTTAGACATGCACGTTTTAATCGCATCAAAACGACAACCAAATTTTACTAAAATCAAAGTTTATGATTTCAAATATTTAATTATTAGCTTTTGAACAAAATTATACAAATGAATCTGAAATTTTCAGAATTTTACCCGGTTAAAATTAGAATGGAATCTCTATAAAGCCCATTTAGACATGCACGTTTTACTCCCAACAAAACGAAAAACAAATGTTATTAAATCAAATTTTATGAGTTTAAATATTTAATTATGGGCTTTTGAACAAAATTATACAGATTAATATCAAATTTTAGAATTTTTACTCGTTTAAAATTCGAACGGATTCTCTATAGAGCATATTTAGACATGCTCGTATTATTCGATTCAAAACGACAACCAAATGTTATTAGATTAAATTTTATGAGTTCAAATAGATAATTATAGGCTTTTGAACAAAATTATATAGATTAATCTCAAATTTTCAGCTTTTTACTAGGTTAAAATTCGAACAGAATCTCTATAAAGCCCATTTAGACATGCACGTTTTAATCCCAACAAAACGACAAACAAATGTTATTAAATCAAATTTTATGAGTTTAAATATTTAATTATAGGCTTTTGAACAAAATTATACAGATTAATCTCAAATTTTAAGGTTTTTACTCGGTTAAAATTCAAACGGATTCTCTATAGAGCACATTTAGACACGCTCTTATTAATCGCATCAAAACAATAACCAAATGTTATTAAATTAAATTTTATGAGTTCAAATAATGAATTATGGGCTTTTGAACAAAATTATACAGATTAATCTCAAATTTTCAGCTTTTTACTCGGTTAAAATTCGAACGGAATCTCTATAAAGCCCATTTAGACATGCACGTTTTAATCGCATCAAAACGACAACCAAATTTTATAAAATTCAAAGTTTATGATTTCAAATATTCAATTATTAGATTTTGAACAAAATTATACAGATTAATCTAAAATTTTCAGAATTTTACCCGGTTAAAATTAGAACAGAATCTCTATAAAGCCCTTTTAGACATGCACATTTTAATCCCAACAAAACGACAACCAAATGTCATTAAATTAAATTTTATGAGTTTAAATATGTAATTATGATCTTTTCAACAAAATTATACACATTAATATCAAATTTCAAAATTTTTACTCGGTTAAAATTCGAACGGATTCTCTATAGAGCATATTTAGACAGACTCGTATTAATCGCATCAAAACGACAACAAAATGTTATTAGATTAAATTTTATGAGTTTAAATAGTTAATTATAGGCTTTTGAACAAAATTATACTGATTAATCTCAAATTTTCAGCTTTTTACTCGATTAAAATTCGAACGGAATCTCTATAAAGCCCATTGAGACATGCACGTTTTAATCGTATCAAAAAGACAACCAAATTTTATTAAAATCAAATTTTATGATTTCAAATATTTAATTATTAACTTTTGAACAAAATTATACAGATTAATCTGAAATTTTCAGAATTTTACCCGGTTATAATTAGAACGGAATCTCTATAAAGCCCATTTAGACATGCACGTTTTACTTCCAACAAAACGACAACCAAATGTCATTAAATCAAATTTTATGAGTTTAAATATGTAATTATGGGCTTTTGAACAAAATTATACACATTAATATCAAATTTTAAAATTTTTACTCGGTTAAAATTCGAATGGATTCTATATAGAGCATATTTAGACATGCTCGTATTAATCGCATCAAAACGACAACCAAATGTTATTAGATTAAATTTTATGAGTTCAAATAGTTAATTATAGGCTTTTGAACAAAATTATACAGATTAATCTCAAGTTTTCAGCTTTTTACTCGGTTAAAATTCGAACGGAATCTCTATAAAGCCCATTTAGACATGCACGTTTTAATCGCATCAAAACGACAACCAAATTTTATTAAAATCAAAGTTTATGATTTCAAATATTTAATTATAAGCTTTTGAACAAAATTATACAGATTAATCTGAAATTTTCAGAATTTTACCCGGTTAAAATTAGAATGGAATCTCTATAAAGCCCATTTAGACATGCACGTTTTACTTCCAACAAAACGACAACTAAATGTTATTAAATCAAATTTTATGAGTTTAAATATTTAATTATGGGCTTTTGAACAAAATTATACAGATTAATCTCAAATTTTAAGGTTTTTACTCGGTTAAAATTCGAACGGATTCTCTATAGAGCATATTTAGACACGTTCATATTAATCGCATCAAAATGACAACCAAATGTTATTAAATTAAATTTTATGAGTTCAAATAATTAATTATAGGCTTTTGAAAAAAATTATACAGATTAATCTAAAATTTTAAGCTTTTTACTCGATTAAAATTCGAACGGAATCTCTATAAAGACTATTTAGACATGCACGTTTTAATCGCATCAAAACGACAACCAAATTTTATTAAAATCAAAGTTTATGATTTCAAATATTTAATTATTAGCTTTTGAACAAAATTATACAGATGAATCTGAAATTTTCAGAATTTTACCCGGTTAAAATTAGAATGGAATCTCTATAAAGCCCATTTAGACATGCACGTTTTACTCCCAACAAAACGAAAACCAAATGTTATTAAATCAAATTTTATGAGTTTAAATATTTAATTATGGGCTTTTGAACAAAATCATACAGATTAATATCAAATTTTAAAATTTTTACTCGGTTAAAATTCGAACGGATTCTCTATAAAGCATATTTAGACATGCTCGTATTAATCGCATCAAAACAATAACCAAATGTTATTAAATTAAATTTTATGAGTTCAAATAATTAATTATAGGCTTTTGAACAAAATTATACAGATCAATCTCAAATTTTTAACTTTTTACTCCGTTAAAATTCGAACGGAATCTCTATAAAGCCCATTTAGACATGCACGTTTTAGTCGCATCAAAACGACAACCAAATTTTATTAAAATCAAAGTTTATGATTTCAAATATTTAATTATAAGCTTTTGAACAAAATTATACAGATTAATCTGAAATTTTTAGAATTTTACCCGGTTAAAATTAGAATGGAATCTCTATAAAGCCCATTTAGACATGTACGTTTTACTTCCAACAAAACGACAACCAAATGTTATTAAATCAAATTTTATGAGTTTAAATATTTAATTATGGGCTTTTGAACAAATTTATACAGATTAATCTCAAATTTTAAGGTTTTTACTCGGTTAAAATTCGAACGGATTCTCTATAGAGCACATTTAGACACGTTCGTATTAATCGCATCAAAATGACAACCAAATGTTATTAAATTAAATTTTATGAGTTCAAATAGTTACTTATAGGCTTTTGAACAAAATTATACAGAGTAATCTCAAATTTTCAGCTTTTTACTCGGTTAAAATTTGAACGGAATCTCTTTAAAGCCCATTTAGACATGCACGTTTTAATCGCATCAAAACGACAACCAAATTTTATTAAAATCAAAGTTTATGATTTCAAATATTTAATTATAAGCTTTTGAACAAAATTATACAGATTAATCTGAAATTTTTTGAATTTTACCCGGTTAAAATTAGAATAGAATCTCTATAAAGCCCATTTAGACATGCACGTTTTACTTCCAACAAAACGACAACCAAATGTTATTAAATCAAATTTTATGAGTTTAAATATTTAATTATGGGCTTTTGAACAAAATTATACAGATTAATATCAAATTTTAAGGTTTTTGCTCGGTTAAAATTTGAACGGATTCTCTATAGAGCACATTTAGACACTTTCGTATTAATAGCATCAAAACGACAACCAAAGGTTATTAAATTAAATTTTATGAGTTCAAATAATTAATTATAGGCTTTTGAATAAAATTATACAGATTAATCTCAAATTTTCAGCTTTTTACTCGGTTAAAATTCGAACAGAATCTCTATAAAGCCCATTTAGACATGCACGTTTTAATCGCATCAAAACGATAACCAAATTTTATTAAAATCAAATTTTATGATTTCAAATATTTAATTATTAGCTTTTGAATAAAATTATACAGATTAATCTGAAATTTGCAGAATTTTACTACGTTAAAATTAGAATGGAATCTCTATAAAGCCCATTTAGACATGCACGTTTTAATCCCAACAAAACGACAACCAAATGTCATTAAATCAAATTTTATGAGTTTAATGTAATTATGGGCTTTTGAACAAAATTATACAGATTAATATCAAATTTTAAAATTTTTACTCGGTTAAAATTCGAACGGATTCTCTATAGAGCATATTTAGACATGCTCGTATTAATCACATCAAAATGACAACCAAATGTTATTAGATTAAATTTTATAAGTTCAAATAGTTAATTATAGGCTTTTGAACAAAATTATACATATTAATCACAAATTTTCAGCTTTTTACTCGGTTAAAATTCGAACGGAATCTCTATAAAGCCCATTTAGACATGCACGTTTTAATCGCATCAAAACGACAACCAAATTTTATTAAAATCAAATTTTATGATTTCAAATATTTAATTATTAACTTTTGAACAAAATTATACAGATTAATCTGAAATTTTCAGAATTTTACTCGATTATAATTAGAACGGAATCTCTATAAAGTCCATTTAGACATGCACGTTTTAATCCCAACAAAACGACAACCAAATGTCATTAAATCAAATTTTATGAGTTTAATGTAATTATGGGCTTTTGAACAAAATTATACAGATTAATATCAAATTTTAAAATTTTTACTCGGTTAAAATTCGAACGGATTCTCTATAGAGCATATTTAGACATGCTCTTATTAATCACATCAAAATGACAACCAAATGTTATTAGATTAAATTTTATGAGTTCAAACAATTAATTATAGGCTTTTGAACAAAATTATACTGATTAATCTCAAATTTTCAGCTTTTTACTCGGTTAAAATTCGAACGAAATCTCTATAAAGCCCATTTAGACATGCACGTTTTAATCGCATCAAAACGACAACCAAATTTTATTAAAATCAAATTTTATGATTTCAAATATTTAATTATTAGCGTTTGAAGAAAATTATACAGATTAATCTGAAATTTTCTGAATTTTACCCGGTTAAAATTAGAACGGAATCTCTATAAAGCCCATTTAGACATGCACGTTTTACTTCTAACAAAACGACAACCAAATGTCATTAAATCAAATTTTATGAGTTTAAATATGTAATTATGGGCTTTTGAACAAAATTATACACATTAATATCAAATTTTAAAATTTTTACTCGGTTAAAATTCGAATGGATTCTATATAGAGCATATTTAGACATGCTCGTATTAATCGCATCAAAACGACAACCAAATGTTATTAGATTAAATTTTATGAGTTCAAATAGTTAATTATAGGCTTTTGAACAAAATTATACAGATTAATCTCAAGTTTTCAGCTTTTTACTCGGTTAAAATTCGAACGGAATCTCTATAAAGCCCATTTAGACATGCACGTTTTAATCGCATCAAAAAGAAAACCAAATTTTATTAAAATCAAATTTTATGATTTCAAATATTTAATTATTAACTTTTGAACAAAATTATACAGATTAATCTGAAATTTTCAGAATTTTACCCGGTTATAATTAGAACGGAATCTCTATAAAGCCCATTTAGACATGCACGTTTTACTTCCAACAAAACGACAACCAAATGTCATTAAATCAAATTTTATGAGTTTAAATATGTAATTATGGGCTTTTGAACAAAATTATACACATTAATATCAAATTTTAAAATTTCTACTCGGTTAAAATTCGAATGGATTCTATATAGAGCATATTTAGACATGCTCGTATTAATCGCATCAAAACGACAACCAAATGTTATTAGATTAAATTTTATGAGTTCAAATAGTTAATTATAGGCTTTTGAACAAAATTATACAGATTAATCTCAAGTTTTCAGCTTTTTACTCGGTTAAAATTCGAACGGAATCTCTATAAAGCCCATTTAGACATGCACGTTTTAATCGCATCAAAACGACAACCAAATTTTATTAAAATCAAATTTTATGATTTCAAATATTTAATTATTAACTTTTGAACAAAATTATACAGATTAATCTGAAATTTTCAGAATTTTACTCGATTATAATTAGAACGGAATCTCTATAAAGTCCATTTAGACATGCACGTTTTAATCCCAACAAAACAACAACCAAATGTTATTAAATCAAATTTTATGAGTTTTAATATTTAATTGTGGGCTTTTGAGCAAAATTATACAGATTAATCTCAAATTTTAAGGTTTTTACTCGGTTAAAATTCGAACGGATTCTCTATTCAGTATTGCCAGGTAGTCCCCCTTGTGGTCTAGTGTTCTGTCTTTGAGAAAATTGACCAACTTGGATTTCTATTAATTTTATAGCAGCTTCCTAATTTTGCAGCCTTATCTTTGTTCTATTTATGAAGTCATCAATTCTCTTCTTAAAACTGCTATTCTCAGCCATATATTATTCTGTTTTCATTATGAAGGTCTTGAGAGTATTTTCTAATGAGTTCATAGGTTGTTGCTGCTGCATCTGCTGCGTTGGTGGTGACTGCTGTATCTGCTGCTGCGGTAGAGTATGCTGATATCTTGAGGCTTGATTAGTGGGGTTCAAGGCATTGTTAGGATTGCTCCATAAAAAATCCGGGTGCCTTTTCCATATCATATTGTATGTATTTGACATCATATTGTTGTTCCGGTTGTAATTACCCACAATATAACCAGATTCCTCATCTTGTATATACTCAGAAGAATTGATCGCTTTTACCTCGTGAGTATTTTACTGTGCTTGCATGTTCTGAACTATCTTTGTTAAAGATGCCAATTGTGCTGCCACGGAATTAGTAGATTCTAGTTAATTCACTGTGGCTTGGCATCTTAATCCTCCTCGCCTAGAAGTAGGGAGTTGAAAATCATTCCTTGCGAGTTTGATCAGAATCTCTATAGCTTCTTCCGGAGTCTTGTCAAGGAGTGTGCCATTTGCTGAGGCATCCAACATCTTCCTTTTCGAGGCATTGGTGGCATTATAGAACATGGTTACTTGCGTCCAAAGTGGAAATCCATGTAGTGGACATTTGTTCAGTAACTCTTTGTAGTGTTCCCAAGCCTCGTACATAGGTTCGTCATCAGCCTATCTAAAAGAAGTAATTTCATTACAAATTCGATCATATAAGTTTATAGGGTTAAATCATGTAATGAATTCTCAATAGAGTTCACTCCAAGATCCAATAGATCCTGCCGGAATGCTATTTAACCAGGTCTTGGCCCTATCCCTTAGTGAATAGGGGAAAGTTTCAATCTCAAAATGTCTTCATGGACTCCTTGGATTTTGAAAGAGTTGCATACTTCCATGAAGGATTTGAGATGTTGCCTGGCATCTTCAGTTGCAGACCCACTAAATTGTCCAATAGTATTAAGCATATTGAACATAACAGGTTTGAGTTCAAAGTGGGTTGCCTCTATCTCTGGTGTAACAACTCCAAGGTTCAATCCATTCAGATCTTCCACCAGAAAATCTCTGACAGTTAATTGTCGAGGCAGTGGTTGTTGTTAAAGGCCTCCATCCCCTGCAGGTAGGTTCTGGTTTCCTTGATTCACTGTCATGGCTCCTTGGATCTGTCTTCTCAACCCTTGGTAGGTTCTCTCAATTTCTGGGTCTATCTCGTACAGTGGATTGCTAGGGTTAGCCCTGGTCATACATCAAAAATAAATCAAATAAAAATAAAAATAAAAATAACTAAAATAAAAGCAAGAAAATAAAGAAAACAAAATTTAGTTGTCAATCCCCGACAACGGCGCCAAAAACTTGATGTGTGCTGAATATGCGCAATTGGAGTGCAAGTGTACACGTCAAGTAATAAGTGATAAGTATTATCGAGTTATTGTCTCCTCAGGGATTAATATACTTAATATATTTCCCTTGATCTTCTTGCCCTGTAAATCAAAAGTAAAAACACAGATAAGTTTGAGTATTGATTAAACTAAATAAACTAAACTAAATAAGGTAAGATCAAATTTGAGAGAGATTGTAGGATCCAGTTGTGTTGTATAGTGGATTTGATTGATTTGTTTCTGTCCAATACAATTGCACTACACTGCCTCGGCAATACTGCAGATACTGTCTTCGACAGCGAAAATGTTCTCTGTCGTAGCAATCCCTTGCTCTTGGGCAGATTTATCAAAGTTCGAAAAGTGTCCTTGAATGGCTCCGGTTATCCCTATGTCGAAACACTGTTGAAGGTCAATCCTTGATGATACCTCCCGGCGTTAATCAATTATAACCAACAACCAATCCCACAATTCTTTTAGCCGTTGAAACTCCAACCTATTCCTAGGCCGAGTTAGTATCCTTCAACCAAGTCGAATTACTCCTTTCGTGAGTCTAACTTTCCCGAGTCTAGACAAATGGCTTACTTACAAACTTCCCTATCGGGCTTGGATGCAAGAACAAAGAATGACAAAGAGTAAGCAAACTTTGATATTTTATTGCATAGAAACAAAAAAATATATAATCTCCTCTCACAATTACTGTGACACCCTCGCCCCAGGTTAGGAGACGGGAGTGTCGACCAGACTTGTAAACTTGTGTAAATTAAACTCATTTTGTATCTAATTCTAGAACATTTTGATCATTTGTAAGTTAATTCAAGACAATTATACGTAATACTTGTCAATTCTGAGGCCAATTTAAGACTTTTTCTTATCTTAATCATATAACGGTTTCTAACTTTGAATTTAGTTCATTTATCAATTCTAGTCACAATTAATTTAATTCTTTTGCTATTACAATTTGATCTTATTATCCAAGCATAACTCAGTATCAACTTGGAGCCACAATAGACTTTAATCTAACCTTTGGAATCCCTAAAGTATCATATTAAACTTCCACATTAAATTTCAAAGCTTGACCCAAAATAGCTAGAGGTATCGATACCTCCTATAAGGAGTATCGGAATTGGGGTATCAAACCCTAGTTCGATGCCTAGTCAACTGTGTTGACCGTTGACTTGTTGACTTGAGGCTAAAGCATCCTGGTTCGATACTGGTATCGAACCAGGGAGCTCACAAGAAGACGTGGTATCGAACCAAGCATCGATGCCATTTTGTCACTGGAAATTCCAGTATTGAACCCGGTATCGAATCGGGTTTACCTTGATGACTCAACGAATTAAGGCTAAGGTAGCCTGGTTCGATACTAGTATCGAACCAGCAAGCCCATAAGGAGGCTTGGCATCGAACCAAGCATCGATCCACTTTCGTTACTGTCAAGGGTGATATCGATACCCATGGGATTGACATTGATACCCCTGTTTAATTAGGCAAGTTTCTAAGTTTCTAATGTATTTAGACACTAACCAAAAACTATCTATGTGATCTCAAATCATACCTAAACCTTAGGGACCATAATAACTTGTTTAAATCAACAAACATCAATATTTTAATTCAATCCATTAGGCCAACTCACTACTAAGCCAATATTCATGCCATTTCGCACTTAGGATAATCTTCTTGCCATATATTTACTATGGCAACTAAAGCAACCATGATACTATCTTAGGTTCAGATGTCTTAGTTACTAAGATAATTGACCCACATACCGAATACATGCATCCAAGGCCAACATACCAACCATAGGCCAAAGTCTCAAGAGGCACTAACTAGCCTAACATGGTCACCATGCCTTATGGCTTACATACCCAAAAGCTTAGATAATAGTTAATACAAGCCACGTATATATCAAATCTCAAAATGCATAAGTTAATCTAAGTATGAATTCTATGCCACCATAAGCTAGGAGTTAACCAAAACAACAAAATACCATACTTTGTTTGCTTGTGGTGCTTGCTTGCAATCAATCCCGATTTAGCTCCTTGGCTCCGAAACCTGTTGTTTGGGAAGGAGGAAACAAATGAGTGGTAAGTACTTGCTAGGTACTTGGCAGCCCTAGTCTAACCATATTAGATATAAATCAATAAAAAATGACATGCTTCAATTAAGCAAACAATTCAATTCATGGCATTAATTCATTCAATATACAAGAAAGTCAATCATCGAGTATAACGTTTATCATGCTTCTCATGTCTATAAAAATTCTAGCATACGATTCAATTTCATAACCTATATGCTTATGCATTAGCTAACATATATTCGATGCATATGAATCTATAGTCAATTTCTATTTCTCAATGCTTTCATAGAACATTTCATGTCAAGGGCCACTTATAGCCATATAACCATTTTCACTGTTCAATAGCCATTTTTCATTCAAGTGCTACACATAGCAACAATTTCATTTCAATACTATATAGCAAATCATAATCAATTTCAATGCTTCATAAGCAAGTACATGTGCATATAGTTTCATTTAAACATTAGTTTTCCAATTTATTTTTATGTGATGCCTTGGTATAGTTAGACAAGATAAGCGAGTCAACAAGAGTGTCACGAAGACACCAACAAGAGTACCATAAAGGTACTAACAAGAGATATTCATGGTATCTAACAAATGGTGACTAACCACCAATCAAGGTACCCATAGTACCAAACAAGAGTACCGAAGTACTAAACAAGAGTGCCGAAGCAGTAAACAATGAGCTCAGACCCTAGGCATGCCGTACTACCTATGACCAACTATCGACCAAAGATCAATAACATTTTCATTATACGTTTAATCATTCAATTCATATTTGCGGAGTTCATTTCATCAATAATAAGTATCCAAGGCATGTTATCAAGCAATACATTTATAACATATTAACAAGTAACGTGCATATCATGTTATCAAATAATTAACCATATCACCATAAACATGCTCCATGCATGATTCGCGTACCTGGCATCCGTAACCGCGTGCCATACTCACCTCGGCATTTTCGAGTTATGCATATGTATTTTGCTAGTGCTAACAATCTAGCAACCAAAACATGTTATCACACAAGTCCTTTAACATTTAACCTCCTTCCCTTTTTACCAAATATGTGATTAGTCCATTTATACGACATATCAAATAAACAAAAGATGGTTAAGACTAGGTCCTAACCCTAAAGTTTGCCACACTCACGAATTTTCCAAGCGGTTTAGGGATTGTAGATCGTGATTCTCTTACCTCTCTTCCTTGCTACTTCGAGCCTTTCTTGTTCTTCAGCGTCCTCTTCTCTTGGATTCTCTAGTAATCCATACACATATAACATTCATTAGGGCATATTGAATCATTTTAATCCAAGTGATTTTTTGGCTTAACAAATGTAAACATGTGCACTTGTTCATTAAGGACAGTTTTGCTAACCTTTAAAGAATCGATCATATCTCCTAATTCTCATGTCCGATTTTAGCCTATTTTACCTCTTTGAAAAGCTAATAAGATCCTCTAAAGGAAAAATTAACCTTACATTTTAATTATTAACCAATCAACACCAGATTTCGTTCGGATCAGACCTATCCGAATTCAGGACTGCTTGGACAGCCCTTACGAAAACGCTTATATCTTTCTCTATCGAACTCGGATTGAGGTTTCGTAAATTTTCACTTAAACTAGATATACGGGAGTATTATACTTCAAAATTTCATCCCATAACTCCTTCAATCCCATCCTAGGAAATTTTTCAAAGATAGCTACCCGAATGACATTTATAGGCATTTTCGGCAAATTTCCACTTCATACTTTTAATTCCTAATCCCAATTTTATTTCCATGAATTTTAGCCTCTCAATTACAAAAATTAACATCAACAAATCCCCTTTTTATCACTATTCGAATTATTCAACACATACATGACATTTACAAAATGTAAGTTCCAAAACCCTAATTTTGTGTTCATGCTTCAAAGATTCATAACCCAACAAATACCATCTTTAGTTTAGGCTTTCTAACACCCTGATATAACATAGAATATCTTATAACATTCAAAATTCCAAGAGCTCAAAATCCCCAAATTTTTCGGTTATGGAGAGAACTTACCTAGCTAATGGAATATGGTTTCCTAAGCCAATTGTCTAACCATGCAAAGCTTGAAGATCGTCCTTCTTTCAACTATGGAGATGGAGCAAGAAGATGATAAAGTTTTCTCTCTCCTTTCCTTTGTGTTTGTCTCGTGAGAATGGGGAAAGGAAGAAGCAAATTTTTGGCTATTTTATTTGATCAATAATGGGTGCAAAATAACCATTTTACCCTTAATGACATGTCTTGACTTAGTTTATTACTAGGGGTAGTTTAGGGAATCTCGGATTTTATCATGCAATCACCAAATTTTCTATTTATTTCAATTATGTCCATTGCTCCACATCCATTTAGCACATGATTCGATTTTAATTTACACTATTCGAATTGTTTTACTAACCCGGTTTCAGGGTGTTACACTAACTAAGTTATTACCAATATTTTGACCGATGAATATCACTTGCTTATTCTTCGCGTTTAACCAAGATGAACTTATGTGTGAATGCTTTGGCAAAACCCACATAAGATCGATCAAGGCCTTAACGAGCGCAAATATTGGACGGGTAATTTTAACTTAGATTAATTTGAGGGAAAACATCAAATATCTCATCGTTGTTTTTTTTAATTTGGCCTTTATTGATCTCATCAATATATGCAAGTAAAAGAAATATATATCATACATAGAATCACATACATGATAGATATAAAATAAAAAGATTGCAATCGTTATAGCTCAAAATAAAGAACTAAGGTGGCTCATCCTAAGCCAGTGGGAGAACCTTAAAACCGTAATTCTATACTAAAACTGCTTCTCAAGCATCTTCTCGCCTTTGGTTCAAACGTCTCGATTGCTTCTTGAAATAATATTTGATACATGTATGAGAGGGCTAAAGTAATGCACCTTGAGCATAAATCTGAATTTGTTGGTAAAGTCTGGAAAGTCAGCAAATTTGCGTTGTCTTTTTGGATGGGTTTTGTGCATTTCTGGGCAGAGTTGTCTTCTTACAAATTAACCGTCATTCAGTTACCTTTTCAACGCATCTTAAAACGCATCAATTAGATATCGGGAGCTCAAAATATGTTTGTTTAACTGAAGATTGCGCGTGCAGAAAACTGGATACGAGATTATAATAGGATTTTGTAAAATTCAGCCCAAAAGCTACTATATAAAGTTTTTGGATGAATTAAACATTAAAATAAATTAATTCAAAGCTGGATTATAAAGATTTGATCATTGTTATTAATATTTTATTTTATTCCCTAAGATTCTTTTTAATTAGCTATCCATAAGCTGATTTTAGGGGATTTATTCTATTAAGCTATCCATATGCTGATATTTAGGGATTGATCAGCTATCTATTAGGGCAATTCTAAGGTCTCCTTTAGACTATAAAAGGGGTAGACTCTTCTCTTGTAAAAAGACATAAAGAGTATGAATTTCTGAGTTATAAAAACTCTTGGCCTTGGGCCATTTTATTTGCAAGGTTGTCACCTTGCTATTTTTCTTATCAGAAGTCTTCTTCAACATAACTACTTCAAGTTTTTATGAGGGAGATTATCTTCACACTCTCGCTTGCCTAAGCAATCGCGTTTAGGAGGGTGAGTTAGAGCCGATTATGGTGTTTGCCTATCTAATTACGGATAGGAGGGTGCCTAGGACAACGACATATCATCATTTCACCGGAGAGATTCGTTTCGTTTGCAGGTGTTTGCCTATTCAATTGCGAGTGCTAAGGACAAATCTATCCAACATCATACCACCACCCCTATCTATCCCGATGCATATTTTATATCAATATTATAATTATAGAAACTTGTTTTACATACGAGGGAGTAAGATGAGAAGAGAAGTACAACAGAGATAGAGAAAGGCATGACATGCAGGCCATATTTTAAAATTTACAACTATTGTAAAAACAAAGGCTATAACCATGCATGTCAAACACCGTGCAAAACAAACATATCATATATATGCTATCACGAAACCGTTAATATTACCAATATGGGCCTACAATCTATGTTGCCTACAAAGGGGTCAAGGGGAGGAGCCCCTTACCGGGGGTCAAGGGGTGGAGCCACTTACAGCCATCAGTAGTGCCGGTACGGTTGGCAGGAAATTTTGAAAAATAGCGACTATTTTTCTATGGAAAACATTACGATTTGACAATATTTATCAACAGAATCGCGTTTTCGAGATTTTAAATCCCTTAGATTTTTCCATATCATAATAACAATTATTCCTTTCTCCTTGATGCGATCTACTATCGCACTTCTGTCGATCACTATGTTAACAATTGACACATAATTATCGTATAACCCTCGTAGCAACATGGCAACTATAATTATAGATTAATATATTAATCGTATCCCTAATCGACTACTAATATCAGTATTTATATCACCGATATAGTAAAACAAATCATGCATCTCATACATATCGCATCACCCAAGTATTTAACCCGATTAAGGATCATACAAGTGGTTGTAATACCACTGTTGGGACCGCCGGCAAACCCCATGGCATAGCGGAACAAAATTACGACGGTCTTTCCAGTTATCTATG
Source organism: Abelmoschus esculentus (assembly GCA_035048815.1). NCBI lineage: Eukaryota > Viridiplantae > Streptophyta > Magnoliopsida > Malvales > Malvaceae > Abelmoschus > Abelmoschus esculentus. The sequence continues at coordinate 15,579,069 of JAUCBN010000007.1, read as the reverse complement.
TACGTTTAATCCGAAATCGAGAGGAAGAGATGCGATGACTTACATTGGGTTCCTTAATAAGTAACAAAAACAACAATTGGATTTGCTACAATCACGATCGTTCGACAATTCGAATCTTTAACCTTCACGAGTATCGTCTCGGCCTCTATTCAGTTCACCCGGTTGATAGAGAAAAATCTCGAAAAACTATTTTTCGTGATTCTAGGGTTTGGGAATTCAAAATTCTCTGATTTATGGCTGTTAGACCAAATAAAACCTTTATATAGTTGTAACCCTAAGTATAAGAGTTTATTCCGAATTTGTTTATAGGATTTAATTACTTTAATTATTTTCTTAAATTTTGGAATCTATATTTAATTTGAATTTAAAAAGAATATAATTACTTTAATTATATATCTTTTGTTTAAAATGCAAAATTAAATATGAACTACTTATACATATATATTTCTACATATATATATTTAATTGTAACATTAGTAATAATATTAGAACAATTCTAAAATTATAAACAATGAGTGACATCTAGCAATATATCATTGTCATCTAAGTTATAAGACATCATGATTCCATATATCATGTTCGTGATCAACGCTCTTAATGTATTATATCCTTTTATCCTTTTATATCTTTAATAGGCACAAGTCTTGGAATAGTTACACTTGTATAACCTATTATTAGTGTTTCTTGATATCTAGAGTGAACTACTGTTAATAAATAATTTGTGATATATCATATCAACATATTCAAGCGTGGTCATGCATTTCCAGTCCCACTCAATCAAGTGGCCTTTGATATATTTTCCTATATGTAGGAAGGACAAATCCTATCTTGATCATTCACATATCACTACATACATTGTAATATGTCCAATGTCTGTTTTTATAGTGTAACTAATTATGAGACACGATTAACTACATCAAAACATAAAACAACAATATGTTGATATCGTAATAATCTCAAGTCTTAAGGATCATACATATAGTTGTCACTATGATCAATATCGTGACCGTGATGGACGACCCCTCTCTTTGAGCGTATGTCACGGTGAATGACCCCTCTCTTCAAGTGTATATCATAATGAATGGTTCATCTCTTTTAGCGTATGTCGTGATGGACGACCCCTCACTTTGAGCGTATATCGTGATGAATGACCACTCTCTTTGAGTGCATGACATAGTGAAAGGTCCCTATCTTAGAGCGTATACCATAATGGATGACCCTTCTCTTTGAGTGTATGTCCCAATAAATAACACCTTTCTTCGAGTGCAATTCATAATGAACATCCCTCTCTTTGAGCGTGTACCGTGATGACCGACCCCTCTCATTAAGCGTATGTCGCAATGAATGACCCTCCCTTCGAGTGCATGTCATAATGAACGGTCCCTCTCTTTAAGCGTAAACAGTGATGGAAAACCCCAATCTTTGAGCATATGTAGCGATGAATGACCCCTCTCTTCGAGTACATGTCATAAAGAACAGTACCTCTCTTTGAGCGTATACCGTAATGGACGACCCCTCTCTTTGAGAGTATGTCGCAATGAATGACTCCTCTCTTCATGTGCATGTCATAATGAACGGTCATTATCTTTAAGCGTATAATGTAATGGACGACCCTTCTCTTTGATCATATGTCGCGATGAATGACCCTTATCTTTGAGTGCATGTCATAATGAACAGTCCCTTTCTTAGAGAGTATACCGTGATGGACGACCCCTCTATTTGAGCATACTTCGTGATAAATGACTCCTCACTTCGAGTGCATGTCATAATGAATAGTCCCTTACTTAGAGCATATACCGTGATGGACGACCCCTTTCTTTGAGCGTATGTCGCGGTGAATGACCTCTCTCTTAAAGCATATGTTATAATGAATGATCCCTTTCTTAGATTGTCTATCGTGATGGCTGACCACTCTCTTTGAGCGTATGTCACGATGAATGACTCTTCTCTTCGAGTACATGTCATAATGAACGGTCCCTCCCTTTGAGCGTATACCGTGATGGAAGACCCCACTCTTTGAGCGTATGTCGCAATGAATGACCCCTCTCTTGGAGTTCTTGTCATAATGAATAGTCCCTGTCTTTGAGCGTATACCATTATGGATAATCCTTCTCTTGGAGCGTATGTCGCAAAAAATGACCTCTCTCTTCGAGTACATGTCATAATGAACGATCCCTCTCTTTGAGAGTATACCGTGATCGATGACCCCTCTCCTTGAGCCTATGATGCTATGAATTATCCCTCTCTTCGAGTGCATATCATGATGAACGGTCCCTCTGTTTGAGTGTAGACCGTAATGGATGACACCTCTCTTTGAGCGTATTTTGTGAATAATGACCTATCTCTTCGAGTGCATGTCATATTCAATGGTCCCTTTCCTAGAGCGTATACCGTTATGGACGACCCCTCTTTTTGAGCGTATGTCGCGGTGAATGCCCTTCACTTCAAGCGTATGTCATAATTGACGGTCCCTCTCTTTGAGCGTATGTCGTGATGGACGACTCCTCTCTTTGAGCGTATGTTAGGATGAGTGACCCCTCTCTTTGAGTGAATGTTATAGTGAACGGTCCCTTTCTTAGAGCGTATACCGTAATGGACGACCTTCTCTTTGAGCGTATGTCACGATGAATGACCCATCTCTTCGAGTGCATGTCAAAATGAACAGTCTCTCTCTATAAGCATATACTATGATGGACGACCCCTCTCTTTGAGCGTATGTCACGACGAATGACTCCTCTCTTCGAGTGCATGTCATAATGAACGATTCCTCCTTTTGAGCGTATACCGTGATGGATGACCCCTATTTTTAAGCATATGTCGCAATGAATGACCACTCACTTTGAGTGCATGTCATAATGAATGGTCCCTCTATTTGAGCGTAAACTGTGTTGGACGACCATTCTCTTTGAGCATATGTCGCATTGAATAACCCCTCTCTTCGAGTACATGTCATAATGAAGAGTCCCTCTCTTTGAGCGTATATCGTTATGGACGACCCCTCTCTTTTAGTGTATGTCGCAATGAATGACCCCTCTCTTCGTGTGCATGTCATAATGAATGGTCCATCTCTTTGAGCGTAAACAGTGATGGAAGACCCCTATCTATGAGCGTATGTCGCGATGAATAACTCATCTTCGAGTGCATGTCAAAATGAACGATCTTTCTTTGAGTGTAAACCGTAATTGATGACCCTCTTTTCCAGCGTATGTTGCGATGAATGACCCCTCTCTTCGTGTGTATGTCATAATAAACGATCCCTCTCTTTAAGCATATATCGTAATGAACGACCCTTCTCTTTTATCGTATGTCGCGATGAATGACCCCTATCTTTGATTGCGTGTCATTATGAACAGTCCCTTTCTTAGAGAGTATACCATGATGGACGACCCCTCTCTTTGAGCGTATGTCGAGATGAATGACTCTTCTTTTCGACTGCAAGTCATAATAAACAGTCTCTCACTTAGAGCGTATATCGTGACAGACGACCCCTCTCTTTGAGTGTATGTTTCGGTGAATGACCCCTCTCTTCAATCATACGTCATAATGAACGAAACCATTCTTAGAGCGTCTACCGTGATGGCTGACCACTCTCTTTGAGCGTATGTCGTAATGATTGACTCCTCTATTGGAGTACATGTCATAATGAACGGTCTCTCCCATTGAGCGTATATCGTGTTGGACGACCCCTCTCTTTGAGCGTATGACGCAATGAATGACCCCTCTCTTCGAGTGCTTGTCATAATGAACGATCCTTCTCTTTGAGCGTATACCGTAATGGATGACACTTCTCTTTGAGCGTTTGTCGCGATGAATGACCCCTCTCTTCGAGTGCATGTCACAATGAACAGTCCCTCTCTTTGAGCGTATACCGTGATCGATGACCCCTCTCTTTGAGTGTATGTTTTGATGAATGACCCCTCTCTTCGACTGTATGTCATAATGAACGGTTCCTTTCTTAGAGTGTATGTCGTGATGGACGACCCCTCTCTTTGAGCGTATGATGCATTGAATAACCCCTCTCTTCGAGCATATGTCATACTGAACGGTCCCTCTCTTTGAGCGTATGCCGTGATGGACGATCCCTCTCTTGGATCGAATGTCGCGATGAATGACCCCTTTCTTCGAGTGTGTGTCATAATGAATGGTCCATTTCTTAGAGCGTATATCGTAATGGACGACCCCTCTCTTTGAGTTCTTGTCATAATGAACGGTCCGTCTATTTTTAGTGTATACCGTGATCGATGACCCCTCTCTTTCAGTGTATGTTTCGATGAATGACCGTTCGCTTCAAGTGCATGTCATGGTGAACGGTCCCTCTCTTTGAGCGTATACCGTAATGGACAACCCCTCTCTTTGATCGTATGTCGCGATAAATAACCCCTTTCATCAAGTGCCTGTAAAAATGAATGGTCCCTCTCTTTGAGGGTATAAAGTGATCGATGATCCCTCTCTTTGAGCATATGTTGCGTTGAATGACCCTTCTCTTCGATTGCATGTAATGGTGAACGATCCCTCTCTTTGAGCGTATACCGTGATGGACGACCCCTCTCTTTGTGCCTATGTTGGTTGAATGAACCTGCTCTTCGATTGCATGTAATGGTGAATGGTCACTCTCTTTGAGCGTATACCATGATGGCCACCGCCACTCTTTGTGCGTAAGTCGCGATGAGTGACCCCTCTCTTAGAGTGCATGTCATGGTAAATGTTCCCTCTCCTAGAGCGTATACCGTGATGGAAGACCTCTCTCTTTGAGCCTATGTTGGTTGAATGACCCTTCTCTTCGATTGCATGTAATGATGAACGGTCACTCTCTTTGAGCGTATATTGTGATGGACGCCGCCGCTCTTTGAGCGTAAGTCGCGATGAATGACCCCTCTCTTCGAGTGCATGTCATAATGAACGGTCCTTTTCTTTGAGCGTATATGGTGTTGGACGAAACCTCTCTTTGAGTGTATGTCGCGGTGAATAACCCTCTTCTTCAAGCTTATGTCATAATAAATGGTCCCTCTCTTTGTGCGTATTCCGTGATGGACGACACCTATCTTTGAGCATATGTCGCGATGAATGACCCCTCTCTCTAAGTGCATGTCAGGGTGAACGGTCCCTCACATTGAGCGTACATAGATAAGAAATGTATCTTTAGATCTTCTCAAGTACTTAAGAATGTTTTTGACTACTACCCAGTGACTTTCACCAGGGTTTACCTGATATCGACTTGTCATGCTTAAGGCATATGATACATCTGGTCGATTACATATCATGGCATACATGATAGAACTAATATCCGAAGCATATGGAATCTTAATCATTCATTCTCTTTCTTGTGGAGTTCAAGGACACATTTCCTTCGAAAGAGATATATCATGTCTCATAGGTAAGAATCCTTTCTTGGATTATTTCATACTAAATCTCTTCAGAACTTTGTCTATATATGTACTTTGACTCAGACCTAGAAGTCGTCTACATCTATCTCTATAGATCTGAACCCCTAAGATATATGCTGCCTCACCCAAATCTTTCATAGAGAAACAACTACTTAACCAAGTCTTAACTGACTGTAAGGTAAGTATGTTGTTTCCTACAATAAGTATGTCATCTACATACAAGATTAGGAAAGAAACGGTGCTCTCACTTGTCTTCTTGTAAACACAAGGCTCATCTTCATTCTTGATAAAACTAAACTCTTTGATCGCATCATTGAAACGAAGATTCCAGCTTCGAGAACCTTGCTTCAGTCCATAAATGGACCTTTGTAGCTTACAAACTTTTCCAGCATTTCCTAGAGTGATAAAACCTTCTGGTTGTATCATATACACATCCTCTTCAAGTTTTCCATTAAGGAAAGCGGTTTTGACGTCCATTTGCCAAATTTCATAATCATGGAATGTAGCTATAGCAAGCAAGATCCGAACAGATTTAAACATAGCTACATGGGAGAAAGTTTCATCTTAGTCAATACCATGAACTTGTCGACAACCTTTAGCGACTAGTCACCCCTCGTATGTTTGTATGTTTCCATCCATGTCGGTTTTCTTCTTGAAAACCCATTTACACCCTATAGGTTTTACCCCTTCAGGTGATTCAACCAAAGTCCATACTTGGTTGACTGACATGGATTTCATCTCAGATTTCAAGGCCTCAAGCCATTTCTTAGAGTGTGGCCTCGATACTGCCTCTTGATAAGTTCTTAGCTCATCTTGATCCATAATAGGAACATCTCCATGTGTTGTAATGAGAAATCCATATCTCTCAGGTGCATGGCATTCTCTTATGGATCTGCGCAGTGATTGTGTTTATAAATCTGTTGACTATTCCTCAACAATTTGTAGAACATGTTCAATCTCAGGCTCAGTGAACTATTGTTCTTGAACTTCTCCAAGTTCAATGTCTCTACCCTTGCCTTTCTTATTGAGAAATTCTCTTTCGAGAAAAACTCCTGTTCGAGCAACAAACACTTTGCTCTCTTTAGGGTTAAAGAAATAATATCCCTTAGTTTCTTTGGGATATCCAACAAAATTACACTTACGAGATTTAGGTTCGAGCTTTGTAGACATCTGATGTTTGACATATGCTTCACAACCCCAAATATTTATAAAAGACATACTAAGACGTTTTCCAGTCTATATCTCATATGATATCTTTTGAACAGATTTAGACGGAACACGATTTAAAGTGAAAGCAGTTGTTTCTAGTGCATGTCCCCAGAAAGAAGTCGGAAGATCACTATGACTCATCATTGATCGAACCATGTCTAACAAAGTTCGATTCCTCCTCTCAGAAACTCCATTCCACTGTGGTGTACCTGGTGGAGTAAGCTGTGAGACCATCCCACATTCTTTAAAGAGTTCATCAAATTATATGCTTAAGTATTCTCCACCTCGATATGTTCGAAGTGCTTTAATACTCTTGCTAGTTGATTTTGTACCTCATTCTTGAATACTTTAAACTTTTTGATAGCCTCAAATTTATGGCGCATAAGGTAAATGTAACCATATCGACTGAAGTCATCAGTGAAAGTGATGAAGTACTGAAATCCACCTCTAGCTTGTGTGTTCATTGGTCCACATACATCACTATGTATTAATCCTAATAAATCACTTGCTCGCTCACTTTTACCATTAAAAGGAGTGTAAAACTAAAATTGATTTTGATATAACAATTAAGTATAAGGACTACTTTGCAATAAATTTTTAAGTCCCTAAGTTAAACTTTGATTTCAAGTCAAACTAGAAACTTTGAAATTAATTTTCAAAGTGTTTATACACGAGGGTATCGATACCCTAAGAACAGGTATCGATACCGACCTGGGTTTTAAAGCCTTGTTCTTGAAACCAAGAACAAGTATCGAAACATGGTTCAATACCTTTTCATCATTGTCAACACCTATTTCGAACCACTATCGAACCAGTTTGAGTATTTTAATTAATTTTAAAATCATTTGAAAATATGACTCCAGGTATCGATACCAGTATTGATACACCCCTTAATCCCCAATGGTTATTTTAGCATTAAATGAGTCGACCGTTGGTGGTAGTTAAAACTTTGAATGGGGGTTAGTCACTTTCGAAACATGGTTTGATACCGGCCTTTACAGTTTCATAAAGGTATCGAAGCATGTATCGATACCCCTTGTATTAAATATAGAATAACTCTTTTTATTTTGGTCTATTTCAAAACAGGTTCTTCGTGTTTCGGTACTGCCTGCTGAAGAATGCATTTATGATGGAAAGATGAAGTTCCAACAGCCTTATTGATATTCCCAACAACTACAACGGTTAGAAATCAATGAGAAGGTATAAAATGAAGCATTATCAACAGCATTAACACCTAATGATCCACAAGACAACATCCTAGCATCAAATCCAACACCTTGAGCTTAATAGCTACATGTTGTAACCCAACTCTTGGAGATTTTCTTTGTAATATTGTTTCAGAGTTTAGGGAGTGTTTTTTATTGTATTGGGGTAAAATCTTCTATTTGAGAGTTTAAATTTGTCTTTCCTTTTCTTGTAACCTTGTGGGGTTGAATCAATCTTTAGGTAGAAAGATTGATTCGTTGTGTAACGGTTATCCCTTGAACCGAGAAAAAGGTTGAATTCAATAGTGAATTGGGTTGAAAATCCTTAGTGGGAGCTAAGGTAGTGGATGTAGGTGCTTGTTCGAAGGCCAAACCACTATAAATCTTTGTGTTCTATATTTTCCATTGTTTTACCGAAAAATCTTTCACTAAAGTTTTAATTGCCAATTCACCCCATCTTGGCCATTCCATAGAATGATCAACTCAACAATTAGTATCAGAGCCTAATTTTTAAAGAGATTCACATTTACCAAAGAAGATCCAAGGTGTGTTGATCATATCTACAAGAAAAATCAAATGGCCTCCACCTCCGATACATGGAACAAGTCACACTCCATCATCGAGCCACCCTTCTTCATTGGGGATAATTACCCCTATTGGAAGAATAGGATGAGATTGTTCATCAACTCCAATGACTATGTTCTTTGGGATATAATTGAAGATGGACCTTTAATTCCGACAAAGCAAGAGGGTGACCTACAAGTTCCAAAGTCAAGAACCGAGATGACGGTAGAAGAAAGAAGGAGAATGTCAACAAACGACAAGGCACTTCATATTTTGTTTTGTGCTCTTGGTCTCGACATTTATTCAAAAATGTCATCGTCCAAAGTGCTAAGGAAGTTTAGGATTCTCTAAAGACAACGTATGAAGGCACCAATGATATCAAAGAAACTAAGATCGGCCTTCTCAATCTTAACTATGAGAATTTCAAGATGGAACCGGATGAGGATATCACCAAGATGTTTGATAGATTCTACGTAATCGTCAACGTGCTTAAAGGATTAGGTGAAATCATTCTGGAGGAGAAATTAGTTCGGAAGCTCATCTATTCTCTTCCCGAGTCTTGGGATAGCAAAAGGACCGCCATCATTGAAGCCAAAGACTTGAAGGCATTAAAGCTTGATGCTCTCGTGGGCTCACTTCTCACCCTGAGATCATGAAGAAAGGGAGAGAAGAAGAAAAGAAGAGAGATGAGAAAAATGTGGAGAAGAAAGAGGTGGAAGCTAAGAAACAAGGGATTGCCCTCAAAGCCTCTCTACCCCTAGAGGTGGGAAACTCAAGTGAAGAAGAGGAATTAAAAGAATTGGCTATGGTAGATGCATCACGCTCAAAGAGAGAGACCGATCATTATGGCATACGCTCGAATAGAGCGGTCATTCACCGCGACATACACTCAATGAGAGGGGTTGTCCATCACAATTTACTCTCTAAGAAAGGAATCGTTCATTATGACATACACTCGAAGAGAGGGGTCATTCATCATGATATACGCTCAAAGAGAGGGGTCGTCCATCACAGTATACGATCAAAGAGAGGGACCTTTCATTTTAACATGCACTCGAGGAGAGGACTGATTTATCGCGACATACGCTCAAAGAGATGGGTCGTCTATCACAGTATACACTCTAAGAAAGGGATCATTACATGCACTCAAAGAGAGGGGTTATTCATCGCAACAAATCCTCAAAGAGAAGGGTCGTCCATCACGGATCTGCTCACAACGCGGGACCGTTCATTCTGACATGCACTCGAAGAAAGGGGTCCTTCACCGTGGCATACGCTCAATGAGAGGGGTCGTCCATCACAACATACGCTCAAAGAGAGGGACCATTCATTATGACATGCACTCGAAGAGAGGAGTCATTCACCGCGACATATGCTCAAACACAAGGGGTCGTATATCATGGTATATGCTCAAGGAGAGAGATCGTTCACCATGACATGCACTCGAAGAGAGGGGCCATTCATCTCGACATACACTTAAAGAGAGGAGTCATCCATCACGGGATACGATCATAGAGAGGGACCGTTCACCATGACATGCACTCGAAGAGAGGGGTCATTCATTATGAAAAACACTCAAAGAGAGGGGATATCCATCACGGGATATGCTCAAAGATAGGGAACGGTCATTATGACATACGCTCGTGTAGAGCGGTCATTCACCGCGACATACGCAAAAGAGAGGGGTCGTCCATCACGATTTATGCTCTTAGAAAGAAACTATTCATTATGACATTGACACGAAGAGAGGGGTCATTCACCACGACATATACTCAAAGAGAGGGGTCATTCATCACGGTATATGCTCTAAGAGAGGGACGGTTCATTATGACATGAACTCGAAAAGAGGGGTCATTCATCGCGACATACGCTCAAAAGAGGGGTCGTCCATCATGGTATTCGCACAAAGAGAGGGATCTTTCACCATGAAATGCAGTTGAAGAAAGGAGTCATCCATCGCGACATACGCTCAAAAAGAGGGGTCTCGATCACGGTATACGCTCAAAGAGCCCTTCATTATGACATGCCCTCGAAGAGGGGTCATTCATTGCGACCTACGCTCAAAGAGAGGGGTTGTCCATCACAGTATACACTCAAAGAGAGGGACTGTTCACCATGAAATGCACTCAAAGAGAGGAGTCATTGATCGCAACATATGCTCAATCAAAGAGAGGGTCATCGATCATGGTATACGCTCAAAGAGAGGGACCTTTGATTATGACATGCACTCAAAGAGACGTGTCATTCATCGCGACATACTCTCAAAGAGTCCATCACGGTATACGTCCAAAGAGTGGGACTGCTCACCTTGCCATGCACTCGAATAGAGGAGTTTTTATTCATCGCGAAATACGGTCAAAGAGAGGGGTCGTCCATCACGGTAAACGCTCAGAGAGAGGGAACATTCATTATGACATATGCTAGAAAAAGGGGTCATTCACCGCATCATACGCTCAAAGAGAGGTGTCGTCCATCACGGTATACGCTCTAAGAAAGGAATTGTTCATTATGACAAGCACTCAAAGAGTGGGGTCAATCATCATGACATACGCTCAAAGAAAAGGATCGTCCATCAGGGTATACGCTCTAAGAAAGGGACTGTTTATTTTGACATGCACTTGAAGAGAGGTGTCATTCATCACGATGTACGTTCAAAGAGAGGGGTCGACCAACACGGTATACCCTCAAAGAGAGGGACCTTTCATTGTAACATGCACTCGAAGAGAGGGCTCATTCATCGCGATATATGCTTAAAGAGATGGGTTATCCATCACAGTATACACTCTATGAAAGGGATCATTACATGCACTCAAAGAGAGGGGTCATTCATCACGACAAACGCTCAAAGAGAAGGGTCGTCCATCACAGTATCCGCTCATAAAGAGGGACCGTTCATTATGACATCCACTCGAAGAGAGGGGTTATTCAACGTGGCATACGCTCAAAGAGAGGGGTCGTCCATCACAATTTATGCTCAAAGAAAGGGATCGTTAATTACGACCAACACTTGAAGAGAGGGGTCATTCACCGCGACATACGCTCAGAGAAAAGGGTTGTCCATCTCGGTATACGCTCTAAGAAAGGGACCATTCATTATGACCTACTCTCGATGAGAGGGGTCATTCACCGCGACATATGCTCAAACAAAAGGGTCGTCCATCACGGTATATGCTCTAAGAAAGTGACCGTTAATTATGACATGCACTAGAAGAGAAGGACTGTGACATATGCTCAAACAGAGGTGTCATTCACTGTGACATACGCTAAAAGAGAGGAGTCGTGCATCACTATATACGCTCTAAGAAAGTGAATGTTCATTATGATATGCACTCGAAGAGAGGGGTTATTTATCGCGAGATATACTCAAAGAGAAGGGTCGTCCATTACAGTATACGGTCAAAGAGAGGGATTGTTCACCATGACATGGACTCGAAGAGAGGGGTCCTTCATTGCGATATACACTCAAAAAGAGGGGTCATCTATCATGGTATACGCTTAAAGAGAAGGGTCTTTCTTTATGACAAACCCTCAAAAAGAGGGGTCATTCATGGCGATATATGCCAAAGAGAAGGGTCATCCATCACGGTATACGCTTTAAGAAAGGGACCGTTCATTATGACATGCACTCAAAGAGAGGGATCGTTCATCTCGGCATACGATCAAATGGAGGGGTCGTCCATGGTTTACGCTCAAAGAGAGGAATCGTTCACAATGTCATGCTCAAAGAGAGGGGTCATTCATCACAACATAGTCTAAAAGGGAGGGGTTGTCTGTAACGACATACGCTCAAAGAGAGGGGTCATTCACCGCGACATACGCTCAAAGAGAGGTTCGTCCATCACGGTATACGCTCTATGAGAGTGAACGCTCATTATGACATGCAATCGAAGAAAGGGGTCATCAATCACGATATACGCTCAAAGAGATGGGACGTCCATCACGGTATACGCACAAAGAGAGGAACCATTCACCATGACATGCACTCGAAGAGAGGTGTTATTCATCGTGACATACGCACAGTGAGAAAGGTCATCCATCAATATATACGCTTTAAGAAAGGGACCGTTCATTATAACATACTCTCAAAGAGAGGGGTCGTCAATCACGGTATACGCTCAAAGAGAGAGACCTTTCATTTTAAATGCACTCGAGGAGAGGGCTGATTCATCACGACATACGCTCAAAGAGATGGGTGGTCCATCACAGTATACACTCTAAGAAAGGGATCATTACATGCACTCAAAGAGAGGGGTCATTCATCGCGACAAACACTCAAAGAGAAGGGTCGTCCATCACGGTATCTGCTCACAAAGAGGGACCGTTCATTATGACATGCACTCGAAGAGAGGGGTCATTCACCGTGGCATACGCTCAAAGAGAGGGACCGTTCATTACGACCAGCACTCAAAGAGAGGGGCCATTCACCGCGACTTATGCTCAAAGATAGGGTCATCCATCACAGTATACGCTCTAAGAAAGGGACCATTCATTATGACCTACTCTCGAAGAGAGGGGTCATTCATCGCGATATACGCTCATATAGAGGGGTCGTCCATCATGGTATGCGCTCAAAGAGAGGGACCTTTCATTGCAACATGCAATCGAAGAGAGGGCTCATTCATCGCGACATACGCTCAAAGGGATGGGTCGTCCATCACAGTATACACACTAAGAAAGGGATCATTACATGCAGAAAAAGAGAGGGGTCATTCATCGCGACAAACACTCAAAGAGAAGGGTCGTCCATCACTGTATCCGCTCATAAAGAGGGACCGTTCATTATGACATGCACTCAAAAAGAGGGGTCATTTACCGTGGCATACGCTCAAAGAGAGGGGTCCTCCATCACAATATACGCTCAAAGAGAGGGACCGTTCATTACGACCAACACTCGAAGAGAGGGGTCATTCACCGTGACATACGCTCAAAGAGAAGGGTCGTCCATCACAGTATACACTCTAAGAAAGGAACCATTCATTATGACCTACTCTCGATGAGTGGGGTCATTCACCGCGACATATGCTCAAAGAGAAGGGTCATCCATCATGGTATATGCTCTAAGAAATGGACTATTAATTATGACATGCGCTAGTAGAGAATGACTGTTCACCAGGACATAAGTTGAAGACAGAAATTATTCATCACGCCTTATGCTCAAAGAGAATGTTTGTCTGACACGACATACGCTCAAAGAGAGGGGTCGCTTATCACAACATACGCTCAAAGAGATGGACAGATCATTATGAAATACTCTCGAACAGAGGTGTCATTCACTGTGACATACGCTAAAAGAGAGGAGTCATACATCACGGTATACGCTCTAAGAAAAGGAATATTCATTATGATATGCACTCGGAGAGAGGGGTTATTCATCGCGAGATACACTCAAAGACAAGGGTCCTCCATTACGGTATACGCTAAAAGAGAGATTATTCACGACGACATGCACTCGAAGAGAGGGGTCCTTCATTGCGACATACACTCAAAAAGAGGGGTCATCGGTCACGGTATACGCTTAAAGAGAAGGGTCTTTCATTATGACAAACCCTCAAAGAGGGGTTATTCATCGCGATATATGCCAAAGAGAAGGGTCATCCATCATGGTATACGCTCTATAAGAAAGGGACCGTTCATTATGACATACACTCGAAGAGAGGGGTCATTCATCTCGACGTACGATCAAATGGAGGGGTCGTCCATCATGGATTACGCTTAAAGTGAGGAATTGTTCACAATGTCATGCTCAAAAAGAGGGGTCATTCATCGCGATAGTCTTAAAGAGAGGGTTTGTCCGTCACGGCATACGCTCAAAGAGTGGGGTCGTCCATCACAGTATATGCTCAAAAAGGGACTATTCACCATGAAATGTACTAGAAGGGAGGGGTCATTCATCGCAACGTACGCTCAAAGATAGGGTCATCGATCACGGTATACGCTCAAAGAGAGGGACAGTTGATTATGATATGAACTCAAGGAGAGGTGTCATTCATCGCGACATACTCTCAAAGAGAGAGGTCATCGGTATATGTTCTAAGAAGTAGACCGTTCAATATGACATGCACTCGAAGAGAGGGATCATTCACCATGACATACGCTCAAAAGGAGAGGTTGTCCATAACAGTATGCACTCTAAGAAAGGGACCGTTCATTATTACATGCATCCGTAGAGAGGGTCATTCATCGCGATATGCACTCAAAGAGAGGGATCATCCATCACCATATCCGCTCAAAGATAGGGATCGTTCACCATGACATGCACTAGACTAAAGGGGTCATTCATCGCGACATACGCTGAAAGAGAGGGGTCGTCCATCACTGTATACGATCAAAGAGAGGGACAATTCACCATGACAAATGCTCAAAGAGAGTGGTCGTTATGACATACGCTCAAAGAGAGGGACCGGTCATTATGGCATACGCTCGAATAGAGCGGTCATTCACCACGACATACGCTCAATGAGAGGGGTTGTCCATCACGACTTACGCTCAAAGAGTGGAACCGTTCGTTATGACATGCATTGGAAGAGAGGGGTCATTCAACGCGACATACGCTCAAAGAGAGGGGTCGTCCATCACGCCATACGCTCAAAGAGAGGGAACATTCACTATGGAATACGCTTGAAGAGAGGCGTCATTCATCGTGGTATACGCTCAGAGAGGGGTCATCCATCACGGTATACGCTCTAAGAAAGGAACTGTTCATTATGACATGCACCCCAAAAGAGGGATCATTCATCACGGTATACTCTTAGAGAGAGGGGTCAGCCATCACGGTATACACTCTAAGAAAGGGACCGATCATTATGACATGCACTCAAAGAGAGGGGTCATTCATCGCGACATACGCTAAAAGCGAGGGGTCGTCCATTACGGTATTCACTCAAAGAGAGGGATCTTTCACCATGACATGCACTCAAAGAGAGGGATCATTCACCACGACATACGCTCAAAAAGGGAGGAACCGTTCATTATGACATGCACTCGAAGAAAGTGGTCATTCACGGTATATGTTCTAAGAAGAGGACCGTTCATTATGACATGCACTCGAAGACAGGGTTCATTCACCACGACATACGCTCAAAAAGGGAGGAACCGTTCATTATGACATGCACTCGAAGAAAGGGGTCATTCACCGCGACATACGCTCAAAGAGAGGGTTCGTCCATCACGGATACGTTCAAATAGAGGGACCGTTCACCATGAATTGCACTCAAAGATAGGGGCCATTCATCGCGACACGCTCAAAGAGAGGAGTCGTCCATCACGGTATATGCTCAATGAGAGGGACAATTCACCATGACATGCACTCGAAGAAAGGGGTCATTCTTCATGACAAATGCTCAAAAAGAGGTGTTGTCCATCACGAGATACGCTCAAAGAGAGGGACTGACCATCATGACATACGCTCGAATAGAGCGATCATTCACCGTGACATACGCTCAATGAGAGGGGTTGTCCATCAAGATTTATTCTCTAAGAAAGGAACCGTTCATTATGACATACACTCGAAGAGAGGGGTCATTCATCGCAATATACGCTCAAAGAGAGGGTTCGTCTATCACGGTATACGCTCAAAGAAAGGGACCTTTCATTTTAACATGCACTCGAGGAGAGGGTTGACTCATCGCGACATACGCTCAAAGAGATGGGTCGTCCATCACAGTATACACTCTAAGAAAGGGACCATTACATGCACTCAAAGAGAGGGGTCATTCATCGCGACAAATGCTCAAAGAGAAGGGTCGTCCATCACGGTATTTGCTCAAAACGAGGGACCGTTCATTATGACATGCACTCGAAGAAAGGGGTCCTTCACCGTGGCATACGCTGAAAGAGAGGGGTCGTCCATCACAAAATACGCTCAAAGAGAGGAACCGTTCATTATGATATGCACTCGAAGAGAGGAGTCATTCACCGCGACATATGCTCAAACACAAGGGGTTGTATATCATGGTATACGCTCAAGGAGAGGGATCATTCACCATGACATGCACTCAAAGAGAGGGATCATTCATCGCGACATACGTTCAAAGAGAGGAGTCGGCCATCACGAGATACGCTCATAGAGAGGAACCGTTCACCATGACATGCACTCGAAGTGAGGGTTCATTCATTGCGAAAAACACTCAAAGAGAGTGGATGTCCATCACGGGATACGCTCAAAGAGAGGGACCAATCATTATGACATACGCTCGTATAGAGCGGTCATTCACCGCGACATACGCAAAAGAGAGGGATCGTCCATCACGATTTACGCTCTTAGAAAGAAACCGTTCATTATGACATTGACACGAAGAGAGGGGTCATTCACCGTGACATACACTCAAAGAGAGGGTTCATCCATCATGGTATACACTCTAAGAAAGGGACGGATCATTATGACATAAACTCAAAAAGAGGGGTCATTCATCGCGACATATGCTCAAAATAAGGGTCGTCCATCACGGTATTCACTCAAAAAGAGGGATCTTTCACCATGATATGCACTTGAAGAGAGGGGTCATTCATCGCGACATACGCTCAAAAAAAGGGGTCTCGATCACGGTATATGCTCAAAGAGCCCTTCATTATGACATGCCCTCGAAGTGGGGTCATTCATTGCGACCTACGCTCAAAGAGAGGGGCATCCATCACAGTATACACTCAAAGAGAGGGACTGTTCACCATGAAATGCACTCGAAGAGAAGATTCATTCATCGCAACGTACGCTCAAACAGAGGGACCGTTGATTATGACATGCACTCAAAGAGACGTGTCATTCATCGCGACATAATCTCAAAGAGTCCGTCACGGTATACACCCAAAGAGTGGGACTGCTCACCATGACATGCACTCGAGTAGAGGGATTTTATTCATCGCGACATACAGTCAAAGAGAGGGGTCGTCCATCACGGTATACACTCAAAGAGAGGTGATAAGGGGGCAGCCTCGTTGAAGATGACTCCTTTTTTGATTGTTATGGATCGAGGAAAGAAGTAAGCAATTCCTTGTAATAAACTCACTGAAATGAAAACAAGATGGTGATTGAGACATGGCTAGATTAGTGGATAGAAATGGTGAAGAAAGAATGACGAAATGATGAATAAAAGAGGGTGATAGGTTACTGGAAATTTGGGTTTTATTCGAACCACCAAGAACTAGGAAGAACCTATACTAAAGAGTATAAACCCGAACCTAAAGTGTTCAAAGTTAAAAAAAACACAAAACGAAGAACAAGGAAGAACCTATACTAAAAAGTATAAACCCGAACCTTAAACGTTCTACGTTGATTAGGACTTAGACCCGTTGAATAAAAATTCAAGAACCCGAAGTATTAAGTATTTCTTTGGCACAACAAGACAGACTTGAAATGTCAAGAAAGAAGTTCTAGAAAGAACCATTTTGAGAGAATAATCTCACAAAGAAAATTTTCATTAAAAAATGTCTAACCTTTTATCATTACAAAATACACATATATATAAGAAAATACAAGGATAAAGGCTGCCAAAATATAAGGCTGAAATTGAAATAGGGTGGTTGCTGAAAATTCAAAAGGTGTGGCTGAAATTTAAACAAAATTAATCATGTGCATTTTGTTTGAATTTTCACAAAAAACATGTGCTTTATCCCTTTAAAAATTCGGCTGGTATCTTTTAAGGAGGGAAAACTTGAAATTCAAACTATAAACATGTGGTTTATTGTTTGAAATTCAAAGTCTTGTGCTTATCCTCTCAATTTTCGTACATGCCTTGTACACACACATGTGAAGGTCCTTACACATGCCGTGCACATGCTTGGAGTGGTGTAGGATGCCCCACATGCTGGTCACATGCTTGGAGGACACTCTCCCATGTGTAGGGACACCTTTCAACTACTTCTGGACTTGTCAGCTAGAGTTGAGCTAGTGGAGCTTGAGTTGAGCTGATTGGAGCTAAGGTGAGCTGAATTCAGCTAGTTGAAGTGTATTGAACTTAGTTGAGCTGAAATGAGTTGCATACTATCCCATGAGCTTCTCCCAAGCTGAGGATAAACCCTTAAGTTAGTAACCTTCCTTGTACCTATGAGAAAACAAAGCAACCATCCTTCAAAAGTATGCAAACTTATTGAGATATGTATGTGTAACAATCCAAAATTCAGAGTCAAAATTCCTAATTCAAAGTCAAAATCCCTAGATTGAGCCCTAGACTTTGGGGACTTGAACTTTGATTTCAGGGACTAAAATTTAATTTTCAAAAACCCTACAGACCCTTGTAGGGAGATTTACCCATTTCAGAAAAATAACGTTTTCTTCCCTTTCTCCCCCATAATCGATTCTGTATTAATTGGAGAATTGAATTCTCGTTTATTGTTTTGGGGATTAAATCTGAACTTTTGCTTTGATTGGGGGTTCAAAATCATTTGAATCTCTCTCTTTGCCTCTGTTTTTTCGTCGATTTTACTCTAGGAGTTTCTTCCTCCTTGGTCGATTGTGGTAAGTGGGTAAGTCCAATTCGTTTCTTTCCTTTTTCTTTTCTGTTCGATTTTAGTGGGGGTTCTATTTATCTGATTGTGGTTGGTTCGAATGGTTATTGTTGCTTTTAGTAGTGGTTCAAAACATTCTTGGGGTTTGGTTTCTGTTTTGATCGAATAATAACGTGGGGGTGTTATTTTGAGGATTTGATGATGTTGGAAGTGCCGAATCGAGTGTGGGATTGTTTAGGATGATTTGAATCGAGTTTTGGAGACGAATCGAACGTGAAAAGGGTTTCTTTTTATGCGTTTTGACCCTGTTTGGTTAGGGAGAAAATTTGGAACCGGAAAATCTGGGAAATTCCCAGATTTTCCTAGGAAACAAACAGACCCAGAAAACCCATGCAGACCTGACCCGATCTCCGACCCGATCACCGACCCGGCTGTCATCAATGATGATGTCACTACTGACGTCATCGCTGACATCACTGCTAACGTCATCTGCTGACATCATCTGCTGATATCAGCGTTGATTGATGACGTCACTGCTGACATTATCGTTGACCAATGCTAACGTCAGCAGTTGACTTTTTCGACCCGGGCCCACTTATGTTTTTCGACGTCCTGAGTACAATGGCATTGTCTGTTTTTCGAGATTCGAACTCAAAGTATCGTTTTTGGGGCTTTTAAGTTTGATCAATTATTTGGAAGTTATCTGTAAAAAATTTTGAATCAATTTCTGTTAGCTTCAGGTGACAAGGATTCCGACCCCGAGCAGTTGCCTCCTCTCCTCCTATACGAGGTCCGATTCATCTGCATTCGGGACCTTCACGTGAGTAACGAATTAATTCTGTTTAGTATACTTTTTGGTATTGTGGCATAGTAGGATGTATAACGTTTTCTATTAATTGTAGACTCTACAGCTGCTCAGACTAGTGGTAGAGCCGAGTCCAGTAGACGTCAGAGTCGACGTTGAGTCTTCTGCTACAAGTGTGTTCTCTTCCATTAATCTTGTTTACTCTATTATTCTATATATTCGATTCCTGTTAAACCGCATGATCATGCATCATTCTAACATATCATTCCTGATTCTGATATCTGTCATGCTTACCTCCTGTTAGACTATAAGGCATGCATTCTGATTTTGTATATACATATAACATGATATCTGGTAGATTGTATGTGTACGGGGAAGCTAGTGACTTATCACTTCTGTTCAGTAGCTCCACCTACGGGTTGAGATACCACTTTTGTTGGTGTGATGGTGTTAGAGTGGTCTGGGGACCTACTCTTCTGTGGTGTTCGGAGATGGATGCATATCATGCATACTCTGCATCTTCTGTATATTACTGTTCTGTTATTCCTTTTATCTGTTCTAGAGACACACTAGGCTCCCTAGCTTACACTCTCTCAGATTCTTGTTTCAGATCTCAGTCCTAGGCTCAGTACGGTACTTGGAGGATCCTGATTCCGATACATATTAGTAGTATGTTTTACAGTTTCGAATTTCGGACTATTTTATATTTGAATAATATTTCTGTATAACGGGCATTTAGACTTTTATTGGCTTTTGTGACATTTACTATTTATAAAATTTATGGGTTGAACTTAATTAATTATATGTTTAATTTGTTATAATTTTAAATTATTAATTATTTAATAATTTATCCGAATATTTTATTATTTTTGTAAAAACCCTAAATTGCGATACAAGTTTTCAGTCTGTAAACCCTAACTTGTAATCTAAGAAATTAGGTTAATTTTAGGGGTTACACTATGAAAACGTATAAACAAGCTGAAAACATGATGCAAACATGTTTATGAGCTATGAAACTTATTGAAACATGTAATACTTAATATATATAATGCACACACTTATGTACTAACTCTAACTAATGTAAACACACATATAAATACTAAGTATAACTAAAGTTGTTACACATAAGTATATAACACGTTAACAGGCATATCTCCTAAGGTACAAGCATCATTAAAGGTATTAAGAATGACTGAAAATTTGAGTGAAAGAACTTCCCTCAATTGCTTTGTCTTGGATCGAGTGATTGGTCCTAATGGTAAGACCTCCGGATTAGCTTCCTTAGCTGGCATAGATGTGCTCACATCATCCCCCCTTCTTGAAAAGGAATTGTCCCCAAATCTGCACAATCATCAAATGGGGATAAGTCTAAAAAATTGAATGTAGCTCTTACATTGAATTCTCCTGGTAAGTCCAACTTGTAAGCGTTGTCATTCAGTTTCTCCAACACTTGAAAAGGACCATCTCCTCGTGGTAACAACTTGGATTTACGCTGAGCTGAAAAACGTTCCTTTCTGAAGTGAACCCAAACCCAATCACCAACATCGAAGGTAACTTGCTTACGACCCTTATTAGCTTGCTTCTCGTACTGTTGAGTCCTTCGCTCAAGGTTCTCCTTAACCTGTTGATGCAACTTCTTCACAAATTTAGCCTTGGATTGGTCGTCCCTGTTCATCACCTGTTCATGTGGTAAAGGCAACAAATCGAGTGGAGTGATAGGATTAAATCCATAAACAACCTCGAAAGGCGACATTTTAGTAGTAGAATGAACAGCATGATGATAAGCAAACTCAACATGTGGCAAACAATCCTCCCAAGTCTTAATGTTCTTTTTAATGATGGAACGAAGTAAAGTAGATAAAATTCGATTAACAACCTCTGTTTGTCCATCAGTCTGGGGATGACAAGTAGTAGAAAACATTAGTTTCGTACCTAATTTACACCAAAGGGTCCTCCAGAAGTGACTTAAGAACTTCACATCCCTGTTAGAAATAATTGACCTAGGAATACCATGTAAACGTACAATCTCTCGAAAGAACAAGTTAGCCACATTAACTTCATCATCAGTCTTATGGCATGGAATGAAATGTGCCATCTTAGAGAACCTATCAACCACCACAAATATATTGTCTCTACCATTCCTACTAGGTAATCCCAACACAAAATCCATAGATATATCAGTCGAGGGAGAATCAGGAATAGGTAAAGGCATATACAAACCGTGTGGTAGAACCTTCGATTTCGCTTTCTTACATGTCACACAACGTTCACATAACCGTTCAACTCCCTTTGATTCTTAGGCCAGAATAGATGCTCCTACAAAATATGCAACGTCTTATGACTCCAAAATGTCCCTTGAGTCCGCCTTCATGTGCTTCGCGAATAAGGACCTCTCGAATCGACCCTTGAGGAATGCAAAGTCTTCCTTCCTTGAAAAGATAACCATTGTGACGATCGAACTTCTCATCTGCACCTTTTTCACACAATGCATATCTTTCTCCAAAATCAAGGTCAATAGCGTATAACTCTCGAATATAAGCAAATCCAATTAAATGAGAGCCCAAATAATTCATAAGTATATACCTACGAGATAAGGTATCTGCAATAGTATTTTCTTTACCTTTCTTGTAACGAATGACATAAGGAAAAGACTCTAAAAACTCAACCCACTTAGCATGCCTCTTATTCAACTTGTGCTGGCTCGTGATATGTCGTAATGCCTCATGATCGGTATGAATCACGAACTCCTTAGGCAACAAATAATGCTGCCACGTCTCTAATGCCTGAATCAGTGCATACATCTCCTTGTCGTAGATGGGATAATTCAATGTTGTACCACTAAGTTTCTCGCTAAAAAATGCAATGGGCCTCTTTTCCTGTGACAAAACACCACCTATACCAACACCTGAAGCATCACATTCAACTTCAAACATTTTATCAAAGTCAGGTAATGCTAAAATAGGGGCTTTTGTCAAACATTCTTTTATTTTCAGAAAAGCATCCTCTTGTTCCTTACCCCATGAGAAAGCGGAATTTTTCTTTACAATCCCGGTCAAGGGGGCGATAATGGAACTGAAATTGGGAACAAACCTACGATAGAAACTAGCTAAACCATGAAACGATCTAACCTGACTAATCGATGTCGGTCGTGGCAATTCTTGGATCGCCTTTATCTTCTCTGGATCAAGCTCCACTCCTTGTGCACTAACAATAAAGCCAAGAAAGGTAACCTTTTCGGTACAAAACATACACTTCTGTAAATTGTCGTACAACCTTTCTTTTCGCAAAGTGCCTAGAACACTTCTCAAATGTCCCTCGTGTTCCTACAATGATCAACTATAAACCAAAATATCATCAAAGTAAACGACAAAAAATTTACCAATGTAAGGTCGTAAAACATGATTCATCAGCCTTATAAAAGTACTAGGTGCGTTAGTTAAACCAAAGGGCATCACTAACCACTCATACAAACCAAGTTTCGTTTTGAAGACCGTCTTCCACTCATCACCTTCTCGCATCTGAATCTGATGATATCCGCTCTTTAGGTCTATCTTGGAGAAAATACATGCTCCACACAACTTGTCCAACATGTCATCGAGGGAAGGAATAAGATGTCAGTATTTGATGGTGATTTGAGTCACTGCATGGAAATCAACACACATCCTCCAAGAACCATATTTCTTAGGTACTAAAAGCATAAGTACAACACAAGGACTCAAGCTTTCTCGAATATAACCCTTCTTGATATGAATCCGATTGCGGAATATCCGAATTTGTATATGTGATTGCCCGATCGTGATTCTAGTAAGTAATTGATATGGTTACAAGATGATACGACAATGGAATAATAAGTTGATTGTTGTGTTAAGGATGAAGTATGGAAAATATGGATGTATGGGTGATGGAAATGAAAAGATGAAATGTAATTGATGGTGCGGTGTAAACAAAGGAGGAACCAACACTAAAAAGTGAAGACCCGTTCCTTAAGAGTTTTTAAACCGTGACTTGGGTGAAATGCTAATGGATTGCGACCCTCTAGTTATATGAACTAGGAACCAACAATATAAAAAAATGAAAAAGGATTAATGCCACAAGAACAATCTTGCAAGCCGATAAAGTTCAAAAAAGAACTACAAAAGGGAACACTCTCAAAGTTTAATATATGCCAAAAGTTGTTCATTTTACAATGAAATGAGTGCCTATTTATAGGTGTAAGACAACAACAAATTGATTAGCCTAGAACAAAGATTAAAGACTCATTATTCTGGTGTTAAAGGCCTATTAATTTGTAGGTTATCCTATCTCCAATTGACAGCCAAAAAGGTTTGATCTAACAAGGATGAATGTGGACATTCATATCATCCACATGGAGAAACTCTTGGGCCAATGAACTTGATTAAGTTTTCATTCATCCTCCTTTAATGGGCTGTTGATAAAGCATTGAATTCAGCAATTAAATGGCCTCTTGAATTTGTTGAACAAGCATCTTGTGACTATTCCCGTACTGAATTTCCAGCATGCACTGTTTTCACTAATTTAATCATATCTTAAGCTCCTGATATCGGATTGAGGTGATTCAAAGTGCGTTGGAAAGCTAAGAAATAGAGGAATATGTTTGAAGAAGACCTAAAGACTCAAATATGCTTGTATCCAATCCACAAATGGCGAACAAGTTGACTGATATTCCTTAAACTCCCTCCTCAAGTGTTGCTTTAATTCTTGCCTTTACTCTCCCTTAAGTGCTGATAATGAAGGCTTTCATTGCATGTCTTCTCTGTTAAAAACTGATAAGCTTTATGGAGGATTAAGTAGCTCTTAAGTAGTCTTTAAGTGCCTCTTTAAGTGGTGTATTTAGGAGCTCTTCAATGCATTGTTTTCTTGCTGAAACTGAAAGCCTTTAAGTGGTGTGTAAATCTCCCTTGAATGTCTTGAAACTGATCAGCCATCATGGTGTCTTCAAGTGTCTTTAATTGGTAGTAAATGACTTGTCGTTCTTGTAGAAAATGATCAGCCATTTGATCCCAAATGAATACCCTAGATGAAAATATAAGCAACCATTAGATAACAACTTTATTCAATAAAATAAAAGTGAATGCATGAAAACATATTTAATGAGCTAGTTTTAATTAATGAAACTAGTTACATTGAATGATCTAGTTTAATTAATTAATCCACACACTAAATGAACTCATAAACATAAGAAAACTAACATGCTTTAAGTGAACTATCATGCATTAATTAAACTAATGAACTTAATTGAACTAACATGCTTAAATGAATATCAAGCATTATTGATTCATGCACACATGCTGAAATTAAATTTAAAAAACTTAAGAAAGAACTCATGCAAACTCATGCACAAGTAGGAGCCTGTATTGTTCCAACATAGTTGGTGTTGTATTCTCTAATTTTCAGCCTTGAATAAATAGATTTCCCATGGCCTCTTGAAATTTCTTGGTTTTAGCACGAGTCATAGGTCCAATAGGAAATTCTTCTGATTCATTGTTGGTTGTGATCGTATTACTTCTCCATCAACTTAGTCATTTTCTTTTGAAGTTCCTTTATTTCTTCAGGGTTACTTTGGTAGGCTGGTCGGTTTGGGATAGTAGCTCCTGAAATGAGATCAATCTGATGTTCATTCCCTCGAATAAGGGGCAACCCACTTGGTGTTTCATCTGGAAATATATCCTCGAATTCCTGCAAAAGAGATGCAATAGGAGTAGGTAAATCATCAAGCAGTCCAGTCAACAATAAAGTCTCCTTATACATCAAAATAAACAAAGTTTGTTGAGTGGAAAGACATTTCCTGATTGCTTTTCCACTTGCGTAGATGTTCATCTTTTTCCTCTCCTTTGCTTCCTCGGCATTCTTTCTCAAGCGAATCTAATCTTCTTGTACTTGACTTGGCGTTAGAGGTGCTAGAATGATCTTTTTGCCTGCATGCATAAAAGAATATCTGTTTGTGAAGCCATCATGCCACACCTTTTTATCGAACTACCACGGGCGTCCCAACAGCAAGTGACTCGCATCCATCGATACAGTATCGCAAAGGACTTTATCCCTATAATTTCCAATGGCAAAGGGTACTACCACCTGTTTTGTTACTTTCACCTCACCACCATCATTCAACCATTGTAGTTTGTATGAATGTGGATGCTTTATCGACTTTAACCCTAGCTTATCAACTATAAAAGAACTAGCAACGTTAGTGCAACTACCACCATCGACACTAACTACCACCATCGATAATTACAACACATACCTTGTCGTGTACCAAACATCTCGTACGGAAAATGTTCTCTCGCTACTGTTCATCTTGAATCGGTTGGGTATTTAAACTCCTCTTCACGACAAGTGCTTCACCTATGGGAATTGTTTGCACTTGGCCTTCTTCTTCTTCTTCTTCTTCTTCAATATCCTCTTCTTGGGGCTCCTGTTCATCATCTTCATGGTCAGACTCAATCTCTCCATTCTTTAACAACAACATAGTCCTCCGGTTTGGACATTGATTTGCAACGTGCCCTCTACCAAGACTTGAAGCATTGGATGTCTCGATTACGTTCTGAACGTTCTGGTTGCACTTGTTGCTTTCCACGCCCATTATCTACAACCGGGGCCTTTGGCTTGCTCGTGTCACCCTTTTCTTTACTTGAAACGGTGTTTGCTTCCTGAAATTGTTAGAAGGATTGAAAACACAAGATGAAGGAGATTTGAAAGAATTATTACCTCGGGATGATGACATCTTCCTCCGTTGCTGACGTTCTACTTTGATCGCCATATGCACCATGTTGTCTAATTCGAAATAATGTTGCAACTCAACAGCATTGGCAATTTCGACATTCAAACCTGGAAGGAATCGCGCCATGATTGCTTCTCAATCCTCCACAACATTAGCATGCATCATGGCCATCTCCATTTCTTTAAAATAGTCCTCTACGGTTCGACTTCCTTGTTTCAAATTTTGCAATTTCTGAAACAAGTCTCGATGGTAATGGGATGGTACAGATCTCTTATGCATGATTCTTTTCATTTCAGCCCATGTTAGAACAAGACCTTCTTCAGATTGTCTTCGGGAAATCAGCAATTGATCCCACCAAATCAAGGCATAATCAACAAATTCCATTGCTGCTAATCGGACCTTCTTCTGATCTGAATAATTGTAGAAATTGAAGACATGTTCAACCTTGCTTTCCCAAGCAAGATATGCATCCGGATCTGATCGTCCTTGGAAAGGAGGTATGGCAACTTTGATGTTATTCAAATTATCATCAGGTTGTGCACGTCCTCCATTATTCCTTGGTGCATTCTGTCTCGGCAATGGATCCACATTTTCTTCAACGTTGTTATCACCGATTGAATTGTTTTGGGATCCTTCGATTTTGTCTATACGCCCATGCAATTGTTCTAGTTCTGCTTGCATTACTTTTCGAACTCCTTGAAGCATGGCTCACATTAAAAGACTCTGTGGTTCTCCATCTAAGTGTTCATCATCATGACCACCGTTTGAACCTGCCATTGTTAGTAAAACGAAATAAAAGAAACCTCACTGCACACTCGCAAAAACCTCACAATTTCGCTCCAAGAAAAGTAGATATGGCACTCAACACTCGTGTTTTCACTCGGGAATACTTGAATGGCTCTTTTGATTCCCCTTCTGTGCTCACACTCTCAAATGCCTTTTACCTCTCTTTCTCTCGTAATCAGTTCTTAAAAGAACTAATTTTGGTCTTCCAAATTCTGTCAAGTATGTCGGTTAAAAGAAAAACAACGGTTAGTGAAAAGCAAAGGTAACGTACAGGAACGGTTAAGAAACAAAAGAAAAGAAAAGAAAAGAAGAAAGAAGAAGTATAAGGAAAAAAATCAGTAAACTTACTACAAAGAAATGCTTACAACAAACCTTTCACCGAAACAATCAAGGATGCTGCATTTAGGATTGATTCAAAGCACTTCAATGTTGAAAGAACACAAGACATTGCACTTTCTTCATCTTTTCTAAAAAAAAACAGAAACTTTTCTCTTTTTTTCCGTATTTTTAGATTATATTTTTTGACTTTGACTTTTCTGGTCTTTTGACTTTGACTTTTTTTGACTTTTCGTTTTTTTGCTCTTACTTGTTTCCAACCAAAAGCTCTGATTACCCCATGATAAGGGGGCAACCTCGTTGAAGATGACTCCTTATTTGATTGTTACGGATCGAGGAAAGAAGTAAGCAATTCCATGCAGTAAAACTCACTGAAATGAAAACAAGATGGTGATTGGGACATGGCTAGATTAGTGGATAGAAATGGTGAAAAAGAATGTCGAAATGATGAATAAAAGAGGGTGATAGGTTGCTGGAAATTTGGGTTTTATTCGAACCCCCAAGAACTAGGAAGAACCTATACTAAAGAGTATAAATCCGAACCTAAAGTGTTCCAAGTTAAAAAAAAACACACAAAACGAAGAACAAGGAAGAACCTATACTAAAAAGTATAAACCTGAACCTTAAACGTTCTACGTTGATTAGGACTTGGACCCGTTGAATAACAATTCAAGAACCCGAAGTATCAAGTATTTCTTTGGCACAAGAAGACAGACTTGAAATGTCAAGAAAGAAGTTCTAGAAAGAACCA
Organism: Abelmoschus esculentus; assembly: GCA_035048815.1. NCBI lineage: Eukaryota > Viridiplantae > Streptophyta > Magnoliopsida > Malvales > Malvaceae > Abelmoschus > Abelmoschus esculentus. The sequence goes on along the minus strand of JAUCBN010000007.1, from coordinate 15,550,850 downwards.
ATTTGAGAGAATAATCTCACAAAGAAAATTTTCAATAAAAAAATGTCTAACCTTCTATCATTACAAAATACACATATATAAGCAAATACAAGGATGAAGGCTTCCAAAATACAAGGCTGAAATTGAAATAGGGTGGTTGCTGAAAATTCAAAAGGTGTGGCTGAAATTCAAACAAAATTAAACATGTGCATTTTGTCTGAATTTTCACAAGAAACATGTGCTTTATTCCTTTAAAAATTCGGCTGGTATCTTTTAAGGAGGGAATTGAAATTCAAACTATAAACATGTGGTTTATTGTTTGAAATTAAAAGTCTTGTGCTTATCCTTTCAATTTTCGTACATGCCTTACACACACACATGTGAAGGTCCTTACACAAGCCGTGCACATGCTTGGAGTGGTGTAGGATGCCCCACATGCTGGTCACATGCTTGGAGGACACTCTCCCATGTGTAGGACACCTTTCAACTACTTCTGAACTTGTCAGCTAGAGTTGAGCTAGTGGAGCTTGAGTTGAGCTGATTGGAGCTAAGGTGAGCTGAATTCAGCTAGCTGAAGTGTATTGAACTTAGTAGAGCTGAAATGAGTTGCATACTATCCCATGAGCTTCTCCCGAGCTGAGGATAAACCCTTAAGTTAGTACCCTTCCTTGTACCTATGAGAAAACAAAGCAACCATCCTTCAAAAGTATGCAAACTTATTGAAATATTATGAAAACGTATAAACAAGCTGAAAACATGATGCAAACATGTTTATGAGCTATGAAACTTATTGAAACATGTAATACTTAATATATATAATGCACACACTTATGTACTAACTCTAACTAATGCAAACACACATATAAATACTAAGTATAACTAAAGTTGTTACATATCAGTATGTAACACGTTAAAAGGCCTATCTCCTAAGGTACAAGCATCATTAAAGGTATTAAGAACGACTGAAAATTTGAGTGAAAGAACTTCCCTCAGTTGCTTTGCCTTGGATCGAGTGATTGGTCCTAATGGTAAGACCTCTGGATCAGCTTCCTTAGCTGGCATAGATGTGCTCACATCAAGAGGGAACATTCATTATGACATATGCTAGAAGAGAGGGGTCATTCACTGTGTCATGAGCTCAAAGAGAGGTGTCGCCCATCATGGTATACGCTCTAAGAAAGGGATTGATCATTATGACAAGCACTCAAAGAGAGGGGTCAATCATCGCGACATACGCTCAAAGAGAAGGGTCGTCCATCAGGGTATACGCCCTAAGAAAGGGACTATTTATTATGACATGCACTTGAAGAGAGGGGTCAATCATCACGATGTATGTTCAAAGAGAGGGGTCGTCCATCATGGTATATGATCAAAGAGAGGGATCGTTCACCATGACATGCACTAAAAGCGAGGGGTCATTCACATCAAAACATATGCTCAAAGAAAGGGGTCGTCCATCACGGTACACGCTCTATGAAAGGGACCGTTCATTATGACATGCACTCGATGAGAGGGGTCTATTCATCGCGACATATACTCAAAGAGGGAGATCGTCCATCACGGTATACGATCAAAGAGGGGGATCATTTACCATGACATGCACTCGAAAAGAGGGGTCATTCAGCGTGAGATACGCTAAAAGAGAGTGGTCGTCCATCACGGTATACGCTCAAAGAGAGGTACCGTTCACCATGAAATGCACTCGAAGAGAGGGGTCATTCAACGCGACACACGCTCAAAGAGAGGGTTCATCAATCACAGCATACGCTCAAATAGAGGGACCGTTCATTATGAAATACGCTCGAAGAGAGGGGTCATTCACCGCGATATACGCTCAAAGAGAGGGGTCAACCATCACGGTATACGCTCTAAGAAAGGGATCGTTCATTACGAAATACGCTTGAAGAGAGGGGTCATTTATAGCCACATATGCTTAAAGAGAGAGTCATCCATCACGTCATACGCTCAAAGAGATGGACCGTTCATTATGAAATACGCATGAGGAGAAGGATCATTCACCGCGACATACGCTCAAAGAGAGGGTTCATCCATCACAGTATACAGTCTTAGAAAGAGACCGTTCATTATGAAGTATGCTCGAAGAGAGGGGTCATTCACCGCGACATACACTTTGATAAGCGGATACGTTGCATCAAAAACAACCATCCTTGTTTGAAATAAATCTAGGATAGTAGCAAGCATATCTCTGCAATAAACACAAGATTATAGACGTAAGAATGATATTAAAATTACTAGAAAATAGAGAAAATTAAAAAAAAATTAAGAAAAAGATGAAGGAAATCTACGTTTCTAGGATTTAAGGAAGATGAAATGCTTCAAGGGCTTTCATGGCTGCATTATAATATCAAAAATGATAGAATTGGATGTTGAAATTGCTGGAAAAATAACAACGATGTTGAACTCGAAAGAACCCGAACAATATACTGAGCGAACCCGAATCGAATATGCTCTCCGTCAACGGACTTGGACCCTCTAGATAGTGATCTAGGAATCCGAAGTATCAAGGAATTGACACACTCAAACAAAGTCTGAAAATGTCAAGAACAGTTCAATGAAGAACTGAAATTGAGAGAATTTGTCACAAAAATATTGTTTCATAAAATTGTCTAACCTTGTCTTTACAAAATTAAGTATATATAGGAATAAAGGAGAAGTTGGCCAAATTTGAATTTGTGGCCTTAATTCAAACGAAAATTAAAATTTAAATGCTCAAATAAATTCTCCTAGGCTCCTAATATCCTTAGCCACATGTTTTGACACTTAAAACACATTAAACATGTGTTTAATGTTTGAATTTGAATAAGAAACCACTCATTCTTATCCAATGTTGTTGATTGGTCTTCAAAGCAAGGGCCTTGTTTGGCTTGCTTGCTTTTGGACTCCCAACCTTGTGGAGAAGGGTGCTATGTGGGCCCCACATGCATGGCACATGCGTAGGACACCTACTCTTCGTGTACGATAGGTTTCAGCTGCTGTAGTCACTTCAACTTGAGTTGAGTTTAGCTGGAAATGGAGATGAGCTGAAACAAACTAGCTAAGAGTGTTAGGAGCTAAACGGAGCTGGGAGCTAAGCCTCTGAGCTACCTCGAGCTAAGGTGAGCTGCGTGCACACCATTGAGCTTCTTTTGAGCTGAATATAATCCACTTGAGCTGGTATTGAACTGCATACGCTCTCCTGAGCTGGAGATGAACTGAGTATGCCCACTTGAGCTAAGGTTCTCCTAAGTACCTATATTAGAACAAGGCAAACACATCTAAAAAGCCTTGTAGTCTTATTTTAACCACACAAACACACTTAAAACCAAATGCAAACATAATTAACATAATATATACATAAGTAAACACGCATACTAATATATATACCTAAATATGTTACATATCAGCATGCAACATATTATAAACAACATATTCTAAGGCATGAACATTCTCAAATGAATCTGAAATGTTAGTACAAGGAAAAGAGCTTCCCTGTATTTCTTTGCCTTAGAACGTGTGATAGGTCCTAATGGCAAGACCTCCGGATCAACCTGTTGAACTTGACATGATGTGCTCACATCACGCTCAAAGAAGGGGGTCATCCATCATAGTATACGGTCTAAGAAAGGGTCCGTTCATTATGAAATACACTCGAAGAGAGGAGTCATTCGTCGCGACATATGCTCAAAGAAAAAGGGTCGTCCATCACGGTATACGCACTAAGAAAGGGACTGTTAATTATGAAATGCACTCAAAGAGAGGGGTCATTCATCGCGACATACGTTCAAGGAGAGGGGTCGTCCATCGCGGTATACGCTCAAAGAGAATGACTGTTCACCATGATATGCACTCAAAGAGAGGGGGCATTCATCACGACATACGCTTAAAGAGAGAGATCGTCCATCACGGGATACGCTCAAAGAGAGGGACCAGTCACTACGGCACACTCTCGAAGAGAGGGGTCATTCACCGCGACATACGCTCAAAGAGAGGGGTCGTCCATCACAGTATACACTCAAAGAATGGGAACGTTCATTATGACATGCACTCGATGAGAGGGGACATTCAGCGCGACTTACACACATTGAGAAAGGTTGTTGTAGAGACCTTTTTCAGTTTGAAAGATGGAAAACGGGAAATTAGTTTGAAAAGTTTTAGGGAGTACAAGGTCTTTTGTGGTATTGATTTAATCCCCTTCGAAAATGTTATTTAAAAAATATAAATTCTTTTGGAAAAATAAATTTGGATCTGCCATCGGTCACTAAGGTAGACCGGACACCTTAAAAGGAATACCAAATATTTATTTTGAAAAAAGGTTTTGGAGTTGGTTATGCATGTGGAAGGATTAGCACCCCATCACTCCCTGAAATCGTTACCAAAGATATTTTCTTTAAAAACCATGTTTGAACTTTAATTTAATTTTAATTCGTTTTCTAAATTCAAAATTGACCTTAATTAAACGGGTTTAATTTAATTAAACGGGTTGACGATACACTAGACCAAAGACTAAATCAACGTCAAATAATATTGTTCGTCGCGTTAGTTTAGGGTTCAGATCCCGCACGTTACCTTTATGAATGATGCAACATAAAAAGAAATGATGTCATGATCTTGTCAGCTTTTAATTTATTTACCTATAGATGGTGAAAAATAATTTTAATATTTTGGTTAACGGCCGATGATTCAGACCGTTATGACACGAGCATAAAAACTAATGATAACCTCTTTTCTTAGAATCTAATCAATTATATAAATAGAAACTGACCTAAATAAATAATACTAAATTATGTGAATGATTATAGTCTAGTGATACGAATCCAAACGTAAATAATCGAATGATTAAGCGTATGCATTTGTTGAGACAAATTCTAGAAATAAAATATCATTATTATTCTACCTCAATATGAAGAATTAAACTAAATAAATACACATGAAAGCAACAATTGATTTTGATTTAAGACCATGTAATATATATATATATATATAAAGGATAAAACAAAATGACATACTTAGGAATAAATTAAATAAAACAATGACGCCTGTATACATAACTAACAGTATATACATATATATTCGATACATACATTATTAATGCATAGTTATGCAACATAATATATCACATTTGATGATTTCATAATATCCACAAGTACATATTATATATATACACACACCGATAAAACTTAAACAAATAGTAAGGTAGAATATTAACATGTGTAGTACACATATTATTATAATAAACATACGTACAAACATGCAATATTAATGTAAAATATATGCCCATAATATTAATACTCGTACAAAAATTAAAGCGTCCAAGCCCATTATTTCAAACATAAAAGTGACGAGTTAGACACGGATAAAAATGGTGATTACAGTCGGCCATCAAGGTATACGCGCTAAGAAAGGGACCATTCATTATGACATGCACTCGAAGAGAGGGGCCATTCAACACGTCATATGCTCAAAGAGAGAGGTCATCCATCACGGCATACGCTCAATGAGAGGGACCGTTTATAATGAAATACGCTCGAAGAGAGGGGTCATTCACCGCGACATACGCTCAAAGAGTAGGGTCATCCATCACGGGATACGCTTTAAGAAAGAGACCGTTCATTATGAAATACGCTTGAAGAGAGGGGTCATTAAACGCGACATACGCTCAAAGATAAGGGTCATCCACCACGGTATACACTCTAAGAAAGGGACCTTTCATTACGACATGCACTCGAAGAGAGGGGTCATCCGTCACGGTATACGCTTAAAGAGAGGGATTATTCACCATGACTTGCACTCAATAAGAGGGGTAATTGATCGCAACATACGCTCAAAAAGTGGGGTGATCGATCACGGTATAGGCTCAAAAAGAGGAACCGTTCAGTATGACATGCCCTCGAAGAGAGGGGTCATTCATCGCGACCTACGCTCAAAGAGAGGGGTCGTACATCACGGTATATGCTCAAAGAAAGGGACCGCTCACCATGACATGCACTCGAAGAGAGGGGTCATTCATCGTGGTATACGCTCAAAGAGAGGGGTCGTCCATCACGGTGTATGCACAAAGAGAGGGACCTTTCATTATGTCTTACTCTCAAAGAGAGGGGTCATTCACCGTAACATACGCTGAAAGAAGGAGGTCGTCCATCACGATATACGCTCTAAGAAAGGGATATTTCATTATCACGTGCACTCGAAGAGAGGGGTCATTCATCGCGACATATGCACAATGAGAAGGGTCGTCCATCACGTTATACGCTTGCAGAGAGGGGTGATTCACCGCAACATACGCTCAAAGAGAGGCATCATCCATCACGGTAAACGCACTAAAAAAGGGTCTATTAATTATGAACTACCCTCGAAGAGGGGGGTAATTCAGCGCGACATACGCTCAAAGAGAAGGGACATCCGTCATGTTATACGCTATATAGGAAAGGAACCGTTCATTATGACATGCACTCGAAGAGAGGGGTCATTCATCGCGACACACAGTGAAAGAGTTGGGTCGTCCATCACGGTATACACTCAAAGAGAGAGATCATTCACCATGTCATGCACTCGAAGAGAAGGGTCATTCATCAAGACATACGCTCAAAGAGAGGGGTCGTCCGTCATGGCATACGCTCAAACAGAGGGATCGTTCATTATGACATACTCTCGAAGAGAGAGGTCATTCACCACGACATACATCCAAAGAGAGGAGTCGTCTATAACGGTATACGCTCTTACAATGTGATCGTTCATTATAACATGCACTCGAAGAGAGGGGTCATTCATCACGACATACGGTGAAAGAGTTGGGTCGTCCATCACGGTATACACTCAAAGAGAGAGATCATTCGCCATGTCATGCACTCGAAGAGAGGGGTCATTCATCAAGACATACGCTCAAAGAGAGGAGTCGTCCGTCATGGCATACGCTCAAACAGAGGGACCATTCATTATGACATACTCTCAAAGAGATGGGTCATTCACCACGACATACATTCAAATAGAGGAGTCGTCTATCACGGTATACGCTCTTACAATGTGATCGTTCATTATGAAATGCAATCAAAGAGAGGGGTCATTCATCGCGACATATGCTCAAAGAGAGGGGTTGTCCATCATAGTATACGCTCAAAGAGAGGGATCGTTCACCATGACAAGCACTCTAAGAGAGTGGTCATTCGTGGCGGCATACGCTCAAAGAGAGGGGTGGTCCATCACGGCATACGCTCAAAGAGAAGGACCGTTCATTATTATATACTTCCGAAGAGTGGGTTCATTCACCGCGACTTACACTCAAAGAGAGGAACCGTTCACCATGACATGCACTCGAAGAGAAGGTCATTCATCGCAACATAGACTTAAAGAGACGGGTCATCGATCACGGTATACGCTCAAAGAGAGGGACCGTTCATTATGACATGCACTCAAAGAGAGGGGTTATTCATCGCGATAGTCGCTCAAAGAGTGGGGTCGTCCATCACGGTAAATGCTCAAGGAGAGGAATCGTTCATTATGACATACATTCGAAGAGAGGGTCATTTATCGCGACATACGCTCAAAGAGAGCAGTCGTCCAATACGGTAAACACTCAAAGAGAGGGACTATTCACTGCGACATACGATCAAGGAGAGGGGTCGTCTATCACGGTATACGTTCTAAGAAAGGGACCATTCATTATGACATGCACACGAGTGTGCGGTCATTCATCACGACCTATGCTCAAAGAGAAGGGTCGTCCATCACGGTATACGCTCTAACAAGTGGACCATTCATTATGACATTAACTCGAAGAGATGGGTCATTCATCGCGACATACACTCAAAGAGAGAGATCGTCCATCACAGTATACGCTCAAAAAAGGGGACCGTTCACCCTGACAAGCACTCAAAGAGAGGGGTCATTTGTCGCGACATAACTCAAAGAGAGGGATCGTCCATCACGGGATACGCTCTAAGAAAGGGACTATTTATTATGACATGCACTCGAAGAAAGGGATCATTCATCGCGACATAAATTCAAAGTGAGGGGTCGTCCATCACGGTATACGCTGAAAGAGAGCGACCGTTCACCATGACATGCACTCAATGAGAGGGGTCATTCCATCACGGAATACGCTCATAGACAAGGATCGATCATTACGACATACTCTCGAAGAGAGGGGTCTCTCACCACGTCATACACTCCAAGAGAGGGGTCGTCCATGACGATATATGCTCTAAGAAAGGGTTATACGCTCAAAGAGAGGTGTCGTCTAGCACGGTATACGCTTTAAGAAAGGGACCCGTTTATTTTGACACACTCGAAGCGAGGGGTCAATCATCACCACATACGCTCAAAGAGAAGGATCATCCATCATGGGATATGCTCTAAGAAACGGACTATTTATTATGACATGTACCCGAAGAGAGGGGTCATTCATAGCGACATACATTCAAAGAGAGGGGTCGACCATTACGGTATACGTTCAAAGAGAGGAACCGATCATTACGGCATACTCTCAAAGAGAGGGGTCATTCGCTGCAACATACGCTCAAAGAGAGAGGTCGTCTATCACGGTATACACTCAAAGAAAGAGACCGTTCATTATGACATGCACTCGAAGAGTGGGGTATACGCTCAAAGAGAGGTGTCGTCCATCACGGTATTCCCTCTAAGAAATGGACCGTTCGTTACGACATGCACTCGAAGAGAAGGTTCAATCATCGCGTCATACGCTAATAGAGAAGGGTTGTCTATCACGGTGTACGCTCTAAGAAAGGGAGTATTTGTTATGGCAAGCACTCGAAGAGAGGGGTCATTCATTGCAACATACGTTGAAAGAGAGGGGTCATCCATCACGGTATATGCTCAAAGAGAGGGATCGTTCACCATGACATGCACTCAAAGAGAGGGGTCATTCATCGTGACATACGCTCAAAGAGATGGGTCGTCTATCACGGGATACGCTCAAGGAGAGGGACCGATCATTACGACATACTCTCGAAGATAGGGAGCGATCATTACGACAGTCTCAAAGAGAGGGGTCATTCACCGTAACATAAGCTCAAAGAGAGGGGTCATCCATCACGATATACGCTCTAACAAAGGGACATTTCATTATCACGTGCACTCGAAGAGAGGGGTCATTCATCACGACATATCCACAATGAGAAGGGTCGTCCATCACGGTATACTCTCTAAGTTAGGGACCGTTCATTACGAAATACGCTTGAAGAGAGGGGTGATTCACCGCGACATACGCTCCAAGAGAGGGGTCATCCATCACGGTAGACGCACTAAGAAAGGGTCCGTTAATTATGAACTACCCTCGAAGGGAGGGGTCATTCACCGCGATATACGCTCAAAGAGAAGGGACATCCATCACATTATACGCTATAGGAAAGGAACCGTTCATTATGACATGCACTTGAAGAGCGGGGTCATTCATCGCGACATACGATGAAAGAGTTGGGTCGTCCATCACGGTATACACTCAAAGAGAGAGATCATTCACCATGTCATGTACTTGAAGAGAAGGGTTATTCATCAAGACATACGCTCAAAGAGAGGGGTCGTCCGTCACGGCATACACTCAAACATAGGGACCGTTCATTATGACATACTCTCGAAGAGAGGGGTCATTCACCACGACATACATTCAAAGAGAGGAGTCGTCTATCACGGTATACACTCTTACAATGTGATCGTTCATTTTGACATGCACTCGAAGAGAGAGGTCATTCATTGCGACATACGCTCAAAGAGAGGGGTCGTCCATCACGGCATATGCTAAAAACGAGGGTCCGTTCATTATGACATACTCTAGTAGTGAGGGGTCATTCACCGCGACATACGCTAAAAGAGAGGGACGGAGTATTATGACATGCACTCAAAGAGAAAGATCATTCATCACGATATACACTCAAAGGGAGGGGTCGTCCATCACGGTATACGCTCAAAGAGAGGGGTCGTTCAGCATGACATGCACTCAAAGATAGTGATCATTCACAGCGACATACGCTCAAAGAGAAGGGTCGTCCATCACCCTCTAAGAAAGGAATCGTTCATTATGACATGCACTCGAAGAGTCATTCATCGTAAGATACGCTCAAAGAGAGGGGTTGTCCATCACAGTATACGCTCAAAGAGAGGGACCGTTCATTATTATATACTCTCGAAGAGAGGGTTCATTCACCGCAACATATGCTCAAAGAGAGGAACTGTTCACCATGACATGCACTCGAAGAGAGGGGTCATTCATCGCGACATACGTTGAAAGAGAGGGGTCACCCATCACGGTATACGCTCAAAGAGAGGGATTGTTCATCATGGCATGCACTCAAAGAGAGGGGTCATTCATCGTGACATATGCTAAAAGAGAGGGGTCGTCCATCACTGTATACGCTCAAAGAGAGGGGTCGTCCATCACGTTATACGCTCAAAGAGAGGGACCGTTCACCATGACATGCACTCAAAGAGAGGGGTCGTCCATCACGGGATATGCTCAAAGAGAGGGACCGATCATTGCGATGTACTCTCGAAGAGAGGGGTCATTCACCGCAACATACACTCAAAGAGAGGGGTTATCCATCACGATATACGCTTTAAGAAAGGGACATTTCATTATGACGTGCACTCGAAGAGAGGGGTCATTCATCGCGAGACATGCACAATGAGAAGCATCGTCCATCACGGTATACGCTCTATGAAAGGGACCGTTCATTATGAAATACGCTTGAAGAGAGGGGTCATTCACCGCGACATACGCTCAAAAAGAGGGGTCATCCGTCATGGTAGACGCACTGAGAAAGTGTCTGTTAATTATGAACTACCCTTGAAGACATGGGTCATTCACTGCGACATACGCTCAAAGAGAATGGACATGCATCACGTTATACGCTATAGGAAAGGGACCGTTCATTATGACATGCACTCGAAGAGAGGGGTCATTCATCGTGACATACGGTGAAAGAGTTGGATCGTCCGTCACGGTGTAACTCAAAGAGAGAGATCATTCACCATGTCATGCACTCGAAGAGAGGGGTCATTCATCAAGACATACGCTCAAAGAGAGGGGTCGTCCGTCACGGCATACGCTCAAACAGAGAGACCGTTCATTATGACATACTCTCGAAGAGAGGGGTCATTCACCACGACATACATTCAAAGAGAGGATTCGTTTATCACGGTATACACTCTTACAATGTGATCGTTCATTATGACATGCACTCGAAGAGAGAGGTCCTTCATTGCAACATACGCTAAAAGAGATTGGTCGTCCATCACGGCATATACTCAAAAAGAGGGGCCGTTCATTATGACATACTCTAGTAGTGAGGGGTCATTCACCGCGACATACGCTAAAAGAGAGGGGTCGTCCATTACAATATACGCTCAAACAGAGGGACCTGTTAATTATGACATACGCTCTAGGAAAGGGATTGTTCAATATGAGATGCACTCGAACAGAAGGGACATTGATCACGACATACGCTCAAAGGGAAGGCTCGTCCATCACAGTATGCGCTCAAAGAGAGGGGTCGTTCAGCATGACATGCACTCAAAGAGAAGGGTCATTCATCAAGACATACGCTCAAAGAGAGGGGTCGTCCATCACGGTATACGCTCAAAGAAAGGGGTCGTTCAGCATGACATGCACTCAAAGAGAGTGGTCATTCACAACGACATATGCTCAAAGAGAAGGGTCGTCCATCATGCCATAAGAATGGGACCGTTCATTATGACATGCACTCGAAGAGTCATTCTTCACGACATATGCTCAAAGAGAGGGGTTGTCCATCATAGTATAAGCTCAAAGAGAGGGATCGTTCACCATGACAAGCACTCTAAGAGATTGGTCATTCGTGGCGACATTCGCTCAAAGAGAGGGGTGGTCCATCACGGCATACGCTCAAAGAGACCGACCGTTCATTATTATATACTTCCGAAGATAGGGTTCATTCACCCCGACATACGCTCAAAGAGAGGAACCGTTCACCATGACATGCACTCGAAGAGAAGGTCATTCATCGCAACATAAACTCAAAGAGACGGGTCATCGATCACGGTACACACTCAAAGAGAGGGACCGTTCATTATGACATGCACTCAAAGAGAGGGGTTATTCATCGCGATAGACGCTCAAAGAGTGGGGTCGTCCATCACGGTAAATGCTCAAGGAGAGGGATCGTTCATTATGACATTCATTCGAAGAGAGGGTCATTTATCGCGACATGCGCTCAAAGAGAGCGGTCGTCCAATACGGTAAACACTCAAAAGAGGGACTATTCACCGCGACATACGATCAAGGAGAGGGGTCGACTATCACGGTCTACGCTCTAAGAAAGGGACAGTTCATTATGACATGCACTTGAGTGTGCGGTCATTCATCATGACATATGCTCAAAGAGAAGGGTCGTCCATCACGGTATACGCTCTAACAAATAGACCATTCATTATGACATTAACTCGAAGAGATGGGTCATTCATCGCGATATACACTCAAAGGGAGAGGTAGTCCATCACGGTATACGCTCAAAGAGGGGGACCGTTCACCCTGACATGCACTCAAAGAGAGGGGTCATTCGTCGCGACATATGCTCAAAGGGAGTGGTCGTCCATCACGGGATACGCTCCAAGAAAGGGACTATTTATTATGACATGCATTCGAAGAAAGGGGTCATTCATCGCGACCTACATTCAAAGAGAGGGGTCGTCCATCACGGTATACTCTGAAAGAGAGCGACCGTTCACCATGACATGCACTCAATGAGAGGGGTCATTCCATCATGGAATACGCTCATAGACAAGGATCGGTCATTAGGACATACTCTCGAAGAGAGGGGTCTCTAACCACGTCATACGCTCAAAGAGAAGGGTCGTCCAGCACGATATACACTCTAAGAAAGGATTATATACGCTCAAAGAGAGGTATCGTCCATCACGGTATATGCTTTAAGAAAGGGACCGTTTATTATGATATTCACTCGAAGAGAGGGGTCATTCATCGCGACATAGGCTCAAAGAGAGGGGTCGTCCATCACGGTATAGGCTCAAATAGAGGGGTCGTCCATCTTGGTATACGCTCAAAGAGAGGGACCGTTCACCATGACATGAACTCAAAGAGAGGGGTCATTAATCACGACATACGCTCAATGAGAGGGGTCGTCCATCACGGGATACACTCAAAGAGAGGGACCGATCATTACGATATACTCTTGAAGAGAGGGACTGATCATTACGACATACTCTCGAAGAGAGGGGTCATTCACCGTAACATACGCTCAAAGAGAGGGGTTGTCCATCATGATATACGCTCTAAGAAAGGGACATTTCATTATCAAGTGCACTCGAAGAGAGGGGTCATTCATCGCTACATATGCACAATGAGAAGGGTCGTCCATCACGGTATACGCTCTAAGATAGGGACCGTTCACTATGAAATACGCTTGAAGAGAGGGGTGATTCACTGCAACATTCGCTCCAAGAGAGGGGTTATCCATCACGGTAGACGCACTAAAAAAGGGTCTATTAATTATGAACTACCCTCGAAGATAGGGGTCATTCACTGCGACATACGCTCAAACAGAATGGACATCCATCACGTTATATGCTATTGGAAAGGAACCGTTCATTATGATAGGCACTCGAAGAGAGGGTTCATTTATCGCGACATACGGTGAAAGAGTTGGGTCGTCCATCACGGTATACACTCAAAGAGAGAGATCATTCACCATGTCATGCACTCGAAGAGAGGGGTCATTCATCAAGACATACGCTCAAAGAGAGGGATCATCCGTCACGACATACGCTCAAACAGAGGGACCGTTCATTATGACATACTCTCGAAAAGAGGGGTCATTAACCACAACATACATTCAAAGAGAGGAGTCGTCTATCACGGTATACGCTCTTACAATGTGATCGGTCATTATGACATGCACTCAAAGAGAGGGGTCATTCATCGCGACATACGCTCAAAGAGAGTGGTCGTCCATCACGGCATATGCTCAAAAAGAGGGGCCATTCATTATACTTAGACTTTTATTGGCTTTTGTGACATTTACTGTTTATAAAATTTATGGGTTGAACTTAATTAATTATATGTTTAATTTTTTTTATAATTTTAAATTATTAATGATTTAATAATTTATCTGAATATTTTATTATTTTTGTAAAAACCCTAAATTACGATACAAGTATTCAGTCTGTAAACCCTAACTTCTAATATAAGAAATTAGGTTAATTTTAGGGGTTACAGTATGAAAACGTATAAACAAGCTGAAAATATGATGCAAACATGTTTATGAGCTATGAAACTTATTGAAACATGTAATACTTATTATATATAATGCACAAACTTATGTACTAACTCTAACTAATGTAAACACACATATAAATACTAAGTATAACTAAAGTTGTTACACATAAGTATATAACACGTTAACAGGCATATCTCCTAAGGTACAATCATCATTAAAGGTATTAAGACCTTCCCTCAATTGCTTTGTCTTGGATCGAGTGATTGGTCCTAATGGTAAGACCTCCGGATCAGCTTCCTTAGCTGGCATAGATGTGCTCACATCATCCCCCCCTTCTTGAAAAGGATTTGTCCCCAAATCTGCACAATCATCAAATGGGGATAAGTCTAAAACATTGAATGTAGCTCTTACATTGAATTCTCCCGGTAAGTCCAACTTGTAAGCGTTGTCATTCAGTTTCTCCAGCACTTGAAAAGGACCATCTCCTCGTAGTAACAACTTGGATTTATGCTGAGCTGAAAAACGTTCCTTTCTGAAGTGAACCCAAACCCAATCACCAACATCGAAGGTAACTTGCTTACGACCCTTATTAGCTTGCTTCTCGTACTGCTGAGTCCTTCGCTCAAGGTTCTCCTTAACCTGTTGATGCAACTTCTTCACAAATTTAGCCTTGGATTGGCCGTCCCTGTTCATCACCTGTTCATGTGGTAAAGGCAACAAATCGAGTGGAGTGATAGGATTAAATCCATAAACAACCTCGAAAGGCGACATTTTAGTAGCAGAATGAACAACATGATTATAAGCAAACTCAACATGTGGCAAACAATCCTCCCATGTCTTAATGTTCTTTTTAATGATGGAACGAAGTAAAGTAGATAAAATTCGATTAACAACCTCTGTTTGTCCATCAGTCTGGGGATGACAAGTAGTAGAAAACATGAGTTTCGTACCTAATTTACACCAAAGGGTCCTCCAGAAGTGACTTAAGAACTTCACATCCCTGTCAGAAATAATTGACCTAGGAATACCATGTAAACGTACAATCTCTCGATAGAACAAGTTAGCCACATTAACAGCATCATCAGTCTTATGGCATGGAATGAAATGTGCCATCTTAGAGAACCTATCAACCGCCACAAATATATTGTCTCTACTGTTCCTAGTTCTAGGTAATCCCAACACAAAATCCATAGATATATCAGTCGAGGGAGAATCAGGAATAGGTAAAGGCATATACAAACCGTGTGGTAGAACCTCCGATTTCGCTTTTTTACATGTCACACAACGTTCACATAACCGTTCAACGTCCCATTGCTTCTTAGGCCAGAATAGATGCTCCTTCAAAATGTGCAACGTCTTAGTGACTCCAAAATGTCCCTTGAGTCCGCCTTCATGTGCTTCGCGAATAAGGACCTCTCGTATCGACCCTTGAGGAATGCAAAGTCTTCCTTCCTTGAAAAGATAACCATTTTGACGATCGAACTTCTCATCTGCACCTTTTTCACACAATGCATATCTTTCTCCAAAATCAAGGTCAATAGCGTATAACTCTCAAATATAAGCAAATCCAATTAAATGAGAGCCCAAATAATTTATAAGTACATACCTACGAGATAAGGTATCTGCAACAATATTGTCTTTACCTTTCTTGTATCGAATGACATAAGGAAAAGACTCTAAAAACTCAACCCACTTAGCATGCCTCTTATTCAACTTGTGCTGGCTCGTGATATGTCGTAATGCCTCATGATCGGTATGAATCACGAACTCCTTAGGCAACAAATAATGCTGCCACGTCTCCAATGCCCGAATCAGTGCATACATCTCCTTGTCGTAGACGGGATAATTCAATGTTGTACCACTAAGTTTCTCGCTAAAAAATGCAATGGGCCTCTTTTCCTGTGACAAAACAGCACCTATACCAACACCTGAAGCATCACATTCAACTTCAAACATTTTATTGAAGTCAGGTAATGCTAAAATAGGGGCTTTTGTCAAACATTCCCTTATTTTCAGAAAAGCATCCTCTTGTTCCTTACCCCATGAGAAAGAAGAATTTTTCTTTACAATCCCAATCAAGGGAGCGATAATGGAACTGAAATTGGGAACAAACCTACGATAGAAACTAGCTAAACCGTGAAATGATCTAACCTGACTAATCGATGTCGGTCGTGGCCATTCTTAGATCGCCTTTATCTTCTCTGGATCAAGCTCCACTCCTTGTGCACTAACAATAAAGCCAAGAAAGGTAACCTTGTCAGTACAAAACATACACTTCTGTAAATTGTCACACAACCTTTCTTTTTGCAAAGTGCCTAGAACACTTCTCAAATGTCCCTCGTGTTCCTGCAATAATCGACTATAAACCAAAATATCATCAAAGTAAACGACACAAAATTTACCAATGTAAGGTCGTAAAACATGATTCATCAGCCTCATAAAAGTACTAGGTGCGTTAGTTAAACCAAAGGGCATCACTAACCACTCATACAAACCAAGTTTCGTTTTGAAGGCCGTCTTCCACTCATCACCTTCTCGCATCTGAATCTGATGATATCCGCTCTTTAGGTCTATCTTGGAGAAAATACATGCTCCACACAACTTGTCCAACATGTCATCGAGGGAAGGAATAGGATGTTAGTATTTGATGGTGATTTGATTCACTGCTCGGCAATCAACACACATCCTCCAAGAACCATCTTTCTTAGGTACTAAAAGCACAGGTACAACACAAGGACTCAAGCTTTCTCGAATATAACCCTTCTTGATATGAATCCGGTTGTGGAATATCCGAATTTCTATATGTGATTTCCCGATCGTGATTCTAGTAAGTAATTGATATGATTACAAGATGATACGACAATGGAATGATAAGTTGATTGTTGTGTTAAGGATGAAGTATGGAAAATATGGATGTATGGGTGATGGAAATGAAAAGATGAAATGTAATTGATGGTGCGGTGTAAACAAAGGAGGAACCAACACTAAAAAGTGAAGACCCGTTCCATAAGAGTTTTTAAACCGTGACTTGGGTGAAAGGCTAATGGATTGCGACCCTCTAGTTATATGAACTAGGAACCAACAATATAAAAAAATGAAAAGGGATTAATGCCACAAGAACAATCTTGCAAGCCGATAAAGTTCAAAAAAGAACTATAAAAGAGAACACTCTCAAAGTTTAATATATGCCAAAAGTTGTTCCTTTTACAATGAAATGAGTGCCTATTTATAGGTGTAAGACAACAACAAATTGATTATCCTAGAACAAAGATTAAAGACTCATTATTATGGTGTTAAAGGCCTATTAATTTGTAGGTTATCCTATCTCCAATTGACAGCCAAAAAGGTTTGATCTAACAAGGATGAATGTGGACATTCATATCATCCACATGGAGAAACTCTTGGGCTATTGAACTTGATTAAGTTGTCATTCATCCTCCTTTAATGGGTTGTTGATAAAGCATTTAATTCAGCAATTGAATGGCCTCTTGAATTTGTTGAACAAGCATCTTGTGACTATTCCCGTACTGAATTTCCAGCATGCCCTGTCTTCACTAATTTAATCATATCTTAAGCTCCTGATATCGGATTGAGGTGATTCAAAGTGTGTTGGAAAGCTAAGAAATAGAGGAATAAGTTTGAAGGAGACCTCAAGACTCAAATATGCTTGTATCGAGTACAAAAATGGCGAACAAGTTGATTGATATTCCTTGAACTCCCTCCTTAAGTGTTGCTTTAATTCTTGCCTTTACTCTCCCTTAAGTGCTGATAATGAAGGCTTTCATTGCATGTCTTCTCTGTTAAAAACTGATAAGCTTTATGGAGGATTAAGTAGCTCTTAAGTAGTCTTTAAGTGCCTCTTTAAGTGGTGTATTTAGGAGCTCCTCAATGCATTGTTTTCTTGCTGAAACTGAAAGCCTTTAAGTGGTGTGTAAATCTCCCTTGAATGTCTTGAAACTGATCAGCCATCATGGTGTCTTCAAGTGTTTTTAATTGGTAGTAAATGACTTGTCATTCTTGTAGAAAATGATCAGCCATTTGATCCCAAATGAATACCCTAGATGAAAATATAAGCAACCATTAGATAACAACTTTATTCAATAAAATAAAAGTGAATGCATGAAACATATTTAATGAGCTAGTTTAATTAATGAAACTAGTTACATTGAATGATCTAGTTTAATTAATTAATCCACACACTAAATGAACTCATAAGCATAAGAAAACTAACATGCTTTAAGTGAACTATCATGCATTAATTAAACTAATGAACTTAATTGAACTAACATGCTTAAATGAATATCAAGCATTATTGATTCATGCACACATGCTGAAATTAAATTTAAAAAACTTAAGAAAGAACTCATGCACAAGTAGGAGGTTGTATTGTTCCAACATAGTTGGTGTTACATTCTCTAATTTCCAGCCTTGAATAAATAGATTTCCCATGGCCTCTTGAAATTTCTTGGTTTTAGCACGAGTCATAGGTCCAATAGGAAATTCTTCTGATTCATTGTTGGTTGTGATCGTATCACTTCTCCATCAACTCAGTCATTTGCTTTTGAAGTTCCTTTATTTCTTCAGGGTTACTTCGGTAGGCTGGTCGGTTTGGGATAGTAGCTCCCAAAATGAGATCAATCTGATGTTCAATCCCTCGAATAGGGGGCAACCCACTTGGTGTTTCATCCGGAAATATATCCTCGAATTCCTGCAAAAGAGATGCAATAGGAGTAGGCAAATCATCAAGCAGTCCAGTCAACAATAAAGTCTCCTTATACATCAAAATAAACAAAGTTTGTTGAGTGGAAAGACATTTCCTGATTGCTTTTCCACTTGCGTAGATGTTCATCTTTTTCCTCTCCTTTGCTTCCTCGGCATTCTTTCTCAAGCGAATCTGATCTTCTTGTACTTGACTTGGCATTAGAGGTGCTAGAATGATCTTTTTGCCTGCATGCATAAAAGAATATCTGTTTGTGAAGCCATCATGCCACGCCTTTTTATCGAACTACCACGGGCGTCCCAACAGCAAGTGACTCGCATCCATCGATACAACATCGCAAAGGATTTCATCCCTGTAATTTCCAATGGCAAATGGTACTACCACCTGTTTTGTTACTTTCACCTCACCACCATCAATCAACCATTGTAGTTTGTATGGATGTGGATACTTTATCGACTTTAACCCTAGCTTATCAACTATGAAAGAACTAGCAACGTTAGTGCAACTACCACCATCGATAATCACAACACATACCTTGTCGTGTACCAAACATCTCGTATGGAAAATGTTCTCTCGCTGTTGTTCATCTTGAATCGGTTGGGTATTTAAACTCCTCTTCACGACAAGTGCTTCACCTATGGGAATTGTTTGCACTTGGCCTTCTTCTTCTTCTTCAATATCGTCTTCTTGGGGCTCCTGTTCATCATCTTCATGGTCAGACTCGATCTCCCCATTCTCTAACAACAACATAGTCCTCCGGTTTGGACATTGATTTACAACGTGCCCTCTACCAAGACATGAAGCATTGGATGTCTCGGTTACGTTCTGAACGTTCTGGTTGCACTTGTTGCTTTCCACGCCCATTATCTACAACCGGGGCCTTTGGCTTGCTCGTGTCACCCTTTTCTTTAACTTGAAACGGTGTTTGCTTCCTGAAATTGTTAGAAGGATTGAAAACACAAGATGAAGGAGATTTGAAAGAATTATTACCTCAGGATGATGACATCTTCCTCCATTGTTGACGTTCTACTTTGATCGCCATATGCACCATGTTGTCTAATTCGACATAATGTTACAACTCAACAGCATTGGCAATTTCGACATTCAAACCTGGAAGGAATCGCGCCATGGTTGCTTCTCAATCCTCCACAACATTAGCACGCATCATGGCCATCTCTATTTTTTTAAAATAGTCCTCTACGGTTCGACTTCCTTGTTTCAAATTTTGCAATTTCTGAAACAAGTCTCGATGGTAATGGGATGGTACAAATCTCTTGTGCATGATTCTTTTCATTTCAGCCCATGTTAGAACAAGACCTTCTTCAGATCGTCTTCGGGAAATTAGCAATTGATCCAAGAAAAGTAGATATGGCACTGATAAGAGGGCTCCTTGTTGAGGACGCCTTCTTGATTGTTTCGGATCTAGGATTGAAGTAAGATGTCTCCTGCAATAAGCATGGCTGCAAATTGGTGTTTAAAAGGGCTGAAAAATATAGGTAGACAGAATGTAGAAGATGAAGGCTCGGAGAAGTTGACAATGGTGGAACGTTGAAAGTATTGGTTTGGTTATGGCTAGGTTTGGTCTTTGGTGAGGTGACTGGTGAGAAATGAAGTTTCTGACAAGGTTGAAAAATAGGATGCAAGGGGTAGTACGAAAATGAAATAAAAACAAGGAAAAGAAATAAAATGAAACAAACTCCAAGGATGAACTCGAACAATCTGTTGAACGAACCCGAACCTTATCTTGAACTTGCTTCAGACGGACTTGGACCCTTCGATTATCTACAACCGAGAACCCAAAGTATCAAAGGGGTTGACCACGCAAGCAACGAACTTGAGAAGTCAGAAAGTTCTCAAAAGAACCGAAATGAGAGAAATTCTCACAAAAGTAAATTTCATTCAAAATTTTGTCTTTTGCTCCTTTACAAAGTATACATATATATAGGCTAGTACAAGGGAGTTGGCGCCTAGAATACTTGGCCAGAATTGAATTGGAAGTTTCAGATGAGTGGCTGAAATGTAAGCACAATTAACATGTGTTAATTATGTTAAATGTGGATGAGAAAACTACTCATCCTTATCCTTTGTGGCCGGCTGGTTTTGGAGGGAGGGAAGACTGAATTTCAAACATTTAACACATGTGTTTTATGTGTGAAATTCAAAGGAAATAACTCCTTGTCCTTATCTTACTTTGACGCCAACTTCAAGGAGGGAAATCTTGAAATTTGAATCTGCCACATGCCATGCACATGCACATGCTTGGAATGGATGGTGGACGCCCCTCATGCTGGTCACATGACCATGACACACTCTCCCACGTGGAGGACACCTTTGAGCTATCCCGGGACTCACCAGCTTGAGTTGAGCTAGTAGAGCTGGAGTTGAGCTGAATGGAGCTGAGTTGAGCTGAATTCAGCTAGCTGAAGTGTTGAGGATTAGTTGAGCTGAAACGAGCTGCTAGAAATCCATTGAGCTTTTCCCGAGCTAAGGTGAAGTCCTTCATTTGGTACTCTTCCTTGTGCCTATGAGAAAACAAAAGTTATACCATCATAAGTATTGTAAACTTATTAAAGAAAGTTAAAACAAGCTGAAAAACATAGTTATCATATTGGAAAACATGTAACAAGCTAAAGAAACATGGTAAACATGATTATGAGCTTGTGTTCTTATTGAACTTATTGAAAACACACCTATTTACATGCTTAATAAACACAATACTAGCTTAAGTACTATATAGTTACAAGATGTTACACATCAGTATGTAACATAGTGTAAAGTTTATTCTCTAAGGCATATGCATTATTAAGGGATTCTGAGACTTGTAAACATTTAAGAATAAGAACTTCCCTGAATTGCTTAGCCTTTGATCGAGTGATGGGTCCTGATGGTAAGACCTCCGGATCAGCTGTTTGAGCTTGTGTAGATGTGCTCACATCATCCCCCCCTTCTTGAAAAGGATTTGTCCTCAAATCTGCAGAATCATTAAAAGGGGATAAGTCGGAAACATTAAATGTAGCACTTACATTGTATTCACCCGGCAAGTCCAACTTGTAAGCATTGTCGTTCACTTTCTCAACCACTTGAAAAGGACCATCTCCTCGTGGTAACAGCTTGGACCGTCGTTGGGTTGGAAAACGTTCCTTTCGGAAGTGAATCCAAACCCAATCTCCAACATCGAAGGTAACTCGCTTACGTCCTTTGTTCGCTTGCTTCTCGTATTGTTGAGTCCTTCGTTCAAGGTTATCTTTAACCTGTTGATGCAACTTCTTTACATAATCAGCCTTGGATTGTCCGTCCCTATTCGTCACTTGTTCATATGGCAAAGGCAACATATCGAGAGGAGTGATAGGATTAAATCCATAAACAACCTCAAAAGGTGACATTTTAGTAGCAGAATGAACGGCATGGTTATATGCAAATTCAACATGCGGCAAACAATCTTCCCACGTCTTAATATTCTTTTTGATGATGGAACGGAGTAAAGTAGATAAAATACGATTAACAACCTCAGTTTGTCCATCAGTTTGGGGATGACAAGTAGTAGAAAACATAAGTTTCGTACCTAATTTGCTCCAAAGAGTCCTCCAGAAGTGACTCAAGAATTTTACATCCCTGTCAGAAACAATCGACCTAGGAATACCATGTAAACGCACAATTTCCTTAAAGAACAAGTTAGCCACATTAACAGCATCATCGGTCTTATGACACGCAATGAAGTGTGCCATCTTTGAGTACCTGTCAACCACAACAAAGATACTATCTCTACCTGTCCTAGTCCTAGGCAATCCCAACACAAAATCCATAGATATATCAGTCCAGGGGGAGTCGGGAATAGGTAAAGGTAAGTACAAACCGTGTGGTAATACCTTCGACTTTGCTTTCTTACATGTCACGCATCGTTCACACATCCTTTCGACGTCTCGTCGCATCTTTGGCCAGAATAGGTGCTCCTTGAGAATGTGTAACGTCTTGGTGACTCCAAAGTGTCCCATAAGTCCTCCTTCATGAGCTTCTCGAATTAGGACCTCTCGAATTGACCCTTGAGGAATGCAGAGTCTTCCTTCTTTGAAAAGATAATCATCATGTCGATAAAATTTCTCATCTGCACCCTTTTCACACAATGTATATCTTTCTCCAAAATCAGGGTCAGTAGCATATAATTCTTTGATATAGGCAAACCCAATCAAATGAGAGTCTAAGTAATTCAGAAGTGCATACCTACGGGATAAGGCATCTGCTACAACGTTGTCTTTACCTTTCTTATATCGAATGACATAAGGAAAAGATTCTAGAAATTCAACCCACTTAGCATGCCTTTTATTCAACTTATGCTGACCTGTTATGTGCTTCAAAGCTTCGTGATCGGTGTGAATTACGAATTCTTTCGGTAAGAGATAGTGCTGCCATGTTTCAAGAGCTCGAATCAATGCATACATCTCTTTGTCGTACACTGGATAATTCAAGGTAGCACCACTTAACTTCTCGCTGAAATAGGCAATAGGTCGCTTCTCCTGTGATAAAACGGCTCCAATTCCTATTCCTGAAGCATCACACTCAATCTCGAACATTTTATCAAAGTTAGGTAAGGCTAACACTGGGGCCTTAGTCAAATAATCCTTAATTTTCAAGAAGGCTTCTTCCTGTTCATCACCCCAATTGAAGACTGAATTCTTCTTTATAATCCCGGTTAAGGGGGCGGTAATGGAACTGAAATTAGGTACAAACCGACGATAAAAACTAGCTAAACCATGAAAAGATCTAACCTGACTTATTGATGTCGGTCGAGGCCAATCCTGAATCGCCTTCACCTTTTCTGGATCGACTTCCACACCCTGTGCAGTCACGATAAAACCAAGAAAGGTAACCTTATCAGTACAAAACATACATTTCTTCAGATTACCAAATAACCTTTCTTTTCTCAATGTGCCAAGAACATTCCTCAAGTGTTCCTCGTGATCCTGCAAAGACTTGCACTCGTACAGACCCAATTTCGTTTTGAAGGCTGTCTTCCATTCGTCGCCTTCTCGCATCCGAATCTGATGATATCCACTCTTTAAATCAATTTTGGAAAATATGGTCGCACCACACAACTCATCTAGCATGTCATCAAGACGAGGAATGGGATGCCTATACTTGATGGTAATCTGATTCACCGCTCGGCAATCAACACACATTCTCCATGTTCCGTCTTTCTTGGGTACTAAAAGCACTGGTACAGCGCACGGACTTAAACTTTCCCGAATGTAACCCTTTTCCATCAACTCGGTGATTTGTTTTTGAAGTTCCTTTGTTTCTTCTGGATTACTTCGATATGCTGGCCGATTTGGAATGGTAGCTCCCGGAATGAAATCAATTTGATGTTCTATACCTCGAATAGGTGGCAACCCACTCGGTGTCTCATCCGGAAACACGTCTTCAAACTCCTGCAAAAGAGACGTAATAGATGTAGGCAAATCATTAGGAATATCAAATAACAAACAATACTCCTTATACATTAAAATAAGTAAAGTTTGTTGAGAGGAAAAACATTTCCTGATATCCTTGCCGCTCGCATATACGTTCGTCTTCTTCCTTTCTGTTTTGGCTTCCTCGACATTCTTTCTCAATCGAACCTGATCTTCTTGCACTTGACTCGGTGTCAAAGGTGCTAAGGTGATCTTCTTACCTGCATGTGTAAAAGAATATCGATTTGTAATTCCATCATGCAACGTACCTTTGTCGTATTGCCATGGACGTCCCAAAAGTAGGTGACACGCATCCATTGAGACGACATCACAAAGGATTTCATCTTTATACCTCCCTATGGTAAATGGTACCGAAACTTGTCTAGTAACTCGTACTTCTCCGCCATCATTTAACCATTGAAGACGGTATGGTTTGGGATGCTTCGTCGTCTTTAAGCCTAACTTATCAACCATGAAAGAACTTGCAACATTAGTACAACTACCACCATCAATAATGACAACACATACCTTGTCGTTAATGAGGCATCTAGTATGGAAGATGTTTTCTCGTTGCTGGTCGTCTTGTGTAGGTGTAGCATTTAGACTTCTTTTTATGACAAGTGCTTCACCGGTCATGTATGTATCCAAGGCATCATCCGCATCATCCTTGTCTTCCTCGTGTAAAGGTTCATGTTCTTCATTGTCGGATTCAGACTCAATCTCTCCGTTTTCTAACATCAACATAGTCTTCCGATTAGGACATTGGCTTGCAATATGTCCTCTTCCAAGACACTTAAAGCATTGAATATCCCTTGAGCGTTCTGGACGTTCTGGTTGTGCATTTTGCTTCCCACGCCCAACATCTACAATCGGGGCCTTTGGCTTGCTCGTTTCACCCTTCTCTTTGTTTTGAAACGGTACTTGTTTCCTGAAATTGTTAGAAGGATTGAAAACAGAATTGGAAGGAGGTCTGAAAGAATTATTACCTCGGGATGACGACATCTTTCTTCGTTGCTGCCTCTCAACCTTAATTGCCATTTGCACCATTTCGTCTAATTCGACGTAATGTTGCAATTCAACAGCATTGGCAATGTCGGTGTTCAAACCTGAAAGGAATCGCGCCATGGTTGCTTCTCGGTCTTCCTCAATGTTAGCACGCATCATGGCCATCTCCATGTCTTTAAAATAATCTTCGACGCTTCGATTTCCTTGTTTCAAAGTTTGTAACCTTTGAAATAGGTCTCGATGGTAATGGGATGGTACGAATCTCTTTCTCAAAATTCTTTTCATCTCTGCCCATGTATTGATTGGACCTTCACCGGTTCGTCTTCTACTTAGAATCAATTGATCCCACCAAATTAAGGCATAGTCAACGAACTCCATCGCTGCCAATCGAACCTTCTTCTGGTCAGAATAATTGTAGCAATCAAAGACGTGTTCCACCTTGCTTTCCCACGCAAGATATGCATCCGGATCTGATCGTCCTTGAAAAGGGGGTATGGCAACTTTGATGTTGTTCAAATTGTCATCCAGTTGTGCCTGGTGTTGTACACGCCTCCCATTTGTTCTAGGAGCATTCTGCCTCGGTTCTTGCACTTCTTCAACGTCATCATTGTTGTCATCATGGGAATTGTTTTGAGATCCCTCGATCTTGTCCATTCTCACGTGCAATTGTTCAATCTCTGATTGCACTACTCTTCGGACTTCTCGAAGCATGGCTTGCATCATAAGGCTTGGTTGAACGTCGTTTTGTTGTTGATCATCACGATCTCCATTTGAACCTGCCATTGTTAGTAAAGAACAAACAACACAAAATAAAATAAGGATAAATGGACCTCACAAAGTACACACACAAGATCCTCACAAGTTCACTCCAAAGAAAAATAAAAATGGCACTCCAACACTCGTGTTTCACTCGGGAATACTTGAATGGCTCTTTTGATTCCCCTTCTGATCTCACACACACAAATGCCTTTTACCACTCCTTCTCTCGTTATAAGTTCTTTAGAGGACTAGCGTAGACTTTCTTCAAATCTGTCACAAGTGTTAGTCTTTAACAACAACGGTTAGTGACAATCGAAATGTAAGGTTCTGTCCAAAACAAATTCGGTTAGTGTTAAATGGAAAGAAAAGTGATGTAAAGTAAGGTAAAGGTTAGAAAGAAAGAAAAAGAAAAAAAAAAAAAATGGATTACTTACTACAAAGAAACACTTACTACTCTCCTTTCACCGAACAATCAATTCTTCATGCCCGGTTGATTATGGTAGTGTTTGATGCTGTAGAACACATTAAACTTGCATTTTCTTTCATCTTTTCAATACCATGAAGTGCTTTTCTTTCAACTATTGATATTCTGATTTTTTTTTGAATTTTCGAAATTTTTTTTTTTTTTAACTAGAGTTGACTTTGACTTTTTTTTTTTGACTTTTTTTTTTTTTGTTTTTTGATTGTTTTTGCACTCACGAAGATGATTCTTACTTGTAATCCAACCTAGGCTCTGATTACCACATGATAAGAGGGCTCCTTGTTGAGGACGCCTTCTTGATTGTTTCGGATCTAGGATTGAAGTAAGATGTCTCCTGCAATAAGCATGGCTGCAAATTGGTGTTTAAAAGGGCTGAAAAATATAGGTAGACAGAATGTAGAAGATGAAGGCTCGGAGAAGTTGACAATGGTGGAACGTTGAAAGTATTGGTTTGGTTATGGCTAGGTTTGGTCTTTGGTGAGGTGACTGGTGAGAAATGAAGTTTCTGACAAGGTTGAAAAATAGGATGCAAGGGGTAGTACGAAAATGAAATAAAAACAAGGAAAAGAAATAAAATGAAACAAACTCCAAGGATGAACTCGAACAATCTGTTGAACGAACCCGAACCTTATCTTGAACTTGCTTCAGACGGACTTGGACCCTTCGATTATCTACAACCGAGAACCCAAAGTATCAAAGGGGTTGACCACGCAAGCAACGAACTTGAGAAGTCAGAAAGTTCTCAAAAGAACCGAAATGAGAGAAATTCTCACAAAAGTAAATTTCATTCAAAATTTTGTCTTTTGCTCCTTTACAAAGTATACATATATATAGGCTAGTACAAGGGAGTTGGCGCCTAGAATACTTGGCCAGAATTGAATTGGAAGTTTCAGATGAGTGGCTGAAATGTAAGCACAATTAACATGTGTTAATTATGTTAAATGTGGATGAGAAAACTACTCATCCTTATCCTTTGTGGCCGGCTGGTTTTGGAGGGAGGGAAGACTGAATTTCAAACATTTAACACATGTGTTTTATGTGTGAAATTCAAAGGAAATAACTCCTTGTCCTTATCTTACTTTGACGCCAACTTCAAGGAGGGAAATCTTGAAATTTGAATCTGCCACATGCCATGCACATGCACATGCTTGGAATGGATGGTGGACGCCCCTCATGCTGGTCACATGACCATGACACACTCTCCCACGTGGAGGACACCTTTGAGCTATCCCGGGACTCACCAGCTTGAGTTGAGCTAGTAGAGCTGGAGTTGAGCTGAATGGAGCTGAGTTGAGCTGAATTCAGCTAGCTGAAGTGTTGAGGATTAGTTGAGCTGAAACGAGCTGCTAGAAATCCATTGAGCTTTTCCCGAGCTAAGGTGAAGTCCTTCATTTGGTACTCTTCCTTGTGCCTATGAGAAAACAAAAGTTATACCATCATAAGTATTGTAAACTTATTAAAGAAAGTTAAAACAAGCTGAAAAACATAGTTATCATATTGGAAAACATGTAACAAGCTAAAGAAACATGGTAAACATGATTATGAGCTTGTGTTCTTATTGAACTTATTGAAAACACACCTATTTACATGCTTAATAAACACAATACTAGCTTAAGTACTATATAGTTACAAGATGTTACACATCAGTATGTAACATAGTGTAAAGTTTATTCTCTAAGGCATATGCATTATTAAGGGATTCTGAGACTTGTAAACATTTAAGAATAAGAACTTCCCTGAATTGCTTAGCCTTTGATCGAGTGATGGGTCCTGATGGTAAGACCTCCGGATCAGCTGTTTGAGCTTGTGTAGATGTGCTCACATCAGGCACTCAACACTCGTGTTTTCACTCGGTAATACTTGAATGGCTCTTTTGATTCCCCTTCTGTGCTCACACTCTCAAATGCCTTTTACCTCTCTTTCTCTCGTAATCAGTTCTTAAAAGAACTAATTTCGATCTTCCAAATTCTGTCAAGTATGTCGGTTAAAAGAAAAACAACGGTTAGTGAAAAGGAAATGTAACATACAGGAACGGTTAAGAAACAAAAGAAAAGAAAAGAAGAAAGAATAAGTATAAGGAAAAAAATCAGTAAACTTACTACAAAGAAATGCTTACAACAAACCTTTCACCGAAACAATCAAGGATGCTGCATTTAGGATTGATTCAAAGCACTTCAATGTTGAAAGAACACAAGACATTGCACTTTCTTCATCTTTTCTAAAAAAACAGAAACTTTTCTCTTTGTTTTCGTATTTTTAGATTATATTTTTTGACTTTGACTTTTCTGGTCTTTTGACTTTGACTTTTTTGAATTTTCATTTTTTTTGCTCTTACTTGTTTCCAACCAAAAGCTCTGATTACCCCATGATAAGGGGGCAGCCTCGTTGAAGATGACTCCTTATTTGATTGTTACGGATCGAGGAAAGAAGTAAGCAATTCCATTCAATAAAACTCACTGAAATGAAAATAAGATGGTGATTGGGACATGGCTAGATTAGTGGATATAAATGGTGAAGAAAGAATGTCGAACTGATGAATAAAAGTGGGTGATAGGTTGCTGGAAATTTGGTTTTTATTCGAACCACCAAGAACTAGGAAGAACCTATACTAAAGAGTATAAACCCGAACCTAAAGTGTTCCAAGTTAAAAAAAAACACACAAAACGAAGAACAAGGAAGAACCTATACTAAAAAGTATAAACCCGAACTTTAAACGTTCTACGTTGATTAGGACTTGGACCCGTTGAATAACAATTCAAGAACCCGAAGTATCAAGTATTTCTTTGGCACAACAATACAGACTTGAAATGTCAAGAAAGAAGTTCTAGAAAGAATCAATTTGAGAGAATAATCTCACAAAGAAAATTTTCAATAAAAAAATGTCTAACCTTCTATCATTACAAAATACACATATATATAAGCAAATACAAGGATAAAGGCTGCCAAAATACAAGGCTGAAATTGAAATAGGGTGGTTGCTGAAAATTCAAAAGGTGTGGCTGAAATTCAAACAAAATTAATTATGTGCATTTTGTTTGAATTTTCACAAGAAACATGTGCTTTATTCCTTTAAAAATCCGGCTGGTATCTTTTAAGGAGGGAATTGAATTCAAACTATAAACATGTGGTTTATTGTTTGAAATTCAAAGTCTTGTGTTTATCCTTTCAATTTTCGTACATGCCTTACACACACATGTGAAGGTCCTTACACATGCCGTGCACATGCTTGGAGTGGTGTAGGATGCCCCACATGTTGGTCACATGCTTGGAGGACACTCTCCCATGTGTAGGGCACCTTTCAACTACTTCTGAACTTGTCAGCTAGAGTTGAGCTAGTGGAGCTTGAGTTGAGCTGATTGGACCTAAGGTGAGCTGAATTCAGCTAGCTGAAGTGTATTGAACTTAGTTGAGCTGAAATGAGTTGCATACTATCCCATGAGCTTCTCCCGAGCTGAGGATAAACCCTTAAGTTAGTACCCTTCCTTGTACCTATGAGAAAACAAAGCAACCATCCTTCAAAAGTATGCAAACTTATTGAAATATTATGAAAACGTCTAAACAAGCTGAAAACATGATGCAAACATGTTTATGAGCTATGAAACTTATTGAAACATGTAATACTTAATATATATAATGCACACACTTATGTACTAACTCTAACTAATGCAAACACACATATAAATACTAAGTATAACTTAAGTTATTACATATCAGTATGTAACATGTTAAAAGGCCTATCTCCTAAGGTACAAGCATCACTAAAGGTATTAAGAATGACTGAAAATTTGAGTGAAAGAACTTCCCTCAGTTGCTTTGCCTTGGATCGAGTGATTGGTCCTAATGGTAAGACCTTTGGATTAGCTTCTTTAGCTGGCATAGATGTGCTCACATCAAGAGGGAACATTCATTATGACATATGCTAGAAGAGAGGTGTCATTCACTGCGTCATGAGCTCAAAGAGAGGTATCGTCCATCACGGTATACGCTCTAAGAAAGGGATTGTTCATTATGATAAGCACTCAAAGAGAGGGGTCAATCATCGCGACATACACTCAAAGAGAAGGGTCGTCCATCAGGGTATACGCTCTAAGAAAGGGACTATTTATTATGACATGCACTTGAAGAGAGGGGTCATTCATCACGATGTATGTCCAAAGAGATGGGTCGTCCATCATGGTATACGCTCAAAGAGAGGGATCGTTCACCATGACATGCACTAAAAGAGAGGTGTCATTCACATCAAGACATATGCTCAAAGAAAGGGGTCATCCATCACGGTAAACGCTCTATGAAAGGGACCACATCAAGACACATGCACTCGATGAGAGGGGTCCATTCATCGTGACATATACTCAAAGAGGAGAATCGTCCATCATGATATACGATCAAAGAGGGGGATCATTTACCATGACATGCACTCGAAGAGAGGGGTCATTCATCGTGAGATACGCTAAAAGAGAGTGGTCGTCCATCACGGTATACGCTCAAAGAGAGGTACCGTTCTCCATGAAATGCACTCGAAGAGAGGGGTCATTCAACGCGACATACGCTCAAAGAGAGGGTTCATCCATGACAGCATACGCTCAAAGAGAGGGACCGTTCATTATGAAATACGCTCGAAGAGAGGGGTCATTCACCGTGATATACGCTCAAAGAGAGTGGTCAGCCATCACGGTATACGCTCTAAGAAAGGGATCATTCATTACGAAATACGCTCGAAGAGAGGGGTCATTTATAGCCACATATGCTTAAAGAGAGGGTCATCCATCACGTTATACGCTCAAAGGGAGGAACCGTTCATTATAAAATACGCTCGAAGAGAAGGATCATTCACCGCGACATACGCTCAAAGAGAGGGGTCAATCATCACGACATACGCTCTAAGAAGGGGACTACTTATTATGACATGCACTTGAAGAGAGGGGTCATTCATCACGACGTATGTTCAAACAGAGGGGTCGTCCATCATGGTATATGCTCAAAGGGAGGGATCGTTCACCATGACATGCACTAAAAGAGAGGGGTCATTCACATCAAGACATATGCTCAAAGAAAGGGGTCGTCCATCACGGGACACAATCAAAGAGAGGGACCGATTATTACGACAAACAGAGAAAATTAAAAAAAACAAAGAAAGAAAAAGATGAAGGAAATCTGTGTTTATAGGATTTAATGAAGATGAAATGCTTCAAGGGCTTTCATGGCTGCATTATAATATCCAAAATGACAGAATTGGATGTTGAAATTGCTGGAAAAATAATAACGAAGTTGAACTCGAAAGAACCCGAACAATATACTGAGCGGACCCGAATCGAATATGTTCTCCGTCAACGGACTTGGACCCTCTAGATAGTGATCTAGGAACCCGAAGTATCAAGGAATTGACACACTCAAACAAAGTCTGAAAATGTCAAGAAACGTTCAATGAAGAACTGAAATTGAGGGAATTTCTCACAAAAATATTGTTTCATAAAATTGTCTAACATTGTCTTTACAAAATTAAGTAAATATATAAGAATAAAGGAGAAGTTGGCCAAATTTGAATTTGTGGCCTTAATTCAAACGAAAATTAAAATTTAAATGCTCAAATAAATTCTCCTAGGCTCCTAATATCCTTAGCCACATGTTTTGGCACTTAAAACACATTAAACATGTGTTTAATGTTTGAATTTGAATAAGAAACCACTCATTCTTATTCAATGTTGCTGATTGGTCTTCAAAGCAAGGGCCTTGTTTGGCTTGCCTGCTTTTGGACTCCCAAGCTTGTGGAAAAGGGTGCTATGTGGGCCCCACATGCATGGCACATGCGTAGGACACCTGCTCTTCGTGTACGATAGGTTTCAGCTACTGTACGTCACTTCAACTTGAGTTTCAAGTTGAGTTGAGCTGGAAATGGAGATGGGCTGAAACGAACTAGCTAAGAGTGTTAGGAGCTAAACGGAGCTGGGAGCTAAGCCTCTGAGCTACCTCGAGCTAAGGTGAGCTGCGTGCACACCATTGAGCTTCTTCTGAGCTGAATATAATCCACTTGAGCTGGTATTGAACTGCATACGCTCTCCTGAGCTGGAGATAAGCTGAGTATGCCCACTTGAGCTAAGGTTCTCCTAAGTACCTATATTAGAACAAGGAAAACACATCTAAAAAGCCTTGTAGTCTTATTTTAACCACACAAACACACTTAAAACCAAATGCAAGCATAATTAACATAATATATACATAAGTAAACACGCATACTAATATATATACCTAAATATGTCACATATCAGCATGCAACATATTATAAAAACATATTCTAAGGCATGAACATTCTCAAATGAATCTGAAATGTTAGCACAAGGAAAAGAGCTTCCCTGTATTTCTTTGCCTTAGAACGTGTGATAGGTCCTAATGGCAAGACCTCCGGATCAACCTGTTCAACTTGACATGTTGTGCTCACATCACGCTCAAAGAAGGGGGTCATCCATCATAGTATACGGTCTAAGAATGGGACCGTTCATTATGAAATACACTCGAAAAGTGGGGTCATTCATCGCGACATATGCTCAAAGAAAAAGGGTCGTCCATCACGGTATACACACTAAGAAAGGGACTGTTAATTATGACATGTACTCAAAGAGAGGGGTCATTCATCGCGACATACGTTCAAGGAGAGGGGTTGTCCATCGCGATATACGCTCAAAGAGAATGACCGTTCACCATGATATGCACTCAAAGAGAGGGGGCATTCATCACGACATACGCTCCAAGAGAGAGATCGTCCATCACGGGATACGCTCAAAGAGAGGGACCAGTCACTACGGCACACTCTCGAAGAGAGGGGTCATTCACCACGACATACGCTCAAAGAGAGGGGTCGTCCATCACAGTATACGCTCAAAGAATGGGACCGTTCATTATGACATGCACTCGATGAGAGGGGACATTCATCGCGACATACACACAATGAGAAAGGTCGTTGTAGCGACCTTTTTTAGTTTGAAAGATGGAAAATGGGAAATTAGTTTGAAAAGTATTAGGGAGTACAAGGTCTTTGGTGGTATTGATTTAATCCACTTCGAAAATGTTATTTAAAAATATAAATTCTATTTGGATCTACCATCGGTCACTAAGGTAAACCGGACACCTTAAAAGGAATACCAAAGTTTTATTTTGAAGAAGGGTTTTGGAGTTGGTTATGCATGTGGAAGGATTAGCACCCCATCACTCTCTGAAATCGTTACCAAAGATATTTTCTTTAAAAACCATGTTTGAACTTTAATTTAATTTTAAGTCATTTTCTAAATTCAAAATTGACTTAAGTAAACGGGTTTAATTTAATTGGTGAATTCAAATCAATAAAGCATTTAATTAATAAGGTTGATGATACACTGGACCAAAGACTAAATCAACGTCAGTTCGTCGCGTTAGTTTAGGGTTCAGATCCCGCATGTTACCTTTATGAATGATGCAACATAAAAAGAAATGATGTCATGATCTTGTCAGCTTTTAATTTATTTACCTAGAGATGGTGAAAAATAATTTTAATATTTTGGTCAACGTCTGATGATTCAGACCGTTATGACACGAGCATAAAAACTAATGATAACCTCTTTTCTTAGAATCTAATCAATTAAATAAATAGAAACTGACCTAAATAAATAATACTAAATTATGTGAATGATTATAGTCTAGTGATACGAATCCAAACGTAAATAATCGAATGATTAAGCGTATGCATTTGTTGAGACAAATTCTAGAAATAAAATATCATTATTATTCTACCTCAATATGAAGAATTAAACATAAATAAATACACATGAAAGCAACAATTGATTTTGATTTAAAAACCATGTAATATATATATATATATATATATAGGATAAAACAAAATGACATGCTTAGGAATAAATTAAATAAAACATTGACGCCTGTATACATAACTAACAGTATATACATATATATTCGATACATATATTATTAATGCATAGTTATGCAACATAATATATCACATTTGATGATTTCATAATATCCACAAGTACAAACATGCAATATTAATGTAAAATATATGCCCATAATATTAATACCCGTACAAAAATTAAAGCGTCCAAGCCCATTATTTCAAACATAAAAGTGACGAGTTAGACACGGATAAAAATGGTGATTACAGTCGGCCATCGTGGTATACGCGCTAAGAAAGGGACCGTTCATTATGACATGCACTCAAAGAGAGGGGCCATTCAACACGTCATATGCTCAAAGAGAGAGGTCATCCATCACGGCATACGCTCAATGAGAGGGACTGTTTATAATGAAATACGCTCGAAGAGAGGGGTCATTCACTGCAACATACGCTCAAAGAGTAGGGTCATCCATCACGGGATACGCTCTAAGAAAGAGACCGTTCATTATGAAATACGCTCGAAGGGAGGGGTCATTAAACGTGAAATACGCTCAAAGATAAGGGTCATCCATCACGGTATACGCTCTAAGAAAGGGACCTTTCATTATGTCATGCACTCGAAGAGAGGGGTCATTCATCGTGACATACGCTCAAAGAAAAGGGTCGTCAATCACGGTATACGCTCTAAGAAATGGACCATTCATTATGACATGCACTCGAAGAGAAGGGTCATTCATCGCGACATACGCTCAAAGAAAAGGGTCATCCATCATGGTATACGCTCAAAAATGGGACCG
The DNA here is from genome assembly GCA_035048815.1 of Abelmoschus esculentus. Taxonomy (NCBI): domain Eukaryota; kingdom Viridiplantae; phylum Streptophyta; class Magnoliopsida; order Malvales; family Malvaceae; genus Abelmoschus; species Abelmoschus esculentus. Next base: position 15,515,564 of record JAUCBN010000007.1, on the reverse strand, counting down.
TTCATTATGACATGCACTAGAAGAGAGAGTCATCAAACGTGATATACGCTCAAACAGAGGGGTCATCCGTCACGGTATACGCTTAAATAGAGAGATTATTCACCATGACTTGCACTCGATAAGAGGGGTAATTTATCGCAACATACGCTCAAAAAGTGGGGTGATCGATCACGGTATAGGCTCAAAGAGAGGAACCGTTCAGTATGACATGCCAACGAAGAGAGGGGTCATTCATCGCGACCTACGCTCAAAGAGAGGGGTCGTACATCACGGTATATGCACAAAGAAAGGGACCGTTCACCATGACATGCACTCGAAGAGAGGGGTCATTCATCGTGGTATACGCTCAAAGAGATGGGTCGTCCATCACGGCGTATGCACAAAGAGAGGGACCTTTCATTATGTCTTACTCTCGAAGAGAGGCGTTCACCGCGACATACGCTTAAAGAGAGGGATCGTCCATCATGGTACACTATAAGAAAGGGACCGTTCATTATGACATGCACTAGAAGTGTGCGGTCATTCATCGCGACATAAGCTCAAAGAGAAGGGTCGTCCATCACGGTATACGCTCTAAGAAAGGGACCATTCATTATGACATTAACTCGAAGAGATGGGTCATTCATCGTGACATACACTCAAAGAGAGGGGTCGTCCATCACAGTATACGCTCAAAGAGGGGGACCTTTCACCCTGACATGCACTCAAAGAGAGGGGTCATTTGTCGTAACATATCCTTAAAGAGAGGGTCGTCCATCACGGGATACGCTCTAAGAAAGGGACTATTTATTATTACATGCACTCGAAGAAAGGGGTCATTCAACGTGACATACATTCTAAGAGAGGGGACGTCCATCACGGTATACACTGAAAGAGAGCGATCGTTCACCATGACATGCACTCAATGAGAGGGGTCATTCCTTCATGGAATACGCTCATAGACAAGACCGGTCATTACGACATACTCTCGAAGAGAGGGGTCACTCACCACGTCATAAGCTCAAAGAGAGGGGTCGTCCATCACGATATACGCTCTATGAAAGGGTTATACGCTCAAAGAGAGGTGTAGTCCATCACGGTATACGGTTTAAGAAAGGGACCATTTATTATGACATTCACTGGAAGAGAGGGGTCATTAGTCACGACATATGGTGAAAGACTTGGGTCGTCCATCACGGTATACACTCAAAGAGAGAGATCATTCACCATGTCATGCTCTCGAAAAGAGGGGTTATTCATCAAGTCATACGCTCAAAGAGAGGGGTCGTCCGTCACGGCATACGCTCAAACAGAGGGACCGTTCATTATGACATACTCACGAAGAGAGGGTTCATTCACCATGACATACATTCAAAGAGAGGAGTCGTCTATCACGGTATACGCTCTTATAATGTGATTGTTCATTATGACATGCACATAAAGAGAGGGGTCATTCATCGCGACATATGCTCAAAGAGAGGGGTTGTCCATCACAGTATACGCTCAAAGAGAGGGATCGTTCACCATGACAAGCACTCTAAGAGAATGGTCATTCGTGGCGACATACGCTCAAAGAGAGGGGTGGTCCATCACGGCATATGCTCAAAGAGAGGGACCGTTCATTATTATATACTTCCGAAGAGCGGGTTCATTCACCGCGACATACACTCGAAGAGAAGGTCATTCATCGCAACATGGACTAAAAGAGACGGGTCATCGAACACGGTATACGCTCAAAGAGAGGGACCGTTCATTATGACATGCACTCAAAGAGAGGGGTTATTCATCGCGATAGTCGCTCAAAGAGTGGGGTCGCCCATCACGGTAAATGCTCAAGGAGAGGGATCGTTCATTATGACATACATTCGAAGAGAGGGTCATTTATCGCGACATACGCTCAAAGAGAGCAGTCGTCCAATACGGTAAACACTCAAAGAGAGGGACTATTCACTGCGACATACGATCAAGGAGAGGGGTCGTCTATCACGATATACGTTCTAAGAAAGGGATCATTCATTATGACATGCACACGAGTGTGCGGTCATTCATCACGACTTATGCTCAAAGAGAAGGGTCGTCCATCACGGTATACGCTCTAACAAGTGGACCATTCATTATGACATACACTCGAAGAAAGGGGTTATTCATCGCGACATACATTCAAAGTGAGGGGTCGTCCATCACGGTATACGCTGAAAGAGAGCGACCGTTCACCATGACATGCACTCAATGAGAGGGGTCATTCCATCACGGAATACGCTGATAGACAAGGATCGATCATTACGACATACTCTCGAAGAGAGGGGTCTCTCGTCACGTCATACGCTCCAAGAGAGGGGTCGTCCATCACGATATATGCTCTAAGAAAGGGACATATGCTCAAAGAGAGGTGTCGTCCAGCACGGTATACGCTTTAAGAAAGGGACCCTTTATTATGACATTCACTCAAAGCGAGGGGTCAATCATCACCACGCTCAAAGAGAAGGATCATCCATCACGGGATACGCTCTAAGAAATGGACTATTTATTATGTCATGCACCCGAAGAGAGCGGTCATTCATAGCGACATACATTCAAAGAGAGGGGTCGACCATTACGGTATACGCTCAAAGAGAGGAACCGATCATTACGGCATACTCTCAAAGAGAGGGGTCATTCGCTGCAACATACGCTCAAAGAGAGAAGTCGTCTATCACGGTATACGCTCAAAGAAAGGGACCGTTCATTATGACATGCACTCGAAGAGTTGGGTATACGCTCAAAGAGAGGTGTCGTCCATCACGGTATTCCCTCTAAGAAATGGACCGTTCGTTACGACATGCACTCGAAGAGAGGGTTCAATCATCGCGTCATATGAAAATAAAGAAGGGTCGTCCATCACGGTGTACGCTCTAAGAAAGGGAGTATTTATTATGGCAAGCACTCGAAGAGAGGGGTCATTCATCGCAACATACGTTGAAAGAGAGGGGTCATCCATCACGGTATATGCTCAAAGAGAGGGATCGTTTACCATGACATGCACTCAAAGAGAGGGGTCATTCATCGCGAGATACGCTCAAAGAGAGGGGTCGTCCATCACGGGATACGCTCAAAGAGAGGGAACGATCATTACGACATACTCTCAAAGAGAGGGGTCATTCACCGTAACATACGCTCAAAGAGAGGGGTCGTCCATCACGATATACGCTCTAAGAAAGGGACATTTCATTATCACGTGCACTCAAAAAGAGGGGTCATTCATTGCGACATATCCACAATGAGAAGGGTCGTCCATCATGGTATACTCTCTAAGATAGGGACCGTTCATTATGAAATACGCTTGAAGAGAGGGGTGATTCTCCGCGACATACGCTCCAAGAGAGGGGTCATCCATCACGGTAGACGCACTAAGAAAGGGTCCGTTAATTATGAACTACCCTCGAAGAGAGGGGTCATTCACCTCGATATACGCTCAAAGAGAAGGGACATGCATCACATTATACGCTATAGGAAAGGAACCGTTCATTATGACATGCACTCGAAGAGCGGGGTCATTCATCGCGACATACGGTGAAAGAGTTGGGTCGTCCATCACAGTATACACTCAAAGAGAGAGATCATTTACCATGTCATGCACTCGAAGAGAGTGGTCATTCATCAAGACATACATTCAAAGAGCGGAGTCGTCTATCACGGTATACACTCTTACAATGTGATCGTTCATTATAACATGCACTCGAAGAGAGGGGTCATTCATTGTGACATATGCTCAAAGAGAGGGGTCGTCCATCACGGCATATGCTAAGAACAAATGGCCGTTCATTATGACATACTCTAGAAGTGAGGGGTCATTCACCGTGACATACGCTAAAAGAGAGGGACGGAGTATTATGACATGCACTCTAAGAGAAAGTCATTGATCACGACATACGCTCAAAGAGAGGGGTCGTCCATCACGGTATACGCTCAAAGAGAGGGGTCGTTCAGCATGACATGCACTCAAAGATAGTGGTCATTCACAGCGACAAACGCTCAAAGAGAAGGGTCGTCCATCACCCTCTAAGAAAGGAACCGTTCATTATGACATGCACTCGAAGAGTCATTCATCGCGAGATATGCTCAAAGAGAGGGGTTGTCCATCACAGTATACGCTCAAAGAGAGGGACCGTTCACCTTGACATGAACTCGAAGAGAGTGGTCATTCGTGGCAACATACGCTCAAAGAGAGGGGTGGTCCATCATGGCATTCTCTCAAAGAGAGGGACCGTTCATTATTATATACTCTCGAAGAGAGGGTTCATTCACCGCGACATACACTCAAAGAGAGGAACCGTTCACCATGACATGCACTCGAAGAGAGGGATCATTCATCGCGACATACGTTGAAAGAGAGGGGTCATCCATCACGGTATACGCTCAAAGAGAGGGATTGTTTATCACGATATGCACTCAAAGAGAGGGGTCATTCATCGCGACATATGCTCAAAGAGAGGGGTCGTCCATCAGTGTATATGCTCAAAGAGTGGGGTCGTCCATCACGTTATACGCTCAAAGTGAGGGACCGTTCACCATGACATACTCTCAAAGAGAGGGGACGTCCATCACGGGATATGCTCAAAGAGAGGGACCGATCATTACGACATACTCTCGAAGAGATGGGTCATTCACCGCAACATACACTCAAAGAGAGGGGTTATCCATCACGATATACGCTCCAAGAAAGGGACATTTCATTATGATGTGCACTCGAAGAGAGGGGTCATTCATCGCGAGATATGCACAATGAGAAGCATCGTCCATGAAAGGGATCGTTCATTATGAAATACGCTTGAAGAGAGGGGACATTCACCGCAATATACGCTCAAAGAGAGGGGTCATCCGTCACGGTAGACGCACTAAGAAAGTGTCCGTTTATTATGAACTTCCCTTGAAGATAGGGGTCATTCACCGCGATATACGCTCAAAGAGAATGGACATACATCACGTTATACGCTATAGGAAAGGGACAGTTCATTATGACATGCACTCGAAGAGAGGGGTCATTCATCGCGCCATACGGTGAAAGAGTTGGATCGTCCATCACGGTGTAACTCAAAGAGAGAGATCATTCACCATGTCATGCACTCAAAGAGAGGGGTCATTCGTCAAGACATACGCTCAAAGAGAGGGGTCGTCCGTCACGGCATACGCTCAAAGAGACCGTTCATTATGACATACTCTCGAAGAGAGGGGTCATTCACCACGACATACATTCAAAGAGAGGTGTCGTTTATCACGGTATAAGCTCTTACAATGTGATCGTTCATTATGACATGCACTCGAAGATAGAGGGCATTCATCGCGACATACGCTCAAAGAGAGGGGTCGTCCATCACGACATATACTCAAAAAGAGGGGTTGTTCATTATGACATACTCTAGTAGTGAGGGATCATTCACCGCGACATACGCTAAAAGAGATGGGTCGTCCATTACGATATACGCTCAAAGAGAGGGACATGTTAATTATGACATACGCTCAAGGAAAGGTGATGTCCATGACGGTATATGCTCTAGGAAAGGGATTGTTCATTATGAGATGCACTCGAACAGAATGCACATTGATCGCGACATACGCTCAAAGGGAAGGGTCGTCCATCGCAGTATGCGCTCAAAGAGTGGGGCCGTTCAGCATGACATGCACTCAAAGAGAAGGGTCATTCATCAAGACATACGCTCAAAGAGAGGGGTCGTCCATCACGGTATACGCTCAAAGAAAGGGGTCGTTCAACATGACATGCACTCAAAGAGAGTGGTCATCCACAGTGACATATGCTCAAAGAGAAGGGTCGTCCATCTCTCCCTAAGAAAGGGACCGTTCAATATGACATGCACTCGAAGAGTCATTCTTCACGACATATGCTCAAAGAGATGGTTTGTCCATCACCGTATACGCTCAAAGAGAGGGATCGTTCACCATGACAAGCACTCTAAGAGATTGGTCATTCGTGGCGACATTCGCTCAAAGAGAGGGGTGGTCCATCACGGCATTCGCTCAAAGAGAGGGACCGTTCATTATTATTTACTCTCGAAGAGAGGGTTCATTCACCGCGACATACGCTCAAAGAGAGGAACCGTTCACCATGACATGCACTCGAAGAGAAGGTCATTCATCGCAACATACACTCAAAGAGACGGGTCTTCGATCACGGTATACACTCAAAGAGAGGGACCGTTCATTATGACATGCACTCAAAGAGAGGAGTTATTCATCGCGATAGACGCTCAAAGAGTGGGGTCGTCCATCATGGTAAATGCTCCAGGAGAGGGATCGTTCATTATGACATACATTCGAAGAGAGGGTCATTTATCGCGACATGCGCTCAAAGAGAGCGGTCGTCCAATACGTTAAACACTCAAAGATAGGGACTATTCACCGCGACATACGATCAAGGAGAGGGGTCGTCTATCACGGTCTACACTTTAAGAAAGGAACCGTTCATTATGACATGCACTCGAGTGTGCGGTCACTCATCACGACATATGATCAAAGAGAATGGTCGTCCATCACGGTATACGCTCTAACAAATAGACCATTCAATATGACATTAACTCGAAGAGATGGGTCATTCATCACGATATACACTCAAAGGGAGAGGTCGTCTATCACGGTATACGCTCAAAGAGGGGGACCGTTCACCCTGACCTGCACTCAAAGAGAGGGGTCATTCGTCGCGACATATGCTCAAAGAGAGGGGTCGTCCATCACGGGATACGCTCCAAGAAAGGGACTATTTATTATGACATGCACTCAAAGAAAGGGGTCATTCATCGCGACATACATTCAAAGAGAGGGGTCGTCCATCACGGTATACTCTGAAAGAGAGCGACCGTTCACCATGACATGCACTCAATGAGAGGGGTCCTTCCATCATGGAATACGCTCATAGACAAGGATCGATCATTAGGACATACTCTCGAAGAGATGGGTCTCTCACCACGTCATACGCTCAAAGAGAGGGGTCGTCCAGCATGATATACGCACTAAGAAAGTGTTATACGCTCAAAGAGAGGTGTCGTCCAGCACGGTATATGCTGTAAGAAAGGGACCGTTTATTATAACATTCACTCGAAGAGAGGGGTCAATCATCACCACATACGCTCAAAGAGAAGGATCATCCATCACGGGATACGCTCTAAGAAATAAACTATTCATTATGACATGCACCCGAAGAAAGGGGTCATTCATCGCAACATACATTCAAAGAGAGGGCTCATCCATCACGGTATACGCTGAAAGAGAGCGACCGATCATTACGGCATACTCTCGAAGAGAGAGGTCATTCGCCGCAACATACGCTCAAAGAGAGAGGTCGTCTGTCGCGGTATACGCTTAAAGAAAGGGATCGTTCATTATGACATGCACTCGAAGAGAGGGGTATACGCTCAAAGAGAGGTGTCTTCCATCACGGTATTCCCTCTAAGAAATGGACCATTCGTTACGAGATGCACTCGAAGAGAGGGTTCAATCATCACGTCATACGCTCAAAGAGAAGGGTCGTTCATAACGGTGTACGCTGTAGGAAAGGGAGTGTTTATTATGGCAAGCACTCAAAGAGAGGGGTCATTCCTCGCAACATACATTGAAAGAGAGAGGTCATTCATCACGGTATACGCTCAAAGAGAGGGATCGTTCACCATAACATGCACTCAAAGAGAGGGGTCATTCATCGCGACATATGCTCAAAGAGAGGGGTTGTCCATCACGGTATAGGCTCAAATAGAGGGGTCGTCCATCATGGTATATGCTCAAAGAGAGGGACCATTCACCATGACATGCACTCAAAGAGAGGGGTCATCAATCACGACATACGCTCATTGAGAGGGGTCGTCCATCATGGGATACACTCAAAGAGAGGGACCGATCATTACGATATACTCTCGAAGAGAGGGACCGATCATTACGACATACTCTCGAAGAGAGGGGTCATTCACCGTAACATACGCTCAAAGAGAGGGGTTGTCCATCACGATATACGCTCTAAGAAAGGGACATTTCATTATCAAGTGCACTCGAAGAGAGGGGTCATTCATTGCTACATATGCACAATAAAGGGTCGTCCATCACGGTATATGCTCTAAGATAGGGACAGTTCATTATGAAATACGCTTGAAGAGAGGGGTGATTCACTACAACATACGCTCCAAGAGAAGGGTCATCCATCACGGTAAACTCACTAGAAAAGGGTCTGTTAGTCGAAGAGAGGGGTCATTCACCGCGACATACGCTCAAAGAGAAGGGACATCCATCACGTTATATGCTATAGGAAAGGAACCGTTCATTATGACATGCACTCAAAGAGAGGGTTCATTTATCGCGACATACGGTGAAAGAGTTGGGTCGTCCATCACGGTATACACTCAAAGAGAGAGATCATTCACCATGTCATGCACTCGAAGAGAGGGGTCATTCATCAAGACATACGCTCAAAGAGAGGGATCATCCATCATGGTATACGCTCAAACAGAGGGACCGTTCATTATGACATACTCTCGAAAAGAGGGGTTATTAACCACAACATACATTCAAAGAGAGGAGTCGTCTATCACGGTATACGCTCTTACAATGTGATCGGTCATTATGACATGCACTCGAAGAGAGGGGTCATTCATCGCGACATACGCTCAAAGAGAGTGGTCGTCCATCACGGCATATGCTCAAATAGAGGGGCCATTCATTATACAAGTCTAGTAGTGAGGGGTCATTCACCGCGACATATGCTAACAGAGAGGCACTGTGTATTATGACATGCACTCAAAGAGAAGGGTCATTCATCACGACATACGCTCAAAGAGCAGGGTCTTACATCACGGTATACGCTCAAAGAGAGGGGTCGTTCAGCATGACATGCACTCAAAGAGAGTGGTCATTCACAGCGACATACGCTCAAAGAGAAGGGTCGTCCATCACCCTCTAAGAAAGGATCCATTCATTATGACATGCACTCGAAGAGTCATTCAAAGAGAAGGGTCGTCCATCACCCTCTAAGAAAGGATCCGTTCATTATGACTTGCACTCGAAGAGTCATTCATCGCGACATACGCTCAAAGAGAGGGGTTATCCATCACAGTATACACTCAAAGAGAGGGACCGTTCACCTTGACCTGAACTCGAAGAGAGTGGTCATTCGTGGCGACATATGCTCAAAGAGAGGGACCGTTCATTATTATATACTCTCGAAGAGAGGGTTCATTCACCGCGACATACGCTCAAAGAGAGAAATCGTTCACCATGACATGCACTCGAAGAAAAGGTCATTCATCGCAACATACACTCATAGAGACGGGTCATCGATCACGGTATACGCTCAAAGAGAGGGACCGTTCATTATGACATGCACACAAAGAGAGGGGTTATTCATCGCGATAGACGCTCAAAGAGGGGGGTCGTCCATTACGGTAAACGCTCAAAGAGAGGGATCGTTCATTATGACATACATTCGGAGAGAGGGTCATTTATCGCGACATACGGTCAATGAGAGTGGTCCAATACGGTAAACACTTAGAGAGCGGGACTATTCACCGCGACATACGCTCAATTAGAGGGGTCATCTATCACGGTATACGCTATAAGAAAGGGACCGTTCATTATGACATGCACTCGAAGAGAGGGGTCATTAATAGCGATATATGCTCAAAGAGAAGGGTCGTCCATCGCGGTATACGCTCAAAGGGAGAGACCATTCATTATGATGTACACTCGAATAGAAGGGTCATTCCTCGCGAGGTACGCTCAAAGAGAGGGGGTCATTCATCACGACATACGCTCAAAGAGAGGGGGTCGTCCATCCTACTATACGCTCAGATAGACTGGCCGTTCACAATGTCATGCACTCTAAGAGAGGGGTCATTCATCATGACATATGCTCAAAGAGAGGGGTCATTCATCGAGACATATGCTCAATGGAACCGTCCATTAAGACATACACTCGAAGAGAGGGGTCATTCATCGCGACATACGTTGAAAGAGGGGTCGTTTATCACGGTATATACTCAAAGAGAGGAACCATTCACCATGACATGCACTCGAAGAGAGGGGTCATTTATCACGACATACGCTTAGAGAGATGGATCGTCCATCCTAGTATACGCTCAGATAGAGGGACTGTTCACCATGTATTGCACTCCAAGAGAAGGGTCATTCATCGCGACATACGCTCAAAGAGAGGGGTCATCCACCATGGTATACGCTAAAAGAGAAGGACCGTTCACTAAGACATACACTCAAAGAGAGGGGTCATTCATCGTGACATACGTTCAAAGAGATGGATCGTCCATCACGGGATACGCTTAAAGAGAGGGACTATTTATTATGACATATGCTCAAAGAGAGGGTCATTCACCATGACATACGCTCAAAGTGAGGGGTCGTCCATCATGGTATACGCTCAAAGAGAGGGACAATTCATTATGACATACAATCGAAGAGAGGGGTCATTCATCACGACATACGCTCAAAGAGAGGGGTCACCGATCACGGTATACGCTCGAAGAGAGGTACCGTTTATTATGATATGCACTGAAAGAGAGGGGTCATTCATCGTGACATACGCTCAAAGAGAGGGGTTACCATCACCGTATACGCTCAAAGAGAGGGACCGTTCACCATGTCATGCACTCGAAGAGAGTGGTCATTCATCGCGACATACGCTAAAAGAGATGGCTATCCATCACGGTATACGCTCAAAGAGAGGGATTGTTATTATGACCTACACTCGAAGAGAGGGGTCGTTCATCGTGACATACGCTCAAAAAGAGGGGTCGTCCATCACGGTATACGCACAAAGAGAGGGATCATTCACCATGACACACTAGAAGAGATCGGTCATTCATCGCGACATGTGCTCAATGGGAAAGGTCATCCATCACGGTATATGATATAAGAAAGGGACCGTTCATTATGACAAGTAGTCGAAGAGAAGGGTCTTTCATCGCGACATTCGCTCAAAGAGAAGGGTTGTCCATCACGGTATACTCTTAAAGGGAAGGACCATTCACCATGACATGCAATCGAATAGAGGGGTCTTTCATCGCGACATATGCTCAAAGAGAGGGGTCATCCATCACGACAAATGCTCAAAGAGAGGGGTGAACGATCACGGTATACGCTCAAAGAGAGTAACCGTTTATTATAACATGCACTCAACGAGAGAGGTCACTCATCACGACATACGCTTATAGAGAGGTCGTTTATCACGGTATACTTTTAAAGAGGCACTATTCACCACCTCATGCACTCGAAGAGAGGGGTCATTCATCGCGACATACGCTCAAGGAGAGGGATCGTCATCACGGTATGCGCTATAAGAAAGGGACCTTTCATTATGACATGCACTCGACGAGAGGGGGCACTCACCGCGACATACGCTCAATGGGAAGGGTCGTCCATCACGGTATATGATATAAGAAAGGGACAGTTCATTATGACAAGTAGTTGAAGAGAAGGATCGTCCATCACGGTATACTCTCAAAGAGAAATACCTTTCACCATGACAAGCACTTGAAGAGCGGGGTCTTTCATCGCGACATATGCTCATAGAGAGGGGTCATCCATCACGACAAACGCTCAAAGAGAGGGGTCATCGATCATGGTTTACGCTCAATGAGAGTAATCGTTTATTATGACATGCACTCAACGAGAGAGGTCACTCATCGCGACATACGCTCAAGGAGAGGGATCGTCATTACGGTATACGCTATAAGAAAGGGACCTTTCATTATGACATGCACTCGAAGATAGGGGTCATTCACCGCGATATACGCTCAAAGATAAGGGCCATCCACAACAGTATACGCTTTAAGAATGGGACCATTCATTATGACATGCCATTGAAGAGAGGGGTCATTCATCGCGACATACGCTCAAAGAGAGGAGTCATCCATCATGGTATACGCTCAAAAATAAGAACCATTCACCATGACAAGCACTCGAAGAATGGGGTCATTCATCGTGACATACGCTCAAAGAGAGGGACCGTTCATTATGACATACTATCAAAGAGAGGGGTCATTTACCATGACATACGCTGAAAGAGAGGGGTTGTCCACCACGGTATACGCTCAAACAGAGGGACCATTCGTTATAACATATGCTTGAAGAGAGGGGTCATTCACCGCGACATGCGCTCAAAGAGAGGTGACATCCATAACGGTATACGCTCTAGGAAAGGGATCAATCATTATGACATGCACTCGAATAGAAGGGTCGTTCATCTCGACATACGCTCAAAGAGAAGTATCGTCCATCACGGTATACGCTCTAAGAAAGGGACCGTTTATTATGACATGCACTCAAAGAGAGAGGTCATTCATCTCGACACACGCTAAAAAATAGGGGTTGTCCATCTTGGTATACGCTCAAAGAGAGGGACCGTTCACCTTAACATGCACTAGAAGAGAGGAGTCATTCAACGCGAGATACTCTCTAAGAGAGGGGTCGTCCATCACGACATACACTCAAAGAGAGGCACCATTCATTATGAAATACGATCGAAGATAGTGGTCATTCACCGCTATAGACGCTCAAAGAGAGGGGTCATCCATCACGGTATACGCTCTGAAGAAAGGGAACATTCATTATGACATGCTCTCGAAGAGAGGAGTCATTCATCGCGATATACGCTCAAAGAGAAGGGTCGTCCATCACGGTATACGCACTAAGAAAGGGAGCATTCATTATGACATGCGCTCGAAGAGAGAAGTCATTCATCGCGACATACATTCAAATATAAGGTCGTCTATCACAGAATACGCTCTAAGAAATTGACCGATCATTATGACATGCACTCGAGGATAGGGGTCATTCATCGTGAGATACGCTCAAATAGAGGGTCATCGATCACGGTATACGCTCAAAGAGGGCGACCGTTGATTATGACATGCACTCAAAGAGAGGGGTCATTCATTGAGACGTATGCTAAAAGAGAGGGGTTGTCCATCACGGTATACTCCCAAAGAGAGGGACAGCTCACCATGACATGCACTCGAATAGAGGGGTCATTCCTGGCGATATATGCTCGAAGATAGGGGTTGTGCATTACGGCATACGCTTAAAGAGATGGTCCGTTCATTATGACATACGTTCGAAGAGTGGGGTCGGTCAAAGAGAGGTGTCATCCAACACAATATTTTTTTTTGAAGGTTTATCCAACACAATATACTCTCTAAGAATGGGACCGTTCATTATGACTGCACTCGAAGAGAGGGGTCATTCATCGCGACAAACGCTCAAAGAGATGGGTCGTCCATCACGGTATACGCTCTAAGAAAGGGATTGTTTATTATATCGCGACATACGTTCAAAGACAGGGTCGTCAATCATGGTATACGCTCAAAGAGAGGGACCATTTACCTTGTCATGCACTCAAAGAGAGGGTCATTCATCGCGACATACGCTCAAAGAGATGGGTCATCCATCACGGGATACTCTCAAAAAGAGGGACCGGTCATTATGATATACTCTCGATGAGAGGGGTCATTCACCGCTACATACGCTCAAAGAGAGGGGTCGTCCATCACGGTATACTCTCTAAGAAAGGGACATTTCATTATGATGTGCACTCGAAGAGAGATGTTATTCACCGCGACATATGCATAATGAGAAGGGAAGTCCATCATGGTATACGCTCTAAGATAGGGACCGTTCATTATGAAATACGCTTGAAGTGAGGGGTCATTCACCGCGACATACGCTCAAAGAGAGGGGTCATCCATCACGAGAGACGCACTAAGGGTCCGTTAATTATGAACGACCCTCGAAGAGAGGGATCATTCACCGCGACATACGCTCAAAGAGAAGGGACATCCATCATGTTATATGCTGTAGGAAAGGAACCGTTCATTATGACATGCACTCGAAGAGAGGGGTCATTCATTGCGACATATGGTGAAAGATTTGGGTCGTCCATCACGGTATACACTCAAAGAGAGAGATCATTCACCATGTCATGCACTCGAAGAGAGAGGTCATTCATCATGACATACGCTCAAAGAGAGGGGTCGTCCATCACGACATACGCTCTATGAAAGAGACCGTTAATTATGACATGCACTCGAAGAAAGGGGTCATTCAACGCGACATATGCTAAAATAGAGGGATTGTCCATCTCGTTATACGCTCAAAGAGAGGGAACGTTCATAATAACATGCACTCGAAGAGAGGGGTCATTCACCGCGACATACGCTAAAAAAGAGGGGTCATTCAACGCGACATACGCTCAGAGAGAGGGATCATTCATTATGACATACTCTCGAATAGAGAGGTCATTCACCGCGACATACTCTCAAAGAGTGGTGTCGTCCATCACGATTTACGCTTTAAGAAAGGGACCATTCATTATGACATGTAGTCGAAGAGAGGGGTCATTCATCGCGACATTCTCTCAAAGAAAGGGTTCATCCATCACGATATACTCTCAAAGAGAAGGACCTTTCACCATAACTTGCACTCGAAGAGAGGGGTCTTTCATCGCGACATACGCTCAAAGAGAGGGGTCGACCATCATGGTATACGCTCAAAGAGAGGGACCGTTTAGTATGACATGAAGTCAAAGAAAGGGGTCATTCACAGCGACATACGCTTGAAGACTATCGTCGTCCATCACGGTATACGTTTCAATAAGGGGACCATTCATTATGACATGCAGTCGAAGAGAAGGGCATTCACCGCGACATACGCTCAAAAAGAGAACTCGTCCCTCACAGTATACGATCTAAGAAAGGGACCGTTCATTATGACATGCACTCGAAGAGAGGGGTCATTCATTGCGACATACGCTCAAAAAGAGGGTCATCAATCACGATATACGCTCAAAGAGAGAGATCATCCACTATGACGTGCACTAGAAGGGAGTGGTCATTCACCGTGCCATATGCTCAAAGGAAGGGTCGTCCATCACGGTATATGCTCTAAGAAAGAAACCATTCATTATGACGTGCAATCGAAGATAGGGGTCATTCATCACGACATAAGCTAAAAAGTGGTGTCGTCCATCTCGTTATACGCTCAAAGAGAGGGACCGTTCACCAAAACATGAACCCGAAGAGAGGGGTCATCAATCATAGAATATGCTCTAAGAAAGGGATTATTTATTACGACATGCACTCGAAGAGAGGGTCATTCATCGCGACATACTCTCAAAAAGTGGGGTCATTCACAACGACATACACACAAAGAGAGGGGTCATTATGACATGCACTCGATGAGAGGGGTCATTCACCGCGACATACGCTCAAAAAGAGGGGTCGTCAATCACAATATACACTCTAAGAAAGGGACCGTTCATTATGACTTGAACTCGAAGAGAGGGGTAATTCATCGCGATATAAGCTCAAAAAGAGTTGTCGTCCATCATGGTATCCGCTCAAAGAGAGGGACCGTTCACCATTACATGTACTAGAATAGAGGGGTTATTCATCGCGACATACGTTCAAAGACAGGGGTCGTCCATCACATATACACTCAAAGAGCGGGACCATTCATTATGATATGCACTCGAAGAGAGGGGTCATTCACTGCGACATATGCTCAAAGACAAGGGGTCATATATCATGGTATACGCTCAAAGAGAGGGACCGTTCACAATGACATGCACTCGAAGAAAGGGGCCATTCATCGTGACATACGCTCAAAGAGAGGGATCGTCCATCACGGGATACGCTCATAGTGAGGGACCGTTCACCATGACATGCACTCGAAGAGAGAGATCACTCATCACGAAAAATGCTCAAAGAGAGGGGACGACCATCACGGGATACGCTTAAAGAGAGCGACCGATCATTATGACATACGCTCGAATAGAGCGGTCATTCACCGCGACATATGCGCAAAGAGAGGGGTTGTCCATCACGATTTACGCTCTTAGAAAGGAACCATCCATTATGACATTGACATGAAAAGACGGGTCATTCACCGCGACATACACTCAAAGAGAGGGGTCATCCATCACGATATACGCTCTAAGAAAGGGACCGTTCATTATGACATGAACTCGAAAAGAAGGGTCATTCATCGCAACATACGCTCAATGAGAGGGATCGCCCATCAAAGTATTCGCTCAAAGAGAGGGATCTTTCACCATGACATGCACTTGAAGAGAGGGGTCATCTATCGTGACATACACTCAAAAAGGGGGGTCTCGATCACGGTATACACTCAAAGAGCCCATCATTATGACATGCCATCGAAGAGGGGTCATTCATTGCGACATACTCTCAAAGAGAGGGGTCGTCCATCACAGTATACAATCGAAGAGAGGAGTCATTCATTGCAACGTATGCTCAAAGAGAGGGTCATCGATCGCGGTATACGCTCAAAGAGAGGGACTGTTGATTATGACATGAACTCAAAGAGACATGTCATTCTTTGCGACATACTCTCAAAGAGTCCATCACGGTATACGTCCAAAGAGAGGGACTGCTCACAGTGACATTCACTCGAATAGAGGGGTTTTTATTCATCACGACATACGGTTAAAGAGAGGGGTCGTCCATCACGTTATACACTCAAAGAGAGGGACCATTCATTATGACATATGCTAAAAGAGAGGGATCATTCACCGCGTCATACGCTCAAAGAGAGGTGTCGTCCATCATAGTATATGCTCTAAGAAAGGGATTGTTCATTATGACAAGCACTCAAAGAGAGGGGTCAATCATCGCAACATGCGTTCAAAGAGAAGGGTCATCGATCAGGGTGTACGCTCTAAGAAAGGGATTGTTTATTATGACATGCACACGAAGAGAGGGTTCATTCATCATAACGAACATTCAAATAGAGGGGTCGTCCATCATGGTATACGCTCAAAGAGAGGGGTCGTTCACCATGACATGTACTAAAAGAGAGGGGTTATTCATCGTAACATACGCTCAGAGAAAGGGATCGTCCATCATGGGTTACAATCAAAGAGAGGGACTGATCATTACGATAGACTCTCGAAGAGTGGGGTCGTACATCGAGTCGTACATCGCGATATACGCTCAAAGTATGGTACCGTTCATTATGACATGCACTCGAAGAGAAGGGTCATTCATCGCGACATATGCTCAAAGAGAAGGGTTGTCCATCACGGTATACGCTCTAAGAAAGGGAGCATTCATTATGACATGCACTCGAAGAGAGGGGTCATTCAACCCGACATACACTCAAAGAGAGGGGTCATCCATCACAGTATACGCTAGAAGAGAGAGACTGTTCACCATGAAATGCACTCAAAGAGAGGGGTCATTCATCACAACGTACGCTCAAAGAGAGGGTCATCGATCAAGGTATACACTCAAATAGAGGTGACATTCATCGCAACATACTGTCAAAGAGAGGGGTCGTCCATCATGGTATACGCTCTAAGAAAGAGACAGTTTATTATGACACGCACTCGAAGAGAGGGGTCATTCATCGCGAGATACGCTCAAAGAGAGGGGCCCACCAATAAGGTATACGCTCAAAGAGAGTGACCGTTTAGCATGACATGCACTCAAAGAAAGGAATCATTCACAGTGACGTACGCACAAAGAGAGGGGTCATCCATCACGATATATGTTCTAAGAAGGGGACCGTTCATTATGACATGCTCTTGAAGAGTGAGGTCATTCACCGCGACTTACGCTCAAGAAGAAGGGTCGTCAATCCCAATATGTGCTCAAAGAGATGGATCGTTCACCAAGATATGCACTCTAAGAGAGGGATCATTCATTGCGACATACAATCAAAGAGAGGGACCCTTCATTATGACATGCCCTCGAAGAGTGGTGTCATTCATCGCGACATACACTGAAAGAAAGGTGTCGTCCATCACGGTATACGCTCTATGAAAGGGACCGTTCATTATGACATGCACTCGAAGAGAGGGGACATTCATCACGATATAAGCTTAAAGAGAGGGGACATCCATCATGGTATCCGCTCAAATAGTGGGATCGTTCACCATAACTTACTAGAATAGAGGGGTCATTCATTGCGACATATGCTTAAAGAGAGGGATCGTCCATCACGGTATACGCTCAAAGAGAGGGACCGTTCATTATGACATGCCCTCGAAGACAGGGGTCATTCATAGCGACATACACTGAAAGAAAGGTGTCGTCCATCATGATATACGCTCTATGAAAGGGACCGTTCATTATGACATGCACTCGAAGAGAGGGGACATTCATTGCGATATACGCTTAAAGAGAGGGGACGTCCATCACGGTATCCGCTCAAAGAGTGGGATCGTTCACCATGACGTACTAGAATAGAGGTGTCATTCATCGCGACATACGCTCAATGAGAGGGGTCGTCCATCACGGTATACGCTCAAAGAGTAAGACCGTTCATTATGACATGCCCTCGAAGAGAGGGATTATTCATCGTGACATTTACTGAAAGAAAAGTGTCGTCCATCACGGTATACGCTCTATGAAAGGGACCGTTCATTATGACATGCACTCGAAGTGAGGGGACATTCATCGCGATATACGCTTAAAGAGAGAGGACGTCGATCATGGTATCCGCTCAAAGAGTGGGATCGTTCACCATGACGCACTAGAATAGAGGGGTCATTCATTGTGACATACGCTCAAAGAGAGGGGTCGTCCATCACGATATACGCTCAAAGAGAGGGATCGTTCATTATGACATGCACTCGAAGAGAGGGGTCATTCACCGCGACATATGATCAAAGAGGGGTCGTCCATCACTGTATACGTTCAAAGAGAAGGACCGCTCACCTTGACATGCACTCAAAGAGAGGGGTCATTCATTGCAACATACGGTTAAAGACAGTGGTCGTCCATCACGGGATACGTTCAAAGAGAAGGAACGTTCACCATGACATACAATCGAAGAGAGGGGTCATTCATCACGACAAATGCTCAAAGAGAGGGGTCGTCCATCACGGGATACGCTCAAAGAGAGGGACCGGTCTTTATGACATATGCTCGAATAGAGCGGCCATTCACCGTGACATATGCTCAAAGAGAGGGGTCATTCACCGTGACATACGCTCAAAGAGATAGGTCATTCACCGCTACATACGCTCAAAGAAAGGGGTCGTCCATCACGGTATACTCTCTAAGAATGGGACCGATCATTATGACACGTACTCGAAGAGAGGGGTCATTCATCGCGACATACGCTCACTAGGAAGGGTTTTCCATCTCCGTATACGATCTAAGAATGGGACCAATAATTATGACATGAACTCGAAGAGAGGGGTCATTCAACGCAATATACGCTAAAAAAGAGGGTCCGTCCATCTCATTATACGCTCAAAGTGAGGGATCGTTCACCATAACATTCACTCGAAGAGAGGGGTCGTTCAACATGACATACGGTAAAACAGAGGGGTCTTTCAACGCGACATACGCACAAAGAAAGGGACCATTCATTAAGACATACTCTCAACCAGAGGGGTTATTCACCACGACATATGTTCAAAGAGAGGTGTCGTCCATCACGGTTTACGCTATAAGAAAGGGACCATTCTTTATGACATGAAGTCGAAGAGAGGGGTCATTCATCGCGACATTCTCTCAAAGAGAGGGTTCATCCATCATGGTGTACTCTCAAAGAGAAGGACCTTTCACCTAAACTTGCACTCGAAGAGAGGGGTCTTTCATCGTGACAAACGCTCAAAGAGAGGTGTCAACGATCACGGTATACCCTCAAAGAGAGGGACCATTTAATATGACATGCACAGTAAGAGAGGGGTCATACATCGTGACATACCCTCAAAGAGAGATTTTCCATCACCGTATACGCTTAAAGAGAGGGACCATTCACCATGTCATGCACTCGAAGAGAGGCGTCATTCATCGTGACACACGCTCAAAGAGAGGGGTCGTCTATCACACTCTAAGATAGGGATCATTCAGTATGACATGCACTTGAAGAGTCATTCATTGCGACATACGCTCAAAGAGAGATTTTCCATCACCGTATACGCTCAAAGAGAGGGACCGTTCACCATGACATGCACTCGAAGAGAGTGGTCATTCGTGGCGACATACGCTCAAAGAGAGGGGTCGTCCATCACGGTATACCCTCAAAGAGAGGAACCGTTCACCATGACATGAACTTCAAGAGAAGGTCATTCATTGCAACATGCACTCAAAGAGAGAGGTCATCGATCACGGTATACGCTCAAAGAGAGGGACCGTTTATTATGACATGCACTGAAAGAGAGGGGTCATTCATCGTGACATACACTGAAAGAGAGGGGTTGTCCATTATCGTATACGCCCAAAAAGGGGGACCGTTCACCATGTCATTCACTCGAATAAAGGGGTCATTCATCGCGACTTACGCTCAAAGAGTGGGGTCGTCATCACGGCATACGCTCAAAGAGAGGGACCGTTCATTATGACATACCATCAAAGAGAGGGGTCATTTACCACGACATACGCTAAAAGAGAGGGGTCGTCCTTCACGGTATACGCTCAAAGAGAGCTACCATTTATTATGACATGCACTGAAAGAGATGTGTCATTGATCGTGATATACGCTCAAAGAGTGGGGTCATTCATCGCGATATACGCTCAAAGAGAAGGGTCGTGCATCACGGTATACGCTCAAAGAAAGAGACCTTTCATTATGACGTACACTCGAATATAACGGTTATTCCTTGCAACGTACGCTGAAACAGAGAGTCATCTATCACGGTATACGCTCAAAGAGAGGGACCGTTCATTATGACATGCACTCGAAGAGGGGTTATTCATCGAGACAAACGCTCAAAGAGTGGGGTTGTCCATCACGGTATACGCTCAAAGAAAGGGATCGTTCATTATGACAAACACTCGAAGAGAGTGGACATTTATAGAGACATACGCTCAAAGAGAGCTGTTGTCCAATACGGTAAAAACTTAAAGAGAGGGACCATTAACCTAGACATGCACTCAAAGAGAGGGGTCATTCACTGCGACATAAGCTCAAAGAGAGGGGTCGTCTATCACGGTATACGCTCTAAGAAAGGGATCATTCATTATAACATGCACTCGAAGAGAGAGGTCATTCATCGCGATATATGCTCAAAGAGAAGGGTCTTGCATCATGGTATAAGTTCAAAGAGAGAGACCATTCATTATGACGTACACTCGAATAGAAGGGTCATTCCTCGCGACGTACGCTCAAACAGAGGGGTCATAAATCAGGTATATGCTCAAAAAGAGGGACTGTTCACCATGACATGCACTCAAAGAGAGGGGTCAATCAACGCGACATACGCTAAAAGAGAGGTGCCGTCCATCACGGCATACGCTAGAAGAGAGGGACCGTTCATTATGAAAACGCTTGAAGAGAGGGTCATTCACCGCTACAAATGCTCAAGGAGAGGGGTCGTCCATCACGGTATACACTCAAAGAGAGGTACCATTTATTATGACATGCATTGAAAGAGAGGGTCATTCATCGTGACATACACTGAAAGAGAGGGGTTGTCCATTATCGTATACGCTCAAAAAGAGGGACCGTTCACCATGTCATTCGTTCGAAGAAAGGGGTCATTCATCGCGACTTACGCTCAAAGAGTGGGGTCGTCATCACGGCATACGCTCAAAGAGAGGGACCGTTCATTATGACATACCATCAAAGAGAGGGGTCATTTACCACGACATACGCTAAAAGAGAGGGATCGTCCTTCACGACGTACGCTCAAACAGAGGGGTCATCGGTCACGGTATACGCTCAAAGAGATGGACCGTTCATTTTGACATGCACTCGAAGAGGGGTTATTCATCACGACAAACGCTCAAAGAGTGGGGTTGTCCATCACGGTATACGCTCAAAGAAAGGTATCATTCATTATGAAAAACACTCGAAGAGAGTGGACATTTATAGAGACATACGCTCAAAAAGAGCTGTCGTCCAATTCGGGAAACACTTAAAGAGAGGGACCATTAACCAAGGCATGCACTCGAAGAGAGGGGTCATTCACTACGACATACGCTCAAAGAGAGGGGTCGTCTATCACGGTATACGCTGTAAGAAAGGGACCATTCATTATGACATGCACTCGAAGAGAGAGGTCATTCATCGCGATATACGCTCAAATTGAAGGGTCGTACATCACGGTATACGCTCAAAGAGAGACACCGTTCATTATGACGTACACTAGAATAGAAGGGTCATTCCTCGCAACGTACGCTCAAACAGAGGGGTCATAAATCACGGTATACGCTCAAAAAGAGGGACTATTCACCATGACATGCACTCAAAGAGAGGGGTCCATCAACGCGACATACGCTGAAAGAGAAGAACCGTTCATTTTGAAATACTCTCGAAAGAGGGGTTATTTACCGCGACATACGCTCAACGAAAGGGGTCATCCATCACGGTATACGCTCTAAGAAAGGGACAATTCATTATGAAATACTCTCGAAGAGAGGGGTCATTCACTACAACATACGGTCAAAGAGAAGGTTCATCCATCACGGCATATTCTTTAAGAAAGGGTTCGTTAATTATGACATGCACTGGATGAGAGGGGTCATTCATCGCGACATACGCTCAAAGAGAAGAGTCGTCCATCACGGCATACGCACTAAGAAAGGGACTGTCAATTATGACATGCACTAAAAGAGGGGTCATTCACCGCGACATACGCTCAAAGAGAGGGACCGTTATCCATGACATGCACTTAAAGAGAGGGATCTTTCATCGCGATATATGCTCAAAAAGATGGATCGTCCATCACGGTATACGCTCTATGAAGTGGACCGTTGATTATGACATGCACTCGATGGAAGGGGTACATTCATCGTGACATAAACTCAAAGAGAGGGGTCATCCATCACGGTATACGCTCAAAGAGAGGGATCGTTCACCATGACATGCACTCGAAGAGGGGGGTCATTCATCGTGACATACGCTGAAAGAGAGTGGTCGTCCATCATGGTATAACCTCAAAGAGAGGTGTCGTTCACCATGAAATGCACTTGAAGAGAGGGGTCATTCAACGCGACATACTCTCAAAGAGAGGGGTTATTCATCACGGCATACGCTCAAAGAGAGGGACCGTTCATTATGAAATACGCTCGAAGAGAGGGGTCATTAACCGCGACATACGCCGAAAGAGAGAGGTCATCCATCATGGTATACGCTCTAAGAAAAGGACCGTTCATTACGAAATATGCTCGAAGAAAGGGGTCATTCACAACTACATATGTTCAAGGGGAGGGTCATCCATTACGTCATACGCTCGAATAGAGGGATCATTCACCGCTACATACGCCTAAAGAGAGGGTCATCCATCACAGTAGACACTCTAAGAAAGGGATCGTTTTATGAAATACGCTCGAAGAGAGGGGTCATTCAACGCGATATACGCTCAAAGATTAGGTTCATCCATCACGGTATACACTTTAAGATAGAGGCCGTTCATTATGACATGCACTAGACGAGAGGGGTCATTCATCGCGACATACACTCAAAGAGAGTGACCGTCCACCATGATATGCACTCAAAGAGAGGGGTCATTTATTGCGACATACGCTTAATGAGAAGGGTCGACCATCACGGTATACGCTCAAAGAAAGAGACCGTTCATTATGACTTGCACTCGATGAGAGGGGACATTCATCGCGACATTCGCACATTGAGAATGGTCGTTGTAGCGACCTTTTTCAGTTTGAAAGATGAAAACGAGAAATTAATTTGAAAAGTATTAGGGAGTACGAGGTCTTTAGTGCTATTGGTTTAATCCCCTTCGAAAATGTTATTTAAAAAAATTAAATTCTTTTGGAAAAATAAATTTGGAGCCACCACCGGTTACTAAGATAGACTGGACACCTTAAAAGGAAAACCAAAGATTTATTTTAAAAAAGGGTTGAGGAGTTGGTTCTGCTTGGGGAATGATTAGCACACCCATCACTCATTGAAATCGGTACCAAAAATATTTTTTAAAAAAATCATTTTTGAACTTTAATTTAATTTTAAATCGTTTTCTAAATTCAAAATTGACCTTAATTAAAAGGGCTTAATTTAATTGGTGAATTCAAATCAATAAAGCATTTAATTATGACGATACCCCAGACCAAAGACTAAATCAACGTCAAATAATACCGATCGTCGCATTAGTTTAGGGTTTAAATCTCGCACGTCACCTTTATGAATGATGCAACATAAACAGTAATGATGTCATGATCTTGTTGGTTTTTAATTTTAATTACCTAGAGATGGTGAAAAATAATTTTAATATTTCGTTCAACGTCCAATGATTCGGACCGTTACGAAATGAGCATAAAAACTAATGATCACCTCTTTTCTTAGAATTTAATCAATTAAATAAATAGAAACTGACCTAAATAAATAATACCAAATTATGTGAATGATTATAATCTAGTGAATGAGCAAAAACATGCAAAATCCAAAGGTAAATAATCGAATGACTAAGCGCATGCATTTGTTGAGACAAATTCTAGAAATAAAATATCGTTATTATTCTATCAACGTGGCATAGAAACAATAGGATGACTACCTCAATATGAAGAATCAAACATAAATAAATACACATACAAGCAATAACTGCTTTTGATTTACAGACCATGTAATATATATAGGATAAAACAAAACGACATGCTTATGAATAAATTAAATAAAACAAGGACGCCTGTATACATAACTAGTGATACACATGAACATGCATATATACATATATATTCGATTAAATAAAGATATCATAATATAAAATAAAATGACAAATTACACAAATAATAAAATAATATATATATAAGGTACATGTTAATGTTTTTGGAAAATATATAAAACATATATAAGGAAACATATTTACCATATTTACCATCTATAATATATTTAAACTTTAGAAAAAAAGAAACTTGAAATATATACAAAATTGGCACAACAGTCCATACTAGAAATTAAAGACGTTTGCTACCGTTTAGGAAAAAGAGAAAATAACGGAGATTAATGGAAATTTTTATATAATTTTTAAAATACAAAGAAATTAAATGAGAATTTAATAAAATATTTATACCACATTTTGTGAAATATAAAAGAAAATATTTTAGAAAACTTCATTTCAACCTTCACTGGAACAAAAATGCTTAAAATTCTCTGAGATTTTAGATGAACATCAAGTGTTGTTCATCCCCTTTATACCCCAAAACGTTATATTTCTTAAAAAGAAAAACCAAAACTCATGTTCTTCCATAAAAGAATCATGACCCACCTGGAAACTTAAACCCACTTTCAAAAAAGAATGTTTATTCCTTTCCTTCACTCAAAATCAGACCTTAAGTCGAAGGGTTCAGATTTGAACTCCAAACAAAACCATTTTTGAGAAAATCCTACCATTTTCAATACTTATTTGAGTCAAAGTCTCCCTCGTCAATAACTTGGAGGTTGTTTCGAAAGAAAAAGAGAAAAGGATGAAAGATTGGTGTTGTTCATCGGTGACACCAGCCTCGGACACCACGCACGGCAGCGACGGTTCAGATCCGAAAGGTAAGATCCTTTTTCTACTTGTTTTGTTGTTTTTAGCTTTGTATGTGTGCAAGATCGAAAGAACAAAAAATATTTACCTCTAGAAATCGAGGAGTTTTTTTTCTATTGATGTTGGTTCTCTTACAAAGAAGTTCTGGGATTTTTACCCCCGTTTACAAATCTGGAAAATCCGGTCATAGATCCTAGGATTTTAGATCTTTGATTACATCTGATTAGGGGTTCCAAATTTGATTTTCTTGGTGATATTAACCATTTCCTTTCTTGATTTTGTGCATGAGCGGCGGCCGCATAATCGGCATAAAATCTGGTGGCAGCGGGATTTTTGGTGGTTCTATTTGGGAGGTCAACGGTCAACACCTCGGTTGTTGGGTGCGTGGGGACTTGAACGGTCGTAAGGAAAGATGGAACGGCAGTAGCGTGCTTGGTACTCGCCTTGGGGAGCTGAATGGTCTCTTTCTTCTTCAATCTGACCATTGATCATAATCTAATCCAATGGCATAGATTTGGAAGGCGGCTGCAAAGGTAGGGCAAATTAGTAAGGGTTTTATTATATTGGGCTTTAATGTGGGTTGTTAATTGAACATGGACAATTAATATTATTAGGCTTTTTTAATTTTATAATAATATTTTTTTATATTTTACATTGGGTTTATTATTATAATAATATTATACATGAATATTAGTAACACCATTAATTGCCATACAATATATATACATGACTCAATACGTATTTAATATCTGCAAAATAAAACAAACATGATGCACATACAAACATAAATATATTACATACATTATTAATGCATAGTTATGCAACATAATAGATCACATTTGATGATTTCATAATATCTACAAGTACATATTATATATATACACACACCGATAAAACTTAAACAAATAGTAAGGTAGAATATTACCATGCGTAGTACACATATTATTATAATAAACACACGTACAAACATAAAATATTAATGTAAAATATATGCCCAATATATTAATACCCATAAAAAATTAAAGCGTCCAAGACCATTATATTAAAAATAAAAGTAACAAGTTAGACCCGGATAGAAATGGTGATTACAGTCGTCCATCACGGTATATGCGCTAAGAAAGGGACCGTTCATTATGGCATGCAGTCGAAGAGAGGGGTCATTCAACGTGACATATACTCAAAGAGAGGGTCATCCATCACGACATACGCTCAAAGAGAGGAACCGTTCATTATGAAATACGCTTGAAGAGAGGGGTCATTCACCGCGACATACGCTCAAAGAGAAACGCCATCCATCACGAGATATGCTCTAAGAAAGGGACAGTTCATTATGAAATATGTTCGAAGAGAGTGGTCATTCACCGCGACATATACTCAAAGAGAAGGGTCATCCATCACAGTATGCGCTCTAAGAAAGGGACCTTTCATTATGACATGCACTCGAAGAGAGGGGACATTCATCGTGACATACGATCAAAATGAAGGGTTGTCCATCAAGGTATACACTCTAAGAAAGGGACCTTTCATTATGACATGCACTCGAAGAGAGGGGTCATTCATCGCGACATACACTCAAAGAGAAAGGTCGTCCATCACGACATACGCTCTAAGAAAGGGACCGTTCATTATAACATGCACTCGAAGAGAGGGGTCATTCATCGCGACATACACTCAAAGAGAAGGGTCGTCCATCACGACATACGCTCTAAGAAAGGGGCCGTTCATTATGACATGCACTAGAAGAGAGGGGTCATCCAACGCGACATACGCTCAAAGAGAGGGGTCGTCCATCACGGTATACGCTCAAAGAGAGGGATTGTTCACCATGACTTGCACTTGAAGAAAGGGGTCATTGATCACGGTATCTGCTCAAAGAAAGGAACCGTTCAGTATGACAAGCCCTCGAAGAGAATGGTCATTCATCGTGACATATGCTCAAAACGAGGGGTCTTCCATCACGGTAAACGCCCAAAGAGAGGGTCCGTTCACCGTGACATGCACTCGAATAGAGGGTTCCTTCATTGCAACATACATTTAATGAGAGGGTTCCTTTCATTATGGCATACTCTCGAAGAGAGGGGTCATTCACCGCAACATACGCTTAAAGAGAGGGGTTGTCCATCACGGTATACACTCTAAGAAAGGGACCGTTCATTATGACAAGCAATCAAAGTGTGCGGTCATTCATCTCGACATACGCTCCAAGAGAAGGTCGTCCATCACGGTATACGCCCTAAGAAAGGACCGTTCATTATGACATGCACGTGAAGAGATGGGTCATTCATCGCGAAATACACTCAAAGAGAGGAGTCGTCCATCACGGTATACGCTCAAAGATGAGGATCGTTCACACTTACAAGCACTCAAAGAGAGGGGTCATCTATCGGGACATAGGGTCGTCCATCACGGGATACACTCTAAGAAAGGGAGTATTTATTATGACATGCACTCGAACAAAGGAGTCATTCATCGCGACATACGTTTAAAGAGAGGTGTCGTCCATCACGGTACACGCCGAAAGAGAGAGATCGTTCACCATGATATGCACTCAAAGAGAGGGGAAATTCCATCACGGGTTACGCTCAAAGAGATGGATCGGTCATTACGACATACTCTCAAAGAGAGGGGTCACTCACCGTGTCATACGCTCAAAGAGAGGGGTCATCCATCACGATATACGCTTTAAGAAAGGGTTATACGCTCAAAGAGAGGTTTCGTCCATCACGGTATACGCTCTAAGAAAGGGACCGTTCATTATGACATGCACTCGAAGAGAGGGGTCAATCATCGCGACATACGCTCAAAGAGAAGGATCGTCCATCACGGGATACGCTCTAAGAAATGGACTGTTTATTATGACATGCACCTGAAGAGAGGGGTCATTCATCGCGACATACATTCAAAGAGAGGGGGTCATCCATCATGGTATACGCTCAAAGAGAGACTGATCATTACGACATACTCTCGAAGAGAGGGATCATTCACCGGGACATACGCTCAAAGAGAGGGGTCGTCCTCACGGTATACACTCAACGAAAGGGACCGTTCATTATGGCATGCACTCGAAGAGAGGGGTATACGCTCAAAGAGACGTGTCGTCCATCATGATATACGCTCTAAGAAAGGGACCGTTCATTATGACATGTACTCGAAGAGAGGGTCAATCATCGCGACATACGCTCAAAGAGAAGGGTCATCCATCGTGGTGTACGCTCCAACAATGGGATTGTTTATTATGATAAGCACTCCAAGAGAGGTGTCATTCATCACGACATACGTTGAAAGAGAGGGGTCATCCATCACGGTATATGCCCAAAGAGAGGGATTGTCACCATGACTTGCACTCGAAGAGAGGGGTCATTCATCACAACATACGCTCAAAAAGAGGGTTCATCAATCATGGTATACGCTCAAAGAGAGAAAACGTTCAGTATGACATTCCCTCGAAGAGAGGGGTCATTCATTGCGACATACGCTCAAAGCGAGGGGTCGTCCATCACGGTATACGCTCAAAGAGAGGGGTCATTCATCGCGAGATACTCCCAAAGAGAGGGGTCGTCCATTACGGTATACACTCTAAGAATAGGACCGTTCATTATGACATGCACTCGAAGTGAGCGGTCATTCATCGCGACATATGCTCAAAGAGAAGGGTCGTTCATCACGGTATACGCACTAAAGGGCCGTTCATTATGACATGCACTCGAAGAGATGGGTCATTTATCGCGGCACACACTCAAAGAGAGGGGTCATCCATTACCGTATACGCTCAAAGATGGGGACCGTTCACACTGACATGCACTTAAAGAGAGGGGTCATTCCATCACGGGATACACTCAAAGAGAAGGATCGGCCATTACGACATACTCTCTAAGAGAGCGGTCACTCACCGCATCATACGCACAAAGAGAGGGGTCGTCCACCACGATATACGCACTAAGAAAGGGTTTATACTCTCAAAGAGAGGTGTCTTCCATCACGGTATACGCTCTAAGAAATGGACCGTTTCCTTATTACATGCACTGGAAGAGAGGGTGGTCAATCATTGCGACATACGCTCAAAGAGAAGGATCGTCCATCACGGGATACGCTCTTAGAAATGGACTGTTTATTATGACATGCACCCTAAGAGATGGGTCATTCATCGCGACAAGCATTCAAAGAGAGGGGGTCGTCCATCACAGTATACGCTCAAAGAGAGACCTACTATTACGGCATACTCTCGAAGAGAGGGGTCATTCACTGCGACATACGCTCAAAGAGAGGGGTCACCCATCGCGGTATACGCTCAAAGAAAGGGACCGTTCATTCTGACATGCACTCGAAGAGTAGGGTCATTCAGCGCGACATATGCTCAAAGAGAAGGGTCCATCGCGATATACGCTCTAAGAAAGGGACCGTTAATTTTGACATGCACTCGAAGAGATGGGTCATTCATCGCGACATACGCTCAAAAAGGGAGACCGTTCATTATTAAATGCCCTTGAAGAGAGGGGTCATTCATCGCAACATACGCTCAAAGAGAAGTGTCGTCCGTCATGGTATACGCTCTAAGAAATGGACCGTTTATTATGACATACCCTTGAAGAGAGGGTCATTCATCGCGACATGCGCAAGAGAGGGGACGTCCATCACGGTATACGCTTAAAGAGAGAGATCATTCACCATGTCAAGTAGTCAAAGATAGGGATCATTCATAGCGACATACGGTCAAAGAGAGGAGTCGTCCGTCACGGCATTCGCTTAAATATACTGACCGTTCATTATGACATACTCTCGAAGAGAGGGGTCATTCTCCACGAAATATGCTCAAAGACAGGAGTTGTCCATGCCGGTATACGCTCTTAGAAAGTGACCATTCATTATGAAATGCACTCGAAGAGAGGTGTCATTCATCGCGACATACGCTCAAAGAAAGGGGTCGTCCATCACGGTATACGCTCAAAGAGAGGGGTCACTCATCATGACATACACTCAGAGAGAGGGGTTGTCCATCACGTGATACGCTCAAAGAGAGGGACCGGTCCTTATGACATACGCTCAAATAGAGCAGTCAATCACTGCGGCATACGCTCCAAGAGAAGGGTCGTCCATAACGATTTACACTCTAAGAAAGGGACTGTTTATTATGACATGCACTCGAAGAGAGGTCAATTATCGCGACATGCGCTAGAAAAGAGGGGTCGTCCATCTTGGTATATCCTCTAAGAGAGGGACCGTTCACCATAATATGCACTCGAAGAGAGGGGTCATTCAACGCGTCTACGCTCAAAGAGAGGGGTCATCCATCATGGCATACGCTCAAAGAGAAGGACCATTCATTATGACATACTCTCGAAGAGAGGGGTCATTCACCGTAACATACGCTAAAAGGGAGGTGTCATCCTTCACGATATACGCTCTAAGAATGGGTCATTCATTACGACATGCACTTGAAGAGAGTGTCATTCATTGCGACATATGCTCAATGAGAAGGGTTGTCCATCACGGTATACGCTCAAAGAAAGGGACCGTTCATTATGACATGTACTCGAAGAGAGGGGTCATTCATCACGACATATGCTCAAAGAGAAGGGTCGTCCATCACGGTATACGCTCTAAGAAAGGGACCGATCATTATGACAAGAACTCGAAGAGAGGGGTCATTCATTGCGACATATGCTTAAAGAGAGGGTCATCGATCACGGTATACACTCAAAGAGAGTGACCGTTGATTATGACATGCACTCTAAGAGATGGGTCATTCATCGAGACATACGCTTAAAGAGAGGAGTCATCCATCACGGTATACACCCAAAGAGAGGGACCGCTCACCATAACATGCACCCGAATAGAGGGTTCCTTCATCGCGACATACGATGAAAGGGGTCGTCCATCACAGTATACGCTCAAAGAGGGACCGTTCACTGATGTGATCCAAGCCAGCACCAAACTTCTTGGGGTCTTGCACATATTAGAGAAGAAGTCACAAGATTTAAACACTTGTGGCAAAGTTGATGATCTTAACAATTCAAGTTCAAACATGCTATTTCAACTTTCTTAGAACGTTTAACGTGATTGGATACCCTTCTCTTTGAACGTTGTTGCGATGAATGACCCCTCTTTTCGCGTGCATGTCATAATGAACATTCCCTTTCTTAGAGAGTATACCGTGATGGCTGACCCTTCTCCTTGAGCGTATGTCATAATTAATGGTCCCTCTCTTTGAGCGTATATCGTGATGGATGACCTCTCTTTGAGCATATGTTACGGTGAATGACCCCTCTCTTTGAGCGTATACCGTGATGGACGACCCCTTCTCTTTGAGCATATGTCGCGGTGAATGACCCCTGTCTTCTAGCGTGATATGTGTCGATCTTGTTGAGGATGCTAAACGGCAAACTTCGATATTGGGACCTTGGAAGGAAGCAAGTCTCTCGCAAGAACTGTCTACAAAATGAAGAATTAAGGATAAGAGATGAATGGAACAGGTGAGATGAATGAAAGGAATAGTTTAGGGACTGTTTTGGAAGCGAAAAGGATGTCTGGTGTTGATAAGGGTGAATGGATGTTTAGGACGTTTTGTGGTGATGAAAAAAGATTGAGAATGATGAATGGAATAAGAGGATATGTAATGAATGATGAAATGGAAATAATATCTTAAAGATACTCAAGGAAGAAACTAGGTTATAGAAACCTAATCCTAAATCTTATATTGATCTTTAAAGGGTGGTGATAAACAAACTTTGACCCTTTTAGTATATTAAACTAAAAGAACCAGAAGTATCAAGATGGATAGAAGGGGGTTGACGCCACAAATACAAAAGTATTTGATAAATCGATAAAGTTCTATGAAGAACTAAACGAGAAAAAATTCTCACAAGTAATTTTATGTAATCTGAATGGTGTGTTTACAAAATGAAATCCAAGTCCTATTCATAGTTTTCTAAGGGGTTTGGACGAAATGCCCTTTAACTATTCGGATAACCATTCATCTGAATGATGTCTCCCTCCAAATCTATTAAAAGAGTTGTAACTTTTTGGTCTAGCCTGCACAATCTTTAGTAATTAGGCCATATCCCGAGCTCTCGATATCGCATTCATGCGATTCAAAATGCGTTGGAAAGATAACAGATAGAGGAATAACTTTCCTGAAGACACCGAAACTCAATTCTTCTTTTATCCTGCTCGAAATTGGCAAACAAGTGGACCATCATGAATTTGTCCAATGAAGAGTGGTGCCTCTTTTATCCTGATCGGTTGTGTCCCTTGAGGAGGGAATATGTCCTTCCATAGTTGAGCTGAAGATTGTAGGGTGAGCTAAGATGAGCTGATTGAGTTGAAAGTGAGCTGATTGAGCTGAGTCAGCTAGCTAAAATTCTTCCTTTTAAGTTCATGAGCTGAAATAGTCCTCCATTTGAGCTCCTCTGCATTCCTTTGCGTTTTGGATATTCTTGAGCTGCTACGAGCTATCATAATCCTTTCCAAGCAAAGTTGAGCTACCCTTGATGTCTTTAAGATTTCTCAGACTATTATCTTTACTTAAAATAACTGAAACAATAAGTAAACAATGTGTAAGCTGACAAATTAAAATAAGCTAAAATGAGCTAAAAATAATATAGTTAGCTAATATTAAGAATACGCTAACTTAAAATAATTATAAAGATTTAGTTATGCAATCAAGAAGCATCACTTAAATAGAAAAAGCATGTTTTTCAAATTACAGAATGCATAAATTAGATAATAGAAGCTAAAGTAAGGTGGAACTCCCTTAGAATCAGTTTGGAAGATTTTCAAGGATGTGATTAAATCATAGAGAAAATGCTTATTTCAAACAAAGATCATATTTATGGAGGGGTATTTCAACCCAAAGGAGGAACCTCCACCATCATGAAGACCTTCAAGGATATTTCTAAGGAAGTTATTCTTTATTCCATCTTTTACTTATGCATGAATTTGCATGAGAAATTAAAGTTTGCATAAAATTACATTGCATTCAATAAACATGTTATTTATTAAAGTGCATGGAGGGAGATAAACAATCACATCAAATTGGAATATGAGACATCTTGATCATTATTTTCGATTAGGATACGGGCTAATTTGAGTCTTAAATTCTTCTTGAAATTTATTCATCTATGTCTTAGCTTTTCAACGCATTTTGAATCACCTCAATCTAATATCGAGAGCTTAAGATATGGTCAATTTACTGAAGCCAGTACATGCTGTAATTTTATTACGGGAAAATGATGCATGAGAGATGATAAATAATGTCCATCATTATCATCATTTGGAGAGGCTTTTCATATTTTACAAGGAGACATGTAATGAGGGTCTACTTTATTCTCTTCATCAAGGCAATTCATGTAGGATAATTACATGGAGATGAGCTTGGAATTGCAAGAGACATTTTCCATTAGACATACAGGATGTCCACATACATTATATGTTGTCTTCATCCATTCTACATGAGTAAGAAAGCCATGAAAATGCAAGAGTCTTCTCCAATAGACGTATATGAGTCTAGATTCATTCTAGATAATGTTAAATCTACAAAACCCACGTCACCACTACTATCTTCTGCGTTCATATTTTCTTCACAACCCTAATTGTGAAGGCAACTAACTTCCCACGAAAAAGTTACTCAAAGCTCTTACTCAAACCATGATCGGGCAACACATATATGATTCAAAAATTCACAACCAGGATCATATCATTTGGTATCAAAGCTACGGCGGTTCAGTAATTCGAGTTAAAGGATAAAAGCTAGTCACATGTGCTAAAGATGTCTCAAAAGTTAACAAGATATAACGTTTATACAAGAGATGATGTACCAAACTTTTCACCAGATTTTCAATTTCAAAATTTCAATCATGAGATGAAGAGATTGTTCCAAAAGCATTTTGACCCAATCATAAAGAAGTTGGATCGAATAATTGAAAGATGTTCATCTTCAATACCTCCTCCATTGATGGTTAAAAGGAAAGAAAAGTTGCGAAATGACGTTCGACCTTGTTCTAAATTGACACCCAATTTGAGCGACAAATTTTGCAAGAAGGATTTCAATTTTTGAACAAGATACAATGTAAAAATTTTAACACGAAGTGAGACAAAAATTTCTACATATTGCAATCTAGAAAGTCTAGGTCGACTTCAAGAGTGTTTGGACAATTTTATCAAAGAAATACGATTGCAAGAGCAACTAGAAAAAGATTTTTTTGGAAAAAAAGAGAGAAAGAAACGAGAGTGGCAAAAGACATTGAGAGTGAAGAAAAAGAGTTTTGTGAAAAAGAGAGAAAAGAGAGTGAAAATGAAAAGGAATTTCAAAAAGAAGATGAGAGTGAGAAGAATGAGTTTAGAATAAATTATTTGTGTAGAAGAGAAAGAGAGTAAAATTTCATTTTACACTAACTTTAATCATTCTTCTTTTATTCTTTATTTTTCATTGTCACAAGATTGCATAATGATAAATTCAAGAGAAATTCGATATTATCGGTGTTTGGGAAGAGGACACATCCCGAGCCAATGTCCTAATCATAGCACCATGATTCCTAAAGGAAAAGAAAGATTTATTACCAATGATGTTTCAGAAAAAGAGATCATTAAAGAAACAAAAATTGAAAAGTCACCATGAGGAGTTCAAAAAAGACTTATCCATCTATAGAAAAGACTTCTTTTTTATTTGGTGATGAAGAACATTTTCCTAAAGATGCTTGCAATTTGGGGATGAACAATTCGAACTATTCTACCTATGGTAAAAGATCTTTCTTGTTTTGCAATAACGTTCGTTCTTTTATCGATATTTTTTATTCAAGGACGAATTAACTTAAAGAGGGAGGGAATGATGTGAGCACGACTACATTCCTTACCTTATTTTCTACAACCTTATTGAGACCGTTTGATCGAGGCAAGTTTTTTACATTCGAGAATCTTCAAGAAACTTATTCTTTCTTAATATGGGATGTTCAAAAAAAGATCATATTTATGGAGGTGTATTTCAACCCGAAGGAGGAACCTCAACCATCATGAAGACCTTCAAGGATATTTCTAAAGGATTTATTCCTTATTCTATCTTTTACTTATACATGAATTTGCATGAGAAATTAAAGTTTGCATAAAATTACATCGCATTCAATAAACAAGTTCTTCATTAAAGGGAATGGAGGGAGATGAAAAATCACGTCAAATTGGAATATGAGACATCTTGATCATTATTTTCGAATAGGATACATGCTGATTTGAGTCTTGAAGTCTTCTTGAAATTTATTCCTTTATGTCTTTGCTTTACAACGCATTTTGAATCACCTCAATCCGATAACGAGGGCTTAAGATATGGTCGATTTACTGAATCAAGTATAGACTGTAATTTTATTACGGGGAAAATGATGCATGGGAGACGAACAAATAATGTCCATCATTATCATCATTTGGAGAGACTTTTCATATTCTATAAGGAGACATGCAAAGATGGTCTACTTTATTCTCCTCATCAAGGCAATTCAAGTAGGTAATTACATGGAGATGATCTTTGAATTGCAAGAGACATTTTCCTTTAGACATACAGGATGTCCACATACATCATATGTTGCCTTCATCCATTCTACATGAGTGAGAAAGCCAAGGAAGTGCAAGAGTCTTCTCCATTAGATGTATATGAATCTTGATTAATTCTAGATAATGTTAAATCATACAAGACTCTTTGTATTTTCAGCAATTATGAGGAAAGATGTGAAACAATGCATTCATGAGTTTTATTAGCATTGAGATTAAGAAACTACCTCCTTTGTAAGATGCTTCATATCTAGCCTATGATTACTATAAATAGGTTGTCTATTTCATTGTAAAGGGGATAACTTTGATCATATATTAAACTTTGAAAGTGTTCTCTTTTTCCTGTTCTACAAGAACATTATTGGCTCCAAGTGGATTCTTGTGGCATTTTATCCATTTCATTTTTTATAGTGTTGGTTCCTAGATCTCTATAGCTAGTGGGTCACGTTTCATTCTTTATAACTTCAATTCAATCATTTTATATTGTAGGTTCTTTGCTCTATATAACTAACGGGTCACAGTACATCATCCTTGTTAAATCTACAAAACCCATGTCACCACTACAATCATTCGCGTTCATATTTTCTTCACAACCCTAATTATGATGGCAACTAACTTCCCATGAAAAACACTACTCAAAGCTCTTACTCGAACCATGATCGGGCAACACATATATGATTCAAAATTTCAAAATCGGGATTATATCAGGGATGGACGACCCTTCTATTTTAGCATATGTTGAGATGAATGATCCCTCTTCGAGTGCATGTCATGGTGAACAATCACTCTTTGAGAGTATACTGTGATGGACGACCCCTCTCTTTGAGCATATGTCGCGATGAATGGCCCCTCTCTTCGAATGCATGTCATAATAAACAGTTCCTTTCTTAGAGCGTATACCGTGATGGACGACCCTTCTCTTTGAGCGTATGTCGCAATGAATGACCTCTCTCATCGAGTGCATGTCATAATGAATGGTCACTTTCCTAGAGAGTATACAATGATGGACGACCTATCTCTTTGAGCGTATGTCACGATATGTGACCCCTCTCTTCAAGTGCATGTCATAGTGAACGACCCCTTTCTTATAAAGTATACCGTGATGGCCTCCGCCGCTCTTTGAGCGTATGTCGCGATGAATAACCCCTCTCTTTGAGTGCATGTCATAATGAACGGTCCCTTTTTAGAGTGTATATCGTGATGTCTTACCCTTCTCCTTGAGCATTTTTTGCGGTGAATGACCACTCTCTTCGAGCGTATGTCAAAATTTATGGTCCCTCTCTTTGAGCGTATGTTGCGGTGAAAGACCCCTCTCTTCGAATGCATGTCATAATGAATGGTCCCTTTCTTAGAGCATATACCATGATGGACGACCCTCTCTTTAAGCGTATATCGGGATAAATGACCCTCTCTTCAAGTGTATGTCATAGTGAATGGTCCCTTTCTTAGAACGTATAACATGAAGGATGACCACTCTCTTTGAGCGCATGTCCTGTTGAATGACCCCTCTCTTCGAGTGCATGTCATAAATAAAGGTCCCTTTCTTAGAGCGTATACTATGATGGTTAACCCTTCTCTTTAAGCGTATGTTGCGGTGATACATGTATGAGAGGGCTAAAGTATTGCACCTTGAGCATAAATCTGAATTTGTCGGTAAAGTCTAGAAAGTCAGCAAACTTGCGTTGTCTTTTTGGATGGGTTTCATGCATTTCTTGGTAGAGTTGTCTTCTTACAAATTAATCGTCATTTAGTTACCTTTTCAACGCATCTTGAAACGCATCAATTGGATATCTGGAGCTCAAAATATGTTTTTTTAACTGAAGATTGCGCGTGCAGAAAACTGGATACGGGATTATTATAGGATTTTGTAAAATTCAGCCCAAAAGCTACTATATAAAGTTTTTGGATGAATTAGACATTAAAATAAATTAATTCAAAGCTGGATTATAAAGCTTTGATCATTGTTATTAATATTTTATTTTATTCCCTACGATTCTTTTTAATTAGCTATCCATAAGCTGATTTTAGGGGATTTATTCTATTAAGCTATTCATATGCTGATATTTAAGGATTGATCAGCTATCTATTAGGCAATTCTAAGGTCTCCTTTAGATTATAAAAGGGGTAGACTCTTCTCTTGTAAAAAGACATGAAGAGTATGAATTTTTGAGTTATAAAAACTCTTGGCCTTGGCCATTTTATTTGCAAGGTTGTCACCTTGCTATTTTTCTTATCAGAAGTCTTCTTCAACATAACTACTTCAAGTTTTTATGAGGGAGATTATCTTCACACTCTCGCTTGCCTAAGCAATCACGTTTAGGAGGGTGAGTTAGAGCCGATTATGGTGTTTGTCTATCTAATTACGGATAGGAGGGTGCCTAGGACAACGACATATCATCAATTCACCGGAGAGATTCGTTTCGTTTGCAGGTGTTTGCCTATTCAATTGCGATTAGGAGGGTGCCAAGGACAAATCTATCCAACATCATACCACCACCCCCATCTATCCCGCTGCATATTATATATCATGCGGTCAATGACACATCTATTCGAGCGTATATCATAATGAACGGTCCATCTCTTTGAGCGTATGACCTGATAGAGGACCCCTCTCTTTGAACGTATGTCGCGATGAATGATCCCCACTCTTCGAATGCATGTCATGGTGAATGGTCCATCACTTTGAGTGTATATCGTGATGGACGACCCCTCTCTTTGAGCGTATGTCACGATGAATGACTGCTCTCTTCGAGTGTAGGTCATAATTAACGGTCCCTGTCTTATAGCGTATATGGTGATGGACGACCCCTCTCTTTGAGCGTATGTGATGTGAGCACATCATGTCAAGTTCAACAGGTTGATCCGAAGGTCTTACCATCAGGACCTATCACACGTTCTAAGGCAAAGAAATACAGGGAAGTTCTTTTCCTTACTTGTGCTAACATTTCAGATTCATTTGAGAATGTTCATGCCTTAGAATATGTTGTTTATAATGTGTTGCATGCTGATATGTGACATATTTAGGTATATATATTAGTATGTGTGTTTACTTATGTATATACTATGTTAATTATGTTTGCATTTGGTTTTAAGTGTGTTTGTGTGGTTAAAATAAGACTACAAGGCTTTTTAGATGTGTTTGCCTTGTTCTAATATAGGTACTTAGGAGAACCTTAGCTCAAGTGGGCATACCCAGCTCATCTCCAGCTCAGGAGAGCGTATGCAGTTCAATACCAGCTCAAGTGGATCATATTTAGCTCAGAAGAAGCTCAATGGTGTGCACGCAGCTCACCTTAGCTCGGGCCAGCTCAGAGGCTTAGCTCCCAGCTCCATTTAGCTCCTAACACTCTTAGCTAGTTCGTTTCAGCTCATCTCCATTTCCAGCTCAACTCAACTCAAGTTGAAGTGACCTACAGCAGCTGAAACCTATCGTACACGAAGAGCAGGTGTCCTACGCATGTGCCATGCATGTGGGGCCCACATAGCACCCTTTTCAACAAGTTTGGGCGTCCAAAAGCAAGCAAGCCAAACAAGGCCCTTGCTTTGAAAACCAATCAGCAACATTGGATAAGAATGAGTGGTTTCTTATTCAAATTCAAACATTAAACACATGTTTAATGTGTTTTAAGTGCCAAAACATGTGGCTAAGGATATTAGGAGCCTAGGAGAAGTTATTTGAGCATTTAAATTTTAATTTTCGTTTGAATTAAGGCCACAGATTCAAATTTGGCCAACTTCTCCTTTATTCCTATATATTTACTTAATTTTGTAAAGACAAGAGTAGACATTTTATGAATAAAATCACTTGTGAGATTTTCTCTCAATTTCAGTTCTTCATTGAACTTTTCTTGACAAATTCAGACTTTGTTTGAGTGTGTCAAATCCTTGATACTTCGGGTTCCTAGATCTCTATCTAGAGGGTCCAAGTCCGTTGACGAAGAACGTATTCGATTCGGGTCTACTCAGTATATTGTTCGGGTTCTTTCAAGTTCAACGTCGTTGTTATTTCCTAGCAACTTAAACATCCAATTCTGCCATTTTGGACGTTTTAATGCTTCCATGAAAGCCTTCGGAGCATTTCATCTTCATTAAACTCCAGAAACTGCCAGAATTCCTTCATTCCTTTTCTTCTTTGTTTCAGTTTTTTTTCTTTGTTTTCTTATTGTTTAACATCATTCTAACATCCATAATGTTGTGTTTATTGCAGAGACTTGCTTGCTATTATCCTAGATCCGTTTCAAACAAGGATCGTTGTTTTTGAAGCAACGAATCCCTAATATCATATGGTAATCGGAGCTTTGGTTGGATATTAGCACTTTCTGCACTACATATATCAAAAAGAAAAAAAAAGAAAAAAATTCGAAATTCTGCAAAAAAAAAGAAAGTCAAAGTCAAAGTTTGACCAGAAAAGTCAAAGTCAACAAAAGAAATTCGAAAAATTTGAAAAAAAATCACATTTGAATATTTAGTGTATTTTCATGTTTATATGTGCTGTTTGACCACAAAAATGATGAAGGATACTTATGTTTACCATGGAATGTTTCTAAATCACTTAAAACGGTGTGTTCTTGTTTGTTCGGTGATAGGATTGTGGTAAGCATTTCTAATGCAGTAAGTACTTCATTTCCAGCCTTAATTCACTTTGTTCTTCATTAATTCCAGCCTTATTCTTGTTTTCTTTTTGTTTTGTTTTTTTCAGCCTTGTTTTTCTTTCTTTTTTACTTTTTAGCATTGTTTTTCTTTTGTTTTACTATCCAACCTTGCTTTTTGTTTGTTTTCTTTATTTTCCAGCCTTTGTGTCATCTAAACAGACCCTAATTCACTTTTAACTCTTGTTTGTACCACCGTTACATATATCTTGGAGTTTGACACAGATAACAAGTTTGAAGGATCAGATTAGTTCCTTAAAGAGCTATTTGCAAGAGAAGAGTGGAAAAGGAATTTGAGAGTGTGAGCATAGAAGGGGAATCAAAAGAGCCATTCAAGTATTCCCGAGTGAAAAACGAGCACTAAGTGTTACTTTGCTGAGTGCATTGTTCTTTTGGAGTGATCTGCGAGAATTTGTTGTGTGTGCAGTGAGGGACTTTAAAATTTCGTTTATTTAACATAATAGTTTTCTTTTCTGGTTTTTCGTAGCTACAATGACAGGTAATGACGATCGTAGTCCCGGTGGAAGTAATCCACCAGATTTGCAAATGCAGGCTTTTACTCGAACCTTGCAGCGTCTTTTAGACCAAGCATTGGAGCCTATTCAGTCTCGTTTGGATAGAATAGATGGGGGTGGTTCCCAATCTGTCCAAAATGAGAATCTTGATGAAAACGACGTCGAACAATCACCACGGACGAATCAACGACTAGGACGTGCAGTTGATGATAATATTTCTAACATAAAAGTTGCTATACCTTCTTTTCAGGGACGTGCAGATCCAGATGCTTATCTAACATGGGAAAGTAAAGTTGAACACGTTTTCGAGTGTTACAATTACTCGGAACAAAAGAAAGTACGACTAGCAACTTTGGAGTTTGTTGACTATGCACTATTGTGGTGGGATCAATTACTGGTTAGTCAACGATGTGCGGGTGAAGGACCAGTGAGAACATGGGACGAACTGAAGTGTATCATGCGGAAACGGTTTGTTCCTTCTCACTATCATTGTGATTTATTTCAGAAATTACAAACTTTGAAACAGGGCAATAGGAGCGTCGAGGACTATTTCAAGGAAATGGAGATGTCCATGATGCGTGCGAACATAGTTGAGGATCGTGAGGCGACTATGGCTCGGTTTATGTTTGAACTCTGAAATTGCCAACGTTGTTGAATTGCAGCATTATGTCGAATTGGATGACATGGTGCATATGGCGATGAAAATTGAGCGACAACAACGTAGAAAAGTTTCTACTCGAGGTAATACTACTCCATTTAAATCTTTTACGAATCCATTATATACCCCTAACCATGCTAGGAAACAAGCACCACAAGCGCCACTTCGGATTCAAGAACAAGGCGAGTCCAGCAAGCCAAAGCCTCCCGTTGCTGATAATGGGCATGGTAAACAAAAAGTGGTTGTACAAGAGAGATCGAGAGATATTCAATGTTTTAAGTGCCTTGGTCGAGGACATGTTGCTAGTCAGTGTCCTAATCGTAGGGTTATGTTGATGCGAAATGATGGAGAGATTGAGTTAGATTCTGAAGAAGAACCACATGAGATCCCTGATGAAGATGATAAAGAGGATGTCCTTGAAGTTGCTGAGACTGGTAAGGTAATGGAAATTATGGTTGTTAAACGTAGTCTGAGTGTGCAACAGGTTCAGGATGAACAACAACGCGAGAATATCTTTCACACGCGATGCAAAATTCAAGATAAGGTATGTGTTGTTATTATTGATAGCGGTAGTTGTACTAATGTTGCTAGTTCAGTGATGGTTGACAGGTTAGGTCTCAAGACAACAAAGCATCCGAATCCGTACAAATTGCAATGGTTGAATGACGGGGGAGAACTTAAAGTAACAAAACAAGTTGTTATACCGTTTTCGATCGGAGGTTACAAGGACGAGGTCCTTTGTGATGTTGTGTCGATGGATGCTACTCACCTTCTTTTGGGACGCCCTTGGCAATATGACAAGAAGGTAATGCATGATGGTTTTACAAATCGATACTCTTTTATGCATGCAGGTAAGAAGATTACTTTGGCTCCTTTGACACCGAGTCAAGTGATGGAAGATCAAGCAAGCTTAAAAAAGAGTAAGGAAGCTGCAAAGGAGAAGAAAAAGATGAATGTTTATGCAAGCAATCGAGAAATCAGGAAATGTCTTTCCTCTCACCAATCTTTGCTTATTTTAATGTTTAAAGATTATTGTTTATTGACTGACTTTCCTTCTGATTTGCTTGCATCAATTGTTTCCCTTTTGCAGGAATTTAAGGATGTGTTTCCGGAAGAAACACCGAGGGGATTGCCACCTCTTCGTGGCATTGAGCACCAGATTGACTTTATCCCAGGTGCTACTATTCCAAATCGACCAGCTTATCGAACTAACCCTGAAGAGACGAAAGAGCTTCAAAGACAAGTGACAGAATTAATGGACAAGGGTTATATTCGAGAGAGTCTGAGTCCCTGTGCTGTTCCGGTACTGTTAGTGCCGAAGAAAGATGGGTCTTGGAGGATGTGCGTAGATTGTAGAGCTGTGAATCAGATTACAATTAAGTATCGTCATCCTATTCCCAGACATGATGATATGTTGGACGAGCTTTGTGGAGCCGTCATCTTCTCCAAAATTGACCTAAAGAGTGGATATCATCAGATTCACATGTGAGAAGGCGATGAATGGAAGACAGCCTTCAAAACGAAGCTAGGTTTGTACGAATGGTTAGTAATGCCTTTTGGCTTAACTAATGCACCTAGTACTTTTATGCGATTGATGAATCATGTTCTGCGATCTTTTATTGGAAAGTTTTGTGTTGTATATTTTGACGATATTTTGATTTATAGCAAGACTTTGCAGGATCATGTAGAACATTTGAGAGTTGTTTTACAAACTTTGCGAGAAGAAAGATTGTTTGGTAACATAGAGAAATGTGTGTTTTGTACTGACAAACTTACATTTCTTGGTTACATTGTTAGTGCACAGGGTGTTAAAGTCGATCATGAGAAGATAAAGGCAATTCAGGAATGGCCACAACCGACACCGATTACTCAGGTTAGATCTTTTCATGGCTTAGCTAGTTTCTATCGTCGGTTTGTTCCTAACTTCAGTTCTATTACCACACCCTTAACAGGGATTATTAAGAAGAATTCTAGCTTCTTATGGGGTAAAGAACAAGAAGATGCCTTTTTGAAAATTAAGGATTGTTTAACGAAATCACCTGTGTTAGCCTTACCTAACTTTGATAAAACTTTTGAAATTGAATGTGATGCTTCTGGAGTTGGTATAGGCGCTGTGCTAATGCAGGAAAAAAGGCCCATTGCATACTTCAGTGAAAAGCTTAGTGGAGCAACATTGAATTATCTAGTCTACGACAAGGAGATGTATGCACTAATTCGGGCATTGGAGACATGGCAACATTACTTGTTGCCTAAGGAGTTTGTGATTCACACTGATCATGAGGCTTTACGATATATCATAGGTCAGCATAAATTGAATAAATGACATGCTAAATGGGTTGAATTTTTAGAGTCTTTTCCTTATGTCATTCGTTACAAAAAGGGTAAAGATAATGTCGTTGCTGATGCTTTATCACGTTGATATATGCTTTTGAATTACCTTGACTCATATTTGATTGGATTTGCATATATACGTGACTTGTATGTTGATGATTCTGATTTTAGAGATAAGTATAATGCTTGTGAGAAAGGTGCAGATGGAAAGTTTTATAGGCATGATGGTTATCTTTTCAAAGAAAATAGGATATGCATTCCACAGGGTTCAATGTGTGATATTCTGATCCGTGAAGCACATGAGGGTGGATTGATGGGTCACTTTGGAGTCACCAAGACGTTACAGACATT
Source organism: Abelmoschus esculentus (assembly GCA_035048815.1). Taxonomy (NCBI): domain Eukaryota; kingdom Viridiplantae; phylum Streptophyta; class Magnoliopsida; order Malvales; family Malvaceae; genus Abelmoschus; species Abelmoschus esculentus. The sequence continues at coordinate 15,471,107 of JAUCBN010000007.1, read as the reverse complement.
GAAAGAACATCTATTTTGGCCTAAGATGCATAGAGACGTTGAAAGGTACTGTGAACGTTGTGTGACATGTAAGAAAGCAAAATCGAAGGTTTCACCACATGGTATGTACTTACCTCTACCTATTCCTGATTCCCCTTGGACTGATATTTCAATGGATTTTGTTTTGGGATTGCCTCGAACTAGAAATGGTAGAGATAGTGTCTTTGTTATGGTTGATAGATTCTCTAAGATAACACATTTCATTGCATGCCATAAGACTGATGATGCTGTTAATGTGGCTAACTTATTCTTTAGAGAGATTGTCAGATTACATGGTATTCCTAGGTCAATTGTTTCTGACAGGGATGTTAAGTTTCTGAGTCATTTCTGGAGGACTCTTTGGAGCAAAATAGGTACAAAACTCATGTTTTCTACTACTTGTCATCCCCAGACTGATGGACAAACTGAGGTTGTTAATCGTGTTTTATCTACTTTGTTGCGTTCCATCATTAAAAAGAACATTAGGACTTGGGAAGATTGTTTGCCACATGTTGAGTTTGCGTATAATCGTGCTATACATTCTGCTACTAAGATGTCACCATTTGAGGTTGTTTATGGTTTTAACCCTATTACGCCTCTAGATTTGTTACCTTTGCCACAAAAACAAGTGACGAACAGAGACGGTCAAGCAAAAGCAGAATATGTGAAGAAGTTGCATCAACAGGTGAAGGAGAATTTAGAACGAAGGACTCAACAGTACGAAAAGCAAGCAAATAAGGGAAAAAAGCGAGTCACCTTTGATGTTGGTGATTGAGTTTGGGTTCACTTCCGAAAGGAACAATTTCCAGCCCAAAGGCGGTCTAAGTTGTTACCGCGAGGAGATGGTCCTTTTCAGGTGTTGGAGAAAGTGAATGACAACGCCTACAAGATAGACTTACCGGGCGAGTACACTGTAAGTGCCACATTTAATGTTTCTGATTTAACCCCGTATGATATTTCTGTAGATTTGAGGTCAAATCCTTTTCAAGAAAGGGGGATGATGTGAGCACATCATGTCAAGTTCAATAGGTTGATCCGGAGGTCTTACCATCAGGACCTATCACACTTTCTAAGGCAAAGAAATACAGGGAAACTCTTTTCCTTACTTGTGCTAACATTTCAGATTCATTTGAGAATGTTCATGCCTTAGAATATGTTGTTTATAATGTGTTGCATGCTGATATGTGACATATTTAGGTATATATATTAGTATGTGTGTTTACTTATGTATATACTATGTTAATTATGTTTGCATTTGGTTTTAAGTGTGTTTGTGTGGTTAAAATAAGACTACAAGGCTTTTTAGATGTGTTTGCCTTGTTCTAATATAGGTACTTAGGAGAACCTTAGCTCAAGTGGGCATACCCAGCTCATCTCCAGCTCAGGAGAGCGTATGCAGTTCAATACCAGCTCAAGTGGATTATATTTAGCTCAGAAGAAGCTCAATGGTGTGCACACAGCTCACCTTAGCTCGGGCCAGCTCAGAGGCTTAGCTCCCAGCTCCATTTAGCTCCTAACACTCTTAGCTAGTTCGTTTCAGCTCATCTCCATTTCTAGCTCAACTCAACTCAAGTCGAAGTGACCTACAGCAGCTGAAACCTATCGTACACGAAGAGCAGGTGTCCTACGCATGTGTCATGCATGTGGGGCCCACATAGCACCCTTTTCCACAAGTTTGGGCGTCCAAAAGCAAGCAAGCCAAACAAGGCCCTTGCTTTGAAGACCAATCAGCAACATTGGATAAGAATGAGTGGTTTCTTATTCAAATTCAAACATTAAACACATGTTTAATGTGTTTTAAGTGCCAAAACATGTGGCTAAGGATATTTGGAGCCTAGGAGAAGTTATTTAAGCATTTAAATTTTAATTTTCGTTTGAATTAAGGCCACAAATTCAAATTTGGCCAACTTCTCCTTTATTCCTATATATTTACTTAATTTAGTAAAGACAAGAGTAGACATTTTATGAATAAAATCACTTGTGAGATTTTCTCTCAATTTCAGTTCTTCATTAAACTTTTCTTGACAAATTCAGACTTTGTTTGAGTGTGTCAAATCCTTGATACTTCGGGTTCCTAGATCGCTATCTAGAGGGTCCAAGTCCGTTGACGAAGAACGTATTCGATTCGGGTCCGCTTAGTATATTGTTCGGGTTCTTTCGAGTTCAACGTCGTTGTTATTTCCCAGCAACTTAAACATCCAATTCTGTCATTTTGGACGTTTTAATGCTTCCATGAAAGCCTTCGGAGCATTTCATCTTCATTAAACTCCAGAAACTGCCAGAATTCCTTCATCCCTTTTCTTCTTTGTTTCAGTTTTTTTTTCTTTTTTTTCTTATTGTTTTAACATCATTCTAACATCCATAATGTTGTGTTTATTGCAGAGACTTGCTTGCTATTATCCTAGATCCGTTTCAAACAAGGATCGTTGTTTTTGAAGCAACGAATCCCTGATATCAGTATGTCACGATGGATGACCTCTCTTCCCGAGTGTATGTCATAATGAACGGTCCCTTTCTTAGAGCGCGTACCGTGATGGACGAACCCTCTCTTTGAGTCCATTTTGCGGTGAATGACCCCACTCTTTGAGCGCATGTCATAATTAACGATCCCTTTCTTAGAGCGTATACCATGATGGACGACCCCTCTCTTTGAGCGTATGTTGCGATGAATGACCCCTCTCTTTGAGTGCATGTCATAATGAACGGTCCCTTAGAGCGTATTTCGTGATGGTCGACCCCTCGATTTTGAGCATTTGTTGCGATGAATGACGTGCATGTCGTAATTTACGGTCCCTTTCTTAGAGCGTATTCCGTGATGGACGACCCCTTTCTTTGAGCCAATGTCCCGGTGAATAACCCATATCGTCGAGTGTATGGCGTAATGAACGGTCCCCCTCTATGAACGTATGATGTGATGGAAAACCCCTCTCTTTGAGCGTATATCGCAATGAATGACCCATCTCTTCGAGCGTATGTCATAATGAACGGTCCCTCTCTTTTAGTATATGCCATGGTGAAGGATCCCTCTCTTTTAGCGTATGTCACGGTGAATGACCCCCCTCTTTGAGTACTTGTCAAATGTACGGTCTCTCTCTTTAAGCGTATACCACGATGGACGACCCCTCTCTTTGAGCATATGTCGCAATGAATGACCACTTTGAGCGTATTACATAAGGAAAGGTCCCTCTCTTTGAGTGTATGCGGTGATGGATGATCCCTCTATTTGAGTGTATGTCATAGTGCTTGACCCCTCTCTTCGAGCGTATATAATATTGAATGGTCCTTCTCTTTGAGCGTATGCCGTGATGGATGACCCCTCTCTTTGAGCGTATTTCGTTGTGAATGAAACCTCTCTTCGAGTACATGTCATGGTGAACGATCCCTCTCTTTCAGCGTATATCGTTATGGACGACCCCTCTCTTTTAGCGTATGCCGCAATGAATAACCCCTCTTCGAGTGTATGTCATAAAGAATGGTCCCTTTCTTAGAGCGTGTACCGAGATGGACGACACCTCTCTCTGAGCGTATGTCACGATGAAAGACCCCTCTCTTCGAGTGCATGTCATATTGAACGGTCCCTCTCTTTGAGCATATAACATGATCGATGACCCCTCCATTTGAGCGTATGTCACGATGAATGACCCTTCTCTTCGAGTGCATGTCATGGTGAAATGTCCCACTCTTTGAGCGTATACCGTGATGGACAACCCTTCTCCTTGAGCGTATGTCGCGGTGAATGATTCCTCTTTTCGAGTGTATGTCATAATGAACGGTCCCTCCCTTGGATCTTATACCGTGGTGGACGACCCCTCTCTTTGAGCGTATGTCGCGAAGAATGACCCCTCTTTTAGTGCAAGGCATAATAAACAGTCCCTTAGAGCATATACCGCAATGGACGACCCTTCTCTTTCAGCGTATGTCGCGGTGAATGACCCCTCTCTTCGAGTGCATGTCATAATGAATGGTTCCTTTCTTAGAGTGTATACCCTAGTGGGCGACCCCTCTCTTTGAGCATATGTCGCGGTGAATAGCCCTCACTTCGAGCCCATGTCATAATGAACGGTCCCTCTCTTTGAATGTATGTCGCGTTGAGTGGCAACTCTCTTCGAGTGCAAGTCAGGGTGAATGTCCCTCTCTTTGAGTGTATAACGTGGTGGACAATACTTCTCTTTGAGAGTATGTTACGATGAAAGACCCCTCTCTTCAAGTGCATGTCATAATGAACGGTCCCTTTTTTGGAGCGTACAAAGCGTGATGGACGACCCCTCTCTTTGAGCGTATGTCACGAAACACGATCCCTCTCTTCGAGTGCATGTCATATTGAACGGTCCCTCCCTTTAAGCATATACCATGATCTATGACCCCTCTCTTTGAGCCTGTGTTGCAATGAATGACCCTTCTCTTGGAGTGCATGACATGGTGATCGATCCCTCTCTTTTAGTGTATACCGTGATGGATGACCCCTCTTTTTGAGCGTATGTCGCGATGAATGATCCCTCTCTTCGAGTGCAATTCATAATTAACAATCCCTTTCTTAGAGCGTATATCGTGATGGATGACCTTTCTCTTTGAGCGCATGTTGCAATGAATGACCCCTCTCTTCGAGTGCATGTCATAATGAGCAGTCCCTTTCTTAGAGCGTATGTCATGATGGATGACCCCTATCTTTGAGCGTATTCTGTGATGAATGACCTCTCTTTCACTGCATGTCATGGTGAACGGTCCCTCTCTTTGAGCGTATACCATGATGGACAACCACTCTCTTTGAGCGTATGTTGCGATGAATAACCTCTCTCTTCGAGTGTATGTCATAATAAACGGTTCATCCTTTTGAGTGTATGTCGTGATGAACGACCTATCTCTTTGAGTGTATGTCGTGATGAATGACCTCTCTCTTCCAGTGCATGTCATGGAGAACGATCCCTCTTTGAGCTTTTACCGTGATGGACGACCCTATTCATTAAGTGTATGTCATGATGAATGACCCCTCTCTTCGAGCGTTTGTCATAATGAATGGTCCCTCTCTTTGAATGAATGTCATGATGGACGACCCCTCTCTTTGAGCGTATGTCGCAATGTATGACCCCTCTCTTCGAGTGCATGTCATGGTGAACGGTCCCTCTCTTTGAGCGTATACTGTGATGGACGACCCTTCTCTTTGAACGCATGTTACGATGATTGACCCCTCTCTTCGAGTGCTTGTCATAATGAACAATCCCTTTCTTATAGCGTATACCTTGATGGATGACCACTCTCCTTGAGCGTATGTCGTGGTGAATGACCCCTTTCTTCGAGCGTATGTTATAATGAATGGTCCCTTTCTTTGAGCGTATGCCGTGATGGACGATCCCTCTATTTGAACGTATGTCGCGATGAATTATCCCTATCTTCGAGTGCATGTCATGGTGAACGGTCTCTCTCTTTGAGCGTATATCGTGATGGACTACCCCTTCTCTTTGAGCGTATGTCGCGATGAATGATCCCTCTCTTCAAGTGCATGTCATAATAAATAGTCCCTTACTTAGAACACATAACGTGATAGACGACCCTTCTCTTTGAGAGTATGTTGCGATGAATGACCCCTCTCTTCGAGTGCAAGTCATAATGAATAGTCCCTTTCTTAGAGCGTATATTGTGATGGCTGACCCTTCTCCTTGAGCGTTCGTCGTGGTGATTGACACTCTCTTCGAGCGCATGTCATAATGAACGTTCCCTCTCTTGAGCGTATACTGTGATGGACAACCCCTCTCTTTGAGCGTATGTCGCGATGAATGACCCCAATTTTCGAGTGCATGTCATAATGAACAGTCTCTTTCTTTGAGTGTATATCGTTACGGACGCTGCCAATCTTGGAGAGCATGTCGCGGTGAATGATCCCTCTCTTTGAGCGAATGTCATAATGAATGGTCCCTCTCTTTGAGCGTATGTCGTGATGGATAACCCCTCTCTTTGAGTGTATGTCGCGATGATTGATCCCTCTCTTCGAGTGCATATCATAATGAACAGTTCATCTCTTAGAGCAGCGTATACCGTGATGGACGACCCTGTCTTCGAGCATATGTCGCGGTGAATAACCCCTGTCTTCGATTGTATGTCATAATGAATGGTCCCTCTCTTGGAGTGTATACGGTCATGGACGACCCCTCTCTTTAAAAGTATGTCGCGATGAATGACCCGACTCTTTGTGTGCATGTCATAATGAACGGTCCCTTTCTTTGAGCTTATACTGTTTTGGATGCCGCTGCTCTTGGAGCGTATGTCGCGATAAATGACCCCTCTCTTCGAGTGTATGTCATAATGAATGGTCCCTCTGTTTTAGCGTGTGCCGTAATGGATGACCCATCTTTGAGCGTATGCAGTGATGGACGACCCCTCTCTTGAGTGTATGTCGTGATGAATGACCCCTATCTTTGAATGCTTGTTAAAGTGAACGGTCCCTCTCTTTGAGCGTAGACCGTGATGGAGGACCCCTCTCCTTGAGAATAAGTCTCGGTGAATGACCTCTCTCTTTAGTGTTTGCCGTGATAAACGACTCCTCTCTTTGAGTTTATGTCGCAATGAATGATCCTACTCTTCTAGTGCTTGTCATGGTGAATTGTCCCTCTCTTTGAGCTTATACCGTTATGGACAACCCCTCTCTTTGAGCGTATCTCGCGATGAATGACCCCTCTCTTCGTGTGCATGGAATAATTAACGATCCATTTCTTAGTGCGTATATCGTGATGGACGACCCCTCTCTTTGAGCATATGTCGCGGTGAATAACCCATCTCTTCGAGCGTATGCCATAATGAACGGTCCCTCTCTTTGAGTGTATGCCATGGTGGAGGAACCCTCTCTTTGAGCGTATGTCACGGTAAATGACCCCCTCTTCGAGTACATATAATGAATGGTCCCTCTCTTTAAGCGTATACCATGATGAACGACCCCTCCCTTTGAGCATATGTCGCAATGAATGACCTCTTCGAGCGTATGACATAATGAAAGGTCCCTCTCTTTGAGTGTATACCGTGATGGATAACTCTTCTCTTTGAGCATATGTCGCAATGAATGACCCCTCTCTTTGAGTGCATATCATAATGAATGATCCCTTTCTTAGAGCGTATACCGTGATGGGCGACCTCTCTCTTTGTAAGTCGCGATGAATGACCCCTCTCTTCGAGTGCATGTCATGGTGAATGGTTCCTCTCTTTGAGCGTATACCATGATGGACGACCTGTCTCTTTGAGCGTATGTCACGATAAATGACCCCGCTCTTCGAGTGCCCATCATATTGAATGGTCCCTTTCTTCGAGCGTATACCGTGATGGCTGACCCTTATCTTTAAGCGTATATTACGGTGTATGACCCTTCTCTTCAAGCGTATGTCATAATGCACGATCCCTATCTTTGAGTGTATACCGTGGTGGACGACCCCTCTCTTTGAGCGTATGTCGCGATGAATAACCACTCTCTTCGAGTGCCTCATAATGAACGGTCTATCTCTTTGAGCGTAAACCGTGATGGATGATCCATCTCTTTGAGTGTTTGTTGCGATGAATGACCCCTTTCTTAGAGCGTATACCGTGATGGAAGACCCCTCTCTTTTAGCGTACATCGCGGTGAATGACCTCTCTCTTCGAGCGTATGTCATAATGATATGTCCCTCTCTTTGAGCGTATGCCGTGATAGACAACTATTGTCTCTGAGTTTATGTCGCACGGAATAATCTCACTCTTCAAGTGCTTATCATGGTGAATTGTCTCTCTCTTTGAGCTTATACCGTTATGGACGACCTCTCTCTTTGAGTGTATATTGCGACGAATGACCCCTCTCTTCGAATGCATGTTAGGGTGAACGGTCCCTCTCTCTGAGTGTATACTGTGATGGAGGTCCCCTCTCTTTGAGCATATGTCGCAATGAGTTACCCCTCTTTCCGAGTGCATGTCGTAATAAACGGTCCCTTTCTTAGAGCGTATACCTTGATTGATGACCCTTCTCTTTGAGCTATGTCCTAATGAATGACCCCTCTATTCGACTGTATGTCATGATGAACGATCCATCGCTTTAAGTACCATGATGGACAACCCCTCTCTTTGAGCGTATCTCGCGATGAATGACCCCTCTCTTCGTGTGCATGGAATAATTAACGATCCATTTCTTAGTGCGTATATCGTGATGGACGACCCCTCTCTTTGAGCATATGTCGCGGTGAATAACCCATCTCTTCGAGCGTGTGCCATAATGAACAGTCCCTCTCTTTGAGTGTATGCCATGGTGGAGGACCCCTCTCTTTGAGCGTATGTCGCGGTGAATGACCCCCTCTTCGAGTACATATAATGAATGGTCCCTCTCTTTAAGCGTATACCATGATGAACGACCCCTCCCTTTGAGCATATGTCGCAATGAATGACCTCTTCGAGCGTATGACATAATAAAAGGTCCCTCTCTTTGAGTGTATACCGTGATGGATAACCCTTCTCTTTGAGCATATGTCGCAATGAATGACCCCTCTCTTCGAGTGCAAATCATAATGAATGATCCCTTTCTTAGAGCGTATACCGTGATGGGCGACCTCTCTCTTTGTAAGTCGCGATGAATGACCCCTCTCTTCGAGTGCATGTCATGGTGAATGGTTCCTCTCTTTGAGCGTATACCATGATGGACGACCTGTCTCTTTGAGCATATGTCACGATAAATGACCCCGCTCTTCGAGTGCCTATCATATTGAATGGTCCCTTTCTTCGAGCGTATACCGTGATGGCTGACCCTTATCTTTAAGCGTATATTACGGTGTATGACCCTTCTCTTCAAGCGTATGTCATAATGCACGGTCCCTATCTTTGAGTGTATACCGTGGTGGACGACCCCTCTCTTTGAGCGTATGTCGCGATGAATAACCACTCTCTTCGAGTGCCTGTCATAATGAACGGTCTATCTCTTTGAGCGTAAACCGTGATGGATGATCCATCTCTTTGAGTGTATGTTGCGATGAATGACCCCTTTCTTAGAGCGTATACCGTGATGGAAGACCCCTCTCTTTGAGCGTACACCGCGGTGATTGACCTCTCTCTTCGAGTGTATGTCATAATGAAATGTCCCTCTCTTTGAGCGTATGCCGTGATAGACGACTACTGTCTCTGAGTGTATGTCGCAAGGAATAATCTCACTCTTCAAGTGCTTATCATGATGAATTGTCCCTCTCTTTGAGCTTATACCGTTATGGACGACCCCTCTCTTTGAGTGTATATTGCGATGAATGACCCCTCTCTTCGAATGCATGTTAGGGTGAACGGTCCCTCTCTCTGAGTGTATACTGTGATGGAGGGCCCCTCTCTTTGAGCATATGTGGCAATGAATTACCCCTCTTTCCGAGTGCATGTCGTAATAAACGATCCCTTTCTTAGAGCGTATACCTTGATTGATGACCCTTCTCTTTGAGCTATGTCCTAATGAATGACCCCTCTCTTTGAGTGTATGTCATAATGAATGGTCCCTTTCTTAGAGTGTATACCGTGATGGACGACCCCTCTTATGAGCGTATGTCATGATGAATGACCCGTCTCTTCTAGTGCATGTCATATTTAATGGCCCCTTTCATAGAGCATATACCGTGATGGACGACCCCTCTCTTTGAGCGTATGTCATGATGAATGACCCCTCTCTTCGAGTGCATGTCATAATTAATGGCCCCTTTCTTAAAGCGTATACCGTGATGGACGAACCCTCTCTTTTAGCATATGTCGCGATGAATGACCCCTCTCTACGAGTGCATGTCATAATGAACGGTAACTCTCTTTGAGCAAATGTTGCGATGAATAACCCTTCTTAGAGCGTATATCAAGATGAACGAACCCTCTCTTCGAGCGTATGTCTCGATAAACGATGCCTCTCTTCGAGTGCTTGTCATAGTGAACGGTCCCTTTCTTAGAGCGTATACCGTGATGGACGACCCCTCTCATTAAACGTATGTCGCGATGAATGACCCCTCTCTTCTAGTGCATGTCATAATGAACGGTCTGTTTCTTAGAGCGTATACCGTGATAGACAACCCCTCTCTTCGAGTGCTTGTGATATAATGGTGAATGACCCCTCTCTTCTAGCGTATGTCATAATGAACGGTCCCATTCTTTGAGCGTAATCCGTGATAGACGACCCCTCCTTTTGAGCATATATCGGGATGACTAACTCCACTCTTTGAGCGTATGTCACGGTGGATGATCTTATCTTCTAGCGTATGTCATAATGAACGGTCCCTCTCTTTGAGCGTATGCCGTGATAGACGACCCCTCTCTCTGAGTGTTTGTCGCGAAGACTGATGCCACTCTTAGAGTGCATGTCATGGTGAACGGTCCCACTCTTTGAGCGTATACCGTGATGGACGACCCCTCTCTTTGAGCATATGTCGCGATGAATGACCCCCTCTACGAGTGCATGTCATAATGAACTGTCCCTCTCTTTAAGTGTATACCGTGATGGACGATCCCTCTCTTTGAGTATATGTCGCATTGAATTACCTCTTCGAGCGTTTGACATAATGAAAGGTCACTCTCTTTGCGTGTATGCCGTGATGGATGACCCCTCTTTTTGAGCTTAGGTCGCAGTGCATGATCACTCTCTTCGAGGGTATGTCACAGTGCATGATCACTCTTTGAGCGTATGTCATAATGAACGGTCTTTCTCTTTGAGCGTATGCCGTGTTGGATGACCACTCTTTGAGCGTATTTCGTTGAGAATGAAACCTCTCTTCGAGTGCATGTCATGGTGAATGGCCCCTCTCTTTGAGCGTATATCGTGAAGAATGACCCTTCTCTTTTAGCGTATATCGCGGTGAATGACCCCTCTCTTCGATTGCATGCCATAATAAATGGTACCTTTTTTAGAGCGTATACCGAGATGGACGACACCTCTCTTTAAGCATATTTCACGATGAATGACCCCTCTCTTCGAAGTGCATGTCCAATTGAACGGTCCCTGTCTTGGAGCATATACCGTGATCGACGACCCCTCTCTTTGAGCATATGTCACGATGAATGACCCTTCTCTTCGAGTGAATGTCATGGTGAAATGTCCCTCTCTTTGAGTGTATACCGTGATGGATGACCCTTCTCCTTGAGCGTATGTCGCGGTAAATGATCCCTCTCTTTGAGCATATGTCATAATGAACAGTCCCTCTCTTGGAGCGTATACCATGATGGACCACCCCTCTCTGTGAGCGTATGTCGCGATGAATGACCCCTCTTCAAGTGCAAGGCATAATAAACAGTCACTTTCTTAGAACGTATACCGTGATGGACGACCCTTCTCTTTGAGCGTATGTCGCGGTAAATTACACCTCTCTTCGACCGTATGTCATAATGAATGGTCCCTCTCTTGGAGCGTATATCATGATGGACCACCCCTCTCTGTGAGCGTATGTTGCGATGAATGACCCCTCTTCGAGTGCAAGGCATAATAAACAGTCACATTCTTAGAGCGTATATCGTGATGGACGATGCTTCTCTTTGAGCGTATGTCGCGGTGAATGACCCCTTGCTTTGACTGTATGTCATAATGAACGGTCCATCTCTTTGAGCGTATGCCGTGATGGACGATCCCTCTCTTTGAGTGTATATCGCGATGAGTGACCCCTCTCTTAGATTACATGTCATGGTGAACGGTCCCTCTCTTTGAGTGTATATCGTGGTGGACAACCCTTCTCTTTGAGCGTATGTTGCGATGAAAGACCCCTCACTTCGAGTGCATGTCAGAATGAACGGTCCCTTTTTTAGTGTATAGCATGATGAACGACCCCTCTCTTTTAGCGTATGTCTCGAAGAACGACCCCTCTCTTCGAGTGCATTTCATATTGAACGGTCCCTCTCTTTGAGCGTATACCATGATCGATGACCCCTCTCTTTGAGCCTATGTTGCCATGAATGATCATTCTCTTCGAGTGCATGACAAGGTGAACGGTCCCCCTCTTTGAGCGTATACCATGGTTGATGACCCCACTTTTTGAGCGCATGTCGCGATGAATGACCCACCTCTTCGACTGCATTTCATAATGAACGGTCATTTCTTAGAGCGTAATCCGTGATGGACGACCTTTTTGTCTGAACGCATGTCGCGATGAATGACCCCTCTCTTCGATTGCATGTCATAATAAACAATCTCTTTCTTAGAGCGTATGTCGTGATGGACGATCCCTCTCTTTGATCTCATTCCGCGATGAATGACTTCTGTTCGAGTGCATGTCATTGCGAACGTCCCTCTGTTTGAGCGTATACCATGATGGACGACCCCTCTCTTTGAGCGTATGTCGCGAGGAATAACCCCTCTCTTCGAGTGCATGCCATAATAAATAGTCTCATTCTTAGAGCTTATAATGTGATGGATGACCCTTCTCTTTGTGCGTATGTTGCGATGAATGACCCCTCTTTCCGAGTGCATGTCGTAATAAATGGTCCTTTTCTTAGAACGTATACCTTGATTGATGACCCTTCTCTTTGAGCTATGTCCTAATGAATGACCCCTCTCTTCGAGTGTATGTCATAATGAATGGTCCCTTTCTTAGAGTATATACCGTGATGGACGACCCCTCTCTTTGAGCGTATGTCCCGATTAATGACCCCTCTCTTCCATTGCATGTATAAATAAACGGTCCCTCCCTTTGAGTGTATGTCGTGATGAACAAACCATCTCTTTGAGTGTATATTGCGATGAATGACCCCTCTCTTCGAGTGCATGTCATGATGAATGATCCCTCTTTGAGCTCTTACCGTGATGGACGACCCCATTCATTGAGTGTATGTCATGATGAATGACCCCTCTTCGAGTGTATGTCATAATGAATGATCCCTCTCTTTGAACGAATGCCATGACGGACGACCCCTCTTTTTGAGCGTATGTCGCGGTGAATGACCTCTCTCTTCGAGCGTATGTCATATTGAACGGTCTCTCTCTTTGAGCGTATACTGTGATGGACGACCCCTCTCTTTATGCATATGTCGCGTTGAATGATTCCACTCTTCGAGTGCATGTCACGGTGAATGGTCCCTCTCTTTGAGCGTATATCGTAATGGACGACTCCTCTCTTTGAGCGTATGTCGGGATGACTGACCCCTCCGTTAGAGTGCATGTCATAATTAACGTTTCCTTTCTTAAAGCGTATACCGTGATGGACGATCTCTCTCTTTGACTGAATGTCTCAATGAATGACCCCTCTTTTCGAGTACATGTCATAATGAACGGTCCCTATCTTTGAGCGTATACCATGATGGCCGCCGCCGCTTTTTGAGCGTATGTCGCGATGAAAGACCACTCTCTTCGAGTGCATGTCATAATGATTGGTCCCTCTCTTTGTCGCAATGAATGACCCATCTCTTCGAGTGCCTTTCATAATGAATGGTCCCTTTCTTAAAGCGTATACCGTGATGGACAACCCCTCTTTTTGAGCATATTATTCGATGAATGACCCCTCTCTTTGAGTGCATGTCATGGTCAGTGGCCCCTCTCTTTGAGCGTATACCATGATGAACGACCCTTCTAGTTGAGCGTATGTCGCGAGAAATGACCCCTCTCTTCGAGTGCATGCCAAAATAAATTGTCCCTTTCTTAGAGGTTATAACGTGATTGACGACCCTTCTCTTTGAGCGTTTGTTGCTATGAAATGACCCCTCTCTTCGAGTGCATTCTATAATGAATGGTCCCTTTCTTAGAGCGTATACCGTGATGGATGACCCCTCTTTTTGAGTGCATGTCATAATGAACAATCCCATTCTTACAGCATATACGATGATGGACAACCCCTCTCTTTGAGCGTATGTCGAGAGGAATGACCCCTCTCTTCGAGTGCATGTCATAATAAACAGTCTCATTCTTAGAGCTTATAATGTGATGGAGACCCTTCTCTTTGAACGTATGTTGCGAATAATGACCCCTCTTTTCGAGTGCATTCCATAATGAATGGTCCTTTTCTTAGAGCGTATACCGTGATGGATGACCCTTCTCCTTGACCGTATGTCGCGGTGAATGACCCGTCTCCTTGACCCTATGTCGCGGTGAATGACTCGTCTCCTTGACCCTATGTCGCGGTGAATGACCCGTCTCTTCGAGCGTAAGTCATAATGAACGGTCCATCTCTTTGTGCGTATACCATGATGGACGACCCCTCTCTTAACCGTATGTCGCGATGAATGACACCTCTCTTCGAGTGCATGTCATAATGAACGGTCCCTCTCTTTGTGCGTATACTGTTATCAATGACACCTCTCTTCGAGTGCATGTCATAATGAACGGTCCCTCTCTTTGTGCGTATACCGTTATCAATGACCACTCCCTTTGAGTGTATGTTGCGATGAATGATCCTTTCCTTCGAGTGCATGACATGGTGAACGACCCCACTCTTTGAGTGTATACCGTGATGGACGACCCCTGTCTTTGAGCGTATCTCGCGATGAATGACCCCTCTCTTTGAGTGCAATTCATAATTAATGGTCCCTTTCTTAGAGCGTATACCGTGATGGACGACCCTTCTCTTAGAGCGTATGTCGCGATAAATGACCCCTCTGTTCGAGTTCATGTCATAATGAACAGTCCCTTTCTAAGAGCGTATATCGTGATGGATGACCCCTCTCTTTGAGCAAATGTTGCGATGAATGACCTTTCTCTTCAAGTGAATTTTATGGTGAACGGTTCCTCTCTTTGAGCGTATACCGTGATGGACGACCCCTCTCTTTGAGCATATGTCGTGATGAATGACTTCACTCTTCGAGTGCATGTCATAATGAACGATAGCTTTCTTGAAGCGTATACCGTGGTGGACGATCCCTCTCTTTGAGTGTATGTTGCGGTGAATGACCCCTCTCTTCGCTTACATGCCATAATAAACAGTCCCTCTCTTTGAGCGTATGCCGTGATGGACGACCCCTCTCTTTGAGCGTATGTCGGGATGAATGACCCCTCTCTTTGAGTGCATGTCATGGTGAACTGTCACTCTCTTTGAGCGTATGTCGCGAAAAATGGCCCTCTCTTCGAGTGCATGTTATAATGAATGGTCCCTCTCTTTGAGAGTATACAATGATGGACGATCCTCTCTTTGCGCGTATGACACGGTGAATGACCCCTCTCTTCGAGCGTATGGCGTAATGGATGGTCCCCTCTTTGAGCGTATGATGTGATGGATAACCCCTCTCATTGAGCGTATGTCGCAATGAATAACCCATCTCTTCAAGTGCATGTCATTATGAATGTTCCCTCTCTTTGACCGTATACCGTGATGAACGACCCCTTTTTACGAGTGCATGTCATAATGAACGGTCTCTTTCTTAAAGCGTATATCGTGATGGACGACCCCTCTTTGAGCGTATGTTACGGTGATTGACCCCCTCTCTTCGAGTGTATGTCATAATGAATGATCCCTCTCTGATATGATCCCGGTTACATGAGTTTCCAGAATTTACTAATTGCCCGATCATGAACGTTGTAAGTAATTCAAAAGGTGATAAAATGAATTTAAAAGGGTTATTGATGATGGGATTGGTATGATTGCGTAAGCTAATTTAGTGATTTGATGAGAACGTATAAGATGAATGAAGGATGATGATGAAGGCATATGTTTAAT
This sequence comes from Abelmoschus esculentus, assembly GCA_035048815.1. Lineage (NCBI taxonomy): Eukaryota > Viridiplantae > Streptophyta > Magnoliopsida > Malvales > Malvaceae > Abelmoschus > Abelmoschus esculentus. The sequence continues at coordinate 15,455,508 of JAUCBN010000007.1, read as the reverse complement.
TAATGCATGAGTTATGATAGTAAGTAACCAGGAAAGAACCGACATTATAGAGAATGTCGACCCGAATCCTATTGGATGTTTTGAGGAACGAGGAAGTAATCAACACAATGTCATCCAACTTTCTTGTGATAGGGTCAAAATATTTTTGTAACAATCTCTTTATCTCACGATTAAAATCTTGAGACATAATGAAACAAAGAAAAAATCCTTACAAATCAAAATCTCACTATTAAACTCCAAAAAAAATTCACTAACCAAATCCTCACTGTCACTCAGAAAAAAGATCACTCCACTCGTGTTTGCACTTGGAATAGGCTTTTCCCTTGATGAACACCTTGCATTTTACCACTCATTCTCTCCCTATGTTCTTAAAGGAACTAGATCGACTTGATCAAATATTTTTCCTTGTGAAATCGGCTTAAACTAAAATTGAGTATGGTGGTAGATGTAAGGTAATATGATAGGAAAAAAATATGAAACCAATGATGCTAAAATTGAAGGATGGTGTAAAACACAAATGATGCTCAAAATCAAGAATCAAATTGATAACAAATGATGCAATATTCTTTCGTACTTTTATGCCAAGCTTTTCTTTTCTCTTTTGAATATTTTTCTTATTTTTTATATCAATTTTGAAAAAAAAAATTCTTCCGAGAAAATGAAAGTTAATACTTACTTGTTCGACTTAGCTCTGATACCAAATGATATGATCATGGTTACATGAGTTTTCGGAATTCACTAGTTGACCGATCGTGAATGTTGTAAGTAATTCAAAAGGTGATGAAATGAATTCAAAGGGGTTTTTGATGATGATATTGGTATGATTGCGGAAGCTAATTTAGTGATTTGATGAGAATGTATAAGATGAATGGAAGATGATGATGAAGACATATGTATAATTAATGCATGAGTTATGATAGTAAGTAACCAAGAAAGAACCGACATTACAGAGAATGTCAACCCGAATCCTATTGGATGTTTAGAGGAACGAGGAAAGAATCAACACTATATAAAAGTAAAGACCCGTTTCCTATAATGTTCATAAACAAAAGACTATGACCCTCTAGTTAGAAACCTTGGTATATGGAAATAAGGAATGACGCCATAAGGAGAATTCCTTGATATGTCGGATAAGTTCAATGAAGAACAAAGAGATAAAACTCTCACACAAAAGTGTATTAGAGTCAAAGTTGATTTTTTTACAAATGAAATGCTAGGGACTATTTATAGGAAAACAAAATAAAAAAAAAGACTAATAAATAAACATGACAATGATGACAAGACATTAAGGCTTGTGTTCTTCCATCTTCTTTGGTAGCTAAATAGTTTAATAGAATATGTAGGATGATTGTGAACAACACTAGGATAAATGTAGACATCCATTTGTACAAGGGATAGTGTCTCATTGAATTCCATGCTCATCTACAAGTCATTTATCCTCCTTGAATGTCATAATGGTATGAATAAAGAATCTCTTCAATGTGTATCTTATTGTAGAATTTGAATAGTCTCACAAAATGGATGATAAGAGGGCCTTGAATGCTTTTTTTTCTGAAAAAAGATGTCATTCAATTTCTTGTTTCTCTTGCTGAATATGAAAAGTCTCACCTTGGTTCAAGTTCATCCTTGCATGCCTTTCCTGTAATAAAATTCCAGTTTGCTTTGTCTTCGGTAAAATGATCATATCTCAAGCTCCCGATATCAGATCAATGTGATTCAAAGTGCATTGGAAAGATAAGAAATAGGGAAACAATTTTTAAGAAGACTTAAAAACTCATTTCGGCCTAGATCCAACTCAAATATGGAGATTAAGTTGGATTAATATACAAGACTCCTTGAATTCCCTCTTTATGTATTGTTTTAATTCATGCCTTCACTCTCACTTGATTTCTTGAATCCCAAAAGACTTCAAATATGTCTTTATTCAACTTTAATGCACCTAATAACACAAAAACATATGTTAAAATATTGCAACTTATATGCAAATTAGAACTTAAATAAACTAGCATGCTTAATGAACATAACTTATTTAATGAACTAGCATGCTTATGAACTACCATGCTTACATGAGATAACATAATATTAAGTGAACTACCATGCATTCTTAAACATGCAAAATTATTAATGCTCATGCAACTACACGCAACAAACCCCTAAGCTAGCACTCAAAAATGCATATACTGACATGAATAACTAAAAGATGAAATAAGGAAAAACTCCCTTAACCTTGAAGATCTTCGATGATGGTGGAGGTTCTTCCTTCGGGTTGAAATACACCTTAAAAAATATGACCTCAGTTTAAACGTCCAAAAAGATGGAAAAATAAGCTTCTTGAAGCTTATTGAATGTAAACAACTTGCCTCGGTCAAACGGTCTCAAAAAGGTTGCAGAAATAATTTAAGGATCGTATTTGTGCTCGCATCACTCTCTTTGAGCGTATACCGTGATGGATGACCCTTCTCTTTGAGTGTATGTCGCACTGACTGACCCCTCTCTTCGAGCGTATATCAAAATGAACGGCCCCTTTCTTACAGCGCATAACGTGATGGACGACCCCTCTCTTTGAGCGTATATTGTGATGAATCACCCCTCCCTTGGGAGCATGTTATAATGAACAGTCCATTTCCTAAAGCGTATACCGTGATGGACGACCCTTGTCTTTGAACGTATGTCACGATTAATGACCCCTCTCTTTGAGTGAATGTCATAATGAACAGCCCATTTCTAAAAGCGTATACCGTGATCGACAACCCCTCTCTTTGAGCGTATGTCGCGATGAATGGTCCCACTCTTCGAGTGCATGTCATGGTGAACGGTCCCACTTTTTGAAAGTATACCGTGATGGACGACCCTTCTCTTTGAGCGTAAGTCGTGATGAATGACTCCTCTCTTTGAGCGTATGTCATAATGAACGGTCCCTATCTTTGAGCGTATACCGTGATGGACGACCCCTCTCTTTGAGCGTATGTTAGGGTGAATGACCTTGTCTTCGAGCGTATGTCATAATGAACTGTCCCTCTCTTTGAGCGTATACCGTGATGGATGACCCCTCTCTTGGAGCGTATGTCGCGATGAATAACCCCTCTCTTTAAGTGCATGTCATAATGAACGGTCCCTCTCTTTAGGTTATACCATGATGGATACCCCTCTCTTTGAGCGTATGTCACGATGAATGACCCTTCACTTCGAGTACATGTCATAAATAATGGTCCCTTCCTTAGAGCGTATACAGCGATGGACGACCCATCTCTTTGAGCATATGTCGCAATGAATGACCCTTCTCTTTGAGTCCATGCCATAATGAACGGTCCCTTTCTTAGAGTGCATAACGTGATGGACGACCCCTCTATTTGAGTATATGTCGCAATGAATGACCCCTCCCTTCGACTGCATGTCGTAATGAATGATCCTTTTCTTAGAGCGTATACCGTGATGGCTGACCCCTTTCTTTAAGCGTATGTCGTGGTGAATGACATCTCTCTTCGAGCGTGTCATAATGAATGATCCCTCTCCTTGAGCGTATGCTGTGATGAACGACCCCTTTCTTTGAACGTATGTCTCAATGAATGATCCCACGCTTCGAGTGCATGTCATGGAGAACGGTCCCGCTCTTTGAGCGCATACCGTGATGAACGACCCCTCTCTTTGAGCATATGTCGCGATGAATGGCCCCTCTCTTCGAGTACATGACATAATTAAAGGTCCCTCCCTTTGAGCGCTTACCGTGATGGACACCTCCGCACTTTGAGCGTATGTCGCAATGAATGACCCCTCTCTTCAAGTTCATGCCATAATGAATGGTCTCTCTTTTTGAGCATTTACCATTATCGATGACTGAACGGTCTATCTCTTTGAGCATTTACCCTTTGAGCATATGTTGCGATGAATGAACCTTCTCTTTGAGTGAATGTCATGGTGAACGGTCCCTCTCTTTGAACGTATACCGTGATGGCCGACCCCTTTCTTTGAGCGTATATCGTGATGAATGATCCCTCTCTTCGAGTGCATGCGATAGTAAACGGTCCATTTCTTAAAGCGTATACCTTGATGGACGACCCTTCTCTTTGAGCATATGTCGCGGTGAATGACCCCTCTCTTCGAGTGCATATCATAACGAACAGTCGCATTCTTAGAGCGTATATCGTGATAGATGTCCCCTCTCTTTGAGCGTATGTCGCAATGAATGACTCCTCTCTTCGAGTGCATGTCATGGTGAACGAGTCCTCTCTTTAAGTTTAAACCGTGATGGACGACCCTCTCTTTGAGCGTATGTTGCGATCAATGACCCCTTTCTTCGAGTACATGTAATAATCAATGGTCTGTTTCTTAGAGCGTATACTGTTATGGATGACCCCTCTCTTCGAGTGCATGCTATAACGAATGGTCATTTTCTTATACGTATACCATGATGAATGACCCCTTCTCTTTGAGCGTATGCTGCGATGATTGACACCTCTCTTTGATTGCATGTCATAATGTACGGTCCGTCGCTTTGAGCTTATACCGTGATCGATAACCCCTCTGAGCGTATGTTGCGATGAATGACCCCACTATTCGAGTGTATGTCATGGTGAACAGTCGCTCTCTTTGAGCGTATAATGTGATGGACGACACCTCTCTTTGAGCGTATGTCGCGCCGAATGACCCCTCTCTTTGAGTGCATGCCATAATTAACGGTCTCTTTCTTAGAGCGTATACCTCAATGGACTCCTCTCTTTGAGCGTATGTCGCGATGAATGACACCTCTCTTCGAGTGCATGTCATGGTGAACGATCCCTCAATTTGAGCGTATATCGGGAAGAATGACCCCTGTCATTGAGCGTATGTCGCGATTAATGACCCCTCTCTTCGAGTGCTTGTCATAATGAACGATACCTTTCTTAACGCGTATACTGTTGTGGACGACCCCTCTCTTTGAGCGTATGTCACGATGAATGACCCCTCTCTTTGAGTGCATATAATGGTAAACGGTCCCTCTATTTGAGCGTATACCGATATGGACAACCCCTCTCTTGAAGCGTATGTCGCTATGAATAACCTCTCTCTTCTAGTGCATGTCATAATGCACGGTCCCTCTCTTTGACCGTATACTGTGATCAATGAGCCCTCTCTTTGAGCGTATGTTGCGATGAATGACCCCTCTCTTCGAGTGCATGTTATGGTGAACGGTCGCTCTCTTTGTGTGTACACTATGATGGACAACCCCTCTCTTTAAGAGTATGTCGCGATGAATGACCCCTCTCTTTATTTAGTTTAATCAACACTCAAACTTATTTGTGTTTTTAATTTTATTTTACAGAAGCAATAAGACTAAAGGAAGCATATTAAGTATACCAATCCTTAAGAAGACGATAACTCGATAAAATACTTATCACTTATTACTTAACATGTACACTTGCACCCCAATTGCGCATATTCAGTACGAATCATTATAATGAACGGTCTCTTTCTTATAGCCTATATCGTGGTGGACAATCCCTCTCTTTGAGCGTATATCGCGGTGAATGACCCCTCTCTTCGAGCGTAAGTCATAATGAACGGTCCATCTCTTTTAGCGTATGCCATGACGGACGACCACTCTCTTTGAGCATATATCGCGATGAATGACCCCACTCTTTGAGTGCATGTCATGGTGAACGATCCCTCTCTTTTAGCGTATACCGTGATGGACGACCCCTCTCTTTGAGTGTATGTCGCGATGAATGAACCCTCTCTTCGAGTGCATGTAATAATGAACGGTCTCTCTCTTTGAGAGTATATCGTGATCGATAACCCCTATCTTTGAGCGTATGTTGCGATGAATGACCCTTCTTTTCGAATGCATGTCATGGTAAACGTTCCCTGTCTTTGACCGTATACCGTGATGAACAGGTATGTCGCAATGAATGACACTCTCTTTGAGTGCATGTCATAATGAACGGTCCATCTCTTTAAGTGTAAACCGTGACGAACGACCCTTCTCTTTGAGCGTATGTCGCGATGAATGACCCCTCTTCGAATGCATGTCTTAATGAACGGTCCCTCTCTTTTAGCGTATACCGTAATCGATGACCCCTCTTTTTAAGCGTATGTTGCAATGAATGACCCCTCTCTTTGAGTGCATGTCATAATAAACAGTCCCTCTCTTTGAGCGTATAAAGTGATCAATGACCCCTCTATTTTAGTGCAAATTATAGTGAACGGTTCCTTTCTTAGAGCGTATATCGTGATGAATGACCCCTCTCTTCGAGTGCATATCATAATGAACAGCCCCTTTCTTAGAAAGTCTATCGTGGTGGTTGCCCCTCTCTTTGAGCGTATATCACTGTAAATGACCCCTCTTCAAGCTTATGTCATAATGAACGGTCCCTCTCTTTGAGGGTATACCGTGATGGACAACCCTTCTCTTTTAAGTGTATGTCGCGATGAATGACCTTCTCTTCGAGTGCATGTCATAATGAAATAGTCCCTTTGATGTGAGCACATCATGTCAAGTTCAACAGGTTGATTTGGAGGTCTTACCATCAGGACCTATCACACGTTCTAAGGCAAAGAAATGCAGGGAAGCTCTTTTCCTTACTTGTGCTAACATTTCAGATTCATTTGAGAATGTTCATGCCTTAGAATATGATGTTTATAATGTGTTGCATGCTGATATGTGACATATTTAGGTATATATATTAGTATGTGTGTTTACTTATGTATATACTATGTTAATTATGTTTGCATTTGGTTTTAAGTGTGTTTGTGTGGTTAAAATAAGACTACAAGGCTTTTTAGATGTGTTTGCCTTGTTCTAATATAGGTACTTAGGAGAACCTTAGCTCAAGTGGGCATACTCAGCTCATGTCCAGCTCAAGAGAGTGTATGCAGTTCAATACCAGCTCAAGTGGATTATATTCAAATCAGAAGAAGCTCAATGGTGTGCACGCAGCTCACCTTAGCTTGAGGCAGCTCAGAGGCTTAGCGCCCAGCTCCATTTAGCTCCTAACACTCTTAGCTAGTTCGTTTAGCTCATCTCCATTTCCAGCTCAACTCAAATCAAGTTGAAGTGACCTACAGTAGCTGAAAACTATCGTACACGAAGAGCAGGTGTCCTACGCATGTGCCATGCATGTGGGGCTCACATAGCACCCTTCTCCACAAGTTTGGGCATCCAAAAGCAAGCAAGCCAAACAAGGCCCTTGCTCTGAAGACCAATCAGCAACATTGGATAAGAATGAGTGGTTTCTTATTCAAATTCAAACATTAAACATATGTTTAATGTGTTTTAAGTGCCAAAACATGTGGCTAAGGATATAAGGAGCCTAGGAGAAGTTATTTGAGCATTTAAATTTTAATTTTCGTTTGAATTAAGGCCACAAATTCAAGTTTGGCCAACTTCTCCTTTATTCCTATATATTTACTCAATTTTGTAAAGACAAGGTTAGACAATTTTATGAAACAATATTTTTGTGAGAAATTCTCTCAATTTCAGTTCTTCATTAAACTTTTCTTGACATTTTTAGACTTTGTTTGAGTGTGTTAATTCCTTGATACTTCGGGTTCCTAGATCACTATCTAGAGGGTCCAAGTCTGTTGACTGAAAACATATTCGATTCGGGTCCGCTCAGTATATTGTTCGGGTTCTTTCGAGTTCAACGTTGTTATTATTTTTCCAGCAACTTCAACATCCAATTCTGCCATTTTGGATATTATAATGCAGCCATGAAAGCCCTTGAAGCATTTCATCTTCGTTAAATCCTAGAAACGCAGAAATCCTTCATCTTTTTTTTTTTTAATTTTCTCTGTTCTCTAGTAATTTTAACACTACTCTTACGTCTATAATCTTGTGTTTATTGCAGAGATATGCGTGCTATTATCCTAGATCCGTTTCAAACAAGGATGGTTGTTTTTGAAGCAACGTATCCGTTTATCACCCTTTCTTAGGGCGTATACCATGATGGATGATTCCTTTCAAAAAAAAAAACATGATGGATGACCCCTCTCTTTGAGTTCATGTCATAATGAATGCTCCACTTCTTAGAATGTATACCATGGTGGACGACCCCTCTTTGAGCGTATGTCGCGATGAATGACCCTTCTCTTCTTTCTGCATGTCGTAATGAACGTCCCTTTCTTAGAGTATATACCGTGATGGACGACACCTCTCTTTGAGCGTATGTTACGGTGAATGACCCCTGTCTTCAAGCATCTGCTATAATGAACGGTCCCTCTCTTTGAGTGTATGTCATAATGAACGGTACCTCTCTTTGAGCGTATACCGTGATGGACGACCCCTCTCTTTGAGCATATTGTCACGGACCGTGAGCTCTGACCCCGTGACAATATGTTGTGATGAATGACCCCACTCTTCGGGTGCATTTCATAATGAACGGTCCGTTTGCTAGGGCGTATACTGTGATGGACGACCCTTGTCTTTGAGCGTATATCACGATTATTGACCCCTCTTTGAGTGCATGTCATAATGAATGGTCCCTTTCATAGAGTGTACATCGTGGTGGACGACCCCTCTCTTTGAGCGTATGTCATAATGAACGATCCCTCTTTTTGAACGTATGCCGTGATGGATGACCCCTCTCATTGAGCGTATGTCGCGATGAATAACCATTCTCTTCGAGTGCATGTCATAATGAACGGTCCCACTCTTTGACCATATACCGTGATGGACGACCCCTCTCTTTGAGCATATGTCGCGATGAATGATTCCTCTCTTTGAGTGCATGTCATAATGAGCGATCACTTTTCTTAGACTGTATACCTTGATGAACAACCCCTCTCTTTGATGGACAAATTGATTAGCCTAGACAAAGATTAAAGACTCATTATTCTGGTGTTAAAGGCCTATTAATTTGTAGGTTATCATATCTTCAATTGACAGCCAAAAAGGTTTGATCTAACAAGGATGAATGTGGACATTTGTAAGATGAATGTAGACATACAAATCATCCACATGGAGAAACTCTTGGGCTAATGAATTTGATAAGCTTTATGGAGGATTAAGCATCTCTTAAGTAGTCTTTAAGTGCCTCTTTAAGTGGTGTATCTAGGAGCTCTTCAATGCATTGTTTTCTTGCTGAAACTGAAAGCCTTTAAGTGGTGTGTAAATCTCCCTTGAATGTCTTGAAACTGATAAGCCATCATGGTGTCTTCAAGTGTCTTTAATTGGTAGTAAATGACTTGTCATTCTTGTAGAAAATGATCAGCCATTTGATCCCAAATGAATACCCTAGATGAAAATATAAGCAACCATTAGATAACAACTTTATTCAATAAAATAAAAGTGAATGCATGAAACATATTTAATGAGCTAGTTTAATTAATGAAACTAGTTACATTGAATGATCTAGTTTAATTAATTTATCCACACACTAAATGAACTCATAAACATAAGAAAACTAACATGCTTTAAGTGAACTATCATGCATTAATTAAACTAATGAACTTAATTGAACTAACATGCTTAAATGAATATCAAACATTATTTATTCTTGCACACATGCTGAAATTAAATTTAAAAAACTTCAGAAAAAACTCATGCAAACTCATGCACAAGTAAGAGGTTGTATTGTTCCAACATAGTTGGTGTTGCATTCTCTAATTTCCAGCCTTGAATAAATAGATTTCCCATGGCCTCTTGAAATTTCTTGGTTTTAGCATGAGTCATAGGTCCAATAGGAAATTCTTCTAATTCATTGTTGGTTGTGATCGTATCATTCCCTCCATCTTGAAAGCGATTTGACCCCAAATCGTCACCTACATGAAATGGAGATAAATCAGCCACATTGAATGTTGCACTGACATTAAACTCACCTGGGAGGTCTAATTGATAGGTATTATCATTGACACGCTTGATCACTTGAAAAGGACCATCCCCTCTAGGCATCAATTTTGATTTGCGTTGGGCTGGAAATCTTTCTTTTCTCATGTACAACCAAACCCAATCTCCCGGATCGAATGTAATTTGTTTACGTCCCTTGTTAGCTTGTTGCTCATATTGCCTAGTTCTCTTTTCAATTTTGTCCCGCACTTGTTGATGGAGTTTTTTTGACAAATTCAGACTTGTTTCTCCCATCTTTATTCATAATTTGATCAGCGGGCAAAGGTAATAAATCCAATGGAGTTAAGGGATTGAAACCATATACTATTTCAAATGGTGACATTTTAGTGGCGGAATGAATGGATCGGTTGTAAGCAAACTCCACATGTGGCAAGCTTTCCTCCCAAGTCCTCAAATTCTTTTTGATGATTATCCTCAACAACATGGATAACACCCGGTTCACCACTTCAGTTTGACAATCTATTTGTGGATGGCAAGTTGTGGAAAATAACAACTTGGTTCCAATCTTGCTCCATAATGTTCTCCAAAAATGGCTTAAGAACTTCACATCTCGATCAGATACGATAGTTCTTGGAACACCATGCAATCTCTTGATTTCCCTGAAAAATAAATTAGCAACATGTGAAGCATCATTAGTCTTATTACAATGAATAAAATGAGCCATTTTAGAGAATCGATCCACTACTACAAAGATGGAATCTTTGTTATTCTTTGTACGTGGCAGCCCAAGTACAAAATCCATGGATATGTCTACCCAAGGTACATTAGGAATAGGTAGTGGAGTATATAGGCCATGGGGCATGGCTTTTGACTTGGCCTTTCTACATGTGATACAACGATCACATAGCCTCTCAACATCTCGTTTCATCTTTGGCCAATACAAGTGCTCTTGAAGCATGTTCAACGTCTTCGCTACTCCAAAATGTCCCATTAGTCCTCCCCCATGTGCTTCCTTGAGGAGCAACTCTGGAATGGATCCTTGTGGGATGCAAAGCTTCCCTTCCTTGAATAGGTATCCATCATCTCTATAAAACTTATCATGTGCACCTTTCTCACAAATATTGTACACTTCACCAAAATCATGGTCAGACTCGTATAATTCCTTAATGAAAGCAAAACCTAACAATTTAGAGTCTAAGGTGTTAAGAAGGGCATACCTACGTGACAATGCATCAGCAACAATGTTTTCCTTACCCTTTTTATACATGATCACATAAGGGAAGGCTTCAAGAAACTCAACCCATTTGGCATGTCTCTTGTTTAGCTTATGCTGACCCTTGATGTGCTTTAATGCCTCGTGGTCTGTATGGATGATGAATTCCTTAGACCATAGGTAATGTTACCAAGTTTCCAAGGCCCGAATTAGTGCATACATTTCCTTATCATAGGTCGGATAATTGAGTGTAGCTCCACTCAATTTCTCACTAAAGTAGGCTATGGTGCGTCCTTCTTGAGATAAAACTACTCCAGTTCCCAAACCTGAAGCATCACATTCAACCTCAAAAACTTTGTTAAAATCAGGTAAAGTTAATAATGGTGCATTAATTAAACAATCCTTAATCAGGTTAAAGGATTTCTCTTGTTCTTCACCCCAAAAGAAGTTGGAATTCTTTTTAATGACCCCGGTTAAAGGAGCAGCTAAGGTGCTGAAATTGGGTACAAACCGACGATAGAAGCTTGCTAAACCATGGAAGCTTCTAACTTGGCTAATGCTTGTGTTGGTCTAGTCCATTCCTCAATTGCCTTAACCTTTTCTCTATCAATTTCTAATCCATCTGCACTCACAACAAAACCTAGGAAACAACCTTGTTAGTGCAAAATATGCATTTTTGTAGATTAGCATAAAGTCTTTCATTTCTCAAAACATCTAATACTGACCTTAGATGTTGAACATGTTCACTCAAACTCTTGTTATATATAAGAATATCATCAAAATACACTACACAAAACTTACCTAAGAATTGTCTAAGGATGTGATTCATTAATTTCATGAAAGTGCTTGGTGCATTAGTTAGACCGAACGGCATAACCAACCACTCATATAATCCTTGTTTAGTCTTGAATGCAGTTTTCCACTCATCCCCTTCTCGCATTCGAATTTGGTGGTAATCACTTTTAAGATCAATCTTAGAGAATACCTTAGAACCACTAAGCTCATCTAACATATCATCTAAACGTGGAATAGGATGACGATACTTTACTGTTATTTTGTTAACCGCACGACAGTCCACACACATGCACCATGTACCATCTTTCTTAGGCATAAGTAGAACAGGTACTGCACAAGGACTAAGGCTCTCTCTAATATAACCCTTTTCCATCAAATCTGAAACTTGCCTTTGTAACTCCTTAGTTTCCTCGGGGTTACATCGATAAGCTGGTTGGTTAGGAATGATAGCACCAGGAACAAAGTCAATTTGATGCTCTATTCCACGAATTGGAGGTAGTCCACTTGGAATCTCTTCTGGAAATAGGTCTTCATATTCCTGCAACAATGAAACAATAAAAGATGGCAGATTTGGGTCAAGATTGTTAGTGCTTAAATAACTCTCCTTGTACAAGAATCATCTTTTCCGAAAACAAATTCTTTCTTATCTCTTTTTCTTTAGCAAAAATGCTAACTCTCTTTTTTTCTTCTTTTTCTCTCTCCTTTTTCCGCTCGGATGTTACCTCACTCTCCTTGGTTCTTCTCTCAATTTTGATATCACTCTCTTTGGCTTTTTCAAAGCTTTCTCTTAAATGAAGTTGATCTTTGTGAACTTGCTTTGGTGAAAGTGGGGCTAGAGTGATCTTCCTTGCTTCATGGGTGAAGGTATACCGATTGGTATAACCATCGTGTATGACTCTCCTACCGAACTGCCATGGTCTTCCTAACAAGAGATGACCGGCGTGCATTGACACAACATCACATAACACCTCGTCTTTGTATTTGCCAATGGAAAAAGGCACAATAACTTGTTTGATCACTTTAAGTTTTCCTCCATCATTAAGCCACTGCAACTTGTAGGGATGTGGATGCTTGGTCGTTTCTAGGCCATGTTTATCTACCATTAAAGTACTAGCAACGTTAGTGCAACTACCACCATCGATAATGACAAAGCATACCTTTCCATTAATATGGCAGTGAGTATGAAAAATGTTCTTGCGTTGCTGATCCCCATCAATTGCTTGCATGCTTAGGCTCCTTTTAACAACAAGGACCTCTCCATCTACGGCATGTTCCAACTCTTTTTCTTCTTCAAATTCTTTATCCTCCTCCTCCTCCCCCTCTGGGTCAGTTTCAATCTCTCCATCATCACGGATGAACATAGTGTTGCGGTTAGGGCACTGGCTAGCAATGTGACCTCTCCCCAAACACTTGAAGCATTGTACATCACGGGATCGATTTGGCATGGCTGGACTCTTTCCCTTGTTGGTTTCAACGATGGGTTTGATATTCTTTGATGGTCCGGCTCGGTCATTAGGAGTAAAGGATGGATTCTTTTTTACGTTACTTTGCCCCCATTTAGAAGTAGAACCTCCAAAGACTCGGGGTGCACCTTTCCTTCTGAGTTGCTTCTCCACCTTCATGGCCATATGAACCATGTCTTCTATTTCCACGTAATGTTGCAACTCAACAATGGCTACAATGTTAGGATCAAGACCAGATAGAAACCTTGCCATAGTGGCTTCTCGATCCTCATCAATGTTGGCTCGGATCATGACTACTTCCATGTCTTTATAATAATCCTCAACACTACGATTGCCTTGTGTAAGTTTTTGAAGCTTGTTAAACAACTCTCTATGGTAGTGAGTTGGAATGAATCTTCTACGCTTCACAGCTTTCATCTCATTCCAAGTAGAAATAGGATGTTCACCATTGCGTCTCTTACTAGATGTTAATTGATCCCACCATATAAGTGCATAATCCGTAAACTCAATGGCTACGAGTTTTACCTTTTTAAGCTCTAAATAGTTATGACACTCAAAGATGTGTTCAACCTTCTTTTCCCATGCGAGCTATGCTTCTGGATCCGTTCTTCCTTGAAAAGGAGGAATGGTAATTTTGATGTTGCTGAGATTATCATCCACTCATGGACGTGCTCTTTGGCCTTGTTGTGCCATACTATATTGGGATGATTGATCAAGTCCATGCACATCATCATCCCCTTCAGGATGATACTCCTCATTACCATGATAAGCTTGTGAAATTTCAAGTTGATCAATTCGTTCTAATAAGGGCTCCAATTGCTGTTGAATCATCTTTGCCATTGCTTGTAGCAATGCTTGATTTTGCAAATTGGGAACTCCTTCACCACTGTGACCAGATCTTTGTGACATGATTAGATAAAAAAAAATTAAACCTTACCAACACAAATCCTCACCTTTCCACTCCAAAGAAAATGCACTCACACTCGTGTTTCTCTCGGGATAGGCTTTTCCCCTTAATGCACACTCTTGCCTTTTACCACTCTTGCTCTCTTTTCTAAGTCCGTAGAGAACTTACTCAAGGCTTAACAAGCTTTCTTTGTGGAATTCGGTTAAAACAAAATGGTTAGGAAAAGAAATCAAGAAATAGGTAGCAAACGGATGGTAAAAAAAGATAAAATAGGAATCTGAAGCAAATATGATAAAAATAAAACCCAAACCTTTTTTCACTTTTAAGATATGATCCCTCCCTCTTGAACTTTTTTTTTTGAGATTTTGGATTTTTTTTTGCAATATTTTTTGAATTTTTTTTTTATTTTCTAACCCGAGATAGAGAAAAAAAACAAAATGCTTACTAAATCGCCAATGCTCTGATTACCAATTGATATGAATCCGGTTGCAGAATATCCGAATTTGTATATGTGATTGCCCGATCGTGATTCTAATAAGTAATTGATATGATTACAAGATGATACGACAATGGAATGAAGATAAGTTGATTGTTGTGTTTAGGATGAAGTATGGAAAATATGGATGTATGGTTGATGAAAATGAAAAGATGAAATGTAATTGATGGTGCGGTGTAAACAAAGGAGGAACCAACACTAAAAAGTGATGACCTGCCGTGACTTGGGTGAAAGGCTAATGAATTGCGACCCTCTAGTTATATGAACTAGGAACCAACAATATAAAAAAAATGAAAAGGGATTAATGCCAGAAGAACAATCTTGCAAGCCGATAAAGTTCAAAAAGAACTATAAAAGAAAACACTCTCAAAGTTTAATATATGCCAAAAGTTGTTCCTTTTACAATGAAATGAGTGCCTATTTATAGGTGTAAGACAACAACAAATTGATTAGCCTAGACAAAGATTAAAGACTCATTATTCTGGTGTTAAAGGCCTATTAATTTGTAGGTTATCATATCTTCAATTGACAGCCAAAAAGGTTTGATCTAACAAGGATGAATGTGGACATTCGTAAGATGAATGTAGACATACAAATCATCCACATGGAGAAAATCTTGGGCTAATGAACTTGATTAAGTTGTCATTCATCCTCCTTTAATGGGCTGTTGATAAAGCATTGAATTCAGCAATTGAATGGCCTCTTGAATTTGTTGAAGAAGCATCTTGTGACTATTCCCGTACTGAATTTCCAGCATGCACTGTCTTCACTAATTTAATCACATCTTAAGCTCCTGATATCGGATTGAGGTGATTAAAAGTGCGATGGAAAGCTAAGAAATAGAGGAATAATTTTGAAGAAGACCTCAAGACTCAAATATGCTCGTATCCAATCCAAAAATGACGAACAAGTTGACTGATATTCCTTGAACTCCCTCCTTAAGTGTTACTTTAGTTCTTGCCTTTACTCTCCCTTAAGTGCTGATAATGAAGGCTTTCATTGCATGTCTTCTCTGTTAAAAACTGATAAGCTTTATGGAGGATTAAGTAGCTCTTAAGTAGTCTTTAAGTGCCTCTTTTAAGTGGTGTATCTAGGAGCTCTTCAATGCATTGTTTTCTTGCTGAAACTGAAAGCCTTTAAGTGGTGTGTAAATCTCCCTTGAATGTCTTGAAACTGATAAGCCATCATGGTGTCTTCAAGTGTCTTTTATTGGTAGTAAATGACTTGTCATTCTTGTAGAAAATGATCAGCCATTTGATCCCAAATGAATACCCTAGATGAAAATATAAGCAACCATTAGATAACAACTTTATTCAATAAAATAAAAGTGAATGCATGAAACTTATTTAATGAGCTAGTTTAATTAATGAAACTAGTTACATTGAATGATCTAGTTTAATTAATTTATCCACACACTAAATGAACTCATAAACATAAGAAAACTAACATGCTTTAAGTGAACTATCATGCATTAATTAAACTAATGAACTGTCATGCACTAAATGAACTATCATTGTATAACATGATCGATGAACCATCTCTTTGATCGTATGTTGCGATGAATGGCCGCTCTCTTCGAGCATGTCATGGTGAACGGTCCCTCTCTTTGAGAATATACCGTGATGGACGACCCTTCTCTTCAAGTTCTTGTAATAAAGAATGGTTCCTCACTTTCAGCGTATACCATGATCGATGACCCCTCTCTTTGAGCATATACCGTGATGGACGACCCCTCTCTTTGAGGGTATGTCGCAATGAATGACACCTTCCTTCGAGTGCATGTCATAATTAACGGTCCTTCTCTTAGAGCATATACCGTGATGGACAACCCCTCTCTTTGAGCGTATGTCGCGGTAAATGACTCTCTTCAAGCGTACGTCATAATGAACGGTCCCTTTCTTAGAACGTCTACCGTGATGGCTGACCCCTCTTTTTGACCATAAGTCGCGATGATTGAACCCTCTCTTCGAATGCTTGTCATAATGAACTGTCCCTTTCTTAGAGCGTATACCGTGATAGACGACACCCTCTTCCAGTGTATGTAGCGATGAATGACATCTCTCATCAAGTGCATGTCATAATGAATGGTCCCTCCCTTTGAGCGTATACCTTGATGAATGACCCCTCTCTTTAAGCGTATGTCGCAATGAATGACCCCTCTCAACTAGTGCTTGTCATAATGAATGGTTCCTCTCTTTGAGCGCAAATCATGATGGACGAAACCTCTCTTTTAGCATATGTTGCGATGAATAACCCCTCTCTTCGAGTTCATGTCATAATGAATAATCCCTCTCTTTGAGCGTATACCGTGATCGATGACCCCTCCCTTTGAGCGTATACCATAAAAGACGACCCTTCTCTTTGAGCGTATGTCGCGTTGAATGACAGCTCTCTTCGAGTGCATGTCATAATGAATGGTCCCTCTCTTTGAGCGTATGTCGCGATGAATGACACCTCTCTTCGAGTGCATGTCATAATGAACAGTCTCTTTCTTAGAGTATATACCATGATGGAAAAACCCTCTCTTTGAGCGTATGTCGCGATGAAGGATATCTCTCTTCGAGTGCATATCATAATTCTTAGAGCGTATACCGTGATGGACGACCCCTCTCTTTGAGCGTATGACGCGATGAATGTCTCCTCTCTACGAGTTTCATGTCATAATGAATGGTCCCTTTCTTTGAACGTATACCTTGATGGATGAGCCATCTCTTTAAGCGTATATCGTGATGAATGACCCCTATCTTTGAGCGTATATCATAATGAATGGTCCTTTTTTAGAGCGTATACCGTGATGGACGACCCCTCTCTTTGAGCATATGTCACGATGAATGACGCTTCTCTTTGAGTGTCCCCTCTCTTAGAGCATATGTCGTGATAAATGACCCCTCTCTTCAAGCGTTTGTTATAATGAACGATCCCTTTATTTGAGCGTCTACCGTAATGGTTGACCCCTTTCTTTTAGCGTGTGTCACGTTGAATGACGCTTCTCTTCGAGTGCTTGTAATTATGAACGGTCTCACTCTTTGAGCGTATACCATGATGGAAGTCACCTCTCTTTGAACGTATGTCGCGATGAGTAACCCCTCTCTTTGAGTGCATGTCATTATCAACGGTCCCTCTCTTTGAGCGTATACCTTGATCGATGACCCCTCTCTTTAAGCGTATGTTGCGATGAATAACTCCTCTCTTCGACTCATGTCATGATGAATGGTCCCTCTCTTTGAGCGTATACCGTGATAAACGATCCCTCTCTTTGAGCGTATGTCGCGATGAATGAGCCTTCTCTATAAGTGCATGTCATAATGAACAATCCCTTTCTTAGAGCGTATACCGTGATGGATGAACCCTCTTTGAGTGTATGTCGTAGTGAATGACCCCTTTCTTCAAGCGTATGTCATAATGAATGGTCCATCTCTTTGCGTGTATGCCATGATGGACGACCCTTCTCTTTGAGCGTATGTCATGATGAATGACCCCTCTCTTCGAATGCATGTGATAATGAGCGGTCCCTTTCTTAGAGCGTATACCGTGATGGATGACCCCTCTCTTTGAGCGTATGTCGCGGTGAATGACCACACTCTTCAAGCGCATGTCATAATGAACGGTCCCTTTCTTAGAGCGTCTACCGTGATGGCTGACCCCTCTCTTTGAGCGTATGTCGCGATGAACGACTCCTCTGTTCCAGTGCTTGTCATAATGAACGATCCATCCCTTTGAGCATATACCATGATGGAAGACCCATCTCTTTGAGTGTATGTCATGATGAATGACCTCTCTCTTCTATCGTATGTCATTATGAACATTCCCTCTGTTTTAGCGTATGCCGTGATGGACGACCCCTCTCTTTGAGTGTATGTCGTGATGAATGGCCCTTCTCTTATTCCAATATAATCCGATATCCGATATGGGAATCACTTTCATCATCTTTTGGAGGCTATTTGTATTCCACATGAAGACAAGCAATGAAGGACCTTTTAATGCATAGTATTATGACATTCAAGAAGGTTAATTAGCTTGAGGATCAGCATGGAATTCGAAGAGACACTCCCCTTTTTGCTGTCGAAGTGTCTACATTCATCAAGTGTACATTTTCACCACCTTTTTCTCCGTGGAAGAGAAAGACAAGGCAGCCCAAGAGTCCTTCCACAATTTGGACGAAATTATGTTTATATTAAGCCTAAATTAGGTCCAAATTCATCACTAATACCTTGAATATTCATCCACATAAAGATAGAAGAGAAAACAAAGCATTATTAGCATTCATCACCATAAAGATGAAGCATTCATCTTTTGTTGTAAAACTCTTCATATGATTCCTATGAACACTATAAATAGGAATCTTTCCTTCGTTTGTAAAAAAACAACTTCGATATAATAAAACTCTTTTGAAAGGTTGCTTTCTGCTTTGTTCTTGCGAGAACTCTATCGGCTTCAAGTTAGGCTCGTAGTCTTCATCAATTCCATCTTATTATCGCGTTGGTTCCTAGCTCCTTATAGCTAGTGGGTCATGGGACACACTTCTACAATTTCTATCCATTTCATTGTATTATATTGTTGGTTCCTAGTTCCATATAACTAGTGGGTCACAATCCATCATCTTCCATATCGGTTCAAGAACGTATAAGGTTCAGGTCTTTACTCTTCATAGTGTTAGTTCTTCCTTGTTCCTATGTCAAACTTGTTCTACTACATCCTTTCTTCATTTCCATTTCTACCATCATCCTTGTCAAACCTAGAAAACCCATGCCACCACTATTATCTTTCGCATTCATATTTCCCACTACCATAAATTCCAATATTATATATTCATATCTTAAAACCAATTGTCTCAACAACTAAATTGTCACGACAACGAAACATCTCTCATTGCCACAACAACTAACTTGTCACGAAAAGCAACATTCAAAGCTCTTACTCGAATCACGATCAGGCAACAACATATGATTCGGACTATGCTATCGAGATCAAATGAACACCAAAACACCCAAACGGATAAGGAAGGGTGGTTTTCATTCAAAATTCAAACATTTAACACATGTTAAATGTGTTATATGTGCCAAAACAAGTGGATGAAATTAAAAGGTGCCTAGGATAGTTATTTTTAATTATTTTCGTTTTGAATTATGGCCATATATTCAAAATTCGGCCAACATATTTCTCTCCTATATATTTCCTTAATTTTGTAAGCACAAGGTTACACACTTTGAATAAAAATTATATTTGACTGTTTTTCTCTTATTTGGTTCTTTTTAGAATTTTCCTAACATTCAAACTCGTTTTTGATTGTCAAATTCTTGATACATCAGGTTCATCGATTACTATCTAGAGGGTCCAAGTCCTTTGATGTTAAACATATTAGATTCGGGTTTGCTCAGTATATTGTGTAGGTTCATTCGAGTTTAGCATTTTCAATTGATTCCAACATCATATTCACCATTGTTGAACGCTCGAACTGTTGCCATTGATGTTTCTTGAAGCATTCATCATCCTTGTCTCGAGTTTTCTTCTAAATGCCATTCTTTTCTTATTTTTTTATTAATTTTTGTTTTCCCTTCTATTTCCTAATTTCATCATGTATATAACATTGTTTCCTTGTTGATTTTATGTTATACTTGTTGTAGGAACACGCTTACAACATTCCTAGATCCATAACATACAAAGAAAGTACATTTAGACAGGCTACCTCGTATCAGTTCACTTATAGCGTATGTCGTGATAAATGACCCCTCTCTTTGAGTACAAGTCATAATGAACGGTCCCATCTTTGAGTGTATACCGTGATGGAAGACCTCTCTCTTTGAGCGTATGTCGCGATGAATAACCCCTCTCTTCGAGTGCATGTCATAATGAACGGTCCCTCTCTTTGAGCGTATGTCGTGATGGATGACCCCTCTCTTTGAGCATCTATCGCGATGAATGAACCCCCTCTTTGAGTGCATGTCATGGTGAACGGTCCCTCTCTTTGAGCGTATACCGTGATGGATGACCCCTCTCTTTGAGCGTATGTTGCGATGAATGACCCTTCTCTTCGAGTGCATGTCATGGTGAACGGTCCCTATCTTTGAGTGTATACCGCGATGGGAGACCTCTCTCTTTGAGCGTATGTCGTGATGAATAACCCCTCTTCGAGTGCATGACATAATGAACGAACCCTCTCTTTGAGCGTGTACCGTGATGAACGTACCCTCTCTTTAAGTGTTTGTCGCAATGAATGACCCTTCTCTTCGAGTTCATGTCATGGTGAACAGTACCTCTCTTTGAGCATATACCGTGATGGACGACCCCTCTCTTTGAGTGTATGTCGCGATAAATGACCCCTCTCTTCGAGTGCATGTCATAATGAACAGTCCCATTTTTAGAGAGTATACCGTGATGGACAACCCCACTCTACGAACTTATGAAGTGATGAACGACTCCTCTCTTCGATTCCATGTTATAATCAATAGTTCCTTACTTAGAGCGTATACCATGATAGACGACCTCTCTCTTTGAGCGTATGTCGCGGTGAATGACCTCTCTCTTCAAGCGTATGTCATAATGAACGAGCCCTATCTTGGAGCGTCTACCGTGATGGCTGACCACTCTTTTTGAGCGTATGTCACGAAGAATGACTCCTCTCTTCGAGTACATGTAATACTAAATTGTCCCTCCCTTTGAGTGTATACCGTGATGGACGAGCCTTCTCTTTGAGTGTATGTCGCGACGAATGACCCCTCTCTTCGAGTACATGTCATAATGAACGGTCCCTTGCTTAGAGTGTATACCGTGATGGACGAGCCCTCTTTTTGAGCGTATGTCGTGATGAATGACCCCTTTCTTCGAGAGAATGATATAATGAACAAAATCTCTCTTTGAGCTTATGCTGTGATGGATGACCCCGCTCTTTGAGCGTATGTTGCGATGAATAACCCCTCTTTTTGAGAGCATATCATAATTAACGGTTCCTCTCTTTAAGTGTAAGTCGCAATGAATGACCCCTCTCCTCAAGTGTATGTCATAATGTATGATCCCTTTATTAGAGCGTATACCGTGATGGACGACCTCTCTCTTTGAGTGTATATTGTGAAGGACGAGCCCTCTCTTTGAGCGTATGTTGGGGTGAAAGACCCCTCTCTTCGAGTGCATGTCATAATTAATGGTCCCTCTCTTTGAGCGTATACCGTGATGGACGACCTCTCTCTTTCAGCGTATGTTGCAGTGAATGACCCCTCTCTTCGATTGCATGTCGTAACGAATGGTCCCTCTCTTTGATTGCATGTCGTAATGAATGGTCCCTTTATTAGAGCGTATACCATGATGGACGACATCTCTCTTTCAGTGATGGATGACCCCTTTCTTTGATTGTATATCGTGGTGAATGACCACGCTCTTTGAGTACATGTCATAATGAACGGTCCCTCTCTTTGAGCATATACCGTGATGGACGACCCCTCTCTTTGAGCGTATGTTGCGATGAATGACCTCTCTCTGCGAGTGCATATCATAATGAACAGTCCCTTTCTTAGAGCGTATAGTGACAGATGACCCCTCGCTTTGAGCGTATGTCACGGTGAATGACCCCTCTCTTCAAGCGCATGTCATAATGAAAGGTACCTTTCTTCGAGCGTCTACTGTGATGGTTGACCGCTCTCCTTGAGTGTATGTCTCGATGAATGACTCTCTCTCTTCGAGTGCAAGTAATAATGAACGGTCCCTCCCATTGAGCGTATACCGTGATGTACGACCACTCTCTTTGAGCGTACGACAAAATGAATGACCCCTCTCTTTGAGGGCATGTCATAATGAACGGTCCCTCTCGTTGAGCGTGTGTTGTAATGGATGACTCTTCTCTTCGAACGTCTATCGCGATGAATGACACCTTTCTTCTAGTGCATGTCATAATAAACGATCCAACACTTTGAGCGTATATCGTGATGGAAGACCCCTCTCTTTGAGCGTATGTCGTAAGGAATAACCCCTCTCTTCGATTGAATGTCATACTGACCAGTCCCTCTCTTTCAGCGTATACCATAATGGACGACCCTTCTCTTTGAGCGTCTGTCGCGATGAATGACCCCTCTTCGAGTGCATGTCATAATGAACGGTCCCTCTCTTTGAGCGTATACCGTAATGGACGACCCTTCTCTTTGAGGGTATGTCGCGATCCATAACCCCTCTCTTCGAGTGTATGTAATAATGAACGGTCCCTCTCTTTGAGAGTAAACCGTGGTGGATGACCCCTCTCTTTGAGCGTAAGTCGCGATGAATGACCACTCTCTTTGATTGCTAGCCATAATGAACAGTCCCTTTTTAAAGCATCTACCATGATGATTGTCCCCTCTTTTTGTGCGTATGTCGCAATGAATGACCCCTCTCTTCAAGTGCATGTCATAATGAATGGTCCCTCTCTTTAAGCATATGCTGTAAAGAATTACCCTTCTTTTCAGTGTATGTCGCGATCAATGAACCCTCTCTTTGAGAGTATAACATAATGAACACCCCCTCTCTTTGAGCGTATGTCGTGATGAATAACCCCTCTCTTCGAGTTCATGTAATAATGAACGATCCCTCTCTTTGAGTATATACCATGATCGATGACCCCTCTCTTTGAGTGTATGTCGTGATGAATAACCCCTCTCTTCGAATGCATGTCATAATGAATGGTCCCTCTCTTTGAGCGTATATCGTGATGGACGACCTCTCTTTCGGCGTATGTTGCGATGAATGACCCCACTCTTCAAGTGCATATCATCATGAAAGGTCCCTCTCTTTGAGCGTATAGCATGATGGACGACCCTTCTCTTTGAGTGTATGCCGCGATGAATGACCCCTCTCTTTGAGTTCATGTCATAATGAATGGTCTCTATCTTACCGCATATACCATAACGGACGACCCTTCTCTTTGAGCGTATATCACGATGAATAACTCCTATCTTCGAGTGCTTGTCATAATGAACAATCCCTCGCTTTGAGCATGTACCATGATGGACGACCTCTCTCTTTAAGTGTATACCGTAATGAATGACCCTTCTCTTCGAGTGCATGTCATAATGAACGGTCCCTCTCCTTGAGCGTAAATCGTGATGAACAACCCCTCTCTTTGAGCTATGTCGCGATGAATGACCCCTCTCTTCGAGTGCATATCGTAATGAACGGTCCCTTTCTTTGAGCGTATACCGTGATGGACGACCCCTCTCTTTGAGCGTATGTCACAATGAATGACCCCTCTCTTAAAGCATATGTCATAATGAACGAACCCTATCTTAGAGCGTCTACCGTGATGGCTGACCACTCTTTTTGAGCGTATGCCACGAAGAATGACTCCTCTCTTCGTCTACATATAATCAACGATCCCTCCCTTTGAGTGTATACCGTGATGGACGACCCTTCTCTTTGAGTGTATGTCGCGATGAATGACCCCTCTCTTTGAGTGCATGTCATAATGAATGGTCTCTATCTTATCGCATATACCATAATGGATGACCCTTCTCTTTGAGCGTATATCACGATAAATAACTCCTATCTTCGAGTGCTTGTCATAATGAACAGTCCCTCGCTTTGACTGTGTACCATGAGGGACGACCCCTCTCTTTAAGTATATGCCGTAATGAATGACCCCTCTCTTCGAGTGCATGTCATAATGAACGGTCCCTCTCTTCGAGCGTAAATCGTGATGGACAACCCCTCTCTTTGAGCTAGGTCGCGATGAATGACCCCTTTCTTCGAGTGCATATTGTAATGAACGGTCCCTTTCTTTGAGCGTATACCGTGATGGACGACCCCTCTCTTTGAGCGTATGTCGCAATGAATGACCCCTCTCTTAAAGCGTATGTCATAATGAACGAACCCTATCTTGGAGCATCTATCGTAAAGGTTGACCACTCTCTTTGAGCGTATGTCACGAAGAATGACTCCTCTCTTCGACTAGATATAATAATAAACGGTTCCTCCCTTTGAGTTTATACCGTGATGGACGACCCTTCTCTTTGAGTGTATGTCGAGATGAATGACCCCTCTCTTCGAGTGCATGTCATAATGAACGGTCCCTTTCTTAGAGTGTATACCTTGATGAACGAGCCATCTCTTTGAGAGTTTGTCGTGATGAATGACCCCTCTCTTCGAGCGTATGTCATAATGAAAGTACCTCTCTTTGAGCTTATGTCGTGATGGATGACCCGTCTCTTTGAGCGTATGTTGCGATGAATGACCCCTCTGTTCGAGTGCTTGTCATAATGAACGGTCCATCTCTTTAAGTGTAAGTCGCAATGAATGACCGCTTTGCTCGAGTGCATGTCATAATGAATGGACCCTTTCTTAGAGCGTATCCTTTGATGGACGACCTCTCTCTTCGAGTGTATGTTGCGATGGACGAGCCCTCCCTTTGAGCGTATATCATGGTGAAAGACCCCTCTCTTCAAGTGCATGTCATAATGAATGGTCCCTCTCTTTGAGCGTATACCATGATGGATGACCTCTCTCTTTCAGCGTATGTTGTAGCGAATGACCCTTCTCTTCGAGTGCATGTCATAATGAACGGTCCCTCTCCTTGACCGTCTACAATGATGGATGACCCCTCTCTTTGATTGTATGTCGTGGTGAATGACCCCTCTCTTTGAATGTATATCATAATGAACGGTCCCTCTCTTTGAGCATATACTGTGAAGGACGACCACTCTCTTTGTGCGTATGTTGCGATGAATGACCCCTCTTTGCGAGTGCATATCATATTGAACAGTCCCTTTCTAAGATCGTATAGAGTGACGGATGACCCCTCGTTTTGAGCGTATGTCACGGTGAATGACCCCTCACTTCAATCGTGTCATAATGAACGGTCCCTTTCTTAGAGAGTTTACCGTGGTGACTGACCCCTCTCCTTGAGCGTATGTCGCGATGAATGACTCCTCTCTTCGAGTGCAAGTAATAATGAACGGTCCCTCCCTTTGAGCGTACGTCGCAATGAATGCCCCTATATTCGAGGGCATGTCATAATGAACGGTCCCTCTCTTTGAGCGTATACCGTAATGGATGACTCTTCTCTTCGAGCGTCTATCGTAATGAATGACACCTCTCTTCGAGTGCATGTCATAAAGAATATTCCAGCACTTTGAGCGTATACCGTGATGGAAGACCCCTCTCTTTGAGCATATGTTGCAAGGTATAACCCCTCTCTTCGACTAAATGTCATAATGACCAGTCCCTCTCTTTTAGCGAATACCTTAATGGATGAACCTTCTCTTTGAGCGTCTGTCGTGATGAATGACCCCTCTCTTCAAGTGCATGTCATAGTGAAAGGTCTCTCTCTTTGAGCGTATACCGTAATGGACAGCCCTTCTCTTTGAGGGTATGTCGTGATCAATTACCCCTCTCTTCGAGTGTATGTCATAATGAACGGTCCCTCTCTTTGAGCATAAACCGTGATGGACGACCCCTCTCTTAGAGTGTATATCACGATTAATGACCGCTCTCTTTGATTGTTTGTCATAACGAACAGTCCATTTTTAGAGTGTCTACTATGATGACTGTCCCCTCTCTTTGAGCATATGTCGCAATGAATGACCCCTCTCTTCAAGTGCATGTCATAATGAACGATCCTTCTCTTTAAGCATATGCCGTAAACAATGACCCTTCCCTTTGAGCGTATGTCGTGATCAATGACCCCTCTCTTTGAGCGTATAGCATAATGAGCACCCCCTCTCTTTGAGCGTATGTCGTGATGAATAACCCCTCTCTTCGAGTTCATGTCCTAATGAATGATCGCTCTCTTTGAGCATATACCGTGATTGATAACTCCTCTCTTTGATCGTATGATGCGATGAATGACCCCACTCTTCGAGTGCATGTCATGATGAACGGTCCTTCTCTTTGAGCGTATAGCGTGATGGACGACCCCTCTCTTTGAGCATATGTCGCGATGAATGATCCCTCTCTTTGAGTGCATGTCATAATGAACGGTCCCTATCTTACAACATATACCATAATGGACGACCCTTCTCTTTGAGCGTATGTCGCGATGAATAACCCCTCTATTCAAGTGGATGTCATAAAGAATAGTCATTACTTTGAGCGTGTACCGTGATGGATGACCCCTCTCCTTAAGCGTATGTCGCAATGAATGACCCCTATCTTCGAGTGCATGTCATGATGAATGATCCCTCTCTTTCAGTGTATAGCGTGATGGACGACCCTTCTGTTTGAGCATATGTCATGGTGAATGACCACTCTCTTCAAGCATATATCAGAATGAATAGTCCCTCTCTTTGAGCGTATGTTGTGATGGACGACCCCTCTCTTTGAGCGTATGTCGCGATGAATGACCCCTCTCTTTGAGTGCATGTCATAATGAATGGTCCCTATCTTACAGCTTATACCATAATTGACGATCCTTCTCTTTGAGCATATGTCGTGATGAATAACTCCTCTCTTCGAGTGCATGTCATAATGAATAGTCCCTCGCCTTGAGCGTGTACCGTGATGGACAACCCCTCTCTTTAAGTGTATGTCACAATGAATGAGACCCCTCTCTTCGAGTGCATGTCATAATGAACAGTCCATCTCTTTGAGCGTAAACCTTGATGGACAACCCCTCACCTTGAGCGTAAACCTTGATGGACAACCCCTCTCCTTGAGCGTATGTCGCGATGAATGACCCCTCTTTTCGAGTACATGTCTTAATGAACAATCCATCTCTTTGAGCGTATTCTGTAATGGATGACCCCTCTCTTTGAGCGTATGTCGCGTTGAATGACCCCTCTCTTCGAGTGCATGACATAATGAACAGTCCCTCTCTTTAGGCGTATATCGTAATGGACGACCCTTCTCTTTAATCGTAGGTCGCGCTGAATGACCCCTATCTTTGAGGGCATGTCATAATGAACAGTCCCGTTCTTAGAGAGTATACCATGATGGACAACCCCTCTCTTTGAGCGTATGAAGTGATGAATGACTCCTCTCTTCGAGTGCAAGTCATAATCAACAGTCCCTTACTTAGAGCGTATACCGTAATGGATGACCCTTCTCTTTGAGCGTATGTCGCGGTCAATGACCTCTCTCTTCAAGCGTATGTCATAATGAACAGACTCTTTCTTGGAGCGTCTACCGTGATGGCTTATCACTCTCTTTGAGTGTATGTCATGAAGAATGACTCCTCTCTTCGACTACATGTAATAATAAATGGTCCCTCCCTTGAATGTATACCTTGATGGACGACACCTCTCTTCGAGTGCTTGTCATATTGAATGGTCCCTCTCTTTTAGCGTATACTTTTATGGACTACTCTTCTCTTTGAGCGTATGACGCGATGAATGACCCCTCTCGTCGAGTGCATGTCATAATGAACTGTCCCTTTGAGCGTATACCGTGATGGACGATTACTCTCTTTAAGCGTATGTTGCAATGAATGACCCCTCTCTTCGAATGCATATTATAATGGACGATCCATCTCTTTGAACATAAACAGTGATGGACGACCCCTCTCTTTGAGCGTATGTCGTGATGAATGACCCCTATCTTCAAATACAAGTCTTAATGAATGGTCCTTCACTTTGAGCGTATGTCGTGATGGATGACCCTCTCTTTGAGCGTATGTCGCGATGAATGACCCCTCTCCTTGAGTGCATGTCATAGTGAACGGTTCCTTTCTTATAGCGTATACCGTAATGGATGACCCTTCTCCTTGAGCGTATGTCGCGATGAATGACCTCTTTCCTCGAGTGCATGTCATAATGAATGGTCCCTTTCTTAGAGCGTATACCGTGATGGATGACCCCTCTCTTTGAGAGTATATCGCAACGAATAACTCCTATGTTCGAGTGCATGTCATGATGAACGGTACCTCTCTTTGAGCGTATACCATGATGGACGACCCCTCTCTTTAATCGTATGTCGTGGTGAATGACCCTTCTCTTCGAGCGTATGTCATAATGAACAGTCCCTCTCGTTGAACGTATGCCATTGATACGGGGCTGGTTGTTAAAAAGCAACATTCCTCTTTAATTCACGAATCTAGGATTGTAGCAAGTATTCCTCTACAGCAAAAACAAACATGGTGTTGTGTTAGAATGTTAAAGAGACTTAAAATAAAAATAAAAATCAGAATTGAGGGAGAAAGAAGTTGTTGGAAATTTTTTGACAGATTTGAAGGTTGAAGATGAAGTTCTTCAAGCATTCATCAATGGCAGCAATATTCTTGAAGTTTTAACAAACTCTAAGGAAGAACCCAAACAATCTACTGAACAAACCTGAACTTTATCTTGAATCTGCTCGTAAACGGACTTAGACCCTTCAATTATCGAAGAAATGGGAACCCGAAGTATCAAGTAACTTGACAACATTCAGAATTGATAGTCAAGGAAAAGTTCTAAAAAGAACCAGGTTTGAGAAAAAATCTCACAAAAGAATTTATTCATCAAAAGGTCTAACCTTGTCTTTACAAAATTATGAAAATATATAGGAATAAAGGAGAAGTTGGCCAAAATTGAATTTGTGGCCATTATTTGAATGAAAATAACTAAAATAAACCACTCAAGGCTTCATTTAATTTTAGCCAAGTGATTTGGCACAAAATACACATTTAACATGTGTTTAATATTTGAATTTGAACACAACACCACTCATTCTTATCCCTTGGGTGTTTGGTCTTCAAGAACAAGGGCTTTGCTTGGCTGAAAATGCATTTACACGCCCACACATGTGAAGAAGTTTGCCATATGTGTCCCACATGCATGACACATGCCTAGGACACATTCCCTTCGTGTAAGATAGGTTTCAGCTGTCGTAGGTCACTTTAGCTTGAGTAGAGCTGAAACGAGCTAGCTGAGAGTATAAGGAACTAAACGGAGCTGGGAGCTAAGCCTCTGAGATGCCTCGAGCTAACGTACTCCATTGAGCTGGTGTTAAGCTTCATCCACTCTCTTAAGCTAGAGATGAGTTGAGTATGTCCACTTAAGATAAGTTTCTCCTAAGTACCTATATTAGAACAAGCCAAACACATCTAAAAAACCTTGTAGTCTTATTTTAACCATACAAATACACTTAAAACCAAATACAAACATACTTAACATAGTATATACATACATAAGCACACATATTAATATATATACCTAAATATGTCACATATCAGCATGCAACACATTATAAACAACATATTCTAAGGCATGAACATTCTCAAATGAATATGAAATGTTAGCACAAGTAAGGAAAGAGCTTCCCTGTATTTCTTTGCCTTAGAACATGTGATAGGTCCTGATGGTAAGACCTCCGAATCAACTTGTTGAACTTGACATGATGTGCTCACATCATGCCCCCTTCTTGGAAAGGATATGACCTTAAATTTGAAGAATCATCAGAAGGGATTAAATCAGAAACATTAAATGTGACACTTACATTATACTCGCCCGGTAAGTCTATCTTGTAGGCATTGTCATTCACTTTCGCCAATACCTGAAAAGGACCATCTCCTCGTGGTAACAACTTTGATCGTCGTTGGGCTGAAAATGTTCCTTTCGGAAATGAACCCAATCACCAACATCGAAGGTGACTCGCTTCCTTCCTTTGTTTGATTGCTTTTCATACTGTTGAGTCCTTCGTTCTAAATTCTCCTTCACTTGTTGATGCAACTTCTTCACATATTCTGCTTTCGCTTGACCGTCCCCGTTCTTCACTTGTTCTTGTGGCAAAGGTAACAAATCTAGAGGCATAATAGGGTTAAAACCACAAACAACCTCAAATGGTGACATCTTAGTAGCAGAATGTACAACATGATTATACGCAAACTCAACATGTGGAAAACAATCTTCCCCAGTCCTAATATTCTTTTTAATGATGGAACACAACAAAGTAGATAAAAACGATTAACAACCTCAGTTTGTCCATCAGTCTGGGGATGACAAGTAGTAGAAAACATGAGTTTTGTACCTATTTTGCTCCAAAGAGTCCTCCAGAAATGACTCAGAAACTTAACATCCCTGTCAAAAATAATTGACCTAGGAATACCATGTAATCGAACAATCTCTCTAAAGAACAAGTTAGCCACATTAACAACATCATCAGTCTTATGATATGCAATGAAATGTGTCATCTTAGAGAATCTATCAACCACAACAAATACACTATCTCTACCAATTCTAGTTTGAGACAATCCCAAAACAATATCCATTGAAATATCAGTCCAAGGGGAATAAGGAATAGGTAGAGGTAAGTACATACCATGTGGTGCAACCTTCGATTTCGCTTTCTTACATGTCACACGACGTTCACAATACCTTTCGACATCTCTGCGCATCTTTGGCCAAAACAAATGCTCCTTCAATGTGTGTAATGTCTTAGTGACACCAAAATGACCTATCAATCCACCTTCATGTGCCTCACGAAGCAGAATATCACGCATCGAACCCTGGGGAAAGCATATCCTATTTTCTTTGAAAAGATAGCCATCATGCCTGTAAAACTTTCCATCTTCGCCTTTCACACAAGCATTAAACTTATCTCTAAAATCAGGATCATCAGGGTATAGATCACGAATATACGCAAAACCAATCAAATGTGAATCAAGATAACTAAACAATGCATATCTATGTGATAACCCCTCTCTTCGTGTGCAAGTCATAATAAACGGTCCATCTCTTTGAACGTATACCGTGATGGAAGACCCCTCTCTATGAGAGTATGGTGCGATGAATAAACCCTCTCTTCGATTGCATGGCGTGATGAACGGTCCCTCTCTTTGATCGTATACTGTGATGGACGACCCTTCTCTTCTAGCGTTTGTCGCGATGAATGACCCCTCTCTTTCAGTGCAAGTCATAATGAACATTCCCTTTCTTAGAGCGTATACAAAGATGGATGATCCCTGTCTTTGAGCATATATCGAGATGAATAACCCCTCTCTTCGAGTGCTTGTCATAATGAATGGTCCCTCTCTTTGAGCGTATGTTGCGATGAATGACCCCTCTCTTCGAGTGCATGTCATGATGAACGATCCATTGCTTTAAGTGTATACCATGATGGACAACCCCTCTCTTTGAGAGTATGTTGCGATGAATGACCCTACTCTTCGAGTGCATGTCATAATGAACGATCCCTTTCTTAGCATATACCGTGATGGACGACCCCTCTCTTTGCGCGTTTGTCTCGGTGAATGACCCTGTCTTCAAGAGTATGTCATAATGAATGGTCCCTCTCTTCGAGCGTATGTCGTGATGGACAACCCCTCTCTTTGAGCGTCTGTCGCGATAATTAACCCCTCTTTTTCAGTACATGTCATAGTGAACGGTTCCTTTCTTAGAGCGTATACCGTAATGGACGACCCTTCTCTTTGAGAGTATGTTACGATAAATGACACCTCTGTTCGAGTGCATATGTCATAATGACTCTCTTAGAGCGTATACCGTGATATAGGGCCCCTCTCTTTGGCGTATGTCGCGATGAATGACTCCTCTCTTCGAGTGTTTGTCATAATGAACGGTACCTCTCTTTTAGCATAAACTGTGATGGACGAACCCTTTCTTTGAGCTTATGTCACGATGAATGATCCCTCTCTTCGAGTACTTGTTCAGCAAACAAGTGTGATACAAGGCTAGCTAGCTGAAAGTTCACCATCTTTGAGTGATGATTTGAGCTGAACGGCTAACCCCCTAGCTGAGTGAATTGATCCTTAGGGCCATAATACTCTCTTTAATCCATAAGAGTGTGTAGGAGGTGATCCGAATCCCATATGGATTTAAATTCACCATTTGTCGTTTTGAGCTCATTCTGAATTCGTGAGCTGGAATAAAGCTATCATCCACTTCACTGCGTTGCCTAGGAATGTTTGGTACATTTTGGGGCTTATCGGAAGCTGGTAAATGCCTCAAACAATGATTCTTTTGTTTTGAGCTCAAATGGTGCACTTGAGCTAAAGAGAGATGGCCAATAGTCCCTTAAACTGTGTTTTGCATAACCTGCAAAGAAACAACTTTAAGTAAAAAGTATGATGTTAATAAACATGTGTTGAATATTAATTATGCATAATATAAGCTAGTTAATGCTGTGATTCAATACTAATCCCTAAGTTATCAATAGTAATATAAGGAAATAAACTTATAGGTAGATAATATGAGATATCAAGTGAGTTTAGTACATGAATTGAGTAAATAAAGAGAATTAAGTAGAACTCCTTGTTTGGAATTGTGTGACTTAAGGAATTGGAAGAAACTAAGGTTGGGCATGAACATATCATCGCCTCCTTTTTTTGGGCGATTTGTCCTCAAATTGAACCCCTTGGTTCTGGAATCTCCCTTAGCAATGAGAGTGACATAGTTTTTTTTGTGCATGGCCTTCTAACTCCTTGAGTTTCTGAAAAAAATATGAGAACTTTTTGGCTTGTATTGTGTTAGAATATTCAGAAGAGATCACGGGATGTGTCAAAAGACATTCCCCCTAATGAACTTGATGCTGTTAGACTCCTTTTCTTCCTTAGATCCTCCTTCTTTAAGCTTGGTTTGGATCTTCTCTTGTTTCCAATCCTCCACACTTTGTTTCATCATAATCTGGTCCCTTTGCACTTGTTTTGGCGTCATAGGTACGAGCACTATCTTCTTGCCTCCATGCTTGAAGATGAACTAATTGGTGTAACAATCATGCATCATTCTTTGATCATATTGCCATGGCCTCCCAAGTAAAATGTGACTTGCGTGCATAGGAACTATGTCGCACAAAACCTCATCCTTATATGAACCAATAGACAAAGGGACAAGAACCTGTTTGGTGACCTTTAATTCGCTCGAATCATTGAGCCATTGGAGTTTGTATGAGGCTGGATGCTTTAATGTTTTCAGGTCGAGTTTATCCACCATAAGAGTGCTAGCCACGTTGGTGCAACTTCCACCATCGATTATCATAAAACACACTTTGTTTTTAACATAACATCTAATGTGAAATATGTTCTCTCGTTGCTCCTCTTCTTCTGCCATTTGGGTGTTTAAAAGCCTTTTAACAACCATAAGTTGTCCTTCAACGACAGGGGTAAATTCTTTTCTTCCTCTTGCTCGGATTCTTCCAAAATTTCTTGCTCATTATCCGATGCAATCTCTGCATTTTCCTGCAGCAACATAATGTTTTATTTGGACATTGGCTAGCAATATGTCCATGCCCTAAGCACTTGAAACATTTGATCTCTCAAGATCGTATGGACACTTCTTGTTGCTTTCCTCGAACATTCTCCACCATAGGCTTGGTTTTGGACGTTTCAGCCTGTTCTTTGCCTTGAAAAGGATTATTTCTCCAAGATGTGTTTGGACTCCATTTTGGGGTTGCATTAGTGACGCCTCTAGAAGATGATCTCATGCGTTGTTGTCTCTCGATTTTGATAGCCATATGCACCATATCTTCAATTTCAATGTAGTGTTGTAATTCCACTACATCAACAATCTCTTTGTTTAATCCAGACAAGAACCTTGCCATGGTGGCATCGCGGTCTTCATCCACACTTGCTCGGATCATGACTACATCTCTTTGTAGTAGTCTTCCATGCTTCTACTTTCTTGTTTAAGATTTTGCAGCTTATAATAGAGATCACGGTGATAATGAGTAGGCACAAAATGTTTCCTCACAATACCTTTCATTTCTCTCCAAGGGTTGATAGGTCATTCACCATTGCATCTCCTTGTTGATCTTAGTTGATCCCACCATACAAGTGCGTAGTCAACAAATTCTAAGGTAGCCATGCACACCTTCTTTTGCTTGGAATAGTTATGGCATTCGAAGATGTGCTCCACTTTGCTCTCCCAGTCCAAATATGCCTCCATGTCTGATTTTCCTTGAAAAGGTGGGATGTTAACCCGGATGCTCCCAAAATTGTCATCCAATTGGCCATGGTTCCTTGCATTACTCCGAACAGAAATGACATCTTCTCCATCGCTCTCTTCAATCTCATGTTGCATGAGATGCCTTCTATGATTCTGTCCATCTTGGCCCCTTGTACGTCTTCCACTGGACTCCTCAATACGGTCCATCCGCTCATGAATTGGTTCTAACTCAGCAAGTAAGAGCTTTTGCATTTCCCTTATTAGAGCCTGTGTTTGGAGGTTCTGGGCTGGTCGTTCTCCCCGATTGTTTTCATTTGAATACTGCGACATAGTGCTAGTATGAATAAATGAAATAAAAGTTTAAGGACCTAACCAATTCACACACACAAAATCCTCACGGTCACTCCAAGGAAAGAAATATATGGTACTCAATTCACTCGTGTTTACACTCTGGGAATTTTGGCTTTTATTATCCCTTTTGTGCTCACCACTCTCTTGCTTTTTACCTCTTAAATCTATCAAATCAAGTTCTTATAAGAACTTACTCAAAACTAGTCAAATATCCTAAGAAATGATGGCGTTTGGGCTGAAACAAAGGTTAGGTGTGCAAATAGAAAAAAAAGGGAAAAGTTTAATAGAAGAAACAAAAAGTTTAGGGATTGTATGATAAATTTCAAGGGTTCAATTGAAAAGGACTAAAGAAAACAAAAACGTTATCACAAAACTTAACTTACAAACTAGCCTTGAGCAATCAAATTTGGGGAACTTCTCGGAGTTGGTTGCTTGGATTCCTTATATGCTGGAACAATCTGAATTTTTTCTTTCTCTTCTTTTCTTTTCCTTTTTTTTGATCAAAATTGAAATAACAAGAAATAGGGCTTACTTGATTCTTTATTTTCTCTGATTCCATAAGATATGCTCCAACTCTCCAAAGATACTTGTAGAGAGGAGCTTTGATTGCCCGGACCTTAGAATACAAGAAATCCTTGTATCACGTTTGTTTCTGAACTAAAGAATGTTAAAGGATGCTGGGAATAAGATAAGGATGATTTAAGAAGAGGTTATAGTGTGGGGTATTGTTTAGACGAAAAGGAAGTTGTCTTGGTGAAGGGAATGCGTGGGGGATGTTGATGGTTGATTAGGGATGGATATGGAGGTGTTTAAGTGAAGTAATGATATGTAAGGATATGTTAAGGGCTGGTAAAGAATGGTGGTCGAAAATGGAAGGTGGATGGTGATTATGTGATGATGGAATGATAGTATTCAAAGGGGGAAAGGTTGAACTTATATTATAGGAACATAAACCCAATCTAGTTGCAACTCTGATGGTGGTAGGTGCACTTATTAGACCTCTTGGAAATGTAATTTCAAAAATCTAAAGTATAAAGGATGAAGGGTGACTCAAAAATGGCTAACCCCCTAGCTGAGTGAACTGATCCTTAGGGCCATAATACTCT
Source organism: Abelmoschus esculentus (assembly GCA_035048815.1). Taxonomy (NCBI): domain Eukaryota; kingdom Viridiplantae; phylum Streptophyta; class Magnoliopsida; order Malvales; family Malvaceae; genus Abelmoschus; species Abelmoschus esculentus. The sequence continues at coordinate 15,419,654 of JAUCBN010000007.1, read as the reverse complement.
CCATAACCCATAAGATTGTGTAGGAGCTGATCTGAATCCCATTTGGATGTAAATTCACCATTTGTCGTTTTGAGCTCATTGTGAATTCGTGAGCTTGAACAAAGTTATCATCCACTTCACTACGTTGTCTAGGAGTGTTTGGTGCATTTTGGGGATGATCGGAAGCTGATAAAGTGCCTCAAACAATGATTCTTTGTTTTGAACTCAAATGGTGCATCTGAGCTAAAACAGAGTTGTCCAATAGTCCCTTAAATTGTGTTTAACATAACCTGCGAAGAAACAACTTAAACTTATAAGTATAATGTTACTAAACATGTATTAAATATTAATTATGCATAATATAAGCTAGATAAAGCTGTGATTCAATATTAATTACTAAGTTATCAATAGTAATATAAGGAAATAAACATTATAGGTATATAATATGAGATAGCAAGTGAGTATAGCACATGAATTGAGTAAATAAAGAGGATTAAGTAGAACTCTCAGATTGGAATTGTGTGACTTAAGGTATGGGAAGAAATTAAGGTAGGGCGTGCACATATCACTCTATTTGAGCGTAAACCATGATGGACGACCCCTCTCTTTCAGCGTATGTCGTGATGAATGACTCCTCTCTTGAAGTACATGTCTTAATAAACAACCCCTCTCTTTGAGCGTATAACGTGATTGATGACCCCTCTCTTTTAGTGCATATCGTAGTGAACGGTTCCTTTCTTAGAGCGTATACCGTGATACGCTCTCTTTGAGCATATGTCATAATGAACAGTCCCTTTCTTAGAGCGTCTACCGTGATGGCTGCCCCACTTTTTTCAGCATATGTCGCAGTGAATGACCCCTCTCTTCGCGTGTATGTCATAACGAATGGTCCCTCTCTTTTAGCGTATACCATAATGGACGACTCATCTCTTTGAGCGTATGACGCGGTGAATGACCCCTCTCGTCGAGTGCATGTCATAATGAAACAGTCCCTTCCTTAGAGCGTATACCGTGATGGACGATCCCTCTACTTGAGAGTATGTTGCGATGAATGATCCTTTTCTTCGTGTGCATGTCATTGAGAACGGTCTCTCTCTTCGAGCGTATACCGTGATGGACGACCCCTCTCTTTGAGTGTATGTCGCGAAGAATGACCCCTCGCTTTGAGTGCATGTCAAAATGAACGGTCCCTTTCTTAGAGCGTATACCGTGATGGACGACCCCTCTCTTTGAGCATATGTCATAATGAACGGTCCCTCTCTTTGAGCGTATACCGTGATGGATGACCCCTCTCTTTGAGTGTATGCCATGATGGGCGACCCCTCTCTTTGAGCGTATTCCGCGATGAATGACCCCTCTATTCAAGTTCATATCATGGTGAACGAGGCCTCTCTTTGAGCGTATACCGTGATGGACGACCCCTCTCTTTGGGCGTATGTCGCGATGAACAACCCCTCTCTTCGAGTGCATGTCATAATGAATGGTCTCTTTCTTACAGCGTATACCGTGATGGACGACCCTCTCTTTGAGCGTATGCCGCGATGAATGGCACCTCTTTTCGACTGCATATCATAATGAATGGACCCACTCTTTAAGCGTATACCGTGATGGAAAACCCTCTTTTTGAGCGTATGTCGCGATGAATAACCCCTCTTTGATTGCATGTCACAATTAATGGTCCCTTTCTTTGACCGTATACCATAATGGACGACCCTTCTCTACGAGCGTATGTCACGATGAATGACCCCTCTCTTCGAGTGTAGGTCATAATGGACGGTCCCTCTCTTTGAGCGTATACCGTAATGGACGAGACCCTTCTCTTTGAGCGTATGTCGAGATGAATGACCCATGTCTTCAAGTGCAGGTCATAATGAACAGTCCCTCTCTTTGAGCGTATACCGTAATGGACGAGACCCTTCTCTTTGAGAGTATGTCGAAATGAATGTCCCCTCTCTTTGAGTGCATGTCATAATGAACAGTCTCTTTCTTAGAGCGTAAACCGTGATCGACGACCCCTCTCTTTCAGCGTACATCGTGATGAATGACTCATTTTTACGAGTGCATTTCATAATGAACAGTCCCATTCTTAGAGCGTATACCGTGATGAACAACTCCCCTTTCTTTCAGCGTATGTCGCGATGAATGACTCCTCTTTTCGAGTGCATGTCATAATGAACAGTCCCTTTCTTAGAGCGTATACCGTGATGGACGGACAACCTCTCTCTTAGAGCATTTGTCAGGATGAATGACTCCTCTCTTAGAGTGCATGTCATAATGAACGGTCACTTAGAGTATATATACTGTGATGGATAAGCCCTCTCTTTGAGCGTATGTCATGATGAATGACACCTCTCTTCCAGCGTATGTAATAATAAACAGTCCCTCTCGTTAAGGTATGTCGTGATGAATGACACCTCTCTTCGAGCGTATGTCATAATGAACAGTCTCTCTCTTTGAGCGTATAACGTGACTGATGACCCCTCGCTTTGAGTGCATATCATAATGAACAGTCCCTCTCTTAGAGCGTATACCGTGATGGACGATCCCTCTCTTTAACCATATATCGTGATGAATGACCCCTTTGTTCAAGTGCAGGTCATAATGAACGGTCCCTTTCTTAGAGCATATACAGTGATGGAGGACCCCTCTCTTTGAGCGTATGTCACGGTGAATGACCCCTCTTTTTCAGCGCCAACAGTGATGGACGACCCCTCTCTTTGAGCGTATGTCGCGATGAAAGACCTCTCTCTTCGAGTACATGTCATAAGGAACGATTCCTTTCTTAGAGCGTCTATAGTGATGGCTGACCCCTCTCTTTGAGCGTATGTTGCCATAAATAACTCCTCTCTTGTGTTCATGTCATAATGATCGGTCCTTTTCTTAGAGTATATACCGTGATGGATGAGCCCTCTCTATGATCGTATGTCGCGTTAAATGACCCCTTTCTTCGAGTGCATGACATAAAGAATGGTCCCTCTCTTTGAGCGTCTACCGTGATGGCTGACCCCTCTCTTTAAGCGTATGTCGTAGTGAATGATCCCTCTCTTCGAGTGCATGTCACTATCTTTGAGCGTTTATCGTGATGACTGACCCCTCTCTTTGATTGTATGTCACGATGAACGATCCCTCTTTTCGGGTGCATGTCATAACGAATGGTCCAACTCTTTGAGCGTATGTCTCCATGAATAACCCCTCTCTTCAAGTGCATTTCATAATGAATGGTCCCACTCTTCGAGTGCATGTCATGGGGAACGGTCCCTTCCTTAGAGCGTATACAGTGATGGACGACCCCTCTCTTTGAGCGTATGTTGCGATGAATGATCCTTCTCTTCGCGTGCATGTCATGGGGAACGGTCCCTCTCTTCGAGCGTATACCGTGATGGACGACCCCTCTCTTTGAGTGCATGTCATATTGATCGTTCCCTTTCTTAGACCGTATACCGTTATGGACGACCCCTCTCTTTAAGTGTATGTCACGGTGAATGACTCCTTTCTTCAAGCGTATGTCATAATGAATGGTCTATCTCTTTATCCATATGCCGTGATGGACGACCCCTCTCATTGAGCGTATGTCGAGATGAACGACCCCTCTCTTCGAGTGCATGTCATAATGGACGGTCCCTCCCTTTGAGCGCATATTGTGATGGACAATCCCTCTTTTTAAGCGTATGTTGAAATGAATGGCCACTCTCTTCGAGTGCATGTCATAATTAACGGTCCATCTCTTTGAGCGTTAACCGTGATGGGTGATCCCTCTCTTTGAGCGTATGTCGCGATGAATGACCTCTCCCTTCGAGTGCTTGTCATAAGGAACGGTTCCTTTCTTAGAGCGTCTACAGTGATGGTTGACCACTCTCTTTGAGCGTATGTCGCCACAAATAACTCTTCTCCTCGTGTTCAAGTCATAATGAACGGTCCTTTTCTTAGAGCATATACCGTGATGGACGAGCCCTCTCTTTAATTGTATGTCGCGTTGAATGACCCATTTCTTCTAGTGCATGACATAATGAACGATCCCTCTCTTTGAGCGTATACCGTGATGGACGACCACTCTCTTTGAGCGTATATCGTGATGAATGACCCTTCTCTTCGAGTGCATGTCATAAATGAACGGTCCCTTTCTTAGAGCGTATACTGTGATGGACAACCCCTCTCTTTTAGCGTATGTCACGGTGAATGACTCCTTTCTTCAAGCGTATGCCGTGATGGACGACCCTCTCTTCGAGTGTATGTCATAATGAATAGTCTCTTTGTTAGAGCGTATACCATGATGGACGACCCTTCTCTTCGAGTGCATGTCATAAATGACCCCTCTCTTCGAGTGCATGTCATAATGAACAGTCATTAGACATGCACTCTAAGAAATGTAGCATTCATTGCGACATACGCTCAAAGAGAGGTGTCGTCCACCATGGTATACACTCTAAGAAATGGAGCATTCATTAGACATGCACTCAAAGAGAGGGGTCATTGATCGTGACATACGCTTAAAGAGAGGGGTCGTCCATCACGGTATACGCCCTAAGAAAGGGTGATAAAAGGATACGTTGCTTCAAAAACAACCATCCTTGTTTGATTGAAACGGATCTAGGATAGTAGCACGCATATCTCTGTAATAAACACAAGATTATAGACGTAAGAATGGTGTTAAAATTACTAGAAAACAAAGAAAATTAAAAAAAAACAAAGAAAGAAAAAGATGAAGGATTTCTGTGTTTCTAGGATTTAATGAAGATGAAATGCTTCAAGGACTTTCATGGCTGCATTATAATATCCAAAATGGCAGAATTAGATGTTGAAGTTGCTGGAAAAATAATAACGACATTGAACTCGAAAGAACTCGAACAATATACTGAGCAGGCCCAAATCGAATATGTTCTCCGTCAATGGACTTGGACCCTCTAGATAGTGATCTAGGAACCCGAAGTATCAAGGAATTGACACACTCAAACAAAGTCTGAAAATGTCAAGAAAAATTCAATGAAGAACTGAAATTGAGAGAATTTCTCACAAAAATATTGTTTCATAAAATTGTCTAACCTTGTCTTTACAAAATTAAGTAAATATATAGGAATAAAGGAAAAGCTGGCCAAATTTGAATTTGTGGCCTTAATTCAAACGAAAATAAAAATTTAAATGCTCAAACAACTTCTCTTAGGCTCCTAATATCCTTAGCCACATGTTTTGGCACTTAAAACACATTAAACATGTGTTTAATGTTTGAATTTGAATAAGAAACCACTCATTCTTATCCAATGTTGCTGTTTGGTCTTCAAAGCAAGGGCCTTGTTTGGCTTGCTTGCTTTTGGATGCCCAAACTTGTGGAGAAGGGTGCTATGTGGGTCCCACATGCATGGCACATGCGTAGGACACCTGCTCTTCGTGTACGATAGGTTTCAGCTGCTGTAGGTCACTTCAACTTGAGTTGAGTTGAGCTGTAAATGGAGATGAGCTGAAACGAACTAGCTAAGAGTGTTAGGAGCTAAATGGAGCTGGGAGCTAAGCCTTTGGAGCTAAGCCTCTGAGTTGCCTCGAGCTAAGGTGAGCTGCGTGCACACCATTGAGCTTCTTCTGAGCTGAATATAATCCACTTGAGCTGGTATTAAACTGCATACGCTCCCCTGAGCTGGAGATGAGCTGAGTATGCCCACTTGAGCTAAGGTTCTCCTAAGTACCTATATTAGAACAAGGCAAACACATCTAAAACGACTTGTAGTCTTATTTTAACCACACAAACACACTTAAAACCAAATGCAAACATAATTAACATAGTATATGCATAAGTAAACACACATACTAATATATATACCTAAATATGTCACATATCAGCATGCAACACATTATAAACAACATATTATAAGGCATGAACATTCTCAAATGAATATGAAATATTAGAACAAGTAAGGAAAAGAGCTTCCCTATATTTCTTTGCCTTAGAACGTGTGATAGGTCCTGATGGTAAGACCTCCGGATCAACCTGTTGAAATTGACATGATGTGCTCACATCATCCCCCTTTCTTGAAAAGGATTTGACCTCAAATATGCAGAAATATCATATGGGACTAAATCAGAAACATTAAATGTGGCACTTACAGTGCACTCGCTTTGTAAGTCTATCTTGTAGGCGTTGTCATTCACTTTCTCCAACACCTGTAAAGGACCATCTCCTCGCAGTAACAGCTTAGACCGCCTTTGGGCTGGAAATCGTTCCTTTCGGAAGTGAACCCAAACCCAATCACCAATGTCAAAGGTGACTCGGTTCATCAAAACGACAACCAAATGTTATTAACTTAAATTTTATGAGTTCAAATAGTTAATTATAGGCTTTTGAACAAAATTATACAGATTAATCTGAAATTTTCAGAATTTTACTCGGTTAAAATTCGAACGGAATCTCTATAAAGCCCATTTAGACATGCACGTCTTAATCGCATCAATACGACAACCAAATTTTATTAAAATCAAATTTTATTAAAATCAAATTTTATGATTTCAAATATTTAATTATTAGCTTTTGAACAAAATAATACAGATTAATCTGAAATTTTCAGAATTTTACTCGGTTAAAATTAGAACGGAATCTCTATAAAGCTCATTTAGACATGCACGTTTTAATCCCAACAAAACGACAACCAAATGTTATTAAATCAAATTTTATGAGTTTAAATATTTAATTATGGGCTTTTGAACAAAATTATACAGATTAATCCCAAATTTTAAGGTCTTTACTCGGTTAAAATTCGAACGGATTCTCTATAGAGCACATTTAGACATGCTCATATTAATCGCATCAAAACGATAACAAAATGTTATTAAATTAAATTTTATGAGTTCAAATAGTTAATTATAGGCTTTTGAACAAAATTATACAGATTAATATCAAATTTTCATCTTTTTACTCGGTTAAAATTCGAACAGAATCTCTATAAAGCACATTTAGACATGCACGTTTTAATCGCATCAAAACGACAACCAAATTTTATTAAAATCAAATTTTATGATTTCAAATATTTAATTATTAGCTATTGAACAAAATTATACAGATTAATCTAAAATTTTCAGAATTTTATTCGGTTAAAATTAGAACGGAATCTCTATAAAGCCCATTAAGACATGCACGTTATAATCCCAACAAAACGACAACCAAATGTTATTAAATCAAATTTTATGAGTTTAAACATTTAATTATGGGCTTTTCAACAAAATTATATAGATTAATCTCAAATTTTAAGGTTTTTACATCGTTAAAATTCGAACGGATTCTCTATAGCGAACATTTAGACATGCTTGTATTAATCGCATCAAAACAGCAACCAAATGTTATTAAATTAAAATTTATGAGTTCAAATAGTTAATTATAGGCTTTTGAACAAAATTATACAGATTAATCTCAAATTTTCAGCTTTTTACTCGGTTAAAATTCGAACGGAATCTCTATAAAGCCCATTTAGACATGCACATTTCAATCGCATCAAAACGACAAAAAAATTTTATTAAAATCAAATTTTATGATTTCAAATATTTAATTATTAACTTTTGAAAAAAAATATACAGATTAATCTGAAATTTTCAGAATTTTACTCGGTTAAAATTAGAACGGAATCTCTATAAAGCCCATTTAGACATGCACATTTTAATCCAAACAAAACGACAACCACATGTTATTAAATCAAATTTTATGAGCTTAAATATTTAATTATGAGCTTTTGAACAAAATTATACAGATTAATCTCAAATTTTAAGGTTTTTACTCGGTTAAAATTCGAACAGATTCTCTGTAGAGCACATTTAGACATGCTCGTATTAATCACATCAAAACGACAATCAAATGTTATTAAATTAAATTTTATGAGTTCAAATAGTTAATTATAGGCTTTTGACCAAAATTATACAGATTAATCTGAAATTTTCAGCTTTTTACTCGGTTAAAATTTGAACGGAATCTCTATAAAGCCCATTTAGGCATGCACCATTTAATTGCGTTAAAACGACAACCAAATTTTATTAAAATCAAGTTTTATGATTTCAAATATTTAATTATTAGCTTTTGAACAAAATTATACAGATTAATCTAACATATTTAGAATTTTACTAGGTTAAAATTAGAACGGAATCTCTATAAAGCCCATTTAGACATGCACCTTTTAATCCCAACAAAACGACAACCAAATATTAAATCAAATTTTATGAGTTTAAATATTTAATTATGGGCTTTTGAACAAAATTATACAGATTAATCTCAAATTTTAAGGTTTTTACTCGGTTGAAATTCGAACGGATTTTCTATAGAGCATATATAGACTTGCTCGTATTAATCGCATCAAAACGACAACCAAATGTTATTAAATTATATTTTATGAGTTCAAATAGTTAATTATAGGCTTTTGAACAAAATTATACAGATTAATCTCAAATTTTCAGCTTTTTACTCGGTTAAAATTCGAACGGAATCTCTATAAAGCCCATTTAGGCATGCACCTTTTAATCGCGTTAAAACGACAACCAAATTTTATTAAAATCAAATTTTATGATTTCAAATATTTAATTATTAGCTTTTGAACAAAATAATAAAGATTAATCTGAAATTTTCAGAATTTTACTCGGTTAAAATTAGAACGAAATCTCTATAAAGCTCATTTAGACATGCACCTTTTAATCCCAACAAAACGACAACCAAATGTTATTAAATCAAATTTTATGAGTTTAACTATTTAATTATGGGCTTTTGAACAAAATTATACAGATTAATCTCAAATTTTAAGGTTTTTACTTAGTTAAAATTCGAACGGATTCTCTATAGAGCACATTTAGACATGCTCGTATTAATCGCATCGAAACGACAACCAAATGTTATTAAATTAAATTTTATGAGTTCAAATAGTTAATTATAGGCTTTTGAACAAAATTATGCAGATTAATCTCAAATTTTCAGCTTTTTACTTGGTTAAAATTCGAACAAAATCTCTATAAAGCCCATTTAGGCATGTACCTTTTAATCGCGTTAAAACGACAACCAAATTTTAATAAAATCAAATTTTATGATTTCAAATATTTAATTATTAGCTTTTGAACAAAATTATACAGATTAATCTAAAATTTTCAGAATTTTACTCGGTTAAAATTAGAACGGAATCTCTATAAAGCCCATTTAGACATGCACGTTTTAATCCCTACAAAACGACAACCAAATGTTATTAAATCAAATTTTATGAGTTTAAATATTTAAATATGGGCTTTTGAAGAAAATTATACAGATTAATCTCAAAGTTTAAGGTTTTTACTCAGTTAAAATTCGAACGGATTATCTATAGAGCACATTTAGACATGCTCGTATTAATTGCATCAAAACGACAACCAAATGTTATTAAATTAAATTTTATGAGTTCAAATAGTTAATTATAGGGTTTTGAACAAAATTATACAGATTAATCTCACATTTTCAGCTTTTTAGTCGGTTAAAATTCGAACGGAATCTCTATAAAGCCCATTTAGGTATGCACGTTTTAATCGCGTTAAAACGACAACCAAATTTTATTAAAATCAAATTTTATGATTTCAAATATTTAATTATTAGCTTTTGAACAAAATTATCCAGATTAATCTAAAATTTTCAGAACTTTACTCTGTTAAAATTAGAATGAAATATCTATAAAGACCATTTAGACATGCACGTTTTAATCCCTATAAAACGACAAACAAATGTTATTAAATCAAATTTTATGAGTTTAAATATTTAATTAGGGGCTTTTGAACAAAACTATACAGATTAATCTCAAATTTTAAGGTTTTTACTTAGTTAAAATTCGAACGGATTCTCTATAGAGCACATTTAGACATGCTCGTATTAATCGCATCGAAACGATAACCAAATGTTATTAAATTAAATTTTATGAGTTCAAATAGTTAATTATAGGCTTTTGAACAAAATTATACAGATTAATCTCAAATTTTCAGCTTTTTACTCGGTTAAAATTCGAACGAAATCTCTATAAAGCCCATTTAGGCATGCACCTTTTAATCGCGTTAAAACGACAACCTAATTTTTTTAAAATCAAATTTTATGATTTCAAATATTTAATTATTAGCTTTTGAACAAAATTATACAGATTAATCTAAAATTTTCAGAATTTTACTCGGTTAAAATTAGAACGGAATTTCTATAAAGCCCATTTAGACATGTACATTTTAATCCCAACAAAACGACAACCAAATGTTATTAAATCAAATTTTATGAGTTTAAATATTTAATTATGGGCTTTTGAACAAAATTATATAGATTAATCTCAAATTTTAAGGTTTTTACTCGGTTAAAATTCGAACGGATTCTCTATAGAGCATATTTAGACATGCTCGTATTAGTCGAATCAAAACGACAACCAAATGTTATTAAATTAAATTTTATGAGTTCAAAGAGTTAATTATAGGGTTTTGAACAAAATTATACAGATTAATCTCAAATTTTCAGCTTTTTGCTCGGTTAAAATTTGAACAGAATCTCTATAAAGCCCATTTAGGCATGCACCTTTTAATCGCGTTAAAACGACAACCAAATTTTATTAAAATCAAATTTTATGATTTCAAATATTTAATTATTAGCTTTTGAACAAAATTATACAGATTAATCTAAAATTTTCAGAATTTTACTCGGTTAAAATTAGAACGGAATCTCTATAAAGCCCATTTAGACATGCACGTTTTAATGGCATCAAAACTGTGACACCCTTGCCCCGGGTTAGGAGACAGGGGCGTCGACCGGACATACAAACTCGATTAATGTAATCAAATTCAAACAAGTTATTTATTTATATAACATTGTAAGTCTATCTCTAATAATATTTACTTATTTGACGAACCCAAAACCTTGTATTACTTATACAAATTCGAGACAAATTTAAAACTTTTTCGATACTTAAACAAATTTTCAATTCGAATCTTAGATACCATTCGTTATTCAATTGTGGTCTCATTTGACTTTATGAAACTACATACTCGTATTAATCGCATCAAAACGACAACCAAGTGTTATTAAATTAAATTTTATGAGTTCAAATATTTAATTATAGGGTTTTGAACAAAATTATAAAGATTAATCTCAACTTTTCAGCTTTTTACTCGGTTAAAATTCGAACGGAATCTCTATAAAGCCCATTTAGACATGCACGTTTTAATCGCATCAAAACGACAACCAAATTTTATTAAAATCAAATTTTATGATTTCAAATATTTAATTATTAGCTTTTGAACAAAATTATACAGATTAATCTGAAATTTTCAGAATTTAACTCGGTTATAATTAGAACGGAATCTCTATAAATCCCATTTAGACATGCACATTTCAATCCCAACAAAACGATAAACAAATATTATTAAATCAAATTTTATGAGTTTTAATATTTAATTATGGGCTTTTGAATAAAATTATACAGATTAATCTCAAATTTTAAGGTTTTTACTCGGTTAAAATTCGAACGGATTCTCTATAGAGGACATTTAGACATGCTCGTATTAATCGCATTAAAACGACAACCAAATGTTATTAAATTAAATTTTATGATTTCAAATAGTTAATTATAGGCTTTTGAACAAAATTATACAGATTAATCTCAAATTTTCAGCTTTTTACTCGGTTAAAATTCGAACGACATCTCTATAAAACCCATTTAGACATGCACATTCTAATCGTATCAAAACGACAACCAAATTTTATTAAAATCAAATTTTATGATTTCAAATATTTAATTATTAGCTTTTGAACAAAATTATACAGATTAATCTGAAATTTTCAGAATTTTACTCGGTTAAAATTAGAACGGAATCTCTATAAAGCCCATTTAGAAATGCACATTTTAATCCTAACAAAACGACAACCAAATGTTATTAAATCAAATTTTCTGAGTTTAAATATTTAATTATGGGCTTTTGAACAAAATTATACAGATGAATCTCAAATTTTAAGGTTTTTACTTGGTTAAAATTCGAATGGATTCTCTATAGTGCACATTTAGACATGCTCGTATTAATCGCATCAAAACGACAACCAAATGTTATTAAATTAAATTTTATGAGTTCAAATAGTTAATTATAGGCTTTTGAACAAAATTATACAGATTAATCTCAAGTTTTCAGCTTTTTACTCGGTTAAAATTCGAACAGAATCTCTATAAAGTCCATTTAGACATGTACGTTTTAATCCCAACAAAACGACAACCAAATGTTATTAAATCAAATTTTATGAGTTTAAATATTTAATTATGGTGTTTTGAAGAAAATTATACAGATTAATCTCAAATTTTAAGGTTTTTACTCGGTTAAAATTAGAACGGAATATCTATAAAGCCCATTTACATATGCACGTTTTAATCCCAAAAAAAACGACAATCAAATGTTATTAAATCAAATTTTATGAGTTTAAATATTTAATTATGGGCTTTTGAACAAAATTATACAGATGAATCTCAAATTTTAAGGTTTTTACTTGGTTAAAATTCGAACGGATTCTCTATAGTGCACATTTAGACATGCTCGTATTAATCGCATCAAAACGACAACCAAATGTTATTAAATTAAATTTTATGAGTTCAAATAGTTAATTATAGGCTTTTGAACAAAATTATACAGATTAATCTCAAGTTTTCAGCTTTTTACTCGGTTAAAATTCGAACAGAATCTCTATAAAGTCCATTTAGACATGTACGTTTTAATCCCAACAAAACGACAACCAAATGTTATTAAATCAAATTTTATGAGTTTAAATATTTAATTATGGTGTTTTGAAGAAAATTATACAGATTAATCTCAAATTTTAAGGCTTTTACTCGGTTAAAATTAGAACGGAATATCTATAAAGCCCATTTACATATGCATGTTTTAATCCCAAAAAAAACGACAATCAAATGTTATTAAATCAAATTTTATGAGTTTAAATATTTAATTATGGGCTTTTAAACAAAATTATACAGATTAATCTCAAATTTTAAGGTTTTTACTCGATTAAAATTAGAACGGAATCTCTATAAAACCCATTTAGACATGCAAGTTTTAATCCCAACAAAACGACAACCAAATGTTATTAAATCAAATTTTATGAGTTTAAATACTTAATTATTAGCTTCTGAACAAAATTATACAGATTAATCTGAAATTTTCAGAATTTTACTCGGTTAAAATTAGAACGGAATATTAAGAAAGCCCATTTAGACATGCACGTTTTAATCACAATAAAACGATAACCAAATGTTATTAAATCAAATTTATGAGTTTAAATATTTAATTATGGTGTTTTAAACAAAATTATACAGATTAATCTGAAATTTTAAGGTTTTTACTCGGTTAAAATTTCATCAGATTCTCTATAGAGCACATTTAGACGTGCTCGTATTAATCGCATCAAAACGACAACCAAATGTTATTAAATTAAATTTTATGAGTTTAAATATTTAATTATGGGCTTTTGAAAAAAATTATACGGATTAATCTCAAATTTTAAGTTTTTTACTCGGTTAAAATTCGAACAGATTCGCTATAAAGCCCATTTAGACATGCACGTTTTAATCCCAACAAAACGACAACCAAATGTTATTAAATCAAATTTTATGAGTTTAAATATTTAACTATGGGCTTTTGAACAAAATTATACAGATTAATCTCAACTTTTCAACTTTTTACTCGGTTAAAATTCGAACGGAATCTCTATAAAGCCCATTTAGACATGCACGTTTTAATCGCATCAAAACTACAACCAAATTTTATTAAAATCAAATTTTATGATTTCAAATATTTAATTATTAGCTTTTCAACAAAATTAGATAGATTAATCTGAAATATTCAGAATTTTACTCGGTTAAAATTAGAACAGAATCTCAATAAAGCCCATTTAGACATGCACGTTTTAATCCCAAAAAAACGATAACCAAATGTTATTAAATCAAATTTATGAGTTTAAATATTTAATTATGGTGTTTTGAACAAAATTATACAGATTAATCTCAAATTTTAAGGTTTTTACTCGGTTAAAATTTCAATAGATTCTCTATAGAGCACATTTAGACAGGCTCGTTTTAATCGCATCAAAACGACAACCAAATGTTATTAAATTAAATTTTATGAGTTTAAATATTTAATTATGGTCTTTTGAACAAAATTATACGGATTAATCTCAAATTTTAAGGTTTTTACTCGGTTAAAATTCGAACAGATTCTCTATAAAGCCCATTTAGACATGCACGTTTTAATCCCAACAAAACCACAACCAAATGTTATTAAATCAAATTTTATGAGTTTAAATACTTAATTATTAGCTTTTGAACAAAATTATACAGATTAATCTGAAATTTTCAGAATTTTACTCGTTTAAAATTAGAACGGAATCTCTATAAAGTCCATTTAGACATGCACGTTTTAATCCCAACAAAACGACAACCAAATGTTATTAAATCAAATTTTATGAGTTTAAATATTCAATTATGGGCTTTAGAACAAAATTATATGGATTAATCTCAAATTTTAAGGTTTTTACTCGGTTAAAATTCGAACGGATTCTCTATAGAGCATATTTAGACATGCTCGTATTAATTGTATCAAAACGACAACCAAATGTTATTAAATTAAATTTTATGAGTTCAAATAGTTAATTATAGGCTTTTGAACAAAATTATACAGATTAATCTCAAATTTTCAGCTTTTTACTCGGTTAAAATTAGAACGGAATCTCTATAAAGTCCATTTAGACATGCACGTTTTAATCCCAACGAAACGAAAACCAAATGTTATTAAATCAAATTTTATGAGTTTAAATATTTAATAATGGGCTTTTGAACAAAATTAAACAGATTAATCTCAAATTTTAAGGTTTTTACTCGGTTAAAATTAGAACGGAATCTCTATAAAGCCCATTTAGACATACACGTTTTAATCCCAGCAAAACGACAACCAAATGTTATTAAATCAAATTTTATGAGTTTAAATACTTAATTATGGGCTTTTGAACAAAATTATACAGATTAATCTCAAATTTTAAGGTTTTTACTCGGTTAAAATTCGAACGGATTCTCTATATAAGATATTTAGACATACTCGTATTAATCGCATCAAAAGGACAACCAAATGTTATTAAATTAAATTTTATGAGTTCAAATAGTTAATTATAGGCTTTTGAACAAAATTATACAGATTAATCTCAAATTTTCAGCTTTTTACTCGGTTAAAATTCGAACGGAATCTCTATAAAGCCCATTTAGACATGCACGTTTTAATCGCATCAAAACGACAACCAATTTTATTAAAATCAAATTTTATGATTTTAAATATTTAATTATTAGCTTTTGAACAAAATTATACAGATTAATCTGAAATTTTCAGAATTTTACTCGGTTAAAATTAGAATGGAATCTCTATAAAGCCCATTTAGACATGCACGTTTTAATCCCAACAAAACGACAACCAAATGTTATTAAATCAAATTTTATGAGTTTAAATATTTAATTATGGGCTTTTGAACAAAATTATACAGATGAATCTCAAATTTTAAGGTTTTTACTTGGTTAAAATTCGAACGGATTCTCTACAGTGCACATTTAGACATGCTCGTATTAATCGCATCAAAACGACAACCAAATGTTATTAAATTAAATTTTATGAGTTCAAATAGTTAATTATAGGCTTTTGAACAAAATTATACAGATTAATCTCAAATTTTCAGCTTTTTACTCGGTTAAAATTCGAACGAAATCTCTATAAAGCCCATTTAGACATGCACGTTTTAATCGCATCAAAACGACAACCAATTTTATTAAAATCAAATTTTATGATTTTAAATATTTAATTATTAGCTTTTGAACAAAATTATACAGATTAATCTAAAATTTTCAGAATTTTACTCGGTTAAAATTAGAATGGAATCTCTATAAAGCCCATTTAGACATGCACGTTTTAATCCCAACAAAATGACAACCAAATGTTATTAAATCAAATTTTATGAGTTTAAATATTTAATTATGGGCTTTTGAACAAAATTATACAGATGAATCTCAAATTTTAAGGTTTTTACTTGGTTAAAATTCGAACGGATTCTCTACAGTGCACATTTAGACATGCTCGTATTAATCGCATCAAAACGACAACCAAATGTTATTAAATTAAATTTTATGAGTTCAAATAGTTAATTATAGGCTTTTGAACAAAATTATACAGATTAATCTCAAATTTTCAGCTTTTTACTCGGTTAAAATTAGAACGGAATCTCTATAAAGTCCATTTAGACATGCACGTTTTAATCGCATCAAAACGATAACCATATTTTATTAAAATCAAATTTTATGATTTTAAATATTTAATTATTAGCTTTGGAACAAAATTATACAGATTAATCTGAAATTTTCAGAATTTTACTCGGTTATAATTAGAACGGAATCTCTATAAAGCCCATTTAGACATGCACGTTTTAATCCCAACAAAACGACAACCAAATGTTATTAAATCAAATTTTATGAGTTTAAATATTTAATTATGGGCTTTTGAAAAAAATTATACAAATTAATCTCCAATTTTAAGGTTTTTACTCGGTTAAATTCGAACGGATTCTCTATAGAGCACATTTATACATGCTCGTATTAATCGCATCAAACGACAACCAAATGTTATTAGATTAAATTTTATGAGTTCAAATAGTTAATTATAGGCTTTTGAACAAAATTATACAAATTAATCTCAAATTTTCAGCTTTTTACTCGGTTAAAATTCGAACGGAATCTCTACAAAGCCCATTTAGACATGCACGTTTTAATTGCATCAAAACGACTAGCAAATTTTATTAAAATCAAATTTTATGATTTCAAATATTTAATTATTAGCTTTTGAACAAAATTATACAGATTAATCTGAAATTTTCAGAATTTTACTTGGTTAAATTTAGAACGAAATCTCTATAAAGCCCTTTAGACATGCACGTTTTAATCCCAACGAAACGATAACCAAATGTTATTAAATCTAATTTTATGAATTTAAATATTTAATAATGGGCTTTTGAACAAAATTAAACAGATTAATCTCAAATTTTAAGGTTTTTACTCGGTTAAAATTTTAAAGGAATCTCTATAAAGCCCATTTAGACATACACGTTTTAATCCCAGCAAAACGACAACCAAATGTTATTAAATCAAATTTTATGAGTTTAAATATTTAATTATGGGCTTTTGAACAAAATTATACAGATTAATCTCAAATTTTAAGGTTTTTACTCGGTTAAAATTCGAACGGATTCTCTATATAGGATATTTAGACATAGTCGTATTAATCGCATCAAAGCGACAACCAAATGTTATTAAATTAAATTTTATGAGTTCAAATAGTTAATTATAGGCTTTTGAACAAAATTATACAGATTAATCTCAAATTTTCTGCTTTTTACTCGGTTAAAATTCGAACGGAATCTCTATAAAGCCCATTTAGACATGCACGTTTTAATCGCATCAAAACGACAACCAAATTTTATTAAAATCAAATTTTATGATTTTAAATATTTAATTATTAGCTTTTGAACAAAATTATACAGATTAATCTGAAATTTTCAGAATTTTACTTGGTTAAAATTAGAACGGAATCTCTATAAAGCCCATTTAGACATGCATGTTTTAATCCCAACAAAACGACAACCAAATGTTATTAAATCAAATTTTATGAGTTTAAATATTTAATTATGGGCTTTTGAACAAAATTATACAGATGAATCTCAAATTTTAAGGTTTTTACTTGGTTAAAATTCGAACGGATTCTCTATAGTGCACATTTAGACATGCTCGTGTTAATCGCATCAAAACGACAACCAAATGTTATTAAATTAAATTTTATGAGTTCAAATAGTTAATTATAGGCTTTTGAACAAAATTATACAGATTAATCTCAAATTTTCAGCTTTTTACTTGGTTAAAATTCGAACGAAAGGATGGATAATTTCTTCCTTTTCTCTCTTCTCTCTCTCCCCCCTACGTCCCTTTTCCTTCTTGTTTGTCGCCGCCTTCTTCACCACCGATCCCTTTGCTGTTTCGATCGGCTCTCCCGCTCTATCTCCACGCTTGAGAGAGGAAGGAACATCCATCGTTCTCACCATCTTCTTCAGATCAGAATTAGCACCGACGATGTTGTCCTCCTTTTTGAGGGTTCGTCGGTTATCATCCTTGCTCATTTGATGGTCTCCTTTCTCGTCTGCTTCCGATGCAGATCTTTTCCTTCATCATACATTATACCAACAAATCCTTATGGATTTGTATACCTACTTGATCACTGGCTAACGTCGCTGACGGTCTCCTTTCTCCAGGTCTGTCCTTGGCTCCGGTTTCTGCAGGTTCTGCTGTTCGGAGTCATGTATTTTTCCTTCCTTTGTCTTGTGATGAATTTGCTCCCTTGGATTGGATTAGAATTCTAGTTTAAGGAGGAATCCTATTCCGTTTCAAAGTCCCCTACTTTTCATTGTTTTTGCTTTATAGGTTACGTCTCTGCCTTCTTCTTGTTGGTAGATTCCACCGTTCTCCTCCCGCATCTCCGTTTGTAGAAGAAGGGTTTCTCTCTTCAGTTTTCTGATATGCTGCATCATGGAAATTCAGTTCACTGTCAGTGTTCTTGCCCTCCTGATATCGATCTCTTCTCTCCGGGGTTTCTCCTTAGTTCTTTGTTTTGTGGTGCTACTGGGCATCGTTTCTTTATTTTCTTTTGTTTCCACTTTGTTTGTCTTCCTTCCCCGCTTTGTGCGATCTGTGTTTCGTTCTCCTTACTACTTCGTCTTCTTTGCTTCTTTGATCAGGTTATATTCACTTCCTTCTATGGTTTTCTTCTTGTTATTGGTTCTTTGCTTCTTTGTTTTTGTTACTGCTTCTATGGCTTTCTTCTTGCTTTTGGTTCTTTGTTTCTTTGTTTATGTTACTGTTTCTATGTTACTAGTTATTTTCACTCTCTTTGCTTCTTTGTTATTGTTTTGTTCTCTTTGTTGGTTCTCTTCATCGCCCATTATGCAGGCACAAGCAGATACATGGCTCTCCTCTGCAGGTGTATGGCCAAGGTAGTGAGTCCTCATGCCTGGTTTACAAGAGTGGTGCTTGGTGGCCCTCGGTTTGCTGCTTTGCTTCATGTTTGACGGCGTGTGTTTCTTTGGCCTTATTCCCTTGTCTTCTCCTTTATCTTTGTTCTGGGTTTGTTCTCCTTATTTAAAGCTCCTTTTCTTGTTATTTCTCCTTTACTGTCGTTGGCTCCTACCGTCGCCCTCTTTCTGCCAGACGGATGTTTGGTTGGTCGTCGATGTTGCATTTCGCAGCTAGCCCTCATGGCTCCTCTCTTCGTGAGGGTAGAGAAGGTTGTACAACCTTTTGCCGATCTACACACGTGCTACATGGGAGATTTCGTTTGTGCCTTCATGCACTAATTAAGTTGGGTAACAAATTGGTCTTGCCATCTAGTATTCATTTTATTTATATACCACCCTTACATAGGGCTTTGTCCAACATCTTTAACGGTGTACTATCCTTACTAACCGATCACCGGTTTTACACTTGTACAGATTTTAGGTTACCTCTCTACAAGTTTCTTTAGATCTATACTCCCTCGATACAATACTTTTATTATATACTTCTCAAGCTTCATCCTATTAAAACTTGGCCTCTTCATAATGTTTTTATATTTTATTTTTACATTCCTTCTCCATACCAAACTCTTTTCTCCTCTACTTCTCTTTTCATATATGACAAGTTATCTTTGTCTTTCTATTCTCAAATTCTTTATATCCTTTTATTTTCAATTCATACTATTATCTATCTCTTTCTTTTGTTATCCTATTCTTATTTTTTAAATTGTACTCCTGCTTCAATTCAAACTCTTCCAATATTATATAAACCTGGCTTTTGCTCTCATATTCTCTCTTCCACACGCCATCTTCTTCCTTTTCTTCTGATCCTCCTTTTTGCTCTTTGCTCTTACTTTCCAATGGACTCTAAGTCATTCCTCCAGCATCTTGGCAATATTCAATTTACTACTGAGGAACAAGCAACTGTCTTCCAACCGGGTACTTCTTGGAGTTCGTCTGAGGAGGAAACGCATTCCACCATTCTCGGGAAACTTATTTCTTCACGGGAGTTTGATGATCAGGTGATCATCAGGTGATCATCAGCTTAATGACTTTATCAATATGGGTCTCCAACGTCAACTCCCGGCTACGGATACTCATAATTTCCTTACTGCTAAGAGCGAGCTTGATCGCTTACTTACGGAGAAGGAAATTTATTGGGCTCAACGAGCTCGAGCACATTGGCTAGCACATGGTGACAAAAACACTTCCTTTTTTCATGCAAGGGCATCCAACCGGCGACGGAAGAATCATCTTGCTGGGCTTTTAAATGATCAGAATCTCTGGCATACTGATTCGCACGACATTATGTCTATTGTTGTCAGTTATTTTCAACATCTTTTTGCTTCTTCCTCTCCTACTATAGCGTCTTCCATATTGGACAACATTCCTTCTATTGTTACCGACTCAATGAATACTGATCTTAACAAGGCTTTCACAGCAGATGAAGTTTTTGTTGTCTTTCGTGATATTGACCCGAGGAAAGCACCCGGTGTTGATGGCTTCCCGAGCGGTTTCTTCCGAAAATATTGGGACATTCTTGGCCCAGATTTTATTAATCTCTGCCTCGGGCTTTTACATGGGTCTGTTAATTTAGAAGAGGTCAATCGTTCCATTATTGTTCTTATTCCTAAAGTTAGTGACCCTACTACTATGCGACATCTCCGACCTATTAGTCTTTGCACATTCATTTATAAAACTGTGTCGAAAGTTTTAGTCAATCGGCTAAAATCTATTATGCCCTTATGCATTAGTGGTAATCAGGCTGCTTTCGTTCGTGGGCGAAACATTACTGATAACATCCTTATCGCTCATGAGCTTATTCATACTCTCAACTCTGATGTTACTTCCTTGGCAAAAGGTGCTAGTCTAAAGCTAGATATGGAAAAAGCCTTCGACCGTGTTGAATGGCCCTTTCTTGAACAAGTTATGCTTCGTCTAGGCTTCCACACCAACTGGGTTTCTCTCATTATGCGGTGTATCTCTTCGGTCTCTTATCAAGTTCGAATTAATGATTCCCTTTCACGGTCCTTCAAACCCCGTAGAGGGTTACGGCAAGGAGACCCCCTCTCTCCTTTTTTATTTCTTTTCTGCACTCAAGGTCTTTCTGCCTTGCTCAATGCTGAACAAGCCACTGGTCATCTCCCTGGTCTCCGTGCTAGTAGAAATGGCCCCCGCATTAACCACCTTCTTTTTGCGGATGACTATGTTGTCTTTATCAAAAATACAACCACAGAGGCTCAGCGACTCAAGGATGCTTTGCAGACTTACGCTTCCTCATCGGGACAAGCGGTAAATTTTGAAAAATCTACTATCTTTTTCTCACGGAAAACCTCCGCGTTGCTCAGGGCAGAAATTAATGATATCCTTCGTGTAAGAGAAGTGGTTGACCCTGGTATTTATCTAGGGGTTCCCCTCCTCATTGGGAAGAACAAAACTGCAGCCTTAGGGTTCACCAGGGAAAATATGAATGTCCGGCTGAGTACTTGGGATAAACATCTCCTTTCCTTCAGTGGTCGTGAAGTCTTCATTAAAGCGGTTATCCAATCTATGCCTCAATATGTCATGTCCTGTTACCTCTTACCACAAAATATTATTGATGATATGACTACCGTCATACGTTGATATTGGTGGTCGAGGAAAGCTGGCAAACGTGGGTGGCACATGCTTCCCTGGGATACTCTCTGCCTCCCTAAAGCTGCTGGAGGTGTAGGGTTTCGTGATCTTCACCACTTTAACATCGCTCTACTAGGCAAACAAATTTGGCGGTTAATTTGTGAACCTGATAACCTTCTAAGTCAGGTCTACAAATGTAAGTACTTTCCTACGGGCTCCGTCTTAGAGTCTGCTCATACGCGAAGTTCTTCCTTTGCTTGGAAGAGTCTAAGTATTGTTATTTCTAAGCTTTGTTACGGGTTTTTCAAACGCCCTGGCATGTCCAGTAACGTTCAGATTCATTTTGATAGGTGGGGTGGTTCTCAGCCCGTTCACCTTTATGGTGATTATGAAATAAATGACGAAGTCCCTCTTCGTGCAGGATCTTTCATGCTCCATAATTTACCCCGTTGGGATGAAGGAAAAGTGAGAGATTATTTTTCCTATGAAGATGCTAATACCATCCTTAACGTCTCAATTATTAACGATATTAATGACTCTACTCTTTGGGGTTACCATGATGCAGGTGTCTATACGGTCCGCTCTGGTTATCAATTTTTGCAGTCGCAATTAGGGCCTGTTAACAGGCCTTCTAAACTTTGGAAAATCTTGGCTAAGTTACCTACTCTGCCCAAAGTTCGTTCCTTTGGATGGCGTTTATGTCATGATGCGTTACCCTCCGGTCAAAAAATATTGCAGGCTAACCTTGGTCCTGGAGTTTGCCCTATTTGCAACCTGACTGTCGAATCTTCTATCCATGCTATGTGTGATTGTCCTAGTGCTAAGGAGGCGATCCTCTTGGCAGGCCTTCCCCATAGGTTGTTGTCCAATGTTTATACTTCTCCCCATCAGTGGCTTTCTGATGCTGCTGGTTTCCTCTCCCTACACCAATTTTCTCTTCTTATCACAATTTTATGGAACCTTTGGAACCGCCGTAATGACTTTGTTCATAACAACCATATTCAACCGATTTGGTTAACTGTTGCCTCTGCCCAAAAACTTCTAACTGATTATACTTCCTCTAATGATGAGGCCCGCCAATCCTCCCGGCTAGCTGAGCCCACTCTTGCTCCAGCTAGATGGATGAAACTGACTCCCGGTTTTGTCAAAATTAACACGGATGTGGCTTTTGACCCTGTTCTGAGAGGTGCTGCTGCTGGTGTTATTGCTCGTGATTCTTCTAGTACAATGCTTGGTGGCTGTTACCTGCCCCTTCTTTGTCCGGATCCTGCCTCTGCTGAGGCTCTAGCTATTTTGGAAGGTTTACGGCTCGCTGCCGCCAATGGATGATCCAATGTGATCCTGGAAACTGACTCTGCATCCATTGCCAACAAAATTAATAATGCTCCGCCTCGAGATCTTTCCATAGTGCAGCACTTGATTACTCGCATTCGTGCCACTCTAGGTACTATACCTAATTGTAAGATTTGTTATGTGCCTAGAGATGCAAATGTTGTAGCCCATACTCTAGCTAGTAGGGCTTTGCGTTCCTTTTCTTCTTGTTCTTTTGATTGTTTCTTTCCCGATTTTATTCGGGCCTCTGTAAACTTGGAGAGGTTCTCCTCTTCTACTCAATAATACCTTGGGTACTCTTTTCCCCATAGGGGCCTTCTCACCTCTCGGGGTGGTCGGATATAGGGTTTTTTTAATGAGGCCTTTTCCTTCAAAAAAAAAATTCGAACGAAATCTCTATAAAGTCCATTTAGACATGCACGTTTTAATCGCATCAAAATGATAACCATATTTTATTAAAATTAAATTTTATGATTTCAAATATTTAATTATTAGCTTTTGAACAAAATTATACAGATTAATCTGAAATTTTCAGAATTTTACTCGGTTATAATTAGAACGGAATCTCTATAAAGCCCATTTAGACATGCACGTTTTAATCCCAACAAAACGACAACCAAATGTTATTAAATCAAATTTTATGAGTTTAAATATTTAATTATGGGCTTTTGAATAAAATTATACAGATTAATCTCAAATTTTAAGGTTTTTACTCGGTTAAAATTCGAACGGATTCTCTATAGAGCACATTTAGACATGCTCGTATTAATCGCATCAAACGACAACCAAATGTTATTAAATTAAATTTTATGAGTTCAAATAGTTAATTATAGGCTTTTGAACAAAATTATATAGATTAATCTCAAATTTTCGGCTTTTTACTCGGTTAAAATTCGAAAGGAATCTCTATAAAGCCCATTTAGACATGCACGTTTTAATCGCATCAAAACGACAATCAAATTTTAATAAAATCAAATTGTATGATTTCAAATATTTAATTATTAGCTTTTGAACAAAATTATACAGATTAATCTGAAATTTTCAGAATTTTACTCGGTTAAAATTAGAACGGAATCTCTATAATGCCCATTTAGACATGCACGTTTTAATCCAAACAAAACGACAACCAAATGTTATTAAATCAAATTTTATGAGTTTAAATACTTAATTATGGGCTTTTGAACAAAATTATACAGGTTAATCTTAAATTTTAAGGTTTTTATTCGGTTAAAATTCGAACAAAATCTCTATAAAGTCCATTTAGAAATGCACGTTTTAATCGCATCAAAACGACAACCAAATTTTATTAAAATAATATTTTATGATTTCAAATATTTAATTTTTAGCTTTTGAACAAAATTATACAGATTAATCTTAAATTTTTAGAATTTTACTCGGTTAAAATTAGAACGGAATCTCTATAAATCCCATTTAGACATGCACGTTTTAATCCCAACAAAACGACAACCAAATGTTATTTAATCAAATTTTATGAGTTTAAATATTTAATTATGGGCTTTTGAATAAAATTATAAGATTAATCTCAAATTTTAAGGTTTTTACTCGGTTAAAATTCGAACGGAATCTCTATAAAGCCCATTTAGACATGCATGTTTGAATCGCATCAAAACGACAACCAAATTTTATTAAAATCAAATTTTATGATTTCAAATATTTAATTATTAGCTTTTGAACAAAATTATACAGATTAATCTGAAATTTTCAGAATTTTTCTCGGTTATAATTAGAACAAAATCTCTATAAAGTACATTTAGACATGCACGTTTTAATCCCAACAAAACGATAACAAAATATTATTAAATCAAATTTTATGAGTTTAAATATTTAATAATGGGCTTTTGAACAAAATTATACAGATTGATCAGAAATTTTCAGAACTTTACATGGTTAAAATTAGAACGGAATCTCTATAAAGCCCATTTAGACATGCACGTTATAATCCCAACGAAACGAAAACCAAATGTTATTAAATCAAATTTTATGAGTTTAAATATTTAATAATGGGCTTTTGAACAGAATTAAACAGATTAATCTCAAATTTTAAGGTTTTTACTCGGTTAAAATTAGAAAGGAATCTCTATAAAGCCCATTTAGACATACACGTTTTAATCTCAGCAAAACGACAACCAAATGTTATTACATCAAATTTTATGAGTTTAAATATTTAATTATGGGCTTTTGAACAAAATTATACAGATTAATCTCAAATTTTAAGGTTTTTACTCGGTTAAAATTTGAACGAATTCTCTATAGAGCATATTAAGACATGCTCGTATTAATCGCAGCAAAACGATAACCAAATGTTATTAAATTAAATTTCATGAGTTCAAATAGTTAATTATAGGCTTTTGAACAAAATTATACAGATTAATTTCAAATATTCAGCTTTTTACTCGGTTAAAATTCGAACGGAATCTCTATAAAGCCCATTTAGACATGCACGTTTTAATCGCACTAAAACAACAACCAAATTTTATTAAAATCAAATTTTATGATTTCAAATATTTAATTATTAGATTTTGAACAAAATTATACAGATTAATCTGAAATTTTTAGAATTTTACTCAGTATATTAGAATGGAATCTCTATAAAGCCCATTTAGACATGTACGTTTTAATCCCAATAAAACGACAACCAAATGTTATTAAATCAAATTTTATGAGTTTAAATATTTAATTATGGTCTTTTGAACAAAATTATATGGCTTAATATAAAATTTTAAGGTTTTTAGTCTGTTAAAATTCGAACGGATTCTCTATAGAGTATATTTAGACATGCTCGTATTAGTCGTATCAAAACGACAACCAAATGTTATTAAATTAAATTTTATGAGTTCAAATAGTTAATTATAGGCTTTTGAACAAAATTATACAAATTAATCTCAAATTTTCAGCTTTTTACTCGGTTAAAATTCGAACGGAATCTCTATAAAGCCCATTTAGACATCCACATTTTAATCGCATCAAAACGACAACCAAATTTTAATAAAATCAAATTTTTTGATTTCAAATATTTAATTATTAGCTTTTGAACAAAATTATACAGATTAATCAGAAATTTTTAGAATTTTACTCCGTTATAATTAGAACGGAATCTCTATAAAGACCATTTAGACATACACGTTTTAATCCCAACAAAACGATAACCAAATGTTATTAAATAAAATTTTATGAGTTTAAATATTTAATTATGGGCTTTTGAACAAAATTTTACAGATTAATCTCAAATTTTAAGGTTTTTACTCGGTTAAAATTCGAACGGATTCCCTATAGAGCACATTTAAACATGCTCGTATTAATCGCTTCAAAACGACAACCAAATGTTATTATATTAAATTTTATGAGTTCAAATAGTTAATTATAGGCTTTTAAACAAAATTATACAGATTAAACTCAAATTTTAAGGTTTTTACTCGGTTAAAGTTTGAACGGATTCTCTATAGAGCACATTTAGACATGCTCGTATTAATCGCATCAATACGACAACCAAATGTTATTAGATTAAATTTTATGAGTTCAAATAGTTAATTATAGGCTTTTGAACAAAATTATACAAATTAATATCAAATTTTCAGCATTTTACTCGGTTAAAATTTGAACGGAATCTCTATAGAACACAGTTAGACATGCTCGTATTAATCGCATCAAAACGATAACCAAATGTTATTAGATTAAATTTTAAGTGTTCAAATAGTTAATTATAGGCTTTTGAACATAATTAAACAGATTAATCACAAATTTTCAGGTTTTTACTCGGTTAAATTTCAAACGGAATCTCTATAAAGCCCATTTAGACATGCACATTTTAATCGCTTCAAAACGATAACCAAATTTTATTAAAATCAAATTTTATGATTTCAAATATTTAATTATTAGCTTTTGAGCAAAATTATACAGATTAATCTGAAATTTTCAGAATTTTACTCGGTTAAAATTAGAACGGAATCTTTATAAAGCCCATTTAGACATGCACGTTTTAATCCCAACAAAACGACAACCAAATGTTATTAAATAAAATTTTATGAGTTTAAATATTTAATTATGGGCTTTTGAACAAAATTATACAGATTAATCTCAAATTTTAAGGTTTTTACTTGGTTAAAATTAGAACGGAATCTCTATAAAGCCTATTTAGACAAACACGTTTTAATCCCAACAAAACGATAATCAAATGTTATTAAATCAAATTTTATGAGTGTAAATATTTAATTATGGGCTTTTGATAAAAATTATACAGATTAATCTGAAATTTTAAGGTTTTTACTCGATTAAAATTCGAACGGATTCTCTATAGTGCACATTTAGACATGTTCGTATTAATTGCATCAAAACGACAATCAAATGTTATTAAATTAAATTTTATGAGTTCAAATAGTTAATTATAGGCTTTTGATGAAAATTATACAGATTAATTTCAAATTTTGAACTTTTTGCTCGGTTAAAATTTGAACAGAATCTCTATAAAGCCCATTTAGACATGCACGTTTTAATCGCACCAAAGCGACAACCAAATTTTATTAAAATCAAATTTTATGATTTCAAATATTTAATTATTAGCTTTTGAACAAAATTATACTGATTAATCTGAAATTTTCAGAATTTTACTCGGTTATAATTAGAATAGAATCTCTATAAAGCCCATTTAGGCATTCACGTTTTAATCCAAACAAAACGACAACCAAATGTTATTAGATTAAATTTTATGAGTTCAAATAGTTAATTGTAGGCTTTTGAACAAAATTATACAGATTTATCACAAATTTTCAGCTTTTTACCCGGTTAAAATTCAAACGGAATCTCTATAAAGCCCATTTAGACATGCACGTTTTAATCGCATCAACACGACAACCAAATTTTATTAAAATCAAATTTTATGATTTCAAATATTTAATTATTAGCTTTTGAACAAAAATATAAAGATTAATCTGAAATTTTCAGAATTTTACTCGGTTATAATTAGAACGGAATCTCTATAAATCCCATTTAGACATGCACGTTTTAATCCAACAAAACGACAACCAAATGTTATTAAATCAAATTTTATGAGTTTAAATATTTAATTATGGGCTTTTGAACAAAATTATACAGATTAATCTCAAATTTTAAGGTTTTTACTCGGTTAAAATACGAAAGGAATCTCTATAAAGCCCATTTAGACATGCACGTTTTAATCGCATCAAAACGACAACCAAATTTTATTAAAATCAAATTTTATGATTTCAAATATTTAATTATTAGCTTTTGAACAAAATTATACAGATTAATCTGAAATTTTCAGAATTTTACTCAATTAAAATTAGAACGGAATCTCTATAAAACCCATTTAGACATTAACTTTTTAATCCAACAAAACGACAACTAAATGTTATTAAATCAAATTTTATGCATTTAAATATTTAATTATGGGCTTTTGAACAAAATTATACAGATTAATCTCAAATTTTAAGGTTTTTACTCAGTTAAAATTCGAACGGATTCTCTAAAGAGCATATTTAGTCATGCTTGTATTAATCGCATCAAAACGACAACCAAATGTTATTAGATTAAATTTTATGAGTTCAAATAGTTAATTATAGGCTTCTGAACAAAATTATACAGATTAATCTCAAATTTTCAGCTTTTTACTCGGTTAAAATTCGAACGGAATCTCTATAAAGCCCATTTAGACATGCACGTTTTAATCGCATCAAAACGACAACCAAATTTTATTAAAATCAAATTTTATGATTTCAAATATTTAATTATTAGCTTTTGAACAAAATTATACAGATTAATCTGAAATTTTCAGAATTTTTCTCGGTTAAAATTAGAACGGAATCTCTATAATTCCCATTTAAACATGCACATTTTAATCCAAACGAAATGACAACAAAATGTTATTAAATCAAATTTTATGAGTTTAAATACTTAATTATGGGCTTTTGAAAAAAATTATAGAGATTAATCTCAAATTTTAAGGTTTTTACTCGGTTAAAATACGAACAGAATCTCTATAAAGCCCATTTAGACATGAACGTTTTAATCGCGTCAAAACGACAACCAAATTTTATTAAAATCAAACTTTATGATTTCAAATATTTAATTATTAGCTTTTGAACAAAATTATACAGATTAATCTGAAATTTTCAGAATTTTACTCGGTTAAAATTAGAACAGAATCTCTATAATGCCCATTTAGACATTCACGTTTTAATCCCAATAAAACGACAACCAAATGTTATTAAATCAAATTTTATGAGTTTAAATATTTAATTATGGGCTTTTGAACAAAATTATACAGATTAATCTCAAATTTTAAGGTTTTTACTCGGTTAAAATTCGAACGGAATCTCTATAAAGCCCATTTAGACATGCACATTTTAATCGCATCAAAACGATAACCAAATTTTATTAAAATCAAATTTTATGATTTCAAATATTTAATTATTAGCTTTTGAGCAAAATTATACAAATTAATCTGAAATTTTCAGAATTTTACTCGGTTATAATTAGAACGGAATCTCTATAAAGCCCATTTAGACATACACGTTTTAATCCCAACAAAACGACAACCAAATGTTATTGAATCAAATTTTATGAGTTTAAATATTTAATTATGGGCTTTTGAACAAAATTAAACAGATTAATCTCAAATTTTAAGGTTTTTACTCGGTTAAAATTCGAACGGATTCTCTATAGAGCACATTTAGACATGCTCGTATTAATCGCATCAAAACGACAACCAATTGTTATTAGATTAAACTTTATGAGTTCAAATAGTTAATTATAGGCTTTTGAACAAAATTATATTTATTAATCTCAAATCTTCAGCTTTTTACTCGGTTAAAATTCGAACGGACTCTCTATAAAGCCCATTTAGACATGCACGTTTTAATCCCATCAAAATGACAACAAAATTTTATTAAAATCAAATTTTATGATTTAAAATATTTAATTTTTAGCTTTTGAACAAAATTATACAGATTAATCTGAAATTTTCAGAATTTTACTCGGTTAAAAATAGAACGGAATCTCTATAATGCCCATTTAGACATGCACGTTTTAATCCAAACAAAACGACAACCAAATGTTATTAAATCAAATTTTATGAGTGTAAATACTTAATTATGGGCTTTTGAACAAAATTATACAGATTAATCTCACATTTTAAGGTTTTTACTCGGTTAAAATTCGAACGAAATCTCTATAAAGCACATTTAGACATGCACGTTTTAATCGCATCAAAGCGACAACCAAATTTTATTAAAATCAAATTTTATAATTTCAAATATTTAATTATTAGCTTTTGAACAAAATTATACAGATTAATCTCAAATTTTAAGGTTTTTACTCGGTTAAAATTCGAACGGAATCTCTATAAAGCCCATTTAGACATGCACGTTTTAATCGCATCAAAACGAAAACCAAATTTTATTAAAATCAAATTTTATGATTTCAAATATTTAATTATTAGCTTTTGAACAAAATTATATAGATTAATTTGAAATTTTTCAAAATTTTACTCGGTTATAATTAGAACGGAATCTCTATAAAGCCCATTTAGACATACACGTTTTAATCCCAACAAAACGACAACCAAATGTTATTAAATAAAATTTTATGAGTTTAAATATTTAATTATGGGCTTTTGAACAAAATTATACAGATTAATCTCAAATTTTAAGGTTTTTACTCGGTTAAAATTCGAACGGATTCTCTATAGAGCACATTTAGACATGCTCGTATTAATCGCATCAAAACGACAACCAATTGTTATTAGATTAAACTTTATGAGTTCAAATAGTTAATTATAGGCTTTTGAACAAAATTATATTTATTAATCTCAAATCTTCAGCTTTTTACTCGGTTAAAATTCGAACGGACTCTCTATAAAGCCCATTTAGACATGCACGTTTTAATCCCATCAAAATGACAACCAAATTTTATTAAAATCAAATTTTATGATTTAAAATATTTAATTTTTAGCTTTTGAACAAAATTATACAGATTAATCTGAAATTTTCAGAATTTTACTCGGTTAAAATTAGAACGGAATCTCTATAATGCCCATTTAGACATGCACGTTTTAATCCAAACAAAACGACAACCAAATGTTATTAAATCAAATTTTATGAGTTTAAATACTTAATTATGGGCTTTTGAACAAAATTATACAGATTAATCTCACATTTTAAGGTTTTTACTCGGTTAAAATTCGAACGAAATCTCTATAAAGCTCATTTAGACATGCACGTTTTAATCGCATCAAAGCGACAACCAAATTTTATTAAAATCAAATTTTATAATTTCAAATATTTAATTATTAGCTTTTGAACAAAATTATACAGATTAATCTCAAATTTTAAGGTTTTTACTCGGTTAAAATTCGAACGGAATCTCTATAAAGCCCATTTAGACATGCACGTTTTAATCGCATCAAAACGAAAACCAAATTTTATTAAAATCAAATTTTATGATTTCAAATATTTAATTATTAGCTTTTGAACAAAATTATATAGATTAATCTGAAATTTTCAGAATTTTACTCGGTTATAATTAGAACGGAATCTCTATAAAGCCCATTTAGACATGCACGTTTTAATCCCAACAAAACGACAACCAAATGTTATTAAATCAAATTTTATGAGTTTAAATATTTAATTATGGGCTTTTGAACAAAATTATACAGATTAATCTCAAATTTTAAGGTTTTTACTCGGTTAAAATTTTAACGGAATCTCTATAGAGTATATTTAGACATGCTCGTATTAACCGTATCAAAACGACAACCAAATGTTATTAAATCAAATTTTATGAGTTCAAATAGTTAATTATAGGCTTTTGAACAAAATTATACAGATTAATCTCAAATTTTCAGCATTTTACTAGGTTAAAATTCGAACGGAATCTCTATAGAGCACAGTTAGACATGCTCGTATTAATCGTATCAAAACGATAACCAAATGTTATTAGATTAAATTTTAAGTGTTCAAATAGTTAATTATAGGCTTTTGAACAAAATTAAACAGATTAATCACAAATTTTCAGGTTTTTACTCGGTTAAATTTCAAACGGAATCTCTATAAAGCCCATTTAGACATACACGTTTTAATCGCATCAAAACGAAAACCAAATTTTATTAAAATCAAATTTTATGATTTCAAATATTTAATTATTAGCTTTTGAACAAAATTATACAGATTAATTTGAAATTTTCAGAATTTTACTCGGTTAAAATTAGAACGGAATCTCTATAAAGCCCATTTAGACATTCACGTTTTAATCCCAACAAAACGACAACCAAATGTTATTAAATCAAATTTTATGAGTTTAAATATTTAATTATGGGCTTTTGAAAAAAATTATACAGATTAATCTCAAATTTTAAGGTTTTTACTCGGTTAAAATTTGAACGAATTCTCTATAGAGCATATTAAGACATGCTCGTATTAATCGCATCAAAACGATAACCAAATGTTATTAAATTAAATTTCATGAGTTCAAATAGTTAATTATAGGCTTTTGAACAAAATTATACAGATTAATTTCAAATATTCAGCTTTTTACTCGGTTAAAATTCGAACGGAATCTCTATAAAGCCCATTTAGACATGCACGTTTTAATCGCACTAAAACAACAACCAAATTTTATTAAGATCAAATTTTATGATTTCAAATAATTAATTATTAGCTTTTGAACAAAATTATATAGATTAATCTGAAATTTTCAGAATTTTACTCGGTTATAATTCGAACGGAATCTCTATAAAACCCATTTAGACATGCACGTTTTAATCCCAACAAAACGATAACCAAATGTTATTAAATCAAATTTTATGAGTTTAAATATTTAATTATGGGCTTTTGAACAAAATTATACAGATTAATCTCAAATTTTAAGGTTTTTACTCGGTTAAAATTCGAACGGATTCTCTATAGAGCATATTTAGACATGCTCGTATTAACCGTATCAAAACGACAACCAAATGTTATTAAATTAAATTTTATGAGTTCAAATAGTTAATTATAGGCTTTTGAACAAAATTATACAGATTAATCTCAAATTTTCAGCTTTTTACTCGGTTAAAATTCGAACGGAATCTCTATAAAGCCCATTTAGACATGCACGTTTTAATCGCATCAAAACGACAACCAAATTTTAATAAAATCAAATTTTATGATTTCAAATATTTAGTTATTAGCTTTTGAATAAAATTATACAGATTAATCTGAAATTTTCAGAATTTTACTCGGTTAAAATTAGAACAGAATCTCTATAAAGCCCATTTAGACATGCACGTTTTAATCCCAACAAAACAACAACCAAATGTTATTAAATCAAATTTTGTGACTTTAAATATTTAATTATGGGCTTTTAAACAAAATTATACAGATTAATCTCAAATTTTAAGGTTTTTACTCGGTTAAAATTCGAACGGATTCTCTATATAGCACATTTAGACATGCTCGTATTAATCGCATCAAAACGACAACCAAATGTTATTAGATTAAATTTTATGAGTTCAAATAGGTAATTATAGGCTTTTGAACAAAATTATACAGATTAATCTCAAATTTTCAGCTTTTTACTCGGTTAAAATTCGAACGGAATCTCTATAAAGCCCATTTAGACATGCACGTCTTAATCGCATCAATACGACAACCAAATTTTATTAAAATCAAATTTTATGATTTCAAATATTTAATTATTAGATTTTGAACAAAATTATACAGATTAATCTGAAATTTTCAGAATCTTACCCGGTTAAAATTAGAACGGAATCTCTATAAAACCCATTTAGATATGGACGTTTTAATCCCAACAAAACGACAACCAAATGTTATTAAATCAAATTTTATGAGTTTAAATATTTAATTATGGGCTTTTGAACAAAATTATACAGATTAATCTCAAATTTTAAGGTTTTTACTCGGTTAAAATTCGAATGGATTCTCTATAGAACACATTTAGACATGCTCGTATTAATCGCATCAAAACGACAACCAAATGTTATTAGATTAAATTTTATGTGCTCAAATAGTTAATTATAGGCTTTTGGACAAAATTATACAGATTAATTTCGAATTTTCAGCTTTTTACTCAGTTAAAATTCGAACGGAATCTTTATAGAACCCATTTAGACATGCACGTTTTAATCGCATCAAAACGACAACCAAATTTTATTAAAATCAAATTTTATGATTTTAAATATTTAATTATTAGCTTTTGAACAAAATTATACAGATTAATCTGAAATTTTCAGAATTTTACTTGGTTAAAAGTAGAACTGTAATAACCCATCATAAAAAAACAAA
The DNA here is from genome assembly GCA_035048815.1 of Abelmoschus esculentus. Classification (NCBI taxonomy): domain Eukaryota; kingdom Viridiplantae; phylum Streptophyta; class Magnoliopsida; order Malvales; family Malvaceae; genus Abelmoschus; species Abelmoschus esculentus. Next base: position 15,385,307 of record JAUCBN010000007.1, on the reverse strand, counting down.
ACCCCAAGCCCAGTGACCAAACCCTTACAAACTAAACCCTAAACAAGCCCATACCCAAACAAAATATTTAACCCTAATATGAACAAACCTTAGCCTCCTGAGTTGTCTTCGCCGCCGCCCCCAGCAGCATCTCACCGGCGCGCATGCGTTTCACGTGCTCCTTCATTGGACCATACAAGCGGCCACCGCCCTAGCCACGTGAAGCCTCTGCTCCACCGCCTTTGTCTTCTCAAGCCTGCAAAAAATATTAAAGCAAATCAGATCTGCATAAAGCAATGAACCTTTATGTATTTTATATTGTAAGATTTGTGGGTATATATAAACCCGAAAAATAGAATGTAAAAGGAGGATTTTTATCAGGAAATCAATACAAAACAGAGAAAATTCGAACAAAGAAAATCCAATACCATCCACATCGAAACACATTCGAAATAAGAAACACAACAGAGAATCGGAGAAAGATCCGAAGCAAATCAAGCAAAAAAGAAGGTAAAAAAAAAAGGTAGAACGACTTATCTTCGATCTCAGATCTACGCTTTTGCATTTATTTTTTCGAAAATCCAAGGCCAAAATCGAGATCCTCGCGTCGAGAGGAGTCAGAAAATGGTCTCCTTTATCGATTTCTCACAGCCGGCGCGACGACGACGATCACCGGTGAGCTTGATCGGTGGTCGGACGTCCAAAGCCTAGAGAGCCTTCAATGGTTCTGTAACTATTGTTATATGAGAAAGAAGATAATGAATTTTAAACAAAAAAAGGGCATATATAATTAAACTGAAATGGCACTGGTTTGGTGCTGGCCCTTTTGGCCCAAAACGGTGCCGTTTAGGCTATGGAGACCCGCACCGATCCAGGATCCGTACCCGACCCGCGTCTTGACCCGGAGAGATGGGAAAATTGCATCAAGAGTCCTTACACTCTTGGCTTGTTTCGGTTTCGACCCTCCAGTTTGTTGCGGGTTTAATTTCAGTCCTTATTTTCATCAATTTTAACTATGCAACCCTAATTTCTTCAATTTCAGTCCCTATTTTATTTATTTTTGGTCTAATGATTTTATTTTCTTGTAGATTAAGTCCCTACTACTTTTATTATTATTATTATTATTATTATTATTATTATTATTATATGTTTTCTTATCATTATTATTATTATTATTGTTTTTAATTTTATCACATGTTTTATTATCATTATCATTGTTATTATTATTATTACTAATCTTACCTTTTTGTTATTATTATTATTATTATTATTGTTATTATTATTATTATTGTTGTTGTTGTTGTTGTTGTTATTGCATGTTTAATTGTCATTATAATTATATTTTGTTTAACCTAATTATTTTTGTTATTTAACTTATTTTATTCGTTTTGCAGGTTTAAAATTATGGGATCATAAAATTAAATACCAAATTTATATTTTCAATTATATAAAATATTTTGTAACCGATAGGTGCCGATTTCGGGCGTTGTAGGGGTGCTCATCCTTCCCTATGCGTAACAGACTCCCGGACTCAACTCTAGTGCGCAGACCTTGATTTTGGTGTTCCAATCGCATCGTAAAAAGATTGGTGGCGACTCCCTGGACAAAAAATGATGATTACAGTTGGCGGCTCCACTGGGGACATTTTTAAGAGTCGAGCTTGAAATCGGTTACATTTTATTTAATGATCGAAAATTTAAATTTGATTTATTTTGTGATCCTTTATTTTATTTATTAAATATTTACTAATGTTTTTAAATGTGTTTTTCAGGTCTCCTCATTTCATGAGCTCTCAACCCGGGCTCCGTCCATTTAAGTGGGAGCATGAAACCACTCCTTCGTGAGGTTTTGCCTCCGTGTAGGATGGGGAATTGCTTCCGGGATATTTTTCCTTTGTCTTCATGAGATTCATGTCTCCGCATAGACTTAGAGAAACGTATCCCCCTGAATCATGCTTATTATCCTTAGTAGGGTATTAAGTATTGTTCGGGTACCTTCTAGAACCGAACCTCATATAGTGAGAACTAGAAGCCCACCCGTAAAGCCATTAAGCCGAAACGCTGCCCGTTTAGCGATAACCCTTTAGGCTTGTTGCCTTTATGTACAATCTTTTATTATTGTTGTTGTTATATTTGTAATTTAATTTATTTATTTATTTTAATTAATTTTGTTTCTTTTGAGGGTATTATAACATTTCATAATTATCCATGTTGTATCAATCACCACGATCATATTTTAATTTATGCATTTCACGAGCATGAAGTATTGATTCACAATTGGTTCTTAATTTAAATATGTCGGAAGAAAATCTAGCATCCTAGATATTAATACAATATTCAAAGTTGTGAATAAATCCTGTGCACGTAAAACGGTGGACCTGAGAACTATTTTTGAATCGAAATTTTCACATCTAAGTCATGCATCCACATGCATTCATTCTTATAACAGTAGTACTAATATTTGGGGTCCCCTATCTCAGCAATACTGGACCAGGCGATAATTCAACATCCCTACGGAACTCTACTCAAGACGAAGAAGATGAACGAGGACAGATTGGATAAGATTGAGCACACTCAGAAGGATCTACAAGATGATTTAACACGAAAAATGGAAGATCAGTTAGCCAGGGCTCGACAAGAAATGAAAGATCAGATTGCAAGATCTCAACAAGAAATGCTCGGGAAACTAGCACAAATGCTCGGATTCAAGCAAGAAAACACTTTTATGGTTGATTCAGGGGCAAATCCCGCTAACATGATTGAAGATCCCATATACCCTTCGGGTTTTACTCCTCTTTAAACCAAGATACCATCGGAGGCTCATCCCTAGGTGGTCTTTTCTAAAGGGAAGTTACCGCTACATCCGACTGACACGTATGGCCCCATGAACATACCCTCCACATCAGAAGCCAAACCGAGGGGCAATCAAGCAGAAAATTTTGTCTCAGAATTTGATCAGCTAATTGAACCAAAGATTGAGACTTCAAAAGAAATAGAAGAACGTTGTAAACGAATCGAAGAGAAAATGGAAGCTATGGAGATTGAAGACACCTTCATAGGATTCAATGCCAACAAACTCAGCCTCATCCCAGATCTGGTGCTACCCCCAAAATTCAAAATCCCAGAATTTGAAAGATATGACGGGACTAGTTGCCCTCGATCCCATCTTACCATGTTTTGTCAAAGAATGACAGGGTACGACAGGGATGACAAGTTACTGATATACTGTTTTCAAGATAGTTTAACGGGGTCTGCCACTAAATGGTACAATCAACTGAATCGTCATCAGATAAAATCATGGAAAGACTTGGCTAAGGCTTTTCTAGAGCAATATAAGCATGTTAGTGATATGATACCAGACCGTCTGACCTTGCAACACATGAAACAAAGGCCTAACGAAAGTTTTAGACAATACGCACAACGCTGGAGAGATGTAGCAGCACAAGTCCAACCTCCTCTTAGTGAAAAAGAGACGATGGTTATATTCATCCAAACCTTGGAAGGCCCAACCCTGGATCGCCTCATAGGCAATGCAACCACTAATTTTGCTGATCTGGTGCTATCCGGTGAGCTCATTGAGAATGCCATCAAGAGTGGCAAAATTGATGCCGGTGGAAGTTCGTCCCAAAGAAGGTCAACGCATGGGAAGAAGGATAATGAAGTGAATTTTGCAGGAATCTATAGCGTCAATTATTCCAAGCCTATAACGGTGATACAGCCTGTAGCCACGGGTGCTTATAACTCCTCCAACCAAGATTTCAGTCAGAGAAAGAATTTTGAAAAGAAAGAATTTACTCAACTGCCAACGACTTACGGGGAGCTACACAAAGAGTTGTATGACAAACGCTTGGTGTCGCCCTTCTTTCAAGCGCCGATGCAACCCTCTTTCTCGAAATGGTATGACGCCAATACAAAATGTGATTATCATGCGGGACAAGTGAGGCATTCGATTGAAAACTGCCTAGGTTTCAAAAGGCTAGTGGAAAAGTTCATCAAGCTCGGAGTAATAAAATTCGATGACCCAGTTGAAACGGCTATAGATCCTTTGCCGAAGCACGAGGACACCAAGTAGGGATGACAATGGTGTTTTTGAGTTGTACAAAAATAAATTATGCCTAGTAGGCTAAGATATTACTCTACCTTGGCCATAGTAGGTCACTTGTAGTTTTTATCTCTTCCGATGAGATGTTTTTGTAAACTACCTCGTTAGCCTAAGCCCACTGGCAGCGAGAGTCTTTTGTAAGGGACCAAAACTATAAGTTGCAATGAAATATATTTTGATATAATACTCTGAGGTAGAATGCTAAGCGAAACAACTTCAAAAGATAGAGACAACTCAATTTGGCAACATGACTATACGGATTCTTACACTTTGAAGGTTCAGACTGTTAAAAATTGTTTGGGGCATCCATTTCGAGGAAAGGTTCCGAGGAAGAAGGCCAAGTCAGAAAAATTCAAGCAGCTTCCAATATGACTAGTAAAACCAGGGGCACCCCTTGAAAAATCATGATATTCATGCATTCAAACATTTTGCATTCACAAACCATGCATTTAGATTCAACATGCATCGAGCATAATTTAGGAACATCCTTTGAAAAAGAAATCATGTCATTCATGCATTCAGATACTACGCATTTAGACATCGTGCATTCAGACTTAGCATGCATTGAGCATGCATGATGCACATATTTTGCTTGTAAATATGAACAAGTCCAGAGAAGAGACCGAACAACCTCAATCTGGGGGGCAACAACATGATGACCAACCTTTGGCCCCGAGAAGGCTAAAATAACACAGGTTTCACAGGTAATGACTCCAGAATTTTGAACCATTACTAACTAACGCTTTATTTTGCTTTCAGGTCATGACGACCCATTATGAAGTATCAAAAACAACTTTTTCCCAATGTCACCTCCGTTAGTAGTGAAAAATCAATTTTGGTAGAATCATGTTCCTCCGACAGCTATGATGCAGATCAAGCTTTGATGCGGATTTCACTTTTCCATATTTGACAGATGGTATATGTGAATCAGAATTATTTTGAAAAAATTGAAAAAATGGAAAAATGAAAATGAAAAATGAAAAAATGAACAATGCAGAAAAAATGAAAAAATTGAAAAGACATGCAGAAACAAGATATTGGACAATTCAAATGTCCCTCAAAAATCCATTTTCGCGAATGGTCGGAGGAAATCCATTCCTTTGGAAAAATCCAATCTTGTGATTGGTGCAAACTGATTGTACCTAGGGTAATGGTACAACTAGTCCAGAGCAAACGGCTACCGGTAAAGGCTAAACAAATCCGTTAATCTCTGGGCAAATGGGAAAAATGCATTGATGAGGACCATTCAAATATCCATTGAAATCCATTTTTACGAATGGTCAAGGAATTAAATCCTTGGAACCAAATAATTGTACCCAGAGTAATGATACAGCTAGCCCGGAGCAAACGGCTACCGGTAAAGGCATATCAAATCCGTTGATCCCTGTGCATTTGGAAAAAATACAAAGAAGATATATGACATCAATTAAATTAGATATTTAGATCTTCCAGACTTGATCTTACCCCTCCGTTGATGGAGTGGATAGATCCAACTCAGTCCTGCTTCTCCGTTGATGGTGCAATAGGATCCAAATACAGACTTGATCTCGTCCTCGTTGATGGTGTGGCCAGATCCCATTCAATCATGCCTCTCCGTTGATGGCATAGTATGATCCAGACTTGATCTTACCCCTCCGTTGATGGAGTGGATAGATCCAACCCGGTCCTGTTTCTCCGTTGATGGCGTAATAGGATTCGAATTACAGACTTGATCTCGTCCCCGTTGATGGTGTGGCCAGATCCCATGCTTATCCGTTGATGAAGCAGTATGATCCAAACTTGATCTTACCCCTCCGTTGATGGAGTGGATAGATCCAACTCATTCATGTTTCTCCGTTGATGGCGTAATAGGATTCGAATTACAGATTTGATCTCGTCCCCGTTGATGGTGTGGCCAGATCTCATTCAATCATGCTTCTCCGTTGATGGCGTAGTATGATCCAGACTTGATCTTACCCCTCCGTTGATGGAGTGGATAAATCCCAACCCAGTCCTGTTTCTCCGTTGATGGCGTAATAGGATTCGAATTACAGACTTGATCTCGTCCCCGTTGATAGTGTGGCCAGATCCCATTTAATCATGCTTCTCCGTTGATGGAGCAGTATGATCCAGACTTGATCTTACCCCTCCGTTGATAGAGTGGATAGATCCAACTCAGTCCTGATTCTCCGTTGATGGCGCAGTAGGATCCAAATTGCAGACTTGATCTCGTCCTTGTTGATGGTGTGGCCAGATCCCATTCAATCATGCTTCTCCGTTGATGGCACAGTATGATACAGACTTAATCTTACCCCTCCGTTGATGGAGTGGATAGATCCAACTCAGTCCTGCTTCTCCGTTGATGGCGCAGTAGGATCCAAATTGCAGGCTTGATCTCTTCCCCGTTGATGGTGTGGCCAGATCCCGTTTAATTATGCTTCTCCGTTGATGGCGCAGTATGATATAGACTTAATCTTACCCCTCCGTTGATGGAGTGGATAGATCCAACTCGATCCTGCTTCTCCGTTGATGGCGTAATAGGGTCCAAATTGCTGAAATCTGATCTTGTCCCCGTTGATGGTGTGACGAGATCTGAATCACTGAAGTTCAATCCTACTTCTCCGTTGATGGCGAAGTAGGATCCAAGTTACTGAAATATCATCTTACCTCTCCGTTGATGGTGCGGATAAGATACAACCTTTTACTTCAAGTCTTGCCTTTTCGACCAACTCTAACAAGTTCTCATTCTGCCATGGAGGGCGTAAGCATATCACAGTTCAATCGATCTCGTTTTACCGTTGATGGTGCAACATGATCAAATTTTGTATTTACGGATATAATATTTACTAGAAATATAATAAAAAAAAGAGGAAGGAAGAATAAAATATATATGTCAGATCATGCTTCTTCACCGGATGTAGCTGAATCCAGCTTGGCGGCCCTTGCATATCTGTCAATGTTATAGCAAGATCAAATTTTCTCCAAAGGTGGCAACGTCATGAGTATCATAGCAAGTCAAGCTTATTTTGTCTCCTTCAACGGTTCAGCCGTAACTTTTGGTCCTCTTCAAGGATTTCCTCATTTTGAAGATTTTGCTGACAAAAGCGGTGAAGTAGAAGAAGTCAGAGCTCCAGTAGAAGAAGCGGTGGCCAAGAAGAACCCCAACCTTACCATTAGAACCCCAACTTTACCAAAAAGAACCTCAACCCTACTAAAAAGAACCTTAACCTTACCAAAAGTACCCTAACCTTACCTAAAAGAACTCTTACCATTCCAAAGATGAGCCCTGAAGCTAAATCAGATAAAATGGGTTATTCCTTATCTTTGCTCTATTGTCGTTACACAATAATGAGCAAAGAGGGGCAGCTGTAATAACCCATCAGAAAAAAAACAAAACCCCAAGCCCAATAACCAAACCCTTACAAACTAAACCCAAAAAAAGCCCATACCCAAACAAAATATTTAACCCTAATATGAACAAACCCTAGCCTCCTGAGTTGCCGCCGCTGCCGCCCCTAGCAGCCTCTCACCGATGCGCGTGTGTTTCACGTGCTCCTTCATTGGACCATACAACCGGCCACTGCCCTAGCCACGTGAAGCCTCTGCTCCACCGCCTTTGTCTTCTCAAGCCTGCAAAAAACATTAAAGCAAATCAGATCTGCATAAAGCAATGAACTTTTATGTATTTTATATTGTAAGATTTGTGGGTATATAAACCCGAAAAATAGAATCTAAAAGGAGGATTTTTATCAGGAAATCAATACAAAACAGAGAAAATTCGAACAAAGAAAATCCAATACCATCCACATCAAAACACATTCAAAATAAGAAACACAACAGAGAATCGGAGGAAGATCCGAAGCAAATCAAGCAAAAAAGAAGGTAAAAAAAAGGGTAGAATGACTTATCTTCGATCTCAGATCTATGCTTCTGAATTTATTTTTTCGAAAATCCAAGGCCAAAATCGAGCTCCTCGCATCGAGAGCAGTCAGAAAAAGGTCTCCTTTATCGATTTCTCACCGCCGGCGCGACGGCGACGATCACCGGTGAGCTTGAACGGTGGTCGGACGTCCAAAGCCTAGAGAGCCTTCAATGGTTCTGTAACTGTTGTTATATGAGAAAGAAGATAATGAATTTTAAACAAAAAAAGGGCATATATAATTAAACTGAAACGGCACCGTTTTGGTGTCGTCCCTTTTGGCCCAAAATGGTGTCGTTTAGGCTATGGAGACCCGCACCGATCCAGGATCCGTACCCGACCCGCGTCTTGACCCGGAGAGATGGGAAAATTGCATCAAGAGTCCTTACAGTCTTGGCTTGTTTCGGTTTAGACCCTCCAGTTTGTTGCGGGTTTAATTTCAGTCCATATTTTCATCAATTTTAACTATGCAACCCTAATTTCTTCAATTTCAGTCCCTATTTTATTTATTTTTGGTCTAATGATGTTATTTTCTTGCATATTAAGTCCCTACTACTTTTATTATTATTATTATTATTATTATTATTATTATTATTATCAATCTTGTTACTTTGTTTATATTATTATCACTAGTATTATTATTACTATTGTTATTATCATTATTATTATTATTATTATTATTATTATTATTATTATTATTATTATTATTGTTTTTAATTTTATCACATGTTTTATTATCATTATCATTGTTATTATTATTATTACTAATCTTACCTTTTTGTCATTATTACTATTATTATTATTATTATTATTATTATTATTATTATTATTATTATTATTATTATTGTTGTTGTTGTTGTTGTTGTTGTTGTTGTTGTTGTTGTTGTTGTTGTTATTGTTGTTGTTGTTGTTGTTGTTGTTGTTGTTGTTGTTATTGCATGTTTAATTGTCATTATAATTATATTCTATTTAATCTAATTATTTTTGTTATTTAACTTATTTTATTCGTTTTGCAGGTTTAAAATTATGGGATCATAAAATTAAATACCGAATTTATATTTTCGATTATATAAAATATTTCGTAACCGATAGGTGCTGATTTCGGGCACTATAGGGGTGCTCATCCTTCCATACGCGTAACAGACTCCCGGACTCAACTCTAGTGCGCAGACCTTGATTTTGGTGTTCCAATCGCATAGCAAAAAGATTGGTGGCGACTCCCCGGACAAAAAACGGTGATTACAAGAACGGAATCTCTATAAAGCCCATTTAGACATGTACGTTTTAATCCCAACAAAACGACAACCAAATGTTATTAAATCAAATTTTATGAGTTTAAATATTTAATTATGGGCTTTTGAAATATATTAGACAAATTAAGCTCAAATTTTAAGGTTTTTACTCGGTTAAAATTCGAACGGATTCTCTATAGAGAACATTTAGACATGCTCGTATTAATCGCATCAAAACGACAAGCAAATGTTATTAAATTAAATTTTATGAGTTCAAATAGTTAATTACAGGCTTTTGAAAAAAATTATACAGATTAATCTCAAATTTTCAGCTTTTTACCCGGTTAAAATTCGAACGGAATCTCTATAAAGCCCATTTAGACATGCACGTTTTAATCGCATCAAAACGATAATCAAATTTTATTGAAATCAAATTTTATGATTTCAAATATTTAATTATTGGCTTTTGAACAAAATTATACAGATTAATCTAAAATTTTTAGAATTTTATTCGGTTAAAATTAGAACGGAATCTCTATAAAGCCCATTTAGACATGCATGTTTTAATCCCAACAAAACGACAACCAAATGTTATTAAATCAAATTTTATGATTTTAAATATTTAATTATGGGCTTTTGAACAAAATTATACAGATTAATCTCAAATTTTAAGGTTTTTATTCGGTTTAAATTCAAACGAATTCTCTATAGAGAACATTTAGACACGCTCGTATTAATCGCATTAAAACGACAACCAAATGTTATTAATTTAAATTTTATGAGTTCAAATAATTAATTATAGGCTTTTGAACAAAATTTTACAGATTAATCTCAAATTTTAAGGTTTTTACTCGGTTAAAATTCGAACGGAATCTCTATAAAGCCCATTTAGACATGCACGTGTTAATCGCATCAAAACGACACTCAAATTTTATTAAAATCAAATTTTATGATTTTAAATATTTAATTATTAGCATTTGAACAAAATTATACAGATTAATCTGAAATTTTCAGAATTTTACCCGGTTAAAATTAGAATAGAATCTCTATAAAGCCCATTTAGACATGCACGTTTTACTTCCAACAAAACGACAACCAAATGTTATTAAATTAAATTTTATGAGTTTAAATATTTAATTATGGGCTTTTGAACAAAATTATACAGATTAATCTCAAATTTTAAGGTTTTTACTCGGTTAAAATTCGAACGGATTCTCTATAGAGCACCTTTAGACATGCTCGTATTATCCGCTTATCCTAAGTCGAAACACTGTTGAAGGTCAGTCCTTGATGATACCTCCCGGCGTTAATCAATTATAACCAACAACCAATCCCACACTTCTTTTAGCCGTTGAAACTCCAGCCTATTCCTAGGCCAAGTTAGTATCCTCCAACCAAGTCGAATTACTCCTTTCATGAGTCTAACTTTCCCGAGTCTAGACAAATGGATTACTTACAAACTTCCCTATCGGGCTTGGATGCAAGAACAAAGAATGGCAAAGAGTAAGCAAACTTTGATATTTTATTGCATAGAAACAAAAAAAATATATAATCTCCTCTCACAATTACTGTGACACCCTCACCCCAGGTTAGGAGACGGGAGTGTCGACCAGACTTGTAAACTTGTGTAAATTAAACCCATTTTGTATCTAATTCTAGAACATTTTGATCATTTGTAAGTTAATTCAAGGACAATTATACGTAATACTTGTCAATTCTGAGGCCAATTTAAGACTTTTTCTTATCTTAATCATATAGCGGTTTCCAACTTTGAATTTAGTTCATTTATCAATTCTAGTCACAATCAATTTAATTCTTTTGCTATTACAATTTGATCTTATTATCCAAGCATAACTCAGTATCAATTTGGAGCCAGAATAGACTTTAATCTAACCTTTGGAATCCCTAAAGTATCATATTAAACTTCCACATTAAATTTCAAAGCTTGACCCAAAATAGCTGGAGGTATCGATACCTCCCTATAAGGAGTATCGGAACAGGGGTATCAAACCCTAGTTCGATGCCTAGTCAACTGTGTTGACCGTTGACTTGTTGACTTGAGGCTAAAGCATCCTGGTTTGATACTAGTATCGAACCAGGGAGCTCACAAGAAGACGTGGTATCGAACCAAGCATCGATGCTATTTTGTCACTGGAAATTCCAGTATTGAACCCGGTATCGAATCGGGTTTACCTTGATGACTCAATGAATTAAGGCTAAGGTAGCCTGGTTCGATACTGGTATCGAACCAGCAAGCCCATAAGGAGGCTTGGCATTGAACCAAGCATCGATCCACTTTCGTTACTGTCAAGGATGATATCGATACCCATGGGATTGACATCGATACCCCTGTTTAATTAGGCAAGTTTCTAAGTTTCTAATGCATTTAGACACTAACCAAAAACTATCTATGTGATCTCAAATCATACCTAAACTTTAAGGGACCATAATAACTTGTTTAAATCAACAGACATCAATATTTTAATTCAATCCATTAGGCCAACTCACTACTAAGCCAATATTCATGCCATTTTGCACTAAGGATAATCTTCTTGCCATATATTTACTATGGCAACTAAAGCAACCATGATACTATCTTAGGTTCAGATGTCTTAGTTACTAAGATAATTGACCCACATACCGAATACATGCATCCAAGGCCAACATACCAACCATAGGCCAAAGTCTCAAGAGGCACTAACTAGCCTAACATGGTCACCATGCCTTATGGCTTACATACCCAAAAACTTAGATAATAGTTAATACAAGCCACGTATATATCAAATATCAAAATGCATAAGTTAATCTAAGTATGAATTCTATGCCACCATAAGCTAGGAGTTAACCAAAACAACAAAATACCATACTTTGCTTGCTTGTGGTGCTTGCTTGCAATCAATCCCGATTTAGCTCCTTGGCTCCGAAACCTGTTGTTTGGGAAGGAGGAAACAAACGAGTGGTAAGCACTTGCTAGGTACTTGGCAGCCCTAGTCTAACCATATTAGACATAAATCAATAAAAAAATGACATGCTTCAATTAAGCAAACAATTCAATTCATGGCATTAATTCATTCAATATACAAGAAAGTCAATCATCGAGTATAACGTTTATCATGCTTCTCATGTCTATAAAAATTCTAGCATACGATTCAATTTCATAACCTATATGCTTATGCATTAGCTAACATATATTCGATGCATATGAATCTATAGTCAATTTCTATTTCTCAATGCTTTCATAGAACATTTCATGTCAAGGGCCACTTATAGCCATATAACCATTTTCACTGTTCAATAGTCATTTTTCATTCAAGTGCTACACATAGCAACAATTTCATTTCAATATTCTATAGCAAATCATAATCAATTTCAATGCTTCATAAGCAAGTACATGTGCATATAGTTTCATTTAAACATTAGTTTTCCAATTTATTTTCATGTGATGCCTTGGTATAGTTAGACAAGATAAGCGAGTCAACAAGAGTGTCACAAAGACACTAACAAGAGTACCATAAAGGTACTAACAAGAGATATTCATGGTATCTAACAAATGGTGACTAACCACCAAACAAGAGTACCGAAGTACTAAACAAGAGTGCCGAAGCAGTAAACAATGAGCTCAGACCCTAGGCATGCCGTACTACCTATGACCAACTATCGACCAAGGCTCAATAACATTTTCATTATACGTTTAATCATTCAATTCATATTTGCGGAGTTCATGTCATCAAGAATAAGTATCCAAGGCATGTTATCAAGCAATACATTTATAACATATTAACAAGTAACGTGCATATCATGTTATCAAATAATTAACCATATCACCATAAACATGCTGCATGCGTGATTCGCGTACCTGGCATCCGTAACTGCATGCCATACTCACCTCGGCATTTTCGAGTTATGCATATGTATTTTGCTAGTGCTAACAATCTAGCAACCAAAACATGTTATCACACAAGTCCTTTAACATTTAACCTCCTTCCCTTTTTATCAAATATGTGATTAGTCCATTTACATGACATCAAATAAACAAAAGATGGTTAGGACTAGGTCCTAACCCTAAAGTTTGCCACACTCACGAATTTTCCAAGCGGTTTAGGGATTGTAGATCGTGATCCCCTTGCCTCTCTTCCTTGCTACTTCGAGCCTTTCTTGTTCTTCAGCGTCCTCTTCTCTTGGATTCTCTAGTAATCCATACACATATAACATTCATTAGGGCATATTGAATCATTTTAATCCAAGTGATTTTTTGGCTTAACAAATGTAAACATGTGCACTTGTTCATTAAGGACAGTTTTTCTAACCTTTAAAGAATCGATCATATCTCCTAGTTCTCATGTCCGATTTTAACCTATTTTACCTCTTTGAAAAGCTAATAAGATCCTATAAAAGGAAAAATTAACCTTACATTTTAATTATTAACCAATCAACACCAGATTTCGTTCGGATCAGACCTATCCGAATTCATGACTGCTTGGACAGCCCTTACGAAAATGCTTATATCTTTCTCTACCGAACTCGGATTGAGGTTTCGTAAATTTTAACTTAAACTAGATATACGGGAGTATTATATTTCAAAATTTCAGCCCTTAACTCCTTCAATCTCAACCTAGGAAATTTTTCAAAGATAGCTACCCGAATGACGTTTATAGGCATTTTCGGCAAATTTCCACTTCATACTTTTAATTCCTAATCCCAATTTTATTTCCATGAATTTAAGCCTCTCAGTTACAAAAATTAACATCAACAAATCCCCTTTTTATCACTATTCGAATTATTCAACACAAACATGACATTTACAAAATGTAAGTTCCAAAACCCCTAATTTTGTGTTCATGCTTCAAAGATTCATAACCCAACAAATACCATCTTTAGTTTAGGCTTTATAACACCCTAATATAACATAGAATATCTTATAACATTCAAAATTCCAAGAGCTCAAAATCCCCAAATTTTTTGGTTATGGAGAGAACTTACCTAGCTAATGGAATATGGTTTCCTAAGCCAATTGTCTAACCATGCAAAGCTTGAAGATCATCCTTCTTTCAACTATGGAGATGGAGCAAGAAGATGATAAAGTTTTCTCTCCCCTTTCCTTTGTGTTTGTCTCGTGAGAATGGGGAAAGGAAGAAGCAAATTTTTGGCTATTTTATTTGATCAATAATGGGTGCAAAATATCCATTTTGCCCTTAATGACATGTCTTGACTTAGTTTATTACTAGGGGTATTTTAGGGAATCTCGGATTTTATCATGCGATCACCAAATTTTTTATTTATTTCAATTATGTCCATTGCTCCACATCCATTTAGCACATGATTCGATTTTAATTTACACTATTCGAATTGTTTTACTAACCCGGTTTCAGGGTGTTACACTAACTAAGTTATTACCAATATTTCGACCGATGAATATCACTTGCTTATTCTTTGCGTTTAACCAAGATGAACTTATGTGTGAATGCTTTGGCAAAACCCACATAAGATCGATCAAGGCCTTAACGAGCACAAATATTGGACGGGTAATTTTAACTTAGATTAATTTGAGGGAAAACATCAAATATCTCATCGTTGTTTTTTTTTTAATTTGGCCCTTATTGATCTCATCAATATATGCAAGTAAAATAAATATATATCATACATTGCATCACATACATGATAGATATAAAATAAAAAGATTGCAATCATTATAGCTCAAAATAAAGAACTAAGGTGGCTCATCCCAAGCCAGTGGGAGAACCTTAAAACCGTAATTCTATACTAAAACTGCTTCTCAAGCATCTTCTCACCTTTGGTCCAAATGTCTCGATTGCTTCTTGGAATAATATTTGATACATGTATGAGAGGGCTAAAGTAATGCACCTTGAGCATAAATCTGAATTTGTTGGTAAAGTCTGGAAAGTCAGCAAATTTGCGTTGTCTTTTTGGATGGGTTTTGTGCATTTCTGGGCAGAGTTGTCTTCTTACAAATTAACTGTCATTCAGTTGCCTTTTCAACGCATCTTGAAACGCATCAATTGGATATCGGGAGCTCAAAATATGTTTGTTTAACTGAAGATTGCGCGTGCAGAAAACTGGATACGAGATTATAATAGGGTTTTGTAAAATTCAGCCCAAAAGCTACTATATAAAGTTTTTGGATGAATTAGACATTAAAATAAATTAATTCAAAGATGGATTCTAAAGATTTGATCATTGTTATTAATATTTTATTTTATTCCCTAAGATTCTTTTTAATGAGCTATCCATAAGATGATTTTAGGGGATTTATTCTATTAAGCTATCCATATGCTGATATTTAGGGATTGATCAGCTATCTATTAGGCAATTCTAAGGTCTCCTTTAGACTATAAAAGGGGTAGACTCTTCTCTTGTAAAAAGACATAAAGAGTATGAATTTTTGAGTTATAAAAACTCTTGGCCTTGGGCCATTTTATTTGCAAGGTTGTCACCTTGCTATTTTTCTTATCAGAAGTCTTCTTCAACATAACTACTTCAATTTTTTATGAGGGAGATTATCTTCACACTCTCGCTTGCCTAAGCAATCGCGTTTAGGAGGGTGAGTTAGAGCCGATTATGGTGTTTGCCTATCTAATTACGGATAGGAGGGTGCCTAGGACAACGACATATCATCATTTCACCGGAGAGATTCGTTTCGTTTGCAGGTGTTTGCCTATTCAATTGCGAGTGCCAAGGACAAATCTATCCAACATCATACCCCCCCATCTATCCCGCTGCATATTTTATATCAATATTACAATTATAGAAACTCGTTTTACATACGAGGGAGTAAGATGAGAAGAGAAGTACAACAAAGATAGAGAAAGGCATGACATGCAGGCCATATTTTGAAATTTACAACTATTGTAAAAACAAGGGCTATAACCATGCATGTCAAACACCGTGCAAAACAAACATATCATATATATGCTATCACGAAACCGTTAATATTACCAATATGGGCCTACAATCTATGTTGCCTACAAAGGGGTCAAGGGGAGGAGCCCCTTACCGGGTCAAGGGGTGGAGCCCCTTACCGGGTCAAGGGGTGGAGCCCCTTGCAGCCATCAGTAGTGCCGGTACGGTTGGCAGGAAATTTTGAAAAATAGCGACTATTTTTCTATGGAAAATATTACGATTTGATAATATTTATCAACAGAATCGCGTTTTCAAGATTTTAAATCCCTTAGATTTTTCCATATCATAATAAAAATTATTCCTTTCTCCTTGATGCGATCTACTATCGCACTTCCGCCGATCACTATGTTAACAATTGACACATAATTATCGTATAACCCTCGTAGCAACATGCCAACTATAATTATAGATTAATATATTAATTATATCCCTAATCGACTACTAATATCAATAATAGTAAAACAAATCATGCATCTCATACATATCGCATCACCCAAGTATTTAACCCGATTAAGGATCATACAAGTGGCTGTAATACCAGTTATCTATGTACGTTTAATCCAAAATCGAGAGGAAGAGATGCGATGACTTACATTGGGTTCCTTGATAAGTAACAAAAACAACAATTGGATTTGCTACGATCACGATCGTTCGACAATTCGAATCTTTAACCTTCACGAGTATCGTCTCGGCCTCTATTCAGTTCACCCGGTTGATAGAGCAAAATCTCGAAAAACTATTTTTTGTGATTCTAGGGTTTGGGAATTCAGAATTCTCTGATTTATGGTTGTTAGACCAAATAAAACCTTTATATAGTTGTAACCCTAAGTATAAGAGTTTATTCCGAATTTGTTTATAGGATTTAATTACTTTAATTATTTCCTTAAATTTTGGAATCTATATTTAATTTGAATTTAAAAAGGATATAATTACTTTAATTATATATCTTTTGTTTAAAATCCAGAATTAAATATGAACTACTTATACATATATATTTCTACTCCTTTTCAACCATTGGGTGTGACCTTGTAGGCTCATTGTAACATTAGTAATAATTTTAGAACAATTCTAAAATTATAAACAATGAGTGACATCTAGCAATATATCATTGTCATCTAAGTTATAAGACATCATGATTCCATATATCATGTTCGTGATTAACACTCTTAATGTATTATGTCCTTTTATATCTTTAATAGGCACAAGTCTTGGAATAGTTACACTTGTATAACCTATTATTAGTGTTTCTTGATATCTAGAGTGAACTACTGTTAATAAATAATTTGTGATATATCATATCAACATATTCAAGCGTGGTCATGCATTTCCAGTCCCACTCAATCAAGTGGCCTTTGATATATTTTCCTATATGTAGGAAGGACAAATCCTATCTTGATCATTCACATATCATTACATACATTGTAATATGTCCAATGTCTGTTTTTATAGTGTAACTAATTATGAGACACGATTAACTACATCAAAACATAAAACAACAATATGTTGATATCGTAATAATCTCAAGTCTTAAGGATCATACATATAGTTGTCACTATGATCAATATCGTGACCGTGATGGACGAACCCTCTCTTTGAGCGTATGTCATGGTGAATGACCCCTCTCTTCAAGCGTATATCATAATGAACGGTTCATCTCTTTTAGCGTATGTCGTGATGGACGACCCCTCACTTTGAGCGTATGTCGTGATGAATGACCACTCTCTTTGAGTGCATGACATAGTGAAAGGTCCCTATCTTAGAGCGTATACCATAATGGATGACCCTTCTCTTTGAGTGTATGTCCCGATAAATAACCCCTTTCTTCGAGTGCAATTCATAATGAATAGTCCCTCTCTTTGAGCGTGTACCGTGATGACCGACCCCTCTCATTAAGACTATGTTGCAATGAATGACCCTCTCTTCGAGTGCATGTCATAATGAACGGTCCCTCTCTTTGAGCGTAAACAGTGATGGACAACCCCAATCTTTGAGCATATGTAGCGATGAATGACCCCTCTATTCGAGTACATGTCATAAAGAACAGTACCTCTCTTTGAGCGTATACCGTAATGGACGACCCCTCTTTTTGAGAGTATGTCGCAATGAATGACTCCTCTCTTCATGTGCATGTCATAATGAACGGTCACTATCTTTAAGCGTATAATGTAATGGACGACCCTTCTCTTTGATCATATGTCGCGATGAATGACCCTTATCTTTGAGTGCATGTCATAATGAACAGTCGCTTTCTTAGAGAGTATACCGTGATGGACGACCCCTCTATTTGAGCATACTTTGTGATAAATGACTCCTCACTTCGAGTGCATGTCATAATGAATAGTCCCTTACTTAGAGCATATACCGTGATGGACGACCCCTCTCTTTGAGCGTATGTCGCGGTGAATGACCCCTCTCTTAAAGCATATGTTATAATGAATGATCCCTTTCTTAGATTGTCTACCGTGATGGTTGACCACTCTCTTTGAGCGTATGTCACGATGAATGACTCCTCTCTTCGAGTATAAGTCATAATGAACGGTCCCTCCCTTTGAGCGTATACCGTGATGGAAGACCCCATTCTTTGAGCGTATGTCGCAATGAATGACCCCTCTCTTGGAGTGCTTGTCATAATGAATAGTCCCTGTCTTTAAGCGTATACCATTATGGATAATCCTTCTCTTTGAGCGTATGTCGCAAAAAATGACCTCTCTCTTCGAGTGCATGTCATAATGAACGATCCCTCTCTTTGAGAGTATACCGTGATCGATGACCCCTCTCCTTGAGCCTATGATGCTATGAATTATCCCTCTCTTCGAGTGCATATCATGATGAACGGTTCCTCTGTTTGAGTGTAGACCGTGATGGAAGACGCCTCTCTTTGAGCGTATTTTGCGAATAATGACCTATCTCTTCGAGTGCATGTCATATTCAATGGTCCCTTTCTTAGAGCGTATACCGTTATGGACGACCCTTCTCTTTGAGCGTATGTCGCGGTGAATGCCCTTCACTTCAAGCGTATGTCATAATTGACGGTCCCTCTCTTTGAGCGTATGTCGTGATGGACGACTCCTCTCTTTGAGCGTATGTTAGGATGAGTGACCCCTCTCTTTGAGTGCATGTTATAGTGAACGGTCCCTTTCTTAGAGCGTATACCGTAATGGACGACATTCTCTTTGAGCATATGTCACGATGAATGACCCATCTCTTCGAGTACATGTCGAAATGAACAGTCTCTCTCTTTAAGCATATACCGTGATGGACGACCCCTCTCTTTGAGCGTATGTCACGACGAATGACTCCTCTCTTCGAGTGCATGTCATAATGAACGGTCCCTCCTTTTGAGTGTATACCGTGATGGATGACCCCTATTTTTAAGCGTATGTCGTAATGAATGACCACTCACTTCGAGTGCATGTCATAATGAATGGTCCCTCTATTTGAGCGTAAACTGTGTTGGACGACCACTCTCTTTGAGCATATGTCGCATTGAATAACCCCTCTCTTCGAGTACATGTCATAATGAAGAGTCCCTCTCTTTGAGTGTATATCGTTATGGACGACCCCTCTCTTTTAGTGTATATCGCAATGAATGACCCCTCTCTTTGTGTGCATGTCATAATGAATGGTCCATCTCTTTGAGCGTAAACAGTGATGGAAGACCCCTATCTATGAGCGTATGTCGCGATGAATAACCCGTCTTCGAGTGCATGTCAAAATGAATGATCTTTGTTTGAGCGTAAACCGTAATTGATGACCCCTCTTTTCGAGCGTATGTTGCGATGAATGACCCCTCTCTTCGTGTGTATGTCATAATAAACGATCCCTCTCTTTAAGCATATATCGTAATGAACGACCCTTCTCTTTCATCGTATGTCGCGATGAATGACCCCTATCTTTGATTGCATGTCATTATGAACAGTCCCTTTCTTAGAGAGTATACCATGATGGACGACCCCTCTCTTTGAGCGTATGTCGAGATGAATGACTCTTCTTTTCGACTGCAAGTCATAATAAATAGTCTCTCACTTAGAGCGTATATCGTGACAGTCATAATGACTCTTCTTTTCGTCATAATGAACGAAACCATTCTTAGAGCGTCTACCGTGATGGCTGACCACTCTCTTTGAGCGTATGTCGCAATGATTGACTCCTCTATTGGAGTACATGTCATAATGAACGGTCTCTCCCATTGAGCGTATATCGTGTTGGATGACCCCTCTCTTTGAGCGTGTGACGCAATGAATGACCTCTCTCTTCGAGTGCTTGTCATAATGAACGATCCTTCTCTTTGAGCGTATACCGTAATGGATGACACTTCTCTTTGAGCGTATGTCGCGGTGAATGACCCCTCTCTTCGAGTGCATGTCACAATGAACAGTCCCTCTCTTTGAGCGTATACCGTGATCGATGACCCCTCTCTTTGAGCGTATGTTGTGATGAATGACCCCTCTCTTCGACTGTATGTCATAATGAACGGTTCCTTTCTTAGAGTGTATGTCGTGATGGACGACCCCTCTCTTTGAGCGTATGATGCATTGAATAACCCCTCTCTTCGAGCATATGTCATACTGAACGGTCCCTCTCTTTGAGCGTATGCCGTGATGGACGATCCCTCTCTTGGATCGAATGTCGCGATGAATGACCCCTTTCTTCGAGTGTGTGTCATAATGAATGGTCCATTTCTTAGAGCGTATATCGTAATGGACGACCCCTCTCTTTGAGTTCTTGTCATAATGAACGGTCCGTCTATTTTTAGCGTATACCGTGATCGATGACCCCTCTCTTTCAGTGTATGTTGCGATGAATGACCGTTCGCTTTGAGTGCATGTCATGGTGAACGGTCCCTCTCTTTGAGCGTATACCATAATGGACAACCCCTCTCTTTGATCGTATGTCGCGATAAATAACCCCTTTCATCAAGTGCCTGTCAAAATGAATGGTCCCTCTCTTTGAGGGTATAAAGTGATCGATGACCCCTCTATTTGAGCATATGTTGCGTTGAATGACCCTTCTCTTCGATTGCATGTAATGGTGAACGATCCCTCTCTTTGAGCGTATACCGTGATGGATGACCCCTCTCTTTGTGCCTATGTTGGTTGAATAAACCTGCTCTTCGATTGCATGTAATGGTGAATGGTTACTCTCTTTGAGCGTATACCGTGATGGAAGACCTCTCTCTTTGAGCCTATGTTGGTTGAATGACCCTTCTCTTTGATTGCATGTAATGATGAACGGTCACTCTCTTTGAGCGTATATTGTGATGGACGCCGCCGCTCTTTAAGCGTAAGTCGCGATGAATGACCCCTCTCTTCGAGTGCATGTCATAATGAACGGTCCTTTTCTTTGAGCGTATATGGTGTTGGACGAAACCTCTCTTTGAGTGTATGTCGCGGTGAATAACACTCTTCTTCAAGCTTATGTCATAATAAATGGTCCCTCTCTTTGTGCGTATTCCGTGATGGACGACACCTATCTTTGAGCATATGTCACGATGAATGACCCCTCTCTCTGAGTGCATGTCAGGGTGAACGGTCCCTCTCATTGAGCATATACCGTGATGGACAACTCATCTCTTTAAGCGTATGTTGCGATGAATGAACCCTCTCTTCGAGTGAATGCCATAATGAACGCTTCCTTTCTTTGAGCGTATACCGTGATGGACGACCCTCTCTTCGAGTGCATATCATAATAACCAATCCCTTTCTTAAAGCGTATACAACGATGGATGACCCTTCTCTTTGAGCGTATGCCGCAATGAATGACCCCTCTCTTCGAGTGCATGTCATAATGAATGTTCCCTTCCTTAGAGCGTATATCGTGATGGACGACCCCTCTCTTTGAGCGTATGTCATAATGAACGGTCCCTCTCTTTAAGGGTATACCGTGATGGACGATCCCTCTCTTTGAGCTAATGTGGCAATGAATGACCCCTTTTTTTGAGCATTTGTCATAATGAATGGTCTCTTTCTTAAAGTGTATACCGTGATGGATGACACCTCTCTTTCAGCGTATATCGGGATGAATTACCCCTCTCTTCGAGTGCAAATCATGATGAACGGTCCCTCTCTTTGAGCGTATATCGTGATGGACGACCCCTCTCTTTGAGCGTATGTGATGATGAATGACTCCTCTCTTTGAGCGTATACCGCGATGGATGACCCTTCTTTGAGCGTATGTCGCGATGAATGACCCCTCTGTTCGAGTGCATGTCATAATGAATGGTCCCTTTCTTTGAGTGTATGTCGCGGTGAATGACCCCTCTCTTTGAGTGTATGCCGTGATGGACGACCCCTCTCCTTGAGCGTATGTCACGATGAATGACCCTTCTCTTCGAGTGCATGTCATAATGAGCGATCCTTCTCTTTGAGCGTATACCGTGATGGACGACCCCTCTCTTTGAGCGTATATCATGGTGAATGACCCCACTCTTCGAGTGCTTGTCATACTTTACAGTCCCTCTCTTGCAGCGTATACCAAGATCGATGACCCCTCTATTTGTGCAAATGTTGCAATGAATAACCATTCTCTTTGAGTGCATGTCATGTTGAACGGTCCCTCTCTTTGAGCGTATATTGTGATGGATGACCCCTCTCTTTGAGCGTATGTGGTGATGAATGACCCCTCTCTTTGAGCG
Source organism: Abelmoschus esculentus (assembly GCA_035048815.1). Lineage (NCBI taxonomy): Eukaryota > Viridiplantae > Streptophyta > Magnoliopsida > Malvales > Malvaceae > Abelmoschus > Abelmoschus esculentus. The sequence continues at coordinate 15,362,545 of JAUCBN010000007.1, read as the reverse complement.
TATACCACGATGGACGACCCTTCTCTTTGAGCGTATGTCGCGATGAATGACCCCTCTCTTTGAATGTATGTCACGATGAATAACCCCTCTTTTCGAGGGCATGTCATAATGAACGGCCCCTCTCTTTGAGTGTATGCCGCGATGCACGACCCCTCTCTTTGAGCGTATGTCGCGATGAATGACCCCTCTCTTCGAGTGCATATCATAACGAACGGTCCCTCTTTTGAGCGTATAACATGATGAATGACCCCTCTCAGCGTATGTAATGGTGAATGACCCCTCTTTTCGAGCGTATAACGAGGTGAATGACTCCTCTCTTTGAGTGTATTCCGTGAGGGACGACCCCTATCTTTGAGTGTATGTCGCACTCAAAGACCCCTCTCTTCGAGTACATGTTATTGTGCACGATCCCTCTCTTTGAGCGTATACCGTGATGAATGACCCTCTCTTTGAGTGTATGTCGCGATGAATGACCCCTCTCTTTCACTGCATGTCATAATGAACGGTCTCTTTCTTATAGCGAATACGGTGTTGGACGATCCCTCTTTGAGCATTTTTCATAATGAACCGTTCCTCCCTTTAAGCGTATATCGTTATGGACAACCCCCTATTTAAGAGTATGTCGTAATGAATGACCCCTCTCTTCGAGTGCATGTCATAATGAGCGATCCCTCTCTTTGACCGTATACCGTGATGGACGATCTCTCTCTTTGAGCGTATATCATGGTGAATGACACCTCTCTTCGAGCGTATGTCATAATGAACAGTCTCTCTCTTTGAACGTATATCGTGATGGACGACCCCTCTCTCTAAGCGTATGTCGCGATTAAAGACCCCTCTCTTCGAGTGCATGTCATAATGAATGGTCCCTCTCTTTGAGCATATACCGTGTTGCACAACCCCTCTCTTTAAGCGTATGTCGTAACGAATTACTCCTCTCTTCGAGTGCATGTCATAATGAACGGTCCCCCTCTTTGAGCGTATAACGAGGTGAATGACTCCTCTCTTTGAGTGTATTCCGTGAGGGACGACCCCTATCTTTGAGTGTATGTCGCACTCAAAGACCCCTCTCTTCGAGTACATGTTATTGTGAACGATCCCTCTCTTTGAGCGTATACCGTGATGAATGACCCTCTCTTTGAGCGTATGTCGCGATGAATGACCCCTCTCTTTCACTGCATGTCAAAATGAACGGTCTCTTTCTTATAGCGAATACCGTGTTGGACGATCCCTCTTTGAGCGTATGTCGCGATTAATGACTCCTCTCTTTGAGTGTTTTTCATAATGAACCATTCCTCCCTTTAAGCGTATATCATGATGGACAACCCCCTATTTGAGAGTATGTCGTAATGAATGACCCCACTCTTCGAGTGCATGTCATAATGAGCGATCCCTCTCTTTGACCGTATACCGTGATGGACGATCCCTCTCTTTGAGCGTATATCATGGTGAATGACACCTCTCTTCGAGCGTATGTCATAATGAACAGTTCTATTTGAACGTATATCGTGATGGACGACCCCTCTCTCTGAGCGTATGTCGCGATTAAAGACTCCTCTCTTCGAGTGCATGTCATAATGAATGGTCCCTCTCTTTGAGCATATACCGTGTTGCACAACCCCTCTCTTTAAGCGTATGTCGTAACGAATTACTCCTCTCTTCGAGTGCATGTCATAATGAACGGTCCCTCTCATTGAGCGTATACCGTGATCGATGACCCCTCTCTTTAAGCGTTTGACCCCTCTCTTTGAGTGCATGTCATAATGAACGGTCCCTCTCTTTGAACGTATGTGCCGTGATGGACACCCCTTTCTTTGAGCATATGTTGCGATGGATTACCCCTTCCTCCGAGTACATGTCAAGGTGAATGGCCCCTCTCTTTGAGTGTATACCGTGATAGACAACCCCTCTCTTTGAATGTATGTCGCGGTGAATGACCCCTCTCTTCGAGTGCATGTCATGGTGAACGGTCCCTCTCTTTGAGCGTATACAGTGATGGACGACCCTTCTCTTTGAGCGTATGTCGTGATAAATGACCACACTCTACAAGCGTATGTCATAATGAACAGTCCCTCTTTTTGAGCGTATGCCGTGATGGACGACCCCTCTCTTTGAGCGTATGTCGCGGTGAATGACCCCTCTCTTCGAGCGTATGTCATAATGAATGGTCCGTCTTTTTCTCTGTACACCGTGATGGACAACCTTTCTCTTTGAGCGTATGTCGTGATGAATGATCCCTCTCTACGACGGTATGTCATAATGAACGGTCCCTCTCTTTGAGCGTATGCCGTGATGGAAGACCCCTCTCTTTGAGCTTACGTCGCGATGAATGAGCCCTCTCTTTGAGTGCGTCATAATGAATGATCCCTTTCTTAGAGCTTATACCGTGTTGGATGACCCCTTTTTGAGCGTATGTCGCGATGAATGACTCCTCTCTTTAAGTGCTTGTCATAATGAACCGTCCCTCCCTTTAAGCGTATATGGTGATGGACGACCCCCTATTTCAGCGTATGTCGCGATGAATGACCTCTCTAATCGAGTGCATGTCATAATGAGCGATCCTTCTCTTTGAGAGTATACCGTGATGGACGACCCCTCTCTTTGAATGTATATCGTGGTGAATGGCCCCTCTCTTCGAGCGAGTTTCATAATGAACGGTCCCTCTCTTTTAGCGTATTCCGTGATGGACAACACCTCTCTTTAATCATATGTCAGGATGAATAACCGCTCTCTTCCAGTGCATGTCATGGTGAACGGTCCCTCCCTTTGAGCATATACCGTGTTGCACAACCCTTCTCTTTAAGCGTATGTCGTGATGATAACTCTTCTCTTCAAGTACATGTCATAATGAATGGACCCTCTCTTTCAGTGTATACTGTGATCGATGAGCCCTCTCTTTGAGCGTAAGTTGCAATGAATGACCCCTCTCTTTGTGTGCATGTCATAATGAAAGGTCCCTCTCTTTGAGCGTATGTCGCGATGAGTGACCCCTTTCTCCGAGTGCATGTCATGGTGAATGGTCCCTCTCTTTGAGTGTGTACCTTGATGGACGACCCCTCTTTTTGAGCGTTTGTCACGGTGAATGACCCCTCTCTTCGAGCGTATGTCATAATGAACAGTCCCTCTCTTTGAGTGTATCCGTGATGGATGACACCTCTCTACGAGTGCATGTCATAATGGACGGTCCCTCTGTTTGAGCGTATGTCGTGATGGACGACCCCTCTCTTTGAGCATATGTCACGATGAAAGACCCTTCTCTTTGAGCATATGTCACGATGAAAGACCCCTCTCTTCAAGTGCATGTCATGGTGAATGGTCCCTCTCTTCGAGCGTATACCGTGATGGACGACCCCTCTCTTAGAGTGTATGTCGCGATGAATGATCCCTCTCTTCGAGTGCATGTCATAATGAACGGTCCCTCTTTTTGAGCGTATACTGTGATGGACGACCCTTCTCTTCGAGCGTATGTCATGATGAATGGCTACTCTCTACAAGCTTATGACATAATCAACGGTCCCTCTCTTGGAGCATATTCCATGAAGGACGACCCCTCTCTTTTAGCGTATGTTGCGGTGAATGACCCCTCTCTTCGAGCGTATGTCATAATGAACAGTCAATCTTTTTGAGCGTATACCATGATGGACGACCCCTCTCTTTAAGCGTATGTCGCGATCAATGACCCATCTCTTCGAGTGCATGTCATGGTGAACGCTCCTTCTCTTTGAGCGTATTACGTGATGGACGACCCCTCTCCTTAAGCATATGTCACGATGAATGACCCCTCTCTTCGAGTGCATATCCATATTAAACAGTCCCTTTCTTAAAGCGTATAACTTGATGGATGAGCCTTCTCTTTGAGCGAATGTTGCGATGAATGACCCCTCTCTTCGAGTGCATGTAATAATGAACGGTCCCTTTCTTAGAGCGTATACCGTGATGGCTGACCCTTCTCCTTAAGCGTATGTCGCGGTGAATGACCCCTCTTCGAGCGTATGTCATAATGAACGGTTCTTCTCTTCAAGCGTATACGTTGTTGTTGACCCCTATCTTTTAGCGTATGTCGCAATGAATGACCCCTCTCTTCGAGTTAAATTCATAATGAACAGTCCCTTTCTTATAGCGTATACCATGATGGACGACCCCTCTCTTTGAGCGTACGACACGATGAATGACTCCTCTCTTCGAGTGCATGTCATAATAAACAGTCCCTCCCTTTGAGCGTATATAGTGATGGACGACCCCTCTCGTTGAGCGATATGCGCGGTGAATGACTCCTCTCTTCGAGCGTATGTCATATTGGATGGTACCTTTCTTTGAGCGTATACCGTGATGGACGATCCCTCTCTTTGAGCGTATGTTGCGATGAATGACCCCTCTCTTCGAGTGCATATTATATAATGAACGGTCCCTCTCTTTGAGCGTATGTTGCGATGAATGACCCCTCTCTTCGAGTGCATGTTATATAATGAACGGTCCCTCTCTTTGAGCGTATGGTTCGATGAATGACCCCTCTCTTTGAGTGTATTCCGTGATGGACGACCCCTCTGTTTGAGCGTGTGTTGGGATGAATGACCCCTCTCTTTGAGTAAATTATATAACGAACGGTCCCTCTCTTTAACCGTATACCGTGATAGACGACCCCTCCTTCGAGCATATGTCGTAATTTACGGTCCCTCTCTTTGAGCGTAAACTGTGATGGATGACCCCTCTCTTTGAGCCTTTATCGCCATGAATGACCTCTCTTCGACTGCATGTCATAATAAACGACCTCTTTCTTAGAGCGTAAACCATGATGGTTGACCCTTCTTTTTTAGTGTTTGTCGTTATGAATGACCCCTCTCTTCGAGCGTAAGTCATAATGAACAGTCCCTCACTTTGAGCGTATGCCGTCATGGACGACCCCTCTCATTGAGCGTTTGTTGCGATAATGACCCCTTTCTTCGAGTGCATGTCATGCTGATTGGTCCCTCTCTTCGAGCGTATACTGTGATGAATGACCCCTCTCTTTAAGCGTATGTCGCAGTCAATGACCCCTCTATTCCAGTGCATGTCATTATGAACGGTCCCTCTCTTTGAGCGTCTATCGTGATGGTTGACCCCTCTCGTTGATTGTATGTCACGATGAATGACCCCTCTCTTTGAGTGCATGTCATAATGAACGGTCCAACTCTATGAGCTTATACCATGATGGAAGACCCCTCTCTTTGAGCGTATGTCGCGATGAATAACCCCTTTTTCCAAGTGCATGTTATAATGAACGGTCCCTCTTGTTGAGCGTGTACCGTAATGGACGACCCTTCTCTTATAGCGTATGTCTCAATGAATGACCCCTCACATCGAATGTATTTCATAATGAACGGTTTAACTCATTGAGCATATACTGTGTTGGAAGGCCCCTCTCTATAAGCGTATGTCACAATGAATGACCCCTCTCTTCGAGTTGATGTCATGGTGAACGGTACATCTCTTTGAGCATATACCGTGATGGAAGACCCTCTCTTTGAGCGTATGTCGTGATAAATTACCCCTCTCTTTGAGTACATGTCTGAAAGATGTTTGATCGTTGTTGATCATCTAGCACATCTTGGAACTTAATTTCTCCTTTTCCCAAGAGTGATGGATGGGACATGGTTAAGGAAAATAAAAGAAAAAAATGTAAACCTAACAACACACTCAAAAAATCCTCACGGTCACTCCAAGGAAAAGAAGTTGTTACTCAAGTCACTTGTATTTGCACTCCAGGACTTAATGACTTTTGTTGTCTTTTCTGATCTCACAACTCTCTTGCATTTTACGACTCGAACTCTCGTCACAAATTCTTTATAGAACTAACTCAAAACTTGTCAAAACTATTAGTATAGATGTTGTTGGCGTTTGGGCTACAAGATAAGGGTTAGGCTAGAGAAAGGAAAGAGAAAGAAGAAATAAAAGAAAAATAGAAAAGTGTAGGGACTAATAAGAAAATGGTATAAGAATAGAATGAAACAACGACGCCAAATCTGATGGAGGCAATGAAGTTCTGTTAATTCCACCTTTGTCAGATTGTAGTATTTAAGATGTCGATCCCACGAGGACTGAGTCAACCTTGCTACTTCTTATAACTGCACTAAGAAAACTAAAAACACAAATATTTTGAAGGGTTGAATTATAACTAAGATAACTATAAAAGCATAATATTAAATAACGAAATAATAAATTGATAGAGGCGAGGCTAAATTGAGTGCTTTATAGAGGAAAATTTAGTTATGTTAAGTATCCACTTATTAATGCAATGGGTTGAATTGCCGCCTCAGCGAGTCGCACAAAGGGTCGTCGCAGCTGCCTAGGCGGGGTTATGCCTTGTCGACAATTCAACATTCCATAGCTCAACAGAGCATCCTTGTATGTCTTCTTCCTTATCCCTAAGCGAAGAGAACTATTAAAACCCACGTCTTGATGATACCTCCCGGCGTGAATCAAGTGCGGACAACAACCAAACACATGCGTCTTGTTAGTCGTCGAAATCCTTGTGGATTAGTCAATGCCCATGATCAAAGACCGTATTCTCTCGTTTCGTAAACCTACATCTTCCAATGTTAGGCAAATAAGTGTTTTTCTCACATACTTATCTTTCGAGCTCATATGCAAGAAGAGTAACTACCAAGAGAGAATAAACTATGAAATAGGTTTTGCATTAATAAATATCAAACATAACATAACTTTCATCCCTGACTACTCCACAAACAATTTAAACCTCTAAGAGACTTAGAACGTGATGGAGGCGGCGGCTAAAGGTATAATAAAGTGAGAATCCGTCTCGACTCCATACTACTCCTAAACCTAATAAGTGTCTTATATAGGTCAAGCCCTAAGTTGATCTTTCCATACAAGGAAAGAGTTCTAAAAGGGAAAGAAATCTAATTCCTAATTAAATTGTAATCTTATTTCCTAAAATATATCTTCTTTCCTGCGGTTGTTTTGACATGGGTTTGACCTCCTAACTGAGTTTCTTCTTTCTCTTGCTATTTGTCTGTTGAGATCGGTATCTTTTCTTCTTTCTTTTGAGCACCTGCTGTTATCTTTTACGTTGCTGCTGCGGCCTCTAGAATGCTGCCATGGTGGGTGTTTCATCTGCAATTCAGCATCTATTTTCTCCTTTGGCTATCTATGTGATATAGTTTTCTTTCTAAGAGATAAATTCATAAAGTTAATGTTCAGATGCTGAAATATGGAAAATAACTAGAAATATCCCTTATCACCTTTAATTTTGTCTTTATTGGCAATAAACGAGTGGGGAAATGATATGAAAAATGAGGTGATACGATCACAACCAACAATGAATTAGAAGAATTTCCTATTGGACCTATGACTCATGCTAAAATCAAGAAATTTCAAGAGGCCATGGGAAATCTATTTATTCAAGGCTGGAAATTAGAGAATGCAACAACAACTATGTTGGAACAATACAGCCTCCTACTTGTGCATGAGTTTGCATGAGTTCTTTATTAAGTTTTTAAATTTAATTTCAGCATGTGTGCATGAATCAATAATGCTTGATATTCATTTAAGCATGTTAGTTCAATTAAATTCATTAGTTTAATTAATGCATGATAGTTCACTTAAAGCATGTTAGTTTTCTTATGTTTATGAGTTCATTTAGTGTGTGGATTAATTAATTAAACTAGATCATTCAATGTAACTAGTTTCATTAATTAAACTAGCTCATTAAATATGTTTCATGCATTCACTTTTACTTTATTGAATAAAGTTGTTATCTAATGGTTGCTTATATTTTCATCTAGGGTATTCATTTGGGATCAAATGGCTGATCATTTTCTACAAGAATGACAAGTCATTTACTGCCAATTAAAGACACTTGAAGACACCATGATGGCTGATCAGTTTCAAGACATTCAAGGGAGATTTACGCACCACTTAAAGGCTTTCAGTTTCAGCAAGAAAACAATGCATTGAAGAGCTCCTAAATACACCACTTATAGAGGCACTTAAAGACTACTTAAGAGCTACTTAATCCTCCATAAAGCTTATCAGTTTTTAACAGAGAAGACATGCAATGAAAGCCTTCATTATCAGCACTTAAGGGAGAGTAAAGGCAAGAATTAAAGAAACACTTAAGGAGGGAGTTCAAGGAATATCAGTCAACTTTTTTGCCATTTTTGAATTGGATACGATAATATTTGAGTCTTGAGGTCTTCTACAAACTTATTCCTCTATTTCTTATCTTTCCAACTCACTTTGAATCACCTCAATCCGATATCAGGAGCTTAAGATATGATTAAATTAGTGAAGACAGTGCATGCTGGAAATTCAGTACGGGAATAGTCACAAGATGCTTGTTCAACAAATTCAAGAGGCCATTCAATTGCTGAATTCAATGCTTTATCAACAGCCCATTAAAGGAGGATGAATGAAAACTTAATCAAGTTCATTAGCCCAAGAGATAGGATAACCTACAAATTAATAGGCCTTTTTTAACACCAGAATAACGAGTCTTTAATCTTTGTCTAAGCTAATCAATTTGTTGTTGTCTTACACCTATAAATAGGCACTCATTTCATTGTAAAAGGAACAACTTTTGACATATATTAAACTTTGAGAGTGTTCTCTTTTATAGTTCTTTTTGAACTTTATCGGCTTGCAAGATTGTTCTTGTGGCATTAATCCCTTTTCATTATTTTTATATTGTTGGTTCCTAGTTCATATAACTAGAGGTTCGCAATCCATTAGCCTTTCACCCAAGTCACGGTTTAAAAACTCTTAAGGAACGGGTCTTCATTTTTTAGTGTTGGTTCCTCCTTTGTTTACACCGCACCATCAATTACATTTCATCTTTTCATTTCCATCAACCATACATCCATATTTTCCATACTTCATCCTAAACACAACAATCAACTTATCATCATTCCAATGTCGTATCATCTTGTAATCATATCAATTACTTACTAGAATCACGATCGGGCAATCACATATACAAATTCGGATATTCCGCAACCGGATTCATATCACGAGGACTTTTGAGTACTCATCACACCCCCAAACCCGAACTATTGTTTGTCCTTAAACAACTCAAAAGATAATTTTTGTCTGGAATTTTAAAGTAATATACCGTCCTGTCTGTCACAGCATAATTCCTTTCTTGACTCGGCCTCTTCTAGATTCTAGGCATTCCTTAAAATTGGACTACAAGTCTTAGTGTGTGTATAGCTATGTCAAAGCTGATTTTCTAATATACCGACTAAGATTTTTCTTGATTCTTTTTCTTTCTTTCTCCCTAAATTGATGTATAAATATATATTTCTATATACTTATATTGTTTGAGCCAGTTTTTGGTCACCTTAAGTATTTAGCTATTTCTTACTAGAGCCAATTTCGTGCACCTCTAGTAAGTGGAGGAAAACTAAGTCCTAGAGCCAGTCATGGGCACCTCTATGGACTAACTAAAGCCGGTGATAGGCACCTCTAATTTAAAATCTAAGCCTAAGTTCTTTTTTCTTTTAAAGAAAAGGACTTTTAAAATGAACTAAGACAAGCAGTGTTTATTTAATTTTAGGCTCATAGTCTAATCTTAAGTACTAAGCCTATTAGACCTCTCTGAATTCAAGTCTGGTGAATGGTGTGAACTATGGTAGTGGCTGGAGAATATATTACTGCCGAGGCAGTTTCAATAAAATTCACAGTCTAAAAAAATTAATTGCTTTTGTATAAGGCAGAATATTAAGCGAAATTTTTAAGGAAATAAGAAGATACTCTGGTTACTTCCATACAATTGCAGATAATTACATGTTATAAAATTGGACAAATGCTCCCCCAGACTCGAGAGATGCATTATCCTCAATGCATGGTTAAGTAATAGAGAAAAAGAGAAAAAACCCTGAAAATCAACAGAAAAAAAAGAAAAAGAAAATAAGAAAAACTACCGCCTTTAAAATTTTGCGGACCCGAAGGAATCTTCAGAGTCACTGTCGATGAGTAGCTTGCGACGGGTTTTGGGCGACTGCTCAGTGGCTGATTTTGGTGGGCTCATCATTGTATTTTTTGTCCGAGCATGGTGGTTGGATGCAAATGGGAGTGGGGTCTTATTGTGATTCCTAAGAGCAAAAATAAAGAACTTATACCTAAACTTTAGTATAGTTATTGATAAGTGCTCAATTCACTATCACTTTTTACACCTTTCATGGGAAATAATCACTGAATCTACACCTACTTGGACTAATGCATGAACTTAACGTGAGATATTCAGTACTGTGCTTTTGTGACTTATAAAGATGATATTTATAGAAAATGCAAGCTTTACGGCACCTTTGTGCATTTGTTGGTAGACCTGATGCCGCAGTAGTGATTGAGGTCGAGGCAGGACCTGAGGCCGCGGCAGCACTTGAAGGACAAATGTTGATATTTTAGGCGACCTGAGGAGAAAAATAAGGTGGACGTTTCTGGACAAGCAGCATCAAGATTGAAGCTGGAAAGCACGTAAAAAGTCAAAGTCCACGCGGAAAAAGAATCCTTGTGGGAATAAACTTGGAAATAAAACAAATATTTTTATTTATGTACCTAACTTGTGTTTTACTCCAAGCTGTATTCCTACTTAAGAAAGGTTTTCCCTAGGCCAAGCCTATATAAACCATAGCCGTCCAAGGAAGAAAAATACACCGGATACTAGAGAGCCGAATTAGAGAGTTCATCTTAGAATTTAGAGTTTTTTTGTTTTCCATTATGTTCTAATTTCTTTTAGGCTTAGGTGAAAATTGTAGAGTATTTGTGAGAAGAGGTTGAACTTTGTTTTCTCTTTTCAATGCAATAAAATATCAAGGTTTACTTATTCTTTGACATTCATTGTTCTTGCATTCAAGCTAAAGAGAGAAGTTTGTGAGTAATCTATTTATCTAATATTAGGAGAGTTAAATTCACGAAAGGAATAAGTATGGTATTTTTCTAGTCGGAAAATACTAACTCAGCCTAGGGATAGGTTAGAATTTCAGTGGCTAAAAGAAGTTTGGGATTGGTTGATGATTATAATTGATTCATGTCGAGAGGTATCATCAAGGATTAGTCACCAACAGTACTTCGACTTAGGGATAAACGGAGTCATCAAAGGATACTTTTCCGAACTTTTGTAAAGTCCAGCCAAGAGCAAGAAATTGCCGCGGCGGACGTAGCTCATCGCTGTCGAGATAGAAAACTGCAGTTCTGCCAGGCAGTGTTGTGTGATTGCATTGGACAAAAACAAGTCAATTGAATCTACAATACAACACAACTGGATCTTGACCACTTCCTTAATCTGATTATTTTTTCATTATTTAGTTTGCTTTATTATTCAAGTTGTTTAGTTTACTCCAACCCAAATCATCTATGTTTTTATTTTATTTTTTTTACAGAGCAAGAAGACGATAGAAGGCATATTGAGTAGACCAATCCTTGTAAAGACGATATACGATAATACTTATCACTTTATTACTTGCGACGTGTACACTTGCACTAATTGCGCACTTTTTACACGCAACAGTTATACTAAAAGATAAAAGAGAAGTAGTGATTTAATGCATAATAGGCAAAGATGTGAAGTCGTATCCTAATGTGATTGTTTCCTTGAGTTCTTGAAATTCTGCTCCCTTGTATAGTTTGAGGCATTATCCATTAACTTTAAATTCATGTTCATCTTTTTTGTGATCGGGTTGTAACTGCTCCGTTAGGATGTGTTTGAACTACATCAAATGGTCCGAACCATCTAGATTTTAGTTTTTCAGGAAAAAGCTTTAATCGAGAATTATAGAGTAAAACCATCTTCCCAGGCAGTATCTGTCATGGCAGCAGGTTGTGGTCATGCCATCTCTTTGTTTTTTCTTTGTAAATTTTGGCGATCTCGTATGTTAAAGTTCTGAATTCTTAGATTTCATTAAGGTCTAATAATCTTTTCTGCCTTGCTTTTTCCCAATTCATGTTGACCATTCATATTGCGTAGTATGCTTTGTGTTCTATCTATATTGGTAGATGACAGGATTTGCCATAGACTAGTTGGTACGAAGACATTTTTAGTGGAGTTTTGAATGTTGTTTTGTATGCCCATAGTGCGTCATCCAATCGTGTGGATCAATATTTTTTATTGGATTGACAACTTTTTCAGTACTAACTTGAGTTCTCTATTCGACACTTCTACTTATCTGTTTGTTTATGTGTGGTATGATGTGGCTATCTTGTGTGTTACTCTCAATTTCTTTAAGGTCGCGATAATCTGTCTATTATCAAAATGTTTACCTCAATCGCTTATTATGACACGTGGTACACCAAAATCGGTGAAGATGTTTTTCTTTAAGAATTTCTGTATTGTTTTGGCATCATTCCTTATCGTTGCTACTGCTTCTACTCATTTGGATACATAATCTACTGCCAATAAGATATAGAGGTTACCGTATAATGATGGAAAGGGTCACATGAAGTCAATCCCCCATACATCAAACAGTTCTACTTCGAGAATGTTTTGTAGAGGCATTTCTTTTCTTTTTGATATGTTTCTCATCCTTTGGCATCGATCACACCTTTTACAATATTACTGTGCATCTTTATATGGACTCGGCCAGTACAATACTGATTGTAGTAATTTTGTTATCATTCTGTTGCCGCCAAAATATCCATCATAGGGAGATGCGTGGCATTGTGCTAGTACATTTTCCTATTCCTCTTCCGATATGTATCGCCTTGTTATTTAATCTGCGCATTGTTTAAACATGAAGGAATCGTCCCAAAAATAATGCTTTGCGAATGTTTGAACCTTTTCTTTCCTTGATGGTTGAGGTGGCGAGGAAGAATGCAACTCGTTATATAAATGACAATGTCAGCATACCACGGTGTTGTGGACGCGGCTAAGGCAGAGTGGTGGATATACTCAGATAGTATGAAAGTAATTTTTTCTATCGTTATGTCAGGATCTTCTACTAATACTTTCCACTCAGCCACCGTGGCAGCTAGTATCTGTTCATCTGGGAATGTATCTCTGATTTCTTGTTCAGGGTTAATTGCTTTGTTCCCTTCTAAACGTGATAGATGATCTGCTATTGGATTTTCCATTCCTTTTCTGTCTTTTATTTCAACTTCGAATTCTTGGAGCAGTAGTATCCATCGTATCAGCCATTTTTTTCATCTTTTTTTGACAATAGATATTTTATAGCATAATGATTTGTGTGTATAATTACCTTGCTGCTAATAAGATATGATCTGAACTTATCAAAAGCGAAAACTACCACTAATAATTCTTTCTCAGTTGTAGTGTAATTGACATGGGCATCGTTTAAGGTTTTGCTTGTATAGTGTACGACATGAAATATCTTTTTCTTCCGTTGCCTAAGTACTGTCCCGACTGTATAATCACTTGCATCGCACATTAGTTCGAATGGTGCATCCTAGTCAGGTGGAACTACTATAGGGGAGGATATCAATTTTTGCTTCAATGTCTCAAAAGCCTTGGTGCATGATTCATCAAAGTTGAATACTTTATTTTGTTCCAATAATGCTGATGGAGGTTTGGTGATTTTGGAAAAGTCTTCAATGAATCGTCGGTAAAAACCAGCATGTCCAAGGAAACTGCGTATTCCTTTTACCGATGTTGGTGGTAGCAGTTTTTCTATCACGTCTATTTTAGCCTTGTCAACTTCTATGTCGTGGTAGGAGATCTTGTAGCCGAGCACTATCCCTTCATTAACCATGAAATGACATTTTTCCCAATTTAAGATTAGGTTTGTGTCTTCACATCTTTGTAGTACCTTTTCCAAGTTCCTAGGCAGTTATCAAAATTATCTCCAAACACAGAGAAATCATCCATAAAGATTTCAAGGTGATCCTCAATCATATCGGAGAATATTACCATCATGCATCATTGGAATATAGGAGGTGCGTTATATAGCCCAAACGACATTCTTCTAAAGGCGTAAGTTCTATATGGGCATGTGAAGGTTGTTTTGGCTTGATCTTCGAGGCTATGGCAATATGATTGTATCCTGAATAGCCATCTAAGAAACAATAGTAGGGTTTATTGGCTTACTTGTCAAGCATTTGGTCGATGAATGGTAAAGGAAAATGATTTTTTTGTTACTTGATTAAGTTTTCGATAATCCATATATATTCTCCACCAAGTTACAGTTCTTGTTGGGATTAATTCGTTGTTTTCATTTGAGATTACTGTCATTCCTCCCTTTTTTGGGACGCATTATACTGGACTTACCCATGTGCTGTCAGATATAGGGTAGATAATACCTACGCCAAGCTATTTAATGATTTCTTTTTTTACCACTTCTTTCATTGCATGATTTAACCATCTTTGTGCATCAATGGTAGGTTTATGATTTTCTTCCAATAATATTTTATTCATGCACAATGACAGACTAATCCCTTTTAGGACTGCAATTGTCCAACTGATTGCCTTTGTGTGCTGTCGTAGCATGTCAATTAGTCACTTTTTCTGTTCAGGCTATAACTTAGAGGAAATGATTATTGGCAGTGTTTCATTTGATCCCAAATAGACGTATTTTAACTGCTCAAATAGTTATTTTAATTCCAATTCTGGGGGTTGTTCTAATGATGGTTTTTGTTTCTTGCTTCCACATGAAGTATACTCAAGGGGCTTAAAATACCTACCTGGGTATGAGGTTACCCAATTACCTTCTTCTATGTGTTTTCTGACATCTCTATATTTTGATTATCTATAAATGGTTCTTCATAAAAACAATGGCCGCAGCATTCAGCATTGCTGCCTCGACGGGTTATATCAAGACAGTTTGTTTCATCCTCATGGTCGATTTTCTCTGGTTCCTCTGGATGTTTTAGAGTTTTAAATACATCGATCTTTACTTGTTGATTATTAACCCTTATGATCAATTCTCCTTTCTCGCAATCGATCAATGTTCTTCCTATGGCTAGGAATGGTCTTCCTAATATGATTGGTGCATGTTCATCTGCTTCATAATTAAGAATTAAGAAGTCAGCAGAAAAAATAAATTTATCTACCCTTACCAGAATATCTTCAATTTTTCCTTCTGGTTGTACGTAAAAGCGGTCTACCAGCTGCAACATCATTGTTGTTGACTTTGCTTGCCCAATGCTTAGCTTCTGAAATACTGACTTAGTCATGAGATTTTTGCTGACGCCTAAGTCACATAGTGCCTTGCTCACGTATTGATCACCGATAGCGCATGGTATCGCGAAACTACCAGGATCTTTTCTTTTGGTTGTGGCCTTATTGTGCAACATTGCCACACATTAACACCTAATGATCCACAAGACAACATCCTAATGATCCACAAGACAACATCCTAGCATCAAATCCAACACCTTGAGCTTAATAGCTACATCTTGTAACCCAACTCTTGGAGATTTTCTTTGTAATATTGTTTCAGAGTTTAAGGAATGTTTTTTATTGTATTGGGGTAAAATCTTCTATTTGAGAGTTTAAATTTGTCTTTCCTTTTCTTGTAACCTTGTGGGGTTGAATCAATCTTTAGGTAGAGAGATTGATTCGTTGTGTAATGGTTATCCCTTAAACCGAGAAAAAGGTTGAATTCAATAGTGAATTGGGTTGAAAATCCTTAGTGGGAGCTAAGGTAGTGGATGTAGGTGCTTGTTCGAAGGCCAAACCACTATAAATCTTCGTGTTCTTTATTTTCCATTGTTTTACCAGAAAATCTTCCACTAAATTTTTAATTGCCAATTCACCCTATCATGGCCATTCCATAGATTGATCAACTCAACAGTTAGTATCAGAGCCTAATTTTTAAAGAGATTCACATTTACCAAAGAAGATCCAAGGTGTGTTGATCATATCTACAAGAAAAATCAAATGGCCTCCACCTCCGATACATGGAACAAGTCACACTCCATCATCGAGCCACCCTTCTTCAATGGGGATAATTACCCCTATTGGAAGAATAGGATGAGATTGTTCATCAACTCCAATGACTACGTTCTTTGTGATATAATTGAAGATGGACCTTTAATTCCGATGAAGCAAGAAAGTGACCTACAAGTTCCAAAGTCAAGAACCGAGATGGCGGTAGAAGAAAGAAGGAGAATGTCAACAAACGATAAGGCACTTCATATTTTGTTTTGTGCTCTTGGTCTCGACATTTATTCAAAAATGTCATCGTCCAAAGTGCTAAGGAAGTTTAGGATTCTCTAAAGACAACGTATGAAGGCACCAATGATGTCAAAGAAACTAAGATCGGCCTTCTCAATCTTAACTATGAGAATTTCAAGATGGAACCGGATGAGGATATCACCAAGATGTTTGATAGATTCTACGTAATCGTCAACGTGCTTAAAGGATTAGGTGAAATCATTCTGGAGGAGAAATTAGTTCGGAAGCTCATCTATTCTCTTCCCGAGTCTTGGGATAGCAAAAGGACCGCCATCATTGAAGCCAAAGACTTGAAGTCATTAAAGCTTGATGCTCTCGTGGGCTCACTTCTCACCCTGAGAATATGAAGAAAGGGAGAGAAGAAGAAAAGAAGAGAGATGAGAAAAATGTGGAGAAGAAAGAGGTGGAAGCTAAGAAACAAGGGATTGCCCTCAAAGCCTCTCTACCCCTAGAGGTCGTCAACTCAAGTGAAGAAAAGGAATTAAAAGAATTGGCTATGGTAGATGCATCACGCTCAAAGAGAGGGACCGATCATTATGGCATACGCTCGAATAGAGCGGTCATTCACCGCGACATACGCTCAATGAGAGGGGTTGTCCATCACAATTTACTCTCTAAGAAAGGAATCGTTCATTATGACATACACTCGAAGAGACGGGTCATTCATCGTGATATACGCTCAAAGAGAGGGGTCGTCCATCACGGTATACGCTCAAAGAGAGGGACCTTTCATTTTAACATGCACTCGAGGAGAGGGCTGATTTATCACGACATACGCTGAAAGAGATGGGTCGTCCATCACAGTATACACTCTAAGAAAGGGATCATTACATGCACTCAAATAGAGGGGTTATTCATCGCGACAAACGCTCAAAGAGAAGGGTCGTCCATCACGGATCTGCTCACAACGAGGGACCGTTCATTCTGACATGCACTCGAAGAAAGGGGTCCTTCACTGTGGCATACGCTCAATGAGAGGGGTCGTCCATCACGAAATACGCTCAAAGAGAGGGACCGTTCATTATGACATGCACTCGAAGAGAGGAGTCATTCACCGCGACATATGCTCAAACACAAGGGGTCGTATATCATGGTATACGCTCAAGGTGAGGGATCGTTCACCATGACATGCACTCGAAGAGAGGGGCCATTCATCTCGACATATACCTAAAGAGAGGAGTCATCCATCACGGGATACGCTCATAGAGAGGGACCGTTCACCATGACATGCACTCGAAGAGAGGGGTCATTCATTATGAAAAACACTCAAAGAGAGGGGATGTCCATCACGGGTTATGCTCAAAGATAGGGACCGATCATTATGACATACGCTCGTATAGAGCGGTCATTCACCGCAACATACGCAAAAGAGAGGGGTCCGTCCATCACGATTTACGCTCTTAGAAAGAAACTGTTCATTATGACATGGACACGAAGAGAGGGGTCATTCACCGCAACATACACTCAAAGAGAGGGGTCATTCATCACGGTATACGCTCTAAGAAAGGGACGATTCATTATGACATGAACTCGAAAAGAGGGGTCATTCATCGCGACATACGCTCAAAAGAGGGGTCGTCCATCATGGTATTCGCACAAAGAGAGGGATCTTTCACCATGAAATGCACTTGAAGAAAGGAGTCATCCATCGCGACATACGCTCAAAAAGAGGGGTCTCTATCACGGTATACGCTCAAAGAGGGGTCATTCATTGCGACCTACGCTCAAAGAGAGGGGTTGTCCATCACAGTATACACTCAAAGAGAGGGACTGTTCACCATGAAATGCGCTCAAAGAGAGGAGTCATTGATCGCAACATACGCTCAATCAAAGAGAGGGTCATCGATCATGGTATACGCTCAAAGAGAGGGACCGTTGATTATGACATGCACTCAAAGAGACGTGTCATTCATCGCGACATACTCTCAAAGAGTCCATCACGGTATACGCCCAAAGAGTGGGACTGCTCACCTTGACATGCACTCGAATAGAGTAGTTTTTATTCATTGCGAAATATGGTCAAAGAGAGGGGTCGTCCATCACGATATACGCTCAGAGAGAGGGAACATTCATTATGACATATGCTAGAAAAAGGGGTCATTCACCGCATCATACGCTCAAAGAGAGGTATCGTCCATCACGGTATACGCTCTAAGAAAGGGATTGTTCATTATGACAAGCACTCAAAGAGAGGGGTCAATCATCGCGACATGCGTTCAAAGAGATGGATCATCGATCAGGGTGTACGCTCTAAGAAAGGGACTGTTTATTATGACATGCACACGAAGAGAGGGTTCATTCATCATAACGAACATTCAAATAGAGGGGTCGTCCATCATGGTATACGCTCAAAGAGAGGGATCGTTCACCATGACATGCACTAAAAGAGAGGGGTTATTCATCGTGACATAAGCTCAGAGAAAGGGATCGTCCATCATGGGTTACAATCAAAGAGAGGGACCGATCATTACGATAGACTCTCGAAGAGTGGGGTCGTACATCGAGTCGTACATCGTGATATACGCTCAAAGTATGGTACCGTTCATTATGACATGCACTCGAAGAGAAGGGTCATTCATCGCGACATATGCTCAAAGAGAAGGGTTGTCCATCACGCTATACGCTCTAAGAAAGGGAGCATTCATTATGACATGCACTCGAAGAGAGGGGTCATTCAACCCGACATACACTCAAAGAGAGGGTGATAGGTTGCTGGAAATTTGGGTTTTATTCGAACCACCAAGAACTAGGAAGAACCTATACGCTCTAAGAAAGGGAATGTTCATTCTGAGATGCACTCGAAGAGAGGGGTTATTTATCGCGAGATACACTCAAAGAGAAGGGTCGTCCACTACGGTATACGGTCAAAGAGAGGGATTGTTCATCATGACATGGACTCGAAGAGAGGGGTCCTTCATTGCGACATACACTCAAAAAGAGGGGGACCATCTATCATGGTATACGCTTAAAGAGAAGGGTCTTTCTTTATGACAAACCCTCAAAGAGAGGGGTCATTCATGGCGATATATGCCAAAGAGAAGGGTCATCCATCACGGTATACGCTTTAAGAAAGGGACCGTTCATTATGACATGCACTCAAAGAGAGGGATCGTTCATCTCGGCATACGATCAAATGGAGGGTTCGTCCATGGTTTACGCTCAAAGAGAGGAATCGTTCACAATGTCATGCTCAAAGAGAGGGGTCATTCATCGCAACATAGTCTCAAAGGGAGGGGTTGTCCGTAACGACATACGCTCAAAGAGAGGGGTCATTCGTCGCGACTTACGCTCAAAGAGAGGGTCGTCCATAACGGTATACGCTCTATGAGAGTGAACGCTCATTATGACATGCAATCGAAGAAAGGGGTCATCAATCACGATATACGCTCAAAGAGAGGGGACGTCCATCACGGTATACGCACAAAGAGAGGAACCATTCATCATGACATGCACTCGAAGAGAGGTGTTATTCATCGTGACATACGCACAGTGAGAAAGGTCATCCATCAATATATACGCTTTAAGAAAGGGACCGTTCATTATAACATACTCTCAAAGAGAGAGATCGTCAATCACGGTATACGCTCAAAGAGAGGGACCTTTCATTTTAAATGCACTCGAGGAGAGGGCTGATTCATCACGACATACGCTCAAAGAGATGGGTGGTCCATCATAGTATACACTCTAAGAAAGGGATCATTACATGCACTCAAAGAGAGGGGTCATTCATCGCGACAAACGCTCAAAGAGAAGGTCGTCCATCACGGTATCTGCTCACAAAGAGGGACCGTTCATTATGACATGCACTCGAAGAGAGGGGTCATTCACCGTGGCATACGCTCAAAGAGAGGGACAGTTCATTACGACCAGCACTCAAAGAGAGGGGTCATTCACCGCGACTTATGCTCAAAGATAGGGTCATCCATCACAGTATACGCTCTAAGTAAGGGACCATTCATTATGACCTACTCTCGAAGAGAGGGGTCATTCATCGTGATATACGCTCATATAGAGGGGTCGTCCATCATGGTATGCTCTCAAAGAGAGGGACCTTTCATTGCAACATGCAATCGAAGAGAAGGCTCATTCATCGCGACATACGCTCAAAGGGATGGGTCGTCCATCACAGTATACACTCTAAGAAAGGGAACATTACATGCACAAAAAGAGAGGGGTCATTCATCGCGACAAACGCTCAAAGAGAAGGGTCGTCCATCACTGTATCCGCTCATAAAGAGGGACCGTTCATTATGACATGCACTCAAAAAGATGGGTCATTTACCGTGGCATACGCTCAAAGAGAGGGGTCGTTCATCACACGCTCAAAGAGAGGGACCGTTCATTACGACCAGCACTCGAAGAGAGGGGTCATTCACCGTGACATACGCTCAAAGAGAAGGGTCGTCCATCACGGTATACGCTCTAAGAAAGGTACCATTCATTATGACCTACTCTCGATGAGTGGGGTCATTCACCACGATATATGCACAAAGAGAAGGGTCATCCATCACGGTATATGCTCCAAGAAAGGGACTGTTAATTATGACATGTGCTAGAAGAGAAGGACTGTTCACCAGGACATACAGTCGAAGACAGAAATTATTCATCACGACTTACGCTCAAAGAGAATGGTTGTCCGACACGACATACGCTCAAAGAGAGGGGTCGCTTATCACAACATACGCTCAAAGAGATGGACCGATCATTATGAAATACTCTCGAACAGAGGTGTCATTCACTGTGACATACGCTAAAAGAGAGGAGTCATACATCACGGTATACGCTCTAAGAAAAGGAATGTTCATTATGATATGCACTCGGAGAGAGGGGTTATTCATCGCGAGATACACTCAAAGACAAGGGTCGTCCATTACGGTATACGCTAAAAGAGAGACATTGTTCACGACGACATGCACTCGAAGAGAGGGGTCCTTCATTGCGACATACACTCCAAAAGAGGGGTCATCGGTCACGGTATACACTTAAAGAGAAGGGTCTTTCATTATGAAAAACCCTCAAAGAGAGGGGTTATTCATCGCGATATATGCCAAAGAGAAGGGTCATCTATCATGGTATACGCTCTATAAGAAAGGGACCGTTCATTATGACATACAGTCGAAGAGAGGGGTCATTCATCTCGACATACGATCAAATGGAGGGGTCGTCCATCATGGATTACGCTTAAAGTGAGGAATCGTTCACAATGTCATGCTCAAAAAGAGGGGTCATTCATCGCGATAGTCTCAAAGAGAGGGTTTGTCCATCACGGCATACGCTCAAAGAGTGGGTTCCATCACAGTATATGCTCAAAAAGGGACTACTCACCATGAAATGTACTAGAAGGGAGGGGTCATTCATCGCAACGTACGCTCAAGATAGGGTCATCGATCACGGTATACGCTCAAAGAGAGGGACAGTTGATTATGATATGAATTCAAGGAGAGGTGTCATTCATCGCGACATACTCTCAAAGAGAGAGGTCATCCATCACGGTATATGTTCTAAGAAGTGGACCGTTCAATATGACATGCACTCGAAGAGAGAGATCATTCACCGCGACATACGCTCAAAAAGAGAGGTCGTCCATCACAGTATGCCCTCTAAGAAAGGGACCGTTCATTATTACATGCATTCGTAGAGAGGGGTCATTCATCGCGATATGCGCTCAAAGAGAGGGATCATCCATCACGGTATCCGCTCAAAGATAGGGATCGTTCACCATGACAGCACTAGAATAAAGGAGTCATTCATCGCGACATACGCTGAAAGAGAGGGGTCGTCCATCACTGTATACGATCAAAGAGAGGGACAATTCACCATGACAAATGCTCAAAGAGAGTAGTCGTTATGACATACTGATGTGAGCACATCTACACAAGCTCAAACAGCTGATCCGGAGGTCTTACCATCAGGACCCATCACTCGATCAAAGGCTAAGCAATTCAGGGAAGTTCTTATTCTTAAATGTTTACAAGTCTCAGAATCCCTTAATAATGCATATGCCTTAGAGAATAAACTTTACACTATGTTACATACTGATGTGTAACATCTTGTAACTATATAGTACTTAAGCTAGTATTGTGTTTATTAAGCATGTAAATAGGTGTGTTTTCAATAAGTTCAATAAGAACACAAGCTCATAATCATGTTTACCATGTTTCTTTAGCTTGTTACATGTTTTCCAATATGATAACTATGTTTTTCAGCTTGTTTTAACTTTCTTTAATAAGTTTACAATACTTATGATGGTATAACTTTTGTTTTCTCATAGGCACAAGGAAGAGTACCAAATGAAGGACTTCACCTTAGCTCGGGAAAAGCTCAATGGATTTCTAGCAGCTCGTTTCAGCTCAACTAATCCTCAACACTTCAGCTAGCTGAATTCAGCTCAACTCAGCTCCATTCAGCTCAACTCCAGCTCTACTAGCTCAACTCAAGCTGGTGAGTCCCGGGATAGCTCAAAGGTGTCCTCCACGTGGGAGAGTGTGTCATGGTCATGTGACCAGCATGAGGGGCGTCCACCATCCATTCCAAGCATGTGCATGTGCATGGCATGTGGCAGATTCAAATTTCAAGATTTCCCTCCTTGAAGTTGGCGTCAAAGTAAGATAAGGACAAGGAGTTATTTCCTTTGAATTTCACACATAAAACACATGTGTTAAATGTTTGAAATTCAGTCTTCCCTCCCTCCAAAACCAGCCGGCCACAAAGGATAAGGATGAGTAGTTTTCTCATCCACATTTAACATAATTAACACATGTTAATTGTGCTTACATTTCAGCCACTCATCTGAAACTTCCAATTCAATTCTGGCCAAGTATTCTAGGCGCCAACTCCCTTGTACTAGCCTATATATATGTATACTTTGTAAAGGAGAAAAAGACAATTTGAATGAAATTTACTTTTGTGAGAATTTCTCTCATTTCGGTTCTTTTGAGAACTTTCTGACTTCTCAAGTTCGTTGCTTGCGTGGTCAACCCCTTTGATACTTTGGGTTCTCGGTTGTAGATAATCGAAGGGTCCAAGTCCGTCTGAAGCAAGTTCAAGATAAGGTTCGGGTTCGTTCAACAGATTGTTCGAGTTCATCCTTGGAGTTTGTTTCATTTTATTTCTTTTCCTTGTTTTTATTTCATTTTCGTACTACCCCTTGCATCCTATTTTTCAACCTTGTCAGAAACTTCATTTCTCACCAGTCACCTCACCAAAGACCAAACCTAGCCATAACCAAACCAATACTTTCAACGTTCCACCATTGTCAACTTCTCCGAGCCTTCATCTTCTACATTCTGTCTACCTATATTTTTCAGCCCTTTTAAACACCAATTTGCAGCCATGCTTATTGCAGGAGACATCTTACTTCAATCCTAGATCCGAAACAATCAAGAAGGCGTCCTCAACAAGGAGCCCTCTTATCATGTGGTATCAGAGCCTAGGTTGGATTACAAGTAAGAATCATCTTCGTGAGTGCAAAAACAATCAAAAAACAAAAAAAAAGTCAAAAAAAAAAAGTCAAAGTCAACTCTAGTTAAAAAAAAAAAAAATTTCGAAAATTCAAAAAAAAATCAGAATATCAATAGTTGAAAGAAAAGCACTTCATGGTATTGAAAAGATGAAAGAAAATGCAAGTTTAATGTGTTCTACAGCATCAAACACTACCATAATCAACCGGGCATGAAGAATTGATTGTTCGGTGAAAGGAGAGTAGTAAGTGTTTCTTTGTAGTAAGTAATCCATTTTTTTTTTTTTTTTTTTCTTTTTCTTTCTTTCTAACCTTTACCTTACTTTACATCACTTTTCTTTCCATTTAACACTAACCGAATTTGTTTTGGACAGAACCTTACATTTCGATTGTCACTAACCGTTGTTGTTAAAGACTAACACTTGTGACAGATTTGAAGAAAGTCTACGCTAGTCCTCTAAAGAACTTATAACGAGAGAAGGAGTGGTAAAAGGCATTTGTGTGTGTGAGATCAGAAGGGGAATCAAAAGAGCCATTCAAGTATTCCCGAGTGAAACACGAGTGTTGGAGTGCCATTTTTATTTTTCTTTGGAGTGAACTTGTGAGGATCTTGTGTGTGTACTTTGTGAGGTCCATTTATCCTTATTTTATTTTGTGTTGTTTGTTCTTTACTAACAATGGCAGGTTCAAATGGAGATCGTGATGATCAACAACAAAACGACGTTCAACCAAGCCTTATGATGCAAGCCATGCTTCGAGAAGTCCGAAGAGTAGTGCAATCAGAGATTGAACAATTGCACGTGAGAATGGACAAGATCGAGGGATCTCAAAACAATTCCCATGATGACAACAATGATGACGTTGAAGAAGTGCAAGAACCGAGGCAGAATGCTCCTAGAACAAATGGGAGGCGTGTACAACACCAGGCACAACTGGATGACAATTTGAACAACATCAAAGTTGCCATACCCCCTTTTCAAGGACGATCAGATCCGGATGCATATCTTGCGTGGGAAAGCAAGGTGGAACACGTCTTTGATTGCTACAATTATTCTGACCAGAAGAAGGTTCGATTGGCAGCGATGGAGTTCGTTGACTATGCCTTAATTTGGTGGGATCAATTGATTCTAAGTAGAAGACGAACCGGTGAAGGTCCAATCAATACATGGGCAGAGATGAAAAGAATTTTGAGAAAGAGATTCGTACCATCCCATTACCATCGAGACCTATTTCAAAGGTTACAAACTTTGAAACAAGGAAATCGAAGCGTCGAAGATTATTTTAAAGACATGGAGATGGCCATGATGCGTGCTAACATTGAGGAAGACCGAGAAGCAACCATGGCGCGATTCCTTTCAGGTTTGAACACCGACATTGCCAATGCTGTTGAATTGCAACATTACGTCGAATTAGACGAAATGGTGCAAATGGCAATTAAGGTTGAGAGGCAGCAACGAAGAAAGATGTCGTCATCCCGAGGTAATAATTCTTTCAGACCTCCTTCCAATTCTGTTTTCAATCCTTCTAACAATTTCAGGAAACAAGTACCGTTTCAAAACAAAGAGAAGGGTGAAACGAGCAAGCCAAAGGCCCCGATTGTAGATGTTGGGCGTGGGAAGCAAAATGCACAACCAGAACGTCCAGAACGCTCAAGGGATATTCAATGCTTTAAGTGTCTTGGAAGAGGACATATTGCAAGCCAATGTCCTAATCGGAAGACTATGTTGATGTTAGAAAACGGAGAGATAGAGTCTGAATCCGACAATGAAGAACATGAACCTTTACACGAGGAAGACAAGGATGATGCGGATGATGCCTTGGATACATACATGACCGGTGAAGCACTTGTCATAAAAAGAAGTCTAAATGCTACACCTACACAAGACGACCAGCAACGAGAAAACATCTTCCATACTAGATGCCTCATTAACGACAAGGTATGTGTTGTCATTATTGATGGTGGTAGTTGTACTAATGTTGCAAGTTCTTTCATGGTTGATAAGTTAGGCTTAAAGACGACGAAGCATCCCAAACCATACCGTCTTCAATGGTTAAATGATGGCGGAGAAGTACGAGTTACTAGACAAGTTTCGGTACCATTTACCATAGGGAGGTATAAAGATGAAATCCTTTGTGATGTCGTCTCAATGGATGCGTGTCACCTACTTTTGGGACGTCCATGGCAATACGACAAAGGTACGTTGCATGATGGAATTACAAATCGATATTCTTTTACACATGCAGGTAAGAAGATCACCTTAGCACCTTTGACACCGAGTCAAGTGCAAGAAGATCAGGTTCGATTGAGAAAGAATGTCGAGGAAGCCAAAACAGAAAGGAAGAAGACGAACGTATATGCGAGCGGCAAGGATATCAGGAAATGTTTTTCCTCTCAACAAACTTTACTTATTTTAATGTATAAGGAGTATTGTTTGTTATTTGATATTTCTAATGATTTGCCTACATCTATTACGTCTCTTTTGCAGGAGTTTGAAGACGTGTTTCCGGATGAGACACCGAGTGGGTTGCCACCTATTCGAGGTATAGAACATCAAATTGATTTCATTCCGGGAGCTACCATTCCAAATCGGCCAGCATATCGAAGTAATCCAGAAGAAACAAAGGAACTTCAAAAACAAATCACCGAGTTGATGGAAAAGGGTTACATTCGGGAAAGTTTAAGTCCGTGCGCTGTACCAGTGCTTTTAGTACCCAAGAAAGACGGAACATGGAGAATGTGTGTTGATTGCCGAGCGGTGAATCAGATTACCATCAAGTATAGGCATCCCATTCCTCGTCTTGATGACATGCTAGATGAGTTGTGTGGTGCGACCATATTTTCCAAAATTGATTTAAAGAGTGGATATCATCAGATTCGGATGCGAGAAGGCGACGAATGGAAGACAGCCTTCAAAACGAAATTGGGTCTGTACGAGTGGTTAGTGATGCCTTTCGGTTTAACTAACGCACCTAGCACCTTTATGCGTCTGATGAATCATGTTTTACGATCTTACATTGGAAAATATTGTGTTGTGTACTTTGATGACATTCTTATATACAGCAAGTCTTTGCAGGATCACGAGGAACACTTGAGGAATGTTCTTGGCACATTGAGAAAAGAAAGGTTATTTGGTAATCTGAAGAAATGTATGTTTTGTACTGATAAGGTTACCTTTCTTGGTTTTATCGTGACTGCACAGGGTGTGGAAGTCGATCCAGAAAAGGTGAAGGCGATTCAGGATTGGCCTCGACCGACATCAATAAGTCAGGTTAGATCTTTTCATGGTTTAGCTAGTTTTTATCGTCGGTTTGTACCTAATTTCAGTTCCATTACCGCCCCCTTAACCGGGATTATAAAGAAGAATTCAGTCTTCAATTGGGGTGATGAACAGGAAGAAGCCTTCTTGAAAATTAAGGATTATTTGACTAAGGCCCCAGTGTTAGCCTTACCTAACTTTGATAAAATGTTCGAGATTGAGTGTGATGCTTCAGGAATAGGAATTGGAGCCGTTTTATCACAGGAGAAGCGACCTATTGCCTATTTCAGCGAGAAGTTAAGTGGTGCTACCTTGAATTATCCAGTGTACGACAAAGAGATGTATGCATTGATTCGAGCTCTTGAAACATGGCAGCACTATCTCTTACCGAAAGAATTCGTAATTCACACCGATCACGAAGCTTTGAAGCACATAACAGGTCAGCATAAGTTGAATAAAAGGCATGCTAAGTGGGTTGAATTTCTAGAATCTTTTCCTTATGTCATTCGATATAAGAAAGGTAAAGACAACGTTGTAGCAGATGCCTTATCCCGTAGGTATGCACTTCTGAATTACTTAGACTCTCATTTGATTGGGTTTGCCTATATCAAAGAATTATATGCTACTGACCCTGATTTTGGAGAAAGATATACATTGTGTGAAAAGGGTGCAGATGAGAAATTTTATCGACATGATGATTATCTTTTCAAAGAAGGAAGACTCTGCATTCCTCAAGGGTCAATTCGAGAGGTCCTAATTCGAGAAGCTCATGAAGGAGGACTTATGGGACACTTTGGAGTCACCAAGACGTTACACATTCTCAAGGAGCACCTATTCTGGCCAAAGATGCGACGAGACGTCGAAAGGATGTGTGAACGATGCGTGACATGTAAGAAAGCAAAGTCGAAGGTATTACCACACGGTTTGTACTTACCTTTACCTATTCCCGACTCCCCCTGGACTGATATATCTATGGATTTTGTGTTGGGATTGCCTAGGACTAGGACAGGTAGAGATAGTATCTTTGTTGTGGTTGACAGGTACTCAAAGATGGCACACTTCATTGCGTGTCATAAGACCGATGATGCTGTTAATGTGGCTAACTTGTTCTTTAAGGAAATTGTGCGTTTACATGGTATTCCTAGGTCGATTGTTTCTGACAGGGATGTAAAATTCTTGAGTCACTTCTGGAGGACTCTTTGGAGCAAATTAGGTACGAAACTTATGTTTTCTACTACTTGTCATCCCCAAACTGATGGACAAACTGAGGTTGTTAATCGTATTTTATCTACTTTACTCCGTTCCATCATCAAAAAGAATATTAAGACGTGGGAAGATTGTTTGCCGCATGTTGAATTTGCATATAACCATGCCGTTCATTCTGCTACTAAAATGTCACCTTTTGAGGTTGTTTATGGATTTAATCCTATCACTCCTCTCGATATGTTGCCTTTGCCATATGAACAAGTGACGAATAGGGACGGACAATCCAAGGCTGATTATGTAAAGAAGTTGCATCAACAGGTTAAAGATAACCTTGAACGAAGGACTCAACAATACGAGAAGCAAGCGAACAAAGGACGTAAGCGAGTTACCTTCGATGTTGGAGATTGGGTTTGGATTCACTTCCGAAAGGAACGTTTTCCAACCCAACGACGGTCCAAGCTGTTACCACGAGGAGATGGTCCTTTTCAAGTGGTTGAGAAAGTGAACGACAATGCTTACAAGTTGGACTTGCCGGGTGAATACAATGTAAGTGCTACATTTAATGTTTCCGACTTATCTCCTTTTAATGATTCTGCAGATTTGAGGACAAATCCTTTTCAAGAAGGGGGGGATGATGTGAGCACATCTACACAAGCTCAAACAGCTGATCCGGAGGTCTTACCATCAGGACCCATCACTCGATCAAAGGCTAAGCAATTCAGGGAAGTTCTTATTCTTAAATGTTTACAAGTCTCAGAATCCCTTAATAATGCATATGCCTTAGAGAATAAACTTTACACTATGTTACATACTGATGTGTAACATCTTGTAACTATATAGTACTTAAGCTAGTATTGTGTTTATTAAGCATGTAAATAGGTGTGTTTTCAATAAGTTCAATAAGAACACAAGCTCATAATCATGTTTACCATGTTTCTTTAGCTTGTTACATGTTTTCCAATATGATAACTATGTTTTTCAGCTTGTTTTAACTTTCTTTAATAAGTTTACAATACTTATGATGGTATAACTTTTGTTTTCTCATAGGCACAAGGAAGAGTACCAAATGAAGGACTTCACCTTAGCTCGGGAAAAGCTCAATGGATTTCTAGCAGCTCGTTTCAGCTCAACTAATCCTCAACACTTCAGCTAGCTGAATTCAGCTCAACTCAGCTCCATTCAGCTCAACTCCAGCTCTACTAGCTCAACTCAAGCTGGTGAGTCCCGGGATAGCTCAAAGGTGTCCTCCACGTGGGAGAGTGTGTCATGGTCATGTGACCAGCATGAGGGGCGTCCACCATCCATTCCAAGCATGTGCATGTGCATGGCATGTGGCAGATTCAAATTTCAAGATTTCCCTCCTTGAAGTTGGCGTCAAAGTAAGATAAGGACAAGGAGTTATTTCCTTTGAATTTCACACATAAAACACATGTGTTAAATGTTTGAAATTCAGTCTTCCCTCCCTCCAAAACCAGCCGGCCACAAAGGATAAGGATGAGTAGTTTTCTCATCCACATTTAACATAATTAACACATGTTAATTGTGCTTACATTTCAGCCACTCATCTGAAACTTCCAATTCAATTCTGGCCAAGTATTCTAGGCGCCAACTCCCTTGTACTAGCCTATATATATGTATACTTTGTAAAGGAGAAAAAGACAATTTGAATGAAATTTACTTTTGTGAGAATTTCTCTCATTTCGGTTCTTTTGAGAACTTTCTGACTTCTCAAGTTCGTTGCTTGCGTGGTCAACCCCTTTGATACTTTGGGTTCTCGGTTGTAGATAATCGAAGGGTCCAAGTCCGTCTGAAGCAAGTTCAAGATAAGGTTCGGGTTCGTTCAACAGATTGTTCGAGTTCATCCTTGGAGTTTGTTTCATTTTATTTCTTTTCCTTGTTTTTATTTCATTTTCGTACTACCCCTTGCATCCTATTTTTCAACCTTGTCAGAAACTTCATTTCTCACCAGTCACCTCACCAAAGACCAAACCTAGCCATAACCAAACCAATACTTTCAACGTTCCACCATTGTCAACTTCTCCGAGCCTTCATCTTCTACATTCTGTCTACCTATATTTTTCAGCCCTTTTAAACACCAATTTGCAGCCATGCTTATTGCAGGAGACATCTTACTTCAATCCTAGATCCGAAACAATCAAGAAGGCGTCCTCAACAAGGAGCCCTCTTATCACATACGCTCAAAGAGAGGGACCGGTCATTATGGCATACGCTCGAATAGAGCGGTCATTCACCGTGACATACGCTCAATGAGAGGGGTTGTCCATCACGACTTACGCTCAAAGAGTGGAACCGTTCGTTATGACATGCATTGGAAGATAGGGGTCATTCAACGCGACATACGCTCAAAGAGAGGGGTCGTCCATCACGCCATACGCTCAAAGAGAGGGAACGTTCACTATGGAATACGCTTGAAGAGAGGCGTCATTCATCGCGGTATACGCTCTAAGAAAGGAACTGTTCATTATGACATGCACCCCAAAAGAGGGATCATTCATCATGGTATACTCTTAGAGAGAGGGGTCAGCCATCACGGTATACGCTCTAAGAAAGGGACCGATCATTATGACATGCACTCGAAGAGAGGAGTCATTCATCACGACATACGCTAAAAGCGAGGGGTCGTCCATTACGGTATTCACTCAAAGAGAGGGATCTTTCACCATGACATGCACTTGAAGAGAGGGGTCATTCACCACGACATACGCTCAAAAAGGGAGAAACCGTTCATTATGACATGCACTCGAGCAAAGGGGTCATTCACGGTAAATGTTCTAAGAAGAGGACCGTTCATTATGACATGCACTCGAAGATAGGGGTCATTCACCACGACATACGCTCAAAAAGGGAGGAACCATTCATTATGACAGGCACTCGAAGAAAGGGGTCATTCACCGCGACATACGCTCAAAAAGAGGGTTCATCCATCACGGATACGTTCAAAGAGAGGGACCGTTCACCATGAATTGCACTCAAAGATAGGGGCCATTCATCGCGACATACGCTCAAAGAGAGGAGTCGTCCATCACGGTATATGCTCAATGAGAGGGACAATTCACCATGACATGCACTCGAAGAAAGGGGTCATTCTTCATGACAAATGCTCGAATAGAGCGGTCATTCACCGTGACATACGCTCAATGAGAGGGGTTGTCCATCAAGATTTATTCTCTAAGAAAGGAACCGTTCATTATGACATACACTCGAAGAGAGGGGTCATTCATCGCGATATACGCTCAAAGAGAGGGTTCGTCTATCACGGTATACGCTCAAAGAGAGGGACCTTTCATTTTAACATGCACTCGAGGAGAGGGTTGATTCATCGCGACATACGCTCAAAGAGATGGGTCGTCCGTCACAGTATAAACTCTAAGAAAGGGATCATTACATGCACTCAAAGAGAGGGGTCATTCATCGCGACAAACGCTCAAAGAGAAGGGTCGTCCATCACGGTATTTGCTCAAAACGAGGGACCATTCATTATGACATGTACTCGAAGAAAGGGGTCCTTCACTGTGGCATACGCTGAAAGAGAGGGGTCGTCCATCACGAAATACGCTCAAAGAGAGGAACCATTCATTATGATATGCACTCGAAGAGAGGAGTCATTCACCGCGACATATGCTCAAACACAAGGGGTCGTATATCATGGTATACGCTCAAGGAGATGGATCGTTCACCATGACATGCACTCAAAGAGAGGGATCATTCATCGCAACATACGCTCAAAGAGAGGAGTTGGCCATCACGGGATAGGCTCATAGAGAGGAACCGTTCACCATGACATGCACTCGAAGTTAGGGTTCATTCATTGCGAAAAACACTCAAAGAGAGGGGATGTCCATCACGGGATACGCTCAAAGAGAGGGACCGATCATTATGACATACGCTCGTATAGAGCGGTCATTCACCGCGACATACGCAAAAGAGAGGGGTTGTCCATCACGATTTACGCTCTTAGAAAGAAACCGTTCATTATGACATTGACACAAAGAGAGGGGTCATTCACCGTGACATACACTCAAAGAGAGGGGTCATCCATCATGGTATGCACTCTAAGAAAGGGACGGATCATTATGACATAAACTCGAAAAGAGGGGTCATTCATCGCGACATACGCTCAAAATAGGGGTCGTCCATCACGGTATTCACTCCAAAAGAGGGATCTTTCACCATGATATGCACTTGAAGAGAGGGGTCATCCATCGCGACATACGGTCAAAAAGAGGGGTCTCGATCACGGTATCCACTCAAAGAGCCCTTCATTATGACATTCCCTCGAAGTGGGGTCATTCATTGCGACCTACGCTCAAAGAGAGGGGCATCCATCACAGTATACACTCAAAGAGAGGGACTGTTCACCATGAAATGCACTCGAAGAGAAGAGTCATTCATCGCAACGTACGCTCAAAGAGAGGGACAGTTGATTATGACATGCACTCAAAGAGACGTGTCATTCATCGCGACATAATCTCAAAGAGTCCGTCACGGTATACACCCAAAGAGTGGGACTGCTCACCATGACATGCACTCGAATAGAGGGATTTTATTCATCGCGACATACAATCAAAGAGAGGGGTCGTCCATCACGGTATACGCTCAAAGAGAGGTGATAAGGGGGCCAGCCTCGTTGAAGATGACTCCTTATTTGATTGTTATGGATCGAGGAAAGAAGTAAGCAATTCCTTGCAATAAACTCACTGAAATGAAAACAACATGGTGATTGAGACATGGCTAGATTAGTGGATAGAAATGGTGAAGAAAGAATGACGAAATGATGAATAAAAGAGGGTGATAGGTTGCTGGAAATTTGGGTTTTATTCGAACCACCAAGATCTAGGAAGAACCTATACTAAAGAGTATAAACCCGAACCTAAAGTGTTCTAAGTTAAAAAACACAAAATGAAGAACAAGGAAGAACCTATACTAAAAAGTATAAACCCGAACCTTAAACATTCTACGTTGATTAGGACTTAGACCCATTGAATAACAATTCAAGAACCCGAAGTATCAAGTATTTCTTTGGCACAACAAGACAGACTTGAAATGTCAAGAAAGAAGTTCTAGAAAGAACCATTTTGAGAGAATAATCTCACAAAGAAAATTTTCATTAAAAAAATGTCTAACCTTTTATCATTACAAAATACACATATATATAAGAAAATACAAGGATAAAGGCTGCCAAAATATAAGGCTGAAATTGAAATAGGGTGGTTGTTGAAAATTCAAAAGGTGTGGCTGAAATTTAAACAAAATTAATCATGTGCATTTTGTTTGAATTTTCACAAAAAACATGTGCTTTATTCCTTTAAAAATTCGGCTGGTATCTTTTAAGGAGGGAAAACTTGAAATTCAAACTATAAACATGTGGTTTATTGTTTGAAATTCAAAGTCTTGTGCTTATCCTTTCAATTTTCGTACATGCCTTGTACACACACATGTGAAGGTCCTTACACATGCCGTGCACATGCTTGGAGTGGTGTAGGATGCCCCACATGCTGGTCACATGCTTGGAGGACACTCTCCCATGTGTAGGACACCTTTCAACTACTTCTGGACTTGTCAGCTAGAGTTGAGCTAGTGGAGCTTGAGTTGAGCTGATTGGAGCTAAGGTGAGCTGAATTCAGCTAGCTGAAGTGTATTGAACTTAGGGAGAAAATCTAGAACCGGAAAATCTGGGAAATTCCCATATTTTCCTAGGAAACAAACCCAGAAAACCCATGCAAACCCGACCCGATCTCCGACTCGATCACCGACCCGGCTAACGTCAATGATGATGTCACTACTGACGTCATCGCTAACGTCACTGCTAACGTCATCTGCTGACATCAGCGTTGATTGATGATGTCACTGCTGACATCAGCGTTGACCAATGCTAACGTTAGTAGTTGACTTTTTCGACCCGGGCCCACTTATGTTTTTCGACATCCTGAGTACAATGGTGCTGTCCGTTTTTCGAGATTCGAACCCAAAGTGTCGTTTTGGGGGCTTTTAAGTTTGATCAATTATTTGGAAGTTATCTGTAAAAGTTTCTGAATCAATTTCTGTTGGCTTTAGGTGAGGAGGATTCCGACCCCGAGCAGTTGCCTCCTCCTCCTCCTATACGAGGTCCGATTCATCCGCATTCGGGATCTTCACGTGAGTAACGAATTAATTCTGTTTAGTATACTTTTCGGTATTGTGGCATAGTAGGATGTCTAACGTTTTCTGTTAATTGTAGACTCTACACCTGCTCAGACTAGTGGTAGAGCCAAGTCCAGTAGACGTCAGAGTCGACGTTGAGTCTTCTGCTACAAGTGTGTTCTCTTTCGTTAATCATGTTAACTCTGTTATTCTGTATATTCAATTCCTGTTAAACCGAATGATCATGCATCATTATGACATATCATTCCTGATTCTGATATCTGTCATGCTTGCCTCTTGTTAGACTATAAGGCATGCATTCTGATTTTGTATATGCATATAACATGATATCTGGTAGATTGTATGTGTACAGGGAAGCTAGTGACTTATCACTTCTGTTCAGTGGCTCCACCTACGGGTCGAGATACCATTTCTATTGGTGTGATGGTGTTAGAGTGGGCTGTGGACCTACTCTTCAGTGGTGTTCGGAGATGGGTGCATATCATGCATACTCTGCATCTTCTGTATATTACTGTTCTGTTATTCCTTTTATCTGTTCTAGAGACACACTAGGCTCCCTAGCTTACACTCTCTCAGATTCTTGTTTCAGATCTTAGTCCTAGGCTCGGTATGGTACTTGCAGGATCCTGATTCCGATACATATTAGTAGTATGTTTTACAGTTTCGAATTTCGGACTATTTTATATTTGAATAATATTTCTGTATAACGGACATTTAGACTTTTATTGGCTTTTGTGACATTTACTATTTATAAAATTTATGGGTTGAACTTAATTAATTATATGTTTAATTTGTTATAATTTTAAATTATTAATTATTTAATAATTTATCCGAATATTTTATTATTTTTGTAAAAACCCTAACTTACGATACAAGTTTTCAGTCTGTAAACCCTAACTTGTAATCTAAGAAATTAGGTTAATTTTAGGGGTTACAATATGAAAACGTATAAACAAGCTGAAAACATGATGCAAACATGTTTATGAGCTATGAAACTTATTGAAACATGTAATACTTAATATATATAATGCACACACTTATTTACTAACTCTAACTAATGTAAACACACATATAAATACTAAGTATAACTAAAGTTGTTACACATAAGCATATAACACGTTAACAGGCATATCTCCTAAGGTACAAGCATCATTAAAGGTATTAAGAATGACTGAAAATTTGAGTGAAAGAACTTCCCTCAATTGCTAGTCTTGGATCGAGTGATTGGTCCTAATGGTAAGACCTCCGGATCAGCTTCCTTAGTTGGCATAGATGTGCTCACATCATCCCCCCTTCTTGAAAAGGATTTGTCCCCAAATCTGCACAATCATCAAATTAAGTCTAAAACATTGAATGTAGCTCTTACATTGAATTTTCCCGCTAAGTCCAACTTGTAAGCGTTGTCATTCAGTTTCTCCAACACTTGAAAAGGACCATCTTCTCGTGGTAACAACTTGGATTTATGCTGAGCTGAAAAACGTTCCTTTCTGAAGTGAACCCAAACCCAATCACCAATATCGAAGGTAACTTGCTTACAACCCTTATTAGCTTGCTTCTCGTACTGCTGAGTCCTTCGCTCAAGGTTCTCCTTAACCTATTGATGCAACTTCTTCACAAATTTAGCCTTGGATTGGCCGTCCCTGTTCATCACCTGTTCATGTGGTAAAGGCAACAAATCGAGTGGAGTGATAGGATTAAATCCATAAACAACCTCGAAAGGCGACATTTTAGTAGCAGAATGAACAACATGATGATAAGCAAACTCAACATGTGGCAAACAATCCTCCCAATTCTTAATGTTCTTTTAATGATGGAACAAAGTAAAGTAGATAAAATTCGATTAACAACCTCTGTTTGTCCATCAGTCTAGGGATGATAAGTAGTAGAAAACATGAGTTTCGTACCTAATTTACACCAAAGGGTCCTCTAGAAATGACTTAAGAACTTCACATCCCTGTCAGAAACAATTGACCTAGGAATACCATTTAAACGTACAATCTCTCGAAAGAACAAGTTAGCCACATTAACATCATCATCAGTCTTATGGCATGGAATGAAATGTGCCATCTTAGAGAACCTATCAACCACCACAAATATATTGTCTCTACCGTTCCTACTAGGTAATCCCAACACAAAATCCATAGATATATCAGTCGAGGGAGAATCACGAATAGGTAAAGGCATATACAAACCGTGTGGTAGAACCTTCGATTTCGCTTTCTTACATGTCATACAACGTTCACATAACCGTTCAACGTCCCTTTGCTTCTTAGGCCAGAATAGACCCTTGAGGAATGCAAAGTCTTCCTTCCTTGAAAAGATAACCATTGTGGCGATCGAACTTCTCATCTGCACCTTTTTCACACAATGCATATCTTTCTCCAAAATCAAGGTCAATAGCGTATAACTCTCGAATATAAGCAAATCCAATTAAATGAGAGCCTAAATAATTCATAAGTACATACCTACGAGATAAGGTATCTGCAACAGTATTGTCTTTACCTTTCTTGTAACGAATGACATAAGGAAAAGACTCTAAATACTCAACCCACTTAGCATGCCTCTTATTCAACTTGTGCTGGCTCGTGATATGTCGTAATACCTCATGATCGGTATGAATCACGAACTCTTTAGGCAACAAATAATGCTGCCACGTCTCCAATGCCCGAATCAGTGCATACATCTCCTTGTCATAGACGGGATAATTCAATGTTGTACCACTAAGTTTCTCGCTAAAAAATGCAATGGGCCTCTTTTCCTGTGACAAAACAGCACCTATACCAACACCTGAAGCATTACATTCAACTTCAAACATTTTATCAAAGTCAGGTAATGCTAAAATAGGGGCTTTTGTCAAACATTCCTTTATTTACAGAAAAGCATCCTCTTGTTCCTTACCCCATGAGAAAGCGGAATTTTTCTTTACAATCCCGGTCAAGGGGGCGATAATGGAACTGAAATTGGGAACAAACCTACGATAGAAACTAGCTAAACCATGAAACGATCTAACCTGACTAATCGATGTCGGTCGTGGCCATTCTTGGATCAACTTTATCTTCTCTGGATCAAGCTCCACTCCTTGTGTACTAACAATAAAGCCAAGAAAGGTAACCTTGTCGGTACAAAACATACACTTCTGTAAATTGTCGTACAACCTTTCTTTTCGCAAAGTGCCTAGAACACTTCTCAAATGTCCCTCGTGTTCCTGCAATGATCGACTATAAACCAAAATATCATCAAAGTAAACAACAAAAAATTTACCAATGTAAGGTCGAAAAACATGATTCATCAGCCTTATAAAAGTACTAGGTGCGTTAGTTAAACCAAAGGGCATCACTAACCACTCATACAAACCAAGTTTCGTTTTGAAGGCCGTCTTCCACTCATCACCTTCTCGCATCTGAATCTGATGATATCCGCTCTTTAGGTCTATCTTGGAGAAAATATATGCTCCACACAACTTGTCCAACATGTCATCGAGGGAAGGAATAGGATGTCAGTATTTGATGGTGATTTGAGTCACTGCTCGGCAATCAACACACATCCTCCAAGAACCATATTTCTTAGGTACTAAAAGCACAGGTACAACACAAGGACTCAAGCTTTCTCGAATATAACCCTTGATATGAATCCGATTGCGGAATATCCGAATTTGTATATGTGATTGCCCGATCGTGATTCTAGTAAGTAATTGATATGATTACAAGATGATACGACAATGGAATGATAAGTTGATTGTTGTGTTAAGGATGAAGTATGGAAAATATGGATGTATGGGTGATGGAAATGAAAAGATGAAATGTAATTGATGGTGCGGTGTAAACAAAGGAGGAACCAACACTAAAAAGTGAAGACCCGTTCCTTAAGAGTTTTTAAACCGTGACTTGGGTGAAAGGCTAATGGATTGCGACCCTCTAGTTATATGAAATAGGAACCAACAATATAAAAAAATGAAAAGGGATTAATGCCACAAGAACAATCTTGAAAGCCGATAAAGTTCAAAAAAGAGAACACACTCAAAGTTTAATATATGCCAAAAGTTGTTCCTTTTACAATGAAATGAGTGCCTATTTATAGGTATAAGACAACAACAAATTGATTAGCATAGAACAAAGATTAAAGACTCATTATTCTAGTGTTAAAGGCCTATTAATTTGTAGGTTATCCTATCTCCAATTGACAGCCAAAAAGGTTTGATCTAACAAGGATGAATGTGGACATTCATATCATCCACATGGAGAAACTCTTGGGTCAATGAACTTGATTAAGTTGTCATTCATCCTCCTTTAATGGGCTGTTGATAAAGCATTGAATTCAGCAATTGAATGGCCTCTTGAATTTGTTGAACAAGCATCTTGTGACTATTCCCGTACTGAATTTTCAGCATGCACTGTCTTCACTAATTTAATCATATCTTAAGCTCCTGATATCGTATTGAGGTGATTCAAAGTGCGTTGGAAAGATAAGAAATAGAGGAATAAGTTTGAAGAAGACCTAAAGACTCAAATATGCTTGTATCCAATCCAAAAATGGAGAACAAGTTGACTGATATTCCTTGAACTCCCTCCTCAAGTGTTGCTTTAATTCTTGCCTTTACTCTCCCTTAAGTGCTGATAATGAAGGCTTTCATTGCATGTTTTCTCTATTAAAAACTGATAAGCTTTATGGAGGATTAAGTAGCTCTTAAATAGTCTTTAAGTGCCTCTTTAAGTGGTGTATTTAGGAGCTCTTCATGCATTGTTTTCTTGCTGAAACTGAAAGCCTTTAAGTGGTGTGTAAATCTCCCTTGAATGTCTTGAAACTGATCAGCCATCATGGTGTCTTCAAGTGTCTTTAATTGGTAGTAAATGACTTGTCATTCTTGTAGAAAATGATCAGCCATTTGATCCCAAATGAATACCCTAGATGAAAATATAAGCAACCACTAGATAACAACTTTATTCAATAAAATAAAAGTGAATGCATGAAACATATTTAATGAGCTAGTTTAATTAATGAAACTAGTTACATTGAATGATCTAGTTTAATTAATTAATCCACACACTAAATGAACTCATAAACATAAGAAAACTAACATGCTTTAAGTGAACTATCATGCATTAATTAAACTAATGAACTTAATTGAACTAACATGCTTAAATGAATATCAAGCATTATTGATTCATGCACACATGCTGAAATTAAATTTAAAAAACTTAATAAAGAACTCATGCAAACTCATGCACAAGTAGGAGGCTGTATTGTTCCAACATAGTTGTTGTTGCATTCTCTAATTTCCAGCCTTGATTAAATAGATTTCCCATGGGCTCTTGAAATTTCTTGGTTTTAGCACGAGTTATAGGTCCAATAGGAAATTCTTCTGATTCATTTTTGGTTGTGATCGTATCATTCCCTCCCTCTTGAAAGCGATTTGACCCCAAATCGTCACCTTCATGAAATGGAGATAAATCAGCCACATTGAATGTTGCACTGACATTAAACTCACCTCGGAGGTCTAATTGATAGGCATTATCATTGACACGCTTGATCACTTGAAAAGGACCATCCCTTCTAGGCATCAATTTTGATTTGCGTTGGGCTGGAAATCTTTCTTTTCTCATGTGCAGCCAAACCCAATCTCCCGGCTCGAATGTAATTCGTTTACGTCCCTTGTTAGCTTGTTGCTCATATTGCCGAGTTCTCTTTTCAATATTGTCCCGCACTTGTTGATGGATTTTTTTGACAAATTCAGACTTGTTTCTCCCATCTTTATTCACAATTTGATCAGCGGGAAAAGGTAATAAATCCAATAGAGTTAAGGGATTGAAACCATACACTATTTCAAATGGTGACATTTTAGTGGCGGAATGAATGGATCGGTTGTAAGCAAACTCCACATGTGGCAAGCTTTCCTCCCAAGTCCTCAAATTCTTTTTGATGATTATCCTCAACAACATGGATAACACCCGATTCACCACTTCAGTTTGACCATCTGTTTGTGGATGGCAAGTTATGGAAAATAACAACTTGGTTCCAATCTTGCTCCATAATGTTCTCCAAAAATGGCTTAAGAACTTCACATCTCGATCAGATATGATAGTTCTTGGAACACCATGCAATCTCATGATTTCCCTGAAAAATAAATTAACAACATGTGAAGCATCATTAGTCTTATTACAAGGAATAAAATGAGCCATTTTAGAGAATCGATTCACTACTACAAAGATGAAATCTTTTTTATTCTTTGTACGTGGCAGCCCAAGTACAAAATCCTTGGATATGTCTACCCAGGGTACATTAGGAATAGGTAGTGGAGTATATAGGCCATGGGGCATGACTTTTGACTTGGCCTTTCTACATGTGATACAACGCTCACATAACCTCTCAACATCTTGTTTCATCTTTGGCCAATACAAGTGCTCTTGAAGCATGTTCAACGTCTTCGCTACTCCAAAATGTCCTATTAGTCCTCCCCCATGTGCTTCCTTGAGGAGCAACTCTCGAATGGATCCTTGTGGGATGCAAAGCTTCCCTTCCTTGAATAGGTATCCATCATCTCTATAAAACTTATCATGTGCACCTTTCTCACAAATTTTGTACACTTTACCAAAATCATGGTCAGACTCGTATAATTCCTTAATGAAAGCAAAACCTAACAATTTAGAGTCTAAGGTGTTAAGAAGGGCATACCTACGTGACAGTGCATCAGCAACAATGTTTTCCTTACCCTTTTTATACATGATCACATAAGGGAAGGCTTCAAGAAACTCAACCCATTTGGCATGTCTCTTGTTTAGCTTATGCTGACCCTTGATGTGCTTTAATGCCTCGTGGTCTGTATGGATGATGAATTCTTTAGACCATAGGTAATGCTGCCAAGTTTCCAAGGCCCGAATTAGTGCATACATTTCCTTATCATAGGTCGGATAATTGAGTTTAGCTCCACTCAATTTCTCACTAAAGTAGGCTATGGGGCGTCCTTCTTGAGATAAAACTGCTCCAATTCCCAAACCTGAAGCATCACATTCAACCTCAAAAACTTTGTTAAAATCAGGTAAAGTTAATAATGGTGCATTAATTAAACAATCCTTAATCAGGTTAAAGGATTTCTCTTGTTCTTCACCCCAAAAGAAGTTGGAATTCTTTTTAATGACCCCGGTTAAAGGAGCAGCTAAGGTGCTGAAATTGGGTACAAACCGACGATAGAAGCTTGCTAAACCATGGAAGCTTCTAACTTGGCTAATGCTTGTTGGTCTAGTCCATTCCTCAATTGCC
This sequence comes from Abelmoschus esculentus, assembly GCA_035048815.1. NCBI lineage: Eukaryota > Viridiplantae > Streptophyta > Magnoliopsida > Malvales > Malvaceae > Abelmoschus > Abelmoschus esculentus. The sequence continues at coordinate 15,321,087 of JAUCBN010000007.1, read as the reverse complement.
TTAACCTTCTCTCTATCAACTTCTAATCCATCTGCACTCACAATAAAACCGAGGAAAACAACCTTGTTAGTGCAAAATATGCATTTTTGTAGATTAGCATAAAGTCTTTCATTTCTCAAAACATCTAATATTGACCTTAGATGTTGAACATGTTCACTCAAACTCTTGCTATATATAAGAATATCATCAAAATACACTACACAAACTTACCCAAGAATTATCTAAGGATGTGATTCATTAATCTCATGAAAGTGCTTGGTGCATTAGTTAGACCGAACGACATAACCAACCACTCATATAATCCTTGTTTAGTCTTGAATACAATTTTCCACTCATCCCCTTCTCGCATTCGAATTTGGTGGTAACCACTTTTAAGATCTTAGAGAATACCTTAGAACCACTAAGCTCATCTAACATATCATCTAAACGTGGAATAGGATGATGATACTTTACCGTTATTTTGTTAACCGCACGACAGTCCACACACATGCGCCATGTACCATCCTACTTAGGCACAAGTAGAACAGGTACTGCACAAGGACTAAGGCTCTCTCTAATATAACCCTTTTCCATCAAATCTGAAACTTGCCTTTGTAACTCCTTAGTTTTCTCGGGGTTACATCGATAAGCTGGTCGGTTAGGAATGATAGCACCAGGAACAAAGTCAATTTGATGCTCTATCCCACAAATTGGAGGTAGTCCACTTGGAATCTCTTCTGGAAATAGGTCTTCATATTCCTGCAACAATGAAACAATAAAAGATGGCAAATTTGGGTCAAGACTGTTAGTGCTTAAATAACTCTCCTTGTACATAAGTACAAGAACCATCTTTTCCGAAAATAAATTCTTTCTTATCACTTTTTCTTTAGCAAAAATGTTAACTCTCTTTTTTTCTTCTTTTTCTCTCTGCTTTTTCCGCTCAGATGTTACCTCACTCTCATTGGCTCTTCTCTCAATTTTGATATCACTCTCTTTGGCTTTTTGAAAGCTTTCTCTTAAATGAAATTGATCTTTGTGAACTTGCTTTGGTGAAAGTGGGGCTAAAGTGATCTTCCTTGCTTCATGGGTGAAGGTATACCGATTGGTATAACCATCATGTATGACTCTCCTATCGAACTGCCATGGTCTCCCTAACAAGAGATGACCGGCGTGCATTGGCACAACATCACATAACACCTCGTCTTTGTATTTGTCATTGGAAAAAGGCACAATAACTTCTTTGATCACTTTAAGTTCTCCTCCATCATTAAGCCACTGCAACTTGTAGGGATGTGGATGTTTGGTCGTTTCTAGGACAAGTTTATCTACCACTAAAGTACTAGCAACGTTAGTGCAACTACCACCATCGATAATGACAAAGCATACCTTTCCATTAATATGGCAGCGAGTATGGAAAATGTTCTCGCGTTGCTGATCCCCATCAATTGCTTGCATGCTTAGGCTCCTTTTAACAACAAGGACCTCTCCATCTACGGCATGTTCCAACTCTTCTTCTTCTTCAAACTCTTTATCCTCCTCCTCCTCCTCCTCTTGGTCAGTTTCAATCTCTCCATCATCACGGATGAACATAGTGTTGCGGTTAGGGCATTGGCTAGCAATGTGATCTCTCCCCAAACACTTGAAGCATTGTACATCACGGGATCGATTTGGCATGGCTAGACTCTTTCTCTTGCTGGTTTCAGCGATGGGTTTGATATTCTTTGATGGTCTGGCTCGGTCATTAGGAGTAAAGGATGGATTCTTTTTTACGTTACTTTGCCCCCATTTAGAAGTAGAACCTCCAAAGACTCGGGGTGCACCTTTCCTTTTGAGTTGCTTCCCCACCTTCATGGCCATATGAACCACGTCTTCTATTTTCACGTAATGTTGTAACTCAACAATGGCTAAAATGTTAGGATCAAGACCAGATAGAAACCTTGCCATAGTGGCTTCTCGATCCTCATCAATGTTGGCTCGGATCATGGTTATTTCCATGTCTTTATAATAATCCTCAACACTACGATTGCCTTGTGTAAGGTTTTGAAGCTTGTTAAACAACTCTCTATGGTAGTGAGTTGGAATGAATCTTCTACGCATCACAGCTTTCATCTCATTCCAAGTAGAAATAGGATGTTCACCATTGCATCTCCTGCTAGATGTCAATTGATCCCACCATATAAGTGCATAATCCGTAAACTCAATGGCTGCGAGTTTTACCTTTTTAAGCTCTGAATAGTTCTGACACTCAAAGATATGTTCAACCTTCTTTTCCCATGCGAGGTATGCTTCTAGATCCGTTCTTACTTGAAAAGGAGGAATGGTAATTTTGATGTTGCTGAGATTATCATCCACTCTTGGACGTGCTCTTTGGCCTTGTTGTGCCATACTATGTTGGGATGATTGATCATGTTCATGCACATCATCATCCCCTACAAGATGATACTCCTCATTACCATGATAAGCTTGTGAAATTTCAAGTTGATCAATTCGCTCTAATAAGGGCTCCAATTGCTGTTGAATCATCTTTGCCATTGCTTGTAGCAGTGCTTGATTTTGCAAGTTGGGAACTCCTTCACCACTGTGATCAGATCTTTGTGACATGATTAGATAAAAAAAAATTAAACCTTACCAGCACAAATCCTCACTTTTCCACTCCAAAGAAAATGCACTCACACTCGTGTTTCACTCGGGATAGACTTTTTCCCTTAATGCACACTCTTGCCTTTTATCACTCTTGCTCTCTTTTCTAAGTCCTTAGAGAACTTACTCAAGGCTTAACAAGCTTTCTTTGTGGAATTCGGCTAAAACAAAATGGTTAGGAAAAGAAAAAAAGAAATAGGTAGCAAACAGATGGTAAAAAAAAGATAAAATAGGAATCTGAAGAAAATGTGATAAAAAAATACAACCCAAACATTTTTTCACGTTTAAGATATGATCCCTCCCTCTTGAACTTTTTTTTTTTGAGATTTTGGATTTTTTTTCCAACTATTTTTCTTTGCAATTTTTTTGACTTTTTTTTTTACCCGAGATAGAAAAAAAAACAAAATGCTTACTGAATCGCCAGGGCTCTGATTATCAATTGATATGAATCCAGTTGCGGAATATCTGAATTTGTATATGTGATTGCCCGATCGTGATTCTAGTAAGTAATTGATATGATTACAAGATGATACGATAATGGAATGATAAGTTGATTGTTGTGTTAAGGATGAAGTATGGAAAATATGGATGTATGGGTGATGGAAATGAAAAGATAAAATGTAATTGATGGTGCGGTGTAAACAAAGGAGGAACCAACACTAAAAAGTGAAGACCCGTTCCTTAAGAGTTTCTAAACCGTGACTTGGGTGAAAGGCTAATGGATTGCGACCCTTTAGTTATATGAACTAGGAACCAACAATATAAAAAAAATGAAAAGGGATTAATGCCACAAGAACAATCTTGCAAGCCGATAAAGTTCAAAAAAGAACTATAAAAGAGAACACTCTCAAAGTTTAATATATGCCAAAAGTTGTTCCTTTTACAATGAAATGAGTGCCTATTTATAGGTGTAAGACAACAACAAATTGATTAGCCTAGAACAAAGATTAAAGACTCATTATTCTGGTGTTAAAGGCCTATTAATTTGTAGGTTATCCTATCTCCAATTGACAGCCAAAAAGGTTTGATCTAACAAGGATGAATGTGGACATTCATATCATCCACATGGAGAAACTCTTGGGCTAATGAACTTGATTAAGTTGTCATTCATCCTCCTTTAATGGTCTGCTGATAAAGCATTGAATTCAGCAATTGAATAGCCTCTTGAATTTGTTGAACAAGCATCTTGTGACTATTCCCGTACTGAATTTTCAGCATGCACTGTCTTCACTAATTTAATCATATCTTAAGCTCCTGATATCGGATTGAGGTGATTCAAAGTGCGTTGGAAAGATAAGAAATAATGGAGTAAGTCTGAAGAAGACCTAAAGACTTAAATATGCTTGTATCAAATCAAAAAATGGTAAACAATTTGACTGATATTCCTTGAACTCCCTCCTCAAGTGTTGCTTTAATTCTTGCCTTTACTCTCCCTTAAGTGCTGATAATAAAGGCTTTCATTGCATGTCTTCTCTGTTAAAAACTGATAAGCTTTATGGAGGATTAAGTAGCTCTTAAGTAGTCTTTAAGTGCCTCTTTAAGTGGTGTATTTAGGAGCTCTTCAATGCATTGTTTTCTTGTTGAAACTGAAAGCCTTTAAGTGGTGTGTAAATCTCCCTTGAATGTCTTGAAACTGATCAGCCACCATGCTGTCTTCAAGTGTCTTTAATTGGTAGTAAATGACTTGTCATTCTTGTAGAAAATGATCAGCCATTTGATCCCAAATGAATACCCTAGATGAAAATATAAGCAACCATTAGATAACAATTTTATTCAATAAAATAAAAGTGAATGCATGAAACATATTTAATGAGCTAGTTTAATTAATGAAACTAGTTACATTGAATGATCTAGTTTAATTAAATTAATCCACACACTAAATGAACTCATAAACATAAGAAAACTAACATGCTTTAAGTGAACTATCATGCATTAATTAAACTAATGAATTTAATTGAACTAACATGCTTAAATGAATATCAAGCATTATTGATTCAAGCACACATGCTGAAATTAAATTTAAAAAACTTAAGAAAGAACTCATGCAAACTCATGCACAAGTAGGAGGTTATATTGTTCCAACATAGTTGGTGTTGCATTCTCTAATTTCCAGCCTCGAATAAATAGATTTACCATGTCCTCTTGAAATTTCTTGGTTTTAGCACAAGTGATAGGTCCAATAGGAAATTCTTCTGATTCATTGTTGGTTGTGATCGTATCACTTCTCCATCAACTTAGTCATTTGCTTTTGAAGTTCCTTTATTTCTTCAGGGTTACTTCGGTAGGCTGGTCGGTTTGGGATAGTAGTTCCCGATATGAGATCAATCTGATGTTCATTCCCTCGAATAAGGGGCAACCCACTTGGTGTTTCATCCGGAAATATATCCTCGAATTCCTGCAAAAGAGATGCAATAGGAGTAGGTAAATCATCAAGCAGTCCAGTCAACAATAAAGTCCCCTTATATATCAAAATAAACAAAGTTTGTTGAGTGGAAAGACATTTCCTGATTGCTTTTCCATTTGCGTAGATGTTCATCTTTTTCCTCTCCTTTGCTTCCTCTGCATTCTTTCTCAAGCGAATCTGATCTTCTTGTACTTGACTTGGCGTTAGAGGTGCTAGAATGATCTTTTTGCCTGCCACGCCTTTTTATCGAACTACCGTGGGCGTCCCAACAGCAAGTGACTCGCATCCATCGATACAGCATCGCAAAGAACTTTATCCCTGTAATTTCCAATGGCAAATGGTACTACCACCTGTTTTGTTACTTTCACCTAACCACCATCATTCAACCATTGTAGTTTGTATGAATGTGGATGCTTTATCGACTTTAACCCTAGCTTATCAACTATAAAAGAACTAGCAACGTTAGTGCAACTACCACCATCGATAATTACAACACATACCTTGTCGTGTACCAAACATCTCGTATGGAAAATGTTCTCTCGCTACTGTTCATCTTGAATCCGTTGGGTATTTAAACTCCTCTTCACGACAAGTGCTTCACCTATGGGAATTGTTTGCACTTGGCCTTCTCCTTCTTCTTCTTCAATATCCTCTTCTTGGGGCTCCTGTTCATCATCTTCATGGTCAGACTCGATCTCCCCATTCTCTAACAACAACATAGTCCTCCGGTTTGGACATTGATTTACAACGTGCCCTCTACCAAGACTTGAAGCATTGGATGTCTCGGTTACATTCTGAACGTTCTGGTTGCACTTGTTGCTTTCCACGCCCATTATCTACAACTGAGGCCTTTGCTTGCTCGTGTCACCCTTTTCTTTAACTTGAAACGGTGTTTTCTTCCTGAAATTGTTAGAAGGATTGAAAACACAAGATGAAGGAGATTTGAAAGAATTATTACCTCGAGATGATGACATCTTCCTCCGTTGCTGACGTTCTACTTTGATCGCCATATGTACCATGTTGTCTAATTCGAAATAATGTTGCAACTCAACAGCATTGGCAATTTCGACATTCAAACCTAGAAGGAATCGCGCCATGGTTGCTTCTCAATCCTCCACAACATTAGCACGCATCATGGCCATCTCCATTTCTTTAAAATAGTCCTCTACGGTTCGACTTCCTTGTTTCAAATTTTGTAATTTCTGAAACAAGTCTCGATGGTAATGGGATGGTACAGATCTCTTGTGCATGATTCTTTTCATTTCAGCCCATGTTAGAACAAGACCTTCTTCAGATTGTCTTCGGGAAATCAGTAATTGATCCCACCAAATCAAGGCATAATCAACAAATTCCATTGCTGCTAATCGGACCTTCTTCTTATCTGAATAATTGTAGAAATCGAAGACATGTTCAACCTTGCTTTCCCAAGCAAGATATGCATCCGGATCTGATCGTCCTTGGAAAGGAGGTATGGCAACTTTGATGTTATTCAAATTATCATCAGGTTGTGCACGTCCTCCATTATTCCTTGGTGCATTCTGTCTCGGCAATGGATCCACATTTTCTTCAACGTTGTTATCACCGGTTGAATTGTTTTGGGATCCTTCGATTCTGTCTATACGTCCATGCAATTGTTCTAGTTCTGCTTGCATTACTTTTTGAACTTCTCGAAGCATGGCTCGCATTAAAAGACTCTGTGGTTCTCCATCTAAGTGTTCATCATCATGACCACCGTTTGAACCTGCCATTGTTAGTAAAACGAAATAAAAGAAACCTCACTACACACTCGCAAAAACCTCACAATTTCGCTCCAAGAAAAGTAGATATGGCACTCAACACTCGTGTTTTCACTCGGGAATACTTGAATGGCTCTTTTGATTCCCCTTCTGTGCTCACACTCTCAAATGCCTTTTACCTCTCTTTCTCTTGTAATCAGTTCTTAAAAGAACTAATTTCGATCTTTCAAATTCTGTCAAGCATGTCGGTTAAAAGAAAAATAACGGTTAGTGAAAAGCAAAGGTAACGTACAGGAACGGTTAAGAAACAAAAGAAAAGAAAAGAAGAAAGAAGAAGTATAAGGAAAAAAATCAGTAAACTTACTACAAAGAAATGCTTACAACAAACCTTTCACCGAAACAATCAAGGATGCTGCATTTAGGATTGATTCAAAGCACTTCAATGTTGAAAGAACACAAGACATTGCACTTTCTTCATCTTTTCTAAAAAAAAACAGAAACTTTTCTCTTTGTTTCCGTATTTTTAGATTATATTTTTTGACTTTGACTTTTCTGGTCTTTTGACTTTGACTTTTTTTTAATTTTCGTTTTTTTTTTGCTCTTACTTGTTTCCAACCAAAAGCTCTGATTACCCCATGATAAGGGGGCAGCCTCATTGAAGATGACTCCTTATTTGATTGTTACGGATCGAGGAAAGAAGTAAGCAATTCCATGTAATAAAACTCACTGAAATGAAAACAAGATGGTGATTGGGACATGGCTAGATTAGTGGATAGAAATGGTGAAGAAAGAATGTCGAAATGATGAATAAAAGAGGGTGATAGGTTGCTGGAAATTTGGGTTTTATTCGAACCACCAAGAACTAGGAAGAACCTATACTAAAGAGTATAAACCCGAACATAAAGTGTTCCAAGTTAAAAAAAAAAACACAAAACGAAGAACAAGGAAGAACCTATACTAAAAAGTATAAACCTGAACCTTAAACGTTCTACGTTGATTAGGACTTGGACCCGTTGAATAACAATTCAAGAACCCGAAGTATCAAGTATTTCTTTGGCATAACAAGACAGACTTGAAATGTCAAGAAAGAAGTTCTAGAAAGAACCAATTTGAGAGAATAATCTCACAAAGAAAATTTTCAATAAAAAAATGTCTAACCTTCTATCATTACAAAATACACATATATAAGCAAATACAAGGATAAAGGCTGCCAAAATACAAGGCTAAAATTGAAATAGGGTGGTTGCTGAAAATTCAAAAGGTGTGGCTGAAATTCAAACAAAATTAATCATGTGCATTTTGATTGAATTTTCACAAGAAACATGTGCTTTATTCCTTTAAAAATTCGGCTGGTATCTTTTAAGGAGGGAATTGAAATTCAAACTATAAACATGTGGTTTATTGTTTGAAATTCAAAGTCTTGTGCTTATCCTTTCAATTTTCGTACATGCCTTACACACACACATGTGAAGGTCCTTACACAAGCCGTGCACATGCTTGGAGTGGTGTAGGATGCCCCACATGCTGGTCACATTCTTGGAGGACACTCTCCCATGTGTAGGACACCTTTCAACTACTTCTGAACTTGTCAGCTAGAGTTGAGCTAGTGGAGCTTGAGTTGAGCTGATTGGAGATAAGGTGAGCTGAATTCAGCTAGCTGAAGTGTATTGAACTTAGTTGAGCTGAAATGAGTTGCATACTATCCCATGAGCTTCTCCTGAGCTGAGGATAAACCTTTAAGTTAGTACCCTTCCTTGTACCTATGAGAAAACAAAGCAACCATCCTTCAAAAGTATGCAAACTTATTGATATATTATGAAAACGTATAAACAAGCTGAAAACATGATGCAAACATGTTTATGAGCTATGAAACTTATTGAAACATGTAATACTTAATATATATAATGCACACACTTATGTACTAACTCTAACTAATGCAAACACACATATACTTATGTACTAACTCTAACTAATGCAAACACACATATAAATACTAAGTATAACTAAAGTTGTTACATATCAGTATGTAACACGTTAAAAGGCCTATCTCCTAAGGTACAAGCATCATTAAAGGTATTAAGAATGACTGAAAATTTGAGTGAAAGAACTTCCCTCAGTTGCTTTGCCTTGGATCGAGTGATTGGTCCTAATGGTAAGACCTCTATATCAGCTTCCTTAGCTAGCATTGATGTGCTCACAATAAGAGGGAACATTCATTATGACATATGCTAGAAGAGAGGGGTCATTCACTGCGTCATGCTCAAAGAGAGGTGTCGCCCATCATGGTATACGCTCTAAGAAAGGGATTGTTCATTATGACAAGCACTCAAAGAGAGGGGTCAATCATCGCGACATACGCTCAAAGAGAAGGGTCGTCCATCAGGGTATACGCTCTAAGAAAGGGACTATTTATTATGACATGCATTTGAAGAGAGGGGTTATTCATCACGATGTATGTTCAAAGAGAGGGGTCGTCCATCATGGTATACGCTCAAAGAGAGGGATCGTTCACCATGACATGCACTAAAAGTGAGGGGTCATTCACATCAAGACATATGCTCAAAGAAAGGGGTCGTCCATCACGGTATACGCTCTATGAAAGGGACCGTTCATTATGACATGCACTCGATGAGAGGGGTCCATTCATCGTGACATTTACTCAAAGAGGAGAATCATCTATCACGGTATACGATCAAAGAGGGGGATCATTTACCATGACATGCACTCGAAGAGAGGAGTCATTCATCATGAGATACGCTAAAAGAGAGTGGTCGTCCATCACGGTATACGCTCAAAGAGAGGTTCCATTCACCATGAAATGCATTCGAAGAGAGGGGTCATTCAACGCGACATACGTTCAAAGAGAGGGTTCATCCATGACAGCATACGCTCAAAGAGAGGGACCGTTCATTATGAAATACGCTCGAAGAGAGGGGTCATTCACCGCGATATACGCTCAAAGAGAGGGGTCAACCATCACGGTATACGCTCTAAGAGAGGGATCGTTCATTACAAAATACGCTTGACGAGAGGGGTCATTTATAGCCACATATGCTTAAAGAAAGGGTCATCCATCACGTTATACACTCAAAGAGAGGAACCGTTCATTATGAAATACGCTCGAAGATAAGGATCATTCACCGCGACATACGCTCAAAGAGAGGGGTCAATCATCACGACATACACTCAAAGAGAAGGGTCGTCCATCAGGGTATACGCTCTAAGAAAGGGATTATTTATTATGACATGCACTTGAAGAGAGGGGTCATTCATCACGACGTATGTTCAAAGAGAGGGGTCGTCCATCATGGTATACGCTCAAAGGGAGGGATCGTTCACCATATGCTCAAAGAAAGGGGTCGTCCATCACGGGATACAATCAAAGAGAGGGACCGATTACTACGACAAACTCTAGAAGTGAGGGGTCATTCATATCAAGACATACTCTCAAAGAGAGGGGTCGTCCATCACGGTACACGCTCTATGAAAGGGACCGTTCATTATGACATGCACTCGATGAGAGGGGTCCATTATTGCGACATATACTCAAAGAGGGAGATCGTCCATCACGGTATACGATCTAAGAGGGGGATCATTTACCATGACATGCACTCGAAGAGAGGGGTCATTCAGCGTGAGATACGCTAAAAGAGAGTGGTCGTCCATCACGGTATACGCTCAAAGAGAGGTAACGTTCACCATGAAATGCACTCGAAGAGAGGGGTCATTCAACGCGACACACGCTCAAAGAGAGGGTTCATCAATCACAGCATACGCTCAAAGAGAGGGACCGTTCATTATGAAATACGCTCGAAGAGAGGGGTCATTCACCGCGATATACGCTCAAAGAGAGGGGTCAACCATCACGGTATACGCTCTAAGAAAGGAATCGTTCATTACAAAATACGCTCGAAGAGAGGGGTCATTTATAGCCACATATGCTTAAAGAGAGGGTCATCCATCACGTCATACGCTCAAAGAGATGGACCATTCATTATGAAATACGCTTGAGGAGAAGGATCATTCACCGCGACATATGCTCAAAGAGAGGGTTCATCCATCACAGTATATAGTCTTAGAAAGAGACCGTTCATTATGAAGTATGCTCGAAGAGAGGGGTCATTCACCGCGACATACGCTCTTATAAGCGGATACGTTGCTTCAAAAACAACCATCCTTGTTTGAAACAAATCTAGGATAGTAGCAAGCATATCTTTGCAATAAACACAAGATTATAGACGTAAGAATGATGTTAAAATTACTAGAAAACAGAGAAAATTAAAAAAAAAGAAAGAAAAAGATGAAGGAAATCTGCGTTTATAGGATTTAATGAAGATGAAATGCTTCAAGGGCTTTCATGGCTGCATTATAATATCCAAAATGACAGAATTGGATGTTGAAATTGCTGGAAAAATAATAACGACGTTGAACTCGAAAGAACCCGAACAATATACTGAGCGGACCTGAATCGAATATGTTCTCCGTCAACGGACTTGGACCCTCTAGATAGTGATCTAGGAACCCGAAGTATCAAGGAATTGACACACTCAAACAAAGTCTGAAAATGTCAAGAAAAGTTCAATGAAGAACTGAAATTGAGAGAATTTGTCACAAAAATATTGTTTCATAAAATTGTCTAACCTTGTCTTTACAAAATTTAGTATATATTGGAATAAAGGAGAAGTTGGCCAAATTTGAATTTGTGGCCTTAATTCAAACGAAAATTAAAATTTAAATGCTCAAATAAATTCTCCTAGGCTCCTAATATCCTTAACCACATGTTTTGGCACTTAAAACACATTAACATGTGTTTAATGTTTGAATTTGAATAAGAAACCACTCATTCTTATCCAATGTTGCTGATTGGTCTTCAAAGCAAGGGCCTTGTTTGGCTTGCTTGCTTTTGGACTCCCAACGTTGTGGAGAAGGGTGCTATGTGGGCCCCACATGCATGGCACATGCGTAGGACACCTGCTCTTCGTGTACGATAGGTTTCAGCTGCTGTAGGTCACTTCAACTAGAGTTGAGTTTAGCTGGAAATGGAGATGAGCTGAAACGAACTAGCTAAGAGTGTTAGGAGCTAAACGGAGCTGGGAGCTAAGCCTCTAAGCTACCTCGAGCTAAGGTGAGCTGCGTGCACACCATTGAGCTTCTTCTGAGCTGAATATAATCCACTTGAGCTGGTATTGAACTGCATACGCTCTCTTGAGCTGGAGATGAGCTGAGTATGCCCACTTGAGCTAAGGTTCTCCTAAGTACCTATACTAGAACAAGGCAAACACATATAAAAAGCCTTGTAGTCTTATTTTAACCACACAAACACACTTAAAACCAAATGCAAACATAATTAACATAATATATACATAAGTAAACACGCATACTAATATATACTTAAATATGTCACATATCAGCATGCAACATATTATAAACAACATATTCTAAGGCATGAACATTCTCAAATGAATCTGAAATGTTAGCACAAGTAAGGAAAAGAGCTTCCCTGTATTTCTTTGCGTTAGAACGTGTGATAGGTCCTAATGGTAAGACCACCGGATCAACCTGTTGAACTTGACATGATGTGCTCACATCACGCTCAAAGAAGGGGGTCATCCATCATAGTATACGGTCTAAGAAAGGGACCGTTCATTATGAAATACACTCGAAGAGAGGGGTCATTCATCGCGACATATGCTCAAAGAAAAAGGGTCGTCCATCACGGTATACGCACTAAGAAAGGGACTGTTAATTATGACATGCACTCAAAGAGAGAGGTCATTGATCGTGACATACGTTCAAGGAGAGGGGTCGTCCATCGCGGTATACGCTCAAAGAGAATGGCGTTCACCATGATATGCACTCAAAGAGAGGGGGCATTCATCAGGACATACGCTTAAAGAGAGAGATCGTCCATCACGTGATACGCTCAAAGAGAGGGACCATACACTATGGCACACTCTCGAAGAGAGGGGTCATTCACCGCGACATTCGCTCAAAGAGAGGGGTCGTCCATCACAGTATACGCTCAAAGAATGGGACCGTTCATTATGACATGCACTCGATGAGAGGGGACATTCATCGCGACATACACACAATGAGAAAGGTCGTTGTAGCGACCTTTTTTAGTTTGAAAGATGGAAAACGGGAAATTAGTTTGAAAAGTATTAGGGAGTACAAGGTCTTTTGTGGTATTGATTTAATCCCCTTCGAAAATGTTATTTAAAAAATATAAATTCTTTTGGAAAAATAAATTTGGATCTGCCATCGGTCACTAAGGTAGACCGGACACCTTAAAAGGAATACCAAAGATTTATTTTGAAAAAGGGTTTTGGAGTTGGTTATGCATGTGGAAGGATTAGCATCCCATCACTCTCTGAAATCGTTACCAAAGATATTTTCTTTAAAAACCATGTTTGAACTTTAATTTAATTTTAAGTCGTTTTCTAAATTCAAAATTGACCTTAATTAAATGGGTTTAATTTAATTGGTGAATTCAAATCAATAAAGCATTTAATTAATAAGGTTGATGATACACTGGACCAAAGACTAAATCAACATCAAATAATATTGTTCGTCGCGTTAGTTTAGGGTTCAGATCCCGCACGTTACCTTTATGAATGATGCAACATAAAAAGAAATGACGTCATGATCTTGTTAGCTTTTAATTTATTTACCTAGAGATGGTGAAAAATAATTTTAATATTTTGGTCAACGTCCAATGATTCAGACCGTTATGACACGAGCATAAAAACTAATGATAACCTCTTTTCTTAGAATCTAATCAATTATATAAATAGAAACTGACCTAAATAAATAATACTAAATTATGTGAATGATTATAGTCTAGTGATACGAATCCAAACGTAAATAATCAAATGATTAAGCGTATGCATTTGTTGAGACAAATTCTAGAAATAAAATATCATTATTATTCTACCTCAATATGAAGAATTAAACATAAATAAATACACATGAAAGCAACAATTGATTTTGATTTAAAGACCATGTAATATATATATATATATATATAAAGGATAAAACAAAATGACATGCTTAGGAATAAATTAAATAAAACAATGACGCTGTATACATAACTAACAGTATATACATATATATTCGATACATACATTATTAATGCATAGTTATGCAACATAATATATCACATTTGATGATTTCATAATATCCACAAGTACATATTATATATATACACACACCGATAAAACTTAAACAAATAGTAAGGTAGAATATTAACATGTGTGGTACACATATTATTATAATAAACACACATACAAACATGCAATATTAATGTAAAATATATGCCCATAATATTAATACCTGTACAAAAATTAAAGAGTCCAAGCCCATTATTTCAAACATAAAAGTGACGAGTTAGAAACGGATAAAAATGGTGATTACAGTCGGCCATCAAGGTATACGTGCTAAGAAAGGGACTATTCATTATGACATGCACTCGAAGAGAGGGGCCATTCAACACGTCATATGCTCAAAGAGAGACGTCATCCATCACGGCATACGCTCAATGAGAGGGACCGTTTATAATGAAATACACTCGAAGAGAGGGGTCATTCACCGCGACATACGCTCAAAGAGTAGGGTCATCCATCACGGGATACGCTTTAAGAAAGAGACCGTTCATTATGAAATACGCTCGAAGAGAAGGGTCATTAAATGCGACATACGCTCAAAGATAAGGGTCATCCATCACGGTATACGCTCTAAGAAAGGGACCTTTCATTATGACATGCACTCGAAGAGAGGGGTCATTCATCGCGACATACGCTCAAAGAAAAGGGTCGTCAATCACGGTATATGCTCTAAGAAAGGGACTATTCATTATGATATGCACTCGAAGAGAGGGGTCATTCATCACGACATACGCTCAAAGAAAAGGGTCATCCATCACGGTATACGCTCAAAGAAAGGGACCGTTCATTATGACATGCACTAGAAGAGACAGGTCATCCAAAGCGACATACTCTCAAATAGAGGGGTCATCCGTCACGGTATACGCTTAAAGAGAGGGATTATTCACCATGACTTGCACTCGATAAGAGGGGTAATTATCGCAACATACGCTCAAAAAGTGGGGTGATCGATCACGGTATAGGCTCAAAGAGAGGTACCATTCAGTATGACATGCCCTCGAAGAGAGGGGTCGTACATCACGGTATATGCTCAAAGAAAGGGACCGTTCACCATTACATGCACTCGAAGAGAGGGGTCATTCATCGTGGTATACGCTCAAAGAGAGGGGTCGTCCATCACGGCGTATGCACAAAGAGAGGGACCTTTCATTATGTCTTACTCTCAAAGAGAGGCGTCATTCACCGCGACATACGCTTAAAGAGAGGGATCGTCCATCATGGTACACTATAAGAAAGGGACCGTTCATTATAACATGCACTAGAAGTGTGCGGTCATTCATCGCGACATAAGCTCAAAGAGAAGGGTCGTCCATCACGGTATACACTCTAAGAAAGGGACCATTCATTACGACATTAACTCGAAGAGATGGGTCATTCATCGCGACATACACTCAAAGAGAGGGGTCGTCCATTATACGCTCAAAGAGGGGGACCGTTCACCCTGACATGCACTCAAAGAGAGGGGTCATTCGTGACAACATATCCTCAAAGAGAGGGGTCGTCCATCACGGGATACGCTCTAAGAAAGGGACTATTTATTATTACATGCACTCGAAGAAAGGGGTCATTCAACGTGACATACATTCAAAGAGAGGGGACACCAATCAAGGTATACACTGAAAGAGAGCGATCGTTCACCATGACATGCACTCAATGAGAGGGGTCATTCTATCACGGAATACGCTCATAGACAAGGACCGGTCATTACGACATACTCTCGAAGAGAGGGGTCACTCACCACGTCATAAGCTCAAAGAGAGGGGTTGTCCATCACGATATACACTCAATGAAAGGGTTATTCGCTCAAAGAGAGGTGTAGTCCATCACGGTATACGCTTTAAGAAAGGGACCGTTTATTAAGACATTCACTCAAAGAGAGGGGTCAATCATCGCGATATACGCTCAAAGAGAAAGATCGTCCATCACGGGATACGCTCTAAGAAATGGACTATTTATGATGAAAAGCACCCGAAGAGAGGGGTCATTCATCGCGACATACATTCAAAGAGAGGGGTCATCCAACACGGTATATGCTCAAAGAGAGGGACCGATCATTACGGCATACTCTCGAAGTGAGGGGTCATTCGCCGCGACATACGCTCAAAGAGAAAGGTCGTCTATCACGATATACGCTCAAAGAAAGAGACCGTTCATTATGACATGCACTCGAAGAGAGGGGTATACATTCAAAGAGACGTGTCATCCATCACGGTATTCCCTCTAAGAATTGGACCGTTCATTATGACATGCACTCGAAGAGAGGGTTCAATCATCGCGTCATATGCTTAAAGAGAAGGGTCGTCCATCACGGTGTACGCTCTAAGAAAGGGAGTGTTTATTATGGCAAGCACTGGAAGAGAGGGGTCATTCATTGCGGCATATGTTGAAAGAGAGGGGTTATCCATCACGGTATGTGCTCAAAGAGGGACTGTTCACCATGACATGCACTCAAAGAGAGGGGTCATTCATCGCGACATATGCTCAAAGAGAGGGGTCATTCATCGCGACATATGCTCAAAGAGAGGGGTCGTCCATCACTGTGTATGCTCAAAGAGAGGGGTCATCCATCACGGTATACGCTCAAAGAGAGTGGTCGTCCATCACGGTATACGCTCAAAGAGAGGGGTCGTCCATCACGGTATACGCTCAAAGAGAGGGATCGTCCATCACGGTATACGCTCAAAGAGAGGGACCTTTCACCATGACATGCACTCAAAGAGAGGGGTCATTCATCACGACATACGCTCAAAGAGAGGGGTCGTCCATCACGGGAATGCTCAAAGAGAGGGACCGATCATTACGACATACTCGCGAGGAGAGGGGTCATTCATCAAGACATATGCTCAAAGAGGGGTCGTCCATCACGGCATACGCTCAAACAGAGAGACTGTTCATTATGACATACTCTCGAAGAAAGGGGTCATTCACCACGACATACATTCAAACAGAGGAGTCGTGTATCACGGTATACGCTCTTACAATGTGATCTTTCATTATGATATGCACTCGAAGAGAGGGGTCATTCATCGCGACATACGCTCTAAGAGAGGTATCGTCCATCACGGCATATACTCAAAATGAGGGGCCGTTCATTATGACATACTCTAGTAGTGAGGGGTCATTCACTGCGACATACTCTAAAAGAGAGGGGTCGTCCATCACGATATACGTTCAAAGAGAGGGACCCGTTAATTAAGACATACGCTCAAGGAAAGGTGATGTCCATCACGGTATACGCTCTAGGAAAGAGATTGTTCATTATGAGATGCACTCGAACAGAAGGGACATTGATCGCAACATACGCTCAAAGAGAATGGTCGTCCATCGCAGTATGCGCTCAAAGAGAGGGGCCGTTCAACATGATATGCACTCAAAGAGAAGGGTCATTCATCAAGACATACGCTCAAAGAGAGGGGTCGTCCAACACGGTATACGCTCAAAGAGAGGGGCCGTTCAGCATGACATGCACTCAAAGAGAGTGGTCATTCACAGCGACATACGCTCAAAGAGAGGGGTGGTCCATCACGGCATACGCTAGAACAGAGGGACCGTTCATTATTATATACTTCCGAAGATAGGGTTTATTCACCGCGACATACGCTCAAAGAGAGGAATCGTTCACCATGACATGCACTCTAAGAGAAGGTCATTCATCAAAACATACACTCGAAGAGACGAGTCATCGATCACGGTATACGCTCAAAGAGAGGGACCGTTCATTATGACATGCACTCAAAGAGAGGGGTTATTCATCGCGATAGACGCTCACAGAGTGGGGTCGTCCATCACGGTAAATGCTCAAGGAGAGGGATCGTTCATTATGACATACATTCGAAGAGAGGATCATTTATCGCGACATAAGCTCAAAGAGAGTTGTCGTCCAATACGGTAAACACTCAAAGAGAGGGACTATTCACGATGACATACGATCAAGGATAGGGGTCGTCTATCACTATACGCTCTAAGAAAGGGACCGTTCATTATGACATGCACTCGAGTGTACGGTTATTCATCACGACATATGCTTAAAGAGAAGGGTCGTCCATCACGGTATACGCTCTAAGAAATGGACCATTTATTACGACATTAACTCGAAGAGATGGTTCATTCATCGCGACATACACTCAAAGAGAGAGGTCGTCCATCACGGTGTTCGCTCAAAGAGGGGGACCGTTCACCCTGACATGCACTCAAAGAGAGGGGTCATTCGTTGCGACATATGGTCAAAGAGAGGGGTCGTCCATCACGGGATACGCTCTAAGAAAGGGACTATTTATTATGACATGCACTCGAAGAAAGGGGTCATTCATCGCGACCTACATTCAAAGAGAGGGGTCGTCCATCACGGTATACGCTGAAAGAGAGCGACCGTTCACCATGACATGCACTCAATGAGAGGGGTCATTCCATCATGGAATACGCTCATAGACAAGGATCGGTCATTACGACATACTCTCGAAGAGAGGGGTCTCTCACCACGTCATACGCTCAAAGGGAGGGGTCGTCCATCATGATATACGCTCTAAGAAAGGGTTATACGCTTAAAGAGAGGGGCGTCCATCACGGTATTCCCTCTAAGAAATGGACCGTTCGTTACGACATGCATCGAAGAGAGGGTTCAATCGTCGCATCATACGCTAATAGAGAAGGGTCGTCCATCACGGTGTACGCTCTAAGAAAGGGAGTATTTTTATGGCAAGCACTCGAAGAGTGGGGTTATTCATCACCACATACGTTGAAAGAGAGGGGTCATCCATCACGGTATACGCTCAAAGAGAGGGATCGTTCACCATGACATGTACTCAAAGAGAGGTGTCATTCATTGTGACATACGCTCAAAGAGACGGGTCGTCCATCATGGGATACGCTCAAAGAGAGGGACCGATCATTACGACATACTCTGAAAGAGAGGGGTCATTCACCGTAACATACGCTCAAAGAGTGGGGTCGTCAATCACGATATACGCTCTAAGAAAGGGACCGTTCATTATGACATGCACTCGAAGAGAGGGGTCATTCATCGCGACATACGGTGAAAGAGTTGGATCGTCCATCACGGTATAACTCAAAGAGAGAGATCATTCACCATGTCATGCACTCGAAGAGAGGAGTCATTCATTAGGACATACGCTCAAAAAGAGGAGTCATCCATCACAGCATACGCTCAAACAGAGGGACTATTCATTATGACATCCTCTCGAAGAGAGGGGTCATTCACCACGACGTACATTCAAAGAGAGGAGTCGTGTATCACGGTATACACTCTTACAATATGATTGTTCATTATGATATGCACTCAAAGAGAGGGGTCATTCATCGCGACATACGCTCAAAAAGAGGTCGTCCATCACAGCATATACTCAAAAAGAGGGGTCGTTCATTATGACATACTCTAGTAGTGAGGGGTCATTCACCGCGACATACTAGAAAAGAGAGGGCTCGTCCATCACGATATACGCTCAAAGAGAGGGACTCGTTAATTATGACATATGCTCGAAGAGAGAGGTCTGTCACTGCGACATACGCTCAAGGAAAGGTTATGTCCATCACGGTATACGCTCTAGGAAAGGTATTGTTCATTATGAGATGCACTCGAACAGAAGGGCATTGATCGCGACATAAGCCCAAAGGGAAGGGTCATCCATCACAGTATGCGCTCAAAGAGAGGGGTCGTTCAGCATGACATGCACTCAAAGAGAAGGGTCATTCATCAAGACATACGCTCAAAGAGAGGGGTCGTCCATCACGGTATACGCTCAAAGAGAGGGGCTGTTCAGCATGACATGCACTCAAAGAGAGTGGTCATTCACAGCGACATACGCTCAAAGAGAAGGGTCGTCCATCACGCTCTAAGAAAGGGAACCGTTCATTATGACATGCACTCGAAGAGTCATTCATCACGACATACGCTCAAAGAGAGGGGTTGTCCATCACACTATACGCTCAAAGAGAGGGACCGTTCACCATGACAAGCACTCGAAGAGAGTGGTGGTCCATCACGGCATACGCTCAAAGAGAGGGACCGTTCATTATTATATACATCCGAAGAGAGGGTTCATTCACTGCGACATACGCTCAAAGAGAGGAACCGTTCACCATGACATGCATTCGAAGAGAAGGTCATTCATCGAAACATACACTCAAAGAGACGGGTCATCGATCACGGTATACGCTCAAAGAGAGGGACTGTTCACTATGACATGCACTCAAAGAGAGGATTTATTCATCGCGATAGACACTAAAAGAGTGGGGTTGTCCATCACGGTAAATGCTCAAGGAGAGGGATCGTTCATTATGACATACATTCGAAGAGAGGGTCATTTATCCTGACATACGCTCAAAGAGAGAGGTCGTCCAATAAGGTAAACACTCAAAGAGAAGGACTATTAACCGCGACATACGATCAAGGAGAGGGGTCGTCTATCACGGTATACGCTCTAAGAAAGGGACGTTCATTATGACATGCACTTGAGTGTGCGGTGATTCATCACGACAAATGCTCAAAGAGAAGGGTCGTCAATCACGGTTTACGCTCTAACAAATGGACCATTCATTACGACATAATTCGAAGAGATGGGTCATTCATCACGACAAACACTCAAAGAGAGGGGTCGTCCATCACGGTATACGCTCAAAGAGTGGGACAGTTCACCCTGACATGCACTCAAAGAGAGGGGTCATTCGTTGTGACATATGCTCAAAGAGAGGGGCCATCCATCATGAAATACACTCTAAGAAATGTACTATTTATTATGACATGCACCCGAAGAGAGGGAACATTCATCGCGACATACATTCAAAGAGAGGGGTCGTCCGTTACGGTATACGCTCAAAGAGAGGGACGGATCATTACGGCATACTCTCGAAGAGAGGGGTCATTCGCCGCAACATACGCTCAAAGAAAGAGGTTGTCTATCATGGTATACGGTCAAAGAAAGGGACCATTCTTTTTGACATGCACTCGAAGAGAGGGGTACATGCTCATAGAGAGGTGTCGTCCATCACGGTATTCCCTCTAAGAAATGGACCGTTCGTTACGACATGCACTCGAAGAGAGGGTTCAATCATCATGTCATAGGCTAATAGAGAAGGGTCGTCCATCACGATGTACGCTCTAAGAAAGGGAGTATTTATTATGGCAAGCACTCGAAGAGAGGGGTCATTCATCGCAACATACGTTAAAAGAGAGGGGTCATCCATCACGGTATACGCTCAAAGAGAGGGATCGTTCACCATGACATGCACTCAAAGGGAGGGGTCATTTATCGCGACATATGCTCAAAGAGAGGGGTCGTCTATCACGGTATACACTCAAAAAGAGAGATCATTCGCCATGTCATGCACTCGAGGAGAGGGGTCATTCATCAAGACATACGCTCAAAGAGAGGAGTCGTCCATCATGGTATACGCTCAAAGAGAGGGGTCGTTCAGCATGACATGCACTCAAAGATAGTGATCATTCACAGCGACATACGCTCAAAGAGAAGGGTCGTCCATCACCCTCTAAGAAAGGAACCGTTCATTATGACATGCACTCGAAGAGTCATTCATCGCGACATACGGTGAAAGAGTTGGATCGTCCATCACGGTGTAACTCAAAGAGAGAGATCATTCACCATGTCATGCACTCAAAAAGAGGGGTCATTCATCAAGACATACGCTCAAAGAGAGGGGTCGTCCGTCATGGCATATGCTCAGAGAGACCGTTCATTATGACATACTCTCGAAGAGAGCGGTCATTCACCACGACATACATTCAAAGAGAGGAGTCGTTTATGACGGTATACGCTCTTACAATGTGATAGTTCATTATGACATGCATTCGAAGATAGAGGTCATTCATCGCGACATACGCTCAAAGAGAAGGGTCGTCCATCACGGCATATACTCAAAAAGAGGGGTCGTTCATTATGACATACTCTAGTAGTGAGGCACCGCGACATACGCTAAAAGAGAGGGGTCGTCCATTACGATATACGCTCAAAGAGAGGGACATGTTAATTATGACATACGCTCAAGGAAAGGTGATGTCCATCACGGTATATGCTCTAGGAAAGGGATTGTTCATTATGAGATGCACTCGAACAGAATGGACATTGATCGCGACATACGCTCAAAGGGAAGGGTCATCCATCGCAGTATGCGCTCAAAGAGAGGGGTCGTTCAGCATGACATGCACTGAAAGAGAAGGGTCATTCATCAAGACATACGCTCAAAGAGAGGGGTCGTCCATCACGGTATACGCTCAAAGAAAGGAGTCGTTCAGCATGACATACGCTCAAAGAGAGGGGGTCATCCATCCTACTATACGCTCAGATAGACGGGCCGTTCACACTGTCATGCACTCTAAGAGAGGGGTCATTGATCACGACATATGCTCAAAGAGAGGGGTCATTCATCGCGACATATGCTCAATGGAACCGTCCATTAAGACATACACTCGAAGAGAGGGGTCATTCATCGCGACATATGTTGAAAGAGGGGTCGTTTATCACGGTATATACTCGAAGAGAGGAACCGTTCACCATGACATGCACTCGAAGAGAGGGGTCATTTATCACGACATACGCTTAGAGAGATGGATCGTCCATCCTAGTATACGCTCAGATAGAGGGACTGTTCACCATGTATTGCACTCCAAGAGAAGGGTCATTCATCGCGACATACGCTCAAAGAGAGGGGTCATCCACCATGGTATACGCTAAAAGAGAAGGACCGTCCACTAAGACATACACTCGAAGAGAGGGGTCATTCATCGCGACATACGCTCAAAGAGATGGATCGTCCATCACGGGATACGCTTAAAGAGAGGGACCGTTTATTATGACATATGCTCAAAGAGAGGTGTCATTCACCATGACATACGCTCAAAGTGAGGGGTCGTCCATCATGGTATACGCTCAAAGAGAGGGACAATTCATTATGACATACAATCGAAGAGAGGGGTCGTTCATCACGACATACGCTCAAAGAGAGGGGTCACCGATCACGGTATACGCTCGAAGAGAGGTACCGTTTATTATGATATGCACTGAAAGAGAGGGGTCATTCATCGTGACATACGCTCAAAGAGAGGGGTTACCATCACCGTATATCCTCAAAGAGAGGGACCGTTCACCATGTCATGCACTCGAAGAGAGTGGTCATTCATCGCGACATAAGCTAAAAGAGATGGCTATCCATCACGGTATACGCTCAAAGAGAGGGATTGTTATTATGACCTACACTCGAAGAGAGGGGTCGTTCATCGTGACATACGCTCAAAGAGAGGGGTCTTCCATCACGGTATACACACAAAGAGAGGGATCATTCACCATGACGTACTAGAAGAGAGCGGTCATTCATCGCGACATGCGCTCAATGGGAAAGGTCATCCATCACGGTATATGATATAAGAAAGGGACCGTTCATTATGACAAGTAGTCGAAGAGAAGGGTCTTTCATCGCGACATTCGCTCAAAGAGAAGGGTTGTCCATCACGGTATACTCTCAAAGAAAAGGACCATTCACCATGACATGCACTCGAATAGAGGGGTCTTTCATCGCGACCTATGCTCAAAGAGAGGGGTCATCCATCACGACAAATGCTCAAAGAGAGGAGTGATCGATCACGGTATACGCTCAAAGAGAGTAACCGTTTATTATAACATGCACTCAACGAGTGAGGTCACTCATCGCGACATACGCTCATAGAGAGGTCGTTTATCACGGTATACTTTCAAAGAGAGGCACTATTCACCACCTCATGCACTCGAAGAGAGGGGTCATTCATTGCGACATACGCTCAAGGAGAGGGATCGTCATCACGGTATACGCTATAAGAAAGGGACCTTTCATTATGACATGCACTCGACGAGAGGGGTCATTCACCGCGACATACGCTCAATGGGAAGGGTCGTCCATCACGGTATATGATATAAGAAAGGGACCGTTCATTATGACAAGTAGTTGAAGAGAAGGGTCGTCCATCACGGTATACTCTCAAAGAGAAGTACCTTTCACCATGACAAGCACTTGAAGAGCTGGGTCTTTCATCGCGACATGCACTCGAAGAGCGGGGTCTTTCATCGCGACATATGCTCATAGAGAGGGGTCATCCATCACGACAAACGCTCAAAGAGAGGGGTCATCGATCATGGTATACGCTCAATGAGAGTAACCGTTTATTATGACATGCACTCAACGAGAGAGGTCACTCATCACGACATACGCTCAAGGAGAGGGATCGTCATTACGGTATACGCTATAAGAAAGGGACCATTCATTATGACATGCACTCGAAGATAGGGGTCATTCCCCGCGATATACGCTCAAAGAGAAGGACCGTCCACAATAGTATACGCTTTAAGAATGGGACCATTCATTATGACATGTCATCGAAGAGAGGGGTCATTCATCACGACATACGCTCAAAGAGAGGAGTCATCCATCATGGTATACGCTCAAAAATAAGAATCATTCACCATGAAATGCACTCGAAGAATGGGGTCATTCATCGTGACATACGCTCAAAGAGAGGGACCATTCATTATGACATACTATCAAAGAGATGGGTCATTTACCATGACATACGCTAAAAGAGAGGGGTCTTCCACCACGGTATACGCTCAAACAGAGGGACCCTTCGTTATAACATATGCTTGAAGAGAGGGGTCATTCACCGCGACATGCGCTCAAAGAGAGGTGATGTCCATCACGGTATACGCTCTAGGAAAGGGACCGATCATTATGACATGCACTCGAATAGAAGGGTCATTCATCACGAGATACGCTCAAAGAGAGGGTCATCGATCACGGTATACGCTCAAAGAGAGCGACCGTTGATTATGACATGCACTCAAAGAGAGGGGTCATTCATTGAGACGTATGCTAAAAGAGAGGGGTCGTCCATCACGGTATACGCCCAAAGAGAGGGACCACTCACCATGACATGCACTCGAATAGAGGGGTCATTCCTCGCGATATACGCTCGAAGATAGGGGTCGTGCATTACGGCATACGCTCAAAGAGATGGTCCGTTCATTATAACATACGCTCGAAGAGTGGGGTCGGTCAAAGAGAGGTGTCATCCAACACAATATACTTTCTAAGAATGGGACCGTTCATTATGACTGTACTCGAAGAGAGGGGTCATTCATCGCGATAAACGCTCAAAGAGATGGGTCGTCCATCACGGTATACGCTCTAAGAAAGGGACTGTTTATTATATCGCGACATATATTCAAAGACAGGGTCGTCAATCACGGTATACGCTCAAAGAGAGGGACCATTTACCTTGTTATGCACTCAAAGAGAGGGGTCATTCATCGCGACATACGCTCAAAGAGATGGGTCGTCCATCACGGAATACTCTCAAAAAGAGGGAACGGTCATTATGATATACTCTCGATGAGAGGGGTCATTCACCGCTAAATACGCTCAAAGAGAGGGGTCGTCCATCACGGTATACTCTCTAAGAAAGGGACATTTCATTATGATGTGCACTCGAAGAGAGGTGTTATTCACCACGACATATGCATAATGAGAAGGGAAGTCCATCATGGTATACGCTCTAAGATAGGGACCGTTCATTATGAAATACGCTTGAAGAGAGGGGTCATTCACCGCGACATACGCTCAAAGAGAGGGTCCTTCACCGCGACATACGCTCAAAGAGAGGGATCATCCATCACGGGAGACGCACTAAGGGTCCGTTAATTATGAACTACCCTCGAAGAGAGGGATCATTCACCGCGACATACGCTCAAAGAGAAGGGACATCCATCATGTTATATGCTATAGGAAAGGAACCGTTCATTATGACATGCACTCGAAGAGAGGGGTCATTCATTGCGACATACGGTGAAAGATTTAGGTCGTCCATCACGGTATACACTCAAAGAGAGAGATCATTCACCATGTCATGCACTCGAAGAGAGACGTCATTCATCATGACATACGCTCAAAGAGAGGGGTCGTCCATCACGACATACGCTCTATGAAAGGGACCGTTAATTATGACATACACTCGAAGAAAGGGGTCATTCAACGCAACATACGCTAAAATAGAGGGCTTGTCCATCTCGTTATACGCTCAAAGAGAGGGAACGTTCATAATAACATGCACTCGAAGAGAGGGGTCATTCACCGCGACATACGCTCAGAGAGAGGGATCATTCATTATGACATACTCTCGAATAGAGAGGTCATTCACCGCGACATACTCTCAAAGAGTGGTGTCGTCCATCACGGTTTACGCTTTAAGAAAGGGACCATTCATTATGACATGCAGTCGAAGAGAGGGGTCATTCATCGCGACATTCGCTCAAAGAGAGGGTTCATCCATCACGATATACTCTCAAAGAGAAGGACCTTTCACCATAACTTGCACTCGAAGAGAGGGGTCTTTCATCGCGACATACGCTCAAAGAGATGGGTCGACCATCATGGTATACGCTCAGAGAGAGGGACCATTCAGTATGACATGAACTCAAAGAAAGGGGTCATTCACAGCGACATACGCTTGAAGACAGTGGTCGTCCATCAGGGTATACGTTCCAATAAGGGGACCATTCATTATGACATGCAGTCGAAGAGAGGGGCATTCACCGCGACATATGCGTAAAAAGAGAACTCGTCCCTCACAGTATTATATCTAAGAAAGGGACTGTTCATTATGATATGCACTCGAAGAGAGAGGTCATTCATTGCGACATACGCTCAAAAAGAGGGTCATCAATCACGATATACGCTCAAAGAGAGAGATCGTCCATTATGATGTGCACTAGAAGGGAGTGGTCATTCACCGCGCCATATGCTCAAAGGAAGGGTCGTCCATCACGGTATATGCTCTAAGAAAGAAACCATTCATTATGACGTGTAGTCGAAGAGAGGGGTCATTCATCACGACATAAGCTAAAAAGTGGTGTCGTCCATCTCGTTATACGCTCAAAGAGAGGGACCGTTCACCAAAACATGAACTCGAAGAGAGGGGTCATCAATCACAGAATATGCTCTAAGAAAGGGATTATTTATTACGACATGCACTCGAAGAGAGGGTCATTCATCGCGACATACGCTCAAAAAGCGGGGTCTTTCACAACGACATACACACAAAGAGAGGGGTCATTATGACATGCACTCGATGAGAGGGGTCATTCACCGCGACATACGCTCGAAAAGAGGGGTCGTCAATCACAATATACACTCTAAGAAAGGGACCGTTCATTATGACTTGCACTCGAAGAGAGGGGTAATTCATCGCGATATAAGCTCAAAAAGAGTAGTCGTCCATCATGGTATCCGCTCAAAGAGAGGGACCATTCACCATTACATGTACTTGAATAGAGGGGTTATTCATCGCGACATATGTTCAATGACAGGGGTCGTCCATCACGTATACACTCAAAGAGAGGGACCATTCATTATGATATGCACTCGAAGAGAGGGGTCATTCACCGCGACATATGCTCAAAGACAAGGGGTCATATATCATGGTATACGCTCAAAGAGAGGGACCGTTCACAATGACATGCACTCGAAGAAAGGGGCCATTCATCGTGTCAAACGCTCAAAGAGAGGGGTCGTCCGTCACGGGATACGCTCATAGTGAGGGACCGTTCAACATGACATGCACTCGAAGAGAGGAATCACTCATCACGAAAAATGCTCAAAGAGAGGGGACGACCATCATGGATACGCTTAAAGAGAGCGATCGATCATTATGACTTACGCTCGAATAGAGCGGTCATTCACCGCGACATATGCGCAAAGAGAGGGGTTGTCCATCACGATTTACGCTCTTAGAAAGGAACCATTCATTATGACATTGACACGAAAAGAGGGGTCATTCACCGCGACATACACTCAAAGATAGGGGTCATCCATCACGATATACGCTCTAAGAAAGGGACCGTTCATTATGACATGAACTCGAAAAGAAGCGTCATTCATCGCAACATATGCTCAAAGAGAGGGATCTTTCACCATGACATGCACTTGAAGAGAGGGGTCATCTATCGTGACATACACTCAAAAAGGGGGGACTCGATCCCGGTATACACTCAAAGAGCCCATCATTATGACATGCCATCGAAGAGGGGTCATTCATTGCGACATACGCTCAAAGAGAGCGGTTGTCCATCATAGTATACAATCGAAGAGAGGAGTCACTCATTGCAACGTATGCTCAAAGAGAGGGTCATCAATCGCGGTATACGCTCAAAGAGAGAGACTGTTGATTATTACATGAACTCAAAGAGACATGTCATTCTTTGCGACATACTCTCAAAGAGTCCATCACGGTATACGCCCAAAGAGAGGGACTGCTCACAGTGACATTCACTCGAATAGAGGGGTTTTATTCATCGCGACATACGGTTAAAGAGAGGGGTCGTCCATCACGGTATACGCTCAAAGAGACGGACCATTCATTATGACATATGCTAAAAGAGAGGGGTCATTCACCGCGTCATACGCTCAAAGAGAGGTGTCGTCCATCATAGTATATGCTCTAAGAAAGGAATTGTTCATTATGACAAGCACTCAAAGAGAGGGGTCAATCATCGCGACATGCGTTCAAAGAGATGGATCATCGATCAGGGTGTATGCTCTAAGAAAGGGACTGTTTATTATGACATGCACACGAAGAGAGGGTTCATTCATCATAACGAACATTCAAATAGAGGGGTCGTCCATCATGGTATACGCTCAAAGAGAGGGATCATTCACCATGACATGCACTAAAAGAGAGGGGTTATTCATCGTGACATAAGCTCAGAGAAAGGGATCGTCCATCACGGGTTACAATCAAAGAGAGGGACCGATCATTACGATAGACTCTCGAAGAGTGGGGTCGTACATCGAGTCGTACATCGTGATATACGCTCAAAGTATGGTACCGTTCATTATGACATGCACTCGAAGAGAAGGGTCATTCATCGCGACATATGCTCAAAGAGAAGGGTTGTCCATCACGCTATACGCTCTAAGAAAGGGAGCATTCATTATGACATGCACTGGAAGAGAGGGGTCATTCAACCCGACATACACTCAAAGAGAGGGGTCATCCATCACAACATACGCTCAAAGAGAGGGAACGTTCATTCTGAAATACGCTCGAAGAGAGGGTCATTCACCATAACATACGCTCAAAGAGAGGGGTCATCCATCACGATATACGCTCAAAGAAAAGGACCGTTCATTATGAAATTCTCTTGAAGAGAGGGGTCATTTACCACGACATACGCTCGGCGAGAGGGGTCATCCATCACGGTATATATTCGAAAAAAGGGATCGTTCATTACGAAATATGCTCGAAGAGAGGGGTCATTCACTGCGGCATACACTCAAAGAGAAGGTTCATCCATCACGGTATACGCACTAAGAAAGGGGTCGTTCATTATGATATGCACTTGAAGAGAGGGGTTATTCATCGCGATATACGCTCAAATAGAAGGGTCATCCAACACGGTAGACGCATTAAGGAAGGGTCCGTTCATTATGAACTACCCTCGAAGAGGGGTCATTCACCGCGACAAATGCTCGAACAGAAGGGACATCCATCACGTTAAACGCTATAAGAGAGGGACCGTTCATTATGACATACACTCGAAGAGAGGGGTCATTCATCGTGACATACGGTGAAAGAGACGAGTCGTCCATCACGGTATACGCTCAAGGAGAGAGATCATTCACCATGTCATGCACTCAAAGAGAGGGGTCATTCATCGCGACATACGCTCAAAGAGAGGGGTTGTCCGTCATGGCATACGCCCAAGTAGAGGGATCGTTCATTATGACATGCTCTCGAAGAGAGGATTCATTCACCACGACATACACTCAAAGAGAGGAGTCGTCTATCACGTTATACGCTCTTAGAATGTGACCGTTCATTATGACAAGCACTCGAACAGAGGCTTCATTCATCTCGACATACGCTCAAAGAGATGGGTCGTCCAGCACGGCATATGCTCAAAAAGAGGGGTAGTTCATTACGACATACTCTAGTAGTGAGGGGTCATTCACCGCGACATACGCTAAAACAGAGTGGTCGTCCATCACGGTATACGCTCAAAGCGAGGGACCAGTTAATTATGACATACGCTCGAAGAGATGGGTCTGCCACTGCGACATACGCTCAAAGAGAGGTGACATCCATCACGGTATACGCTCTAGGAAAAGGATTGTTCATTATGAGATGCACTCGAAAAGAAGGGTCTCTCATCGCGACATACGCTCAAAGGGAAGGGTCGTCCATCACGGTATACACTCTAAGAAAGGCATTGTGTATTATGACATGCACTCAAGGAGAAGGGACATTCATCAAGACATGCGCTCAAAGAGAGGGGTCGCCAATCACGGTATACGCTCAAAGAGAGGGGCCGTTCAGCATGACATGCACTCAAAGAGAGTGGTCATTTATAGCGACATACGCTCAAAGAGAAGGGTCATCCATCACGCTCTAAGAAAGGGACCGTTCATTATTACATGCACTCGAAGAGTCATTCATCGCGGCATACTCTCAAAGAGAGGGGTTGTCCATCACAGTATACGCTCGATAAGAGGGACCGTTCACTATGACATGCACTCGAAGAGAGTGATCATTTGTGGCGACAAACGCTCAAAGAGAGGGATCGTCCATCACGACATAGGCTCAAAGAGAGGGACTGTTCATTATTATATACTCTCGAAGGGAGGGTTCATTATTATATACTCTCAAAGAGAGGAACCGTTCACCATGACATGCACTCGAAGAGAAAGTCATTCATCGCAACATACACTCAAAGAGAGGGGTCATCGATCACGGTATACGCTCAAAGAGAGGGACCGTTCATTAAGACATGCACTAAAAGAGAGGGGTTATTCATTGCGACAGACGCTCAAAGAGTTGGGTCGTCCATCACAGTAAACGTTCAAAGAGAGGGATCGTTCATTATGACATACACTCGAAGAGAGGGTCATTTATCGCGACATACGATCAAAGAGAGCGGTCGTCCAATACGGTAAACACTCAAAGAGAGGGACCATTCACCGCGACATACGCTCAAGGAGAGGGGTCGTCTATCACGGTATACGCTCTAAGTAAGGGACCGTTCATTATGACTTGCAATCGAAGAGAGGGGTCTTTAATCGCGATATACGCCCAAAGAGAAGGGCCGTCCATCACGGTATACGCTCAAAGAGAGAGACCTTCATTATGCCGTACACTCGAATAGAGGGGTCATTCATCATGACATACGCTCAAAGATAGGGGTCGTCCATCCTGGTATACGCTCAGATAGAGGGACCGTTAACCATGTTATGCACTCCAAGAGAAGGGTTATTCATCACGATATACGCTCAAAGAGAGGGGTCATTCATCATGACATACGCTCAAAGAGAGGGACCATCCACTAAAACATACACTCAAAGAGAGGGGTCTTTCATCGCGACATATGCTCAAGGAGAGGGGTCATCCATCAAGACAAACGCTCAAAGATAGGGGTCATCGATCACGATATAACCTCTAAGAAAGGGACCGTTAATTATGACATGCACTTGAAGAGTGGGGTTATTCATCACGGCATACGCTCAAAGATAAGGGTCATCCATCACGGTACACGCTCTAAAAAAGGGACCTTTCATTATGACATGCACTCGAAGAGAGGGGTCATTCTTCGCGACATACACACAAAGAGAGGGGTCGTCCATCCTGGTATACGCTCAAAGATAGTGATTGAATATTATGATATGCACTCGAAGAGAGTGGTCGTTCGTCGCGACATACGCTCAAAGAGAGTGGTCGTTCATCAAGGTATACGCACAAAGAGAGGGATCATTCACTATGACACACGTGAAGAGAGAGGTCATTCATCGCGAAATATGCTCAATGGGAAGGGTCGTCCATCACGGTATATGATATAAGAAAGGGACCATTCATTATGACAAGTAGTCGAAGACAAGGGTCTTTCATCAAGACATTCGATCAAAGAGAAAGGTCGTCCATCGCGGTATACTCTCAAAGAATAGGACCTTCCACCATGACATACACTCGAAGAGTGGGGTCTTTCATCGCTACATATGCTCAAGGAGAGGGGTCATCCATCAAGACAAACGCTCAAAGAGAGGGGTCATCGATCACGGTATAACCTCTAAGAAAGGGACCATTCATTATGACATGCACTTGAATAGTGGGGTTATTCAGCGCGACATACGCTCAAAGCGAAGGGTCATCCATCACGGTACACGCTCTAAAAAAGGGACTTTTCATTATGATATACACTCGAAGAGATGGGTCATTCATCGCGACATGCTCTCAAAGAGAGTAGTCATCCATCACGGTATACGCTCAAAGAGATGGGTCATTCACCGCTACATACGCTCAAAGAAAGGGGTCGTCCATCACGGTATACTCTCTAAGAATGGGACCGATCATTATGACACGTACTCGAAGAGAGGGTTCATTCATCGCGACATACGCTCACTGGGAAGGGTTTTCCATCTCCGTATACGATCTAAGAATGGGACCAATAATTATGACATGAACTCGAAGAGAGGGGTCCTTCAACACAATATACGCTAAAAAAGAGGGTCCGTCCATCTCATTATACGCTCAAAGTGAGGGACCATTCACCATAACATTCACTCGAAGAGAGGGGTCGTTCAACGCGACATACGGTAAAACAGAGGGGTCATTCAATGCGACATACGCTCAAAGAAAGGGACCATTCATTATGACATACTCTCGACCAGAGGGGTCATTCACCACGACATATGTTCAAAGAGAGGTGTCGTCCATCACGGTTTACGCTATAAGAAAGGGACCATTCTTTATGATATGAAGTCGAAGAGAGGGGTCATTCATCGCGACATTCGCTCAAAGAGAGGGTTCATCCATCATGGTATACTCTCAAAGAGAATGACCTTTCACCTAAACTTGCACTCGAAGAGAGGGGTCTTTCATCGTGACAAACGCTAAAAGAGAGGTGTCAACGATCACGGTATACGCTCAAAGAGAGGGACCATTTAATATGACATGCACAGTAAGAGAGGGGTCATTCATCGTGACATACCCTCAAAGAGAGATTTTCCATCACCGTATACGCTCAAAGAGAGGGACCATTCACCATGTCATGCACTCGAAGAGAGGCGGCATTCATCGCGACACACGCTCAAAGAGAGGGGTCGTCTATCACACTCTAAGATAGGGATCATTCAATATGACATGCACTTGAAGAGTCATTCATTGCGACATACGCTCAAAGAGAGAGGTCGTCCATCACAGTATACGCTCAAAGAGAGGGACCGTTCACCATGACATGCACTCGAAGAGAGTGGTCATTCGTGGCGACATACACTCAAAGAGAGGGGTCGTCCATCACGTTATACCCTCAAAGAGAGGAACCGTTCACCATGACATGCACTTCAAGAGAAGGTCATTCATTGCAACATACACTCAAAGAGAGAGGTCATCGATCACGGTATACGCTCAAAGAGAGGGACCGTTCATTATGACATGCACTCGAAGAGGGTTATTCATCGCGACAAACGCTCAAAGAGTGGGGTCGTCCATCACGGTATACGCACAAAGAAAGGGATCGTTCATTATGACAAACACTCGAAGAGAGTGGACATTTATAGAGACATACGCTCAAAGAGAGCTATCGTCCAATACGGTAAACACTTGAAGAGAGGGACCATTAACCAAGACATGCACTCGAAGAGAGGGGTCATTCACTGCGACATACGCTCAAAGAGATGGGTCGTCTATCACGGTATACGCTCTAAGAAAGGGACCGTTCATTATGACATGGACTCGAAGAGAGAGGTCATTCATCGCAATATACGCTCAAAGAGAAGGGTCGTGCATCACGGTATACGCTTAAAGAGAGAGACCGTTCATTATGACGTACACTGGAATAGAAGGGTCATTCCTCGCGACGTACGCTCAAACAGAGGGGTCATAGATCACGGTATACACTCAAAAGGAGGGACTGTTTACCATGACATGCACTCAAAGAGAGGGATCAATCAACGCGACATACGCTCAAAGAGAGGTGCCGTCCATCACGGCGTACGCTAGAAGAGAGGGACTATTCATTATGAAAACGCTTGAAGAGAGGGGTCGTCTATCTCGGTATACACTCAAAGAGAGGTACCCTTAATTATGACATGCACTGAAAGAGAGGGGTCATTCATCGTGATATACACTGAAAGAGAGTGGTTGTCCATTATCGTATACGCTCAAAAAGAGGGACCGCTCACCATGTCATGCACTCGAAGAAAGGGGTCATTCATCGTGACATACGCTCAAAGAGTGGGGTCGTCATCACGGTATACGCTCAAAGAGAGGGACCGTTCATTATGACATACCATCAAAGAGAGGGGTCATTTACCACGACATACGCTAAAAGAGAAGGGTCGTCCTTCACGGTATACGCTCAAAGAGAGTTACCATTTATTATGACATGCACTGAAAGAGAGGTGTCATTCATCGTGACATACGCTCAAAGAGAGGGGTCATTCATCGCGATATACGCTCAAAGAGAAGGGTCGCGCATCACGATATACGCTCAATGAGAGAGACCGTTCATTATGCCATACACACGAATACAAGGGTTATTCTTGCGATGTACGCTCAAACAGAGGGGTCATCGATCACGGTATATACTCAAAAAGAGGGACCGTTCATTATGACATGCACTTGAAGAGGGGTTATTCATCGCGACAAACGCTCAAAGAGTGGGGTTGTCCGTCTCGGTATACGCTCAAAGAAAGGGATCGTTCATTATGACAAACACTCGAAGAGAGTGGACATTTATAGAGACATACGCTCAAGAGAGCTGTCGTCCAATACGGTTTACACTTAAAGAGAGGGACCATTAACCAAGACATGCACTCGAAGAGAGGGGTCATTCAGTGCGACATACGCTCAAAGAGAGGGTTCGTCTATCACAGTATACGCTCTAAGAAAGGGACCGTTCATTATGACATGCACTCGAAGAGAGAGGTCATTCATCGCGATATACGCCCAAAGAGAAGGGTCGTGCGTCATGGTATACGCTCAAAGAGAGATCGTTCATTATGACGTACACTTGAATAGAAGGGTCATTCCTCGCGACGTACGCTCAAACAGAGGGGTCATAGATCACGGTATACGCTCTAAAAGAGGTACTGTTCACCATGACATGAACTCAAAGAGAGGGGTCATTCAACGCGACATACGCTCAAATAGAGCTGTCGTCCATCACGGCATACGCTAGAAGAAAGGGACCGTTCATTATGAAAATGCTTGAAGAGAGGGGTCATTCACCGCGGCAAACGCTTAAGGAGAGGGGTCGTCCATCACGGTATACACTCAAAGAGAGGTACCGTTTATTATGACATGCGCTGAAAGAGAGCGGTCATTCATCGTGACATACACTGAAAGAGAGTGGTTGTCCCTTAGCGTACACGCTCAAAAAGTGGGACCGTTCACCATGTCATGCACTCGAAGAAAGGGGTCATTCATCGCGATATACGCTCAAAGAGTGGGGTCGTCATTACGGCATACGCTCAAAGAGAGGAACTGTTCATTATGACATACCATCAAAGAGAGGGGTCATTTACCACGACATACGCTAAAAGAGAAGGGTCGTCCTTCACGGTATACGGTCAAAGAGAGCTTCCGTTTATTATGACATGCACTGAAAGAGCGGTGTCATTCATCGTGACATACGCTCAAAGAGAGGGGTCATTCATCTCGATATACGCTCAAAGAGAAGGGTCGTGCATCACGGTATACGCTAAAAGAGAGAGACCGTTCATTATGACGCACACTCGAATAGAAGGGTTATTCCTCGCGACGTACGCTCAAACAGAGGGGTCATAGATCACGGTATACGCTCAAAGAGAGAGACTGTTCACCTTGACATGTACTCAAAGAAAGGGGCATTCAACATGACATAGCTCAAAGAGAGGTGTCGTCCATCACGGCATACGCTAGAAGAGACGGACCGTTCATTATGAAAATGGTTGAAGAGAGGGGTCTTTCACCACGGAAAATGCTTAAGGAAAGGGGTCGTCCATCACGGTATACACTCAAAGAGAGGTACCGTTTATTATGACATGCACTCAAAGATAGAGGTCATTCATCGTGACATACGCTCAAAGAGAGGGGTTGTCCATTATCGTATACACTCAAAAAGAGGGACCGTTCACCATGTCATGTTCTCGAAGAAAGGGGTCATTCATCGCGACATATGCTCAAAGAGAGGGGTTCACGGTATACGCACAAAGATAGTGATCATTCACCGTGATGCACTAAAAGAGAGGGGTCATTCATCGCGACATACGCTCAAAGAGAAGGGTCGTCATCACTGTATATGATCTAAGAAAGGGATCGTTCATTATGACAAGCAATTGAAGAGAAGGGTCATTCATCTCGACATTCGCTCAAAGAGAAGGGTCATCCATCACGGTATATTCTCACGGAGAATGACCTTTCACCATGACATGCACTCGAAGAGAGGGATCTTTTATTGCGACATACGCTCAACGAGAGGGGTCATCCTTCATGAAAAACGCTCAGAGAGAGTGACTGTTCATTTACATACTCTCAATGAGGGGTCATTCACCACCACATATGCTCATAGAGGGGTCTCCATCACAGTATACCCTCAAAGAGTGGCACTTTTCATTATGACAAACACTCAAGGAGAGGGGTCATTTATCGCAACATACATTCAAACAGAGGGATCATCGATCACGATATACGCTCAAAGAGATTGACCGTTTGTTCTGACATGCACTCCAAGAGAGAGGTCATTCATCGTGAAAAACACTCAAAGGGGGGTCGTCCATCATGGTATAAGCTCAAAGAGAGGCACTATTCACCATGTCATGCACTCGAAGAGAGGAGTCATTCATCGAGACATACGCTCAAAGAGAGGGGTCATCATCACGGTATACAGTATAAGAATGGGACCGTTCATTATGACACGTACTTGAAGAGAGGAGTCATTCACCACGACGTAAGCTCAAAAAGAAGGGTCGTCCGCAATGGTATACGCTTTAAGAAAGGGACCATTCATTATGACAAGCAATGAAGAGAGAGGTCATTCATCGCGACATACGCTCAAAGAGAGGGGTCTTCCATCACGGTATACGCTCAAAAAGAGGAATCGTTCACCATGACATGCACTCGAAGAATGGGGTCATTCATCGCGACATATGCTCAAAGAGGGGGGCCGCCCATCACGGCATACACTCAAAGAGATGGATCGTTCATTATGACATACCATCAAAGAGAGGGATCATTTACCACGATATACGCTAAAAGATAGGGGTCGTCCATCATGATATATGCTAAAAGATAGGTACTGTTTATTATAACATGCACTAAAATAGAGGGGTTATTCATCATGACATACGCTCAAAGAGAGGGGTTGTCCATCACGGTATATGCTCAAGGATGGGGATCGTTCATTACTAAATACTCTTAAAGAGAGGGGTCATTCATCGCGACCGTTCCTCAAAGAGATGGGTAGACCATCATGGTATACGCTCTAAGAAAGGGACGTTCATTATTAAATACTCTGGAAGTGAGGTGTCATTCATCGCGACATACGCTCAAAGAGAAAGGGTAGTCCATCATGGTATACGCTCTAAGAAAGGGACTGTCCATTATGACATGCACTCGTAGGGAGGGCTCATTCATCGCAACATACGCTCAAAGAGAAGGGTCGTCCATCACGGTATATACACTAAGAAAGGGAACCTTCATTATGATAAGCCCTCGAAGAGAGGACCATTCATCGCGACATACGCTGAAAGAGAAGGGTCTTCCATTACGGTAAGCGATCAAAGAGATGGATCGTTCACCATGAAATGCACTCGAAGAGAGTGGTCATTCATCGCGATATACGCTCAAAGAGAGGGGTCATCCATCACTGCATACGCTCAAAGAGAGGGACCATTCATTATGGTATACTCTTGAAGAGAGGTCATTCACCGCGACATACGCCCAAAGAGTGGGATCTTCCAACATGGTATACGCTCTAAGAAAGGGACTGTTCATTATGACATGACTCGAAGAGTAGGGTCATTCATCGCGACATAAGCTCAAAGAGAAGGGTCGTCCATCGCGGTATACGCTCAAAGAGAGGGGTCGTCGTCATGGTATACCCTCAAAGAGAGGTACCACTCACCATGACATGCACTCGAACAGAGGGGTCATTCATCGCGATATGTACTCAAATAGAGGGTTAACGATCACGGTATACGCTCAAAGAGAGGGACCGTTCACCATAACTTGCATTAGAAGAGATGGTTCATTCAACGTGACATGTGCACAAAGAGAGGGGACGTCCATCACGACATATGCTCAAAGAAAGGGACCATTCATTATGACATACTCTCAAAGAGAGGGGTCATTCACCGCGACATACACTCAAGGAGAGGGACCATCCATCACAGTATACGCTCGAAGAGAGAGACTGTTCACCATGAAATGCACTCAAGGAGAGGGGTCATTCATCGCAACGTACGCTCAAAGAGAGGGTCATCGATCAAGGTATACACTCAAAGAGTGGAACCGTTGATTATGACATGCATTCAAAGAGAGGTGACATTCATCGCAACATACTGTCAAAGAGAGGGGTCGTCCATCATGGTAGACGCTCTAAGAAAGAGACAGTTTATTATGACACGCACTCGAAGAGAGGGGTCATTCATCGCGAGATACGCTCAAAGAGAGGGGCCCACCATCAAGGTATACGCTCAAAGAGAGTGACCGTTCAGCATGACATGCACTCAAAGAAAGGAATCATTCACAGCGACATACGCACAAAGAGAGGGGTCATCCATCACGATATATGTTCTAAGAAGGGGACCGTTCGTTATGACATGCTCTTGAAGAGTAAGGTCATTCACCGTGACATACGCTCAAAAAGAGGGGTCGTCAATCACAATATACGCTCAAAGAGATGGATCGTTCACCAAGATATGCACTCGAAGAGAGGGATCATTCATTGCGATATACACTCAAATAAAGGGACCCTTCATTATGACATGTCCTCAAAGAGAGGGGTCATTCATCGCGACATACACTGAAAGAAAGGTGTCGTCCATCACGATATACGCTCTATGAAAGGGACCATTCATTATGACATGCACTCGAAGAGAGGGGACAGTCATCGCGATATACGCTTAAAGAGAGGGGATGCCATCATGGTATCCGCTCAAAGAGTGGGATCGTTCACCATGATGTACTAGAATAGAGGTGTCATTCATCGCGACATACGCTCAATGAGAGGGGTCGTCCATCACGGTATACGCTCAAAGAGTGAGACCGCTCATTACGACATGCCCTCGAAGAGAGGGATTATTCATCGCCACATTCACTGAAAGAAAAGTGTCGTCCATCACGGTATACGCTCTATGAAAGGGACCGTTCATTATGACATGCACTCGAAGTGAGGGGACATTCATCGCGATATACGCTTAAAGAGAGGGGACATCGATCATGGTATCCGCTCAAAGAGTGGGATCGTTCACCATGACGCACTAGAATAGAGGGGTCATTCATCGTGACATACGCTCAAAGAGAGGGGTCGTCCATCACGATATACGCTCAAAGAGAGGGATCGTTCATTATGACATGCACTCGAAGAGAGGGGTCATTCACTGCGACATATGATCAAAGAGAGGGGTCGTCCATCACTGTATACGTTCAAAGAGAAGGACCGCTCACCTTGACATGCACTCAAAGAGAGGGGTCATTCATTGCAACATACGGTTAAAGATAGTGGTCGTCCATCACGGGATACGTTGAAAAAGAAGGAACGTTCACCATGACATACAATCGAAGAGAGGGATCATTCATCACGACAAACGCTCAAAGAGAGGGGTCGTCCATCACGGGATACGCTCAAAGTGAGGGACTGGTCTTTATGACATATGCTCGAATAGAGCGGTCATTCACCTTGACATATGCTCAAAGAGAGGGGTCATTCACCGTGACGTACGCTCAAAGTGATGGGTCATTCACCGCTACATACGCTCAAAGAAAGGGGTCGTCCATCACGGTATACTCTCTAAGAATGGGACCGATCATTATGACACGTACTCGAAGAGAGGGACCAATAATTATGACATGAATTCGAAGAAAGGGGTCATTCAACGCAATATACGCTAAAAAAGAGGGTCCGTCCATCTCATTATACGCTCAAAGTGAGGGACCGTTCACCATAACATTCACTCGAAGAGAGGGGTCGTTCAACGCGACATACGGTAAAACAGAGGGGTCTTTCAAAGCGACATACGCACAAAGAAAGGGACCATTCATTATGACATACTCTCGACCAGAGGGGTTATTCACCACGACATATGTTCAAAGAGAGGTGTCATCCATCACGCACAAAGAAATGGTCCCTCTCTAAGAATGGGACCGATCATTATGACACGTACTCGAAGAGAGGGACCAATAATTATGACATGAATTCGAAGAGAGGGGTCATTCAACGCAATATACGCTAAAAAAGAGGGTCCGTCCATCTCATTATACGCTCAAAGTGAGGGACCATTCACCATAACATTCACTCGAAGAGAGGGGTCGTTCAACGCGACATACGGTAAAACAGAGGGGTCTTTCAAAGCGACATACGCACAAAGAAAGGGACCATTCATTATGACATACTCTCGACCAGAGGGGTTATTCACCGCGGCATATGTTCAAAGAGAGGTGTCATCCATCACGGTTTACGCTGTAAGAAAGGGACCATTCTTTATGACATGAAGTCGAAGAGCGGGGTCATTCATCGCGACATTCTCTCAAAGAGAGGGTTCATCCATCATTGTATACTCTCAAAGAGAAGGACCTTTCACCTAAACTTGCACTCGAAGAGAGGGGTCTTTCATCGTGACAAACGCTCAAAGAGAGGTGTCAACGATCACGGTATACGCTCAAAGAGAGGGACCATTTAATATGACATGCACAGTAAGAGAGGGCTCATTCATCGTGACATACCCTCAAAGAGAGATTTTCCATCACCGTATACGCTCAAAGAGAGGGACCATTCACCATGTCATGCACTCGAAGAGAGGCGTCATTCATCGCGACACACGCTCAAAGAGAGGGGTCGTCTATCACACTCTAAGATAGGGATCATTCAATATGACATGCACTTGAAGAGTCATTCATTGCGGCATATGCTCAAAGAGAGAGGTCGTCCATCACAGTATACGCTCAAAGAGAGGGACCGTTCACCATGACATGCACTCGAAGAGAGTGGTCATTCGTGGCGACATACACTCAAAGAGAGGGGTCGTCCATCACGTTATACCCTCAAAGAGAGGAACCGTTCACCATGACATGCACTTCAAGAGAAGGTCATTCATTGCAACATACACTCAAAGAGAGAGGTCATCGATCACGGTATACGCTCAAAGAGAGGGACCGTTCATTATGACATGCACTCGAAGAGGGTTATTCATCACGACAAACGCTCAAAGAGTGGGGTCGTCCATCACGGTATACGCACAAAGAAAGGGATCGTTCATTATGACAAACACTCGAAGAGAGTGGACATTTATAGAGACATACGCTCAAAGAGAGCTGTCGTCCAATACGGTAAACACTTGAAGAGAGGGACCATTAACCAAGGCATGCACTCGAAGAGAGGGGTCATTCACTGCGACATATGCTCAAAGAGAGGGGTCGTCTATCACGGTATACGCTCTAAGGAAGGGACCGTTCATTATGACATGCACTCGAAGAGAGAGGTCATTCATCGCGATATACGCTCAAAGAGAATGGTTGTGCATCACGGTATATGCTCAAAGAGAGAGACCGTTCATTATGACGTACACTCGAATAGAGGGGTCATTCCTCGCAACGTACGCTCAAACAGAAGGGTCATAAATCACGGTATACGCTCAAAATGATGGACTGTTCACCATGACATGCACTCAAAGAGAGGGGTCCATCAACGCGACATACGCTCAAAGAGAGGTGCCTTCCATCACGGCATACGCTAGAAGAGAGGGACCGTTCATTATGAAAACGCTTGAAGAGAGGGTCATTCACCGCGACAAATGCTCAAGGAGAGGGATCGTCCATCTCGGTATACACTCAAAGAGAGGTTCCATTTATTATGACATGCACTGAAAGGCAGGGGTCATTCATCGTGACATACACTGAAAGAGAGGGGTTGTCCATTATTGTCTACGCTCAAAAAGAGGGACCGTTCACCATGTCATTCACTCGAAGAAATGGGTCATTCATCGCGACTTACGCTCAAAGAGTGAGGTCGTCATCACGGCATACGCTCAAACAGAGGGACCATTCATTATGACATACCATCAAAGAGAGGGATCATTTTCCATGACCTACGCTAAAAGAGAGGGGTCGTCCTTCATGGTATACGCTCAAAGAGAGCTACCATTTATTATGACATGCACTGAAAGAGAGGTGTCATTTATCGTGACATACGCTCAAAGAGTGGGGTCATTCATCGCAATATACGCTGAAAGAGAAGGGTCGTGCATCACGGTATACGCTCAAAGAGAGAGACTATTCATTATGATGTACACTCGAATAGAAGGGTCATTCCTTGCAATGTACGCTCAAACAGAGGGGTCATAGATCACGGTATACGCTCCAAAAGAGGGACCGTTCATTATGACATGCACTCAAAGAGAGGGGTCAATCAACGCGACATACGCTCAAAGAGAGGTGTCGTCCATCACGGCATACGCTAGAAGAGAGGGACCGTTCATTATGAAAACGCTTGAAGAGAGGGGACATTCACCGCGGCAAACGCTGAAGTAGAGGGGTCGTCCATCACGCTATACACTCAAAGAGAGGTACTGTTTATTATGACATGCACTGAAAGAGAGGGGTCATTTATCGTGACATACACTGAAAGAGAGGGATAGTCCATTATCGTATACGCTCTAAAAGAGGGACCGTTCACCATGTCATTCACTCGAAGAAACTTACGCTCAAAGAGTGGGGTCGTCATCACGGCATACGCTCAAAGAGAGGGGTCATTTACCACGACATACGCTAAAAGAGAGGGGTCGTCCTTCACGGTATACGCTCAAAGAGAGCTACCGTCTATTATGACATGCACTGAAAGAGAGGTGTCATTGATCGTGACATATGCTCAAAGAGTGGGGTCATTCATCGCGATATACGCTCAAAGAGAAGGGTCGTGCATCACGGTATACGCTCAAAGAAAGAGACCGTTCATTATGATGTACACTCGAATATAACGGTTATTCCTCGCAACGTACGCTCAAACAGAGGGGTCTTCAGTCATGGTATACGCTCAAAGAGAGGGACCGTTCATTATGACATGCACTCGAAGAGGGGTTATTCATCGCGACAAACGCTCAAAGAGTGGGGTTGTCCATCACTGTATAGAGTCAAAGAAAGGGATCGTTCATTATGACAAACACTCGAAGAGAGTGGACATTTATAGAGACAAGCGCTCAAAGAGAGGGGACATTCACTGCGACATATGCTCAAAGAGAGGGGTCGTCTATCACGGTATACGCTCTAAGAAAGGGACCGTTCATTATGACATGCACTCGAAGAGAGAGGTTATTTATCGCGATATACGCTCAAAGAGAAGGGTCGTGCATCACGGTATACGCTCAAAGAGAGAGACCGTTCATTATGACGTACACTCGAATATAAGGGTTATTCCTTGCAACGTATGCTAAAACAGAGGGGTCATAGGTCACGGTATAAGCTCAAAGAGAGGGACCGTTCATTATGACATGCACTTGAAGAGGGGTTATTCATCGCGACAAACGCTCAAAGAGTG
This sequence comes from Abelmoschus esculentus, assembly GCA_035048815.1. Lineage (NCBI taxonomy): Eukaryota > Viridiplantae > Streptophyta > Magnoliopsida > Malvales > Malvaceae > Abelmoschus > Abelmoschus esculentus. The sequence goes on along the minus strand of JAUCBN010000007.1, from coordinate 15,277,394 downwards.
GGGTCGTCCATCACGGTACACGCTCAAAGAAAGGGATCGTTCAATATGACAAACACTCGAAGAGAGTGGATATTAATAGAGACATACGCTCAAAGAGGGACCATTAACCAAGACATGCACTCGAATATAAGGGTCATTCCTCGCGACGTACGCTCAAACAGAGGGGTCATAGATCACGGTATACGCTCAAAGAGAGAGACTGTTCAGCTTGACATGCACTCAAAGAGAGGGGTCATTCAACGCGACATACGCTCAAAGAGAGGTGTCTTCCATCACGGCATACGCTAGAAGAGAGAGACCGTTCATTATGAAAATGGTTGAAGGGAGGGGTCACTCACCACGAAAAATGCTCAAGGATAGGGGGCGTCCATCACGGTATACACTCAAAGAGAGGTACCGTTTATTACGACATGCACTCAGAGAGAGGGGTCATTCATCCTGACATACACTCAAAGAGAGGGGTTGTCCATTATCATATACACTCAAAAAGAGGGACCGTTCACCATGTCATGTTCTCAAAGAAAGGAGTCATTCATCGAGACATATGCTCAAAGAGGGGTTGTCCATCACGGTATACGCACAAAGATAGTGATCATTCACCGTGATGCACTAAAAGAGAGGGGTCATTCATCGCGACATACGCTCAAAGAGAAGGGTCGTCATCACTGTATATGATCTAAGACAGGGACCGTTCATTATGACAAGCAGTCGAAGAGAACGGTCATTCATCTCGACATTCGCTCAAAGAGAAGGGTCATCCATCACGGTATATTCTAAAGGACAATGACCTTTCACCATGACATGCACTCGAAGAGAGGGGTCTTTCATTGCGACATACGCTCAACGAGGGGTCATCCTTCACGAAAAACGCTCAGAGAGAGGGACTGTTCATTATGACATACTCTCAATGAGGGGTCATTCACCGCCACATATGCTCATAGAGGGGTCGTCCATCACAGTATACCCTCAAAGAGTGGGACTTTTCATTATGACAAACACTCAAGGACAGGGGTCATTTATCGCAACATACATTCAAAGAAAGGGGTCATCGATCACGATATACGCTCAAAGAGATTGACCGTTTGTTATGACATGCACTCAAAGAGAGAGGTCATTCATCGTGAAAAACGCTCAAAGGGGGGTCGTCCATCACGGTATAAGCTCAAAGAGAGGCACTATTCACCATATCATGCACTCGAAGAGAGGAGTCATTCATCTAGACATACGCTCAAAGAGAGGGATCGTCATCACGGTATACAGTATAAGAATGGGACCATTCATTATGACACGTACTTGAAGAGAGGAGTCATTCACCACGACGTCAGCTCAAAGAGAAGGGTCGTCCACAATGGTATACGCTTTAAGAAAGGGACCATTCATTATGACAAGCAATGAAGAGAGAGGTCATTCATCGCGACATACGCTCAAAGAGAGGGGTCTTCTATCACGGTATACGCTCAAAAAGAGGAACCGTTCACCATGACATGCACTCGAAGAATGGGGTCATTCATCGCGACATACGCTCAAAGAGAGGGGTCGCCCATCACGGCATACACTCAAAGAGACGGATCGTTCATTATGACATACCATCAAAGAGAGGGATCATTTACCACGATATACGCTGAAAGATAGGGGTCGCCCATCAAGATATACGCTAAAAGAGAGGTACTGTTTATTATAACATGCACTGAAACAGAGGGGTCATTCATCATAACATACGCGCAAAGAGAGGGGTTGTCCATCACGGTATATGCTCAAGGATGGGGATCATTCATTACTAAATACTCTTAAAGAGAGGGGTCATTCATCGCGACCTACCCTCAAAGAGAAGGGTAGACCATCATGGTATACGCTCTAAGAAAGGGACCGTTCATTATTAAATACTCTAGAACTGAGGTGTCATTCATCGCGACATGCGCTCGAAGAGAAGGGTAGTCCATCATGGTCTACGCTCTAAGAAAGGGACCGTCCATTATGACATGCACTCAAAGAGGGGTCATTCATCGCAACATACGCTCAAAGAGAAGGGTCGTCCATCACGGTATATACACTAAGAAAGGGAACCTTCATTATGACATGCCCTCGAAGAGAGGACCATTCATCGCGACATACGCTGAAAGAGAAGGGTCTTCCATCACAGTAAGCGATCAAAGAGATGGATCGTTCACCATGAAATGCACTCGAAGAGAGTGGTCATTCATCGCGATATATGCTCAAAGACAGGGGTTGTCCATCTCTGCATATGCTCAAAGAGAGGGACCATTCTTTATGGTATACTCTTGAAGAGAGGTCATTCACCGCGACATACGCCCAAAGAGTGGGATCATCCAACATGTTATACGCTCTAAGAAAGGGACCGTTCATTATGACATGACTCGAAGAGTGGGGTCATTCATCGCGACATAAGCTCAAAGAGAAGGGTCGTCCATCGCGGTATACGCTCAAAGAGAGGGGGGTCGTTGTCATGGTATACCCTCAAAGAGAGGGACCCCGCTCACCATGACATGCACTCGAACAAAGGGGTCATTCATCGCGATATGTACTCAAATAGAGGGTTAACGATCACGGTATACGCTCAAAGAGAGGGACCGTTCACCATAACTTGCATTAGAAGAGATGATTCATTCAACGTGACATACGCACAAAGAGAGGGGACGTCCATCACGACATACGCTCAAAGAAAGGGACCATTCATTATGACATACTCTCGAAGAGAGGGGTCATTCACCGCGACATACACTCAAGGAGAGGGATCATCCATCACAGTATACGCTCGAAGAGAGGGACAGTTCACCATGAAATGCACTCAAAGAGAGGGGTCATTCATCGCAACGTACGCTCAAAGAGAGGATCATCGATCAAGGTATAAACTCAAAGAGTGGAACCGTTGATTATGACATGCACTCAAAGAGAGGTGACATTCAACGCAACATACTGTCAAAGAGAGGGGTCGTCCATCATGGTATACGCTCTAAGAAAGAGACAGTTTATTATGACACGCACTCGAAGAGAGGGGTCATTCATCGTGATATACGCTCAAAGAGAGGGGCCCACCATCAAGGTATACGCTCAAAGAGAGTGACCGTTCAGCATGACATGCACTCAAAGAAAGGAATCATTCACAGCGGCATACGCAGAAAGGGAGGGGTCATCCATCACGATATACGTTCTAAGAAGGGGACCGTTCATTATGACATGCTCTTGAAGAGTGAGGTCATTCACCGCGACATACGCTCAAAAAGAGGGGTCGTCAATCACAATATACGCTCAAAGAGATGGATCGTTCACCAAGATATGCACTCTAAGAGAGGGATCATTCATTGCGACATACGCTCAAAGAGAGGGACCCTTCATTATGACATGCCCTCGAAGAGAGGGGTCATTCATCGCGACATACACTGAAAGAAAGGTGTCGCCCATCACGTTATACGCTCTATAAAAGGGACCGTCCATTATGACATGCACTCGAAGAGAGGGGCATTCATCACGATATAAGCTTAAAGAGAGGGGACGTCCATCATGGTACCCGCTCAAATAGTAGGATCGTTCACCATGACGTACTAGAATAGAGGGGTCATTCATTGCGACATATGCTTAAAGAGAGGGATCGTCCATCACGCTATACGCTCAAAGAGAGGGATCGTCCATCACGGTATATGCTCAAAGAGAGGGACCGTTCATTATGACATGCCCTCGAAGACAGGGGTCATTCATAGCGACATACACTGAAAGAATGGTGTCGTCCATCACGGTATACGCTCTATGAAAGGGACCGTTCATTATGACATTCATCGCGATATACGCTTAAAGAGAGGGGACGTCTATCATGGTATCCGATCAAAGAGTGGGATCGTTCACCATGATGTACTAGAATAGAGGTGTCATTCATCGCGACATACGCTCAATGAGAGGGGTCGTCCATCACGGTATACGCTCAAAGAATGAGACCGTTCATTATGACATGCCCTCGAAGAGAGGGATTATTCATCGCCACATTCACTGAAAAAAAAGTGTCATCCATCACGGTATACGCACTATGAAATGGACCGTTCATTATGACATGCAGTCGAAGTGAGGGGACATTCATCGCGATATACGCTTAAAGAGAGGGGACGTCCATCATGGTATCCGCTCAAAGAGTGGGATCGTTCACCATGACGCACTAGAATAGAGGGGTCATTCATCGCGACGTACGCTCAAAGAGAGGGGTCGTCCATCATGGTATACGCTCAAAGAGAGGGATCGTTAATTCTGACATGCACTCGAAGAGAGGGGTCATTCACCGCGACATATGATCAAAAAGAGGGGTCGTCCATCACTGTATACGTTCAAAGAGAAGGACCGTTCACCTTGACATACACTCAAAGAGAGGGGCCATGCATTGCAACATACGGTTAAAGACAGGGGTCGTCCATCACGGGATACGTTCAAAGAGAAGGAACGTTCACCATGACATACAATCGAAGAGAGGGGTCATTCATCACGACAAACGCTCAAAGAGAGGGGTCGTCCATCACGGGATACGCTCAAAGAGAGGGACCGGTCTTTATGACATATGCTCGAATAGAGCGGTCATTCACCGTGACATACGCTCAAAGAGAGGGGTTGTCCATCATGATTTACTCTCTAAGAAAGGAACCATTCATTATGACATGCACTTGAAGAGAGGGGTCTTTCACCGCGACATACGCTCAAAGAGAGGGGTCATCCATCACGGTATACAGTCTATAAGAAAGCGACTGTTCATTATGACATGAACTCGAAAAGAGAGGTCATTCATCGCGACATACGCTCAAAGAGAGGGGTCGTCCATCACGGTATTTGCTCAAAGAGAGGGATCTTTCACCATGACAGGCACTCGAAGAGAGTGGTCATCCATCGCGACATACGCTCAAAAAGAGGAGTCTCGGTGATGGTATACGCTCAAAGAGCCCTTCATTATGACATACCCTCGAAGTGGGGTCATTCATTACGACATACGCTCAAAGAGTGGGGTCATCCCTCATAATATACACTCAAAAAGAGGGACTATTCACCATGAAATGCACTAGAAGAGATGAATCATTCACCGCAACGTACGCTGAAAGAGAGGGTCATCGATCATGGTATACGCGCAAAGAGAGGGACCGTTGATTATGACATGCACTCAAAGAGAGGTGTCATTCATTGTGACATACTCTCAAAGAGAGGGGTCGTCCATCACGATATATACCCAAAGAGAGGGACTTCTCACCATGACATGCATTCAAATAGTGGGGGTTTTATTCATTGTGACATACGGTCAAAGAGAGGTGTCGTCCATCACGGCATACGCTCAAAGAGATGGATCGTTCATTATGACATACGCTCGAAGAGAAGGGTCATTCACTGCGTCACACGCTCAAAGAGAGGTGTCGTCCATCACGGTATACGCTCTAAGAAAGGGACTGTTTATTATGACATGCACTCGATGAGAGGGTTCATTCATCGCGACATACACTCAAAGAGAAGGTTGTCCATCACGGTATACGCTCTAAGAAAGGGAATGTTTATTATGACATGCACTCCAAGAGAGGGGTCATTCATCGCGACATACGTTCAAATCGAGGGATCGTCCATCATGGTATACGCGACATACACTCAAAGATAGGGGTCATCCATCACGGCATACACTCAAAGAGAGGGAACATTTATTATGAAATACGCTCGAAGAGAGGGGTCACTCACCGTGACATACGCTCAAAGAGAGGGGTCATCCATCACGGTATACGCTGAAAGAGAAGAACCGTTCATTTTGAAATACTCTCGAAAGAGGGTTTATTTACCGCGACATATGCTCAGTGAGAGGGGTCATCCATCACGGTATACGCTCTAAGAAAGGGAAAATTCATTATGAAATACACTCAAAGAGAGGGGTCATTCACTACAACATACGGTCAAAGAGAAGGTTCATCCATCACGACATATGCTTTAAGAAAGGGTTCGTTCATTATGACATGCACTGGATGAGAGGGGTCATTCATCGCGACATACGCTCAAAGAGAAGAGTCGTCCATCACGACATACGCACTAAGAAAGGGACTGTTAATTATGACATGCACTAAAAGAGAGGGGTCATTCACCGCGACATACGCTCAAAGAGAGGGACCGTTATCCATGACATGCACTCAAAGAGAGGGATCTTTCATCGCGATATATGCTCAAAAAGATGGGTCGTCCCTCACGGTATACGCTCTATGAAGTGGACCGTTGATTATGACATGCACTCGATGGAAGGGGTACATTCATCATGACATAAAGTCAAAGAGAGGGGTCATCCATCACGGTATACGCTCAAAGAGAGGGATCGTTCACCATGACATGCACTCGAGGAGGGGGATCATTCATTGTGACATTCTCTGAAAGAGAGTGGTCGTCCATCATGGTATAAGCTCAAAGAGAGGTGTCGTTCACCATGAAATGCACTCGATGAGAGGGGTCATTCATCACGGCATACGCTCAAAGAGAGGGACCGTTCATTATGAAATACGCTCGAAGATAGGGGTCATTAACCGCGACATACGCCCAAAGAGAGGGGTCATCCATCATGGTATACGCTCTAAGAAAAGGACCGTTCATTACGAAATATGCTCGAAGAAAAGGGTCATTCACAACTACATATGTTCAAGGAGAGGGTCATCCATTACGTCATACGCTCGAATAGAGGGATCATTCACCGCTACATACGCCTAAAGAGAGGGTCATCCATCACAGTAGACACTCTAAGAAAGGGATCGTTTTATGAAATACGCTCGAAGAGAGGGGTCATTCACCGTGATATACGCTCAAAGATTAGGTTCATCCATCACGGTATACACTTTAAGATAGAGACCGTTCATTATGACATGCACTAGACGAGAGGGGTCATTCATCGCGACATACGCTCAAAGAGAGTGACCGTCCACCATGATATGCACTCAAAGAGAGGGGTCATTTATTGCGACATACGCTTAATGAGAAGGTTCGACCATCACGGTATACGCTCAAAGAAAGGGACCATTCATTATGACTTGCACTCGATGAGAGGGGACATTCATCGCGACATTCGCACATTGAGAATGGTCGTTGTAGCGACCTTTTTCAGTTTGAAAGATGAAAACAAGAAATTAATTTGAAAAGTATTAGGGAGTACAAGGTCTTTAGTGCTATTGGTTTAATCCCCTTCGAAAATGTTATTTAAAAAATTTAAATTCTTTTGGAAAACTAAATTTGGAGCCACCACCGGTTACTAAGGTAGACTGGACACCTTAAAAGGAAAACCAAAGATTTATTTTAAAAAAAGGTTGAGGAGTTGGTTCTGCTTGGGGAATGATTAGCACACCCATCACTCATTGAAATCGGTACCAAAAATATTTTTTTAAAAAATCATTTTTGAACTTTAATTTAATTTTAAATCGTTTTCTAAATTCAAAATTGACCTTAATTAAAAGGGCTTAATTTAATTGGTGAATTCAAATCAATAAAGCATTTAATTAATAAGGTTGACGATACCCCAGACCAAAGACTAAATCAACGTCAAATAATACCGATCGTCGCATTAGTTTAGGGTTCAAATCTCGCACGTCACCTTTATGAATGATGCAACATAAACAGAAATGATGTCATGATCTTGTCGGTTTTTAATTTTAATTACCTAGAGATGGTGAAAAATAATTTTAATATTTCATTCAACGTCCAATGATTCGGACCGTTACGACATGAGCATAAAAACTAATGATCACCTCTTTTCTTAGAATTTAATCAATTAAATAAATAGAAACTGACCTAAATAAATAATACCAAATTATGTGAATGATTATAATCTAGTGAATGAGCAAAAACATGCAAAATCCAAAGGTAAATAATCGAATGACTAAGCGTATGCATTTGTTGAGACAAATTCTAGAAATAAAATATCGTTATTATTCTATCAACGTGGCATAGAAACAATAGGATGACTACCTTAACATGAAGAATCAAACATAAATAAATACACATACAAGCAACAAATGCTTTTGATTTACAGACCATGTAATATATATATATATATAGGATAAAACAAAACGACATGCTTATGAATAAATTAAATAAAACAAGGACGCCTGTATACATAACTAGTGATACACATGAACATGCATATATACATATATATTCGATTAAATAAAGATATCATAATATAAAATAAAACGACAAATTACACAAATAATAAAATAATATATATAAGTTATAGGTTAATGTTTTTGGAAAATATATAAAACATATAAGGAAACATATTTACCATATTTACCATCTATAATATATTTAAACTTTAGAAAAAAAGAAACTTGAAAATGTACAAAATTGGCACAACAGTCCCTACTAGAAATTAAAGACGTTTGCTACCGTTTAGGAAAAAGAGAAAATAACGGAGATTAATGGAAATTTTTATATAATTTTTAAAATACAAAAAATTAAATGAGAATTTAATAAAATATTTATACCACATTTTGTGAAATATAAAAGAAAATATTTTAGAAAACTTCATTCCAACCTTCACTGGAACAAAAATGCTTAAAATTCTCTGAGATTTTAGATGAACATCAAGTGTTGTTCATCCCCTTTATACCCCAAAACGTTATATTTCTTAAAAAGAAAAACCAAAACTCATGTTCTTCCATAAAAGAATCATGACCCACCTGGAAACTTAAACCCACTTTCAAAAAAGAATGTTTATTCCTTTCCTTCACTCAAAATCAGACCTTAAGTCGAAGGGTTCAAATTTGAACTCCAGACAAAACCATTTTTGAGAAAATCCTACCATTTTCAATACTTATTTGAGTCAAAGTCTCCCTCGTCAATAACTTGGAGGTTGTTTCGAAAGAAAAAGAGAAAGGGATGAAAGATTGGTGTTATTCATCAGTGACACCAGCCTCGGACACCACGCACGGCAGCGACGGTTCAGATCCGAAAGGTAAGATCCTTTCTTCTACTTGTTTTGTTGCTTTTAGCTTTGTATGTGTGCGAGATCGAAAGAACAAAAAAATATTTACCTCTAGAAATCGAGGAGTTTTTTTTCTATTGATGTTGGTTCTCTTACAAAGAAGTTCTGGGATTTTTACCCCCGTTTACAAATCCGGAAAATCCGATCATAGATCCTAGGATTTTAGATCTTTGATTACATCTGATTAGGGGTTTCTAAATTTGATTTTCTTGGTGATATTAACCATTTCCTTTCTTGATTCTGTGCATGAGCGGCAGCAGCATAATCGGCATAAAATCTGGTGGCAGCGGGATTTCTGGTGGTTCTATTTGGGAGGTCAACGGTCAACACCTCGGTTGTTGGGTGCGTGGGGACTTGAACGGCCGTAAGGAAAGATGGAACGGTAGTAGCGTGCTTGGTACTCGCCTTGGGGAGCTGAATGGTCTCTTTCTTCTTCAATCTGACCATTGATCATAATCTAATCCAATGGCACAGATTTGGAAGGCGGCTGCAAAGGTAGGGCAAATTAGTAAGGGTTTTATTATATTGGGCTTTAATGTGGGTTGTTAATTGAACATGGACAATTAATATTATTAGGCTTTTTTAATTTTATAATAATATTTTTTATATTTTACATTGGGTTTATTATTATAATAATATTATACATGAATATTAGTAACACCATTAATTGCCATACAATATATATACATGACTCAATACGTATTTAATATCTGCAAAATAAAACAAACATGATGCACATACAAACATAAATATATTACATACATTATTAATGCATAGTTATGCAACATAATATATCACATTTGATGATTTCATAATATCTACAAGTACATATTATATATATACACACACCGATAAAACTTAAACAAATAGTAAGGTAGAATATTACCATGCGTAGTACACATATTATTATAATAAACACACGTACAAACATAAAATATTAATGTAAAATATATGCCCAATATATTAATACCTATAAAAAATTAAAGCGTCCAAGACCATTATTTTAAAAATAAAAGTAACAAGTTAGACCCAAATAGAAATGGTGATTACAGTTGTCCATCACGGTATATGCGCTAAGAAAGGGACCGTTCATTATGGCATGCACTCGAAGAGAGGGGTCATTCAACGCGACATATACACAGAGAGGGTCATCCATCATGACAAACGCTCAAAGAGAGGAATCGTTCATTATGAAATACGCTTGAAAAGAGGGGTCATTCACCGCGACATACGCTCAAAGAGAAACGTCATCCATCACGAGATATGCTCTAAGAAAGGGACAGTTCATTATGAAATATGTTCGAAGAGAGTGGTCATTCACCGCGACATACGCTTAAAGAGAAGGGTCATCCATCATAGTATGCGCTCTAAGAAAGGGACCTTTCATTATGACATGCACTCGAAGAGAGGGGACATTCATCGCGACATACGATCAAAATGAAGGGTTGTCCATCAAGGTATATGCTCTAAGAAAGGGACCTTTCATTATGACATGCACTCGAAGAGAGGGGTCATTCATCGCGACATACACTCAAAGAGAAGGGTCGTCCATCACAATATATGCTCTAAGAAAGGGACCGTTCATTATAACATGCACTCGAAGAGAGGGGTCATTTATCGCGACATACACTCAAAGAGAAGGGTCGTTCATCACGACATACGCTCTAAGAAAGGGACCGTTCATTATGACATGCACTAGAAATGAGGGGTCATCCAACGCGACATACGCTCAAAGAGAGGGGTCGTCCATCACGGTATACGCTCAAAGAGAGGGATTGTTCACCATGACTTGCACTCGAAGAAAGGGGTCATCGATCACGGTATCTGCTCAAAGAAAGGAACCGTTCAGTATGACAAACCCTCGAAGAGAAGGGTCATTCATCGCGACATACGCTCAAAGCGAGGGGTCTTCCATCACGGTAAACGCCCAAAGAGAGGGTCCGCTCACCGTGACATGCACTCGAATAGAGGGTTCCTTCATTGCAACATACATTTAATGAGAGGGTTCCTTTCATTATGGCATACTCTCGAAGAGAGGGGTCATTCACCGCAACATACGCTTAAAGAGAGGGGTCGTCCATCACGGTATACACTCTAAGAAAGGGACCGTTCATTATGGCAAGCAATCAAAGTGTGCGGTCATTCATCTCGACATACGCTCCAAGAGAAGGTCGTCCATCACAATATACGCCCTAAGAAAGGACCGTTCATTATGACATGCACGCGAAGAGATGGGTCATTCATCGCGAAATACACTCAAAGAGAAGGGTCGTCCATCACGGTATAAGCTCAAAGAGAGGTGTCGTTCACCATGAAATGCACTCGATGAGAGGGGTCATTCATCACGGCATACGCTCAAAGAGAGGGACCGTTCATTATGAAATACGCTCGAAGATAGGGGTCATTAACCGCGACATACGCCCAAAGAGAGGGGTCATCCATCATGGTATACGCTCTAAGAAAAGGACCGTTCATTACGAAATATGCTCGAAGAAAAGGGTCATTCACAACTACATATGTTCAAGGAGAGGGTCATCCATTACGTCATACGCTCGAATAGAGGGATCATTCACCGCTACATACGCCTAAAGAGAGGGTCATCCATCACAGTAGACACTCTAAGAAAGGGATCGTTTTATGAAATACGCTCGAAGAGAGGGGTCATTCACCGTGATATACGCTCAAAGATTAGGTTCATCCATCACGGTATACACTTTAAGATAGAGACCGTTCATTATGACATGCACTAGACGAGAGGGGTCATTCATCGCAACATACGCTCAAAGAGAGTGACCGTCCACCATGATATGCACTCAAAGAGAGGGGTCATTTATTGCGACATACGCTTAATGAGAAGGTTCGACCATCACGGTATACGCTCAAAGAAAGGGACCATTCATTATGACTTGCACTCGATGAGAGGGGACATTCATCGCGACATTCGCACATTGAGAATGGTCGTTGTAGCGACCTTTTTCAGTTTGAAAGATGAAAACAAGAAATTAATTTGAAAAGTATTAGGGAGTACAAGGTCTTTAGTGCTATTGGTTTAATCCCCTTCGAAAATGTTATTTAAAAAATTTAAATTCTTTTGGAAAACTAAATTTGGAGCCACCACCGGTTACTAAGGTAGACTGGACACCTTAAAAGGAAAACCAAAGATTTATTTTAAAAAAAGGTTGAGGAGTTGGTTCTGCTTGGGGAATGATTAGCACACCCATCACTCATTGAAATCGGTACCAAAAATATTTTTTTAAAAAATCATTTTTGAACTTTAATTTAATTTTAAATCGTTTTCTAAATTCAAAATTGACCTTAATTAAAAGGGCTTAATTTAATTGGTGAATTCAAATCAATAAAGCATTTAATTAATAAGGTTGACGATACCCCAGACCAAAGACTAAATCAACGTCAAATAATACCGATCGTCGCATTAGTTTAGGGTTCAAATCTCGCACGTCACCTTTATGAATGATGCAACATAAACAGAAATGATGTCATGATCTTGTCGGTTTTTAATTTTAATTACCTAGAGATGGTGAAAAATAATTTTAATATTTCATTCAACGTCCAATGATTCGGACCGTTACGACATGAGCATAAAAACTAATGATCACCTCTTTTCTTAGAATTTAATCAATTAAATAAATAGAAACTGACCTAAATAAATAATACCAAATTATGTGAATGATTATAATCTAGTGAATGAGCAAAAACATGCAAAATCCAAAGGTAAATAATCGAATGACTAAGCGTATGCATTTGTTGAGACAAATTCTAGAAATAAAATATCGTTATTATTCTATCAACGTGGCATAGAAACAATAGGATGACTACCTTAACATGAAGAATCAAACATAAATAAATACACATACAAGCAACAAATGCTTTTGATTTACAGACCATGTAATATATATATATATATAGGATAAAACAAAACGACATGCTTATGAATAAATTAAATAAAACAAGGACGCCTGTATACATAACTAGTGATACACATGAACATGCATATATACATATATATTCGATTAAATAAAGATATCATAATATAAAATAAAACGACAAATTACACAAATAATAAAATAATATATATAAGTTATAGGTTAATGTTTTTGGAAAATATATAAAACATATAAGGAAACATATTTACCATATTTACCATCTATAATATATTTAAACTTTAGAAAAAAAGAAACTTGAAAATGTACAAAATTGGCACAACAGTCCCTACTAGAAATTAAAGACGTTTGCTACCGTTTAGGAAAAAGAGAAAATAACGGAGATTAATGGAAATTTTTATATAATTTTTAAAATACAAAAAATTAAATGAGAATTTAATAAAATATTTATACCACATTTTGTGAAATATAAAAGAAAATATTTTAGAAAACTTCATTCCAACCTTCACTGGAACAAAAATGCTTAAAATTCTCTGAGATTTTAGATGAACATCAAGTGTTGTTCATCCCCTTTATACCCCAAAACGTTATATTTCTTAAAAAGAAAAACCAAAACTCATGTTCTTCCATAAAAGAATCATGACCCACCTGGAAACTTAAACCCACTTTCAAAAAAGAATGTTTATTCCTTTCCTTCACTCAAAATCAGACCTTAAGTCGAAGGGTTCAAATTTGAACTCCAGACAAAACCATTTTTGAGAAAATCCTACCATTTTCAATACTTATTTGAGTCAAAGTCTCCCTCGTCAATAACTTGGAGGTTGTTTCGAAAGAAAAAGAGAAAGGGATGAAAGATTGGTGTTATTCATCAGTGACACCAGCCTCGGACACCACGCACGGCAGCGACGGTTCAGATCCGAAAGGTAAGATCCTTTCTTCTACTTGTTTTGTTGCTTTTAGCTTTGTATGTGTGCGAGATCGAAAGAACAAAAAAATATTTACCTCTAGAAATCGAGGAGTTTTTTTTCTATTGATGTTGGTTCTCTTACAAAGAAGTTCTGGGATTTTTACCCCCGTTTACAAATCCGGAAAATCCGATCATAGATCCTAGGATTTTAGATCTTTGATTACATCTGATTAGGGGTTTCTAAATTTGATTTTCTTGGTGATATTAACCATTTCCTTTCTTGATTCTGTGCATGAGCGGCAGCAGCATAATCGGCATAAAATCTGGTGGCAGCGGGATTTCTGGTGGTTCTATTTGGGAGGTCAACGGTCAACACCTCGGTTGTTGGGTGCGTGGGGACTTGAACGGCCGTAAGGAAAGATGGAACGGTAGTAGCGTGCTTGGTACTCGCCTTGGGGAGCTGAATGGTCTCTTTCTTCTTCAATCTGACCATTGATCATAATCTAATCCAATGGCACAGATTTGGAAGGCGGCTGCAAAGGTAGGGCAAATTAGTAAGGGTTTTATTATATTGGGCTTTAATGTGGGTTGTTAATTGAACATGGACAATTAATATTATTAGGCTTTTTTAATTTTATAATAATATTTTTTATATTTTACATTGGGTTTATTATTATAATAATATTATACATGAATATTAGTAACACCATTAATTGCCATACAATATATATACATGACTCAATACGTATTTAATATCTGCAAAATAAAACAAACATGATGCACATACAAACATAAATATATTACATACATTATTAATGCATAGTTATGCAACATAATATATCACATTTGATGATTTCATAATATCTACAAGTACATATTATATATATACACACACCGATAAAACTTAAACAAATAGTAAGGTAGAATATTACCATGCGTAGTACACATATTATTATAATAAACACACGTACAAACATAAAATATTAATGTAAAATATATGCCCAATATATTAATACCTATAAAAAATTAAAGCGTCCAAGACCATTATTTTAAAAATAAAAGTAACAAGTTAGACCCAAATAGAAATGGTGATTACAGTTGTCCATCACGGTATATGCGCTAAGAAAGGGACCGTTCATTATGGCATGCACTCGAAGAGAGGGGTCATTCAACGCGACATATACACAGAGAGGGTCATCCATCATGACAAACGCTCAAAGAGAGGAATCGTTCATTATGAAATACGCTTGAAAAGAGGGGTCATTCACCGCGACATACGCTCAAAGAGAAACGTCATCCATCACGAGATATGCTCTAAGAAAGGGACAGTTCATTATGAAATATGTTCGAAGAGAGTGGTCATTCACCGCGACATACGCTTAAAGAGAAGGGTCATCCATCATAGTATGCGCTCTAAGAAAGGGACCTTTCATTATGACATGCACTCGAAGAGAGGGGACATTCATCGCGACATACGATCAAAATGAAGGGTTGTCCATCAAGGTATATGCTCTAAGAAAGGGACCTTTCATTATGACATGCACTCGAAGAGAGGGGTCATTCATCGCGACATACACTCAAAGAGAAGGGTCGTCCATCACAATATATGCTCTAAGAAAGGGACCGTTCATTATAACATGCACTCGAAGAGAGGGGTCATTTATCGCGACATACACTCAAAGAGAAGGGTCGTTCATCACGACATACGCTCTAAGAAAGGGACCGTTCATTATGACATGCACTAGAAATGAGGGGTCATCCAACGCGACATACGCTCAAAGAGAGGGGTCGTCCATCACGGTATACGCTCAAAGAGAGGGATTGTTCACCATGACTTGCACTCGAAGAAAGGGGTCATCGATCACGGTATCTGCTCAAAGAAAGGAACCGTTCAGTATGACAAACCCTCGAAGAGAAGGGTCATTCATCGCGACATACGCTCAAAGCGAGGGGTCTTCCATCACGGTAAACGCCCAAAGAGAGGGTCCGCTCACCGTGACATGCACTCGAATAGAGGGTTCCTTCATTGCAACATACATTTAATGAGAGGGTTCCTTTCATTATGGCATACTCTCGAAGAGAGGGGTCATTCACCGCAACATACGCTTAAAGAGAGGGGTCGTCCATCACGGTATACACTCTAAGAAAGGGACCGTTCATTATGGCAAGCAATCAAAGTGTGCGGTCATTCATCTCGACATACGCTCCAAGAGAAGGTCGTCCATCACAATATACGCCCTAAGAAAGGACCGTTCATTATGACATGCACGCGAAGAGATGGGTCATTCATCGCGAAATACACTCAAAGAGAAGGGTCGTCCATCACGGTATACGCTCAAAGATGAGGACCGTTCACACTTACAGGCACTCAAGGAGAGGGGTCATCCATCGGGACATAGGGTCGTCCATCACGGGATACACTCTAAGAAAGGGAGTATTTATTATGACATGCACTCGAACAAAGGAGTCATT
The DNA here is from genome assembly GCA_035048815.1 of Abelmoschus esculentus. NCBI lineage: Eukaryota > Viridiplantae > Streptophyta > Magnoliopsida > Malvales > Malvaceae > Abelmoschus > Abelmoschus esculentus. The sequence goes on along the minus strand of JAUCBN010000007.1, from coordinate 15,261,136 downwards.
CATCGCGACATACGTTTAAAGAGAGGTGTCGGCCATCACGGTACACGCCGAAAGAGAGAGATCGTTCACCATGATATGCACTCAAAGAGAGGGGAAATTCCATCACGGGATACGCTCAAAGAGAGGGATCGATCATTACGACATACTCTCGAAGAGAGGGGTCACTCACCGTGTCATACGCTCAAAGAGAGGGGTCATCCATCATGATATACGCTTTAAGAAAGGGTTATACGCTCAAAGAGAGGTTTCGTCCATCACGGTATACGCTCTAAGAAAGGGACCGTTCATTATGACATGCACTCGAAGAGAGGGGTCAATCATCGCGACATACGCTCAAAGAGAAGGGTCATCCATCGCGGTGTACGCTCCAAAAATGGGATTGTTTATTGTGATAAGCACTCCAAGAGAGGTGTCATTCATCACGACATACGTTGAAAGAGAGGGGTCATCCATCACGGTATATGCCCAAAGAGAGGGATTGTCACCATGACTTGCACTCGAAGAGAGGGGTCATTCATCACAACATACGCTCAAAAAGAGGGTTCATCGATCATGGTATACGCTCAAAGAGAGGAAACGTTCAGTATGACATTCCCTCGAAGAGAGGGGTCATTCATTGCGACATACGCTCAAAGCGAGGGGTCGTCCATCACGGTAGACGCTCAAAGAGAGGGACCGTTTAACATGACATGCACTCGAAGAGAGGGGTCATTCATCGCGAGATACTCCCAAAGAGAGGGGTCGTCCATCACGGTATACACTCTAAGAATGGGACCGTTCATTATGACATGCACTCGAAGTGAGCGGTCATTCATCGCGACATATGCTCAAAGAGAAGGGTTGTTCATCACGGTATACGCACTAAAGGACCGTTCATTATGACATGCACTCGAAGACATGGGTCATCATCGCGGCACACACTCAAAGAGAGGGGTCATCCATCACCGTATACGCTCAAAGATGGGGACCGTTCACATTGACATGCACTTAAAGAGAGGGGTCATTCCATCACGGAAGACACTCAAAGAGAAGTACCGGCCATTACGACATACTCTCTAGGAGAGCGGTCACTTACCGCGTCATACGCACAAAGAGAGGGGTCGTCCACCACGATATACGCACTAAGAAAGGGTTATACTCTCAAAGAGAGGTGTCTTCCATCACGGTATACGCTCTAAGAAAGGGACCGTTTCCTTATTACATGCACTCGAAGAGAGGGTGGTCAATCATTGCGACATACGCTCAAAGAGAAGGCTCGTCTATCACGGGATACGCTCTTAGAAATGGATTGTTTATTATGACATGCACCCTAAGACATGGGTCATTCATCGCGACATGCGTTCAAAGAGAGGGGGTCATCCATCACAGTATACGCTCAAAGAGAGACCTATTATTACAGCATACTCTCGAAGAGAGGGGTCATTCACTGCGACATACGCTCAAAGAGAGGGGTCGTCCATCACGGTATACGCTCAAAGAAAGGGACCATTCATTCTGACATGCACTCGAAGAGTAGGGTCATTCAGCGCGACATATGCTCAAAGAGAAGGGTCCATCGCGATATACGCTCTAAGAAAGGGACCGTTAATTTTGACATGCACTCGAAGAGATGGGTCATTCATCGCGACATACGCTCAAAGAGAGGGGTCGTCCGTCATGAGATACGCTCAAAAAGGGAGACCGTTCATTATTAAATACCCTTGAAGAGAGGGGTCATTCATCGCAACATACGCTCAAAGAGAAGTGTCGTCCATCATGGTATACGCTCTAAGAAATGGACCGTTCATTATGACATACCCTTGAAGAGAGGGTCATTCATCGCGACATGCGCTAAAAGAGAGGGGACGTCCATCACGGTATACGCTTAAAGAGAGAGATCATTCACCACGTCAAGTAGTCAAAGATAGGGATCATTCATAGCGACATACGGTCAAAGAGAGGAGTCGTCCGTCACGGCATTCACTTAAACAGACTGACCGTTCATTATGACATACTCTCGTAGAGAGGGTCATTCTCCACGAAATATGCTCAAAGACAGGAGTCGTCCATGCCGGTATACGCTCTTAGAAAGTGACCATTCATTATGAAATGCACTCGAAGAAAGGTGTCATTCATCGCGACATACGCTCAAAGAAAGGGGTCGTCCATCACGGTATACGCTCAAAGAGAGGGGTCACTCATCATGACATACACTCAGAGAGAGGGGTCGTCCATCACGTGATACGCTCAAAGAGAGGGACCGATCCTTATGACATACGCTCAAATAGAGCAGTCAATCACTGCGGCATACGCTCCAAGAGAAGGGTCGTCCATCACGATTTACACTCTAAGAAAGGGACTGTTTATTATGACATGCACTCGAAGAGAGGTCAATTATCGCGACATGCGCTAGAAAAGAGGGGTCGTCCATCTTGGTATATCCTCTAAGAGAGGGACCGTTCACCATAATATGCACTCGAAGAGAGGGGTCATTCAACACGTCTACGCTCAAAGAGAGGGGTCATCCATCATGGCATACGCTCAAAGAGAGAGACCATTCATTATGACATACTCTCGAAGAGAGGGGTCATTCACCGCAACATACGCTAAAAGGGAGGTGTCATCCTTCATGATATACGCTCTAAGAATGGGTCGTTCATTACGACATGCACTTGAAGAGAGTGTCATTCATTGCGACATATGCTCAATGAGAAGGGTTGTCCATCGTGGTATACGCTCAAAGAAAGGGACCGTTCATTATGACATGTACTCGAAGAGAGGGGTCATTTATCACAATATACGCTCAAAGAGAAGGGTCGTCCATCACGGTATAGGCTCTAAGAAAGGGACCGATCATTATGACAAGAACTCGAAGAGAGGGGTCATTCATTGCGACATATGCTTAAAGAAAGGGTCATCGATCACGGTATACACTCAAAGAGAGTGACCGTTGATTATGACATGCACTCTAAGAGATGGGTCATTCATCGAGACATGCGCTCAAAGAGAGGGGTCATCCATCACGGTATACACCCAAAGAGAGGGACCGCTCACCATAACATGCACTCGAATAGAGGGTTCCTTCATCGCGACATACGATGAGAGGGTCGTCCATCACAGTATACGCTCAAAGAGGGACCGTTCAATGATGTGATCCAAGCCAGCACCAAACTTCTTGGGGCCTTGTACATATTAGAGAAGAAGTCACAAGATTTAAACACTTGTGGCAAAGTTGATGGTCTTAACAATTCATGTTCAAACATGCTATTTCAACTTTCTTAGAACGTTTAACGTGATTGGATACCCTTCTCTTTGAACGTTGTTGCGATGAATGACCCCTCTTTTCGCGTGCATGTCATAATGAACATTCCCTTTCTTAGAGAGTATACCGTGATGGCTAACCCTTCTCCTTGAGCGTATGTCATAATTAATGGTCCCTCTCTTTGAGCGTATATCGTGATGGATGACCTCTCTTTGAGCATATGTTACGGTGAATGACCCCTCTCTTTGAGTGTATACCGTGATGGACGACCCCTTCTCTTTGAGCATATGTCGCGGTGAATGACCTCTCTCTTCTAGCGTGATATGTGTCTATCTTGTTGAGGATGCTGAACGGCAAACTTCGATATTGGGACCTTGGAAGGAAGCAAGTCTCTCACAAGAACTGTCTACAAAATGAAGAATTAAGGATAAGAGATGAATGGAACAGGTGAGATGAATGAAAGGAATAGTTTAGGGACTGTTTTGGAAGCGAAAAGGATGTCTGGTGTTGATAAGGGTGAATGGATGTTTAGGACGTTTTGTGGTGATGAAAAAAGATTGAGAATGATGAATGGAATGAGAGGATATGTAATGAATGATGAAATGAAAATAGTATGTTAAAGATACTCAAGGAAAAAACTAGGTTATAGAAAACCTAATCCTAAACCTTATATTGATCTTTAAGGGGTGGTGATAAACAAACTTTGACCCTTTTAGTATATTAAACTAAAAGAACCAGAAGTATCAAGATGGATAGAAGGGGGTTGACGTCATAAATACAAAAGTACTTGATAAGTCGATAAAGTTCTATGAAGAACTAAACGAGAAAAAATTCTCACAAGTAATTTTATGTAATCTGAATGGTGTGTTTACAAATTGAAATCCAAGTCCTATTCATATTTTTCTAAAGGGTTTGGACGAAATGCCCTTTAACTATTCGGATAACCATTCATTTGAATGATGTCTCCCTCCAAATCTATTAAAAGAGTTGTAACTTTTCGGTCTAGCCTGCACAACCTTCAGCAATTAGTCATATCTCGAGCTCTCGATATCGCATTGATGCGATTCAAAATGCGTTGGAAAGATAAGAGATAGAAGAATAACTTTCATGAAGACACCGAAACTCAATTCGTCTTTTATCCTGCTCGAAATTGTCAAACAAGTGGACCATCATGAATTTGTCCAATGAAGAGTGGTGCCTCTTTGTTTTGGCGTGAAATTCAGATTTCCCTCCAAGGAGTGGCACCCAAACATGTTTCCCTCCATGGCTGATCGGTTGTGTCCCTTGAGGAGGGAATATGTCCTTCCATGGTTGAGCTGAAGATTGTAGGGTGAGCTGAGATGAGCTGATTGAGTTGAAAGTGAGCTGATTGAGCGGAGTCAGCTAGCTAAAATTCTTCCTTTTAAGTTCATGAGCTGAAATAGTCCTCCATTTGAGCTCCTCTGCATTCCTTTGCGTTTTAGATATTCTTGAGCTGCTACGAGCTACCATAATCCTTTCCAAGCAAAGTTGAGCTACCCTTGATGTCTTTAAGCTTCCTCAGACTATTATCTTTACTTAAAATAACTGAAACAATAAGTAAACAATGTGTAAGCTGAAACAAATTGAAATAAGCTAAAATAAGCTAAAAATAATATAGTTAGCTAATATTAAGAATACGCTAACTTAGAATAATTATAAAGATTTAGTTATGCAATCAAGAAGCATCACTTAAATAGAAAAAGCATGCTTTTCAAATTACAGAATGCATAAATTAGATAATAGAAGATAAAGTAAGGTAGAACTCCCTTAGAATCAGTTTGGAAGATTTTCAAGGATGTGATTAAATCATAGAGAAAATGCTTATTTCAAACAAATATCATATTTATGGAGGGGTATTTCAACCCGAAGGAGGAACCTCCACCATCATGAAGACCTTCAAGGATATTTCTAAGAAAGTTATTCTTTATTCCATCTATTACTTATGCATGAATTTGCATGAGAAATTAAAGTTTGCATAAAATTACATTGCATTCAATAAACATGTTATTTATTAAAGTGCATGGAGGGAGATAAACAATCACATCAAATTGGAATATGAGACATCTTGATCATTATTTTCAATTAGGATACGGGCTAATTTGAGTCTTAAATTCTTCTTGAAATTTATTCATCTATGTCTTAGCTTTCCAATGCATTTTGAATCACCTCAATCTAATATCAAGAGCTTAAGATATGGTCAATTTATTGAAGCCAGTACATGCTGTAATTTTATTACGGGTACATGATGCATGAGAGACGACAAATAATGTCCATCATTATCATCATTTGGAGAGGCTTTTCATATTTTACAAGGAGACATGTAATGAGGGTCCACTTTATTCTCTTCATCAAGGCAATTCATATAGGATAATTACATGGAGATGAGCTTGGAATTGCAAGAGACATTTTCCATTGGACATACAGGATGTCCACATACATTATATGTTGTCTTCATCCATTCTACATGAGTAAGAAAGCCATGAAAATGCAAGAGTCTTCTCCAATAGATGTATATGAGTCTAGATTCATTCTAGATAATGTTAAATCTACAAAATCCACGTCACCACTACTATCTTCTGCGTTCATATTTTCTTCACAACCCTAATTGTGAAGGCAACTAACTTCCCACGAAAAAGTTACTCAAAGCTCTTACTCAAACCACGATCGGGCAACACATATATGATTCAAAATTTCACAACCAGGATCATATCATTTGGTATCAAAGCTACGGCGGTTCAGTAATTCGAGTTAAAGGATAAAAGCTAGTCACATGTGCTAAAGATGTCTCAAAAGTTAACAAGATATAACGTTTATACAAGAGATGATGTACCAAACTTTTCACCAGATTTTCAATTTCAAAATTTCAATCATGAGATGAAGAGATTGTTCTAAAAGCATTTTGACCCAATCACAAAAAAGTTGGATCGAATAATTGAAAGATGTTCATCTTCAATACCTCCTCCATTGATGGTTAAAAGGAAAGAAAAGTTGCGAAACGACGTTCGACCTTATTCTAAATCGACACCCAATTTGAGTGACAAATCTTGCAAAGAAGGATTTCAATTTTCGAACAAGATACAATGTAAAAATTTTAACACGAAGTGAGACAAAAATTTCTACATATTGCAATCTAGAAAGTCTAGGTCGTCTTCAAGAGTGTTTGGACAATTTTATCCAAGAAATACGATTACAAGAGCAACTAGAAAAAGATTTTGTTGGAAAAAAAAGAGAGAAAGAAACGAGAGTGGCAAAAGACATTGAGAGTGAAGAAAAAGAGTTTTGTGAAAAAGAGAGAAAAGGGAGTGAAAATGAAAAGGAATTTCAAAAAGAAGATGAGAGTGAGAAAATGAGTTTAGAATAAATTATTTGTATAGAAGAGAAAGAGAGTAAAATTTCATTTTACACTAACTTTAATCATTCTTCTTTTATTCTTTATTTTTCATTGTCACAAGATTGCATAATGATAAATTCAAGAGAAATTTGATATTATCGGTGTTTGGGAAGAGGACACATCCCGAGCCAATGTCCTAATTGTAGCACCATGATTCCTAAAGGAAAAGAAAGACTTATTACCAATGATGTTTCAGAAAAAGAGATCATTAAAGAAACAAAAATTGAAAAGTCACCACGAGGAGTTCAAAAAAGACTTATCCATCTATAGAAAAGACTTCTTTTTTATTTGGTGATGAAGAACATTTTCCTAAAGATGCTTGCAATTTGGGGATGAACAATTCGAACTATTCTACCTATGGTAAAAGATCTTTCTTGTTTTGCAATTGCGTTCGTTCTTTTATCGATATTTTTTATTCGAGGACGAATTAACTTAAAGAGGGAGGGAATGATGTGAGCACGACTACATTCCTTACCTTATTTTCTACAACTTTATTGAGACCGTTTGATCGAGGCAAGTTTTTTACATTCGAGAAGCTTCAAGAAACTTATTCTTTCTTAATATGGGATGTTCAAAAAAAGATCATATTTATGGAGGTGTATTCAACCCGAAGGAGGAACCTCAACCATCATGAAGACCTTCAAGGATATTTCTAAAGGATTTATTCCTTGTTCCATCTTTTACTTAAGCATGAATTTGCATGAGAAATTAAAGTTTGCATAAAATTACATCGCATTCAATAAACAAGTTCTTCATTAAAGGGAATGGAGGGAGATGAACAATCACGTCAAATTGGAATATGAGACATCTTGATCATTATTTTCGAATAGGATACAGGCTGATTTGAGTCTTGAAGTCTTCTTGAAATTTATTCCTTTATATCTTTTCTTTACAACGCATTTTGAATCACCTCAATCCGATAACGAGGGCTTAAGATATGGTCGATTTACTGAATCAAGTATAGACTATAATTTTATTACGGGAAAATGATGCATGGGAGACGAACAAATAATGCCCATCATTATCATCATTTGGAGAGACTTTTCATATTCTATAAGGAGACATGCAAAGATGGTCTACTTTATTCTCCTCATCAAGGCAATTCAAGTAGGTAATTACATGGAGATGATCTTTGAATTGCAAGAGAATTTTCCTTTAGACATACAGGATGTCCACATACATCATATGTTGTCTTCATCCATTCTACATGAGTGTGAAAGCCAAGGAAGTGCAAGAGTCTTCTCCATTAGATGTATATGAGTCTAGATTAATTCTAGATAATGTTAAATTATACAAGACTCTTTGTATTTTCAGCAATTATGAGGAAAGATGTGAAACAATGCATTCATGAGTTTTATTAGCATTGAGATTAAGAAACTACCTACTTTGTAAGATTCTTCATATCTAGCCTATGGTTACTATAAATAGGTTGTCTATTTCATTGTAAAGGGGATAACTTTGATCATATATTAAACTTTGAAAGTGTTCTCTTTTTCCTGTTCTACAAGAACATTATTGGCTCCAAGTGGATTCTTGTGGCATTCTATCCATTTCATTTTTTATAGTGTTGGTTCCTAGATCTCTATAGCTAGTGGGTCACGTTTCATTCTTTATAACTTCAATTCAATCATTTTATATTGTAGGTTCTTTGCTCTATATAACTAACGGGTCACAATACATCATCCTTGTTAAATCTACAAAACCCATGTCACCACTACAATCATTCGCGTTCATATTTTCTTCACAACCCTAATTATGATGGCAACTAACTTCCCATGAAAAACACTACTCAAAGCTCTTACTCGAACCATGATCGGGCAACACATATATGATTCAAAATTTCAAAATCGGGATTATATCAGGGATGGACGACCCTTCTATTTTAGCGTATGTTGAGATGAATGACCCCTCTCTTCGAGTGCATGTCATGGTGAACAATCACTCTTTGAGAGTATACTGTGATGGACGACCCCTCTCTTTGAGCATATGTTGCGATGAATGGCCCCTCTCTTCGAATGCATGTCATAATAAACAGTCTCTTTCTTAGAGCGTATACCGTGATGGACGACCCTTCTCTTTGAGCGTATGTCGCAATGAATGACCTCTCTCATCGAGTGCATGTCATAATGAATGGTCACTTTCCTAGAGAGTATACAATGATGGACGACCCATCCCTTTGAGCGTATGTCACGATAAGTGACCCCTCTCTTCAAGTGCATGTCATAGTGAACGGACCCTTTCTTATAAAGTATACCGTGATGGCCGCCGCCACTCTTTGAGCGTATGTCGCGATGAATAACCCCTCTCTTTGAGTGCTTGTCATAATGAACGGTCCCTTTTTAGAGTGTATATCGTGATGGCTTACCCTTCTCCTTGAGCATTTTTTGCGGTGAATGACCACTCTCTTCGAGCGTATGTCAAAATTTATGGTCCCTCTCTTTGAGCGTATACCATGAAGGATGACCCCTCTTTGAGAGTATGTTGCGGTGAAAGACCCCTCTCTTCGAATGCCTGTCATAATGAATGGTCCCTTTCTTAGAGCATATACCATGATGGGCGACCCTCTCTTTGAGCGTATATCAGGATAAATGACCCTCTCTTCAAGTGTATGTCACAGTGAACGGTCCATTTCTTAGAACGTATACCATGAAGGATGACCCCTCTCTTTGAGCGCATGTCTTGTTGAATGACCCCTCTCTTCGAATGCATGTCATAAATAAAGGTCCCTTTCTTAGAGCGTATACTGTGATGGTTAACCCTTCTCTTTAAGCGTATGTTGCGGTGATACATATATGAGAGGGCTAAAGTATTGCACCTTGAGCATAAATCTGAATTTGTCGGTAAAGTCTAGAAAGTCAGCAAACTTGTATTGTCTTTTTGGATGGGTTTCATGCATTTCTGGGCAGAGTTGTCTTCTTACAAATTAACCGCCATTCAGTTACCTTTTCAACGCATCTTGAAACGCATCAATTGGATATCGGGAGCTCAAAATATGTTTTTTTAACTGAAGATTGCGCGTGCAGAAAACTGGATATGGGATTATTATAGGATTTTGTAAAATTCAGCCCAAAAGCTACTATATAAAGTTTTTGGATGAATTAGACATTAAAATAAATTAATTCAAAGCTGGATTATAAAGCTTTGATCATTGTTATTAATATTTTATTTTATTCCCTACGATTCTTTTTAATTAGCTATCCATAAGCTGATTTTAGGGGATTTATTCTATTAAGCTATCCATATGCTGATATTTAAGGATTGATCAGCTATCTATTAGGCAATTCTAAGGTCTCCTTTAGACTATAAAAGGGGTAGACTCTTCTCTTGTAAAAAGACATGAAGAGTATGAATTTCTAAGTTATAAAAACTCTTGGCCTTGGGCCATTTTATTTGCAAGGTTGTCACCTTGCTATTTTTCTTATCAGAAGTCTTCTTCAACATAACTACTTCAAGTTTTTATGAGGGAGATTATCTTCACACTCTCGCTTGCCTAAGCAATCGCGTTTAGGAGGGTGAGTTAGAGCCGATTATGGTGTTTGCCTATCTAATTACGGATAGGAGGGTGCCTAGGACAACGATATATCATCAATTCACCGGAGAGATTCGTTTTGTTTGCAGGTGTTTGCCTATTCAATTGCGATTAGGAGGGTGCCAAGGACAAATCTATCCAACATCATACCACCACCCCCATCTATCCCGCTGCATATTTTATATCATGCGGTCAATGACACCTCTATTCGAGCGTATGTTATAATGAACGGTCCCTCTCTTTGAGCGTATGACCTGATAGACGACCCCTCTCTTTGAGCGTATGTCGCGATGAATGATCCCACTCTTCGAATGCATGTCATGGTGAATGGTCCATCACTTTGAGTGTATATCGTGATGGACGACCCCTCTCTTTGAGCGTATGTTACGATGAATGACTGCTCTCTTCGAGTGCAGGTCATAATTAACGGTCCCTGTCTTATAGCGTATATGGTGATGGACGACCCCTCTCTTTGAGCGTATGTCACGATGGATGACCTCTCTTCCCGAGTGTATGTCATAATGAACGATCCCTTTCTTAGAGCGCGTACCATGATGGACGAACCCTCTCTTTGAGTCTATTTTGCGGTGAATGACCCCACTCTTCGAGCGCATGTCATAATTAACGATACCTTTCTTAGAGCGTATACCATGATGGGCGACCCCTCTCTTTGAGTGCATGTCATAATGAACGGTCCCTTAGAGCGTATTTCGTGATGGTCGACCCCTCGATTTTGAGCGTTTGTTGCGATGAATGACGTGCATGTCGTAATTTACGGTCCCTTTCTTAGAGCATATTCCATGATGGACGACCCCTTTCTTTGAGCCAATGTCCCGGTGAATAACCCATATCGTCGAGCGTATGGCGTAATGAACGGTCCCCCTCTATGAACGTATGATGTGATGGACAACCCCTCTCTTTAAGCGTATGTCGCAATGAATGACCCATCTCTTCGAGCGTATGTCATAATCAATGGTCCCTCTCTTTGAGTGTATGCCATGGTTAAGGATCCCTCTCTTTTAGCGTATGTCACGGTGAATGACCCCCCTCTTTGAGTACTTGTCAAATGTACGGTCTCTCTCTTTAAGCGTATACCATGATGGACGACCCCTCTCTTTGAGCATATGTCGCAATGAATGACCACTTCTAGCGTATGACATAAGGAAAGGTCCCTCTCTTTGAGTGTATGTGGTGATGGATGATCCCTCTATTTGAGTGTATGTCATAGTGCTTGACCCCTCTCTTCGAGCGTATGTCATAATGAATGGTCCTTCTCTTTAGGCGTATGCCGTGATGGATGACCCCTCTCTTTGAGCGTATTTCGTTGTGAATGAAACCTCTCTTCGAGTGCATGTCATGGTGAATGATCCCTCTCTTTCAGCGTATATCGTGATAGACGACCCCTCTCTTTTAGCGTATGCCACAATGAATGACCCCTCTTCGAGTGTATGTCATAAAGAATGGTCCCTTTCTTAGAGCGTGTACCGAGGTGGACGACACCTCTCTTTGAGCGTATGTCACGATGAATGACCCCTCTCTTTGAGTGCATGTCATATTGAACGGTCCCTCTCTTTGAGCATATAACATGATCGATGACCCCTTCATTTGAGCGTATGTCACGATGAATGACCCTTCTCTTCGAGTGCATGTCATGGTGAAATGTCCCACTCTTTGAGCGTATACCGTGATGAACGACCCTTCTCCTTGAGCGTATGTCACGGTGAATGATTCCTCTTTTCGAGTGTATGTCATAATGAACGGTCCCTCTCTTGGAGCTTATATCATGGTGGACGACCCCTCTCTTTGAGCGTATGTCGCGAAGAATGACCCCTCTTTTAGTGCAAGGCATAATAAACAGTCCCTTTCTTAGAGCGTATACCGCAATGGACGACCCTTCTCTTTCAGCGTATGTCGCGGTGAATGACGCCTCTCTTCGAGTGCATGTCATAATGAATGGTTCCTTTCTTAGAGTGTATACCATGGTGGACGACCCCTCTCTTTGAGCATATGTCGCGGTGAATGGCCCTCACTTCGAGCCCATGTCATAATGAATGGTCCCTCTCTTTGAATGTATGTCGCGTTGAGTGACCACTCTCTTCGAGTGCAAGTCAGGGTGAAGGTCCCTCTCTTTGAGTGTATAACGTGGTGGACAATACTTCTCTTTGAGAGTATGTTGCAATGAAAGACCCCTCTCTTCGAGTACATGTCATAATGAACGGTCCCTTTTTTGGAGCGTACAGAGCGTGGTGGACGACCCCTCTCTTTGAGCGTATGTCACGAAACACGATCCCTCTCTTCGAGTGCATGTCATATTGAACGGTCCCTCTCTTTAAGCATATACCATGATCTATGACCCCTCTCTTTGAGCCTGTGTTGCGATGAATGACCCTTCTCTTGGAGTGCATGACATGGTGATCGATCCCTCTCTTTTAGCGTATACCGTGATGGATAACCCCTCTTTTTGAGCGTATGTCGCGATGAATGACCCCTCTCTTCGAGTGCAATTCATAATTAACAGTCCGTTTCTTAGAGCGTATATCATGATGGACGACCTTTCTCTTTGAGCGCATGTCGCAATGAATGACCCCTCTCTTCGAGTGCATGTCATAATGAGCAGTCCCGTTCTTAGAGCGTATGTCGTGATGGATGACCCCTATCTTTGAGCGTATTCTGCGATGAATGACCTCTCTTTGACTGCATGTCATGGTGAACGGTCCCTCTCTTTGAGCGTATACCGTGATGGACGACCACTCTCTTTGAGCGTATGTTGCGATGAATAACCCCTCTCTTCGAGTGCATGTCATAATAAACGGTTCATCCCTTTGAGTGTATGTCGTGATGAACGACCTTTCTCTTTGAGTGTGTGTCACGATGAATGACCTCTCTCTTCGAGTGCATGTCATGAAGAACGATCCCTCTTTGAGCTTTTACCGTGACGGATGACCCTATTCATTAAGTATATGTCATGATGAATGACCCCTCTCTTCGAGCGTATGTCATAATGGATGGTCCCTCTCTTTGAATGAATGTCATGATGGACGACCCCTCTCTTTGAGCGTATGTCGCAATGTATGACCCCTCTCTTCGAGTGCATGTCATGGTGAACGGTCCCTCTCTTTGAGCGTATACTGTGATGGACGACCCTTCTCTTTGAGCGCATGTTACGATGATTGACCCCTCTCTTCGAGTGCTTGTCATAATGAACAATCCCTTTCTTATAGCGTATACCTTGATGGATGACCACTCTCCTTGAGCGTATGTCGTGGTGAATGACCCCTTTCTTCGAGCGTATGTTATAATGAATGGTCCCTTTCTTTGAGCGTATGCCGTGATGGACGATCCTTCTATTTGAACGTATGTCACGATGAATGATCCCTATCTTCGAGTGCATGTCATGGTGAACGGTCCCTCTCTTTGAGCGTATATCGTGATGGACTACCCCTTCTCTTTGAGCGTATGTCGCGATGAATGATCCCTCTCTTCAAGTGCATGTCATAATAAACAGTCCCTTACTTAGAACATATAACGTGATAGACGACCCTTCTCTTTGAGAGTATGTTGCGATGAATGACCCCTCTCTTCGAGTGCAAGTCATAATGAATAGTCCCTTTCTTAGAGCGTATATTGTGATGGCTGACCCTTCTCCTTGAGCGTTCGTCGCGGTGATTGACACTCTCTTCGAGCGCATGTCATAATGAACGGTCCCTCTCTTTGAGCGTATACTGTGATGGAAAACCCCTCTCTTTGAGCGTATGTCGCGATGAATGACCCCAATTTTCGAGTGCATGTCATAATGAACAGTCCCTTTCTTTGAGTGTATATCGTTACGGACGCTGCCAATCTTGGAGAGCATGTCGCGGTGAATGATCCCTCTCTTTGAGCGAATGTCATAATGAATGGTCCCTCTCTTTGAGTTTATGTCGTGATGGATAACCCCTCTCTTTGAGCGTATGTCGCGATGATTGATCCCTCTCTTCGAGTGCATATCATAATGAACAGTTCGTCTCTTAAAGCATATACCGTGATGGACGACCCTGTCTTCAAGCATATGTCGCGGTGAATAACCCCTGTTTTCGATTGTATGTCATAATGAACGGTCCCTCTCTTGGAGTGTATACGGTCATGGATGACCCCTCTCTTTAAAAGTATGTCGCGATAAATGACCCGACTCTTTGAGTGCATGTCATAATAAACGGTCCCTTTCTTTGAGCTTATACTATTTTGGACGCCGCTGCTCTTGGAGCGTATGCCGCGATAAATGACCCCTCTCTTCGAGTGTATGTCAGAATGAATGGTCCCTCTATTTTAGCGTATGCCGTAATGGACGACCCATCTTTGAGCGTATGCAGTGATGGACGACCCCTCTCTTTGACTGTATGTCGTGATGAATGACCCCTATCTTTGAATGCTTGTCAAAGTGAACGGTCCCTCTCTTTGAGCGTAGACCGTGATGGAGGACCCCTCTCCTTGAGAATATGTCTCGGTGAATGACCTCTCTCTTGGAGTGTTTGCCGTGATAGACGACTCCTCTCTTTGAGTGTATATCGCGATGAATGATCCTACTCTTCCAGTGCTTGTCATGGTGAATTGTCCCTCTCTTTGAGCTTATACCGTTACGGACAACCCCTCTCTTTGAGCGTATCTCGCGATGAATGACCTCTCTCTTCGTGTGCATGGAATAATTAACGATCCATTTCTTAGTGTGTATATCGTGATGGACGACCCCTCTCTTTGAGCATATGTCGCGGTGAATAACCCATCTCTTCGAGCGTATGCCATAATGAACAGTCCCTCTCTTTGAGTGTATGCCATGGTGGGGGACCCCTCTCTTTGAGCGTATGTCGCGGTGAATGACCCCCTCTTCGAGTACATATAATGAATGGTCCCTCTCTTTAAGCGTATACCATGATGAACGACCCCTACCTTTGAGCATAGGTCGCAATGAATGACCTCTTCGAGCGTATGACATAATGAAAGGTCCCTCTCTTTGAGTGTATACCGTGATGGATAACTCTTCTCTTTGAGCATATGTCGCAATGAATGACCCCTCTCTTCGAGTGCATATCATAATGAATGATCCCTTTCTTAGAGCGTATACAGTGATGGGCGACCTCTCTCTTTGTAAGTCGCGATGAATGACCCGTCTCTTCGAGTGCATGTCATGGTGAATGGTTCCTCTCTTTGAGCGTATACCATGATGGACGACCTATCTCTTTAAGCGTATGTCGCGATAAATGACCCCGCTCTTCGAGTGCCTATCATATTGAATGGTCCCTTTCTTCGAGCGTATACCGTGATGGCTGACCCTTATCTTTAAGCGTATATTACGGTGTATGACCCTTCTCTTCAAGCGTATGTCATAATACACGGTCCCTATCTTTGAGTGTACGTATGTCGCGATGAATAACCACTCTCTTCGAGTGCCTGTCATAATGAACGGTCTATCTCTTTGAGCGTAAACCGTGATGGATGATCCATCTCTTTGAGTGTATGTTGCGATGAATGACCCCTTTCTTAGAGCATATACCGTGATGGAAGACCCCTCTCTTTGAGCGTACATTGCGGTGAATGACCTCTCTCTTCGAGTGTATGTCATAATGAAATGTCCCTCTCTTTGAGCGTATGCCGTGATAGACGACTACTGTCTCTGAGTGTATGTCGCACGGAATAATCTCACTCTTCAAGTGCTTATCATGGTGAATTGTCCCTCTCTTTGAGCTTATACCGTTATGGACGACCTCTCTCTTTGAGTGTATATTGCGATGAATGACCCCTCTCTTCGAATGCATGTTAGGGTGAACGGTCCCTCTCTCTGAGTGTATACTGTGATGGAGGGCCCCTCTCTTTGAGCATATGTCGCGATGAGTTACCCCTCTTTCCGAGTGCATGTCGTAATAAACGCTCCCTTTCTTAGAGTGTATACCTTATTTGATGACCCTTCTCTTTGAGCTACGTCCTAATGAATGACCCCTCTCTTCGACTGCATGTCATGATGAACGATCCATCGCTTTAAGTGTATACCATGATGGACAACCCCTCTCTTTGAGCATATGTCGCAGTGAATAACCCATCTCTTCGAGCGTATGCCATAATGAACAGTCCCTCTCTTTGAGTGTATGCCATGGTGGAGGACCCCTCTCTTTGAGCGTATGTCGCGGTGAATGACCCCTTCTTCGAGTACACATAATGAATGGTCCCTCTCATTAAGCGTATACCATGATGAACGACCCCTCCCTTTGAGCATATGTCGCAATGAATGACCTCTTTGAGCGTATAAAATAATGAAAGGTCCCTCTCTTTGAGTGTATATCGTGATGGATAACCCTTCTCTTTGAGCATATGTCGCAATGAATGACCCCTCTCTTCGAGTGCAAATCATAATGAATGATCCCTTTCTTAGAGCGTATACCGTGGTGGGCGACCTCTCTCTTTGTAAGTCGCGATGAATGACCCCTCTCTTCGAGTGCATGTCATGGTGAATGGTTCCTCTCTTTGAGCGTATACCATGATGGACGACCTATCTCTTTGAGCGTATGTCGCGATATATGACCGCGCTCTTCGAGTGCCTATCATAGTGAATGGTCCCTTTCTTCGAGCGTATACCGTGATGGCTGACCCTTATCTTTAAGCGTATATTACGGTGAATGACCCTTCTCTTCAAGCGTATGTCATAATGCACGGTCCCTATCTTTGAGTGTATACCGTGGTGGACGACCCCTCTCTTTGAGCGTATGTCGCGATGAATAACCACTCTCTTCGAGTGCCTGTCATAATGAACGGTCTATCTATTTGAGCGTAAACCATGATGGATGATCCATCTCTTTGAGTGTATGTTGCGATGAATGACCCCTTTCTTAGAGCGTATAACGTGATGGAAGACCCCTGTCTTTGAGCGTACATCGCGGTGAATGACCTCTCTCTTCGAGCGTATGTCATAATGAAATGTCCCTCTCTTTGAGCGTATGCCGTGATAAACTACTGTCTCTGAGTGTATGTCGCAAGGAATAATCTCACTCTTCAAGTGCTTATCATGGTGAATTGTCCCTCTCTTTGAGCTTATACCGTTATGGACGACCCCTCTCTTTGAGTGTATATTGCGATGAATGACCCCTCTCTTCGAATGCATGTTAGGGTGAACGGTCCCTCTCTCTGAGTGTATACTATGATGGAGGGCCCCTCTCTTTGAGCATATGTCGCGATGAATTACCCCTCTTTCCGAGTGCATGTCGTAATAAACGGTCCCTTTAGAGCGTATACCTTGATTGATAACCCTTCTCTTTGATCTATGTCCTAATGAATGACCCCTCTCTTCAAGTGTATGTCATAATGAATGGTCCCTTTGTTAGAGTGTATACCGTGATGGACGACCCCTCTTATGAGTGTATGTCATGATGAATGACCCCTCTCTTCGAGTGCATGTCATAATTAATGGCCCCTTTCTTAAAGCGTGTACCGTGATGGACGAACCCTCTCTTTTAGCATATGTCGCGATGAATAACCCCTCTCTACGAGTGCATGTCATAATGAATGGTAACTCTCTTTGAGCATATATCGTGATCGATGACCCCTCTCTTTGAGCAAATGTTGCGATGAATAACCCTTCTTAGAGCGTATATCAAGATGAGCTAACCCTCTCTTCGAGCGTATGTCTCGATAAATGACGCCTCTCTTCGAGTTCTTGTCATAGTGAACGGTCCCTTTCTTAGAGCGTATACCGTGATGGATGACCCCTCTCATTAAACGTATGTCGCAATGAATGACCCCTCTCTTCTAGTGCATGTCATAATGAACGGTCTTTTTCTTAAAGCGTATACCGTGATAGACAACCCCTCTCTTCGAGTGCTTGTCATATAATGGTGAATGACCCCTCTCTTCTAGCGTATGTCATAATGAACGGTCCCTTTCTTTGAGCGTAAGCCGTGATAGACGACCCCTCTTTTTGAGCATATATCGGGATGACTAACTCCACTCTTTGAGCGTATGTCACGGTGGATGATCCTATCTTCTAGCGTATGTCATATTGAACGGTCCCTCTCTTTGAGCGTATGCCGTGATAGACGACCCCTCTCTCTGAGTGTTTGTCGCGAAGACTGATGCCACTCTTAGAGTGCATGTCATGGTGAACGGTCCCTCTCTTTGAGCGTATACCGTGATGGACGAACCCTCTCTTTGAGCATATGTCGCGATGAATGACCCCCTCTACGAGTGCATGTCATAATGAACGGTCCCTCTCTTTAAGTGTATACCGTGATGGACGATCCCTCTCTTTCAGTATATGTCGCATTGAATTACCTCTTCGAGCGTTTGACATAATAAAAGGTCACTCTCTTTGCGTGTATGCCGTGATGGATGACCCCTCTCTTTGAGCGTAGGTCGCAGTGCATGATCACTCTCTTCGAGGGTATGTCACAGGGCATGATCACTCTTTGAGCGTATGTCATAATGAACGGTCCTTCTCTTTGAGCGTATACTGTGTTGGATGACCACTCTTTGAGCGTATTTCGTTGAGAATGAAACCTCTCTTCGAGTGCATGTCATGGTGAGTGGTCCCTCTCTTTGAGCGTATATCGTGAAGAATGACCCTTCTCTTTTAGCGTATGTCGCGGTGAATGACCCCTCTCTTCGATTGCATGCCATAATAAATGGTACCTTTCTTAGAGCGTATACCGAGATGGACGACACCTCTCTTTAAGCATATTTCACGATGAATGACCCCTCTCTTCGAAGTGCATGTCCAATTGAACGGTCCCTGTCTTGGAGCATATACCGTGATCGACGACCCCTCTCTTTGAGCATATGTCACGATGAATGACCCTTCTCTTCGAGTGAATGTCATGGTGAAATGTCCCTCTCTTTGAGTGTATACCGTGATGGATGACCCTTCTCCTTGAGCGTATGTCGCAGTAAATGATCCCTCTCTTCGAGCATATGTCATAATGAACAGTCCCTCTCTTGGAGCGTATACCATGATGGACCACTCCTCTCTGTGAGCGTATGTCGCGATGAATGACCCCTCTTCAAGTGCAAGGCATAATAAACAGTCACTTTCTTAGAGCGTATACCATGATGGACGATCCTTGTCTTTGAGCGTATATCGCGGTGAATGACCCCTCGCTTCGACTGTATGTCATAATGAACGGTCCATCTCTTTGAGCGTATGCCGTGATGGACGATCCCTCTCTTTGAGTGTATATCGCGATGAGTGACCCCTCTCTTAGATTACATGTCATGGTGAACGACCCTTCTCTTTGAGCGTATGTCGCGGTAAATTATGCCTCTCTTCGACCATATGTCATAATGAATGGTCCCTCTCTTGGAGCGTATATCATGATGGACCACCCCTCTCTGTGAGCGTATGTCGCGATGAATGACCCCTCTTCGAGTGCAAGGCATAATAAACAATCACATTCTTAGAGCGTATACCATGATGGACGATCCTTCTCTTTGAGCGTATGTCGCGGTGAATGACCCCTCGCTTCGACTGTATGTCATAATGAACGGTCCATCTCTTTGAGCGTATGCCGTGATGGACGATCCCTCTCTTTGAGTGTATATCGCGATGAGTGACCCCTCTCTTAGATTACAAGTCATGGTGAATGGTCCCTCTCTTTGAGTGTATATCGTGGTGGACAACTCTTCTCTTTGAGCGTATGTTGCGATGAAAGACCCCTCACTTCGAGTGCATGTCAGAATGAACGGTCCCTTTTTTAGAGTGAATAGCATGATGAACGACCCCTCTCTTTGAGCGTATGTCTCGAAGAACGACCCCTCTCTTCGAGTGCATGTCATATTGAACGGCCCCTCTCTTTGAGCGTATACCATGATCGATGACCCCTCTCTTTGAGCCTATGTTGCCATGAATGATCATTCTCTTCGAGTGCATGACAAGGTGAACGGTCCCCCTCTTTGAGCGTATACCATGGTTGATGACCCCACTTTTTGAGCGCATGTCGCGATGAATGACCCACCTCTTCGACTGCATTTCGTAATGAACGATCCTTTCTTAGAGTGTAATCCGTGATGGACGACCTTTCTGTCTGAACGCATGTCGCAATGAATGACCCCTCTCTTCGAGTGCGTGTCATAATGAACAATCTCTTTCTTAGAGCGTATGTCGTGATGGACGATCCCTCTCTTTGATCTCATTCCGCGATGACTGACTTCTGTTCGAGTGCAAGTCATTGCGAACGGTCCCTCTGTTTGAGAGTATACCATGATGGACGACCCCTCTCTTTGAGCGTATGTCGCGAGGAATAACCCCTCTCTTCGAGTGCATGCCATAATAAACAGTCTCATTCTTAGAGCTTAAAATGTGATGGATGACCCTTCTCTTTGCGCGTATGTTGCGATGAATGACCCCTCTTTTCGAGTGCATTCCATAATGATCGCTCCCTTACTTAGATCATATACCATGATGGCTGACCTTTCTCCTTGAGCGTATATCGAGGTGAATGACCCATCTCTTCGAGCGCATGCCATGATGAACAGTCCATCTCTTTGTGCGTATACCGTGACGGACGACCCCTCTCTTTGAGCGTATATCCCGATTAATGACCCCTATCTTCCAGTCCATGTAAAAATAAACGGTCCCTCCCTTTGAGTGTATATTGTGATGAACAAACCATCTCTTTGAGTGTATATCGCGATGAATGACCCCTCTCTTCGAGTGCATGTCATGATGAATGATCCCTCTTTGAGCTCTTACCGTGATGGACGACCCCATTCATTGAGTGTATGTCATGATGAATGACCCCTCTCTTCAAGTGTATGTCATAATGAATGATCCCTCTCTTTGAACGAATGCCATGACGAACGACCCCTCTTTTTGAGCGTATGTCGCGGTGAATGACCTCTCTCTTCGACGTATGTCATATTGAACGGTCCCTCTCTTTGAGCGTATACTGTGATGGACGACCCCTCTCTTTATGCATATGTCGCGTTGAATGATCCCACTCTTCGAGTGCATGTCACGGTGAACGGTCCCTCTCTTTGAGCGTATATCGTAATGGATGACTCCTCTCTTTGAGCGTATGTCGGGATGATTGACCCCTCCGTTAGAGTGCATGTCATAATTAACGTTTCCTTTCTTATAGCGTATACCGTGATGGATGACCTCTCTCTTTGACTGAATGTCGCAATGAATGACCCCTCTTTTCGAGTACATGTCATAATGAACGGTCCCTATCTTTGAGCGTATACCATGATGGACGTCGCCGCTGTTTGAGCATATGTCGCGATGAAAGACCACTCTCTTCGAGTGCATGTCATAATGATTGGTCCCTCTCTTTGTCGCAATGAATGACCCATCTCTTCGAGTGCCTTTCATAATGAACAGTCCCTTTCTTAGAGCGTATACCGTGATGGACAACCCCTCTTTTTGAGCATATTTTTTGATGAATGACCCCTCTCTTTGAGTGCATGTCATGGTCAGCGGCCCCTCTCTTTGAGTGTATACCATGATGGACGACCCTTCTTGTTGAGCGTATGTCGCGAGAAATGACCCCTCTCTTCGAGTGCATGCCAAAATAAATTGTCCCTTTCTTAGAGGTTATAACGTGATTGACGACCCTTCTCTTTGAGCATTTGTTGCTATGAAATGACCCCTCTCTTCGAGTGCATTCTATTATGAACGGTCCCTTTCTTAGAGCGTATACCATGATGGATGACCCCTCTTTTCGAGTGCATGTCATAATGAACAATCCCATTCTTACAGCGTATACGATGATGGACAACCCCTCTCTTTGAGCGTATGTCGAGAGGAATGAACCCTCTCTTCGAGTGCATGTCATAATAAACAGTCTCATTCTTAGAGCTTATAATGTGATGGAGACCCTTCTCTTTGAACGTATGTTGCGATGAATGACCCCTCTTTTCGCGTGCATTCCATAATGAATGGTCCCTTTCTTAGAGCGTATACCGTGATGGATGACCCTTCTCCTTGACCGTATGTCGCGGTGAATGACCCGTCTCCTTGACCCTATGTCGCGGTGAATGACCCGTCTCTTCGAGCGTAAGTCATAATGGACGGTCCATCTCTTTGTGCGTATACCATGATGGACGACCCCTCTCTTAACCGTATGTCGCGATGAATGACACCTCTCTTCGAGTGCATGTCATAATGAACGGTCCCTCTCTTTGTGCGTATACTGTTATCAATGACACCTCTCTTCGAGTGCATGTCATAATGAATGGTCCCTCTCTTTGTGCGTATACCGTTATCAATGACCGCTCCCTTTGAGTGTATGTTGCGATGAATGATCCTTTCCTTCGAGTGCATGACATGGTGAACGACCCCTCTCTTTGAGCGTATACCGTGATGGACGACCCCTGTCTTTAAGCGTATGTCGCGATAAATGACCCCTCTGTTCAAGTTCATGTCATAATGAACAATCCCTTTCTAAGAGCGTATATCGTGATGGATGACCCCTCTCTTTGAGCAAATGTTGCGATGAATGACCTTTCTCTTCGAGTGAATTTTATGGTGAACGGTTCCTCTCTTTAAGCGTATACCGTGATGGACGACCCCTCTCTTTGAGCATATGTCGTGATGAATGACTCCACTCTTCGAGTGCATGTCATAATGAACGATAGCTTTCTTGAAGCGTATACCGTGGTGGACGATCCCTCTTTTTGAGCGTATGTTGCAATGAATGACCCCTCTCTTCGCGTATATGCCATAATAAACAGTCCCTCTCTTTGAGCGTATGCCGTGATGGACGACCCCTCTTTTTGAGCGTATGTCGGGATGAATGACCCCTCTCTTTGAGTGCATGTCATGGTGAACGGTCACTCTCTTTGAGCGTATGCCGTGATAGACGACCCCTCTCTTTGAGCGTATGTCGCGAAGAATGGCCCTCTCTTCGAGTGCATGTCATAATGAACAGTCCCTCTCTTTGAGAGTATACAATGATGGACGATCCTCTCTTTGCGCGTATGACACGGTGAATGACCCCTCTCTTCAAGCGTATGGCGTAATGGATGGTCCCCTCTTTGAGCGTATGATGTGATGGATGACCCCTCTCTTTGAGCGTATGTCGCAATGAATAACCCATCTCTTCAAGTGCATGTCATTATGAATGTTCCCTCTCTTTGACCGTATACCGTGATGAACGACCCCTTTCTACTAGTGCATATCATAATGAACGGTCTCTTTCTTAAAGCTTATATCGTGATGGACGACCCCTCTCTTTGAGCGTATGTTGCAGTGATTGACCCCCTCTCTTCGAGTGTATGTCATAATGAATGATTCCTCTCTGATATGATCCCGGTTACATGAGTTTCCAGAATTTACTAGTTGCCCGATCATGAACGTTGTAAGTAATTCAAAAGGTGATAAAATGAATTTAAAAGGGTTATTGATGATGGGATTGGTATGATTGCGTAAGCTAATTTAGTGATTTGATGAGAATGTATAAGATGAATGAAGGATGATGATGAAGGCATATGTTTAATTAATGCATGAGTTATGATAGTAAGTAACCAGGAAAGAACCGACATTATAGAGAATGTCGACCCGAATCCTATTGGATGTTTTGAGGAACGAGGAAGTAACCAACACAATGTCATCCAACTCTCTTGTGATAGGGTCAAAATATTTTTGTAACAATCTCTTTATCTCACGATTAAAATCTTGAGACATAATGAAACAAAGAAAAAAATCCTCAAAAATCAAAATCTCACTATTTAAACTCCAAAAAAATTCACTAACCAAATCCTCACTGTCACTCAGAAAAAAGATCACTCCACTCGTGTTTGCACTTGGAATAGGCTTTTCCCTTGATGAACAATCTTGCATTTTACCACTCATTCTCTCCCTATGTTCTTAAAGGAACTAGATCGACTTGATCAAATATTTTTCCTTGTGGAATCGGCTTAAAATAAAATTGAGTATGGTGGTAGATGTAAGGTAATATGATAGGAAAAAAATATGAAACCAATGATGCTAAAATTGAAGGATGGTGTAAAACACAAATGATGCTCAAAATCAAGAATCAAATTGATAACAAATGATGCAATATTCTTTCGCACTTTTATTCCAAGCTTTTATTTTCTCTTTTGAATATTTTTCTTATTTTTATATCAATTTTTAATTTTTTTTCTTCCGAGAAAATGAAAGTTAATACTTACTTGTTCGACTTAGCTCTGATACCAAATGATATGATCATGGTTACATGAGTTTCCGGAATTCACTAGTTGACCGATCGTGAATGTTGTAAGTAATTCAAAAGGTGATGAAATGAATTCAAAGGGGTTTTTGATGATGGGATTGGTATGATTGCGGAAGCTAATTTAGTGATTTGATGAGAATGTATAAGATGAATGGAAGATGATGATGAAGACATATGTATAATTAATGCATGAGTTATGATAGTAAGTAACTAGGAAAGAACCGGCATTATAGAGAATGTCAACCCGAATCCTATTGGATGTTTAGAGGAACGAGGAAAGAATCAACACTATATAAAAGTAAAGACCTGTTTCCTATAATGTTCATAAACAAAAGACTATGACCCTCTAGTTAGAAACCTTGGTATATGGAAATAAGGAATGACGCCATAAGGAGAATTCCTTGATATGTCGGATAAGTTCAATGAAGAACAAAGAGATAAAACTCTCACAGAAAAGTGTATTAGAGTCAAAGTTGATTTTTTTACTAATGAAATGCTAGGGACTATTTATAGGAAAACAAAATAAAAAAAAAGTCTAATAAATAAACATGACAATGATGACAAGACATTAAGGCCTGTGTTCTTCCATCTTCTTTGGTAGCTAAATAGTTTTATAGAATATGTAGGATGATTGTGGACAACACTAGGATAAATGTAGACATCCATTTGTACAAGGGATAGTGTCTCATTAAATTCCATGCTCATCTACAAGTCATTTATCCTCCTTGAATGTCATAATGGTATGAATAAAGAATCTCTTCAATGTGTATCTTATTGTAGAATTTGAATAGTCTCACAAAATTGATGATAAGAGGGCCTTGAATGCTTTTTTTTTCTGAAAAAAGATGTCATTCAATTTCTTGTCTCTCTTGCTGAATATGAAAAGTCTCACCTTGGTTCAAGTTCATCCTTGCATGCCTTTCCTGTAATAAAATTCCAGTTTGCTTTGTCTTCGGTAAAATGACCATATCTCAAGCTCCCGATATCAGATCAATGTGATTCAAAGTGCATTGGAAAGATAAGAAATAGGGAAACAATTTTTAAGAAGACTTAAAAACTCATTTCGGCCTAGATCCAACTCAAATATGGAGATTAAGTTGGCTTAATATACAAGACTCCTTGAATTCCCTCTTTATGTATTGTTTTAATTCATGCCTTCACTCTGACTTGATTTCTTGAATCCCAAAAGACTTCAAATATGTCTTTATTCAGCCTTAATGCACCTAATAACACAAAATCATATGTTAAAATAATGCAACTTATATGCAAATTAGAACTTAAATAAACTAGCATGCTTAATGAACATAACTTATTCAATGAACTAGCATGCTTATGAACTACCATGCTTACATGAGATAACATAATATTAAGTGAACTACCATGCATTCTTAAACATGCAAAATTATTAATGCTCATGCAACTACACGCAACAAACCCCTAAGCTAGCACTCAAGAATGCATATACTGACATGAATAACTAAAAGATGAAATAAGAAAAAACTCCCTTAACCTTGAAGATCTTCGATGATGGTGGAGGTTCTTCCTTCGGGTTGAAATATACCTTAAAAAATATGACCCCAGTTTAAACGTCCAAAAAGATGGAAAAATAAGCTTCTTGAAGCTTATTGAATGTAAACAACTTGCCTCGGTCAAACGGTCTCAAAAAGGTTGCAGAAAATAATTTAAGGATCGTATCTGTGCTCGCATCACTCTCTTTGAGCGTATACCGTGATGGATGACCCTTCTCTTTGAGTGTATGTCGTAATGACTGACCCCTCTCTTCGAGCGTATATCAAAATGAATGGCCCCTTTCTTACAGCGCATAACGTGATGGACTACCCCTCTCTTTGAGTGTATATTGTGATGAATCACCCCTCCCTTGGGAGCATGTTATAATGAACAGTCCATTTCCTAAAGCGTATACCGTGATGGACGACCCTTGTCTTTGAACGTATGTCACGATGAATGACCCTCTCTTTTAGTGAATGTCATAATGAACAGCCCATTTCTTAAAGCGTATTCCGTGATCGACAACCCCTCTCTTTGAGCGTATGTCACGATGAATGGTCCCACTCTTCGAGTGCATGTCATTGTGAACGGTCCCTCTTTTTGAAAGTATACCGTGGTGGACGACCCTTCAATTTGAGCGTAAGTCGTGATGAATGACTCCTCTCTTTGAGCGTATGTCATAATGAACGATCCCTATCTTTGAGCGTATACCGTGATGGACGACCCCTCTCTTTGAGCGTATGTTAGGGTGAATGACCTTGTCTTCGAGCGTATGTCATAATGAACTGTCCCTCTCTTTGAGCATATACCGTGTTGGATGACCCCTCTCTTGGAGCGTATGTCGCGATGAATAACCCCTCTCTTTAAGTGCATGTCATAATGATCGGTCCCTCTCTTTAGGTTATACCATGATGGATACCCCTCTCTTTGAGCGTATGTCACGATGAATGACCCTTCACTTCGAGTACATGTCATAAATAATGGTCCCTTCCTTAGAGCGTATACAACAATGGATGACCCATCTCTTTGAGCATATGTCGCAATGAATAACTCTTCTCTTTGAGTCCATATCATAATGAACGGTCCCTTTTTTAGAGCGCATAACGTGATGGACGACTCCTCTATTTGAGTATATGTCGCAATGAATGACCCCTCTCTTCGAGTGCATGTCGTAATGAATGGTCCTTTTCTTAGAGAGTATACCGTGATGGTTGACCCCTTTCTTTGAGCGTATGTCGTGGTGAATGACATCTCTCTTCGAGCATATGTCGCAATGAATGACCCCTCTCTTCGAGTGCATGTCATGGTGAACGAGTCCTCTCTTTGAGTGTATACCGTGATGGACGACCCTCTCTTTGAGCGTATGTTGCGATCAATGACCCCTTTCTTCGAGTACATGTAATAATCAATGGTCTGTTTCTTAGAGCGTATACTGTTATGGACGACCCCTCTCTTTGAGCGTATGTCGCAATGAATGACCCCTCTCTTCGAGTGCATGCCATAACGAATGGTCATTTTCTTATACGTATACCGTGATGAATGACCCCTTCTCTTTGAGCGTATGCTGCGATGATTGACACCTCTCTTTGATTGCATGTCATAATGTACGGTCCGTCGCTTTGAGCTTATACCGTGATCGATGACCCCTCTGAGCGTATGTTGCGATGAATGACCCCTCTATTCGAGTGTATGTCATGGTGAACAGTCGCTCTCTTTGAGCGTATAATGTGATGGACGAAACCTCTCTTTGAGCGTATGTCGCGCCGAATGACCCCTCTCTTTGAGTGCATGCCATAGTTAATGGTCTCTTTCTTAGAGCGTATACCTCGATGGACTCCTCTCTTTGAGCGTATGTCGCGATGAATGACACCTCTCTTCGAGTGCATGTCATGGTGAACGATCCCTCAATTTGAGCGTATATCGGGAAGAATGACCCTTGTCATTGAGCGTATGTCGCGATTAATGACCCCTCTCTTCGAGTGCTTGTCATAATGAACGATACCTTTCTTAACGCGTATACTGTTGTGGACGACCCCTCTCTTTGAGCGTATGTCATGATGAATGACCCCTCTCTTTGAGTGCATATCATGGTAAACGGTCCCTCTATTTGAGCGTATACCGATATGGACAACCCCTCTCTTGAAGCGTATGTCGCTATAAATAACCTCTCTCTTCTAGTGCATGTCATAATGCACGGTCCCTCTCTTTGACCGTATACTCTGATCGATAACCCCTCTCTTTGAGCGTATATTGCGATGAATGACCCCTCTCTTCGAGTGCATGTTATGGTGAACGGTCGCTCTCTTTGTGTGTACACTATGATGGACAACCCCTCTCTTTAAGTGTATGTCGCGATGAATGACCCCTCTCTTTATTTAGTTTAATCAACACTCAAACTTATTTGTGTTTTTAATTTTATTTTACAGAAGCAATAAGACCAAAGGAAGCATATTAAGTATACCAATCCTTAAGGAGACGATAACTCGATAAAATACTTATCACTTATTACTTGACATGTACACTTGCACCCCAATTGCGCATATTCAGTACGAATCATTATAATGGACGGTCTCTTTCTTATATATCGTGGTGGACGACCCCTCTCTTTGAGCGTATATCACGGTGAATGACCCCTCTCTTCGAGCGTAAGTCATAATGAACGGTCCATCTCTTTTAGCGTACGCCATGACGGACGACCACTCTCTTTGAGCATATATCGCGATGAATGACCCACTCTTTGAGTGCATGTCATGGTGAACGATCCCTCTCTTTGAGCGTATACCGTGATGGATGACCCCTCTCTTTGAGCGTATGTCGCGATGAATGAACCCTCTCTTTGAGTGCATGTAATAATGAACGGTCTCTCTCTTTAAGAGTATATCGTGATCGATAACCCCTCTCTTTGAGCGTATATTGCGATGAATGAACCTTCTTTTCAAATGCATGTCATGGTGAACGTTCCCTGTCTTTGACCGTATACCGTGATGAACAGGTATGTCGCAATGAATGACACTCTCTTTGAGTGCATGTCATAATGAACGGTCCATCTCTTTAAGTGTAAACCGTGACGAACGACCCTTCTCTTTGAGCGTATGTCGCGATGAATGACCCCTCTTCGAATGCATGTCATAATGAACGGTCCCTCTCTTTTAGCGTATACCGTAATCGATGATCCCTCTCTTTAAGCGTATGTTGCAATGAATGACCCCTCTCTTCGAGTGCATGTCATAATAAACGGTCCCTCTCTTTGAGCGTATAAAGTGATCAATGACCCCTCTATTTTAGTGCAAATTATAGTGAATGGTTCCTTTCTTAGAGCGTATATCGTGATGAATGATCCATCTCTTCGAGTGCATGTCATAATGAACAGTCTCTTTCTTAGAAAGTCTATCATGGTGGTTGCCCCTCTCTTTGAGCGTATATCAATGTAAATGACCCCTCTTCGAGCTTATGTCATAATGAACGGTCCTTCTCTTTGAGGGTATACCGTGATGGACAACCCTTCTCTTTTAAGTGTATGTCGCGATGAATGACCTTCTCTTCGAGTACATGTCATAATGAAACAGTCCCTTTGATGTGAGCACATCATGTCAAGTTCAACAGGTTGATTCGGAGGTCTTACCATCAGGACCTATCACACGTTCTAAGGCAAAGAAATGCAGGGAAGCTCTTTTCCTTACTTGTGCTAACATTTCAGATTCATTTGAGAATGTTCATGCCTTAGAATATGATGTTTATAATGTGTTGCATGCTGATATGTGATATATTAGTATGTGTGTTTACTTATGTATATACTATGTTAATTATGTTTGCATTTGGTTTAAGTGTGTTTGTGTGGTTAAAATAAGACTACAAGTCTTTTTAGATGTGTTTGCCTTGTTCTAATATAGGTACTTAGGAGAACCTTAGCTCAAGTGGGCATACTCAGCTCATGTCCAGCTCAGGAGAGTGTATGCAGTTCAATACCAGCTCAAGTGGATTATATTCAAATCAGAAGAAGCTCAATGGTGTGCACGCAGCTCACCTTAGCTTGAGGCAGCTCAGAGGCTTAGCGCCCAGCTCCATTTAGCTCCTAACACTCTTAGCTAGTTCGTTTAGCTCATCTCCATTTCCAGCTCAACTCAAATCAAGTTGAAGTGACCTACAGCAGCTGAAACCTATCGTACACGAAGAGTAGGTGTCCTACGCATGTGCCATGCATGTGGGGCCCACATAGCACCCTTCTCCACAAGTTTGGGCATCCAAAAGCAAGCAAGCCAAACAAGGCCCTTGCTCTGAAGACCAATCAGCAACATTGGATAAGAATGAGTATTTTCCTATTCAAATTCAAACATTAAACACATGTTTAATGTGTTTTAAGTGCCAAAACATGTGGCTAAGGATATAAGGAGCCTAGGAGAAGTTATTTGAGCATTTAAATTTTAATTTTCGTTTGAATTAAGGCCACAAATTCAAATTTGGCCAACTTCTCCTTTATTCCTATATATTTACTCAATTTTGTAAAGAAAAGGTTAGACAATTTTATGAAACAATATTTTTGTGAGAAATTCTCTCAATTTCAGTTCTTCATTGAACTTTTCTTGACATTTTTAGACTTTGTTTGAGTGTGTCAATTCCTTGATACTTCGGGTTCCTAGATCACTATCTAGAGGGTCCAAGTCCGTTGACGGAAAACATATTCGATTTGGGTCCGCTCAGTATATTGTTCGGGTTCTTTCGAGTTCAACGTTGTTATTATTTTTCCAGCAACTTCAACATCCAATTCTGCCATTTTGGATATTATAATGCAGCCATGAAAGCCCTTGAAGCATTTCATCTTCGTTAAATCCTAAAAACGCAGAAATCCTTCATCTTTTTCTTTCTTTGTTTTTTTTAATTTTTTTTGTTCTCTAGTAATTTTAACACTATTCTTACGTCTATAATCTTGTGTTTATTGCAGAGATATGCGTGCTATTATCCTAGATCCGTTTCAAACAAGGATGGTTGTTTTTGAAGCAACGTATCTGTTTATTACCCTTTCTTAGGGCGTATACCATGATGGATGACCCCTCTCTTTGAGTTCATGTCATAATGAATGCTCCACTTCTTAGAGTGTATACCATGGTAGACGACCCCTCTTTGAGCGTATGTCGCGATGAATGACTCTTCTCTTCTTTCTGCATGTCATAATGAACGTCCCTTTCTTAGAGTATATACCGTGATGGACGACACCTCTCTTTGAGCGTATGTTATGGTGAATGACCGTCCCTTTCTTAGAGTATATACCGTGATGGACGACACCTCTCTTTGAGCGTATGTTATGGTGAATGACCCCTGTCTTCAAGCATCTGCTATAATGAACGGTCCCTCTCTTTGAGTGTATGTCATAATGAACGGTACCTCTCTTTGAGCGTATACCATGATGGACGACCCCTCTCTTTGAGCATATGTTGTGATGAATGACCCCACTCTTTGGGTGCATTTCATAATGAACGGTTCGTTTCCTAGGGCGTATACTGTGATGGACGACCCTTGTCTTTGAGCGTATATCACGATTATTGACCCCTCTTTGAGTGCATGTCATAATGAATGGTCCCTTTCATAGAGTGTATATCGTGGTGGACGACCCCTCTCTTTGAGCGTATGTTATAATGAACGATCCCTCTTTTTGAACGTATGTCGTGATGGATGACCCCTCTCATTGAGCGTATGTCGCGATGAATAACCCTATTCTTCGAGTGCATGTCATAATGAACGGTCCCACTCTTTGACCATATACCGTGATGGACAACCCGTCTCTTTGAGCATATGTCGCGATGAATGATTCCTCTCTTTGAGTGCATGTCATAATGAGCGGTCACTTTTCTTAGAGTGTATACCTTGATGGACAACCCCTCTCTTTGATGGACAAATTGATTAGCCTAGACAAAGATTAAAGACTCATTATTCTGGTGTTAAAGGCCTATTAATTTGTAGGTTATCATATCTTCAATTGACAGCCAAAAAGGTTTGATCTAACAAGGATGAATGTGGACATTCGTAAGATGAATGTAGACATACAAATCATCCACAGGAGAAACTCTTGGGCTAATGAACTTGATTAAGTTGTCATTCATCCTCCTTTAATGGGGCATTGAATTCAGCAATTGAATGGACTCTTGAATTTGTTGAACAAGCATCTTGTGACTATTCCCGTACTGAATTTCCAGCACTGTCTTCACTAATTTAATCATATCTTAAGATCCTGATATCGGATTGAGGTGATTAAAAGTGCGTTGGAAAGCTAAGAAATAGAGGAATAAGTTTGAAGCAGACCTCAAGACTCAAATATGCTCGTATCCAATCCAAAAATGGCGAACAAGTTGACTGATATTCCTTGAACTCCCTCCTTAAGTGTTGCTTTAGTTCATGCATTTACTCTCCCTTAAGTGCTGATAATGAAGGCTTTCATTGCATGTCTTCTCTATTAAAAACTGATAAGCTTTATGGAGGATTAAGTAGCTCTTAAGTAGTCTTTAAGTGCCTCTTTAAGTGCTGTATCTAGGAGCTCTTCAATGCATTGTTTTCTTGCTGAAACTGAAAGCCTTTAAGTGGTGTGTAAATCTCCCTTGAATGTCTTGAAACTGATCAGCCATCATGGTGTCTTCAAGTGTCTTTAATTGGTAGTAAATGACTTGTCATTCTTGTAGAAAATGATCAGCCATTTGATCCCAAATGAATACCCTAGATGAAAATATAAGCAACCATTAGATAACAACTTTATTCAATAAAATAAAACTGAATGCATGAAACATATTTAATGAGCTAGTTTAATTAATGAAACTAGTTACATTGAATGATCTAGTTTAATTAATTTATCCACACACTAAATGAACTCATAAACATGCTTTAAGTGAACTATCATGCATTAATTAAACTAATGAACTTAATTGAACTAACATGCTTAAATGAATATCAAGCATTATTTATTCATGCACACATGCTGAAATTAAATTTAAAAAACTTAAGAAAGAACTCATGTGATATTTGGGATTCGTTGCTTCAAAAACAACGATCCTTGTTTGAAACGGATCTAGGATAATAGCAAGCAAGTCTCTGCAATAAACACAATATTATGGATGTTAGAATGATGTTAAAACAATAAGAAAACAAAGAAAAAAAAAACTGAAACAAAGAAGAAAAGGGATGAAGGAATTCTGGCAGTTTCTGGAGGTTAATGAAGATGAAATGCTCCGAAGGCTTTCATGGAAGCATTAAAACGTCCAAAATGGCAGAATTGGATGTTTAAGTTGCTGGGAAATAACAATGACGTTGAACTCGAAAGAACCCGAACAATATACTGAGCGGACCCGAATCGAATACGTTCTTCGTCAACGGACTTGGACCCTCTAGATAGCGATCTAGGAACCCGAAGTATCAAGGATTTGACACACTCAAACAAAGTCTGAATTTGTCAAGAAAAGTTTAATGAAGAACTGAAATTGAGAGAAAATCTCACAAGTGATTTTATTCATAAAATATCTAACCTTGTCTTTACAAAATTAAGTAAATATATAGGAACAAAGGAGAAGTTGGCCAAATTTGAATTTGTGGCCTTAATTCAAACGAAAATTAAAATTTAAATGCTCAAATAACTTCTCCTAGGCTCCTAATATCCTTAGCCACATTTTTTGGCACTTAAAACACATTAAACATGTGTTTAATGTTTGAATTTGAATAAGAAACCACTCATTCTTATCCAATGTTGCTGATTGGTCTTCAAAGCAAGGGCCTTGTTTGGCTTGCTTGCTTTTGGACGCCCAAACTTGTGGAAAGGGGTGCTATGTGGGCCCCACATGCATGGCACATGCGTAGGACACCTGCTCTTCATGTACGATAGGTTTCAGCTGCTGTAGGTCACTTCAACTTGAGTTGAGTTGAGCTGGAAATGGAGATGAGCTGAAACGAACTAGCTAAGAGTGTTAGGAGCTAAATGGAGCTGGGAGCTAAGCCTCTGAGCTGCCCCGAGCTAAGGTGAGCTGCGTGCACACCATTGAGCTTCTTCTGAGCTAAATATAATCCACTTGAGCTGGTATTGAACTGCATACGCTCTCCTGAGCTGGAGATGAGCTGGATATGTCCACTTGAGCTAAGGTTCTCCTAAGTACCTATATTAGAACAAGGCAAACACATCTAAAAAGCCTTGTAGTCTTATTTTAACCACACAAACACACTTAAAACCAAATGCAAACATAATTAACATAGTATATACATAAGTAAACACACATACTAATATATATACCTAAATATGTCACATATCAGCATGCAACACATTATAAACAACATATTCTAAGGCATGAACATTCTCAAATGATTCTGAAATGTTAGCACAAGTAAGGAAAAGAGCTTCCCTGTATTTCTTTGCCTTAGAACGTGTGATAGGTCCTGATGGTAAGACCTCCGGATCAACCTGTTGAACTTGACATGATGTGCTCACATCATCCCCCCTTTCTTGAAAAGGATTTGACCTCAAATCTACAGAAATATCATACGGGGTTAAATCCGAAACATTAAATGTGGCACTTACAGTGTACTCGCCCGGTAAGTCTATCTTGTAGGCGTTGTCAGTCACTTTCTCCAACACCTGAAAAGGACCATCTCCTCGCGGTAACAACTTAGACCGCCTTTGGGCTGGAAATCGTTCCTTTCGGAAGTGAACCCAAACCCAATCACCAGCATCAAAGGTGACTCGCTTTCTTCCCTTATTTGCTTGCTTTTCGTACTGTTGAGTCCTTCGTTCTAAATTCTCCTTCACCTATTGATGCAACTTCTTCACATATTCTGCTTTCGCTTGACCGTCTCTGTTCGTCACTTGTTCCTGTGGCAAAGGTAACAAATCTAGAGGCGTAATAGGGTTAAAACCATAAACAACCTCAAATGGTGACATCTTAGTAGCAGAATGTATAGCACGATTATACGCAAACTCAACATGTGGCAAACAATCTTCCCAAGTCCTAATGTTCTTTTTAATGATGGAACGCAACAAAGTAGATAAAACACGATTAACAACCTCAGTTTGTCCATCAGTCTGGGGATAACAAGTAGTAGAAAACATGAGTTTTGTACCTATTTTGCTCCAAAGAGTCCTCCAGAAATGACTCAGAAACTTAACATCCCTGTCAGAAACAATTGACCTAGGAATACCATGTAATCGAACAATCTCTCTAAAGAATAAGTTAGCCACATTAACAGCATCATCAGTCTTATGGCATGCAATGAAATGTGCCATCTTAGAGAATCTATCAACCACAACAAAGACACTATCTCTACCATTTCTAGTTCGAGGCAATCCCAAAACAAAATCCATTGAAATATCAGTCCAAGGGGAATCAGGAATAGGTAGAGGTAAGTACATACCATGTGGTGAAACCTTCGATTTTGCTTTCTTACATGTCACACAACGTTCACAGTACCTTTCTACGTCTCTACGCATCTTAGGCCAAAATAGATATTCTTTCAATGTCTGTAACGTCTTGGTGACTCCAAAGTGACCCATCAATCCACCCTCATGTGCTTCACGGATCAGAATATCACGCATTGAACCCTGTGGAATGCATATCCTATTTTCTTTGAAAAGATAACCATCATGCCTGTAAAACTTTCCATCTGCACCTTTCTCACAAGCATTATACTTATCTCTAAAATCAGAATCATCAACATACAAGTCACGTATATATGCAAATCCAATCAAATGTGAGTCAAGGTAATTCAAAAGCACATATCTACGTGATAAAGCATCAGCAACGACATTATCTTTACCCTTTTTGTAACGAATGACATGAGGAAAAGACTCTAAAAATTCAACCCATTTAGCATGTCGTTTATTCAATTTATGCTGACCTGTGATATATCGTAAAGCCTCATGATCAGTGTGAATCACAAACTCCTTAGGCAACAAGTAATGTTGCCATGTCTCCAATGCCCGAATCAGTGCATACATCTCCTTGTCGTAGACTGGATAATTCAATGTTGCTCCACTAAGCTTTTCACTGAAGTATGCAATGGGCCTTTTTTCCTGCATTAGCACAGCGCCTATACCAACTCCAGAAGCATCACATTCAATTTCAAAAGTTTTATCAAAGTTAGGTAAGGCTAACACAGGTGACTTCGTTAAATAATCCTTAATTTTCAAAAAGGCATCTTCTTGTTCTTTACCCCATAAGAAGCTAGAATTCTTCTTAATAATCCCTGTTAAGGGTGCGGTAATAGAACTGAAGTTAGGAACAAACCGACGATAGAAACTAGCTAAGCCATGAAAAGATCTAACCTGAGTAATCGATGTCGGTTGTGGCCATTCCTGAATTGCCTTTATCTTCTCAGGATCGACTTCAACACCCTGTGCACTAACAATATAACCAAGAAATGTAAGTTTGTCAGTACAAAACACACATTTCTCTATGTTACCAAACAATCTTTCTTCTCGCAAAGTTTGTAAAACAACTCTCAAATGTTCTACATGATCCTGCAAAGTCTTGCTATAAATCAAAATATCGTCAAAATATACAACACAAAACTTTCCAATAAAAGATCGCAGAAAATGATTCATCAATCGCATAAAAGTACTAGGTGCATTAGTTAAGCCAAAAGGCATTACTAACCATTCGTACAAACCTAGCTTCGTTTTGAAGGCTGTCTTCCATTCATCGCCTTCTCGCATGCGAATCTGATGATATCCACTCTTTAGGTCAATTTTGGAGAAGATGACGGCTCCACAAAGCTCGTCCAACATATCATCAAGTCTGGGAATAGGATGACGATACTTAATTGTAATATGATTCACAGCTCTACAATCTACGCACATCCTCCAAGACCCATCTTTCTTCGGCACTAACAGTACCAGAACAGCACACGGACTCAGACTCTCTCGAATATAACCCTTGTCCATTAATTCTGTCACTTGTCTTTGAAGCTCTTTCGTCTCTTCGGGGTTAGTTCGATAAGCTGATCGATTTGGAATAGTAGCACCTGGGATAAAGTCAATCTGGTGCTCAATGCCACGAAGAGGTGGCAATCCCCTCGGTGTTTCTTCCGGAAACATATCCTTAAATTCCTGCAATAGGGAAACAATTGATGCAGGCAAATCAGAAGGAAAGTCAGTCAATAAACAATAATCTTTAAACATTAAAATAAGTAAAGATTGGTGAGAGGAAAGACATTTCCTGATTTCTCGATTGCTTGCATAAACATTCATCTTTTTCTTCTCCTTTGCAGCTTCCTTACTCTTTTTTAAGCTTGCTTGATCTTCCATCACTTGACTCGATGTCAAAGGAGCCAAAGTAATCTTCTTACCTGCATGCATAAAAGAGTATCGATTTGTAAAACCATCATGCATTACCTTCTTGTCATATTGCCAAGGGCGTCCCAAAAGAAGGTGAGTAGCATCCATCGACACAACATCACAAAGGACCTCGTCCTTGTAACTTCCGACCGAAAACGGTATAACAACTTGTTTTGTTACTTTAAGTTCTCCCCCGTCATTCAACCATTGCAATTTGTACGGATTCGGATGCTTTGTTGTCTTGAGACCTAACCTGTCAACCATCACTGAACTAGCAACATTAGTACAACTACCGCTATCAATAATAACAACACATACCTTATCTTGAATTTTGCATCGCGTGTGAAAGATATTCTCGCGTTGTTGTTCATCCTGAACCTGTTGCACACTCAGACTACGTTTAACAACCATAATTTCCATTACCTTACCAGTCTCAGCAACTTCTAGGACATCCTCTTTATCATCTTCATCAGGGATCTCATGTGGTTCTTCTTCAGAATCTGACTCAATCTCTCCATCATCTCGCATCAACATAACCCTACGATTAGGACACTGGCTAGCAACATGTCCTCGACCAAGGCACTTAAAACATTGAATATCTCTCGATCTCTCTCGTACAACCACTTTTTGTTTACCATGCCCATTATCAGCAACGGGAGGCTTTGGCTTGCTGGACTCGCCTTGTTCTTGAATCCGAAGTGGCGCTTGTGGTGCTTGTTTCCTAGCATGGTTAGGGGTATATAATGGATTCGTAAAAGATTTAAATGGAGTAGTATTACCTCGAGTAGAAACTTTTCTACGTTGTTGTCGCTCAATTTTCATCGCCATATGCACCATGTCATCCAATTCGACATAATGCTGCAATTCAACAACGTTAGCAATTCAGAATTCAAACCTGCCATAAACCGAGCCATAGTCGCCTCACGATCCTCAACTATGTTCGCACGCATCATGGACATCTCCATTTCCTTGAAATAGTCCTCGACGCTCATATTGCCCTGTTTCAAAGTTTGTAATTTCTGAAATAAATCACGATGATAGTGAGAAGAAACAAACCGTTTCCGCATGATACGCTTCATTTCGTCCCATGTTCTCACTGGTCCTTCACCCGCACGTCGTCGACTAACCAGTAATTGATCCCACCACAATAGTGCATAGTCAACAAACTCCAAAGTTGCTAGTCGTACTTTCTTTTGTTCCGAGTAATTGTAACACTCGAAAACGTGTTCAACTTTACTTTCCCATGTTAGATAAGCATCTGGATCTGAACGTCCCTGAAAAGAAGGTATAGCAACTTTTATGTTAGAAATATTATCATCAACTGCACGTCCTGGTCGTTGATTCGTCCGTGGTGATTGTTCGACGTCGTTTTCATCAAGATTCTCATTTTGGACAGATTGGGAACCACCCCCATCTATTCTATCCAAACGAGACTGAATAGGCTCCGATGCTTGGTCTAAAAGACGCTGCAAGGTTCGAGTAAAAGCCTGCATTTGCAAATCTGGTGGATTACTTCCACCGGGACTACGATCGTCAATACCTGTCATTGCAGCAACGAAAAAAAGAAAAGAAAACTATTATGTTAAATAAACGAAATTTTAAAGTCCCTCACTGCACACACAACAAATTCTCGCAGATCACTCCAAAAGAACAATGCACTCAACAAAGTAAGACTCAGCGCTCGTGTTTCACTCGGGAATACTTGAATGGCTCTTTTGATTCCCCTTCTGTGCTCACACTCTCAAATGCCTTTTCCACTCGTTCTCTTGCAAACAGCTCTTTAAGGAACTAATCTGATCCTTTAAACTTGTTATCTGTGTCAAACTCCAAGATATATGTAACGGTGGTACAAACAAGAGTTAAAAGTGAATTAGGGTCTGTTTAGATGACACAAAGGCTGGAAAATAAAGAAAACAAACAAAAAGCAAGGTTGGATAGTAAAACAAAAGAAAAACAATGCTAGAAAGTAAAAAAGAAAGAAAAACAAGGCTGCAAAAAACAAAAGGAAAACAAGAATAAGGCTGGAATTAATGAAGAACAAAGAGAATTAAGGCTGAAAATGAAGTACTTACTGCATTAGAAATGCTTACCACAATCCTATCACCGAACAAACAAAAACACGTCGTTTTAAGTGATTTAGAAGCATTCCATGGTAAACGTAAGCATCCTTCATCATTTTTGTGGTCAAACAGCACATATAAACATGAAAATACACTAAATATTCAAATGTGATTTTTTTTTCAAATTTTTCGAATTTCTTGTTGACTTTGACTTTTCTAGTCAAACTTTGACTTTGACTTTCTTTTTTTTTTTAGAATTTCGATTTTTTTTCTCTTTTTTTTTCTTTTGTTGTTTTTGATATATGTAGTGCCGAAAGTGCTAATATCCAACCAAAGCTCTGATTACCATATGATATTTGGGATTCGTTGCTTCAAAAACAACGATCCTTGTTTGAAACGGATCTAGGATAATAGCAATCAAGTCTCTGCAATAAACACAATATTATGGATGTTAGAATGATGTTAAAACAATAAGAAAACAAAGAAAAAAAAACTGAAACAAAGAAGAAAAGGGATGAAGGAATTCTGGCAGTTTCTGGAGGTTAATGAAGATGAAATGCTCCGAAGGCTTTCATGGAAGCATTAAAACGTCCAAAATGGCAGAATTGGATGTTTAAGTTGCTGGGAAATAACAATGACGTTGAACTCGAAAGAACCCGAACAATATACTGAGCGGACCCGAATCGAATACGTTCTTCGTCAACGGACTTGGACCCTCTAGATAGCGATCTAGGAACCCGAAGTATCAAGGATTTGACACACTCAAACAAAGTCTGAATTTGTCAAGAAAAGTTTAATGAAGAACTGAAATTGAGAGAAAATCTCACAAGTGATTTTATTCATAAAATATCTAACCTTGTCTTTACAAAATTAAGTAAATATATAGGAACAAAGGAGAAGTTGGCCAAATTTGAATTTGTGGCCTTAATTCAAACGAAAATTAAAATTTAAATGCTCAAATAACTTCTCCTAGGCTCCTAATATCCTTAGCCACATGTTTTGGCACTTAAAACACATTAAACATGTGTTTAATGTTTGAATTTGAATAAGAAACCACTCATTCTTATCCAATGTTGCTGATTGGTCTTCAAAGCAAGGGCCTTGTTTGGCTTGCTTGCTTTTGGACGCCCAAACTTGTGGAAAGGGGTGCTATGTGGGCCCCACATGCATGGCACATGCGTAGGACACCTGCTCTTCGTGTACGATAGGTTTCAACTGCTGTAGGTCACTTCAACTTGAGTTGAGTTGAGCTGGAAATGGAGATGAGCTGAAACGAACTAGCTAAGAGTGTTAGGAGCTAAATGGAGCTGGGAGCTAAGCCTCTGAGCTGCCCCGAGCTAAGGTGAGCTGCGTGCACACCATTGAGCTTCTTCTGAGCTAAATATAATCCACTTGAGCTGGTATTGAACTGCATACGCTCTCCTGAGCTGGAGATGAGCTGGGTATGCCCACTTGAGCTAAGGTTCTCCTAAGTACCTATATTAGAACAAGGCAAACACATCTAAAAAGCCTTGTAGTCTTATTTTAACCACACAAACACACTTAAAACCAAATGCAAACATAATTAACATAGTATATACATAAGTAAACACACATACTAATATATATACCTAAATATGTCACATATCAGCATGCAACACATTATAAACAACATATTCTAAGGCATGAACATTCTCAAATGATTCTGAAATGTTAGCACAAGTAAGGAAAAGAGCTTCCCTGTATTTCTTTGCCTTAGAACGTGTGATAGGTCCTGATGGTAAGACCTCCGGATCAACCTGTTGAACTTGACATGATGTGCTCACATCATCATGCAAACTCATGCACAAGTAGGAGGCTTTATTGTTCCAACATAGTTGGTGTTGCATTCTCTAATTTTCAGCCTTGAATAAATATATTTCCCATGGCCTCTTGAAATTTCTTGGTTTTAGCACGAGTCATAGGTCCAATAGGAAATTCTTCTGATTCATTGTTGGTTGTGATCGTATCATTCCCTCCCTCTTGAAAGCGATTTGACCCCAAATCGTCACCTACATGAAATGGAGATAAATCAGCCACATTGAATGTTGCACTGACATTAAACTCACCTGGGAGGTCTAATTGATAGGCATTATCATTGACACGCTTGATCACTTGAAAAGGACCATCCCCTCTAGGCATCAATTTTGATTTGCGTTGGGCTGGAAATCTTTCTTTTCTCATGTACAACCAAACCCAATCTTCCGGCTCGAATGTAATTTGTTTACGTCCCTTGTTAGCTTGTTGCTCATATTGCCTAGTTCTCTTTTCAATATTGTCCCGCACTTGTTGATGGAGTTTTTTTGACAAATTTAGACTTGTTTCTCCCATCTTTATTCACAATTTGATCAGCGGGAAAAGGTAATAAATCCAATGGAGTTAAGGGATTGAAACCATATACTATTTCAAATGGTGACATTTTAGTGGCGGAATGAATGGATCGGTTGTAAGCAAACTCCACATGTGGCAAGCTTTCCTCCCAAGTCCTCAAATTCTTTTTGATGATTATCCTCAACAACATGGATAACACCCGGTTCACCACTTTAGTTTGACAATCTGTTTGTGGATGGCAAGTTGTGGAAAATAACAACTTGGTTCCAATCTTGCTCCATAATGTTCTCCAAAAATGGCTTAAGAACTTCACATCTCGATCAGATACGATAGTTCTTGGAACACCATGCAATCTCATGATTTCCCTGAAAAATAAATTAGCAACATGTGAAGCATCATTAGTCTTATTACAAGGAATAAAATGAGCCATTTTAGAAAATCGATCCACTACTACAAAGTTGGAATCTTTGTTATTCTTTGT
The DNA here is from genome assembly GCA_035048815.1 of Abelmoschus esculentus. NCBI lineage: Eukaryota > Viridiplantae > Streptophyta > Magnoliopsida > Malvales > Malvaceae > Abelmoschus > Abelmoschus esculentus. Next base: position 15,219,091 of record JAUCBN010000007.1, on the reverse strand, counting down.
ACGTGGCAGCCCAAGTACAAAATCCATGGATATGTCTACCCAAGGTACATTAGGAATAGGTAGTGGAGTATATAGGCCATGGGGCATGGCTTTTGACTTGGCCTTTCTACATGTGATACAACGATCACATAGCCTCTCAACATCTCGTTTCATCTTTGGCCAATACAAGTGCTCTTGAAGCATGTTCAACGTCTTCGCTACTCCAAAATGTCCCATTAGTCCTCCCCCATGTGCTTCCTTGAGGAGCAACTCTGGAATGGATCCTTGTGGGATGCAAAGCTTCCCTTCCTTGAATAGGTATCCATCATCTCTATAAAACTTATCATGTGCACCTTTCTCACAAATTTTGTACACTTCACCAAAATCATGGTCAGACTCGTATAACTCCTTAATGAAAGCAAAACCTAACAATTTAGATTCTAAGGTGTTAAGAAGGGCATACCTACGTGACAGTGCATCAGCAACAATGTTTTCCTTACCCTTTTTATACATGATCACATAAGGGAAGGCTTCAAGAAACTCAACCCATTTGGCATGTCTCTTGTTTAGCTTATGCTGACCCTTGATGTGCTTTAATGCCTCGTGGTCTGTATGGATGATGAATTCTTTAGACCATAGGTAATGTTACCAAGTTTCCAAGACCCGAATTAGTGCATACATTTCCTTATCATAGGTCGGATAATTGAGTGTAGCTCCACTCAATTTCTCACTAAAGTAGGCTATGGTGCATCCTTCTTGAGATAAAACTGCTCCAATTCCCAAACCTGAAGCATCACATTCAACCTCAAAAACTTTGTTAAAATCAGGTAAAGTTAATAATGGTGCATTAATTAAACAATCCTTAATCAGGTTAAAGGATTTCTCTTGTTCTTCACCCCAAAAGAAGTTGGAATTCTTTTTAATGACCCCGGTTAAAGGAGCAGCTAAGGTGCTGAAATTAGGTACAAACCGACGATAGAAGCTTGCTAAACCATGGAAGCTTCTAACTTGGCTAATGCTTGTGTTGGTCTAGTCCATTCCTCAATTGCCTTAACCTTTTCTCTATCAATTTCTAATCCATCTGCACTCACAACAAAACCTAGGAAAACAACCTTGTTAGTGCAAAATATGCATTTTTGTAGATTAGCATAAAGTCTTTCATTTCTCAAAACATCTAATACTGACCTTAGATGTTGAACATGTTCACTCAAACTCTTGTTATATATAAGAATATCATCAAAATACACTACACAAAACTTACCTAAGAATTGTCTAAGGATGTGATTCATTAATCTCATGAAAGTGCTTGGTGCATTAGTTAGACCGAACGGCATAACCAACCACTCATATAATCCTTGTTTAGTCTTGAATGCAGTTTTCCACTCATCCCCTTCTCGCATTCGAATTTGGTGGTAACCACTTTTAAGATCAATCTTAGAGAATACCTTAGAACCACTAAGCTCATCTAACATATCATCTAAACGTGGAATAGGATGACGATACTTTACTATTATTTTGTTAACCGCACGACAGTCCACACACATGCGCCATGTACCATCTTTCTTAGGCACAAGTAGAACAGGTACTGCACAAGGACTAAGGCTCTCTCTAATATAACCCTTTTCCATCAAATCTGAAACTTGCCTTTGTAACTCCTTAGTTTCCTCGGGGTTACATCGATAAGCTGGTCGGTTAGGAATGATAGCACCAGGAACAAAGTCAATTTGATGCTCTATTCCACGAATTGGAGGTAGTCCACTTGGAATCTTTTCTGGAAATAGATCTTCATATTCCTGCAACAATGAAACAATAAAAGATGGAAGATTTGGGTTAAGATTGTTAGTGCTTAAATAACTCTCCTTGTACATAAGTACAAGAATCATCTTTTCCGAAAACAAATTCTTTCTTATCTCTTTTTCTTTAGCAAAAATGCTAACTCTCTTTTTTTCTTCTTTTTCTCTCTCCTTTTTCCGCTCGGATGTTACCTCACTCTCCTTGGTTCTTCTCTCAATTTTGATATCACTCTCTTTGGCTTTTTCAAAGCTTTCTCTTAAATGAAGTTGATCTTTGTGAACTTGCTTTGGTGAAAGTGGGGCTAGAGTGATCTTCCTTGCTTCATGGGTGAAGGTATACCGATTGGTATAACCATCATGTATGACTCTCCTATCGAACTGCCATGGTCTTCCTAACAAGAGATGACCTGTGTGCATTGGCACAACATCACATAACACCTCATCTTTGTATTTGCCAATGGAAAAAGGCACAATAACTTGTTTGATCACTTTAAGTTCTCCTCCATCATTAAGCCACTGCAACTTGTAGGGATGTGGATGCTTGGTCGTTTCTAGGCCAAGTTTATCTACCATTAAAGTACTAGCAACGTTAGTGCAACTACCACCATCGATAATGACAAAGCATACCTTTCCGTTAATATGGCAGCGAGTATGGAAAATGTTATTGCGTTGCTGATCCCCATCAATTGCTTGCATGCTTAGGCTCCTTTTAACAACAAGGACCTCTCCATCTACGGCATGTTCCAACTCTTTTTCTTCTTCAAATTCTTTATCCTCCTCCTCCTCCCCCTCTTGGTTAGTTTCAATCTCTCCATCATCACGGATGAACATAGTGTTGCGGTTAGGGCACTGGCTAGCAATGTGACCTCTCCCCAAACACTTGAAGCATTGTACATCACGGGATCGATTTGGCATGGCTGGACTCTTTCCCTTGTTGGTTTCAACGATGGGTTTGATATTCTTTGATGGTCCTGCTCGGTCATTAGGAGTAAAGGATGGATTCTTTTTTACGTTACTTTGCCCCCATTTAGAAGTAGAACCTCCAAAGACTCGGGGTGCACCTTTCCTTCTGAGTTGCTTCTCCACCTTCATGGCCATATGAACCATGTCTTCTATTTCCACGTAATGTTGCAACTCAACAATGGCTACAATGTTAGGAACAAGACCATATAGAAACCTTGCCATAGTGGCTTCTCGATCCTCATCAATGTTGGCTTGGATCATGGCTACTTCCATGTCTTTATAATAATCCTCAACACTACGATTGCCTTGTGTAAGGTTTTGAAGCTTGTTAAACAACTCTCTATGGTAGTGAGTTGGAATGAATCTTCTACGCTTCACAGCTTTCATCTCATTCCAAGTAGAAATAGGATGTTCACCATTGCGTCTCCTGCTAGATGTCAATTGATCCCACCATATAAGTGCATAATCCATAAACTCAATGGCTGCGAGTTTTACCTTTTTAAGCTTTGAATAAATATGACACTCAAAGATGTGTTCAACCTTTTTTTCCCATGCGAGGTATGCTTCTAGATCCGTTCTTCCTTGAAAAGGAGGAATGGTAATTTTGATGTTGCTGAGATTATCATCCACTCATGGACGTGCTCTTTGGCCTTGTTGTGCCATACTATGTTGGGATGATTGATCAAGTTCATGCACATCATCATCCCCTTCAGGATGATACTCCTCATTACCATGATAAGCTTGTGAAATTTCAAGTTGATCAATTCATTCTAATAAGGGCTCCAATTGCTGTTGAATCATCTTTGCCATTGCTTGTAGCAATGCTTGATGTTGCAAATTGGGAACTCCTTCACCACTGTGACCAGATCTTTGTGACATGATTAGATAAAAAAAAATTAAACCTTACCAACACAAATCCTCACCTTTCCACTCCAAAGAAAATGCACTCACACTCGTGTTTCTCTCGGGATAGGCTTTTCCCCTTAATGCACACTCTTGCCTTTTACCACTCTTGCTCTCTTTTCTAAGTCCGTAGAGAACTTACTCAAGGCTTAACAAGCTTTCTTTGTGGAATTCGGCTAAAACAAAATGGTTAGGAAAAAAAATCAAGAAATAGGTAGAAAACGGATGGTAAAAAAAGATAAAATAGGAATCTAAAGAAAATGTGATAAAAATACAACCCAAACCTTTTTTCACTTTTAAGATATGATCCCTCCCTCTTGAACTTCTTTTTTGAGATTTTGGATTTTTTTTTTGCAATATTTTTTGAATTTTTTTTTGTTTTCTAACCCGAGATAGAGAAAAAAACAAAATGCTTACTGAATCGCCAATGCTCTGATTACCAATTGATATGAATCCGGTTTCAGAATATCCGAATTTGTATATGTGATTGCTCGATCGTGATTCTAGTAAGTAATTGATATGATTACAAGATGATACAACAATGGAATGATGATAAGTTGATTGTTGTGTTTAGGATGAAGTATGGAAAATATGGATGTATGGTTGATGAAAATGAAAAGATGAAATGTAATTGATGGTGCGGTGTAAACAAAGGAGGAACCAACACTAAAAAGTGAAAACCCGTTCCTTAAGAGTTTTTAAACCGTGACTTGGGTGAAAGGCTAATGGATTGCGACCCTCTAGTTATATGAACTAGGAACCAACAATATAAAAAAAATGAAAAGGAATTAATGCCACAAGAACAATCTTGCAAGCCGATAAAGTTCAAAAAGAACTATAAAAGAGAACACTCTCAAAGTTTAATATATGCCAAAAGTTGTTCCTTTTACAATGAAATGAGTGCCTATTTATAGGTGTAAAACAACAACAAATTGATTAGCCTAGACAAAGATTAAAGGCTCATTATTCTGGTGTTAAAGGCCTATTAATTTGTAGGTTATCATATCTTCAATTGACAGCCAAAAAGGTTTGATCTAACAAGGATGAATGTGGACATTCGTAAGATGAATGTAGACATACAAATCATCCACATGGAGAAACTCTTGGGCTAATGAACTTGATTAAGTTGTCATTCATCCTCCTTTAATGGGCTGTTGATAAAGCATTGAATTCAGCAATTGAATGGCCTCTTGAATTTGTTGAACAAGCATCTTGTGACTATTCCCGTATTGAATTTCCAGCATGCACTGTCTTCACTAATTTAATCATATCTTAAGCTCCTGATATCGGATTGAGGTGATTAAAAGTGCGTTAGAAAGATAAGAAATAGAGGAATAAGTTTGAAGAAGACCTCAAGACTCAAATATGCTCGTATCCAATCCAAAAATGGCGAACAAGTTGACTGATATTCCTTGAACTCCCTCCTTAAGTGTTGCTTTAGTTCTTGCCTTTACTCTCCCTTAAGTGCTGATAATGAAGGCTTTCATTGCATGTCTTCTCTGTTAAAAACTGATAAGCTTTATGGAGGATTAAGTAGCTCTTAAGTAGTCTTTAAGTGCCTCTTTAAGTGCTGTATCTAGGAGCTCTTCAATGAATTGTTTTCTTGCTGAAACTGAAAGCCTTTAAGTGGTGTGTAAATCTCCCTTGAATGTCTTGAAACTGATCAGCCATCATGGTGTCTTCAAGTGTCTTTAATTGGTAGTAAATGACTTGTCATTCTTGTAGAAAATGATCAGCCATTTGATCCCAAATGAATACCCTAGATGAAAATATAAGCAATCATTAGATAACAACTTTATTCAATAAAATAAAAGTGAATGCATGAAACATATTTAATGAGCTAGTTTAATTAATGAAACTAGTTACATTGAATGATCTAGTTTAATTAATTTATCCACACACTAAATGAACTCATAAACATAAGAAAACTAACATGCTTTAAGTGAACTATCATGCATTAGTTAAACTAATGAACTTAATTGAACTAACATGCTTAAATGAATATCAAACATTATTTATTCATGCACACATGCTGAAATTAAATTTAAAAAACTTAAGAAAAAACTCATGCAAACTCATGCACAAGTAGGAGGCTGTATTGTTCCAACATAATTGGTGTTGCATTCTCTAATTTCCAGCCTTGAATAAATAGATTTCCCATGGCCTCTTGAAATTTCTTGGTTTTAGCCCGAGTCATAGGTCCAATTGGAAATTCTTCTGATTCATTGTTGGTTGTGAGCGTATCACTCATTGAGCTTATGTCGTGATGAATAGCACTTCTCTTTGAGTGCATGTCATATTGAACGGTCCCTCTCATTGACCACTCTCTTTGAGCGTATGATGCGATGCATGACCCCTCTCTTCGAGTGCAAGTCATGATGAACGATCTCTCTCTTTGAGTGTATATCATGATGGACGACCCCTCTCATTGAGTGTATGTCGCGATGAATGACCCTTCTCTTCTTTCTGCATGTCATAATGAACGTCCCATTCTTAAAGCGTATACCGTGATGGACGACACCTCTCTTTGAGCGTATGTCATGGTGAATGACCCCTTTCTTCAAGCGTCTGCTATAATGAACGATCTCTCTCTCTTAGAGTATGCCATGATTAACGACCCTCTTCAAGTGCATGTCATTATTAACGGTCACTCTCTTTGATTGACCCCTCTCTTCAAGTGCATGTCATTATTAACGGTCACTCTCTTTGAGCGTAAATCGTGATGGGTGACCCCTCTCTTTGATTGCATACCATAATGAACGATCCCTTTCTTAGAGCGTCTACAATGATGGATGACCCCTCTCTTTGAGCGTATGTCGCCATAAATAACCCCTCTCTTCCTATGCATGTCATAATGAACGTTCCCTCTCTTTGTGCGTATATCGTAAGAGACGACCCATCTCTTCAAGCGTATGTCGCAATAAATGACCACTCTCTTCGAGTGTTTGTCATAATGAACGTTCCCTCTCTTTGTGCGTATATCGTAATAGACGACCCATCTCTTTAAGCGTATGTCGCGATGAATGACCAATCTCTTCGAGTGCATGTCATAATTAACGATCCCTCTTGTTGAGCATAAACGGTGATGTTGAGCCCCTCTCTCTTTGCATATGTTGCGATGAATGACCCCTCTCTTCGAGTGCATGTCATAATGAATGGTCCCTTTCTTAAAACGTCTACAGTGATGGTTGACCCCTCTTAGAGCATATGTCGTGATAAATAACCCCTCTATTCGTGTGCATGTCATAATGAACGTTCCCTCTCTTTGTGCGTATATCGTAAAAGACGACCCTTCTATTTGAACGTATATCGTGATGAATGACCCCTCTCTTCGAGTGCTTGTCATAATGAACGGTCCCTCTCTTTGAACGTATAACATGATCGATGACCCATCTCTTTGATCGTATGTTGCGATGAATGGCCGCTCTCTTCGAGTGCATGTCATGGTGAACGGTCCCTCTCTTTGAGAATATACCGTGATGGGCGACCCTTCTCTTCAAGTTCTTGTAATAAAGAATGGTTCCTCACTTTCAGCGTATACCATGATCGATGACCCCTCTCTTTGAGCATATACCGTGATGGACGACCCCTCTCTTTGAGGGTATGTCGTAATGAATGACACCTTCCTCCGAGTGCATGTCATAATTAACGGTCCTTCTCTTAGAGCATATACCGTGATGGACAACCCCTCTCTTTGAGCGTATGTCATAATGAACGGTCCCTTTCTTAGAACGTCTACCGTGATGGCTGACCCCTCTCTTTGACCATATGTCGCGATGATTGAACCCTCTCTTCGAATGCTTGTCATAATGAACTGTCCCTTTCTTAGAGCGTATACCGTGATGGACGACACCCCTCTTCGAGTGTATGTAGCGATGAATGACATCTCTCATCGAGTGCATGTCATAATGAACGGTCCCTCCCTTTGAGCGTATACCTTGATGAATCTCTCTTTAAGCGTATGTCGCAATGAATGACCCCTCTCTACTAGTGCTTGTCATAATGAATGGTTCCTCTCTTTGAGCGCAAATCATGATGGACGAAACCTCTCTTTTAGCATATGTTGCGATGAATAACCTCTCTCTTCGAGTTCATGTCATAATGAACAATCCCTCTCTTTGAGCGTATACCATGATCGATGACCCCTCCCTTTGAGCGTATACCATAAAAGACGACCCTTCTCTTTGAGTGTTTGTCGCGTTGAATGACCGCTCTCTTCGAGTGCATGTCATAATGAATGGTCCCTCTCTTTGAGCGTATGTCGCGATGAATGACACCTCTCTTCGAGTGCATGTCATAATGAGCAGTCCCTTTCTTAGAGTATATACCATGATGGAAAAACCCTCTCTTTGAGCGTATGTCGCGATGAAGGATACCTCTCTTCGAGTGCATATCATAATTCTTAGAGCGTATACCGTGATGGACGACCCCTCTCTTTGAGCGTATGACGCGATGAATGTCTCCTCTCTACGAGTTTCATGTCATAATGAATGGTCCCTTTCTTTGAGCGTATACCTTGATGGATGAGCCATCTCTTTAAGCGTATATCGTGATGAATGACCCCTATCTTTGAGCGTATATCATAATGAACGATCCTTTTTTAGAGCGTATACCGTGATGGACGACCCCTCTCTTTGAGCATATTTCACGATGAATGACGCTTCTCTTCAAGTGTCCCCTCTCTTAGAGCATATGTCGTGATGAATGACCCCTCTCTTCAAGCGTTTGTTATAATGAACGATCCCTTTATTTGAGCATCTACCATAATGGTTAACCCCTTTCTTTTAGCGTGTGTCACGATGAATGACGCTTCTCTTCGAGTGCTTGTAATTATGAACGGTCTCACTCTTTGAGCGTATACCATGATGGAAGTCACCTCTCTTTGAACGTATGTCGCGATGAGTAACCCCTCTTTTTGAGTGCATGTCATTATGAACGGTCGCTCTCTTTGAGCGTATAACTTGATCGATGACCCCTCTCTTTGAGCGTATGTTGCGATGAATAACTCCTCTCTTCGACTCATGTCATGATGAATGGTCCCTCTCTTTGAGCGTATACCGTGATGAACGATCTATCTCTTTGAGCGTATGTCGCGATGAATGAGCCTTCTCTATAAGTGCATGTCATAATGAACAGTCCCTTTCTTAGAGCGTATACCGTGATGGATGAACCCTCTTTGAGTGTATGTCGTAGTGAATGACCCCTTTCTTCAAGCGTATGTCATAATGAATTGTCCATCTCTTTGCGTGTATGCCATGATGGACGACCCTTCTCTTTGAGCGTATGTCATGATGAATGACCCCTCTCTTCGAGTGCATGTGATAATGAATGGTCCCTTTCTTAGAACGTATACCGTGATGGACGACCCCTCTCTTTGAGCGTATGTCGCGGTGAATGACCACACTCTTCAACCACATGTCATAATGAACGGTCCCTTTCTTAGAGCGTCTACCGTGATGTCTGACCCCTCTCTTTGAGCGTATGTCGCGATGAACGACTCCCCTGTTCCAGTGCTTGTCATAATGAACGGTCCATCCCTTTGAGCATATACCATGATGGAAGACCCATCTCTTTGAGCGTATGTCGTGATGAATGACCTCTCTCTTCTATCGTATGTCATTATGAACATTCCCTCTGTTTTAGCGTATGCCGTGATGGACGACCCCTTTGTTTGAGTGTATGTCGTGATGAATGGCCCTTCTCTTATTCCAATATAATCCGATATCCGATATGGGAATCACTTTCATCATCTTTTGGAGGCTATTTGTATTCCACATGAAGACAAGCAATGAAGGACCTTTTAATGCATAGTATTGTGACATTCAAGAAGGTTAATTAGCTTGAGGATCAGCATGGAATTCGAAGAGACACTCCCCTTTTTGCTGTCGAAGTGTCTTCATTCATCAAGTGTACATTTTCACCACCTTTTTCTCCGTGGAAGAGAAAGACAAGGCAGCCCAAGAGTCCTTCCACAATTTGGACGAAATTATGTTTATATTAAGCCTAAATTAGGTCCAAATTCATCACTAATACCTTGAACATTTATCCACATAAAGATAGAAGAGAAAACAAAGCATTATTAGCATTCATCACCATAAAGATGAAGCATTCATCTTTTGTTGTAAAACTCTTCATATGATTCCTATGAACACTATAAATAGGAATCTTTCCTTCATTTGTAAAAAAAACAACTTCGATATAATAAAACTCTTTTGAAAGGTTGCTTTCTGCTTTGTTCTTGCGAGAACTCTATCGGCTTCAAGTTAGGCTCGTAGTCTTCATCCATTCCATCTTATTATCGCGTTGGTTCCTAGATCCTTATAGCTAGTGGGTCATGGGACACACTTCTACAATTTCTATCCATTTCATTGTATTATATTGTTGGTTCCTAGTTCCATATAACCAGTGGGTCACAATCCATCATCTTCCATATCGGTTCAAGAACGTATAAGGTTCAAGTCTTCACTCTTCATAGTGTTAGTTCTTCCTTGTTCCTATGTCAAACTTGTTCTACTACATCCTTTCTTCATTTCTATTTCTACCATCATCCTTGTCAAACCTAGAAAACTCATGCCACCATTATTATCTTTCGCATTCATATTTCCTACTACCATAAATTCCAATATTATATATTCATATCTTAAAACCAATTGTTTCAACAACTAAATTGTCACGACAATGACACATCTCTCATTGCCACGACAACTAACTTGTCACGGAAAGCAACATTCAAAGATCTTACTCGAATCACGATCGGGCAACAACATATGATTCGGACTATGCTATCGAGATCAAATGAACACCAAAACGCCCAAGCGGATAAGGAAGGGTGGTTTTCATTCAAAATTCAAACATTTAACACATGTTAAATGTGTTATATGTGCCAAAACAAGTGGATGAAATTAAAAGGTGCCTAGGATAGTTATTTTTAATTATTTTCGTTTTGAATTATGGCCATATATTCAAAATTCGGCCAACATCTTTCTCTCCTATATATTTCCTTAATTTTGTAAGCACAAGGTTACACACTTTAAATAAAAATTATATTTGACTGTTTTTCTCTTATTTGGTTCTTTTTAGAATTTTCCTAACATTCAAACTCGTTTTTGATTGTCAAATTCTTGATACATCGGGTTCATCGATTACTATCTAGAGGGTCCAAGTCCTTTGATGTTAAACATATTAGATTCGGGTTTGCTCAGTATATTGTGTAGGTTCATTCGAGTTTAGCATTTTCAATTGATTCCAACATCATATTCACCATTGTTGAACGCTCGAATTGTTGCCATTGATGTTTCATGAAGCATTCATCATCCTTGTCTCGAGTTTTCTTCTAAATGCCATTCTTTTCTTATTTTTTTATTAATTTTCGTTTTCCCTTCTATTTCCTAATTTCATCATGTATATAACATTGTTTCCTTGTTGATTTTATGTTATACTTGTTGCAGGAACATGCTTACAACATTCCTAGATCCATAACATACAAAGAAAGTACATTCAGACAGGCTACCTCGTATCAGTTCTCTTATAGCGTATGTCGTGATGAATGACCCCTCTCTTCGAGTACAAGTCATAATGAACGGTCCCATCTTTGAGTGTATACCGCGATGGAAGACCTCTCTCTTTGAGCGTATGTCGCGATGAATAACCCCTCTCTTCAAGTGCATGTCATAATGAACGGTCCCTCTCTTTGAGCATATGCCGTGATGGATGACCCCTCTCTTTGAGCATATATCGCGATGAATGAACCCTCTCTTTAAGTGCATGTCATGGTGAACGGTCCCTCACTTTGAGCGTATACCGTGATGGATGACCCCTCTCTTTGAGCGTATGTTGCGATGAATGACCCTTCTCTTCGAGTGCAGGTCATGGTGAACGGTCCCCTCTTTGAGTGCATGACATAATGAACGATCCCTCTCTTTGAGCGTGTACCGTGATAAACGTACCCTCTCTTTAAGTGTTTGTCGCAATGAATGACCCCTCTCTTCGAGTTCATGTCATGGTGAACGGTACCTCTCTTTGAGCATATACCGTGATGGACGACCTCTCTCTTTGAGTGTATGTCGCGATAAATGACCCCTCTCTTCGAGTGCATGTCATAATGAACAGTCCCATTTTTAGAGAGTATACCGTGATGGACAACCCCACTCTACGAGCTTATGAAGTGATGAACGACTCCTCTCTTCGAGTCCATGTTATAATGAATAGTTCCTTACTTAGAGCGTATACCATGATAGACGACCTCTCTCTTTGAGCGTATGTCGCGGTGAATGACCCCTCTCTTCAAGCGTATGTCATAATGAACGGACCCTATCTTGGAGCGTCTACCGTGATGGCTGACCACTCTCTTTGAGCGTATGTCACGAAGAATGACTCCTCTCTTCGAGTACATGTAATACTAAATGGTCCCTCCCTTTGAGTGTATACCGTGATGGACGAGCCTTCTCTTTGAGTGTATGTCGCGACGAATGACCGCTCTCTTCGTGTGCATGTCATAATGAACGGTCCCTTGCTTTTTGAGCGTATGTCGTGATGAATGACCCCTCTCTTCGAGCGAATGATATAATGAACAATATCTCTCTTTGAGCTTATGCCGTGATGGATGACCCCGCTCTTTGAGCGTATGTTGCGATGAATAACCCCTCTTTTTGAGAGCATATCATAATTAACGGTTCCTCTCTTTAAGTGTAAGTCACAATGAATGACCCTTCTCCTCAAGTGTATGTCATAATGTATGATCCCTTTATTAGAGCGTATACCGTGATGGACGACCTCTCTCTTTCAGCGTATGTTGCAATGAATGACCCCTCTCTTCGATTGCATGTCGTAATGAATGGTCCCTCTCTTTGATTGCATGTCGTAATGAATGGTCCCTTTATTAGAGTGTATACCATGATGGACGACCTCTCTCTTTCAGTGATGGATGACCCCTTTCTTTGATTGTATATCGTGGTGAATGACCACGCTCTTTGAATACATGTCATAATGAACGGTCCCTCTCTTTGAGCATATACCGTGATGGACGACCCCTCTCTTTGAGCGTATGTTGCGATGAATGACCTCTCTCTGCGAGTGCATATCATAATGAACAGTCCCTTTCTTAGAGCGTATAGTGACAGATGACCCCTCGCTTTGAGCGTATGTCACGGTGAATGACCCCTCTCTTCAAGCGCATGTCATAATGAAAGGTACCTTTCTTCGAGCGTCTACTGTGATGGTTGACTGCTCTCCTTGAGTGTATGTCTCGATGAATGACTCTCTCTCTTCGAGTGCAAGTAATAATGAACGGTCCCTCCCATTGAGCGTATACCGTGATGTACGACCACTCTCTTTGAGCGTACGACAAAATGAATGACCCCTCTCTTTGAGAGCATGTCATAATGAACGGTCCCTCTCTTTGAGCGTGTGCTGTAATGGACGACTCTTCTCTTCGAGCTTCTATAGCGATGAATGACACCTTTCTTCGAGTGCATGTCATAATAAATGGTCCAACACTTTGAGCGTATACCGTGATGGAAGACCCCTCTCTTTGAGCGTATGTCGTAAGGAATAACCCCTCTCTTCGATTGAATGTCATAATGACCAGTCCCTCTCTTTCAACGTATACCATAATGGACGACCCTTCTCTTTGAGCGTCTATCGCGATGAATGACCCCTCTTCGAGTGCATGTCATAATGAACGGTCCCTCTCTTTGAGCGTATATCGTAATGGACGACCCTTCCCTTTGAGGGTATGTCGCGATCCATAACCCCACTCTTCGAGTGTATGTAATAATGAACGGTCCCTCTCTTTGAGCGTAAACCGTGATGGATGACCCCTCTCTTTGAGCGTAAGTCGCGATGAATGACCGCTCTCTTTGATTGCTAGCCATAATGAACAGTCCCTTTTTAAAGCATCTACCATGATGATTGTCCCCTCTTTTTGTGCATATGTCGCAATGAATGACCCCTCCTTCAAGTGCATGTCATAATGAATGGTCCCTCTCTTTAAGCGTATGCTGTAAAGAATTACCCTTCTTTTCAGTGTATGTCGCGATCAATGAACCCTCTCTTTGAGAGTATAACATAATGAACACCCCCTCTCTTTGAGCGTATGTCGTGATGAATAACCCCTCTCTTCGAGTTCATGTAATAATGAACGATCCCTCTCTTTGAGCATATACCGTGATCGATGACCCCTCTCTTTGAGTGTATGTCGTGATGAATAACCCCTCTCTTCGAGTGCATGTCATAATGAATGGTCCCTCTCTTTGAGCGTATATCGTGATGGACGACCTCTCTTTCGGCGTATGTTGCGATGAATGACCCCACTCTTCGAGTGCATATCATCATGAAAGGTCCCTCTCTTTGAGCGTATAGCGTGATGGACGACCCTTCTCTTTGAGTGTATGCCGCGATGAATGACCCCTCTCTTTGAGTGCATGTCATAATGAATGGTCTCTATCTTACCGCATATACCATAATGGACGACCCTTCTCTTTGAGCGTATATCACGATGAATAACTCCTATCTTCGAGTGCTTATCATAATGAACAATCCCTCGCTTTGAGCGTGTACCATGATGGACGACCTCTCTCTTTAAGTGTATACCGTAATGAATGACCCTTATCTTCGAGTGCATGTCATAATGAACGGTCCCTCTCCTTGAGCGTAAATCGTGATGGACAACCCCTCTCTTTGAGCTATGTCGCGATGAATGACCCATCTCTTCGAGTGCATATCGTAATGAACGGTCCCTTTCTTTGAGCGTATACCGTGATGGACGACCCCTCTCTTTGAGCGTATGTCGCAATGAATAACCCCTCTCTTAAAGCGTATGTCTTAATGAATGAACCCTATCTTAGAGCGTCTACCGTGATGGCTGACCACTCTCTTTGAGCGTATGCCACGAAGAATGACTCCTCTCTTCGTCTACATATAATAATCAACGATCCCTCCCTTTGAGTGTATACCGTGATGGACGACCCTTCTCTTTGAGTGTATGTCGAGATGAATGACCCCTCTCTTTGAGTGCATGTCATAATGAACGGTCCCTATCTTACAGCTTATACCATAATTGACGATCCTTCTCTTTGAGCATATGTCGTGATGAATTAACTCCTCTCTTCGAGTGCATGTCATAATGAATAGTCCCTCGCCTTGAGCGTGTACCGTGATGGACAACCCCTCTCTTTAAGTGTATGTCACAATGATTGAGACCCCTCTCTTCGAGTGCATGTCATAATGAACGGTCCCTCTCTTTGAGCGTAAACCTTGATGGACAACCCCTCTCCTTGAGCGTATGTCGCGATGAATGACCCCTCTTTTCGAGTACATGTCTTAATGAACAATCCATCTCTTTGAGCGTATTTTGTAATGGATGACCCCTCTCTTTGAGCGTATATCGCGTTGAATGACCCCTCTCTTCGAGTGCATGACATAATGAACAGTCCCTCTCTTTAGGCGTATATCGTAATGGACGACCCTTCTCTTTAATTGTAGGTCACGCTGAATGACCCCTATCTTTGAGGGCATGTCATAATGAACAGTCCCGTTCTTAGAGAGTATACCATGATGGACAATCCCTCTCTTTAAGCGTATGAAGTGATGAATGACTCCTCTCTTCGAGTGCAAGTCATAATCAACAGTCCCTTACTTAGAGCGTATACTGTAATGGACGACCCTTCTCTTTGAGCGTATGTCGCGGTCAATGACCTCTCTCTTCAAGCGTATGTTATAATGAACGGACTCTTTCTTGGAGCGTCTACCGTGATGGCTTATCACTCTCTTTGAGTGTATGTCACGAAGAATGACTCCTCTCTTCGACTACATGTATAAACGGTCCCTCCCTTGAATATATACCTTGATGGACGACACCTCTCTTCGAGTGCTTGTCATAATGAATGGTCCCTCTCTTTTAGCGTATACTGTTATGGACTACCCTTCTCTTTGAGCGTATGACGCGATGAATGACCCCTCTCGTCGAGTGCATGTCATAATGAACTGTCCCTCCCTTTGAGCGTATACCGTGATGGACGATCACTCTCTTTAAGCGTATGTTGCAATGAATGACCCCTCTCTTCGAATGCATATTATAATGAACGATCCCTCTCTTTGAACATAAACAGTGATGGACGACCCCTCTCTTTGAGCGTATGTCGTGATGAATGACCCCTATCTTTAAATACAAGTCTTAATGAATGGTCCTTCACTTTGAGCGTATGTCGCGATGAATGACCCCTCTCCTTGAGTGCATGTCATAGTGAACGGTTCCTTTCTTATAGCGTATACCGTAATGGATGACCCTTCTCCTTGAACGTATGTCGCGATGAATGACCTCTTTCCTCGAGTGTATGTCATAATGAACGGTCCCTTTCTTAGAGCATATACCGTGATGGATGACCCCTCTCTTTGAGAGTATATCGCAACGAATAACTCCTATGTTCGAGCGCATGTCATGATGAACGATACCTCTCTTTGAGCGTATACCGTGATGGACGACCCTTCTCTTTAAGCGTATGTCGTGGTGAATGACCCTTCTCTTCGAGCGTATGTCATAATGAACGGTCCCTCTCGTTGAGCGTATGCCATTGATACGGGGCTGGTCGTTAAAAAACAACATTCCTCGTTAATTCACGGATCTAGGATTGTAGCAAGTATTCCTCTGTAGCAAAAACAAACATGGTGTTGTGTTAGAATGTTAAAGAGACTTAAAATAAAAATAAAAATCAGAATTGAGGGAGAAAGAAGTTGCTGGAAATTTTTTGACGAATTTGAAGGTTGAAGATGAAGTTCTTCAAGCATTCATCAATGGCAGCAATATTCTTGAAGTTTTAACAAACTCTAAGGAAGAACCCAAACAATCTACTAAACGAACCCGAACCTTATCTTGAATCTGCTCGTAAACGGATTTAGACCCTTCAATTATCGAACAATTGGGAACCCGAAGTATCAACTTGACAACATTCAGAATTGATAGTCAAGGAAAAGTTCTAAAAAGAACCAGGTTTGAGAAAAAATCTCACAAAAGAATTTATTCATCAAAAGGTCTAACCTTGTCTTTACAAAATTATGAAAATATATAGGAATAAAGGAGAAGTTGGCCAAAATTGAATTTGTGGCCATTATTTGAATGAAAATAACTAAAATAAACCACTCAAGGCTTCATTTAATTTTAGCCAAGTGATTTGGCACAAAATACACATTTAACATGTGTTTAATATTTGAATTTGAACACAACACCACTCATTCTTATCCCTTGGGCGTTTGGTCTTCAAGAACAAGGGCTTTGCTTGGCTGAAAATGCATTTACACGCCCACACATGTGCAAAAATTTGCCATATGTGTCCCACATGCATGACACATGCCTAGGATACATTCCCTTCGTGTAAGATAGGTTTCAGCTGCCGTAGGTCACTTTAGCTTGAGTAGAGCTGAAACGAGCTAGCTGAGAGTATAAGGAACTAAACGGAGCTGGGAGCTAAGCCTCTGAGATGCCTCGAGCTAAGGTGAGTTGCGCGTACTCCATTGAGCTTCTTCTAAGCTGAATAGACTCACTTGAGCTGGTGTTAAGCTTCATCCACTCTCTTAAGCTGGAGATGAGTTGAGTATGTCCACTTGAGATAAGTTTCTCCTAAGTACCTATATTAGAACAAGCCAAACACATCTAAAAAGCCTTGTAGTCTTATTTTAACCATACAAATATACTTAAAACCAAATACAAACATACTTAACATAGTATATACATACATAAGCACACATATTAATATATATACCTAAATATGTCACATATCAGCATGCAACACATTATAAACAACATATTCTAAGGCATGAACATTCTCAAATGAATATGAACTGTTAGCACCACTAAGGAAAGAGCTTCCCTGTATTTCTTTGCCTTAGAACATGTGATAAGTCCTGATGGTAAGACCTACGAATCAACTTGTTGAACTTGACATGATGTGCTCACATCTTGCCCCCTTCTTGGAAAGGATATGACCTTAAATTTGAAGAATCATCAGAAGGGATTAAATCAAAAACATTAAATGTGACACTTACATTATACTCGCCTAGTAAGTCTATCTTGTAGGCATTGTCATTCACTTTCGCCAACACCTGAAAAGGACCATCTCCTCGTGGTAAAAACTTTGATCGTTGTTGGGTTGGAAAATGTTCCTTTCGGAAATGAACCCAAACCCAATCACCAACATCGAAGGTGACTCGCTTCCTTCCTTTGTTTGATTGCTTTTTATACTGTTGAGTCCTTCGTTCTAAATTCTCCTTCACTTGTTGATGCAACTTCTTCACATATTCTGCTTTCACTTGACCGTCCCCGTTCTTCACTTGTTCCTGTGGTAAAGGTAACAAATCTAGAGGCATAATAGGGTTAAAACCACAAACAACCTCAAATGGTGACATCTTAGTAGCAGAATGTACAACATGATTATACGCAAACTCAACATGTGGAAAACAATCTTCCCCAGTCCTAATGTTCTTTTTAATGATGGAACACAACAAAGTAGATAAAAACGATTAACAACCTCAGTTTGTCTATCAGTCTGGGGATGACAAGTAGTAGAAAACATGAGTTTTGTACCTATTTTGCTCCAAAGAGTCCTCCAGAAATGACTCAGAAACTTAACATCCCTGTCAGAAATAATTGACCTAGGAATACCATGTAATCGAGCAATCTCTCTAAAGAACAAGTTAGCCACATTAACAACATCATCAGTCTTATGATATGCAATGAAATGTGTCATCTTAGAGAATCTATCAACCACAACAAATACACTATCTCTACCAGTTCTAGTTTGAGACAATCCCAAAACAATATCCATTGAAATATCAGTCCAAGGGGAATAAGGAATAGGTAGAGGTAAGTACATACCATGTGGTGCAACCTTCGATTTCGCTTTCTTACATGTCACACGACGTTCACAATATCTTTTGACATCTCTGCGCATCTTTGGCCAAAACAAATGCTCCTTCAATGTGTGTAATGTCTTAGTGACATCAAAATGACCCATCAATCCACCTTCATGTGCCTCACGAAGCAGAATATCATGCATCGAACCCTGGGGAAAGCATATCCTATTTTCTTTGAAAAGATAGCCATCATGCCTGTAAAACTTTCCATCTTCGCCTTTCACACAAGCATTAAACTTATCTCTAAAATCAGGATCATCAGGGTATAGATCACGAATATACGCAAAACCAATCAAATGTGAATCAAGATAACTAAACAATGCATGATAACCCCTCTCTTCGTGTGCAAGTCATAATAAACGGTCCATCTCTTTGAACGTATACCATGATGGAAGACCCCTCTCTATGAGAGTATGGTGCGATGAATAAACCCTCTCTTCGATTGCATGGCGTGATGAACGGTCCTTCTCTTTGATCGTATACTGTGATGGACGACCCTTCTCTTCTAGCGTTTGTCGCAATGAATGACCCCTCTCTTTCATTGCATGTCATAATGAACATTCCCTTTCTTAGAGCGTATACAAAGATGGACGATCCCTGTCTTTGAGCATATGTCGGGATGAATAACCCCTCTCTTCGAGTGTATGTCATAATGAATGGTCCCTCTCTTTGAGCGTATGTTGCGATGAATGACCCCTCTCTTCGAGTGCATGTCATGATGAACGATCCATTGCTTTAAGTGTATACCATGATGGACAACCCCTCTCTTTGAGAGTATGTTGCGATGAATGACCCTTCTCTTCGAGTGCATGTCATAGTGAACGGTCCCTTTCTTAGAGTATATACCGTGATGGACGACCCCTCTCTTTGCGCGTTTGTCTCAGTGAATTACCCTGTCTTCAAGCGTATGTCATAATGAATGGTCCCTCTCTTTGAGCGTATGTCGTGATGGACGACCCCTCTCTTTGAGCGTCTTTCGCGATAATTAACCCCTCTTTTTTAGTGCATGTCATAGTGAACGGTTCCTTTCTTAGAGCGTATACCGTAATGGACGACCCTTCTCTTTGAGAGTATGTCGTAATAAATGACACCTCTGTTCGAGTGCATATGTCATAATGACTCTCTTAGAGCGTATACCGTGATAGAGGGCCCCTCTCTTTGGCGTATGTCGCGATGAATGACTCCTCTCTTCGAGTGTTTGTCATAATGAACGGTACCTCTCTTTTAGCGTAAACCGTGATGGACGAACCCTTTCTTTGAGCATATGTCACGATGAATGATCCCTCTCTTCGAGTACTTGTTCAGGAAACAAGTGTGATACAAGGCTAGCTAGCTGAATGTTCACCATCTTTGAGTGATGATTTGAGCTGAACGGCTAACCCCCTAGCTGAGTGAATTGATCCTTAGGGCCATAATACTCTCTTTAATCCATAAGAGTGTGTAGGAGGTGATCCGAATCCCATATGGATTTAAATTCACCATTTGTCATTTTGAGCTCATTCTGAATTCGTGAGCTGGAATAAAGCTATCATCCACTTCACTGCGTTGCCTAGGAATGTCTGGTACATTTTGGGGCTTATCGGAAGCTGGTAAATGCCTCAAACAATGATTCTTTGTTTTGATCTCAAATGGTGCATTTGAGCTAAAGAGAGATGGCCAATAGTCCCTTAAACTGTGTTTTACATAACCTGCAAAGAAACAACTTTAAGTAAAAAGTATGATGTTAATAAACATGTGTTGAATATTAATTATGCATAATATAAGCTAGTTAAAGCTGTGGTTCAATACTAATCCCTAAGTTATCGATAGTAATATAAGGAAATAAACTTATAGGTAGATAATATGAGATAGCAAGTGAGTGTAGCACATGAATTGAGTAAATAAAGAGAATTAAGTAGAACTCCCTGTTTGGAATTGTGTGACTTAAGGAATTGGAAGAAACTAAGGTTGGGCATGAACATATCATCCCCTCCTTCTTTTGGGCGATTTGTCCTCAAGTTGAACCCCTTGGTTCTGGAAACTCCCTTAGCAATGAGAGTGACATAGTTTTGTTGTGCATGGCCTTCTAACTCCTTCTTGAGTTTCTGAAAAAAATATGAGAACTTTTTGGCTTGTATTGTGTTAGAATATTCAGAAGAGATCACGGGATGTGTCAAAAGACATTCCCCCTAATGAACTTGATGCTGTTAGACTCCTTTTCTTTCTTAGATCCTCGTTCTTTAAGCTTGGTTTCGATCTTCTCTTGTTTCTAATCCTCCACACTTTGTTTCATCATAATCTGGTCCCTTTGCACTTGTTTTGGCGTCATAGGTGCGAGCACTATCTTCTTGCCTCCATGCTTGAAGATGAACTAATTGGTGTAACAATCATGCATCATTCTTTGATCATATTGCCATGGCCTCCCAAGTAAAATGTGACTTACGTGCATAGGAACTACGTCGCACAAAACCTCATCCTTATATGAACCAATAGACAAAGGGACAAGAACCTGTTTGGTGACCTTTAATTCCTCCGAATCATTGAGCCATTGGAGTTTGTATGGGGCTGGATGCTTTAATGTTTTCAGGTCGAGTTTATCCACCATAAGAGTGCTAGCCACGTTGGTGCAACTTCCACCATCGATTATCATAAAACACACTTTGTTTTTAACATAACATCTAATGTGAAATATGTTCTCTCGTTGCTCCTCTTCTTCTGCCATTTGGGTGTTTAAAAGCCTTTTAACAACCATAAGTTGTCCTTCAACGACAGGGGTAAATTCTTTTCTTCCTCTTGCTCGGATTCTTCCAAAATTTCTTACTCATTATCCGATGCAATCTCTGCATTTTCCTGCAGCAACATAGTGTTTTATTTGGACATTGGCTAGCAATATGTCCATGCCCTAAGCACTTGAAACATTTGATCTCTCAAGATCGTATGGACACTTCTTGTTGCTTTCCTCGAACATTCTCCACCATAGGCTTGGTTTTGGACGTTTCAGCCTGTTCTTTGCCTTGGAAAGGATTATTTCTCCGAGATATGTTTGGACTCCATTTTGGGGTTTCATTAGTGACGCCTCTAGAAGATGATCTCATGCGTTGTTGTCTCTCGATTTTGATAACCATATGCACCATGTCTTCAATTTCAATGTAGTGTTGTAATTCCACTACATCAACAATCTCTTTGTTTAATCCAGACAAGAACCTTGCCATGGTGGCATCGCGGTCTTCATCCACACTTGCTCGGATCATGACTCCATCTCTTTGTAGTAGTCTTCCATGCTTCTACTTCCTTGTTTAAGATTTTGCAGCTTATAATAGAGATCACGGTGATAATGAGTAGGCACAAAATGTTTCCTCATAATACCTTTCATTTCTCTCCAAGGGTTGATAGGTCATTCACCATTCCGTCTCCTTGTTGATCTTAGTTGATCCCACCATACAAGTGCGTAGTCAACAAATTCTAAGGTAGACATGCGCACCTTCTTTTGCTTGGAATAGTTATGGCATTCGAAGATGTGCTCCACTTTGCTCTCCCAGTCCAAATATGCCTCCATGTCTGATTTTCCTTGAAAAGGTGGGATGTTAACCCGGATGCTCCCAAAATTGTCATCCAATTGGCCATGGTTCCTTGCATTATTCCGAACAGAAATGACATCTTCTCCATCACTCTCTTCAATACGGTTCATCCACTTTAGTGCGTTGCCTAGGAGTGTTCGGTGCATTTTGGGGATGATCAGAAGCTGATAAAGTGCCTCAAACAATGATTCTTTGTTTTGAGCTCAAATGGTGCATCTGAGCTAAAACAGAGCTGCCAATAGTCCCTTAAATTGTGTTTAACATAACCTGCGAAGAAACAACTTAAACTTATAAGTATAATGTTACTAAACATGTATTAAATATTAATTATGCATAATATAAGCTAGATAAAGCTGTGATTCAATTTTAATTACTAAGTTATCAATAGTAATATAAGGAAATAAATATTATAGGTATATAATATGAGATAGCAAGTGAGTATAGCACATGAATTGAGTAAATAAAGAGGATTAAGTAGAACTCTCAGATTGGAATTGTGTGGCTTAAGGTATGGGAAGAAATTAAGGTAGGGCGTGCACATATCACTCTATTTGAGCGTAAACCGTGATGGACGACCCCTCTCTTTCAGCGTATGTCGTGATGAATGACTCCTCTCTTGAAGTACATGTCTTAATAAACAGCCCCTCTCTTTGAGCGTATAACGTGATTGATGACCCCTCTCTTTTAGTGCATATCGTAGTGAACGGTTCCTTTCTTAGAGCGTATACCATGATACGCTCTTTTTGAGTATATGTCATAATGAACAGTCCCTTTCTTAGAGCGTCTACCGTGATGGCTGCCCCACTTTTTTCAGCATATGTCGCAGTGAATGACCCCTCTCTTCGCGTGTATGTCGTAACGAACGGTCCCTCTCTTTGAGTGTATACCATAATGGACGACCCATCTCTTTGAGCGTATGACGCGGTGAATGACCCCTCTCGTCGAGTGCATGTCATAATGAAACAGTCCCTTCCTGGAGATGAAGGATTTCTGCGTTTCTAGGATTTAATGAAGATAAAATGCTTCAAGGGCTTTCATGGCTGCATTATAATATCCAAAATGGCAGAATTGGATGTTGAAGTTACTGGAAAAATAATAACGACATTGAACTTCAAAGAACTCGAACAATATACTGAGCAGGCCCAAATCGAATATGTTCTCCGTCAACGGACTTAGACCCTCTAGATAGTGATCTAGGAACCCGAAGTATCAAGGAATTGACACACTCAAACAAAATCTAAAAATGTCAAGAAAAGTTTAATGAAGAACTGAAATTGAGAGAATTTCTCACAAAAATATTGTTTCATAAAATTGTCTAACCTTGTCTTTATAAAATTAAGTAAATATATAGGAATAAAGGAAAAGCTGGCCAAATTTGAATTTGTGGCCTTAATTCAAACGAAAATAAAAATTTAAATGCTCAAACAACTTCTCTTAGGCTCCTAATATCCTTAGCCACATGTTTTGGCACTTAAAACACATTAAACATGTGTTTAATGTTTGAATTTGAATAAGAAACCACTCATTCTTATCCAATGTTGCTGTTTGGTCTTCAAAGCAAGGTCCTTGTTTGGTTTGCTTGCTTTTGGATGCCCAAACTTGTGGAGAAGGGTGCTATGTGGGTCCCACATGCATGGCACATGCGTAGGACACCTGCTCTTCGTGTACGATAGGTTTCAGCTGCTATAGGTCACTTCAACTTGAGTTGAGTTGAGCTGTAAATGGAGATGAGCTGAAACGAACTAGCTAAGAGTGTTAGGAGCTAAATGGAGCTGGGAGCTAAGCCTTTTGATGTGAGCACATCTACACAAGCTCAAACAGCTGATCCGGAGGTCTTACCATCAGGACCCATCACTCGATCAAAGGCTAAGCAATTCAGGGAAGTTCTTATTCTTAAATGTTTACAAGTCTCAGAATCCCTTAATAATGCATATGCCTTAGAGAATAAACTTTACACTATGTTACATACTGATGTGTAACATCTTGTAACTATATAGTACTTAAGCTAGTATTGTGTTTATTAAGCATGTAAATAGGTGTGTTTTCAATAAGTTCAATAAGAACACAAGCTCATAATCATGTTTACCATGTTTCTTTAGCTTGTTACATGTTTTCCAATATGATAACTATGTTTTTCAGCTTGTTTTAACTTTCTTTAATAAGTTTACAATACTTATGATGGTATAACTTTTGTTTTCTCATAGGCACAAGGAAGAGTACCAAATGAAGGACTTCACCTTAGCTCGGGAAAAGCTCAATGGATTTCTAGCAGCTCGTTTCAGCTCAACTAATCCTCAACACTTCAGCTAGCTGAATTCAGCTCAACTCAGCTCCATTCAGCTCAACTCCAGCTCTACTAGCTCAACTCAAGCTGGTGAGTCCCGGGATAGCTCAAAGGTGTCCTCCACGTGGGAGAGTGTGTCATGGTCATGTGACCAGCATGAGGGGCGTCCACCATCCATTCCAAGCATGTGCATGTGCATGGCATGTGGCAGATTCAAATTTCAAGATTTCCCTCCTTGAAGTTGGCGTCAAAGTAAGATAAGGACAAGGAGTTATTTCCTTTGAATTTCACACATAAAACACATGTGTTAAATGTTTGAAATTCAGTCTTCCCTCCCTCCAAAACCAGCCGGCCACAAAGGATAAGGATGAGTAGTTTTCTCATCCACATTTAACATAATTAACACATGTTAATTGTGCTTACATTTCAGCCACTCATCTGAAACTTCCAATTCAATTCTGGCCAAGTATTCTAGGCGCCAACTCCCTTGTACTAGCCTATATATATGTATACTTTGTAAAGGAGAAAAAGACAAAAAATTTTGAATGAAATTTACTTTTGTGAGAATTTCTCTCATTTCGGTTCTTTTGAGAACTTTCTGACTTCTCAAGTTCGTTGCTTGCGTGGTCAACCCCTTTGATACTTTGGGTTCTCGGTTGTAGATAATCGAAGGGTCCAAGTCCGTCTGAAGCAAGTTCAAGATAAGGTTCGGGTTCGTTCAACAGATTGTTCGAGTTCATCCTTGGAGTTTGTTTCATTTTATTTCTTTTCCTTGTTTTTATTTCATTTTCGTACTACCCCTTGCATCCTATTTTTCAACCTTGTC
Source organism: Abelmoschus esculentus (assembly GCA_035048815.1). Taxonomy (NCBI): domain Eukaryota; kingdom Viridiplantae; phylum Streptophyta; class Magnoliopsida; order Malvales; family Malvaceae; genus Abelmoschus; species Abelmoschus esculentus. The sequence continues at coordinate 15,193,882 of JAUCBN010000007.1, read as the reverse complement.
AGAAACTTCATTTCTCACCAGTCACCTCACCAAAGACCAAACCTAGCCATAACCAAACCAATACTTTCAACGTTCCACCATTGTCAACTTCTCCGAGCCTTCATCTTCTACATTCTGTCTACCTATATTTTTCAGCCCTTTTAAACACCAATTTGCAGCCATGCTTATTGCAGGAGACATCTTACTTCAATCCTAGATCCGAAACAATCAAGAAGGCGTCCTCAACAAGGAGCCCTCTTATCATGTGGTATCAGAGCCTAGGTTGGATTACAAGTAAGAATCATCTTCGTGAGTGCAAAAACAATCAAAAAACAAAAAAAAAAAAAAAAGTCAAAAAAAAAAAAGTCAAAGTCAACTCTAGTTAAAAAAAAAAAAAAATTTCGAAAATTCAAAAAAAAATCAGAATATCAATAGTTGAAAGAAAAGCACTTCATGGTATTGAAAAGATGAAAGAAAATGCAAGTTTAATGTGTTCTACAGCATCAAACACTACCATAATCAACCGGGCATGAAGAATTGATTGTTCGGTGAAAGGAGAGTAGTAAGTGTTTCTTTGTAGTAAGTAATCCATTTTTTTTTTTTTTTCTTTTCTTTTTCTTTCTTTCTAACCTTTACCTTACTTTACATCACTTTTCTTTCCATTTAACACTAACCGAATTTGTTTTGGACAGAACCTTACATTTCGATTGTCACTAACCGTTGTTGTTAAAGACTAACACTTGTGACAGATTTGAAGAAAGTCTACGCTAGTCCTCTAAAGAACTTATAACGAGAGAAGGAGTGGTAAAAGGCATTTGTGTGTGTGAGATCAGAAGGGGAATCAAAAGAGCCATTCAAGTATTCCCGAGTGAAACACGAGTGTTGGAGTGCCATTTTTATTTTTCTTTGGAGTGAACTTGTGAGGATCTTGTGTGTGTACTTTGTGAGGTCCATTTATCCTTATTTTATTTTGTGTTGTTTGTTCTTTACTAACAATGGCAGGTTCAAATGGAGATCGTGATGATCAACAACAAAACGACGTTCAACCAAGCCTTATGATGCAAGCCATGCTTCGAGAAGTCCGAAGAGTAGTGCAATCAGAGATTGAACAATTGCACGTGAGAATGGACAAGATCGAGGGATCTCAAAACAATTCCCATGATGACAACAATGATGACGTTGAAGAAGTGCAAGAACCGAGGCAGAATGCTCCTAGAACAAATGGGAGGCGTGTACAACACCAGGCACAACTGGATGACAATTTGAACAACATCAAAGTTGCCATACCCCCTTTTCAAGGACGATCAGATCCGGATGCATATCTTGCGTGGGAAAGCAAGGTGGAACACGTCTTTGATTGCTACAATTATTCTGACCAGAAGAAGGTTCGATTGGCAGCGATGGAGTTCGTTGACTATGCCTTAATTTGGTGGGATCAATTGATTCTAAGTAGAAGACGAACCGGTGAAGGTCCAATCAATACATGGGCAGAGATGAAAAGAATTTTGAGAAAGAGATTCGTACCATCCCATTACCATCGAGACCTATTTCAAAGGTTACAAACTTTGAAACAAGGAAATCGAAGCGTCGAAGATTATTTTAAAGACATGGAGATGGCCATGATGCGTGCTAACATTGAGGAAGACCGAGAAGCAACCATGGCGCGATTCCTTTCAGGTTTGAACACCGACATTGCCAATGCTGTTGAATTGCAACATTACGTCGAATTAGACGAAATGGTGCAAATGGCAATTAAGGTTGAGAGGCAGCAACGAAGAAAGATGTCGTCATCCCGAGGTAATAATTCTTTCAGACCTCCTTCCAATTCTGTTTTCAATCCTTCTAACAATTTCAGGAAACAAGTACCGTTTCAAAACAAAGAGAAGGGTGAAACGAGCAAGCCAAAGGCCCCGATTGTAGATGTTGGGCGTGGGAAGCAAAATGCACAACCAGAACGTCCAGAACGCTCAAGGGATATTCAATGCTTTAAGTGTCTTGGAAGAGGACATATTGCAAGCCAATGTCCTAATCGGAAGACTATGTTGATGTTAGAAAACGGAGAGATTGAGTCTGAATCCGACAATGAAGAACATGAACCTTTACACGAGGAAGACAAGGATGATGCGGATGATGCCTTGGATACATACATGACCGGTGAAGCACTTGTCATAAAAAGAAGTCTAAATGCTACACCTACACAAGACGACCAGCAACGAGAAAACATCTTCCATACTAGATGCCTCATTAACGACAAGGTATGTGTTGTCATTATTGATGGTGGTAGTTGTACTAATGTTGCAAGTTCTTTTATGGTTGATAAGTTAGGCTTAAAGACGACGAAGCATCCCAAACCATACCGTCTTCAATGGTTAAATGATGGCGGAGAAGTACGAGTTACTAGACAAGTTTCGGTACCATTTACCATAGGGAGGTATAAAGATGAAATCCTTTGTGATGTCGTCTCAATGGATGCGTGTCACCTACTTTTGGGACGTCCATGGCAATACGACAAAGGTACGTTGCATGATGGAATTACAAATCGATATTCTTTTACACATGCAGGTAAGAAGATCACCTTAGCACCTTTGACACCGAGTCAAGTGCAAGAAGATCAGGTTCGATTGAGAAAGAATGTCGAGGAAGCCAAAACAGAAAGGAAGAAGACGAACGTATATGCGAGCGGCAAGGATATCAGGAAATGTTTTTCCTCTCAACAAACTTTACTTATTTTAATGTATAAGGAGTATTGTTTGTTATTTGATATTCCTAATGATTTGCCTACATCTATTACGTCTCTTTTGCAGGAGTTTGAAGACGTGTTTCCGGATGAGACACCGAGTGGGTTGCCACCTATTCGAGGTATAGAACATCAAATTGATTTCATTCCGGGAGCTACCATTCCAAATCGGCCAGCATATCGAAGTAATCCAGAAGAAACAAAGGAACTTCAAAAACAAATCACCGAGTTGATGGAAAAGGGTTACATTCGGGAAAGTTTAAGTCCGTGCGCTGTACCAGTGCTTTTAGTACCCAAGAAAGACGGAACATGGAGAATGTGTGTTGATTGCCGAGCGGTGAATCAGATTACCATCAAGTATAGGCATCCCATTCCTCGTCTTGATGACATGCTAGATGAGTTGTGTGGTGCGACCATATTTTCCAAAATTGATTTAAAGAGTGGATATCATCAGATTCGGATGCGAGAAGGCGACGAATGGAAGACAGCCTTCAAAACGAAATTGGGTCTGTACGAGTGGTTAGTGATGCCTTTCGGTTTAACTAACGCACCTAGCACCTTTATGCGTCTGATGAATCATGTTTTACGATCTTACATTGGAAAATATTGTGTTGTGTACTTTGATGACATTCTTATATACAGCAAGTCTTTGCAGGATCACGAGGAACACTTGAGGAATGTTCTTGGCACATTGAGAAAAGAAAGGTTATTTGGTAATCTGAAGAAATGTATGTTTTGTACTGATAAGGTTACCTTTCTTGGTTTTATCGTGACTGCACAGGGTGTGGAAGTCGATCCAGAAAAGGTGAAGGCGATTCAGGATTGGCCTCGACCGACATCAATAAGTCAGGTTAGATCTTTTCATGGTTTAGCTAGTTTTTATCGTCGGTTTGTACCTAATTTCAGTTCCATTACCGCCCCCTTAACCGGGATTATAAAGAAGAATTCAGTCTTCAATTGGGGTGATGAACAGGAAGAAGCCTTCTTGAAAATTAAGGATTATTTGACTAAGGCCCCAGTGTTAGCCTTACCTAACTTTGATAAAATGTTCGAGATTGAGTGTGATGCTTCAGGAATAGGAATTGGAGCCGTTTTATCACAGGAGAAGCGACCTATTGCCTATTTCAGCGAGAAGTTAAGTGGTGCTACCTTGAATTATCCAGTGTACGACAAAGAGATGTATGCATTGATTCGAGCTCTTGAAACATGGCAGCACTATCTCTTACCGAAAGAATTCGTAATTCACACCGATCACGAAGCTTTGAAGCACATAACAGGTCAGCATAAGTTGAATAAAAGGCATGCTAAGTGGGTTGAATTTCTAGAATCTTTTCCTTATGTCATTCGATATAAGAAAGGTAAAGACAACGTTGTAGCAGATGCCTTATCCCGTAGGTATGCACTTCTGAATTACTTAGACTCTCATTTGATTGGGTTTGCCTATATCAAAGAATTATATGCTACTGACCCTGATTTTGGAGAAAGATATACATTGTGTGAAAAGGGTGCAGATGAGAAATTTTATCGACATGATGATTATCTTTTCAAAGAAGGAAGACTCTGCATTCCTCAAGGGTCAATTCGAGAGGTCCTAATTCGAGAAGCTCATGAAGGAGGACTTATGGGACACTTTGGAGTCACCAAGACGTTACACATTCTCAAGGAGCACCTATTCTGGCCAAAGATGCGACGAGACGTCGAAAGGATGTGTGAACGATGCGTGACATGTAAGAAAGCAAAGTCGAAGGTATTACCACACGGTTTGTACTTACCTTTACCTATTCCCGACTCCCCCTGGACTGATATATCTATGGATTTTGTGTTGGGATTGCCTAGGACTAGGACAGGTAGAGATAGTATCTTTGTTGTGGTTGACAGGTACTCAAAGATGGCACACTTCATTGCGTGTCATAAGACCGATGATGCTGTTAATGTGGCTAACTTGTTCTTTAAGGAAATTGTGCGTTTACATGGTATTCCTAGGTCGATTGTTTCTGACAGGGATGTAAAATTCTTGAGTCACTTCTGGAGGACTCTTTGGAGCAAATTAGGTACGAAACTTATGTTTTCTACTACTTGTCATCCCCAAACTGATGGACAAACTGAGGTTGTTAATCGTATTTTATCTACTTTACTCCGTTCCATCATCAAAAAGAATATTAAGACGTGGGAAGATTGTTTGCCGCATGTTGAATTTGCATATAACCATGCCGTTCATTCTGCTACTAAAATGTCACCTTTTGAGGTTGTTTATGGATTTAATCCTATCACTCCTCTCGATATGTTGCCTTTGCCATATGAACAAGTGACGAATAGGGACGGACAATCCAAGGCTGATTATGTAAAGAAGTTGCATCAACAGGTTAAAGATAACCTTGAACGAAGGACTCAACAATACGAGAAGCAAGCGAACAAAGGACGTAAGCGAGTTACCTTCGATGTTGGAGATTGGGTTTGGATTCACTTCCGAAAGGAACGTTTTCCAACCCAACGACGGTCCAAGCTGTTACCACGAGGAGATGGTCCTTTTCAAGTGGTTGAGAAAGTGAACGACAATGCTTACAAGTTGGACTTGCCGGGTGAATACAATGTAAGTGCTACATTTAATGTTTCCGACTTATCCCCTTTTAATGATTCTGCAGATTTGAGGACAAATCCTTTTCAAGAAGGGGGGGATGATGTGAGCACATCTACACAAGCTCAAACAGCTGATCCGGAGGTCTTACCATCAGGACCCATCACTCGATCAAAGGCTAAGCAATTCAGGGAAGTTCTTATTCTTAAATGTTTACAAGTCTCAGAATCCCTTAATAATGCATATGCCTTAGAGAATAAACTTTACACTATGTTACATACTGATGTGTAACATCTTGTAACTATATAGTACTTAAGCTAGTATTGTGTTTATTAAGCATGTAAATAGGTGTGTTTTCAATAAGTTCAATAAGAACACAAGCTCATAATCATGTTTACCATGTTTCTTTAGCTTGTTACATGTTTTCCAATATGATAACTATGTTTTTCAGCTTGTTTTAACTTTCTTTAATAAGTTTACAATACTTATGATGGTATAACTTTTGTTTTCTCATAGGCACAAGGAAGAGTACCAAATGAAGGACTTCACCTTAGCTCGGGAAAAGCTCAATGGATTTCTAGCAGCTCGTTTCAGCTCAACTAATCCTCAACACTTCAGCTAGCTGAATTCAGCTCAACTCAGCTCCATTCAGCTCAACTCCAGCTCTACTAGCTCAACTCAAGCTGGTGAGTCCCGGGATAGCTCAAAGGTGTCCTCCACGTGGGAGAGTGTGTCATGGTCATGTGACCAGCATGAGGGGCGTCCACCATCCATTCCAAGCATGTGCATGTGCATGGCATGTGGCAGATTCAAATTTCAAGATTTCCCTCCTTGAAGTTGGCGTCAAAGTAAGATAAGGACAAGGAGTTATTTCCTTTGAATTTCACACATAAAACACATGTGTTAAATGTTTGAAATTCAGTCTTCCCTCCCTCCAAAACCAGCCGGCCACAAAGGATAAGGATGAGTAGTTTTCTCATCCACATTTAACATAATTAACACATGTTAATTGTGCTTACATTTCAGCCACTCATCTGAAACTTCCAATTCAATTCTGGCCAAGTATTCTAGGCGCCAACTCCCTTGTACTAGCCTATATATATGTATACTTTGTAAAGGAGAAAAAGACAAAAAATTTTGAATGAAATTTACTTTTGTGAGAATTTCTCTCATTTCGGTTCTTTTGAGAACTTTCTGACTTCTCAAGTTCGTTGCTTGCGTGGTCAACCCCTTTGATACTTTGGGTTCTCGGTTGTAGATAATCGAAGGGTCCAAGTCCGTCTGAAGCAAGTTCAAGATAAGGTTCGGGTTCGTTCAACAGATTGTTCGAGTTCATCCTTGGAGTTTGTTTCATTTTATTTCTTTTCCTTGTTTTTATTTCATTTTCGTACTACCCCTTGCATCCTATTTTTCAACCTTGTCAGAAACTTCATTTCTCACCAGTCACCTCACCAAAGACCAAACCTAGCCATAACCAAACCAATACTTTCAACGTTCCACCATTGTCAACTTCTCCGAGCCTTCATCTTCTACATTCTGTCTACCTATATTTTTCAGCCCTTTTAAACACCAATTTGCAGCCATGCTTATTGCAGGAGACATCTTACTTCAATCCTAGATCCGAAACAATCAAGAAGGCGTCCTCAACAAGGAGCCCTCTTATCACCTTTGGAGCTAAGCCTCTGAGCTGCCTCGAGCTAAGGTGAGTTGCGTGCACACCATTGAGAGCTTCTTCTGAGCTGAATATAATCCACTTGAGCTGGTATTGAACTGCATACGCTTCCCTGAGCTGGAGATGAGCTGAGTATGCCCACTTGAGCTAAGGTTCTCCTATGTACCTATAGAGCTAAGGTTCTCCTATGTACCTATATTAGAACAAGGCAAACACATCTAAAAAGCCTTGTAGTCTTATTTTAACCATACAAACACACTTAAAACCAAATGCAAACATAATTAACATATTATATACATAAGTAAACACACATACTAATATATATACCTAAATATGTCACATATCAGCATGCAACACATTATAAACAACATATTATAAGGCATGAACATTCTCAAATGAATATGAAATGTTAGCACAAGTAAGGAAAAGAGCTTCCCTGTATTTGTTTGCCTTAGAACGTGTGATAGGTCCTGATGGTAAGACCTCCGGATCAACCTGTTGAACTTGACATGATGTGCTCACATCATCCCCCTTTCTTGAAAAGGATTTGACCGCAAATCTGCATAAATATCATATGGGACTAAATCAAAAACATTAAATGTGGCACTTATAGTGCACTCGCCTGATAAGTATATCATGTAGGCGTTGTCATTCACTTTCTCCAACATCTGAAAAGGACCATCTACTTGCGGTAACAGCTTAGACCGCCTTTGGGCTGGAAATCTTTCCTTTCGGAAGTGAACCCAAACCCAATCACCAATGTCAAAGGTGACTCGGTTCATCAAAACGACAACCAAATGTTATTAACTTAAATTTTATGAGTTCAAATAGTTAATTATAGGCTTTTGAACAAAATTATACAGATTAATCTTAAATTTTCAGTTTTTTACTAGGTTAAAATTCGAACGAAATCTCTATAAATCCCATTTAGACATGCACGTTTTAATCGCATCAAAACGACAACCAAATTTTATTAAAATCAAATTTTATGATTTCAAATATTTAATTATTAGCTTTTGAACAAAATAATACAAATTAATCTGAAATTTTCAGAATTTTACTCGGTTAAAATTAGAATGGAATCTCTATAAAGCCCATTTAGTCATGCACGTTTTAATCCCAACAAAACGACAACCAAATGTTATTAAATCAAATTTTATGAGTTTAAATATTTAATTATGGGCTTTCGAACAAAATTATACAGATTAATCTCAAGTTTTAAGGTTTTTACTAGGTTAAAATTCGAACGGATTCCCTATAGAGCACATTTAGACATGCTCGTATTAATCGCATCAAAACGACAACCAAATGCTATTAAATTAAATTTTATGAGTTCAAATAGTTAATTATAGGCTTTTGAACAAAATTATACAGATTAATATCAAATTTTCAGCCTTTTACTCGGTTAAAATTCGAACGGAATCTCTATAAAGCCCATTTAGACATACACGTTTTAATCGCATCAAAACGACAACCAAATTTTATTAAAATTAAATTTTATGATTTCAAATATTTAATTATTAGCTCTTGAACAAAATTATACAGATTAATCTGAAATTTTTAGAATTTTACTCGGTTAAAATTAGAACGAAATCTCTATGAAGCCCATTTAGACATGCACGTTTTAATCCCAACAAAATGACAACCAAATGTTATTAAATTAAATTTTATGAGTTTAAATATTTAATTTTGGGCTTTTGAACAAAATTATACAGATTAATCCCAAATTTTAAGGTTTTTACTCGGTTAAAATTCGAATGGATTCCCTATAGAGCACATTTAAACATGCTCGTATTAATCGAATTAAAACGACAACCAAATGTTATTAAATTAAATTTTATGAGTTCAAATAGTTAACTATAGGCTTTTGAACAAAATTATACAGATTAATATCAAATTTTCAGATTTTTACTCGGTTAAAATTCGAACAGAATCTCTATAAAGCCCATTTAGACATACATGTTTTAATCGCATCAAAACGACAACCAAATTTTATTAAAATCAAATTTTATGATTTCAAATATTTAATTATTAGCTTTTGAACAAAATAATACAGATTAATCTGAAAATTTCAGAATTTTACTCGGTTAAAATTAGAACGGAATCTCTATAAAGCCCATTCAGACATGCACGTTTTAAACGCATCAAAACGACAACCAAATATTATTAAATCAAATTTTATGAGTTTAAATATTTAATTATGGGCTTTTGAACAAAATTATACAGATTAATCTCAAATTTTAAGGTTTTTACTCTGTTAAAATTCGAACGGATTGTTTATAGAGCACATTTAGACATGCTCGTATTAATCTCATCAAAACGACAACCAAATGTTATTAAATTAAATTTTATGAGTTCGAATAGTTAATTATAGGCTTTTGAACAAAATTACAGATTAATCTCAAATTTTCAGGTTTTTACTCGGTTAAAATTCGAACGGAATCTCTATAAAGCCCATTTAGACATGCACGTTTTAATCGCATCAAAACGACAACCAAATTTTATTAAAATCAAATTTTATGATTTCAAATATTTAATTATTAGCTTTTGAACAAAATAATACAAATTAATCTGAAATTTTCAGAATTTTACTCGGTTAAAATTCGAACAGAATCTCTATAAAGCCCATTTAGACATACATGTTTTAATCGCATCAAAACGACAACCAAATTTTATTAAAATCAAATTTTATGATTTCAAATATTTAATTATTAGCTGTTGAAGAAAATAATACAGATTAATCTGAAATTTTCAGAATTTTACTAGGTTAAAATTAGAACGGAATCTCTATAAAGCCCATTCAGAGATGCACGTTTTAGTCCCAACAAAACGACAACCAAATATTATTAAATCAAATTTTATGAGTTTAAATATTTAATTATGGGCTTTTGAACAAAATTATACAGATTAATCTCAAATTTTAAGGTTTTTACTAGGTTAAAATTCGAACGGATTCTCTATAGAGCACATTTAGACATGCTCGTATTAATGGCATCAAAACGACAACCAAATGTTATTAAATTAGATTTTATGAGTTCAAATAGTTAACCATAGGCTTTTGAACAAAATTATACAGATTAATATCAAATTTTCAGCTTTTTACTCGGTTAAAATTCGAACAGAATCTCTATAAAGCCCATTTAGACATACATGTTTTAATCGCATCAAAACGACAACCAAATTTTATTAAAATCAAATTTTATGATTTCAAATATTTAATTATTAGCTTTTGAACAAAATAATACAGATTAATCTAAAATTTTTAGAATTTTACTCGGTTAAAATTAGAACGGAATCTCTATGAAGCCCATTTAGACATGCACGTTTTAATCCCAACAAAACGATAACCAAATGTTATTAAATTAAATTTTATGAGTTTAAATATTTAATTTTGGGCTTTTGAAAAAAATTATACAGATTAATCCCAAATTTTAAGGTTTTTACTCGGTTAAAATTCGAAAGGATTCCCTATAGAGCACATTTAAACATGCTCGTATTAATCGAATTAAAACGACAACCAAATGTTATTAAATTAAATTTTATGAGTTCAAATAGTTAACTATAAGCTTTTGAACAAAATTATACAGATTAATATCAAATTTTCAGATTTTTACTCGGTTAAAATTCGAACAGAATCTCTATAAAGCCCATTTAGACATACAGGTTTTAATCGCATCAAAACGACAACCAAATTTTATTAAAATCAAATTTTATGATTTCAAATATTTAATTATTAGCTTTTGAACAAAATAATACAGATTAATCTGAAATTTTCAGAATTTTACTCGGTTAAAATTAGAACGGAATCTCTATAAAGCCCATTCAGACATGCACATTTTAATCGCATCAAAACGACAACCAAATATTATTAAATCAAATTTTATGAGTTTAAATATTTAATTATGGGCTTTTGAACAAAATTATACAGATTAATCTCAAATTTTAAGGTTTTTACTAGCTTAAAATTCGAACGGATTGTTTATAGAGCACATTTAGACATGTTCGTATTAATCTCATCAAAACGACAACCAAATGTTATTAAATTAAATTTTATGAGTTCGAATAGTTAATTATAGGCTTTTGAACAAAATTACAGATTAATCTCAAATTTTCAGGATTTTACTCGGTTAAAATTCGAACGGAATCTCTATAAAGCCCATTTAGACATGCACGTTTTAATCGCATCAAAACGACAACCAAATTTTATTAAAATCAAATTTTATGATTTCAAATATTTAATTATTAGCTTTTGAACAAAATAATACAGATTAATCTGAAATTTTCAGAATTTTACTCGGTTAAAATTAGAACGGAATCTCTATAAAGCCCATTTAGACATGCACGTTTTAATCCCAACAAAACGACAACCAAATACTATTAAATTAAATTTTATGAGTTTAAATATTTAATTATGGGCTTTTGAACAAAATTATACAGATTAATCTCAACTTTTATGTTTTTTACACGGTTAAAATTTGAACGGGATCTCTATAAAGCCCATTTAGACATACACATTTTAATCGCATCAAAACGACAACCAAATGTTATTAAATTAAATTTTATGAGTTCAAATAGTTAATTATAGGCTTTTGAACAAAATTATACAGATTAATATCAAATTTTCAGCTTTTTACTCGGTTAAAATTCGAACAGAATCTCTATAAAGCCCATTTAGACATACACGTTTTAATCGCATCAAAACGACAACCAAATTTTATTAAAATTAAATTTTATGATTTCAAATATTTAATTATTAGCTTTTGAACAAAATTATACAGATTAATCTGAAATTTTTAGAATTTTACTCAGTTAAAATTAGAACGGAATCTCTATAAAGCCCATTCAGACATGCACGTTTTAGTCCCAAAAAAACGACAACCAAATGTTATTAAATCAAATTTTATGAGTTTAAATATTTAATAATGGGCTTTCGAACAAAATTATACAGATTAATCTCAAATTTTAAGTTTTTTACTAGGTTAAAATTCGAACGGATTCTCTATAGAGCACATTTAGACATGCTCGTATTAATCGCATCAAAACGACAACCAAATGCTATTAAATTAAATTTTATGAGTTCAAATAGTTAATTATAGGCTTTTGAACAAAATTATACAGATTAATATCAAATTTTTAGCTTTTTACTCGGTTAAAATTCGAACAGAATCTCTATAAAGCCCATTTAGACATACACGTTTTAATCGCATCAAAACGACAACCAAATTTTATTAAAATTAAATTTTATGATTTCAAATATTTAATTATTAGCTTTTGAACAAAATTATACAGATTAATCTGAAATTTTTAGAATTTTACTCAGTTAAAATTAAAACGGAATCTCTATGAAGCCCATTTAGACATGCACGTTTTAATCCCAACAAAACGATAACCAAATGTTATTAAATTAAATTTTATGAGTTTAAATATTTAATTTTGGGCTTTTGAACAAAATTATACAGATTAATCCCAAATTTTAAGGTTTTTACTCGTTTAAAATTCGAATGGATTCTCTATAGAGCACATTTAGACATGTTCGTATTAATCGAATCAAAACGACAACCAAATGTTATTAAATTAAATTTTATGAGTTCAAATAGTTAACCATAGGCTTTTGAACAAAATTATACAAATTAATATCAAATTTTCAGCTTTTTACTCGGTTAAAATTCGAACAGAATCTCTATAAAGCCCATTTAGACATACATGTTTTAATCGCATCAAAACGACAACCAAATTTTATTAAAATCAAATTTTATGATTTCAAATATTTAATTATTAGCTCTTGAACAAAATAATACAGATTAATCTGAAATTTTCAAAATTTTACTCGGTTAAAATTAGAACGGAATCTCTATAAAGCCCATTCAGACATGCACGTTTTAGTCCCAACAAGACGACAACCAAATATTATTAAATCAAATTTTATGAGTTTAAATATTTAATTATGGGCTTTTGAACAAAATTATTCAGATTAATCTCAAATTTTAAGGCTTTTACTAGTTTAAAATTCGAACGGATTCTCTATAGAGCACATTTAGACATGCTCGTATTAATGGCATCAAAACGACAACCAAATGTTATTAAATTAAATTTTATGAGTTCAAATAGTTAACCATAGGCTTTTGAACAAAATTATACAGATTAATATCAAATTTTCAGCTTTTTACTCGGTTAAAATTCGAACAGAATCTCTATAAAGCCCATTTAGACATACATGTTTTAATCGCATCAAAACGACAACCAAATTTTATTAAAATCAAATTTTATGATTTCAAATATTTAATTATTAGCTTTTGAACAAAATAATACAGATTAATCTGAAATTTTCAGAATTTTACTCGGTTAAAATTAGAACGGAATCTCTATAAAGCACATTCAGACATGCACGTTTTAGTCCCAACAAAACGACAACCAAATATTATTAAATCAAATTTTATGAGTTTAAATATTTAATTATGGGCTTTTGAACAAAATTATACAGATTAATCTCAAATTTTAAGGTTTTTACTAGGTTAAAATTCGAACGGATTCTCTATAGAGCACATTTAGACATGCTCGTATTAATCGCATCAAAACGACAACCAAATGTTATTAAATTAAATTTTATGAGTTCAAATAGTTAATTATAGGCTTTTGAACAAAATTATACAGATTAATATCAAATTTTCAGCTTTTTACTCGGTTAAAATTCGAACGGAATCTCTATAAAGCCCATTTAGACATACACGTTTTAATCGCAACAAAACGACAACCAAATTTTATTAAAATTAAATTTTATGATTTCAAATATTTAATTATTAGCTTTTGAACAAAATTATACAGATTAATCTGAAATTTTTAGAATTTTACTCGGTTAAAATTAGAACGGAATCTCTATAAAGCCCATTTAGACATGCACGTTTTAATCCCAACAAAACGACAACCAAATGTTATTAAATTAAATTTTATGAGTTTAAATATTTAATTTTGGGCTTTTGAACAAAATTATACAGATTAATCCCAAATTTTAAGGTTTTTACTAGGTTAAAATTCGAACGGATTCTCTATAGAGCACATTTAGACATGCTCGTATTAATCGCATCAAAACGACAACCAAATGTTATTAAATTAAATTTTATGAGTTCAAATAGTTAATTATAGGCTTTTGAACAAAATTATACAGATTAATATCAAATTTTCAGCTTTTTACTCGGTTAAAATTCGAACAGAATCTCTATAAAGCCCATTTAGACATAAACGTTTTAATCGCAACAAAACGACAACCAAATTTTATTAAAATTAAATTTTATGATTTCAAATATTTAATTATTAGCTTTTGAACAAAATTATACAGATTAATCTGAAATTTTTAGAATTTTACTCGGTTAAAATTAGAACGGAATCTCTATAAAGCCCATTTAGACATGCACGTTTTAATCCCAACAAAACGACAACCAAATGTTATTAAATTAAATTTTATGAGTTTAAATATTTAATTTTGGGCTTTTGAACAAAATTATACAGATTAATCCCAAATTTTAAGGTTTTTACTCGTTTAAAATTCGAATGGATTCTCTATAGAGCACATTTAGACATGCTCGTATTAATCGAATCAAAACGACAACCAAATGTTATTAAATTAAATTTTATGAGTTCAAATAGTTAACCATAGGCTTTTGAACAAAATTATACAGATTAATATCAAATTTTCAGCTTTTTACTCGGTTAAAATTCGAACAGAATCTCTATAAAGCCCATTTAGACATACACGTTTTAATCGCAACAAAACGACAACCAAATTTTATTAAAATTAAATTTTATGATTTCAAATATTTAATTATTAGCTTTTGAAAAAAATTATACAGATTAATTTGAAATTTTTAGAATTTTACTCGGTTAAAATTAGAACGGAATCTCTATAAAGCCCATTTAGACATGCACGTTTTAATCCCAACAAAACGACAACCAAATGTTATTAAATTAAATTTTATGAGTTTAAATATTTAATTTTGGGCTTTTGAACAAAATTATACAGATTAATCCCAAATTTTAAGGTTTTTACTAGGTTAAAATTCGAACGGATTCTCTATAGAGCACATTTAGACATGCTCGTATTAATCGCATCAAAACGACAACCAAATGTTATTAAATTAAATTTTATGAGTTCAAATAGTTAATTATAGGCTTTTGAACAAAATTATACAGATTAATATCAAATTTTCAGCTTTTAACTCGGTTAAAATTCGAACAGAATCTCTATAAAGCCCATTTAGACATACACGTTTTAATCGCAACAAAACGACAACCAAATTTTATTAAAATTAAATTTTATGATTTCAAATATTTAATTATTAGCTTTTGAACAAAATTATACAGATTAATTTGAAATTTTTAGAATTTTACTCGGTTAAAATTAGAACGGAATCTCTATAAAGCCCATTTAGACATGCACGTTTTAATCCCAACAAAACGACAACCAAATGTTATTAAATTAAATTTTATGAGTTTAAATATTTAATTTTGGTCTTTTGAACAAAATTATACAGATTAATCCCAAATTTTAAGGTTTTTACTAGGTTAAAATTCGAACGGATTCTCTATAGAGCACATTTAGACATGCTCGTATTAATCGCATCAAAACCACAACCAAATGTTATTAAATTAAATTTTATGAGTTCAAATAGTTAATTATAGGCTTTTGAACAAAATTATACAGATTAATATCAAATTTTCAGCTTTTTACTCGGTTAAAATTCGAACAGAATCTCTATAAAGCCCATTTAGACATACACGTTTTAATCGCATCAAAACGACAACCAAATTTTATTAAAATTAAATTTTATGATTTCAAATATTTAATTATTAGCTTTTGAACAGAATTATACAGATTAATCTGAAATTTTTAGAATTTTACTCGGTTAAAATTAGAACGGAATCTCTATAAAGCCCATTTAGACATGCACGTTTTAATCCCAACAAAACGACAACCAAATGTTATTAAATTAAATTTTATGAGTTTAAATATTTAATTTTGGGCTTTTGAACAAAATTATACAGATTAATCCCAAATTTTAAGGTTTTTACTCGTTTAAAATTCGAATGGATTCTCTATAGAGCACATTTAGACATGCTCGTATTAATCGAATCAAAACGACAACCAAATGTTATTAAATTAAATTTTATGAGTTCAAATAGTTAACCATAGGCTTTTGAACAAAATTATACAGATTAATATCAAATTTTCAGCTTTTTACTCGGTTAAAATTCGAACAGAATCTCTATAAAGCCCATTTAGACATACATGTTTTAATCGCATCAAAACGACAACCAAATTTTATTAAAATCAAATTTTATGATTTCAAATATTTAATTATTAGCTTTTGAACAAAATAATACAGATTAATCTGAAATTTTCAGAATTTTACTCGGTTAAAATTAGAACGGAATCTCTATAAAGCCCATTTAGACATGCACGTTTTAATCCCAACAAAACGACAACCAAATACTATTAAATTAAATTTTATGAGTTTAAATATTTAATTATGGGCTTTTGAATAAAATTATACAGATTAATCTCAACTTTTATGTTTTTTACACGGTTAAAATTTGAACGGGATCTCTATAAAGCCCATTTAGACATACACATTTTAATCGCATCAAAACGACAACCAAATGTTATTAAATTAAATTTTATGAGTTCAAATAGTTAATTATAGGCTTTTGAACAAAATTATACAGATTAATATCAAATTTTCAGCTTTTTACTCGGTTAAAATTCGAACAGAATCTCTATAAAGCCCATTTAGACATACACGTTTTAATCGCATCAAAACGACAACCAAATTTTATTAAAATTAAATTTTATGATTTCAAATATTTAATTATTAGCTTTTGAACAAAATTATACAGATTAATCTGAAATTTTTAGAATTTTACTCAGTTAAAATTAGAACGGAATCTCTATAAAGCCCATTCAGACATGCACGTTTTAGTCCCAAAATAACGACAACCAAATGTTATTAAATCAAATTTTATGAGTTTAAATATTTAATAATGGGCTTTCGAACGAAATTATACAGATTAATCTCAAATTTTAAGTTTTTTACTAGGTTAAAATTCGAACGGATTCTCTATAGAGCACATTTAGACATGCTCGTATTAATCGCATCAAAACGACAACCAAATGCTATTAAATTAAATTTTATGAGTTCAAATAGTTAATTATAGGCTTTTGAACAAAATTATACAGATTAATATCAAATTTTTAGCTTTTTACTCGGTTAAAATTCGAACAGAATCTCTATAAAGCCCATTTAGACATACACGTTTTAATCGCATCAAAACGACAACCAAATTTTATTAAAATTAAATTTTATGATTTCAAATATTTAATTATTAGCTTTTGAACAAAATTATACAGATTAATCTGAAATTTTTAGAATTTTACTCAGTTAAAATTAAAACGGAATCTCTATGAAGCCCATTTAGACATGCACGTTTTAATCCCAACAAAACGATAACCAAATGTTATTAAATTAAATTTTATGAGTTTAAATATTTAATTTTGGGCTTTTGAACAAAATTATACAGATTAATCCCAAATTTTAAGGTTTTTACTCGTTTAAAATTCGAATGGATTCTCTATAGAGCACATTTAGACATGTTCGTATTAATCGAATCAAAACGACAACCAAATGTTATTAAATTAAATTTTATGAGTTCAAATAGTTAACCATAGGCTTTTGAACAAAATTATACAAATTAATATCAAATTTTCAGCTTTTTACTCGGTTAAAATTCGAACAGAATCTCTATAAAGCCCATTTAGACATACATGTTTTAATCGCATCAAAACGACAACCAAATTTTATTAAAATCAAATTTTATGATTTCAAATATTTAATTATTAGCTCTTGAACAAAATAATACAGATTAATCTGAAATTTTCAAAATTTTACTCGGTTAAAATTAGAACGGAATCTCTATAAAGCCCATTCAGACATGCACGTTTTAGTCCCAACAAGACGACAACCAAATATTATTAAATCAAATTTTATGAGTTTAAATATTTAATTATGGGCTTTTGAACAAAATTATTCAGATTAATCTCAAATTTTAAGGTTTTTACTAGTTTAAAATTCGAACGGATTCTCTATAGAGCACATTTAGACATGCTCGTATTAATGGCATCAAAACGACAACCAAATGTTATTAAATTAAATTTTATGAGTTCAAATAGTTAACCATAGGCTTTTGAACAAAATTATACAGATTAATATCAAATTTTCAGCTTTTTACTCGGTTAAAATTCGAACAGAATCTCTATAAAGCCCATTTAGACATACATGTTTTAATCGCATCAAAACGACAACCAAATTTTATTAAAATCAAATTTTATGATTTCAAATATTTAATTATTAGCTTTTGAACAAAATAATACAGATTAATCTGAAATTTTCAGAATTTTACTCGGTTAAAATTAGAACGGAATCTCTATAAAGCACATTCAGACATGCACGTTTTAGTCCCAACAAAACGACAACCAAATATTATTAAATCAAATTTTATGAGTTTAAATATTTAATTATGGGCTTTTGAACAAAATTATACAGATTAATCTCAAATTTTAAGGTTTTTACTAGGTTAAAATTCGAACGGATTCTCTATAGAGCACATTTAGACATGCTCGTATTAATCGCATCAAAACGACAACCAAATGTTATTAAATTAAATTTTATGAGTTCAAATAGTTAATTATAGGCTTTTGAACAAAATTATACAGATTAATATCAAATTTTCAGCTTTTTACTCGGTTAAAATTCGAACGGAATCTCTATAAAGCCCATTTAGACATACACGTTTTAATCGCAACAAAACGACAACCAAATTTTATTAAAATTAAATTTTATGATTTCAAATATTTAATTATTAGCTTTTGAACAAAATTATACAGATTAATCTGAAATTTTTAGAATTTTACTCGGTTAAAATTAGAACGGAATCTCTATAAAGCCCATTTAGACATGCACGTTTTAATCCCAACAAAACGACAACCAAATGTTATTAAATTAAATTTTATGAGTTTAAATATTTAATTTTGGGCTTTTGAACAAAATTATACAGATTAATCCCAAATTTTAAGGTTTTTACTAGGTTAAAATTCGAACGGATTCTCTATAGAGCACATTTAGACATGCTCGTATTAATCGCATCAAAACGACAACCAAATGTTATTAAATTAAATTTTATGAGTTCAAATAGTTAATTATAGGCTTTTGAACAAAATTATACAGATTAATATCAAATTTTCAGCTTTTTACTCGGTTAAAATTCGAACAGAATCTCTATAAAGCCCATTTAGACATAAACGTTTTAATCGCAACAAAACGACAACCAAATTTTATTAAAATTAAATTTTAT
The DNA here is from genome assembly GCA_035048815.1 of Abelmoschus esculentus. Lineage (NCBI taxonomy): Eukaryota > Viridiplantae > Streptophyta > Magnoliopsida > Malvales > Malvaceae > Abelmoschus > Abelmoschus esculentus. Next base: position 15,174,520 of record JAUCBN010000007.1, on the reverse strand, counting down.
GATTTCAAATATTTAATTATTAGCTTTTGAACAAAATTATACAGATTAATCTGAAATTTTTAGAATTTTACTCGGTTAAAATTAGAACGGAATCTCTATAAAGCCCATTTAGACATGCACGTTTTAATCCCAACAAAACGACAACCAAATGTTATTAAATTAAATTTTATGAGTTTAAATATTTAATTTTGGGCTTTTGAACAAAATTATACAGATTAATCCCAAATTTTAAGGTTTTTACTCGTTTAAAATTCGAATGGATTCTCTATAGAGCACATTTAGACATGCTCGTATTAATCGAATCAAAACGACAACCAAATGTTATTAAATTAAATTTTATGAGTTCAAATAGTTAACCATAGGCTTTTGAACAAAATTATACAGATTAATATCAAATTTTCAGCTTTTTACTCGGTTAAAATTCGAACAGAATCTCTATAAAGCCCATTTAGACATACACGTTTTAATCGCAACAAAACGACAACCAAATTTTATTAAAATTAAATTTTATGATTTCAAATATTTAATTATTAGCTTTTGAAAAAAATTATACAGATTAATTTGAAATTTTTAGAATTTTACTCGGTTAAAATTAGAACGGAATCTCTATAAAGCCCATTTAGACATGCACGTTTTAATCCCAACAAAACGACAACCAAATGTTATTAAATTAAATTTTATGAGTTTAAATATTTAATTTTGGGCTTTTGAACAAAATTATACAGATTAATCCCAAATTTTAAGGTTTTTACTAGGTTAAAATTCGAACGGATTCTCTATAGAGCACATTTAGACATGCTCGTATTAATCGCATCAAAACGACAACCAAATGTTATTAAATTAAATTTTATGAGTTCAAATAGTTAATTATAGGCTTTTGAACAAAATTATACAGATTAATATCAAATTTTCAGCTTTTAACTCGGTTAAAATTCGAACAGAATCTCTATAAAGCCCATTTAGACATACACGTTTTAATCGCAACAAAACGACAACCAAATTTTATTAAAATTAAATTTTATGATTTCAAATATTTAATTATTAGCTTTTGAACAAAATTATACAGATTAATTTGAAATTTTTAGAATTTTACTCGGTTAAAATTAGAACGGAATCTCTATAAAGCCCATTTAGACATGCACGTTTTAATCCCAACAAAACGACAACCAAATGTTATTAAATTAAATTTTATGAGTTTAAATATTTAATTTTGGTCTTTTGAACAAAATTATACAGATTAATCCCAAATTTTAAGGTTTTTACTAGGTTAAAATTCGAACGGATTCTCTATAGAGCACATTTAGACATGCTCGTATTAATCGCATCAAAACCACAACCAAATGTTATTAAATTAAATTTTATGAGTTCAAATAGTTAATTATAGGCTTTTGAACAAAATTATACAGATTAATATCAAATTTTCAGCTTTTTACTCGGTTAAAATTCGAACAGAATCTCTATAAAGCCCATTTAGACATACACGTTTTAATCGCATCAAAACGACAACCAAATTTTATTAAAATTAAATTTTATGATTTCAAATATTTAATTATTAGCTTTTGAACAGAATTATACAGATTAATCTGAAATTTTTAGAATTTTACTCGGTTAAAATTAGAACGGAATCTCTATAAAGCCCATTTAGACATGCACGTTTTAATCCCAACAAAACGACAACCAAATGTTATTAAATTAAATTTTATGAGTTTAAATATTTAATTTTGGGCTTTTGAACAAAATTATACAGATTAATCCCAAATTTTAAGGTTTTTACTCGTTTAAAATTCGAATGGATTCTCTATAGAGCACATTTAGACATGCTCGTATTAATCGAATCAAAACGACAACCAAATGTTATTAAATTAAATTTTATGAGTTCAAATAGTTAACCATAGGCTTTTGAACAAAATTATACAGATTAATATCAAATTTTCAGCTTTTTACTCGGTTAAAATTCGAACAGAATCTCTATAAAGCCCATTTAGACATACATGTTTTAATCGCATCAAAACGACAACCAAATTTTATTAAAATCAAATTTTATGATTTCAAATATTTAATTATTAGCTTTTGAACAAAATAATACAGATTAATCTGAAATTTTCAGAATTTTACTCGGTTAAAATTAGAACGGAATCTCTATAAAGCCCATTTAGACATGCACGTTTTAATCCCAACAAAACGACAACCAAATACTATTAAATTAAATTTTATGAGTTTAAATATTTAATTATGGGCTTTTGAACAAAATTATACAGATTAATCTCAACTTTTATGTTTTTTACACGGTTAAAATTTGAACGGGATCTCTATAAAGCCCATTTAGACATACACATTTTAATCGCATCAAAACGACAACCAAATGTTATTAAATTAAATTTTATGAGTTCAAATAGTTAATTATAGGCTTTTGAACAAAATTATACAGATTAATATCAAATTTTCAGCTTTTTACTCGGTTAAAATTCGAACAGAATCTCTATAAAGCCCATTTAGACATACACGTTTTAATCGCATCAAAACGACAACCAAATTTTATTAAAATTAAATTTTATGATTTCAAATATTTAATTATTAGCTTTTGAACAAAATTATACAGATTAATCTGAAATTTTTAGAATTTTACTCAGTTAAAATTAGAACGGAATCTCTATAAAGCCCATTTAGACATGCACGTTTTAGTCCCAAAAAAACGACAACCAAATGTTATTAAATCAAATTTTATGAGTTTAAATATTTAATAATGGGCTTTCGAACAAAATTATACAGATTAATCTCAAATTTTAAGGTTTTTACTAGGTTAAAATTCGAACGGATTCTCTATAGAGCACATTTAGACATGCTCGTATTAATCGCATCAAAACGACAACCAAATGCTATTAAATTAAATTTTATGAGTTCAAATAGTTAATTATAGGCTTTTGAACAAAATTATACAGATTAATATCAAATTTTTAGCTTTTTACTCGGTTAAAATTCGAACAGAATCTCTATAAAGCCCATTTAGACATACACGTTTTAATCGCATCAAAACGACAACCAAATTTTATTAAAATTAAATTTTATGATTTCAAATATTTAATTATTAGCTTTTGAAAAAAATTATACAGATTAATCTGAAATTTTTAGAATTTTACTCAGTTAAAATTAAAACGGAATCTCTATGAAGCCCATTTAGACATGCACGTTTTAATCCCAACAAAACGATAACCAAATGTTATTAAATTAAATTTTATGAGTTTAAATATTTAATTTTGGGCTTTTGAACAAAATTATACAGATTAATCCCAAATTTTAAGGTTTTTACTCGTTTAAAATTCGAATGGATTCTCTTTAGAGCACATTTAGACATGCTCGTATTAATCGAATCAAAACGACAACCAAATGTTATTAAATTAAATTTTATGAGTTCAAATAGTTAACCATAGGCTTTTGAACAAAATTATACAAATTAATATCAAATATTCAGCTTTTTACTCGGTTAAAATTCGAACAGAATCTCTATAAAGCCCATTTAGACATACATGTTTTAAACGCATCAAAACGACAACCAAATTTTATTAAAATCAAATTTTATGATTTCAAATATTTAATTATTAGCTCTTGAACAAAATAATACAGATTAATCTGAAATTTTCAAAATTTTACTCGGTTAAAATTAGAACGGAATCTCTATAAAGCCCATTCAAACATGCACGTTTTAGTCCCAACAAGACGACAACCAAATATTATTAAATCAAATTTTATGAGTTTAAATATTTAATTATGGGCTTTTGAACAAAATTATTCAGATTAATCTCAAATTTTAAGGTTTTTACTAGGTTAAAATTCGAACGGATTCTCTATAGAGCACATTTAGACATGCTCGTATTAATGGCATCAAAACGACAACCAAATGTTATTAAATTAAATTTTATGAGTTCAAATAGTTAACCATAGGCTTTTGAACAAAATTATACAGATTAATATCAAATTTTCAGCTTTTTACTCGGTTAAAATTCGAACAGAATCTCTATAAAGCCCATTTAGACATACATGTTTTAATCGCATCAAAACGACAACCAAATTTTATTAAAATCAAATTTTATGATTTCAAATATTTAATTATTAGCTCTTGAACAAAATAATACAGATTAATCTAAAATTTTCAAAATTTTACTCGGTTAAAATTAGAACGGAATCTCTATAAAGCCCATTCAGACATGCACGTTTTAGTCCCAACAAGACGACAACCAAATATTATTAAATCAAATTTTATGAGTTTAAATATTTAATTATGGGCTTTTGAACAAAATTATTCAGATTAATCTCAAATTTTAAGGTTTTTACTAGTTTAAAATTCGAACGGATTCTCTATAGAGCACATTTAGACATGCTCGTATTAATGGCATCAAAACGACAACCAAATGTTATTAAATTAGATTTTATGAGTTCAAATAGTTAACCATAGGCTTTTGAACAAAATTATACAGATTAATATCAAATTTTCAGCTTTTTACTCGGTTAAAATTCGAACAGAATCTCTATAAAGCCCATTTAGACATACATGTTTTAATCGCATCAAAACGACAACCAAATTTTATTAAAATCAAATTTTATGATTTCAAATATTTAATTATTAGCTCTTGAACAAAATAATACAGATTAATCTAAAATTTTCAAAATTTTACTCGGTTAAAATTAGAACGGAATCTCTATAAAGCCCATTCAGACATGCACGTTTTAGTCCCAACAAGACGACAACCAAATATTATTAAATCAAATTTTATGAGTTTAAATATTTAATTATGGGCTTTTGAACAAAATTATTCAGATTAATCTCAAATTTTAAGGTTTTTACTAGTTTAAAATTCGAACGGATTCTCTATAGAGCACATTTAGACATGCTCGTATTAATGGCATCAAAACGACAACCAAATGTTATTAAATTAGATTTTATGAGTTCAAATAGTTAACCATAGGCTTTTGAACAAAATTATACAGATTAATATCAAATTTTCAGCTTTTTACTCGGTTAAAATTCGAACAGAATCTCTATAAAGCCCATTTAGACATACATGTTTTAATCGCATCAAAACGACAACCAAATTTTATTAAAATCAAATTTTATGATTTCAAAAATTTAATTATTAGCTTTTGAACAAAATAATACAGATTAATCTAAAATTTTTAGAATTTTACTCGGTTAAAATTAGAACGGAATCTCTATGAAGCCCATTTAGACATGCACGTTTTAATCCCAACAAAACGATAACCAAATGTTATTAAATTAAATTTTATGAGTTTAAATATTTAATTTTGGGCTTTTGAAAAAAATTATACAGATTAATCCCAAATTTTAAGGTTTTTACTCGGTTAAAATTCGAAAGGATTCCCTATAGAGCACATTTAAACATGCTCGTATTAATCGAATTAAAACGACAACCAAATGTTATTAAATTAAATTTTATGAGTTCAAATAGTTAACTATAGGCTTTTGAACAAAATTATACAGATTAATATCAAATTTTCAGATTTTTACTCGGTTAAAATTCGAACAGAATCTCTATAAAGCCCATTTAGACATACAGGTTTTAATCGCATCAAAACGACAACCAAATTTTATTAAAATCAAATTTTATGATTTCAAATATTTAATTATTAGCTTTTGAACAAAATAATACAGATTAATCTGAAATTTTCAGAATTTTACTCGGTTAAAATTAGAACGGAATCTCTATAAAGCCCATTCAGACATGCACATTTTAATCGCATCAAAACGACAACCAAATATTATTAAATCAAATTTTATGAGTTTAAATATTTAATTATGGGCTTTTGAACAAAATTATACAGATTAATCTCAAATTTTAAGGTTTTTACTAGGTTAAAATTCGAACGGATTGTTTATAGAGCACATTTAGACATGTTCGTATTAATCTCATCAAAACGACAACCAAATGTTATTAAATTAAATTTTATGAGTTCGAATAGTTAATTATAGGCTTTTGAACAAAATTACAGATTAATCTCAAATTTTCAGGATTTTACTCGGTTAAAATTCGAACGGAATCTCTATAAAGCCCATTTAGACATGCACGTTTTAATCGCATCAAAACGACAACCAAATTTTATTAAAATCAAATTTTATGATTTCAAATATTTAATTATTAGCTTTTGAACAAAATAATACAGATTAATCTGAAATTTTCAGAATTTTACTCGGTTAAAATTAGAACGGAATCTCTATAAAGCCCATTTAGACATGCACGTTTTAATCCCAACAAAACGACAACCAAATACTATTAAATTAAATTTTATGAGTTTAAATATTTAATTATGGGCTTTTGAACAAAATTATACAGATTAATCTCAACTTTTATGTTTTTTACACGGTTAAAATTTGAACGGGATCTCTATAAAGCCCATTTAGACATACACATTTTAATCGCATCAAAACGACAACCAAATGTTATTAAATTAAATTTTATGAGTTCAAATAGTTAATTATAGGCTTTTGAACAAAATTATACAGATTAATATCAAATTTTCAGCTTTTTACTCGGTTAAAATTCGAACAGAATCTCTATAAAGCCCATTTAGACATACACGTTTTAATCGCATCAAAACGACAACCAAATTTTATTAAAATTAAATTTTATGATTTCAAATATTTAATTATTAGCTTTTGAACAAAATTATACAGATTAATCTGAAATTTTTAGAATTTTACTCAGTTAAAATTAGAACGGAATCTCTATAAAGCCCATTCAGACATGCACGTTTTAGTCCCAAAAAAACGACAACCAAATGTTATTAAATCAAATTTTATGAGTTTAAATATTTAATAATGGGCTTTCGAACAAAATTATACAGATTAATCTCAAATTTTAAGTTTTTTACTAGGTTAAAATTCGAACGGATTCTCTATAGAGCACATTTAGACATGCTCGTATTAATCGCATCAAAACGACAACCAAATGCTATTAAATTAAATTTTATGAGTTCAAATAGTTAATTATAGGCTTTTGAACAAAATTATACAGATTAATATCAAATTTTTAGCTTTTTACTCGGTTAAAATTCGAACAGAATCTCTATAAAGCCCATTTAGACATACACGTTTTAATCGCATCAAAACGACAACCAAATTTTATTAAAATTAAATTTTATGATTTCAAATATTTAATTATTAGCTTTTGAACAAAATTATACAGATTAATCTGAAATTTTTAGAATTTTACTCAGTTAAAATTAAAACGGAATCTCTATGAAGCCCATTTAGACATGCACGTTTTAATCCCAACAAAACGATAACCAAATGTTATTAAATTAAATTTTATGAGTTTAAATATTTAATTTTGGGCTTTTGAACAAAATTATACAGATTAATCCCAAATTTTAAGGTTTTTACTCGTTTAAAATTCGAATGGATTCTCTATAGAGCACATTTAGACATGCTCGTATTAATCGAATCAAAACGACAACCAAATGTTATTAAATTAAATTTTATGAGTTCAAATAGTTAACCATAGGCTTTTGAACAAAATTATACAAATTAATATCAAATTTTCAGCTTTTTACTCGGTTAAAATTCGAACAGAATCTCTATAAAGCCCATTTAGACATACATGTTTTAATCGCATCAAAACGACAACCAAATTTTATTAAAATCAAATTTTATGATTTCAAATATTTAATTATTAGCTCTTGAACAAAATAATACAGATTAATCTGAAATTTTCAAAATTTTACTCGGTTAAAATTAGAACGGAATCTCTATAAAGCCCATTCAGACATGCACGTTTTAGTCCCAACAAGACGACAACCAAATATTATTAAATCAAATTTTATGAGTTTAAATATTTAATTATGGGCTTTTGAACAAAATTATTCAGATTAATCTCAAATTTTAAGGTTTTTACTAGTTTAAAATTCGAACGGATTCTCTATAGAGCACATTTAGACATGCTCGTATTAATGGCATCAAAACGACAACCAAATGTTATTAAATTAAATTTTATGAGTTCAAATAGTTAACCATAGGCTTTTGAACAAAATTATACAGATTAATATCAAATTTTCAGCTTTTTACTCGGTTAAAATTCGAACAGAATCTCTATAAAGCCCATTTAGACATACATGTTTTAATCGCATCAAAACGACAACCAAATTTTATTAAAATCAAATTTTATGATTTCAAATATTTAATTATTAGCTTTTGAACAAAATAATACAGATTAATCTGAAATTTTCAGAATTTTACTCGGTTAAAATTAGAACGGAATCTCTATAAAGCACATTCAGACATGCACGTTTTAGTCCCAACAAAACGACAACCAAATATTATTAAATCAAATTTTATGAGTTTAAATATTTAATTATGGGCTTTTGAACAAAATTATACAGATTAATCTCAAATTTTATGGTTTTTACTAGGTTAAAATTCGAACGGATTGTTTATAGAGCACATTTAGACATGTTCGTATTAATCTCATCAAAACGACAACCAAATGTTATTAAATTAAATTTTATGAGTTCGAATAGTTAATTATAGGCTTTTGAACAAAATTACAGATTAATCTCAAATTTTCAGGATTTTACTCGGTTAAAATTCGAACGGAATCTCTATAAAGCCCATTTAGACATGCACGTTTTAATCGCATCAAAACGACAACCAAATTTTATTAAAATCAAATTTTATGATTTCAAATATTTAATTATTAGCTTTTGAACAAAATAATACAGATTAATCTGAAATTTTCAGAATTTTACTCGGTTAAAATTAGAACGGAATCTCTATAAAGCCCATTTAGACATGCACGTTTTAATCCCAACAAAACGACAACCAAATACTATTAAATTAAATTTTATGAGTTTAAATATTTAATTATGGGCTTTTGAATAAAATTATACAGATTAATCTCAACTTTTATGTTTTTTACACGGTTAAAATTTGAACGGGATCTCTATAAAGCCCATTTAGACATACACATTTTAATCGCATCAAAACGACAACCAAATGTTATTAAATTAAATTTTATGAGTTCAAATAGTTAATTATAGGCTTTTGAACAAAATTATACAGATTAATATCAAATTTTCAGCTTTTTACTCGGTTAAAATTCGAACAGAATCTCTATAAAGCCCATTTAGACATACACGTTTTAATCGCATCAAAACGACAACCAAATTTTATTAAAATTAAATTTTATGATTTCAAATATTTAATTATTAGCTTTTGAACAAAATTATACAGATTAATCTGAAATTTTTAGAATTTTACTCAGTTAAAATTAGAACGGAATCTCTATAAAGCCCATTCAGACATGCACGTTTTAGTCCCAAAAAAACGACAACCAAATGTTATTAAATCAAATTTTATGAGTTTAAATATTTAATAATGGGCTTTCGAACAAAATTATACAGATTAATCTCAAATTTTAAGTTTTTTACTAGGTTAAAATTCGAACGGATTCTCTATAGAGCACATTTAGACATGCTCGTATTAATCGCATCAAAACGACAACCAAATGCTATTAAATTAAATTTTATGAGTTCAAATAGTTAATTATAGGCTTTTGAACAAAATTATACAGATTAATATCAAATTTTTAGCTTTTTACTCGGTTAAAATTCGAACAGAATCTCTATAAAGCCCATTTAGACATACACGTTTTAATCGCATCAAAACGACAACCAAATTTTATTAAAATTAAATTTTATGATTTCAAATATTTAATTATTAGCTTTTGAACAAAATTATACAGATTAATCTGAAATTTTTAGAATTTTACTCAGTTAAAATTAAAACGGAATCTCTATGAAGCCCATTTAGACATGCACGTTTTAATCCCAACAAAACGATAACCAAATGTTATTAAATTAAATTTTATGAGTTTAAATATTTAATTTTGGGCTTTTGAACAAAATTATACAGATTAATCCCAAATTTTAAGGTTTTTACTCGTTTAAAATTCGAATGGATTCTCTATAGAGCACATTTAGACATGCTCGTATTAATCGAATCAAAACGACAACCAAATGTTATTAAATTAAATTTTATGAGTTCAAATAGTTAACCATAGGCTTTTGAACAAAATTATACAAATTAATATCAAATTTTCAGCTTTTTACTCGGTTAAAATTCGAACAGAATCTCTATAAAGCCCATTTAGACATACATGTTTTAATCGCATCAAAACGACAACCAAATTTTATTAAAATCAAATTTTATGATTTCAAATATTTAATTATTAGCTCTTGAACAAAATAATACAGATTAATCTGAAATTTTCAAAATTTTACTCGGTTAAAATTAGAACGGAATCTCTATAAAGCCCATTCAGACATGCACGTTTTAGTCCCAACAAGACGACAACCAAATATTATTAAATCAAATTTTATGAGTTTAAATATTTAATTATGGGCTTTTGAACAAAATTATTCAGATTAATCTCAAATTTTAAGGTTTTTACTAGGTTAAAATTCGAACGGATTCTCTATAGAGCACATTTAGACATGCTCGTATTAATGGCATCAAAACGACAACCAAATGTTATTAAATTAAATTTTATGAGTTCAAATAGTTAACCATAGGCTTTTGAACAAAATTATACAGATTAATATCAAATTTTCAGCTTTTTACTCCGTTAAAATTCGAACAGAATCTCTATAAAGCCCATTTAGACATACATGTTTTAATCGCATCAAAACGACAACCAAATTTTATTAAAATCAAATTTTATGATTTCAAATATTTAATTATTAGCTTTTGAACAAAATAATACAGATTAATCTGAAATTTTCAGAATTTTACTCGGTTAAAATTAGAACGGAATCTCTATAAAGCACATTCAGACATGCACGTTTTAGTCCCAACAAAACGACAACCAAATATTATTAAATCAAATTTTATGAGTTTAAATATTTAATTATGGGCTTTTGAACAAAATTATACAGATTAATCTCAAATTTTAAGGTTTTTACTAGGTTAAAATTCGAACGGATTCTCTATAGAGCACATTTAGACATGCTCGTATTAATCGCATCAAAACGACAACCAAATGTTATTAAATTAAATTTTATGAGTTCAAATAGTTAATTATAGGCTTTTGAACAAAATTATACAGATTAATATCAAATTTTCAGCTTTTTACTCGGTTAAAATTCGAACAGAATCTCTATAAAGCCCATTTAGACATACACGTTTTAATCGCAACAAAACGACAACCAAATTTTATTAAAATTAAATTTTATGATTTCAAATATTTAATTATTAGCTTTTGAACAAAATTATACAGATTAATCTGAAATTTTTAGAATTTTACTCGGTTAAAATTAGAACGGAATCTCTATAAAGCCCATTTAGACATGCACGTTTTAATCCCAACAAAACGACAACCAAATGTTATTAAATTAAATTTTATGAGTTTAAATATTTAATTTTGGGCTTTTGAACAAAATTATACAGATTAATCCCAAATTTTAAGGTTTTTACTAGGTTAAAATTCGAACGGATTCTCTATAGAGCACATTTAGACATGCTCGTATTAATCGCATCAAAACGACAACCAAATGTTATTAAATTAAATTTTATGAGTTCAAATAGTTAATTATAGGCTTTTGAACAAAATTATACAGATTAATATCAAATTTTCAGCTTTTTACTCGGTTAAAATTCGAACAGAATCTCTATAAAGCCCATTTAGACATACACGTTTTAATCGCAACAAAACGACAACTAAATTTTATTAAAATTAAATTTTATGATTTCAAATATTTAATTATTAGCTTTTGAACAAAATTATACAGATTAATCTGAAATTTTTAGAATTTTACTCAGTTAAAATTAGAACGGAATCTCTATAAAGCCCATTCAGACATGCACGTTTTAGTCCCAAAAAAACGACAACCAAATGTTATTAAATCAAATTTTATGAGTTTAAATATTTAATAATGGGCTTTCGAACAAAATTATACAGATTAATCTCAAATTTTAAGTTTTTTACTAGGTTAAAATTCGAACGGATTCTCTATAGAGCACATTTAGACATGCTCGTATTAATCGCATCAAAACGACAACCAAATGCTATTAAATTAAATTTTATGAGTTCAAATAGTTAATTATAGGCTTTTGAACAAAATTATACAGATTAATATCAAATTTTTAGCTTTTTACTCGGTTAAAATTCGAACAGAATCTCTATAAAGCCCATTTAGACATACACGTTTTAATCGCATCAAAACGACAACCAAATTTTATTAAAATTAAATTTTATGATTTCAAATATTTAATTATTAGCTTTTGAACAAAATTATACAGATTAATCTAAAATTTTTAGAATTTTACTCAGTTAAAATTAAAACGGAATCTCTATGAAGCCCATTTAGACAGGCACGTTTTAATCCCAACAAAACGATAACCAAATGTTATTAAATTAAATTTTATGAGTTTAAATATTTAATTTTGGGCTTTTGAACAAAATTATACAGATTAATCCCAAATTTTAAGGTTTTTACTCGTTTAAAATTCGAATGGATTCTCTATAGAGCACATTTAGACATGCTCGTATTAATCGAATCAAAACGACAACCAAATGTTATTAAATTAAATTTTATGAGTTCAAATAGTTAACCATAGGCTTTTGAACAAAATTATACAAATAAATATCAAATTTTCAGCTTTTTACTCGGTTAAAATTCGAACAGAATCTCTATAAAGCCCATTTAGACATACATGTTTTAATCGCATCAAAACGACAACCAAATTTTATTAAAATCAAATTTTATGATTTCAAATATTTAATTATTAGCTCTTGAACAAAATAATACAGATTAATCTGAAATTTTCAAAATTTTACTCGGTTAAAATTAGAACGGAATCTCTATAAAGCCCATTCAGACATGCACGTTTTAGTCCCAACAAGACGACAACCAAATATTATTAAATCAAATTTTATGAGTTTAAATATTTAATTATGGGCTTTTGAACAAAATTATTCAGATTAATCTCAAATTTTAAGGTTTTTACTAGTTTAAAATTCGAACGGATTCTCTATAGAGCACATTTAGACATGCTCGTATTAATGGCATCAAAACGACAACCAAATGTTATTAAATTAAATTTTATGAGTTCAAATAGTTAACCATAGGCTTTTGAACAAAATTATACAGATTAATATCAAATTTTCAGCTTTTTACTCGGTTAAAATTCGAACAGAATCTCTATAAAGCCCATTTAGACATACATGTTTTAATCGCATCAAAACGACAACCAAATTTTATTAAAATCAAATTTTATGATTTCAAATATTTAATTATTAGCTTTTGAACAAAATAATACAGATTAATCTGAAATTTTCAGAATTTTACTCGGTTAAAATTAGAACGGAATCTCTATAAAGCACATTCAGACATGCACGTTTTAGTCCCAACAAAACGACAACCAAATATTATTAAATCAAATTTTATGAGTTTAAATATTTAATTATGGGCTTTTGAACAAAATTATACAGATTAATCTCAAATTTTAAGGTTTTTACTAGGTTAAAATTCGAACGGATTGTTTATAGAGCACATTTAGACATGTTCGTATTAATCTCATCAAAACGACAACCAAATGTTATTAAATTAAATTTTATGAGTTCGAATAGTTAATTATAGGCTTTTGAACAAAATTACAGATTAATCTCAAATTTTCAGGATTTTACTCGGTTAAAATTCGAACGGAATCTCTATAAAGCCCATTTAGACATGCACGTTTTAATCGCATCAAAACGACAACCAAATTTTATTAAAATCAAATTTTATGATTTCAAATATTTAATTATTAGCTTTTGAACAAAATAATACAGATTAATCTGAAATTTTCAGAATTTTACTCGGTTAAAATTAGAACGGAATCTCTATAAAGCCCATTTAGACATGCACGTTTTAATCCCAACAAAACGACAACCAAATACTATTAAATTAAATTTTATGAGTTTAAATATTTAATTATGGGCTTTTGAATAAAATTATACAGATTAATCTCAACTTTTATGTTTTTTACACGGTTAAAATTTGAACGGGATCTCTATAAAGCCCATTTAGACATACACATTTTAATCGCATCAAAACGACAACCAAATGTTATTAAATTAAATTTTATGAGTTCAAATAGTTAATTATAGGCTTTTGAACAAAATTATACAGATTAATATCAAATTTTCAGCTTTTTACTCGGTTAAAATTCGAACAGAATCTCTATAAAGCCCATTTAGACATACACGTTTTAATCGCATCAAAACGACAACCAAATTTTATTAAAATTAAATTTTATGATTTCAAATATTTAATTATTAGCTTTTGAACAAAATTATACAGATTAATCTGAAATTTTTAGAATTTTACTCAGTTAAAATTAGAACGGAATCTCTATAAAGCCCATTCAGACATGCACGTTTTAGTCCCAAAAAAACGACAACCAAATGTTATTAAATCAAATTTTATGAGTTTAAATATTTAATAATGGGCTTTCGAACAAAATTATACAGATTAATCTCAAATTTTAAGTTTTTTACTAGGTTAAAATTCGAACGGATTCTCTATAGAGCACATTTAGACATGCTCGTATTAATCGCATCAAAACGACAACCAAATGCTATTAAATTAAATTTTATGAGTTCAAATAGTTAATTATAGGCTTTTGAACAAAATTATACAGATTAATATCAAATTTTTAGCTTTTTACTCGGTTAAAATTCGAACAGAATCTCTATAAAGCCCATTTAGACATACACGTTTTAATCGCATCAAAACGACAACCAAATTTTATTAAAATTAAATTTTATGATTTCAAATATTTAATTATTAGCTTTTGAACAAAATTATACAGATTAATCTGAAATTTTTAGAATTTTACTCAGTTAAAATTAAAACGGAATCTCTATGAAGCCCATTTAGACATGCACGTTTTAATCCCAACAAAACGATAACCAAATGTTATTAAATTAAATTTTATGAGTTTAAATATTTAATTTTGGGCTTTTGAACAAAATTATACAGATTAATCCCAAATTTTAAGGTTTTTACTCGTTTAAAATTCGAATGGATTCTCTATAGAGCACATTTAGACATGCTCGTATTAATCGAATCAAAACGACAACCAAATGTTATTAAATTAAATTTTATGAGTTCAAATAGTTAACCATAGGCTTTTGAACAAAATTATACAAATTAATATCAAATTTTCAGCTTTTTACTCGGTTAAAATTCGAACAGAATCTCTATAAAGCCCATTTAGACATACATGTTTTAATCGCATCAAAACGACAACCAAATTTTATTAAAATCAAATTTTATGATTTCAAATATTTAATTATTAGCTCTTGAACAAAATAATACAGATTAATCTGAAATTTTCAAAATTTTACTCGGTTAAAATTAGAACGGAATCTCTATAAAGCCCATTCAGACATGCACGTTTTAGTCCCAACAAGACGACAACCAAATATTATTAAATCAAATTTTATGAGTTTAAATATTTAATTATGGGCTTTTGAACAAAATTATTCAGATTAATCTCAAATTTTAAGGTTTTTACTAGTTTAAAATTCGAACGGATTCTCTATAGAGCACATTTAGACATGCTCGTATTAATGGCATCAAAACGACAACCAAATGTTATTAAATTAAATTTTATGAGTTCAAATAGTTAACCATAGGCTTTTGAACAAAATTATACAGATTAATATCAAATTTTCAGCTTTTTACTCGGTTAAAATTCGAACAGAATCTCTATAAAGCCCATTTAGACATACATGTTTTAATCGCATCAAAACGACAACCAAATTTTATTAAAATCAAATTTTATGATTTCAAATATTTAATTATTAGCTTTTGAACAAAATAATACAGATTAATCTGAAATTTTCAGAATTTTACTCGGTTAAAATTAGAACGGAATCTCTATAAAGCACATTCAGACATGCACGTTTTAGTCCCAACAAAACGACAACCAAATATTATTAAATCAAATTTTATGAGTTTAAATATTTAATTATGGGCTTTTGAACAAAATTATACAGATTAATCTCAAATTTTAAGGTTTTTACTAGGTTAAAATTCGAACGGATTCTCTATAGAGCACATTTAGACATGCTCGTATTAATCGCATCAAAACGACAACCAAATGTTATTAAATTAAATTTTATGAGTTCAAATAGTTAATTATAGGCTTTTGAACAAAATTATACAGATTAATATCAAATTTTCAGCTTTTTACTCGGTTAAAATTCGAACAGAATCTCTATAAAGCCCATTTAGACATACACGTTTTAATCGCAACAAAACGACAACCAAATTTTATTAAAATTAAATTTTATGATTTCAAATATTTAATTATTAGCTTTTGAACAAAATTATACAGATTAATCTGAAATTTTTAGAATTTTACTCGGTTAAAATTAGAACGGAATCTCTATAAAGCCCATTTAGACATGCACGTTTTAATCCCAACAAAACGACAACCAAATGTTATTAAATTAAATTTTATGAGTTTAAATATTTAATTTTGGGCTTTTGAACAAAATTATACAGATTAATCCCAAATTTTAAGGTTTTTACTAGGTTAAAATTCGAACGGATTCTCTATAGAGCACATTTAGACATGCTCGTATTAATCGCATCAAAACGACAACCAAATGTTATTAAATTAAATTTTATGAGTTCAAATAGTTAATTATAGGCTTTTGAACAAAATTATACAGATTAATATCAAATTTTCAGCTTTTTACTCGGTTAAAATTCGAACAGAATCTCTATAAAGCCCATTTAGACATACACGTTTTAATCGCAACAAAACGACAACCAAATTTTATTAAAATTAAATTTTATGATTTCAAATATTTAATTATTAGCTCTTGAACAAAATAATACAGATTAATCTGAAATTTTCAAAATTTTACTCGGTTAAAATTAGAACGGAATCTCTATAAAGCCCATTCAGACATGCACGTTTTAGTCCCAACAAGACGACAACCAAATATTATTAAATCAAATTTTATGAGTTTAAATATTTAATTATGGGCTTTTGAACAAAATTATTCAGATTAATCTCAAATTTTAAGGTTTTTACTAGTTTAAAATTCGAACGGATTCTCTATAGAGCACATTTAGACATGCTCGTATTAATGGCATCAAAACGACAACCAAATGTTATTAAATTAAATTTTATGAGTTCAAATAGTTAACCATAGGCTTTTGAACAAAATTATACAGATTAATATCAAATTTTCAGCTTTTTACTCGGTTAAAATTCGAACAGAATCTCTATAAAGCCCATTTAGACATACATGTTTTAATCGCATCAAAACGACAACCAAATTTTATTAAAATCAAATTTTATGATTTCAAATATTTAATTATTAGCTTTTGAACAAAATAATACAGATTAATCTGAAATTTTCAGAATTTTACTCGGTTAAAATTAGAACGGAATCTCTATAAAGCACATTCAGACATGCACGTTTTAGTCCCAACAAAACGACAACCAAATATTATTAAATCAAATTTTATGAGTTTAAATATTTAATTATGGGCTTTTGAACAAAATTATACAGATTAATCTCAAATTTTAAGGTTTTTACTAGGTTAAAATTCGAACGGATTCTCTATAGAGCACATTTAGACATGCTCGTATTAATCGCATCAAAACGACAACCAAATGTTATTAAATTAAATTTTATGAGTTCAAATAGTTAATTATAGGCTTTTGAACAAAATTATACAGATTAATATCAAATTTTCAGCTTTTTACTCGGTTAAAATTCGAACAGAATCTCTATAAAGCCCATTTAGACATACACGTTTTAATCGCAACAAAACGACAACCAAATTTTATTAAAATTAAATTTTATGATTTCAAATATTTAATTATTAGCTTTTGAACAAAATTATACAGATTAATCTGAAATTTTTAGAATTTTACTCGGTTAAAATTAGAACGGAATCTCTATAAAGCCCATTTAGACATGCACGTTTTAATCCCAACAAAACGACAACCAAATGTTATTAAATTAAATTTTATGAGTTTAAATATTTAATTTTGGGCTTTTGAACAAAATTATACAGATTAATCCCAAATTTTAAGGTTTTTACTAGGTTAAAATTCGAACGGATTCTCTATAGAGCACATTTAGACATGCTCGTATTAATCGCATCAAAACGACAACCAAATGTTATTAAATTAAATTTTATGAGTTCAAATAGTTAATTATAGGCTTTTGAACAAAATTATACAGATTAATATCAAATTTTCAGCTTTTTACTCGGTTAAAATTCGAACAGAATCTCTATAAAGCCCATTTAGACATACACGTTTTAATCGCAACAAAACGACAACCAAATTTTATTAAAATTAAATTTTATGATTTCAAATATTTAATTATTAGCTTTTGAACAAAATTATACAGATTAATCTGAAATTTTTAGAATTTTACTCGGTTAAAATTAGAACGGAATCTCTATAAAGCCCATTTAGACATGCACGTTTTAATCCCAACAAAACGACAACCAAATGTTATTAAATTAAATTTTATGAGTTTAAATATTTAATTTTGGGCTTTTGAACAAAATTATACAGATTAATCCCAAATTTTAAGGTTTTTACTCGTTTAAAATTCGAATGGATTCTCTATAGAGCACATTTAGACATGCTCGTATTAATGGCATCAAAACGACAACCAAATGTTATTAAATTAAATTTTATGAGTACAAATAGTTAACCATAGGCTTTTGAACAAAATTATACAGATTAATATCAAATTTTCAGCTTTTTACTCGGTTAAAATTCGAACAGAATCTCTATAAAGCCCATTTAGACATACACGTTTTAATCGCAACAAAACGACAACCAAATTTTATTAAAATTAAATTTTATGATTTCAAATATTTAATTATTAGCTTTTGAAAAAAATTATACAGATTAATTTGAAATTTTTAGAATTTTACTCGGTTAAAATTAGAACGGAATCTCTATAAAGCCCATTTAGACATGCACGTTTTAATCCCAACAAAACGACAACCAAATGTTATTAAATTAAATTTTATGAGTTTAAATATTTAATTTTGGGCTTTTGAACAAAATTATACAGATTAATCCCAAATTTTAAGGTTTTTACTAGGTTAAAATTCGAACGGATTCTCTATAGAGCACATTTAGACATGCTCGTATTAATCGCATCAAAACGACAACCAAATGTTATTAAATTAAATTTTATGAGTTCAAATAGTTAATTATAGGCTTTTGAACAAAATTATACAGATTAATATCAAATTTTCAGCTTTTTACTCGGTTAAAATTCGAACAGAATCTCTATAAAGCCCATTTAGACATACACGTTTTAATCGCAACAAAACGACAACCAAATTTTATTAAAATTAAATTTTATGATTTCAAATATTTAATTATTAGCTTTTGAACAAAATTATACAGATTAATCTGAAATTTTTAGAATTTTACTCGGTTAAAAGTAGAACGGAATCTCTATAAAGCCCATTTAGACATGCACGTTTTAATCCCAACAAAACGACAACCAAATGTTATTAAATTAAATTTTATGAGTTTAAATATTTAATTTTGGGCTTTTGAACAAAATTATACAGATTAATCCCAAATTTTAAGGTTTTTACTCGTTTAAAATTCGAATGGATTCTCTATAGAGCACATTTAGACATGCTCGTATTAATCGAATCAAAACGACAACCAAATGTTATTAAATTAAATTTTATGAGTTCAAATAGTTAACCATAGGCTTTTGAACAAAATTATACAGATTAATATCAAATTTTCAGCTTTTTACTCGGTTAAAATTCGAACAGAATCTCTATAAAGCCCATTTAGACATACACGTTTTAATCGCAACAAAACGACAACCAAATTTTATTAAAATTAAATTTTATGATTTCAAATATTTAATTATTAGCTTTTGAAAAAAATTATACAGATTAATTTGAAATTTTTAGAATTTTACTCGGTTAAAATTAGAACGGAATCTCTATAAAGCCCATTTAGACATGCACGTTTTAATCCCAACAAAACGACAACCAAATGTTATTAAATTAAATTTTATGAGTTTAAATATTTAATTTTGGGCTTTTGAACAAAATTATACAGATTAATCCAAAATTTTAAGGTTTTTACTAGGTTAAAATTCGAACGGATTCTCTATAGAGCACATTTAGACATGCTCGTATTAATCGCATCAAAACGACAACCAAATGTTATTAAATTAAATTTTATGAGTTCAAATAGTTAATTATAGGCTTTTGAACAAAATTATACAGATTAATATCAAATTTTCAGCTTTTAACTCGGTTAAAATTCGAACAGAATCTCTATAAAGCCCATTTAGACATACACGTTTTAATCGCAACAAAACGACAACCAAATTTTATTAAAATTAAATTTTATGATTTCAAATATTTAATTATTAGCTTTTGAACAAAATTATACAGATTAATTTGAAATTTTTAGAATTTTACTCGGTTAAAATTAGAACGGAATCTCTATAAAGCCCATTTAGACATGCACGTTTTAATCCCAACAAAACGACAACCAAATGTTATTAAATTAAATTTTATGAGTTTAAATATTTAATTTTGGGCTTTTGAACAAAATTATACAGATTAATCCCAAATTTTAAGGTTTTTACTAGGTTAAAATTCGAACGGATTCTCTATAGAGCACATTTAGACATGCTCGTATTAATCGCATCAAAACCACAACCAAATGTTATTAAATTAAATTTTATGAGTTCAAATAGTTAATTATAGGCTTTTGAACAAAATTATACAGATTAATATCAAATTTTCAGCTTTTTACTCGGTTAAAATTCGAACAGAATCTCTATAAAGCCCATTTAGACATACACGTTTTAATCGCAACAAAACGACAACCAAATTTTATTAAAATAAAATTTTATGATTTCAAATATTTAATTATTAGCTTTTGAACAAAATTATACAGATTAATCTGAAATTTTTAGAATTTTACTCAGTTAAAATTCGAACGAAATCTCTATAAATCCCATTTAGACATGCATGTTTTAATCGCATCAAAACGACAACCAAATTTTATTAAAATCAAATTTTATGATTTCAAATATTTAATTATTAGCTCTTGAACAAAATTATACAGATTGATCTGAAATTTTCAGAATTTTACTCGCTTAAAATTAGAACGAAATCTCTATAAAGCCTATTTAGACATGTACGTTTTAATCCCAACAAAACGACAACCAAATGTTATTAAATCAAATTTTACGAGTTTAAATATTTAATTATGGGATTTTGAACAAAATTATACAGATTAATCTCAAATTTTAGGGTTTCTACTCGGTTAAAATTCGAACGGATTCTCTATAGAGCACATTTACACATGCTCGTATTAATCGCATCAAAACGACAACCAAATATTATTAAATTAAATTTTATGAGTTCAAATAGTTAATTATAGTCTTTTGAACAAAATTATACAGATTAATCTCAAAGTTTCAGCTTTTTACTCGGTTAAAATTCGAACGAAATCTCTATAAAGCCCATTTAGACATGTACGTTTTAATCGTATCAAAACGATAACCAAATTTTATTAAAATCAAATTTTATGATTTCAAATAATTAATTATTAGCTTTTGAACAAAATTATACAGATTAATCTTAAATTTTCAAAAATTTACTCGGTTATAATTAGAACAGAATCTCTATAAGGCCGATTTAGACATGCACGTTTTAATCCCAACAAAACGACAACCAAAAGTTATTAAATCAAATTTTATAAGTTTAAATATTTAATTATGGATTTTTGAACAAAATTATACAGAATAATCTCAAATTTTAAGGTTTTTACTCGGTTAAAATTCGAACGGATTCTCTATAGAGCACATTTAGACAATCTCGTATTAATCGCATCAAAACGGCAACCAAATGTTATTAAATTAAATTTTATGAGTTCAAATAGTTAATTATAGGCTTTTGAACAAAATTATACAGATTAATCTCAAATTTTTAACCTTTTGCTCGGTTAAAATTCGAACGGGATCTCTATAAAGCCAATTCAGACATGCACGTTTTAATCGCATCAAAACGACAACCAAATTTAATTAAAATCAAATTTTATGATTTCAAACATTTAATTATTATCTTTTGAACAAAATTATACAGATTAATCTGAAATTTTCTGAATTTTACTCGGTTAAAATTAGAACGAAATCTCTATAAAGCCCATTTAGACATGCACGTTTTAATCCCAACAAAACGACAACCAAATACTATTAAATTAAATTTTATGAGTTTAAATATTTAATTATGGGCTTTTGAACAAAATTATACAGATTAATCTCAACTTTTATGTTTTTTACTCGGTTAAAATTTGAACGGGATCTCTATAAAGCCCATTTAGACTTACACATTTTAATCGCATCAAAACGACAACCAAATGTTATTAAATTAAATTTTATGAGTTCAAATAGTTAATTATAGGCTTTTGAAAAAGATTATATAGATTAGTATCAAATTTTTAGCTTTTTACTCGGTTAAAATTCGAACGGAATCTCTATAAAGCCCATTTAGACACGCACGTTTTAATCGCATCAAAACGACAACCAAATTTTATTAAAATCAAATTTTATGATTTCAAATATTTAATTATTAGATTTTGAAAAAAATTATAGAGATTAATCTGAAATTTTCAAAATTTTACTCGGTTAAAATTAGAACGGAATCTCTATAAAGCCATTTAGACATGCACGTTTTATTCCCAACAAAACGACAACCAAAAGTTATTAAATAAAATTTTATGAGTTTAAATATTCAGTTATGAGCTTTTTGAACAAAATTATACAGATTAATCTCAAATTTTAAGGTTTTTACTCGGTTAAAATTCGAACGGATTCTCTATAGAGCACATTTACACATGCTCGTATTAATTGCATCAAAACGACAACCAAATATTATTAAATTAAATTTTATGAGTTCAAATAGTTAATTATAGTCTTTTGAACAAAATTATACAGATTAATCTCAAAGTTTCAGCTTTTTACTCGGTTAAAATCAGAACGGAATCTCTATAAAGCCCATTTAGACATGTACGCTTTAATCGCATCAAAACTATAACCAAATTTTATTAAAATAATATTTTAAGATTTAAAATAATTAATTATTAGCTTTTGAACAAAATTATACAGATTAATCTTAAATTTTCAAAAATTTACTCGGTTATAATTAGAACGGAATATCTATAAAGCCGATTAAGACATTCACGTTTAAATCCCAACAAAACGATAACAAAAAGTTATTAAAATAGTTAATTATAGTCTTTGGAACAAAATTATACAGATTAATCTCAAAGTTTCAGCTTTTTACTCGGTTAAAATTCGAATGGGATCTCTATAAAGCCCTTTTAGACATGTACGTTTTAATCGTATCAAAACGATAACCAAATTTTATTAAAATGAAATTTTATGATTTCAAATAATTAATTATTAGCTTTTGAACAAAATTATACAGATTAATCTTAAATTTTCAAAAATTTACTCGGTTATAATTAGAACGGAATCTCTATAAGGCCGATTTAGACATGCACGTTTTAATCCCAACAAAACGACAACCAAAAGTTATTAAATCAAATTTTATAAGTTTAAATATTTAATTATGGATTTTTGAACAAAATTATACAGATTAATCTCAAATTTTAAGGTTTTTACTCGGTTAAAATTCGAACGGGATCTCTATAAAGCCCATTTAGACATGCACGTTTTAATCACATCAAAACGACAACCAAATTTAATTAAAATCAAATTTTATGATTTCAAACATTTAATTATTAGCTTTTGAACAAAATTATATAGATTAATATGAAATTTTCTGAATTTTACTCGGTTAAAATTAGAACGGAATCTCTATAAAGCCCATTTAGACATGCACGTTTTAATCCCAACAAAACGACAACAAAATACTATTAAATTAAATTTTATGAGTTTAAATATTTAATTATGGGCTTTTGAACAAAATTATACAGATTAATCTCAACTTTTAAGTTTTTTACTCGGTTAAAATTTGAACGGGATCTCTATAAAGCCCATTTAGACATACACATTTTAATCGCATCAAAACGACAACCAAATGTTATTAAATTAAATTTTATGAGTTCAAATAGTTAATTATAGGCTTTTGAACAAGATTATATAGATTAGTATCAAATTTTTAGCTTTTTACTCGGTTAAAATTCGAACGGAATCTTTATAAAGCCCATTTAGACATGCACGTTTTAATCGCATCAAAACGACAACCACATTTTATTAAAATCAAATTTTATGATTTCAAATATTTAATTATTAGATTTTGAACAAAATTATAGAGATTAATCTGAAATTTTCAAAATTTTACTCAGTTAAAATTAGAACGGAATCTCTATAAAGTCATTTAGACATGCACGTTTTATTCCCAACAAAACGACAACCAAATATTATTAAATCAAATTTTATGAGTTTAAATTTTTAATTATGGGTTTTTGAACAAAATTATATAGATTAATCTCAAATTTTAAGGTTTTTACTCGGTTAAAACTCGAACGGATTCTCTATAGAGCACATTTAGACATGCTCGTATTAATCGCATCAAAACGACAACCAAATGTTATTAAATTAAATTTTATGAGTTCAAATAGTTAATTATAGGCTTTTGAACAAGATTATATAGATTAGTATCAAATTTTTAGCTTTTTACTCGGTTAAAATTCGAACGGAATCTCTAGAAAACCCATTTAGACATGCACGTTTTAATCGCATCAAAACGACAACCAAATTTTATTAAAATCAAATTTTATGATTTCAAATATTTAATTATTAGATTTTGAACAAAATTATAGAGATTAATCTGAAATTTTCAAAATTTTACTCGGTTAAAATTAGAACGGAATCTCTATAAAGCCCTTTAGACATGCACGTTTTATTCCCAACAAAACGACAACCAAAAGTTATTAAATCAAATTTTATGAGTTTAAATATTCAGTTATGAGCTTTTAAACAAAATTATACAGATTAATCTCAAATTTTAAGGTTTTTACTCGGTTAAAATTCGAACGGATTCTCTATACAGCACATTTAGACATGCTCATATTAATCGTATCAAAATGACAACCAAATATTATTAAATTAAATTTTATGAGTTCAAATAGTTAATTATAGTCTTTTGAACAAAATTATACAGATTAATCTCAAAGTTTCAGCTTTTTACTCGGTTAAAATTCGAACGAAATCTATATAAAGCCCTTTTAGACATGTACGTTTTAATCGTATCAAAACGATAACCAAATTTCATTAAAATCAAATTTTATGATTTCAAATAATTAATTATTAGGTTTTGAACAAAATTATACAGATTAATCTTAAATTTTCAAAAATTTACTCGGTTATAATTAGAACGGAATGTCTATAAGGCCGATTTAGACATGCACGTTTTAATCCCAACAAAACGATAACCAAAAGTTATTAAATCAAATTTTATGAGTTTAAATATTTAATTATGGATTTTTGAACAAAATTATACAGATTAATCTCAAATTTTAAGGTTTTTACTCGGTTAAAATTCGAACGGATTCTCTATAGAGCACATTTAGACATGCTCGTATTAATCGCATCAAAACGACAACCAAATGTTATTAAATTAAATTTTCTGCGTTCAAATAGTTAATTATAGGCTTTTGAACAAAATTATACAGATTAATCTCAAATTTTTAACCTTTTGCTCGGTTAAAATTCGAACGGGATCTCTATAAAGCCAATTCAGACATGCACGTTTTAATCGCATCAAAACGACAACCAAATTTAATTAAAATCAAATTTTATGATTTCAAACATTTAATTATTAACTTTTGAACAAAATTATACAGATTAATCTAAAATTTTCTGAATTTTACTCGGTTAAAATTCGAACGGAATCTCTATAAAGCCCATTTAGACATGCACGTTTTAATCCCAACAAAACGAAAACCAAATGCTATTAAATTAAATTTTATGAGTTTAAATATTTAATTATGGGCTTTTGAAAAAATTATACAGATTAATCTCAACTTTTATGTTTTATACTCGGTTAAAATTTGAACGGGATCTCTATAAAGCCCATTTAGACATACACATTTTAATCGCATCAAAACGACAACCAAATGTTATTAAATTAAATTTTATGAGTTCAAATAGTTAATTATAGGTTTTTGAACAAAATTATACAGATTAGTATCAAATTTTTAGCTTTTTACTCGGTTAAAATTCGAACGGAATCTCTATAAAGCCCATTTAGACATGCACGTTTTAATCGCATCAAAACGACAACCACATTTTATTAAAATCAAATTTTATGATTTCAAATATTTAATTATTAGATTTTGAACAAAATTATAGAGATTAATCTGAAATTTTCAAAATTTTACTCAGTTAAAATTCGAACGGAATCTCTATAAAGCCCTTTAGACATGCACGTTTTATTCCCAACAAAACGACAACCAAAAGTTATTAAATCAAATTTTATGAGTTTAAATATTCAGTTATGAGCTTTTGAACAAAATTATACAGATTAATATCAAATTTTAAGGTTTTTACTCGGTTAAAATTCGAACGGATTCTCTATAGAGCACATTTAGACATGCTCGTATTAATCGCATCAAAACGACAACCAAATGTTATTAAATTAAATTTTATGAGTTCAAATAGTTAATTATAGGCTTTTGAACAAGATTATATAGATTAGTATCAAATTTTTAGCTTTTTACTCGGTTAAAATTCGAACGGAATCTCTATAAAGCCCATTTAGACATGCACGTTTTAATCGCATCAAAACGACAACCAAATTTTATTAAAATCAAATTTTATGATTTCAAATATTTAATTATTAGATTTTGAACAAAATTATAGAGATTAATCTGAAATTTTCAAAATTTTACTCGGTTAAAATTAGAACGGAATCTCTATAAAGCCATTTAGACATGCACGTTTTATTCCCAACAAAACGACAACCAAAAGTTATTAAATCAAATTTTATGAGTTTAAATATTCAGTTATGAGCTTTTGAACAAAATTATACAGATTAATCTCAAATTTTAAGGTTTTTACTCGGTTAAAATTCGAACGGATTCTCTATAGATCACATTTAGATATGCTCGTATTAATCGCATCAAAACGACAACCAAATATTATTAAATTAAATTTTATGAGTTCAAATAGTTAATTATAGTCTTTTGAACAAAATTATACAGATTAATCTCAAAGTTTCAGCTTTTTACTCGGTTAAAATTCGAACGAAATCTATATAAAGCCCTTTTAGACATGTACGTTTTAATCGTATCAAAACGATAACCAAATTTCATTAAAATCAAATTTTATGATTTCAAATAATTAATTATTAGGTTTTGAACAAAATTATACAGATTAATCTTAAATTTTCAAAAATTTACTCGGTTATAATTAGAACGGAATCTCTATAAGGCCGATTTAGACATGCACGTTTTAATCCCAACAAAACAACAACCAAAAGTTATTAAATCAAATTTTATGAGTTTAAATATTTAATTATGGATTTTTGAACAAAATTATACAGATTAATCTCAAATTTTAAGGTTTTTACTCGGTTAAAATTCGAACGGATTCTCTATAGATCACATTTAGACATGCTCGTATTAATCGCATCAAAACGACAACCAAATGTTATTAAATTAAATTTTCTGAGATCAAATAGTTAATTATAGGCTTTTGAACAAAATTATACAGATTAATCTCAAATTTTTAACCTTTTGCTCGGTTAAAATTCGAACGGGATCTCTATAAAGCCAATTCAGACATGCACGTTTTAATCGCATCAAAACGACAACCAAATTTAATTAAAATCAAATTTTATGATTTCAAACATTTAATTATTAACTTTTGAACAAAATTATACAGATTAATCTAAAGTTTTCTGAATTTTACTCGGTTAAAATTAGAACGGAATCTCTATAAAGCCCATTTAGACATGCACGTTTTAATCGCATCAAAACGACAACCAAATTTAATTAAAATCAAATTTTATGATTTCAAACATTTAATTATTAACTTTTGAACAAAATTATACAGATTAATCTAAAATTTTCTGAATTTTACTCGGTTAAAATTAGAACGGAATCTCTATAAAGCCCATTTAGATATGCACATTTTAATCCCAACCAAACGAAAACCAAATGCTATTAAATTAAATTTTATGAGTTTAAATATTTAATTATGGGCTTTTGTAAAAATTATACAGATTAATCTCAACTTTTATGTTTTATACTCGGTGAAAATTTGAACGGGATCTCTATAAAGCCCATTTAGACATACACATTTTAATCGCATCAAAACGACAACCAAATGTTATTAAATTAAATTTTATGAGTTCAAATAGTTAATTATAGGTTTTTGAACAAAATTATACAGATTAGTATCAAATTTTTAGCTTTTTACTCGGTTAAAATTCGAACGGAATCTCTATAAAGCCCATTTAGACATGCACGTTTTAATCGCATCAAAACGACAACCAAATTTAATTAAAATCAAATTTTATGATTTCAAACATTTAATTATTAACTTTTGAACAAAATTATACAGATTAATCTAAAATTTTCTGAATTTTACTCGGTTAAAATTAGAACGGAATCTCTATAAAGCCCATTTAGACATGCACATTTTAATCCCAACCAAACGAAAACCAAATGCTATTAAATTAAATTTTATGAGTTTAAATATTTAATTATGGGCTTTTGAAAAAATTATACAGATTAATCTCAACTTTTATGTTTTATACTCGGTGAAAATTTGAACGGGATCTCTATAAAGCCCATTTAGACATACACATTTTAATCGCATCAAAACGACAACCAAATGTTATTAAATTAAATTTTATGAGTTCAAATAGTTAATTATAGGTTTTTGAACAAAATTATACAGATTAGTATCAAATTTTTAGCTTTTTACTCGGTTAAAATTCGAACGGAATCTCTATAAAGCCCATTTAGACATGCACGTTTTAATCGCATCAAAACGACAACCACATTTTATTAAAATAAAATTTTATGATTTCAAATATTTAATTATTAGATTTTGAACAAAATTATACAGATTAATCTGAAATTTTCAAAATTTTACTCAGTTAAAATTAGAACGGAATCTCTATAAAGCCATTTAGACATGCACGTTTTATTCCAACAAAACGACAAGCAAAAGTTATTAAATCAAATTTTATGAGTTTAAATATTTAATTAAGAGCTTTTGAACAAAATTATACAGATTAATCTCAAATTTTAAGGTTTTTACTCGGTTAAAATTCGAACGGATTCTCTATAGAGCATATTTAGATATGCTCGTATTAATTGCATCAAAACGACAACCAAATATTATTAAATTAAATTTTCTGAGTTTAAATAGTTAATTATAGTCTTTTGAACAAAATTATACAAATTAATCTCAAATTTTCATCTTTTTACTCGGTTAAAATTCGAACGGAATCTATATAAAGCCTATTTAGACATGTATGTTTTAATCGTATCAAAACGATAACCAAATTTTATTAAAATAAAATTTTATGATTTCAAATAATTCATTATTAGCTTTTGCACAAAATTATACAGATTAATCTTGATTTTTCAAAAATTTACTCGGTTATAATTAGAACGGAATCTCTATAAGGCAGATTTAGACATGCACGTTTTAATCTCAACAAAACGACAACCAAAAGTTATTAAATCAAATTTTATGAGTTTAAATTTTTAATTATGGGTTTTTGAAAAAAATTATACAGATTAATCCCAAATTTTAATGTTTTTACTCGGTTAAAATTCGAACGGATTCTCTATAGAGCACATTTAGACATGCTCGTATTAATCGCATCAAAAAGACAACCAAATGTTATTAAATTAAATTTTATGAGTTCAAATAGTTAATTGTAGGCTTTTGAACAAAATTATACAGATTAATCTCAAATTTTTAACCTTTTGCTTGGTTAAAATTCGAACAGGATCTCTATAAAGCCAATTCAGACATGCACGTTTTAATCGCATCAAAACGACAACCAAATTTAATTAAAATCAAATTTTATGATTTCAAACATTTAATTATTAACTTTTGAACAAAATTATACAGATTAATCTAAAATTTTTTGAATTTTACTCAGTTAAAATTAGAACGGAATCTCTATAAAGCCCATTTAGACATGCACGTTTTAATTCCAACAAAACGACAACCAAATGCTATTAAATTAAATTTTATGAGTTTAAATATTTAATTATGGGCTTTTGAAAAAACTATACAGATTAATATGAAATTATCAGAATTTTACTCGGTTATAATTAGAACGGAATCTCTATAAAGCCCATTTAGACATGCACGTTTTAATCTCAAGAAAACGACAACCAAATGTTATTAAATCAAATTTTATGATTTCAAATAATTAATTACTAGCTTTTGAAAAAATTATACAGATTAATATGAAATTTTCAAAATTTTACTCGGTTATAATTAGAACGGAATCTCTATAAAGCCCATTTAGACATGCACGTTTTAATCCCAACAAAACGACAACCAAATGTTATTAAATCAAATTTTATGGGTTTAAATATTTAACTATGGGCTTTTGAACAAAATTATACAGATTAATCTCAAATTTTAAGGTTTTTACTCGTTTAAAATTCGAACGGATTCTCTATAGAGCACATTTAGATATGCTCGTATTAATCGTATCAAAACGACAACAAAATATTATTAAATTAAATTTTATGAGTTCAAATAGTTAATTATAGTCTTTTGAACAAAATTATACAGATTAATCTCAAATTTTCAGCTTTTTACTGTGTTAAAATTCGAACAGAATCTCTATAAAGTCCATTTAGACATGTACGTTTTAATCGCATCAAAACGACAACCAAATTTTATGATTTCAAATATTTAATTATTAGCTTTTGAACAAAATTATACTGATTAATCTGAAATTTTCAGAATTTTACTCGGTTAAAATTAGAACGGAATCTCTATAAAGCCCATTTAGACATGCACGTTTTATCCCAACAAAACGACAATCAAATGTTATTAAATCAAATTTTTTGAGTTTAAATATTTAATTATGGGCTTTCGAACAAAATTATACAGATTAATCTCAAATTTTAAGGTTTTTACTCGTTTAAAATTCGAACGGATTCTCTATAAAGTATATTTAGACATGCTCGTATTAATCGCATCAAAACGATAACCAAATGTTATTAAATTAAATTTCATGAGTTCAAATAGTTAATTATAGTCTTTTGAACAAAATTATACAGATTAATCTCAAATTTTCAGCTTTTTACTCGTTTAAAATTCGAACGGAATCTCTATAAAGCCCATTTAGACATGCACCTTTTAATCGCATCAAAACGGCAACCAAATTTTATTAAAATCAAATTTTATGATTTCAAATATTTAATTATTAGCTTTTGAACAAAATTATACAGATTAATCTGAAATTTTCAGAATTTTACTCGATTATAATTAGAACGGAATCTCTATAAAGCCCATTTAGACATGCACGTTTTAATCCCAACAAAACGACAAGCAAAAGTTATTAAATCAAATTTTATGATTTTAAATATTTAATTATAGGCTTTTGAACAAAATTATACAGATTAATCTCAAATTTTAATGTTTTTACTCGTTTAAAATTCGAACGGATTCTCTATAGAGCACATTTAGACATGCTCGTATTAATCGCATCAAAACGACAACCAAATGTTATTAAATTAAATTTTATGAGTTCAAATAGTTAATTATAGTCTTTTGAACAAAATTATACAGATTAATCTCAAATTTTCAGCTTTTTACTCGGTTAAAATTCGAACGGAATCTCTATAAAGCCTATTTAGACATGCACGTTTTAATCGCATCAAAACGACAAGCAAATTTGATTAAAATCAAATTTTATGATTTCAAATATTTAATTATTAGCTTTTAAACAAAATTATATAGATTAATTTGAAATTTTCAGAATTTTACTCGGTTAAAATTAGAACGGAATCTCTATGAAGCCCATTTGGACATGCACGTTTTAATCCCAACAAAACGACAACCAAGTGTTATTAAATAAAATTTTATGAGTTTAAATATTTAATTATGGGGTTTTGAACAAAATTATACAGATTAATCTCAACTTTTAAGTTTTTTACTCGGTTAAAATTCGAACGGGATCTCTATAAAGCCCATTTAGACATATACATTTTAATCGCATCAAAACGACAACCAAATGTTATTAAATTAAATTTTATGAGTTCAAATAGTTAATTATAGGCTTTTGAACAAAATTATATAGATTAGTATCACATTTTTACCTTTTTACTCGGTTAAAATTCAAACGGAATATCTAGAAAGCCCATTAAGACATGTACGTTTTAATCGCATCAAAACTACAACCAAATGTTATTAAAATCAAATTTTATGATTTCAAATAATTAATTATTAGCTTTTGAACAAAATTATACAGATTAATCTTAAATTTTCAGAAATTTACTCTGTTATAATTAGAACGGAATCTCTATAAAGCTCATTTAGACATGCACGTTTTAATCGCAACAAAACGACAACCAAATGTTATTAAATCAAATTTTTTGAGTTTAAATATTTAATTATGGTCTTTTGAACAAAATTATATAGATTAATCTTAAATTTTAAGGTTTTTACTCGGTTAAAATTTGAACGGATTTTCTATAGAGCACATTTTGGACATGCTCGTATTAATCACATCAAAACGACAACCAAATGTTTTTAAATTAAATTTTATGAGTTCAAATAGTTAATTATAGGCTTTTGAACAAAATTATACAGATTAATCTCAGATTTTCAGCATTTTACTCGGTTAAAATTCCAACAGAATCTCTATAAAGCCCATTTAGACATGCACGTTTTAATCGCAACAAAAATACAACCAAATTTTATTAAAATCAAATTTTATGATTTCAAATAATTAATTATTAGATTTTGAACAAAATTATACAGATTAATCTGAAATTTTCAGAATTTTACTCGGTTATAGTTAGAACGGAATATCTATAAAGCCCATTTAGACATGCACGTTTTAATCCCAACAAAACGAGAACCAAATGTTATTAAATCAAATTTTATGAGTTTAAATATTTAATTATGGGCTTTTGAATAAAATTATACAGATTAATCTCAAATTTTAAGGTTTTTACTCTGTTAAAATTCGAACAGATTCTCCATAGAGCTCATTTAGACATGCTCGTATTAATCGCATCAAAACGATAACTAAAAGTTATTAAATTAAATTTTATGAGTTCAAATAGTTAATTACAGGCTTTCGAACAAAATTATACAGATTAATCTTAAATTTTCCAAAATTTACTCAGTTATAATTAGAACAGAATCTCTGTAAAGCCCATTTAGACATGCACGTTTTAATCCCAACAAAACGACAACCAAAAGTTATTATATCAAATTTTATGAGTTTAAATATTTAATTATGGGCTTTTGAACAAAATTATACAAATTAATCTCAAATTTTAAGGTTTTTAATCGTTTAAAATTCGAACGGATTCTCTATAGAGTACATTTAGACATGCTCGTATTAATCGCATCAAAACGATAACAAAATATTATTAAATTAAATTTTATGAGTTCAAATAGTTAATTATAGGATTTTGATCAAAATTATACAGATTAATCTCAAATTTTCAGCTTTTTACTCAGTTAAAATTCGAACGGAATCTATATAAAGCCCATTTAGACATGTACGTTTTAATCGCATCAAAACGATAACCAAATTTTATTTAAAATCAAATTTTATGATTTCAAATAATTAATTATTAGCTTTTGAACAAAATTAAACAGATTAATCTCAAATTTTCAGCTTTTTACTCGGTTAAAATTCGAACGGAATCTCTATAAAGCCCATTTAGACATGTACGTTTTAATCGCATCAAAACGACAACCAAGTTTTATTAAAATCAAATTTTATGATTTCAAGTATTTAATTATTAGCTTTTGAACAAAATTATACAGATTAATCTAAAATTTTCAGAATTTTACTCGGTTATAATTAGAACGGAATCTCTATAAAGCCCATTTAGACATGCACGTTTTAATCCCAACAAAACGACAAGCAAAAGTTATTAAATCAAACTTTATGATTTTAAATATTTAATTATAGGCTTTTGAACAAAATTATACAGATTAATCTCAAATTTTAAGGTTTTTACTCGTTTAAAATTCGAACGGATTCTCTATAGAGCACATTTAGACATGCTCGTATTAATCGCATCAAAACGACAACCAAATGTTATTCAATTAAATTTTATGAGTTCAAATAGTTAATTATAGTCTTTTGAACAAAATTATACAGATTAATCTCAAATTTTCAGCTTTTTACTCGGTTATAATTCGAACGGAATCTCTATAAAGCCCATTTAGACATGCACGTTTTAATCGCATCAAAACGACAACCAAATTTTATTAAAATCAAATTTTATGATTTCAAATAATTAATTATTAGCTTTTGAACAAAATTATATAGATTAATTTGAAATTTTCAGAATTTTACTCGATTAAAATTAGAACGGAATCTCTATAAAGCCCATTTAGACATGCACGTTTTAATCCCAGCAAAACGACAACCAGGTGTTATTAAATAAAATTTTATGTGTTTAAATATTTAATTATGGGCTTTTGAACAAAATTATACAGATTAATCTAAACTTTTAGGTTTTTTACTCGGTTAAAATTCGAACGGGATCTCTATAAAGCCCATTTAGACATATACATTTTAATCGCATCAAAACGACAACCAAATGTTATTAAATTAAATTTTATGAGTTCAAATAGTTAATTATAGGCTTTTGAACAAAATTATATAGATTAGTATCACATTTGTAGCTTTTTACTCGGTTAAAATTCAAACGGAATCTCTATAAAGCCCATTTACACATGTATGTTTTAATCGCATCAAAACTACAACCAAATGTTATTAAAATCAAATTTTATTATTTCAAATAATTAATTATTAGCTTTTGAACAAAATTATACAGATTAATCTTAAATTTTCAAAAATTTACTCTGTTATAATTAGAACGGAATGTCTATAAAGCCCATTTAGACATGCACGTTTTAATCGCAACAAAACGACAACCAAATGTTATTAAATCAAATTTTATGAGTTTAAATATTTAATTATGGGCTTTTGAACAAAATTATATAGATTAATCTCAAATTTTAAGGTTTTTACTCGGTTAAAATTCGAACGGATTTTCTATAGAGCACATTTTGGACATGCTCGTATTAATCACATCAAAACGACAACCAAAAGTTTTTAAATTAAATTTTATGAGTTCAAATAGTTAATTATAGTCTTTTGAACAAAATTATACAGATTAATCTCAGATTTTCAGCATTTTACTCGGTTAAAATTCGAACGGAATCTCTATAAAGCCCATTTAGACATGCACATTTTAATCGCATCAAAAATACAACCAAATTTTATTAAAATGAAATTTTATGATTTCAAATAATTAATTATTAGCTTTTAAACAAAATTATACAGATTAATCTAAAATTTTCAGAATTTTACTCGGTTATAATAAGAACGGAATCTCTATAAAGCCCATTTAGACATGCACGTTTTAATCCCAACAAAACGACAATCAAATGTTATTAAATCAAATTTTATGAGTTTAAATATTTAATTATGGGCTTTTGAAGAAAATTATACAGATTAATCTCAAATTTTAAGTTTTTTACTCGTTTAAAATTCGAACGGATTCTCTATAGAGCACATTTAGACAAGCTCGTATTAATCGCAACAAAACGACAACCAAATGTTATTAAATTAAATTTTATGAGTTCATATAGTTAATTATAGGTTTTGAACAAAATTATATAGATTAATCTCAAAATTTCAGCTTTTTTCTCGGTTAAAATTCGAACGGAATCCCTATAAAGCCCATTTAGACATGTACGTTTTAATCGCATCAAAACGATAACCAAATTTTATTTAAAATCAAATTTTATGATTTCAAATAATTAATTATTAGCTTTTGAACAAAATTATACAGATTAATCTGAAATTTTCAGAATTTTACACGGTTAAAATTAGAACGGAATCTCTATAAAACCCATTTAGACATGCACGTTTTAATCCCAACAAAACGACAACCAAATGTTATTAAATCAAATTTTATGAGTTTAAATATTTAACTATGGGCTTTTGAACAAAATTATACAGATTAATCTCAAATTTTAAGGTTTTTACTCGTTTAAAATTCGAACGGATTCTCTATAGAGCACATTTGGACATGCTCGTATTAATCGCATCAAAACGACAACCAAATGTTATTCAATTAAATTTTATGAGTTCAAATAGTTAAATATAGTCTTTTGAACAAAATTATACAGATTAATCTCAAATTTTCAAATTTTTATTTGGTTAAAATTCGAACGGAATCTCTATAAAGCCCATTTAGAGATGCACTTTTTAATCGCATCAAAACGATAACCAAATTTTATTAAAATAAAATTTCATGTTTTAAAATATTTAATTATTAGCTTTTGAACAAAATTATACAGATTATTCTAAAATTTTTAGAATTTTACTCGGTTAAAATTAGAACGGAATCTCTATAAAGCCCATTTAGACATGCACGTTTTAATCCCAACAAAACGACAACCAAATGTTATTAAATCAAATTTTATGAGTTTAAATATTTAATTATGGGCTTTTGTACAAAATTATACAGATTAATCTCAAATTTTAAGGTTTTACTCGTTTAAAATTCGACCGGATTCTCTATAGAGTACATTTAGACATGCTCGTATTAATCGCATCAAAAGGACAACCAAATGTTATTAAATTAAATTTTATGATTTCAAATAGTTAATTATAGTCTTTTGAATAAAATTATACAAATTAATCTCAAATTTTCAACTTTTTACTCGATTAAAATTAGAACGGAATCTCTATAAAGCCTATTTAGACATGCACTTTTTAATCCCAACAAAATGACAACCAAATGTTATTAAATCATATTTTATGAGTTTAAATATTTAATTATGGACTTTTGAATAAAATTATACAGATTAATATCAAATTTTAAGGTTTTTACTCGTTTAAAATTCCAACGGATTCTCTATGGAGCACATTTAGACATGCTCGTATTAATCATATTAAAACGACAACCAAATGTTATTAAATTCAATTTTATGAGTTCAAATAATTAATTATTGGATTTTGATCAAAATTATACAGATTAATCTCAAATTTTCAGCTTTTTACTCAGTTAAAATTCGAATGGAATCTCTATAAAGCCCATTTAGACATACACGTTTTAATCGAATCAAAACGACAACCAAATTTTATTAAAATCAAATTCTATGATTACAAATATTTAATTATTAGCTTTTGAACAAAATTATACAATTAATCTAAAACTTTCAGAATTTTACTCGGTTAAAATTAGAACGGAATCTCTATAAAGCCCATTTAGACATGCACGTTTCAATCCCAACAAAACGACAACCAAATGTTATTAAATCAAATTTTATGAGTTTAAACATTTAATTATGTGCTTTTGAACAAAATTATACAGATTAATCTCAAATTTTAAGGTTTTTACTCGTTTAAAATTCGAATGGATTCTCTATAGAGCACATTTAGACATGCTCGTATTAATCGCATCAAAACGACAACCAAATGTTATTCAATTAAATTTTATGAGTTCAAATAGTTAAATATAGTCTTTTGAAAAAAATTATACAAATTAATCTCAAATTTTCAACTTTTTACTCGATAAAAATTAGAACGGAATCTCCAAAAAGCCTATTTAGACATGCACGTTTTAATCCCAACAAAACGATAACCAAATATTATTAAATCAAATTTTATGAGTTTAAATATTTAATTATGGGCTTTTGAACAAAATTATACAGATTAATCTTAAATTTTAAGGTTTTTACTTGTTTAAAATTCCAACGGATTCTCTATAGAGCACATTTAGACATGCTCGTATTAATCGCATCAAAACGACAACCAAATGTTATTAAATTAAATTTTAACGGTGAAAGAGTTGGGTCGTCCATCACGGTATACACTCAAAGAGAGATATCATTCACCATGTCATGCACTCGAAGAGAGGGGTCATTCATCAAGACATATGCTCAAAGAGAGGGATCATCCGTCACGGCATACGCTCAAATAGAGGGACCGTTCATTATGACATACTCTCGAAAAGAGGGGTCATTAACCACAACATACATTCAAAGAGAGGAGTCGTCTATCACGTTATACGCTCTTACAATGTGATCGGTCATTATGACATGCACTCGAAGAGAGGGGTCATTCATCGCGACATACGCTCAAAGAGAGTGGTCGTCCATCACAGCATATGCTCAAATAGAGGGGCCATTCATTATACAAGTCTAGTAGTGAGGGGTCATTCACCGCGACATATGCTAACAAAGAGGCACTGTGTATTATGACATGCACTCAAAGAGAAGGGTCATTCATCACGACATACGCTCAAAGAGCGGGGTCTTACATCACGGTATACGCTCAAAGAGAGCGGTCGTTCAGCATGACATGCACTCAAAGAGAGTGGTCATTCACAGCGACATACGCTCAAAGAGAAGGGTCGTCCAAAACCCTCTAAGAAAGGAACCGTTCATTATGACATGCACTCGAAGAGTCATTCATCGCGACATACGCTCAAAGAGAGGGGTTATCAATAACAGTATACGCTCAAAGAGAGGGACCGTTCACCTTGACCTGAACTCGAAGAGAGTGCTCATTCGTGGCGACATATGCTCAAAGAGAGGGACCGTTCATTATTATATACTCTCGAAGAGAGGGTTCATTCACCACGACATACGCTCAAAGAGAGAAACCGTTCACCTTGACATGCACTAAAGAGAAGGTCATTCATCGCAACATACACTCATAGAGACGGGTCATCGATAACGGTATACGCTCAAAGAGAGGGATCGTTCATTATGACATGCACACAAAGAGAGGGGTTATTCATCGCGATAGACGCTCAAAGAGTGGGGTCGTCCATTACGGTAAACGCTCAAAGAGATGGATCGTTCATTATGACATACATTCGGAGAGAGGATCATTTATCGTGACATACGGTCGATGAGAGCGGTTGTCCAATACGATAAACACTCAGAGAGCGGGACTATTCACCGCGACATACGCTCAATTAGAGGGGTCGTCTATCACGGTATACGCTATAAGAAAGGGACCGTTCATTATGACATGCACTCGAAGAGAGGGGTCATTAATAGCGATATATGCTCAAAGAGAAGGATCGTCCATCGCGGTATACGCTCAAAGGGAGAGACCGTTCATTATGATGTACACTCGAATAGAAGGGTCATTCCTCGCGACGTACGCTCAAAGAGAGGGGTAATTCATCACGACATACGCTCAAAGAGAGGGGTTCATCCATCCTACTATACGCTCAGATAGACGGGCCGTTCACACTGTCATGCACTCTAAGAGAGGGGTCATTCATCACGACATATGCTCAAAGAGAGGGGTCATTCATCGCGACATATGCTCAATGGAACCGTCCATTAAGACATACACTCGAAGAGATGGGTCATTCATCGTGACATACGTTGAAAAAGGGGTCGTTTATCACGGTAGATACTCAAAGAGAGGAACCGTTCACCATGACATGCACTCGAAGAGAGGGGTCATTTATCACGACATACGCTTAGAGAGATGGATCGTCCATCCTAGTATACGCTCAGATAGAGGGATTGTTCACCATGTATTGCACTCCAAGAGAAGGGTCATTCATCGCGACATACGCTCAAAGAGAGGGGTCATCCACCATGGTATACGCTAAAAGAGAAGGACCGTCCACTAAGACATACACTCGAAGAGAGGGGTCATTCATCGCGACATACGCTCAAAGAGATGGATCGTCCATCACGGGATACACTTAAAGAGAGGGACCGTTTATTATGACATATGCTCAAAGAGAGGGGTCATTCACCATGACATACGCTCAAAGTGAGGGGTCGTCCATCATGGTATACGCTCAAAGAGATGGACAATTCATTATGACATACAATCGAAGAGAGGGGTCGTTCATCACAACATACGCTCAAAGAGAGGGGTCACCGATCACGGTATACGCTCGAAGAGAGGTACCGTTTATTATGATATGCACTGAAAGAGAGGGGTCATTCATCGTGACATACGCTCAAAGAGAGGGGTTACCATCATCGTATATTATCAAAGAGAGGGACCGTTCACCATGTCATGCACTCGAAGAGAGTGGTCATTCATCGCGACATACGCTAAAAGAGATGGCTATCGATCACGGTATACGCTCAAAGAGAGGGATTGTTATTATGACCTACACTCGAAGAGAGGGGTCGTTCATCGTGACATACGCTCAAAGAGAGGGGTCTTCCATCACGGTATACGCACCAAGAGAGGGATCATTCACCATGACGTACTAGAAGAGAGCGGTCATTCATCGCGACATGCGCTCAATGGGAAAGGTCATCCATCACAGTATATGATATAAGAAATGGATCGTTCATTATGACAAGTAGTCGAAGAGAAGGATCTTTCATCGCGACATTCGCTCAAAGAGAAGGGTTGTCCATCACGGTATACTCTCAAAGAGAAGGACCATTCACCATGATATGCACTCGAATAGAGGGGTCTTTCATCGCGACATATGCTCAAAGAGAGGGGTCATCCATCACGACAAATGCTCAAAGAGAGGGGTGATCGATCACGGTATACGCTCAAAGAGAGTAACCGTTTATTATAACATGCACTCAACGAGAGAGGTCACTCATCGCGACATACGCTCATAGAGAGGTCGTTTATCACGGTATACTTTCAAAGAGAGGCACTATTCACCATCTCATGCACTCGAAGAGAGGGGTCATTCATTGCGACATACTCTCAAGGAGAGGGATCGTCATCACGGTATACGCTATAAGAAAGGGACCTTTCATTATGACATGCACTCGACAAGAGGGGTCATTCACCGCGATATACGCTCAATGGGAAGGGTCGTCCATCACGGTATCTGATATAAGAAAGGGACCGTTCATTATGACAAGTAGTTGAAGAGAAGGGTCGTCCATCACGGTATACTCTCAAAGAGAAGTACCTTTCACCATGACAAGCACTTGAAGAGCGGGGTCTTTCATCGCGACATGCACTCGAAGAGCGGGGTCTTTCATCGCGACATATGCTCATAGAGAGGGGTCATCCATCACGACAAACGCTCAAAGAGAGGGGTCATCGATCATGGTATACGCTCAATGAGAGTAACCGTTTATTATGACATGCACTCAACGAGAGAGGTCACTCATTGCGACATATGCTCAAGGAGAGGGATCGTCATTACGGTATACGCTATAAGAAAGGGACCATTCATTATGACATGCACTCGAAGATAGGGGTCATTCACCGCGATATACGCTCAAAGAGAAGGACCGTCCACAATAGTATACGCTTTAAGAATGGGACCATTCATTATGACATGCCATCGAAGAGAGGGGTCATTCATCGCGACATACGCTCAAAGAGAGGAGTCATCCATCATGGTATACGCTCAAAAATAAGAACCATTCACCATGAAATGCACTCGAAGAATGGGGTCATTCATCGTGACATACGCTCAAAGAGAGGGACCGTTCATTATGACATACTATCAAAGAGAGGGGTCATTTACCATGACATACGCTAAAAGAGAGGGGTCATCCACCACGGTATACGCTCAAACAGAGGGACCCTTCGTTATAACATATGCTTGAAGAGAGGGGTCATTCACCGCGACATGCCCTCAAAGAGAGGTGATGTCCATCACGGTATACGCTCTAGGAAAGGGACCGATCATTATGACATGCACTCGAATAGAAGGGTCGTTCATCTCGACATACGCTCAAAGAGAAGTATCGTCCATCACGGCATACGCTCTAAGAAAGGGACCGTTTATTATGACATGCACTCGAAGAGAGGTCATTCATCTCGACACATGCTCAAAAATAGGGATCGTCCATCTCGGTATACGCTCAAAGAGAGGGACCGTTCACCATAACATGCACTAGAAGAGAGGAGTCATTCAACGCGAGATACTCTCTAAGAGAGGGGTCGTCCATCACGACATACACTCAAAGAGAGGCACCATTCATTATTAAATACGCTCGAAGATAGTGGTCATTCACCGCTATAGACGCTCAAAGAGAGGCGTCATCCATCACGGTATACGCTCTTAAGAAAGGGAACATTCATTATGACATGCTCTCGAAGAGAGGAGTCATTCATCGCGACATACGCTCAAAGAGAAGGGTCGTCCATCACGGTATACGCACTAAGAAAGAGAGCATTCATTATGACATGCGCTCGAAGAGAGAAGTCATTCATCGCAACATACATTCAAATATAAGGTCGTCCATCACGGAATACGCTCTAAGAAATTGACCGATCATTATGACATGCACTCAAGGATAGGGGTCATTCATTGCGAGATACGCTCAAAGAGAGCGACCGTTGATTATGACATGCAGTCAAAGAGAGGGGTCATTCATTGAGACGTATGCTAAAAGAGAGGGGTCGTCCATCACGATATACGCCCAAAGAGAGGGACCACTCACCATGACATGCACTCGAATAGTGGGGTCATTCCTCGCAATATACGCTCGAAGATAGGGGTCGTGCATTACGGCATACGCTCAAAGAGATGGTCCGTTCATTATAACATACGCTCGAAGAGTGGGGTCGGTCAAAGAGAGGTGTCATCCAACACAATATACTTTCTAAGAATGGGACCGTTCATTATGACTGTACTCGAAGAGAGGGGTCATTCATCGCGACAAACGCTCAAAGAGATGGGTCGTCCATCACGGTATACGCTCTAAGAAAGGGACTGTTTATTATATCGCGACATACATTCAAAGACAAGGTCGTCAATCACGGTATACGCTCAAAGAGAGGGACCATTTACCTTGTTATGCACTCAAAGAGAGGGGTCATTCATCGCGACATACACTCAAAGAGATGGGTCGTCCATCATGGAATACTCTCGATGAGAGGGGTCATTCACCGCTACATACGCTCAAAGAGAGGGGTCGTCCATCACGGTATACTCTCTAAGAAAGGGACATTTCATTATGATGTGCACTCGAAGAGAGGTGTTATTCACCGCGACATATGCATAATGAGAAGGGAAGTCCATCATGGTGTACGCTCTAAGATAGGGACCGTTCATTATGAAATACGCTTGAAGAGAGGGGTCCTTCACCGCGACATACGCTCAAAGAGAGGGTCCTTCACCGCGACATACGCTCAAAGAGAGGGATCATCCATCACGAGAGACACACTAAGGGACCGTTAATTATGAACTACCCTCGAAGAGAGGGATCATTCACCGCGACATACGCTCAAAGAGAAGGGACATCCATCATGTTATATGCTATAGGAAAGGAACCGTTCATTATGACATGCACTCGAAGAGAGGGGTCATTCATTGCGACATACGGTGAAAGATTTGGGTCGTCCATCACGGTATACACT
This sequence comes from Abelmoschus esculentus, assembly GCA_035048815.1. Taxonomy (NCBI): domain Eukaryota; kingdom Viridiplantae; phylum Streptophyta; class Magnoliopsida; order Malvales; family Malvaceae; genus Abelmoschus; species Abelmoschus esculentus. The sequence goes on along the minus strand of JAUCBN010000007.1, from coordinate 15,130,921 downwards.
CAAAGAGAGAGATCATTCACCATGTCATGCACTCGAAGAGAGAGGTCATTCATCATGACATACGCTCAAAGAGAGGGGTCGTCCATCACGACATACGCTCTATGAAAGGGACCGTTAATTATGACATGCACTCGAAGAAAGGGGTCATTCAACGCAACATACGCTAAAATAGAGGGCTTGTCTATCTCGTTATACGCTCAAAAAGAGGGAACGTTCATAATAACATGCACTCGAAGAGAGGGGTCATTCACCGCGACATACGCTAAGAAAGAGGGGTCATTCAACACGACATACGCTCAGAGAGAGGGATCATTCATTATGACATACTCTCGAATAGAGAGGTCATTCACCGCGACATACTCTCAAAGAGTGGTGTCGTCCATCACGGTTTTACGCTTTAAGAAAGGGACTATTCATTATGACATGCAGTCGAAGAGAGGGGTCATTCATCGCGACATTCGCTCAAAGAGAGGGTTCATCCATCACGATATACTCTCAAAGAGAAGGACCTTTCACCATAACTTGCACTCGAAGAGAGGGGTCTTTCATCGCGACATACGCTCAAAGAGATGGGTCGACCATCATGGTATATGCTCAGAGAGAGGGACCATTCAGTATGACATGAACTCAAAGAAAGGGGTCATTCACAGCGACATACGCTTGAAGACAGTGGTCGTCCATCAGGGATTATTTATTACGACATGCACTCGAAGTGAGGGTCATTCATCGCGACATACGCTCAAAAAGTGGGGTCTTTCACAACGACATACACAAAAAGAGAGGGGTCATTATGACATGCACTCGATGAGAGGGGTCATTCACCGCGACATACGCTCAAAAAGAGGGGTCGTCAATCACAATATACACTCTAAGAAAGGGACCGTTCATTATGACTTGCACTCGAAGAGAGGGGTAATTCATCGCGATATAAGCTCAAAAAGAGTTGTCGTCCATCATGGTATCCGCTCAAAGAGAGGGACCATTCACCATTACATGTACTTGAATAGAGGGGTTATTCATCGCGACATACGTTCAAAGACAGGGGTCGTCCATCACGTATACACTCAAAGAGAGGGACCATTCATTATGATATGCACTCGAAGAGAGGGGTCATTCACCGCGACATATGCTCAAAGACAAGGGGTCATATATCATGGTATACGCTCAAAGAGAGGGACCCTTCACAATGACATGCACTCGAAGAAAGGGGCCATTCACCGTGTCATACGCTCAAAGAGAGTGGTCGTCCATCACGGGATACGCTCATAGTGAGGGACCGTTCAACATGACATGCACTCGAAGAGAGGGATCACTCATCACGAAAAATGCTCAAAGAGAGGGGACGACCATCACGGATACGCTTAAAGAGAGCGATCGATCATTATGACTTACGCTCGAATAGAGCGGTCATTCACCGCGACATATGCGCAAAGAGAGGGGTTGTCCATCACGATTTACGCTCTTAGAAAGGAACCATTCATTATGACATTGACACGAAAAGAGGGGTCATTCACCGCGACATACACTCAAAGAGAGGGGTCATCCATCACGATATACGCTCTAAGAAAGGGACCGTTCATTATGACATGAACTCGAAAAGAAGGGTCATTCATCGCAACATATGCTCAAAGAGAGGGATCTTTCACCATGACATGCACTTGAAGAGAGGGGTCATCTATCGTGACATACACTCAAAAAGGGGGGTCTCGATCCCGGTATACACTCAAAGAGCCCATCATTATGACATGCCATCGAAGAGGGGTCATTCATTGCGACATACGCTCAAAGAGAGTGGTCGTCCATCACAGTATACAATCGAAGAGAGGAGTCATTCATTGCAACGTATGCTCAAAGAGAGGGTCATCGATCGCGGTATACGCTCAAAGAGAGGGACTGTTGATTATTACATGAACTCAAAGAGACATGTCATTCTTTGCGACATACTCTCAAAGAGTCCATCACGGTATACGCCCAAAGAGAGGGACTGCTCACAGTGACATTCACTCGAATAGAGGGGTTTTATTCATCGCGACATACGGTTAAAGAGAGGGGTCGTCCATCACGGTATACGCTCAAAGAGACGGACCATTCATTATGACATATGCTAAAAGAGAGGGGTCATTCACCGCGTCATACGCTCAAAGAGAGGTGTCGTCCATCATAGTATATGCTCTAAGAAAGGGATTGTTCATTATGACAAGCACTCACAGAGGGGTTAATTATCGCGACATGCGTTCAAAGAGATGGGTCATCGATCAGGGTGTACGCTCTAAGAAAGGGACTGTTTATTATGACATGCACACGAAGAGAGGGTTCATTCATCATAACGAACATTCAAATAGAGGGGTCGTCCATCATGGTATACGCTCAAAGAGAGGGATCGTTCACCATGACCTGCACTAAAAGAGAGGGGTTATTCATCGTGACATAAGCTCAGAGAAAGGGATCGTCCATCACGGGTTACAATCAAAGAGAGGGACCGATCATTACGATAGACTCTCGAAGAGTGGGGTCGTACATCGAGTCGTACATCGTGATATACGCTCAAAGTATGGTACCGTTCATTATGACATGCACTCGAAGAGAGGGGTCATTCATCGCGACATATTCTCAAAGAGAAGGGTTGTCCATCACGCTATACGCTCTAAGAAAGGGAGCATTCATTATGACATGCACTCGAAGAGAGGGGTCATTCAACCCGACATACACTCAAAGAGAGGGGTCATCCATCACGACATACGCTCAAAGAGAGGGAACGTTCATTCTGAAATACGCTCGAAGAGAGGGTCATTCACCATAACATACGCTCAAACAGAGGGGTCATCCATCACGATATACGCTCAAAGAAAAGGACCGTTCATTATGAAATTCTCTTGAAGAGAGGGGTCATCCATCACGATATACGCTCAAAGAAAAGGACCGTTCATTATGAAATTCTCTTGAAGAGAGGGGTCATTTACCACGACATACGCTCGGCGAGAGGGGTCATCCATCACGGTATATATTCGAAAAAAGGGATCGTTCATTACGAAATATGCTCGAAGAGAGAGGTCATTCACTGCGACATACACTCAAAGAGAAGGTTCATCCATCACGGTATACGCACTAAGAAAGGGGTCGTTCATTATGATATGCACTTGAAGAGAGGGGTCATTCATCGCGATATACGCTCAAAGAGAAGGGTCATCCAGCACGGTAGACGCACTAAGGAAGGGTCTGTTCATTATGAACTACCCTCGAAGAGAGGGGTCATTCACCGCGACAAACGCTCGAAGAGAAGGGACATCCATCACGTTAAACGCTGTAGGAGAGGGACCGTTCATTATGACATACACTCGAAGAGAGGGGTCATTCATCGTGACATACAGTGAAAGAGACGAGTCGTCCGTCACGGTATACGCTCAAAGAGAGGGATCATTCACCATGTCATGCACTCGAAGAGAGGGGTCATTCATCGCGACATACGCTCAAAGAGAGGGGTTGTCCGTCATGGCATATGCCCAAGTAGAGGGATCGTTCATTATGACATACTCTCGAAGAGAGGATTCATTCACCACGACATACACTCAAAGAGAGGAGTCGTCTATCACGTTATACGCTCTTAGAATGTGACCGTTCATTATGACAAGCACTCGAACAGAGGCTTCATTCATCTCGACATACGCTCAAAGAGATGGGTCGTCCAGCACGGCATATGCTCAAAAAGAGGGGTAGTTCATTATGACATACTCTAGTAGTGAGGGGTCATTCACCGCGACATACGCTAAAATAGAGTGGTCGTCCATCACGGTATACGCTCAAAGCGAGGGACCAGTTAATTATGACATACGCTCGAAGAGATGGGTCTGCCACTGCGACATACGCTCAAAGAGAGGTGACATCCATCACGGTATACGCTCTAGGAAAGGGATTGTTCATTATGAGATGCACTCGAAAAGAAGGGTCTCTCATCGCGACATACGCTCAAAGGGAAGGGTCGTCCATCACGGTATACACTCTAAGAAAGGCATTGTGTATTATGACATGCACTCAAGGAGAAGGGACATTCATCAAGACATGCGCTCAAAGAGAGGGGTCGCCAATCACGGTATACGCTCAAAGAGAGGGGCCGTTCAGCATGACATGCACTCAAAGAGAGTGGTCATTTATAGCGACATACGCTCAAAGAGAAGGGTCATCCATCACGCTCTAAGAAAGGGACCGTTCATTATGACATGCACTCGAAGAGTCATTCATCGCGGCATACTCTCAAAGAGAGGGGTTGTCCATCACAGTATACGCTCGATAAGAGGGACCGTTCACTATGACATGCACTCGAATAGAGTGGTCATTTGTGGCGACAAACGCTCAAAGAGAGGGGCCGTCCATCACGACATAGGCTCAAAGAGAGGGACCGTTCATTATTATATACTCTCGAAGGGAGGGTTCATTATTATATACTCTCGAAGAGAGGGTTCATTATTATATACTCTCAAAGAGAGGAACCGTTCACCATGACATGCACTCGAAGAGAAAGTCATTCATCGCAACATACACTCAAAGAGAGGGGTCATCGATCACGGTATACGCTCAAAGAGAGGGACCGTTCATTAAGACATGCACTAAAAGAGAGGGGTTATTCATTGCGATAGACGCTCAAAGAGTTGGGTCGTCCATCACAGTAAACGTTCAAAGAGAGGGATCGTTCATTATGACATACACTCGAAGAGAGGGTCATTTATCGCGACATACGATCAAAGAGAGCGGTCGTCCAATACGGTAAACACTCAAAGAGAGGGACCATTCACCTCGACATACGCTCAAGGAGAGGGGTCGTCTATCACGGTATACGCTCTAAGTAATGGACCGTTCATTATGACTTGCAATCGAAGAGAGGGGTCTTTAATCGCGATATACGCCCAAAGAGAAGGGCCGTCCATCACGGTATACGCTCAAAGAGTGAGACCTTCATTATGCCGTACACTCGAATAGAGGGGTCATTCATCATGACATACGCTCAAAGATAGGGGTCGTCCATCCTGGTATACGCTCAGATAGAGGGACCGTTAACCATGTTATGCACTCCAAGAGAAGGGTTATTCATCACGATATACGCTCAAAGAGAGGGGTCATTCATCATGACATACGCTCAAAGAGAGGGACCATCCACTAAAACATACACTCAAAGAGAGGGGTCTTTCATCGCGACATATGCTCAAGGAGAGGGGTCATCCATCAAGACAAACGCTCAAAGATAGGGGTCATCGATCACGGTATAACCTCTAAGAAAGGGACCCTTAATTATGACATGCACTTGAAGAGTGGGGTTATTCATCACGGCATACGCTCAAAGATAAGGGTCATCCTTCACGGTACATGCTCTAAAAAAGGGACCTTTCATTATGACATGCACTCGAAGAGATGGGTCATTCATCGCGACATACGCGCAAAGAGAGCAATCATCCATCACGGTATACGCTCAAAGAGAGGGACCGTTCATTATTAAATACCCTCGAACAGAGGGGTCATTCATCGAGACATACGCTCAAAGAGATGGATCGTCATCACGGGATACGTACGAAGAGAGGGACCGTTCACTATTACATATGCTCGAAGAGAGGGGTCATTCACCATGATATACGCTCAAAGTGAGGGGTCGTCCATCAAGGTATACACTCAAAGAGAGGGACCGTTCATTATGACATACAGTCGAAAAGAGGGGTCATCATCACGATATACACTCAAAGAGAGGGGTCATCGATCACAGTATACACTCAAAGAGAGGGACCATTTATTTTGACATGCACTGAAAGAGAGGGGTAATTCATCGTGACATACGCTTAAAGAGAGGGGTTACAATCACCGTATACTCTCAAAGGGGGAGACCGTTCACCATGTCATGCATTCGAAGAGAGGGGTCATTCTTCGCGACATACACACAAAGAGAGGGCTTATCCCTCACGGTATACGCTCAAAGATAGTGATTGATTATTATGATATGCACTCGAAGAGAGTGGTCGTTCGTCGCGACATACGCTCAAAGAGAGTGGTCGTTCATCAAGGTATACGCACAAAGAGAGGGATCATTCACCATGACACACGTGAAGAGAGAGGTCATTCATCGGGAAATATGCTCAATGGGAAGGGTCGTCCATCACGGTATATGATATAAGAAAAGGACCGTTCATTATGACAAGTAGTCGAAGACAAGGGTCTTTCATCAAGACATTCGATCAAAGAGAAAGGTCGTCCATCGCGGTATACTCTCAAAGAGAAGGACCTTCCACCATGACATGCACTCGAAGAGTGGGGTCTTTCATCGCTACATATGCTCAAGGAGAGGGGTCATCCATCAAGACAAACGCTCAAAGAGAGGGGTCATCGATCACGGTATAACCTCTAAGAAAGGGACCGTTCATTATGACATGCACTTGAATAGTGGGGTTATTCAGCGCGACATACGCTCAAAGCGAAGGGTCATCCATCACGGTACACGCTCTAAAAAAGGGACCTTTCATTATGACATGCACTCGAAGAGATGGGTCATTCATCGCGACATACTCTCAAAGAGAGTAGTCATCCATCACGGTATACGCTCAAAGAGATGGGATTCACCGCCACATACGCTCAAAGAAAGGGGTCGTCCATCACGGTATACTCTCTAAGAATGGGACCGATCATTATGACACGTACTCAAAGAGAGGGTTCATTCATCGCGACATACGCTCACTGGGAAGGGTTTTCCATCTCCGTATACGATCTAAGAATGGGACCAATAATTATGACATGAACTCGAAGAGAGGGGTCCTTCAACACAATATACGCTAAAAAAGAGGGTCCGTCCATCTCATTATACGCTCAAAGTGAGGGACCCTTCACCATAACATTCACTCGAAGAGAGGGGTCGTTCAACGCGACATACGGTAAAACAGAGGGGTCATTCAATGCGACATACGCTCAAAGAAAGGGACCATTCATTATGACATACTCTCGACCAGAGGGGTCATTCACCGCGACATATGTTCAAAGAGAGGTGTCGTCCATCACGGTTTACGATGTAAGAAAGGGACCATTCTTTATGACACGAAGTCGAAGAGAGGGGTCATTCATCGCGACATTCGCTCAAAGAGGGGGTTCATCCATCATGGTATACTCTCAAAGAGAAGGACCTTTCACCTAAACTTGCACTCGAAGAGAGGGGTCTTTCATCGTGACAAACGCTAAAAGAGAGGTGTCAACGATCACGGTATACGCTCAAAGAGAGGGACCATTTAATATGACATGCACAGTAAGAGAGGGGTCATTCATCGTGACATACCCTCAAAGAGAGATTTTCCATCACCGTATACGCTCAAACAGAGGGACCATTCACCATGTCATGCACTCGAAGAGAGGCGTCATTCATCGCGACACACGCTCAAAGAGAGGGGTCGTCTATCACACTCTAAGATAGGGATCATTCAATATAACATGCACTTGAAGAGTCATTCATTGCGACGTACGCTCAAAGAGAGAGGTCGTCCATCACAGTATACGCTCAAAGAGAGGGACCGTTCACCATGACATGCACTCGAAGAGAGTGGTCATTCGTGGCGACATACGCTCAAAGAGAGGGGTCGTCCATCACGTTATACCCTCAAAGAGAGGAACCGTTCACCATGACATGCACTTCAGGAGAAGGTCATTCATTGCAACATACACTCAAAGAGAGAGGTCATCGATCACAGTATACGCTCAAAGAGGGGGACCGTTCATTATGACATGCACTCGAAGAGGGTTATTCATCGCGACAAACGCTCAAAGAGTGGGGTCGTCCATCACGGTATACGCACAAAGAAATGGATCGTTCATTATGACAAACACTCGAAGAGAGTGGACATTTATAGAGACATACGCTCAAAGAGAGCTGTCGTCCAATACGGTAAACACTTAAAGAGAGGGACCATTAACCAAGACATGCACTCGAAGAGAGGGTTCATTCACTGCGACATACGCTCAAAGAGATGGGTCGTCTATCACGGTATACGCTCTAAGAAAGGGACCGTTCATTATGACATCCACTCGAAGAGAGAGGTCATTCATCCCGATATACGCTCAAAGAGAAGGGTCGTGCATCACGGTATACGCTCAAAGAGAGACCGTTCATTATGACGTACACTGGAATAGAAGGGTCATTCCTTGCGACGTACGCTCAAACAGAGGGGTCATAGATCACGGTATACGCTCAAAAGGAGGGACAGTTCACCATGACATGCACTCAAAGAGAGGGATCAATCAACGCGACATACGCTCAAAGAGAGGTGTCGTCCATCACGGCGTACGCTAGAAGAGAGGGACTGTTCATTATGAAAACGCTTGAAGAGAGGGGTCGTCTATCTCGGTATACACTCAAAGAGAGGTACCGTTAATTATGACATGCACTGAAAGAGAGGGGTCATTCATCGTGATATACACTGAAAGAGAGTGGTTGTCCATTATCGTATACGCTCAAAAAGAGGGACCGCTCACCATGTCATGCACTCGAAGAAAGGGGTCATTCATCGCGACATACGCTCAAAGAGTGGGGTCATCATCACGGTATACGCTCAAAGAGAAGGACCGTTCATTATGACATACCATCAAAGAGAGGGGTCATTTACCACGACATACGCTAAAAGAGAGGGGTCGTCCTTCACGGTATACGCTCAAAGAGAGTTACCGTTTATTATGACATGCACTGAAAGAGAGGTGTCATTCATCGTGACATACGCTCAAAGAGAGGGGTCATTCATCGCGATATACGCTCAAAGAGAAGGGTCGCGCATCACGATATACGCTCAATGAGAGAGACCGTTCATTATGCCATACACTCGAATACAAGGGTTATTCTTGCGATGTACGCTCAAACAGAGGGGTCATCGATCACGGTATATACTCAAAAAGAGGGACCGTTCATTATGACATGCACTTGAAGAGGGGTTATTCATCGCGACAAACGCTCAAAGAGTGGGGTTGTCCGTCTCGGTATACGCTCAAAGAAAGGGATCGTTCATTATGACAAACACTCGAAGAGAGTGGACATTTATAGAGACATACGCTCAAAGAGAGTTGTTGTCCAATACGGTTTACACTTAAAGAGAGGGACCATTAACCAAGACATGCACTCGAAGAGAGGGGTCATTCACTGCGACATACACTCAAAGAGAGGGGTCGTCTATCACGGTATACGCTCTAAGAAAGGGACCGTTCATTATGACATGCACTTGAAGAGAGAGGTCATTCATCGCGATATACACCCAAAGAGAAGGGTCGTGCATCATGGTATACGCTCAAAGAGAGATTGTTCATTATGACGTCCACTTGAATAGAAGGGTCATTCCTCGCGACGTACGCTCAAACAGAGGGGTCATAGATCACGGTATACGCTCTAAAAGAGGTACTGTTCACCATGACATGCACTCAAAGAGAGGGGTCATTCAACGCGACATACGCTCAAACAGAGGTGCCGTCCATCACGGCATACGCTAGAAGAAAGGGACCGTTCATTATGAAAATGCTTGAAGAGAGGGGTCATTCACCGCGGCAAACGCTTAAGGAGAGGGGTCGTCCATCACGGTATACACTCAAAGAGAGGTACCGTTTATTATGACATGCACTGAAAGAGAGCGGTCATTCATCGTGACATACACTGAAAGAGAGTGGTTGTCCATTAGCGTACACGCTCAAAAAGTGGGACCGTTCACCATGTCATGCACTCGAAGAAAGGGGTCATTCATCGCGACATACGCTCAAAGAGTGGGGTCGTCATTACGGCATACGCTCAAAGAGAGGAACTGTTCATTATGACATACCATCAAAGAGAGGGGTCATTTACCACGACATACGCTAAAAGAGAAGGGTCGTCCTTCACGGTATACGGTCAAAGAGAGCTTCCGTTTATTATGACATGCACTGAAAGAGCGGTGTCATTCATCGTGACATACGCTCAAAGAGAGGGGTCATTCATCTCGATATACGCTCAAAGAGAAGGGTCGTGCATCACGGTATACGCTCAAAGAGAGAGACCGTTCATTATGACGTACACTCGAATAGAAGGGTTATTCCTCGCGACGCACGCTCAAACATAGGGGTCATAGATCACGGTATACGCTCAAAGAGAGAGACTGTTCACCTTGACATGTACTCAAAGAAAGGGGCATTCAACACGACATAGCTCAAAGAGAGGTGTCGTCCATCACGGCATACGCTAGAAGAGAGGGACCGTTCATTATGAAAATGGTTGAAGAGAGGGGTCATTCACCACGGAAAATGCTCAAGGAAAGGGGTCGTCCATCACGTTATACACTCAAAGAGAGGTACCGTTTATTATGACATGCACTCAAAGATAGGGGTCATTCATCGTGATATACGCTCAAAGAGAGGGGTTGTCCATTATCGTATACACTCAAAAAGAGGGACCGTTCAGCATGTCATGTTCTCGTAGAAAGGGGTCATTCATCGCGACATATGCTCAAAGAGAGGGGTTGTCCATCACGGTATACGCACAAATATAGTGATCATTCCCCGTGATGCAGTAAAAGAGAGGGGTCATTCATCGCGACATACGCTCAAAGAGAAGGGTCGTCATCACTGTATATGATCTATGAAAGGGATCGTTCATTATGACAAGCAGTCGAAGAGAAGGGTCATTCATCTCGACATTCGCTCAAAGAGAAGGGTCATCCATCACGGTATATTCTCACGGAGAATGACCTTTCACCATGACATGCACTCGAAGAGAGGGATCTTTCATTGCGACATACGCTCAACGAGAGGGGTCATCCTTCACGAAAAACGCTCAGAGAGAGGGACTGTTCATTATGACATACTCTCAATGAGGGGTCATTCACCACCACATATGCTCATAGAGGGGTCTCCATCACAGTATACCCTCAAAGAGTGGGACTTTTCATTATGAAAAACACTCAAGGAGAGGGGTCATTTATCGCAACATACATTCAAAGAGAGGGGTCATCGATCACGATATACGCTCAAAGAGATTGACCGTTTGTTATGACATGCACTCCAAGAGAGAGGTCATTCATCGTGAAAAACGCTCAAAGGGGGGTCGTCCATCATGGTATAAGCTCAAAGAGAGGCACTATTCACCATGTCTTGCACTCGAAGAGAGGAGTCATTCATCGAGACATACGCTCAAAGAGAGGGGTCGTCATAACGGTATACCGTATAAGAATGGGACCGTTCATTATGACACGTACTTGAAGAGAGGAGTCATTCACCACGACGTAAGCTCAAAAATAAGGGTCGTCCGCAATGGTATACGCTTTAAGAAAGGGACCATTCATTATGACAAGCAATGAAGAGAGAGGTCATTCATTGCGACATACGCTCAAAGAGAGGGGTCTTCCATCACGGTTTACGCTCAAAAAGAGGTACCGTTCACCATGACATGCACTCGAAGAATGGGGTCATTCATCGCGACATACGCTTAAAGAGAGGGGTCGCCCATCACGGCATACACTCAAAGAGATGGATCGTTCATTATGACATACCATCAAAGAGAGGGATCATTTACCACGATACACGCTAAAAGATAGGGGTCGTCCATCACGATATATGCTAAAAGATAGGTACTGTTTATTATAACATGCACTAAAGTAGAGGGGTCATTCATCATGACATACGCTCAAAGAGAGGGGTTGTCCATCTCGGTATATGCTCAAGGATGGGGATCGTTCATTACTAAATACTCTTAAATAGAGGGGTCATTCATCGCGACCTTTCCTCAAAAGATGGGTAGACCATCATGGTATACGCTCTAAGAAAGGGACGTTCATTATTAAATACTCTGGAAGTGAGGTGTCATTCATCGCGACATGCGCTCAAAGAGAAGGGTAGTCCATCATGGTATACGCTCTAAGAAAGGGACTGTCCATTATGACATGCACTCGTAGAGAGGGGTCATTCATCGCAACATACGCTCAAAGAGAAGGGTTGTCCATCACGGTATATACACTAAGAAAGGGAACCTTCATTATGATATGCCCTCGAAGAGAGGACCATTCATCGCGACATACGCTGAAAGAGAAGGGTCTTCCATTACGGTAAGCGATCAAAGAGATGGATCGTTCACCATGAAATGCACTCGAAGAGAGTGGTCATTCATCGCGATATACGCTCAAAGAGAGGGGTCATTCATCACTGCATACGCTCAAAGAGAGGGACCATTCATTATGGTATACTCTTGAAGAGAGGTCATTCACCGTGACATACGCCCAAAGAGTGGGATCATCCAACATGGTATACGCTCTAAGAAAGGGACTGTTCATTATGACATGACTCGAAGAGTGGGGTCATTCATCGCGACATAAGCTCAAAGAGAAGGGTCGTCCATCGCGGTATACGCTCAAAGAGAGGGGTCGTCGTCATGGTATACCCTCAAAGAGAGGTACCGCTCACCATGATATGCACTCGAAGAGAGGGGTCATTCATCGCGATATGTACTCAAATTGAGGGTTAACGATCACGGTATACGCTCAAAGAGAGGGACCGTTCACCATAACTTGCATTAGAAGAGATGGTTCATTCAACGTGACATGTGCACAAAGAGAGGGGACGTCCATCACGACATATGCTCAAAGAAAGGGACCATTCATTATGACATACTCTCGAAGAGAGGGGTTATTCACCGCGACATACACTCAAGGAGAGGGATCATCCATCACAGTATACGTTCGAAGAGAGAGATTGTTCACCATGAAATGCACTCAAGGAGAGGGGTCATTCATCGCAACGTACGCTCAAAGAGAGGGTCATCGATCAAGGTGTACACTCAAAGAGTGGAACCGTTGATTATGACATGCATTCAAAGAGAGGTGACATTCATCGCAACATACTGTCAAAGAGAGGGGTCGTCCATCATGGTAGACGCTCTAAGAAAGAGACAGTTTATTATGACACGCACTCGAAGAGAGGGGTCATTCATCGCAAGATACGCTCAAAGAGAGGGGCCCACCATCAAGGTATACGCCCAAAGAGAGTGACCGTTCAGCATGACAAGCACTCAAAGAAAGGAATCATTCACAGCGACATACGCACAAAGAGAGGGGTCATCCATCACGATATATGTTCTAAGAAGGGGACCGTTCGTTATGACATGCTCTTGAAGAGTGAGGTCATTCACCGTGACATACGCTCAAAAAGAGGGGTCGTCAATCACAATATACGCTCAAAGAGATGGATCGTTCACCAAGATATGCACTCGAAGAGAGGGATCATTCATTGCGATATACGCTCAAATAAAGGGACCGTTCATTATGACATGCCCTCAAAGAGAGGGGTCATTCATCGCGACATACACTGAAAGAAAGGTGTCGTCCATCACGATATACGCTCTATGAAAGGGACCATTCATTATGACATGCACTCGAAGAGAGGGGACAGTCATCGCGATATACGCTTAAAGAGAGGGGACGTCCATCATGGTATCCGCTCAAAGAGTGGGATCGTTCACCATGACGTACTAAGAATAGAGGTGTCATTCATCGCGACATACGCTCAATGAGAGGGGTCGTCCATCACGGTATACGCTCAAAGAGTGAGACCGTTCATTATGACATGCCCTCGAAGCGAGGGATTATTCATCGCCACATTCACTGAAAGAAAAGTGTCGTCCATCACGGTAGACGCTCTATGAAAGGGACAGTTCATTATGACATGCACTCGAAGTGAGGGGACATTCATCGCGATATACGCTTAAAGAGAGGGGACGTCGATCATGGTATCCGCTCAAAGAGTGGGATCGTCCACCATGACGCACTAGAATAGAGGGGTCATTCATCGTGACATACGCTCAAATAGAGGGGTCGTCCATCACGATATACGCTCAAAGAGAGGGATCGTTAATTATGACATGCACTCGAAGAGAGGGGTCATTCACCGCGACATATGATCAAAGAGAGGGGTCGTCCATCACTGTATACGTTCAAAGAGAAGGACCGCTCACCTTGACATGCACTCAAAGAGAGGGGTCATTGATTGCAACATACGATTAAAGACAGTGGTCGTCCATCACGGGATACGTTCAAAGAGAAGGAACATTCACCATGACATACAATCGAAGAGAGGGGTCATTCATCACGACAAACACTCAAAGAGAGGGGTCGTTCATCACGGGATACGCTCAAAGTGAGGGACCGGTCTTTATGACATATGCTCGAATAGATCAGTCATTCACCTTCACATATGCTCAAAGAGAGGGGTCATTCACCGTGATGAACGCTCAAAGTGATGGGTCATTCACCGCTACATACGCTCAAAGAAAGGGGTCGTCCATCACGGTATACTCTCTAAGAATGGGACCGATCATTATGACACGTACTCGAAGAGAGGGACCAATAATTATGACATAAACTCGAAGAGAGGGGTCATTCAACTCAATATACGCTAAAAAAGAGGGTCCGTCCATCTCATTATACGCTCAAAGTGAGGGACCGTTCACCATAACATTCACTCGAAGAGAGGGGTCGTTCAACGCGACATACGGTAAAATAGAGGGGTCTTTCAAAGCGACATACGCACAAAGAAAGGGACCATTCATTATGACATACTCTCGACCAGAGGGGTTATTCACCACGGCTTATGTTCAAAGAGAGGTGTCATCCATCACGGTTTACGCTATAAGAAAGGGACCATTCTTTATGACATGAAGTCGAAGAGCGGGGTCATTCATCGCGACATTCTCTCAAAGAGAGGGTTCATCCATCATGGTATACTCTCAAAGAGAAGGACCTTTCTCCTAAACTTGCACTCGAAGAGAGGGGTCTTTCATCGTGACAAACGCTCAAAGAGAGGTGTCAACGATCACGGTATACGCTCAAAGAGAGGGACCATTTAATATGACATGCACAGTAAGAGAGGGCTCATTCATCGTGACATACCCTCAAAGAGATTTTCCATCACCGTATACGCTCAAACAGAGGGACCATTCACCATGTCATGCACTCGAAGAGAGGCGTCATTCATCGCGACACACGCTCAAAGAGAGGGGTCGTCTATCACACTCTAAGATAGGGATCATTCAATATGACATGCACTTGAAGAGTCATTCATTGCGACGTACGCTCAAAGAGAGAGGTCGTCCATCACAGTATACGCTCAAAGAGAGGGACCGTTCACCATGACATGCACTCGAAGAGAGTGGTCATTCGTGGCGACATACGCTCAAAGAGAGGGGTCATCCATCACGGTATACTCTCAAAGAGAGGAACCGTTCACCATGACATGCACTTCAGGAGAAGGTCATTCATTGCAACATACACTCAAAGAGAGAGGTCATCGATCACGGTATACACTCAAAGAGAGGGACCGTTCATTATGACACGCACTCGAAGAGGGTTATTCATCGCGACAAACACTCAAAGAGTGGGGTCGTCCATCACGGTATACGCACAAAGAAAGGGATCGTTCATTATGAAAAACACTCGAAGTGAGTGGACATTTACAGAGACATACGCTCAAAGAGAGCTATCGTCCAATACGGTAAACACTTAAAGAGAGGGACCATTAACCAAGACACGCACTCGAAGAGAGGGGTCATTCACTGGGACATACCCTCAAAGAGAGGGGTCGTCTATCACGGTATACGCTCTAATAAAGGGACCGTTCATTATGACATCCACTCGAAGAGAGAGGTCATTCATCGCGATATATGCTCAAAGAGAAGGGTCGTGCATCACGGTATACGCTCAAAGAGAGAGACTGTTCATTATGACGTACACTCGAATGAAGGGTCATTCCTCGCGACGTACGCTCAAACAGAGGGGTCATAGATCACGGTATACGCTCAAAAGGAGGGACTGTTCACCATGACATGCACTCAAAGAGTGGGGTTGTCCGTCACGGTATACGCTCAAAGAATGGGATCGTTCATTATGACAAACACTCGAAGAGAGTGGACCGTTCACAATGTCATTCATTCGAAGAAAGGGGTCATTCATCGCGACTTACGCTCAAAGAGTGGAGTCGTCATCACGGCATACGCTCAAAGAGAGGGACCATTCATTATGACATACCATCAGAGAGAGGGGTCATTTACCACGACATACACTAAAAGAGAGGGGTCGTCCTTCACGGTATACGCTCAAAGAGAGCAACCGTTTATTATGACATGCACTTAAAGAGAGGTGTCATTGATCGTGACATACGCTCAAAGAGAGGGGTCATTCATCGCGATATACGCTCAAAGAGAAGGGTATTGCATCACGGAATACGCTCAAAGAGAGAGACCGTTCATTATGACGTACACTCGAATATAAGGGTCATTCCTCGCGACGTACGCTCAAACAGAGGGGTCATAGATCACGGTATACGCTCAAAGAGAGAGATTGTTCAGCTTGACATGCACTCAAAGAGAGGGGTAATTCAACGTGACATACGCTCAAAGAGAGGTGTCTTCCATCACGGCATACGCTCAAAGAGAGGTGTCTTCCATCACGGAATACGCTCAAAGAGAGAGACCGTTCATTATGACGTACACTCGAATATAAGGGTTATTCCTTGCGACGTACGCTCAAACAGAGGGGTCATCGGTCACGGTATACGCTCAAAGAGAGAGACCGTTCATTTTGACATGCACTCGAAGAGGGGTTATTCGTCGCGACAAACGCTCAATTAGTGGGGTTGTCTATCACGGTATACGCTCAAAGAAAGGGATCGTTCATTATGAAAAACACTCCAAGAGAGTGGACATTTATATAGACATACGCTCAAAGAGAGCTGTCGTCCAATACGGTAAACACTTAAAGAGAGGGACCATTAACCAAGGCATGCACTCGAAGAGTGGGGTCATTCACTGCGACATATGCTCAAAGAGAGGGGTCGTCTATCACGGTATACGCTCTAAGGAAGGGACCGTTCATTATGACATGCACTCGAAGAGAGAGGTCATTCATCGCGATTTACGCTCAAAGAGAAGGGTCGTGCATCACGGTATATGCTCAAAGAGAGAGACCGTTCATTATGACGTACACTCGAATAGAGGGGTCATTCCTCGCAACGTACGCTCAAACAGAAGGGTCATAAATCACGGTATACGCTCAAAAAGAGGGACTGTTCACCATGACATGCACTCAAAGAGAGGGGTCCATCAACGCGACATACGCTCAAAGAGAGGTGCCTTCCATCACGGCATACGCTAGAAGAGAGGGACCGTTCATTATGAAAACGCTTGAAGGGAGGGTCATTCACCGCGACAAATGCTCAAGGAGAGGGGTCGTCCAACTCGGTATACACTCAAAGAGAGGTGCCGTTTATTATGACATGCACTGAAAGGGAGGGGTCATTCATCGTGACATACACTGAAAGAGAGGGGTTGTCCATTATTGTATACGCTCAAAAAGAGGGATCGTCCACCATGTCATTCACTCGAAGAAAGGGGTCATTCATCGCGACATACGCTCAAAGAGTGAGGTCGTCATCACGGCATACGCTCAAACAGAGGGACCGTTCATTATGACATACCATCAAAGAGAGGGATCATTTACCACGACATACGCTAAAAGAGAGGGGTCGTCCTTCATGGTATACGCTCAAAGAGAGCTACCGTTTATTATGACATGCACTGAAAGAGAGGTGTCATTGATCGTGACATACGCTCAAAGAGTGGGGTCATTCATCGCGATATACGCTCAAAGAGAAGGGTCGTGCATCACGGTATACGCTCAAAGAGAGAGACTATTCATTATGACGTACACTCGAATAGAAGGGTCATTCCTCGCAACGTACGCTCAAACAGAGGGGTCATCGGTCACGGTATACGCTCAAAGAGAGGGACCGTTCATTATGACATGCACTCGAAGAGTGGTTATTCATCGCGACAAACGCTCAAAGAGTGGGGTTGTCCATCACTGTATACGCTCAAAGAAAGGGATCGTACATTATGAAAAACACTCCAAGAGAGTGGACATTTATAGAGACATACGCTCAAAGAGAGCTATCGTCCAATACTGTTTACACTTAAAGAGAGGGACCATTAACCAAGACATGCACTCGAAGAGCGGGGTCATTCACTGCGACATACGCTCAAAGAGAGGGGTCGTCTATCACGGTATACGCTCTAAGAAAGGGACCGTTCATTATAACATGCACTCGAAGAGAGAGGTCATTCATCGCGATATACGCTCAAAAAGAAGGGTCGTGCATCACGGTATACGCTCAAAGAGAGAGACCGTTCATTATGACGTACACTCGAATAGAAGGGTCATTCCTCGCGACGTACGCTCAAACAGAGGGGTCATAGATCACGGTACACGCTCAAAAGGAGGGACTGTTCACCATGACATGCACTAAAAGAGAGGGATCAATTAACGCAACATACTCTCGAAGAGAGGTGCCGTCCATCACAGCGTACGCTAGAAGAGAGGGACTGTTCATTATGAAAACGCTTGAAAAGAGGGGTCGTTCATCACGGTATACACTCAAAGAGAGGTACCGTTAATTATGACATGCACTGAAAGAGAGGGTTCATTCATTGTGATATACACTGAAAGAGAGTGGTTGTCCATTATCGTATACGCTCAAAAAGAGGGACCGCTCACCATGTCTTGCACTCGAAGAAAGTGGTCATTCATCGCGACATACGCTCAAAAGGTGGGGTCGTTATCACGGCATACGCTCAAAGAGGGACCGTTCATTATGACATACCATCAAAGAGAGGGGTCATTTACCACGACATACGCTAAAAGAGAGTGGTCGTCCTTCACGGTATACGCTCAAAGAGAGCTACCGTTTATTATGACATGCACTGAAAGAGAGGTGTCATTTATCGTGACATACGCTCAAAGAGAGGGGTCATTCATCGCGATATACGCTCAAAGAGAAGGGTCGTGCATCACGATATACGCTCAATTAGAGAGACCGTTCATTATGCCATACACACGAATGCAAGGGTTATTCCTCGCGATGTACGCTCAAACAGAGGGGTCATCAATTACGGTATATACTCAAAGAGAGGGACCGTTCATTATGACATGCACTTGAAGAGGGGTTATTCATCGCGACAAACGCTCAAAGAGTGGGGTTGTCCGTCACGGTATACGCTCAAAGAAAGGGATCGTTCATTATGACAAACACTCGAAGAGAGGGGTCATAAATCACGGTATACGCTCAAAAAGAGGGACTACTCACCATGACATGCACTCAAAGAGAGGGGTCCATCAACGCGACATACGCTCAAAGAGAGGTGCCTTCCATCACGGCATACGCTAGAAGAGAGGGACCGTTCATTATGAAAACGCTTGAAGAGAGGGTCATTCACCGCGACAAATGCTCAAGGAGAGGGGTCGTCCATCTCGGTATACACTCAAAGAGAGGTGCCGTTTATTATGACATGCACTGAAAGGGAGGGGTCATTCATCGTGACATACACTGAAAGAGAGGGGTTGTCCATTATTGTATACGCTCAAAAAGAGGGACCGTTCACCATGTCATTCACTCGAAGAAAGGGGTCATTCATCGCGACTTACGCTCAAAGAGTGAGGTCGTCATCACGGCATATGCTCAAACAGAGGGACCGTTCATTATGACATACCATCAAAGAGAGGGATCATTTACCACGACATACGCTAAAAGAGAGGGGTCGTCCTTCATGGTATACGCTCAAAGAGAGCTACCGTTTATTATGACATGCACTGAAAGAGAGGTGTCATTGATCGTGACATACGCTCAAAGAGTGGGGTCATTCATCGCGTTATACGCTCAAAGAGAAGGGTCGTGCATCACGGTATACGCTCAAAGAGAGAGACTGTTCATTATGACGTACACTCGAATAGAAGGGTCATTCCTCGCGATGTACGCTCAAACAGAGGGGTCATAGATCACGGTATACGCTCAAAAAGAGGGACCGTTCATTATGACATGCACTCAAAGAGAGGGGTCAATCAACGCGACATACGCTCAAAGAGAGGTGTCGTCCATCACGGCATACGCTAGAAGAGAGGGACCGTTCATTATGAAAACGCTTGAAGAGAGGGGACATTCACCGCGGCAAACGCTCAAGTAGATGGGTCGTCCATCACGGTATACACTCAAAGAGAGGTACTGTTTATTATGACATGCACTGAAAGAGAGGGGTCATTCATCGTGACATACACTGAAAGAGAGGGGTTGTCCATTAAGAAAGGGGTCATTCATCGCGACTTACGCTCAAAGAGTGGGGTCGTCATCACGGCATACGCTCAAAGAGAGGGACCGTTCATTATGACATACCATCAAAGAGAGGGGTCATTTACCACGACATACGCTAAAAGAGAGGGGTCGTCCTTCACGGTATAATCTCAAAGAGAGCTACCGTTTATTATGACATGCACTGAAAGAGAGGTGTCATTGATCGTGACATACGCTCAAAGAGTGGGGTCATTCATCCCGATATACGCTCAAAGAGAAGGGTCGTGCATCACGGTATACGCTCAAAGAAAGAGACCGTTCATTATGATGTACACTCGAATATAACGGTTATTCCTCGCAACGTACGCTCAAACAGAGAGGTCATCGGTCATGGTATACGCTGAAAGAGAGGGACCTTTCATTATGACATGCACCCGAAGAGGGGTTATTCATCGCGACAAACGCTCAAAGAGTGGGGTTGTCCATCACTGTATTGAGTCAAAGAAAGGTATCGTTCATTATGACAAACACTCCAAGAGAGTGGACATTTATAGAGACAAACGCTCAAAGAGAGGGGTCATTCACTGCGACATATGCTTAAAGAGAGGGGTCGTCTATCACGGTATATGCTCTAAGAAAGGGACCGTTCATTATGACATGCACTCGAAGAGAGAGGTCATTCATCGCGATATACGCTCAAAGAGAAGGGTCGTGCAGCACGGTATACGCTCAAAGAGAGAGACCGTTCATTATGACGTACACTCGAATATAAGGGTCATTCCTTGCGACGTACGCTAAAACAGAGGGGTCATCGGTCACGGTATAAGCTCGAAGAGAGGGACCGTTCATTATGACATGCACTTGAAGAGGGGTTATTCATCGCGACAAACGCTCAAAGAGTGGGGTCGTCCATCACGGTACACGCTCAAAGAAAGGGATCGTTCATTATGACAAACACTCGAAGAGAGTGGATATTAATAGAGACATACGCTCAAAGAGAGCTGTTATCCAATACGGTAAACACTTAAAATGAGGGACCATTAACCAAGACATGCACTCGAAGAGAGGGGTCATTCACTGCTACATACACTCAAAGAGAGGGGTCATTCACTGCGAAATACTTTCAAAGAGAGAGGTCGTCTATCATGGTATACGCTCTAAGAAGGGGATCGTTCATTATGACATGCACTCGAAGAGAGGGGTCATTCATCTCGATATACGCTCAAAGAGAAGGGTCGTGCATCACGGTATACGCTCAAATAGAGAGACCGTTCATTATGACGTACACTCGAATATAAGGGTCATTCCTCGCGACATACGCTCAAACAGAGGGGTCATAGATCACGGTATACGCTCAAAGAGAGAGATTGTTCAGCTTGACATGCACTCAAAGAGAGGGGTCATTCAACGCGACATACGCTCAAAGAGAGGTGTCTTCCATCACGGCATACGCTAGAAGAGACAGACCGTTCATTATGAAAATGGTTGAAGGGAGGGGTCATTCACCACGAAAAATGCTCAAGGAAAGGGGTCGTCCATCACGGTATACACTCAAAGAGAGGTACCGTTTATTACGACATGCACTCAGAGAGAGGGGTCATTCATCGTGACATACACTCAAAGAGAGGGGTTGTCCATTATCATATACACTCAAAAAGAGGGACTGTTCACCATGTCATGTTATCGAAGAAAGGAGTCATTCATCGAGACATATACTCAAAGAGGGGTTGTCCATCACAGTATACGCACAAAGATAGTGATCATTCACCGTGATGCACTAAAAGAGAGGGGTCATTCATCGCGACATACGCTCAAAGAGAAGGGCCGTCATCACTGTATATGATCTAAGATAGGGACCGTTCATTATGACAAGCAGTCGAAGAGAACGGTCATTCATCTCGACATTCGCTCAAAGGGAAGGGTCATCCATCACGGTATATTCTAAAGGAGAATGACCTTTCACCATGACATGCACTCGAAGAGAGGGGTCTTTCATTGCGACATACGCTCAACGAGAGGGGTCATCCTTCACGAAAATCGCTCAGAGAGAGGGACTGTTCATTATGACATACTCTCAATGAAGGGTCATTCACCGCCACATATGCTCATACAGGGGTCGTCCATCATAGTATACCCTCAAAGAGTGGGACTTTTCATTATGACAAACACTCAAGGACAGGGGTCATTTATCGCAACATACATTCAAAGAAAGGGGTCATCGATCACGATATACGCTCAAAGAGATTGACCGTTTGTTATGACATGCACTCAAAGAGAGAGGTCATTCATCGTGAAAAACGCTCAAAGGGGGGTCGTCCATCACGGTATAAGCTCAAAGAGAGGCACTATTCACCATGTCATGCACTCGAAGAGAGGAGTCATTCATCTAAACATACTCTCAAAGAGAGGGGTCGTCATCACGGTATACAGTATAAGAATGGGACCATTCATTATGACACATACTTGAAGAGAGGAGTCATTCACCACGACGTAAGCTCAAAGAGAAGGGTCGTCCACAATGGTATACGCTTTAAGAAAGGGACCATTCATTATGACAAGCAATGAAGAGAGAGGTTATTCATCGCGACATACGCTCAAAGAGAGGGGTCTTCTATCACGGTATACGCTCAAAAAGTGGAACCGTTCACCATGACACGCACTCGAAGAATGGGGTCATTCATCGCGACATACGCTCAAAGAGAGGGGTCGCCCATCACGGCATACACTCAAAGAGACGGATCGTTCATTATGACATACCATCAAAGAGAGGGATAATTTACCACGATATACGCTGAAAGATAGGGGTTGCCCATCACAATATACGCTAAAAGAGACTGTTTATTATAACATGCACTGAAATAGAGGGGTCATTCATCATGACATACACGCAAAGAGAGGGGTTGTCCATCACGGTATATGCTCAAGGATGGGGATCGTTCATTACTAAATACTCTTAAAGAGAGGGGTCATTCATCGCGACCTACCCTCAAAGAGAAGGGTAGACCATCATGGTATACGCTCTAAGAAAGGGACCGTTCATTATTAAATACTCTGGAACTGAGGTGTCATTCATCGCGACATGCGCTCAAAGAGAAGGGTAGTCCATCATGGTATACGCTCTAAGAAAGGGATCGTCCATTATGACATGCACTCGGAGAGAGGGGTCATTCATCGCAACATATGCTCAAAGAGAAGGGTCGTCCATCACGGTATATACACTAAGAAAGGGAACCTTCATTATGACATGCCCTCGAAGAGAGGACCATTCATCGCGACATACGCTGAAAGAGAAGGGTCTTCCATCACGGTAAGCGATCAAAGAGATGGATCGTTCACCATGAAATGCACTCGAAGAGAGTGGTCATTCATCGCGATATACACTCAAAGACAGGGGTCGTCCATCACTGCATACGCTCAAAGAGAGGGATCATTCATTATGGTATACTCTTGAAGAGAGGTCATTCACCGCGACATGCGCCCAAAGAGTGGGATCATCCAACATGGTATACGCTCTAAGAAAGGGACCGTTCATTATGACATGACTCGAAGAGTGGGGTCATTCATCGTGACATAAGCTCAAAGAGAAGGGTCGTCCATCGCGGTATACGCTCAAAGAGAGGGGTCGTCGTCATGGTATACCCTCAAAGAGAGGGACCGCTCACCATGACATGCACTCGAACAGAGGGGTCATTCATCGCGATATGTACTCAAATAGAGGGTCAACGATCACGGTATACGCTCAAAGAGAGGGACCGTTCACCATAACTTGCATTAGAAGAGATGCTTCATTCAACGTGACATACGCACAAAGAGAGGGGACGTCCATCACGACATACGCTCAAAGAAAGGGACCATTCATTATGACATACTCTCGAAGAGAGGGGTCATTCACCGCGACATACACTCAAGGAGAGGGATCATCCATCATAGTATACGCTCGAAGAGAGGGACTGGTCACCATGAAATGCACTCAAAGAGAGGGGTCATTCATCGCAACGTACGCTCAAAGAGAGGGTCATCGATCAAGTTATACACTCAAAGAGTGGAACCGTTGGTTATTGCATGCACTCAAAGAGAGGTGACATTCAACGCAACATACTGTCAAAGAGAGGGGTCGTCCATCATGGTATACGCTCTAAGAAAGAGACAGTTTATTATGACACGCACTCGAAGAGAGGGGTCATTCATCGCGATATACGCTCAAAGAGAGGGGCCCACCATCAAGGTATACGCTCAAAGAGAGTGACCGTTCAGCATGACATGCACTCAAAGAAAGGAATCATTCACAGCGACATACGCATAAAGGGAGGGGTCATCCATCACGATATACGTTCTAAGAAGGGGACCGTTCATTATGACATGCTCTTGAAGAGTGAGGTCATTCACCGCAACATATGCTCAAAAAGAGGGGTCGTCAATCACAATATACGCTCAAAGAGATGGATCGTTCACCAAGATATGCACTCTAAGTGAGGGATCATTCATTGCGACATACGCTCAAAGAGAGGGACCCTTCATTATGACATGCCCTCAAAGAGAGGGGTCATTCATCGCGACATACACTGAAAGAAAGGTGTCGTCCATCACGTTATACGCTCTATAAAAGGGACCGTCCATTATGACATGCACTCGAAGAGAGGAGCATTCATCACGATATAAGCTTAAAGAGAGGGGACGTCCATCATGGTATCCGCTCAAATAGTAGGATCGTTCACCCTGACGTACTAGAATAGAGGGGTCATTCATTGCGACATATGCTTAAAGAGAGGGATCGTCCATCACGCTATACGCTCAAAGAGAGGGATCGTCCATCACGGTATACGCTCAAAGAGAGGGACCGTTCATTATGACATGCCCTCGAAGACAGGGGTCATTCATAGCGACATACACTGAAAGAAAGGTGTCGTCCATCACGGTATACACTCTATGAAAGGGACCGTTCATTATGACATGCACTCGAATAGAGGGGACATTCATCGCGATATACGCTTAAAGAGAGGGGACGTCTATCATGGTATCCGCTCAAAGAGTGGGATCGTTCACCATGATGTACTAGAATAGAGGTGTCATTCATCGCGACATACGCTCAATGAGAGGGGTCGTCCATCACGGTATACGCTCAAAGAATGAGACCGTTCATTATGACATGCCCTCGAAGAGAGGGATTATTCATCGCCACATTCACTGAAAAAAAAGTGTCATCCATCACGGTATACGCACTATGAAATGGACCGTTCATTATGACATGCAGTCGAAGTGAGGGGACATTCATCACGATATACGCTTAAAGAGAGGGGACGTCCATCATGGTATCCGCTCAAAGAGTGGGATCGTTCACCATGACGCACTACAATAGAGGGGAACAATCACTCTTTGAGAGTATACTGTGATGGACGACCCCTCTCTTTGAGCATATGTCGCGATGAATGGCCCCTCTCTTCGAATGCATGTCATAATAAACAATCCCTTTCTTAGAGCGTATACCGTGATGGACGACCCTTCTCTTTGAGCGTATGTCGCAATGAATGACCTCTCTCATCGAGTGCATGTCATAATGAATGGTCACTTTCCTAGAGAGTATACAATGATGGACGACCCATCCCTTTGAGCGTATGTCACGATAAGTGACCCCTCTCTTCAAGTGCATGCCATAGTGAACGGACCCTTTCTTATAAAGTATACCGTGATGGCCGCCGCCACTCTTTGAGCGTATGTCGCGATGAATAACCCCTCTCTTTGAGTACATGTCATAATGAACGGTCCCTTTTTAGAGTGTATATCGTGATGGCTTACCCTTCTCCTTGAGCATATTTTGCGGTGAATGACCACTCTCTTCGAGCGTATGTCAAAATTTATGGTCCCTCTCTTTGAGCGTATACCATGAAGGATGACCCCTCTTTGAGCGTATGTTGCGGTGAAAGACCCCTCTCTTCGAATGCATGTCATAATGAATGGTCCCTTTCTTAGAGCATATACCATGATGGACGACCCTCTCTTTGAGCGTATATCGGGATAAATGACCCTCTCTTCAAGTGTATGTCATAGTGAACGGTCCCTTTCTTAGAACGTATACCATGAAGGATGACCCCTCTCTTTGAGCGCATGTCTTGTTGAATGACCCCTCTCTTCGAGTGCATGTCATAAATAAAGGTCCCTTTCTTAGAGCGTATACTGTGATGGTTAACCCTTCTCTTTAAGCGTATGTTGCGGTGATACATGTATGAGAGGGCTAAAGTATTGCACCTTGAGCATAAATCTGAATTTGTCGGTAAAGTCTAGAAAGTCAGCAAACTTGCATTTTCTTTTTGGATGGGTTTCATGCATTTCTGGGCAGAGTTGTCTTCTTACAAATTAACCGTCATTCAGTTACCTTTTCAACGCATCTTGAAACGCATCAATTAGATATCGGGAGCTCAAAATATGTTTTTTTAACTGAAGATTGCGCGTGCAGAAAACTGGATACGGGATTATTATAGGATTTTGTAAAATTCAGCCCAAAAGCTACTATATAAAGTTTTTGGATGAATTAGACATTAAAATAAATTAATTCAAAGCTGGATTATAAAGCTTTGATCATTGTTATTAATATTTTATTTTATTCCCTACGATTCTTTTTAATTAGCTATCCATAAGCTGATTTTAGGGGATTTAATCTATTAAGCTATCCATATGCTGATATTTAAGGATTGATCAGCTATCTATTAGGCAATTCTAAGGTATCCTTTAGACTATAAAAGGGGTAGACTCTTCTCTTGTAAAAAGACATGAAGAGTATGAATTTCTGAGTTATAAAAACTCTTGGCCTTGGGCCATTTTATTTGCAAGGTTGTCACCTTGCTATTTTTCTTATCAGAAGTCTTCTTCAACATAACTACTTCAAGTTTTTATGACGGAGATTATCTTCACACTCTCGCTTGCCTAAGCAATCGCGTTTAGGAGGGTGAGTTAGAGCCGATTATGGTGTTTGCCTATCTAATTACAGATAGGAGCGTGCCTAGGACAACGATATATCATCAATTCATCGGAGAGATTCGTTTTGTTTGCAGGTGTTTGCCTATTCAATTGCGATTAGGAGGGTGCCAAGGACAAATCTATCCAACATCATACCACCACCCCCATCTATCCCGCTGCATATTTTATATCATGCGGTCAATGACACCTCTATTCGAGCGTATGTTATAATGAACGGTCCCTCTCTTTGAGCGTATGACCTGATAGACGACCCCTCTCTTTGAGCGTATGTCGCGATGAATGATCCCACTCTTCGAATGCATGTCATGGTGAATGGTCCATCACTTTGAGTGTATATCGTGATGGACGACCCCTCTCTTTGAGCGTATGTCACGATGAATGACTGCTCTCTTCGAGTGCAGGTCATAATTAACGGTCCCTGTCTTATAGCGTATACGGTGATGGACGACCCCTCTCTTTGAGCGTATGTCACGATGGATGACCTCTCTTCCCGAGTGTATGTCATAATGAACGGTCCCTTTCTTAGAGCGCGTACCGTGATGGACGAACCCTCTCTTTGAGTCTATTTTGCGGTGAATGACCCCACTCTTCGAGCGCATGTCATAATTAACGATCCCTTTCTTAGAGCATATACCATGATGGACGACCCCTCTCTTTGAGCGTATGTTGCGATGAATGACCCCTCTCTTTGAGTGCATGTCATAATGAACGGTCCCATAGAGCGTATTTCGTGATGGTCGACCCCTCGATTTTGAGTGTTTGTTGCGATGAATGACGTGCATGTCGTAATTTACGGTCCCTTTCTTAGAGCGTATTCCGTGATGGACGACCGCTTTCTTTGAGCCAATGTCCTGGTGAATAACCCATATCGTCGAGCGTATGGCGTAATGAACGGTCCCCCTCTATGAACGTATGATGTGATGGACAACCCCTCTCTTTAAGCGTATGTCGCAATAAATGACCCATCTCTTCGAGCGTATGTCATAATGAACGGTCCCTCTCTTTGAGTGTATGCCATGGTTAAGGATCCCTCTCTTTTAGCGTATGTCACGCTGAATGACCCCCCTCTTTGAGTACTTGTCAAATGTACGGTCTCTCTCTTTAAGCGTATACCATGATGGACGACCCCTCTCTTTGAGCATATGTCGCAATGAATGACCACTTCGAGCGTATGACATAAGGAAAGGTCCCTCTCTTTGAGTGTATGCGGTGATGGATGATCCCTCTATTTGAGTGTATGTCATAGTGCTTGACCCCTCTCTTCGAGTGTATGTCATAATGAATGGTCCTTCTCTTTAGGCGTATGCCGTGATGGATGACCCCTCTCTTTGAGCGTATTTCGTTGTGAATGAAACCTCTCTTCGAGTGCATGTCATGGTGAACGATCCCTCTCTTTCAGCGTATATCGTGATGGACGACCCCTCTCTTTTAGCGTATGCCGCAATGAATGACCCCTCTTCGATTGTATGTCATAAAGAATGGTCCCTTTCTTAGAGCGTGTACCGAGATGGACGACACCTCTCTTTGAGCGTATGTCACGATGAATGACCCCTCTCTTTGAGTGCATGTCATATTGAACGGTCCCTCTCTTTGAGCATATAACATGATCGATGACCCCTCCATTTGAGCGTATGTCACGATGAATGACCCTTCTCTTCGAGTGCATGTCATGGTGAAATGTCCCACTCTCTGAGCGTATACCGTGATGAACGACCCTTCTCCTTAAGCGTATGTCGCGGTGAATGATTCCTCTTTTCGAGTGTATGTCATAATGAACGGTCCCTCTCTTGGAGCTTATACCATGGTGGACGACCCCTCTCTTTGAGCGTATGTCGCGAAGAATGACCCCTCTTTTAGTGCAAGGCATAATAAACAGTCCCTTTCTTAGAGCGTATACCGCAATAGACGACCCTTCTCTTTCAGCGTATGTCGCGGTGAATGACCCCTCTCTTCGAGTGCATGTCATAATGAATGGTTCCTTTCTTAGAGTGTATACCATGGTGGACGACCCCTCTCTTTGAGCATATGTCGCGGTGAATGGCCCTCACTTCGAGCCCATGTCATAATGAACGGTCCCTCTCTTTGAATGTATGTCGCGTTGAGTGACCACTCTCTTCGAGTGCAAGTCAGGGGGAAGGTCCCTCTCTTTGAGTGTATAACGTGGTGGACAATACTTCTCTTTGAGAGTATGTTGCGAAGAAAGACCCCTCTCTTCGAGTACATGTCATAATGAACGGTCCCTTTTTTGGAGCGTACAGAGCGTGATGGACGACCCCTCTCTTTGAGCGTATGTCACGAAACACGATCCCTCTCTTCGAGTGCATGTCATATTGAACGGTCCCTCTCTTTAAGCATATACCATGATCTATGACCCCTCTCTTTGAGCCTGTGTTGCGATGAATGACCCTTCTCTTGGAGTGCATGACATGGTGATAGATCCCTCTCTTTTAGCGTATACCGTGATGGATAACCCCTCTTTTTGAGCGTATGTCGCGATGAATGACCCCTCTCTTCGAGTGCAATTCATAATTAACAGTCCGTTTCTTAGAGCGTATATCATGATGGACGTCCTTTCTCTTTGAGCGCATGTCGCAATGAATGACTCCTCTCTTCGAGTGCATGTCATAATGAGCAGTCCCTTTCTTAGAGCGTATGTCATGATGGATGACCCCTATCTTTGAGCATATTCTGCGATGAATGACCTCTCTTTGACTGCATGTCATGGTGAACAGTCCCTCTCTTTGAGCGTATACCGTGATGGACGACCACTCTCTTTGAGCGTATGTTGCGATGAATAACCCCTCTCTTCGAGTGCATGTCATAATAAACGGTTCATCCCTTTGAGTGTATGTCATGATGAACGACCTATCTCTTTGAGTGTATGTCGCGATGAATGACCTCTCTCTTCGAGTGCATGTCTTGAAGAACGATCCCTCTTTGAGCTTTTACCGTGACGGACGACCCTATTCATTAAGTATATGTCATGATGAATGACCCCTCTCTTCGAGCGTATGTCATAATGAATGGTCCCTCTCTTTTAATGAATGTCATGATGGACGACCCCTCTCTTTGAGCGTATGTCGCAATGTATGACCCCTCTCTTCGAGTGCATGTCATGGTGAACGGTCCCTCTCTTTGAGCGTATATTGTGATGGACGACCCTTCTCTTTGAGCGCATGTTACGATGATTGACCCCTCTCTTCGAGTGCTTGTCATAATGAATAATCCCTTTCTTATAGCGTATACCTTGATGGATGACCACTCTCCTTGAGCGTATGTCGTGGTGAATGACCCCTTTCTTCGAGCGTATGTTATAATGAATGGTCCCTTTCTTTGAGCGTATGCCGTGATGGACGATCCTTCTATTTGAACGTATGTCGCGATGAATGATCCCTATCTTCGAGTGCATGTCATGGTGAACGGTCCCTCTCTTTGAGCGTATATCGTGATGGACTACCCCTTCTCTTTGAGCGTATGTCG
This sequence comes from Abelmoschus esculentus, assembly GCA_035048815.1. Taxonomy (NCBI): domain Eukaryota; kingdom Viridiplantae; phylum Streptophyta; class Magnoliopsida; order Malvales; family Malvaceae; genus Abelmoschus; species Abelmoschus esculentus. The sequence goes on along the minus strand of JAUCBN010000007.1, from coordinate 15,100,348 downwards.
CGATGAATGATCCCTCTCTTCAAGTGCATGTCATAATAAACAGTCCCTTACTTAGAACATATAACGTGATAGACGACCCTTCTCTTTGAGAGTATGTTGCGATGAATGATGCCTCTCTTCGAGTGCAAGTCATAATGAATAGTCCCTTTCTTAGAGCGTATATTGTGATGGCTGACCCTTCTCCTTGAGCGTTCGTCGCGGTGATTGACACTCTCTTCGAGCGCATGTCATAATGAACGGTCCCTCTCTTTGAGCGTATACTATGATGGACAACCCCTCTCTTTGAGCGTATGTCGCGATGAATGACCCCAATTTTTGAGTGCATGTCATAATGAACAGTCCCTTTCTTTGAGTGTATATCGTTACGGACGCTGCCAATCTTGCAGAGCATGTCGCGGTGAATGATCCCTCTCTTTGAGCGAATGTCATAATGAATGGTCCCTCTCTTTGAGCGTATGTCGTGATGGATAACCCCTCTCTTTGAGCGTATGTCGCGATGATTGATCCCTCTCTTTGAGTGCATATCATAATGAACAGTTCGTCTCTTAGAGCGTATACCGTGATGGACAACCCTGTCTTCGAGCATATGTCGCGGTGAATAACCCTTGTCTTCGATTGTATGTCATAATGAACGGTCCCTCTCTTGGAGTGTATAAGGTCATGGACGACCCCTCTCTTTAAAAGTATGTCGCGATAAATGACCCGACTCTTTGAGTGCATGTCATAATGAACGGTCCCTTTCTTTGAGCTTATATTATTTTGGACGCCGCTGCTCTTGGAGCGTATGCCGCGATAAATGACCCCTCTCTTCGAGTGTATGTCAGAATGAATGGTCCCTCTATTTTAGCGTATGCCGTAATGGACGACCCATCTTTGAGCGTATGTAGTGATGGACGACCCCTCTCTTTGAGTGTATGTCGTGATGAATGACCCCTATCTTTGAATGCTTGTAAAAGTGAACGGTCCCTCTCTTTGAGCGTAGACCGTGATGGAGGACCCCTCTCCTTGAGAATATGTCTCGGTGAATGACCTCTCTCTTGGAGTGTTTGCCGTGATAGACGACTCCTCTCTTTGAGTGTATGTCGCGATGAATGATCCTACTCTTCGAGTGCTTGTCATGGTGAATTGTCCCTCTCTTTGAGCTTATACCGTTATGGACAACCCCTTTCTTTGAGCGTATCTCGCGATGAATGACCCCTCTCTTCGTGTGCATGGAATAATTAACGATCCATTTCTTAGTGTGTATATCGTGATGGACGACCCCTCTCTTTGAGCATATGTCGCGGTGAATAACCCATCTCTTCGAGCGTATGCCATAATGAACAGTCCCTCTCTTTGAGTGTATGCCATGGTGGAGGACCCCTCTCTTTGAGCGTATATCGCGGTGAATGACCCCCTCTTTGAGTACATATAATGAATGGTCCCTCTCTTTAAGCGTATACCATGATGAACGACCCCTACCTTTGAGCATAGGTCGCAATGAATGACCTCTTCGAGCGTATGACATAATGAAAGGTCCCTCTCTTTGAGTGTATACCGTGATGGATAACTCTTCTCTTTGAGCATATGTCGCAATGAATGACCCCTCTCTTCGAGTGCATATCATAATGAATGATCCCTTTCTTAGAGCGTATACCGTGATGGGCAACCTCTCTCTTTGTAAGTCGCGATGAATGACCCCTCTCTTCGAGTGCATGTCATGGTGAATGGTTCCTCTCTTTGAGCGTATACCATGATGGACGACCTATCTCTTTGAGCGTATGTTGCGATAAATGACCCCGCTCTTCGAGTGCCTATCATATTGAATGGTCCCTTTCTTCGAGCGTACACCGTGATGGCTGACCCTTATCTTTAAGCGTATATTACGGTGTATGACCCTTCTCTTCAAGCGTATGTCATAATACACGGTCCCTATCTTTGAGTGTACGTATGTCGCGATGAATAACCACTCTCTTCGAGTGCCTGTCATAATGAACGGTCTATCTCTTTGAGCGTAAACCGTGATGGATGATCCATCTCTTTGAGTGTATGTTGCGATGAATGACCCCTTTCTTAGAGCGTATACCGTGATGGAAGACCCCTCTCTTTGAGCGTACATCGCGGTGAATGACCTCTCTCTTCGAGTGTATGTCATAATGAAATGTCCCTCTCTTTGAGCGTATGCCGTGATAGACGACTACTGTCTCTGAGTGTATGTCGCACGGAATAATCTCACTCTTCAAGTGCTTATCATGGTGAATTGTCCCTCTCTTTGAGCTTATACCGTTATGGACGACCTCTCTCTTTGAGTGTATATTGCGATGAATGACCCCTCTCTTCGAATGCATGTTAGGGTGAACGGTCCCTCTCTCTAAGTGTATACTGTGATGGAGGGCCCCTCTCTTTGAGCATATGTCGCGATGAGTTACCCCTCTTTCCGAGTGCATGTCGTAATAAACGGTCCCTTTCTTAGAGCGTATACCTTGATTGATGACCCTTCTCTTTGATCTATGTCCTAATGAATGACCCCTCTCTTCGACTGCATGTCATGATGAACGATCCATCTCTTTAAGTGTATACCATGATGGACAACCCCTCTCTTTAAGCGTATCTCGCGATGAATGACCCCTCTCTTCGTGTGCATGGAATAATTAACGATCCATTTCTTAGTGCGTATATCGTGATGGACGACCCCTCTCTTTGATCATATGTCGCGGTGAATAACCCAACTCTTTGAGCGTATGCCATAATGAACAATCCCTCTCTTTGAGTGTATGCCATGGTGGAGGACCCCTCTCTTTGAGCATATGTCGCGGTGAATGACCCCTTCTTCGAGTACATATAATGAATGGTCCCTCTCTTTAAGCGTATACCATGATGAACGACCCCTCCCTTTGAGCATATGTCGCAATGAATGACCTCTTTGAGCGTACGAAATAATGAAAGGTCCCTCTCTTTGAGTGTATACCGTGATGGATAACCCTTCTCTTTGAGCATATGTCGCAATGAATGACCCCTCTCTTCGAGTGCAAATCATAATGAATGATCCCTTTCTTAGAGCGTATACCGTGATGGGCGACCTCTCTCTTTGTAAGTCGCGATGAATGACCCCTCTCTTCAAGTGCATGTCATGGTGAATGGTTCCTCTCTTTGAGCGTATACCATGATGGACGACCTGTCTCTTTGAGCGTATGTCGCGATATATGACCCCGCTCTTCGAGTGCCTATCATATTGAATTGTCCCTTTCTTCGAGCGTATACCGTGATGGCTGACCCTTATCTTTAAGCGTATATTACGGTGTATGACCCTTCTCTTCAAGCGTATGTCATAATGCGCGGTCCCTATCTTTGTGTGTATACCGTGGTGGACGACCCCTCTCTTTGAGCGTATGTCGCGATGAATAACCACTCTCTTCGAGTGCCTGTCATAATGAACAGTCTATCTATTTGAGCGTAAACCGTGATGGATGATCCATCTCTTTGAGTGTATGTTGCGATGAATGACCCCTTTCTTAGAGCGAATAACGTGATGGAAGTCCCCTCTCTTTGAGCGTACATCGCGGTGAATGACCTCTCTCTTCGAGCGTATGTCATAATGAAATGTCCCTCTCTTTGAGCTTATACCGTTATGCACGACCCCTCTCTTTGAGTGTATATTGCGATGAATGACCCCTCTCTTCGAATGCATGTTAGGGTGAACGGTCCCTCTCTCTGAGTGTATACTATGATGGAGGGCCCCTCTCTTTGAGCATATGTCGCGATGAATTACCCCTCTTTCCGAGTGCATATCGTAATAAACGGTCCCTTTCTTAGAGCGTATACCTTGATTGATGACCCTTCTCTTTGATCTATGTCCTAATGAATGACCCCTCTCTTCGAGTGTATGTCGTAATGAATGGTCCCTTTCTTCGAGTGTATACCGTGATGGACGACCCCTCTTATGAGTGTATGTCATGATGAATGACCCCTCTCTTCGAGTGCATGTCATATTTAATGGCCCCTTTCATAGAGCATATACCGTGATGGACGACCCCTCTCTTTGAGCGTATGTCATGATAAATGACCCCTCTCTTCGAGTGCATGTCATAATTAATGGCCCCTTTCTTAAAGCGTGTACCGTGATGGACGAACCCTCTCTTTTAGCATATGTCGCGATGAATAACCCCTCTCTACGAGTGCATGTCATAATGAATGGTAACTCTCTTTGAGCATATATCGTGATCGATGACCCCTCTCTTTGAGTAAATGTTGCGATGAATAACCCTTCTTAGAGCGTATATCAAGATGAGCGAACCCTCTCTTCGAGCGTATGTCTCGATAAATGACGCCTCTCTTCGAGTGCTTGTCATAGTTAACGGTCCCTTTCTTAGAGCGTATACCGTGATGGATGACCCCTCTCATTAAACGTATGTTGCGATGAATGACCCCTCTCTTCTAGTGCATGTCATAATGAACGGTCTTTTTCTTAGAGCGTATACCGTGATAGACAACCCCTCTCTTCGAGTGCTTGTCATATAATGGTGAATGACCCCTCTCTTCTAGTGTATGTCATAATGAACGGTCTCTTTCTTTGAGCGTAAGCCGTGATAGACGACCCCTCTTTTTGAGCATATATCGGGATGACTAACTCCACTCTTTGAGCGTATGTCATGGTGGATGATCCTATCTTCTAGCGTATGTCATAATGAACAGTCCCTCTCTTTGAGCGTATGCCGTGATAGACGACCCCTCTCTCTGAGTGATTGTCGCGAAGACTGATGCCACTCTTAGAGTGCATGTCATGGTGAACGGTCCCTCTCTTTGAGCGTATACCGTGATGGACGACCCCTCTCTTTGAGCATATGTCGCGATGAATGACCCCTCTATGAGTGCATGTCATAATGAAAGGTCCCTCTCTTTAAGTGTATACCGTGATGGACGATCCCTCTCATTGAGTATATGTCGCATTGAATTACCTCTTCGAGCGTTTGACATAATAAAAGGTCACTCTCTTTGCGTGTATGCCGTGATGGATGACCCCTCTCTTTAAGCGTAGGTCGCAGTGCATGATCACTCTCTTCGAGGGTATGTCACAGTGCATGATCACTCTTTGAGCGTATGTCATAATGAACGGTCCTTCTCTTTAAGCGTATGCCGTGTTGGATGACCACTCTTTGAGCGTATTTCGTTGAGAATGAAACCTCTCTTCGAGTGCATGTCATGGTGAATGGTCCCTCTCTTTGAGCGTATATCGTGAAGAATGACCCTTCTCTTTTAGCGTATGTTGCGGTGAATGACCCCTCTCTTCGACTGCATGCCATAATAAATGGTACCTTTCTTAGAGCGTATACCGAGATGGACGACACCTCTCTTTAAGCTTATTTCACGATGAATGACCCCTCTCTTCGAAGTGCATGTCCAATTGAACGGTCCCTGTCTTGGAGCATATACCGTGATCGACGACCCCTCTCTTTAAGCATATGTCACGATGAATGACCCTTCTCTTCGAGTGAATGTCATGGTGAAATGTCCCTCTCTTTGAGTGTATACCGTGATGGATGACCCTTCTCCTTGAGTGTATGTCGCGGTAAATGATCCCTCTTTTCGAGCATATGTCATAATGAACAGTCCCTCTCTTGGAGTGTATACCATGATGGACCACCCCTCTCTGTGAGCATATGTCGTGATGAATGACCCCTCTTCAAGTGCAAGGCATAATAAACAGTCACTTTCTTAGAGCGTATACCGTGATGGACGACCCTTCTCTTTGAGCGTATGTCGCGGTAAATTACGCCTCTCTTCGACCATATGTCATAATGAATGGTCCCTCTCTTGGAGCGTATATCATGATGGACCACCCCTCTCTGTGAGCGTATGTCGCGATGAATGACCCCTCTTCGAGTGCAAGGCATAATAAACAGTCACATTCTTAGAGCGTATACCATGATGGACGATCCTTCTCTTTGAGCGTATGTCGCGGTGAATGACCCCTCGCTTCGACTGTATGTCATAATGAACGATCCATCTCTTTGAGCGTATGCCGTGATGGACGATCCCTCTCTTTGAGTGTATATCGCGATGAGTGACCCCTCTCTTAGATTACAAGTCATGTTGAACGGTCCCTCTCTTTGAGTGTATATCGTGGTGGACAACCCTTCTCTTTGAGCGTATGTTGCGATGAAAGACCCCTCACTTCGAGTGCATGTCAGAATGAACGGTCCCTTTTTTAGAGTGAATAGCATGATGAACGACCCCTCTCTTTGAGCGTATGTCTCGAAGAACGACCCCTCTCTTCGAGTGCATGTCATATTGAACGGCCCCTCTCTTTGAGCGTATACCATGATCGATGACCCCTCTCTTTGAGCCTATGTTGCCATGAATGATCATTCTCTTCGAGTGCATGACAAGGTGAACGGTCCCCCTCTTTGAGCGTATACCATGGTTGATGACCCCACTTTTTGAGCGCATGTCGCGATGAATGACCCACCTCTTCGATTGCATTTCATAATGAACGGTCCTTTCTTAGAGCGTAATCCGTGATGGACGACCTTTCTGTCTGAACGCATGTCGCGATGAATGACCCCTCTCTTCAAGTGCATGTCATAATGAACAATCTCTTTCTTAGAGCGTATGTCGTGATGGACGATCCCTCTCTTTGATCTCATTCTGCGATGACTGACTTCTGTTCGAGTGCAAGTCATTGCGAACGGTCCCTCTGATTGAGCGTATACCATGATGTATGACCCCTCTCTTTGAGCGTATGTCGCGAGGAATAACCCCTCTCTTCGAGTGCATGCCATAATAAACAGTCTCATTCTTAGAGCTTATAATGTGATGGATGACCCTTCTCTTTGCGCGTATGTTGCGATGAATGACCCCTCTTTTCGAGTGCATTCCATAACGATCGCTCCCTTACTTAGATCATATACCATGATGGCTGACCTTTCTCCTTGAGCGTATATCGAGGTGAATGACCCATCTCTTTGAGCGTATGCCATGATGAACAGTCCATCTCTTTGTGCGTATACCGTGACGGACGACCCCTCTCTTTGAGCGTATGTTCCGATTAATGACCCCTATCTTCCAGTCCATGTAAAAATAAACGGTCCCTCCCTTTGAGTGTATGTCGTGATGAACAAACCATCTCTTTGAGTGTATATCGCGATGAATGACCCCTCTCTTCGAGTGCATGTCATGATGAATGATCCCTCTGTGAGCTCTTACCATGATGGACGACCCCATTCATTGAGTGTATGTCATGATGAATGACCCCTCTCTTCGAGTGTATGTCATAATGAATGATCCCTCTCTTTGAACGAATGCCATGATGGACGACCCCTCTTTTTGAGCGTATGTCGTGGTGAATGACCTCTCTCTTCGACGTATGTCATATTGAACGGTCCCTCTCTTTGAGCGTATACTATGATGGACGACCCCTCTCTTTATGCATATGTCGCGTTGAATGATCCAACTCTTCGAGTGCATGTCACGGTGAACGGTCCCTCTCTTTGAGCATATATCGTAATGGACGACTCCTCTCTTTGAGCGTATGTCGGGATGACTGACCCCTCCGTTAGAGTGCATGTCATAATTAACGTTTCCTTTCTTAGAGCGTATACCGTGATGGATGACCTCTCTCTTTGACTGAATGTCGCAATGAATGACCCCTCTTTTCGAGTACATGTCATAATGAACGGTCCCTATCTTTGAGCGTATACCATGATGGACGTCGCCGCTGTTTGAGCGTATGTCGCGATGAAAGACCACTCTCTTCGAGTGCATGTCATAATGATTGGTCCCTCTCTTTGTCGCAATGAATGACCCATCTCTTCGAGTGCCTTTCATAATGAACAGTCCCTTTCTTAGAGCGTATACCGTGATGGACAACCCCTCTTTTTGAGCATATTTTTCGATGAATGACCCCTCTCTTTGAGTGCATGTCATGGTCAGCGGCCCCTCTCTTTGAGCGTATACCATGATGGATGACCCTTCTTGTTGAGCGTATGTCGCGAGAAATGACCCCTCTCTTCGAGTGCATGCCAAAATAAATTGTCCCTTTCTTAGAGGTTATAACGTGATTGACGACCCTTATCTTTGAGCGTTTGTTGCTATGAAATGACCCCTCTCTTCGAGTGCATTCTATAATAAACGGTCCCTTTCTTAGAGCGTATACCGTGATGGATGACCCCTCTTTTCGAGTGCATGTCATAATGAACAATCCCATTCTTACAGTGTATACGATGATGGACAACCCCTCTCTTTGAGCGTATGTCAAGAGGAATGAACCCTCTCTTCGAGTGCATGTCATAATAAACAGTCTCATTCTTAGAGCTTATAATGTGATGGAGACCCTTCTCTTTGAACGTATGTTGCGATGAATGACCCCTCTTTTCGCGTGCATTCCATAATGAATGGTCCCTTTCTTAGAGTGTATACCGTGATGGATGACCCTTCTCCTTGACCGTATGTCACGGTGAATGACCCGTCTCCTTGACCCTATGTCGCGGTGAATGACCCGTGTCTTCGAGCGTAAGTCATAATGGACGGTTCATCTCTTTGTGCGTATACCATGATGGACGACCCCTCTCTTAACCGTATGTCGCGATGAATGACACCTCTCTTCGAGTGCATGTCATAATGAACGGTCCCTCTCTTTGTGCGTATACTGTTATCAATGACACCTCTCTTCGAGTGCATGTCATAATGAATGGTCCCTCTCTTTGTGCGTATACCGTTATCAATGACCGCTCCCTTTGAGTGTATGTTGCGATGAATGATCATTTCCTTCGAGTGCATGACATGGTGAACGACCCCTCTCTTTGAGCGTATACCGTGATGGACGACCCCCCCTGTCTTTGAGCGTATCTCGCGATGAATGACCCCTCTCTCTGAGTGCAATTCATAATTAATGGTCCATTTCTTAGAGCGTATACCGTGATGGACGACCCTTCTCTTAGAGCGTATGTCGCGATAAATGACCCCTCTGTTCGAGTTCATGTCATAATGAACAGTCCCTTTCTAAGAGCGTATATCGTGATGCATGACCCCTCTCTTTGAGCAAATGCTGCGATGAATGACCTTTCTCTTCGAGTGAATTTTATGGTGAACGGTTCCTCTCTTTAAGCGTATACCGTGATGGACGACCCCTCTCTTTGAGCATATGTCGTGATGAATGACTCCACTCTTCGAGTGCATGTCATAATGAACGATAGCTTTCTTGAAGCGTATACCGTGGTGGACGATCCCTCTCTTTGAGCGTATGTTGCGGTGAATGACCCCTCTCTTCGCGTACATGCCATAATAAACAGTCCCTCTCTTTGAGCGTATGCCGTGATGGATGACCCCTCTTTTTCAGCGTATGTCGGGATGAATGACCCCTCTCTTTGAGTGCATGTCATGATGAACGGTCACTCTCTTTGAGCGTATGCCGTGATAGACGACCCCTCTCTTTGAGCGTATGTCGCGAAGAATGGCCCTCTCTTCGAGTGCATGTCATAATGAACGGGACATAAGAGGGCTCCTTGTTGAGGACGCCTTCTTGATTGTTTCGGATCTAGGATTGAAGTAAGATGTCTCCTGCAATAAGCATGGCTGCAAATTGGTGTTTAAAAGGGCTGAAAAATATAGGTAGACAGAATGTAGAAGATGAAGGCTCGGAGAAGTTGACAATGGTGGAACGTTGAAAGTATTGGTTTGGTTATGGCTAGGTTTGGTCTTTGGTGAGGTGACTGGTGAGAAATGAAGTTTCTGACAAGGTTGAAAAATAGGATGCAAGGGGTAGTACGAAAATGAAATAAAAACAAGGAAAAGAAATAAAATGAAACAAACTCCAAGGATGAACTCGAACAATCTGTTGAACGAACCCGAACCTTATCTTGAACTTGCTTCAGACGGACTTGGACCCTTCGATTATCTACAACCGAGAACCCAAAGTATCAAAGGGGTTGACCACGCAAGCAACGAACTTGAGAAGTCAGAAAGTTCTCAAAAGAACCGAAATGAGAGAAATTCTCACAAAAGTAAATTTCATTCAAAATTTGTCTTTTTTTCCTTTACAAAGTATACATATATATAGGCTAGTACAAGGGAGTTGGCGCCTAGAATACTTGGCCAGAATTGAATTGGAAGTTTCAGATGAGTGGCTGAAATGTAAGCACAATTAACATGTGTTAATTATGTTAAATGTGGATGAGAAAACTACTCATCCTTATCCTTTGTGGCCGGCTGGTTTTGGAGGGAGGGAAGACTGAATTTCAAACATTTAACACATGTGTTTTATGTGTGAAATTCAAAGGAAATAACTCCTTGTCCTTATCTTACTTTGACGCCAACTTCAAGGAGGGAAATCTTGAAATTTGAATCTGCCACATGCCATGCACATGCACATGCTTGGAATGGATGGTGGACGCCCCTCATGCTGGTCACATGACCATGACACACTCTCCCACGTGGAGGACATCTTTGAGCTATCCCGGGACTCACCAGCTTGAGTTGAGCTAGTAGAGCTGGAGTTGAGCTGAATGGAGCTGAGTTGAGCTGAATTCAGCTAGCTGAAGTGTTGAGGATTAGTTGAGCTGAAACGAGCTGCTAGAAATCCATTGAGCTTTTCCCGAGCTAAGGTGAAGTCCTTCATTTGGTACTCTTCCTTGTGCCTATGAGAAAACAAAAGTTATACCATCATAAGTATTGTAAACTTATTAAAGAAAGTTAAAACAAGCTGAAAAACATAGTTATCATATTGGAAAACATGTAACAAGCTAAAGAAACATGGTAAACATGATTATGAGCTTGTGTTCTTATTGAACTTATTGAAAACACACCTATTTACATGCTTAATAAACACAATACTAGCTTAAGTACTATATAGTTACAAGATGTTACACATCAGTATGTAACATAGTGTAAAGTTTATTCTCTAAGGCATATGCATTATTAAGGGATTCTGAGACTTGTAAACATTTAAGAATAAGAACTTCCCTGAATTGCTTAGCCTTTGATCGAGTGATGGGTCCTGATGGTAAGACCTCCGGATCAGCTGTTTGAGCTTGTGTAGATGTGCTCACATCATCCCCCCCTTCTTGAAAAGGATTTGTCCTCAAATCTGCAGAATCATTAAAAGGGGATAAGTCGGAAACATTAAATGTAGCACTTACATTGTATTCACCCGGCAAGTCCAACTTGTAAGCATTGTCGTTCACTTTCTCAACCACTTGAAAAGGACCATCTCCTCGTGGTAACAGCTTGGACCGTCGTTGGGTTGGAAAACGTTCCTTTCGGAAGTGAATCCAAACCCAATCTCCAACATCGAAGGTAACTCGCTTACGTCCTTTGTTCGCTTGCTTCTCGTATTGTTGAGTCCTTCGTTCAAGGTTATCTTTAACCTGTTGATGCAACTTCTTTACATAATCAGCCTTGGATTGTCCGTCCCTATTCGTCACTTGTTCATATGGCAAAGGCAACATATCGAGAGGAGTGATAGGATTAAATCCATAAACAACCTCAAAAGGTGACATTTTAGTAGCAGAATGAACGGCATGGTTATATGCAAATTCAACATGCGGCAAACAATCTTCCCACGTCTTAATATTCTTTTTGATGATGGAACGGAGTAAAGTAGATAAAATACGATTAACAACCTCAGTTTGTCCATCAGTTTGGGGATGACAAGTAGTAGAAAACATAAGTTTCGTACCTAATTTGCTCCAAAGAGTCCTCCAGAAGTGACTCAAGAATTTTACATCCCTGTCAGAAACAATCGACCTAGGAATACCATGTAAACGCACAATTTCCTTAAAGAACAAGTTAGCCACATTAACAGCATCATCGGTCTTATGACACGCAATGAAGTGTGCCATCTTTGAGTACCTGTCAACCACAACAAAGATACTATCTCTACCTGTCCTAGTCCTAGGCAATCCCAACACAAAATCCATAGATATATCAGTCCAGGGGGAGTCGGGAATAGGTAAAGGTAAGTACAAACCGTGTGGTAATACCTTCGACTTTGCTTTCTTACATGTCACGCATCGTTCACACATCCTTTCGACGTCTCGTCGCATCTTTGGCCAGAATAGGTGCTCCTTGAGAATGTGTAACGTCTTGGTGACTCCAAAGTGTCCCATAAGTCCTCCTTCATGAGCTTCTCGAATTAGGACCTCTCGAATTGACCCTTGAGGAATGCAGAGTCTTCCTTCTTTGAAAAGATAATCATCATGTCGATAAAATTTCTCATCTGCACCCTTTTCACACAATGTATATCTTTCTCCAAAATCAGGGTCAGTAGCATATAATTCTTTGATATAGGCAAACCCAATCAAATGAGAGTCTAAGTAATTCAGAAGTGCATACCTACGGGATAAGGCATCTGCTACAACGTTGTCTTTACCTTTCTTATATCGAATGACATAAGGAAAAGATTCTAGAAATTCAACCCACTTAGCATGCCTTTTATTCAACTTATGCTGACCTGTTATGTGCTTCAAAGCTTCGTGATCGGTGTGAATTACGAATTCTTTCGGTAAGAGATAGTGCTGCCATGTTTCAAGAGCTCGAATCAATGCATACATCTCTTTGTCGTACACTGGATAATTCAAGGTAGCACCACTTAACTTCTCGCTGAAATAGGCAATAGGTCGCTTCTCCTGTGATAAAACGGCTCCAATTCCTATTCCTGAAGCATCACACTCAATCTCGAACATTTTATCAAAGTTAGGTAAGGCTAACACTGGGGCCTTAGTCAAATAATCCTTAATTTTCAAGAAGGCTTCTTCCTGTTCATCACCCCAATTGAAGACTGAATTCTTCTTTATAATCCCGGTTAAGGGGGCGGTAATGGAACTGAAATTAGGTACAAACCGACGATAAAAACTAGCTAAACCATGAAAAGATCTAACCTGACTTATTGATGTCGGTCGAGGCCAATCCTGAATCGCCTTCACCTTTTCTGGATCGACTTCCACACCCTGTGCAGTCACGATAAAACCAAGAAAGGTAACCTTATCAGTACAAAACATACATTTCTTCAGATTACCAAATAACCTTTCTTTTCTCAATGTGCCAAGAACATTCCTCAAGTGTTCCTCGTGATCCTGCAAAGACTTGCTGTATATAAGAATGTCATCAAAGTACACAACACAATATTTTCCAATGTAAGATCGTAAAACATGATTCATCAGACGCATAAAGGTGCTAGGTGCGTTAGTTAAACCGAAAGGCATCACTAACCACTCGTACAGACCCAATTTCGTTTTGAAGGCTGTCTTCCATTCGTCGCCTTCTCGCATCCGAATCTGATGATATCCACTCTTTAAATCAATTTTGGAAAATATGGTCGCACCACACAACTCATCTAGCATGTCATCAAGACGAGGAATGGGATGCCTATACTTGATGGTAATCTGATTCACCGCTCGGCAATCAACACACATTCTCCATGTTCCGTCTTTCTTGGGTACTAAAAGCACTGGTACAGCGCACGGACTTAAACTTTCCCGAATGTAACCCTTTTCCATCAACTCGGTGATTTGTTTTTGAAGTTCCTTTGTTTCTTCTGGATTACTTCGATATGCTGGCCGATTTGGAATGGTAGCTCCCGGAATGAAATCAATTTGATGTTCTATACCTCGAATAGGTGGCAACCCACTCGGTGTCTCATCCGGAAACACGTCTTCAAACTCCTGCAAAAGAGACGTAATAGATGTAGGCAAATCATTAGGAATATCAAATAACAAACAATACTCCTTATACATTAAAATAAGTAAAGTTTGTTGAGAGGAAAAACATTTCCTGATATCCTTGCCGCTCGCATATACGTTCGTCTTCTTCCTTTCTGTTTTGGCTTCCTCGACATTCTTTCTCAATCGAACCTGATCTTCTTGCACTTGACTCGGTGTCAAAGGTGCTAAGGTGATCTTCTTACCTGCATGTGTAAAAGAATATCGATTTGTAATTCCATCATGCAACGTACCTTTGTCGTATTGCCATGGACGTCCCAAAAGTAGGTGACACGCATCCATTGAGACGACATCACAAAGGATTTCATCTTTATACCTCCCTATGGTAAATGGTACCGAAACTTGTCTAGTAACTCGTACTTCTCCGCCATCATTTAACCATTGAAGACGGTATGGTTTGGGATGCTTCGTCGTCTTTAAGCCTAACTTATCAACCATGAAAGAACTTGCAACATTAGTACAACTACCACCATCAATAATGACAACACATACCTTGTCGTTAATGAGGCATCTAGTATGGAAGATGTTTTCTCGTTGCTGGTCGTCTTGTGTAGGTGTAGCATTTAGACTTCTTTTTATGACAAGTGCTTCACCGGTCATGTATGTATCCAAGGCATCATCCGCATCATCCTTGTCTTCCTCGTGTAAAGGTTCATGTTCTTCATTGTCGGATTCAGACTCAATCTCTCCGTTTTCTAACATCAACATAGTCTTCCGATTAGGACATTGGTTTGCAATATGTCCTCTTCCAAGACACTTAAAGCATTGAATATCCCTTGAGCGTTCTGGACGTTCTGGTTGTGCATTTTGCTTCCCACGCCCAACATCTACAATCGGGGCCTTTGGCTTGCTCGTTTCACCCTTCTCTTTGTTTTGAAACGGTACTCGGGATGACGACATCTTTCTTCGTTGCTGCCTCTCAACCTTAATTGCCATTTGCACCATTTCGTCTAATTCGACGTAATGTTGCAATTCAACAGCATTGGCAATGTCGGTGTTCAAACCTGAAAGGAATCGCGCCATGGTTGCTTCTCGGTCTTCCTCAATGTTAGCACGCATCATGGCCATCTCCATGTCTTTAAAATAATCTTCGACGCTTCGATTTCCTTGTTTCAAAGTTTGTAACCTTTGAAATAGGTCTCGATGGTAATGGGATGGTACGAATCTCTTTCTCAAAATTCTTTTCATCTCTGCCCATGTATTGATTGGACCTTCACCGGTTCGTCTTCTACTTAGAATCAATTGATCCCACCAAATTAAGGCATAGTCAACGAACTCCATCGCTGCCAATCGAACCTTCTTCTGGTCAGAATAATTGTAGCAATCAAAGACGTGTTCCACCTTGCTTTCCCACGCAAGATATGCATCCGGATCTGATCGTCCTTGAAAAGGGGGTATGGCAACTTTGATGTTGTTCAAATTGTCATCCAGTTGTGCCTGGTGTTGTACACGCCTCCCATTTGTTCTAGGAGCATTCTGCCTCGGTTCTTGCACTTCTTCAACGTCATCATTGTTGTCATCATGGGAATTGTTTTGAGATCCCTCGATCTTGTCCATTCTCACGTGCAATTGTTCAATCTCTGATTGCACTACTCTTCGGACTTCTCGAAGCATGGCTTGCATCATAAGGCTTGGTTGAACGTCGTTTTGTTGTTGATCATCACGATCTCCATTTGAACCTGCCATTGTTAGTAAAGAACAAACAACACAAAATAAAATAAGGATAAATGGACCTCACAAAGTACACACACAAGATCCTCACAAGTTCACTCCAAAGAAAAATAAAAATGGCACTCCAACACTCGTGTTTCACTCGGGAATACTTGAATGGCTCTTTTGATTCCCCTTCTGATCTCACACACACAAATGCCTTTTACCACTCCTTCTCTCGTTATAAGTTCTTTAGAGGACTAGCGTAGACTTTCTTCAAATCTGTCACAAGTGTTAGTCTTTAACAACAACGGTTAGTGACAATCGAAATGTAAGGTTCTGTCCAAAACAAATTCGGTTAGTGTTAAATGGAAAGAAAAGTGATGTAAAGTAAGGTAAAGGTTAGAAAGAAAGAAAAAGAAAAGAAAAAAAAAAAAATGGATTACTTACTACAAAGAAACACTTACTACTCTCCTTTCACCGAACAATCAATTCTTCATGCCCGGTTGATTATGGTAGTGTTTGATGCTGTAGAACACATTAAACTTGCATTTTCTTTCATCTTTTCAATACCATGAAGTGCTTTTCTTTCAACTATTGATATTCTGATTTTTTTTTGAATTTTCGAAATTTTTTTTTTTAACTAGAGTTGACTTTGACTTTTTTTTTTTTTGACTTTTTTTTTTGTTTTTTGATTGTTTTTGCACTCACGAAGATGATTCTTACTTGTAATCCAACCTAGGCTCTGATTACCACATGATAAGAGGGCTCCTTGTTGAGGACGCCTTCTTGATTGTTTCGGATCTAGGATTGAAGTAAGATGTCTCCTGCAATAAGCATGGCTGCAAATTGGTGTTTAAAAGGGCTGAAAAATATAGGTAGACAGAATGTAGAAGATGAAGGCTCGGAGAAGTTGACAATGGTGGAACGTTGAAAGTATTGGTTTGGTTATGGCTAGGTTTGGTCTTTGGTGAGGTGACTGGTGAGAAATGAAGTTTCTGACAAGGTTGAAAAATAGGATGCAAGGGGTAGTACGAAAATGAAATAAAAACAAGGAAAAGAAATAAAATGAAACAAACTCCAAGGATGAACTCGAACAATCTGTTGAACGAACCCGAACCTTATCTTGAACTTGCTTCAGACGGACTTGGACCCTTCGATTATCTACAACCGAGAACCCAAAGTATCAAAGGGGTTGACCACGCAAGCAACGAACTTGAGAAGTCAGAAAGTTCTCAAAAGAACCGAAATGAGAGAAATTCTCACAAAAGTAAATTTCATTCAAAATTTGTCTTTTTTTTCCTTTACAAAGTATACATATATATAGGCTAGTACAAGGGAGTTGGCGCCTAGAATACTTGGCCAGAATTGAATTGGAAGTTTCAGATGAGTGGCTGAAATGTAAGCACAATTAACATGTGTTAATTATGTTAAATGTGGATGAGAAAACTACTCATCCTTATCCTTTGTGGCCGGCTGGTTTTGGAGGGAGGGAAGACTGAATTTCAAACATTTAACACATGTGTTTTATGTGTGAAATTCAAAGGAAATAACTCCTTGTCCTTATCTTACTTTGACGCCAACTTCAAGGAGGGAAATCTTGAAATTTGAATCTGCCACATGCCATGCACATGCACATGCTTGGAATGGATGGTGGACGCCCCTCATGCTGGTCACATGACCATGACACACTCTCCCACGTGGAGGACATCTTTGAGCTATCCCGGGACTCACCAGCTTGAGTTGAGCTAGTAGAGCTGGAGTTGAGCTGAATGGAGCTGAGTTGAGCTGAATTCAGCTAGCTGAAGTGTTGAGGATTAGTTGAGCTGAAACGAGCTGCTAGAAATCCATTGAGCTTTTCCCGAGCTAAGGTGAAGTCCTTCATTTGGTACTCTTCCTTGTGCCTATGAGAAAACAAAAGTTATACCATCATAAGTATTGTAAACTTATTAAAGAAAGTTAAAACAAGCTGAAAAACATAGTTATCATATTGGAAAACATGTAACAAGCTAAAGAAACATGGTAAACATGATTATGAGCTTGTGTTCTTATTGAACTTATTGAAAACACACCTATTTACATGCTTAATAAACACAATACTAGCTTAAGTACTATATAGTTACAAGATGTTACACATCAGTATGTAACATAGTGTAAAGTTTATTCTCTAAGGCATATGCATTATTAAGGGATTCTGAGACTTGTAAACATTTAAGAATAAGAACTTCCCTGAATTGCTTAGCCTTTGATCGAGTGATGGGTCCTGATGGTAAGACCTCCGGATCAGCTGTTTGAGCTTGTGTAGATGTGCTCACATCAGTCCCTCTCTTTGAGAGTATACAATGATGGACGATCCTCTCTTTGCGCGTATGACACGGTGAATGACCCCTCTCTTCAAGCGTATGGCGTAATGGATGGTCCCCTCTTTGAGCGTATGATGTGATGGATGACCCCTCTCTTTGAGCGTATGTCGCAATGAATAACCCATCTCTTCAAGTGCATGTCATTATGAATGTTCCCTCTCTTTGACCGTATACCGTGATGAACGACCCCTTTCTACTAGTGCCTGTCATAATGAACGGTCTCTTTCTTAAAGCGTATATCGTGATGGACGACCCCTCTCTTTGAGCGAATGTTGTGGTGATTGACCCCCTCTCTTCGAGTGTATGTCATAATGAATGATTCCTCTCTGATATGATCCCGGTTACATGAGTTTCCAGAATTTACTAGTTGCCCGATCATGAACGTTGTAAGTAATTCAAAAGGTGATAAAATGAATTTAAAAGGGTTATTGATGATGGGATTGGTATGATTGCGTAAGCTAATTTAGTGATTTGATGAGAATGTATAAGATGAATGAAGGATGATGATGAAGGCATATGTTTAATTAATGCATGAGTTATGATAGTAAGTAACCAGGAAAAAACCGACATTATAGAGAATGTCGACCCGAATCCTATTGGATGTTTTGAGGAACGAGAAAGTAACCAACACAATGTCATCCAACTCTCTTGTGATAGGGTCAAAATATTTTTGTAACAATCTCTTTATCTCACGATTAAAATCTTGAGACATAATGAAACAAAGAAAAAAATCCTCACAAATCAAAATCTCACTATTAAACTCCAAAAAAAATCACTAACCAAATCCTCACTGTCACTCAGAAAAAAGATCACTCCACTCGTGTTTGCACTTGGAATAGGCTTTTCCCTTGATGAACAATCTTGCATTTTACCACTCATTCTCTCCCTATGTTCTTAAAGGAACTAGATCGACTTGATCAAATATTTTTCCTTGTGGAATCGGCTTAAAATAAAATTGAGTATGGTGGTAGATGTAAGGTAATGTGATAGGAAAAAAAATATGAAACCACTGATGCTAAAATTGAAGGGTGGTGTAAAACACAAATGATGCTCAAAATCAAGAATCAAATTGATAACAAATGATGCAATATTCTTTCGCACTTTTATGCCAAGCTTTTCTTTTCTCTTTTGAATATTTTTCTTATTTTTATATTAATTTTTAAAAAAAAATTCTTCCGAGAAAATGAAAGTTAATACTTACTTGTTCGACTTAGCTCTGATACCAAATGATATGATCATGGTTACATGAGTTTCCGAAATTCACTAGTTGACCGATCGTGAATGTTGTAAGTAATTCAAAAGGTGATGAAATGAATTCAAAGGGGTTTTTGATGATGGGATTGGTATGATTGCGTAAGCTAATTTAGTGATTTGATGAGAATGTATAAGATGAATGGAAGATGATGATGAATGCATATGTTTAATTAATGCATGAGTTATGATAGTAAGTAACCAGGAAAGAACCGACATTATAGAGAATGTCGACCTGAATCCTATTGGATGTTTTGAGGAACGAGGAAGTAACCAACACAATGTCATCCAACTCTCTTGTGATAGGGTCAAAATATTTTTGTAACAATCTCTTTATCTCACGATTAAAATCTTGAGACATAATGAAACAAAGAAAAAAAATCCTCACAAATCAAAATCTCACTATTAAACTCCAAAAAAATTCACTAACCAAATCCTCACTGTCACTCAGAAAAAAGATCACTCCACTCGTGTTTGCACTTGGAATAGGCTTTTCCCTTGATGAACAATCTTGCATTTTACCACTCATTCTCTCCCTATGTTCTTAAAGGAACTAGATCGACTTGATCAAATATTTTTCCTTATGGAATTGGCTTAAAATAAAATTGAGTATGGTGGTAGATGTAAGGTAATATGATAGGAAAAAAATATGAAACCAATGATGCTAAAATTGAAGGATGGTGTAAAACACAAATGATGCTCAAAATCAAGAATCAAATTGATAACAAATGATGCAATATTCTTTCGCACTTTTATGCCAAGCTTTTCTTTTCTCTTTTGAATATTTTTCTTATTTTTATATTAATTTTTAAAAAAAATTTCTTCCGAGAAAATGAAAGTTAATACTTACTTGTTCGACTTAGCTCTGATACCAAATGATATGATCATGGTTACATGAGTTTCCGAAATTCACTAGTTGACCGATCGTGAATGTTGTAAGTAATTCAAAAGGTGATGAAATGAATTCAAAGGGGTTTTTGATGATGAGATTGGTATGATTGCGTAAGCTAATTTAGTGATTTGATGAGAATGTATAAGATGAATGGAAGATGATGATGAAGACATATGTATAATTAATGCATGAGTTATGATAGTAAGTAACCAGGAAAGAACCGGCATTATAGAGAATGTCAACCCGAATCCTATTGGATGTTTAGAGGAACGAGGAAAGAATCAACACTATATAAAAGTAAAGACCCGTTTCCTATAATGTTCATAAACAAAAGACTATGACCCTCTAGTTAGAAACCTTGGTATATGGAAATAAGGAATGACGCCATAAGGAGAATTCCTTGATATGTCGGATAAGTTCAATGAAGAACAAAGAGATAAAACTCTCACAGAAAAGTGTATTAGAGTCAAAGTTGATTTTTTTACAAATGAAATGCTAGGGACTATTTATAGAAAAACAAAATAAAAAAAAAGTCTAATAAATAAACATGACAATGATGACAAGACATTAAGGCTTGTGTTCTTCCATCTTCTTTGATAGCTAAATAGTTTTATAGAATATGTAGGATGATTGTGGACAACACTAGGATAAATGTAGACATCCATTCGTACAAGGGATAGTGTCTCATTGAATTCCATGCTCATCTACAAGTCATTTATCCTCCTTGAATGTCATAATGATATGAATAAAGAATCTCTTCAATGTGTATCTTATTGTAGAATTTGAATAGTCTCACAAAATGGATGATAAGAGGGCCTTGAATGCTTTTTTTTTTCTGAAAAAAGATGTCATTCAATTTCTTGTCTCTCTTGCTGAATATGAAAAGTCTCACCTTGGTTCAAGTTCATCCTTGCATGCCTTTCCTGTAATAAAATTCCAGTTTGCTTTGTCTTCGGTAAAATGACCATATCTCAAGCTCCCGATATCAGATCAATGTGATTCAAAGTGCATTCGAAAGATAAGAAATAGGGAAACAATTTTTAAGAAGACTTAAAAACTCATTTCGGCCTAGATCCAACTCAAATATGGAGATTAAGTTGGCTTAATATACAAGACTCCTTGAATTCCCTCTTTATGTATTGTTTTAATTCATGCCTTCACTCTGACTTGATTTCTTGAATCCCAAAAGACTTCAAATATGTCTTTATTCAGCCTTAATGCACCTAATAACACAAAAACATATGTTAAAATAATGAAACTTATATGCAAATTAGAACTTAAATAAACTAGCATGCTTAATGAACATAACTTATTCAATGAACTAGCATGCTTATGAACTACCATGCTTACATGAGATAACATAATATTAAGTGAACTACCATGCATTCTTAAACATGCAAAATTATTAATGCTCATGCAACTACACGCAACAAACCCCTAAGCTAGCACTCAAGAATGCATATACTGACATGAATAACTAAAAGATGAAATAAGGAAAAACTCCCTTAACCTTGAAGATCTTCAATGATGGTGGAGGTTCTTCCTTCGGGTTGAAATACACCTTAAAAAATATGACCTCAGTTTAAACGTCCAAAAAGATGGAAAAATAAGCTTCTTGAAGCTTATTGAATGTAAATAACTTGCCTCGGTCAAACGGTCTCAAAAAGGTTGCAGAAAATAATTTAAGGATCGTATTTGTGCTCGCATCACTCTCTTTGAGCGTATACCGTGATGGATGACCCTTCTTTTTGAGTGTATGTCGTAATGACTGACCCCTCTCTTCGAGCGTATATCAAAATGAATGGCCCCTTTCTTACAGCGCATAACGTGATGGACTACCCCTCTCTTTGAGTGTATATTGTGATGAATCACCCCTCCCTTGGGAGCATGTTATAATGAACAGTCCATTTCCTAAAGCATATACCGTGATGGACGACCCTTGTCTTTGAACGTATGTCACGATGAATGACCCCTCTCTTTGAGTGAATGTCATAATGAACAGCCCATTTCTTAAAGCGTATTCCGTGATCGACAACCCCTCTCTTTGAGCGTATGTCGCGATGAATGGTCCCACTCTTCGAGTGCATGTCATGGTGAACGGTCCCTCTTTTTGAAAATATACCGTGATGGACGACCCTTCTATTTGAGCGTAAGTCGTGATGAATGACTCCTCTCTTTGAGCGTATGTCATAATGAACGGTCCCTATCTTTGAGCGTATACCATGATGGACGACCCCTCTCTTTGAGCTTATGTTAGGGTGAATGATCTTGTCTTGGAGCGTATGTCGCGATGAATAACCCCTCTCTTTAAGTGCATGTCATAATGAACGGTCCCTCTCTTTAGGTTATACCATGATGGATACCCCTCTCTTTGAGCGTATGTCACGATGAATGACCCTTCACTTCGAGTACATGTCATAAATAATGGTCCCTTCCTTAGAGCGTATACAGCAATGGACGACCCATCTCTTTGAGCATATGTCGCAATGAATGACTCTTCTCTTTGAGTCCATATCATAATGAACGGTCCCTTTTTTAGAGCGCATAACGTGATGGACGACCCCTCTATTTGAGTATATGTCGCAATGAATGACCCCTCTCTTCGAGTGCATGCTGTAATGAATGGTCCTTTTCTTAGAGCGTATACCGTGATGGTTGACCCCTTTCTTTGAGCGTATGTCGTGGTGAATGACATCTCTCTTCGAGTGTGTCATAATGAATGATCCCTCTCCTTGAGCGTATGCTGTGATGAACGACCCCTTTCTTTGAACGTATGTCTCGATGAATGATCACACGCTTCGAGTGCATGTCATGGAGAACGGTCCCGCTCTTTGAGCACATACCGTGATGAACGACCCCTCTCTTTGAGCATATGTCGCGATGAATGACCCCTCTCTTCGAGTGCATGACATAATTAAAGGTCCCTCCCTTTGAGCGCTTACCGTGATGGACACCTCCGCACTTTGAGCGTATGTCGCAATGATTGACCCCTCTCTTCGAGTTCATGCCATAATGAATGGTCCCTCTTTTTGAGCATTTACCCTTTGAGCATATGTTGCGATGAATGAACCTTCTCTTTGAGTGAATGTCATGGTGAACGGTCCCTCTCTTTGAACGTATACCGTGATGGCCGACCCCTTTCTTTGAGCGTATGTCGCGATGAATGATCCCTCTCTTCGAGTGCATGTGATAGTAAACGGTCCATTTCTTAAAGCGTATACCTTGATGGAAGACCCTTCTCTTTGAGCATATGTCGCGGTGAATGACCCCTCTCTTCGAGTGCATGTCATAACGAACAGTCGCATTCTTAGAGCGTATATCGTGATGGATGTCCCCTCTCTTTGAGCATATGTCGCAATGAATGACCCCTCTCTTCGAGTGCATGTCATGGTGAACGAGTCCTCTCTTTGAGTGTATACCGTGATGGACGACCCTCTCTTTGAGTGTATGTTGCGATCAATGACCCCTTTCTTGGAGTACATGTAATAATCAATGGTTTGTTTCTTAGAGCGTATACTGTTATGGACGACCCCTCTCTTTGAGCGTATGTTCAATGAATGACCCCTCTCTTCGAGTGCATGCCATAACAAATGGTCATTTTCTTATACGTATACCGTGATGAATGACCCCTTCTCTTTGAGCGTATGCTGCGATGATTGACACCTCTCTTTGATTGCATGTCATAATGTACGGTCCGTCGCTTTGAGCTTATACCGTGATCGATGACCACTCTGAGCGTATGTTGCGATGAATGACCCCTCTATTCGAGTGTATGTCATGGTGAACAGTCGCTCTCTTTGAGCGTATAATGTGATGGACGAAACCTCTCTTTGAGCGTATGTCGCGCCGAATGACCCCTCTCTTTGAGTGCATGCCATAATTAACGGTCTCTCTCTTAGAGCGTATACCTCGATGGACTCCTCTCTTTGAGCGTATGTCGCGATGAATGACACCTCTCTTCGAGTGCATGTCATGGTGAACGATCCCTCAATTTGAGCGTATATCGGGAAGAATGACCCCTGTCATTGAGCGTATGTCGCGATTAATGACCCCTCTCTTCGAGTGCTTGTCATAATGAACGATACCTTTCTTAACGCGTATACTGTTGTGGACGACCCCTCTCTTTGAGCGTATGTCGCGATGAATGACTCCTCTCTTTGAGTGCATATCATGGTAAACGGTCCCTCTATTTGAGCGTATACCGATATGGACAACCCCTCTCTTGAAGCGTATGTCGCTATGAATAACCTCTCTCTTCTAGTGCATGTCATAATGCACGGTCCCTCTCTTTGACCGTATACTCTGATCGATGACCCCTCTCTTTGAGCGTATGTTGCGATGAATGACCCCTCTCTTCGAGTGCATGTTATGGTGAACGGTCGCTCTCTTTGTGTGTACACTGTGATGGACAAACCCTCTCTTTAAGCGTATGTCGCGATGAATGACCCCTCTCTTTATTTAGTTTAATCAACACTCAAACTTATTTGTGTTTTTAATTTTATTTTACAGAAGCAATAAGACCAAAGGAAGCATATTAATTATACCAATCCTTAAGGAGACGATAACTCGATAAAATACTTATCACTTATTACTTGACATGTACACTTGCACCCCAATTGCGCATATTCAGTACGAATCATTATAATGAACGGTCTCTTTCTTATAGCCTATATCGTGGTGGACGACCCCTCTCTTTGAGCGTATATCACGGTGAATGACCCCTCTCTTCGAGCGTAAGTCATAATGAACGGTCCATCTCTTTTAGCGTATGCCATGACGGACGACCACTCTCTTTGAGCATATATCGCGATGAATGACCCACTCTTTGAGTGCATGTCATGGTGAACGATCCCTCTCTTTGAGCGTATACCGTGATGGACGACCCCTCTCTTTGAGCGTATGTCGCGATGAATGAACCCTCTCTTTGAGTGCATGTAATAATGAACGGTCTCTCTCTTTGAGAGTATATCGTGATCGATAACCCCTCTCTTTGAGCGTATGTTGCGATGAAAGAACCTTCTTTTTGAATGCATGTCATGGTGAACGTTCCCTGTCTTTGACCGTATACCGTGATGAACAGGTATGTCGCAATGAATGACACTCTCTTTGAGTGCATGTCATAATGAACGGTCCATCTCTTTAAGTGTAAACCGTGACGAACGACCCTTCTCTTTGAGCGTATGTCGCGATGAATGACCCCTCTTCGAATGCATGTCATAATGAACGGTCCCTCTCTTTTAGCGTATACCGTAATCGATGACCCCTCACTTTAAGCGTATGTTGCAATGAATGACCCCTCTCTTCGAGTGCATGTCATAATAAACGGTCCCTCTCTTTGAGCGTATAAAGTGATCAATGACCCCTCTATTTTAGTGCAAATTATAGTAAACGGTTCCTTTCTTAGAGCGTATATCGTGATGAATGATCCCTCTCTTCGAGTGCATGTCATAATGAACAGTCCCTTTCTTAGAGCGTATATCGTGATGAATGATCCCTCTCTTCGAGTGCATGTCATAATGAACAGTCCCTTTCTTAGAAAGTCTATCGTGGTGGTTGCCCCTCTTTGAGCGTATATCAATGTAAATGACCCCTCTTCGAGCTTATGTCATAATGAACGGTCCCTCTCTTTGAGGGTATACCGTGATGGACAACCCTTCTCTTTTAAGTGTATGTCGCGATGAATGACCTTCTCTTCGAGTACATGTCATAATGAAACAGTCCCTTTGATGTGAGCACATCATGTCAAGTTCAACAGGTTGATTCGGAGGTCTTACCATCAGGACCTATCACACGTTCTAAGGCAAAGAAATGCAGGGAATCTCTTTTCCTTACTTGTGCTAACATTTCAGATTCATTTGAGAATGTTCATGCCTTAGAATATGATGTTTATAATGTGTTGCATGCTGATATGCAATATATTAGTATGTGTGTTTACTTATGTATATACTATGTTAATTATGTTTGCATTTGGTTTAAGTGTGTTTGTGTGGTTAAAATAAGACTACAAGTCTTTTTAGATGTGTTTGCCTTGTTCTAATATAGGTACTTAGGAGAACCTTAGCTCAAGTGGGCATACTCAGCTCATGTCCAGCTCAAGAGAGTGTATGCAGTTCAATACCAGCTCAAGTGGATTATATTCAAATCAGAAGAAGCTCAATGGTGTGCACGCAGCTCACCTTAGCTTGAGGCAGCTCAGAGGCTTAGCGCCCAGCTCCATTTAGCTCCTAACACTTTTAGCTAGTTCGTTTAGCTCATCTCCATTTCCAGCTCAACTCAAATCAAGTTGAAGTGACCTACAGCAGCTGAAACCTATCGTACACGAAGAGTAGGTGTCCTACGCATGTGCCATGCATGTGGGGCCCACATAGCACCCTTCTCCACAAGTTTGGGCATCCAAAAGCAAGCAAGCCAAACAAGGCCCTTGCTCTGAAGACCAATCAGCAACATTGGATAAGAATGAGTATTTTCTTATTCAAATTCAAACATTAAACACATGTTTAATGGGTTTTAAGTGCCAAAACATGTGGCTAAGGATATAAGGAGCCTAGGAGAAGTTATTTGAGCATTTAAATTTTAATTTTCGTTTGAATTAAGGCCACAAATTCAAATTTGGCCAACTTCTCCTTTATTCCTATATATTTACTCAATTTTGTAAAGACAAGGTTAGACAATTTTATGAAACAATATTTTTGTGAGAAATTCTCTCAATTTCAGTTCTTCATTGAACTTTTCTTGACATTTTTAGACTTTGTTTGAGTGTGTCAATTCCTTGATACTTCGGGTTCCTAGATCACTATCTAGAGGGTCCAAGTCCGTTGACGGAAAACATATTCGATTCGGGTTCACTCAGTATATTGTTCGGGTTCTTTCGAGTTCAACGTTGTTATTATTTTTCCAGCAACTTCAACATCCAATTCTGCCATTTTGGATATTATAATGCAGCCATGAAATCCCTTGAAGCATTTCATCTTCGTTAAATCCTAGAAACGCAGAAATCCTTCATCTTTTTCTTTCTTTGTTTTTTTTTTAATTTTCTTTGTTCTCTAGTAATTTTAACACTATTCTTACGTCTATAATCTTGTGTTTATTGCAGAGATATGCGTGCTATTATCCTAGATCCGTTTCAAACAAGGATGATTGTTTTTGAAGCAACGTATCCGTTTATCACCCTTTCTTAGGGCGTATACCATGATGAATGACCCCTCTCTTTGAGTTCATGTCATAATGAATGCTCCACTTCTTAGAGTGAATACCATGGTGGACGACCCCTCTTTGAGCGTATGTCGCGATGAATGACTCTTCTCTTCTTTCTGCATGTCATAATGAACGTCCCTTTCTTAGAGTATATAACGTGATGGACGACACCTCTCTTTGAGCGTATGTTACGGTGAATGACCCCTGTCTTCAAGCATCTGCTATAATGAATGGTCCCTCTCTTTGAGTGTATGTCATAATGAATGGTACCTCTCTTTGAGCGTATACCGTGATGGACGACCCCTCTCTTTGAGCATATGTTGTGATGAATGACCCCACTCTTTGGGTGCATTTCATAATGAACGGTCCGTTTCCTAGGGCGTATACTGTGATGGACGACCCTTGTCTTTGAGCGTATTCACGATTATTGACCCCTCTTTGAGTGCATGTCATAATGAATGGTCCCTTTCATAGAGTGTATATCGTGGTGGACGACCCCTCTCTTTGAGCGTATGTCATAATGAACGATCCCTCTTTTTGAACGTATGTCGTGATGGATGACCCCTCTCATTGAGCGTATGTCGCAATGAATAACCCTTCTCTTCGAGTGCATGTCATAATGAACGGTCCCACTCTTTGACCATATACCGTGATGGATGACCCGTCTCTTTGAGCATATGTCGCGATGAATGATTCCTCTCTTTGAGTGCATGTCATAATGAGCGGTCACTTTTCTTTAGAGTGTATACCTTGATGGACAACCCCTCTCTTTGATGGACAAATTGATTAGCCTAGACAAAGATTAAAGACTCATTATTCTGGTGTTAAAGGCCTATTAATTTGTAGGTTATCATATCTTCAATTGACAGCCAAAAAGGTTTGATCTAACAAGGATGAATGTGGACATTCGTAAGATGAATGTAGACATACAAATCATCCACATGGAGAAACTCTTGGGCTAATGAACTTGATTAAGTTGTCATTCATCCTCCTTTAATGGGCTGTTGATAAAGCATTGAATTCAGCAATTGAATGGCCTCTTGAATTTGTTGAACAAGCATCTTGTGACTATTCCCGTACTGAATTTCCAGCATGCACTGTCTTCACTAATTTAATCATATCTTAAGCTCCTGATATCGGATTGAGGTGATTAAAAGTGCGTTGGAAAGCTAAGAAATAGAGGAATAAGTTTGAAGAAGACCTCAAGACTCAAATATGCTCGTATCTAATCCAAAAATGGCGAACAAGTTGACTGATATTCCTTGAACTCCCTCCTTAAGTGTTGCTTTAGTTCTTGCCTTTACTCTCCCTTAAGTGCTGATAATGAAGGCTTTCATTGCATGTCTTCTCTATTAAAAACTGATAAGATTTATGGAGGATTAAGTAGCTCTTAAGTAGTCTTTAAGTGCTTCTTTAAGTGGTGTATCTAGGAGCTCTTCAATGCATTGTTTTCTTGCTGAAGCTGAAAGCCTTTAAGTGGTGTGTAAATCTCCCTTGAATGTCTTGAAACTGATAAGCCAACATGGTGTCTTCAAGTGTCTTTAATTGGTAGTAAATGACTTGTCATTCTTGTAGAAAATGATCATCCATTTGATCCCAAATACACTACACAAACCTTACCTAAGATGTTGAACATGTTCACTCAAACTCTTGTTATATATAAGAATATCATCAAAATACACTACACAAAACTTACCTAAGAATTGTCTAAGGATGTGATTCATTAATCTCATGAAAGTGCTTGGTGCATTAGTTAGACCAAACGGCATAACCAACCACTCATATAATCCTTGTTTAGTCTTGAATGCAGTTTTCCACTCATCCCCTTCTCGCATTCGAATTTGGTGGTAACCACTTTTAAGATCAATCTTAGAGAATACCTTAGAACCACTAAGCTCATCTAACATATCATCTAAACGTGGAATAGGATGACGATACTTTACTGTTATTTTGTTAACCACACGACAGTCCACACACATGCGCCATGTACCATCTTTCTTAGGCACAAGTAGAACAGGTACTGCACAAGGACTAAGGATCTCTCTAATATAACCCTTTTCCATCAAATCTGAAACTTGCCTTTGTAACTCCTTAGTTTCCTCGGGGTTACATCGATAAGCTGGTCGGTTAGGAATGATAGCACCAGGAACAAAGTCAATTTGATGCTCTATTCCACGAATTGGAGGTAGTCCACTTGGAATCTTTTCTGGAAATAGATCTTCATATTCCTGCAACAATGAAACAATAAAAGATGGAAGATTTGGGTTAAGATTGTTAGTGCTTAAATAACTCTCCTTGTACATAAGTACAAGAATCATCTTTTCCGAAAACAAATTCTTTCTTATCTCTTTTTCTTTAGCAAAAATGCTAACACTCTTTTTTTCTTCTTTTTCTCTCTCCTTTTTCCGCTCGGATGTTACCTCACTCTCCTTGGTTCTTCTCTCAATTTTGATATCACTCTCTTTGGCTTTTTCAAAGCTTTCTCTTAAATGAAGTTGATCTTTGTGAACTTGCTTTGGTGAAAGTGGGGCTAGAGTGATCTTCCTTGCTTCAGGGGTGAAGGTATACCGATTGGTATAACCATCGTGTATGACTCTCCTATCGAACTGCCATGGTCTTCCTAACAAGAGATGACCGGCGTGCATTGGCACAACATCACATAACACCTCGTCTTTGTATTTGCCAATGGAAAAAGGCACAATAACTTGTTCGATCACTTTAAGTTCTCCTCCATCATTAAGCCACTGCAACTTGTAGGGATGTGGATGCTTGGTCGTTTCTAGGCCAAGTTTATCTACCATTAAAGTACTAGCAACGTTAGTGCAACTACCACCATCGATAATGACAAAGCATACCTTTCCGTTAATATGGTAGCGAGTATGGAAAATGTTATTGCGTTGCTGATCCCCATCAATTGCTTGCATGCTTAGGCTCCTTTTAACAACAAGGACCTCTCCATCTACGGCATGTTCCAACTCTTTTTCTTCTTCAAATTCTTTATCCTCCTCCTCCCCCTCTTGGTTAGTTTCAATCTCTCCATCATCACGGATGAACATAGTGTTGCGATTAGGGCACTGGCTAGCAATGTGACCTCTCCCCAAACACTTGAAGCATTGTACATCACGGGATCGATTTGGAATGGCTGAACTCTTTTCCTTGTTGGTTTCAACGATGGGTTTGATATTCTTTGATGGTCCTGCTCGGTCATTAGGAGTAAAGGATGGATTCTTTTTTACGTTACTTTGCCCCCATTTAGAAGTAGAACCTCCAAAGACTCGGGGTGCACCTTTCCTTCTGAGTTGCTTCTCCACCTTCATGGTCATATGAACCATGTCTTCTATTTCCACGTAATGTTGCAACTCAACAATGGCTACAATGTTAGGAACAAGACCAGATAGAAACCTTGCCATAGTGGCTTCTCGATCCTCATCAATGTTGGCTTGGATCATGGCTACTTCCATGTCTTTATAATAATCCTCAACACTACGATTGCCTTGTGTAAGGTTTTGAAGCTTGTTAAACAACTCTCTATGGTAGTGAGTTGGAATGAATCTTCTATGCTTCACAGCTTTCATCTCATTCCAAGTAGAAATAGGATGTTCACCATTGCGTCTCCTGCTAGATGTCAATTGATCCCACCATATAAGTGCATAATCCATAAACTCAATGGCTGCAAGTTTTACCTTTTTAAGCTCTGAATAGTTATGACACTCAAAGATGTGTTCAACCTTCTTTTCCCATGCGAGGTATGCTTCTGGATCCGTTCTTCCTTGAAAAGGAGGAATGGTAATTTTGATGTTGCTGAGATTATCATCCACTCATGGACGTGCTCTTTGGCCTTGTTGTGCCATACTATGTTGGGATGATTGATCAAGTTCATGCACATCATCATCCCCTTCAGGATGATACTCCTCATTACCATGATAAGCTTGTGAAATTTCAAGTTGATCAATTCGTTCTAATAAGGGCTCCAATTGCTGTTGAATCATCTTTGCCATTGCTTGTAGCAATGCTTGATTTTGCAAATTGGGAACTCCTTCACTACTGTGACCAGATCTTTGTGACATGATTAGATAAAAAAAAAATTAAACCTTACCAACACAAATCCTCACCTTTCCACTCCAAAGAAAATGCACTCACACTCGTGTTTCTCTCGGGATAGGCTTTTCCCCTTAATGCACACTCTTGCCTTTTACCACTCTTGCTCTCTTTTCTAAGTCCGTAGAGAACTTACTCAAGGCTTAACAAGCTTTCTTTGTGGAATTCGGCTAAAAGAAAATGGTTAGGAAAAGAAATCAAGAAATAGGTAGCAAACGGATGGTAAAAAAAAGATAAAATAGGAATCTAAAGAAAATGTGATAAAAAATACAACCCAAACCTTTTTTCACTTTTAAGATATGATCCCTCCCTCTTGAACTTTTTTTTTTGAGATTTTGGATTTTTTTTTTGCAATATTTTTTGAATTTTTTTTGTTTTCTAACCCGAGATAGAGAAAAAAAAAACAAAATGCTTACTGAATCGCCAATGCTCTGATTACCAATTGATATGAATCCGGTTGCAGAATATCCGAATTTGTATATGTGATTGCCCGATCGTGATTCTAGTAAGTAATTGATATGATTACAAGATGATACGACAATGGAATGATGATAAGTTGATTGTTGCGTTTAGGATGAAGTATGGAAAATATGGATGTATGGTTGATGAAAATGAAAAGATGAAATGTAATTGATGGTGCGGTGTAAACAAAGGAGGAACCAACACTAAAAAGTGAAGACCCCTTCCTTAAGAGTTTTTAAACCGTGACTTGAGGTTAATGGATTGCGACCCTCTAGTTATATGAACTAGGAACCAACAATATAAAAAAAATGAAAAGGAATTAATGCCACAAGAACAATCTTGCAAGCCGATAAAGTTCAAAAAGAACTATAAAAGAGAACACTCTCAAAGTTTAATATATGCCAAAAGTTGTTCCTTTTACAATGAAATGAGTGCCTATTTATAGGTGTAAAACAACAACAAATTGATTAGCCTAGACAAAGATTAAAGGCTCATTATTCTGGTGTTAAAGGCCTATTAATTTGTAGGTTATCATATCTTCAATTGACAGCCAAAAAGGTTTGATCTAACAAGGATGAATGTGGACATTCGTAAGGTGAATGTAGACATACAAATCATCCACATGGAGAAACTCTTGGGCTAATGAACTTGATTAAGTTGTCATTCATCCTCCTTTAATGGGCTGTTGATAAAGCATTGAATTCAGCAATTGAATGGCCTCTTGAATTTGTTGAACAAGCATCTTGTGACTATTCCCGTACTGAATTTCCAGCATGCACTGTCTTCACTAATTTAATCATATCTTAAGCTCCTGATATCGGATTGAGGTGATTAAAAGTGCGTTGGAAAGCTAAGAAATAGAGGAATAAGTTTGAAGAAGACCTCAAGACTCAAATATGCTCGTATCCAATCCAAAAATGGCGAACAAGTTGACTGATATTCCTTGAACTCCCTCCTTAAGTGTTGCTTTAGTTCTTGCCTTTACTCTCCCTTAAGTGCTGATAATGAAGGCTTTCATTTCATGTCTTCTCTGTTAAAAACTGATAAGCTTTATGGAGGATTAAGTAGCTCTTAAGTAGTCTTTAAGTGCCTCTTTAAGTGGTGTATCTAGGAGCTCTTCAATGCATTGTTTTCTTGCTGAAACTGAAAGCCTTTAAGTGGTGTGTAAATCTCCCTTGAATGTCTTGAAACTGATAAGCCATCATGGTGTCTTCAAGTGTCTTTAATTGGTAGTAAATGACTTGTCATTCTTGTAGAAAATGATCAGCCATTTGATCCCAAATGAATACCCTAGATGAAAATATAAGCAACCATTAGATAACAACTTTATTCAATAAAATAAAAGTGAATGCATGAAACATATTTAATGATCTAGTTTAATTAATGAAACTAGTTACATTGAATGATCTAGTTTAATTAATTTATCCACACACTAAATGAACTCATAAACATAAGAAAACTAACATGCTTTAAGTGAACTATCATGCATTAATTAAACTAATGAACTTAATTGAACTAACATGCTTAAATGAATATCAAACATTATTTATTCATGCACACATGCTGAAATTAAATTTAAAAAACTTAAGAAAAAACTCATGCAAACTCATGCACAAGTAGGAGGCTGTATTGTTCCAACATAGTTGGTGTTGCATTCTCTAATTTCCAACCTTGAATAAATAGATTTCCCATGGCCTCTTGAAATTTCTTGGTTTTAGCACGAGTCATAGGTCCAATAGGAAATTCTTCTGATTCATTGTTGGTTGTGATCGTATCACTCATTGAGCTTATGTCGTGATGAATAGCACTTCTCTTCGAGTGCATGTCATATTGAACGGTCCCTCTCATTGACCACTCTCTTTGAGCGTATGATGCGATGCATGACCCCTCTCTTCGAGTGCAAGTCATGATGAACGATCTCTCTCTTTGAGTGTATACCATGATGGACGACCCCTCTCATTGAGTGTATGTCGCGATGAATGACCCTTCTCTTCTTTCTGCATGTCATAATGAACGTCCCATTCTTAAAGCGTATACCGTGATGGACGACACCTCTCTTTGAGCGTATGTCATGGTGAATGACCCCTTTCTTCAAGCGTCTGCTATAATGAACGATCTCTCTCTTTTAGAGTATGCCATGATTAACGACCCCTCTTTGAGCGTATGTCGCGATGATTGACCCCTCTCTTCAAGTGTATGTCATTATTAACGGTCACTCTCTTTGAGCGTAAATCGTGATGGGTGACCCCTCTCTTTGATTGCATATCATAATGAACGATCCCTTTCTTAGAGCGTCTACAATGATGGATGACCCCTCTCTTTAAGCGTATGTCGCCATAAATAACCCCTCTCTTCCTATGCATGTCATAATGAACGTTCCCTCTCTTTGTGCGTATATCGTAAGAGACGACCCATCTCTTCAAGCGTATGTCGCAATAAATGACCACTCTCTTCGAGTGCTTGTCATAATTAACGTTCCCTCTCTTTGTGCGTATATCATAATAGACGACCCATCTCTTTAAGCGTATGTCGCGATGAATGACCACTCTCTTCGAGTGCATGTCATAATTAACGATCCCTCTTGTTGAGCATAAACGGTGATGGGAGACCCTCTCTCTGAGCATATGTTGCGATGAATGACCCCTCTCTTCGAGTGCATGTCATAATGAATGGTCCCTTTCTTAAAGCGTCTACAGTGATGGTTGACCCCTCTCTTAGAGCATATGTCGTGATAAATAACCCCTCTATTCGTGTGCATGTCATAATGAACGTTCCCTCTCTTTGTGCGTATATCGTAAAAGACGACCCTTCTCTTTGAACGTATGTCGTGATGAATGACCCCTCTCTTCGAGTGCTTGTCATAATGAACGGTCCCTCTCTTTGAACGTATAACATGATCGATGACCCATCTCTTTGATCGTATGTTGCGATGAATGGCCGCTCTCTTCGAGTGCATGTCATGGTGAACGGTCCCTCTCTTTGAGAATATACCGTGATGGACGACCCTTCTCTTCAAGTTCTTGTAATAAAGAATGGTTCCTCACTTTCAGCGTATACCATGATCGATGACCCCTCTCTTTGAGCATATACCGTGATGGACGACCCCTCTCTTTGAGGGTATGTCGTAATGAATGACACCTTCCTCCGAGTGCATGTCATAATTAACGGTCCTTCTCTTAGAGCATATACCGTGATGGACAACCCCTCTCTTTGAGCGTATGTCATAATGAACGGTCCCTTTCTTAGAACGTCTACCGTGATGGCTGACCCCTCTCTTTGACCATATGTCGCGATGATTGAACCTTCTCTTCGAATGCTTGTCATAATTGATGTGAGCACATCTACACAAGCTCAAACAGCTGATCCGGAGGTCTTACCATCAGGACCCATCACTCGATCAAAGGCTAAGCAATTCAGGGAAGTTCTTATTCTTAAATGTTTACAAGTCTCAGAATCCCTTAATAATGCATATGCCTTAGAGAATAAACTTTACACTATGTTACATACTGATGTGTAACATCTTGTAACTATATAGTACTTAAGCTAGTATTGTGTTTATTAAGCATGTAAATAGGTGTGTTTTCAATAAGTTCAATAAGAACACAAGCTCATAATCATGTTTACCATGTTTCTTTAGCTTGTTACATGTTTTCCAATATGATAACTATGTTTTTCAGCTTGTTTTAACTTTCTTTAATAAGTTTACAATACTTATGATGGTATAACTTTTGTTTTCTCATAGGCACAAGGAAGAGTACCAAATGAAGGACTTCACCTTAGCTCGGGAAAAGCTCAATGGATTTCTAGCAGCTCGTTTCAGCTCAACTAATCCTCAACACTTCAGCTAGCTGAATTCAGCTCAACTCAGCTCCATTCAGCTCAACTCCAGCTCTACTAGCTCAACTCAAGCTGGTGAGTCCCGGGATAGCTCAAAGGTGTCCTCCACGTGGGAGAGTGTGTCATGGTCATGTGACCAGCATGAGGGGCGTCCACCATCCATTCCAAGCATGTGCATGTGCATGGCATGTGGCAGATTCAAATTTCAAGATTTCCCTCCTTGAAGTTGGCGTCAAAGTAAGATAAGGACAAGGAGTTATTTCCTTTGAATTTCACACATAAAACACATGTGTTAAATGTTTGAAATTCAGTCTTCCCTCCCTCCAAAACCAGCCGGCCACAAAGGATAAGGATGAGTAGTTTTCTCATCCACATTTAACATAATTAACACATGTTAATTGTGCTTACATTTCAGCCACTCATCTGAAACTTCCAATTCAATTCTGGCCAAGTATTCTAGGCGCCAACTCCCTTGTACTAGCCTATATATATGTATACTTTGTAAAGGAAAAAAGAAGACAAATTTTGAATGAAATTTACTTTTGTGAGAATTTCTCTCATTTCGGTTCTTTTGAGAATTTTCTGACTTCTCAAGTTCGTTGCTTGCGTGGTCAACCCCTTTGATACTTTGGGTTCTCGGTTGTAGATAATCGAAGGGTCCAAGTCCGTCTGAAGCAAGTTCAAGATAAGGTTCGGGTTCGTTCAACAGATTGTTCGAGTTCATCCTTGGAGTTTGTTTCATTTTATTTCTTTTCCTTGTTTTTATTTCATTTTCGTACTACCCCTTGCATCCTATTTTTCAACCTTGTCAGAAACTTCATTTCTCACCAGTCACCTCACCAAAGACCAAACCTAGCCATAACCAAACCAATACTTTCAACGTTCCACCATTGTCAACTTCTCCGAGCCTTCATCTTCTACATTCTGTCTACCTATATTTTTCAGCCCTTTTAAACACCAATTTGCAGCCATGCTTATTGCAGGAGACATCTTACTTCAATCCTAGATCCGAAACAATCAAGAAGGCGTCCTCAACAAGGAGCCCTCTTATCATGTGGTAATCAGAGCCTAGGTTGGATTACAAGTAAGAATCATCTTCGTGAGTGCAAAAACAATCAAAAAACAAAAAAAAAGTCAAAAAAAAAAAAGTCAAAGTCAACTCTAGTTAAAAAAAAAAAAAAATTTCGAAAATTCAAAAAAAAATCAGAATATCAATAGTTGAAAGAAAAGCACTTCATGGTATTGAAAAGATGAAAGAAAATGCAAGTTTAATGTGTTCTACAGCATCAAACACTACCATAATCAACCGGGCATGAAGAATTGATTGTTCGGTGAAAGGAGAGTAGTAAGTGTTTCTTTGTAGTAAGTAATCCATTTTTTTTTTTTTTTCTTTTTCTTTCTTTCTAACCTTTACCTTACTTTACATCACTTTTCTTTCCATTTAACACTAACCGAATTTGTTTTGGACAGAACCTTACATTTCGATTGTCACTAACCGTTGTTGTTAAAGACTAACACTTGTGACAGATTTGAAGAAAGTCTACGCTAGTCCTCTAAAGAACTTATAACGAGAGAAGGAGTGGTAAAAGGCATTTGTGTGTGTGAGATCAGAAGGGGAATCAAAAGAGCCATTCAAGTATTCCCGAGTGAAACACGAGTGTTGGAGTGCCATTTTTATTTTTCTTTGGAGTGAACTTGTGAGGATCTTGTGTGTGTACTTTGTGAGGTCCATTTATCCTTATTTTATTTTGTGTTGTTTGTTCTTTACTAACAATGGCAGGTTCAAATGGAGATCGTGATGATCAACAACAAAACGACGTTCAACCAAGCCTTATGATGCAAGCCATGCTTCGAGAAGTCCGAAGAGTAGTGCAATCAGAGATTGAACAATTGCACGTGAGAATGGACAAGATCGAGGGATCTCAAAACAATTCCCATGATGACAACAATGATGACGTTGAAGAAGTGCAAGAACCGAGGCAGAATGCTCCTAGAACAAATGGGAGGCGTGTACAACACCAGGCACAACTGGATGACAATTTGAACAACATCAAAGTTGCCATACCCCCTTTTCAAGGACGATCAGATCCGGATGCATATCTTGCGTGGGAAAGCAAGGTGGAACACGTCTTTGATTGCTACAATTATTCTGACCAGAAGAAGGTTCGATTGGCAGCGATGGAGTTCGTTGACTATGCCTTAATTTGGTGGGATCAATTGATTCTAAGTAGAAGACGAACCGGTGAAGGTCCAATCAATACATGGGCAGAGATGAAAAGAATTTTGAGAAAGAGATTCGTACCATCCCATTACCATCGAGACCTATTTCAAAGGTTACAAACTTTGAAACAAGGAAATCGAAGCGTCGAAGATTATTTTAAAGACATGGAGATGGCCATGATGCGTGCTAACATTGAGGAAGACCGAGAAGCAACCATGGCGCGATTCCTTTCAGGTTTGAACACCGACATTGCCAATGCTGTTGAATTGCAACATTACGTCGAATTAGACGAAATGGTGCAAATGGCAATTAAGGTTGAGAGGCAGCAACGAAGAAAGATGTCGTCATCCCGAGGTAATAATTCTTTCAGACCTCCTTCCAATTCTGTTTTCAATCCTTCTAACAATTTCAGGAAACAAGTACCGTTTCAAAACAAAGAGAAGGGTGAAACGAGCAAGCCAAAGGCCCCGATTGTAGATGTTGGGCGTGGGAAGCAAAATGCACAACCAGAACGTCCAGAACGCTCAAGGGATATTCAATGCTTTAAGTGTCTTGGAAGAGGACATATTGCAAGCCAATGTCCTAATCGGAAGACTATGTTGATGTTAGAAAACGGAGAGATTGAGTCTGAATCCGACAATGAAGAACATGAACCTTTACACGAGGAAGACAAGGATGATGCGGATGATGCCTTGGATACATACATGACCGGTGAAGCACTTGTCATAAAAAGAAGTCTAAATGCTACACCTACACAAGACGACCAGCAACGAGAAAACATCTTCCATACTAGATGCCTCATTAACGACAAGGTATGTGTTGTCATTATTGATGGTGGTAGTTGTACTAATGTTGCAAGTTCTTTTATGGTTGATAAGTTAGGCTTAAAGACGACGAAGCATCCCAAACCATACCGTCTTCAATGGTTAAATGATGGCGGAGAAGTACGAGTTACTAGACAAGTTTCGGTACCATTTACCATAGGGAGGTATAAAGATGAAATCCTTTGTGATGTCGTCTCAATGGATGCGTGTCACCTACTTTTGGGACGTCCATGGCAATACGACAAAGGTACGTTGCATGATGGAATTACAAATCGATATTCTTTTACACATGCAGGTAAGAAGATCACCTTAGCACCTTTGACACCGAGTCAAGTGCAAGAAGATCAGGTTCGATTGAGAAAGAATGTCGAGGAAGCCAAAACAGAAAGGAAGAAGACGAACGTATATGCGAGCGGCAAGGATATCAGGAAATGTTTTTCCTCTCAACAAACTTTACTTATTTTAATGTATAAGGAGTATTGTTTGTTATTTGATATTCCTAATGATTTGCCTACATCTATTACGTCTCTTTTGCAGGAGTTTGAAGACGTGTTTCCGGATGAGACACCGAGTGGGTTGCCACCTATTCGAGGTATAGAACATCAAATTGATTTCATTCCGGGAGCTACCATTCCAAATCGGCCAGCATATCGAAGTAATCCAGAAGAAACAAAGGAACTTCAAAAACAAATCACCGAGTTGATGGAAAAGGGTTACATTCGGGAAAGTTTAAGTCCGTGCGCTGTACCAGTGCTTTTAGTACCCAAGAAAGACGGAACATGGAGAATGTGTGTTGATTGCCGAGCGGTGAATCAGATTACCATCAAGTATAGGCATCCCATTCCTCGTCTTGATGACATGCTAGATGAGTTGTGTGGTGCGACCATATTTTCCAAAATTGATTTAAAGAGTGGATATCATCAGATTCGGATGCGAGAAGGCGACGAATGGAAGACAGCCTTCAAAACGAAATTGGGTCTGTACGAGTGGTTAGTGATGCCTTTCGGTTTAACTAACGCACCTAGCACCTTTATGCGTCTGATGAATCATGTTTTACGATCTTACATTGGAAAATATTGTGTTGTGTACTTTGATGACATTCTTATATACAGCAAGTCTTTGCAGGATCACGAGGAACACTTGAGGAATGTTCTTGGCACATTGAGAAAAGAAAGGTTATTTGGTAATCTGAAGAAATGTATGTTTTGTACTGATAAGGTTACCTTTCTTGGTTTTATCGTGACTGCACAGGGTGTGGAAGTCGATCCAGAAAAGGTGAAGGCGATTCAGGATTGGCCTCGACCGACATCAATAAGTCAGGTTAGATCTTTTCATGGTTTAGCTAGTTTTTATCGTCGGTTTGTACCTAATTTCAGTTCCATTACCGCCCCCTTAACCGGGATTATAAAGAAGAATTCAGTCTTCAATTGGGGTGATGAACAGGAAGAAGCCTTCTTGAAAATTAAGGATTATTTGACTAAGGCCCCAGTGTTAGCCTTACCTAACTTTGATAAAATGTTCGAGATTGAGTGTGATGCTTCAGGAATAGGAATTGGAGCCGTTTTATCACAGGAGAAGCGACCTATTGCCTATTTCAGCGAGAAGTTAAGTGGTGCTACCTTGAATTATCCAGTGTACGACAAAGAGATGTATGCATTGATTCGAGCTCTTGAAACATGGCAGCACTATCTCTTACCGAAAGAATTCGTAATTCACACCGATCACGAAGCTTTGAAGCACATAACAGGTCAGCATAAGTTGAATAAAAGGCATGCTAAGTGGGTTGAATTTCTAGAATCTTTTCCTTATGTCATTCGATATAAGAAAGGTAAAGACAACGTTGTAGCAGATGCCTTATCCCGTAGGTATGCACTTCTGAATTACTTAGACTCTCATTTGATTGGGTTTGCCTATATCAAAGAATTATATGCTACTGACCCTGATTTTGGAGAAAGATATACATTGTGTGAAAAGG
Organism: Abelmoschus esculentus; assembly: GCA_035048815.1. NCBI lineage: Eukaryota > Viridiplantae > Streptophyta > Magnoliopsida > Malvales > Malvaceae > Abelmoschus > Abelmoschus esculentus. Next base: position 15,059,890 of record JAUCBN010000007.1, on the reverse strand, counting down.
GTGCAGATGAGAAATTTTATCGACATGATGATTATCTTTTCAAAGAAGGAAGACTCTGCATTCCTCAAGGGTCAATTCGAGAGGTCCTAATTCGAGAAGCTCATGAAGGAGGACTTATGGGACACTTTGGAGTCACCAAGACGTTACACATTCTCAAGGAGCACCTATTCTGGCCAAAGATGCGACGAGACGTCGAAAGGATGTGTGAACGATGCGTGACATGTAAGAAAGCAAAGTCGAAGGTATTACCACACGGTTTGTACTTACCTTTACCTATTCCCGACTCCCCCTGGACTGATATATCTATGGATTTTGTGTTGGGATTGCCTAGGACTAGGACAGGTAGAGATAGTATCTTTGTTGTGGTTGACAGGTACTCAAAGATGGCACACTTCATTGCGTGTCATAAGACCGATGATGCTGTTAATGTGGCTAACTTGTTCTTTAAGGAAATTGTGCGTTTACATGGTATTCCTAGGTCGATTGTTTCTGACAGGGATGTAAAATTCTTGAGTCACTTCTGGAGGACTCTTTGGAGCAAATTAGGTACGAAACTTATGTTTTCTACTACTTGTCATCCCCAAACTGATGGACAAACTGAGGTTGTTAATCGTATTTTATCTACTTTACTCCGTTCCATCATCAAAAAGAATATTAAGACGTGGGAAGATTGTTTGCCGCATGTTGAATTTGCATATAACCATGCCGTTCATTCTGCTACTAAAATGTCACCTTTTGAGGTTGTTTATGGATTTAATCCTATCACTCCTCTCGATATGTTGCCTTTGCCATATGAACAAGTGACGAATAGGGACGGACAATCCAAGGCTGATTATGTAAAGAAGTTGCATCAACAGGTTAAAGATAACCTTGAACGAAGGACTCAACAATACGAGAAGCAAGCGAACAAAGGACGTAAGCGAGTTACCTTCGATGTTGGAGATTGGGTTTGGATTCACTTCCGAAAGGAACGTTTTCCAACCCAACGACGGTCCAAGCTGTTACCACGAGGAGATGGTCCTTTTCAAGTGGTTGAGAAAGTGAACGACAATGCTTACAAGTTGGACTTGCCGGGTGAATACAATGTAAGTGCTACATTTAATGTTTCCGACTTATCCCCTTTTAATGATTCTGCAGATTTGAGGACAAATCCTTTTCAAGAAGGGGGGGATGATGTGAGCACATCTACACAAGCTCAAACAGCTGATCCGGAGGTCTTACCATCAGGACCCATCACTCGATCAAAGGCTAAGCAATTCAGGGAAGTTCTTATTCTTAAATGTTTACAAGTCTCAGAATCCCTTAATAATGCATATGCCTTAGAGAATAAACTTTACACTATGTTACATACTGATGTGTAACATCTTGTAACTATATAGTACTTAAGCTAGTATTGTGTTTATTAAGCATGTAAATAGGTGTGTTTTCAATAAGTTCAATAAGAACACAAGCTCATAATCATGTTTACCATGTTTCTTTAGCTTGTTACATGTTTTCCAATATGATAACTATGTTTTTCAGCTTGTTTTAACTTTCTTTAATAAGTTTACAATACTTATGATGGTATAACTTTTGTTTTCTCATAGGCACAAGGAAGAGTACCAAATGAAGGACTTCACCTTAGCTCGGGAAAAGCTCAATGGATTTCTAGCAGCTCGTTTCAGCTCAACTAATCCTCAACACTTCAGCTAGCTGAATTCAGCTCAACTCAGCTCCATTCAGCTCAACTCCAGCTCTACTAGCTCAACTCAAGCTGGTGAGTCCCGGGATAGCTCAAAGGTGTCCTCCACGTGGGAGAGTGTGTCATGGTCATGTGACCAGCATGAGGGGCGTCCACCATCCATTCCAAGCATGTGCATGTGCATGGCATGTGGCAGATTCAAATTTCAAGATTTCCCTCCTTGAAGTTGGCGTCAAAGTAAGATAAGGACAAGGAGTTATTTCCTTTGAATTTCACACATAAAACACATGTGTTAAATGTTTGAAATTCAGTCTTCCCTCCCTCCAAAACCAGCCGGCCACAAAGGATAAGGATGAGTAGTTTTCTCATCCACATTTAACATAATTAACACATGTTAATTGTGCTTACATTTCAGCCACTCATCTGAAACTTCCAATTCAATTCTGGCCAAGTATTCTAGGCGCCAACTCCCTTGTACTAGCCTATATATATGTATACTTTGTAAAGGAAAAAAGAAGACAAATTTTGAATGAAATTTACTTTTGTGAGAATTTCTCTCATTTCGGTTCTTTTGAGAACTTTCTGACTTCTCAAGTTCGTTGCTTGCGTGGTCAACCCCTTTGATACTTTGGGTTCTCGGTTGTAGATAATCGAAGGGTCCAAGTCCGTCTGAAGCAAGTTCAAGATAAGGTTCGGGTTCGTTCAACAGATTGTTCGAGTTCATCCTTGGAGTTTGTTTCATTTTATTTCTTTTCCTTGTTTTTATTTCATTTTCGTACTACCCCTTGCATCCTATTTTTCAACCTTGTCAGAAACTTCATTTCTCACCAGTCACCTCACCAAAGACCAAACCTAGCCATAACCAAACCAATACTTTCAACGTTCCACCATTGTCAACTTCTCCGAGCCTTCATCTTCTACATTCTGTCTACCTATATTTTTCAGCCCTTTTAAACACCAATTTGCAGCCATGCTTATTGCAGGAGACATCTTACTTCAATCCTAGATCCGAAACAATCAAGAAGGCGTCCTCAACAAGGAGCCCTCTTATCAATAATGAACTGTCCCTTTCTTAGAGCGTATACCGTGATGGACGACACCCCTCTTCGAGTGTATGTAGCGATGAATGACATCTCTCATCGAGTGCATGTCATAATGAACGGTCCCTCCCTTTGAGCGTATACCTTGATGAATGACCCCTCTCTTTAAGCGTATGTCGCAATGAATGACCCCTCTCTACTAGTGTTTGTCATAATGAATGGTTCCTCTCTTTGAGCGCAAATCATGATGGACGAAACCTCTCTTTTAGCATATGTTGCGATGAATAACCTCTCTCTTCGAGTTCATGTCATAATGAACAATCCCTCTCTTTGAGCGTATACCGTGATCGATGACCCCTCCCTTTGAGCGTATACCATAAAAGATGACCCTTCTCTTTGAGTGTTTGTCGCGTTGAATGACCGCTCTCTTCGAGTGCATGTCATAATGAATGGTCCCTCTCTTTGAGCGTATGTCGCGATGAATGACACCTCTCTTCGAGTGAATGTCATAATGAACAGTCCCTTTCTTAGAGTATATACCATGATGGAAAAACCCTCTCTTTGAGCGTATGTCGCGATGAAGGATACCTCTCTTCGAGTGCATATCATAATTCTTAGAGCGTATACCGTGATGGACGACCCCTCTCTTTGAGCGTATGACGCGATGAATGTCTCCTCTCTACGAGTTTCATGTCATAATGAATGGTCCCTTTCTTTGAGCGTATACCTTGATGGATGAGCCATCTCTTTAAGCGTATATCGTGATGAATGACCCCTATCTTTCAGCGTATATCATAATGAACGGTCCTGTTTTAGAGCGTATACCGTGATGGACGACCCCTCTCTTTGAGCATATTTCACGATGAATGACGCTTCTCTTCGAGTGTCCCCTCTCTTAGAGCATATGTCGTGATGAATGACCCCTCTCTTCAAGCGTTTGTTATAATGAACGATCCCTTTATTTGAGCGTCTACCGTAATGGTTGACCCCTTTCTTTTAGCGTGTGTCACGATGAATGACGCTTCTCTTCGAGTGCTTGTAATTATGAACGGTCTCACTCTTTGAGCGTATACCATGATGGAAGTCACCTCTCTTTGAACGTATGTCGCGATGAGTAACCCCTCTTTTTGAGTGCATGTCATTATGAACGGTCCCTCTCTTTGAGCGTATACCTTGATCGATGACCCCTCTCTTTGAGCGTATGTTGCGATGAATAACTCCTCTCTTCGACTCATGTCATGATGAATGGTCCCTCTCTTTGAGCGTATACTGTGATGAACGATCCATCTCTTTGAGCGTATGTCGCGATGAATGAGCCTTCTTTATAAGTGCATGTCATAATGAACAGTCCCTTTCTTAGAGCGTATACCGTGATGGATGAACCCTCTTTGAGTGTATGTCGTAGTGAATGACCCCTTTCTTCAAGCGTATGTCATAATGAATGGTCCATCTCTTTGCGTGTATGCCATGATGGACGACCCTTCTCTTTGAGCGTATGTCATGATGAATGACCCCTCTCTTCGAGTGCATATGATAATGAATGGTCCCTTTCTTAGAGCGTATACCGTGATGGACGACCCCTCTCTTTGAGCGTATGTCGCGGTGAATGACCACACTCTTCAAGCACATGTCATAATGAATGGTCCCTTTCTTAGAGCGTCTACCGTGATGGCTGACCCCTCTCTTTGAGCGTATGTCGCGATGAACGACTCCTCTGTTCCAGTGCTTGTCATAATGAACGGTCCATCCCTTTGAGCATATACCATGATGGAAGACCCATCTCTTTGAGCGTATGTCGTGATGAATGACCTCTCTCTTCTATCGTATGTCATTATGAACATTCCCTCTGTTTTAGCGTATGCCGTGATGGACGACCCCTCTCTTTGAGTGTATGTCGTGATGAATAGCCCTTCTCTTATTCCAATATAATCCGATATCCGATATGGGAATCACTTTCATCATCTTTTGGAGGCTATTTGTATTCCACATGAAGACAAGCAATGAAGGACCTTTTAATGCATAGTATTATGACATTCAAGAAGGTTAATTAGCTTGAGGATCAGCATGGAATTCGAAGAGACACTCCCCTTTTTGCTGCCGAAGTGTCTACATTCATCAAGTGTACATTTTCACCACCTTTTTCTCCGTGGAAGAAAAAGACAAGGCAGCCCAAGAGTCCTTCCACAATTTGGACGAAATTATGTTTATATTAAGCCTAAATTAGGTCCAAATTCATCACTAATACCTTGAACATTCATCCACATAAAGATAGAAGAGAAAACAAAGCATTATTAGCATTCATCACCATAAAGATGAAGCATTCATCTTTTGTTGTAAAACTCTTCATATGATTCCTATGAACACTATAAATAGGAATCTTTCCTTCATTTGTAAAAAAACAACTTCGATATAATAAAACTCTTTTGAAAGGTTGCTTTCTGCTTTGTTCTTGCGAGAACTCTATCGGCTTCAAGTTAGGCTCGTAGTCTTCATCCATTCCATCTTATTATCGCGTTGGTTCCTAGCTCCTTATAGCTAGTGGGTCATGGGACACACTTCTACAATTTCTATCCATTTCATTGTATTATATTGTTGGTTCCTAGTTCCATATAACTAGTGGGTCACAATCCATCATCTTCCATATCGGTTCAAGAACGTATAAGGTTCAGGTCTTCACTCTTCATAGTGTTAGTTCTTCCTTGTTCCTATGTCAAACTTGTTTTACTACATCCTTTCTTCATTTCTATTTCTACCATCATCCTTGTCAAACCTAGAAAACTCATGCCACCACTATTATCTTTCGCATTCATATTTCCTACTACCATAAATTCCAATATTATATATTCATATCTTAAAACCAATTGTCTCAACAACTAAATTGTCACGACAACGACACATCTCTCATTGCCACAACAACTAACTTGTCATGGAAAGCAACATTCAAAGCTCTTACTCGAATCACGATCGGGCAACAACATATGATTCAGACTATGCTATCGAGATCAAATGAACACCAAAACGCCCAAGCGGATAAGGAAGGGTGGTTTTCATTCAAAATTCAAACATTTAACACATGTTAAATGTGTTATATGTGCCAAAACAAGTGGATGAAATTAAAAGGTGCCTAGGATAGTTATTTTTAATTATTTTCGTTTTGAATTATGGCCATATATTCAAAATTCGGCCAACATCTTTCTCTCCTATATATTTCGTTAATTTTGTAAGCACAAGGTTACACACTTTAAATAAAAATTATATTTGACAGTTTTTCTCTTATTTGGTTCTTTTTAGAATTTTCCTAACATTCAAACTCATTTTTGATTGTCAAATTCTTGATACATCGGGTTCATCGATTACTATCTAGAGGGTCCAAGTCCTTTGATGTTAAAGATATTAGATTCGGGTTTGCTCAGTATATTGTGTAGGTTCATTCGAGCATTTTCAATTGATTCCAACATCATATTCACCATTGCTGAACGCTCGAATTGTTGCCATTGATGTTTCATGAAGCATTCATCATCCTTGTCTCGAGTTTTCTTCTAAATGCCATTCTTTTCTTATTTTTTTTATTAATTTTCGTTTTCCCTACTATTTCCTAATTTCATCATGTATATAACATTGTTTCCTTGTTGATTTTATGTTATACTTGTTGCAGGAACATGCTTACAACATTCCTAGATCTATAACATACAAAGAAAGTACGTTCAGACAGGCTACCTCGTATCAGTTCTCTTATAGCGTATGTCGTGATGAATGACCCCTCTCTTCCAGTACAAGTCATAATGAACGGTCCCATCTTTGAGTGTATACCGCGATGGAAGACCTCTCTCTTTGAGCGTATGTCGCGATGAATAACCCCTCTCTTCAAGTGCATGTCATAATGAACGGTCCCTCTCTTTGAACGTATGCTGTGATGGATGACCCCTCTCTTTGATCATATATCGCGATGAACGAACCCTCTCTTTAAGTGCATGTCATGGTGAACGGTCCCTCTCTTTGAGCGTATACCGTGATGGATGACCCCTCTCTTTGAGCGTATGTTGCGATGAATGACCCTTCTCTTCGAGTGCATGTCATGGTGAACGGTCCCCTCTTTGAGTGCATGACATAATGAATGATCCCTCTCTTTGAGCGTGTACCGTGATAAACGTACCCTCTCTTTAAGTGTTTGTCGCAATGAATGACCCCTCTCTTCGAGTTCATGTCATGGTGAACGGTACCTCTCTTTGAGCATATACCGTGATGGACGACCTCTCTCTTTGAGTGTATGTCGCGATAAATGACCCCTCTCTTCGAGTGCATGTCATAACGAACAGTCTCATTTTTAGAGAGTATACCGTGATGGACAACCCCACTCTACGAGCTTATGAAGTGATGAACGACTCCTCTCTTCGAGTCCATGTTATAATGAATAGTTCCTTACTTAGAGCGTATACCATGATAGACGACCTCTCTCTTTGAGCGTATGTCGCGGTGAATGACCCCTCTCTTCAAGCGTATGTCATAATGAACGGACCCTATCTTGGAGCGTCTACCGTGATGGCTGACCACTCTCTTTGAGCGTATGTCACGAAGAATGACTCCTCTCTTCGAGTACATGTAATACTAAATGGTCCCTCCCTTTGAGTGTATACCGTGATGGACGAGCCTTCTCTTTGAGTGTATGTCGCGACGAATGACCCCTCTCTTCGTGTGCATGTCATAATGAACGGTCCCTTGCTTAGAGTGTATACCGTGATGGATGAGCCCTCTTTTTGAGCGTATGTCGTGATGAATGACCCCTCTCTTCGAGCGAATGATATAATGACCAATATCTCTCTTTGAGCTTATGTCGTGATGGATGACCCCGCTCTTTGAGCGTATGTTGCGATAAATAACCCCTCTTTTTGAGAGCATATCATAATTAACGGTTCCTCTCTTTAAGTGTAAGTCACAATGAATGACCCCTCTCCTCAAGTGTATGTCATAATGTATGATCCCTTTATTAGAGCGTATACCGTGATGGACGACCTCTCTCTTTGAGTGTATGTTGCGAAGGACGAGCCCTCTCTTTGAGCGTATGTTGGGGTGAAAGACCCCTCTCTTCGAGTGCATGTCATAATTAATGGTCCCTCGCTTTGAGCGTATACCGTGATGGACGACCTCTCTCTTTCAGCATATGTTGCAGTGAATGACCCCTCTCTTCGATTGCATGTCGTAATGAATGGTCCCTCTCTTTGATTGCATGTCGTAATGCATGGTCCCTTTATTAGAGCGTATACCATGATGGACGACCTCTCTCTTTCAGTGATGGATGACCCCTTTCTTTGATTGTATATAGTGGTGAATGACCACGCTCTTTGAATACATGTCATAATGAACGGTCCCTCTCTTTGAGCATATACCGTGATGGACGACCCCTCTCTTTGAGCGTATGTTGCGATGAATGACCTCTCTCTGCGAGTGCATATCATAATGAACAGTCCCTTTCTTAGAGCGTATAGTGACAGATGACCCCTCGCTTTGAGCGTATGTCACGGTGAATGACCCCTCTCTTCAAGCGCATGTCATAATGAAAGGTACCTTTCTTCGAGCGTCTACTGTGATGGTTGACTGCTCTCCTTGAGTGTATGTCTCGATGAATGACTCTCTCTCTTCGAGTGCAAGTAATAATGAATGGTCCCTCCCATTGAGCATATACCGTGATGTACGACCACTCTCTTTGAGCGTACGACAAAATGAATGACCCCTCTCTTTGAGAGCATGTCATAATGAACGGTCCCTCTCTTTGAGCGTGTGCTACATGGACGACTCTTCTCTTCGAGCTTCTATAGCGATGAATGACACCTTTCTTCGAGTGCATGTCATAATAAACGGTCCAACACTTTGAGTGTATACCGTGATGGAAGACCCCTCTCTTTGAGCGTATGTCGTAAGGAATAACCCCTCTCTTCGATTGAATGTCATAATGACCAGTCCCTCTCTTTTAGCGTATACCATAATGGACGACCCTTCTCTTTGAGCGTCTATCGCGATGAATGACCCCTCTTCGAGTGCATGTCATAATGAACGGTCCCTCTCTTTGAGCGTATACCGTAATGGACGACCCTTCCCTTTGAGGGTATGTCGCGATCCATAAACCCACTCTTCGAGTGTATGTAATAATGAACGGTCCCTCTCTTTGAGCGTAAACCGTGATGGATGACCCCTCTCTTTGAGCGTAAGTCGCGATGAATGACTGCTCTCTTTGATTGCTAGCCATAATGAACAGTCCCTTTTTAAAGCATCTACCATGATGATTGTCCCCTCTTCTTGTGCATATGTCGCAATGAATGACCCCTCCTTCAAGTGCATGTCATAATGAATGGTCCCTCTCTTTAAGCATATGCTGTAAAGAATTACCCTTCTTTTCAGTGTATGTCGCGATCAATGAACCCTCTCTTTGAGAGTATAACATAATGAACACCCCCTCTCTTTGAGCGTATGTCGTGATGAATAACCCCTCTCTTCGAGTTCATGTAATAATGAACGATCCCTCTCTTTGAGCATATACCGTGATCGATGACCCCTCTCTTTGAGTGTATGTCGTGATGAATAACCCCTCTCTTCGAGTGCATGTCATAATGAATGGTCCCTCTCTTTGAGCGTATATCGTCATGGACGATCTCTCTTTCGGCGTATGTTGCGATGAATGACCCCACTCTTCGAGTGCATATCATCATGAAAGGTCCCTCTCTTTGAGCGTATAGCGTGATGGACGACCCTTCTCTTTGAGTGTATGTCGCGATGAATGACCCCTCTCTTTGAGTGCATATCATAATGAATGGTCTCTATCTTACCGCATATACCATAATGGACGACCCTTCTCTTTGAGCGTATATCACGATGAATAACTCCTATCTTCGAGTGCTTATCATAATGAACAATCCCTCGCTTTGAGTGTGTACCATGATGGACGACCTCTCTCTTTAAGTGTATACCGTAATGAATGACCCTTCTCTTCGAGTGCATGTCATAATGAACGGTCCCTCTCCTTGAGCGTAAATCGTGATGGACAACCCCTCTCTTTTAGCTATGTCGCGATGAATGACCCCTCTTCGAGTGCATATCGTAATGAACGGTCCCTTTCTTTGAGCGTATACCGTGATGGACGACCCCTCTCTTTGAGCGTATGTCGCAATGAATGACCCCTCTCTTAAAGCGTATGTCATAATGAATGAACCCTATCTTAGAGCGTCTACCGTGATGGCTGACCACTCTCTTTGAGCGTATGCCACGAAGAATGACTCCTCTCTTCGTCTACATATAATAATCAACGATCCCTCCCTTTGAGTGTATACCGTGATGGACGACCCTTCTCTTTGAGTGTATGTCGAGATGAATGACCCCTCTCTTTGAGTGCATGTCATAATGAACGGTCCCTATCTTACAGCTTATACCATAAATGACGATCCTTCTCTTTGAGCGTATGTCGTGATGAATGACTCCTCTCTTCGAGTGCATGTCATAATGAATAGTCCCTCGCCTTGAGCGTGTACCGTGATGGACAACCCCTCTCTTTAAGTGTATGTCACAATGATTGAGACCCCTCTCTTCGAGTGCATGTCATAATAAACGGTCCATCTCTTTGAGCGTAAACCTTGATGGACAACCCCTCTCCTTGAGCGTATGTCGCGATGAATGACCCTTCTTTTCGAGTACATGTCTTAATGAACAATCCATCTCTTTGAGCGTATTCTGTAATGGATGACCCCTCTCTTTGAGCGTATGTCGCGTTGAATGACCCCTCTCTTTGAGTGCATGACATAATGAACAGTCCCTCTCTTTAGGCGTATATCGTAATGGACGACCCTTCTCTTTAATTGTAGGTCGCGTTGAATGACCCCTATCTTTGAGGGCATGTCATAATGAACAGTCCCATTCTTAGAGAGTATACCATGATGGACAATCCCTCTCTTTGAGTGTATGAAGTGATGAATGACTCCTCTCTTCGAGTGCAAGTCATAATCAACAGTCCCTTACTTAGAGCGTATACTATAATGGACGACCCTTCTCTTTGAGCGTATGTCGCGGTCAATGACCTCTCTCTTCAAGCGTATGTCATAATGAACGGACTCTTTCTTGGAGCGTCTACCGTGATGGCTTATCACTCTCTTTGAGTGTATGTCACGAAGAATGACTCCTCTCTTCGACTACATGTATAAACGGTCCCTCCCTTGAATATATACCTTGATGGACGACACCTCTCTTCGAGTGCTAGTCATAATGAATGGTCCCTCTCTTTTAGCGTATACTGTTATGGACTACCCTTCTCTTTGAGCGTATGACGCGATGAATGACCCCTCTCGTCGAGTGCATGTCATAATGAACTGTCCCTCCCTTTGAGCGTATACCATGATGGACGATCACTCTCTTTAAGCGTATGTTGCAATGAATGACCCCTCTCTTCGAATGCATATTATAATGAATGATCCCTCTCTTTGAACATAAACAGTGATGGACGACCCCTCTCTTTGAGCGTATGTCGTGATGAATGACCCCTATCTTTAAATACAAGTCTTAATGAATGGTCCTTCACTTTGAGCGTATGTCATGATGGATGACCCTCTCTTTGAGCGTATGTCGCGATGAATGACCCCTCTCCTTGAGTGCATGTCATAGTGAACGGTTCCTTTCTTATAGCGTATACCGTAATGGATGACCCTTCTCCTTGAGCGTATGTCGCGATGAATGACCTCTTTCCTCGAGTGTATGTCATAATGAACGGTCCCTTTCTTAGAGCGTATACCGTGATGGATGACCCCTCTCTTTGAGAGTATATCGCAACGAATAACTCCTATGTTCGAGCGCATGTCATGATGAATGGTACCTCTCTTTGAGCGTATACCGTGATGGACGACCCTTCTCTTTAAGCGTATGTCGTGGTGAATGACCCTTCTCTTCGAGCATATGTCATAATGAACAGTCCCTCTCGTTGAGCGTATGCCATTGATACGGGGCTGGTTGTTAAAAAACAACATTCCTCGTTAATTCACGGATCTAGGATTGTAGCAAGTATTCCTCTGCAGCAAAAACAAACATGGTGTTGTGTTAGAATGTTAAAGAGACTTAAAATAAAAATAAAAATCAGAATTAAGGGAGAAAGAAGTTGCTGGAAATTTTTTGACGGATTTGAAGGTTGAAGATGAAGTTCTTCAAGCATTCATCAATGGCAGCAATATTCTTGAAGTTTTAACAAACTCTAAGGAAGAACCCAAACAATCTACTGAATGAACCCGAACCTTATCTTGAATCTGCTCGTAAACGGATTTAGACCCTTCAATTATCGAACAATTGGGAACCCGAAGTATCAACTTGACAACATTCAGAATTGATAGTCAAGGAAAAGTTCTAAAAAGAACCAGGTTTGAGAAAAAATCTCACAAAAGAATTTATTCATCAAAAGGTCTAACCTTGTCTTTACAAAATTATGAAAATATATAGGAATAAAGGAGAAGTTGGCCAAAATTGAATTTGTGGCCATTATTTGAATGAAAATAACTAAAATAAACCACTCAAGGCTTCATTTAATTTTAGCCAAGTGATTTGGCACAAAATACACATTTAACATGTGTTTAATATTTGAATTTGAACACAACACCACTCATTCTTATCCCTTGGGCGTTTGGTCTTCAAGAACAAGGGCTTTGCTTGGCTGAAAATGCATTTACACGCCCACACATGTGCAAAAGTTTTCCATATGTGTCCCACATGCATGATACATGCCTAGGACACATTCCCTTCGTGTAAGATAGGTTTCAGCTGCCGTAGGTCACTTTAGCTTGAGTAGAGCTGAAACAAGCTAGCTGAGAGTATAAGGAACTAAACGGAGCTGGGAGCTAAGCCTCTGAGATGCCTCGAGCTAAGGTGAGCTGCGCGTACTCCATTGAGCTTCTTCTAAGCTGAATAGACTCACTTGAGCTGGTGTTAAGCTTCATCCACTCTCTTAAGCTGGAGATGAGTTGAGTATGTCCACTTGAGATAAGTTTCTCCTAAGTACCTATATTAGAACAAGCCAAACACATCTAAAAAGCCTTGTAGTCTTATTTTAACCATACAAATACACTTAAAACCAAATACAAACATACTTAACATAGTATATACATACATAAGCACACATATTAATATATATACCTAAATATGTCACATATCAGCATGCAACACATTATAAACAACATATTCTAAGGCATGAACATTCTCAAATGAATATGAAATGTTAGCACAAGTAAGGAAAGAGCTTCCCTGTATTTCTTTGCCTTAGAACATGTGATAGGTCCTGATAGTAAGACCTCCGAATCAACTTGTTGAACTTGACATGATGTGCTCACATCATGCCCCCTTCTTGGAAAGGATATGACCTTAAATTTGAAGAATCATCAGAAGGGATTAAATCAGAAACATTAAATGTGACACTTACATTATACTCGCCCAGTAAGTCTATCTTGTAGGCATTGTCATTCACTTTCGCCAACACCTGAAAAGGACCATCTCCTCGTGGTAACAACTTTGATCATCGTTGGGCTGGAAAATGTTCCTTTCGGAAATGAACCCAAACCCAATCACCAACATCGAAGGTGACTCGCTTCCTTCCTTTGTTTGATTGCTTTTTATACTGTTGAGTCCTTCGTTCTAAATTCTCCTTCACTTGTTGATGCAACTTCTTCACATATTCTGCTTTCGCTTGACCGTCCCCGTTCTTCACTTGTTCCTGTGGCAAAGGTAACAAATCTAGAGGCATAATAGGGTTAAAACCACAAACAACCTCAAATGGTGACATCTTAGTAGCAGAATGTACAACATGATTATACGCAAACTCAACATGTGGAAAACAATCTTCCCCAGTCCTAATGTTCTTTTTAATGATGGAACACAACAAAGTAGATAAAAACGATTAACAACCTCAGTTTGTCCATCAGTCTGGGGATGACAAGTAGTAGAAAACATGAGTTTTGTACCTATTTTGCTCCAAAGAGTCCTCCAGAAATGACTCAGAAACTTAACATCCCTGTCAGAAATAATTGACCTAGGAATACCATGTAATCGAACAATCTCTCTAAAGAACAAGTTAGCCACATTAACAACATCATCAGTCTTATGATATGCAATGAAATGTGTCATCTTAGAGAAACTATCAACCACAACAAATACACTATCTCTACCAGTTCTAGTTTGAGACAATCCCAAAAAATATCCATTGAAATATCAGTCCAAGGGGAATAAGGAATAGGTAGAGGTAAGTACATACCATGTGGTGCAACCTTCGATTTCGCTTTCTTACATGTCACACGACGTTCACAATATCTTTTGACATCTCTGCGCATCTTTGGCCAAAACAAATGCTCCTTCAATGTGTGTAATGTCTTAGTGACATCAAAATGACCCATCAATCCACCTTCATGTGCCTCACGAAGCAGAATATCACGCATCGAACCCTAGGGAAAGCATATCCTATTTTCTTTGAAAAGATAGCCATCATGCCTGTAAAACTTTCCATCTTCGCCTTTCACACAAGCATTAAACTTATCTCTAAAATCAGGATCATCAGGGTATAGATCACGAATATATGCAAAACCAATCAAATGTGAATCAAGATAACTAAACAATGCATATCTATGTGATAACCCCTCTCTTCGTGTGCAAGTCATAATAAACGATCCATCTCTTTGAACGTATACCGTGATGGAAGACCCCTCTCTATGAGAGTATGGTGCGATGAATAAACCCTCTCTTCGATTGCATGGCGTGATGAACGGTCCTTCTCTTTGATCGTATACTGTGATGGACGACCCTTCTTTTCTAGCGTTTGTCGCAATGAATGACCCCTCTCTTTCAGTGCATGTCATAATGAACATTCCCTTTCTTAGAGCGTATACAAAGATGGACGATCCCTGTCTTTGAGCATATGTCGGGATGAATAACCCCTCTCTTCGAGTGTATGTCATAATGAATGGTCCCTCTCTTTGAGCGTATGTTGCGATGAATGACCCCTCTCTTCGAGTGCATGTCATGATGAACGATCCATTGCTTTAAGTGTATACCATGATGGACAACCCCTCTCTTTGAGAGTATGTTGCGATGAATGACCCTTCTCTTCGAGTGCATGTCATAGTGAACGGTCCCTTTCTTAGAGTATATACCGTGATGGACGACCCCTCGCTTTGCGCGTTTGTCTCGGTGAATTACCCTATCTTCAAGCGTATGTCATAATGAATGTTCCCTCTCTTCGAGCGTATGTCGTGATGGACGACCCCTCTCTTTGAGCGTCTTTCGCGATAATTAACCCCTCTTTTTCAGTGCATGTCATAGTGAACGGTTCCTTTCTTAGAGCGTATACCGTAATGGACGACCCTTCTCTTTGAGAGTATGTCGCGATAAATGACACCTCTGTTCGAGTGCATATGTCATAATGACTCTCTTAGAGCGTATACCGTGATAGAGGGCCCCTCTCTTTGGCGTATGTCGCGATGAATGACTCCTCTCTTCGAGTGTTTGTCATAATGAACGGTACCTCTCTTTTAGCGTAAACCGTGATGGAAGAACCCTTTCTTTGAGCATATGTCACGATGAATGATCCCTCTCTTCGAGTACTTGTTCAGGAAACAAGTGTGATACAAGGCTAGCTAGCTGAAAGTTCACCATCTTTGAGTGATGATTTGAGCTGAACGGCTAACCCCCTAGCTGAGTGAATTGATCCTTAGGGCCATAATACTCTCTTTAATCCATAAGAGTGTGTAGGAGGTGATCCGAATCCCATATGGATTTAAATTCACCATTTGTCGTTTTGAGCTCATTCTGAATTCGTGAGCTGGAATAAAGCTATTATCCACTTCACTGCGTTGCCTAGGAATGTCTGGTACATTTTGGGGCTTATCGGAAGCTGGTAAATGCCTCAAACAATGATTCTTTGTTTTGAGCTCAAATGGTGCATTTGAGCTAAAGAGAGATGGCCAATAGTCCCTTAAACTGTGTTTTACATAACCTGCAAAGAAACAACTTTAAGTAAAAAGTATGATGTTAATAAACATGTGTTGAATATTAATTATGCATAATATAAGCTAGTTAAAGCTGTGGTTCAATACTAATTGATAAGAGGGCTCCTTGTTGAGGACGCCTTCTTGATTGTTTCGGATCTAGGATTGAAGTAAGATGTCTCCTGCAATAAGCATGGCTGCAAATTGGTGTTTAAAAGGGCTGAAAAATATAGGTAGACAGAATGTAGAAGATGAAGGCTCGGAGAAGTTGACAATGGTGGAACGTTGAAAGTATTGGTTTGGTTATGGCTAGGTTTGGTCTTTGGTGAGGTGACTGGTGAGAAATGAAGTTTCTGACAAGGTTGAAAAATAGGATGCAAGGGGTAGTACGAAAATGAAATAAAAACAAGGGAAAGAAATAAAATGAAACAAACTCCAAGGATGAACTCGAACAATCTGTTGAACGAACCCGAACCTTATCTTGAACTTGCTTCAGACGGACTTGGACCCTTCGATTATCTACAACCGAGAACCCAAAGTATCAAAGGGGTTGACCACGCAAGCAACGAACTTGAGAAGTCAGAAAGTTCTCAAAAGAACCGAAATGAGAGAAATTCTCACAAAAGTAAATTTCATTCAAAATTGTTGTCTTTTTTTCCTTTACAAAGTATACATATATATAGGCTAGTACAAGGGAGTTGGCGCCTAGAATACTTGGCCAGAATTGAATTGGAAGTTTCAGATGAGTGGCTGAAATGTAAGCACAATTAACATGTGTTAATTATGTTAAATGTGGATGAGAAAACTACTCATCCTTATCCTTTGTGGCCGGCTGGTTTTGGAGGGAGGGAAGACTGAATTTCAAACATTTAACACATGTGTTTTATGTGTGAAATTCAAAGGAAATAACTCCTTGTCCTTATCTTACTTTGACGCCAACTTCAAGGAGGGAAATCTTGAAATTTGAATCTGCCACATGCCATGCACATGCACATGCTTGGAATGGATGGTGGACGCCCCTCATGCTGGTCACATGACCATGACACACTCTCCCACGTGGAGGACACCTTTGAGCTATCCCGGGACTCACCAGCTTGAGTTGAGCTAGTAGAGCTGGAGTTGAGCTGAATGGAGCTGAGTTGAGCTGAATTCAGCTAGCTGAAGTGTTGAGGATTAGTTGAGCTGAAACGAGCTGCTAGAAATCCATTGAGCTTTTCCCGAGCTAAGGTGAAGTCCTTCATTTGGTACTCTTCCTTGTGCCTATGAGAAAACAAAAGTTATACCATCATAAGTATTGTAAACTTATTAAAGAAAGTTAAAACAAGCTGAAAAACATAGTTATCATATTGGAAAACATGTAACAAGCTAAAGAAACATGGTAAACATGATTATGAGCTTGTGTTCTTATTGAACTTATTGAAAACACACCTATTTACATGCTTAATAAACACAATACTAGCTTAAGTACTATATAGTTACAAGATGTTACACATCAGTATGTAACATAGTGTAAAGTTTATTCTCTAAGGCATATGCATTATTAAGGGATTCTGAGACTTGTAAACATTTAAGAATAAGAACTTCCCTGAATTGCTTAGCCTTTGATCGAGTGATGGGTCCTGATGGTAAGACCTCCGGATCAGCTGTTTGAGCTTGTGTAGATGTGCTCACATCATCCCCCCCTTCTTGAAAAGGATTTGTCCTCAAATCTGCAGAATCATTAAAAGGGGATAAGTCGGAAACATTAAATGTAGCACTTACATTGTATTCACCCGGCAAGTCCAACTTGTAAGCATTGTCGTTCACTTTCTCAACCACTTGAAAAGGACCATCTCCTCGTGGTAACAGCTTGGACCGTCGTTGGGTTGGAAAACGTTCCTTTCGGAAGTGAATCCAAACCCAATCTCCAGCATCGAAGGTAACTCGCTTACGTCCTTTGTTCGCTTGCTTCTCGTATTGTTGAGTCCTTCGTTCAAGGTTATCTTTAACCTGTTGATGCAACTTCTTTACATAATCAGCCTTGGATTGTCCGTCCCTATTCGTCACTTGTTGATAAGAGGGCTCCTTGTTGAGGACGCCTTCTTGATTGTTTCGGATCTAGGATTGAAGTAAGATGTCTCCTGCAATAAGCATGGCTGCAAATTGGTGTTTAAAAGGGCTGAAAAATATAGGTAGACAGAATGTAGAAGATGAAGGCTCGGAGAAGTTGACAATGGTGGAACGTTGAAAGTATTGGTTTGGTTATGGCTAGGTTTGGTCTTTGGTGAGGTGACTGGTGAGAAATGAAGTTTCTGACAAGGTTGAAAAATAGGATGCAAGGGGTAGTACGAAAATGAAATAAAAACAAGGAAAAGAAATAAAATGAAACAAACTCCAAGGATGAACTCGAACAATCTGTTGAACGAACCCGAACCTTATCTTGAACTTGCTTCAGACGGACTTGGACCCTTCGATTATCTACAACCGAGAACCCAAAGTATCAAAGGGGTTGACCACGCAAGCAACGAACTTGAGAAGTCAGAAAGTTCTCAAAAGAACCGAAATGAGAGAAATTCTCACAAAAGTAAATTTCATTCAAAATTTTGTCTTTTGCTCCTTTACAAAGTATACATATATATAGGCTAGTACAAGGGAGTTGGCGCCTAGAATACTTGGCCAGAATTGAATTGGAAGTTTCAGATGAGTGGCTGAAATGTAAGCACAATTAACATGTGTTAATTATGTTAAATGTGGATGAGAAAACTACTCATCCTTATCCTTTGTGGCCGGCTGGTTTTGGAGGGAGGGAAGACTGAATTTCAAACATTTAACACATGTGTTTTATGTGTGAAATTCAAAGGAAATAACTCCTTGTCCTTATCTTACTTTGACGCCAACTTCAAGGAGGGAAATCTTGAAATTTGAATCTGCCACATGCCATGCACATGCACATGCTTGGAATGGATGGTGGACGCCCCTCATGCTGGTCACATGACCATGACACACTCTCCCACGTGGAGGACACCTTTGAGCTATCCCGGGACTCACCAGCTTGAGTTGAGCTAGTAGAGCTGGAGTTGAGCTGAATGGAGCTGAGTTGAGCTGAATTCAGCTAGCTGAAGTGTTGAGGATTAGTTGAGCTGAAACGAGCTGCTAGAAATCCATTGAGCTTTTCCCGAGCTAAGGTGAAGTCCTTCATTTGGTACTCTTCCTTGTGCCTATGAGAAAACAAAAGTTATACCATCATAAGTATTGTAAACTTATTAAAGAAAGTTAAAACAAGCTGAAAAACATAGTTATCATATTGGAAAACATGTAACAAGCTAAAGAAACATGGTAAACATGATTATGAGCTTGTGTTCTTATTGAACTTATTGAAAACACACCTATTTACATGCTTAATAAACACAATACTAGCTTAAGTACTATATAGTTACAAGATGTTACACATCAGTATGTAACATAGTGTAAAGTTTATTCTCTAAGGCATATGCATTATTAAGGGATTCTGAGACTTGTAAACATTTAAGAATAAGAACTTCCCTGAATTGCTTAGCCTTTGATCGAGTGATGGGTCCTGATGGTAAGACCTCCGGATCAGCTGTTTGAGCTTGTGTAGATGTGCTCACATCATCCCCCCCTTCTTGAAAAGGATTTGTCCTCAAATCTGCAGAATCATTAAAAGGGGATAAGTCGGAAACATTAAATGTAGCACTTACATTGTATTCACCCGGCAAGTCCAACTTGTAAGCATTGTCGTTCACTTTCTCAACCACTTGAAAAGGACCATCTCCTCGTGGTAACAGCTTGGACCGTCGTTGGGTTGGAAAACGTTCCTTTCGGAAGTGAATCCAAACCCAATCTCCAACATCGAAGGTAACTCGCTTACGTCCTTTGTTCGCTTGCTTCTCGTATTGTTGAGTCCTTCGTTCAAGGTTATCTTTAACCTGTTGATGCAACTTCTTTACATAATCAGCCTTGGATTGTCCGTCCCTATTCGTCACTTGTTCATATGGCAAAGGCAACATATCGAGAGGAGTGATAGGATTAAATCCATAAACAACCTCAAAAGGTGACATTTTAGTAGCAGAATGAACGGCATGGTTATATGCAAATTCAACATGCGGCAAACAATCTTCCCACGTCTTAATATTCTTTTTGATGATGGAACGGAGTAAAGTAGATAAAATACGATTAACAACCTCAGTTTGTCCATCAGTTTGGGGATGACAAGTAGTAGAAAACATAAGTTTCGTACCTAATTTGCTCCAAAGAGTCCTCCAGAAGTGACTCAAGAATTTTACATCCCTGTCAGAAACAATCGACCTAGGAATACCATGTAAACGCACAATTTCCTTAAAGAACAAGTTAGCCACATTAACAGCATCATCGGTCTTATGACACGCAATGAAGTGTGCCATCTTTGAGTACCTGTCAACCACAACAAAGATACTATCTCTACCTGTCCTAGTCCTAGGCAATCCCAACACAAAATCCATAGATATATCAGTCCAGGGGGAGTCGGGAATAGGTAAAGGTAAGTACAAACCGTGTGGTAATACCTTCGACTTTGCTTTCTTACATGTCACGCATCGTTCACACATCCTTTCGACGTCTCGTCGCATCTTTGGCCAGAATAGGTGCTCCTTGAGAATGTGTAACGTCTTGGTGACTCCAAAGTGTCCCATAAGTCCTCCTTCATGAGCTTCTCGAATTAGGACCTCTCGAATTGACCCTTGAGGAATGCAGAGTCTTCCTTCTTTGAAAAGATAATCATCATGTCGATAAAATTTCTCATCTGCACCCTTTTCACACAATGTATATCTTTCTCCAAAATCAGGGTCAGTAGCATATAATTCTTTGATATAGGCAAACCCAATCAAATGAGAGTCTAAGTAATTCAGAAGTGCATACCTACGGGATAAGGCATCTGCTACAACGTTGTCTTTACCTTTCTTATATCGAATGACATAAGGAAAAGATTCTAGAAATTCAACCCACTTAGCATGCCTTTTATTCAACTTATGCTGACCTGTTATGTGCTTCAAAGCTTCGTGATCGGTGTGAATTACGAATTCTTTCGGTAAGAGATAGTGCTGCCATGTTTCAAGAGCTCGAATCAATGCATACATCTCTTTGTCGTACACTGGATAATTCAAGGTAGCACCACTTAACTTCTCGCTGAAATAGGCAATAGGTCGCTTCTCCTGTGATAAAACGGCTCCAATTCCTATTCCTGAAGCATCACACTCAATCTCGAACATTTTATCAAAGTTAGGTAAGGCTAACACTGGGGCCTTAGTCAAATAATCCTTAATTTTCAAGAAGGCTTCTTCCTGTTCATCACCCCAATTGAAGACTGAATTCTTCTTTATAATCCCGGTTAAGGGGGCGGTAATGGAACTGAAATTAGGTACAAACCGACGATAAAAACTAGCTAAACCATGAAAAGATCTAACCTGACTTATTGATGTCGGTCGAGGCCAATCCTGAATCGCCTTCACCTTTTCTGGATCGACTTCCACACCCTGTGCAGTCACGATAAAACCAAGAAAGGTAACCTTATCAGTACAAAACATACATTTCTTCAGATTACCAAATAACCTTTCTTTTCTCAATGTGCCAAGAACATTCCTCAAGTGTTCCTCGTGATCCTGCAAAGACTTGCACTCGTACAGACCCAATTTCGTTTTGAAGGCTGTCTTCCATTCGTCGCCTTCTCGCATCCGAATCTGATGATATCCACTCTTTAAATCAATTTTGGAAAATATGGTCGCACCACACAACTCATCTAGCATGTCATCAAGACGAGGAATGGGATGCCTATACTTGATGGTAATCTGATTCACCGCTCGGCAATCAACACACATTCTCCATGTTCCGTCTTTCTTGGGTACTAAAAGCACTGGTACAGCGCACGGACTTAAACTTTCCCGAATGTAACCCTTTTCCATCAACTCGGTGATTTGTTTTTGAAGTTCCTTTGTTTCTTCTGGATTACTTCGATATGCTGGCCGATTTGGAATGGTAGCTCCCGGAATGAAATCAATTTGATGTTCTATACCTCGAATAGGTGGCAACCCACTCGGTGTCTCATCCGGAAACACGTCTTCAAACTCCTGCAAAAGAGACGTAATAGATGTAGGCAAATCATTAGGAATATCAAATAACAAACAATACTCCTTATACATTAAAATAAGTAAAGTTTGTTGAGAGGAAAAACATTTCCTGATATCCTTGCCGCTCGCATATACGTTCGTCTTCTTCCTTTCTGTTTTGGCTTCCTCGACATTCTTTCTCAATCGAACCTGATCTTCTTGCACTTGACTCGGTGTCAAAGGTGCTAAGGTGATCTTCTTACCTGCATGTGTAAAAGAATATCGATTTGTAATTCCATCATGCAACGTACCTTTGTCGTATTGCCATGGACGTCCCAAAAGTAGGTGACACGCATCCATTGAGACGACATCACAAAGGATTTCATCTTTATACCTCCCTATGGTAAATGGTACCGAAACTTGTCTAGTAACTCGTACTTCTCCGCCATCATTTAACCATTGAAGACGGTATGGTTTGGGATGCTTCGTCGTCTTTAAGCCTAACTTATCAACCATGAAAGAACTTGCAACATTAGTACAACTACCACCATCAATAATGACAACACATACCTTGTCGTTAATGAGGCATCTAGTATGGAAGATGTTTTCTCGTTGCTGGTCGTCTTGTGTAGGTGTAGCATTTAGACTTCTTTTTATGACAAGTGCTTCACCGGTCATGTATGTATCCAAGGCATCATCCGCATCATCCTTGTCTTCCTCGTGTAAAGGTTCATGTTCTTCATTGTCGGATTCAGACTCAATCTCTCCGTTTTCTAACATCAACATAGTCTTCCGATTAGGACATTGGCTTGCAATATGTCCTCTTCCAAGACACTTAAAGCATTGAATATCCCTTGAGCGTTCTGGACGTTCTGGTTGTGCATTTTGCTTCCCACGCCCAACATCTACAATCGGGGCCTTTGGCTTGCTCGTTTCACCCTTCTCTTTGTTTTGAAACGGTACTTGTTTCCTGAAATTGTTAGAAGGATTGAAAACAGAATTGGAAGGAGGTCTGAAAGAATTATTACCTCGGGATGACGACATCTTTCTTCGTTGCTGCCTCTCAACCTTAATTGCCATTTGCACCATTTCGTCTAATTCGACGTAATGTTGCAATTCAACAGCATTGGCAATGTCGGTGTTCAAACCTGAAAGGAATCGCGCCATGGTTGCTTCTCGGTCTTCCTCAATGTTAGCACGCATCATGGCCATCTCCATGTCTTTAAAATAATCTTCGACGCTTCGATTTCCTTGTTTCAAAGTTTGTAACCTTTGAAATAGGTCTCGATGGTAATGGGATGGTACGAATCTCTTTCTCAAAATTCTTTTCATCTCTGCCCATGTATTGATTGGACCTTCACCGGTTCGTCTTCTACTTAGAATCAATTGATCCCACCAAATTAAGGCATAGTCAACGAACTCCATCGCTGCCAATCGAACCTTCTTCTGGTCAGAATAATTGTAGCAATCAAAGACGTGTTCCACCTTGCTTTCCCACGCAAGATATGCATCCGGATCTGATCGTCCTTGAAAAGGGGGTATGGCAACTTTGATGTTGTTCAAATTGTCATCCAGTTGTGCCTGGTGTTGTACACGCCTCCCATTTGTTCTAGGAGCATTCTGCCTCGGTTCTTGCACTTCTTCAACGTCATCATTGTTGTCATCATGGGAATTGTTTTGAGATCCCTCGATCTTGTCCATTCTCACGTGCAATTGTTCAATCTCTGATTGCACTACTCTTCGGACTTCTCGAAGCATGGCTTGCATCATAAGGCTTGGTTGAACGTCGTTTTGTTGTTGATCATCACGATCTCCATTTGAACCTGCCATTGTTAGTAAAGAACAAACAACACAAAATAAAATAAGGATAAATGGACCTCACAAAGTACACACACAAGATCCTCACAAGTTCACTCCAAAGAAAAATAAAAATGGCACTCCAACACTCGTGTTTCACTCGGGAATACTTGAATGGCTCTTTTGATTCCCCTTCTGATCTCACACACACAAATGCCTTTTACCACTCCTTCTCTCGTTATAAGTTCTTTAGAGGACTAGCGTAGACTTTCTTCAAATCTGTCACAAGTGTTAGTCTTTAACAACAACGGTTAGTGACAATCGAAATGTAAGGTTCTGTCCAAAACAAATTCGGTTAGTGTTAAATGGAAAGAAAAGTGATGTAAAGTAAGGTAAAGGTTAGAAAGAAAGAAAAAGAAAAAAAAAAAAATGGATTACTTACTACAAAGAAACACTTACTACTCTCCTTTCACCGAACAATCAATTCTTCATGCCCGGTTGATTATGGTAGTGTTTGATGCTGTAGAACACATTAAACTTGCATTTTCTTTCATCTTTTCAATACCATGAAGTGCTTTTCTTTCAACTATTGATATTCTGATTTTTTTTTGAATTTTCGAAATTTTTTTTTTTTTTTAACTAGAGTTGACTTTGACTTTTTTTTTTTGACTTTTTTTTTTTTTGTTTTTTGATTGTTTTTGCACTCACGAAGATGATTCTTACTTGTAATCCAACCTAGGCTCTGATTACCACATGATAAGAGGGCTCCTTGTTGAGGACGCCTTCTTGATTGTTTCGGATCTAGGATTGAAGTAAGATGTCTCCTGCAATAAGCATGGCTGCAAATTGGTGTTTAAAAGGGCTGAAAAATATAGGTAGACAGAATGTAGAAGATGAAGGCTCGGAGAAGTTGACAATGGTGGAACGTTGAAAGTATTGGTTTGGTTATGGCTAGGTTTGGTCTTTGGTGAGGTGACTGGTGAGAAATGAAGTTTCTGACAAGGTTGAAAAATAGGATGCAAGGGGTAGTACGAAAATGAAATAAAAACAAGGAAAAGAAATAAAATGAAACAAACTCCAAGGATGAACTCGAACAATCTGTTGAACGAACCCGAACCTTATCTTGAACTTGCTTCAGACGGACTTGGACCCTTCGATTATCTACAACCGAGAACCCAAAGTATCAAAGGGGTTGACCACGCAAGCAACGAACTTGAGAAGTCAGAAAGTTCTCAAAAGAACCGAAATGAGAGAAATTCTCACAAAAGTAAATTTCATTCAAAATTTTGTCTTTTGCTCCTTTACAAAGTATACATATATATAGGCTAGTACAAGGGAGTTGGCGCCTAGAATACTTGGCCAGAATTGAATTGGAAGTTTCAGATGAGTGGCTGAAATGTAAGCACAATTAACATGTGTTAATTATGTTAAATGTGGATGAGAAAACTACTCATCCTTATCCTTTGTGGCCGGCTGGTTTTGGAGGGAGGGAAGACTGAATTTCAAACATTTAACACATGTGTTTTATGTGTGAAATTCAAAGGAAATAACTCCTTGTCCTTATCTTACTTTGACGCCAACTTCAAGGAGGGAAATCTTGAAATTTGAATCTGCCACATGCCATGCACATGCACATGCTTGGAATGGATGGTGGACGCCCCTCATGCTGGTCACATGACCATGACACACTCTCCCACGTGGAGGACACCTTTGAGCTATCCCGGGACTCACCAGCTTGAGTTGAGCTAGTAGAGCTGGAGTTGAGCTGAATGGAGCTGAGTTGAGCTGAATTCAGCTAGCTGAAGTGTTGAGGATTAGTTGAGCTGAAACGAGCTGCTAGAAATCCATTGAGCTTTTCCCGAGCTAAGGTGAAGTCCTTCATTTGGTACTCTTCCTTGTGCCTATGAGAAAACAAAAGTTATACCATCATAAGTATTGTAAACTTATTAAAGAAAGTTAAAACAAGCTGAAAAACATAGTTATCATATTGGAAAACATGTAACAAGCTAAAGAAACATGGTAAACATGATTATGAGCTTGTGTTCTTATTGAACTTATTGAAAACACACCTATTTACATGCTTAATAAACACAATACTAGCTTAAGTACTATATAGTTACAAGATGTTACACATCAGTATGTAACATAGTGTAAAGTTTATTCTCTAAGGCATATGCATTATTAAGGGATTCTGAGACTTGTAAACATTTAAGAATAAGAACTTCCCTGAATTGCTTAGCCTTTGATCGAGTGATGGGTCCTGATGGTAAGACCTCCGGATCAGCTGTTTGAGCTTGTGTAGATGTGCTCACATCACTTGTTCATATGGCAAAGGCAACATATCGAGAGGAGTGATAGGATTAAATCCATAAACAACCTCAAAAGGTGACATTTTAGTAGCAGAATGAACGGCATGGTTATATGCAAATTCAACATGCGGCAAACAATCTTCCCACGT
Organism: Abelmoschus esculentus; assembly: GCA_035048815.1. Lineage (NCBI taxonomy): Eukaryota > Viridiplantae > Streptophyta > Magnoliopsida > Malvales > Malvaceae > Abelmoschus > Abelmoschus esculentus. The sequence continues at coordinate 15,033,848 of JAUCBN010000007.1, read as the reverse complement.
CTTAATATTCTTTTTGATGATGGAACGGAGTAAAGTAGATAAAATACGATTAACAACCTCAGTTTGTCCATCAGTTTGGGGATGACAAGTAGTAGAAAACATAAGTTTCGTACCTAATTTGCTCCAAAGAGTCCTCCAGAAGTGACTCAAGAATTTTACATCCCTGTCAGAAACAATCGACCTAGGAATACCATGTAAACGCACAATTTCCTTAAAGAACAAGTTAGCCACATTAACAGCATCATCGGTCTTATGACACGCAATGAAGTGTGCCATCTTTGAGTACCTGTCAACCACAACAAAGATACTATCTCTACCTGTCCTAGTCCTAGGCAATCCCAACACAAAATCCATAGATATATCAGTCCAGGGGGAGTCGGGAATAGGTAAAGGTAAGTACAAACCGTGTGGTAATACCTTCGACTTTGCTTTCTTACATGTCACGCATCGTTCACACATCCTTTCGACGTCTCGTCGCATCTTTGGCCAGAATAGGTGCTCCTTGAGAATGTGTAACGTCTTGGTGACTCCAAAGTGTCCCATAAGTCCTCCTTCATGAGCTTCTCGAATTAGGACCTCTCGAATTGACCCTTGAGGAATGCAGAGTCTTCCTTCTTTGAAAAGATAATCATCATGTCGATAAAATTTCTCATCTGCACCCTTTTCACACAATGTATATCTTTCTCCAAAATCAGGGTCAGTAGCATATAATTCTTTGATATAGGCAAACCCAATCAAATGAGAGTCTAAGTAATTCAGAAGTGCATACCTACGGGATAAGGCATCTGCTACAACGTTGTCTTTACCTTTCTTATATCGAATGACATAAGGAAAAGATTCTAGAAATTCAACCCACTTAGCATGCCTTTTATTCAACTTATGCTGACCTGTTATGTGCTTCAAAGCTTCGTGATCGGTGTGAATTACGAATTCTTTCGGTAAGAGATAGTGCTGCCATGTTTCAAGAGCTCGAATCAATGCATACATCTCTTTGTCGTACACTGGATAATTCAAGGTAGCACCACTTAACTTCTCGCTGAAATAGGCAATAGGTCGCTTCTCCTGTGATAAAACGGCTCCAATTCCTATTCCTGAAGCATCACACTCAATCTCGAACATTTTATCAAAGTTAGGTAAGGCTAACACTGGGGCCTTAGTCAAATAATCCTTAATTTTCAAGAAGGCTTCTTCCTGTTCATCACCCCAATTGAAGACTGAATTCTTCTTTATAATCCCGGTTAAGGGGGCGGTAATGGAACTGAAATTAGGTACAAACCGACGATAAAAACTAGCTAAACCATGAAAAGATCTAACCTGACTTATTGATGTCGGTCGAGGCCAATCCTGAATCGCCTTCACCTTTTCTGGATCGACTTCCACACCCTGTGCAGTCACGATAAAACCAAGAAAGGTAACCTTATCAGTACAAAACATACATTTCTTCAGATTACCAAATAACCTTTCTTTTCTCAATGTGCCAAGAACATTCCTCAAGTGTTCCTCGTGATCCTGCAAAGACTTGCTGTATATAAGAATGTCATCAAAGTACACAACACAATATTTTCCAATGTAAGATCGTAAAACATGATTCATCAGACGCATAAAGGTGCTAGGTGCGTTAGTTAAACCGAAAGGCATCACTAACCACTCGTACAGACCCAATTTCGTTTTGAAGGCTGTCTTCCATTCGTCGCCTTCTCGCATCCGAATCTGATGATATCCACTCTTTAAATCAATTTTGGAAAATATGGTCGCACCACACAACTCATCTAGCATGTCATCAAGACGAGGAATGGGATGCCTATACTTGATGGTAATCTGATTCACCGCTCGGCAATCAACACACATTCTCCATGTTCCGTCTTTCTTGGGTACTAAAAGCACTGGTACAGCGCACGGACTTAAACTTTCCCGAATGTAACCCTTTTCCATCAACTCGGTGATTTGTTTTTGAAGTTCCTTTGTTTCTTCTGGATTACTTCGATATGCTGGCCGATTTGGAATGGTAGCTCCCGGAATGAAATCAATTTGATGTTCTATACCTCGAATAGGTGGCAACCCACTCGGTGTCTCATCCGGAAACACGTCTTCAAACTCCTGCAAAAGAGACGTAATAGATGTAGGCAAATCATTAGGAATATCAAATAACAAACAATACTCCTTATACATTAAAATAAGTAAAGTTTGTTGAGAGGAAAAACATTTCCTGATATCCTTGCCGCTCGCATATACGTTCGTCTTCTTCCTTTCTGTTTTGGCTTCCTCGACATTCTTTCTCAATCGAACCTGATCTTCTTGCACTTGACTCGGTGTCAAAGGTGCTAAGGTGATCTTCTTACCTGCATGTGTAAAAGAATATCGATTTGTAATTCCATCATGCAACGTACCTTTGTCGTATTGCCATGGACGTCCCAAAAGTAGGTGACACGCATCCATTGAGACGACATCACAAAGGATTTCATCTTTATACCTCCCTATGGTAAATGGTACCGAAACTTGTCTAGTAACTCGTACTTCTCCGCCATCATTTAACCATTGAAGACGGTATGGTTTGGGATGCTTCTTCGTCTTTAAGCCTAACTTATCAACCATGAAAGAACTTGCAACATTAGTACAACTACCACCATCAATAATGACAACACATACCTTGTCGTTAATGAGGCATCTAGTATGGAAGATGTTTTCTCGTTGCTGGTCGTCTTGTGTAGGTGTAGCATTTAGACTTCTTTTTATGACAAGTGCTTCACCGGTCATGTATGTATCCAAGGCATCATCCGCATCATCCTTGTCTTCCTCGTGTAAAGGTTCATGTTCTTCATTGTCGGATTCAGACTCTATCTCTCCGTTTTCTAACATCAACATAGTCTTCCGATTAGGACATTGGCTTGCAATATGTCCTCTTCCAAGACACTTAAAGCATTGAATATCCCTTGAGCGTTCTGGACGTTCTGGTTGTGCATTTTGCTTCCCACGCCCAACATCTACAATCGGGGCCTTTGGCTTGCTCGTTTCACCCTTCTCTTTGTTTTGAAACGGTACTTGTTTCCTGAAATTGTTAGAAGGATTGAAAACAGAATTGGAAGGAGGTCTGAAAGAATTATTACCTCGGGATGACGACATCTTTCTTCGTTGCTGCCTCTCAACCTTAATTGCCATTTGCACCATTTCGTCTAATTCGACGTAATGTTGCAATTCAACAGCATTGGCAATGTCGGTGTTCAAACCTGAAAGGAATCGCGCCATGGTTGCTTCTCGGTCTTCCTCAATGTTAGCACGCATCATGGCCATCTCCATGTCTTTAAAATAATCTTCGACGCTTCGATTTCCTTGTTTCAAAGTTTGTAACCTTTGAAATAGGTCTCGATGGTAATGGGATGGTACGAATCTCTTTCTCAAAATTCTTTTCATCTCTGCCCATGTATTGATTGGACCTTCACCGGTTCGTCTTCTACTTAGAATCAATTGATCCCACCAAATTAAGGCATAGTCAACGAACTCCATCGCTGCCAATCGAACCTTCTTCTGGTCAGAATAATTGTAGCAATCAAAGACGTGTTCCACCTTGCTTTCCCACGCAAGATATGCATCCGGATCTGATCGTCCTTGAAAAGGGGGTATGGCAACTTTGATGTTGTTCAAATTGTCATCCAGTTGTGCCTGGTGTTGTACACGCCTCCCATTTGTTCTAGGAGCATTCTGCCTCGGTTCTTGCACTTCTTCAACGTCATCATTGTTGTCATCATGGGAATTGTTTTGAGATCCCTCGATCTTGTCCATTCTCACGTGCAATTGTTCAATCTCTGATTGCACTACTCTTCGGACTTCTCGAAGCATGGCTTGCATCATAAGGCTTGGTTGAACGTCGTTTTGTTGTTGATCATCACGATCTCCATTTGAACCTGCCATTGTTAGTAAAGAACAAACAACACAAAATAAAATAAGGATAAATGGACCTCACAAAGTACACACACAAGATCCTCACAAGTTCACTCCAAAGAAAAATAAAAATGGCACTCCAACACTCGTGTTTCACTCGGGAATACTTGAATGGCTCTTTTGATTCCCCTTCTGATCTCACACACACAAATGCCTTTTACCACTCCTTCTCTCGTTATAAGTTCTTTAGAGGACTAGCGTAGACTTTCTTCAAATCTGTCACAAGTGTTAGTCTTTAACAACAACGGTTAGTGACAATCGAAATGTAAGGTTCTGTCCAAAACAAATTCGGTTAGTGTTAAATGGAAAGAAAAGTGATGTAAAGTAAGGTAAAGGTTAGAAAGAAAGAAAAAGAAAAGAAAAAAAAAAAATGGATTACTTACTACAAAGAAACACTTACTACTCTCCTTTCACCGAACAATCAATTCTTCATGCCCGGTTGATTATGGTAGTGTTTGATGCTGTAGAACACATTAAACTTGCATTTTCTTTCATCTTTTCAATACCATGAAGTGCTTTTCTTTCAACTATTGATATTCTGATTTTTTTTTGAATTTTCGAAATTTTTTTTTTTTAACTAGAGTTGACTTTGACTTTTTTTTTTTTGATTTTTTTTTTTTTTGTTTTTTGATTGTTTTTGCACTCACGAAGATGATTCTTACTTGTAATCCAACCTAGGCTCTGATACCACATGATAAGAGGGCTCCTTGTTGAGGACGCCTTCTTGATTGTTTCGGATCTAGGATTGAAGTAAGATGTCTCCTGCAATAAGCATGGCTGCAAATTGGTGTTTAAAAGGGCTGAAAAATATAGGTAGACAGAATGTAGAAGATGAAGGCTCGGAGAAGTTGACAATGGTGGAACGTTGAAAGTATTGGTTTGGTTATGGCTAGGTTTGGTCTTTGGTGAGGTGACTGGTGAGAAATGAAGTTTCTGACAAGGTTGAAAAATAGGATGCAAGGGGTAGTACGAAAATGAAATAAAAACAAGGGAAAGAAATAAAATGAAACAAACTCCAAGGATGAACTCGAACAATCTGTTGAACGAACCCGAACCTTATCTTGAACTTGCTTCAGACGGACTTGGACCCTTCGATTATCTACAACCGAGAACCCAAAGTATCAAAGGGGTTGACCACGCAAGCAACGAACTTGAGAAGTCAGAAAGTTCTCAAAAGAACCGAAATGAGAGAAATTCTCACAAAAGTAAATTTCATTCAAAATTGTTGTCTTTTTTTCCTTTACAAAGTATACATATATATAGGCTAGTACAAGGGAGTTGGCGCCTAGAATACTTGGCCAGAATTGAATTGGAAGTTTCAGATGAGTGGCTGAAATGTAAGCACAATTAACATGTGTTAATTATGTTAAATGTGGATGAGAAAACTACTCATCCTTATCCTTTGTGGCCGGCTGGTTTTGGAGGGAGGGAAGACTGAATTTCAAACATTTAACACATGTGTTTTATGTGTGAAATTCAAAGGAAATAACTCCTTGTCCTTATCTTACTTTGACGCCAACTTCAAGGAGGGAAATCTTGAAATTTGAATCTGCCACATGCCATGCACATGCACATGCTTGGAATGGATGGTGGACGCCCCTCATGCTGGTCACATGACCATGACACACTCTCCCACGTGGAGGACACCTTTGAGCTATCCCGGGACTCACCAGCTTGAGTTGAGCTAGTAGAGCTGGAGTTGAGCTGAATGGAGCTGAGTTGAGCTGAATTCAGCTAGCTGAAGTGTTGAGGATTAGTTGAGCTGAAACGAGCTGCTAGAAATCCATTGAGCTTTTCCCGAGCTAAGGTGAAGTCCTTCATTTGGTACTCTTCCTTGTGCCTATGAGAAAACAAAAGTTATACCATCATAAGTATTGTAAACTTATTAAAGAAAGTTAAAACAAGCTGAAAAACATAGTTATCATATTGGAAAACATGTAACAAGCTAAAGAAACATGGTAAACATGATTATGAGCTTGTGTTCTTATTGAACTTATTGAAAACACACCTATTTACATGCTTAATAAACACAATACTAGCTTAAGTACTATATAGTTACAAGATGTTACACATCAGTATGTAACATAGTGTAAAGTTTATTCTCTAAGGCATATGCATTATTAAGGGATTCTGAGACTTGTAAACATTTAAGAATAAGAACTTCCCTGAATTGCTTAGCCTTTGATCGAGTGATGGGTCCTGATGGTAAGACCTCCGGATCAGCTGTTTGAGCTTGTGTAGATGTGCTCACATCACTAATCCCTAAGTTATCGATAGTAATATAAGGAAATAAACTTATAGGTAGATAATATGAGATAGCAAGTGAGTGTAGCACATGAATTGAGTAAATAAAGAGAATTAAGTAGAACTCCCTGTTTGGAATTGTGTGACTTAAGGAATTGGAAGAAACTAAGGTTGGGCATGAACATATCATCCCCTCCTTCTTTTGGGCGATTTGTCCTCAAATTGAACCCCTTGGTTCTGGAATCTCCCTTAGCAATGAGAGTGACATAGTTTTGTTGTGCATGGCCTTCTAACTCCTTGAGTTTCTAAAAAAAATATGAGAACTTTTTGGCTTGTATTGTGTTAGAATATTCAGAAGAGATCACGGGATGTGTCAAAAGACATTCCCCCTAATGAACTTGATGCTTTTAGACTCTTTTTCTTTCTTAGATCCTCCTTCTGTAAGCTTGGTTTCGATCTTCTCTTGTTTCTAATCCTCCACACTTTGTTTCATCATAATCTGGTCCCTTTGCACTTGTTTTGGCGTCATAGGTGCGAGCACTATCTTCTTGCCTCCATGCTTGAAGATGAACTAATTGGTGTAACAATCATGCAACATTCTTTGATCATATTGCCATGGCCTCCCAAGTAAAATGTGACTTACGTGCATAGGAACTACGTCGCACAAAACCTCATCCTTATATGAACCAATAGACAAAGGGACAAGAACCTGTTTGGTGACCTTTAATTCCTCCGAATCATTGAGCCATTGGAGTTTGTATGGGGCTGGATGCTTTAATGTTTTCAGGTCGAGTTTATCCACCATAAGAGTGCTAGCCACGTTGGTGCAACTTCCACCATCGATTATCATAAAACACACTTTGTTTTTAACATAACATCTAATGTGAAATATGTTCTCTCGTTGCTCCTCTTCTTCTGCCATTTGGGTGTTTAAAAGCCTTTTAACAACCATAAGTTGTCCTTCAACGACAGGGGTAAATTCTTTTCTTCCTCTTGCTCGGATTCTTCCAAAATTTCTTGCTCATTATCCGATGCAATCTTTGCATTTTCCTGCAGCAACATAGTGCTTTATTTGGACATTGGCTAGCAATATGTCCATGCCCTAAGCACTTGAAACATTTGATCTCTCAAGATCGTATGGACACTTCTTGTTGCTTTCCTCGAACATTCTCCACCATAGGCTTGGTTTTGGACGTTTCAGCCTGTTCTTTTCCTTGGAAAGGATTATTTCTCCGAGATGTGTTTGGACTCCATTTTGGGGTTGTATTAGTGACGCCTCTAGAAGATGATCTCATGCGTTGTTGTCTCTCGATTTTGATAACCATATGCACCATGTCTTCAATTTCAATGTAGTGTTGTAATTCCACTACATCAACAATCTCTTTGTTTAATCCAGACAAGAACCTTGCCATGGTGGCATCGCGGTCTTCATCCACACTTGCTCGGATCATGACTCCATCTCTTTGTAGTAGTCTTCCATGCTTCTACTTCCTTGTTTAAGATTTTGCAGCTTATAATAGAGATCACGGTGATAATGAGTAGGCACAAAATGTTTCCTCATAATACCTTTCATTTCTCTCCAAGGGTTGATAGGTTATTCACCATTCCATCTCCTTGTTGATCTTAGTTGATCCCACCATACAAGTGCGTAGTCAACAAATTCTAAGGTAGCCATGCGCACCTTCTTTTGCTTGGAATAGTTATGGCATTCGAAGATGTGCTCCACTTTGCTCTCCCAGTCCAAATATGCCTCCATGTCTGATTTTCCTTGAAAAGGTGGGATGTTAACCCGGATGCTCCCAAAATTGTCATCCAATTGGCCATGGTTCCTTGCATTACTCCGAACAGAAATGACATCTTCTCCATCACTCTCTTCAATCTCATGTTGCATGAGATGCCTTCTATGATTCTGTCCATCTTGGCCCCTTGTACGTCTTCCACTGGACTCCTCAATACGGTCCATCCGCTCATGAATTGGTTCTAACTCAGCAAGTAAGAGCTTTTGCATTTCCCTTATTAGAGCCTGTGTTTGGAGGTTATGGGCTGGTCATTCTCCCCGATTGTTTTCATTTGAATACTGCGACATAGTGTTAGTATGAATAAATGAAATAAAAGTTTAAGGACCTAACCAATTCACACACACAAAATCCTCACGGTCACTCCAAGGAAAGAAATATGGTACTCAATTCACTCGTGTTTACACTCTGGGAATTCTGGCTTTTATTATCCCTTCTGTGCTCACCACTCTCTTGCTTTTTACCTCTTAAATCTATCAAATCAAGTTCTTATAAGAACTTACTCAAAACTAGTCAAATATCCTAAGAAATGATGGCGTTTGGGCTGAAACAAAGGTTAGGTGTGCAAATAGAAAAAAAGGGAAAAGTTTAATAGAAGAAACAAAAAGTTTAGGGATTGTATGATAAATTTCAAGGGTTCAATTGAAAAGGACTAAAGAAAACAAAAACGTTATCACAAAACTCAACTTACAAACTAGTCTTGAGCAATCAATCAAATCTGGGGAACTTCTCGGAGTTGGTTGCTTGGGTTCCTTATATGCTGGAATAATCTGAATTTTTTCTTTCTCTTCTTTTCTTTTCCTTTTTTTTGATCAAAATTGAAATAACAAGAAATAGGGCTTACTTGATTCTTTATTTGCTCTGATTCCATAAGATACGCTCCAACTCTCCAAAGATACTTGTAGAGAGAAGCTTTGATTGCCCGGACCTTAGAATACAAGAAAGCCTTGTATCACGTTTGTTTCTGAACTAAAGAATGTTAAAGGATGCTAGAAATAAGATAAGGATGATTTAAGAAGAGGTTATAGTGTGGGGTATTGTTTAGACGAAAAGGAAGTTGTCTTGGTGAAGGGAATGCGTGGGGGATGTTGATGGTTGATTAGGGATGGATATGGAGGTGTTTAAGTGAAGTAAATGATATGTAAGGATATGTTAAGGGCTGGTAAAGAATGGTGGACGAAAATGGAAGGTGGATGGTGATTATGTGATGATGGAATGATAGTATTCAAAGGGGAAAAGGTTGAACTTATATTATAGGAACATAAACCCAATCTAGTTGCAACTCTGAGGGTGGTAGGTGCACCTGGAAATGTAATTTCAAAAATCTAAAGTATAAAGGATGGAGGGTGACTCCAAAATGGCTACATATTTATAGGAAATGAAAGGGTGCGGCTAAGTGACATTCCCCTTTGAAAAGGTGGCTGAATAGTGGCCTTAGTGTCTGTTCAATTGGTGGTGTCTCCCTCCTTAACCGTTCGGTTGAATGGTGTCTCATTCCAAGAACTGTTTGAACTTTTCGGTTTAAAATTTCAGCTTGCATAGTCTTCAGTAAATTGGACATATCTCGAGTTCCTGATATCGTATTGATGCGATTCAATGTGCGTTGGAAAGATATGAGCTAGAGGAATAACGTTCATGAAGACACCAAAACCCAATTCTGCTTGAATTAGGCTCTAAATCGCAAACAAGTCGACCATCATGAATCTGCCCAATGAAGAGTGTTATCTCTTTATTTTGGCGCCCAAACATGTTTCCCTCCATGGTTGGTCGGTTGTGTCTCTTGGGAAGAAACATGTCCTTCCATGGTTGAGCCGAAGATTGTAAGGTGAGCTAAGAAGAGCTGGATGAACTAAGGTTGAGCTGAGCTAGCTAGCTGATTTAGCTAGCTGAAAGTTCACCATCTTTGAGTGATTATTTGAGCTGAACGGCTAACCCCCTAGCTGAGTGAACTAATCCTTAGGGTCATAATACTCTCCTTAACCCATAAGATTGTGTAGGAGCTGATCTAAATCCCATTTGGATGTAAATTAACCATTTGTCGTTTTGAGTTCATTGTGAATTCGTGAGCTTGAACAAAGTTATCATCCACTTTAGTGCGTTGCCTAGGAGTGTTTGGTGCATTTTGCGGATGATCGGAAGCTGATAAAGTGCCTCAAACAATGATTCTTTGTTTTGAGCTCAAATGGTGCATCTGAGCTAAAACAGAGCTGTCCAATAGTCCCTTAAATTGTGTTTAACATAACCTGCGAAGAAACAACTTAAACTTATAAGTATAATGTTACTAAACATGTATTAAATATTAATTATGCATAATATAAGCTAGATAAAGCTGTGATTCAATTTTAATTACTAAGTTATCAATAGTAATATAAGGAAATAAATATTATAGGTATATAATATGAGATAGCAAGTGAGTATAGCACATGAATTGAGTAAATAAAGAGGATTAAGTAGAACTCTCAGATTGGAATTGTGTGACTTAAGGTATGGGAAGAAATTAAGGTAGGGCGTGCACATATCACTCTAGTTGAGCGTAAACCGTGATGGACGACCCCTCTCTTTCAGCGTATGTCGTGATGAATGACTCCTCTCTTGAAGTACATGTCTTAATAAACAACCCCTCTCTTTGAGCGTATAACGTGATTGATGACCCCTCTCTTTTAGTGCATATCGTAGTGAACGGTTCCTTTCTTAGAGCGTATACCGTGATACGCTCTTTTTGAGTATATGTCATAATGAACAGTCCCTTTCTTAGAGCATCTACCGTGATGGCTGCCCCACTTTTTTCAGCATATGTCGCAGTGTCATAACGAACAGTCCCTCTCTTTGAGCGTATACCATAATGGACGACCCATCTTTTTGAGCGTATGACGCGGTGAATGACCCCTCTCGTCGAGTGCATGTCATAATGAAACAGTCCCTTCCTGGAGATGAAGGATTTCTGCGTTTCTAGGATTTAATGAAGATGAAATGCTTCAAGGGCTTTCATGGCTGCATTATAATATCCAAAATGGCAGAATTGGATGTTGAAGTTGCTGGAAAAATAATAACGACATTGAACTCGAAAGAACTCGAACAATATACTGAGCAGGCCCAAATCGAATATGTTCTCCGTCAACGGACTTAGACCCTCTAGATAGTGATCTAGGAACCCGAAGTATCAAGGAATTGACACACTCAAGCAAAGTCTAAAAATGTCAAGAAAAGTTCAATGAAGAACTGAAATTGAGAGAATTTCTCACAAAAATATTGTTTCATAAAATTGTCTAACCTTGTCTTTATAAAATTAAGTAAATATATAGGAATAAAGGAAAAGTTGGCCAAATTTGAATTTGTGGCCTTAATTCAAACGAAAATAAAAATTTAAATGCTCAAACAACTTCTCTTAGGCTCCTAATATCCTTAGCCACATGTTTTGGCACTTAAAACACATTAAACATGTGTTTAATGTTTGAATTTGAATAAGAAATCACTCATTCTTATCCAATGTTGCTGTTTGGTCTTCAAAGCAAGGTCCTTGTTTGGTTTGCTTGCTTTTAGATGCCCAAACTTGTGGAGAAGGGTGCTATGTGGGTCCCACATGCATGGCACATGCGTAGGACACCTGCTCTTCGTGTACGATAGGTTTCAGCTGCTGTAGGTCACTTCAACTTGAGTTGAGTTGAGTTGTAAATGGAGATGAGCTGAAACGAACTAGTTAAGAGTGTTAGGAGCTAAATGGAGCTGGGAGCTAAGCCTTTGGAGCTAAGCCTCTGAGCTGCCTCGAGCTAAGGTGAGCTGCGTGCACACCATTGAGCTTCTTCTGAGCTGAATATAATCCACTTGAGCTGGTATTGAACTGCATACGCTTCCCTGAGCTGGAGATGAGCTGAGTATGCCCACTTGAGCTAAGGTTCTCCTATGTACCTATATTAGAACAAGGCAAACACATCTAAAAAGCCTTGTAGTCTTATTTTAACCACACAAACACACTTAAAACCAAATGCAAACATAATTAACATAGTATATACATAAGTAAACACACATACTAATATATATACCTAAATATGTCACATATCAGCATGCAACACATTATAAACAACATATTATAAGGCATGAACATTCTCAAATGAATATGAAATGTTAGCACAAGTAAGGAAAAGAGCTTCCCTGTATTTGTTTGCCTTAGAACGTGTGATAGGTCCTGATGGTAAGACCTCCGGATCAATCTGTTGAACTTGACATGTTGTGCTCACATCATCCCCCTTTCTTGAAAAGGATTTGACCGCAAATCTGCAGAAATATCATATGGGACTAAATCAGAAACATTAAATGTGGCACTTATAGTGCACTCGCCTGATAAGTATATCATGTAGGCGTTGTCATTCACTTTCTCCAACATCTGAAAAGGACCATCTCCTTGCGGTAACAGCTTAGACCGCCTTTGGGCTGGAAATCGTTCCTTTCGGAAGTGAACCCAAACCCAATCACCAATGTCAAAGGTGACTCGGTTCATCAAAACGACAACCAAATGTTATTAACTTAAATTTTATGAGTTCAAATAGCTAATTATAGGCTTTTGAACAAAATTATACAGATTAATCTCAAATTTTCAGTTTTTTAGTAGGTTAAAATTCGAACGGAATCTCTATAAATCCCATTTAGACATGCACGTTTTAATCGCATCAAAACGACAACCAAATTTTATTAAAATCAAATTTTATGATTTCAAATATTTAATTATTAGCTTTTGAACAAAATTATACAGATTAATTTGAAATTTTTAGAATTTTACTCGGTTAAAATTAGAACGGAATCTCTATAAAGCCCATTTAGACATGCACGTTTTAATCCCAACAAAACGACAACCAAATGTTATTAAATTAAATTTTATGAGTTTAAATATTTAATTATGGACTTTTGAACAAAATTATACAGATTAATCTCAAATTTTAAGGTTTTTACTCGGTTAAAATTCGAACGGATACTCTATAGAGCATATTTAGACATGCTCGTATTAATCGCATCAAAACGACAACCAAATGTTATTAAATTAAATTTTATGTGTTCAAATAGTTAATTATAGGCTTTTGAACAAAATTATACAGATTAATCTCAAATTTTGTGCTTTTTACTCGATTAAAATTCGAACGGAATCTCTATAAAGCCCATTTAGACATGCACGTTTTAATCGCATCAAAACGACAACCAAATTTTATTAAAATCAAATTTTATGATTTCAAATATTTAATTATTAGCTTTTGAACAAAATAATACAGATTAATCTGAAATTTTCAGAATTTTACTCGGTTAAAATTAGAACGGAATCTCTATAAAGCCCATTTAGACAAGCACGTTTTAATCCCAACAAAAAGACAACCACATGTTATTAAATCAAATTTTATGAGGTTTAATATTTAATTATGGGCTTTTGAACAAAATTATATAGATTAATCTCAAATTTTAAGGTTTTTACTCGGTTAAAATTCGAACGGATTCTCTATAGAGCACATTTACACATGCTCGTATTAATCGCATCAAAACGAAAACAAATGTTATTAAATTAAATTTTATGAGTTCAAATAGTTAATTATAGGCTTTTGAACAAAATTATACAGATTAATATCAAATTTTCAGCTTTTTACTCGGTTAAAATTCGAACAGAATCTCTATAAAGCCCATTTAGACATACACGTTTTAATCGCATAAAAACGACAACAAAATTTTTTTAAAATCAAATTTTATGATTTCAAATATTTAATTATTAGCTTTTGAACAAAATTATACAGATTAATTTGAAATTTTTAGAATTTTACTCGGTTAAAATTAGAACGGAATCTCTATAAAGCCCATTTAGACATGCACGTTTTAATCCAAACAAAACGACAACCAAATGCTATTAAATTAAATTTTGTGAGTTTAAATATTTAATTATGGGCTTTTGAACAAAATTATACAGATTAATCTCAAATTTTAAGGTTTTTACTCGGTTAAAATTCGAACGGATTCTCTATAGAGCACATTTAGACATGCTCGTATTAATCGCATCAAAACGGTAACCAAATGTTATTAAATTAAATTTTATGAGTTCAAATAGTTAATTATAGGCTTTTGAACAAGATTATACAGATTAATCTCAAATTTTCAGCTTTTTACTCGGTTAAAATTCGAACGGAATCTCTATAAAGCCCATTTAGACATGCACGTTTTAATCGCATCAAAACGATAACCAAATTTTATTAAAATCAAATTTTATGATTTCAAATAATTAATTATTAGCTTTTGAACAAAATTATACACATTAATCTTAAATTTTCTGAAATTTACTCGGTTATAATTTGAACGGAATCTCTATAAAGCCCATTTAGACATGCACGTTTTAATCGCATCAAAACGACAACCATATTTTCTTAAAATCAAATTTTATGATTTCAAATATTTAATTATTAGATTTTGAACAAAATTATACAGATTAATCTGAAATTTTCAGAATTTTACTCAGTTAAAATTAAAACGGAATCTCTATAAAGCCCATTTAGACATGCACGTTTTAATCCCAATAAAACGATAACCAAATGTTATTAAATCAAATTTTATGAGTTTAAATATTTAATTATGGGCTTTTGAAGAAAATTATACAGATTAATCTCAAAATTTAAGGTTTTTACTCGTTTAAAATTCGAACGGATTCTCTATTGAGCTCATTTAAACATGCTCGTATTAATCGCATCAAAACGACAACCAAATGTTATTAAATTAAATTTTATGAGTTTAAATGGTTAATTATAGGCTTTTGAACAAAATTATACAGATTAATCTCAATTTTTCAGCCTTTTACTCGGTTAAAATTCGAACGGAATCTCTATAAAGCCCATTTAGACATGCACGTTTTAATCGCAATAAAACTATAACCAAATTTTATTAAAATCAGATTTTATGATTTCAAATATTTAATTATTAGATTTTGGAAAAAAAATTATACTGATTAATCTGAAATTTTCAGCATTTTTCTCGGTTAAAATTAGAACGGAATCTCTATAAAGCCCATTTAGACATGCACGTTTTAATCCCAATAAAATGACAACCAAATATAATTAAATCAAATTTTATGAGTTTAAATAATTAATTATGGGCTTTTGAAAAAATTATACAGATTATTCTCAAATTTTAAGGTTTTTACTCGGTTAAAATTCGAACGGATTCTCTATAGAGCACATTTAGACATGCTCGTATTAATCGCATCAAAACGAAAACAAATGTTATTAAATTAAATTTTATGAGTTCAAATAGTTAATTATAGGCTTTTGAACAAAATTATACAGATTAATATCAAATTTTCAGCTTTTTACTCGGTTAAAATTCGAACAGAATCTCTATAAAGCCCATTTAGACATACACGTTTTAATCGCATAAAAACGACAACAAAATTTTTTTAAAATCAAATTTTATGATTTCAAATATTTAATTATTAGCTTTTGAACAAAATTATACAGATTAATTTGAAATTTTTAGAATTTTACTCGGTTAAAATTAGAACGGAATCTCTATAAAGCCCATTTAGACATGCACGTTTTAATCCAAACAAAACGACAACCAAATGCTATTAAATTAAATTTTGTGAGTTTAAATATTTAATTATGGGCTTTTGAACAAAATTATACAGATTAATCTCAAATTTTAAGGTTTTTACTCGGTTAAAATTCGAACGGATTCTCTATAGAGCACATTTAGACATGCTCGTATTAATCGCATCAAAACGATAACCAAATGTTATTAAATTAAATTTTATGAGTTCAAATAGTTAATTATAGGCTTTTGAACAAGATTATACAGATTAATCTCAAATTTTCAGCTTTTTACTCGGTTAAAATTCGAACGGAATCTCTATAAAGCCCATTTAGACATGCACGTTTTAATCGCATCAAAACGATAACCAAATTTTATTAAAATCAAATTTTATGATTTCAAATAATTAATTATTAGCTTTTGAACAAAATTATACACATTAATCTTAAATTTTCTGAAATTTACTCGGTTATAATTTGAACGGAATCTCTATAAAGCCCATTTAGACATGCACGTTTTAATCGCATCAAAACGACAACCATATTTTCTTAAAATCAAATTTTATGATTTCAAATATTTAATTATTAGATTTTGAACAAAATTATACAGATTAATCTGAAATTTTCAGAATTTTACTCAGTTAAAATTAAAACGGAATCTCTATAAAGCCCATTTAGACATGCACGTTTTAATCCCAATAAAACAATAACCAAATGTTATTAAATCAAATTTTATGAGTTTAAATATTTAATTATGGGCTTTTGAAGAAAATTATACAGATTAATCTCAAAATTTAAGGTTTTTACTCGTTTAAAATTCGAACAGATTCTCTATTGAGCTCATTTAAACATGCTCGTATTAATCGCATCAAAACGACAACCAAATGTTATTAAATTAAATTTTATGAGTTTAAATGGTTAATTATAGGCTTTTGAACAAAATTATACAGATTAATCTCAATTTTTCAGCCTTTTACTCGGTTAAAATTCGAACGGAATCTCTATAAAGCCCATTTAGACATGCACGTTTTAATCGCAATAAAACTATAACCAAATTTTATTAAAATCAGATTTTATGATTTCAAATATTTAATTATTAGATTTTGGAAAAAAAAATTATACTGATTAATCTGAAATTTTCAGCATTTTTCTCGGTTAAAATTAGAACGGAATCTCTATAAAGCCCATTTAGACATGCACGTTTTAATCCCAATAAAATGACAACCAAATATAATTAAATCAAATTTTATGAGTTTAAATAATTAATTATGGGCTTTTGAACAAAATTATACAGATTATTCTCAAATTTTAAGGTTTTTACTCGGTTAAAATTCGAACGGATTCTCTATAGAGCATATTTAGACATGCTCGTATTAATCGCATCAAAACGATAACCAAATGTTATTAAATTAAATTTTATGAGTTCAAATAGTTAATTATAGGCTTTTGAACAAGATTATACAGATTAATCTCAAATTTTCAGCTTTTTACTCGGTTAAAATTCGAACGGAATCTCTATAAAGCCCATTTAGACATGCACGTTTTAATCCCAACAAAACGACAACAAAATGTTATTAAATCAAATTTTATGAGTTTAAATATTTAATTATGGGCTTTTGAACAAAATTATACAGATTAATCTCAAATTTTAGGGTATTTACTCGGTTAAAATTCGAACGGATTCTCCATAGAGCACATTTAGACATGCTCGTATTAATCATATCAAAACGACAACCAAATGTTATTAAATTAAATTTTATGAGTTCAAATAGTTAATTATAGGCTTTTGAACAAAATTAAACAGATTAATCTCAAATTTTGAGCTTTTTACTCGGTTAAAATTCGAACGGAATCTCCATAAAGCCCTTTTAGACATGCACGTTTTAATCGCATCAAAACGGCAACCAAATTTTATTGAAATCAAATTTTATGATTTCAAATATTTAATTATTAGCTTTTGAACAAAATAATACAAATTAATATAAAATTTTTAGAATTTTACTCGGTTAAAATTAGAACGGAATCTCTAAAAAGCCCATTTAGACATGCACGTTTTAATCCCAACAAAACGACAACAAAATATTATTAAATCAAATTTTATGAGTTTAAATATTTAATTATGGGCTTTTGAACAAAATTATACAGATTAATCTCAAATTTTAAAGTTTTTACTCGGTTAAAATTCGAACGGATTCTCTATAGAGTATATTTAGACAAGCTCGTATTAATCGCATCAAAACGACAACTAAATGTTATTAAATTAAATTTTATGAGTTCAAATAGTTAATTATAGGCTTTTGAACAAAATTATAAAGATTAATATCAAATTTTCAGCACAACCAAATTTTATTAAAATCAAATTTTATGATTTCAAATAATTAATTATTAGCTTTTGAACAAAATTATAAACATTAATCTTAAATTTTCAGAAATTTATTCGGTTATAATTCGAACGGAATCTCTATAAAGCCCATTTAGACATACACGTTTTAATCGCATTAAAACTATAACCAAATTTTATTAAAATCAGATTTTCTGATTTCAAATATTTGATTATTAGATTTTGGACAAAATTATACAGATTAATCTGAAATTTTCAGAATTTTACTCGGTTAAAATTAGAACGAAATCTCTATAAAGCCCATTTAGACATGCACGTTTTAAACCCAACAAAATGACAACCAAATGTAATTAAATCAAATTTTATGAGTTTAAATATTTAATTATGGCCTTTTGAACAAAATTATACATATTATTCTCAAATTTTAAGGTTTTTACATGGTTAAAATTCGAACGGATTCTCTATAGAGCACATTTAAACATGCTCGTATTAATCGCATTAAAATGACAACTAAATATTATTAAATTAAATTTTATGAGTTCAAATAATTAATGATAGGCTTTTGAACAAGATTATACAGATTAATCTCAAATTTTCAGCTTTTTACTCGGTTAAAGTTTGAACGGAATCTCTATAAAGCCCATTTAGACATGCACGTTTTAATCGCATCAAAACTACAACCAAATATTATTAAAATCAAATTTTATGATTTCAAATAATTAATTATTAGCTTTTGAACAAAATTATACAGATTAATCTGAAATTTTCAGTATTTTACTCGGTTTTAATTAGAACGGAATCTCTATAAAGCCCATTTAGACATGCACGTTTTAATCTCAACAAAACGACAACCAAATGTTATTAAATCAAATTTTATGAGTTTAAATATTTAATTATGGGCTTTTAAAACAAAATTATATAGATTAATCTCAAATTTTAAGGTTTTTACTTTTTTAAAATTCGAACGGATTCTCTATAGAGCACATTTAGACATGCTCGTATTAATCGCATCAAAACGACAACCAAATGTTATTAAATTAAATTTTATGTTTTCAAATATTTAATTATAGGCTTTTAAACAAAATTGTACAGATTAATCTAAAATTTTCAGCTTTTTACTCGGTTAAAATTCGAACGGAATCTCTATAGAACCCATTTAGACATGCACGTTTTAATCGAATCAAAACGACTACCAAATTTTATTAAAATCAAATTTAATTATTTCAAATATTTAATTATTAGCTTTTGAACAAAACTATACAGATTAATCTGAAATTTTCAGAATTTTACTTGGTTAAAATTAGAACGGAATCTCTATAAAGCCTATTTAGACATGCACGTTTTAATCCCAACAAAACGACAACCAAGAGATATTAAATTAAATTTTATGAGTTTAAATATTTAATTATGGTCTTTTGAACAAAATTATACAGATTAATCTCAAATTTTAAGGTTTTTACTCGGTTAAAATTCGAACGGAATCTCTATAAAGCCCATTTAGACATGCACGTTTTAATCGCATCAGAACAACAACCAAATATTATTAAAATCAAATTTTATGATTTTAAATAATTAATTATTAGCTTTTGAACAAAATTATACAGATTAATCTGAAATTTTCAGAATTTTACTCGGTTATAATTAGAACGAAATCTCTATAAAGCCCATTTAGACATGCACGTTTTAATCTCAACAAAACGATAACCAAATATTATTAAATCAAATTCTATGAGTTTAAATATTTAATTATGGATTTTTGAACAAAATTATATAGATTAATCTCAAATTTTAAGGTTTTTACTCGTTTAAAATTCGAACGGATTCTCTAAAGAGCACATTTAGACATGCTCGTATTAATCTCATCAAAACGACAACCAAATGTTATTAAATTAAATTTTATGAGTTCAAATAGTTAATTATAGGCTTTTGAACAAAATTATACAGATTAATCTCAATTTTTTAGCGTTTTACTCGGTTAAAATTCGAACGAAATCTCTATAAAGACCTTTTAGACATGTACATTTTAATCGCATCAAAACGACAAAAAAAATTATTAAAATCAAATTTTATGATTTCAAATATTTAATTATTAGCTTTTGAACAAAATTACACAGATCAATCTCAAATTTTCAGAATTCCACTCGGTTATAATTAGAACGGAATCTCTATTAAGCCCATTTAGACATGCACGTTTTAATCCCAACAAAACGACAACCAAATGTTATTAAATCAAACTTTATAAGTTTAAATATTTAACTATGGGCTTTTGAACAAAGTTATACAGATTAATCTCAAATTTTAAGGTTTTTACTTGGTTAAAATTCGAATAATTAAATTTTATGATTTCAAATAATTAATTATGGACTTTTGAACAAAATTATACCGATTAATCTCAAATTTTAAGGTTTTTACTCGGATAAAATTCGAACGGAATCTCTATAGAGCACATTTACACATGCTCGTATTAATCACATCAAAACGACAACTAAATGTTATTAAATTAAATTTTATGAGTTCAAATAGTTAATTATAGGCTTTTGAACAAAATTATACAGATTAATCTCAAATTTTAAGGTTTTTACTCGACTAAAATTCGAACGGAATCTCTATAAAGCCCATTTAGACATGTACGTTTTAATAGCATCAAAAGGATAACCAAATTTTATTAAAATCAAATTTTATGATTCCAAATATTTCATTATTAGCTTTTGAACAAAATTATACAGATCAATCTCAAATTTTCAGCTTTTTACTCGGTTAAAATTTGAACGGAATCTCTATAAAAACCTTTTAGACATGCACGTTTTAATCGCATCAAAACGATAACAAAATTTTATTAAAATCAAATTTTATGATTTCAAATATTTAATTATTACCTTATGAACAAAATTATACTGATTAATCTTAAATTTTCAGAATTTCACTCGGTTATAATTAGAACGGAATCTCTACAAAGCCCATTTAGACAATGCACGTTTTAATCCCAACAAAACGACAATAAAATGTTATTAAATCAAATTTTATGAGTTTAAATCTTTAATTATAGGCTTTTGAACAAAATTATACAGATTAATCTCAAATTTTAAGGTTTTTACTCGTTTAAAATTCGAACGGATTCTCTATAGAGCACATTTAGACATGCTCGTATTAATCGCATCAAAACGATAACCAAATGTTATTAAATTAAATTTTATGAGTTCAAATAGTTAATTATAGGCTTTTGAACAAAATTATACAGATTAATCTCAAATTTTCCGCTTTTTACTCGGTTAAAATTCCAACGGAATCTCTATAAAGCCCATTTAGACATGCACGTTTTAATCGCATCAAAACGACAACCAAATTTTAATGAAATCAAATTTTATGATTTCAAATTTTTAATTATTAGCTTTTGAACAAAATTATACAGATTAATCTCAAATTTTAAGGTTTATACTCTGTTAAAATTAGAACGGAATCTCTATAAAGCCCATTTAGACATTCACGTTTTAATCCCAACAAAACGACAACCAAATGTTATTAAATCAAATTTTATGAGTTGAAATATTTAATTATGTGCTTTTGAACAAAATTATACAGATTAATCTCAAATTTTAAGGTTTTTACTCGGCTAAAATTTGAACGGATTCTCTATAGAGCACATTTAGACATGCTCGTATTAATCGCATCAAAACGATAACCAAATGTTATTAAATTAAATTTTATGAGTTCAAATAGTTAATTATAGGCTTTTGAACAAAATTATACAGATTAATCTCAAATTTTCAGAATTTCACTCGGTTAAAATTCAAACGAAATCTCTATAAAGCCCATTTAGACATCTTTATAAAGCCCATTTAGACATGCACGTTTTAGTCCCAACAAAACGACAACCAAATGTTATTAAATCAAATTTTATGAGTTTAAATATTTAATTATGGGTTTTTGAACAAAAGTATACAAATTAATCTCAATTTTTAAGGTTTTTACTTGGTTAAAATTCGAATGGATTCTCTATAGAGCACATTTAGAAATGCTCATATTAATCGCATCAAAACGACAACCGAATGTTATTAAATTAAATTTTATGAGTTCAAATAGTTAATTATAGGCTTTTGAACAAAATTATACAGATTAATCTCAAATTTTCAGCTTTTTACTCGGTTAAAATTCGAACGGAATCTCTATAAAGCCCATTTAGACATGCATGTTTGAATCGCATCAAAACGACAACCAAATTTTATTAAAATTAAATTTTATGATTTCAAATATTTAATTATTAGCTTCTGAACAAAATTATACAGATTAATCTGAAATTTTTAGAATTTTACTCGGTTAAAATTAGAACGAAATTTCTATTAAGCCCATTTAGACATGCACGTTTTTATCCCAACAAAACGACAACCAAATATTATTAAATCAAATTTTATGAGTTTAAATATTTAATTATAGGCTTTTGAACAAAATTATACAGATTAATCTCAAATTTTAAGGTTTTTACTCGTACCTCTCGGGTATTATACTTCTTTTCATTCAATTTCTCTATCTTCTCTAACACTTACACTTATTCGGCTTTGTCTTTCAAGCTGGGCCAGGTTATACTTAGCTGGGATGTGCAGCATTAAAAACTCTACGGCGGAGGTTGATGGGAATCAACCCCGCCGAGATAAATGAAACTCTTATGTTGGAACTGTCAGGGTCTTGGCAACACCCAGGCAGTTCATGCACTTCAACGTGTTACTTCGAAGCATGATGCTGACTGTGTCTTTCTTTGCGAAACGAGATTGAATCAATCCAATATGGATAGAATTAAATACAAGCTTGGCATGCATGGATGCATAGCTGTTGATTCCAGGCCCTCTTGTACCGGGCTTGCTTTAATTTGGAATAACAAGGTCTCAATTGACTTGCTTTCCTACTCCGATCGTCATGTTGATGTCGTTATTTCTTACGGGGCAGTACCGTTCCACTTTTCTGGGTTACATGGGTTCCCTGAAACTGCCAACAAACATAAAACCTGGCAGCTAATAGATTCTCTTAATTCTAATTCAACCCTC
The DNA here is from genome assembly GCA_035048815.1 of Abelmoschus esculentus. NCBI lineage: Eukaryota > Viridiplantae > Streptophyta > Magnoliopsida > Malvales > Malvaceae > Abelmoschus > Abelmoschus esculentus. Next base: position 15,010,951 of record JAUCBN010000007.1, on the reverse strand, counting down.
CCCTGGCTTTAAGGGGGGGACTTTAATGAAATTCTTTATGATTATGAAAAATAAGGTGGCCCTCGGCGCGCTAGATCACAAATTAATAGTTTTCGGGATTGTCTCGACAAGAATGATCTTTTCGATTGCGAACCTACAACTGGTTGGTTCACTTGGACTCGATCAGGACGTGTTACGGAAACCATTATGGAACGACTTGATCATTTTCTCGGAAATTCAGCTTGGTTTCATGTTTTCCCTAATTGTCAAGCTATGTCCTTTTTCCAAGCACGTTCTGACCACTGCCCTATCTTAATGGATACAAACCCCTCTCAAATTCCATGTTCTACGCGCTTTCGTATTCCTTTTCGCTACGAGAGTTGCTGGGCTGATAACCCAGAGGTTCTATCTCGAATTGCTGATGTTTGGTCTAACCGAAATCGTTCGACTCTTCAAAAGCTTCAAGATATTGGACGCTTCTTGGATAAATGGCAATCTAATAAGCGTATTAAATCCTCTGAACGCATCACTCAGCTTAATGACTTTATCAATATGTGTCTCCAACGTCAACTCCCGGCTACGGATACTCATAACTTCCTTGCTGCTAAGAGCGAGCTTGATCGCTTACTTACGGAGAAGGAAATTTATTGGGCTCAACGAGCTCGGGCACACTGGCTAGCACATGGTGACAAAAACACTTCCTTTTTTCATGCAAGGGCAACCAACCGACGACGAAAGAATCATCTTGCTGGGCTTTTAAATGATCAGAATCTCTGGCATATTGATTCGCACGACATTATGTTTATTGCTGTCAGTTATTTTCAACATCTTTTTGCTTCTTCCTCTCCTACTATAGCGTCTTCCATATTGGATAACATTCCTTCTATTGTTACCGATTCAATGAATACTGATCTTAACAAGGCTTTCACAACAGATGAAGTTTTTGTTGCCTTTCGTGATATTGACCTGAGGAAAGCACTCGGTGTTGATGGCTTTCTGAGCGGTTTCTTTCGAAAGTATTGGGACATTCTTGGTCCAGATTTTATCAATCTCTGCCTCGGGCTTTTACATGGGTCTGTTAATTTAGAAGAGGTCAATCGTTCCATTATTGTTCTTATTCCTAAAGTTAGTGACCCTAATACTATGCGACATCTCCGACCCATTAGTCTTTGCACAGTCATTTATAAAACTGTGTCGAAAGTTTTAGTCAATCGGCTAAAATCTATCATTCCCTTATGCATTAGTGGTAATCAGGCTGCTTTCGTTCGCGGGCGAAACATTACTAATAACATCCTTATCGCTCATGAGCTTATTCATACTCTCAACTCTAATGTTACTTCCTTGGCAAAAGGTGCTAGTCTAAAGCTAGATATGGAAAAAGCCTTCGACCGTGTTGAATGACCCTTTCTTGAACAAGTTATGCTTCGTCTAGGCTTCCACACCAACTGGGTTTCTCTCATTATGCGGTGTATCTCTTCGGTATCTTATCAAGTTCGAATTAATGATTCCCTTTCACGGCCCTTCAAACCCCGTAGAGGGTTACGGCAAGGAGACCCCCTCTCTCCTTTTTTATTTCTTTTCTGCACTCAAGGTCTTTCTGCCTTGCTCAATGCTGAACAAGCCACTGGTCATCTCCCTGGTCTCCGTGCTAGTAGGAATGGCCCCCTCATTAACCACCTTCTTTTTGCGGATGACTGTGTTGTCTTTATCAAAAATACAACCACAGAGGCTCAGCGACTCAAGGATGCTTTGCAGACTTACGCTTCCTCGTCGGGACAAGCGGTGAATTTTGAAAAATCTACTATCTTTTTCTCACGGAAAACCTCTGCGTTGCTCAGGGCAGAGATTAATGATATCCTTCGTGTAAGAGAAGTGGATGACCCTGGTATTTATCTAGGGGTTCCCCTCCTCATTGGGAAGAACAAAACTACAGCCTTAGGGTTCACTAAGGAAAATATGAATTCCCGGCTGAGTACTTGGGATAAACATCTCCTTTCCTTCAGTGGTCGTGAAGTCTTCATTAAAGCGGTTATCCAATCTATGCCTCAATATGTCATGTCCTGTTACCTCTTACCACAAAATATTATTGATGATATGACTACCGTCATACGTTGATATTGGTGGTCGGGGAAAGCTGGCAAACGTGGGTGGCACATGCTTCCCTGGGACACTCTCTGCCTCCCTAAAGCTGTTGGAGGTGTAGGGTTTCGTGATCTTCACCACTTTAACATCGCTCTGCTAGGCAAACAAATTTGGCGGTTAATTTGTGAGCCTGATAACCTTCTAAGTCAGGTCTACAAATGTAAGTACTTTCCCACGGGCTTCGTCCTATAGTCCGCTCATACGCGAAGTTCTTCCTTTGCTTGGAAGGGTCTAAGTATTGCTATTTCTAAGCTTCATTACGAGTTTTTCAAACGCCCTGGCATGTCCAGTAACGTTCAGATTCATTTTGATAGGTGGGGTGGTTCTCAGCCCGTTCACCTTTATGGTGATTATGAAATAAATGACGAAGTCCCTCTTCGTGCAAGATCTTTCATGCTTCATGATTTACCCCGTTGGGATGAAGGAAAAGTGAGAGATTATTTTTTCTATGAAGATGCTAATACCATCCTTAACGTCCCAATTATTAACGATATTAATGACTCTACTCTTTGGGGTTACCATGATGCAGGTATCTATACGGTCCGCTCTGGTTATCAATTTTTGTAATCGCAATTAGGGCCTGTTAACAGGCCTTCTAAACTTTGGAAAATCTTGGCTAAGTTGCCTACTCTGCCCAAAGTTCGTTCCTTTGGATGACGTTTATGTCATGATGCGTTACCCTCCGGTCAGAAAATTTTGCAGGCTAACCTTGGTCCTGGAGTTTGCCCTATTTGCAACCTGACTGTCGAATCTTCTATCCATGCTATGCGTGATTGTCCTAGTGCTAAGGAGGCGATCCTCTTGGCAGGCCTTCCCCATAGGTTGTTGTCCAATGTCTATACTTCTCCCCATCAGTGGCTTTCTGATGCTGCTGGTTTTCTCTCCTTACACCAATTTTCTCTTCTTATCATAATTTTATGGAACCTTTGGAATCGCCGTAATGACTTGGTTCATAACAACCATATTCAACAGATTTGGTTAACTGTTGGCTCTGCCCAAAAACTTCTCACTGATTATACATCCTCTAATGATGAGGCCCGCCAATCCTCCCGGCTAGCTGAGCCCACTCTTGCTCCAGCTAGATGGATGAAACCGGCTCCCGGTTTTGTCAAAATTAACACGGATGGGGCTTTTGACCCTGTTCTGAGAGGAGCTGCTGCTGGTGTTATTGCTCGTGATTCTTCTGGTACCGTGCTTGGTGACTGTTTCATGCCCCTTCTTTGTCTGAATCCTGCCTCTGCTGAGGCTCTTGCTATTCTGGAAGGTTTACGGCTCGCTGCCGCCAATGGATGGTCCAATGTGATACTGGAAACTGACTCTGCGTCCATTACCAACAAAATTAATAATGCTCCGCCTCAAGATCTTTCCACAGTGCAGCACTTGATAACTCACATTCGTGCCACTCTGGGTACTATACCTAATTGTAAGATTTGTTATGTGCCTAGAGATGCAAATGTTGTAGCCCATACTCTAGCTAGTAGGGCTTTGTGTTCCTTTTCTTCTTGTTCTTTTGATTGTTTCTTTCCCGATTTTATTCAAGCCTCTGTAAACTTGGAGAGGTTCTTCTCTTCTTCTCAACAATACCTTGGGTACTATTTTCCCCATAGGGGCCTTCTCACCTCTCGGGGTGGTCGGCTATAGGGGTTTTTTAATTAGGCCCTTTACTTCAAAAAAAAAAATTCGAACGGATTCTCTATAGAGCATATTTAGACATGCTCGTATTAATAGCATCAAAACGACAACCAAATGTTTTTATATTAAATTTTATGAGTTCAAATAGTTAATTATAGGCTTTTGAACAAAATTATACAGATTAATCTCAAATTTTCATCTTTTTACTCGATTAAAATTCGAACAGAATCTCTATAAAGCCCATTTAGATATATGCACGTTTTAAACGCATCAAAACGACAACCAAATTTTATTAAAATCAAATTTTAAGATTACAAATATTTAATTATTAGATTTTGAACAAAATTATACAGATTAATCTGAAATTTTCAGAATTTTACTTGGTTAAAATTAGAACAAAATCTCTATAAAGCCCATTTAGACATGCACGTTTTAATCCCAACAAAACGACAACCAAATGTTATTAAATCAAATTTTATGAGTTTAAATATTTAATTATGGGCTTTTGAACAAAATTATACAGATTAATATCAAATTTTAAGGTTTTTACTCAGTTAAAATTCGAACGGATTCTCTATAGACCATATTTAGACATGCTCGTATTAATCGCATCAAAACGTCAACCAAATGTTATTAAATTAAATTTTATGAGTTCAAATAGTTAATTATAGGCTCTTGAACAAAATTATACAGATTAATCTCAAATTTTCAGGTTTTTACTCGGTTAAAATTCGAACGGAATCTCTATAAAGCCCATTTAGATATGCACGTTTTAATAGCATCAAAACGACAACCAAATTTTATTAAAACCAAATTTTATGATTTCAAATAATTAATTATTAGCTTTCGAATAAAATTAAACAGATTAATCTTAAATTTATAGAAATTTACTCGGTTATAATTAGAACGGAATCTCTATAAAGCCCATTTAGATATGCACGTTTTAATCCCAACAAAACGACAACCAAATGTTATAAAATCAAATTATATGAGTTTAAATATTTAATTATGGGCTTTTGAACAAAATTATACAGATTAATCTCAAATTTTAAGGTTTTTACTCGTTTAAAAATCGAACGGATTCTCTATAGAGCACATTTAGACATGCTCGTATTAATCGCATCAAAACGACAACCAAATGTTATTAAATTAAATTTTATGAGTTCAAATAGTTAATTATAGGTTTTTGAACGAAATTATACAGATTAATCTCAAATTTTCAGCTTTTTACTTGGTTAAAATTCGAACGGAATCTCTATAAAGCCCATTTAGACATGCACGTTTTAATAGCATCAAAACGACAACTAAATTTTATTAAAACCAAATTTTATGATTTCAAATAATTAATTATTAGCTTTCGAACAAAATTGTACAGATTAATCTTAAATTTTCAGAAATTTACTCGGTTATAATTAGAACAGAATCTCTATAAAGCCCATTTAGACATGCACGTTTTAATCCCAACAAAACGACAACTAAATGTTATTAAATCAAATTTTATGAGTTTAAATATTTAATTATGGGCTTTTGAACAAAATTATATAGATTAATCTCAAATTTTCAGCTTTTTACTCGATTAAAATTCGAACGGAATCCCTATAAAGCCAATTTATACATGCACGTTTTAATGGCATCAAAACGACAAACAAATTTTACTAAAATCAAATTTTATAATTTCAAATATTTAATTATTAGCTTTTGAAAAAAATTATACAGATTAATCTGAAATTTTCAGAATCTTACTCGGTTAAAATTTAGAACGGAATCTCTATAAAGCCCATTTAGACATGCACGTTTTAATCCCAACAAAACGACAACCAAATGTTATTAAATCAAATATTATGAGTTTAAATTTTTAATTATGGGCTTTTGAACAAAATTATACACATTACTCTCAAATTTTAAGGTTTTTACTCGTTTAAAATTCGAACGGATTCTCTATAGAGCACATTTAGACATGCTCGTATTAATCGCATCAAAACGATAACCAAATGTTATTAAATTAAATTTTATGAGTTCAAATTGTTAATTATAAGCTTTTGAATAAAATCATTCAGATTAATCTCAAATTTTCAGCTTTTTACTCGGTTAAAATTCGAACGGAATCTCTATAAAGCCCATTTAGACAAGCACGTTTTAATCGCATAAAAACGACAACCAAATTTTATTAAAATCAAATTTTATGATTTCAAATATTTAATTATTAGTTTTTGAACAAAATTATACAGATTAATCTCAAATTTTTAGCTTTTTACTCGACTAAAATTCGAACGGAATCTCTATAAAGCCCATTTAGACAAGCACGTTTTAATCGCATCAAAACGACAACCAAATTTTATTAAAATCAAAATTTATGATTTCAAATATTTAATTATTAGATTTTGAACAAAATTATACAGATTAATCTGAAATTTTCAGAATTTTACTCGATTAAAATTAGAACGGAATCTCTATAAAGCCCATTTAGACATGCACGTTTTAATCCCAACAAAACGACAACCAAATGTTATTAAATCAAATATTAGGAGTTTAAATATTTAATTATGGGCTTTTGAACAAAATTATACAGATTAATCTCAAATTTTAAGGTTTTTACTCGTTTAAAATTCGAACGTATTCTCTATAGAGCACATTTAGACATGCTCGTATTAATCGCATCGAAAGGACAACCAAATGTTATTAAATTAAATTTTATAAGTTCAAATAGTTAATTATAGGCTTTTGAACAACATTATACAGATTAATCTCAAATTTTCAGCTTTTTACTCGGTTAAAATTCGAACGGAATCTCTATAAAGCCCATTTAGACATGCACGTTTTAATCGCATCAAAACGACAACCAAATTTTATTTAAATCAGATTTTATGATTTCAAATATTTAATTATTAGATTTTGAACAAAATTATACAGATTAATCTGAAATTTTTAGAATTTTACTCGGTTAAAATTAGAACGGAATCTCTATAAAGCCCATTTAGACATGCACGTTTTAATCCCAACAAAACGACAACCAAATGTTATTAAATCAAATATTATGAGTTTAAATATTTAATTATGGGCTTTTGAACAAAATTATACACATTACTCTCAAATTTTAAGGTTTTTACTCGTTTAAAATTCGAACGGATTCTCTATAGAGCACATTTAGACATGCTTGTATTAATCGCATCAAAACGATAACCAAATATTATTAAATTAAATTTTATGTGTTCAAATTGTTAATTATAAGCTTTTGAATAAAATCATTCAGATTAATCTCAAATTTTTAGCTTTTTACTCGGTTAAAATTCGAACGGAATCTCTATAAAGCCCATTTAGACAAGCACGTTTTAATCGCATCAAAACGACAACCAAATTTTATTAAAATCAAATTTTATGATTTCAAATATTTAATTATTAGATTTTGAACAAAATTATACAGATTAATCTGAAATTTTCAGAATTTTACTCGATTAAAATTAGAACGGAATCTCTATAAAGCCCATTTAGACATGCACGTTTTAATCCCAACAAAACGACAACCAAATGTTATTAAATCAAATATAATGAGTTTAAATATTTAATTATGGGCTTTTGAACAAAATTATACAGATTAATCTCAAATTTTAAGGTTTTTACTCAGTTAAAATTCGAACGGATTCTCTATAGAGCACATTTAGACATGCTCGTATTAATCGCATCGAAAGGACAACCAAATGTTATTAAATTAAATTTTATAAGTTCAAATAGTTAATTATAGGCTTTTGAACAACATTATACAGATTAATCTCAAATTTTCAGCTTTTTACTCGGTTAAAATTCGAACGGAATCTCTATAAAGCCCATTTAGACATGCACGTTTTAATCGCATCAAAACGACAACCAAATTTTATTTAAATCAGATTTTATGATTTCAAATATTTAATTATTAGATTTTGAACAAAATTATACAGATTAATCTGAAATTTTTAGAATTTTACTCGGTTAAAATTAGAACGGAATCTCTATAAAGCCCATTTAGACATGCACGTTTTAATCCCAACAAAACGACAACCAAATGTCATTAAATCAAATATTATGAGTTTAAATATTTAATTATGGGCTTTTGAACAAAATTATACAGATTAATCTCAAATTTTAAGGTTTTTACTCAGTTAAAATTTGAACGGATTCTCTATAGAGCACATTTAGACATGTTCGTATTAATCGCATCGAAAGAACAACCAAATGTTATTAAATTAAATTTTATGAGTTCAAATAGTTAATTATAGGCTTTTGAACAAAATTATACAGATTAATCTCAAATTTTCAGCTTTTTACTCGACTAAAATTCGAACGGAATCTCTATAAAGTCCATTTAGACATGTACGTTTTAATAGCATCAAAACGATAACCAAATTTTATTAAAATCAAATTTTATGATTTCAAATATTTCATTATTAGCTTTTGAACAAAATTATACAGATTAATCTGAAATTTTCAGAATTTTACTCGGTTAAAATTAGAACGGAATCTTTATAAAGCCCATTTAGACATGCACGTTTTAATCCCAACAAAACGACAACCAAATGTTATTAAATCAAATATTATGAGTTTGAATATTTAATTATGGGCTTTTGAACAAAATTATACACATTACTCTCAAATTTTAAGGTTTTTACTCGTTTAAAATTCGAACGGATTCTCTATAGAGCACATTTAGACATGCTTGTATTAATCGCATCAAAACGATAACCAAATATTATTAAATTAAATTTTATGTGTTCAAATTGTTAATTATAAGCTTTTGAATAAAATCATTCAGATTAATCTCAAATTTTTAGCTTTTTACTCGGTTAAAATTCGAACGGAATCTCTATAAAGCCCATTTAGACAAGCACGTTTTAATCGCATCAAAACGACAACCAAATTTTATTAAAATCAAATTTTATGATTTCAAATATTTAATTATTAGATTTTGAACAAAATTATACAGATTAATCTGAAATTTTCAGAATTTTACTCGATTAAAATTAGAACGGAATCTCTATAAAGCCCATTTAGACATGCACGTTTTAATCCCAACAAAACGACAACCAAATGTTATTAAATCAAATATAATGAGTTTAAATATTTAATTATGGGCTTTTGAACAAAATTATACAGATTAATCTCAAATTTTAAGGTTTTTACTCAGTTAAAATTCGAACGGATTCTCTATAGAGCACATTTAGACATGCTCGTATTAATCGCATCGAAAGGACAACCAAATGTTATTAAATTAAATTTTATAAGTTCAAATAGTTAATTATAGGCTTTTGAACAACATTATACAGATTAATCTCAAATTTTCAGCTTTTTACTCGGTTAAAATTCGAACGGAATCTCTATAAAGCCCATTTAGACATGCACGTTTTAATCGCATCAAAACGACAACCAAATTTTATTTAAATCAGATTTTATGATTTCAAATATTTAATTATTAGATTTTGAACAAAATTATACAGATTAATCTGAAATTTTTAGAATTTTACTCGGTTAAAATTAGAACGGAATCTCTATAAAGCCCATTTAGACATGCACGTTTTAATCCCAACAAAACGACAACCAAATGTCATTAAATCAAATATTATGAGTTTAAATATTTAATTATGGGCTTTTGAACAAAATTATACAGATTAATCTCAAATTTTAAGGTTTTTACTCAGTTAAAATTTGAACGGATTCTCTATAGAGCACATTTAGACATGTTCGTATTAATCGCATCGAAAGAACAACCAAATGTTATTAAATTAAATTTTATGAGTTCAAATAGTTAATTATAGGCTTTTGAACAAAATTATACAGATTAATCTCAAATTTTCAGCTTTTTACTCGACTAAAATTCGAACGGAATCTCTATAAAGTCCATTTAGACATGTACGTTTTAATAGCATCAAAACGATAACCAAATTTTATTAAAATCAAATTTTATGATTTCAAATATTTCATTATTAGCTTTTGAACAAAATTATACAGATTAATCTGAAATTTTCAGAATTTTACTCGGTTAAAATTAGAACGGAATCTTTATAAAACCCATTTAGACATGCACGTTTTAATCCCAACAAAACGACAACCAAATGTTATTAAATCAAATATTATGAGTTTGAATATTTAATTATGGGCTTTTGAACAAAATTATACACATTACTCTCAAATTTTAAGGTTTTTACTCGTTTAAAATTCGAACGGATTCTCTATAGAGCACATTTAGACATGCTTGTATTAATCGCATCAAAACGATAACCAAATATTATTAAATTAAATTTTATGTGTTCAAATTGTTAATTATAAGCTTTTGAATAAAATCATTCAGATTAATCTCAAATTTTTAGCTTTTTACTCGGTTAAAATTCGAACGGAATCTCTATAAAGCCCATTTAGACAAGCACGTTTTAATCGCATCAAAACGACAACCAAATTTTATTAAAATCAAATTTTATGATTTCAAATATTTAATTATTAGATTTTGAACAAAATTATACAGATTAATCTGAAATTTTCAGAATTTTACTCGATTAAAATTAGAACGGAATCTCTATAAAGCCCATTTAGACATGCACGTTTTAATCCCAACAAAACGACAACCAAATGTTATTAAATCAAATATAATGAGTTTAAATATTTAATTATGGGCTTTTGATCAAAATTATACAGATTAATCTCAAATTTTAAGGTTTTTACTCAGTTAAAATTCGAACGGATTCTCTATAGAGCACATTTAGACATGTTCGTATTAATCGCATCGAAAGAACAACCAAATGTTATTAAATTAAATTTTATGAGTTCAAATAGTTAATTATAGGCTTTTGAACAAAATTATACAGATTAATCTCAAATTTTCAGCTTTTTACTCGACTAAAATTCGAACGGAATCTCTATAAAGTCCATTTAGACATGTACGTTTTAATAGCATCAAAACGATAACCAAATTTTATTAAAATCAAATTTTATGATTTCAAATATTTCATTATTAGCTTTTGAACAAAATTATACAGATTAATCTGAAATTTTCAGAATTTTACTCGGTTAAAATTAGAACGGAATCTCTATAAAGCCCATTTAGACATGCACGTTTTAATCCCAACAAAACGACAACCAAATGTTATTAAATCAAATATTAGGAGTTTAAATATTTAATTATGGGCTTTTGAACAAAATTATACACATTACTCTCAAATTTTAAGGTTTTTACTCGTTTAAAATTCGAACGGATTCTCTATAGAGCACATTTAGACATGCTCGTATTAATCGCATCAAAACGATAACCAAATGTTATTAAATTAAATTTTATGAGTTCAAATTGTTAATTATAAGCTTTTGAATAAAATTATTCAGATTAATCTCAAATTTTCAGCTTTTTACTCGGTTAAAATTCGAACGGAATCTCTATAAAGCCCATTTAGACAAGCACGTTTTAATCGCATCAAAACGACAACCAAATTATATTAAAATCAAAATTTATGATTTCAAATATTTAATTATTAGATTTTGAACAAAATTATACAGATTAATCTGAAATTTTCAGAATTTTACTCGATTAAAATTAGAACGGAATCTCTATAAAGCCCATTTAGACATGCACGTTTTAATCCCAACAAAACGACAACCAAATGTTATTGAATCAAATATTATGAGTTTAAATATTTAATTATGGGCTTTTGAACAAAATTATACAGATTAATCTCAAATTTTAAGGTTTTTACTCGTTTAAAATTCGAATGTATTCTCTATAGAGCACATTTAGACATGTTCGTATTAATCGCATCGAAAGGACAACCAAATGTTATTAAATTAAATTTTATGAGTTCAAATAGTTAATTATAGGCTTTTGAACAAAATTATACAGATTAATCTCAAATTTTCAGCTTTTTACTCGACTAAAATTCGAACAGAATCTCTATAAAGCCCATTTAGACATGTACGTTTTAATAGCATCAAAACGATAACCAAATTTTATTAAAATCAAATTTTATGATTTCAAATATTTAATTATTAGCTTTTGAACAAAATTATACAGATTAATCTGAAAATTTCAGAATTTTACTCGGTTAAAATTAGAACGGAATCTCTATAAAGCCCATTTAGACATGCACGTTTTAATCCCAACAAAACGACAACCAAATGTTATTAAATCAAATATTAGGAGTTTAAATATTTAATTACGGGCTTTTGAACAAAATTATACAGATTAATCTCAAATTTTAAGGTTTTTACTCGTTTAAAATTCGAACGGATTCTCTATAGAGCACATTTAGCCATGCTCGTATTAATCGCATCGAAAGGACAACCAAATGTTATTAAAATAAATTTTATAAGTTCAAATAGTTAATTATAGGCTTTTGAACAACATTATACAGATTAATCTCAAATTTTCAGCTTTTTACTCGACTAAAATTCGAACGGAATCTCTATAAAGCCCATTTAGACATGTACGTTTTAATAGCATCAAAACGATAACCAAATTTTATTAAAATCAAATTTTATGATTTCAAATATTTCATTATTAGCTTTTGAACAAAATTATACAGATTAATCTGAAATTTTCAGAATTTTACTCGGTTAAAATTAGAACGGAATCTCTATAAAGCCCATTTAGACATGCACGTTTTAATCCCCAAAAAATGAAAACCAAATGTTATTAAATCAAATATTATGAGTTTAAATATTTAATTATGGGCTTTTGAACAAAATTATACAGATTATCTCAAATTTTAAGGTTTTTACTCAGTTAAAATTCGAACGGATTCTCTATAGAGGACATTTAGACATGTTAGTATTAATCGCATCGAAAGGACAACCAAATGTTATTAAATTAAATTTTATGAGTTCAAATAGTTAATTATAGGCTTTTGAACAAAATTATACAGATTAATCTCAAATTTTCAGCTTTTTACTCGACTAAAATTCGAACGGAATCTCTTTAAAGCCCATTTAGACAAGCACGTTTTAATCGCATCAAAACGACAACCAAATTTTATTAAAATCAAATTGTATGATTTCAAATATTTAATTATTAGATTTTGAACAAAATTATACAGATTAATCTGAAATTTTCAGAATTTTACTCGATTAAAATTAGAACGGAATCTCTATAAAGCCCATTTAGACATGCACGTTTTAATCCCAACAAAACGACAACCAAATGTTATTAAATCAAATATTATGAGTTTAAATATTTAATTATGGGCTTTTGAACAAAATTATACAGATTAATCTCAAATTTTAAGGTTTTTACTCAGTTAAAATTCGAACGGATTCTCTATAGAGCACATTTAGACATGCTCGTATTAATCGCATCGAAAGGACAACCAAATGTTATTAAATTAAATTTTATGAGTTCAAATAGTTAATTATAGGCTTTTGAACAAAATTATACAGATTAATCTCAAATTTTCAGCTTTTTACTCGACTAAAATTCGAACGGAATCTCTATAAATCCCATTTAGACATGTACGTTTTAATAGCATCAAAACGACAACCAAATTTTATTAAAATCAAATTTTATGATTTCAAATATTTAATTATTAGCTTTTGAACAAAATTATACAGATTAATCTGAAAATTTCAGAATTTTACTCCGTTAAAATTAGAACGAAATCTCTATAAAGCCCATTTAGACATGCACGTTTTAATCCCAACAAAACGACAACCAAATGTTATTAAATCAAATATTATGAGTTTAAATATTTAATTATGGGCTTTTGAACAAAATTATATAGATTAATCTCAAATTTTCAGCTTTTTACTCGATTAAAATTCGAACGGAATCCCTATAAAGCCAATTTATACATGCACGTTTTAATGGCATCAAAACGACAAACAAATTTTACTAAAATCAAATTTTATAATTTCAAATATTTAATTATTAGCTTTTGAAAAAAATTATACAGATTAATCTGAAATTTTAAGAATCTTACTCGGTTAAAATTTAGAACGGAATCTCTATAAAGCCCATTTAGACATGCACGTTTTAATCCCAACAAAACGACAACCAAATGTTTTTAAATCAAATATTATGAGTTTAAATTTTTAATTATGGGCTTTTGAACAAAATTATACACATTACTCTCAAATTTTAAGGTTTTTACTCGTTTAAAATTCGAACGGATTCTCTATAGAGCACATTTAGACATGCTCGTATTAATCGCATCGAAAGGACAACCAAATGTTATTAAATTAAATTTTATGAGTTCAAATAGTTAATTATAGGCTTTTGAACAAAATTATACAGATTAATCTCAAATTTTCAGCTTTTTACTCGGTTAAAATTCGAACGGAATCTCTATAAAGCCCATTTAGACATGCACGTTTTAATAGCATCAAAACGACAACTAAATTTTATTAAAACCAAATTTTATGATTTCAAATAATTAATTATTAGCTTTCGAACAAAATTGTACAGATTAATCTTAAATTTTCAGAAATTTACTCGGTTATAATTAGAACAGAATCTCTATAAAGCCCATTTAGACATGCACGTTTTAATCCCAACAAAACGACAACTAAATGTTATTAAATCAAATTTTATGAGTTTAAATATTTAATTATGGGCTTTTGAACAAAATTATATAGATTAATCTCAAATTTTCAGCTTTTTACTCGATTAAAATTCGAACGGAATCCCTATAAAGCCAATTTATACATGCACGTTTTAATGGCATCAAAACGACAAACAAATTTTACTAAAATCAAATTTTATAATTTCAAATATTTAATTATTAGCTTCTGAAAAAAATTATACAGATTAATCTGAAATTTTCAGAATCTTACTCGGTTAAAATTTAGAACGGAATCTCTATAAAGCCCATTTAGACATGCACGTTTTAATCCCAACAAAACGACAACCAAATGTTATTAAATCAAATATTATGAGTTTAAATTTTTAATTATGGGCTTTTGAACAAAATTATACACATTACTCTCAAATTTTAAGGTTTTTACTCGTTTAAAATTCGAACGGATTCTCTATAGAGCACATTTAGACATGTTCGTATTAATCGCATCGAAAGGACAACCAAATGTTATTAAATTAAATTTTATGAGTTCAAATAGTTAATTATAGGCTTTTGAACAAAATTATACAGATTAATCTCAAATTTTCAGCTTTTTACTTTGTTAAAATTCGAACGGAATCTCTATAAAGCCCATTTAGACAAGCACGTTTTAATCGCATAAAAACGACAACCAAATTTTATTAAAATCAAATTTTTTGATTTCAAATATTTAATTATTAGTTTTTGAACAAAATTATACAGATTAATCTCAAATTTTTAGCTTTTTACTCGACTAAAATTCGAACGGAATCTCTATAAAGCCCATTTAGACAAGCACGTTTTAATCGCATCAAAACGACAACCAAATTTTATTAAAATCAAAATTTATGATTTCAAATATTTAATTATTAGATTTTGAACAAAATTATACAGATTAATCTGAATTTTTCAGAATTTTACTCGATTAAAATTAGAACGGAATCTCTATAAAGCCCATTTAGTATTGCACGTTTTAATCCCAACAAAACGACAACCAAATGTTATTAAATCAAATATTAGGAGTTTAAATATTTAATTATGGGCTTTTGAACAAAATTATACAGATTAATCTCAAATTTTAAGGTTTTTACTCGTTTAAAATTCGAACGTATTCTCTATAGAGCACATTTAGATATGCTCGTATTAATCGCATCGAAAGGACAACCAAATGTTATTAAATTAAATTTTATAAGTTCAAATAGTTAATTATAGGCTTTTGAACAACATTATACAGATTAATCTCAAATTTTCAGCTTTTTACTCGGTTAAAATTCGAACGGAATCTCTATAAAGCCCATTTAGACATGCACGTTTTAATCGCATCAAAACGACAACCAAATTTTATTTAAATCAGATTTTATGATTTCAAATATTTAATTATTAGATTTTGAACAAAATTATACAGATTAATCTGAAATTTTTAGAATTTTACTCGGTTAAAATTAGAACGGAATCTCTATAAAGCCCATTTAGACATGCACGTTTTAATCCCAACAAAACGACAACCAAATGTCATTAAATCAAATATTATGAGTTTAAATATTTAATTATGGGCTTTTGAACAAAATTATACAGATTAATCTCAAATTTTAAGGTTTTTACTCAGTTAAAATTTGAACGGAGTCTCTATAGAGCACATTTAGACATGTTCGTATTAATCGCATCGAAAGAACAACCAAATGTTATTAAATTAAATTTTATGAGTTCAAATAGTTAATTATAGGCTTTTGAACAAAATTATACAGATTAATCTCAAATTTTCAGCTTTTTACTCGACTAAAATTCGAACGGAATCTCTATAAAGCCCATTTAGACATGTACGTTTTAATAGCATCAAAACGATAACCAAATTTTATTAAAATCAAATTTTATGATTTCAAATATTTCATTATTAGCTTTTGAACAAAATTATACAGATTAATCTGAAATTTTCAGAATTTTACTCGGTTAAAATTAGAACGGAATCTTTATAAAGCCCATTTAGACATGCACGTTTTAATCCCAACAAAACGACAACCAAATGTTATTAAATCAAATATTATGAGTTTAAATATTTAATTATGGGCTTTTGAACAAAATTATACACATTACTCTCAAATTTTAAGGTTTTTACTCGTTTAAAATTCGAACGGATTCTCTATAGAGCACATTTAGACATGCTTGTATTAATCGCATCAAAACGATAACCAAATGTTATTAAATTAAATTTTATGTGTTCAAATTGTTAATTATAAGCTTTTGAATAAAATCATTCAGATTAATCTAAAATTTTTAGCTTTTTACTCGGTTAAAATTCGAACGGAATCTCTATAAAGCCCATTTAGACAAGCACGTTTTAATCGCATCAAAACGACAACCAAATTTTATTAAAATCAAATTTTATGATTTCAAATATTTAATTATTAGATTTTGAACAAAATTATACAGATTAATCTGAAATTTTCAGAATTTTACTCGATTAAAATTAGAACGGAATCTCTATAAAGCCCATTTAGACATGCACGTTTTAATCCCAACAAAACGACAACCAAATGTTATTAAATCAAATATAATGAGTTTAAATATTTAATTATGGGCTTTTGAACAAAATTATACAGATTAATCTCAAATTTTAAGGTTTTTACTCAGTTAAAATTCGAACGGATTCTCTATAGAGCACATTTAGACATGTTCGTATTAATCGCATCGAAAGGACAACCAAATGTTATTAAATTAAATTTTATGAGTTCAAATAGTTAATTATAGGCTTTTGAACAAAATTATACAGATTAATCTCAAATTTTCAGCTTTTTACTCGACTAAAATTCGAACGGAATCTCTATAAAGCCCATTTAGACATGTACGTTTTAATAGCATCAAAACGATAACCAAATTTTATTAAAATCAAATTTTATGATTTCAAATATTTCATTATTAGCTTTTGAACAAAATTATACAGATTAATCTGAAATTTTCAGAATTTTACTCGGTTAAAATTAGAACGGAATCTCTATAAAGCCCATTTAGACATGCACGTTTTAATCCCAACAAAACGACAACCAAATGTTATTAAATCAAATATTATGAGTTTAAATATTTAATTATGGGCTTTTGAACAAAATTATACACATTACTCTCAAATTTTAAGGTTTTTACTCGTTTAAAATTCGAACGGATTCTCTATAGAGCACATTTAGACATGCTCGTATTAATCGCATCAAAACGATAACCAAATGTTATTAAATTAAATTTTATGAGTTCAAATTGTTAATTATAAGCTTTTGAATAAAATCATTCAGATTAATCTCAAATTTTCAGCTTTTTACTCGGTTAAAATTCGAACGGAATCTCTATAAAGCCCATTTAGACAAGCACGTTTTAATCGCATCAAAACGACAACCAAATTATATTAAAATCAAAATTTATGATTTCAAATATTTAATTATTAGATTTTGAACAAAATTATACAGATTAATCTGAAATTTTCAGAATTTTACTCGATTAAAATTAGAACGGAATCTCTATAAAGCCCATTTAGACATGCACGTTTTAATCCCAACAAAACGACAACCAAATGTTATTAAATCAAATATTATGAGTTTAAATATTTAATTATGGGCTTTTGAACAAAATTATACAGATTATTCTCAAATTTTAAGGTTTTTACTCAGTTAAAATTCGAACGGATTCTCTATAGAGCACATTTAGACATGTTCGTATTAATCGCATCGAAAGGACAACCAAATGTTATTAAATTAAATTTTATGAGTTCAAATATTTAATTATTAGCTTTTGAACAAAATTATACAGATTAATCTGAAAATTTCAGAATTTTACTCCGTTAAAATTAGAACGGAATCTCTATAAAGCCCATTTAGACATGCACGTTTTAATCCCAACAAAACGACAACCAAATGTTATTAAATCAAATATTATGAGTTTAAATATTTAATTATGGGCTTTTGAACAAAATTATACAGATTAATCTCAAATTTTAAGGTTTTTACTCAGTTAAAATTCGAACGGATTCTCTATAGAGCACATTTAGACATGTTCCTATTAATCGCATCGAAAGGACAACCCAATGTTATTAAATTAAATTTTATGAGTTCAAATAGTTAATTATAGGCTTTTGAACAAAATTATACAGATTAATCTCAAATTTTCAGCTTTTTACTCGACTAAAATTCGAACGGAATCTCTATAAAGCCCATTTAGACATGTACGTTTTAATAGCATCAAAACGACAACCAAATTTTATTAAAATCAAATTTTATGATTTCAAATATTTAATTATTAGCTTTTGAACAAAATTATACAGATTAATCTGAAAATTTCAGAATTTTACTCCGTTAAAATTAGAACGGAATCTCTATAAAGCCCATTTAGACATGCACGTTTTAATCCCAACAAAACGACAACCAAATGTTATTAAATCAAATATTATGAGTTTAAATATTTAATTATGGGCTTTTGAACAAAATTATACAGATTAATCTCAAATTTTAAAGTTTTTACTCAGTTAAAATTCGAACGGATTCTCTATAGAGCACATTTAGACATGTTCGTATTAATCGCATCGAAAGGACAACCAAATGTTATTAAATTAAATTTTATGAGTTCAAATAGTTAATTATAGGCTTTTGAACAAAATTATACAGATTAATCTCAAATTTTCAGCTTTTTACTCGACTAAAATTCGAACGGAATCTCTATAAAGCCCATTTAGACATGTACGTTTTAATAGCATCAAAACGATAACCAAATTTTATTAAAATTAAATTTTATGATTTCAAATATTTAATTATTAGCTTTTGAACAAAATTATACAGATTAATCTGAAAATTTCAGAATTTTACTCGGTTAAAATTAGAACGGAATCTCTATAAAGCCCATTTAGACATGCACGTTTTAATCCCAACAAAACGACAACCAAATGTTATTAAATCAAATATTATGAGTTTAAATATTTAATTATGGGCTTTTGAACAAAATTATACACATTACTCTCAAATTTTAAGGTTTTTACTCGTTTAAAATTCGAACGGATTCTCTATAGATCACATTTAGACATGCTCGTATTAATCACATCAAAACGACAACCAAATGTTATTAAATTAAATTTTATGAGTTCAAATAGTTAATTATAGTCTTTTCAACAAAATTATACAGATTAATCTCAACTTTTCAGCATTTTACTCGGTTAAAATTCGAACGGAATCTCTATAAAGCCCATTTAGACATGCACGTTTTAATCGCATCAAAACGACAACCAAATTTTATTAAAATCAAATTTTATGATTTCAAATATTTAATTATTAGATTTTGAACAAAATTATACAGACTAATCTGAAATTTTTAGAATTTTACTCGGTTAAAATTAGAACGGAATCTCTATAAAGCCCATTTAGACATGCATGTTTTAATCCCAACAAAACGACAACCAAATGTTATTAAATCAAATATTATGAGTTTAAATATTTAATTATGGGCTTTTGAACAAAATTATACAGATTAATCTCAAATTTTAAAGTTTTTACTCAGTTAAAATTCGAACGGATTCTCTATAGAGCACATTTAGACATGTTCGTATTAATCGCATCGAAAGGACAACCAAATGTTATTAAATTAAATTTTATGAGTTCAAATAGTTAATTATAGGCTTTTGAACAAAATTATACAGATTAATCTCAAATTTTCAGCTTTTTACTCGACTAAAATTCGAACGGAATCTCTATAAAGCCCATTTAGACATGTACGTTTTAATAGCATCAAAACGATAACCAAATTTTATTAAAATTAAATTTTATGATTTCAAATATTTAATTATTAGCTTTTGAACAAAATTATACAGATTAATCTGAAAATTTCAGAATTTTACTCGGTTAAAATTAGAACGGAATCTCTATAAAGCCCATTTAGACATGCACGTTTTAATCCCAACAAAACGACAACCAAATGTTATTAAATCAAATATTATGAGTTTAAATATTTAATTATGGGCTTTTGAACAAAATTATACACATTACTCTCAAATTTTAAGGTTTTTACTCGTTTAAAATTCGAACGGATTCTCTATAAAGCACATTTAGACATGTTCGTATTAATCGCATCGAAAGGACAACCAAATGTTATTAAATTAAATTTTATGAGTTCAAATAGTTAATTATAGGCTTTTGAACAAAATTATACAGATTAATCTCAAATTTTCAGCTTTTTACTCGACTAAAATTCGAACGGAATCTCTATAAAGCCCATTTAGACATGTACGTTTTAATAGCATCAAAACGATAACCAAATTTTATTAAAATTAAATTTTATGATTTCAAATATTTAATTATTAGCTTTTGAACAAAATTATACAGATTAATCTGAAAATTTCAGAATTTTACTCGGTTAAAATTAGAACGGAATCTCTATAAAGCCCATTTAGACATGCACGTTTTAATCCCAACAAAACGACAACCAAATGTTATTAAATCAAATATTATGAGTTTAAATATTTAATTATGGGCTTTTGAACAAAATTATACACATTACTCTCAAATTTTAAGGTTTTTACTCGTTTAAAATTCGAACGGATTCTCTATAGAGCACATTTAGACATGCTCGTATTAATCGCATCGAAAGGACAACCAAATGTTATTAAATTAAATTTTATGAGTTCAAATAGTTAATTATAGGCTTTTGAACAAAATTATACAGATTAATCTCAAATTTTCAGCTTTTTACTCGACTAAAATTCGAACGGAATCTCTATAAAGCCCATTTAGACATGTACGTTTTAATAGCATCAAAACGATAACCAAATTTTATTAAAATTAAATTTTATGATTTCAAATATTTAATTATTAGCTTTTGAACAAAATTATACAGATTAATCTGAAAATTTCAGAATTTTACTCGGTTAAAATTAGAACGGAATCTCTATAAAGCCCATTTAGACATGCACGTTTTAATCCCAACAAAACGACAACCAAATGTTATTAAATCAAATATTATGAGTTTAAATATTTAATTATGGGCTTTTGAACAAAATTATACACATTACTCTCAAATTTTAAGGTTTTTACTCGTTTAAAATTCGAACGGATTCTCTATAGAGCACATTTAGACATGCTCGTATTAATCGCATCAAAACGATAACCAAATGTTATTAAATTAAATTTTATGAGTTCAAATTGTTAATTATAAGCTTTTGAATAAAATCATTCAGATTAATCTCAAATTTTCAGCTTTTTACTCGGTTAAAATTCGAACGGAATCTCTATAAAGCCCATTTAGACAAGCACGTTTTAAACGCATCAAAACGACAACCAAATTATATTAAAATCAAATTTTATGATTTCAAATATTTAATTATTAGCTTTTGAACAAAATTATACAGATTAATCTGAAATTTTCAGAATTTTACTCCGTTAAAATTAGAACGGAATCTCTATAAAGCCCATTTAGACATGCACGTTTTAATCCCAACAAAACGACAACCAAATGTTATTAAATCAAATATTATGAGTTTAAATATTTAATTATGGGCTTTTGAACAAAATTATACAGATTAATCTCAAATTTTAAGGTTTTTACTCAGTTAAAATTCGAACGGATTCTCTATAGAGCACATTTAGACATGTTCCTATTAATCGCATCGAAAGGACAACCCAATGTTATTAAATTAAATTTTATGAGTTCAAATAGTTAATTATAGGCTTTTGAACAAAATTATACAGATTAATCTCAAATTTTCAGCTTTTTACTCGACTAAAATTCGAACGGAATCTCTATAAAGCCCATTTAGACATGTACGTTTTAATAGCATCAAAACGATAACCAAATTTTATTAAAATTAAATTTTATGATTTCAAATATTTAATTATTAGCTTTTGAACAAAATTATACAGATTAATCTGAAAATTTCAGAATTTTACTCGGTTAAAATTAGAACGGAATCTCTATAAAGCCCATTTAGACATGCACGTTTTAATCCCAACAAAACGACAACCAAATGT
Source organism: Abelmoschus esculentus (assembly GCA_035048815.1). NCBI lineage: Eukaryota > Viridiplantae > Streptophyta > Magnoliopsida > Malvales > Malvaceae > Abelmoschus > Abelmoschus esculentus. The sequence goes on along the minus strand of JAUCBN010000007.1, from coordinate 14,988,678 downwards.
TATTAAATCAAATATTATGAGTTTAAATATTTAATTATGGGCTTTTGAACAAAATTATACAGATTAATCTCAAATTTTAAAGTTTTTACTCAGTTAAAATTCGAACGGATTCTCTATAGAGCACATTTAGACATGTTCGTATTAATCGCATCGAAAGGACAACCAAATGTTATTAAATTAAATTTTATGAGTTCAAATAGTTAATTATAGGCTTTTGAACAAAATTATACAGATTAATCTCAAATTTTCAGCTTTTTACTCGACTAAAATTCGAACGGAATCTCTATAAAGCCCATTTAGACATGTACGTTTTAATAGCATCAAAACGATAACCAAATTTTATTAAAATTAAATTTTATGATTTCAAATATTTAATTATTAGCTTTTGAACAAAATTATACAGATTAATCTGAAAATTTCAGAATTTTACTCGGTTAAAATTAGAACGGAATCTCTATAAAGCCCATTTAGACATGCACGTTTTAATCCCAACAAAACGACAACCAAATGTTATTAAATCAAATATTATGAGTTTAAATATTTAATTGTGGGCTTTTGAACAAAATTATACACATTACTCTCAAATTTTAAGGTTTTTACTCGTTTAAAATTCGAACGGATTCTCTATAGAGCACATTTAGACATGCTCGTATTAATCGCATCAAAACGATAACCAAATGTTATTAAATTAAATTTTATGAGTTCAAATTGTTAATTATAAGCTTTTGAATAAAATCATTCAGATTAATCTCAAATTTTCAGCTTTTTACTCGGTTAAAATTCGAACGGAATCTCTATAAAGCCCATTTAGACAAGCACGTTTTAAACGCATCAAAACGACAACCAAATTATATTAAAATCAAATTTTATGATTTCAAATATTTAATTATTAGCTTTTGAACAAAATTATACAGATTAATCTGAAAATTTCAGAATTTTACTCCGTTAAAATTAGAACGGAATCTCTATAAAGCCCATTTAGACATGCACGTTTTAATCCCAACAAAACGACAACCAAATGTTATTAAATCAAATATTATGAGTTTAAATATTTAATTATGGGCTTTTGAACAAAATTATACAGATTAATCTCAAATTTTAAGGTTTTTACTCAGTTAAAATTCGAACGGATTCTCTATAGAGCACATTTAGACATGTTCCTATTAATCGCATCGAAAGGACAACCCAATGTTATTAAATTAAATTTTATGAGTTCAAATAGTTAATTATAGGCTTTTGAACAAAATTATACAGATTAATCTCAAATTTTCAGCTTTTTACTCGACTAAAATTCGAACGGAATCTCTATAAAGCCCATTTAGACATGTACGTTTTAATAGCATCAAAACGACAACCAAATTATATTAAAATCAAATTTTATGATTTCAAATATTTAATTATTAGCTTTTGAACAAAATTATACAGATTAATCTGAAAATTTCAGAATTTTACTCCGTTAAAATTAGAACGGAATCTCTATAAAGCCCATTTAGACATGCACGTTTTAATCCCAACAAAACGACAACCAAATGTTATTAAATCAAATATTATGAGTTTAAATATTTAATTATGGGCTTTTGAACAAAATTATACAGATTAATCTCAAATTTTAAGGTTTTTACTCGTTTAAAATTCGAACGGATTCTCTATAGAGCACATTTAGACATGCTCGTATTAATCGCATCGAAAGGACAACCAAATGTTATTAAATTAAATTTTATGAGTTCAAATAGTTAATTATAGGCTTTTGAACAAAATTATACAGATTAATCTCAAATTTTCAGCTTTTTACTCGACTAAAATTCGAACGGAATCTCTATAAATCCCATTTAGACATGTACGTTTTAATAGCATCAAAACGATAACCAAATTTTATTAAAATCAAATTTTATGATTTCAAATATTTAATTATTAGCTTTTGAACAAAATTATACAGATTAATCTGAAAATTTCAGAATTTTACTCCGTTAAAATTAGAACGGAATCTCTATAAAGCCCATTTAGACATGCACGTTTTAATCCCAACAAAACGACAACCAAATGTTATTAAATCAAATATTATGAGTTTAAATATTTAATTATGGGCTTTTGAACAAAATTATACAGATTAATCTCAACTTTTAAGTTTTTTACTCGGTTAAAATTCGAACGGGATCTCTATAAAGCCCATTTAGACATACACATCTTAATCGCATCAAAACGACAACCAAATGTTATTAAATTAAATTTTATGAGTTCAAATAGTTAATTATAGGCTTTTGAACAAAATTATATAGATTAGTTTCACATTTTTAGCTTTTTACTCGGTTAAAATTCGAACGGAATCCCTATAAAGCCCATTTAGACATGTACGTTTTAATCGCATCAAAACTACAACAAAATGTTATTAAAATCAAATTTTATGATTTCAAATAATTAATTATTAGCTTTTGAACAAAATTATTCAAATTAATCTTAAATTTTCAGATATTTACTCTGTTATAATTAGAACGGAATCTATATAAATTCCATTTAGCCATGCACGTTTTAATCGCAACAAAACGACCACCAAATGTTATTAAATTAAATTTTATGAGTTTAAATATTTAATTATGGGCTTTTGAACAAAATTATACAGATTAATCTCAAATTTTAAGGTTTTTACTCGTTTAAAATTCGAACGGATTCTCTATAGAGCACATTTAGACATGCTCCTATTAATCGCATCAAAACGACAACCAAATGTTATTAAATTAAATTTTATGAGTTAAAATAGTTAATTATAGGCTTTTGAATAAAATTATACAGATTAATCTCAAATTTTCAGCTTTTTACTCCGTTAAAATTCGAACGGAATCTCTATAAAGCCCATTTAGACATGTACGTTTTAATCGCATCAAAACGACAACCAAATTTTAATAAAATCAAATTTCATGATTTCAAATATTTAATTATTAGCTTTTGAAAAAAATTATACAGATTATTTTAAAATTTTTAGAATTCTACTCGGTTAAAATTAGAACTTAATCTCTATAAAGCCTATTTAGACATGCACGTTTTAATCCCAACAAAACGACTACCAAATGTTATTAAATCAAATTTTATGAGTTTAAATATTTAACTATGGGCTTTTGAACAAAATTATACAGATTAATCTGAAATTTTCAGAATTTAGTCGGTTAAAATTAGAACGGAATCTCTATAAAGCCCATTTAGACATGCACGTTTTATCCCAATAAAACGACAACCGAATGTTATTAAATCAAATTTTATGAGTTTAAATATTTAATTATGGGCTTTTGAACAAAATTATACAGATTAATCTCAAATTTTAAGCTTTTTACTCGTTTAAAATTCGAACGGATTTTCTATAGAGCACATTTTGGACATGCTCGTATTAATCGCATCAAAACGACAACCAAATGTTTTTAAATTAAATTTTATGAGGTCAAATATTTAATTATAGGTTTTGAACAAAATTATACAGATTAATCTCAAATTTTCAGCTTTTTACTCGGTTAAAATTCGAACGGAATCTCTATAAAGCCCATTTAGACATGTCCGTTTTAATCGCATCAAAACGATACCCAAATTTTATTTAAAATCAAATTTTATGATTTAAAATAATTAGTTATTAGCTTTTAAACAAAATTATACAGATTAATCTGAAATATTCAGAATTTTACTCGATTAAAATTAGAACGGAATCTCTATAAAGCCCATTTAGACATGCACGTTTTATCCCAATAAAACGACAACCAAATGTTATTAAATCAAATTTTATGAGCTTAAATATTTAATTATGGGCTTTTGAACAAAATTATACAGATTAATCTCAAATTTTAAGGTTTTTACTCGTTTAAAATTCGAACGGATTTTCTATAGAGCATATTTTGGACATGCTCGTATTAATCGCATCAAAACGACAACCAAATGTTTTTAAATTAAATTTTATGAGTTCAAATATTTAATTATAGGTTTTGAACAAAATTATACAGATTAATCTCAAATTTTCAGCTTTTTACTCAGTTAAAATTCGAACGGAATCTCTATAAAGCCCATTTAGACATGTACGTTTTAATCGCATCAAAACGATACCCAAATTTTATTTAAAATCAAATTTTATGATTTAAAATAATTAATTATTTGCTTTTGAACAAAATTATACAGATTAATCTAAAATTTTCAGAATTTTACTCGGTTATAATTAGAACGGAATCTCTATAAAGCCCATTTAGACATGCACGTTTTAATCTCAACAAAACGACAACCAAATGTTATTAAATCAAATTTTATGAGTTCAAATATTTAATTATAATCTTTTGAACAAAATTATACAGATTAATCTCAAATTTTCAGCTTTTTACTCGGTTAAAATTCGAACGGAATCTCTATAAAGCCCATTTAGACATGCTCGTATTAATCGCATCAAAACGATAACCAAATTTTATTAAAATCAAATTTCATGATTTCAAATATTTAATTATTAGCTTTTGAAAAAAATTATACAGATTATTTTAAAATTTTTAGAATTTTACTCGGTTAAAATTAGAACGAAATCTCTATAAAGCCCATTAAGACATGCACGTTTTAATCCCAACAAAACGACAACCAAAAGTTATTAAATCAAATTTTATGAGTTTAAATATTTAATTATGGGTTTTTGAACAAAATTATACAGATTAATCTCAAATATTAAGGTTTTTACTCGGTTAAAATTCGAACGGATTCTCTATAGAGCACATTTAGACATGCTCGTAATAATAGCATCAAAACGACAACCAAATGTTATTAAATTTTATGAGTTCAAATAGTTAATTATAGGCTTTTGAACAAAATTATACAGATTAATCTCAACTTTTCAGCATTTTACTCGGTTAAAATTCGAACGGAATCTCTATAAAGCCTATTTAGACATGCACGTTTTAATCGCATCAAAACTACAACCAAATATTATTAAAATCAAATTTTATGATTTCAAATAATTAATTACTAGCTTTTGAACAAAATTATACAGATTAATATGAAATTTTCAGAATTTTACTCGGTTATAATTAGAACGGAATCTCTATAAAGCCCATTTAGACATGCACGTTTTAATCTCAACAAAACGATAACCAAATGTTATTAAATCAAATTTTATGAGTTTAAATTTTAAATTATGGGCTTTTGAACAAAATTGTACAGATTAATCTCAAATTTTAAGGTTTTTACTCGTTTAAAATTCGAACGGATTTTTTATAGAGCACATTTTGGACATGCTCCTACTAATCGCATCAAAATGACAACCAAATGTTATTAAATTAAATTTTATGAGTTCAAATAGTTAATTATAGGCTTTTGAACAAAATTATATAGATTAATCTCAAATTTTCAGCATTTTACTCGGTTAAAATTCGAACGGAATCTCTATAAAGCCCATTTAAACATGCACGTTTTAATCGCATCAAAACTACAACCGAATATTATTAAAATAAATTTTATGATTTCAAATAATTAATTACTAGCTTTTGAACAAAATTATACAGATTAATCTGAAATTTTTAGAATTTTACTCGGTTATAATTAGAACGGAATCTCTATAAAGCCCATTTAGACATGCACGTTTTAATCCCAATAAAACGACAACCAAATGTTATTAAATCAAATTTTATGAGTTTAAGTATTTAATTATGGGCTTTTGAACAAAATTATACAGATTAATCTCAAGTTTTAAGGTTTTTACTCGTTTAAAATTCGAACGGATTTTCTATAGAGCATATTTTGGACATGCTCGTATTAATCGCATCAAAACGACAACCAAATGTTATTAAATTTTATGAGTTCAAATAGTTAATTATAGGCTTTTGAACAAAATTATACAGATTAATCTCAACTTTTCGGCATTTTACTCGGTTAAAATTCGAACGGAATCTCTATAAAGCCCATTTAGACATGCACGTTTTAATCGCATCAAAACTACAACCAAATATTATTAAAATCAAATTTTATGATTTCAAATAATTAATTACTAGCTTTTGAACAAAATTATACAGATTAATATGAAATTTTCAGAATTTTACTCGGTTATAATTAGAACGGAATCTCTATAAAGCCCATTTAGACATGCACGTTTTAATCTCAACAAAACGATAAACAAATGTTATTAAATCAAATTTTATGAGTTTAAATTTTAAATTATGGGCTTTTGAACAAAATTATACAGATTAATCTCAAATTTTAAGGTTTTTACTCGTTTAAAATTCGAACGGATTTTTTATAGAGCACATTTTGGACATGCTCCTACTAATCGCATCAAAACGACAACCAAATATTATTAAATTAAATTTTATGTGTTCAAATAGTTAATTATAGTCTTTTGAACAAAATTATACAGATTAATCTCAAATTTTCAGCTTTTTACTCGGTTAAAATTCGAACGAAATCTCTATAAAGCCCATTTAAACATGCACGTTTTAATCGCATCAAAACTACAACCGAATATTATTAAAATAAATTTTATGATTTCAAATAATTAATTACTAGCTTTTGAACAAAATTATACAGATTAATCTGAAATTTTCAGAATTTTACTCGGTTATAATTAGAACGGAATCTCTATAAAGCCCATTTAGACATGCACGTTTTAATCCCAATAAAACGACAACCAAATGTTATTAAATCAAATTTTATGAGTTTAAGTATTTAATTATGGGCTTTTGAACAAAATTATACAGATTAATCTCAAGTTTTAAGGTTTTTACTCGTTTAAAATTCGAACGGATTTTCTATAGAGCATATTTTGGACATGCTCGTATTAATCGCATCAAAACGACAACCAAATGTTTTTAAATTAAATTTTATGAGTTCAAATAGTTAATTATAGTCTTTTGAACAAAATTATACAGATTAATCTCAAATTTTCAGCTTTTTACTCGGTTAAAATTCGAACGGAATCTCTATAAAGCCCATTTAGACATGCACCTTTTAATCTCATCAAAACGGCAACCAAATTTTATTAAAATCAAATTTTATGATTTCAAATATTTAATTATTAGCTTTTAAACAAAATTATACAGATTAATCTGAAATTTTCAAAATTTTACTCGATTATAATTAGAACGGAATCTCTATAAAGCCCATTTAGACATGCACGTTTTAATCCCAACAAAACGACAAGCAAAAGTTATTACATCAAATTTTATGATTTTAAATATTTAATTATGGGCTTTTGAACAAGATTATATAGATTAATCTCAAATTTTAAGGTTTTTACTCGTTTAAAATTCGAACGGATTCTCTATATAGCACATTTAAACATGCTCGTATTAATCGCATCAAAACGACAACCAAATGTTATTAAATTATATTTTATGAGTTCAAATAGTTAATTATAGTCTTTTCAACAAAATTATACAGATTAAACTCAAATTTTCAGCTTTTTACTCGGTTAAAATTCGAACGGAATCTCTATAAAGCCCATTTAGACATGCACATTTTAATCGCATCAAAACGACAACTAAATTTTATTGAAATCAAATTTTATGATTTCAAATATTTAATTATTAGCTTTTGAACAAAATTATAGAGATTAATCTGAAATTTTCAGAATTTTACTCGGTTAAAATTAGAATAGAATCTCTATAAAGCCCATTTAGACATGCACGTTTTAATACCAACAAAACGACATCCAAGTGTTATTAAATCAAATTTTATGAGTTTAAATATTTAATTATGGGCTTTTGAACAAAATTATACAGATTAATCTCAACTTTTAAGTTTTTTACTCGGTTAAAATTCGAACGGGATCTCTATAAAGCCCATTTAGACATGTACGTTTTAATCGCATCAAAACGATAACCAAATTTTATTAAAATCAAATTTTATGATTTCAAATATTTAATTATTAGATTTTGAACAAAATTTTAGAGATTAATCTGAAATTTTCTGAATTTTACTCGATTAAAATTAGAACGGAATCTCTATAAAGCCATTTAGACATGAACGTTTTATTCCCAACAAAACGCAACCAAAAGTTATTAAATCAAATTTTATGAGTTTAAATATTTAATTATGGGCTTTTGAACAAAATTATACAGATTAATCTCAAATTTTAAGCTTTTTACTCGGTTAAAATTCGAACGGATTCTCTATAGAGCATATTTAGACATGCTCCTATTAATCGCATCAAAACGACAACCAAATTTTATTAAATTAAATTTTATGAGTTTAAATAGTTAATTATAGTCTTTTGAACAAAATTATACAGATTAATCTCAAATTTTCAGCTTTTTACTCGGTTAAAATTCGAACGAAATCTCTATAAAGCCCCTTTAGACATGCACATTTTAATCGCAGCAAAACGACAACCAAATTTTATTAAAATCAAATTTTATGATTTCAAATATTTAATTATGGGCTTTTGAACAAAATTATACAGATTAATCTCAAATTTTAAGGTTTTTACTCGTTTAAAATTCGAACGGATTCTCTATAGAGCACATTTAGACATACTCATATTAATCGCATCAAAACGACAACCAAATATTATTAAATTAAATTTTATGAGTTCAAATAGTTAATTATAGTCTTTTGAACAAAATTATACAGATTAATCTCAAATTTTCAGCTTTTTACTCGGTTAAAATTCGAACGAAATCTCTATAAAGCCCATTTAAACATGCACGTTTTAATCGCATCAAAACTACAACCGAATATTATTAAAATAAATTTTATGATTTCAAATAATTAATTACTAGCTTTTGAACAAAATTATACAGATTAATCTGAAATTTTCAAAATTTTACTCGGTTATAATTAGAACGGAATCTCTATAAAGCCCATTTAGACATGCACGTTTTAATCCCAATAAAACGACAACCAAATGTTATTAAATCAAATTTTATGAGTTTAAGTATTTAATTATGGGCTTTTGAACAAAATTATACAGATTAATCTCAAGTTTTAAGGTTTTTACTCGTTTAAAATTCGAACGGATTTTCTATAGAGCATATTTTGGACATGCTCGTATTAATCGCATCAAAACGACAACCAAATGTTTTTAAATTAAATTTTATGAGTTTAAATATTTAATTATGGGCTTTTGGACAAAATTATACAGATTAATCTCAAATTTTCAGCTTTTTACTCGGTTAAAATTCGAACGGAATCTCTATAAAGCCCATTTAGACATGCACCTTTTAATCTCATCAAAACGGCAACCAAATTTTATTAAAATCAAATTTTATGATTTCAAATATTTAATTATTAGATTTTAAACAAAATTATACAGATTAATCTGAAATTTTCAAAATTTTACTCGATTATAATTAGAACGGAATCTCTTTAAAGCCCATTTAGACATGCACGTTTTAATCCCAACAAAACCACAAGCAAAAGTTATTACATCAAATTTTATGATTTTAAATATTTAATTATGGGCTTTTAAACAAGATTATACAGATTAATCTCAAATTTTAAGGTTTTTACTTGTTTAAAATTCGAACGGATTCTCTATATAGCACATTTAAACATGCTCGTATTAATCGCATCAAAACGACAACCAAATGTTATTAAATTAAATTTTATGAGTTCAAATAGTTAATTATAGTCTTTTCAACAAAATTATACAGATTAAACTCAAATTTTCAGCTTTTTACTCGGTTAAAATTCGAACGGAATCTCTATAAAGCCCATTTAGACATGCACATTTTAATCGCATCAAAACGACAACCAAATTTTATTAAAATAAAATTTTATGAGTTCAAATATTTAATTATTAGCTTTTGAACAAAATTATAGAGATTAATCTGAAATTTTCAGAATTTTACTCGGTTAAAATTAGAATGAAATCTCTATAAAGCCCATTTAAACATGCACGTTTTAATCCCAACAAAACGACAACCAGGTGTTATTAAATCAAATTTTATGAGTTTAAATATTTAATTATGGGCTTTTGAACAAAATTATACAGATTAATCTCAAATTTTAAGTTTTTTACTCGGTTAAAATTCGAACGGGATCTCTATAAAGCCCATTTGGACATGTACGTTTTAATCGCATCAAAACGATAACCAAATTTTATTAAAATCAAATTTTATGATTTCAAATATTTAATTATTAGATTTTGAACAAAATTTTAGAGATTAATCTGAAATTTTCTGAATTTTACTCGGTTAAAATTAGAACGGAATCTCTATAAAGCCATTTAGACATGCACGTTTTATTCCCAACAAAACGACAACCAAAAGTTATTAAATCAAATTTTATGAGTTTAAATATTTAATTATGGGCTTTTGGACAAAATTATACAGATTAATCTCAAATTTTAAGCTTTTTACTCGGTTAAAATTCGAACGGATTCTCTATAGAGCACATTTAGACCTGCACATTTTAATCGCAGCAAAACGACAACCAAATTTTATTAAAATCAAATTTTATGATTTCAAATATTTAATTATTAGCTTTTGAACAAAATTATACCGATTAATCTGAAATTTTCAGAATTTTACTCGGTTAAAATTAGAACGGAATCTCTATAAAGCCCATTTAGACATGCACGTTTTATTCCCAACAAAACGACAACCAAAAGTTATTAAATCAAATTTTATGAGTTTAAATATTTAATTATGGGCTTTTGGACAAAATTATACAGATTAATCTCAAATTTTAAGCTTTTTACTCGGTTAAAATTCGAACGGATTCTCTATAGAGCACATTTAGACCTGCACATTTTAATCGCAGCAAAACGACAACCAAATTTTATTAAAATCAAATTTTATGATTTCAAATATTTAATTATTAGCTTTTGAACAAAATTATACCGATTAATCTGAAATTTTCAGAATTTTACTCGGTTAAAATTAGAACGGAATCTCTATAAAGCCCATTTAGACATGCACGTTTTAATCCCAACAAAACGACAACCATGTGTTATTAAATCAAATGCTAGGAATTTAAATATTTAATTATGGGCTTTTGAACAAAATTATACAGATTAATCTCAAATTTTAAGGTTTTTACTCGATTAAAATTCGAACGGATTCTCTATAGATCACATTTAGACATGCTCGTATTAATCACATCAAAACGACAACCAAATGTTATTAAATTAAATTTTATGAGTTCAAATAGTTAATTATAGTCTTTTGAACAAAATTATACAGATTAATCTCAAATTTTCAGCTTTTTACTCGGTTAAAATTCGAATGGAATCCCTATAAAGCCCATTTAGGCATGCGCGTTTTAATCGCAACAAAACGACAACCAAATGTTATTAAATCAAATTTTATGAGTTTAAATATTTAATTATGGGCTTTTGAACAAAGTTACACAGATTAATCTCAAATTTTAAGCTTTTTACTCGGTTAAAATTCGAACGGATTCTCTATAGAGCACATTTAGACATGCTTCCTATTAATCGCATCAAAACGACAACCAAATGTTTTTAAATTAAATTTTATGAGTTCAAATAGTTAATTATAGGCTTTTGAATAAAATTATACAGATTAATCTCAAATTTTCAGCTTTTTACTCGGTTAAAATTCGAACGGAATCTTTATAAAGCCCATTTAGACATGCACATTTTAATCGCAGCAAAACGACAACCAAATTTTATTAAAATCAAATTTTATGATTTCAAATATTTAATTATTAGCTTTTGAACAAAATTATACAGATTAATCTAAAATTTTCAGAATTTTACTCGGTTAAAATTAGAACAGAATCTCTATAAAGCCCATTTAGACATGCATGTTTTAATCCTAACAAAACGACAACCAAGTGTTATTAAATCAAATTTTAGGAGTTTAAATTTTTAATTATGGGCTTTTGAACAAAATTATACAAATTAATCTCAACTTTTAAGTTTTTTACTCGGTTAAAATTCGAACGGGATCTCTATAAAGCCCATTTAGACATACACATTTTAATCGCATCAAAACGACAACCAAATGTTATTAAATTAAATTTTATGTGTCCAAATAGTTAATTATAGGCTTTTGAACAAAATTATATAGATTAGTTTCACATTTTTAGCTTTTTACTTGGTTAAAATTCGAACGAAATCCCTATAAAGCCCATTTAGACATGTACGTTTTAATCGCATCAAAACTACAACAAAATGTTATTAAAATCAAATTTTATGATTTCAAATAATTAATTATTAGCTTTTGAACAAAATTATTCAAATTAATCTTAAATTTTCAGATATTTACTCTGTTATAATTAGAACGGAATCTCTATAAATCCCATTTAGCCATGCACGTTTTAATCGCAACAAAACAACCACCAAATGTTATTAAATTAAATTTTATGAGTTTAAATATTTAATTATGGGCTTTTGAACAAAATTATACAGATTAATCTCAAATTTTAAGGTTTTTACTCGTTTAAAATTCGAACGGATTCTCTATAGAGCATATTTAGACATGCTCCTATTAATCGCATCAAAACGACAACCAAATGTTATTAAATTAAATTTTATGAGTTCAAATAGTTAATTATAGGCTTTTGAATAAAATTATACAGATTAATCTCAAATTTTCAGCTTTTTACTCGGTTAAAATTCGAACGGAATCTCTATAAAGCCCATTTAGACATGTACGTTTTAATCGCATCAAAACGATAACCAAATTTTATTTAAAATCAAATTTTATGATTTCAAATAATTAATTTTTAGCTTTTGAACAAAATTATACAGATTAATCTGAAATTTTCAGAATTTAGTCGGTTAAAATTAGAACGGAATCTCTATAAAGCCCATTTAGACATGCACGTTTTATCCCAATAAAACGACAACCAAATGTTATTAAATCAAATTTTATGAGTTTAAATATTTAATTATGGGCTTTTGAACAAAATTATACAGATTAATCTCAAATTTTAAGCTTTTTACTCGTTTAAAATTCGAACGGATTTTCTATAGAGCACATTTTGGACATGCTCGTATTAATTGCATCAAAACGACAACCAAATGTTTTTAAATTAAATTTTATGAGTTCAAATAGTTAATTATAGGTTTTGAACAAAATTATACAGATTAATCTCAAATTTTCAGCTTTTTACTCGGTTAAAATTCAAACGGAATCTCTATAAAGCCCATTTAGACATGTACATTTTAATCGCATCAAAACGATACCCAAATTTTATTTAAAATCAAATTTTATGATTTAAAATAATTAATTATTAGCTTTTGAACAAAATTATACAGATTAATCTGAAATATTCAGAATTTTTCTCGATTAAAATTAGAATGGAATCTCTATAAAGCCCATTTAGACATGCACGTTTTATCCCAATAAAACGACAACCAAATGTTATTAAATCAAATTTTATGAGCTTAAATATTTAATTATGGGCTTTTGAACAAAATTATACAGATTAATCTCAAATTTTAAGGTTTTTACTCGTTTAAAATTCGAACGGATTTTCTATAGAGCATATTTTGGACATGCTCGTATTAATCGCATCAAAACGACAACAAAATATTATTAAATTAAATTTCATGAGTTCAAATAGTTAATTATAATCTTTTGAACAAAATTATATACAGATTAATCTCAAAATTTCAGCTTTTTACTCGGTTAAAATTCGAACGGAATCTCTATAAAGCCCATTTAGACATGCTCGTATTAATGGCATCAAAACGATAACCAAATTTTATTAAAATCAAATTTCATGATTTCAAATATTTAATTATTAGCTTTTGAAAAAAATTATACAGATTAATCTGAAATTTTCAGAATTTTACTCGGTTATAATTAGAACGGAATCTCTATAAAGCCCATTTAGACATGCACGTTTTAATCCCAACAAAACGACAACCAAAAGTTATTAAATCAAATTTTATGAGTTTAAATATTTAATTATGGGCTTTTGAACAAAATTATACAGATTAATCTCAAATTTTAAGGTTTTTACTCGATTAAAATTCGAACGAAATCTCTATAAAGCCCATTTAGACATGCACGTTTTAATCGTATCAAAATGACAACCAAATTTTATTAAAATCAAATTTTATGATTTCAAATAATTAATTATTAGCTTTTGAACAAAATTATACAGATTAATCTGAAATTTTCAGAATTTTACTCGGTTATAATTAGAACGGAATCTCTATAAAGCCCATTTAGACATGCACGTTTTAATCCCAACAAAACGACAACCAAAAGTTATTAAATCAAATTTTATGAGTTTAAATATTTAATTATGGGCTTTTGAACAAAATTATACAGATTAATCTCAAATTTTAAGGTTTTTACTCGATTAAAATTCGAACGGATTCTCTATAGATCACATTTAGACATGCTCGTATTAATCACATCAAAACGACAACCAAATGTTATTAAATTAAATTTTATGAGTTCAAATAGTTAATTATAGTCTTTTGAACAAAATTATACAGATTAATCTCAAATTTTCAGCTTTTTACTCGGTTAAAATTCGAATGGAATCTCTATAAAGCCCATTTAGACATGCACGTTTTAATCGTATCAAAATGACAACCAAATTTTATTAAAATCAAATTTTATGATTTCAAATAATTAATTATTAGCTTTTGAACAAAATTATACAGATTAATCTGAAATTTTCAGAATTTTACTCGGTTATAATTAGAACGGAATCTCTATAAAGCCCATTTAGACATGCACGTTTTAATCCCAACAAAACGACAACCAAAAGTTATTAAATCAAATTTTATGAGTTTAAATATTTAATTATGGGCTTTTGAACAAAATTATACAGATTAATCTCAAATTTTAAGGGTTTTACTCGATTAAAATTCGAACGGATTCTCTATAGATCACATTTAGACATGCTCGTATTAATCACATCAAAACGACAACCAAATGTTATTAGATTAAATTTTATGATTTCAAATAATTAATTATTAGCTTTTGAAAAAAATTATACAGATTAATCTGAAATTTTCAGAATTTTACTCTGTTAAAATTAGAACGAAATCTCTATAAAGCCTATTTAGACATGCACGTTTTAATCCCAACAAAACGACAACCAAAAGTTATTAAATCAAATTTTATGAGTTTAAATATTTAATTATGGGCTTTTGAACAAAATTATACAGATTAATCTCAAATTTTAAGGTTTTTACTCGATTAAAATTCGAACGGAATCTCTATAAAGCCATTTAGACATGCACGTTTTAATTGTATCAAAATGACAACCAAATTTTATTAAAATCAAATTTTATGATTTCAAATAATTAATTATTAGCTTTTGAACAAAATTATACAGATTAATCTGAAATTTTCAGAATTTTACTCGGTTATAATTAGAACGGAATCTCTATAAAGCCCATTTAGACATGCACGTTTTAATCCCAACAAAACGACAACCAAAAGTTATTAAATCAAATTTTATGAGTTTAAATATTTAATTATGGGCTTTTGAACAAAATTATACAGATTAATCTCAAATTTTAAGGTTTTTACTCGATTAAAATTCAAACGGATTCTCTATAGATCACATTTAGACATGCTCGTATTAATCACATCAAAACGACAACCAAATGTTATTAAATTAAATTTTATGATTTCAAATAATTAATTATTAGCTTTTGAACAAAATTATACAGATTAATCTAAAATTTTCAGAATTTTACTCGGTTATAATTAGAACGGAATCTCTATAAAGACCATTTAGACATGCACGTTTTAATCCCAACAAAACGACAACCAAAAGTTATTAAATCAAATTTTATGAGTTTAAATATTTAATTATGGGCTTTTGAACAAAATTATACAGATTAATCTCAAATTTTAAGGTTTTTACTCGATTAAAATTCGAACGGATTCTCTATAGATCACATTTAGACATGCTCGTATTAATCACATAAAAACGACAACCAAATGTTATTAAATTAAATTTTATGAGTTCAAATAGTTAATTATAGTCTTTTGAACAAAATTATACAGATTAATCTCAAATTTTCAGCTTTTTACTCGGTTAAAATTCGAATGGAATCTCTATAAAGCCCATTTAGACATGTACGTTTTAATAGCATCAAAACGACAACCAAATTTTATTAAAATCAAATTTTATGATTTCAAATAATTAATTATTAGCTTTTGAACAAAATTATACAGATTAATCTGAAATTTTCAGAATTTTACTCGGTTATAATTAGAACGGAATCTCTATAAAGACCATTTAGACATGCACGTTTTAATCCCAACAAAACGACAACCAAAAGTTATTAAATCAAATTTTATGAGTTTAAATATTTAATTATGGGCTTTTGAACAAAATTATACAGATTAATCTCAAATTTTAAGGTTTTTACTCGATTAAAATTCGAACGGAATCTCTATAAAGCCCATTTAGACATGCACGTTTTAATCGTATCAAAATGACAACCAAATTTTATTAAAATCAAATTTTATGATTTCAAATAATTAATTATTAGCTTTTGAACAAAATTATACAGATTAATCTGAAAATTTCAGAATTTTACTCCGTTAAAATTAGAACGGAATCTCTATAAAGCCCATTTAGACATGCACGTTTTAATTCCAACAAAACGACAACCAAAAGTTATTAAATCAAATTTTATGAGTTTAAATATTTAATTATGGGCTTTTGAACAAAATTATACAGATTAATCTCAAATTTTAAGGTTTTTACTCGATTAAAATTCGAACGGATTCTCTATAGATCACATTCAGACATGCTCGTATTAATCACATCAAAACGACAACCAAATGTTATTAAATTAAATTTTATGAGTTCAAATAGTTAATTATAGTCTTTTGAACAAAATTATACAGATTAATCTCAAATTTTCAGCTTTTTACTCGGTTAAAATTCGAATGGAATCTCTATAAAGCCCATTTAGACATGTACGTTTTAATCGCATCAAAACGACAACCAAATTTTATTAAAATCAAATTTTATGATTTCAAATAATTAATTATTAGCTTTTGAACAAAATTATAAAGATTAATCTTAAGTTTTCAGAAATTTACTCGTTATAATTAGAACAGAATCTCTATAAAACCCATTTAGACATGCACATTTTCATCCCAACAAAATGACAACCAAAAGTTATTAAATCAAATTTTATGAGTTTAAATATTTAATTATGGGCTTTTAAACAAAATTATACAGATTAATCTCAAATTTTAAGAATTTTACTTGGTTAAAATTCGAACGGATTCTCTATAGAGCACATTTAGACATGCTCGTATTAATCACATCAAAACGACAACCAAATGTTATTAAATTAAATTTTATGAGTTCAAAGTTTTAATTATAGTCTTTTGAACAAAATTATACAGATTAATCTCAAATTTAAAGCTTTTTACTCGGTTAAAATTCGAACGGAATCTCTATAAAGCCCATTTAGTCATGCACGTTTTAATCACATCAAAACGACAACCAAATTTTATTAAAATCAAATTTTATGATTTCAAATATTTAATTATTTGCTTTTGAAAAAAATTATACAGATTAATCTGAAATTTTCAGAATTTTACTCGGTTAAAATTAGAACGGAATCTTTATAAAGCCTATTTAGACATGCACGTTTTAATCCCAACAAAACGACAACCAAATGTTATTAAATCAAATATTATGAGTTTAAATATTTAATTATGGGCTTCTGAACAAAATTATACAGATTAATCTCAAATTTTAAGGTTTTTACTCAGTTAAAATTCGAACGGATTTTCTATAGAGCACATTTAGACATGCTCGTATTAATCGCATCAAAACGACAACCAAATGTTATTAAATTAAATTTTATGAGTTCAAATAGTTAATTATAGTCTTTTGAACAAAATTATACAGATTAATCTCAAATTTTTAGCTTTTTACTCGGTTAAAATTCGAACGGAATCTCTATAAAGCCCATTTAGACATGCACGTTTTAATCGTATCAAAACAACAACCAAATTTTTTTAGAATTGAATTTTATGTTAGTTATAAGTATTAGATAAAATAATAATATTATTATTAGAATAAAGTTCTATTTAATAGGACTAAGTAATTAGGAGTTATTAGTATGTTGAAACTCTTATCTCATTAAGAGATTAGAGTCCTATTTGTTTAAGAGATTAGATTCCTATTTTTAGTTATTGTAAAACTCTTGCAACAAGAGTCTGTATAAGAAGCCATTCGGCTCAGTAATAAAATATGTAACAAAGACTATTTCACACTGTTTTCTACATGGTATCAAGTTAGAGCGATCCTGATTTCTCGCAATTTGAATTCTTGTTTCTTCTCTCGGATTAGTTTCTCCTCATGACTAATCCAAATCAATCCTCTTCTGAGATTAGTTCTCAGAACAATTCCTCACAATCAGAAAATATATTGTCTGATTCATCCCTTTCTCCGATAACAACATACAAATTAAATGGGAATAACTATCTCCCATGGTCCCAATCAGTACGATTATACATCACTGGAAGAAGGAAGATTGAGTACCTCTCTAATTCCATGGTCATTCCGACAAAAACAGATCCAAAGTATAGCACCTGGCTGAGTGAAAACACCATGATCATGTCATGGTTGATCAATTCAATGCTTCCTGAAGTTGGGGAGAATTTCATGTTGTATCAAACAGTAGCAAGGGATACCTATTCGAATAATAATAATACTGCAGAACTCTTTCAGATAGAAAATCTCATCAAAGATCTTCGACAAGGAGATCTTTCAGTTGTGCAATACTATGGTCTTCTCAACAAGTATTGACAGCAACTTGATTTATACGAGAACAATGAGTGAAAGTGTCAAGATGATAGTCTTTTATATGGTCAACAGAAAAATCAGAGACGAATTTTCCAGTTCTTATCTGGATTAAATGGAGAGTTTGATGGGGCTAAAGGAAGAATATTGACAACTAAACCTCTTCCATTGGTACGAGAGGTTTTTTCAGAAATTCGAAGAGAAGACAGTAGAAAAACAACAGTGATAGCACCACCAATTCAACCAGATGCTGCAACTCTTGTCATTAATTCTCATCCTAAGAACCAAACTAGGAGAAATCGACCATGGTATGAACACTGTCGAAAGCCTGGCCATTGGAAAGATCAATGCTGGAAACTCCATGGAAAACCTACTGATTGGAAGCCTACTCGATCCAAAGTTCCAAATGAAGCTAATGTGGCTACCCAAGAATCATTGTCGAGTCCCTTTACTAAGGAACAAATTGTCGCATTGCAGCAACTTATGAACAATATGACACCTCAATCTTCCAACATTGCACATGTTGCTACTGCAGGTAACTCTTTTTCCAAATCCACTATTCAATGGATAGTGGACTCTGGAGCTTCAGACCATATGATAGGGGACTTTACTATTTTGGAGAACTATGGTGCTGTTACACTTCCAGCAATTCGAATTGCTGATGGTACCCTTACTCCAGTCGAAGGAAGTGGTTCAGTTACCTTGAATAATAATTTAACTCTTCACAATGTTCTCTATGTTCCTAAGCTTACATGTAATTTGCTTTCTGTTAGCAAGTTAGTTCATGAATCCAAGTATAATGTTCTTTTTGGCATTGGTGGTTGTACTTTTCAGGAACAGGACTCGAAGAAAGCGATTGGTAAAGCTAGGCTACTAAAGGGCTTATACATACTCGAAGGATGTATCTCTCCTCATCATACCTTCTCTACCTCTCTTAGGAAACAAGTTTTTCTCTCCACTCTTAGCACAAATGAGGTTTTGTTATGGCACTATCGATTAGGACATCCAAATTTCTTTTATTTATCCAAGATGTTACCATACTTATTTGTTAATAAAAATCCATCTTTATTCAATTGTGAATCTTGTCAGTTTGCAAAACATTCTCGCAAACCTTATGCCTCAAATACATATGAACCCACAACACCTTTTTCAATCATTCACAGTGACATATGGGGTCCTTCCTCTATCAAAATTGTATCTGGATATAGGTGGTTTATTTCCTTCATTGATGATCACTCTCGAAACACATGGGTTTATCTTATGAAAGACAAATCTGAAGTAGAAACCATCTTTAAGAACTTCTACCAAAAAATCTCAACCCAGTTTGACACAAAAATAAAACTACTTCGAAGTGACAATGAGAGTGAATACTTAAGTTCTTCTCTTGGTTCTTTCTTTCGAGAAAAATGAATAGTTCATCTTACTTCATGTGTCAATACACCCCAACAAAATGGAGTGGTAGAGAGAAAAAACCGACATATTCTAGAGGTTACAAGGTCTCTACTTTTCTCGGCCTGTGCACCTAAGTATCTTTGGGGGGAGGCAATTCTGACAGCTACCTATCTCATAAATAGGATGCCAAGCAAAATTTTGGGGTTCAAAATTCCTAGTAAGATTCTTCTTGACTACTTCCCTCACTTTAAACCTTTACATTCAAACATTCCTCCTAGAGTTTTGGGGTGTACTGCCTTTGTACATATACACCAACATCATCGCAGCAAATTAGATCCTAAAGCTGTCAAATGTGTCTTCATAGGGTACTCTCCTAGTCAAAAAGGCTACAAATGTTATTCTCCATCCACAAGGAAAACTTATGTTTCTTTTGATGTAACCTTTTTTGAAGATACACCATATTTTTCCGGGTCAGAAATTCAGGGGGAGAATTCTAAGGAATTTCAGCATATTCATATACCTGAGCAACCTATTTTCCCTTTTCCTACTGCTATTTCTCATCAGTCAATTATTTCAGCTCCTACTGAAAATAATGTAACTAACCGAGAGGATATAATCACTGAATTATCCTCTCCTTTATCCCAGCTTCCTAGTCCTTCGACCAAAAATATACCATCTCAAATCCATGTCTATTCGGGAAGAAAAAAGGCCATTGCAGACCAGCCTAGCATTAGCCAAAGACTAGACTCGATTCCTGCTACTGAAACAGAAATTATTGGTGCTGAAACAAACCCTTCTCCTACTACTGAAACAAAAGATAGAAATGCTGAAACCAAGAACAATAATATTGAAAATGAAACTAATAGAGATACTACAGCTGTTGAACTCGATGATTTTCCTATTGCCATCAGGAAAGGAGTAAGAAAATGCACTGCACATCCAATAAATAGATATGTAGCATATGGAAAATTGCAATATGATTTCAGGGTATTTACGGCTAGCATTGATAGTAAGAAGGTACCAAGAAATGTGGCAGAAGCACTCCAAATTCTAGAATGGAGGAAAGCAGTGGAAGAAGAAATAAAAGCTTTACAGAAGAATAACACATGGAATCTGACTGAGTTACCACATGGAAAGAAAGCTATTGGGTGTAGGTGGATTTTCACAATCAAATACAAATTAGATGGGAGCATAGAAAGGTATAAGGCAAGGTTGGTTGCTAAAGGTTTTTCACAAACCTATGGTATTGATTATCAGGAAACATTTGCACCTGTTGCAAAGTTGAACACTATTAGGATTTTGTTATCAATAGCTGTCAATATGGATTGGAAGTTACATCAGTTGGATATTAAAAATGCCTTTTTAAATGGGAATCTAGAAGAAGATGTTTATATGGAGGTACCACCGGGACTAGAAGGGAAATTTACAAAAAATACTGTCTATAAACTCGAGAAATCCCTATATCGTTTAAAGCAATCACCTAGAGCATGGTTTGACAGATTTGCTAAAGCAATGATACAAGGAGGATTCAAGCAAAGTCAAGCCGATCACACTTTATTCAAGAAAGGTGACTCGAATGGTAAGATGACTCTATTAATAGTATATGTAGATGATATTATTATCACTGGAAACAATGAAAAAGAGATAGAAGAATTAAAAGGGAACTTGGCAAAAGAATTCGAAACTAAGGACCTAGGGACCATGAGGTATTTTCTTGGTATGGAAGTTGCCCGATCCAAAGAAGGACTTGTCATCAATCAAAGAAAATATGTGCTAGACCTTCTTACAGAAACAGGAATGTTAGGCTGCAAACCAATCGAGACTCCTATGGATCCAACCTTGAAGTTCAGCAAGGAAAAGAATGAAAATCCAACAAACAAAGAAACCTATCAAAAGTTAGTTGGTAAACTAATTTATCTCTCTCTAACACGACCAGATATTACGTACTCTGTTAGTGTAGTTAGTCAATATATGAGTGATCCTAAGGAAGAACACATGGAAGCAGTAAAGAGAATACTTAATTCTTGAAATTTACACCTGGTGCTGGACTTATATTTAGGAAAAATCAAGATAGATCAGTAAAGATCTATACTGATGCAAGTTGGGCAGGAGAATTGACTGATAGAAGATCTGTGAGTGGCTATTGTTCCTATGTTTGGGGAAATCTTGTCACATGGAGAAGCAAGAAACAAGCTATGGTTTCTCGAAGCAGTGCTGAATCAGAATATAGAGCTATGGCCCTTGGAATATGTGAAAGGATATGGATTAAAAAACTACTTACAGAACTAGAACTGGAAAGTGAAGGCGACAAAAGTTTTGAGATTTTCAGTGATAGTCAATCGGTCATAAGTATAGCAAAGAACCCAGTGCAACATGATAGAACGAAACACATTGAGATAGATCAACACTTCATTCACGAGAAAGTCAATAGTGGAGTGGCAAACCTACAATATATGTCTACTAAGAAGCAACTGGCAGATATTTTCACCAAAGCCCTTCCAAGAGTTACATTCGATGAGCTTTCATTCAAACTGGGTATATACAACATATATACTCCAGTTTGAGGGGGAGTGTTAGTTATAAGTATTAGATAAAATAATAATATTATTATTAGGATAAAGTTCTATTTAATAGGACTAAGTAATTAGAAGTTATTAGTATGTTAAAACTCTTATCTCATTAAGAGATTAGAGTCCTATTTGTTTAAGAGATTAAAGTCCTATTTTTAGTTATAGTAAAACTCTTGCAACAAGAGTCTATATAAGAAGCCATTCGGCTCAGTAATAAAATATGTAACAGAGACTATTACACTCTGTTTTCTACATTTTATGATTTCAAATATTTAATTATTAGCTTTTGAACAAAATTATACAGATTAATCTGAAATTTTCAGAATTTTACTTGGTTAAAATTAGAACGAAATCTCTATAAAGCCCATTTAGACATGCACGTTTTAATCCCAACAAAACGACAACCAAATATTTTTAAATCAAATTTTATGAGTTTAAATATTTAATTATGGTCTTTTGAACAAAATTATACAGATTAATCTCAAATTTTAAGGTTTTTACTCGGTTAAAATTCGAACGGATTCTCTATAGAGCACATTTAGACATGCTCGTATTAATCGCATCAAAACGATAACCAAATGTTATTAAATTAAATTTTATGAGTTCAAATAGTTAATTATAGGCTTTTAAACAAAATTATACAGATTTATCTCAAATTTTCAGCTTTTTACTCGGTTAAAATTCGAACGGAATCTCTATAAAGCCCATCTAGACATGCACGTTTTAATCGCATCAAAACGACAACCAAATTTTATTAAAATCAAATTCTATGATTTTAAATAATTAATTATTAGTTTTTGAACAAAATTATACAGATTAATCTTAAATTTTCAGAAATTTACTAGGTTATTTTTAGAACGGAATCTCTATAAAGCCTATTTAGACATGCACGTTTTAATCCCAACAAAACGACAACCAAATGTTATTAAATCAAATATTATGAGTTTAAATATTTAATTATGGGCTTCTGAACAAAATTATACAGATTAATCTCAAATTTTAAGGTTTTTACTTGGTTAAAATTCGAACGGATTTTCTATAGAGCACATTTAGGCATGCTCGTATTAATCGCATCAAAACGACAAACAAATGTTGTTAAATTAAATTTTATGAGTTCAAATAGTTAATTATAGGCTTTTGAACAAAATTATACAGATTAATCTCAAATTTTCAGCTTTTTACTCGGTTAAAATTCGAACGGAATCTCTATAAAGCCCATTTAGACATGCACGTTTTAATCGCATCAAAACGACAACCAAATTTTATTAAAATCAAATTCTATGATTTTAAATAATTAATTATTAGTTTTTGAACAAAATTATACAGATTAATCTTAAATTTTCAGAAATTTACTAGGTTATTTTTAGAACGGAATCTCTATAAAGCTCATTTAGACATACACGTTTTAATCCCAACAAAACTACAACCAAATGTTATTAAATCAAATTTTATGAGTTCAAATAGTTAATTATGGGCTTTTGAACAAAATTATACAGATTAATCTCAAATTTTAAGGTTTTTACTGGGTTAAAATTCAAACGGATTCTCTATAGAGCACATTTAGACATGCTCGTATTAATCGCACCAAAACGACAACCAAATGTTATTAAATTAAATTTTATGAGTTCAAATAGTTAATTATATGCTTTTGAACAAAATTATACAGATCAATCACAAATTTTCAGCTTTTTAGTCGGTTAAAATTCAAACAGAATCTCTATAAAAACCTTTTAGACATGTAAGTTTTAATCGCATCAAAACGATAACAAAATTTTATTAAAATCAAATTTTATGATTTCAAATATTTAATTATTACCTTATGAACAAAATTATACTGATTAATCTTAAATTTTCAGAATTTCACTCGGTTATAATTAGAACGGAATCTCTATAAAGCCCATTTAGACATGCACGTTTTAATCCCAACAAAACGACAATAAAATGTTATAAAATCTAATTTTATGAGTTTAAATCTTTAATTATAGGCTTTTGAACAAAATTATACAGA
Organism: Abelmoschus esculentus; assembly: GCA_035048815.1. NCBI lineage: Eukaryota > Viridiplantae > Streptophyta > Magnoliopsida > Malvales > Malvaceae > Abelmoschus > Abelmoschus esculentus. Next base: position 14,964,045 of record JAUCBN010000007.1, on the reverse strand, counting down.
TTAATCTCAAATTTTAAGGTTTTTACTCGTTTAAAATTCGAACGGATTCTCTATAGAGCACATTTAGACATAATCGTATTAATCGCATCAAAACGACAACCAAATGTTATTAAATTAAATTTTATGAGTTCAAATAGTTAATTAAGGCTTTTGAACAAAATTATACAGATTAATCTCAAATTTTCTGCTTTTTACTCGGTTAAAATTCCAACGGAATCTCTATAAAGCCCATTTAGACATGCACGTTTTAATCGCATCAAAACGACAACCAAATTTTATTAAAATCAAATTTTATGATTTCAAATAATTAATTATTAGCTTTTGACCAAAATTATACAGATTAATGTTAAATTTTCAGAAATTTACTCGGTTATAATTAGAACGGAATCGCTATAAAGCCCAGTTAGACATGCACGTTTTAATCCCAAGAAAACGAAAACCAAATGTTATTAAATCAAATTTTATGAGTTTAAATATTTAACTATGGGCTTTTGAAAAAAATTATACAGATTAATCTCAAATTTTAAGGTTTTTACTCGTTTAAAATTTGAACGGATTCTCTATAGAGCATATTTAGACATGCTCGTATTAATCGCATCAAAACGACAACCAAATATTATTAAATTAAATTTTATGAGTTCAAACAGTTAATTATATGCTTTTGAACAAAATTATACAGATCAATCTCAAATTTTCAGCTTTTTACTCGGTTAAAATTCGAACAGAATCTCTATAAAAACCTTTTAGACATGCACGTTTTAATCGCATCAAAACGATAACAAAATTTTATTAAAATCAAATTTTATGATTTCAAATATTTAATTATTAGCTTTTCAACAAAATTATACAGATTAATCTTAAATTATCAAAATTTCACTCGGTTATAATTAGAATGGAATCTCTATAAAGCCCATTTAGACATGCACGTTTTAATCCCAACTAAACGAAAACCAAATGTTATTAAATCAAATTTTATGAGTTTAAATATTTAACTATGGGCTTTTGAAAAAAATTATACAGATTAATCTCAAATTTTAAGGTTTTTACTCGGTTAAAATTCGAACGGATTCTCTATAGAGCACATTTAGACATGCTCGTATTAATCGAATCAAAACGACAACCAAATGTTATTAAATTAAATTTTAAGAGTTCAAATAGTTAATTATAGGCTTTTGAACAAAATTATACAGATTAATCACAAATTTTCAGTTTTTACTCGGTTAAAATTCGAACGGAATCTCTATAAAGCCCATTTAGACATGCACGTTTTAATCGCATCAAAACGACAACCAAATTTTATTAAAATCAAATTTTATGATTTCAAATAATTAATTATTAGCTTTGAACAAAATTATACAGACTAATCTTAAATTTTCAGAAATTTACTCGTTATAATTAGAACAGAATCTCTATAAAGTCCATTTAGACATGCACGTTTAAATCCCAACAAAACGAAAATGAAATATTATTAAATCAAATTTATGAGTTGAAATATTTAATTATGGGCTTTTGAACAAAATTATACAGATTAATCTTAAATTTTAAGGTTTTTACTCGTTTAAAATTCGAACGGATTCACTATAGAGCACATTTAGACATGCTCGTATTAATCGCATCAAAACGACAACCAAATGTTTTTAAATTAAATTTCATGAGTTCAAATAGTTAATTATAGTCTTTTGAACAAAATTATACAGATTAATCTCAATTTTTTAGCGTTTTACTCGGTTAAAATTCGAACGAAATCTCTATAAAGACCTTTTAGACATGTACATTTTAATCGCATCAAAACGACAACAAAATTTATTAAAATCAAATTTTATGATTTCAAATATTTAATTATTAGCTTTTGAACAAAATTATACAGATCAATCTCAAATTTTCAAAATTCCACTCGGTTATAATTAGAACGGAATCTCTATAAAGCCCATTTAGACATGCACGTTTTAATCCCAACAAAACGATAACCAAATGTTATTAAATCAAACTTTATAAGTTTAAATATTTAACTATGGGCTTTTAAAAAAAATTATACAGATTAATCTCAAATTTTAAGGTTTTTACTTGGTTAAAATTCGAATAATTAAATTTTATGATTTCAAATAATTAATTATGGGCTTTTGAACAAAATTATACCGATTAATCTCAAATTTTAAGGTTTTTACTCGGTTAAAATTTCAACGGAATCTCTATAGAGCACATTTACACATGCTCGTATTAATCACATCAAAACGACAACGAAATGTTATTAAATTAAATTTTATGAGTTCAAATAGTTAATTATAGGCTTTTGAACAAAATTATACAGATTAATCTCAAATTTTAAGGTTTTTACTCGTTTAAAATTTGAACGGATTCTCTATAGAGCACATTTAGACATGCTCGTATTAATCGCATCAAAACGACAACCAAATGTTATTAAATTAAATTTTATGAGTCCAAATAGTTAACTATATGCTTTTGAACAAAATTATACAGATCAATCTCAAATTTTCAGCTTTTTACTCTGTTAAAATTCAAACGGAATCTCTATAAAAACCTTTTAGACATGCACGTTTTAATCGCATCAAAACGATAACAAAATTTTATTAAAATCAAATTTTTTGATTTCAAATATTTAATTATTACCTTATGTACAAAATTATACTGATTAATCTTAAATTTTCAGAATTTCACTCGGTTATAATTAGAACGGAATCTCTATAAAGCCCATTTAGACATGCACGTTTTAATCCCAAGAAAACGACAATAAAATGTTATAAAATCAAATTTTATGAGTTTAAATCTTTAATTATAGGCTTTTGAACAAAATTATACAGATTAATCTCAAATTTTAAGGTTTTTACTCGTTTAAAATTCGAACGGATTCTCTATAGAGCACATTTAGACATAATCGTATTAATCGCATCAAAACGACAACCAAATGTTATTAAATTAAATTTTATGAGTTCAAATAGTTAATTATAGGCTTTTGAACAAAATTATACAGATTAATCTCAAATTTTCCGCTTTTTACTCGGTTAAAATTCCAACGGAATCTCTATAAAGCCCATTTAGACATGCACGTTTTAATCGCATCAAAACGACAACCAAATTTTATTAAAATCAAATTTTATGATTTCAAATAATTAATTATTAGCTTTTGACCAAAATTATACAGATTAATATTAAATTTTCAGAAATTTATTCGGTTATAATTAGAACGGAATCTCTATAAAGCCCAGTTAGACATGCACGTTTTAATCCCAACAAAATGAAGACCAAATGTTATTAAATCAAATTTATGAGTTGAAATATTTAATTATGTGCTTTTGAACAAAATTATACAGATTAATCTCAAATTTTAAGGTTTTTACTCGTTTAAAATTTAAACGGATTCTCTATAGAGCACATTTAGACATGCTCGTATTAATCGCATCAAAACGATAACCAAATGTTATTAAATTAAATTTTATGAGTTCAAATAGTTAATTATATGCTTTTGAACAAAATTATACAGATCAATCTCAAATTTTCAGCTTTTTACTCGGTTAAAATTCGAACGGAATCTCTAGAAAAACCTTTTAGACATGCACGTTTTAATCGCATCAAAACGATAACAAAATTTTATTAAAATCAAATTTTATGATTTCAAATATTTAATTATTAGCTTTTGAACAAAATTATACAGATTAATCTTAAATTTTCAAAATTTCACTCGGTTATAATTAAAACGAAATCTCTATAAAGCCCATTTAGACATGCACGTTTTAATCCCAACGAAACGACAACCAAATGTTATTAAATCAAATTTTATGAGGTTAAATATTTAACTATGGGCTTTTGAAAAAAATTATACAGATTAATCTCAAATTTTAAGGTTTTTACTCTGTTAAATTTCGAACGGATTCTCTATAGAGCACATTTAGACATTCTCGTATTAATCGCATCAAAATGACAACGAAATGTTATTAAATTAAATTTTAAGAGTTCAAATAGTTAATTATAGGCTTTTGAACAAAATTATACAGATTAATCTCAAATTTTCAGCTTTTTACTCGGTTAAAATAACAACGGAATCTCTATAAAGCTCATTTAGACATGCACGTTTTAATCGCATCAAAACGAAAATCAAATTTTATTAAAATCGAATTTTATGATTTAAAATAATTAATTATTAGCTTTGAACAAAATTATACAATTAATCTGAAATTTTCAGAATTTTACTCGGTTAAAATTAGAACGGAATCTCTATAAAGCCCATTTAGATATGAACGTTTTAATCCCTACAAAAGGACAACCAAATGTTATTAAATCAAATTTTATGAGTTTAAATATTTAATTATGGGCTTTTGAACAAAATTATACAGATTAATCTCAAATTTTAAGGTTTTTACTCGGTTAAAATTCGAACGGATTCTCTATAGAGCACATTTAGACATGCTCGTATTAATCGAATCAAAACGACAACCAAATGTTATTAAATTAAATTTTAAGAGTTCAAATAGTTAATTATAGGCTTTTGAACAATATTATACAAATTAATCTCAAATTTTCAGCATTTTACTCGGTTAAAATTCGAACGCAATCTCTATAAAGCCCATTTAGACTTGTACGTTTTAATCGCGTCAAAACGACAACCAAATTTTATTAAAATCAAATTTTATGATTTCAAATATTTAATTATTAGATTTTGAATAAAATTAGACAGATTAATCTAAAATTTTCAGAATTTTACTAGGTTAAAATTAGAATGGAATCTCTATAAAGCCATTTAGACATGCACGTTTTAATCCTAATAAAACGACAACCAAATGTTATTAAATCAAATTTTATGAGTTTAAATATTTAATTATGGGCTTTTGAACAAAATTATACAGATTAATCTCAAATTTTAAGGTTTTTACTCTGTTCAAATTCGAACGGATTCTCTATAGAGCACATTTAGACATTCTCGTATTAATCGCATCAAAACGACAATCAAATGTTATTAAATTAAATTTTAAGAGTTCAAATAGTTAATTATAGGCTTTTGAACAAAATTATACAGATTAATCTCAAATTTTCAGCATTTTACTCGGTTAAAATTCGAACACAATCTCTATAAAGCCCATTTAGACTTGTACGTTTTAATCGCATCAAAACGACAACCAAATTTTATTAAAATCAAATTTTATGATTTCAAATATTTAATTATTAGATTTTGAATAAAATTAAACAGATTAATATAAAATTTTCAGAATTTTACTAGGTTAAAATTAGAATGGAATCTCTATAAAGCCATTTAGACATGCACGTTTTAATCCTAATAAAACGACAACCAAAAGTTATTAAATCAAATTTTATGAGTTCAAATAGTTAATTATAGGCTTTTGAACAAAATTATACAGATTAATCTCAAATTTTTAGCTTTTTACTCAGTTAAAATTGGAACAGGATCTCTATAAAGCCCATTTAGACATGCACGTTTTAATCGTATCAAAACGACAACCAAATTTTATGAGTTTAAATATTTAATTATTGGCTTTTGAACAAAATTATACAGATTAATCTGAAATTTTCAGAATTTTACTCTGTTAAAGTTAGAACGGAATCTATATAAAGCCCATTTAGACATGCACGTTTTAATCCAAACAAAACGACAACCAAAAGTTATTAAATCAAATTTTATGAGTTTAAATATTTAATTATGGGCTTTTGAACAAAATTATACAGATTAATCTCAAATTTTAAGGTTTTTACTCGGTTAAAATTCCAACGGATTCTCTATAGAGCATATTTAGACATGCTCGTATTAATCGCATCAAAACGACATCCAAATGTTATTAAATTAAATTTTATGAGTTCAAATAGTTAATTATAGGCTTTTGAACAAAATTATACAGATTAATCTCAAATTTTTAGCTTTTTACTCAGTTAAAATTCTAACGGGATCTCTATAAAGCCCATTTAGACATGCACGTTTTAATCGTATCAAAACGACAACCAAATTTTATAAAAATCAAATTTTATGAGTTTAAATATTTAATTATTGGCTTTTGAATAAAATTATACAGATTAATCTGAAATTTTCAGAATTTTACTCTGTTAAAGTTAGAACGGAATCTATATAAAGCCCATTTAGACATGCACGTTTTAATCCAAACAAAACGACAACCAAAAGTTATTAAATCAAATTTTATGAGTTTAAATATTTAATTATGGGCTTTTGAACAAAATTATACAGATTAATCTCAAATTTTAAGGTTTTTACTCGGTCAAAATTCGAACAGATTCTCTATAGAGCACATTTAGACATGCTCGAATTAATCGCATCAAAACGATAACCAAATGTTATTAAATTAAATTTTATGAGTTTAAATATTTAATTATTGGCTTTTGAATAAAATTATACAGATTAATCTGAAATTTTCAGAATTTTACTTTGTTAAAGTTAGAACGGAATCTATATAAAGCCCATTTAGACATGCACGTTTTAATCCAAACAAAACGACAACCAAAAGTTATTAAATCAAATTTTATGAGTTTAAATATTTAATTATGGGCTTTTGAACAAAATTATACAGATTAATCTCAAATTTTAAGGTTTTTACTCGGTCAAAATTCGAACAGATTCTCTATAGAGCACATTTAGACATGCTCGAATTAATCGCATCAAAACGATAACCAAATGTTATTAAATTAAATTTTATGAGTTCAAATAGTTAATTATAGGCTTTTGAACAAAATTATACAGTTTAATCTCAAATTTTCAGCTTTTTACTCGATTAAAATTCGAACGGGATCTCTATAAAGCCCATTTAGACATGCACGTTTTAATCCCAACAAAACGACAACCAAATGCTATTAAATCAAATTTTATGAGTTTAAATATTTAATTAAGGGATTTTGAACAAAATTATACAGATTAATCTCAAATTTTAAGGTTTTTACTTGGTTAAAATTCGAACGGATTCTCTATAGAGCACATTTAGACATGCTCGTATTAATCGCATCAAAACGACATCCAAATGTTATTCAATTAAATTTTATGAGTTCAAAGAGTTAATTGTAGGCTTTTGAACAAAATTATACAGATTAATATCAAATTTTCAGCTTTTTACTCGGTTAAAATTTGAACGGAATCTCTATAAAGCCCATTTAGACATGCACATTTTAATCGCATCAAAACGACAACCAAATTTTTTTAATATCAAATTTTATGATTTCAAATATTTAATTATTAGATTTTGGACAAAATTATACAGATTAATCTCAAATTTTCAGAATTTTACTCGGTTAAAATTAGAACAGAATCTCTATAAAGCCCATTTAGACATGCACGTTTTAATCCCAACAAAACGACAACCAAATGTTATTAAATCAAATTTTATGAGTTTAAATATTTAATTATGGGCTTTTGAATAAAATTATACAGATGAATCTCAAATTTTAAGGTTTTTCCTTTGTTAAAATTCGAACGAATTCTCTATAGAGCACATTTAGACAAGCTCGTATTAATCGCATCAAAACGACAACCAAATGTTATTAAATTATATTTTATGAGTTCAAATAGTTAATTATAGACTTTTGAACAAAATTATACAGATTAATATCAAATTTTCAGCTTTTTACTCGGTTAAAATTCGAACGGAATCTCTATAAAGCCCATTTAGACATGCACGTTTTAATCGCATCAAAACGACAACCAAATTTTATTAAAATCAAATTTTATGATTTCAAATAATTAATTATTAGCTTTTGACCAAAATTATACAGATTAATATTAAATTTTCAGAAATTTATTCGGTTATAATTAGAACGAAATCTCTATAAAGCCCAGTTAGACATGCACGTTTTAATCCCAACAAAATGAAGACCAAATGTTATTAAATCAAATTTATGAGTTGAAATATTTAATTATGTGCTTTTGAACAAAATTATACAGATTAATCTCAAATTTTAAGGTTTTTACTCGTTTAAAATTTAAACGGATTCTCTATAGAGCACATTTAGACATGCTCGTATTAATCGCATCAAAACGATAACCAAATGTTATTAAATTAAATTTTATGAGTTCAAATAGTTAATTATATGCTTTTGAACAAAATTATACAGATCAATCTCAAATTTTCAGCTTTTTACTCGGTTAAAATTCGAACGGAATCTCTAGAAAAACCTTTTAGACATGCACGTTTTAATCGCATCAAAACGATAACAAAATTTTATTAAAATCAAATTTTATGATTTCAAATATTTAATTATTAGCTTTTGAACAAAATTATACAGATTAATCTTAAATTTTCAAAATTTCACTCGGTTATAATTAAAACGAAATCTCTATAAAGCCCATTTAGACATGCACGTTTTAATCCCAACGAAACGACAACCAAATGTTATTAAATCAAATTTTATGAGGTTAAATATTTAACTATGGGCTTTTGAAAAAAATTATACAGATTAATCTCAAATTTTAAGGTTTTTACTCGGTTAAATTTCGAACGGATTCTCTATAGAGCACATTTAGACATTCTCGTATTAATCGCATCAAAACGACAACCAAATGTTATTAAATCAAATTTTATGATTTCAAATATTTAATTATTAGCTTTTGAACAAAATTATATAGATTAATCTGAAATTTTTAGAATTTTACTCGGTTAAAATTAGAACGGAATCTTTATAAAGCCCATTTAGACATCCACGTTTTAATCCCAACAAAACGATAACCAAATATTATTAAATAAAATTTTATGAGTTTAAATATTTAATTATGGGCTTTTGAACAAAATTATACAGATGAATCTCAAATTTTAAGGTTTTTCCTCTGTTAAAATTCGAACGGGATCTCTATGAAGTCCATTTAGACGTACACATTTTAATCGCATCAAAACGACAACCAAATGTTATTAAATTAAATTTTATGAGTTTAAATAGTTAATTATAGGCTTTTGAAAAAAATATACAGATTAATATCAAATTTTCAGCTTTTTACTCGGTTAAAATTCGAACGGAATCTCTATAAAGCCCATTTAGACATGCACGTTTTAATCGCATCAAAACGACAACTAAATTTTAATAAAATCAAATTTTATAATTTCAAATATTTAATTATTATATTTTGAACAAAATTATACAGATTAATCTGAAATTTTCAGAATTTTTCTCGGTTAAAATTAGAACAGAATCTCTATAAAGCCCATTTAGGCATGCACGTTTTAATCCCAACAAAACGACAACCAAATGATATTAAATCAAATTTCATGAGTTTAAATATTTAATTATGGGCTTCTGAACAAAATTATACAGATTAATCTCAAATTTTATGGTTTTTACTCGGTTCAAATTCGAACGGATTCTCTATAGAGCATATTTATCATGCTCGTATTAATCGTATCAAAACGACAACCAAATGTTATTAAATTAAATTTTATGAGATCAAATAGTTAATTATAGGCTTTTGAACAAAATTATACAGATTAATCTCAAATTTTTAGCTTTTTACTCGGTTAAAATTCGAACGGAATCTCTATAAAGCCCATTTAGACATACACGTTTTAATCGCATTAAAACGACAACCAAATTTTATTAAAATCAAATTCTATGATTTCAAATATTTAATTATTAGCTTTTGAACAAAATTATACAGATTAATCGGAAATTTTCAGAATTTTAATCGTTTAAAATTAGAACGGAATCTCTATAAAGCCCATTTAGATATGTACGTTTTGATCCCAACAAAACGAGAACCAAATGTTATTAAATCAAATTTTATGAGTATAAATATTTAATTATGGGCTTTTAAACAAAATTATATAGATTAATCTCAAATTTTAAGGTTTTTCCTCTGTTAAAATTCGAACGGAATCTCTATAAAGCCCATTTAGACATGTACGTTTTAATCGCATCAAAACGACAACCAAATTTTATTAATATCAAATTTTTTGATTTCAAATATTTGATTATTAGATTTTGAACAAAATTATACAGATTAATCTCAAATTTTCAGAATTTTACTCGGTTAAAATTAGAACGGAATCTCTATAAAGCCATTTAGACATGGACGTTTTATTCTCAACAAAACGACAACCAAAAGTTATTAAATCAAATTTTATGAGTTTAAATATTTAATTATGGGCTTTTGAACAAAATTATACAGATTAATCTCAAATTTTAAGGTTTTTACTCGGTTAAAATTCGAACGGATTCTCTATAGAGCATATTTTGGACATGCTCGTATTAATCGCATCAAAACGACAACCAAATGTTATTAAATTAAATTTTATGAGTTCAAATAGTTAATTATAGGCGTTTGAACAAAATTATACAGATTAATCTCAAATTTTCAGCTTTTTACTCGGTTAAAATTCGAACGGAATCTCTATAAAGCCCATTTAGACATGCACGTTTTAATCGCATCAAAACGATAACCAAATTTTAATAAAATCAAATTTTATTTTTTCAAATATTTAACTATTAGCTTTTAAACAAAATTATACAGATTAATCTGAAATTTTCAGAATTTTACTCGGTTAAAAGTAGAACAGAATATCTATAAAGCCCATTTAGACATGCACGCTTTAATCCCAACAAAACGACAACCAAATGTTATTAAATCAAATTTTATGAGTTTAAATATTTAATTATGGTCTTTTGAACAAAATTATACAGATTAATCTCAAATTTTAAGGTTTTTACTTGGTTAAAATTCGAACGGATTCTCTATAGAGCACATTTACACATGCTCGTATTAATCACATCAAAACGACAACGAAATGTTATTAAATTAAATTTTATGAGTTCAAATAGTTAATTATAGGCTTTTGAACAAAATTATACAGATTAATCTCAAATTTTAAGGTTTTTACTCGGTTAAAATTAGAACGGAATCTCTATAAAGCCCATTTAGACATGCACGTTTTAATCCCAACAAAACGATAACCAAATGTTATTAAATCAAATTTTATGAGTTTAAATATTTAATTATGGGCTTTTGAACAAAATTATACAGATTAATCTCAAATTTTAACGTTTTTACTGGGTTAAAATTCGAACGGATTCTCTATAGAGCACATTTAGACATGCTCGTATTAATAGCATCAAAACGACAACCAAATGTTATTAAATTAAATTTTATGAGTTCAAATAGTTAATTATAGGCTTTTGAACAAAATTATACAGATTAATCTCAAATTTTCGGCTTTTTACTCGTGTGAAATTCGAACGGAATCTCTATAAAGCCCATTTAGACATGCACATTTTAATCGCATCAAAACGACAACCAAATTTTATTAAAATCAAATTTTATGATTTCAAATATTTAATTATTAGCTTTTGAACAAAATTATACAGATTAATCTCAAATTTTTAGAATTTTACTCGGTTAAAATCAGAACAGAATCTCTATAAAGCCCATTTAGACATGCACGTTTTAATCGCATCAAAACCACAACTAAATTTTAATAAAATCAAATTTTATAATTTCAAATATTTGATTATTATATTTTGAACAAAATTATACAGATTAATCTGAAATTTTCAGAATTTTACTCGGTTAAAATTAGAACAGAATCTCTATAAAGCCCATTTAGGCATGCACGTTTTAATCCCAACAAAACGACAACCAAATGATATTAAATCAAATTTCATGAGTTTAAATATTTAATTATGGGCTGCTGAACAAAATTATACAGATTAATCTCAAATTTTATGGTTTTTACTCGGTTCAAATTCGAACGGATTCTCTATAGAGCATATTTATCATGCTCGTATTAATCGTATCAAAACGACAACCAAATGTTATTAAATTAAATTTTATGAGATCAAATAGTTAATTATAGGCTTTTGAACAAAATTATACAGATTAATCTCAAATTTTTAGCTTTTTACTCGGTTAAAATTCGAACGGAATCTCTATAAAGCCCATTTAGACATACACGTTTTAATCGCATTAAAACGACAACCAAATTTTATTAAAATCAAATTCTATGATTTCAAATATTTAATTATTAGCTTTTGAACAAAATTATACAGATTAATCGGAAATTTTCAGAATTTTAATCGTTTAAAATTAGAACGGAATCTCTATAAAGCCCATTTAGATATGTACGTTTTGATCCCAACAAAACGAGAACCAAATGTTATTAAATCAAATTTTATGAGTATAAATATTTAATTATGGGCTTTTAAACAAAATTATATAGATTAATCTCAAATTTTAAGGTTTTTCCTCTGTTAAAATTCGAACGGAATCTCTATAAAGCCCATTTAGACATGTACGTTTTAATCGCATCAAAACGACAACCAAATTTTATTAATATCAAATTTTTTGATTTCAAATATTTGATTATTAGATTTTGAACAAAATTATACAGATTAATCTCAAATTTTCAGAATTTTACTCGGTTAAAATTAGAACGGAATCTCTATAAAGCCATTTAGACATGGACGTTTTATTCTCAACAAAACGACAACCAAAAGTTATTAAATCAAATTTTATGAGTTTAAATATTTAATTATGGGCTTTTGAACAAAATTATACAGATTAATCTCAAATTTTAAGGTTTTTACTCGGTTAAAATTCGAACGGATTCTCTATAGAGCACAATTGGACAAGCTCGTATTAATCGCATCAAAACGACAACCAAATGTTATTAAATTAAATTTTATGAGTTCAAATAGTTAATTATAGGCTTTTGAACAAAATTATACAGATTAATCTCAAATTTTCAGCTTTTTACTCGGTTAAAATTTGAACGGAATCTCAATAATGCCCATTTAGACATGCACGTTTTATTCCCAACAAAACGACAACCAAAAGTTATTAAATCAAATTTTATGAGTTTAAATATTTAATTATGGGCGTTTGAACAAAACTATACAGATTAATCTCAACTTTTAAGTTTTTTACTCGGTTAAAATTCGAACGGGATCTCTATAAAGCCCATTAAGACATACACGTTTTAATCGCATCAAAACGACAACCAAATGTTATTAAATTAAATTTTATGAGTTAAAATAGTTAGTTATAGGCTTTTGAAAAAAATTGTACAGATTAATATCAAATTTTCAGCTTTTTACTCAGTTAAAATTCGAATGGAATCTTTATAAAACCCATTTAGACATGCACGTTTTAATTGCATCAAAACGACAACCAAATTTTACTAAAATAAAATTTTATGATTTTAAATATTTAATTATTATATACTGAACAAAATTATAGAGATTAATCTAAAATTTTTAGAATTTTACTCGATTAAAATTAGAATGGAATCTCTATAAAGCCATTTAGACAAGCACGTTTTACTTCGAACAAAACGACAACCAAAAGTTATTAAATCAAATTTTATGAGTTTAAATATTTAATTATGGGCTTTTGAACAAAATTATACAGATGAATCTCAAATTTTAAGGTTTTTATTCTGTTAAAATTCGAACGGATTCTCTATAGAGCACATTTAGACATGCTCCTATTAAGCGCATCAAAACGACAACCAAATGTTATTAAATTAAATTTTATGAGTTCAAATAGTTAATTATAGGCATTTGAACAAAATTATACAGATTAATCTCAAATTTTCAGCTTTTTACTCGGTTAAAATTCGAACGGAATCTCTATAAAGCCCATTTAGACATGCACGTTTTAATCGCATCAAAACGATAACCAAATTTTAATAAAATCAAATTTTATTTTTTCAAATATTTAATTATTAGCTTTTAAACAAAATTATACAGATTAATCTGAAATTTTCAGAATTTTACTCGGTTAAAAGTAGAACAGAATATCTATAAAGCCCATTTAGACATGCACGCTTTAATCCCAACAAAACGACAACCAAATGTTATTAAATCAAATTTTATGAGTTTAAATATTTAATTATGGTCTTTTGAACAAAATTATACAGATTAATCTCAAATTTTAAGGTTTTTACTTGGTTAAAATTCGAACGGATTCTCTATAGAGCACATTTAGACATGCTCGTATTAATCGCATCAAAACGACAACCAAATGTTATTAAATTAAATTTTATGAGTTCAAATAGTTAATTATAGGCTTTTGAACAAAATTATACAGATTAATCTCAAATTTTAAGGTTTTTACTCGGTTAAAATTAGAACGGAATCTCTTTAAAGCCCATTTAGACATGCACGTTTTAATCCCAACAAAACGATAACCAAATGTTATTAAATCAAATTTTATGAGTTTAAATATTTAATTATGGGCTTTTGAACAAAATTATACAGATTAATCTCAAATTTTAACGTTTTTACTGGGTTAAAATTCGAACGGATTCTCTATAGAGCACATTTAGACATGCTCGTATTAATAGCATCAAAACGACAACCAAATGTTATTAAATTAAATTTTATGAGTTCAAATAGTTAATTATAGGCTTTTGAACAAAATTATACAGATTAATCTCAAATTTTCGGCTTTTTACTCGTGTGAAATTCGAACGGAATCTCTATAAAGCCCATTTAGACATGCACATTTTAATCGCATCAAAACGACAACCAAATTTTATTAAAATCAAATTTTATGATTTCAAATATTTAATTATTAGCTTTTGAACAAAATTATATAGATTAATCTCAAATTTTCAGAATTTTACTCGGTTAAAATTAGAACGGAATCTCTATAAAGCCCATTTAGACATGCACGTTTTAATCGCATCAAAACGACAACTAAATTTTCTTAATATCAAATTTTATGATTTCAAATATTTAATTATTAGATTTTGAACAAAATTATACAGATTAATCTGAAATTTTTAGAATTTTACTCGATTAAAATTAGAACGGAATCTCTATAAAGCCATTTAGACATGCATGTTTTATTCCCAACAAAACGACAACCAAAAGTTATTAAATCAAATTTTATGAGTTTAAATATTTAATTATGGGCTTTCGAACATAATTATACAGATTAATCTCAAATTTTAAGGTTTTTACTCGGTTAAAATTCGAACGGATTCTCTATAGAGCACATTTAGACATGCTCGTATTAATCGCATCAAAACGAAAACCAAATGTTATTAAATTAAATTTTATGAGTTCAAATAGTTAATTATAGGCTTTTGAACAAAATTATACAGATTAATCTCAAATTTTCAGCTTTTTACTCGGTTAAAATTCGAACGGAATCTCTATAAAGCCCATTTAGACATGCACGTTTTAATCGCATCAAAACGATAACCAAATTTTAATAAAATCAAATTTTATTTTTTCAAATATTTAATTATTAGCTTTTAAACAAAATTATACAGATTAATCTAAAATTTTCAGAATTTTACTCGGTTAAAAGTAGAACAGAATATCTATAAAGCCCATTTAGACATGCACGCTTTAATCCCAACAAAACGACAACCAAATGTTATTAAATCAAATTTTATGAGTTTAAATATTTAATTATGGTCTTTTGAACAAAATTATACAGATTAATCTCAAATTTTAAGGTTTTTACTTGGTTAAAATTCGAACGGATTCTCTATAGAGCACATTTACACATGCTCGTATTAATCACATCAAAACGACAACGAAATGTTATTAAATTAAATTTTATGAGTTCAAATAGTTAATTATAGGCTTTTGAACAAAATTATACAGATTAATCTCAAATTTTAAGCTTTTTACTCGGTTAAAATTAGAACGGAATCTCTATAAAGCCCATTTAGACATGCACGTTTTAATCCCAACAAAACGATAACCAAATGTTATTAAATCAAATTTTATGAGTTTAAATATTTAATTATGGGCTTTTGAACAAAATTATACAGATTAATCTCAAATTTTAACGTTTTTACTGGGTTAAAATTCGAACGGATTCTCTATAGAGCACATTTAGACATGCTCGTATTAATAGCATCAAAACGACAACCAAATGTTATTAAATTAAATTTTATGAGTTCAAATAGTTAATTATAGGCTTTTGAACAAAATTATACAGATTAATCTCAAATTTTCGGCTTTTTACTCGTGTGAAATTCGAACGGAATCTCTATAAAGCCCATTTAGACATGCACATTTTAATCGCATCGAAACGACAACCAAATTTTATTAAAATCAAATTTTATGATTTCAAATATTTAATTATTAGCTTTTGAACAAAATTATATAGATTAATCTCAAATTTTCAGAATTTTACTCGGTTAAAATTAGAACGGAATCTCTATAAAGCCCATTTAGACATGCACGTTTTAATCGCATCAAAACGACAACTAAATTTTATTAATATCAAATTTTATGATTTCAAATATTTAATTATTAGATTTTGAACAAAATTATACAGATTAATCTGAAATTTTTAGAATTTTACTCGGTTAAAATTAGAACGGAATCTCTATAAAGCCATTTAGACATGCATGTTTTATTCCCAACAAAACGACAACCAAAAGTTATTAAATCAAATTTTATGAGTTTAAATATTTAATTATGGGCTTTCGAACATAATTATACAGATTAATCTCAAATTTTAAGGTTTTTACTCGGTTAAAATTCGAACGGATTCTCTATAGAGCACATTTAGACATGCTCGTATTAATCGCATCAAAACGAAAACCAAATGTTATTAAATTAAATTTTATGAGTTCAAATAGTTAATTATAGGCTTTTGAACAAAATTATACAGATTAATCTCAAATTTTCAGCTTTTTACTCGGTTAAAATTCGAACGGAATCTCTATAAAGCCCATTTAGACATGCACGTTTTAATCGCATCAAAACGGTAACCAAATTTTAATAAAATCAAATTTTATTTTTTCAAATATTTAATTATTAGCTTTTAAACAAAATTATACAGATTAATCTAAAATTTTCAGAATTTTACTCGGTTAAAAGTAGAACAGAATATCTATAAAGCCCATTTAGACATGCACGCTTTAATCCCAACAAAACGACAACCAAATGTTATTAAATCAAATTTTATGAGTTTAAATATTTAATTATGGTCTTTTGAACAAAATTATACAGATTAATCTCAAATTTTAAGGTTTTTACTTGGTTAAAATTCGAACGGATTCTCTATAGAGCACATTTACACATGCTCGTATTAATCACATCAAAACGACAACGAAATGTTATTAAATTAAATTTTATGAGTTCAAATAGTTAATTATAGGCTTTTGAACAAAATTATACAGATTAATCTCAAATTTTAAGGTTTTTACTCGGTTAAAATTAGAACGGAATCTCTATAAAGCCCATTTAGACATGCACGTTTTAATCCCAACAAAACGATAACCAAATGTTATTAAATCAAATTTTATGAGTTTAAATATTTAATTATGGGCTTTTGAACAAAATTATACAGATTAATCTCAAATTTTAACGTTTTTACTGGGTTAAAATTCGAACGGATTCTCTATAGAGCACATTTAGACATGCTCGTATTAATAGCATCAAAACGACAACCAAATGTTATTAAATTAAATTTTATGAGTTCAAATAGTTAATTATAGGCTTTTGAACAAAATTATACAGATTAATCTCAAATTTTCGGCTTTTTACTCGTGTGAAATTCGAACGGAATCTCTATAAAGCCCATTTAGACATGCACATTTTAATCGCATCGAAACGACAACCAAATTTTATTAAAATCAAATTTTATGATTTCAAATATTTAATTATTAGCTTTTGAACAAAATTATATAGATTAATCTCAAATTTTCAGAATTTTACTCGGTTAAAATTAGAACGGAATCTCTATAAAGCCCATTTAGACATGCACGTTTTAATCGCATCAAAACGACAACTAAATTTTATTAATATCAAATTTTATGATTTCAAATATTTAATTATTAGATTTTGAACAAAATTATACAGATTAATCTGAAATTTTTAGAATTTTACTCGGTTAAAATTAGAACGGAATCTCTATAAAGCCATTTAGACATGCATGTTTTATTCCCAACAAAACGACAACCAAAAGTTATTAAATCAAATTTTATGAGTTTAAATATTTAATTATGGGCTTTCGAACATAATTATACAGATTAATCTCAAATTTTAAGGTTTTTACTCGGTTAAAATTCGAACGGATTCTCTATAGAGCACATTTAGACATGCTCGTATTAATCGCATCAAAACGACAACCAAATGTTATTAAATTAAATTTTATGAGTTCAAATAGTTAATTATAGGCTTTTGAACAAAATTATACAGATTAATCTCAAATTTTCAGCTTTTTACTCAGTTAAAATTCGAACGGAATCTCTATAAATCCCATTTAGACATGCACATTTTAATCGCATCAAAACGACAATCAAATTTTATTAAAATCAAATTTTATTTTTTCAAATATTTAATTATTAGCTTTTGAACAAAATTATACAGATTTATCTGAAATTTTTAGAATTTTACTCGGTTAAAATTAGAACGGAATCTCTATAAAGACCATTTAGACATGCACGTTTTAATCGCATCAAAACGACAACTAAATTTTATTAATATCAAATTTTATGATTTCAAATATTTAATTATTAGATTTTGAACAAAATTATACAGATTAATCTGAAATCTTTAGAATTTTACTCGGTTAAAATTAGAACGGAATCTCTATAAAGCCATTTAGACATGCACGTTTTATTCCCAACAAAACGACAACCAAAAGTTATTAAATGAAATTTTATGAGTTTAAATATTTAATTATGGGCTTTCGAACATAATTATACAGATTAATCTCAAATTTTAAGGTTTTTACTCGGTTAAAATTCGAACGGATTCTCTATAGAGCACATTTAGACATGCTCATATTAATCGCATCAAAACGACAACCAAATGTTATTAAATTAAATTTTATGAGTTCAAATAGTTAATTATAGGCTTTTGAACAAAATTATACAGATTAATCTTAAATTTTAAGTTTTTTACTCGGTTAAAATTCGAACGGGATCTCTATGAAGTCCATTTAGACATACACGTTTTAATCGCATCAAAACGACAACCAAATGTTATTAAATTAAATTTTATGAGTTCAAATAGTTAATTATAGGCTTTTGAACAAAATTATACAGATTAATCTCAAATTTTCGGCTTTTTACTCGGTTAAAATTCGAACGGAATCTCTATAAAGCCCATTTAGACATGCACATTTTAATCGCATCAAAACGATAACAAAATTTTATTAAAATCAAATTTTATGATTTCAAATATTTAATTATTAGCTTTGGAACAAAATTATATAGATTAATCTGAAATTTTTAGAATTTTACTCGGTTAAAATTAGAACGGAATCTCTATAAAGCCCATTTAGACATGCACGTTTTAATCCCAACAAAACGACAACCAAATGTTATTAAATCAAATTTTATGAGTTTAAATTTTTAATTATTGGCTTTTGAAAAAAATTATACAGATGAATCTCAAATTTTAAGGTTTTTCCTCTGTTAAAATTCGAACAGGATCTCTATGAAGTCCATTTAGACATACACGTTTTAATCGTATCAAAACGACAACCAAATGTTATTAAATTAAATTTTATGAGTTCAAATAGTTAATTATAGGCTTTTGAACAAAATTATACAGATTAATATCAAATTTTTAGCTTTTTACTCGGTTAAAATTCGAACGGAATCTCTATAAAGCCCATTTAGACATGCACGTTTTAATCGCATCAAAACGACAACCAAATTTTATTAATATCAAATTTTATGATTTCAAATATTTAATTATTAGATTTTGAACAAAATTATACAGATTAATCTCAAATTTTCAGAATTTTACTCGGTTAAAATTAGAACGGAATCTCTATAAAGCCATTTAGATATGCACGTTTTATTCTCAATGAAACGACAACCAAAAGTTATTAAATCGAATTTTGTGAGTCTAAATATTTAATTATGGGCTTTTGATCAAAATTATACAGATTAATCTCAAATAAATTTTAAGGTTTTTACTCGGTTAAAATTCGAACGGATTCTCTATAGAGCATATTTAGACACGCTCGTATTAATCGCATCAAAACGACAACCAAATGTTATTAAATTAAATTTTATGAGTTCAAATAGTTAATTATAGGCTTTTGAACAAAATTATACAGATTAATCTCAAATTTTAAGTTTTTTACTCGGTTAAAATTCGAACGGGATCTCTATGAAGTCCATTTAGACATACACGTTTTAATCGCATCAAAACGACAACCAAATGTTATTAAATTAAATTTTATGAGTTCAAATAGTTAATTATAGGCTTTTGAACAAAATTATACAGATTAATCTCAAATTTTTGGCTTTTTACTCGTGTAAAATTTGAACGGAATCTCTATAAAGCCCATTTAGACATGCACATTTTAATCGCATCAAAACGACAACCAAATTTCATTAAAATCAAATTTTATTTTTTCAAATATTTAATTATTAGCTTTTGAACAAAATTATATAGATTAATCTCAAATTTTCAGAATTTTACTCGGTTAAAATTAGAACGGAATCTCTATAAAGCCCATTTAGACATGCACGTTTTAATCGCATCAAAACGACAACTAAATTTTATTAATATCAAATTTTATGATTTCAAATATTTAATTATTAGATTTTGAACAAAATTATACAGATTAATCTGAAATTTTTAGAATTTTACTCGGTTAAAATTAGAACGGAATCTCTATAAAGCCATTTAGACATGCATGTTTTATTCCCAACAAAACGACAACCAAAAGTTATTAAATCAAATTTTATGAGTTTAAATATTTAATTATGGGCTTTCGAACATAATTATACAGATTAATCTCAAATTTTAAGGTTTTTACTCGGTTAAAATTCGAACGGATTCTCTATAGAGCACATTTAGACATGCTCGTATTAATCGCATCAAAACGAAAACCAAATGTTATTAAATTAAATTTTATGAGTTCAAATAGTTAATTATAGGCTTTTGAACAAAATTATACAGATTAATCTCAAATTTTCGGCTTTTTACTCGGTTAAAATTCGAACGAAATCTCTATAAAGCCCATTTAGACATGCACCTTTTAATCGCATCAAAACGACAACCAAATTTTATTAAAATCAAATTTTATGATTTCAAATATTTAATTATTAGCTTTTGAACAAAATTATACAGATTAATCTGAAATTTTCAGAATTTTACTAGGTTAAAATTAGAACGGAATCTCTATAAAGCCCATTTAGACATGCACATTTTAATCCCAACAAAACGACAACCAAATGTTATTAAATCAAATTTTATGAGTTTAAATATTTAATTATGGGCTTTTGAACAAAATTATACAGATGAATCTCAAATTTTAAGGTTTTTCCTCTGTTAAAATTCGAACGGATTCTCTATAGAGCATATTTAGACATGCTCGTATTAATCGCATCAAAACGACAACCAAATGTTATTAAATTAAATTTTATAAGTTCAAATAGTTAATTATAGGCTTTTGAACAAAATTATATAGATTAATCTCAAATTTTCAGCTTTTTACTCGGTTAAAATTCGAACGGAATCTCTATAAAGCCCATTTAGATATGCACATTTTAATCGCATCAAAACGGCAACCAAATTTTATTAAAATCAAATTTTATGATTTCAAATATTTAATTATTAGCTTTTAAACAAAATTATACAGATTAATCTGAAATTTTCAGAATTTTACTCGGTTAAAATTAGAACGGAATCTCTATAAAGCCCATTTAGACATGCACGTTTTAATCCCAACAAAACGACAACCAAATATTATTAAATCAAATTTTATGAGTTTAAATATTTAATTATGGGCTTTTGAAAAATATTATACAGATGAATCTCAAATTTTAAGCTTTTTCCTCTGTTAAAATTCAAACAGGATCTCTATGAAGTCCATTTAGACATACACGTTTTAATCGCATCAAAACGACAACCAAATGTTATTAAATTAAATTTTATGAGTTCAAATAGTTAATTATAGGCTTTTGAACAAAATTATACAGATTAATATCAAATTTTTAGCTTTTTGCTCGGTTAAAATTCGAACGGAATCTCTATAAAGCCCATTTAGACATGCACGTTTTAATCGCATCAAAACGACAACTAAATTTTAATAAAATCAAATTTTATGATTTCAAATATTTAATTATTAGCTTTTGAACAAAATTATAGAGATTAATCTGAAATTTTCAGAATTTTACTCGGTTATAATTAGAACGGAATCTCTTTAAAGCCCATTTAGACATGCACGTTTTAATCCCAGCAAAACGACAACCAAATGTTATTAAATCAAATTTTATGAGTTTAAATATTTAATTATGGGTTGTTGAACAAAATTATACAGATTAATCTCAAATTTTAAGGTTTTTACTCGGTTAAAATTCGAACGGATTCTCTATAGAGCGTATTTAGACATGCTCGTATTAATCGCATCAAAACGACAACCAAATGTTATTAAATTAAATTTTATGAGTTCAAATAGTTAATTATAGGCTTTTGACAAAATTATACAGATTAATATCAAATTTTCAGCTTTTTACTCGGTTAAAATTCGAACGGAATCTCTATAAAGCCCATTTAGACATGCACGTTTTAATCGCATCAAAACGACAACCAAATTTTATTAAAATTAAATTTTATGATTTCAAATATTTAATTATTGGCTTTTGAACAAAATTATACAGATCAATCAAAAATTTTCAGAATTTTATTAAATTTTACTCGTATTAATCCCAACAAAACGACAACCAAATGTTATTAAATCGAATTTTATGAGTTTAAATATTTAATTATGGGCTTTTGAAGAAAATTATAAAGATTAATCTCAAATTTCAAGGTTTTTACTCGATTAAAATTCGAACAGATTCTATATAGAGCACATTTAGACATGCTCGAATTAATCGCATCAAAACGACAACCAAATGTTATTAAATTAAATTTTATGAGTTCAAATAGTTAATTATAGGCTTTTGAACAAAATTATAAATATTAATATTAAATTTTTAGCTTTTTACTCGGTTAAAATTTGAACGGAATCTCTATAAATCCCATTTAGACATGCACGTTTTATTCGCATCAAAACGACAACCAAATTTTATTAAAATCAAATTTTATGATTTTAAATATTTAATTATTAGCTTTTGAACAAAATTATACAGATCAATCAAAAATTTTCAGAATTTTACTCGGTTAAAATTAGAACGGAATCACTATAAAGCCCATTTAGACATGCACGTTTTAATCCCAACAAAACGACAATCAAATGTTATTAAATCCAATTTTATGAGTTTAAATATTTAATTATGGGCTTTTGAACAAAATTATACAGATTAATCTCAAACTTTAAGGTTTTTACTCGGTTAAAATTAGAACGGAATCTCTATAAAGCCCGTTTAGACATGCACGTTTTAATCCCAACAAAACGATAACCAAATGTTATTAAATCAAATTTTATGAGTTTAAATATTTAATTATGGGCTTTTGAACAAAATTATACAGATTAATCTCAAATTTTAAGGTTTTTACTCGGTTAAAATTCGAACGGATTCTCTATAGAGCACATTTAGACATGCTCGTATTAATAGCATCAAAACGATAACCAAATGTTATTAAATTAAATTTTATGAGTTCAAATAGTTAATTATAGGCTTTTGAACAAAATTATACAGATTAATCTCAAATTTTCAGCTTTTTACTCGGTTAAAATTCGAACGGAATCTCTATAAAGCCCATTTAGACATGCACATTTTAATCACATCAAAACGACAACCAAATTTTATTAAAATCAAATTTTATGATTTCAAATATTTAATTATTAGCTTTTGAACAAAATTATACAGATTAATCTGAAATTTTCAGAATTTTACTCGGTTAAAATTAGAACGGAATCTCTATAATGCCCATTTAGACATGCACGTTTTAAGCCCAACAAAACGACAACCAAATGTTATTAAATCAAATTTTATGAGTTTAAATATTTAATTATGGGCTTCTGAACAAAATTATACAGATTAATCACAAATTTTAAGTTTTTGCTCGGTTAAAATTTGAACGGGATCTCTATAAAGCCCATTTAGACATGCACGTTTTAATCGCATCAAAACGACAACCAAATTTTATTAAAATCAAATTTTATGATTTCAAATATTTAATTTTTAGCTTTTGAACAAAATTATACAGATTAATCTGAAATTTTCAGAATTTTACTCGGTTAAAATTAGAACGGAATCTCTATAAAGCCCATTTAGACATGTACGTTTTAATCCCGACAAAACGAAAACCAAGTGTTATTAAATCAAATTTTATGAGTTTAAATATTTAATTATGGGCTTTTGAACAAAATTATACAGATTAATCTCAACTTTTAAGTTTTTTACTTGGTTAAAATTCGAACGGGATCTCTATAAAGCCCATTTAGACATACACGTTTTAATCGCATCAAAACGACAACCAAATGTTATTAAATTAAATTTTATGAGTTCAAATAGTTAATTATAGGCTTTTGAACAAAATTATACAGATTCATCTCAAATTTTCGGCTTTTTACTCGGTTAAAATTCGAACGGAATCTCTATAAAGCCCATTTAGACATGCACATTTTAATCGCATCAAAACGACAACCAAATTTTATTAAAATCAAATTTTATGATTTCAAGAATTTAATTTTTAGCTTTTGAACAAAATTATACAGATTAATCTGAAATCTTCAGAATTTTACTCGGTTAAAATTAGAACGAAATCTCTATAAAGCCTATTTAGACATGCACGTTTTAATCCCGACAAAACGAAAACCAAGTGTTATTAAATTAAATTTTATGAGTTTAAATATTTAATTATGGGCTTTTG
This sequence comes from Abelmoschus esculentus, assembly GCA_035048815.1. Lineage (NCBI taxonomy): Eukaryota > Viridiplantae > Streptophyta > Magnoliopsida > Malvales > Malvaceae > Abelmoschus > Abelmoschus esculentus. The sequence continues at coordinate 14,939,337 of JAUCBN010000007.1, read as the reverse complement.
AACAAAATTATACAGATTAATCTCAACTTTTAAGTTTTTTACTTGGTTAAAATTCGAACGGGATCTCTATAAAGCCTATTTAGACATACACGTTTTAATCGCATCAAAACGACAACCAAATGTTATTAAATTAAATTTTATGAGTTCAAATAGTTAATTATAGGCTTTTGAACAAAATTATACATATTTATCTCAAATTTTCAGCTTTTTACTCGGTTAAAATTCAAACAGAATCTCTATAAAGCCCATTTAGACATGCACGTTTTAATCGCATCAAAACGACAACTAAATTTTAATAAAATCAAATTTTATAATTTCAAATATTTAATTATTATATTTTGAACAAAATTATACAGATTAATCTGAAATTTTCAGAATTTTACTCGGTTAAAATTAGAACAGAATCTCTATAAAGCCCATTTAGGCATGCACGTTTTAATCCCAACAAAACGACAACCAAATGATATTAAATCAAATTTCATGAGTTTAAATATTTAATTATGGGCTTCTGAACAAAATTATACAGATTAATCTCAAATTTTATGGTTTTTATTCTGTTTAAATTCGAACGGATTCTCTATAGAGCACATTTAGACATGCTCCTATTAAACGCATCAAAAGGACAACCAAATATTATTAAATTAAATTTTATGAGCTCAAATAGTTAATTATAGGCTTTTGAGAAAAATTATACAGATTAATCTCAAATTTTCAGCTTTTTACTCGGTTAAAATTCGAACAGAATCTCTATAAAGCCCATTTAGACATGCACGTTTTAATCGCATCAAAACGACAACCAAATTTTAATAAAATCAAATTTTATGATTTCAAATATTTAATTATTAGCTTTTGAACAAAATTATACAGATTAATCTGAAATTTTTAGAATTTTACTGGGTTAAAATTAGAACAGAATCTCTATAAAGCCCATTTAGACATGCATGTTTTAATCCCAACAAAACGATAACCAAATGTTATTAAATCAAATTTTATGAGTTTAAATATTTAATTATGGGCTTTTGAATAAAATTATACAGATTAATCTCAAATTTTAAGGTTTTTACTCGGTTAAAATTCGAACGGGATCTCTATAAAGCCCATTTAGACATGCACATTTTAATCGCATCAAAACGACAACCAAATTTTATTAAAATCAAATTTTATGATTTCAAATATTTAATTTTTAGCTTTTGAACAAAATTATACAGATTAATCTGAAATTTTCAGAATTTTAGTCGGTTAAAATTAGAACAGAATCTCTATAAAGCCCATTTAGACATGCACGTTTTAATCCCAGCAAAACGACAACCAAATGTTATTAAATCAAATTTTATGAGTTTAAATATTTAATTATGGGTTGTTGAACAAAATTATACAGATTAATCTCAAATTTTAAGGTTTTTACTCGGTTAAAATTCGAACGGATTCTCTATAGAGCGTATTTAGACATGCTCGTATTAATCGCATTAAAACGACAACCAAATGTTATTAAATTAAATATTATGAGTTCAAATAGTTAATTATAGGCTTTTGACAAAATCATACAGATTAATATCAAATTTTCAGCTTTTTACTCGGTTAAAATTCGAACGGAATCTCTATAAAGCCCATTTAGACATGCACGTTTTAATCGCATCAAAACGACAACCAAATTTTATTAAAATCAAATTTTTTTATTTCAAATATTTAATTATTAGCTTTTGAACAAAATTATAGAGATTAATCTGAAATTTTCAGAATTTTACTCCGTTAAAATTAGAACGGAATCTCTATAAAGCCCATTTAGACATGCACGTTTTAATCGCATCAAAACGACAACCAAATTTTAATAAAATCAAATTTTATGATTTCAAATATTTAATTATTAGCATTTAAACAAAATTATAGAGATTAATCTGAAATTTTCAGAATTTTACTCGGTTAAAATTAGAACGGAATCTCTATAAAGCCCATTTAGACATGCATGTTTTAATCCCAACAAAACGACAACCAAATGTTATTAAATCAAATTTTATGAGTTTAAATATTTAATTATGGGCTTTTGAACAAAATTATACAGATTAATCTCAAATTTTAAGGTTTTTACTCGGTTAAAATTCGAACGGAATCTCTATAAAGCCCATTTAGACATGTACGCTTTAATCGCATCAAAACGACAACCAAATTTTAATAAAATCAAATTTTATGATTTCAAATATTTAATTATTAGCATTTGAACAAAATTATAGAGATTAATCTGAAATTTTCAGAATTTTACTCGGTTAAAATTAGAACGGAATCTCTATAAAGCCCATTTAGACATGCACGTTTTAATCGCATCAAAACGACAACCAAATTTTAATAAAATCAAATTTTATGAGTTTAAATATTTAATTATGGGCTTTTGAACAAAATTATACAGATTAATCTCAAATTTTAAGGTTTTTACTCGGTTAAAATTCGAACGGAATCTCTATAAAGCCCATTTAGACATGTACGCTTTAATCGCATCAAAATGACAACCAAATTTTATTAAAATCAAATTTTATGATTTCAAATATTTAATTATTAGATTTTGAACAAAATTATAGAGATTAATCTGAAATTTTCAGAATTTTACTCGGTTAAAATTAGAACGGAATCTCTATAAAGCCATTTAGACATGCACGTTTTATTCCCAACAAAACGACAACCAAAAGTTATTAAATCAAATTTTATGAGTTTAAATATTTAATTATGGGCTTTTGAACAAAATTATACAGATTAATCTCAAATTTAAGGTTTTTACTCGGTTAAAATTAGAACAGAATCTCTATAAAGCCCATTTAGACATGCACGTTTTAATCCCAACAAAACGACAAACAAATGTTATTAAATCAAATTTTATGAGTTTAAATATATAATTATGGGCTTTTGAACAAAATTATACAGATTAATCTCAAATTTTAAGGTTTTTACTCGGTTAAAATTCGAACGGATTCTCTATAGAGCACATTTAGACACGCTCGTATTAATCGCATTAAAACGACAACCAAATGTTATTAGATTAAATTTTATGAGTTCAAATAGTTAATTATAGGCTTTTGAACAAAATTATATAGATTAATCTCAAATTTTCAGCTTTTTACTCGGTTAAAATTCGAACGGAATCTCTATAAAGCCCATTTAGACATGCATGTTTTAATCGCATCAAACGACAACCAAATTTTATTAAAATCAAATTTTATGATTTGAAATATTTAATCATTAGATTTTGAACAAAATTTTACTGATTAATCTGAAATTTTCGGAATTTTACTCTGTTAAAATTCGAACGGATTCTCTATAGAGCACATTTAGACATGCTCGTATTAATCGCATCAAAACAACCAAATGTTATTAAATTAAATTTTATGAGTTCAAATAGTTAATTATATGCTTTTGAATAAAATTATACAGATTAATCTGAAATTTTCAGCTTTTTACTCGGTTAAAATTCAAACGGTACGTGTTTCCTTCAAAAAAAATTCAAACGGAATCTCTATGAAGCCATTTAGACAAGCACGTTTTAATCGCATCAAAATGACAACCAAATTTTATTAAAATAAAATTTTATGATTTCAAATATTTAATTATTAGCTTTTGAACAAAATTATACAGATTAATCTGAAATTTTCAGAATTTTATTCGGTTAAAATTAGAAAGGAATCTCTATAAAGCCCATTTAGACTTGCACGTTTTAATCCCAACAAAACGAAAACTAAATTTTATTAAATAAAATTTTATGAGTTTTAAATATTTAATTATGGTCTTTTGGACAAAATTATACAGATTAATCTCAAATTTTAAGGTTTTTACTCGGTTAAAATTCGAACGGATTCTCTATAGAGAACATTTAGACACGCTCGTATTAATCGCATCAAAACGAACACCAAATGTTATTAAATTAAATTTTATGAGTTCAAATAGTTAATTATAGGCTTTTGAACAAAATTATACAGATTAATCTCAAATTTTCGGCTTTTTACTCGGTTAAAATTCGAATGGAATCTCTATAAAGCCCATTTAGACATGCACGTTTTAATCGCATCAAAACGACAACCAAATTTTATTAAAATCAAATTTTATGATTTCAAATATTTAATTATTAGCTTTTGAACAAAATTATAGAGATTAATCTGAAATTTTCAGAATTTTACTCGGTTAAAATTAGAACGGAATCTCTATAAAGCCCATTTAGACATGCATGTTTTAATCCCAACAAAACGACAACCAAATGTTATTAAATCAAATTTTATGAGTTTAAATATTTAATTATGGGCTTTTGAACAAAATTATACAGATTAATCTCAAATTTTAAGGTTTTTACTCGGTTAAAATTCGAACGGAATCTCTATAAAGCCCATTTAGACATGTACGCTTTAATCGCATCAAAATGACAACCAAATTTTATTAAAATCAAATTTTATGATTTCAAATATTTAATTATTAGATTTTGAACAAAATTATAGAGATTAATCTGAAATTTTCAGAATTTTACTCGGTTAAAATTAGAACAGAATCTCTATAAAGCCATTTAGGCATGCACGTTTTATTCCCAACAAAACTACAACCAAAAGTTATTAAATCAAATTTTATGAGTTTAAATATTTAATTGTGGGCTTTTGAACAAAATTATACAGATTAATCTCAAATTTTAAGCTTTTTACTCGGTTAAAATTCGAACGGATTCTCTATAGAGAACATTTAGACATGCTCCTATTAATCGCATCAAAACGACAACCAAATGTTATTAAATTAAATTTTATGAGTTCAAATAGTTAATTATAGGCTTTTGATCAAAATTATACAGATTAATCTCAAATTTTCAGCTTTTTACTCGGTTAAAATTCGAACGGAATCGCTATAAAGCCCATTTAGACATGCACGTTTTAATCGCATCAAAACGACAACCAAATTTTAATAAAATCAAATTTTATGATTTCAAATATTTAATTATTAGCTTTTGAACAAAATTATACAGATTAATCTGAAATTTTTAGAATTTTACTCGGTTAAAATAAGAACAGAATCTCTATAAAGCCCATTTAGACATGCATGTTTTAATCCCAACAAAATGACAACCAAATGTTATTAAATCAAATTTTATGAGTTTAAATATTTAATTATGGGCTTTTGAACAAAATTATACAGATTAATCTCAAATTTTAAGGTTTTTACTCGGTTAAAATTCGAACGGAATCTCTATAAAGCCCATTTAGTCATGTACGCTTTAATCGAATCAAAACGACAACCAAATTTTATTAAAATCAAATTTTATGATTTCAAATATTTAATTATTAGATTTTGAACAAAATTATAGAGATTAATCTGAAATTTTCAGAATTTTACTCGGTTAAAATTAGAACGGAATCTCTATAAAGCCATTTAGACATGCACGTTTTATTCCCAACAAAACGACAACCAAAAGTTATTAAATCAAATTTTATGAGTTTAAATATTTAATTATGGGCTTTTGAACAAAATTATACAGATTAATCTCAAATTTAAGGTTTTTACTCGGTTAAAATTAGAACAGAATCTCTATAAAGCCCATTTAGACATGCACGTTTTAATCCCAACAAAACGACAAACAAATGTTATTAAATCAAATTTTATGAGTTTAAATATATAATTATGGGCTTTTGAACAAAATTATACAGATTAATCTCAAATTTTAAGGTTTTTACTCGGTTAAAATTCGAACGGATTCTCTATAGAGCACATTTAGACACGCTCGTATTAATCGCATTAAAACGACAACCAAATGTTATTAGATTAAATTTTATGAGTTCAAATAGTTAATTATAGGCTTTTGAACAAAATTATATAGATTAATCTCAAATTTTCAGCTTTTTACTCGGTTAAAATTCGAACGGAATCTCTATAAAGCCCATTTAGACATGCATGTTTTAATCGCATCAAACGACAACCAAATTTTATTAAAATCAAATTTTATGATTTGAAATATTTAATCATTAGATTTTGAACAAAATTTTACTGATTAATCTGAAATTTTCGGAATTTTACTCGGTTAAAATTAGAACAGAATCTCTATAAAGCCCATTTAGACATGTACGTTTTAATCCCAACAAAAAGACAACCAAATGTTATTAAATAAAATTTTATGAGTTTAAATATTTAACTATGGGCTTTTGAAAAAAATTATACAGATTAATCTCAAATTTTAAGGTTTTTACCCGGTTAAAATTAGAACGGGTTCTCTATAGAGCACATTTAAACATGCTCGTATTAATCGCATCAAAATGATAACCAAATGTTATTAAATTAAATTTTATGATTTCAAATAGTTAATTATAGGTTTTTGAACAAAATTATACAGATTACTCTCAAATTTTCAGCTTTTTACTCTGTTAAAATTCGAACGGAATCTCTATAAAGCCCATTTAAACATGCACGTTTTAATCGCATCAAAATGACAACCAAATTTTATTAAAATAAAATTTTATGATTTCAAATATTTAATTATTAGCTTTTGAACAAAATTATACAGATTAATCTGAAATTTTCAGAATTTTATTCGGTTAAAATTAGAAAGGAATCTCTATAAAGCCCATTTAGACTTGCACGTTTTAATCCCAACAAAACGACAACCAAATGTTATTAAATCCAATTTTATGAGTTTAAATATTTAATTATGGGCTTTTGAACAAAATTATGCAGATTAATCTCAAATTTTAACGTTTTTACTCGGTTAAAATTCAAACGGAATCTCTATAGAGAACATTTAGACACGCTCGTATTAATCGCATCAAAACGAACACCAAATGTTATTAAATTAAATTTTATGAGTTCAAATAGTTAATTATAGGCTTTTGAACAAAATTATACAGATTAATCTCAAATTTTCGGCTTTTTACTCGGTTAAAATTCGAATGGAATCTCTATAAAGCCCATTTAGACATGCACGTTTTAATCGCATCAAAACGACAACCAAATTTTATTAAAATCAAATTTTATGATTTCAAATATTTAATTATTAGCTTTTGAACAAAATTATATAGATTAATCTGAAATTTTCAGAATTTTACTCGGTTAAAATTAGAACGGAATCTCTATAAAGCCCATTTAGACTCGCACGTTTTAATCCCAACAAAACGACAACCAAATGTTATTAAATGAAATTTTATGATTTTAAATATTTAATTATGGGCTTTTGAACAAAATTATACAGATTAATCTCAAATTTTAAGGGTTTTACTAGATTAAAATTCGAACGGATTCTCTATAGAGCATATTTAGACATGCTCGTATTAATAGCATCAAAACGATAACCAAATGTTATTAAATAAAATTTTATGAGTTCAAATAGTTAATTATAGGCTTTTGAACAAAATTATACAGATTAATCTCAAATTTTCAGCTTTTTACTCGGTTAAAATTCGAACGGAATCTCTATAAAGCCCATTTAGACATGCACGTTTTAATCGCATCAAAACGATAATCAAATTTTATTAAAATCAAATTTTATGATTTCAAATATTTAATTATTAGCTTTTGAACAAAATTATACAGATTAATCTGAAATTTTCAGAATTTTATTCGGTTAAAATTAGAAAGGAATCTCTATAAAGCCCATTTAGACTTGCACGTTTTAATCCCAACAAAACGACAACAAATGTTATTAAATCAAATTTTATGAGTTTAAATATTTAATTGTGGGCTTTTGAACAAAATTATACAGATTAATCTCAAATTTTAAGGTTTCACTCGGTTAAAATTCGAACGGAATCTCTATAAAGCCCATTTAGACATGCATGGTTTTTACTCGGTTAAAATTCGAATGGAATCTCTATAAAGCCCATTTAGATATTCACGTTTTAATCCCAACAAAACGACAACCTAATGTTATTAAATAAAATTTTATGAGTTTAAATATTTAATTATGGGATTTTGAAAAAAATTATATTGATTAATCTAAAATTTTAAGGTTTTTACTCGGTTAAAATTAAAACGGAATATCTATAAAGCCCATTTAGACATGCACATTTTAATCCCAACAAAACGACCACCAAATGTTATTAAATCAAATTTTATGAGTTTAAATATTTAATTATGGGATTTTGAAAAAAATTATATTGATTAATCTAAAATTTTAAGGTTTTTACTCGGTTAAAATTAAAACGGAATATCTATAAAGCCCATTTAGACATGCACATTTTAATCCCAACAAAACGACAACCAAATGTTATTAAATAAAATTTTATGAGTTTAAATATTTAACTATGGGCTTTTGAACAAAATTATACAGATTAATCTCAAATTTTAAGATTTTTACTCTGTTAAAATTCGAACGGAATCTCTATAAAGCCCATTTAGACATGCACATTTTAATCGCATCAAAACGACAACCAAATTTTATTAAAATCAAATCTTATGATTTCAAATATTTAATTATTAGCTTCTGAAAAAAATTATACAGATTAATGAAAAATTTTCAGAATTTTACTCGGTTAAAATTAGAACGGAATCTCTATAAAGCCCATTTAGACATGCACGTTTTAATCCCAACAAAACGACAACCAAATGTTATTAAATCCAATTTTATGAGTTTAAATATTTAATTATGGGCTTTTGAACAAAATTATACAGATTAATCTCAAATTTTAAGGTTTTTACTCGGTTAAAATTCGAACGGATTCTCTATTGAGCAAATTTAGACTTGCTCGTATTAATCGCATCAAAACGACAACCAAATGTTATTAAATTAAATTTTATGAGTTCAAATAGTTATTTATAGGCTTTTGAACAAAATTATACAGATTAATCTCAAATTTTAAGCTTTTTACTCGGTTAAAATTCGAACGGAATATCTATAAAGCCCATTTAAACATGCACGTTTTAATCGCATCAAAACGATAACCAAATCTTATTAAAATCAAATTTTATGAGTTTAAATATTTAATTATTAGCTTTTGAACAAAATTATACAGATTAATCTGAAATTTTCAGAATTTTACTCGGTTAAAATTAGAACGGAATCTTTGTAAAGCCCATTTAGACATGCACATTTTAATCCCAATAAAACCAAAACCCAATGTTATTAAATCAAATTTTATGAGTTTAAATATTTAATTATGGGCTTTTGAACAAAATTATACAGATTAATCTCAAATTTTAAGGTTTTTACTAGGTTAAAATTCGAACGGAATCTCTATAAAGCCCATTTAGACATGCACGTTTTAATCGCATCAAAACGACAACCAAATTTTATTAAAATCAAATCTTATGATTTCAAATATTTAATTATTAGCTTCTGAAAAAAATTATACAGATTAATGAAAAATTTTCAGAATTTTACTCGGTTAAAATTAGAACGGAATCTCTATAAAGCCCATTTAGACATGCACGTTTTAATCCCAACAAAACGACAACCAAATGTTATTAAATCCAATTTTATGAGTTTAAATATTTAATTATGGGCTTTTGAACAAAATTATACAGATTAATCTCAAATTTTAAGGTTTTTACTCGGTTAAAATTCGAACGGATTCTCTATTGAGCAAATTTAGACTTGCTCGTATTAATCGCATCAAAACGACAACCAAATGTTATTAAATTAAATTTTATGAGTTCAAATAGTTATTTATAGGCTTTTGAACAAAATTATACAGATTAATCTCAAATTTTAAGCTTTTTACTCGGTTAAAATTCGAACGGAATATCTATAAAGCCCATTTAAACATGCACGTTTTAATCGCATCAAAACGATAACCAAATCTTATTAAAATCAAATTTTATGAGTTTAAATATTTAATTATTAGCTTTTGAACAAAATTATACAGATTAATCTGAAATTTTCAGAATTTTACTCGGTTAAAATTAGAACGGAATCTTTGTAAAGCCCATTTAGACATGCACATTTTAATCCCAATAAAACGAAAACCCAATGTTATTAAATCAAATTTTATGAGTTTAAATATTTAATTATGGGCTTTTGAACAAAATTATACAGATTAATCTCAAATTTTAAGGTTTTTACTAGGTTAAAATTCGAACGGAATCTCTATAAAGCCCATTTAGACATGCACGTTTTAATCGCATCAAAACGACAACCAAATTTTATTAAAATCAAATCTTATGATTTGAAATATTTAATCATTAGATTTTGAACAAAATTTTACTGATTAATCTGAAATTTTCAGAATTTTACTCGGTTAAAATTAGAACGGAATCTCTATAATGCCCATTTAGACATGCACGTTTTAATCCCAACAAAACGACAACCAAATGTTATTAAATAAAATTTTATGAGTTTAAATATTTAACTATGGGCTTTTGAACAAAATTATACAGATTAATCTCAAATTTTAAGATTTTTACTCTGTTAAAATTCGAACGGAATCTCTATAAAGCCCATTTAGACATGCACATTTTAATCCCATCAAAACGATAACCAAATGTTATTAAATCAAATTTTATGAGTTTAAATATTTAATTATGGGATTTTGAAAAAAAATTATATTGATTAATCTAAAATTTTAAGGTTTTTACTCGGTTAAAATTAAAACGGAATATCTATAAAGCCCATTTAGACATGCACATTTTAATCCCAACAAAACGACCACCAAATGTTATTAAATCAAATTTTATGAGTTTAAATATTTAATTATGGGATTTTGAAAAAAATTATATTGATTAATCTAAAATTTTAAGGTTTTTACTCGGTTAAAATTAAAACGGAATATCTATAAAGCCCATTTAGACATGCACATTTTAATCCCAACAAAACGACCACCAAATGTTATTAAATCAAATTTTATGAGTTTAAATATTTAATTATGGGCTTTTGAACAAAATTATACAGATTAATCTCAAATTTTAAGGTTTTTACTCTGTTAAAATTCGAACGGAATCTCTATAAAGCCCATTTAGACACGCACGTTTTAATCGCATCAAAACGACAACCAAATTTTTTTAAAATCAAATTTTATGATTTTAAATATTTAATTATTAGCTTTTGAACAAAATTATACAGATTAATCTGAAATTTTCAGAATTTTACTCGGTTAAAATATGAACGGAATCTTTGTAAAGCCCATTTAGACATGCACGTTTTAATCCCAACAAAACGACAACCAAATGTTATTAAATCAAATTTTATGAGTTTAAATATTTAATTATGGGTTTTTGAATAAAATTATACAGATTAATCTCAAATTTTATGGTTTTTAGTCGGTTAAAATTCGAACGGATTCTCTATAGAGCACATTTAGACATGCTCGTATTAATCGCATCAAAACGACAACCAAATGTTATTGAATTAAATTTTATGAGTTCAAATAGTTATTTATAGGCTTTTGAACAAAATTATACAGATTAATCTCAAATTTTAAGCTTTTTACTCGGTTAAAATTCGAACGGAATATCTATAAAGCCCATTTAGACATGCATGTTTTAATCACATCAAAACGATAACCAAATCTTATTAAAATCAAATTTTATGAGTTTAAATATTTAATTATTAGCTTTTGAACAAAATTATACAGATTAATCTGAAATTTTCAGAATTTTACTCGGTTAAAATTAGAACGGAATCTTTGTAAAGCCCATTTAGACATGCACATTTTAATCCCAATAAAACCAAAACCCAATGTTATTAAATCAAATTTTATGAGTTTAAATATTTAATTATGGGCTTTTGAACAAAATTATACAGATTAATCTCAAATTTTAAGGTTTTTACTAGGTTAAAATTCGAACGGAATCTCTATAAAGCCCATTTAGACATGCACGTTTTAATCGCATCAAAACGACAACCAAATTTTATTAAAATCAAATCTTATGATTTCAAATATTTAATTATTAGCTTCTGAAAAAAATTATACAGATTAATGAAAAATTTTCAGAATTTTACTCGGTTAAAATTAGAACGGAATCTCTATAAAGCCTATTTAGACATGCACGTTTTAATCCCAACAAAACGACAACCAAATGTTATTAAATCCAATTTTATGAGTTTAAATATTTAATTATGGGCTTTTGAACAAAATTATACAGATTAATCTGAAATTTTAAGGTTTTTACTCGGTTAAAATTCGAACGGATTCTCTATTGAGCAAATTTAGACTTGCTCGTATTAATCGCATCAAAACGACAACCAAATGTTATTAAATTAAATTTTATGAGTTCAAATAGTTATTTATAGGCTTTTGAACAAAATTATACAGATTAATCTCAAATTTTAAGCTTTTTACTCGGTTAAAATTCGAACGGAATATCTATAAAGCCCATTTAAACATGCACGTTTTAATCGCATCAAAACGATAACCAAATCTTATTAAAATCAAATTTTATGAGTTTAAATATTTAATTATTAGCTTTTGAACAAAATTATACAGATTAATCTGAAATTTTCAGAATTTTACTCGGTTAAAATTAGAACGGAATCTTTGTAAAGCCCATTTAGACATGCACATTTTAATCCCAATAAAACCAAAACCCAATGTTATTAAATCAAATTTTATGAGTTTAAATATTTAATTATGGGCTTTTGAACAAAATTATACAGATTAATCTCAAATTTTAAGGTTTTTACTAGGTTAAAATTCGAACGGAATCTCTATAAAGCCCATTTAGACATGCACGTTTTAATCGCATCAAAACGACAACCAAATTTTATTAAAATCAAATCTTATGATTTGAAATATTTAATCATTAGATTTTGAACAAAATTTTACTGATTAATCTGAAATTTTCAGAATTTTACTCGGTTAAAATTAGAACGGAATCTCTATAATGCCCATTTAGACATGCACGTTTTAATCCCAACAAAACAACAACCAAATGTTATTAAATAAAATTTTATGAGTTTAAATATTTAACTATGGGCTTTTGAACAAAATTATACAGATTAATCTCAAATTTTAAGATTTTTACTCTGTTAAAATTCGAACGGAATCTCTATAAAGCCCATTTAGACATGCACGTTTTAATCCCATCAAAACGATAACCAAATGTTATTAAATCAAATTTTATGAGTTTAAATATTTAATTATGGGATTTTGAAAAAAAATTATATTGATTAATCTAAAATTTTAAGGTTTTTACTCGGTTAAAATTAAAACGGAATATCTATAAAGCCCATTTAGACATGCACATTTTAATCCCAACAAAACGACCACCAAATGTTATTAAATCAAATTTTATGAGTTTAAATATTTAATTATGGGATTTTGAAAAAAATTATATTGATTAATCTAAAATTTTAAGGTTTTTACTCGGTTAAAATTAAAACGGAATATCTATAAAGCCCATTTAGACATGCACATTTTAATCCCAACAAAACGACCACCAAATGTTATTAAATCAAATTTTATGAGTTTAAATATTTAATTATGGGCTTTTGAACAAAATTATACAGATTAATCTCAAATTTTAAGGTTTTTACTCTGTTAAAATTCGAACGGAATCTCTATAAAGCCCATTTAGACACGCACGTTTTAATCGCATCAAAACGACAACCAAATTTTTTTTAAAATCAAATTTTATGATTTTAAATATTTAATTATTAGCTTTTGAACAAAATTATACAGATTAATCTGAAATTTTTAGAATTTTACTCGGTTAAAATATGAACGGAATCTTTGTAAAGCCCATTTAGACATGCACGTTTTAATCCCAACAAAACGACAACCAAATGTTATTAAATCAAATTTTATGATTTTAAATATTTAATTATGGGTTTTTGAATAAAATTATACAGATTAATCTCAAATTTTATGGTTTTTAGTCGGTTAAAATTCGAACGGATTCTCTATAGAGCACATTTAGACATGCTCGTATTAATCGCATCAAAACGACAACCAAATGTTATTGAATTAAATTTTATGAGTTCAAATAGTTATTTATAGGCTTTTGAACAAAATTATACAGATTAATCTCAAATTTTAAGCTTTTTACTCGGTTAAAATTCGAACGGAATATCTATAAAGCCCATTTAGACATGCATGTTTTAATCACATCAAAACGATAACCAAATCTTATTAAAATCAAATTTTATGAGTTTAAATATTTAATTATTAGCTTTTGAACAAAATTATACAGATTAATCTGAAATTTTCAGAATTTTACTCGGTTAAAATTAGAACGGAATCTTTGTAAAGCCCATTTAGACATGCACATTTTAATCCCAATAAAACGAAAACCCAATGTTATTAAATCAAATTTTATGAGTTTAAATATTTAACTATGGGCTTTTGAATAAAATTATACAGATTAATCTCAAATTTTATGGTTTTTAGTCGGTTAAAATTCGAACGGATTCTTTATAGAGCACATTTAGACATGCTCGTATTAATAGAATCAAAACGATAACCAAATGTTATTAAATTAAATTTTATGAGTTCAAATTGTTAATTATAGGCTTTTGAACAAAATTATACAAATTAATGTCAAATTTTCAGCTTTTTACTCGGTCAAAATTAGAACGGAATCTCTATAAAGCCCATTTAGACATGCACGTTTTAATCGCATCAAAACGACAACCAAATTTTATTAAAATCAAATTTTATGAGTTTAAATATTTAATTATGGACTTTTGAACAAAATTATACAGATTAATCTGAAACTTTCAGAATTTTATTCGGTTAAAATTAGAAAGGAATCTCTATAAAGCCCATTTAGACTTGCACGTTTTAATCCAAACAAAACGACAACCAAATGTTATTAAATCAAATTTTATGAGTTTAAATATTTAATTATGGGCTTTTGAACAAAATTATACAGATTAATCTCAAATTTTAAGGTTTTTACTCGGTTAAAATTCGAACGGATTCTCTATAGAGCACATTTAGACATGCACGTTTTAATCGCATCAAAACGACAACCAAATTTTATTAAAATCAAATCTTATGATTTCAAATATTTAATTATTAGCTTTTGAAAAAAATTATACATATTAATGAAAAATTTTCAGAATTTTACTCGGTTAAAATTAGAATGGAATCTCTATAAAGCCCATTTAGACATGCACGTTTTAATCCCAACAAAACGACAACCAAATGTTATTAAATCCAATTTTATGAGTTTAAATATTTAATTATGGGCTTTTGAACAAAATTATACAGATTAATCTCAAATTTTAAGGTTTTTACTCGGTTAAAATTCGAACGGAATCTCTATAAAGCCCATTTAGACATGCACGTTTTAATCGCATCAAAACGACAACCAAATTTTATTAAAATCAAATTTTATGATTTCAAATATTTAATATTAGCTTTTGAACAAAATTATACAGATTAATCTGAAATTTTCAGGATTTTACTCTGTTAAAATTAGAACGGAATCTCTATAAAGCCCATTTAGACATGTACGTTTTAATCCCAACAAAACGACAACCAAATGTTATTAAATCCAATTTTATGAGTTTAAATATTTAATTATGGGCTTTTGAACAAAATTATACAGATTAATCTCAAATTTTAAGGTTTTTACTCTGTTAAAATTCGAACGGAATCTCTATAAAGCCCATTTAGACATGCACGTTTTAATCCCATCAAAACGATAAACAAATGTTATTAAATCAAATTTTATGAGTTTAAATATTTAATTACGGGCTTTTGAACAAAATTATATAGATTAATCTCAAATTTTAAGGTTTTTACTCGGTTAAAATTTGAACGGATTCTCTATAGAGCACATCTAGACACGCTCGTATTAATCACATTAAAACGACAACCAAATGTTATTAGATTAAATTTTATGAGTTAAAATAGTTAATTATAGGCTTTTGAACAAAATTATATAGATTAATCTCAAATTTTCAGCTTTTTACTCGGTTAAAATTCGAACGGAATCTCTATAAAGCCCATTTAGACATACACGTTTTAATCGCATCAAACGACAACCAAATTTTATTAAAATCAAATTTTATGATTTGAAATATTTAATCATTAGATTTTGAACAAAATTTTACTGATTAATCTGAAATTTTCAGAATTTTACTCGGTTAAAATTAGAACGGAATCTCTATAATGCCCATTTAGACATGCACGTTTTAATCCCAACAAAACGACAACCAAATGTTATTAAATAAAATTTTATGAGTTTAAATATTTAACTATGGGCTTTTGAACAAAATTATACAGATTAATCTCAAATTTTAAGATTTTTACTCTGTTAAAATTCGAACGGAATCTCTATAAAGCCCATTTAGACATGCACGTTTTAATCCCATCAAAACGATAACCAAATGTTATTAAATCAAATTTTATGAGTTTAAATATTTAATTACGGGCTTTTGAACAAAATTATATAGATTAATCTCAAATTTTAAGGTTTTTACTCGGTTAAAATTTGAACGGATTCTCTATAGAGCACATTTAGACATGCTCGTATTAATAGAATCAAAACGATAAGCAAATGTTATTAAATTAAATTTTATGAGTTCAAATTGTTAATTATAGGCTTTTGAACAAAATTATACAAATTAATGTCAAATTTTCAGCTTTTTACTCGGTTAAAATTCGAACGGAATCTCTATAAAGCCCATTTAGACATGCACGTTTTAATCGCATCAAAACGACAACCAAATTTTATTGAAATCAAATTTTATGAGTTTAAATATTTAATTATGGACTTTTGAACAAAATTATACAGATTAATCTGAAACTTTCAGAATTTTATTCGGTTAAAATTAGAAAGGAATCTCTATAAAGCCCATTTAGACTTGCACGTTTTAATCCAAACAAAACGACAACCAAATGTTATTAAATCAAATTTTATGAGTTTAAATATTTAATTATGGGCTTTTGAACAAAATTATACAGATTAATCTCAAATTTTAAGGTTTTTACTCGGTTAAAATTCGAACGGATTCTCTATAGAGTACATTTAGACACGCTCGTATTAATCGCATTAAAACGACAACCAAATGTTATTAGATTAAATTTTATGAGTTCAAATAGTTAATTATAGGCTTTTGAACAAAATTATATAGATTAAGCTCAAATTTTCAGCTTTTTACTCGGTTAAAATTTGAACGGAATCTCTATAAAGCCCATTTAGACATGCACGTTTTAATCGCATCAAACAACAACCAAATTTTATTAAAATCAAATTTTATGATTTGAAATATTTAATCATTAGATTTTGAACAAAATTTTACTAATTAATCTGAAATTTTCGGAATTTTAGTCGGTTAAAATTAGAACGGAATCTCTATAAAGCCCATTTAGACATGCACGTTTTAATCCCAACAAAACGACAACCAAATGTTATTAAATAAAATTTTATGAGTTTAAATATTTAATTACGGGCTTTTGAACATAATTTTACAGATTAATCCCAAATTTTAAGGTTTTTACTCGGTTAAAATTCGAACGGATTCTCTATAGAGAACATTTAAACATGCTCGTATTAATCGCATCAAAACGACAACCAAATGTTATTAAATTAAATTTGATGAGTTCAAATAGTTAATTATAGGCTTTTGAACAAAATTATACAGATTAATCTCAAATTTTAAGATTTTTACTCTGTTAAAATTCGAATGGAATCTCTATAAAGCCCATTTAGACATGCACGTTTTAATCCCATCAAAACGATAACCAAATGTTATTAAATCAAATTTTATGAGTTTAAATATTTAATTACGGGCTTTTGAACAAAATTATATAGATTAATCTCAAATTTTAAGGTTTTTACTCGGTTAAAATTTGAACGGATTCTCTATAGAGCACATTTAGACATGCTCGTATTAATAGAATCAAAACGATAAGCAAATGTTATTAAATTAAATTTTATGAGTTCAAATTGTTAATTATAGGCTTTTGAACAAAATTATACAAATTAATGTCAAATTTTCAGCTTTTTACTCGGTTAAAATTCGAACGGAATCTCTATAAAGCCCATTTAGACATGCACGTTTTAATCGCATCAAAACGACAACCAAATTTTATTGAAATCAAATTTTATGAGTTTAAATATTTAATTATGGACTTTTGAACAAAATTATACAGATTAATCTGAAACTTTCAGAATTTTATTCGGTTAAAATTAGAAAGGAATCTCTATAAAGCCCATTTAGACTTGCACGTTTTAATCCAAACAAAACGACAACCAAATGTTATTAAATCAAATTTTATGAGTTTAAATATTTAATTATGGGCTTTTGAACAAAATTATACAGATTAATCTCAAATTTTAAGGTTTTTACTCGGTTAAAATTCGAACGGATTCTCTATAGAGTACATTTAGACACGCTCGTATTAATCGCATTAAAACGACAACCAAATGTTATTAGATTAAATTTTATGAGTTCAAATAGTTAATTATAGGCTTTTGAACAAAATTATATAGATTAAGCTCAAATTTTCAGCTTTTTACTCGGTTAAAATTTGAACGGAATCTCTATAAAGCCCATTTAGACATGCACGTTTTAATCGCATCAAACAACAACCAAATTTTATTAAAATCAAATTTTATGATTTGAAATATTTAATCATTAGATTTTGAACAAAATTTTACTAATTAATCTGAAATTTTCGGAATTTTAGTCGGTTAAAATTAGAACGGAATCTCTATAAAGCCCATTTAGACATGCACGTTTTAATCCCAACAAAACGACAACCAAATGTTATTAAATAAAATTTTATGAGTTTAAATATTTAACTATGGGCTTTTGAAGAAAATTATACAGATTAATCTCAAATTTTAAGGTTTTTACCGGGTTAAAATTAGAACGGGTTCTCTATAGAGCACATTTAAACATGCTCGTATTAATCGCATCAAAACGATAACCAAATGTTATTAAATTAAATTTTATGAGTTCAAATAGTTAATTATAGGCTTTTGAACAAAATTATACAAATTAATCTCAAATTTTTAGCTTTTTACTCGGTTAAAATTCGAACGGAATCTCTATAAAGGACATTTAGACATGCACGTTTTAATCGCTTCAAAACGACAACCAAATTTTATTAAAATTAAATTTTATGATTTGAAATATTTAATCATTAGATTTTGAACAAAATTTTACCGATTAATCTGAAATTTTCAGAATTTTACTCGGTTAAAATTAGAACGGAATCTCTATAATGCCCATTTAGACATGCACGTTTTAATCCCAACAAAACGACAACCAAATGTTATTAAATAAAATTTTATGAGTTTAAATATTTAATTATGGGCTTTTGAACAAAATTATACAGATTAATCTCAAATTTTAAGGTTTTTACTCGGTTAAAATTCGAACGGATTCTCTATAGAGCACATTTAAACACGCTTGTATTAATCGCATTAAAACGACAACCAAATGTTATTAGATTAAATTTTATGTGTTAAAATAGTTAATTATAGGCTTTTGAACAAAATTATATAGATTAATCTCAAATTTTCAGCTTTTTACTCGGTTAAAATTCGAACGGAATCTCTATAAAGCCCATTTAGACATCCACGTTTTAATCGCATCAAACACAACCAAATTTTATTAAAATCAAATTTTATGATTTGAAATATTTAATCATTAGATTTTGAACAAAATTATACAGATTAATCTGAAATTTTCAGAATTTTACTCGGTTAAAATTAGAACGGAATCTCTATAAAGCCCATTTAGACATGCACGTTTTAATCCCAACAAAACGACAACCAAATGTTATTAAATCAAATTTTATGAGTTTAAATATTTAATTATGGGTTTTTGAACAAAATTATAGAGATTAATCTCAAATTTTATGGATTTTACTCGGTTAAAATTCGAACGGATTCTCTGTAGAGCACATTTAGACATGCTCGTATTAATCGCATCAAAACGACAACCAAATGTTATTAGATTTAAATTTTATGAGTTCAAATAGTTATTTATAGGCTTTTGAACAAAATTATACAGATTAATCTCAAATTTTAAGCTTTTTACTAGGTTAAAATTCGAACGGAATATCTACAAAGCCCATTTAGACATGCACGTTTTAACCGCATCAAAACGACAACCAAATCTTATTAAAATCAAATTTTATGAGTTTAAATATTTAATTATTAGCTTTTGAACAAAATTATACAGATTAATCTGAAATTTTCAGAATTTTACTCGGTTAAAATTAGAACGGAATCTTTGTAATGCCCATTTAGACATGCACGTTTTAATCCCAATAAAACGACAACCCAATGTTATTAAATCAAATTTTATGAGTTTAAATATTTAATTATGGACTTTTGAACAAAATTATACAGATTAATCTCAAATTTTAAGGTTTTTACTCGGTTAAAATTCGAACGGAATCTCTATAAAGCCCATTTAGACATGCACGTTTTAATCGCATGAAAATGACAACCAAATTTTATTAAAATCAAATTTTATGATTTCAAATATTTAATTATTAGCTTTTGAAAAAAATTATACAGATTAATCAAAAATTTTCAAAATTTTACTCGGTTAAAATTAGAATGGAATCTCTATAAAGCCCATTTAGACATGCACGTTTTAATCCCAACAAAACGACAACCAAATGTTATAAAATCCAATTTTATGAATTTAAATATTTAATTATGGGCTTTTGAACAAAATTATACAGATTAATCTCAAATTTTAAGGTTTTTACTCGGTTAAAATTCGAACGGAATCTCTATAAAGCCCATTTAGACTTGCACGTTTTAATCCCAACAAAACGATAACCAAATGTTATTAAATCAAATTTTATGAGTTTAAATATTTAATTATGGGCTTTTGAACAAAATTATACAGATTAATCTCAAATTTTAAGGTTTTTACTAGGTTAAAATTCGAACGGATTCTCTATAGAGCATATTTAGACATGCTCGTATTAATAGCATCAAAACAATAACCAAATGTTATTAAATTAAATTTTATGAGTTCAAATAGTTAATTATAGGCTTTTGAACAAAATTATACAGATTAATCTCAAATTTTAAGGTTTTTACTCGGTTAAAATTCGAACGGATTCTCTATAGAGTACATTTAGACACGCTCGTATTAATCGCATTAAAACGACAACCAAATGTTATTAGATTAAATTTTATGAGTTCAAATAGTTAATTATAGGCTTTTGAACAAAATTATATAGATTAATCTCAAATTTTCAGCTTTTTACTCGGTTAAAATTTGAACGGAATCTCTATAAAGCCCATTTAGACATGCACGTTTTAATCGCATCAAACAACAACCAAATTTTATTAAAATCAAATTTTATGATTTGAAATATTTAATCATTAGATTTTGAACAAAATTTTACTAATTAATCTGAAATTTTCGGAATTTTAGTCGGTTAAAATTAGAACGGAATCTCTATAAAGCCCATTTAGACATGCACGTTTTAATCCCAACAAAACGACAACCAAATGTTATTAAATCAAATTTTATGAGTTTAAATATTTAATTATGGGTTTTTGAACAAAATTATAGAGATTAATCTCAAATTTTATGGATTTTACTCGGTTAAAATTCGAACGGATTCTCTGTAGAGCACATTTAGACATGCTCGTATTAATCGCATCAAAACGACAACCAAATGTTATTAGATTAAATTTTATGAGTTCAAATAGTTATTTATAGGCTTTTGAACAAAATTATACAGATTAATCTCAAATTTTCAGCTTTTTACTCGGTTAAAATTTGAACGGAATCTCTATAAAGCCCATTTAGACATGCACGTTTTAATCGCATCAAACAACAACCAAATTTTATTAAAATCAAATTTTATGATTTGAAATATTTAATCATTAGATTTTGAACAAAATTTTACTCATTAATCTGAAATTTTCGGAATTTTAGTCGGTTAAAATTAGAACGGAATCTCTATAAAGCCCATTTAGACATGCACGTTTTAATCCCAACAAAACGACAACCAAATGTTATTAAATAAAATTTTATGAGTTTAAATATTTAACTATGGGCTTTTGAACAAAATTATACAGATTAATCTCAAATTTTAAGGTTTTTACCCGGTTAAAATTAGAACGGGTTCTCTATAGAGCACATTTAAACATGCTCGTATTAATCGCATCAAAACGATAACCAAATGTTATTAAATTAAATTTTATGAGTTCAAATAGTTAATTATAGGCTTTTGAACAAAATTATACAAATTAATGTCAAATTTTCAGCTTTTTACTCGATTAAAATTCGAACGGAATCTCTATAAAGCCCATTTAGACATGCACGTTTTAATCGCATCAAAACGACAACCAAATTTTATTAAAATTAAATTTTATGATTTGAAATATTTAATCATTATATTTTGAATAAAATTTTACGGATTAATCTGAAATTTTCAGAATTTTACTCGGTTAAAATTAGAACGGAATCTCTATAATGCCCATTTAGACATGCACGTTTTAATCCCAACAAAAGGACAACCAAATGTTATTAAATAAAATTTTATGAGTTTAAATATTTAATTATGGGCTTTTGAACAAAATTATACAGATTAATCTCAAATTTTAAGGTTTTTACTCGGTTATAAATCGAACGGAATCTCTATAAACCCCATTTAGACATGCACGTTTTAATCTCATCAAAACGACAACCAAATTTTATTAAAATCAAATTTTATGATTTCAAATATTTAATTATTAGCTTTTGAACAAAATTATAATGATTAATCTCAAAATTTAAAGTTTTTACTTGTTTAAAATTCGAACGGATTCTCTATAGAGCACATTTAGACATGCTCGTATTAATCGCATCAAAACGACAACCAAATGTTATTAAATTAAATTTTATGAGTTCAAATAGTTAGGCTTTTTAACAAAATTATGCAAATTAATCTCAAATTTTCAGCTTTTTACTCGGTTAAAATTCGAACGGAGTCTCTATAAAGCCCATTTAGACATTTACTTTTTAATCACATCAAAACGACATCCAAATTTTCTTAAAATCAAATTTTATGATTACAAATATTTAATTATTAGATTTTGAAGAAAATTATACAGATTAATCTAAAATTTTTAGAATTTTAATCGGTTAAAATTAGAACGGAATCTCTATAAAGCCCATTTAGACATGCACGTTTTAATCCCAACAAAACGACAACCAAATGTTATTAAATAAAATTTTATGAGTTTAAATATTTAATTACGGGCTTTTGAACAAAATTTTACAGATTAATCCCAAATTTTAAGGTTTTTACTCGGTTAAAATTCGAACGGATTCTCTATAGAGAACATTTAAACATGCTCGTATTAATCGCATCAAAACGACAACCAAATGTTATTAAATTAAATTTGATGAGTTCAAATAGTTAATTATAGGCTTTTGAACAAAATTATACAGATTAATCTCAAATTTTAAGATTTTTACTCTGTTAAAATTCGAATGGAATCTCTATAAAGCCCATTTAGACATGCACGTTTTAATCCCATCAAAACGATAACCAAATGTTATTAAATCAAATTTTATGAGTTTAAATATTTAATTACGGGCTTTTGAACAAAATTATATAGATTAATCTCAAATTTTAAGGTTTTTACTCGGTTAAAATTTGAACGGATTCTCTATAGAGCACATTTAGACATGCTCGTATTAATAGAATCAAAACGATAAGCAAATGTTATTAAATTAAATTTTATGAGTTCAAATTGTTAATTATAGGCTTTTGAACAAAATTATACAAATTAATGTCAAATTTTCAGCTTTTTACTCGGTTAAAATTCGAACGGAATCTCTATAAAGCCCATTTAGACATGCACGTTTTAATCGCATCAAAACGACAACCAAATTTTATTGAAATCAAATTTTATGAGTTTAAATATTTAATTATGGACTTTTGAACAAAATTATACAGATTAATCTGAAACTTTCAGAATTTTATTCGGTTAAAATTAGAAAGGAATCTCTATAAAGCCCATTTAGACTTGCACGTTTTAATCCAAACAAAACGACAACCAAATGTTATTAAATCAAATTTTATGAGTTTAAATATTTAATTATGGGCTTTTGAACAAAATTATACAGATTAATCTCAAATTTTAAGGTTTTTACTCGGTTAAAATTCGAACGGATTCTCTATAGAGTACATTTAGACACGCTCGTATTAATCGCATTAAAACGACAACCAAATGTTATTAGATTAAATTTTATGAGTTCAAATAGTTAATTATAGGCTTTTGAACAAAATTATATAGATTAAGCTCAAATTTTCAGCTTTTTACTCGGTTAAAATTTGAACGGAATCTCTATAAAGCCCATTTAGACATGCACGTTTTAATCGCATCAAACAACAACCAAATTTTATTAAAATCAAATTTTATGATTTGAAATATTTAATCATTAGATTTTGAACAAAATTTTACTAATTAATCTGAAATTTTCGGAATTTTAGTCGGTTAAAATTAGAACGGAATCTCTATAAAGCCCATTTAGACATGCACGTTTTAATCCCAACAAAACGACAACCAAATGTTATTAAATAAAATTTTATGAGTTTAAATATTTAACTATGGGCTTTTGAAGAAAATTATACAGATTAATCTCAAATTTTAAGGTTTTTACCGGGTTAAAATTAGAACGGGTTCTCTATAGAGCACATTTAAACATGCTCGTATTAATCGCATCAAAACGATAACCAAATGTTATTAAATTAAATTTTATGAGTTCAAATAGTTAATTATAGGCTTTTGAACAAAATTATACAAATTAATCTCAAATTTTTAGCTTTTTACTCGGTTAAAATTCGAACGGAATCTCTATAAAGGACATTTAGACATGCACGTTTTAATCGCTTCAAAACGACAACCAAATTTTATTAAAATTAAATTTTATGATTTGAAATATTTAATCATTAGATTTTGAACAAAATTTTACCGATTAATCTGAAATTTTCAGAATTTTACTCGGTTAAAATTAGAACGGAATCTCTATAATGCCCATTTAGACATGCACGTTTTAATCCCAACAAAACGACAACCAAATGTTATTAAATAAAATTTTATGAGTTTAAATATTTAATTATGGGCTTTTGAACAAAATTATACAGATTAATCTCAAATTTTAAGGTTTTTACTCGGTTAAAATTCGAACGGATTCTCTATAGAGCACATTTAAACACGCTTGTATTAATCGCATTAAAACGACAACCAAATGTTATTAGATTAAATTTTATGAGTTAAAATAGTTAATTATAGGCTTTTGAACAAAATTATATAGATTAATCTCAAATTTTCAGCTTTTTACTCGGTTAAAATTCGAACGGAATCTCTATAAAGCCCATTTAGACATCCACGTTTTAATCGCATCAAACACAACCAAATTTTATTAAAATCAAATTTTATGATTTGAAATATTTAATCATTAGATTTTGAACAAAATTATACAGATTAATCTGAAATTTTCAGAATTTTACTCGGTTAAAATTAGAACGGAATCTCTATAAAGCCCATTTAGACATGCACGTTTTAATCCCAACAAAACGACAACCAAATGTTATTAAATCAAATTTTATGAGTTTAAATATTTAATTATGGGTTTTTGAACAAAATTATAGAGATTAATCTCAAATTTTATGGATTTTACTCGGTTAAAATTCGAACGGATTCTCTGTAGAGCACATTTAGACATGCTCGTATTAATCGCATCAAAACGACAACCAAATGTTATTAGATTTAAATTTTATGAGTTCAAATAGTTATTTATAGGCTTTTGAACAAAATTATACAGATTAATCTCAAATTTTAAGCTTTTTACTAGGTTAAAATTCGAACGGAATATCTACAAAGCCCATTTAGACATGCACGTTTTAACCGCATCAAAACGACAACCAAATCTTATTAAAATCAAATTTTATGAGTTTAAATATTTAATTATTAGCTTTTGAACAAAATTATACAGATTAATCTGAAATTTTCAGAATTTTACTCGGTTAAAATTAGAACGGAATCTTTGTAATGCCCATTTAGACATGCACGTTTTAATCCCAATAAAACGACAACCCAATGTTATTAAATCAAATTTTATGAGTTTAAATATTTAATTATGGACTTTTGAACAAAATTATACAGATTAATCTCAAATTTTAAGGTTTTTACTCGGTTAAAATTCGAACGGAATCTCTATAAAGCCCATTTAGACATGCACGTTTTAATCGCATGAAAATGACAACCAAATTTTATTAAAATCAAATTTTATGATTTCAAATATTTAATTATTAGCTTTTGAAAAAAATTATACAGATTAATCAAAAATTTTCAAAATTTTACTCGGTTAAAATTAGAATGGAATCTCTATAAAGCCCATTTAGACATGCACGTTTTAATCCCAACAAAACGACAACCAAATGTTATAAAATCCAATTTTATGAATTTAAATATTTAATTATGGGCTTTTGAACAAAATTATACAGATTAATCTCAAATTTTAAGGTTTTTACTCGGTTAAAATTCGAACGGAATCTCTATAAAGCCCATTTAGACTTGCACGTTTTAATCCCAACAAAACGATAACCAAATGTTATTAAATCAAATTTTATGAGTTTAAATATTTAATTATGGGCTTTTGAACAAAATTATACAGATTAATCTCAAATTTTAAGGTTTTTACTAGGTTAAAATTCGAACGGATTCTCTATAGAGCATATTTAGACATGCTCGTATTAATAGCATCAAAACAATAACCAAATGTTATTAAATTAAATTTTATGAGTTCAAATAGTTAATTATAGGCTTTTGAACAAAATTATACAGATTAATCTCAAATTTTAAGGTTTTTACTCGGTTAAAATTCGAACGGATTCTCTATAGAGTACATTTAGACACGCTCGTATTAATCGCATTAAAACGACAACCAAATGTTATTAGATTAAATTTTATGAGTTCAAATAGTTAATTATAAGCTTTTGAACAAAATTATATAGATTAATCTCAAATTTTCAGCTTTTTACTCGGTTAAAATTTGAACGGAATCTCTATAAAGCCCATTTAGACATGCACGTTTTAATCGCATCAAACAACAACCAAATTTTATTAAAATCAAATTTTATGATTTGAAATATTTAATCATTAGATTTTGAACAAAATTTTACTAATTAATCTGAAATTTTCGGAATTTTAGTCGGTTAAAATTAGAACGGAATCTCTATAAAGCCCATTTAGACATGCACGTTTTAATCCCAACAAAACGACAACCAAATGTTATTAAATCAAATTTTATGAGTTTAAATATTTAATTATGGGTTTTTGAACAAAATTATAGAGATTAATCTCAAATTTTATGGATTTTACTCGGTTAAAATTCGAACGGATTCTCTGTAGAGCACATTTAGACATGCTCGTATTAATCGCATCAAAACGACAACCAAATATTATTAGATTAAATTTTATGAGTTCAAATAGTTATTTATAGGCTTTTGAACAAAATTATACAGATTAATCTCAAATTTTAAGGTTTTTACTCGGTTAAAATTAGAAGGGAATCTCTATAAAGCCCATTTAGACATGCACGTTTTAATCGCATCAAACAACAACCAAATTTTATTAAAATCAAATTTTATGATTTGAAATATTTAATCATTAGATTTTGAACAAAATTTTACTCATTAATCTGAAATTTTCGGAATTTTAGTCGGTTAAAATTAGAACGGAATCTCTATAAAGCCCATTTAGACATGCACGTTTTAATCCCAACAAAACGACAACCAAATGTTATTAAATAAAATTTTATGAGTTTAAATATTTAACTATGGGCTTTTGAACAAAATTATACAGATTAATCTCAAATTTTAAGGTTTTTACCCGGTTAAAATTAGAACGGGTTCTCTATAGAGCACATTTAAACATGCTCGTATTAATCGCATCAAAACGATAACCAAATGTTATTAAATTAAATTTTATGAGTTCAAATAGTTAATTATAGGCTTTTGAACAAAATTATACAAATTAATGTCAAATTTTCAGCTTTTTACTCGATTAAAATTCGAACGGAATCTCTATAAAGCCCATTTAGACATGCACGTTTTAATCGCATCAAAACGACAACCAAATTTTATTAAAATTAAATTTTATGATTTGAAATATTTAATCATTATATTTTGAATAAAATTTTACGGATTAATCTGAAATTTTCAGAATTTTACTCGGTTAAAATTAGAACGGAATCTCTATAATGCCCATTTAGACATGCACGTTTTAATCCCAACAAAAGGACAACCAAATGTTATTAAATAAAATTTTATGAGTTTAAATATTTAATTATGGGCTTTTGAACAAAATTATACAGATTAATCTCAAATTTTAAGGTTTTTACTCGGTTATAAATCGAACGGAATCTCTATAAACCCCATTTAGACATGCACGTTTTAATCTCATCAAAACGACAACCAAATTTTATTAAAATCAAATTTTATGATTTCAAATATTTAATTATTAGCTTTTGAACAAAATTATAATGATTAATCTCAAAATTTAAAGTTTTTACTTGTTTAAAATTCGAACGGATTCTCTATAGAGCACATTTAGACATGCTCGTATTAATCGCATCAAAACGACAACCAAATGTTATTAAATTAAATTTTATGAGTTCAAATAGTTAGGCTTTTTAACAAAATTATGCAAATTAATCTCAAATTTTCAGCTTTTTACTCGGTTAAAATTCGAACGGAGTCTCTATAAAGCCCATTTAGACATTTACTTTTTAATCACATCAAAACGACATCCAAATTTTCTTAAAATCAAATTTTATGATTACAAATATTTAATTATTAGATTTTGAAGAAAATTATACAGATTAATCTAAAATTTTTAGAATTTTAATCGGTTAAAATTAGAACGGAATCTCTATAAAGCCCATTTAGACATGCACGTTTTAATCCCAACAAAACGACAACCAAATGTTATTAAATAAAATTTTATGAGTTTAAATATTTAATTACGGGCTTTTGAACAAAATTTTACAGATTAATCCCAAATTTTAAGGTTTTTACTCGGTTAAAATTCGAACGGATTCTCTATAGAGAACATTTAAACATGCTCGTATTAATCGCATCAAAACGACAACCAAATGTTATTAAATTAAATTTGATGAGTTCAAATAGTTAATTATAGGCTTTTGAACAAAATTATACAGATTAATCTCAAATTTTAAGATTTTTACTCTGTTAAAATTCGAATGGAATCTCTATAAAGCCCATTTAGACATGCACGTTTTAATCCCATCAAAACGATAACCAAATGTTATTAAATCAAATTTTATGAGTTTAAATATTTAATTACGGGCTTTTGAACAAAATTATATAGATTAATCTCAAATTTTAAGGTTTTTACTCGGTTAAAATTTGAACGGATTCTCTATAGAGCACATTTAGACATGCTCGTATTAATAGAATCAAAACGATAAGCAAATGTTATTAAATTAAATTTTATGAGTTCAAATTGTTAATTATAGGCTTTTGAACAAAATTATACAAATTAATGTCAAATTTTCAGCTTTTTACTCGGTTAAAATTCGAACGGAATCTCTATAAAGCCCATTTAGACATGCACGTTTTAATCGCATCAAAACGACAACCAAATTTTATTGAAATCAAATTTTATGAGTTTAAATATTTAATTATGGACTTTTGAACAAAATTATACAGATTAATCTGAAACTTTCAGAATTTTATTCGGTTAAAATTAGAAAGGAATCTCTATAAAGCCCATTTAGACTTGCACGTTTTAATCCAAACAAAACGACAACCAAATGTTATTAAATCAAATTTTATGAGTTTAAATATTTAATTATGGGCTTTTGAACAAAATTATACAGATTAATCTCAAATTTTAAGGTTTTTACTCGGTTAAAATTCGAACGGATTCTCTATAGAGTACATTTAGACACGCTCGTATTAATCGCATTAAAACGACAACCAAATGTTATTAGATTAAATTTTATGAGTTCAAATAGTTAATTATAGGCTTTTGAACAAAATTATATAGATTAAGCTCAAATTTTCAGCTTTTTACTCGGTTAAAATTTGAACGGAATCTCTATAAAGCCCATTTAGACATGCACGTTTTAATCGCATCAAACAACAACCAAATTTTATTAAAATCAAATTTTATGATTTGAAATATTTAATCATTAGATTTTGAACAAAATTTTACTAATTAATCTGAAATTTTCGGAATTTTAGTCGGTTAAAATTAGAACGGAATCTCTATAAAGCCCATTTAGACATGCACGTTTTAATCCCAACAAAACGACAACCAAATGTTATTAAATAAAATTTTATGAGTTTAAATATTTAACTATGGGCTTTTGAAGAAAATTATACAGATTAATCTCAAATTTTAAGGTTTTTACCGGGTTAAAATTAGAACGGGTTCTCTATAGAGCACATTTAAACATGCTCGTATTAATCGCATCAAAACGATAACCAAATGTTATTAAATTAAATTTTATGAGTTCAAATAGTTAATTATAGGCTTTTGAACAAAATTATACAAATTAATCTCAAATTTTTAGCTTTTTACTCGGTTAAAATTCGAACGGAATCTCTATAAAGGACATTTAGACATGCACGTTTTAATCGCTTCAAAACGACAACCAAATTTTATTAAAATTAAATTTTATGATTTGAAATATTTAATCATTAGATTTTGAACAAAATTTTACCGATTAATCTGAAATTTTCAGAATTTTACTCGGTTAAAATTAGAACGGAATCTCTATAATGCCCATTTAGACATGCACGTTTTAATCCCAACAAAACGACAACCAAATGTTATTAAATAAAATTTTATGAGTTTAAATATTTAATTATGGGCTTTTGAACAAAATTATACAGATTAATCTCAAATTTTAAGGTTTTTACTCGGTTAAAATTCGAACGGATTCTCTATAGAGCACATTTAAACACGCTTGTATTAATCGCATTAAAACGACAACCAAATGTTATTAGATTAAATTTTATGAGTTAAAATAGTTAATTATAGGCTTTTGAACAAAATTATATAGATTAATCTCAAATTTTCAGCTTTTTACTCGGTTAAAATTCGAACGGAATCTCTATAAAGCCCATTTAGACATCCACGTTTTAATCGCATCAAACACAACCAAATTTTATTAAAATCAAATTTTATGATTTGAAATATTTAATCATTAGATTTTGAACAAAATTATACAGATTAATCTGAAATTTTCAGAATTTTACTCGGTTAAAATTAGAACGGAATCTCTATAAAGCCCATTTAGACATGCACGTTTTAATCCCAACAAAACGACAACCAAATGTTATTAAATCAAATTTTATGAGTTTAAATATTTAATTATGGGCTTTTGCACAAAATTATAAAGATTAATCTCAAATTTTAAGGTTTTTACTCGGTTAAAATTCGAACGGATTCTCTATAGAGCACATTTAGACACGCTCGTATTAATCGCATTAAAACGACAACCAAATGTTATTAGATTAAATTTTATGAGTTCAAATAGTTAATTATAGGCTTTTGAACAAAATTATATAAATTAATCTCAAATTTTCAGCTTTTTACTCGGTTAAAATTCGAACGGAATCTCTATGAAGCCCATTTAGACATGCACGTTTTAATCGCATCAAAACGACAACCAAATTTTATTAAAATCAAATTTTATGATTTCAAATATTTAATTATTAGCTTTTGAACAAAATTATACAGATTAATCTGAAATTTTCAGGATTTTACTCGGTTAAAATTAGAACGGAATCTCTATAAAGCCCATTTAAACATGCACGTTTTAATCCCAACAAAACGAAAACCAAATATTATTAAATCAAATTTTATGAGTTTAAATATTTAATTATGGGCTTTTGAACAAAATTATTCAGATTAATCTCAAATTTTAAGGTTTTTACTCGGTTAAAATTAGAACGGAATCTCTGTAAAGCCCTTTTAGACATGCACGTTTTAATCGCATCAAAACGACTACCAAATTTTATTAAAATCAAATTTTATGATTTCAAATATTTAATTATTAGCTTTTGAACAATATTATACAGATTAATCTGAAATTTTCAGAATTTTACTCGGTTAAAATTAGAACGGAATCTCTATAAAGCCCATTTAAACATGCACGTTTTAATCCCAACAAAACGAAAACCAAATATTATTAAATCAAATTTTATGAGTTTAAATATTTAATTATGGGCTTTTGAACAAAATTATTCAGATTAATCTCAAATTTTAAGGTTTTTACTCGGTTAAAATTAGAACGGAATCTCTATAAAGCCCATTTAGACATGCACGTTTTAATCGCATCAAAACGACAACCAAATTTTATTAAATTTTTTGATTTCAAATATTTAATTATTAGATTTTGAGCAAAATTATGCAGATTAATCTAAAATTTTTAGAATTTTACTCGGATAAAATTAGAACGGAATCTCTATAAAACCCATTTATACATGCACGTTTTAATCCCAACAAAACGACAACCAAATGTTATTAAATCAAATTTTATGATTTTAAATATTTAATTATGGGCTTTTGAACAAAATTATTCAGATTAATCTCAAATTTTAAGGTTTTTACTCTGTTAAAATTCGAACGGATTCTCTATAGAGCACATTTAGACACGTTCGTATTAATCGCATCAAAATGAAAACCAAATGTTATTAAATTAAATTTTATGAGTTCAAATAATTAATTATAGGCTTTTGAACAAAACTATACAGATTAATCTCAAAATTTAAGCTTTTTACTCGGTTAAAATTTGAACGGGATCTCTATAAAGCCCATTTAGACATGCACATTTTAATCGCATCAAAACGACATCCAAATTTTACTAAAATCAAAGTTTATGATTTCAAATATTTAATTATTAGCTTTTGAACAAAATTATAAAAGATTAATCTGAAATTTTCAGAATTTTACCCGGTTAAAATTAGAATGGAATCTCTATAAAGCCCATTTAGACATGCACGTTTTACTCCCAACAAAACGACAACCAAATGTTATTAAATCAAATTTTATGAGTTTAAATATTTAATTATGGGCTTTTGAACAAAATTATACAGATTAATATCAAATTTTAAAATTTTTACTCGGTTAAAATTCAAACAGATTCTCTATAGAGCATATTTAGACATGCTCGTATTAATCGCATGAAAACGATAACCAAATGTTATTGGATTAAATTTTATGACTTCAAATAGTTAATTATAGGCTTTTGAACAAAATTATACAGATTAATCTCAAATTTTCAGCTTTTTACTCAGTTAAAATTCGAACGGAATCTCTATAAAGCCTATTTAGACTTGCACATTTTAATCGCATCAAAACGACAACCAAATTTTATTAAAATCAAATTTTATGATTTCAAATATTTAATTATTAGCTTTTGAACAAAATTATACAGATTAATCTGAAATTTTCACAATTTTACCCGGTTAAAATTAGAACTGAATCTCTAAAAAGCCGATTTAGACATGCACGTTTTAATCCCAACAAAACGACAACCAAATGTTATTAAATCAAATTTTATGAGTTTAAATATTTAATTATGGGCTTTTGAACAAAATTATACAGATTAATCTCAAATTTTAAGGCTTTTACTCGGTTAAAATTCGAACGGATTCTCTATTCAGTATTGCCAGGTAGTCCCCCTTGTGGTCTAGTGTTCTGTCTTTGAGCAAATTGACCAACTTGGATTTCTATTAATTTTATAGCAGCTTCTTGATTTTGCAGCCTCATCTCTATTCTATTTATGAAGTCATCAGTTCTCTTCATAAAACTGCTATTCTCAGCCATATATTATTCTGTTTCCATTATGAAGGTCTTGAGAGTATTTTCTAATGAGTTCATATGTTGTTGCTGCTGCATCTGCTGCGTTGGTGGTGACTGCTGTATCTGTTGCTGCGGTAGAGTATGCTGATATCCTGAGGCTTGATTAGTGGGGTTCAAGGCATTGTTAGGATTGCTCCATGAAAAATCCGGGTGCCTTTTCCATACCGTATTGTATGTATTTGACATCATATTGTTGTTCCGGTTGTAATTACCCACAATGTAACCAGATTCCTCATCTTGTATATACTCAGAAGAATTGATCGCTTTTACCTCGTGAGTATTTAATGTGCTTGCATGTTCTGAACCATCTTTGTTAAAGATGCCAATTGTGCTGCCACGGAATTAGTAGATTCTAGTTAATTCACTGTGGCTTGGCATCTTAATCCTCCTCGCCTAGAAGTAGGGAGTTGAAAATCATTCCTTGCGAGTTTGATCAGAATCTCTATAGCTTCTTCCGGAGTCTTGTCAAGGAGTGTGCCATTTGCTGAGGCATCCAACATCTTCCTTTTCAAGGCATTGGTGGCATTATAGAACATGGTTACTTGCGTCCAAAGTGAAAATCCATGTAGTGGACATTTGTTCAGTAACTCTTTGTAGCGTTCCCAAGCCTCGTATATAGGTTCGTCATCAGTCTATCTAAAAGAAGTAATTTCATTACAAATTCGATCATATAAGTTTATAGGGTTAAATCATGTAATGAATTCTCAATAGAGTTCACTCCAAGATCCAATAGATCTTGCCGGAATGCTATTTAACCAGGTCTTGGCCCTATCCCTCAGTGAATAAGGGAAAGTTTCAATCTCAAAATGTCTTCATGGACTCCTTGGATTTTGAAAGAGTTGCATACTTCCATGAAGGATTTGAGATGCTGCCTGGCATCTTCAGTTGCAGACCCACTAAATTGTCCAATAGTATTAAGCATATTGAACATAACAGGTTTGAGTTCAAAGTGGGTTGCCTCTATCTCTGGTGTAACAACTCCAGGGTTCAATCCATTCAGATCTTCCACCAGAAAATCTCTTATAGTTAATTGTCGAGGCAGTGGTTGTTGTTAAAGGCCTCCATCGCCTGCAGGTAGGTTCTGGTTTCCTTGATTCACTGTCATGGCTCCTTGGATCTGTCTTCTCAACCCTTGGTAGGTTCTCTCAATTTTTGGGTCTATCTCGTACAGTGGATTGCTAGGGTTAGCCCTGGTCATACATCAAAAATAAATCAAATAAAAATAAAAATAAAAATAACTAAAATAAAAGCAAGAAAATAAAGAAAACAAAATTTAGTTGCCAATCCCCGGTAACTAATAAGTGATAAGTATTATCGAGTTATTGTCTCCTCAGGGATTAATATAGTTAATATATTTCCCTTGATCTTCTTGCCCTGTAAATCAAAAGTAAAAACATAGATAAGTTTGAGTATTGATTAAAACTAAATAAACTAAACTAAATAAGGTAATATCAAATTTGAGAGAGAGTGTAGGATCCAGTTGTGTTGTATAGTGGATTTGATTGATTTGTTTCTATCCAATACAATTGCACTGCACTGCCTCGGCAATACTACAGATACTGTCTTCGGCAGCGACAATGTTCTCTGCCGTAGCAATCCCTTGCTCTTGGGCAGATTTATCAAAGTTCGAAAAGTGTCCTTGAATGACTCCACTTATCCCTAAGTCGAAACACTGTTGAAGGTCAGTCCTTGATGATACCTCCCGGCGTTAATCAATTATAACCAACAACCAATCCCACACTTCTTTTAGCTGTTGAAACTCTAACCTATTCCTAGGCCGAGTTAGTATCCTTCAACCAAGTCGAATTACTCCTTTCATGAGTCTAACTTTCCCGAGTCTAGACAAATGGATTACTTACAAACTTCCCTATCGGGCTTGGATGCAAGAACAAAGAATGACAAAGAGTAAGCAAACTTTGATATTTTATTGTATAGAAACAAAAAAAATATATAATCTCCTCTCACAATTACTGTGACACCCTCGCCCCAGGTTAGGAGACGGGAGTGTCGACCAGACTTGTAAACTTGTGTAAATTAAACTCATTTTGTATCTAATTCTAGAACATTTTGATCATTTGTAAGTTAATTCAAGACAATTATACGTAATACTTGTCAATTCTGAGGCCAATTTAAGACTTTTTCTTATCTTAATCATATAACGGTTTCTAACTTTGAATTTAGTTCATTTATCAATTCTAGTCACAATCAATTTAATTCTTTTGCTATTACAATTTGATCTTATTATCCAAGCATAACTCAGTATCAATTTGGAGCCACAATAGACTTTAATCTAACCTTTGGAATCCCTAAAGTATCATATTAAACTTCCACATTAAATTTCAAAGCTTGACCCAAAATAGCTGGAGGTATCGATACCTCCCTATAAGGAGTATCGGAACAGGGGTATCAAACCCTAGTTCGATGCCTAGTCAACTGTGTTGACCGTTGACTTATTGACTTGAGGCTAAAGCATCCTGGTTCGATACTGGTATCAAACCAGGGAGCTCACAAGAAGACGTGGTATCGAAACAAGCATCGATGCCATTTTGTCACTGGAAATTCTAGTATTGAACCCGGTATCGAATCGGGTTTACCTTGATGACTCAACGAATTAAGGCTAAGGTAGCCTGGTTCGATACTAGTATCGAACCAGCAAGCCCATAAGGAGGCTTGGCATCGAACCAAGCATCGATCCACTTTCGTTACTGTCAAGGGTGATATCGATACCCATGGGATTGACATCGATACCCCTGTTTAATTAGGCAAGTTTCTAAGTTTCTAATGCATTTAGACACTAACCAAAAACTATCTTTGTGATCTCAAATCATACCTAAACCTTAAGGGACCATAATAACTTGTTTAAATCAACAGACATCAATATTTTAATTCAATCCATTAGGCCAACTCACTACTAAGCCAATATTCATGCCATTTCACACTTAGGATAATCTTCTTGCCATATATTTACTATGGCAACTAAAGCAACCATGATACTATCTTAGGTTCAGATGTCTTAGTTACTACGATAATTGACCCACATACCGAATACATGCATCCAATGTCAACATACCAACCATAGGCCAAAGTCTCAAGAGGCACTAACTAGCCTAACATGGTCACCATGCCTTATGGCTTACATACCCAAAAGCTTAGATAATAGTTAATACAAGCCACGTATATATCAAATCTCAAAATGCATAAGT
This sequence comes from Abelmoschus esculentus, assembly GCA_035048815.1. Lineage (NCBI taxonomy): Eukaryota > Viridiplantae > Streptophyta > Magnoliopsida > Malvales > Malvaceae > Abelmoschus > Abelmoschus esculentus. The sequence goes on along the minus strand of JAUCBN010000007.1, from coordinate 14,902,426 downwards.
TAATCTAAGTATGAATTCTATGCCACCATAAGCTAGGAGTTAACCAAAACAACAAAATACCATACTTTGCTTGCTTGTGGTGCTTGCTTGCAATCAATCCCGATTTAGCTCCTTGGCTCCGAAACCTGTTGTTTGGGAAGGAGGAAACAAACGAGTGGTAAGTACTTGCTAGGTACTTGACAGCCCTAGTCTAACCATATTAGACATAAATCAATAAAAAAAATGACATGCTTCAATTAAGTAAACAATTCAATTCATGGCATTAATTCATTCAATATACAAGAAAGTCAATCATCGAGTATAACGTTTATCATGCTTCTCATGTCTATAAAAATTCTAGCATACGATTCAATTTCATAACCTATATGCTTATGCATTAGCTAACATATATTCAATGCATATGAATCTATAGTCAATTTCTATTTCTCAATGCTTTCATAGAACATTTCATGTCAAGGGCCACTTATAGCCATATAACCATTTTCACTGTTCAATAGCCATTTTTCATTCAAGTGCTACATAGCAACAATTTCATTTCAATACTCTATAGCAAATCATAATCAATTTCAATGCTTCATAAGCAAGTACATGTGCATATAGTTTCATTTAAACATTAGTTTTCCAATTTATTTTCATGTGATGCCTTGGTATAGTTAGACAAGAGAAGCGAGTCAACAAGAGTGTCACGAAGACACCAACAAGAGTACCATAAAGGTACTAACAAGAGATATCCATGGTATCTAACAAATGGTGACTAACCACCAATCAAGGTACCCATAGTACCAAACAAGAGTACCGAAGTACTAAACAAGAGTGCCGAAGCAGTAAACAATGAGCTTAGACCCTAGGCATGCCGTACTACCTATGACCAACTATCGACCAAGGCTCAATAACATTTTCATTATACGTTTAATCATTCAATTCATATTTGCGGAGTTCATTTCATCAAGAATAAGTATCCAAGGCATGTTATCAAGCAATACATTTATAACATATTAACAAGTAACGTGCATATCATGTTATCAAATAATTAACCATATCACCATAAACATGCTCCATGCATGATTCGCGTACCTGGCATCCGTAACCGCGTGCCATACTCACCTCGGCATTTTCGAGTTATGCATATGTATTTTGCTAGTGCTAACAATCTAGCAACCAAAACATGTTGTCACACAAGTCCTTTAACATTTAACCTCCTTCCCTTTTTACCAAATATGTGATTAGTCCATTTACATGACATATCAATAAACAAAAAATGGTTAGGACTAGGTCCTAACCCTAAAGTTTGCAACACTCACGAATTTTCCAAGCGGTTTAGGGATTGTAGATCGTGATTCCATTGCCTCTCTTCCTTGCTACTTTGAGCCTTTCTTGTTCTTCAGCGTCCTCTTCTCTTGGATTCTCTAGTAATCCATACACATATAACATTCATTAGGGCATATTGAATCATTTTAATCCAAGTGATTTTTTGGCTTAACAAATGTAAACATGTGCACTTGTTCATTAAGGACAGTTTTGCTAACCTTTAAAGAATCGATCATATCTCCTAATTCCCATGTTCGATTTTAGCCTATTTTACCTATTTGAAAAGCTAATAAGATCCTCTAAAAGGAAAAATTAACCTTACATTTTAATTATTAACCAATCAACACCAGATTTCGTTCGGATCAGACCTATCCGAATTCAGGACTACTTGGACAGCCCTTACGAAAATGCTTATATCTTTCTCTACCGAACTCGGATTGAGGTTTCGTAAATTTTCACTTAAACTAGATATACGGGAGTATTATACTTCAAAATTTCAGCCCCTAACTCCTTCAATCCCAACCTAGGAAATTTTTCAAAGATAGCTACCCGAATGACATTTATAGGCATTTTCGGCAAATTTCCACTTCATACTTTTAATTCCTAATCCCAATTTTATTTCCATGAATTTCATCCTCTCAATTACAAAAATTAACATCAACAAATCCCCTTTTTATCACTATTCGAATTATTCAACACATACATGACATTTACAAAATGTAAGTTCCAAAACCCCTAATTTTGTGTTCATGCTTCAAAGATTCATAACCCAACAAATACCATCTTTAGTTTAGGCTTTCTAACACCCTAATATAACATAGAATATCTTATAACATTCAAAATTCCAAGAGCTCAAAATCCCCAAAATTTTCAATTATGGAGAAAACTTACCTAGCTAATGGAATATGGTTTCCTAAGCCAATTGTCTAACCATGCAAAGCTTGAAGATCGTCCTTCTTTCAACTATGGAGATGGAGCAAGAAGATGATAAAGTTTTCTCTCCCCTTTCCTTTGTGTTTGTCTCGTGAGAATGGGGAAAGGAAGAAGCAAATTTTTGGCTATTTTATTTGATCAATAATGGGTGCAAAATAACCATTTTGCCCTTAATGACATGTCTTGACTTAGTTTATTACTAGGGGTAGTTTAGGGAATCTCGGATTTTATCATGCAATCACCAAATTTTCTATTTATTTCAATTATGTCCATTGCTCCACATCCATTTAGCACATGATTCGATTTTAATTTACACTATTCGAATTGTTTTACTAACCCGGTTTCAGGGTGTTACACTAACTAAGTTATTACCAATATTTTGACCGATGAATATCACTTGCTTATTCTTCACGTTTAACCAAGATGAACTTATGTGTGAATGCTTTGGCAAAACCCACATAAGATCGATCAAGGCCTTAACGAGCGCAAATATTGGACGGGTAATTTTAACTTAGATTAATTTGAGGGAAAACATCAAATATCTCATCGTTGTTGTTCTTTTACTTTGGCCCTTATTGATCTCATCAATATATGCAAGTAAAAGAAATATATATCATACATAGCATCACATACATGATAGATATAAAATAAAAAGATTGCAATTGTTATAGCTCAAAATAAACAACTAAGTTGGCTCATCCTAAGCCAATGGGAGAACCTTAAAACCGTAATTTTATACTAAAACTGCTTCTCAAGCATCTTCTCGCCTTTGGTCCAAATGTCTTGATTGCTTCTTGAAATAATATTTGATACATGTATGATAGGGTTAAATTAATGCACCTTGAGCATAAATCTGAATTTGTTGGTAAAGTCTGGAAAGTCAGCAAATTTGTGTTGTCTTTTTGGATGGGTTTTGTGCATTTCTGGGCAGAGTTGTCTTCTTACAAATTAACCGTCATTCAGTTACCTTTTCAACGCATCTAAAAACGCATCAATTGGATATCGGGAGCTCAAAATATGTTTGTTTAACTGAAGATTACGCGTGCAGAAAACTGGATACGGGATTATAATAGGATTTTGTAAAATTCAGCCCAAAAGCTACTATATAAAGTTTTTGGATGAATTAGACATTAAAATAAATTAATTCAAATCTGGATTATAAAGATTTGATCATTGTTATTAATATTTTATTTTATTCCCTAAGATTCTTTTTAATTAGCTATCTATAAGCTGATTTTAGGGGATTTATTCTATTAAGCTATCCATATACTGATATTTAGGGATTGATCAGCTATCTATTAGGGCAATTCTAAGGTCTCCTTTAGACTATAAAAGGGGTAGACTCTTCTCTTGTAAAAAGACATAAAGAGTATGAATTTCTGAGTTATAAAAACTCTTGGCCTTGGGCCATTTTATTTGCAAGGTTGTCACCTTGCTATTTTTCTTATCAGAAGTCTTCTTCAACATAACTACTTCAAGTTTTTATGAGGGAGATTATCTTCACACTCTCGCTTGCCTAAGCAATCGCGTTTAGGAGGGTGAGTTAGAGCTGATTATGGTGTTTGCCTATCTAATTACGGATAGGAGGGTGCCTAGGACAACGACATATCATCATTTCACCGGAGAGATTCGTTTCGTTTGCAGGTGTTTGCCTATTCAATTGCGAGTGCCAAGGATAAATCTATCCACCATCATACCACCACCCCCATCTATCCTGCTGCATATTTTATATCAATATTACAATTATAGAAACTCGTTTTACATACGAGGGAGTAAGATGAGAAGAGAAGTACAACAGAGATAGAGAAAGGCATGACATGCAGGCCATATTTTAAAATTTACAACTATTGTAAAAACAAGGGCTATAACCATGCATGTCAAACACCGTGCAAAACAAACATATCATATATATGCTATCACGAAACCGTTAATATTACCAATATGGGCCTACAATCTATGTTGCCTACAAAGGGGTCAAGGGGAGGAGCCCCTTACTGGGTCAAGGGGTGGAGCCCCTTGCGGCCATCAGTAGTGCCAGTACGGTTGGCAGGAAATTTTGAAAAATAGCGACTATTTTTCTATGGAAAACATTACGATTTGACAATATTTATCAACAGAATCGCGTTTTCGAGATTTTAAATCCCTTAGATTTTTCCATATCATAATAACAATTATTTCTTTCTCCTTGATGCGATCTACTATCGCACTTCCACCGATCACTATGTTAACAATTGACACATAATTATCGTATAACCCTCGTAGCAACATGGCAACTATAATTATAGATTAATATATTAATCGTATCCCTAATCGACTACTAATATCAATATTTATATCACCGATATAGTAAAACAAATCATGCATCTCATACATATCGCATCACCCAAGTATTTAACCCGATTAAGGATCATACAAGTGGCTGTAATACCACTGTTGGGACCGCCGACAAACCCCATGGCGCAGCGGAACAAAATTACGACAGCCTTTCCAGTTATCTATGTACGTTTAATCCGAAATCGAGAGGAAGAGATGCGATGACTTACATTGAGTTCCTTGATAAGTAACAAAAACAACAATTGGATTTGCTACAATCACGATCGTTCGACAATTTGAATCTTTAACCTTCACGAGTATCGTCTCGGCCTCTATTCAGTTCACCCGGTTGATAGAGCAAAATCTCGAAAAACTATTTTTCATGATTCTAGGGTTTGGGAATTCAGAATTCTCTGATTTATGGCTGTTAGACCAAATAAAACCTTTATATAGTTGTAACCCTAAGTATAAGAGTTTATTCCAAATTTGTTTATAGGATTTAATTACTTTAATTATTTCCTTAAATTTTGGAATCTATATTTAATTTGAATTTAAAAAGGATATAATTACTTTAATTATATATATTTTGTTTAAAATCCAGAATTAAATATGAACTACTTATACATATATATTTCTACATATATTTATTTAATTGTAACATTAGTAATAATATTAGAACCATTCTAAAATTATAAATAATGAGTGACATCTAGCAATATATCATTGTCATCTAAGTTATAAGACATCATGATTCCATATATCATGTTCGTGATTAACGCTCTTAATGTATTATATCCTTTTGTCCTTTTATATCTTTAATAGGCACAAGTCTTGGAATAGTTTCACTTGTATAACCTATTATTAGTGTTTCTTGATATCTAGAGTGAACTACTGTTAATAAATAATTTGTGATATATCATATCAACATATTCAAGCGTGGTCATGCATTTTCAGTCCCACTCAATCAAGTGGCCTTTGATATATTTTCCTATATGTAGGAAGGACAAATCCTATCTTGATCATTCACATATCACTACATACATTGTAATATGTCCAATGTCTGTTTTTATAGTGTAACTAATTATGAGACACGATTAACTACATCAAAACATAAAACAACAATATGTTGATATCGTAATAATCTCAAGTCTTAAGGATCATACATATAGTTGTCAATATGATCAATATCGTGACCGTGATGGACGAGCCCTCTCTTTGAGCGTATGTCACGGTGAATGACCCCTCTCTTCAAGCGTATATCATAATGAACGGTTCATCTCTTTTAGCGTATGTCGTGATGGACGACCCCTCACTTTGAGCGTATGTCGTGATGAATGACCACTCTCTTTGAGTGCATGACATAGTGAAAGGTCCCTATCTTAGAGCTTATACCATAATGGATGACCCTTCTCTTTGAGTGTATGTCCCGATAAATAACACCTTTCTTCGAGTGCAATTCATAATGAATAGTCCCTCTCTTTGAGCGTGTACTGTGATGACCGACCCCTCTCATTAAGCGTATGTCGCAATGAATGACCCTCCCTTCGAGTGCATGTCATAATGAACGGTCCCTCTCTTTGAGCGTAAACAGTGATGGACAACCCAATCTTTGAGCATATGTAGCGATGAATGACCCCTCTCTTCGAGTACATGTCATAAAGAACAGTACCTCTCTTTGAGCGTATACCGTAATGGACGACCCCTCTCTTTGAGAGTATGTCGCAATGAATGACTCCTCTCTTCATGTGTATGTCATAATGAACGGTCACTATCTTTAAGCGTATAATGTAATGGACGACCCTTCTCTTTGATCATATGTCGCGATGAATGACCCTTATCTTTGAGTGCATGTCATAATGAATAGTCCCTTTCTTAGAGAGTATACCGTGATGGACGACCCCTCTATTTGAGCATACTTCGTGATAAATGACTCCTCACTTCGAGTGCATGTCATAATGAATAGTCCCTTACTTAGAGCATATACCGTGATGGACGACCCCTCTCTTTGAGCGTATGTCGCGGTGAATGACCTCTCTCTTAAAGCATATGTTATAATGAATGATCCCTTTCTTAGATTGTCTATCGTGATGGCTGACCACTCTCTTTGAGCGTATGTCACGATGAATGACTCCTCTCTTAGAGTACATGTCATAATGAACGGTCCCTCCCTTTGAGCGTATACCGTGATGGAAGACCCCACTCTTTGAGCGTATGTCGCAATGAATGACCCCTCTCTTGGAGTGCTTGTCATAATGAATAGTCCCTGTCTTTGAGCGTATACCATTATGGATAATCCTTCTCTTTGAGCGTATGTCGCAAAAAATGACCTCTCTCTTCGAGTGCATGTCATAATGAACGATCCCTCTCTTTGAGAGTATACCGTGATCGATGACCCCTCTCCTTGAGCCTATGATGCTATGAATTATCCCTCTCTTCGAGTGCATATCATGATGAACGGTCCCTCTGTTTGAGTGTAGACCGTAATGGACGACGCCTCTCTTTGAGCGTATTTTACGAATAATGACCTATCTCTTCGAGTGCATGTCATATTCAATGGTCCCTTTCCTAGAGCGTATACCGTTATGGACGACCCCTCTTTGAGCGTATGTCGTGATGGACGACTCCTCTCTTTGAGCGTATGTTAGGATGAGTGACCCCTCTCTTTGAGTGCATGTTATAGTGAACGGTCCCTTTCTTAGAGCGTATACCGTAATGGATGACCTTCTCTTTGAGCGTATGTCACGATGAATGACCCATCTCTTCGAGTGCATGTCGAAATGAACAGTCTCTCTCTTTAAGCATATACCGTGATGGATGACCCCTCTCTTTGAGCGTATGTCACGACGAATGACTCCTCTCTTCGAGTGCATGTCATAATGAACGGTTCCTCCTTTTGAGTGTATACCGTGATGGATGACCCCTATTTTTAAGCGTATGTCGCAATGAATGACCACTCACTTTGAGTGCAAGTCATAATGAATGGTCCCTCTATTTGAGCGTAAACTGTGTTGGACGACCACTCTCTTTGAGCATATGTCGCATTGAATAACCCCTCTCCTCGAGTACATGTCATAATGAAGAGTCCCTCTCTTTGAGCGTATATCGTTATGGACTACCCCTCTCTTTTAGTGTATGTCGCAATGAATGACCCCTCTCTTCGTGTGCATGTCATAATGAATGGTCCATCTCTTTGAGCGTAAACAGTGATGGAAGACCCCTATCTATGAGCGTATGTCGCGATGAATAACCCGTCTTCGAGTGCATGTCAAAATGAACGATCTTTCTTTGAGCGTAAACCGTAATTGATGACCCCTCTTTTCGAGCGTATGTTGCGATGAATGACCCCTCTCTTCGTGTGTATGTCATAATAAACGATCCCTCTCTTTAAGCATATATCGTAATGAACGACCCTTCTCTTTTATGGTATGTCGCGATGAATGACCCCTATCTTTGATTGCGTGTCATTATGAACAATCCCTTTCTTAGAGAGTATACCATGATGGACGACCCCTCTCTTTGAGCGTATGTCGAGATGAATGAATCTTCTTTTCGACTGCAAGTCATAATAAACAGTCTCTCACTTAGAGCGTATATCGTGACAGACGACCCCTCTCTTTGAGTGTATGTTTCGGTGAATGACCCCTTTCTTCAAGCATACGTCATAATGAACGGAACCATTCTTAGAGCGTCTACCGTGATGGCTGACCACTCTCTTTGAGCGTATGTCGTAATGATTGACTCCTCTATTGGAGTACATGTCATAATGAACGGTCTCTCCCATTGAGCGTATATCGTGTTGGACGACCCCTCTCTTTGAGCGTATGACGCAATGAATGACCCCTCTCTTCGAGTGCTTGTCATAATGAACGATCCTTCTCTTTAAGCGTATACCGTAATGGATGACACTTCTCTTTGAGCGTATGTCGCGATGAATGACCCCTCTCTTCGAGTGCATGTCACAATGAACAGTCCCTCTCTTTGAGCGTATACGGTGATCGATGACCCCTCTCTTTGAGCGTATGTTGCGATGAATGACCCCTCTCTTCGACTGTATGTCATAATGAACGGTTCCTTTCTTAGAGTGTATGTCGTGATGGACGACCCCCCTCTTTGAGCGTATGATGCATTGAATAACCCCTCTCTTCGAGCATATGTCATATTGAACGGTCCCTCTCTTTGAGCGTATGCCGTGATGGACGATCCCTCTCTTGGATCGAATGTCGTGATGAATGACCCCTTTCTTCGAGTGTGTGTCATAATGAATGGTCCATTTCTTAGAGCGTATATCGTAATGGATGACCCCTCTCTTTGAGTTCTTGTCATAATGAACGTCCCGTCTATTTTTAGCGTATACCGTGATCGATGACCCCTCTCTTTCATTGTATGTTACGATGAATGACCGTTCGCTTCAAGTGCATGTCATGGTGAACGGTCCCTCTCTTTGAGCGTATACCGTAATGGACAACCCCTCTCTTTGATCGTATGTCGCGATAAATAACCCCTTTCATCAAGTGCCTGTCAAAATGAATGGTCCCTCTCTTTGAGGGTATAAAGTGATCGATGACTCCTCTCTTTGAGCATATGTTGCGTTGAATGACCCTTCTCTTCGATTGCATGTAATGGTGAACGATCCCTCTCTTTGAGCGTATACCGTGATGGACGAGCCCTCTCTTTGTGCCTATGTTGGTTGAATGAACCTGCTCTTCGATTGCATGTAATGGTGAATGGTCACTCTCTTTGAGCGTACACCGTGATGGCCATCGCCACTCTTTGTGCGTAAGTCGCGATGAGTGACCCCTCTCTTAGAGTGCATGTCATGGTAAACGTTCCCTCTCCTAGAGCGTATACCGTGATGGAAGACCTCTCTCTTTGAGCCTATGTTGGTTGAATGACCCTTCTCTTTGATTGCATGTAATGATGAACAGTCACTCTCTTTGAGCGTATATTGTGGTGGACGCCGCCGCTCTTTAAGCGTAAGTCACGATGAATGACCCCTCTCTTCGAGTGCATGTCATAATGAACGGTCCTTTTCTTTGAGCGTATATGGTGTTGGACGAAACCTCTCTTTGAGTGTATGTCGCGGTGAATAACCCTCTTCTTCAAGCTTATGTCATAATAAATGGTCCCTCTCTTTGTGCGTATTCCGTGATGGACGACACCTATCTTTAAGCATATGTCGCGATGAATGACCCCTCTCTCTGAGTGCATGTCAGGGTGAATGGTCCCTCTCATTGAGCGTATATAGATAAGAAATGTATCCTTAGATCTTCTCAAGTACTTAAGAATGTTTTTGACTACTACCCAGTGGCTTTCACCAGGGTTTACCTGATATCGACTTGTCATGCTTAAGGCATATGATACATCTGGTCGATTACATATCATGGCATACATGATAGAACCAATATCCGAAGCATATGGAATCTTAATCATTCGTTCTCTTTCTTGTGGAGTTGAAGGACACATTTCCTTCGAAAGAGATATATTATGTCTCATAGGTAAGAATCCTTTCTTGGATTATTTCATACTGAATCTCTTCAGAACTTTGTCTATATATGTACTTTGACTCAGACCTAGAAGTCGTCTACATCTATCTCTATAGATCTGAACCCCTAAGATATATGCTGCCTCACCCAAATCTTTCATAGAGAAACAACTACTTAACCAAGTCTTAACTGACTGTAAGGTAAGTATGTTGTTTCCTACAATAAGTATGTCATCTACATACAAGATTAGGAAAGAAACGGTGCTCTCACTTGTCTTCTTGTAAACACAAGGCTCATCTTCATTCTTGATAAAGCTAAACTCTTTGATCGCATCATTGAAACGAAGATTCCAGCTTCGAGAACCTTGCTTCAGTCCATAAATGGACCTTTGTAGCTTACAAACCTTTCCAGCATTTCCTGGAGTGATAAAACCTTCTGGTTGTATCATATACACATCCTCTTCAAGTTTTCCATTAAGGAAAGCGGTTTTGTCGTCCATTTGCCAAATTTCATAATCATGAAATGCAGCTATAGCAAGCAAGAACCGAATAGATTTAAACATAGCTACATGGGAGAAAGTTTCATCTTAGTCAATACCATGAACTTGTCGACAACCTTTAGCGACTAGTCGCCCCTCGTATGTTTGTATGTTTCCATCCATGTCGGTTTTCTTCTTGAAAACCCATTTACACCCTATAGTTTTTACCCCTTTAGGTGATTCAACCAAAGTCCATACTTGGTTGACTGACATGGATTTCATCTCAGATTTCAAGGCCTCAAGCCATTTCTTAGAGTGTGGCCTCGATACTGCCTCTTGATGTTCTTGGCTCATCTTGATCCATAATAGGAACATCTCCATGCGTGGTAATGAGAAATCCATATCTCTCAGGTGTATGACATTCTCTTATGGATCTGCGCAGTGATTGTGTTTATAAATCTGTTGACTATTCCTCAATAATTTGTGGAACATGTTCAATCTCAGGCTCAGTGAATTATTGTTCTTGAACTTCTCCAAGTTTAATGTCTCTACCCTTGCCTTTCTTATTGAGAAATTCTCTTTCGAGAAAAACTCTTGTTCGAGCAACAAACACTTTGCTCTCTTTAGGGTTAGAGAAATAATATCCCTTAGTTTCTTTGGGATATCCAACAAAATTACACTTATGAGATTTAGGTTCGAGCTTTGTAGACATCTGATGTTTGACATATGCTTCACAACCCCAAATATTTATAAAAGACACTAAGACGTTTTCCAGTCTATATCTCATATGATATCTTTTGAACAGATTTAGACGGAACACGATTTAAAGTGAAAGCAGTTGTTTTTAGTGCATGTCCCCAGAAAGAAGTCGGAAGATCACTATGACTCATCATTGATCGAACCATGTCTAACAAAGTTCGATTCCTCCTCTCAGAAACTCCATTCCACTATGGTGTACCTGGTGGAGTAAGCTATGAGACAATCCCACATTCTTTAAAGAGTTCATCAAATTCTATGCTTAAGTATTCTCCTCCTCGATATGTTCGAAGTGCTTTAATACTCTTGGTAGTTGATTTTGCACCTCATTCTTGAATACTTTAAACTTTTCGATAGCCTCAAATTTATGGCGCATAAGGTAAATGTATCCATATCGACTGAAGTCATCAGTGAAAGTGATGAAGTACTAAAATCCACCTCTAGCTTGTGTGTTCATTGGTCCACATACATCACTATGTATTAATCCTAATAAATCACTTGCTCGCTCACTTTTACCATTAAAAGGAGTGTAAAACTAAAATTGATTTTGATATAACAATTAAGTATAAGGACTACTTTGCAATAAATTTTTAAGTCCCTAAGTTAAACTTTGATTTCAAGTCAAACCAGAAACTTTGAAATTAATTTTCAAAGTGTTTATACACGAGGGTATCGATACCCTAAGAACAGGTATCGATACCGACCTGGGTTTTAAAGCCTTGTTCTTGAAACCAAGAACAAGTATCGAAACATGGTTCGATACCTTTTCATCACTGTCAACACCTATTTCGAACCACTATCAAACCAGTTCGAGTATTTTAATTAATTTTAAAATCATTTGAAAATATGACTCCAGGTATCGATACCAGTATTGATACACCCCTTAATCCCCAACGGTTATTTTAGCATTAAATGAGTCTACCGTTGGTGGTAGTTAAGACTTTGAATGGGGGTTAGTCACTTTCGAAACATGGTTCGATACCAGCCTTTACAGTTTCATAAAGGTATCGAAGCATGTATCGATACCCCTTGTATTAAATACAGAATAACTCTTTTTATTTTGGTCTGTTTCAAAACAGGTTCTTCGTGTTTCGATACCGCCTGCTGAAGAATGCATTTATGATGGGAAGATGAAGTTCCAGCAGCCTTATTGACATTCCCAACAACTACAACGGTTAGAAATCAATGAGAAGGTATAAAATGAAGCATTCTCAACAGCATTAACACCTAATGATCCACAAGACAACATCCTAGCATCAAATTCAACACCTTGAGCTTAATAGCTACATCTTGTAACCCAACTCTTGGAGATTTTCTTTGTAATATTGTTTCAGAGTTTAGGGAGTGTTTTTTATTGTATTGGGGTAAAATCTTCTATTTGAGAGTTTAAATTTGTCTTTCCTTTTCTTGTAACCTTGTGGGGTTGAATCAATCTTTAGGTAGAAAGATTGATTCATTGTGTAACGTTTATCCCTTGAACCGAGAAAAATGTTGAATTCAATAGTGAATTGGGTTGAAAATCCTTAGTGGGAGCTAAGGTAGTGGATGTAGGTGCTTGTTCGAAGGCCAAACCACTATAAATCTTTGTGTTCTATATTTTCCATTGTTTTACCGAAAAATCTTCCACTAAATTTTTAATTGCCAATTCACCCCATCTTGGCCATTCCATAGATCGATCAACTCAACAATTAGTATCAGAGCCTAATTTTTAAAGAGATTCACATTTGCCAAAGAAGATCCAAGGTGTGTTGATCATATCTACAAGAAAAATCAAATGGCCTCCACCTCCGATACATGGAACAAGTCACACTCCATCATCGAGCCACCCTTCTTCAATGGGGATAATTACCCCTATTGGAAGAATAGGATGAGATTGTTCATCAACTTCAATGACTATGTTCTTTGGGATATAATTGAAGATGGACCTTTAATTCCGACGAAGCAAGAAGGTGACCTACAAGTTCCAAAGTCAAGAACCGAGATGACGGTAGAAGAAAGAAGGAGAATGTCAACAAACAACAAGACACTTCATATTTTGTTTTGTGCTCTTGGTCTCGACATTTATTCAAAAATGTCATCGTCCAAAGTGCTAAGGAAGTTTAGGATTCTCTAAAGACAACGTACGAAGGCATCAATGATGTCAAAGAAACTAAGATCGGCCTTCTCAATCTTAACTATGAGAATTTCAAGATGGAACCGGATGAGGATATCACCAAGATGTTTGATAGATTCTACGTAATCGTCAACGTTCTTAAAGGATTAGGTGAAATCATTCTGGAGGAGAAATTAGTTCGGAAGCTCATCTATTCTCTTCCCGAGTCTTGGGATAGCAAAAGGACCGCCATCATTGAAGCCAAAGACTTGAAGGCATTAAAGCTTGATGCTCTCGTGGGCTCACTTCTCACCCTGAGATTATGAAGAAAGGGAGAGAAGAAGAAAAGAAGAGAGATGAGAAAAATATGGAGAAGAAAGAGGTGGAAGCTAAGAAACAAGGGATTGCCCTCAAAGCCTCTCTACCCCTAGGGGTGGGCAACTCAAGTGAAGAAGAGGAATTAAAAGAATTGGCTATGGTAGATGCATCACGCTCAAAGAGAGGGACCGATCATTATGGCATACGCTCGAATAGAGCGGTCATTCACCGCGACATACGCTCAATGAGAGGGTTGTCCATCACAATTTACTCTCTAAGAAAGGAATCGTTCATTATAACATACACTCGAAGAGAGGGGTCATTCATCGTGATATACGCTCAAAGAGAGGGGTCGTCCATCACGGTATATGCTCAAAGAGAGGGACCTTTCATTTAACATGCACTCGAGGAGAGGGCTGATTTATCGCGACATACGCTCAAAGAGATGGGTCGTCCATCACGGATCTGCTCACAACGAGGGACCGTTCATTCTGACATGCACTCGAAGAAAGGGGTCCTTCATCGTGGCATACGCTCAATGAGAGGGGTCGTCCATCACAAAATACGCTCAAAGAGAGGGACCATTCATTATGACATGCGCTCGAAGAGAGGAGTCATTCACCGCGACATATGCTCAAACACAAGGGGTCGTATATCATGGTATACGCTCAAGGAGAGGGATCGTTCACCATGACATGCACTCGAAGAGAGGGACAATTCATCTCGACATACACTTAAAGAGAGGAGTCATCCATCACGTGATACGCTCATAGAGAGGGACCGTTCACCATGACATGCACTAGAAGAGAGGGGTCATTCATTATGAAAAACACTCAAAGAAAGGGGATGTCCATCACGGGATATGCTCAAAGATAGGGACCGGTCATTATGACATACGCTCGTATAAAGCGGTCATTCACCGCGACATACACAAAAGAGAGGGGTCGTCCATCACGATTTACGCTCTTAGAAAGAAACTGTTCATTATGACATTGACACGAAGAGAGGGGTCATTCACCGCGACATACACTCAAAGAGAGGGGTCATTTATCACGGTATACGCTCTAAGAAAGGGACGATTCATTATGACATGAACTCGAAAAGAGGGGTCATTCATCGCGACATACGCTCAAAAGAGGGGTCGTCCATCATGGTATTCGCACAAAGAGAGGGATCTTTCACCATGAAATGCACTTGAAGAAAGGAGTCATCCATCGCGACATACGCTCAAAAAGAGGGGTCTCGATCACGGTATACGCTCAAAGAGCCCTTCATTATGACATGCCCTCGAAGAGGGGTCATTCATTGCGACCTACACTCAAAGAGAGGGTTGTCCATCACAGTATACACTCAAAGAGAGGGACTGTTCACCATGAAATGCACTCAAAGAGAGGAGTCGTTGATCGCAACATACGCTCAATCAAAGAGAGGGTCATCGATCATGGTATACGCTCAAAGAGAGGGACCTTTGATTATGACATGCACTCAAAGAGACGTGTCATTCATCGCGACATACTCTCAAAGAGTCCATCACGGTATACGTCCAAAAGAGTGGGACTGCTCACCTTGACATGCACTCGAATAGAGGAGTTTTTATTCATCGCGAAATACGGTCAAAGAGAGGGGTCGTCCATCACGGTAAACGCTCAGAGAGAGGGAACATTCATTATGACATATGCTAGAAAAAGGGGTCATTCACCGCATCATACGCTCAAAGAGAGGTGTCGTCCATCACGGTATATGCTCTAAGAAAGGAATTGTTCATTATGACAAGCACTCAAAGAGTGGGGTCAATCATCACGACATACGCTCAAAGAGAAGGATCGTCCATCAGGGTATACGCTCTAAGAAAGGGAATGTTTATTTTGACATGCACTTGAAGAGAGGTGTCATTCATCACGATGTATGTTCAAAGAGAGGGGTCGACCAACACGGTATACCCTCAAAGAGAGGGACCTTTCATTGTAACATGCACTCGAAGAGAGGGCTCATTCATCGCGACATACGCTTAAAGAGATGGGTTATCCATCACAGTATACACTCTATGAAAGGGATCCTTACATGCACTCAAAGAGAGGGGTCATTCATCACAACAAACGCTCAAAGAGAAGGGTCGTCCATCACAGTATCCGCTCATAAAGAGGGACCGTTCATTATGACATCCACTCGAAGAGAGGGGTTATTCAACGTGGCATACGCTCAAAGAGAGGGGTCGTCCATCACAATTTACGCTCAAAGAGAGGGACCGTTAATTACGACCAACACTTGAAGAGAGGGGTCATTCACCGCGACATACGCTCAGAGAAAAGGGTTGTCCATCTCGGTATACGCTCTAAGAAAGGGACCATTCATTATGACCTACTCTCGATGAGAGGGGTCATTCATCGCGACATATGCTCAAACAAAAGGGTCGTCCATCACGATATATGCTCTAAGAAAGTGACCGTTAATTATATGACATGCACTAGAAGAGAAGGACTGTCACCAGGACATACAGTCGAAGAAAGGAATCATTCGTCGCGACTTACGCTCAAAGAGAGTGGTTGTCCAACACGACATACGGTCAAAAAGAGGGGTCGTCCATCACGATATACGCTCAAAGAGAGGGACCGATCATTATGAAATACTCTCAAACAAAGGTGTCATTCACTGTGACATACACTAAAAGAGAGGAGTCGTGCATCACTACATACGCTCTAAGAAAGGGAATGTTCATTATGATATGCACTCGAAGAGAGGGGTTATTTATCGCGAGATACACTCAAAGAGAAGGATCGTCCATTACGGTATACAGTCAAAGAGAGGGATTGTTCACCATGACATGGACTCGAAGAGAGAGGTCCTTCATTGCGACATACACTCAAAAAGAGGGGTCATCTATCATGGTATACGCTTAAAGAGAAGGGTCTTTCTTTATGACAAACCCTCAAAAAGAGGGGTCATTCATGGTGATATATGCCAAAGAGAAGGGTCATCCATCACGGTATACGCTTTAAGAAAGGGACCGTTCATTATGACATGCACTCAAAGAGAGGGATCGTTCATCTCGGCATACGATCAAATGGAGGGGTCGTCCATGGTTTACGCTCAAAGAGAGGAATCGTTCATAATGTCATGCTCAAAGAGAGGGGTCATTCATCGCAACATAGTCTAAAAGGGAGGGGTTGTCTGTAACGACATACGCTCAAAGAGAGGGGTCATTCACCGCGACATACGCTCAAAGAGAGGTTCGTCCATCACCGTATACGCTCTATGAGAGTGAACGCTCATTATGACATACAATCGAAGAAAGGGGTCATCAATCACGATATACGCTCAAAGAGAGGGGACGTCCATCACGGTATACGCACAAAGAGAGGAACCATTCACCATGACATGCACTCGAAGAGAGGTGTTATTCATCGTGACATACGCATAGTGAGAAAGGTCATCCATCAATATATACGCTTTAAGAAAGGGACCGTTCATTATAACATACTCTCAAAGAGAGGGGTCGTCAATCACGGTATACGCTCAAAAAGAGGGACCTTTCATTTTAAATGCACTCGAGGAGAGGGCTGATTCATCACGACATACGCTCAAAGAGATGGGTGGTCCATCACAGTATACACTCTAAGAAAGGGATCATTACATGCACTCAAAGAGAGGGGTCATTCATCGCGACAAACACTCAAAGAGAAGGGTCGTCCATCACGGTATCTGCTCACAAAGAGGGACCGTTCATTATGACATGCACTCGAAGAGAGGGGTCATTCACCGTGGCATACGCTCAAAGAGAGGGACCGTTCATTACGACCAGCACTCAAAGAGAGGGGTCATTCACCGCGACTTATGCTCAAAGATAGGGTCATCACAGTATACGCTCTAAGAAAAGGACCATTCATTATGATCTACTCTCGAAGAGAGGGGTCATTCATCACGATATACGCTCATATAGAGGGGTCGTCCATCATGGTATGCGCTCAAAGAGAGGGACCTTTCATTGCAACATGCAATCGAAGAGAGGGCTCATTCATCGCGACATACGCTCAAAGGGATGGGTCGTCCATCACAATATACACACTAAGAAAGGGATCATTACATGCATAAAAAGAGAGGGGTCATTCATCGCGACAAACACTCAAAGAGAAGGGTCGTCCATCACTGTATCCGCTCATAAAGAGGGATCGTTCATTATGACATGCACTCAAAAAGAGGGGTCATTTACCGTGGCATACGCTCAAAGAGAGGGGTCCTCCATCACAATATACGCTCAAAGAGAGGGACCGTTCATTACGACCAGCACTCGAAGAGAGGGGTCATTCACCGTGACATACGCTCAAAGAGAAGGGTCGTCCATCACGGTATACGCTCTAAGAAAGGAACCATTCATTATGACCTACTCTCGATGAGTGGGGTCATTCACCGCGACATATGCTCAAAGAGAAGGGTCATCCATCACGGTATATGCTTTAAGAAAGGGACTGTTAATTATGACATGCGCTAGAAGAGAATGACTGTTCACCAGGACATAAGTCGAAGACAGAAATTATTCATCACGCCTTACGCTCAAAGAGAATGGTTGTCCGACATGACATACGCCCAAAGAGAGGGGTCGCTTATCACAACATACGCTCAAAGAGATGGACCGATCATTATGAAATACTCTCGAATAGAGGTGTCATTCACTGTGACATACGCTAAAAGAGAGGAGTCATACATCACGGTATACGCTCTAAGAAAAGGACTATTCATTATGATATGCACTCGGAGAGAGGGGTTATTCATCGCGAGATACACTCAAAGACAAGGGTCGTCTATTACGGTATACGCTAAAAGAGAGAGATTGTTCACGACGACATGCAATCGAAGAGAGGGGTCCTTCATTGCGACATACACTCAAAAAGAGGGGTCATCGGTCACGGTATACGCTTAAAGAGAAGGGTCTTTCATTATGACAAACCCTCAAAGAGGGGTTATTCATCGCGATATATGCCAAAGAGAAGGGTCATCCACCATGGTATACGCTCTATAAGAAAGGGACCGTTCATTATGACATACACTCGAAGAGAGGGGTCATTCATCTCGACGTACGATCAAATAGAGGGCTCGTCCATCATGGATTACGCTTAAAGTGAGGAATCGTTCACAATGCCATGCTCAAAAAGAGGGGTCATTCATCGTGATAGTCTCAAAGAGAGGGTTTGTCCGTCACGGCATACGCTCAAAGAGTGGGGTCGTCCATCACAGTATATGCTCAAAAAGGGACTACTCACCATGAAATGTACTAGAAGGGAGGGGTCATTCATCGCAACGTACGCTCAAAGATAGGGTTATCGATCACGATATACGCTCAAAGAGAGGGACAGTTGATTATGATATGAACTCAAGGAGAGGTGTCATTCATCGCGACATACTCTCAAAGAGAGAGGTCATCCATCACGGTATATGTTCTAAGAAGTGGACCGTTCAATATGACATGCACTCGAAGAGAGGGATCATTCACCGCGACATAGGCTCAAAAAGAGAGGTCGTCCATCACAGTATGCGCTCTAAGAAAGGGACCGTTCATTATTACATGCATTCGGAGAGAGGGGTCATTCATCGCGATATGCACTCAAAGAGAGGGATCATCCATCACCGTATCCGCTCAAAGATAGGGATCGTTCACCATGACATGCACTAGAATAAAAGGGTCATTCATCGCGACATACGCTGAAAGAGAGGGGTCGTCCATCACTGTATACGATCAAAGAGAGGGACAATTCACAATGACAAATGCTCAAAGAGAGTGGTCGTTATAACATACACTCAAAGAGAGGGACCAATCATTATGGCATACGCTCGAATAGAGCGGTCATTCACCGCGACATACGCTCAATGAGAGGGGTTGTCCATCACGACTTACGCTCAAAGAGTGGAACCGTTCGTTATGACATGCATTGGAAGAGAGGGGTCATTCAATGCGACATATGCTCAAAGAGAGGGGTCGTCCATCACGCCATACGCTCAAAGAGAGGGAACGTTCACTATGCACTATGGAATACGCTTGAAGAGAGGCATCATTCATCGTGGTATACGCTCAGAGAGGGGTCATCCATCACGGTATACGCTCTAAGAAAGGAACTGTTCATTATGACATGCACCCCAAAAGAGGGATCATTCATCACGGTATACTCTCAGAGAGAGGGGTCAGCCATCACGGTATACACTCTAAGAAAGGGACCGATCATTATGACATGCACTCGAAGAGAGGGGTCATTCATCGCGACATACGCTAAAAGCGAGGGGTCGTCCATTACGGTATTCACTCAAAGAGAGGGATCTTTCACCATGACATGCACTCGAAGAGAGGGGTCATTCACCACGACATACGCTCAAAAAGGGAGGAACCGTTCATTATGACATGCACTCGAAGAAAGTGGTCATTCACGGTATATGTTCTAAGAAGAGGACCGTTCATTATGACATGCACTCGAAGACAGGGGTCATTCACCACGACATACGCTTAAAAAGGGAGGAACCGTTCATTATGACATGCACTCGAAGAAAAGGGTCATTCACCGCGACATACGCTCAAAGAGAGGGTTCGTCCATCACGGATACGTTCAAATAGAGGGACCGTTCACCATGAATTGCACTCAAAGATAGGGGCCATTCATCGCGACACGCTCAAAGAGAGGAGTCGTCCATCACGGTATATGCTCAATGAGAGGGACAATTCACCATGACATGCACTCGAAGAAAGGGGTCATTCTTCATGACAAATGCTCAAAAAGAGGTGTCGTCCATCACGAGATACGCTCAAAGAGAGGGACTGACCATCATGACATACGCTCGAATAGAGCGGTCATTCACCGTGACATACGCTCAATGAGAGGGGTTGTCCATCAAGATTTATTCTCTAAGAAAGGAACCGTTCATTATGACATACACTCGAAGAGAGGGGTCATTCATTGCGATATACGCTCAAAGAGAGGGTTTGTCTATCACGGTATACGCTCAAAGAGAGGGACCTTTCATTTTAACATGCACTCGAGGAGAGGGTTGACTCACCGCGACATACGCTCAAAGAGATGGGTCGTCCATCACAGTATACACTCTAAGAAAGGGATCATTACATGCACTCAAAGAGAGGGGTCATTCATCGTGACAAACGCTCAAAGAGAAGGGTCGTCCATCACGGTATTTGCTCAAAACGAGGGACCGTTCATTATGACATGCACTTGAAGAAAGGGGTCCTTCACCGTGGCATACGCTGAAAGAGAGGGGTCGTCCATCACAAAATACGCTCAAAGAGAGGAACCGTTCATTTTGATATGCACTCGAAGAGAGGAGTCATTCACCGCGACATATGCTCAAACACAAGGGGTCGTATATCATGGTATGCGCTCAAGGAGAGGGATCGTTCACCATGACATGCACTCAAAGAGAGGGATCATTCATCGCGACATACGCTCAAAGAGAGGAGTCGGCCATCACGGGATACGCTCATAGAGAGGAACCGTTCACCATGACATGCACTCGAAGTGAGGGTTCATTCATTGCGAAAAACACTCAAAGAGAGGGGATGTCCATCACGGGATACGCTCAAAGAGAGGGACCAATCATTATGACATACGCTCGTATAGAGCGGTCATTCACCGCGACATACGCAAAAGAGAGGGGTCGTCCATCACGATTTACGCTCTTAGAAAGAAACCGTTCATTATGACATTGACACGAAGAGACGGGTCATTCACCGTGACATACACTCAAAGAGAGGGGTCATCCATCATGGTATACACTCTAAGAAAGGGACGGATCATTATGACATAAACTCAAAAAGAGGGGTCATTCATCGCGACATACGCTCAAAATAGGGGTCGTCCATCACGGTATTCACTCAAAAAGAGGGATCTTTCACCATGATATGTACTTGAATAGAGGGTTCATTCATCGCGATATACGCTCAAAAAGAGGGGTCTCGATCACGGTATATGCTCAAAGAGCCCTTCATTATGACATGCCCTCGAAGTGGGGTCATTCATTGCGACCTACGCTCAAAGAGAGGGGCATCCATCACAGTATACACTCAAAGAGAGGGACTGTTCACCATGAAATGCACTCGAAGAGAAGAGTCATTCATCGCAACGTACGCTCAAAGAGAGGGACCGTTGATTATGACATGCACTCAAAGAGATGTGTCATTCATCGCGACATAATCTCAAAGAGTCCGTCACGGTATACACCCAAAGAGTGGGACTGCTCACCATGACATGCACTCGAATAGAGGGATTTTATTCATCGCGACATACAGTCAAAGAGAGGGGTCGTCCATCACGGTATACACTCAAAGAGAGGTGATAAAGGGGCAGCCTCGTTGAAGATGACTCCTTATTTGATTGTTATGGATCGAGGAAAGAAGTAAGCATTTCGTTGCAATAAACTCACTAAAATGAAAACAAGATGGTGATTGAAACATGGCTAGATTAGCGAACAGAAATGGTGAAGAAAGAATGTCAAAATGATGAATAAAAGAGGGTGATAGGTTGCTGGAAATTTGGGTTTTATTCGAACTAGGAAGAACCTATACTAAAGAGTATAAACCCGAACATAAAGTGTTCCAAGTTAAAAAAAACACACAAAACGAAGAACAAGGAAGAACCTATACTAAACAGTATAAACCTGAACCTTAAGCGTTCTACGCTGATTAGGACTTGGACCCGTTGAATAACAATTCAAGAACCCGAAGTATCAAGTATTTCTTTGGCACAACAAGACAGACTTGAAATGCCAAGAAAGAAGTTCTAGAAAGAACCATTTTGAGAGAATAATCTCACAAAGAAAATTTTCATTAAAAAAATGTCTAACCTTTTATCATTACAAAATACACATATATATAAGAAAATACAAGGATAAAGGCTGCCAAAATATAAGGCTGAAATTGAAATAGGGTGGTTGCTGAAAATTCAAAAGGTGTGGCTGAAATTTAAACAAAATTAATCATGTGCATTTTGTTTGAATTTTCACAAAAAACATGTGCTTTATTCCTTTAAAAATTTGGCTGGTATCTTTTAAGGAGGGAAAACTTGAAATTCAAACTATAAACATGTGGTTTATTGTTTGAAATTCAAAGTCTTGTGCTCAATTTTCGTACATGCCTTGTACACACACATGTTAAGGTCCTTACACATGCCGTGCACATGCTTGGAGTGGTGTAGGATGCCCCACATGCTGGTCACATGCTTGGAGGACACTCTCCCATGTGTAGGACACCTTTCAACTACTTCTGGACTTGTCAGCTAGAGTTGAGCTAGTGGAGCTTGAGTTGAGCTGATTGGAGCTAAGGTGAGCTGAATTCAGCTAGCTGAAGTGTATTGAACTTAGTTGAGCTGAAATGAGTTGCATACTATCCCATGAGCTTCTCCCGAGCTGAGGATAAACCCTTAAGTTAGTACCCTTCCTTGTACCTATGAGAAAACAAAGCAACCATCCTTCAAAAGTATGCAAACTTATTGAGATATGTATGTGTAACAATCCAAAATTCAGAGTCAAAATTCCCAATTCAAAGTCAAAATCCCTAGATTGAGCCCTAGACTTTGGGGACTTGAACTTTGATTTCAGGGACTAAAATTTAATTTTCAGAAACCCTACAGACCCTTGTAGGGAGATTTACCCATTTCAGAAAAATAATGTTTTCTTCCCTTTCTCCCCCATAACCGATTGATTCTGTATTAATTGGAGAATTGAATTCTCCTTTATTGTTTTGGGGATTAAAATCTGAACTTTTGCTTTGATTGGGGGTTCAAAATCGTTTGAATCTCTCTCTTTGCCTCTGTTTTTTCATCGATTTTACTCTAGGAGTTGTCTTCCTCCTTGGTCGATTGTGGTAAGTGGGTAACTCCAATTCGTTTCTTTCCTTTTTCTTTTCTTTCGATTTCAGTGGAGGTTCTATTTATCTGATTGTGGTTGGTTCGAATGGTTATTGTTGCTTTTAGTAGTGGTTCAAACCATTCTTGGGGTTTGGTTTCTGTTTTGATCGAATAATAACGTGGGGTTGTTATTTTGAGGATTTGGTGATGTTGGAAGTGCCGAATCGAGTGTGGGATTGTTTAGGATGATTTGAATCGAGTTTTGGAGACGAATCGAACGTGAAAAGGTGTTTTTTTTATGCATTTTGACCCTGTTTGGTTAGGGAGAAAATCTAGAACCGGAAAATCTGGGAAATTCCCAGATTTTCCTAGGAAACAAACAGACCCAGAAAACCCATGCAGACCTGACCCGATCTCCGACCCGATCACCGACCCGGCTTTCGTCAACGATGATGTCACTACTAACGTCATCGCTGACGTCACTGCTAACGTCATTTGCTGACATCAGCGTTGATTGATGACGTCACTACTAACATCAGCGTTGACCAATGCTAACGTCAGTAGTTGACTTTTTCGACCCGAACCCATTTATATTTTTCGACGTCTTGAGTACAATGGCGCTGTCTGTTTTTCGAGATTCGAACCCAAAGTATCGTTTCTGGGGCTTTTAAGTTTGATCAATTATTTGGAAGTTATCTGTAAAAGTTTTTGAATCAATTTCTGTTGGCTTCAGGTGACGAGGATTCCGACCCCGAGCAGTTGCCTCCTCCTCCTATACGAGGTCCGATTCATCCGCATTCGGGACCTTCACGTGAGTAACGAATTAATTCTGTTTAGTATACTTTTCGGTATTGTGGCATAGTAGGATGTCTAACGTTTTCTATTAATTGTAGACTCTACACCTGCTTAGACTAGTGGTAGAGCCGAGTCCAATAGACGTCAGAGTCGACGTTGAGTCTTCTGCTACAAGTGTGTTCTCTTCCGTTAATCCTGTTAACTCTATTATTCTGTATATTCGATTCTTGTTAAACCGTATGATCATGCATTATTCTGACATATCATTCCTGATTCTGATATCTGTCATGCTTACCTCCTGTTAGACTATAAGGCATGCATTCTGATTTTGTATATGCATATAACATGATATCTGGTAGATTGCATGTGTACGGGGAAGCTAGTGACTTACCACTTCTGTTCAGTGGCTCCACCTACGGGTTGAGATACCACTTCTGTTGGTGTGATGGTGTTAGAGTGGTCTGGGGACCTACTCTTCTGTGGTGTTCGGAGATGGGTGTATATCATGCATACTCTACATCTTTTGTATATTACTGTTTTGTTATTCCTTTTATCTGTTCTAGAGACACACTAGGCTCCCTAGCTTACACTCTCTCAGATTCTTGTTTCAGATCTCAGTCCTAGGCTCGGTAGGGTACTTGGAGGATCCTGATTCCGATACATATTAGTAGTATGTTTTACAGTTTCGAATTTCGGACTATTTTATATTTGAATAATATTTCTGTATAACGGACATTTAGACTTTTATTGGCTTTTGTGACATTTACTGTTTATAAAATTTATGGGTTGAACTTAATTAATTATATGTTTAATTTGTTATAATTTTAAATTATTAATTATTTAATAATTTATCCGAATATTTTATTATTTTTGTAAAAACCCTAACTTGCGATACAAGTTTTCAGTCTATAAACCCTAACTTATAATCTAAGAAATTAGGTTAATTTTAGGGGTTACAATATGAAAACGTATAAACAAGCTGAAAACATGATGCAAACATGTTTATGAGCTATGAAACTTATTGAAACATGTAATACTTAATATATATAATGCACACACTTATGTACTAACTCTAACTAATGTAAACACACATATAAATACTAAGTATAACTAAAGTTGTTACACATAAGTATATAACACATTAACAGGCATATCTCCTAAGGTACAAGCATCATTAAAGGTATTAAGAATGATTGAAAATTTGAGTGAAAGAACTTCCCTCAATTGCTTTGTCTTGGATCGAGTGATTGGTCCTAATGGTAAGACCTCCGGATCAGTTTCCTTAGCTGGCATAGATGTGCTCACATCATCCCCCCTTCTTGAAAAGGAATTGTCCCCAAATCTGCACAATCATCAAATGGGGATAAGTCTAAAACATTGAATGTAGCTCTTACATTGAATTCTCCCGGTAAGTCCAACTTGTAAGCGTTGTCATTCAGTTTCTCCAACACTTGAAAAGGACCATATCCTCGTCGTAACAACTTGGATTTACGCTGAGCTGAAAAACGTTCCTTTCTGAAGTGAACCCAAACCCAATCACCAACACCGAAGGTAACTTGCTTACGACCCTTATTAGCTTGCTTCTCGTACTGCTGAGTCCTTCGCTCAAGGTTCTCCTTAACCTGTTGATGCAACTTCTTCACAAATTTAGCCTTGGATTGGCCGTCCCTGTTCATCACCTGTTCATGTGGTAAAGGCAACAAATCGAGTGGAGTGATAGGATTAAATCCATAAACAACCTCGAAAGGCGACATTTTAGTAGTAGAATGAACATCATGATGATAAGCAAACTCAACATCTGGCAAACAATCCTACCAAGTCTTAATGTTCTTTTTAATGATGGAACGAAGTAAAGTAGATAAAATTCGATTAACAACCTCTGTTTGTCCATCAGTCTGGGGATGACAAGTAGTACAAAACATGAGTTTCGTACCTAATTTACACCAAAGGGTCCTCCAGAAGTGACTTAAGAACTTCACATCCCTGTCAGAAACAATTGACCTAGGAATACCATGTAAACGTACAATCTCTCGAAAGAACAAGTTAGCCACATTAACATCAGCATCAGTCTTATGGCATGGAATGAAATGTGCCATCTTAGAGAACCTATCAACCACCAAAAATATATTGTCTCTACCGTTCCTACTAGGTAATCCCAACACAAAATCCATAGATATATCAGTCGAGGGAGAATCAGGAATAGGTAAAGGCATATACAAACCGTGTGGTAGAACCTTCGATTTCGCTTTCTTACATGTCACACAACGTTCATATAACCGTTCAACTCCCTTTGCTTCTTAGGCCAGAATAGATGCTCCTACAAAATATGCAACGTCTTATGACTCCAAAATGTCCCTTGAGTCCGCCTTCATGTGCTTCGCGAATAAGGACCTCTCGAATCGACCCTTGAGGAATGCAAAGTCTTCCTTCCTTGAAAAGATAACCATTGTGACGATCGAACTTCTCATCTGCACCTTTTTCACACAATGCATATCTTTCTCCAAAATCAAGGTCAATAGCGTATAACTCTCGAATATAAGCAAATCCAATTAAATGAGAGCCCAAATAATTCATAAGTACGTACCTACGAGATAAGGTATCTGCAACAGTATTTTCTTTACCTTTCTTGTAACGAATGACATAAGGAAAAGACTCTAAAAACTCAACCCACTTAGCATGCCTCTTATTCAACTTGTGCTGGCTCGTGATATGTCGTAATGCCTCATGATCGGTATGAATCACGAACTCCTTAGGCAACAAATAATGCTGCCACGTCTCCAATGCCCGAATCAGTGCATACATCTCCTTGTCGTAGACGGGATAATTCAATGTTGTACCACTAAGTTTCTCGCTAAAAAATGCAATGGGCCTCTTTTCCTGTGACAAAACAATACCTATACCAACACCTGAAGCATCACAGTCAACTTCAAACATTTTATCAAAGTCAGGTAATGCTAAAATAGGGGCTTTTGACAAACATTCCTTTATTTTCAGAAAAGCATCCTCTTGTTCCTTACCCCATGAGAAAGCGAAATTTTTCTTTACAATCCCGGTCAAGGGGGCGATAATGGAACTGAAATTGGGAACAAACCTACGATAGAAACTAGCTAAACCATGAAACGATCTAACCTGACTAGTCGATGTCGATCGTGGCCATTCTTGGATTGGCTTTATCTTCTCTGGATCAAGCTCCACTCCTTGTGCACTAACAATAAAGCCAAGAAAGGTAACCTTGTCGGTACAAAACATACACTTCTGTAAATTGTCGTACAACCTTTCTTTTCGCAAAGTGCCTAGAACACTTCTCAAATGTCCCTCGTGTTCCTGCAATGATTGACTATAAACCAAAATATCATCAAAGTAAACGACAAAAAATTTACCAATGTAAGGTCGTAAAACATGATTCATCAGCCTTATAAAAGTACTAGGTGCGTTAGTTAAACCAAAGGGAATCACTAACCACTCATACAAACCAAGTTTCGTTTTGAAGACCGTCTTCCACTCATCACCTTCTCGCATCTGAATCTAATGATATCCGCTCTTTAGGTCTATCTTGGAGAAAATACATGCTCCACACAACTTGTCCAACATGTCATCGAGGGAAGGAATAAGATGTCAGTATTTGATGGTGATTTGAGTCACTGCTTGGCAATCAACACACATCCTCCAAGAAACATATTTCTTAGGTACTAAAAGCATAGGTACAACACAAGGACTCAAGCTTTCTCGAATATAACCCTTCTTGATATGAATCCGGTTGCGGAATATCCGAATTTGTATATGTGATTGCCCGATCGTGATTCTAGTAAGTAATTGATATGATTACAAGATGATACGACAATGGAATGATAAGTTGATTGTTGTGTTAAGGATAAAGAATGGAAAATATGGATGTATGGGTGATGGAAATGAAAAGATGAAATGTAATTGATGGTGCGGTGTAAACAAAGGAGGAACCAACACTAAAAAGTGAAGACCCGTTCCTTAAGAGTTTTTAAACCGTGACTTGGGTGAAATGCTAATGGATTGCGACCCTCTAGTTATATGAACTAGGAACCAACAATATAAAAAAAATGAAAAGGGATTAATGCCACAAGAACAATCTTGCAAGCCGATAAAGTTCAAAAAAGAACTATAAAAGAGAACACTCTCAAAGTTTAATATATGTCAAGAGTTGTTCCTTTTACAATGAAATTAGTGCCTTTTTATAGGTGTAAGACAACAACAAATTGATTAGCCTAGAACAAAGATTAAAGACTCATTATTCTGGTGTTAAAGGCCTATTAATTTGTAGGTTATCCTATCTCCAATTGACAGCCAAAAAGGTTTGATCTAACAAGGATGAATGTGGACATTCATATCATCCACATGGAGAAACTCTTGGGCCAATGAACTTGACTAAGTTGTCATTCATTCTCCTTTAATGGGCTGTTGATAAAGCATTGAATTCAGCAATTGAATGACCTCTTGAATTTGTTGAACAAGCATCTTGTGACTATTCCCGTACTGAATTTCCAGCATGCACTGTTTTCACTAATTTAATCATATCTTAAGCTCCTGATATCGGATTAAGGTGCTTCAAAGTGCGTTGGAAAGCTAAGAAATAGAGGAATAAGTTTGAAGAAGACCTAAAGACTCAAATATGCTTGTATCCAATTTACAAATGGCGAACAAGTTGACTGATATTCCTTAAACTCCCTCCTCAAGTGTTGCTTTAATTCTTGCCTTTACTCTCCCTTAAGTGCTGATAATGAAGGCTTTCATTGCATGTCTTCTCTGTTAAAAACTGATAAGATTTATGGAGGATTAAGTAGATCTTAAGTAGTCTTTAAGTGCCTCTTTAAGTGGTGTATTTAGGAGCTCTTCAATGCATTGTTTTCTTGCTGAAACTGAAAGCCTTTAAGTGGTGTGTAAATCTCCCTTGAATGTCTTGAAACGGATCAGCCATCATGGTGTCTTCAAGTGTCTTTAATTGGTAGTAAATGACTTGTCATTCTTGTAGAAAATGATCAGCCATTTGATCCCAAATGAATAACCTAGATGAAAATATAAGAAACCATTAGATAATAACTTTATTCAATAAAATAAAAGTGAATGCATAAAACATATTTAATGAGCTAGTTTAATTAATGAAACTAGTTACATTGAATGATCTAGTTTAATTAATTAATCCACACACTAAATGAACTCATAAACATAAGAAAACTAACATGCTTTAAGTGAACTATCATGCATTAATTAAACTAATGAACTTAAGTGAACTAACATGCTTAAATGAATATCAAGCATTATTGATTCATGCACACATGCTGAAATTAAATTTAAAAAACTTAAGAAAGAACTCATGCAAACTCATGCACAAGTAGGAGGCTGTATTGTTCCAACATAGTTGGTGTTGCATTCTCTAATTTCCAGCCTTGAATAAATAGATTTCCCATGGTCTCTTGAAATTTCTTGGTTTTAGCACGAGTCATAGGTCCAATAGGAAATTCTTCTGATTCATTGTTGGTTGTGATCGTATCATTTCCTCCCTCTTGAAAGCGATTTGACCCCAAATCGTCACCTACATGAAATGGAGATAAATCAGCCACATTGAATGTTGCACTGACATTAAACTCACCTCGGAGGTCTAATTGATAGGCATTATCATTGACACGCTTGATCACTTGAAAAGGACCATCCCTTCTAGGCATCAATTTTGAGTTGCGTTGGGCTGGAAATCTTTCTTTTCTCATGTGCAGCCAAACCCAATCTCCCGGCTCGAATGTAATTCGTTTACGTCCCTTGTTAGCTTGTTGCTCATATTGCCGAGTTCTCTTTTCAATATTGTCCCGCACTTGTTGATGGAGTTTTTTTGACAAATTCAGACTTGTTTCTCCCATCTTTATTCACAATTTGATCAGCGGGAAAAGGTAATAAATCCAATAGAGTTAAGGGATTGAAACCATACACTATTTCAAATGGTGACATTTTAGTGGCAGAATGAATGGATCGGTTGTAAGCAAACTCCACATGTGGCAAGCTTTCCACCCAAGTCCTCAAATTCTTTTTGATGATTATCCTTAACAACATGGATAACACCCGATTCGCCACTTCAGTTTGACCACCTGTTTGTGGATGGCAAGTTATGGAAAATAACAATTTGGTTCCAATCTTGCTCCATAATGTTCTCCAAAAATGGCTTAAGAACTTCACATCTCGATCAGATATGATAGTTCTTGGAACACCATGCAATCTCATGATTTCCCTGAAATATAAATTAGCAACATGTGAATCATCATTAGTCTTATTACAAGGAATAAAATGAACCATTTTAGAGAATCGATCCACTACTACAAAGATGGAATCATTGTTATTCTTTGTACGTGGCAGCCCAAGTACAAAATCCATGGATATGTCTACCCAAGGTACATTAGGAATAGGTAGTGGAGTATATAGGCCATGGGGCATGACTTACTTGGCCTTTCTACATGTGATACAACGCTCACATAACCTCTCAACATCTCGTTTCATCTTTGGCCAATACAAGTGCTCTTGAAGCATGTTCAACATCTTCGCTACTCTAAAATGTCCCATTAGTCCTCCCCCATGTGCTTCCTTGAGGAGCAACTCTCGAATGGATCCTTGTGGGATGCAAAGCTTCCCTTCCTTGAATAGGTATCCATCATCTCTATAAAACTTATCATGTGCACCTTTCTCACAAATTTTGTACACTTTACCAAATTCATGGTCAGACTCGTATAATTCCTTAATGAAAGCAAAACCTAACAATTTAGAGTCTAAGGTGTTAAGAAGGGCATACCTACGTGACAGTGCATCAGCAACAATGTTTTCCTTACCCTTTTTATACATGATCACATAAGGGAAGGCTTCAAGAAACTCAACCCATTTGGCATGTCTCTTGTTTAGCTTATGCTGACCCTTGATGTGCTTTAATGCCTCGTGGTCTGTATGGATGATGAATTCTTTAGACCATAAGTAATGCTGCCAAGTTTCCAAGGCCCGAATTAGTGCATACATTTCCTTATCATAGGTCGGATAATTGAGTGTAGCTCCACTCAATTTCTCACTAAAGTAGGCTCTGGGGCGTCCTTCTTGAGATAAAACTGCTCCAATTCCCAAACCTGAAGCATCACATTCAACCTCAAAAACTTTGTTAAAATCAGGTAAAGTTAATAATGGTGCATTAATTAAACAATCCTTAATCAGGTTAAAGGATTTCTCTTGTTCTTCACCCCAAAAGAAGTTGGAATTCTTTTTAATGACCTCGGTTAAAGGAGCAGCTAAGGTGCTGAAATTGGGTACAAACCGACGATTGAAGCTTGCTAAACCATGGAAGCTTCTAACTTGGCTAATGCTTGTTGGTCTAGTCCATTCCTCAATTGCCTTAACCTTCTCTCTATCAACTTCTAATCCATCTGCACTCACAACAAAACCTAGGAAAACAACCTTGTTAGTGCAAAATATGCATTTTTATAGATTAGCATAAAGTCTTTCATTTCTCAAAACATCTAATACTGACCTTAGATGTTGA
This sequence comes from Abelmoschus esculentus, assembly GCA_035048815.1. NCBI lineage: Eukaryota > Viridiplantae > Streptophyta > Magnoliopsida > Malvales > Malvaceae > Abelmoschus > Abelmoschus esculentus. Next base: position 14,870,583 of record JAUCBN010000007.1, on the reverse strand, counting down.
ACATGTTCACTCAAACTCTTGCTATATATAAGAATATCATCAAAATACACTACACAAAACTTACCCAAGAATTGTCTAAGGATGTGATTCATTAATCTCATGAAAGTGCTTGGTGCATTAGTTAGACCGAACGGCATAACCAACCACTCATATAATCCTTGTTTAGTCTTGAATGCAATTTTCCACTCATCCCCTTCTCGCATTCGAATTTGGTGGTAACCACTTTTAAGATCAATCTTAGAGAATACCTTAGAACCACTAAGCTCATCTAACATATCATCTAAACGTGGAATAGGATGACGATACTTTACCGTTATTTTGTTAACCGCACGACAGTCCACACACATGCGTCATGTACCATCTTACTTAGGCACAAGTAGAACAGGTACTGCATAAGGACTAAGGCTCTCTCTAATATAACCCTTTTCCATCAAATCTGAAACTTGCCTTTGTAACTCCTTAGTTTTCTCGGGGTTACATCGATAAGTTGGTCGGTTAGGAATGATAGCACCAGGAACAAAGTCAATTTGATGCTCTATCCCACGAATTGGAGGTAGTCCACTTGGAATCTCTTCTGGAAATAGGTCTTCATTTTCCTGCAACAATGAAACAATTTTAGATGGCATATTTGGGTCAAGACTGTTAGTGCTTAAATAACTCTCCTTGTATATAAGTACAAGAACCATCTTTTCCGAAAACAAATTCTTTCTTATCACTTTTTCTTTAGTAAAAATGCTAACTCTCTTTTTTTCTTCTTTTTCTCTCTGCTTTTTCCGCTCAGATGTTACCTCACTCTCCTTGGCTCTTCTCTCAATTTTGATATCACTCTCTTTGGCTTTTTCAAAGATTTCTCTTAAATGAAATTGATCTTTGTGAACTTGCTTTGGTGAAAGTGGGGCTAGAGTGATCTTCCTTGCTTCATGGGTGAAGGTATACCGATTGGTATAACCATCATGTATGACTCTCCTATCGAACTGCCATGGTCTCCCTAACAAGAGATGACCGGCGTGCATTGGCACAACATCACATAACACCTCGTCTTTGTATTTGCCATTGGAAAAAGGCACAATAACTTGTTTGATCACTTTAAGTTCTCCTCCATCATTAAGCCACTGCAACTTGTAGGGATGTGGATGCTTGGTCGTTTTTAGGCCAAGTTTATCTACCATTAAAGTACTAGCAACGTTAGTGCAACTACCACCATCGATAATGACAAAGCATACCTTTCCATTAATATGGCAGCGAGTATGGAAAATGTTCTCGCGTTGCTGATCTCCATCAATTGCTTGCATGCTTAGGCTCCTTTTAACAACAAGGACCTCTCCATCTACGACATGTTCCAACTCTTCTTCTTCTTCAAACTCTTTATCCTCCTCCTCCTCCTCCTCTTGGCCAGTTTCAATCTCTCCATCATCAAGGATGAACATAGTGTTGCGATTAGAGCATTGGCTAGCAATGTGATCTCTCCCCAAACACTTGAAGCATTGTACATCACGAGATCGATTTGGCATGGCTGGACTCTTTCTCTTGCTGGTTTCAGCGATGGGTTTGATATTCTTTGATGGTCTGGCTCGGTCATTAGGAGTAAAGGATGGATTCTTTTTTACGTTACTTTGCCCCCATTTAGAAGTAGAACCTCCAAACACTCGGGGTGCACCTTTCCTTTTGAGTTGCTTCTCCACCTTCATGGCCATATGAACCATGTCTTCTATTTTCACGTAATGTTGTAACTCAACAATGGCTATAATGTTAGGATCAAGACCAGATAGAAACCTTGCCATAGTGGCTTCTCGATCCTCATCAATGTTGGTTTGGATCATGGTTACTTCCATGTCTTTATAATAATCCTCACAGCTTTCATCTCATTCCAAGTAGAAATAGGATGTTCACCATTGCGTCTCCTGCTAGATGTCAATTGATCCCACCATATAAGTGCATAATCCGTAAACTCAATGGCTGCGAGTTTTACCTTTTTAAGCTCTGAATAGTTATGACACTCAAAGATGTGTTCAACCTTGTTTTCCCATGCGAGGTATGCTTCTAGATCCGTTCTTACTTGAAAAGGAGGAATGGTAATTTTGATGTTGCTGAGATTATCATCCACTCTTGGACGTGCTCTTTGGCCTTGTTGTGCCATACTATGTTGGGATGATTGATCATGTTCATGCACATCATCATCCCCTACAAGATGATACTCCTCATTACCATGATAAGCTTGTGAAATTTCAAGTTGATCAATTCGTTCTAATAAGGGCTCCAATTGTTGTTGAATCATCTTTGCCATTGCTTGTAGCAGTGCTTGATTTTGCAAATTGGGAACTCCTTCACCACTGTGATCAGATCTTTGTGACATGATTAGATAAAAAAAAATTAAACCTTACCAGCACAAACCCTCACTTTTCCACTCCAAAGAAAATGCACTCACACTCGTGTTTCACTCGGGATAGGCTTTTCCCCTTAATGCACACTCTTGCCTTTTACCACTCTTGCTCTCTTTTCTAAGTCCTTAGAGAACTTACTCAAGGCTTAACAAGCTTTCTTTGTGGAATTCGGCTAAAACAAAATGGTTAGGAAAAGAAAAAAAGAAATAGGTAGCAAACGGATGGTAAAAAAAAGATAAAATAGGAATCTGAAGAAAATGTGATAAAAAAATACAACCCAAACATTTTTTCACGTTTAAGATATGATCCCTCCCTCTTGAACTTGTTTTTTGAGATTTTGGATTTTTTTCCAACTATTTTTCTTTGCAATTTTTTTGACTTTTTTTTTACCCGAGATAGAAAAAAAACAAAATGCTTATTGAATCGCCAAGGCTCTGATTACCAATTGATATAAATCCAGTTGCGGAATATCTGAATTTGTATATGTGATTGCCTGATCGTGATTCTAGTAAGTAATTGATATGATTACAAGATGATACGACAATGGAATGATAAGTTGATTGTTGTGTTAAGGATGAAGTATAGAAAATATGGATGTATGGGTGATGGAAATGAAAAGATAAAATGTAATTGATGGTGCGTTGTAAACAAAGGAGGAACCAACACTAAAAAGTGAAGACCCGTTCCTTAAGAGTTTCTAAACCGTGACTTGGGTGAAAGGCTAATGGATTGCGACCCTCTAGTTCTATGAACTAGGAACCAACAATATAAAAAAAATGAAAAGGGATTAATGCCACAAGAACAATCTTGCAAGCCGATAAAGTTCAAAAAAGAACTATAAAAGAGAACACTCTCAAAGTTTAATATATGCCAAAAGTTGTTCCTTTTACAATGAAACGAGTGCCTATTTATAGGTGTAAGACAACAACAAATTGATTAGCCTAGAACAAAGATTAAAGACTCATTATTCTGGTGTTAAAGGCCTATTAATTTGTAGGTTATCCTATCTCCAATTGACAGCCAAAAAGGTTTGATCTAACAAGGATGAATGTGGACATTCATATCATCCACATGGAGAAACTCTTGGGCCAATGAACTTGACTAAGTTGTCATTCATTCTCCTTTAATGGGCTGTTGATAAAGCATTGAATTCAGCAATTGAATGACCTCTTGAATTTGTTGAACAAGCATCTTGTGACTATTCCCGTACTGAATTTCCAGCATGCACTGTTTTCACTAATTTAATCATATCTTAAGCTCCTGATATCGGATTAAGGTGCTTCAAAGTGCGTTGGAAAGCTAAGAAATAGAGGAATATGTTTGAAGAAGACCTAAAGACTCAAATATGCTTGTATCCAATTTACAAATGGCGAACAAGTTGACTGATATTCCTTGAACTCCCTCCTCAAGTGTTGCTTTAATTCTTGCCTTTACTCTCCCTTAAGTGCTGATAATGAAGGCTTTCATTGCATGTCTTCTCTGTTAAAAACTGATAAGCTTTATGGAGGATTAAGTAGCTCTTAAGTAGTCTTTAAGTGCCTCTTTAAGTGGTGTATTTAGGAGCTCTTCAATGCATTGTTTTCTTGCTGAAACTGGAAGCCTAAAGTGTCTTGAAACTGATCAGCCATCATGGTGTCTTCAAGTGTCTTTAATTGGTAGTAAATGACTTGTCATTCTTGTAGAAAATGATCAGCCATTTGATCCCAGATGAATACCCTAGATGAAAATATAAGAAACCATTAGATAACAACTTTATTCAATAAAATAAAAGTGAATGCATGAAACATATTTAATGAGCTAGTTTAATTAATGAAACTAGTTACATTGAATGATCTAGTTTAATTAATTAATCCACACACTAAATGAACTCATAAACATAAGAAAACTAACATGCTTTAAGTGAACTATCATGCATTAATTAAACTAATGAACTTAATTGATCTAACATGCTTAAATAAATATCAAGCATTATTGATTCATGCGCACATGCTGAAATTAAATTTAAAAAACTTAAGGAAGAACTCATGCAAACTCATGCACAAGTAGGAGGCTGTATTGTTCCAACATAGTTGGTGTTGCATTCTCTAATTTTCAGCCTTGAATAAATAGATTTCCCATGGCCTCTTGAAATTTCTTAGTTTTAGCACGAGTCATAGGTCCAATAGGAAATTCTTCTGATTCATTGTTGGTTGTGATCGTATCACTTCTCCATCAACTTAGTCATTTGCTTTTGAAGTTCCTTTATTTCTTCAGGGTTACTTCGGTAGGCTGGTCGGTTTGGGATAGTAGCTCCTGAAATGAGATCAATCTGATGTTCATTCCCTCGAATAAGGGGCAACCCACTTGGTGTTTCATCCGGAAATATATCCTCGAATTCCTGCAAAAGAGATGCAATAGGAGTAGGTAAATCATCAAGCAGTCCAATCAACAATAAAGTCTCCTTATACATCAAAATAAACAAAGTTTGTTGAGTGGAAAAGACATTTCCTGATTGCTTTTCCACTTGCGTAGATGTTCATCTTTTTCCTCTCCTTTGCTTCCTCGGCATTCTTTCTCAAGCGAATCTAATCTTCTTGTACTTGACTTGGCGTTAGAGGTGCTAGAATGATCTTTTTGCCTGCATGCATAAAAGAATATTTGTTTGTGAAGCCATCATGCAACGCCTTTTTATCGAACTACCACGGGCGTCCCAACAGCAAGTGACTCGCATCCATCGATACAGTATCGCAAAGGACTTTATCCCTGTAATTTCCAATGGCAAATGGTACTACCACCTGTTTTGTTACTTTCACCTCACCACCATCATTCAACCATTGTAGTTTGTATGAATGTGGATGCTTTATCGACTTTAACCCTAGCTTATCAACTATAAAAGAACTAGCAACGTTAGTGCAACTACCACCATCGATAATCACAACACATACCTTGTCGTGTACCAAACATCTCGTATGGAAAATGTTCTCTCGCTACTGTTCATCTTGAATCGGTTGGGTATTTAAACTCCTCTTCACGACAAGTGCTTCACCTATGGGAATTGTTTGCACTTGGCCTTCTTCTTCTTCATCTTCAATATCCTCTTCTTGGGGCTCTTGTTCATCATCTTCATGGTCAGACTCAATCTCCCCATTCTCTAACAACAACATAGTCCTCCGGTTTGGACATTGATTTGCAACGTGCCCTCTACCAAGACTTGAAGCATTGGATGTCTTGGTTACATTCTGAATGTTCTGGTTGCACTTGTTGCTTTCCACGCCCATTATCTACAACCGGGGCCTTTGGCTTGCTCGTGTCACCCTTTTCTTTAACTTGAAACGGTGTTTGCTTCCTGAAATTGTTAGAAGGATTGAAAACACAAGATGAAGGAGATTTGAAAGAATTATTACCTCGGGATGATGACATCTTCCTCTGTTGCTGACGTTCTACTTTGATCGCCATATGCACCATGTTGTCTAATTCGAAATAATTTTGTAACTCAACAGCATTGGCAATTTCGACATTCAAACCTGGAAGGAATCGCGCCATGGTTGCTTCTCAATCCTCCACAACATTAGCACGCATCATGGCCATCTCCATTTCTTTAAAATAGTCCTCTACATGGTACAGATCTCTTGTGCATGATTCTTTTCATTTCAGCCCATGTTAGAACAAGACCTTCTTCAGATTGTCTTCGGGAAATCAGCAATTGATCCCACCAAATCAAGGCATAATCAACAAATTCCATTGCTGCTAATTGGACCTTCTTCTTATCTGAATAATTGTAGAAATCGAAGACATGTTCAAACTTGCTTTCCCAAGCAAGATATGCATCCGGATCTGATCGTCCTTGGAAAGGAGGTATGGAAACTTTGATGTTATTCAAATTATCATCAGGTTGTGCACGTCCTCCATTATTCCTTGGTGCATTCTGTCTCGGCAATGGATCCACATTTTCTTCAACGTTGTTATCACTGGTTGAATTGTTTTGGGATCCTTCGATTCTGTCTATACGTCCATGCAATTGTTCTATTTCTGCTTGCATTACTTTTCGAACTTCTCGAAGCATGGCTCGCATTAAAAGACTCTGTGGTTCTCCATCTAAGTGTTCATCATCATGACCACCGTTTGAACCTGCCATTGTTAGTAAAACGAAATAAAAGAAACCTCACTGCACACTCTCAAAAACCTCACAATTTCGCTCCAAGAAAAGTAGATATGGCACTCAACACTCGTGTTTTCACTCGGGAATACTTGAATGGCTCTTTTGATTCCCCTTCTGTGCTCACACTCTCAAATGCCTTTTACCTCTCTTTCTCTCGTAATCAGTTCTTAAAAGAACTAATTTCGATATTCCAAATTCTGTCAAGTATGTCGGTTAAAAGAAAAACAACGGTTAGTGAAAAGCAAAGATAACGTACAGGAACGGTTAAGAAACAAAAGAAAAGAAAAGAAGAAAGAAGAAGTATAAGGAAAAAAATCAGTAAACTTACTACAAAGAAATGCTTACAACAAACCTTTCACCGAAACAATCAAGGATGCTGCATTTAGGATTGATTCAAAGCACTTCAATGTTGAAAGAACACAAGACATTGCACTTTCTTCATCTTTTCTAAAAAAACATAAACTTTTCTCTTTGTTTCCGTATTTTTAGATTATATTTTTTGACTTTGACTTTTCTGGTCTTTTGACTTTGACTTTTTTTGAATTTTCGTTTTTTTTGCTCTTACTTGTTTCCAACCAAAAGCTCTAATTACCCCATGATAAGGGGGCAGCCTCGTTGAAGATGACTCCTTATTTGATTGTTACGGTCGAGGAAAGAAGTAAGCAATTCCATGCAGTAAAACTCACTGAAATGAAAACAAGATGGTGATTGGGACATGGCTAGATTAGTGGATAGAAATGGTGAAGAAAGAATGTCAAAATGATGAATAAAAGAGGGTGATAGGTTGCTGGAAATTTGGGTTTTATTCGAACCACCAAGAACTAGGAAGAACCTATACTAAAGAGTATAAACCCGAACCTAAAGTGTTCCAAGTTAAAAAAAACACACAAAACGAAGAACAAGGAAGAACCTATACTAAAAAGTATAAACCTGAACCTTAAGCGTTCTACGCTGATTAGGACTTGGACCCGTTGAATAACAATTCAAGAACCCGAAGTATCAAGTATTTCTTTGGCACAACAAGACAGACTTGAAATGTCAAGAAAGAAGTTCTAGAAAGAACCAATTTGAGAGAATAATCTCACAAAGAAAATTTTCAATGAAAAAATGTCTAACCTTCTACCATTACAAAATACACATATATAAGCAAATACAAGGATGAAGGCTGCCAAAATACAAGGCTGAAATTGAAATAGGGTGGTTGCTGAAAATTCAAAAGGTGTGGCTGAAATTCAAACAAAATTAATCATGTGCATTTTGTCTGAATTTTCACAAGAAACATGTGCTTTATTCCTTTAAAAATTCGGCTGGTATCTTTTAAGGAGGGAATTGGAATTCAAACTATAAACATGTGGTTTATTGTTTGAAATTAAAAGTCTTGTGCTTATCCTTTCAATTTTCGTACATGCCTTACACACACACATGTGAAGGTCCTTACACAAGCCGTGCACATGCTTGGAGTGGTGTAGGATGCCCCACATGCTGGTCACATGCTTGGAGGACACTCTCCCATGTGTAGGACACCTTTCAACTACTTCTGAACTTGTCAGCTAGAGTTGAGCTAGTGGAGCTTGAGTTTAGCTGATTGGAGCTAAGGTGAGCTGAATTCAGCTAGCTGAAGTGTATTGAACTTAGTTGAGCTGAAATGAGTTGCATACTATCCCATGAGCTTCTCCCGAGCTGAGGATAAACCCTTAAGTTAGTACCCTTCCTTGTACCTATGAGAAAACAAAGCAACCATCCTTCAAAAGTATGCAAACTTATTGAAATATTATGAAAACGTATAAACAAGCTGAAAACATGATGCAAACATGTTTATGAGCTATGAAACTTATTGAAACATGTAATACTTAATATATATAATGCACACACTTATGTACTAACTCTAACTAATGCAAACACACATATAAATACTAAGTATAACTAAAGTTGTTACATATCAGTATGTAACACGTTAAAAGGCCTATCTCCTAAGGTACAAGCATCATTAAAGGTATTAAGAATGACTGAAAATTTGAGTGAAAGAACTTCTCTCAGTTGCTTTGCCTTGGATCGAGTGATTGGTCCTAATGGTAAGACCTCTGGATCAGCTTCCTTAGCTGGCATAGATGTGCTCACATCAAGAGTGAACATTCATTATGACATATGCTAGAAGAGAGGGGTCATTCACTGCGTCATGAGCTCAAAGAGAGGTGTCTCCCATCATGGTATACGCTCTAAGAAAGGGATTGTTCATTATGACAAGCACTCAAAGAGAGGGGTCAATCATCGCGACATACGCTCAAAGAGAAGGGTCGTCCATCAGGGTATACGCTCTAAGAAAGGGACTATTTATTATGACATGCACTTGAAGAGAGGGGTCATTCATCACGATGTATGTTCAAAGAGAGGGGTCGTCCATCATGGTATACGCTCAAAGAGAGGGATCGTTCACCATGACATGCACTAAAAGCGAGGGGTCATTCACATCAAGACATATGCTCAAAGAAAGGGGTCGTCCATCACGGTACACGCTCTATGAAAGGGACCGTTCATTATGACACGCACTCGATGAGAGGGGTCCATTCATCGCGACATATACTCAAAGAGGGAGATCGTCCATCACGGTATACGATCAAAGAGGGGGATCATTTACCATGACATGCACTCGAAGAGAGGGGTCATTCAGCGTGAGATACGCTAAAAGAGAGTGGTCGTCCATCACGGTATACGCTCAAAGAGAGGTACCGTTCACCATGAAATGCACTCGAAGAGAGGGGTCATTCAACGCGACACACGCTCAAAGAGAGGGTTCATCAATCACAGCATACGCTCAAAGAGAGGGACCGTTCATTATGAAATACGCTCGAAGAGAGGGGTCATTCACCGCGATATACGCTCAAAGAGAGGGGTCAACCATCACGGTATACGCTCTAAGAAAGGGATCGTTCATTACGAAATACGCTCGAAGAGAGGGGTCATTTATAGCCACATATGCTTAAAGAGAGGGTCATTCATCACGTCATATGCTCAAAGAGATGGACCGTTCATTATGAAATACGCTTGAGGAGATGGATCATTCACCGCAACATACGCTCAAAGAGAGGGTTCATCCATCACAGTATACAGTCTTAGAAAGAGACCGTTCATTATGAAGTATGCTCGAAGAGAGGGGTCATTCACCGCGACATACACTATGATAAGCAGATACGTTGCATCAAAAACAACCATCCTTGTTTGAAACAAATCTAGGATAGTAGCAAGCATATCTCTGCAATAAACACAAGATTATAGACGTAAGAATGATATTAAAATTACTAGAAAATAGAGAAAATTAAAAAAAAAAAACAAAGAAAGAAAAAGATGAAGGAAATCTGCGTTTCTAGGATTTAATGAAGATGAAATGCTTCAAGGGCTTTCATGGCTGCATTATAATATCAAAAATGACAGAATTGGATGTTGAAATTGCTGGAAAAATAATAACGACGTTGAACTCGAAAGAACCCGAACAATATACTGAGCGGACCCGAATCGAATATGTTCTCCGTCAACGGACTTGGACCCTCTAGATAGTGATCTAGGAACCTGAAGTATCAAGGAATTGACACACTCAAACAAAGTCTGAAAATGTCAAGAAAAGTTCAATGAAGAACTGAAATTGAGAGAATTTGTCACAAAAATATTGTTTCATAAAATTGTCTAACCTTGTCTTTACAAAATTAAGTATATATAGGAATAAAGGAGAAGTTGGCCAAATTTGAATTTGTGGCCTTAATTCAAACAAAAATTAAAATTTAAATGCTCAAATAAATTCTCCTAGGCTCCTAATATCCTTAGCCACATGTTTTGACACTTAAAACACATTAAACATGTGTTTAATGTTTGAATTTGAATAAGAAACCACTCATTCTTATCCAATGTTGCTGATTGGTCTTCAAAGCAAGGGCCTTGTTTGGCTTGCTTGCTTTTGGACTCCCAACCTTGTGGAGAAGGGCGCTATGTGGGCCCCACATGCATGGCACATGCGTAGGACACCTGCTCTTCGTGTACGATAGGTTTCAGCTGCTGTAGGTCACTTCAACTTGAGTTGAGTTTAGCTGGAAATGGAGATGAGCTGAAACGAACTAGCTCAGAGTGTTAGAAGCTAAACGGAGCTGGGAGCTAAGCCTCTGAGCTACCTCGAGCTAAGGTGAGCTGCGTGCATACCATTGAGCTTCTTCTGAGCTGAATATAATCCACTTGAGCTGGTATTGAACTGCATACGCTCTCCTGAGCTGGAGATGAGCTGAGTATGCCCACTTGAGCTAAGGTTCTCCTAAGTACCTATATTAGAATAAGGCAAACACATCTAAAAAGCCTTGTAGTCTTATTTTAACCACACAAACACACTTAAAACCAAATGCAAACATAATTAACATAATATATTATGTAAACACGCATACTAATATATATACCTAAATATGTCACATATCAGCATGCAACATATTATAAATAGCATATTCTAAGGCATGAACATTCTCAAATGAATCTGAAATGTTAGCACAAGTAAGGAAAAGAGCTTCCCTGTATTTCTTTGCCTTAGAACGTGTAATAGGTCCTAATGGCAAGACCTCCGGATCAACCTGTTGAACTTGACATGATGTGCTCACATCACGCTCAAAGAAGGGGGTCATCCATCATAGTATACGGTCTAAGAAAGGGACCGTTCATTATGAAATACACTCGAAGAGAGGGTTCATTCATCGCGACATATGCTCAAAGAAAAAGGGTCGTCCATCACGGTATACGCACTAAGAAAGGGACTGTTAATTATGAAATGCACTCAAAGAGAGGGGTCATTCATCGCGACATACGTTCAAGGAGAGGGGTCGTCCATCGCGGTATACGCTCAAAGAGAATGACCGTTCACCATGATATGCACTCAAAGAGAGGGGGCATTCATTACGACATACGCTTAAAGAGAGAGATCGTCCATCACGGGATACGCTCAAAGAGAGGGACCAGTCACTACGGCACACTCTTGAAGAGAGGGGTCATTCACCGCGACATACGCTCAAAGAGAGGGGTCGTCCATCACAGTATACGCTCAAAGAATGGGACCGTTCATTATGACATGCACTCGATGAGAGGGGACATTCATCGCGACATACACACAATGAGAAAGGTCGTTGTAGCGACCTTTTTCAGTTTGAAAGATGGAAAACGGGAAATTAGTTTGAAAAGTATTAGGGAGTACAAGGTCTTTTGTGGTATTGATTTAATCCCCTTTGAAAATGTTATTTAAAAAATATAAATTCTTTTGGAAAAATAAATTTGGATCTGCCATCGGTCACTAAAGTAGACCGAACAACTTAAAAGGAATACCAAAGATTTATTTTGAAAAAAGGTTTTGGAGTTGGTTATGCATGTGGAAGGATTAGCACCCCATCACTCTCTGAAATCGTTACCAAAGATATTTTCTTTAAAAACCATGTTTGAACTTTAATTTAATTTTAAGTCGTTTTCTAAATTCAAAATTGACCTTAATTAAACGGGTTTAATTTAATTGGTGAATTCAAATCAATAAAGCATTTAATTAATAAGGTTGACGATACACTAGACCAAAGACTAAATCAACGTCAAATAATATTGTTCGTCGCGTTAGTTTAGGGTTCAAATCCCGCACGTTAGCTTTATGAATGATGCAACATAAAAAGAAATGATGTCATGATCTTGTCAGCTTTTAATTTATTTACCTAGAGATGGTGAAAAATAATTTTAATATTTTGGTCAACGTCCGATGATTCAGACCGTTATGACACGAGCATAAAAACTAATGATAACCTCTTTTCTTAGAATCTAATCAATTATATAAATAGAAACTGACCTAAATAAATAATACTAAATTATGTGAATGATTATAGTTTAGTGATACAAATCCAAACGTAAATAATCGAATGATTAAGCGTATGCATTTGTTGAGACAAATTCTAGAAATAAAATATCATTATTATTCTACCTCAATATGAAGAATTAAACATAAATAAATACACATGAAAGCAACAATTGATTTTGATTTATGACCATGTAATATATATATATATATATATATATATATAAAGGATAAAACAAAATGACATACTTAGGAATAAATTAAATAAAACAATGACGCCTGTATACATAACTAACAGTATATACATATATATTCGATACATACATTATTAATGCATAGTTATGCAACATAATATATCACATTTGATGATTTCATAATATCCACAAGTACATATTATATATATACACACACTGATAAAACTTAAACAAATAGTAAGGTAGAATATTAACATGTGTAGTACACATATTATTATAATAAACACACGTACAAACATGCAATATTAATGTAAAATATATGCCCATAATATTAATACCCATACAAAAATTAAAGCGTCCAAGCCCATTATTTCAAACATAAAAGTGACGAGTTAGACACGGATAAAAATGGTGATTACAGTCGGCCATCAAGGTATACGCGCTAAGAAAGGGACCATTCATTATGACATGCACTCGAAGAGAGGGGCCAATCAACACGTCATATGCTCAAAAAGAGAGGTCATCCATCACGGCATACGGTCAATGAGAGGGACCGTTTATAATGAAATACGCTCGAAGAGAGGGGTCATTCACCGCGACATACGCTCAAAGAGTAGGGTCATCCATCACGGGATACGCTTTAAGAAAGAGACCGTTCATTATGAAATACGCTCGAAGAGAGGGGTCATTAAACGCGACATACGCTCAAAGATAAGGGTCATCCATCACGGTATACGCTCTAAGAAAGGGACCTTTCATTATGACATGCACTCGAAGAGAGGGGTCATCCAACGCGACATACGCTCAAATAGAGGGGTCATCCGTCATGGTATACGCTTAAAGAGAGGGATTATTCACCATGACTTGCACTCGATAAGAGGGGTAATTGATCGCAACATACGCTCAAAAAGTGGGGTGATCGATCACGGTATAGGCTCAAAGAGAGGAACCGTTCAGTATGACATGCCCTCGAAGAGAGGGGTCATTCATCGTGACCTACACTCAAAGAGAGGGGTCGTACATCACGGTATATGCTCAAAGAAAGGGACCGTTCACCATAACATGCACTCGAAGAGAGGGGTCATTCATCGTGGTATACGCTCAAAGAGAGGGGTCGTCCATCACGGCGTATGCACAAAGAGAGGGACCTTTCATTATGTCTTACTCTCAAAGAGAGGGGTCATTCACCGTAACATACGCTCAAAGAGAGAGGTCGTCCATCACGATATACGCTCTAAGAAAGGGACATTTCATTATCACGTGCACTCGAAGAGAGGGGTCATTAATCGCGACATATGCACAATGAGAAGGGTCGTCCATCACGTTATACGCTCTAAGATATGTACCGTTCATTATGAAATACGCTTGAAGAGAGGGGTGATTCACCGCAACATACGCTCAAAGAGAGGCGTCATCCATCACGGTAAACGCACTAAAAAAGGGTCTGTTAATTATGAACTACCCTCGAAGAGGGGGGTCATTCAGCGCGACATACGCTCAAAGAGAAGGGACATCCGTCATGTTGTACGCTATATAGGAAAGGAACCGTTCATTATGACATGCACTCGAAGAGAGGGGTCATTCATCAAGACATACGCTCAAAGAGAGGGGTCGTCCGTCATGGCATACGCTCAAACAGAGGGACCGTTCATTATGACATACTCTCGAAGAGAGGGGTCATTCACCACGACATACATTCAAAGAGAGGAGTCGTCTATAACGGTATACGCTCTTACAATGTGATCGTTCATTATAACATGCACTCGAAGAGAGGGGTTATTCATCACGACATACGGTGAAAGAGTTGGGTCGTCCATCACGCTATACACTCAAAGAGAGAGATCATTCGCCATGTCATGCACTCGAAGAGAGGGGTCATTCATCAAGACATACGCTCAAAGAGAGGAGTCGTCCGTCATAGCATACGCTCAAACAAAGGGACCGTTCATTATGACATACTCTCGAAGAGATGGGTCCTTCACCACAACATACATTCAAAGAGAGGAGTCGCCTATCACGGTATACGCTCTTACAATGTGATCGTTCATTATGAAATGCACTCAAAGAGAGGGGTCATTCATCGCGACATATGCTCAAAGAGAGGGGTCATTCATCGCGACATATGCTCAAAGAGAGGGGTTGTCCATCACAGTATACGCTCAAAGAGAGGGATCGTTCACCATGACAAGCACTCTAAGAGAGTGGTCATTCATGGCGACATACGCTCAAAGAGAGGGGTGGTCCATCACGGCCTACGCTCAAAGAGAGGGACCGTTCATTATTATATACTTCCGAAGAGCCGGTTCATTCACCGCGACATACACTCAAAGAGAGGAACCGTTCACCATGACATGCACTCGAAGAGAAGGTCATTCATCGCAACATAGACTAAAAGAGACGGGTCATCAATCACGGTATACGCTCAAAGAGAGGGACCGTTCATTATGACATGCACTCAAAGAGAGGGGTTATTCATCGCGATAGTCGCTCAAAGAGTGGGGTCGCCTATCACGGTAAATGCTCAAGGAGAGGGATCATTCATTATGACGTACATTCGAAGAGAGGGTCATTTATCGCGACATATGCTCAAAGAGAGCAGTCGTCCAATACGGTAAACACTCAAAGAGTGGGACTATTCACTGCGACATACGATCAAGGAGAGGGGTCGTCTATCACGGTATACGTTCTAAGAAAGGGACCATTCATTATGATATGCACACGAGTGTGCGGTCATTCATCACGACCTATGCTAAAAGAGAAGGATCATCCATCACGGTATACGCTCTAACAAGTGGACCATTCATTATGACATTAACTCGAAGAGATGGGTCATTCATCGCGACATACACTCAAAGAGAGAGATCGTCCATCACGGTATACGCTCAAAGAGGGGGACCGTTCACCCTGACAAGCACTCAAAGAGAGGGGTCATTTGTCGCGACATAACTCAAAGAGAGGGATCGTCCATCACGGGATACGCTCTAAGAAAGGGAGTATTTATTATGACATGCACTCGAAGAAAGGGGTCATTCATCGCGACATAAATTCAAAGTGAGGGGTCGTCCATCACGGTATACGCTGAAAGAGAGCGACCGTTCACCATGACATGCACTCAATGAGAGGGGTCATTCCATCACGGAATACGCTCATAGACAAGGATCGATCATTACGATATACTCTCGAAGAGAGGGGTCTCTCACCACGTCATACGCTCCAAGAGAGGGGTTGTCCATGACGATATATGCTCTAAGAAAGGGTTATACGCTCAAAGAGAGGTGTCGTCCATCACGGTATTCCCTCTAAGAAATGGACCGTTCGTTACGACATGCACTTGAAGAGAAGGTTCAATCATCGCGTCATACGCTAATAGAGAAGGGTTGTCTATCACGGTGTACGCTCTAAGAAAGGGAGTATTTATTATGGCAAGCACTCGAAGAGAGGTGTCATTCATCGCAACATACGTTGAAAGAGAGGGGTCATCCATCACGGTATATGCTCAAAGAGAGGGATCGTTCACCATGACATGCACTCAAAGAGAGGGGTCATTCATCGTGACATACGCTCAAAGAGATGGGTCGTCCATCACGGGATACGCTCAAAAAGAGGGACCGATCATTACGACATACTCTCGAAGATAGGGAGCGATCATTACGACATACTCTCAAAGAGAGGGGTCATTCACCGTAACATAAGCTCAAAGAGAGGGGTCATCCATCACGATATACGCTCTAAGAAAGGGACATTTCATTATCACGTGCACTCGAAGAGAGGGGTCATTCATCGTGACATATCCACAATGAGAAGGGTCGTCCATCACGGTATACTCTCTAAGATAGAGACCGTTCATTATGAAATACGCTTGAAGAGAGGGGTGATTCACCGCGACATACGCTCCAAGAGAGGGGTCATCCATCACGGTAGACGCACTAAGAAAGGGTCCGTTAATTATGAACTACCCTCGAAGGGAGGGGTCATTCACCGCGATATACGCTCAAAGAGAAGGGACATCCATCACATTATACGCTATAGGAAAGGAACCGTTCATTATGACATGCACTCGAAGAGCGGGGTCATTCATCGTGACATACGATGAAAGAGTTGGGTCGTCCATCACGGTATACACTCAAAGAGAGAGATCATTCACCATGTCATGCACTCGAAGAGAGGGGTCATTCATCAAGACATACGCTCAAAGAGAGGGGTCGTTCGTCACGGCATACACTCAAACAGAGGGACCGTTCATTATGACATACTCTCGAAGAGAGGGGTCATTCACCACGACATACATTCAAAGAGCGGAGTCGTCTATCACGGTATACACTCTTACAATGTGATCGTTCATTATGACATGCACTCGAAGAGACGGGTCATTTATTGCGACATATGCTCAAAGAGAGGGGTCGTCCATCACGGCATATGCTAAAAACAAAGGACCGTTCATTATGACATACTCTAGAAGTGAGGGGTCATTCACCGTGACATATGCTAAAAGAGAGGGACGGAGTATTATGACATGCACTCTAAGAGAAAGTCATTCATCATGACATACGCTCAAAGAGAGGGGTCGTCCATCACGATATACGCTCAAAGAGAGGGGTCGTTCAGCATGACATGCACTCAAAGATAGTGGTCATTCACAGCGACACACGCTCAAAGAGAAGGGTCGTCCATCACCCTCTAAGAAAGGAACCGTTCATTATGACATGCACTCGAAGAGTCATTCATCGCGAGATACGCTCAAAGAGAGGGGTTGTCCATCACAGTATACGCTCAAAGAGAGGGACCGTTCACCTTGACATGAACTCGAAGAGAGTGGTCATTCGTGGCGACATACGCTCAAAGAGAGGGGTGGTCCATCATGGCATTCTCTCAAAGAGAGGGACCATTCATTATTATATACTCTCGAAGAGAGGGTTCATTCACCGCGACATACGCTCAAAGAGAGGAACCGTTCACCATGACATGCACTCGAAGAGAGGGATCATTCATCGCGACATACGTTGAAAGAGAGGGGTCATCCATCACGGTATACGCTCAAAGAGAGGGATTGTTCATCACGACATGCACTCAAAGAGAGGGGTCATTCATCACGACATATTCTCAAAGAGAGGGGTCGTCCATCAGTGTATATGCTCAAAGAGTGGGGTCGTCCATCACGTTATACGCTCAAAGAGAGGGACCGTTCACCATGACATGCACTCAAAGAGAGGGGACGTCCATCACGGGATATGCTCAAAGAGAGGGACCGATCATTACGACATACTCTCGAAGAGATGGGTCATTCACCGCAACATACACTCAAAGAGAGGGGTTATCCATCACGATATACGCTCCAAGAAAGGGACATTTCATTATGACGTGCACTCGAAGAGAGGGGTCATTCATCGCGAGATATGCACAATGAGAAGCGTCGCCCATCACGGTATACGCTCTAAGAAAGTGACCGTTCATTATGAAATACGCTTGAAGAGAGGGGTCATTCACCGCGATATACGCTCAAAGAGAGGGGTCATCCGTCATGGTAGACGCACTAAGAAAGTGTCCGTTAATTATGAACTACCCTTGAAGATAGGGGTCATTCACCGCGATATACGCTCAAAGAGAATGGACATACATCACGTTATGCGCTATAGGAAAGGGACAGTTCATTATGACATGCACTCGAAGAGAGGGGTCATTCATCGCGACATACGGTGGAAGAGTTGGATCGTCCATCACGGTGTAACTCAAAGAGAGAGATCATTCACCATGTCATGCACTCGAAGAGAGGGGTCATTCATCAAGACATACGCTCAAAGAGAGGGGTCGTCCGTCACGGCATACGCTCAGAGAGACCGTTCATTATGACATACTCTCGAAGAGAGGGGTCATTCACCACGACATACATTCAAAGAGAGGAGTCGTTTATCACGGTATAAGCTCTTACAATGTGATCGTTCATTATGACATGCACTCGAAGATAGAGGGCATTCATCGCGACATACGCTCAAAGAGAGGGGTCGTCCATCACTGCATATACTCAAAAAGAGGGGCCGTTCATTATGACATAGTCTAGTAGTGAGGGATCATTCACCGTGACATACGCTAAAAGGGAGGGGTCGTCCATTACGATATACGCTCAAAGAGAGGGACATGTTAATTATGACATACGCTCAAGGAAAGGTGATGTCCATGACGGTATATGCTCTAGGAAAGGGATTGTTCATTATGAGATGCACTCGAACAGAATGGACATTGATCGCGACATACGCTCAAAGGGAAGGGTCGTCCATCGCAGTATGCGCTCAAAGAGAGGGGCTGTTCAGCATGACATGCACTCAAAGAGAAGGGTCATTCATCAAGACATACGCTCAAAGAGAGGGGTCGTCCATCACGGTATACGCTCAAAGAAAGGGGTCGTTTAGCATGACATGCACTCAAAGAGAGTGGTCATTCACAGCGACATATGCTCAAAGAGAAGGGTCGTCCATCTCGCCCTAAGAAAGGGACCGTTCAATATGACATGCACTCGAAGAGTCATTCTTTACGACATATGCTCAAAGGGAGGGGTTGTCCATCACAGTATACGCTCAAAGAGAGGGATCGTTCACCATGACAAGCACTCTAAGAGATTGGTCATTCGTGGCGACATTCGCTCAAAGAGAGGGGTGGTCCATCACGGCATTCGTTCAAAGAGAGGGACCGTTCATTATTATATACTCTTGAAGAGAGGGTTCATTCACCACGACATACGCTCAAAGAGAGGAACCGTTCACAATGACATGCACTCGAAGAGAAGGTCATTCATAGCAACATAAACTCAAAGAGACGGGTCTTCGATCACGGTATACACTCAAAGAGAGGGACCGTTCATTATGACATGCACTCAAAGAGAGGGGTTATTCATCGCGATAGACGCTCAAAGAGTGGGGTCGTCCATAACGGTAAATGTTCAAGGAGAGGGATCATTCATTATGACATACATACGCTCAAAGAGAGCGGTCGTCCAATACGTTAAACACTCAAAGAGAGGGACTATTCACCGCGACATACGATCAAGGAGAGGGGTCGTCTATCACGGTCTACGCTTTAAGAAAGGAACCGTTCATTATGACATGCACTCGAGTGTGCGGTCATTCATCACGACATATGATCAAAGAGAAGGGTCGTCCATCACGGTATACGCTCTAACAAATAGACCATTCATTACGACATTAACTCGAAGAGATGGGTCATTCATCGCGATATACACTCAAAGGGAGAGGTCGTCTATCACGGTATACGCTCAAAGAGGGGGACCGTTCACCCTGACATGCACTCAAAGAGAGGGGTCATTCGTCGCGACATATGCTCAAAGAGAGGGGTCGTCCATCACGGGATACGCTCCAAGAAAGGAACTATTTATTATGACATGCACTCAAAGAAAGGGGTCATTCATCGCGACATACATTCAAAGAGAGGGGTCGTCC
The DNA here is from genome assembly GCA_035048815.1 of Abelmoschus esculentus. Lineage (NCBI taxonomy): Eukaryota > Viridiplantae > Streptophyta > Magnoliopsida > Malvales > Malvaceae > Abelmoschus > Abelmoschus esculentus. The sequence goes on along the minus strand of JAUCBN010000007.1, from coordinate 14,850,571 downwards.
ATCACGGTATACTCTGAAAGAGAGCGACCGTTCACCATGACATGCACTCAATGAGAGGGGTCATTCCATCATGGAATACGCTCATAGACAAGGATCGATCATTACGACATACTCTCGAAGAGAGGGGTCTCTCACCACGTCATACGCTCAAAGAGAGGGGTCATTCCATCATGGAATACGCTCATAGACAAGGATCGGTCATTAGGACATACTCTCGAAGAGATGGGTCTCTCACCACGTCATACGCTCAAAGAGAGGGGTCGTCCAGCACGATATACGCACGAAGAAAGGGTTATATGCTCAAAGAGAGGTGTCGTCCATCACGGTATATGTTTTAAGAAAGGGACCGTTTATTATGACATTCACTCGAAGAGAGGGGTCAATCATCACCACATACGCTCAAAGAGAAGGATCATCCATCACGGGATACGCTCTAAGAAATAAACTATTTATTATGACATGCACCCGAAGAAAGGGGTCATTCATCGCGACATACATTCAAAGAGAGGGCTCGTCCATCACGGTATACGCTGAAAGAGAGGGACCGATCATTATGGCATACTCTCGAAGAGAGGGGTCATTCATCGCAACATACGCTCAAAGAGAGAGGTCGTCTGTCGCGGTATACGCTTAAAGAAAGGGACCTTTCATTATGACATGCACTCGAAGAGAGGGGTATACGCTCAAAGAGAGGTGTCTTCCATCACGGTATTCCCTCTAAGAAACGGACCATTCGTTACGACATGCACTCGAAGAGAGGGTTCAATCATCACGTCATACGCACAAAGCGAAGGGTCGTTCATAACGGTGTACGCTGTAGGAAAGGGAGTGTTTATTATGGCAAGCACTCAAAGAGAGGGGTCATTCCTCGCAACATACATTGAAAGAGAGAGGTCATTCATCACGGTATACGCTCAAAGAGGGGGATCGTTCACCATAACATGCACTGAAAGAGAGGGGTCATTCATCGCGACATATGCTCAAAGAGAGGGGTTGTCCATCACGGTATAGGCTCAAATAGAGGGGTTGTCCATCATGGTATACGCTCAAAGAGAGGGACCATTCACCATGACATGCACTCAAAGAGAGGGGTCATTAATCACGACATACGCTCAATGAGAGGGGTCGTCCATCATGGGATACACTCAAAGAGAGGGACCGATCATTACGATATACTCTCGAAGAGAGGGACCAATCATTACGACATAATCTCGAAGAGAGGGGTCATTCACCGTAACATACGCTCAAAGAGAGGGGTTGTCCATCATGATATACGCTCTAAGAAAGGGACATTTCATTATCAAGTGCACTCGAAGAGAGGAGTCTTTCATTGCTACATATGCACAATGAGAAGGGTCGTCCATCACGGTATACGCTCTAAGATAGGGACAGTTCATTATGAAATACGCTTGAAGAGAGGGGTGATTCACTGCAACATACGCTCCAAGAGAAGGGTCATCCATCATGGTAAACGCACTAGAAAAGGGTCTGTTAATTATGAACTATCCTCGAAGAGAGGGGTCATTCACCGCGACATACGCTCAAAGAGAGGGGACATCCATCACGTTATATGCTATAGGAAAGAAACCGTTCATTATGACATGCACTCGAAGAGAGGGTTCATTTATCGCGACATACGGTGAATGAGTTGGGTCGTCCATCACGGTATACACTCAAAGAGAGAGATCATTCACCGTGTCATGCACTCGAAGAGAGGGGTCATTCATCAAGACATACGCTCAAAAGGAGGGATCATCCGTCACGGCATACGCTCAAACAGAGGGACCGTTCATTATGACATACTCTCGAAAAGAGGGGTCATTAACCACAACATACATTCAAAGAGAGGAGTCGTCTATCACGATATACGCTCTTACAATGTGATCGGTTATTATGACATACACTCGAAGAGAGGGGTCATTCATCGCGACATACGCTCAAAGAGAGTGGTCGTCCATCACGGCATATGCTCAAATAGAGGGGCCATTCATTATACAAGTCTAGTAGTGAGGGGTCATTCACCGCGACATATGCTAACAGAGAGGCACTGTGTATTATGACATGCACTCAAAGAGAAGGGTCATTCATCACGACATACGCTCAAAGAGCAGGGTCTTACATCACGGTATACGCTCAAAGAGAGGGGTCGTTCAGCATGACATGCACTCAAAGAGAGTGGTCATTCACAGCGACATACGCTCAAAGAGAAGGGTCGTCCATCACCCTCTTAGAAAGGAACCGTTCATTTTGACATGCACTCGAAGAGTCATTCATCGTGACATACGCTCAAAGAGAGGGGTTATCCATCACAGTATACGCTCAAAGAGAGGGACCGTTCACCTTGACCTGAACTCGAAGAGAGTGGTCATTCGTGGTGACATATGCTCAAAGAGAGGGACCGTTCATAATTATATACTCTTGAAGAGAGGGTTCATTCACCGCAACATACGCTCAAAGAGAGAAACCGTTAACCATGACATGCACTCGAAGAGAAGGTCATTCATCGCAACATACACTCATAGAGACGGTTCATCGATCACGGTATACGCTCAAAGAGAGGGACCGTTCATTATGACTTGCACACAAAGAGAGGGGTTTTTCATCGCGATAGATGCTCAAAGAGTGGGGTCGTCCATTTCGGTAAACGCTCAAAGAGAGGGATCGTTCATTATGACATACATTCAGAGAGAGGGTCATTTATCGCGACATACAGTCAATGAGAGCGGTTGTCCAATACGCTAAACACTCAGAGAGCGGGACTATTCACCGTGACATACGCTCAATTAGAGGGGTCGTCTATCACGGTATACGCTATAAGAAAGGGACCGTTCATTATGACATGCACTTGAAGAGAGTGGTCATTAATAGCGATATATGCTCAAAGAGAAGGGTCGTTCATCGCGGTATACGCTCAAAGGGAGAGACCATTCATTATGATGTACACTCGAATAGAAGGGTCATTCCTTGCGAGGTACGCTCAAAGAGAGGGGTCATTCATCACGACATACGCTCAAAGAGAGGGGGTCGTCCATCCTACTATACGCTCAGATAGACGGGCCGTTCACAATGTCATGCACTCTAAGAGAGGGGTCATTCATCACGACATATGCTCAAAGAGAGGGGTCATTCATCGCGACATATGCTCAATGGAACCGTCCATTAAGACATACACTCGAAGAGAGGGGTCATTCATCACGACATAGGTTGAAAGAGGGGTCGTTTATCACGGTATATACTCAAAGAGAGGAACCGTTCACCATGACATGCACTCAAAGAGAGGGGTCATTTATCACGACATACGCTTAGAGAGATGGATCGTCCATCCTAGTATACGCTCAGATAGAGGGACTGTTCACCATGTATTGCATTCCAAGAGAAGGGTCATTCATCGCGACATACGCTCAAAGAGAGGGGTCATCCACCGTGGTATGCGCTAAAAAAGAAGGACCGTCCACTAAGACATACACTCAAATAGAGGGGTCATTCATCGCGACATACGCTCAAAGAGATGGATCATCCATCACGGGATACGCTTAAAGAGAGGGATCGTTTATTATGACATATGCTCAAAGAGAGGGGTCATTCACCATGACATACGCTCAAAGTGAGGGGTCGTCCATCATGGTATACGCTCAAAGAGAGGGACAATTCATTATGACATACAATCGAAGAGAGGGGTCATTCATCACGACGTACGCTCAAAGAGAGGGGTCATCGATCACGGTATACGCTCGAAGAGAGGTACCGTTTATTATGATATGCACTGAAGGAGAGGGGTCATTCATCGTGACATACGCTCAAAGAGAGGGGTTACCATCACCGTATACGCTCAAAGAGAGGGACCGTTCACCATGTCATGCACTCGAAGAGAGTGGTCATTCATCGCGACATACGCTAAAAGAGATGGCTATCCATCACGGTATATGCTCAAAGAGAGGGATTGTTATTATGACCTACACTCGAAGAGAGGGGTCGTTCATCGTGACATACGCTCAAAGAGAGGGGTCGTCCATCACGGTATACGCACAAAGAGAGGGATCATTCACCATGACGCACTAGAAGAGAGCGGTCATTCCTCGCGACATGCGCTCAATGGGAAAGGTCATCCATCCATCACGGTATATGATATAAGAAAGGGACTGTTCATTATGACAAGTAGTCGAAGAGAAGGGTCTTTCATCGCGACATTCGCTCAAAGAGAAGGGTTGTCCATCACGGTATACTCTCAAAGAGAAGGACCATTCACCATGACATGCACTCGAATAGAGGGGTCTTTCATCGCGACATATGCTCAAAGAGAGGGGTCATCCATCACGACAAATGCTCAAAGAGAGGGGTGATCGATCACGGTATACGCTCAAAGAGAGTACCGTTTATTATATAACATGCACTCAACGAGAGAGGTCACTCATCGCGACATACGCTCATAGAGAGGTCGTTTATCACGGTATACTTTCAAAGAGGCACTATTCACCACCTCATGCACTCGAACAGAGGGGTCATTCATCGCGACATACGGTCAAGGAGAGGGATCGTCATCACGGTATGCGCTATAAAAAAGGGACCTTTCATTATGACATGCACTCGACGAGAGGGGTCATTCACCGCGACATACGCTCAATGGGAAGGGTCGTCCATCACGGTATATGATATAAGAAAGGGACCGTTCATTATGACAAGTAGTTGAAGAGAAGGGTCATCCATCACGGTATACTCTCAAAGAGAAGTACCTTTCACCATGACAAGCACTTGAAGAGCGGGGTCTTTCATCGCGACATATGCTCATAGAGAGGGCTCATCCATCACGACAAACGCTCAAAGAGAGGGGTCATCGATCATGGTTTACGCTCAATGAGAGTAATCGTTTATTATGACATGCACTCAACGAGAGAGGTCACTCGTCGCGACATACGCTCAAGGAGAGGGATCGTCATTACGCTATACGCTATAAGAAAGGGACCTTTCATTATGACATGCACTCGAAGATAGGGGTCATTCACCGCGATATACGCTCAAAGATAAGGGCCGTCCACAACAGTATACGCTTTAAGAATGGGACCATTCATTATGACATGCCATCGAAGAGAGGGGTCATTCATCGCGACATACGCTCAAAGAGAGGAGTCATCCATCATGGTATACGCTCAAAAATAAGAACCATTCACCATGACAAGCACTCGAAGAATGGGGTCATTCATCGTGACATACGCTCAAAGAGAGGGACCGTTCATTATGACATACTATCAAAGAGAGGGGTCATTTACCATGACAAACGCTAAAAGAGAGGGGTCGTCCACCACGGTATACGCTCAAACAGAGGGACCATTCGTTATAACATATGTTTGAAGAGAGGGGTCATTCACCGCGACATGCGCTCAAAGAGAGGTGACGTCCATCACGGTATACGCTCTATGAAAGGGATCGATCATTATGACATGCACTCGAATAGAAGGGTCGTTCATCTCGACATACGCTCAAAGAGAAGTATCGTTCATCACGGTATACGCTCTAAGAAAGGGACCGTTTATTATGACATGCACTCGAAGAGAGATGTCATTCATCTCGACACACGCTAAAAAATAGGGGTCGTCCATCTTGGTATACGCTCAAAGAGAGGGACCGTTCACCTTAACATGCACTAGAAGAGAGGAGTCATTCAACGCGAGATACTCTCTAAGAGAGGGGTCGTCCATCACGACATACACTCAAAGAGAGGCACCATTCATTATGAAATACGCTCGAAGATAGTGGTCATTCACCGCAATAGACGCTCAAAGAGAGGGGTCATCCATCACGATATACGCTCTTAAGAAAGGGAACATTCATTATGACATGCTCTCGAAGAGAGGAGTCATTCATCGCAACATACGCTCAAAGAGAAGGGTCGTCCATCACGGTATACGCACTAAGAAGGGAGCATTCATTATGACATGCGCTCGAAGAGAGAAGTCATTCATCGTGACATACATTCAAATATAAGGTCGTCTATCACGGAATACGCTCTAAGAAATTGACCGATCATTATGACATGCACTCGAGGATAGGGGTCATTCATCGCGAGATACGCTCAAAGAGAGGGTCATCGATCACGTTATACGCTCAAAGAGGGCGACCGTTGATTATGACATGCACTCAAAGAGAGGGGTCATTCATTGAGACGTATGCTAAAAGAGAGGGGTCGTCCATCACGGTATACGCCCAAAGAGAGGGACAACTCACCATGACATGCACTTGAATAGAGGGGTCATTCCTCGCGATATACGCTCGAAGATAGGGGTTGTGCATTACGGCATACGCTCAAAGAGATGATCCGTTCATTATGACATACGCTCGAAGAGTGGGGTCGGTCAAAGAGAGGTGTCATCCAACACAATATTCTCTCTAAGAATGGGACCGTTCATTATGACTACACTCGAAGAGAGGGGTCATTCATCGCGATAAACGCTCAAAGAGATGGGTCGTCCATCACGGTATACGCTCTAAGAAAGGGATTGTTTATTATATCGTGACATACGTTCAAAGACAGGGTCGTCAATCACGGTATGCGCTCAAAGAGAGGGATCATTTACCTTGTCATGCACTCAAAGAGAGGGTTCATTCATCGCGACATACGCTCAAAGAGATGGGTCGTCCATCACGGGATACTCTCAAAAAGAGGGACCGTTCATTATGATATACTCTCGATGAGAGGGGTTATTCACCGCTACATACGCTCAAAGAGAGGGGTCGTCCATCACGGTATACTCTCTAAGAAAGGGACATTTCATTATTATGTGCACTCGAAGAGAGGTGTTATTCACCGCGACATATGCATAATGAGAAGGGAAGTCCATCATGGTATACGCTCTAAGATAGGGACCGTTCATTATGAAATACGCTTGAAGAGAGGGGTCATTCACCGTGACATACGCTCAAAGAGAGGGGTCATTCACCGCGACATACGCTCAAAGAGAGGGATCATCCATCACGGGAGACGCACTAAGGGTCCGTTAATTATGAACGACCCTCGAAGAGAGGGATCATTCACCGCGACATACGCTCAAAGAGAAGTGATAAGAGGGCTCCTTGTTGAGGACGCCTTCTTGATTGTTTCGGATCTAGGATTGAAGTAAGATGTCTCCTGCAATAAGCATGGCTGCAAATTGGTGTTTAAAAGGGCTGAAAAATATAGGTAGACAGAATGTAGAAGATGAAGGCTCGGAGAAGTTGACAATGGTGGAACGTTGAAAGTATTGGTTTGGTTATGGCTAGGTTTGGTCTTTGGTGAGGTGACTGGTGAGAAATGAAGTTTCTGACAAGGTTGAAAAATAGGATGCAAGGGGTAGTACGAAAATGAAATAAAAACAAGGAAAAGAAATAAAATGAAACAAACTCCAAGGATGAACTCGAACAATCTGTTGAACGAACCCGAACCTTATCTTGAACTTGCTTCAGACGGACTTGGACCCTTCGATTATCTACAACCGAGAACCCAAAGTATCAAAGGGGTTGACCACGCAAGCAACGAACTTGAGAAGTCAGAAAGTTCTCAAAAGAACCGAAATGAGAGAAATTCTCACAAAAGTAAATTTCATTCAAATTGTCTTTCTTTTTTTACATTACAAAGTATACATATATATAGGCTAGTACAAGGGAGTTGGCGCCTAGAATACTTGGCCAGAATTGAATTGGAAGTTTCAGATGAGTGGCTGAAATGTAAGCACAATTAACATGTGTTAATTATGTTAAATGTGGATGAGAAAACTACTCATCCTTATCCTTTGTGGCCGGCTGGTTTTGGAGGGAGGGAAGACTGAATTTCAAACATTTAACACATGTGTTTTATGTGTGAAATTCAAAGGAAATAACTCCTTGTCCTTATCTTACTTTGACGCCAACTTCAAGGAGGGAAATCTTGAAATTTGAATCTGCCACATGCCATGCACATGCACATGCTTGGAATGGATGGTGGACGCCCCTCATGCTGGTCACATGACCATGACACACTCTCCCACGTGGAGGACACCTTTGAGCTATCCCGGGACTCACCAGCTTGAGTTGAGCTAGTAGAGCTGGAGTTGAGCTGAATGGAGCTGAGTTGAGCTGAATTCAGCTAGCTGAAGTGTTGAGGATTAGTTGAGCTGAAACGAGCTGCTAGAAATCCATTGAGCTTTTCCCGAGCTAAGGTGAAGTCCTTCATTTGGTACTCTTCCTTGTGCCTATGAGAAAACAAAAGTTATACCATCATAAGTATTGTAAACTTATTAAAGAAAGTTAAAACAAGCTGAAAAACATAGTTATCATATTGGAAAACATGTAACAAGCTAAAGAAACATGGTAAACATGATTATGAGCTTGTGTTCTTATTGAACTTATTGAAAACACACCTATTTACATGCTTAATAAACACAATACTAGCTTAAGTACTATATAGTTACAAGATGTTACACATCAGTATGTAACATAGTGTAAAGTTTATTCTCTAAGGCATATGCATTATTAAGGGATTCTGAGACTTGTAAACATTTAAGAATAAGAACTTCCCTGAATTGCTTAGCCTTTGATCGAGTGATGGGTCCTGATGGTAAGACCTCCGGATCAGCTGTTTGAGCTTGTGTAGATGTGCTCACATCATCCCCCCCTTCTTGAAAAGGATTTGTCCTCAAATCTGCAGAATCATTAAAAGGGGATAAGTCGGAAACATTAAATGTAGCACTTACATTGTATTCACCCGGCAAGTCCAACTTGTAAGCATTGTCGTTCACTTTCTCAACCACTTGAAAAGGACCATCTCCTCGTGGTAACAGCTTGGACCGTCGTTGGGTTGGAAAACGTTCCTTTCGGAAGTGAATCCAAACCCAATCTCCAACATCGAAGGTAACTCGCTTACGTCCTTTGTTCGCTTGCTTCTCGTATTGTTGAGTCCTTCGTTCAAGGTTATCTTTAACCTGTTGATGCAACTTCTTTACATAATCAGCCTTGGATTGTCCGTCCCTATTCGTCACTTGTTCATATGGCAAAGGCAACATATCGAGAGGAGTGATAGGATTAAATCCATAAACAACCTCAAAAGGTGACATTTTAGTAGCAGAATGAACGGCATGGTTATATGCAAATTCAACATGCGGCAAACAATCTTCCCACGTCTTAATATTCTTTTTGATGATGGAACGGAGTAAAGTAGATAAAATACGATTAACAACCTCAGTTTGTCCATCAGTTTGGGGATGACAAGTAGTAGAAAACATAAGTTTCGTACCTAATTTGCTCCAAAGAGTCCTCCAGAAGTGACTCAAGAATTTTACATCCCTGTCAGAAACAATCGACCTAGGAATACCATGTAAACGCACAATTTCCTTAAAGAACAAGTTAGCCACATTAACAGCATCATCGGTCTTATGACACGCAATGAAGTGTGCCATCTTTGAGTACCTGTCAACCACAACAAAGATACTATCTCTACCTGTCCTAGTCCTAGGCAATCCCAACACAAAATCCATAGATATATCAGTCCAGGGGGAGTCGGGAATAGGTAAAGGTAAGTACAAACCGTGTGGTAATACCTTCGACTTTGCTTTCTTACATGTCACGCATCGTTCACACATCCTTTCGACGCCTCGTCGCATCTTTGGCCAGAATAGGTGCTCCTTGAGAATGTGTAACGTCTTGGTGACTCCAAAGTGTCCCATAAGTCCTCCTTCATGAGCTTCTCGAATTAGGACCTCTCGAATTGACCCTTGAGGAATGCAGAGTCTTCCTTCTTTGAAAAGATAATCATCATGTCGATAAAATTTCTCATCTGCACCCTTTTCACACAATGTATATCTTTCTCCAAAATCAGGGTCAGTAGCATATAATTCTTTGATATAGGCAAACCCAATCAAATGAGAGTCTAAGTAATTCAGAAGTGCATACCTACGGGATAAGGCATCTGCTACAACGTTGTCTTTACCTTTCTTATATCGAATGACATAAGGAAAAGATTCTAGAAATTCAACCCACTTAGCATGCCTTTTATTCAACTTATGCTGACCTGTTATGTGCTTCAAAGCTTCGTGATCGGTGTGAATTACGAATTCTTTCGGTAAGAGATAGTGCTGCCATGTTTCAAGAGCTCGAATCAATGCATACATCTCTTTGTCGTACACTGGATAATTCAAGGTAGCACCACTTAACTTCTCGCTGAAATAGGCAATAGGTCGCTTCTCCTGTGATAAAACGGCTCCAATTCCTATTCCTGAAGCATCACACTCAATCTCGAACATTTTATCAAAGTTAGGTAAGGCTAACACTGGGGCCTTAGTCAAATAATCCTTAATTTTCAAGAAGGCTTCTTCCTGTTCATCACCCCAATTGAAGACTGAATTCTTCTTTATAATCCCGGTTAAGGGGGCGGTAATGGAACTGAAATTAGGTACAAACCGACGATAAAAACTAGCTAAACCATGAAAAGATCTAACCTGACTTATTGATGTCGGTCGAGGCCAATCCTGAATCGCCTTCACCTTTTCTGGATCGACTTCCACACCCTGTGCAGTCACGATAAAACCAAGAAAGGTAACCTTATCAGTACAAAACATACATTTCTTCAGATTACCAAATAACCTTTCTTTTCTCAATGTGCCAAGAACATTCCTCAAGTGTTCCTCGTGATCCTGCAAAGACTTGCTGTATATAAGAATGTCATCAAAGTACACAACACAATATTTTCCAATGTAAGATCGTAAAACATGATTCATCAGACGCATAAAGGTGCTAGGTGCGTTAGTTAAACCGAAAGGCATCACTAACCACTCGTACAGACCCAATTTCGTTTTGAAGGCTGTCTTCCATTCGTCGCCTTCTCGCATCCGAATCTGATGATATCCACTCTTTAAATCAATTTTGGAAAATATGGTCGCACCACACAACTCATCTAGCATGTCATCAAGACGAGGAATGGGATGCCTATACTTGATGGTAATCTGATTCACCGCTCGGCAATCAACACACATTCTCCATGTTCCGTCTTTCTTGGGTACTAAAAGCACTGGTACAGCGCACGGACTTAAACTTTCCCGAATGTAACCCTTTTCCATCAACTCGGTGATTTGTTTTTGAAGTTCCTTTGTTTCTTCTGGATTACTTCGATATGCTGGCCGATTTGGAATGGTAGCTCCCGGAATGAAATCAATTTGATGTTCTATACCTCGAATAGGTGGCAACCCACTCGGTGTCTCATCCGGAAACACGTCTTCAAACTCCTGCAAAAGAGACGTAATAGATGTAGGCAAATCATTAGGAATATCAAATAACAAACAATACTCCTTATACATTAAAATAAGTAAAGTTTGTTGAGAGGAAAAACATTTCCTGATATCCTTGCCGCTCGCATATACGTTCGTCTTCTTCCTTTCTGTTTTGGCTTCCTCGACATTCTTTCTCAATCGAACCTGATCTTCTTGCACTTGACTCGGTGTCAAAGGTGCTAAGGTGATCTTCTTACCTGCATGTGTAAAAGAATATCGATTTGTAATTCCATCATGCAACGTACCTTTGTCGTATTGCCATGGACGTCCCAAAAGTAGGTGACACGCATCCATTGAGACGACATCACAAAGGATTTCATCTTTATACCTCCCTATGGTAAATGGTACCGAAACTTGTCTAGTAACTCGTACTTCTCCGCCATCATTTAACCATTGAAGACGGTATGGTTTGGGATGCTTCGTCGTCTTTAAGCCTAACTTATCAACCATGAAAGAACTTGCAACATTAGTACAACTACCACCATCAATAATGACAACACATACCTTGTCGTTAATGAGGCATCTAGTATGGAAGATGTTTTCTCGTTGCTGGTCGTCTTGTGTAGGTGTAGCATTTAGACTTCTTTTTATGACAAGTGCTTCACCGGTCATGTATGTATCCAAGGCATCATCCGCATCATCCTTGTCTTCCTCGTGTAAAGGGTCATGTTCTTCATTGTCGGATTCAGACTCTATCTCTCCGTTTTCTAACATCAACATAGTCTTCCGATTAGGACATTGGCTTGCAATATGTCCTCTTCCAAGACACTTAAAGCATTGAATATCCCTTGAGCGTTCTGGACGTTCTGGTTGTGCATTTTGCTTCCCACGCCCAACATCTACAATCGGGGCCTTTGGCTTGCTCGTTTCACCCTTCTCTTTGTTTTGAAACGGTACTTGTTTCCTGAAATTGTTAGAAGGATTGAAAACAGAATTGGAAGGAGGTCTGAAAGAATTATTACCTCGGGATGACGACATCTTTCTTCGTTGCTGCCTCTCAACCTTAATTGCCATTTGCACCATTTCGTCTAATTCGACGTAATGTTGCAATTCAACAGCATTGGCAATGTCGGTGTTCAAACCTGAAAGGAATCGCGCCATGGTTGCTTCTCGGTCTTCCTCAATGTTAGCACGCATCATGGCCATCTCCATGTCTTTAAAATAATCTTCGACGCTTCGATTTCCTTGTTTCAAAGTTTGTAACCTTTGAAATAGGTCTCGATGGTAATGGGATGGTACGAATCTCTTTCTCAAAATTCTTTTCATCTCTGCCCATGTATTGATTGGACCTTCACCGGTTCGTCTTCTACTTAGAATCAATTGATCCCACCAAATTAAGGCATAGTCAACGAACTCCATCGCTGCCAATCGAACCTTCTTCTGGTCAGAATAATTGTAGCAATCAAAGACGTGTTCCACCTTGCTTTCCCACGCAAGATATGCATCCGGATCTGATCGTCCTTGAAAAGGGGGTATGGCAACTTTGATGTTGTTCAAATTGTCATCCAGTTGTGCCTGGTGTTGTACACGCCTCCCATTTGTTCTAGGAGCATTCTGCCTCGGTTCTTGCACTTCTTCAACGTCATCATTGTTGTCATCATGGGAATTGTTTTGAGATCCCTCGATCTTGTCCATTCTCACGTGCAATTGTTCAATCTCTGATTGCACTACTCTTCGGACTTCTCGAAGCATGGCTTGCATCATAAGGCTTGGTTGAACGTCGTTTTGTTGTTGATCATCACGATCTCCATTTGAACCTGCCATTGTTAGTAAAGAACAAACAACACAAAATAAAATAAGGATAAATGGACCTCACAAAGTACACACACAAGATCCTCACAAGTTCACTCCAAAGAAAAATAAAAATGGCACTCCAACACTCGTGTTTCACTCGGGAATACTTGAATGGCTCTTTTGATTCCCCTTCTGATCTCACACACACAAATGCCTTTTACCACTCCTTCTCTCGTTATAAGTTCTTTAGAGGACTAGCGTAGACTTTCTTCAAATCTGTCACAAGTGTTAGTCTTTAACAACAACGGTTAGTGACAATCGAAATGTAAGGTTCTGTCCAAAACAAATTCGGTTAGTGTTAAATGGAAAGAAAAGTGATGTAAAGTAAGGTAAAGGTTAGAAAGAAAGAAAAAGAAAAGAAAAAAAAAATGGATTACTTACTACAAAGAAACACTTACTACTCTCCTTTCACCGAACAATCAATTCTTCATGCCCGGTTGATTATGGTAGTGTTTGATGCTGTAGAACACATTAAACTTGCATTTTCTTTCATCTTTTCAATACCATGAAGTGCTTTTCTTTCAACTATTGATATTCTGATTTTTTTTTGAATTTTCGAAATTTTTTTTTTAACTAGAGTTGACTTTGACTTTTTTTTTTTGACTTTTTTTTTTTTTTTGTTTTTTGATTGTTTTTGCACTCACGAAGATGATTCTTACTTGTAATCCAACCTAGGCTCTGATTACCACATGATAAGAGGGCTCCTTGTTGAGGACGCCTTCTTGATTGTTTCGGATCTAGGATTGAAGTAAGATGTCTCCTGCAATAAGCATGGCTGCAAATTGGTGTTTAAAAGGGCTGAAAAATATAGGTAGACAGAATGTAGAAGATGAAGGCTCGGAGAAGTTGACAATGGTGGAACGTTGAAAGTATTGGTTTGGTTATGGCTAGGTTTGGTCTTTGGTGAGGTGACTGGTGAGAAATGAAGTTTCTGACAAGGTTGAAAAATAGGATGCAAGGGGTAGTACGAAAATGAAATAAAAACAAGGAAAAGAAATAAAATGAAACAAACTCCAAGGATGAACTCGAACAATCTGTTGAACGAACCCGAACCTTATCTTGAACTTGCTTCAGACGGACTTGGACCCTTCGATTATCTACAACCGAGAACCCAAAGTATCAAAGGGGTTGACCACGCAAGCAACGAACTTGAGAAGTCAGAAAGTTCTCAAAAGAACCGAAATGAGAGAAATTCTCACAAAAGTAAATTTCATTCAAATTGTCTTTCTTTTTTTACATTACAAAGTATACATATATATAGGCTAGTACAAGGGAGTTGGCGCCTAGAATACTTGGCCAGAATTGAATTGGAAGTTTCAGATGAGTGGCTGAAATGTAAGCACAATTAACATGTGTTAATTATGTTAAATGTGGATGAGAAAACTACTCATCCTTATCCTTTGTGGCCGGCTGGTTTTGGAGGGAGGGAAGACTGAATTTCAAACATTTAACACATGTGTTTTATGTGTGAAATTCAAAGGAAATAACTCCTTGTCCTTATCTTACTTTGACGCCAACTTCAAGGAGGGAAATCTTGAAATTTGAATCTGCCACATGCCATGCACATGCACATGCTTGGAATGGATGGTGGACGCCCCTCATGCTGGTCACATGACCATGACACACTCTCCCACGTGGAGGACACCTTTGAGCTATCCCGGGACTCACCAGCTTGAGTTGAGCTAGTAGAGCTGGAGTTGAGCTGAATGGAGCTGAGTTGAGCTGAATTCAGCTAGCTGAAGTGTTGAGGATTAGTTGAGCTGAAACGAGCTGCTAGAAATCCATTGAGCTTTTCCCGAGCTAAGGTGAAGTCCTTCATTTGGTACTCTTCCTTGTGCCTATGAGAAAACAAAAGTTATACCATCATAAGTATTGTAAACTTATTAAAGAAAGTTAAAACAAGCTGAAAAACATAGTTATCATATTGGAAAACATGTAACAAGCTAAAGAAACATGGTAAACATGATTATGAGCTTGTGTTCTTATTGAACTTATTGAAAACACACCTATTTACATGCTTAATAAACACAATACTAGCTTAAGTACTATATAGTTACAAGATGTTACACATCAGTATGTAACATAGTGTAAAGTTTATTCTCTAAGGCATATGCATTATTAAGGGATTCTGAGACTTGTAAACATTTAAGAATAAGAACTTCCCTGAATTGCTTAGCCTTTGATCGAGTGATGGGTCCTGATGGTAAGACCTCCGGATCAGCTGTTTGAGCTTGTGTAGATGTGCTCACATCAAGAAGGGACATCCATCATGTTATATGCTATAGGAAAGGAACCGTTCATTATGACATGCACTCGAAGAGAGGGTTCATTCATTGCGACATACGGTGAAAGATTTGGGTCGTCCATCACGGTATACACTCAAAGAGAGAGATCATTCACCATGTCATGCACTCGAAGAGAGAGGTCATTCATCATGACATACGCTCAAAGAGAGGAGTCGTCCATCACGACATACACTAAATGAAAGGGACCATTAATTATGACATGCACTCGAAGAAAGGGATCATTCAACGCGACATACGCTAAAATAGAGGGATTGTCCATCTCGTTATACGCTCAAAGAGAGGGAACGTTCATAATAACATGCACTCGAAGAGAGGGGTCATTCACCGCGACATACGCTAAAAAAGAGGGGTCATTCAACGCGACATACGCTCAGAGAGAGGGATCATTCATTATGACATACTCTCGAATAGAGAGGTCATTCACCGCGACATACTCTCCAAGAGTGGTGTCGTCCATCACGGTTTACGCTTTAAGAAAGGGACCATTCATTATGACATGTAGTCAAAGAGAGGGGTCATTCATCGCAACATTCGCTCAAAGAGAGGGTTCATCCATCACGATATACTCTCAAAGAGAAGGACCTTTCACCATAACTTGCACTCGAAGAGAGGGGTCTTTCATCGCGACATACGCTCAAAGAGAGGGGTCGACCATCATGGTATACGCTCAAAGAGAGGGACCGTTTAGTATGACATGAACTCAAAGAAAGGGGTCATTCACAGTGACATACGCTTGAAGACAGTGGTCGTCCATCACGATATACGTTTCAATAAGGGGACCATTCATTATGACATGCAGTCGAAGAGAGTGGCATTCACCGCGACATACGCTCAAAAAGAGAACTCGTCCCTCACAGTATACGATCTAAGAAAGGGACCGTTCATTATGACATGCACTCGAAGAGAGGGGTCATTCATTGCGACATACGCTCAAAAAGAGAGTCATCAATCACGATATACGCTCAAAGAGAGAGATCGTCCATTATGACGTGCACTAGAAGGGAGTGGTCATTCACCGCGCCATATGCTCAAAGGAAGGGTCGTCCATCACGGTATATGCTCTAAGAAAGAAACCATTCATTATGACGTGCAGTCGAAGAGAGGGGTCATTCATCACGACATAAGCTAAAAAGTGGTGTCGTCCATCTCGTTATACGCTCAAAGAGAGGGACCGTTCACCAAAACATGAACTCGAAGAGAGGGGTCATCAATCACAGAATATGCTCTAAGAAAGGGATTATTTATTACGACATGCACTCGAAGAGAGGGTCATTCATCGCGACATACTCTCAAAAAGTGGGGTCATTCACGACATACACACAAAGAGAGGGGTCATTATGACATGCACTCGATGAGAGGGGTCATTCACCACGACATACGCTCAAAAAGAGGGGTCGTCAATCACAATATACACTCTAAGAAAGGGACCATTCATTATGACTTGTACTCGAAGAGAGGGGTAATTCATCGCGATATAAGCTCAAAAAGAGTTGTCGTCCATCATGGTATCCGCTCAAAGAGAGGGACCGTTCACCATTACATGTACTAGAATAGAGGGGTTATTCATCGCGACATACGTTCAAAGACAGGGGTCGTCCATCACGTATACACTCAAAGAGAGGGACCATTTATTATGATATGCACTCGAAGAGAGGGGTCATTCACCGCGACATATGCTCAAAGACAAGGGGTCATATATCATGGTATACACTCAAAGAGAGGGACCGTTCACAATGACATGCACTCGAAGAAAGGGGTCATTCATCGTGACATACGCTCAAAGAGAGGGGTCGTCCATCACGGGATACGCTCATAGTGTGGGACCGTTCACCATGACATGCACTCGTAGAGAGGGATCACTCATCACGAAAAATGCTCAAAGAGAGGGGACGACCATCACGGGATATGCTTAAAGAGAGTGACCGATCCTTATGACATACGCTCGAATAGAGCGGTCATTCACCGCGACATATGCGCAAAGAGAGGGGTTGTCCATCACGATTTACGCTCTTAGAAAGGAACCATCCATTATGACATTGACATGAAAAGACGGGTCATTCACCGCGACATACAGTCAAAGAGAGGGGTCATCCATCATGATATACGCTCTAAGAAAGGGACCGTTCATTATAACATGAACTCGAAAAGAAGGGTCATTCATCGCAACATACGCTCAATGAGAGGGATCGCCCATCACAGTATTCGCTCAAAGAGAGGGATCTTTCACCATGACATGCACTTGAAGAGAGGGGTCATCTATCGTGACATACACTCAAAGAGCCCATCATTATGACATGCCATCGAAGAGGGGTCATTCATTGCGACATACGCTCAAAGAGAGGGGTCATCCATCACAGTATACAATCGAAGAGAGGAGTCATTCATTGCAACGTATGCTCAAAGAGAGGGTCATCAATCGCGGTATATGCTCAAAGAGAGGGACTGTTGATTATGACATGAACTCAAAGAGACATGTCATTCTTTGCGACATACTCTCAAAGAGTCCATCATGGTATACGTCCAAAGAGAGGGACTGCTCACAGTGATATTCACTCGAATAGAGGGGTTTTTATTCATCGCGACATACGGTTAAAGAGAGGGGTCGTCCATCACGGTATACGTTCAAAGAGAGGGACCATTCATTATGACATATGCTAAAAGAGAGGGGTCATTCACCGCGTCATACGCTCAAAGAGAGGTGTCGTCCATCATAGTATATGCTCTAAGAAAGGGATTGTTCATTATGACAAGCACTCAAAAAGAGGGGTCAATCATCGCGACATGCGTTCAAAGAGAAGGGTCATCGACCAGGGTGTACGCTCTAAGAAAGGGATTGTTCACCATGACACACGCTCAATGAGAGGGTTCATTCATCATAACGAACATTCAAATAGAGGGGTCGTCCATCATGGTATACGCTCAAAGAGAGAGGTCGTTCACCATGACATGCACTAAAAGAGAGGGGTTATTCATCGTGACATACGCTCAGAGAAAGGGATCGTCCATCACGGGTTACAATCAAAGAGAGGGACCGATCATTACGATAGACTCTCGAAGAGTGGGGTCGTACATCGAGTCGTACATCGTGATATACGCTCAAAGTATGGTACCGTTCATTATGACATGCACTCGAAGAGAAGGGTCATTCATCGCGACATATGCTCAAAGAGAAGGGTTGTCCATCACGGTATACGCTCTATGAAAGGGAGCATTCATTATGACATGCACTCGAAGAGAGGGGTCATTCAACCCGACATACACTCAAAGAGAGGGGTCATCCATCATGACATACGCTCAAAGAGAGGGAATGTTCATTCTGAAATACGCTCGAAGAGAGGGGTCATTCACCATAACATACGCTCAAAGAGAGGGGTCATCCATCACGATATACGCTCAAAGAAAAGGACCGCTCATTATGAAATTCTCTTGAAGAGAGGGGTCATTTACCACGACATACGCTCGGCGAGAGGGGTCATCCATCACGGTATATGCTCGAAGAAAGGGATCATTCATTACGAAATATGCTCGAAGAGAGGGGTCATTCACTGCGACATACGCTCAAAGAGAAGGTTCATCCATCATGGTATACGCACTAAGAAAGTGGCCGTTCATTATGATATGCACTTGAAGAGAGGGGTCATTCATCGCGATATACGCTCAAAGAGAAGGGTCATCCAGCACGGTAGACGCACTAAGGAAGGGTCCGTTCATTATGAACTACCGTCGAAGAGAGGGGTCATTCACCGCGACAAACGCTCGAAGAGAAGGGACATCCATCACGTTAAACGCTATAGGAGAGGGACCGTTCATTATGACATACACTCGAAGAGAGGGGTCATTCATTGCGACATACGGTGAAAGAGACGAGTTGTCCATCACGGTATACGCTCAAAGAGAGGGATCATTCACCATGTCATGCACTCGAAGAGAGGGGTCATTCATCGCGACATACGCTCAAAGAGAGGGGTTGTCCGTCATGGCATACGCTCAAGTAGAGGGATCGTTCATTATGACATACTCTCGAAGAGAGGATTCATTCACCACGACATACACTCAAAGAGAGGAGTCGTCTATCACGTTATACGCTCTTAGAATGTGACCGTTCATTATGACAAGCACTCGAACAGAGGGGTCATTCATCTCGACATACGCTCAAAGAGATGGGTCGTCCAGCACGGCATATGCTGAAAAAGAGGGGTCATTCATTATGACATACTCTAGTAGTGAGGGGTCATTCATTATGACATACTCTAGTAGTGAGGGGTCATTCACCGCGACATACGCTAAAACAGAGTGGTCGTCCATCATGGTATACGTTCAAAGCGAGGGACCAGTTAATTATGACATACGCTCGAAGAGATGGGTCTGCCACTGCGACATACGCTCAAAGAGAGGTGACATCCATCACGGTATACGCTCTAGGAAAGGGATTGTTCATTATGAGATGCACTTGAAAAGAAGGGTCTCTCATCGCGACATACTCTCAAAGGGAAGGGTCGTCCATCACGGTATACACTTTAAGAAAGGCATTGTGTATTATGACATGCACTCAAGGAGAAGGGACATTCATCAAGACATGCGCTCAAAGAGAGGGGTCGCCAATCACGGTATACGCTCAAAGAGAGGGGCCGTTCAGCATGACATGCACTCAAAGAGAGTGGTCATTTATAGCGACATACGCTCAAAGAGAAGGGTCGTCCATCACGCTCTAATAAAGGGACCGTTCATTATGACATGCACTCGAAGAGTCATTCATCGCGGCATACTCTCAAAGAGAGGGGTTGTCCATCACAGTATACGCTCGATAAGAGGGACCATTCACTATGACATGCACTCGAAGAGAGTGGTCATTTGTGGCGATATACGCTCAAAGAGAGGGGTCGTCCATCACGACATAGGCTCAAAGAGAGGGACCGTTCATTATTATATACTCTCGAAGAGAGGGTTCATTATTATATACTCTCGAAGAGAGGGTTCATTATTATATACTCTCAAAGAGAGGAACCGTTCACCATGACATGCACTCGAAGAGAAAGTCATTCATCGCAACATACACTCAAAGAGAGGGGTCATCGATCATGGTATACGCTCAAAGAGAGAGACCGTTCATTAAGACATGCACTAAAAGAGAGGGGTTATTCATCGCGACAGACGCTCAAAGAGTTGGGTCGTCCATCACAGTAAACGTTCAAAGAGAGGGATCGTTCATTATGACATACACTCGAAGAGAGGGTCATTTATCGCGACATACGATCAAAGAGAGCGGTCGTCCAATACGGTAAACACTCAAAGAGAGGGACCATTCACCGCGACATACGCTCAAGGAGAGGGATCACGGTATACGCTCTAAGAAAGGGACCATTCATTATGACTTGCAATCGAAGAGAGGGGTCTTTAATCGTGATATAAGCCCAAAGAGAAGGGTCGTCCATCACGGTATACGCTCAAAGAGAGAGTCCGTTCATTGCTGTACACTCGAATAGAGGTGTCATTCATCATGACATACGCCCAAAGAGAGGGGTCATCCATCCTGGTATACGCTCAGATAGAGGGACCGTTAACCATGTTATGCACTCCAAGAGAAGGGTTATTAATCACGATATACGCTTAAAGAGAGGGATCATTCATCATGACATACGCTCAAAGAGAGGGACCATCCACTAAATCATACACTCAAAGAGAGGGGTCTTTTATTGCAACATATGCTCATGGAGAGGGGTCATCCATCAACACAAACGCTCAAAGATAGGGGTCATCGATCACGGTATAACCTCTAAGAAAGGGACCGTTAATTATGACATGCACTTGAAGAGTGGGGTTATTCATCACGGCATACGCACAAAGATAAGGGTCATCCATCACGGTACACGCTCTAAAAAAGGGACCTTTCATTATGACATGCACTCGAAGAGATGGGTCATTCATCGCGACATACGCTCAAAGAGAGCAATCATCCATCATGGTATACGCTAAAAGAGAGGGACCATTCACACTGACATTAACTCAAAGAGATGGGTCATTCATCGCGATATACACTCAAAGATAGGGGTAGTCCATCATGCGATACGCTAAAAAAGGGGGACCGTTCATTATTAAATACCCTCGAAGAGAGGGGTCATTCATCGAGACATACGCTCAAAGAGATGGATCGTCCATCATGGGATACGCTCGAAGAGAGGGACCGTTCACTATTACATATGCTCGAAGAGAGGGGTCATTCACCATGATATACGCTCAAAGTGAGGGGTCGTCCATCATGGTATACACTCAAACAGAGGGACCGTTCATTATGACATACAGTCGAAAAGAGGGGTCATCATCACGATGTACGCTCAAAGAGAGGGGTCATCGATCACAGTATACACTCAAAGAGAGGGACCATTTATTATGACATGCACTGAAAGAGAGGGGTAATTCATCGTGACATACGCTTAAAGAGAGGGGTTACAATCACCGTATACTCTCAAAGAGAGAGACCGTTCACCATCTCATTCATTCGAAGAGAGGGGTCATTCTTCGCGACATACACACAAAGAGAGGGCGCTTATCCCTCACGGTATACGCTCAAAGATAGTGATTGATTATTATGATATACACTCGAAGAGAATGGTCGTTCGTCGCGACATACGCTCAAAGAGAGTGGTCGTTCATCAAGGTATACGCACAAAGAGAGGGATCATTCACCATGACACACGTGAAGAGAGGGGTCATTCATCGCGAAATATGCTCAATGGGAAGGGTCGTCCATCACGGTATATGATATAAGAAAGGGACCGTTCATTATGACAAGTAGTCGAAGAGAAGGGTCTTTCATCAAGACATTCGATCAAAGAGAAGGGTCGTCCATCGCGGTATACTCTCAAAGAGAAGGACCTTCCACCATGACATGCACTCGAAGAGTGGGGTCTTTCATCGCTACATATGCTCAAGGAGAGGGGTCATCCATCAAGACAAACGCTCAAAGAGAGGGGTCATCGATCACGGTATAACCTCTAAGAAAGGGACCGTTCATTATGACATGCACTTGAATAGTGAGGTTATTCAGCGCGACATACGCTCAAAGCGAAGGGTCATCCATCACGGTACACGCTCTAAAAAAGGGACCTTTCATTATGACATGCACTCGAAGAGATGGGTCATTCATCGCGACATACTCTCAAAGAGAGCAGTCATCCATCACGATATACGCTCAAAGAGATGGGTCATTCACCGCTATATACGCTCAAAGAAAGGGGTTGTCCATCACGGTATACTCTCTAAGAATGGGACCGATCATTATGACACGTACTCAAAGAGAGGGGTCATTCATCGCGACATACGCTCACTGGGAAGGGTTTTCCATCTCCGTATACGATCTAAGAATGGGACCAATAATTATGACATGAACTCGAAGAGAGGGGTCATTCAACGCAATATATAGAGGGGTCGTCCATCTCATTATGCGCTCAAAGTGAGGGACCGTTCACCATAACATTCACTCGAAGAGAGGGGTCGTTCAACGCGAGATACGGTAAAACAGAGGGGTCATTCAATGCGACATACGCTCAAAGAAAGGGACCATTCATTATGACATACTCTCGACCAGAGGGGTCATTCACCACGACATATGTTCAAAGAGAGGTGTCGTCCATCACGGTTTACGCTGTAAGAAAGGGACCATTCTTTATGACATGAAGTCAAAGAGAGGGGTCATTCATCGCGACATTCGCTCAAAGAGAGGGTTCATCCATCATGGTATACTCTCAAAGAGAAGGACCTTTCACCTGAACTTGCACTCAAAGAGAGCGGTCTTTCATCGTGACAAATGCTCAAAGAGAGGTGTCAACGATCACGGTAGACGCTCAAAGAGAGGGACCATTTAATATGACATGCACAGTAAGAGAGGGGTCATTCATCGTGACATACCCTCAAAGAGAGATTTTCCATCACCGTATACGCTCAAAGAGAGGGACCATTCACCATCTCATGCACTCGAAGAGAGGCATCATTCATCGCGACACACGCTCAAAGAGAGGGGT
This sequence comes from Abelmoschus esculentus, assembly GCA_035048815.1. NCBI lineage: Eukaryota > Viridiplantae > Streptophyta > Magnoliopsida > Malvales > Malvaceae > Abelmoschus > Abelmoschus esculentus. The sequence continues at coordinate 14,827,186 of JAUCBN010000007.1, read as the reverse complement.
CGTCTATCACACTCAAAGATAGGGACCATTCAATATGACATGCACTTAAAGAGTCATTCATTGCGACATACGCTCAAAGAAAGAGGTCGTCCATCACAGTATACGCTCAAAGAGAGGGACTGATGTGAGCACATCTACACAAGCTCAAACAGCTGATCCGGAGGTCTTACCATCAGGACCCATCACTCGATCAAAGGCTAAGCAATTCAGGGAAGTTCTTATTCTTAAATGTTTACAAGTCTCAGAATCCCTTAATAATGCATATGCCTTAGAGAATAAACTTTACACTATGTTACATACTGATGTGTAACATCTTGTAACTATATAGTACTTAAGCTAGTATTGTGTTTATTAAGCATGTAAATAGGTGTGTTTTCAATAAGTTCAATAAGAACACAAGCTCATAATCATGTTTACCATGTTTCTTTAGCTTGTTACATGTTTTCCAATATGATAACTATGTTTTTCAGCTTGTTTTAACTTTCTTTAATAAGTTTACAATACTTATGATGGTATAACTTTTGTTTTCTCATAGGCACAAGGAAGAGTACCAAATGAAGGACTTCACCTTAGCTCGGGAAAAGCTCAATGGATTTCTAGCAGCTCGTTTCAGCTCAACTAATCCTCAACACTTCAGCTAGCTGAATTCAGCTCAACTCAGCTCCATTCAGCTCAACTCCAGCTCTACTAGCTCAACTCAAGCTGGTGAGTCCCGGGATAGCTCAAAGGTGTCCTCCACGTGGGAGAGTGTGTCATGGTCATGTGACCAGCATGAGGGGCGTCCACCATCCATTCCAAGCATGTGCATGTGCATGGCATGTGGCAGATTCAAATTTCAAGATTTCCCTCCTTGAAGTTGGCGTCAAAGTAAGATAAGGACAAGGAGTTATTTCCTTTGAATTTCACACATAAAACACATGTGTTAAATGTTTGAAATTCAGTCTTCCCTCCCTCCAAAACCAGCCGGCCACAAAGGATAAGGATGAGTAGTTTTCTCATCCACATTTAACATAATTAACACATGTTAATTGTGCTTACATTTCAGCCACTCATCTGAAACTTCCAATTCAATTCTGGCCAAGTATTCTAGGCGCCAACTCCCTTGTACTAGCCTATATATATGTATACTTTGTAAAGGAGAAAAAGAAAAATTTGAATGAAATTTACTTTTGTGAGAATTTCTCTCATTTCGGTTCTTTTGAGAACTTTCTGACTTCTCAAGTTCGTTGCTTGCGTGGTCAACCCCTTTGATACTTTGGGTTCTCGGTTGTAGATAATCGAAGGGTCCAAGTCCGTCTGAAGCAAGTTCAAGATAAGGTTCGGGTTCGTTCAACAGATTGTTCGAGTTCATCCTTGGAGTTTGTTTCATTTTATTTCTTTTCCTTGTTTTTATTTCATTTTCGTACTACCCCTTGCATCCTATTTTTCAACCTTGTCAGAAACTTCATTTCTCACCAGTCACCTCACCAAAGACCAAACCTAGCCATAACCAAACCAATACTTTCAACGTTCCACCATTGTCAACTTCTCCGAGCCTTCATCTTCTACATTCTGTCTACCTATATTTTTCAGCCCTTTTAAACACCAATTTGCAGCCATGCTTATTGCAGGAGACATCTTACTTCAATCCTAGATCCGAAACAATCAAGAAGGCGTCCTCAACAAGGAGCCCTCTTATCATGTGGTAATCAGAGCCTAGGTTGGATTACAAGTAAGAATCATCTTCGTGAGTGCAAAAACAATCAAAAAAACAAAAAAAAGTCAAAAAAAAAAAAGTCAAAGTCAACTCTAGTTAAAAAAAAATTTCGAAAATTCAAAAAAAAATCAGAATATCAATAGTTGAAAGAAAAGCACTTCATGGTATTGAAAAGATGAAAGAAAATGCAAGTTTAATGTGTTCTACAGCATCAAACACTACCATAATCAACCGGGCATGAAGAATTGATTGTTCGGTGAAAGGAGAGTAGTAAGTGTTTCTTTGTAGTAAGTAATCCATTTTTTTTTTTTTCTTTTCTTTTTCTTTCTTTCTAACCTTTACCTTACTTTACATCACTTTTCTTTCCATTTAACACTAACCGAATTTGTTTTGGACAGAACCTTACATTTCGATTGTCACTAACCGTTGTTGTTAAAGACTAACACTTGTGACAGATTTGAAGAAAGTCTACGCTAGTCCTCTAAAGAACTTATAACGAGAGAAGGAGTGGTAAAAGGCATTTGTGTGTGTGAGATCAGAAGGGGAATCAAAAGAGCCATTCAAGTATTCCCGAGTGAAACACGAGTGTTGGAGTGCCATTTTTATTTTTCTTTGGAGTGAACTTGTGAGGATCTTGTGTGTGTACTTTGTGAGGTCCATTTATCCTTATTTTATTTTGTGTTGTTTGTTCTTTACTAACAATGGCAGGTTCAAATGGAGATCGTGATGATCAACAACAAAACGACGTTCAACCAAGCCTTATGATGCAAGCCATGCTTCGAGAAGTCCGAAGAGTAGTGCAATCAGAGATTGAACAATTGCACGTGAGAATGGACAAGATCGAGGGATCTCAAAACAATTCCCATGATGACAACAATGATGACGTTGAAGAAGTGCAAGAACCGAGGCAGAATGCTCCTAGAACAAATGGGAGGCGTGTACAACACCAGGCACAACTGGATGACAATTTGAACAACATCAAAGTTGCCATACCCCCTTTTCAAGGACGATCAGATCCGGATGCATATCTTGCGTGGGAAAGCAAGGTGGAACACGTCTTTGATTGCTACAATTATTCTGACCAGAAGAAGGTTCGATTGGCAGCGATGGAGTTCGTTGACTATGCCTTAATTTGGTGGGATCAATTGATTCTAAGTAGAAGACGAACCGGTGAAGGTCCAATCAATACATGGGCAGAGATGAAAAGAATTTTGAGAAAGAGATTCGTACCATCCCATTACCATCGAGACCTATTTCAAAGGTTACAAACTTTGAAACAAGGAAATCGAAGCGTCGAAGATTATTTTAAAGACATGGAGATGGCCATGATGCGTGCTAACATTGAGGAAGACCGAGAAGCAACCATGGCGCGATTCCTTTCAGGTTTGAACACCGACATTGCCAATGCTGTTGAATTGCAACATTACGTCGAATTAGACGAAATGGTGCAAATGGCAATTAAGGTTGAGAGGCAGCAACGAAGAAAGATGTCGTCATCCCGAGGTAATAATTCTTTCAGACCTCCTTCCAATTCTGTTTTCAATCCTTCTAACAATTTCAGGAAACAAGTACCGTTTCAAAACAAAGAGAAGGGTGAAACGAGCAAGCCAAAGGCCCCGATTGTAGATGTTGGGCGTGGGAAGCAAAATGCACAACCAGAACGTCCAGAACGCTCAAGGGATATTCAATGCTTTAAGTGTCTTGGAAGAGGACATATTGCAAGCCAATGTCCTAATCGGAAGACTATGTTGATGTTAGAAAACGGAGAGATTGAGTCTGAATCCGACAATGAAGAACATGAACCTTTACACGAGGAAGACAAGGATGATGCGGATGATGCCTTGGATACATACATGACCGGTGAAGCACTTGTCATAAAAAGAAGTCTAAATGCTACACCTACACAAGACGACCAGCAACGAGAAAACATCTTCCATACTAGATGCCTCATTAACGACAAGGTATGTGTTGTCATTATTGATGGTGGTAGTTGTACTAATGTTGCAAGTTCTTTCATGGTTGATAAGTTAGGCTTAAAGACGACGAAGCATCCCAAACCATACCGTCTTCAATGGTTAAATGATGGCGGAGAAGTACGAGTTACTAGACAAGTTTCGGTACCATTTACCATAGGGAGGTATAAAGATGAAATCCTTTGTGATGTCGTCTCAATGGATGCGTGTCACCTACTTTTGGGACGTCCATGGCAATACGACAAAGGTACGTTGCATGATGGAATTACAAATCGATATTCTTTTACACATGCAGGTAAGAAGATCACCTTAGCACCTTTGACACCGAGTCAAGTGCAAGAAGATCAGGTTCGATTGAGAAAGAATGTCGAGGAAGCCAAAACAGAAAGGAAGAAGACGAACGTATATGCGAGCGGCAAGGATATCAGGAAATGTTTTTCCTCTCAACAAACTTTACTTATTTTAATGTATAAGGAGTATTGTTTGTTATCTGATATTCCTAATGATTTGCCTACATCTATTACGTCTCTTTTGCAGGAGTTTGAAGACGTGTTTCCGGATGAGACACCGAGTGGGTTGCCACCTATTCGAGGTATAGAACATCAAATTGATTTCATTCCGGGAGCTACCATTCCAAATCGGCCAGCATATCGAAGTAATCCAGAAGAAACAAAGGAACTTCAAAAACAAATCACCGAGTTGATGGAAAAGGGTTACATTCGGGAAAGTTTAAGTCCGTGCGCTGTACCAGTGCTTTTAGTACCCAAGAAAGACGGAACATGGAGAATGTGTGTTGATTGCCGAGCGGTGAATCAGATTACCATCAAGTATAGGCATCCCATTCCTCGTCTTGATGACATGCTAGATGAGTTGTGTGGTGCGACCATATTTTCCAAAATTGATTTAAAGAGTGGATATCATCAGATTCGGATGCGAGAAGGCGACGAATGGAAGACAGCCTTCAAAACGAAATTGGGTCTGTACGAGTGGTTAGTGATGCCTTTCGGTTTAACTAACGCACCTAGCACCTTTATGCGTCTGATGAATCATGTTTTACGATCTTACATTGGAAAATATTGTGTTGTGTACTTTGATGACATTCTTATATACAGCAAGTCTTTGCAGGATCACGAGGAACACTTGAGGAATGTTCTTGGCACATTGAGAAAAGAAAGGTTATTTGGTAATCTGAAGAAATGTATGTTTTGTACTGATAAGGTTACCTTTCTTGGTTTTATCGTGACTGCACAGGGTGTGGAAGTCGATCCAGAAAAGGTGAAGGCGATTCAGGATTGGCCTCGACCGACATCAATAAGTCAGGTTAGATCTTTTCATGGTTTAGCTAGTTTTTATCGTCGGTTTGTACCTAATTTCAGTTCCATTACCGCCCCCTTAACCGGGATTATAAAGAAGAATTCAGTCTTCAATTGGGGTGATGAACAGGAAGAAGCCTTCTTGAAAATTAAGGATTATTTGACTAAGGCCCCAGTGTTAGCCTTACCTAACTTTGATAAAATGTTCGAGATTGAGTGTGATGCTTCAGGAATAGGAATTGGAGCCGTTTTATCACAGGAGAAGCGACCTATTGCCTATTTCAGCGAGAAGTTAAGTGGTGCTACCTTGAATTATCCAGTGTACGACAAAGAGATGTATGCATTGATTCGAGCTCTTGAAACATGGCAGCACTATCTCTTACCGAAAGAATTCGTAATTCACACCGATCACGAAGCTTTGAAGCACATAACAGGTCAGCATAAGTTGAATAAAAGGCATGCTAAGTGGGTTGAATTTCTAGAATCTTTTCCTTATGTCATTCGATATAAGAAAGGTAAAGACAACGTTGTAGCAGATGCCTTATCCCGTAGGTATGCACTTCTGAATTACTTAGACTCTCATTTGATTGGGTTTGCCTATATCAAAGAATTATATGCTACTGACCCTGATTTTGGAGAAAGATATACATTGTGTGAAAAGGGTGCAGATGAGAAATTTTATCGACATGATGATTATCTTTTCAAAGAAGGAAGACTCTGCATTCCTCAAGGGTCAATTCGAGAGGTCCTAATTCGAGAAGCTCATGAAGGAGGACTTATGGGACACTTTGGAGTCACCAAGACGTTACACATTCTCAAGGAGCACCTATTCTGGCCAAAGATGCGACGAGACGTCGAAAGGATGTGTGAACGATGCGTGACATGTAAGAAAGCAAAGTCGAAGGTATTACCACACGGTTTGTACTTACCTTTACCTATTCCCGACTCCCCCTGGACTGATATATCTATGGATTTTGTGTTGGGATTGCCTAGGACTAGGACAGGTAGAGATAGTATCTTTGTTGTGGTTGACAGGTACTCAAAGATGGCACACTTCATTGCGTGTCATAAGACCGATGATGCTGTTAATGTGGCTAACTTGTTCTTTAAGGAAATTGTGCGTTTACATGGTATTCCTAGGTCGATTGTTTCTGACAGGGATGTAAAATTCTTGAGTCACTTCTGGAGGACTCTTTGGAGCAAATTAGGTACGAAACTTATGTTTTCTACTACTTGTCATCCCCAAACTGATGGACAAACTGAGGTTGTTAATCGTATTTTATCTACTTTACTCCGTTCCATCATCAAAAAGAATATTAAGACGTGGGAAGATTGTTTGCCGCATGTTGAATTTGCATATAACCATGCCGTTCATTCTGCTACTAAAATGTCACCTTTTGAGGTTGTTTATGGATTTAATCCTATCACTCCTCTCGATATGTTGCCTTTGCCATATGAACAAGTGACGAATAGGGACGGACAATCCAAGGCTGATTATGTAAAGAAGTTGCATCAACAGGTTAAAGATAACCTTGAACGAAGGACTCAACAATACGAGAAGCAAGCGAACAAAGGACGTAAGCGAGTTACCTTCGATGTTGGAGATTGGGTTTGGATTCACTTCCGAAAGGAACGTTTTCCAACCCAACGACGGTCCAAGCTGTTACCACGAGGAGATGGTCCTTTTCAAGTGGTTGAGAAAGTGAACGACAATGCTTACAAGTTGGACTTGCCGGGTGAATACAATGTAAGTGCTACATTTAATGTTTCCGACTTATCCCCTTTTAATGATTCTGCAGATTTGAGGACAAATCCTTTTCAAGAAGGGGGGGATGATGTGAGCACATCTACACAAGCTCAAACAGCTGATCCGGAGGTCTTACCATCAGGACCCATCACTCGATCAAAGGCTAAGCAATTCAGGGAAGTTCTTATTCTTAAATGTTTACAAGTCTCAGAATCCCTTAATAATGCATATGCCTTAGAGAATAAACTTTACACTATGTTACATACTGATGTGTAACATCTTGTAACTATATAGTACTTAAGCTAGTATTGTGTTTATTAAGCATGTAAATAGGTGTGTTTTCAATAAGTTCAATAAGAACACAAGCTCATAATCATGTTTACCATGTTTCTTTAGCTTGTTACATGTTTTCCAATATGATAACTATGTTTTTCAGCTTGTTTTAACTTTCTTTAATAAGTTTACAATACTTATGATGGTATAACTTTTGTTTTCTCATAGGCACAAGGAAGAGTACCAAATGAAGGACTTCACCTTAGCTCGGGAAAAGCTCAATGGATTTCTAGCAGCTCGTTTCAGCTCAACTAATCCTCAACACTTCAGCTAGCTGAATTCAGCTCAACTCAGCTCCATTCAGCTCAACTCCAGCTCTACTAGCTCAACTCAAGCTGGTGAGTCCCGGGATAGCTCAAAGGTGTCCTCCACGTGGGAGAGTGTGTCATGGTCATGTGACCAGCATGAGGGGCGTCCACCATCCATTCCAAGCATGTGCATGTGCATGGCATGTGGCAGATTCAAATTTCAAGATTTCCCTCCTTGAAGTTGGCGTCAAAGTAAGATAAGGACAAGGAGTTATTTCCTTTGAATTTCACACATAAAACACATGTGTTAAATGTTTGAAATTCAGTCTTCCCTCCCTCCAAAACCAGCCGGCCACAAAGGATAAGGATGAGTAGTTTTCTCATCCACATTTAACATAATTAACACATGTTAATTGTGCTTACATTTCAGCCACTCATCTGAAACTTCCAATTCAATTCTGGCCAAGTATTCTAGGCGCCAACTCCCTTGTACTAGCCTATATATATGTATACTTTGTAAAGGAGAAAAAGAAAAATTTGAATGAAATTTACTTTTGTGAGAATTTCTCTCATTTCGGTTCTTTTGAGAACTTTCTGACTTCTCAAGTTCGTTGCTTGCGTGGTCAACCCCTTTGATACTTTGGGTTCTCGGTTGTAGATAATCGAAGGGTCCAAGTCCGTCTGAAGCAAGTTCAAGATAAGGTTCGGGTTCGTTCAACAGATTGTTCGAGTTCATCCTTGGAGTTTGTTTCATTTTATTTCTTTTCCTTGTTTTTATTTCATTTTCGTACTACCCCTTGCATCCTATTTTTCAACCTTGTCAGAAACTTCATTTCTCACCAGTCACCTCACCAAAGACCAAACCTAGCCATAACCAAACCAATACTTTCAACGTTCCACCATTGTCAACTTCTCCGAGCCTTCATCTTCTACATTCTGTCTACCTATATTTTTCAGCCCTTTTAAACACCAATTTGCAGCCATGCTTATTGCAGGAGACATCTTACTTCAATCCTAGATCCGAAACAATCAAGAAGGCGTCCTCAACAAGGAGCCCTCTTATCAGGGACCGTTCACCATGACATGCACTCGAAGAGAGTGGTCATTCGTGGCGACATACGCTCAAAGAGAGGGGTCGTCCATCACGGTATACCCTCAAAGAGAGGAACCGTTCACCATGACATGCACTTCAAGAGAAGGTCACTCATTGCAACATACACTCAAAGAGAGAGGTCATCGATCACGGTATACGCTCAAAGAGAGGGTCATTATGACATGCACTCGAAGAGGGTTATTCATCATGACAAACGGTCAAAGAATGGGGTCGTCCATCAAGTTATACGCACAAAGAAAGGGATCGTTCATTATGACAAACACTCGAAGAGAGTGGACATTTATAGAGACATACGCTCAAAGAGAGCTGTCGTCCAATACGGTAAACACTTAAAGAGAGGGACCATTAACCAAGACATGCACTCAAAGAGAGGGGTCATTCACTGTGACATACGCTCAAAGAGAGGGGTCGTCTATCACGGTATACACTCTAATAAAGGGACCGTTCATTATGACATCCACTCGAAGAGAGAGGTCATTCATCGCGATATACGCTCAAAGAGAAGGGTCGTGCATCACGGTATACGCTCAAAGAGAGAGACCGTTCATTATGACGTACACTCGAATAGAAGGGTCATTCCTCGCGACGTACGCTCAAACAGAGGGGTCATAGATCACCGTATACACTCAAAAGGAGGGACTGTTCACCATGACATGCACTCAAAGAGAGGGGTCAATCAACGCGACATACGCTCAAAGAGAGGTGCCGTCCATCACGGCGTACACTAGAAGAGAGGGACTGTTCGTTATGAAAACGCTTGAAGAGAGGGGTCGTCTATCTCGGTATACACTCAAAGAGAGGTACCGTTAATTATGACATGCAGTGAAAGAGAGGGGTCATTCATCGTGATATACACTAAAAGAGAGTGGTTGTCCATTATCGTATACGCTCAAAAAGAGGGACCGCTCATCATATCATGCACTCGAAGAAAGGGGTCATTCATCGCGACATACGCTCAAAGAGTGGGGTCGTCATCACGGTATACGCTCAAAGAGATGGACCATTTATTATGACATACCATCAAAGAGAGGGGTCATTTACCACGACATACGCTAAAAGGGAGGGGTCGTCCTTGACGGTATACGCTCAAAGAGAGCTACCGTTTATTATGACATGCACTGAAAAAGAGGTGTCATTCATCGTGACATACACTCAAAGAGAGGGGTCATTCATCGCGATATACGCTCAAAGAGAAGGGTCGTGCATCATGATATACGCTCAATGAGAGAGACCGTTCATTATGCCATACACTCGAATACAAGGGTTATTCTTGCGATGTACGCTCAAACAGAGGGGTCATCGATCACGGTATATACTCAAAGAGAGGGACCGTTCATTATGACATGCACTTGAAGAGGGGTTATTCATCGCGACAAACGCTCAAAGAGTGGGGTTGTCCGTCACGGTATACGCTCAAAGAAAGGGATCGTTCATTATGACAAACACTCGAAGAGAGTGGACATTTATAGAGACATACGCTCAAAGAGAGTTGTCGTCCAATACGGTAAAAACTTAAAGAGATGGACCATTAACCAAGACATCCACTCAAAGAGAGGGGTCCATCAACGCGACATACGCTCAAAGAGAGGTGCCATCCATCACGGCTTACGCTAGAAGGGATGGACCGTTCATTATGAAAACGCTTGAAGAGAGGGTCATTCACTGCGACAAATGCTCAAGGAGAGGGGTCGTCCATCATGGTATACACTCAAATAGAGGTACCGTTTATTATGACATGCACTGAAAGAGAGGGGTCATTCATCGTGACATACACTGAAAGAGAGTGGTTGTCCATTATCGTATACGCTCAAAAAGAGGGACCGTTCACCATGTCATTCATTCGAAGAAAGGGGTCATTCATCGCGACTTACGCTCAAAGAGTGGGGTCGTCATCACGGCGTACGCTCAAAGAGAGGGACCGTTCATTATGCCATACCGTCAAAGAGAGGGGTCATTTACCACGACATATGCTAAAAGAGAGGGGTCGTCCTTCATGGTATACGCTTAAAGAGAACTACCGTTTATTATGACATGCACTGAAAGAGAGGTGTCATTGATCATGACATACGCTCAAAGAGTGGGGTCATTCATCGCGATATACGCTCAAAGAGAAGGGTCGTGCATCACGGTATACGCTCAAAGAGAGAGACCGTTCATTATGACGTACACTCGAATAGAAGGGTCATTCCTCGCGATGTACGCTCAAACAGAGGGGTCATAGATCACGGTATACGCTCAAAAAGAGGGACCACCGTTCATTATGAAATGCACTCAAAGAGAGGGGTCAATCAACGCGACATACACTCAAAGAGAAGGGTAGTCCATCATGGTATACGCTCTAAGAAAGGGACCGTCCATTATGACATGCACTCGGAGAGAGGGGTCATTCATCGCAACATACGCTCAAAGAGAAGGGTCGTCCATCACGGTATATACACTAAGAAAGGTAACCTTCATTATGACATGCCCTCGAAGAGAGGACCATTCATCGCGACATACGCTGAAAGAGAAGGGTCTTCCATCACGGTAAGCGATCAAAGAGATGGATCGTTCACCATGAAATGCACTCGAAGAGAGTGGTCATTCATCGCGATATACGCTCAAAGAGAGGGGTCATCCATCACTGGATACGCTCAAAGAGAGGGATCATTCATTATGGTATACTCTTGAAGATAGGTCATTCACTGCGACATACGCCCAAAGAGTGGGATCAACCAACATGGTATACGCTCTAAGAAAGGGACCATTCATTATGACATGACTCGAAGAGTGGGGTCATTCATCGCGACATAAGCTCAAAGAGAAGGGTCGCCCATCGCGGTATACGCTCAAAGTGAGGGGTCATCGTCATGGTATACCCTCAAAGAGAGGGACCGCTCACCATGACATGCACTCGAACAGAGGGGTCATTCATCGCGATATGTACTCAAATAGAGGGTCAATGATCATGGTATACGCTCAAAGAGAGGGACCGTTCACCATAACTTGCATTAGAAGAGATGGTTCATTCAACGTGACATACGCACAAAGAGAGGGGACGTCCATCACGACATACGCTCAAAGAAAAGGACCATTCATTATGACATACTCTCGAAGAGAGGGGTCATTCACCGCGACATACACTCAAGGACAGGGATCATCCATCACAGTATACGCTCGAAGAGAGGGACTGGTCACCATGAAATGCACTCAAAGAGAGGGGTCATTCATCGCAACGTACGCTCAAAGAGAGGGTCATCGATCAAGTTATACACTCAAAGAGTGGAACCGTTGGTTATTGCATGCACTCAAAGAGAGGTGACATTCAACGCAACATACTGTCAAAGAGAGGGGTCGTCCATCATGGTATACGCTCTAAGAAAGAGACAGTTTATTATGACACGCACTCGAAGAGAGGGGTCATTCATCGCGATATACGCTCAAAGAGAGGGGCCCACCATCAAGGTATACGCTCAAAGAGAGTGACCGTTCAGCATGACATGCACTCAAAGAAAGGAATCATTCACAGCGACATACGCATAAAGGGAGGGGTCATCCATCACGATATACGTTCTAAGAAGGGGACCGTTCATTATGACATGCTCTTGAAGAGTGAGGTCATTCACCGCAACATATGCTCAAAAAGAGGGGTCGTCAATCACAATATACGCTCAAAGAGATGGATCGTTCACCAAGATATGCACTCTAAGTGAGGGATCATTCATTGCGACATACGCTCAAAGAGAGGGACCCTTCATTATGACATGCCCTCAAAGAGAGGGGTCATTCATCGCGACATACACTGAAAGAAAGGTGTCGTCCATCACGGTATACGCTCTATGAAAGGGACCGTTCATTATGACATGCACTCGAAGAGAGGGGACATTCATCACGATATAAGCTTAAAGAGAGGGGACGTCCATCATGGTATCTGCTCAAATAGTGGGATCGTTCACCATGACTTACTAGAATAGAGGGGTCATTCATTGCGACATATGCTTAAAGAGAGTGATCGTCCATCAAGGTATACGCTCAAAGAGAGGGACCGTTCATTATGACATGCCCTCGAAGACAGGGGTCATTCATAGCGACATACACTGAAAGAAAGGTGTAGTCCATCACGATATACGCTCTATGAAAGGGACCGTTCATTATGACATGCACTCGAAGAGAGGGGACATTCATCGCGATATACGCTTAAAGAGATGGGACATCCATCATGGTATCTGCTCAAAGAGTGGGATCGTTCACCATGACGTACTAGAATAGAGGTGTCATTCATCGCGACATACGCTCAATGAGAGGGGTCGTCCATCACGGTATACGCTCAAAGAGTGAGACCGTTCATTATGACATGCCCTCGAAGAGAGGGATTATTCATCGCGACATTCACTGAAAGAAAAGTGTCGTCCATCACGGTATATGCTCTATGAAAGGGACCGTTCATTAGGACATGCACTCGAAGTGAGGGGACATTCATCGCGATATACGCTTATAGAGAGGGGACGTCGATCATGGTATCCGCTTAAAGAGTAGGATCGTTCACCATGACGCACTAGAATAGAGGGGTCATTCATTGTGACATACGCTCAAAGAGAGGGGTCGTCCATCACGATATACGCTCAAAGAGAGGGATCGTTCATTATGACAATCACTCGAAGAGAGGGGTCATTCACCGCGACATATGATCAAAGAGAGGGGTCGTCCATCACTGTATACGTTCAAAGAGAAGGACCGCTCACCTTGACATGCACTCAAAGAGAGGGGTCATTCATTGCAACATACGGTTAAAGACAGTGGTCGTCCATCACGAGATACGTTCAAAGAGAAGGAACGTTCACCATGACATACAATCGAAGAGAGGGGTCATTCATCACGACAAATGCTCAAAGAGAGGGGTCGTCCATCACGGTATACGCTCAAAGAGAGGGACCAGTCTTTATGACATATGCTCGAATAGAGCGGTCATTCACCGTGACATATGCTCAAAGAGAGGGGTCATTCACCGTGACATACGCTCAAAGAGAGGGACCGGTCTTTATGACATATGCTCGAATAGAGCGGTCATTCACCGTGACATATGCTCAAAGAGAGGGGTCATTCACCGTGACATACGCTCAAAGAGATAGGTCATTCACCGCTACATACGCTCAAAGAAAGGGGTCGTCCATCACGGTATACTCTCTAATAATGGGACCGATCATTATGACACGTACTCAAAGAGAGGGGTCATTCATCGCGACATACGCTCACTGGGAAGGGTTTTCCATCTCCGTATACGATCTAAGAATGGGACCTATAATTATGACATGAACTCGAAGAGAGGGGTTATTCAACGCAATATACGCTCAAAAAGAGGGTCCGTCCATCTCATTATACGCTCAAAGTGAGGGACCGTTCACCATAACATTCACTCGAAGAGAGGGGTCGTTCAACGCGACATACGGTAAAACAGAGGGGTCGTTCAACGCGACATACGCACAAAGAAAGAGACCATTCATTATGACATACTCTCGACCAGAGGGGTTATTCACCACGACATATGTTCAAAGAGAGGTGTCGTCCATCACGGTTTACGCTGTAAGAAAGGGACCATTCTTTATGACATGAAGTCGAAGAGAGGGGTCATTCATTGCGACATTCTCTCAAAAGAGAGGGTTCATCCATCTTGGTATACTCTCAAAGAGAAGGACCTTTCACCTAAACTTGCACTCGAAGAGAGGGGTCTTTCATCGTGACAAACGCTCAAAGAGAGGTGTCAACGATCACGGTATACACTCCAAGAGAGGGACCATTTAATATGACATGCACAGTAAGAGAGGGGACATACATCGTGACATACCCTCAAAGAGAGATTTTCCATCACCGTATACGCTCAAAGAGAGGGACCATTCACCATGTCATGCACTCGAAGAGAGGCGTCATTCATCGCGACACACGCTCAAAGAGAGGGGTCGTCTATCACACTCTAAGATAGGGATCATTCAATATGACATGCACTTGAAGGGTCATTCATTGCGACATACGCTCAAAGAGAGAGGTCGTCCATCACAGTATACGCTCAAAGAGAGGGACCGTTCACCATGACATGCACTCGACGAGAGTGGTCATTCGTGGAGACATACGCTCAAAGAGAGGGGTCGTCCATCACGGTATACCCTCAAAGAGAGGAACCGTTCACCATGACATGCACTTCAAGAGAAGGTCATTCGTTGCAACATACACTCAAAGAGAGAGGTCATCGATCACGGTATACGCTCAAAGAGAGGGACCGTTCATTATGACATGCACTCGAAGAGAGTGGACATTTATAGAGACATACGCTGAAAGAGAGCTATCGTCCAATACGGTAAACACTTAAAGAGAGGGACCATTAACCAAGACATGCACTCGAAGAGAGGGGTCATTCACTACGACATACGCTCAAAGAGAGGGGTCGTCTATCACGGTATACGCTCTAAGAAAGGGACCGTTTTATTATGACATCCACTCGAAGAGAGAGGTCATTCATCGCGATATACGCTCAAAAAGAAGGGTCGTGCATCACGGTATACGCTCAAAGAGAGAGACCGTTCATTATGACGTACACTCGAATAGAAGGGTCATTCCTCGCGACGTACGCTCAAACAGAGGGGTCATAGATCACGGTATACGCTCAAAAGGAGGGACTGTTCACCATGACATGCACTCAAAGAGAGGGGTCAATCAACGCGACATACGCTCAAAGAGAGGTGTCATACATCACGGCGTACGCTAGAAGAGAGGGACTGTTCATTATGAAAACGCTTGAAGAGAGGGGTCGTTCATCTCGGTATACACTAAAAGAGAGGTACCGATAATTATGACATGCACTGAAAGAGAGGATTCATTCATCGTGATATACACTGAAAGAGATTGGTTGTCCATTATCGTATACGCTCAAAAAGAGGGACCACTCACCATGTCATGCACTCGAAGAAAGGGTCATTCATCGCGACATACGCTCAAAGAGTGGGGTCGTCATCACGGCATACGCTCAAAGAGAGGGACCGTTCATTATGACATACCATCAAAGAGAGGGGTCATTTACCATGACATACGCTAAAAGAGAGGGGTCGTCCTTCACGGTATACGCTCAAAGAGAGCTACCGTTTATTATGACATGCACTGAAAGAGAGGTGTCATTGATCGTGACATACGCTCAAAGAGAGGGGTCATTCATCGCGATATACGCTAAAAGAGAAGGGTAGTGCATCACGGAATACGCTCAAAGAGAGAGACCGTTCATTATGACGTACACTCGAATATAAGGGTTATTCCTCGCGACGTACGCTCAAACAGATGGACCGTTCATTTTGACATGCACTCGAAGAGGGGTTATTCATCACGACAAACGCTCAAAGAGTGGGGTTGTCCATCACGGTATACGCTCAAAGAAAGGGATCGTTCATTATGAAAAACACTCGAAGAGAGTGGACATTTGTAGAGACATACGGTCAAAGAGAGCTGTTGTCCAATACGGTAAGAACTTAAAGAGAGGGACCATTAACCTAGACATGCACTCAAAGAGAGGGGTCATTCACTGCGACATACGCTCAAAGAGAGAGGTTGTCTATCACGGTATACGCTCTAAGAAGGGGATCGTTCATTATAACATGCACTCGAAGAGAGAGGTCATTCATCGCGATATATGCTCAAAGAGAAGGGTCTTGCATCACGGTATAAGTTCAAAGAGAGAGACCATTATGACGTACACTCGAATAGAAGGGTCATTCCTCGCGACGTACGCTCAAACAGAGGGGTCATAAATCAGGTATACGCTCAAAAAGAGGGACTGTTCACCATGACATGCACTCAAAGAGAGGGGTCAATCAACGCGACATACGCTAAAAGAGAGGTGCCGTCCATCACGGCATACGCTAGAAGAGAGGGATCGTTCATTATGAAAACACTTGAAGAGAGGGTCATTCACCGCGACAAAAGCTCAAGGAGAGGGGTCGTCCATCTCGGTATAAACTCAAATAGAGGTACCGTTTATTATGACATGCATTGAAAGAGAGGGTCATTCATCGTGACATACACAGAAAGAGAGTGGTTGTCCATTATCGTATACGCTCAAAAAGAGGGACCACTCACCATGTCATGCACTCGAAGAAAGGGTCATTCATCGCGACATACGCTCAAAGAGTGGGGTCGTCATCACGGCATACGCTCAAAGAGAGGGACCGTTCATTATGACATACCATCAAAGAGAGGGGTCATTTACCATGACATACGC
This sequence comes from Abelmoschus esculentus, assembly GCA_035048815.1. Classification (NCBI taxonomy): domain Eukaryota; kingdom Viridiplantae; phylum Streptophyta; class Magnoliopsida; order Malvales; family Malvaceae; genus Abelmoschus; species Abelmoschus esculentus. The sequence goes on along the minus strand of JAUCBN010000007.1, from coordinate 14,810,526 downwards.
TAAAAGAGAGGGGTCGTCCTTCACGGTATACGCTCAAAGAGAGCTACCGTTTATTATGACATGCACTGAAAGAGAGGTGTCATTGATCGTGACATACGCTCAAAGAGAGGGGTCATTCATCGCGATATACGCTAAAAGAGAAGGGTAGTGCATCACGGAATACGCTCAAAGAGAGAGACCGTTCATTATGACGTACACTCGAATATAAGGGTTATTCCTCGCGACGTACGCTCAAACAGATGGACCGTTCATTTTGACATGCACTCGAAGAGGGGTTATTCATCACGACAAACGCTCAAAGAGTGGGGTTGTCCATCACGGTATACGCTCAAAGAAAGGGATCGTTCATTATGAAAAACACTCGAAGAGAGTGGACATTTATAGAGACATACGCTCAAAGAGAGATGTCGTCCAATTCGGGAAACACTTAAAGAGAGGGACCATTAACCAAGGCATGCACTCGAAGAGAGGGGTCATTCACTACGACATACGCTCAAAGAGAGGGGTCGTCTATCACGGTATACGCTCTAAGAAAGGGACCGTTCATTATGACATACACTCGAAGAGAGAGGTCATTCATCGCGATATACGCTCAAATTGAAGGGTCGTACATCATGGTATACGCTCAAAGAGAGAGACCGTTCATTATGACGTACACTCGAATAGAAGGGTCATTCCTCGCAACGTACGCTCAAACAGAGGGGTCATAAATCACGTTATACGCTCAAAAAGAGGGACTGTTCACCATGACATGCACTCAAAGAGAGGGGTCCATCAACGCGACATACGCTAAAAGAGAGTGACCGTTCAGCATGACATGCACTCAAAGAAAGGAATCAATCACAGCGACATACGCACAAAGGGAGGTGTCATCTATCACGATATATGTTCTAAGAAGGGGACCGTTCATTATGACATGCTCTTGAAGAGTGAGGTCATTCACCGCAACATACGCTCAAAAAGAGGGGTCGTCAATCACAATATACGCTCAAAGAGATGGATCGTTCACCAAGATATTCACTCTAAGATAGGGATCATTCATTGCGACATACGCTCATAGAGAGGGACCCTTCATTATGACATGCCCTCGAGGAGAGGGGTCATTCATCGCGACATACACTGAAAGAAAGGTGTCGTCCATCACGGTATACGCTCTATGAAAGGGACCGTCTATTATGACATGCACTCGAAGAGAGGGGCATTCATCACGATATAAGCTTAAAGAGAGGGGACGTCCATCATGGTATCCGCTCAAATAGTGGGATCGTTCACCATGACGTACTAGAATAGAGGGGTCATTCATTGCGACATATGTTTAAAGAGAGGGATCGTCCATCACGGTATACGCTCAAAGAGAGGGACCATTACGCTCAAAGAGAGGGGTCATCCATCATGGTATACGCTCTAAGAAAAGAACCGTTCATTACGAAATATACTCGAAGAAAGGGGTCATTCACAACTACATATGTTCAAGGAGAGGGTCATCCATTACGTCATACGCTCGAATAGAGGGATCATTCACTGCTACATACGCCTAAAGAGAGGGTCATCCATCACAGTAAACACTCTAAGAAAGGGATCGCTTTATGAAATACGCTCGAAGAGAGGGGTCATTCACCGCGATATACGCTCAAAGATTAGGTTCATCCATCACGGTATACACTTTAAGATAGAGACCGTTCATTATGACATGCACTAGACAAGAGGGGTCATTCATCGCGACATACGCTCAAAGAGAGTGACCGTCCACCATGATATGCACTCAAAGAGAGGGGTCATTTATTGCGACATATGCTTAATGAGAAGGGTCGACCATCACGGTATACGCTCAAAGAAAGAGACCGTTCATTATGACTTGCACTCGATGAGAGGGGACATTCATCGCGACATTCGCACATTGAGAATGGTCATTGTAGCGACCTTTTTCAGTTTGAAAGATGAAAACGAGAAATTAATTTGAAAAGTATTAGGGAGTACAAGGTCTTTAGTGCTATTGGTTTAATCCCCTTCGAAAATGTTATTTAAAAAAATTAAATTCTTTTGGAAAAATAAATTTGGAGCCACCACCGGTTACTAAGGTAGACTGAACACCTTAAAAGGAAAACCAAAGATTTATTTTAAAAAAGGGTTCAGGAGTTGGTTCTGCTTGGGGAATGATTAGCACACCCATCACTCATTGAAATCGGTACCAAAAATATTTTTTAAAAAAATCATTTTTGAACTTTAATTTAATTTTAAATCGTTTTCTAAATTCAAAATTGACCTTAATTAAAAGGGCTTAATTTAATTGGTGAATTCAAATCAATAAAGCATTTAATTAATAAGGTTGACGATACCCCAGACCAAAGACTAAATCAACGTCAAATAATACCGATCGTCGCGTTAGTTTAGGGTTTAAATCTCGCACGTCACCTTTATGAATGATGCAACATAAACAGTAATGATGTCATGATCTTGTCGGTTTTTAATTTTAATTACCTAGAGATGGTGAAAAATAATTTTAATATTTCGTTCAACGTCCAATGATTCGGACCGTTACGAAATGAGCATAAAAACTAATGATCACCTCTTTTCTTAGAATTTAATCAATTAAATAAATAGAAACTGACCTAAATAAATAATACCAAATTATGTGAATGATTATAATCTAGTGAATGAGCAAAAACATGCAAAATCCAAAGGTAAATAATCGAATGACTAAGCGCATGCATTTGTTGAGACAAATTCTAGAAATAAAATATCGTTATTATTCTATCAACGTGGCATAGAAACAATAGGATGACTACCTCAATATGAAGAATCAAACATAAATAAATACACATACAAGCAACAACTGCTTTTCATTTACAGACCATGTAATATATATAGGATAAAACAAAACGACATGCTTATGAATAAATTAAATAAAACAAGGACGCCTGTATACATAACTAGTGATACACATGAACATGCATATATACATATATATTCGATTAAATAAAGATATCATAATATAAAATAAAACGATAAATTACACAAATAATAAAATAATATATATATAAGGTACAGACAGGTTAATGTTTTTGGAAAATATATAAAACATATATAAGGAAACATATTTACCATATTTACCATCTATAATATATTTAAACTTTAGAAAAAAAGAAACTTGAAAATATACAAAATTGGCACAACAGTCCATACTAGAAATTAAAGACGTTTGCTACCGTTTAGGAAAAAGAGAAAATAAAGGAGATTAATGGAAATTTTTATATAATTTTTAAAATACAAAGAAATTAAATGAGAATTTAATAAAATATTTATACCACATTTTGTGAAATATAAAAGAAAACATTTTAGAAAACTTCATTTCAACCTTCAGTGGAACAAAAATGCTTAAAATTCTCTGAGATTTTAGATGAACATCAAGTGTTGTTCATCCCCTTTATACCCAAAAACGTTATATTTCTTAAAAAGAAAAACCAAAACTCATGTTCTTCCATAAAAGAATCATGACCCACCTGGAAACTTAAACCCACTTTCAAAAAAGAATGTTTATTCCTTTCCTTCACTCAAAATCAGACCTTAAGTCGAAGGGTTCAGATTTGAACTCCAGACAAAACCACTTTTGAGAAAATCCTACCATTTCAATACTTATTTGAGTCAAAGTCTCCCTCGTCAATAACTTGGAGGTTGTTTCGAAAGAAAAAGAGAAAGGATGAAAGATTGGTGTTGTTCATCGGTGACACCAGCCTTGGACACCACGCACGGCAGCGACGGTTCAGATCCGAAAGGTAAGATCCTTTCTTCTACTTGTTTTGTTGTTTTTAGCTTTGTATGTGTGCGAGATCGAAAGAAAAAAAATATTTACCTCTAGAAATCGAGGAGTTTTTTTTCTATTGATGTTGGTTCTCTTACAAAGAAGTTCTGGAATTTTTACCCCCGTTTACAAATCTGGAAAATCCGGTCATAGATCCTAGGATTTTAGATCTTTGATTACATCTGATTAGGGGTTTCCAAATTTGATTTTCTTGGTGATATTAACCATTTCCTTTCTTGATTCTGTGCATGAGCGGCGGCCGCATAATCGACATAAAATCTGGTGGCAGCGGGATTTCTGGTGGTTCTATTTGGGAGGTCAACGGTCAACACCTCGGTTGTTGGGTGCGTGGGGACTTGAACGGCCGTAAGGAAAGATGGAACGGCAGTAGCGTGCTTGGTACTCGCCTTGGGGAGCTGAATGGTCTCTTTCTTCTTCAATCTGACCATTGATCATAATCTAATCCAATGGCACAGATTTGGAAGGCGGCTGCAAAGGTAGGGCAAATTAGTAAGGGTTTTATTATATTGGGCTTTAATGTGGATTGTTAATTGAACATGGACAATTAATATTATTAGGCTTTTTTAATTTTATAATAATATTTTTTATATTTTACATTGGGTTTATTATTATAATAATATTATACATGAATATTAGTAACACCATTAATTGCCATACAATATATATACATGACTTAATACGTATTTAATATCTGCAAAATAAAACAAACATGCTGCACATACAAACATAAATATATTACATACATTATTAATGCATAGTTATGCAACATAATATATCACATTTGATGATTTCATAATATCTACAAGTACATATTATATATATACACACACCGATAGAACTTAAACAAATAGTAAGGTAGAATATTACCATGCGTAGTACACATATTATTATAATAAACACACGTACAAACATAAAATATTAATGTAAAATATATGCCCAATATATTAATACCCATAAAAAATTAAAGCGTCCAAGACCATTATTTTAAAAATAAAAGTAACAAGTTAGACCCGGATAGAAATGGTGATTACAGTCGTCCATCACGGTATATACGCTAAGAAAGGGACCGTTCATTCTGGCATGCAGTCGAAGAGAGGGGTCATTCAACGCGACATAGACTCAAAGAGAGGGTCATCCATCACGACATACGCTCAAAGAGAGGAATCGTTCATTATGAAATACGCTTGAAGAGAGGGGTCATTCACTGCGACATACGCTCAAAGAGAAATGCCATCCATCACGAGATATGCTCTAAGAAAGGGACAGTTCATTATGAAATATGTTCGAAGAGAGTGGCCATTCACCGCGACATATGCTCAAAGAGAAGGTCATCCATCACAGTATGCGCTCTAAGAAAGGGACCTTTCATTATGACATGCACTCGAAGAGAGGGGACATTCATCGTGACATACGATCAAAATGAAGGGTTGTCCATCAAGGTATACGCTCTAAGAAAGGGACCTTTCATTATGACATGCACTCGAAGAGAGGGGTCATTCATCGCGACATACACTCAAAGAGAAGGGTCGTCCATCATGACATACGCTCTAAGAAAGGGACCATTCATTATAACATGCACTCGAAGAGAGGGGTCATTCATCGCGACATACACTCAAAGAGAAGGGTCGTCCATCACGACATACGCTCTAAGAAAGGGACCGTTCATTATGACATGCACTAGAAGAGAGGGGTCATCCAACGCGACATACGCTCAAAGAGAGTGGTCGTCCATCACGGTATACGCTCAAAGAGAGTGGTCGTCCATCACGGTATACGCTCAAAGAGAGGTATTGTTCACCATGACATGCACTCAAAGAGTGGGGTCATTCATCGCGATATATGCTCAAAGAAAGGAACCGTTCAGTATGACAAGCCCTCAAAGAGAAGGGTCATTCATCGTGACATACGCTCAAAGTGAGGGGTCTTCCATCACGGCAAATGCCCAAAGAGAGGGTCCGCTCACCGTGACATGCACTCGAATAGAGGGTTCCTTCATTGCAACATACATTTAATGAGAGGGTTCCTTTCATTATGGCATACTCTCGAAGAGAGGGGTCATTCACCGCAACATACGCTTAAAGAGAGGGGTCGTCCATCACGGTATACACTCTAAGAAAGGGACCGTTCATTATGACAAGGAATCAAAGTGTGCGGTCATTCATCTCGACATACGCTCCAAGAGAAGGTCGTCCATCACGGTATACGCCCTAAGAAAGGACCGTTCATTATGACATGCACGCGAAGAGATGGGTCATTCATCGCGAAATACACTCAAAGAGAGGAGTCGTCCATCACGGTATACGCTAAAAATGAGGACCGTTCACACTTACAAGCACTCAAAGAGAGGGGTCATCTATCGGGACATAGGATCGTCCATCACGGGATACACTCTAAGAAAGAGAGTATTTATTATGACATGCACTCGAACAAATGAGTCATTCATCGCGACATACGTTTAAAGAGAGGTGTCGTCCATCACGGTACACGCCGAAAGAGAGAGATCGTTCACCATGATATGCATTCAAAGACAGGGGAAATTCCATCACGGGATACGCTCAAAGAGAGGGATCGGTCATTACGACATACTCTCGAAGAGAGGGGTCACTCACCGTGTCATACGCTCAAAGAGAGGGGTCATCCATCACGATATACGCTTTAAGAAAGGGTTATACGCTCAAAGAGAGGTTTCGTCCATCACGGTATACGCTCTAAGAAAGGGACCGTTCATTATGACATGCACTCGAAGAGAGGGGTCAATCATCGCGACATACGCTCAAAGAGAAGGATCGTCCATCACGGGATACGCTCTAAGAAATGGACTGTTTATTATGACATGCACCTGAAGAGAGGGGTCATTCATCGCGACATACATTCAAAGAGAGGGGGTCGTCCATCATGGTATACGCTCAAAGAGAGACTGATCATTACGACATACTCTCGAAGAGAGGGATCATTCACCGGGACATACGCTCAAAGAGAGGGGTCGTCCTCACGGTATACGCTCAATGAAAGGGACCGTTCATTATGGCATGCACTCGAAGAGAGGGGTATACGCTCAAAGAGAGGTGTCGTCCATCATGATATACGCTCTAAGAAAGGGACCGTTCATTATGACATGCACTCGAAGAGAGGGTCAATCATCGCGACATACTCTCAAAGAGAAGGGTCATCCATCGTGGTGTACTCTCCAAAAATGGGATTGTTTATTGTGATAAGCACTCCAAGAGAGGTGTCATTCATCACGACATAAATTGAATGAGAGGGGTCATCCATCACGGTATATGCCCAAAGAGAGGGATTGTCACCATGACTTGCACTCGAAGAGAGGGGTCATTCATCACAACATACGCTCAAAAAGTGGGTTCATCGATCATGGTATACGCTCAAAGAGAGGAAACGTTCAGTATGACATTCCCTCGAAGAGAGGGGTCATTCATTGCGACATACGCTCAAAGCGAGGGGTCGTCCATCACGATATACGCTCAAAGAGAGGGACCGTTTAACATGACATGCACTCGAAGAGAGGGGTCAATCATCGCGAGATACTCCCAAAGAGAGGGGTCGTCCATCACGGTATACACTCTAAGAATGGGACCGTTCATTATGACATGCACTCGAAGTGAGCGGTCATTCATCGCGACATATGCTGAAAGAGAAGGGTCGTTCATCATGGTATACGCACTAAAGGGCCGTTCATTATGACATGCACTCGAAGAGATAGGTCATTCATCGCGGCACACACTCAAAGAGAGGGGTCATCCATCACCGTATACGCTCAAAGATGGGGACCGTTCACACTGACATGCACTTAAAGAGAGGGGTCATTCCATCACGGGATACACTCAAAGAGAAGGACCGGCCATTACGACATACTCTCTAAGAGAGCGGTCACTCACCGCGTCATACGCACAAAGAGAGGGGTCGTCCACCACGATATACGCACTAAGAAAGGGTTATACTCTCAAAGAGAGGTGTCTTCCATCACGGTATACGCTCTAAGAAAGGGATCGTTTCCTTATTACATGCACTCGAAGAGAGGGTGGTTAATCATTGCGACATACACTCAAAGAGAAGGATCGTCCATCACGGGATACGCTCTTAGAAATGGACTGTTTATTATGACATGCACCCTAAGAGATGGGTCATTCATCGCGAAAAGCGTTCAAAGAGAGGGGGTCGTCCATCACAGTATACGCTCAAAGAGAGACCTACTATTACGGCATACTATCGAAGAGAGGGGTCATTCACTGCGACATACGCTCAAAGAGAGGGGTCGTCCATCACGGTATACACTCAAAGAAAGGGACCGTTCATTCTGACATGCACTCGAAGAGTAGGGTCATTCAGCGCGACACATGTTCAAAGAGAAGGGTCCATCGCGATATACGCTCTAAGAAAGGGACCGTTAATTTTGACATGCACTCGAAGAGATGGGTCATTCATCGCGACATACGCTCAAAAAAGGAGACCGTTCATTATTAAATACCCTTGAAGAGAGGGGTCATTCATCGCAACATACGCTCAAAGAGAAGTGTCGTCCATCATGGTATACGCTCTAAGAAATGGATCGTTCATTATGACATACCCTTGAAGAGAGGGTCATTCATCGCGACATGCGCTAAAAGAGAGGGGACGTCCATCACGGTATACGCTTAAAGAGAGAGATCATTCACCATGTCAAGCAGTCAAAGATAGGGATCATTCATAGCGACATACGGTCAAAGAGAGGAGTCGTCCGTCACGGCATTCGCTTAAACAGACTGACCGTTCATTATGACATACTCTCGAAGAGAGGGGTCATTCTCCATGAAATATGCTCAAAGACAGGAGTCGTCCATGCCGGTATACGCTCTTAGAAAGTGACCATTCATTATGAAATGCACTCGAAGAGAGGTGTCATTCATCGCGACATACGCTCAAAGAAAGGGGTCGTCCATCACGGTATACGCTCAAAGAGAGGGGTCACTCATCATGACATACACTCAGAGAGAGGGGTTGTCCATCACGTGATACGCTCAAAGAGAGGGACTGGTCCTTATGACAAACGCTCAAATAGAGCAGTCAATGACTGCGGCATACGCTCCAAGAGAAGGGTCGTTCATCACGATTTACACTCTAAGAAAGAGACTGTTTATTATGACATGCACTTAAAGAGAGGTCAATTGTCGCGACATGCGCTAGAAAAGAGGGGTCGTCCATCTTGGTATATCTTCTAAGAGAGGGACCGTTCACCATAATATGCACTCGAAGAGAGGGGTCATTCAACACGTCTACGCTCAAAGAGAGGGGTCATCCATCATGGCATACGCTCAAAGAGAGGGACCATTCATTATGACATACTCTCGAAGAGAGGGGTCATTCACCGTAACATACGCTAAAAGGGAGGTGTCATCCTTCACGGTATACGCTCTAAGAATGGGTCGTTCATTACGACATGCACTTGAAGAGAGTGTCATTCATTGCGACATATGCTCAATGAGAAGGGTTGTCCATCACGGTATATGCTCAAAGAAAGGGATCGTTCATTATGACATGTACTCGAAGAGAGGGGTCATTCATCACGACATACGCTCAAAGAGAAGGGTCGTCCATCATGGTATACGCTCTAAGAAAGGGACCGATCATTATGACAAGAACTCGAAGAGAGGGGTCATTCATTGAGACATATGCTTAAAGAGAGGGTCATCGATCACGGTATACACTCAAAGAGAGTGACCGTTGATTATGACATGCACTCTAAGAGATGGGTCATTCATCGAGACATACGCTCAAAGAGAGGGGTCATCCATCACGGTATACACCCAAAGAGAGGGACCGCTCACCATAACATGCACTCGAGTAGAGGGTTCCTTCATCACGACATACGATGAGAGGGGTTGTCCATCACAGTATACGCTCAAAGAGGGACCGTTCAATGATGTGATCCAAGCCAGCACCAAACTTCTTGCGGCCTTGCACATATTAGAGAAGAAGTCACAAGATTTAAACACTTGTGGCAAAGTTGATGATCTTAACAATTCAAGTTCAAACATGCTATTTCAACTTTCTTAGAACGTTTAACATGATTGGATACCCTTCTCTTTGAACGTTGTTGCGATGAATGACCCCTCTTTCCGCGTTCAAAAAAACCTAATCCTAAACCTTATATTGATCTTTAAGGGGTGGTGATAAACAAACTTTGACCCTTTTAGTATATTAAACTAAAAGAACCAGAAGTATCAAGATGGATAGAAGGGGGTTGACGCCACAAATACAAAAGTACTTGATAAGTCGATAAAGTTCTATGAAGAACTAAACGAGAAAAAATTCTCACAAGTAATTTTATGTAATCTGAATGGTGTGTTTACAAAATGAAATCCAAGTCCTATTCATAGTTTTCTAAGGGGTTTGGACGAAATGCCATTTAAATATTCGTAAAACCATTCATCTGAATGATGTCTCCCTCCAAATCTATTAAAAGAGTTGTAACTTTTCGGTCTAGCCTGCACAATCTTCAGTAATTAGGCCATATCTCGAGCTCTCGATATCGCATTGATGCGATTCAAAATGCGTTGGAAAGATAAGAGATAGAGGAATAACTTTAATGAAGACACCAAAACTCAATTCTTCTTTTATCCTGCTCGAAATTGGCAAACAAGTGGACCATCATGAATTTGTCCAATGAAGAGTGGTGCCTCTTTGTTTTGGCGTGAAATTCATATTTCCCTCCAAGGAGTGGCACCCAAACATGTTTCCCTCCATGGCTGATCGATTGTGTCCCTTGAGGAGGGAATATGTCCTTCCATGGTTGAGCTGAAGATTGTAGGGTGAGCTGAGATGAGCTGATTGAGTTGAAAGTGAGCTGATTGAGCTGAGTCAGCTAGCTAAAATTCTTCCTTTTAAGTTCATGAGCTGAAATAGTCCTCCATTTGAGCTCCTATGCATTCCTTTGCGTTTTAGATATTCTTGAGCTGCTACGAGCTATCATAATCCTTTCCAAGCAAAGTTGAGCTACCCTTGATGTCTTTAAGCTTCCTTAGACTATTATCTTTACTTAAAATAACTGAAACAATAAGTAAACAATGTGTGAGCTGACAAATTGAAATAAGCTAAAATGAGCTAAAAATAATATAGTTAGCTAATATTAAGAATACGCTAACTTAGAATAATTATAAAGATTTAGTTATGCAATCAAGAAGCATCACTTAAATAGAAAAAGCATGCTTTTCAAATTACAGAATGCATAAATTAGATAATAGAAGATAAAGTAAGGTAGAACTCCCTTAGAATCAGTTTGGAAGATTTTCAAGGATGTGATTAAATCATAGAGAAAATGCTTATTTCAAACAAAGATCATATTTATGGAGGGGTATTTCAACCCAAAGGAGGAACCTCCACCATCATGAAGACCTTCAAGGATATTTCTAAGGAAGTTATTCTTTATTCCATCATTTACTTATGCATGAATTTGCATGAGAAATTAAAGTTTGCATAAAATTACATTGCATTCAATAAACATGTTATTTATTAAAGTGCATGGAGGGAGATAAACAATCACATCAAATTGGAATATGAGACATCTTGATCATTATTTTCGATTAGGATACGGGCTAATTTGAGTCTTAAATTCTGCTTGAAATTTATTCATCTATGTCTTAGCTTTCCAAAGCATTTTGAATCACCTCAATCTAATATAGAGAGCTTAAGATATGGTCAATTTACTGAAGCCAGTACATGCTGTAATTTTATTACGGGAAAATGATGCATGAGAGAAGACAAATAATGTCCATAATTATCATCATTTGGAGAGGCTTTTCATATTTTACAAGGAGACATGTAATGAGGGTCTACTTTATTCTCTTCATCAAGGCAATTCATGTAGGATAATTACATGGAGATAAGCTTGGAATTGCAAGAGACATTTTCCATTAGACATACAGGATGTCCACATACATTATATGTTGTCTTCATCCATTCTACATGAGTAAGAAAGCCATGAAAATGCAAGAGTCTTCTCCAATAGACGTATATGAGTCTAGATTCATTCTAGATAATGTTAAATCTACAAAACCCACGTCACCACTACTATCTTCTGCGTTCATATTTTCTTCACAACCCTAATTGTGAAGGCAACTAACTTCCCACGAAAAAGTTACTCAAAGCTCTTACTCAAACCACGATCGGGCAACACATATATGATTCAAAATTTCACAACCAGGATCATATCATTTGGTATCAAATCTACGGCGGTTCAGTAATTCGAGTTAAAGGATAAAAGCTAGTCACATGTGCTAAAGATGTCTCAAAAGTTAACAAGATATAACGTTTATACAAGAGATGATGTACCAAACTTTTCACCAGATTTTCAATTTCAAAATTTCAGTCATGAGATGAAGAGATTGTTCCAAAAGCATTTTGACCCAATCACAAAGAAGTTGGATCGAATAATTGAAAGATGTTCATCTTCAATACCTCCTCCATTGATGGTTAAAAGGAAAGAAAAGTTGTGAAATGACGTTCGACCTTGTTCTAAATTGACACCCAATTTGAGTGACAAATCTTGCAAGAAGGATTTCAATTTTCGAACAAGATACAATGTAAAAATTTTAACATGAAGTGAGACAAAAATTTCTACATATTGCAATCAAGAAAGTCTAGGTCGTCTTCAAGAGTGTTTGGACAATTTTATCAAAGAAATACGATTGCAAGAGCAACTAGAAAAAGATTTTTTTGGAAAAAAAGAGAGAAAGAAACGAGAGTGGCAAAAGACATTGAGAGTGAAGAAAAAGAGTTTTGTGAAAAAGAGAGAAAAGAGAGTGAAAATGAAAAGGAATTTCAAAAAGAAGATGAGAGTGAGAAGAATGAGTTTAGAATAAATTATTTGTGTAGAAGAGAAAGAGAGTAAAATTTCATTTTACACTAACTTTAATCATTCTTCTTTTATTCTTTAATTTTCATTGTCACAAGATTGCATAATGATAAATTCAAGAGAAATTCGATATTATCGGTGTTTGGGAAGAGGACACATCCCGAGTCAATGTCCTAATCGTAGCACCATGATTCCTAAAGGAAAAGAAAGATTTATTACCAATGATGTTTCAGAAAAAGAGATCATTAAAGAAACAAAAATTGAAAAGTCACCACGAGGAGTTCAAAAAAGACTTATCCATCTATAGAAAAGACTTCTTTTTTATTTGGTGATGAAGAATATTTTCCTAAAGATGCTTGCAATTTGGGGATGAACAATTCGAACTATTCTACCTATGGTAAAAGATCTTTCTTGTTTTGCAATAACGTTCGTTCTTTTATCGATATTTTTTATTCAAGGACGAATTAACTTAAAGAGGGAGGGAATGATGTGAGCACGACTACATTCCTTACCTTATTTTCTACAACCTTATTGAGACCGTTTGATCGAGGCAAGTGTTTTACATTCGAGAAGCTTCAAGAAACTTATTCTTTCTTAATATGGGATGTTCAAAAAAAGATCATATTTATGGAGGTGTATTTCAACCCGGAGGAACTTCAACCATCATGAAGACCTTCAAGGATATTTCTAAAGGATTTATTCCTTATTCCATCTTTTACTTATGCATGAATTTGCATGAGAAATTAAAGTTTGCATAAAATTACATCGCATTCAATAAACAAGTTCTTCATTAAAGGGAATGGAGGGAGATGAAAAATCACGTCAAATTGGAATATGAGACATCTTGATCATTATTTTCGAATAGGATACAGGCTGATTTGAGTCTTAAAGTCTTCTTGAAATTTATTCCTTTATGTCTTTGCTTTACAACGCATTTTGAATCACCTCAATCCGATAACGAGGGCTTAAGATATGGTCGATTTACTGAATCAAGTATAGACTGTAATTTTATTACGGGAAAATGATGCATGGGAGACGAACAAATAATGTCCATCATTATCATCATTTGGAGAGACTTTTCATATTCTATAAGGAGACATGCAAAGATGGTCTACTTTATTCTCCTCATCAAGGCAATTCTAGTAGGTAATTACATGGAGATGATCTTTGAATTGCAAGAGACATTTTCCTTTAGACATTCAGGATGTCCACATACATCGTATGTTGTCTTCATCCATTCTACATGAGTGAGAAAGCCAAGGAAGTGCAAGAGTCTTCTCCATTAGATGTATATGAGTCTTGATTAATTCTAGATAATGTTAAATCATACAAGACTCTTTGTATTTTCAGCAATTATGAGGAAAGATGTGAAACAATGCATTCATGAGTTTTATTAGCATTGAGATTAAGAAACTACCTCCTTTGTAAGATTCTTCATATCTAGCCTATGGTTACTATAAATAGGTTGTCTATTTCATTGTAAAGGGGATAACTTTGATCATATATTAAACTTTGAAAGTGTTCTCTTTTTCCTGTTCTACAAGAACATTATTGGCTCCAAGTGGATTCTTGTGGCATTTTATCCATTTCATTTTTTATAGTGTTGGTTCCTAGCTCTCTATAGCTAGTGGGTCATGTTTCATTCTTTATAACTTCAATTCAATCATTTTATATTGTAGGTTCTTTGCTCTATATAACTAACGGGTCACAATACATAATCCTTGTTAAATCTACAAAACCCATGTCACCACTACAATCATTCGCGTTCATATTTTCTTCACAACCCTAATTATGATGGCAACTAACTTCCCATGAAAAATACTACTCAAAGCTCTTACTCGAACCATGATCGGGCAACACATATATGATTCAAAATTTCAAAATCGGGATTATATCAGGGATGGATGACCCTTCTATTTTAGCGTATGTTGAGATGAATGATCCCTCTTCGAGTGCATGTCATGGTGAACAATCACTCTTTGAGAGTATACTGTGATGGACGACCCCTCTCTTTGAGCATATGTCGCGATGAATGGCCCCTCTCTTCGAATGCATGTCATAATAAATAGTCCCTTTCTTAGAGCGTATACCGTGATGGACGACCCTTCTCTTTGAGCGTATGTCGCAATGAATGACCTCTCTCATCGAGTGCATGTCATAATGAATGGTCACTTTCCTAGAGAGTATACAATGATGGACGACCTATCTCTTTGAGCGTATGTCACGATAAGTGACCCCTCTCTTCAAGTGCATGTCATAGTGAATGGCCCCTTTCTTATAAAGTATACCGTGATGGTCGCCGCCGCTCTTTGAGCGTATGTCGCGATGAATAACCCCTCTCTTTGAGTGCATGTCATAATGAACGGTCCCTTTTTAGAGTGTATATCGTGATGGGTTACCCTTCTCCTTGAGCATTTTTTGCGGTGAATGACCACTCTCTTCGAGCGTATGTCAAAATTTATGGTCCCTCTCTTTGAGAGTATGTTGCGGTGAAAGACCCCTCTCTTCGAATGCATGTCATAATGAATGGTCTCTTTCTTAGAGCATATACCATGATGGACGACCCTCTCTTTAAGCGTATATCGGGATAAATGACCCTCTCTTCAAGTGTATGTCATAGTGAATGGTCCCTTTCTTAGAACGTATAACATGAAGGATGACCCCTCTCTTTGAGCGCATGTCCTGTTGAATGACCCCTCTTTTCGAGTGCATGTCATAACTAAAGGTCCCTTTCTTAGAGCGTATACTGTGATGGTTAACCCTTCTCTTTAAGCGTATGTTGCGGTGATACATGTATGAGAAGGCTAAAGTATTGCACCTTGAGCATAAATCTGAATTTGTCAGTAAAGTCTAGAAAGACAGCAAATTTGCGTTGTCTTTTTGGATGGGTTTCATGCATTTCTGGGCAGAGTTGTCTTCTTACAAATTAACCGTCATTCAGTTACCTTTTCAACGCATCTTGAAACGCATCAATTGGATATCGGGAGCTCAAAATATGTTTTTTTAACTGAAGATTGCGCGTGTAGAAAACTGGATACGGGATTATTATAGGATTTTGTAAAATTCAGCCCAAAAGCTACTATATAAAGTTTTTAGATGAATTAGACATTAAAATAAATTAATTCAAAGCTGGATTATAAAGCTTTGATCATTGTTATTAATATTTTATTTTATTCCCTACGATTCTTTTTAATTAGCTATCCATAAGCTGATTTTAGGGGATTTATTCTATTAAGCTATTCATATGTTGATATTTAAGGATTGATCAGCTATCTATTAGGCAATTCTAAGGTCTCCTTTAGATTATAAAAGGGGTAAACTCTTCTCTTGTAAAAAGACATGAAGAGTATGAATTTCTGAGTTATAAAAACTCTTGGCCTTGGGCCATTTTATTTGCAAGGTTGTCACCTTGCTATTTTTCTTATCAGAAGTCTTCTTCAACATAACTACTTCAAGTTTTTATGAGGGAGATTATCTTCACACTCTCGCTTGCCTAAGCAATCGCGTTTAGGAGGGTGAGTTAGAGCCGATTATGGTGTTTGCCTATCTAATTACGGATAGGAGGGTGCCTAGGACAACGACATATCATCAATTCACCGGAGAGATTCGTTTCGTTTGCAGGTGTTTGCCAATTCAATTGCGATTAGGAGGGTGCCAAGGACAAATCTATCCAACATCATACCACCACCCCCATCTATCCCGCTGCATATTTTATATCATGCGGTCAATGACACATCTATTCGAGCGTATGTCATAATGAACGGTCCATCTCTTTAAGCGTATGACCTGATAGACGACCCCTCTCTTTGAGCGTATGTCGCGATGAATGATCCCCACTCTTCGAATGCATGTCATGGTGAATGGTCCATCACTTTGAGTGTATATCGTGATGGACGACCCCTCTCTTTGAGCGTATGTCACGATGAATGACTGCTCTCTTCGAGTGCAGGTCATAATTAACGGTCCCTGTCTTATAGCGTATATGGTGATGGACGACCCCACTCTTTGAGCGTATGTCACGATGGATGACCTCTCTTCCCGAGTGTATGTCATAATGAACGGTCTCTTTCTTAGAGCGCGTACCGTGATGGACAAACCCTCTCTTTGAGTCTATTTTGCGGTGAATGACCCCACTCTTTGAGCGCATGTCATAATTAACGATCCCTTTCTTAGAGCGTATACCATGATGGACGACCCCTCTCTTTGAGCGTATGTTGCGATGAATGACCCCTCTCTTTGAGTGCATGTCATAATGAACGGTCCCTTAGAGCGTATTTCGTGATGGTCGACCCCTCGATTTTGAGCGTTTGTTGTGATGAATGACGTGCATGTCGTAATTTACGGTCCCTTTTTTAGAGCGTATTCCGTGATGGACGACCCCTTTCTTTGAGCCAATGTCACGGTGAATAACCCATATCGTTGAGCGTATGGCGTAATGAACGATCCCCCTCTATGAACGTATGATGTGTGGACAACCCCTCTCTTTGAGCGTATGTCGCAATGAATGACCCATCTCTTCGAGCGTATGTCATAATGAACGGTCCCTCTCTTTGAGTGTATGCCATGGTGAAGGATCCCTCTCTTTTAGCGTATGTCACGGTGAATGACCCCCATCTTTGATTACTTTTCAAATGTACGGTCTCTCTCTTTAAGCGTATACCATGATGGACGACCCCTCTCTTTAAGCATATGTCACAATGAATGACCACTTTGAGCGTATGACATAAGGAAAGGTCCCTCTCTTTGAGTGTATGCGGTGATGGATGATCCCTCTATTTGAGTGTATGTCATAGTGCTTGACCCCTCTCTTCGAGCGTATGTCATAATGAATGGTCCTTCTCTTTGAGCGTATGCCGTGATGGATGACCCCTCTCTTTGAGCGTATTTCGTTGTGAATGAAACCTCTCTTCGAGTGCATGTCATGGTGAACGATCCCTCTCTTTCAGCGTATATCGTGATGGACGACCCCTCTCTTTTAGCGTATGCCGCAATGAATGACCCCTCTTCGAGTGTATGTCATAAAGAATGGTCCCTTTCTTAGAGCGTGTACCGAGATGGACGACACCTCTCTTTGAGCGTAACTCACGATGAAAGACCCCTCTCTTCGATTGCATGTCATATTAAACGGTCCCTCTCTTTGAGCATATAACATGATCGATGACCCCTCCATTTGAGCGTATGTCACGATGAATGACCCTTCTCTTCGAGTGCATGTCATGGTGAAATGTCCCACTCTTTGAGTGTATACCGTGATGGACGACCCTTCTCCTTGAGCGTATGTCGCGGTGAATGATTCCTCTTTTCGAGTATATGTCATAATGAACGGTCCCTCTCTTGGAGCTTATACCGTGGTGGACTACCCATCTCTTTGAGCGTATGTCGCAAAGAATGACCCCTCTTTTAGTGCAAGACATAATAAACAATCCCTTTCTTAGAGCGTATACCGCAATGGACGACCCTTCTCTTTCAGCGTATGTCGCGGTGAATGACCCCTCTCTTCGAGTGCATGTCATAATGAATGGTTCCTTTCTTAGAGTGTATACTCTGGTGGACGACCCCTCTCTTTGAGCATATGTCGCGGTGAATGGCCCTCACTTCGAGCCCATGTCATAATGAACGGGCCCTCTCTTTGAATGTATGTCGCGTTGAGTGGCCACTCTCTTCGAGTGCAAGTCAGGGTGAAGGTCCCTCTCTTTGAGTGTATAACGTGGTGGACAATACTTCTCTTTGAGAGTATGTTGCGATGAAAGACCCCTCTCTTCGAGTGCATGTCATAATGAACGGTCCCTTTTTTGGAGCGTACAGAGCGTGATGGACGACCCCTCTCTTTGAGCGTATGTCACGAAACACGATCCCTCTCTTTGAGTGCATGTCATATTGAACGGTCCCTCCCTTTAAGCATATACCATGATCTATGACCCCTCTCTTTGAGCCTGTGTTGCGATGAATGACCCTTCTCTTGGAGTGCATGACATGGTGATCGATCCCTCTCTTTTAGCGTATACCGTGATGGATGACCCCTCTTTTTGAGCGTATGTCGCGATGAATGATCCCTCTCTTCGAGTGCAATTCATAATCAACAATCCCTTTCTTAGAGCATATATCGTGATGGACGACCTTTCTCTTTGAGCGCATGTCGCAATGAATGACCCCTCTCTTCGAGTGCATGTCATAATGAGCAGTCCCTTTCTTAGAGCGTATGTCGTGATGGATGACCCCTATCTTTGAGCGTATTCTGCGATGAATGACCTCTCTTTGACTGCATGTCATGGTGAACGGTCCCTCTCTTTGAGCGTATACCGTGATGGACGACCACTCTCTTTGAGCGTATGTTGCAATGAATAACCCCTCTTTTCGAGTGTATATCATAATAAATGGTTCATCCCTTTAAGTGTATGTCGTGATGAACGACCTATCTCTTTGAATGTATGTCGCGATGAATGACCTCTCTCTTCCAGTGTATGTCATGGAGAACGATCCCTCTTTGAGCTTTTACCGTGACGGACGACCCTATTCATTAAGTGTATGTCATGATGAATGACCCCTCTCTTCGAGCGTATGTCATAATGAATGGTCCCTCTCTTTGAATGAATGTCATGATGGACGACCCCTCTCTTTGAGCGTATGTCGCAATGTATAACCCCTCTCTTTGAGTGCATGTCATGGTGAACGGTCCCTCTCTTTTAGCGTATACTGTGATGGACGACCCTTCTCTTTGAGCGCATGTTACGATGATTGACCCCTCTCTTCGAGTGCTTGTCATAATGAACAATCCCTTTCTTATAGCGTATACCTTGATGGATGACCACTCTCCTTGAGCGTATGTCGTGGTGAATGACCCCTTTCTTCGAGCGTATGTTATAATGAATGATCCCTTTCTTTGAGCGTATGTCGTGATAGACGATCCCTCTATTTGAACGTATGTCGCGATGAATGATCCCTATCTTCAAGTGCATGTCATGGTGAACGGTCCCTCTCTTTGAGCATATGTCGTGATGGACTACCCCTTCTCTTTGAGCGTATGTCGCGATGAGTGATCCCTCTCTTCAAGTGCATGTCATAATAAACAGTCCCTTACTTAGAACACATAACATGATAGACGACCCTTCTCTTTGAGAGTATGTTGCGATGAATGACCCTACTCTTCGAGTGCAAGTCATAATGAATAGTCCCTTTCTTAGAGCGTATATTGTGATGGCTGACCCTTCTCCTTGAGCGTTTGTCGTGGTGATTGACACTCTCTTCGAGCGCATGTCATAATGAACGGTCCCTCTCTTTGAGCGTATACTGTGATGGACAACTCCTCTCTTTGAGCGTATGTCGCGATGAATGACCCCAATTTTCGAGTGCATGTCATAATGAACAGTCCCTTTCTTTGAGTGTATATCGTTACGGACGCTGCCAATCTTGGAGAGCATGTCGCGGTGAATGATCCCTCACTTTGAGCGAATGTCATAATGAATGGTCCCTCTCTTTGAGCGTATGTCGTGATGGATAACCCCTCTCTTTGAGCGTATGTCGCGATGATTGATCCCTCTCTTCGAGTGCATATCATAATGAACAGTTCATCTCTTAGGGCAGCTTATACCGTGATGGACGCCCCTGTCTTCGAGCATATGTCGCGGTGAATAACCCCTGTCTTCGATTGTATGTCATAATGAACGGTCCCTCTCTTGGAGTGTATACGGTCATGGATGACCCCTCTCTTTAAAAGTATGTCGCGATGAATGACCCGACTCTTTGAGTGCATGTCATAATGAACGGTCCCTTTCTTTGAGCTTATACTGTTTTGGACGCCGCTGCTCTTGGAGCGTATGCCGCGATAAATGACCCCTCTCTTCGAGTGTATGTCATAATGAATGGTCCCTCTGTTTTAGCGTATGCCGTAATGGATGACCCATCTTTGAGCGTATGCAGTGATGGACGACCCCTCTCTTTGAGTGTATGTCGTGATGAATGACCCCTATCTTTGAATGCTTGTTAAAGTGAACGGTCCCTCTCTTTGAGCGTAGACCGTGATGGAGGACCCCTCTCCTTGAGAATGTCTCGGTGAATGACCTCTCTCTTGAGTGTTTACCGTGATAGACGACTCCTCTCTTTGAGTGTATGTCGCGCTGAATGATCCTACTCTTCGAGTGCTTGTCATGGTGAATTGTCCCTCTCTTTGAGCTTATACCGTTATGGACAACCCCTCTCTTTGAGCGTATCTCGCGATGAATGACCCCTCTCTTCGTGTGCATGGAATAATTAACGATCCATTTCTTAGTGTGTATATCGTGATGGACGACCACTCTCTTTGAGCATATGTCGCGGTGAATAACCCATCTCTTCGAGCGTATGCCATAATGAACGGTTCCTTTCTTTGAGTGTATGCCATGGTGGAGGACCCTTCTCTTTGAGCGTATGTCGCGGTGAATGACCCCCTCTTCGAGTACATATAATGAATGGTCCCTCTCTTTAAGCGTATACCATGATGAACAACCCCTCCGTTTGAGCATATGTCGCAATGAATGACCTCTTCGAGCGTATGACATAATGAAAGGTCCCTCTCTTTGAGTGTATACCGTGATGGATAACCCTTCTCTTTGAGCATATGTCGCAATGAATGACCCCTCTCTTTGAGTGCATATCATAATGAATGATCCCTTTCTTAGAGCGTATACCGTGATGGGCGACCTCTCTCTTTGTAAGTCGCGATGAATGACCCCTCTCTTCGAGTGCATGTCATGGTGAATGGTTCCTCTCTTTGAGCGTATACTATGATGGACGACCTGTCTCTTTGAGCGTATGTCACGATAAATGACCCTGCTCTTCGAGTGCCCATCATATTGAATGGTCCCTTTCTTCGAGCGTATACCGTGATGGCTGACCCTTATCTTTAAGCGTATATTACGGTGTATGACCCTTCTCTTCAAGCGTATGTCATAATGCACGGTCCCTATCTTTGAGTGTATACCGTGGTGGACGACCCCTCTCTTTGAGCGTATGTCGCGATGAATAACCACTCTCTTCGAGTGCCTGTCATTATGAACGGTCTATCTCTTTGAGCGTAAACCGTGATGGATGATCCATCTCTTTGAGTGTATGTTGCGATGAATGACCCCTTTCTTAGAGCGTATACCGTGATGGAAGACCCCTCTCTTTGAGCGTACATCGCGGTGATTGACCTCTCTCTTCGAGCGTATGTCATAATGAAATGTCCCTCTCTTTGAGCGTATGCCATGATAGACGACTACTATCTCTGAGTGTATGTCGCAAGGAATAATCTCACTCTTCAAGTGCTTATCATGGTGAATTGTCCCTCTCTTTGAGCTTATACCGTTATGGACGACCCCTCTCTTTGAGTGTATATTGCGATGAATGACCCCTCTCTTCGAATGCATGTTAGGGTGAACGGTCCCTCTCTCAGACTGTATACTGTGATGGAGGGCCCCTCTCTTTGCGCGTATGTTGCCATGAATGACCCCTCTTTCCGAGTGCATGTCGTAATAAACAGTCCCTTTCTTAGAGCGTATACCTTGATTGATGACCCTTCTCTTTGAGCTATGTCCTAATGAATGACCCCTCTCTTCGAGTGTATGTCATAATGAAAGGTCCCTTTCTTAGAGTGTATACCGTGATGGACGACCCCTCTTATGAGCGTATGTCATGATGAATGACCCCTCTCTTCGAGTGCATGTCATATTTAATGGCCCCTTTCATAGAGCATATACCGTGATGGACGACCCCTCTCTTTGAGCGTATGTCATGATGAATGACCCCTCTCTTCGAGTGCATGTCATAATTAATGGCCCCTTTCTTAAAGCGTATACCGTGATGGACGAACCCTCTCTTTGAGTGTATGTCATGATGAATGACCCCTCTCTTCGAGTGCATGTCATAATTAATGGCCCCTCTCTTAAAGCGTATACCGTGATGGACGAACCCTCTCTTTTAGCATATGTTGCGATGAATGACCCCTCTCTACGAGTTCATGTCATAATGAACGGTAACTCTCTTTGAGCATATATCGTGATCGATGACCCCTCTCTTTGAGCAAATGTTGCGATGAATAACCCTTCTTAGAGCGTATATCAAGATCAACGAACCCTCTCTTCGAGCGTATGTCTCGATAAATGATGCCTCTCTTCGAGTGCTTTTCATAGTGAACGGTCCCTTTCTTACAGCGTATACCGTGATGGACGACCCCTCTCATTAAACGTATGTCGCGATGAATGACCCCTCTCTTCTAGTGCATGTCATAATGAACGGTCTGTTTCTTAGAGCGTATACCGTGATAGACAACCCCTCTCTTCGAGTGCTTGTCATATAATGGTGAATGACCCCTCTCTTCTAGCGTATGTCATAATGAACGGTCCCATTCTTTGAGCGTAATCCGTGATAGACGACCCCTCCTTTTGAGCATATATCGGGATGACTAACTCCACTCTTTGAGCGTATGTCACGGTGGATGATCTTATCTTCTAGCGTATGTCATAATGAACGGTCCCTCTCTTTGAGCGTATGCCGTGATAGACGACCCCTCTCTCTGAGTGTTTGTCGCGAAGACTGATGCCACTCTTAGAGTGCATGTCATGGTGAACGGTCCCTCTCTCAGACTGTATACTGTGATGGAGGGCCCCTCTCTTTGCGCGTATGTTGCCATGAATGACCCCTCTTTCCGAGTGCATGTCGTAATAAACAGTCCCTTTCTTAGAGCGTATACCTTGATTGATGACCCTTCTCTTTGAGCTATGTCCTAATGAATGACCCCTCTCTTCGAGTGTATGTCATAATGAAAGGTCCCTTTCTTAGAGTGTATACCGTGATGGACGACCCCTCTTATGAGCGTATGTCATGATGAATGACCCCTCTCTTCGAGTGCATGTCATATTTAATGGCCCCTTTCATAGAGCATATACCGTGATGGACGACCCCTCTCTTTGAGCGTATGTCATGATGAATGACCCCTCTCTTCGAGTGCATGTCATAATTAATGGCCCCTTTCTTAAAGCGTATACCGTGATGGACGAACCCTCTCTTTGAGTGTATGTCATGATGAATGACCCCTCTCTTCGAGTGCATGTCATAATTAATGGCCCCTCTCTTAAAGCGTATACCGTGATGGACGAACCCTCTCTTTTAGCATATGTCGCGATGAATGACCCCTCTCTACGAGTTCATGTCATAATGAACGGTAACTCTCTTTGAGCATATATCGTGATCGATGACCCCTCTCTTTGAGCAAATGTTGCGATGAATAACCCTTCTTAGAGCGTATATCAAGATCAACGAACCCTCTCTTCGAGCGTATGTCTCGATAAATGATGCCTCTCTTCGAGTGCTTTTCATAGTGAACGGTCCCTTTCTTACAGCGTATACCGTGATGGACGACCCCTCTCATTAAACGTATGTCGCGATGAATGACCCCTCTCTTCTAGTGCATGTCATAATGAACGGTCTGTTTCTTAGAGCGTATACCGTGATAGACAACCCCTCTCTTCGAGTGCTTGTCATATAATGGTGAATGACCCCTCTCTTCTAGCGTATGTCATAATGAACGGTCCCTTTCTTTGATCGTAAGCCGTGATAGACGACCCCTCTTTTTGAGCATATATCGGGATGACTAACTCCACTCTTTGAGCGTTTGTCACGATGGATGATCCTATCTTCTAGCGTATGTCATAATGAACGGTCTCTCTCTTTGAGCGTATGCCGTGATAGACGACCCCTCTCTTTGAGTGTTTGTCGCGAAGACTGATGCCACTCTTAGTGTGCATGTCATGGTGAACGGTCCCTCTCTTTGAGCGTATACCGTGATGGACGACCCCTCTCTTTGAGCATATGTCGCGATGAATGACCCCCTCTACGAGTGCATGTCATAATGAATGGTCCCTCTCTTTAAGTGTATACCGTGATGGACGATCCCTCTCTTTGAGTATATGTCGCATTGAATTACCTCTTCGAGCGTTTGAGATAATGAAAGGTCACTCTCTTTGCGTGTATGCCGTGATGGATGACCCCTCTCTTTGAGCGTAGGTCACAATGCATGATCACTCTCTTCGAGGGTATGTCACAGTGCATGATCACTCTTTGAGCGTATGTCATAATGAACGGTCCTTCTCTTTGAGCGTATGCCGTGTTGGATGACCACTCTTTGAGCGTATTTCGTTGAGAATGAAACCTCTCTTCGAGTGCATGTCATGGTGAATGGTCCCTCCCTTTGAGCGTGTATCATGAAGATTGACCCTTCTCTTTTAGCGTATATCGCGGTGAATGACCCCTCTCTTCGATTGCATGCCATAATAAATGGTACCTTTCTTAGAGTGTATACCGAGATGGACGACACCTCTCTTTAAGCATATTTCACGATGAATGACCCCTCTCTTCGAAGTGCATGTCCAATTGAACGGTCCTTGTCTTGGAGCATATACCGTGATCAACGACCCCTCTCTTTGAGCATATGTCACGATGAATGACCCTTCTCTTCTAGTGAATGTCATGGTGAAATGTCCCTCTCTTTGAGTGTATACCGTGATGGATGACCCTTCTCCTTGAGCGTATGTCGCGGTAAATGATCCCTCTCTTCTAGCATATGTCATAATGAACAGTCCCTCTCTTGGAGCGTATACCATGATGGACCACCCCTCTCTGTGAGCGTATGTCGCGATGAATGACCCCTCTTCAAGTGCAAGGCATAATAAACAGTCACTTTCTTAGAACGTATACCGTGATGGACGACCCTTCTCTTTGAGCGTATGTCGCGGTAAATTACACCTCTCTTCGATCGTATGTCATAATGAATGGTCCCTCTCTTGGAGCGTATATCATGATGGACCACCCCTCTCTGTGAGCGTATGTCGCGATGAATGACCCCTCTTCCAGTGCAAGGCATAATAAACAGTCACATTCTTAGAGCGTATACCGTGATGGACGATCCTTCTCTTTGAGCGTATGTCGCGGTGAATGACCCCTCGCTTTGACTGTATGTCATAATGAACGGTCAATCTCTTTGAACG
This sequence comes from Abelmoschus esculentus, assembly GCA_035048815.1. Lineage (NCBI taxonomy): Eukaryota > Viridiplantae > Streptophyta > Magnoliopsida > Malvales > Malvaceae > Abelmoschus > Abelmoschus esculentus. Next base: position 14,784,860 of record JAUCBN010000007.1, on the reverse strand, counting down.
TATGCCGTGATGGACGATCCCTCTCTTTGAGCGTATGCCGCAATGAGTGACCCCTCTCTTAGATTACATGTCATGGTGAACGGTCCCTCTCTTTGAGTGTATATCGTGGTGGACAACCCTTCTCTTTGAGCGTACGTTGCGATGAAAGACCCCTCACTTCGAGTGCATGTCAGAATGAACGGTCCCTTTTTTAGAGTGTATAGCATGATGAACGACCCCTCTCTTTGAGCGTATGTCTCGAAGAACGACCCCTCTCTTCGAGTGCATGTCATATTGAACGGTCCCTCTCTTTGAGCGTATACCATGATCGATGACCCCTCTCTTTGAGCCTATGTTGCCATGAATGATCATTCTCTTCGAGTGCATGACAAGGTGAACGGTCCCCCTCTTTGAGCGTATACCATGGTTGATGACCCCACTTTTTGAGCGCATGTCGCGATGAATGACTCACCTCTTCGACTGCATTTCATAATGAACGGTCCTTTCTTAGAGCGTAATCCGTGATGGACGACCTTTCTGTCTGAACGCATGTCGCGATGAATGACCCCTGTCTTCTAGTGCATGTCTTAATGAACAATCTCTTTCTTAGAGCGTATGTCGTGATGGACGATCCCTCTATTTGATCTCATTCTGCATTGAATGACTTCTGTTCGAGTGCATGTCATTGCGAACGGTCCCTCTGTTTGAGCGTATACCATGATGGACGATCCCTCTCTTTGAGCGTATGTCGCGAGGAATAACCCCTCTCTTCGAGTGCATGTCATAATAAACAGTCTCATTCTTAGAGCTTATAATGTGATGGATGACCCTTCTCTTTGCGCGTATGTTGCGATGAATGACCCCTCTTTCCGAGTGCATGTCATAATAAATGATCCCTTTCTTAGAGCGTATACCTTGATTGATGACCCTTCTCTTTGAGCTATGTCCTAACGAATGACCCCTCTCTTCGAGTGTATATCATAATGAATGGTCCCTTTCTTAGAGTGTATACCGTGATGGACGACCCCTCTTATGAGTGTATGTCATGATGAATGACCCCTCTCTTCGAGTGCATGTCATATTTAATGGCCCCTTTCATAGAGCATATACTGTGATGGACGACCCCTCTTTGAGCGTATGTCATGATGAATGACCCCTCTCTTCGAGTGCATGTCATAGTTAATGGCCCATTTCTTAAAGCGTATACCGTGATGGACGAACCCTCTCTTTTAGCATATGTCGCGATGAATGACCCCTCTCTACGAGTGCATGTCATAATGAACGGTAACTCTCTTTGAGCATATATCGTGATCGATGACCCCTCTCTTTGAGAAAATGTTGCAATGAATAACCCTTCTTAGAGCGTATATCAAGATGAACGAACCCTCTCTTCGAGCGTATGTCTCTATAAATGACGCCTCTCTTCGAGTGCTTGTCATAGTGAACGGTCCCTTTCTTAGAGCGTATACCGTGATGGACGACCCCTCTCATTAAACGTATGTCGCGATGAATGACCACTCTCTTCTAGTGCATGTCATAATGAACAGTCTGTTTCTTAGAGCGTATACCGTGATAGACAACCCTCTCTTCGAGTGCTTGTCATATAATTGTGAATGACCCCTCTCTTCGAGCGTATGTCATAATGAACGGTCCCTTTCTTTGATCGTAAGCCGTGATAGACGACCCCTCTTTTTGAGCATATATCGGGATGACTAACTCCACTCTTTGAGCGTATGTCACGGTGGATGATCCTATCTTCTAGCGTATATCATAATGAACGGTTCATCTCTTTGAGTGTATGCCGTGATGGACGATTCCTCTCTTTGAGTGTATATCGCGATGAGTGACCCCTCTCTTAGATTACATGTCATGGTGAACGGTCCCTCTCTTTGAGTGTATATCATGGTTGGCAACCCTTCTCTTTGAGCGTATGTTACGATGAAAGACCCCTCACTTCGAGTGCATGTCAGAATAAACGGTCCCTTTTTTAGAGTGTATAGCATGATGAACGACCCCTCTCTTTGAGTGTATGTCTCGAAGAAGGACCCCTCTCTTCGAGTGCATGTCATATTGAACGGTCCCTCTCTTTGAGCGTATACCATGATCGATGACCCCTCTCTTTGAGCCTATGTTGCCATGAATGATCATTCTCTTCGAGTGCATGACAAGGTGAACGGTCCCCCTCTTTGAGCGTATACCACGGTTGATGACCCCACTTTTTGAGCGCATGTCGCGATGAATGACCCACCTCTTCGACTGCATTTCATAATGAACGGTCCTTTCTTAGAGCGTAATCCGTGATGGATGACCTTTCTGTCTGAACGCATGTCGCGATGAATGACCCCTCTCTTCGAGTGCATGTCATAATGAACAATCTCTTTCTTAGAGCGTATGTCGTGATGGACGATCCCTCTCTTTGATCTCATTCCGCGATGAATGACTTCTGTTCGAGTGTATGTCATTGCGAACGGTCCCTCTGTTTGAGCGTATACCATGATGGACGACCCCTCTCTTTGAGCGTTTGTCGCGAGGAATAACCCCTCTCTTCGAGTGCATGCCATAATAAACAGTCTCATTCTTAGAGCTTATAATGTGATGGATGACCCTTCTCTTTGCGCGTATGTTGCGATGAATGACCCCTCTTTCCGAGTGCATGTCGTAATAAACGGTCCCTTTCTTAGAGTGTATACCTTGATTGATGACCCTTCTCTTTGAGCTATGTCCTAATGAATGACCCCTCTCTTCGAGTGTATGTCATAATGAATGGTCCCTTTCTTAGAGTGTATACCGTGATGGACGACCCCTCTCTTTGAGCGTTTGTACAGATTAATGACCCCTCTCTTCCAGTGCATGTAAAAATAAACGGTCCCTCCCTTTGAGTGTATGTCGTGATGAACAAACCATCTCTTTGAGTGTATATTGCGATGAATGACCCCTCTCTTCGAGTGCATGTCATGATGAATGATCCCTCTTTGAGCTCTTACCGTGATGGACGACCCCATTCATTGAGTGTATGTCATGATGAATGACCCCTCTCTTTGAGTGTATGTCATAATGAATGATCCCTCTCTTTGAACAAATGCCATGACGAACGACCCCTCTTTTTGAGCGTATGTCACGGTGAATGACCTCTCTCTTCGAGCGTATGTCATATCGAACGGTCTCTCTCTTTGAGCGTATACTGTGATGGACGACCCCTCTCTTTATGCATATGTCGCGTTGAATGATCCCACTCTTCGAGTGCATGTCACGGTAAATGGTCCCTCTCTTTGAGCATATATCGTAATGGACGACTCCTCTCTTTGAGCGTACGTCGGGATGACTGACCCCTCCGTTAGAGTACATGTCATAATTAACGTTTCCTTTCTTAGAGCGTATACCGTGATGGACGACCTCTCTCTTTGACTGAATATCGCAATGAATGACCCCTCTTTTCGAGTACATGTCATAATGAACGGTCCCTATCTTTGAGCGTATACCATGATGGCCGCCGCTGTTGTTTGAGCGTATGTCGCGATGAAAGACCACTCTCTTCGAGTGCATGTCATAATGATTGGTCCCTCTCTTTGTCGCAATGAATGACCCATCTCTTCGAGTGCCTTTCATAATGAACGGTCCCTCTCTTAGAGCGTATACCGTGATGGACAACCCCTCTTTTTGAGCATATTTTTCGATGAATGACCCCTCTCTTTGAGTGCATGTCATGGTCAGCGACCCCTCTCTTTGAGCGTATACCATGATGGACGACCCTTCTTGTTGAGCGTATGTCGCGAGAAATGACCCCTCTTTTCGAGTGCATGCCAAAATAAATTGTCCCTTTCTTAGAGGTTATAACGTGATTGACGACCCTTCTCTTTGAGCGTTTGTTGCTATGAAATGACCCCTCTCTTCGAGTGCATTCTATAATGAACGGTCCCTTTCTTAGAGTGTATACCGTGATGGATGACCCCTCTTTTCGAGTGCATGTCATAATGAACAATCCCATTCTTACAGCATATACGATGATGGACAACCCCTCTCTTTGAGCGTATGTCGAGAGGAATGAGCCCTCTCTTCGAGTGCATGTCATAATAAACAGTCTCATTCTTAGAGCTTATAATGTGATGGAGACCCTTCTCTTTGAACGTATGTTGCGAATAATGACCCCTCTTTTCGAGTGCATTCCATAATGAATGGTCCCTTTCTTAGAGCATATACCGTGATGGATGACCTTTCTCCTTGACCGTATGTCACGGTGAATGACCAGTCTCCTTGACCCTATGTCGCGGTGAATGACCCGTCTCTTTGAGCGTAAGTCATAATGAACGGTCTATCTCTTTGTGCGTATACCATGATGGACGACCCCTCTCTTAACCGTATGTCGCAATGAATGACACCTCTCTTCGAGTGCATGTCATAATGAACGGTCCCTCTCTTTGTGCGTATACCGTTATCAATGACCGCTCCCTTTGAGTGTATGTTGCGATGAATGATACTTTCCTTCGAGTGCATGACATGGTGAACAACCCCTCTCTTTGAGCGTATACCGTGATGGACGACCCCTGTCTTTGAGCGTATCTCGCGATGAATGACCCCTCTCTTTGAGTGCAATTCATAATTAATGGTCCCTTTCTTAGAGCGTATACCGTGATGGACGATCCTTCTCTTAGAGCGTATGTCGCAATAAATGACCCCTCTGTTCGAGTTCATGTCATAATGAACAGTCCCTTTCTAAGAGCGTATATCGTGATGGATGACCCCTCTCTTTGAGCAAATGTTGCAATGAATGACCTTTCTCTTCGAGTGAATTTTATGGTGAACGGTTCCTCTCTTTGAGCGTATACCGTGATGGACGACCCCTCTCTTTGAGCATATGTCGTGATGATGACTCCACTCTTCGAGTGCATGTCATAATGAACGATAGCTTTCTTGAAGCGTATACCGTGGTGGACGATCCCTCTCTTTGAGCGTATGTTGCGATGAATGACCCCTCTCTTTGCGTACATGCCATAATAAACAGTCCCTCTCTTTGAGCGTATGCCATGATGGACGACCCCTCTCTTTGAGCGTATGTCGGGATGAATGACCCCTCTCTTTGAGTGCATGTTATGGTGAACGGTCACTCTCTTTGAGCGTATGCCGTGATAGACGACCTCTCTCTTCGAGTGTATGTCGCAAAAAATGGCCCTCTCTTCGAGTGCATGTTATAATGAACGGTCCCTCTCTTTGAGAGTATACAATGATGGACGATCCTCTCTTTGCGCGTATGACACGGTGAATGACCCCTCTCTTCGAGCGTATGGCGTAATGGATGGTCCCCTCTTTGAGCGTATGATGTGATGGATGACCCCTCTCTTTGAGCGTATGTTGCAATGAATAACCCATCTCTTCAAGTGCATGTCATTATGAATGTTCCCTCTCTTTGACCGTATACCGTGATGAACGACCCCTTTCTACGAGTGCATGTCATAATGAATGGTCTCTTTCTTAAAGCGTATATCATGATGGACGACCCCTCTTTGAGCGTATGTTGCGGTGATTGACCCCCTCTCTTCGAGTGTATGTCATAATGAATGATCCCTCTCTGATATGATCCCGGTTACATGAGTTTCTAGAATTTACTAATTGCCCGATCATGAACGTTGTAAGTAATTCAAAAGGTGATAAAATGAATTTAAAAGGGTTATTGATGATGGGATTGATATGATTGCGTAAGCTAATTTAGTGATTTGATGAGAACGTATAAGATGAATGAAGGATGATGATGAAGGCATATGTTTAATTAATGCATGAGTTATGATAGTAAGTAACCAGGAAAGAACCGACATTATAGAGAATGTCGACCCGAATCCTATTGGATGTTTTGAGGAACGAGGAAGTAACCAACACAATGTCATCCAACTTTCTTGTGATATGGTCAAAATATTTTTGTAACAATCTCTTTATCTCATGATTAAAATCTTGAGACATAATAAAACAAAGAAAAAAATCCTCACAAATCAAAATCTCACTATTAAACTCCAAAAAAAATTCACTAACCAAATCCTCACTGTCACTCAGAAAAAAGATCACTCCACACGTGTTTGCACTTGGAATAGGCTTTTCCCTTGATGAACACTCTTGCATTTTACCACTCATTCTCTCCCTATGTTCTTAAAGGAACTAGATCGACTTGATCAAATATTTTTCCTTGTGAAATCGGCTTAAAATAAAATTGAGTATGGTGGTAGATGTAAGGTAATATGATAGGAAAAAAATATGAAACCAATGATGCTAAAATTGAAGGATGGTGTAAAACACAAATGATGCTCAAAATCAAGAATCAAATTGATAACAAATGATGCAATATTCTTTCGCACTTTTATCTCAAGCTTTTCTTTTCTCTTTTGAATATTTTTCTTATTTTTATATCAATTTTTTAAAAAATTTTCTTCCGAGAAAATGAAAGTTAATACTTACTTGTTCGACTTAGCTCTGATACCAAATGATATGATCATGGTTACATGAGTTTCCGGAATTCACTAGTTGACCGATCGTGAATGTTGTAAGTAATTCAAAAGGTGATGAAATGAATTCAAAGGGGTTTTTGATGATGGGATGGATTGGTATGATTGCGGAAGCTAATTTAGTGATTTGATGAGAATGTATAAGATGAATGGAAGATGATGATGAAGACATATGTATAATTAATGCATGAGTTATGATAGTAAGTAACCCGGAAAGAACCGGCATTATAGAGAATGTCAACCCGAATCCTATTGGATGTTTAGAGGAACGAGGAAAGAATCAACACTATATAAAAGTAAAGACCCGTTTCCTATAATGTTCATAAACAAAAGACTATGACCCTCTAGTTAGAAACCTTGGTATATGGAAATAAGGAATGACGCCATAAGGAGAATTCCTTGATATGTCGGATAAGTTCAATGAAGAACAAAGAGATAAAACTCTCACACAAAAGTGTATTAGAGTCAAAGTTGATTTTTTTACAAATGAAATGCTAGGGACTATTTATAGGAAAACAAAATAAAAAAAGTCTAATAAATAAACATGACAATGATGACAAGACATTAAGGCTTGTGTTCTTCCATCTTCTTTGGTAGCTAAATAGTTTAATAGAATATGTAGGATGATTGTGAACAACACTAGGATAAATGTAGACATCCATTTGTACAAGGGATAGTGTCTCATTGAATTCCATGCTCATCTACAAGTCATTTATCCTCCTTGAATGTCATAATGGTATAAATAAAGAATCTCTTCAATGTGTATCTTATTGTAGAATTTGAATAGTCTCACAAAATGGATGATAAGAGGGCCTTGAATGCTTTTTTTTTCTGAAAAAAGATGTCATTCAATTTCTTGTCTCTCTTGCTGAATATGAAAAGTCTCACCTTGGTTCATGTTCATCCTTGCATGCCTTTCCTGTAATAAAATTCCAGTTTGCTTTGTCTTCGGTAAAATGATCATATCTCAAGCTCCCGATATCAGATTAATGTGATTCAAAGTACATTGGAAAGATAAGAAATAGGGAAACAATTTTTAAGAAGACTTAAAAACTCATTTCGGCCTAGATCCAACTCAAATATGGAGATTAAGTTGGCTTAATATACAAGACTCCTTGAATTCTCTCTTTATGTATTGTTTTAATTCATGCCTTCACTCTCACTTGATTTCTTGAATCCCAAAAGACTTCAAATGTCTTTATTCAGACTTAATGCACCTAATAACACAAAAACATATGTTAAAATAATGCAACTTATATGCAAATTAGAACTTAAATAAACTAGCATGCTTAATGAACATAACTTATTCAATGAACTAGCATGCTTATGAACTACCATGCTTACATGAGATAACATAATATTAAGTGAACTACCATGCATTCTTAAACATGCAAAATTATTAATGCTCATGCAACTACACGCAACAAACCCCTAAGCTAACACTCAAAAATGCATATACTGACATGAATAACTAAAAGATGAAATAAGGAAAAACTCCCTTAACCTTGAAGATCTTCGATGATGGTGGAGGTTCTTCCTTCGGGTTGAAATACACCTTAAAAAAATATGACCTTAGTTTAAACGTCCAAAAAGATGGAAAAATAAGCTTCTTGAAGCTTATTGAATGTAAGAAACTTGCCTCGGTCAAACGGTCTCAAAAAGGCTACAGAAAATAATTTAAGGATCGTATTTGTGCTCGCATCACTCTCTTTGAGCGTATACTGTGATGGATGACCCTTCTCTTTGAGTGTATGTCGCACTGACTGACCCCTCTCTTCGAGCGTATATCAAAATGAACGGCCCCTTTCTTACAGCGCATAACGTGATGGACGACCCCTCTCTTTGAGCGTATATTGTGATGAATCACCCCTCCCTTGGGAGCATGTTATAATGAACAGTCCATTTCCTAAAGCGTATACCGTGATGGACGACCCTTGTCTTTGAACGTATGTCACAATTAATGACCCCTCTCTTTGAGTGAATGTCATAATGAACAGCCCATTTCTTAAAGCGTATACTGTGATCGACAACCCCTCTCTTTGAGCGTATGTCGCGATGAATGGTCCCACTCTTCGAGTGCATGTCATGGTGAACGGTCCCTCTTTTTGGAAGTATACCGTGATGGACGACCCTTCTCTTTGAGCGTAAGTCGTGATGAATGACTCCTCTCTTTGAGCGTATGTCATAATGAACGGTCCCTATCTTTGAGCGTAAACCGTGATGGACGACCCCTCTCTTTGAGCGTATGTTAGGGTGAATGACCTTGTCTTCGAGCGTATGTCATAATGAACTGTCCCTCTCTTTGAGCGTATACCGTGATGGATGACCTCTCTCTTGGAGCGTATGTCGCAATGAATAACCCCTCTCTTTAAGTGCATGTCATAATGAACGGTCCCTCTCTTTAGGTTATACCATGATGGATACCCCTCTCTTTGAGCGTATGTCACGATGAATGACCCTTCACTTTGAGTACATGTCATAAATAATGGTCCCTTCCTTAGAGCGTATACAGCGATAGACGACCCATCTCTTTGAGCATATGTCGCAATGAATGACCCTTCTCTTTGAGTCCATGTCATAACGAACGGTCCCTTTTTTAGAGCGCATAACGTGATGGACGACCCCTCTATTTGAGTATATGTCGCAATGAATGACCCCTCCCTTCGAGTGCATGTCGTAATGAATGGTCCTTTTCTTAGAGCGTATACCGTGATGGTTGACCCCTTTCTTTGAGCGTATGTAGTGGTGAATGACATCTCTCTTCGAGCGTGTCATAATGAATGATCCCTCTCCTTGAGCGTATGCTGTGATGAACGACCCTTTTCTTTGAACGTATGTCTCGATGAATGATCTCACGCTTCGAGTGCATGTCATGGAGAATGGTTCCGCTCTTTGAGCGCATACCGTGATGAACTACCCCTCTCTTTGAGCATATGTCACGATGAATGACCCCTCTCTTCGAGTGCATGACATAATTAAAGGTCCCTCCCTTTGAGTGCTTACTGTGATGGACACCTCCGCACTTTGAGCGTATGTCGCAATGAATGACCCCTCTCTTCGAGTTCATGCCATAATGAATGGTCCCTCTTTTTGAGCATTTACCATTATCGGTGACTGAACGGTCCCTCTCTTTGAGCATTTATCCTTTGAGCATATGTTGCGATGAATGAACCTTCTCTTTGAGTGAATGTCATGGTGAACAGTCCCTCTCTTTGAACGTATACCGTGATGGCCGACCCCTTTCTTTGAGCGTATATCGCGATGAATGATCCCTCTCTTCGAGTGCATGTGATAGTAAACGGTCCATTTCTTAAAGCGTATACCTTGATGGACGACCCTTCTCTTTGAGCATATGTCGCGGTGAATGACCCCTCTCTTCGAGTGCATATCATAACGAACAGTCGCATTCTTAGAGCGTATATCGTGATGGATGTCCCCTCTCTTTGAGCGTATGTCGCAATGAATGACCCTTCTCTTCGAGTGCATGTCATGGTGAACGAGTCCTCTCTTTGAGTGTAAACCGTGATGGAAGACCCTCTCTTTGAGCGTATGTTGCGATCAATGACCCCTTTCTTCGAGTACATGTAATAATCAATGGTCTGTTTCTTAGAGCGTATACTGTTATGGACGACCCCTCTCTTTGAGCGTATGTCGCAATGAATGACCCCTCTCTTCGAGTGCATGCCATAACGAATGGTTATTTTCTTATACGTATACCGTGATGAATGACCCCTTCTCTTTGAGCGTATACTGTTATCGATGACCCCTCTGAGCGTATGTTGTGATGAATGACCCCTCTATTCGAGTGTATGTCATGGTGAACAGTCGCTCTCATTGAGCGTATAATGTGATGGACGACACCTCTCTTTGAGCGTATGTCGCGCCGAATGACCCCTCTCTTTGAGTGCATGCCATAATTAACGGTCTCTTTCTTAGAGCGTATACCTCGATGGACTCCTCTCTTTGAGCGTATGTCGCGATGAATGACATCTCTCTTCGAGTGCATGTCATGGTGAACGATCCCTCAATTTGAGCGTATATCGGGAAGAATGACCCCTATCATTGAGCGTATGTTGCGATTAATGACCCCTCTCTTCGAGTGCTTGTCATAATGAACGATACCTTTCTTAACGCGGATACTGTTGTGGATGACCCCTCTCTTTGAGCGTATGTCGCGATGAATGACCCCTCTCTTTGAGTGCATATCATGGTAAACGGTCCCTCTATTTGAGCGTATACCGATATGGACAACCCCTCTCTTGAAGCGTATGTCGCTATGAATAACCTCTCTTCTAGTGCATGTCATAATGCACGGTCCCTCTCTTTGACCGTATACTGTGATCGATGACCCCTCTCTTTGAGCGTATGTTGCGATGAATGACCCCTCTCTTCGAGCGCATGTTATGGTGAACGGTCGCTCTCTTTGTGTGTACACTATGATGGACAACCCCTCTCTTTAAGCGTATGTCGTGATGAATGACCCCTCTCTTTATTTAGTTTAATCAACACTCAAACTTATTTGTGTTTTTAATTTTATTTTACAGAAGCAATAAGACCAAAGGAAGCATATTAAGTATACCAATCCTTAAGAAGACGATAACTCGATAAAATACTTATCACTTATTACTTGACATGTACACTTGCACCCCAATTGTGCATATTCAGTACGAATCATTATAATGAACGGTCTCTTTCTTATAGCCTATATCGTGGTGGACGACCCCTCTCTTTGAGCGTATATCGCGGTGAATGACCCCTCTCTTCGAGCGTAAGTCATAATGAACGGTCCATCTCTTTTAGCGTATGCCATGACGGATGACCACTCTCTTTGAGCATATATCGCGATGAATGACCCCACTCTTTGAGTGCATGTCATGGTGAATGATCCCTCTCTTTGAGCGTATACCGTGATGGACGACCCCTCTCTTTGAGTGTATGTCGTGATGAATGAACCCTCTCTTCGAGTGCATGTAATAATGAACGGTCTCTCTCTTTGAGAGTATATCGTGATCGATGACCCCTCTCTTTGAGCGTATGTTGCGATGAATGACCCTTCTTTTCGAATGCATGTCATGGTGAACGTTCCCTGTCTTTGACCGTATACCGTGATGAACAGGTATGTCGCAGTGAATGACACTCCCTTTGAGTGCATGTCATAATGAACGGTCCATCTCTTTAAGTGTAAACCATGACGAACGACCCTTCTCTTTGAGCGTATGTCGCGATGAATGACCCCTCTTCGAATGCATGTCATAATGAACGGTCCCTCTCTTTTAGCGTATACCGTAATCGATGACCCCTCTCTTTAAGCGTATGTTGCAATGAATGACCCCTCTCTTCGAGTGCATGTCATAATAAACGGTCCCTCTCTTTGAGCGTATAAAGTGATCAATGACCCCTCTATTTTAGTGCAAATTATAGTGAACGGTTCCTTTCTTAGAGCGTATATCGTGATGAATGACCCCTCTCTTCGAGTGCATGTCATAATGAACAGTCCCTTTCTTAGAAAGTCTATCGTGGTGGTTGCCCCTCTCTTTGAGCGTATATCGCTGTAAATGACCCCTCTTCGAGCTTATGTCATAATGAACGGTCCCTCTCTTTGAGGGTATACCGTGATGGACAACCCTTCTCTTTTAAGTGTATGTCGCAATGAATGACCTTCTCTTCGAGTGCATGTCATAATGAAACAGTCCCTTTGATGTGAGCACATCATGTCAAGTTCAACAGGTTGATTCGGAGGTCTTACCATCAGGACCTATCACACGTTCTAAGGCAAAGAAATGCAGGGAAGCTCTTTTCCTTACTTGTGCTAACATTTCAGATTCATTTGAGAATGTTCATGCCTTAGAATATGATGTTTATAATGTGTTGCATGCTGATATGTGACATATTTAGGTATATATATTAGTATGTGTGTTTACTTATGTATATACTATGTTAATTATGTTTGCATTTGGTTTTAAGTGTGTTTGTGTGGTTAAAATAAGACTACAAGTCTTTTTAGATGTGTTTGCCTTGTTCTAATATAGGTACTTAGGAGAACCTTAGATCAAGTGGGCATACTCAGCTCATGTCCAGCTCAAGAGAGTGTATGCAGTTCAATACCAGCTCAAGTGGATTATATTCAAATCAGAAGAAGCTCAATGGTGTGCACGCAGCTCACCTTAGCTTGAGGCAGCTCAGTGGCTTAGCGCCCAGCTCCTTTTAGCTCCTAACACTCTTAGCTAGTTCGTTTAGCTCATCTCCATTTCCAGCTCAACTCAAATCAAGTTGAAGTGACCTACAACAGCTGAAAACTATCGTACACGAAGAGCAGGTGTCCTACGCATGTGCCATGCATGTGGGGCCCACATAGCACCCTTCTCCACAAGTTTGGGCATCCAAAAGCAAGCAAGCCAAACAAGGCCCTTGCTCTGAAGACCAATCAGCAACATTGGATAAGAATGAGTGGTTTCTTATTCAAATTCAAACATTAAACATATGTTTAATGTGTTTTAAGTGCCAAAACATGTGGCTAAGGATATAAGGAGCCTAGGAGAAGTTATTTGAGCATTTAAATTTTAATTTTCGTTTGAATTAAGGCCACAAATTCAAATTTGGCCAACTTCTCCTTTATTCCTATATATTTACTCAATTTTGTAAAGGCAAGGTTAGACAATTTTATGAAACAATATTTTTGTGAGAAATTCTCTCAATTTCAGTTCTTCATTGAACTTTTCTTGACATTTTTAGACTTTGTTTGAGTGTGTCAATTCCTTGATACTTCGGGTTCCTAGATCACTATCTAGAGGGTCCAAGTCCGTTGACGGAAAACATATTCGATTCGGGTCCGCTCAGTATATTGTTCGGGTTCTTTCGAGTTCAACGTTGTTATTATTTTTCCAGCAACTTCAACATCCAATTCTTCCATTTTGGATATTATAATGCAGCCATGAAAGCCCTTGAAGCATTTCATCTTCGTTAAATCCTAGAAACGCAGAAATCCTTCATCTTTTTCTTTCTTTGTTTTTTTTTTAGTTTTCTCTGTTCTCTAGTAATTTTAACACTACTCTTACGTCTATAATCTTGTGTTTATTGAAAAGATATGCGTGCTATTATCCTAGATCCGTTTCAAATAAGGATGGTTGTTTTTGAAGCAACGTATCCGTTTATCACCCTTTCTTAGGGCGTATACCATGATGGATGACCCCTCTCTTTGAGTTCATGTCATAATGAAAGCTCCACTTCTTAGAGTGTATACCATGGTGGACGACCCCTCTTTGAGCGTATGTCGCGATAAATGACCCTTCTCTTCTTTCTGCATGTCATAATGAACGTCCCTTTCTTAGAGTATATACCGTGATGGACGACACCTCTCTTTGAGCATATGTTACGGTGAATGACCCCTGTCTTCAAGCATCTGCTATAATGAACGGTCCCTCTCTTTGAGTGTATGTCATAATGAACGGTACCTCTCTTTGAGCGTATACCGTGATGGACGACCCCTCTCTTTGAGCATATGTTGTGATGAATGACCCCACTCTTCGGGTGCATTTCATAATGATCGGTCCGTTTGCTAGGGCGTATACTATGATGGACGACCCTTATCTTTGAGCGTATATCACGATTATTGACCCCTCTTTGAGTGCATGTCATAATGAATGGTCCCTTTCATAGAGTGTATATCGTGGTGGACGAACCCTCTCTTTGAGCGTATATCATAATGAACGATCCCTCTTTTTGAACGTATGCCGTGATGGATGACCCCTCTCATTGAGCGTATGTCGCGATGAATAACCATTCTCTTCGAGTGCATGTCATAATGAACGGTCCCACTCTTTGACCATATACCGTGATGGACGACCCCTCTCTTTGAGCATATGTCGCGATGAATGATTCCTCTCTTTGAGTGCATGTCATAATGAGCGGTCACTTTTCTTAGAGTGTATACCTTGATGGACAACCACTCTCTTTGATGGACAAATTGATTAGCCTAGACAAAGATTAAAGACTCATTATTCTGGTGTTAAAGGCCTATTAATTTGTAGGTTATCTGATGTGAGCACATCTACACAAGCTCAAACAGCTGATCCGGAGGTCTTACCATCAGGACCCATCACTCGATCAAAGGCTAAGCAATTCAGGGAAGTTCTTATTCTTAAATGTTTACAAGTCTCAGAATCCCTTAATAATGCATATGCCTTAGAGAATAAACTTTACACTATGTTACATACTGATGTGTAACATCTTGTAACTATATAGTACTTAAGCTAGTATTGTGTTTATTAAGCATGTAAATAGGTGTGTTTTCAATAAGTTCAATAAGAACACAAGCTCATAATCATGTTTACCATGTTTCTTTAGCTTGTTACATGTTTTCCAATATGATAACTATGTTTTTCAGCTTGTTTTAACTTTCTTTAATAAGTTTACAATACTTATGATGGTATAACTTTTGTTTTCTCATAGGCACAAGGAAGAGTACCAAATGAAGGACTTCACCTTAGCTCGGGAAAAGCTCAATGGATTTCTAGCAGCTCGTTTCAGCTCAACTAATCCTCAACATTTCAGCTAGCTGAATTCAGCTCAACTCAGCTCCATTCAGCTCAACTCCAGCTCTACTAGCTCAACTCAAGCTGGTGAGTCCCGGGATAGCTCAAAGGTGTCCTCCACGTGGGAGAGTGTGTCATGGTCATGTGACCAGCATGAGGGGCGTCCACCATCCATTCCAAGCATGTGCATGTGCATGGCATGTGGCAGATTCAAATTTCAAGATTTCCCTCCTTGAAGTTGGCGTCAAAGTAAGATAAGGACAAGGAGTTATTTCCTTTGAATTTCACACATAAAACACATGTGTTAAATGTTTGAAATTCAGTCTTCCCTCCCTCCAAAACCAGCCGGCCACAAAGGATAAGGATGAGTAGTTTTCTCATCCACATTTAACATAATTAACACATGTTAATTGTGCTTACATTTCAGCCACTCATCTGAAACTTCCAATTCAATTCTGGCCAAGTATTCTAGGCGCCAACTCCCTTGTACTAGCCTATATATATGTATACTTTGTAAAGGAAAAAAAGACAAATTTTGAATGAAATTTACTTTTGTGAGAATTTCTCTCATTTCGGTTCTTTTGAGAACTTTCTGACTTCTCAAGTTCGTTGCTTGCGTGGTCAACCCCTTTGATACTTTGGGTTCTCGGTTGTAGATAATCGAAGGGTCCAAGTCCGTCTGAAGCAAGTTCAAGATAAGGTTCGGGTTCGTTCAACAGATTGTTCGAGTTCATCCTTGGAGTTTGTTTCATTTTATTTCTTTTCCTTGTTTTTATTTCATTTTCGTACTACCCCTTGCATCCTATTTTTCAACCTTGTCAGAAACTTCATTTCTCACCAGTCACCTCACCAAAGACCAAACCTAGCCATAACCAAACCAATACTTTCAACGTTCCACCATTGTCAACTTCTCCGAGCCTTCATCTTCTACATTCTGTCTACCTATATTTTTCAGCCCTTTTAAACACCAATTTGCAGCCATGCTTATTGCAGGAGACATCTTACTTCAATCCTAGATCCGAAACAATCAAGAAGGCGTCCTCAACAAGGAGCCCTCTTATCATGTGGTATCAGAGCCTAGGTTGGATTACAAGTAAGAATCATCTTCGTGAGTGCAAAACCAATCAAAAACCAAAAAAAAGTCAAAAAAAAAAAGTCAAAGTCAACTCTAGTTAAAAAAAAAAATTTCGAAAATTCAAAAAAAATCAGAATATCAATAGTTGAAAGAAAAGCACTTCATGGTATTGAAAAGATGAAAGAAAATGCAAGTTTAATGTGTTCTACAGCATCAAACACTACCATAATCAACCGGGCATGAAGAATTGATTGTTCGGTGAAAGGAGAGTAGTAAGTGTTTCTTTGTAGTAAGTAATCCATTTTTTTTTTTTTCTTTTCTTTTTCTTTCTTTCTAACCTTTACCTTACTTTACATCACTTTTCTTTCCATTTAACACTAACCGAATTTGTTTTGGACAGAACCTTACATTTCGATTGTCACTAACCGTTGTTGTTAAAGACTAACACTTGTGACAGATTTGAAGAAAGTCTACGCTAGTCCTCTAAAGAACTTATAACGAGAGAAGGAGTGGTAAAAGGCATTTGTGTGTGTGAGATCAGAAGGGGAATCAAAAGAGCCATTCAAGTATTCCCGAGTGAAACACGAGTGTTGGAGTGCCATTTTTATTTTTCTTTGGAGTGAACTTGTGAGGATCTTGTGTGTGTACTTTGTGAGGTCCATTTATCCTTATTTTATTTTGTGTTGTTTGTTCTTTACTAACAATGGCAGGTTCAAATGGAGATCGTGATGATCAACAACAAAACGACGTTCAACCAAGCCTTATGATGCAAGCCATGCTTCGAGAAGTCCGAAGAGTAGTGCAATCAGAGATTGAACAATTGCACGTGAGAATGGACAAGATCGAGGGATCTCAAAACAATTCCCATGATGACAACAATGATGACGTTGAAGAAGTGCAAGAACCGAGGCAGAATGCTCCTAGAACAAATGGGAGGCGTGTACAACACCAGGCACAACTGGATGACAATTTGAACAACATCAAAGTTGCCATACCCCCTTTTCAAGGACGATCAGATCCGGATGCATATCTTGCGTGGGAAAGCAAGGTGGAACACGTCTTTGATTGCTACAATTATTCTGACCAGAAGAAGGTTCGATTGGCAGCGATGGAGTTCGTTGACTATGCCTTAATTTGGTGGGATCAATTGATTCTAAGTAGAAGACGAACCGGTGAAGGTCCAATCAATACATGGGCAGAGATGAAAAGAATTTTGAGAAAGAGATTCGTACCATCCCATTACCATCGAGACCTATTTCAAAGGTTACAAACTTTGAAACAAGGAAATCGAAGCGTCGAAGATTATTTTAAAGACATGGAGATGGCCATGATGCGTGCTAACATTGAGGAAGACCGAGAAGCAACCATGGCGCGATTCCTTTCAGGTTTGAACACCGACATTGCCAATGCTGTTGAATTGCAACATTACGTCGAATTAGACGAAATGGTGCAAATGGCAATTAAGGTTGAGAGGCAGCAACGAAGAAAGATGTCGTCATCCCGAGGTAATAATTCTTTCAGACCTCCTTCCAATTCTGTTTTCAATCCTTCTAACAATTTCAGGAAACAAGTACCGTTTCAAAACAAAGAGAAGGGTGAAACGAGCAAGCCAAAGGCCCCGATTGTAGATGTTGGGCGTGGGAAGCAAAATGCACAACCAGAACGTCCAGAACGCTCAAGGGATATTCAATGCTTTAAGTGTCTTGGAAGAGGACATATTGCAAGCCAATGTCCTAATCGGAAGACTATGTTGATGTTAGAAAACGGAGAGATAGAGTCTGAATCCGACAATGAAGAACATGAACCTTTACACGAGGAAGACAAGGATGATGCGGATGATGCCTTGGATACATACATGACCGGTGAAGCACTTGTCATAAAAAGAAGTCTAAATGCTACACCTACACAAGACGACCAGCAACGAGAAAACATCTTCCATACTAGATGCCTCATTAACGACAAGGTATGTGTTGTCATTATTGATGGTGGTAGTTGTACTAATGTTGCAAGTTCTTTTATGGTTGATAAGTTAGGCTTAAAGACGACGAAGCATCCCAAACCATACCGTCTTCAATGGTTAAATGATGGCGGAGAAGTACGAGTTACTAGACAAGTTTCGGTACCATTTACCATAGGGAGGTATAAAGATGAAATCCTTTGTGATGTCGTCTCAATGGATGCGTGTCACCTACTTTTGGGACGTCCATGGCAATACGACAAAGGTACGTTGCATGATGGAATTACAAATCGATATTCTTTTACACATGCAGGTAAGAAGATCACCTTAGCACCTTTGACACCGAGTCAAGTGCAAGAAGATCAGGTTCGATTGAGAAAGAATGTCGAGGAAGCCAAAACAGAAAGGAAGAAGACGAACGTATATGCGAGCGGCAAGGATATCAGGAAATGTTTTTCCTCTCAACAAACTTTACTTATTTTAATGTATAAGGAGTATTGTTTGTTATTTGATATTCCTAATGATTTGCCTACATCTATTACGTCTCTTTTGCAGGAGTTTGAAGACGTGTTTCCGGATGAGACACCGAGTGGGTTGCCACCTATTCGAGGTATAGAACATCAAATTGATTTCATTCCGGGAGCTACCATTCCAAATCGGCCAGCATATCGAAGTAATCCAGAAGAAACAAAGGAACTTCAAAAACAAATCACCGAGTTGATGGAAAAGGGTTACATTCGGGAGAGTTTAAGTCCGTGCGCTGTACCAGTGCTTTTAGTACCCAAGAAAGACGGAACATGGAGAATGTGTGTTGATTGCCGAGCGGTGAATCAGATTACCATCAAGTATAGGCATCCCATTCCTCGTCTTGATGACATGCTAGATGAGTTGTGTGGTGCGACCATATTTTCCAAAATTGATTTAAAGAGTGGATATCATCAGATTCGGATGCGAGAAGGCGACGAATGGAAGACAGCCTTCAAAACGAAATTGGGTCTGTACGAGTGGTTAGTGATGCCTTTCGGTTTAACTAACGCACCTAGCACCTTTATGCGTCTGATGAATCATGTTTTACGCTCTTACATTGGAAAATATTGTGTTGTGTACTTTGATGACATTCTTATATACAGCAAGTCTTTGCAGGATCACGAGGAACACTTGAGGAATGTTCTTGGCACATTGAGAAAAGAAAGGTTATTTGGTAATCTGAAGAAATGTATGTTTTGTACTGATAAGGTTACCTTTCTTGGTTTTATCGTGACTGCACAGGGTGTGGAAGTCGATCCAGAAAAGGTGAAGGCGATTCAGGATTGGCCTCGACCGACATCAATAAGTCAGGTTAGATCTTTTCATGGTTTAGCTAGTTTTTATCGTCGGTTTGTACCTAATTTCAGTTCCATTACCGCCCCCTTAACCGGGATTATAAAGAAGAATTCAGTCTTCAATTGGGGTGATGAACAGGAAGAAGCCTTCTTGAAAATTAAGGATTATTTGACTAAGGCCCCAGTGTTAGCCTTACCTAACTTTGATAAAATGTTCGAGATTGAGTGTGATGCTTCAGGAATAGGAATTGGAGCCGTTTTATCACAGGAGAAGCGACCTATTGCCTATTTCAGCGAGAAGTTAAGTGGTGCTACCTTGAATTATCCAGTGTACGACAAAGAGATGTATGCATTGATTCGAGCTCTTGAAACATGGCAGCACTATCTCTTACCGAAAGAATTCGTAATTCACACCGATCACGAAGCTTTGAAGCACATAACAGGTCAGCATAAGTTGAATAAAAGGCATGCTAAGTGGGTTGAATTTCTAGAATCTTTTCCTTATGTCATTCGATATAAGAAAGGTAAAGACAACGTTGTAGCAGATGCCTTATCCCGTAGGTATGCACTTCTGAATTACTTAGACTCTCATTTGATTGGGTTTGCCTATATCAAAGAATTATATGCTACTGACCCTGATTTTGGAGAAAGATATACATTGTGTGAAAAGGGTGCAGATGAGAAATTTTATCGACATGATGATTATCTTTTCAAAGAAGGAAGACTCTGCATTCCTCAAGGGTCAATTCGAGAGGTCCTAATTCGAGAAGCTCATGAAGGAGGACTTATGGGACACTTTGGAGTCACCAAGACGTTACACATTCTCAAGGAGCACCTATTCTGGCCAAAGATGCGACGAGACGTCGAAAGGATGTGTGAACGATGCGTGACATGTAAGAAAGCAAAGTCGAAGGTATTACCACACGGTTTGTACTTACCTTTACCTATTCCCGACTCCCCCTGGACTGATATATCTATGGATTTTGTGTTGGGATTGCCTAGGACTAGGACAGGTAGAGATAGTATCTTTGTTGTGGTTGACAGGTACTCAAAGATGGCACACTTCATTGCGTGTCATAAGACCGATGATGCTGTTAATGTGGCTAACTTGTTCTTTAAGGAAATTGTGCGTTTACATGGTATTCCTAGGTCGATTGTTTCTGACAGGGATGTAAAATTCTTGAGTCACTTCTGGAGGACTCTTTGGAGCAAATTAGGTACGAAACTTATGTTTTCTACTACTTGTCATCCCCAAACTGATGGACAAACTGAGGTTGTTAATCGTATTTTATCTACTTTACTCCGTTCCATCATCAAAAAGAATATTAAGACGTGGGAAGATTGTTTGCCGCATGTTGAATTTGCATATAACCATGCCGTTCATTCTGCTACTAAAATGTCACCTTTTGAGGTTGTTTATGGATTTAATCCTATCACTCCTCTCGATATGTTGCCTTTGCCATATGAACAAGTGACGAATAGGGACGGACAATCCAAGGCTGATTATGTAAAGAAGTTGCATCAACAGGTTAAAGATAACCTTGAACGAAGGACTCAACAATACGAGAAGCAAGCGAACAAAGGACGTAAGCGAGTTACCTTCGATGTTGGAGATTGGGTTTGGATTCACTTCCGAAAGGAACGTTTTCCAACCCAACGACGGTCCAAGCTGTTACCACGAGGAGATGGTCCTTTTCAAGTGGTTGAGAAAGTGAACGACAATGCTTACAAGTTGGACTTGCCGGGTGAATACAATGTAAGTGCTACATTTAATGTTTCCGACTTATCCCCTTTTAATGATTCTGCAGATTTGAGGACAAATCCTTTTCAAGAAGGGGGGGATGATGTGAGCACATCTACACAAGCTCAAACAGCTGATCCGGAGGTCTTACCATCAGGACCCATCACTCGATCAAAGGCTAAGCAATTCAGGGAAGTTCTTATTCTTAAATGTTTACAAGTCTCAGAATCCCTTAATAATGCATATGCCTTAGAGAATAAACTTTACACTATGTTACATACTGATGTGTAACATCTTGTAACTATATAGTACTTAAGCTAGTATTGTGTTTATTAAGCATGTAAATAGGTGTGTTTTCAATAAGTTCAATAAGAACACAAGCTCATAATCATGTTTACCATGTTTCTTTAGCTTGTTACATGTTTTCCAATATGATAACTATGTTTTTCAGCTTGTTTTAACTTTCTTTAATAAGTTTACAATACTTATGATGGTATAACTTTTGTTTTCTCATAGGCACAAGGAAGAGTACCAAATGAAGGACTTCACCTTAGCTCGGGAAAAGCTCAATGGATTTCTAGCAGCTCGTTTCAGCTCAACTAATCCTCAACATTTCAGCTAGCTGAATTCAGCTCAACTCAGCTCCATTCAGCTCAACTCCAGCTCTACTAGCTCAACTCAAGCTGGTGAGTCCCGGGATAGCTCAAAGGTGTCCTCCACGTGGGAGAGTGTGTCATGGTCATGTGACCAGCATGAGGGGCGTCCACCATCCATTCCAAGCATGTGCATGTGCATGGCATGTGGCAGATTCAAATTTCAAGATTTCCCTCCTTGAAGTTGGCGTCAAAGTAAGATAAGGACAAGGAGTTATTTCCTTTGAATTTCACACATAAAACACATGTGTTAAATGTTTGAAATTCAGTCTTCCCTCCCTCCAAAACCAGCCGGCCACAAAGGATAAGGATGAGTAGTTTTCTCATCCACATTTAACATAATTAACACATGTTAATTGTGCTTACATTTCAGCCACTCATCTGAAACTTCCAATTCAATTCTGGCCAAGTATTCTAGGCGCCAACTCCCTTGTACTAGCCTATATATATGTATACTTTGTAAAGGAGAAAAAGAATTTTGAATGAAATTTACTTTTGTGAGAATTTCTCTCATTTCGGTTCTTTTGAGAACTTTCTGACTTCTCAAGTTCGTTGCTTGCGTGGTCAACCCCTTGATACTTTGGGTTCTCGGTTGTAGATAATCGAAGGGTCCAAGTCCGTCTGAAGCAAGTTCAAGATAAGGTTCGGGTTCGTTCAACAGATTGTTCGAGTTCATCCTTGGAGTTTGTTTCATTTTATTTCTTTTCCTTGTTTTTATTTCATTTTCGTACTACCCCTTGCATCCTATTTTTCAACCTTGTCAGAAACTTCATTTCTCACCAGTCACCTCACCAAAGACCAAACCTAGCCATAACCAAACCAATACTTTCAACGTTCCACCATTGTCAACTTCTCCGAGCCTTCATCTTCTACATTCTGTCTACCTATATTTTTCAGCCCTTTTAAACACCAATTTGCAGCCATGCTTATTGCAGGAGACATCTTACTTCAATCCTAGATCCGAAACAATCAAGAAGGCGTCCTCAACAAGGAGCCCTCTTATCATTATCATATCTTCAATTGACAGCCAAAAAGGTTTGATCTAACAAGGATGAATGTGGACATTCGTAAGATGAATGTAGACATACAAATCATCCACATGGAGAAACTCTTGGGCTAATGAACTTGATTGAGTTGTCATTCATCCTCCTTTAATGGGCTGTTGATAAAGCATTGAATTCAGCAATTGAATGGCCTCTTGAATTTGTTGAACAAGCATCTTGTGACTATTCCCGTACTGAATTTCCAGCATGCACTGTCTTCACTAATTTAATCATATCTTAAGCTCCTGATATCGGATTGAGGTGATTAAAAGTGAGTTGGAAAGCTAAGAAATAGAGGAATAATTTTGAAGAAGACCTCAAGACTCAAATATGCTCGTATCCAATCCAAAAATGGCGAACAAGTTGACTGATATTCCTTGAACTCCCTCCTTAAGTGTTGCTTTAGTTCTTGCCTTTACTCTCCCTTAAGTGCTGATAATGAAGGCTTTCATTGCATGTCTTCTCTGTTAAAAACTGATAAGCTTTATGGAGGATTAAGTAGCTCTTAAGTAGTCTTTAAGTGCCTCTTTAAGTGGTGTATCTAGGAGCTCTTCAATGCATTGTTTTCTTGCTGAAACTGAAAGCCTTTAAGTGGTGTGTAAATCTCCCTTCAATGTCTTGAAACTGATAAGCCATCATGGTGTCTTCAAGTGTCTTTAATTGGTAGTAAATGACTTGTCATTCTTGTAGAAAATGATCAGCCATTTTATCCCAAATGAATACCCTAGATGAAAATATAAGCAACCATTAGATAACAACTTTATTCAATAAAATAAAAGTGAATGCATGAAACATATTTAATGAGCTAGTTTAATTAATGAAACTAGTTACATTGAATGATCTAGTTTAATTAATTAATCCACACACTAAATGAACTCATAAACATAAGAAAACTAACATGCTTTAAATGAATATCAAACATTATTTATTCTTGCACACATGCTGAAATTAAATTTAAAAAACTTAAGAAAAAACTCATGCACAAGTAGGAGGCTGTATTGTTCCAACATAGTTGGTGTTGCATTCTCTAATTTCTAGCCTTGAATAAATAGATTTCCCATGGACTCTTGAAATTTCTTGGTTTTAGCACGAGTCATAGGTCCAATAGAAAATTCTTCTGATTCATTGTTGGTTGTGATCGTATCATTCCCTCCCTCTTGAAAGCGATTTGACCCCAAATCGTCACCTACATGAAATGGAGATAAATCAGCCACATTGAATGTTGCACTGACATTAAACTCACCTGGGAGGTCTAATTGATAGGCATTATCATTGACACGCTTGATCACTTAAAAAGGACCATCCCCTCTAGGCATCAATTTTGATTTGCGTTGGGCTGGAAATCTTTCTTTTCTCATGTACAACCAAACCCAATCTCCCGGCTCGAATGTAATTTGTTTACGTCCGTTGTTAGCTTGTTGCTCATATTGCCTAGTTCTCTTTTCAATATTGTCCCGCACTTGTTGATGGAGTTTTTTGATAAATTCAGACTTGTTTCTCCCATCTTTATTCACAATTTGATCAGCGGGCAAAGGTAATAAATCCAATGGAGTTAAGGGATTGAAACCATATACTATTTCAAATGGTGACATTTTAGTGGCGGAATGAATGAATCGGTTGTAAGCAAACTCCACATGTGGCAAGCTTTCCTCCCAAGTCCTCAAATTCTTTTTGATGATTATCCTCAACAACATGGATAACACCCGGTTCACCACTTCAGTTTGACAATCTGTTTGTGGATGGCAAGTTGTGGAAAATAACAACTTGGTTCCAATCTTGCTCCATAATGTTCTCCAAAAATGGCTTAAGAACTTCACATCTCGATCAGATACGATAGTTCTTGGAACACCATGCAATCTCATGATTTCCTTGAAAAATAAATTAGCAACATGTGAAGCATCATTAGTCTTATTACAATGAATAAAATGAGCCATTTTAGAGAATCGATCCACTACTACAAAGATGGAATCTTTGTTATTCTTTGTACGTGGCAGCCCAAGTACAAAATCCATGGATATGTCTACCCAAGGTACATTAGGAATAGGTAGTGGAGTATATAGGCCATGGGGCATGGATTTTGACTTGGCCTTTCTACATGTGATACAACGATCACATAGCCTCTCAACATCTCATTTCATCTTTGGCCAATACAAGTGCTCTTGAAGCATGTTCAACGTCTTTGCTACTCCAAAATGTCCCATTAGTCCTCCCCCATGTGCTTCCTTGAGGAGCAACTCTGGAATGGATCCTTGTGGGATGCAAAGCTTCCCTTCCTTGAATAGGTATCCATCATCTCTATAAAACTTATCATGTGCATCTTTCTCACAAATTTTGTACACTTCACCAAAATCATGGTCAGACTCGTATAATTCCTTAATGAAAGCAAAACCTAACAATTTAGAGTCTAAGGTGTTAAGAAGGGCATACCTACGTGACACTGCATCAGCAACAATGTTTTCCTTACCCCTTTTTATACATGATCACATAAGGGAAGGCTTCAAGAAACTCAACCCATTTGGCATGTCTCTTGTTTAGCTTATGCTGACCCTTGATGTGCTTTAATGCCTCGTGGTCTGTATGGATGATGAATTCCTTAGACCATAGATAATGTTACCAAGTTTCCAAGGCCCGAATTAGTGCATACATTTCCTTATCATAGGTCAGATAATTGAGTGTAGCTCCACTCAATTTCTCACTAAAGTAGGCTATGGTGCGTCCTTCTTGAGATAAAACTGCTCCAATTCCCAAACCTGAAGCATCACATTCAACCTTAAAAACTTTGTTAAAATCAGGTAAAGTTAATAATGGTGCATTAATTAAACAATCCTTAATCAAGTTAAAGGATTTCTCTTGTTCTTCACCCCAAAAGAAGTTGTAATTCTTTTTAATGACCCCGGTTAAAGGAGCAGCTAAGGTGCTGAAATTGGGTACAAACCGACGATAGAAGCTTGCTAAACCATGGAAGCTTCTAACTTGGCTAATGCTTGTGTTGGTCTAGTCCATTCCTCAATTGCCTTAACCTTTTCTCTATCAATTTCTAATCCATCTGCACTCACAACAAAACCTAGGAAAACAACCTTGTTAGTGCAAAATATGCATTTTTGTAGATTAGCATAAAGTCTTTCATTTCTCAAAACATCTAATACTGACCTTAGATGTTGAACATATTCACTCAAACTCTTGTTATATATAAGAATATCATCAAAATACACTACACAAAACTTACCTAAGAATTGTCTAAGGATGTGATTCATTAATCTCATGAAAGTGCTTGGTGCATTAGTTAGACCGAACGGCATAACCAACCACTCATATAATCCTTGTTTAGTCTTGAATGCAGTTTTCCACTCATCCCCTTCTCGCATTCGAATTTGGTGGTAACCACTTTTAAGATCAATCTTAGAGAATACCTTAGAACCACTAAGCTCATCTAACATATCATCTAAACGTGGAATAGGATGACGATACTTTACTGTTATTTTGTTAACCGCACGACAGTCCACACACATGCGCCATGTACCATCTTTCTTAGGAACAAGTAGAACAGGTACTGCACAAGGACTAAGGCTCTCTCTAATATAACCCTTTTCCATCAAATCTGAAACTTGCCTTTGTAACTCCTTAGTTTCCTCGGGGTTACATCGATAAGCTGGTCGGTTAGGAATGATAGCACTAGGAACAAAGTCAATTTGATGCTCTATTCCAAGAATTGGAGGTAGTCCACTTGGAATCTCTTCTGGAAATAGGTCTTCATATTCTTGCAACAATGAAACAATAAAAGATGGCAGATTTGGGTCAAGATTGTTAGTGCTTAAATAACTCTCCTTGTACATAAGTACAAGAATCATCTTTTCCGAAAACAAATTCTTTCTTATCTCTTTTTCTTTAGCAAAAATGCTAACTCTCTTTTTTTCTTCTTTTTCTCTCTCCTTTTTCCGCTCAGATGTTACCTCACTCTCCTTGGTTCTTCTCTCAATTTTGATATCACTCTTTTTGGCTTTTTCAAAGCTTTCTCTTAAATGAAGTTGATCTTTGTGAACTTGCTTTGGTGAAAGTGGGGCTAGAGTGATCTTCCTGGCTTCATGGGTGAAGGTATACCGATTGGTATAACCATCATGTATGACTCTCCTATCGAACTGCCATGGTCTTCCTAACAAGAGATGACCGGCGTGCATTGGCACAACATCACATAACACCTCGTCTTTGTATTTGCCAATGGAAAAAGGCATAATAACTTGTTTGATCACTTTAAGTTCTCCTCCATCATTAAGCCACTGCAACTTGTAGGGATGTGGATGCTTGGTTGTTTCTAGGCCAAGTTTATCTACCATTAAAGTACTAGCAACGTTATTGCAACTACCACCATCGATAATGACAAAGCATACCTTTCCATTAATATGGCAGCGAGTATGGAAAATGTTCTTGCGTTGCTGATCCCATCAATTGCTTGCATGCTTAGGCTCCTTTTAACAACAAGGACCTCTCCAACTACGGCATGTTCCAACTCTTTTTCTTCTTCAAATTCTTTATCCTCCTCCTCCTCCCCCTCTTGGTCAGTTTCAATCTCTCCATCATCACGGATGAACATAGTGTTGCGGTTAGGGCACTGGCTAGCAATGTGACCTCTCCCCAAACACTTGAAGCATTGTACATCACGGGATCGATTTGGCATGGCTAGACTCTTTCCCTTGTTGGTTTCAACGATGGTTTTGATATTCTTTGATGGTCCGACTCGATCATTAGGAGTAAAGGATGGATTCTTTTTTACGTTACTTTGGCCCCATTTAGAAGTAGAACCTCCAAAGACTCGGGGTGCACCTTTCCTTCTGAGTTGCTTCTCCACCTTCATGGCCATATGAACCACGTCTTCTATTTCCACATAATGTTGCAACTCAACAATGGCTACAATGTTAGGATCAAGACCAGATAGAAACCTTGCTATAGTGGCTTCTCGATCCTCATCAATGTTGGCTCGGATCATGGCTACTTCCATGTCTTTATAATAATCCTCAACACTACGATTGCCTTGTGTAAGGTTTTGAAGCTTGTTAAACAACTCTCTATGGTAGTGAGTTGGAATGAATCTTCTAGGCTTCACAGCTTTCATCTCAATCCAAGTAGAAATAGGATGTTCACCATTGCGTCTCCTGCTAGATGTTAATTGATCCCACCATATAAGTGCATAATCCGTAAACTCAATGGCTACGAGTTTTACCTTTTTATGATCTAAATAGTTATGACACTCAAAGATGTGTTCAACCTTCTTTTCCCATGCGAGGTATGCTTCTGGATCCGTTCTTCCTTGAAAAGGAGGAATGGTAATTTTGATGTTGCTGAGATTATCATCCACTCATGGACGTGCTCTTTGGTCTTGTTGTGCCATACTATGTTGGGATGATTGATCAAGTTCATGCACATCATCATCCCCTTCAAGATGATACTCCTCATTACCATGATAAGCTTGTGAAATTTCAAGTTGATCAATTCGTTCTAATAAGGGCTCCAATTGCTGTTGAATCATCTTTGCCATTGCTTGTAGCAATGCTTGATTTTGCAAATTGGGAACTCCTTCACCACTATGATCAGATCTTTGTGACATGATTAGATAAAAAAATTAAACCTTACCAACACAAATCCTCACCTTTCCACTCCAAAGAAAATGCACTCAAACTCGTGTTTCTCTCGGGATAGGCTTTTCCCTTAATGCACACTCTTGCCTTTTACCACTCTTGCTCTCTTTTCTAAGTCCGTAGAGAACTTACTCAAGGCTTAACAAGCTTTCTTTGTGGAATTCGGCTAAAACAAAATGGTTAGGAAAAGAAATCAAGAAATAGGTAGCAAACGGATGGTAAAAAAAGATAAAATAGGAATCTGAAGAAAATGTGATAAAAAATACAACCCAAACCTTTTTTCACTTTTAAGATATGATCCCTCCCTCTTGAACTTTTTTTTTGAGATTTTGGATTTTGCAATATTTTTTGAATTTTTTTTTGTTTCTGACCCGAGATAGAGAAAAAAAACAAAATGCTTACTGAATCGCCAATGCTCTGATTACCAATTGATATGAATCCGGTTGCAGAATATCCGAATTTGTATATGTGATTGCCCGATCGTGATTCTAGTAAGTAATTGATATGATTACAAGATGATACGACAATGGAATGATGATAAGTTGATTGTTGTGTTTAGGATGAAGTATGGAAAATATGGATGTATAGTTGATGAAAATGAAAAGATGAAATGTAATTGATGGTGCGGTGTAAACAAAGGAGGAACCAACACTAAAAAGTGAAGACCTGTTCCTTAAGAGTTTTTAAACTGTGACTTGGGTGAAAGGCTAATGAATTGCGACCCTCTAGTTATATGAACTAGGAACCAACAATATAAAAAAAAATGAAAAGGGATTAATGCCACAAGAACAATCTTGCAAGCCGATAAAGTTCAAAAAGAACTATAAAAGAAAACACTCTCAAAGTTTAATATATGCCAAAAGTTGTTCCTTTTACAATGAAATGAGTGCCTATTTATAGGTGTAAGACAACAAAAAATTGATTAGCCTAGACAAAGATTAAAGACTCATTATTCTGGTGTTAAAGGCCTATTAATTTGTAGGTTATCATATCTTCAATTGACAGCCAAAAAGGTTTGATCTAACAAGGATGAATGTGGACATTCGTAAGATGAATGTAGACATACAAATCATCCACATGGAGAAACTCTTGGGCTAATGAACTTGATTGAGTTGTCATTCATCCTCCTTTAATGGGCTGTTGATAAAGCATTGAATTCAGCAATTGAATGGCCTCTTGAATTTGTTGAACAAGCATCTTGTGACTATTCCCGTACTGAATTTCCAGCATGCACTGTCTTCACTAATTTAATCATATCTTAAGCTCCTGATATCGGATTGAGGTGATTAAAAGTGAGTTGGAAAGCTAAGAAATAGAGGAATAATTTTGAAGAAGACCTCAAGACTCAAATATGCTCGTATCCAATCCAAAAATGGCGAACAAGTTGACTGATATTCCTTGAACTCCCTCCTTAAGTGTTGCTTTAGTTCTTGCCTTTACTCTCCCTTAAGTGCTGATAATGAAGGCTTTCATTGCATGTCTTCTCTGTTAAAAACTGATAAGCTTTATGGAGGATTAAGTAGCTCTTAAGTAGTCTTTAAGTGCCTCTTTAAGTGGTGTATCTAGGAGCTCTTCAATGCATTGTTTTCTTGCTGAAACTGAAAGCCTTTAAGTGGTGTGTAAATCTCCCTTCAATGTCTTGAAACTGATAAGCCATCATGGTGTCTTCAAGTGTCTTTAATTGGTAGTAAATGACTTGTCATTCTTGTAGAAAATGATCAGCCATTTTATCCCAAATGAATACCCTAGATGAAAATATAAGCAACCATTAGATAACAACTTTATTCAATAAAATAAAAGTGAATGCATGAAACATATTTAATGAGCTAGTTTAATTAATGAAACTAGTTACATTGAATGATCTAGTTTAATTAATTTATCCACACACTAAATGAACTCATAAACATAAGAAAACTAACATGCTTAAATGAATATCAAGCATTATTTATTCTTGCACACATGCTGAAATTAAATTTAAAAAACTTAAGAAAAAACTCATGCACAAGTAGGAGGCTGTATTGTTCCAACATAGTTGGTGTTGCATTCTCTAATTTCCAGCCTTCAATAAATAGATTTCCCATGGCCTCTTGAAATTTCTTGGTTTTAGCACGAGTCATAGGTCCAATAGGAAATTCTTCTGATTCATTGTTGGTTGTGATCGTATCACTCATTGAGCTTATGTCGTGATGAATAGCACTTCTCTTCGAGTGCATGTCATATTGAACGGTCCCTCTCATTGACCACTCTCTTTGAGTGTATGATGCGATGCATGACCCCTCTCTTCGAATGCAAGTCATGATGAACGATCTCTCTCTTTGAGTGTATACCATGATGGACGACCCCTCTCATTGAGTGTATGTCGCGATGAATGACCCTTCTCTTCTTTCTGCATGTCATAATGAACGTCCCATTCTTAAAGCGTATACCATGATGGACGACACCTCTCTTTGAGCGTATGTCATGGTGAATGACCCCTTTCTTCAAGCGTCTGCTATAATGAACGATCTTTCTCTTTTAGAGTATGCCATGATTAACGACCCCTCTCTTTGAGCGTATGTCGCGATGATTGACCCCTCTCTTCAAGTGCATGTCATTATTAACGGTCACTCTCTTTGAGCGTAAATCTTGATGGGTGACCCCTCTCTTTGATTGCATATCATAATGAATGATCCCTTTCTTATAGCGTCTACAATGATGGATGACCCCTCTCTTTGAGCGTATGTCGCCATAAATAACCCCTCTCTTCCTATGCATGCCATAATGAACGTTCCCTCTCTTTGTGCGTATATCGTAAGAGACGACCCATCTCTTCAAGCGTATGTCACAATAAATGACCACTCTCTTCGAGTGCTTGTCATAATTAACGTTCCCTCTCTTTGTGCGTATATCGTAATAGACGACCCATCTCTTTAAGCGTATGTCGCAATGAATGACCATTCTCTTCGAGTGCATGTCATAATTAACGATCCCTCTTGTTGAGCATAAACGGTGATGGGAGCCCCTCTCTCTGAGCATATATCGCGATGCATGACCCCTCTCTTCGAGTGCATGTCATAATGAACGGTCCCTTTCTTAAAGCGTCTACAGTGATGGTTGACCCCTCTCTTAGAGCATATGTCGTGATAAATAACCCCTCTATTCGTGTGCATGTCATAATGAACGTTCCCTCTCTTTGTGCGTATATCGTAAAAGACGACCCTTCTCTTTGAGCGTATGTCGTGATGAATGACCCTCCCTTCGAGTGCTTGTCATAATGAACGGTCCCTCTCTTTGAATGTATAACATGATCGATGACCCATCTCTTTGATCGTATGTTGCGATGAATGGCCGCTCTCTTCGAGCATGTCATGGTGAACGGTCCCTCTCTTTGAAAATATACCGTGATGGACGACCCTTCTCTTCAAGTTCTTGTAATAAAGAATGGTTCCTCACTTTCAGCGTATACCATGATCGATGACCCCTCTCTTTGAGCATATACCGTGATGGACGACCCCTCTCTTTGAGGGTATGTCGCAATGAATGACACCTTCCTTCGAGTACATGTCATAATTAACGGTCCTTCTCTTAGAGCATATACCGTGATGGACAACCCCTCTCTTTGAGCGTATGTCGCGGTAAATGACTCTCTTCAAGCGTATGTCATAATGAACGGTCCCTTTCTTAAAACGTCTACCGTGATGGCTGACCCCTCTCTTTGACCATATGTCGTGATGATTGAACCCTCTCTTCGAATGCTTGTCATAATGAACTGTCCCTTTCTTAGAGCGTATACCGTGATGAAGACACCCCTCTTCAAGTTTATGTAGCGATGAATGACATCTCTCATCGAGTGCATGTCATAATGAACGGTCCCTCCCTTTGAGCGTATACCTTGATGAATGACCCCTCTCTTTAAGCGTATGTCACAATGAATGACCCCTCTCTACTAGTGCTTGTCATAATGAATGGTTCCTCTCTTTGAGCGCAAATCATGATGGACGAAACCTCTCTTTTAGCATATGTTGCGATGAATAACCCCTCTCTTCGTGTTCGTGTCATAATGAACAATCTCTCTCTTTGAGCGTATACCGTGATCGATGACCCCTCCCTTTAAGCGTATACCATAAAAGACGACCCTTCTCTTTGAGCGTATGTCGCGTTGAATGACCGCTCTCTTCGAGTGCATGTCATAATGAATGGTCCCTCTCTTTGAGCGTATGTCGCGATGAATGACACCACTCTTCGAGTACATGTCATAATGAACTGTCCCTTTCTTAGAGTATATACCATGATGGAAAAACCCTCTCTTTGAGCGTAAGTCGCAATGAAGTATATCTCTCTTCGAGTGCATATCATAATTCTTAGAGCGTATACCGTGATGGACGACCCCTCTCTTTGAGCATATGACGCGATGAATGTCTCCTCTCTACGAGTTTCATGTCATAATGAATGGTCCCTTTGTTTGAGCGTATACCTTGATGGATGAGCCATCTCTTTAAGCGTATATCGTGATGAATGACCCCTATCTTTGAGCGTATATCGTAATGAACGGTCCTTTTTTAGAGCGTATACCGTGATGGACGACCCCTCTCTTTGAGCATATGTCACGATGAATGACGCTTGTCTTCGAGTGTCCCCTCTCTTAGAGCATATGTCGTGATGAATGACCCCTCTCTTCAAGCGTTTGTTATAATGAACGATCCCTTTATTTGAGCGTCTACCGTAATGGTTGACCCCTTTCTTTTAGCGTGTGTCACGTTGAATGACGCTTCTCTTTGAGTGCTTGTAATTATGAACGGTCTCACTCTTTGAGCGTATACCATGATGGAAGTCACCTCTCTTTGAACGTATGTCGCGATGAGTAACCCCTCTTTTTGAGTGCATGTCATTATGAACGGTCCCTCTCTTTGAGCATATACCTTGATCAATGACCCCTCTCTTTGAGCGTATGTTGCGATGAATAACTCCTCTCTTCGACTCATGTCATGATGAATGGTCCCTCTCTTTGAGCGTATACCGTGATGAACGATCCCTCTCTTTGAGCGTATGTCGCGATGAATGAGCCTTCTCTATAAGTGCATCTCATAATGAACAATCCCTTTCTTAGAGCGTATACCGTGATGGATGAACCCTCTTTGAGTGTATGTCGTAGTGAATGACCCCTTTC
This sequence comes from Abelmoschus esculentus, assembly GCA_035048815.1. NCBI lineage: Eukaryota > Viridiplantae > Streptophyta > Magnoliopsida > Malvales > Malvaceae > Abelmoschus > Abelmoschus esculentus. The sequence continues at coordinate 14,751,298 of JAUCBN010000007.1, read as the reverse complement.
TTCAAGCGTATGTCATAATGAATGGTCTATCTCTTTGCGTGTATGCCATGATGGACGACCCTTCTCTTTGAGCGTATGTCATGATGAATGACCCCTCTCTTCGAGTGCATGTGAATGAACGGTCCCTTTCTTAGAGCGTATACCGTGATGGACGACCCCTCTCTTTGAGCATATGTCGCGGTGAATGACCACACTCTTCAAGCGCATGTCATAATGAACGGTCCCTTTCTTAGAGCGTCTACCGTGATGGCTGACCCCTCTCTTTGAGCGTATGTCGCGATGAACGACTCCTCTGTTCCAGTGCTTGTCATAATGAATGGTCCATCCCTTTGAGCATATACCATGATGGAAGACCCATCTCTTTGAGCGTATGTCGTGATGAATGACCTCTCTCTTCTATCGTATGTCATTATGAACATTCCCTCTGTTATAGCGTATGCCGTGATGGACGACCCCTCTCTTTGAGTGTATGTCGTGATGATGGCCCTTCTCTTATTCCAATATAATCCGATATCCGATATGGGAATCACTTTCATCATCTTTTGGAGGCTATTTGTATTCCACATGAAGACAAGCAATGAAGGACCTTTTAATGCATAGTATTATGACATTCAAGAAGGTTAATTATCTTGAGGATCAGCATGGAATTCGAAGAGACACTCCCTTTTTTGCTGCCGAAGTGTCTACATTCATCAAGTGTACATTTTCACCACCTTTTTCTCCGTGGAAGAGAAAGACAAGGCAGCCCAAGAGTCCTTCCACAATTTGGACGAAATTATGTTTATATTAAGCCTAAATTAGGTCCAAATTCATCACTAATACCTTGAATATTCATCCACATAAAGATAGAAGAGAAAACAAAGCATTATTAGCATTCATCACCATAAAGATGAAGCATTCATCTTTTGTTGTAAAACTCTTCATATGATTCCTATGAACACTATAAAGAGGAATCTTTCCTTCATTTGTAAAAAAACAACTTCGATATAATAAAACTCTTTTGAAAGGTTGCTTTCTGCTTTGTTCTTGCGAGAACTCTATCGGCTTCAAGTTAGGCTCGTAGTCTTCATCCATTCCATCTTATTATCGCGTTGGTTCCTAGCTCCTTATAGCTAGTGGGTCATGGGACACAGTTCTACAATTTCTATCCATTTCATTGTATTATATTGTTGGTTCCTAGTTCCATATAACTAGTGGGTCACAATCCATCATCTTCCATGTCGGTTCAAGAACGTATAAGGTTCAGGTCTTCACTCTTCATAGTGTTAGTTCTTCCTTGTTCCTATGTCAAACTTGTTCTACTACATCCTTTCTTCATTTCCATTTCTACCATCATCCTTGTCAAACCTAGAAAACCCATGCCACCACTATTATCTTTCGCATTCATATTTCCTACTACCATAAATTCCAATATTATATATTCATATCTTAAAACCAATTGTCTCAACAACTAAATTGTCACGACAACGACACATCTCTCATTGCCACAACAACTAACTTGTCACAGAAAGCAACATTTAAAGCTCTTACTCGAATCACGATCAGGCAACAACATATGATTCGGACTATGCTATCGAGATCAAATGAACACCAAAATGCCCAAACGGATAAGGAAGGGTGGTTTTCATTCAAAATTCAAACATTTAACACATGTTAAATGTGTTATATGTGCCAAAACAAGTGGATGAAATTAAAAGGTGCCTAGGATAGTTATTTTTAGTTATTTTCGTTTTGAATTATGGCCATATATTCAAAATTCGGCCAACATCTTTCTCTCCTATATATTTCCTTAATTTTGTAAGCACAAGGTTACACACTTTGAATAAAAATTATATTTGACTGTTTTTCTCTTATTTGGTTCTTTTTAGAATTTTCCTAACATTCAAACTCGTTTTTGATTGTCAAATTCTTGATACATCGGGTTCATCGATTACTATCTAGAGGGTCCAAGTCCTTTGATGTTAAACATATTAGATTCGGGTTTGCTCAGTATATTGTGTAGGTTCCATTCGAGTTTAGCATTTTCAATTGATTCCAAAATCATATTCACCATTGTTGAATGCTCGAATTGTTGCCATTGATGTTTCTTGAAGCATTCATCATCCTTGTCTCGAGTTTTCTTCTAAATGCCATTCTTTTCTTATTTTTTTATTAATTTTCGTTTTCCCTTCTATTTCCTAATTTCATCATGTATATAACATTGTTTCCTTGTTGATTTTATGTTATACTTGTTGCAGGAATATGCTTACAACATTCCTAGATCCATAACATACAAAGAAAGTACGTTCAGACAGGCTACCCCGTATCAGTTCTCTTATAGCGTATGTCGTGATGAATGACCCCTCTCTTCGAGTACAAGTCATAATGAACGGTCCCATCTTTGAGTGTATACCGCGATGGAAGACCTCTCTCTTTGAGCGTATTTCGCGATGAATAACCCCTCTCTTCAAGTGCATGTCATAATGAACGGTCCCTCTCTTTGAGCGTATGTTGTGATGGATGACCCCTCTCTTTGAGCATATATCGCGATGAATGAACCCTCTCTTTGAGTGCATGTCATGGTGAACGGTCCCTTTCTTTGAGCGTATACCGTGATGGATGACCCCTCTCTTTGAGCGTATGTTGCGATGAATGACCCTTCTCTTCGAGTGCATGTCATGGTGAACGGTCCCTATCTTTGAGTGTAGACCGCGATGGGAGACCTCTCTCTTTGAGCGTATGTCGTGATGAATAAACCCTCTTCGAGTGCATGACATAATGAACGATCCCTCTCTTTGAGCGTGTACCGTGATGAACGTACCCTCTCTTTAAGTGTTTGTCGCAATGAATGACCCCTCTCTTCGAGCTCATGTCATGGTGAACAGTACCTCTCTTTGAGCATATACCGTGATGGATGACCCCTCTCTTTGAGTGTATGTCGCGATAAATGACCCCTCTCTTCGAGCGCATGTCATAATGAACAGTCCAATTTTTAGAGAGTATACCGTGATGGACAACCCCACTCTACGAGCTTATGAAGTGATGAACGACTCCTCTCTTCGAGTCCACGTTATAATGAATAGTTCCTTACTTAGAGCGTATACCATGATAGACGACCTCTCTCTTTGAGCGTATGTCGCGGAGAATGACCCCTCTCTTCAAGCGTATGTCATAATGAACGGACCCTATCTTGGAGCGTCTACCGTGATGGCTGACCACTCTCTTTGAGCGTATGTCACGAAGAATGACTCCTCTCTTCGAGTACATGTAATACTAAATGGTCCCTCCCTTTGAGTGTATACCGTGATGGACGAACCTTCTCTTTGAGTGTATGTCGCAACAAATGACCCCTCTCTTCGAGTGCATGTCATAATGAACGGTCCCTTGCTTAGAGTGTATACCGTGATGGACGAGCCCTCTTTTTGAGCGTATGTCGTGATGAATGACACCTCTCTTCGAGCGAATGATATAATGAACAATATCTCTCTTTGAGCTTATGCCGTGATGGATGACCCTGCTCTTTGAGCGTATGTTGCGATGAATAACCCCTCTTTTTGAGAGCATATCATAATTAACGGTTCCTCTCTTTAAGTGTAAGTCGCAATGAATGACCCCTCTCCTCAAGTGTATGTCATAATATATGATCCCTTTATTAGAGCGTATACCGTGATGGACGACCTCTCTCTTTGAGTGTATGTTGCGAAGGACGAGCCCTCTCTTTGAGCGTATGTTGGGGTGAAAGACCCCTCTCTTCGAGTGCATGTCATAATTAATGGTTCCTCTCTTTGAGCGTATACCGTGATGGACGACTCTCTCTTTCAGCGTATGTTGCAGTGAATGACCCCTCTCTTCGATTGCATGTCGTAATGAATGGTCCCTCTCTTTGATTGCATGTCGTAATGAATGGTCCCTTTATTAGAGCGTATACCATGATGGACGACCTCTCTCTTTCAGTGATGGATGACCCCTTTCTTTGATTGTATATCGTGGTGAATGACCACGCTCTTTGAGTACATGACATAATGAACGGTCCCTCTCTTTGAGCATATACCGTGATGGACGACCCCTCTCTTTGAGCGTATGTTGCGATGAATGACCTCTCTCTGCGAGTGCATATCATAATGAACAGTCCCTTTCTTAGAGCGTATAGTGACAGATGACCCCTCGCTTTGAGCGTATGTCACGGTGAATGACCCCTCTTTTCAAGCGCATGTCATAACGAAAGGTACCTTTCTTCGAGCGTCTACTGTGATGGTTGACCGCTCTCCTTGAGTGTATGTCTCGATGAATGACTCTCTCTCTTCGAGTGCAAGTAATAATGAACGGTCCCTCCCATTGAGCGTATACCGTGATGTACGACCACTCTCTTTGAGCGTACGACAAAATGAATGACCCATCTCTTTGAGGGCATGTCATAATGAACGGTCCCTCTCGTTGAGCGTGTGCTGTAATGGATGACTCTTCTCTTCGAGCGTCTATCGCGATGAATGACCCCTCTTCGAGTGCATGTCATAATGAACGGTCCCTCTCTTTGAGCGTATACCGTGATGGAAGACCCCTCTCTTTGAGCGTCTATCGCGATGAATGACCCCTCTTCGAGTGTATGTCATAATGAACGGTCCCTCTCTTTGAGCGTCTATCATAATGACACCTTTCTTCGAGTGCATGTCATAATAAACGGTCCAACACTTTGAGCGTATACCGTGATGGAAGACCCCTCTCTTTGAGCGTATGTCGTAAGGAATAACCCCTCTCTTCAATTGAATGTCATAATGACCAGTCCCTCTCTTTCAGCGTATACCATAATGGACGACCCTTCTCTTTGAGCGTCTGTCGCGATGAATGACCCCTCTTCGAGTGCATGTCATAATGAACGGTCCCTCTCTTTGAGCGTATACCGTAATGGACGACCCTTCTCTTTGAGGGTATGTCGCGATCCATAACCCCTCTCTTCGAGTGTATGTAATAATGAACGGTCCCTCTCTTTGAGAGTAAACCGTGATGGATGACCCCTCTCTTTGAGCATAAGTCGCGATGAATGACCGCTGTCTTTGATTGCTAGCCATAATGAACAGTCCCTTTTTAAAGCATCTACCATGATGATTGTCCCCTCTTTTTGTGCGTATGTCGCAATGAATGACCCCTCTCTTCAAGTGCATGTCATAACGAATGGTCCCTCTCTTTAAGCGTATGCTGTAAAGAATTACCCTTCTTTTCAGTGTATGCCGCGATCAATGAACCCTCTCTTTGAGAGTATAACATAATGAACACCCCCTCTCTTTGAGCGTATGTCGTGATGAATTACCCCTCTCTTCGAGTTCATGTAATAATGAACGATCACTCTCTTTGAGCATATACCGTGATCGATGACCCCTCTCTTTGAGTGTATGTCGTGATGAATAACCCCTCTCTTCGAATGCATGTCATAATGAATGGTCCCTCTCTTTGAGTGTATATCGTGATGGACGACCTCTCTTTCGGCGTATGTTGCGATGAATGACCCCACTCTTCGAGTGCATATATCATGATGAATAACTCCTATCTTATCGCATATACCATAATGGACGACCCTTCTCTTTGAGCGTATATCACGATGAATAACTCCTATCTTCGAGTGCTTGTCATAATGAACAATCCCTCGCTTTGAGCGTGTACCATGATGGACGACCTCTCTCTTTAAGTGTATACCATAATGAATGACCCTTCTCTTCGAGTGCATGTCATAATGAACGGTCCCTCTCCTTGAGCATAAATCGTGATGGACAACCCCTCTCTTTGAGCTATGTCACGATGAATGACCCCTCTCTTCGAGTGCATATCGTAATGAACGGTCCCTTTCTTTGAGCGTATACCGTGATGGACGACCCCTCTCTTTGAGCGCATGTCGCAATGAATGACCCCTCTCTTAAAGCGTATGTCATAATGAACGAACCCTATCTTGGAGCGTCTACCGTAATGGCTGACCACTCTCTTTGAGCGTATGTCACGAAGAATGACTCCTCTCTTCGACTACATATAATAATAAACGGTTCCTCCCTTTGAGTGTATACCGTGATGGACGACCCTTCTCTTTGAGTGTATGTCGAGATGAATGACCCCTCTCTTCGAGTGCATGTCATAATGAACGGTCCCTTTCTTAGAGTGTATACCTTGATGGACGAGCCCTCTCTTTGAGAGTATGTCGTGATGAATGACCCCTCTCTTCGAGCGTATGTCATAATGAAAGTACGTCTCTTTGAGCTTATGTCGTGATGGATGACCCCTCTTTGAGCGTATGTTGCGATGAATGACCCCTCTGTTCGAGTGCTTGTCATAATGAATGGTCCATCTCTTTAAGTGTAAGTCGCAATGAATGACCGCTCTGCTCGAGTGCATGTCATAATGAATGGACCCTTTCTTAGAGCGTATCCTTTGATGGACGACCTCTCTCTCTGAGTGTATGTTGCGATGGACGAGCCCTCCTTTTGAGCGTATATTGTGGTGAAAGACCCCTCTCTTCAAATGCATATCATAATGAATGGTCCCTCTCTTTGAGCGTATACCGTGATGGATGACCTCTCTCTTTCAGCGTATGTTGTAGCGAATGACCCTTCTCTTCGAGTGCATGTTATAATGAAAGGTCCCTCTCCTTGACCGTCTACAATGATGGATGACCCCTCTCTTTGATTGTATGTCGTGGTGAATGACCCCTCTCTTTGAATGCATATCATAATGAACGGTCCCTCTCTTTGAGCATATACTGTGAAGGACAACCACTCTCTTTGAGCGTATGTTGCGATGAATGACCCCTCTCTGCGAGTGCATATCATGTTGAACAGTCCCTTTCTAAGACCGTATAGAGTGACGGATGACCCCTCGTTTTGAGTGTATGTCACGGTGAATGACCCCTCTCTTCAAGCGTGTCATAATGAACGGTCCCTTTCTTAGAGAGTTTACCGTGGTGTCTGACCCCTCTCCTTGAGCGTATGTCGCGATGAATGACTCCTCTCTTCGAGTGCAAGTAATAATGAACGGTCCCTCCCTTTGAGCGCACACCATGATGGACGACCACTCTCTTTGAGCGTACGTCGCAATGAATACCCCTATATTCGAGGGCATGTCATAATGAACGGTCCCTCTCTTTGAGCGTATACCGTAATGGATGACTCTTCTCTTCGAGCGTCTATCATAATGAATGACACCTCTCTTCGAGTGCATGTCATAAAGAATATTCCAGCACTTTGAGCGTATACCGTGATGGAAGACCCCTCTCTTTGAGGATATGTTGCAAGGTATAACCCCTCTCTTCGACTAAAAGTCATAATGACCAGTCCCTCTCTTTTAGGGAATACCTTAATGGATGAACCTTCTCTTTGAGCGTCTGTCGCGATGAATGACCCCTCTCTTCAAGTGCATGTCATAGTGAAAGGTCTCTCTCTTTGAGCGTATACCCGTAATGGACAGCCCTTCTCTTTGAGGGTATGTCATGATCAATTACCCCTCTCTTCGAGTGTATGTCATAATGAACGGTCCCTCTCTTTGAGCGTAAACCGTGATGGACGACCCCTCTCTTAGAGTGTATATCACGATTAATGACCGCTCTCTTTGATTGTTTGTCATAACGAACAATCCATTTTTAGAGTGTCTACTATGATGATTGTCCCCTCTCTTTGAGCATATGTCGCAATGAATGACCCCTCTCTTCAAGTGCATGTCATAATGAACGATCATTCTCTTTAAGCATATGCCGTAAACAATGACCCTTCCCTTTGAGCGTATGCGTGATCAATAACCCCTCTCTTTGAGCGTGTAGCATAATGAGCACCCCCTCTCTTTGAGCGTATGTCGTGATGAATAACCCCTCTCTTCGAGTTCATGTCCTAATGAACGATCGCTCTCTTTGAGCATATACCGTGATTGATAAACTCCTCTCTTTGATCGTATGATGCGATGAATGACCCCACTCTTCGAGTGCATATCATGATGAACGGTCCTTCTCTTTGAGCATATAGCGTGATGGACGACCCCTCTCTTTGAGCATATGTCGCAATGAATGATCCCTCTCTTTGAGTGCATGTCATAATGAACGGTCCCTATCTTACAACATATACCATAATGGACGACACTTCTCTTTGAGCGTATGTCGCGATGAATAACCCCTCTATTCGAGTGGATGTCATAAAAAATAGTCATTACTTTGAGCGTGTACCGTGATGGACGACCCCTCTGCTTAAGCGTATGTCGCAAGAATGACCCCTATCTTCGAGTACATGTCATGATGAATGGTCCCTCTCTTTCAGTGTATAGCGTGATGGACGACCCTTCTGTTTGAGCATATGTCATGGTGAATGACCACTCTCTTCAAGCGTATGTCAGAATGAATAGTCCCTCTCTTTGAGCGTATGTTGTGATGGACGACCCCTCTCTTTGAGCGTATGTCGCGATGAATGACCCCTCTCTTCGAGTGCATGTCATAATGAACGGTCCCTCTCTTTGAGCGTAAACCTTGATGGACAACCCCTCTCCTTGAGCGTAAACCTTGATGGACAACCCTTCTCCTTGAGCGTATGTCGCGATGAATGACCCCTCTTTTCGAGTACATGTTTTAATGAACAATCCCCCTCTTTGAGCGTATTCTGTAATGGATGACCCCTCTCTTTGAGTGCATGACATAATGAACAGTCCCTCTCTTTAGGCGTATATCGTAATGGACGACCCTTCTCTTTAATCGTAGGTCGCGCTGAAGGACCCCTATCTTTGAGGGCATGTCATAATGAACAGTCCCGTTCTTAGAGAGTATACCATGATGGACAACCCCTCTCTTTTAGCGTATGAAGTGATGAATGACTCCTCTCTTCGAGTGCAAGTCATAATCAACAATCCCTTACTTAGAGTGTATACCGTAATGGACGACCCTTCTCTTTGAGCATATGTCGCGGCCAATGACCTCTCTCTTCAAGCGTATGTCATAATGAACAGACTCTTTCTTGGAGCGTCTACCGTGATGGCTTATCACTCTCATTGAGTGTATGTCACGAAGAATGACTCCTCTCTTCGACTACATGTAATAATAAATGGTCCCTCCCTTGAATGTATACCTTGATGGACGACACCTCTCTTCGAGTGCTTGTCATAATGAATGGTCCCTCTCTTTTAGCGTATACTGTTATGGACTACTCTTCTCTTTGAGCGTATGACGCGATGAATGACCCCTCTCGTCGAGTGCATGTCATAATGAATTGTCCCTCCCTTTGAGCGTATACCGTGATGGACGATCACTCTCTTTAAGCGTATGTTGCAATGAATGACCCCTCTCTTCGAATGCATATTATAATGGACGATCCCTCTCTTTGAACATAAACAGTGATGGACGACCCCTCTCTTTGAGCGTATGTCGTGATGAATGACCCCTATCTTCAAATACAAGTCTTAATGAATGGTCCTTCACTTTGAGCGTATGTTGTGATAGATGACCCTCTCTTTGAGCGTATGTCGCGATGAATGACCCCTCTCCTTGAGTGCATGTCATAGTGAACGGTTCCTTTCTTATAGCGTATACCGTAATGGATGACCCTTCTCCTTGAGCGTATGTCGCGATGAATGACCTCTTTCCTCGAGTGCATGTCATAATGAACGGTCCCTTTCTTAGAGCGTATACCGTGATGGATGACCCCTCTCTTTGAGAGTATATCGCAACGAATAACTCCTATGTTCGAGTATATGTCATAATGAACGGTCCCTCTCTTTGAGCGTAAACCGTGATGGACGACCCCTCTCTTAGAGTGTATATCACGATTAATGACCGCTCTCTTTGATTGTTTGTCATAACGAACAGTCCATTTTTAGAGTGTCTACTATGATGACTGTCCCCTCTCTTTGAGCATATGTCGCAATGAATGACCCCTCTCTTCAAGTGCATGTCATAATGAACGATCCTTCTCTTTAAGCATATGCCGTAAACAATGACCCTTCCCTTTGAGCGTATGTCGTGATCAATAACCCCTCTCATTGACTGTATAGCATAATGAGCACCCCCTCTCTTTGAGCGTATGTCGTGATGAATAACCCCTCTCTTCGAGTTCATGTCCTAATGAACGATCGCTCTCTTTGAGCATATACCGTGATTGATAACTCCTCTCTTTGATCGTATGATGCGATGAATGACCCCACTCTTCGAGTGCATATCATGATGAACGGTCCTCTTTGAGCGTATAGCGTGATGGACGACCCGTCTCTTTGAGCATATGTCGTGATGAATGTTCCCGCTCTTTGAGTGCATGTCATAATGAACGGTCCCTATCTTATAGCATATACCATAATGGACGACAGTTCTCTTTGAGCGTATGTCGCGATGAATAACCCCTCTATTCGAGTGGATGTCATAAAGAATAGTCATTACTTTGAGCGTGTACCGTGATGGACGACCCCTCTCCTTAAGCGTATGTCGCAATGAATGACCCCTATCTTCGAGTGCATGTCATGATGAATGGTCCCTCTCTTTCAGTGTATAGCGTGATGGACGACCCTTCTATTTGAGCATATGTCATGGTGAATGACCACTCTCTTCAAGCGTATGTCAGAATGAATAGTCCCTCTCTTTGAGCGTATGTTGTGATGGACGACCCCTCTCTTTGAGCGTATGTCGCGATGAATGACCCCTCTCTTTGAGTGCATGTCATAATGAATGGTCCCTATCTTACAGCTTATACCATAATTGACGATCCTTCTCTTTGAGCATATGTCGTGATGAATAACTCCTCTCTTCGAGTGCATGTCATAATGAATAGTCCCTCGCCTTGAGCGTGTACCGTGATGGACATCCCCTCTCTTTAAGTGTATGTCACAATGAATGAGACCCCTCTCTTCGAGTGCATGTCATAATGAACGGTCCCTCTCTTTGAGCGTAAACCTTGATGGTCAACCCCTCTCCTTGAGCGTAAACCTTGATGGACAACCCTTCTCCTTGAGTGTATGTCGCGATGAATGACCCCTCTTTTCGAGTACATGTTTTAATGAACAATCCCCCTCTTTGAGCGTATTTTGTAATGGATGACCCCTCTCTTCGAGTGCATGACATAATGAACAGTCCTTCTCTTTAGGCGTATATCGTAATGGACGACCCTTCTCTTTAATCGTAGGTCGCGCTGAATGACCCCTATCTTTGAGGGCATGTCATAATGAACAGTCCTGTTCTTAGAGAGTATACCATGATGGACAACCCCTCTTTTTGAGCGTATGAAGTGATGAATGACTCCTCTCTTCGAGTGCAAGTCATAATCAACAGTCCCTTACTTAGAGCGTATTCCGTAATAGACGACCCTTCTCTTTGAGCGTATGTCGCGGTCAATGACCTCTCTCTTCAAGCGTATGTCATAATGAACGGACTCTTTCTTGGAGCGTCTACCGTGATGGCTTATCACTCTCTTTGAGTGTATGTCACGAAGAATGACTCCTCTCTTCGACTACATGTAATAATAAATGGTCCCTCCCTTGAATGTATACCTTGATGGACGACACCTCTCTTCGAGTGCTTGTCATAATGAATGGTTCCTCTCTTTTAGCGTATACTGTTATGGACTACTCTTCTCTTTGAGCGTATGACGCGATGAATGACCCCTCTCGTCGAGTGCATGTCATAATGAACTGTCCCTCCCTTTGAGCGTATACCGTGATGGACGATCACTCTTTTTAAGCGTATGTTGCAATGAATGACCCCTCTCTTCGAATGCATATTATAATGGACGATCCCTCTCTTTGAACATAAACAGTGATGGACGACCCCTCTCTTTGAGCGTATGTCGTGATGAATGATCCCTATCTTCAAATACAAGTCTTAATGAATGGTCCTTCACTTTGAGCGTATGTTGTGATGGATGACCCTCTCTTTGAGCGTATGTCGCGATGAATGACCCCTCTCCTTGAGTGCATGTCATAGTGAACGGTTCCTTTCTTATAGCGTATACCGTAATGGATGACCCTTCTCCTTGAGCGTATGTCGCGATGAATGACCTCTTTCCTCGAGTGCATGTCATAATGAACGGTCCCTTTCTTAGATTGTATACCGTGATGGATGACCCCTCTCTTTGAGAGTATATCGCAACGAATAACTCCTATGTTCGAGTGCATGTCATGATGAACGGTACCTCTCTTTGAGCGTATACCGTGATGGACGACCCCTCCCTTTAAGCGTATGTCGTGGTGAATGACCCTTCTCTTTGAGCGTATGTCATAATGAACGGTCCCTCTCGTTGAGCGTATGCCATTGATACGGGGCTGGTTGTTAAAAAACAACATTCCTCGTTAATTCACGGATCTAGGATTGTAGCAAGTATTCTTTTGCAGCAAAAACAAACATGGTGTTGTGTTAGAATGTTAAAGAGACTTAAAATAAAAATAAAAATCAGAATTGAGGGAGAAAGAAGTTGCTGGAAATTTTTTGACAGATTTGAAGGTTGAAGATGAAGTTCTTCAAGCATTCATCAATGGCAGCAATATTCTTGAAGTTTTAACAAACTCTAAGGAAGAACCCAAACAATCTACTAAACGAACCCGAACCTTATCTTAAATTTGCTCATAAACGGACTTAGACCCTTCAATTATCGAACAATTGGGAACCCGAAGTATCAAGTAACTTGACAACATTCAGAATTGATAGTCAAGGAAAAGTTCTAAAAAGAACCAGGTTTGAGAAAAAATCTCACAAAAGAATTTATTTATTCATCAAAAGGTCTAACCTTGTCTTTACAAAATTATGAAAATATATAGGAATAAAGGAGAAGTTGGCCAAAATTGAATTTGTGGCCATTATTTGAATGAAAATAACTAAAATAAACCACTCAAGGCTTCATTTAATTTTAGCCAAGTGATTTGGCACAAAATACACATTTAACATGTGTTTAATATTTGAATTTGAACACAACACCACTCATTCTTATCCCTTGGGCGTTTGGTCTTCAAGAACAAGGGCTTTGCTTGGCTGAAAATGCATTTACACGCCCACACATGTGCAAAAGTTTGCCATATGTGTCCCACATGCATGACACATGCCTAGGACACATTCCCTTCGTGTAGGATAGGTTTCAGCTGTCGTAGGTCACTTTAGCTTGAGTAGAGCTGAAACGAGCTAGCTGAGAGTATAAGGAACTAAACGGAGCTGGGAGCTAAGCCTCTGAGATGCCTCGAGCTAAGGTGAGCTGCGCGTACTCCATTGAGCTTCTTCTAAGCTGAATAGACTCACTTGAGCTGGTGTTAAGCTTCATCCACTCTCTTAAGCTGGAGATGAGTTGAGTATGTCCACTTGAGATAAGTTTCTCCTAAGTACCTATATTAGAACAAGCCAAACACATCTAAAAAGCCTTGTAGTCTTATTTTAACCATACAAATACACTTAAAACCAAATACAAACATACTTAACATAGTATATACATACATAAGCACACATATTAATATATATACCTAAATATGTCACATATTAGCATGCAACACATTCTAAACAACATATTCTAAGGCATGAACATTCTCAAATGAATATGAAATGTTAGCACAAGTAAGGAAAGAGCTTCCCTGTATTTCTTTGCCTTAGAACATGTGATAGGTCCTGATGGTAAGACCTCCGAATCAACTTGTTGAACTTCACATGATGTGCTCACATCATGCCCCCTTCTTGGAAAGGATATGACCTTAAATTTGAAGAATCATCAGAAGGGATTAAATCAGAAACATTAAATGTGACACTTACATTATACACGCCCGGTAAGTCTATCTTGTAGGCATTGTCATTCACTTTCGCCAATACCTGAAAAGGACCATCTCCTCGTGGTAACAACTTTGATCGTCGTTGGGTTGGAAAATATTCCTTTCGGAAATGAACCCAATCACCAACATCGAAGGTGACTCGCTTCCTTCCTTTGTTTGATTGCTTTTCATACTGCTGAGTCCTTCGTTCTAAATTCTCCTTCACTTGTTGATGCAACTTCTTCACATATTCTGCTTTCGCTTGACCGTCCCCGTTCTTCACTTGTTCTTGTGGCAAAGGTAACAAATCTAGAGGCATAATAGGGTTAAAACCACAAACAACCTCAAATGGTGACATCTTAGTAGCAGAATGTACAACATGATTATACGCAAACTCAACATATGGAAAACAATCTTCCCCAGTCCTAATGTTCTTTTTAATGATGGAACACAACAAAGTAGATAAAAACGATTAACAACCTCAGTTTGTCCATCAGTCTGGGGATGGATGACAAGTAGTAGAAAACATGAGTTTTGTACCTATTTTGATCCAAAGAGTCCTCCATAAATGACTCAGAAACTTAACATCCCTGTCAGAAATAATTGACCTAGGAATACCATGTAATCGAACAATCTCTCTAAAGAACAAGTTAGCCACATTAACAACATCATCAGTCTTATGATATGCAATGAAATGTGTCATCTTAGAGAATCTATCAACCACAACAATTACACTATCTCTACCAGTTCTAGTTTGAGACAATCCCAAAACAATATCCATTGAAATATCAGTCCAGGGGGAATAAGGAATAGGTAGAGGTAAGTACATACCATGTGGTGCAACCTTCGATTTCGCTTTCTTACATGTCACACGACGTTCACAATACCTTTCGACATCTCTGCTCATCTTTGGCCAAAACAAATGCTCCTTCAATGTGTGTAATGTCTTAGTGACACCAAAATGACCCATCAATCCACCTTCATGTGCCTCACGAAGCAGAATATCACGCATCGAACCCTGGGGAAAGCATATCCTATTTTCTTTGAAAAGATAGCCATCATGCCTGTAAAACTTTCCATCTTCGCCTTTCACACAAGCATTAAACTTATCTCTAAAATCAGGATCATCAGGGTATAGATCACGAATATACGCAAAACCAATCAAATGTGAATCAAGATAACTAAACAATGCATATCTATGTGATAACCCCTCTCTTCGTGTGCAAGTCATAATAAACGGTCCATCTCTTTGAACGTATACCGTGATGGAAGACCCCTCTCTATGAGAGTATGGCGCGATGAATAAACCCTCTCTTCGATTGTATGGCGTGATGAACGGTCCCTCTCTTTGATCGTATACTGTGATGGACGACCCTTCTCTTCTAGCGTTTGTCGCGATGAATGACCCCTCTCTTTCAGTGCAAGTCATAATGAACATACCCTTTCTTAGAGCGTATACAAAGATGGACGATCCCTGTCTTTGAGCATATATCGGGATGAATAACCCCTCTCTTCGAGTGCTTGTAATATAATGAATGGTCCCTCTCTTTCAGCGTATGTTGCGATGAATGACCCCTCTCTTCGAGTGCATGTCATGATGAACGATCCATTGCTTTAAGTGTATACCATGATGGACAACCCCTCTCTTTGAGAGTATGTTGCGATGAATGACCCTTCTCTTCGAGTGCATGTCATAATGAACGGTCCCTTTCTTAGAGCATATACCGTGATGGACGACCCCTCTCTTTGCGCGTTTGTCTCGGTGAATGACCCTGTCTTCAAGCGTATGTCATAATGAATGGTCCCTCTCTTCGAGCGTATGTCGTGATGGACAATCCCTCTCTTTGAGCGTCTGTCGCGATAATTAACCCCTTTTTTTCAGTACATGTCATAGTGAACGGTTTTTTTCTTAGAGCGTATACCGTAATGGACGACCCTTCTCTTTGAGAGTATGTCGCGATAAATGACACCTCTGTTCGAGTGCATATGTCATAATGACTCTCTTAGAGCGTATACCGTGATAGAGGGCCCCTCTCTTTGGCGTATGTCGCGATGAATGACTCCTCTCTTCGAGTGTTTGTCATAAGGAACGGTACCTCTCTTTTAGCATAAACTGTGATGGACGAACCCTTTCTTTGAGCGTATGTCACGATGAATGATCCCTCTCTTCGAGTACTTGTTCAGCAAACAAGTGTGATACAAGGCTAGCTAGCTGAAAGTTCACCATCTTTGAGTGATGATTTGAGCTGAACGGCTAACCCCCTAGCTGAGTGAATTGATCCTTAGGGCCATAATACTCTCTTTAATCCATAAGAGTGTGTAGGAGGTGATCCGAATCCCATATGGATTTAAATTCACCATTTGTCGTTTTGAGCTCATTCTGAATTCGTGAGCTGGAATAAAGCTATCATCCACTTCACTGCGTTGCCTAGGAATGTTTGGTACATTTTGGGGCTTATCGAAAGCTGGTAAATGCCTCAAACAATGATTCTTTGTTTTGAGCTCAAATGATGCATTTGAGCTAAAGAGAGATGGCCAATAGTCCCTTAAACTGTGTTTTGCATAACCTGCAAAGAAACAACTTTAAGTAAAAAGTATGATGTTAATAAACATGTGTTGAATATTAATTATGCATAATATAAGCTAGTTAAAGCTTTGATTCAATACTAATCCCTAAGTTATCAATAGTAATATAAGGAAATAAACTTATAGGTAGATAATATGAGATAGCAAGTGAGTGTAGCACATGAATTGAGTAAATAAAGAGAATTAAGTAGAACTCCCTGTTTGGAATTGTTTGACTTAAGGAATTGGAAGAAACTAAGGTTGGGCATGAACATATCATCGCCTCCTTTTTTTGGGCGATTTGTCCTCAAATTGAACCCCTTGGTTCTGGAATCTCCCTTAGCAATGAGAGTGACATAGTTTTGTTGTGCATGGCCTTCTAACTCCTTGAGTTTCTAAAAAAAATATGAGAACTTTTTGG
The DNA here is from genome assembly GCA_035048815.1 of Abelmoschus esculentus. Classification (NCBI taxonomy): domain Eukaryota; kingdom Viridiplantae; phylum Streptophyta; class Magnoliopsida; order Malvales; family Malvaceae; genus Abelmoschus; species Abelmoschus esculentus. The sequence continues at coordinate 14,734,620 of JAUCBN010000007.1, read as the reverse complement.
CTTGTATTGTGTTAGAATATTCAGAAGAGATCACGGGATGTGTCAAAAGACATTCCCCCTAATTAACTTGATGCTGTTAGACTCCTTTTCTTCCTTAGATCCTCCTTCTTTAAGCTTGGTTTGGATCTTCTCTTGTTTCCAATCCTCCACACTTTGTTTCATCATAATCTGGTCCCTTTGCACTTGTTTTGGCGTCATAGGTACGAGCACTATCTTCTTGCCTCCATGCTTAAAGATGAACTAATTGGTGTAACAATCATGCATCATTCTTTGATCATATTGCCATGGCCTCCCAAGTAAAATGTGACTTGCATGCATAGGAACTATGTCGCACAAAACCTCATCCTTATATGAACCAATAGACAAAGGTACAAGAACCTGTTTGGTGACCTTTAATTCCCCCGAATCATTGAGCCATTGGAGTTTGTATGGGGCTGGATGCTTTAATGTTTTTAGGTTGAGTTTATCCACCATAAGAGTGCTAGCCACGTTGGTGCAACTTCCACCATCGATTATCATAAAACACACTTTGTTTTTAACATAACATCTAATGTGAAATATGTTCTCTCGTTGCTCCTCTTCTTCTGCCATTTGGGTGTTTAAAAGCCTTTTAACAACCATAAGTTGTCCTTCAACGACAGGGGTAAATTCTTTTCTTCCTCTTGCTCGGATTCTTCCAAAATTTCTTGCTCATTATCCGATGCAATCTCTGCATTTTCCTGCAGCAACATAGTGTTTTTATTTAGACATTGGCTAGCAATATGTCCATGCCCTAAGCACTTGAAACATTTGATCTCTCAAGATCGTATGGACACTTCTTGTTGCTTTCCTCGAACATTCTCCACCATAAGCTTGGTTTTGGACGTTTCAGCCTGTTCTTTGCCTTGAAAAGGATTATTTCTCGAGATGTGTTTGGACTCCATTTTGGGGTTGCATTAGTGACGCCTCTAGAAGATGATCTCATGCGTTGTTGTCTCTCGATTTTGATAGTCATATGCACCATGTCTTCAATTTCAATGTAGTGTTGTAATTCCACTACATCAACAATCTCTTTGTTTAATCCAGACAAGAACCTTGCCATGGTGGCATCGCGGTCTTCATCCACACTTGCTTGGATCATGACTCCATCTCTTTGTAGTAGTCTTCCATGCTTCTACTTCCTTGTTTAAGATTTTGCAGCTTATAATAGAGATCACGGTGATAATGAGTAGGCACAAAATGTTTCCTCATAATACCTTTCATTTCTCTCCAAGGGTTGATAGGTCATTCACCATTGCATCTCCTTGTTGATCTTAGTTGATCCCACCATACAAGTGCGTAGTCAAACAATTCTAAGGTAGCCATGCGCACCTTCTTCTGCTTGGAATAGTTATGGCATTCGAAGATGTGCTCCACTTTGCTCTCCCAGTCCAAATATGCCTTCATGTCTGATTTTCCTTGAAAAGGTGGGATGTTAACCCGGATGCTCCCAAAATTGTCATCCAATTGGCCATGGTTCCTTGCATTACTCCGAACAGAAATGACATCTTCTCCATCACTCTCTTCAATCACTCTCTTCAATCTCATGTTGCATGAGATGCCTTCTATGATTCTGTCCATCTTGGCCCCTTGTACATCTTCCACTGGACTCCTCAATACGTTCCATCCGCTCATGAATTGGTTCTAACTCAGCAAGTAAGAGCTTTTGCATTTCCCTTATTAGAGCCTGTGTTTGGAGGTTATGGGCTGGTCGTTCTCCCCGATTGTTTTCATTTGAATACTGCGACATAGTGTTAGTATGAATAAATGAAATAAAAGTTTAAGGACCTAACCAATTCACACACACAAAATCCTCACGGTCACTCCAAGGAAAGAAATATGGTACTCAATTCACTCGTGTTTACACTCTGGGAATTCTGGCTTTTATTATCCCTTCTGTGCTCACCACTCTCTTGCTTTTTACCTCTTAAATCTATCAAATCAAGTTCTTATAAAAACTTACCCAAAACTAGTCAAATATCCTAAGAAATGATGGCGTTTGGGCTGAAACAAAGGTTAGGTGTGCAAATAGAAAAAAAAGGAAAAGTTTAATAGAAGAAACAAAAAGTTTAGGGATTGTATGATAAATTTCAAGGGTTCAATTGAAAAGGACTAAAGAAAACAAAAACGTTATCACAAAACTTAACTTACAAACTAGTCTTGAGCAATCAAATTTGGGGAACTTCTCGGAGTTGGTTGCTTGGATTCCTTATATGCTGGAACAATCTGAATTTTTTCTTTCTCTTCTTTTCTTTTCCTTTTTTTCGATCAAAATTGAAATAACAAGAAATAGGGCTTACTTGATTCTTTATTTGCTCTGATTCCATAAGATACGCTACAACTCTCCAAAGATACTTGTAGAGAGAAGCTTTGATTGCCCTGACCTTAGAATACAAGAAAGCCTTGTATCACGTTTGTTTCTGAACTAAAGAATGTTAAAGGATGCTGGGAATAAGATAAGGATGATTTAAGAAGAGGTTATAGTGTGGGGTATTGTTTAGACGAAAAGGAAGTTGTCTTGGTGAAGGGAATGCGTGGGGGATGTTGATGGTTGATTAGGGATGGATATGGAGGTGTTTAAGTGAAGTAAATGATATGTAAGGATATGTTAAGGGCTGGTAAAGAATGGTGGACGAAAATGGAAGGTGGATGTTGATTATGTGATGATGGAATGATAGTATTCAAAGGGGGAAAGGTTGAACTTATATTATAGGAACATAAACCCAATCTAGTTGCAACTCTGAGGGTGGTAGGTGCACTTATTAGACCTCTTGGAAATGTAATTTCAAAAATCTAAAGTATAAAGGATGGAGGGTGACTCCAAAATGGCTACATATTTATAGGAAATGAAAGGGTGCGGCTAAGTGACATTCCCCTTTGAAAAGGTGGCTGAATAGTGGCCTTGGTGTCTGTTCAATTGGTGGTGTCTCCCTCCTTAACCGTTCGGTTGAATGGTGTCTCATTCCAAGAACTGTTTGAACTTTTTGGTTTAAAATTTCAGCTTGCATAGTCTTCAGTAAATTGGACATATCTCGAGTTCCCGATATCGTATTGATGTGATTCAACGTGAGTTGGAAAGATATGATCTAGAGGAATAACGTTCATGAAGACACCAAAACCCAATTCCGCTTGAATTAGGCTCTAAATCGCAAACAAGTCGACCATCATGAATCTGCCCAATGAAGAGTGTTATCTCTTTGTTTTGGCGCCCAAACATGTTTCCCTCCATGGTTGGTCGGTTGTGTCTCTTGGGGAGGAAACATGTCCTTCCATGGTTGAGCCGAAGGTTGTAAGGTGAGCTAAGAAGAGCTGGATGAACTAAGGTTGAGCTGAGCTAGCTAGCTGATTTAGCTAGCTGAAAGTTCACCATCTTTGAGTGATTATTTGAGCTGAACGGCTAACCCCCTTGCTGAGTGAACTGATCCTTAGGGCCATAATACTCTCCTTAACCCATAAGATTGTGTAGGAGCTGATCTGAATCCCATTTGGATGTAAATTCACCATTTGTCGTTTTGAGCTCATTGTGAATTCGTGAGCTTGAACAAAGTTATCATCCACTTCACTGCATTGCCTAGGAGTGTTTGGTGCATTTTGGGGATGATCGGAAGCTGATAAAGTGCCTCAAACAATGATTCTTTGTTTTGAGCTCAAATGGTGCATCTGAGCTAAAACAGAGTTGTCCAATAGTCCCTTAAATTGTGTTTAACATAACCTGCGAAGAAACAACTTAAACTTATAAGTATAATGTTACTAAACATGTATTAAATATTAATTATGCATAATATAAGCTAGATAAAGCTGTGATTCAATATTAATTACTAAGTTATCAATAGTAATATAAGGAAATAAACATTATATGTATATAATATGAGATAGCAAGTGAGTATAGCACATGAATTGAGTAAATAAAGAGGATTAAGTATAACTCTCAGATTGGAATTGTGTGACTTAAGGTATGGGAAGAAATTAAGGTAGGGCGTGCACATATCACTCTATTTGAGTGTAAACCGTGATGGACGACCCCTCTCTTTCAGCGTATGTCGTGATGAATGACTCCTCTCTTGAAGTACATGTCTTAATAAATAGCCCCTCTCTTTGAGCGTATAACGTGATTGATGACCCCTCTCTTTTAGTGCATATCGTAGTGAACGGTTCCTTTCTTAGAGCGTATACCGTGATACGCTCTCTTTGAGCATATGTCATAATGAACAGACCCTTTCTTAGAGCGTTTACCGTTATGGCTGCCCCACTTTTTCAGCATATGTCGCAGTGAATGACCCCTCTCTTCGCGTGTATGTCATAACGAACGGTCCCTCTCTTTGAGCGTATACCATAATGGACGACCCATCTCTTTGAGCGTATGACGCGGTGAATGACCCCTCTCGTCGAGTGCATGTCATAATGAAAGTCCCTTCCTTAGAGCGTATACCGTGATGGACGATCCCTCTATTTGAGAGTATGTTGCGATGAATGATCCTTTTCTTCGCGTGCATGTCATTGAGAACGGTCCCTCTCTTCGAGCGTATACCGTGATGGACGACCCCTCTCTTTGAGCATATGCCGCGAAGAATGACCCCTCGCTTTGAGTGCATGTCAAAATGAACGGCCCCTTTCTTAGAGCGTATACCGTGATGGACGACCCGTCTCTTTGAGCATACGTCATAATGAACGGTCCCTCTCTTTGAGCGTATACCGTGATGGACGACCCCTCTCTTTGGGCGTATGTCGCGATGAACAACCCCTCTCTTCGAGTGCATGTCATAATGAATGGTCCCTTTCTTACAGCGTATACCGTGATGGACGATCCCTCTCTTTGAGCGTATGCCGCGATGAATGACACCTCTTTTCGACTTCATATCATAATGAACGGACTTACTCTTTAAGCGTATACCGTGATGGAAAACCCCTCTTTTTGAGCGTATGTCGCGATGAATAACCCCTCTTTGATTGCATGTCACAATTAATGGTCCCTGTCTTTGACCGTATACCATAATGGACGACCCTTCTCTACGAGCGTATGTCGCGATGAATGACCCCTCTCTTTGAGTGTAGGTCATAATAGACGGTCCCTCTCTTTGAGCGTATACCGTAATGGACGAGACCCTTCTCTTTGAGCGTATGTCGAGATGAATGACTCCTCTCTTCAAGTGCAGGTCATAATGAACGGTCCCTCTCTTTGAGCGTATACCGTAATGGACGAGACCCTTCTCTTTGAGAGTATGTCGAGACGAATGTCCCCTCTCTTTGAGTGCATGTCATAGTAAACAGTCCCTTTCTTAGAGCGTAAATCGTGATCGACGACCCCTCTCTTTCTGCGTATGTCGCGATGAATGACTCATTTTTACGAGTGCATTTCATAATGAACAGTCCCATTCTTAGAGCGTATACCGTGATGAACAATCCCCTCTCTTTCAGCGTATGTCGCGATGAATGACTCCTCTTTTCGAGTGCATGTCATAATGAACAGTCCATTTCTTAGAGCGTATACCGTGATGGACGGACAACCTCTCTCTTAGAGCATTTGTCAGGATGAATGACTCCTCTCTTAGAGTGCATGTCATAATGAACGGTCACTTAGAGTATATATACTGTGATGGATAAGCCCTCTCTTTGAGCGTATGTCATGATGAATGACACCTCTCTTCCAGCGTATGTAATAATAAACAGTCCCTCTCATTAAGGTATGTCATGATGAATGACCCCTCTCTTCGAGCGTATATCATAATGAACAGTCTCTCTCTTTGAGCGTATAACGTGATTGATGACCCCTCGCTTTGAGTGCATATCATAATGAACAGTCCCTCTCTTAGAGCGTATACCGTGATGGACGATCCCTCTCTTTAAGCATATATCGTGATGAATGACCCCTTTGTTCAAGTGCAGGTCATAATGAACGGTCCCTTTCTTAGAGCATATACAGTGATGGAGGACCCCTCTCTTTGAGCATATGTCACGGTGAATGAACCCTCTTTTTTAGCGCAAACAGTGATGGACGACCCCTCTCTTTGAGCGTATGTCGCGATGAAAGACCTCTCTCTTCAAGTACATGTCATAAGGAACGATTCCTTTCTTAGAGCGTCTATAGTGATGGCTGACCCCTCTTTGAGCGTATGTCGCCATAAATAACTCCTCTCTTGTGTTCATGTCATAATGATCGGTCCTTTTCTTAGAGTACATACCGTGATGGATGAGCCCTCTCTATGATCTTATGTCGCGTTAAATGACCCCTTTCTTCGAGTGCATGACATAAAGAACGGTTCCTCTCTTTGAGCGTCTACCGTGATAGCTGACCCCTCTCTTTAAGCGTATGTCGTAGTGACTGATCCCTCTCTTCGAGTGCATGTCACTATCTTTGAGCGTTTATCATGATGACTGACCCCTCTCTTTGATTGTATGTCACGATGAATGACCCCTCTTTTCGGGTGCATGTCATAACAAACGGTCCAACTCTTTGAGCGTATACTGTGATGGAAGACCCCTCTCTTTCAGCGTATGTCTCCATGAATAACCCCTCTCTTCAAGTGCATTTCATAATGAATGGTCCCTTCCTTAGAGCGTATACAGTGATGGAAGACCCCTCTCTTTGAGCGTATGTTGCGATGAATGATCCTTCTCTTCGCGTGCATGTCATGGGGAACGGTCCCTCTCTTCGAGCGTATACCATGATGGACGACCCCTCTCTTTGAGTGCATGTCATATTGATCGTTCCCTTTCTTAGACCGTATACCGTTACGGACGACCCCTCTCTTCAAGTGTATGTCACGGTGAATGACTCCTTTCTACAAGCGTATGTCATAATGAACGGTCTATCTCTTTATCCATATGCCGTGATGGACGACCCCTCTCATTGAGCGTATGTCGAGATGAACGACCCCTCTCTTCGAGTGCATGTCATAATGGACGGTCCCTCCCTTTGAGCGCATACTGTGATGGACAATCCCTCTTTTTAAGCGTATGTTGAAATGAATGGCCACTCTCTTCGAGTGCATGTCATAATTAACGATCCATCTCTTTGAGCGTTAACCGTGATGGGTGACCCCTCTCTTTGAGCGTATGTCGCGATGAATGACCTCTCCCTTCGAGTGCTTGTCATAAGGAACGGTTCCTTTCTTAGAGCGTCTACAGTGATGGTTGACCACTCTCTTTGAGCGTATGTCGCCACAAATAACTCTTCTCCTCGTGTTCAAGTCATAATGAATGATCCTTTTCTTAGAGCATATACCGTGATGGACGAGCCCTCTCTTTAATTGTGTGTCGCGTTGAATGACCCATTTCTTCTAGTGCATGACATAATGAACGGTCCCTCTCTTTGAGCGTATACCATGATGGACGACCACTCTCTTTGAGCGTATATCGCGATGAATGACCCTTCTCTTCGAGTGCATGTCATAAATGAACGGTCCCTTTCTTAGAGCGTATACTGTGATGGACAACCCCTCTCTTTTAGCGTATGCCACGGTGAATGACTCCTTTCTTCAAGCGTATGCCATGATGGACGACCCTCTCTTCGAGTGCATGTCATAATGAATAGTCCCTTTGTTAGAGCGTATACCATGATGGACGACCCTTCTCTTCGAGTGCATGTCATAAATGACCCCTCTCTTCGAGTGCATGTCATAATGAACAGTCATTAGACATGCACTCTAAGAAATGGAGCATTCATTGCGACATACGCTCAAAGAGAGGTGTCGTCCACCATGGTATACACTCTAAGAAATGGAGCATTCATTAGACATGCACTCAAAGAGAGGGATCATTGATCGTGACATACGCTCAAAGAGAGGGGTCGTCCATCACGGTATACGCCCTAAGAAAGGGTGATAAACGGATACGTTGCTTCAAAAACAACCATCCTTGTTTGATTGAAACGGATCTAGGATAGTAGCACGCATATCTTTGTAATAAACACAAGATTATAAACGTAAGAATGGTGTTAAAATTACTAGAAAACAAAGAAAATTAAAAAAAAACAAAGAAAGAAAAAGATGAAGGATTTCTGCGTTTCTAGGATTTAATGAAGATGAAATGCTTCAAGGACTTTCATGGCTGCATTATAATATCCAAAATGGCAGAATTGGATGTTGAAGTTACTGGAAAAATAATAACGACATTGAACTCGAAAGAACTCGAACAATATACTGAGCAGGCCCAAATCGAATATGTTCTCCGTCAACGGACTTGGACCCTCTAGATAGTGATCTAGGAACCCGAAGTATCAAGGAATTGACACACTCAAGCAAAGTTTGAAAATGTCAAGAAAAGTTCAATGAAGAACTGAAATTGAGAGAATTTCTCACAAAAATATTGTTTCATAAATTTGTCTAACCTTGTCTTTACAAAATTAAGTAAATATATAGGAATAAAGGAAAAGCTGGCCAAATTTGAATTTGTGGCCTTAATTCAAACGAAAATAAAAATTTAAATGCTCAAACAACTTCTCTTAGGCTCCTAATATCCTTAGCCACATGTTTTGACACTTAAAACACATTAAACATGTGTTTAATGTTTGAATTTGAATAAGAAACCACTCATTCTTATCCAATGTTGCTGTTTGGTCTTCAAAGCAAGGGCCTTGTTTGGCTTGCTTTCTTTTGGATGCCCAAACTTGTGGAGAAGGGTGCTATGTGGGTCCCACATGCATGGCACATGCGTAGGACACCTGCTCTTCGTGTACGATAGGTTTCAGCTGCTGTAGGTCACTTCAACTTGAGTTGAGTTGAGCTGTAAATGGAGAAGAGCTGAAACGAACTAGCTAAGAGTGTTAGGAGCTAAATGGAGCTAGCAGCTAAGCCTTTGGAGCTAAGCCTCTGAGCTTCCTCGAGCTAAGGTGAGCTGCGTGCACACCATTGAGCTTCTTCTAAGCTGAATATAATCCACTTGAGCTGGTATTAAACTGCATACGCTCCCCTGAGCTGGAGATGAGCTGAGTATGCCCACTTGAGCTAAGGTTCTCCTATGTACCTATATTAGAACAAGGCAAACACATCTAAAAAGCCTTGTAGTCTTATTTTAACCACACAAACACACTTAAAACCAAATGCAAACATAATTAACATAGTATATGCATAAGTAAACACACATACTAATATATATACCTAAATATGTCACATATCAACATGCAACACATTATAAACAACATATTATAAGGCATGAACATTCTCAAATGAATATGAAATGTTAGCACAAGTAAGGAAAAGAGCTTCCCTGTATTTCTTTGCCTTAGAACGTGTGATAGGTCCTGATGGTAAGACCTCCGGATCAACCTGTTAAAATTGACATGATGTGCTCACATCATCCCCCTTTCTTGAAAAGGATTTGACCTTAAATCTGCAGAAATATCATATGGGACTAAATCAGAAACATTAAATGTGGCATTTACAGTGCACTCGCCTGGTAAGTCTATCTTGTAGGCGTTGTCATTCACTTTCTCCAACACCTGAAAAGGACCATCTCCTCGCGGTAACAGCTTAGACCGCCTTTGGTCTGGAAATCGTTCCTTTCGGAATCTCTATAAATCCCATTTAGACATGCACATTTTAATCGCATCAAAACGACAACCAAATTTTATGAAAATCAAATTTTATGATTTCAAATATTTAATTATTAGCTTTTGAACAAAATTATACAGATTAATCTGAAATTTTCAGAATTTTACTCGGTTAAATTAGAACGGAATCTCTATAAAGCTCATTTAGACATGCACGTTTTAATCCCAACAAAACGACAACCAAATGTTGTTAAATCTAATTTTATGAGTTTAAATATTTAATTATGGGCTTTTGAACAAAATTATACAGATTAATCCCAAATTTTAAGGTTTTTACTCGGTTAAAATTCGAACGGAATCTCTATAAAGCCCATTTAGACATGCACGTTTTAATCCCAACAAAACGATAACCAAATGTTATTAAATCAAATTTTATGAGTTTAAATATTTAATTATGGGCTTTTGAACAAAATTATACAGATTAATCCCAAATTTTCAGCTTTTTACTCGGTTAAAATTCGAACAGAATCTCTATAAAGCCCATTTAGACATGCACGTTTTAATCGCATCAAAACGACAACCAAATTATATTAAAATCAAATTTTATGATTTCAAATATTTAATTATTAGCTATTGAACAAAATTATACAGATTAATCAAAAGTTTTCAGAATTTTATTTGGTTAAAATTAGAACGGAATCTCTATAAAGCCCATTAAGACATGCACGTTCTAATCCCAACAAAACAACAACCAAATGTTATTAAATCAAATTTTATGAGTTTAAATATTTAATTATGGGTTTTTGAACAAAATTATATAGATTAATCTCAAATTTTAAGGTTTTAACATGGTTAAAATTCGAACGGATTCTCTATAGAGAACATTTAGACATGCTTGTATTAATCGCATCAAAATGGCAACCAAATGTTATTAAATTAAATTTTATGAGTTTAAATAGTTAATTATAGGCTTTTGAACAAACTTATACAGATTAATCTCAAATTTTCAGCTTTTTACTCGGTTAAAATTCGAACGAAATCTCTATAAAGCCCATTTAGACATGCACGTTTTAATCGCATCAAAACGACAACCAAATTTTATTAAAATTAAATTTTATGATTTCAAATATTTAATTATTAGCTTTTGAACAAAATTATACAGATTAATCTAAAATTTTCAGAATTTTACTCGGTTAAAATTAGAACGGAATCTCTATAAAGCCCATTTAGACATGCATGTTTTAATCCCAACAAAATGACAACCAAATGTTATTAAATCAAATTTTATGAGTTTAAGTATTTAATTATGGGCTTTTGAACAAAATTATACAGATTAATCTCAAATTTTAAGGTTTTTACTCAGTTAAAATTCGAACGGATTCTCTATAGAGCACATTTAGACATGCTCATATTAATCGCATCAAAACGACAACCAAATGTTATTAAATTAAATTTTATGAGTTCAAATAGTTAATTATAGGGTTTTGAACAAAATTATACAGATTAATCTCAAATTTTCGGCTTTTTACTCGGTTAAAATTCGAACGAAATATCTATAAAGCCCATTTAGACATGCACGTTTTAATCGCATCAAAACGACAACCAAATTTTATTAAAATCAAATTTTATGATTTCAAATATTTAATTATTAGATTTTGAACAAAATTATATAGATTAATCTAAAATTTTCAGAATTTTACTCGGTTAAATTAGAATGGAATCTCTATAAAGCCCATTTAGACATGCACATTTTAATCCCAACAAAACGACAACCAAATGTTATTAAATCAAATTTTATGAGTTTAAATATTTAATTATGGGCTTTTGAACAAAATTATACTGATTAATCTCAAATTTTAAGGTTTTTACTCGGTTGAAATTCGAACGGATTCTCTATAGAGCATATTTAGACATGCTCGTATTAATCGCATCAAAACGACAACCAAATGTTATTAAATTAAATTTTATGAGTTCAAATAGTTAATTATAGGCTTTTGAACAAAATTATACAGATTAATCTCAAATTTTTAGCTTTTTACTCGGTTAAAATTTGAACCTAATCTCTATAAAGCCCATTTAGGCGTGCACGTTTTAATCGCGTTAAAACGACAACCAAATTTTATTAAAATCAATTTTTATGATTTCAAATATTTAATTATTTGCTTTTGAACAAAATTATATAGATTAATCTGAAATTTTCAGAATTTTACTCAGTTAAAATTAGAATGGAATCTCTATAAAGCCCATTAAGACATGCACGTTTTAATCCTAACAAAACGACAAACAAATGTTATTAAATCAAATTTTATGAGTTTATATATTTAATTAGTGACTTTTGAACAAAACTATACAGATTAATCTCAAATTTTAAGGTTTTTACTCAGTTAAAATTCGAACAGATTCTCTATAGAGCACATTTAGACATGCTCGTATTAATCGCATGAAAACGACAACCAAATGTTATTAAATTAAATTTTATGAGTTCAAATAGTTAATTATAGGCTTTTGAACAAAATTAAACAGATTAATCTCAAATTTTCAGCTTTTTACTCGGTTAAAATTTGAACGAAATCTCTATAAAGCCCATTTAGACATGCACGTTTTAATCACATCAAAACTGTGACACCCTTGTCCCGGGTTAGGAGATAGGGGCGTCGACCGGACATACAAACTCGAGCAATGTAATCAAATTCAAACAAGTTATTTATTTATATAACATTGTAAGTCGATCTCTAATAATATTTACTTATTTGACGAACCCAAAACCTTGTATTACTTATACAAATTCGAGACAAATTTAAAACTTTTTTGATACTTAAACAAATTTTCAATTCGAATCTTAGATACCATTCGTTATTCAATTGTGGTCTCATTTGACTTTATTAAACTTCTATATTAATATGTATTCATTTAACTATCATTAATTATATCTTGTTAACTAAGCAATTTCCCGTATTAAATTCGAACCCAAATAATAAGGAGGTATCGATACCCCTAATGTTGGTATCGATACAAGGGTATCGAACCAGGTATCGATACCGGTCCTTGGTGTTGACTCGTTGACCAAGGCTGGGTAGCCTGCTTCGATACTGGCATCGGTACAAAAAGTTACTGGATGCTCCAGTATCGGAACAGGTATCGGTACTGGCCTGCCTCATTGACACGTTGACTAAAGGTCAAAGCTTGGTATCGATACAAGCTTTGGAACAAAAAGTTCCTGCCAAAGGTGGTATCGATACCCAAATTAGTGGTATCGATACCCCTGCTCGAGGATGACAAATTCAAGGCTTTCAAACACTTAGACATTTCAAAAGGGGCTATCTAAAGGTCTCAGCCTAAACCTAAGCCTTAAGGATCATTGTTCATGCTTAGGCAACCTATTTCGATTCACCAAACTTGTTCATCTTAGCCAATTCAACATGCATTTCAATATCCGAATCATCCCTACTTAGGAGAAACAACTAGCCTTATCTTTTCTATGGCTATTTAAGCAAACATGTTAGGTCCTAAGATCACATGACCTAAACACTAAGATAGATCAACCATGAACCAAATGCATGCTTCCAAAGCCAACATGCCAAACTCAAAACATACAAGGCTAACCTACCAAGGATGTCATGCCTTATGGCTTACAAACCAAAGCTTAATTGATCATATAATTACATACACCACTCATGAGCTAGCTAACAAAATGCATATTCTAAACTAACATGGTCACTATGCCACCATATATTAGGAGTTGCAAAAATTATCAAAATACCATACTTTGGCTTGCTTCCGTGTCCTTGCTCCGGTTCAGGCTTGGTCAATCTCCTTAATTCGTGAACCTGTTGCTTGGGAAGGAGGAAACAAAGAGTGTAAGTACTAAGAAGTACTTAGTGAGGTAGCCTAAGTCTAACCAATTTAGACATGAACTAAAATAAGTGATACACTTCAATGAACAATAAATCAATTACATATGGCAATTAGTACATCACACAATCATACCTAACGTACAATGGCAAGTCATATTCAAGTATCCCTTTGACAAAATTATATCCAAAGCATAAAACCAAATCATAACAAATACTCATGGCAAGTACATGTCAAGTGTTCAAGTTCAAATCATATCAAATGCCCTATGGCAAGTACATATCAAATGTTCATATTCTAATCATATCAAATGCCTTACGGCAATTATCATAATTTTAGTCTTTTGAATTAGTTTCTAACATTGCCTTGGTATAGTTAGACTAGGTAAACGAGTCAACAGAAGTACCATAAGGTACTGACAAAAGTGCCACGAGGACACTAACAAAAGATACCCATGGTATCTACAAATGGTGACTAACCACCAACAAAGGTACCCATAGTACCAACAGAAGTACCGAAGTACTAACAAATGAGCTCAGACCCTAGGCATGCCTTACTACCTATGACCAACTATAGCCCAAGGCTCAATCAAAATTTCTTATTCAATTAGTCTTCCATTTTACTTAACCAAATTTCTTATCACGGATGATGTACAAAACATGGCATTATCAAAAGCATCAAGTCATGGTATCAAGTCCAAAAGCATATGTGTCATGCTACTAATATGTCAAAACATATACATATCATCATGTTACTAAATCCAAAAGCACAAGTCATGCTAACATATCAAAGGCATATACATATCATGCTATCATGCATATAACTCATGCATGACTAACATACCTGACACCCTAGGTCCTAACCCTAAGGTTTGCTACACTCACCAATCCTCCAAGCTACTAAGGGTTGTAGATCGCAACCCCTTTGCCTCTTTTCCTTGATGCTTCGAGCCTCTCTTGCTCCTCGTTAACTTCTTCTCTTTGGTTATCTAACAATTCATATACAATAGCTAGGTATCAATACATTTTCAAACAACTATTTCAAGTGTTTACAAGCTTAACCAAAATAAACATATACGTTTGTTCATTACGGACAGTTTCGCTACCCCTTTGGCGAAACAAACATATCTCCTAGCTCCGATGTCCAATTTTAGTCCATTTTACCTTGTTAGAAAGCTAGAAGAATCCTCTACAAGGTACAAGTAACCTTACATTCTAATTCTTGATCGATGAGCTCCGGATTTTATTCGAAACAGACCTGGCCGTATTCCTAGGCCTGCTCGGGTAGCCTTACGGAACAACTCATATCTTTCCCTACCGGACTCGGATTAAGGTCCCGTAAATTTTCTCTTAAATTAGATATACATGAGTATCTTAGTCTAAAATTTCAGCTCCAAATCCCTTAAATCCCGTCCTAGGGAAATTCTCAAAGATAGCTACAAAAAAATGACATTCTCTAAGCATTTTCGGCTAATTTCATCCAATCCACTAAATTCATAATTCCTAACTTATCTACATGAGTTTCCAGCACCTTTAAACATGGGTCTATCCTCAACTAATTCCCCCAACTTCACTATTTTACCAAATCAACATCATATTTACAAAATCCAACTTCCGAGCTCCTAATATATTGTTCTTGTTTCAAAGGCTACACCCAAACAAATATAATCCTTAAACTAAGTTCACATCATCAATTTAACTTGTATTTACTTAGAAGAGTCAAAAAACCCAAATTCAAAATCCTAAAAGACTTGATTAAAGAATGATGAGCTTACCAAAGTCTTAAAACTTGAATTTCTTGACCAAAAGTCCACTCACGCATGAATTTGAAGCCTTCTCTCTCAAGCCCCCAAAGAAATTTCTTTCTCCCCAATTTCTTCCTCTTCTAACGTGAAAATGAGAAGGAAGAAGAGGAATTGGGGCTGGTTTTGTTTGGCTCATTAATGGGGGTGAAAAGACCACTCTACCCTTAATAATTTGCCTAGACTTAATTTGTTACTAAGGGTAGTCTAGGGATTTCTTATTTTTCTCATGTAAACCCAATATTTTTCATCTCATTTAACTAAGTCCCTTGCTTCAGTCTAAGTGTTACATGATTCGGTTTAATTCCATAATTAATTCGATTCGTTTTTCTAGCCCGGTTTTCGGGATGTTACAATTCTCCCCTCCTTAAAAGAAATTCATCCTCGAATTTACTTGAAGGGAACATTTGCGGGTATTGGGCTTTCATCATGTCCTCGGGTTCCCAAGTAGCCTCACCCTTCTTTTGATTTCTCCAAAGAACCTTTACTAAGGGAACGTTCTTGTTTCGAAGCCTTTTAACTTCTCGATCAAGTATCTGAACCGGTTCCTCTTTATAAGATAAATCGGGGTTTAATTCTAGCTCCTCCGGTTCCAAAACATGAGAAGGATCAGATCTGTATCTTCTTAGCATAGAGACGTGAAACACATTATGTATCTTGTCAAATTCACTAGGGAGAGCAAGTCGATAGGCCACTCGGCCAATTCTTTCAATAATTTCAAAAGGTCCAATAAATCGAGGGCTAAGCTTCCCCTTTTTCCCAAATCTGAAGACTTTCTTCCACGAGTCAAAAAAAAATGAAGACTTTCTTCCAAGGAGAAACCTTTAAGAAGACCTTGTCTCCCACATTGTACTGAATGTCTCTCCGTTTCAAGTCTGCATAAGCCTTTTGTCTATCAAAGGCTTGTTTCAAACGATCATGAATAACTCGGATTTGCTTCTCTGTTTCCTGGATCATTTCAGGTCCCAAAACCTTACGTTCTCCCAATTCTGACCAACACAAGGGAGTTCTATATTTCCTCCCGTACAGAGCTTCAAAGGGAGCCATTTGAATCGATGCTTGATAGCTATTGTTGTATGCAAATTCTACTAAAGGTAGGGACTTCTCCCAATTCCTCCCAAAGTCTATAACACAAGCACATAACATGTCTTCTAGTACTTGTATTACCCTTTCCGATTGTCCATCGGACTGCGGATGGAAAGCAGTACTAAGATGCACTTTAGTTCCAAGAGCTTTCTGCAAGGACTTCCAAAATTTGGAGGTGAAGTTCGGATCTCTATCAGAAATGATGGACGTTGGTACACCATGTAATTGAATCACCTCACGGATATACAATTCAGCTAAGGTCTTTGAGGTCATGTTCTTTCGAACCGGAATAAAATATGTAGATTTGGTGAGTCTATCAACTATCACCCAAATAGCATCATTCTTCCTCAGTGTGACAGGTAATCCAATGACAAAATCCATTGTTACGCGATCCCATTTCCATTCGGGTAGTTTAATAGGCTGTAGCAATCCTGTAGGAGTTCGGTGTTCAGCTTTAACCTTTTGACATGTTAAACATCGGGATACGAAATCTGTGATGGCTGCCTTCATGCCAGGCCACCAATACAAGGATTTTAGGTCCTTATACATCTTAACAGAACCAGGATGGATCGAGAACGGGCTTTGATGTGCTTCTTGTAGGATATCTCTTTTCAATTCCTCATTATTCGGAATACATAGTCTATCTCTAAAGTAGAGTAATCCATTCGGATTGAGGGAGAATTCGACATTAGCTTTCGAATCAAGCTTTGATGCAATAGCTTGAAGTTTAGAATCAGACTGTTGCAAATCTTTGATCCTCGAAATTAGATCAGACTAAACCTGGAGTTCAGACAAATATCCTTGCTTTCGATATACTCGAAGATGAGCATTAATCGAGTTTGGGGCTACAAGGAAATGTTTAAATCAGATACAAATATTCAAAAGGGAACTTATAATATTTCAAAGTCATCAAATAGCTTACCCAAGGTCGGTTTACGACTAAGAGCATCGGCCACCATGTTGGCTTTTCCGGGATGGTAGTCAATGACCAGGTCATAATCTTTTAGCAATTCCATCCATCTCCTTTACCTCAAATTCAAATCTTTCTGAGTCAGGAGGTATTTGAGACTCTTGTGATCGGTGTACAGATAACACTTCTCACCATATAAGTAATGCCTCCATATCTTGAGGGCAAAAACAATAGCAGCTAACTCGAGGTCATGTATCAGATAATTCAACTCATGAGGCTTCAATTGCCTTGATACATAAGCAACCACTTTATTTTCTTGCATTAGGACACAACCTAGTCCCAAATGTGAAGCATCACTATACACGGTAAATTCCTTACCGGATTCTGGTTGAATAAGGACAAGAGCATGGGTCAAGGCTTGCTTAAGCTGATCAAAGCTTCTTTGTTGGTCCTCTGACCCTTCGAACATCTTATCTTTTCTTAGTAGCTTAGTTAAAGGTAAGGCGATAGTGGAGAATCCTTTAACAAATCTCCTATAATACCCGGCTAAACCAAGGAAACTTCTGACCTCAGTAACATTTCTCGAAGGTCTCCAATCTAAAATAGTTTGTACTTTCTTAGCATCAACTTTGATTCCTTCGGCCGAAATGACATGGCCAAGGAATGACACTTCCGATAACCAGAACTCACACTTGGAGAACTTGGCAAACATTTGATATTCCCGAAGTGTTCGCAAAACAATTCGAAGGTGTTCTGAGTGTTCCTCCTTGGTTCGAGAATACACCAATATGTCATCAATGAAGACAACCACAAACTTATCAAGATGAGGTCTGAACATTCGATTCATCAGATCCATGAACGCAGTTGGGGCATTGGTTAGCCCAAATGGCATCACCAAGAATTCAAAATGTCCATATCGAGTTCTGAAAGCCGTTTTAGGAACATCTTCCTCTTTTACTCTCATCTGATAGTACCCTGATCGAAGATCAATCTGGGAGAACACCGTAGCATTCTTGAGTTGATCAAATAAATCTTCGATCCTAGGCAAAGGATACTTATTCTTAATGGTAACCTGATTCAATTGCCGGTAATCAATGCAGAGTCTCATTGTTCCATCTTTCTTCTTCACGAACAAAACCGGAGCACCCTATGGTGAAGAGCTAGGACGTATAAATCCTTTGTCTTGTAGCTCTTGGAGCTGTTTCTTAAGTTCCTTCAACTCAATAGGTGCCATTCTATAAGGGGCAATCGACACCGGATTAGTCCCAGGTTGGACTTCAATCCTGAATTCCACTTCTCTTGTTGGAGGAAGACCAGGGAGTTCCTCCGGGAAGACATCAACAAATTCGGATACCACGAGAATCTTTGGCAACCCGAAGTCATATTCATCTTGTAAAACCATAGCAGCAAAAATCGAGGTTGGTTTCTTATCAATTAGGAGGATTGACTCCTTCCCCAAGCCACGAAGATACAATCTTTTGTTCTGAAAGTCGATCCAAGCTTCATGTTTGGTCAACCAATCCAACCCCAATATAAGGTCGAACTCACAAGTTGGTAATACAAACAAATCAATCCGAAAAGGAATACTTTGAATTGAGATCGGAGAGTCTTTACAAACGAGGTTAACATTCATTATGCCTCCTATAGGGTTTGATACTACAAGACCCCTATCAATATTTGCAGGCTCTAACTTAGTCTTTACAAGCATTTTAGAACATACAAAGGAATGAGTAGATCCTGAATCTATCAAAGCATATGCAGGACTCAAATTTAATTCAATTGTACCTGCAATAACATCGGGAGACTCTTCCTCCTCTCTACCACGAACATGGTACATCCTGGCAAGAGCTTGAGATCCTTGACGAGGAGGGGCTGACTGACGATCCTTTCCTCTACTCTGATTCCCAGAATGGGCCTGTCTCGGGCCCTTGTTTCTATTCTGAGGTGGAGGACTCTGATAGGCACGAGACTGAGGTGTGCCCCTATTCGGATTTTGAGGACAATCTCGGATAAAGTGGTCTGATCCACCGCAAGCATAGCATAGTTTCATCTGAAGCCGACAAGGTCCAGCATGAAACTTTTGACAAAACTGACAAGCCTGAGCTCTTCCAGAATTCCCCGTGCTATGAACAGATGCAACCGGGGCTGAAGGTCTATTTGCCGATTGAGGTCTCGGCACATAATGGCTCTTGCGCTCATGGTGGTAGGTCGAAGAGCCTTCTCTCTGACTCTTGGCTTTCTTCACGCTCCAATCAGGCTTATCTTCCCATTTCCATTTCTTGTCATTCCTATTTCCACCCTTTCTTTTCTCTGAAGCCTTCATCTTGGCTTCGGTAGCAATAGCCCTGTTGACTAGAATCTGGAAGTCCGTGATCCCCAAAGCTGTGAACATAGGGCTCATTTCATCGTTTAGCCCATCTATAAACATCTGAAACTTCTGTTTCTCAGTCTTAATGTACTCAGCTCCATATTTGCAGTACTTACAAAAGTTTACCACATATTGTTCTATAGGCCTATTAGCCTATTTCAAACACAAACACTTTCTTCTTCTTTTATCCAGATACTGCTCACTAATGTACTTCTTTTTGAACTCCTCCACAAAGAAGTCCCATGTAACAAAGTCGGTGGGAACAGTTAGGGTTGTGGTCTCCCACCAACTTAAGGCTTCATCAGCTAGAAGCGAAATAGCACACTCAAGTTTGTGTTCGTCTGTGCACTGCAATTGCTTAGTCAAGATCTGAGTGGTTCTTTCCAACCACTGTTCAGGTTCCTCGGGCTTATCCTCGTTAACACCCACAAAAGTAAAGGCTCGATATCGAGCAAGTTTCTCAATAGGAGCCCTACTTGGTCTAACCTTAGCAGGGACAGTGGGACGATCTTGTCTCAAATCAGATACTAGTTGATCGAACATTCCCTTCATACTCAGAAGACATTCCCTCTGAACGTCTTGTATAACCGGGACCACCGGCTCAGGGGCAACCTCTACTGGGGGTTATTCTTGTTCTACTGGAGGATTCTGTTTCATCCTCAAGCTTTCATTCTCATTAGATGATCCCTCGGGACTTTCATCTCCCAAGGCGAGTCTCATATCAACCATACTACAAAAGTAGACAAAATATTATTCAAACAAGCAAGAACACAAGCAAGTACGATATAAAACTCCTAGGTGGCATAGTTCAATCCTATATGACGCATGCATATTACTTTCGGTCCGAGAATCATGTAACCGAAAGCTCTAATACCACTAAAATGTGACACCCTTGCCCCGGGTTAGGAGACAGGGGCGTCGACCGGATATACAAACTCGAGCAATGTAATCAAATTCAAACAAGTTATTTATTTATATAACATTGTAAGTCGATCTCTAATAATATTTACTTATTTGACGAACCCAAAACCTTGTATTACTTATACAAATTCGAGACAAATTTAAAACTTTTTCAATACTTAAACAAATTTTCAATTCAAATCTTAGATACCATTCGTTATTCAATTATGGTCTCATTTGACTTTATCAAACTTCTATATTAATATGTGTTCATTTAACTATCATTAATTATATCTTGTTAACTAAGCAATTTCCCGTATTAAATTCGAACCCAAATAATAAGGAGGTATCGGTACCCCTAATGTTGGTATCAATACAGAGGTATCGAACCAGGTATCGATACCGATCCTTGGTGTTGACTCGTTGACCAAGGCTGGGTAGCTTGCTTTGATACTGGTATCGGTACAAAAAGTTACTGGATGCTCCAGTATCGAAACAGGTATCGGTACTAGCCTGCCTCATTGACACGTTGACTAAAGGTCAAAGCTTGGTATCGATACAAGCTTCAGAATAAAAAGTTCCTGCCAAAGGTGGTATCAATACCCAAACTAGTGGTATCGATACCCCTGCTCGAGGATGACAAATTCAAGGCTTTCAAACACTTAGATATTTCAAAAGGGGCTATCTAAAGGTCTCAGCCTAAACCTAAGCCTTAAGGATCATTGTACATGCTTAGGCATCCTATTTCGATTCACCAAACTTGTTCATCTTAGCCAATTCAACATGCATTTCAATATCCGAATCATCCCTACTTAGGACAAACAACTAGCCTTATCTTTTCTATGGCTATTTAAGCAAACATGTTAGGTCCTAAGATCACATGACCTAAACACTAAGATAGATCAACCATGAACCAAATGCATGCTTCCAAAGCCAACATGCCAAACTCAAAACATACAAGGCTAACCTACCAAGGATGTCATGCCTTATGGCTTACAAACCAAAGCTTAATTGATCATATAATTACATACACCACTCATGAGCTAGCTAACAAAATGCATATTCTAAACTAACATGGTCATTATGCCACCATATATTAGGAGTTGCAAAAATTATCAAAATACCATACTTTGGCTTGCTTCCGTGTCCTTGCTCCGGTTTAGGCTTGGTCAATCTCCTTAATTCGTGAACTTGTTGTTTGGGAAGGAGGAAACAAAGAGTGTAAGTACTAAGAAGTACTTAGTGAGGTAGCCTAAGTCTAACCAATTTAGACATGAATTAAAATAAGTGATACACTTCAATGAGCAATAAATCAATTACATATGGCAATTAGTACGTCACATAATCATGCCTAACGTACAATGGCAAGTCATATTCAAGTATCCCTTTGACAAAATTATATCCAAAGCATAAAATCAAATCATAACAAATGCTCATGGCAAGTACATATCAAGTGTTCAAGTTCAAATTCAAATGCCCTATGACAATTACATATCAAATGTTCACATCCTAATCATATCAAATACCCTATGGAAAGTACATATCAAATGTTCATATTCTAATCATATCAAATGCCTTACGACAATTATCATAATTTTAGTCTTTTGAATTAGTTTCTAACATTGCCTTGGTATAGTTAGACTAGGTAAGCGAGTCAACAGAAGTACCATAAGGTACTGACAAAAGTGCCACGAGGACACTAACAAAAGATACCCATGATATCTACAAATGGTGACTAACCACCAACAAAGGTACCCATAGTACCAACAGAAGTACCGAAGTACTGATCAGAAGTACCGAAGTACTAACAAATGAGCTCAGACCCTAGGCATGCCTTACTACCTATGACCAACTATAACCCAAGGCTCAATCAAAATTTCTTATTCAATTAGTCTTCCATTTTACTTAACCAAATTTCTTATCACGGATGATGTACAAAACATGGCATTATCAAAAGCATCAAGTCATGCTATCAAGTCCAAAAGCATATGTGTCATGCTACTAATATGTCAAAACATATACATATCATCATGTTACTAAATCCAAAAGCATAAGTCATGCTAACATATCAAAGGCATATACATATCATGCTATCAGGGACATAACTCATGCATGACTAACATACCTGGCACCCTTAGCCGCGTGCCATTACTTACCTCGGCATTTCCGAGCTATGCAAATGTTCTAATCTTGTTTATCATCTAATATTCAAACATAGAATCAAACAAGTCATTACCAATTAATCCTCCTTCCCATTTATCAAATATTTATTTAATCCGGTTACATTACAAGGCAAATCAAATATTCAAAGATGGTTAGGACCCTAGGTCCTAACCCTAAGGTTTGCTACACTCACCAATCCTCCAAGCTACTAAGGGTTGTAGATCGCAACCCCTTTGCCTCTTTTCCTTGATGCTTCGAGCCTCTCTTGCTCCTCGTTAACTTCTTCTCTTTGGTTATCTAACAATTCATATACAATAGCTAGGTATCAATACATTTTCAAACAACTATTTCAAGTGTTTACAAGCTTAACCAAAATAAACATATACGTTTGTTCATTACGGACAGTTTCGCTACCCCTTTGGCGAAACAAACATATCTCCTAGCTCCGATGTGCAATTTTAGTCCATTTTACCTTGTTAGAAAGCTAGAAGAATCCTCTACAAGGTACAAGTAACCTTACATTCTAATTCTTGATTGATGAGCTCCGAATTTTATTCGAAACAGACCTGGCCGTATTCCTAGGCCTACTCAGGTAGCCTTACGGAACAACTCATATCTTTTCCTACCGGACTCGGATTAAGGTCCCGTAAATTTTCTCTTAAACTAGATATACATTAGTATCTTAGTCTAAAATTTCAGCTCCAAATCTCTTAAATCCCATCCTAGGGAAATTCTCAAAGATAGATACAAAAAAATGACATTCTCTAAGCATTTTCGGCTAATTTCATCCAATCCACTAAATTCATAATTCCTAACTTATCTACATGAGTTTCCAGCACCTTTAAACATGGGTCTATCCTCAACTAATTCCCCCAACTTCACTATTTTACCAAACCAACATCATATTTACAAAATCCAACTTCCAAGCTCCTAATATATTGTTCTTGTTTCAAAGGCTACACCCAAACAAATATAATCCTTAAACTAAGTTCACATCATCAATTTAACTTGTATTTACTTAGAAGAGTCAAAAACCCCAAATTCAAAATCCTAAAAGACTTGATTAAAGAGTGATGAGCTTACCAAAGTCTTAAAACTTGAATTTCTTGACCAAAAGTCCACTCATGCAAGAATTTGAAGCCTTCTCTCTCATACCCCAAAGAAATTTCTTCCTCCCCAATTTCTTCCTCTTCTAACGTGAAAATGAGAAGGAAGAAGAGGAATTGGGGCTGGTTTTGTTTGGCTCTTTAATGGGGGTGAAAAGACCACTCTACCCTTAATAATTTACCTAGAATTAATTTGTTACTAAGGGTAGTCTAGGGATTTCTTATTTTTCTCATGCAAATCCAATATTTAGAACGGAATCCCTATAAAGCATATTTAGACATGCACGTTTTAATCTCAACAAAACGACAACCAAAAGTTATTAAATCAAATTTTAAGAGTTTAAATATTTAATTATGGGCTTTTGAACATAATTATACAGATTAATCTCAAATTTTAAGGTTTTTACTCGGTTAAAATTCGAACGGATTCTCTATAGAGTACATTTAGACATGCTCGTATTAATCGCATCAAAACGACAACCAAATGTAATTAAATTAAATTTTATGAGTTCAAATAGTTAATTATAGTCTTTTGAACAAAATTATACTGATTAATCTCAAATTTTCAGCTTTTTACTCGGTTAAAATTCGAACGGAATCTCTATAAAGCCCATTTAGACATGCACGTTTTAATGGCATCAAAACGACAACCAAATTTTATTAAAATTAAATTTTATGATTTCAAATATTTAATTATTAGCTTTTGAACAAAATACTATAGAGTAATCTGAAATTTTCAGAATTTTACACGGTTAAAATTCGAACGGAATCTCTATAAAGCCCATGCACGTTTTAATCCCAACAAAACGACAACCAAATGTTATTAAATCAAATTTTATGAGTTTAAATATTTATTTATGGGCTTTTGAACAAAATTATACAGATTAATCTCAAATTTTAAGGTTTTTACTCAGTTAAAATTCGAACGGATTCTCTATAGAGCACATTTAGACATGCTCGTATTAATCGCATCAAAACAACAACCAAATGTTATTAAATTAAATTTTATGAGTTCAAATAGTTAATTATAGTCTTTTGAACAAAATTATACAGATTAATCTCAAATTTTCAGCTTTTTACTCGGTTAAAATTCGAACGGAATCTCTATAAAGCCCATTTAAACATGCACGTTTTAATCGCATCAAAACGACAACCAAATTTTATTAAAATCAAATTTTATGATTTCAAATATTTAATTATTAGCTTTTGAACAAAAAAATACAGATTAATCTGAAATTTTCCGAGTATTACTCGGTATAATTAGAACGGAATCTCTATAAAGCACATTTAGACATGCACGTTTTAATCCCAACAAAACGACAACCAAATGTTATTAAATCAAATTTTACGAGTTTAAATATTTAATTATGGGCTTTTGAACAAAATTATACAGATTAATCTCAAATTTTAAGGTTTCTACTCGGTTAAAATTCGAACGGATTCTCTATACAGCACATTTAGACATGCTCGTATTAATCGCATCAAAACGACAACCAAATGTTATTAAATTAAATTTTATGAGTTCAAATAGTTAATTATAGGCTTTTGAAAAAAAATATACAGATTAATCTAAAATTTTCAGCTTTTTACTCGGTTAAAATTCGAACGGAATCTCTATAAAGCCCATTTACACATGCACGTTTTAATCGCATCAAAACGACAACTAAATTTCATTAAAATCAAATTTTATGATTTCAAATATTTAATTATTAGCTTTTGAACAAAATTATACAGATTAATATAAAATTTTCAGAATTTTACGCGGTTAAAATTAGAACGAAATCTCTATAAAGCCCATTTATACATGCACGTTTTAATCCCAACAAAACGACAACCAAATGTTATTAAATCAAATTTTATGAGTTTAAATATTTAATTACGGGCTTTTCAACAAAATTATACAGATTAATCTCAAATTTTAAGGTTTTTACTCGATTAAAATTCAAACGGATTCTCTATAGAGCACATTTAGACATGCTCGTATTAATCGCATCAAAACGACAACCAAATGTTATTAAATTAAATTTTATGAGTTCAAATAGTTAATTATAGTCTTTTGAACAAAATTATACAGATTAATCTCAAATTTTCAGCTTTTTACTCGGTTAAAATTCGAACGAAATCTCTATAAAGCCCACTTAGACATACACGTTTTAATCGCATCAAAACGATAGCCAAATTTTTTTAAAATCAAATTTTATGATTTCAAATATTTAATTATTAGCTTTTGAACAAAATTATACAGATTAATATAAAATTTTCAGAATTTTACGCGGTTAAAATTAGAACGAAATCTCTATAAAGCCCATTTATACATGCACGTTTTAATCCCAACAAAACGACAACCAAATGTTATTAAATCAAATTTTATGAGTTTAAATATTTAATTACGGGCTTTTCAACAAAATTATACAGATTAATCTCAAATTTTAAGGTTTTTACTCGATTAAAATTCGAACGGATTCTCTATAGAGCACATTTAGACATACTCGTATTAATCGCATTAAAACGACAACCAAATGTTATTAAATTAAAAATTATGAGTTCAAATAGTTAATTATAGGCTTTGAACAAAATTATACAGATTAATCTCAAATTTTCAGCTTTTTACTCGGTTAAAATTCGAACGGAATCTCTATGAAGCCCATTTAAACATGAACGTTTTAATCGCATCAAAATGAGAATCAAATTTTATTAGAATAAAATTTTATGATTTCAAATATTTAATTATTAGCTTTTGAACAAAATTATACAGATTAATCTGAAATTTTTAGAATTTTACTCGGTTAAAATTAGAACGGAATCTCTATAAAGCCCATTTAGACATGCACGTTTTAATCCCAACAAAACGACAACCAAATATTATTAAATCAAATTTTACGAGTTTAAATATTTAATTATGGGCTTTTGAACAAAGTTATACAGATTAATCTCAAATTTTAAGGTTTTTATGCGGTTAAAATTCGAACGGATTCTCTATAGAGCATATTTAGACATGCTCGTATTAATCGCATCAAAACGACAACAAAATGTTATTAAATTAAATCTTATGAGTTCAAATAGTTAATTATAGGCTTTTGATAAAAATTATACAGATTAATCTCAAATTTTCAGCATTTTACTCGGTTAAAATTCGAACGGAATCTCTATAAAGCCCATCTACACATGCATGTTTTAATCGCATCAAAACGACAACTAAATTTCATTAAAATTAAATTTTATGATTTCAAATATTTAATTATTAGCTTTTGAACAAAATTTTATGATTCTCTATACAGCACATTTAGACATGCTCGTATTAATCGCATCAAATCGCGTCAAAACGACAACCAAATTTTATTAGAATCAAATTTTATGATTTCAAATATTTAATTATTATATTTTGAATAAAATTATACAGATTAATCTGAAATTTTCAAAATTTTACTCGGTTAAAATTAGAACGGAATCTCTATAAAACTCATTTATACATGCACGTTTTAATCCCACAAAAACGACAACCAAAAGTTATTAAATCAAATTTTATGAGTTTAAATATTTAATTATGGGCTTTTAAACAAAATTATACAGATTAATCTCAAATTTTAATGTTTTTTCTCGGTTAAAATTCGAATGGATTCCTTATAGAGCATATTTAGACATGCTCGTATTAATCACATCAAAACGACAACCAAATATTATTAAATTAAATTTTATGAGTTCAAATAGTTAATTATAATCTTTTAAACAAAATTATACTGATTAATCTGAAATTTTTAGAATTTTACTCGGTTAAAATTAGAACGGAATCTCTATAAAGCCCATTTAGACATGCACGTTTTAATCCCAACCAAACGACAACCAAATTTTATTAAATCAAATTTTATGAGTTTAAATATTTAATTATGGGCTTTTGAACAAAATTATACAGATTAATCTCAAATTTTAAGGTTTCTACTCGGTTAAAATTCGAACGAATTCTCTATAGAGCACATTTAGACATGTTCGTATTAATCGCATCAAAACGACAACCAAATGTTCTTAAATTAAATTTTATGAGTTCAAATAGTTAATTATAGTCTTTTGAACAAAATTATACAGATAAATCTCAAATTTTCAGCCTTTTACTCGGTTAAAATTCGAACGGAATCTCTATAAAGCTCATTTAGACATACACGTTTTAATCGCATCAAAACGACAGCCAAATTTTATTAAAATAAATTTTATGATTTCAAATATTTAATTATTAGCTTTCGAACAAAATTATACAGATTAATCTGAAATTTTCAGAATTTTACTCGGTTAAATTTAGAACGGAATCTCTATAAATCCCATTTAGACATTCACGTTTTAATCCCAACAAAATGAAAACCAAATGTAGTTAAATCAAATTTTATGAGTTTAAATATTTAATTATGGGCTTTTGAACAAAATTATACAGATTAATCTCAAATTTTAAGGTTTTTACTCGTTTAAAATTCGAACGGATTCTCTATAGAGCACATTTAGACATGCTAGTATTAATCGCATCAAAACGACAACCAAATGTTATTAAATTAAATTTTATGAGTTCAAATAGTTAATTATAGTCTTTTGAACAAAATTATACAGATTAATCTCAAATTTTCAGCTTTTTACTCGGTTAAAATTCGAACGGAATCTCTATAAAGCCCACTTAGACATACACGTTTTAATCGCATCAAAACGATAGCCAAATTTTTTTAAAATCAAATTTTATGATTTCAAATATTTAATTATTAGCTTTTGAACAAAATTATACAGATTAATATAAAATTTTCAGAATTTTACGCGGTTAAAATTAGAACGAAATCTCTATAAAGCCCATTTATACATGCACGTTTTAATCCCAACAAAACGACAACCAAATTTTATTAAATCAAATTTTATGAGTTTAAATATTTAATTATGGGCTTTTGAACAAAATTATACAGATTAATCTCAAATTTTAAGGTTTTTACTCGATTAAAATTCAAACGGATTCACTATAGAGCACATTTAGACATGCTCGTATTAATCGCATCAAAACGACAACCAAATGTAATTAAATTAAATTTTATGAGTTCAAATAGTTAATTATAGTCTTTTGAACAAAATTATACTGATTAATCTCAAATTTTCA
This sequence comes from Abelmoschus esculentus, assembly GCA_035048815.1. Lineage (NCBI taxonomy): Eukaryota > Viridiplantae > Streptophyta > Magnoliopsida > Malvales > Malvaceae > Abelmoschus > Abelmoschus esculentus. The sequence continues at coordinate 14,705,810 of JAUCBN010000007.1, read as the reverse complement.
GCTTTTTAGTCGGTTAAAATTCGAACATAATCTCTATAAAGCCCATTTAGACATGCACGTTTTAATCGCATCAAAACGACAGCCAAATTTTATTAAAATCAAATTTTATGATTTCAAATATTTAATTATTAGCTTTTGAACAAAATTATACAGATTAATCTGAAATTTTCAGAATTTTACTCGGTAGAAATTCGAACGGAATCTCTATAAAGCCCATTTAGACATGCACGTTTTAATCCCAACAAAACCACAACCAAATGTTATTAAATCAAATTTTATGAGTTTAAATATTTAATTATGGGCTTTTAAACAAAATTATACAGATTAATCTCAAATTTTAAGGTTTTTACTCGTTTAAAATTCGAACGGATTCTCTATAGAGCATATTTAGACATGCTCGTATTAATCGAATCAAAACGACGACCAAATGTTATTAAATTAAATTTTATGAGTTCAAATAGTTAATTATAGTCTTTTGAACAAAATTATACAGATTAATCTCAAATTTTCAACTTTTTACTCGGTTAAAATTCGAACGGAATCTCTATAAAGCCCATTTAGACATACACGTTTTAATCGCATCAAAACGAGAACCAAATTTTATTAAAATCAAATTTTATGATTTCAAATAGTTAATTATTAGCTTTTAAACAAAATTATACAGATTAATCTTAAATTTTTAGAAATTTACTCGGTTATAATTAGAACGGAATCTCTATAATGCCCATTTAGAAATGCACGTTTTAATCCCAACAAAACGATAATCAAAAGTTATTAAATCAAATTTTATGAGTTTAAATATTTAATTATAGGCTTTTGAACAAAATTATACAGATTAATCTCAAATTTTAAGGTTTTTACTCGGTTAAAATTCGAACGGATTCTCTATAGAGCACATTTAGACATGCTCGTATTAATCGCATCAAAACGACAACCAAATGTTATTAAACTAAATTTTATGAGTTCAAATAGTTAATTATAGGTTTTTGAACAAAATTATACAGATTAATCTCAAATTTTCAGCTTTTTACTCGGTTAAAATTCGAACAAAATTTCTAAAAATTTTATGAATACAAATATTTAATTATTAGCTTTTGAACAAAATTATACAGATTAATCTGAAATTTTCAGAATTTTACTCGGTTAAAATTGGAACGGAATCTCTATAAAGCCCATTTAGACATGCACGTTTTAATCCCAACAAAACGATAACCAAATGTTATTAAATCAAATTTTATGGGTTTAAATATTTAATTATGGGCTTTTGAATAAAAATATACAGATTATCTCAAATTTTAAGGTTTTTACTCGGTTAAAATTAGAACGAAATTTCTATAAAGCCCATTTAGACTTGCACGTTTTAATCCCAACAAAACGACAACGAAATGTTATTAAATAAAATTTTAAGAGTTTAAATATTTAATTATGGGCTTTTGAATAAAATTATACAGATTATCTCAAATTTTAAGGTTTTTACTCGGTTAAAATTCGAACAAATTCTTTATAGAGCACATTTAGAAATGCTCGTATTAATCGCATCAAAACGATAACCAAATGTTATTAAATTAAATTTTATGAGTTCAAATAATTAATTATATGCTTTTGAACAAAATTGTGTAGATTAATCTCAAATTTTCAGCTTTTTATCCGGTTAAAATTTGAACGGAATCTCTATAAAGCCTATTTAGATATTCAGGTTTTAATCGCATCAAAACGACAACCAAATTTTATTAAAATCAAATTTTATGATTACAAATATTTAATTATTAGCTTTTGAACAAAATTATACAGATTAATCTGAAATTTTTAGAATTTTACTCGGTTAAAATTAGAACGGAATCTCTATAAAGCCCCTTTAGACATGCACGTTTTAATCCCAACAAAACGATAACCAAATGTTATTAAATCAAATTTTATGGGTTTAAATATTTAATTATGGGCTTTTGAATAAAATTATACAGATTAATCTCAAATCTTAAGGTTTTTACTCGGTTAAAATTAGAACGAAATCTCTATAAAGCCCATTTAGACATGCACGTTTTAATCCCAACAAAACGACAACGAAATGTTATTAAATCAAATTTTATGAGTTTAAATATTTAATTATGGGCTTTTGAATAAAATTATACAGATTATCTCAAATTTTAAGGTTTTTACTCGGTTAAAATTCGAACAGATTCTCTATAGAGCACATTTAGAAATGCTCGTATTAATCGCATCAAAACGATAACCAAATGTTATTAAATTAAATTTTATGAGTTCAAATAGTTAATTATATGCTTTTGAACAAAATTGTACAGATTAATCTCAAATTTTCAGATTTTTATCCGGTTAAAATTTGAACGGAATCTCTGTAAAGCCTATTTAGATATTCTGGTTTTAATCGCATCAAAACGACAACCAAATTTTATTAAAATCAAATTTTATGATTACAAATATTTAATTATTAGCTTTTGAACAAAATTATACAGATTAATCTGAAATTTTTAGAATTTTACTCGGTTAAAATTGGAACGGAATCTCTATAAAGCCCATTTAGACATGCACGTTTTAATCCCAACAAAACGATAACCAAATGTTATTAAATCAAATTTTATGGGTTTAAATATTTAATTATGGGCTTTTGAATAAAAATATACAGATTAATCTCAAATTTTAAGGTTTTTACTCGGTTAAAATTAGAACGAAATCTCTATAAAGCCCATTTAGACATGCACGTTTTAATCCCAACAAAACGACAACGAAATCTTATTAAATCAAATTTTATGAGTTTAAATATTTAATTATGGGCTTTTGAATAAAATTATACAGATTATCTCAAATTTTAAGGTTTTCACTCGGTTAAAATTCGAACAGATTCTCTAAAGAGCACATTTAGAAATGCTCGTATTAATCGCATCAAAACGATAACCAAATGTTATTAAATTATATTTTATGAGTTCAAATAGTTAATTATATGCTTTTGAACAAAATTGTATAGATTAATCTCAAATTTTCAGCTTTTTATCCGGTTAAAATTTGAACAGAATCTCTATAAAGCCTATTTAGATATTCAGGTTTTAATAGCATCAAAACGATAACTAAATTTTATTAAAATCAAATTTTATGATTACAAATATTTAATTATTAGCTTTTGAACAAAATTATACAGATTAATCTAAAATTTTCAGAACGAAATCTCTATAAAGCCCATTTAGACATGCACGTTTTAATCCCAACAAAACGACAACTAAATGTTATTAAATCAAATTTTATGAGTTTAAATATTTAATTATGGGCTTTTGAATAAAATTATACAGATTATCTCAAATTTTAAGGTTTTTACTCGGTTAAAATTCGAACAGATTCTCTATAGAACACATTCAGACATGCTCGTATTAATCGTATCAAAACGACAACCAAATGTTATTCAATTAAATTTTATGAGTTCAAATAGTTAATTATAGGCTTTTGAACAAAATTGTACAGAGTAATCTCAAATTTTTAGCTTTTTATCCGGTTAAAATTTGAACGGAATCTCTATAAAGCCTATTTAGATATTCAGGTTTTAATCGCATCAAAACGACAACCAAATTTTATTAAAATCAAATTTTATGATTACAAATATTTAATTATTAGCTTTTGAAAAAATTATACACAATAATCTGAAATTTTCAGAATTTTACTCGGTTAAAACTAGAACGGAATCTCTATAAAGCCCATTTAGACATGCACGTTTTAATCCCAACAAAACTATAACCAAATGTTATTAAATCAAATTTTATGAGTTTAAATATTTAATTATTGGCTTTTGAATAAAATTATACAGATTAATCTAAAATTTTAAGGTTTTTACTCGGTTAAAATTAGAACGAAATCTCTATAAAGCCCCTTTAAACATGCACGTTTTAATCCCAACAAAACGACAACTAAATGTTATTAAATCAAATTTTATGAGTTTAAATATTTAATTATGGGCTTTTGAATAAAATTATACAGATTATCTCAAATTTTAAGGTTTTTACTCGGTTAAAATTCGAACAGATTCTCTATAGAACACATTCAGACATGCTCGTATTAATCGTATCAAAACGACAACCAAATGTTATTCAATTAAATTTTATGAGTTCAAATAGTTAATTATAGGCTTTTGAACAAAATTGTATAGATTAATCTCAAATTTTCAGCTTTTTATCCGGTTAAAATTTGAACGGAATCTCTATAAAGCCTATTTAGATATTCAGGTTTTAATCGTATCAAAATGACAACCAAATTTTATTAAAATCAAATTTTATGATTACAAATATTTAATTATTAGCTTTTGAAAAAAATTATACACAATAATCTGAAATTTTCAGAATTTTACTCGGTTAAAATTAGAACGGAATCTCTATAAAGCCCATTTAGACATGCACGTTTTAATCCCAACAAAACTATAACCAAATGTTATTAAATCAAATTTTATGAGTTTAAATATTTAATTATGGGCTTTTGAATAAAATTATACAGATTAATCTAAAATTTTAAGGTTTTTATTCGGTTAAAATTAGAACGAAATCTCTATAAAGCCCATTTAGACATGCACGTTTTAATCCCAACAAAACGACAATTGAATGTTATTAAATCAAATTTTATGAGTTTAAATATTTAATTATGTTCTTTTGAATAAAATTATACAGATTATCTCAAATTTTAAGGTTTTTACTCGGTTAAAATTCGAACAGATTCTCTATAGAGCACATTTAGAAATGCTCGTATTAATCGCATCAAAACGATAACCAAATGTTATTAAATTAAATTTTATGAGTTCAAATAGTTAATTATAGGCTTTTGAACAAAATTGTACAGATTAATCTCAAATTTTCAGCTTTTTATCCGGTTAAAATTTGAACGGAATCTCTATAAAGCCTATTTAGATATTCAGGTTTTAATCGCATCAAAACGACAACCAAATTTTATTAAAATCAAATTTTATTAAAATCAAATTTTATGACTACAAATATTTAATTATTAGCTTTTGAACAAAATTATACAGTTTAATTTGAAATTTTCAGAATTTTACTCGGTTAAAATTGGAACGGAATCTCTATAAAGCCCCTTTAAACATGCACATTTTAATCCCAACAAAAGGATAACCAAATGTTATTAAATCAAATTTTATGGTTTTAAATATTTAATTATGGGCTTTTGAATAAAATTATACAGATTAATCTCAAATTTAAGGTTTTTACTCGGTTAAAATTAGAACGAAATCTCTATAAAGCCCATTTAGACATGCACGTTTTAATTCCAACAAAACGACAACTAAATGATATTAAATCAAATTTTATGAGTTTAAATATTTAATTATGGGCTTTTGAATAAAATTATACAGATTATCTCAAATTTTAAGGTTTTTACTCGGTTAAAATTCGAACAGATTCTCTATAGAACACATTCAGACATGCTCGTATTAATCGTATCAAAACGACAACCAAATGTTATTCAATTAAATTTTATGAGTTCAAATAGTTAATTATAGGCTTTTGAACAAAATTGTACAGAGTAATCTCAAATTTTCAGCTTTTTATCCGGTTAAAATTTGAACGGAATCTCTATAAAGCCTATTTAGATATTCAGGTTTTAATCGCATCAAAACGACAACCAAATTTTATTAAAATCAAATTTTATGATTACAAATATTTAATTATTAGCTTTTGAACAAAATTATACACAATAATCTGAAATTTTCAGAATTTTACTCGGTTAAAATTAGAACGGAATCTCTATAAAGCCCGTTTAGACATGCACGTTTTAATCCCAACAAAACGATAACCAAATGTTATTAAATCAAATTTTATGAGTTTAAATATTTAATTATGGGCTTTTGAATAAAATTATATAGATTAATCTCAAATTTTAAGGTTTTTACTCGGTTAAAATTAGAACGAAATCTCTATAAAGCCCATTTAGACATGCACGTTTTAATCCCAACAAAACGACAACTAAATGTTATTAATTCAAATTTTATGAGTTTAAATATTTAATTATGGGCTTTTGAATAAAATTATATAGATTATCTCAAATTTTATGGTTTTTACTCGGTTAAAATTCGAAAAGATTCTCTATAGAACACATTCAGACATGCTCGTATTAATCGTATCAAAACGAAAACCGAATGTTATTCAATTAAATTTTATGAGTTCAAATAGTTAATTATAGGCTTTTGAACAAAATTATACAGATTAATCTCAACTTTTCAGCTTTTTACTCGGTTAAAATTCGAATAGGATCTCTATAAAGCCCATTCATACATGTACGTTTTAATCGCATCAAAACGAAAACCAAATTTTATTAAAATCAAATTTTATGATTTCAAATATTTAATTATTAGCTTTTGAACAAAATTATACAGATTAATCTGAAATTTTTAGAATTTTACTTGGTTAAAATTAGAACGGAATCTCTATAAAGCCCATCTAGACATGCACGTTTTAATACCAACAAAATAAAAACAAATGTTATTAAATCAAATTTTATGAGTTTAAATATTTAATTATGGGCTTTTGAACAAAATTATACAGATTAATCTCAAATTTTAAGGTTGTTACTCGGTTAAAATTCGAACGGATTCTCTATAGAGCATATTTAGACATGCTCATATTAATCGCATCAAAACGACAACCAAATGTTATTAAAATTAAATTTTATGAGTTTAAATAGTTAATTATAGGCTTTTGAACAAAATTATACAGATTAATCTCAAATTTTCAGCTTTTTACTCGGTTAAAATTCAAACAGAATCTCTATAAAGCCCATTTAGAAATGCACATTTTAATCGCATCAAAACGACAACCAAATTTTTTTAAAATCAAATTTTATGATTTCAAATATTTAATTATTAGCTTTTGAACAAAATTATACAGATTAATCTGAAATTTTCAAAATTTTACTTGGTTAAAATTAGAACAGAATCTCTATAAAGCCCATTTAGACATGCAGGTTTTAATCCCAACAAGACGACAACCAAACGTTATTAAATCAAATTTTATGAGTTTAAATATTTAATTATGGGCTTTTGAATAAAATTATACAGATTAATATTCAAATTTTAAGGTTTTTACTCTATTAAAATTAGAACGGAATCTCTATAAAGCCCATTTAGACATGCACGTTTTAATCCCAACAAAACGAAAACCAAATGTTATTAAATCAAATTTTATGAGTTTAAATATTTGATTGTGGGCTTTTGAACAAAATTATACACATTAATCTCAAATTTTAAGGTTTTTACTCGGTTAAAATTCGGACGGATTCACTATAAAGCACATTTAGACATGCTCGTATTAATCGCATCAAAACGACAACCAAATGTTATTAAATTAAATTTTATGAGTTCAAAGAGTTAATTATAGGTTTTGAACAAAATTATACTGATTAATCTCAAATTTTCAACTTTTTACTCGGTTAAAATTCGAACAGAATCTCTATAAAGCCCATTTAGACATGCACGTTTTAATCGCATCAAAACGACAACCAAATTTTAATGAAATCAAATTTTATGAAATCAAATTTTATGATTTCAAATTTTTAATTATTAGCTTTTGAACAAAATTATACAGATTAATCTGAAATTTTCAGAATTATACTCGGTTAAAATTAGAACAGAATCTCTATAAAGCCCATTTAGACATGCACGTTTTAATTCCAACAAAACGAAAACCAAATGGTATTGAATCAAATTTTATGAGTTTAAATATTTAATTATGGGCTTTTGAACAAAATTATACAGATTAATCTCAAATTTTAAGGTTTTTACTCGGTTAAAATTCGAACGGATTCTCTATAGAGCATATTTAGACATGCTCGTATTTATCGTATCAAAACGACAACTAAATGTTATTAAATTAAAATTTATGAGTTCAAATAGTTAATTATAGGCTTTTGAACAAAATTATACAGATTAATCTCAAATTTTAAGGTTTTTACTCGGTTAAAATTAGATCGGAATCTCTATAAAGCTCGTTTAGACATGCACGTTTTAATCCCAACAAAACGAAAACCGAATGGTATTGAATCAAATTTTATGAGTTTAAATATTTTATTATGGGCTTTTGAACAAAATTATACAGATTAATCTCAAATTTTAAGGTTTTTACTCGGTTAAAATTTGAACGGATTCTCTATAGAGCATATTTAGACATGCTCGAATTAATCGCATCAAGACTATAACCAAATGTTATTAAATTAAATTTTATGAGTTTAAATAGTTAATTATAGGCTTTTGAACAAAATTATACAGATTAATCTCAACTTTTCAGCTTTTTACTCCGTTAAAATTCGAACAGGATCTCTATAAAGTCCATTTAGACATGCACGTTTTAATCGCATCAAAACGACTACCAAATTTTATTAAAATCAAATTTTATGATTTTAAATATTTAATTATTAGCTTTTGAAAAAAATTATACAGATTAATCTGAAATTTTCAGAATTTTACTCGGCTAAAATTAGAACGGAATCTCTATAAAGCCCATTTAGACATGCACGTTTTAATCCAAAGAAAACGACAACCAAATGTTATTAAATCAAATTTTATGAGTTTAAATATTTAATTATGGGCTTTTGAACAAAATTATATAGATTAATCTCAAATTTTAGGGGTTTTACTCGGTTAAAATTAGAACAGAATCTCTATAAAGCCCATTTAGACAAGCACGTTTTAATCCCTACAAAACGACAACCAAATGTTATTAAATCAAATTTTATGAGTTTAAATATTTAATTATGGGCTTTTGAACAAAATTATACAGATTAATCTCAAATTTTAAGGTTTTTACTCGGTTAAAATTCGAACGGATTCTCTATAGAGCACATTTAGACATGCTCGTATTAATCGCATCAAAACGATAACCAAATGTTATTAAATTAAATTTTATGAGTTCAAATAGTTAATTATAGGCTTTTGAACAAAATTATACAGATTAATCTCAAATTTTTAGCTTTTTACTCGGTTAAAATTCGAACGGAATCTCTATAAATCCCATTTAGACATGCACGTTTTAATCGCATCAAAACAACAACCAAATTTTACTAAAATCAAATTTTATGATTTCAAATATTTAATTATTAGATTTTGAACAAAATTATAGAGATTAATCAGAAATTTTAAGAATTTTACTCGGTTAAAATTAGAACAGAATCTCTATAAAGCCATTTAGACATGCACGTTTTAATCCAAAAAAAACGACAACCAAAAGTTATTAAATCAAATTTTATGAGTTTAAATATTTAATTATGGGCTTTTGAACAAAATTATACAGATTAATCTCAAATTTTAAGGTTTTTACTCGGTTAAAATTAGAACGGAATCTTTATAAAGCCCATTTAGAAATGCACGTTTTAATCCCAACAAAACGATAACCAAATGTTATTAAATTAATTTTATGAGTTTAAATATTTAATTATGGGCTTTTGAACAAAATTATAAAGATAAAGCTCAAATTCTAAGGTTTTTACTAGGTTAAAATTAGAACGGAATCTCTATAAATCAATTTAGTCATGCACGTTTTAATCCCAACAAAACGACAACCAAATGTTATTAAATCAAATTTTATGTGTTTAAATATTTAATTATGGGCTTTTGAACAAAATTATACAGATTAATCTCAAATTTTAAGGTTTTTACACGGTTAAAATTCGAATGGAATCTATATAGAGCATATTTAGATATGCTCGTATTAATCGCATCAAAACGAAAAACAAATGTTATTAAATTAAATTTTATGAGTTCAAATAGTTAATTATAGGCTTTTGAACAAAATTATACAGATTAATCTCAAATTTTCAGCTTTTTACTCGGTTAAAATTCTAACGGAATCTCTGTAGAGCCCATTTAGACGTGCACGTTTTAATGGCATTAAAAGGACAAACAAATTTTATTAAAATCAAATTTTATGATTTGAAATATTTAATTATTAGATTTTCAACAAAGTTATACAAATTAATCTGAAATTTTCAGAATTTTAATCGGTTAAAATTAGAACAGAATCTCTATAGAGCACATTTAGACATGCTCATATTAATCGCATCAAAACGATAACCAAATGTTATTAGATTAAATTTTATGAGTTCAAATAGTTAATTATAGGCTTTTGAAAAAAATTATACAGATTAATCTCAAATTTTAAGGTTTTTACTCGGTTAAAATTTGAACGGATTCTCTATAGAGCACATTTAGACATTCTCGTATTAATCGCATCAAAACGACAACCAAATGTCATTAGATTAAATTTTATGAGTTCAAATAGTTAATTATAGGCTTTTGAACAAAATTATACAGATTAATCTCAAATTCTCAGCTTTTTACTCGGTTAAAATTCGAACGGAATCTCTATAAAGCCCATTTAGACATGCACGTTTTAATTGCATCAAAACAACAACCATATTTTAATAAAATCAAATTTTATGATTTTAAATATTTAGTTATTAGCTTTTGAACAAAATTATACAGATTAATCTAAAATTTTTAGAATTTTACTCGGTTAAAATTAAAACGGAATCTCTATAAAGCCCATTTAGACATGCACGTTTTCATCCTAACAAAACGACAACCAAATGTTACTAAATCAAATTTTATGAGTTTAAATATTTAATTATGGGCTTTTGAACAAAATTATATAAATTAATCTCAAATTTTAAGGTTTTTACTCGGTTAAAATTCGAACAGATTCTCTATAGAGCATATTTAGACATGCTCGTATTAATCGCATCAAAACGACAACCAAATATTATTACATTAAATTTTATGAGTTCAAATAGTTAATTATAGGCTTTTGAACAAAATTATACAGATTAATCTCAAATTTTTAGCTTTTTACTTTGTTAAAATTCGAACAGAATCTCTATAAAGCCCATTTAGACATGCACGTTTTAATCGCATCAAAACGACAACCAAATTTTATTAATATCAAATTGTATGATTTCAATTATTTAATTATTTGCTTTTAAACAAAATTATACAGATTAATCTAAAATTTTCAAAATTTTACTCGGTTAAAATTAGAACGGAATCTCTATAATGCCCATTTAGACATGCACGTTTTAATCCCAACAAAACGACAACCAATTGTTATTAAATCAAATTTTATGAGTTTAAATATTTAATTATGGGCTTTTGAACAAAATTATACAGATTAATCTCAAATTTTAAGGTTTTTACACGGTTAAAATTCGAATGGATTCTATATAGAGCACATTTTGACATGCTCGTATTAATCGCATCAAAACGACAACCAAATGTTATTAGATTAAATTTTATGAGTTCAAATAGTTAATTATAGGCTTTTGAACAAAATTATACTGATTAATCTCAAATTCTCAGCTTTTTACTCGGTTAAAATTCGAACGTAATCTCTATAAAGCCCATTTAGACATGCACGTTTTAACCGCATCAAAACGACAACCAAATTTTATTAAAATCAAATTTTATGATTTCAAATATTTAATTATTAGCTTTTGAACAAAATTATACAGATTAATCTGAAATTTTCAGAATTTTACTCGGTTAAAATTAGAACAGAATCTCTATAAAGCCCATTTAGACATGCACGTTTTAATTCTAACAAAACGAAAACCAAATGGTATTGGATCAAATTTTATGAGTTTAAATATTTAATTATGGGCTTTTGAACAAAATTATACAAATTAATCTCAAATTTTAAGGTTTTAACTCGGTTAAAATTCGAACGGATTCTCTATAGAGCACATTTAGACATGCTCGTATTAATCGCATCAAAACGACAACCAAATATTATTACATTAAATTTTATGAGTTCAAATAGTTAATTATAGGCTTTTGAACAAAATTATACAGATTAATCTCAAATTTTCAGCTTTTTACTTTGTTAAAATTCGAACAGAATCTCTATAAAGCCCATTTAGACATGCACGTTTTAATCGCATCAAAACGACAACCAAATGTTATTAAATCAAATTTTAAGAGTTTAAATATTTAATTATTGGCTTTTGAACAAAATTATACAGATTAATCTGAAATTTTCAGAATTTTACTCGGTTAAAATTAGAACGGAATCTCTATAAAGCTCATTTAGACATGCACGTTTTAATTGCATCAAAACGACAACCATATTTTAATAAAATCAAATTTTATGATTTTAAATATTTAGTCATTAGCTTTTGAACAAAATTATACAGATTAATCTAAAATTTTTAGAATTCTACTCGGTTAAAATTAAAACGGAATCTCTATAAAGCCCATTTAGACATGCACGTTTTAATCCCAACAAAACGACAACCAAATGTTATTAAATCAAATTTTATGAGTTTAAATATTTAATTATGGGCTTTTGAACAAAATTATATAAATTAATCTCAAATTTTAAGGTTTTTACTCGGTTAAAATTCGAACAGATTCTCTATAGAGCATATCTAGACATGCTCGTATTAATCGCATCAAAACGACAACCAAATATTATTACATTAAATTTTATGAGTTCAAATAGTTAATTATAGGCTTTTGAACAAAATTATACAGATTAATCTCAAATTTTCAGCTTTTTACTCGGTTAAAATTCGAACGGAATCTCTATAAAGCCCATTTAGACATGCACGTTTTAATCGCATCAAAACGACAACCAAATTTTATTAATATCAAATTGTATGATTTCAATTCTTTAATTATTTGCTTTTAAACAAAATTATACAGATTAATCTAAAATTTTCAAAATTTTACTCGTTTAAAATTAGAACGGAATCTCTATAATGCCCATTTAGACATGCACGTTTTAATCCCAACAAAACGACAACCAATTGTTATTAAATCAAATTTTATGAGTTTAAATATTTAATTATGGTCTTTTGAACAAAATTATACAGATTAATCTCAAATTTTAAGGTTTTAACACGGTTAAAATTCGAATGGATTCTATATAGAGCACATTTTGACATGCTCGTATTAATCACATCAAAACGACAACCAAATGTTATTAGATTAAATTTTATGAGTTCAAATAGTTAGTTATAGGCTTTTGAACAAAATTATAGATATTAATCTCAAATTTTCAGCTTTTTACTCGGTTAAAATTCGAACGTAATCTCTATAAAGCCCATTTAGACATGCACGTTTTAATCGCATCAAAACGACAAACAAATTTTATTAAAATCAAATATTATGATTTCAAATCTTTAATTATTATCTTTTGAACAAAATTATATTGATTAATCTGAAATTTTCAGAATTTTACTCGGTTAAAATTAGAACGGAATCTCTATAAAGCCCGTTAGGCATGCACGTTTTAATCCCAACAAAACGACTACCAAATGTTATTAAATAAAATTTTATGAGTTTAAATATTTAATTATGGGCTTTTGAACAAAATTATACAGATTAGTCTCAAATTTTAAGGTTTTTACTCGGTTAAAATTCGAACGGATTCTCTATAGAGCATATTTAGACATGCTCGTATTAATCGCATAAAAACGACAACCAAATATTATTACATTAAATTTTATGAGTTCAAATAGTTAATTATAGGCTTTTAAACAAAATTATACATATTAATCTCAAATTTTAAGGTTTTTACTCGGTTAAAATAAGAACGGAATCTCTATAAAGCCCATTTAGACATACACGTTTTAATCCCAACAAAACGACAACCTAATGTTATTAAATCAAATTTTATAAGTTTAAATATTTAATTATGGGCTTTTAAACAAAATTATACAGATTAATCTCAAATTTTAAGGTTTTTACTCGGTTAAAATTCGAACGGATTCTCTATAGAGCACATTTAGACATGCTCGTATTAATCGCATCAAAACGACAACCAAATGTCATTTGATTAAATTTTATGAGTTCAAATAGTTAATTATAGGCTTTTGAACAAAATTATACTGATTAATCTCAAATTCTAAGCTTTTTACTCGGTTAATTCGAACGTAATCTCTATAAAGCTGATTTAGACATGCACGTTTTAATCGCATCAAAACGACAACCATATTTTAATAAAATAAAATTTTATGATTTTAAATATTTAATTATTAGCTCTTGAACAAAAATATACAGATTAATCTAAAATTTTCAAAATTTTACTCGGTTAGAATTAGAACAGAATCTCTATAAAGCCCATTTAGACATGCACGTTTTAATCCCAACAAAACGACTACCAAATGTTATTAAATCAAATTTTAAGAGTTTAAATATTTAATTATTGGCTTTTGAACAAAATTATACAGATTAATCTGAAATTTTAAGAATTTTACTCGGTTAAAATTAGAACGGAATCTCTATAAAGCCCATTTAGACATGCACGTTTTAATCCCAACAAAACGACAACCAAATGTTATTAAATCAAATTTTATTAGTTTAAATATTTAATTATGGGCTTTTGAACAAAATTATACAGATTAATCTCAAATTTTAAGGTTTTTACTCGGTTAAAATTCTAACGGATTCTCTATAGAGCACATTTAGACATGCTCATATTAATCGCATCAAAACGATAACCAAATGCTATTAGATTAAATTTTATGAGTTCAAATAGTTAATTATAGGCTTTTGAAAAAAATTATACAGATTAATTTCAAATTTTAAGGTTTTTACTCGGTTAAAATTTGAACGGATTCTCTATAGAGCACATTTAGACATGCTTGTATTAATCGCATCAAAACGACAACCAAATGTCATTAGATTAAATTTTATGAGTTCAAATAGTTAATTATAGTCTTTTGAACAAAATTATACAGATTAATCTCAAATTCTCATCTTTTTACTCGGTTAAAATTCGAACGGAATGTCTATAAAGCCCATTTAGACATGCACGTTTTAATTGCATCAAAACGACAACCATATTTTAATAAAATCAAATTTTATGATTTTAAATATTTAATTATTAGCTTTTGAACAAAATTATACAGATTAATCTAAAATTTTTAGAACTTTACTCGGTTAAAATTAAAACGGAATCTCTATAAAGCCCATTTAGACATGCACGTTTTCATCCCAACAAAACGACAACCAAATGTTATTAAATCAAATTTTATTAGTTTAAATATTTAATTATGGGCTTTTGAACAAAATTATACAGATTAATCTCAAATTTTAAGGTTTTTACTCGGTTAAAATTCTAACGGATTCTCTATAGAGCACATTTAGACATGCTCATATTAATCGCATCAAAACGATAACCAAATGCTATTAGATTAAATTTTATGAGTTCAAATAGTTAATTATAGGCTTTTGAGAAAAATTATACAGATTAATCTCAAATTTTAAGGTTTTTACTCGGTTAAAATTTGAACGGATTCTCTATAAAGCACATTTAGACATGCACGTTTTAATCGCATCAAAACGACAACCAAATTTTATTAAAATCAAATTTTATGATTTCAAATATTTAATTATTAGCTTTTGAACAAAATTATACAGATTAATCTAAAATTTTAAGAATTTTACTTGATTAAAATTAGAACGGAGTCTCTATAAAGCCCATTTAGACATGCACGTTTTAATCCCAAAAAAACAACAACCAAATGTTATTAAATCAAATTTTATGAGTTTAAATATTTAATTATGGGCTTTTGAACAAAATTATACAGATTAATCTCAAATTTTAAGGTTTTTACTCGGTTAAAATTCGAACGAATTCTCTATAGAGCACATTTAGACATGCTCGTATTAATCGCATCAAAAAGACAACCAAATATTATTACATTAAATTTTATGAGTTCAAATAGTTAATTATAGGCATTTTAACAAAATTATACAGATTAATCTCAAATTTTCAGCTTTTTACTCTGTTAAAATTCAAACGGAATCTCTATAAAGCCGATTTAGACATGCACGTTTTAATTGCATCAAAACGACAACCATATTTTAATAAAATCAAATTTTATGATCTTAAATATTTAATTATTAGCTTTTGAACAAAATTATACAAATTAATCTGAAATTTTCAAAATTTTACTCGGTTAAAATTTGAACAGAATCTCTATAAAGCCCATTTAGACATGCATGTTTTAATCCCAGTAAAACGACTACCAAATGTTATTAAATCAAATTTTAAGATTTTAAATATTTAATTATGGGCTTTTGAACAAAATTATACAGATTAATCTCAAATTTTAAGGTTTTTACTCGGTTAAAATTCGAACGAATTCTCTATAGAGCACATTTAGACATGCTCGTATTAATCGCATCAAAAAGACAACCAAATATTATTACATTAAATTTTATGAGTTCAAATAGTTAATTATAGGCTTTTTAACAAAATTATACAGATTAATCTCAAATTTTCAGCTTTTTACTCTGTTAAAATTCAAACGGAATCTCTATAAAGCCGATTTAGACATGCACGTTTTAATTGCATCAAAACGACAACCATATTTTAATAAAATCAAATTTTATGATCTTAAATATTTAATTATTAGCTTTTGAACAAAATTATACAAATTAATCTGAAATTTTCAAAATTTTACTCGGTTAAAATTTGAACAGAATCTCTATAAAGCCCATTTAGACATGCACGTTTTAATCCCAGTAAAACGACTACCAAATGTTATTAAATCAAATTTTAAGATTTTAAATATTTAATTATGGGCTTTTGAACAAAATTATACAGATTAATCTCAAATTTTAAGGTTTTTACTCGGTTAAAATTTGAACGGAATCTCTATAAAGCCCATTTAGACATGCACGTTTTAATCCCAACAAAACGACAACAAAATGTTATTAAATTAAATTTTATAAGTTTAAATATTTAATTATAGACTTTTGAACAAAATTATACAGATTAATCTCAAATTTTCAGCTTTATACTCGGTTAAAATTCGAACGGAATCTCTATAAAGCCTAGTTAGACTTGCACGTTTTAATCGAATCAAAACGACAACCAAATTTTATTAAAATCAGTTTTATGATTTCAAATATTTAGTTATTAGCTTTTGAACAAAATTACACAGATTAATATGAAATTTTCAAAATTTTACTCTGTTAAAATTAGAACAGAATCTCTATAAAGCCCATTTAGACATGCACGTTTTAATCCCAACAAAATGACAACCAAATGTTATTAAATCAAATTTTATGAGTTTAAATATTTAATTATGGGCTTTTGAAAAAAATTATACAGATTAATCTCAAATTTTAAGGTTTTTACTCTCTTAAAATTTGAACGGATTCTCTATAGAGCACATTTAGACATGCTCGTATTAATCGCACCAAAACGACAACCAAATGTTATTAGATTAAATTTTATGAGTTAAAATAGTTAATTATAAGCTTTTTAACAAAATTATACAGATTAATCTCAAATTTTCAGCTTTTTACTCGGTTAAAATTCGAACGAAATCTCTATAAAGCCCATATAGACATGCACGTTTTATTCGCATCAAAACGACAACCAAATTTTATTAAAATCAAATTTTATGATTTCAAATATTTATTTATTAGCTTTTGAATAAAATTATACAGATTAATCTAAAATTTTTAAAATTTTACTCGGTTAAAATTAGAACGGAATCTCTATAAAGCCCATTTAGACATGCACGTTTTAATCCCAGCAAAATGACAACCAAATGATATTAAATCAAATTTTATGTGTTTAAATATTTAATTATGGGCTTTTGAACAAAATTATACAAATTAATCTCAAATTTTAAGGTTTTTACTCGGTTAAAATTCGAACGGGTTCTCTATAGAGCATATTTAGACATGCTCGTATTAATCGCATCAAAACGACAATCAAATGTTATTAGATTAAATTTTATGAGTTGAAATAGTTAATTATAGGCTTTTGAACAAAATTATACAGATTAATCTCAAATTTTCAAGTTTTTACTCGGTATAAATTCGAACGGAATATCTATAGAGCCCATTTAGACATGCACGTTTTAATCACATCAAAACGACAACCAAATTTTATTCAAATCAAATTTTATGATTTCAAAAATTTAGTTATTAGCTTTTGAACAAAATTATACATATTAATCTGAAATTTTTAGAATTTTACTCAGTTAAAATTAGAGCGGAATCTCTATAAAGTCCATTTAGACATGCACGTTTTAATCCCAACAAAACGACAACCAAATGTTATTAAATCAAATTTTATGAGTTTAAATATTTAATTATGGGCTTTTGAACAAAATTATACAGATTAATCTCAAATTTTAAGGTTTTTACTCGGTTAAAATTCGAATGGAATCTCTATAGAGCACATTTAGATATGCTCGTATTAATCGCATCAAAACGACAACCAAATATTATTAGATTAAATTTTATGATTCCAAATAGTTAATTATAGGCTTTTGAACAAAATTATACAGATTAATCTCAAATTTTCAACTTTTTACTCGGTTAAAATTCAAACGGAATGAACGGATTGAATTGATTACGAATGTTTCTTTCTTTTCTCTCTTCTCTCTTTTATTCCTCCTTCTCATGTTCTTACTCTTAGCCGTCGTCTTCTTCCTCACAACCGGTTCCCATGCTGCGCCGATTGGATTCTCCAGCCTACCTCCACCTTACCACCGCCTGAGAGAGGAAGGAACATTCGCCGTTCTTACCACTGCATTTACGACGGACGAAACTTTTGTCGATCTCTCCACCATCTTTACGACGGAAGACAAATCTACTGGTATGACCGCCTCTTTGGATTTCATACTGACTTTAATGGTTCCCGACTGGTTCTTCCTCTCTTTCCTCTCGACTACTTCCTTGGTGGTCCCTTTTCTTTTGTCGTTCTTTATACCAACGAATTTTTATGGATTCGTATTCCAATTTGGTTTCCACCTATCGTTGTGTGCGGATTCTTGTTTCCAGGGGCCTTCTTGGTCTCGATCTCTTCTGACGTTGTTTCTTGGCTTAAGGAATCTTCATTCATTTAACCTTGAGAGGACTATGAGATTTACGTCTGGGATAGAGTTTCAGCGTCAGGAGATGTCCTACTCCAAGTCAAATTTGATGATTTGCGGTTCTCTCCCTCATATACGTCTGGGAGTCTCCGCTCGTCCTCGGATATCTTGGCTACGCTCGGCTGCCCTTTGGCCCAGCGGTGATCTTCTGTCTTACACCCTCAATGAGGGACTCCACCATCGAAGGCATTGGTGGTTAAGTGTCCCCGGCTGCTTCTCCTTCATTGTCGGATGGCTTCCGCACTTCCTGTTGTCTTGTACGTGTGCGAATGGCCGCCGGTCGCCCTTGCTGCCGACCTGTTTCCTCCATGGCTCCTTCACCTCCGTTTGCTTCTGGGGAGGAGGGATCTGTCATCGTCCGCTGCTTACCACCCTCGATGAGGGACATCACCTACGCCGGCAACGGTGGCTTTTTTCACTGTTTTGGTTTCAAACATTCTCCCTTACGTTTCTGACCGTTGCTTGGTTTTTGCAGGCTTCGTTCCGTTTGGCCATCCGATCCGATGGTGTTCTTGGCCATGTGCGGCAGTTCCACAGCCTCTATGAGGGACTTCCTCGATGCCGGCTATGGTGGTTCTGTTTCTTTTCCATTGCCGGCTTGTTTCCGCTGCTGCCTCGCTCGTGGCCGTGGAGATGTCCGTCTGCTCATCTCGACCTTCTTTGGACCTTCTCTGGAGAGTATGTATCTTTGGTTCTGGTTCTTGCCTACGATCATCGACGGTTGGCCTTTCTCCTGTCGAGTCTTGCTCGACATCTCCACCCCCGTCCCTTGGGTGCCTTCCAGTGCCCGTCCTCCCTACTTCTCGCCGTTCCCTGGGTGTTAGCGTTGGTACAGTTTGTCGCCTATCGCTCCCGGTTTCTTGCTGGTCAGGCGGTTTGGCAAGGGTGGGGTTTCTGTTTCCTGCTCTAGCATCGGTCGAGGCCAATGCGACGTACGTGCATGCTCCTTGCATGCTGGTAGATCACGTTGGAGGGGCGGTTTTAGCAGATGGTGCCCCCATGCGGTGCTGTGTTGCCCATATGGTCCCGTATTATCAAGATAGGTACGATATTTTCTTGGTGGTGTTTCGTTTACTTACATATTATCGAATGTTCTCTTCATGGTTACGGTATGAAGTGTCTATGGTTCATCGAATTGCATGTTGTTATGTTACCTATTGTCATCTCTTTTACCTATCCTTCTTGTTTGTTGTTGTCTTCTTTATATTTTCTTTACTGTTAATGTTAATGTTAATGTTACTATTAATATTAATGTTACTTCGTGATAACTATCGTTTACCAACCTTATATAAGTTCATACCAACACCTTTCATGGTGTTTTACTGAAACAATGATCTGCTGATCTGAATTTTATACCAATTATTACTTTATATATTCTAATGCTCTTCACAATTCTTCCATCCTATAATGTCTTTCTTTTTGGACTTTTATTATTTTCCATTAAAAATACAATTTTTATTCTTTTTCAAACTCTTATTTCTTTTTTTAAATACAATATTTATTCCCTTTCAAACTCTTCTAATTTTTTAAATAGTTTTTTGGCCTCTTTTTTCCAACTATATTATCTTCTTTTTAAAAGATATTCTATTCCTTTCCAGACTCTTTTTCTCTATTTTAGTCCTGATAAAATTCTTCTGTCTTACTTTTCACCTATATATAAGATCATACATTCTGTTCATACTTTACTCTTTCTCATACTTTCTCCCAACTGCCGTCCATCCTCTCCTCTTCTTCTCCTAATGGATTCCAAAACTTTTCTCCAATAACTCGGGAATATCCAATTCATTGAGGAAGAACAATCTACTATCTTTCAAACCAACCTACCTTGGGACTCTGCTGATGCTGATTCACATACGACTCTTTTAGGGAACATGATTACCTCCAAAGACATTGATGATCAGATTATTATTAAAGCCTTCACCGAAATTTGGACCCCGGCTAAACTATCTTCTATGCGTTCACTGCGGCCACGGCTGTTTCTAATCTGCTTCAAGGATGAAAAGATTAAGGAGGATATCCTGTCCAGGGGACCATGGACATACAAGGATAAGTGGCTTTCTCTCACTCAATATGACCCTACTATTAGCCTTGATGATCACTCATTCCTAACAATAAATGTGTGGGTACGGATTTATAATATTCCACCTATCCTTCTTGCTTCGGAAGATTCTGCTAACAATATTGGTGAATCGCTCGGGGCGCTCATAGGAAACGTCACGAAAATTGACACGAGGAAACTGGATTTCAATATGGTTGACTATCTTCAGGTAGGGTTAACTCTCGATGCTTCTAAACCAGTTCGACGTTGTGTTGCTATTGGTGGGGGCTCTTCTACACGCTTTTGTCCGCTACAATATGAACGTCTTCCCTCTCTCTGTCACTGTTGTGGTCGTGTTGGCCACTCTATTGACTTTTGTACTATTCCTATTGAGGAGAGGCCTGAGCAACTTCAATATGGCGACTGGCTCCGCTATCTACCTAAGAAAAAGGTTACTCAACCTCTGCAGAGAGGACGCATCCGTTACATTTCGTAGAGCTCACAGGCAACTCCCTCCACGAACACTAATGGTAAAGACAAGGGTCCTATGACAACCCTACCAGTTAAGGAGAACGCCTTGCCTTCTGAGTCTGCTCCTGTTTTCTCACAAGGCCCTCGTACTCTTCCAACTGTTCCAAGTAAGTTATCTGTTCGGCGTGGTCCTTCTCAACTCCTACAAACGGCTTTTTTAGATCTGGAATCCAATGTAACTACTCGATCTAAGGTCCCCGATGGTGATGCTGATGATAGCTTATCGGCACCAGAACTCCAGGATTTGGAGTTAGAGCTTGCCAATGACACTGCCTTCTAGGAGGCTACTGACTGGATTGAAAATGCACCGCCAACCAAGAGAATTGTTCGTGCCATTTCTACTAGAGGCGCTAAAAGAACTCCGCCATCCGATGAGGGTTCTCGGCCTAAACGGCCTCGGCCACCTCCTAAAGGGTCTGTAGAAAAAGCTGGGATGAGCAGCACAAACAACTCTTCGGCGGAGGTTGACAGTGGTCAACCCCGCCGTGCCAAATGATCGATCTTTTGTGGGACTGTCATGGCTTCTACACCACGACAGTTCCAGCTTTAATTTATGTTTTTTTCGTATATGTTGATGTTTTTCGTTCTTTGAATTTATTAGGACAGTTTCTTTCTTTTGCACCTCCTTTTGGGTTTTTTTACTGGATTAATAATATTTCTTTTACTTTGTCTTTTTACTTTATTTTTTTCTCTGCTCTACTCTTTCATCATCTTGTTTGCTTTCCCTCTTTTTTCTGTGGGCATTCTTTTATTTTCTTTTTTCCTTTCACTTGCATCTTCTCCGCTTCTACTTTTTATCTCTTTCGCTTTTCTTTTTTCTTTTTCTTTTTCTTTCTCTTTAGTACTTTTGCTATTCTCCGACAATATATACCACCCTTCAAAAGGGATTTCTCCAACGTCTACCTTGGCGTCTCGTTCCTTTACAAGAGAATTTGCTTTCATGCTCTACTTAATTTTAATATACATTATCGGTTAGCTGGGATTAGCAGCGTTAACAACTCTCCGGCGGTGGTTGATGTTGATCAACCCCGCCGAGAGAAATGAAAATCTTATGTTGGAACTGTCAGGATCTTGGCAACGCCCAGGCAGTTCTTGCTTTACAACGTGCTGTCTCCAAGCATGATGCTGATTGTCTCTGTAACCCCCTTAGCCCGGCCTAGACGAAACCGACACTAACAGGTTACACGGGGAATATCAAACCAAACCCGCGAAGGTTCGATTCGATAAACAACCCTAAAACCGTTATTTTTTTTATTCTATCTTAGCTAGATGCATAACCTTATTCCTACGTGACAAGGTCTCATACAAAACATTGTCGGTAACACATTAATTAAAAGTAAACATCCGATTAAACACTAACATAGATTAGGGACTAAAACGTAAAACTTTTAAATTCAATTAGTAAAGTAGTATTGTTTCCATCAATAATCAATTAAACATACAAGAGTTCCTCATAGCAAATTTCAACTCAAACGCATCATTCTAACATCATCAATTGCATATTTCTTTAATTTAGGGACCAAAATGTAAATTTCCCAAAATAAAAGGACTTCATCCAAATTAAGTTAACCATTTTGAAATTAAATCAACTTTAAGCATGCATGCAAAATTTCAGTTCAAAATAACATCTACAAGTACCTTAATCGAACAAAGGAAGATAACCGGGACTAAAATATAATTTCTAGCAACTTTCAATTCTAGGTGATCAAAAGGTTTCGAAACCTTCCAAGGGGTTCTGAAACTTTTTGTAAAGGTTTTGAAACATCCCTTGAAAGTTCCGAAACTTATCACGTCCAGTAGCTTCCCAGAATTGAAACTGCCCGAAAGGTTCCGAATCCTTATGAAGGTTTCGAAACTATTTGACAAAGGTTTCGGAACCTTCAATCAAAGGTTTCGAAACTTTGGGTCTGGAACCAATTACTTCAATTCACTAAGTACAAACCAAATGCTCAAAATTCAACCATTAATTAGAACCTCTAAATGCATCAATCCTAAACATGATTAACATCATATGGCACATAATCAACAACGTCATGGACAACATTCAAGCTATAGGCATGCTCCCTAAGAAAAGTGACGTACAACATTTCAATCCAACAAATACATGCTAGAACATGTTTCAACCATTCAAGTAATTCCAAAGTTCAACAATTAACATCCAAACAATAATGGTCTTGTTACAACATAAACCAAAGCCTAATTACACACATTATACATGGTTTGGGTTACACATTGCCTTGCCCAATTTATTTGCCAAAAACATACCAAATTTCAAGTGATCTTCCCCTTGGTTTCCTTGCCTCGAACAAAGCTCCAAGTGCCTTTATTTTTCTGCATGGATGAAAAGAGAGCTTAAGCAATCTTGCTTAGTGAGGTAGCTCCACAAATAATCATCAACGCATCTATTTTAAAAAAACATGAAGATAACATAATGTGCAATACTTGTCAAATCATGCATGCCAAAAATTTTATGTCTAACTTCATTAAAACATATGCATCCTTGAATTCTCATAACCATATCAAAACAATATATAAATGATGCTCAAACCTTTTCTCAATTTCATGTATGTATATTGGCTTTGAAGTGAACACTTAATGTGAACCTCAAGCTCACCGAATACACGGATCTTGAGACATTCGTCCCGTCAGGACACAAAGTCCCCGTCATGACACAAAGTCAACTTTAACATGACACTAAGTCAACTTTAGCACTACCACGCACGTTTAGACACAAAGTCCCCTTGTTACGCGTGTAGGCGGCTCTACCACGCACGTTTAGACACAAAGTCCCCTTGTTACGCGTGTAGGCAATATTCTGTACGGCTCTACCACGCACGATTAGACACAAAGTCCCCTTGTTACGCGTGTAGGCAAATTCAATATTCTCTTTATTTTATAGTGCACTCAATCCTAATGACATATCATTCGTATTCGAAACTAAAGTTAGTGTCACTAAGCCAATATCATAATCAAATGTGCATGATAACTTGTTGCTCATAATGCAAGCATAATATGTTCAACAAATGAATCAAAGCCATGCCTAAAGGCACCATTATGTATAAGGCAATTAACCATATTGTATTTCAAATCATATAACTTGCTGCTCATAAAGCATGCATAATATGTTCAACAAATGAACCAAAGCCATGCCCAAAGGCACCATCATATAATAGGCAAATAACCATATTATATTCCAAAACATTTCTCATAATTTTCCATAATCATGGATGCTAAATAAATCATGCATTTCCAGCAAGTATCTCTCATATATGCATCAATTCAAAACATGCTCATGCACTTCCATAAATCTCATGCTTTAACAACATAATACCTTTGTAAAATGTAGCCGAAATTCACATCGGTTTAACAAAACAAATACTAAACTTACTCTTGAACTATGGAAGGTTTTCACACACTTCCACAGCCCCCAAAAACAATACGTACCAAACGCAATTCGCTTTAAGTCCGAAAACCACTCACCAACAAGCGAAACGAGCTTTCGCCGCTTTCCGATGATCATACCAAACGCACCAGCAACCAAGCTTCTTCTTGTACCTCTTCTACAACATTAAAAACAGAGCATTCTCACATAATAACATGCTCAAACCAACAGCCATATCCGATCACCATTAAACTACCAAAACCTTAGCCGAAAAGACCGAAAACTAAGCCGAAACGCATCCGAACAACATCAACCCAAAACCTAATGAATCTAACATCTAATCCACCTCAAATATGATCCAAAAACACATCAAAACCGTCCTTATATCTCCGGCAACATTTAAGCATCTAAAACAGTCCATAAAACAACCGAAACGCACCTTAAAACTACACCGATTACATTATTCCGGGATTAAATTAATGTGATATCAAATCAAGACTCAATTAATCATTAAATCAACATAAAAACATGATTGATTTCATTTAATTTCCAGCATTAAACAAGATCCAAAAAGATCTCACAAAAACATCACAAAAACATTAGATCTAACTTTAGAAACATTGAATCAAGTGTTTATTCAAAGATGAGCAAGCTAATACTTGGGAATTTCAATAAAGAACCTTAGAAAATAATAAAAATCCAGAAAATTACCTTCAAGATCTATTCACCAAAATTATGAGATTTTCCCCTTCTTGATTCCTTGCAATTTGATGTAGATTTGATGAAATCAATGCATAGGTTTTGTAAAGGATGGAAAGATGATGCAAGTGATGTAAATCTTTGTGGAAAAGATGCAAAAATCAGCAAGGAATTGAAGAGAAAAGATGAAGAGAAAGTGGAGAGAAAATGAGAGAAAAAGATGAGAAAAGTGGTTTTGAGAGAAAATGATTAAAAACCCAAATTAAAGTAATTAAAAATATATTTTGGTGAATAAATCATCATCAAAAATTAGAAATGGGTTATGGCCCTCTAAGGATTCTAAGTTTAGCTTGCTTTTCAATTTAGTCACTAAAACATCATATTTTCGAAAATCACCAAATCGGTCCTCCAAATTTTTCCAAAAATTACAAATTGGCCATTTATGCATAATTATGCATAATTAAAAATCATTACAAAATCCAAATTATTTTCTTTTAAATTTGAAACATACTGTTAATATTTCAAACCATATTCCAAATTATTAATTTTCTTAATTAAAAATATCCTTATTTTATTTTTTCCCGGAATTAATGAACCGGAGAACTTGATTCGTCCCGAATCGAATTCCCCTAACTAAGCCAAACTAATAACCCCAAAAACGGGATGTTACAACTCTCCCCCTCTTAAGAAAATTTCGTCCTCGAAATTTACCCGAAGTAAACAAGTGAGGAAACTGCTCCTCCATTCTTTTCCTTGTCTCCCAAGTTACCTCTTCGAAACCTCGGTGTTTCCAAAGCACTTTAGCCAAAACTATGATTCTTCCCCGGAAAACCTTTGTATCCACATCCAAAATCCTCACCGGTTCTTCCTCATAACCCATATCCTCTCTTAACTCAAACTCCTCAACTAGAACAACATGTAAAGGATCTGAACGATACTTACGAAGCATCGATACATTGAAACACATAGGGCATCTTACTCAACTCCACCAGCAACCTTAACTGATAACAACCATTTGGCTCTAACACCTCATATGGCCCAATAAAACGATGACCCAACTTACTCTTACGTCCAAACCTCATCACCTTCTTCCACGGAGAAACCTTAAGAAAACTTTGTCCCCAGCAGTACATTCTATCTCTCTACGCTTTAAGTCTGCATAGGACTTCTGCCTACCCGAGGCTTCCTTAAGTTTAGCACATATCAACTTAACCTTCTCATCTGTATCTTTAAAACTTGAGGCAAAGAAACATACTTTTGCCCCACCTCTATCCAACACAAAGGTGTACAACACCTATGCTCGTACAACGCCTCAAACGGTGCCATCTGTATACTCGTCTGAAAACTATTATTATAAGCAAACTCTACCAACGACAACTGCTTCTCCCACGAATCTTGAAACTCGATGATACAACACCTCAACATATCCTCCAAAGTCTGTATAACACGCTCAGACTGTCCATCCGTCTGTGGATGATAAGCCGTACTAAAACTAAGCCTCGTACCCAAAGCTGTCTGCAAACTCCTCCAAAACTTGGATGTAAACCGCGGATCCCTAACCGATATGATCGACTTAGGCACACCATGCAACCTTACCACCTCAGAAACATACAAACGCGCCAACTTATCCATGGAGTACGTCGTATGCACGAGAAGAAAATGTGCACACTTCATAAACCTATCAACAATCACCCATATAGAATCCTTTTTGGACGGTGTTAAAGGTAACCCCGTCACAAAATCCATGGTGATTCTCTCCCATTTCCATTCCGAAACTTAAACCGGTTGCAACAAACCTGCAGGAAACTGATGTTCAGCTTTCACCCGCTGACACACCATACACCGAGAAACAAACTCCGTCACATCTCTCTTTAAACTAACTCAAAAATAAACACTTTTGAGATCTCTATACATCTTCACACTACCCGGATGCATAGCAAACGGACTAGTATGTGCTCCCGTTAAAATAGCTTACCTCAACTCAACCTCATCCGATACCACAATCTGACCCCTAAACCACAACATCTCCTCCTCATCAAAACGATAATCGGTCGGTCTACCCTCAGCCATATCCTCCACAAAAGATACCAACGTCTCATCCTCCAACTGTTTTACCTTATCATCTCAACCAAGATAGGCTTTACTTACAACTCCACCACTCAACCACCTTTCTTTGAAATACTCAACTTAGCAAACATCACTCTCAACTCAACTGCCGTCTTACGGCTCAAAGATTCAGCCATCACCTTAGTTTTCCCGAATGATACACAACAGACAACCCAAACTTACTCTCTTTGGACAGCCAACAAATTCTTCCCCCACACCAAAGCAACAAGGCCCAACCTACTATTCCATCATAACCTCTATAGATAACATAGCTCAAAAGAAAACCCCATAAGGTTGATAACCAACATGTGATAACTGCGATGGTTTCCACACCATCATCATCGAACTAACCTTACTTTTGATATCGTCCCACATACCAGGTAACCAACTAAGCCTTTCACCAACCTCCACTCCATACAACAAACTACAGACTAACCTTGCACAAAACTGTCAACATCGTCTTAAGCAAACTCCACCGTCAATAACAACCTCATTATGAGTCATATTAACCATATCACAACGTCGCAACATATCATCCATTTACCTATGAATGACAAAACCCAACATCCAAACAACAACTTACGTCAGTCCTACAAACTTTCAAATCTTATCATGCTATAGATACACCACTCACACATCCTTCCAATGGGACTTAGGAACCCAAGAAAACCGTACTCCAACAAAGGATTGATCTTACAAACCTCAAAAGAAAACTCCATACCATCGATAGAACTTACTACCAAACTTATGATGATTCTTCCCGACTTCAACCCTGGGCACCCTTACTACTAATAACTCAAAGAAAAATTGATATTCACTTACCTTATCAGCATGACAAACATTTACATATGATTTCAACATAATCCAAACCAGCTTAGTCAAATACACATGTTTCCCAACTCCTACCACAACACTTACCCCCAAACCCATGGAATAAGATTACCATAAGCCCTGCTCAAGATACCATTCCATCTCAGCACTTTCCGTAGCAACCATGTGGTTAACATAACACAAAAAGATTCTTAACACAAAACTAAACCTTACCAAGAACATATCCTTCACTAGACCCTCAACAACACTTTACCACGACTTGTCCCCGATCAACTTTACCAAGATTGAATTTCGCTCAAAGATCCACCATATAACCAAGTCTACCTATAGGTTAACCAAACTTCTTCCCTTGTAACTCAACAACAACCCAGGCTTATCTCACATAACAAACTCCCATTGCAAGCATCCTTATGTAAACCAAGTCATCCCCAGTTGCTAACATTCTGCAAAACATATCATACAAGGACTTACCAACTTTGTGTCAAACTCAACACTATACTCATCACAACGACAATATTTCCAACTTAAGGTTTAGCCACCACAACCAACTCCACCAAGGTTCAAAATTTAAAATCTACACATCATTAAGTACCTTGACACTTAACCCCATACTTTTTTTCCATTATCAACTCATCGACAACCAACTCTTACATTAACTATACCACAACAAAATCCAAACTTGTAGAATCATTCCTTCCACTTGCTCCAACATCTCTTATTTTATAACCTTGCCAAAGCGGTAACCATATTAATGAAACATCCACAAACACGAACCCACCGAACACAAAACCTCAAAACACTTTTCGATAAAAGCAAACCCATAAGACTAAACAATTTCTACAAACCATAAATTGTCTAACGATCCATATTACACCATTTCAGACATCATCAAAGACTAACTTTACCCGAAGTATATCCAACTCAACATCCGGCAAACACAACATGTACACTTTCCTCCTTTATAGTACAACCAAACCTCTTAAGATCACAACAATCTATGATTCAAACCCCCGATTCCACAACTCCCATACCAGACTATATCTCATATTTTACCTTCATCCTAACCATACCAGATCGGTTACAACCTCCAGATCTTAACTAGAAAGAATCCATAAAACTCAGCCCTTCCTTTTAGTAATGACCAACTCAAACTAACCATAACTCAGGGTATTTACCTTGGTTTCAAACATTCACAACTCTGAGACCAACCACTCATTGTTCATCCAAGACTATTCCCTATCCAAAAGGGTAGCTTGCCCACTACACACTCAGCTTAACACCACAAGAAAGTTCTTTCAACCTCTTTTTTTTATATACCTTCACCTTAAAAGAACCAACCACACTCCACTTACACCCTCAAGGAGCTACTCGCAAGTGTGAACAATGTATGCATGATTTCTTATATGCCCTCATAAATGCCTATGCAAATGCATGTGCATATAAATGCAATTTCTAATGTCATGCTCAAAGATGCATGCATGTCCTATATTATCTATAGATATATACATATATGTGCTCTTATTCTATGCATGATTATTGTTCACACTCACAAATAACATCCTCAATTCCAACAACCTCAACTACCATCTTATTGACAACTCCCAAGTCAGATTAGCAACATCCGTACCAGCTTCAGCAGACTAAAACACACCAGAAAGAATGGTGCAATACCACAAACCAACCTTCCGGCCTAACCGAAGGCACACTTACAGAGGAGGAAGAATTTACTCTTCCCTAGCAGTCGTTTCATCCATAATCTTGACCATTAATGTTCATACCAACACTAGCTCGTGTTTTACGTCTCATAAGCATATTCCAAAAACTTTAAACATGCAGTTTAAAACATAATATCCAAATAAAACAAACTTACATTCGGGCAAGATCCAAGGGAAAATTGAGAACATCTGAAAACATGTTGGCATTGGCAATCTGTAACCGACCACCTCTTACACTCATAACCATTCTAGATGCACTCATAATATATAAGCATGCATACATCATCAATATATCATATTCAACCAAACATGCTAACATACCAACAGAATACATGACAAACCAATACATACTTGACAAACCAAGAACACACTTTACAAACCAACAACGCATTTTCCAAACCAACCACACATTTTACAAACCTGGCTCTGATACCATCAAATGTAACCCCCTTAGCTCGGCCTAGACGAAACCGGCACTAACAGGTTACACGGGGAATATCAAACCAAACCCGCGAAGGTTCGATTCGATAAACAACCCTAAAACCGTTATTTATTTATTTTTATTTTATCTCAGCTAGATGCATAACCTTATTTCTACGTGACAAGGTCTCATATAAAGCATTATCGGTAACACATTAATTAAAAGTAAACATCCGATTAAACACTAACATAGATTAGGGACTAAAACGTAAAACTTTTAAATTCAATTAGTAAAGTAGTATTCTTTCCATCAATAATCACTTAAACATACAAGAGTTCCTCATAGCAAATTTCAACTCAAACGGATCATTCTAACATCATCAATTGCATATTTCTTTAATTTAGGGACCAAAATGTAAATTTCCCAAAATAAAAGGACTTCATCCAAATTAAGTTAACCATTTTGAAATTAAATCAACTTTAAGCATGCATGCAAAATTTCAGTTCAAAATAACATCTACAAGTACCTTAATCGAACAAAGGAAGATAACCGGGACTAAAATATAATTTCTAGCAACTTTCAATTCTAGGTGATCAAAAGGTTTCGAAACCTTCCAAGGGGTTCCGAAACTTTTTGTAAAAGGTTTTGAAACATCCCTTGAAAGTTCCGAAACTTATCACGTCCAGTAGCTTCCCAGAATTGAAACTGCCCGAAAGGTTCCGAATCCTTATGAAGGTTTCGAAACTATTTGATAAAGGTTTCGGAACCTTCAATCAAAGGTTTCGAAACTTTGGGTCTGGAACCAATTACTTCAATTCACTAAGTACAAACCAAATGCTCAAAATTCAACCATTAATTAGAACCTCTAAATGCATCAATCCTAAACATGATTAACATCATATGGCACATAATCAACAACGTCATGGACAACATTCAAGCTATAGGCATGCTCCCTAAGAAAAGTGACGTACAACATTTCAATCCAACAAATACATGCTAGAACATGTTTCAACCATTCAAGTAATTCCAAAGTTCAACAATTAACATCCAAACAATAATGGTCTTGTTACAACATAAACCAAAGCCTAATTACACACATTATACATGGTTTGGGTTACACATTGCCTTGCCCAATTTATTTGCCAAAAACATACCAAATTTCAAGTGATCTTCCCCTTGGTTTCCTTGCCTCGAACAAAGCTCCAAGTGCCTTTATTTTTCTGCATGGATGAAAAGAGAGCTTAAGCAATCTTGCTTAGTGAGGTAGCTCCACAAATAATCATCAATGCATCTATTTTAAAAAAACATGAAGATAACATAATGTGCAATACTTGTCAAATCATGCATGCCAAAAATTTTATGTCTAACTTCATTAAAACATATGCATCCTTGAATTCTCATAACCATATCAAAACAATATATAAATGATGCTCAAACCTTTTCTCAATTTCATGTATGTATATTGGCTTTGAAGTGAACACTTAATGTGAACCTCGAGCTCACCGAATACACGGATCTTGAGACATTCGTCCCGTCAGGACACAAAGTCCCCGTCATGACACAAAGTCAACTTTAACATGACACTAAGTCAACTTTAGCACTACCACACACGTTTAGACACAAAGTCCCCTTGTTACGCGTGTAGGCGGCTCTACCACGCACGTTTAGACACAAAGTCCCCTTGTTACGCGTGTAGGCAATATTCTGTACGGCTCTACCACGCACGATTAGACACAAAGTCCCCTTGTTACGCGTGTAGGCAAATTCAATATTCTCTTTATTTTATAGTGCACTCAATCCTAATGACATGTCATTCGTATTCGAAACTAAAGTTAGTGTCACTAAGCCAATATCATAATCAAATGTGCATGATAACTTGCTGCTCATAATGCAAGCATAATATGTTCAACAAATGAACCAAAGCCATGCCTAAAGGCACCATTATGTATAAGGCAATTAACCATATTGTATTTCAAATCATATAACTTGCTGCTCATAAAGCATGCATAATATGTTCAACAAATGAACCAAAGCCATGCCCAAAGGCACCATCATATAATAGGCAAATAACCATATTATATTCCAAAACATTTCTTATAATTTTCCATAATCATGGATGCTAAATAAATCATGCATTTCCAGCAAGTATCTCTCATATATGCATCAATTCAAAACATGCTCATGCACTTCCATAAACCTCATGCTTTAACAACATAATACCTTTGTAAAATGTAGCCAAAATTCACATCGGTTTAACAAAACAAATACTTTACTTACTGTTGAACTATGGAAGGTTTTCACACACTTCCACAGCCCCCAAAAACAATACGTACCAAACGCAATTCGCTTTAAGTCCGAAAACCACTCACCAACAAGCGAAACGAGCTTTCGCCGCTTTCCGATGATCGCACCAAACGCACCAGCAACCAAGCTTCTTCTTGTACCTCTTCTACAACATTAAAAACAGAGCATTCTCACATAATAACATGCTCAAACCAACAGCCATATCCGATCACCATTAAACTACCAAAAACTTAGCCGAAAAGACCGAAAACTAAGCCGAAACGCATCCGAACAACATCAACCCAAAACCTAATGAATCTAACATCTAATCCACCTCAAATATGATCCAAAAACACATTAAAACCGTCCTTATATCTCCGGCAACATTTAAGCATCTAAAACAGTCCATAAAACAACCGAAACGCACCTTAAAACTACACCGATTACATTATTTCGGGATTAAATTAATGTGATATCATATCAAGACTCAATTAATCATTAAATCAACATAAAAACATGATTGATTTCATTTAATTTCCAGCATTAAACAAGATCCAAAAAGATCTCACAAAAACATCACAAAAACATTAGATCTAACTTTAGAAACATTGAATCAAGTGTTTATTCAAAGATGAGCAAGCTAATACTTGGGAATTTCAATAAAGAACCTTAGAAAATAATAAAAATCCAGAAAATTACCTTCAAGATCTATTCACCAAAATTATGAGATTTTCCCCTTCTTGATTCCTTGCAATTTGATGTAGATTTGATGAAATCAATGCATAGGTTTTGTAAAGGATGGAAAGATGATGCAAGTGATGTAAATCTTTGTGGAAAAGATGCGAAAATCAGCAAGGAATTGAAGAGAAAAGATGAAGAGAAAGTGGAGAGAAAATGAGAGAAAAAGATGAGAGAAAAAGATGAGAAAAGTGGTTTTGAGAGAAAATGATTAAAAACCCAAATTAAAGTAATTAAAAATATATTTTGGTGAATAAATCATCATCAAAAATTAGAAATGGGTTTATGGCCCTCTAAGGATTCTAAGTTTAGCTTGCTTTTCAATTTTGTCACTAAAACATCATATTTTCGAAAATCACCAAATCGGTCCTCCAAATTTTTCCAAAAATTACAAATTGGCCATTTATGCATAATTATGCATAATTAAAAATCATTACAAAATCCAAATTATTTTCTTTTAAATTTGAAACATATTTTTAATATTTCAAACCATATTCCAAATTATTAATTTTCTTAATTAAAAATATCCTTATTTTATTTTTTCCCGGAATTAATGAACTGGAGAACCCGATTCGTCCCGAATCGAATTCCCCTAACTAAGCCAAACTAATAACCCCAAAAATGGGATGTTACAGTCTCTTTCTTTGTGAGACCAGATTAAACAGACAAAACATGGATCGTATTAAGCTCAAACTTGGTATGCATGGTTGTCTAGCCATTGATCCCAGGCCTTCCTGCACAGGTCTTGCCATCATATGGAACACCAATTCTTCTGTTGATCTTCTCTCGTATTCAGATCGACACATTGATGTTCTTATTACATTTGAACAAATTCAATTCCACTTTACTGGCATACATGGCTTTCCCGAAACTGCGAACAAACACAAGACTTGGCAATTAATAGATTCTCTGAATATAGCCAGTTCTCTTCCCTGGCTTTTAGGGGGGACTTTAATGAAATCCTTTACGACAACGAAAAACAAGGTGGTTCTCGCCGTGCTCGTTCACAAATCAACAATTTTCAAGAGTGCCTTGATAATAATGATCTTTTCGACTGTAAACCAAAGTTTGGATGGTTCACTTGGACCAGATCGGGACACAACTCGGTCACCATTATGGAGAGACTAGACAGATTTCTTGGTAATTCAACTTGGTTCAATACTTTCCCTAGCTGCCAAGCTATCTCTTTCTTTCAGGCGCGTTCTGATCACTGTCCTATTTTAATGGATACTAGACCTGTTCTGGGTCCTCCAATTATGCGGACCAGCATCTTGTTCCGCTATGAGAGCTGCTGGGCTGATAATCCAGAGGTTCTTTTACGTATTAAAGAACTATGGTCTGCTCCACTTCGATCGACTCTAAGTAAACTACACAATATTAGACACTTCCTTGCTACTTGGCAAACTAACAAATGATTGAAATCCAATAAGCGTATCTCCCAGTTGAATGATTTCATTAACCTATGCCTCACGCGACATCTCTCCGACTCTGAAATCAATGGCCTTCTCTCTGCTAAACGCGAGCTAGATAGTTTACTTAATGCGAAGGAAATCTATTGGGCCCAACGCGCTCGAACACTCTGGTTAGAGCACGGTGACAAAAACACTTCCTTCTTTCATGCCAGAGCGTCTAGCCGACGGAGGAAAAACCAGATTGTTGGACTCTTCAATGGTCAAAATATTTGGCAAACTAATTCAAATGATATTATGACTACTGATGTTACATACTTTCAAAATCTTTTTTCATCATCCTCTCCTATTATAGATTCATCAATTTTGAACAACATTCTCATAGTGGTTACGGATTCAATGAATAATGAACTTAATAAGGATTTCACTCCAAATGAAATTCATACTACTTTTCGTGATATCGATCCGAGGAAGGCCCCGGGGGTTGACGGTTTCCCAAGCAGTTTCTTCCGGAAGCACTGGGGTATCCTTGGCCATGAATTTATATCTCTCTGCCTCAGGCTTCTTCGAGGGTCCATTAATATGGAAGAAGTCAATCGTACCATTATTGTGCTTATCCCTAAAATTGATGAACCTACTACAATGCGTCATCTTAGACCTATTAGCCTCTGTACAGTTATTTATAAAACTGTCTCGAAAGTACTTGTTAACCGGCTAAAATCTGTCATACCCCTTTGTATTAGTGGCAACCAAGCTGTTTTTTTTCATGGCAGGAACATTACGGATAATATTCTTATAGCCCACGAAATCATCCATACCCTTAACACTGATACTACATCCCTTGCGAAAGGGGCTAGTTTAAAATTAGATATGGAAAAGGCCTTTGACCGTGTTGAATGGATGTTTTTAGAACATATTATGATTCGCCTAGGCTTCAACTCCAACTGGGTATCCCTTATTATGAGGTGTATATCCTCTGTTACCTTTCAAGTCCGAGTGAATGATTCTCTCTCCCGACCTTTTAAGCCCTTTCGAGGTTTACGTCAAGGGGACCCTCTTTCCCCTTTTTTGTTTCTTTTCTGTACACGTGGCCTTTCTGCCTTGCTCAATGCTGAGCAATCCTCTGGTAACCTCCCGGGGCTTTGTGCTAGCAGAAATGGGCCACGTGTCAATCATCTTCTTTTTGCAGATGACTGTGTTGCTTTTATCAAGACCAACATGACAGAAGTGCGGCGCCTTCGGGACGTTATGCACATTTATGCCACGTCGTCCGGGCAAGCAGTGAATTTTGAGAAATCCACTATTTTCTATTCTTGGCAAACCCCCTTGTTACTTCGAATGGCCATCAATGACATATTGCATGTCTGGGAGGTGAATGATCCCGGGCATTATTTAGGAGTCCCTCTTCTCATTGGAAAGAATAAAACTGCTGCTCTGGGGTTTACTAGAGACAAAATGATTGCCAGAATGACCAGTTGGGATAAGCATCTCCTCTCTTTTAGTGGGAGAGAAATCTTCCTCAAATCGGTTATACAATCTATGCCTCAATATGTGATGTCCTGCTACCTTCTGCCACTAAATATTATTGATGACATGACTACTTCTATTCGCTGTTACTGGTGGTCTGGAAAATCTAATAAAAAAGGATGGCATATGCTTCTCAGGGATACTGTCTGTCTCCCGAAAGCGGCCGGGGGAATAGGCTTTCGTGACCTACACCATTTTAATATTGCTTTACTTGGCAAACAAATTTAGCGCCTGGTATGTACTCCTGGGAACCTTCTTAGTCAAATTTACAAATGCAAGTACTATCCGACTGGTTCTATACTAGACTCTGTTTCTTCACGGAACTCCTCTTTTGCCTGGAAAGGGCTCAGTGTAGCTATTTCTAAACTTCGTGATGGATTTTTTATACGTCCAGGTATGTCTAGTACTGTCCAGATCCACTTTGACAATTGGGGTGGCTCTCAGCCTTTACGCCTATATGGTGATTATGAGATCAATGATGAAGTTCCTTTGCGCGCTGACACTTTTATGATACCTAACTTACCCCGATGGGATGAATTAAAAGTTCGGAATTACTTTACACATGAAGATGCTAATACTATCCTTAATGTTACAATTATTAATGATACAAAGGATACCACCCTCTGGGGCAACCATGATTCTGGTATCTATTCCGTACGATCGGGTTATCAATTTTTGAGGCTTCAGCCAGGACTAGTTAACAGGCCCTCTAAACTCTGGAAAATTCTCTCTAAATTACCCACTCTTCCCAAGGTGCGTTCTTTTGCTTGGCGTTTGTGCCATAATGCACTACCGTCTGGTCACAAAATCCTTCAGGCCAATCTAGGTTCGGGGATTTGCCCTATATGCAATTTGGCCATTGAAACCACCCTCCATGCTATAAGGGACTGCCCTTGCACTAGGGAGGCGTTTCAGTTGGCGGGATTCCCATCTCGACTTCTTTCTTCTGTTTATACCTCCCCTCATCAGTGGCTTTCTGCGGCAGCTGGCTTTCTTTCTCTTTATTTCTTACGATCTTATGGAATCTCTGGAACCGTCGCAATGACTTTGTACATAATAACCATCTTCAACCGGTTTGGTTAGCCGTTACTAATGCTCTCAGCCTTTTACATAATTACACCTCAGCTAACCATGCCTCCCGTCCACATTCCCGGCTAGCTGAGCCCACTTTTGCTCTCGCTAGATGGACGAAACCAGATCCTGGTTACGTCAAGATTAACGCGGATGGCGCTTTCGACCCCGTATTAAAAGGAGCAGCAGCTGGTGTCATTGCTAGGGATTCCTCCGGCATTGTCCTTGGTGGTTGCTCTTTGCCTCTCCTCTGTCCGGATCCTGCCTCTGCCGAAGATCTTGCCCTCCTGAAAGGTCTGAAGCTTGACCTTTCTAATGGCTGGACCCGTGTTGTCTTCGAGACTGACTCCGCTTCCATTGCTAATAAGGTCAACGATCCCTTTTACCAGGACCTTTCCTCTGTGCAACCTTTGGTGTCCCGTATCCGTTCCACTCTTGGTACTTTGCCTGACTATAAGATTTGTTATGTGCCTAGAGAGGCTAATGTTGTAGCCCATGTGTTAGCTACTAGGGCTTTGCGTTCCTTTTCTTCTTGCTTTTTCTCTTGTGACTTTCCCGATTTTGTTCGGGCTTCTGTAAACTCGGAGAGGTTCTCCTCCCCTTCTCAATAAGATCTTTTGTTCGGGCTTTTGAACAAAATTATACAGATTAATCTGAAATTTTAAGAATTTTACTCTGTTAAAATTAGAACAGAATCTCTATAAAGCCCATTTAGACATGCACGTTTTAATCCCAACAAAACGATAACCAAATGTTATTAAATCAAATTTTATGAGTTTAAATATTTAATTATAGGCTTTTGAAAAAAATTATACAGATTAATTTAAAATTTTAAAGTTTTTACTCGGTTAAAAGTCGAACGGATTCTCTATAGAGAATATTTAGACATGCTCGTATTAATCGCATCAAAACGACAACCAAATATTATTAGATTAAATTTTATGAGTTCAAATAGTTAATTATAAGCTTTTGAACAAAATTATAAAGATTAATCTCAAATTTTCAGCTTTTTACTCGGTTAAAATTCGAACGGAATCTCTATAAAGCCCAGTTAGACTTGCACGTTTTAATCGCATCAAAACGACAAACAAATTTTATTAAAATCAAATTTTATGATTTCAAATATTTAGTTATTAGCTTTTGAACAAAATTATACAGATTAATCTGAAATTTTCAGAATTTTACTCGGTTAAAATTAGAACGGAATATCTATAAAGCCCATTTAGACATACACATTTTAATCTCAACAAAACGACAACCAAATGTTATTAAATCAAATTTTATGAGTTTAAATATTTAATTATGGGCTTTTGAACA
This sequence comes from Abelmoschus esculentus, assembly GCA_035048815.1. Classification (NCBI taxonomy): domain Eukaryota; kingdom Viridiplantae; phylum Streptophyta; class Magnoliopsida; order Malvales; family Malvaceae; genus Abelmoschus; species Abelmoschus esculentus. The sequence continues at coordinate 14,666,854 of JAUCBN010000007.1, read as the reverse complement.
AAATTATACAGATTAATCACAAATTTTAATGTTTTTACTCGGTTAAAATTCGAACGGATTCTCTATAGAGCATATTTAGACATGCTCGTATTAATCGCATCAAAACGACAACCAAATGTTATTAGATTAAATTTTATTAGATTAAATTTTATGAGTTCAAATAGTAAATTATAGGCTTTTGAACAAAATTATACATATTAATCACAAATTTTCAGCTTTTTACTCGGTTAAAATTCGAACCGAATCTCTATAAAGCCCATTTAGACATGCATATTTTAATCGCATCAAAACGACAACCAAATTTTATTAAAATCAAATTTTATGATTTCAAATATTTAATTATTAGCTTTTGAACAAAATTATACCGATTAATCTGAAATTTTCAAAATTTTACTCGGTTAAAATTAGAACGGAATCTCTATAAAGCCCATTTAGACATGCACGTTTTAATCCCAACAAAACGATAACCAAATTTTATTAAATCAAATTTTATGTGTTTAAAAATTTAATTATGCTCTTTTGAACAAAATTATACAGATTAATCTCAAATTTTAAGGTTTTTACTCGGTTAAAATTTGAACGGATTCTCTATAGAGCATATTTAGACATGCACGTATTAATCGCATCAAAACGACAACCAAATATTATTAGATTAAATTTTATGAGTTCAAATAGTTAATTATAGACTTTTGAACAAAATTATACAGATTAATCTGAAATTTTCAGAATTTTACTCGGTTAAAATTAGAACGGAATCTCTATAAAGCCTATTTAGACATGCATGTTTTAATCCCAACAAAACGACAACCAAATGTTATCAAATCAAATTTTATGAGTTTAGATTTTTAATTATGGGCTTTTGAACAAAATTATATAGATTAATCTCAAATTTTAAGGGTTTTACTCGGTTAAAATTAGAACGGAATCTCTATAAAGCCCATTTAGACTTGCACATTTTAATCGCATCAAAACGACAACCAAATTTTATTAAAATCAAATTTTATGATTTAAAATTTTTAATTATTAGCTTTTGAAAATAATTATACAGATTAATCTGAAATTTTCAGAATTTTACCCGATTAAAATTAAAATGAAATCTCTATAAAGCCCATTTAGACATGCACGATTTACTCCCAACAAAACGACAACCAAATATTATTAAATCAAATTTTATGAGTTTAAATATTTAATTATGGGCTTTTGAACAAAATTATACAGATTAATCACAAAATTTAAGGTTTTTACTCGGTTAAAATTCGAACGGATTCTCTATAGAGCACATTTAGACACGCTCGTATTAATCGCATCAAAACGACAACCAAATGTTATTAAATTAAATTTTATGAGTTTAAATAATTAATTATAGGCTTTTGAACAAAATTATACAGATTAATCTCAAATTTTCAGCTTTTTACTCTGTTAAAATTCGAACGGAATCTCTATAAAGCCCATTTAGACATGAACGTTTTCATCGCATCAAAACGACAACCAAATTTTATTAAAATCAAATTTTATGATTTCAAATATTTAATTATTAGCTTTTGAACAAAATTATACAGATTAATCTGAAATTTTCAGAATTTTACTCGGTTAAAATTAGAACGGAATCTCTATAAAGCCCATTTAGACATGCACGTTGTAATCCCAACAAAACGATAACCAAATGTTATTAAATCAAATTTTATGAGTTTAAATATTTAATTATTGGCTTTTGAACAAAATTATACAGATTAATTTCAAATAATAATGTTTTTACTCGGTTAAAATTCGAACGGATTCTCTATAGAGTATATTTAGACATGCTCGTATTAATCGCATCAAAACGATAACCAAATGTCATTAGATTAAATTTTATGAGTTCAAATAGTTAATTATTAGCTTTTGAACAAACTTATATAGATTAATATGAAATTTTCAGAATTTTACCCGATTAAAATTAGAATGGAATCTCTATAAAGCCCATTTAGACATGCACGTTTTACTCCCAACAAAACGACAACCAAATATTATTAAATCAAATTTTATGAGTTTAAATATTTAATTATGTGCTTTTGAATAAAAGTATACAGATTAATCTCAAATTTTAAGGTTTTTACTCGGTTAAAATTTGAACGGATTCTCTATAGAGCACATTTAGACACGCTCGTATTAATCGCATCAAAACGACAACCAAATGTTATTAAATTAAATTTTATGAGTTCAAATAGTTAATTATAGGCTTTTGTACAAAATTATACAGATTAATCTCAAATTTTCAGCTTTTTACTCGATTAAAATTCGAACGGAATCTCTATGAAGCCCATTTATACATGCACGTTTTAATCGCATCAAAACGACAACAAAATTTTATTAAAATCAAATTTTATGATTTCAAATATTTAGTTATTACTTTTGAACAAAATTATACAGATTAATCTGAAATTTTCAGAATTTTACTCGGTTAAAATTAGAACGGAATCTCTATAAAGCCCATTTAGACATGCACGCTTTACTCCCAACAAAACGACAACCAAATGTTATTAAATCAAATTTTATGAGTTTAAATATTTAATTATGTGCTTTTGAATAAAAGTATGCAGATTAATCTCAAATTTTAAGGTTTTTACTCGGTTAAAATTTGAACGGATTCTCTATAGAGCACATTTAGACACGCTCGTATTAATCGCATCAAAACGACAACCAAATGTTATTAAATTAAATTTTATGAGTTCAAATAGTTAATTATAGGCTTTTGTACAAAATTATACAGATTAATCTGAAATTTTCAGAATTTTACTCGATTAAAATTCGAACGGAATCTCTATAAAGCCCATTTAGACATGCACGTTTTAATCGCATCAAAACGACAACAAAATTTTATTAAAATCAAATTTTATGATTTCAAATATTTAGTTATTACTTTTGAACAAAATTATACAGATTAATCTGAAATTTTCAGAATTTTACTCGGTTAAAATTAGAACGGAATCTCTATAAAGCCCATTTAGACATGCACGTTTTCATCCCAACAAAACGACAACCAAATGTTATTAAATCAAATTTTATGAGTTTAAATATTTAATTATGGGCTTTTGAACAAAATTATACAGATTAATCTCAAATTTTAAGGTTTTTACTCGGTTAAAATTCGAACGGATTCTCTATAGAGCACATAAAGAAATGCTCGTATTAATCGCATCAAAGCGACAACCAAATGTTATTAGATTAAATTTGATGTTTTCAAATAGTTAATTATAGGCTTTTGAACAAAATTATACAGATTAATCTCAAATTTTCAGCTTTTTACGTGGTTAAAATTCGAACGGAATCTCTATGAAGCCCATTTAGACATGCACGTTTTAATCGCATCAAAACGACAACTAAATTTTATTAAAAATCAAATTTTATGATTTCAAATATTTAATTATTAGCTTTTGAACAAAATCATTCAGATTAATCTAAATTTTCAGAATTTTACTCGGTTAAAATTAGAACAGAATCTCTATAAAGCCCATTTAGACATGAATGTTTTAATCGCATCAAAACGACAACCAAATTTTATTAAAATCAAATTTTATGATTTCAAATATTTAATTATTAGCTTTTGAACAAAATCATACAGATTAATCTAAAATTTTCAGAATTTTACTCTGTTAAAATTAGAGCGGAATCTCTATAAAGCTCGTTTAGACATGCACGTTTTAGTCCCAACAAAACGACAACCAAATGTTATTAAATCAAATTTTATGAGTTTAAATATTTAATTATGGGCTTTTGAATAAAAGTATACAGATTAATCTCAAATTTTAAGATTTTTACTCGGTTAAAATTCGAACGGATTCTCTATAGAGCACATTTAGACACGCTCGTATTAATCACATCAAAACGACAACCAAATGTCATTAGATTAAATTTTATGAGTTCAAATAGTTAATTATAGGCTTTTGAACAAAATTATACAGATTAATCTCAATTTTTCAGCTTTTTACACGGTATAAATTTGAAGGAATCTCTATTAAGCCCATTTAGACATACACGTTTTAATTGCATCAAAACGACAACCAAATTTTATTAAAATCAAAGTTTATGATTTCAAATATTTAATTATTAGCTTTTAAAAAAAATTATACAGATTAATCTGAAATTTTTAGAATTTTACTCGGTTAAAATTAGAACGGAATCTCTATAAAGCCCATTTAGACATGAACGTTTTAATCGCATCAAAACGACAACCAAATTTTATTAAAATCAAATTTTATGATTTCAAATATTTAATTATTAACTTTTGAACAAAATTATACAGATTAATCTGAAATTTTCAGAATTTTACTCGGTTAAAATTAGAACGGAATCTCTATAAAGCCTATTTAGACATGCACGTTTTAATCCCAACAAAACGACAACCAAATGTTATTAAATCAAATTTTATGAGTTTAGATATTTAATTATGGGCTTTTGAACAAAATTATACAGATTAATCTCAAATTTTAAGGTTTTTACTCGGTTAAAATTAGAACGGAATCTCTATGAAGCCCATTTAGACATGCACGTTTTAATCGCATCAAAACGACAACCAAATTTTATTAAAATCAAATTTTATGATTTAAAGTTTTTAATTATTAGCTTTTGAAAATAATTATACAGATTAATCTGAAATTTTCAGAATTTTATCCGATTAAAATTAGAATGGAATCTCTATAAAGCCCATTTAGACATGCACGTTTTACTCCCAACAAAACGACAACCAAATGTTATTAAATCAAATTTTATGAGTTTAAATATTTAATTATGTGCTTTTGAATAAAAGTATACAGATTAATCTCAAATTTTAAGGTTTTTACTCGGTTAAAATTTGAACGGATTCTCTATAGAGCACATTTAGACACGCTCGTATTAATCGCATCAAAACGACAACCAAATGTTATTAAATTAAATTTTATGAGTTCAAATAGTTAATTATAGGCTTTTGTACAAAATTATACAGATTAATCTCAAATTTTCAGCTTTTTACTCGATTAAAATTCGAACAAAATCTCTATGAAGCCCATTTAGACATGCACGTTTTAATCGCATCAAAAGGACAACAAAATTTTATTAAAATCAAATTTTATGATTTCAAATATTTAGTTATTACTTTTGAACAAAATTATACAGATTAATCTGAAATTTTCAGAATTTTACTCGGTTAAAATTAGAACGGAATCTCTATAAAGCCCATTTAGACATGCACGTTTTCATCCCAACAAAACGACAACCGAATGTTATTAAATCAAATTTTATGAGTTTAAATATTTAATTATGTGCTTTTGAACAAAATTATACAGATTAATCTCAAATTTTAAGGTTTTTACTCGGTTAAAATTCGAACGGATTCTCTATAGAGCACATTAAGAAATGCTCGTATTAATCGCATCAAAACGACAACCAAATGTTATTAGATTAAATTTGATGTGTTCAAATAGTTAATTATATGCTTTTAAACAAAATTATACAGATTAATCTCAAATTTTCAGCTTTTTACGTGGTTAAAATTCGAACGGAATCTCTATGAAGCCCATTTAGACATGCACGTTTTAATCGCATCAAAACGACAACCAAATTTTATTAAAATCAAATTTTATGATTTCAAATATTTAATTATTAGCTTTTGAACAAAATCATTCAGATTAATCTAAATTTTCAGAATTTTACTCGGTTAAATTAGAACAGAATCTCTATAAAGCCCATTTAGACATGAATGTTTTAATCGCATCAAAACGACAACCAAATTTTATTAAAATCAAATTTTATGATTTCAAATATTTAATTATTAGCTTTTAAACAAAATCATACAGATTAATCTAAAATTTTCAGAATTTTACTCTGTTAAAATTAGAACGGAATCTCTATAAAGCTCATTTAGACATGCACGTTTTAATCCCAACAAAACGACAACCAAATGTTATTAAATCAAATTTTATGAGTTTAAATATTTAATTATGGGCTTTTAAACAAAATTATACAGATTAATCTCAAATTTTAAGGTTTTTACTCGGTTAAAATTCGAACGGATTCTCTATAGAGCACATTTAGACATGCTCGTATTAATCGTATCAAAACGACAACTAAATGTTATTAAATTAAATTTTATGAGTTCAAATAGTTAATTATAGGCTTTTTAACAAAATTATACAGATTAATCTCAAATTTTCAGTTGTTTACTCGGTTAAAATTCGACCGGAATCTCTATAAAGCCCATTTAGACATGCACGTTTTAATCGCATGAAAACGACAACCAAATGTTATTAAATCATATTTTATGTGTTTAAATATTTAATTATTAGCTTTTGATAAAATTATACAGATTAATTTGAAATTTTCAGAATTTTACACGGTTAAAATTCGAACAAAATCTCTATAAAGCCCATTTAGACATGCACGTTTTAATCGCATCAAAACGAAAACCAAATTTTATTAAAATCAAATTTTATGATTTCAAATTTTTAATTATTAGATTTTGAAAAAAATTATACAGATTACTCTGAAATTTTCAGCATTTTACTCGGTTAAAATTAGAATGGTATCTCTATAAATTCCATTTAGACATGCACGTTTTAATCCCAACAAAATGACAATCAAATGTTATTGAATCAAATTTTATGAGTTTAAATATTTAATTATGGTCTTTTGAACAAAATTATACAGATTAATCTCAAAATTATACAGATTCTCTATAGAGCACATTTGGACATGCTCGTATTAATCACAACAAAACGAAAACCAAATGTCATTAGATTAAATTTTATGAGTTCAAATAGTTAATTATAGGCTTTTGAACAAAATTATACAGATTAATCTCAAATTTTCAGCTCTTTACTCGGTTAAAATTCGAACAGAATCTCTAAAAAGCCCATTTAGACATGCACGTTTTAATCGTATCAAAACGACAACCAAATTTTATTAAAATCAAATTTTATGATTTCAAATATTTAATTATTAGCTTTTGAACAATATTATACTGATTAATCTAAAATTTTCAGAATTTTACTCCGTTAAAATTAGAACGGAATCTCTATAAAGCCCATTTAGACATGCACATTTTAATCCCAACAAAACAACAACCAAACATTATTAAATCAAATTTTATGAGTTTAAATATTTAATTATGGGCTTTTAAACAAAATTATACAGATTAATCTCAAATTTTAAGTTTTTTACTCGGTTAAAATTCGAACGAATTCTCTATAGAGCACATTTAGACATACTCGTATTAATCGCATCAAAACGACAACCAAATGTTATTAAATTAAATTTTATGAGTTCAAATAGTTAATTATAGGCTTTTGAACAAAATTATACAGATTAATCTCAAATTTTCAGCTTTTTTCTCGGTTAAAATTCGAACGGAATCTCTATAAATCCCATTTAGACATGCACGTTTTAATAGCATCAAAACAACAACCAAATTTTATTAAAATCAAATTTTATGATTTCAAATATTTAATTATTAGCTTTTGAACAAAATTATACAGATTAATCTGAAATTTTCAAAATTTTACTCGGTTAAAATTAGAACGGAATCTCTATAAGGCCCATTTAGACATGCACGTTTTAATCCCAACAAAACGACAACCAAATGTTATTAAATAAAATTTTATGATTTTAAATATTTAATTATGGTCTTTTGAACAAAATTATACAGATTAATCTTAAATTTTAAGGTTTTTACTCGGTTAAAATTCGAACGGAATCTCTATAGAGCATATTAAGAAATGCTCGTATTAATCGCATCAAAACGACAACCAAATGTTATTAGATTAAATTTTATGTGTTCAAATAGATAATTATATGCTTTTGAACAAAATTATACAGATTAATCTCAAATTTTCAGCTTTTTACTCGGTTAAAATTCGAACGAAATCTCTATGAAGCCCATTTAGACATGAACGTTTTAATCGTATCAAAACCACAACCAAATTTTATTAGAATAAAATTTTATGATTTCAAATATTTAATTATTAGCTTTTGAACAAAATTATATAGATTAATCTGAAATTTTTAGAATTTTACTCCGTTAAAATTAGAACGGAATGTCTATCAAGCCCATCTAGACATACACGTTTTAATCCCAACAAAACGACAACCAAATGTTATTAAATCAAATTTTATGAGTTTAAATATTTAATTATGGGCTTTTGAACAAAATTATACAGATTAATCTCAAATTTTAAGGATTTTACTCGGTTAAAATTCGAATGGATTCTCTATGGAGCACATTTAGACACGCTCGTATTAATCGCATCAAAACGACAACCAAATGTTATTAAATTAAATTTTATGAGTTCAAATAGTTAATTATAGGCTTTTGAACAAAATTATACAGATTAATCTCAAATTTTCAGCATTTTACTCGGTTAAAATTCGAACGGAATCTCTATGAAGCCCATTTAGAAATGTACATTTTAATCGCATCAAAACGACAACCAAATTTTATTAAAATCTAATTTTATGATTTCAAATATTTAATTATTAGCTTTTGAACAAAATTATACAGATTAATCTGAAATTTTCAGAATTTTACTCGGTTAAAATTAGAACGGAATCTCTATAAAGCCCATTTAGACATGCACGTTTTAATCCCAACAAAACGAAAACCAAATGTTATTAAATCAAATTTTATTAGTTTAAATATTTAATTATGGGCTTTTGAACAAAATTATACAGATTAATCTCAAATTTTAAAGTTTTTACTCGGTTAAAATTTGAACGGATTCTCTATAGAGCACATTTAGACAAGCTCGTATTAATCGCATCAAAACGACAACCAAATGTTATTAAATTAAATTTTATGAGTTCAAATAGTTAATTATAGGCTTTTGTACAAAATTATACAGATTAATCTCAAATTTTCAGCTTTTTACTCGATTAAAATTTGAACGGAATCTCTATAAAGCCCATTTAGACATGCACGCTTTAATCGTATAAAACGACAACAAAATTTTATTAAAATCAAATTTTATGATTTCAAATATTTAATTATTAGGTTTTGAACAAAATTATACAGATTAATCTGAAATTTTCAGAATTTTACTCGGTTAAAATTAGAACGGAATCTCTATAAAGCCCATTTAGACATGCACGTTTTAATCCCAACAAAACGAAAACCAAATGTTATTAAATCAAATTTTATTAGTTTAAATATTTAATTATGGGCTTTTGAACAAAATTATACAGATTAATCTCAAATTTTAAAGTTTTTACTCGGTTAAAATTCGAACGGATTCTCTATAGAGCATATTTAAACATGCTCGTATTAATCGCATCAAAACGATAACCAAATGTTTTTAGATTAAATTTTTTGAGTTCAAATAGTTAATTATAGGCTTTTGAACAAAATTATACAGATTAATCTCAAATTTTCAGCTTTTTACTCGGTTAAAATTCGAACGGAATCTCTAGGAAGCCTATTTAGACATGAATGTTTTAATCGCATCAAAACGACAATCAAATTTTATTAAAATCAAATTTTATGATTTCAAAAATTTAATTATTAGCTTTTGAACAAAATTATACAGATTAATCTGAAATTTTCAGAATTTTACTCGGTTAAAATTAGAACGGAATCTCTATAAAGCATATTTAGACATGCACATTTTAATCCCAACAAAACGACAACCAAATGTTATTAAATCAAATTTTATGAGTTTAAATATTTAATTATGGGATTTTAAACAAAATTATACAGATTAATCTCAAATTTTAAGTTTTTTACTCGGTTAAAATTCGAACAGATTCTCTATAGAGCACATTTAGACACGCTCGTATTAATCGCATCAAAACGACAACCAAATGTATTAAATTAAATTTTATGAGTTCAAATAGTTAATTATATCCTTTTGAACAAAATTATACAGATTAATCTCAAATTTTCAGCTTTTTACTCGGTTAAAATTCGAACGGAATATCTATACACTCTTGGCTTGTTTCGGTTTCGACCCTCCAGTTTGTTGTGGGTTTAATTTCAGTCCCTATTTTCATCAATTTTAACTATGCAACCCTAATTTCTTCAATTTTAGTCCCTATTTTATTTATTTTTGGTCTAATGATTTTATTTTCTTACAGATTATGTCCCTACTACTTTTATTATTATTATTATTATTAATAATTTTATTATATGTTTTCTTATCATTATTATTATTATTATTATTATTATTATTATTATCAATCTTGTTACTTTGTTTATATTATTATCACTAGTATTATTATTATTACTATTATTATTATCATGATTATTATTATTATTATTATTTTTTAATTTTATCACATGTTTTATTATCATTATCATTGTTATTATTATTATTACTAATGTTACCTTTTTGTCATTATTACTATTATTATTATTATTATTGTTGTTGTTGTTGTTGTTGTTGTTGTTGTTGTTGTTATTGCATGTTTAATTGTCATTATAATTATATTTTATTTAACCTAATTATTTTTGTTATTTAACTTATTTTATTCGTTTTGCAGGTTTAAAATTATGGGATCATAAAATTAAATACCGAATTTATATTTTCGATTATATAAAATATTTTGTAACCGATAGGTGCCGATTTCGGGCGCTGTAGGGGTGCTCATCCTTCCCTACGCATAACAGACTCCCGAACTCAACTCTAGTGCGCAGACCTTGATTTTGGTGTTTCAATCGCATCGTAAAAATATTGGTGGCGACTCCCTTGACAAAAAGCGGTAATTACAGCTGGCGACTCCACTGAGGACAGTTTTGAGAGTCGAGCCTGAAATCGGTTACATTTTATTTAATGATCGAAAATTTAAATTCAATTTATTTTGTGATCCTTTATTTTATTTATTAAATATTTACTAATGTTTTTAAATGTGTTTTTCAGGTCTCCTCATTTCATGAGCTCTCAACCCGGGCTCCGTCCATTTAAGTGGGAGCATGAAACCACTCCTTCATGAGATTTTACCTCCGTGTAGGATGGGGAATTGCTTCCGGGATATTTTTCCTTTGTCTTCGTGAGATTCATGTCTCTGCATAGACTTAGAGAAACGTATCCCCCTGAATCATGCTTATTATCCTTAGTAGGGTATTAAGTATTGTTCGGGTACCTTCTAGAACCGAACCTCATATAGTGAGACCTAGAAGCCCACCCGTAGAGCCATCAAGCCGAAACGCTGCCCGTTTAGCGATAACCCTTTAGGCTTGTTGCCTTTATGTACAATCTTTTATTATTTTTGTTGTTATATTTGTAATTTAATTTATTTATTTTAATTAATTTTGTTTCTTTTGAAGGCATTATAACATTTCATAATTATCCATGTTGCATCAATCACCACGATCATATTTTAATTTATGCATTTCACGATCATGAAGTATTGATTCACAATTGGTTCTTAATTTAAATATGTCGGAAGAAAATCTAGCATCCTAGATATTAATACAACATTCAAAGTTGTGAATAAATCCTGTGCACGTAAAACGGTGGACCTGAGAACTATTTTTGAATCGATATTTTCACATCTAAGTCATGCATCCACATGCATTCATTTTTATAACAATAGTACTAATATTTGGGGTCCCTTATCTCAACAATAATGGACCAGGAGATAATTCAACATCCCTACGGAACTCGACTCAAGATGAAGAAGATGAACGAGGACAGATTGGATAAGATTGAGCAGACTCAGAAGGATCTACAGGATGATTTAACACGAAAAATGGAAGATCAGTTAGCCAGGGCTCGACAAGAAATGAAAGATCAGATTGCAAGATCTCAACAAGAAATACTCGAGAAACTAGCACAAATGCTTGGATTTAAGCAAGAAAACACTTCTATGGTCGATTCAGGGGCAAATCCCGCTAACATGATTGAAGATCCCATATACCCTTCGGGTTTTACTCCTCTTCAAACCAAGATACCATCGGAGGCTCATCCCCAGGTGGTCTTTTTTAAAGGGAAGTTACCGCTACATCCGACTGACACGTATGGCCCCATGAACATAACCTCCACATCAGAAGCCAAACCGAGGGGCAATCAAGCAGAAAATTTTGTCTCAGAATTTGATCAGCTGATTGAACCAAAGATTGAGACTTCAAAAGAAATAGAAGAACGTTGTAAACGGCTCAAAGAGAAAATGGAAGCTATGGAGATTGAAGACACCTTCATAGGATTCGATGCCAACGAACTCAGCCTCATCCCAGATCTGGTGCTATCCCCAAAATTCAAAATCCCAGAATTTGAAAGATATGACGGGACTAGTTGCCCTCGAGCCCATCTTACCATGTTTTTTCGAAGAATGACAGGGTACAGCAGGGATGACAAGTTGTTGATATACTGTTTTCAAGATAGTTTAACGGGGTCTACCACTAAATGGTACAATCAACTGAATCGTCATCAGACAAAATCATGGAAAGACTTGGCTAAGGCTTTTCTGGAGCAATATAAGCATGTTAGTGATATGATACCAGACCGTCTGACCTTGCAACACATGAAACAAAGGCCTAACGAAAGTTTTAGACAATACGCACAACGCTGGAGAGATGTAGTAGCACAAGTCCAACCTCCTCTCAGTGAAAAAGAGACTGTGGTTATATTCAACCAAACCTTGGAAGGCCCAACCTTGGATCGCCTCATAGACAATGCAACCACTAATTTTGTTGATCTGGTGTTATCCGGTGAGCTCATTGACAATGCCATCAAGAGTGACAAAATTGATGCCGGTGGAAGTTCGTCCCAAAGAAGGTCAACGCATGGGAAGAAGGATAATGAAGTGAATTCTGCAGGAATCTACAGCGTCAATTATTCCAAGCCTATAACGGTGACACAGCCTGTAGCCACGGGTGCTTATAACTCCTCCAACCAAGATTTCAGTCAGAGAAAGAATTTTGAAAAGAAAGAATTTACTCAACTGCCAATGACTTACGGGGAGCTACACAAAGAGTTGTATGACAAACGCTTGGTGTCGCCCTTCTTTCAAGCGCCGATGCAACCCCTTTTCCCGAAATGGTATGACGCTAATACAAAATGTGATTATCATGCGGGACAAGTGGGGCATTCGATTGAAAACTGCCTAGGTTTCAAAAGGCTAGTGGAAAAGTTCATCAAGCTCGGAGTAATAAAATTCGATGACCCAGTTGAAACGGCTATAGATCCTTTGCCGAAGCACGAGGGCACCAAGTAGGGATGACAATGTTGTTTTTGAGTTGTAAAAAAATAAATTATGCCTAGTAGGCTAAGATATTACTCTACCTTGGCCATAGTAGGTCACTTGTAGTTTTTATCTCTTCCGATGAGATGTTTTTGTAAACTACCTCGTTAGCCTAAGCCCACTGGCAGCGAGAGTCTTTTGTAAGGGCCCAAAACTACAAGTTGCAATGAAGTATATTTTGATATAATACTCTGAGGTAGAATGCTAAGCGAAACAACTTCAAAAGATAGAGACAACTCAACTGGGCAACATGACTATACGGATTCTTACACTTTGAAGGTTCAGACTGTTAAAAATTGTTTGGGGCATCCATTTCGAGGAAAGGCTCCGAGGAAGGAGGCCAAGTCAAAAAAATTCAAGCAGCTTCCAATATGACCAGTGAAACCAGGGGCACCCCTTGAAAAATCACGACATTCATGCATTCAAATATTTTGCATTCACAAACCATGCATTTAGATTCAACATGCATCGAGCATAATTTAGGAACATCATTTGAAAAAGAAATCATGTCATTCATGCATTCAGATACTATGCATTTAGACATCGCGCATTCAGACTTAGCATACATTGAGCATGCATGATGCACATATTTTGCTTGTAAATATGAACAGGTCCAGAGAAGAGACCGAACAACCTCAATCTTGGGGGCAACAACATGATGACCAACCTTTGGCCCCGAGAAGGCTAAAATAACACAAGTTTCACAGGTAATGACTCCATAATTTTGAACCATTACTAACTAACACTTTATTTTGCTTTCAGGTCATGACGACCCATTATGAAGTATCAAAAACAACTTTTTCCCAATGTCACCTCCGTTAGTAGTGGAAAATCAATTTTGGTAGAATCATGCTCCTCCGACAGCTATGATGCGGATCAAGCTTTAATGCGGATTTCACTTTTCCATATTTGTACAGATGGTATATGTGAATCAGAATTACTTTGAAAAAATTGAAAAAATGGAAAAATGAAAATGAAAAATGAAAAAATGAACAATGTAGAAAAAATGAAAAAATTGAAAAGACATGCAGAAACAAGATATTGGCAATTCAAATGTCCCTCAAAAATCCATTTTCGCGAATGGTTGGAGGAAATCCATTCCTTTGGAAAAACCCAATCTTGTGATTGGTGCAAACTGATTATACCCAGGGTAATGGTACAACTAGTCCGGAGCAAACGACTACCGGTAAAGGCTAAACAAATCCGTTAATCCCTGTGCATTTGGGAAAAATACATTGATGAGGACCATTCAAATGTCCATTGAAATCCATTTTTACGAATGGTCAAGGAATTAAATCCTTGGAACCAAATGATTGTACCCAGAGTAATGGTACAACTAGCCCAGAGCAAATGGCTACCGGTAAAGGCATATCAAATCCGTTGATCCCTGTGCATTTGAGAAAAATACAAAGAAGATATATGACATCAATTGAATCAGATATTTAGATCTTCCAGACTTGATCTTACCCCTCCGTTGATGGAGTGGATAGATCCAACTTAGTCCTGCTTCTTCGTTGATGGTGTAGTAGGATCCAAACACAGACTTGATCTCGTCCCCATTGATGGTGTGGCCAGATCCCATTCAATCATGCTTCTCCGTTGATGGCGTAGTATGATCCAGACTTGATCTTACCCCTCCGTTGATGGAGTGGATAGATCCAACCCGGTCCTGTTTCTCCGTTGATGGCGTAATAGGATTCGAATTACAGACTTGATCTCGTCCCCGTTGATGGTGTGGCCAGATCCCATGCTTCTCCATTGATGGAGCAGTATGATCCAGACTTGATCTTACCCCTCCGTTGATGGAGTGGATTGATCCAACTCGTTCCTGTTTCTCCGTTGATGGCGTAATAGGATTCGAATTACAGATTTGATCTCGTCCCTATTGATGGTGTGGCCAGATCTCATTTAATCATACTTCTCCTTTGATGGCGTAGTATGATCCAGACTTGATCATACCCCTCTCTTGATGGAGTGGATAGATCCCAACACGGTCTTGTTTCTCCGTTGATGGTGTAATAGGATTCGAATTACAGACTTGATCTCGTCCCCGTTGATGGTGTGGCCAGATCCCATTTAATCATGCTTCTCCGTTGATGGAGCAGTATGATCCAGACTTGATCTTACCCCTCCGTTGATGGAGTGGATAGATCCAACTCAGTCCTGCTTCTCCGTTGATGGCGCAGTAGGATCCAAATTGCAGACTTGATCTCTTCCCCGTTGATGGTGTGGCTAGATCCCGTTTAATTATGCTTCTCCGTTGATGGCGCAATATGACATAGACTTAATCTTACACCTCCATTGATGGAGTGGATAGATCCAACCCGATCCTATTTCTCCGTTGATGGCGTAATAGGGTCCAAATTGCTGAAATTTGATCTTGTCCCCGTTGATGGTGTGACCAGATCTGAATCACTGAAGTTCAATCCTACTTCTCCGTTGATGGCGAAGTAGGATCCAAGTTGCTGAAATATCATCTTACCTCTCCGTTGATGGTGCGAATAAGATATAACCTTTTACTTCAAGTCTTGCCTTTTCGACCAACTCTAACAAGTTCTCATTCTGCCATGGAGGGAGTAAGCATATCACAGTTCAATCGGTCTCGTTTTATCGTTGATGGTGCAACATGATCAAATTTTGTATTTACGGATTAATCTCAAATTTTAAGGTTTTTACTCGGTTAAAATTCAAAC
Organism: Abelmoschus esculentus; assembly: GCA_035048815.1. Lineage (NCBI taxonomy): Eukaryota > Viridiplantae > Streptophyta > Magnoliopsida > Malvales > Malvaceae > Abelmoschus > Abelmoschus esculentus. Next base: position 14,650,976 of record JAUCBN010000007.1, on the reverse strand, counting down.
GGATTCTCTGTAGAGCATTTTTAGACATGCTCGTATTAATCGCATCAAAACGACAACCAAATATTATTAAATTAAATTTTATGAGTTCAAATAATTAATTATAGGCTTTTGAACAAAATTATACAGATTAATTTCAAATTTTAAGCTTTTTACTCGGTTAAAATTCGAACGGAATCTTTATAAAGCCCATTTAGACATGTACGTTTTAATCGCATCAAAACGACAACCAAATTTTATTAAAATCAAATTTTATGATTTCAAATATTTAATTATTAGCTTTTGAACAAAATTATACAGATTAATCTGAAATTTTTAGAATTTCAGCCGGTTAAAATTAGAATAGAATCTCTATAAAGCCCATTTAGACATTCACGTTTTACTCCCAACAAAACGACAACCAAATGTTATTAAATCAAATTTTATGAGTTTAAATATTTAATTATGGGCTTTTGAATAAAATTATACAGATTAAACTCAAATTTTAAGGTTTTTACTCTGTTAAAATTCGAACGGATTCTCTATAGAGCACATTTAGACACGCTCGTATTAATCGCATCAAAACGACAACCAAATGTTATTAAATTAAATTTTATGAGTTCAAGTAATTAATTATAGGCTTTTGAACAAAATTATATAGATTAATCTCAAATTTTCAGCTTTTTACTCGGTTAAAATTCGAACGGAATCTCTATAAAGCCCATTTAGACATGCACGTTTTAATCGCATCAAAACGACAACCAAATTTTATTAAAATCAAATTTTATGATTTAAGATTTTTAATTATTAGCTTTTGAATATAATTATACAGATTAATCTGAAATTTTCAGAATTTTACCCGATTAAAATTAGAATGGAATCTCTATAAAGCCTATTTAGACACACGTTTTAATCCCAACAAAACGACAACCAATTGTTATTAAATCAAATTTTATGAGTTTAAATATTTAATTATGGGCTTTTGAAATATATTATACAGATTAATCTCAAATTTTAAGGTTTTTACTCGGTTAAAATTCAAACGGATTCTCTATAGAGAATATTTAGACATGCTCGTATTAATCGCATCAAAGCGACAACCAAATGTTATTAAATTAAATTTTATGAGTTCAAATAGTTAATTATAGGCTTTTGAACAAAATTATACAAATTATTCTCAAATTTTCAGCTTTTTACCCGGTTAAAATTCGAACGGAATCTCTATAAAGCCCATTTAGACAAGCACGTTTTAATCGCATCAAAACGACAACCAAATTTTATTAAAATCAAAGTTTATATTTTCAAATATCTAATTATTATCTTTTGAACAAAATTAGATAGATTAATCTAAAATTTTCAGAATTTTACCCGGTTAAAATTAGAACGAAATCTCTATAAAGCCCATTTAGACATGCACGTTTTAATCCCAACAAAACGACAACCAAATGTTATTAAATCAAATTTTATGAGTTTAAATATTTAATTATGGGCTTTTGAACAAAATTATACAGATTAATCTCAGTTTTTAAGGTTTTTACTCGGTTAAAATTCGAACGAATTCTCTATAGAGCACATTTAGACACGCTCGTATTAATCGCATCAAAACGACAACCAAATGTTATTAAATTAAATTTTATGAGTAAAAATAATTAATTACAGGCTTTTGAACAAAATTATACAGATTAATCTCAAATTTTCAGCTTTTTACTCGGTTAAAATTCGAACGGAATCTCTATAAAGCCTATTTAGACATGCACGTTTTAATCGCATCAAAATGAAAACCAAATTTTATTAAAATCAAATTTTATGATTTCAAATATTTAATTATTAGCTTTTGAACAAAATTATACAAATTAATCTAAAATTTTCAGAATTTTACCCGGTTAAAATTCGAATGGAATCTCTATAAAGCCCATTTAGACATGCACGTTTTACTCCCAACAAAACGACAACCAAATGTTATTAAATCAAATTTTATGAGTTTAAATATTTAATTATGGGCTTTTGAATAAAATTATACAGATTAATCTCAAATTTTAAGGTTTTTACTCGGTTAAAATTCGAACGGATTCTCTATAGAGCAATCTTATTTATTCCGGATATTTTGTTATTTGTAATAAACTTTGGATTTGAGATTTTATTTTAGACTTTCTAGACTGTAATGTTTATTTAACGTTTGGGTAGAACTTTATTTAATGGTTGATAAGTTTTCAGTATTTTAAATTTGTAATTATTTAAATAATTTATCTGTATCAAATTATTTAATTTATAAAACCCTAACTTACAAATCAAGTTTCAGTAATGTAAAACCGTAACTTTTATTCTAAGAAGTTAGGTAAATTTTAGGGGTTACATTGCCTCCATGATATCGGCGCCCAATGTGGATGATGGACAAACATGATGCTTGGTGAAGGCTAGGTGACCTTCAGGTGTTGAGTTGAGAGTGATAGCTGGAGTTGAGGTGAGTTAATCTAGCTGTGAGTGAGCGGGATTGAACTGAGCTATCTAGCTGAAAGGCTTAGCAAAAGTTTGAAGCCGAAATAAGCTAATCTGAGCTACCTATAGCAAAGTGTAATGGTCTATTAGCTTCCTTATACTCTCTTTTAGTGTGAGGAGTGTTTTGGAGTTGATTTGAATCTCCTAAGGCCTTGTTTTGAATTATGCTTCATTTGAGCTCGTGTGGGACTTGTGAGCTGACATGGAGCTATCCTTTAGTCCTTTAAGTATTGTAGGAGTGTTCCATGCATTTCCAAGCTATTCTAAAGTTGGCTCCTTATGATTCTAGCATTGCCTTCCGTTTAGCTTCTTCTGAGCTAACACCGAGCTAATATTTACTCTTTGAGCTATAGGTAAGTCCTATAGAGAAAACATAATAATGAGAATACTTAAAATAACTTAACAAGAGTTTAGAACTAAGCTGAAACTTTAATCAATGTGGTTATAATAACTATTCATTTCTATAGCTTAAGTAATATAACTCTTAAGTAGCTTAATATAAAGTATATAAAAGTAATAAATACTAAGATCAGCAAGATAACTACCCTTTGATCCCATGTGTGAAATGAAGTAGCTTAATATAAGGTTCGGGGCAGAAACTAAGGTTGGGCATGCACATATCATGATGAATGACTCCTCTCTTCGAGTGTATGCCATAATGAACGGTCCCTTCCTTAGAGAGTATATCGTGATGGACGAGCCCTCTCCTTAAGCGTATATGGTGAGGAATGACCCCTCTCTTCGAGCGTATGTCATAATGAACAGTACCTCTCTTTGAGCGTATACCATGATGGACAATCCCTCTCTTTGAGCGTATATCGTGATGGACAACCCTTCTCTTTGAGCGTATGTCGCGATGAATGACCCCTCTCTTCGGGTGCTTGTAATAATGAACAATCCCTTTCTTAGAGCGTATACCGTGATAGACGACCCCTCTCTTTGAGCGTATATCACGGTGAATGACCCCACTCTTCAAGCGTATGTCATAATGAACGGTCCTTTTCTTAGAGCGTCTACCGTGATGGCTGACCCCTCTCTTTGTGCGTATGTCGCGATGAATGACTCCTCTCTTTGAGTGCATGTCATAATGAACGGTCCCTCCCTTTGAGCGTATACCGTGATGGATGACCCCTCACTTTGAGTGTCTTCCGCAATGAATGTCCACTCTCTTCGAGTGCATGTCATAATGAATGACACCTCTCTTTGAGCGTAAACCATAATGGACGACCCTTCTCTTTGAGCGTCTGTGGAGATGAATGACCCCTCTCTTAGAGTGCTTGTTGCAATGAACGGTCCCACTCATTGAGCGTACATCGTAATGGACTATTGGGACCGCCGACACACCACATGGCATAGCGGAACAAAATTACGACGGTCTTTCTAGTGATCCTTGTACGTTTAATCCGAAATCTAGAGGAAGAGATGCGATGACTTACATTGGATTCCTTGATAAGCAGCAAAAATAGGAACTGGATTTGCTACAATCACGATCGTTCGAAAATTCGAATCTTTAGCCTCCACGAATATCGTCTCAGCCTTTACTCAGTTCACCCTGTTGATAGAGCAAAATCTCGAAGAACTATTTTTTGTGATTTTATAGTTTAGGAATTCGAAATTCTCTGATTTACGGCTGCTAGACTAAATAAAACCTTTATATAGGTGTAACCCTAGGTATAAGAGTTTTATTTCAAATTTATTTATAGGAATTAATTACTTTAATTATTTCCTTAAATTTTAGAAATTATATTTTATTCGAATTTAAAAAGGGATATAATTACTTTAATTATATATCCTTTGTTTAAAATCCGGAATTAAATATGAACTACTTATACATATATATTTTTGCTTCTTTTCGACCATTGGGTGTGATTCTGTAGGCTCATTGTAACATTAGTAATAATATTAGAACAATTCTAATATTATAAACAATGAGTGACATCTAGCAATATATCACTGTCATCTAAGTTACGAAAGATTATGATTCCATGTATCATCTCCGTGATCAACTCTCCTAATATATTATATCCTTTTGTCCTTTTATATCTTTAATAGGCACAAGTCTTGGAATAATCACACTTTTATAGCCTATTATTAGTGTTTTTTGATATCTAGAGTGAATTACTATTAATGAATAATTTGTGATATCTCATATCAACGTATTCAAGCATGGCCACACATTTCCGGTCCCACTCAATCAAGTGGCCTTTGATATATATTTCCTATTATGTAGGTAGGACAAATTCTATCTTGATCATTCACATATCACTACATACATTGTAATATGTCCAATGTCTGTTTTTATAGTGTAACTAATTACAAGACACGTTTAACTGCATCAAAACATAAAACAACAATATGTTGATATCGTAATAATCTCAAGTCTAAGGATCATACATATAGTTGTCACTATGAGCAATATCGTTATCGTCACATAATAATCCAAGATATATGCTCATAGTGGGTCAATTCAATATATTATTCTCTATTAATATATTCATGTATTAATTCTGACATCTCTATGTCAATGACAACTCATTATCATTAATTAATCACATGTTAGTCTTAAGCGTATTATTATTGTTCATACCCATAATAATACTTGACTAAGGATCTTTTAATAATAATACATATATTATTAGATGGACCTTATTATTTTTCAGTTTAGGTTATACATTGACACATATAGCTGAAAACAACAATAGCAATGCCTTTATTCAATAAAATTGGTAAATAAAGGTACCTATACAATAATTATATGATTGGTCTTTGGGCATGCTTTAAGAATCTCCCACTAGCACTAAGACAATCACTCACATATCTAATACCGAGTGACTTAGTGTGACGATCATGCTTCTATTGCGTCAGAGGCTTCATCAAGGGATCAACAATGTTATCGTCCGTGTGTACTCTGCATATTTTCACATCTCATCGATCTATGATCTCTTGAATATGATGGAAGCGTCTAAGAATATGTTTGGATCGTTGATGAGATCTGTGTTCCTTTGCTTATGTAATGGCTCCATTGTTGTCACAACAGAGTTCTATAGCATCTGATATGCATGAAACAACCCCTAGTTCAGATATAAACTTTTTGATCCAAACAGCTTCCTCTATTGCTTCATTGGCTGCAATATACTCAGCCTCTATCGTAGAATCAACTATTGTATCTTGCTTAGAATTTTTCCAGCTTACAGCACCTCTGTTAAGGCAAAACACAAATGCAGATTGTGATCTTGACTCATCCTTGTCTGTTTGGAAACTAGCATCAGTATAACCTTTTATACTAAGCTCTTCTTTTCCTACATAGATAAGAAATGTATCCTTAGATCTTCTCAAGTACTTAAGAATGTTTTTGACTACTACCCAGTGACTTTCACCAGGGTTTACCTGATATCGACTTGTCATGCTTAAGGCATATGATACATCTGTTCGATTATATATCATGGCATACATGATAGAACCAATATCCGAAGCATATGGAATCGTAATCATTCGTTCTCTTTCTTGTGGAGTTGAAGGACACATTTCCTTCGAAAGAGATATATCATGTCTCATAGGTAAGAATCCTTTCTTGGATTATTTCATACTGAATCTCTTCAGAACTTTGTCTATATATGTACTTTGACTCAAACTTAGAAGTCGTCTACATCTATCTCTATAGATCTGAACCCCTAAGATATATGCTGCCTCACCCAAATCTTTCATAGAGAAACAACTACTTAACCAAGTCTTAGTTGACTGTAAGGTAAGTATGTTGTTTCCTACAATAAGTATGTCATCTACATACAAGATTAGGAAAGAAACGGTGCTCTCACTTGTCTTCTTGTAAACACAAGGCTCATCTTCATTCTTGATAAAACTAAACTCTTTGATTGCATCATTGAAACGAAGATTCCAGCTTCGAGAACCTTGCTTCAGTCCATAAATGGACCTTTGTAGCTTACAAACCTTTCCAGCATTTCCTGGAGTGATAAAACCTTCTGGTTGTATCATATACACATCCTCTTCAAGTTTTCCATTAAGGAAAGCGGTTTTGACGTCCATTTGCCAAATTTCATAATCATGGAATGCAGCTATAGCAAGCAAGATCCGAATAGATTTAAATATAGCTACATGGGAGAAAGTTTCATCTTAGTCAATACCATGAACTTGTCGACAACCTTTAGCGACTAGTCGCCCCTCGTATGTTTGTATGTTTCCATCCATGTCGGTTTTCTTCTTGAAAACCCATTTACACCCTATAGGTTTTACCCCTTCAGGTGATTCAACCAAAGTCCATACTTGGTTGACTGACATGGATTTCATCTCAGATTTCGAGGCCTCAAGCCATTTCTTAGAGTGTGGCCTCGATACTGCCTCTTGATAAGTTCTTATCTCATCTTGATCCATAATAGGAACATCTCCATGTGTGATAATGAGAAATCCATATCTCTCAGGTGCATGACATTCTCTTATGGATCTGCGCAGTCATTGTGTTTATAAATCTGTTGACTATTCCTCAACAATTTATGGAACATGTTCAATCTCAGGCTCAGTGAATTATTGTTCTTGAACTTCTCCAAGTTCAATGTCTCTACCCTTGCCTTTCTTATTGAGAAATTCTCTTTCGTGAAAAACTCCTGTTCGAGCAACAAACACTTTGCTCTCTTTAGGGTTAAAGAAATAATATCCCTTAGTTTCTTTGGGATATCCAACAAAATTACACTTACAAGATTTAGGTTCGAGCTTTGTAGACATCTGATGTTTGACATATGCTTCACAACCCCAAATATTTATAAAAGACATACTAAGACGTTTTCCAGTCTATATCTCATATGATATCTTTTGAACAGATTTAGACGGAACACGATTTAAAGTGAAAGCAGTTGTTTCTAGTGCATGTCTCCAGAAAGAAGTCGGAAGATCACTATGACTCATCATTGATCGAACCATGTCTAACAAAGTTCGATTCCTCCTCTCAGAAACTCCATTCCACTGTGGTGTACCTGGTGGAGTAAGCTGTGAGACAATCCCACATTCTTTAAAGAGTTCATCAAATTCTATGCTTAAGTATTCTTCACCTCGATATGTTCGAAGTGCTTTAATACTCTTGCTAGTTGATTTTGTACCTCATTCTTGAATACTTTAAACTTTTCGATAGCCTCAAATTTATGGCGCATCAGGTAAATGTAACCATATCGACTGAAGTCATCAGTGAAAGTGATGAAGTACTGAAATCCACCTCTAGCTTGTGTGTTCATTGGTCCACATACATCACTATGTATTAATCCTAATAAATTACTTGCTCACTCACTTTTACCATTAAAAGGAGTGTAAAACTAAAATTGATTTTGATATAACAATTAAGTATAAGGACTACTTTGCAATAAATTTTTAAGTTCCTAAGTTAAACTTTGATTTCAAGTCAAACCAGAAACTTTGAAATTAATTTTTTCAAAGTGTTTATACACGAGGGTATCGATACCCTAAGAACAGGTATCGATACCGACCTGGGTTTTAAAGCCTTGTTCTTGAAACCAAGAACAAGTATCGAAACATGGTTCGATACCTTTTCATCACTGCCAACACCTATTTCGAACCACTATCGAACCAGTTCGAGTATTTTAATTAATTTTAAAATCATTTGAAAATATGACTCTAGGTATCGATACCAGTATTGATACACCCCTTAATCCCCAACGGTTATTTTAGCATTAAATGAGTCGACCGTTGGTGGCAGTTAAGACTTTGAATGAGGGTTAGTCACTTTCGAAACATAGTTCGGTACCGGCCTTTACAGTTTCATAAAGGTATCGAAGCATGTATCGATACCCCTTGTATTAAATACAAAATAACTCTTTTTATTTTGGTCTGTTTCGAAACAGATTCTTCGTGTTTCGATACCGCCTGCTGAAGAATGCATTTATGATGGGAAGATGAAGTTCGAACAGCCTTATTGACATTCTCAACAACTACAACGGTTAGAAATCAATGAGAAGGTATAAAATGAAGCATTCTCAACAGCATTAACACCTAATGATCCACAAGACAACATCCTAGCATCAAATCCAACACCTTGAGCTTAATAGCTACATCTTGTAACCTAACTCTTGGAGATTTTCTTTGTAATATTGTTTCAGAGTTTAGGGAGTGTTTTTTATTGTATTGGGGTAAAATCTTTTATTTCAGAGTTTAAATTTGTCTTTCCTTTTCTTGTAACCTTGTGGGGTTGAATCAATCTTTAGGTAGAAAGATTGATTCGTTGTATAACGGTTATCCCTTGAACCGAGAAAAAGGTTAAATTCAATAGTGAATTGGGTTGAAAATCCTTAGTGGGAGCTAAGGTAGTGGATGTAGGTGCTTGTTTGAAGGCCAAACCACTATAAATCTTTGTGTTCTTTATTTTCCATTGTTTTACCCGAAAATCTTCCACCAAATTTTTAATTACCAATTCACCCCATCTTGGACATTCCATAGATCGATCAACTCAACAATTAGTATCAGAGCCTAATTTTTAAAGAGATTCACATTTACCAAAGAAGATCCAAGGTGTATTGATCATATCTACAAGAAAAATCAAATGGCCTCCACCTCCGATACATGGAACAAGTCACACTCCATCATCGAGCCACCCTTCTTCAATGGGGATAATTACCCCTATTGGAAGAATAGGATGAGATTGTTCATCAACTCCAATGACTATGTTCTTTGGGATATAATTGAAGATGGACCTTTAATTCTGATGAAGCAAGAAGGTGACCTACAAGTTCCAAAGTCAAGAACCGAGATGACGGTAGAAGAAAGAAGGAGAATGTCAACAAACGATAAGGCACTTCATATTTTGTTTTGTTCTCTTGGTCTCGACATTTATTCAAAAATGTCATCGTCCAAAGTGCTAAGGAAGTTTAGGATTCTCTAAAGACAACGTATGAAGGCACCAATGATGTCAAAGAAACTAAGATCGGCCTTCTCAATCTTAACTATGAGAATTTCAAGATGAAACCGGATGAGGATATCACTAAGATGTTTGATAGATTCTCCGTAATCGTCAACGTGCTTAAAGGATTAGGTGAAATCATTCTGGAGGAGAAATTAGTTCGGAAGCTCATCTATTCTCTTCCCGAGTCTTGTGATAGCAAAAGGACCACCATCATTGAAGTCAAAGACTTGAAGGCATTAAATCTTGATGCTCTCGTGGGATCACTTCTCACCCTGAGATTATGAAGAAAGGGAGAGAAGAAGAAAAGAAGAGAGATGAGAAAAATGTGGAGAAGAAAGAGGTGGAAGCTAAGAAACAAGGGATTGCCCTTAAAGCCTCTCTACCCCTAGAGGTGGTCAACTCAAGTGAAGAAAACGAATTAAAAGAATTGGCTATGGTAGATGCATCACGCTCAAAGAGAGGGACCGATCATTATGGCATACGCTCGAATAGAGCGGTCATTCACCGCTACATACGCTCAATGAGAGGGGTTGTCCATCACAATTTACTCTCTAAGAAAGGAATCGTTCATTATGACATACACTCGAAGAGAGGGGTCGTCCATCACGGTATACGCTCAAAGAGAGGGACCTTTCATTTTAACATGCACTCGAGGAGAGGGCTAATTTATCGCCACATACGCTCAAAGAGATGGGTCGTCCATCACAGTATACACTCTAAGAAAGGGATCATTACATGCACTCAAAGAGAGGGGTTATTCATCGCGACAAACGCTCAAAGAGAAGGGTCGTCCATCACGGATCTGCTCACAACGAGGGACTGTTTATTCTAACATGCACTCGAAGAAAGGGGTCCTTCAGCGTGGCATACGCTCAATGAGAGGGGTCGTCCATCACAAAATACGCTCAAAGAGAAGGACCGTTCATTATGACATGCACTCGAAGAGAGGAGTCATTCACCGCGACATATGCTCAAACACAAGGGGTCGTATATCATGGTATACGCTCAAGGAGAGGGATCGTTCACCATGACATGCACTCAAAGAGAGGGGCAATTCATCTCGACATACACTTGAAGAGAGGAGTCATCCATCACGGGATACGCTCATAGAGAGGGACCGTTCACCATGACATGCACTCGAAGAGAGGGGTCATTCATTATGAAAAACACTCAAAGAGAGGGGATGTCCATCACGGGATATGCTCAAAGATAGGGACCGGTCATTATAACATACGCTCGTATAGAGCGGTCATTCACCGCGACATACGCAAAAGAGAGGGGTCGTCCATCACGATTTACGCTCTTAGAAAGAAACTGTTCATTATGACATTGACACGAAGGAGGGGTCATTCACCGCGACATACACTCAAAGAGAGGGGTCATTCATCACGGTATACGCTCTAAGAAAGGGACGGTTCATTATGACATGAACTCGAAAAGAGGGGTCATTCATCACGACATATGCTCAAAAGAGGGGTCGTCCATCATGGTATTCGCACAAAGAGAGGGATCTTTCACCACGAAATGCACTTGAAGAAAGGAGTCATCCATCGCGACATACGCTCAAAAAGAGGGGTCTCGATCACGGTATACGCTCAAAGAGCCCTTCATTATGACATGCCCTCGAAGAGGGGTCATTCATTGCGACCTACGCTCAAAGAGAGGGGTTGTCCATCACAGTATACACTCAAAGAGAAGGACTGTTCACCATGAAATGCACTCAAAGAGAGGAGTCATTTATCGCAACATACACTCAATCAAAGAGAGGGTCATCGATCATGGTATACGCTCAAAGAGAGGAACCGTTGATTATAACATACACTGAAAGAGACGTGTCATTCATCGCGACATACTCTCAAAGAGTCCATCATGGTATACACCCAAAGAGTGGGACTGCTCACCTTGATATGCACTCGAATAGAGGAGTTTTTATTCATCGCGAAATACGGTCAAAGAGAGGGGTCGTCCATCACGGTATACGCTCAGAGAGAGGGAACATTCATTATGACATATGCTAGAAAAAGGGGTCATTCACCGCATCATACGCTCAAAGAGAGGTGTCGTCCATCACGGTATACGCTCTAAGAAAGGAATTGTTCATTATGACAAGCACTCAAAGAGAGGGGTCAATCATCATGACATACGCTCAAAGAGAAGGGTCGTCCATCACGGTATACGCTCTAAGAAAGGAATTGTTCATTATGACAAGCACTCAAAGAGAGGGGACAATCATCACGACATACGCTCAAAGAGAAGGGTCGTCCATCAGGGTATACGCTCTAAGAAAGGGACTGTTTATTTTGACATGCACTGTAACCCCCTTAGCCCGGCCTAGACGAAACCAGCACTAACGGGTTACACGGGGAATATCAAACCAAACCCGCAAAGGTTCGATTCGATAAACAACCCTAAAACCGTTTTTTTTATTTTATCTTAGCTAGATGCATAACCTTATTCCTACGTGATAAGGTCTCATACAAAGCATTGTCGGTAACACATTAATTAAAAGCAAACATCCGATTAAACACTAACATAGATTAGGGACTAAAACATAAAACTTTTAAATTCAATTAGTAAAGTAAAAATTCTTTCCATCAATAATCAATTAAACATACAAGAGTTCCTCATAGCAAATTTCAACTCAAACGGATCATTCTAACATCATCAATTGCATGTTTCTTTAATTTAGGGACCAAAATGTAAATTTCCCAAAATACAAGGACTTCATCCAAATTAAGTTCACCATCTTGAAATTAAATCAACTTTAAGCATGCATGCAAAATTTCAGCTCAAAATAACATCTACAAGTACCTTAATCGAACAAAGGAAGATAACCGGGACTAAATTGTAATTTCCAGCAACTTTCAATTCTAAACATGATTAACAACATATGGCACATAATTAACTACGTCATGGACATCATTCAAGCTATAGGCATGCTCCCTAAGAAGAGATTAACAACATAGCAATCATGATGGTACATGCTTCAACAACTTAACCAAAACAAAAGTTCAACAATTAATAACCAACAATGATGGTCTTATTACAATATGAAACAAAGCCTAAAAGCTCACTCCTCTCATAGATTGTGTTACACATTGCTTTTTCCAACGTATAGGCCAAAATCATACCAAATTCAAAGTGATCTTTCCCCTTGGTCTCCTTGCCTCGAACGAAGCTCCAAGTGCCTTTATTTCTCTTCATGGATGAAAAAAGAGCTTAAGCAAACATGCTTAGTGAGGAAGCTCCACAAATAATCATCAATGCATTTATTTAAAACCATGAAGAAAACATAATTTACAATACTTTGTTAAATCATGCATGCTAAAATCCCATTGTCCAAGTTCTTCAAATCATATGCATCCTTGAGTATACATAACCTTATCAAAACAATTTATAAATGATGCTCAAACCTTTTCTCAATTTCATGTATGTATATTGGCTTTCTAGTGAACACTTAGTGTGAACCTTGAGCTCACCGAATACACGGATCTTAGGACATTCGTCCCGTCAGGACACAAAGTCCCCATCATGACACAAAGTCAACTTTACCATGACACTAAGTCAACTTTAGCACTACCACGCTCGTTTAGACATAAAGTCCCCTTGTTACGCGTGTAGGCGGCTTTATCACGCACGTTAGACACAAAGTCCCCTTGTTACGCGTGTAGGAAAATATTCCGTACGGCTCTATCAGGCACGTTAGACACAAAGTCCCCTTGTTACGCGTGTAGACAAATTCAATATTCTCTTTATTTTATAGTGCACTCAATCCTAATGACATGTCATTCGTATTCGGATCTAAAGTTAGTGTCACTAAGCCAATATCATAATCAAATGTGTATGATAACTTGCTGCTCATAATGCATGCATAATATGTTCAACAAATGAACCAAAGCCATGCCCAAAGGCACCATCATGTATAAGGCAATTAACCATATTGTATTTCAAATCATATAACTTGCTGCTCATAAAGCATGCATAATATGTTCAACAAATGAACCAAAGCCATGCCCAAAGGCACCATCATATAATAGGCAAATAACCATGTGGTTCTCCAAATCATTTCTCATAATTTTTCATAATCATGGATGCTAAATAAATCATGCATTTTCAGCAAGTATCTCTCATGTATGCATCAATTCAAAACATGCTCATGCACTTCCATAAATCCCATTGCATTACCAATAAAATACCTTTGTCAAAATTGTCGAAACTCATATCGGTTCATCAAAAACAAATATTTTACTTACTCATGAACTATGGAAGGTTTTCACACTCTTCCATAGACCCCAAAAACAGAACGTACCAAACGTGATTCGCTTTAAATCCGAAAATCACTCACCAACAAGCGAAACGAGCTTTCGCCGCTTTCCGATGATCGCACCAAACGCACCAGCAACCAAGCTTCTTCTTGTACCTCTTCTATAACATTAAAAACAGAGCATTCTCACATCATAACATGCTCAAACCAACAACCATATCTGATCACCATTAAACTACCAAAAACTTAGCCGAAAAGACCGAAAACTAAGCCGAAACGCATCCGAAAAACATCAACCCAAAACCTAATGAATCTAACATCTAATCCACCTCAAATATGATCCAAAAACACATCAAAACCGTCCTTATATCTCCAGCAACATTTAAGCATCTAAAACAACCCATAAAACAACCGAAACGCACCTTAAAACTACACCGATTGCATTATTCCGGGATTAAATTAATGTGATATCAAATCAAGACTCAATTAATCATTAAATCAACATAAAAACATGATTGAATTCATTTAATTTCCAGCATTAAACAAGATCCAAAAAGATTTCACAAAAACATCACAAAATCACTAGATCTAACATTAAAAACATAGAATCGAGTTTTTATTCAAAGATTAGCAAGCTAATACTTGGAATTTCAATAAAGAACCTTAGAAAATAATAAAAATCCAGAAAATTACCTTCAAGATCTATTCACCAAAAATATGAGATTTTCCCCTTCTTGATTCCTTGCAATTTGAGGTAGATTTGATGAAATCAATGCATAGGTTTTGTAAAGGATGGAAAGATGATGCAAGTGATGTAAATATTTGTGGAGAAAGATGCAAAAATCAGCAAGGAATTGAAGAGAAAAGATGAAGAGAAAGTGGAGAGAAAATGAGAGAAAAAGATGAGAAAAGTGGTTTTGAGAGAAAATGATTAAAAACCCAAATTAAAGTAATTAAAAATATATTTTGGTGAATAAATCATCATCAAAAATTAGAAATGGGTTTATGGCCCTCTAAGGAATCTAAGTTTAGCTTGCTTTTCAATTTAGTCACTAAAACATCATATTTTCGAAAATCACCAAATCGGTCCTCCAAATTTTTCCAAAAATTACAAATTGGCCATTTGTGCATAATTATGCATAATTAAAAATCATTACAAAATCCAAATTATTTTCTTTTAAATTTGAAACATATTTTTAATATTTCAAACCATATTCCAAATTATTAATTTTCTTAATTAAAAATATCCTTATTTTATTTTTCCAGGAATTAATGAATCGGAGAACCCGATTCGCCCCGAATCGAATTCCCCTAACTAAGCCTAACTGACAACCCCAAAAACGGGATGTTACATGCACTTGAAGAGAGGTGTCATTCATCACGATGTACGTTCAAAGAGAGGGGTCGACCATCATGGTATATGCTCAAAGAGAGGGATCATTCACCATGACATGCACTAAAAGAGAGGGGTCATTCACATCGAGGCATATGCTCAAAGAAAAGGATCGTCCATCACGGGATACAATCAAAGAGAGGGACCGATTATTACGACTAACACTTGAAGGGAGGGGTCCTTCACCGTAACATACCCTCAAAGAGAGGGGTCGTACATCGCGATATACGCTCAAAGTATGGTTCCGTTCATTATGACATGTACTCGAAGAGAAGGGTCATTCATCGCGACAAATTCACAATGAGAAGGGTCGTCCATCACGGTAAATGCTCGAAGAAAGTGACCGTTCATTATGTCATGCACTCGAAGAGAGGAGTCATTCAACGCGACATACACTCAAAGAGAGGGGTCATCCATCACGACATACGCTCAAAGAGAGGGAACGTTTATTATGACATACGCTCGAAGAAAGGGGTCATTCACTGTGACATATGCTCAAAGAGAGGGGTCATCCATCACGGTATACGCTCAAAGAAAAGGACCGTTCATTATGAAATTCTCTCAAAGAGAGGAGTCATTTACTGCGACATACGCTCAGCAAGAGGGTTCGTCCATCACGGTATACGCTCTAAGAAAGGGACCGTTCATTATGACATGCACTCGAAGAGAGGTCATTCATCGCGATATACGCTCAAAGAGAGGGGTCGTCCAACACAGTATACCCTCAAAGAGAGGGACCTTTCATTGTAACATGCACTCGAAGAGAGGGCTCATTCATCGCGACATACGCTTAAAGAGATGGGTTATCCATCACAGTATACACTCTATGAAAGGGATCATTACATGCACTCAAAGAGAGGGGCCATTCATCACGACAAACGCTCAAAGAGAAGGGTCGTCCATCACGGTATCTGCTCATAAAGAGGGACCGTCCATTATGACATCCACTCGAA
This sequence comes from Abelmoschus esculentus, assembly GCA_035048815.1. Lineage (NCBI taxonomy): Eukaryota > Viridiplantae > Streptophyta > Magnoliopsida > Malvales > Malvaceae > Abelmoschus > Abelmoschus esculentus. The sequence continues at coordinate 14,634,975 of JAUCBN010000007.1, read as the reverse complement.
GAGAGGGGTTATTCAACGTGGCATACGCTCAAAGAGAGGGGTCGTCCATCACAATTTACGCTCAAAGTGAGGAACCGTTAATTACGACCAACACTTGAAGAGAGGGATCATTCACCGCGACATACGCTGAGAGGAAAGGGTTGTCCTTCTCGATATACGCTCTAAGAAAGGGACCATTCATTATGACCTACTCTCGATGAGAGAGGTCATTCACCGCGACATATGCTCAAACAAAAGGGTCGTCCATCACGGTATATGCTCTAAGAAAGTGACCGTTAATTATGACATGCACTAGAAGAGAAGGACTGTCACCAGGACATACAGTCAAAGACAGGAATCATTAGTCGCGACTTACGCTCAAAGAGATTGGTCGTCCAACACGACATACGGTCAAAAAGAGGGGTCGTCCATCACGATATACGCTCAAAGAGAGGGACCGATCATTATGAAATACTCTCGAACAGAGGTGTCATTTACTGTGACATACGCTAAAAGAGAGGAGTCGTGCATCACTACATACACTCTAAGAAAGGGAATGTTCATTATGATATGCACTCGAAGAGAGGGGTTATTTATCGTGAGATACACTCAAAGAGAAGGGTCGTTCATTACGGTATACGGTCAAAGAGAGGGATTGTTCACCATGACATGGACTCGAAGAGAGGGGTCCTTCATTGCGATATACACTCAAAAAGAGGGGTCATCTATCATGGTATACGCTTAAAGAGAAGAGTCTTTCTTTATGACAAACCCTCAAAGAGAGGGGTCATTCATTGCGATATATGCCAAAGTGAAGGGTCATCCATCACGATATACGCTTTAAGAAAGGGACCGTTCATTATGACATGCACTCAAAGAGAGGGATCGTTCATCTCGGCATACAATCAAATGGAGGGGTCGTCCATGGTTTACGCTCAAAGAGAGGAATCGTTCACAATGTCATGCTCAAAGAGAGGGGTCATTCATCGCAACATAGTCTCAAAGGAAGGGGTTGTCCGTAACGACATACGCTCAAAGAGAGGGGTCATTCACCGCGACATATGCTCAAAGAGAGGGTCGTCCATCACGGTATACACTATATGAGAGTGAACGCTCACTATGACATACAATCGAAGAAAGGGGTCATCAATCACGATATACGCTCAAAGAGAGGGGACATCCATCACGGTATACACACAAAGAGAGGAACCATTCACCATGACATACACTCGAAGATAGGTGTTATTCATCGTGAAATACGCACAGTGAGAAAGGTCATCCATCAATATATACGCTTTAAGAAAGGGACCGTTCATTATAACATACTCTCAAAGAGAGGGGTCGTCAATCACGGTATACGCTCAATGATATTGGGGGGTTTCGTTGCTTCAAAAACAACGATCCTTGTTTGAAACGGATCTAGGATAGTAGCAAGCAAGTCTCTGCAATAAACACAACATTATGGATGTTAGAATGATGTTAAAACAATAAGAAAACAAAGAAAAAAAAAACTGAAACAAAGAAGAAAAGGGATGAAGGAATTCTGGCAGTTTCTGGAGGTTAATGAAGATGAAATGCTCCGAGGGCTTTCATGGAAGCATTAAAACGTCCAAAATGGCAGAATTGGATGTTTAAGTTGCTGGGAAATAATAACGACGTTGAACTCGAAAGAACCCGAACAATATACTGAGCGGACCCGAATCGAATACGTTCTTCGTCAACGGACTTGGACCCTCTAGATAGCGATCTAGGAACCCGAAGTATCAAGGATTTGACACACTCAAACAAAGTCTGAATTTGTCAAGAAAAGTTCAATGAAGAACTGAAATTAAGAGAAAATCTCACAAGTGATTTTATTCATAAAATATCTAACCTTGTCTTTACAAAATTAAGTAAATATATAGGAATAAAGGAGAAGTTGGCCAAATTTGAATTTGTGGCCTTAATTCAAACGAAAATTAAAATTTAAATGCTCAAATAACTTCTCCTAAGCTCCTAATATCCTTTGCCACATGTTTTGGCACTTAAAACACATTAAACATGTGTTTAATGTTTGAATTTGAATAAGAAACCACTCATTCTTATCCAATGTTGCTGATTGGTCTTCAAAGCAAGGGCCTTGTTTGGCTTGCTTGCTTTTGGTCGCCCAAACTTGTGGAAAAGGGTGCTATGTGGGCCCCACATGCATGGCACATGCGTAGGACACCTACTCTTCGTGTACGATAGGTTTCAGCTGCTGTAGGTCACTTCAACTTGAGTTGAGTTGAGCTGGAAATGGAGATGAGATGAAACGAGCTAGCTAAGAGTGTTAGGAGCTACATGGAGCTGGGAGCTAAGCCTCTGAGCTGCCCCGAGCTAAGGTGAGCTGCGTGCACACCATTGAGCTTCTTCTGAGCTAAATATAATCCACTTGAGCTGGTATTGAACTGCATACGCTCTCCTGAGCTGGAGATGAGCTGGGTATGCCCACTTGAGCTAAGGTTCTCCTAAGTACCTATATTAGAACAAGGCAAACACATCTAAAAAGCCTTGTAGTCTTATTTTAACCACACAAACACACTTAAAACCAAATGCAAACATAATTAACATAGTATATACATAAGTAAACACACATACTAATTTATATACCTAAATGTGTCACATATCAGCATGCAACACATTATAAACAACATATTCTAAGGCATGAACATTCTCAAATGAATCAGAAATGTTAGCACAAGTAAGGAGAAGAGCTTCCCTGTATTTCTTTGCCTTAGAACGTGTGATAGGTCCTGATGGTAAGACCTCCGGATCAACCTGTTGAACTTGACATGATGTGCTCACATCATCCCCCCTTTCTTGAAAAGGATTTGACCTCAAATCTACAGAAATATCATACGGGGTTAAATCAGAAACATTAAATGTGGCACTTACAGTGTACTCGCCCGGTAAGTCTATCTTGTAGGCGTTGTCATTCACTTTCTCCAATACCTGAAAAGGACCATCTCCTCGCGGTAACAACTTAGACCGCCTTTGGGCTGGAAATCGTTCCTTTCGGAAGTGAACCCAAACCCAATCACCATCAAAGGTGACTCGCTTTCTTCCCTTATTTGCTTGCTTTTCGTACTGTTGAGTCCTTTGTTCTAAATTCTCCTTCACCTATTGATGCAACTTCTTCACATATTCTGCTTTCGCTTGACCGTCTCTGTTCGTCACTTGTTCCTGTGGCAAAGGTAACAAATCTAGAGGCGTAATAGGGTTAAAACCATAAACAACCTCAAATGGTGACATCTTAGTAGCAGAATGTATAGCACGATTATACGCAAACTCAATATGTGGCAAACAATCTTCCCAAGTCCTAATGTTCTTTTTAATGATGGAACGCAACAAAGTAGATAAAACACGATTAACAACCTCAGTTTGTCCATCAATCTGGGGATGACAAGTAGTAGAAAACATGAATTTTGTACCTATTTTGCTCCAAAGAGTCCTCCAAAAATAACTCAGAAACTTAACATCCCTGTCAGAAACAATTGACCTAGGAATACCATGTAATCGAACAATCTCTCTAAAGAATAAGTTAGCCACATTAACAGCATCATCAGTCTTATGGCATGCAATGAAATGTGCCATCTTAGAGAATCTATCAACCACAACAAAGACACTATCTCTACCATTTCTAGTTCGAGGCAATCCCAAAACAAAATCCATTGAAATATCAGTCCAAGGGGAATCAGGAATAGGTAGAGGTAAGTACATACCATGTGGTGAAACCTTCGATTTTGCTTTCTTACATGTCACACAACGTTCACAGTACCTTTCAACGTCTCTACGCATCTTAGGCCAAAATAGATGTTCTTTCAATGTCTGTAACGTCTTGGTGACTCCAAAGTGACCCATCAATCCACCCTCATGTGCTTCACGGATCAGAATATCATGCATTGAACCCTGTGGAATGCATATCCTATTTTCTTTGAAAAGATAACCATCATGCATGTAAAACTTTCCATCTGCACCTTTCTCACAAGCATTATACTTATCTCTAAAATCAGAATCATCAACATACAAGTCACGTATATATGCAAATCCAATCAAATGTGAGTCAAGGTAATTCAAAAGCACATATCTACGTGATAAAGCATCAGCAACGACATTATCTTTACCCTTTTTGTAACGAATGACATAAGGAAAAGACTTTAAAAATTCAACCCATTTAGCATGTCGTTTATTCAATTTATGTTGACCTGTGATATATCGTAAAGCCTCATGATCAGTGTGAATCACAAACTCCTTAGGCAACAAGTAATGTTGTCATGTCTCCAATGCCCGAATTAGTGCATACATCTCCTTGTCGTAGACTGGATCATTCAATGTTGCTCCACTAAGCTTTTCACTGAAGTATGCAATGGGCCTTTTTTCCTGCATTAGCACAGCGCCTATACCAACTCCAGAAGCATCACATTCAATTTCAAAAGTTTTATCAAAGTTAGGTAAGGCTAACACAGGTGACTTCGTTAAACAATCCTTAATTTTCAAAAAGGCATCTTCTTGTTCTTTACTCCATAAGAAGCTAGAATTCTTCTTAATAATCCCTGTTAAGGGTGCGGTAATAGAACTGAAGTTAGGAACAAACCGACCATAGAAACTAGCAAAGCCATGAAAAGATCTAACCTGAGTAATCGATGTCGGTTGTGGCCATTCCTGAATTGCCTTTATCTTCTCAGGATCGACTTCAACACCCTGTGCACTAACAATGTAACCAAGAAATGTAAGTTTGTCAGTACAAAAAACACATTTCTCTATGTTACCAAACAATCTTTCTTCTCGCAAAGTTTGTAAAACAACTCTCAAATGTTCTACATGATCCTGCAAAGTCTTGCTATAAATCAAAATATCGTCAAAATATACAACACAAAACTTTCCAATAAAAGATCGCAGAACATGATTCATCAATCGCATAAAAGTACTAGGTGCATTAGTTAAGCCAAAAGGCATTACTAACCATTCGTACAAACCTAGCTTCGTTTTGAAGGTTGTCTTCCATTCATCGCCTTCTCGCATGCGAATCTGATGATATCCACTATTTAGGTCAATTCTGGAGAAGATGACGGCTCCACAAAGCTCGTCCAACATATCATCAAGTCTGGGAATAGGATGATGATACTTAATTGTAATCTGATTCACAGCTCTACAATCTACGCACATCCTCCAAGACCCATCTTTCTTCGGCACTAACTGTACCGGAATAGCACACGGACTCGGACTCTCTCGAATATAACCCTTGTCCATTAATTCTGTCACTTGTCTTTGAAGCTCTTTCGTCTCTTCGGGGTTAGTTCGATAAGCTGGTCGATTTGGAATAGTAGCACCTGGGATAAAGTCAATCTGGTGCTCAATGCCACGAAGAGGTGGCAATCCCCTCGGTGTTTCTTCCAGAAACACATCCTTAAATTCCTGCAATAGGGAAACAATTGATGCAGGCAAATCAGAAGGAAAGTCAGTCAATAAACAATAATCTTTAAACATTAAAATAAGCAAAGATTGGTGAGAGGAAAGACATTTCCTGATTTCTCGATTGCTTGCATAAACATTCATCTTTTTCTTCTCCTTTGCAGCTTCCTTACTCTTTTTTAAGCTTGCTTGATCTTCCATCACTTGACTCGGTGTCAAAGGATCCAAAGTAATCTTCTTATCTGCATGCATAAAAGAGTATCGATTTGTAAAACCATCATGCATTACCTTCTTGTCATATTGCCAAGGGCGTCCCAAAAGAAGGTGAGTAGCATCCATCGACACAACATCACAAAGGACCTCGTCCTTGTAACTTCCGATCGAAAACGGTATAACAACTTATTTTGTTACTTTAAGTTCTCCCCCGTCATTCAACCATTGCAATTGGTACGGATTCGGATGCTTTGTTGTCTTGAGACCTAACCTGTCAACCATCACTGAACTAGCAACATTAGTACAACTACCGCTATCAATAATAACAACACATACCTTATCTTGAATTTTGCATCGCGTGTGAAATATATTCTCGCGTTGTTGTTCATCCTGAACCTGTTGCACACTCAGACTACGTTTAACAATCATAATTTCCATTACCTTACCAGTCTCAGCAACTTCTAGGACATCCTCTTTATCATCTTCATCAGGGATCTCATGTGGTTCTTCTTCAGAATCTGACTCAATCTCTCCATCATCTTGCATCAACATAACCCTACGATTAGGAACTGGCTAGCAATATGTCCTCGACCAAGGCACTTAAAACATTGAATATCTCTCGATCTCTCTTGTACAACAACTTTTTGTTTACCATGCCCATTATCAGCAACGGGAGGCTTTGGCTTGCTGGACTCGCCTTGTTCTTGAATCCAAAGTGGCGCTTGTGGTGCTTGTTTCCTAGCATGGTTAGGGGTATATAATGGATTCGTAAAAGATTTAAATGAGTAGTATTACCTCGAGTAGAAACTTTTCTACGTTGTTGTCGCTCAATTTTCATCGCCATATGCACCATGTCATCCAATTCGACATAATGCTGCAATTCAACAACGTTAGCAATTTCAGAATTCAAACCTGCCATAAACCGAGCCATAGTCGCCTCACGATCCTCAACTATGTTTGCACGCATCATGGACATCTCCATTTCCTTGAAATAGTCCTCGACGCTCCTATTGCCCTATTTCAAAGTTTGTAATTTCTGAAATAAATCACGATGATAGTGAGAAGGAACAAACCGTTTCCGCATGATACGCTTCATTTCGTCCCATGTCCTCACTGGTCCTTCACCCGCACGTCGTCGACTAACCAGTAATTGATCCCACCACAATAGTGCATAGTCAACAAACTCCAAAGTTGCTAGTCGTACTTTCTTTTGTTCCGAGTAATTGTAACACTCGAAAACATGTTCAACTTTACTTTCCCATGTTAGATAAGCATCTGGATCTAAACGTCCCTGAAAAGAAGGTATAGCAACTTTTATGTTAGAAATATTATCATCAACTGCACGTCCTGGTCGTTGATTCGTCCGTGGTGATTGTTCGACGTCGTTTTCATCAAGATTCTCATTTTGGACAGATTGGGAACCACCCCTATCTATTCTATCCAAACGAGACTGAATAGGCTCCAATGCTTGGTCTAAAATACGCTGCAAGGTTCGAGTAAAAGCCTGCATTTGCAAATCTGGTGGATTACTTCCACCGGAACTATGATCGTCATTACCTGTCATTGCAGCAATGAAAAACAAGAAAAGAAAACTATTATGTTAAATAAACGAAATTTTAAAGTCCCTCACTACACACACAACAAATTCTCGCAGATCACTCCAAAAGAACAATGCACTCAGCAAAGTAACACTCAACGCTCGTGTTTCACTCGGGAATACTTGAATGGCTCTTTTGATTCCCCTTCTGTGCTCACACTCTCAAATGCCTTTTCCACTCGTTCTCTTGCAAACAGCTCTTTAGGGAACTAATCTGATCCTTCAAACTTGTTATCTGTGTCAAACTCCAAGATATATGTAACGGTGGTACAAACATGAGTTAAAAGTGAATTAGGGTCTGTTTAGATGACACAAAGGCTGGAAAATAAAGAAAACAAACAAAAAACAAGGTTGGATAGTAAAACAAAAGAAAAAACAATGCTAAAAAGTAAAAAAGAAAGAAAAACAAGGCTGAAAAAAAAACAAAAGGAAAACAAGAATAAGGCTGGAATTAATGAAGAACAAAGTGAATTAAGGCTGGAAATGAAGTACTTACTGCATTAGAAATGCTTACCACAATCCTATCACCGAACAAACAAGAACACGTCGTTTTAAGTGATTTAGAAGCATTCCATGGTAAACGTAAGCATCCTTCATCATTTTTGTGGTCAAACAGCACATATAAACATGAAAATACACTAAATATTCAAATGTGATTTTTTTTTCAAATTTTTCGAATTTCTTTTGTTGACTTTGACTTTTCTAGTCAAACTTTGACTTTCTTGTTTTTTGCAGAATTTCGAATTTTTTTTCTTTTGTTGTTTTTGATATATGTAGTGCAAAAAGTGCTAATATCCAACCAAAGCTCTGATTACCATATGATATTGGGGGGGGTTCGTTGCTTCAAAAACAACAATCCTTGTTTGAAACGGATCTAGGATAATAGCAAGCAAGTCTCTGCAATAAACACAACATTATGGATGTTAGAATGATGTTAAAACAATAAGAAAACAAAGAAAAAAAAACTAAAACAAAGAAGAAAAGGGATGAAGGAATTCTGGCAGTTTCTGGAGGTTAATGAAGATGAAATGCTCCGAGGGCTTTCATGGAAGCATTAAAACGTCCAAAATGGTAGAATTGGATGTTTAAGTTGCTGGGAAATAACAACGACGTTGAACTCGAAAGAACTCGAACAATATACTGAGCGGACCCGAATCGAATACGTTCTTCATCAACGGACTTGGACCCTCTAGATAGCGATCTAGGAACCCGAAGTATCAAGGATTTGACACACTCAAACAAAGTCTGAATTTGTCAAGAAAAGTTCAATGAAGAACTGAAATTGAGAGAAAATCTCACAAGTGATTTTATTCATAAAATGTCTAACCTTGTCTTTACAAAATTAAGTAAATATATAGAAATAAAGGAGAAGTTGGCTAAATTTGAATTTGTGGCCTTAATTCAAACGAAAATTAAAATTTAAATGCTCAAATAACTTCTCCTAGGCTCCTAATATCCTTAGCCACATGTTTTGGCACTTAAAACACATTAAACATGTGTTTAATGTTTGAATTTGAATAAGAAACCACTCATTCTTATCCAATGTTGCTGATTGGTCTTCAAAGCAAGGGCCTTGTTTGGCTTGCTTGCTTTTGGACGCCCAAACTTATGGAAAAGGGTGCTATGTGGGCCCCACATGCATGGCACATGCGTAGGACACCTGCTCTTCGTGTACGATAGGTTTCAGCCACTTCAACTTGAGATGAGTTGAGCTGGAAATGGAGATGAGCTGAAACGAACTAGCTAAGAGTGTTAGGAGCTACATGGAGCTGGGAGCTAAGCCTCTGAGCTGTCCCGAGCTAAGGTGAGCTGCGTGCACACCATTGAGCTTCTTCTGAGCTAAATATAATCCACTCTGAGCTGGTATTGAACTGCATACGCTCTCCTGAGCTGGAGATGAGCTGGGTATGCCCACTTGAGCTAAGGTTCTCCTAAGTACCTATATTAGAACAAGGCAAACACATCTAAAAAGCCTTGTAGTCTTATTTTAACCACACAAACACACTTAAAACCAAATGCAAACATAATTAACATAGTATATACATAAGTAAACACACATACTAATATATATACCTAAATATGTCACATATCAGCATGCAACACATTATAAACAACATATTCTAAGGCATGAACATTCTCAAATGAATCTGAAATGTTAGCACAAGTAAGGAGAAGAGCTTCCCTGTATTTCTTTGCCTTAGAACGTGTGATAGGTCCTGATGGTAAGACCTCCGGATCAACCTGTTGAACTTGACATGATGTGCTCACATCACTCAAAGAGAGGGACCTTTCATTTTAAATGCACTCGAGGAGAGGGCTGATTCATCACGACATACGCTCAAAGAGATGGGTGGTCCATCACAGTTTACACTCTAAGAAAGGGATCATTACATGCACTCAAAGAGAGGGGTCATTCATCGCGATAAGCACTCAAAGAGAAGGGTCGTCCATCACGGTATCTGCTCACAAAGAGGGACCGTTCATTATGACATGTACTCGAAGAGAGGGGTCATTCACCGTGGCATACGCTCAAAGAGAGGGACCGTTCATTACGACCAGCACTCAAAGAGAGGGGTCATTTACCGCGACTTATGCTCAAAGATAGGGTCATCCATCACAGTATACGCTCTAAGAAAGGGACCATTCATTATGACCTACTCTCGAAGAGAGGGGTCATTCATCACGATATACGCTCATATAGAGGGGTCGTCCATCATGGTATGCGCTCAAAGAGAGGGACCTTTCATTGCAACATGCAATCGAAGAGAGGGCTCATTCATCGCGACATACGCTCAAAGGGATGGGTCGTCCATCACAGTATACACTCTAAGAAAGGGATCATTACATGCACAAAAAGAGAGGGGTCATTCATCGCGACAAACGCTCAAAGAGAAGGGTCGTCCATCACTGTATCCGCTCATAAAGAGGGACCGTTCATTATGACATGCACTCAAAAACAGGGGTCATTTACCGTGGCATACGCTCAAAGAGAGGGGTCGTCAATCATAATATACGCTCAAAGAGAGGGACCGTTCATTACGACCAACACTCGAAGAGAGGGGTCATTCACCGTGACATACACTCAAAGAGAAGGGTCGTCCATCACGGTATATGCTCTAAGAAAGGTACCATTCATTATGACCTACTCTCGATGAGTGGGGTCATTCACCGCGACATATGCACAAAGACAAGGGTCATCCATCATGGTATATGCTCTAAGAAAGGGATTGTTAATTATGACATGCGCTAGAAGAGAAGGACTGTTCACCAGGACATACAGTCGAAGACAGAAATTATTCATCACGACTTACGCTCAAAGAGAATGGTTGTCCGACACGACATACACTCAAAGAGAGGGGTCGCTTATCACAACATACGCTCAAAGAGATGGACCGATCATTATGAAATACTCTCGAACAGAGGTGTCATTCACTGTGACATACGCTAAAAGAGAGGAGTCATACATCACGGTATACGCTCTAAGAAAAGGAATGTTCATTATGATATGCACTCGGAGAGAGGGGTTATTCATCGCGAGATACACTCAAAGACAAGGGTCGTCTATTACGGTATACGCTAAAAGAGAGTGATTGTTCACGACGACATGCACTCGAAGAGAGGGGTCCTTCATTGCGACATACACTCAAAAAGAGGGGTCATCGGTCACGGTATACGCATAAAGAGAAGGGTCTTTCATTATGAAAAACCCTCAAAGAGAGGGGTTATTCAATGCGATATATGCCAAAGAGAAGGGTCATCCATCATGGTATACGCTCTATAAGAAAGGGACCGTTCATTATGACATACACTCGAAGAGAGGGGTCATTCATCGCGATAGTATCAAAGAGAGGGTTTGTCCGTCACGGCATACGCTCAAAGAGTGGGATCGTCCATCACAGTATATGCTCAAAAAGGGACTACTCACCATGAAATGTACTAGAAGGGAGGGGTCATTCATCGCAACGTACGCTCAAAGATAGGGTCATCGATCACGGTATACGCTCAAAGAGAGGGACAATTGATTATGATATGAACTCAAGGAGAGGTGTCATTCATCGCGACATACTCTCAAAGAGAGAGGTCATCCATCACGGTATATGTTCTAAGAAGTGGACCGTTCAATATGACATGCACTCGAAGAGAGGGATCATTCACCGCGACATACGCTCAAAAAGAGAGGTCGTCCATCACAGTATGCGCTCTAAGAAAGGGACCGTTCATTATTACATGCATTCGTAGAGAGGGGTCATTCATCGCGATATGCGCTCAAAGAGAGGGATCATCCATCACGGTATCCGCTTAAAGATAGGGATCGTTCACCATGACATGCACTAGAATAAAGGGGTCATTCATCGCGACATACGCTGAAAGAGAGGGGTCGTCCATCACTGTATACGATCAAAGAGAGGGACAATTCACCATGACAAATGCTCAAAGAGAGTGGTCGTTATGACATACGCTCAAAGAGAGGGACCGATCATTATGGCATACGCTCGAATAGAGCTGTCATTCACCGCGACATACGCTCAATGAGAGGGGTTGTCCATCACGACTTACGCTCAAAGAGTGGAACCATTCGTTATGACATGCATTGGAAGAGAGGGGTCATTCAACGCGACATACGCTCAAAGAGAGGGGTCGTCCATCACGCCATACGCTCAAAGAGAGGGAACGTTCACTATGGAATACGCTTGAAGAGAGGCGTCATTCATTGCGGTATACGCTCAGAGAGGGGTCATCCATCACGGTATACGCTCTAAGAAAGGAACTGTTCATTATGAGATGCACCCCAAAAGAGGGATCATTCATCACGGTATACTCTCAGAGAAAGGGGTCAGCCATTACGGTATACGCTCTAAGAAAGGGACCGATCATTATGACATGCACTCGAAGAGGGGTCATTCATCGCGACATACGCTAAAAGTGAGGGGTCGTCCATTACGGTATTCACTCAAAGAGAGGGATCTTTCACCATGACATGCACTCAAAGAGAGAGGTCATTCACCATGACATACGCTCAAAAAGGGAGGAACCGTTCATTATGATATGCACTCGAAGAAAGGGGTCATTCACGGTATATGTTCTAAGAAGAGGATCGTTCATTATGACATGCACTCGAAGACAGGGGTCATTCAGCATGACATACGCTCAAAAAGGAAGGAACCGTTCATTATGACATGCACTCGAAGAAAGGGGTCATTCACCACGACATACGCTCAAAGAGAGGGTTCGTCCATCACGGATACGTTCAAAGAGAGGGACCGTTCACCATGAATTGCACTCAAAGATAGGGGCCCTTCATCACGACATACGCTCAAAGAGAGGATTCGTCCATCACGGTATATGCTCTATGAGAGGGACAATTCACAATGACATGCACTCGAAGAAAGGGGTCATTCTTCATGACAAATGCTCAAAAAGAGGTGTCGTCTATCACGAGATACGCTCAAAGAGAGGGACTGACCATCATGACATACGCTCGAATAGAGCGGTCATTCACCGTGACATACGCTCAATGAGAGGGGTTGTCCATCAAGATTTATTCTCTAAGAAAGGAACCGTTCATTATGACATACACTCGAAGAAAGGGGACATTCATCGCGATATACGCTCAAAGAGAGGGTTCGTCTATCACGGTATACGCTCAAAGAGAGGGACCTTTCATTTTAACATGCACTCGAGGAGAGGGTTGATTCATCGCGACATACGCTCAAAGAGATGGGTCGTCCATCACAGTATACACTCTAAGAAAGGGATCATTACATGCACTCAAAGAGAGGGGTCATTCATCGCGACAAACGCTCAAAGAGAAGGGTCATCCCTCACGATATTTGCTCAAAATGAGGGACTGTTCATTATGACATGCACTTGAAGAAAGGGGTCCTTCACCGTGGCATACGCTGAAAGAGAGGGGTCGTCCATCACAAAATACGCTCAAAGAGAGGAATCGTTCATTATGATATGCACTCGAAGAGAGGAGTCATTCACCGCGACATATGCTCAAACAAAAGGGGTCGTATATCATGGTATACGCTCAAGGAGAGGGATCGTTCACCATGACATGCACTCAAAGAGAGGGATCATTCATCTCGACATACGCTCAAAAAGAGGAGTCGGCCATCACGAGATACGCTCATAGAGAGGAACCGTTCACCATGACATGCACTCGAAGTGAGGATTCATTCATTGCGAAAAACACTCAAAGAGAGGGGATGTCCATCACGGGTTACGCTCAAAGAGAGGGACCGATCATTATGACATACGCTCGTATAGAGCGGTCATTCACCACGACATACGCAAAAGAGAGGGGTCGTCCATCACGATTTACGCTCTTAGAAAGAAATCGTTCATTATGACATTGACACGAAGAGAGGGGTCATTCACCGTGACATACACTCAAAGAGAGGGGTCATCCATCATGGTATACGCTCTAAGAAAGGGACGGATCATTATGAAATAAACTCAAAAAGAGGGGTCATTCATCGCGACATACGCTCAAAATAGGGGTCGTCCATCACGGTATTCACTCAAAAAGAGGGATCTTTCACCATGATATGCACTTGAAAAGAGGGGTCATCCATCGCAACATACGCTCAAAAAGAGGGGTCTCGATCACGCTATACGCTCAAAGAGCCCTTCATTATGACATGCCCTCGAAGTGGGGTCATTCATTGCGGCCTACGCTCAAAGAGAGGGGCATCCATCACAGTATACACTCAAAGAGAGGGACTGTTCACCATGAAATGCACTCAAAGAGAAGAGTCATTCATCGCAACGTACGCTCAAAGAGAGGGACCGTTGATTATGACATGCACTCAAAGAGACGTGTCATTCATCGCGACATAATCTCAAAGAGTCCGTCACGGTATACACCCAAAGAGTGGGACTGCTCACCATGACATGCACTCGAATAGAGGGATTTTATTCATCGCGACATACAGTCAAAGAGAGGGATCGTCCATCACGGTATACGCTCAAAGAGAGGTGATAAGGGGGCAACCTCATTGAAGATGACTCCTTATTTGATTGTTATGGATTGAGGAAAGAAGTAAGCAATTCCTTGCAATAAACTCACTGAAATGAAAACAAGATGATGATTGAGACATGGCTAGATTAGTGGATAGAAATGGTGAAGAAAGAATGACGAAATGATGAATAAAAGAGGGTGATAGGTTGCTGGAAATTTGGGTTTTATTCGAACCACCAAGAACTAGGAAGAACCTATACTAAAGAGTATAAACCCGAACCTAAAGTGTTCTAAGTTAAAAAAAACACAAAATGAAGAACAAGGAAGAACCTATACTAAAAAGTATAAACCCGAACCTTAAACGTTCTACGTTGATTAGGACTTAGACCCGTTGAATAACAATTCAAGAACCCGAAGTATCAAGTATTTCTTTGGCACAACAAGACAGACTTGAAATATCAAGAAAGAAGTTCTAGAAAGAACCATTTTGAGAGAATAATCTCACAAAGAAAATTTTCATTAAAAAAATGTCTAACCTTTTATCATTACAAAATACACTATATATAAGCAAATACAAGGATAAAGGCTGCCAAAATATAAGGCTGAAATTGAAATAGGGTGGTTGCTGAAAATTCAAAAGGTGTGGCTGAAATTTAAACAAAATTAATCATGTGCATTTTGTTTGAATTTTCACAAAAAACATGTGCTTTATTCCTTTAAAAATTCGGTTGGTATCTTTTAAGGAGGGAAAACTTGAAATTCAAACTATAAACATGTGGTTTATTGTTTGAAATTCAAAGTCTTGTGCTTATCCTTTAAATTTTCGTACATGCCTTGTACACACACATGTGAAGGTCCTTACACATGCCGTGCACATGCTTGGAGTGGTGTAGGATGCCCCACATGCTGGTCACATGCTTGGAGGACACTCTCCCATGTGTAGGACACCTTTCAACTACTTCTGGACTTGTCAGCTAGAGTTGAGCTGATTGGAGCTAAGGTGAGCTGAATTCAGCTAGCTGAAGTGTATTGAACTTAGTTGAGCTGAAATGAGTTGCATACTATCCCATGAGCTTCTCCCGAGTTGAGGATAAACCCTTAAGTTAGTACCCTTCCTTGTACCTATGAGAAAACAAAGCAACCATCCTTCAAAAGTATGCAAACTTATTGAGATATGTATGTGTAACAATCCAAAATTCAGAGTCAAAATTCCCAATTCAAAGTCAAAATCCCTAGATTGAGCCCTAGACTTTGGGGACTTGAACTTTGATTTCAGGGACTAAAATTTAATTTTTAGAAACCCTACAGACCCTTGTAGGGAGATTTACCCATTTTAGAAAAATAACGTTTTCTTCCCTTTCTCCCCCATAACCGATTCTGTATTAATTGGAGAATTGAATTCTCCTTTATTGTTTTTGGGATTAAAATATGAACTTTTGCTTTGATTGGGGGCTCAAAATCGTTTGAATCTCTCTCTTTGCCTCTGTTTTTTCGTCGATTTTACTCTAGGAGTTGTCTTCCTCCTTGGTCGATTGTGGTAAGTGGGTAAGTCCAATTCGTTTCTTTCCTTTTTCTTTTCTGTTCGATTTTAGTGGGGGTTCTATTTATCTGATTGTGGTTGGTTCGAATGGTTATTGTTGCTTTTAGTAGTGGTTCGAAACATTCTTGGGGTTTGGTTTCTGTTTTGATCGAATAATAACGTGGGGGTGTTATTTTGAGGATTTGATGATGTTGGAAGTGCCGAATCGAGTGTGGGATTGTTTAGGATGATTTGAATCGAGTTTTGGAGACGAATCGAACGTGAAAAGGGTTTTTTTTATGCGTTTTGACCCTGTTTGGTTAGGGAGAAAATCTAGAACCAGAAAATCTGGGAAATTCCCAGATTTTCCTAGGAAACAAACAGACCCAGAAAACCCATGCAGACCCAACCCAATCTTCGACCCGATCACCGACCCGGTTGACGTCACTACTGACGTCATCGCTGACGTCACTGCTAACGTCATCTACTGACGTCATCTGCTGACATCAGCATTGATTGATGACGTCACTGCTGACATCAACGTTGACCAAATGCTAACGTCAGTAGTTGACTTTTTTAACCCGGGCCTATTTATGTTTTTCGACGTCCTGAGTACAATGACGCTGTCCGTTTTTTGAGATTCAAACCCAAAGTATCGTTTTTGGGGCTTTTAAGTTCGATCAATTATTTGGAAGTTATCTGTAAAAGTTTCTGAATCAATTTCTGTTGGTTTCAGGTGACGAGGATTCCGATCCCAAGCAGTTGCCTCCTCCTCCTCTTGTACGAGGTCCGATTCATCCGCATTCGGGACCTTCACGTGAGTAACGAATTAATTATGTTTAGTATATTTTTCGGTATTGTGGCATAGTAGGATGTCTAACGTTTTCTATTAATTGTAGACTCTACACCTGCTCAGACTAGTGGTAGAGCCGAGTCCAGTAGACGTTAGAGTCGACGTTGAGTCTTCTGTTACAAGTGTGTTCTCTTCCGTTAATCCTGTTAACTCTGTTATTCTGTATATTCGATTCATGTTAAACCGTATGATCATGCATCATTCTAACATATCATTCCTGATTCTGATATCTGTCATGCTTGCCTCCTGTTAGACTATAAGGCATGCATTCTGATTTTGTATATGCATATAACATGATATCTGGTAGATTGTATATGTACGGGGAAGCTAGTGACTTATCACTTCTGTTCAGTGGCTCCACCTACGGGTCGAGATACCACTTCTGTTGGTGTGATGGTGTTAGAGTGGTCTGGGGACCTACTCTTCTGTGGTGTTCGGAGATGGGTGCATATCATGCATACTTTGCATCTTCTGTATATTACTGTTCTGTTATTCCTTTTATCTGTTCTAGAGACACACTAGGCTCCCTAGCTTACACTCTCTCAGATTCTTGTTTCAGATCTCAGTCCTAGGCTCGGTACGGTACTTGGAGGATCCTGATTCCGATACATATTAGTAGTATGTTTTACAGTTTTGAATTTCGGACAATTTTATATTTGAATAATATTTCTGTATAACGGATATTTAGACTTTTATTGACTTTTGTGACATTTACTGTTTATAAAATTTATGGGTTGAACTTAATTAATTATATGTTTAATTTGTTATAATTTTAAATTATTAATTATTTAATAATTTATTCAAATATTTTATTATTTTTGTAAAAACCCTAACTTGTGATACAAGTTTTCAGTCTGTAAATCCTAACTTCTAATCTAAGAAATTAGGTTAATTTTGGGGGTTACAGTATGAAAACGTATAAACAAGCTGAAAACATGATGCAAACATGTTTATGAGCTATGAAACTTATTGAAACATGTAATACTTAATATATATAATGCACACACTTATGTACTAACTCTAACTAATGTAAACACACATATAAATACTAAGTATAACTAAAGTTGTTACACATAAGTATATAACACGTTAACAGGCATATCTCCTAAGGTACAAGCATCATTAAAGGTATTAAGAATGACTGAAAATTTGAGTGAAAGAACTTCCCTCAATTGCTTTGTCTTGGATCGAGTGATTGGTCCTACTGGTAAGACCTCCGGATCAGCTTCCTTAGCTAGCATAGATGTGCTCACATCATCCCCCCCTTCTTGAAAAGGATTTGTCCCCAAATCTGCACAATCATCAAATGGGGATAAGTCTAAAACATTGAATGTAGCTCTTACATTGAATTCTCCCGGTAAGTCCAACTTGTAAGATTTGTCATTCAGTTTCTCCAACACTTGAAAAGGACCATCTCCTCGTGGTAACAACTTGGATTTACGCTGAGCTGAAAAACGTTCCTTTCTGAAGTGAACCCAAACCCAATCACCAACATCGAAGGTAACTTGCTTACGACCCTTATTAACTTGCTTCTCGTATTGCTGAGTCCTTCGCTCAAGGTTCTCCTTAACCTGTTGATGCAACTTCTTCACAAATTTAGCCTTGGATTGGCCGTCCCTGTTCATGTGGTAAAGGCAACAAATCGAGTGGAGTGATAGGATTAAATCCATAAACAACCTCGAAAGGCAACATTTTAGTAGCAGAATGAACAGCATGATGATAAGCAAACTCAACATGTGGCAAACAATCCTCCCAAGTCTTAATGTTCTTTTTAATGATGGAACGAAGTAAAGTAGATAAAATTCGATTAACAACCTCTACTTGTCCATCAGTCTGGGGATGACAAGTAGTAGAAAACATGAGTTTCATACCTAATTTACACCAAAGGGTCCTCCAGAAGTGACTTAAGAACTTCACATCCCTGTCAGAAACAATTGACCTAGGAATACCATGTAAACGTACAATCTCTCGAAAGAACAAGTTAGCCACATTAACATCATTATCAGTCTTATGGCATGGAATGAAATGTGCCATCTTAGAGAACCTATCAACCACCACAAATATATTGTCTCTACCGTTCCTACTAGGTAATCCCAACACAAAATCCATAGATATATCAGTCGAGGGAGAATCAGGAATAGGTAAAGGCATATACAAACCGTGTGGTAGAACCTTCGATTTCGCTTTCTTACATGTCACACAACGTTCACATAACTGTTCAATGTCCCTTTGCTTCTTAGGCCAGAATAGATGCTGCTTCAAAATGTGCAACGTCTTATGACTCCAAAATGTCCCTTGAGTCCGCCTTCATGTGCTTCGCGAATAAGGACCTCTCGAATCAACCCTTGAGGAATGCAAAGTCTTCCTTCCTTTTAAAGATAACCATTGTGACGATCGAACTTCTCATCTGCACCTTTTTCACACAATGCATATCTTTCTCCAAAATCAAGGTCAATAGCGTATAACTCTCGAATATAAGCAAATCCAATTAAATGAGAGCCCAAATAATTCATAAGTACATACCTACGAGATAAGGTATCTGCAACAGTATTGTCTTTACCTTTCTTGTAACGAATGACATAAGGAAAAGTCTCTAAAAACTCAACCCACTTAGCATGCCTCTTATTCAACTTGTGCTGGCTCGTGATATGTCGTAATGCCTCATGATCGATATGAATCACGAACTCCTTAGGCAACAAATAATGCTGCCACGTCTCCAATGCCCGAATCAGTGCATACATCTCCTTGTCGTAGACGGGATAATTCAATGTTGTACCACTAAGTTTCTTGCTAAAAAATGCAATGGGCCTCTTTTTTCCTGTGACAAAACAGCACCTATACCAATACCTGAAGCATCACATTCAACTTCAAACATTTTATCAAAGTCAGGTAATGCTAAAATAGGGGCTTTTGTCAAACATTCCTTTATTTTCAGAAAAGCATCCTCTTGTTCCTTACCCCATGAGAAAACAAAATTTTTCTTTACAATCCCGGTCAAGGGGGCGATAATGGAACTGAAATTGGGAACAAACCTACGATAGAAACTAGCTAAACCATGAAACGATCTAACCTGACTAATCGATGTCGGTCGTGGCCATTCTTGGATCGTCTTTATCTTCTCTGGATCAAGCTCCACTCCTTGTGCACTAACAATAAAGCCAAGAAAGGTAACCTTGTCGGTACAAAACATAAACTTCTGTAAATTGTCGTACAACCTTTCTTTTCGCAAAGTGCCTAGAACACTTCTCAAATGTCCCTCGTGTTCCTGCAATGATCGACTATAAACCAAAATATCATCAAAGTAAACGACAAAAAATTTACCAATGTAAGGTCGTAAAACATGATTCATCAGCCTTATAAAAGTACTAGGTGCGTTAGTTAAACCAAAGGGCATCACTAACCACTCATACAAACCAAGTTTCGTTTTGAAGGCCGTCTTCCACTCATCACCTTCTCGCATCTGAATCTGATGATATCCGCTCTTTAGGTCTATCTTGGAGAAAATACATGCTCCACACAACTTGTCCAACATGTCATCGAGGGAAGGAATAGGATGTCAGTATTTGATGGTGATTTGAGTCACTGCTCGGCAATCAACACACATCCTTCAAGAACCATATTTCTTAGGTACTAAAAGCACAGGTACAACACAAGGACTCAAGCTTTCTCGAATATAACCCTTCTTGATATGAATCCGGTTGTGAAATATCCGAATTTGTATATGTGATTGCCCGATCGTGATTCTAGTAAGTAATTGATATGATTACAAGATGATACGACAATGGAATGATAAGTTGATTGTTGTGTTAAGGATGAAGTATGGAAAATATGGATGTATGGGTGATGGAAATGAAAAGATGAAATGTAATTGATGGTGCGGTGTAAACAAAGGAGGAACCAACACTAAAAAGTGAAGACACGTTCCATAAGAGTTTTTAAACCGTGACTTGGGTGAAAGGCTAATGGATTGCGACCCTCTAGTTATATGAACTAGGAACCAACAATATAAAAAAAATGAAGAGGGATTAATGCCACAAGAACAATCTTGCAAGCCGATAAAGTTCAAAAAAGAACTTTAAAAGAGAACACTCTCAAAGTTTAATATATGCCAAAAGTTATTCCTTTTACAATGAAATGAGTGCCTATTTATAGGTGTAAGACAACAACAAATTGATTAGCCTAGAACAAATGTTAAAGACTCATTATTCTGGTGTTAAAGGCCTATTAATTTGTAGGTTATCCTATCTCCAATTGACAGCCAAAAAGGTTTGATCTAACAAGGATGAATGTGGACATTCATATCATCCACATGGAGAAACTCTTGGGCCAATGAACTTGATTAAGTTGTCATTCATCCTCCTTTAATGGGCTGTTGATAAAGCATTGAATTCAGCAATTGAATGGCCTCTTGAACTTGTTGAACAAGCATCTTGTGACTATTCCCGTACTGAATTTCCAGCATGCACTGTGTTCACTAATTTAATCATATCTTAAGCTCCTGATATCGCATTGAGGTGATTCAAAGTGAGTTGGAAAGCTAAGAAATAGAGGAATAAGTTTGAAGAAGACCTAAAGACTCAAATATGCTTGTATCGAATCCAAAAATGGCGAACAAGTTGACTGATATTCCTTAAACTCCCTCCACAAGTGTTGCTTTAATTCTTGCCTTTACACTCCCTTAAGTGCTGATAATGAAGGTTTTCATTGCATGTCTTCTCTGTTAAAAACTGATAAGCTTTATGAAGGATTAAGTAGCTCTTAAGTAGTCTTTAAGAGACTCTTTAAGTGGTTTATTTAGGAGCTCTTCAATGCATTGTTTTCTTGCTGAAACTGAAAGCCTTTAACTGGTGTGTAAATCTCCCTTAAATGTCTTGAAACTGGTTAGCCATCATGGTGTCTTCAAGTGTCTTTAATTGGTAGTAAATGACTTGTCATTCTTGTAGAAAATGATCAGCCATTTGATCCCAAATGAATACCCTAGATGAAAATATAAGCAACCATTAGATAACAACTTTATTCAATAAAATAAAAGTGAATGCATGAAACATATTTAATGAGCTAGTTTAATTAATGAAACTAGTTACATTGAATGATCTAGTTTAATTAATTAATCCACACACTAAATGAACTCATAAACATAAGAAAACTAACATGCTTTAAGTGAAGTATCATGCATTAATTAAACTAATGAACTTAATTGAACTAACATGCTTAAATGAATATCGAGCATTATTGATTCATGCACACATGCTGAAATTAAATTTAAAAAACTTAAGAAAGAACTCATGCAAACTCATGCACAAGTAGGAGGTTGTATTGTTCCAACATAGTTGGTGTTGCATTCTCTAATTTTCAGCCTTGAATAAATAGATTTCCCATGGCCTCTTGAAATTTCTTGGTTTTAGCACGAGTCATAGGTCCAATAGGAAATTCTTCTGATTCATTGTTGGTTGTGATCGTATCATTCCCTCCCTCTTGAAAGCGATTTGACCCCAAATAATCACCTACATGAAATGGAGATAAATCAGCCACATTGAATGTTGCACTGACATTAAACTCACCTCGGAGGTCTAATTGATAGGCATTATCATTGACACGCTTGATCACTTGAAAAGGACCATCCCTTCTAGGCATCAATTTTGATTTGCGTTGGGCTGGAAATCTTTCTTTTCTCATGTGCAGCCAAGCCCAATCTCCCGGCTCGAATATAATTTGTTTACGTCCCTTGTTAGCTTGTTGCTCATATTGCCGAGTTCTCTTTTCAATATTGTCCCGCACTTGTTGATGGATTTTTTTGACAAATTCAGACTTGTTTCTCCCATCTTTATTCACAATTTGATCAGCGGGAAAAGGTAATAAATCCAATAGAGTTAAGGGATTGAAACCATACACTATTTCAAATGGTGACATTTTAGTGGCGGAATGAATGGATCGGTTGTAAGCAAACTCCACATGTGGCAAGCTTTCCTCCCAAGTCCTCAAATTCTTTTTGATGATTATCCTCAACAACATGGATAACACCCGATTCACCACTTCAGTTTGACCATCTGTTTTTGGATGGCAAGTTATGGAAAATAACAACTTGGTTCCAATCTTGCTCCATAATGTTCTCCAAAAATGGCTTAAGAACTTCACATCTCGATCAGATATGATAGTTCTTGGAACACCATGCAATCTCATGATTTCCCTAAAAAATAAATTAGCAACATGTGAAGCATCATTAGTCTTATTACAAGGAATAAAATGAGCCATTTTAGAGAATCGATCCACTACTACAAAGATGGAATCTTTGTTATTCTTTGTACGTGGCAGCCCAAGTACAAAATCCATGGATATGTCTACCCAAGGTACATTAGGAATAGGTAGTGGAGTATATAGGCCATGGGGCATGACTTTTGACTTGGCCTTTCTACATGTGATACAACGCTCACATAACCTCTCAACATCTCGTTTCATCTTTGGCCATACAAGTGCTCTTGAAGCATGTTCAACGTCTTCGCTACTCCAAAATGTCCCATTAGTCCTCCCCCATGTGCTTCCTTGAGGAGCAACTCTCGAATGGATCCTTGTGGGATGCAAAGCTTCCCTTCCTTGAATAGGTATCCATCATCTCTATAAAACTTATCATGTGCACCTTTCTCACAAATTTTGTACACTTTACCAAAATCATGGTCAGACTCGTATAATTCCTTAATGAAAGCAAAACCTAATAATTTAGAGTCTAAGGTGTTAAGAAGGGCATACCTACGTGACAGTGCATCAGCAACAATGTTTTCCTTACCCTTTTTATACATGATCACATAAGGGAAGGCTTCAAGAAACTCAACCCATTTGGCATGTCTCTTGTTTAGCTTATGCTGACCCTTGATGTTCTTTAATGCCTCGTGGTCTGTATGGATGATGAATTCTTTAGACCATAGGCAATGCTGCCAAGTTTCCAAGGCCCGAATTAGTGCATACATTTCCTTATCATAGGTCGGATAATTGAGTGTAGCTCCACTCAATTTCTCACTAAAGTAGGCTATGGGGCGTCCTTCTTGAGATAAAACTGCTCCAATTCCTAAACATGAAGCATCACATTCAACCTCAAAAACTTTGTTAAAATCAGGTAAAGTTAATAATGGTGCATTAATTAAACAATCCTTAATCAGGTTAAAGGATTTCTCTTGTTCTTCACCCCAAAAGAAGTTAGAATTCTTTTTAATGACCCCGGTTAAAGGAGCAGCTAAGGTGCTGAAATTGGGTACAAACCGACGATAGAAGCTTGCTAAACCATGGAAGCTTCTAACTTGGCTAATGCTTGTTGGTCTAGTCCATTCCTCAATTGCCTTAACCTTCTCTTTATCAACTTCTAATCCATCTGCACTCACAACAAAACCTAGGAAAACAACCTTGTTAGAGCAAAATATGCATTTTTGTAGATTAGCATAAATTCTTTCATTTCTCAAAACATCTAATACTGACCTTAGATGTTGAACATGTTCACTCAAACTCTTGCTATATATAAGAATATCATCAAAATACACTACACAAAACTTACCCAAGAATTGTCTAAGGATGTGATTCATTAATCTCATGAAAGTGCTTGGTGCATTAGTTAGACCGAACGGCATAACCAACCACTCATATAATCCTTGTTTAGTCTTGAATGCAGTTTTCCACTAATCCCCTTCTCGTGTTCGAATTTGGTGGTAACCACTTTTAAGATCAATCTTAGAGAATACCTTAGAACCACTAAGCTCATCTAACATATCATCTAAACGTGGAATAGGATGACGATACTTTACTGTTATTTTGTTAACCGCACGACAGTCCACACACATGCGCCATGTATCATCTTACTTAGGAACAAGTAGAACAAGTACTGCACAAGGACTAAGGCTCTCTCTAATATAAGCCTTTTCCATCAAATCTGAAACTTGCCTTTGTAACTCCTTAGTTTTCTCGGGGTTACATCGATAAGCTGGTTGGTTAGGAATGATAGCACTAGGAACAAAGTCAATTTGATGCTCTATCCCACGAATTAGAGGTAGTCCACTTGGAATCTCTTCTGGAAATAGGTCTTCATATTCCTGCAACAATGAAACAATAAAAGATGGCAGATTTGGGTCAAGACTGTTAGTGCTTAAATAACTCTCCTTGTACATAAGTACAAGAACCATCTTTTCCGAAAACAAGTTCTTTCTTATCACTTTTTCTTTAGCAAAAATGTTAACTCTCTTTTTTTCTTCTTTTTCTCTCTGCTTTTTCCTCTCAGATGTTACCTCACTCTCCTTGGCTCTTCTCTCAATTTTGATATCACTCTCTTTGGCTTTTTCAAAGCTTTCTCTTAAATGAAATTGATCTTTGTGAACTTGCTTTGGTGAAAGTGGGGCTAGAGTGATCTTCCTTGCTTCATGGGTGAAGGTATACCGATTGGTATAACCATCATGTATGACTCTCCTATCGAATTGCCATGGTCTCCCTAACAAGAGATGACCGGTGTGCATTGGCACAACATCACATAACACCTCGTCTTTGTATTTGCCATTGGAAAAAGGCACAATAACTTGTTTGATCACTTTAAGTTCTCCTCCATCATTAAGCCACTGCAACTTGAAGGGATGTGGATGCTTGGTCGTTTCTAGGCCAAGTTTATCTACCATTAAAGTACTAGCAACGTTAGTGCAACTACCACCATCGATAATGACAAAAGCATATCTTTCCATTAATATGGCGGCGAGTATGGAAAATGTTCTCGCGTTGCTGATCCCCATCAATTGCTTGCATGCTTAGGCTCCTTTTAACAACAAGGACCTCTCCATCTACGGCATGTTCCAACTCTTCTTCTTCTTCAAACTCTTTATCCTCCTCATCCTCCTCCTCCTCTTGGCCAGTTTCAATCTCTCCATCATCACGGATGAACATAGTGTTGCGGTTAGGGCATTGGCTAGCAATGTGACCTCTCCCCAAACACTTGAAGCATTGTACATCACGGGATCGATTTGGCATGGCTAGACTCTTTCTCTTGCTGGTTTCAGTGATGAGTTTGATATTCTTTGATGGTCCGGCTCGGTCATTAGGAGTAAAGGATGGATTCTTTTTTACGTTACTTTGCCCCCATTTAGAAGTAGAACCTCCAAACACTCGGGGTGCACCTTTCCTTTTGAGTTGCTTCTCCACCTTCATGGCCATATGAACCATGTCTTCTATTTTCACGTAATGTTGCAACTCAGCAATGGCTACAATGTTAGGATCAAGACCAGATAGAAACCTTGCCATAGTGGCTTCTCGATCCTCATCAATGTTGGCTCGGATCATGGTTACTTCCATGTCTTTATAATAATCCTCAACACTATGATTGCCTTGTGTAAGGTTTTGAAGCTTCTTAAACAACTCTCTATGGTAGTGAGTTGGAATGAATCTTCTATGCATCACAGCTTTCATCTCATTCCAAGTAGAAATAGGATGTTCACCATTGCGTCTCCTACTAGATGTCAATTGATCCCACCATATAAGTGCATAATCCGTAAACTCAATGGCTGCGAGTTTTACCTTTTTAAGCTCTGAATAGTTATGACACTCAAAGATGTGTTTAACCTTCTTTTCCCATGCGAGGTATGCTTCTAGATCCGTTCTTACTTGAAAAGGAGGAATGGTAATTTTGATGTTGCTGAGATTATCATGCACTCTTGGACGTGCTCTTTGGCCTTGTTGTGCCATACTATGTTAGGATGATTGATCATGTTCATGCACATCATCATCCCCTACAAGATTATACTCCTCATTACCGTGATAAGCTTATGAAATTTCAAGTTGATCAATTCATTCTAATAAGGGCTCCAATTGCTGTTGAATCATCTTTGCCATTGCTTGTAGCAGTGCTTGATTTTGCCAATTGGGAACTCCTTCACCACTGTGATCAGATCTTTGTGACATGATTAGATAAAAAAATTAAACCTTACCAGGACAAATCCTCACTTTTCCACTCCAAAGAAAATGCACTCACACTCGTGTTTCACTCGGGATAGGCTTTTCCCCTTAATGCACACTCTTGCCTTTTACCACTCTTGCTCTCTTTTCTAAGTCCTTAGAGAACTTACTCAAGGCTTAACAAGCTTTCTTTGTGGAATTCGGTTAAAACAAAATGGTTAGGAAAAGAAAAAAAGAAATAGGTAGCAAATGGATGGTAAAAAAAGATAAAATAGGAATCTGAAGAAAATGTGATAAAAAAATACAACCCAAACATTTTTTCACGTTTAAGATATGATCCCTCCCTCTTGAAGTTTTTTTTTTTGAGATTTTGGATTTTTTTCCAACTATTTTTCTTTGCAATTTTTTTGACTTTTTTTTACTCGAGATAGAAAAAAACAAAATGCTTACTGAATCGCCAAGGCTCTGATTACTAATTGATATGAATCCAGTTGCGAAATATCTGAATTTGTATATGTGATTGCCCGATCATGATTCTAGTAAGTAATTGATATGATTACAAGATGATACGACAATGGAATGATAAGTTGATTGTTGTGTTAAGGATGAAGTATGGAAAATATGGATGTATGGGTGATGGAAATGAAAAGATAAAATGTAATTGATGGTGCGGTGTAAACAAAGGAGGAACCAACACTAAAAAGTGAAGACACGTTCCTTAAGAGTTTCTAAACCGTGACTTGGGTGAAAGGCTAATGGATTGTGACCCTCTAGTTATATAAACTAGGAACCAACAATATAAAAAAATGAAAAGGGATTAATGCTGCAAGAACAATCTTGCAAGCCGATAAAGTTCAAAAAAGAACTATAAAAGAGAACACTATCAAAGTTTAATATATGCCAAAAGTTGTTCCTTTTACAATGAAATGAGTTCCTATTTATAGGTGTAAGACAACAACAAATTGATTAGCCTAGAACAAATTTGTAGGTTATCCTATCTCCAATTGACAGCCAAAAAGGTTTGATCTAACAAGGATGAATATGGACATTCATATCATCCACATGGAGAAACTCTTGGGCTAATGAACTTGATTAAGTTGTCATTCATCCTCCTTTAATGGTCTGTTGATAAAGCATTGAATGCAGCAATTGAATAGCCTCTTGAATTTGTTGAACAAGCATCTTGTGACTATTCCCGTACTGAATTTCTAGCATGCACTGTCTTCACTAATTTAATCATATCTTAAGCTCTTGATATCGGATTGAGGTGATTCAAAGTGCGTTGGAAAGCTAAGAAATAGAGAAATAAGTTTAAAGAATAACTAAAGACTCAAATATGCTTGTATCAAATCCAAAAATGGCGAACAAGTTGACTGATATTCCTTGAACTCCCTCCTCAAGTGTTGCTTTAATTCTTGCCTTTACTCTCCCTTAAGTGCTGATAATGAAGGCTTTCATTGCATGTCTTCTCTGTTAAAAACTGATAAGCTTTATGGAGGATTAAGTAGCTCTTAAGTAGTCTTTAAGTGCCTCTTTAAGTGGTGTATTTAGGAGCTCTTCAATGCATTGTTTTCTTGCTGAAACTGAAAGCCTTTAAGTGGTGTGTAAATCTCCCTTGAATGTCTTGAAACTGATCAGCCATCATGGTGTCTTCAAGTGTCTTTAATTGGTAGTAAATGACTTGTCATTCTTGTAGAAAATGATCAGTCATTTGATCCCAAATGAATACCCTAAATGAAAATATAAGCAACCATTAGATAACAACTTTATTCAATAAAATAAAAGTGAATGCATGAAACATATTTAATGAGCTAGTTTAATTAATGAAACTAGTTACATTGAATGATCTAGTTTAATTAATTAATCCACACACTAAATGAACTCATAAACATAAGAAAACTAACATGCTTTAAGTGAAGTATCATGCATTAATTAAACTAATGAACTTAATTGAACTAACATGCTTAAATGAATATCAAGCATTATTGATTCATGTACACATGTTGAAATTAAATTTAAAAAACTTAAGAAAGAACTCATGCAAACTCATGCACAAGTAGGAGGCTGTATTGTTCCAACATAGTTGGTGTTGCATTCTCTAATTTTCAGCCTTGAATAAATAGATTTCCCATGGCCTCTTGAAATTTCTTGGTTTTAGCACGAGTCATAGGTCCAATAGGAAATTCTTCTGATTCATTGTTGGTTGTGATCGTATCACTTCTCCATCAACTTAGTCATTTGCTTTTGAAGTTCCTTTATTTCTTCTGGATTACTTCGGTAGGCTGGTCGGTTTGGGATAGTAGCTCCCGAAATGAGATCAATCTGATGTTCATTCCCTCGAATAAGGGGCAACCCACTTGGTGTTTCATCCGGAAATATATCCTCGAATTCCTGCAAAAGAGATGCAATAGGAGTAGGTAAATCATCAAGCAGTCCACTCAACAATAAAGTCTCCTTATACATCAAAATAAACAAAGTTTGTTGAGTGGAAAGACATTTCCTGATTGCTGTTCCACTTGCGTAGATGTTCATCTTTTTCCTCTCCTTTGCTTCCTCGGCATTCTTTCTCAAGCGAATCTGATCTTCTTGTACTTGACTTGGCGTTAGAGGTGCTAGAATGATCTTTTTGCCTGCATGCATAAAAGAATATCTGTTTGTGAAGCCATCATGCCACGCCTTTTTATCGAACTACCACAGGCGTTCCATCAGCAAGTGACTCGCATCCATCGATACAGCATCGCAAAGGACTTTATCCCTGTAATTTCCAATGGCAAATGGTACTACCACCTGTTTTGTTACTTTCACCTCACCACCATCATTCAACCATTGTAGTTTGTATGAATGTGGATGTTTTATCGACTTTAACCCTAGCTTATCAACTATAAAAGATCTAGCAACGTTAGTGCAACTACCACCATCGATAATCACAACACATACCTTGTCGTGTACCAAACATCTCGTATGGAAAATGTTCTCTCGCTACTGTTCATCTTGAATCGGTTGGGTATTTAAATTCCTCTTCACGACAAGTGCTTCACCTATGGGAATTGTTTGCACTTGGCCTTCTTCTTTTTCTTCTTCTACAATATCCTCTTCTTGGGGCTCCTGTTCATCATCTTCATGATCAGACTCGACCTCCCCATTCTCTAACAAAAGCATAGTCCTCCGGTTTGGACATTGATTTGCAACGTGCCCTCTACCAAGACTTGAAGCATTGGATGTCTCGGTTACGTTCTGAACGTTCTGGTTGCACTTGTTGCTTTCCACGCCCATTATCTACAACCGGGGCCTTTGGCTTGCTCGTGTCACCCTTTTCTTTAACTTGAAACGGTGTTTGCTTCCTGAAATTGTTAGAAGGATTGAAAACACAAGATGAAGGAGATTTGAAAGAATTATTACCTCGGGATGATGACATCTTCCTCCGTTGCTGACGTTCTACTTTGATCGCCATATGCACCATGTTGTCTAATTCGAAATAATGTTGCAACTCAACAGCATTGGCAATTTCGACATTCAAACCTGGAAGGAATCACGCCATGGTTGCTTCTCAATCCTCCACAACATTAGCACGCATCATGGCCATCTCCATTTCTTTAAAATAGTCCTCTACGGTTCGACTTCCTTGTTTCAAATTTTGCAATTTCTGAAACAAGTCTCGATGGTAATGGGATGGTACAGATCTCTTGTGCATGATTCTTTTCATTTCAGCCCATGTTAGAACAAGACCTTCTTCAGATCGTCTTCGGGAAATCAGCAATTGATCCCACCAAATCAAGGCATAATCAACAAATTCCATTGCTGCTAATCGGACCTTCTTCTGATCTGAATAATTGTAGCAATCGAAGACATGTTCAATCTTGCTTTCCCAAGCAAGATATGCATCCGGATCTGATCGTCCTTGGAAAGGAGGTATGGCAACTTTCATGTTATTCAAATTATCATCAGGTTGTGCACGTCCTCCATTATTTCTTGGTGCATTCTGTCTCGGCAATGGATCCACATTTTCTTCAACGTTGTTATCACCGGTTGAATTGTTTTGGGATCCTTCGATTCTGTCTATACGTCCATGTCTATACGTCTCATGTATGCAATTGTTATCACCGGTTGAATTGTTTTGCACTAGTTCTGCTTCCATCTAAGTGTTCATCATCATGACCACCGTTTGAACCTGCCATTGTTAGTAAAACGAAATAAAAGAAACCTCACAATTTCGCTCCAAGAAAAGTAGATATGGCACTCAACACTCGTGTTTTCACTCGGGAATACTTGAATGGCTCTTTTGATTCCCCTTCTGTGCTCACACTCTCAAATGCCTTTTACCTCTCTTTCTCTCGTAATCAGTTCTTAAAAGAACTAATTTTGATCTTCCAAATTCTGTCAAGTATGTCGGTTAAAAGAAAAACAACGGTTAGTGAAAAGCAAAGGTAACGTACAGGAACGGTTAAGAAACAAAAGAAAAGAAAAGAAGAAAGAAGAAGTATAAGGAAAAAAATCCGTAAACTTACTACAAAGAAATGCTTACAACAAACCTTTCACCGAAACAATCAAGGATGCTGCATTTAGGATTGATTCAAAGCACTTCATTGTTGAAAGAACACAAGACATTGCACTTTCTTCATCTTTTCTAAAAAAAAAACAGAAACTTTTCTCTTTGTTTCCGTATTTTTAGATTATATTTTTTGACTTTGACTTTTCTGGTCTTTTGACTTTGACTTTTTTTTAATTTTCGTTTTTTTTTTTGCTCTTACTTGTTTCCAACCAAAAGCTCTGATTACCCCATGATAAGGGGGCAGCCTCGTTGAAGATGACTCCTTATTTGATTGTTACGGATCGAGGAAAGAAGTAAGCAATTCCATGCAATAAAACTCACTGAAATGAAAACAAGATGGTGATTGGGACATGGCTAGATTAGTGGATACAAGTGGTGAAGAAAGAATGTCGAAATGATGAATAAAAGAGGGTGATAGGTTGCTGGAAATTTGGTTTTTATTCGAACCACCAAGAACTAGGAAGAACCTATACTAAAGAGTATAAACCCGAACATAAAGTGTTCCAAGTTAAAAAAAAACACACAAAACGAAGAACAAGGAAGAACCTATACTAAAAAGTATAAACCTGAACCTTAAACGTTCTACGTTGATTAGGACTTGGACCCGTTGAATAACAATTCAACCACCCGAAGTATCAAGTATTTCTTTGGCACAATAAGACAAACTTGAAATGTCAAGAAAGAACTAGAAAGAACCAATTTGAGAGAATAATCTCACAAAGAAAATTTTCAATAAAAAAATGTCTAACCTTCTATCATTACAAAATACACATATATAAGCAAATACAAGGATAAAGGCTGCCAAAATACAAGGCTGAAATTGAAATAGGGTGGTTGCTGAAAATTCAAAAGGTGTGGCTGAAATTCAAACAAAATTAATCATGTGCATTTTGATTGAATTTTCACAAGAAACATGTGCTTTATTCCTTTAAAAATTCGGCTGGTATCTTTTAAGGAGGGAAATGAAATTCAAACTATAAACATGTGGTTTATTGTTTGAAATTAAAAGTCTTGTGCTTATCCTTTCAATTTTCGTACATGCCTTACACACACACATGTGAAGGTCCTTACACAAGCCGTGCACATGCTTGGAGTGGTGTAGGATGCCCCACATGCTGGTCACATGCTTGGAGGACACTCTCCCATGTGTAGGACACCTTTCAACTACTTCTGAACTTGTCAGCTAGAGTTGAGCTAGTGGAGCTTGAGTTGAGCTGATTGGAGCTAAGGTGAGCTGAAATCAGCTAGCTGAAGTGTATTGAACTTAGTTGAGCTGAAATGAGTTGCATACTATCCCATGAGCTCCTCCCGAGCTGAGGATAAACCTTTAAGTTAGTACCCTTCCTTGTACCTATGAGAAAACAAAGCAACCATCCTTCAAAAGTATGCAAACTTATTGAAATATTATGAAAACGTATAAACAAGCTGAAAACATGATGTAAACATGTTTATGAGCTATGAAACTTATTGAAACATGTAATACTTAATATATATAATGCACACACTTATGTACTAACTCTAACTAATGCAAACACACATATAAATACTAAGTATAACTAAAGTTGTTACATATCAGTATGTAGCACGTTAAAAGGCCTATCTCCTAAGGTACAAGCATCATTAAAGGTATTAAGAATGACTGAAAATTTGAGTGAAAGAACTTCCCTCAGTTGCTTAGCCTTGGATCGAGTGATTGGTCCTAATGGTAAGACCTCTGGATCAGCTTCCTTAGCTGGCATAGATGTGCTCACATCAAGAGGGAACATTCATTATGACATATGCTAGAAGAGAGGGGTTATTCACTGCGTCATGCGCTCAAAGAGAGATGTCGCCCATCATGGTATACGCTCTAAAAAAGGGATTGTTCATTATGACAAGCACTCAAGATAAGGGTCAATCATCGCGACATGCACTTGAAGAGAGGGGTCATTCATCACGATGTATGTTCAAAGAGAGGGGTCGTCCATCATGGTATACGCTCAAAGAGAGGGATCGTTCACCATGACATGCACTAAAAGCAAGGGGTCATTCACATCAAGACATATGCTCAAAGAAAGGGGTCGTCCATCACGGTATACGCTCTATGAAAGGGACCGTTCATTATGACATGCACTCGATGAGAGGGGTCCATTCATCGTGACATATACTCAAAGAGGAGAATCGTCCATCACGGTATACGATCAAAGAGGGAGATCATTTATCATGACATGCACTCGAAGAGATGGGTCATTCATCGTGAGATACGCTAAAAGAGAGTGGTCGTCCATCACGGTATACGATCAAAGAGAGGTACCATTCACCATGAAATGCACTCGAAGAGAGGGGTCATTCAACGCGACATACGCTCAAAGAGAGGGTTCATCCATGACAGCATAGGCTCAAAGAGAGGGACCGTTCATTATGAAATACGCTCGAAGAGAGGGGTCATTCACCGCGATATACGCTCAAAGAGAGGGGTCAGCCATCACGGTATACGCTCTAAGATAGGGATCGTTCATTACAAAATATGCTCGAAGAGAGGGGTCATTTATAGCCACATATGCTTAAAAAGAGGGTTATCCATCACGTTATACGCTCAAAGAGAGGAACCGTTCATTATGAAATACGCTCGGAGAGAAGGATCATTCACCGCGACATACGCTCAAAGAGAGAGGTCAATCATCACGACATATACTCAAAGAGAAGGGTCGTCCATCAGGGTATACGCTCTAAGAAAGAGACTATTATTATGACATGCACTTGAAGAGGGGTCATTCATCACGACGTATGTTCAAAGAGAGGGGTCGTCCATCATGGTATACGCTCAAAGGGAGGGATCGTTCACCATGACATGTACTAAAAGAGAGGGGTCATTCACATCAAGACATATGCTCAAAGAAAGGGGTCGTCCATCACGGGATACAATCAAAGAGAGGGACCGATTATTACGACAAACTCTAGAAGTGAGGGGTCATTCACCGCGACATACTCTCAAAGAGAGGGGTCGTCCATCACGGTACACGCTCTATGAAAGGGACCGTTCATTATGACATGCACTCGATGAGAGGGGTCCATTCATCGCGACATATACTCAAAGAGGGAGATCGTCCATCACGGTATACAATCAAAGAGGGGGATCATTTACCATGACATGCACTCGAAGAGAGGGGTCATTCAGCGTGAGATACGCTAAAAGAGAATGGTCGTCCATCACGGTATACGCTCAAAGAGAGGTACCGTTCACCATGAAATGCACTCGAAGAGAGGGGTCATTCAACGCGACACACGCTCAAAGAGAGGGTTCATCAATCATAGCATACGCTCAAAGAGAGGGACCGTTCATTATGAAATACGCTCAAAGAGAGGGGTCAACCATCACGGTATACGCTCTAAGAAAGGGATCGTTCATTACGAAATACGCTCGAAGAGAGAGGTCATTTATAGCCACATATGCTTAAAGAGAGGGTCATCCATCACGGCATACGCTCAATGAGAGGGACCGTTTATAATGAAATACGCTCGAAGAGAGGGGTCATTCACCGCGACATACGCTCAAAGAGTAGGGTCATCCATCACGGGATACGCTTTAAGAAAGAGACCGTTCATTATGAAATATGCTCGAAGAGAGTGGTCATTAAACACGACATATGCTCAAAGATAAGGGTCATCCATCACGGTATACGCTCTAAGAAAGGGACCTTTCATTATGACATGCACTCGAAGAGAGGGGTCATTCATCGCGACATACGCTCAAAGAAAAGGGTCGTCAATCATGGAATACGCTCTAAGAAAGGGACCATTCATTATGACATGCACTCGAAGAGAGGGGTCATTCATCACGACATACGCTCAAAGAAAAGGGTCATCCATCATAGTATACGCTCAAAGAAAGGGACCGTTCATTATGACATGCACTAGAAGAGAGAGGTCATCCAATGCGACATACGCTCAAATAGAGGGGTCATCCGTCACGGTATACGCTTAAAGAGAGGGATTATTCATCATGACTTGCACTCGATAAGAGGGGTAATTGATCGCAACATACGCTAAAAAAGTGAGGTCATCGATCACGGTATAGGCTCAAAGAGAGGAACCATTCAGTATGACATGCCCTCGAAGAGAGGGGTCATTCATCGCGACCTACGCTCAAAGAGAGGGGTCGTCATCACGGTATATGCTCAAAGAAAGGGACCGTTCACCATGATAGGCACTCGAAGAGAGGGGTCATTCATCGTGGTATACGCTCAAAGAGAGGGGTCGTCCATCACGGCGTATGCAGAAAGAGAGGGACCTTTCATTATGTCTTACTCTCGAAGAGAGGCGTCATTCACCGCGACATACGCTTAAAGAGAGGGATCGTCCATCATGGTACACTATAAGAAAGGGACCGTTCATTATAACGTGCACTAGAAGTGTGCGGTCATTCATCGCGACATAAGCTCAAAGAGAAGGTTCGTCCATCACGGTATATGCTCTAAGAAAGGGACCATTCATTATGATATTAACTCGAAGAGATGGGTCATTCATCGCGACATACACTCAAAGAGAGGGGTCGTCCATCACTGTATACGCTCAAAGAGGCAGACCGTTCACCCTGACATGCACTCAAAGAGAGGGGTCATTCGTCACAACGTGTCCTCAAAGAGAGGGGTCGTCCATCACGGGATACGCTCTAAGAGAGGGACTATTTATTATTACATGCACTCGAAAAAAAGGGTCATTCAACGTGACATACATTCAAAGAGAGGGGACGTCCATCAACGTATACACTGAAAGAGAGCGATCGTTCACCATGACATGCACTCAATGAGAGGGGTCATTCCATCACGGAATACGCTCATAGACAAGGACCGGTCAATACGACATACTCTCGAAGAGAGGGGTCACTCACCACGTCATAAGCTCAAAGAGAGGGGTCGTCTATCACGATATACACTCTATGAAAGGGTTATACGCTCAAAGAGAGGTGTAGTCCATCACGGTATACGCTTTAAGAAAGGGACCGTTTATTATGACAATCACTCGAAGAGAGGGGTCAATCATCGCGACATACGCTCAAAGAGAAAGATCGTCCATCACGGGATACGCTCTAAGAAATGAACTATTTATGATGAAATGCAGCCGAAGAGAGGGGTCATTCATCGCGACATACATTCAAAGAGAGGGGTCATCCATCACGGTATACTCTCAAAGAGAGGGACCGATCATTACGGCATACTCTCGAAGTGAGGGGTCATTCGCCGCGACATACGCTCAAAGAGAAAGGTCTTCTATCACGATATACGCTCAAAGAAAGGGACCGTTCATTATGACATGCACTCGAAGAGAGGGGTATACATTCAAAGAGACGTGTCATCCATCACGGTATTCCCTCTAAGAATTGGACCGTTCATTACGATATGCACTAGAAGAGAGGGTTCAATCATCGCGTCATATGCTTAAAGAGAAGGGTCGTCCATCACGGTGTACGCTCTAAGAAAGGGAGTGTTTATTATGGCAAGCACTTGAAGAGAGGGGTCATTCATCGCGGCATACGTTGAAAGAGAGGGGTCATCCATCACGGTATGTGCTCAAAGAGGGACTGTTCACCATGACATGCATTAAAAGAGAGGGGTCATTCATCGCGACATACGCTCAAAGAGAGGGGTCGTCCATCACTGTGTACGCTCAAAGAGAGGGGTCCTCCATCACGGTATACGCTCAAAGAGAGTGGTCGTCCATCACGGTATACGCTCAAAGAGAGGGGTCGTCCATCACTGTATACACTCAAAGAGAGGGGTCGCCCATCACGGTATACGCTCAAAGAGAGGGGTCGTCCATCACGGTATACGCTCAAAGAGAGGGACCTTTCACCATGACATGCCCTCAAAGAGAGGGGTCATTCATCGCGACATAAGCTCAAAGAGAGGGGTCGTCCATCAAAGGATATGCTCAAAGAGAGGGACCGATCATTACGACATACTCTCGAGGAGAGGGGTCATTCATCAAGACATTGCTCAAAGAGAGGGGTCGTCCATCACGGCATACGCTCAAACAGAGGGACTGTTCATTATGACATACTCTCGAAGAAAGGGGTCTTTCACCACGATATACATTCAAACAGAGGAGTCGTGTATTACGGTATACGCTCTTACAATGTGATCTTTCATTATGATATGCACTCGAAGAGAGGGGTCATTCATCGCGACATACGCTCAAAGAGAGGGGTCGTCCATCACGGCATATACTCAAAATGAGGGGCAGTTCATTATGACATACTCTAGTAGTGAGGGGTCATTCACTGCGACATACTCTAAAAGAGAGGGGTCGTCCATCACGATATACGCTCAAAGAGAGGGACCCGTTAATTATGACATACGCTCAAGGAAAGGTGATGTACATCACGGTATACGCTCTAGGAAAGAGATTGTTCATTATGAGATGCAATCAAATAGAAGGGACATTGATCGCAATATACGCTCAAAGGGAATGGTCGTCCATCGCAGTATGCGCTCAAAGAGAGGGGCCGTTCAGCATGATATGCACTCAAAGAGAAGGGTCATTCATCAAGACATACGCTCAAAGAGAGGGGTCGTCCAGCACGGTATACGCTCAAAGAGAGGGGCCATTCAGCATGACATGCACTCAAAGAGAGCGGTCATTCACAGCGTCATACGCTCAAAGAGAGGGGTGGTCCATCACGGCATACGCTCAAACAGAGGGACCGTTCATTATTATATACTTCCGAAGATAGGGTTCATTCACCGCGACATACGCTCAAAGAGAGGAACCGTTCACCATGACATGCACTCTAAGAGAAGGTCATTCATCATAACATACACTCAAAGAGACGAGTCATCGATCACGGTATACGCTCAAAGAGAGAGATCGTTCATTATGACATGCACTCAAAGAGAGGGGTTATTCATCGCGATAGACGCTCACAGAGTGGGGTCGTCCATCACGGTAAATGCTCAAGGAGAGGGATCATTCATTATGACATACATTCGAAGAGAGGGTCATTTATCGCGACATACGCTCAAAGAGAGCTGCCGTCCAATACGGTAAACACTCAAAGAGAGGGACTATTCACCACGACATACGATCAAGGATAGGGGTCGTCTATCACTATACGCTCTAAGAAAGGGACCGTTCATTATGACATGCACTCGAGTGTGCGGTTATTCATCACGACATATTCTCAAAGAGAAGGGTCGTCCATCACGGTATACGCTCTAAGAAATGGACCATTCATTATGACAGTAACTCGAAGAGATGGTTCATTCATCGCGACATACACTCAAAGAGAAAGGTCTTCCATCACGGTGTATGCTCAAAGAGGGGGACCGTTCACCCTGACATGCACTCAAAGAGAGGGGTCATTCGTTGCGACATATACTCAAAGAGAGGGGTCGTCCATCACGGGATACGCTCTAAGAAAGGGACTATTTATTATGACATGCACTCGAAGAAAGGGGTCATTCATCGCGACCTACATTCAAAGAGAGGGGTCGTCCATCACGGTATATGCTGAAAGAGAGCGACCGTTCACCATGACATGCACTCAATGAGAGGGGTCATTCCATCACGGAATACGCTCATAGACAAGGATCGGTCATTACGACATACTCTCGAAGAGAGGGGTCTCTCACCACATCATACGCTCAAAGCGAGGGGTCATTCATCATGATATACGCTCTAAGAAAGGGTTATACGCTTAAAGAGATGAGCCGTCCATCACGGTATTCCCTCTAAGAAATGGACCGTTCGTTACGACATGCATCGAAGAGAGGGTTCAATCGTCGCATCATACGCTAATAGAGAAGGGTCTTCCATCACGGTGTACGCTCTAAGAAAGGGAGTATTTATTATGGCAAGCACTCGAAGAGAGGGGTCATCCATCACGGTATACGCTCAAAGAGAGGGATCGTTCACCATGACATGCACTCAAAGAGAGGGGTCATTCATCGCGACATACGCTCAAAGAGAGGGGTCGTCCATCACGGGATACGCTCAAAGAGAGGGACCGATCATTACGACATACTCTGAAAGAGAGGGGTCATTCACCGTAACATACGCTCAAAGAGTGGGGTCGTCCATCACGATATACGCTCTAAGAAAGGGACCGTTCATTATGACATACACTCGAAGAGAGGGGTCATTCATCGCGACATACGGTGAAAGAGGTGGATCGTCCATCACGGTATAACTCAAAGAGAGAGATCATTCACCATGTCATGCACTCGAAGAGAGGAGTCATTCATCAAGACATACGCTCAAAGAGAGGAGTCGTCCATCACAGCATACGCTCAAACAGAGGGACCGTTCATTATGACATACTCTCGAAGAGAGGGGTCATTCACCACGACGTACATTCAAAGAGAGGAGTCGTGTATCACGGTATACGCTCTTACAATATGATTGTTCATTATGATATGCACTCAAAGAGAGGGGTCATTCATCGCGACATACGCTCAAAGAGAGGTCGTCCATCACGGCATATACTCAAAAAGAGGGGTCGTTCATTATGACATACTCTAGTAGTGAGGGGTCATTCACCGCGACATACTAGAAAAGAGAGGGGTCATGCATCACGATATACGCTCAAAGAGAGGGACCCGTTAATTATGACATATGCTCGAAGAGAGAGATCTATCACTACGACATACGCTCAAGGAAGGTTATGTCCATCACGGTATACGCTCTAGGAAAGGGATTGTTCATTATGAGATGCACTCAAACATAAGGGCATTGATCGTGACATACGCCCAAAGGGAAGGGTCATCCATCACAGTATTTGCTCAAAGAGAGGGGTCGTTCAGCATGACATGCACTCAAAGAGAAGGATCATTCCTCAAGACATACGCTCAAAGAGAGGGGTCGTCCATCACGGTATACGCTTAAAGAGAGGGGCTGTTCAGCATGACATGCACTCAAAGAGAGTGGTCATTCACAGTGACATATGCTCAAAGAGAAGGGTCGTCCATCACGCTCTAAGAAAGGGGACCGTTCATTATGACATGCACTCGAAGAGTCATTCATCGCGACATACGCTCAAAGAGAGGGGTTGTCCATCACACTATACGCTCAAAGAGAGGGACCGTTCACCATGACAAGCACTCAAAGAGAGTGGTGGTCCATCACGGCATACGCTCAAAGAGAGGGACCGTGCATTATTATATACATCCGAAGAGAGGGTTCATTCACTGCGACATACGCTCAAAGAGAGGAACTGTTCACCATGACATGCACTCGAAGAGAAGGTCATTCATCGCAACATACACTCAAAGAGACGAGTCATCGATCACGGTATACGCTCAAAGAGAGGAACTGTTCATTATGACATGCACTCAAAGAGAGCATTTATTCATCGTGATAGACACTAAAAGAGTGGGGTTGTCCATCACGGTAAATGCTCAAGGAGAGGGATCGTTCATTATGACATACATTCGAAGAGAGGGTCATTTATCGTGACATACGCTCAAAGAGAGAGGTCGTCCAATACGGTAAACACTCAAAGAGAGGGACTATTAACCCCGACATACGATCAAGGAGAGGGGTCGTCTATCACGGTATAAGCTCTAAGAAAGGGACGTTCATTATGACATGCAATTGAGTGTGCGGTGATTCATCACGACATATGCTCAAAGAGAAGGGTCATCAATTACGGTTTACGCTCAAACAAATGGACCATTCATTATGACATAACTCGAAGAGATGGGTCATTCATCACGACAAACACTCAAAGAGAGGGGTCTTACATCACGGTATACACTCAAAGAGTGGGACCGTTCAACCTGACATGCACTCAAAGAGAGGGGTCATTCGTCGTGACATATGCTCAAAGAGAGGGGCCATCCATCACGGAATACGCTCTAAGAAATGGACTATTTATTATGACATGCACCCGAAGAGAGGGAACATTCATCGCGACATACATTCAAAGAGAGGGGTTGTCCGTTAAGGTATACGCTCAAAGAGAGGGACCGATCATTACGGCATACTCTCGAAGAGAGGGGTCATTCGCCGCAACATACGCTCAAAGAGAGAGGTCGTCTATCACGGTATACGGTCATAGAAAGGGACCTTTCATTTTGACATGCACTCGAAGAGAGGGGTATACGCTTAAAGAGAGGTGTCGTCCATCACGGTATTCCCTCTAAGAAATGGACCGTTCGTTACGACATGCACTCGAAGAGAGGGTTCAGTCATCGTGTCATACACTAATAGAGAAGGGTCGTCCATCACGGTGTACGCTCTAAGAAAGGGAGTATTTATTATGGCAAGCACTCGAAGAGAGGGGTCATTCATCGCAACATACGTTAAAAGAGAGGGGTCATCCATCACGGTATACGCTCAAAGAGAGGGATCGTTCACCATGACATGCACTCAAAGGGAGGGGTCATTTATCGCGACATATGCTCAAAGAGAGGGGTCGTCCATCATGGTATACGCTCAAAGAGAGGGGTTGTCCATCACGGTATACGCTCAAAGAGAGGGACCATTCACCGTGACATGTTCTCAAAGATGGGGGTCATTCATCGCGACATACGCTCAAAGAGAGGGGTAATCCATCACGGTATACGCTCAAAGAGAGGGACTGATCATTACGACATAGTCTCGAAGAGAGGGACCGATCATTACGACATACTCTCAAAGAGAGGGGTCATTCACCGTAACATACGCTCAAAGAGAGAGGTCGTCCATCACAATATACGCTCTAAGAAAGGGACATTTCATTATCACGTGCACTCGAAGAGAGGGGTCATTCATCGCGACATATGCACAATGAGAAGGGTCGTCCATCACGTTATACGCTCTAAGATATGTACCGTTCATTATGAAATACGCTTGAAGAGAGGGGTGATTCACCGCAACATACGCTCAAAGAGAGGCGTCATCCATCACGGTAGACGCACTAAAAAAGGGTCTGTTAATTATGAACTACCCTCAAAGAGGGGGGTCATTCACCGCGACTTACGCTCAAAGAGAAGGGACATCCAAAATGTTATACGCTATATAGGAAAGGAACCGTTCATTATGACATGCACTCGAAGAGAGGGGTCATTCATCGCGACGTACAGTGAAAGAGTTGGGTCATCCATCACGGTATACACTCAAAGTGAGAGATCATTCACCATGTCATGCACTCGAAGAGAGGGGTCATTCATCAAGACATACGCTCAAAGAGAGGGATCGTCCGTCACGACATATGCTCAAACAGAGGGACCGTTCATTATGACATACTCTCGAAGAGAGGGGTCATTCACCACGACATACATCCAAAGAGAGGAGTCGTCTATAACGGTATACGCTCTTACAATGTGATCATTCATTATAACATGCACTCGAAGAGAGGGGTCATTCATCACGACATACGGTGAAAGAGTTGGGTCGTCCATCACGGTATACACTCAAAGAGAGAGATCATTCGCCATGTCATGCACTCGAAGAGAGGGGTCATTCATCAAGACATACGCTCAAAGAGCGGAGTCGTCCGTCATGGCATACGCTCAAACAGAGGGACCATTCATTATGACATACTCTCGAAGAGATGGTTCATTCACCACGACATACATTCAAAGAGAGGAGTCGTCTATCACGGTATACGCTCTTACAATGTGATCGTTCATTATGAAAAACACTCAAAGAGAGGGGTTATTCATCGCGACATATGCTCAAAGAGAGGGGTTGTCCATCACAGTATACGCTCAAAGAGAGGGATCGTTCACCATGACAAAGCACTCTAAGAGAGTGGTCATTCGTGGCGACATACGCTCAAAGAGAGGGACCGTTCATTATTATATACTTCCGAAGAGCGGGTTCATTCACCGCGACATACACTCAAAGAGAGGAACCATTCACCTTGACATACACTCGAAGAGAAGGTCATTCATCGCAACATAGACTAAAAGAGACGGGTCACCGATCACGGTATACGCTCAAAGAGAGGGACCTTTCATTATGACATGCACTCAAAGAGAGGGGTTATTCATTGCGATAGTCGCTCAAAGAGTGGGGTCGCCCATTACAGTAAATGCTCAAGGAGAGGGATCGTTCATTATGACATACATTCGAAGAGAGGGTCATTTTTCGCGACATACGCTCAAAGAGAGCAGTCGTCCAATACGGTAAACACTCAAAGAGAGGGACTATTCACTGCGACATACTATCAAGGAGAGGGGTCGTCTATCACGGTATACGTTCTAAGAAAGGGACCATTCATTATGACATGCACACGAGTGTGCGGTCATTCATCACGACCTATGCTCAAAGAGAAGGGTCGTCCATCACGGTATACGCTCTAACAAGTGAACCATTCATTATGATATTAACTCGAAGAGATGTGTCATTCATCGCGACACACTCAAAGAGAGAGGTCGTCCATCATGGTATACGCTCAAAGAGGGGGACCGTTCACCCTAACATGCACTCAAAGAGAGGGGTCATTTGTCGCGACATAACTCAAAGAGAGGGGTCGTCCATCACGGGATACGCTCTAAGAAAGGGACTATTTATTATGACATGCACTCGAAGAAAGGGGTCATTCATCGTGACATACATTCCAAGTGAGGGGTCGTCCATCACGGTATACGCTGAAAGAGAGCGACCGTTCACCATGACATGCACTCAATGAGAGGGGTCATTCCATCACGGAATACGCTCATAGACAAGGATCGATCATTATGACATACTCTCGAAGAGAGGGGTCTCTCACCACGTCATACGCTCAAAGAGAGGGTTGTCCATGACGATATATGCTCTAAGAAAGGGTTATACGCTCAAAGAGAGGTGTCGTCCAGCACGGTATACGCTTTAAGAAAGGGACCCTTTATTATGACATTCACTCGAAGCGAGGGGTCAATCATCAC
Source organism: Abelmoschus esculentus (assembly GCA_035048815.1). Taxonomy (NCBI): domain Eukaryota; kingdom Viridiplantae; phylum Streptophyta; class Magnoliopsida; order Malvales; family Malvaceae; genus Abelmoschus; species Abelmoschus esculentus. The sequence goes on along the minus strand of JAUCBN010000007.1, from coordinate 14,591,126 downwards.
CACATACGCTCAAAGAGAAGGATCATCCATCACGTGATACGCTCTAAGAAATGGACTATTTATTATGACATGTACCCGAAGAGAGGGGTCATTCATAGCGACATACATTCTAAGAGAGGGGTCGACCATTACGGTATACGCTCAAAGAGAGGAACCGATCATTACGGCATACTCTCAAAGAGAGGGGTGATTCGCTGCAACATACGCTCAAAGAGAGAGGTCGTCTATCATGGTATACGCTCAAAGAAAGGGACCGTTCATTATGACATGCACTCAAAGAGTGGGGTATACGCTCAAAGAGAGGTGTCGTCCATCACGGTATTCCCTCTAAGAAATGGCCCGTTCGTTACGACATGTACTCGAACAGAGGGTTCAATCATCGCGTCATACGCTAATAGAGAAGGGTCGTCTATCACGGTGTACGCTCTAAGAAAGGGAGTATTTATTATGGCAAGCACTCGAAGAGAGGGGTCATTCATCGCAACATACGTTCAAAGAGAGGGGTCATCCATCACGGTATATGCTCAAAGAGAGGGATCGTTCACCATGACATGCACTCAAAGAGAGGGGTCATTCATCGTGACATACGCTCAAAGAGATGGGTCGTCCATCACAAGATACGCTCAAAGAGAGGGACCGATCATTACGACATACTCTCGAAGAGAGGGACCGATCATTACGACATACTCGCAAAGAGAGGGGTCGTCCATCACGATATACGCTCTAAGAAAGGGACATTTCATTATCACGTGCACTCGAAGAGAGGGGTCATTCATCGCGACATATCCACAATGAGAAGGGTTGTCCATCACGATATACTCTCTAAGATAGGGACCGTTCATTATGAAATACTCTTGAAGAGAGGGGTGATTCACCGCGACATACGCTCCAAGAGAGGGGTCATCCATCACGGTAGACGCACTAAGAAAGGGTCCGTTAATTATGAACTACCCTCGAAGGGAGGGGTCATTCATCGCGATATACGCTCAAAGAGAAGGGACATCCATCACATTATACGCTATAGGAAAGGAACGGTTCATTATGACATGTACTCGAAGAGCGGGGTCATTCATCGCGACATACGATGAAAGAGTTGGGTCGTCCATCATGGTATACACTCAAAGAGAGAGATCATTCACTATGTCATGCACTCGAAGAGAGGGGTCATTCATCAAGACATACGCTCAAAGAGAGGGGTCGTCCGTCACGGCATACACTTAAACAGAGGGACCGTTCATTCTGTCATACTCTCAAAGAGAGGGGTCATTCACCACGACATACATTCAAAGAGAGGAGTCGTCTATCACGATATACACTCTTACAATGTGATCGTTCATTTTGATATGCACTCGAAGATAGGGGTCATTCATTGCGACATACGCTTAAAGAGAGGGGTCGTCCATCACGGCATATGCTAAAAACGAGGGACCATTCATTGTGACATACTCTAGTAGTGAGGGGTCATTCACCGCGACATACGCTAAAAGAGAGGGACGGAGTATTATGACATGCACTCAAAGAGAAAGGTCATTCATCACGACATACGCTCAAAGAGAGGGGTCGCCCATCACGGTATACGCTCAAAGAGAGGGGTCGTTCAGCATGACATACACTCAAAGATAGTGATCATTCACAGCGACATACGCTTAAAGAGAAAGGTCGTACATCAGCCTCTAAGAAAGGAACCGTTCATTATGACATGCACTCGAAGAGTCATTCATCGCGAGATACGCTCAAAGAGAGGGGTTGTCCATCACAGTATACGCTCAAAGAGAGGGACCGTTCACCTTGACATGAACTCGAAGAGAGTGGTCATTCGTGGCGACATACGCTCAAAGAGAGGGGTGGTCCATCATGGCATTCTCTCAAAGAGAGGGACCGTTCATTATTATGTACTCTCGAAGAGAGGGTTCATTCACCGCGACATACGCTCAAAGAGAGGAACTGTTCACCATGACATGCACTCGAAGAGAGGGGTCATTCATCGCGACATACATTGAAAGAGAGGGGTCATCCATCACGGTATACGCTCAAAGAGAGGGATTGTTCATCATGACATGCACTCAAAGAGAGGGGTCATTCATCGCGACATATGCTCAAAGAGAGGGGTCGTCCATCACTGTATACGCTGAAAGAGAGGGGTCGTCCATCACGTTATACGCTCAAAGAGAGGGACCGTTCACTATGACATATGCTCAAAGAGAGGGGTCGTCCATCACTGTATACGCTGAAAGAGAGGGGTTGTCCATCACGTTATACGCTCAAAGAGAGGGACCGTTCACCATGACATGCACTCAAAGAGAGGGGTCGTCCATCACGAGATATGCCTAAAGAGAGGGACCGATCATTACGACATACTCTCGAAGAGAGGGGTCATTCACCGCAACATACACTCAAAGAGGGGGGTTATCCATCACGATATACGCTTTAAGAAAGGGACATTTCATTATGACGTGCACTCGAGGAGAGGGGTCATTCATCGCGAGATATGCACAATGAGAAGCGTCGTCCATCACGGTATACGCTCTATGAAAGGGACCGTTCATTATGAAATACGCTTGAAGAGAGGGGTCATTTACCGCGACATACGCTCAAAGAGAGGGGTCATCCGTCATGGTAGACGCACTAAGAAAGTGTCCGTTAATTATGAACTACCCTTGAAGATAGGGGTCATTCACCGTGACATACGCTTAAAGAGAATGGACATACATCACGTTATACGCTATAGGAAAGGGACCGTTCATTAAGACATGCACTCGAAGAGAGGGGACATTCATCGTTACATACGGTGAAAGAGTTGGATCGTCCATCACGGTGTAACTCAAAGAGAGAGATCATTCACCATGTCATGCAATCGAAGAGAGGGGTCATTCATCAACACATACGCTCAAAGAGAGGGATCGTCCGTCACGGCATATACTCAAAAAGAGGGGCCGTTCATTATGACATACTCTAGTAGTGAGGGGTCATTCATCGCGACATACGCTAAAAGAGAGGGATCGTCCATTACAATATACGCTCAAAGAGAGGGACCTGTTAATTATGACATACGCTCTAGGAAAGGGATTATTCATTATGAGATGCACTCGAACAGAAGGGACATTGATCGCGACATACGCTCAAAGGGAAGGGTCGTCCATCGCAGTATGCGCTCAAAGAGAGGGGTCGTTCAGCATGACATGCACTCAAAGAGAAGGGTCATTCATCAAGACATACGCTCAAAGAGAGGGGTCGTCCATCACGGTATACGCTCAAAGAAAGGGGTCGTTCAACATGACATGCACTCAAAGAGAGTGGTCATTCACAGCGACATATGCTCAAAGAGAAGGGTCGTCCATCATGCCATAAGAAAGGGACCGTTCATTATGACATGCACTCGAATAGTCATTCTTCACGATATATGCTCAAAGAGAGGGGTTGTCCATCATAGTATATGCTCAAAGAGAGGGATCGTTCACCATGACAAGCACTCTAAGATATTGGTCATTCGTGGCGAGATTCGCTCAAAGAGAGGGGTGGTCCATCACGGCATACGCTCAAAGAGATCGACCGTTCATTATTATATACTTCCGAAGAGAGGGTTCATTCACCGCGACATACGCTCAAAGAGAGGAACCGTTCACCATGACATGCACTCGAAGAGAAGGTCATTCATCGCAACATACACTCAAAGAGACGGGTCATCGATCACGGTATACACTCAAAGAGAGGGACCGTTCATTATGACATGCACTCAAAGAGAGGGGTTATTCATCGCGATAGACGCTCAAAGAGTGGGGTCGTCCATCACGGTAAATGCTCAAGGAGAGGGATCGTTCATTATGACATACATTCGAAGAGAGGGTCATTTATCGCGACATACGCTCAAAGAGAGCGGTCGTCCAATACGGTAAACACTCAAAGAGAGGGACTATTCACCGTGACATACGATCAAGGAGAGGGGTCGACTATCACGGTCTACGCTCTAAGAAAGGGACAGTTCATTATGACATGCACTTGAGTGTACGGTTATTCATCACGACATATGCTCAAAGAGAAGGGTCGTCCATCACGGTATACACTCTAACAAATAGACCATTCATTATGACATTAACTCGAAGAGATAGGTCATTCATCGCGATATACACTCAAAGGGAGAGGTCATCCATCACGGTATACACTCAAAGAGGGGGACCGTTCACCTTGACATGCACTCAAAGGGAGGGGTCGTCCATCACGGGATACGCTCCAAGAAAGGGACCGTTCACCATGACATGCACTCAATGAGAGGGGTCATTCCATCATGTAATACGCTCATAGACAAGGATCGGTCATTAGGACATACTCTCGAAGAGAGGGGTCTCTAACCACGTCATACGCTCAAAGAGAGGGGTCGTCCAGCACGATATACGCTCTAAGAAAGGGTTATACGCTCAAAGAGAGGTGTCGTCCATCACGGTATATGCTTTAAGAAAGGGAATGTTTATTATGACATTCACTCGAAGAGAGGAGTCATTCATCGCGACATATACTCAAAGAGAGGGGTCGTCCATCACGGTATAGGCTCAAATAGAGGGGTCGTCCATCATGGTATACGCTCAAAGAGAGGGACCGTTCACCATGACATGCACTCAAAGAGAGGGGTCATTAATCACGACATACGCTCAATGAGAGGGGTCGTCCATCACGGGATACACTTAAAGAGAGGGACCGATCATTACGATATACTCTCGAAGAGAGGGACCAATCATTACGACATACTCTCGAAGAGAGGGGTCATTCACCGTAACATACGCTCAAAGAGAGGGGTTGTCCATCACGATATACGCTCTAAGAAAGGGACATTTCATTATCAAGTGCACTTGAAGAGAGGGGTCATTCATCGCTACATATGCACAATGAGAAGGGTCGTCCATCACGGTATACGCTCTAAGATAAGGACCGTTCACTATGAAATACGCTTGAAGAGAGGGGTGATTCACTGCAACATTCGCTCCAAGAGAGGGGTCATCCATCATGGTAGACGCACTAAAAAAGGGTCTGTTAATTATGAACTACCCTCAAAGAGGGGGGTCATTCACCGCGACATACGCTCAAAGAGTTGGGTCGTCCATCACGGTATACACTCAAAGAGAGAGATCATTCATCAAGATATACGCTCAAAGAGAGGGATCATTCGTCACGACATACGCTATTAGAGTGCGTGTACCGATCTTTATAAAGCTCTTCTTCAGACTGAAATTCAATGGGATCCAGAGAGATCATGTCTTCATCCATAGGACCCCAAGTGCCTGGATCAATCGAAAGTTGGGTTCTATCTAAACTACTCATTTTCAAATGATATCCACATTGTTCACAAATATTCATTTTTGACTTAAGCAATTTCTTATAATTTAATCCATAACAATTTTCACATTGAACCCACAAATGCTTGTATAGATCCAGATCATTAGAACTTTCTTTTAGAGTTAAATCATTACCATTTTCTCGAGTTATTATATCGAAATTCTTGCCTTCACTACTCTTTCCACCTTCGCTACAAATGTAATTATAAATATAACTATCGTTGGAATTGTCACTTCCACTAAAAATGGAACTATCAATACAGATTTGAGAACGAAGATAAGAGTTAATACAACTATTAATGTGATTATTCCAACTATAGTTAGTATCATACAAGTTAAAATCATAGTGGGGATCGTCGCTTTTCGATCCATTATTAATATAACTAGAATTACGATAACTATAAAAAAAAACTTTCTAGTTCACTCAAAAAAGAATGATCATTGTTAATCTCAAAAATTTGATTTTCACTATCAAAATATATGGAATAACTATCCTGATTACTATCCCTAATTAAAAAGGTGTCATCAGAAATGAAATTCCGAATGTCTTTGATGTCTTTGACGCCAACTAAATGATCAACCTTACTGTAATAACTAGAGTTGTCACTCCAATCATGAATGTTTTTATCCGTATCATTTCTAGCCGGGTCTTCGTTTACACTACTATTTTCAATAGGACCAAGGTTATCCATTGATTTACTTAGCCCACATCTGTATTCTAATTCCCCCTTAGACAAGATCAAATTGAACCATGATTTTTCCATAGAGCTTTCTTGCCTCTATTTACATGAAAGTACAATAGATGAATAGTCATTCGATAAAAAATCAACTGAATATTTTATTTCCTATCAGAATACTAGATACAATCACTAGGGTTATTAACGAACAATGAGTGAATGTTGAAGGAAACGATTCTCTTTTTTGAGAACCTGGAGTAGCAGTTCATTATATATGATAGAGCTCTTTTTTCTTTTCAATTAGAAATATAAATTTTCAATTCGAAATAGTGATTTCCCCATGTTGTGTAAAATTCGCACTGAAAAAATGGAAATAAAGAAAATTTTCTCCTATCAAGACCCTTTTTCGTAAAATCTCGTCTACTAATACAATACAATAAGTTTCTATTCCAACACGGAACCAAAAGGACAACATGCAGGATGGGTAGAAGTTGTGATGCTTGGCTCGATCCATGATCCGAAACCGTGGGATATAGGATAGAAAAGAATACACCAATCCTAAGGATCCATACACATGCATAGGATTAATTATGGACCTAGGAGAAAATTTGAGTTGTGTTTAGTCTTTTATTTTTGTATTTAAGATTTTGTATATCTAGATAAAAATATATCTATCAAAAAGTGAACCACGGGTCAACTAAACGGTATTCCTATAGCAATCGGGGTTATGGATTTTCAGTTTATGGGGGTAGGAATTCTCTTATCCCATTCGGAAGGATTGTATCTCATAATTATCTATGACTGTTTATGTCTTTAGCACGACCACTTGATGAAATGCGGAGGGAAGCGGGATAAATGGCCGATACTACTGGAAGGATTCCTCTTTGGATAATAGGTACGGTAACTGGTATTCCTGTGATCGGTTTAATAGGTATTTTCTTTTATGGTTCATATTCTGGATTGGGTTCATCCCTTTAATATGTAATATAAGATGTAATTCTAATATGTAATATAAGATGTAATAATGGGATGAACTAAGTTATAGGCATGAAAGTGTAAGAACTCAACGGGGGCCCCCTCCTCTTTCTTTGTCTGATTCGCGAGGAGGGGGCCCGTTCAATTCTTAATGATCATGATCATAATATTTTGGTCGTATAAATGACAACAAATGGATCACTTTTTCCGATGATTTTTTTGAAAAACGAACTCAATTAATTGATTCATAGCATCTGTTCTTCGATAGTATCTATCGAGACTTTCAAGGTTAGAAGAAAAAAAAGGAATCACTCAATTGGATGACACAATATATATTTAATATATATATTATAATATATATATTATATATATATTATTTCTTTTTTTTTCTATCGACCAGATATCAAGCAAACCCTTTCTAGATTAGCCTAATCTTACTCTATTTATTTTAATTTTAGTATTTCATCAAAGTTTGAAATTCTTTTATAAGTTCATCATCGCATTGATTCTATTTTATCAAAAAACAAAAAAAGGATTCCTTCCCCCTTTTTTTTTATTGTCCATTACTTTATATTCTACTTATTTAGTTTAGACTTATTTTATACTTATTATATTATCCTTATTACTTATTCTATTATCCTTATTACTTATTCTATTAACTTAATCTATTATAAATAAATTATAAGTAAATAAAAAAAATAAAGGGTTCTGAAAAATCTGGAAAAATCTAAACAAAGAATAGCAATCTTTGACGAACGGGTTCCGTTATTATTTCGACACAAGAAAAGATATGTAAAATTCCTTTTCTTCTGTCGAAAGCTAAGAAGACGAAGAATACTCCCTGTAATTATTTGTTCCCCTCATTTATCCTTCCTTTCGATTCTCCGCTTACTTATCTTATGTTTAGTATCTAATCAAATTGAATTTAGAAAACAAAAACCATTCTGTGACATTTAAATCTGACAATAGGAATATAATTACACCCCTCCAATTTAATCCAATTTAGATTGAAAAAAGAAAAAAAAAGGTAAAGACAAATAGTCTTCTTCACAATATACATATTTTGAATGCTGGAAAAGTAATTCCTAGAGAAAGAATATAAACAAGCAAAAACTTTTCATACTTTTTTCATCATACCTAACCTAATTGCCAGGAAGAATTTGTTCTTTTTTACAAATTTGATGTTGATAAATCCACGGATCTAGAAATTCATTTCGGATACTTGAACCTTCTCAAACTGTTTCTTTTTAAGAACCAAAAAGATTTGTGCAAAAACAATAGATTCCAAGAAGAACAAAAGGCCTTGGACGCGTAGTGGATCTTGAAGTACTATTTCTGCATCCCCCTGACCAAATCCACCCACATTAGGATTAATTGTTAATGGTTGATCGAGTTTGATAGATTCACCCTCTGAAACAAGAAGTTCTGGTCCTGGGGGAATAACATCAACCACTTGATGTCCATCCAATGCATCCGTTATGGTTATTTCGTACCCCCCTTTTTCTTTTCGTATGATTTTGCTTACTATACCTGTTGCCGTAGCATTATAAACTGTATTGTTACTTTTGTTCCCGTCGGGATAAATCTGCCCCCTTCCCTTGTTTCCGCCTACGTATATGGGATATTTTAAGAAATGAACATCCTTATTACTAGCAGGGTCTGGGGAAAGAATAGGAAAGGTGATTTCACTATATTTTTGACCAGGAACAGGACCTATCACAAGAATATTTTTCTTAGTGGGGCGGTAGTTCTGAAAAGACAGATTGCCTATCTTTTCTTTCATCTCGGGCGAAATACGATCAGGAGGGGCTAACTCAAACCCCTCCGGTAAAATAAGAACAACACCCACATTCAAATCCCCTTTCTTACCATTAGCAAGAACTTGTTTCAGTTGCATATCATAAGGAATTCTAACAACCGCTTCAAATACAGTATCAGGAAGTACCGCTTGTGGAACCTCAATATCCACGGGTTTATTAGCTAAATGGCAATTGGCACATACAATACGTCCAGTTGCTTCTCGTGGATTTTCATACCCTTGATGCGCAAAAATGGGATATGCATTTGAAATGGATGCCCCGGTTATTATATAGATCATGAGCGATACGGAAATGGATCGAGTAATATCCTTCTTTATCCAAGAAAGAGTATTTCTAGTTTGCATGGTCCAATCATTGATTCCGAAAATTTCTACAATAAAATTAGGTAGGTCACTAGTATAGTTCCCTATCCACGATTCTGCTATTTACTTTTACTGAAAACTAAAAAAAAAATTACTGAAATAGAGGAGGCTCCTGATGGGTAGAGAGAGTAAAGTAAGTACGACTTTGCATGCTTTGCTTATATAGAAAGTAAGGAAAGATTATACTTGAATACGTGAATCATTTTTCAGTCATTCATTGAATGATAAATAACTACAAGTGACGGAGATACACGATTTAAATAACGAAAAATCCAATATTTAAAAATTGTATCTAGAATGACTGGAAATGTAGAAACAAGACCAGATATAATTTGATCATTATGAGCAAATCCAAAATCTTTGTAGATATAGCCAATCATTAGTTCCCAACCATGGGGCGAATGGAATCCGATACATAAATCTGTTAATAAAAGAATAGAAAAAGCTTTTATTGTGTCGCTTAAATTATATAGGAATTCTTGAATCCAAGAGTTAAGAATAAGAAGTTCTTCATTCCCCAAAATAGAATAACCACTTAGAATAACGAAACAGATTAGATTTGTCGAGAAGTGTAAAATCGTATGGATACGATCCTCATTGTGCATCTTGATCAATTGGATCGTTTCTTTGTGGATTCCTATACGTAGTTTTTGTAGATGTATTTCCGGGTATTCTTTTATCATTTCGTCCAACAGGAAGAGTTCCTCTACTTCTATAAATTGTTCTAGAATACTTTTTTCTTGTATATCATTCAAAAAGGTTTCGGATTGCCTAGCATTCCACCAATTAGTAATCCAAGATTTCAGACTTTTATTAAATGAGAGAGAGATCCACCAAGGCAAAAATACTATAGATGCAAGGTATAGAAGGGGAGTGAATGCTTTCTTTTTTGCCATTTTTTCATCTATGAATTGTTAATGAACCCACCTCATTCGTTGACTTTATGTGATCTAATCTTTCTATCAAGCATGCCTTTCATTATATTATTTAATTATAAGGTAGGGGCCCATGAATCTAGTCTTTGTTTTTTTTTTGATTCAGTGCTTAGTCCTTGAATCTAAAAAGAATACAGAAATAGAAAAAAAGAATCAATTTTGAATTCGAATGTTCGAATGAAATATCTATATTATTGTTATATTGATATTGTTATTGTTTCCAGATATATCAATTGATCAAATTCGAAGCAATTGCCCTCTTTTGATAACTGCCCGAAAGAACCGCTTCAAATAATAAAGATTGTTCTATTCAGATTTTGAGGCGAAGGAGCGCCCTGGCTATATTCTGTATCTAACGTATCAACTCAAAATATTGAAACTAAAAAGCGAAAATCCTTATTTCGAAATACTTTGATATATGAGACAAATCTATTATTTCGATTTCTTGCTTGTTTTGTTACCGAATTAAATTGAGTGGTTTTACAGACGCATAAAAAAACAATTTTTGTGGACAAAAAAGACTTTTTTTTATGTTATGACTCTTTCGTATACGTCTGCTTTGATTCGAATGGGCATTCTGAAGAAACTTCAGTTTAGTTCTGCTATAGAAAAAAGAGGATTCTTGGCTTGAGTTTTTTCCTCCTGGCGAGAAAGCATTTATTCTCTGCAATTCATTTCAAAGAACTTCAATCGGTACACGCAAAAAATAGGCCAATTCAGCAGCTTTTTGCTCAATTTCTCGCGGAGTTAAATTCTCATCAGTACGAGTCAAGGGAATGGCCCCCTGGCCTCTGATTTCCATATAAAGGACACGACGAGCATAAATACCCTCTTTAACTTCTATTCTGATGGACTGAATATCTTTCATAAGGAATCTTAGAAAAATGCGACGATTTTTTCTAGGAAAACCCCAACGAAAAATACATACTATTCCCTCTTGTCTATCAAATCGATCATAACCACTCCCTACATTCCAAAAAATCGTGCACCATAAATAGGAACTAATAAAGAGGCCCGCGATTCCATAGAAAGACATTACTATTCCTTGTGGAAAAAAAACTATTTGCTGAGACGGAAATAAAGATATCAAATTCCTACCAAGATAACTAGAAGTTCCAACTAATAAAAACCCTAATGAACCAAAAAAAAAGGATAAAGGCCCATCAGAAATTGCTTGTTTTTCGAGATCCCACTATAAATTCTATCCATATAGATTCTGATCGCCAACTCATACGTACTAGATCCAGTTGCATTTTATTGGAATTGAGAGAATAACCAAAATTTACTTTTTTTGTTTCCGAAGTAACTCTCATCAACTAGTACTATTTTGATATTTTGATATGAACTTTTAGAAGGAATTCATCAAATTGCTTAGATCTAAAATCATCCCCTTTTATATGATCCCCTATACAGATCTACTAGATATATAGACTTTAATTTCATACATCCGTTCGGTACTTGCTATAATTCATTTAACCCTATATCATGTTTACGTATGCATAAAAGGTTTCATTTATGTTCGGTTCGGGAAAGCCGGATGTTATACAATATTCTACTAAATAGGTATCCGTGGCATCTAAGTCTTGAAAAAAATAGATAAGATTTGGTCTTTGATCTTGGCCCCATCCAATCTAAAAAATCTTAGTTTTTTGAACATACAAAGATAAAAAAGCAATTGCAATTGCCGGAAATACTAGGCCTACTAAAGGCACAAAAATAGAGGGAAAGTTGCTAAATGTTGTCATAAAATGGGTACCTCAATTTAATATTTGTACCTGTTATATTGTTAGTTAGAAATATATCTTATAATGATTATATTATAATTCGTATATTATACTAAATATATCTAAATACTAAGTATTTCTAAGCGAGTCTAGATATCTAATAAGTACAAGGAATGTAGCGTTAAATAAAAGGACTTGCCCATCTTTCTAAATCAAATAAAATAGGTGTATGACAAGATAATCCACTTTCTTTATTATCTTACTTTATTCTTACTTTTCTTATTATTCTATTGTTCTTGTCTTCTAATTTTAATTAATTTTAATTTTGAATTTCAATTTTGAATTTAATAAATAAAAAGTTTATTACAAATTGTCGAAATATTCGATTCGTTAGAATCCGACCCAAGAACAGGGATTTTTAGTAAAAATCGAATTCTCGGGAGATATAGAAAGATGCAAAACTCTATATTTATATTATATTTTTTTATATTTTTTCTATATTTGAATTATATATACATATGCAAGCAATAGAGGAAGATAAAATTCGTTTTATTTGTCTCGCCAAATTCGAATTTCATTTCACAGAAGGAAAAATTCACTTTTTATCTTGTCGATAGAGGTTTACTCATTAGTAATATTGGATAATAATAATTATCCACAGAGGGACCGTTCATTATGACATACTCTCGAAAAGAGGGGTCATTAACCACAACATACATTCAAAGAGAGGAGTCGTCTATCACGGTATACGCTCTTACAATGTGATCGGTCATTATGACATGCACTCAAAGAGAGGGATCATTCATCGCGACATACGCTCAAAGAGAGTGGTCGTCCATCACGGTATATGCTCAAAAAGAGGGGCCATTCATTATACTTAGACTTTTATTGGCTTTTGTGACATTTACTGTTTATAAAATTTATGGGTTGAACTTAATTAATTATATATTTAATTTTTTTATAATTTTAAATTATTAATTATTTAATAATTTATCCGAATATTTTATTATTTTTGTAAAAATCCTAACTTGCGATACAAGTTTTCAGTCTGTAAACCCTAACTTGTAATCTAAGAAATTAGGTTAATTTTAGGGGTTACAGTATGAAAACGTATAAACAAGCTAAAAACATGATGCAAACATGTTTATGAGCTATGAAACTTATTGAAACATGTAATACTTAATATATATAATGCACACACTTATGTACTAACTCTAACTAATGTAAACACACATATAAATACTAAGTATAACTAAAGTTGTTACACATAAGTATATAACACGTTAACAGGCATATCTCCTAAGGTACAAGCATCATTAAAGGTATTAAGAATGACTGAAAATTTGAGTGAAAGAACTTCCCTCAATTGCTTTGTCTTGGATCGAGTGATTGGTCCTAATGGTAAGACCTCTGGATCAGCTTCCTTAGCTGGCATAGATGTGCTCACATCATCCCCCCCTTCTTGAAAAGGATTTGTCCCCAAATCTGCACAATCATCAAATGGGGATAAGTCTAAAACATTGAATGTAGCTCTTACATTGAATTCTCCCGGTAAGTCCAACTTGTAAGATTTGTCATTCAGTTTCTCCAACTCTTGAAAAGGACAATCTCCTCGTGGTAACAACTTGGATTTACGCTGAGCTGAAAAACGTTCCTTTCTGAAGTGAACCCAAACCCAATCACCAACATCGAAGGTAACTTGCTTACGACCCTTATTAGCTTGCTTCTCGTACTGCTGAGTCCTTTGCTCAAGGTTCTCCTTAACCTATTGATGCAACTTCTTTACAAATTTAGCCTTGGATTGGCCGTCCTTGTTCATCACCTGTTCATGTGGTAAAGGCAACAAATCAAGTGGAGTGATAGGATTAAATCCATAAACAGCCTCGAAAGGCAACATTTTAGTAGCAGAATGAACAGCATGATGATAAGCAAACTCAACATGTGTCAAACAATCCTCCCAAGTCTTAATGTTCTTTTTAATGATGGAATGAAGTAAAGTAGATAAAATTCGATTAACATCCTCTGCTTGTCCATCAGTCTGGGGATGAATAAGGACCTCTCGAATCAACCCTTGAGGAATGCAAAGTCTTCCTTCCTTTTAAAGATAACCATTGTGACGATCGAACTTCTCATCTACACCTTTTTCACACAATGCATATCTTTCTCCAAAATCAAGGTCAATAACGTATAACTCTCGAATATAAGCAAATCCAATTAAATGAGAGCCCAAATAATTCATAAGTACATACCTACGAGATAAGGCATCTGCAACAGTATTGTCTTTACCTTTCTTGTAACGAATGACATAAGGAAAAGACTCTAAAAACTCGACCCACTTAGCATGCCTCTTATTCAACTTGTGTTGGCTCGTGATATGTCGTAATGCCTCATGATCGGTATGAATCACGAACTCCTTAGGCAACAAATAATGCTGCCACATCTCCAATGCCCGAATCAGTGCATACATCTCCTTGTCGTAGACGGGATAATTCAATGTTGTACCATTAAGTTTCTCGCTAAAAAATGCAATGGGCCTCTTTTCCTGTGACAAAACAGCACCTATACCAATACCTGAAGCATCACATTCAACTTCAAACATTTTATCAAAGTCAGGTAATGCTAAAATAAGGGCTTTTGTCAAACATTCCTTTATTTTCAAAAAAGCATCCTCTTGTTCCTTAGTCCATGAGAAAGCGGAATTTTTCTTTACAATCCTGGTCAAGGGGGCGATAATGGAACTGAAATTGGGAACAAACCTACGATAGAAACTAGCTAAACCATGAAACGATCTAACCTGACTAATCGATGTCGGTCGTGGCCATTCTTGGATCGCCTTTATCTTCTCTGGATCAAGCTCCACTCCTTGTGCACTAACAATAAAGCCAACAAAGGTAACCTTGTCAGTACAAAACATACACTTCTGTAAATTGTCGTACAACCTTTCTTTTCGCAAAGTGCCTAGAACACTTCTCAAATGTCCCTCGTGTTCCTGCAATAATCGACTATAAACCAAAATATCATCAAAGTAAACGACACAAAATTTACCAATGTAAGGTCGCAAAACATGATTCATCAGCCTCATAAAAGTACTAGGTGCGTTAGTTAAACCAAAGGGCATCACTAACCACTCATACAAACCAAGTTTCGTTTTGAAGGCCGTCTTCCACTCATCACCTTCTCGTATCTGAATCTGATGATATTCGCTCTTTAGGTCTATCTTGGAGAAAATACATGCTCCACACAACTTGTCCAACATGTCATCGAGGGAAGGAATAGGATGTCAGTATTTGATGGTGATTTGATTCACTGCTCGACAATCAACACACATCCTCCAAGAACCATCTTTCTTAGGTGCTAAAAGCACAGGTACAACACAAGGACTCAAGCTTTCTCGAATATAACCCTTCTTGATATGAATCCGGTTGCGGAATATCCGAATTTGTATATGTGATTGCCCGATCGTGATTCTAGTAAGTAATTGATATGATTACAAGATGATACGACAATGGAATGATAAGTTGATTGTTGTGTTAAGGATGAAGTATGGAAAATATGGATGTATGGGTGATGGAAATGAAAAGATGAAATGTAATTGATGGTGCGGTGTAAACAAAGGAGGAACCAACACTAAAAAGTGAAGACCCGTTCCATAAGAGTTTTTAAACCGTGACTTGGGTGAAAGGCTAATGGATTGCGACCCTCTAGTTATATGAACTAGGAACCAACAATATAAAAAAAATGAAAAGGGATTAATGCCACAAGAACAATCTTGCAAGCCGATAAAGTTCAAAAAAGAACTTTAAAAGAGAACACTCTCAAAGTTTAATATATGCCAAAAGTTGTTCCTTTTACAATGAAATGAGTGCCTATTTATAGGTGTAAGACAACAACAAATTGATTAGCCTAGAACAAAGATTAAAGAATCATTATTATGGTGTTAAAGGCCTATTAATTTGTAGGTTATTCTATCTCCAATTGACAGCCAAAAAGGTTTGATCTAACAAGGATGAATGTAGACATTCATATCATCCACATGGAGAAACTCTTGGGCTATTGAACTTGATTAAGTTGTCATTCACCCTCCTTTAATGGGTTGTTGATAAAGCATTGAATTCAGCAATTGAATGGCCTCTTGAATTTGTTGAACAAGCATCTTGTGACTATTCCTGTACTGAATTTCCAGCATGCCCTGTCTTCACTAATTTATTCATATCTTAAGCTCCTGATATCGGATTGAGGTGATTAAAAGTGCGTTGGAAAGCTAAGAAATAGAGGAATAAGTTTGCAGAAGACCTCAAGACTCAAATATGCTTATATACAATACAAAAATGGCAAACAAGTTGACTGATATTCCTTGAACTCCCTCCTTAAGTGTTGCTTTAATTCTTGCCTTTACTCTCCCTTAAGTGCTGATAATGAAGGCTTTCATTGCATGTCTTCTCTGTTAAAAACTGATAAGCTTTATGGAGGATTAAGTAGCTCTTAAGTAGTCTTTAAGTGCCTCTTTAAGTGGTGTATTTAGGAGCTCTTCAATGCATTGTTTTCTTGCTGAAACTAAAATCCTTTAAGTGGTGTGTAAATCTCCCTTGAATGTCTTGAAACTGATCAGCCATCATGTTGTCTTCAAGTGTTTTTAATTGGTAGTAAATGACTTGTCATTCTTGTAGAAAATGATCAGCCATTTGATCCCAAATGAATACCCTAAATGAAAATATAAGCGACAATTAGTTAACAACTTTATTCAATAAAATAAAAGTGAATGCATGAAACATATTTAATGAGCTAGTTTAATTAATGAAACTAGCTACATTGAATGATCTAGTTTAATTAAGTAATCCACACACTAAATGAACTCATAAACATAAGAAAACTAACATGCTTTAAGTGAACTATCATGCATTAATTAAACTAATGAACTTAATTGAACTAACATGCTTAAATGAATATCAAGCATTATTTATTCATGCACACATGCTGAAATTAAATTTAAAAAACTTAAGTAAGAACTCATGCAAACTCATGCACAAGTAGGAGGTTGTATTGTTCCAACATAGTTGGTGTTGCATTCTCTAATTTTCAGCCTTGAATAAATAGATTTCCCATGGCCTCTTGAAATTTCTTGGTTTTAGCACGAGTCATAGGTCCAATAGGAAATTCTTCTGATTCATTGTTGGTTGTGATCGTATCATTCCCTCCCTCTTGAAAGCGATTTGACCCCAAATCGTTACCTACATGAAATTGAGATAAATCAGTCACATTGAATGTTGCACTGACATTAAACTCACCTCGGAGGTCTAATTGATAGGCATTATCATTGACACGCTTGATCACATGAAAAGGACCATCCCCTTTAGCCATCAATTTTGATTTGCGTTGGGCTGGAAATCTTTCTTTTCTCATGTGCAGCCAAACCCAATCTCCCGACTCGAATGTAATTCGTTTACGTCCCTTGTTAGCTTGTTGCTCATATTGCCGAGTTCTCTTTTCAATATTGTCTCGCACTTGTTGATGAGGTTTTTTGACAAATTCAGACTTGTTTCCCCCATCTTTATTCACAATTTGATCAGCGGGCAAAGGTAATAAATTCAATGGAGTTAAGGGATTGAAACCATACACTATTTCAAATGGTGACATTTTAGTGGCGGAATGAATGGATCGGTTGTAAGCAAACTCCACATGTGGCAAGCTTTCCTCCCAAGTCCTCAAATTCTTTTTGATGATTATCCTCAACAACATGGATAACACCCGGTTCACCACTTCAGTTTGACCATTTATTTGTGGATGGCAAGTTGTGGAAAATAACAACTTGGTTCCAGTCTTGCTCATAATGTTCTCCAAAAATGGCTTAAGAACTTCACATCTCGATCAGATACGATAGTTCTTGGAACACCATGCAATCTCATGATTTCCCTGAAAAATAAATTAGCAACATGTGAAGCATCATTAGTCTTATTACAAGGAATAAAATGAGCCATTTTAGAGAATTGATCCACTACTACAAAGATGGAATCTTTGTTATTCTTTGTATGTGGCAGCCCAAGTACAAAATCCATGGATATGTCTACCCAAGGTACATTAGGAATAGGTTATGGAGTATATAGGCCATGGGGCATGACTTTTGACTTGGCCTTTCTACATGTGATACAACACTCACATAACCTCTCAACATCTCGTTTCATCTTTGGCCAATACAAGTGCTCTTGAAGCATGTTCAACGTCTTCGCTACTCCAAAATGTCCCATTAGTCCTCCCCTCATGTGCTTCCTTGAGGAGCAACTCTCGAATGGATCCTTGTGGGATGCAAAGCTTCCCTTCCTTGAATAGGTATCCATCATCTCTATAAAACTTATCATGTGCAACTTTCTCACAAATTTTGTACACTTCACCAAAATCATGGTTAGACTCGTATAATTCCTTAATGAAAGCAAAACCTAACAATTTAGAGTCTAAGGTGTTAAGAAGGGCATATCTACGTGACAGTGCATTAGCAACAATGTTTTCCTTATCATAGGTCGGATAATTGAGTGTAGCTCCACTCAATTTCTCACTAAAGTAGGCTATGGGGCGTCCTTCTTGAGATAAAACTGCTCCAATTCCCAAACCTGAAACATCACATTCAACCTCAAAAACTTTGTTAAAATCAGGTAAAGTTAATAATGGTGCATTAATTAAACAATCCTTAATCAGGTTAAAGGATTTCTCTTGTTCTTCACCCTAAAAGAAGTTGGAATTCTTTTTAATGACCCCGGTTAAAGGAGCAACTAAGGTGCTGAAATTGGGTACAAACCGACGATAGAAGCTTGCTAAACCATGGAAGCTTCTAACCTGGCTAATGCTTGTTGGTCTAGTCCATTCCTCAATTGCCTTAACCTTCTCTCTATCAACTTCTAATCCATCTGCACTCACAAGAAAACCTAGGAAAACAACCTTGTTAGTGCAAATATGCATTTTTGTAGATTAGCATAAAGTCTTTCATTTCTCAAAAACATCTAATACTGATCTTAGATGTTGAACATGTTCACTCAAACTCTTGCTATATATAAGAATATCATCAAAATACATTACACAAAACTTATCCAAGAATTATCTAAGGATGTGATTCATTAATCTCATGAAAGTGCTTGGTGCATTAGTTAGACCAAACGGCATAACCAACCACTCATATAGTCCTTGTTTAGTCTTGAATGCAGTTTTCCACTCATCCCCTTCTCGCATTCGAATTTGGTGGTAACCACTTTTAAGATCAATCTTAGAGAATACCTTAGAACCACTAAGCTCATCTAACATATCATCTAAACGTGGAATAGGATGACGATACTTTACCGTTATTTTGTTAACCGCACGACAGTCCACACACATGTGCCATGTACCATCTTTCTTAGGCACAAGTAGAACAGGTACTGCACAAGGACTAAGGCTCTCTCTAATATAACCTTTTTCCATCAATTCTGAAACTTGTCTTTGTAACCCCTTAGTTTCCTCGGGGTTACATCAATAAGCTGGTCGGTTAGGAATGATAGCACCAAGAACAAAGTCAATTTGATGCTCTATCCCACGAATTGGAGGTAGTCCACTTGGAATCTCTTCTGGAAATAGGTCTTCATATTCCTGCAACAATGAAACAATAAAAGATGGTAGATTTGGGTCAAGATTGTTAGTGCTTAAATAACTCTCCTTGTACATAAGTACAAGAACCATCTTTTCCGAAAACAAATTCTTTCTTATCTCTTTTTCTTTAGCAAAAATGCTAACTCTCTTTTTTTCTTCTTTTTCTTTCTCGTTTTTCCGCTCGGATGTTACCTCACTCTCCTTGGCTCTTCTCTCAATTTTGATATCACTCTCTTTGGCTTTTTCAAAGCTTTCTCTTAAATGAAGTTGATCTTTGTGAACTTGCTTTGGTTAAAGTAGGGCTAGAGTGATCTTCCTTGCTTCATGGGTGAAGGTATACCGATTGGTATAACCATCATGTATGACTCTCCTATCGAACTGCCATGTCTCCCTAACAAGAGATGATCGGTGTGCATTGGCACAACATCACATAACACCTCGTCTTTGTATTTGCCATTGGAAAAAGGCACAATAACTTGTTTGATCACTTTAAGTTCTCCTCCATCATTAAGCCACTGCAACTTGTAGGGATGTGGATGCTTGGTCGTTTCTAGGCCAAGTTTATCTACCATTAAAGTACTAGCAACGTTAGTGCAACTACCACCATCGATAATGACAAAGCATACCTTTCCATTAATATGGCAGCGAGTATGGAAAATGTTCTCGCGTTGCTGATCCCCATCAATTGCTTGCATGCTTAGGCTCCTTTTAACAACAAGGACCTCTCCATCTACGGCATGTTCCAACTCTTCTTCTTCTTCAAATTCTTTATCCTTCTCCTCCTCTTGGTCAGTTTCAATCTCTCCATCATCACGGATGAACATAGTGTTGCGGTTAGGGCATTGGCTAGAAATGTGACCTCTCCCCAAACACTTGAAGCATTGTACATCACGAGATCGATTTGGCATGGCTGGACTCTTTCCCTTGCTGGTTTCAGCGATGGGTTTGATATTCTTTGATGGTCCGGCTCGGTCATTAGGAGTAAAGGATGGATTCTTTTTTACGTTACTTTGCCCCCATTTAGAAGTAGAACCTCCAAAGACTCGGGGTGCACCTTTCCTTTTGAGTTGCTTCTCCACCTTCAAGGCCATATGAACCATGTCTTCTATTTCCACGTAATGTTGCAACTCAACAATGGCTACAATGTTAGGATCAAGACTAGATAGAAACCTTGCCATAGTGGCTTCTCGATCCTCATCAATGTTGGCTCGAATCATGGCTACTTCCATGTCTTTATAATAATCCTCAACACTACGATTGCCTTGTGTAAGGTTTTGAAGCTTGTTAAACAACTCTCTATGGTAGTGAGTTGGAATGAATCTTCTACGCATCACAAATTTCATCTCATTCCAAGTAGAAATAAGATGTTCACCATTGCGTCTCCTGCTAGATGTCAATTGATCCCACCATATAAGTGCACAATCTGTAAACTCAATGGTTGCGAGTTTTACCTTTTTCAGCTCTGAATAGTTATGACACTCAAAGACGTGATCAACCTTCTTTTCCCATGCGAGGTATGCTTCTGGATCTGTTGTTCCTTGAAAAGGAGGAATGGTAATTTTGATGTGCCATACTATGTTCATGCACATCATCATCCCCTAAAGGATGATACTCCTCATTACCATGATAAGCTTGTGAAATTTTAAGTTGATCAATTCGTTCTAATAAGGGCTCCAATTGCTGTTGAATCATCTTTGCCATTGCTTGTAGCAGTGCTTGATTTTGTAAATTGGGAACTCCTTCACCACTATGACCAGATCTTTGTGACATGATTAGATATAAAAAAATTAAACCTTACCAGCACAAATCCTCACCTTTCCACTCCAAAGAAAATGCACTCACACTCGTGTTTCACTCGGGATAGGCTTTTCCCCTTAATGCACACTCTTGCCTTTTACCACTCTTGCTCTCTTTTCTAAGTCCTTAGAGAACTTACTCAAGGCTTAACAAGCTTTCTTTGTGGAATTCGGCTAAAACAAAATGGTTAGGAAAAGAAAACAAGAAATAGGTAGCAAACGGATGGTAAAAAAAAGATAAAATAGGAATCTGAATAAAATGTGATAAAAAAATACAACCCAAACCTTTTTTCACGTTTAAGATATGATCCCTCCCTCTTAAAATTTTTTTTGAGATTTTGGATTTTTTTTCAACTATTTTTTTTGCAATTTTTTTGACTTTTTTTTAACCCGAGATAGAAAAAAAATGTCTACTGAATTGCCAAGGCTCTGATTACAAATTCATATCATCCACATGGAGAAACTCTTGGGCTATTGAAGTTGATTAAGTTGTCATTCATCCTCCTTTAATGGTCTGTTGATAAAGCATTGAATTCAGCAATTGAATGGCCTCTCGAATTTGTTGAACAAGCATCTTGTGACTATTCCCATACTGAATTTCCAGCATGCCCTGTCTTCACTAATTTAATCATATCTTAAGCTCCTGATATCGGATTGAAGTGATTAAAAGTGCGTTGGAAAGCTAAGAAATATAAGAATAAGTTTGAAGAGGACCTCAAGACTCAAATATGCTTGTATCCAATACAAAAATGGCGAACAAGTTGACTAATATTCCTTGAACTCCCTCCTTAAGTGTTGCTTTAATTCTTGCCTTTACTCTCCCTTAAGTGCTGATAATGAAGGCTTTCATTGCATGTCTTCTATGTTAAAAACTGATAAGCTTTATGGAGGATTAAGTAGCTCTTAAGTAGTCTTTAAGTGCCTTTTTAAGTTGTGTATTTAGGAGCTCTTCAATGCATTGTTTTCTTGCTGAAACTAAAATCCTTTAAGTGGTGTGTAAATCTCCCTTGAATGTCTTGAAACTGATCAGCCATCATGGTGTCTTCAAGTGTTTTTAATTGGTAGTAAATGACTTGTCATTCTTGTAGAAAATGATCAGCCATTTGATCCCAAATGAATACCCTAGATGAAAATATAAGCAACCATTAGATAACAACTTTATTCAATAAAATAAAAGTGAATGCATGAAACATATTTAATGAGCTAGTTTAATTAATGAAACTAGTTACTTTGAATGATCTAGTTTAATTAATTAATCCACACACTAAATGAACTCATAAACATAAGAAAACTAACATGCTTTAAGTGAACTATCATGCATTAATTAAACTAATGAACTTAATTGAACTAACATGCTTAAATGAATATCAAGCATTATTGATTCATGCACACATGCTGAAATTAAATTTAAAAAACTTAAGAAAGAACTCATGCAAACTCATGCACAAGTAGGAGGCTGTATTGTTCCAACATAGTTGGTGTTGCATTCTCTAATTTCCAGCCTTGAATAAATAGATTTCCCATGGCCTCTTGAAATTTCTTGGTTTTAGCACGAGTCATAGGTCCAATAGGAAATTCTTCTGATTCATTGTTGGTTGTGATCGTATCACTTCTCCATCAACTCAGTCATTTGCTTTTGAAGTTCCTTTATTTCTTTAGGGTTACTTCGGTAGGCTGGTCAGTTTGGGATAGTAGCTCCCAAAATGAGATCAATCTGATGTTCAATCCCTCGAATAGGGGGGAAACCCACTTGGTGTTTCATCCGGAAATATATACTCGAATTCCTGCAAAAGAGATGCAATAGGAGTAGGTAAATCATCAAGCAGTCCAGTCAACAATAAAGTCTCCTTATACATCAAAATAAACAAAGTTTGTTGAGTGGAAAGACATTTCCTGATTGCTTTTCCACTTGCATAGATGTTCATCTTTTTCCTCTCCTTTGCTTCCTCGGCATTCTTTCTCAAGCGAATCTGATCTTCTTGTACTTGACTTGGCGTTAGAGGTGCTAGAATGATCTTTTTGCCTGCATGCATAAAAGAATATCTGTTTTTGAAGTCATCATGCCACGCCTTTTTATCGAACTACCACGGGCGTCCCAACAGCAAGTGACTCGCATCCATCGATACAACATCGCAAAGAACTTCATCCCTGTAATTTCCAATGGCAAATGGTACTACCTCCTGTTTTGTTACTTTCACCTCACCACCATCATTCAACCATTGTAGTTTGTATGGATGTGGATGCTTTATCGACTTTAACCCTAGCTTATCAACTATAAAAGAACTAGCAACGTTAGTGCAACTACCACCATCGATAATCACAACACATACCTTATCGTGTACCAAACATCTCGTATGGAAAATGTTCTCTCGCTGTTGTTCATCTTGAATCGGTTGGGTATTTAAACTCCTCTTCACGACAAGTGCTTCACCTATGGGAATTGTTTGCACTTGGCCTTCTTCTTCTTCTTCAATATCCTCTTCTTGGGGCTCTTGTTCATCATCTTCATGGTCAGACTCGATCTCCCCATTCTCTAACAACAACATAGTCCTTCGGTTTGGACATTGATTTGCAACGTGCCCTCTACCAAGACTTGAAGCATTGGATGTCTCGGTTACGTTCTGAACGTTCTGGTTGCACTTGTTGCTTTCCACGCCCATTATCTACAACCGGGGCCTTTGGCTTGCTCGTGTCACCCTTTTCTTTAACTTGAACCGGTGTTTGCTTCCTGAAATTGTTAGAAGGATTGAAAACACAAGATGAAGGAGGTTTGAAAGAATTATTACCTCGGGATGATGACATCTTCCTCCGTTGCTGACGTTCTACTTTGATCGCCATATGCACCATGTCGTCTATTTCGACATAATGTTGCAACTCAACAGCATTGGCAATTTTGACATTCAAACCTGGAAGGAATCGTGCCATGGTTGCTTCTCAATCCTCCACAACATTAGCACGCATCATGGCCATCTCCATTTCTTTAAAATAGTCCTCTACGGTTCGACTTCCTTGTTTCAAATTTTGCAATTTCTGAAACAAGTCTCGATGGTATGTGCATGATTCTTTTCATTTCAGCCCATGTTAGAACAAGACCTTCTTCAGATCGTCTTCGGGAAATCAACAATTGATCCCACCAAATCAAGGCATAAGCAACAAATTCCATTGCTGCTAATCGGACCTTCTTCTGATCTGAATAATTGTAGCAATCGAAGACATGTTCAACCTTGCTTTCCCAAGCAAGATATGCATCCGGATCTGATCGTCCTTTGAAAGGAGGTATGGCAACTTTGATGTTATTCAAATTATCATCAGGTTGTGCACGTCCTCCATTATTCCTTGGTGCATTCTGTCTCGGCAATGGATCCACATTTTCTTCAACGTTGTTATCACCAGTTGAATTGTTTTGGGATGCTTCGATTCTGTCTATACGTCCATGCAATTGTTCTAGTTCTGCTTGCATTACTTTTCGAACTTCTCGAAGCATGGCTCGCATTAAAAGACTCTGTGGTTCTCCATCTAAGTGTTCATCATCATGACCACCGTTTGAACCTGCCATTGTTAGTAAAACGAAATAAAAGAAACCTCACTGCACACTCGCAAAAACCTCACAATTTCGCTCCAAGAAAAGTAGATATGACACTCAACACTCGTGTTTTCACTCGGTAATACTTGAATGGCTCTTTTGATTCCCCTTCTGTTCTCACACTCTCAAATGCCTTTTACCTCTCTTTCTCTCGTAATCAGTTCTTAAAAGAACTAATTTCGATCTTCCAAATTCTGTCAAGTATGTCGGTTAAAAGAAAAACAACGGTTAGTGAAAAGGAAAGGTAACGTACAGGAACGGTTAAGAAACAAAAGAAAAGAAAAGAAGAAAGAAGAAGTATAAGGAAAAAAAATCAGTAAACTTACTACAAAGAAATGCTTACAACAAACCTTTCACCGAAACAATCAAGGATGCTGCATTTAGGATTGATTCAAAGCACTTCAATGTTGAAAGAACACAAGACATTGCACTTTCTTCATCTTTTCTAAAAAAAACAGAAACTTTTCTCTTTGTTTTCGTATTTTTAGATTATATTTTTTGACTTTGACTTTTCTGGTCTTTTGACTTTGACTTTTTTGACTTTTTGTTTTTTTTTGCTCTTACTTGTTTCCAACCAAAAGCTCTGATTACCCCATGATAAGGGGGCAGCCTCGTTGAAGATGACTCCTTATTTGATTGTTACGGATCGAGGAAAGAAGTAAGCAATTCCATGCAATAAAACTCATTGAAATGAAAACAAGATGGTGATTGGGACATGGCTAGATTAGTGGATAGAAATGGTGAAGAAAGAATGTCGAAATGATGAATAAAAGAGGGTGATAGGTCGCTGGAAATTTGGGTTTTATTCGAACCACCAAGAACTAGGAAGAACCTATACTAAAGAGTATAAACCCGAACCTAAAGTGTTCCAAGTTAAAAAAAACACACAAAACGAAGAACAAGAAAGAACCTATACTAAAAAGTATAAACCCGAACCTTAAATGTTCTACGTTAATTAGGACTTGGACCCGTTGAATAACAATTCAAGAACCCGAAGTATCAAGTATTTCTTTGGCACAACAAGACAGACTTGAAATGTCAAGAAAGAAGTTCTAGAAAGAACCAATTTGAGAGAATAATCTTGCAAAGAAAATTTTCAATAAAAAAATGTCTAACCTTCTATCATTACAAAATACACATATATATAAGCAAATACAAGGATAAAGGCTACCAAAATACAAGGCTGAAATTGAAATAGGGTGGTTGCTGACAATTCAAAAGGTGTGGCTGAAATTCAAACAAAATTAATCATGTGCATTTTGTTTGAATTTTCACAAGAAACATGTGCTTTATTCCTTTAAAAATTCGGCTGGTATCTTTTAAGGAGGGAATTGAAATTCAAACTATAAACATGTGGTTTATTGTTTGAAATTCAAAGTCTTGTGCTTATCCTTTCAATTTTCGTACATGCCTTAGACACATATGTGAAGGTCCTTACACGAGTCGTGCACATGCTTGGAGTGGTGTAGGATGCCCCACATGTTGGTCACATGCTTGGAGGACACTCTCCCATGTGTAGGACACCTTTCAACTACTTCTGAACTTGTCAGCTAGAGTTGAGCTAGTGGAGCTTGAGTTGAGCTGATTGGAGCTAAGGTGAGCTGAATTCAGCTAGCTGAAGTGTATTGAACTTAGTTGAGCTGAAATGAGTTGCATACTATCTCATGAGCTTCTCCCGAGCTAAGGATAAACCCTTAAGTTAGTACCCTTCCTTGTACCTATGAGAAAACAAAGCAACCATCCTTCAAAAGTATGCAAACTTATTGAAATATTATGAAAACGTCTAAACAAGCTGAAAACATGATGCAAACATGTTTATAAGCTATGAAACTTATTGAAACATGTAATACTTAATATATATAATGCACACACTTATGTACTAACTCTAACTAATGCAAACACACATATAAATACTAAGTATAACTAAAGTTGTTACATATCAATATGTAACATGTTAAAAGGCCTATCTCCTAAGGTACAAGCATCATTAAAGGTATTATGAATGACTGAAAATTTGAGTGAAAGAACTTCCCTCAGTTTCTTTGCCTTGGTTCGAGTGATTGGTCCTAATGGTAAGACCTCTATATCAGCTTCTTTAGCTGGAATAGATGTGCTCACATCAAGAGGGAACATTCATTATGACATGCTAGAAGAGAGGGGTCATTCACTGCGTCATGCGCTCAAAGAGAGGTGTCATCCATCACGGTATACGCTCTAAGAAAGGGATTGTTCATTATGACAAGCACTCAAAGAGAGGGGTCAATCATCGCGACATACACTTAAAGAGAAGGGTCGTCCATCAGGGTATACGCTCTATGAAATGGACTATTTATTATGACATGCACTTGAAGAGAGGGGTCATTCATCACGATGTATGTTCAAAGAGAGGGGTCGTCCATCATGGTATACACTCAAAGAGAGGGATCGTTCACCATGACATGCACTAAAAGAAAGGGGTCATTCACATCAAGACATATGCTCAAAGAAAGGGGTCGTCCATCATGGTAAACGCTCTATGAAAGGGACCGTTCATTATGACATGCACTCGATGAGAGGGGTCCATTCATCGTGACATATACTCAAAGAGGAGAATCGTCCATCACGGTATACGTTCAAAGAGGGGGATCATTTACCATGACATGCACTCGAAGAGAGGGGTCATTCATCGTGAGATACGCTAAAAGAGAGTGGTCGTCCATCACGGTATACGCTCAAAAAGAGGTACCGTTCACCATGAAATGCACCCGAAGAGAGGAGTCATTCAACGCGACATACGCTCAAAGAGAGGGTTCATCCATGACAGCATACGCTCAAAGAGAGGGACCATTCATTATGAAATACGCTCGAAGAGAGGGGTCATTCACCGTGATATACGCTCAAAGAGAGGGGTCAGCCATCACGGTATACGCTCTAAGAAAGGGATCGTTCATCACGAAATACGCTCGAAGAGAGGGGTCATTTATAGCCACATATGCTTAAAGAGAGGGTCATCCATCACGTTATACGCTCAAAGACAGGAACCGTTCATTATGAAATACGCTCGAAGAGAAGGATCATTCACCGCGACATACGCTCAAAGAGAGGGATCAATCATCATGACATACGCTCTAAGAAAGGGACTATTTATTATGACATGCACTTAAAGAGAGGGGTCATTCATCATGATGTATGTTCAAAGAGAGGGGTCGTCCATCATGGTATATGCTCAAAGGGAAGGATCGTTCACCATGACATGCACTAAAAGAGAGGGGTCATTTCACATCAAGACATATGCTCAAAGAAAGGGGTCGTCCAGCACGGGATACAATCAAAGAGAGGGACTGATTATTACGACAAACTCAAGAAGTGAGGGGTCATTCACCGCGACATACTCTCAAATAGATGGGTCGTCCATCACGGTACACGCTCTATGAAAGGGATCGTTCATTATGACATGCACTCGATGAGAGGGGTCCATTCATCACGACATATACTCAAAGAGGGGGATCATTTACCATGACATGCACTCGAAGAGAGGGGTCATTCAACGTGAGATACGCTAAAAGAGAGTGGTCGTCCATCACGGTATACACTCAAATAGAGGTACCATTCACCATGAAATGCACTCGAAGAGAGGGGTCGTTCAACGCGACACACGCTCAAAGAGAGGGTTCATCCATCACAGCATACGCTCAAAGAGAGGGACCGTTCATTATGAAATACGCTCGAAGAGTGGGATCATTCACCGCGATATACGCTCAAAGAGAGGGGTCAGCCATCACGGTATACGCTCTAAGAAAGGGATCATTCATTACGAAATACGCTCGAAGAGAGGGGTCATTGACAGCCACATATGCTTAAAGAGAGGGTCATCCATCACGTTATACGCTCAAAGAGAGGGATCGTTCATTATGAAATACGCTTGAGGAGAAGGATCATTCACCGCGACATACGCTCAAAGAGAGGGTTCATCCATCACAGTATACAGTCTTAGAAAGAGACCGTTCATTATGAAGAATGCTCGAAGAGAGGGGTCATTCACCGCGACATACGCTCTGATAAGCGGATACGTTGCTTCAAAAACAACCATCCTTGTTTGAAACAAATCTAGGATAGTAGCAAGCATATCTCTGCAATAAACACAAGATTATAGACGTAAGAATGATGTTAAAATTACTAGAAAACAAAGAAAATTAAAAAAAAAACAAAGAAAGAAAAAGATGAAGGAAATCTGCGTTTCTAGGATTTAATGAGGATGAAATGCTTCAAGGGCTTTCATGGCTGTATTATAATATCCAAATGACAGAATTGGATGTTGAAGTTGCTGGAAAAATAATGACGACGTTGAACTCGAAAGAACCCGAACAATATACTGAGCGGACCCGAATCGAATATGTTCTCCGTCAACGGACTTGGACCCTCTAGATAGTGATCTAGGAACCCTAAGTATCAAGGAATTGACAGACTCAAACAAAGTCTGAAAATGTCAAGAAAAGTTCAATAAAGAACTGAAATTGAGAGAATTTCTCACAAAAATATTGTTTCATAAAATTGTCTAACCTTGTCTTTACAAAATTAAGTAAATATATAGGAATAAAGGAGAAGTTGGCCAAATTTGAATTTGTGGCCTTAATTCAAACGAAAATTAAAATTTAAATGCTCAAATAAAAATTCTCCTAGGCTCCTAATATCCTTAGCCACATGTTTTGGCACTTAAAACACATTAAACATGTGTTTAATGTTTGAATTTGAATAAGAAACCACTCATTCTTATCCAATGTTGCTGATTGGTCTTCAGAGCAAGGGCCTTGTTTGGCTTGCCTGCTTTTGGACTCCCAAGCTTGTGGAAAAGGGTGCTATGTGGGCCCCACATGCATAGCACATGCGTAGGACACCTGCTCTTCGTGTACGATAGGTTTCAGCTACTGTAGGTCACTTCAACTTGAGTTGAGTTGAGCTGGAAATGGAGATGGGCTGAAACGAACTAGCTAAGAGTGTTAGGAGCTAAATGGAGCTGAGAGCTAAGCCTCTGAGCTACCTCGAGTTAAGGTGAGCTGCGTGCACACCATTGAGCTTCTTCTGAGCTGAATATAATCCACTTGAGCTGGTATTGAACTGCATACGCTCTCCTGAGCTAGAGATAAACTGAGTATGCCCACTTGAGCTAAGGTTCTCCTAAGTACCTATATTAGAACAAGGCAAACACATCTAAAAAGACTTGTAGTCTTATTTTAACCACACAAACACACTTAAAACCAAATGCAAACATAATTAACATAATATATACATAAGTAAACACGCATACTATTATATATACCTAAATATGTCACATATCAGCATGCAACATATTATAAAAACATATTCTAAGGCATGAACATTCTCAAATGAATCTGAAATGTTAGCACAAGGAAAAGAGCTTCCTTGTATTTATTTGCCTTAGAACGTGTGATAGGTCCTAATGGCAAGACCTCCGGATCAACCTGTTGAACTTGACATGATGTGCTCACATCACGCTCAAAGAAGGGGGTCATCCATCATAGTATACGGTCTAAGAAAGGGACCGTTCATTATGAAATACACTCGAAAAGAGGGGTCATTCATCGAGACATATGCTCAAAGAAAAAGGGTCGTCCATCACGGTATATGCACTAAGAAAGGGACTATTAATTATGACATGCACTCAAGGAGAGGGGTCGTCCATCGCGACATACGTTCAAGGAGAGGGGTCGTCCATCGCGGTATACGCTCAAAGAGAATGACCGTTCACCATGATATGCACTCAAAGAGAGGGGGCATTCATCACGACATACGCTCCAAGAGAGAGATCATCCATCACGAGATACGCTCAAAGAGAGGGACCAGTCACTACGGCACACTCTCGAAGAGAGGGGTCATTCACCGCGACATACGCTCAAAGAGAGGGGTCGTCCATCACAGTATACGCTCAAAGAATGGGACTGTTCATTATGACATACACACAATGAGAAAGGTCGTTGTAGCGACCTTTTTTAGTTTGAAAGATGGAAAACGGGAAATTAGTTTGAAAAGTATTAGGGAGTACAAGGTCTTTTATGGTATTGATTTAATCCCCTTCGAAAATGTTATTTAAAAAATATAAATTCTTTCGGAAAAATAAATTTGGATCTACCATCGGTCACTAAGGTAGACCGGACACCTTAAAAGGAATACCAAAGATTTATTTTGAAAAAGGGTTTTGGAGTTGGTTATGCATGTGGAAGGATTAGCACCCCATCACTCTCTGAAATCGTTACCAAAGATATTTTCTTTAAAAACCATGTTTGAACTTTAATTTAATTTTAAGTCGTTTTCTAAATTCAAAATTGACCTTAAGTAAACGGGTTTAATTTAATTGGTGAATTCAAATCAATAAAGCATTTAATTAATAAGGTTGACGATACACTGGACCAAAGACTAAATCAACGTCAAATAATATTGTTCGTCGCGTTAGTTTAGGATTCAGATCCCGCACGTTACCTTTATGAATGATGCAACATAAAAAGAAATGATGTCATGATCTTGTCAGCTTTTAGTTTATTTACCTAGAGATGGTAAAAAATAATTTTAATATTTTGGTCAACGTTCGATGATTCAAACCGTTATGACACAAGCATAAAAACTAATGATAACCTCTTTTCTTAGAATCTAATCAATTAAATAAATAGAAACTGACCTAAATAAATAATACTAAATTATGTGATTGATTATAGTCTAGTGATACGAATCCAAACGTAAATAATCGAATGATTAAGCGTATGCATTTGTTGAGACAAATTCTAGAAATAAAATATCATTATTATTCTACCTCAATATGAAGAATTAAACATAAATAAATACACATGAAAGCAACAATTGATTTTGATTTAAAGACCATGTAATATATATATATATATATATATATAAAGGATAAAACAAAATGACATGCTTAGGAATAAATTAAATAAAACAATGACGCTTGTATACATAACTAACAATATATACATATATATTCGATACATACATTATTAATGCATAGTTATGCAACATAATATATCACATTTGATGATTTCATAATATCCACAAGTACATATTATATATATACACACACCGATAAAACTTAAACAAATAGTAAGGTAGAATATTAACATGTGTAGTACACATATTATTATAATAAACACACGTACAAACATGCAATATTAATGTAAAATATATGCCCATAATATTAATAACCGTACAAAAATTAAAGCGTCCAAGCCCATTATTTCAAAGATAAAAGTGACGAGTTAGACACGGATAAAAATGGTGATTACAGTCGGCCATCATGGTATACGCGCTAAGAAAGGGACCGTTCATTATGACATGAACTCGAAGAGAGGGGCCATTCAACACGTCATATGCTCAAAGGGAGAGGTCATCCATCACGGCATACGCTCAATGAGAGGGACCATTTATAATGAAATACGCTCGAAGAGCGGGGTCATTCACTGCGACATACGCTCAAAGAGTAGGGTCATCCATCACGGGATACGCTCTAAGAAAGAGACCGTTCATTATGAATTACGCTCGAAGAGAGGGGTCATTCACCGCGACATACGCTCAAAGAGTAGGGTCATCCATCACGGGATACGCTCTAAGAAAGAGACCGTTCATTATGAATTACGCTCGAAGAGAGGGATCATTAAACGCGACATACGCTCAAAGATAAGGGTCATCCATCACGGTATACGCTCTAAGAAATGGACCACTCATTATGACATGCACTCGAAGAGAGGGGTCATTCATCGCGACATACGCTCAAAGAAAAGGGTTATCCATCACGGTATACGCTCAAAGAAAGGGACCGTTCATTATGACATGCACTAGAAGACAGAGGTCATCAAACGTGATATACGCACAAACGGAGGGGTCATCCGTCATGGTATACGCTTAAAGATAGGGATTATTCACCATGACTTGCACTCGATAAGAGGGGTAATTTATCGCAACATACGCTCAAAAAGTGGGGTGATCGATCACGGTATAGGCTCAAAGAGAGGAACCGTTCAGTATGACATGCCCTCGAAGAGAGGGGTCATTCATCGCGACCTACGCTCAAAGAGAGGGATCGTACATCACGGTATATGCTCAAAGAAAGGGACCGTTCACCATGACATACACTCGAAGTGAGGGGTCATTCATCGTGGTATACGCTCAAAGAGAGGGATCGTCCATCACGGTGTATGCACAAAGAGAAGGACCTTTCATTATGTCTTACTCTCGAAGAGAGGCATCATTCACCGCGACATACGCTTAAAGAGAGGGATCATCCATCATGGTACATTATAAGAAAGGGACCGTTCATTATGGCATGCACTAGAAGTGTGCGGTCATTCATCGCGACATAAGCTCAAAGAGAAGGGTCGTCCATTACGGTATACGCTCTAAGAAAGGGACCATTACTTATGACATTAACTCGAAGAGATGGGTCATTCATCGCGACATACACTCAAAGAGAGGGGTCGTCCATCACGGTATACGCTCAAAGAGGGGGATCGTTCTCCCTGACATGCACTCAAAGAGAGGGGTCATTCGTCGCAACATATCCTCAAAGAGAGGGTCGTCCATCATGGGATACGCTCTAAGAAAGAGACTATTTATTATTACATGCACTCGAAGAAAGGGGTCATTCAACGTGACATACATTCAAAGAGAGGGGACGTCCATCAAGGTATACACTGATAGAGAGAGATCGTTCAACATGAAATGCACTCAATGAGAGGGGTCATTCCATCACGGAATACGCTCATAGACAAGGACTGGTCATTACGACATACTCTCGAAGAGAGGGGTCACTCACCACGTCATAAGCTCAAAGAGAGGGGTCGTCCATCACGATATACGCTCTATGAAAGGGTTATACGCTCAAAGAGAGGTGTAGTCCATCACGGTATACGCTTTAAGAAAGGAACCGTTTTTTATGACATTCACTCGAAGAGAGGGGTCAATCATCGTGACATACGCTCAAAGAGAAAGATCCTCCATCACGGGATACGCTCTAAGAAATGGACTGTTTATGATGAAATGCACCCGAAGAGAGGGGTCATTCATCGCGACATACATTCAAAGAGAGGGGTCATCCATCACGGTATACGCTCAAAGAGAGGGACCGATCATTACGGCATACTCTCAAAGTGAGGGGTCATTCGCCGCGACATACGCTCAAAGAGAAAGGTCGTCTATCACGATATACGCTTAAAGAAAGGGACCGTTCATTATGACATGCACTAAAAAAAGGGGTATACGTTCATTATGACATGCACTAAAAAAAGGTCATCTATCGCGTCATATGCTTTAAGAGAAGGGTCGTCCATCACGGTGTACGCTCTAAGAAAGGGAGTGTTTATTATGGTACGCACTTGAAGAGAGGGGTCATTCATCGCGACATACATTGAAAGAGTGGGGTCATCCATCACGGTATGTGCTCAAAGAGGGATTGTTCACCATGACATGCACTCAAACAGAGGGGTCATTCATCGCGACATATGCTCAAAGAGAGGGGTCGTCCATCACTGTATACGCTCAAAGAGAGGGGTCGTCCATCATGGTATACGCTCAAAGAGAGTGGTCGTCCATCACGGTATACGCTCAAAGAGAGGGGTCGTCCATCACTGTATACGCTCAAAGAGAGGGGTCGTCCATCACGGTATACGCTCAAAGAGAGGTTCGTCCATCACGGTATACGCTCAAAGAGAGGGACCTTTCACCATGACATGCACTCAAAGAGAGGGGTCATTCATCGCGACATACGCTCAAAGAGAGGGGTCGTCCATCACGGGATATGCTCAAAGAGAGGGACCGATCATTACGATATACTCTCAAAGAGAGGGGTCATTCATTAAGACATATGCTAAAAGAGAGGGGTTGTCCATCACGGCATACGCTCAAACAGAGGGACCGTTCATAATGATATACTCTCGAAGAAATGGGTCATTCACCACGACATACATTCAAAGAGAGGAGTCGTGTATCACGGTATATGCTCTTAGAATGTGATCGTTCATTATGATATGCACTCGAAGAGAGGGGTCATTTATCGCGACATACGCTCAAAGAGAGGGGTCATCCATCACGGTATATACTAAAAATGAGGGGCCGTTCATTATGACATACTCTAGTAGTGAGGGGTCATTCACTGCGACATACTGTAAAAGAGAGGGGTCGTCCATCACGATATACGCTCAAAGAGAGGGACCCGTTAATTATGACATACGCTCAAGAAAAGGTGATGTCCATCACGGTATACGCTCTAGGAAAGAGATTGTTCATTATGAGATGCACACGAACATAAGGGACATTGATCGCGACATACGGTTAAAGGGAAGGGTCGTCCATCGCAGTATGCGCTCAAAGAGAGGGGCCGTTCAGCATGACATGCACTCAAAGAGAAGGGTCATTCATCAAGACATACGCTCAAAGAGAGGGGTCGTCCAACACGGTATACGCTCAAAGAGAGGGGCCGTTCAGCATGACATGCACTCAAAGAGAGTGGTCATTCACAGCGACATACGCTCAAAGAGAGGGGTGGTCCATCACAGCATACGCTCAAACAGAGGACCGTTCATTATTACATACTTCCAAAGAGAGGGTTCATTCACCGCGACATACGCTCAAAGAGAGGAACCGTTCACCATGACATGAACTCGAAGAGAAGGTCATTCATCGCAACATACACTCAAAGAGACGGGTCATCGATCACGGTATACTCTCGAAGAGAGGGACCGTTCATTATGAAATGCACTCAAAGAGAGGGGTTATTCATCGCAATAGACGCTCATAGAGTGGGGTCGTCCATCACGGTAAATGCTCAAGGAGTGGGATCGTTCGTTATGACATACATTCGAAGAGAGGGTCATTTATCGCGACATACACTCATAGAGAGTTGTCGTCCAATACGGTAAACACTCAAAGAGAGGGACTATTCACCGCGACATACGATCAAGGATAGGGGTCGTCTATCACGGTATACGCTTTAAGAAAGGGACCGTTCATTATGACATGCACTCGAGTGTGCGGTTATTCATAACAACATATGCTCAAAGAGAAGGGTCGTCCATCACGGTATACGCTCTAACAAATGGACCATTCATTATGACATTAAATCGAAGAGATGGATCATTCATCGTGACATACACTCAAAGAGAGAGGTCGTCCATCACGGTGTACGCTTAAAGAAGGGGACCGTTCACCCTGACATGCACTCAAAGAGAGGGGTTGTCCATCACTGGATACGCTCTAAGAAAGGGACTATTTATTATGACATTCACTCGATGAAAGGGGTCATTCATCGCGACCTACATTCAAAGAGAGGGGTCGTCCATCACGGTATACGCTGAAAGAGAGCGACCGTTCACCATGACATGCACTCAATGAGAGGGGTCATTCCATCACGGAATACGCTCATAGACAAGGATCGGTCATTACGACATACTCTCGAAGAGAGGGGTCTCTCACCATATCATACGCTCAAAGCGAGGGGTCGTCCATCATGATATACGCTCTAAGAAAGGGTTATACGCTCAAAGAGAGGTATCGTCCATCACGGTATTCCCTCTAAGAAATGGACCGTTCGTTACGACATGCACTCGAAGAGAGGGTTCAATCGTTGCATCATACGCTAATAGAGAAGGGTCTTCCATCACGGTGTACGCTCTAAGAAAGGGAGTATTTATTATGGCAAGCACTCGAAGAGAGGAGTCATTCATCGCCACATACGTTGAAAGAGAGGGGTCATCCATCACGGTATACGCTCAAAGAGAGGGATCATTTACCCTGACATGTACTCAAAGAGAGGTGTCATTCATCATGACATACGCTCAAAGAGATGGGTCGTCCATCATGGGATACGCTCAAAGAGAGGGACCGTTCATTATGATATTAACTCGAAGAGATGGGTCATTCATCGCGACATACACTCAAAGAGAGGGGTCGTCTATCACGGTATACGCTCAAAGAGGGGGACCGTTCACCCTGACATGCACTCAAAGAGAGGTGTCATTCATTGTGACATGCGCTCAAAGAGACGGGTCGTCCATCATGGGATACGCTCAAAAAGAGGGACCGATCATTACGACATACTCTTAATGAGAGGGGTCATTCCATCATGGAATACGATCATAGACAAGGACCGGTCATTACGACATACTCTCGAAGAGAGGGGTCATTCACCACGACATACATTCAAAGAGATGAGTCGTCTATCATGGTATACACTCTTACAATGTGATCGTTCATTATGACATGCACTCGAAGAGAGAGGTCATTCATCGCGACATACGCTCAAAGAGAGAGGTCGTCCATCACGACATATGCTCAAAACGAGGGGCCGTTCATTATGACATACTCTAGTAGTGAGGGGTCTTTCACCGCGACATACGCTATAAGAGAGGGACGGAGTATTATGACATGCACTCAAAGAGAAGGGTCATTCATCACGACATACGTTCAAAGGGAGGGGTCGTTCAGCATGACATGCACTTAAAGATAGTGGTCATTCAAAGCGACATACGCTCAAAGAGAAGGGTCATCCATCACCCTCTAAGAAAGGAACCGTTCATTATGACATGCACTCGAAGTATCATTCATCGCGAGATACGCTCAAAGAGAGGGGTTGTCCATCACAGTATACGCTCAAAGAGAGGGACGGTTCACCTTGACATGAACTCAAAGAGAGTGGTCATTCGTGGTGACATACGCTCAAAGAGAGGGGTGGTCCATCATGGCATTCTCTCAAAGAGAGGGACCGTTCATTATTACATACTCTCGAAGAGAGGGTTCATTCACCGCGACATATGCTCAATGAGAGGAACTGTCACCATGACATGCACTCGAAGAGAGGGGTCATTCATCGCGACATACGTTGAAAGAGAGGGGTCATCCATCACGGTATACGCTGAAAGAGAGGGATTGTTCATCATGACATGCACTCAAAGAGAGGGTTCATTCATCGCGACATATGCTCAAAGAGAGGGTCGTCCATCACGGTATACGCTCAAAGAGAGGAGTCGTCCATCACGGTATACGCTCAAAGAGAGGTATCGTTCACTATGACATGCACTCAAAGAGAGGGGTCGTCCATCACAGGATATGCTCAAAGAGAGGGACCGATCATTACGACATACTCTCGAAGAGATGGGTCATTCATCATAACATACACTCAAAGAGAGGGGTTGTCCATCACAATATACGCACTAAGAAAGGGACATTTCATTATGACGTGCACTCGAAGAGAGGGGTCATTCATCGCGAGATATGCACAATGAGAAGCGTCGCCCATCACGGTATACGCTCTAAGATAGGGACCGTTCATTATGAAATACGCTTAAAGAGAGGGGTCATTCACCGCAATATACGCTCAAAGAGAGGGTTCATCCGTCACGGTAGACGCACTAAGAAAGTGTCCGTTAATTATGAACCACCCTTGAAGGCAGGGGTCATTCACCGCGACATATGCTCAAAGAGAATGGACATACATCACGTTATACGCTATAGGAAAGGGATCGTTCATTATGACATGCACTCGAATAGAGGGGTCATTCATCGCGACATATGGTGAAAGAGTTGGATCGTCCATCATGGTGTAACTCAAAGAGAGAGATCATTCACCATGTCATGCACTCGAAGAGACGGGTCATTCATCAAGACATACGCTCAAAGAGAGGGGTCATCCATCACGGCATACGCTCAAAGAGAGGGACCGTTCATTATGACATACTCTCGAAGAAAGGGGCCATTCACCATGACATACATCCAAAGAGAGGAGTCGTCTATCACGGTATACGCTCTTATGATGTGATTGTTCATTATAACATGCACTCGAAGAGAGGGGTCATTAATCACGATATACGGTGAAAGAGTTGGGTCGTCGATCACGGTATACACTCAAAGAGAGAGATTATTCACCATGTCATGCTCTCAAAGAGAGGGGTCATTCATCAAGACATACGCTCAAAGAGAGGGGTCGTCCGTCACGGCATACGCTCAAATAGAGGGACCGTTCATTATGACATACTCTCGAAGAGAGGGGTCATTCACCACGACATACATTCAAAGAGAGGAGTCGTCTATCACGGTATACGCTCTTACAATGTGATCGTTCATTATGACATGCACTCAAAGAGAGCGGTCATTCATCGTGACATATGCTCAAAGAGAGGGATCGTTCACCATGACAAGCACTCTAAGAAAGTGGTCATTCGTGGCGATATACGCTCAAAGAGAGGGGTGGTCCATCACGGCATACGCTCAAAGAGAGGGACCGTTCATTATTATATACTTCCGAAGAGCGGGTTCATTCACCGCGACATACGCTCGAAGAGAAGGTCATTCATCGGAACATGGACTAAAAGAGACAGATCATCGATCACGGTATACGCTCAAAGAGAGGGACCGTTCATTATGACATGCACTCAAAAAGAGGGGCTATTCATCGCGATAGTCGCTCAAAGAGTGGGGTCGCCCATCACGGTAAATGCTCAAGGAGAGGGATCGTTCATTATGACATACATTCGAACAGAGGGTCATTTATCGCGACATACGCTCAAAGAGAGCAGTCGTCCAATACGATAAACACTCAAAGAGAGGGACTATTCACTGTGACATACGATCAAGGAGAGGGGTCGTCTATCACGATATACGTTCTAAGAAAGGGACCATTCATTATGACATACACACGAGTGTGCGGTCATTCATCACGACCTATGCTCAAAGAGAAGGGTCGTCCATCACGGTATACGCTCTAACAAGTGAACCAGTCATTATGACATTAACTCGAAGAGATGGGTCATTCATCGCAACATACACTCAAAGAGAGAGGTCGTCCATCACGGTATACGCTCAAAGAGGGGGACCTTTCACCCTGACATGCACTCAAAGAGAGGGGTCATTTGTCGCGACATAACTCAAAGAGAGGGGTCGTCCATCATGGGACACGCTCTAAGAAAGGGACTATTTATTATGACATGCACTCGAAGAAAGGGGTTATTCATCGCGACATACATTCTAAGTGAGGGGTCGTCCATCACGGTATACGCTGAAGGAGAGCGACCGTTCACCATGACATGCACTCAATGAGAGGGGTCATTCCATCACGGAATACGCTCATAGACAAGGATTGATCATTACGACATACTCTTGAAGAGAGGGGTCTCTCACCACGTCATACGCTCATAGAGAGGGGTCGTCCATCACGATATATGATCTAAGAAAGGGATATACGCTCAAAGAGAGGTGTCGTCCAGCACGGTAAACGCTTTAAGAAAGGGACCCTTTATTATGAAATTCACTCAAAGCGAGGGGTCAATCATCACCACGCTCAAAGAGAAGGATCATCCATCACAGGATACGCTCTAAGAAATGGACTATTTATTATGACATGCACCCGAAGAGAGGGGTCATTCATAGCGACATACATTCAAAGAGAGGGGTCGACCGTTACGGTATACGCTCAAAGAGAGGAACCGATCATTACGACATACTCTCAAAGAGAGGGGTCATTCGCTGTAAGATACGCTCAAAGAGAGAGGTCGTCTATCACGGTATACGCTCAAAGAAAGGGACCGTTCATTATGACATGCACTCGAAGAGTGGGGTATACGCTCAAAGAGAGGTGTCGTCCATCACGGTATTCCCTCTAAGAAATGGACCGTTCGTTACGACATGCACTCGAAGAGAGGGTTCAATCATCGCGTCATACGCAAATAGAGAAGGGTCGTCCATCATGGTGTACGCTCTAAGAAAGGGAGCATTTATTATGGCAAGCACTCGAAGAGAGGGGTTATCCATCACGGTATATGCTCAAAGAGAGGGATCGTTCACCATGACATGCACTCAAAGAGAGGGGTCATTCATCGCGACATACGCTCAAAGAGAGGGGTCGTCCATCACGGGATACGCTCAAAGAGAGGGACCGATCATTACGACATACTCTCAAAGAGAGGGGTCATTCACCGTAACATACGCTCAAAGAGAGGGGTCGTCCATCACGATATACGCTCTAAGAAAGGGACATTTCATTATCACGTGCACTCGAAAAGAGGGGTCATTCATCGCGACATATCCACAATGAGAAGGGTCGTCCATCACGGTATACTCTCTAAGATAGGGACCGTTCATTATGAAATATGCTTGAAGAGAGGGGTGATTCTCCGTGACATACGCTCCAAGAGAGGAGTCATCCATCACGGTAGACGCACTAAGAAAGGGTCCGTTAATTATGAACTACACTCGAAGAGAGGGGTCATTCACCTCGATATACGCTCAAAAAGAAGGGACATCCATCACATTATACGCTATAGGAAAGGAACCGTTCATTATTACATGCACTCGAAGAGTGGGGTCATTCATCGCGACATACGGTGAAAGAGTTGGGTCGTCCATCACGGTATACACTTAAAGAGAGAGATCGTTCACCATGTCATGCACTCGAAGAGATTGGTCATTGTAACATCCCGTTTTGGGGGTTATTAGTTAGGCTTAGTTACGGGAATTCGATTCGGGACGAATCGGGTTCTCCGGTTCATTAATTCCGGGAAAAATAAAATAAAGATGTTTTTAATTAAGAAAAATAATAACTTGGAAGGTGGTTTGAAATATTAAAAATATGTTTCAAATTTAAAAGAAAATAATTTGGATTTTATAATGATTTTTAATTATGCTTAATTATGCTTAAATGATCAATTTGTAATTTTTGGAAAATTGAGGGACTTAATTTGTAATTTTCGGCCATTATGGTATTTTAGTGACTAAATTGGAAAGCAAGCTAAACTTAGAATCCTTAGAGGGCCATAAACCCATTTTTAATTTTTGATGATGATTTATTCACCAAAATATATTTTAATTACTTTAATTTGGTTTTTAATCATTTTCTACCAAAATCACTTTTTCTCATCTTTTTCTCCCATCTTTTTCTCTCATTTTCTCTCCACTTTCTCTTCATCTTTTTTCTTCAATTCCTTGCTGATTTTTGCATCTTTTTCCACAAGATTTGCATCACTTGCATCATCTTTCCATCCTTTACAAAACCTATGCATTGATTTCATCAAATCTACATCAAATTGCAAGGAATCAAGAAGGGGAAAATCTTCCAATTTTGGTGAATAGATCTTGAAGGTAATTTTCTGGATTTTCATTCTTTTCTAAGGTTCTTTATTGAAATTCCCAAGTATTAGCTTGTTCATCTTTGAATAAACACTTGATTCTATGTTTTTAATGTTAGATCTAATGTTTTTGTGATGTTTTGGTGAGATCTTTTTGGATCTTGTTTAATGCTGGAAATTAAATGAATTCAATCATGTTTTTATGTTGATTTAATGATTAATGGAGTCTTGATTTGATATCACATTGATTTAATCCCGGAATAATGCAATCGGTGTAGTTTTAAGGTGCTTTTCGGTTATTTTATGGGCTGTTTTAGATGCTTAGATGATGCTGGAGATATAAGGATGGTTTTGATGTGTTTTTGGATCATATTTGAGGTAGATTAGATGTTAGATTCATTAGGTTTTCGGCTGATGTTGTTCGGATGCGTTTCGGCTTAGTTTTCGATCTTTTCGGCTAAGTTTTTGGTAGTTTAATGGTGATCGGATATGGCTGTAGGTTTGAGCATGTTATGATGTGAGAATTCTATGTTTTAATGTTGTAGAAGAGGTACAAGAAGAAGCTTGATTGCTGGTGCGTTTGGTGCGATCGTCGGAGAGCGGCGAAAGCTCGTTTCGCTTCTTGGTGAGTGGTTTTCGGGTTTAAAGCGAATCACGTTTGGTACGTTCTGTTTTGGGGGCCTATGGAAGTGTGTGAAAACCTTCCATAGTTCAAGAGTAAGTAAAGTATTTGTTTTGTTAAACCGATGTGAATTTCGGCTACATTTTACAAAGGTATTATGTTGTTAAAGCATGAGATTTATGGAAGTGCATGAGCATGTTTTGAATTGATGCATATATGAGAGATACTTGCCGAAAATGCATGATTATTTAGCATCCATGATTATGGAGAACTATGAGAAATGTTTTGGATTACAACATGGTTATTTGCCTTATACATGATGGTGCCTTTGTGCATGGCTTTTGGTTCATTTGTTGAACATATTATGCATGCATTATGAGCAGCAAGTTATCATGCACATTTGATTATGATATTGGCTTAGTGACACTACTTTT
Source organism: Abelmoschus esculentus (assembly GCA_035048815.1). Lineage (NCBI taxonomy): Eukaryota > Viridiplantae > Streptophyta > Magnoliopsida > Malvales > Malvaceae > Abelmoschus > Abelmoschus esculentus. The sequence continues at coordinate 14,548,158 of JAUCBN010000007.1, read as the reverse complement.
GATTCGAATACGAATGACGTCATTTTGATTGTTTTAAGTGCACTATAATCAAAACAGAGAATACAGAATATTGCCTACACGTAACAAGGGTGACTTCGTGTCCAACCGTGCGTGGTAGAGCCGCCTACACGTAACAAGGGTGACTATGTGTCCGGTCGTGCGTGGTAGTGCTAAAGTTGACTTAGTGTCATGTTAAAGTTGACTTAGTGTCATGTTAATGGGGACTTGGTGTCCTAACGGGACGAATGTCTCATAGATCCGTGTATTCGGTGAGCTCAAGGTTCACATTAAGTGTTCACTAGGAAGCCAATATGCATACATGAAATTGAGGAAAGGTTTGAGTAGCATTTACAAATTATTTTGATAAAGTTATGTGAACTCAAGGATGCATATGATTTAATGAACTTGGACATGGAATTTTAGCATGCATGACTTAATTATGAAATGCAAATTATGTTATCTTCATGGTTTTAAATAGATGCATTGATGATTATTTGTGGAGCTACCTCACTAAGCATGTTTGCTTAAGCTCTCTTTTCATCCTTGCAGAAAAATAAGGACACCTGGAGCTTAGTTCGAGGCAAGGAAACCAAGGGAGAGATCATATTGGATTTGGTACGTTTTTGGCAAATAAATTGGGCAAGGCAATGTGTAACACAATCTATGAGAGAAGAGAGGTTTTAGGCTTTGATTTCATGATGTAATTAGACCATCATTGTTGGTTATTAATTATTGAACTTTTGTTATGTTTGAATTGTTGAAGCAGGATCTAGTATGCTTACTATGTTACTATTCATCTTTAGGAAGCATGCCTATAGGATTTCATAAGATATTTTCTGGTGTTATGAGATGTGATTATGTTGCTGGTAATGCCTAGGAATGTTGCATATAGTTTTGGCTTATTAAAGTGTATGCTTGGGTGGTTTAATTGAGCTTAACATGTCGCACACGAGCCAGGACACAGGGGGTATCGATACACCCTGAGGCTGTATCGGTACCACTTTGCCACTGGACGTGCTTGTTTCGAAACAAGGTTCGGTACCAATATGCTACTGGAGTTGCCTGTTCCGATACACTTTTTGGCCAGTATCGAAACAGGTGAAGTGTTCCGAAACCACCCAAGGGCTGTTTTGAAACACGAGGCTTAAGTGGGCAATTTGAGAGTTTTGAATGCATGAAACATAGGATTTAACTTGGTAATATATACAGTATGTTTATGAGTGTTTTTGGTGACGTTATGACACTATGATTCATGTTTTAAATCCAAAAATACATTACATGATTTAAGATGAATGAATTACTTAATGTTACGTACTTTGCAATTAAGTCCATGCATGCTAGAACATAAGATTGATTAACTAGGACATCTTGTAAGTCTTGAATTGTATGTTAAATGTGTTAAGCTTGCTTAGTTGTAATCCGATGGTTTAATAATGAACATGGTGATGTAATTTAGTTTCTTGCATTTTGGTCCCCAATTATGTATGCGTACAATTGTATGACTTATAATAATTGAACTGCGTCCGACTCTTTCTTACTTATGTTAATCACACATAGGGAATTAATTATGCATCTAGGTAAGATAAAAAAAGTATAACGGTTTTAGGATTGTTTATCGAATCGAACCTTCGCGGGTTTGGTTTGATATTCCCCGTGTGACTCGTTTAGCGCCGGTTTCGTCCAGGCCGGGCTAAGGGGGTTACATTTGGTGGTATCAGAGCCAGGTTGAATAAAAAGTGTGATTGGTTTAATAAAATGCATTGTTGGTTTGTCATGTATTGTGTTGGTATGTTAGCATGTTTGGTTGAGCATGATATGTTGATGTCGCATGCATACTGATAGATTGTGAGTGCATCTAGAATGGTTATGAGTAAAAGAGGTGGTCGGTTACACATTGCCTATGCCAACTTGTTTTAGATGTTCTACGGTTTCTCTTGGATCTTGCCCGAATGTATGTTTATTATGTTTTGATTTTATGTTTTAAAACTGCATGTTTGAATAGTTTGGATATGCCTCCGAGACGTGAGACACGTGCTACTGCGAGCTTGATCACTGAGGGTCAGGCCAAAGGAGAGGCCAATGTGAGGGAGGAATCGCTTCCACCTCCTCCACCCGTTGGTGTGCCTCCAGTTCCAGTGGGAGGTCAGTTTAGAGACTTTGCACCGTTCATACAGGCTATGACGGGTGCGTTTCAGGCGGCTATAGCTGGAGTGCAAGTACCGGCTCCCACACTTGCCGTTGTAGTTACCCCAGGGCTACCGCTTGAGCGTTTGCGTAGCTTGGGAGGTGTTGAGTTCCGTGGGTCCGATCCGTGTGCAGCTGAGGAGTGGTTGGCTAGTACTGAAAGGATTTTGGATCAGATGGACTGTCAGGATGCCCGTAGGTTGGGTTGTGTGGTCTCTCTGCTTCAGGGGGATGCTTATAGGTGGTGGACTACCACGAGAGCGGGTGTAGCAGTTGCTAACCAGACTTGGGAGTACTTCAGGACCGCCTTTGTGTGGAAGTTCTTGGGTCCGCAGTACGAGGATGCGCGAAAGAGGGAGTTTATGTCTTTGGTGCAGGGCACTGGGAGTGTTGCTGATTATGAGATACAGTTTGTTCGGTTGAGTCACTATGCTCCTGAGTTGGTTCCTACGGAGCAAAAGAGGTGTGATAGGTTTCGTTATGGTTTGGATCCAGAGATCAAGACTTATTTGTTGGCTGCAGAGTATACTGAGTTTGATGTGCTCGTTAATCGGGCTAAGGATGTCGAGGAGTCTTTGAGGAAGGCTAGGAAGTCTTCCGATGTTGGGAAGAGGCCTGCTGAGGCTAGTACCCAAGGTGGTAAGGGTAAGAGGTTTCGGGATAACCGATATAGAGCTGATCGATGCTGAGGTGACTTTGGACACGGTGCTCGTGCTCAGCAGTATGGTAGAGGTAGTGGTGATGTAGCAGTTTGTAACTTCCGGGAGAGTGTTGGTGGGCCACTGGTGCCTGCTTTGGTTGTGGATCAAAGGATCACCGGAAGAGAGATTGCCCGAAGTTTGCTGGTGAGGTGGGTAACCGAGCTGAGGCTGCTGTGGTACCTGGCAGGGGACGCGGCGGAGGTAGAGGTCCTTTTCAAAGACAGGGAGGTGGTCGTGGAGTTTATGCTCAGGCGTGGAACCCGTAATGCTACAGATGTGGTGGCAGGTACTTTTTCTTTATGGAATGTACCGTTGTTTTCTTTGATAGATTCGGGATCACGCATTCTTATGTTTTGAGTGAGCATGCATATATGTTGGATACACCTGTTGATGTTTTAGATGTGGGGGTTGTGGTTACTAGTTCTTTGGGTGAGACGGTGACCGTAAGGAGGTTGTATAGGAGATGTCCGTTGGAGGTGCAAGGGCATGTCTTTGAGGTTGGCTTGATGGAGTTTCCGTTTCATGGTTTTGATCTTATCTTGGGAATTGATTGGTTGACGGAGCATAGAGCTGTAGTGGACTTTGAAAAGAAGCGGGTTACTTTGAAGTTGTTGGATGGTAGTGAGGTTGTGGTTAAGAGTGAGTATACCGGATTCTTGTCTAATGTGGTTTCGGCTTTACAAGCGGAAAAGTTGATGCAACATGGTGGTGTAGCATACCTAGCTTACGTGATGAATCCGAGTATAGGAGAGGTTCGAGTGCAGGACATTCGAACAGTATGTGACTTTTCGGAAGTTTTTCCTGAGGAGTTACCAGGATTACCTCCCGGTCATGATGTGGAGTTTAGTATCGAGCTTTATGCTGGTACTAATCCCAGTGTCCATTGCTCCTTATCGCATGGCACCTAAGGAGTTAAAGGAGTTAAAGATGCAGTTGCAGGAGTTGCTTGACCGTGGTTTTATACGACCGAGTGTGTCACCGTGGGGTGCACCATTGTTTTTTGTGAAGAAGAAAGATGGCACAATGAGGATGTGCATCGATTATCGACAATTGAATAAGTTGACCGTGAAGAATAAGTATCCTTTGCCGAGAATTGATGATTTGTTTGATCAGTTTCGAGGAGCAAGTGTGTTCTCGAAGATTGATTTGAGATCGGGGTACTATCAGTTGAAAGAGGAGGATGTGTTGAAGACGGCTTTTCGGACAAGGTATGGGCATTATGAGTTTTTGATAATGCCGTTTGGTTTGACGAATGCCCCTACTGCTTTTATGGATATGATGAACCGAGTGTTTCATGAGTACTTGGATCAGTTTGTGGTGGTGTTTATAGATGATATCCTTGTGTATTCACGTACCGAGGAAGATCATGATCGACATTTGCGGTTGGTGATGCAAGTGTTGAAAGAGAACCAGTTGTATGCTAAGTTAAGTAAGTGTGAGTTTTGGTTAAAGGAGGTGGTGTTTCTTGGTCATGTGGTGTCGGAAAAGGGTATTAGTGTTGATCCGAAGAAGATAGAGGCGGTTATGGGTTGGAGGCAACCGAGGTCGGTGTCAGAGGTTCAGAGTTTCCTAGGTTTGGCTGGGTATTATCGTTGGTTCGTTGAGGGTTTTTCGAGCATTGCTGCTCCTATGACTAAGTTGTTGCAAAAGAAGGTTCCGTTTGAATGGAAAGAAAGTCAACAAAAGAGTTTTGAGAAGTTGAAAGAAGTGTTGACTAGTGCACCGATGTTGGTACAACCCGAATCCGGTAAGGATTTCGTGGTTTATAGTGATGCATCATATGTTGATCTTGGGTGTGTTTTGATGCAAGAGGGGAAAGTTGTGGCTTATGCTTCTAGACAGTTGAGGGTGCATGAAAAGAACTATCTGACGCATGATTTGGAGCTAGCGGCGGTGGTTTTTGCTTTGAAGATTTGGAGACATTACTTGTATGGAGAGAAGTGTACCATATATACGGATCATAAGAGTTTGAAGTATCTCATGTCACAAAAGGATTTGAATCTTAGGCAACGAAGATGGATGGAGTTGCTTAAGGACTATGACTTATCGATTGAGTATCATCCGGGGAAAGCCAATGTAGTGGCCGATGCTTTGAGCCGTAAGGCGGCTGTTGAGTTGAGAGCAATGTTTGCTAGACTGAGTATCTCTAAGGAAGGTGGTTTAGTAGCGGAGTTGCAAGTAAAATCGGTTTTGGTTGAGATGATCAAGGTGAAGCAGTTGGAGGATGAGACTTTAGTACCTTTTGTAGAGGATATTGTTGAGGGTAGGCCGACCGATTATCATTTTGATGATGATGAGGTGTTGTGTTTTAGAGGTCAGATTGTGGTACCGGATGATCAGGAGTTGAGACAAGCTATCTTGGTGGAGGCTCATACTAGTCCGTTTGCTATGCATCCGGGTAGTGTGAAGATGTATAGGGATCTCAAAAGTGTGTACTTTTGGGTTGGTTTAAAGAGAGATGTGACGGAGTTTGTTTCTCGTTGTATGGTATGTCAGCCGGTGAAAGCTGAACATCAGTTTCCTGCAGGTTTGTTGCAACCGGTTCAAGTTCCGGAATGGAAATGGGAGAGAGTTACCATGGATTTTGTGACGGGGTTACCTTTAACACCGTCCAAGAAGGATTCTATATGGGTGATTGTTGATAGGTTTACGAAGTGTGCACATTTTCTTGCCGTGCATACGATATACTCCATGGATAAGTTGGCAGACTTGTATGTTTCTGAGGTGGTGAGGTTGCATGGTGTGCCTAAGTCGATCATATCGGATAGAGATCCGCGGTTTACATCCAAGTTTTGGAGGAGTTTCCAGACAGCTTTGGGTACAAGGCTTAGTTTTAGTACGGCTTATCATCCACAGACGGATGGACAGTCTGAGCGTGTTATTCAGACTTTGGAGGATATGTTGAGGTGTTGTATCATTGAGTTTCAAGGTTCTTGGGATAAGCATTTGTCGTTGGTAGAGTTTGCTTACAATAATAGTTTTCAGACGAGTATACAGATGGCACCGTTTGAGGCGTTGTATGGGCGTAAGTGTTGTACACCTTTGTGTTGGAAGGAAGTTGGACAGAAGTATGTATCTTTGCCTCAAGTGTTGAAGGATACGGATGAGAAAGTTAAGTTGATATGTGCTAAGCTCAAGGAAGCTTCAGATAGGCAGAAGTTCTATGCCGATTTGAAGCGTAGGGAGATAGAGTATGATGTTGGGAACAAGGTGTTTCTTAAGGTTTCTCCATGGAAGAAGATAATGAGGTTTGGTCGTAAGGGGAAGTTGAGTCCTCGTTTTATTGGACCATATGAGGTTTTGGAGTGTGTTGGTCCTGTTGCTTATAGGTTGAGGTTACCTGAGGAGTTGAGTAAGATGCATGATGTTTTTCATGTGTCGATGCTCCGTAGTTATAGATCGAATCCTTCTCATGTTGTTCCGGTAGAGGAGATCGAGTTGAGAGAGGATATGAGTTATGAGGAAGAACCGGTGAGGATTTTGGATGTGGATACAAAGGTTCTTCGAGGGAAGACCATAGACTTGGTTAAAGTACTTTGGAAACACCGAGGTGTTGAAGAAGCAACTTGGGAGACAAGGAAAAGCATGGAGGAGCAGTTTCCTCACTTGTTTACTTCAGGTAAATTTCGAGGACAAAATTTTCTTAAGAGGGGGAGAGTTGTAATATCCCGTTTTTGGGGTTATTAGTTAGGCTTAGTTACGGGAATTCGATTCGGGACGAATCGGGTTCTCCGGTTCATTAATTCCGGGAAAAATAAAATAAAGATGTTTTTAATTAAGAAAAATAATAATTTGGAAGGTGGTTTGAAATATTAAAAATATGTTTCAAATTTTAAAAAAAATAATTTGGATTTTATAATGATTTTTAATTATGCTTAATTATGCATAAATGATCAATTTGTAATTTTTGGAAAATTGAGGGACTTAATTTGTAATTTTCGGCCATTATGGTATTTTAGTGACTAAATTGGAAAGCAAGCTAAACTTAGAATCCTTAGAGGGTCATAAACCCATTTTTAATTTTTGATGATGATTTATTCACCAAAATATATTTTAATTACTTTAATTTGGTTTTTAATCATTTTCTACCAAAATCACTTTTTCTCATCTTTTTCTCCCATCTTTTTCTCTCATTTTCTCCCCACTTTCTCTTCATCTTTTCTCTTCAATTCCTTGCTGATTTTTGCATCTTTTTCCACAAGATTTACATCACTTGCATCATCTTTCCATCCTTTACAAAACCTATGCATTGATTTCATCAAATCTACATCAAATTGCAAGGAATCAAGAAGGGGAAAATCTCTTAATTTTGGTGAATAGATCTTGAAGGTAATTTTCTGGATTTTCATTCTTTTCTAAGGTTCTTTATTGAAATTCCCAAGTATTAGCTTGTTCATCTTTGAATAAACACTTGATTCTATGTTTTTGATGTTAGGTCTAATATTTTTGTGATGTTTTTGTGAGATCTTTTTGGATCTTGTTTAATGCTGGAAATTAAATGAATTCAATCATGTTTTTATAATGATTTAATGATTAATGGAGTCTTGATTTGATATCACATTGATTTAATCCCGGAATAATGCAATCGGTGTAGTTTTAAGGTGCTTTTCGGTTATTTTATGGGCTGTTTTAGATGCTTAGATGATGCTGGAGATATAAGGATGGTTTTGATGTGTTTTTGGATCATATTTGAGGTGGATTAGATGTTAGATTCATTAGGTTTTGGGCTGATGTTGTTCGGATGCGTTTCGACTTAGTTTTTGGTCTTTTCGGCTAAGTTTTTGGTAGTTTAATGGTGATCGGATATGGCTGTAGGTTTGAGCATGTTATGATGTGAGAATGCTATGTTTTAATGTTGTAGAAGAGGTACAAGAAGAAGCTTGATTGCTGGTGCGTTTGGTGCGATCGTCGGAGAGCGGCGAAAGCTCGTTTCGCTTCTTGGTGAGTGGTTTTCGGGTTTAAAGCGAATCACGTTTGGTACGTTCTGTTTTGGGGGGCTATAGAAGTGTGTGAAAACCTTCCATAGTTCAAGAGTAAGTAAAGTATTTGTTTTGTTAAACCGATGTGAATTTCGGCTACATTTTACAAAGGTATTATGTTGTTAAAGCATGAGATTTATGGAAGTGCATGAGCATGTTTTGAATTGATGCATATATGAGAGATACTTGCCGAAAATGCATGATTATTTAGCATCCATGATTATGGAGAACTATGAGAAATGTTTTGGAGTACAACATGGTTTTTTGCCTTATACATGATGGTGCTTTGTGCATGGCTTTTGGTTCATTTGTTGAACATACTATGCATGCATTATGAGCAGCAAGTTATCATGCACATTTGATTATGATATTGGCTTAGTGACACTACTTTTGATTCGAATACGAATGACGTCATTTTGATTGTTTTAAGTGCACTATAATCAAAACAGAGAATATAGAATATTTCCTACACGTAACAAGGGTGACTTCGTGTCTAACCGTGCGTGGTAGAGCCGCCTACACGTAACAAGGGTGACTATGTGTCCGGTCGTGCGTGGTAGTGCTAAAGTTGACTTAGTGTCATGTTAAAGTTGACTTAGTGTCATGTTAATGGGGACTTGGTGTCCTGACGGGACCAATGTCTCATAGATCCGTGTATTCAGTGAGCTCAATGTTCACATTAAGTGTTCACTAGGAAGCCAATATGCATACATGAAATTGAGGAAAGGTTTGAGTAGCATTTACAAATTATTTTGATAAAGTTATGTGAACTCAAGGATGCATATGCTTTAATGAACTTGGACATGGAATTTTAGCATGCATGACTTAATTATGAAATGCAAATTATGTTATCTTCATGGTTTTAAATAGATGCATTGATGATTATTTGTGGAGCTACCTCACTAAGCATGCTTGCTTAAGCTCTCTTTTCATCCTTGCAGAAAAATAAGGACACCTGGAGCTTAGTTCGGGGCAAGGAAACCAAGGGAGAGATCATATTGGATTTGGTACGTTTTTGGCAAATAAATTGGGCAAGGCAATGTGTAACACAATCTATGAGAGAAGAGAGGTTTTAGGCTTTGATTTCATGATGTAATTAGACCATCATTGTTGGTTATTAATTATTGAACTTTTGTTATGTTTGAATTGTTGAAGCAGGATCTAGTATGCTTACTATGTTACTATTCATCTTTAGGAAGCATGCCTATAGGATTTCATAAGATATTTTCTGGTGTTATGAGATGTGATTATGTTGCTGGTAATGCCTAGGAATGTTGCATATAGTTTTGGCTTATTAAAGTGTATGCTTGGGTGGTTTAATTGAGCTTAACATGTCGCACACGAGCCAGGACACAGGGGGTATCGATACACCCTGAGGCTGTATCGGTACCACTTTGCCACTAGACGTGCTTGTTTCGAAACAAGGTTCGGTACCAATATGCTACTGGAGTTGCCTGTTCCGATACACTTTTTGGCCAGTATCGAAACAGGTGAAGTGTTCCGAAACCACCCAAGGGCTGTTTTGAAACACGAGGCTTAAGTGGGCAATTTGAGAGTTTTGAATGCATGAAACATAGGATTTAACTTGGTAATATATACAGTATGTTTATGAGTGTTTTTGGTGACGTTATGACACTATGATTCATGTTTTAAATCCAAAAATACATTACATGATTTAAGATGAATGAATTACTTAATGTTACGTACATTGCAATTAAGTCCATGCATGCTAGAACATAAGATTGATTAACTAGGACATCTTGTAAGTCTTGAATTGTATGTTAAATGTGTTAAGCTTGCTTAGTTGTAATCCGATGGTTTAATAATGAACATGGTGATGTAATTTAGTTTCTTGCATTTTGGTCCCCAATTATGTATGCGTACAATTGTATGACTTATAATAATTGAACTGCGTCCGACTCTTTCTTACTTATGTTAATCACACATAGGGAATTAATTATGCATCTAGGTAAGATAAAAAAAGTATAACGGTTTTAGGATTGTTTATCGAATCGAACCTTCGCGGGTTTGGTTTGATATTCCCCGTGTGACTCGTTTAGCGCCGGTTTCGTCCAGGCCGGGCTAAGGGGGTTACAGTCATTCATCAAGACATACGCTCAAAGAGAGGGGCCGTCCGTCACGGCATTGCTCAAACAGACGGACCGTTCATTATGACATACTCTCGAAGAGAGGGGTCATTCACCACGACATACATTCAAAGAGAGGAGTCGTCTATCACGGTATACACTCTTACAATATGATCTTTCATTATGACATGCACTCGAAGAGAGGGGTCAGTCATTGCGACATATGCTCAAAGAGAGGGGTCGTCCATCACGACATATGCTAAAAACGAAGGGCCGTTCATTATGACATACTCTAGAAGTGAGGGGTCATTCACCGCGACATACGCTAAAAGAGAGGGACGGAGTATTATGACATGCACTCTAAGAGAAAGTCATTCATCACGACATACGCTCAAAGAGAGGGGTCGTCCATCACGATATACGCTCAAAGAGAGGGGTCATTCAGCATGACATGCACTCAAAGATAGTGGTCTTTCACAGCGTCACACGCTCAAAGAGAAGGGTCGTCCATCACCCTCTAAGAAAGGAACCGTTCATTATGACATGCACTCGAAGAGTCATTCATCGCGAGATACGCTGAAAGAGAGGGACCATTCACCTTGACATGAACTCGAAGAGAGTGGTCATTCGTGGCGACATACGCTCAAAGAGAGGGGTGGTCCATCATGGCATTCTCTCAAAGAGAGGGACCGTTCATTATTATATACTCTCGAAGAGAGGGTTCACTCACCGCGACATACGCTCAAAGAGAGGAACCGTTCACCATGACATGCACTCGAAGAGAGGGATCATTCATCGCGACATACGTTGAAAGAAAGGGGTCATCCATCACGGTATACGCTCAAAGAGAGGGATTGTTCATCACGACATGCACTCAAAGAGAGGGGTCATTCATCGCGACATATGCTCAAAGAGAGGGGTCGTCCATCACTGTATACGCTCAAAGAGTGGGGTCGTCCATCACGTTATACGCTCAAAGAGAGGGACCGTTCACGATGACATGCATTCAAAGAGAGGGGTCGTCCATCACGGGATATGCTCAAAGAGAGGGATCGATCATTACGACATACTCTCTAAGAGATGGGTCATTCACCGCAACATACACTCAAAGAGAGGGGCTATCCATCACGATATACACTCTAAGAAAGGGACATTTCATTATGACGTGCACCTCAAAGAGAGGTGTCATTCATCGCGAGATATGCACCATGAGAAGCATCGTCCATCACGGTATACGCTCTATGAAAGGGACCGTTCATTATGAAATACGCTTGAAGAGAGGGGTCATTCACCGCGATATACGCTCAAAGAGAGGGGTCATCCGTCACGGTAGACGCACTAAGAAAGTGTCCGTTAATTATGAACTACCCTTGAAGATAGGGGTCATTCACCGTGACATAAGCTCAAAGAGAATGGACATACATCACGTTATACGCTATAGAAAATGGATCGTTCATTATGACATGCACTCGAAGAGAGGGGTCATTCATCGCGACATACGGTGAAAGAGTTGGATCGTCCATCACGGTGTAACTCAAAGAGAGAGATCATTCACCATGTCATGCACTCGAAGAGAGGGGTCATTCATCAAGATATACGCTCAGAGAGGGGTCGTCCCTCACGACATACGCTCAGAGAGACCGTTCATTATGACATACTCTCGAAGAGAGGTGTCATTCACCACAACATACATTCAAAGAGAGGAGTCGTTTATCACGGTATACGCTCTTACAATGTGATCGTTCATTATGACATGCACTCGAAGATAGAGGTCATTCATCGTGACATACGCTCGAAGAGAGGGGTCATGCATCACGGCATATACTCAAAAAGAGGGGCCGTTCATTATGACATACTCTAGTAGTGAGGGGTCATGCACCGCGACATACGCTAAAAGAGAGGGGTCGTCCATTACGATATACGCTCAAAGAGAGGGACATGTTAATTATGACATACGCTCAAGGAAAGGTGATGTCCATCACGGTATATGCTCTAGAAAAGGGATTGTTCATTATGAGATGCACTCGAACAGAATGGACATTGATCGCGACATACGCTCAAAGGGAAGGGTCGTCCATCACAGTATGCGCTCAAAGAGAGGGGCCGTTTAGCATGACATGCACTCAAAGAGAAGGGTCATTCATCAAGACATACGCTCAAAGAGAGGGGTCGTCCATCATGGTATACGCTCAAAGAAAGGGGTCGTTCAGCATGACATGCACTCAAAGAGAATGGTCATTCACAGCGACATATGCTCAAAGAGAAGGGTCGTCCATCTCGCCCTAAGAAAGGGACCGTTCATTATGACATGCACTCGAAGAGTCATTCTTCATGATATATGCTCAAAGAGAGGGGTTGTCCATTACAGTATACGCTCAAAGTGAGGGATCGTTCACCATGACAAGCACTCTAAGAGATTGGTCATTCGTGGCAACATTCGCTCAAAGAGAGGGGTGGTCCATCACGGCATTCGCTCAAAGAGAAGGACCATTCATTATTATATACTCTCGAAGAGAGGGATCATTCACCGCGACATACGCTCAAAGAGAGGAACCGTTCACAATGACATGATGCACTTGAAGAGAAGGTCATTCATCGCAACATACACTCAAAGAGACGGGTTTTCGATCACGGTATACACTCAAAGAGAGGGACCGTTCATTATGACATGCACTCAAAGAGAGGGGTTATTCATCGCGATAGGCGCTCAAAGAGTGGGGTTATTCATCACGGTAAATGCTCAAGGAGAGGGATCGTTCATTATGACATACATTCGAAGAGAGGGTCATTTATCGCGACATGTGCTTAAAGAGAGCGGTCGTCCAATACGTTAAACACTCAAAGAGAGGGACTATTCACCGCGACATACGATCAAGGAGAGGGGTAGTCTATCACGGTCTACGCTCTAAGAAAGGAACCGTTCATTATGACATGCACTCGAGTGTGCAGTCATTCATCACGACATATGATCAAAGAGAAGGGTTGTCCATCACGGTATACGCTCTAACAAATAGACCATTCTTTATGACATTAACTCGAAGAGATGGGTCATTCATCGTGATATACACTCAAAGGGAGAGGTCGTCCATCACGGTATACGCTCAAAGAGGGGGACCGTTCACCCTAACATGCACTCAAAGAGAGGGGTCATTCGTCGCGACATATGCTCAAAGAGAGGGGTCGTCCATCACGGGATACGCTCCAAGAAAGGAACTATTTATTATGACATGCACTCAAAGAAAGGGGTCATTCATTGCGACATACATTCAAAGAGAGGGGTCGTCCATCACGGTATACACTGAAAGAGAGCGACCGTTCACCATGACATGCACTCAATGAGAGGGGTCATTCCATCATGGAATACGCTCATAGACAAGGATCGGTCATTAGGACATACTCTCGAAGAGATGGGTCTCTCACCACGTCATACGCTCCAAGAGAGGGGTCATCCAGCACGATATACGCACTAAGAAAGGGTTATACGCTCAAAGAGAGGTGTCGTCCATCATGGTATATGCTTTAAGAAAGGGACCGTTTATTATGACATTCACTCGAAGAGAGGGGTCAATCATCACCACATACGCTCAAAGAGAAGGATCATCCATCACGAGATACGCTCTAAGAAATAAACTATTTATTATGACATGCACCCGAAGAAAGGGGTCATTCATCGCGATATACATTCAAAGAGAGGGCTCGTCCATCACGGTATACGCTGAAAGAGAGCGATCGATCATTATGGCATACTCTCGAAGAGAGGGGTCATTCGCCGCAACATACGCTCAAAGAGAGAGGTCGTCTGTCGCGGTATACGCTCAAAGAAAGGGACCGTTCATTATGACATGCACTCGAAGAGAGGGGTATACGCTCAAAGAGATGTGTTGTCCATCACGGTATTCCCTCTAAGAAATGGACCGTTCGTTACGACATGCACTCGAAGAGAGGGTTCAATCATCACGTCATACGCTCGAAGAGAAGGGTCATCCATAACAGTGTACGCTGTAGGAAAGGGAGTGTTTATTATGGCAAGCACTCAAAGAGATCCTCGCAACATACATTGAAAGAGAGAGGTTATCCATCACGGTATACGCTCAAAGAGAGGGATCGTTCACCATAACATGCACTCAAAGAGAGGGGTCATTCATCGCGACGTATGCTCAAAGAGAGGGGTTGTCCATCACGGTATAGGCTCAAATAGAGGGGTCGTCCATCATGGTATACGCTCAAAGAGAGGGACCGTTCACCATGACATGCACTCAAAGAGAGGGGTCATTAATCACGATATACGCTCAATGAGAGTGGTCGTCCATCATGGGATACACTCAAAGAGAGGGACCGATCATTACGATATACTCTCGAAGAGAGGGACCGATCATTACGATATACTCTCGAAGAGAGGGGTCATTCACCGTAACATACGCTCAAAGAGAGGGGTTGTCCATCACGATATACGCTCTAAGAAAGGGACATTTCATTATCAAGTGCACTCGAAGAGAGGGGTCATTCATTGCTACATATGCACAATGAGAAGGGTCGTCCATCACGGTATACGCTCTAAGATAAGGACAGTTCATTATGAAATACGCTTGAAGAGAGGGGTGATTCACTACAACATATGCTCCAAGAGAGGGGTCATCCATCACGGTAAATGGACTAGAAAAGGGTCTGTTAATTATGAACTACCCTCGAAGAGAGGAGTCATTCACCGCAACATACGCTCAAAGAGAAGGGACATCCATCACGTTATATGCTATAGGAAACGAACCGTTCATTATGACATGCACTCGAAGAGAGGGGTCATTTATCGCGACATAGGGTGAAAGAGTTGGGTCGTCCATCACGGTATACACTAAAAGAGAGAGATCATTCACCATGTCATGCACTCGAAGAGAGGGGTCATTCATCAAGACATACGCTCAAAGAAAAGGATCATCCGTCACGGCATACGCTCAAACAGAGGGACCATTCATTATGACATACTCTCGAAAAGAGGGGTCATTAACCACAACATACATTTAAAGAGAGGAGTCGTCTATCACGGTATACGCTCTTACAATGTGATCGGTCATTATGACATTCACTCAAAGAGAGGGATCATTCATCGCGACATACGCTCAAAGAGAGTGGTCGTCCATCACGGCATATGCTCAAATAGAGGGGCCATTCATTATACAAGTCTAGTAGTGAGGGGTCATTCACCGCGACATATGCTAACAGAGAGGCACTGTGTATTATGACATGCACTCAAAGAGAAGGGTCATTCATCATGACATATGCTCAAAGAGAGGGGTCTTACATCACGGTATACACTCAAAGAGAGGGGTCGTTCAGCATGATATGCACTCAAAGAGAGTGGTTATTCACAGCGACATACGCTCAAAGAGAAGGGTCGTCCATCACCCTCTAAGAAAGGAACCGTTCATTATGACATGCACTCGAAGAGTCATTCATCGCGACATACGCTCAAAGAGAACGGTTATCCATCACAGTATACGCTCAAAGAGAGGGACCGTTCACCTTGACCTGAACTCGAAGAGAGTGGTCATTCATGGCGACATATGCTCAAAGAGAGGGACCGTTCATTATTATATACTCTCGAAGAGAGGGTTCATTCACTGCGACGTACGCTCAAAGAGAGAAACCGTTCACCATGACATGCACTCAAAGAGAAGGTCATTCATCGCAACATACACTCATAGTCATAGAGACGGGTCATCAATCACGGTATACGCTCAAAGAGAGGGACCGTTCATTATGACATGCACATAAAGAGAGGGGTTATTCATCGCGATAGACGCTCAAAGGGTGGGGTCGTCCATTACGGTAAACGCTCAAAGAGAGGGATCATTCATTATGACATACATTCGGAGAGAGGGTCATTTATTGTGACATATGGTCAATGAGCGCGGTTGTCCAATACGGTAAACACTCAGAGAGCGGGACTATTCACCGCGACATACGCTCAATTAGAGGGGTCATCTTTCACGGAATACGCTATAAGAAAGGGACCGTTCATTACGATATGCACTCGAAGAGAGGGGTCATTAATAGCGATATATGCTCAAAGAGAAGGGTCGTCGATCGCGGTATACGCTCAAAGGGAGAGACCGTTCATTATGATGTACACTCGAATAGATGGGTCATTCCTCGCGAGGTACGCTCAAAGAGAAGGGTCATTCATCATGACATACGCTCAAAGAGAGGGGGTCGTCCATCCTACTATACGCTCAGATAGACGGGTCGTTCACAATGTCATGCACTCTAAGAGAGGGGTCATTCATCACGACATATGCTCAAAGAGAGGGTCATTCATCGCGACATATGCTCAATGGAACCGTCCATTAAGACATACACTCGAAGAGAGGGGTCATTCATCGCGACATACGTTGAAAGAGGGGTCGTTTATCACGGTATATACTCAAAGAGAGGAACCGTTCACCATGACATGCACTCGAAGAGAGGGGTCATTTTTCACGACATACGCTTAGAGAGATGGATCGTCCATCCTAGTATACGCTCAGATAGAGGGACTGTTCACCATGTATTGCACTCCAAGAGAAGGGTCATTCATCGCGACATACGCTCAAAGAGAGGGGTCATCCACCATTATATACGCTAAAAGAGAAGGACCATCCACTAAGACATACACTCAAAGAGAGGGGTCATTCATCGCGACATACGCTCAAAGAGATGGATCGTCTATCACGGGATACGCTTAAAGAGAGGGACCGTTTATTATGACATATGCTCAGAGAGAGGGGTCATTCACCATGACATACGCTCAAAGTGAGGGGTCGTCCATCATGGTATACGCTCAAAGAGAGGGACAATTCATTATGACATACAATCGAAGAGAGGGGTCATTCATCACGACATACGCTCAAAGAGAGGGGTCACCGATCACGGTATACGCTCGAAGAGAGGTACCGTTTATTATAATATGCACTGAAAGAGAGGGGTCATTCATCGTGACATACGCTCAAAGAGAGGGGTTACCATCACCGTATATGCTCAAAGAGAGGGACCGTTCACCATGTCATGCACTCGAAGAGAGTGGTCATTCATCGCGACATACGCTAAAAGAGATGGCTATCCATCACGGTATACGCTCAAAGAGAAGGATTGTTATTATGATCTACACTCGAAGAGAGGGGTCATTCATCGTGACATACGCTCAAAGAGAAGGGTCGTCCATCACGGTATACGCACAAAGAGTGGGATCATTCACCATGACGCACTAGAAGAGAGCGGTCATTCATCGCGACATGCGCTCAATGGGAAAGGTCATCCATCACGGTATATGATATAAGAAAGGGACCGTTCATTATGACATGTAGTCGAAGAGAAGGGTCTTTCATTGCGACATTCGCTCCAAGAGAAGGGTTGTCCATCACGGAATACTGTCAAAGATAAGGACCATGCACCACGACATGCACTCGAATAGAGGGGTCTTTCATCGCTATATATGCTCAAAGAGAGGGGTCATCCATCACGAAAAATGCTCAAAGAGAGGGGTGATCGATCACGGTATACGCTCAAAGAGAGTAACCGTTTATTATAACATGCACTCAACGAGAGAGGTCACTCATCGCGACATACGCTCATAGAGATGTCGTTTATCACAGTATACTTTCAAAGAGAGGCACTATTCACCACCTCATGCACTCGAAGAGAGGGGTCATTCATCGCGACATACGCTCAAGGAGAGGGATCGTCATCATGGTATATGCTATAAGAAAGGGACCTTTCATTATGACATGCACTCGACGAGAGGGGTCATTCACCGCGACATACGCTCAATGGGAAGGGTCGTCCATCACGGTATATGATATAAGAAAGGGACCGTTCATTACAAGTAGTTGAAGAGAAGGGTCGTCCCTCACGCTATACTCTCAAAGAGAAGTACCTTTCACCATGACAAGCACTTGAAGAGCGGGGTCTTTCATCGCGACATGCACTCGAAGAGCTGGGTCTTTCATCGCGACATACACTAAAAGAGATGGCTATCCATCACGGTATACGCTCAAAGAGAAGGATTGTTATTATGATCTACACTCGAAGAGAGGGGTCATTCATCGTGACATACGCTCAAAGAGAGGGGTCGTCCATCACGGTATACGCACAAAGAGAGGGATCATTCACCACGACGCACTAGAAGAGAGCGGTCATTCATCGCAACATGCGCTCAATGGGAAAGGTCATCCATCACGGTATATGATATGCCATCGAAGAGAGGGGTCATTCATCGTGACATACGCTCAAAGAGAGGAGTCATCCATCATGGTATACGCTCAAAAATAAGAACCATTCACCATGACATGCACTCGAAGAATGGGGTCATTCATCGTGACATACGCTCAAAGAGAGGGATCGTTCATTATGAGATACTATCAAAGAGAGGGTTCATTTACCATGACATACGCTAAAAGAGAGGGTTCGTCCACCACGGTATACGCTCAAAGAGAGGGACCATTTGTTATAACATATGCTTGAAGAGAGGGGTCATTCACCGCGACATGCGCTCAAAGAGAGGTGACGTCCATCATGGTATACGCTCTAGGAAAGGGACCGATCATTATGACATGCATTCGAATAGAAGGGTCGTTCATCTCGACATACGCTCAAAGAGAAGTATCGTCCATCACGGTATACGCTCTAAGAAAGGTACCGTTTATTATGACATACACTCGAAGAGAGAGGTTATTTATCTCGACACACGCTAAAAAATAGGGGTCGTCCATCTCGGTATACGCTCAAAGAGAGGGACCGTTCACCATAACATGCACTAGAAGAGAGGAGTCATTCAACGCGAGATACTCTCTAAGAGAGGGGTCGTCCATCACGACATACACTCAAAGAGAGGCACCATTCATTATGAAATACGCTCGAAGATAGTGGTCATTCACCGCTATAGACGCTCAAAGAGAGGGGTCATCCATCACGGTATACGCTCGTAAGAAAGGGAACATTCATTATGACATGCTCTCGAAGAGAGGAGTCATTCATCGCGACATACGCTCAAAGAGAAGGGTCGTCCATCACGGTATACGCACTAAGAAAGGGAGCATTCATTATGACATGCGCTCGAAGAGAGAAGTCATTCATCACGACATACATTCAAATATAAGGTCGTCCATCACGGAATACGCTATAAGAAATTGACTGATCATTATGACATGCACTCGAGGATAGGGGTCATTCATCGCGAGATACGCTCAAAGAGAGGGTCATCGATCATGGTATACACTCAAAGAGAGCGACCATTGATTATGACATGCACTCAAAGAGAGGGGTCATTCATTGAGACGTATGCTAAAAGAGAAGGGTCGTCCATCACGGTATACGCCCAAAGAGAGGGACCACTCACCATGACATGCACTCGAATAGAGGGGTCATTCCTCGCGATATACGCTCGAAGATAGGGGTCATGCATTACAGCATACGCTCAAAGAGATGGTCCGTTCATTATGACATACGCTCGAAGAGTGAGGTCGGTCAAAGAGAGGTGTCATCCAACACAATATACTCTCTAAGAATGGGACCGTTCATTATGACTGCACTCGAAGAGAAGGGTCATTCATCGTGACAAACCCTCAAAGAGATGGGTCGTCCATCACGGTATACGCTCTAAGAAAGGGACTGTTTATTATATCGCGACATACGTTCAAAGACAGGGTCGTCAATCACGGTATACGCTCAAAGAGTGGGACCATTTACCTTGTCATGCACTCAAAGAGAGGGGTCATTCATCGCGACATACGCTCAAAGAGATGGGTTGTCCATCACGGGATACTCTCAAAAAGAGGGACCGGTCATTATGATATACTCTCGATGAGAGGGGTCATTCACCGCTACATACGCTCAAAGAGAGGGGTCGTCCATCACGGTATACTCTCTAAGAAAGGGATATTTCATTATGATGTGCACTCGAAGAGAGGTGTTATTCACCGCGACATATGCATAATGAGAAGGGAAGTCCATCATGGTATACGCTCTAAGATAGGGACCGTTTATTATGAAATACGCTTAAAGAGAGGGGTCATTCACCGCGACATACGCTCAAAGAGAGGGATCATCCATCACGGGAGACGCACTAAGGGTCCGTTAATTATGAACTACCCTCGAAGAGAGGGATCATTCACTGCGACATACGCTCAAAGAGAAGGGACATCCATCATGTTATATGCTATAGGAAAGGAACCGTTCGTTATGACATGCACTCGAAGAGAGGGGGCATTCATTGCGACATACGGTGAAAGATTTGGGTCGTCCATCACGGTATACACTCAAAGAGAGAGATCATTCACCATGTCATGCACTCAAAGAGAGAGGTCATTCATCATGACATACGCTCAAAGAGAGGGGTCATCCATCACGACATATGCTCTATGAAAGGGACCGTTAATTATGACATGCACTCGAAGAAAGGGGTCATTCAACGCGACATACGCTAAAATAGAGGGCTTGTCCATCTCGTTATACGCTCAAAGAGAGGGAACGTTCATAATAACATACACTCGAAGAGAGGGGTCATTCACCGCGACATACGCTAAAAAAGAGGGGTCTTTCAACGCGACATACGCTCAGAGAGAGGGATCATTCATTATGACATACTCTCGAATAGAGAGGTCATTCACCGCGACATACTCTCAAAGAGTGGTGTCGTCCATCACGGTTTATGCTTTAAGAAAGGGACCATTCATTATGACATGCAGTCGAAGAGAGGGGTCATTCATCGCGACATTCGCTCAAAGAGAGGGTTCATCCATCACGATATACTCTCAACGAGAAGGACCTTTCACCATAACTTGCACTCGAAGAGAGGTGTCTTTCATCGCGACATACGCTCAAAGAGAGAGGTCGACCATCATGGTATATGCTCAAAGAGAGGGATTGTTCAGTATGACATGAACTCAAAGAAAGGGGTCATTCACAGCGACATACGCTTGAAGATAGTGGTCGTCCATCACGGTATACATTCCAATAAGGGGACCATTCATTATGACATGCAGTCGAAGAGAGGGGCATTCACCGCGACATATGCTCAAAAAGAGAACTCGTCCATCATAGTATACGATCTAAGAAAGGGAACATTCATTATGACATGCACTCGAAGAGAGGGGTCATTCATTGCGACATACGCTCAAAAGGAGGGTCATCAATCACGATATACGCTCAAAGAGAGAGATCGTCCATTATGACGTGCACTAGAAGAAACCATTCATTATGACGTGCAGTCGAAGAGAGGGGTCATTCATCACGACATAAGCTAAAAAGTGGTGTCGTCCATCTCGTTATACGCTCAAAGAGAGGGACCGTTCACCAAAACATGAACTCGAAGAGAGGGGTCATCAATCACAGAATATGCTCTAAGAAAGGGATTATTTATTACGACATGCACTCGAAGAGAGGGTCATTCATCGCGACATACGCTCAAAAAGTGGGGTCATTCACAACGACATACACACAAAGAGAGGGGTCATTATGACACGCACTCGATGAGAGGGGTCATTCACCGCGACATACACTCAAAAAGAGGGATCGTCAATCACAATATACACTCTAAGAAAGGGACCGTTCATTATGACTTGCACTCGAAGAGAGGGATAATTCATCGTGATATAAGCTCAAAAAGAGTTGTTGTCCATCATGGTATTCTCTCAAGGAGAGGGACCGTTCACCATTACATGTACTAGAATAGAGGGGTTATCCATCGCGACATACGTTCAAAGACAGGGGTCGTCCATCACGTATACACTCAAAGAGAGGGACCATTCATTATGATATACACTCGAAGAGAGGGGTCATTCATCGCGACATATGCTCAAAGACAAGGGGTCATATATCATGGTATACGCTCAAAGAGAGGGACCGTTCACAATGACATACACTTGAAGAAAGGGGCCATTCATCATGACATACGCTCAAAGAGAGGGGTCGTCCATCACGGGATACGCTCATAGTGAGGGACCGTTCACCATGACATGCACTCGAAGAGGGATCACTCATCACGAAAAATGCTCAAAGAGAGGGGATGACCATCACGGGATACGCTTAAAGAGAGCGACCGATCATTATGACATACGCTCGAATAGAGCGGTCATTCACCGCGACATATGCGCAAAGAGAGGGGTTGTCCATCACGATTTACGCTCTTAGAAAGGAACCATTCATTATGACATTGACACGAAAAGAGGGGTCATTCACCGCGACATACACTCAAAGAGAGGGGTCATCAATCACGATATACGCTCTAAGAAAGGGACCGTTTATTATGACATGAACTCGAAAAGAAGGGTCATTCATCGCAACATACGCTCAAAGAGAGGGATCGCCCATCACAGTATTCGCTCAAAGAGAGGGATCTTTCACCATGACATGCACTTGAAGAGAGGGGTCATCTATCGTGACATACACTAAAAAAGGGGATCTCGATCACGGTATACACTCAAAAAGCCCATCATTATGACACGCCATTGAAGAGGGGTCATTCATTACGACATACGCTCAAAGAGAGGGGTCGTCCATCACAGTATACAATCGAAGAGAGGAGTCATTCATTGCAACATATGCTCAAAGAGAGGGTCATCGATCGCGGTATACGCTCAAAGAGAGGGACTGTTGATTATGACTTGAACTCAAAGAGACATGTCATTCTTTGCGACATACTCTCAAAGAGTCCATCACGGTATACGCCCAAAGAGAGGGACTACTCATAGTGACATTCACTCGAATAGAGGGGTTTTTATTCATCGCGACATACGGTTAAAGAGATGGGTCGTCCATCATGGTATACGCTCAAAGAGAGGGACCATTCATTATGACATATGCTAAAAGAGAGGGGTCATTCACCGCGTCATATGCTCAAAGAGAGGTGTCGTCCATCATAGTATATGCTCTAAGAAAGGGATTGTTCATTATGACAAGCACTCAAAGAGAGGGGTCAATCATCGCGACATGCGTTCAAAGAGAAGGGTCATCGATCAGGGTGTACGCTCTAAGAAAGGGACTGTTTATTATGACATGCACACGAAGAGAGGGTTCATTCATCATAACGAACATTCAAATAGAGGGGTCGTCCATCACGGTATACGCTCAAAGAGAGGGATCGTTCACCATGACATGCACTAAAAGAGAGGGGTTATTCATCGTGACATACGCTCAGAGAAAGGGATCGTCCATCACAGGTTACAATCAAAGAGAGGGACCGATCATTACGATAGACTCTCGAAGAGTGGGGTCGTACATCGAGTCGTACATCGCGATATACGCTCAAACTATGGTACCGTTCATTATGACATGCACTCGAAGTGAAGGTTCATTCATCGCGACATATGCTCAAAGAGAAGGGTTGTCCATCACGGTATACGCTCTAAGAAAGGGAGCATTCATTATGACATGCACTCGAAGAGAGGGGTCATTCAACCCGACATACACTTAAAGAGAGGGGTCATCCATCACGACATACGCTCAAAGAGAGGGAACATTTATTCTGAAATACGCTCGAAGAGAGGGGTCATTCACCATAACATACGCTCAAAGAGAGGGGTCATCCATCACGATATACGCTCAAAGAAAAGGACCGTTCATTATGAAATTCTCTTGAAGAGAGGGGTCATTTACCACGACATACGCTCGGTGAGAGGGGTCATCTATCACGGTATATGCTCGAAGAAAGGGATCATTCATTCCAAAATATGCTCGAAGAAAGGGGTCATTCACTGCGACATACGCTCAAAGAGAAGGTTCATCCATCACGGTATACGCACTAAGAAAGGGGTCGTTCATTATGATATGCACTTGAAGAGAGGGGTCATTCATCGCGATATACGCTCAAAGAAAAGGGTCATCCAGCACGGTAGACGCACTAAGGAAGGGTCCGTTCATTATGAACTACCCTCGAAGAGAGGGGTCATTCACCGCGACAAACACTCGAAGAGAAGGGACATCCATCACGTTAAACGCTGTAGGAGAGGGACCGTTCATTATGACATACACTCGAAGAGAGGGGTCATTCATTGCGACATACGATGAAAGAGACGAGTCGTCCATCACGGTATACGCTTAAAGAGAGGGATCATTCACCATGTCATGCACTCGAAGAGAGGGTCATTGATCGCGACATACGCTCAAAGAGAGGGGTTGTTCGTCATGGCATACGCTCAAGTAGAGGGATCGTTCATTATGACATACTCTCGAAGAGAGGATTCATTCACCACGACATACACTCAAAGAGAGGAGTCGTCTATCACGTTATACGCTCTTAGAATGTGACCGTTCATTATGAAAAACACTCGAACAGAGGGGTCATTCATCTCGACATACGCTCAAAGACATGGGTCGTCCAGCACGGCATATGCTCAAACAGAGGGGTCGTTCATTATGATATACTCTAGTATTGAGAGGTCATTCACCGCGACATACGCTAAAACAGAGTGGTCGTCCATCACGGTATACGCTCAAAGCGAGGGACCAGTTAATTATGACATACACTCGAAGAGATGGGTCTGCCACTGCGACATACGCTCAAAGAGAGGTGACATCCATCACGGTATACGCTCTAGGAAAGGGATTGTTCATTATGAGATGCACTCGAAAAGAATGGTCTCTCATCGCGACATACGCTCAAACGGAAGGGTCGTCCATCACGGTATACACTCTAAGAAAGGCATTGTGTATTATGACATGCACTCAAGTAGAAGGGACATTCATCAAGACATGCGCTCAAAGAGAGGGGTCGTCCATCACGGTATACGCTCAAAGAGAGGGGCCGTTCAGCATGACATGCACTCAAAGAGAGTGGTCATTTATAGCGACATACACTCAAAGCGAAGGGTCGTACATCACGCTCTAAGAAAGGGACCGTTCATTATGACATGCACTCGAAGAGTCATTCGTCGCGGCATACTCTCAAAGAGAAGGGTTGTCCATCACAGTATACGCTCGATAAGAGGGATCGTTCAGTATGACATGCACTCAAAGAGAGTGGTCATTTGTGGCGACATACGCTCAAAGAGAGGGGTCGTCCATCACGACATAGGCTCAAAGAGAGGGATCGTTCATTATTATATACTCTCAAAGAGAGGGTTCATTATTATATACTCTCGAAGAGAGGGTTCATTATTATATACTCTCAAAGAGTGGAACCATTCACCATGACATGCACTCGAAGAGAAAGTCATTCATCGCAACATACACTCAAAGAGAGGGGTCATCGATCATGGTATACGCTCAAAAAGAGGGACCGTTCATTAAGACATGCACTAAAAGAGAGGGGTTATTCATCGCGACAGACGCTCAAAGAGTTGGGTCGTCCATCATAGTAAACGTTCAAAGAGAGGGATCGTTCATTATGACATACACTCGAAGAGAGGGTCATTTATCGCGACATACGATCAAAGAGAGCGGTCGTCCAATACGGTAAACACTCAAAGAGAGGGACCATTCACCGCGACATACGCTCAAGGAGAGGGGTCGTCTATCACGATATACGCTCTAAGAAAGGACCGTTCATTATGACTTGCAATCGAAGAGAGGGGTCTTTAATCGCGATGTACGCCCAAAGAGAAGGGCCGTCCATCACGGTATACGCTTAAAGAGAGAGACCGTTCATTATGCCATACACTCGAATAGAGGGGTCATTCATCATGACATACGCTCAAAGAGAGGGGTCGTCCATCCTGGTATACGCTCAGATAGAAGGACCGTTAACCATGTTATGCACTCCAAGAGAAGGGTTATTCATCATGATATACGCTCAAAGAGAAGGGTCATTCATCATGACATACGCTCAAAGAGATGGACCATCCACTAAAACATACACTCAAAGAGAGGGGTCTTTCATCGCGACATATGCTCAAGGAGAGGGGTCATCCATCAAGACAAACGCTCAAAGATAGGGGTCATCGATCACGGTATAACCTCTAAGAAAGGAACCGTTAATTATGACATGCACTTGAAGAGTGGGGTTATTCATCACGGCATACGCTCAAAGATAAGGGTCATCCATCACGGTACACGCTCTAAAAAAGGGACCTTTCATTATGACATGCAGTCGAAGAGATGGGTCATTCATCGCGACATACGCTCAAAGAGAGCAATCATCCATCACGGTATACGCTCAAAGAGAGGGACCGTTCACACTGACATTAACTCAAAGAGATGGGTCATTCATCGCGACATACACTCAAAGATAGGGGTAGTCCATAATGGGATACGCTAAAAAAGGGGGACCGTTCATTATTAAATACCCTCAAAGAGAGGGGTCATTCATCGAGACATACGCTCAAAAAGATGGATCGTCCATCACAAGATACGCTCGAAGAGTGGGACCGTTCACTATTACATATGCTCGAAGAGAGGGGTCATTCACCATGATATACGCTCAAAGTGAGGGGTCGTCCATCATGGTATACACTCAAAGAGAGGGACCATTCATTATGATATACAGTCGAAAAGAGGGGTCATCATCACGATATACGCTCAAAGAGAGGGGTTATCGATCACAGTATACACTCAAAGAGAGGGACCATTTATTATGACATGCACTGAAAGAGAGGGGTAATTCATCGTGACATACGCTTAAAGAGAGGGGTTACAATCACTGTATACTCTCAAAGAGAGTCCCGTTCACCATGTCGTGCATTCGAAGAGAGGGGTCATTCTTCGCGACATACACACAAAGAGAGGGCTTATCCATCACGGTATACGCTTAAAGATAGTGATTGATTATTATGATATACCCTCGAAGAGAGTGGTCGTTCGTCGCGACATACCCTCAAAGAGAGTGGTCGTTCATCAAGGTATACGCACAAAGAGAGGGATAATTCACCATGACACACGTGAAGAGAGGGGTCATTCATCGCGAAATATGCTCAATGGGAAGGGTCGTCCATCACGGTATATGATATAAGAAAGGGACCGTTCATTATGACAAGTAGTCGAAGAGAAGGGTCTTTCATCACGACATTCGATCAAAGAGAAGGGTCGTCCATCGTGGTATACTCTCAAAGAGAAGGACCTTCCACCATGACATGCACTCGAAGAGTGGGGTCTTTCATCGCTACATATGCTCAAGGAGAGGGGTCATCCATCAAGACAAACGCTCAAAGAGAGGGGTCATCGATCACGGTATAACCTATAAGAAAGGGACCGTTCATTATGACATGCACTTGAATAGTGGGGTTATTCAGCGCGATATACGCTCAAAGCGAAGGGTCATCCATCACGGTACACGCTCTAAAAAAGGGACCTTTCATTATGACAAGCACTCGAAGAGATGGGTCATTCATCGCGACATACTCTCAAAGAGAGTAGTCATCCATCACGGTATACGCTCAAAGAGATGGGTCATTCACCGCTACATACGCTCAAAGAAAGGGGTCGTCCATCACGGTATACTTTCTAAGAATGGGACCGATCATTATGACACGTACTCGAAGAGAGGGGTCATTCATCGCGACATACGCTCACTGGGAAGGGTTTTCCATCTTCGTATACGATCTAAGAAAGAGACCAATAATTATGACATGAACTCAAAGAGAGGGGTCATTCAACGCAACATATGCTAAAAAAGGGGGGCCGTCCATCACATTATACGCTCAAAGTGAGGGACCGTTCACCATAACATTCACTCGAAGAGAGGGGTCGTTCAACGCGACATACGGTAAAACAGAGGGGTCATTCAATGCGACATACGCTCAAAGAAAGGGACCATTCATTATGACATACTCTGGACCAGAGGGGTCATTCACCACGACATATGTTCAAAGAGAGGTGTCGTCCATCACGGTTTATGCTGTAAGAAAGGGACCATTCTTTATGACATGAAGTCGAAGAGAGGGGTCATTCATTGCGACATTCGCTCAAAGAGAGGGTTCATCCATCATGGTATACTCTCAAAGAGAAGGGACTTTCACCTAAACTTGCACTCGAAGAAAGGGGTCTTTCATCGTGACAAACGCTCAAAGAGAGGTGTCAACGATCACGGTATACGCTCAAAGAGAGGGACCATTTAATATGACATGCACAGTAAGAGAGGGGTCATTCATCGTGACATACCCTCAAAGAGAGCTTTTCCATCACCGTATACGCTCAAAGAGAGGGACCGTTCACCATGTCATGCACTCGAAGAGAGGCGTCATTCATCGCGACACACGCTCAAAGAGAGGGGTTGCCTATCACACTCTAAGATAGGGACCATTCAATATGACATGCACTTGAAGAGTCATTCATTGCGACATACGCTCAAAGAGAGAGGTCATCCATCACAGTATACGCACAAAGAGAGGGATCGTTCACCATGACATGCACTCGAAGAGAGTGGTCATTCATGGCGACATACGCTCAAAGAGAGGGGTCATCCATCATGGTATACCCTCAAAGGGAGGAACCGTTCACCATGACATGCACTTCAAGAGAAGGTCATTCATTGCAACATACACTCAAAGAGAGAGGTCATCGATCACGGTATACGCTCAAAGAGAGGGACCGTTTATTATGACATGCACTCGAAGAGGGTTATTTATCGCGACAAACGCTCAAAGAGTGGGGTCGTCCATCATGGTATACGCACAAAGAAAGGGATCGTTCATTATGACAAACACTCGAAGAGAGTGGACATTTATAGAGACATACGCTCAAAGAGAGCTGTCGTCCAATACGGTAAACACTTAAAGAGAGGGACCATTAACCAAGACATGCACTCGAAGAGAGGGGTCATTCACTGCGACATACGCTCAAAGAGAGGGGTCGTCTATCATAGTATACGCTCTAAGAAAGGGACCGTTCATTATGACTTCCACTCGAAGAGAGAGGTCATTCATCGCGATATACGCTCAAAGAGAAGGGTCGTGCATCATGGTTTACGCTCAAAGAGAGAGACCGTTCATTATGACGTACACTCGAATAGAACGGTCATTCCTCGCGACGTACGCTCAAACAGAGGGGTCATAGATCACGGTATACGCTCAAAAGGAGGGAATGTTCACCATGACATGCACTCAAAGAGAGGGGTCAATCAACGCGACATACGCTGAAAGAGAGTTGCCGTCCATCACGGCGTACGCTAGAAGAGAGGGACTGTTCATTATGAAAACGCTTGAAGAGAGGGGTCGTCTATCTCGGTATACACTCAAAGAGAGGTACTGTTAATTATGACATGCATTGAAAGAGATGGGTCATTCATCGTGATATACACTGAAAGAGAGTGGTTGTCCATTATCGTATACGCTCAAAAGGAGGGACCGCTCACCATGTCATGCACTCGAAGAAAGGGGTCATTCATCGCGACATACGCTCAAACAGTGGGGTCGTCATCACGGTATACGCTCAAAGAGAGGGATCGTTCATTATGACATACCATCAAAGAGAGGGGTCATTTACCACGACCTACGCTAAAAGAGAGGAGTCGTCCTTCACGGTATACGCTCAAAGAGAGCTACCGTTTATTATGACATGCACTGAAAGAGAGGTGTCATTCATCGTGACATACGCTCAAAGAGAGGGGTCATTCATCGCGATATACGCTCAAAGAGAAGGGTCGTGCATGGTATACGCTCAAAGAGAGAGACCGTTCATTATGACGTACACTCGAATATAAGGGTCATTCCTCGCGACGTACGCTAAAATAGAGGGGTCATCGGTCACGGTATACGCTCAAAGAGAGGGACCGTTCGTTATGACATCCACCCGAAGAGGGGTAATTCATCGCGACAAACGCTTAAAGAGTGGGGTCGTCCATCACGGTATACGCTCATAGAAAGGGATCGTTCATTATGACAAACACTCGAACAGAGTGGATATTTATAGAGACATACGCTCAAAGAGAGCTGTTGTCCAATACGGTAAACACTTAAAGAGATAGACCATTAACGAAGACATGCACTCGAAGAGAGGGGTCATTCACTGCGACATACTCTCAAAGAGAGGGGTCGTCTGTCACGGTATACGCTTTAAGAAAGGGACCGTTCATTATGACATGCACTCGAAGAGAGAGGTCATTCATCGCAATATACGCCCAAAGAGAAGGGTCATGCATCACGGTATACGCTCAAAGAGAGATCGTTCATTATGACGTACACTCGAATAGAAGGGTCATTCCTCGCGACGTACACTCAAACAGAGGGGTCATAGATCATGGTATACGCTCAAAAAGAGGTACTGTTCACCATGACATGCACTGAAAGAGAGGGGTCATTCAACGCGACATACGCTCAAACAGAGGTGCTGCCCATCACGGCATACGCTAGAAGAAAGGGACCGTTCATTATGAAAACGCTTGAAGAGAGGGGTCATTCACCGCGGCAAACGCTTAAGGAGAGGGGTCATCCATCACGGTATACACTCAAAGAGAGGTACCGTTTATTATGACATGCACTGAAAGAGAGCGGTCATTCATCGTGACATACACTGAAAGAGAGTGGTTGTCCATTAGCGTACACGCTCAAAAAGTGGGACCGTTCACCATGTCATGCACTCGAAGAAAGGGGTCATTCATCGCGACATACGCTCAAAGAGTGGGGTGTCATTACGGCATACGCTCAAAGAGAGGGACCGTTCATTATGACATACCATCAAAGGGAGGGGTCATTTACCACGACATACGCTAAAAGAGAAGGGTCGTCCTTCACGGTATACGGTCAAAGAGAGCTTCCGTTTATTATGACATGCACTGAAAGAGCGGTGTCATTCATCGTGACATACGCTCAAAGAGAGGGGTCATTCATCACGATATACGCTCAAAGAGAAGGGTCGTGCATCACGGTATACGCTCAAAGAGAGTGACCGTTCATTATGATGTAGACTCGAATATAAGGGTCATTCCTCGCGATGTACACTCAAGGAGAGAGACTGTTCACCTTGACATGCACTCAAAGAGTGGGGTCATTCAACGCGACATACGCTCAAAGAGAGGTGTCGTCCATCACGGCATACGCTAGAAGAGAGGGACCGTTCATTATGAAAATGGTTGAAGAGAGGGGTTATTCACCATGAAAAATGCTCAAGGAAAGGGGTCGTCCATCACGGTATACACTCAAAGAGAGGTACCGTTTATTACGACATGCACTCAGAGATAGGGGTCATTCATCGTGACATACGCTCAAAGAGAGGGGTTGTCCATTATCGTATACACTCAAAGAGAGGGACCGTTCACCATGTCATGTTCTCGAACAAAGGGGTCATTCATCTTGACATATGCTCAAAGAGAGGGGTTGTCCATCACGGTATACGCACAAAGATAGTGATCATTCACCGTAATACACTAAAAGAGAGGGGTCATTCATCGCGACATACGCTCAAAGAGAAGGGTCGTCATCACTGTATATGATCTAAGAAAGGGACCGTTCATTATGACAAGCAGTCGAAGAGAAGGGTCATTCATCTCGACATTCGCTCAAAGAGAAGGGTCATACATCACGGTATACTCTCAAGGAGAATGACCTTTCACCATGACATGCACTCGAAGAGAGGGGTCTTTCATTGCGACATACGCTCAACGAGAGGGGTCATCCTTCACGAAAAACGCTCAGAGAGAGGGATTGTTCATTATGACATACTCTCAATGAGGGGTCATTCACCGCCACATATGCTCATAGAGGGGTCTCCATCACAGTATACCCTCAAAGAGTGGGACATTTCATTATGACAAACACTCAAGGAGAGTGGTCATTTATCGCAACATACATTCAAAGAGAGGGGTCATCGATCACGATATACACTCAAAGAGATTGACCGTTTGTTATGACATGCACTCCAAGAGAGAGGTCATTCATAGTGAAAAACGCTCAAAGGGGGGTCGTCCATCACGATTTAAGCTCAAAGAGAGGCACTATTCACCATGTCATGCACTCGAAGAGAGGAGTCATCATCGAGACATACGCTCAAAGAGAGGGGTCGTCATCACGGTATACAGTATAAGAATGGGACCGTTCATTATGACACGTACTTGAAGAGAGAATTCATTCACCACGACGTAAGCTCAAAAAGAATCGTCCACAATGTTATACGCTTTAAGAAAGGGACCATTCATTATGACAAGCAATGAAGAGAGAGGTCATTCATCGCGACATACGCTCAAAGAGAGGGGTCTTCCATCACGGTATACGCTCAAAAAGAGGAACCGTTCACCATGACATGCACTCGAAGAATGGGGTCATTCATCGCGACATACGCTCAAAGAGAGGGGTCGCCCATCACGACATACACTCAAAGAGATGGATCGTTCATTATGACATACCATCAAAGAGAGGGATCATTTACCACGATATACGCTGAAAGATATGGGTTGTCCATCACGATATACGCTAAAAGAGAGGTACTGTTTATTATAACATGCACTGAAATAGAGGGGTCATTCATCATGACATACGCTCAAAGAGAGGGGTTGTCCATCACGGTATATGCTCAAGGATGGGGATCATTCATTACTAAATACTCTTAAAGAGAGGGGTCATTCATCGCGACCTACCCTCAAAGAGAACGGTAGACCATCATGGTATACGCTCTAAGAAAGGGACGGTTCATTATTAAATACTCTGGAAGTGAGGTGTCATTCATCGTGACATGCGCTCAAAGAGAAGGATAGTCCATCATGGTATACGCTCTAAGAAAGGGACCGTCCATTATGACATGCACTCGGAGAGAGGGGTCATTCATCGCAACATACGCTCAAGGAGAAGGGTCGTTCATCACGGTATATACACTAAGAAAGGGAACCTTCATTATGACATGCCCTCGAAGAGAGGACCATTCATCGCGACATACGCTGAAAGAGAAGGGTCTTCCATCACGGTAAGCGATCAAATAGATGGATCGTTCACCATGAAATGCACTCGAAGAGAGTGGTCATTCATCGAGATATACGCTCAAAGAGAGGGAACGTCCATCGCTGCATACGCTCAAACAGAGGGACCATTCATTATGGTATACTCTTGAAGAGAGGTCATTCACCGCGACATACGCCTAAAGAGTGGGATCATCTACCATGGTATACGCTCTAAGAAAGGGACCGTTCATTATGACATGACTCGAAGAGTGGGGTCATTCATCGCGACATAAGCTCAATGAGAAGGGTCGTCCATCGCGGTATACGCTCAAAGAGAGGGGTCGTCGTCATGGTATACCCTCAAAGAGAGGGACCACTCACCATGACATGCACTCGAACAGAGGGGTCATTCATCGCGATATGTACTCAAATAAAGGGTCAACGATCACGGTATACGCTCAAAGAGAAGGACCGTTCACCATAACTTGCATTAGAAGAGATGGTTCATTCAACGTGACATACGCACAAAGACAGGGAACGTCCATCACGACATACGCTCAAAGAAAGGGACCATTCATTATGACATCCTCTCGAAGAGAGGGGTCATTCACCGTGACATACACTCAAGGAGAGGGATCATCCATCACAGTATACGCTCGAAGAGAGAGACTGTTCACCATGAAATGCACTGAAAGAGAGGGGTCATTCATCGCAACGTACGCTCAAAGAGAGGGTCATCGATCAAGGTATACACTAAAAGAGTGGAACCGTTGATTATGACATGCACTCAAAGAGAGGTGACATTCATCGCAACATACTGTCAAAGAGAGGGGTCGTCCATTATGGTATACGCTCTAAGAAAGAGATAGTTTATTATGAAACGCACTCGAAGAGAGGGGTCATTCATCGCGAGATACACTCAAAGAGAGGGGCCCACCATCAAGGTATACGCTCAAAGAGAGTGACCGTTCAGCATGACATGCACTCAAAGAAAGGAATCATTCACAGCGACATACGCACAAAGAGAGGGGTCATCCATCACGATATATGTTCTAAGAAGGGGACCATTCAATATGACATGCTCCTGAAGAGTGAGGTCATTCACCGTGACATACGCTCAAAAAGAGGGATCGTCAATCATAATATACGCTCAAAGAGATGGATCGTTCACCAAGATATGCACTCGAAGAGAGGGATCATTCATTGCGACATACACTCAAAGAGAGGGATCCTTCATTATGACATGCCCTCGAAGAGAGGGGTCATTCATCGCGACATACACTGAAAGAAAGGTGTCGTCTATCACGGTACACGCTCTATGAAAGGGACCGTTCATTATGACATGCACTCGAAGAGAGGGGACATTCATCACGATATAAGCTTAAAGAGAGGGGACGTCTATCATGGTATACGCTCAAATAGTGGGATCGTTCACCATGACGTACTAGAATAGAGGGGTCATTCATTGCGACATATGCTTAAAGAGAGGGATCGTCCATCACGGTATACGCTCAAAGAGAGGGACCGTTCATTATGACATGCCCTCGAAGACAGGGGTCATTCACAGCGACATACACTGAAAGAAAGGTGTCGTCCATCACGATATACGCTCTATGAAAGGGACTGTTCATTATGACATGCACTCGAAGAGAGGAGACATTCATCGTGATATACGCTTAAAGAGAGGGGACGTCCACATGGTATCCGCTCAAAGAGTGGGATCCTTCACCATGACGTACTAGAATAGAGGTGTCATTCATCGCGACATACGCTCAATGAGAGGGGTCGTCCATCACGGTATACGCTCAAAGAGTGAGACCGTTCATTATGACATGCCCTCGAAGAGAGGGATTATTCATCGCGACATTCACTGAAAGAAAAGTGTCGTCCATCACGGTATACACTCTATGAAAGGGACCGTTCATTATGACATGCACTCGAAGTGAGGGGACATTCATCGCGATATACGCTTAAAGAGAGGGGACGTCGATCATGGTATCCGTTCAAAGAGTGGGATCGTTCACCATGACGCACTAGAATAGAGGGGTCATTCATCGCGACATATGCTCAAAGAGAGGGGTCGTCCATCACGATATACGCTCAAAGAGAGGGATCGTTCATTATGACATGCACTCGAAAAGAGGGGTCATTCACCACGACATATGATCAAAGAGAGGGGTCATCCATCACTGTATACGTTCAAAGAGAAGGACCGCTCACCTTGAGATGCACTCAAAGAGAGGGGTCATTCATTGCAACATACGGTTAAAGACAGTGGCCGTCCATCACTGTATACGTTCAAAGAGAAGGAACGTTCACCATGACATACAATTGAAGAGAGGGGTCATTCATCACGACAAACGCTTAAAGAGAGGGGTCGTCCATCACGGGATACGCTCAAAGAGAGGGACCGGTCTTTATGACATATACTCGAATAGAGCAGTCATTCACCGTGACATATGCTCAAAGAGAGGGGTCATTCACCGTGACATACGCTCAAAGAGATGGGTCATTCACCGCTACATA
Source organism: Abelmoschus esculentus (assembly GCA_035048815.1). Lineage (NCBI taxonomy): Eukaryota > Viridiplantae > Streptophyta > Magnoliopsida > Malvales > Malvaceae > Abelmoschus > Abelmoschus esculentus. The sequence goes on along the minus strand of JAUCBN010000007.1, from coordinate 14,512,916 downwards.
CGTTCAAAGAAAGGGGTCATCCATCACGGTATACTCTCTAAGAATGGGACCGATCATTATGACACATACTCGAAGAGAGGGGTCATTCATCGCGACATACGCTCACTGGGAAGGGTTTTCCATCTTCGTATACGATCTAAGAATGGGAGGGGTCATTCAACGCATTATACGCTAAAAAAGAGGGTCCGTCCATCTCATTATACGCTCAAAGTGAGGGACCGTTCACCATAACATTCACTCGAAGGGAGGGGTCGTTCAACGCGACATACGGTAAAACAGAGGGGTCATTCAACGCGACATACGCACAAAATAAAGGGACCATTCATTATGACATACTCTCGACCAGAGGGGAATTCACCACGACATATGTTCAAAGAGAGGTGTCGTCCATCACGGTTTATGCTCTAAGAAAGGGACCATTCTTTATGACATGAAGTCGAATAGAGGGGTCATTCATCGCGACATTCTCTCAAAGAGAGGGTTCATCCATCATGGTATACTCTCAAAGAGAAGGACCTTTCACCTAAACTTGCACTCGAAGAGAGGGGTCTTTTATCGTGACAAACGCTCAAAGAGAGGTGTCAAAGAGAGGGACCATTTAATATGACATGCACAGTAAGAGAGGGGTCATTCATCGTGACATACCCTCAAAGAGAGATTTTCCATCACCGTATACGCTCAAAGAGAGGGACCATTCACCATGTCATGCACTCGAAGAAAGGCGTCATTCATCGCGACACACGCTCAAAGAGAGGGGTCGTCTATCACACTCTAAGATAGGGACCATTCAATATGACATGCACTTGAAGAGTCATTCATTGCGACATACGCTCAAAGAGAGAGGTCATCCATCACAGTATACGCTCAAAGAGAGGGACCGTTCACCATGACATGCACTCGAAGAGAGTGGACATTTATAGAGACATACGCTCAAAGAGAGCTGTCGTCCAATACGGTAAACACTTAAAGAGAGGGACCAATAACCAAGACATGCACTCGAAGAGAGGGGTCATTCACTGCGACATACGCTCAAAGAGAGGGGTCATCTATCACGGTATACGCTCTAAGAAAGGGACCGTTCATTATGACATCCACTCGAAGAGAGAGGTCATTCATCGCGATATGCGCTCAAAGAGAAGGGTCGTGCATCACGGTATACGCTCAAAGAGAGAGACCGTTTATTATGACATACACTCGAATAGAAGGGTCATTCCTCGCGACGTACGCTCAAACAGAGGGGTCATAGATCACGGTATACACTCAAAAGGAGGGACTGTTCACCATGACATGCACTCAAAGAGAGGGGTCAATCAACGCGACATACATTCAAAGAGAGGTGCCGTCCATCACGGCGTACGCTAGAAGAGAGGGACTGTTCATTACGAAAGCGCTTGAAGAGAGGGGTCGTTCATCTCGGTATACACTCAAAGAGAGGTACCGTTAGTTATGACATGTACTGAGAGAGAGGGTTCTCATTCATCGTGATATACACTGAAAGAGAGTGGTTGTCCATTATCGTATACCCTCAAAAAGAGGGACCGCTCACCATGTCATGCACTCGAAGAAAGGGGTCATTCATCGCGACATACGCTCAAAGAGTGGGGTCGTCATCACGGCATATGCTTAAAGAGAGGGACCGTTCATTATGACATACCATCAAAGAGAGGGGTCATTTACCACGACATACACTCAAAGAGAGCTACCGTTTATTATGACATGCACTGAAAGAGAGGTGTCATTCATCGTGACATACGCTCAAAGAGAGGGGTCATTCATCGCAATATACGCTCAAAGAGAAGGGTCGTGCATCACGATATACGCTCAATGAGAGAGACCGTTCATTATGCCATAAACTCGAATACAAGGGTTATTCCTCGCTATGTACGCTAAAACAGAGGGGTCATCGATCACGGTATATACTCAAAGAGAGGGACCGTTCATTATGACATGCACTTGAAGAGGGGTCATTCATCGTGACAAACGCTCAAAGAGTGGGGTTGTCCGTCACGGTATACGCTCAAAGAAAGGGATCGTTCATTATGACAAACACTCGAAGAGAGTGGACATTTATAGAGACATACGATCAAAGAGAGCTGTCGTCTAATACGGTAAAAACTTAAAGAGAGGGACCATTAACCAAGACATGCACTCAAAGAGAGGGGTCATTCACTGCGACATACGCTCAAAGAGAGGGATCGTCTATCACGGTATACGCTCTAAGAAAGGGACCGTTCATTATAACATGCACTCGAAGAGAGAGGTCATTCATCGCGATATATGCTCAAAGAGAAGGGTCTTGCATCACGGTATAAGTTCAGAGAGAGAGACCATTCATTATGACGTACACTCGAATAGAAGGGTCATTCCTCACGACGTACGCTCAAACAGAGGGGTCATAAATCAGGTATACGCTCAAAAAGAGGGACTGTTCATCATGACATGCACTCAAAGAGAGGGGTCCATCAACGCGACATACGCTCAAAGAGAGGTGCCTTCCATCACGACATACGCTAGAAGAGAGGGACCGTTCATTATGAAAACGCTTGAAGAGAGGGTCATTCACCACGAGAAACGCTCAAGGAGAGGGGTCGTCCATCTCGGTATACACTCAAAGAGAGGTACCGTTTATTATGACATGCACTGAAAGAGAGGGGTCATTCATCATGACATACACTGAAAGAGAGGGGTTGTCCATTATTGTATACGCTCAAAAAGAGGGAGCGTTCACCATGTCATTTGCTCGAAGAAAGGGGTCATTCATCGCGACTTACGCTCAAAGAGTAGGGTCATCTTCACGGCATACGCTCAAACAGAGGGACCGTTCATTATGACATACCATCAAAGAGAGGGGTCATTTACCACGACATACGTTAAAAGAGAGGGGTCATTTACCACGACATACGCTAAAAGAGAGGGGTCGTCCTTCATGGTATACGCTCAAAGAGAGCTGCCGTTTATTATGACATACACTGAAAGAGAGGTGTCATTGATCGTGACATACGCTCAAAGAGTGGGGTCATTCATCGCGATATAGGCTCAAAGAGAAGGGTCGTGCATCATGGTATACGCTCAAAGAGAGAGACCATTCATTATGACGTACACTCAAATAGAAGGGTTATTCCTCGCGATGTACGCTCAAACAGAGGGGTCATAGATCACGGTATACGCTCAAACAGAGGGACCGTTCATTATGACATGCACTCAAAGAGAGGGGTCAATCAACGCGACAAACGCTCAAAGAGAGGTGTCGTCCATCACGGTATACGCTCGAAGAGAGGGACCGTTCATTATGAAAATGCTTGAAGAGAGGGGACATTCACCGCGGCAAACGCTCAAGGAGAGGGGTCGTCCACCACGGTATACACTCAAAGAGAGGTACCGTTTATTATGACATGCACTAAAAGAGAGGGGTCATTCATCGTGACATAGACTAAAAGAGAGGGGTTGTCCTTTATCGTATACGCTCAAAAACAGGGACCGTTCACCATGTCATTCACTCGAAGAAAGGGGTCATTCATCGCGACTTACGCTCAAAGAGTGGGGTCATCATCACGGCATACGCTCAAATAGAGGGACCGTTCATTATGACATACCAACAAAGAGAGGGGTCATTTACCACGACATACGCTAAAAGACAGGGGTCATCCTTCATGGTATACGCTCAAAGAGAGCTGCCGTTTATTATGACATACACTGAAAGAGAGGTGTCATTGATCGTGACATACGCTCAAAGAGTGGGGTCATTCATCGCGATATAGGCTCAAAGAGAAGGGTCGTGCATCATGGTATACGCTCAAAGAGAGAGACCGTTCATTATGACGTACACTCGAATAGAAGGGTCATTCCTCGCGATGTACGCTCAAACAGAGGGGTCATAGATCACAGTATACGCTCAAAAAGAGGGATCGTTCATTATGACATGCACTCAAAGAGAGGGGTCAAGCAACGCGACATACGCTCAAAGAGAGGTGTCATCCATCACGGTATACGCTCGAAGAGAGGGACCGTTCATTATGAAAATGCTTGAAGAGAGGGGACATTCACCGCGGCAAACGCTCAAGGAGAGGGGTCGTCCACCACGGTATACACTCAAAGAGAGGTACCGTTTATTATGACATGCACTGAAAGAGAGGGGTCATTCATCGTGACATACACTAAAAGAGATGGGTTGTCCTTTATCGTATACGCTCAAAAACAGGGACCGTTCACCATGTCATTCACTCGAAGAAAGGGGTCATTCATCGCGACTTACGCTCAAAGAGTGGGGTCATCATCACGGCATACGCACAAAGAGAGGGACCGTTTTTATGACATACCATCAAAGAGAGGGGTCATTTACCACGACATACGCTAAAAGAGAGGGGTCGTCCTTCACGGTATATGCTCAAAGAGAGCTACCGTTTATTATGACATGAACTGAAAGAGATGCGTCATTGATCGTGACATACGCTCAAAGAGTGGGGTCATTCATCGCGATATACGCTCAAAGAGAAGGGTCGTGCATCACGGTATACGCTCAAAGAAAGAGACTATTCATTATGACATACACTCGAATATAACGGTTATTCCTCGCAACATACGCTCAAACAGAGCGGTCATCGGTCACGGTATACGCTTAAAGAGAGGGACCGTTCATTATGACATGCACTCGAAAAGGGGTTATTCATCGCGACAAACGCTCAAAGAGTGGGGTTGTCCATCACGGTATACGCTCAAAGAAAGGGATCGTTCATTATGACAAACACTCGAAGAGAGTGGACATTTATATAGACAAACGCTCAAAGAGAGGGGTCATTCACTGCGACATATGCTCAAAGAGATGGGTCGTCTATCACGGTATACGCTCTAAGAAAGGGATCGTTCATTATGACATGCACTCGAAGAGAGAGGTCATTCATCGCGATATACGCTCAAAGAGAAGGGTCGTGCATCACGGTATACGCTCAAAAAGAGAGATCGTTCATTATGACGTACACTCGAATATAAGGGTCATTCCTCGCAACGTACGCTCAAACAGAGGGGTCATAGATCACGGTATACGCTCAAAGAGAGAGACTGCTCACCTTGACATGCACTCAAAGAGAGGGGTCATTCAACGTGACATACGCTCAAAGAGAGGTGTCGTTCATCACGGCATACGCTAGAAGAGAGAGACCATTATGAAAATGGTTGAAGAGAGGGGTCATTCACCATGAAAAATGCTCAAGGAAAGGGGTCGTCCATCACGGTATACACTCAAAGAGAGGTACCGTTTATTACGACATGCACTTAGAGTGAGGGGTCATTCATCGTGATATACGCTCAAAGAGAGGGGTTGTCCATTATCGTATACACTCAAAAAGGGGGACCGTTCACCATGTCATGTTCTCGAAGAAAGAGGTCATTCATCGCGACATATGCTCAAAGAGAGGGGTTGTCCATCACGGTATACGCACAAAGATAGTGATCATTCACCGTGATGCACTAAAAGAGAGGGGTCATTCATCGCAACATACGCTCAAATAGAAGGGTCGTCATCACTTTATATGATCTAAGACAGGGACCGTTCATTATGACAAGCAGTAGAACAGAAGGGTCATCCATCACAGTATATTCTAAAGGAGAATGACCTTTCACCATGACATGCACTCGAAGAGAGGATCTTTCATTGCGACATACGCTCAACGAGAGGGGTCATCCTTCACGAAAAACGCTCAGAGAGAGGGACTGTTCATTATGACATACTCTCAATGAGGGGTCATTCACTGCCACATATGCTCATAGAGGGGTCGTCCATCACAGTATACCCTCAAAGAGTGGGACTTTTCATTATGACAAACACTCAAGGAGAGGGGTCATTTATCGCAACATACATTCAAAGAAAGGGGTCATCGATCACGATATACTCAAAGAGATTGACCATTTGTTATGACATGCACTCCAAGAGAGAGGTCATTCATCGCGAAAAACGCTCAAAGGGGGGTCGTCCATCACGGTATACAGTATAAGAATGGGACCATTCATTATGACACGTACTTGAAGAGAGGAGTCATTCACCACGATGTAAGCTCAAAGAGAAGGGTCGTCCACAATGATATACGCTTTAAGAAAGGGACCATTCATTATGACAAGCAATGAATAGAGAGGTCATTCATCGCGACATACGCTCAAAGAGAGGGGTCTTCCATCACGGTATACGCTCAAAAAGAGGAACCGTTCACCATGACATGCACTCGAAGAATGGGGTCATTCATCGCGACATACGCTCAAAGAGAGGGGTCGCCCATCACGACATACACTCAAAGAGATGGATCGTTCATTATGACATACCATCAAAGAGAGGAATCATTTACCACGATATACGCTGAAAGATAGGGGTTGTCCATCACGATATTAGCTAAAAGAGAGGTACTGTTTATTATAACATGTACTGAAATAGAGGGGTCATTCATCATGACATACGCTCAAAGAGAAGGGTTGTCCATCACGGTATATGCTCAAGGATGGGGATCGTTCATTACTAAATACTCACAAAGGGAGGGGTCATTCATCGCGACCTACCCTCAAAGAGAACGGTAGACCATCATGGTATACGCTCTAAGAAAGGGACCGTTCATTATTAAATACTCTGGAAGTGAGGTGTCATTCATCGTGACATGCGCTCAAAGAGAAGGGTAGTCCATCATGGTATAAGCTCTAAGAAAGGGACCGTCCATTATGACATGCACTCGGAGAGAGGGGTCATTCATCGCAACATACGCTCGAAGAGAAGGGTCGTCCATCACGGTATATACACTAAGAAAGGGAACCTTCATTATGACATGCCCTCGAAGAGAGGACCATTCATCGCGACATACGCTGAAAGAGAAGGGTCTTCCATCACGGTAAGCGATCAAATAGATGGATCGTTCACCATGAAATGCACTCGAACAGTGTGGTCATTCATCGCGATATACGCTCAAAGACAGGGGTCGTCCATCAATGCATACGCTCAAAGAGAGGGATCATTCATTATGGTATACTCTTGAAGAGAGGTCATTCACCGCGACATACGCCCAAAGAGTGGGATCACCCAACATGGTATACGCTCTAAGAAAGAGACCGTTCATTATGATATGACTCGAAGAGTGGGGTCATTCATCGCGACATAAGGTCAAAGAGAAGGGTCGTCCATCGCGGTATACGCTCAAAGAGAGGGGTCGTCGTCATGGTATACCCTCAAAGAGAGGGACCGCTCACCATGACATGCACTCGAACAGAGGGGTCATTCATCGCGATATGTACTCAAATAGAGGGTCAACGATCACGGTATACGCTCAAAGAGAGGGACCGTTCACCATAACTTGCATTAGAAGAGATGGTTCATTCAACGTGACATACGCATAAAGAGAGGGGACGTCCATCATGACATACGCTCAAAGAAAGGGACCATTCATTATGACATACTCTCGAAGAGAGGGGTCATTCACCGCGACATACACTCAATGAGAGGGATCATCCATCATAGTACATGCTCGAAGAGAGGGAATGTTCACCATGAAATGGACTCAAAGAGAGGGGTCTTTCATCGCAACGTACGCTGAAAGAGAGGGTCATCGATCAAGGTATACACTAAAAGAGTGGAACCGTTGATTATGACATGCACTCAAAGAGAGGTGACATTCATCGCAGCATACTGTCAAAGAGAGGGGTCGTCCATCATGGTATACGATCTAAGAAACAGACAGTTTATTATGACACGCACTCAAAGAGAGGGGTCATTCATCGCGATATACGCTCAAAGAGAGGGGCCCACCATCAAGGTATACGCTCAAAGAGAGTGACCGTGCAGCATGACATGGACCCAAAGAAAGGAATCATTCACCGCGACATACGCACAAAGGGAGGGGTCATCCATCACGATATATGTTCTAAGAAGGGGACCGTTCATTATGACATGCTCTTGAAGAGTGAGGTCATTCACCGCGACATACGCTCAAAAAGAGGGATCGTCAATCACAATATACGCTCAAAGAGATGGATCGTTCACCAAGATATGCACTCTAAGAGAGGGATCATTCATTGCGACATACGCTCAAAGAGAGGGACCCTTCATTATGACATACCCTCGAAGAGAGGGGTCATTCATCGCGACATACACTGAAAGAAAGGTGTCGTCCATCACGGTATACGCTCAAAGAGTGAGACCATTCATTATGACATGCCCTCGAAGAGAGGGATTACTCATCACGACATTCACTGAAAGAAAAGTGTCGTCCATCACGGTATACGCTCTATGAAAGGGACCGTTCATTATGACATGCACTCGAAGAGAGGGGACATTCATCACGATATACGCTTAAAGAGAGGGGACGTCCATCATGGTATCCGCTCAAAGAGTGGGATCGTTCACCATGATGTACTAGAATAGAGGTGTCATTTATTGCGACATACGCTCAATGAGAGGGATCGTCCATCACAGTATACGCTCAAAGAGTGAGACCGTTCAGTATGACATTCCCTCGAAGAGAGGGATTACTCATCGCGACATTCACTGAAAGAAAAGTGTCATCCATCACGGTATACGCTCTATGAAAAGGACCGTTCATTATGACATGCACTCGAAGTGAGGGGACATTCATCGCGATATACGCTTAAAGAGAGGGGACGTCCATCATGGTATCCGCTCAAACAGTGGGATCGTTCACCATGACGCACTAGAATAGAGGGGTCATTCATTGCGACGTACGCTCAAAGAGAGGGGTCGTCCATCACGGTATACGCTCAAAGAGAGTGATCGTTAATTCTGACATGCACTCGAAGAGAGGGGTCATTCACCGTAATATATGATCAAAGAGAGGGGTCGTCCATCACTGTATACGTTCAAAGAGAAGGACCGTTCACCTTGACATGTACTCAAAGAGAGGGGCCATTCATTGCAACATACGGTTAAAGACAGGGGTTGTCCATCAGGGATACGTTCAAAGAGAAGGAACGTTCACCATGACATACAATTGAGGAGAGGGGTCATTCATCACGACAAACGCTCAAAGAGAGGGGTCGTCCATCACGGGATACGCTCAAAGAGAGGGATCGGTCTTTATGACATATGCTCGAATAGAGCGGTCATTCACCGTGACATACGCTCAAAGAGAGGGGTTGTCCATCATGATTTACTCTCTAAGAAAGGAACCATTCATTATGACATGCACTTGAAGAGAGGGGTCTCTCACCGCGATCTACGCTCAAAGAGAGGGGTCATCCATCACGGTATACAATCTATAAGAAAGCGACTGTTCATTATGACATGAACTCGAAAAGAGAGGTCATTCATCGCGACATACGCTCAAAGACAGGGGTCGTCCATCACGGTATTTGCTCAAAGAGAGGGATCTTTCACCTTGACAGGCACTCGAAGATAGTGGTCATCCATCGCGACATACGCTCAAAAAGAGGAGTCTCGGTGATGGTATACGCTAAAAGAGCCCTTCATTATGACATAACCTCGAAGTGGGATCATTCTTTGCGACATACGCTCAAAGAGAAGGGTCATCCCTCATAGTATACACTCAAAGAGAGGGACTATTCACCATGAAATGCACTAGAAGAGATGAATCATTCATCGCAACGTACGCTGAAAGAGCGGGTCATCGATCATGGTATACGCGCAAAGAGAGGGACCGTTGATTATGACATGCACTCAAAGAGAGGTGTCATTCATCATGACATACTCTCAAAGAGAGGGGTCGTCCATCACGATATATGCCCAAAGAGAGGGACTTCTCACCATGACATGCACTCGAATAGTGGGGGTTTTATTCATCGTGACATACGGTCAAAGAGAGGGGTCGTCCATCACGGCATATGCTCAAAGAGATGGACCGTTCATTATGATATACGCTCGAAGAGAAGGGTCATTCACTGCATCACACGCTCAAAGAGAGGTGTCGTCCATCACGGTATACGCTCTAAGAAAGGGAATGTTTATTATGACATGCACTCGATGAGAGGGTTCATTCATCGCGACATACGCTTTAAGAGAAGGTCGTCCATCACGGTATACGCTCTAAGAAAGGGACTGTTTATTATGACATGCACTCCAAGAGAGGGGTCATTCATCGCGACATACGTTCAAATCCAGGGATCGTCCATCATGGTATATGCGACATACACTCAAAGATAGGGGTCATCCATCACGGCATACACTCAAAGAGAGGGAACATTTATTATGAAATACGCTCGAAGAGAGGGGTCATTCACCGTGACATACGCTCAAAGAGAGGGGTCATCCATCACGGTATACGTTGAAAGAGAAGAACCGTTCATTTTGAGATACTCCCGAAAGAGGGGTTATTTACCGCGACAAACGCTCAGCGAGAGGGGTCATCCATCACGGTATACGCTCTAAGAAAGGGACAATTCATTATGAAATACGCTCGAAGAGAGGGGTCATTTACTACAACATACGGTCAAAGAGAAGGTTCATCCATCACGGCATATGCTTTAAGAAATGGTTCGTTCATTATGACATGCACTGGATGAGAGGGTCATTCATCGCGACATACGCTCAAAGAGAAGAGTCGTCCATCACGGCATACGCACTAAGAAAGAGACTGTTAATTATGACATGCACTAAAAGAGAGGGGTCATTCACCGCGACATACGCTCAAAGAGAGGGACCGTTATCCATGGCATGCACTCAAAGAGAGGGATCTTTCATCGCGATATATGCTCAAAAAGATGGGTCGTCCATCACGGTATACGCTCTATGAAGTGGACCGTTGATTATGACATGCACTCGATGGAAGGGGTACATTCATCGTGACATAAACTCAAAGAGAGGGGTCATCCATCACGGTATACGCTCAAAGAGAGGGATCGTTCACCATGACACGCACTCGAAGAGGGGGGTCATTCATCGTGACATACGCTGAAAGAGAGTGGTCGTCCATCATGGTATAAGCTCAAAGAGAGGTGTCGTTCACCATGAAATACAGTCGAAGAGAGGGGTCATTCAACGCGATATACTCTCAAAGAGAGGGGTCATTCATCACGGCATACGCTCAAAGAGAGGAACCGTTTGTTATGAAATACGCTCGAAGAGAGAGATCATTAACTGCGACATACGCCGAAAGAGAGCGGTCATCCATCATGGTATACGCTCTAAGAAAAGGACCGTTCATTACGAAATATGCTCGAAGAAAGGGGTCATTCACAACTACATATGTTCAAGGAGAGGGTCATCCATTACATCATACGCTCAAAATAGAGGGATCATTCACCGCTACATGCGCCTAAAGAGAGGGTCATCCATCACAGTAGACACTCTAAGAAAGGGATCGTTTTATGAAATACGCTCTAAGAGAGGGGTCATTCACCGCGATATACGCTCAAAGATTAGGTTCATCCATCACGGTATACACTTTAAGATAGAGACTGTTCATTATGACATGCACTAGACGAGAGGGGTCATTCATCGCGACATACGCTAAAAGAGAGTGACCGTCCACCATGATATGCACTCAAAGAGAGGGGTCATTTATTGCGACATAAGCTTAATGAGAAGGGTCGACCATCACGCTATACGCTCAAAGAAAGGGACCGTTCATTATGACTTGCACTCGATGAGAGGGGACATTCATCGCGACATTCGCACATTGAGAATGGTCGTTGTAGCGACCTTTTTCAGTTTGAAAGATGAAAACGAGAAATTAATTTGAAAAGTATTAGGGAGTACAAGGTCTTTAGTGCTATTGGTTTAATCCCCTTCGAAAATGTTATTTAAAAAATTTAAATTCTTTTGGAAAAATATATTTGGAGCCACCACCGGTTACTAAGGTAGACTGGACACCTTAAAATGAAAACCAAAGATTTATTTTAAAATAGGGTTGAGGAGTTGGTTCTGCTTGGGGAATGATTAGCACACCCATCACTCATTGAAATCGTACCAAAAATATTTTTTAAAAAAATCATTTTTGAACTTTAATTTAATTTTAAATCGTTTTCTAAATTCAAAATTGACCTTAATTAAAAGGGCTTAATTTAATTGGTGAATTCAAATCAATAAAGCATTTAATTAATAAGGTTGACGATACCCCAGACCAAAGACTAAATCAACGTCAAATAATACCGATCGTCGCGTTAGTTTAGGGTTCAAATCTTGCACGTCACATTTATGAATGATGCAACACAAACATAAATGATGTCATGATCTTGTTGGTTTTTAATTTTAATTACCTAGAGATGGTGAAAAATAATTTTAATATTTCGTTCAACGTCCAATGATTCGGACCGTTACGACATGAGCATAAAAACTAATGATCAACTATTTTCTTAGAATTTAATCAATTAAATAAATAGAAACTGACCTAAATAAATAATACCAAATTATGTGAATGATTATAATCTAGTGAATGAGCAAAAATATGCAAACCCAAAGGTAAATAATCGAATGACAAAGCGCATGCATTTGTTGAGACAAATTCTAGAAATAAAATATCATTATTATTCTATCAACGTGGCATAGAAACAATAGGATGACTACCTCAATATGAAGAATCAAACATAAATAAATACACATACAAGCGACAACTGCTTTTGATTTACAGACCATGTAATATATATAGGATAAAACAAAACGACATGCTTATGAATAAATTAAATAAAACAAGGACGCCTGTATACATAACTAGTGATACACATGAACATGCATATATACATATATATTCGATTAAATAAAGATATCATAATATAAAATAAAACGACAAATTATACAAATAATAAAATAATATATATAAGGTACAGGTTAATGTTTTTGGAAAATATATAAAACATATATAAGGAAACATATTTACCATATTTACCATCTATAATATATTTAAACTTTAGAAAAAAAGAAACTTGAAAATATACAAAATTGACACAACAGTCCATACTAGAAATTAAAGACGTTTGCTACCGTTTAGGAAAAAGAGAAAATAATGGAGATTAATGGAAATTTTTATATGATTTTTAAAATACAAAGAAATTAAATGAGAATTTAATAAAATATTTATACCAGATTTTGTGAAATATAAAAGAAAATATTTTAGAAAACTTCATTTCAACCTTCACTGGAACAAAAATGCTTAAAATTCTCTGAGATTTTAGATGAACATCAAGTGTTGTTCATCCCCTTTATACCCCAAAACGTTATATTTCTTAAAAAGAAAAACCAAAACTCATGTTCTTCCATAAAAGAATCATGACCCACCTGGAAACTTAAACCCACTTTCAAAAAAGAATGTTTATTCCTTTCCTTCACTCAAAATCAGACCTTAAGTCGAAGGGTTCAGATTTGAACTCCAGACAAAACCATTTTTGAGAAAATCCTACCATTTTCAATACTTATTTGAGTCAAAGTCTCCCTCGTCAATAACTTGGAGGTTGTTTCGAAAGAAAAAGAGAAAGGGATGAAAGATTGGTGTTGTTCATCGGTGACACCAACCTCGGACACCACGCACGGCAGCGACGATTCAGATCCGAAAGGTAAGATCCTTTCTTCTACTTGTTTTGTAGTTTTTAGATTTGTATGTGTGCGAGATCGAAAGAACAAAAAATATTTACCTCTAGAAATCGAGGAGTTTTTTTCTATTGATATTGGTTCTCTTCTGGGATTTTTACCCCGTTTACAAATCCGAAAAATCCGGTCATAGATCCTAGGATTTTAGATCTTTGATTACATCTGATTAGGGGTTTCCAAATTTGATTTTCTTGGTGATATTAACCATTTCCTTTCTTGATTCTGTGCATGAGCGGCGGCCGCATAATCGGCATAAAATCTGGTGGCAGCGCGATTTTCTGGTGGTTCTATTTGGGAGGTCAACGGTCAACACCTCGGTTGTCGGGTGCGTGGGGACTTGAACGGCCGTAAGGAAAGATGGAACGGCAGTAGCGTGCTTGGTACTCGCCTTGGGGAGCTGAATGATCTCTTTCTTCTTCAATCTGACCATTGATCATAATCTAATCCAATGGCACAGATTTGGAAGGCGGCTGCAAAGGTAGGGCAAATTAGTAAGGGTTTTATTATATTGGGCTTTAATGTGGGTTGTTAATTGAACATGGACAATTAATATTATTAGGCTTTTTTAATTTTATAATAATATTTTTATATTTTACATTGGGTTTATTATTATAATAATATTATACATGAATATTAGTAACACCATTAATTGCCATACAATATATATACATGACTCAATACGTATTTAATATCTACAAAATAAAAAAACATGATGCACATACAAACATAAATATATTACATACATTATTAATGCATAGTTATGCAACATAATATATCACATTTGATGATTTCATAATATCTACAAGTACATATTATATATATACACACACCGATAAAACTTAAACAAATAGTAAGGTAGAATATTACCATGCGTAGTACACATATTATTATAATAAACACACGCACAAACATAAAATATTAATATAAAATATATACCCAATATATTAATACCCATAAAAAATTAAAGCGTCCAAGACCATTATTTTAAAAATAAAAGTAACAAGTTAGACCCGGATAGAAACGGTGATTACAGTCGTCCATCACGGTATATGCGCTAAAAAAGGGCCGTTCATTATGGCATGCACTCGAAGAGAGGGGTCATTCAACGTGACATATACTCAAAGAGAGGGTCATCCATCACGATATACGCTCAAAGAGAGGAACCGTTCATTATGAAATACGCTTGAAGAGAGGGGTCATTCACCGCGACATACGCTCAAAGAGAAACGTCATCCATCACTAGATATGCTCTAAGAAAGGGACAGTTCATTATGAAATATGTTCGAAGAGAGTGGTCATTCACCGCGACATACGCTCAAAGAGAAGGGTCATCCATCACAGTATGCGCTCTAAGAAAGGGACCTTTCACTATGACATGCACTCGAAGAGAGGGGACATTCATCGCGACATACAATCAAAATGAAGGGTTGTCCATCAAGGTATACGCTCTAAGAAAGGGACCTTTCATTATGACATGCACTCGAAGAGAGGGGTCATTCATCGCGACATACACTCAAAGAGAAGGGTCGTCCATCAAGACATACGCTCTAAGAAAGGGACCGTTCATTATAACATGTACTCGAAGAGAGGGGTCATTCATCGCGACATACACTCAAAGAGAAGGGTCGTCCATCACGACATACGCTCTAAGAAAGGGACCGTTCATTATGACATGCACTAGAAGAGAGGGGTCATCCAATGCGACATACGCTCAAAGAGAAGGGTCGTCCATCACGGTATACGCTCAAAGAGAGGGATTGTTCACCATGACTTGCACTCGAAGAAAGGGGTCATCGATCACGGTATCTGCTCAAAGAAAGTAACCGTTCAGTATGACAAGCCCTCGAAGAGAAGGGTCTTTCATCGCGACATATGCTCAAAGTGAGGGGTCATCCATCACGGTAAACGCCCAAAGAGAGGGTCCGCTCACCGTGACATGCACTCGAATAGAGGGTTCCTTCATTGCAACATACATTTAATGAGAGGGTTCCTTTCATTATGGCATACTCTCGAAGAGAGGGGTCATTCACCGCAACATACGCTTAAAGAAAGGGGTCGTCCATCACGGTATACACTCTAAGAAAGTGACCGTTCATTATGACAAGCAATCAAAGTGTGCGGTCATTCATCTCGACATACGCTCCAAGAGAAGGTCGTCCATCACGGTATACGCCCTAAGAAAGGACCGTTCATTATGACATGCACGCGAAGAGATGGGTCATTCATCGCAAAATACACTCAAAGGGAGGGGTCGTCCATCACGGTATACGCTCAAAGATGAGGACTGTTCACACTTACAGGCACTCAAAGAGAGGGGTCATCCATCGGGACATAGGGTCGTCCATCACGGGATACACTCTAAGAAATGGAGTATTTATTATGACATGCACTCGAACAAAGGAGTCATTCATCGCGACATGCGTTTAAAGAGAGGTATCGTCCATGACAGTACACGCCGAAAGAGAGAGATCGTTCACCATGATATGCACTCAAAGAGAGGGGAAATTCCATCACGAGATACGCTCAAAGAGAGGGATCGATCATTACAACATACTCTCGAAGAGAGGGGTCACTCACCATGTCATACGCTAAAAGAGAGGGTTCATCCATCATGATATACGCTTTAAGAAAGGGTTATACGCTCAAAGAGAGGTTTCGTCCATCACGGTATACGCTCTAAGAAAGGGATCGTTCATTATGACATGCACTCGAAGAGAGGGGTCAATCATCGCGACATACGCTCAAAGAGAAGGCTCGTCCATCACGGGATATGCTCTAAGAAATGGACTTTTTATTATGACATGCACCTGAAGAGAGGGGTCATTCATCGTGACATACATTCAAAGAGAGGGGGTCGTCCATCATGGTATATGCTCAAAGAGAGGGGTCGTCCACACGGTATATGCTCAACGAAAGGGACCGTTCATTATGGCATGCACTCGAAGAGAGGGGTATACACTCAAAGAGAGGTGTCGTCCATCACGATATACGCTCTAAGAAAGGGACCGTTCATTATGACATGCACTCAAAGAGAGGGTCAATCATCGCGACATATGCTCAAAGAGAAGGGTCATCCATCGCGGTGTACGCTCCAAAAATGGGATTGTTTATTATGATAGGCACTCCAAGACAGGTGTCATTCATCACGACATACGTTGAAAGAGAGGGGTCATCTATCACGGTATATGCCCAAAGAGAGGGATTGTCACCATGACTTGCACTCGAAGAGTGGGGTCATTCATCACAACATACGCTCAAAAAGAGGGTTCATCGATCATGGCATACGCTCAAAGAGAGGAAACGTTCAGTATGACATTCCCTCGTAGAGAGGTGTCATTCATTGCGACATACGCTCAAAGCGAGGGATCGTCCATCATGGTATACGCTCAAAGAGAGGGACCGTTTAACATGACATGCACTCGAAGAGAGGGGTCATTCATCGCGAGATACTCCCAAAGAGAAGGGTTATCCATCACGGTATACACTCTAAGAATGGGACCGTTCATTATGACATGCACTCGAAGTGAGCGGTCATTTATCGCGACATATGCTCAAAGAGAAGGGTCGTTCATCACGGTATACGCACTAAAGGACCGTTCATTATGACATGAACTCGAAGAGATGCGTCATTCATCGCGGCACACACTCAAAGAGAGGGGTCATCCATCACCGTATATGCTCAAAGATGGGGACCGTTCACACTGACATGCACTTAAAGAGAGGGGTCATTCCATCACGGGATACACTCAAAGAGAAGGACCGGCCATTACGACATACGCTCTAAGAGAGCGGTCACTCACCGCGTCATACGCACAAAGAGAGGGATCGTCCACCACGATATACGCACTAAGAAAGGGTTATACTCTCAAAGAGAGGTGTCTTCCATCACGGTATACGCTCTAAGAAAGGGACCATTTCCTTATTACATGCACTCGAAGAGAGGGTGGTCAATCATTGCGACATACGCTCAAAGAGAAGGATCGTCCATCACGGGATACACTCTTAGAAATGGATTGTTTATTATGACATGCACCCTAAGAGATGGGTCATTCATCGCGACAAGCGTTCAAAGAGAGGGGGTCGTCCATCATAGTATACGCTCAAAGAGAGACCTATTATTACGGCATACTCTCGAAGAGAGGGGTCATACACTGCGACACATGCTCAAATATAGGGGTCATCCATCACGATATACGCTCAAAGAAAGGGACCGTTCATTCTGACATGCACTCGAAGAGTAGGGTCATTCAGCGCGACATATGCTCAAAGAGAAGGGTCCATCGCGATATACGCTCTAAGAAAGGGACCGTTAATTTTGACATGCACTCGAAGAGATGGGTCATTCATCGCGACATACGCTCTAAGAGAGGGGTCATTCATCGCAACATACGCTCAAAGAGAAGTGTCGTCCATCATGGTATACGCTCTAAGAAATGGACCGTTCATTATGACATACCCTTGAAGAGAGGGTCATTCATCGCGACATGGGCTAAAAGAGAGGGGACGTCCATCATGGTATACGCTTAAAGAGAGAGATCATTCACCATGTCAAGCAGTCAAAGATAGGGATCATTCATAGTGACATATGGTCAAAGAGAGGAGTCGTCCGTCACGGCATTCGCTTAAATAGACTGACCGTTCATTATGACATACTCTCGAAGGGAGGGGTCATTCTGCATGAAATATGCTCAAAGACAGGAGTCGTCCATGCCGGTATACGCTCTTAGAAAGTGACCATTCATTATGAAATGCACTCGAAGAGAGGTATCATTCATCGCGGCATACGCTCAAAGAAAGGGGTCGTCCATCACGGTATACGCTCAAAGAGAGGGGTCACTCATCATGACATACACTCAGAGAGAGGGGTCGTCCATCACGTGATACGCTCAAAGAGAGGGACCGGTCCTTATGACATGCGCTCAAATAGAGCAGTCAATCACTGCGGCATACGCTCCAAGAGAAGGGTCGTCCATCACGATTTACACTCTAAGAAAGGGACTGTTTATTACGACATGCACTCGAAGAGAGGTCAATTATCACGACATGCGCTACAAAAGAGGGGTCGTCCATCTTGGTATATCCTCTAAGAGAGGGACCGTTCACCATAATATGCACTCAAAGAGAGGGGTCATTCAATGCGTCTACGCTCAAAGAGAGGGGTCATCCATCATGGTATACGCTCAAAGAGAGGGATCATTCATTATGACATACTCTCGAAGAGAGGGGTCATTCACCGCAACATACGCTAAAAAGGAGGTGTCGTCCTTCACGGTATACGCTCTAAGAATGGGTCGTTCATTACGACATGCACTTGAAGAGAGTGTCATTCATTGCGACATATGCTCAATGAGAAGGGTTGTCCATCATGGTGTACGCTCAAAGAAAGGGACCGTTCATTATGAATTGTACTCGAAGAGAGGGGTCATTCATCACGACATATGCTCAAAGAGAAGGTCGTCCATCACGGTATACACTCTAAGAAAGGGACCGATCATTATGACAAGAACTCGAAGAGAGGGATCATTCATTGCGACATATGCTTAAAGAGAGGGTCATCGATCACGGTATACACTCAAAGAGAGTGACCGTTGATTATGACATGCACTCTAAGAGATGGGTCATTCATCGAGACATACGCTCAAAGAGAGGGGTCATCCATCACGGTATACACCCAAAGAGAGGGACCGCTCACCATAACATGCACTCGAATAGAGGTTTCCTTCATCGCGACATACGATGAGAGGGGTCGTCCATCACAATATACGCTCAAAGAGGGACCGTTCACTGATGTGATCCAAGCCAGCACCAAACTTCTTGGGGCCTTGCACATATTAGAGAAGAAGTCACAAGATTTAAACACTTGTGGCAAAGTTGATGATCTTAACAATTCAAGTTCAAACATGCTATTTCAACTTTCTTAGAACGTTTAACGTGATTGGATACCCTTCTCTTTGAACATTGTTGCGATGAATGACCCCTCTTTTCGCGTGCTTGTCATAATGAACATTCCCTTTCTTAGAGAGTATATCGTGATGGCTGACCCTTCTCCTTGAGCATATGTCATAATTAATGGTCCCTCTCTTTGAGCGTATATCATCATGGATGACCTCTCTTTGAGCATATGTTACGGTGAATGACCCCTCTCTTTGAGCGTATACCGTGATGGACGACCCCTTCTCTTTGAGCATATGTCACGGTGAATGACCCTTCTCTTCTAACGTGATATGTGTCGATCTTGTTGAGGATGCTGAACGACAAACTTCGATATTGGGACCTTGGAAGGAAGGAAGTCTCTCGCAAGAACTGTCTACAAAATGAAGAATTAAGGATAAGAGATGAATGGAACAGGTGAGATGAATGAAAGGAATAGTTTAGGGACTGTTTTGGAAGCGAAAAGGATATCTGGTGTTGATAAGGGTGAATGGATGTTTAGGACGTTTTGTGGTGATGAAAAAAGATTGAGAATGATGAATGGAATGAGAGGATATGTAATGAATGATGAAATGGAAATAGTATCTTAAAGATACTCAAGGAAGAAACTAGGTTATAGAAAACCTAATCCTAAACCTTATATTGATCTTTAAGGGGTGGTGATAAACAAACTTTGACCCTTTTAGTATATTAAACTAAAAGAACCAGAAGTATCAAGATGGATAGAAGGGGGTTGACGCCACAAATACAAAAGTACTTGATAAGTCGATAAAGTTCTATGAAGAACTAAACGAGAAAAAATTCTCACAAGTAATTTTATGTAATTTGAATGGTGTGTTTACAAAATGAAATCCAAGTCCTATTCATAGTTTTCTAAGGGGTTTGGATGAAATGCCCTTTAACTATTCGGATAACCATTCATTTGAATGATGTCTCCCTCCAAATCTATTAAAAGAGTTGTAACTTTTTGGTCTAGCCTGCACAATCTTCAGTAATTAGGCCATATCTCGAGCTCTCGATATCGCATTGATGCGATTCAAAATATATTGGAAAGATAAGAGATAGAGTAATAACTTTCATGAAGACACCAAAACTCAATTATTCTTTTATCCTGCTCAAAATTTGCAAACAAGTGGACCATCATGAATTTGTCCAATGAAGAGTGGTGCCTCTTTGTTTTGGCGTGAAATTCAGATTTCCCTCCAAGGAGTGGCACCCAAACATGTTTCCCTCCATGGCTGATCGGTTGTGTCCCTTGAGGAGGGAATATGTCCTTCCATGGTTGAGCTGAAGATTGTAGGGTGAGCTGAGATGAGCTGATTGAGTTGAAAGTGAGCTGATTGAGCTGAGTCAGCTAGCTAAAATTCTTCCTTTTAAGTTCATGAGCTGAAATATTCCTCCATTTGAGCTCCTCTGCATTCCTTTGCGTTTTAGATATTCTTGAGCTGCTACGAGCTACCATAATCCTTTCCAAGCAAAGTTGAGCTACCCTTGATGTCTTTAAGCTTCCTCAGACTATTATCTTTACTTAAAATAACTGAAACAATAAGTAAACAATGTGTAAGCTGAAACAAATTGAAATAAGCTAAAATAAGCTAAAAATAATATAGTTAGCTAATATTAAGAATACGCTAACTTAAAATAATTATAAAGATTTAGTTATGCAATCAAGAAGCATCACTTAAATAGAAAAAGCATGCTTTTCAAATTACAAAATGCATAAATTAGATAATAGAAGATAAAGTAAGGTAGAACTCCCTTAGAATCAGTTTGAAAGATTTTCAAGGATGTGATTAAATCATAGAGAAAATGCTTATTTCAAACAAAGATCATATTTATGGAGGAGTATTTCAACCCGAAGGAGGAACCTCCACCATCATGAAGACCTTCAAGGATATTTCTAAGAAAGATATTCTTTATTCCATCTATTACTTATGCATGAATTTGCATGAGAAATTAAAATTTGCATAAAATTACATTGCATTCAATAAACATGTTATTTATTAAAGTGCATGGAGGGAGATAAACAATCACATCAAATTGGAATATGAGACATCTTGATCATTATTTTCAATTAGGATACGGGCTAATTTGAGTCTTAAATTCTCCTTGAAATTTATTCATCTATGTCTTAGCTTTCCAACGCATTTTGAATCACCTCAATCTAATATCAAGAGCTTAAGAAATGGTCAATTTATTGAGGCCAGTACATGTCCATCATTATCATCATTTGGAGAGGCTTTTCATATTTTACAAGGAGACATGTAATGAGGGTCTACTTTATTCTCTTCATCAAGGCAATTCATATAGGATAATTACATGGAGATGAGCTTGGAATTGCAAGAGACATTTTTCATTGGACATACAGGATGTCCACATACATTATATGTTGTCTTCATCCATTCTACATGAGTAAGAAAGCCATGAAAATGCAAGAGTCTTCTCCAATAGATGTATATGAGTCTAGATTCATTCTAGATAATGTTAAATCTACAAAACCCACGTCACCACTACTATCTTCTGCGTTCATATTTTCTTCACAACCCTAATTGTGAAGGCAACTAACTTCCCAGGAAAAAGTTACTCAAAGCTCTTACTCAAACCACGATCGGGCAACACATATATGATTCAAAATTTCACAACCAGGATCATATCATTTGGTATCAAAGCTACGACGGTTCAGTAATTCGAGTTAAAGGATAAAAGCTAGTCACATGTGCTAAAGATGTCTCAAAAGTTAACAAGATATAACGTTTATACAAGAGATGATGTACCAAACTTTTCACCAGATTTTCAATTTCAAAATTTCAATCATGAGATGAAGAGATTGTTCCAAAAGCATTTTGACCCAATCACAAAGAAGTTGGATCGAATAATTAAAAGATGTTCATCTTCAATACCTCCTCCATTGATGGTTAAAAGGAAAGAAAAGTTGCGAAACGATTTTCGACCTTATTCTAAATCGACACCCAATTTGAGCGACAAATCTTGCAAGAAGGATTTCAATTTTCGAACAAGATACAATGTAAAAATTTTAACACGAAGTGAGACAAAAATTTCTACATATTGCAATCTAGAAAGTCTAGGTCGTCTTCAAGAGTGTTTGGACAATTTTATCAAAGAAATACGATTGCAAGAGCAACTAGAAAAAGATTTTGTTGGAAAAAAAAGAGAGAAAGAAACGAGAGTGGCAAAAGACATTGATAGTGAAGAAAAAGAGTTTTGTGAAAAAGAGAGAAAAGAGAGTGAAAATGAAAAGGAATTTCAAAAAGAAGATGAGAGTGTGAAGAATGAGTTTAGAATAAATTATTTGTGTAGAAGAGAAAGAGAGTAAAATTTCATTTTACACTAACTTTAATCATTCTTCTTTTATTCTTTATTTTTCATTGTCACAAGATTGCATAATGATAAATTCAAGAGAAATTCGATATTATCGGTGTTTGGGAAGAGGACACATCCCGAGCCAATGTCCTAATCATAGCACCATGATTCCTAAAGGAAAAGAAAGATTTATTACCAATGATGTTTCAGAAAAAGAGATCATTAAAGAAACAAAAATTGAAAAGTCACCACGAGGAGTTCAAAAAAGACTTATCCATCTATAGAAAAGACTTCTTTTTTATTTGGTGATGAAGAACATTTTCCTAAAGATGCTTGCAATTTGGGGATGAACAATTCGAACTATTTTACCTATGGTAAAAGATCTTTCTTGTTTTGCAATAACGTTCGTTCTTTTATCGATATTTTTTATTCGTGGACGAATTAACTTAAAGAGGGAGGGAATGATGTGAGCACGACTACATTCCTTACCTTATTTTCTACAACCTTATTGAGACCGTTTGATCGAGGCAAGTTTTTTACATTCGAGAAGCTTCAAGAAACTTATTCTTTCTTAATATGAGATGTTCAAAAAAAGATCATATTTATGGAGGTGTATTTCAACCCGAAGGAGAAACCTCAACCATCATGAAGACCTTCAAGGATATTTCTAAAGGATTTATTCCTTATTCCGTCTTTTACTTATGCATGAATTTGCATGAGAAATTAAAGTTTGCATAAAATTACATCGCATTCAATAAACAAGTTCTTCATTAAAGGGAATGGAGGGAGATGAACAATCACGTCAAATTGAAATATGAGACATCTTGATCATTATTTTCGAATAGGATACAGGCTGATTTGAGTCTTGAAGTCTTCTTGAAATTTATTCCTTTATGTCTTTGCTTTACAACGTATTTTGAATCACCTCAATCCGATAATGAGGGCTTAAGATATGGTCGATTTACTGAATCAAGTATAGACTGTAATTTTATTACGGGAAAATGATGCATGGGAGACGAACAAATAATGTCCATCATTATCATCATTTGGAGAGGCTTTTCATATTCTATAAGGAGACATGCAAAGATGGTCTACTTTATTCTCCTCATCAAGGCAATTCAAGTAGGTAATTACATGGAGATGATCTTTGAATTGCAAGAGACATTTTCCTTTAGACATACAGGATGTCCACATACATCATATGTTGTCTTCATCCATTCTACATGAGTGAGAAAGCCAAGGAAGTGCAAGAGTCTTCTCCATTAGATGTATATGAGTCTAGATTAATTCTAGATAATGTTAAATCATACAAGACTCTTTGTATTTTCAGCAATTATAAGGAAAGATGTGAAACAATGCATTCATGAGTTTTATTAGCATTGAGATTAAGAAACTACCTCCTTTGTAAGATTTTTCATATCTAGCCTATGGTTACTATAAATAGGTTGTCTATTTCATTGTAAAGGGGATAACTTTGATCATATATTAAACTTTGAAAGGGTTCTCTTTTTACTGTTCTACAAGAACATTATTGGCTCCAAGTGGATTCTTGTAGCATTCTATCTATTTCATTTTTTATAGTGTTGGTTCCTAGCTCTCTATAGCTAGTGGGTCACGTTTCATTCTTTATAACTTCAATTCAATCATTTTATATTGTAGGTTCTTTGCTCTATTGAACTAACGGGTCACAATACATCATCCTTGTTAAATCTACAAAACCCATGTCACCACTACAATCATTCACGTTCATATTTTCTTCATAACCCTAATTATGATGGCAACTAACTTCCCATGAAAAACACTACTCAAAGCTCTTACTCGAACCATGATCGGGCAACACATATATGATTCAAAATTTCAAAATCGGGATTATATCAGGGATGGACGACCCTTCTATTTTAGCGTATGTTGAGATGAATGGCCCCTCTCTTCGAATGCATGTCATAATAAACAGTCCCTTTCTTAGAGCGTATACCGTGATGGACGACCCTTCTCTTTGAGCGTATGTCGCAATGAATGACCTCTCTCATCGAGTGCATGTCATAATGAATGGTTCCTTTCCTAGAGAGTATACAATGATGGACGACCCATCTCTTTGAGCGTATGTCACGATAAGTGACCCCTCTCTTCAAGTACATGTCATAGTGAACGGCCCCTTTCTTATAAAGTATACCATGATGGCCGCCGCCGCTCTTTGAGCGTATGTCGCGATGAAAAACCCCTCTCTTTCTGTGCATGTCATAATGAACGATCCCTTTTTAGAGTGTATATCGTGATGGCTTACCCTTCTCCTTGAGCATTTTTTACGGTGAATGACCACTCTCTTCGAGTGTATGTCAAAATTTATGGTCCCTCTCTTTGAGCGTATACCATGAAGGAAGACCCCTCTTTGAGCGTATGTTGCGGTGAAAGATCCCTCTCTTCGAATGCATATCATAATGAATGGTCCCTCTCTTTAAGCGCATGTCCTGTTGAATGACCCCTCTCTTCGAGTGCATGTCATAAATAAAGGTCCCTTTCTTAGAGCGTATACTGTGATGGTTAACCCTTCTCTTTAAGCGTATGTTGCGGTGATACATGTATGAGAGGGCTAAAGTATTGCACCTTGAGCATAAATCTGAATTTATCGGTAAAGTCTAGAAAGTCAGCAAACTTGAGTTGTCTTTTTGGATGGGTTTCATGCATTTCTGGGCAGAGTTGTCTTCTTACAAATTAACCGTCATTCTGTTACCTTTTCAACGCATCTTGAAACGCATCAATTGGATATCGGTAGCTCAAAATATGTTTTTTTAACTGAAGATTGCGCGTGTAGAAAACTGGATACGGGATTATTATAGGATTTTGTAAAATTCAGCCCAAAAGCTTCTATATAAAGTTTATGGATGAATTAGACATTAAAATAAATTAATTCAAAGCTGGATTATAAAGCTTTGATCATTGTTATTAATATTTTATTTTATTCCCTACGATTCTTTTTAATTAGCTATCCATAAGCTGATGTTAGGGGATTTATTCTATTAAGCTATCCATATGCTGATATTTAAGGATTGAACAGCTATCTATTAGGCAATTCTAAGGTCTCCTTTAGACTATAAAAGGGGTAGACTCTTCTCTTGTAAAAAGACATAAAGAGTATGAATTTCTGAGTTATACAAACTCTTGGCCTTGGGCCATTTTATTTGCAAGGTTGTCACCTTGCTATTTTTCTTATCAGAAGTCTTCTTCAACATAACTACTTCAAGTTTTTATGAGGGAGATTATCTTCACACTCTCGCTTGCCTAAGCAATCGCGTTTAGGAGGGTGAGTTAGAGCCGATTATGGTGTTTGCCTATCTAATTACGGATAGGAGGGTGCCTAGGACAACGACATATCATCAATTCACCGGAGAGATTCGTTTCGTTTGCAGGTGTTTGCCTATTCAATTGCGATTAGGAGGGTGCCAAGGACAAATCTATCCAACATCTTTCCACCACCCCCATCTATCCCGCTGCATATTTTATATCATGCGGTCAATGACACCTCTATTCGAGCGTATGTCATAATGAATGGTCCCTCTCTTTGAGCGTATGACCTGATAGACGACCCCTCTCTTTGAGCGTATGTCGCGATGAATGATCCCACTCTTCGAATGCATGTCATGGTGAATGGTCCATCACTTTGAGTGTATATCGTGATGGACGACCCCTCTCTTTAAGCGTATGTCACGATGAATGACTGCTCTCTTCGAGTGCAGGTCATAATTAATGGTCCCTGTCTTATAGCGTATACGGTGATGGACGACCCCTCTCTTTGAGCGTATGTCATGATGGATGACCTCTCCTCCCGAGTGTATGTCATAATGAACAGTCCCTTTCTTAGAGCGCGTACCGTGATGGACGAACCCTCTCTTTGAGTCTATTTTACGGTGAATGACCCTACTCTTCGAGCGCATGTCATAATTAACGATCCCTTTCTTAGAGCGTATACCATGATGGACGACCCCTCTCTTTGAGCGTATGTTGCGATGAATGACCCCTCTCTTCGAGTGCATGTCCTAATGAACGGTCCCTTAGAGCGTATTTCGTGATGGTCGATCCCTTGATTTTGAGCATTTGTTGCGATGAATGACGTGCATGTCATAATTTACGGTCCCTTTCTTAGAGCAAATTCCGTGATGGACGACCCTTTTCTTTGAGCCAATGTCCCAGTGAATAACCCATATCATCGAGCGTATGGCATAATGAATGGTCCCCCTCTATGAACGTATGATGTGATGGACAACCCCTCTCTTTGAGTGTATGTCGCAATGAATGACCCATCTCTTCGAGCGTATGTCATAATGAACGGTCCCTCTCTTTGAGTGTATGCCATGGTGAAGGATCCCTCTCTTTTAGCGTATGTCACGGTGAATGACCCCCCTCTTTGAGTACTTGTCAAATGTACGGTCTCTCTCTTTAAGCGTATACCATGATGGACGACCCCTCTCTTTGAGCATATGTCGCAATGAATGACCACTTCGAGCGTATGACATAAGGAAAGGTCCCTCTCTTTGAGTGTATGCGGTGATGGATGATCCCTCTATTTGAGTGTATGTCATAGTGCTTGACCCCTCTCTTCGAGCGTATGTCATAATGAATGGTCCTTCTCTTTAAGCGTATGTCGTGATGGATGACCCCTCTCTTTAAGCGTATTTCGTTGTGAATGAAACTTCTCTTCAAGTGCATGTCATGCTGAACGATCCCTCTCTTTCAGCGTATATCGTGATGGATGACCCCTCTCTTTTAGCGTATGCCGCAATGAATGACCCCTCTTCGAGTGTATGTCATAAAGAATGGTCCCTTTCTTAGAGCGTGTACCGA
Source organism: Abelmoschus esculentus (assembly GCA_035048815.1). NCBI lineage: Eukaryota > Viridiplantae > Streptophyta > Magnoliopsida > Malvales > Malvaceae > Abelmoschus > Abelmoschus esculentus. Next base: position 14,485,306 of record JAUCBN010000007.1, on the reverse strand, counting down.
GATGGATGACACCTCTCTTTGAGCGTATGTCACGATGAATGACCCCTCTCTTCGAGTGCATGTCATATTGAACGGTCCCTCTCTTTGAGCATATAACATGATCGATGACCCCTCCATTTGAGCGTATGTCATGATGAATGACCCTTCTCTTTGAGTGCATGTCATGGTGAAATGTCCCACTCTTTGAGCGTATACCGTGATGGACGACCCTTCTCCTTGAGCGTATGTCGCGGTGAATGATTCCTCTTTTCGAGTGTATGTCATAATGAACGGTCCCTCTCTTGGAGCTTATACCGTGGTGGATGATCCCTCTCTTTGAGCGTATGTCGCGAAGAATGACCCCTCTTTTAGTGCAAGGCATAATAAACAGTCCCTTTCTTAGAGCGTATACCGCAATGGACGACCCTTCTCTTTCAGCGTATGTCGCGGTGAATGACCCCTCTCTTCGAGTGTATATCATAATGAATGGTTCCTTTCTTAGAGTGTATACCATGGTGGACGACCCCTCTCTTTGAGCATATGTCACGGTGAATGACCCTCACTTCAAGCCCATGTCATAATGAACGGTCCCTCTCTTTGAATGTATGTCGCGTTGAGTGACCACTCTCTTCGAGTGCAAGTCAGGGTGAAGGTCCCTCTCTTTGAGTGTATAACGTGGTGGACAATACTTCTCTTTGAGAGTATGTTGCGATGAAAGACCCCTCTCTTCGAGTGTATGTCATAATGAACGGTCCCTTTTTTGGAGCGTACAGAGCGTGATGGACGACCCCTCTCTTTGAGCGTATGTCACGAAACATGATCCCTCTCTTCGAGTGCATGTCATATTGAACGGTCCCTCTCTTTAAGCATATACCATGATCTATGACCCCTCTCTTTGAGCCTGTGTTGCGATGAATGACCCTTCTCTTGGAGTGCATGACATGGTGATCGATCCCTCCCTTTTAGCGTATACCGTGATGGACGACCCCTCTTTTTGAGCGTATGTCGCGATGAATGAGCCCTCTCTTCGAGTGAAATTCATAAGTAACAGTCCCTTTCTTAGAGCGTATATCGTGATGGACGACCTTTCTCTTTGAGCGCATGTCGCAATGAATGACCCCTCTCTTCGAGTGCATGTCATAATGAGCAGTCCCTTTCTTAGAGCGTATGTCGTGATGGATGACCCCTATCTTTGAGTGTATTCTGCGATGAATGACCTCTCTTTGACTGCATGTCATGGTGAACGGTCTCTCTTTTTGAGCGTATACCGTGATGGACGACCACTCTCTTTGAGCGTATGTTGCGATGAATAACCCCTCTCTTCGAGTGCATGTCATAATAAACGGTTCATCCCTTTGAGTGTATATCGTGATGAACGACCTATCTCTTTGAGTGTATGTCACGATGAATGACCTCTCTCTTCGAGTGCATGTCATGGAGAACGATCCCTCTTTAAGCTTTTATCGTGACGGACGACCCTATTCATTAAGTGTATGTCATGATGAATGACCCCTCTCTTCGAGCGTATGTCATAATGAATGGTCCCTCTCTTTGAATGAAAGTCATGATGGACGATCCCTCTCTTTGAGCGTATGTCGCGGTGAATGACCTCTCTCTTCGAGTGCATGTCATGGTGAACGGTCCCTCTCTTTGAGCGTATACTATGATGGACGACCCTTGTCTTTGAGCACATGTTACGATGGTTGACCCCTCTCTTCGACTGCTTGTCATAATGAACAATCCGTTTCTTATAGCATATACCTTGATGGATGACCACTCTCCTTGAGCGTATGCCGTGGTGAATGACCCCTTTCTTCGAGCGTATGTTATAATGAATATTCCATTTCTTTGAGCGTATGCCGTGATGGACGATCCCTCTATTTGAACGTATGTCGCGATGAATGATCCCTATCTTCGAGTGCATGTCAAGATGAACGGTCCCTCTCTTTGAGCGTATATCATGATGGACTACCCCTTCTCTTTGAGCGTATGTCGCGATGAATGATCCCTCTCTTCAAGTGCATGTCATAATAAACAGTCCCTTACTTAGAACATATAACGTGATAGACGACCCTTCTCTTTGAGAGTATGTTGCGATGAATGACCCATCTCTTCGAATGCAAGTCATAATGAATAGTCCCTTTCTTAGAGCGTATATTGTGATGGCTGACCCTTCTCCTTGAGCGTTCGTCGCGGTGATTGACACTCTCTTCGAGCGCATGTCATAATGAACGGTCCCTCTCTTTGAGCGTATACTGTGATGGACAACCCCTCTCTTTGAGCGTATGTCGCGATGAATGACCCCAATTTTCGAGTGCATGTCATAATGAATAGTCTCTTTCTTTGAGTGTACATCATTACGGACGCTGCCAATCTTGGAGAGCATGTCGCGGTGAATGATCCCACTCTTTGAGCGAATGTCATAGTGAATGGTCCCTCTCTTTGAGCGTATGTCGTGATGGATAACCCCTCTCTTTGAGCGTATGTCGCGATGATTGATCCCTCTCTTCGAGTGCATATCATAATGAACAGTTCGTCTCTTAAAGCGTATACCGTGATGGACGACCCTGTCTTCGAGCATATGTCGCGGTGAATAACCCCTGTCTTCGATTGTATGTCATAATGAACGGTCCCTCTCTTGGAGTGTATACGGTCATGGACGACCCCTCTCTTTAAAAGTATGTCGCGATAAATGACCCGACTCTTTGAGTGCGTGTCATAATGAACGGTCCCTCTCTTTGAGCGTAGACCGTGATGGAGGACCCCTCTCCTTGAGAATATGTCTCGGTTAATGACCTCTCTCTTGGAGTGTTTGCCGTGATAGACGACTCCTCTCTTTGAGTGTATGTCGTGATGGATGATCCTACTCTTCGAGTGCTTGTCATGGTGAATTGTCCCTCTCTTTGAGCTTATGCCGTTATGGACAACCCCTCTCTTTGAGCGTATCTCGCGATGAATGATCCCTCTCTTTGTGTGCATGGAATAATTAACGATCCATTTCTTAGTGCGTATATCGTGATGGACGACCCCTCTCTTTGAGCATATGTCGCGGTGAATAACCCATCTCTTCGAGCGTATGCCATAATGAACAGTCCCTCTCTTTGAGTGTATGCCATGGTGGAGGACCCCTTTCTTTGAGCGTATGTCGTGGTGAATGACCCCCTCTTCGAGTACATATAATGAATGGTCCCTCTCTTTAAGCGTATACCATGATGAACGACCCCTCCCTTTGAGCATATGTCGCAATGAATGACCTCTTCGAGCGTATGACATAATGAAAGGTCCCTCTCTTTGAGTGTATACCGTGATGGATAACACTTCTCTTTGAGCATATATCGTAATGAATGACCCCTCTCTTCGAGTGCATATCATAATGAATGATCCCTTTCTTAGAGCGTATACCGTGATGGGCGACCTCTCTCTTTGTAAGTCGCGATGAATGACCCCTCTCTTCGAGTGTATGTCATGGTGAATGGTTCCTCTCTTTGAGCGTATACCATGATGGACGACCTGTCTCTTTGAGCGTATGTCGCGATAAATGACCCCGCTCTTTGAGTGTCTATCATATTGAATGGCCCCTTTCTTCGAGCGTATACCGTGATGGCTGACCCTTATCTTTAAGTGTATATTACGGTGTATGACCCTTCTCTTCAAGCGTATGTTATAATGCACGGTCCCTATCTTTGAGTGTATACCGTGGTGGACGACCCCTCTCTTTGAGCGTATGTCGCGATGAATAACCACTCTCTTCGAGTGCCAGTCATAATGAACGGTCTATCTCTTTGAGCGTAAACCGTGATGGATGATCCATCTCTTTGAGTGTATGTTGCGATGAATGACCGCTTTCTTAGAGCGTATACCATGATGGAAGGCCCCTCTCTTTGAGCGTACATCGCGGTGAATGACCTCTCTCTTCGAGCATATGTCATAATGAAATGTCCCTCTCTCTGAGCGTATGCCGTGATAGACGACTACTGTCTCTGAGTGTATGTCGCACGGAATAATCTCACTCTTTAAGTGCTTATCATGGTGAATTGTCCCTCTCTTTGAGCTTATACCGTTATGGACGACCTCTCTCTTTGAGTGTATATTGCGATGAATGACCCCTCTCTTCGAATGCATGTTAGGGTGAACGGTCCTTCTCTCTGAGTGTATACTGTGATGGAGGGCCCCTCTCTTTGAACATATGTCGCGATGAGTTACCCATCTTTCCGAGTGCATGTCGTAATAAACGGTCCCTTTCTTAGAGCGTATACCTTGATTGATGACCCTTCTCTTTGAGCTATGTCCTAATGAATGACCCCTCCCTTCGACTGCATGTCATGATGAACGATCCATCGCATTAAGTGTATACCATGATGGACAACCCCTCTCTTTGAGCGTATCTCGCGATGAATGTCCCCTCTCTTCGTGTGCATGGAATAATTAACGATCCATTTCTTAGTGCGTATATCGTGATGGACGACCCCTCTCTTTGAGCATATGTCGCGGTGAATAACCCATCTCTTCGAGCGTATGCCATAATGAACAGTCCCTCTCTTTGAGTGTATGCCATGGTGGAGGACCCTTCTCTTTGAGCGTATGTCGCGGTGAATGACCCCCTCTTCGAGTACATATAATGAATGGTCCCTCTCTTTAAGCGTATACCATGATGAACGACCCCTCCCTTTGAGCATATGTCGCAATGAATGACCTCTTCGAGCGTATGACATAATGAAAGGTCCCTCTCTTTGAGTGTATATCGTGATGGATAACCCTTCTCTTTGAGCATATGTCGCAATAAATGACCCCTCTCTTCGAGTGCAAATCATAATGAATAATCCCTTTCTTAGAGCGTATACCGTGATGGGCGACCTCTCTCTTTGTAAGTCGCGATGAATGACCCCTCTCTTCGAGTGCATGTCATGGTGAATGGTTCCTCTCTTTGAGCGTATACCATGATGGACGACCTGTCTCTTTGAGCGTATGTCGCGATAAATGACCCCGCTCTTCGAGTGCCTATCATATTGAATGGTCCCTTTCTTCGAGCGTATACCGTGATGGCTGACCCTTATCTTTAAGCGTATATTATGGTGTATGACCCTTCTCTTCAAGCTATGTCATAATGCACGGTCCCTATCTTTGAGTGTATACCGTGGTGGACGACCTCTCTCTTTGAGCGTATGTCGCAATGAATAACCACTCTCTTCGAGTGCCAGTCATAATGAACGGTCTATCTCTTTGAGCGTAAACCGTGATGGATGATCCATCTCTTTGAGTGTATGTTGCGATGAATGACCCCTTTCTTTGAGCGTATATCGTGATGGAAGACCCCTCTCTTTAAGCATACATCGCGGTGAATGACCTCTCTCTTCGAGCGTATGTCATAATGAAATGTCCCTCTCTTTGAGCGTATGCCATGATAGACGACTACTGTCTCTGAGTGTTTGTCGCAAGGAATATGATCACTCTTCAAGTGCTTATCATGGTGAATTGTCCAACTCTTTGAGCTTATACCGTTATGGACGACCCCTCTCTTTGAGTGTATATTGCGACGAATGACCCCTCTCTTCGAATGCATGTTAGGGTGAACGGTCCCTCTCTCTGAGTGTATACTGTGATGGAGGGCCCCTCTCTTTGATCATATGTCGCGATGAATTACCCCTCTTTCCGAGTGCATGTCGTAACAAATGGTCCCTTTCTTAGAGTGTATACCTTGATTGATGACCCTTCTCTTTGAGCTATGTCCTAATGAATGACCCCTCTCTTCGAGTGTATGTCATAATGAACGGTCCCTCTCTTTAAGTGTATACCGTGATGGACGATCCCTCTCTTTGAGTATATGTCGCATTGAATTACCTCTTCGAGCGTTTGACATAATGAATGGTCATTCTCTTTGCGTGTATGCCGTGATGAATAACCCCTCTCTTTGAGCGTAGGTCGCAGTGCATGATCACTCTCTTCGAGGGTATGTCACAGTGCATGATCACTCTTTGAGCGTATGCCGTATTGGATGACCACTCTTTGAGCGTATTTTGTTGAGAATGAAACCTCTCTTCGAGTGCATGTCATGGTGAATGGTCCCTCTCTTTGAGCGTATATCGTGAAGAATGACCCTTCTCTTTTAGCGTATGTCGCGGTGAATGACCCCTCTCTTTGATTGCATGCCATAATAAATGGTACGTTTCTTAGAGCGTATACCGAGATGGACGACACCACTCTTTAAGCATATTTCACGATGAATGACCCCTCTCTTCGAAGTGCATGTCCAATTGAACGGTCCCAGTCTTGGAGCATATACCGTGATCGACGACCCCTCTCTTTGAGCATATGTCACGATGAATGACCCTTCTCTTCAAGTGAATGTCATGGTGAAATGTCCCTCTCTTTGAGTGTATACCGTGATGGATGACCCTTCTCCTTGAGCGTATGTCGCGGTAAATGATCCCTCTCTTCGAGCATGTCATAATGAACAGTCCCTCTCTTGGAGCATATACCATGATGGACCACCCCTCTCTGTGAGCGTATGTCGCGATGAATGACCCCTCTTCAAGTGCAAGGCATAATAAACAATCACTTTCTTAGAGCGTATACCGTGATGGATGACACTTCTCTTTGAGCGTATGTCGCGGTAAATTACACCTCTCTTCGACCGTATGTCATAATGAATGGTCCCTCTCTTGGAGCGTATATCATGATGGACCACCCCTCTCTGTGAGCGTATGTCGCGATGAATGACCTCTCTTCGAGTGCAAGGCATAATAAACAGTCACATTCTTAGAGCGTATACCGTGATGGACGATCCTTCTCTTTGAGCGTATGTCGCAGTGAATGACCTCTCTCTTCGAGTGTATGTCATGGTGAACGGTCCCTCTCTTTGAGCGTATACTGTGATGGACGACCCTTGTCTTTGAGCACATGTTACGATGATTGACCCCTCTCTTCGAGTGCTTGTCATAATGAACAATCCCTTTCTTATAGCATATACCTTGATAGATGACCACTCTCCTTGAGCGTATGCCGTGGTGAATGACCCCTTTCTTCGAGCGTATGTTATAATGAATGTTCCATTTCTTTGAGCGTATACCGTGATGGACGATCCCTCTATTTGAACGTATGTCACGATGAATGATCCCTATCTTCGAGTGTATGTCATGGTGAACGGTCCCTCTCTTTGAGCGTATATCATGATGGACTACCCCTTCTCTTTGAGCGTATGTCGCGATGAATGATCCCTCTCTTCAAGTGCATGTCATAATAATCAGTCCCTTACTTAGAACATATAACGTGATAGACGACCCTTCTCTTTGAGAGTATGTTGCGATGAATGACCCCTCTCTTCGAGTGCAAGTCATAATGAATAGTCCCTTTCTTAGAGCGTATATTGTGATGGCTGACCCTTCTCCTTGAGCGTTCGTCGCGGTGATTGACACTCTCTTCGAGCGCATGTCATAATGAACGGTCCCTCTCTTTGAGCGTATACTGTGATGGACAACCCCTCTCTTTGAGCGTATGTCGCGATGAATGACCCCAATTTTCGAGTGCATGTCATAATGAACAGTCTCTTTCTTTGAGTGTACATCATTACGGATGCTGCCAATCTTGGAGAGCATGTCGCGGTGAATGATCCCTCTCTTTGAGCGAATGTCATAATTAATGGTCCCTCTCTTTGAGCGTATGTCGTGATGGATAACCCCTCTCTTTGAGCGTATGTCGCGATGATTGATCCCTCTCTTCGAGTGCATATCATAATGAACAGTTCGTCTCTTAAAGCGTATACCGTGATGGACGACCCTGTCTTCGAGCATATGTTGCGGTGAATAACCCCTGTCTTCGATTGTATGTCATAATGAACGGTCCCTCTCTCGAAGTGTATACGGTCATGGACGACCCCTCTCTTTAAAAGTATGTCGCGATGAATGACCCGACTCTTTGAGTGCATGTCATTATGAATGGTCCCTCTCTTTGAGCGTAGACCGAGATGGACGACACCACTCTTTAAGCATATTTCACGATGAATGACCCCTCTCTTCGAAGTGCATGTCCAATTGAACGGTCCCAGTCTTGGAGCATATACCGTGATCGACGACCCCTCTCTTTGAGCATATGTCACGATGAATGACCCTTCTCTTCGAGTGAATGTCATGGTGAAATGTCCCTCTCTTTGAGTGTATACCGTGATGGATGACCCTTCTCCTTGAGCGTATGTCGCGGTAAATGATCCCTCTCTTCGAGCATGTCATAATGAACAGTCCCTCTCTTGGAGCATATACCATGATGGACCACCCCTCTCTGTGAGCGTATGTCGCGATGAATGACCCCTCTTCAAGTGCAAGGCATAATAAACAGTCACTTTCTTAGAGCGTATACCGTGATGGATGACACTTCTCTTTGAGCGTATGTCGCGGTAAATTACACCTCTCTTTGACCGTATGTCATAATGAATGGTCCCTCTCTTGGAGCGTATATCATGATGGACCACCCCTCTCTGTGAGCGTATGTCGCGATGAATGACCTCTCTTCGAGTGCAAGGCATAATAAACAGTCACATTCTTAGAGCGTATACCGTGATGGACGATCCTTCTCTTTGAGCGTATGTCGCGGTGAATGACCCCTCGCTTCGACTGTATGTCATAATGAACGATCCATCTCTTTGAGCGTATGCCGTGATGGACGATTCCTCTCTTTGAGTGTATATCACGATGAGTGACCCCTCTCTTAGATTACAAGTCATGGTGAACGGTCCCTCTCTTTGAGTGTATATCGTGGTGGACAACCCTTCTCTTTGAGCATATTTTGCGATGAAAGACCCCTCACTTCGAGTGCATGTCAGAATGAACGGTCCCTTTTTTAGAGTGTATAGCATGATGAACGACCCCTCTCTTAGAGCGTATGTCTCGAAGAACGATCCCTCTCTTCGAGTGTATGTCATATTGAACGGTCCCTCTCTTTGAGCGTATACCATGATCAATGACCCCTCTCTTTGAGCCTATGTTGCCATGAATGATCATTCTCTTCGAGTGCATGACAAGGTGAACGGTCCCCCTCTTTGAGCGTATACCATGGTTGATGACCCCACTTTTTGAGCGCATGTCGCGATGAATGACCCACCTCTTCGACTGCATTTCATAATGAATGGTCCTTTCTTAGAGCGTAATCCGTGATGGACGACCTTTCTGTCTGAACGCATGTCGCGATGAATGACCCCTCTCTTCGAGTGCATGTCATAATGAACAATCTCTTTCTTAGAGCGTATGTCGTGATGGACGATCCCCCTATTTGATCTCATTCCGCGATGAATGACTTCTGTTCGACTGCATGTCATTGCGAACGGTCCCTCTGTTTGAGCGTATACCATGATGGACGACCCCTCTCTTTGAGCGTATGTCGCTAGGAATAACCCCTCTCTTCGAGTGCATGCCATAATAAATAGTCTCATTCTTAGAGCTTATAATGTGATGGATGACCCTTCTCTTTGTGCGTATGTTACGACGAATGACCCCTCTTTTCGAGTGCATTCCATAATGATCGCTCCCTTACTTAGATCATATACCATGATGGTTGACCCTTCTCCTTGAGCGTATATCGAGGTGAATGACCCATCTCTTCGAGCGCATGCCATGATGAACAGTCCATCTCTTTGTGCGTATACCATGACGGACGACCCCTCTCTTTGAGCGTATGTCCCGATTAATGACCCCTCTCTTCCAGTGCATGTAAAAATAAACGGTCCCTCCCTTTGAGTGTATGTCGTGATGAACAAACCATCTCTTTGAGTGTATATCGCGATGAATGACCCCTCTCTTCGAGTTCATGTCATGATGAATGATCCCTCTTTGAGCTCTTACCGTGATGGACGACCCCATTCATTGAGTGTATGTCATGATGAATGACCCCTCTCTTCGAGTGTATGTCATAATGAATGATCCCTCTCTTTGAACGAATGCCATGACGGACGACCCCTCTTTTTGAGCGTATGTCGCGGTGAATGACCTCTCTCTTCGAGCGTATGTCATATTGAACGGTCCCTCTCTTTGAGCGTATACTGTGATGGACGACCCCTCTCTTTATGCATATGTCGCGTTGAATGATCCCACTCTTCGAGTGCATGTCACGGTGAACGGTCCCTCTCTTTGAGCGTATATCGTAATGAACGACTCCTCTCTTTGAGCGTATGTCGGGATGACTGACCCTCTGTTAGAGTGCATGTCATAATTAACGTTTCCTTTCTTAGAGCGTATACCGTGATGGACGACCTCTCTCTTTGACTGAATGTCGCAATGAATGACCCCTCTTTTCGAGTACATGTCATAATGAACGGTCCCTATCTTTGAGCGTATACCATGATGGACGCCGCCGCTGTTTGAGCGTATGTCGCGATGAAAGACCACTCTCTTCGAGTGCATGTCATAATGATTGGTCCCTCTCTTTGTCGCAATGAATGACCCATCTCTTCGAGTGCCTTTCATAATGAACGGTCCCTTTCTTAGAGCGTATACCGTGATGGACAACCCCTCTTTCTGAGCATATTTTTCTATGAATGACCCCTCTTTGAGTGCATGTCATGGTCAGCGGCCCCTCTCTTTGAGCGTATACCATGATGGACGACCCTTCTTGTTGAGCGTATGTCGTGAGAAATGATCCCTCTCTTCGAGTGCATGCCAAAATAAATTGTCCCTTTCTTAGAGGTTATAACGTGATTGACGACCCTTCTCTTTGAGCGTTTGTTGCTATGAAATGACCCCTCTCTTCGAGTGCATTCTATAATGAACGGTCCCTTTCTTAGAGCGTATACCGTGATGGATGACCCCTCTTTTCGAGTGCATGTCATAATGAACAATCCCATTCTTACAGCGTATATGATGATGGACAACCCCTCTCTTTGAGCGTATGTCGAGAGGAATGACCCCTCTCTTCGAGTGCATGTCATAATAAACAGTCTCATTCTTAGAGCTTATAGTGTGATGGAGACCCTTCTCTTTGAACGTATGTTGCGATGAATGACCCCTCTTTTCGAGTGCATTCCATAATGAATGGTCCCTTTCTTAGAGCGTATACCGTGATGGATGACCCTTCTCCTTGACCGTATGTCGCGGTGAATGACCCGTCTCCTTGACCCTATGTCGCGGTGAATGACCCGTCTCTTCGAGCGTAAGTCATAATGAACGGTCCATCTCTTTGTGCGTATACCATGATGGGCGACCCCTCTCTTAACCGTATGTCGCGATGAATGACACCTCTCTTCGAGTGCATGTCATAATGAACAGTCCCTCTCTTTGTGCGTATACTGTTATCAATGACACCTCTCTTCGAGTGCATGTCATAATGAACGGTCCCTCTCTTTGTGCGTATACCGTTATCAATGACCGCTCCCTTTGAGTGTATGTTGTGATGAATGATCCTTTCCTTCGAGTGCATGACATGGTGAACGACCCCTCTCTTTGAGCGTATACCGTGATGGACGACCCCTGTCTTTGAGCGTATCTCGCGATGAATGACCCCTCTCTTTGAGTGCAATTCATAATTAATGGTCCCTTTCTTAGAGCGTATACCGTGATGGACGACCCTTCTCTTAAAGCGTATGTTGCGAAATGACCCCTTTGTTCGAGTTCATGTCATAATGAACAGTCCCTTTCTAAGAGCGTATATCGTGATGGATGACCCCTCTCTTTGAGCAAATGTTGCGATGAAAGACCTTTCTCTTCGAGTGAATTTTATGGTGAACGGTTCCTCTCTTTGAGCGTATACCGTGATGGACAACCCCTCTCTTTGAGCATATGTCGTGATGAATGACTCCATTCTTTGAGTCCATGTCATAATGACCGATAGCTTTCTTGAAGCGTATACCGTGGTGGACGATCCCTCTCTTTGAGCGTATGTTGCGGTGAATGACCCCTCTCTTTGAGTGCATGTCATGGTGAACGGTCACTCTCTTTGAGCGTATGCCGTGATAGACGACCCCTCTCTTTGAGCGTATGTCGCGAAGAATTGCCCTCTCTTCAAGTGAATGTCATAATGAACGGTCCCTCTCTTTGAGAGTATACAATGATGGACGATCCTCTCTTTACGTGTATGACACGGTGAATGATCCCTCTCTTCGAGCGTATGGTGTAATGGATGGTCCCCTCTTTGAGCATATGATGTGATGGATGACCCCTCTCTTTGAGCGTATGTCGCAATGAATAACTCATCTCTTCAAGTGAATGTCATTATGAATGTTCCCTCTCTTTGACCGTATACCGTGATGAACGACCCCTTTCTACGAGTGCATGTCATAATGAACGGTCTCTTTCTTAAAGCGTATATCATGATGGACGACCCCTCTCTTTGAGCGTATGTTACGGTGATTGACCCCCTCTCTTCGAGTGTATGTCATAATGAATCATCCCTCTCTGATATGATCCCGGTTACATGAGTTTCCAGAATTTACTAGTTGCCCGATCATGAACGTTGTAAGTAATTCAAAAGGTGATAAAATGAATTTAAAAGGGTTATTGATGATGGGATTGGTACGATTGCGTAAGCTAATTTAGTGATTTGATGAGAACGTATAAGATGAATGAAGGATGATGATGAAGACATATGTTTAATTAATGCATGAGTTATGATAGTAAGTAACCAGGAAAGAACCGACATTATAGAGAATGTCGACCCGAATCCTATTGGATGTTTTCAGGAACAAGGAAGTAACCAACACAATGTCATCCAACTTTCTTGTGATAGGGTCAAAATATTTTTGTAACAATCTCTTTATCTCACGATTAAAATCTTGAGACATAATGAAACAAAGAAAAAAATCCTCACAAATCAAAATCTCACTATTAAACTCCAAAAAAAATTCACTAACCAAATCCTCACCGTCACTCAGAAAAAAGATCACTCCACTTGTGTTTGCACTTGGAATAGGCTTTTCCCTTGATGAACACTCTTGCATTTTACCACTCATTCTCTCCCTATGTTCTTAAAGGAACTAGATCGACTTGATCAAATATTTTTCCTTGTGGAATCGGCTTAAAATAAAATTGAGTATGGTGGTAGATGTAAGGTAATATGATAGGAAAAAAATATGAAACCAATGATGCTAAAATTGAAGGTTGATGTAAAACATAAATGATGCTCAAAATCAAGAATCAAATTGATAACAAATGATGCAATATTCTTTCGCACTTTTATGCCAAGCTTTTCTTCTCTCTTTTGAATATTTTTCTTATTTTTATATCAATTTTTTTAAAAAAATTTCTTTCGAGAAAATGAAAGTTAATACTTACTTGTTCGACTTAGCTCTGATACCAAATGATATGATCATGGTTACATGAGTTTTCGGAATTCACTAGTTGACCGATCGTGAATGTTGTAAGTAATTCAAAAGGTGATGAAATGAATTCAAAGGGGTTTTTGATGATGGGATTGGTATGATTGCGGAAGCTAATTTACTGATTTGATGAGAATGTATAAGATGAATGGAAGATGATGATGAAGACATATGTATAATTAATGCATGAGTTATGATAGTAAGTAACCAGGAAAGAACCGGCATTATAGAGAATGTCAACCCGAATCCTATTGGATGTTTAGAGGAACGAGGAAAGAATCAACACTATATAAAAGTAAAGACTCATTTCCTATAATGTTCATAAACAAAAGACTATGACCCTCTAGTTAGAAACCTTGGTATATGGAAATAAGGAATGACGCCATAAGGAGAATTCCTTGATATGTCGGATAAGTTCAATGAAGAATAAAGAGATAAAACTCTCACACAAAAGTGTATTAGAGTCAAAGTTGATTTTTTTACAAATGAAATGCTAGGGACTATTTATAGGAAAACAAAATAAAAAAAAGTCTAATAAATAAACATGACAATGATGACAAGACATTAAGGCTTGTGTTCTTCCATCTTCTTTGGTAGCTAAATAGTTTTATAGAATATGTAGGATGATTGTGGACAACACTAGGATAAATGTAGACATCCATTTGTACAAGGGATAGTGTCTCATTGAATTCCATGCTCATCTACAAGTCATTTATTCTCCTTGAATGTCATAATGGTATGAATAAAGAGTCTCTTCAATGTGTATCTTATTGTAGAATTTGAATAGTCTCACAAAATGGATGATAAGAGGGCCTTGAATGCTTTTTTTTTCTGAAAAAAGATGTCATTCAATTTCTTGTCTCTCTTGCTGAATATGAAAAGTCTCACCTTGGTTCAAGTTCATCCTTGCATGCCTTTCCTGTAATAAAATTTCAGTTTGCTTTGTCTTCGGTAAAATGACCATATCTCAAGCTCCCGATATCAGATCAATGTGATTCAAAGTGCATTGGAAAGATAAGAAATAGGGAAACAATTTTTAAGAAGACTTAAAAACTCATTTCGGCCTAGATCCAACTCAAATATGGAGATTAAGTTGGCTTAATATACAAGACTCCTTGAATTCCCTCTTTATGTATTGTTTTAATTCATGCCTTCACTCTCACTTGATTTCTTGAATCCCTAAAGACTTTAAATATGTCTTTATTCAGCCTTAATGCACCTAATAACACAAAAACATATGTTAAAATAATGCAACTTATATGCAAATTAGAACTTAAATAAACTAGCATGCTTAATGAACATAACTTATTCAATAAACTAGCATGCTTATGAACTACCATGCTTACATGAGATAACATAATATTAAGTGAACTACCATGCATTCTTAAACATGCAAAATTATTAATGCTCATGCAACTACACGCAACAAACCCCTAAGCTAGCACTCAAAAATGCATATACTGACATGAATAACTAAAAGATGAAATAAGGAAAAACTCCCTTAACCTTGAAGATCTTCGATGATGGTGGAGGTTCTTCCTTCGGGTTGAAATACACCTTAAAAAATATGACCTCAGTTTAAACGTCCAAAAAGATGGAAAAATAAGCTTCTTGCAGCTTATTGAATGTAAACAACTTGCCTCGGTCAAATGATCTCAAAAAGGTTGCAGAAAATAATTTAAGGATTGTATTTGTGCTTGCATCACTCTCTTTGAGCGTATACCGTGATGGATGACCCTTCTCTTTGAGTGTATGCCGCAATGACTGACCCCTCTCTTCGAGCGTATATCAAAATGAACGACCCCTTTCTTACAGCGCATAACGTGATGGACGATCCCTCTCTTTGAGCGTATATTGTAATGAATCACCCCTCCCTTGGGAGCATGTTATAATGAACAGTCCATTTCAGCGTATCCCTCTCTTCGAGTGCATGTCATGGTGAACAGTCCCTCTTTCTGAAAGTATACCGTGATGGACGACCCTTCTCTTTGAGCATAAGCCGTGATGAATGACTCCTCTCTTTGAGCGTATGTCATAATGAACGGTCCCTATCTTTGAGCGTATACCGTGATGGACGACCCCTCTCTTTGAGCGTATGTTAGGGTGAGCGTATGTCATAATGAACTGTCCCTCTCTTTGAGCGTATACCGTGATGGATGACCCCTCTCTTGGAGCATATGTCGCGATGAATAACCCCTCTCTTTAAGTGCATGTCATAATGAACGGTCCCTCTCTTTAGGTTATACCATGATGGATACCCCTCTCTTTGAGCGTATGTCACGATGAATGACCCTTCACTTTGAGTACATGTTATAAATAATGGTCCCTTCCTTAGAGCGTATACAGCGATGGACGACCCATCTCTTTGAGCATATGTCGCAATGAATGACCCTTCTCTTTGAGTCCATGTCATAATGAACGGTCCCTTTTTAGAGCGCATAACGTGATGGACGACACCTCTATTTGAGTATATGACGCAATGAATGACCCCTCTCTTCGAGTGCATGTCGTAATGAATGGTCCTTTTCTTAGAGCGTATACCGTGATGGCTGACCCCTTTCTTTGAGCATATGTCGTGGTGAATGACATCTCTCTTCGAGCGTGTCATAATGAATGATCCCTCTCCTTGAGCGTATACTGTGATGAACGACCCCTTTCTTTGAACGTATGTCTCGATGAATGATCCCACGCTTCGAGTGCATGTCATGGAGAACGGTCCCGCTCTTTGAGCGCATACCGTGATGAACGACCCTCTCTTTGACCATATGTCGCGATGAATGACCCCTCTCTTCGAGTGCATGACATAATTAAAGGTTCCTCCCTTTGAGCGCTTACCGTGATGGACACCTCCGCACTTTGAGCGTATGTCGCAATGAATGACCCCTCTCTTCGAGTTCATGCCATAATGAATGGTCCCTCTTTTTGAGCATTTACCATTATCGATGACTGGATGGTCCCTCTCTTTGAGCATTTACCCTTTGAGCATATGTTGCGGTGAATGAACCTTCTCTTTGAGTGAATGTCATGGTGAACGGTCCCTCTCTTTGAACGTATACCGTGATGGCTGACCCCTTTGTTTGAGCGTATGTCGCGATGAATGATCCCTCTCTTCGAGTGCATGTGATAATAGACAGTCCATTTCTTAAAGCATATACCTTGATGGACGACCCTTCTCTTTGAGCATATGTCGCGGTGAATGACCCCTCTCTTCGAGTGCATGTCATAACGAACAGTCGCATTCTTAGAGCGTATATCGTGATTGATGTCCCTTGTCTTTGAGCGTATGTTGCAATGAATGACCCCTCTCTTCGAGTGTGTGTCATGGTGAACGAGTCCTCTCTTTGAGGGTATACCGTGATGGACGACCCTCTCTTTGAGCGTATGTTGCGATCAATGACCCCTTTCTTCGAGTACATGTAATAATCAATGGTCTGTTTCTTAGAGCGTATACTGTTATGGACGACCCCTCTCTTTGAGCGTATGTCGCAATGAATGACCCCTCTCTTCGAGTGCATGCCATAACGAATGGTCATTTTCTTATACGTATACCGTGATGAATGACCCCTTCTCTTTGAGCGTATGCTGCGATGATTGACACCTCTCTTTGATTGCATGTCATAATGTATGGTCTGTTGCTTTGAGCTTATACCGTGATCGATGACCCCTTTGAGCGTATGTTGCGATGAATGACCCCTCTATTCGAGTGTATATCATGGTGAACAGTCGCTCTCTTTAAGCGTATAATGTGATGGACGACACCTCTCTTTGAGCGTATGTCGCGCCGAATGACCCCTCTCTTTGAGTGCATGCCATAATTAACGGTCTCTTTCTTAGAGCGTATACCTCGATGGACTCCTCTCTTTGAGCGTATGTCGCGATGAATGACACCTCTCTTCGAGTGCATGTCATGGTGAACAATCCCTCAATTTGAGCGTATATCGGGAAGAATGACCCCTGTCATTGAGCGTATATCGCGATTAATGACCCCTTTCTTCGAGTGCTTGTTATAATGAACGATACCTTTCTTAACGCGTATACTGTTGTGGACGACCCTCTCTTTGAGCGTATGTCGCGATGAATGACCCCTCTCTTTGAGTGCATATCATGGTAAACGGTCCCTCTATTTGAGCGTATACCGATATGGACAACCCCTCTCTTGAAGCGTATGTCGCTATGAATAACCTCTCTCTTCTAGTGCATATCATAATGCACGGTCCCTCTCTTTGACCGTATACTGTGATCAATGACCCATCTCTTTGAGCGTATGTTGCGATGAATGACCCCTCTCTTCGAGTGCATGTTATGGTGAACGGTCGCTCTCTTTGTGTGTACACTATGATGGACAACCCCTCTCTTTAAGCGTATGTCGCGATGAATGACCCCTCTCTTTATTTAGTTTAATCAACACTTAAACTTATTTGTGTTTTTAATTTTATTTTATAGAAGCAATAAGACCAAAGGAAGCATATTAAGTATACCAATCCTTAAGGAGACGATAACTCGATAAAATACTTATCACTTATTACTTGACATGTACACTTGCACCCCAATTGCGCATATTCAGTACGAATCATTATAATGAACGGTCTCTTTCTTATAGCCTATATCGTGGTGGACGACCCCTCTCTTTGAGCGTATATCGCGGTGAATGACCCCTCTCTTCGAGCGTAAGTCATAATGAACGGTCCATCTCTTTTAGCGTATGCCATGACGGACGACCACTCTCTTTGAGCATATATCGCGATGAATGACCCCACTCTTTGAGTGCATGTCATGGTGAATGATCCCTCTCTTTGAGCGTATACCGTGATGGACGACCCCTCTCTTTGAGCGTATGTCGCGATGAATGAACCCTCTCTTCCAGTGCATGTAATAATGAACGGTCTCTCTCTTTGAGAGTATATCGTGATCGATAACCCCTCTCTTTGAGCGTATGTTGCGATGAATGACCCTTCTTTTCGAATGCATGTCATGGTGAACGTTCCCTGTCTTTGACCGTATACCGTGATGAACGGGTATGTCGCAATGAATGACACTCTCTTTGAGTGCATGTCATAATGAACGGTCTATCTCTTTAAGTGTAAACCGTGACGAACGACCCTTCTCTTTGAGCGTATGTCACGATGAATGACCCCTCTTCGAATGCATGTCATAATGAACGGTCCCTCTCTTTTAGTGTATACCGTAATCAATGACCCCTCTCTTTAAGCGCATGTTGCAATGAATGACCCCTCTCTTCGAGTGCATGTCATAATAAACGGTTCCTCTCTTTGAGCGTATAAAGTGATCAATGACCCCTCTATTTTAGTGTCAATTATAGTGAACGGTTCCTTTCTTAGAAAGTCTATCGTGGTGGTTGCCCCTCTCTTTGAGCGTATATCGCTGTAAATGACCCCTCTTCGAGCTTATGTCATAATGAACGGTCCCTCTCTTTGAGGGTATACCGTGATGGACAACCCTTCTCTTTTAAGTGTATGTCGCGATGAATGACCTTCTCTTCGAGTGCATGTCATAATGAAATAGTCCCTTTGATGTGAGCACATCATGTCAAGTTCAACAGATTGATTCGGAGGTCTTACCATCAGGACCTATCACACGTTCTAAGGCAAAGAAATATAGGGAAGCTCTTTTCCTTACTTGTGCTAACATTTCAGATTCATTTGAGAATGTTCATGCCTTAGAATATGATGTTTATAATGTGTTGCATACTGATATGTGACATATTTAGGTATATGTATTAGTATGTGTGTTTACTTATGTATATACTATGTTAATTATGTTTGCATTTGGTTTTAAGTGTGTTTGTGTGGTTAAAATAAGACTACAAGTCTTTTTAGATGTGTTTGCCTTGTTCTAATATAGGTACTTAGGAGAACCTTAGCTCAAGTGGGCATACTCAGCTCATGTCCAGCTCAGGAGAGTGTATGCAGTTCAATACCAGCTCAAGTGAATTATATTCAAATCAGAAGAAGCTCAATGGTGTGCACGCAGCTCACCTTAGCTTGAGGCAGCTCAGAGGCTTAGCGCCCAGCTCCATTTAGCTCCTAACACTCTTAGCTAGTTATTTTAGCTCATCTCCATTTCCAGCTCAACTCAAATCAAGTTGAAGTGACCTACAGCAGCTGAAACCTATCGTACACGAAGAGCAGGTGTCCTACGCATGTGCCATGCATGTGGGGCCCACATAGCACCCTTCTCCACAAGTTTGGGCATCCAAAAGCAAGCAAGCCAAACAAGACCCTTGCTCTGAAGACCAATCAGCGACATTGGATAAGAATGAGTGGTTTCTTATTCAAATTCAAACATTAAACACATGTTTAATGTGTTTTAAGTGCCAAAACATGTGGCTAAGGATATAAGGAGCCTAGGAGAAGTTATTTGAGCATTTAAATTTTAATTTTCGTTTGAATTAAGGCCACAAATTCAAATTTGGCCAACTTCTCCTTTATTCCTATATATTTACTCAATTTTGTAAAGACAAGGTTAGACAATTTTATGAAATAATATTTTTGTGAGAAATTCTCTCAATTTCAGTTCTTCATTGAACTTTTCTTGACATTTTTAGACTTTGTTTGAGTGTGTCAATTCCTTGATACTTCGGGTTCCTAGATCACTATCTAGAGGGTCCAAGTCCGTTGACGGAAAACATATTCGATTCGGGTCCGCTCAGTATATTGTTCGGGTTCTTTCGAGTTCAATGTTGTTATTATTTTTCCAGCAACTTCAACATCCAATTCTGCCATTTTGGATATTATAATGCAGCCATGAAAGCCCTTGAAGCATTTCATCTTCGTTAAATCCTAGAAACGCAGAAATCCCTCATCTTTTTCTTTCTTTGTTTTTTTTTAATTTTCTTTGTTCTCTAGTAATTTTAACACTATTCTTACGTCTATAATCTTGCGTTTATTGCAGAGATATGCGTGCTATTATCCTAGATCCGTTTCAAACAAGGATGGTTGTTTTTGAAGCAGCGAATCCGTTTATCACCCTTTCATAGTGCGTATACCATGATGGATGACCCCTCTCTTTGAGTTCATGTCATAATGAATGCTCCACTTCTTAGAGTGTATACCATGGTGGACGACCCCTCTTTGAGCGTATGTCGCGATGAATGACACTTCTCTTCTTTCTGCATGTCATAATGAACGTCCCTTTCTTAGAGTATATAACGTGATGGACGACACCTCTCTTTGAGCGTATGTTACGGTGAATGACCCCTGACTTCAAGCATCTGCTATAATGAACGGTCCCTCTCTTTGAGTGTATGTCATAATGAACGGTACCTCTCTTTGAGCGTATACCGTGATGGACGACCCCTCTCTTTGAGCATATGTTGTGATGAATGACCCCATTCTTCGGGTGCATTTCATAATGAACGGTCCGTTTCCTAGGGCGTATACTGTGGTGGACGACCCTTGTCTTTGAGCGTATATCACGATTATTGACCCCTCTTTGAGTGCATGTCATAATGAATGGTCCCTTTCATAGAGTGTATATCGTGGTGGATGACCCCTCTCTTTGAGCGTATGTCATAATGAACGATCCCTCTTTTTGAACGTATGTCGTGATGGATGACCCCACTCATTGAGCGTATGTCGCGATGAATAACCCTTCTCTTCGAGTGCATGTCAAAATGAACGGTCTCACTCTTTGACCATATACCGTGGTGGACGACCCCTCTCTTTGAGCATATGTCGCGATGAATGATTCCTCTCTTTGAGTGCATGTCATAATGAGCGGTCACTTTTCTTAGAGTGTATAGCTTGATGGACAACCCCTCTCTTTGAGCGTATGTCATAACGAACGGTCCCTCTCTTTGAGCGTATGACGTGATGGACGACCCCTCTCATTGATATGAATCCGGTTGCGGAATATCCAAATTTGTATGTGTGATTGCTCGATCGTGATTCTAGTAAGTAATTGATATGATTACAAGATGATACGACAATAGAATGATGATAATTTGATTGTTCTGTTTAGGATGAAGTATGGAAAATATGGATGTATGGTTGATGGAAATGAAAAGATAAAATGTAATTGATGGTGCGGTTTAAACAAAGGAGGAACCAACACTAAAAAGTGAAGACCTGTACCTTAAGAGTTTTTAAATCGTGACTTGGGTGAAAGGCTAATGGATTGCGACCCTCTAGTTATATGAACTAGGAACCAACAATATAAAAAATGAAAAGGGATTAATGCCACAAGAACAATCTTGCAAGCCGATAAAGTTCAAAAAGAACTATAAAAGAGAACACTCTCAAAGTTTAATATATGCCAAAAGTTGTTCCTTTTACAATGAAATGAGTGCCGATTTATAGGTGTAAGACAACAACAAATTGATTAGCCTAGACAAAGATTAAAGACTCATTATTCCGGTGTTAAAGTCCTATTAATTTGTAGGTTATCCTATCTCCAAATGACAGCCAAAAAGGTTTGAGCTAACAAGGATGAATGTGGACATTCGTAAGATGAATGTAGACATACATATCATCCACATGGAGAAACTCTTGGGCTAATGAACTTGATTATGTTGTCATTCATCCTCTATTAATGGGCTGTTGATAAAGCATTGAATTCAGCAATTGAATGGCCTCTTGAATTTGTTGAACAAGCATCTTGCGACTATTCCCGTACTAAATTTCTAGCATGCACTGTCTTCACTAATTTAATCATATCTTAAGCTCCTGATATCGGATGGAGGTGACTCAAAGTTCGTTGGAATTCTAACAAATTGAGGAATAAGTGTGAAGAAGACCTCAAGACTCAAATATGCTCGTATCCAATCCAAAAATGACGAACAAGTTGACTGATATTCCTTGAACTCCCTCCTTAAGTGTTGCTTTAATTCTTGCCTTTACTCTCCCTTAAGTGCTGATAATGAAGGCTTTCATTGCATGTCTTCTCTGTTAAAAACTGATAAGCTTTATGGAGGATTAAGTAGCTCTTAAGTAGTCTTTAAGTGCCTCTTTAAGTGGTGTATTTAGGAGCTCTTCAATGCATTGTTTTCTTGCTAAAACTGAAAGCCTTTAAGTGGTGTGTAAATCTTCCTTGAATGTCTTAAAACTGATAAGCCATCATGGTGTCTTCAAGTGTCTTTAATTGGTAGTAAATGACTTATCATTCTTGTAGAAAATGATCAGCCAATTGATCCCAAATGAATATCCTAGATGAAAATATAAGCAACCATTAGATAACAATTTTATTCAATAAAATAAAAGGGAATGCATGAAACATATTTAATGAGCTAGTTTAATTAATGAAACTAGTTACATTGAATGATCTAGTTTAATTAATTAATCCACACACTAAATGAACTCATAAACATAAGAAAACTAACATGCTTTAAGTGAACTATCATGCATTAATTAAACTAATGAACTTAATTGAACTAACATGCATAAATGAATATCAAGCATTATTTATTCATGCACACATGCTGAAATTAAATTTAAAAAACTTAAGAAAAAACTCATGCAAACTCATGCACAAGTAGGAGGCTGTATTGTTCCAACATAGTTGGTGTTGGATTCTCGAATTTCCAGCCTTGAATAAATAGATTTCCCATGGCCTCTTGAAATTTCTTGGTTTTAGCACGAGTCATAGGTCCAATAGGAAATTCTTCTGATTCATTGTTGGTTGTGATCGTATCATTCCCTCCCTCTTGAAAGCGATTTGACCCCAAATCGTCACCTACATGAAATGGAGATAAATCAGCCACATTGAATGTTGCACTGACATTAAACTCACCCGGGAGGTCTAATTGATAGGCATTATCATTGACACGCTTGATCACTTGAAAAGGACCATCCCCTCTAGGCATCAATTTTGATTTGCGTTGGGCTGGAAATCTTTCTTTTCTCATGTACAACCAAACCCAATCTCCTGGCTCGAATGTAATTTGTTTACGTCCCTTGTTAGCTTGTTGCTCATATTGCCTAGTTCTCTTTTCAATATTGTCCCACACTTGTTGATGGAGTTTTTTGCCGAATTCAGACTTGTTTCTCCCATCTTTATTCACAATTTGATCAGCGGGCAAAGGTAATAAATCCAATGGAGTTAAGGGATTGAAACCATATACTATTTCAAATGGTGACATTTTAGTGGCGGAATGAATGGATCGGTTGTAAGCAAACTCCACATGTGGAAAGCTTTCCTCCCAAGTCCTCAAAATCTTTTTGATGATTATCCTCAACAACATGGATAACACCCGGTTCACCACTTCAGTTTGACAATCTGTTTGTGGATGGCAAGTTATGGAAAATAACAACTTGGTTCCAATCTTGCTCCATAATGTTCTCCAAAAATGGCTTAAGAACTTCACATCTCGATCAGATACGATAGTTCTTGGAACACCATGCAATCTCATGATTTCCCTGAAAAATAAATTAGCAATATGTGAAGCATCATTAGTCTTATTACAAGGAATAAAATGAGCCATTTTAGAGAATCGATCCACTACTACAAAGATGGAATCTTTGTTATTCTTTGTACGTGGCAGCCCAAGTACAAAATCCATGGATATGTCTACCCAAGGTACATTAGGAATAGGTAGTGGAGTATATAGGCCATGGGGCATGGCTTTTGACTTGGCCTTTCTACATGTGATACAACGATCACATAGCCTCTCAACATCTCGTTTCATCTTTGGCCAATACAAGTGCTCTTGAAGCATGTTCAACGTCTTCGCTACTCCAAAATGTCCCATTAGTCCTCCCCCATGTGCTTCCTTGAGGAGCAACTCTGGAATGGATCCTTGTGGGATGCAAAGCTTCCCTTCCTTGAATAGGTATCCATCATCTCTATAAAACTTATCATGTGCACCTTTCTCACAAATTTTGTACACTTCACCAAAATCATGGTCAGACTTGTATAATTCCTTAATGAAAGCAAAACCTAACAATTTAGAGTCTAAGGTGTTAAGAAGGGCATACCTACGTGACAGTGCATCAGCAACAATGTTTTCCTTACCCTTTTTATACATGATCACATAAGGGAAGGCTTCAAGAAACTCAACCCATTTGGCATGTCTCTTGTTTAGCTTATGCTGACCCTTGATGTGCTTTAATGCCTCGTGGTCTGTATGGATGATGAATTCCTTAGACCTTAGGTAATGTTACCAAGTTTCCAAGGCCCGAATTAGTGCATACATTTCCTTATCATAGGTCGGATAATTGAGTGTAGCTCCACTCAATTTCTCACTAAAGTAGGCTATGGTGCGTCCTTCTTGAGATAAAACTGCTCCAATTCCCAAACCTGAAGCATCACATTCAACCTCAAAAACTTTGTTAAAATCAGGTAAAGTTAATAATGGTGCATTAATTAAACAATCCTTAATCAGGTTAAAGGATTTCTCTTGTTCTTCACCCCAAAAGAAGTTGGAATTCTTTTTAATGACCCTGGTTAAAGGAGCAGCTAAGGTGCTGAAATTGGGTACAAACCGACGATAGAAGCTTGCTAAACCATGGAAGCTTCTAACTTGGCTAATGCTTGTGTTGGTCTAGTTCATTCCTCAATTGCCTTAACCTTTTCTCTATCAATTTCTAATCCATCTGCACTCACAACAAAACCTAGGAAAACAACCTTGTTAGTGCAAAATATGCATTTTTGTAGATTAGCATAAAGTCTTTCATTTCTCAAAACATCTAATACTGACTTTAGATGTTGAACATGATCACTCAAACTCTTGTTATATATAAGAATATCATCAAAATACACTACACAAAACTTACCTAAGAATTGTCTAAGGATGTGATTCATTAATCTCATGAAAGTGCTTGGTGCATTAGTTAGACCGAACGACATAACCAACCACTCATATAATCCTTGTTTAGTCTTGAATGCAGTTTTCCACTCATCCCCTTCTCGCATTCAAATTTGGTGGTAACCACTTTTAAGATCAATCTTAGAGAATACCTTAGAACCACTAAGCTCATCTAACATATCATCTAAACGTGGAATAGGATGACGATACTTTACTGTTATTTTGTTAACCGCACGACAGTCCATACACATGCGCCATGTACCTTCTTTCTTAGGCACAAGTAGAACAGGTACTGCACAAGGACTAAGGCTCTCTCTAAAATAACCATTTTCCATCAAATCTGAAACTTGCCTTTGTAACTCCTTAGTTTCCTCGGGGTTACATCGATAAGCTGGTCGGTTAGGAATGATAGCACCAGGAACAAAGTCAATTTGATGCTCCATTCCACGAATTGGAGGTAGTCCACTTGGAATCTCTTCTGGAAATAGGTCTTCATATTTCTGCAACAATGAAACAATAAAAGATGGCAGATTTGGGTCAAGATTGTTAGTGCTTAAATAACTCTCCTTGTACATAAGTACAAGAATCATCTTTTCCGAAAACAAATTCTTTCTTATCTCTTTTTCTTTAGCAAAAATGCTAACTCTCTTTTTTTTCTTCTTTTTCTCTCTCCTTTTTCCGCTCGGATGTTACCTCACTCTCCTTGGTTCTTCTCTCAATTTTGAGATCACTCTCTTTGGCTTTTCAAAAGCTTTCTCTTAAATGAAGTTGATCTTTGTGAACTTGCTTTGGTGAAAGTGGGGCTAGAGTGATCTTCCTTGCTTCATGGGTGAAGGTATATCGATTGATATAAACATCATGTATGACTCTCCTATCGAACTGCCATGGTCTTCCTAACAAGAGATGACCGGCGTGCATTGGCACAACATCACATAACACCTCGTCTTTGTATTTGCCAATGGAAAAAGGCACAATAACTTGTTTGATCACTTTAAGTTCTCCTCCATCATTAAGCCACTACAACTTGTAGGGATGTGGATGCTTGGTCGTTTCTAGGCCAAGTTTATCTACCATTAAGTTACTAGCAACGTTAGTGCAACTACCACCATCGATAATGACAAAGCATACCTTTCCATTAATATGGCAGCGAGTATGGAAAATGTTCTTGCGTTGTTGATCCCCATCAATTGCTTGCATGCTTAGGCTCCTTTTAACAACAAGGACCTCTCCATCTACGGCATGTTCCAACTCTTTTTCTTCTTCAAATTCTTTATCTTCCTCCTCCTCCCCCTCTTGGTCAGTTTCAATCTCTCCATCATCACGGATGAACATAGTGTTGCGGTTAGGGCACTGGCTAGCAATGTGACCTCTCCCCAAACACTTGAAGCATTGTACATCACGGGATCGATTTGGCACGGCTGGACTCTTTCCCCTGTTGGTTTCAACGATGGGTTTGATATTCTTTGATGTTCCAGCTCGGTCATTAGGAGTAAAGGATGGATTCTTTTTTACGTTACTTTGCCCCCATTTAGAAGTAGAACCTCCAAAGACTCGGGGTGCACCTTTCCTTCTGAGTTGCTTCTCCACCTTCATGGCCATATGAACCATGTCTTCTATTTCTACGTAATGTTGCAACTCAACAATGGCTACAATGTTAGGATCAAGACCAGATAGAAACCTTGCCATAGTGGCTTCTCGATCCTCATCAATGTTGGCTCGGACCATGGCTACTTCCATATCTTTATAATAATCCTCAACACTACGATTGCCTTGTGTAAGGTTTTGAAGCTTGTTAAACAACTCTCTATGGTAGTGAGTTGGAATGAATCTTCTACGCTTCACAACTTTCATCTCATTCCATGTAGAAATAGGATGTTCACCATTGCGTCTCCTGCTAGATGTCAATTGATCCCACCATATAAGTGCATAATCCGTAAACTCAATGGCTGCGAGTTTTACCTTTTTAAGCTCTGAATAGTTATGACACTCAAAGATGTGTTCAACCTTCTTTTCCCATGCGAGGTATGCGTCTAGATCCGTTCTTACTTGAAAAGGAGGAATGGTAATTTTGATGTTGCTGAGATTATCATCCACTCATGGACGTGCTCTTTGGCCTTGTTGTGCCATACTATGTTAGGATGATTGATCAAGTTCATGCACATCATCATCCCCTTTAGGATGATACTCCTCATTACCATGATAAGCTTGTGAAATTTCAAGTTGATCAATTCGTTCTAATAAGGGCTCCAATTGTTGTTGAATCATCTTTGCCATTGCTTGTAGCAATGCTTGATTTTACAAATTGGGAACTCCTTCACCACTGTGACCAGATCTTTGTGACATGATTAGATAAAAAAAAATTAAACCTTACCAACACAAATCCTAACCTTTCCACTCCAAAGAAAATGCACTCACACTCGTGTTTCTCTCGGGATAGGCTTTTCCCCTTAATGCACACTCTTGCCTTTTACCACTCTTGCTCTCTTTTCTAAGTCCGTAGAGAACTTACTCAAGGCTTAACAAGCTTTCTTTGTGGAATTCGGCTAAAACAAAATGGTTAGGAAAAGAAATCAAGAAATAGGTAGCAAACGGATGGTAAAAAAAGATAAAATAGGAATCTGAAGAAAATGTGATAAAAATACAACCCAAACCTTTTTTCACTTTTAAGATATGATCCCTCCCTCTTGACCTTTTTTTCTGAGATTTTGGATTTTTTTTTTTGCAATATTTTTTGAATTTTTTTTTGTTTTCTAACCCGAGATAGAGAAAAAAACAAAATGCTTACTGAATCGCCAATGCTCTGATTACCAATTGATATGAATCCGGTTGCAGAATATCCGAATTTGTATATGTGATTTCCCGATCGTGATTCTAGTAAGTAATTGATATGATTACAAGATGATACGACAATGGAATGATGATAAGTTGATTGTTGTGTTTAGGATGAAGTATGGAAAATATGGATGTATGGTTGATGAAAATGAAAAGATGAAATGTAATTGATGGTGCGGTGTAAACAAAGGAGGAACCAACACTAAAAAGTGAAGACCCGTTCCTTAAGAGTTTTTAAACCGTGACTTGGGTGAAAGGCTAATGGATTGCGACCCTCTAGTTATATGAACTAGGAACCAACAATATAAAAAAATAAAAAGGGATTAATGCTACAAGAACAATCTTGCAAGCCGATAAAGTTCAAAAAGAACTATAAAAGAGAACACTCTCAAAGTTTAATATATGCCAAAAGTTGTTCCTTTTACAATGAAATGAGTGCCTATTTATAGGTGTAAGACAACAACAAATTGATTAGCCTAGACAAAGATTAAAGACTCATTATTCTGGTGTTAAAGGCCTATTAATTTGTAGGTTATCATATCTTCAATTGACAGCCAAAAAGGTTTGATCTAACAAGGATGAATGTGGACATTCGTAAGATGAATGTAGACATACAAATCATCCACATGGAGAAACTCTTGGGCTAATGAACTTGATTAAGTTGTCATTCATCCTCCTTTAATGGGCTGTTGATAAAGCATTGAATTCAACAATTGAATGGCCTCTTGAATTTGTTGAACAAGAATCTTGTGACTATTCCCGTACTGAATTTCCAGCATGCACTGTCTTCACTAATTTAATCATATCTTAAGCTCCTGATATCGGATTGAGGTGATTAAAAGTGCGATGGAAAGCTAAGAAATAGAGGAATAAGTTTGAAGAAGACCTAAAGACTCAAATATGCTCGTATCCAATCCAAAAATGGAGAACAAGTTGACTGATATTCCTTGAACTCCCTCCTTAAGTGTTGCTTTAGTTCTTGCCTTTACTCTCCCTTAAGTGCTGATAATGAAGGCTTTCATTGCATGTCTTCTCTGTTAAAAACTGATAAGCTTTATGGAGGATTAAGTAGCTCTTAAGTAGTCTTTAAGTGCCTCTTTAAGTGGTGTGTATCTAGGAGCTCTTCAATGCATTGTTTTCTTGCTGAAACTGAAAGCCTTTAAGTGGTGTGTAAATCTCCCTTGAATGTCTTGAAACTGATAAGCCATCATGGTGTCTTCAAGTGTCTTTAATTGGTAGTAAATGACTTGTCATTCTTGTAGAAAATGATCAGCCATTTGATCCCAAATAAATACCCTAAATGAAAATATAAGCAACCATTAGATAACAACTTTATTCAATAAAATAAAAGTGAATGCATGAAACATATTTAATGAGCTAGTTTAATTAATGAAACTAGTTACATTGAATGATCTAGTTTAATTAATTTATCCAAACACTAAATGAACTCATAAACATAAGAATACTAACATGCTTTAAGTGAACTATCATGCATTAATTAAACTAATGAACTTAATTGAACTAACATGCTTAAATGAATATCAAGCATTATTTAATCATGCACACATGCTGAAATTAAATTTAAAAAACTTAAGAAAAAACTCAAGCAAACTCATGCACAAGTAGGAGGTTGTATTGTTCCAACATAGTTGGTGTTGCATTCTCTAATTTTCAGCCTTGAATAAATAGATTTTCCATGGCCTTTTGAAATTTCTTGGTTTTAGCACGAGTCATAGGTCCAATAGGAAATTCTTCTGATTCGTTGTTGGTTGTGATCGTATCACTCATTGAGCTTATGTCGCGATGAATAGCACTTCTCTTAGAGTGCATGTCATATTGAACGGTCCCTCTCATTGACCACTCTCTTTGAGCGTATGATGCGATGCATGACCCCTCTCTTCGAGTGCAAGTCATGATGAACGATCTCTCTCTTTGAGTGTATACCATGATGGACGACCCCTCTCATTGAGTGTATGTTGCGATGAATGACCCTTCTCTTCTTTCTGCATGTCATAATGAACGTCCCATTCTTAAAGCGTATACCATGATGGACGACACCTCTCTTTGAGCGTATGTCATGGTGAATGACCCCTTTCTTCAAGCGTCTACTATAATGAACGATCTCTCTATTTTAGAGTATGCCATGATTAACGACCCCTCTCTTTGAGCGTATGTCGCGATGATTGACCCCTCTCTTCAAGTGCATGTCATTATTAACGGTCACTCTCTTTGAGCGTAAATCGTGATGGGTAACCCCTCTCTTTGATTGCATATCATAATGAACGATCCCTTTCTTAGAGCGTCTACAATGATGGATGACCCCTCTCTTTGAGCGTATGTCGCCATAAATAACCCCTCTCTTCCTATGCATGCCATAATAAACGTTCCCTCTCTTTGTGCGTATATCGTAAGAGATGATCCATCTCTTCAAGCGTATGTCGCAATAAATGACCACTCTCTCTTCGAGTGCTTGTCATAATTAACGTTCTCTCTCTTTGTGAGTATATCGTAATAGACGACCCATCTCTTTAAGTGTATGTCGCAATGAAAGACCACTCTCTTCGAGTGCATGTCATAATTAACGATCTCTCTTGTTGAGCATAAACAGTGATGGGAGCCCCTCTCTCTGAGCATATGTCGCGATGAGTGACCCCTCTCTTCGAGTGCATGTCATAATGAACAGTCCCTTTCTTAAAGCGTCTACAGTGATGGTTGACCCCTCTCTTAGAGCATATGTCGTGATAAATAACCCCTCTATTCGTGTGCATGTCATAATGAACGTTCCCTCTCTTTGTGCGTATATCGTAAAAGACGACCCTTCTCTTTGAGCGTATGTCATGATGAATGACCCCTCTCTTCGAGTGCTTGTCATAATGAACGGTCCCTCTCTTTGTGCGTATATCGTAAGAGACGACCCATCTCTTCAAGCGTATGTCGCAATAAATGACCACTCTCTTCGAGTGCATGTCATAATTAACGATCTCTCTTGTTGAGCATAAACAGTGATGGGAGCCCCTCTCTCTGAGCATATGTCGCGATGAATAACCCCTCTCTTCGAGTGCATGTCATAATGAACAGTCCCTTTCTTAAAGCGTCTACAGTGATGGTTGACCCCTCTCTTAGAGCATATGTCGTGATAAATAACCCCTCTATTCGTGTGCATGTCATAATGAACGTTCCCTCTCTTTGTGCGTATATCATAAAAGACGACCCTTCTCTTTGAGCGTATGTCACGATGAATGACCCCTCTCTTCGAGTGCTTGTCATAATGAACGGTCCCTCTCTTTGAACGTATAACATGATCGATGACCCATCTCTTTGATCGTATGTGGCGATGAATGGCAGCTCTCTTCGAGTGCATGTCATGGTGAACGGTCCCTCTCTTTGAGAATATACCGTGATGGACGACCCTTCTCCTCAAGTTCTTGTAATAAAGAATGGTTCCTCACTTTCAGCGTATACCATGATCGATGACCCCTCTCTTTGAGCATATACCATGATGGACGACCCATCTCTTTGAGGGTATGTCACAATGAATGACACCTTCCTTCGAGTGCATGTCATAAATAACGGTCCTTCTCTTAAAGCATATACCATGATGGACAACCCCTCTCTTTGAGCGTATGTCGAGGTAAATGACTCTCTTCAAGCGTATGTCATAATGAACGGTCCCTTTCTTAGAACGTCTACCGTGATGGCTGACCCCTCTCTTTAACCATATGTCGCGATGACTGAACCCTCTCTTCGAATGCTTGTCACAATGAACTGTCCCTTTCTTAGAGCGTATACCGTGATGGACGACACCCCTCTTCGAGTGTATGTAGCGATGAATGACATCTCTCATTGAGGGTATGTCATAATGAACGGTCCCTCCCTTTGAGCGTATACCTTGATGAATGACCCCTCTCTTTAAGCGTATGTCGCAATGAATGACCCCTCTCTACTAGTGCTTGTCATAATGAATGGTTCCTCTCTTTGAGCGCAAATCATGATGGACGAAACCCCTCTTTTAGCATATGTTGCGATGAATAACCTCTCTCTTCGAGTTCATGTCATAATGAACAATCCCTATCTTTGAGCGTATACCGTGATCGATGACCCCTCCCTTTGAGCGTATACCATAAAAGACGATCCTTCTCTTTGAGCGTATGTCGCGCTGAATGACCGCTCTCTTCGAGTGCATGTCATAATGAATGGTCCCTCTCTTTGAGCGTATGTCGCGATGAATGACACCTCTCTTCGAGTGCATGTCATAATGAACAGTCCCTTTCTTAGAGTATATACCATGATGGAAAAACCCTCTCTTTGAGCGTATGTCGCGATGAAGGATACCTCTCTTCGAGTGCATATCATAATTCTTAGAGCGTATACCGTGATGGACGACCCCTCTCTTTGAGCGTATGACGTGATGAATGTCTCCTCTCTACGAGTTTCATGTCATAATGAATGGTCCCTTTCTTTGAGCGTATACCTTGATGGATGAGCCATCTCTTTAAGCGTATATCGTGATGAATGACCCCTATCTTTGAGCGTATATCATAATGAACGGTCCTTTTTTAGAGCGTATACCGTGATGGACGACCCCTCTCTTTGAGCATATGTCACGATGAATGACGCTTCTCTTAGAGTGTCCCCTCTCTTAGAGCATATGTCGTGATGAATGACCCCTCTCTTCCAGCTTTTGTTATAATGAACGATCCCTTTATTTGAGCGTCTACTGTAATGGTTGACCCCTTTCTTTTAGCGTGTGTCACGATGAATGACGCTTCTCTTCGAATGCTTGTAATTATGAACGGTCTCACTCTTTGAGCGTATACCATGATGGAAGTCACCTCTCTTTGAACGTATGTCGCGATGAGTAACCCCTCTTTTTGAGTGCATGTCATTATGAACGGTCCCTCTCTTTGAGCGTATACCTTGATCGATGACCCCTCTCTTTGAGCGTATGTTGCGATGAATAACTCCTCTCTTCGACTCATGTCATGATGAATGGTCCCTCTCTTTGAGCGTATACCGTGATGAACGATCCCTCTCTTTGAGCGTATGTTGCGATGAATGAGCCTTCTCTATAAGTGCATGTCATAATGAACAGTCCCTTTCTTAGAGCGTATACCGTGATGGATGAACCCTCTTTGAGTGTATGTCGTAGTGAATGACCTCTTTCTTCAAGCGTATGTCATAATGAATGGTCCATCTCTTAGCATGTATGCCACGATGGACGACCCTTCTCTTTAAGCGTATGTCATGATGAATGACCGCTCTCTTCAAGTGCATGTGATAATGAATGGTCCCTTTGTTAGAGCATATACCGTGATGGACGACCCCTCTCTTTGAGCGTATGTCGCGGTGAATGACCACACTCTTCAAGCACAAGTCATAATGAACGGTCCCTTTCTTAGAGCGTCTACCGTCTCTTTGAGCGTATGTCGCAATAAACGACTCCTCTGTTCCAGTGCTTGTCATAATGAACGGTCCATCCCTTTGAGCATATACCATGATTGAAGACCCATCTCTTTGAGCGTATGTCGTGATGAATGACCTCTCTCTTCTATCGTATGTCATTATGAACATTCCCTCTGTTTTAGCGTATGCCGTGATGGACGATCCCTCTCTTTGAGTGTATGTCGTGATGAATGGCCCTTCTCTTATTCCAATATAATTCGATATCCGATATGGGAATCACTTTCATCATCTTTTGGAGGCTATTTGTATTCCACATGAAGACAAGCAATGAAGGACCTTTTAATGCATAGTATTATGACATTCAAGAAGGTTAATTAGCTTGAGGATCAGCATGGAATTCGAAAAGACACTCCTCTTTTTACTTCCGAAATGTCTACATTCATCAAGTGTACATTTTCACCACCTTTTTCTCCGTGGAAGAGAAAGACAAGGCATCCCAAGAGTTCTTCCACAATTTGGACGAAATTATGTTTATATTAAGCCTAAATTAGGTCCAAATTCATCTCTAATACCTTGAACATTCATCCACATAAAGATAGAAGAGAAAACAAAGCATTATTTGCATTCATCACCATAAAGATGAAGCATTCATCTTTTGTTGTAAAGCTCTTCATATGATTCCTATGAACACTATAAATAGGAATCTTTCCTTCATTTGTAAAAAAATAACTTCGATATAATAAAACAACTTCATTTGCGAGAACTCTATCGGCTTCAAGTTAGGATCGTAGTCTTCATCCATTCCATCTTATTATCGCGTTGGTTCCTAGCTCCTTATAGCTAGTGGGTCATGGGACACACTTCTACAATTTCTATCCATTTCATTGTATTATATTGTTGGTTCCTAGTTCCATATAACTAGTGGGTCACAATCCATCATCTTCCATATCGGTTCAAGAACGTATAAGGTTCAGGTCTTCACTCTTCATAGTGTTAGTTCTTCCTTGTTCCTATGTCAAACTTGTTCTACTACACCCTTTTCTTCATTTCCATTTCTACCATCATCCTTGTCAAACCTAGAAAACCCATGCCACCACTATTATCTTTCACATTCATATTTCCTACTACCATAAATTCCAATATTATATATTCATATCTTAAAACCAATTGTCTCAACAACTAAATTGTCACGACAATGACACATCTCTCATTGCCACAACAACTAACTTGTCACGGAAAGCAACATTCAAAGCTCTTACTCGAATCACGATCGGGCAACAACATATGATTTGGACTATGCTATCGAGATCAAATGAACACCAAAACATCCAAATGGATAAGGAAGGGTGGTTTTCATTCAAAACTCAAACATTTAACACATGTTAAATGTGTTATATGTGCCAAAACAAGTGGATGAAATTAAAAGGTGCCTAGGATAGTTATTTTTAATTATTTTCGTTTTGAATTATGGCCATATATTCAAAATTCAGCCAAAATCTTTCTCTCCTATATATTTCCTTAATTTTGTAAGCACAAGGTTACACACTTTGAATAAAAATTATATTTGACTGTTTTTCTCTTATTTGGTTCTTTTTAGAATTTTCCTAACATTCAAACTCGTTTTTGATTGTCGAATTCTTGATACATCGGGTTCATCGATTACTATCTAGAGGGTCCAAGTCCTTTGATGCTAAACATATTAGATTTGGGTTTGCTCAGTATATTGTGTAGGTTCATTCGAGTTTAGCATTTTCAATTGATTCCAACATCATATTCACCATTGTTGAACGCTCGAATTGTTTCCATTGATGTTTCTTGAAGCATTCATCATCCTTGTCTCAAGTTTTTTTCTAAATGCCATTCTTTTCTTATTTTTTTATTAATTTTCGTTTTCCCTTCTACTTCCTAATTTCATCATGTATATAACATTGTTTCCTTGTTGATTTTATGTTATACTTGTTGCAGAAACATGCTTACAATATTCCTAGATCCATAATATACAAAGAAAGTATGTTCAGACAGGCTACCTCGTATCAGTTCTCTTATAGAGTATGTCGTGATGAATGACCCCTCTCTTCGAGTACAAGTCATAATGGACGGTCCCATCTTTGAGTGTATACCGCGATGGAAGACCTCTCTCTTTGAGCATATGTCACGATGAATAACCCCTCTCTTCGAGTGCATGTCATAATGAACGGTCCCTCTCTTTGAGTGTATACCGTGATGGATGACCCCTCTCTTTAAGCATATATCGCGATGAATGAACCCTCTCTTTGAGTGCATGTCATGGTGAATTGTCCCTCTCTTTAAGCGTATACCGTGATGGATGAACCCTCTCTTTGAGCGTATGTTGCGATGAATGACCCTTCTCTTCGAGTGCATGTCATGGTGAACGGTCCATATCTTTGAGTGTATACCGCGATGGGAGACCTCTCTCTTTGAGCGTATGTCGTGATGAATAACCCCCCTTCGAGTGCATGACATAATGAACGATCCTTCTCTTTGAGCGTGTACCATGATGAACATACCCTCTCTTTAAGTGTTTGTCGCAATGAATGACCCCTCTCTTCGAGTTCATGTCATGGTGAACGGTACCTCTCTTTGAGCATATACCGTGATGGACGACCCCTCTCTTTGAGTGTATGTCGCGATAAATGACCCCTCTCTTCGAGTGCATGTCATAATGAACAGTCACATTTTTAGAGAGTATACCGTGATAGACGACCCCACTCTACGTGCTTATGAAGTGATGAACGACTCCTCTCTTCGAGTCCATGTTATAATGAATAGTTCCTTACTTAGAGCGTATACCATGATAGACGACCTCTCTCTTTGAGCGTATGTCGCGGTGAATGACCCCTCTCTTGAAGCGTATGTCATAATGAACGGACCCTATCTTGGAGTGTCTACTGTGATGGCTGACCACTCTCTTTGAGCGTATGTCACGAAGAATGACTCCTCTCTCCGAGTACATGTAATATACTAAATGGTCCCTCCCTTTGAGTATGGACGAGCCTTCTCTTTGAGTGTATGTCGCGATGAATGACCCCTCTCTTCGAGTGCATGTCATAATGAACGGTCCCTTGCTTAGAGTGTATACCGTGATGGACGAGCCCTCTTTTTGAGCGTATGTCGTGATGAATGACCCCTCTCTTCGAGCGAATGATATAATGAACAATATCTCTCTTTGAGCTTATGCCGTGATGGATGACCCCGCTCTTTGAGCGTATGTTGCGATGAATAACCCCTCTTTTTGAGAGCATATCATAATTAACGGTTCCTCTCTTTAAGTGTAAGTCGTAATGAATGACCCCTCTCCTCAACTGTATGTCATAATGTATGATCCCTTTATTAGAGCGTATACCGTGATGGACGACCTCTCTCTTTGAGTGTATGTTGCGAAGGACGAGCCCTCTATTTGAGCGTATGTTGGGGTGAAAGACCCCTCTCTTCGAGTGCATGTCATAATTAATGGTCCCTCTTTTTGAGCGTATACCGTGATGGACGACCTCTCTCTTTCAGCGTATGTTGCAATGAATGACCCCTCTCTTCGATTGCATGTCGTAATGAATGGTCCCTCTCTTTGATTGCATGTCGTAATGAATGGTCCCTTTATTAGAGCGTATACCATGATGGAGGAGCTCTCTCTTTCAGTGATGGATGACCCCTTTCTTTGATTGTATATCGTGGTGAATGACCACGCTCTTTGAATACATGTCATAATGAACGGTCCCTCTCTTTGAGCATATACCGTGATGGATGACCCCTCTCTTTGAGCGTAAGTTGTGATGAATGACCTCTCTCTGCGAGTGCATATCATAATGAACAGTCCCTTTCTTAGAGCGTATAGTGACAGATGACCCCTCGCTTTGAGCGTATGTCACGGTGAATGACCCCTCTCACCAAGCGCATGTCATAATGAAAGGTACCTTTCTTCGAGCATCTACTGTGATGGTTGACCGCTCTCCTTGAGTGTATGTCTCGATGAATGACTCTCTCTCTTCGAGTGCAAGTAATAATGAACGGTCCCTCCCATTGAGCGTACGACAAAATGAATGACCCCTCTCTTTGAGGGCATGTCATAATGAACGGTCCCTCTCTTTGAGCGTTTGCTGTAATGGACGACTCTTCTCTTCGAGCGTCTATCGCGATGAATGACACCTTTCTTCGAGTGTATGTCATAATAAATGGTCCAACACTTTGAGCGTATACCGTGATGGAAGACCCCTCTCTTTGAGCGTATGTCGTAAGGAATAACCCCTCTCTTCGATTGAATGTCATAATGACCAGTCCCTCTCTTTCAGCGTATACCATAATGGACGACCCTTATCTTTGAGCGTCTGTCACGATGAATGACCCCTCTCTTCGAGTGCATGTCATAATGAACGGTCCCTCTCTTTGAGCGTATACCGTAAGGGACGACCCTTCTCTTTAAGGGTATGTCGCGATCCATAACCCCTCTCTTCGAGTAATAATGAACGGTCCCTCTCTTTGAGCGTAAACTATGATGGATGACCCCTCTCTTTGAGCGTAAGTCGCGATGAATGACCGCTCTCTTTGATTGCTAGCCATAATGAACAGTCCCTTTTTAAAGCATCTACCATGATGATTGTCCCCTTTTTTTGTGCGTATATCGCAATGAATGACCCCTCTATTCAAGTGCATGTCATAATGAATGGTCTCTCTCTTTAAGCGTATGCTGTAAAGAATTACCCTTCTTTTCAGTGTATGTCGCGATCCATGAACCCTCTCTTTGAGAGTATAACATAATGAACACCCCCTCTCTTTGAGCATATGTCGTGATGAATAACCCCTCTCTTCGAGTTCATGTAATAATGAACGATCCCTCTTTTTGAGCATATACCGTGATCGATGACCCCTCTCTTTGAGTGTATGTCGTGATGAATAACCTCTCTCTTCGAGTGCATGTCATAATGAATGGTCCCTCTCTTTGAGCGTATATCGTGATGGACGACCTCTCTTTCGACGTATGTTGTGATGAATGGCCCCACTCTTCGAGTGTATATCATCATAAAAGGTCCCTCTCTTTGAGCGTATAGCATGATGGACGACCCTTCTCTTTGAGTGTAGGCCGCGATGAATGACCCCTCTCTTTGAGTGCATGTCATAATGAATGGTCTCTATCTTACCGCATATACCATAATGGACGACCCTTCTCATTGAGCATATATCACGATGAATAACTCCTATCTCCGAGTGCTTGTCATAATGAACAATCCCTCGCTTTGAGTGTGTACCATGATGGACGACCTCTCTCTTTAAGTGTATACTGTAATGAATGACCCTTCTCTTCGTGTGCATGTCATAATGAACGGTCCCTCTCCTTGAGCGTAAATCGTGATGGACAACCCCTCTCTTTGAGCTATGTCGCGATGAATGACCCCTCTCTTCGAGTGCATATCGTAATGAACGGTCCCTTTCTTTGAGTGTATACCGTGATGGATGATCCCTCTCTTTGAGCGTATGTCGCAATGAATGACCCCTCTCTTAAAGCGTATGTCATAATGAACGAACCCTATCTTGGAGCGACTACTGTGATGGCTTACCACTCTCTTTGAGCGTATGCCATGAAGAATGACTCCTCTCTTCGTCTACATATAATAATCAACGATCCCTCCCTTTGAGTGTATACCGTGATGGACGACACTTCTCTTTGAGTGTATGTCGAGATGAATGACCCCTCTCTTCGAGTCCATGTCATAATGAACGGTCCCTTTCTTAGAGTGTATACCGTGATGAACGAGCCCTCTCTTTGAGAGTATGTCGTGATGAATGACCCCTCTCTTCGAGCGTATGTCATAATGGAAGTACCGCTCTTTTTGCTTTGTTCGAGTGCTTGTCATAATGAATGGTCCATCTCTTTAAGTGTAAGTCACAATGAATGACCCCTCTCCTCGAGTGCATGTCATAATGAATGGACCCTTTCTTAGAGCGTATCCTTTGATGAACGACCTCTCTCTTCGAGTGTATGTTGCGATGGACGAGCCCTCCCTTTGAGCGTATATCGGGGTGAAAGACCCCTCTCTTCAAGTGCATGCCATAATGAACGGTCCCTCTCTTTCAGCGTATACCGTGATGGATGACCCCTCTCTTTGAGCGTATGTTGCGATGAATGACCCCTCTCTTTGAGTGCATTTTGTAATGAATGGTCTCTATCTTACAACATATACCATAATGGACGACCCTTCTCTTTGAGCGTATATCACGATAAATAACACCTATCTTCGAGTACTTGTCATAATGAACAGTCCCTCGCTTTGAGTGTGTACCATGATGGACGACCCCTCTCTTTAAGTGTATGCCGTAATGAATGACCCCTCTCTTTGAGTGCATGTCATAATGAACGGTCCCTCTCTTTGAGCGTAAATCGTGATGGACAACCCCTCTCTTTGAGCTAGATCGCGATGAATGACCCCTTTCTTCGAGTGCATATCATAATAAACGGTCCCTTTCTTTGAGCGTATACCGTGATAGACGACCCCTCTCTTTGAGCGTATGTCGCAATGAATGACCCCTCTCTTAAAGCGTATGTCATAATGAACGAACCCTATCTTGGAGCGTCTACCGTAATGGCTGACAACTCTCTTTGAGCGTATGTCACGAAGAATGACTCCTCTCTTCGACTACATATAATAATAAACGGTTCCTCCCTTTGAGTGTATACCGTGATGGACGATCCTTCTCTTTGAGTGTATGTCGAGATGAATGACCCCTCTCTTCGAGTGCATGTCATAATGAACGGTCCTTTTCTTAGAGTGTATACCTTGATGGACGAGCCCTCTCTTTGAGAGTATGTCATGATGAATGACCCCTCTCTTCGAGCGTATGTCTGAAAGTACCTCTCTTTGAGCTTATGTCGTGATGGATGACCCCTCTCTTTGAGCGTATGTTGCGATGAATGACCCCTCTGTTCGAGTGCTTGTCATAATGAACGGGCCATCTCTTTAAGTGTAAGTCACAATGAATGACCCCTCTGCTCGAGTGCATGTCATAATGAATGGACCCTTTCTTAGAGCGTATCCTTTGATGGACGACCTCTCTCTTCGAGTGTATGTTGCGATGGACGAGCCCTCCCTTTGAGCGTATATCGTGGTGAAAGACCCCTCCCTTCAAGTGCATGTCATAATGAATGGTCCCTCTCTTTGAGCGTATACCGTGATGGATGACCTCTCTTTTTAATCGTATGTTGCAGCGAATGACCCTTCTCTTCGAGTGTATGTCATAATGAACGGTCCCTCTCTTTGACCGTCTACAATGATGGATGACCCCTCTCTTTGATTGTATGTCGTGGTGAATGACCCCTCTCTTTGAATGCATATCATAATGAACGGTCCCTCACTTTGAGCATATACTGTGAAGGACGACCACTCTCTTTGAGCGTATGTTGTGATGAATGACCCCTCTCTGTGAGTGCATATCATATTGAACAGTCCCTTTCTAAGACCGTATAGAGTGACGGATGACCCCTCGTTTTGAGCGTATATCACGGTGAATGACCTCTCTCTTCAAGCGTGTCATAATGAACGGTCCCTTTCTTGGAGAGTTTACCGTGGTGGCTGACCCCTCTCCTTGAGCGTATGTCGCGATGAATGACTCCACTCTTCGAGTGCAAGTAATAATGAACGGTCCCTCCCTTTGAGCGTATACCATGACGGACGACCACTCTCTTTGAGCGTACGTCGCAATGAATGCCCCTATCTTCGAGGGCATGTCATAATGAACGGTCCCTCTCTTTGAGCGTATACCGTCATGGATGACTCTTCTCTTCGAGCGTCTATCGTAATGAATGACACCTCTCTTCGAGTGCATGTCATAAAGAATATTCCTGCACTTTGAGCATATACCGTGATGGAAGACCCCTCTCTTTGAGCATATGTTGCAAGGTATAACCCCTCTCTTCGACTAAATGTCATAATGACCAGTCCCTCTCTTTTAGCGAATACCTTAATGGATGAACCTTCTCCTTGAGCGTCTGTCGCAATGAATGACCCCTCTCTTCAAGTGCATGTCATAGTGAAAGGTCTCTCTCTTTGAGCGTATACCCGTAATGGACAGCCCTTCTCTTTGAGGGTATGTCATGATCAATTACCCCTCTCTTCGAGTGTATGTCATAATGAACGGTCCCTCTCTTTGAGCGTAAACCGTGATGGACGACCCCTCTCTTAGAGTGTATATCACGATTAATGACCGCTCTCTTTGATTGTTTGTCATAACGAACAATCCATTTTTAGAGTGTCTACTATGATGATTGTCCCCTCTCTTTGAGCATATGTCGCAATGAATGACCCCTCTCTTCAAGTGCATGTCATAATGAACGATCATTCTCTTTAAGCATATGCCGTAAACAATGACCCTTCCCTTTGAGCGTATGCGTGATCAATAACCCCTCTCTTTGAGCGTGTAGCATAATGAGCACCCCCTCTCTTTGAGCGTATGTCATGATGAATAACCCCTCTCTTCGAGTTCATGTCCTAATGAACGATCGCTCTCTTTGAGCATATACCGTGATTGATAAACTCCTCTCTTTGATCGTATGATGC
The DNA here is from genome assembly GCA_035048815.1 of Abelmoschus esculentus. Taxonomy (NCBI): domain Eukaryota; kingdom Viridiplantae; phylum Streptophyta; class Magnoliopsida; order Malvales; family Malvaceae; genus Abelmoschus; species Abelmoschus esculentus. Next base: position 14,443,479 of record JAUCBN010000007.1, on the reverse strand, counting down.
GATGAATGACCCCACTCTTCGAGTGCATATCATGATGAACGGTCCTTCTCTTTGAGCATATAGCGTGATGGACGACCCCTCTCTTTGAGCTTATGTCGCAATGAATGATCCCTCTCTTTGAGTGCATGTCATAATGAACGGTCCCTATCTTACAACATATACCATAATGGACGACACTTCTCTTTGAGCGTATGTCGCGATGAATAACCCCTCTATTCGAGTGGATGTCATAAAAAATAGTCATTACTTTGAGCGTGTACCGTGATGGACGACCCCTCTGCTTAAGCGTATGTCGCAAGAATGACCCCTATCTTCGAGTGCATGTCATGATGAATGGTCCCTCTCTTTCAGTGTATAGCGTGATGGACGACCCTTCTGTTTGAGCATATGTCATGGTGAATGACCACTCTCTTCAAGCGTATGTCAGAATGAATAGTCCCTCTCTTTGAGCGTATGTTGTGATGGACGACCCCTCTCTTTGAGCGTATGTCGCGATGAATGACCCCTCTCTTCGAGTGCATGTCATAATGAACGGTCCCTCTCTTTGAGCGTAAACCTTGATGGACAACCCCTCTCCTTGAGCGTAAACCTTGATGGACAACCCTTCTCCTTGAGCGTATGTCGCGATGAATGACCCCTCTTTTCGAGTACATGTTTTAATGAACAATCCCCCTCTTTGAGCGTATTCTGTAATGGATGACCCCTCTCTTTGAGTGCATGACATAATGAACAGTCCCTCTCTTTAGGCGTATATCGTAATGGACGACCCTTCTCTTTAATCGTAGGTCGCGCTGAAGGACCCCTATCTTTGAGGGCATGTCATAATGAACAGTCCCGTTCTTAGAGAGTATACCATGATGGACAACCCCTCTCTTTTATCGTATGAAGTGATGAATGAGTCCTCTCTTCGAGTGCAAGTCATAATCAACAATCCCTTACTTAGAGTGTATACCGTAATGGACGACCCTTCTCTTTGAGCATATGTCGCGGCCAATGACCTCTCTCTTCAAGCGTATGTCATAATGAACAGACTCTTTCTTGGAGCGTCTACCGTGATGGCTTATCACTCTCATTGAGTGTATGTCACGAAGAATGACTCCTCTCTTCGACTACATGTAATAATAAATGGTCCCTCCCTTGAATGTATACCTTGATGGACGACACCTCTCTTCGAGTGCTTGTCATAATGAATGGTCCCTCTCTTTTAGCGTATACTGTTATGGACTACTCTTCTCTTTGAGCGTATGACGCGATGAATGACCCCTCTCGTCGAGTGCATGTCATAATGAATTGTCCCTCCCTTTGAGCGTATACCGTGATGGACGATCACTCTCTTTAAGCGTATGTTGCAATGAATGACCCCTCTCTTCGAATGCATATTATAATGGACGATCCCTCTCTTTGAACATAAACAGTGATGGACGACCCCTCTCTTTGAGCGTATGTCGTGATGAATGACCCCTATCTTCAAATACAAGTCTTAATGAATGGTCCTTCACTTTGAGCGTATGTTGTGATGGATGACCCTCTCTTTGAGCGTATGTCGCGATGAATGACCCCTCTCCTTGAGTGCATGTCATAATGAACGATCCCTCTCTTTAAGCATATGCCGTAAACAATGACCCTTCCCTTTGAGCGTATATCGTGATCAATGACCCCTCTCTTTGAGCGTATAGCATAATGAGCACCCCCTCTCTTTGAGCGTATGTCGTGATGAATAACCCGTCTCTTCGAGTTCATATCCTAATGAACGATCGCTCTCTTTGAGCATGTACCGTGATTGATAACTCCTCTCTTTGATCGTATGATGCGATGAATGACCCCACTCTTCGAGTGCACGTCATGATGAACGGTCCTTCTCTTTGAGCGTATAGCGTGATGGACGACACCTCTCTTTGAGCATATGTCGCGATGAATGATCCCTCTCTTTGAGTGCATGCCATAATGAACGGTCCCTATCTTACAGCATATACCATAATGGACGACCCTTCTCTTTGAGCGTATGTCGCGATGAATAACCCCTCTATTCGAGTGGATGTCATAAAGAATAGTCATTACTTTGAGCGTGTACCGTGATGGACGACCCCTCTCCTTAAGCGTATGTCGCAATGAATGACCCCTATCTTTGAGTGCATGTCATGATGAATGGTCCCTCTATTTCAGTGTATAGCGTGATGGACGACCCTTCTGTTTGAGCATATGTCATGGTGAATGACCACTCTCTTCAAGTGTATGTCAGAAGGAATAGTCCCTCTCTTTGAGCGTATGTTGTGATGGACGACCCCTCTCTTTGAGCGTATGTCGCGATGAATGACCCCTCTCTTTGAGTGCATGTCATAATGAACGGTCCCTATCTTACAGCTTATACCATAATTGACGATCCTTCTCTTTGAGCATATGTCGTGATGAATAACTCCTCTCTTCGAGTGTATGTCATAATGAATAGTCCCTCGCCTTGAGCGTGTACCGTGATGGACAACCCCTCTCTTTAAATGTATGTCAATATGAATGAGACCCCTCTGTTTGAGTACATGTCATAATGAACGGTCCCTCTCTTTGAGCGTAAACCTTGATGGACAACCCCTCTCCTTGAGCGTATGTCGCGATGAATGACCATTTTTTTCGAGTACATGTCTTAATAAATAATCCATCTCTTTGAGCGTATTCTGTAATGGATGACCCCTCTCTTTGAGCGTATGTCGCGTTGAATGACCCCTCTCTTCGAATGCATGACATAATGAACAGTCCCTCTCTTTAGGCGTATATCGTAATGGACGACCCATCTCTTTAATCGTAGGTCGCGCTGAATGACCCCTATCTTTGAGGGCATGTCATAATGAACAGTCTCGTTCTTTGAGAGTATACCATGATGGACAAACCCTCTCTTTGAGCGTATGAAATGATGAATAACTCTTCTTTTCGAGTGCAAGTCATAATCAACAGTCCCTTTACTTAGAGCGTATACCGTAATGGACGACCCTTCTCTTTGAGCGTATGTCGCGGTCAATGACCTCTCTCTTTAAGCGTATGTCATATTGAACGGACTCTTTCTTGGAGCGTCTACCGTGATGGCTTATCACTCTCTTTGAGTGTATGTCACGAAGAATGTCTCCTCTCTTCGACTACATGTAATAATAAACGGTCCCTCCCTTGAATGTATACCTTGATGGACGATACCTCTCTTCGAGTGCTTGTCATAATGAATGGTCCCTCTCTTTTAGCGTATACTGTTATGGACTACCCTTCTCTTTGAGCGTATGACGCGATGAATGACCCCTCTCGTCGAGTCCATGTCATAATGAACTGTCCCTCCCTTTGAGGGTATATCGTGATGGATGATCACTCTCTTTAAGCGTATGTTGCAATGAATGACCCCTCTCTTCGAATGCATATTATAATGAACGATCCCTCTCTTTGAACATAAACAGTGATGGACGACCCCTCTCTTTGAGCGTATGTCGTGATGAATGACCCCTATCTTCAAATACAAGTCTTAATGAATGGTCCTTCACTTTGAGCGTATGTCGTGATGGATGACCCTCTCTTTGAGCGTATGTCGCGATGAATGACCCCTCTCCTTGAGTGCATGTCATAGTGAACGGTTCCTTTCTTATAGCGTATACTGTAATGGATGACCCTTCTCCTTGAGCGTATGTCGCGATGAATGACCTCTTTCCTCGAGTGCATGTCATAATAAATGGTCCCTTTCTTAGAGCGTATACCGTGATGGATGACCCCTCTCTTTGAGAGTATATCGCAACGAATAACTCCTATGTTCGAGTGCATGTCATGATGAACGGTACCTCTCTTTGAGCGTATACCGTGATGGACGACCCCTCTCTTTAAGCGTATGTCGTGGTGAATGACCCTTCTCTTCGAGCGTATGTTGCAAGTATTCCTCTGCAGCAAAAACAAACATGGTGTTGTGTTAGAATGTTAAAGAGACTTAAAATAAAAATAAAAATCAGAATTGAGGGAGAAAGAAGTTGCTGGAAATTTTTTGACAGATTTGAAGGTTGAAGATGAAGTTCTTCAAGCATTCATCAATGGCAGCAATATTCTTGAAGTTTTAACAAACTCTAAGGAAGAACCCAAACAATCTACTGAACGAACCCGAACCTTATCTTGAATCTGCTCGTAAACGGACTTAGACCCTTCAATTATCGAACAATTGGGAACCCGAAGTATCAAGTAACTTGACAACATTCAGAATTGATAGTCAAGGAAAAGTTCTAAAAAGAACCAGGTTTGAGAAAAAATCTCACAAAAGAATTTATTCATCAAAAGGTCCTTGTCTTTACAAAACTATGAAAATATATAGGAATAAAGGAGAAGTTGGCCAAAATTGAATTTGTGGCCATTATTTGAATGAAAATAACTGAAATAAACCACTCAAGGCTTCATTTAATTTTAGCCAAGTGATTTGGCACAAAATACACATTTAACATGTGTTTAATATTTGAATTTTAACACAACACCACTCATTCTTATCCCTTGGGCGTTTGGTCTTCAAGAACAAGGGCTTTGCTTGGCTGAAAGTGCATTTACACGCCCACACATGTGCAAAAGTTTGCCATATGTGTCCCACATGCATGACACATGCCTAGGACACATTCCCTTCGTGTAAGATAGGTTTCAGCTGCCGTAGGTCACTTTAGCTTGAGTAGAGCTGAAACGAGCTAGCTGAGAGTATAAGGAACTAAATGGAGCTGGGAGCTAAGCCTGTGAGATGCCTCGAGCTAAGGTGAGCTGCGCGTACTCCATTGAGCTTCTTCTAAGCTGAATAGACTCACTTGAGCTGGAGTTAAGCTTCATTCTCTCTCTTAAGCTGGAGATGAGTTGAGTATGTCCACTTGAGATAAGTTTCTCCTAAGTACCTATATTAGAACAAGCCAAACACATCTAAAAAGCCTTGTAGTCTTATTTTAAGCATACAAATAAACTTAAAACCAAATACAAACATACTTAACATAGTATATACATACATAAGCACACATATTAATATATATACCTAAATATGTCACATATCAGCATGCAAACACATTATAAACAACATATTCTAAGGTATGAACATTCTCAAATGAATATGAAATGTTAGCACAAGTAAGGAAAGAGCTTCCCTGTATTTCTTTGCCTTAGAACATGTGATAGGTCCTGATGGTAAGACATCCGAATCAACTTGTTGAACTTGACATGATGTGCTCACATCATGCCCCCTTCTTGGAAAGGGTATGACCTTAAATTTGAAGAATCATCAGAAGGGATTAAATCAGAAACATTAAATGTGACACTTACATTATACTCGCCCGGTAAGTCTATCTTGTAGGCATTGTCATTCACTTTCGCCAACACCTAAAAAGGACCATCTCCTCGTGGTAACAACTTTGATCGTCGTTGGGCTGGAAAATGTTCCTTTCGGAAATGAACCCAAACCCAATCACCAACATCGAAGGTGACTCGCTTCCTTCCTTTGTTTGATTGCTTTCCATACTGTTGAGTCCTTCGTTCTAAATTCTCCTTCACTTGTTGATGCAACTTCTTCACATATTCTGCTTTCGCTTGACCGTCCCCGTTCTTCACTAGTTCCTGTGGCAAAGGTAACAAATCTAGAGGCATAATAGGGTTAAAACCACAAACAACCACAAATGGCAACATCTTAGTAGCAGAATGTACAACATGATTATACACAAACTCAACATGTGGAAAACAATCTTCCCCAGTCCTAATGTTCTTTTTAATGATGGAACACAACAAAGTAGATAAAAACGATTAACAACCTCAGTTTGTCCATCAGTCTGGGGATGACAAGTAGTAGAAAACATGAGTTTTGTACCTATTTTGCTCCAAAGAGTCCTCCAGAAATGACTCAGAAACTTAACATCCCTGTTAGAAATAATTGACCTAGGAATACCATGTAATCGAACAATCTCTCTAAAGAACAAGTTAGCCACATTAACAACATCATCAGTCTTATGATATGCAATGAAATGTGTCATCTTAGAGAATCTATCAACCACAACAAATACACTATCTCTACCAGTTCTAGTTTGAGACAATCCCAAAACAATATCCATTGAAATATCAGTCCAAGGGGAAAAAGGAATAGGTAGAGGTAAGTACATACCATGTGGTGCAACCTTCGATTTCGCTTTCTTACATGTCACACGACGTTCACAATACCTTTCGACATCTCTGCGCATCTTTGGCCAAAACAAATGCTCCTTCAATGTGTGTAATGTCTTAGTGACACCAAAATGACCCATCAATCCACCTTCATGTGCCTCACGAAGCAGAATATCACGCATCGAACCCTGGGGAAAGCATATCCTATTTTCTTTGAAAAGATAGCCATCATGCCTGTAAAACTTTCCATCTTCGCCTTTCACACAAGCATTAAACATATCTCTAAAATCAGGATCATCAGGGTATAGATCACGAATATACGCAAAACCAATCAAATGTGAATCAAGATAACTAAACAATGCATATCTATATGATAACCCCTCTCTTTGTGTGCAAGTCATAATAAACGGTCCATCTCTTTGAACGTATACTGTGATGGAAGACCCCTCTCTATGAGAGCATGGCGCGATGAATAAACCCTCTCTTCGATTGCATAGCGTGATGAACGGTCCCTCTCTCTGATCGTATATTGTGATGGACGACCCTTCTCTTCTAGCGTTTGTCGCGATGAATGACCCCTCTCTTTCAGTGCATGTCATAATGAACATTCCCTTTCTTAGAGCGTATACCAAGATGGATGATCCCTGTCTTTGAGCATATGTCGGGATGAATAACCCCTCTCTTTGAGTGCATGTCATAATGAATGGTCCCTCTCTTTGAGCGTATGTTGCGATGAATGAACCCTCTCTTCGAGTGCATGTCATGATGAACGATCCATTGCTTTAAGTGTATACCATAATGGACAACCCCTCTCTTTGAGAGTTTGTTGCGATGAATGACCCTTCTCTTCGAGTGCATGTCATAATGAACGGTCCCTTTCTTAGAGCATATACCGTGATGGACGACCCCTCTCTTTGCGTATTTGTCTCGGTGAATGACCCTATCTTCAAGCGTATGTCATAATGAATGGTCCCTCTCTTCGAGCATATGTCGTGATGGACGACCCCTCTCTTTGAGCGTCTGTCGCGATAATTAACCCCTCTTTTTCAGTGCATGTCATAGTGAACGGTTCCTTTCTTAGAGCGTATACCGTAATGGATGATCCTTCTCTTTGAGAGTATGTCGCGATAAATGACACCTCTGTTCGAGTGCATATATCATAATGACTCTCTTAGAGCGTATACCGTGATAGAGGGCCCCTCTCTTTGGCGTATGTCGCGATGAATGACTCCTCTCTTCGAGTGTTTGTCATAATGAACGGTACCACTCTTTTAGCGTAAACCGTGATGGAAGAACCCTTTCTTTGAGCATATGTCACGATGAATGATCCCTTTCTTCGAGTACTTGTTCAGGAAACAAGTGTGGTACAAGGCTAGCTAGCTGAAAGTTCACCATCTTTGAGTGATGATTTGAGCTGAACGGCTAACCCCCTAGTTGAGTGAATTGATCCTTAGGGCCATAATACTCTCTTTAATCCATAAGAGTGTGTAGGAGGTGATCTGAATCCCATATGGATTTAAATTCACCATTTGTCGTTTTGAGCTTATTCTGAATTCGTGAGCTGGAATAAAGCTATCATCCACTTCACTGCATTGGCTAGGAATGTTTGGTACATTTTGGGGCTTATCGGAAGCTGGTAAATGCCACAAACAATGATTCTTTGTTTTGAGCTCAAATGGTGCATTTGAGCTAAAGAGAGATGGCCAATAGTCCCTTAAACTGTGTTTTACATAACCTGCAAAGAAACAACTTTAAGTAAAAATTATAATGTTAATAAACATGTGTTGAATATTAATTATGCATAATATAAGCTAGTTAAAGCTGTGGTTCAATACTAATCCCTAAGTTATCAATAGTAATATAAGGAAATAAACTTATAGGTAGATAATATGAGATAGCAAGTGAGTGTAGCACATGAATTGAGTAAATAAAGAGAATTAAGTAGAACTCCCTGTTTGGAATTGTGTGACTTAAGGAATTGGAAGAAACTAATGTTGGGCATGAACATATCATCCCCTCCTTCTTTTGGGCGATTTGTCCTCAAATTGAACCCCTTGGTTCTGGAATCTCCCTTAGCAATGAGAGTGACATAGTTTTGTTGTGCATGGCCTTCTAACTCCTTCTTGAGTTTCTGAAAAAAATATTTGAACTTTTTGGCTTGTATTGTGTTAAAATATTCAGAAGAGATCACGGGATGTGTCAAAAGACATTCCCCCTAATGAACTTGATGTTGTTAGACTCCTTTTCTTCCTTAGATCCTCCTTCTTTATGCTTAGTTTGGATCTTCTCTTGTTTCCAATCCTCCACACTTTGTTTCATCATAATCTGGTCCCTTTGCACTTGTTTTGGCGTCATAGGTGCGAGCACTATCTTCTTGCCTCCATGCTTGAAGATGAACTAATTGGTGTAACAATCATGCATCATTCTTTGATCATATTGCCACGGCCTCCCAAGTAAAATGTGACTTGCGTGCATAGGAACTACGTCGCACAAAACCTCATCCTTATATGAACCAATAGACAAAGGGACAAGAACCTGTTTGGTGACCTTTAATTCCCCCGAATCATTGAGCCATTGGAGTTTGTATGAGGCTGGATGCTTTAATGTTTTCAGGTCGAGTTTATCCACCATAAGAGTGCTAGCCACGTTGGTGCAACTTCCACCATCGAATATCATAAAACACACTTTGTTTTTAACATAACATCTAATGTGAAATATGTTCTCTCGTTGCTCCTCTTCTTCTGCCATTTGGGTGTTTAAAAGCCTTTTAACAACCATAAGTTGTCCTTCAACGACAGGGGTAAATTCTTTTCTTCCTCTTGCTCGGATTCTTCCAAAATTTCTTACTCATTATCCGATGCAACCTCTGCATTTTCCTGCAGCAACATAGTGTTTTATTTGGACATTGGCTAGCAATATGTCCATGCCCTAAGCACTTGAAACATTTGATCTCTTAAGATCGGATGGACACTTCTTGTTGCTTTCCTCGAACATTCTCCACCATAGGCTTGGTTTTGGACGTTTTAGCCTGTTCTTTGCCTTGGAAAGGATTATTTCTCCGAGATATGTTTCGACTCCATTTGGGGGTTGCATTAGTGACGCCTCTAGAAGATGATCTCATGCGTTGCTGTCTCTCAATTTTGATAGCCATATGCACCATGTCTTCAATTTCAATATAGTGTTGTAATTCCACTACATCAACAATCTCTTTGTTTAATCTAGACAAGAACCTTACCATGGTGGCATCGCGGTCTTCATCCACACTTGCTCGGATCATGACTCCATCTCTTTGTAGTAGTCTTTCATGCTTCTACTTCCTTGTTTAAGATTTTGCAGCTTATAATAGAGATCACGGTGATAATGAGTAGGCACAAATGTTTCCTCATAATACCTTTCATTTCTCTCCAAGGGTTGATAGGACATTCACCATTGCGTCTCCTTGTTGATCTTAGTTGATCCCACCATACAAGTGCGTAGTCAACAAATTCTAAGGTAGCCATGCGCACCTTCTTTTGCTTGGAATAGTTATGGCATTCGAAGATGTGCTCCACTTTGCTCTCCCAGTCCAAATATGCCTCCATGTCTGATTTTCCTTGAAAAGGTGGGATGTTAACCCGGATGCTCCCAAAATTGTCATCCAATTGGCCATGGTTCCTTGCATTACTCCGAACAGAAATGACATCTTCTCCATCACTCTCTTCAATCTCATATTGCATGAGATGCCTTCTATGATTCTGTCCATCTTGGCCCCTTGTACGTCTTCCACTGGACTCCTCAATACGGTCCATCCGCTCATGAATTGGTTCTAACTCAGCAAGTAAGAGCTTTTGCATTTCCCTTATTAGAGCTTGTGTTTGGAGGTTCTGGGTTGGTCGTTCTCCCCGATTGTTTTCATTTGAATACTGCGACATAGTGTTAGTATGAATAAATGAAATAAAAGTTTAAGGACCTAACCAATTCACACACACAAAATCCTCACGGTCACTCCAAGGAAAGAAATATGATACTCAATTCACTCGTGTTTACACTCTGGGAATTCTGGCTTTTATTATCCCTTCTGTGCTCACCACTCTCTTGCTTTTTACCTCTTAAATCTATCAAATCAAGTTCTTATAAGAACTTACTCAAAACTAGTCAAATATCCTAAGAAATGATGGCGTTTGGGCTGAAACAAAGGTTAGGTGTGCAAAAAGAAAAAAAGGGAAAAGTTTAATAGAAGAAACAAAAAGTTTAGGGATTGTATGATAAATTTCAAGGGTTCAATTGAAAAGGACTAAAGAAAACAAAAACGTTATCACAAAACTTAACTTACAAACTAGTCTTGAGCAATCAAATTTGCGGAACTTCTTGGAGTTGGTTGCTTGGATTCCTTATATGCTGGAACAATCTGAATTTTTTCTTTCTCTTCTTTTCTTTTCCTTTTTTTTGATCAAAATTGAAATAACAAGAAATAGGGCTTACTCGATTCTTTATTTTCTCTGATTCCATAAGATACGCTCCAACTCTCCAAAGATACTTGTAGAGAGAAGCTTTGATTGCCCGGACCTTAGAATACAAGAAATCCTTGTATCACGTTTGTTTCTGAACTAAAGAATGTTAAAGGATGCTGGAAATAAGATAAGGATGATTTAAGAAGAGGTTATAGTGTGGGGTATTGTTTAGACGAAAAGGAAGTTGTCTTGGTGAATGGAATGCGTGGGGGATGTTGATGGTTGATTAGGGATGGATATGGAGGTGTTTAAGTGAAGTAAATGATATGTAAGGATATGTTAAGGGCTGGTAAAGAATCATGGACAAAAATGGAAGGTGGATGGTGATTATGTGATGATGGAATGATAGTATTCAAAGGGGAAAAGGTTGAACTTATATTATAGGAACATAAACCCAATCTAAAGTATAAAGGATGAAGGGTGACTCCAAAATGGCTACATATTTATAGGAAATGAGAGGGTGCGGCTAAGTGACATTCCCCTTTGAAAAAGTGGCTGAATAGTGGCCTTGGTGTCTGTTCAATTGGTGGTGTCTCCCTCCTTAACCGTTCGGTTGAATGGTGTCTCATTCCAAGAACTGTTTGAACTTTTCGGTTTAAAATTTCAGCTTGCATAGTCTTCAGTAAATTGGACATATCTCGAGTTCCCGATATCGTATTGATGCGATTCAACATGCGTTGGAAAGATATGATCTAGAGGAATAACGTTCATGAAGACACCAAAACCCAATTCCGCTTGAATTAAGCTCTAAATCGCAAACAAGTCGACCATCATGAATCTGCCCAATGAAGAGTGTTATCTCTTTGTTTTGGCGCCCAAACATGTTTCCCTCCATGGTTGGTCAGTTGTGTCTCTTGGGGAGGAAACATGTCCTTCCATTGTTGAGCCGAAGGTTGTAAGGTGAGCTAAGAAGAGCTGGATGAACTAAGGTTGAGCTGAGCTAGCTAGCTGATTTAGCTAGCTGAAAGTTCACCATCTTTGAGTGATTATTTGAGCTGAACGGATAACCCCCTAGCTGAGTGAACTTATCCTTAGGGCCATAATACTCTCCTTAACCCGTAAGATTGTGTAGGAGCTGATCTGAATCTCATTTGGATGTAAATTCACTATTTGTCGTTTTGAGCTCATTGTGAATTCGTGAGCCTGAACAAAGTTATCATCCACTTCACTGCGTTGCCTAGTAGTGTTTGGTGCATTTTGGGGATGATCGGAAGCTGATAAAGTACCTCAAACAATGATTCTTTGTTTTGAGCTCAAATGGTGCATCTGAGCTAAAACAGAGCTGTCCAATAGTCCCTTAAATTGTGTTTAACATAACCTGCGAAGAAACAACTTAAACTTATAAGTATAATGTTATTAAACATGTATTAAATAGTAATTATGCATAATATAAGCTAGATAAAGTTGTGATTTAATATTAATTACTAAGTTATCAATAGTAATATAAGGAAATAAACATTATAGGTATATAATATGAGATAGCAAGTGAGTATAGCACATGAATTGAGTAAATAAAGAGGATTAAGTAGAACTCTCAAATTGGAATTGTGTGACTTAAGGTATGAGAAGAAATTAAGGTAGGGCATGCACATATCACTCTATTTGAGCGTAAACCGTGATGAACGACCACTCTCTTTCAGCGTATGTCGTCATGAATGACTCCTCTCTTGACGTACATGTCTTAATAAACAGCCCCTCTCTTTGAGCATATAACGTGATTGATGACCCTCTCTTTTAGTGCATATCGTAGTGAACGGTTCCTTTCTTAGAGCGTATATCGTGATACGCTCTCTTTGAGCATATGTCATAATGAACAGTCCCTTTCTTAGAGCGTCTACCGTGATGGCTGCCCCACTTTTTCAACATATGTCGCAGTGAATGACCCCTCTCTTCGCGTGTATGTCATAACGAACGGTCCCTCTCTTTGAGCGTATACCATAATAGACGACTCATCTCTTTGAGCGTATGACGCGGTGAATGACCCCTCTCGTCAAGTGCATGCCATAATGAAACAGTCTCTTCCTTAGAGCGTATACCGTGATAGACGACCCCTCTATTTGAGAGTAAGTTGCAATGAATGATCCTTTTCTTCGCGTGCATGTCATGGAGAACGGTCCCTCTCTTCGCGCGTATATCGTGATGGACGACCCCTCTCTTTGAGCGTATGCCGTGAAGAATGACCCCTCGCTTTGAGTGCATGTCAAAATGAACGGTCCCTTTCTTAGAGCGTATACCGTAATAGATGACCCCTCTCTTTGAGCATATGTCATAATGAACGGTCCCTCTCTTCGAGCGTATACCGTGATGGACGACCCCTCTCTTTGAGTGTATGCCATGATAGGCGACCCCTCTCTTTGAGCGTATGCCGCGATGAATGACCCCTCTATTCAAGTTCATGTCATGGTGAACGAGGCCTCTCTTTGAGGGTATACCATGATGGACGACCCCTCTCTTTGGGCGTATGTCGCGATGAATAAACCCTCTGTTCGAGTGCATGTCATAATGAATAGTCCCTTTCTTACAGCGTATACCGTGATGGACGACCCCTCTCTTTGAGCGTATGCCGCGATGAATGACACCTCTTTTTGACTGCATATCATAATGAACGGACCCACTCTTTGAGCGTATACCATGATGGAAAACCCCTCTTTTTGTGCGTATGTCGCGATGAATAACCCCTCTTCGATTGTATGTCACAATTAATGGTTCCTCTCTTTGACAGTATACCATAATGGACGACCCTTCTCTACGAGCGTATGTCGCGATAAATGACCCCTCTCTTCTAGTGTAGGTCATAATGAACGGTCCCTCTCTTTGAGCGTATACCGTAATGGACGAGACCCTTCTCTTTGAGCGTATGTCGAGATGAATGACCCCTCTCTTCGAGTGCATGTCATAATGAACGGTCCCTCTCTTTGAGCGTATACCGTAATGGACGAGACCCTTCTCTTTGTGCGTATGTCAAGATGAATGTCCCCTCTCTTTGAGTGCATGTCATAATGAACAGTCCCTTTCTTAGAGCGTAAACCGTGATCGACGACCCCTCTCTTTCAGCATATGTCGTGATGAATGACTCATTTTTATGAGTGCATTTCATAATGAACAGTCTCATTCTTAGAGCGTATACCGTGATGAACAACCCCCCTCTCTTTCAGCGTATGTCGCGTTGAATGACTCCTCTTTTCGAGTGCATGTCATAATGAACAGTCCCATTCTTAGAGCGTATACCGTGATGGATGGACGACCTCTCTATTAGAGCATTTGTCAGGATGAATGACTCCTCTCTTAGAGTGCATATCATAATGAACGGTCACTTAGAGTATATATACTGTGATGGATAAGCCCTCTCTTTGAGCGTATGTCATGATGAATGACACCTCTCTTCTAGTGTATGTAATAATAAACAGTCCCTCTCGTTAAGGTATGTCGTGATGAATGACACCTCTCTTCGAGCGTATGTCATAATGAACAGTCTCTCTCTTTGAGCGTATAACGTGATTGATGACCCCTCGCTTTGAGTGCATATCATAATGAACAGTCCCTCTCTTAGAGCATATACCGTGATGGACGATCCCTCTCTTTAAGCATATATCGTGATGAATGACCCCTTTGTTCAAGTGCAGGTCATAATGAACAGTCCCTTTCTTAGAGCATATACAGTGATGGAGGACCCCTCTCTTTGAGCGTATGTCACGGTGAATGACCCCTCTTTTTCAGCGCAAACAGTGGTGGACGACCCCTCTCTTTGAGCGTATGTCGCGATGAAAGACCTCTCTCTTCGAGTGCATGTCATAAGAAACGATTCCTTTCTTAGAGCGTCTATAGTGATGGCTGACCCCTCTCTTTGAGCGTATGTCGCCATAAATAACTCCTCTCTTGTGTTCATGTCATAATGATCGGTCCTTTTCTTAGAGCATATACCGTGATGGATGAGCCCTCTCTATGATCGTATGTCGCGTTAAATGACCCCTTTCTTCGAGTGCATGACATAAAGAACGGTCCCTCTCTTTGAGCGTCTACCGTGATGGCTGACCCCTCTCTTTAAGCGTATGTCGTAGTGAATGATTCCTCTCTTCGAGTGCATGTCACTATCTTTGAGCGTTTATCGTGATGACTGACCCCTCTCTTTGATTGTATGTCACGATGAACGACCCCTCTTTTCGGGTGTATGTCATAACGAACGGTCCAACTCTTTGAGCGTATACTGTGATGGAAGACCCCTCTCTTTGAGCGTATGTCGCCATGAATACCCCCTCTCTTCAAGTGCATTTCATAATGAATGGTCCCATTCTTCGAGTGCATGTCATAGGGAACGGTCCCTTCCTTAGAGCGTATACAGTGATGGACGACCCCTCTCTTTGAGCGTATGTTGCGATGAATGATCCTTCTCTTCGCGTGCATGTTATGGGGAACGGTCCCTCTCTTTGAGCGTATACCCTGATGGATGACCCCTCTCTTTGAGCGCATGTCATATTGATCGTTCCCTTTCTTAGACCGTATACCGTTACGGATGACCCCTCTCTTTAAGTGTATGTCACGGTGAATGACTCCTTTCTTCAAGCGTATGTCATAATGAATGGTCTATCTCTTTATTCGTATGCCGTGATGGACGACCCCTCTCATTGAGCGTATGTCGAGATGAACGACCCCTCTCTTCGAGTGCATGTCATAATGGACGGTCCCTCCCTTTGAGCGCATACTGTGATGGACAATCCCTCTTTTTAAGCGTATGTTGCAATGAATGGCCACTCTCTTCGAGTGCATGTCATAATTAACGGTCCATCTCTTTGAGCGTTAACCGTGATGGGTGACCCCTCTCTTTGAGCGTATGTCGCGATGAATGACCTCTCCCTTCGAGTGCTTGTCATAAAGAATGGTTCCTTTCTTAGAGCGTCTATAGTGATGGTTGACCACTCTCTTTGAGCGTATGTCGCCACAAATAACTCCTCTCCTCGTGTTCAAGTCATAATGAACGGTCCTTTTCTTAGAGCATATACCGTGATGGACGAGCCCTCTCTTTAATTGTATGTCGCGTTGAATGATCCATTTCTTCTAGTGCATGACATAATGAACGGTCCCTCTCTTTGAGCGTATACCGTGATGGACGACCACTCTCTTTGAGCGTATGTCGCGATGAATGACCCTTCTCTTCGAGTGCATGTCATAAATGAACGGTCCCTTTCTTAGAGCGTATACCGTGATGGACAACCCCTCTCTTTTAGCTTATGCCACGGTGAATGACTCCTTTCTTCAAGCGTATGCCATGATGGACGACCCTCTCTTCGAGTGCATGTCATAATGAATAGTCCCTTTGTTAGAGCGTATACCATGATGGACGACCCTTCTCTTCTAGTGCATGTCATAAATGACCCCTCTCTTCGAGTGCATGTCATAATGAACAATCATTAGACATGCACTCTAAGAAATGGAGCATTCATTGCGACATACGCTCAAAGAGAGGTGTCGTCCATCATGGTATACACTCTAAGAAATGGAGCATTCATTAGACATGCACTCAAAGAGAGGGGTCATTGATCGTGACATACGCTTAAAGAGAGGGGTCGTCCATCACAGTATACGCCCTAAGAAAGGGTGATAAACGGATACGTTGCTTCAAAAACAACCATCCTTTTTTTATTGAAACGGATCTAGGATAGTAGCACATATATCTCTGCAATAAACACAAGATTATAGACGTAAGAATGGTGTTAAAATTACTAGAAAACAAAGAAAATTAAAAAAAAAAAACAAAGAAAGAAAATGATGAAGGATTTCTGCGTTTCTAGGATTTAATGAAGATGAAATGCTTCAAGGGCTTTCATGGCTGCATTATAATATCCAAAATGGCAGAATTGGATGTTGAAGTTGCTGGAAAAATAATAACGACACTGAACTCGAAAGAACTCGAACAATATACTGAGCAGGCCCAAATCGAATATGTTCTCCGTCAACGGACTTGGACCCTCTAGATAGTGATCTAGGAACCCGAAGTATCAAGGAATTGACACACTCAAACAAAGTCTGAAAATGTCAAGAAAAGTTCAATCAAGAACTGAAATTGAGAGAATTTCTCACAAAAATATTGTTTCATAAAATTGTCTAACCTTGTCTTTACAAAATTAAGTAAATATATAGGAATAAAGGAAAAGCCGGCCAAATTTGAATTTGTGGCCTTAATTCAAACGAAAATAAAAATTTAAATGCTCAAACAACTTCTCTTAGGCTCTTAATATCCTTAGCCACATGTTTTGGCACTTAAAACACATTAAACATGTGTTTAATGTTTGAATTTGAATAAGAAACCACTCATTCTTATCCAATGTTGCTGTTTGGTCTTCAAAGCAAGGGCCTTGTTTGGCTTGCTTGCTTTTGGATGCCCAAACTTGTGGAGAAGGGTGCTATTTGGGTCCCATATGCATGGCACATGCGTAGGATACCTGCTCTTCGTGTACGATAGGTTTCAGCTGCTGTAGGTCACTTCAACTTGAGTTGAGTTGAGCTGTAAATGGAGATAAGCTGAAACGAACTAGCTAAGAGTGTTAGGAGCTAAATGGAGCTGGGAGCTAAGCCTTTGGAGCTAAGCCTCTGAGCTTCCTCGAGCTAAGGTGAGCTGCGTGCACACCATTGAGCTTCTTCTGAGATGAATATAATCCACTTGAGCTGGTATTGAACTGCATACGCTCCCCTGAGCTGGAGATGAGCTGAGTATGCCCACTTGAGCTAAGGTTCTCCTATGTACCTATATTAGAACAAGGCAAACACATCTAAAAAGCCTTGTAGTCTTATTTTAACCACACAAACACACTTAAAACCAAATGCAAACATAATTAACATAGTATATACATAAGTAAACACACATACTAATATATACCTAAATATGTCACATATCAGCATGCAACACATTATAAACAACATATTATAAGGCATGAACATTCTCAAATGAATATGAAATGTTAGCACAAGTAAGGAAAAGAGCTTCCCTGTATTTATTTGCCTTAGAACGTGTGATAGGTCCTGATGGTAAGACCCCCGGATCAACCTGTTGAACTTGACATGATGTGCTCACATCATCCCCCTTTCTTGAAAAGGATTTGACCTTAAATCTGCAGAAATATCATATGGGACTAAATCAGAAACACTAAATGTGGCACTTACAGTGCACTCGCCTGGTAAGTCTATCTTGTAGGCATTGTCATTCACTTTCTCCAACACCTGAAAAGGACCATCTCCTCGCGGTAACAGCTTAGAACGCCTTTGGGCTAGAAATCGTTCCTTTCGGAAGTGAACCCAAACCCAATCACCTGTGTCAAAGGTGACTCGGTTCATCAAAACGACAACCAAATATTATTAACTTAAATTTTATGAGTTCAAATAGTTAATTATAGGCTTTTGAACAAAATTATACAGATAAATCTCAAATTTTCAGCTTTTTACTCGGTTAAAATTCGAACGAAATCTCTATAAAGCCCATTTAGACATGCACGTTTTAATCGCATCAAAAAGACAACCAAATTTTATTAAAATCAAATTTTATGATTTCAAATATTTAATTATTAGCTTTTGAACAAAATTATACAGATTAATCGGAGATTTTTAGAATTTTAGTCGGTTAAAATTAGAACGAAATCTCTATAAAGCCCATTTAGACATGCAACTTTTAATCGCATCAAAACAACAACCAAATTTTATTAAAATCAAATTTTATGATTTGAAATAATTAATTATTAGCTTTTGAACAAAATTATACAAATTAATCTTAAATTTTCAGAAATTTACTCGGTTATAATTAGAACGGAATCTCTATAAAGCCCATTTAGACATGCACGTTTTAATCCCAACAAAACGATAACCAAATATTATTAAATCAAATTTTATGAGTTTAAATATTTAATTATGGGCTTTTGAACAAAATTATACAGATTAATCTCAAATTTTCAGCTTTTTACTCGGTTAAAATTCGAACGGAATCTCTATAAAGCCCATTTAGACATGCACGTTTTAATCGCATCAAAACGAAAACCAAATTTTATTGAAATCAAATTTTATGATTTCAAATATTTAATTATTAGCTTTTGAACAAAATTATACAGATTAATCTGAAATTTTCAGAATTTTACTCGGTTAAAATTAGAACGGAATCTCTATAATGCCTATTTAGACATGCACGTTTTAATCCCAACAAAACGACAAAAAATGTTATTAAATCAAATTTTATGATTTTAAATATTTAATTATGGGCTTTTGAACAAAATTATACAGATTAATCCCAAATTTTAAGGTTTTTACTTGGTTAAAATTCGAACGGGTTCTCTATAGAGCACATTTAGACATGCTTGTATTAATCGCATCAAAACAAAAACCAAATGTTATTAAATTAAATTTTATAAGTTCAAATAGTTAATTATAGGCTTTTGAACAAAATTATACAGATTAATATCAAATTTTCCGCTTTTTACTCGGTTAAAATTCGAACAGAATCTCTATAAAGCCCATTTAGACATGCACGTTTTAATCGCATCAAAACGACAACCAAATTTTATTAAAATAAAATTTTATGATTTCAAATATTTAATTATTAGCTTTTGAACAAAATTATACAGATTAATCTAAAATTTTCAGAATTTTACTCGGTTAAAATTAGAACAGAAACTCTATAAAGCCCATTTAGAAATGCACATTTTAATCCCAACAAAACGACAACCAAATATTATTAAATCAAATTTTATGAGTTTAAATATTTAATTATGGGCTTTTGAACAAAATTATATAGATTAATCTCAAATTTTAAGGTTTTACATGGTTAAAATTCGAACAGATTCTCTATAGAGCACATTTAGACATGCTTGTATTAATCGCATCAAAACGAAAACCAAATGTTATTAAATTAAATTTTATAAGTTCAAATAGTTAATTATAGGCTTTTGAACAAAATTATACAAATTAATCTCAAATTTTCAGCTTTTTACTCGGTTAAAATTCGAACGGAATATCTATAAAGCCCATTTAGACATTCACGTTTTAATCGCATCAAAATGACAACCTAATTTTATTAAAATCAAATTTTATGATTTCAAATATTTAATTATTAGCTTTTGAACAAAATAATACAGATTAATCTGAAATTTTCAGAATTTTACTCGATTAAAATTAAAACGGAATCTCTATAAAGCCTATTTAGACATGCACGTTTTAATCCCAACAAAACGACAACTAAATGTTATTAAATCAAATTTTATGAGTTTAAATATTTAATTATAGGCTTTTGAATAAAATTATACAGATTAATCTCAAATTTTAAGGTTTCTACTCGGTTAAAATTCGAACGGATTCTCTATAGAGCACATTTAGACATGCTCGTATTAATCGCATCAAAACCACAACCAAATGTTATTAAATTAAATTTTATGAGTTCAAATAGTTAATTATAGGCTTTTGAACAAAATTATACAGATTAATCTCAAATTTTGAGCTTTTTACTCGGTTAAAATTCGAACGAATCTCTATAAAGCCCATTTAGACATGCATGTTTTAATGGCATAAAAACTGTGACACCCTTGCCCCGGGTTAGGAGACAGGGGCTTCGACCGGACATCCAAACTCGAGCAATGTAATCAAATTCAAACAAGTTATTTATTTATATAACATTGTAAGTCGATCTCTAATAATATTTACTTATTTGACGAACCCAAAACCTTGTATTACTTATACAAATTCGAGGCAAATTTAAAACTTTTTCGATACTTAAACAAATTTTCAATTCGAATCTTAGATACCATTCGTTATTCAATTGTGGTCTCATTTGACATTATCAAACTTCTATATTAATATGTGTTCATTTAACTATCATTAATTATATCTTGTTAACTAAGCAATTTCCCGTATTAAATTCGAACCCAATAATGAGGTATCAATACCTCTAATGTTGGTATCGATACAAGGGTATCGAACCAGGTATCGATACCGGTCCTTGGTGTTGACTCGTTGATCAAGGCTGGGTAGCCTGCTTCGATACTGGCATCGGTACAAAAAGTTATTGGATGCTCCAGTATCAAAACAGGTATCGGTACTGGCTTGCCTCATTGACACGTTGACTAAAGGTCAAAGCTTGGTATCGATACAAGCTTCGGAACAAAAAGTTCCTGCCAAAGGTGGTATCGATACCCAAACTAGTGGTATCGATACCCCTGCTCGAGGATGAATAATTCAAGGCTTTCAAACACTTAGACATTTCAAAAGGGGCTATCTAAAGGTCTCAGCCTAAACCTAAGCCTTAAGGATCATTGTACATGCTTGGGCATCCTATTTCGATTCACCAAACTTGTTCATCTTTGCCAATTCAACATGCATTTCAATATCCGAATCATCCCTACTTAGGACAAACAACTAGCCTTATCTTTTCTATGGCTATTTAAGAAAACATGTTAGGTCCTAAGATCACATGACCTAAACACTAAGATAGATCAACCATGAACCAAATGCATGCTTCCAAAGACAACATGCCAAACTCAAAACATACAAGGCTAACCTACCAAGGATGTCAAGCCTTATGGCTTACAAACCAAAGCTTAATTGATCATATAATTACATACACCACTCATGAGCTAGCTAACAAAATGCATATTCTAAACTAACATGGTCACTATGCCACCATATATTAGGAGTTGCAAAAATTATCAAAATACCATACTTTGGCTTGCTTCCGTGTCCTTGCTCCGGTTCAGGCTTGGTCAATCTCCTTAATTCGTGAACCTGTTGTTTGGGAAGGAGGAAACAAAGAGTGTAAGTACTAAGAAGTACTTAGTGAGGTAGCCTAAGTCTAACCAATTTAGACATGAATTAAAATAAATGATACACTTCAATAAGCAATAAATCAATTACATATGGCAATTAGTACATCACACAATCATGCCTAACGTACAATGGCAAGTCATATTCAAGTATCCCTTTGACAAAATTATATCCAAAGCATAAAATCAAATCATAACAAATGCTCATGGCAAGTACATGTCAAGTGTTCAAGTTCAAATCATATCAAATGCCCTATGGCAAGTACATATTAAATGTTCACATCCTAATCATATCAAATGCCCTATGGCAAGTACATATCAAATGTTTATATTCTAATCATATCAAATGCCCTATGACAAGTACATATCAAATGTTCATATTCTAATCATATCAAATGCCTTACGGCAATTATCATAATTTTAGTCTTTTGAATTAGTTTCTAACATTGCCTTGGTATAGTTAGACTAGGTAAGCGAGTCAACAGAAGTACCATAAGGTACTGACAAAAGTGCCACGAGGACACTAACAAAAGATACCCATGGTATCTACAAATGGTGACTAACCACCAACAAAGGTACCCATAGTACCAACAGAAGTACCGAAGTACTGATCAGAAGTACCGAAGTACTAACAAATGAGCTCAGACCCTAGGCATGCCGTACTACCTATGACCAACTATAACCCAAGGCTCAATCAAAATTTCTTATTCAATTAGTCTTCCATTTTACTTAACCAAATTTCTTATCACGGATGATGTACAAAACATGGCATTATCAAAAGCATCAAGTCATACTATCAAGTCCAAAAGCATATGTGTCATGCTACTAATATGTCAAAACATATACATATCATCATGTTATTAAATCCAAAAGCATAAGTCATGCTAACATATCAAAGGCATATACATATCATGCTATCATGGACATAACTCATGCATGACTAACATACCTGACATCCTTAGTCGCGTGCCATTACTTACCTCGGCATTTCCGAGCTATGCAAATGTTCTAATCTAGTTTATCATCTAATATTCAAACACAGAATCAAACAAGTCATTACCAATTAATCCTCCTTCCCATTTGTCAAATATTCATTTAATCCGGTTACATTACAAGGCAAATCAAATATTCAAAGATGGTTAGGACCCTAGGTCCTAACCCTAAGGTTTGCTATACTCACGAATCCTCCAAGCTACTAAGGGTTGTAGATCGCAACCCCTTTGCCTCTTTTCCTTGATGCTTCGAGCCTCTCTTGCTCCTCGTTAACTTCTTCTCTTTGGTTATCTAACAATTCATATACAATAGTCAGGTATCAATACATTTTCAAACAACTATTTTAAGTGTTTACAAGCTTAACCAAAATAAACATATACATTTGTTCATTACGGACAGTTTCGCTACCCCTTTGGCGAAACAAACATATCTCCTAGCTCCGATGTCCAATTTTAGTCCATTTTACCTTGTTAGAAAGCTAGAAGAATCCTCTACAAGGTACAAGTAACCTTACATTCTAATTCTTGATCGATGAGCTCCGAATTTTATTCGAAACAGACCTGGCCGGATTCCCAGGCCTGCTCGGGTAGCCTTACGGAATAGCTCATATCATTCCCTATCGGACTCGGATTAAGGTCCCGTAAATTTTCTCTTAAACTAGATATACATGAGTATCTTAGTCTAAAATTTCAGCTCCAAATCCCTTAAATCCCGTCCTAGGGAAATTCTCAAAGATAGCTACCCAAAAATGACATTCTCTAAGCATTTTCGGCTAATTTCATCCAATCCACTAAATTCATAATTCCTAACTTATCTACATGAGTTTCCAGCACCTTTAAACATGGGTCTAACCTCAACTAATTCCCCCAACTTCACTATTTTACCAAACCAACATCATATTTACAAAATCCAACTTCCAAGCTCCTAATATATTGTTCTTGTTTCAAAGGCTACACCCAAACAAATATTATCCTTAAACTAAGTTCACATCATCAATTTAACTTGTATTTACTTAGAAGAGTCAAAAACCCCAAATTCAAAACCCTAAAAGATTTGATTAAAGAGAGATGAGCTTACGAAAGTCTTAAAACTTGAATTTCTTGACCAAAAGTCCACTCATGCATGAATTTGAAGCCTTCTCTCTCAAGCCCCCAAAGAAATTTCTTTCTCCCCAATTTCTTCCTCTTCTAACGTGAAAATGAGAAGGAAGAAGAGGAATTGGGGCTGGTCTTGTTTGGCTCATTAATGGGGGTGAAAAGACCATTCTACCCTTAATAATTTGCCTAGACTTAATTTGTTACTAAGGGTAGTCTAGGGATTTCTTATTGTTCTCATGCAAACCCAATATTTTTCATCTCATTTAACTAAGTCCCTTGCTTTAGTCTAAGTGTTACATGATTCGGTTTAATTCCATAATTAATTCGATTCGTTTTACTAGCCCAGTTTTCGGGATGTTACAATTCTCTCCTCCTTAAAAGAAATTCGTCCTCGAATTTACCTGAAGGGAACAATTGTGGGTATTGGGCTTTCGTCATGTCCTCGGGTTCCCATGTAACCTCTTCCTTCTTGTGATTTCTCCAAAGAACCTTTACTAAGGGAACGTTCTTGTTTCGAAGCCTTTTAACTTCTCGATCAAGTATCTGAACCGGTTCCTCTTCATAAGATAAATCGGGGTTTAATTCTAGCTCCTCTGGTTCCAAAACATGAGAAGGATCGGATCTATATCTTCTTAGCATAGAGACATGAAACACATTATGTATCTTGTCAAATTCACTAGAGAGAGCAAGTCGATAGGCCACCGGGCCAATTCTTTCAATAATTTCAAAAGGTCCAATAAATCGAGGGCTAAGCTTCCCCTTTTTCCCAAATCTGAAGACTTTCTTCCAAGGAGAAACCTTTAAGAAGACCTTGTCTCCCATATTGTACTGAATGTCTCTCCGTTTCAAGTCTGCATAAGCCTTTTGTCTATCGAAGGCTTGTTTCAAACGATCGTGAATAACTCGGATTTGTTCCTCTGTTTCCCAGATCATTTCAGGTCCCAAAACCTTACTTTCTCCCAATTCTGACCAACACAAGGGAGTTCTACATTTCCTCCCATACAGAGCTTCAAAGGGAGCCATTTGAATCGATGTTTGATAGCTATTATTGTATACAAATTCTACTAAAGGTAGGGACTTCTCCCAATTCCTCCCAAAGTCTATAACACAAGCACGTAACATGTCTTCTAGTACTTGTATTACCCTTTCCGATTGTCCATCGTACTGCAGATGGAAAGCAGTACTAAGATGCACTTTAGTTCCAAGAGCTTTCTGCAAGGACTTCCAGAATCTGGAGGTGAAGTTTGAATCTCTATCAGAAATGATGGACGTTGGTACACCATGTAATCGAATCACCTCACGGATATACAATTCAACTAAGGTCTCTGAGGTCATGTTCTTTCGAACCGGAATAAAATGTGTAGATTTGGTGAGTTTATCAACTATCACCCAAATAGCATCATTCTTCCTCAGTGTGACAGGTAATCCAATGAAAAAATTCATTGTTACGCGATCCCAAATGTTATTAAATCAAATTTTATATAGATTAATCTCAAATTTTAAGATTTTTACATGGTTAAAATTCGAACGGATTCTCTATAGAGCACATTTAGACATGCTTGTATTAATCGCATTAAAACGACAACCAAATGTTATTAAATTAAATTTTATGAGTTCAAATAGTTAATTATAGGCTTTTGAACAAAATTATACAGATTAATCTGAAATTTTCAGAATTTTACTCGGTTAAAATTAGAACAGAATCTCTATAAAGCCCATTTAGACATGCACGTTTTAATCCCAACCAAACGACAACCAAATGTTATTAAATTAAATTTTACGAGTTTAAATATTTAATTATACGCTTTTCAACAAAATTATACAGATTAATCTCAAATTTTAAGGTTTTTACTCGGTTAAAATTCGAACGGATTCTCTATAGAGCACATTTACACATTCTCGTATTAATCGTATCAAAAGGACAACCAAATGTTATTAAATTAAAATTATGAGTTCAAATAGTTAATTATAGGCTTTTGAACAAAATTATACAGATTAATCTCAAATTTTCAGCTTTTTACTCGGTTAATATTCGAACGGAATCTCTATACATCACATTTAGACATGCACGTTTTAATCGCATCAAAACGACAACCAAATTTTATTAAAATCAAATTTTATGATTTCAAATATTTAATTATTAGCTTTTGAACAAAATAACACAGATTAATCTGAAATTTTCAGAATATTACTAGGTTATAATTAGAACGGAATCTCTGTAAAGCCCATCTAGACAAGCACGTTTTAATCCCAACCAAACGACAACCAAATGTTATTAAATCAAATTTTACGAGTTTAAATATTTAATTATACGCTTTTCAAAAAAATTATACAGATTAATCTCAAATTTTAAGGTTTTTACTCGGTTAAAATTCGAACGGATTCTCTATAGAGCACATTTAGACATTCTCGTATTAATCGCATCAAAACGACAACCAAATGTTATTAAATTAAATTTTATGAGTTCAAATAGTTAATTATAGGCTTTTGAACAAAATTATACAGATTAATCTGAAATTTTTAGAATTTTACTCGGTTAAAATTAGAACGGAATCTCTATAAAGCCCATTTAGACATGCACGTTTTAATCCCAACCAAACGACAACCAAATGTTATTAAATCAAATTTTACGAGTAAAAAATATTTAATTATACGCTTTTCAACAAAATTATACAGATTAATCTCAAATTTTAAGGTTTTTACTCGGTTAAAATTCGAACGGATTCTCTATAGAGCACATTTAGACATTCTCGTATTAATCGCATCAAAACGACAACCAAATGTTATTAAATTAAATTTTATGAGTTCAAATAGTTAATTATAGGCTTTTGAACAAAATTATACAGATTAATCTGAAATTTTCAGAATTTTACTCGGTTAAAATTAGAACGGAATCTCTATAAAGCCCATTTAGACATGCACGTTTTAATCCCAACCAAACGACAACCAAATGTTATTAAATCAAATTTTACGAGTTTAAATATTTAATTATACGCTTTTCAACAAAATTATATAGATTAATCTCAAATTTTAAGGTTTTTACTCAGTTAAAATTCGAACGGATTCTCTATAGAGTACATTTAGACATGCTCGTATTAATCGTATCAAAAGGACAACCAAATGTTATTAAATTAAAATTATGAGTTCAAATAGTTAATTATAGGCTTTTGAACAAAATTATACAGATTAATCTCAAATTTTCAGCTTTTTACTCGGTTAATATTCGAACGGAATCTCTATAAAGCGCATTTAGACATGCACGTTTTAATCGCATCAAAACGACAACCAAATTTTATTAAAATCAAATTTTATGATTTCAAATATTTAATTATTAGCTTTTGAACAAAACAATACAGATTAATCTGAAAGTTTTAGAATATTACTAGGTTATAATTAGAACGGAATCTCTATAAAGCCCATCTAGACAAGCACGTTTTAATCCCAACAAAACGACAACCAAATGTTATTAAATCAAATTTTACGAGTTGAAATATTGAATTACGGGCTTTTGAACAAAATTATACAGATTAATCTCAAATTTTAAGGTTTTTACTCGGTTAAAATTTGAACGGATTCTCTATAGAGAACATTTAGACATGATCGTATTAATCGCATCAAAACGATAACCAAATGTTATTAAATTAAATTTTATGAGTTCAAATAGTTAATTATAGGCTTTTGAACAAAATTATACAGATTAATCTCAAATTTTCAGCTTTTTACTCGGTTCAAATTCGAACGAAATCTCTATAAAGCCCATTTAGACATGCACGTTTTAATCGCATCAAAACGACAATCAAATTTTATTAAAATCAAATTTTATGATTTCAAATATTTAATTATTAGCTTTTGAACAAAATTATACAGATTAATCTGAAATTTTTAGAATTTTACTCGGTTAAAATTAGAACGGAATCTCTATAAACCCCATTTAGACGTGCACGTTTTAATCCCAACATAACGACAACCAAATGTTATTAAATCAAATTTTATGAGTTTAAATATTTAATTATGGGCTTTTGAACAAAATTATATAGATTAATCTCAAATTTTAAGATTTTTACATGGTTAAAATTCGAACGGATTCTCTATAGAGCACATTTAGACACGCTTGTATTAATCGTATCAAAACGACAACCAAATGTTATTAAATCAAATTTTACGAGTTTAAATATTTAATTATGGGCTTTTGAACAAAATTATACAGATTAATCTCAAATTTAAGGTTTTTACTCGGTTAAAATTCGAACGGATTCTCTATAGAGCACATTTAGACATTCTCGTATTAATCGCATCAAAACGACAACCAAATGTTATTAAATTAAATTTTATGAGTTCAAATAGTTAATTATAGGCTTTTGAACAAAATTATACAGATTTATCTGAAATTTTTAGAATTTTACTCGGTTAAAATTAGAACGGAATCTCTATAAAGCCCATTTAGACATGCACGTTTTAATCCCAACCAAACGACAACCAAATGTTATTAAATCAAATTTTACGAGTAAAAAATATTTAATTATACGCTTTTCAACAAAATTATACAGATTAATCTCAAATTTTAAGGTTTTTACTCGGTTAAAATTCGAACGGATTCTCTATAGAGCACATTTAGACATTCTCGTATTAATCGCATCAAAACGACAACCAAATGTTATTAAATTAAATTTTATGAGTTCAAATAGTTAATTATAGGCTTTTGAACAAAATTATACAGATTAATCTGAAATTTTCAGAATTTTACTCGGTTAAAATTAGAACGGAATCTCTATAAAGCCCATTTAGACATGCACGTTTTAATCCCAACCAAACGACAACCAAATGTTATTAAATCAAATTTTACGAGTTTAAATATTTAATTATACGCTTTTGAACAAAATTATACAGATTAATCTCAAATTTTCAGCTTTTTACTCGGTTAATATTCGAACGGAATCTCTATAAAGCGCATTTAGACATGCACGTTTTAATCGCATCAAAACGACAACCAAATTTTATTAAAATCAAATTTTATGATTTCAAATATTTAATTATTAGCTTTTGAACAAAATTATACAGATTAATCTGAAATTTTTAGAATTTTACTCGGTTAAAATTAGGACGGAATCTCTATAAACCCCATTTAGACGTGCACGTTTTAATCCCAACATAACGACAACCAAATGTTATTAAATCAAATTTTATGAGTTTAAATATTTAATTATGGGCTTTTGAACAAAATTATATAGATTAATCTCAAATTTTAAGATTTTTACATGGTTAAAATTCGAACGGATTCTCTATAGAGCACATTTAGACACGCTTGTATTAATCGTATCAAAACGACAACCAAATGTTATTAAATCAAATTTTACGAGTTTAAATATTTAATTATGGGCTTTTGAACAAAATTATACAGATTAATCTCAAATTTAAGGTTTTTACTCGGTTAAAATTGGAACGGATTCTCTATAGAGCACATTTAGACATGATCGTATTAATCGCATCAAAACGACAACCAAATGTTATTAAATTAAATTTTATGAGTTCAAATAGTTAATTATAGGCTTTTGAACAAAATTATACAGATTAATCTCAAATTTTCAGCTTTTTACTCGGTTCAAATTCGAACGGAATCTCTATAAAGCCCATTTAGACATGCTCGTATTAATCGCATCAAAACGACAACCAAATGTTATTAAATTAAATTTTATGAGTTCAAATAGTAAATTATCGTCTTTTGAACAAAATTATATAGATTAATCTCAAATTTTTAGCTTTTTAATCGGTTAAAATTCGAACGGAATTTCTGTAAAGCCCATTTAGACATGCACGTTTTAATCTCATCAAAACGACAACCAAATTTTATTAAAATCAAATTTTTTTATTTAAAATAATTAATTATTAGCTTTTGAACAAAATTATAAAGATTAATCTTAAATTTTCAGAAATTTACTCGGTTATAATTAGAACGAAATCTCTAAAAAGCCCATTTAGACATGCACGTTTTAATCCCAACAAAACGACAACCAAATATTATTAAATCAAATATTATGAGTTTAAATATTTAATTATGGGCTTTGGAAAAAAATTATACAGATTAATCTCAAATTTTAAGGTTTTTACTCAGTTAAAATTCAAACAGATTCTCTATAGAGCACATTTAGACATGCTCGTATTAATCGCATCAAAACGACAACCAAATGTTATTAAATTAAATTTTATAAGTTCAAATAGTTAATTATAGGCTTTTGAACAAAATTATACAGATTAATCTCGAATTTTTAGCTTTTTACTCGGTTCAAATTCGAACGGAATCTCTATAAAGCCCATTTAGACATGCACATTTTAATCGCATCAAAACGACAACCAAATTTTATTAAAATTAAATTTTATGATTTCAAATATTTAATTATTAGATTTTAAACAAAATTATACATATTAATCTGAAATTTTCAGAATTTTACTCGGTTAAAATTAGAACAGAATCTCTATAAACCCCATTTAGACGTGCACGTTTTAATCCCAACAAAACGACAACCAAATGTTATAAAATCAAATATTACGAGTTTAAATATTTAATTATGGCTTTTGAATAAAATTATACAGATTAATCTCAAATTTTAAGGTTTCTACTCAGTTAAAATTGGAACGGATTCTCTATAGAGCACATTTAGACATGCTCGTATTAATCGCATCAAAACGACCATCAAATGTTATTAAATTAATTTTATGAGTTCAAATAGTTAATTATAGGCTTTTGAACAAAATTATACAGATTAATCTTAAATTTTCAGCTTTTTACTAGGTTCAAATTCGAACGGAATCTCTATAAAGCCCATTTAGACATGCCCGTTTTAATCCCAACAAAACGACAATCAAATGTTATTAAATCAAATTTTACGAGTTTAAATATTTAATTATGGGCTTTTGAACAAAATATACAGATTAATCTCAAATTTTAAGGTTTTTACTCGGTTAAAATTCGAACGGATTCTCTATAGAGCACATTTAGACATGCTCGTATTAATCGCATCAAAACGACAACCAAATGCTATTAAATTAAATTTTATAAGTTCAAATAGTTAATTATAGGCTTTTGAACAAAATTATACAGATTAATCTCAAATTTTCAGCTTTTTACTCGGTTCAAATTCGAACGGAATCTCTATAAAGCCCATTTAGACATGCACGTTTTAATCGCATCAAAACGATAACCAAATTTTATTAAAATCAAATTTAATGATTTCAAATATTTAATTATTAGCTTTTGAACAAAATTATACAGATTAATCTGAAGTTTTCAAAATTGTACTCGGTTAAAATTAGAACAGAATCTCTATAAAGCCTATTCAGACATGCACGTTTTAATCTAGACGAAATGACAACCAAATGTTATTAAATAAAATTTTATGAGTTTAAATATTTAATTATGGGCTTCTGAACAAAACTATACAGATTAATGTCAAATTTTTACGTTTTTACTCTGTTAAAATTTGAACGTATTCTCTATAGAGCATATTTAGAAATGCTCATATTAATCGCATCAAAACGACAACCAAATATTATTAAATTAAATTTTACGAGGTCAAATAGTTAATTATAGGCTTTTGAAAAAAATTATACAAATTAATCTCAAATTTTTAGCTTTTTACTCGGTTAAAATTCGAACGGAATCTCTATAAAACCCATTTAGACATGCAAGTTTTAATCGCATCCAAAAGACAACCAAATTTTATTAAAATCAAATTTTATGATTTCAAATATTTAATTATTTGCTTTTGAACAAAATTATACAGATTAATCTGAAATTTTCAGAATTTTACTCGGTTAAAATTAGAACGGAATCTCTATAAAGCCCATTTAGACATGCACGTTTTAATCCCAACAAAACGACAACCAAATTTTATTAAAATCAAATTTTATGATTTCAAGTATTTAATTATTAGCTTTTGAACAAAATTATACAGATTAATCTGAAATTTTCAAAAATTTACTCGGTTATAATTAGAACGGAATCTCTATAAAGCTCATTTAGACATGCACGTTTTAATCCCAACAAAACGACAACCAAATACTATTAAATCAAATTTTATGATTTCAAATAATTAATTATTAGCTTTTGAACAAAATTATACAGATTAATCTGAAATTTTCAGAATTTTACTCGGTTAAAATTAGAACGGAATCACTATAAAGCCCATTTAGACATGCATGTTTTAATTCCATCAAAACAACAACCAAATGTTATTAAATCAAATTTTATGAGTTTAAATATTTAATTATGGGCTTTTTAACAAAATTATACAACTTAACCTCAAATTTTAAGGTTTTTAATAGGTTAAAATTCGAACGGATTCTCTATAGAGCACATTTAGACATGCTCGTATTAATCGCATCAAAACGACAACCAAATATTATTAAATTAAATTTTATGAGTTCAAATAGTTAATTATCGTCTTTTGAACAAAATTATACAGATTAATCTCAAATTTTCAACTTTTTACTCGGTTAAAATTCGAACGGAATTTCTATAAAGTCCATTTAGACATGCACGTTTTAATCGCATCAAAACGATAAAATTTTTTTATTAAAATCAAATTTTATGATTTAAAATATTTAATTATTAGCTTTTGAAGAAAATTATACAGATTAATCTTAAATTATCAGAATTTCACTCGGTTATAATTAGAACGAAATCTCTAAAAAGCCCATTTAGACATGCACGTTTTAATCGCAACAAAACGAAAACCAAATGTTATTAAATCAAATTTTATGAGTTTAAATATTTAATTATGGGCTTTTGAACAAAATTATACAGATTAATCTCAAATTTTAAGGTTTTTAATCGGTTAAAATTCGAACGGATTCTCTATAGACCACATCTAGACATTCTCGTATTAATCGCATCAAAACGACAACCAAATGTTATTAAATTAAATTTTATGAGTTCAAATAGTTAATTATAGTCTTTTGAACAAAATTATACAGATTAATCTCAAATTTTCAGCTTTTTACTCGGTTAAAATTCGAACGGAATCTCTATAAAGCCCATTTAGACATGCACGTTTTAATCGCATCAAAACGGCAACCATATTTTATTAAAATCAAATTTTATGAGTTCAAATATTTAATTATTAGCTTTTGAACAAAATTATACAGATTAATATAAAATTTTCAGAATTTGACTCGGTTAAAATTAGAACGAAATCTCTATAAAGCCCATTTAGACATGCACGTTTTAATCCCAACAAAACGACAACCAAATTTTATTAAAAATCAAATTTTATGATTTCAAATAATTAATTATTAGCTTTTGAACAAAATTATTCAGATTAATCTGAAATTTTCAGAATTTTACTCGGTTAAAATTAGAACAGAATCACTATAAAGCCCATTTAGACATGCACGTTTTAATCCCATCAAAACAACAACCAAATGTTATGAAATCAAATTTTATGAGTTTAAATATTTAATTATGGGCTTTTGAACAAAATTATACAGCTTAACCTCAAATTTTAAGGTTTTTACTCGGTTAAAATTCGAACGGATTCTCTATAGAGTACATTTAGACATGCTCGTATTAATCGCATCAAAACGACAACCAAATGTTATTAAATTAAATTTTATGAGTTCAAATAGTAAATTATCGTCTTTTGAACAAAATTATACAGATTAATCTCAAATTTTTAGCTTTTTAATCGGTTAAAATTCGAACGGAATTTCTATAAAGCCCATTTAGACATGCACGTTTTAATCTCATCAAAACGACAACCAAATTTTATTAAAATCAAATTTTTTGATTCAAATAATTAATTATTAGCTTTTGAACAAAATTATACAGATTAATCTTAAATTTTCAGAAATTTACTCGGTTATAATTAGAACGGAATCTCTATAAAGCCCATTTAGACATGCACGTTTTAATCCCAATAAAACGACAACCAAATGTTATTAAATAAAATTTTATGAGTTGAAATATTTAATTATATGCTTTTGAACAAAATTATACAGATTAATCTCAAATTTTAAGGTATTTACTCGGTTAAAAGTCGAACGGATTCTCTATAGAGCACATTTAGATAAGCTCGTATTAATCGCATCAAAACGACAACCAAATGTTATTAACTTAAATTTTATGAGTTCAAATAGTTAATTATAGGCTTTTGAACAAAATTATACAGATTAATCTCAAATTTTCAGCTTTTTACTCGGTTAAAATTCAAACGGAATCTCTATAAAGCCCATTTAGACATGCACTTTTTAATCGCATCAAAACGACAACCAAATTTTATTAAAATCAAATTTTATGATTTCAAATAATTAATTATTAGCTTTTGAACAAAATTATACAGATTAATCTTAAATTTTCAGAAATTTACTCGGTTATAATTAGAAAGAAATCTCTAAAAAGCCCATTTAGACATGCACGTTTTAATCGCAACAAAACGAAAACGAAATGTTATTAAATCAAATTTTCTGAGTTTAAATATTTAATTATGGGCTTTTAAACAAAATTATACAGATTAATCTCAAATTTTAAGGTTTTTACTCGGTTAAAATTCGAACCGATTCTCTATAGAGCACATCTAGACATGCTCGTATTAATCGTATCTAAACGACAATCAAATGTTATTAAATTAAATTTTATGAGTTCAAATAGTTAATTATAGTCTTTTGAACAAAATTATACAGATTAATCTCAAATTTTCAGCTTTTAACTCGGTTAAAATTCGAACGGAATCTCTATAAAGCCCATTTAGACATGCACGTTTTAATCGCATCAAAACGACAACCAAATTTTATTAAAATCAAATTTTATGATTTCAAATAATTAATTATTAGCTTCTGAACAAAATTATACAGATTAATCTGAAATTTTAAGAAATTTACTCGTTTATAATTAGAACGGAATCTCTATAAAGCCCATTTAGACATGCACGTTTTAATCCCAACAAAACGACAACCAAATATTATTAAATCAAATTTTATGAGTTTAAATATTTAATTATGGGCTTTTGAACAAAATTATACAGATTAATCTCAAATTTTAAGCTTTCTACTCGGTTAAAATTCGGACGGATTCTCTATAGAGCATATTTAGACATGCTCGTATTAATCGCATCAAAATGACAACCAAATGTTATTATATTAAAATTATGAGTTCAAATTGTTAATTATAGGCTTTTGAACAAAATTACACAGATTAATCTCAAATTTTCAGCTTTTTACTCGATTAAAATTCCAACGGAGTCTCTATAAAGCCCATTTAGACATGCACGTTTTAATCGCATCAAAATGACAACCAAATTTTATTAAAATCAAATTTTATGATTTCAAATAATTAATTATTAGCTTTTGAACAAAATTATACAGATTAATCATAAATTTTCAGAAATTTACTCGGTTATAATTAGAACGGAATATCTATAAAGCCCATTTAGACATGCACGTTTTAATCGCATCAAAACGACAACCATATTTTATTAAAATCAAATTTTATGAGTTCAAATATTTAATTATTAGCTTTTGAACAAAATTATACAGATTAATCTAAAATTTTCAGAATTTGACTCGGTTAAAATTAGAACGAAATCACTATAAAGTCCATTTAGACATGCACGTTTTAATCCCATCAAAACAACAATTAAATGTTATTAAATCAAATTTTATGAGTTTAAATATTTAATTATGGGCTTTTTAACAAAATTATACAGCTTAACCTCAAATTTTAAGGTTTTTACTCGGTTAAAATTCGAACGGATTCTCTATAGAGCACATTTAGACATGCTCGTATTAATCGCATCAAAACGACAACCAAATGTTATTAAATTAAATTTTATGAGTTCAAATAGTAAATTATCGTCTTTTAAACAAAATTATACAGATTAATCTCAAATTTTCAGCTTTTTACTCGGTTAAAATTCGAACGGAATTTCTATAAAGCCCATTTAGACATGCACGTTTTAATCGCATCAAAACGATAACCAAATTTTATTAAAATCAAATTTTATGATTTCAAATATTTAATTATTAGCTTTTGACCAAAATTATACAGATTAATCTTAAATTATCAGAATTTAACTAGGTTATAATTAGAACGGAATCTCTAAAAAGCCCATTTAGACATGCACGTTTTAATCGCAACAAAACGAAAACCAAATGTTATTAAATCAAATTTTATGAGTTTAAATATTTAATTATGGGCTTTTAAACAAAATTATACAGATTAATCTCAAATTTTAAGGTTTTTACTCGGTTAAAATTTGAACGGATTCTCTATAGAGCACATGTAGACATGCTCGTATTAATCGCATCAAAACGACAACCAAATGTTATTAAATTAAATTTTTTGAGTTCAAATAGTTAATTATAGTCTTTTGAACAAAATTATACAGATTAATCTCAAATTTTCAGCTTTTTACTGGGTTAAAATTCGAACGGAATCTCTATAAAGCCCATTTAGACATGCACGTTTTAATCGCATCAAAACGACAACCAAATTTTATTAAAATCAAATTTTTTGATTTCAAATAATTAGTTATTAGCTTTTGAGCAAAATTATACAGATTAATCTTAAATTCTCAGAAATTTACTCGGTTATAATTAGAACGAAATCTCTATAAAGCCCATTTAGACATGCACGTTTTAATCCCAACAAAACGACAACCAAATATTATTAAATAAAATTTTATGAGTTTAAATATTTAATTATGGTCTTTTGAACAAAATTATACAGATTAATCTCAAATTTTCAGCTTTTTACTTGGTTAAAATTCGAACGGAATCTCTATAAAGCCCATTTAGACATACACGGTTTAATCGCTTCAAAACGACAACCAAATTTTATTAAAATCAAATTTTTTGATTTCAAATATTTAATTATTAGCTTTTGAACAAAATTATACAGATTAATCTGAAATATTTAGAATTCTATTCGGTTAAAATTAGAACAGAATCTCTATAAAGCCCATTTAGACATGTACGTTTTAATCCCAACAAAACGATAACCAAATGTTATTAAATCAAATTTTATGAGTTGAAATATTTTATTATGGGCTTTTGAGCAAAATTATACAGATTAATCTCAAATTTTATGGTTTTTTCTCGGTTAAAATTCGAACGGATTCTCTATAGAGCATATTTAGACATGCTCGTATTAATCGCATCAAAATGACAAGAAAATGTTATTAAATTAAAATTATGAGTTCAAATAGTTAATTATAGGCTTTTGAACAAAATTGTACAGATTAATCTCAAATTTTCAGCTTTTTATTCGGTTAAAATTCCAGCGGAGTCTCTATAAAGCCCATTTAGACATGCACGTTTTAATCGCATCAAAATGACAACCAAATTTTATTAAAATCAAATTTTATGATTTCAAATAATTAATTATTAGCTTTTGAACAGAATTATACAGATTAATCTTAAATTTTCAGAAATTTACTCGGTTATAATTAGAACGGAATCTCTATAAAGCCCATTTAGACATGCACGTTTTAATCGCATCAAAACGACAACCATATTTTATTAAAATCAAATTTTATGATTTCAAATAATTAATTATTAGCTTTTGAACAAAATTATACAGATTAATCTGAAATTTTCAGAATTTTACTCGGTTAAAATTAGAACGGAATCACTATAAAGCCCATTTAGACATGCACGTTTTAATCCCATCAAAACAACAACCAAATGTTATTAAATCAAATTTTATGAGTTTAAATATTTAATTATGGGCTTTTGAACAAAATTATACAGCTTAACCTCAAATTTTAAGGTTTTTACTCTGTTAAAATTCGAACGGATTCTCTATAGAGCACATTTAGACATGCTCGTATTAATCGCATCAAAACGACAACCAAATGTTATTAAATTAAATTTTATGAGTTCAAATAGTTAATTATAGGCTTTTGAACAAAATTATACAGATTAATCTCAAATTTTCAGCTTTTTACTCGGTTAAAATTCGAACGGAATCTCTATACAGCCCATTTAGACATGCACGTTTTAATCGCATCAAAACGACAACCAAATTTTATTAAAATCAAATTTTTTGATTTTAAATAATTAATTATTAGCTTTTGAACAAAATTATACAGATTAATCTTAAATTCTCAGAAATTTACTCGGTTATAATTAGAAGGGAATCTCTATAAAGCCCATTTAGACATGCACGTTTTAATCCCAACAAAATGACAACCAAATATTATTAAATAAAATTTTATGAGTTTAAATATTTAATTATGGTCTTTTGAACAAAATTATACAGATTAATCTCAAATTTTCAGCTTTTTACTCGGTTAAAATTCGAACGGAATCTCTATAAAGCCCATTTAGACATGCACGTTTTAATCGCATCAAAACGACAACCAAATTTAATTAAAATC
Organism: Abelmoschus esculentus; assembly: GCA_035048815.1. Lineage (NCBI taxonomy): Eukaryota > Viridiplantae > Streptophyta > Magnoliopsida > Malvales > Malvaceae > Abelmoschus > Abelmoschus esculentus. Next base: position 14,405,620 of record JAUCBN010000007.1, on the reverse strand, counting down.
AATTTTTTTGATTTCAAATATTTAATTATTAGCTTCTGAACAAAATTATACAGATTAATCTGAAATATTTAGAATTTTATTCGGTTAAAATTAGAACGGAATCTCTATAAAGCCCAATTAGACATGTACGTTTTAATCCAAACAAAACGACAACCAAATGTTATTAAATCAAATTTTATGAGTTGAAATATTTTATTATGGGCTTTTGAACAAAATTATACAGATGAATCTCAAATTTTTAGGTTTTTACTCGGTTAAAATTCGAACGGATTCTCTATAGAGCATATTTAGACATGCTCGTATTAATCGCATCAAAACGAAAATCAAATGTTATTAAATTAAATTTTATGAGTTCAAATAGTTAATTATAGGCTTTTGAACAAAATTATACAGATTAATCTCAAATTTTCGCCTTTTTACTCGGTTAAAATTCGAACGGAATCTCTATAAAGCCCATTTAGACATGCAAGTTTTAATCGCATCAAAACAACAACCAAATTTTATTAAAATCAAATTTTATGATTTCAAATAATTAATTATTAGCTTTTGAACAAATTTATAGAGATTAATCTGAAATTTTCAGAAATTTACTCGGTTATAATTAGAACGGAATCTCTATAAAGCCCATTTAGACATGCACGTTTTAATCCCAACAAAACGACAACCAAATGTTATTAAATCAAATTTTATGAGTTTAAATATTTAATTATGGGCTTTTGAACAAAATTATATAGATTAATCTCAAATTTTAAAGTTTTTACTCGTTTAAAATTCGAACGGATTCTCTATAGAGCACATTTAGACATGCTCGTATTAATCGCATCAAAACGACAACCAAATGTTATTAAATTAAATTTTATGAGTTCAAATAGTTAATTATAGGCTTTTGAACAAAATTATACAGATTAATCTCAAATTTTCGCCTTTTTACTCGGTTAAAATTCGAACAAAATCTCTATAAAGCCCATTTAGACATGCAACTTTTAATCGCATCAAAACAACAACCAAATTTTATTAAAATCAAATTTTATGATTTGAAATAATTAATTATTAGCTTTTGAACAAAATTATACAAATTAATCTTAAATTTTCAGAAATTTACTCAGTTATAATTAGAACGGAATCTCTATAAAGCCCATTTAGACATGCACGTTTTAATCCCAACAAAACGATAACCAAATATTATTAAATCAAATTTTATGAGTTTAAATATTTAATTATGGGCTTTTGAACAAAATTATACAGATTAATCTCAAATTTTCAGCTTTTTACTCGGTTAAAATTCGAACGGAATCTCTATAAAGCCCATTTAGACATGCACGTTTTAATCGCATCAAAACGACAACCAAATTTTATTAAAATCAAATTTTTTGATTTCAAATATTTAATTATTAGCTTTTGAACAAAATTATACATATTAATCTGAAATATTTAGAATTTTATTCGGTTAAAATTAGAACGGAATCTCTATAAAGTCCATTTAGACATGTACGTTTTAATCCCAACAAAACGACAACCAAATATTATTAAATGAAATTTTATGAGTTGAAATATTTAATTACGGGCTTTTGAACAAAATTATACAGATTAATCTCAAATTTTTAGGTTTTTACTCGGTTAAAATTCGAACGGATTCTCTATAGAGCACATTTACACATGCTCGTATTAATCGCATCAAAACGACAACCAAATGTTATTAAATTAAAATTATGAGTTCAAATAGTTAATTATAGGCTTTTGAACAAAATTATACAGATTAATCTCAATTTTTCAGCTTTTTACTTGGTTAAAATTCGAACGGAGTCTCTATAAAGCCCATTTAGACATGCACGTTTTAATCGCATCAAAATGACAACCAAATTTTATTAAAAATCAAATTTTATGATTTCAAATAATTAATTATTAGCTTTTGAACAAAATTATACAGATTAATCTTAAATTTTCAGAAATTTACTCGGTTATAATTAGAACGGAATCTCTATAAAGCCCATTTAGACATGCACGTTTTAATCCCAACAAAACGACAACCAAATGTTATTAAATCAAATTTTATGAGTTTAAATATTTAATTATGGGCTTTTGAACAAAATTATACAGATTAATCTCAAATTTTAAAGTTTTTACTCGGTTAAAATTCGAACGGATTCTCTATAGAGCACATTTAGACATGCTCGTATTAATCGCATCCAAACGACAACCAAATGTTATTAAATCAAATTTTATGAGTTGAAATATTATGGGCTTTTGAATAGAATTATACAGATTAACCTCAAATTTTCAGCTTTTTACTCGGTTAAAATTCGAACGGAATCTCTATAAAGCCCATTTAGACATGCACGTTTTAATCGCATCAAAACGATAACCAAATTTTATTGAAATCAAATTTTATGATTTCAAATAATTAATTATTAGCTTTTGAACAAAATTATACAAATTAATCTTAAATTTTCAGAAATTTACTCGGTTATAATTAGAACGGAATCTCTATAAAACCCATTTAGACATGCACGTTTTAATCCCAACAAAACGACAACCAAATGTTATTAAATCAAATTTTATGAGTTGAAATATTTAATTATGGGCTCTTGAACAAAATTATACAGATTAATCTCAAATTTTAAAGTTTTTACTCGGTTAAAATTCGAACGGATTCTCTATAGAGCATGTTTAGACATGCTCGTATTAATCGCATCAAAACGACAACCAAATGTTATTAAATTAAATTTTATGAGTTCAAATAGTTAATTATAGTCTTTTGAACAAAATTATACAGATTAATCTCAAATTTTCAGCTTTTTACTCGGTTAAAATTCGAACGGAATCTCTATAAAGCCCATTTAGACATGCACGTTTTAATCGCATCAAAACGACAACCAAATGTTATTAAAATCAAATTTTTTGATTTCAAATATTTAATTATTAGCTTTTGAACATAATTATACATATTAATCTGAAATATTTAGAATTTTATTCGGTTAAAATTAGAACGGAATCTCTATAAAGTCCATTTAGACATGTACGTTTTAATCCCAACAAAACGACAACCAAATATTATTAAATGAAATTTTATGAGTTGAAATATTTAATTACGGGCTTTTGAACAAAATTATACAGATTAATCTCAAATTTTTAGGTTTTTACTCGGTTAAAATTCGAACGGATTCTCTATAGAGCACATTTAGACATGCTCCTATTAATCGCATCAAAACGACAACCAAATGTTATTAAATTAAAATTATGAGTTCAAATAGCTAATTATAGGCTTTTGAACAAAATTATATAGATTAATCTCAAATTTTCAGCTTTTTACTCGGTTAAAATTCGAACGGAATCTCTATAAAGCCCATTTAGACATGCACGTTTTAATCGCATCAAAATGACAATCAAATTTTATTAAAATCAAATTTTATGATTTCAAATAATTAATTATTAGCTTTTGAACAAAATTATACAGATTAATCTTAAATTTTCAGAAATTTACTCGGTTATAATTAGAAGGGAATCTCTATAAAGCCCATATAGACATGCATGTTTTAATCCCAACAAAACGACAACCAAATGTTATTAAATCAAATTTTATGAGTTGAAATATTTAATTATGGGCTTTTGAACAAAATTATACAGATTAATCTCAAATTTTAAGGTTTTTACTCGGTTAAAATTCGAACGGATTCTCTATAGACCATATTTAGACATGCTCGTATTAATCGCATTAAAACGACAACTAAATATTATTAAATTAAATTTTATGTGTTCAAATAGTTAATTATATTCTTTTGAACAAAATTATACAGATTAATCTCAAATTTTCAGCTTTTTACTCGGTTAAAATTCGAACAGAATCTCTATAAAGTCCATTTAGACATGCACGTTTTAATCGCATCAAAACGACAACCAAATTTTATTAAAATCAAATTTTATGATTTCGAATATTTAATTATTAGCTTTTGAACAAAATTATACAGATTAATCTAAAATTTTCAGAATTTTACTCGGTTAAAATTCGAACGGATTAGCTTTTTACTCGGTTAAAATTCGAACGGAAGTTAAAATTCGAACAGAAAAATTCGAACTGAGGATTAAATGGATCCCTCCTCTCCTCTCCTCTCTTCTCTCCTTTTCACACACACCTCCTCCTCCCTTGCGTCGGAGGTCGTTCTGCCCTTTGCTCCAACGTCATCTGCCATTTCCTCCTTGGCTCCTCCATCCTCGTTCGCCTCTGGGAGGAGGGATCTATCATCATCCGCTACATACCACTTTGATTACCACCCTCAATGAGGGATATAACCTCCGCCGGCAACGGTGGTTTTCATCACTATTATATTTTCGAGTTTTATCCTTTACGTTTCCGATCTATCTTCGTTTCTTGCAGGCTTGGCTACGTTCGGCCATCCACCAATCCGGCGGCGTTCTTGGCTACGTTCGGCATCTGCACACCTTTGTACTTACCACCCTCAATGAGGGATTTCATCAACGCCGGCAACGTTGGTTATGTGTTCGGGTTTGTTTCCCTTACCTTGTCGGTTTGCTTCCGCTTCCGCCTTGTTTCTTGCGGTCTTGGCCACGTTCGGCCGTCCACCGGACCAGTTATGATTCTATGGAGAGAAGGGTCCTGTTATGTACCGATGGTATCTAGTCATGTTCTGGGTTTTTCTTATGATCGATGGCAACAGTGGTCACCATGTTTGGCTTTGTTCCTGTCGAGTCTTGCTCGGCATCTTCACCTCCGTTACTTGGGTCCCTTCCTGAGCTCGTCCTCCCTGCTTTTCGGTTCTCCTTGGGAATTAGTTTTGGCACAGTTCGTCGCCTACCGATTTAGGTCTCCTGATGATCAAGTTGTTTGGCAAGGGTGGGGTTTTGGTTTCGTCTCTCTCTGCTTTCTGGTCTTGCTTCGGTCAAGATCAACGCTACGTTCTTGCATGAATCGAGCCCTGCCTCTTTGCTTGCTTGGGGACCACGATGAAGTAACGGCCTTGACAGGCGGTTCTGCCCTGATGAGGTGTTGGGTTATCCATTTGGCTTCGAATTATCAAGACAGGTATGATATTTTCTTTGTGGTGTTACGTTTATTTACAAATTATCGAATGTTATCTTCATGGTTACGGTATAAGGTGTCTATGGCTCATCAAATTACATGTCGTTATGTTATCTATCGTTATCTTATCTACCTATCTTTTTTTTTTTGTTGTTGTTGTCTTCTTTATCTCTTCTTTACTGGTAATGCTGATGTGCTATTTAGTTCTCTTGCGGCTTTTTCTCATCCTTTGTGATAACTCTACATTCACTTGTTATACACCAACCTTATATAAGGTTCATACCAACACCTTACATGGTGTCTTATTGAAACAATGGTCTAACTATCAGACTTTTATACCAACTACTACTTTGTATCTAATCTTTTATTTTATTCTAATATTCTTCAAACTTCTTCCATCCTACAATTTCTTCCTTCCTGGAATCTTTCTCTTTTCAATTAAAAATACAATATTTATTCTTTTTCAAACTCTTATACCTTTTTTAATAGTTTTTTGGCCTCTTTTTTCCAACTATCTTTTCTTCCTTTTTAAAAGATATTCTATTCCTTTTCAGACTCCTTTCCTCTATTTTAATCCTGATGAAATTCTTATATCTTACTTTCATATGAACTTTTCACCTATATATAAGATCATATATTCCACTCATGATTTATTCTTTCTCATATTTCCTTCACATTGTCGCCCATCCTCTCCTTTTCTTTCTTCGATGGACTCTAAATCTTTTCTCCAACAACTCGGGAATATCCAATTCACTGAGGAAGAACAATCCACTATCTTTCAACCTAGTCTACCTTGGGACTCTGCTGATGCTGACTCACATATGACTCTTTTAGGGAACCTGATTACCTCAAAGGATATTGATGATCAGATTATTATTAAAGTTTTCACCAAAATCTGGACCCCGGCTAAACTATCTTCTATGCGATCACTGCGGCCACGGCTGTTTCTAATCGGCTTCAAGGATGAAAAGATTAAAGAGGATATCTTGTCCAGGGGACCATGGACCTATAAGGATGAGTGGCTTTCCCTTACTCAATATGATCCTGCTATTAGCATTGATGATCACTCATTCATAACAATGAATGTGTGGGTACGAATTTACAATATTCCACCTATCCTTCTTACTTCGGAGGAATCTGCTAACAATACTGGTGAATCACTCGGAGCTCTCATAGGAACTGTTACAAAAATTGACACGAGGAAAATGGATTTCAATATGGTTGACTATCTTCGGGTAGGGTTAACTCTAGATGCTTCCAAACTAGTCCGACGTTGTGTTGCTATCGGCGGGGGCTCTTCTACCCGTTTTTGTCCTCTACAATACGAACGCCTTCCCACTCTATGCCACTGTTGTGGTCGTGTTGGCGACTCTCTTGAATTTTGCAATATTCCAATTGAGGAAAGGCCTGAACAACTTCAATATGGCGACTGGCTCCGCTATCTACCTAAGAAAAAGGTTGCTTAACCTATGCAGAGAGGACGCATCCGTTACATCTCGCAAAGCCCTCAGGCATCTCCCTCCACGGGCACCAATGGTAAAGGCAAGGCTCCTGTGACAAACCTACCAGCTCAGGAGAACGCCCTTCCTTCTGAGTCTACGCCTGTTTTCTCACAAGGCCCTTGTATTCTTCCAACTGTTCCAAGTAAATTATCTGTTCGATGTGGTCCTACTCAACTCTTGCAAACGGTCTTTCCGGATCTAGAATCCAATGTAACTACTCGACCTAAGGTCCCTAATGGTGATGCTGATGGCAGCTTATCGGCACCAGAGCTCCAGGATTTGGAGTTAGAGCTTGCCAATGACGCCGCCTTCCAGGAGACTGCTGACTGGATTGAAAATGCACCGCCAACCAAGAGAATTGTTCGAGCAATTCCTACTAGGGGCTCTAAAAGAACTCCACCATCCGATGAGGGTTCTCGGCCTAAACGCCCTCGACCACCTCCTAAAGGGTCTGCAGAAAAAGCTAGGATGAGCAGCACAAACAACTCTCCGGCGGAGGTTGACAGTGGTCAACCCCGCCGTGCCAAATGATCGACCTTCTATGGGACTGTCATGGCTACGGCTCCGCTATGACAGTTCCTGCTTTACCTTTTGTTTCTTTTATGCATGGCGCGACCTTTAGTTCCTTGAGCTTGTTAGGATAGTGTTTCTTTTTTGCACCTTCTATTGGCTTTGTTTTTTATTGGAGTAATAATATTTCCTTTACCCTGTTTTTTTACTTTGTTTATCTTTTTATTCCTCTTTCCTTTATTCTTTTCGTTACTTTTACTAGTTTCATCTTTTGTTCTTCTTTTTTCTCTTACTTTATTCCTGTTTCTTTTTTGGATTTCCTACTACATATACCACCCTTCAAATGGGCTTCCTCTAACACCCACTTGGGTGTATCATTCCTTTCCAGGGGGTATTGCCTTCTTGGCCTACTTATTTTTACTATAAATTTTTGGATAGCTGGGATGAGCAGCTTTAACAACTCTTCGGCGGTGGTTGATGATGTTCAACCCCGCCGAGAGAAATGAAAATCCTATGTTGGAACTGTCAGGGTCTTGGCAACACCCAGGCAGTTCTTGCTTTACAACGCACCGTCTCCAAGCACGATGCTGACTGTCTTTTCCATTGTGAAACCAGATTAAACAGACAAAACATGGATCGTATTCGGCTTAAACTTGGAATGCATGGCAGTTTTGCAATTGATCCCAGCCCTTCCTGCACAGGACTTGCCATCATATGGAATAATAAATCATCTATTGATCTTCTCTCATACTCAGACAGACATATTGATGTTATTGTTACATTTGATCAACTTCATTTCCATTTTACTAGCCTGCATGGCTTCCCTGAAATAGCAAACAAACGCAAAACTTGGCAATTAATAGATTCTCTGAATGTAGCTAGCTCCCTTCCTTGGCTTTTAGGGGGGGACTTTAATGAAATCCTCTATGACAATGAAAAACAAGGTGGTTCTCGTCGTGCTCGTTCGCAAATTAATAACTTTCGGGAATGTCTTGATAAGAATGATCTTTTTGACTGTAAACCAAAGTCTGGATGGTTCACTTGGACTAGATCGGCACGTAACAGGTTACCATTATGGAAAGATTAGATAGATTCCTTGGTAATTCAACCTGGTTTACTACTTTCCCTAGCTGTCAAGCTATCTCTTTCTTTCAGGCGCGTTCTGATCACTGTCCCATTTTAATGGATACTAGGCCTGTACAGGGCCCTCCTAAAGTGCGATCCAACACCTTGTTTCGTTACGAGAACTGCTGGGCTGATAATCCAGAGGTCCTCTTGCGTATTAAAGAATTATGGTCCACTCCGACTCGCTCGGCTCTTAGTAAACTCCGCGATATTCGACATTTCCTTGCTACTTGGCAATCTAATAAGCGGTTGAAATCCAACAAGCGTATTTCCCAATTGAATGATTTCATCAATCTGAGTCTAGCTCGTCATCTCTCTGTATTTGCCACTAATGCCCTTCTTTCTGCTAAACAGGAGCTTGATAGTCTGCTCAACGCGAAAGAAATCTATTGGGCTCAACGAGCTCGTACACTCTGGCTAGAACATGGGGACAAAAACACTTCTTTTTTTCATGCCCGATCGACTAATCGTCGACGGAAAAACCAGATTATTGGGCTTTTCAACAATCACAATATATGGCAAACTCATTCCAATGATATTATGTCTGTTGCAGTTACTTACTTTCAAAGTCTTTTCACGTCATCCTCTCCCATAGTAGACTCGTCAATTTTGGACAACATTCCCACTATTGTTTCTGAATCAATGAATAATGAAATTAACAAGGACTTCACTTCAGAAGAAGTTCATATTGCTTTCCGCGATATCGACCCAAGGAAGGCACCGGGAGTTGACGGTTTTCCAAGTGGCTTCTTTCGGAAGCACTGGGATATCCTTGGCCATGATTTTTTAACTCTCTGTCTCGAGCTGCTCCGAGGGTCCATTAACATGGAAGAAGTCAATCATACTATTATTGTGCTTATCCCTAAAATTGCCGAACCTACTACAATGCGTCATTTCCGACCTATTAGTCTCTGCACAATTATCTATAAAACTTTTTTCGAAGGTGCTTGTTAACCGGTTGAAATCTATTATACCCCTTTGTATTAGTAGCAACCAAGCTGCTTTTGTTCAAGGTAGGAACATTACTGATAATATTCTTATAGCACATGAACTCATCCACACCCTAAATACTGATGCTACATCCCTTGCGAAAGGTGCTATTTTAAAATTAGATATGGAAAAGGCCTTTAACCGCGTTGAATGGACTTTTTTAGAACACATTATGATTCGCCTAGGATTCAGCTCCAATTGGGTGTCCCTTATTATGAGATGTGTATCCTCCGTCACTTTTTAAGTGCGGGTGAATGATTCTCTTTCCTAACCTTTTAAACCTTATAGGGGTTTACGACAAGGGGACCCTCTCTCCCCTTTTTTGTTTCTTTTCTTTACACAGGGCCTCTCTGCTCTGCTTAATGCTGAGCAATCCTCTGGTAACCTACCGAGGCTTTGTGCTAGCAGAAATGGGCCACGTGTCAACCACCTTCTTTTCGCAGACGACTGTCTTGTTTTTATTAAAACCAAAATGGCAGAAGTGCGACACCTTAGGGATGTTTTGCACGCTTATGCCACTTCGTCTGGGCAAGCGGTGAACTTTGAGAAATCTACTATTTTCTATTCCCGGAAAACCCCCTTATCACTTCGTTTGGCCATCAATGACATCCTCCATGTTAGGGAGGTGGATGACCCTGGATTTTATCTAGGAGTCCCTCTTCTCATTGGAAAGAACAAAACAACTGCTCTGGGGTTTACCAGAGATAAAATGTCTGCCAGAATGAACAGCTGGGACAAACATCTCCTATCTTTTAGTGGGAGAGAAATTTTCATCAAATCTGTTAGACAATCCATGCCTCAATATGTGATGTCTTGCTACCTTCTACCACAAAATATTATTGATGACATGACTACTTCTATACGCTGTTACTGGTGGTCTGGGAAATCTGGTAAAAAAGGATGGCACATGCTTCCTTGGGACACTGTCTGTCTCCCAAAAGCGGCCGGGGGAATTGGCTTTCGTGACCTACACCATTTTAATATTGCATTACTTGGTAAACAGATTTGGCACCTTATGTGTGCTCCAGGAAACCTCCTTAGCCAAATCTATAAATGCAAGTACCACCCAACGGGTTCTGTCCTAGATGTTGTTTCCTCACGGAGTTCTTCTTTTGCTTGGAAAGGGCTAAGTACAGCTATTTCTAAACTTCGCGATGGTTTCTTTTTACGCCCTAGAATGTCCAGTGCCGTCCAGATCCACTTTGACAAATGGGGTGGATCTCAGCCTTTACACCTGTATGGTGATTATGAGATAAACGATGAAATTCCTTTACGCGCAGGTTTATTCATGATACCTAATCTACCCAGATGGGACGAATCAAAAGTTCGGGATTACGTTACACATGAGGATGCTAATACTATCCTTAATGTTCCAATTATTAATGATACAAAAGATACCACCCTCTAGGGCCACCATGATTCTGGTATCTATTCTGTACGATCGGGTTATCAATTTTTGCAGCTTCTGCCAGGTCCAGTTAACAGGCCCTCTAAACTTTGGAAAGTTCTTTCTAAATTGCCCACTATTCCTAAGGTACGGTCTTTTGGTTGGCGGTTATGTCATGATGCACTACCATCTGGTCATAAAATCCTTCAGGACAATCTAGGTTCGGGGATTTGCTCTATTTGCAATTCATCCATTGAAACCACCCTCCATGCTATGAGGGACTGCCCTAGTGCCAGGGAGGCGTTTCAGTTGGCAAGACTTCCAACTCAAATTCTGTCTCCCGTTTATATCTCCCCTCTCCAGTGGCTTTCTGCGGCATCTGGTTTTCTTTCTCTTCATCAATTCTCTTTATTTCTCACAATCTTATGGAATCTTTGGAATCGGCACAACGACTTTGTCCATAATAACCATCTTCAACTGGTTTGGTTAACCGTTACTAATGCTTTAAGCCTTTTCAATGACTACACTTCAGTTAATAATGCCTCCCGACTCCACTCCCGGCTAGCTGAGCCCATTCTCGCTTCCGCTAGATGGACGAAACCAGATCTTGGTTACGTCAAGATTAACACGGATGGTGCTTTCGACCCCGTGTTAAAGGGAGCAGCTGCTGGTGTCATTGCTAGAGATTCCTCTGGCATTGTTCTTGGCGGTTGTTCTTTGCCTCTCCTTTGCCCGGATCCTGCCTCTGCCGAAGCTCTTGCCCTCTTGGAAGGTCTGAAGTTTGCCATTTCTAAGGGATGGACCCGTGTTGTTTTCGAGACTGACTCCGCCTCCATTGCTAATAAGGTCAATGATGTCATTTACCAAGATCTTTCCTCTGTGCAACCTTTGGTGTCTCGTATCCGTTCAACTCTTGGTACTTTGCCTGATTATAATATTTGTTATGTACCTAGAGATGCTAATGTTGTAGCCCACGTCCTAGCTACTAGGGCTTTGCGTTCTTTTACTTCCTGTGTTTTTTCTATTGACTTTCCCGATTTTATTCGAGCTTCTGTAAACTCGGAGGGGTTCTCCTCCCCTTCTCAATAATATCTTGGGTACTCTTTTCCCCATAGGGGCCTACTCACCCCCTGGGGTGTTTGGCTATAGGTTTTTTTTAATGAGGCCCTTTCCTAAAAAAAAATTCGAACGGATTCTCTATAGAGCACATTTAGACATGCTCGTATTAATCGCATCAAAACGATAACCAAATGTTATTAAATTAAATTTTATGAGTTCAAATAGATAATTATAGGCTTTTGAACAAAATTTTACAGATTAATCTCAAATTTTCAACTTTTTACTCGGTTAAAATTCGAATGGAATCTCTATAAAGCCCATTTAGACATGCACGTTTTAATCGCATCAAAACGACAACCAAATTTTATGATTTCAAATATTTAGTTATTATCTTTTGAACAAAATTATACAGATAAATCTGAAATTTTCAGAATTTTACTCGGTTAAAATTAGAACGGAATCTCTATAAAGCCCATTTAGACATACACATTTTAATCCCAACAAAACGACAACCAAATGCTATTAAATCAAATTTTATGAGTTGAAATATTTAATCATAGGCTTTTGAACAAAATTATACAGATTAATCTCAAATTTTAAGGATTTTACTCGGTTAAAATTCTAACGGATTCTCTATAGAGCATATTTAGACATGCTCGTATTAATTACATCAAAACGACAACCAAATGTTATTAAATTAAATTTTATGAGTTCCAATAGTTAATTATAGTCTTTTGAACAAAATTATACAGATTAATCTCAAATTTTCAGCTTTTTACTCGGTTAAAATTCGAACGTAATCTCTATAAAGCCCATTTAGACATGCACGTTTTAATCGCATCAAAACGACAACCAAATTTTATTAAAATCAAATTTTATGATTTCAAATAATTAATTATTAGCTTTTGAACAAAATTATACAGATTAATCTTAAATTTTCAGAAATTTACTCGTTTATAATTAGAATAGAATCTCTATAAAGCCCATTTAGACATGCACGTTTTAATCCCAACAAAACGATAACCAAATATTATTAAATAAAATTTTCTGAGTTTAAATATTTAATTATGGGATTTTAAACAAAATTATACAGATTAATCTCAAATTTTAAGGTTTTTACTCGGTTAAAATTCGAACGGATTCTCTATGGAGTACATTTAGACATGCTCGTATTAATCGCATTAAAACGACAACCAAATGTTATTAAATTAAATTTTATGAGTTCAAATAGTTAATTATAGTCTTTTGAACAAAATTATACAGATTAATCTCAAATTTTCAGCTTTTTACTCGGTTAAAATTCGAACGGAATCTCTATAAAGCCCATTTAGACATGCACGTTTTAATCGTAATAAAACTGCAACCAAATTTTATTAAAATCAAATTTTATGATTTCAAATATTTAATTATTAGCTTTTGAAAAAATTATATAGATTATTCTGAAATTTTTAGAATTTTACTCGATTAAAATTCGAACGGATTCTTTATAGAGCATATTTTATCATGCTCGTTTTAATCGCATCAAAACGACAACCAAATGTTATTAAATTAAATTTTATGAGTTCAAAAAATTAATTATTTGCTTTTGAACAAAATTATATAGATTAATCTTAAATTTTCAGAATTTTACTCGGTTAAAATTAGAACGGAATCTCTATAAAGCCCATTTAGACATGCACGTTTTAATCGCATCAAAACGACAACAAAATTTTATGATTTCAAATATTTAATTATTATCTTTTGAACAAAATTATACAGATAAATCTGAAATTTTCAGAATTTTACTCGGTTAAAATTAGAACGGAATCTCTATAAAGCCCACTTAGACATGCACGTTTTAATCCCAACAAAACGACAACCAAATGTTATTAAATCAAATTTTATGAATTGAAATATTTAATTATGGGCTTTTGAACAAAATTACACAGATTAATCTCAAATTTTAAGGATTTTACTCGGTTAAAATTCGAACGGATTCTCTATAGAGCACTTTTAGACATGCTCGTATTAATCCCATCAAAACGACAACCAAATGTTATTAAATTAAATTTTATGAGTTCAAATAGTTAATTATATACTTTTGAACAAAATTATACAGATTAATCTCAAATTTTCAGCTTTTTACTCGGTTAAAATTCGAATAGAATCTCTATAAAGCCCATTTTGACATGCAGGTTTTAATCGCATCAAAAGGAAAACCAAATTTTATTAAAATCAAATTTTATGATTTCAAATAATTAATTATTAGCTTTTGAACAAAATTATACAGATTATTCTCAAATTTTCAAAAATTTACTCGGTCATAATTTGAACGGAATATCTATAAAGCCCATTTAGACATGCACGTTTTAATCCCAACAAAACGACAACCAAATGTTATTAAATCAAATTTTATGAGTTTAAATATTTAATTATGGGCTTTTGAATAAAATTATACAGATTAATCCCAAATTTTAAGGTTTTTATTCGGTTAAAATTTGAACGGATTCTCTATAGAGCATATTTAGACATATTCGTATTAACCGCATCAAAACGATAACCAAATATTATTAAATTAAATTTATAAGTTCAAATAGTTAATTATAGGCTTTTAAACAAAATTATACAGATTAATCTCAAATTTTCAGCTTTTTACTCGGTTAAAATTCGAACGGAATCTCTATAAAGCCCATTTAAACATGCACGTTTTAATCGCATCAAAACGACAACCAAATTTTATTAAAATAAAATTTTATGATTTCAAATAATTAATTATTAGCTTTTGAACAAAATTATACAAATTAATCTCAAATTTTCAGCTTTTTACTCTGTTAAAATTCGAACGGAATCTCTATAAAGCCCATTTAGATATGCACATTTTAATTGCATCAAAACGACAATCAAATTTTATTAAATCAAATTTTATGATTTCAAATATTTAATTATCGGCTTTTGAACAAAATTATACAGATTAATCTCAAATTTTAAGGTTTTTACTCGGTTAAAATTTGAACGGATTCTCTATAGAGCACATTTATATATGCTCGTATTAATCGCATCAAAACGACAACCAAATGCTATTAAATTAAATTTTATGAGTTCAAATAGTTAATTATAGGCTTTTGAACAAAATTATACAGATTAATCTCAAATTTTCAGCTTTTTACTCGGTTAAAATTCAAACGGAATCTCTATAAAGCCCATTTAGATATGCACGTTTTAACCGCATCAAAACGACAACCAAATTTTACTAAAATCAAATTTTATGATTTCATATAATTAATTATTAGCTTTTGAACAAAATTATACAGATTAATCTTAAATTTTCAGAAATTTACTCGGTTATAATTAGAACGGAATCTTTATAAAGCCCATTTAGACATGAACGTTTTATTACCAACAAAACGACAATCAAATATTATTAAATCAAATTTTATGAGTTTAAATATTTAATTATGGGCTTTTGAACAAAATTATACAGATTAATCTCAAATTTTAAGGTTTTTACTCAGTTAAAATTCGAACGGATACTCTATAGAGCTTATTTAGATATGCTCGTATTAATCGCATCAAAACAACAACAAAATGTTATTTAATTAAATTTTATGAGTTCAAATAGTTAATTATAGGCTTTTGAACAAAATTATACAGATTAATCTCAAATTTTCAGCTTTTTACTCGGTTAAAATTCGAACGGAATCTCTATAAAGCCCATTTAGACAAGCACGTTTTAATAGCATCAAAACGACAACAAAATTTTATTAATATCAAATTTTATGATTTCAGATATTTAATTATTAGCTTTTGAACAAAATTATACCGATTAATCTGAAATTTTCAGAAATTTACTCGGTTATAATTAGAACGGAATCTCTATAAAACCCATTTAGACATGCACGTTTTAATCACAACAAAACGACAACCAAATATTATTAAATCAAATTTTATGAGTTTAAATATTTAATTATGGGCTTTTGAATAAAATTATACAGATTAATCTCAAATTTTAAGGTTTTTACTCGGTTAAAATTTGAACGGATTCTCTATAGAGCACATTTAGACATGCTCGTATTAATCGTATCAAAACGACAACCAAATGTTATTAAATTAAATTTTATGAGTTCAAATAGTTAATTATAGTCTTTTGAACAAAATTATACAGATTAATCTGAAATTTTCAGAATTTTACTCGGTTAAAATTCGAACAGAATCTCTATAAACCCCATTTAGACATGCACATTTTAATCGCATCAAAACGACAACCAAATTTTTTTAAAATTAAATTTTATGATTTCAAATAATTAATTATTAGCTTTTGAACAAAATTATACCGATTAATCTGAAATTTTCAGAAATTTACTCGGTTATAATTAGAACGGAATCTCTATAAAACCCATTTAGACATGCACGTTTTAATCACGACAAAACAACAACCAAATATTATTAAATCAAATTTTATGAGTTTAAATATTTAATTATAGGCTTTTGAACAAAATTATACAGATTAATCTTAAATTTTAAGGTTTTTACTCGGTTAAAATTTGAACGGATTCTCTATAGAGCACATTTAGACATGCTCGTATTAATCGCATCAAAACGATAACCAAATGTTATTAAATTAAATTTTATGAGTTCAAATAGTTAATTATAGGCTTTTGAACAAAATTATACAGATTAATCTCAAATTTTCAGCTTTTTACTCGGTTAAAATTCGAATGGAATCTCTATAAAGCCCATTTAGACATGTACGTTTTAATCGCATCAAAACGGCAACCAAATTTTATTAAAATCTGATTTTATGATTTCAAATATTTAATTATTAGCTTTTGAACAAATTTATACAGATTAATCTGAAATGTTCAGAATTTTACTCGGTTAAGATTCGAACGTATTCTCTATAGAGCACATTTAGACATGCTTGTATTAATCGCATCAAAACGACAACCAAATGTTATTAAATTAAATTTTATGAGTTCAAATAGTTAGGCTTTTGAACAAAATTATACAGATTAATCTCAAATTTTCAGCTTTTTACTCACTTAAAATTCAAACAGAATCTCTATAAAGCCCATTTAGACATGCACGTTTTAATCGCATCAAAACGACAACCAAATTTTATTAAAATCAAATTTTATGATTTCAAATAATTAATTATTAGCTTTTGAAAAAAATTATACAGATTAATCTTAAATTTTCAGAAATTACACGATTATAATTAGAACGGAATATCTATAAAGCCCATTTAGACATGTACGTTTTAATCCCAACAAAACGACAACTAAATGTTCTTAAATAAAATTTTATGATTTTAAATATTTAATTATGGGCTTTTGAACAAAATTATACAGATTAATCTCAAATTTTAAGGTTTTTACTCGGTTAAAATTCGAACGGATTCTCTATAGAGCACATTTAGACATGCTCGTATTAATCGCATCAAAACGACAACTAAATGTTATTAAATTAAATTTTATGAGTTCAAATAGTTAATTATAGGCTTTTGAACAAAATTACACAGATTAATCTCAAATTTTCAGCTTTTTACTTGGTTAAAATTTGAACGGAGTCTCTATAAAGCCCATTTAGACATGCATATTTTAATCGCATCAAAACGATAACCAAATTTTATTAAAATCAAATTTTATGATTTCAAATATTTAATTATTAGCTTTTGAACAAAATTATACATATTAATCTGAATTTTTCCGAATTTTACTCGGTTAAAATTAGAACGGAATCTCTATAAAGCCCATTTAGACATGCACATTTTAATCCCAACAAAACAACAATCAAATGTTATTAAATCAAATTTTATGAGTTTAAATATTTAATTATGGGATTTTGAATTAAATTATATAGATTAATCTCAAATTTTAAAGTTTTTACTCGGTTAAAATTCGAACGGATTCTCTATAGAGCACATTTAGACATGCTCGTATTATTCGCATCAAAACAACAACCAAATGTTATTAAATTAAATTTTTTGAGTTCAAATACTTAATTATAGTCTTTTGAACAAAATTATATGGATTAATCTTAAATTTTCAACTTTTTACTCGATTAAAATTCGAACCGAATCTCTATAAAGCCCATTTAGACATGCACGTTTTAATCGCATTAAAACGACAATCAAATTTTATTAAAATCAAATTTTATGATTTCAAGCATGTTAGTTCTTTTATGGTTGTTAGTTTAATTAATGCATGTCACTTCATTTAAAGTCTAAGACCTTATTGATGTTTGTTAGTTCATTAAGTGAGTTAGTTCATTTAATTAAACAAGTTTATTTAATTTAACTAGCTTATTAAGTTTCTTCCCAGCATTTGTTTTATTGAATAGAGTTGTTATCTAGTGGTTGCTCACATATTTTCAGCTAAGGTATTCATTTGGGATCAAATGGTTGATTATTTTCTACAAGAATGACAAAGATATTTACCACCAATTGAAGATACTTGAAGACACCATGATGTCTGATCAATTGCAAGACCTTCAAGGGAGATTTACACCACTTAAAGGTTGTCAGTTTCAACAATAAAAGAAAGACATTGATGAGCTCCTAAATACGCCACTTAAAGAGGCACTTAAATACCACTTAAGAGCTACTTAATCCTCCATCAAGCTGATCAGCTTTTTATCAGAGAAGACATGCAATGAAAGCCTTCATTATCACCACTTAAGGGAGAGTAAAGGTGGGAATTAAAACAACACTTAATGAGGGAATTCAAGGAATATCTATCAACTTGTTCCGTATTTTTGGATTAGATACAAGCATATTTGAGTCTTGAGGTCTGCATCAAACTTATTCCCCTATTACTTAGCTTTCCAACTCACTTTGAATCACCTCAATCCGATATAAGGAGCTTAAGATATAATTAAATTATTGAAGACAATACATGCTGGAAATTCAATACGGGAATAGTCACAAGATGCTTCTTCTAAAAATTCAAGAGACCATTCAATTGCTAAATTCAATGCTTTATCAATAGCCCATTAAAGGAGGATGAATGAAAACTTAATCAAGCATCAGCCCAAGGGTTTCTACATGTGGATGATATGTATATCTACATTCATTCTAAGAATATCCACATTCATCCTTTTAGATCAAACTTTTGGTTGTCAATTATAGATGAGGGACCGTTCATTATGACATACACTCGAAAAGAAGTGTCTTTCACCGCGACATATGCTCAAAGAGAGGGGTCAACCATCACGGTATACGCTCAAAGAAAGGGAGCGTTCATTATGACATGCACTCAAAGAGAGGGGTCATTCATCGCGACATACGCTCAAAAAAAGGGGTCGTCCATCACGGTATACGCTCTAAGAAAGATACCGTTAATTATGAAATGCACTCGAAGATAGGGGTCATTCATCGCGACATACGCTCAAAGATAGCGGTCGTCCATCACGACATACACTCTAGGAAAGGGATTGTTCATTATGTCATTCACTCGATGAGAGGGGTATTCATCGCGACATACGCTCAAATTAAAGGGTAGTCCATCGCGGTATATGCTCTAAGAAAGGGACCGTTTATTCTGACATACACTCGAATAGTGGGGTCATTCATTGCAACATACGCTCATATAAAGGGGTCGTCGATCACGGTATACGGTCAAAGAGAGGGACCATTACTAATGACATGCACTAGAAGAGATGGGTCATTCATTGTGACATACGGTCAAAGAGAAGGGTCGTCCATCACATCATATGCTCAAAGAGGGGACAATTCATTATGCCATACGCTCGAAGAGAGGGGTCATTCACCGTGACATACGCGCAAAGAGAGGGTCACCCATCATTGCGTACTCTCAAAGAGAGGGACCGTTCATTATGACATGCACTCGAAGAGAGGACCATTCTTCGCGACATACGCTCAAAGAGAGGGGTCGTCTAACACGGTATACGCTCAAATAGAGGGACCGTTCACCATGACATGCACTCGAAGAGAGGGGTCATTCATCACTACATACGCTTAAAGAGAGAGGTCGTCCATCACGGCACACACTCAAAGAGAGGGAATGTTTATTATGACATGTTCGCGAAGAGAGGGGTCATTCACCGCAATATACGCTTAAAGAGAGGGATCGTCCATCACGGTATACGCTTTAAGAAAGCGATCGTTCATTATGACATGCACTCGAAGAGTGTAGTCATTCATCACGACATATGCTCGAAGAGAGGGATCGCCCATCACGGTATACGCTCAAAGAGAGGGACTGTTCACCATGAAATGCACTCGAAGAGAAGGGTCATTCATCACAACATTTGCTCAAAGAGAGGGGTCATCGATCATGATATACGCTCAAAGAGAGTTATCGTTCATTATAACATGTACTGGAAGAGAGGGGTCATTCATCACGATACAAGCTCAAAGAGAGGGGTCGTCCATAATGGTACACGCTCTTAGAAAGGGATTGTTCATTATGACATGAACTCGAATAGAGGGGTCATTCATCGCGACATATGCTCCAAGAGAAGGGTCGTCTATCACGGTATACGCTCTAAGAAAGGGACCATTAATTATGAAATGCACTCAAAGAGAGGGGTCATTCATCGCGAGATACGCTCAAAGATAGGGGTCGTCCATCCCGATATACACTCAAAGAGAGGTGTCATTTGCCTTGACATTCACTCGAAGGAAAGGGTCATTCATCGCAACATACGCTCAAAGTGAGTGGTCATTGATAACGGTATACGCACAAAGAGAGGGACCATTCATTATGACATGAACTCAAATAGAGGTGTCATTCATCACGATATATGGTCAAGAGAGGGGTCGTCCATCACGGTATACGCACAAAGAGATGGACCGTTTATTATGACTTACGCTCGAAGAGAGGGGTCATTCACCGTGACATACGGTCAAGGAGAAGGGTCATCCATCATGGTATACGCTCTAAGAAAGCGACCGTTGATTATGGAAAGCACTCGAAAAGAGGGGTCATTTATCGCAACATACACTCAAAGAGAAGGGTCTCCATCACATTATAAGCTCTAAGTATGGGACTGTTTACTATGACATGCACTCGAAGAGAGGGTTCATTCCTCCCGACATACGCACAAAGAAAGGGACTATTCATTATCACATGCACTTTGAAAATAGGGGTCATCCATCACGGTATACGCTCTAAGAAAGGGACCGTTTATTATAGAATGACCTCGAAGAGAGGGTTCATTCATCGCAACAAACGCTCAAAGAGAAGGGTCGTCAATCACGTTATAACCTCTAAGGAAGGGATTGTTTATTATGACATGCACTCGAAGAGATGGGTCATTTCTCGCGACGTACGCTCAAAGAGAAGGGGTCGTCCATCATGGTATTTCTTAGAGTGTCTACCGTGATGGCTGCCCCTCTTTTTTCAGCATATGTCGCGGTGAATGACCCCTCTCTTCGCGTGTATGTCATAATGAACGGTCCCTCTCTTTGAGCGTATACCATAATGGACGACCCATCTCTTTGAGCGTATGACACGGTGAATGACTCCTCTCATCGAGTGCATGTCATAATGAAACATTCCCTTCCTTAGAGCGTATACCGTGATGGATGACCCCTCTATTTGAGAGTATGTTGCGATGAATGATCCTTTTCTTCACGTGCATGTCTTGGAGAACGGTCCCTCTCTTCGAGCGTATACCGTGATGGACGACCCCTCTCTTTGAGCGTATACCACGAAGAATGACCCCTCACTTTGAGTGCGTGTCAAAATGAACGGTCCCTTTCTTAGAGCGTATACCGTGATGGACGACCCCTCTCTTTGAGTGTATGTCATAATGAACGGTCCCTCTCTTTGAGCGTATACCGTGATGGACGACCCCTCTCTTTGAGTGTATGCCATGATGGGCGACCCCTCTCTTTGAGCGTATGCCGCGATGAATGATCCC
Organism: Abelmoschus esculentus; assembly: GCA_035048815.1. NCBI lineage: Eukaryota > Viridiplantae > Streptophyta > Magnoliopsida > Malvales > Malvaceae > Abelmoschus > Abelmoschus esculentus. Next base: position 14,384,148 of record JAUCBN010000007.1, on the reverse strand, counting down.
TCTATTCAAGTTCATGTCATGGTGAACAAGGCCTCTCTTTGAGCATATACCGTGATGGATGACCCCTCTCTTTGGGCGTATGTCGCGATGAACAACCCCTCTCTTCGAGTGCATGTCATAATGAATGGTCCTTTTCTTACAGCGTATACCGTGATGGACGACCCCTCTTTTTGAGCGTATGCCGCGATGAATGACACCTCTTCTCGACTGTATATCATAATGAACGGACCCACTCTTTGAGCGTATACCGTGATGGAAAACCCCATTTTTTAAGCGTATGTCGCGATGAATAACCCCTCTTTGATTGCATGTCACAATTAATGGTCCCTCTCTTTGACCGTATACCATAATGGACGACCCTTCTCTACGAGCGTATGTCGCGATGAATGACCCCTCTCTTTGAGTATAGGTCATAATGAACGGTCCCTCTCTTTGAGCGTATAACGTAATGGACGAGACCCTTCTCTTTGAGCGTATGTCAAGATGAATGACCCTCTCTTCGAGTACAGGTCATAAGGAACGATCCCTCTCTTTGAGCGTATACCATAATGGACGAGACCCTTCCCTTTGAGAGTATGTCGAGATGAATGTCCCCTCTCTTTGAGTGCATGTCATAATGAACAGTCCCTTTCTTAGAGCGTAAACCGTGATGGACGACCCCTCTCTTTCAGCGTATGTCGTAATGAAAGGCTCATTTTTACGAGTGCATTTCATAATGAACAATCCCATTCTTAGAGCGTATACCGTGATGAACAACCCCCCTCTCTTTCAACTTATGTCGCGATGAATGACTCCTCTTTTCGAGGGCATGTCATAATGAAAAGTCCCTTTCTTAGAGCGTATACCGTGATGGACGGACGACCTCTCTCTTAGAGCATTTGTTAGGATGAATGACTCCTCTCTTAGAGTGCATGTCATAATGAACGGTCACTTAGAGTATATATACTGTGATAGATAAGCCCTCTCTTTGAGCGTATGTCATGATGAATGACACCTCTCTTCCAGCGTATGTAATAATAAACAGTCCCTCTCGTTAAGGTATGTCGTGATGAATGACCCCTCTCTTCGAGCGTATGTCATAATGAACAGTCTCTCTCTTTGAGCGTATAACGTGATTGATGACCCCTCGCTTTGAGTGCATATCATAATGAACAGTCCCTCTCTTAGAGCGTATACCGTGATGGACGATCCCTCTCTTTAAGCATATATCGTGATGAATAATCCCTTTGTTCAAGTGCAGGTCATAATGAATGGTCCCTTTCTTACAGCATATACAGTGATGGAGGAACCCTCTCTTTGAGCGTATGTTACGGTGAATGACCCCTCTCTTTCAGCGTAAACAGTGATGGACGACCCCTCTCTTTGAGCGTATGTCGCGATGAAAGACCTCTCTCTTCGAGTGCATGTCATAAGGAACGATTCCTTTCTTAGAGCGTCTATAGTGATGGCTGACCCCTCTCTTTGAGCGTATGTCGCCATAAATAACTCCTCTCTTTTGTTCATGTCATAATGATCGGTCCTTTTCTTAGAGCATATACCATGATGGATGAGCCCTCTCTATGATCGTATGTCGCGTTAAATGACCCCTTTCTTCGAGTGCATGACATAAAGAATGGTCCCTCTCTTTGAGCGTCTACCGTGATGGCTGACCCCTCTCTTTAAGCGTATGTCGTAGTGAATGATCCCTCTCTTCGAGTGCATGTCACTATCTTTGAGCGTTTATCGTGATGACTGACCCCTCTCTTTGATTGTATGTCACGATGAATGACCCCTCTTTTCAGGTACATGTCATAACGAACGGTCCAACTCTTTGAGCGTATACTGTGATGGAAGACCCCTCTCTTTGAGCGTATGTCGCCATGAATAACCCCTCTCTTCAAGTGTATTTCATAATGAATGGTACCACTCTTCGAGTGTATGTCATGGGGAACGGTCCCTTCCTTAGAGCGTATACAGTGATGGACGACCCCTCTCTTTGAGCGTATGTTGCGAAGAATGATCCTTCTCTTCGCGTGCATGTCATGGGGAACGGTCCCTCTCTTCGAGCGTATACCGTGATGGACGACCTCTCTCTTTGAGTGCATGTCATATTGATCATTTCCTTTCTTAGACCATATACCATTACGGACGACCCCTCTCTTTAAGTGTATGTCACGGTGAATGAATCCTTTCTTCAAGCGTATGTCATAATGAACGGTCTATCTCTTTATCCGTATGCCGTGATGGACGATCCCTCTCGTTGAGCGTATATCGAGATAAACAACCCCTCTCTTCGAGTGCATGTTATAATGGACGGTCCCTCCCTTTGAGCGCATACTGTGATGGACAATCCCTCTTTTTAAGCATATGTTGCAATGAATGGCCATTCTCTTCGAGTGCATGTCATAATTAACGGTCCATCTCTTTGAGCGTTAACCGTGATGGGTGACCCCTCTCTTTGAGCGTATGTCGTGATGAATGACCTCTCCCTTCGAGTGCTTGTCATAAGGAACGGTTCCTTTCTTAGAGCGTCTACAGTGATGGTTGACCATTCTCTTTGAGCGTATATCGCCACAAATAACTCCTCTCCTCGTGTTCAAGTCATAATGAACGGTCCTTTTCTTAGAGCATATACCGTGATGGACGAGCCCTCTCTTTAATTGTATGTCGCGTTGAATGAGCCATTTCTTCTAGTGCAAGACATAATGAATGATCCCTCTCTTTGAGCGTATACCGTGATGGACGACCACTCTCTTTGAGCGTATGTCGCGATGAATGACCCTTTTCTTCGAGTGCATGTCATAAATGAACGGTCCCTTTCTTAGAGCGTATACCGTGATGGACAACCCCTCTCTTTTAGCGTATGCCACGGTGAATGACTCCTTTCTTCAAGCGTATGTCATAATGAACGGTCTCTTTCTTTATGCATATGCCGTGATGGACGACCCTCTCTTCGAGTGCATGTCATAATGAACAGTCCCTTTGTTAGAGCGTATACCATGATGGACGATCCCTATCTTTGAGCGTATGTCGAGATGAATGACCCCTCTCTTTGAGTGCATGTCATAATGAACAGTCCCTCCCTTTGAGCGCATACCGTGATGGACAACACCTCTCATTAAGCGTATGTTGAGATGAATGACCACTCTCTTCGAGTGCATGTCATAATTAACGACCCCTCTCTTTGAGCGTAAACCGTGATTGACGACCCCTCTCTTTGAGTGTATGTTGCGATGAATGACCTCTCCTTTCGAGTGCATGTCATAAGGAAAGGTTCCTTTCTTAAAGCGTCTACAGTGATGGATGACCACTCTCTTTGAGCGTATGTCGCCATAATACCGTGCTGGATGAGCCCTCTCTTTAATCGCATGTCGCGTTGAATGACCCCTCTCTTCTAGTGCATGACATAATGAATGGTCCCTCTCTTTGAGCGTTTACCGTGATGGTTGACCCCTCTCTCTTTAAGTGTATGTCGCAGTGAATGATCCCTCTCTTCGAGTGCATGTCATAATGAACGGTCACTCTCTTTGCGCGTCTACCGTGATGGCTGACCCCTCTCTTTGATTGTATGTCACGATGAATGACCCCTCTTTTCGAGTGCATGTCATAATGAACGGTCCAACTCTTTGAGCGTATACCGTGATGGATGACCCCTCTCTTTGAGCGTATGTCTCGTTGAATAACCTCTCTCTTCGAGTACATGTCATAATGAACGGTCCCCCACGTTGAGCGTGTACCGTGATGGACGATCTTTCACTTATAGCATATGTCGCGATGAAAGCCCCTCGCTTCGAGTGTATTTTATAATGAACGGTCCCACTCTCTGAGCCTATACCGTGACGGAAGACCCCTCTTTTTAAGCGTATGTTGCAATGAATTACCCCTATCTTCAAGTTCATGTCATGGTGAACGGTACCTCTCTTTGAAAATATACCATGATGGACGATCCCTCTTTTTGTGCGTTTGTCACGATAAATTACCCCTCTCTTCGAGTGCAAGTCATAATGAATGGTCCCTCTATTTGAGCGTATACCGTAATGGAGGACCCTTCTCTTTGAGCGTATATTGCGATGAAAGACCCCTCACTTCGAGTGCATGTCATAACGAACAGTCCCATTCTTAGAGCGTATGTCGTGATGGATGACCCCTCTCTTTGAGCGTATGTCGCGATGAATGATCTCTCTTCGAGTGCATGTCATGGTGAACGGTTCCTCTCTTTGAGCGTATACCGTGATAGACGAGCTCTCTCTTTGAGTGTATGTCGCAATGAATGACCCCTCTCTTCGAATGCATGTCATAATGAACGGTCCCACTCTTTGAGAAAATACCGTGATGGAAGTCTCATCTCTTTGATTGTATGTCGCAATGAATAAACCCTCTTTTCGAGTGCATGTCATAATGAACGGTCCCTCTCTTTAAGCGTATATTATGATCGATGACCCATTTCTTTGAGCGTATGTTGCGATAAATGACCTCTCTCTTCGAGTGCATGTCATGAATGGTCCCTCTCATTGAGCGTATGTCATGATAGATGACCCCTCTTTTTGAGTGTATGTCGTGATGAATGATCCCACTCTTTGAGTGCATGTCATGGTGAACGGTCCCTCTCTTTGAGCGTACATCCTAATGGTTGACCCCTCATTTTGAGCGTATGTCGTGGTGAATGACCCCTCCCTTCGAGCGTATGTCGTAATGAACGATCCATCTCTTTGAGCGTTTGTCGTGATAGATGATCCTCTCTTTAAACCTATGTCACGATGAATGATCCCACTCTTCGAGTGCATGTCATGGTGAACGGTTCCTCTCTTTAAGCATATTCCGTGTTGGACGACCTCTCTCTTTAAGCGTATGTCGCGATGAATGACCCCTCTCTTCTAGTGCATATCATAATGAACGGTCCCTCTCTTTTTGCGTATACCGTGATGAATGACCCCTCTCTTCGAGCGTATGTCTCGATGAATGACCCCTCTCTTGAGCGTATGTCATAATGAATCGTCCCTTTCTTAGAGCGTATACCGTGAATGACGACCCTTCTCTTTGAGCGTATGTTGCGGTGAATGACCGCTCTCTTCGAGTGTATGTCATAATTAACGGTCCCTCTCTTTAAGTGTATGCCGTGATGGACGGCCCCTCTCTTTGAGCGTATGTCACGATGAATGAGCCCGCTCTTTGAACGTTTGTCATAATGATTGGTCCCTTTCTTAGAGCGTATATCGTGATGGACGACCCCTCTCTTTGAGCGTATGTCATGACGAACGATCCCTCTCTACGAGTGTATGTCATAATGAATGGTCCCTTTCTTAAAGTGTATATCGTGATGGATGACCCCTTTCTTTTTAGTATATGCGCGGTGAATGACCCCTCTCTTTGAGCATATATCATAATGAGCGGTCACTCTCTGATATGATCCCGGTAACATTAGTTTCTGGAATTCACTAGTTTTCCGATCGTGAAGGTTGTAAGTAATTTAAAAGGTGATGAAATGAATTCGAAGGGGTTATTGATGATGAGATTGGTATTATTGTGGAAGCTACTTTAGTGATTTGATGAGAAAGTATAAGTTTAATGGAAGATGATGATGAAGGCATATGTGTAAATAATGCATGAGTTATGATAGTAAGTAATCAGGAAAGAACCGACACTATAGAGAATGTCGACCCGAATCCTATTAGATTTTTAGAGGAACGAGGAAGGAACCAACACTATATAAAAGTAAAGACCCGTTTCCAATATTGTTCATAAACAAAAGACCACAACCTTCTAGTTAGAAAACTAGGAACCTTGGTATATGGAAATAAGGAATGACGCCACAAGAAGAATTCCTTGATAATTCGGATAAGTTCAATGAAGAAAAAAGAGATAAAACTCCCACACAAAAGTGTATTAGAATCAAAGTTGTTTTTTTACAAATGGAATGCTTGAGACTATTTATAAGAAAACAAAATAAAAATAAAAAAGCCTAACAAATAAACATGACAATGATGACAAGACATTAAGGCTTTTGTTCTCCCATCTTCTTTGGTAGCTGAATAATTTTATAGAATATGTAGTATGATTGTGGACAATACTAGGATAAATGTAGACATCCATTTGTACAAGGGATAGTGTCTCATTGAATTTCATGCTCATATACAGGTCATTTATCCTCCTAGAATGTCATAATGGTATGAATAAAGAAGCTCTTCAATGTGTATCTTATTGTAAAATTTGAATAGTCTCACAAAATGGATGATAAGAGAGCCTTGAATGCCCGTATTAATCTCAAAATTATAATGATTAATCTCAAAATTTAAAGTTTTTACTTGGTTAAAATTCGAACGGATTCTCTATAGAGCACATTTAGACATGCCCGTATTAATCGCATCAAAACGACAACCAAATGTTATTAAATTAAATTTTATGAGTTCAAATAGTTAGGCTTTTTAACCAAATTATGCAGATTAATCTCAAATTTTCAGCTTTTTACTCGGTTAAAATTCGAACGGAGTCTCTATAAAGCCCATTTAGACATTTACTTTTTAATCGCATCAAAACGACAACCAAATTTTCTTAAAATCAAATTTTATGATTTCAAATATTTAATTATTAGATTTTGAAGAAAATTATACAGATTAATCTAAAATTTTTAGAATTTTAATCGGTTAAAATTAGAACGGAATCTCTATAAAGCCCATTTAGACATGCACGTTTTAATCCCAACAAAACGACAACCAAATGTTATTAAATCAAATTTTATGAGTTTAAATATTTAATTATGGGCTTTTGAACAAAATTTTACAGATTAATCCCAAATTTTAAGGTTTTTACTCGGTTAAAATTCAAACGGAATCTCTATAAAGCCCATTTAGACATGCTCCTATTAATCGCATCAAAACGACAACCAAATGTTATTAAATTAAATTTTATGAGTTCAAATAGTTAATTATAGGCTTTTGAACAAAATTATACAGATTAATCTCAAATTTTCAGCTTTTTACTCGGTTAAAAATCGAACGGATTCTCTATAGAGCACATTTAGACATGCTCGTATTAATCACATCAAAACGACAACCAAATGTTATTAAATTAAATTTTATGAGTTCAAATAGTTAATTATAGGCTTTTGAAAAAATTATACAGATTAATCTCAAATTTTCAGCTTTTTACTCGGTTAAAATTCGAACGGAATCTCTATAAAGCCTATTTAGACATGCACGTTTTAATCGCATCAAAACGACAACCAAATGTTATTAAATTAAATTTTATGAGTTTAAATATTTAATTATGGGCTTATGAATAAAAGTATACAGATTAATCTCAAATTTTAAGGTTTTTACTATGTTAAAATTCGAACGGATTCTCTATAGAGCATATTTAGACATGCTCCTATTAATCGCATCAAAACCACAACCAAATGTTATTAAATTAAATTTATGAGTTCAAATAGTTAATTATAGGCTTTTGAACAAAATTATACAGATTAATCTCAAATTTTAAGATTTTACTCGGTTAAAATTCGAACGGATTCTCTATACAGCACATTTAGACATGCTCGTATTAATCGCATCAAAACGAAAACCAAATGTTATTAAATTAAATTTTATGTGTTCAAATAGTTAATTATAGGCTTTTGAACAAAATTATACAAATTAATCTCAAATTTTCAGCTTTTTACTAGATTAAAATTCGAACGGAATCTCTATAAAGCCCATTTAGACATTCACGTTTTAATCGCATCAAAACGACAACCAAATTTTATTAAATTAAATTTTATGAGTTCAAATAGTTAATTATAGGCTTTTAAACAAAATTATACAGATTAATCTCAAATTTTCAGCTTTTTACTCGGTTAAAAATCGAACGGAATCTCTATAAACCCCATTTAGACATGCACGTTTTAATCTCATCAAAACGACAACCAAATTTTTTTAAAATCAAATTTTATGATTTCAAATATTTAATTATTAGCTTTTGAACAAAATTATAATGATTAATCTCAAAATTTAAAGTTTTTACTTGGTTAAAATTCGAACGGATTCTCTATAGAGCACATTTAGACATGCTCGTATTAATCGCATCAAAACGACAACCAAATGTTATTAAATTAAATTTTATGAGTTCAAATAGTTAGGCTTTTTAACAAAATTATGCAAATTAATCTCAAATTTTCATCTTTTTACTCGGTTAAAATTCGAACGGAGTCTCTATAAAGCCCATTTGGACATTTACTTTTTAATCGCATCAAAACGACAACCAAATTTTCTTAAAATCAAATTTTATGATTTCAAATATTTAATTATTAGATTTTGAAGAAAATTATACAGATTAATCCCAAATTTTAAGGTTTTTACTCGGTTAAAATTCGAACGGATTCTCTATAGAGAACATTTAAACATGCTCGTATTAATCGCATCAAAACGACAACCAAATGTTATTAAATTAAATTTTATGAGTTCAAATAGTTAATTATAGGCTTTTGAACAAAATTATACTGATTAATCTCAAATTTTCAGCTTTTTACTAGATTAAAATTCGAACGGAATCTCTATAAAGCCCATTTAGACATTCACGTTTTAATCGCATCAAAACGACAACCAAATTTTATTAAAATCAAATTTTATGATTTCAAATATTTAATTATTAGCTTTTTAACAAAATTATACAGATTAATCTAAAATTTTCAGAATTTTACTCGGTTAAAATTAGAACGGAATCTCCATAAAGCCCATTTAGACATGCACGTTTTAATCCCAACAAAACGACAACCAAAGGTTATTAAATCAAATTTTATGAGTTTAAATATTTAATTAAGTGCTTTTGAACAAAATTATACAGATTAATCTCAAATTTTAAGGTTTTTACTCGGTTAAAATTCAAACGGATTCTCTGTAGAGCACATTTAGACATGCTCGTATTAATCACATCAAAACGACAACCAAATGTTATTAAAATAAATTTTATGAGTTCAAATAGTTAATTATAGGCTTTTGAAAAAATTATACAGATTAATCTCCAATTTTCAGCTTTTTACTCGGTTAAAATTCGAACGGAATCTCTATAAAGCCTATTTAGACATGCACGTTTTAATCGCATCAAAACGACAACCAAATGTTATTAAATTAAATTTTATGAGTTTAAATATTTAATTATGGGCTTATGAATAAAAGTATACAGATTAATCTCAAATTTTAAGGTTTTTACTGTGTTAAAATTCGAACGAATTCTCTATAGAGCATATTTAGACATGCTCCTATTAATCGCATCAAAACGACAACCAAATGTTATTAAATTAAATTTTATGAGTTCAAATAGTTAATTATAGGCTTTTGAACAAAATTATACAGATTAATCTCAAATTTTAAGATTTTACTCGGTTAAAATTCGAACGGATTCTCTATACAGCATATTTAGACATGCTCGTATTAATCGCATCAAAACGACAACCAAATGTTATTAAATTAAATTTTATGTGTTCAAATTGTTAATTATAGGCTTTTGAACAAAATTATACAAATTAATCTCAAATTTTCAGCTTTTTACTTGATTAAAATTCGAACGGAATCTCTATAAAGCCCATTTAGACATGCACGTTTTAATCGCATCAAAACGACAACCAAATTTTATTAAATTAAATTTTATGAGTTCAAATAGTTAATTATAGGCTTTTAAACAAAATTATACAGATTAATCTCAAATTTTCAGCTTTTTACTCGGTTATAAATCGAACGGAATCTCTATAAACCCCATTTAGACATGCACGTTTTAATCTCATCAAAACGACAACCAAATTTTATTAAAATCAAATTTTATGATTTCAAATATTTAATTATTAGCTTTTGAAAAAAATTATAATGATTAATCTCAAAATTTAAAGTTTTTACTTGTTTAAAATTCGAACGGATTCTCTATAGAGCACATTTAGACATGCTCGTATTAATCGCATCAAAACGACAACCAAATGTTATTAAATTAAATTTTATGAGTTCAAATAGTTAGGCTTTTTAACAAAATTATGCAGATTAATCTCAAATTTTCAGCTTTTTACTCGGTTAAAATTCGAACGGAGTCTCTATAAAGCCCATTTAGACATTTACTTTTTAATCGCATCAAAACGACAACCAAATTTTCTTAAAATCAAATTTTATGATTTCAAATATTTAATTATTAGATTTTGAAGAAAATTATACAGATTAATCTAAAATTTTTAGAATTTTAATCGGTTAAAATTAGAACGGAATCTCTATAAAGCCCATTTAGACATGCACGTTTTAATCTCATCAAAACGACAACCAAATTTTATTAAAATCAAATTTTATGATTTCAAATATTTAATTATTAGCTTTTGAACAAAATTATAATGATTAATCTCAAAATTTAAAGTTTTTACTTGGTTAAAATTCGAACGGATTCTCTATAGAGCACATTTAGACATGCTCGTATTAATCGCATCAAAACGACAACCAAATGTTATTAAATTAAATTTTATGAGTTCAAATAGTTAGGCTTTTTAACAAAATTATGCAGATTAATCTCAAATTTTCAGCTTTTTACTCGGTTAAAATTCGAACGGAGTCTCTATAAAGCCCATTTAGACATTTACTTTTTAATCGCATCAAAACGACAACCAAATTTTCTTAAAATCAAATTTTATGATTTCAAATGTTTATTAGATTTTGAAGAAAATTATACAGATTAATCTAAAATTTTTAGAATTTTAATCGGTTAAAATTAGAACGGAATCTCTATAAAGCCCATTTAGACATGCACGTTTTAATCCCAACAAAACGACAACCAAATGTTATTAAATCAAATTTTATGAGTTTAAATATTTAATTATGGGCTTTTGAACAAAATTTTACAGATTAATCCCAAATTTTAAGGTTTTTACTCGGTTAAAATTCAAACGGAATCTCTATAAAGCCCATTTAGACATGCTCCTATTAATCGCATCAAAACGACAACCAAATGTTATTAAATTAAATTTTATGAGTTCAAATAGTTAATTATAGGCTTTTGAACAAAATTATACAGATTAATCTCAAATTTTCAGCTTTTTACTCGGTTAAAAATCGAACGGATTCTCTATAGAGCACATTTAGACATGCTCGTATTAATCACATCAAAACGACAACCAAATGTTATTAAATTAAATTTTATGAGTTCAAATAGTTAATTATAGGCTTTTGAAAAAATTATACAGATTAATCTCAAATTTTCAGCTTTTTACTCGGTTAAAATTCGAACGGAATCTCTATAAAGCCTATTTAGACATGCACGTTTTAATCGCATCAAAACGACAACCAAATGTTATTAAATTAAATTTTATGAGTTTAAATATTTAATTATGGGCTTATGAATAAAAGTATACAGATTAATCTCAAATTTTAAGGTTTTTACTATGTTAAAATTCGAACGGATTCTCTATAGAGCATATTTAGACATGCTCCTATTAATCGCATCAAAACCACAACCAAATGTTATTAAATTAAATTTATGAGTTCAAATAGTTAATTATAGGCTTTTGAACAAAATTATACAGATTAATCTCAAATTTTAAGATTTTACTCGGTTAAAATTCGAACGGATTCTCTATACAGCACATTTAGACATGCTCGTATTAATCGCATCAAAACGAAAACCAAATGTTATTAAATTAAATTTTATGTGTTCAAATAGTTAATTATAGGCTTTTGAACAAAATTATACAAATTAATCTCAAATTTTCAGCTTTTTACTAGATTAAAATTCGAACGGAATCTCTATAAAGCCCATTTAGACATTCACGTTTTAATCGCATCAAAACGACAACCAAATTTTATTAAATTAAATTTTATGAGTTCAAATAGTTAATTATAGGCTTTTAAACAAAATTATACAGATTAATCTCAAATTTTCAGCTTTTTACTCGGTTAAAAATCGAACGGAATCTCTATAAACCCCATTTAGACATGCACGTTTTAATCTCATCAAAACGACAACCAAATTTTTTTAAAATCAAATTTTATGATTTCAAATATTTAATTATTAGCTTTTGAACAAAATTATAATGATTAATCTCAAAATTTAAAGTTTTTACTTGGTTAAAATTCGAACGGATTCTCTATAGAGCACATTTAGACATGCTCGTATTAATCGCATCAAAACGACAACCAAATGTTATTAAATTAAATTTTATGAGTTCAAATAGTTAGGCTTTTTAACAAAATTATGCAAATTAATCTCAAATTTTCATCTTTTTACTCGGTTAAAATTCGAACGGAGTCTCTATAAAGCCCATTTGGACATTTACTTTTTAATCGCATCAAAACGACAACCAAATTTTCTTAAAATCAAATTTTATGATTTCAAATATTTAATTATTAGATTTTGAAGAAAATTATACAGATTAATCCCAAATTTTAAGGTTTTTACTCGGTTAAAATTCGAACGGATTCTCTATAGAGAACATTTAAACATGCTCGTATTAATCGCATCAAAACGACAACCAAATGTTATTAAATTAAATTTTATGAGTTCAAATAGTTAATTATAGGCTTTTGAACAAAATTATACTGATTAATCTCAAATTTTCAGCTTTTTACTAGATTAAAATTCGAACGGAATCTCTATAAAGCCCATTTAGACATTCACGTTTTAATCGCATCAAAACGACAACCAAATTTTATTAAAATCAAATTTTATGATTTCAAATATTTAATTATTAGCTTTTTAACAAAATTATACAGATTAATCTAAAATTTTCAGAATTTTACTCGGTTAAAATTAGAACGGAATCTCCATAAAGCCCATTTAGACATGCACGTTTTAATCCCAACAAAACGACAACCAAAGGTTATTAAATCAAATTTTATGAGTTTAAATATTTAATTAAGTGCTTTTGAACAAAATTATACAGATTAATCTCAAATTTTAAGGTTTTTACTCGGTTAAAATTCAAACGGATTCTCTGTAGAGCACATTTAGACATGCTCGTATTAATCACATCAAAACGACAACCAAATGTTATTAAAATAAATTTTATGAGTTCAAATAGTTAATTATAGGCTTTTGAAAAAATTATACAGATTAATCTCCAATTTTCAGCTTTTTACTCGGTTAAAATTCGAACGGAATCTCTATAAAGCCTATTTAGACATGCACGTTTTAATCGCATCAAAACGACAACCAAATGTTATTAAATTAAATTTTATGAGTTTAAATATTTAATTATGGGCTTATGAATAAAAGTATACAGATTAATCTCAAATTTTAAGGTTTTTACTGTGTTAAAATTCGAACGAATTCTCTATAGAGCATATTTAGACATGCTCCTATTAATCGCATCAAAACGACAACCAAATGTTATTAAATTAAATTTTATGAGTTCAAATAGTTAATTATAGGCTTTTGAACAAAATTATACAGATTAATCTCAAATTTTAAGATTTTACTCGGTTAAAATTCGAACGGATTCTCTATACAGCACATTTAGACATGCTCGTATTAATCGCATCAAAACGACAACCAAATGTTATTAAATTAAATTTTATGTGTTCAAATTGTTAATTATAGGCTTTTGAACAAAATTATACAAATTAATCTCAAATTTTCAGCTTTTTACTTGATTAAAATTCGAACGGAATCTCTATAAAGCCCATTTAGACATGCACGTTTTAATCGCATCAAAACGACAACCAAATTTTATTAAATTAAATTTTATGAGTTCAAATAGTTAATTATAGGCTTTTAAACAAAATTATACAGATTAATCTCAAATTTTCAGCTTTTTACTCGGTTATAAATCGAACGGAATCTCTATAAACCGCATTTAGACATGCACGTTTTAATCTCATCAAAACGACAACCAAATTTTATTAAAATCAAATTTTATGATTTCAAATATTTATTTATTAGCTTTTGAACAAAATTATAATGATTAATCTCAAAATTTAAAGTTTTTACTTGTTTAAAATTCGAACGGATTCTCTATAGAGCACATTTAGACATGCTCGTATTAATCGCATCAAAACGACAACCAAATGTTATTAAATTAAATTTTATGAGTTCAAATAGTTAGGCTTTTTAACAAAATTATGCAAATTAATCTCAAATTTTCAGCTTTTTACTCGGTTAAAATTCGAACGGAGTCTCTATAAAGCCCATTTAGACATTTACTTTTTAATCACATCAAAACGACAACCAAATTTTCTTAAAATCAAATTTTATGATTACAAATATTTAATTATTAGATTTTGAAGAAAATTATACAGATTAATCTAAAATTTTTAGAATTTTAATCGGTTAAAATTAGAACGGAATCTCTATAAAGCCCATTTAGACATGCACGTTTTAATCCCAACAAAACGACAACCAAATGTTATTAAATCAAATTTTATGAGTTTAAATATTTAATTACGGGCTTTTGAACAAAATTTTACAGATTAATCCCAAATTTTAAGGTTTTTACTCGGTTAAAATTCGAACGGATTCTCTATAGAGAACATTTAAACATGCTCGTATTAATCGCATCAAAACGACAACCAAATGTTATTAAATTAAATTTGATGAGTTCAAATAGTTAATTATAGGCTTTTGAACAAAATTATACAGATTAATCTCAAATTTTAAGATTTTACTCGGTTAAAATTCGAACGGATTCTCATACAGCACATTTAGACATGCTCGTATTAATCGCATCAAAACGACAAGAAAATGTTATTAAATTAAATTTTATGAGTTCAAATAGTTAATTATAGGCTTTTGAACAAAATTATACAGATTAATCTCAAATTTTAAGATTTTACTCGGTTAAAATTCGAACGGATTCTCTATACAGCACATTTAGACATGCTCGTATTAATCGCATCAAAACGACAACCAAATGTTATTAAATTAAATTTTATGTGTTCAAATTGTAACCCCCTTAGCCCGGCCTAGACGAAACCGGCACTAACGGGTTACACGTGGAATATCAAACCAAACCCGCGAAGGTTCGATTCGATAAACAACCCTAAAACCGTTATTTTTTTTATTTTATCTTAGCTAGATGCATAACCTTATTCCTACGTGACAAGGTCTCATACAAAGCATTGTCGGTAACACATTAATTAAAAGCAAACATCGATTAAACACTAACATAAATTAGGGACTAAAACGTAAAACTTTTAAATACAATTAGTAAAGTAGAAATTCTTTCCATCAATAATCAATTAAACATACAAGAGTTCCTCATAGTAAATTTCAACTCAAACGGATCGTTCTAACATCATCAATTGCATGTTTCTTTAATTTAGGGACCAAAATGTAAATTTCCCAAATTACAAGGACTTCATCCAAATTAAGTTAACCATCTTGAAATTAAATCAACTTTAATCATGCATGGAAAATTTCAACTCAAAATAACATCTACAAGTACCTTAATCGAACAAAGGAAGATAACCGAGACTAAAATATAATTTCCAACAACTTTCAATTCTAGGTGATCAAAGGTTTCGAAACCTTCCCATAGGTTCCGAAACATTTTGAAAAAGGTTTCGAAACTTTCCTTGAAAGTTTCAAAACTTATCACGTCCAGTAGCTTCCCAGGATTAAAACTGCCCGAAAGGTTCCGAAACCTTATGAAGGTTTCGAAACTATTTGACAATGGTTTCGGAACCTCCAATCAAAGGTTTCGAAACTTTGGGTCTGGAACCAAATATTTCATTACACTAAGTGCACACCAAGAGCTGGATACTCAACCATTAAATACCACCACTAGATGAATCAATCCTAAACATGTTTAACAACGTATGACACATAATCAACTACGCCATGAACATCATTCAAGCTATAGGCATGCTCCCTAAGAAAAGTGATTTACAACATATCAATCCAACATACACATGCTAGAACATGCTTCAACAATACAAGCAATCCAAAGTTTAACAATTAATATCAAACAATGATGGTCTTATTACAATATGAAACAAAGCCTAAAATCCTCACTTCTCTCATAAATTGTGTTACACATTGCCTTGCCCAATTTATTTGCCAAAAACATACCAAAATTCAAGTGATCTTCCCCCTTGGTCTACTTGCCCCGAACGAAGCTCCAAGTGTCCTTATTTTTCTGCAAAGATGAAAAGAGAGCTTAAGCAAACTTGCTTAGTGAGGTAGCTCCACAAATAATCATCAATGCATTTATTTAAAACCATGAAGAAACCATAATGTGCAATACTTGTCAAATCATGCATGCCAAAATTTCATATCCAACTTCATTAAAACATATGCATCCTTGAGTTCACATAACCATATCAAAACAATTTACAAATGATGCTCAAACCTTTCCTCAATTTCATGTATGTATATTGGCTTTGTAGTGAACACTTAATGTGAACCTTAAGCTCACCGAATACGCGGATCCATGAGACATTCGTCTCGTCAGGACACTAAGTCCCCATTAACATGACACTAAGTCACCATTGACATGACACTAAGTCACCATTAGCACTACCACGCACGATCGGACACATAGTCACCCTTGTTACGTGTAGGCAGCTCTACCACGCACGGTTGGACACAAAGTCACCCTTATTACGTGTAGACAAAATTCTGTATTTTCAGTTTTGATTATAGTGCACTTATGACAACCCTAATGATGTCATTTGTATTCGTATATAAAGTTAGTGTCACTAAGCCAATATCATAATCAAATGTGCATGATAACTTGCTGCTCATAATGCATGCATAATATGTTCAACAAATGAACCAAAAGCCATGCCCAAAGGCACCATTATATATAAGGCAAATAACCAAATTGTATTCCAAATCAAATAACTTGCTGCTCATAATGCATGCATAAATTGTTCAACAAATGAACCAAAACCCATGCCCAAAGGCACCATTAAATATAAGGCAAATAACCATGTGGTTCTCCAAATCATTTCTCATAATTTTTCATAATCATGGATGCTAAATAAACCATGCATTTTCGGCAAGTATCTCTCATGTATGCATCAATTCAAAACATGCTCATGCACTTCCATAAATCCCATTGCATTACCAATAAAATACCTTTGTCAAAATTGTCGAAACTCATATCGGTTCATCAAAAACAAATACTTTACTTACTCTTAAACTATGGAAGGTTTTCACACTCTTCCATAGCCCCCCAAAACAGAACGTACCAAACGCGATTCGCTTTAAATCCGAAAACCACTCACCAACAAGCGAAACGAGCTTTCGCCGCTTTCCGATGATCGCACCAAACGCACCAGCAATCAAGATTCTTCTTGTACCTCTTCTACAACATTAAAAACAGAGCATTCTCACATCATAACATGCTCAAACCAACAGCCATATCTGATCACCATTAAACTACCAAAAACTTAGCCGAAAAGACCGAAAACTAAGCCGAAACGCATCCGAACAACATCAGCCCAAAACCTAACGAATCTAACATCTAATCCACCTCAATTATGATCCAAAAACACATCAAAACCGTCCTTATATCTCCAGCAACATTTAAGCATCTAAAACAGCCCATAAAACAACCGAAACGCACCTTAAAACTACACCGATTGCATTATTCCGGGATTAAATTAATGTGATATCAAATCAAGACTCAATTAATCATTAAATCAACATAAAAACATGATTGATTTCATTTAATTTTCAGCATTAAACAAGATCCAAAAAGATTTCACAAAAACATCACAAAATCACTAGATCTAACATTAAAAACATAGAATCAAGTTTTTATTCAAAGATGAGCAAGCTAATACTTGAGAATTTCAATAAAGAACCTTAGAAAATAATAAAAATCTAGAAAATTACCTTCAAGATCTATTCACCAAAAATATGAGATTTTCCCCATCTTGATTCCTTGCAATTTGATGTGGATTTGATGAAATCAATGCATAGGTTTTGTAAAGAATGGATAGATAATGCAAGTGATGTAATCTTTATGGAAAAAGATGCAAAAATTAGCAAGGAATTGAAGAGAAAAGATGAAGAGAAAGTGGAGAGAAAATGAGAGAAAAAGATGAGAGAAAATGGGTCAAAAAGTGGTTTTAGGAGAAAATGATTAAGAAACCAAATTAAAGTAATTAAAATATATTTTGGTGAATAAATCCTCATCAAAAATTAAAAATGGGTTTATGGACCTCTAAGGATTCTAAGTTTAGCTTGCTTTTCAATTTAGTCACTAAAATAATATAATTGCCGAAAATTACAAATTAGTCCCCTAAATTTTCCAAAAATTACAAATTGGTAATTTATGCATAATTAAGCATAATTAAAAATCATTATAAAATCCAAATTATTTTCTTTTAAATTTGAAACATATTTTAATATTTCAAACCACCTTTCAAATTATTATTTTTTTTAATTAAAAATATCTTTATTTTATTTTTCCCGGAATTAATGAACCGGAGAACCCGATTCGACCCGAATCGAATTTCCCCTAACTATGTCTAAACTAATAACCCCAAAAACGGGATGTTACACAAATAGTTAATTATAGGCTTTTGAACAAAATTATATAAATTAATCTCAAATTTTCAGCTTTTTACTTGATTAAAATTCGAACATAAACTCTATAAAGCCCATTTAGACATGCACGTTTTAATCGCATCAAAACGACAACCAAAGTTTATTAAATTAAATTTTATGAGTTCAAATAGTTAATTATAGGCTTTTAAAAAAAATTATACAGATTAACCTCAAATTTTTAGCTTTTTACTCGGTTAAAAATCGAACGGAATCTCTATAAAGCCCATTTAGACATGCACGTTTTAATCTCATCAAAACGACAACCAAATTTTATTAAAATCAAATTTTATGATTTCAAATATTTAATTATTAGCTTTTGAACAAAATTATACAGATTAATCTCAAAATTTAAAGTTTTTACTTGGTTAAAATTCGAACGGATTCTCTATAGAGCACATTTAGACATGCTCGTATTAATCGCATCAAAACGACAACCAAACGTTATTAAATTAAATTTTATGAGTTCAAATAGTTAGGCTTTTTAACAAAATTATGCAAATTAATCTTAAATTTTCAGCTTTTTACTCGGTTAAAATTCGAACGGAATCTCTATAAAGTGGAGAGAAAATGAGAGAAAAAGATGAGAGAAAATGGGTCAAAAAGTGGTTTTAGGAGAAAATGATTAAGAAACCAAATTAAAGTAATTAAAATATATTTTGGTGAATAAATCCTCATCAAAAATTAAAAATGGGTTTATGGACCTCTAAGGATTCTAAGTTTAGCTTGCTTTTCAATTTAGTCACTAAAATAATATAATTGCCGAAAATTACAAATTAGTCCCCTAAATTTTCCAAAAATTACAAATTGGTAATTTATGGATAATTAAGCATAATTAAAAATCATTATAAAATCTAAATTATTTTCTTTTAAATTTGAAATATATTTTTAATATTTCAAACCACCTTCCAAATTATTATTTTTTTTAATTAAAAATATCTTTATTTTATTTTTCCCGGAATTAATGAACCGGAGAACCCGATTCGACCCGAATCGAATTTCCCCTAACTATGCCTAAACTAATAACCCCAAAAACGGGATGTTACACAAATAGTTAATTATAGGCTTTTGAACAAAATTATACAAATTAATCTCAAATTTACAGCTTTTTACTTGATTAAAATTTGAACGGAATCTCTATAAAGCCCATTTAGACACGCACGTTTTAATCGCATCAAAACGACAACCAAATTTTATTAAATTAAATTTTATGAGTTCAAATAGTTAATTATATGCTTTTAAACAAAATTATATAGATTAATCTCAAATTTTCAGCTTTTTACTCGGTTAAAAATCGAACGGAATCTCTATAAAGCCCATTTAGATATGCACGTTTTAATCTCATCAAAACGACAACCAAATTTTATTAAAATTAAATTTTATGATTTCAAATATTTAATTATTAGCTTTTAAAAAAATTATACAGATTAATCTCAAAATTTAAAGTTTTTACTTCGTTAAAATTCGATCGGAATCTCTATAGAGCACATTTAGACATGCTCGTATTAATCGCATCAAAACGACAACCAAATATTATTAAATTAAATTTTATGAGTTCAAATAGTTAGGCTTTTTAACAAAATTATACAGATTAATCTCAAATTTTCAGCTTTTTACTCGGTTAAAAGTCGAACGGAATCTCTATAAAGCCCATTTTAACATGCACGTTTTAATCGCATCAAAACGATAACCAAATTTTATTGAAATCAAATTTTATGATTTCAAATAATTAATTATTAGCTTTTGAACAAAATTATACAAATTAATCTTAAATTTTCAGAAATTTACTCGGTTATAATTAGAACGGAATCTCTATAAAACCCATTTAGACATGCACGTTTTAATCCCAACAAAACGACAACCAAATGTTATTAAATCAAATTTTATGAGTTGAAATATTTAATTATGGGCTCTTGAACAAAATTATACAGATTAATCTCAAATTTTAAAGTTTTTACTCGGTTAAAATTCGAACGGATTCTCTATAGAGCATGTTTAGACATGCTCGTATTAATCGCATCAAAACGACAACCAAATGTTATTAAATTAAATTTTATGAGTTCAAATAGTTAATTATAGTCTTTTGAACAAAATTATACAGATTAATCTCAAATTTTCAGCTTTTTACTCGGTTAAAATTCGAACGGAATCTCTATAAAGCCCATTTAGACATGCACGTTTTAATCGCATCAAAACGACAACCAAATGTTATTAAAATCAAATTTTTTGATTTCAAATATTTAATTATTAGCTTTTGAACAAAATTATACATATTAATCTGAAATATTTAGAATTTTATTCGGTTAAAATTAGAACGGAATCTCTATAAAGTCCATTTAGACATGTACGTTTTAATCCCAACAAAACGACAACCAAATATTATTAAATGAAATTTTATGAGTTGAAATATTTAATTACGGGCTTTTGAACAAAATTATACAGATTAATCTCAAATTTTTAGGTTTTTACTCGGTTAAAATTCGAACGGATTCTCTATAGAGCACATTTAGACATGCTCGTATTAATCGCATCAAAACGACAACCAAATGTTATTAAATTAAAATTATGAGTTCAAATAGCTAATTATAGGCTTTTGAACAAAATTATATAGATTAATCTCAAATTTTCAGCTTTTTACTCGGTTAAAATTCGAACGGAATCTCTATAAAGCCCATTTAGACATGCACGTTTTAATCGCATCAAAATGACAATCAAATTTTATTAAAATCAAATTTTATGATTTCAAATAATTAATTATTAGCTTTTGAACAAAATTATACAGATTAATCTTAAATTTTCAGAAATTTACTCGGTTATAATTAGAAGGGAATCTCTATAAAGCCCATATAGACATGCATGTTTTAATCCCAACAAAACGACAACCAAATGTTATTAAATCAAATTTTATGAGTTGAAATATTTAATTATGGGCTTTTGAACAAAATTATACAGATTAATCTCAAATTTTAAGGTTTTTACTCGGTTAAAATTCGAACGGATTCTCTATAGACCATATTTAGACATGCTCGTATTAATCGCATTAAAACGACAACTAAATATTATTAAATTAAATTTTATGTGTTCAAATAGTTAATTATATTCTTTTGAACAAAATTATACAGATTAATCTCAAATTTTCAGCTTTTTACTCGGTTAAAATTCGAACAGAATCTCTATAAAGTCCATTTAGACATGCACGTTTTAATCGCATCAAAACGACAACCAAATTTTATTAAAATCAAATTTTATGATTTCAAATATTTAATTATTAGCTTTTGAACAAAATTATACAGATTAATCTAAAATTTTCAGAATTTTACTCGGTTAAAATTCGAACGGATTAGCTTTTTACTCGGTTAAAATTCGAACGGAAGTTAAAATTCGAACAGAAAAATTCGAACTGAGGATTAAATGGATCCCTCCTCTCCTCTCCTCTCTTCTCTCCTTTTCACACACACCTCCTCCTCCCTTGCGTCGGAGGTCGTTCTGCCCTTTGCTCCAACGTCATCTGCCATTTCCTCCTTGGCTCCTCCATCCTCGTTCGCCTCTGGGAGGAGGGATCTATCATCATCCGCTACATACCACTTTGATTACCACCCTCAATGAGGGATATAACCTCCGCCGGCAACGGTGGTTTTCATCACTATTATATTTTCGAGTTTTATCCTTTACGTTTTCGATCTATCTTCGTTTCTTGCAGGCTTGGCTACGTTCGGCCATCCACCAATCCGGCGGCGTTCTTGGCTACGTTCGGCATCTGCACACCTTTGTACTTACCACCCTCAATGAGGGATTTCATCAACGCCGGCAACGTTGGTTATGTGTTCGGGTTTG
Source organism: Abelmoschus esculentus (assembly GCA_035048815.1). Classification (NCBI taxonomy): domain Eukaryota; kingdom Viridiplantae; phylum Streptophyta; class Magnoliopsida; order Malvales; family Malvaceae; genus Abelmoschus; species Abelmoschus esculentus. The sequence goes on along the minus strand of JAUCBN010000007.1, from coordinate 14,361,849 downwards.
TTTCCCTTACCTTGTCGGTTTGCTTCCGCTTCCGCCTTGTTTCTTGCGGTCTTGGCCACGTTCGGCCGTCCACCGGACCAGTTATGATTCTATGGAGAGAAGGGTCCTGTTATGTACCGATGGTATCTAGTCATGTTCTGGGTTTTTCTTATGATCGATGGCAACAGTGGTCACCATGTTTGGCTTTGTTCCTGTCGAGTCTTGCTCGGCATCTTCACCTCCGTTACTTGGGTCCCTTCCTGAGCTCGTCCTCCCTGCTTTTCGGTTCTCCTTGGGAATTAGTTTTGGCACAGTTCGTCGCCTACCTATTTAGGTCTCCTGATGATCAAGTTGTTTGGCAAGGGTGGGGTTTTGGTTTCGTCTCTCTCTGCTTTCTGGTCTTGCTTCGGTCAAGATCAACGCTACGTTCTTGCATGAATCGAGCCCTGCCTCTTTGCCTGCTTGGGGACCACGATGAAGTAACGGCCTTGACAGGCGGTTCTGCCCTGATGAGGTGTTGGGTTATCCATTTGGCTTCGAATTATCAAGACAGGTATGATATTTTCTTTGTGGTGTTACGTTTATTTACAAATTATCGAATGTTATCTTCATGGTTACGGTATAAGGTGTCTATGGCTCATCAAATTACATGTCGTTATGTTATCTATCGTTATCTTATCTACCTATCTTTTTTTTTTTGTTGTTGTTGTCTTCTTTATCTCTTCTTTACTGGTAATGCTGATGTGCTATTTAGTTCTCTTGCGGCTTTTTCTCATCCTTTGTGATAACTCTACATTCACTTGTTATACACCAACCTTATATAAGGTTCATACCAACACCTTACATGGTGTCTTATTGAAACAATGGTCTAACTATCAGACTTTTATACCAACTACTACTTTGTATCTAATCTTTTATTTTATTCTAATATTCTTCAAACTTCTTCCATCCTACAATTTCTTCCTTCCTGGAATCTTTCTCTTTTCAATTAAAAATACAATATTTATTCTTTTTCAAACTCTTATACCTTTTTTAATAGTTTTTTGGCCTCTTTTTTCCAACTATCTTTTCTTCCTTTTTAAAAGATATTCTATTCCTTTTCAGACTCCTTTCCTCTATTTTAATCCTGATGAAATTCTTATATCTTACTTTCATATGAACTTTTCACCTATATATAAGATCATATATTCCACTCATGATTTATTCTTTCTCATATTTCCTTCACATTGTCGCCCATCCTCTCCTTTTCTTTCTTCGATGGACTCTAAATCTTTTCTCCAACAACTCGGGAATATCCAATTCACTGAGGAAGAACAATCCACTATCTTTCAACCTAGTCTACCTTGGGACTCTGCTGATGCTGACTCACATATGACTCTTTTAGGGAACCTGATTACCTCAAAGGATATTGATGATCAGATTATTATTAAAGTTTTCACCAAAATCTGGACCCCGGCTAAACTATCTTCTATGCGATCACTGCGGCCACGGCTGTTTCTAATCGGCTTCAAGGATGAAAAGATTAAAGAGGATATCTTGTCCAGGGGACCATGGACCTATAAGGATGAGTGGCTTTCCCTTACTCAATATGATCCTGCTATTAGCATTGATGATCACTCATTCATAACAATGAATGTGTGGGTACGAATTTACAATATTCCACCTATCCTTCTTACTTCGGAGGAATCTGCTAACAATACTGGTGAATCACTCGGAGCTCTCATAGGAACTGTTACAAAAATTGACACGAGGAAAATGGATTTCAATATGGTTGACTATCTTCGGGTAGGGTTAACTCTAGATGCTTCCAAACTAGTCCGACGTTGTGTTGCTATCGGCGGGGGCTCTTCTACCCGTTTTTGTCCTCTACAATACGAACGCCTTCCCACTCTATGCCACTGTTGTGGTCGTGTTGGCGACTCTCTTGAATTTTGCAATATTCCAATTGAGGAAAGGCCTGAACAACTTCAATATGGCGACTGGCTCCGCTATCTACCTAAGAAAAAGGTTGCTTAACCTATGCAGAGAGGACGCATCCGTTACATCTCGCAAAGCCCTCAGGCATCTCCCTCCACGGGCACCAATGGTAAAGGCAAGGCTCCTGTGACAAACCTACCAGCTCAGGAGAACGCCCTTCCTTCTGAGTCTACGCCTGTTTTCTCACAAGGCCCTTGTATTCTTCCAACTGTTCCAAGTAAATTATCTGTTCGATGTGGTCCTACTCAACTCTTGCAAACGGTCTTTCCGGATCTAGAATCCAATGTAACTACTCGACCTAAGGTCCCTAATGGTGATGCTGATGGCAGCTTATCGGCACCAGAGCTCCAGGATTTGGAGTTAGAGCTTGCCAATGACGCCGCCTTCCAGGAGACTGCTGACTGGATTGAAAATGCACCGCCAACCAAGAGAATTGTTCGAGCAATTCCTACTAGGGGCTCTAAAAGAACTCCACCATCCGATGAGGGTTCTCGGCCTAAACGCCCTCGACCACCTCCTAAAGGGTCTGCAGAAAAAGCTAGGATGAGCAGCACAAACAACTCTCCGGCGGAGGTTGACAGTGGTCAACCCCGCCGTGCCAAATGATCGACCTTCTATGGGACTGTCATGGCTACGGCTCCGCTATGACAGTTCCTGCTTTACCTTTTGTTTCTTTTATGCATGGCGCGACCTTTAGTTCCTTGAGCTTGTTAGGATAGTGTTTCTTTTTTGCACCTTCTATTGGCTTTGTTTTTTATTGGAGTAATAATATTTCCTTTACCCTGTTTTTTTACTTTGTTTATCTTTTTATTCCTCTTTCCTTTATTTTTTTCGTTACTTTTACTAGTTTCATCTTTTGTTCTTCTTTTTTCTCTTACTTTATTCCTGTTTCTTTTTTGGATTTCCTACTACATATACCACCCTTCAAATGGGCTTCCTCTAACACCCACTTGGGTGTATCATTCCTTTCCAGGGGGTATTGCCTTCTTGGCCTACTTATTTTTACTATAAATTTTTGGATAGCTGGGATGAGCAGCTTTAACAACTCTTCGGCGGTGGTTGATGATGTTCAACCCCGCCGAGAGAAATAAAAATCCTATGTTAGAACTGTCAGGGTCTTGGCAACACCCAGGCAGTTCTTGCTTTACAACGCACCGTCTCCAAGCACGATGCTGACTGTCTTTTCCATTGTGAAACCAGATTAAACAGACAAAACATGGATCGTATTCGGCTTAAACTTGGAATGCATGGCAGTTTTGCAATTGATCCCAGCCCTTCCTGCACAGGACTTGCCATCATATGGAATAATAAATCATCTATTGATCTTCTCTCATACTCAGACAGACATATTGATGTTATTGTTACATTTGATCAACTTCATTTCCATTTTACTAGCCTGCATGGCTTCCCTGAAATAGCAAACAAACGCAAAACTTGGCAATTAATAGATTCTCTGAATGTAGCTAGCTCCCTTCCTTGGCTTTTAGGGGGGGACTTTAATGAAATCCTCTATGACAATGAAAAACAAGGTGGTTCTCGTCGTGCTCGTTCGCAAATTAATAACTTTCGGGAATGTCTTGATAAGAATGATCTTTTTGACTGTAAACCAAAGTCTGGATGGTTCACTTGGACTAGATCGGCACGTAACAGGTTACCATTATGGAAAGATTAGATAGATTCCTTGGTAATTCAACCTGGTTTACTACTTTCCCTAGCTGTCAAGCTATCTCTTTCTTTCAGGCGCGTTCTGATCACTGTCCCATTTTAATGGATACTAGGCCTGTACAGGGCCCTCCTAAAGTGCGATCCAACACCTTGTTTCGTTACGAGAACTGCTGGGCTGATAATCCAGAGGTCCTCTTGCGTATTAAAGAATTATGGTCCACTCCGACTCGCTCGGCTCTTAGTAAACTCCGCGATATTCGACATTTCCTTGCTACTTGGCAATCTAATAAGCGGTTGAAATCCAACAAGCGTATTTCCCAATTGAATGATTTCATCAATCTGAGTCTAGCTCGTCATCTCTCTGTATTTGCCACTAATGCCCTTCTTTCTGCTAAACAGGAGCTTGATAGTCTGCTCAACGCGAAAGAAATCTATTGGGCTCAACGAGCTCGTACACTCTGGCTAGAACATGGGGACAAAAACACTTCTTTTTTTCATGCCCGATCGACTAATCGTCGACGGAAAAACCAGATTATTGGGCTTTTCAACAATCACAATATATGGCAAACTCATTCCAATGATATTATGTCTGTTGCAGTTACTTACTTTCAAAGTCTTTTCACGTCATCCTCTCCCATAGTAGACTCGTCAATTTTGGACAACATTCCCACTATTGTTTCTGAATCAATGAATAATGAAATTAACAAGGACTTCACTTCAGAAGAAGTTCATATTGCTTTCCGCGATATCGACCCAAGGAAGGCACCGGGAGTTGACGGTTTTCCAAGTGGCTTCTTTCGGAAGCACTGGGATATCCTTGGCCATGATTTTTTAACTCTCTGTCTCGAGCTGCTCCGAGGGTCCATTAACATGGAAGAAGTCAATCATACTATTATTGTGCTTATCCCTAAAATTGCCGAACCTACTACAATGCGTCATTTCCGACCTATTAGTCTCTGCACAATTATCTATAAAACTTTTTTCGAAGGTGCTTGTTAACCGGTTGAAATCTATTATACCCCTTTGTATTAGTAGCAACCAAGCTGCTTTTGTTCAAGGTAGGAACATTACTGATAATATTCTTATAGCACATGAACTCATCCACACCCTAAATACTGATGCTACATCCCTTGCGAAAGGTGCTATTTTAAAATTAGATATGGAAAAGGCCTTTAACCGCGTTGAATGGACTTTTTTAGAACACATTATGATTCGCCTAGGATTCAGCTCCAATTGGGTGTCCCTTATTATGAGATGTGTATCCTCCGTCACTTTTTAAGTGCGGGTGAATGATTCTCTTTCCTAACCTTTTAAACCTTATAGGGGTTTACGACAAGGGGACCCTCTCTCCCCTTTTTTGTTTCTTTTCTTTACACAGGGCCTCTCTGCTCTGCTTAATGCTGAGCAATCCTCTGGTAACCTACCGAGGCTTTGTGCTAGCAGAAATGGGCCACGTGTCAACCACCTTCTTTTCGCAGACGACTGTCTTGTTTTTATTAAAACCAAAATGGCAGAAGTGCGACACCTTAGGGATGTTTTGCACGCTTATGCCACTTCGTCTGGGCAAGCGGTGAACTTTGAGGAATCTACTATTTTCTATTCCCGGAAAACCCCCTTATCACTTCGTTTGGCCATCAATGACATCCTCCATGTTAGGGAGGTGGATGACCCTGGATTTTATCTAGGAGTCCCTCTTCTCATTGGAAAGAACAAAACAACTGCTCTGGGGTTTACCAGAGATAAAATGTCTGCCAGAATGAACAGCTGGGACAAACATCTCCTATCTTTTAGTGGGAGAGAAATTTTCATCAAATCTGTTAGACAATCCATGCCTCAATATGTGATGTCTTGCTACCTTCTACCACAAAATATTATTGATGACATGACTACTTCTATACGCTGTTACTGGTGGTCTGGGAAATCTGGTAAAAAAGGATGGCACATGCTTCCTTGGGACACTGTCTGTCTCCCAAAAGCGGCCGGGGGAATTGGCTTTCGTGACCTACACCATTTTAATATTGCATTACTTGGTAAACAGATTTGGCACCTTATGTGTGCTCCAGGAAACCTCCTTAGCCAAATCTATAAATGCAAGTACCACCCAACGGGTTCTGTCCTAGATGTTGTTTCCTCACGGAGTTCTTCTTTTGCTTGGAAAGGGCTAAGTACAGCTATTTCTAAACTTCGCGATGGTTTCTTTTTACGCCCTAGAATGTCCAGTGCCGTCCAGATCCACTTTGACAAATGGGGTGGATCTCAGCCTTTACACCTGTATGGTGATTATGAGATAAACGATGAAATTCCTTTACGCGCAGGTTTATTCATGATACCTAATCTACCCAGATGGGACGAATCAAAAGTTCGGGATTACGTTACACATGAGGATGCTAATACTATCCTTAATGTTCCAATTATTAATGATACAAAAGATACCACCCTCTAGGGCCACCATGATTCTGGTATCTATTCTGTACGATCGGGTTATCAATTTTTGCAGCTTCTGCCAGGTCCAGTTAACAGGCCCTCTAAACTTTGGAAAGTTCTTTCTAAATTGCCCACTATTCCTAAGGTACGGTCTTTTGGTTGGCGGTTATGTCATGATGCACTACCATCTGGTCATAAAATCCTTCAGGACAATCTAGGTTCGGGGATTTGCTCTATTTGCAATTCATCCATTGAAACCACCCTCCATGCTATGAGGGACTGCCCTAGTGCCAGGGAGGCGTTTCAGTTGGCAAGACTTCCAACTCAAATTCTGTCTCCCGTTTATATCTCCCCTCTCCAGTGGCTTTCTGCGGCATCTGGTTTTCTTTCTCTTCATCAATTCTCTTTATTTCTCACAATCTTATGGAATCTTTGGAATCGGCACAACGACTTTGTCCATAATAACCATCTTCAACTGGTTTGGTTAACCGTTACTAATGCTTTAAGCCTTTTCAATGACTACACTTCAGTTAATAATGCCTCCCGACTCCACTCCCGGCTAGCTGAGCCCATTCTCGCTTCCGCTAGATGGACGAAACCAGATCTTGGTTACGTCAAGATTAACACGGATGGTGCTTTCGACCCCGTGTTAAAGGGAGCAGCTGCTGGTGTCATTGCTAGAGATTCCTCTGGCATTGTTCTTGGCGGTTGTTCTTTGCCTCTCCTTTGCCCGGATCCTGCCTCTGCCGAAGCTCTTGCCCTCTTGGAAGGTCTGAAGTTTGCCATTTCTAAGGGATGGACCCGTGTTGTTTTCGAGACTGACTCCGCCTCCATTGCTAATAAGGTCAATGATGTCATTTACCAAGATCTTTCCTCTGTGCAACCTTTGGTGTCTCGTATCCGTTCAACTCTTGGTACTTTGCCTGATTATAATATTTGTTATGTACCTAGAGATGCTAATGTTGTAGCCCACGTCCTAGCTACTAGGGCTTTGCGTTCTTTTACTTCCTGTGTTTTTTCTATTGACTTTCCCGATTTTATTCGAGCTTCTGTAAACTCGGAGGGGTTCTCCTCCCCTTCTCAATAATATCTTGGGTACTCTTTTCCCCATAGGGGCCTACTCACCCCCTGGGGTGTTTGGCTATAGGTTTTTTTTAATGAGGCCCTTTCCTAAAAAAAAATTCGAACGGATTCTCTATAGAGCACATTTAGACATGCTCGTATTAATCGCATCAAAACGATAACCAAATGTTATTAAATTAAATTTTATGAGTTCAAATAGATAATTATAGGCTTTTGAACAAAATTTTACAGATTAATCTCAAATTTTCAACTTTTTACTCGGTTAAAATTCGAATGGAATCTCTATAAAGCCCATTTAGACATGCACGTTTTAATCGCATCAAAACGACAACCAAATTTTATGATTTCAAATATTTAGTTATTATCTTTTGAACAAAATTATACAGATAAATCTGAAATTTTCAGAATTTTACTCGGTTAAAATTAGAACGGAATCTCTATAAAGCCCATTTAGACATACACATTTTAATCCCAACAAAACGACAACCAAATGCTATTAAATCAAATTTTATGAGTTGAAATATTTAATCATAGGCTTTTGAACAAAATTATACAGATTAATCTCAAATTTTAAGGATTTTACTCGGTTAAAATTCTAACGGATTCTCTATAGAGCATATTTAGACATGCTCGTATTAATTACATCAAAACGACAACCAAATGTTATTAAATTAAATTTTATGAGTTCCAATAGTTAATTATAGTCTTTTGAACAAAATTATACAGATTAATCTCAAATTTTCAGCTTTTTACTCGGTTAAAATTCGAACGGAATCTCTATAAAGCCCATTTAGACATGCACGTTTTAATCGCATCAAAACGACAACCAAATTTTATTAAAATCAAATTTTATGATTTCAAATAATTAATTATTAGCTTTTGAACAAAATTATACAGATTAATCTTAAATTTTCAGAAATTTACTCGTTTATAATTAGAATAGAATCTCTATAAAGCCCATTTAGACATGCACGTTTTAATCCCAACAAAACGATAACCAAATATTATTAAATAAAATTTTCTGAGTTTAAATATTTAATTATGGGATTTTAAACAAAATTATACAGATTAATCTCAAATTTTAAGGTTTTTACTCGGTTAAAATTCGAACGGATTCTCTATGGAGTACATTTAGACATGCTCGTATTAATCGCATTAAAACGACAACCAAATGTTATTAAATTAAATTTTATGAGTTCAAATAGTTAATTATAGTCTTTTGAACAAAATTATACAGATTAATCTCAAATTTTCAGCTTTTTACTCGGTTAAAATTCGAACGGAATCTCTATAAAGCCCATTTAGACATGCACGTTTTAATCGTATTAAAACTGCAACCAAATTTTATTAAAATCAAATTTTATGATTTCAAATATTTAATTATTAGCTTTTGAAAAAATTATATAGATTATTCTGAAATTTTTAGAATTTTACTCGATTAAAATTCGAACGGATTCTTTATAGAGCATATTTTATCATGCTCGTTTTAATCGCATCAAAACGACAACCAAATGTTATTAAATTAAATTTTATGAGTTCAAAAAATTAATTATTTGCTTTTGAACAAAATTATATAGATTAATCTTAAATTTTCAGAATTTTACTCGGTTAAAATTAGAACGGAATCTCTATAAAGCCCATTTAGACATGCACGTTTTAATCGCATCAAAACGACAACAAAATTTTATGATTTCAAATATTTAATTATTATCTTTTGAACAAAATTATACAGATAAATCTGAAATTTTCAGAATTTTACTCGGTTAAAATTAGAACGGAATCTCTATAAAGCCCACTTAGACATGCACGTTTTAATCCCAACAAAACGACAACCAAATGTTATTAAATCAAATTTTATGAATTGAAATATTTAATTATGGGCTTTTGAACAAAATTACACAGATTAATCTCAAATTTTAAGGATTTTACTCGGTTAAAATTCGAACGGATTCTCTATAGAGCACTTTTAGACATGCTCGTATTAATCCCATCAAAACGACAACCAAATGTTATTAAATTAAATTTTATGAGTTCAAATAGTTAATTATATACTTTTGAACAAAATTATACAGATTAATCTCAAATTTTCAGCTTTTTACTCGGTTAAAATTCGAATAGAATCTCTATAAAGCCCATTTTGACATGCAGGTTTTAATCGCATCAAAAGGAAAACCAAATTTTATTAAAATCAAATTTTATGATTTCAAATAATTAATTATTAGCTTTTGAACAAAATTATACAGATTATTCTCAAATTTTCAAAAATTTACTCGGTCATAATTTGAACGGAATATCTATAAAGCCCATTTAGACATGCACGTTTTAATCCCAACAAAACGACAACCAAATGTTATTAAATCAAATTTTATGAGTTTAAATATTTAATTATGGGCTTTTGAATAAAATTATACAGATTAATCCCAAATTTTAAGGTTTTTATTCGGTTAAAATTTGAACGGATTCTCTATAGAGCATATTTAGACATATTCGTATTAACCGCATCAAAACGATAACCAAATATTATTAAATTAAATTTATAAGTTCAAATAGTTAATTATAGGCTTTTAAACAAAATTATACAGATTAATCTCAAATTTTCAGCTTTTTACTCGGTTAAAATTCGAACGGAATCTCTATAAAGCCCATTTAAACATGCACGTTTTAATCGCATCAAAACGACAACCAAATTTTATTAAAATAAAATTTTATGATTTCAAATAATTAATTATTAGCTTTTGAACAAAATTATACAAATTAATCTCAAATTTTCAGCTTTTTACTCTGTTAAAATTCGAACGGAATCTCTATAAAGCCCATTTAGATATGCACATTTTAATTGCATCAAAACGACAATCAAATTTTATTAAATCAAATTTTATGATTTCAAATATTTAATTATCGGCTTTTGAACAAAATTATACAGATTAATCTCAAATTTTAAGGTTTTTACTCGGTTAAAATTTGAACGGATTCTCTATAGAGCACATTTATATATGCTCGTATTAATCGCATCAAAACGACAACCAAATGCTATTAAATTAAATTTTATGAGTTCAAATAGTTAATTATAGGCTTTTGAACAAAATTATACAGATTAATCTCAAATTTTCAGCTTTTTACTCGGTTAAAATTCAAACGGAATCTCTATAAAGCCCATTTAGATATGCACGTTTTAACCGCATCAAAACGACAACCAAATTTTACTAAAATCAAATTTTATGATTTCATATAATTAATTATTAGCTTTTGAACAAAATTATACAGATTAATCTTAAATTTTCAGAAATTTACTCGGTTATAATTAGAACGGAATCTTTATAAAGCCCATTTAGACATGAACGTTTTATTACCAACAAAACGACAATCAAATATTATTAAATCAAATTTTATGAGTTTAAATATTTAATTATGGGCTTTTGAACAAAATTATACAGATTAATCTCAAATTTTAAGGTTTTTACTCAGTTAAAATTCGAACGGATACTCTATAGAGCTTATTTAGATATGCTCGTATTAATCGCATCAAAACAACAACAAAATGTTATTTAATTAAATTTTATGAGTTCAAATAGTTAATTATAGGCTTTTGAACAAAATTATACAGATTAATCTCAAATTTTCAGCTTTTTACTCGGTTAAAATTCGAACGGAATCTCTATAAAGCCCATTTAGACAAGCACGTTTTAATAGCATCAAAACGACAACAAAATTTTATTAATATCAAATTTTATGATTTCAGATATTTAATTATTAGCTTTTGAACAAAATTATACCGATTAATCTGAAATTTTCAGAAATTTACTCGGTTATAATTAGAACGGAATCTCTATAAAACCCATTTAGACATGCACGTTTTAATCACAACAAAACGACAACCAAATATTATTAAATCAAATTTTATGAGTTTAAATATTTAATTATGGGCTTTTGAATAAAATTATACAGATTAATCTCAAATTTTAAGGTTTTTACTCGGTTAAAATTTGAACGGATTCTCTATAGAGCACATTTAGACATGCTCGTATTAATCGTATCAAAACGACAACAAAATGTTATTAAATTAAATTTTATGAGTTCAAATAGTTAATTATAGTCTTTTGAACAAAATTATACAGATTAATCTGAAATTTTCAGAATTTTACTCGGTTAAAATTCGAACAGAATCTCTATAAAGCCCATTTAGACATGCACATTTTAATCGCATCAAAACGACAACCAAATTTTTTTAAAATTAAATTTTATGATTTCAAATAATTAATTATTAGCTTTTGAACAAAATTATACCGATTAATCTGAAATTTTCAGAAATTTACTCGGTTATAATTAGAACGGAATCTCTATAAAACCCATTTAGACATGCACGTTTTAATCACGACAAAACAACAACCAAATATTATTAAATCAAATTTTATGAGTTTAAATATTTAATTATAGGCTTTTGAACAAAATTATACAGATTAATCTTAAATTTTAAGGTTTTTACTCGGTTAAAATTTGAACGGATTCTCTATAGAGCACATTTAGACATGCTCGTATTAATCGCATCAAAACGATAACCAAATGTTATTAAATTAAATTTTATGAGTTCAAATAGTTAATTATAGGCTTTTGAACAAAATTATACAGATTAATCTCAAATTTTCAGCTTTTTACTCGGTTAAAATTCGAAGGGAATCTCTATAAAGCCCATTTAGACATGTACGTTTTAATCGCATCAAAACGGCAACCAAATTTTATTAAAATCTGATTTTATGATTTCAAATATTTAATTATTAGCTTTTGAACAAATTTATACAGATTAATCTGAAATGTTCAGAATTTTACTCGGTTAAGATTCGAACGTATTCTCTATAGAGCACATTTAGACATGCTTGTATTAATCGCATCAAAACGACAACCAAATGTTATTAAATTAAATTTTATGAGTTCAAATAGTTAGGCTTTTGAACAAAATTATACAGATTAATCTCAAATTTTCAGCTTTTTACTCACTTAAAATTCAAACAGAATCTCTATAAAGCCCATTTAGACATGCACGTTTTAATCGCATCAAAACGACAACCAAATTTTATTAAAATCAAATTTTATGATTTCAAATAATTAATTATTAGCTTTTGAAAAAAATTATACAGATTAATCTTAAATTTTCAGAAATTACACGATTATAATTAGAACGGAATATCTATAAAGCCCATTTAGACATGTACGTTTTAATCCCAACAAAACGACAACTAAATGTTCTTAAATAAAATTTTATGATTTTAAATATTTAATTATGGGCTTTTGAACAAAATTATACAGATTAATCTCAAATTTTAAGGTTTTTACTCGGTTAAAATTCGAACGGATTCTCTATAGAGCACATTTAGACATGCTCGTATTAATCGCATCAAAACGACAACTAAATGTTATTAAATTAAATTTTATGAGTTCAAATAGTTAATTATAGGCTTTTGAACAAAATTACACAGATTAATCTCAAATTTTCAGCTTTTTACTTGGTTAAAATTTGAACGGAGTCTCTATAAAGCCCATTTAGACATGCATATTTTAATCGCATCAAAACGATAACCAAATTTTATTAAAATCAAATTTTATGATTTCAAATATTTAATTATTAGCTTTTGAACAAAATTATACATATTAATCTGAATTTTTCCGAATTTTACTCGGTTAAAATTAGAACGGAATCTCTATAAAGCCCATTTAGACATGCACATTTTAATCCCAACAAAACAACAATCAAATGTTATTAAATCAAATTTTATGAGTTTAAATATTTAATTATGGGATTTTGAATTAAATTATATAGATTAATCTCAAATTTTAAAGTTTTTACTCGGTTAAAATTCGAACGGATTCTCTATAGAGCACATTTAGACATGCTCGTATTATTCGCATCAAAACAACAACCAAATGTTATTAAATTAAATTTTTTGAGTTCAAATACTTAATTATAGTCTTTTGAACAAAATTATATAGATTAATCTTAAATTTTCAACTTTTTACTCGGTTAAAATTCGAACCGAATCTCTATAAAGCCCATTTAGACATGCACGTTTTAATCGCATTAAAACGACAATCAAATTTTATTAAAATCAAATTTTATGATTTCAAGCATGTTAGTTCTTTTATGGTTGTTAGTTTAATTAATGCATGTCAGTTTATGCATGTTACTTCATTTAAAGTCTAAGACCTTATTGATGTTTGTTAGTTCATTAAGTGAGTTAGTTCATTTAATTAAACAAGTTTATTTAATTTAACTAGCTTATTAAGTTTCTTCCCAGCATTTGTTTTATTGAATAGAGTTGTTATCTAGTGGTTGCTCACATATTTTCAGCTAAGGTATTCATTTGGGATCAAATGGTTGATTATTTTCTACAAGAATGACAAAGATATTTACCACCAATTGAAGATACTTGAAGACACCATGATGTCTGATCAATTGCAAGACCTTCAAGGGAGATTTACACCACTTAAAGGTTGTCAGTTTCAACAATAAAAGAAAGACATTGATGAGCTCCTAAATACGCCACTTAAAGAGGCACTTAAATACCACTTAAGAGCTACTTAATCCTCCATCAAGCTGATCAGCTTTTTATCAGAGAAGACATGCAATGAAAGCCTTCATTATCACCACTTAAGGGAGAGTAAAGGTGGGAATTAAAACAACACTTAATGAGGGAATTCAAGGAATATCTATCAACTTGTTCCGTATTTTTGGATTAGATACAAGCATATTTGAGTCTTGAGGTCTGCATCAAACTTATTCCCCTATTACTTAGCTTTCCAACTCACTTTGAATCACCTCAATCCGATATAAGGAGCTTAAGATATAATTAAATTATTGAAGACAATACATGCTGGAAATTCAATACGGGAATAGTCACAAGATGCTTCTTCTAAAAATTCAAGAGACCATTCAATTGCTAAATTCAATGCTTTATCAATAGCCCATTAAAGGAGGATGAATGAAAACTTAATCAAGCATCAGCCCAAGGGTTTCTACATGTGGATGATATGTATATCTACATTCATTCTAAGAATATCCACATTCATCCTTTTAGATCAAACTTTTGGTTGTCAATTATAGATGAGGGACCGTTCATTATGACATACACTCGAAAAGAAGTGTCTTTCACCACGACATATGCTCAAAGAGAGGGGTCAACCATCACGGTATACGCTCAAAGAAAGGGAGCGTTCATTATGACATGCACTCAAAGAGAGGGGTCATTCATCGCGACATACGCTCAAAAAAAGGGGTCGTCCATCACGGTATACGCTCTAAGAAAGATACCGTTAATTATGAAATGCACTCGAAGATAGGGGTCATTCATCGCGACATACGCTCAAAGATAGCGGTCGTCCATCACGACATACACTCTAGGAAAGGGATTGTTCATTATGTCATTCACTCGATGAGAGGGGTATTCATCGCGACATACGCTCAAATTAAAGGGTAGTCCATCGCGGTATATGCTCTAAGAAAGGGACCGTTTATTCTGACATACACTCGAATAGTGGGGTCATTCATTGCAACATACGCTCATATAAAGGGGTCGTCGATCACGGTATACGGTCAAAGAGAGGGACCATTAATAATGACATGCACTAGAAGAGATGGGTCATTCATTGTGACATACGGTCAAAGAGAAGGGTCGTCCATCACATCATATGCTCAAAGAGGGGACCATTCATTATGCCATACGCTCGAAGAGAGGGGTCATTCACCGTGACATACGCGCAAAGAGAGGGTCACCCATCATTGTGTACTCTCAAAGAGAGGGACCGTTCATTATGACATGCACTCGAAGAGAGGACCATTCTTCGCGACATACGCTCAAAGAGAGGGGTCGTCTAACACGGTATACGCTCAAATAGAGGGACCGTTCACCATGACATGCACTCGAAGAGAGGGGTCATTCATCACTACATACGCTTAAAGAGAGAGGTCGTCCATCACGGCACACACTCAAAGAGAGGGAATGTTTATTATGACATGTTCGCGAAGAGAGGGGTCATTCACCGCAATATACGCTTAAAGAGAGGGATCGTCCATCACGGTATACGCTTTAAGAAAGCGATCGTTCATTATGACATGCACTCGAAGAGTGTAGTCATTCATCACGACATATGCTCGAAGAGAGGGATCGCCCATCACGGTATACGCTCAAAGAGAGGGACTGTTCACCATGAAATGCACTCGAAGAGAAGGGTCATTCATCACAACATTTGCTCAAAGAGAGGGGTCATCGATCATGATATACGCTCAAAGAGAGTTATCGTTCATTATAACATGTACTGGAAGAGAGGGGTCATTCATCACGATACAAGCTCAAAGAGAGGGGTCGTCCATAATGGTACACGCTCTTAGAAAGGGATTGTTCATTATGACATGAACTCGAACAGAGGGGTCATTCATCGCGACATATGCTCCAAGAGAAGGGTCGTCCATCACGGTATACGCTCTAAGAAAGGGACCATTAATTATGAAATGCACTCAAAGAGAGGGGTCATTCATCGCGAGATACGCTCAAAGATAGGGGTCGTCCATCCCGATATACACTCAAAGAGAGGTGTCATTTGCCTTGACATTCACTCGAAGGAAAGGGTCATTCATCGCAACATACGCTCAAAGTGAGTGGTCATTGATAACGGTATACGCACAAAGAGAGGGACCATTCATTATGACATGAACTCAAATAGAGGTGTCATTCATCACGATATATGGTCAAGAGAGGGGTCGTCCATCACGGTATACGCACAAAGAGATGGACCGTTTATTATGACTTACGCTCGAAGAGAGGGGTCATTCACCGTGACATACGGTCAAGGAGAAGGGTCATCCATCATGGTATACGCTCTAAGAAAGCGACCGTTGATTATGGAAAGCACTCGAAAAGAGGGGTCATTTATCGCAACATACACTCAAAGAGAAGGGTCTCCATCACATTATAAGCTCTAAGTATGGGACTGTTTACTATGACATGCACTCGAAGAGAGGGTTCATTCCTCCCGACATACGCACAAAGAAAGGGACTATTCATTATCACATGCACTTTGAAAATAGGGGTCATCCATCACGGTATACGCTCTAAGAAAGGGACCGTTTATTATAGAATGACCTCGAAGAGAGGGTTCATTCATCGCAACAAACGCTCAAAGAGAAGGGTCGTCAATCACGTTATAACCTCTAAGGAAGGGATTGTTTATTATGACATGCACTCGAAGAGATGGGTCATTTCTCGCGACGTACGCTCAAAGAGAAGGGGGTCGTCCATCATGGTATTTCTTAGAGTGTCTACCGTGATGGCTGCCCCTCTTTTTTCAGCATATGTCGCGGTGAATGACCCCTCTCTTCGCGTGTATGTCATAATGAACGGTCCCTCTCTTTGAGCGTATACCATAATGGACGACCCATCTCTTTGAGCGTATGACACGGTGAATGACTCCTCTCATCGAGTGCATGTCATAATGAAACATTCCCTTCCTTAGAGCGTATACCGTGATGGATGACCCCTCTATTTGAGAGTATGTTGCGATGAATGATCCTTTTCTTCACGTGCATGTCTTGGAGAACGGTCCCTCTCTTCGAGCGTATACCGTGATGGACGACCCCTCTCTTTGAGCGTATACCACGAAGAATGACCCCTCACTTTGAGTGCGTGTCAAAATGAACGGTCCCTTTCTTAGAGCGTATACCGTGATGGACGACCCCTCTCTTTGAGTGTATGTCATAATGAACGGTCCCTCTCTTTGAGCGTATACCGTGATGGACGACCCCTCTCTTTGAGTGTATGCCATGATGGGCGACCCCTCTCTTTGAGCGTATGCCGCGATGAATGATCCCTCTATTCAAGTTCATGTCATGGTGAACAAGGCCTCTCTTTGAGCGTATACCGTGATGGATGACCCCTCTCTTTGGGCGTATGTCGCGATGAACAACCCCTCTCTTCGAGTGCATGTCATAATGAATGGTCCTTTTCTTACAGCGTATACCGTGATGGACGACCCCTCTTTTTGAGCGTATGCCGCGATGAATGACACCTCTTCTCGACTGTATATCATAATGAACGGACCCACTCTTTGAGCGTATACCGTGATGGAAAACCCCATTTTTTAAGCGTATGTCGCGATGAATAACCCCTCTTTGATTGCATGTCACAATTAATGGTCCCTCTCTTTGACCGTATACCATAATGGACGACCCTTCTCTACGAGCGTATGTCGCGATGAATGACCCCTCTCTTTGAGTGTAGGTCATAATGAACGGTCCCTCTCTTTGAGCGTATAACGTAATGGACGAGACCCTTCTCTTTGAGCGTATGTCAAGATGAATGACCCTCTCTTCGAGTACAGGTCATAAGGAACGATCCCTCTCTTTGAGCGTATACCATAATGGACGAGACCCTTCCCTTTGAGAGTATGTCGAGATGAATGTCCCCTCTCTTTGAGTGCATGTCATAATGAACAGTCCCTTTCTTAGAGCGTAAACCGTGATGGACGACCCCTCTCTTTCAGCGTATGTCGTAATGAAAGGCTCATTTTTACGAGTGCATTTCATAATGAACAATCCCATTCTTAGAGCGTATACCGTGATGAACAACCCCCCTCTCTTTCAACTTATGTCGCGATGAATGACTCCTCTTTTCGAGGGCATGTCATAATGAAAAGTCCCTTTCTTAGAGCGTATACCGTGATGGACGGACGACCTCTCTCTTAGAGCATTTGTTAGGATGAATGACTCCTCTCTTAGAGTGCATGTCATAATGAACGGTCACTTAGAGTATATATACTGTGATAGATAAGCCCTCTCTTTGAGCGTATGTCATGATGAATGACACCTCTCTTCCAGCGTATGTAATAATAAACAGTCCCTCTCGTTAAGGTATGTCGTGATGAATGACCCCTCTCTTCGAGCGTATGTCATAATGAACAGTCTCTCTCTTTGAGCGTATAACGTGATTGATGACCCCTCGCTTTGAGTGCATATCATAATGAACAGTCCCTCTCTTAGAGCGTATACCGTGATGGACGATCCCTCTCTTTAAGCATATATCGTGATGAATAATCCCTTTGTTCAAGTGCAGGTCATAATGAATGGTCCCTTTCTTACAGCATATACAGTGATGGAGGAACCCTCTCTTTGAGCGTATGTTACGGTGAATGACCCCTCTCTTTCAGCGTAAACAGTGATGGACGACCCCTCTCTTTGAGCGTATGTCGCGATGAAAGACCTCTCTCTTCGAGTGCATGTCATAAGGAACGATTCCTTTCTTAGAGCGTCTATAGTGATGGCTGACCCCTCTCTTTGAGCGTATGTCGCCATAAATAACTCCTCTCTTTTGTTCATGTCATAATGATCGGTCCTTTTCTTAGAGCATATACCATGATGGATGAGCCCTCTCTATGATCGTATGTCGCGTTAAATGACCCCTTTCTTCGAGTGCATGACATAAAGAATGGTCCCTCTCTTTGAGCGTCTACCGTGATGGCTGACCCCTCTCTTTAAGCGTATGTCGTAGTGAATGATCCCTCTCTTCGAGTGCATGTCACTATCTTTGAGCGTTTATCGTGATGACTGACCCCTCTCTTTGATTGTATGTCACGATGAATGACCCCTCTTTTCAGGTACATGTCATAACGAACGGTCCAACTCTTTGAGCGTATACTGTGATGGAAGACCCCTCTCTTTGAGCGTATGTCGCCATGAATAACCCCTCTCTTCAAGTGTATTTCATAATGAATGGTACCACTCTTCGAGTGTATGTCATGGGGAACGGTCCCTTCCTTAGAGCGTATACAGTGATGGACGACCCCTCTCTTTGAGCGTATGTTGCGAAGAATGATCCTTCTCTTCGCGTGCATGTCATGGGGAACGGTCCCTCTCTTCGAGCGTATACCGTGATGGACGACCTCTCTCTTTGAGTGCATGTCATATTGATCATTTCCTTTCTTAGACCATATACCATTACGGACGACCCCTCTCTTTAAGTGTATGTCACGGTGAATGAATCCTTTCTTCAAGCGTATGTCATAATGAACGGTCTATCTCTTTATCCGTATGCCGTGATGGACGATCCCTCTCGTTGAGCGTATATCGAGATAAACAACCCCTCTCTTCGAGTGCATGTTATAATGGACGGTCCCTCCCTTTGAGCGCATACTGTGATGGACAATCCCTCTTTTTAAGCATATGTTGCAATGAATGGCCATTCTCTTCGAGTGCATGTCATAATTAACGGTCCATCTCTTTGAGCGTTAACCGTGATGGGTGACCCCTCTCTTTGAGCGTATGTCGTGATGAATGACCTCTCCCTTCGAGTGCTTGTCATAAGGAACGGTTCCTTTCTTAGAGCGTCTACAGTGATGGTTGACCATTCTCTTTGAGCGTATATCGCCACAAATAACTCCTCTCCTCGTGTTCAAGTCATAATGAACGGTCCTTTTCTTAGAGCATATACCGTGATGGACGAGCCCTCTCTTTAATTGTATGTCGCGTTGAATGAGCCATTTCTTCTAGTGCAAGACATAATGAATGATCCCTCTCTTTGAGCGTATACCGTGATGGACGACCACTCTCTTTGAGCGTATGTCGCGATGAATGACCCTTTTCTTCGAGTGCATGTCATAAATGAACGGTCCCTTTCTTAGAGCGTATACCGTGATGGACAACCCCTCTCTTTTAGCGTATGCCACGGTGAATGACTCCTTTCTTCAAGCGTATGTCATAATGAACGGTCTCTTTCTTTATGCATATGCCGTGATGGACGACCCTCTCTTCGAGTGCATGTCATAATGAACAGTCCCTTTGTTAGAGCGTATACCATGATGGACGATCCCTATCTTTGAGCGTATGTCGAGATGAATGACCCCTCTCTTTGAGTGCATGTCATAATGAACAGTCCCTCCCTTTGAGCGCATACCGTGATGGACAACACCTCTCATTAAGCGTATGTTGAGATGAATGACCACTCTCTTCGAGTGCATGTCATAATTAACGACCCCTCTCTTTGAGCGTAAACCGTGATTGACGACCCCTCTCTTTGAGTGTATGTTGCGATGAATGACCTCTCCTTTCGAGTGCATGTCATAAGGAAAGGTTCCTTTCTTAAAGCGTCTACAGTGATGGATGACCACTCTCTTTGAGCGTATGTCGCCATAATACCGTGCTGGATGAGCCCTCTCTTTAATCGCATGTCGCGTTGAATGACCCCTCTCTTCTAGTGCATGACATAATGAATGGTCCCTCTCTTTGAGCGTTTACCGTGATGGTTGACCCCCCTCTCTTTAAGTGTATGTCGCAGTGAATGATCCCTCTCTTCGAGTGCATGTCATAATGAACGGTCACTCTCTTTGCGCGTCTACCGTGATGGCTGACCCCTCTCTTTGATTGTATGTCACGATGAATGACCCCTCTTTTCGAGTGCATGTCATAATGAACGGTCCAACTCTTTGAGCGTATACCGTGATGGATGACCCCTCTCTTTGAGCGTATGTCTCGTTGAATAACCTCTCTCTTCGAGTACATGTCATAATGAACGGTCCCCCACGTTGAGCGTGTACCGTGATGGACGATCTTTCACTTATAGCATATGTCGCGATGAAAGCCCCTCGCTTCGAGTGTATTTTATAATGAACGGTCCCACTCTCTGAGCCTATACCGTGACGGAAGACCCCTCTTTTTAAGCGTATGTTGCAATGAATTACCCCTATCTTCAAGTTCATGTCATGGTGAACGGTACCTCTCTTTGAAAATATACCATGATGGACGATCCCTCTTTTTGTGCGTTTGTCACGATAAATTACCCCTCTCTTCGAGTGCAAGTCATAATGAATGGTCCCTCTATTTGAGCGTATACCGTAATGGAGGACCCTTCTCTTTGAGCGTATATTGCGATGAAAGACCCCTCACTTCGAGTGCATGTCATAACGAACAGTCCCATTCTTAGAGCGTATGTCGTGATGGATGACCCCTCTCTTTGAGCGTATGTCGCGATGAATGATCTCTCTTCGAGTGCATGTCATGGTGAACGGTTCCTCTCTTTGAGCGTATACCGTGATAGACGAGCTCTCTCTTTGAGTGTATGTCGCAATGAATGACCCCTCTCTTCGAATGCATGTCATAATGAACGGTCCCACTCTTTGAGAAAATACCGTGATGGAAGTCTCATCTCTTTGATTGTATGTCGCAATGAATAAACCCTCTTTTCGAGTGCATGTCATAATGAACGGTCCCTCTCTTTAAGCGTATATTATGATCGATGACCCATTTCTTTGAGCGTATGTTGCGATAAATGACCTCTCTCTTCGAGTGCATGTCATGAATGGTCCCTCTCATTGAGCGTATGTCATGATAGATGACCCCTCTTTTTGAGTGTATGTCGTGATGAATGATCCCACTCTTTGAGTGCATGTCATGGTGAACGGTCCCTCTCTTTGAGCGTACATCCTAATGGTTGACCCCTCATTTTGAGCGTATGTCGTGGTGAATGACCCCTCCCTTCGAGCGTATGTCGTAATGAACGATCCATCTCTTTGAGCGTTTGTCGTGATAGATGATCCTCTCTTTAAACCTATGTCACGATGAATGATCCCACTCTTCGAGTGCATGTCATGGTGAACGGTTCCTCTCTTTAAGCATATTCCGTGTTGGACGACCTCTCTCTTTAAGCGTATGTCGCGATGAATGACCCCTCTCTTCTAGTGCATATCATAATGAACGGTCCCTCTCTTTTTGCGTATACCGTGATGAATGACCCCTCTCTTCGAGCGTATGTCTCGATGAATGACCCCTCTCTTGAGCGTATGTCATAATGAATCGTCCCTTTCTTAGAGCGTATACCGTGAATGACGACCCTTCTCTTTGAGCGTATGTTGCGGTGAATGACCGCTCTCTTCGAGTGTATGTCATAATTAACGGTCCCTCTCTTTAAGTGTATGCCGTGATGGACGGCCCCTCTCTTTGAGCGTATGTCACGATGAATGAGCCCGCTCTTTGAACGTTTGTCATAATGATTGGTCCCTTTCTTAGAGCGTATATCGTGATGGACGACCCCTCTCTTTGAGCGTATGTCATGACGAACGATCCCTCTCTACGAGTGTATGTCATAATGAATGGTCCCTTTCTTAAAGTGTATATCGTGATGGATGACCCCTTTCTTTTTAGTATATGCGCGGTGAATGACCCCTCTCTTTGAGCATATATCATAATGAGCGGTCACTCTCTGATATGATCCCGGTAACATTAGTTTCTGGAATTCACTAGTTTTCCGATCGTGAAGGTTGTAAGTAATTTAAAAGGTGATGAAATGAATTCGAAGGGGTTATTGATGATGAGATTGGTATTATTGTGGAAGCTACTTTAGTGATTTGATGAGAAAGTATAAGTTTAATGGAAGATGATGATGAAGGCATATGTGTAAATAATGCATGAGTTATGATAGTAAGTAATCAGGAAAGAACCGACACTATAGAGAATGTCGACCCGAATCCTATTAGATTTTTAGAGGAACGAGGAAGGAACCAACACTATATAAAAGTAAAGACCCGTTTCCAATATTGTTCATAAACAAAAGACCACGACCTTCTAGTTAGAAAACTAGGAACCTTGGTATATGGAAATAAGGAATGACGCCACAAGAAGAATTCCTTGATAATTCGGATAAGTTCAATGAAGAAAAAAGAGATAAAACTCCCACACAAAAGTGTATTAGAATCAAAGTTGTTTTTTTACAAATGGAATGCTTGAGACTATTTATAAGAAAACAAAATAAAAATAAAAAAGCCTAACAAATAAACATGACAATGATGACAAGACATTAAGGCTTTTGTTCTCCCATCTTCTTTGGTAGCTGAATAATTTTATAGAATATGTAGTATGATTGTGGACAATACTAGGATAAATGTAGACATCCATTTGTACAAGGGATAGTGTCTCATTGAATTTCATGCTCATATACAGGTCATTTATCCTCCTAGAATGTCATAATGGTATGAATAAAGAAGCTCTTCAATGTGTATCTTATTGTAAAATTTGAATAGTCTCACAAAATGGATGATAAGAGAGCCTTGAATGCTTTTTTTTCTGGAAAAAGATGTCATTCAATTTCTTGTCTCTCTTGCTGAATATGAAAAGTCTCACCTTGGTTCAAGGTCATCCTTGCATGCTCTATGAAAGGGACCATTCATTATGACATGCACTCAAAGAGGGGTCAATAATCGTGACATACGCTCAAAGACAAGGGTCGTCCATCACAATATACGCCCTAGGAAAGGGACCATTCATTATGAAATGCACCCGAAGAGTGGGGTCATTCGTCACAACATATGCTCAAAGAGAGGGGTCGTCCACCACGGTATACGCTCAAAGGGAGGTACCGTTCATTATGACATACGCTCAAAAAGAGGGACCGTTCATTATAGCAGATGCTTGAAGAAAGGGGTCATTCACCGTGACATACGCTCAAAGAGAGGTGTCGTCCATCACAGTATACACTCTAAGAAAGGAACATTCATTATGACATACAGAAAGAAGAGAAGGGTCATTCATTGCGACATACGCTCAAAGAGAGGTGTCGTCCACCATGGTATACACTCTAAGAAATGGAGCATTCATTAAACATGCACTCAAAGAGAGAGGTCATTGATCGTGACATACGCTCAAAGAGAGGGGTCGTCCATCACGGTATACGCCCTAAGAAAGGGTGATAAACGGATACGTTGCTTCAAAAACAACCATCCTTGTTTGATTGAAACGGATCTAGGATAGTAGCACGCATATCTCTGCAATAAGCACAAGATTATAGACGTAAGAATGGTGTTAAAATTACTAGAAAACAAAGAAAATTAAAAAAAACAAAGAAAGAAAAAGATGAAGGAATTCTGCGTTTCTAGGATTTAATGAAGATGAAATGCTTCAAGGGCTTTCATGGTTGCATTATAATATCCAAAATGGCATAATTGGATGTTGAAGTTGCTGGAAAAATAATAACGACGTTGAACTCGAAAGAACTCGAACAATATACTGAGCATGCCCAAATCGAATATGTTCTCCGTCAACGGACTTGGACCCTCTAAATAGTGATCTAGGAACCCAAAGTATCAAGGAATTGACACATTCAAACAAAGTCTGAAAATGTCAAGAAAAGTTCAATGAAGAACTGAAATTGAGAGAATTTCTCACAAAAATATTGTTTCATAAAATTGTCTAACCTTGTCTTTACAAAATTAAGTAAATATATAGGAATAAAGGAAAAGCTGGCCAAATTTGAATTTTTGGCCTTAATTCAAACGAAAATAAAAATTTAAACGCTCAAATAACTTCTCTTAGGCTCTTAATATCCTTAGCCACATGTTTTGGCACTTAAAACACATTAAACATGTGTTTAATGTTTGAATTTGAATAAGAAACCACTCATTCTTATCCAATGTTGCTTATTGGTCTTCAAAGCAAGGGCCTTGTTTGGCTTGCTTGCTTTTGGACGCTCAAACTTGTGGAGAAGGATGCTATGTGGGTCCCACATGCATGGCACATGCGTAGGGCACATGCTCTTCGTGTACGATAGGTTTCAGCTGCTGTAGATCACTTCAACTTGAGTTGAGTTGAGCTGTAAATGGAGATGAGCTGAAACGAACTAGCTAAGAGTGTTAGGAGCTAAATGGAGCTGAGAGCTAAGCCTTTGGAGCTAAGCCTCTGAGCTGCCCCGAGCTAAGGTGAGCTGTGAGCACACCATTGAGCTTCTTTTGAGCTGAATATAATCCACTTGAGCTGGTATTGAACTGCATACGCTCTCCTAAGCTGGAGATGAGCTGAGTATGCCCACTTGAGCTAAGGTTCTCCTATGTACCTATATTAGAACAAGACAAACACATCTAAAAAGCCTTGTAGTCTTATTTTAACCATACAAACACACTTAAAACCAAATGCAAACATAATTAACGTAGTATATACATAAGTAAACACACATACTAATATATATACCTAAATATGTCACATATCAGCATGCAACACATTATAAATAACATATTCTAAGGCATGAACATTCTCAAATGAATATGAAATGTTAGAACAAGTAAGGAAAAGAGCTTCCCTGTATTTCTTTGCCTTAGAACGTGTGATAGGTCCTGATGGTAAGACCTCTGGATTAACCTGTTGAACTTGACATGATGTGCTCACATCATCCCCCCTTTCTTGAAAAGGATTTGACCTCAAATCTGCAGAAATATCATATAGGACTAAATCAGAAACATTAAATGTGGAACTTACAGTGTACTCGCCTGGTAAGTCTATCTTGTAGGCGTTGTCATTCACTTTCTCCAACACCTGAAAAGAACCATCTCCTCGCGGTAACAGCTTAGACCGCCTTTGGGCTGGAAATCGTTCCTCTCGGAGGTGAACCCAAACCCAATCACCAATGTCAAAGGTGATTCGGTTCTTCAAAACGACAATCAAATATTATTAACTTAAATTTTATGAGTTCAAATAGTTAATTATAGGCTTTTGAACAAAATTATACAGATTAATCTCAAATTTTCAGCTTTTTACTCAGTTAAAATTCGAACAGAATCTCTATGAAACCCATTTAGATATGCACGTTTTAATCGCATCAAAACGACAACAAAATTTTATTAAAATCAAATTTTATGATTTCAAATATTTAATTATTAGCTTTTGAACAAAATTATAAAAATTAATCTAAAATTTTTAGAATTTTACTCGGTTAAAATTAGAACGAAATCTCTATAAAGCCCATTTAGACATGCACGTTTTAATCCCAACAAAACGACAACCAAATGTTATTAAATCAAATTTTATGAGTTTAAATATTTAATTATGGGCTTTTGAACAAAATTATATAGATTAATCTGAAATTTTAAGCTTTTTACTCGGTTAAAATACGAACAGATTCTCCATAGAGCACATTTAGACATGCTCGTATTAATCGCATCAAAACGATAACTAAAAGTTATTAAATTAAATTTTATGAGTTCAAATAGTTAGGCTTTTTAAAAAAATTATGCGAATTAATCTCAAATTTTCAGCTTTTTACTCGGTTAAAATTCGAACGGAATCTCTATGAATCCCATTTAGACATGCACGTTTTAATCGCATCAAAACGATAACCAAATTTTATTAAAATAAAATTTTATTATTTTAAATATTTAATTATTAGCTTTTGAACAAAATTATACAGATTAATCTAAAATTTTCAGAATTTTACTCGGTTAAAATTAGAACGAAATCTCTATAAAGCCCATTTAGACATGCACGTTTTAATCTCAACAAAACGACAACCAAATGTTATTAAATCAAATTTTATGAGTTTAAATATTTAATTATGGGCTTTTGAACAAAATTATACAGATTAATCTCAAATTTTAAGGTTTTTACTCGGTTAAAATTCGAACGGATTCTCCATAGAGCACATTTAGACATGCTCGTATTAATCGCATCAAAACGATAACTAAAAGTTATTAAATTAAATTTTATGAGTTCAAATAGTTAGGCTTTTTAACAAAATTATGCAAATTAATCTCAAATTTTCAGCTTTTTACTCGGTTAAAATTCGAACGGAATCTCTATAAAGCCCATTTAGACATGCACGTTTTAATCGCATCAAAACGACAACCAAATTTTTGTAAAATCAAATTTTATGATTTGAAATATTTAATTATTAGATTTTGAATAAAATTATACAGATTAATCTGAAATTTTCAGAATTTTAATCGGTTAAAATTAGAACGGAATCTCTATAAAGCCCATTTAGACATGCACGTTTTAATCCCAACAAAACGATAACCAAATGTTATTAAATCAAATTTTATGAGTTTAAATATTTAATTATGGGCTTTTGAACAAAATTATACAGATTAATCCCAAATTTTAAGGTTTTTACTCGGTTAAAATTCGAACGGATTCTCTATAGAGAACATTTAGACATGCTCGTATTAATCGCATCAAAACGACAACCAAATGTTATTAAATTAAATTTTATGAGTTCAAATAGTTAGGCTTTTTAACAAAATTATGCAAATTAATCTCAAATTTTTAGCTTTTTACTCGGTTAAAATTCGAACGGAATCTCTATAAAGCCCATTTAGACATTTACTTTTTAATCGCATCAAAACGACAACAAAATTTTCTTAAAATCAAATTTTATGATTTCAAATATTTAATTATTAGATTTTGAATAAAATTATACAGATTAATCTGAAATTTTTAGAATTTTAATCGGTTAAAATTAGAACGGAATCTCTATAAAGCCCATTTAGACATGCACGTTTTAATCCCAACAAAACGACAACCAAATGTTATTAAATCAAATTTTATGAGTTTAAATATTTAATTATGGGCTTTTGAACAAAATTATACAGATTAATCCCTAATTTTAAGGTTTTTACTCGGTTAAAATTCGAACGGATTCTCTATAGAGAACATTTAGACATGCTCGTATTAATCGCATCAAAACGACAACCAAATGTTATTAAATTAAATTTTATGAGTTCAAATAGTTAATTATAGGCTTTTGAACAAAATTATACTGATTAATCTCAAATTTTCAGCTTTTTACTAGATTAAAATTCGAACGGAATCTCTATAAATCCTATTTAGACATTCACGTTTTAATCGCATCAAAACGACAACCAAATTTTATTAAAATCAAATTTTATGATTTCAAATATTTAATTATTAGCTTTTTAACAAAATTATACAGATTAATCTAAAATTTTCAGAATTTTACTCGGTTAAAATTAGAACGGAATCTCCATAAAGCCCATTTAGACATGCACGTTTTAATCCCAACAAAACGACAACCAAAGGTTATTAAATCAAATTTTATGAGTTTAAATATTTAATTAAGGGCTTTTGAACAAAATTATACAGATTAATCTCAAATTTTAAGGTTTTTACTCGGTTAAAATTCGAACGGATTCTCTAGAGAGCACATTTAGACATGCTCGTATTAATCACATCAAAACGACAACCAAATGTTATTAAATTAAATTTTATGAGTTCAAATAGTTAATTATAGGCTTTTGAAAAAATTATACAGATTAATCTCAAATTTTCAGCTTTTTACTCGGTTAAAATTCGAACGGAATCACTATAAAACCTATTTAGACATGCACGTTTTAATCGCATCAAAACGACAACCAAATGTTATTAAATTAAATTTTATGAGTTTAAATATTTAATTATGGGCTTATGAATAAAAGTATACAGATTAATCTCAAATTTTAAGGTTTTTGCTGTGTTAAAATTCGAACGGATTCTCTATAGAGCATATTTAGACATGCTCCTATTAATCGCATCAAAATGACAACCAAATGTTATTAAATTAAATTTTATGAGTTCAAATAGTTAATTATAGGCTTTTGAACAAAATTATACAGATTAATTTCAAATTTTAAGATTTTACTGGGTTAAAATTCGAACGGATTCTATATACAGCACATTTAGACATGCTCGTATTAATCGCATCAAAACGACAACCAAATGTTATTAAATTAAATTTTATGAGTTCAAATAGTTAATTATAGGCTTTTGAACAAAATTATACAGATTAATCTCAAATTTTAAGATTTTACTCGGTTAAAATTCGAACGGATTCTCTATACAGCACATTTAGACATGCTCGTATTAATCGCATCAAAACGACAACCAAATATTATTAAATTAAATTTGATGTGTTCAAATTGTTAATTATAGGCTTTTGAACAAAATTATACAAATTAATCTCAAATTTTCAGCTTTTTACTTGATTAAAATTCGAACGGAATCTTTATAAAGCCCATTTAGACATGCACGTTTTAATCGCATCAAAACGACAACCAAATTTTATTAAATTAAATTTTATGAGTTCAAATAGTTAATTATAGGCTTTTAAACAAAATTATACAGATTAATCTCAAATTTTTAGCTTTTTACTCGGTTAAAAATCGAACGGAATCTCTATAAAGCCCATTTAGACATGCACGTTTTAATCTCATCAAAACGACAACCAAATTTTATTAAAATCAAATTTTATGATTTCAAATATTTAATTATTAGCTTTTGAACAAAATTATAATGATTAATCTCAAAAT
The DNA here is from genome assembly GCA_035048815.1 of Abelmoschus esculentus. NCBI lineage: Eukaryota > Viridiplantae > Streptophyta > Magnoliopsida > Malvales > Malvaceae > Abelmoschus > Abelmoschus esculentus. The sequence goes on along the minus strand of JAUCBN010000007.1, from coordinate 14,332,629 downwards.
TTAAAGTTTTTACTTGGTTAAAATTCGAACGGATTCTCTATAGAGCACATTTAGACATGCTCGTATTAATCGCATCAAAACGACAACCAAATGTTATTAAATTAAATTTTATGAGTTCAAATAGTTAGGCTTTTTAACAAAATTATGCAAATTAATCTCAAATTTTCATCTTTTTACTCGGTTAAAATTCGAACGGAGTCTCTATAAAGCCCATTTAGACATTTACTTTTTAATCGCATCAAAACGACAACCAAATTTTCTTAAAATCAAATTTTATGATTTCAAATATTTAATTATTAGATTTTGAAGAAAATTATACAGATTAATCTAAAATTTTCAGAATTTTACTCGGTTAAAATTAGAACGGAATCTCCATAAAGCCCATTTAGACATGCACGTTTTAATCCCAACAAAACGACAACCAAAGGTTATTAAATCAAATTTTATGATTTTAAATATTTAATTAAGGGCTTTTGAACAAAATTATACAGATTAATCTCAAATTTTAAGGTTTTTACTCGGTTAAAATTCGAACGGATTCTCTATAGAGCACATTTAGACATGCTCGTATTAATCACATCAAAACGATAACCAAATGTTATTAAATTAAATTTTATGAGTTCAAAAAGTTAATTATAGGCTTTTGAAAAAATTATACAGATTAATCTCAAATTTTCAGCTTTTTACTCGGTTAAAATTCGAACGGAATCTCTATAAAGCCTATGTAGACATGCACGTTTTAATCGCATCAAAACGACAACCAAATGTTATTAAATTAAATTTTATGAGTTTAAATATTTAATTATGGGCTTATGAATAAAAGTATACAGATTAATCTCAAATTTTAAGGTTTTTACTGTGTTAAAATTCGAACGGATTCTCTATAGAGCATATTTAGACATGCTCCTATTAATCGCATCAAAACGACAACCAAATGTTATTAAATTAAATTTTATGAGTTCAAATAGTTAATTATAGGCTTTTGAACAAAATTATCAAGATTAATCTCAAATTTTAAGATTTTACTCGGTTAAAATTTGAACGGATTCTCTATACAGCACATTTAGACATGCTCGTATTAATCGCATCAAAACGACAACCAAATATTATTAAATTAAATTTTATTTGTTCAAATAGTTAATTATAGGCTTTTGAACAAAATTATACAAATTAATCTCAAATTTTCAGCTTTTTACTTGATTAAAATTCGAACGGAATCTCTATAAAGCCCATTTAGACATGCACGTTTTAATCTCATCAAAACGACAACCAAGTTTTATTAAAATCAAATTTTATGATTTCAAATATTTAATTATTAGCTTTTGAACAAAATTATAATGATTAATCTCAAAATTTAAAGTTTTTACTTGGTTAAAATTCGAACGGATTCTCTATAGAGCACATTTAGACATGCTCGTATTAATCGCATCAAAACGACAACCAAATGTTATTAAATTAAATTTTATGAGTTCAAATAGTTAGACTTTTTAACAAAATTATGCAAATTAATCTCAAATTTTCATCTTTTTACTCGGTTAAAATTCGAACGGAGTCTCTATAAAGCCCATTTAGACATTTACTTTTTAATCGCATCAAAACGACAACCAAATTTTCTTAAAATCAAATTTTATGATTTCAAATATTTAATTATTAGATTTTGAAGAAAATTATACAGATTAATCTAAAATTTTTAGAATTTTAATTGGTTAAAATTAGAACGGAATCTCTATAAAGCCCATTTGGACAAGCACGTTTTAATCCCAACAAAACGACAACCAAATGTTATTAAATCAAATTTTATGAGTTTAAATATTTAATTATGGGCTTTTGAACAAAATTTTACAGATTAATCCCAAATTTTAAGGTTTTTACTCGGTTAAAATTCGAACGGATTCTCTATAGAGAACATTTAAACATGCTCGTATTAATCGCATCAAAACGACAACCAAATGTTATTAAATTAAATTTTATGAGTTCAAATAGTTAATTATAGGCTTTTGAACAAAATTATACTGATTAATCTCAAATTTTCAGCTTTTTACTAGATTAAAATTCGAACGGAATCTCTATAAAGCCCATTTAGACATTCACGTTTTAATCGCATCAAAACGACAACCAAATTTTATTAAAATCAAATTTTATGATTTCAAATATTTAATTATTAGCTTTTTAACAAAATTATACAGATTAATCTAAAATTTTCAGAATTTTACTCGGTTAAAATTAGAACGGAATCTCCATAAAGCCCATTTAGACAAGCACGTTTTAATCCCAACAAAACGACAACCAAAGGTTATTAAATCAAATTTTATGAGTTTAAATATTTAATTAAGGGCTTTTGAACAAAATTATACAGATTAATCTCAAATTTTAAGGTTTTTACTCGGTTAAAATTCAAACGGATTCTCTGTAGAGCACATTTAGACATGCTCGTATTAATCACATCAAAACGACAACCAAATGTTATTAAATTAAATTTTATGAGTTCAAATAGTTAATTATAGGCTTTTGAAAAAATTATACAGATTAATCTAAAATTTTCAGCTTTTTACTCGGTTAAAATTCGAACGGAATCTCTATAAAGCCTATTTAGACATGCACGTTTTAATCGCATCAAAACGACAACCAAATGTTATGAAATTAAATTTTATGAGTTTAAATATTTAATTATGGGCTTATGAATAAAAGTATACAGATTAATCTCAAATTTTAAGGTTTTTACTGTGTTAAAATTCGAACGGATTCTCTATAGAGCATATTTAGACATGCTCCTATTAATCGCATCAAAACGACAACCAAATGTTATTAAATTAAATTTTATGAGTTCAAATAGTTAATTATAGGCTTTTGAACAAAATTATACAGATTAATCTCAAATTTTAAGATTTTACTCGGTTAAAATTCGAACGGAATCTCTATAAAGCCCATTTAGACATGCACGTTTTAATCGCATCAAAACGACAACCAAATGTTATTAAATTAAATTTTATGAGTTTAAATATTTAATTATGGGCTTATGAATAAAAGTATACAAATTAATCTCAAATTTTAAGGTTTTTACTGTGTTAAAATTCGAACGGATTCTCTACAGAGCATATTTAGACATGCTCCTATTAATCGCATGAAAACGACAACCAAATGTTATTAAATTAAATTTTATGAGTTCAAATAGTTAATTATAGGCTTTTGAACAAAATTATACAGATTAATCTCAAATTTTCAGCTTTTTACTCGGTTAAAAATCGAACGGAATCTCTATAAAGCCCATTTAGACATGCACGTTTTAATCTCATCAAAACGACAACCAAATTTTATTAAAATCAAATTTTATGATTTCAAATATTTAATTATTAGCTTTTGAACAAAATTATAATGATTAATCTCAAAATTTAAAGTTTTTACTTGGTTAAAATTCGAACGGATTCTCTATAGAGCACATTTAGACATGCTCGTATAAATCGCATCAAAACGACAACCAAATGTTATTAAATTAAATTTTATGAGTTCAAGTAGTTAGGCTTTTTAACAAAATTATGCAAATTAATCTCAAATTTTCATCCTTTTACTCGGTTAAAATTCGAACGGAGTCTCTATAATACCCATTTAGACATTTACTTTTTAATCGCATCAAAACGACAACCAAATTTTCTTAAAATCAAATTTTATGATTTCAAATATTTAATTATTAGATTTTGAAGAAAATTATACAGATTAATCTAAAATTTTTAGAATTTTAATCGGTTAAAATTTGAACGGAATCTCTATAAAGCCCATTTAGACATGCACGTTTTAATCCCAACAAAACGACAACCAAATGTTATTAAATCAAATTTTATGAGTTTAAATATTTAATTATGGGCTTTTGAACAAAATTTTACAGATTAATCCCAAATTTTAAGGTTTTTACTCGGTTAAAATTCGAACGGATTCTCTATAGAGAACATTTAAACATGCTCGTATTAATCGCATCAAAACGACAACCAAATGTTATTAAATTAAATTTTATGAGTTCAAATAGTTAATTATAGGCTTTTGAACAAAATTATACTGATTAATCTCAAATTTTCAGCTTTTTACTAGATTAAAATTCGAACGGAATCTCTATAAAGCCAATTTAGACATTCACGTTTTAATATCATCAAAACGACAACCAAATTTTATTAAAATCAAATTTTATGATTTCAAATATTTAATTATTAGCTTTTTAACAAAATTATACAGATTAATCTAAAATTTTCAGAATTTTACTCGGTTAAAATTAGAACGGAATCTCCACAAAGCCCATTTAGACATGCACGTTTTAATCCCAACAAAACGACAACCAAAGGTTATTAAATCAAATTTTATGAGTTTAAATATTTAATTAAGGGCTTTTGAACAAAATTATATAGATTAATCTCAAATTTTAAGGTTTTTACTCGGTTAAAATTCAAACGGATTCTCTATAGAGCACATTTAGACATGCTCGTATTAATCACATCAAAACGACAACCAAATGTTATTAAATTAAATTTTATGAGTTCAAATAGTTAATTATAGGCTTTTGAAAAAATTATACATATTAATCTCAAATTTTCAGCTTTTTACTCGGTTAAAATTCGAACGGAATCTCTATAAAGCCTATTTAGACATGCACGTTTTAATCGCATCAAAACGACAACCAAATGTTATTAAATTAAATTTTATGAGTTTAAATATTTAATTATGGGCTTATGAATAAAAGTATACAGATTAATCTCAAATTTTAAGGTTTTTACTGTGTTAAAATTCGAACGAATTCTCTATAGAGCATATTTAGACAGGCTCCTATTAATCGCATCAAAACGACAACCAAATGTTATTAAATTAAATTTTATGAGTTCAAATAGTTAATTATAGGCTTTTGAACAAAATTATACAGATTAATCTCAAATTTTCAGCTTTTTACTCGGTTAAAAATCGAACGGAATCTCTATAAAGCCCATTTAGACATGCACGTTTTAATCTCATCAAAACGACAACCAAATTTTATTAAAATCAAATTTTATGATTTCAAATATTTAATTATTAGCTTTTGAACAAAATTATAATGATTAATCTCAAAATTTAAAGTTTTTACTTGGTTAAAATTCGAACGGATTCTCTATAGAGCACATTTAGACATGCTCGTATTAATCGCATCAAAACGACAACCAAATGGTATTAAATTAAATTTTATGAGTTCAAATAGTTAGGCTTTTTAACAAAATTATGCAAATTAATCTCAAATTTTCATCTTTTTACTCGGTTAAAATTCGAACGGAGTCTCTATAAAGCCCATTTAGACATTTACTTTTTAATCGCATCAAAACGACAACCAAATTTTCTTAAAATCAAATTTTATGATTTCAAATATTTAATTATTAGATTTTGAAGAAAATTATACAGATTAATCTAAAATTTTTAGAATTTTAATCGGTTAAAATTAGAACGGAATCTCTATAAAGCCCATTTAGACATGCACGTTTTAATCTCATCAAAACGACAACCAAATTTTATTAAAATCAAATTTTATGATTTCAAATATTTAATTATTAGCTTTTGAACAAAATTATAATGATTAATCTCAAAATTTAAAGTTTTTACTTGGTTAAAATTCGAACGGATTCTCTATAGAGCACATTTAGACATGCTCGTATTAATCGCATCAAAACGACAACCAAATGTTATTAAATTAAATTTTATGAGTTCAAATAGTTAGGCTTTTTAACCAAATTATGCAGATTAATCTCAAATTTTCAGCTTTTTACTCGGTTAAAATTCGAACGGAGTCTCTATAAAGCCCATTTAGACATTTACTTTTTAATCGCATCAAAACGACAACCAAATTTTCTTAAAATCAAATTTTATGATTTCAAATATTTAATTATTAGATTTTGAAGAAAATTATACAGATTAATCTAAAATTTTTAGAATTTTAATCCGTTAAAATTAGAACGGAATCTCTATAAAGCCCATTTAGACATGCACGTTTTAATCCCAACAAAACGACAACCAAATGTTATTAAATCAAATTTTATGAGTTTAAATATTTAATTATGGGCTTTTGAACAAAATTTTACAGATTAATCCCAAATTTTAAGGTTTTTACTCGGTTAAAATTCAAACGGAATCTCTATAAAGCCCATTTAGACATGCTCCTATTAATCGCATCAAAACGACAACCAAATGTTATTAAATTAAATTTTATGAGTTCAAATAGTTAATTATAGGCTTTTGAACAAAATTATACAGATTAATCTCAAATTTTCAGCTTTTTACTCGGTTAAAAATCGAACGGATTCTCTATAGAGCACATTTAGACATGCTCGTATTAATCACATCAAAACGACAACCAAATGTTATTAAATTAAATTTTATGAGTTCAAATAGTTAATTATAGGCTTTTGAAAAAATTATACAGATTAATCTCAAATTTTCAGCTTTTTACTCGGTTAAAATTCGAACGGAATCTCTATAAAGCCTATTTAGACATGCACGTTTTAATCGCATCAAAACGACAACCAAATGTTATTAAATTAAATTTTATGAGTTTAAATATTTAATTATGGGCTTATGAATAAAAGTATACAGATTAATCTCAAATTTTAAGGTTTTTACTGTGTTAAAATTCGAACGGATTCTCTATAGAGCATATTTAGACATGCTCCTATTAATCGCATCAAAACCACAACCAAATGTTATTAAATTAAATTTATGAGTTCAAATAGTTAATTATAGGCTTTTGAACAAAATTATACAGATTAATCTCAAATTTTAAGATTTTACTCGGTTAAAATTCGAACGGATTCTCTATACAGCACATTTAGACATGCTCGTATTAATCGCATCAAAACGAAAACCAAATGTTATTAAATTAAATTTTATGTGTTCAAATAGTTAATTATAGGCTTTTGAACAAAATTATACAAATTAATCTCAAATTTTTAGCTTTTTACTTGATTAAAATTCGAACGGAATCTCTATAAAGCCTATTTAGACATGCACGTTTTAATCGCATCAAAACGACAACCAAATTTTATTAAATTAAATTTTATGAGTTCAAATAGTTAATTATAGGCTTTTAAACAAAATTATACAGATTAATCTCAAATTTTCAGCTTTTTACTCGGTTAAAAATCGAACGGAATCTCTATAAACCCCATTTAGACATGCACATTTTAATCTCATCAAAACGACAACCAAATTTTTTTAAAATCAAATTTTATGATTTCAAATATTTAATTATTAGCTTTTGAACAAAATTATAATGATTAATCTCAAAATTTAAAGTTTTTACTTGGTTAAAATTCGAACGGATTCTCTATAGAGCACATTTAGACATGCTCGTATTAATCGCATCAAAACGACAACCAAATGTTATTAAATTAAATTTTATGAGTTCAAATAGTTAGGCTTTTTAACAAAATTATGCAAATTAATCTCAAATTTTCATCTTTTTACTCGGTTAAAATTCGAACGGAGTCTCTATAAAGCCCATTTGGACATTTACTTTTTAATCGCATCAAAACGACAACCAAATTTTCTTAAAATCAAATTTTATGATTTCAAATATTTAATTATTAGATTTTGAAGAAAATTATACAGATTAATCCCAAATTTTAAGGTTTTTACTCGGTTAAAATTCGAACGGATTCTCTATAGAGAACATTTAAACATGCTCGTATTAATCGCATCAAAACGACAACCAAATGTTATTAAATTAAATTTTATGAGTTCAAATAGTTAATTATAGGCTTTTGAACAAAATTATACTGATTAATCTCAAATTTTCAGCTTTTTACTAGATTAAAATTCGAACGGAATCTCTATAAAGCCCATTTAGACATTCACGTTTTAATCGCATCAAAACGACAACCAAATTTTATTAAAATCAAATTTTATGATTTCAAATATTTAATTATTAGCTTTTTAACAAAATTATACAGATTAATCTAAAATTTTCAGAATTTTACTCGGTTAAAATTAGAACGGAATCTCCATAAAGCCCATTTAGACATGCACGTTTTAATCCCAACAAAACGACAACCAAAGGTTATTAAATCAAATTTTATGAGTTTAAATATTTAATTAAGTGCTTTTGAACAAAATTATACAGATTAATCTCAAATTTTAAGGTTTTTACTCGGTTAAAATTCAAACGGATTCTCTATAGAGCACATTTAGACATGCTCGTATTAATCACATCAAAACGACAACCAAATGTTATTAAAATAAATTTTATGAGTTCAAATAGTTAATTATAGGCTTTTGAAAAAATTATACAGATTAATCTCCAATTTTCAGCTTTTTACTCGGTTAAAATACGAACGGAATCTCTATAAAGCCTATTTAGACATGCACGTTTTAATCGCATCAAAACGACAACCAAATGTTATTAAATTAAATTTTATGAGTTTAAATATTTAATTATGGGCTTATGAATAAAAGTATACAGATTAATCTCAAATTTTAAGGTTTTTACTGTGTTAAAATTCGAACGAATTCTCTATAGAGCATATTTAGACATGCTCCTATTAATCGCATCAAAACGACAACCAAATGTTATTAAATTAAATTTTATGAGTTCAAATAGTTAATTATAGGCTTTTGAACAAAATTATACAGATTAATCTCAAATTTTCAGCTTTTTACTCGGTTAAAAATCGAACGGATTCTCTATAGAGCACATTTAGACATGCTCGTATTAATCACATCAAAACGACAACCAAATGTTATTAAATTAAATTTTATGAGTTCAAATAGTTAATTATAGGCTTTTGAAAAAATTATACAGATTAATCTCAAATTTTCAGCTTTTTACTCGGTTAAAATTCGAACGGAATCTCTATAAAGCCTATTTAGACATGCACGTTTTAATCGCATCAAAACGACAACCAAATGTTATTAAATTAAATTTTATGAGTTTAAATATTTAATTATGGGCTTATGAATAAAAGTATACAGATTAATCTCAAATTTTAAGGTTTTTACTGTGTTAAAATTCGAACGGATTCTCTATAGAGCATATTTAGACATGCTCCTATTAATCGCATCAAAACCACAACCAAATGTTATTAAATTAAATTTATGAGTTCAAATAGTTAATTATAGGCTTTTGAACAAAATTATACAGATTAATCTCAAATTTTAAGATTTTACTCGGTTAAAATTCGAACGGATTCTCTATACAGCACATTTAGACATGCTCGTATTAATCGCATCAAAACGAAAACCAAATGTTATTAAACTAAATTTTATGTGTTCAAATAGTTAATTATAGGCTTTTGAACAAAATTATACAAATTAATCTCAAATTTTTAGCTTTTTACTTGATTAAAATTCGAACGGAATCTCTATAAAGCCTATTTAGACATGCACGTTTTAATCGCATCAAAACGACAACCAAATTTTATTAAATTAAATTTTATGAGTTCAAATAGTTAATTATAGGCTTTTAAACAAAATTATACAGATTAATCTTAAATTTTCAGCTTTTTACTCGGTTAAAAATCGAACGGAATCTCTATAAACCCCATTTAGACATGCACGTTTTAATCTCATCAAAACGACAACCAAATTTTTTTAAAATCAAATTTTATGATTTCAAATATTTAATTATTAGCTTTTGAACAAAATTATAATGATTAATCTCAAAATTTAAAGTTTTTACTTGGTTAAAATTCGAACGGATTCTCTATAGAGCACATTTAGACATGCTCGTATTAATCGCATCAAAACGACAACCAAATGTTATTAAATTAAATTTTATGAGTTCAAATAGTTAGGCTTTTTAACAAAATTATGCAAATTAATCTCAAATTTTCATCTTTTTACTCGGTTAAAATTCGAACGGAGTCTCTATAAAGCCCATTTGGACATTTACTTTTTAATCGCATCAAAACGACAACCAAATTTTCTTAAAATCAAATTTTATGATTTCAAATATTTAATTATTAGATTTTGAAGAAAATTATACAGATTAATCCCAAATTTTAAGGTTTTTACTCGGTTAAAATTCGAACGGATTCTCTATAGAGAACATTTAAACATGCTCGTATTAATCGCATCAAAACGACAACCAAATGTTATTAAATTAAATTTTATGAGTTCAAATAGTTAATTATAGGCTTTTGAACAAAATTATACTGATTAATCTCAAATTTTCAGCTTTTTACTAGATTAAAATTCGAACGGAATCTCTATAAAGCCCATTTAGACATTCACGTTTTAATCGCATCAAAACGACAACCAAATTTTATTAAAATCAAATTTTATGATTTCAAATATTTAATTATTAGCTTTTTAACAAAATTATACAGATTAATCTAAAATTTTCAGAATTTTACTCGGTTAAAATTAGAACGGAATCTCCATAAAGCCCATTTAGACATGCACGTTTTAATCCCAACAAAACGACAACCAAAGGTTATTAAATCAAATTTTATGAGTTTAAATATTTAATTAAGTGCTTTTGAACAAAATTATACAGATTAATCTCAAATTTTAAGGTTTTTACTCGGTTAAAATTCAAACGGATTCTCTATAGAGCACATTTAGACATGCTCGTATTAATCACATCAAAACGACAACCAAATGTTATTAAAATAAATTTTATGAGTTCAAATAGTTAATTATAGGCTTTTGAAAAAATTATACAGATTAATCTCCAATTTTCAGCTTTTTACTCGGTTAAAATTCGAACGGAATCTCTATAAAGCCTATTTAGACATGCACGTTTTAATCGCATCAAAACGACAACCAAATGTTATTAAATTAAATTTTATGAGTTTAAATATTTAATTATGGGCTTATGAATAAAAGTATACAGATTAATCTCAAATTTTAAGGTTTTTACTGTGTTAAAATTCGAACGAATTCTCTATAGAGCATATTTAGACATGCTCCTATTAATCGCATCAAAACGACAACCAAATGTTATTAAATTAAATTTTATGAGTTCAAATAGTTAATTATAGGCTTTTGAACAAAATTATACAGATTAATCTCAAATTTTAAGATTTTACTCGGTTAAAATTCGAACGGATTCTCTATACAGCATATTTAGACATGCTCGTATTAATCGCATCAAAACGACAACCAAATGTTATTAAATTAAATTTTATGTGTTCAAATTGTTAATTATAGGCTTTTGAACAAAATTATACAAATTAATCTCAAATTTTCAGCTTTTTACTTGATTAAAATTCGAACGGAATCTCTATAAAGCCCATTTAGACATGCACGTTTTAATCGCATCAAAACGACAACCAAATTTTATTAAATTAAATTTTATGAGTTCAAATAGTTAATTATAGGCTTTTAAACAAAATTATACAGATTAATCTCAAATTTTCAGCTTTTTACTCGGTTATAAATCGAACGGAATCTCTATAAACCCCATTTAGACATGCACGTTTTAATCTCATCAAAACGACAACCAAATTTTATTAAAATCAAATTTTATGATTTCAAATATTTAATTATTAGCTTTTGAACAAAATTATAATGATTAATCTCAAAATTTAAAGTTTTTACTTGGTTAAAATTCGAACGGATTCTCTATAGAGCACATTTAGACATGCTCGTATTAATCGCATCAAAACGACAACCAAATGTTATTAAATTAAATTTTATGAGTTCAAATAGTTAGGCTTTTTAACAAAATTATGCAGATTAATCTCAAATTTTCAGCTTTTTACTCGGTTAAAATTCGAACGGAGTCTCTATAAAGCCCATTTAGACATTTACTTTTTAATCGCATCAAAACGACAACCAAATTTTCTTAAAATCAAATTTTATGATTTCAAATATTTAATTATTAGATTTTGAAGAAAATTATACAGATTAATCTAAAATTTTTAGAATTTTAATCGGTTAAAATTAGAACGGAATCTCTATAAAGCCCATTTAGACATGCACGTTTTAATCTCATCAAAACGACAACCAAATTTTATTAAAATCAAATTTTATGATTTCAAATATTTAATTATTAGCTTTTGAACAAAATTATAATGATTAATCTCAAAATTTAAAGTTTTTACTTGGTTAAAATTCGAACGGATTCTCTATAGAGCACATTTAGACATGCTCGTATTAATCGCATCAAAACGACAACCAAATGTTATTAAATTAAATTTTATGAGTTCAAATAGTTAGGCTTTTTAACAAAATTATGCAGATTAATCTCAAATTTTCAGCTTTTTACTCGGTTAAAATTCGAACGGAGTCTCTATAAAGCCCATTTAGACATTTACTTTTTAATCGCATCAAAACGACAACCAAATTTTCTTAAAATCAAATTTTATGATTTCAAATGTTTAATTATTAGATTTTGAAGAAAATTATACAGATTAATCTAAAATTTTTAGAATTTTAATCGGTTAAAATTAGAACGGAATCTCTATAAAGCCCATTTAGACATGCACGTTTTAATCCCAACAAAACGACAACCAAATGTTATTAAATCAAATTTTATGAGTTTAAATATTTAATTATGGGCTTTTGAACAAAATTTTACAGATTAATCCCAAATTTTAAGGTTTTTACTCGGTTAAAATTCAAACGGAATCTCTATAAAGCCCATTTAGACATGCTCCTATTAATCGCATCAAAACGACAACCAAATGTTATTAAATTAAATTTTATGAGTTCAAATAGTTAATTATAGGCTTTTGAACAAAATTATACAGATTAATCTCAAATTTTCAGCTTTTTACTCGGTTAAAAATCGAACGGATTCTCTATAGAGCACATTTAGACATGCTCGTATTAATCACATCAAAACGACAACCAAATGTTATTAAATTAAATTTTATGAGTTCAAATAGTTAATTATAGGCTTTTGAAAAAATTATACAGATTAATCTCAAATTTTCAGCTTTTTACTCGGTTAAAATTCGAACGGAATCTCTATAAAGCCTATTTAGACATGCACGTTTTAATCGCATCAAAACGACAACCAAATGTTATTAAATTAAATTTTATGAGTTTAAATATTTAATTATGGGCTTATGAATAAAAGTATACAGATTAATCTCAAATTTTAAGGTTTTTACTGTGTTAAAATTCGAACGAATTCTCTATAGAGCATATTTAGACATGCTCCTATTAATCGCATCAAAACGACAACCAAATGTTATTAAATTAAATTTTATGAGTTCAAATAGTTAATTATAGGCTTTTGAACAAAATTATACAGATTAATCTCAAATTTTAAGATTTTACTCGGTTAAAATTCGAACGGATTCTCTATACAGCATATTTAGACATGCTCGTATTAATCGCATCAAAACGACAACCAAATGTTATTAAATTAAATTTTATGTGTTCAAATTGTTAATTATAGGCTTTTGAACAAAATTATACAAATTAATCTCAAATTTTCAGCTTTTTACTTGATTAAAATTCGAACGGAATCTCTATAAAGCCCATTTAGACATGCACGTTTTAATCGCATCAAAACGACAACCAAATTTTATTAAATTAAATTTTATGAGTTCAAATAGTTAATTATAGGCTTTTAAACAAAATTATACAGATTAATCTCAAATTTTCAGCTTTTTACTCGGTTATAAATCGAACGGAATCTCTATAAACCCCATTTAGACATGCACGTTTTAATCTCATCAAAACGACAACCAAATTTTATTAAAATCAAATTTTATGATTTCAAATATTTAATTATTAGCTTTTGAACAAAATTATAATGATTAATCTCAAAATTTAAAGTTTTTACTTGGTTAAAATTCGAACGGATTCTCTATAGAGCACATTTAGACATGCTCGTATTAATCGCATCAAAACGACAACCAAATGTTATTAAATTAAATTTTATGAGTTCAAATAGTTAGGCTTTTTAACAAAATTATGCAGATTAATCTCAAATTTTCATCTTTTTACTCGGTTAAAATTCGAACGGAGTCTCTATAAAGCCCATTTAGACATTTACTTTTTAATCGCATCAAAACGACAACCAAATTTTCTTAAAATCAAATTTTATGATTTCAAATATTTAATTATTAGATTTTGAAGAAAATTATACAGATTAATCTAAAATTTTTAGAATTTTAATCGGTTAAAATTAGAACGGAATCTCTATAAAGCCCATTTAGACATGCACGTTTTAATCTCATCAAAACGACAACCAAATTTTATTAAAATCAAATTTTATGATTTCAAATATTTAATTATTAGCTTTTGAACAAAATTATAATGATTAATCTCAAAATTTAAAGTTTTTACTTGGTTAAAATTCGAACGGATTCTCTATAGAGCACATTTAGACATGCTCGTATTAATCGCATCAAAACGACAACCAAATGTTATTAAATTAAATTTTATGAGTTCAAATAGTTAGGCTTTTTAACAAAATTATGCAGATTAATCTCAAATTTTCAGCTTTTTACTCGGTTAAAATTCGAACGGAGTCTCTATAAAGCCCATTTAGACATTTACTTTTTAATCGCATCAAAACGACAACCAAATTTTCTTAAAATCAAATTTTATGATTTCAAATGTTTAATTATTAGATTTTGAAGAAAATTATACAGATTAATCTAAAATTTTTAGAATTTTAATCGGTTAAAATTAGAACGGAATCTCTATAAAGCCCATTTAGACATGCACGTTTTAATCCCAACAAAACGACAACCAAATGTTATTAAATCAAATTTTATGAGTTTAAATATTTAATTATGGGCTTTTGAACAAAATTTTACAGATTAATCCCAAATTTTAAGGTTTTTACTCGGTTAAAATTCAAACGGAATCTCTATAAAGCCCATTTAGACATGCTCCTATTAATCGCATCAAAACGACAACCAAATGTTATTAAATTAAATTTTATGAGTTCAAATAGTTAATTATAGGCTTTTGAACAAAATTATACAGATTAATCTCAAATTTTCAGCTTTTTACTCGGTTAAAAATCGAACGGATTCTCTATAGAGCACATTTAGACATGCTCGTATTAATCACATCAAAACGACAACCAAATGTTATTAAATTAAATTTTATGAGTTCAAATAGTTAATTATAGGCTTTTGAAAAAATTATACAGATTAATCTCAAATTTTCAGCTTTTTACTCGGTTAAAATTCGAACGGAATCTCTATAAAGCCTATTTAGACATGCACGTTTTAATCGCATCAAAACGACAACCAAATGTTATTAAATTAAATTTTATGAGTTTAAATATTTAATTATGGGCTTATGAATAAAAGTATACAGATTAATCTCAAATTTTAAGGTTTTTACTGTGTTAAAATTCGAACGAATTCTCTATAGAGCATATTTAGACATGCTCCTATTAATCGCATCAAAACGACAACCAAATGTTATTAAATTAAATTTTATGAGTTCAAATAGTTAATTATAGGCTTTTGAACAAAATTATACAGATTAATCTCAAATTTTAAGATTTTACTCGGTTAAAATTCGAACGGATTCTCTATACAGCACATTTAGACATGCTCGTATTAATCGCATCAAAACGACAACCAAATGTTATTAAATTAAATTTTATGTGTTCAAATTGTTAATTATAGGCTTTTGAACAAAATTATACAAATTAATCTCAAATTTTCAGCTTTTTACTTGATTAAAATTCGAACGGAATCTCTATAAAGCCCATTTAGACATGCACGTTTTAATCGCATCAAAACGACAACCAAATTTTATTAAATTAAATTTTATGAGTTCAAATAGTTAATTATAGGCTTTTAAACAAAATTATACAGATTAATCTCAAATTTTCAGCTTTTTACTCGGTTATAAATCGAACGGAATCTCTATAAACCCCATTTAGACATGCACGTTTTAATCTCATCAAAACGACAACCAAATTTTATTAAAATCAAATTTTATGATTTCAAATATTTATTTATTAGCTTTTGAACAAAATTATAATGATTAATCTCAAAATTTAAAGTTTTTACTTGTTTAAAATTCGAACGGATTCTCTATAGAGCACATTTAGACATGCTCGTATTAATCGCATCAAAACGACAACCAAATGTTATTAAATTAAATTTTATGAGTTCAAATAGTTAGGCTTTTTAACAAAATTATGCAAATTAATCTCAAATTTTCAGCTTTTTACTCGGTTAAAATTCGAACGGAGTCTCTATAAAGCCCATTTAGACATTTACTTTTTAATCACATCAAAACGACAACCAAATTTTCTTAAAATCAAATTTTATGATTACAAATATTTAATTATTAGATTTTGAAGAAAATTATACAGATTAATCTAAAATTTTTAGAATTTTAATCGGTTAAAATTAGAACGGAATCTCTATAAAGCCCATTTAGACATGCACGTTTTAATCCCAACAAAACGACAACCAAATGTTATTAAATCAAATTTTATGAGTTTAAATATTTAATTACGGGCTTTTGAACAAAATTTTACAGATTAATCCCAAATTTTAAGGTTTTTACTCCGTTAAAATTCGAACGGATTCTCTATAGAGAACATTTAAACATGCTCGTATTAATCGCATCAAAACGACAACCAAATGTTATTAAATTAAATTTGATGAGTTCAAATAGTTAATTATAGGCTTTTGAACAAAATTATACAGATTAATCTCAAATTTTAAGATTTTACTCGGTTAAAATTCGAACGGATTCTCATACAGCACATTTAGACATGCTCGTATTAATCGCATCAAAACGACAAGAAAATGTTATTAAATTAAATTTTATGAGTTCAAATAGTTAATTATAGGCTTTTGAACAAAATTATACAGATTAATCTCAAATTTTAAGATTTTACTCGTTTAAAATTCGAACGGATTCTCTATACAGCACATTTAGACATGCTCGTATTAATCGCATCAAAACGACAACCAAATGTTATTAAATTAAATTTTATGTGTTCAAATTGTAACCCCCTTAGCCCGGCCTAGACGAAACCGGCACTAACGGGTTACACGTGGAATATCAAACCAAACCCGCGAAGGTTCGATTCGATAAACAACCCTAAAACCGTTATTTTTTTTATTTTATCTTAGCTAGATGCATAACCTTATTCCTACGTGACAAGGTCTCATACAAAGCATTGTCGGTAACACATTAATTAAAAGCAAACATCGATTAAACACTAACATAGATTAGGGACTAAAACGTAAAACTTTTAAATACAATTAGTAAAGTAGAAATTCTTTCCATCAATAATCAATTAAACATACAAGAGTTCCTCATAGTAAATTTCAACTCAAACGGATCGTTCTAACATCATCAATTGCATGTTTCTTTAATTTAGGGACCAAAATGTAAATTTCCCAAATTACAAGGACTTCATCCAAATTAAGTTAACCATCTTGAAATTAAATCAACTTTAATCATGCATGCAAAATTTCAACTCAAAATAACATCTACAAGTACCTTAATCGAACAAAGGAAGATAACCGAGACTAAAATATAATTTCCAACAACTTTCAATTCTAGGTGATCAAAGGTTTCGAAACCTTCCCATAGGTTCCGAAACATTTTGAAAAAGGTTTCGAAACTTTCCTTGAAAGTTTCAAAACTTATCACGTCCAGTAGCTTCCCAGGATTAAAACTGCCCGAAAGGTTCCGAAACCTTATGAAGGTTTCGAAACTATTTGACAATGGTTTCGGAACCTCCAATCAAAGGTTTCGAAACTTTGGGTCTGGAACCAAATATTTCATTACACTAAGTGCACACCAAGAGCTGGATACTCAACCATTAAATACCACCACTAGATGAATCAATCCTAAACATGTTTAACAACGTATGACACATAATCAACTACGCCATGAACATCATTCAAGCTATAGGCATGCTCCCTAAGAAAAGTGATTTACAACATATCAATCCAACATACACATGCTAGAACATGCTTCAACAATACAAGCAATCCAAAGTTTAACAATTAATATCAAACAATGATGGTCTTATTACAATATGAAACAAAGCCTAAAATCCTCACTTCTCTCATAAATTGTGTTACACATTGCCTTGCCCAATTTATTTGCCAAAAACATACCAAAATTCAAGTGATCTTCCCCCTTGGTCTACTTGCCCCGAACGAAGCTCCAAGTGTCCTTATTTTTCTGCAAAGATGAAAAGAGAGCTTAAGCAAACTTGCTTAGTGAGGTAGCTCCACAAATAATCATCAATGCATTTATTTAAAACCATGAAGAAACCATAATGTGCAATACTTGTCAAATCATGCATGCCAAAATTTCATATCCAACTTCATTAAAACATATGCATCCTTGAGTTCACATAACCATATCAAAACAATTTACAAATGATGCTCAAACCTTTCCTCAATTTCATGTATGTATATTGGCTTTGTAGTGAACACTTAATGTGAACCTTAAGCTCACCGAATACGCGGATCCATGAGACATTCGTCTCGTCAGGACACTAAGTCCCCATTAACATGACACTAAGTCACCATTGACATGACACTAAGTCACCATTAGCACTACCACGCACGATCGGACACATAGTCACCCTTGTTACGTGTAGGCAGCTCTACCACGCACGGTTGGACACAAAGTCACCCTTATTACGTGTAGACAAAATTCTGTATTTTCAGTTTTGATTATAGTGCACTTATGACAACCCTAATGATGTCATTTGTATTCGTATATAAAGTTAGTGTCACTAAGCCAATATCATAATCAAATGTGCATGATAACTTGCTGCTCATAATGCATGCATAATATGTTCAACAAATGAACCAAAAGCCATGCCCAAAGGCACCATTATATATAAGGCAAATAACCAAATTGTATTCCAAATCAAATAACTTGCTGCTCATAATGCATGCATAAATTGTTCAACAAATGAACCAAAAGCCATGCCCAAAGGCACCATTAAATATAAGGCAAATAACCATGTGGTTCTCCAAATCATTTCTCATAATTTTTCATAATCATGGATGCTAAATAAACCATGCATTTTCGGCAAGTATCTCTCATGTATGCATCAATTCAAAACATGCTCATGCACTTCCATAAATCCCATTGCATTACCAATAAAATACCTTTGTCAAAATTGTCGAAACTCATATCGGTTCATCAAAAACAAATACTTTACTTACTCTTAAACTATGGAAGGTTTTCACACTCTTCCATAGCCCCCCAAAACAGAACGTACCAAACGCGATTCGCTTTAAATCCGAAAACCACTCACCAACAAGCGAAACGAGCTTTCGCCGCTTTCCGATGATCGCACCAAACGCACCAGCAATCAAGATTCTTCTTGTACCTCTTCTACAACATTAAAAACAGAGCATTCTCACATCATAACATGCTCAAACCAACAGCCATATCTGATCACCATTAAACTACCAAAAACTTAGCCGAAAAGACCGAAAACTAAGCCGAAACGCATCCGAACAACATCAGCCCAAAACCTAACGAATCTAACATCTAATCCACCTCAATTATGATCCAAAAACACATCAAAACCGTCCTTATATCTCCAGCAACATTTAAGCATCTAAAACAGCCCATAAAACAACCGAAACGCACCTTAAAACTACACCGATTGCATTATTCCGGGATTAAATTAATGTGATATCAAATCAAGACTCAATTAATCATTAAATCAACATAAAAACATGATTGATTTCATTTAATTTTCAGCATTAAACAAGATCCAAAAAGATTTCACAAAAACATCACAAAATCACTAGATCTAACATTAAAAACATAGAATCAAGTTTTTATTCAAAGATGAGCAAGCTAATACTTGAGAATTTCAATAAAGAACCTTAGAAAATAATAAAAATCTAGAAAATTACCTTCAAGATCTATTCACCAAAAATATGAGATTTTCCCCATCTTGATTCCTTGCAATTTGATGTGGATTTGATGAAATCAATGCATAGGTTTTGTAAAGAATGGATAGATAATGCAAGTGATGTAATCTTTATGGAAAAAGATGCAAAAATTAGCAAGGAATTGAAGAGAAAAGATGAAGAGAAAGTGGAGAGAAAATGAGAGAAAAAGATGAGAGAAAATGGGTCAAAAAGTGGTTTTAGGAGAAAATGATTAAGAAACCAAATTAAAGTAATTAAAATATATTTTGGTGAATAAATCCTCATCAAAAATTAAAAATGGGTTTATGGACCTCTAAGGATTCTAAGTTTAGCTTGCTTTTCAATTTAGTCACTAAAATAATATAATTGCCGAAAATTACAAATTAGTCCCCTAAATTTTCCAAAAATTACAAATTGGTAATTTATGCATAATTAAGCATAATTAAAAATCATTATAAAATCCAAATTATTTTCTTTTAAATTTGAAACATATTTTAATATTTCAAACCACCTTTCAAATTATTATTTTTTTTAATTAAAAATATCTTTATTTTATTTTTCCCGGAATTAATGAACCGGAGAACCCGATTCGACCCGAATCGAATTTCCCCTAACTATGTCTAAACTAATAACCCCAAAAACGGGATGTTACACAAATAGTTAATTATAGGCTTTTGAACAAAATTATATAAATTAATCTCAAATTTTCAGCTTTTTACTTGATTAAAATTCGAACATAAACTCTATAAAGCCCATTTAGACATGCACGTTTTAATCGCATCAAAACGACAACCAAAGTTTATTAAATTAAATTTTATGAGTTCAAATAGTTAATTATAGGCTTTTAAAAAAAATTATACAGATTAACCTCAAAGTTTTAGCTTTTTACTCGGTTAAAAATCGAACGGAATCTCTATAAAGCCCATTTAGACATGCACGTTTTAATCTCATCAAAACGACAACCAAATTTTATTAAAATCAAATTTTATGATTTCAAATATTTAATTATTAGCTTTTGAACAAAATTATACAGATTAATCTCAAAATTTAAAGTTTTTACTTGGTTAAAATTCGAACGGATTCTCTATAGAGCACATTTAGACATGCTCGTATTAATCGCATCAAAACGACAACCAAACGTTATTAAATTAAATTTTATGAGTTCAAATAGTTAGGCTTTTTAACAAAATTATGCAAATTAATCTTAAATTTTCAGCTTTTTACTCGGTTAAAATTCGAACGGAATCTCTATAAAGTGGAGAGAAAATGAGAGAAAAAGATGAGAGAAAATGGGTCAAAAAGTGGTTTTAGGAGAAAATGATTAAGAAACCAAATTAAAGTAATTAAAATATATTTTGGTGAATAAATCCTCATCAAAAATTAAAAATGGGTTTATGGACCTCTAAGGATTCTAAGTTTAGCTTGCTTTTCAATTTAGTCACTAAAATAATATAATTGCCGAAAATTACAAATTAGTCCCCTAAATTTTCCAAAAATTACAAATTGGTAATTTATGGATAATTAAGCATAATTAAAAATCATTATAAAATCTAAATTATTTTCTTTTAAATTTGAAATATATTTTTAATATTTCAAACCACCTTCCAAATTATTATTTTTTTTAATTAAAAATATCTTTATTTTATTTTTCCCGGAATTAATGAACCGGAGAACCCGATTCGACCCGAATCGAATTTCCCCTAACTATGCCTAAACTAATAACCCCAAAAACGGGATGTTACACAAATAGTTAATTATAGGCTTTTGAACAAAATTATACAAATTAATCTCAAATTTACAGCTTTTTACTTGATTAAAATTTGAACGGAATCTCTATAAAGCCCATTTAGACACGCACGTTTTAATCGCATCAAAACGACAACCAAATTTTATTAAATTAAATTTTATGAGTTCAAATAGTTAATTATATGCTTTTAAACAAAATTATATAGATTAATCTCAAATTTTCAGCTTTTTACTCGGTTAAAAATCGAACGGAATCTCTATAAAGCCCATTTAGATATGCACGTTTTAATCTCATCAAAACGACAACCAAATTTTATTAAAATTAAATTTTATGATTTCAAATATTTAATTATTAGCTTTTAAAAAAATTATACAGATTAATCTCAAAATTTAAAGTTTTTACTTCGTTAAAATTCGATCGGAATCTCTATAGAGCACATTTAGACATGCTCGTATTAATCGCATCAAAACGACAACCAAATATTATTAAATTAAATTTTATGAGTTCAAATAGTTAGGCTTTTTAACAAAATTATACAGATTAATCTCAAATTTTCAGCTTTTTACTCGGTTAAAAGTCGAACGGAATCTCTATAAAGCCCATTTTAACATGCACGTTTTAATCGCATTAAAACGATAACCAAATTTTATTGAAATCAAATTTTATGATTTCAAATAATTAATTATTAGCTTTTGAACAAAATTATACAAATTAATCTTAAATTTTCAGAAATTTACTCGGTTATAATTAGAACGGAATCTCTATAAAACCCATTTAGACATGCACGTTTTAATCCCAACAAAACGACAACCAAATGTTATTAAATCAAATTTTATGAGTTGAAATATTTAATTATGGGCTCTTGAACAAAATTATACAGATTAATCTCAAATTTTAAAGTTTTTACTCGGTTAAAATTCGAACGGATTCTCTATAGAGCATGTTTAGACATGCTCGTATTAATCGCATCAAAACGACAACCAAATGTTATTAAATTAAATTTTATGAGTTCAAATAGTTAATTATAGTCTTTTGAACAAAATTATACAGATTAATCTCAAATTTTCAGCTTTTTACTCGGTTAAAATTCGAACGGAATCTCTATAAAGCCCATTTAGACATGCACGTTTTAATCGCATCAAAACGACAACCAAATGTTATTAAAATCAAATTTTTTGATTTCAAATATTTAATTATTAGCTTTTGAACAAAATTATACATATTAATCTGAAATATTTAGAATTTTATTCGGTTAAAATTAGAACGGAATCTCTATAAAGTCCATTTAGACATGTACGTTTTAATCCCAACAAAACGACAACCAAATATTATTAAATGAAATTTTATGAGTTGAAATATTTAATTACGGGCTTTTGAACAAAATTATACAGATTAATCTCAAATTTTTAGGTTTTTACTCGGTTAAAATTCGAACGGATTCTCTATAGAGCACATTTAGACATGCTCGTATTAATCGCATCAAAACGACAACCAAATGTTATTAAATTAAAATTATGAGTTCAAATAGCTAATTATAGGCTTTTGAACAAAATTATATAGATTAATCTCAAATTTTCAGCTTTTTACTCGGTTAAAATTCGAACGGAATCTCTATAAAGCCCATTTAGACATGCACGTTTTAATCGCATCAAAATGACAATCAAATTTTATTAAAATCAAATTTTATGATTTCAAATAATTAATTATTAGCTTTTGAACAAAATTATACAGATTAATCTTAAATTTTCAGAAATTTACTCGGTTATAATTAGAAGGGAATCTCTATAAAGCCCATATAGACATGCATGTTTTAATCCCAACAAAACGACAACCAAATGTTATTAAATCAAATTTTATGAGTTGAAATATTTAATTATGGGCTTTTGAACAAAATTATACAGATTAATCTCAAATTTTAAGGTTTTTACTCGGTTAAAATTCGAACGGATTCTCTATAGACCATATTTAGACATGCTCGTATTAATCGCATTAAAACGACAACTAAATATTATTAAATTAAATTTTATGTGTTCAAATAGTTAATTATATTCTTTTGAACAAAATTATACAGATTAATCTCAAATTTTCAGCTTTTTACTCGGTTAAAATTCGAACAGAATCTCTATAAAGTCCATTTAGACATGCACGTTTTAATCGCATCAAAACGACAACCAAATTTTATTAAAATCAAATTTTATGATTTCAAATATTTAATTATTAGCTTTTGAACAAAATTATACAGATTAATCTAAAATTTTCAGAATTTTACTCGGTTAAAATTCGAACGGATTAGCTTTTTACTCGGTTAAAATTCGAACGGAAGTTAAAATTCGAACAGAAAAATTCGAACTGAGGATTAAATGGATCCCTCCTCTCCTCTCCTCTCTTCTCTCCTTTTCACACACACCTCCTCCTCCCTTGCGTCGGAGGTCGTTCTGCCCTTTGCTCCAACGTCATCTGCCATTTCCTCCTTGGCTCCTCCATCCTCGTTCGCCTCTGGGAGGAGGGATCTATCATCATCCGCTACATACCACTTTGATTACCACCCTCAATGAGGGATATAACCTCCGCCGGCAACGGTGGTTTTCATCACTATTATATTTTCGAGTTTTATCCTTTACGTTTCCGATCTATCTTCGTTTCTTGCAGGCTTGGCTACGTTCGGCCATCCACCAATCCGGCGGCGTTCTTGGCTACGTTCGGCATCTGCACACCTTTGTACTTACCACCCTCAATGAGGGATTTCATCAACGCCGGCAACGTTGGTTATGTGTTCGGGTTTGTTTCCCTTACCTTGTCGGTTTGCTTCCGCTTCCGCCTTGTTTCTTGCGGTCTTGGCCACGTTCGGCCGTCCACCGGACCAGTTATGATTCTATGGAGAGAAGGGTCCTGTTATGTACCGATGGTATCTAGTCATGTTCTGGGTTTTTCTTATGATCGATGGCAACAGTGGTCACCATGTTTGGCTTTGTTCCTGTCGAGTCTTGCTCGGCATCTTCACCTCCGTTACTTGGGTCCCTTCCTGAGCTCGTCCTCCCTGCTTTTCGGTTCTCCTTGGGAATTAGTTTTGGCACAGTTCGTCGCCTACCGATTTAGGTCTCCTGATGATCAAGTTGTTTGGCAAGGGTGGGGTTTTGGTTTCGTCTCTCTCTGCTTTCTGGTCTTGCTTCGGTCAAGATCAACGCTACGTTCTTGCATGAATCGAGCCCTGCCTCTTTGCCTGCTTGGGGACCACGATGAAGTAACGGCCTTGACAGGCGGTTCTGCCCTGATGAGGTGTTGGGTTATCCATTTGGCTTCGAATTATCAAGACAGGTATGATATTTTCTTTGTGGTGTTACGTTTATTTACAAATTATCGAATGTTATCTTCATGGTTACGGTATAAGGTGTCTATGGCTCATCAAATTACATGTCGTTATGTTATCTATCGTTATCTTATCTACCTATCTTTTTTTTTTTGTTGTTGTTGTCTTCTTTATCTCTTCTTTACTGGTAATGCTGATGTGCTATTTAGTTCTCTTGCGGCTTTTTCTCATCCTTTGTGATAACTCTACATTCACTTGTTATACACCAACCTTATATAAGGTTCATACCAACACCTTACATGGTGTCTTATTGAAACAATGGTCTAACTATCAGACTTTTATACCAACTACTACTTTGTATCTAATCTTTTATTTTATTCTAATATTCTTCAAACTTCTTCCATCCTACAATTTCTTCCTTCCTGGAATCTTTCTCTTTTCAATTAAAAATACAATATTTATTCTTTTTCAAACTCTTATACCTTTTTTAATAGTTTTTTGGCCTCTTTTTTCCAACTATCTTTTCTTCCTTTTTAAAAGATATTCTATTCCTTTTCAGACTCCTTTCCTCTATTTTAATCCTGATGAAATTCTTATATCTTACTTTCATATGAACTTTTCACCTATATATAAGATCATATATTCCACTCATGATTTATTCTTTCTCATATTTCCTTCACATTGTCGCCCATCCTCTCCTTTTCTTTCTTCGATGGACTCTAAATCTTTTCTCCAACAACTCGGGAATATCCAATTCACTGAGGAAGAACAATCCACTATCTTTCAACCTAGTCTACCTTGGGACTCTGCTGATGCTGACTCACATATGACTCTTTTAGGGAACCTGATTACCTCAAAGGATATTGATGATCAGATTATTATTAAAGTTTTCACCAAAATCTGGACCCCGGCTAAACTATCTTCTATGCGATCACTGCGGCCACGGCTGTTTCTAATCGGCTTCAAGGATGAAAAGATTAAAGAGGATATCTTGTCCAGGGGACCATGGACCTATAAGGATGAGTGGCTTTCCCTTACTCAATATGATCCTGCTATTAGCATTGATGATCACTCATTCATAACAATGAATGTGTGGGTACGAATTTACAATATTCCACCTATCCTTCTTACTTCGGAGGAATCTGCTAACAATACTGGTGAATCACTCGGAGCTCTCATAGGAACTGTTACAAAAATTGACACGAGGAAAATGGATTTCAATATGGTTGACTATCTTCGGGTAGGGTTAACTCTAGATGCTTCCAAACTAGTCCGACGTTGTGTTGCTATCGGCGGGGGCTCTTCTACCCGTTTTTGTCCTCTACAATACGAACGCCTTCCCACTCTATGCCACTGTTGTGGTCGTGTTGGCGACTCTCTTGAATTTTGCAATATTCCAATTGAGGAAAGGCCTGAACAACTTCAATATGGCGACTGGCTCCGCTATCTACCTAAGAAAAAGGTTGCTTAACCTATGCAGAGAGGACGCATCCGTTACATCTCGCAAAGCCCTCAGGCATCTCCCTCCACGGGCACCAATGGTAAAGGCAAGGCTCCTGTGACAAACCTACCAGCTCAGGAGAACGCCCTTCCTTCTGAGTCTACGCCTGTTTTCTCACAAGGCCCTTGTATTCTTCCAACTGTTCCAAGTAAATTATCTGTTCGATGTGGTCCTACTCAACTCTTGCAAACGGTCTTTCCGGATCTAGAATCCAATGTAACTACTCGATCTAAGGTCCCTAATGGTGATGCTGATGGCAGCTTATCGGCACCAGAGCTCCAGGATTTGGAGTTAGAGCTTGCCAATGACGCCGCCTTCCAGGAGACTGCTGACTGGATTGAAAATGCACCGCCAACCAAGAGAATTGTTCGAGCAATTCCTACTAGGGGCTCTAAAAGAACTCCACCATCCGATGAGGGTTCTCGGCCTAAACGCCCTCGACCACCTCCTAAAGGGTCTGCAGAAAAAGCTAGGATGAGCAGCACAAACAACTCTCCGGCGGAGGTTGACAGTGGTCAACCCCGCCGTGCCAAATGATCGACCTTCTATGGGACTGTCATGGCTACGGCTCCGCTATGACAGTTCCTGCTTTACCTTTTGTTTCTTTTATGCATGGCGCGACCTTTAGTTCCTTGAGCTTGTTAGGATAGTGTTTCTTTTTTGCACCTTCTATTGGCTTTGTTTTTTATTGGAGTAATAATATTTCCTTTACCCTGTTTTTTTACTTTGTTTATCTTTTTATTCCTCTTTCCTTTATTCTTTTCGTTACTTTTACTAGTTTCATCTTTTGTTCTTCTTTTTTCTCTTACTTTATTCCTGTTTCTTTTTTGGATTTCCTACTACATATACCACCCTTCAAATGGGCTTCCTCTAACACCCACTTGGGTGTATCATTCCTTTCCAGGGGGTATTGCCTTCTTGGCCTACTTATTTTTACTATAAATTTTTGGATAGCTGGGATGAGCAGCTTTAACAACTCTTCGGCGGTGGTTGATGATGTTCAACCCCGCCGAGAGAAATAAAAATCCTATGTTGGAACTGTCAGGGTCTTGGCAACACCCAGGCAGTTCTTGCTTTACAACGCACCGTCTCCAAGCACGATGCTGACTGTCTTTTCCATTGTGAAACCAGATTAAACAGACAAAACATGGATCGTATTCGGCTTAAACTTGGAATGCATGGCAGTTTTGCAATTGATCCCAGCCCTTCCTGCACAGGACTTGCCATCATATGGAATAATAAATCATCTATTGATCTTCTCTCATACTCAGACAGACATATTGATGTTATTGTTACATTTGATCAACTTCATTTCCATTTTACTAGCCTGCATGGCTTCCCTGAAATAGCAAACAAACGCAAAACTTGGCAATTAATAGATTCTCTGAATGTAGCTAGCTCCCTTCCTTGGCTTTTAGGGGGGGACTTTAATGAAATCCTCTATGACAATGAAAAACAAGGTGGTTCTCGTCGTGCTCGTTCGCAAATTAATAACTTTCGGGAATGTCTTGATAAGAATGATCTTTTTGACTGTAAACCAAAGTCTGGATGGTTCACTTGGACTAGATCGGCACGTAACAGGTTACCATTATGGAAAGATTAGATAGATTCCTTGGTAATTCAACCTGGTTTACTACTTTCCCTAGCTGTCAAGCTATCTCTTTCTTTCAGGCGCGTTCTGATCACTGTCCCATTTTAATGGATACTAGGCCTGTACAGGGCCCTCCTAAAGTGCGATCCAACACCTTGTTTCGTTACGAGAACTGCTGGGCTGATAATCCAGAGGTCCTCTTGCGTATTAAAGAATTATGGTCCACTCCGACTCGCTCGGCTCTTAGTAAACTCCGCGATATTCGACATTTCCTTGCTACTTGGCAATCTAATAAGCGGTTGAAATCCAACAAGCGTATTTCCCAATTGAATGATTTCATCAATCTGAGTCTAGCTCGTCATCTCTCTGTATTTGCCACTAATGCCCTTCTTTCTGCTAAACAGGAGCTTGATAGTCTGCTCAACGCGAAAGAAATCTATTGGGCTCAACGAGCTCGTACACTCTGGCTAGAACATGGGGACAAAAACACTTCTTTTTTTCATGCCCGATCGACTAATCGTCGACGGAAAAACCAGATTATTGGGCTTTTCAACAATCACAATATATGGCAAACTCATTCCAATGATATTATGTCTGTTGCAGTTACTTACTTTCAAAGTCTTTTCACGTCATCCTCTCCCATAGTAGACTCGTCAATTTTGGACAACATTCCCACTATTGTTTCTGAATCAATGAATAATGAAATTAACAAGGACTTCACTTCAGAAGAAGTTCATATTGCTTTCCGCGATATCGACCCAAGGAAGGCACCGGGAGTTGACGGTTTTCCAAGTGGCTTCTTTCGGAAGCACTGGGATATCCTTGGCCATGATTTTTTAACTCTCTGTCTCGAGCTGCTCCGAGGGTCCATTAACATGGAAGAAGTCAATCATACTATTATTGTGCTTATCCCTAAAATTGCCGAACCTACTACAATGCGTCATTTCCGACCTATTAGTCTCTGCACAATTATCTATAAAACTTTTTTCGAAGGTGCTTGTTAACCGGTTGAAATCTATTATACCCCTTTGTATTAGTAGCAACCAAGCTGCTTTTGTTCAAGGTAGGAACATTACTGATAATATTCTTATAGCACATGAACTCATCCACACCCTAAATACTGATGCTACATCCCTTGCGAAAGGTGCTATTTTAAAATTAGATATGGAAAAGGCCTTTAACCGCGTTGAATGGACTTTTTTAGAACACATTATGATTCGCCTAGGATTCAGCTCCAATTGGGTGTCCCTTATTATGAGATGTGTATCCTCCGTCACTTTTTAAGTGCGGGTGAATGATTCTCTTTCCTAACCTTTTAAACCTTATAGGGGTTTACGACAAGGGGACCCTCTCTCCCCTTTTTTGTTTCTTTTCTTTACACAGGGCCTCTCTGCTCTGCTTAATGCTGAGCAATCCTCTGGTAACCTACCGAGGCTTTGTGCTAGCAGAAATGGGCCACGTGTCAACCACCTTCTTTTCGCAGACGACTGTCTTGTTTTTATTAAAACCAAAATGGCAGAAGTGCGACACCTTAGGGATGTTTTGCACGCTTATGCCACTTCGTCTGGGCAAGCGGTGAACTTTGAGGAATCTACTATTTTCTATTCCCGAAAAACCCCCTTATCACTTCGTTTGGCCATCAATGACATCCTCCATGTTAGGGAGGTGGATGACCCTGGATTTTATCTAGGAGTCCCTCTTCTCATTGGAAAGAACAAAACAACTGCTCTGGGGTTTACCAGAGATAAAATGTCTGCCAGAATGAACAGCTGGGACAAACATCTCCTATCTTTTAGTGGGAGAGAAATTTTCATCAAATCTGTTAGACAATCCATGCCTCAATATGTGATGTCTTGCTACCTTCTACCACAAAATATTATTGATGACATGACTACTTCTATACGCTGTTACTGGTGGTCTGGGAAATCTGGTAAAAAAGGATGGCACATGCTTCCTTGGGACACTGTCTGTCTCCCAAAAGCGGCCGGGGGAATTGGCTTTCGTGACCTACACCATTTTAATATTGCATTACTTGGTAAACAGATTTGGCACCTTATGTGTGCTCCAGGAAACCTCCTTAGCCAAATCTATAAATGCAAGTACCACCCAACGGGTTCTGTCCTAGATGTTGTTTCCTCACGGAGTTCTTCTTTTGCTTGGAAAGGGCTAAGTACAGCTATTTCTAAACTTCGCGATGGTTTCTTTTTACGCCCTAGAATGTCCAGTGCCGTCCAGATCCACTTTGACAAATGGGGTGGATCTCAGCCTTTACACCTGTATGGTGATTATGAGATAAACGATGAAATTCCTTTACGCGCAGGTTTATTCATGATACCTAATCTACCCAGATGGGACGAATCAAAAGTTCGGGATTACGTTACACATGAGGATGCTAATACTATCCTTAATGTTCCAATTATTAATGATACAAAAGATACCACCCTCTAGGGCCACCATGATTCTGGTATCTATTCTGTACGATCGGGTTATCAATTTTTGCAGCTTCTGCCAGGTCCAGTTAACAGGCCCTCTAAACTTTGGAAAGTTCTTTCTAAATTGCCCACTATTCCTAAGGTACGGTCTTTTGGTTGGCGGTTATGTCATGATGCACTACCATCTGGTCATAAAATCCTTCAGGACAATCTAGGTTCGGGGATTTGCTCTATTTGCAATTCATCCATTGAAACCACCCTCCATGCTATGAGGGACTGCCCTAGTGCCAGGGAGGCGTTTCAGTTGGCAAGACTTCCAACTCAAATTCTGTCTCCCGTTTATATCTCCCCTCTCCAGTGGCTTTCTGCGGCATCTGGTTTTCTTTCTCTTCATCAATTCTCTTTATTTCTCACAATCTTATGGAATCTTTGGAATCGGCACAACGACTTTGTCCATAATAACCATCTTCAACTGGTTTGGTTAACCGTTACTAATGCTTTAAGCCTTTTCAATGACTACACTTCAGTTAATAATGCCTCCCGACTCCACTCCCGGCTAGCTGAGCCCATTCTCGCTTCCGCTAGATGGACGAAACCAGATCTTGGTTACGTCAAGATTAACACGGATGGTGCTTTCGACCCCGTGTTAAAGGGAGCAGCTGCTGGTGTCATTGCTAGAGATTCCTCTGGCATTGTTCTTGGCGGTTGTTCTTTGCCTCTCCTTTGCCCGGATCCTGCCTCTGCCGAAGCTCTTGCCCTCTTGGAAGGTCTGAAGTTTGCCATTTCTAAGGGATGGACCCGTGTTGTTTTCGAGACTGACTCCGCCTCCATTGCTAATAAGGTCAATGATGTCATTTACCAAGATCTTTCCTCTGTGCAACCTTTGGTGTCTCGTATCCGTTCAACTCTTGGTACTTTGCCTGATTATAATATTTGTTATGTACCTAGAGATGCTAATGTTGTAGCCCACGTCCTAGCTACTAGGGCTTTGCGTTCTTTTACTTCCTGTGTTTTTTCTATTGACTTTCCCGATTTTATTCGAGCTTCTGTAAACTCGGAGGGGTTCTCCTCCCCTTCTCAATAATATCTTGGGTACTCTTTTCCCCATAGGGGCCTACTCACCCCCTGGGGTGTTTGGCTATAGGTTTTTTTTAATGAGGCCCTTTCCTAAAAAAAAATTCGAACGGATTCTCTATAGAGCACATTTAGACATGCTCGTATTAATCGCATCAAAACGATAACCAAATGTTATTAAATTAAATTTTATGAGTTCAAATAGATAATTATAGGCTTTTGAACAAAATTTTACAGATTAATCTCAAATTTTCAACTTTTTACTCGGTTAAAATTCGAATGGAATCTCTATAAAGCCCATTTAGACATGCACGTTTTAATCGCATCAAAACGACAACCAAATTTTATGATTTCAAATATTTAGTTATTATCTTTTGAACAAAATTATACAGATAAATCTGAAATTTTCAGAATTTTACTCGGTTAAAATTAGAACGGAATCTCTATAAAGCCCATTTAGACATACACATTTTAATCCCAACAAAACGACAACCAAATGCTATTAAATCAAATTTTATGAGTTGAAATATTTAATCATAGGCTTTTGAACAAAATTATACAGATTAATCTCAAATTTTAAGGATTTTACTCGGTTAAAATTCTAACGGATTCTCTATAGAGCATATTTAGACATGCTCGTATTAATTACATCAAAACGACAACCAAATGTTATTAAATTAAATTTTATGAGTTCCAATAGTTAATTATAGTCTTTTGAACAAAATTATACAGATTAATCTCAAATTTTCAGCTTTTTACTCGGTTAAAATTCGAACGGAATCTCTATAAAGCCCATTTAGACATGCACGTTTTAATCGCATCAAAACGACAACCAAATTTTATTAAAATCAAATTTTATGATTTCAAATAATTAATTATTAGCTTTTGAACAAAATTATACAGATTAATCTTAAATTTTCAGAAATTTACTCGTTTATAATTAGAATAGAATCTCTATAAAGCCCATTTAGACATGCACGTTTTAATCCCAACAAAACGATAACCAAATATTATTAAATAAAATTTTCTGAGTTTAAATATTTAATTATGGGATTTTAAACAAAATTATACAGATTAATCTCAAATTTTAAGGTTTTTACTCGGTTAAAATTCGAACGGATTCTCTATGGAGTACATTTAGACATGCTCGTATTAATCGCATTAAAACGACAACCAAATGTTATTAAATTAAATTTTATGAGTTCAAATAGTTAATTATAGTCTTTTGAACAAAATTATACAGATTAATCTCAAATTTTCAGCTTTTTACTCGGTTAAAATTCGAACGGAATCTCTATAAAGCCCATTTAGACATGCACGTTTTAATCGTATTAAAACTGCAACCAAATTTTATTAAAATCAAATTTTATGATTTCAAATATTTAATTATTAGCTTTTGAAAAAATTATATAGATTATTCTGAAATTTTTAGAATTTTACTCGATTAAAATTCGAACGGATTCTTTATAGAGCATATTTTATCATGCTCGTTTTAATCGCATCAAAACGACAACCAAATGTTATTAAATTAAATTTTATGAGTTCAAAAAATTAATTATTTGCTTTTGAACAAAATTATATAGATTAATCTTAAATTTTCAGAATTTTACTCGGTTAAAATTAGAACGGAATCTCTATAAAGCCCATTTAGACATGCACGTTTTAATCGCATCAAAACGACAACAAAATTTTATGATTTCAAATATTTAATTATTATCTTTTGAACAAAATTATACAGATAAATCTGAAATTTTCAGAATTTTACTCGGTTAAAATTAGAACGGAATCTCTATAAAGCCCACTTAGACATGCACGTTTTAATCCCAACAAAACGACAACCAAATGTTATTAAATCAAATTTTATGAATTGAAATATTTAATTATGGGCTTTTGAACAAAATTACACAGATTAATCTCAAATTTTAAGGATTTTACTCGGTTAAAATTCGAACGGATTCTCTATAGAGCACTTTTAGACATGCTCGTATTAATCCCATCAAAACGACAACCAAATGTTATTAAATTAAATTTTATGAGTTCAAATAGTTAATTATATACTTTTGAACAAAATTATACAGATTAATCTCAAATTTTCAGCTTTTTACTCGGTTAAAATTCGAATAGAATCTCTATAAAGCCCATTTTGACATGCAGGTTTTAATCGCATCAAAAGGAAAACCAAATTTTATTAAAATCAAATTTTATGATTTCAAATAATTAATTATTAGCTTTTGAACAAAATTATACAGATTATTCTCAAATTTTCAAAAATTTACTCGGTCATAATTTGAACGGAATATCTATAAAGCCCATTTAGACATGCACGTTTTAATCCCAACAAAACGACAACCAAATGTTATTAAATCAAATTTTATGAGTTTAAATATTTAATTATGGGCTTTTGAATAAAATTATACAGATTAATCCCAAATTTTAAGGTTTTTATTCGGTTAAAATTTGAACGGATTCTCTATAGAGCATATTTAGACATATTCGTATTAACCGCATCAAAACGATAACCAAATATTATTAAATTAAATTTATAAGTTCAAATAGTTAATTATAGGCTTTTAAACAAAATTATACAGATTAATCTCAAATTTTCAGCTTTTTACTCGGTTAAAATTCGAACGGAATCTCTATAAAGCCCATTTAAACATGCACGTTTTAATCGCATCAAAACGACAACCAAATTTTATTAAAATAAAATTTTATGATTTCAAATAATTAATTATTAGCTTTTGAACAAAATTATACAAATTAATCTCAAATTTTCAGCTTTTTACTCTGTTAAAATTCGAACGGAATCTCTATAAAGCCCATTTAGATATGCACATTTTAATTGCATCAAAACGACAATCAAATTTTATTAAATCAAATTTTATGATTTCAAATATTTAATTATTTTATTTTAAACAAAATTATACAGATTAATATAAAATTTTTAGAATTTTACTCGGTTAAAATTAGAACGGAATCTCTATAAAGCCCATTTAGACATGCATGTTTTAAGCCCAACAAAACGAAAACCAAATGTTATTAAATCAAATTTTAGACATGCTCTATAGAGCACATTTAAGGTTTTTACTAGGTTAAAATTCTAAGGTTAATCTCAAATTATTAAATTAAATTTTATGAGTTCAAAAAATTAATTATAGGCTTCTGAATAAAATTATACAGATTAATCTCAAATTTTCAGCTTTTTACTCGGTTAAAATTCGAACGGAATCTCTATATAGCCCATTTAGACATGCACATTTTAATCGCATCAAAACGACAACCAAATTTTTTTAAAATCAAATTTTATGATTTAAAATATTTAATTATTAGATTTTAAACAAAATTATACAGATTAATCTGAAATTTTCAGAATTTTACTCGGTTAAAATTAGAACGAAATCTCTATAAAGCCATTTAGACATGCACGTTTTAATCCCAACAAAACGACAACCAAAAGTTATTAAATCAAACTTTATGAGTTTAAATATTTGATTATGGGCTTTTGAACAAAGTTATACAGATTAATCTCAAATTTTAAGGTTTTTACTCGGTTAAAATTCGAACGGATTCTCCATAGAGCATATTTAAACATGCTCGTATTAATCGTATCAAAAAGACAATCAAATGTTATTAAATTAAATTTTATAAGTTCAAATAGTTAATTATAGGCTTTTTAACAGAATTATACAGATTAATCTCAAATTTTCAGCTATTTACTTGGTTAAAATTCGAACGGAATCTCTATAAAGCCCATTTAGACATGCACGTTTTAATTGCATGAAAACGACAACCAAATGTTATTAAATCAAATATTATGAGTTTAAATATTTAATTATTAGCTTTTGTTAAAATTATACAGATTAATCTGAAATTTTTAGAATTTTACTCGGTTCAAATTCGAACGGAATCTCTATAAAGCCCATTTAGACATGCACGTTTTAATCGCATCAAAACGACAACCAAATTTTATTAAAATCAAATTTTATGATTTCAAATATTTAGTTATTAGATTTTAAAAAAAATTATGCAGATTACTCTGAAATTTTCAGAATTTTACTCGGTTAAAACTATAACGGAATCTCTATAAAGCCCATTTAGACATGCACGTTTTAATCCCAACCAAACGATAACCAAATGTTATTAAATCAAATTTTATGAGTTTAAATATTTAATTATGGGGTTTTGGACAAAATTATACAGATTATCTCAAATTTTAAGGTTTTTACTCGGTTAAAATTCGAACGGATTCTCTATAAAGCATATTTAGACATGCTCGTATTAATCGTATTAAAACGACAACCAAATGTTATTAAATTAAATTTTATGATTTCAAATAGTTAATTATAGGCTTTTTAACAGAATTATACTGATTAATCTCAAATTTTCAGCTTTTTACTCGGTTAAAATTCGAACGGAATCTCTATAAAACCCATTTAGACATGCACGTTTTAATGGCATCAAAACGACAACCAAATTTTATTAAAATCAAATTTTATGATTTCAAATATTTAATTATTTGATTTTAAACAAAATTATACAAATTAATATAAAATTTTCAGAATTTTACTCGGTTAAAATTAGAACGGAATCTCAATAAAGCCCATTTAGACATGCACGTTTTAAGCCCAACAAAACGAAAACGAAATGTTATTAAATCAAATTTTAGACATGCTCTATAGAGCACATTTAAGGTTTTTACTAGGTTAAAATTCTAAGGTTAATCTCAAATTATTAAATTAAATTTTATGAGTTCAAAAAATTAATTATAGGCTTCTGAATAAAATTATACAGATTAATCTCAAATTTTCAGCTTTTTAATCGGTTAAAATTCGAACGGAATCTCTATACAGCCCATTTAGACATGCACATTTTAATCGCATCAAAACGACAACCAAATTTTTTTAAAATCAAATTTTATGATTTAAAATATTTAATTATTAGATTTTAAACAAAATTACACAGATTAATCTTAAATTTTCAGAATTTTACTCGGTTAAAATTAGAACGAAATCTCTATAAAGCCATTTAGACATGCACGTTTTAATCCCAACAAAACGACAACCAAAAGTTATTAAATCAAACTTTATGAGTTTAAATATTTGATTATGGGCTTTTGAACAAAGTTATACAGATTAATCTCAAATTTTAAGGTTTTTACTCGGTTAAAATTCGAACGGATTCTCCATAGAGCATATTTAAACATACTCGTATTAATCGTATCAAAACGACAACCAAATGTTATTAAATTAAATTTTATGAGTTCAAATAGTTAATTATAGGCTTTTGAACAAAATTATACAGATTAATCTGAAATTTTCAGAATTTTACTCGGTTAAAATTCGAACAGAATCTCTATAAAGCCCATTTAGACATGCACGTTTTAATCGCATCAAAACGACAACCAAATGTTGTTAAATTAAATTTTATTAGTTCAAATAGTTAATTATAGGCTTTTGAACAAAATTATACAGATTAATCTCAAATTTTCAGCTTTTTACTAGGTTAAAATTCGAACGGAATCTCTATAAAGCCCATTTAGACATGCACATTTTAATCACATCAAAACGATAACCAAATTTTATTAAAATCAAATTTTATGATTTCAAATATTTAATTATTAGCTTTTGAACAAAATTATACATATTAATCTGAAATTTTCAGAATTTTACTCGGTTAAAATTAGAACGGAATCTCTTTAAAACCCATTTAGACATGCACGTTTTAATCCCAACAAAACGACAACCAAATGTTATTAAATCAAATTTTATGAGTTTAAATATTTAATTATGGGCTTTTGAACAAAATTATACAAATTATCTCAAATTTTAAGGTTTTTACTCAGTTAAAATTCGAACGGATTCACTATAGAGCAAATTTAGACATGGTCGTATTAATCGTATTAAAACGACAACCAAATGTTATTAAATGAAATTTTATGATTTCAAATAATTAATCATAGGCTTTTTAACAAAATTATACTGATTAATCTCAAATTTTCAGCTTTTTACTCGGTTAAAATTCGAATAGAATCTCTATAAAGCCCATTCAGACATGCACGTTTTAATCTCATGAAAACGACAACCAAATGTTATTAAATCAAATTTTATGAGTTTAATTATTAGCTTTTGATAAAATTATACAGATTAATCTAAAATTTTTAGAATTTTACTCCGTTAAAATTCGAACGGAATCTCTATAAAGCCCATTTAGACATGCACGTTTTAATCGCATCAAAACGACAACCAAATTTTATTAAAATCAAATTTTATGAATTCAAATATTTAATTATTAGATTTTAAAAAAACTTATATAGATTAATCTGAAATTCTAAGAATTTTACTCGGTTAAAATTAGAACAGAATCTCTATAAAGCCCATTTAGACATGCACGTTTTAATCCCAACAAAACGACAGCCAAATATTATTCAATCAAATTTTATGAGTTAAAATATATAATTATGGGATTTTGAACAAAATTATATAGATTAATCTCAAATTTTAAGGTTTTTACTCGTTTAAAATTCGATCGGATTCTCTATCGAGCATATTAGACATGCCCGTATTAATCGCATCAAAACGACAACCAAATGTTATTAAATTAAATTTTATGAGTTCAAATAGTTAATTATAGGCTTTTGAAAAAAATTATACAGATTAATCTCAAATTTTCAGCTTTTTACTCGGTTAAAATTCGAACGGAATCTCTATAAATCCCATTTAGACATGCACGTTTTAATCACATCAAAACGACAACCAAATTTTATTAAAATAAAATTTTATGATTTCAAATGTTTAATTATTAGCTTTTGAACAAAATTATACAGATTAATCTGAAATTTTCAGAATTTTACTCGGTTAAAATTAGAAAGGAATCTCTATAAAGCCCATTTAGACATGCACGTTTTAATCCCAACAAAACGACAACCAAATGTTATTAAATCAAATTTTATGAGTTTAAATATTTAATTATGGGCTTTTGAACAAAATTATACAGATTAATCTTAAATTTTAAGGTTTTTACTCGGTTAAAATTCAAACGTATACTCTATAAAGCACATTTAGACATGCTCGTATTAATCGCATCAAAACGACAACCAAATGTTATTAAATTAAATTTTATGAGTTCAAATAGTTAATTATAGGCTTTTGAACAAAATTATACAGATTAATCTCAAATTTTCAGCTTTTTACTAGGTTAAAATTCGAACGGAATCTCTATAAAGCCCATTTAGACATGCACATTTTAATCACATCAAAACGATAACCAAATTTTATTAAAATCAAATTTTATGATTTCAAATATTTAATTATTAGCTTTTGAACAAAATTATACAGATTAATCTGAAATTTTCAGAATTTTACTGGGTTAAAATTAGAACAGAATCTCTATAAAGCCCATTTAGACATGCACGTTTTAATCCCAACAAAACGACAACCAAATGTTATTAAATCAAATTTTATGAGTTTAAATATTTAATGATGGGCTTTTGAACAAAATTATACAGATTAATCTCAAATTTTAAGGTTTTTACTCGGTTAAAATTCGAACGGATTCTCTATAGAGCACATTTAAACATGCTCGTATTAATCGTATCAAAACGACAACCAAATGTTATTAAATTAAATTTTATGAGTTCAAATAGTTAATTATAGGCTTTTGAACAAAATTATACTGATTAATCTCAAATTTTCAGCTTTTTACTCGGTGAAAATTCGAACGGAATCTCTGTAAACTCATTTAGACATGCACGTTTTAATCGCATCAAAACGACAACAAAATTTTATTAAAATCAAATTTGATGATTTCAAATATTTAATTATTAGCTTTTGAACAAAATTATACATATTAATCTGAAATTTTCAGAATTTTACTGGGTTAAAATTAGAATAGAATCTCTATAAAGCCCATTTAGACATGCACGTTTTAATCCCAACAAAACGACAACCAAATGTTATTAAATCAAATTTTATGAGTTTAAATATTTAATTATGGGCTTTTGAACAAAATTATACAGATTAATCTCAAATTCTAAGGTTTTTACTCGGTTAAAATTCGAACGGATTCTCTATAGAGCACATTTTGACATACTCGTATTAATCGTATAAAAACGACAACCAAATGTTATTAAATTAAATTTTATGAGATCAAATAGTTAATTATAGGCTTTTGAACAAAATTATACAGATTAATCTCAAATTTTTAGCTTTTTACTCGGTTAAAATTGAAACGGAATCTCTATAAAACCCATTTAGACATGCACGTTTTAATCCCAACAAAAAGACAACCCAATGTTATTAAATCAAATTTTATGAGTTTAAATATTTAATTATGGGATTTTGAACAAAATTATACAGATTAATCTCAAATTTTAAGGTTTTTACTCGGTTAAAATTCGAACAGATTCTCTATAGAGCACATTTAGACATGCTCGTATTAATCACATCAAAACGACAACCAAATGTTATTAAATTAAATTTTATGAGTTCAAATAGTTAATTATAGGCTTTTTAACAGAATTATACTGATTAATCTCAAATTTTCAGCTTTTTACTCGGTTAAAATTCGAACGGAATCTCTATAAAGCCCATTTAGACATGCACGTTTTAATCGCATCAAAATTTTATGATTTCAAATATTTAGTTATTAGATTTTGAAAAAATTTATGCAGATTACTCTGAAATTTTCAGAATTTTACTCGGTTAAAACTATAACGGAATCTCTATAAAGCCCATTTAGACATGCACGTTTTAATCCTAACCAAACGACAACCAAATGTTATTAAATCAAATTTTATGAGTTTAAATATTTAATTATGGGCTTTTGAACAAAATTATACAGATTAATCTTAAATTTTAAGGTTTTTACTCGGTTAAAATTCAAACGTATACTCTATAAAGCACATTTAGACATGCTCGTATTAATCGCATCAAAACG
Source organism: Abelmoschus esculentus (assembly GCA_035048815.1). Lineage (NCBI taxonomy): Eukaryota > Viridiplantae > Streptophyta > Magnoliopsida > Malvales > Malvaceae > Abelmoschus > Abelmoschus esculentus. The sequence goes on along the minus strand of JAUCBN010000007.1, from coordinate 14,292,238 downwards.
ACAACCAAATGTTATTAAATTAAATTTTATGAGTTCAAATAGTTAATTATAGGCTTTTGAATAAAATTATATAGATTAATCTCAAATTTTCAGCTTTTAACTCGATTAAATTTCAAACGAAATCTCTATAAAGCCCATTTAGACATGCACGTTTTAATGGCATCAAAACGACAACCAAATTTTATTAAAATCAAATTTTAAGATTTTAAATATTTAATTATTAGATTTTGAACAAAATTATACAGATTATTCTGAAATTTTCAGAATTTTACTCGGTTAAAATTTGAACGGAATCTCTATAAAGCCCAATTAGACATACAGGTTTTAATCCCAACAAAACGACAACCAAATGTTATTAAATTAAATTTTATGAGTTTAAATATTTAATTATGGGCCTATGAATAAAAGTATACAGATTAATCTCAAATTTTAAGGTTTTTACTGTGTTAAAATTCGAACGGATTCTCTATAGAGCATATTTAGACATGCTCCTATTAATCGCATCAAAACGACAACCAAATGTTGTTAAATTAAATTTTATGAGATCAAATAGTTAATTATAGGCTTTTGAACAAAATTATACAGATTAATCTCAAATTTTCAGCTTTTTACTAGGTTAAAATTCGAACGGAATCTCTATAAAGCCCATTTAGACATGCACATTTTAATCACATCAAAACGATAACCAAATTTTATTAAAATCAAATTTTATGATTTCAAATATTTAATTATTAGCTTTTGAACAAAATTATACATATTAATCTGAAATTTTCAGAATTTTACTCGGTTAAAATTAGAACGGAATCTCTTTAAAACCCATTTAGACATGCACGTTTTAATCCCAACAAAACGACAACCAAATGTTATTAAATCAAATTTTATGAGTTTAAATATTTAATTATGGGCTTTTGAACAAAATTATACAGATTCATCTCAAATTTTAAGGTTTTTACTCTGTTAAAATTCGAACGGATTCTCTATAGAGCACATTTAGACATGCTCGTATTAATCGCATCAAAACGACAAACAAATGTTATTAAATTAAGTTTTATGAGTTCAAATAGTTAATTATAGGCTTTTGAACAAAATTATACAGATTAATCTCAAATTTTCAGCTTTTTACTCGGTTAAAATTAGAACGGAATGTCTATAAAGCCCATTTAGACATGCAAATTTTAATCACATCAAAACGACAACCAAATTTTATTAAAATCAAATTTTATGATTTCAAATATTTAATTATTAGCTTTTGAACAAAATTATACAGATTAATCTGAAATTTTCAGAATTTTACTCGGTTAAAATTAGATGGAATCTCTATAAAGCCCATTTAGACATGCACGTTTTAATCCCAACAAAACGAAAACTAAATGTTCTTAAATCAAATTTTATGATTTTAAATATTTAATTATGGTCTTTTGAACAAAATTATACAGATTATCTCAAATTTTAAGGTTTTTACTCGGTTAAAATTCGAACAAATTCACTATAGAGCACATTTAGACATGCTCGTATTAATCGTAACAAAACGACAACCAAATGTTATTAAATTAAATTTTATGAGTTCAAATAGTTAATTATAGGCTTTTGAACAAAATTATATTGATTAATCTCAAATTTTCAGCTTTTTACTCAGTTAAAATTCGAACGGAATCTATATAAAGCTCATTTTGACATGCACGTTTTAATCGCATCAAAACGACAACCAAATTTTCTTAAAATCAAATTTTATGACTTCAAATATTTAATTATTAGATTTTGAAAAAAATTATACAAATTACTCTGAAATTTTCAGAATTTTACTCGGTTAAAATTAGATGGAATCTCTATAAAGCCCATTTAGACATGCACGTTTTAATCTCAACAAAACGACAACCAAATGTTATTAAATCAAATTTTATGAGTTTAAATATTTAATTATGGGCTTTTAAACAAAATTATACAGATTATATCAAATTTTAAGGTTTTTACTCGGTTAAAATTCGAACGGATTCTCTATAGAGCACATTTAGACATGCTCGTATTAATCGCATCAAAACGACAACCGAATGTTATTAAATTAAATTTTATGAGTTTAAATAGTTAATTATAGGCTTTTGAACAAAATTATACAGATTAATCTGAAATTTTCAGAATTTTACTCGGTTAAAATTAGATGGAATCTCTATAAAGCCCATTTAGACATGCACGTTTTAATCCCAACAAAACGACAACTAAATGTTCTTAAATAAAATTTTATGATTTTAAATATTTAATTATGGGCTTTTGAACAAAATTATATAGATTATCTCAAATTTTAAGGTTTTTACTCGGTTAAAATTCGAACGAATTCACTATAGAGCACATTTAGACATGCTCGTATTAATCGTAACAAAACGACAACCAAATGTTATTAAATTAAATTTTATGAGTTCAAATAGTTAATTATAGGCTTTTGAACAAAATTATAATGATTAATCTCAATTTTTCAGCTTTTTACTCGGTTAAAATTCGAATAGAATCTCTATAAAGCCCATTTAGACATGCACGTTTTAATCGCATCAAAACGACAACCAAATAATATTAAAATTAAATTTTATGATTTTAAATATTTAATTATTAGCTTTTGAATAAAATTATACATATTAATCTGAAATTCTAAGAATTTTACTCGGTTTAAATTAGAACGAAATCTCTATAAAGCTCATTTAGACATGCACGTTTTAATCTCAACAAAACGATAACCAAATGTTATTAAATCAAATTTTATGAGTTTACATTTTTAATTATGGGCTTTTGAACAAAGTTATACAGATTAATCTGAAATTTTCAGAATTTTACTCGGTTAAAATTAGAACAGAATCTCTATAAAGCCCATTTAGACATGCACATTTTAATCCCAACAAAACGACAACCAAATGTTATTAAATCAAATTTTATGAGTTTAAATATTTAATTATGGGCTTTTAAACAAAATTATACAGATTAATCTCAAATTTTAAGGTTTTTACTCGGTTAAAATTCGAACAGATTCTCTATAGAGCACATTTAGACATGCTCGTATTAATTGCATCAAAACGACAACCAAATGTTATTAAATTAAATTTTATGAGTTCAAATAGTTAATTATAGGATTTTGAACAAAATTATAATGATTAATCTCAAATTTTCAGCTTTTTACTCGGTTAAAATTCGAATGGAATCTCTATAAAGCCCATTTAGACATGCACGTTTTAATCGCATCAAAACGACAACCAAATTTTATTAAAATCAAATTTTATGATTTTAAATATTTAATTATTAGCTTTTGAATAAAATTATACATATTAATCTGAAATTCTAAGAATTTTACTCGGTTAAAATTAGAACGGAATCTCTATAAAGCCCATTTAGACATGCACGTTTTAATCCCAATAAAACGATAACCAAATGTTATTAAATCAAATTTTATGAGTTTAAATATTTAATTATTAGCTTTTGAACAAAATTATACAGATTAATCTATAATTTTCAAAATTTTACTCGGTTAAAATTAGAACAGAATCTCTATAAAGCCCATTTAGACATGCACGTTTTAATCCCAACAAAACGACAACCAAATGTTATTAAATCAAATTTTATGAGTTTAAATATTTAATTATGGGCTTTTAAACAAAATTATACAGATTTATCTTAAATTTTAAGGTTTTTACTCGGTTAAAATTCGAACGGATTCTCTATAGAGCACATTTAGACATGCACATTTTAATCGCATCAAAACGACAACCAAATCTTATTAAATTAAATTTTATGAGATCAAATAGTTAATTATAGGCTTTTGAACAAAATTATACAGATTAATCTCAAATTTTCAGCTTTTTACTCGGTTAAAATTGGAACGGAATCTCTATAAAGCCTATTTAGACATGCACGTTTTAATCCCAACAAAACGACAACCAAATGTTATTAAATCAAATTTTATGAGTTTAAATTTTTAATTATGGGCTTTTGAACAAAATTATACAGATTAATCTCAAATTTTAAGGTTTTTACTCAGTTAAAATTCGAACGGATTCTCTATAGAGTACATTTAGACATGCTCGTATTAATCGTATTAAAACGACAACCAAATGTTATTAAATTAAATTTTATGAGTTCAAATAATGAATTATAGGCTTTTTAACAAAATTCTACTGATTAATCTCAAATATTAAGCTTTTTACTCTGTTAAAATTCGAATGAAATCTCTATAAAGCCTATTTAGACATGCACGTTTTAATCGCATCAAAACGACAACAAAATTTTATTAAAATCAAATTTTATGATTTTAAATATTTAATTATTAGCTTTTGAATAAAATTATACATATTAATCTGAAATTCTAAGAATTTTACTCAGTTAAAATTAGAACGAAATCTCTATAAAGCCCATTTAGACATGCACGTTTTAATCCCAATAAAACGATAACCAAATGTTATTAAATCAAATTTTATGAGTTTAAATATTTAATTATGGGCTTTTGAACAAAATTATATAGATTAATCTCAAATTTTAAGGTTTTTACTCGGTTAAAATTCGAACGGATTCTCTATAGAGCACATTTAGACATCCTCGTATTAATCGTATAAAAACGACAACCAAATGTTATTAAATTAAATTTTATGAGATCAAATAGTTAATTATAGGCTTTTGAACAAAATTATACAGATTAATCTCAAATTTTCAGCTTTTTACTCGGTTAAAATTGAAACGGAATCTCTATAAAACCCATTTAGACATGCACGTTTTAATCCCAACAAAAAGACAACCAAATGTTATTAAATCAAATTTTATGAGTTTAAATATTTAATTATGGGATTTTGAACAAAATTATACAGATTAATCTCAAATTCTAAGGTTTTTACTCGGTTAAAATTCGAACAGATTCTCTATAGAGCATATTTAGACATGCTCGTATTAATCGTATTAAAACGACAACCAAATGTTATTAAATTAAATTTTATGAGTTCAAATAATTAATTATAGGCTTTTTAACAAAATTCTACTGATTAATCTCAAATTTTCAGCTTTTTACTCGGTTAAAATTCGAATGGAATCTCTATAAAGCCTATTTAGACATGCACGTTTTAATCGCATCAAAACCACAACCAAATTTTATTAAAATCAAATTTTATGATTTTAAATATTTAATTATTAGCTTTTGAATAAAATTATACATATTAATCTGAAATTCTAAGAATTTTACTCGGTTAAAATTAGAACGGAATCTCTATAAAGCCCATTTAGACATGCACGTTTTAATCCCAATAAAATGATAACCAAATGTTATTAAATCAAATTTTATGAGTTTAAATATTTAATTATGGGCTTTTAAACAAAATTATACAGATTAATCTCAAATTTTAAGGTTTTTACTCGGTTAAAATTGGAACGGATTCTCTATAGAGCACATTTAGACATGCTCGTATTAATCGTATAAAAACGACAACCAAATGTTATTAATTTAAATTTTATGAGTTCAAATAGTTAATTATAGGCTTTTGAACAAAATTATACAGATTAATCTCAAATTTTCAGCTTTTTACTCGGTGAAAATTCGAACGGAATCTCTATAAACTCATTTAGACATGCACGTTTTAATCGCATCAAAACGACAACAAAATTTTATTAAAATCAAATTTTATGATTTCAAATATTTAATTATTAGCTTTTGAACAAAATTATACATATTAATCTAAAATTTTCAGAATTTTACTGGGTTAAAATTAGAACAGAATCTCTATAAAGCCCATTTAGACATGCACGTTTTAATCCCAACAAAACGACAACCAAATGTTTTTAAATCAAATTTTATGAGTTTAAATATTTAATTATGGGCTTTTGAACAAAATTATACAGATTAATCTCAAATTTTAAGGTTTTTACTCGGTTAAAATTCGAACGGATTCTCTATAGAGCACATTTAGACATGCACATTTTAATCGCATCAAAACGACAACCAAATCTTATTAAATTAAATTTTATGAGATCAAATAGTTAATTATAGGCTTTTGAACAAAATTATACAGATTAATCTCAAATTTTCAGCTTTTTACTCGGTTAAAATTGGAACGGAATCTCTATAAAGCCACTTTAGACATGCACGTTTTAATCCCAACAAAACGACAACCAAATGTTATTAAATCAAATTTTATGAGTTTAAATTTTTAATTATGGGCTTTTGAACAAAATTATACAGATTAATCTCAAATTTTAAGGTTTTTACTCAGTTAAAATTCGAACGGATTCTCTATAGAGTACATTTAGACATGCTCGTATTAATCGTATTAAAACGACAACCAAATGTTATTAAATTAAATTTTATGAGTTCAAATAATTAATTATAGGCTTTTTAACAAAATTCTACTGATTAATCTCAAATTTTAAGCTTTTTACTCGGTTAAAATTTGAATGGAATCTCTATAAAGCCTATTTAGACATGCACGTTTTAATCGCATCAAAATGACAACCAAATTTTATTAAAATCAAATTTTATGATTTTAAATATTTAATTATTAGCTTTTGAATAAAATTATACATATTAATCTGAAATTCTAAGAATTTTACTCGGTTTAAATTAGAACGAAATCTCTATAAAGCTCATTTAGACATGCACGTTTTAATCTCAACAAAACGATAACCAAATGTTATTAAATCAAATTTTATGAGTTTACATTTTTAATTATGGGCTTTTGAACAAAGTTATACAGATTAATCTGAAATTTTCAGAATTTTACTCGGTTAAAATTAGAACAGAATCTCTATAAAGCCCATTTAGACATGCACATTTTAATCCCAACAAAACGACAACCAAATGTTATTAAATCAAATTTTATGAGTTTAAATATTTAATTATGGGCTTTTAAACAAAATTATACAGATTAATCTCAAATTTTAAGGTTTTTACTCGGTTAAAATTCGAACAGATTCTCTATAGAGCACATTTAGACATGCTCGTATTAATTGCATCAAAACGACAACCAAATGTTATTAAATTAAATTTTATGAGTTCAAATAGTTAATTATAGGATTTTGAACAAAATTATAATGATTAATCTCAAATTTTCAGCTTTTTACTCGGTTAAAATTCGAATGGAATCTCTATAAAGCCCATTTAGACATGCACGTTTTAATCGCATCAAAACGACAACCAAATTTTATTAAAATCAAATTTTATGATTTTAAATATTTAATTATTAGCTTTTGAATAAAATTATACATATTAATCTGAAATTCTAAGAATTTTACTCGGTTAAAATTAGAACGGAATCTCTATAAAGCCCATTTAGACATGCACGTTTTAATCCCAATAAAACGATAACCAAATGTTATTAAATCAAATTTTATGAGTTTAAATATTTAATTATTAGCTTTTGAACAAAATTATACAGATTAATCTATAATTTTCAAAATTTTACTCGGTTAAAATTAGAACAGAATCTCTATAAAGCCCATTTAGACATGCACGTTTTAATCCCAACAAAACGACAACCAAATGTTATTAAATCAAATTTTATGAGTTTAAATATTTAATTATGGGCTTTTAAACAAAATTATACAGATTTATCTTAAATTTTAAGGTTTTTACTCGGTTAAAATTCGAACGGATTCTCTATAGAGCACATTTAGACATGCACATTTTAATCGCATCAAAACGACAACCAAATCTTATTAAATTAAATTTTATGAGATCAAATAGTTAATTATAGGCTTTTGAACAAAATTATACAGATTAATCTCAAATTTTCAGCTTTTTACTCGGTTAAAATTGGAACGGAATCTCTATAAAGCCTATTTAGACATGCACGTTTTAATCCCAACAAAACGACAACCAAATGTTATTAAATCAAATTTTATGAGTTTAAATTTTTAATTATGGGCTTTTGAACAAAATTATACAGATTAATCTCAAATTTTAAGGTTTTTACTCAGTTAAAATTCGAACGGATTCTCTATAGAGTACATTTAGACATGCTCGTATTAATCGTATTAAAACGACAACCAAATGTTATTAAATTAAATTTTATGAGTTCAAATAATGAATTATAGGCTTTTTAACAAAATTCTACTGATTAATCTCAAATATTAAGCTTTTTACTCTGTTAAAATTCGAATGAAATCTCTATAAAGCCTATTTAGACATGCACGTTTTAATCGCATCAAAACGACAACAAAATTTTATTAAAATCAAATTTTATGATTTTAAATATTTAATTATTAGCTTTTGAATAAAATTATACATATTAATCTGAAATTCTAAGAATTTTACTCAGTTAAAATTAGAACGAAATCTCTATAAAGCCCATTTAGACATGCACGTTTTAATCCCAATAAAACGATAACCAAATGTTATTAAATCAAATTTTATGAGTTTAAATATTTAATTATGGGCTTTTGAACAAAATTATATAGATTAATCTCAAATTTTAAGGTTTTTACTCGGTTAAAATTCGAACGGATTCTCTATAGAGCACATTTAGACATCCTCGTATTAATCGTATAAAAACGACAACCAAATGTTATTAAATTAAATTTTATGAGATCAAATAGTTAATTATAGGCTTTTGAACAAAATTATACAGATTAATCTCAAATTTTCAGCTTTTTACTCGGTTAAAATTGAAACGGAATCTCTATAAAACCCATTTAGACATGCACGTTTTAATCCCAACAAAAAGACAACCAAATGTTATTAAATCAAATTTTATGAGTTTAAATATTTAATTATGGGATTTTGAACAAAATTATACAGATTAATCTCAAATTTTAAGGTTTTTACTCGGTTAAAATTCGAACAGATTCTCTATAGAGCATATTTAGACATGCTCGTATTAATCGTATTAAAACGACAACCAAATGTTATTAAATTAAATTTTATGAGTTCAAATAATTAATTATAGGCTTTTTAACAAAATTCTACTGATTAATCTCAAATTTTCAGCTTTTTACTCGGTTAAAATTCGAATGGAATCTCTATAAAGCCTATTTAGACATGCACGTTTTAATCGCATCAAAACCACAACCAAATTTTATTAAAATCAAATTTTATGATTTTAAATATTTAATTATTAGCTTTTGAATAAAATTATACATATTAATCTGAAATTCTAAGAATTTTACTCGGTTAAAATTAGAACGGAATCTCTATAAAGCCCATTTAGACATGCACGTTTTAATCCCAATAAAATGATAACCAAATGTTATTAAATCAAATTTTATGAGTTTAAATATTTAATTATGGGCTTTTAAACAAAATTATACAGATTAATCTCAAATTTTAAGGTTTTTACTCGGTTAAAATTGGAACGGATTCTCTATAGAGCACATTTAGACATGCTCGTATTAATCGTATAAAAACGACAACCAAATGTTATTAATTTAAATTTTATGAGTTCAAATAGTTAATTATAGGCTTTTGAACAAAATTATACAGATTAATCTCAAATTTTCAGCTTTTTACTCGGTGAAAATTCGAACGGAATCTCTATAAACTCATTTAGACATGCACGTTTTAATCGCATCAAAACGACAACAAAATTTTATTAAAATCAAATTTTATGATTTCAAATATTTAATTATTAGCTTTTGAACAAAATTATACATATTAATCTAAAATTTTCAGAATTTTACTGGGTTAAAATTAGAACAGAATCTCTATAAAGCCCATTTAGACATGCACGTTTTAATCCCAACAAAACGACAACCAAATGTTTTTAAATCAAATTTTATGAGTTTAAATATTTAATTATGGGCTTTTGAACAAAATTATACAGATTAATCTCAAATTTTAAGGTTTTTACTCGGTTAAAATTCGAACGGATTCTCTATAGAGCACATTTAGACATGCACATTTTAATCGCATCAAAACGACAACCAAATCTTATTAAATTAAATTTTATGAGATCAAATAGTTAATTATAGGCTTTTGAACAAAATTATACAGATTAATCTCAAATTTTCAGCTTTTTACTCGGTTAAAATTGGAACGGAATCTCTATAAAGCCACTTTAGACATGCACGTTTTAATCCCAACAAAACGACAACCAAATGTTATTAAATCAAATTTTATGAGTTTAAATTTTTAATTATGGGCTTTTGAACAAAATTATACAGATTAATCTCAAATTTTAAGGTTTTTACTCAGTTAAAATTCGAACGGATTCTCTATAGAGTACATTTAGACATGCTCGTATTAATCGTATTAAAACGACAACCAAATGTTATTAAATTAAATTTTATGAGTTCAAATAATTAATTATAGGCTTTTTAACAAAATTCTACTGATTAATCTCAAATTTTAAGCTTTTTACTCGGTTAAAATTTGAATGGAATCTCTATAAAGCCTATTTAGACATGCACATTTTAATCGCATCAAAATGACAACCAAATTTTATTAAAATCAAATTTTATGATTTTAAATATTTAATTATTAGCTTTTGAATAAAATTACACATATTAATCTGAAATTCTAAGAATTTTACTCGGTTAAAATTAGAACGGAATCTCTATAAAGCCCATTTAGACATGCACGTTTTAATCCCAATAAAAAGATAACCAAATGTTATTAAATCAAATTTTATGAGTTTAAATATTTAATTATGGGCTTTTGAATAAAATTATACATATTAATCTCAAATTTTAAGGTTTTTACTCGGTTAAAATTCGAACGGATTCTCTATAGAGCACATTTAGACATCCTCGTATTAATCGTATAAAAACGACAACCAAATGCTATTAAATTAAATTTTATGAGATCAAATAGTTAATTATAGGCTTTTGAACAAAATTATACAGATTAATCTCAAATTTTCAGCTTTTTACTCGGTTCAAATTCGAACGGAATCTCTAAAAGGCCATTTAGACATGCACGTTTTAATCCCAACAAAAAGACAACCAAATGTTATTAAATCAAATTTTATGAGTTTAAATATTTAATTATGGGATTTTGAACAAAATTATACAGATTAATCTCAAATTTTAAGGTTTTTACTCGGTTAAAATTCGAACGGGTTCTCTATAGAGCATATTTAGACATGCTCGTATTAATCGTTTTAAAACGACAACAAAATGTTATTAAATTAAATTTTATGAGTTCAAATAATTAATTATAGGCTTTTTAACAAAATTCTACTCATTAATCTCAAATTTTCAGCTTTTTACTCGGTTAAAATTCGAATGGAATCTCTATAAAGCCTATTTAGACATGCACGTTTTAATCGCATCAAAACCACAACCAAATTTTATTAAAATCAAATTTTATGATTTTAAATATTTAATTATTAGCTTTTGAATAAAATTATACATATTAATCTGAAATTCTAAGAATTTTACTCGGTTAAAATTAGAACGGAATCTCTATAAAGCCCATTTAGACATGCACGTTTTAATCCCAATAAAATGATAACCAAATGTTATTAAATCAAATTTTATGAGTTTAAATATTTAATTATGGGCTTTTAAACAAAATTATACAGATTAATCTCAAATTTTAAGGTTTTTACTCGGTTAAAATTGGAACGGATTCTCTATAGAGCACATTTAGACATGCTCGTATTAATCGTATAAAAACGACAACCAAATGTTATTAATTTAAATTTTATGAGTTCAAATAGTTAATTATAGGCTTTTCAACAAAATTATACAGATTAATCTCAAATTTTCAGCTTTTTACTCGGTGAAAATTCGAACGGAATCTCTGTAAACTCATTTAGACATGCACGTTTTAATCGCATCAAAACGACAACAAAATTTTATTAAAATCAAATTTTATGATTTCAAATATTTAATTATTAGCTTTTGAACAAAATTATACATATTAATCTGAAATTTTCAGAATTTTACTGGGTTAAAATTAGAACAGAATCTCTATAAAGCCCATTTAGACATGCACGTTTTAATCCCAACAAAACGACAACCAAATGTTATTAAATCAAATTTTATGAGTTTAAATATTTAATTATGGGCTTTTGAACAAAATTATACAGATTAATCTCAAATTCTAATGTTTTTACTCGGTTAAAATTCGAACGGATTCTCTATAGAGCACATTTAGACATACTCGTATTAATCGTATAAAAACGACAACCAAATGTTATTAAATTAAATTTTATGAGATCAAATAGTTAATTATAGGCTTTTGAACAAAATTATACAGATTAATCTCAAATTTTCAGCTTTTTACTCGGTTAAAATTGAAACGGAATCTCTATAAAACCCATTTAGACATGCACGTTTTAATCCCAACAAAAAGACAACCAAATGTTATTAAATCAAATTTTATGAGTTTAAATATTTAATTATGGGATTTTGAACAAAATTATACAGATTAATCTCAAATTCTAAGGTTTTTACTCGGTTAAAATTCGAACGGATTCTCTATAGAGCACATTTAGACATACTCGTATTAATCGTATAAAAACGACAACCAAATATTATTAAATTAAATTTTATGAGATCAAATAGTTAATTATAGGCTTTTGAACAAAATTATACAGATTAATCTCAAATTTTCAGCTTTTTACTCGGTTAAAATTGAAACGGAATCTCTATAAAACCCATTTAGACATGCACGTTTTAATCCCAACAAAAAGACAACCAAATGTTATTAAATCAAATTTTATGAGTTTAAATATTTAATTATGGGATTTTGAACAAAATTATACAGATTAATCTCAAATTTTAAGGTTTTTACTCGGTTAAAATTCGAACCGATTCTCTATAGAGCATATTTAGACATGCTCGTATTAATCGTATTAAAACGACAACCAAATGTTATTAAATTAAATTTTATGAGTTCAAATAATTAATTATAGGCTTTTTAACAAAATTCTACTGATTAATCTCAAATTTTCAGCTTTTTACTCGGTTAAAATTCGAATGAAATCTCTATAAAGCCTATTTAGACATGCACGTTTTAATCGCATCAAAACCACAACCAAATTTTATTAAAATCAAATTTTATGATTTTAAATATTTAATTATTAGCTTTTGAATAAAATTATACATATTAATCTGAAATTCTAAGAATTTTACTCGGTTAAAATTAGAACGGAATCTCTATAAAGCTCATTTAGACATGCACGTTTTAATCCCAATAAAATGATAACCAAATGTTATTAAATCAAATTTTATGAGTTTAAATATTTAATTATGGGCTTTTAAACAAAATTATACAGATTAATCTCAAATTTTAAGGTTTTTACTCGGTTAAAATTGGAACAGATTCTCTATAGAGCACATTTAGACATGCTCGTATTAATCGTATAAAAACGACAACCAAATGTTATTAATTTAAATTTTATGAGTTCAAATAGTTAATTATAGGCTTTTGAACAAAATTATACAGATTAATCTCAAATTTTCAGCTTTTTACTCGGTTCAAATTCGAACGGAATCTCTAAAAGGCCATTTAGACATGCACGTTTTAATCCCAACAAAAAGACAACCAAATGTTATTAAATCAAATTTTATGAGTTTAAATATTTAATTATGGGATTTTGAACAAAATTATACAGATTAATCTCAAATTTTAAGGTTTTTACTCGGTTAAAATTCGAACGGGTTCTCTATAGAGCATATTTAGACATGCTCGTATTAATCGTTTTAAAACGACAACAAAATGTTATTAAATTAAATTTTATGAGTTCAAATAATTAATTATAGGCTTTTTAACAAAATTCTACTCATTAATCTCAAATTTTCAGCTTTTTACTCGGTTAAAATTCGAATGGAATCTCTATAAAGCCTATTTAGACATGCACGTTTTAATCGCATCAAAACCACAACCAAATTTTATTAAAATCAAATTTTATGATTTTAAATATTTAATTATTAGCTTTTGAATAAAATTATACATATTAATCTGAAATTCTAAGAATTTTACTCGGTTAAAATTAGAACGGAATCTCTATAAAGCCCATTTAGACATGCACGTTTTAATCCCAATAAAATGATAACCAAATGTTATTAAATCAAATTTTATGAGTTTAAATATTTAATTATGGGCTTTTAAACAAAATTATACAGATTAATCTCAAATTTTAAGGTTTTTACTCGGTTAAAATTGGAACGGATTCTCTATAGAGCACATTTAGACATGCTCGTATTAATCGTATAAAAACGACAACCAAATGTTATTAATTTAAATTTTATGAGTTCAAATAGTTAATTATAGGCTTTTCAACAAAATTATACAGATTAATCTCAAATTTTCAGCTTTTTACTCGGTGAAAATTCGAACGGAATCTCTGTAAACTCATTTAGACATGCACGTTTTAATCGCATCAAAACGACAACCAAATTTTATTAAAATCAAATTTTATGATTTCAAATATTTAATTATTAGCTTTTGAACAAAATTATACATATTAATCTGAAATTTTCAGAATTTTACTGGGTTAAAATTAGAACAGAATCTCTATAAAGCCCATTTAGACATGCACGTTTTAATCCCAACAAAACGACAACCAAATGTTATTAAATCAAATTTTATGAGTTTAAATATTTAATTATGGGCTTTTGAACAAAATTATACAGATTAATCTCAAATTCTAATGTTTTTACTCGGTTAAAATTCGAACGGATTCTCTATAGAGCACATTTAGACATACTCGTATTAATCGTATAAAAACGACAACCAAATGTTATTAAATTAAATTTTATGAGATCAAATAGTTAATTATAGGCTTTTGAACAAAATTATACAGATTAATCTCAAATTTTCAGCTTTTTACTCGGTTAAAATTGAAACGGAATCTCTATAAAACCCATTTAGACATGCACGTTTTAATCCCAACAAAAAGACAACCAAATGTTATTAAATCAAATTTTATGAGTTTAAATATTTAATTATGGGATTTTGAACAAAATTATACAGATTAATCTCAAATTCTAAGGTTTTTACTCGGTTAAAATTCGAACGGATTCTCTATAGAGCACATTTAGACATACTCGTATTAATCGTATAAAAACGACAACCAAATGTTATTAAATTAAATTTTATGAGATCAAATAGTTAATTATAGGCTTTTGAACAAAATTATACAGATTAATCTCAAATTTTCAGCTTTTTACTCGGTTAAAATTGAAACGGAATCTCTATAAAACCCATTTAGACATGCACGTTTTAATCCCAACAAAAAGACAACCAAATGTTATTAAATCAAATTTTATGAGTTTAAATATTTAATTATGGGATTTTGAACAAAATTATACAGATTAATCTCAAATTTTAAGGTTTTTACTCGGTTAAAATTCGAACCGATTCTCTATAGAGCATATTTAGACATGCTCGTATTAATCGTATTAAAACGACAACCAAATGTTATTAAATTAAATTTTATGAGTTCAAATAATTAATTATAGGCTTTTTAACAAAATTCTACTGATTAATCTCAAATTTTCAGCTTTTTACTCGGTTAAAATTCGAATGAAATCTCTATAAAGCCTATTTAGACATGCACGTTTTAATCGCATCAAAACCACAACCAAATTTTATTAAAATCAAATTTTATGATTTTAAATATTTAATTATTAGCTTTTGAATAAAATTATACATATTAATCTGAAATTCTAAGAATTTTACTCGGTTAAAATTAGAACGGAATCTCTATAAAGCTCATTTAGACATGCACGTTTTAATCCCAATAAAATGATAACCAAATGTTATTAAATCAAATTTTATGAGTTTAAATATTTAATTATGGGCTTTTAAACAAAATTATACAGATTAATCTCAAATTTTAAGGTTTTTACTCGGTTAAAATTGGAACAGATTCTCTATAGAGCACATTTAGACATGCTCGTATTAATCGTATAAAAACGACAACCAAATGTTATTAATTTAAATTTTATGAGTTCAAATAGTTAATTATAGGCTTTTGAACAAAATTATACAGATTAATCTCAAATTTTCAGCTTTTTACTCGGTGAAAATTCGAACGGAATCTCTATAAACTCATTTAGACATGCACGTTTTAATCGCATCAAAACGACAACAAAATTTTATTAAAATCAAATTTTATGATTTCAAATATTTAATTATTAGCTTTTGAACAAAATTATACATATTAATCTAAAATTTTCAGAATTTTACTAGGTTAAAATTAGAACAGAATCTCTATAAAGCCCATTTAAACATGCACATTTTAATCGCATCAAAACGACAACCAAATCTTATTAAATTAAATTTTATGAGATCAAATAGTTAATTATAGGCTTTTGAACAAAATTATACAGATTAATCTCAAATTTTCAGCTTTTTACTCGGTTAAAATTGAAACGGAATCTCTATAAAACCCATTTAGACATGCACGTTTTAATCCCAACAAAAAGACAACCAAATGTTATTAAATCAAATTTTATGAGTTTAAATATTTAATTATGGGATTTTGAACAAAATTATACAGATTAATCTCAAATTCTAAGGTTTTTACTCGGTTAAAATTCGAACGGATTCTCTATAGAGCACATTTAGACATACTCGTATTAATCGTATAAAAACGACAACCAAATGTTATTAAATTAAATTTTATGAGATCAAATAGTTAATTATAGGCTTTTGAACAAAATTATACAGATTAATCTCAAATTTTCAGCTTTTTACTCGGTTAAAATTGAAACGGAATCTCTATAAAACCCATTTAGACATGCACGTTTTAATCCCAACAAAAAGACAACCAAATGTTATTAAATCAAATTTTATGAGTTTAAATATTTAATTATGGGATTTTGAACAAAATTATACAGATTAATCTCAAATTTTAAGGTTTTTACTCGGTTAAAATTCGAACAGATTCTCTATAGAGCATATTTAGACATGCTCGTATTAATCGTATTAAAACGACAACCAAATGTTATTAAATTAAATTTTATGAGTTCAAATAATTAATTATAGGCTTTTTAACAAAATTCTACTGATTAATCTCAAATTTTCAGCTTTTTACTCGGTTAAAATTCGAATGAAATCTCTATAAAGCCTATTTAGACATGCACGTTTTAATCGCATCAAAACCACAACCAAATTTTATTAAAATCAAATTTTATGATTTTAAATATTTAATTATTAGCTTTTGAATAAAATTATACATATTAATCTGAAATTCTAAGAATTTTACTCGGTTAAAATTAGAACGGAATCTCTATAAAGCTCATTTAGACATGCACGTTTTAATCCCAATAAAATGATAACCAAATGTTATTAAATCAAATTTTATGAGTTTAAATATTTAATTATGGGCTTTTAAACAAAATTATACAGATTAATCTCAAATTTTAAGGTTTTTACTCGGTTAAAATTGGAACAGATTCTCTATAGAGCACATTTAGACATGCTCGTATTAATCGTATAAAAACGACAACCAAATGTTATTAATTTAAATTTTATGAGTTCAAATAGTTAATTATAGGCTTTTGAACAAAATTATACAGATTAATCTCAAATTTTCAGCTTTTTACTCGGTGAAAATTCGAACGGAATCTCTATAAACTCATTTAGACATGCACGTTTTAATCGCATCAAAACGACAACAAAATTTTATTAAAATCAAATTTTATGATTTCAAATATTTAATTATTAGCTTTTGAACAAAATTATACATATTAATCTAAAATTTTCAGAATTTTACTAGGTTAAAATTAGAACAGAATCTCTATAAAGCCCATTTAGACATGCACATTTTAATCGCATCAAAACGACAACCAAATCTTATTAAATTAAATTTTATGAGATCAAATAGTTAATTATAGGCTTTTGAACAAAATTATACAGATTAATCTCAAATTTTCAGCTTTTTACTCGGTTAAAATTGGAACGGAATCTCTATAAAGCCACTTTAGACATGCACGTTTTAATCCCAACAAAACGAAAACCAAATGTTATTAAATCAAATTTTATGAGTTTAAATATTTAATTATGGGATTTTGAACAAAATTATACAGATTAATCTCAAATTTTAAGGTTTTTACTCGGTTAAAATTCGAACGGGTTCTCTATAGAGCACATTTAGACATGCTCGTATTAATCGTATTAAAACGATAACCAAATGTTATTAAATTAAATTTTATGAGTTCAAATAATTAATTATAGGATTTTTAACAAAATTCTACTGATTAATCTCAAATTTTAAGCTTTTTACTCGGTTAAAATTTGAATGGAATCTCTATAAAGCCTATTTAGACATGCACGTTTTAATCGCATCAAAACGACAACAAAATTTTATTAAAATCAAATTTTATGATTTTAAATATTTAATTATTAGCTTTTGAATAAAATTATACATATTAATCTGAAATTCTAAGAATTTTACTCGGTTAAAATTAGAACGGAATCTCTATAAAGCCCATTTAGACATGCACGTTTTAATCCCAATAAAACGATAACCAAATGTTATTAAATCAAATTTTATGAGTTTAAATATTTAATTATGGGCTTTTGAACAAAATTATACAGATTAATCTCAAATTTTAATGTTTTTACTCGGTTAAAATTCGAACAGATTCTCTATAGAGCACATTTAGACATCCTCGTATTAATCGTATAAAAACGACAACCAAATGTTATTAAATTAAATTTTATGAGATCAAATAGTTAATTATAGGCTTTTGAACAAAATTATACAGATTAATCTCAAATTTTTAGCTTTTTACTCGGTTAAAATTGAAACGGAATCTCTATAAAACCCATTTAGACATGCACGTTTTAATCCCAACAAAAAGACAACCAAATGTTATTAAATCAAATTTTATGAGTTTAAATATTTAATTATGGGATTTTGAACAAAATTATACAGATTAATCTCAAATTTTAAGGTTTTTACTCGGTTAAAATTCGAACAGATTCTCTATAGAGCATATTTAGACATGCTCGTATTAATCGTATTAAAACGACAACCAAATGTTATTAAATTAAATTTTATGAGTTCAAATAATTAATTATAGGCTTTTTAACAAAATTCTACTGATTAATCTCAAATTTTCAGCTTTTTACTCGGTTAAAATTCGAATTGAATCTCTATAAAGCCTATTTAGACATGCACGTTTTAATCGCATCAAAACCACAACCAAATTTTATTAAAATCAAATTTTATGATTTTAAATATTTAATTATTAGCTTTTGAATAAAATTATACATATTAATCTGAAATTCTAAGAATTTTACTCGGTTAAAATTAGAACAGAATCTCTATAAAGCCCATTTAGACATGCACGTTTTAATCCCAACAAAACGACAACCAAATGTTATTAAATCAAATTTTATGAGTTTAAATATTTAATTATTGGCTTTTGAACAAAATTATACAGATTAATCTCAAATTCTAAGGTTTTTACTCGGTTAAAATTCGAACGGATTCTCTATAGAGCACATTTAGACATCCTCGTATTAATCGTATAAAAACGACAACCAAATGTTATTAAATTAAATTTTATGAGATCAAATAGTTAATTATAGGCTTTTGAACAAAATTATACAGATTAATCTCAAATTTTCAGCTTTTTACTCGGTTAAAATTGGAACGGAATCTCTATAAAGCCACTTTAGACATGCACGTTTTAATCCCAACAAAACGACAACCAAATGTTATTAAATCAAATTTTATGAGTTTAAATTTTTAATTATGGGCTTTTGAACAAAATTATACAGATTAATCTCAAATTTTAAGGTTTTTACTCAGTTAAAATTCGAACGGATTCTCTATAGAGTACATTTAGACATGCTCGTATTAATCGTATTAAAACGACAACCAAATGTTATTAAATTAAATTTTATGAGTTCAAATAATTAATTATAGGCTTTTTAACAAAATTCTACTGATTAATCTCAAATTTTAAGCTTTTTACTCGGTTAAAATTTGAATGGAATCTCTATAAAGCCTATTTAGACATGCACGTTTTAATCGCATCAAAATGACAACCAAATTTTATTAAAATCAAATTTTATGATTTTAAATATTTAATTATTAGCTTTTGAATAAAATTATACATATTAATCTGAAATTCTAAGAATTTTACTCGGTTAAAATTAGAACGGAATCTCTATAAAGCCCATTTAGACATGCACGTTTTAATCCCAATAAAAAGATAACCAAATGTTATTAAATCAAATTTTATGAGTTTAAATATTTAATTATGGGCTTTTGAATAAAATTATACATATTAATCTCAAATTTTAAGGTTTTTACTCGGTTAAAATTCGAACGGATTCTCTATAGAGCACATTTAGACATCCTCGTATTAATCGTATAAAAACGACAACCAAATGTTATTAAATTAAATTTTATGAGATCAAATAGTTAATTATAGGGTTTTGAACAAAATTATACAGATTAATCTCAAATTTTCAGCTTTTTACTCGGTTCAAATTCGAACGGAATCTCTATAAGGCCATTTAGACATGCACGTTTTAATCCAAACAAAAAGACAACCAAATGTTATTAAATCAAATTTTATGAGTTTAAATATTTAATTATGGGATTTTGAACAAAATTATACAGATTAATCTCAAATTTTAAGGTTTTTACTCGGTTAAAATTCGAACGGGTTCTCTATAGAGCATATTTAAACATGCTCGTATTAATCGTTTTAAAACGACAACAAAATGTTATTAAATTAAATTTTATGAGTTCAAATAATTAATTATAGGCTTTTTAACAAAATTCTACTCATTAATCTCAAATTTTCAGCTTTTTACTCGGTTAAAATTCAAATGGAATCTCTATAAAGCCTATTTAGACATGCACGTTTTAATCGCATCAAAACCACAACCAAATTTTATTAAAATCAAATTTTATGATTTTAATATTTAATTATTAGCTTTTGAATAAAATTATACATATTAATCTGAAATTCTAAGAATTTTACTCGGTTAAAATTAGAACGGAATCTCTATAAAGCCCATTTAGACATGCACGTTTTAATCCCAATAAAATGATAACCAAATGTTATTAAATCAAATTTTATGAGTTTAAATATTTAATTATGGGCTTTTAAACAAAATTATACAGATTAATCTCAAATTTTAAGGTTTTTACTCGGTTAAAATTGGAACGGATTCTCTATAGAGCACATTTAGACATGCTCATATTAATCGTATAAAAACGACAACCAAATGTTATTAATTTAAATTTTATGAGTTCAAATAGTTAATTATAGGCTTTTGAACAAAATTATACAGATTAATCTCAAATTTTCAGCTTTTTACTCGGTGAAAATTCGAACGGAATCTCTGTAAACTCATTTAGACATGCACGTTTTAATCGCATCAAAACGACAACAAAATTTTATTAAAATCAAATTTGATGATTTCAAATATTTAATTATTAGCTTTTGAACAAAATTATACATATTAATCTGAAATTTTCAGAATTTTACTTGGTTAAAATTAGAATAGAATCTCTATAAAGCCCATTTAGACATGCACGTTTTAATCCCAACAAAACGACAACCAAATGTTATTAAATCAAATTTTATGAGTTTAAATATTTAATTATGGGCTTTTGAACAAAATTATACAGATTAATCTCAAATTCTAAGGTTTTTACTCGGTTAAAATTCGAACGGATTCTCTATAGAGCACATTTAGACATCCTCGTATTAATCGTATAAAAACGACAACCAAATGTTATTAAATTAAATTTTATGAGATCAAATAGTTAATTATAGGCTTTTGAACAAAATTATACAGATTAATCTCAAATTTTTAGCTTTTTACTCGGTTAAAATTGAAACGGAATCTCTATAAAACCCAGTTAGACATGCACGTTTTAATCCCAACAAAACGACAACCAAATGTTATTAAATCAAATTTTATGAGTTTAAATATTTAATTATGGGATTTTGAACAAAATTATACAGATTAATCTCAAATTTTAAGGTTTTTACTCGGTTAAAATTCGAACGGGTTCTCTATAGAGCACATTTAGACATGCTCGTATTAATCGTATTAAAACGATAACCAAATGTTATTAAATTAAATTTTATGAGTTCAAATAATTAATTATAGGCTTTTTAACAAAATTCTACTGATTAATCTCAAATTTTAAGCTTTTTACTCGGTTAAAATTTGAATGGAATCTCTATAAAGCCTATTTAGACATGCACGTTTTAATCGCATCAAAACGACAACAAAATTTTATTAAAATCAAATTTTATGATTTTAAATATTTAATTATTAGCTTTTGAATAAAATTATACATATTAATCTGAAATTCTAAGAATTTTACTCGGTTAAAATTAGAACGGAATCTCTATAAAGCCCATTTAGACATGCACGTTTTAATCCCAATAAAACGATAACCAAATGTTATTAAATCAAATTTTATGAGTTTAAATATTTAATTATGGGCTTTTGAACAAAATTATACAGATTAATCTCAAATTTTAATGTTTTTACTCGGTTAAAATTCGAACGGATTCTCTATAGAGCACATTTAGACATCCTCGTATTAATCGTATAAAAATGACAACCAAATGTTATTAAATTAAATTTTATGAGATCA
Source organism: Abelmoschus esculentus (assembly GCA_035048815.1). Classification (NCBI taxonomy): domain Eukaryota; kingdom Viridiplantae; phylum Streptophyta; class Magnoliopsida; order Malvales; family Malvaceae; genus Abelmoschus; species Abelmoschus esculentus. Next base: position 14,269,748 of record JAUCBN010000007.1, on the reverse strand, counting down.
AATAGTTAATTATAGGCTTTTGAACAAAATTATACAGATTAATCTCAAATTTTTAGCTTTTTACTCGGTTAAAATTGAAACGGAATCTCTATAAAACCCATTTAGACATGCACGTTTTAATCCCAACAAAAAGACAACCAAATGTTATTAAATCAAATTTTATGAGTTTAAATATTTAATTATGGGATTTTGAACAAAATTATACAGATTAATCTCAAATTTTAAGGTTTTTACTCGGTTAAAATTCGAACAGATTCTCTATAGAGCATATTTAGACATGCTCGTATTAATCGTATTAAAACGACAACCAAATGTTATTAAATTAAATTTTATGAGTTCAAATAATTAATTATAGGCTTTTTAACAAAATTCTACTGATTAATCTCAAATTTTCAGCTTTTTACTCGGTTAAAATTCGAATTGAATCTCTATAAAGCCTATTTAGACATGCACGTTTTAATCGCATCAAAACCACAACCAAATTTTATTAAAATCAAATTTTATGATTTTAAATATTTAATTATTAGCTTTTGAATAAAATTATACATATTAATCTGAAATTCTAAGAATTTTACTCGGTTAAAATTAGAACGGAATCTCTATAAAGCCCATTTAGACATGCACGTTTTAATCCCAATAAAACGACAACCAAATGTTATTAAATCAAATTTTATGAGTTTAAATATTTAATTATGGGCTTTTGAACAAAATTCTACTGATTAATCTCAAATTTTCAGCTTTTTACTCGGTTAAAATTCGAATGGAATCTCTATAAAGCCTATTTAGACATGCACGTTTTAATCGCATCAAAACGACAACCAAATCTTATTAAAATCAAATTTTATGATTTCAAATATTTAATTATTAGCTTTTGAACAAAATTATACAGATTAATCTGAAATTTTCAGAATTTTACTCGGTTAAAATTAGAACAGAATCTCTATAAAGCCCATTTAGACATGCACGTTTTAATCCCAACAAAACGACAACCAAATGTTATTAAATCAAATTTTATGAGTTTAAATATTTAATTATGGGCTTTTGAACAAAATTATACAGATTAATCTCAAATTTTAAGGTTTTTACTCGGTTAAAATTCGAACGGATTCTCTATAGAGCACATTTAGACATCCTCGTATTAATCGTATAAAAACGACAACCAAATGTTATTAAATTAAATTTTATGAGATCAAATAGTTAATTATAGGCTTTTGAACAAAATTATACAGATTAATCTCAAATTTTTAGCTTTTTACTCGGTTAAAATTGAAACGGAATCTCTATAAAACCCATTTAGACATGCACGTTTTAATCCCAACAAAAAGACAACCAAATGTTATTAAATCAAATTTTATGAGTTTAAATATTTAATTATGGGATTTTGAACAAAATTATACAGATTAATCTCAAATTTTAAGGTTTTTACTCGGTTAAAATTCGAACAGATTCTCTATAGAGCATATTTAGACATGCTCGTATTAATCGTATTAAAACGACAACCAAATGTTATTAAATTAAATTTTATGAGTTCAAATAATTAATTATAGGCTTTTTAACAAAATTCTACTGATTAATCTCAAATTTTCAGCTTTTTACTCGGTTAAAATTCGAATGGAATCTCTATAAAGCCTATTTAGACATGCACGTTTTAATCGCATCAAAACCACAACCAAATTTTATTAAAATCAAATTTTATGATTTTAAATATTTAATTATTAGCTTTTGAATAAAATTATACATATTAATATGAAATTCTAAGAATTTTACTCGGTTAAAATTAGAACGGAATCTCTATAAAGCCCATTTAGACATGCACGTTTTAATCCCAATAAAACGACAACCAAATGTTATTAAATCAAATTTTATGAGTTTAAATATTTAATTATGGGCTTTTGAACAAAATTATACAGATTAATCTCAAATTTTAAGGTTTTTACTCGGTTAAAATTCGAACGGAATCTCTATAAAGCCCATTTAGACTTGTACGTTTTAATCGCATCAAAACGACAACCAAATCTTATTAAAATCAAATTTTATGATTTCAAATATTTAATTATTAGCTTTTGAACAAAATTATACAGATTAATCTGAAATTTTCAGAATTTTACTCGGTTAAAATTAGAACAGAATCTCTATAAAGCCCATTTAGACATGCACGTTTTAATCCCAACAAAACGACAACCAAATGTTATTAAATCAAATTTTATGAGTTTAAATATTTAATTATGGGCTTTTGAACAAAATTATACAGATTAATCTCAAATTTTAAGGTTTTTACTCGGTTAAAATTCGAACGGATTCTCTATAGAGCACATTTAGACATCCTCGTATTAATCGTATAAAAACGACAACCAAATGTTATTAAATTAAATTTTATGAGATCAAATAGTTAATTATAGGCTTTTGAACAAAATTATACAGATTAATCTCAAATTTTTAGCTTTTTACTCGGTTAAAATTGAAACGGAATCTCTATAAAACCCATTTAGACATGCACGTTTTAATCCCAACAAAAAGACAACCAAATGTTATTAAATCAAATTTTATGAGTTTAAATATTTAATTATGGGATTTTGAACAAAATTATACAGATTAATCTCAAATTTTAAGGTTTTTACTCGGTTAAAATTCGAACAGATTCTCTATAGAGCATATTTAGACATGCTCGTATTAATCGTATTAAAACGACAACCAAATGTTATTAAATTAAATTTTATGAGTTCAAATAATTAATTATAGGCTTTTTAACAAAATTCTACTGATTAATCTCAAATTTTCAGCTTTTTACTCGGTTAAAATTCGAATGGAATCTCTATAAAGCCTATTTAGACATGCACGTTTTAATCGCATCAAAACCACAACCAAATTTTATTAAAATCAAATTTTATGATTTTAAATATTTAATTATTAGCTTTTGAATAAAATTATACATATTAATCTGAAATTCTAAGAATTTTACTCGGTTAAAATTAGAACGGAATCTCTATAAAGCCCATTTAGACATGCACGTTTTAATCCCAATAAAACGACAACCAAATGTTATTAAATCAAATTTTATGAGTTTAAATATTTAATTATGGGCTTTTGAACAAAATTCTACTGATTAATCTCAAATTTTCAGCTTTTTACTCGGTTAAAATTCGAATGGAATCTCTATAAAGCCTATTTAGACATGCACGTTTTAATCGCATCAAAACCACAACCAAATTTTATTAAAATCAAATTTTATGATTTTAAATATTTAATTATTAGCTTTTGAATAAAATTATACATATTAATCTGAAATTCTAAGAATTTTACTCGGTTAAAATTAGAACGGAATCTCTATAAAGCCCATTTAGACATGCACGTTTTAATCCCAATAAAACGATAACCAAATGTTATTAAATCAAATTTTATGAGTTTAAATATTTAATTATGGGCTTTTGAACAAAATTATACAGATTAATCTCAAATTTTAATGTTTTTACTCGGTTAAAATTCGAACGGATTCTCTATAGAGCACATTTAGACATACTCGTATTAATCGTATAAAAACGACAACCAAATGTTATTAAATTAAATTTTATGAGATCAAATAGTTAATTATAGGCTTTTGAACAAAATTATACAGATTAATCTCAAATTTTTAGCTTTTTACTCGGTTAAAATTGAAACGGAATCTCTATAAAACCCATTTAGACATGCACGTTTTAATCCCAACAAAAAGACAACCAAATGTTATTAAATCAAATTTTATGAGTTTAAATATTTAATTATGGGATTTTGAACAAAATTATACAGATTAATCTCAAATTTTAAGGTTTTTACTCGGTTAAAATTCGAACAGATTCTCTATAGAGCATATTTAGACATGCTCGTATTAATCGTATTAAAACGACAACCAAATGTTATTAAATTAAATTTTATGAGTTCAAATAATTAATTATAGGCTTTTTAACAAAATTCTACTGATTAATCTCAAATTTTCAGCTTTTTACTCGGTTAAAATTCGAATGGAATCTCTATAAAGCCTATTTAGACATGCACGTTTTAATCGCATCAAAACCACAACCAAATTTTATTAAAATCAAATTTTATGATTTTAAATATTTAATTATTAGCTTTTGAATAAAATTATACATATTAATCTGAAATTCTAAGAATTTTACTCGGTTAAAATTAGAACGGAATCTCTATAAAGCCCATTTAGACATGCACGTTTTAATCCCAATAAAACGACAACCAAATGTTATTAAATCAAATTTTATGAGTTTAAATATTTAATTATGGGCTTTTGAACAAAATTATACAGATTAATCTCAAATTTTAAGGTTTTTACTCGGTTAAAATTCGAACGGAATCTCTATAAAGCCCATTTAGACTTGTACGTTTTAATCGCATCAAAACGACAACCAAATCTTATTAAAATCAAATTTTATGATTTCAAATATTTAATTATTAGCTTTTGAACAAAATTATACAGATTAATCTGAAATTTTCAGAATTTTACTCGGTTAAAATTAGAACAGAATCTCTATAAAGCCCATTTAGACATGCACGTTTTAATCCCAACAAAACGACAACCAAATGTTATTAAATCAAATTTTATGAGTTTAAATATTTAATTATGGGCTTTTGAACAAAATTATACAGATTAATCTCAAATTTTAAGGTTTTTACTCGGTTAAAATTCGAACGGATTCTCTATAGAGCACATTTAGACATCCTCGTATTAATCGTATAAAAACGACAACCAAATGTTATTAAATTAAATTTTATGAGATCAAATAGTTAATTATAGGCTTTTGAACAAAATTATACAGATTAATCTCAAATTTTTAGCTTTTTACTCGGTTAAAATTGAAACGGAATCTCTATAAAACCCATTTAGACATGCACGTTTTAATCCCAACAAAAAGACAACCAAATGTTATTAAATCAAATTTTATGAGTTTAAATATTTAATTATGGGATTTTGAACAAAATTATACAGATTAATCTCAAATTTTAAGGTTTTTACTCGGTTAAAATTCGAACAGATTCTCTATAGAGCATATTTAGACATGCTCGTATTAATCGTATTAAAACGACAACCAAATGTTATTAAATTAAATTTTATGAGTTCAAATAATTAATTATAGGCTTTTTAACAAAATTCTACTGATTAATCTCAAATTTTCAGCTTTTTACTCGGTTAAAATTCGAATGGAATCTCTATAAAGCCTATTTAGACATGCACGTTTTAATCGCATCAAAACCACAACCAAATTTTATTAAAATCAAATTTTATGATTTTAAATATTTAATTATTAGCTTTTGAATAAAATTATACATATTAATCTGAAATTCTAAGAATTTTACTCGGTTAAAATTAGAACGGAATCTCTATAAAGCCCATTTAGACATGCACGTTTTAATCCCAATAAAACGACAACCAAATGTTATTAAATCAAATTTTATGAGTTTAAATATTTAATTATGGGCTTTTGAACAAAATTATACAGATTAATCTCAAATTTTAAGGTTTTTACTCGGTTAAAATTCGAACGGATTCTCTATAGAGCACATTTAGACATACTCGTATTAATCGTATAAAAACGATAACCAAATGTTATTAAATTAAATTTTATGAGATCAAATAGTTAATTATAGGCTTTTGAACAAAATTATACAGATTAATCTCAAATTTTCAGCTTTTTACTCGGTTCAAATTCGAACGGAATCTCTATAAGGCCATTTAGACATGCACGTTTTAATCCCAACAAAAAGACAACCAAATGTTATTAAATCAAATTTTATGAGTTTAAATATATAATTATGGGCTTTTAAACAAAATTATACAGATTAATCTCAAATTTTAAGGTTTTTACTCGGTTAAAATTGGAACGGATTCTCTATAGAGCACATTTAGACATGCTCGTATTAATCGTATAAAAACGACAACCAAATGTTATTAATTTAAATTTTATGAGTTCAAATAGTTAATTATAGGCTTTTGAACAAAATTATACAGATTAATCTCAAATTCTAAGGTTTTTACTCGGTTAAAATTCGAACGGATTCTCTATAGAGCACATTTAGACATACTCGTATTAATCGTATAAAAACGACAACCAAATGTTATTAAATTAAATTTTATGAGATCAAATAGTTAATTATAGTCTTTTGAACAAAATTATACAGATTAATCTCAAATTTTCAGCTTTTTACTCGGTTAAAATTCCAACGGAATCTCTATAAAGCCCATTTAAACATGTACGTTTTAATCCCAACAAAACGAAAACCTAATGTTATTAAATCAAATTTTATGAGTTTAAATATTTAATTATGGGCTTTTGAACAAAATTATACAGATTAATCTCAAATTTTAAGGTTTTTACTCGGTTAAAATTCGAACGGATTCTCTATAGAGCATATTTAGACATGCTTGTATTAATCGTATTAAAACGACAACCAAATGTTATTAAATTAAATTTTATGAGTTCAAATAATTAATTATAGGCTTTTTAACAAAATTCTACTGATTAATCTCAAATTTTAAGGTTTTTACTCGGTTAAAATTCGAATGGAATCTCTATAAAGCCTATTTCGACATACACGTTTTAATCGCATCAAAACCACAACCAAATTTTATTAAAATCAAATTTTATGATTTTAAATATTTAATTATTAGCTTTTGAATAAAATTATACATATTAATCTGAAATTCTAAGAATTTTACTCGGTTAAAATTAGAACGGAATCTCTATAAAGCCCATTTAGACATGCACGTTTTAATCCCAATAAAATGATAACCAAATGTTATTAAATCAAATTTTATGAGTTTAAATATTTAATTATGGGCTTTTAAACAAAATTATACAGATTAATCTCAAATTTTAAGGTTTTTACTAGGTTAAAATTGGAACGGATTCTCTATAGAGCACACTTATACATGCTCGTATTAATCGTATTAAAACGACAACCAAATGTTATTAAATTAAATTTTATGAGTTCAAATAATTAATTATAGGCTTTTTAACAAAATTCTATTGATTAATCTCAAATTTTAACCTTTTTACTCGGTTAAAATTCGAACAGAATCTCTATAAAGCCCGTTTAGACATGCACATTTTAATCACATCAAAACGACAACCAAATTTTATTAAATCAAATTTTATGATTTCAAATATTTAATTATTAGCTTTTGAACAAAATTATACAGATTAATCTGAAATTTTCAGAATTTTACTCGGTTAAAATTAGAACAGAATCTCTATAAAGCCCATTTAGACATGCACGTTTTAATCCCAACAAAACGACAACCAAATGTTTTTAAATCAAATTTTATGAGTTTAAATATTTAATTATGGGCTTTTGAACAAAATTATACAGATTAATCTCAAATTCTAAGGTTTTTACTCGGTTAAAATTCGAACGGATTCTCTATAGAGCACATTTAGACATACTCGTATTAATCGTATAAAAACGACAACCAAATGTTATTAAATTAAATTTTATGAGATCAAATAGTTAATTATAGGCTTTTGAACAAAATTATACAGATTAATCTCAAATTTTTAGCTTTTTACTCGGCTAAAATTGGAACGGAATCTCTATAAAACCCATTTAGACATGCACGTTTTAATCCCAACAAAACGACAACCAAATGTTATTAAATCAAATTTTATGAGTTTAAATATTTAATTATGGGATTTTGAACAAAATTATACAGATTAATCTCAAATTTTAAGGTTTTTACTCGGTTAAAATTCGAACGGGTTCTCTATAGAGCATATTTAGACATGCTCGTATTAATCGTATTAAAACGACAACCAAATGTTATTAAATTAAATTTTATGAGTTCAAATAATTAATTATAGGCTTTTTAACAAAATTCTACTGATTAATCTCAAATTTTCAGCTTTTTACTCGGTTAAAATTCGAACGGAATCTCTATAAAGCCCGTTTAGACATGCACATTTTAATCACATCAAAACGACAACCAAATTTTATTAAATCAAATTTTATGAGTTTAAATATTTAATTATGTGCTTTTGAACAAAATTATATAGATTAATCTCAAATTTTCAGCTTTTTACTCGGTTAAAATTCGAACGGAATCTCTATAAAACCCATTTAGTCATGCACGTTTTAATCGCATCAAAATGACAACCAAATTTTATTAAAATCAAATTTTATGATTTCAAATATTTAATTATTAGATTTTGAACAAAATTATAAAGATTAATCTGAAATTTTCAGAATTTTACTCGGTTAAAATTAGAACGGAATCTCTATAAAGCCCATTTAGACATGCAGGTTTTAAATCCAAACAAAACGATAACCAAATGTTATTAAATCAAATTTTATGAGTTTAAATATTTAATTATGGGATTTTGAACAAAATTATACAGATTAATCTCAAATTTTAAGGTTTTTACTCGGTTAAAATTCGAACAGATTCTCTATAGAGCATATTTAGACATGCTCGTATTAATCGTATCAAAACGACAACCAAATGTTATTAAATTAAATTTTATGAGTTCAAATAGTTAATTATAGGCTTTTGAACAAAATTATACAGATTAATCTCAAATTTTCAGCTTTTTACTCGGTTAAAATTCGAACGGAATCTCTATAAAGCCCATTTAGACATGCACGTACGTATTAATCGCATCAAAATGACAACCAAATTTAATTAAAATTAAATTTTATGTGTTCAAATATTTAATTATTAGCTTTTGAACAAAATTATACAGATTAATCTGAAATTTTTAGAATTTTAATCGGTTAAAATTAGAATGGAATCTCTATAAAGCCCATTTTGATATGCACGTTTTAATCCCAATAAAACGACAAGCAAATATTATTAAATCAAATTTTATGAGTTTAAATATTTAATTATGGGCTTTTGAACAAAATTATACATATGAATCTCAAATTTTAAGGTTTTTACTCGGTTAAAATTCGAACGGAATCTCTATAAAGCCCATTTAGACTTGTACGTTTTAATCGCATCAAAACGACAACCAAATCTTATTAAAATCAAATTTTATGATTTCAAATATTTAATTACTAGCTTTTGAATAAAATTATACAGATTAATCTGAAATTTTCAGAATTCTACTCGGTTAAAATTAGAACGGAATCTCTATAAAGCCCATTTAGACATAAACATTTTAATCCCAACAAAACGACAACCAAATGTTATTAAATCAAATTTTATGAGTTTAAATATTTAATTATGGGCTTTTGAACAAAATTATACAGATTAATCTCAAATTTTAAGGTTTTTACTCGGTTAAAATTCGAATGGATTCCCTATAGAGCACGTTTAGACATGCTCGTATTAATTGCATCAAAACGATAACTAAATCTTATTAAATTAAATTTTATGAGTTCAAATAGTTAATTATAGGCTTTTAAAAAAAATTATACAGATTAATCTCAAATTTTCAGCTTTTTACTCGGTTAAAATTCGAACGGGATCTCTATAAAGCCCATTTAGACATGCACGTTTTAATCGCATCAAAACGACAACCAAATTTTATTAAAATCAAATTTTATGATTTCAAATATTTAATTATTAGATTTTGAAAAAATTATAGAGATTAATCTGAAAATTTCAGAATTTTACTCGGTTAAAATTAGAACGGAATATCTATAAAGCCCATTTAGACATGCACGTTTTAATCCCAACAAAACGACAACCAAAAGTTATTAAATCAAATTTTAATTATAAGTTTAAATATTTAATTATGGGCTTTTGAACAAAATTATACAGATTAATCTCAAATTTTAAGGTTTTTACTCGGTTAAAATTCGAACGGATTCTCTATAGAGCACATTTAGACATCCTCGTATTAATCGTATAAAAACGACAACCAAATGTTATTAAATTAAATTTTATGAGTTCAAAAAGTTAATTATAGGCTTTTGAACAAAATTATATAGATTAATCTCAAATTTTCAACTTTTTACTCGGTTAAAATTCGAACGGGATCTCTATAAAGCCCATTTAGACATGCACGTTTTAATCGCATCAAAACGACAACCAAATTTTATTAAAATCAAATTTTATGATTTCAAATATTTAATTATTAGATTTTGAAAAAATTATAGAGATTAATCTGAAAATTTCAGAATTTTACTCGGTTAAAATTAGAACGGAATATCTATAAAGCCCATTTAGACATGCACGTTTTAATCCCAACAAAACGACAACCAAAAGTTATTAAATCAAATTTTAATTATAAGTTTAAATATTTAATTATGGGCTTTTGAACAAAATTATACAGATTAATCTCAAATTTTAAGGTTTTTACTCGGTTAAAATTCGAACGGATTCTCTATAGAGCACATTTAGACATCCTCGTATTAATCGTATAAAAACGACAACCAAATGTTATTAAATTAAATTTTATGAGTTCAAAAAGTTAATTATAGGCTTTTGAACAAAATTATATAGATTAATCTCAAATTTTCAACTTTTTACTCGGTTAAAATTCGAACGGGATCTCTATAAAGCCCATTTAGACATGCACGTTTTGAATCCAAACAAAACGATAACCAAATGTTATTAAATCAAATTTTATGAGTTTAAATATTTAATTATGGGATTTTGAACAAAATTATACAGATTAATCTCAAATTTTAAGGTTTTTACTCGGTTAAAATTCGAACGGATTCTCTATAAAGCATATTTAGACATGCTTGTATTAATCGTATCAAAACGACAACCAAATGTTATTAAATTAAATTTTATGAGTTCAAATAGTTAATTATAGGCTTTTAAACAAAATTATACAGATTAATCTTAAATTTTCAGCTTTTTACTCGGTTAAAACTCGAACGGAATCTCTATAATGCCCATTTAGACATGCACGTTTTAGTCGCATCAAAATGACAACCAAATTTAATTAAAATCAAATTTTATGTGTTCAAATATTTAATTATTAGCTTTTAAATAAAATTATACAGATTAATCTGAAATTTTTAGAATTTTAATCGGTTAAAATTAGAACGGAATCTCTATAAAGCCCATTTTGATATGCACGTTTTAATCCCAATAAAACGACAAGCAAATATTATTAAATCAAGTTTTATGAGTTTAAATATTTAATTATGGGCTTTTGAACAAAATTATACATATGAATCTCAAATTTTAAGGTTTTTACTCGGTTAAAATTCGAACGGAATCTCTATAAAGCCCATTTAGACTTGTACGTTTTAATCGCATCAAAACGACAACCAAATCTTATTAAAATCAAATTTTATGATTTCAAATATTTAATTACTAGCTTTTGAATAAAATTATACAGATTAATCTGAAATTTTCAGAATTCTACTCGGTTAAAATTAGAACGGAATCTCTATAAAGCCTATTTAGACATAAACATTTTAATCCCAACAAAACGACAACCAAATGTTATTAAATCAAATTTTATGAGTTTAAATATTTAATTATGGGCTTTTGAACAAAATTATACAGATTAATCTCAAATTCTAAGGTTTTTACTCGGTTAAAATTCGAACGGATTCTCTATAGAGCACATTTAGACATACTCGTATTAATCGTATAAAAACGATAACCAAATGTTATTAAATTAAATTTTATGAGATCAAATAGTTAATTATAGGCTTTTGAACAAAATTATACAGATTAATCTGAAATTTTTAGCTTTTTACTCGGTTAAAATTGGAACGGAATCTCTATAAAACCCATTTAGACATGCACGTTTTAATCCCAACAAAACGACAACCAAATGTTATTAAATCAAATTTTATGAGTTTAAATATTTAATTATGGGCTTTTGAACAAAATTATACAGATTAATCTCAAATTTTAAGGTTTTTACTCGGTTAAAATTCGAACGGATTCCCTATAGAGCACGTTTAGACATGCTCGTATTAATCGCATCAAAACGATAACCAAATCTTATTAAATTAAATTTTATGAGTTCAAATAGTTAATTATAGGCTTTTGAAAAAAAATTATACAGATTAATCTCAAATTTTCAGCTTTTTACTCGGTTAAAATTCGAACGGGATCTCTATAAAGCCCATTTAGACATGCACGTTTTAATCGCATCAAAACGACAACCAAATTTTATTAAAATCAAATTTTATGATTTCAAATATTTAATTATTAGATTTTAAACAAAATTATAGAGATTAATCTGAAATTTTCAGAATTTTACTCGGTTAAAATTAGAACGGAATCTCCATTAAGCCATTTAGACATGCACGTTTTAATCCCAACAAAACGACGACCAAAAGTTATTAAATCAAATTTTATGAGTTTAAATATTTAATTATGGGCTTTTGAATAAAATTATACATATTAATGTCAAATTTAAAAGAGGGGTCATTCAAAGCGACATACGCTAAGAGAGAGGGACCCTTCATTATGACATACTCTCGAATAGTTAGGTCATTCACCGCGACATACTCTCAAAGAGTGGTGTCATCCATCACGGTTTACGCTTTAAGAAAAGGACCGTTCATTATGACATGCAGTCGAAGAGAGGGGACATTCATCGCGACATTCGCTCAAAGAGAGGGTTCATCCATCACGATATACTCTCAAAGAGAAGGAACTTTCACCATAACTTGCACTCGAAGAGAGGGGTCTTTCATCGCGACATACGCTCAAAGAGAGGGTTCGACCATCATGGTATACGCTCAAAGAGAGGGACCGTTCAATATGACATGAACTCAAAGAAAGGGGTCATTCACAGCGACATACGCTTGAAGACAGTGGTCGTCCATCATGGTATACGTTCCAATAAGGGGACCATTCATTATGACATGCAGTCGAAGAGAGGAGCATTCACCGCGACATACGCTCAAAAAGAGAACTCGTCCCTCACAGTATACAATCTAAGAAAGGGACCGTTCATTATGACATGCACTCGAAGAGAGGGTCATTCATCGCGACATACGCTCAAAAAGTGGGGTCATTCACAACGATATACACACAAACAGATGGGTCATTATGACATGCACTCGATGAGAGAGGTCATTCACCGCGACATACGCTCAAAAAGAGGGGTCGTCAATCACAATATACACTCTAAGAAAGGGACCGTTTATTATGACATGCACTCGAAGAGAGAGATAATTCATCGCGATATAAGCTCAAAAAGAGTTGTCGTCCATCATGGTATCCTCTCAAAGAGAGGGACCGTTCACCATTACATGTACTAGAATAGAGGGGTTATTCATCGCGACATATGTTCAAAGACAGGGGTCGTCCATCACGTATACACTCAAAGAGAGGGACCATTCATTATGATATGCACTCGAAGAGAGGGGTCATTCACTGCGACATATGCTCAAAGACAAGGGGTCATATATCATGGTATACGCTCAAAGAGAGGGACCGTTCACAATGACATGCACTCGAAGAAAAGGGCCATTCATCGTGACATACGCTCAAAGAAAGGGGTTGTCTATCACGGGATATGCTCATAGTGAGGGACCGTTCACCATGACATGCACTCGAAGAGAGGGATCACTCATCACGAAAAATGCTCAAAGAGAGGGGACGACCATCACGGTATACGCTTAAAGAGAACGACCGATCATTATGACATACGCTCGAATAGAGCGGTCATTCACCGCGACATATGCGCAAAGAGAGGGGTTGTCCATCACGATTTACGCTCTTAGAAAGGAACCATTCATTATGACATTGAAACGAAAAGAGGGGTCATTCACCGCAACATACGCTCTAAGAGAGGGATCGTCCATCCCAGTATTCGCTCAAAGAGAGGGATCTTTCACCATGACATGCACTTGAAGAGAGGGGTAATCTATCGTGGTATACACTCAAAAAGGGGGGTCTCGATCACGGTATACACTCAAAGAGCCCATCATTATGACATGCCATCGAAGAGGGGTCATTCATTGCGACATACGCTCAAAGAGAGGGGTCGTCCAACACAATATACAATCGAAGAGAGGAGTCATTTATTGCAACGTATGCTCAAAGAGAGGGTCATCGATCGCGGTGTACGCTCAAAGAGAGGGACTGCTGATTATGACATGAACTCAAAGAGACATGTCATTCTTCGCGACATACCCTCAAAGAGTCCATCGCGGTATACGCCCAAAGAGAGGGACTGCTCACAGTGACATTCACTCGAATAGAGGGGTTTTTATTCATCGCGACATACGGTTAAAGAGAGGGGTCGTCCATCACGGTATACGTTCAAAGAGAGGGACCATTCATTATGACATATGCTAAAAGAGAGGGGTCATTCACCGCGTCATACGCTCAAAGAGAGGTGTCGTCCATCATAGTATATGATCTAAGAAAGGGATTGTTCATTATGATAAGCACTCAAAGAGAGGGGTCAATCATCGCGACATGCGCTCAAAGAGAAGGGTCATCGATCAGGGTGTACGCTCTAAGAAAGGGACTGTTTATTATGACATGCACACGAAGAGAGGGTTCATTCATCATAACGAACATTCAAAGAGAGGGGTCGTCCATCATGGTATACGCTCAAAGAGAGGGATCGTTCACCATGACATGCACTAAAAGAGGGGTTATTCATCGTGACATACGCTCAGAGAAAGGGATCGTCCATCACGGGTTACAATCAAAGAGAGGGACCGATCATTACGATAGACTCTCGAAGAGAGGGGTCGTACATCGAGTCGTACATCGCGATATACGCTCAAAGTATGATACCGTTCATTATGACATGCACTCGAAGAGAAGGGTCATTCATGGCGACATATGCTCAAAGAGAAGGATTGTCCATCACGGTATACGCTCTAAGAAAGAGAGCATTCATTATGACATGCACTCGAAGAGAGGGGTTATTCTACCCGACATACACTCAAAGAGAGGGGTCATCCATCACGACATATGCTCAAAGAGAGGGATCATTCATTCTGAAATACGCTCGAAGAGAGGGGTCATTCACCATAACATACGCTCAAATAGAAGGTTCATCCATCACGGTATACGCACTAAGAAAGGGGTCATTCATTATGATATGCACTTGAAGAGAGGGGTCATTCATCGCGACATACGCTCAAAGAGAAGGGTCATCCAGCACGGTAGACGCACTAAGAAAGGGTCCGTTCATTATGAACTACCCTCGAAGAGAGGGGTCATTCACCGCGACAAACGCTCGAAGAGAAGGAACATCCATCACGTTAAACGCTATAGGAGAGGGACCGTTCATTATGACATGCACTCGAAGAGAGGGGTCATTCATCGCGACATACGGTGAAAGAGACGAGTTTTCCATCACGGTATACGCTCAAAGAGAGGGATCATTCACCATGTCATACACTCGAAGAGAGGGGTCATTCATCGCGACATACGCTCAAAGAGAGGGGTTATCCGTCATGGCATACGCTCAAGTAGAGGGATCGTTCATTATGACATACTCTCGAAGAGAGGATTCATTCACCACGACATACACTCAAAGAGAGGAGTCGTCTATCACGTTATACGCTCTTAGAATGTGACCGTTCATTATGACAAGCACTCGAACAAAAGGGTCATTCATCTCGACATACGCTCAAAGAGATGGGTCATCCAGCACGGCATATGCTCAAAAAGAGGGGTCGTTCATTATGACATACTCTAGTAGTGAGGGGTCATTCACCGCGACATACGCTAAAATAGAGTGGTCGTCCATCACGGTATACGCTCAAAGCGAGGGACTAGTTAATTATGACATACGCTCGAAGAGATGGGTCTGCCACTACGATATACGTCAAAGAGAGTTGACATCCATCACGGTATACGCTCTAGGAAAGGGATTGTTCATTATGAGATGCACTCGAAAAGAAGGGTCTCTCATCGCGACATACGCTCAAAGGGAAGGGTCGTCCATCACGGTATACACTCTAAGAAAGGCATTGTGTATTATGACATGCACTCAAGGAGAAGGGACATTCATCATGACATGCGCTCAAAGAGAGGGGTCGTCCATCACGGTATACGCTCAAAAAGAGGGGCCGTTCAGCATGACATGCACTCAAAGAGAGTGGTCATTTATAGCGATATACGCTCAAAGAGAAGGGTCGTCCATCACGCTCTAAGAAAGGAACCATTCATTATGACATGCACTCGAAGAGTCATTCATCGCGGCATACTCTCAAAGAGAGGGGTTGTCCATCACAGTATACGCTTGATGAGAGGGACCGTTCACTATGACATGCACTCGAAGAGAGTGGTCATTTATGGCGATATACGCTCAAAGAGAGGGGTCGTCCATCACGACAAAGGCTCAAAGAGAGGGACCGTTCATTATTATATACTCTGTAAGAGAGGGTTCATTATTATATACTCTTAAAGAGAGAAACCGTTCACCATGACATGCACTCGAAGAGAAAGTCATTCCTCGCAACATACACTCAAAGAGAGGGGTCATCGATCACGGTATACGCTCAAAGAGAGGGACCGTTCATTAAGACATGCACTAAAATAGAGGGGTTATTCATCGTGACAGACGCTCAAAGAGTTGGGTCGTCCATCACAGTAAACGTTCAAAGTGAGGGATCATTCATTATGACATACAATCGAAGAGAGGGTCATTTATCGCAACATACGATCAAAGAGAGCGGTCGTCCAATACGGTAAACACTCAAAAAGAGGGATCGTTCACCGCGACATACGCTCAAGGAGAGGGGTCGTCTATCACGGTATACGCTCTAAGAAAGGGACCGTTCATTATGACTTACAATCGAAGAGAGGGGTCTTTAATCGCGATATACGCTCAAAGAGAAGGGCCGTCCATCACGGTATACGCTCAAAGAGATAGACCATTCATTATGCCGTACACTCGAATAGAGGGGTCATTCATCATGACATACGCTCAAAGAGAGGGGTCGTCCATCCTGGTATACGCTCAGATAGAGGGACCGTTAACCATGTGATGCACTCCAAGAGAAGGGTTATTCATCACGATATACGCTCAAAGAGAGGGGTCATTCATCATGACATACGCTGAGAGGGACCATCCACTAAGACATACACTCAAAGAGAGGGGTCTTTCATCGCGACATATGCTCAAGGAGAGGAGTCATCCATCAAGATAAACGCTCAAAGAGAGGGGTCATCAATCACGGTATAACCTCTAAGAAAGGGAGCGTTAATTATGACATGCACTTGAAGAGTGGGGTTATTCATCACGGCATACGCTCAAAGATAAGGGTCATCCATCACGGTACACGCTCTAAAAAAGGGACCTTTCATTATGACATGCACTCGAAGAGATGGGTCATTCATCACGACATACGCTCAAAGAGAGCAATTATCCATCACGGTATACGCTCAAAGAGAGGGACCGTTCACACTGACATTAACTCAAAGCGATGGGTCATTCATCGCGACATACACTCAATGATAGGGGTAGTCCATCATGGGATACGCTAAATAAGGGGGACCGTTCATTATTAAATACCCTCGAAGAGAGGGGTCATTCATCGAGACATACGCTCAAAGAGATGGATCATCCATCACGGGATACGCTCGAAGAGAGGGACCGTTCATTATTACATATTCTCGAAGAGAGGGGTCATTCACCATGATATACGCTCAAAGTGAGGGGTCGTCCATCATGGTATACACTCCAAGTGAGGGACCGTTCATTATGACATACAGTCGAAAAGAGGGGTCATTCATCACGATATACGCTCAAAGAGAGGGGTCATCGATCACAGTATACACTCAAAGAGAGGGACCATTTATTATGACATGCACTGAAAGAGAGGGGTAATTCATCGTGACATACGCTTAAAGAGAGGGGTTACAATCACCGTATACGCTCAAAGAGAGAGACCGTTCACCAAGTCATGCATTCGAAGAGAGGGGTCATTCTTCGCGACATACACACAAAGAGAGGGCTTATCCATCACGGTATACGCTCAAAGATAGTGATTGTTTATTATGATATACACTCGAAGAGAGTGGTCGTTCGTCGCGACATACGCTCAAAGAGAGTGGTCGTTCATCACGAAATATGCTCAATGGGAAGGGTCGTCCATCACGGTATATGATATAAGAAAGGGACCGTTCATTATGACAAGTAGTCGAAGAGAAGGGTCTTTCATCACGATATTCGCTCAAAGAGAAGGGTCATCCATCGCAGTATACTCTCAAAGAGAAGGACCTTCCACCATGACATGCACTCGAAGAGTGGGGTCTTTCATCGCTACATATGCTCAAGGAGAGGTGTCATCCATCAAGACAAACGCTCAAAGAGAGGGGTCATCGATCACGGTATAACCTCTAAGAAAGGGACCGTTCATTAGGACATGCACTTGAATAGTGGGGTTATTCAGCGCGACATACGCTCAAAGCGAAGGGTCATCCATCATGGTACACGCTCTAAAAAAGGGACCTTTCATTATGACATGCACTCGAAGAGATGGGTCATTCATCGCGACATACTCTCAAAGAGAGCAGTCATCCATCACGATATATGCTCAAAGAGATGGGTCATTCACCGCTACATACGCTCAAAGAAAGAGGTCGTCCATCACGGTATACTCTCTAAGAATGGGACCGATCATTATGACACGTACTCGAAGAGAGGGGTCATTCATCGCGACATACGCTTACTAGAAAGGTTTTCCATCTCCGTATACGATCTAAGAATGGGACCAACAATTATGACATGAACTCGAAGATAGGGGTCATTCAAAGCAATATACACTAAAAAAGAGGGGTCGTCCATCTCATTATACGCTCAAAGTGAGGGACCGTTCACCATAACATTCACTCAAAGAGAGGGGTCGTTTAACGCGACATACGGTAAAACAAAGGGGTCATTCAACGTGACATACGCTCAAAGAAAGGGACCCTTCATTATGACATACTCTCGACCAGAGGGGTCATTCACCACGACATATGTTCAAAGAGAGGTGTCGTCCATCACGGTTTACGCTGTAAGAAAGGGACCATTCTTTATGACATGAAGTCAAAGAGAGAGGTCATTCATCGCGACATTCGCTCAAACAGAGGGTTCATCCATCATGGTATACTCTCAAAGAGAATGACCTTTCACCTAAACTTGCAGTCGAAGAGAGGGGTCTTTCATCATGACAAACGCTCAAAGAGAGGTGTCACCGATCACGGTATACGCTCAAAGAGAGGGACCATTTAATATGATATGCACAGTAAGAGAGGGGTCATTTATCGTGACATACCCTCAAAGAGAGATTTTCCATCACCGTATACGCTCAAAGAGAGGGACCATTCACCATGTCATACACTCGAAGAGAGGCATCATTCATCGCGACACACGCTCAAAGAGAGGGGTCGTCTATCACACTTTAAGATAGGGACCATTCAATATGACATGCACTTGAAGAGTCATTCATTGCGACATACGATCAAAGAGAGAGGTTGTCCATCATAGTATACGTTCAAAGAGAGGGACCGTTCAACATGACATGCACTCGAAGAGAGTGGTCATTCGTGGCGACATACGCTCAAAGAGAGGGGTCGTCCATCACGGTATACCTTTAAAGAGAGGAACCGTTCACCATGACATGCACTTCAAGAGAAGGTCATTCATTGCAACATATACTCAAAGAGAGAGGTCATCGATCACGGTATACGCTCAAAGAGAGGGACCGTTCATTATGACATGCACTCGAAGAGGGTTATTCATCGCGACAAACGCTCAAAGAGTGGGGTCGTCCATCACGGTATACGCACAAAAAAAGGGATCGTTCATTATGACAAACACTCGAAGAGAGTGGACATTTATAGAGACATACGCTCAAAGAGAGCTGTCGTCCAATACGGTAAACACTTAAAGAGAGGGACCATTAACCAAGACATGCACTCGAAGAGAGAGGTCATTCACTATGACATACGCTCAAAGAGAGGGGTCGTGTATCACGGTATACGCTCTAAGAAAGGGACCGTTCATTATGACATCCACTCGAAGAGAGAGGTCATTCATCGCGATATACGCTCAAAGAGAAGGTTCGTGCATCACGGTATACACTTAAAGAGAGAGCGTTCATTATAACGTACACTCGAATAGAAGGGTCATTCCTCGCGACGTACACTCAAACAGAGGGGTCATAGATCACGGTATACGCTCGAAAGGAGGGACTGTTCAACATGACATGCACTCTAAGAGAGGGGTCAATCAACGCGACATACGCTCAAAGAGAGGTGCCATCCATCATGGCGTACGCTAGAAGAGAGGGACCGTTCATTATGAAAACGCTTGAAAAGAGAGGTCGTCCATCTCGGTATACACTCAAAGAGAGGTACCGTTAATTATGATATGCACTGAAAGAGAGGGGTCATTCATCGTGATATACACTGAAAGAGAGTGGTTGTCCATTATCGTATATGCTCAGAAAGAGGGACCGCTCACCATGTCATGCACTCGAAGAAAGGGGTCACTCATCGCGACATACGCTCAAAGAGTAGGGTCGTCATCCCGGCATACGCTCAAAGAGAGGGACCATTCGTTATGACATACCATCAAAGAGAGGGGTCATTTACCACGACATACGCTAAAAGAGAGGGGTCGTCCTTCACGGTATACGCACAAAGAGAGCTACCGTTTATTATGACATGCACTGAAAGAGAGGTGTCATTCATCGTGACATACGCTCAAAGAGAGGGGTCATTCATCGCGATATACGCTCAAAGAGAAGGGTCGTGCATCACGATATACGCTCAATTAGAGAGACTATTCATTATGACATATACTCGAATACAAGGGTTATTCCTCGCGATGTACGCTCAAATAGAGGGGTCATCGATCACGGTATATTCTCAAAGAGAGGGATCGTTCATTATGACATGCACTTGAAGAGGGGTTATTCATTGCGACAAATGCTCAAAGAGTGGGGTCGTCCGTCATGGTATATGCTCAAAGAAAGGGATCGTTCATTATGACAAACATTCGAAGAGAGTGGACATTTATAGTGACATATGCTGAAAGAGAGCTATCGTCCAATACGGTAAAAACTTAAAGAGAGGGACCATTAACCAAGACATGCACTCAAAGAGAGGGGTCATTCACTACGACATATGCTCAAAGAGTGGGGTCGTCTATCACGGTATACTCTCTAAGAAAGGGACCGTTCATTAAAACATGCACTCGAAGAGAGAGGTCATTCATCGCGATATATGCTCAAAGAGAATTGTCTTGCATCACGGTATAAGTTCAAAGAGAGAGACCATTCATTATGACGTACACTCGAATAGAAGGGTCATTCCTCGCGATGTACGCTCAAATAGAGGGGTCATAGATCAGGTATACGCTCAAAAAGAGGGATTGTTCACCATGACATGCACTCAAAGAGAGGGGTCAATCAACGCGACATACGCTTAAAGAGAGGTGCGGTCCATCACGGCTTACGCTAGAAGACAGGGACAGTTCATTATGAAAACGCTTGAAGAGAGGGTCATTCACCGCGACAAATGCTCAAGGAGAGGGGTCGTCCATCTCGGTATACACTCAAATAGAGGTACCGTTTATTATGACATGCACTGAAAGAGAGGGGTCATTCATCGTGACATACACTAAAAGAGAGTGGTTGTCCATTATCGTATATGCTCAAAAAGAGGGACCCTTCACCATGTCATTCATTCAAAGAAAGGGGTCATTCATCGCGACTTACGCTCAAAGAGTGGGGTCGTCATCACGGCATACGCTCAAAGAGAGGGACCGTTCATTATGACTTACCATCAAAGAGAGGGGTCATTTACCATGACATACGCTAAAAGAGAGGGGTCGTCCTTCACGGTATACGCTCAAAGAGAGCTATCGTTTATTATGACATGCACTGAAAGAGAAGTGTTATTGATCGTGACATACGCTCAAAGAGAGGGGTCATTTATCGCGATATACGCTCAAAGAGAAGGATAGTGCATCACGGAATACGCTCAAAGAGAGAGACCGTTCATTATGACGTACACTCGAATATAAGGGTTATTCCTCGCAACGTACGCTCAAACAGAGGGGTCATCAGTCACCGTATACGCTCAAAGAGAGGGACCGTTCATTTTGACATGCACTCGAAGAGGGGTTATTTATCGCGACAAACGCTCAAAGAGTGGGGTTGTCCATCACGGTATACGCTCAAAGAAAGGGATCGTTCATTATGAAAAATACTCGAAGAGAGTGGACATTAATAGAGACATACGCTCAAAGAGAGTTGTCGTCCAATACGGTAAACACTTAAAGAGATGGACCATTAACCGAGGCATGCACTCGAAGAGAGGGGTCATTCACTTCAACTGTAACATCCTTAGCCCGGCTTAGACGGAACCAGTACTAATGGGAAACACGGGGAATATTGAACCAAACTCGTGAGGGTCCAATCCGATAAACAACCCTGAAAACTGTAATTTTTTTTTATCTAGATGCATGATTAGTCTCCTATGTGTAATTAACTTGAGTAAGACAGAGACGGACGCAGTTCAACCATTATAAGTAAATCAATTAAACACATACATGATTAGGGACCAAAATGTAAAGAACTAATATGCATCACCATATCCACAATCAATCCACCGGATAACAATTAAGCAAGCTTAACACATACACCATACAATTCAGACCGAACGGGGTATCTTAGTTAATCGATTTTACATTCTAGCATTTATGGACTTAATTGCAAAGTATGTAATATTAGGTGTTTCATCCATCTTATGTAATTCGATG
The DNA here is from genome assembly GCA_035048815.1 of Abelmoschus esculentus. Taxonomy (NCBI): domain Eukaryota; kingdom Viridiplantae; phylum Streptophyta; class Magnoliopsida; order Malvales; family Malvaceae; genus Abelmoschus; species Abelmoschus esculentus. The sequence goes on along the minus strand of JAUCBN010000007.1, from coordinate 14,247,108 downwards.
TGTGTTCGGGTTAAAACATGAATCATGGTGTTATAATATCTCCTAAATTACTCATAAATCCACTGTATTCACTTACTAAATTAAATCCTACGTTTCATGCATTCAGAACTCTCGAATTGCCCTTTCTAAGCTAGGTGTTTCGAAACAGCCTTGGAGTGTTTCGGAACACATGTGCCCAGTGAACCCATGGTTCGAACTATGGTCACCTGTTTTGAAACAACCATAGGGTGTTTCAGAATAGCCATGTCCAGTAACTTTTAGTACCGAACCCTGGTTCGATACAGACGTTCAAATAGGCATAGGGGTATCGATACTGCCACAGGGTGTTTCGATACCCCCTGCATTCTGGACTGAGTGAGACGTATTAGGCTCTTTTAAACCAACCCAAGCATAAACTTTAACAACCCGAGACTATATGCAACATTCCTAGGCATATCCATCAACATAAACACACCTCAAATCACTTGAAAAGATCACAAGGAGACCTATGGGCATGCTTCCTAAAGAATGAATAGCAACATAACAATCATGCTAGAACATGCTTCACAACTCAAACATATCCAAAGTTCAACAATTAACAATCAAACAATAATGGTCTTATTACAACATGAAAAAAAGCCTAAGTGCTCACTCCTCACATAGATCGTGTTACACATTGCCTTGCCCAATTTATTTTCCAAAGACATACCAAATTCAAAGTGAACTTCCCCTTAGTTCTCTTGCCTCGAACGATGTCCAAAGTGCCTTTATTTTTCTGCAAGGATGAAAAGAGAGCTTAAGCAAACATGCTTAGTGAGGAAGCTCTACACTAATCATCAATGCGTCTATTTTAAACCATGAAGAAAACAAAATTTGAAACACATTATTAAATCATGCATGCTAACATCTCATGCTCATATTCTTAAAATCATAGGCATCCTTGAATTCACATAACCTTTACAAAACAATTTATAAATGATGTACAATCCTAATCTCAAATTTATGTATGTATATTGGCATTCTAGTGACCACTTAATGTGAACCTTGGGTTCACCGAATACACGGATCCTTATTCTCAACATGCATCGGTCGGACACTTAGTCACCCTTGTATACATGTTATCCCCCACTACGCACGGTTGGACACAAAGTCACCCTTGTTTACGCATGGGTCAACTATATGCACGGTCGGACACAAAGTCACCCTTGTCTACATATAGGCAAGCACTACACGCACGGTCGAGCACAAAGTCACCCTTGTTTACGTGTAGGCGACACTAACACGCACGGTTGGACACAAAGTCACCCTTGTTTACGTGTAGGCAATATCAATATTCTCTTTATTTTATAGTGCACTCAATCCTAATGACATGTCATTCGTATTCGAATCTAAAGTTAGTGTCACTAATCCAATATCATAATCAAATGTACATGATAATTTGTTGCTCATAATGCATGCATAAAATGTTCAACAAATGAACCAAAGTCATGCCCAAAGGCACCATCATGTATAAGGCAATTAACCACATTATATTCCAAATCATTTCTCATAATTTTCCATAATCATGGATGCTAAATAAGCTATGCACTTCAGCAAGTAATTCTCATGTATGCATCATTCCAAATCATTCTCATGCATTTGCATAAATCTCATTGCATTACCAACATAATGCCTTTATAAAATGTAGCCGAAACTCATATCGGTTTAACAAAACAAATACTTTACTTACTCTTGAACCATGGAAGGTTTTCACACTCTTCCATAGTCCCTAAAAACAGAACGTACCAAACGCGATTCGCTTTAAATCCGAAATCACTCACCAACAAGCGAAACGAGCTTTTGCCGCTATCCGATGATCGCACCAACGCACCAGCAATCAAGCTGCTTCTTGTACCTCTTCTACAACATTAAAAACAGAGCATTCTCACATCATAACATGCTCAAACCAACAGCCATATCCGATCACCATTAAACTACCAAAAACTTAGCCGAAAAGACCGTAAACTAAGCCGAAACACATCCGAACAACATCAGCTCAAAACCTAATGAATCTAACATCTAATCCACCTCAATTATGATCCAAAAACACATCCAAACCATCCTTATATCTCCAGCAACATTTAAGCATCTAAAACAGCCCATAAAACAACCAAAAAGCACCTTAAAACTACACCGATTGCATTATTCCGGGATTAAATTAATGTGCTATCAAATCAAGACTCAATTAATCATTTAATTAACATAAAAACATAATTGAATTCATCTAATTCCAGCGTTAAATGAGATCCAAAAAGATTTCACAAAAACTTCCACAAAAACACTAGATCTAACATTAAAAACATAGAATCAAGTTTTTATTCAAAGATTAGCAAGCTAATACTTGAGAATTTCAATAAAGAACCTTAGAAAAGAATAAAAATCCAGAAAATTACCTTTAAGATCTATTCACCAAAAATATGTAATTTTCCCCTTCTTGATTCCTTGCAATTTGATGTAGATTTGATGAAATTGATGCTTAGGTTTTGTAAAGGATGGAAGGATGATGCAAATGATGTAATCTTTGTTGAAAAGATGCAAAAATCAGCAAGGAATTGAAGAGAAAAGATGAAGAGAAAGTAGAGAGAAAATGAGAGAAAAAGATGAGAGAAAATGAGAGAAAAGTGGTTTTGAGAGAAAATGATTAAAAATCTAATTAAAGTAATTAAAAATACCTTTTTGGTGAATAAATTATCATTAAAAATTAGAAATGGGTTTATGACCCTCTAAGGATTCTAAGTTTAGCTTGCTTTTCAATTTAGTCACTAAAATAACATAATTTCCGAAAATTCCAAAGTAGTCCCCCAAATTTCCAAAAATTACAAATTGGTCACTTATGCATAATTAAGCATAATTAAAAATCATTATAAAATCCAAAAATCATTATAATTAAGCATAATTAAAAATCATTATAAAATCCCGAAACCTCTTACCCTTACCACCTTGACTGCTAGCCTCAGCAGGCCTCTTTCCGACATCGGAAGACTTCCTAGCTTCCCTCAAAGACTCCTCGACATCCTTATCCCGATTAACGAGCACATCAAACTCAGTGTACTCCGCAGCCAACAAGAAAGTCTTAATCTCCGGATCCAAACCATATCGGAACCTATCACATCTCTTATGCTCCGTAGGAACCAACTCCGGAGCATAATGACTCAACCAGATAAACTGTATCTCATAATCAGCCACACTCCTAGTACCCTGCACCAGAGACATAAACTCCCTTTTTCGCACATCCTCGTACTGCGGACCCAAGAACTTCCGCACAAAGGTGGTCCTGAAGTACTCCCAAGTCAGGTTAGCAACTGCTACACCCGCTCTCGTGGTAGTCCACCATCTGTAAGCATCCCCCTGAAGTAGAGAGACCACACAACCCATCCTAAGGGCATCCTAACAGTCCATCTGATCCAAAATCCTCTCGGTACTAGTCAACCACTCCTCAGCTGCACTCGGATCAGATCACAGAACTCAACACCTCCCAAGCTACGCAAACGCTCTAGTGGTAGCCCTGGGGTAACTACAACGGCAGGTGCGGGAGCCGGTACATGCACTCCAGCCATAGCTACCTGAAATGCACCCGTCATAGCCTGTATGAACGGTGCAAACTCTCCAAACTAGCCTCCCACTAGAACTGAAGGCACACCAGCGGATGGCACGCCAACTGGTGGAGGAGGTGGAAGCGGTTCCTCCCTCACATTCGCCTCTCCCTCGGCCTGACCATCGATGATCAAGCTCGCGGTAGCACGTGTCTCACGTCTCGGAGGCATTATCCAAACACTTCAAACATGCAATTTTAAAACATATAGGCATGCTCTACACGCACGATCGAGCACAAAGTCACCCTTGTTTACGTGTAGGCGACACTAACACGCACGGTTGGACACAAAGTCACCCTTGTTTACGTGTAGGCAATATCAATATTCTGTTTAATTTATAGTGCACTCAATCCTAATGACATGTCATTCGTATTCGAATCTAAAGTTAGTGGCACTAAGCCAATATCATAATCAAATGTACATGATAACTTGCTGCTCATAATGCATTCATAAAATGTTCAACAAATGAACCAAAGTCATGCCCAAAGGCACCATCATGTATAAGGCAATTAACCACATTATATTCCAAATCATTTCTCATAATTTTCCATAATCATGGATGCTAAATAAGCTATGCATTTCAGCAAGTAATTCTCATGTATGCATCATTCCAAATCATGCTTATGCATTTGCATAAATCTCATTGCATTACCAACATAATGCCTTTATAAAATATAACCGAAACTCATATCGGTTTAACAAAACAAATACTTTACTTACTCTTGAACCATGGAAGGTTTCCACACTCTTCCATAGTCCCCAAAAAACAGAACGTACCAAACGTGATTCGCTTTAAATCCGAAATTACTCACCAACAAGCGAAACGAGCTTTCGCCGCTATCCGATGATCGCACCAACGCACCAACAATCAAGCTTCTTCTTGTACCTCTTCTACAACATTAAAAACAGAGCATTCTCACATCATAACATGCTCAAACCAATAGCCATATCCGATCACCATTAAACTACCAAAAACTTAGCCGAAAAGACCGTAAACTAAGCCGAAACATATCCGAACAACATCAGCCCAAAACCTAAGGAATCTAACATCTAATCCACCTCAATTATGATCCAAAAACACATCCAAACCATCCTTATATCTCCAGCAACATTTAAGCATCTAAAACAGCCCATAAAACAACCGAAAAGGACCTTAAAACTACACCGATTGCATTATTCCGGGATTAAATTAATGTGCTATCAAATCAAGACTTAATTAATCATTTAATTAATATAAAAACATAATTGAATTCATCTAATTCCAGCATTAAAGGAGATCCAAAAAGATTTCACAAAAACTTCCACAAAAACACTAGATCTAACATTAAAAACATAGAATCAAGTTTTTATTCAAAGATTAGCAAGCTAATACTTGAGAATTTCAATAAAGAACCTTAGAAAAGAATAAAAATCCAGAAAATTACCTTTAAGATCTATTCACCAAAAATATGTAATTTTCCCCTTCTTGATTCCTTGCAATTTGATGTAGATTTGATGAAATTGATGCTTAGGTTTTGTAAAGGATTGAAGGATGATGCAAATGATGTAATCTTTGTTGAAAAGATGCAAAAATTAGCAAGGAATTGAAGAGAAAAGATGAAGAGAAAGTGGAGAGAAAAAGATGAGAGAAAATGAGAGAAAAGTGGTTTTGAGAGAAAATGATTAAAAATCTAATTAAAGTAATTAAAAATACCTTTTTGGTGAATAAATCATCATTAAAAATTAGAAATGGGTTTATGGCCCTCTAAGGATTCTAAGTTTAGCTTGCTTTTCAATTTAGTCACTAAAATAACATAATTTTCGAAAATTCCAAAGTAGTCCCCCAGATTTCCAAAAATTACAAATTGGTCATTTATGCATAATTAAGCATAATTAAAAATCATTATAAAATCCAAATTATTTTCTTTTAATTTTGAAACGTATTTTTAAATATTTTAAACCACCTTCCACATTATTATTTTTCTTAATTAAAAATATCCTTCTTTTATTTTTCCTGGAATTAATGAACCGGAGAACCTGATTCGACCCGAATCGAATTCCCTTAACTAAGCCTAAACTAATAACCCCAAAAACGGGATGTTACATCGACATACGCTCAAAGAGAGGGGTCGTCTATCACGGTATACGCTCTAAGAAAGGGACCGTTCATTATGACATGCACTCGAAGAGAGAGGTCATTCATCGCGATATACGCTCAAAGAGAAGGGTCGTGCATCACGGTATACGCTCAAAGAGAGAGACCGTTCATTATGACGTACACTCGAATAGAAGGGTCATTCCTCGCAATGTACGCTCAAACAGAGGGGTCATAAATCACAGTATACGCTCAAAAAGAGGGACTGTTCACCATGACATGCACTCAAAGAGAGGGGTCAATCAACGCGATATACGCTCAAAGAGAGGTGCCGTTCATCACGGCATACGCTAGAAGAGAGGGGACCGTTCATTATGAAAACGCTTGAAGAGAAGGTCATTCACCGCGACAAACGCTCAAGGAGAGGGGTCGTCCATCTCGGTATACACTCAAAGAGTGGGGTCATTCATCGCGATATACGCTCAAAGAGTGGGGTCATTCATCGCGATATACACTCAAAGAGAAGGGTCGTGCATCACGGTATACGCTCAAAGAGAGAGACCGTTCATTATGACGTACACTCGAATAGAAGGGTCATTCCTCGCGATGTACGCTAAAACAGAGGGGTCATAGATCACGGTATACGCTCAAAAAGAGGGACCGTTCATTATGACATGCACTCAAAGAGAGGGGTCAATCAACACGACATACGCTCAAAGAGAGGGGTCGTCCATCACGGCATACGCTAGAAGAGAGGGGTCGTTCATTATGAAAATGCTTGAATAGAGGGGGCATTCACCGCGGCAAACACTCAAGGAGAGGGGTCATCCATCACTGTATACACTCAAAGAGAGGTACCGTTTATTATGACATGCACTGAAAAAGAGAGGTCATTCATCGTGACATACACTGAAAGAGAGTGGTTGTCCATTATCGTATACGCTCAAAAAGAGGGACCGTTCACCATGTCATTCACTCGAAGAAAGGGGTCATTCATCGCGACTTACGCTCAAAGAGTGTGGTCGTCATCACGGCATATGCTCAAAGAGAGGGACCATTCATTATGACATACCATCAAAGAGAGGGGTCATTTACCACGACATACGCTAAAAGAGAGGGGTCGTCCTTCACAGTATACGCTCAAAGAGAGCTATCGTTTATTATGACATGCACTTAAAGAAATGTGTCATTGATCGTGACATACGCTCAAAGAGTGGGGTCATTCATCGCGATATACGCTCAAAGAGAAGGGTCGTGCATCACGGTATACGCTCAAAGAAAGAGACCGTTCATTATGACGTACACTCGAATATAAGGGTTATTCCTCGCAACGTACGCTCAAACCGAGGGGTCATCGGTCATGGTATACGCTCAAAGAGAGGGACCATTCATTATGACATGCACTCGAAGAGGGGTTATTCATCGCGAAAAACGCTTAAAGAGTGGGGTTGTCCATCACGGTATACGCTCAAAGAAAGGGATCGTTCATTATGACAAACACTCTAAGAGAGTGGACATTTATAGAGACATACGCTCAAAGAGAGGGGTCATTCACTGCGACATATGCTCAAAGAAAGGAGTCGTCTGTCACGGTATACGCTCTAAGAAAGGGACCGTTCATTATGACATGCACTCGAAGAGAGAGGTCATTCATCGCGAGATACGCTCAAAGAGAAGGGTCGTGCATCATGATATACGCTCAAAGAGAGAGACCGTTCATTATGACGTACACTCGAATAGAAGGGTCATTCCTCGCGACGTACGCTAAAATAGAGGGGTCATAGATCACAGTATACGCTGAAAGAGAGAGACTGTTCACCTTGACATGCACTCAAAGAGAGGGGTCATTCAACGCGACATACGCTCAAAGAGAGGTGTCGTCCATCACGGCCTACGCTAGAAGAGAAGGACCGTTCATTATGAAAATGGTTGAAGAGAGGGGTCATTCACCACGAAAAATGCTCAAGGAAAGGGGTCGTCCATCATGGTATACACTCAAAGAGAGGTACCATTTATTACGACATGCACTCATAGAGAGGGGTCATTCATCGTGACATACGCTCAAAGAGAGGGGTTGTCCATTATCGTATAAACTCAAAATGAGGGACCGTTCACCATGTCATTTTCTCGAAGAAAGGGGTCATTCATCGCGACATATGCTCAAAGAGAGGGGTTGTCCATCAAGGTATACGAACATAGATAGTGATCTTTCACCGTGATGGACTAAAAGAGAGAGGTCATTCATCGCGATATACGCTCAACGAGAAGGGTCATCATCACTGTATATGATTTAAGAAAGGGACCGTTCATTATGACAAGCAGTCGAAGAGAAGGGTCATTCATCTCGACATTCGCTCAAAGAGAAGGGTCATCTATCACGGTATATTCTAAAGGAGAATGACCTTTCACCATGACATGCACTCGAAGAGAGGGGTCTTTCATTGCGACATACGCTCAACGAGAGGGGTCATCCTTCACGAAAAACGCTCAGAGAGAGGGACTGTTCATTATGACATACTCTCAATGAGGAGTCATTCACCGCCACATATGCTCATAGAGGGGTCGTCCATCACAATATACCTTCAAAGAGTGGGACTTTTCATTATGACAAACACTCAAGGAGAGGGGTCATTTATCGCAACATACATTCAAAGAGAGGGGTCATCGATCACGATATACTCTCAAAGAGATTGACCGTTTGTTATGACATGCACTCAAAGAGAGAGGTCATTCATTGTGAAAAACGCTCAAAGGGGGGTCGTCCATCACGGTATAAGCTCAAAGAGAGGCACTATTCACAATGTCATGCACTCGAAGAGAGGAGTCATTCATCGAGACATACGCTCAAAGAGAGGGGTCGTCATCACAGTATACAGTATAAGAATGAGACCGTTCCTTATGACACGTACTCGAAGAGAGGAGTCATTCACCACGGCGTAAGCTCAAAGAGAAGGGTCTTCCACAATGGTATACGCTTTAAGAAAGGGACCATTCATTATGACAAGCAATGAAGAGAGAGGTCATTCATCGCGACATACACTCAAAGAGAGGGGCCTTCCATCACGGTATACGCTCAAAAAGAGGAACCATTCACCATGACATGCACTCGAAGAATAGGGTCATTCATCGCGACATACGCTCAAAGAGAGGGGTCGCCCATCACGGCTTACACTCAAAGAGATGGATCGTTCATTATGACATACCATCAAAGAGAGGGATCATTTACCACGATATACGCTAAAAGATAGGGGTCGTCTATCACGATATATGCTAAAAGAGAGGTACTGTTTATTATAACGTGCACTGAAATAGAGGGGTCATTCATCATGACATACGCTTAAAGAGAAGGGTTGTCCATCACGGTATATGCTCAAGGATGGGGATCGTTCATTACTAAATACTCTTAAAGAGAGGGGTCATTCATCGCGACCTACCCTCAAAGAGAAGGGTAGACCATCATGGTATATGCTCTAAGAAAGGGACCGTTCATTATTAAATACTCTGGAAGTGAGGTGTCATTCATCGCGACATGCGCTCAAAGAGAAGGGTAGTCCATCATGGTATACGCTCTAAGAAAGGGACCATCCATTATGACATGTACTCGGAGAGAGGGGTCATTCATCGCAACATACGCTCAAAGAGAAGGGTCATCCATCACGGTATATACACTAAGAAAGGGAACCTTCATTATGACATGCCCTCGAAGAGAGGACCATTCATCGCGACATACGCTGAAAGAGAAGGGTCTTCCATTACGGTAAGCGATCAAAGAGATGGATCGTTCACCATGAAATGCACTCGAAGAGAGTGGTCATTCATCGCGATATACGTTTAAAGAGAGGGGTCGTCCATCACTGCATACGCTCAAAGAGAGGGACCATTCATTATGGTATACTCTTGAAGAGAGGTCATTCACCGCGACATACGTCCAAAGAGTGGGATCATCCAACATGGTATACGCTCTAAGAAAGGGACCGTTCATTATCACATGACTCGAAGAATGGGGTCATTCATCGCGACATAAGCTCAAAGAGAAGGGTCGTCCATCGCGGTATACGCTCAAAGAGAGGGGTGGTCGTCGTGGTAGTATACCCTCAAAGAGAGGGACCGCTCACCATGACATGCACTCGAATAGAGGGTTCATTCATCGCGATATGTACTCAAATAGAGGGTCAACGATCACGGTATACGCTCAAAGAGAGGGACCGTTCACCATAACTTGCATTAGAAGAGATGGTTCATTCAACGTGACATACGCACAAAGAGAGGGGACGTCCATCACGACATACGCTCAAAGAAAGGGACCATTCATTATGACATACTCTCGAAGAGAGGGGTCATTCACCGCAACATACACTCAAGGAGAGGGATCATCCATCACAGTATACGCTCGAAGAGAGTGACTGTTCACCATGAAATGCACTCAAAGAGAGGGGTCATTCATCGCAACGTACGCTTGAAGAGAGGGTCATCGATCAAGGTATACACTCAAAGAGTGAAACCGTTGATTATGACATGCACTCAAAGAGAGGTAACATTCATTGCAACATACTGTCAAAGAGAGGGGTCGTCCATCATGGTATACGCTCTAAGAAAGAGACAGTTTATTATGACACGCACTCGAAGAGAGGGGTCATTCATCGCGAGATACGCTCAAAGAGAGGGTCCCACCATCAAGGTATACGCTCAAAGAGAGTGACCGTTCAGCATGACATGCACTCAAAGAAAGGAATCATTCAAAGCGACATACGCACAAAGGGAGGGGTCATCCATCACGATATATGTTCTAAGAAGGGGACCGTTCATTATGACATGCTCTTGAAGAGTGAGGTCATTGACCGCGACATACGCTCAAAATAAGGGGTCGTCAATCACAGTATACGCTCAAAGAGATGGAACGTTCACCAAGATATGCACTCAAAGAGAGAGATCATTCATTGCAACATACGCTCAAAGAGAGGGACCCTTCATTATGACATGCCCTCGAAGAGAGGGGTCATTCATCGCGACATACACTGAAAGAAAGGTGTCGTCCATCACGGTATACGCTCTATGAAAGGGACCGTCCATTATGACATGCACTCGAATAGAGGAGACATTCATCACGATATAAGCTTAAAGAGAGAGGACGTCCATCATGGTATCCGCTCAAATAGTGGGATCGTTCACCATGACGTACTAGAATAGAGGGGTCATTCATTGCGACATATGCTTAAAGAGAGGGATCGTTCATCACGGTATACGCTCAAAGAGAGGGACCGTTCATTATGAGATGCCCTCGAAGACAGGGGTCATTCATAGCGACATACACTGAAAGAAAGGTGTCGTCCATCATGGTATACGCTCTATGAAAGGGACCGTTCATTATGACATACACTCGAAGAGAGGGGACATTCATCGCGATATACGCTTAAAGACAGGGGACGTCCATCATGGTATCCGCTCAAAGAGTGGGATCGTTCACCATGATGTACTAGAATAGAGGTGTCATTCATTGCGACATACGCTCAATGAGAGGGATCGTCCATCACGGTATATGCTCAAAGAGTGAGACCGTTCATTATGACATGCCCTCGAAGAGAGGGATTATTCATCGTGACATTGACTGAAAGAAAAGTGGCGTACATCACGGTATACGCTCTATGAAAGGGACCGTTCATTATGACATGCACTCGAAGTGAGGGGACATTTATCGCGATATACGCTTAGAGAGAGGGAACGTCCATCATGGTATCCGCTCAAAGAGTGGGATCGTTCACCATGACGCACTAGAATAGAGGGGTCATTCATTGCGACATACGCTCAAAGAGAGGGGTCGTCCATCACGGTATACACTTAAAGAGAGGAATCGTTAATTCTGACATGCACTCGAAGAGAGGGGTCATTCACCGCGACATATGATCAAAGAGAGGGGTCGTCCATCACTGTATACGTTCAAAGAGAAGGATCATTCACCTTGACATGCACTTAAAGAGAGGGGCCATTCATTGCAACATATGGTTAAAGACAGGGGTCATCCATCACGGGATACGTTCAAAGAGAAGGAACGTTCACCACGACATACAATCGAAGAGAGCGGTCATTCATCACGACAAACGCTCAAAGAGAGGGGTCGTCCATCACGGGATACGTTCAAAGAGAGGGACCGGTCTTTATGACATATGTTCGAATAGAGCGGTCATTCACCGTGACATATGCTCAAAGAGAGGGTTTTTCCATCATGATTTACTCTCTAAGAAAGGAACCATTCATTATGACATGCACTTGAAGAGAGGGGTCTTTCACCGCGACATACGCTCAAAGAGAGGGGTCATCCATCACGGTATACAGTCTATAAGAAAGGGACTGTTCATTATGACATGAACTCGAAAAGAGAGGTCATTCATCGCGACATACGCTCAAAGAGAGGGGTCGTCCATCACGGTATTCGCTCAAAGAGAGGGATCTTTCACCATGACAGGCACTCGAAGAGAGTGATCATCCATCGCGACATACGCTCAAAAAGAGGAGTCTCGGTGATGGTATACGCTCAAAGAGCCCTTCATTATGACATACCCTCGAAGTGGGGTCATTAATTGCGATATACGCTCAAAGAGAGAGGTTATCCCTCATAGTATACACTCAAAGAGAGGGACTATTCACCATGAAATGCACTAAAAGAGATGAATAATTCATCGCAACGTACGCTGAATGAGAGGGTCATCGATCATGGTATACGCGGAAAGAGAGGGATCATTGATTATGACATGCACTCAAAGAGAGGTGTTATTCATCGTGACATACTCTCAAAGAGAGGGGTCATCCATCACGATATATGCCCAAAGAGAGGGACTTCTCACCATGACATGTACTCGAATAGTGGGGGTTTTATTCATCGTGACATACGATCAAAGAGAGGGATCGTCCATCACGGCATACGCTCAAAGAGATGGACCGTTCATTATGACATACGCTCGAAGAGAAGGGTCATTCACTGCGTCACATGCTCAAAGAGAGATGCCGTCCATCATGGTATACGCTCTAAGAAAAGGACTGTTTATTATGACATGCACTCGATGAGAGGGTTCATTCATCGCGACATACACTCAAAGAGAAGGTCGTCCATCACGGTATACGCTCTAAGAAAGGGACTGTTTATTATGACATGCACTCCAAGAGAGGGGTCATTCATCGCGACATAAGTTCAAATCGAGGGATACACTCAAAGAGAGTATACGCGACATACACTCAAAGATAGGGGTCATCCCTCACGGCATACACTCAAAGAGAGGGAACATTTATTATGAAATACGCTCGAAGAGAGGGGTCGTTCACCGCGACATATGCTCAAAGAGAGGGGTCATCCATCACGGTATACGCTGAAAGAGAAGAATCGTTCATTTTGAAATACTCTCGAAAGAGGGGTTATTTACCTTGACATACGCTCAGCGAGAGGGGTCATCTATCACGGTATACGCTCTAAGAATGGGACAATTCATTATGAAATACGCTCGAAGAGAGGGGTCATTCACTACAATATACGGTCAAAGAGAAGGTTCATCCATCACGGCATATGCTTTAAGAAAGGGTTCGTTCATTATGACAGGCACTGGATGAGAGGGGTCATTCATCGCGACATACGCTCAAAGAGAAGAGTCGTCCATCACGGCATACGCACTAAGAAAGGGACTGTTAATTATGACATGCACTAAAAGAGAGGGGTCATTCACGGCGACATACGCTCAAAGAGAGGGACCGTTATCCATGACATGCACTCAAAGAGAGGGATCTTTCATTGCGATATATGCTCAAAAAGATGGGTCGTCCATCACGGTATACGCTCTATGAAATGGACCGTTGATTATGACATGCTCTCGATGGAAGGGATACATTCATCGTGACATAAACTCAAAGAGAGGGGTCATCCATCACGGTATACGCTCAAAGAGAGGGATCGTTCACAATGACATACACTCGAAGATGGGGGTCATTCATCGTGACATACGCTGAAAAAGAGTGGTCGTCCATCATGATATAAGCTCAAAGAGAGGTTTCGTTCACCATGAGATGCACTCGAAGAGAGCGGTCATTCAACGCGACATACTCTCAAAGAGAGGGGTCATTCATCACGGCATACGCTCAAAGAGAGGGACCGTTCATTATGAAATACGCTCGAAGGAATCCGCGACATGAGCCCAAAGAGAGGGGTCATCCATCATGGTATACGCTCTAAGAAAAGGACCGTTCATTACGAAATATGCTCGAAGAAAGGGGTCATTCACAACTACATATGTTCAAGGAGAGGGTCATCCATTACGTCATACGCTCGAATAGAGGGATCATTCACCGCTACATACGCCTAAAGAGAGGGTCATCCATCACAATAAACACTCTAAGAAAGGGACCGTTTTATGAAATACGCTCGAAGAGAGGGGTCATTCACCACGATATACGCTCAAAGATTAGGTTTATCCATAACGGTATACACTTTAAGATAGAGACCGTTCATTATGACATGCACTAGGTGAGAGGGGTCATTCATCGCGACATATGCTCAAAGAGAGTGACCGTCCACCATGATATGCACTCAAAGAGAGGGGTCATTTATTGCGACATACGCTTAATGAGAAGGGTCGACCATCACGGTATACGCTCAAAGAAAGGGACCGTTCATTATGACTTGCACTCGATGAGAGGGGACATTCATCGCGACATTCGCACATTGAGAATGGTCGTTGTAGCAACCTTTTTCAGTTTGAAAGATGAAAACGAGAAATTAATTTGAAAAGTATTAGGGAGTAAAAGGTCTTTAGTGCTATTGGTTTAATCCCCTTCGAAAATGTTATTTAAAAAATTTAAATTCTTTTGGAAAAATAAATTTGGAGCCACCACCGGTTACTAAGGTAGACTGGACACCTTAAAAGGAAAACCAACGATTTATTTTAAAAAAGGGTTTAGGAGTTGGTTCTGCTTGGGGAATGATTAGCACACCCATCACTCATTGAAATTGGTACCAAAAATATTTTTTTTAAAAAATCATTTTTGAACTTTAATTTAATTTTAAATCGTTTTCTAAATTCAAAATTGACCTTAATTAAAAGGGCTTAATTTAATTGGTGAATTCAAATCAATAAAGCATTTAATTAATAAGGTTGACGATACCCCAGACCAAAGACTAAATCAACGTCAAATAATACCGATCGTCGCGTTAGTTTAGGGTTCAAATCTCGCACGTCACCTTTATGAATGATGCAACATAAACAGAAATAATGTCACGATCTTGTCGGTTTTTAATTTTAATTATCTAGAGATGGTGAAAAATAATTTTAATATTTCGTTCAACCTCCAATGATTTGGACCGTTACGACATGAGCATAAAAACTAATGATCACCTCTTTTCTTAGAATTTAATCAATTAAATAAATAGAAACTGACCTAAATAAATAATACCAAATTATGTGAATGATTATAATCTAGTGAATGAGCAAAAACATGCGAAATCCAAAGGTAAATAATCGAACGACTAAGCGCATGCATTTGTTGAGACAAATTCTAGAAATAAAATATCGTTATTATTCTATCAACGTGGCATAGAAACAATAGGATGACTACCTCAATATGAAGAATCAAACATAAATAAATACACATACAAGCAACAACTGCTTTTGATTTATAGACCATGTAATATATATAGGATAAAACAAAATGACATGCTTATGAATAAATTAAATAAAACAAGGACGCCTGTATACATAACTAGTGATACACATGAACATGCATATATACATATATATTCGATTAAATAAAGATATCATAATATAAAATAAAATGACAAATTACACAAATAATAAAATAATATATATATAAGGTACAGACAGGTTAATGTTTTTGGAAAATATATAAAACATATATAAGGAAACATATTTACCATATTTACCATCTATAATATATTTAAACTTTAGAAAAAAAGAAACTTGAAAATGTACAAAATTGGCACAACAGTCCATACTAGAAATTAAAGACGTTTGCTACCGTTTAGGAAAAAGAGAAAATAATGGAGATTAATGAAAATTTTTATATAATTTTTAAAATACAAAGAAATTAAATGAGAATTTAATAAAATATTTATACCATATTTTGTGAAATATAAAAGAAAATATTTTAGAAAACTTCATTTCAACCTTCACTGGAACAAAAATGCTTAAAATTCTCTGAGATTTTAGATGAACATCAAGTGTTGTTCATCCCCTTTATACCCCAAAACGTTATATTTCTTACAAAGAAAAACTAAAACTCATGTTCTTCCATAAAAGAATCATGACCCACCTGGAAACTTAAACCCACTTTCAAAAAAGAATGTTTATTCCTTTCCTTCACTCAAAATCAGACCTTAAGTTGAAGGGTTCAGATTTGAACTCCAGACAAAACCATTTTTGAGAAAATCTTACCATTTTCAATACTTATTTGAGTCAAAGTCTCTCTCGTCAATAACTTGGAGGTTGTTTCGAAAGAAAAAGAGAAAGGGATGAAAGATTGGTGTTGTTCATCGGTGACACCAGCCTCGGACACCATGCACGGCAGCGACGGTTCAGATCCGAAAGGTAAGATCCTTTCTTCTACTTGTTTTGTTGTTTTTAGCTTTGTATGTGTGCGAGATCGAAAGAACAAAAAATATTTACCTCTAGAAATCGAGGAGTTTTTTTCTATTGATGTTGGTTCTCTTACAAAGAAGTTCTGGGATTTTTACCCCCGTTTACAAATCCGGAAAATCCGGTCATAGATCCTAGGATTTTAGATATTTGATTACATCTTATTAGGGGTTTCCAAATTTGATTTTCTTGGTGATATTAACCATTTCCTTTCTTGATTCTGTGCATGAGCGGCGGCCGCATAATCGGCATAAAATCTGGTGGCAGCGGGATTTCTGGTGGTTCTATTTGGGAGGTCAACGGTCAACACCTCGGTTGTTGGGTGCGTGGGGACTTGAACGGCCGTAAGGAAAGATGGAACGGCAGTAGCATGCTTGGTACTCACCTTGGGGAGCTAAATGGTCTCTTTCTTCTTCAATCTGACCATTGATCATAACCTAATCCAATGGCACAGATTTGGAAGGCGGCTGCAAAGGTAGGGCAAATTAGTAAGGGTTTTATTATATTGGGCTTTAATGTGGGTTGTTAATTGAACATGGACAATTAATATTATTAGGCTTTTTTAATTTTATAATAATATTTTTTATATTTTACATTGGGTTTATTATTATAATAATATTATACATGAATATTAGTAACACCATTAATTGCCATACAATATATATACATGACTCAATACGTATTTAATATCTGCAAAATAAAACAAACATGATGCACATACAAACATAAATATATTACATACATTATTAATGCATAGATATGCAACATAATATTTATATTTGATGATTTCATAATATCTACAAGTACATATTATATATATACACACACCGATAAAACTTAAACAAATAGTAAGGTAGAATATTACCATGCGTAGTACACATATTATTATAATAAATACACGTACAAACATAAAATATTAATGTAAAATATATGCCCAATATATTAATACCCATAAAAAATTAAAGCGTCCAAGACCATTATTTTAAAAATATAAGTAACAAATTAGACCCGGATAGAAATGGTGATTACAGTCGTTCGTCACGATATACGCACTAAGAAAGGGACCGTTCATTATGGCATGCACTCGAAGAGAGGGGTCTTTCAACGCGACATATACTCAAAGAGAGGGTCATCCATCACGACATACGCTCAAACAGAGGAACCGTTCATTATGAAATACGCTTGAAGAGAGGGGTCATTCACCGCGACATACGCTCAAAGAGAAACGTCATCCATCACGAGATATGCTTTAAGAAAGGGACAGTTCATTATGAAATATGTTCGAAGAGAGTGGTCATTCACCGCGACATACGCTCAAAGAGAAGGGTCATCCATCACAGTATGCGCTCTAAGAAAGGGACCTTTCATTATGACATGCACTCGAAGAGAGGGGACATTCATCGCGACATACGATCAAAATGAAGGGTTGTCCATCAAGGTATACGCTCTAAGAAAGGGACCTTCCATTATGACATGCACTCGAAGAGAGGGGTCATTCATCGCGACATACACTCAAAGAGAAGGGTCGTCCATCACGACATACGCTCTAAGAAAGGGACCATTCATTATAACATGCACTCGAAGAGAGGGGTCATTCATCGCGACATACACTCAAAGAGAAGGGTCGTCCATCACGACATACGCTCTAAGAAAAGGACCGTTCATTATGACATGCACTAGAAGAGAGGGATCATCCAACACGACATACGCTCAAAGAGAGGGGTCGTCCATCACGGTATACGCTCAAAGAGAGGGATTGTTCACCATGACTTGCACTCGAAGAAAGGGGTCATTCATCGCGACATCGCTCAAAAAAAAGGGTCATCGATCACGGTATCTGCACAAAGAAAAGAACCGTTCAGTATGACAAACCCTCGAAGAGAAGGGTCATTCATTGCGACATACGCTCAAAGCGAGGGGTCTTCCATCACGGTAAATGCCCAAAGAGAGGGACCGCTCACCGTGACATGCACTCGAATAGAGGGTTCCTTCATTGCAACATACATTTAATGAGAGGGTTCGTCCATCACGACATATGCTCAAAGAGAGTAACCTTTCATTATGGCATACTCTCGAAGAGAGGGGTCATTCACCGCAACATACGCTTAAAGAGAGGGGTCGTCCATCACGGTATATACTCTAAGAACGGGACCTTTCATTATGACAAGCAATCAAAGTGTGCGGTCATTCATCTCGACATACGCTCCAAGAGAAGGTCGTCCATCACGGTATACGCCCTAAGAAAGGATCGTTCATTATGACATGCACGCGAAGAGATGGGTCATTCATCGCGAAATACACTCAAAGAGAGGGATCGTCCATCACGGTATACGCTCAAAGATGAGGACCGTTCACACTTACAGGTACTCAAAGAGAGGGGTCATCCATCGGGACATAGGGTCGTCTATCACGGGATACACACTAAGAAAGGGTGTATTTATTATGACATGTACTCGAACAAAGGAGTCATTCATCGCGACATACGTTTAAAGAGAGGTGTCGTCCATCATGGTACACGCCAAAAGAGAGAGATCGTTCACCATGATATGCACTCAAAGAGAGGGGAAATTCTATCACGGGATACGGTCAAAGAGAGGGATCGATCATTACGACATACTCTCGAAGAGAGGGGTCACTCACCGTGTCATACGCTCAAAGAGAGGGGTCGTCCATCACGATATACGCTCAAAGAAAGGGTTATACGCTCAAAGAAAGGGTTATACGCTCAAAGAGAGGTTTCGTCCATCACGGTATACGCTCTAAGAAAGCGATCGTTCATTATGACATGCACTCGAAGAGAGGGTCCATCACGGGATACGCTCTAAGAAATGGACTATGTATTATGACATACACCTGAAAAGAGGGGTCATTCATCGCGACATACATTCAAAGAGAGGAGGTCGTCCATCATGGTATACGCTCAAAGAGAGACTGATCATTACGATATACTCTCGAAGAAAGGGATCATTCACCGGGACATACGCTCAAAGAGAGAGGTCGTCATCACGGTATACGCTCAATGAAAGGGACTGTTCATTATGGCATGCACTCGAAGAGAGGGGTATACGCTCAAAGAGAGGTGTCGTCCATCACGATATACGCTCTAAGAAAGGGACCGTTCATTATGACATGCACTCGATGAGAGGGTCAATCATCGCGACATACGCTCAAAGAGAAGGGTCATCCATCGCGGTGTACACTCCAAAAATGGGATTGTTTATTGTGATAAGCACTCCAAGAGAGGTGTCATTCATCACGACATACGTTGAAAGAGTGGGGTCATCCATCACGGTATATGCCCAAAGAGAGGGATTGTCACCATGACTTGCACTCGAAGAGAGGGGTCATTCATCACAACATACGCTCAAAAATAGGGTTCATCGATCATGGTATACGCTCAAAGAGAGGAAACGTTCAATATGATATTCCCTCGAAGAGAGGGGTCATTCATTGCGACATACGCTCAAAGCGAGGGGTCGTCCATCACGGTATACGCTCAAAGAGAGGGACCGTTTAACATGACATGCACTCGAAGAGAAGGGTCATTCATCGCGAGATACTCCCAAAGAGAGGGTCGTCCATCACGGTATACACTCTAAGAATGCGACCGTTCATTATGACATGCACTCGAAGTGAGCGGTCATTCATCGCGACATACACTCAAAGAGAAGGGTCATTCATCACGGTATACTCACTAAAGGACCGTTCATTATGACATGCACTCGAAGAGATGGGTCATTCATCGCGGCACACACTCAAAGAGAGGGGTCATCCATCACCGTATACGCTCAAAGATGGAGACCGTTCACACTGACATGCACTTAAAGAGAGGGGTCATTCCATCACGGGATACACTCAAAGAGAAGGACCGGCCATTATGACATACTCTCTAAGTGAGCGGTCACTCACCGCGTCATACGCTCAAAGAGAGGGATCGTCCACCACGATATACGCACTAAGAAAGGGTTATACTCTCAAAGAGAGGTGTCTTCCATCACGGTATACGCTCTAGGAAAGGGACCGTTTCCTTATTACATGCACTCAAAGAGAGGGTGGTCAATCATTGCGACATACGCTCAAAGAGAAGGATCGTCCATCACGGGATACGCTCTTAGAAATGGACTGTTTATTATGACATGCACCCTAAGAGATGGGTTATTCATCGCGACAAATATTCAAAGAGAGGGGGTCGTCCATCACAGTATACGCTCAAAGAGAGACCTATTATTACGGCATACTCTCGAAGAGAGGGTCATTCACTGCGACATACACTCAAAGAGAGGGGTCGTCCATTACGGTATACACTCAAAGAAAGGGACAGTTCATTCTGACATACACTGGAAGAGTAGGGTCATTCAACATGACATATGCTCAAAGAGAAGGGTCCATCACGATATACGCTCTAAGAAAGGAACCGTTAATTTTGACATACACCCGAAGAGATGGGTCATTCATCGAGACATACGCTCAAAGAGAGGGGTCGTCCATCATGGGATGCGCTCAAAAAGGGAGACCGTTCATTATTAAATACCCTTGAAGAGAGGGGTCATTCATCGCAACATACGCTCAAAGAGAAGTGTCGTCCATCATGGTATACGCTCTAAGAAATGGACCGTTCATTATGACATACCCTTGAAGAGAGGGTCATTCATCGTGACATGCGCTAAAAGAGAGGGGACCTCCATCACGGTATACGCTTAAAGAGAGAGATCATTCACCATGTCAAGTAGTCAAAGATAGGGATCATTCATAACGACATACGGTCAAAGAGTGGAGTCGTCCGTCACGGTATTCGCTTAAACAGAGTGACCATTCATTATGATATACTCTCGAAGAGAGGGGTCATTCTCCACGAAATATGCTCAAAGACTGGAGTCGTCCATGCCGATATACGCTCTTAGAAAGTGACCATTCATTATGAAATACACTGGAAGAGAGGTCTCATTCATCGCGACATACGCTCAAAGAAAGTGGTCGTCCATTACGGTATACGCTCAAAAGAGAGGGGTCACTCATCATGACATACACTCAGAGAGAAGGGTCGTCCATTACGTGATACGCTCAAAGAGAGAGACCGGTCCTTATGACATACGCTCAAATAGAGCAGTCAATCACTGCGGCATACGCTCCAAGAGAAGGGTCGTCCATCACGATTTACACTCTAAGAAAGGGACTGTTTATTATGACATGCACTCGAAGAGAGGTCAATTATCGCGACATGCACTAGAAAAGAGGGATCGTCCATCTTGGTATATCCTCTAAGAGAGGGACCGTTTACCATAATATGCACTCGAAGAGAGGGATCATTCAACGCGTCTACGCTCAAAGAGAGGGGTCATCCATCATGGCATACGCTCAAAGAGAGGGACCATTCAATATGATATACTCTCGAAGAGAGGGGTCATTCACCGCAACATATGCTAAAAGGGAGGTGTCGTCCTTCACGGTATACGCTCTAAGAATGGGTCGTTCATTACGACATGCACTTGAAGAGAGTGTCATTCATTGCGACATATGCTCAATGAGAAGGGTTGTTCATCACGGTATACGCTCAAAGAAAAGGACCGTTCATTATGACATGTACTCGAAGAGAGGGGTCATTCATCATGACATACGCTCAAAGAGAAGGTTCGTCCATCACGGTTTACGCTCTAAGAAAGGGACCGATCATTATGACAAGAACTCGAAGAGAGGGGTCATTCATTGCGACATATGCTTAAAGAGAGGGTCATCGATCACGATATACACTCAAAGAGAGTGACCGTTGATTATGACATGCACTCTAAGAGATGGGTCATTCATCGAGACATACGCTCAAAGAGAGGGGTCATCCATCACGCTATACACCCAAAGAGAGGGACCGTTCACCATAACATGCACTCGAATAGAGGGTTCCTTCATCGCGACATACGATGATAGGGGTCGTCCATTACAGTATACGCTCAAAGAGGGACCGTTCACTGATGTGATCCAAGCCAGCACCAAACTTCTTGGGGCCTTGCACATATTAGAGAAGAAGTGACAAGATTTAAACACTTGTGGTAAAGTTGATGATCTTAACAATTCAAGTTCAAACATGCTATTTCAAGCCGTGAATTTGGACTTGGAGCCTTGGCCATCTTTTGAACAAGAACAAAAGCAGCATGTTACTTTTTCATTTTAATAAATGCATTTGAGTGTTAGCCTAGTAGTGTGTTGCATGTAGTTGCATGAACATTTAGCTTGCATGAGTTTATATTATTTTGTATATTTAATTTCTGCAATTTTATCATGAATAAATAAGTATTTAAGCATGTTAGTTCTTTTAAGCTTGTTAGTTTAATTAATGCACGTTAGTTTATGCATGTTAGTTCATTTAAAGTCTAAGAGCTTATTGATGTTTGTTAGTTCATTCAATTAAACTGGTTCATTTACTTTAACTAGCTCATTAAGTTTCTTTCCAGCATTTGCTTTATTAAATAAAGTTGTTATCTAATGGTTGCTCATTTATTTTCAGCTAAGGTATTCATTTGGGATCAAATGGTAGATCATTTTCTACAAGAATGACAAGATATATACTACCAACTGAAGATACTTGAAGACACCACGATGGCTGATTAGTTTCAAGGCCTTCAAGGGAGATTTACACCACTTAAAGACTATCAGTTTCAACAAGAAAGCAATGCGTTGAAGAGCTCCTAAATACACCACTTAAAGAGGCACTTAAATACCACTTAAGAGCTACTTAATCCTCCATAAAGCTGATCAATTGTTTATCAAAGAAGACATGCAATGAAAGCCTTCATTATCACCAGTTAAGGGAGAGTAAAGGTGGGAATTAAAACAACACTTGATGAGGAAATTCAAGGAATAACTATCAACTTATTTTCCTATTTCTTAGCTTTCCAATGCACTTTGAATCACCTCAATCTGATATCAAAAGCTTAAGATATGATTAAATTGTTGAAGACAATATATGCTGGAAATTCAATAGGGAATACTCACAAGATGCTTCTTCCAAAAATTCAAGAGACCATTCAATTGCTGAACTCAATGCTTTTTCAACAGCCCATTAAAGGAGGATGAATGATAACTTAATCAAGTATCAACCCAAGGATTTCTACATGTGGATGATATGTATGTCTACATTCATTTTAAGAATGTCCATATTTATTCTTCTAGATCAAACTTTTGGCTGTCAATTGGAGATGGGATAACCTACAAATTAATAGGCCTTTAACACTAGAATAATGAGTCTTTAATCTCTGTCTAAGACAATCAATTTGTTGTCTTACACCTATAAATAGGAACTCATTCCATTGAAAAAAAAACTTTTGATATATATTACAACTTGAGAGTGTTTCTCTTTTATAGTTCTTTTTGTATTTTATCAGCTTGCAAGATTGTTCTTGTGGCATTCATCCCTGTTCATTTTTATTATATTGATGGTTCCTATTTTTTATAATTAGAGGGTCACAATCCACTAACCTTTCACCCAATTCACGGTTTAAAAACTCTTAAGGAACGGGTCTTCACTTTTTAGTTTTGGTTCCTCCTTTGTTTATACCGTACCATCAATTAAATTCCATCTCTTCACTTCCATCATCCATGCATCCTTATTTTCCATATTTCGTCCTAAACACAACAACCATATTATCATCATTCTATTTCACCACACTATCCATCCATTTCATATCCTCTTGTAAGTTTCATTTCAAAATTCCTATTTTTCATTTCAGTTACTTACTAGAATCAGGATTGGGTAATCACAAATACAAATTCGGATATTCCGCAACAGGATTCGTATTAATTGGTAATCAGAGCTATAGCGATTCAGTAAGTTGTTCGATCCATTTTCAAAAAAAATTGCAGAAAAAAAAGGAAGAGGAATTGAAAAAAAATCTAAAAACAAAGAAAGGTTTAAGAGGGAGGGATCGTATCCTAAAAGTATAAAAAGATATTTGGTTGTGATTTTTTCACCGCATTTTTTTTCCAGATAGCTACTTCATTCTTAATCCCCCTATTTGCTTCATCTTCTTTGTTTCTCATCCTAACCATTTGTTTCAGCCATATTCCACAATAACACTTGTTGAGCCTTGAGTAAGTTCTTCACGAACTTAGAAAAGAGAACAAGAGTGGTTAAAGGCAAGAGTGTACATCATGGGAAAAAGCCTATCCCAAGTGAAACACGAGTGTGAGTGCATTTTCTTTGGAGTGGAAAGGTGTGGATATGTGCCGGTAAAGTTTAATTTTTTTATCTAATCATGTCACAAAGATCTGATGACAGTGGTGAAAGGAATTTCCAATTTGCAAAACCATGAGTTGCTAGAAGCAATGGCAAAGGTGATGCAACAAGCTTTTAATCCTATTCACAAGAGTTTGGGTCGCCTTGAGATAGAATCTCATCGGAGATAAACCACTCCATTGAAGGGAAAAAGAAAAATAAATCGGAGAGACAACCCTCAATCTGTCTCTAGTTGTACATCAAAATGGAATCAAAAATCTTATGAGAAGAAATTCATCTCCCAACAAAGAGGCGTTGTTCGAAGTTTTGAGTCAATCAAGCGCAGCACATCTTCGTTCAATTCTAGAAGTTTATCACAAAACAAGCCAAAAACTTCTATTTCTTTTAGTCCCGAAAGTCTAGCTCAGTTTCAAAACTGTTTTGACAACTATGTCAAAGAAATACAAAGAGAGGGATCGTCCATCACGGTACAAGCTCAAAGAGAGGACCGTTCATCATGACGCACTCGAAGAGATGGGTCATTCATAGCGACATACGCTCAAAGAGAAGGGTCGTCCATCACGGTATACGATCTAAGAAAGAGATCGTTCATTATGACATACAATCGAAGAGAGGGGTTATTCATCGAGACATTCGCTCAAATTGAGGGGTCGTCCCTCACGGTATACTCTCAAAGAGAAGGACCATTCACCATGGCAATTACTCGAAGAGAGGGGTCATTCATCATGACAAACGCTCAAAGAGAGGGTCATCAATCATGGTATACGCTCAAAGAGAGGGACCATTGATTATGACATGCACTGAAAGAGATGGGTCATTCATCGAGAGGTACGCTCAGAAAGAGGGGTCATCCATCATGGTATACGCCTAAAGAGAGGAACCGCTCACCATGACATGCACTCGAATAGAGGGATCCTTCATCGCGACATACGCTCAATGAGAGGGGTCGTCCATCACGGTATACGCTAAAAGAGAGGGACCGTTCAATATGACATGCTCTCGAAGAGAGGGGTCATTCATCATGACATACGCTCAAAGACAGGGGTCATCGATCATGGTATAAGCTCGAAGAGAGGGACTGTTTATTATGATATGTACTCAAAGAGTGAGGTCATTCATCGTGACATATGCTCAAAGAGAGCGGTTGTCCATCACCATATACGCTCAAAGAGAGGGATTGTTCACCATGTCATGCCCTCGAAGAGAGGGGCCTTTCATCACGATATACGCTGAAAGAGAGGGATCGTCCATCACGTCAAACGCTCAAAGTGAGGGACTATTCATTATGTCACACTCTAGAAGAGAGGGGTATTCACCGCGACTTATGCTCAAAGAAAGGGGTCGTCTATCACAGTATACGCTTAAAGAGAGGGGTGGTTCATTATAACAAACACTCGAAGAAATGGGTCAATTATCGTAACATACGCTCAAAGAGAGGGGTCATCCATCATAACATACGCTCAAAGAGAGGGATCGTTCATCATGACATACGCTCAAAGGAAGGGGTCATTCATCGTGACATACGCTTAAAGAGAAGAGTCGTCTATCACGGTATATGCTCAATGAAAAGGACTGTTTATTACGACATGCACTTGAAGGGAGGGGTCATTCATCGTGACATACGCTCAAAGAAAGGGGTAATTCATCGCGACGTACGCTCAAAGAGAGGGGTCGTCTATCACGAAATACGCTCAAAGAGAGGGATCGGTCATTGTGACATACGCTCAAAGAGAGGGGTCATTCACCGTGACATACACTCAAAAAGAAGGGTCGTCCATCACGGTATACGCTCTAAAAAGGGACTTCTTATATGACAATCCCACGAAGAGAAAGGTCATTCATGACAATATATGCTCAAAGAGAGGGGTAATGCATCACAATATACGCTCAAAGAGAGGGACTATTCACCATGACATTCACTCGAAGAGAGATGTCATTCATCGCGACATACGCTCAAAGAGAGGGGTCGTCCATCCCGATATAAGCTCAAAGAGAGGGATCGTTCTTCATTATATACGCTTGAGGAGAGGGACCATTCACCACAAAATACGCTCAAAGAGAAGGGTCGTCCATCATGGTATATGCTCTATGAAAGGGACAGTTTACTATGACATATACTCAAAGAACGGGGTTATTCATCACGATATTGTTCGAATTTTAAACGAGTAAAAAGCTGAAATTTAAGATTAATCTGTATAATTTTGTTCAAAAACCCGTAATTAACTATTTAAACTCTTAAAATTTGATATCATAAAATTTGGTTATCGTTTTGTTAGGATTAAAATGTGTATGTCTAAAAGGGCTTTATAGAGAATTCATTCGAATTTTAATCAAGTAAAAAGCTAAAAAATAGAGATTAAGCTGTATAATTTTATTCGTAAGCCCATAATTAACTATTTGAACTTATAAAATTTGTTTGATAACATTTGTTTATCGTTTGGTTGAGATTAAATTGTGTATGTCTAAATAGGCTTTTCAGAGAATCCGTTCGAATTTTAAACGAGTAAAAAGCTGAAAATTTCAGGTTAAGTTGTATAATTTTATTCAAAAGCCCATAACTAACTATTTAAACTCATAAAATTTAATTTAATAACATTTGGTTATATTTTGTTGGGATTAAAACGTATATGTCTAAAAGGGCTTTATAGAGAATCCATTCGTATTTTAACCGAGTAAAATGCTAAAAATTTTAGATTAATCTGTATAATTTTGTTCAAAAGCCCATAATTAACTATTTGAACTCAAAAAATTGATTTAATAACATTTGGTTTTCGTTTTGTAGGGATTAAAACATGCATGTCTAAATGGAATTTATAGAGAATCCGTTCGAATTTTAAATGAGTAAAAAGTAAAAAATTTAGATTAATATGTGTAATTTTGTTAAAATTACCATAAATAACAATTTAAAATTATAAAATTTGATCTAATAATATTTCGTTATCATTTCTTTGGGATTAAAACGTGCATGTCAAAATGGGCTTTATAGAGAATCCATTCAAATTTTAACAAAGTAAAAAGCTAAAAAATGTTGATTAATCAGTATAATATTGTTTAAAAGCCCATAATTAACTATTTGAACTCATAAAATTTTATTTAATAACATTTGGTAATCGTTTTGTTGGGATTAAATCGTGCATGTCTCAATGGGCTTTACCGAGAATCCGTTTGAATTTTAACGGAGTAAAATGCTAAATATTTGAGATTAAGCTGTATAATTTTATTCAAAAGACCATAATTATCTATTTGAACTAATAAAATTTGATTTGATAACATTTGGTTATCATTTTGTTGAGATTAAAAGGTGCACGTCTAAATGGGCTTTATCGAGAATTCATTCGAATTATAACCGAGCAAAGAGCTAAAAATTTGAGATTAAAAGTTATAATTTTATTCAGAAGCCCATAATTAAGTATTTGAATTCATAAAATTTGATTTGATAACATTTGGTTGTCGTTTTGTTGAGATTAAAATGTTCATTTTTAAATGGGCTACATCGAGAATCCGTTCAAATTTTAATCGAGTAAAAAGCTAAAAATTTAACATTAAGCCACCTCCGCTTCATGGAACGAGTCACATTCCATCACCAAGCCACCCTTCTTCAATGGGGATAGATAACTACCCCTATTGGAAGAATATGATGAGGTTGTTCATCAACTCAAATGATTATGTCCTTTGGGATATAATCGAAGATGGCCCCTCAATTCCTATTAAGCAAGAAGGAGATCGGCAAATGCCTAAGAAGAGAAACGAGATGACCGATGAAGAGAGAAGAAGGATGTCCACAAACGACAAAGCTCTTCACATCCTATTTTGTGCACTTGGTCCCGACATCTACTCAAAGATGTCTTCATGCACAAGTGCCAAAGAAGTATAGGACTCCTTGGAGACAACTTATGAGGGCATAAATGATGTCAAGGAGACAAAGATAGGTTTTCTAATTCTCAACTACGAAAATTTCAAGATGGAGTCGGATGAAGACATCACCAAGATGTTCGATACATTCTCGGTGATTGTCAATGGTCTCAAGGGTTTCGGTGAGATCATTCTGGAAGAGAAACTCATTCGAAAGCTCATCTACTCTCTTCCCGAGTCTTGAGATAGCAATAGAACGTCTATCATTGAAGCCAAAGATTTGAAGACTCTAAGGCTTGATGCTCTTGTGGGATCTCTTCTCACCCATAAGATCATGAAGAAAGGAAGAGAAGAAGAAAAGAAGAAGGAAGAGGTGAAGATTGAAAAGAGAGAGGTTGAGAAGAAGAAGCAAGGGATTGTGATAGGATGTGACAGCGGAATAAAGATAAAATACAATAACAAAAGAAAAATATTAGAATAAATAGACAATGGTGTAAAGAAGAAGATAAAAAAATAGCAAACTTATTTGAAAATGGATTGTGGACTTGCTGTGAATAGGATGCATTATGGAATAGATTTATGTCCTAGGAACCCTCTTGATCGCAATTAATCAAGCAAACTCGATGATAAGCTCTAACCGACCCTCCAAGAATTGATTATCTTGGAAACCCGGAGTGTGAAGATGGCTTTTTCCACGAAAACTAGAAGGAAATCGTGTTGAAAACAAGCTTCAAAGGCACAAGCAACAATACTTGCAAAAATGTACTCAATAACATTTATTCTCCAAAAGAAATATTCAAATTGTGTATTTTTCCAAGAGAATAGACTACCTCCTTTTATAGCCTAAAGGAGACAACAAAATATCCTAAGAAGTAGCTATTTAATCCCTAAAAATCATCAGATTGATATCTTAATAGAAATGAATCTCCTAAAATCAGCATATGCTAATTAAAAGGAATCCTATGAAAGAAATTAAAATACTAATAAATATGGTTAAAGCTTTATAATCCAACTTTGAATTATTTTATTTTAATATTTAATTCATCGAAAAGCTTTATATATTAGTTTTTGGGATGAATTTTACAAAATCTCGTATCTAGTTTTTTGTATGTGCAGTCTTCTATAAAACGAACATATCTTGAGCTCTCGATGTCCGATTGATGCGTTTCAAGATGCGTTAAAAATGTAATTGAATGACGGTCAATATATTAGAAGACAACTCTTCCCATAAATGCCCGGATCCCATCTGAAAAATCGCCGCAAGTTGGCTGACTTTCCAAACTTTTCAAAATGATTCAGCTTTCTGCCCGATGTGCATTGCTTTAGCCCTCTCATGCACGTATCAGTTTGCTCTTAAGGCCTCAATGTCACAGGAAGAAGTGGATACTAGTGAAGAAGAAGAACTTGAAGAGTTGACTATGTAGCCAAAAGATTCACTAGACTCATGTGGGCCAACCGAAATAGGAGGTTTCAAAGAAAGATGAATTTCAAACCAAAGAGAAAATAAGAGGAGAAAGATCAAATTATTTGCTATGAGTGCAACAAGCTCGGTCACATTAGGACCGATTGCCCACTATACAAAAGAAAGGGTTTTAACAAGAAGAAGAAGCAAAAGTCTCACACCGCTACAATGGAGTGATGAGGGGTCATCATCTGATGAAGACAATGAAGTGGCCAACTTGTGTCTCATGGCTCTTGATGATCCCATGGTAACCCTTGAATTATCTTGTAATGATTTATCTTATGAACTTTATGATGCTTATGACGAGTTACAAGATGTGTATTATGAGTTGGTTTTAAAATTCAAAGAACCGATTTTAAAAAACAAGAAAATCATTTCCGATTTAAAAGAGAAAAATGATTCTTTGACAATCGATTTTGGATTTTGAATAAAAGGTTGTTGATTTAAATGATGATTTAAAGTTATTTCAAAAGGAAAATGTGAATTTAATCAACCTTAATTCAAGCTAGAGTGAAAATCACCATAAAGTGGTGAATGAGCTTAAGGAACAAATTAAAGTGGTTGGTAGTTCTACTTTTGAAAAAGGAAGTTCTTCAAAACCCAACCATGTGAAAAAGAACTTTCAAAACCACAAACAAAGAAATTTTCAAAAGCATGTTAGATATAGGAAGATTATGAGTGTATGGGTTCCTAAGGAACTCATTGTTTCTAATAATATGAATGTTATTGCTTCTTGGATTCCCAAGGGAACCAAGCTTTTAGGGACTAAGTCTCATGGACCCAAAATGATTTCGGTGCCAAAAGTTAAAAACTAAATCTTTGTTTGTAGGTTGAGCATTGCTTCAAGGCCAAAGCTTCAAGTCAAAACATGTGGTACCTTGATAGTGGATGCTCAAGGCATATGACCAGAGACAAGGGACGATTTAAGGAGTTAGATCTCAAAAAGGGTGGAGTAGTGACATTTGGTGACAACTCAAAACGCCAAATTGAGGGTATTGGCTCTTTTGATAATCACTCCTCTATTTTAATTAAAAATGTCTTGCTTGTTAATGATCTTAAGCATAATTTGTTGAGTATTAGTCAATTGTGTGATAAAGGTTTCTATGTCTCTTTTGATAAACATGGTCATAAAATAATAGACATAGAATCAAATAGAACAATGCTCATAGGTCATCGCATAGGAAATATTTATATGGTGCATCTAGATAATATTAACCTTTCTCATGCATGCTTAGTTTTTAGTGATGAAAATGATGCATGGTTATGGCATAGAAAACTAGGACATGCTAGCAAGAGTGTTTTAGAGAAACTAGCCTCCCAAAATCTAGTTTGAGGTTTACCTAAGCTCAAGTTCTCCTTAGATAAAATTTGTGATGCATGTGCAAAGGGTAAACAAAAGAGAGTTTCTTTCAAATCCATTAATGATGTTTCAACTAGTAGAGTATTACAATTGATCCATATGGATCTTTTTGGACCTATTAGGAGAACTAGCTTGGGTGGAAAATGATATGCTTTTGTTATTGTTGATGATTACTCTAGATACACTTGGGTTTTATTTTTAAGTACAAAAGATGAAGCCATAGAAAAATTCATCACATTTTCAAATATTTCTCAAAATGACCTTGATCAAAGAATTTCTTATATTAGAAATGATCATGAAACCGAATTTCAAAATTTAGGTTTTGAGAATTTTTATAATAAAAATGTGATTAGCCACAAATTTTCTGCTCTGCGCACTCCTCAACAAATGGGGTAGTTTAGAGGAAAAATAGAACTTTAGAGAAAATGGCTAGAACCATGCTTTGTGAAAATAATTTACCTAAGTATTTTTAGGCGGAACCACAAACACTTCATGTTATATTATTAATAGAGTAATGATTAGGCCAATTTTAAAGAAAACTCCTCATAAGATTTTAAAATCCAAAAAACCTAACATTAGCTATTTTCACCCTTTTGGGTGCAAGTGTTTTGTTTTAAACAATGGAAAATATAATTTAGGTAAATTTGATGCAAAAAGTGATGAAGTTATTTTTCTTGGATATTCTTTAAATTCAAAGGCTTATAGAGTTTTGTTGAACTTAGTTGTAGAAGAGTCAATACATGTGGTTTTCGATGATAATATCCTTCTAAGGAATGATTCTTGTGATGACGATAATGTAGGAGTCATTGAAACCATTGATGATGGACAAGCATCAAAGGTGGATGGGACTCCAACAAACGAGGAAACACAAGATCCTCCACTAGAGGCTTTAGGAAATGTAAAGCTTGAAGAAAAGGAAGTGAGCTACCCAAGAGAGTTCAACTATGTTAAGAGTGGTGAAATCTTGGGTGATCCATCCAAGGGGGTAACTACTCGTTCTTCTCTTAGATTAATGAACCATATTGCTTTTATCTCATGCATAAAGCCTAAGAATATCAATGAAGCTTTAGATAATAATGATTATTAGATATTAGCTATGCAAGAAGAGTTAAATCAATTTGAGAGAAGTAATGAATGAACATCAGTTGATAGGCCTAATAATAAATCTACTATAGGAACTAAACGGGTCTTTAGAAACAAACTACATGAGAGTGGTAACATTGTCAGAAAAAAAGCTAGACTAGTTGCTCAAGGTTACACTCAAGAAGAGGGGATAGATTTCGATAAAACCTATGCACCCGTAGCTAGAATGGAAGCCATTAGGATGCTACTTGTATTTGTATGTTATCATGATTTCAAGCTTTTTCAAATGGATGTCAAAAGTGCTTTCATAAATGGTTTTATAAATGAAGAAATGTATGTTTAACAACCACCGTGTTTTGAAAATCCTAAATTCCCAAACCATGAA
Organism: Abelmoschus esculentus; assembly: GCA_035048815.1. Lineage (NCBI taxonomy): Eukaryota > Viridiplantae > Streptophyta > Magnoliopsida > Malvales > Malvaceae > Abelmoschus > Abelmoschus esculentus. Next base: position 14,214,429 of record JAUCBN010000007.1, on the reverse strand, counting down.
CTCGAAGAAAGGGGTCATTAATCGCGACATACGCTCAAATAGTGGGGTCGTCCATCACAATATACGCTCCAAGAGAGGAAATGTTGATTATGACATGCACTCGAAGAGAGGGTCATTCATCGTGACATACGCTCAAAGAGAAGGGTCGTCCATCACGATATACGCTCTATGAAAGAGACCGTTCATTTTGACATGCACTCAAAGAGAGGGGTCACTCACCGCGATATACGCTCAAAGAGAGGGATCGTCCATCACATTATACGCTCTAAGAAAGGGATTGTTTATTATGACATGCTCTCGAAGAGAGGGGTCATTCCCCGCGAAATATGCTTAAAGAGAGTGATCGTCCATCACGGTAAACGCTCTAAGAAAAGGACCGTTCATTTTGACACGCACTCAAAGAGAGGGGTCATTCATCGCGACATACGCTTAAAGAGAGGGGTCGTCCATCACGTTATACGGTCTAAGAAATGGACTGTTTATTATGACATACTCTCGAAGAGAGGGATCATTCCCCGCGACATACCCTCAAAGAGAGTGATCGCCCATCACGGTATACGCTCTAAGAAAGGGACCGTTCATTATGACATGCACCCGAGGAGAGGGGTCATTCATCGCGACATACGCTTAAAGAGAGAGGTCATCCATCACAGCATACGCTCATAGAAATGGACCGTTGATTATGACATGTACTCGAAGAGAGGGCTCATTCACCGTGATATACGCTCAAAGACAAGGGTCGTCCAGCACGATATACAATCTAAGAAAGGAACCTTCATTTTGACATGCACTCGAAGAGAAGGGTCATTCATCGTGACATATGCTCAAAGAGAGGGGTCATCTAACATGTTATACGCTCTAAGAAGGGGACCGTTGATTATGACATGAACTCGAGGAGAGGGGTCATTCATCGCCATATACGCTCAATGAGAAGGGTCGTCCATCACAGTATATACTTTAAGAAAGGGACCATTCATTTTGACATGCACTCAAAGAGAGAGGTCACTCATCGCGACATATGCTTAAAGAGAGGGGTTGTCCATCACGGCATATACCCAAATAGAGGGATCGTTCATTATGACATACGCTCGAGGAGAGGGGTCATCCACCGCGATATACCCTCAAAGATAGGTATCGTCCATCACGGTATTTGCTCTAAGAAAGGGACTATTCATTATGACATTTACTCGAAGAGAGGGCTCATTCATCGTGAAAAACGCTCAAAGAGAAGGATCGTCCATCACTTTATACACTCTAAGAAAGGGATCGTTGATTATGACATGCACACGAAGAGAGGGGTCATTCATCTTGATATACGCTTAAAGAAAAGGGTCGTCCATCACAGTATACGCGCTAAGAAAGGGACCGATCATTATGACAAGAACTCAAAGAGAGGGGTCATTCATTGCGACATACGTTTAAAAAGAGGGTCATCGATCACGATATACGCTCAAAGAGAGGGACCGTTGATTATGACATGCACTCAAAGAGATGGGTCATTCATCGAGACATATGCTCAAAGAGAGGGGTCGTCCATCACGGTATACGCCCAAAGAGAGGGACCGCTCACCATGATATGCACTCGAATAGAGGGTTCCTTCATCGCGACATACGTTTAATGAGAGGGGTCATCCATCACGGTATACGCTCAAAGAGAGGGACCATTCATTATGATATACACCCGAAGAGAGGGGTCATTCGTTGTGACATACGCTTAAGGAGAGGGATCGTCCATCACGGTATATGCACAAAGAGTGGGACCATTCACCATGACAAGCACTCGAAGAGAGGGGTCATTCATCGCGATACATGCTCTAAGAGGGCGGTGGTCCATCACGGCATACACTCAAAGAGAGTGATCGTTCATTATGACAAACGCTCCAAGAGAGGGGTCATTCACCGCGACATACGCTCAAAGAGAAGGTCGTCCATCACGTTATACGCTCCAAGAGAGGGAGAGTTCTTTATGACCTACATAGGAAGAGAGAGGCCTTATATCATTGTGACATACGCTCATAGAGAAGGGTCGTTCATTATGACATACTCTCGAAGACAGGGGTCATTCATCGTGACATATCATCAAAGAGAGGTGTCGTCCATTATGGTATACGCTCTAAGAAAAGGACCGTTCATTATGACATGCACTCGAAAAGAGGGGTCATTCATCCCGACATACGCTCGAAGAAAAGGGTCGTCCATCACGGTATACACTCTAAGAAAGGGACTATTCATTATGACATGCACTCGAAGAGAGTGGTCTTTAATCGTGACATACGCTCAAAGAGAGGGGTCGTCCATCACGGAATATGCTAAAAGAGAGGGATCGTTCACCATGATATGGACTCAAAGAGAGGGGTCATTCATCACGACATACTCTCAAAGAAAGGGGTCGTCCATCACGGCATGCGCTCAAAGAGAGGGACCATTCATTATGACATACTCTTGAAGAAAGGAGTCATTCACCGTGACATATGCTCAAAGAGAGGGCTCGTCCATCACGGTATACACTCTAAGAAAGGGACCGTTTATTATGACATTTACTCAAAGAGAAGGGTCATTCATCGTGACATACGCTCATAGAGAGGGGTCATCCATCACGGTATACGCTCAAAGAGAGTGATCATTTATTATGACATGTAATCAAAGAGAAAGGTCATTCATCGCGATATACACTCAAATAGAGGGATCGTCCATCATGGTATATGCTACAAGAGAGGGACTCTTCACCATGACTTGCACTGGAAGAGAGGGGTCATTCATCGCGACAAATGCTTAAAGAGAATGGTCGTCCATCATGACATACACTCAAAGAGAGGGACCATTAATTATGACATACTCTCGAAGAGAGACGTCATTCACTACGACATACGCTCAAAGAGAGGGAACGTCCATCACAGTATACGCTCTAAGAAAGGGTCCATTCATTATGACATGCAGTCGAAGAGAGGGGTCATTCATCGCGACATACGCTCAAAGAGAAGGGTCGTCTATCACGTTATACGCTCTAAGAAAGGGATTGTTTATTATGATATGCACTCGAAGAGAGTGGTTATTCATCGCGACATATGCTCAAAGAGAGGGGTGGTCCATCAAGGGATACGCTCAAAGATAGAGACCGTTCACTATGACATGTACTCAAAGAGAGGGGTTATTTATCGGGACATATTCTCAAAGAGAGGGATCGTCTATCGCAACATACACTCAAAGAGAGGGACCGTCGATTATGACATGCACTCGAAGAGAGTGGTAATTCATCGGGACATACACTCAAAGAGATGGGTCTTCCATCACGGTATACGCTCTACGAAAGGGACCATTCATTATGAGATGCACTCGATGGGAGGGGTCATTCTTCGCGACATATAATCATAGAGAGGGGTCGCCCATCACGGTATACGCTTAAAGAGGGGACCGTTAACCATGACATGCACTTGAAGAGAGGGGTCGTTCCTCAGAACATACGCTCAAAGAGATGGGGCATTGATAACGGTATACGCTCAAAGAGAGGGACCGTCTATTATGACATGCACTCAAAGAGAGAGGTCATTCATCGCGACATACGCTCAAAGAGAAGGGTCGTCCATCACGGTATACGCACAAGGATAGACCATTAACAATGACATGAACTCGAAGAGAGGGGTCATTCATCGTGTCATATGCTCAAAGAGAAGGGTCTTCCATCACGATATACGCTCAAAGAGGGACCGTTCACCATGACATGGACTCGAAGAGAGGGGTCATTCGTCGCGACATATGCTCAAAGAGAAAGGTCGTCTATCATGCTATACGCTCTAAGAAAGGGACTGTTCATTATGGCATGCACTCGAAGAGAGGGGTCAGTCATCGTGACATACGCTCAAAGAGCGGGGTCGTCCATCATGGTATATGCTATAAGAAAAGGACCATTCATTATGACATGCACTCGAAGAGAAGGATCATTCATCGTGACATACGCTCAAAGAGAGGGACTGTTCACCATGATATGCACTCGAAGCGAGGGGTCATTCATCGCGATATACGCTCAAATAGAGGGGTTGTCCATCCCTACAAAATCAAAAATAGAGGTACCATTCAATATGACATGCTTTTGACGAGAGGGGTTATTCACCACGACATACGCTCGAAGAGAGGGGTCTTGCATCACGGTATACACTCTAAGAAAGGGATCGTTCATCACGGTATACGCTCAAAGAGAATGATCGTCTATCATGGTACACGCTTAAAGGAAAAGAGCATTCAACATGACATGCACTCGAAGAGAGGGGTCATTCATCGTGATATATGCTCAAAGAGAGGGGTCGTCCATCACGGCAAACACTCAAAGAGAGAGACCATTCATTATGATATACTCTTGAAGACAAGGGTCATTCACCGCGACATACGCTCAAAGAGAGGGGTTATCCATCACGATATACGCTAAGAGAGAGAGACCGTTCATTATGACATACACTCGAAGAGACGGGTCATTCACTGTGACATACACTCATAGAGAGGAGTCATCCATCACATTATACGCTCTAAGAAAGGAACCGTTCATTATGACATACACTCGAAGAGAGGGTCATTCATCGTGGTATATGCTCAAAGAGAATAGTCGTCCATCAAACGGATGATTTGCAAAGGTGGCCGAATAGTAGCCTTAGCGTTTGTTCAATTGGTGGTGTCTCCTTCCTAAACGGTTCGGTTGAATGGTGTCTCCTTCCATGAATTGTTATAACTTTTCGGTTCAAAATTCCAGCCTACACAATCTTCAGTAAATTGTACATATCTCAAGTTTACCATATCGGATTGATGCAATTCAACATGCGTTTGAATGATAAGAGACAGAGGAACAACTTTCATGAAGACATCAAAACCTAATTCTATTTATATCTTGCTCGAAATTTGCAAACCACTAGACCATCATGAATTTGCCCAATGAAGAGTGCTATCTCTTTGTCTTGGCGCCCAAACATGTTTTCCTCCGTGGTTGGTCGGTTGTGTCTCTTGGGGAGGGAACATATCCTGGCATTGCTTAGCTGAAGTTTGTAGGGTGAGCTAAGATGAACTAGTGTTGAGCTGAGCTAGCTAGCTGATTTGCTAGCAGAAAGTTCACCATCTTTGTGTGATGTTTGAGCTAAACGGCTAACCCCTAGCTGAGTGAACTGATCCTTAGGGCCATAATACTCTCCTTAATCCATAAGAGTGTGTAGGAGCTGATCTAAATCCCATATGAATTGAAATTCACCTTTTGTCGATTTGAGTTCATTCTAAATTCGTGAGCTAGAACGAAGCTAGCAGTCACTTCATTGCACTGCCTAGGAGTGTTTAGTACATTTTGGTGCTGAGTAAACATGTGGTGATTATTCATTGTGTTACATGTCTTCAACATGTAATACATTGTATAACTTTCCTTTTAGTGCCATTTGACCTCCGAAGGCTATAATGCACTTGTGAGTATATGCCTCCTTAAGTTGCTTGGCCTTAGAGCGCATGATAGGACCTGGTGGTAGCACTCCTGGGTCTTGATTAATCTAAACATGATCATTGTCTTTCTAAGGCATGCACACATCATCCCACCCTTCTTTTTGGGCGATTTGTCCCAAATCGTCGTTGTCTTCATATGGGAATAAATCAGAAACGTTGAAGGTTGCACTCACCTTGTAGTCTCCAAGAAGGCCAATTTTTTAGGCATTGTTATTTATTTTTTCTACTACTTGAAATGGTCCATCTCCCCTTGGTAGTAGTTTAGACTTTCTTTGGTTAGGAAACCTTTCTTTACAAAAATGAATCCACGCCTAATCTCCTACCTCAAATGTGACATTCTTCCTTCCTTTGATGGCTTGATACTCATATTTCTTAGTTCGTTACTCCATGTTTTCTCGTACCTTTTGGTGAAGTTTCTTGACAAATTTTGCCTTGTTCTCACCATCCTTATTAAAGATCTGTTCATGTGGCAAGGGTAAAAGATCCAAAGGAGAAAGAGGGTTAAATCCATATACTACCTCAACGGGGGGTGTTTAGTGGCTGATGATGTGCTCAATTGTAGGCAAATTCCACATGTGGTAAGCATTCCTCCCACATTCTGGTGCTCTTTTGGATGATGGACTTTAGAAGCATAGATAACACTCGGTTGACCACTTCAGTTTGACCATCTGGTGGCAAGTCATTGAGAAAAGTAGTTTAGTACCTTACTCCACAAAGTTCTCCGGGAGTGGCTAAGAAACTTGACGTCTCGATCAAAAATGATAGTCCTTGGTATGCTATGCAAACGAACTACTTCTTTGAAGATTAAGTTGGCAATGTGAGTTGCAGCATCCGTCTTATGACAAAATATGAAATGAGCCATCTTCGAAAATCGATTTACTACCAGACAAATAGAATATCTTCCAGCTTTGGTTCTTGGCAATCCAAGCACAAAATCATTGAGATGTCTTCCCATGGTGCGGATGGAATAGGCAACGGGGAGTACAATCGGTTGGGCATGACTTTTGACTTAGCCTTTCTACAAATAAGACATCTTTCACAGAAACGTTCCATGTCTCTTCGCGTTTTAGGCCAAAAGAAATGTTCCTTCAAGATGTCTAACGTCTTGTGTATGCCAAAGTGTCCCATTAATCCTCCTTCATGTGCCTCTTGTAGCAATACTTCTCGGATAAACCCTTATGGTATGCACACTCTCTTCTCCTCGAAAAGATATCCATCTTGCTTATAATATTTTCCTTCAGCAAACTTATCACAAGATTCATATCTTTCCTTGAAATCATTATCAGTGGCATATTGTTCTTTGATAAAAGAGAATCCAAAAATTTGAGAATGTAGTGAGTTAAGAAGTAGGTACCTTCTTGAGAGTGCATCTGCTACTACATTGTCATTACCCTTTTTGTAGTGGATGACATAGTAAAAAGATTCGAGCAATTCAACCCACTTTGCGTGCCTCATCTTAAGTTTGCGCTGGCCCTTGATATGCTTCAAAGCTTCATGGTCGGTATGAATCACAAACTCCTTAGGTCATAAATAAATATAGCCATGTTTCAATGGCTCGTATGAGGGCATACATCTCCTTGTCATATGTAGGATAGTAGAGCATATACCCAATTAGCTTTTCGCTAAAATAGGCTATAGGGCGCCCTTCTTGTGTCAAAACAACCCCTATCCCAAATCTAGACGCATCACACTCAACTTCAAAGGTTTTGTTGAAATTTGGTAATGCTAATAAGGGAGCCTCTGTTAACTTCCTTTTGATCTCTTGAAATGCCTCCTCTTTCCCTTTACCACATTTAAAGATTGGATTTTTCTTAATAATCCCGGTTAAGGCGGCGATAATAGAACTAAAGTTGGTAATAAGTCTTCGGTAAAAACTAGTCAACCCATGAAAACTACTCACTTGACTGATGTTGGTAGGCCTTGGACACTCTTGTATTGCTTGAATCTTCTCCGGATCTACCTTTAATCCCTGTGAGCTTACAATAAATCCTAGGAAAGATAACTCAATAGTACAAAAGATACATTTTGACAGATTGGCATATAAATGCTCCTTTTTCAATGTTTTATGAACTTCCCTTAGATGTTTCTCATGGTCATTCAAGTTGCGGCTATATATCAGTATATCATCAAAGTAAACAACACAAAACTTACCGATGTAAGGCTGTAAGAAATGATTCATCAATCTAATGAAAGTTCTAAGGAAATTGGTTAGGCCAAAAGGCATAACCATCCACTCGTACAAACCTTGCTTAGTTTTGAAGGTTGTTTGCCACTCATCCCCTTCTCGCATTCTGATTTGATGATAGCCACCTTCGAGATCAATCTTGAAGAATATGCTAGCCCCATTGACTTCATCTAACATATCATCCAATCTTGGTATGGGATGCCGGTACTTGATTGTGATTTGGTTGATAGCCCTACAGTCCTGATAAGTGCTAAAAAGACTATTATTTTCACATTTTTCATGAGCAATAATTACTTAATCTACACCTACTTGGACTAATGCGTGAGCTTAATGTGTGATAATTGGATGTTTTGCCTTCGTAACATATAAGGATGATATTTATGAAAAATGTAAGCTTTAATACATCTTTATGCATTTGCAGGTAGATGTGGGCCGGGGCAGTAACTAAACTCTAAGGTCGCGGCAACATGATAAGAAAGCCTAGAAAACAGTGAAGGACAATGAGCGAAAATAGGGCAATGAACTATAAAGTAGTCCCTGATCGAACACACCACAGATGGGAGCTTCTACTGATGGAAGCTGAGCAAACTCAAAGTTAGATCTCCGTCGGGGTAGCAGAAGCAACCCGCCGAGACGGGGAATTCAATAACACCGGAAGTTAAAGCGGTGATCGACTTTAAGAGCATAAAAAGCTAGATTTTTCTAGATACTCTACGTGGCGGTTAGAGTTCGAGAAGACAATGAAAAGTTGGAAAGAAATTAGAGTTTGTGTTTGGTCAAAACTCATTAAATTACATTAAATTAAAGAGATTCACCTATTTAAGGTAAGCAACATCCAAACCAACTCTACCTCTTCTCCAAGGCTGATGTCACCCTAATTTTAGCATATACATAGGATGTGTCATTCAAGAAGAAAGAGGAAGGGAGTTCATTATAGATCTTAGAGATTTCTTTGTTTTCATTATGTTCTAAATTCTTCTAGGGTTTAGGTGATAGTTATAGAGTATTGTGGGAGAAAATTGTTCTTTGCATTCTTGTTTTATGCAATAAAATATCGAGGTTTGTTTATTCTTTGCCCTTCATTGTTCTTGCATTCAAGCTCGGGAGAGAAGTTTGTGAGAGATTTATTTATCTAATATCGGGAGAGTTAGATTTACGAAATGAATAAGTACATATTTTTCAAGATAGAAAATACTAACTCGACCTAGGGATAGGTTAGAGTTTCATCGGCTAAACGAAGTGTGAGATTGGTTGGTGGTTATAGTTGATTCTTGCCGGGAGGTATCATCAAGATTAGTCATCAACAGTACTTCGACTTAGGGATAAGCGGAGTCATCAGAGGACACTTTGTCGGACCTTGGAGAAGTCCACCCAAGAGCAAGGGATTGCCGCGACGAATGTAACCCTTCACTGTTAGGGCAGTAAAACTGCAGTTCTGCCGAGGAATGTTGTATAATTGCATCAGACAAAAACAAGTCAATGGAACCTACAATACGACTCAACTAGATAATTGAAATGAGTTGTGTTTTTATTTAATTTCTTTTGCAGAGCGAGAAGAGAAAGGAAACATATTAAGTACACCAATCCCTGTGGAGACTATACTCTATATTCATCACTTTAGTACTTGCAAAGTGTACACTTGCACAAATTGCGCAACTCTTTCTACACGCAACAAGATTTTTGGCGTCGTTGTCGGGGATCGGGAACTAAATTTTTGTAATCTCTATTTTCTTGCATTATAAGTTAGTTTTATTAAAATTTGGTTTTTACTGGTGTATGACCAGGGCAAACCCAAGCAATCCTTTGTACGAGCTAGATCCTGAGATTGAACGCACGCGTCAAAGGTTGAGAAGACAAATCCGAGTAATTATGATAGATAACCCGGTAGAACAAAACATACTTGCTGGCAATGGAGGACTCCCGCCGCCACCATTGTCGCGGCAGCTTATAGTTCGAGATTTCTTGGAAGAAGATTTGAACGGGTTAAATCTACGAGTTGTTACACCAGAAATCGAAGCGGCCCACTTTGAGCTAAAACCTGTCATGTTTAATATGCTCAATACCATTGGACAATTTGGTGGGTCATTAACCGAAGATGCCAAGCAACACCTCAAATCATTCATGAAGATCTGTAATTCATTCAAAATCCAAGGAGCCCATGAAGATGTTTTGAGACTAAAATTGTTTCCCTATTCATTGAGGGATACGGCAAAGACCTGGTTAAATAGCATTCCAGCAGGATCCATATCATTCAAGCAGGATCCTACTAATCTATATGGTTTTAATGTTTGAAATTTGAAGCAAAAACCACTCAGCCTTATCAAAAATTGCCTCCTAGTGCTTAAAAACAAGAGTTGCATTTGGCTTGCACTCCCTTGAACGCCCACACATGTGCACAAGGCTCCAATTTGTGTCTCACATACATGGCACATGCCTGGGAAACCTTCCCCTCGAGTAGGATAGCTTTCGGTTTCCGTAGGTCACTTCAGCTTGAGTTGAGCTAGCTAGAAATTGAGTAGAGCTAGCTAGAAATTGAGTAGAGCTAAAATGAGTTAGCTAAGAGTGTTAGGAGCCAAATGGAACTGCGAGCTAAGCCTCTGAGCTACCTCGAGCTAAGGTAAGCTGTGTGCACTACTTTGAGCTTCTTCTAAGTTTAATAGAACTCAATTGAGCGGGCGTTGAGCTACACACAGTCACTTGAATTGGTGTTTTCCTACATACACTTACTTGAACTGCTATCCTCTCTTGTACATGTGACAAAACAAAGGAAAAATATTCAAAGCATTGTAAACTTATTGAAAACATTCAAGTAAGTTATAAAATAATGCAACCTTATTATTTAGACACACAATGAGTTGAAATAAGAATACAAATACACTTATGTGCTAGAATACTTATCTAAAAACACATATTAATTAGTGTATACAATGCATATACTTATATATTTAATAATACTATTGCAAATGTTACACTTCAATACGTAACATGTTGTAAACTCGATTTTCTAAGGCACAAGCATATTAAATAAATAAAAAAATGTGTAAACACTTGTGAGAAAGAACTTCCCTGAAATGTTTTACCTTAGAATGCATGATCATGGTTTATGGCATAGATGTGCTCACATCACAAAGAGAGGGGTTTTCTATCACGTCATAGCTCAAAGAGATAGACCGTTTATTATGACATACACTCAAAGACAGGGGCATTCACCGCGACATATGCTCAAAGAGAGAGATCGTCCATCACGATATAGGCTCTAAGAAAAGGACTGTTCATTATGACACACAGTCGAAGAGTGAAGTCATTCATCGCGATGTATGCTCAAAGAGAGGGGTCGTTCATAGGGTATACGCTCTAAGAAAGGAATCGTTCATTATGATATACACTCGAAGAGAGGGGTTATTCATCGTAATCTACGTAAAAAGAGAATGGTCATCCACACGGTATAAGCTCAAAGAGAAGGGTCGTTCACCATGACATGAAGTCGAAGAGAGAGGTTATTCATCGTGACATACACTCAAAGAGAAGTGTTGTTCATCATGCAAAATACTCAAAGAGAGGGACCATTAAATATGGCATACGCTCGAAGAGAGGTATCATTCAACGAAACATACGCCAAAAGAAAGGGGTCGTCCATCACGGTGTACGCTCTAAGAAATGGACTGTACATTATGATAAACACTCGAAGAGAGAGGTCATTCATCATGACATATTCTCAAAGAGAAGGGTCGTCCATCACGGTATACGCTTTGAGAATGGGACCGTTCAGTATGACATGCCCTCGACGAGAGGAGTCATTCATCATGACATACGCTCAAAGAGAGGAGTCGTCCATCATGGTATAAACTCAAAAAGAGGGACCGTTTACCATGTCATACACTCGAAGAAAAGGGTCATTTATCGCAATATACGCTCAAAGAGAGGAGTCACCGATCACGGTAAACGCTCAAAAAGAGGGATCGATTATTATGACATACACTCGAAGAGAGGAGTCATACATCACGATATACGCTCAAAGAGAAGGGTCGTCATTACAGTATACGCTCTAAAAAAGGGATTGCTCATTTTGACATGCACTCGAAGAGAATGGTCATTCATGGTGTCAAACGCTCAAAGAGTAGTGTCGTCCCTCACGGTATATGATCTAAAAATGGTACCATTCACTATGATATGCTCTCGAGGAGAGGGGTCATTCATCGCGACATATGCTCAAAGAGAGGAGTCATCCATCATAGTATACGCTCTAGGAAAGGGACTATGCTCAAATAGTTAATTATGGTCTTTTGAACAAAATTATACAGATTAATCTCAATATTTCAGCTTTTTACTCAATTAAAATTCGAACGGATTCTCTATAAAGCCCATTTAGACATGCACGTTTTAATGTCAACAAAACCACAACCAAATGTTATTAAATCAAATTTTATGAGTTCAAATAGTTAATTATGGGCTTTTGAACAAAATTGTAAAGATTAATCTAAAATTATAAGCTTTTTACTCAGTTAAAATTCGAACGAATTCTCCATAAAACCCAATTAGACATACACGTTTTAATCCCAATAAAACGACAACCAAATGTTATTAAATCAAATTTTATGAGATCAAATAGTTAATTATTGGCTTTTGAACAAAATTATACATATTTTTTTAGTTTTTTACTCGTTTAAAATTCGAATAGATACTTGGTTAAAATTCCAACAGAGAATACGGATGAACTTCTCTCCCTTCTCTGTCTCTCTTTCGCCCTCACTCATGCTTTTTTTTCTTCTTGTTCTTCTCCTCAGTTTAGAGACCATCACTGTCGATCTAAACATCCTAGCCAAGGGAGAGGAAGTTCCAGCCGGACAACATGTACAATCTCACAAGATTAGTCATTTTTCTACATCTTTTTATATTCCATGTTTCCTCTTTTTTCTCTGTTATAATATTTTTTATCGACTGTTTTTCCTTATTCATTCATCTACAATGGTCTTTACAAAAATTGTTTCTGCTAGTTTCTTGATTATGGATGCTTTTGTATCGCAGTTTAACTCTAACTGTCGGAGTTTGTATTATGAGTTTGTGGGTTTCTTTATCCCAGATTTGTTTCTTCTTTGAGAATATTCTCCTTTTGCTTTCAACTACGATCACACAAGCCCTCTTGCAGTCTTAACGAGATCGTCTGGAGGTTTTCTTTTTGATCTTGTTCCCTAGTCGTCACATTTCTTTTGGTTTGCTAATTTTCTATACAGATTTGTGCTTGTCTTTTCTTTCCTTACTAGTGTAAATCTTCCTATTCTTTCTGGTTATTTTCTTTGTCTCTATTCAATTTCATACAGTACAATATTTTCGCCAATCTACCCTTGCAAAGGGATATTGTCGCGACCTCTTAAAAAATGTTTTTAGGTGTAAAATAACTTGGCCATTGGTTTTAAAAAATATGAATTTATCAATTTTAATCTTGAAAAACTCAAATTTTAGAAAAATATATAATTTAATTTTGAAAAATTGATTTGGAGTCGCCACCAGCCACTTAGGTAGGCCAGACACTATAAAATAAACCAGAGATTCATTTAAAAAAACTTTGGGTTCGGGAGTCGGTTACATGTAAAGAAGACCCTTACAAACGCCCAAAAATTAGTACCTTAAAAAACATTACGTGACATTAATACTTTGAAGATAGACATTAATTTAACTTTTCATTGTTAATTGAACATTATTTGAATTTTGGATATCCTTTTGATTTAGAAGTTACACCACCTATAAACTTGAGTTGAACGATACGTTCTCTAGATAGGAAACCTCAACCGAATTTAAAGAAATGTAACTTCCGCCTCAAAAGGCTAAAACAAAATGCATGACCTTTTTTATCTTGTTCATTTTAAGTTCTAATCCTAAAAAGGCTCCATTGCTTAAGTGTTTAAAACCTAAGTTACAAATATTACTAGTTACTTACCTATCTATTTTATTTAATTCTAAACCTAAGTTATTTTATCAAAATTCTAGGTTTTAATAACACATGAATTCGATGCCAAAGTACACACTCTAGGTCAGCATCATGGTACGTCAAAACACCAACCTCTTTAGTGTATCCGAGACATAAGATTCAAATGCTATGCTACTAAATTATCTACCTAATTAAATTAATTAATTAATTAAAGCGACTAATCCTAGAAGGATCTAAATTAATTAACTTAAATATTTATTAGGTGACCTCCTTAAATATGTCATGCAATACGTAAAATAAAGCATAGAACAAAGTAAAGGAACTCAACATTTTTATTAGAATCATAGGAGTACAAAATTACATCAAAAATTTCATCATGAATGAGTACAAAGGGACATGTATTGAAAGAGATCAAAAGGGACTCGGAAGCAAACCTCGTACAAAGGATAAGATTTAATTAAATGTGAAATTAATTTTAAAGCTTAGGATTTTTAATTAAATTAATTAATTAAACTTTCCTAACTTCAAATTTTAATTAAAACCTAATTAGAATCTAACTTGGTGAATTTTAAGTTCAAAGGTTTAATTAGGATTGGATTAAACTTAATTAGGTTGATCTTTAAAGTCTTACCTTAGAAAATTAAAATTAATTAAGAGTCTTAATTAAAAATAATTTCTAAATTTTTAAGAATTTAATTTTAACCTAATTAAAGTTAGATTGGTGAAATTTGGGGTTAATTAGACCTAAAATTTTAAATCTTATCTTTAGAAATTAATTTAAATTAATTATAATAATTAATTAAAATTATTCCCTAAATTTTAAGAATTAGAAAGCCTAATTAAAGTCTAATTTGGTGAATGTTTTAAGGTTTAAGGATAAACTAGATCTAATTTAGGTGAGTTAATTTTAAAGCTTATTTTTTAGAAATTAATTAAAATTAATTTAAAATAATTAATTAAAATAATTTCCAAAATTTTAATTCACACCTAATTTAAGTTTAATTTTAGTTTTAAGGTCAAATTAATTTCATATTAGATTTAATTAGATTAAATTAATTTTAAAGTTTATTAAAAATTAAATTAAATCCTAAATTAGAACTTAATTAACTTTTAAGTTTTAAAATTAATTTTTATCCTAATTGAGTCTAAAAATTAATTAATTTAATCCTAGGGTCTAATTAGGGTGAAAAAGGACCTAATTGAGTGAAATCTAAAAGTTTAAGGGCCTAATTGAAGGTTTAGAGACTAAATTGAATAACGGTTTAAACCTAGGAGGACTAAGAAGGCAATTTCACCCTCCAAAAAAAGCCGAAACTAAAGAGGAAAAGAATTTACCGTCGGCGACCTCCTTTGCTTCCTCACCGATTGAAATACTCCCCCTTACTCAAGCTTGTAATTACTCCTTTGAATTCTGATCTCAACTCCCCTTTTTTCTTCGTTTTGTTCTGGCCCCCTTTAAACTTGAAATCCTCCTCCTTTTATAGGATTCAAACTCAGACTTTTAATTGAAGTAGAAAACTCCAAACAAAATTCAAATCCCTACAAACACTCCACCAAATCCCCAACTCCCGCAAAATCTTCTCTCAACCGAAAATTTCTCTTCCACAACTTGATTTTCTGTTTTTATTATTTTTTATATTTTTTATTTATTTTTTATCTATTTTCAGCTATTATTTTTATTATTTATTATTTTGTTTTTTTATTATTTATTTTATTATTATTACTATACTTATTTAAAGAGGAAATTCGTGTTGACAGCTGCCCCTCTTTGCTCAATGCTGCGGAGCAGGAGATGGGCAAAGACTAAAAAACACGAATTTTGTTAAAGTCCTGAAGCTTGAAGTTGTTCTTCTCATTTCGAAATTCTTCAAGCGAAACCTTGTAACGCAACTTGAGGTTACTCTTCTCTCTGAAAACCTTCGTCTTTGGAATAACTGGAGCTGTTCTTCTTATCATAAAATTCTCCAGGGTCTGAAGCTGTTCTTCTCACTTCGAAATTCTTCAGAAGGAATTCCTTAGACTCGTCAAATGATGGAGCTTCAGGCTGTTCTTCTCACTTCAAAATTCCTCAAACTTAACATCATGCCCGGAGGACTTAATGATGACCCGGAGGATTTAACATCATGCCCGGAGGACTTAATGATGACCCGGAGGATTTAGGATCGTATTGCCTCCTAGATTGTGCAAACGATATCATCACTCCTGAAGGTGATGGACCGGAGGACTTAACATCATGTCCGGAGGACTTAATGATGACCCGGAGGATTTAACATCATGCCCGGAGGACTTACTGATGACCCGGAGGATTTAATAGTGGAATATGGAGTTGTTCTTCTTATTACGAAATTCTCCATCTCCACTGAAGAGTCTGAAGCTGTTCTTCTCACTTCGAAATTCTTCAGACGTAAGCGGTGAAACTTGAAGCTATTCTTCTTATTACAAAATTCCTCACGCTACACCACTTCTTTCTGGACTCAAGCCAAAAGGTTGCCGGTAATGTTTGTTGTAGTTGAATTCTTTAAATCTTGTTGAATTCCTTCAAACGAATCTTGGGATCTGAAGTTGTTCTTTTCATCTGAATTCCCTCGAACATCTGGTAAATAAAGATTTTTGTTGAAATCCGCATCTTCAAGCGGAAAATCTTGCTTAACTTCATCTTCTTTGTTGAGATCTTTTTCCTCAAATAGAAATCTGTATTGGTCTCTGTTGACCCTTTGAAATGTTTGTTTTTAAATTTTCTTCCTCTGAGATCTTTGCTTGTCCTGATCTCGATTGCTTTGTCAATCTTGCAAATTCCTGTTAAAATTTTAAAAAAATGTTTTGAATGCTTGGGTTAGCATGTTTTACCCTATGGATGTCTAACCGTATGATGCATGAACCATGGTCATTGAGGGACACTTGAATGTACACTGGTCTTCTTCATTGGACCTCCTTCTGTCATGACGACATCTCACATCTACAACTTTGTACTCTGCTTGAACTTTTTGAGCTCTATCATTGATTTTCCTAATCAGCTTGTATTCTGCCCCACATCTCATGGGCTATCAGTTTCTCGAAGCAATAAGTTCATGAACATTGTTCCTCCCTTGTCCATTCTGATCTGAAATCTCACGTGCAATAATGCTTTGCTGATCCTTTATCATGCTGAGTTTGCCCAACTTTCATCATTTAGGGTGTGCAAAATATCATAGGTCCCTGAATTTTCTCCTGATCCCTAAACCTTTCATAGTCCTTGAACTTTCACCAAGCTGGACTAATATTCATCATTACAACTACAAAACTCAGCAATGACACAGTCCGTACGTAAATGCCCCATGTTTACTTGTATCATCTTCGTTGTTCGATATTTTGGTAGTTCAAAGCATCATTTGTTCCTCGTCATACCATTCATCATTCACCTCTTGTTCTGCCCGCGCTTAAAGGATTAATTGCATCATAGTAATTCCCATGAAATCCTTTACTTTTTGTATCTAATCAATTCATCTACAAGATGCTTGTTAAGCAATAAGCAAAAATGCTCAAAATAGTATTTTGAAATCATTGAAAAATTTTGATTGTCATGGAAAACAAAAACAAAAAATTAGGCCTCTGAATATCAAGTGAAACAAAGCCTTCGTACAAATTTGAAAAGATCAACTCTGATGTGACCATTTTCCAATTTATTAGACTTTCAGGAGAAACATTCTCATTTTTCTAATTCTACCATGTTTAGGTGGCACTCTTTTTCTCACTAGCTCATCATACCCAATTTTCCTCTCTTTTCTGATCTCGATCAAGCATTAAAAGACTAAAAATCCTTGAAGAAAGGTTAACCCTGGTAAGCGGGATATATTCTGAAGACTAACTCTCCTTGTTTCAATACCCGTATATGGTCAAAATGGTCTTTTGTGGCTTCTAATGTGGGCTATGGTTTATGGCTACCAAAGAAAGGATATATAGGCTCAAATAATTCAAGGGTGATAAAATCAAGGATCATTGTCGCACTGATCTGAACATACTCTGATGAAATACTTTTTTCTTTGCGGATCACTCTAGGTTGACCCTTTTTTGGATTTTCACCCTAGAGGTCATTTCCTTTTCACCACTTCTTTTTTCAGTGGTTCATCTCATCAAAATATTTCACTGAACTTTATGTTCATTTTTTTTTTATTTTGTGCCAACAATTTGAATTTTGGCTTCTTTTTCTTGGTTTTGTATTTCACTTTTATTTTCTGCCACTGATTCACAAGGCATCACAACCAAGCATATTTCACTTTGAAACACATTTTCATCCTCTTTTGCCCCCAGCGTAGGGGTGATCCTTGATTTGGGTTGAATCGAAAAAAAAGCAATATTAGGCTCAAAGGGGACAACAACTGATATTTATTTTCTTTCTTTGAGAAGGGTTATCAAGGAATGCCAAATATCATCCCATACTTGGATACCTTTGAAGAAAAGCAGACTTCAGTTGGACGATGTTTTGAGTTATCACTTCATTCAAGGACTTTATTCAACAATGCTTGAGAGGAAACTCACTCAAAATTTATCTAGGATTTTCCTGTGATTCCTGAACACTCATTAATGTCTTCCTTTGGGCCTAAATAAAGTAGAAAAGATTCACATTGGTGAAGTTGATCTCCGAATTTGATATTCAATACCTGAAAGAATGAAATCAATGGTATATGTATGGGTACTCAAAAATTAACCCACAACAAAGAATCAAAGAATCAAAAAAATATATAAAAAAAAAATTTAAAGAATCAAAGAATCAAAAAATATAACATGTTTGCCACTTGAGAAAAACACATATGAAACAAGCATCTTAGACAAATAAATTAAAAAACTCCCTTAGAAAAGACACCCAATGCTCGTATGCAAAAGCAACTGGGATGATTCAGGGCATTACTCCGCAACGATCCCAAAAACACCCTTTTTCTTGACGTTTAGACATGAACAAGATAGATTTTTTCATATCTCTAAACCATCTTGGAAAAGTTAGTCCTGACGCTCTGAATCTTCAACGGGCATATCATCTTGAACATTTTCTTTGGTCTTCCATTGTTGCACCAACTCCTTTGTCAAAATTCTTTTATCAATCAGTTTCTTGATTTCTTCCAGTAAAGATCTACATTTATTAGTAGCATGACCTGGTAATCCCATATGAAACTCACAAACATTATTGGAATCATAGCTTTGAGCGAAAGGGCTTGGCACTTTCTTCATTGGCTTGGGAGTAATATATTGAGCTTCAACAAGATAAGGAAATAAATCGGTAATAGGCATTCCAAATATCTCCTGATCTGCATTTTTTTGGGGAAT
The DNA here is from genome assembly GCA_035048815.1 of Abelmoschus esculentus. Classification (NCBI taxonomy): domain Eukaryota; kingdom Viridiplantae; phylum Streptophyta; class Magnoliopsida; order Malvales; family Malvaceae; genus Abelmoschus; species Abelmoschus esculentus. The sequence goes on along the minus strand of JAUCBN010000007.1, from coordinate 14,195,554 downwards.
CTTCTATTGCCGCCATGAAGAACTGGGTGATCTTTCCCTTTTACGACTTCGGGAACCTTGAACATTACACTCATTTACCTCTTTCGGCTTCTTATCTTCTGTGGAACTTTTGAGCCTGGGTTCAATTTTCCCTTGTTGGATTCCAACTTCTATTACTTCGCCAAGGGCCATAAAATCTTTAAAGTTGCCCCTTGAATTCGTATGCATTTTATCGAAGAAAGGAGACGGCAAAGTCTGATGAAACATTTCAGACATTTCCTCTTCTATCATGGGTGGTTGCACCTGAGATGCTAGCACCCTTCATCTCAATGCATAGTCCTTAAAGCTCTCATCATCTTTCATTCTCATACTCTGTAAAGTCCGACGATCTGGAGCCAAGTCTATGACATACCTGTATTGCCCCAAGAATTCTTTCGCCAAATCAACCCATGTTCGAACCTGTTCTCAACTCAATCTGTTGTACCATGTTGCAACAGGCCCAGTCAAGCTATCATAAAAGTAGTGAACCATTATTTGGTCATTATCTAGATATCCTTCAATTTTCCGACAGTACATTGTCAAGTGAATTTTAGGACAACTAGATCCGTCATACTTCTCAAAAATAGGGATCTTGAATTTTGGTGGAATAACCAGATCAGGGACTAGCAAAACTCCCTTACACTAAACTCGGAGTCCACTCCTTTTTCACTTGCCTTAATTTTCTTCTAGAGTTATGTACACATATTTGTCAATTGATCAACACGTTCTAAGGAAAACGTATTCATACTCGAACTTGATACTCCCGGGTAGATAGTTAGACATGGCTTCGAGATTTGGTCATTTGCCTTTGGTTGAGGCTTTTTCATTTCTTGGACACTTGCAACTTCTCTCACGTTCTCATCCATGATATCTGATTCTCGACCTTTTATTAATGTATGGCAACTATCATCGAAACCCTCAACCACCTTAGATTCATGTATGCTAATGCAATGTTGATAAAATAATAATGGTATGATATAAAATAAACATATGCATTAATGTAATAAGGTATTGATCCCAAGAGTGATTATCGTAGAATAACTTTCATTTCATGTAATAAGATTTATTACATCAAATATCAAACGCTAAAGGTATTTGCGAGTCTTAACCCCTAATTCCTTAACTTTCTCTAAGAACCCTGCTAACTTCTCATTATGATCTATCACCGGGTCGATGTTTTGACTCAATTCTACCGCCATATCCGCTAAGCTTTCTATTTCTTGAGCCATCTCTCGTGCTGCATCTTTTATGTCATCATCTTCACTTTCTACACATTCCTTCTTAACATCCTTAGCGAGATCTTGGTAATCTGATCGCAAGGTTTGTAACTCTACTTCTAAGTTATCTCTCCCTTGCATCAACCTAATTACCTGAACCTCGTACTCGGAATGATGTTGTTTCTTCAAAATATTTTCATCTCGGACTTCATGTCTGCCCCCCGAATTAGGCTGACTTTTTTCTTCAAACTTTAACTTCTCGCATTTCAACAGACTCTGAACTTTACGTTTCAAAGCCATGCAATTTTCAACTGAGTTTCCTCGTACTCCATCATGAAATTCACAATGAGCATCGGCATTATAACATTTCGGGTACGGCGGTTGTAATGGTGAGATAAAATGCGGAGTTATTAGTCGAGCTTCTATCAACTGAGGATATAATTCTTTGTATGAAATGGGAATTGGGTCAAACCGATTCTTGCAGCTTTCTGTCTTCTGAGAACTAGGAAAAAGGATCTTGGAACCTGAACTTTGCTCTGGATGTTCGACTGACTTTATCGGGCGGAACACTTCTTTCATTTTTGATTTTCCATGGACCGCTGTGACTTTCTCAGGTTTTAGGTCTGGTACATTTTCGGTTGGCTTGCTCACACCAATTATAAGTGGTGATTTGTATGTGTACCGATCCTTTTTCGGCTCTTCTTCCATGTGCCTCTTCCCTTTAGTCATGTTCATCATCATGGTCTTCAGCTCACTCATTTGTCTTTTTAACTCTTGCATTTCAGCATCTCTAGAGTCTAATGAGTAATCTTCAAGTAAATTGTCCATCCTTCTCAAGCTCTGACTCAACCTCGTCTTCGACCTACAAATCCCTTTAACTGTTATGATCGCCTTCTATCTCGACAATCACTTTTAGATCAATACCTTTATGCGATGTGATGCAAAGATATCAACATGTTAAGATGATGCAAAAACAAAATAAAATAGAAATAGAAATCAGCACAATTATGTACAACAACCTAAATATAAATCTACTTTATAATGCATGAATGCAAGAGGGTATTAAATTCGGAAAACAATTTCTTAAAAATATTCGTTTGTCCAAAAAGGATTCACTACAAATTAAAGATAGTTTATAGAAAATTGTTAGCCCTAATCCCCAAATTGGTCAACTCATGTAGCCGACGTACGATAACTTCTCCATGCTCTTGCTCAATGTTCGGCTACTTCAGAAGAGTTGTGGCTTCTATCGATAATGTTTGTACATAAGATGTGACGCTTCCGACCTTTGGAATTGACCAACTCTGATTCTGGATGATACGCTGCGCTGCTTCATACTTGGTCTTTCACGCTCCTCCTCCTGATGGCAAGCTATCACTTTTCTCATGCTGAACTGCTTCTGGCCATGTCCAGACTTCTGTATTATCTTTGCCTATAATGATCCCTTTTGACATTTTTGGATACTTCTAACTTTATTGTTTTCCAAATTAATACCCATGCAAATGATATGCCAAGTAAAAGTAGAATGCATAAAAGGACCAAAAAAACGAAAACAGAAAGAAAAAGTGTTAGTAGGATAAATACAAAGATAAAATAAAATAATAAAGGTGCTGGAAAAGTAACCAGAGAACATGATAAATTACGTAAAATAACTAGAGAGCATGCTAAATTGCATAAAGTAACTAGAGAGCGGGTTAAATTGCATAAAATAACCAAAGAGCATGCTAACAGAGAAATTCTAAGTTTGGCGGCATTTCGGCAACATACCGCCTGATCTTATGGTTCCTGTCTGGCTCTAGAAGGGGTAAGTTTCTACTCTATATGCGGTTTTGTTCTAGATACTGGGTTCCCGAACTATCGTTACCGTCTACTACGACGATAAGACATCGATTCAATGATATAGGTCCCTTACAACGAAGGTGAAGACCCCATGATGCGTAAGGTTAACATACCGAAAGCAGATAAAAATTCAAAACTCGGAGCTGGAGAGCATCACGTCGGATAATATCTAACTCCCACTTAAGGGTAAAAGCTCGGATCGAGAGCTTAAGCATGAATGACAAGATATATTATGAAAGTAAAAAGTTATCTTCATTCAAATAATGTTCACTTAACAATAAAAAATTAAATTAATATCTATCTTCAAAATGCTGCAATGCCACGTAAAGTTTGAAAAAAAAATTAGGCTTGACTCACAAAAAATAATTTTTCAAGTACCCAGCGGAGTCGTCAAGCTGTCGCGACCTCTTAAAAAACGTTTTTAGGTGTAAAATAACTTGGCCATTGGTTTTAAAAAATATGAATTTATCAATTTTAATCATTCAAATTTTAGAAAAATATATAATTTAATTTTGAAAAATTGATTTGGAGTCGCCACCGGCCACTTAGGTAGGCCAGACACTATAAAATAAACCAGAGATTCATTTAAAAAAACTTTGGGTTCGGGAGTCGGTTACGTGTAAAGAAGACCCTTACAAACGCCCAAAAATTAGTACCTTAAAAAACATTACGTGACATTAATACTTTGAAGATAAACATTAATTTAACTTTTCATTGTTAATTGAACATTATTTGAATTTTGGATATCCTTTTGATTTAGAAGTTACACCACCTATAAACTTGAGTTGAATGAGACGTTCTCTAGATAGGAAACCTCAACCGAATTTAAAGAAATGTAACTTCCGCCTCAAAAGGCTAAAACAAAATGCATGACCTTTTTTATCTTGTTCATTTTAAGTTCTAATCCTAAAAAGGCTCCATTGCTTAAGTGTTTAAAACCTAAGTTACAAATATTACTAGTTACTTACCTATCTATTTTATTTAATTCTAAACCTAAGTTATTTTATCAAAATTCTAGGTTTTAATAACACATGAATTCGATGCCAAAGTACACACTCTAGGTCAGCATCATGGTACGTCAAAACACCAACCTCTTTAGTGTATCCGAGACATAAGATTCAAATGCTATGCTACTAAATTATCTACCTAATTAAATTAATTAATTAATTAAAGCGACTAATCCTAGAGGGCTCTAAATTAATTAACTTAAATATTTATTAGGTGACCTCCTTAAATATGTCATGCAATACGTAAAATAAAGCATAGAACAAAGTAAAGGAACTCAACATTTTTATTAGAATCATAGGAGTACAAAATTACATCAAAAATTTCATCATGAATGAGTACAAAGGGACTTGTATTGAAAGAGATCAAAAGGGACTCGGAAGCAAACCTCGTACAAAGGATAAGATTTAATTAAGTGTGAAATTAATTTTAAAGCTTAGGATTTTTAATTAAATTAATTAATTAAACTTTCCTAACTTCAAATTTTAATTAAAACCTAATTAGAATCTAACTTGGTGAATTTTAAGTTCAAAGGTTTAATTAGGATTGGATTAAACTTAATTAGGTTGATCTTTAAAGTCTTACCTTAGAAAATTAAAATTAATTAAGAGTCTTAATTAAAAATAATTTCTAAATTTTTAAGAATTTAATTTTAACCTAATTAAAGTTAGATTGGTGAAATTTGGGGTTAATTAGACCTAAAGTTTTAAATCTTATCTTTAAAAATTAATTTAAATTAATTATAATAATTAATTAAAATTATTCCCTAAATTTTAAGAATTAGAAAGCCTAATTAAAGTCTAATTTAGTGAATGTTTTAAGGTTTAAGGATAAACTAGATCTAATTTAGGTGAGTTAATTTTAAAGCTTATTTTTTAGAAATTAATTAAAATTAATTTAAAATAATTAATTAAAATAATTTCCAAAATTTTAAATCACACCTAATTTAAGTTTAATTTTAGTTTTAAGGTCAAATTAATTTCATATTAGATTTAATTAGATTAAATTAATTTTAAAGTTTATTAAAAATTAAATTAAATCCTTAATTAGAACTTAATTAACTTTTTAAGTTTTAAAATTAATTTTTATCCTAATTGAGTCTAAAAATTAATTAATTTAATCCTAGGGGTCTAATTAGGTTGAAAAAGGACCTAATTGAGTGAAATCTAAAAGTTTAAGGGCCTAATTGAAGGTTTAGGGACTAAATTGAATAATGATTTAAACCTAGGAGGACTAAGAAGGCAATTTCCCCCCCCAAAAAAAAAAGTCGAAACTAAAGAGGAAAAGAACTTACCATCGGCGACCTCCTTTGCTTCCTCACCGATTGAAATCCTTCCCCTTACTCAAGCTTGTAATTGCTCCTTTGAATTTTGATCTCAACTCCCCCTTTCTCTTCGTTTTGTTCTGGCCCCCTTTAAACTTGAAATCCTCCTCCTTTTATAGGATTCAAACTCAGACTTTTGATTGAAGTAGAAAACTCCAAACAAAATTCAAATCCCTACAAACACTCCACCAAATCCCCAACTCCCCCAAAATCTTATCTCAACCGAAAACTTCTCTTCCACAACTTGATTTTTTGTATTTTATTATTTTTTATATTTTTATCTATTTTCAGCTATTATTTTTATTATTTTTTATTATTTATTTTATTATCATTACTATACTTATTTAAAGAGGAAATTCGTATCGACAGATATCACCAAAACCTTCATCGGTGTCTATTTTCTTTGACCGTCTCTCTTGCCTACCATGTCCATTGCCACCATAATAGCTATTTCGACCACATCTAAATACTGCCACCATGAGTTTTTATCCATGGATTCATATGTGATATGCTTTATTATATCGTCTTGTTTTGGATTTATACACTTACCGATATTCATACTTTTTACTGTTCGTATCCATGTTCTCTTTGACCACTCTACACAATCATTAAGTATTACAGTGGTCAGTGGCAAATACCATGAGTCCTTGCTCATGGCTTCATCTGTCGATAGTACGACCAAGACCATGGGTATTTGGACTACGCAACACTCAATGAGGGTTCTCGAATCCATATCAATCTCTACTACTACCTTGATATGGACTCTTATGCTGTTCAATAATATTTCAATTACCGAACTCACTAGAATTAACATTCCACGTATCTGGGATTCTTGGAATCCTTATTTCTTGACAACTACCGTATCCAATATGAACTCTACTTTCTTAGCTTCTTTGATATGGGCTGTATTTGTTATAGTCGCACCTTTGGGGAAGTTGGCAGAACATCTCTACTTGGGACCTTATCTTGCCTCTACTGCAAGATTATTCTCTGCCTGTAGTCGTCTTTTACCCTTGAATGTTTTGCTCTGTGGAGACTTTCTCACAACTGTTTGGAACTCCACTACAACAATCTCTAGATATTGTTTACTAGCTGTTAGGTTTCATTTTTTATTATCCTCAGAGGACATCAGTAACATTCTGGGGTTGCTTTGTTATTTTCCTCTCACTAGACGACTACATGACCTTTCATGGACTGCTTTTAATATTTTACCAAGAGATCTCTCTATTTCCATTGCTTTCTATCCACATAGATCTTATCAATTCAATCTCTTATTGTTTTATGTATATTATACCTCCTTTTTCTTGCTTGTTCGGTATATTCTATTCTCACCATGCTTGTTATCAGGTTTTACCGTGATTATTCTCTTTTATTCTTCTTTTACTGTTTGTCATCTTGATTACTTTTTCTCTTCCTTTATTGCCTTCTCGACTTCTTGGAACTTTGGCGATTCCCGTACTCATGGACTATATCAAATCTGTGACTCGTCTTATTCTTTGGATCGCTTCATTGCTTTTCTTTCTCCTGGATATCTTCATCTTTGGTTACAAGAACCGTCATCTCTTCTCGCTATGAACCTATCATCATTTTCTTGGAGTTGGTCTGGTCTATTTCACTCGAATTTTGGGTACATCTCGAAGACCCTTGCCTCTTTTGTCTATCTACGAACCACATCGACTATTTTCGAATCATCTGGATCATCCTTAGTTCAACCTATGGAATCAACACGATACAGGTTCTCCTCTAAGGATATAGATGATCAGGTGATTGTCAAAGCTTTTAATGGAATTTGGACTATGGTCAAGCTTGTTTCTATCCGAATCCTGAAATCGCATCTGTTTCTCATAGGTTTCAAAGATGAGAAGATCAAGGTTGATATCCTGGCCAGGGGCCCTGTACTTACAAAGATGAATGACTTGCTCTATCTCAGTACAATCCTGCTATCAATCCTGATGAACATGTCTTCACAAAGATGAACATATGGGTGTATATCTATAACATTCCATACTTTTTTCTTGCTTCGTAGAACTCTACCATAACATTGGAGAATCACTAGGGTCCAAAATTGGCACAATAACAAAAATCGACACTAGGAAGATTGACTTCAACATGGTTGACTACCTACGGGCAACTCCCAAGCGTCTTGTCCTCTCTACTTTAGGAAGAGGTACCAAGAGAACTCCGTCTTCGGATGAGACCAATAGGCTTAAACGGCCTAGAGCGACTAGCAAAGCACCTTCTGAGAAACATGGGATGAGCAACACAAAAAACTCTCCGGCAGAGGTTGACTCTAATCAACCGTACCGAGCAAAATGATACTCTTTTTTTGGAACTGTCCGGGCTTTGGTATCGCCCAGACAGTTCATGCTTTCCATCATGGTGTCTCAACAATTGTCATCATTCTCATTCTTTTTCTTTTTTCTAGTTTTGTCGGCTTGCTGACCTATCTTAGGATCTAGTTAGTTATGCGTGGCTATATAACCTTTGTTTTTAGGCCTTTTTATTCGAAGTTTTTTTAGAATAATAATATTTTTACTATTTTTTTTATTATTTCTTATGTTGTTTTGTTGTTCTCTTTTCTTTTCTCAAATGTTCCTGCATATCTTTGTTATCTTTATCTTTATGTTTTTCCACATAAATACCACCTTTTCTTTCGATCTTATTGTTTTCTACTTATATTCCATCAAGTTTTTTTATTCGACCATATGTACCACCCTTGGAATGGGCTTTCTCCAACATCATTCATGATGTCTCTTTATCCAACAAATCTCTACACATTCTTCCAGAGTATACTTCCCCTAATTTGAAAATTATAATTCCATATCTTGAGGATAACTATCTTCTTTCAACTATTACAAGGACATGTTTGCTTTTTACTCTACAGGAATCATCTAGAACAAGTTTCCTAACCGCTTTGCTCTTGATTTGTAACATCCCGTTTTTGGGGTTATTAGTTAGGATTAGTTAGGTGAATTCGATTCGGGATGAATCGGGTTCTCCGGTTCATTAATTCCGGGAAAAATAAAATAAAGATATTTTTAATTAAGTAAAATAATGATTTAGAGGATGGTTTGAAATACTAAAAATATGTTTCAAATTAAAAGAAAATAATTTGGATTTTTATAATGATTTTTAATTATGCTTAATTATGCATAATGACCAATTTGTAATTTTTAGAAATTTGAGGGACTTAATTTGTAATTTTCGGCCATAAAGATGTTTTAGTGACTAAATTGAAAAGCAAGCTAAACTTAGAATCCTTAGAGGGCCATAAACCCATTTTTAATTTTAATGATGATTTATTCACCAAAATAAATATTTTAATTACTTTAATTTGGTTTCTTAATCATTTTCTCCTAAAACTACTTTTTACCCATTTTTCTCTCATCTTTTTCTCTCCTTTTCTCTCCACTTTCTCATCATCTTTTATTCTCAATTCCTTGCTGATTTTTGCATCTTTTTACATCATTTGCATCATCCTTCCATTCTTTACAAAACCAATGCATTGATTTCATCAAATCTTCATCAAATTGCAAGGAATCAAGAAGGGGAAAATCTCCTAATTTTGGTGAATAGATCCTAAAGGTAAATTTTCTGGATTTTTATTATTTTCTAAGGTTCTTTATTGAAATTCCCAAGTATTAGCTTGTTCATCTTTAAATAAACATTTGATTCTATGTTTTTAATGTAAGATCTAATGTTTTGTTATGTTTTTGTGAGATCTTTATGGATCTTGTTTAATGCTGGAAATTATATGATTTCAATCATGTTTTGGTGATGATTTAATGATTAATTGAGTCTTGATTTGAGATCACATTAATTAAATCCTAGAATAATGTAATCGTTGTAGTTTTAAGGTGTTTTTCGGTTGTTTTATGGGCTGTTTTAGATGCTTAGATGTTGCTGGAGATATAAGGATGGTTTGGATGTGTTTTTGGATCATAATTGAAGTGGTTTAGATGTTAGATTCGTTAGATTTTGGGCTGATGTTGTTCGGATTTGTTTCGGCTTAGATTTCGGTCTTTTCGGCTAAGTTTTTGGTAGTTTAATGGTGATCAGATGTGGCTGTTGGTTTGAGCATGTTTTGATGTGAGAATGCTCTGTTTTTAATGTTGTAGAAGAGGTACAAGAAGAAGCTTGATTGCTGGTGCGTTAGTGCGTTCATCGGAAAGCGGCGAAAGCTTATTTCGTTTGTTGGTGAGTGGTTTTCGGTTTAAAAGCGAAATGCGTTTGGTACGTTCTGTTTTTGGGGACTTTGGAAGAGTGTGAAAACCTTCCATAGTTCAAGAGTAAGTAAAGTATTTGTTTTAAGGAACCGGTATGAGTTTCGGCTATTTTTGACAAAGGTATTTCATTGATAAAGCATGAGATTTATGGAAGTGCATGAACATGTTTTGAATTGGTGCATACATGAGAGATACTTGCTGAATGCATAGCTTATTTAGCATCCTTGAATATAGAAGATTATGGGAAATGTTTTCGATTACAACATGGTTATTTGCCTATTATATGATGGTGCCTTTGGGCATGGCTTTTGGTTCATTTGTTGAACATATTATGCATGCATTATGAGCAACAAGTTATTTGATTTGGAATACAATTTGGTTATTTGCCTTATATATAATGGTGCCTTTGGGCATGGCTTTTGGTTCATTTGTTGAACATATTATGTATGCATTATGAACCGCAAGTTATCATGCACATTTGATTATGATATTGCCTTAGTGACACTAACTTTATATACGAATACAAATGACGTCATTAGGGTTGTCATAAGTGCACTATAATCAAAACTGAAAATATAGAATTTTGCCTACACGTAACAAGGGAGACTTTGTGTCCAACCGTGCGTGGTAGAGCCGCCTACACGTAACAAGGGTGACTATGTGTTCGATCGTGCGTGGTAGTGCTAATGGTGACTTAGTGTCATGTCAACGGTGACTTAGTGTCATGTCAATGGTGACTTAGTGTCATGTCAATGGGGACTTAGTGTCCTGACGAGACGAATGTCTCATGGATCCGCGTATTCGGTGAGCTTAAGGTTCACATTAAGTGATCACTAGAAAGCCAATATACATACTTGAAATTGAGAAGAGGTTTGAGCATCATTCATCATTTGTTTTGATATGGTTATGTGAACTCAAGGATGCATATGTTTCAATGAACTTTGGCATGGAATTTTAGCAAGCGAGATTTAATTATGAAATGCAAACTATGTTTTCTTCATGGTTTTAAATAGATGCATTGATGATTATTTGTGGATCTACCTCACTAAGCAAGATTGCTTAAGCTCTCTTTTCATCCATGCAGAAAAATAAAGGCATTTGGAGCTTTGATTGAGGCAAGGAATCCATGGGGAAGACCACTTGAATTTGGTATATTTTGGCAAATAAATTGGGCAAGGCAATGTGTAACCCAAACCATGTATAGTGTGTGTAATTAGGCTATGGTTTATGTTGTAATAGGACCATTGTTGTTGGATGTTAATCGTTGAACTTTGGAACTACTTGAATGGTTGAAGCATGTTCTAGCATGTATTTGTTGGATTGAAATGTTGTACATCACTTTTCCTAGGGAGCATGCTTATAGCTTGAATGATGTCCATGACGTTGTTGATTATGTGCCATATGACGTTAATCATGTTTAGGATTGATGCATTTAGTGGTTCTAATTAATGGTTGAATTTTGAGCATTTGGTGTGTACTTAGTAAAATAAAATAAATGGTTCCAGACCCAAAGTTTCGAAACCTTTGATTGAAGGTTTCGAAACCTTTGTTAAATAGTTTCGAAACCTTCACAAGGTTTCGGAACCTTTCGGGCAGTTTCAGTTCTGGGAAGCTACTGGACGCGAAAAGTTTCGAAACCTTTTTCAAAAAGTTTCAGAACCTCTTGGAAGGTTTCGAAACCTTTGATCACCTGGATTTGAAAGTTGCTAGAAATTATATTTTGGTCCCGGTTAATTTCCTTTGTTGGATTAAGGTACTTGTAGACATTATTTTGAGCTGAAATTTTGTATGCATGCTTAAAGTTGGTTTAATTTCAAGATAGTTAATTTAAATTGGTTGAAGTCCTTGTATTTTGGGATAATTACATTTTGGTCCCTAAATTAGAGAAACATGCAATTAATGGTGTTAAAGTGATCCGTTTGAGTTGTAATTTGCTATGAGGAACTCTTGTATGTTTAATTGAACAATGATGGAAGGAATGTCTACTTTACTAATTGTAAATAAGAGTTTTACATTTTAGTCCATAATCCATGTTAGTGTTTAATCAGATGGTTGTTTTTAATTATTGAGTTACCGGTAATACTTTGCATGAGATCTCGACACGTAGGAATAAGATTGTGCATCTAGGCAAGATAAAAAAAAGTATAACGGTTTTAGTGTTGTTTATCGAATCGAACCTTCGCGGGTTTGGTTTGATATTCCCCGTGTGACTCGTTTAGTGCCGGTTTCGTCCAGGCCGGGCTAAGGGGGTTACATTTGGTGGTATCAGAGCCAGGTTGAATAAAAAGTGTGATTGGTTGAATAAAATGCATTGTGGTTGCTATGTTTGCATTGGTGTGTTGGAATATTATATGTTGATGTTGCATGCATGCCTATACATTGTGAGTGCATATATAATGATTATGAGTATAAGAGGTGGTTGGTCACACATTGCCTATGTCAACATGTTTTTAAATGTTCTTCGGTTTCCCTTGGATCTTGCCCGAATGTAAGTTTATTATGTCTTAATGTTTTGTTTTAAAATTGCATGTTTGAAATTTGTTTCTAGACCATGCCTCCGAGACGTGAGACGCGAGCTACCGCGAGCATGATCAAGGAAGGTCAGGCCGAAGGAGAGGCCAACGTGAGAGAGGAGCCGCTTCCACCTCCTCCACCTGTTGGAGTGCCTCCGGTTCCAGTGGGAGGCCAGTTTGGAGACTTTGCACCGTTCATACAGGCTATGACGGGTGCGTTTCAGGCAGCTATGGCTGGACTGCATGTACCGGCTCCCGCACCTGCCGTTGTAGTTACCCCAGGGCTACCACTTGAGCGGTTGCATAGCTTGGGAGGTGTTGAGTTTCGTGGGTCTGACCAGAGTACGGCTGAGGAGTGGCTGGCTAGTACCGAGAGGATTCTAGACCAGATGGATTGTGAGGATGCCCGTAGGATGGATTGTGTAGTCTCTCTGCTTCAGGGGGATGCTTATAGGTGGTGGACTACCACGAGAGCAGGTGTAGCAGTTGCTAACCTGACCTGGGAGTACTTTAGGACTGCCTTTGTGCGGAAGTTTTTGGGACCACAGAATGAGGATGCAAAGAAGAGGGAGTTTATGTCCTTGGTGCAGGGCACTAGGAGTGTGGCAGACTATGAGGTACAGTTTATCCGGTTGAGTCACTATGCTTCGGAGTTGGTTCCTACGGATGCTAAGAGGTGTGATAGGTTCCGGTATGGTTTGGATCCTGAGATCAAGACTTAGTTGTTAGCTGCGGAGTATACTGAGTTCGATGTGCTCGTTAATCGGGCCAAGGATGTTGAGGGATCTTTGAAGGAGGCTAGGAAGTCTTCCGATGTTGGAAAGAGGCCTGCTGAGGCTAGTACCCAAGGTGGTAAGGGTAAGAGATTTCGGGACAACCGGTATAGAGGTGACCGACGCCGAGGTGACTTTGGACACGGTGGACGTGCTCAACAGTACGGTAGAGGTGGTGATGCAGCAGTTTGTAACTTGTGTTCTAGACGCCATCTAGGAGAGTGTTGGTGGGCCACTGGTGCCTGCATTGGTTGTGGATCTAAGGATCACCGGAAGAGAGATTGTCCGAGGTTTGCTGGTGAGGCTGGTAACCGAGCTGAGGTTGCCGTGGCACCTGGTAGAGGACGCGGTGGTGGTAGAGGTTCTTTCCAGAGACAGAGAAGTGGCCGTGGAGTTTATGCTCAGCGTGGGACCCGTAATGCTACAGACGTGGTTGCAGGTACTTTTTCTTTACGGAATGTACCGTTGTTTTCTTTGATAGATTCGAGATCTACTCATTCTTATGTTTTGAGTGAGCATGCATATATGTTGGACATCCCTGTTGATGTTTTGGATGTGGGAGTTGTGGTTACTAGTTCTTTGGGTGAGACGGTGACCGTAAGGAGGTGGTATAGGAGATGTCCATTGGAGGTTCAAGGGCATGTCTTTGAGGTAGACTTGATGGAGTTGCCGTTTCATGGTTTTGACCTTATCTTGGGAGTTGATTGGTTGACGGAGCATAGGGCCGTGGTGGACTTTGAAAAGAAGCGTGTTACCTTGAGGTTGTTGGATGGTAGTGAGGTTGTGGTTAGGAGTGAGTATACTGGATTCTTGTCTAATGTGGTTTCGGCTTTACAAGCGGAAAAGTTGATGCAACATGGTGGTGTAGCTTATCTAGCTTATGTGATGAATCCGGGTATAGGAGAGGTTCGAGTGCAGGACATTCGGACGGTATGTGACTTTCCGGAATTTTTTCCTGAGGAGTTGCCAGGATTACCTCCCGATCGTGATGTGGAGTTTAGTATCAAGCTTTATGCTGGTACCAATCCGGTGTCTATTGCTCCGTATCGCATGGCACCTAAAGAGTTAAAGGAATTAAAGATGCAGTTGCAAGAGTTGCTTGACCGTGGTTTTATACGACCGAGTGTTTCACCATGGGGTGCACCGGTGTTGTTTGTGAAGAAGAAAGATGGCACAATGAGGATGTGCATTGATTATCGGCAATTGAATAAGTTGACTGTGAAGAATAAGTATCCTTTGCCGAGGATTGATGATTTGTTTGATCAGTTTCGAGGAGCAAGTGTGTTCTCGAAGATTGACTTGAGATCGGGGTATTATCAGTTGAAGGTGAAAGAGGAGGATGTGCTGAAAACAGCTTTCCGGACAAGGTATGGGCATTATGAGTTTTTGGTGATGCCGTTTGGTTTGACAAATGCCCCTGCTGCTTTTATGGATATGATGAACCGGGTGTTTCATGAGTACTTGGATCAGTTTGTGGTGGTGTTCATAGATGATATCCTTGTGTATTCACGTACCGAGGAAGATCATGATCGACATTTGCGGTTGGTGATGCAAGTGTTGAAAGATAACCAGTTGTATGCTAAGTTAAGTAAGTGTGAGTTTTGGTTAAAAGAGGTGGTGTTTCTTGGTCATGTGGTGTCGAAAAAGGGTATTAGTGTTGATCCAAAGAAGATAGAGGTTGTTATGGGTTGGAAGCAACCAAGATCGGTGTCGGAGGTTCGGAGTTTCCTAGGTTTGGCTGGGTATTACCGTAGGTTTGTTGAGGGTTTCTCGAGCATTGCTGCTCCTATGACTAAGTTGTTGCAAAAGAAGGTTCCTTTTGAGTGGAAAGAAAGTCAACAAAAGAGTTTTGAGAAGTTGAAGGAAGTGTTGACTAGTGCACCGGTGTTGGTACAACCCGAATCCGGTAAGGATTTTGTGGTTTAGAGTGATGCATCATATGTTGGACTTGGATGTGTTTTGATGCAAGAGGGGAAAGTTGTAGCTTATGCTTCTAGACAGTTGAGAGTGCACGAAAAGAACTATCCGACGCATGATTTAGAGTTGGCGGCGGTGGTTTTTGCTTTGAAGATTTGGAGACATTACTTGTATGGGGAGAAGTGTACTATATACACGGATCATAAGAGTTTGAAGTATCTCATGTCACAAAAGGATTTGAATCTTTGTCAACGAAGATGGATGAAGTTGCTTAAGGATTATGACTTATCGATTGAGTATCATCCGGGGAAAGCCAATGTTGTGGCCGATGCTTTGAGCCGTAAGGCGACTGTTGAGTTGAGAGCAATGTTTGCTAGATTGAGTATTTCTAAGGAAGGTGGTTTAGTAGCGGAGTTGCAAGTAAAACCTGTTTTGGTTGAGATGATCAAGGTGAAACAGTTGGAGGATGAGACTTTGGTACCTTTTGTGGAGGATATTGCTGAGGGTAGACCGACCGATTATCACTTTGATGATGATGAGTTGTTGTGTTTTAGAGGTCGGATTGTGGTGCCCGATGATCAGGAGTTGAGGCAAGCTATCTTGGTAGAGGCTCATACTAGTCCGTTTGCTATGCATCCGGGTAGTGTGAAGATGTATGGAGGTCTCAAAAGTGTGTACTTTTGGGTTGGTTTAAAGAGAGATGTGACGAAGTTTGTTTCTCGATGTATGGTGTGTCAGCGGGTGAAAGCTGAACATCAGTTTCCTGCAGGTTTGTTGCAACCGGTTCAAGTTCTGGAGTGGAAATGGGAGAGAGTCACCATGGATTTTGTGACGGGGTTGCCTTTAACACCGTCCAAAAAGGATTCCATATGGGTGATTGTTGATATGTTTACGAAGTGTGCACATTTTCTTGCCGTGCATACGACGTACTCCATGGATAAGTTGGTAGCTTTGTATGTTTCTGAGGTGGTAAGGTTGCATGGTGTGCCTAAGTCGATCATATCGGATAGAGATCCGCGGTTTACGTCCAAGTTTTGGAGGAGTTTGCAGACGGCTTTGGGTACGAGGCTTAGTTTTAGTACAGCTTATCATCCACAGACGGATGGACAGTCTGAGCGGGTTATTCAGACTTTGGAGGACATGCTGAGATGTTGTATCATCGAGTTTCAAGGTGCTTGGGAGAAGCAGTTGCCGTTAGTAGAGTTTGCTTACAATAATATTTTTCAGACGAGTATACAGATGGCACCGTTTGAGGCGTTGTATGGGCGTAAGTGTCGTACACCTTTATGTTGGAAGGAAGTTGGACATAAGTATGTTTCTTTGCCTCAAGTGTTAAAGGATACGAATGAGAAAGTTAAGTTGATATGTGCTAAGCTTAAGGAAGCTTCGGATAGGCAGAAATCCTATGCCGATTTGAGACGTAGGGAGATAGAGTATGGTGTTGGTGACAAGGTGTTTCTTAAGGTTTCTCCATGGAAGAAGGTGATGAGGTTTGGTCGTAAAGGGAAGTTGAGTCCACGTTTTATAGGACCATATGAGGTGTTGGAGCGTGTTGGTCCCGTTGCTTATAGCTTGAGGTTACCGGAGGAGTTGAGTAAGATGCATGATGTTTTTCATGTATCGATGCTTCGTAGATATAGATCGGATCCTTCTCATGTTGTACCGGTTGAGGAGATCGAGTTAAGGGAAGATTTGAGTTATGAGGAAGAACCGGTGAGAGTTTTAGATGTAGATACAAAGGTTCTTCGAGGAAAGACCATAGAGTTGGTTAAGGTGCTTTGGAAACACCGAGGTGTTGAAGAAGCAACTTGAGAGACAAGGAAAAGCATGGAGGAGCAGTTTCCTCACTTGTTTACTTCAGGTAAATTTCGAGGACGAAATTTTCTTAAGAGGGGGAGAGTTGTAACATCCGTTTTGGGGGTTATTAGTTAGGGTTAGTTAGGTGAATTCGATTCGGGACGAATCGGATCCTCCGGTTCATTAATTCCGGGAAAAATAAAATAAAGATATTTTTAATTAAGTAAAATAATGATTTAGAGGATGGTTTGAAATACTAAAAATATGTTTCAAATTAAAAGAAAATAATTTGGATTTTTATAATGATTTTTAATTATGCATAATTATGCATAATGACCAATTTGTAATTTTTGGAAATTTGAGGGACTTAATTTGTAATTTTCGGCCATAAAGATGTTTTAGTGACTAAATTGAAAAGCAAGCTAAACTTAGAATCCTTAGAGGGCCATAAACCCATTTTTAATTTTAATGATGATTTATTCACCAAAATAAATATTTTAATTACTTTAATTTGGTTTCTTAATCATTTTCTCCTAAAAATACTTTTTACCCATTTTTCTCTCATCTTTTCCTCTCATTTTCTCTCCACTTTCTCATCATCTTTTCTTCTCAATTCCTTGCTGATTTTTGCATCTTTTTATATCATTTGCATCATCCTTCCATTCTTTACAAAACCTATGCATTGATTTCATCAAATCTTCATCAAATTGCAAGGAATCAAGAAGGGGAAAATCTCCTAATTTTGGTGAATAGATCCTAAAGGTAAATTTTCTGGATTTTTATTATTTTCTAAGGTTCTTTATTGAAATTCTCAAGTATTAGCTTGTTCATCTTTAAATAAACACTTGATTCTATGTTTTTAATGTAAGATCTAATGTTTTGTTATGTTTTTGTGAGATCTTTATGGATCTTGTTTAATGCTGGAAATTGTATGATTTCAATCATGTTTTTATGATGATTTAATGATTAATTGAGTCTTGATTTGAGATCACATTAATTAAATCCCGGAATAATGTAATCGTTGTAGTTTTAAGGTGTTTTTCGGTTGTTTTATGGGCTGTTTTAGATGCTTAGATGTTGCTGGAGATATAAGGATGGTTTGGATGTGTTTTTGGATCATAATTGAAGTGGTTTAGATGTTAGATTCGTTAGGGTTTGGGCTGATGTTGTTCGGATGCGTTTCGGCTTAGTTTTCGGTCTTTTCGGCTAAGTTTTTGGTAGTTTAATGGTGATCGGATGTGGCTGTTGGTTTGAGCATGTTTTGATGTGAGAATGCTCTGTTTTTAATGTTGTAGAAGAGGTACAAGAAGAAGCTTGATTGCTGGTGCGTTAGTGCGTTCATCGGAAAGCGGCGAAAGCTTGTTTCGTTTGTTGGTGAGTGGTTTTCGGTTTAAAAGCGAAATACGTTTGGTACGTTCTGTTTTTGGGGACTTTGGAAGAGTGTGAAAACCTTCCATAGTTCAAGAGTAAGTAAAGTATTTGTTTTAAGGAACCGATATGAGTTTCGGCTATTTTCGACAAAGGTATTTCATTGATAAAGCATGAGATTTATGGAAGCGCATGAACATGTTTTGAATTGGTGCATACATGAGAGATACTTGCTGAATGCATAGCTTATTTAGCATCCTTGAATATAGAAGATTATGGGAAATGTTTTCGATTACAACATGGTTATTTGCCTATTATATGATGGTGCCTTTGGGCATGGCTTTTGGTTCATTTGTTGAACATATTATGCATGCATTATGAGCAGCAAGTTATTTGATTTGGAATACAATTTGGTTATTTGCCTTATATGTAATGGTGCCTTTGGGCATGGCTTTTGGTTCATTTGTTGAACATATTATGCATGCATTATGAGCCGCAAGTTATCATGCACATTTGATTATGATATTGGCTTAGTGACACTAACTTTATATACAAATACAAATGACGTCATTAGGGTTGTCATAAGTGCACTATAATCAAAACTGAAAATATAGAATTTTGCCTACACGTAACAAAGGAGACTTTGTGTCCAACCGTGCGTGGTAGAGCCGCCTACACGTAACAAGGGTGACTATGTGTCCGATCGTGCGTGGTAGTGCTAATGGTGACTTAGTGTCATGTTAATGGTGACTTAGTGTCATGTCAATGGGGACTTAGTGTCCTGACGAGACGAAAGTCTCATGGATCCGCGTATTCGGTGAGCTTAAGGTTCACATTAAGTGATCACTAGAAAGCCAATATACATACTTGAAATTGAGAAGAGGTTTGAGCATCATTCATCATTTGTTTTGATATGGTTATGTGAACTCAAGGATGCATATGTTTCAATGAACTTTGGCATGGAATTTTAGCAAGCGAGATTTAATTATGAAATGCAAACTATGTTTTCTTCATGGTTTTAAATAGATGCATTGATGATTATTTGTGGAGCTACCTCACTAAGCAAGATTGCTTAAGCTCTCTTTTCATCCATGCAGAAAAATAAAGGCATTTGAAGCTTTGATTGAGGCAAGGAATCCAAGGGGAAGACCACTTGAATTTGGTATGTTTTGGCAAATAAATTGGGCAAGGCAATGTGTAACCCAAACCATGTATAGTGTGTGTAATTAGGCTTTGGTTTATGTTGTAATAGGACCATTGTTGTTGGATGTTAATTGTTGAACTTTGGAACTACTTGAATGGTTGAAGCATGTTCTAGCATATATTTGTTGGATTGAAATGTTGTACATCACTTTTCCTAGGGAGCATGCTTATAGCTTGAATGATGTCCATGACATTGTTGATTATGTGCCATATGACGTTAATCATGTTCAGGATTGATGCATTTAGTGGTTCTAATTAATGGTTGAATTTTGAGCATTTGGTGTGTACTTAGTGAAATAAAATAAATGGTTCCAGACCCAAAGTTTCGAAACCTTTGATTGAAGGTTCCGAAACCTTTGTTAAATAGTTTCGAAACCTTCACAAGGTTTCGGAACCTTTCGGGCAGTTTCAATTCTGGGAAGCTACTGGACGCGATAAGTTTCGAAACTTTCAAGGAAAGTTTCGAAACCTTTTTCAAAATGTTTCGGAACCTCTTGGAAGGTTTCGAAACCTTTGGTCACCTGGATTTGAAAGTTGCTAGAAATTATATTTTGGTCCCGGTTAATTTCCTTTGTTCGATTAAGGTACTTGTAGACGTTATTTTGAGCTGAAATTTTGCATGCATGCTTAAAGTTGGTTTAATTTCAAGATAGTTGATTTAAATTGGTTGAAGTCCTTGTATTTTGGGATAATTACATTTTGGTCCCTAAATTAGAGAAACATGCAATTAATGGTGTTAAAGTGATCCGTTTGAGTTGTAATTTGCTATGAGGAACTCTTGTATGTTTAATTGAACAATGATGGAAGGAATGTCTACTTTACTAATTGTAAATAAGAGTTTTACATTTTAGTCCATAATCCATGTTAGTGTTTAATCAGATGGTTGTTTTTAATTATTGAGTTACCGGTAATACTTTGCATGAGATCTCGACACGTAGGAATAAGATTGTGCATATAGGAAAGATAAAAAAAAAGTATAACAGTTTTAGGGTTGTTTATCGAATCGAACCTTCGCGGGTTTGGTTCGATATTCCCCGTGTGACTCGTTTAGTGCCGGTTTCGTCCAGGCAGGGCTAAGGGGGTTACATGATTTCCTCTCCAAACACATGCATTTTCCTCTATAAACTTATTACCACTTTCATGGCCCTTACTATATAAGTCTCTTCCTAAACTCATGGGTTTCTACCAACACCTCTCATGGTGTAATTTCTAATTCTGCAATGCATCTATTCTCTCATCTTCTAATCATCCTGCCCACTTTTATATGTTTTGTCTGTTTGACCTCAAGTAGAGGTATACTAGGAACCTCACCTTTTGATGAGGGTATTACGTCCAGGAGATTTCGTCCTTCATCCAATATTTCTGCCGATAAAGCTGGGATGAACAACGTTAAAAACTCTCCGGCGGTAGTTGACGGTGATCAACCCCGCCGAGGAAAATAAAAATATATTGTTGGAAATATCAGGGTCTCGGCAATACCCGGGCAATTCTAGCTTTACAACGTGCTTGTTCAAAGCATGAGGCCGATATTTTTTTCTTTATGAAACTAGGTTAAACAAACATAATATGTACTGTATTAAGCTTAAGGTAGGAGTACATGGCTGCATAGCTATTGAACCCAGTCCTTCTTGTATAGGGCTTGCTCTTATTTGGAACAACGGAAGTACAATTGATTTGCTTTCTTACTCGGATCGTCATATTGATGTGATCATTGCTATTGGACAACTATGATTCCATTTTTTTTTGCTTACATGGTTTTCCCGAAACGGCTAACAAATATAAAACTTGGCAATTAATAGATACTCTAAACTCAACCTCTTCCCTTCCTTGGCTTTTAGGGGAGAATTTTAATGAAATCCTTTATGACAATGAAAAACAAGACGGTTCTCATCTTGCGTGATCACAAATTGATAATTTTAGAGACTGTCTTGATCAGAATGATCTTTTCGATTGCAAACTAGTGTCTGGGTGGTTCACTTGGACTCGATCTGGTCGTAATACGAAAACTATTATGGAACGAATCGATAGATTTCTTGGCAACTCCGCCTGGTTTACTACCTTTCCTAACTGCCAAGCTATATCATTCTTTTAGACACGTTCTGACTACTGCCCTATCTTAATGGACACTAACCCCTCACAAAACCTTGATCCACACGCTCTAATAATCCTTTTCACTATGAGAATTGTTGGGCCGATAACCCGGAATTGTTATCTCGAATTGGAGAGATTTGGTCCACCCAATCTTGCTCGACTCTTCAAAAACTTCAGGATATTGGACGATTCCTGGCCATTTGGCAAACTAACAAACGTATTCAATCCACTGAACGTATCACTCAACTAAACAACTTCATTAATATGTGTCTCAAACGACATCTTTATGATACGGATATCAATAACTTTATTTTTGCTAAAAGTGAGTTGAATAGCATGCTAAATGCAAAAGAAATATATTGAGCTCAACGAGCTCAAACTTATTGGTTAGAACATAGAGATAAGAATACCTCCTTTTTTCATGCTAGAGCAACTAACCGCCGGCGGAAGAATCATATTGGTGGCCTCCTAAACGACCAAAATGTATGGAAAACCTATACATAAGATATCATGTCTACTGCTATTAATTACTTTCAAAACCTTTTTACGTCATCCTCTCCTACTATTGCTTCTTCCATCTTGAATAATATTTCCACTGTTGTTACCGAAACAATGAACAATGATCTTAATATGGATTTTACAGCAGATGAAGTTACAACTGCTTTTCATGATATTGACCCGAGGAAAGCCCCGAGTATTGATGGATTCTCAAGCGGTTTGTTCATGAAGCATTGAGATATCCTTGGCCATGACTTTATAAACCTCTGCCACGGACTCCTGAGAGGGTCAGTTAATATGGCAGAGGTCAATCATACTATCATTGTTCTTATTCCCAAAATTAATGACCCTACTACAATACGCCATCTCAAACCTATTAGCTTTTGCACAGTCCTGTATAAAACTGTATCAAAAGTACTTGTTAACCGCCTAAAATCTATCAATCCTTTATGTATCAGTGGCAATCAAGCTGCTTTCAAGGAAGGAACATTACTGACAACATCCTTATTACCCATGAGCTCATTCATACCTTAAATACTAATAACACATCTCTTGCAAATGGAGCTAGCTTAAAACTCGACATGGAAAAGGCTTTCGATCGTGTTGAATGGCCTTTTCTTGAACAAATTCTGATTCATCTAGGATTCAATTCCAGTTGGGTTTCCCTAATTATGAGGTGTGTATCCTCAGTATCATTTCAAGTCCGTATCAACGACTCTCTTTCGCGACCTTTCACACCCCATAGAGGGTTACGACAAGGGATCCTCTATCCCCTTTTTTGTTTCTTTTCTGTACTCAAGGCCTTTTAGCCTTGCTCAATGCTGCACAAACAAATGGTAACCTCCTTGGACTTTGTGCTAGTAGGAACGGGCCACGCATCAACCACCTCCTTTTTGCGGATGATTATGTCGTATTTATTAAGAATACAACTACAAAAGCTCAATTCCTTAAGTATGCTTTACATACTTACGCTATTTCATCTGGGTAGGCGGTGAATTTTGAAAAGTCTACTATTTTCTTTTCTCGGAAAACTTTCACGTCGCTTCGATTAGAAATCAATGATATCCTTCATGTAAGAGAAGTGGATGATCCAGGTATTTATCTAGGAGTCCCTCTCTTAATAGGAAAGAACAAGACAACAACCTTGGGGTTCACTAAGGAAAAAATGAATGCTCGCTTGAGTACATGGAATAAACATCTCCTCTCCTTTAGTGGTAGAGAAATTTTTATTAAATCTATCATCCAATCTATACCACAGTATGTTATGTCTTGCTACCTTTTACCCCAAAGCATTATTGATGATATGAACACTTCGATACGCCGTTATTGGTGGTCTGGGAAAGCTGACAGACGAGGTTGGCATATGCTCTCTTGGGACACCGTCTGTATACCAAAAGCAGCGGGAGGTCTATTGTTTCGCGATCTTCACCAATTCAATATTGCCTTACTAGGCAAACAAATTTGACGTCTGGTTTGTGAACCTCATAACCTCCTTAGTCAGGTCTATAAATGCAAGTATTATCCATCGGGTTCTATCCTCAAACCTGATCACACTCAAAGATCTTCTTTTGCTTGGAAAGTCCTTAGCATTGCAATCTCTCAGCTTCGTGATGGCTTCTTCAAAATCCTAGGTATATACAACCAAGTTCAAATCCACTTTGACAAATGGGGAGGCTCCCAGACTATCAACCTTTATGGTGATTATGAGGTAAATGACGAAGTCCGTCTTCGAGTAGGTACTTTCATGTTGCCAGATTTACCACGATGGGACGAATCAAAAGTTCGAGAATATTTCTCTCACGAATATACGAACACCATACTTAATGTACCCATTATTAATGATACAAAAGATACCACCCTTTAGGGTCACCATGATTCTAGCATGTACACGGTTCGGTCTGGCTACTAATTTTTGCAATTACAGCCAGGGCCAGTTAACGGGCCCTCCAAACTTTAGAAAATTAAATCTAAATTGCCTATTTTACCCAAGGTCCGTACCTTTGGATGGCGTTTATGTCATGATGCACTCCCCTCTGACAAAAATTCCTCTAGGCCAATCTTGGTACGGGGATATGCCCGATCTATAACATGACCATCGAAATCACCCTCCATGCTATGCGGGACTGTCCTAGTGCCAAGGAGATCCAATTTTCCCCTATTTTAGACTCAAAATCCCTAGATTGAACCCTAGTTTTGGGGGATTTTTATTGTTAATTCAGTGACCAAATTGAATCTCTCTGAAACTTCCAGACCCTTGTTGTGTAATTTACCCATTTCTTATGGGTAACGTTTCTTCCCCTAAATCTGTTAATTGATTCAACGTTAATGGGAGAATTAAATTCTCCTTTAATTCTCGGATTAAAATTTGAATCTTTGCTCTTGTTGGGGGATTCAAATCATTCGAATCACTTCCCTTCTCTCTATTTTGCCTTAGTGTGTGTCCTCCTTATCTTTCCGGCTTCATTCGAACCGTTTTGTGGGATTCCTTGTTCAACCGAGTGGTAAGAGTGGTAAGGATTCATTCTTGTCGTTTATTTTTGCTTGTTTCCGAATTGGTTCGTTGTGTTTAAAGGGAGGTTTTGTTCTATTTAGGGGTTGGGTGTTTGGTTCGAACGAATCTGAAACAGGGGGAGTTTTGTGTTGTTTTTAAATGGTTTTTGTATCGGTTTTGGAGTAGTTTCGGTTTGAATCTAATGGTGTAAGTGTTTCTTTCATATCAGATCGAATAAGGGGGTATTTATATTTGAATCTGGGGTTCGGGTTTTTCTAGAGAAAATTTTGGAAATTCTAGATTTTCTGGGAAAATCTGGAAAATCCAGGAAAATCAAGACCGGACCGAAATGTTCGCTCGACCAGCCGACCCAGTCAACCCGACTCGTGACCCGACCCGACCGACCCGACCCATGACCCGGCTGATGTCACTGCTGGCGTCATCTACTGACGTCAGCGTTGGCCTAATGACATCACTACTGACGTCAACGTTGACTAGTGCTGACGTCAACAGTTGACTTTTTTGACTTGGGCCCACTTTATGTTTTTTGACGTCCTGAGTCCGATAGCGTTGTCTGTTTTTCGAAATTTGAACTCGAAGTGTCGTTTTTAAGGCTTTTCAATTCGATCAATTATCTGGAAGTTATCTGTAAAGGTGATGTGGATTCCAACCCCGAGCAGTTGCCTCCTCCTCTTGTATGCTGTCCCATTCATCCGCATTTGGGACCTTCACGTGAGTAACGATTTAATTTTGTTTAGTGTATTTTTTGGTATAGTGTGGCTTAATAGGGTGTCTGACTTATTCTGTTATTTGTAGATTTTAGACTTGCTCATTCTTGTGGTAGAGCCAAGTCCAGTAGACATCGTTCTAGGCGTTGACTTTCTTCTTCAGGTGTGTTCTCTTCCGTTAATCCTGTTAACTCCGTTATTTAGTATACTCAATTTCTGTTAAGCCTGTATGATCATGCATCATCCTGTCATTTCATTTCTGATCCTGGTATTTGTCATGCTTTCCTCCTGTTAGACTATAAGGCATGCATTTTGATTCTGTATATGCATGTAACATGACATCTGGTAGATTGTATGTGTACGGGTGTCAACACGAATTTAAAGGAAATAATAATATATAATAATAAATAATATAAATAATAAATAAAATAGTAATAATTAATAAAATAATTAATAAGATAAACAGCTAACAAAAATAATAAAAAAAAAAGAAAAAAGAAAAGGAATCGTGAAGAACAGAAACAGGGGATAAGGCTGGTTTGTTAGGGATAGGATTCGGTAGTTTTAGATTGTGATTTTATGGGATTTTGGTCGAGTTTCAAGTGATTTAGGGTGCTTAGAATCGACTCCCTTTAAAAGGGATTCATTCGAACAAATTTGGGGAGAAAATTTGGATTCGGATCTGGAGATCGGTAGAAGCTTGAGTCAAAGGGGGAAGTCGGAGTTCTGCTTTGGAGTCGTCGGAGGTAAGCATTTGATCCGTTCTTCACTTTGCTTCCTTACCATGATGTTTTAACTTTGTTAGAACTAGGTTTAAAGGGGTGGCCGATTGTTTTTAGGTCTTTAGATCGGTTGTAGGGTGTTGATCCGGAGTTTTTTAGTTGTTTTTAGGGGTTTTAAGTGTCACCGGTCGATTCGCCAGCGTCGAAAACCCTCTTCAGCATCGAAAATGGCATCAGAAGGACAACAGGAATCTTCGGGGCGACGGCCGGCAAACCCGCCGGAGCGGCACCGGACGGTGGCGGGATGGATCCGACGGTGGTTGGTGCGGCGGTCCTGATGAACTAAAACCTTGTGTTTGATCTATTTTAAGGCTAAAATCTGGAAAAATGGTGTTAAGCTTCAGAGAATTCTAAGGACACTGAGTTGGGCCGAGTTGGTCTCGGTCCAAATGGCCGAGCCAACTCGGTTAAGAGGGGTTTTGTCTTAGGGTGATACGGCGCCGTTTTGGCAGTCGGGTCATGGGCCGGATCCGGGTTGAACCCGGATCCGCGTCTTTTTAATAATATAGGGGTTATTTACTCCTCAGTCCCCCTAGGTATGAATCGCTTCATAGATTAGTCTCCCAAACCCTTAATTAGTCCCTAAACCTTTAGAACTCAATCAATTAGATCCCTAGATTCTTAATTAAACCCCTAATTAGACTCTTAGGAATTAATTAAATTATTTTAGACTTAATTTAGGTCTTAAAATTAATTTTAAAGACTAATAAAAATTTTAATTGGGTTCTAATTTTGAATTTAATTAAATTTTTAAGAAACTTTAAAATTAATTTAATCTAATTAAATCTAATTTAAAATTAATTTGACCCCTAAAACTTAAAGATTAGACTTTAATTAGATTTAATTTAATCCTTAAAAAATTTTGGAAATCATTTTAATTTTAATTAATTTCTAAAAAATTAAGTTTTAAAATTAATTAAACTTAATTAGGTCTAGTTTTGCCTTTAAACTTTAAAACACTTACCAAATTAGACTTTAAATAGGCTCTTTAATTCTTAAAGTTAGAAGATAATTTTAATTAATTATTTTAATTAATTTTAATTAATTTCTAAAAGATAAGATTTAAAATTATTTAGGTCTAATTAACCCTATTTCACCAAACTAAACTTCAATTAGGTTAAATTAAATTCTTTAAATTTAGAAATTATTTTAATTAAGATTCTTAATTAATTTAAAATTTCTAAGATAAGGTTTAAAAATTAACCTAATTAAGTTTAATTCCAACCCTAATTAAACCTTAGAACTTAAAACTCACCAAGTTAGATTTAAATTAGGTTTACATTAAAATTTGAAGTTAGGAAAATTTAATTAATTAATTTAATTAAGAATTTCTAAAGCTTTAAAATTAATTTCACACCTAATTAAATCTAATCAATCGTTCAAGGTTTGCTTCCGAGTCCCTCTTGATCTTTTTCAATACAAGTCCCTTTTTGTACACATTCATGATGAAATTTTTGATGTAATTTTGTACTCCTATGATTATAATAAAAAATCAAGTTCCTTTTTATCTTATTTATTTTTATTTTATGTTGTCTTGCATGGCATGTTTTAGGGAAGTCACCTAATAAATGTTCAAGTTAATAAATTTAGAGCCCTCTAGGACTAGTCACTTAAATTAATTAATTAATTTAATTAGGGAGAAAATCTAGTAACATAGCATTTGAATCTTATGTCTCGGATACACTAAAGAGGTTGGTATTTTGACGTACCATGATGCTGACCTAGAGAGTGTACCTTCGCATTGAATTCATGTGTTATTTAAAACCTAGAATTTTGATGAAATAACTTAGGTTTAGAATTAAATAAAATGGATAGATAAATAATTAGTAACATTAGTAACTTAGGTTTTAAAGACTTAAAGCAATGGAGCCATTTTAGGAATAGAACTTAAAATGAACAAGATAAAAATAGTCATGCATTTTGCTTTAGTCTTTTGAGGCGGAAGTTACATTCCTTTAAATTTGGGTGAGGTTTCCTATCTAGAGGACGTCTCGTTCAACTAAAGTTTGAAGGTGGTGTAACTTTTAAATCAAAAGGATATCCAAAATTCAAATAATGTTCAATTAACAATGGGAAATTAAATTAATATCTATCTTCAAATGCCACGTAATTTTTTCCGAGGTACCAATTTTTGGACGTTTGTAAGGGCCGTCCTTATACGTAACCGAATCCCGAACCCAACATTTTTAAAATGAATCTCTGGTTTATTTTATGGTGTCTGGCCTACCAAAGTGGCCAGTGGCGACTCCAAGTCAATTTTTCAAAATTAAATTATATATTTTTCTAAAATTTGAGTTTTTCAAGATTTAAATTGATAAATTCACATTTTCTCAAAACCAATCATCGAGTCATTTTTTACCTAAACTCGAGTTTTTTAAGAGGTCGTAACAACTTGACGACTCTGCTGGGGACTTAAAAAATTATTTTTTGTGAGTCAGGCCTAACTTTTTTTAAATTTTACGTGGCATTTTGAAGTTAGATATTAATTTAATTTTTATTGTTAAGTGAACATTATTTGAATGAGAATAACCTTTTACTTTCATATATCTTGTCATTCATGGATAAGCTCTCGACCCGAGCTTTCACCCTTAAGTGGGAGTTAGATATTATCCGACGTGATGCTCTCCAGCTCCGAGTTTCGGATTTTTATCTGCTTACGGTATACTAACCTTACGCATCGTGGTTATTTTACGTATTTTAGCATGCTCTTTGGTTATTTTACGTATTTTATCCTGTTCTCTGGTTAACTTTATTTGCATTTTTAACTGTTTTATGGTCATTTTTCAGGCACTTTTATTATTGTATCTTATCTTTGTCTTTATCCTACTAACACATTTTCTTCTTGTTTTTTGTTTTTCTTTGATCCTTTATGCATTTTCTTTACTTGGCATATTATTTGCATGGGTATTAATTTGGAAAACAATAAAGTTAGAAGTGTCCAAAAATGTCAGAAGGGATCATTATAGGCGAAGATAAAACGAAAGTCTAGACATGGTCTGAGTCAGTTAAGCATGAGAAGGGTGACAATTTGCCATCAGGGAGTGTTTCTACACTAAAAGGGTATGTCAGAATGAGCACCAATCAGAGTCCTTGTCTTTCCGAGGTCCAAGAGATATGGGAACAGTGGAGTGACGACATGAAAGATCAGTTCAAGAAGGAGTTTGGGGATACTGCGTTGTTAGTGAAGGTCCCCATTGATAGATACTTAATGAGGGCGATGGCACAGTTCTGGAATCCCGCCTACAACTATTTTACCTTTGGGAAGATAGACATGACACCAACGTTGAAGGAATACGAAGTTCTGATCAACTGTTCAGCGATTAAGAATGATAGGATATATGTCAAGCCTAACAGCACTTCGGACTTCAAGAAGAAGTTGATGCAAATCACCGGTAAGGACAAAGAGTTTTGGGACCGGAAGGTAACGGGTCATGAGGACGCAAGCGAGGAGAAACAGAGAGTGAGTTGGAAGGTCTTCAAGGATTTGATAGCTTCGAGCAGCGAAGAGCCCACCAAAGCAAGAAGGATGTACGCCCTTTGCATCTATGGGTTGGTGCTATTTTCCAGAACTCCCGAGCACATAGACCCATCCATGATTAGTTTGTTCGAGAAGTTATCCAAAGGCGTAAATCCGGTTCCTGCCATACTAGCCGAGACCTATAGATCACTCACCGCATATAGGAGGGTTGGTGAAGGGAGATTTTGGGGATGTGCGCAGCTTTTGGAGGTATGGTTCAGAGGCCACCCTTGGAGCTCTCCGTATAGCGCCCTAAGGTTCAGAACTACCTACTCACCTATTGAAGAGCATTTAAAGAGCTGTATTGTGGAGAAAAAGACCGAAGCCTAATGAAGTGATCTTTTCCGGGTTTTGACAGATTTGGATATCGTTTGGAAGGCCTGTTGGTTGAATAGAGGGACGACTTTTCGATATCGGTGCGGAGACAGCGATTGGATCCTATTAGCGGGTATATGGGATAGAACGGCTTACTGCCCTCTGTTAGTCTCAAGGCAATTTGGTTCGAGACAGTTCATTCCAGCCACAACGGGGATGGCCAATTTCAGTTTTTCACACCAAAGCGAGGGGTACAGATCCAAATTAGCCCAGATTGTGAAGGCTTGGGATTCACCTAGGAGGGTTCATCCTTATCGAGAGTTTGAGATCATGGCCCGATATGATGAGTGGAGAGAGCAAAGGGCGAATGATGGAGTTTTTTGAGAAGTACCGAGGGATAAGGGACCGTCTTCAAGCAAGGTAACCTTAGAAGCACCGTCAGCGTTAGAAAAGCTCAAGGAGGATCGAGACTTAGATTTTTAGAGACAAGATAAGAAGATCTATGAACTCACACAGGAGTTGAACCTTGCGAAGTACCAGGTACAGACTCATGAGAGGAGAGAAAAAGATATGCACTTCAGATCGAGAGGCTACATTGATATTTGAGAGAAGCACATGAAGTACCCGAGGGGTGTAAAAGGAAAAGGGAAAGTGAAAACAGGAGCGTCGGGGACAGTTCTGACCGTTTGAACAAGACGTTAAAGGAAAAAGAGGAATACAAGAAGCTTTACAAAATGAAATGCCGTGAAGCGAGAGAAGCAAGTTCCAAAGCCAAGAAGACATCGGACAAAGAGCGAGCAACGATCCGTGAGTTGACAACTCAAGTAACACAGCTATAAGAACTAGTGGCTAAGTATCACAACGAAGACAGGGCCAAAATGGAAGAAGAAAAGGAGGGGCTTCAACAAAAGATTATCTCGCTCGAGGGCCAAGTACAAGAGTTGCAAGAGAAGTTAGTCGACTTTGAGGGAGCTTTAAGTCAGAGTGCCAGAGAAGCATGGAAGACTAAGTATGAAGCAGCACAGCGCACGATCCAGAGTCAGAACAGTGAGTTGGTCAACTTCAAGGGACGAGTCAGAAGTATTACGTCTTATGTACAGATATTGTCAAGAGAAACTATAACTCTTCTGGACCAGCCAAACATCGAGGAAGTGCATGGAGCAACCATCGTCCGCCTACTACATGAGTTGACCAACTTAGGGATTAGGGCCATCAGTTTTCTGTAGATTATCTTTAAAGTTGTAGTGAATCCTTTTTGAACAGACGGATTTAATACCCGCTTGCATTCATGCATTATTAATCAAAATAAAGTTTAATAACAAAGGTTTTATGACAGTGACTTTTAAAAATAGCAAACATACTATACACGTATTCAACGCGTTCGCGCACAAAGAGACTAGCAATGGAACAAAGACTACAAAGACTAGAGGATCATCATGCCGTATTTGCAAATCGCTTTGATGCGATAGAAAACGGTATGAAAGATGGCTTCACTAAGATTCAGACGGATATTTTCAGTTAGATAGCTTCTCTGTTGGGCCCGAAGCAGGATGAGAGGGGCAAAGCATCGATGGAAGGGGGAGATGAAGCTGAAGGACTGGCAGACACGATAACTAGGGGGCAACCAGAAGCGCAGTCAGGGAGAGTGCAGCTTAACATAGTAGGGACATCCACGAGTCACCCCGTGGAAGTTAATGACTTCACCCCGAATGTCGATGAAGTCCCGGATCTCAAATTTATGAGTGAAGTGTGGAGAAGATGCGACAGGACATGGAGAAGAAGTATGCTGATCACTTCAAGGCTCTTGAAGCCAAGATCCAAGAAATTCAAGCCCAAGGGTCGGTGGATAAAAGCACCGATGCGTTTGAACTCAGTTTGGTTTCTGATTTGGTCTTGCCACCAAAATTTAAAATGCCCGAGTTTGAAAAGTACGACGTGACATCGTGTCCAAGCACTCATATGACGATGTATTGTCGGAAGATGGCCGCTTTTAGCAAGGATGAGAAGCTGCTGATCCATTGCTTTCAAGACAGTCTGACGGGTTCCGCTATCCGATGGTACACACAACTCAGTCGGGAGAGTATAAAATCATTGAAAGACCTATATCACGCCTTCATGGAGAATTACAAGCATGTGACGGAGATGGGACCCACTAGATTTATGTTACAATAGATGGGGCAAAAGTCCAACGAAACATTCCAAAAATACGCCCACAGGTGGAGAGATCTGGCCTCTCAGGTGCAGCATCCGTTGATCGAGCGAGAGATGACTCATATGTTTGTAGAGACATTAAAGGGGCCAATGTATGATCTTCTGTTCACAAGCACATACATGCAAAGCTTCTCTCAAATAGTTGCCACCGGAGAGTTGATGGAGGCAGCTATCAAGAGTGGGAGAATTGAAGGGTTTGACAACTCAAAGAAGAACTTTAAAAAGAAAGACAATGAGGTAAACAACGCTGTCGTGTATGAACCCTCGAGGAATATGACGATTTCCAAACCCGGGTCAGCGGCGGGTGGCTCATAGGGTTCGAACAAGAAGGACTCAAAGTGGTAAAAGCCGAATTTCTCGCCAATCCCAGTTATGTATGCTGAGTTGTACACTCAGCTACATGATGCTGACATGATTCGCCCGTATTTCATCATTCTGCTCAAACCCCCTTATCCACACTGGTATGACCCGAAGGCCCAGTGTGTATATCATGCTAACGTTCATGGACATAGTTTGACACCCACACCCCGGGCCGGTAGGAAAGGGGCGTCACCGGTCCTTGAGCACTTCGATAACCCGGCCCGAACAATGGTTTACCAACTTAACTTAACTTGAAAGTATCGATTTTAGGGGTAATTTAAAACTTTTCCTATTACTAGGCCTTTAAACCACTTAACAACTTATATTCACTATTAAACATTCCCGAAACCTATTGTTCATTCAATAGTTCTATAATTCATTTATCCATTCCATATAACATTATCAATAGTTCGTTCCATTCATTCTATGACATGCAATCCATTACAAAATATACATGCATATTAAACGTATCAAGTATGTCATCATTCTTAAGTTATACAAATTTAAGTCCCAAGCTACTAAAATAATTCGCTATATACATCCGTCTAAAGTAATCAAAATGCATGGTCTAACAAAACAAGACTAGCCACCACTAGGAGTTCTCAAAAAGAAACATACATGGCTTGTGCTGCTGCTGATCCGAACGACGGAAATCCGGGACCGAGCTATAAATCGATCAACCTGAAAAGTTTGGGAAGAGCGAAAGGGAACGGGGGTAAGTACATAAGGTACTTAGTGAGGTAACAAAAACAAAGAATCAAAACAATCCTAGACAATCCAAACATGTATCATATGCCAAGTAAGTTCACATATACCATAACATACCAAGTTCAAGTACACGTATTCCAAATCAATATATAACAATTCAATCCAAGGTTCAACATGTGACAATCCAATTACACGTAACAATCCAATATTCAATGTACAATAATCCAAATACATGTAACAATCCAATATTCAATATATGCCAATCCAAATACATGTAACAATCCAATAACAAATGCATTTTCATACGAAGTAATCATGCTTACATTTAACTAACAAATATAGTGCAATTCAGGTTCAAGTTAATTAAATCATTACAACCACCTTGGTATTTAGCTAGAAGATAATCGAATCTCCAACCAACTGTCGCCACAATATGCACCTATAGTGCTGGTCAAACCCTCCTACTGTCGCCAATGACCAAAAACGTACCCTCCAACTGTCGCCAATAAGGGCCAATTGCCCCGGACCGAAGTCCTACCCGATACAATGAGCTCTAGATTCTAAGGTATGCCCTCCTAACTAACTAGCTACCAAGGTTGTCGATTATCAATTTAAGCATATCAATCTAATATTCATTATCATTTCAATAACACGGTCCTCATAGACCAAGCCTCTTAGGCCATTATGCCTAGGCTCATAAAAATTCATTTCATGCCATTCCTTATACATTATATCAAACATGCTAAGCACAAGCAAAAATCAAAACTTTAATTGCATGTACACATACCTTGCGTCCCAAGATTAAGCATGCCATTCATACCTCGGCATATGCAATGCATGGGTATGAACAAACCAAAACAATTACTTAATAAGCAATACATATTCAATCAACATGCTAACAAGTAACATGGCAACAAACAAGTTTTCATAGCATTTCACTCTTCCCTTAAAGATTAGCCAAGTTTGTATTAAGTCATATTTCATACCGGTTTAATCATAAACAACCAAAAATCAGAATTGGGTTAGGACCTAGTCCCAACCCCAAAGAAAGTCACACTCACTAACAATCCAAGCGAAACACCTAGGGATTATGGATGATTGGCCCCTTGCTCCTTCTTTTGGCAAGCTCTTGCCTCAGCTCTTCCTCACTATCCAATTCTTTAGAAGCCTCTAAAACAAACAAAAGCACTGACACATCATCAAAATACATTCGAACTACACATTTCATAATTAACAACTCCAAAACAACCAAAACAGTAAGGTTACATTCCTGGACAGATTGTACAATGCTCACTAAACTATTTTTATCTTTTGATCCACATGTCCAAAAATTGTCCACTTTACTTCGTTGGAAAGCTAACGAAACCATCTTTTGAACCATATAAAGCTTGAATTTTTCCTACGAACCCATCAATACCAGTTTTCAATTTAAAGACAAGGCAGTTCTGTTTCGGGACAGTCTGGACCAATCTTTTTGTTTCTCTTATATCTCCTAATTTACAAGGGCAAACGAGGTGAGGTTTTTTTTCTAATTAAACTAGACTCATCCAAGTTCTAGACTGATCAATTCCAGCCCTAAATTCCTTGTAAATTATTTTAGGGAATTTTTTGAAGTTACTGTCCAGAACAGGGCCTATTCTAGACAGATTTCACCTACATCAATTCTAGCTCAAGATTCATCAACCTAAACACCAATTCAACTCATCCAACACTTGTAAACTTTAGTAGACTCAGTTTTAAGCACATTTTACCTATACAAACATTTTTAATTTTGCATTCAAATAGAGTTTTCAGCTCAATCCATGAAGCTACCAAATTATCACCTATAAGCTAGTCCAAAGCACTTTACTAATTCTAACACCTCCCTTCCTTCATCCATTCGACCAAAGCACCTACAATTTAATTGCCTCACTCTTAACACATTATCCTATGAATTAAATATTGAATTTCCAGATTCAACAAAAATAATTAAGTCCACTAATTTCTCAATTCTTACAAAACAGTCCAAAAATCACATTTATCACTTAATTTCCTAGCAACAATTTTTCATGCTTCTTTTTACCCCAAATCAGTCCACATATGAATATTTTAATCATCCTAACATCAAAATCCTTCCTAAATTTAACCATAAAACAGTCCCTATAATTTCCAAATCCATGCAACTTAGTCCTTAAGCTCAAAAACTCAACAAATATAACAACATGTATTTTCCAGCAACATGCATTCAACTTCTAACTTAAAAATAAGCTAACTAAGAACACTATATTAAATTTTCAGCCATGGATTTCAAGCTAACAACCTTCAACTACATTTTTAGCTAAGCTTAGAAGAAGAAAAATATCTTACCTTGCTTGTTTGACCTCCCTAATCAAGAATCTTGCTTCAAACCTTCAAAATCTCACTTAAAATCTCACATGCAAGGCAAGCAAATATTTTCTCTCAAACTCTCTCCCATGACCGGCCAAGAGGGAAGAAATGGGTGAAGAAGATGACAAATAGAACTTTCTCTCTCCCACTATGACATATAATCATCATTTTCCCTTTTTCTTATTTTTTTTTAATTTAAACAAATCTATTATTATGGACAAGGGGTGGCTGGCCACATGGTGTTTTGCCATGTGTCCAAGGCCACCAACTTCTTAAAAACTTACATGCAATCTCACCTCTTTTGAATTTTCACTTTTTGGTCCCTTTTCAAATTTGCCTCTAATTTTCAAATTTATTCAATTTAGTCACTAAACTTTGAATTTTATTAAGCTCTAATTTAATTTATTTAGTCCTTAACTTCTAAGCTATGTTTAGGGTATTACACATAGCATCGAGAACTGCACAACCTTTAAGAGGATCGTCCAGAACATGATGAATGCCGGGGTTTTGAAATTTGATGAACCCAACGTCTCAACAAACCCACTCCTGAATCATGGCGGCCGGGGCGTGAATGCAATTGAAGAAGATCAAATAAGGCGAATTAAAGTGAGTGTCTTGAAAATTCTATCACCATTAAAGTGATTTTTTCAACAACTATTCGACAATGGGCTCGTCTGCCAAGGGGTGAAAATGAAAGAATCTGCCGAGGAAGACCCGTATTGCAAATTCCACCAAGAACACAGGCATACAGTTCAGCAGTGTGATGACTTCAGAAACTTATTACAAGGAATGATGGACAACAAAGAGGTGGAATTCTTTACCAAAGAAAGGGGCCAGAAAATGATGGATGTATGCGCGTTAGAAAATACCGGGCCAA
The DNA here is from genome assembly GCA_035048815.1 of Abelmoschus esculentus. NCBI lineage: Eukaryota > Viridiplantae > Streptophyta > Magnoliopsida > Malvales > Malvaceae > Abelmoschus > Abelmoschus esculentus. The sequence continues at coordinate 14,159,409 of JAUCBN010000007.1, read as the reverse complement.
AATACAGTGGAAGCAGGTCACTAGTCATCTCAGTCCGACCACGAGGCAATAATCCAGTTGGGTCAATAAATGCTCCTCACATAGTAATTACCCCTCCAGCACCCTTCCCATTTAAGGATACACAAAGGGTGCCATGGAATTACGCCGCGAGTATGGTTGGGCCAAGCAGTTCGAAGCCCATTGAGGAAGTACAAACAGGAAAATCTAAAACTGTCGAGAGAGAGGAAATACAAAAACCAGTAAATGAGGTGGGGCATTTTACAAGGAGCGGGAGATGTTACTTACTGGATCAGGAAAAAGAAGAGGATCAGACTAAGCTTGCGGAGAAGAAGAAGATTTTCGCAGATCCAATTCCGAAGGTGAATGAGCCTGTCACCGAGGAGCAAGCACATGAGTTTCTGCAATTCTTAAAACACAGCGAGTACAGTATAGTGGAGCAGTTGAAAAAATAGCCCGCTAGAATCTCTATCCTTGATTTGTTGTTAAGCTCTGAAGGGCATCGTGACGCCCTTTTGAAAGTATTAAACCAGACTTTTGTCCCGAAGGATATATCAGTAGGCAAATTGGAACGGATTGTTAATCACATCACCGTAGACAATTACATAACATTCACTAATGATGAGATCCCTGATGGTGGAATGGGGTCTATCAAAGCTTTAAACATCACGACTTATTACAAGGGTCATGTGGTACCGGGAGTTCTAATCGATAACGGTTCAGCTCTGAACGTGTTACCCATGGCAACTTTGCAAAGGTTGCCCATAGACGTTGCACACATGAAGAGCTACCAGAATATGGTCAGAGCATTTGATTGGACCACCAGGGATGTGTTGGGAAGAATTGAAGTCCCGTTTCTAACTAGGCCATCCGTGTACAATATAGATTTTGTTGTAATGGATATTAAGCCTACCTACAATTGTCTACTTGGCAGACCTTGGATCCATTCTGCCGGGGCAGTGCTGTCGTCACTACATTAGAAACTGAAGTTCATAGTAGATGGGAAGCTCGTATGTGTTGGGGCAGAGGAGGACATCATCGCATCTGTCTCTACGAATACGCCATATCTGCACACAAATAAAGAAGCATTAGAGTGTTCCTTCAGGGCTTTAGAATTCATCAACGTTGCATTCATCGCGGAAGGTGCGACATTCCCGTGTCCAAGGTTGTCAAACTGCACCGAAATGACCGTCAAGCAGACCCTTAGCAAAGGAGCCAAAGCCGGAAGAGGGCTAGGAAGAAGGTTACAAGGGAGCTTACGCCCAAAGCCCGTGATTATGAAGAAAGGGCGAGCTGGGTTAGGCTTCTCAATCGAGGCATATTGGAATAGGTATGGAAGGATTGCAGCCAAGAAGCCGACTTCATTAAGTGCAAAAATCGACTTCATCTCCCACGGTTTTGTAAATGTTACCGAACAGGCAGAGAAGAATCTCTTGGAAGCTATCAAGTTACAGAAAGAAGATATTTTTTGGGAAGCATTTGAAGGACTAATGGTAGGAGGAATTTCTGAAGGCCCAAGGATGAATCCACTAGAGAGAATTCGTTCGTGCCTCCCTGGCGAGACTCTGAATAACTGGACTGTAGAGGATTTACCTGTAGTTTACAAAATAGAGTAATACCATAAACCACCCTATACTTTTGCCCGCGAGTGTAGGAGATTTTCTGTAAAGGGCTTTTTCATGTTTTTTTTTCATTAGCAAATAAAGATGTTTTTTCTTCTTCTTTCTTTAAATGGCAAGCATTTTTCTTTTTTCATTTCGCTTCATCCATTTCATCCTTATTCATCTATTATTCCCATCCAACTATACAAATTTTTCTTTGCAGGTTCCCGAACAATGATCACATGAATGATTTCGGGCCTAAACCCGAAATAGATTTGAAAAGGATCTCTTATATAACAGAAATCAATGAGTGTGAAGATAATGCGGACTACGAGATTCCTGAAGAATTGTTAAGGTTGGTGGAGCAAGAAGATAAGCAAATCATGTCCCACAAGGAAGAGATAGAAACTCTGAATTTAGGTACCAAAGAAGAGAAAAAGGAAGTCATGATCGGTGCAGCATTCCCGCCAGGTGTAACATCCCGTTTTTGGGGTTATTAGTTAGGCTTAGTTAGGTGAATTCGATTCGGGGCGAATCGGGTTCTCCGGTTCATTAATTCCGGGAAAAATAAAATAAGAATATTTTTAATTAAGAAAAATAATAATTTGGAAGGTGGTTTGAAATATTAAAAATATGTTTCAAAATTTAAAAGAAAATGATTTGGATTTTATAATGATTTTTAATTATTCTTAATTATACATAAATGACCAATTTGTAATTTTTGGAAAATTGGGGGACTAATTTGTGATTTTCGGCCATTAAGGTATTTTAGTGACTAAATTGAAAAGCAAGCTAAACTTAGAATCCTTAGAGGGCCATAAACCCATTTTTAATTTTAATGATGATTTATTCACCAAAATAAATATTTTAATTACTTTAATTTGGTTTCTTAATCATTTTCTCCTAAAACTACTTTTGACCCATTTTTCTCTCATCTTTTTCTCTCATTTTCTCTTCATCTTTTCTTCTCAATTCCTTGCTGATTTTTGCATCTTTTTCCACAAAGATTTCATCATTTGCATCATCCTTCAATCCTTTACAAAACCTATGCATTGATTTCATCAAATCTACATCAAATTGCAAGGAATCAAGAAGGGGAAAATCTTCTAATTTTGGTGAATAGATCTTGAAGGTAATTTTCTGGATTTTTATTATTTTCTAAGGTTCTTTATTGAAATTCCCAAGTATTAGCTTGTTCATCTTTGAATAAACACTTGATTCAATGTTTTTAATGTTAGATCTAATGTTTTTGTTATGTTTTTGTGAGATCTTTATGGATCTTGTTTAATGCTGGAAATTATATGGTTTCAATCATGTTTTTATGATGATTTAATGATTAATTGAGTCTTGATTTGAGATCACATTAATTAAATCCCGGAATAATGTAATTGGTGTAGTTTTAAGGTGTTTTTCGGTTGTTTTATGGGCTGTTTTAGATGCTTAGATGTTGCTGGAGATATAAGGATGGTTTTGATGTATTTTTGGATCATGTTTGAGGTGGATTAGATGTTAGATTCGTTAAGTTTTGGGCTGATATTGTTCGGATGCGTTTTGGCTTAGTTTTCGGTCTTTTCGGCTAAGTTTTTGGTAGTTTAATGGTGATCGGATATGGTTGTTGGTTTGAGCATGTTATGATGTGAGAATGCTCTGTTTTTAATGTTATAGAAGAGGTACAAGAAGAAGCTTGATTGCTGGTGCGGTTGGTGCGATCATCGGAAAGCGTCGAAAGCTTGTTTCGCTTGTTGGTGAGTGGTTTTCGGATTTTAGGCGAATCGCGTTTGGTACGTTCTGTTTTTGGGAGCTATGGAGGTGTGTGAAAACCTTCCATAGTTCATGAGTAAGTAAAGTATTTGTTTTGTTAAACCGATGTGAATTTCAGCTACATTCTACAAAGGTATTATGTTGTTAAAGCATGAGATTTATGCAAGTGCATGAGCATGTTTTGGATGGATGCATATATGAGAGATACTTGCTGAAAATGCATGATAATTTAGCATCCATGATTATGGAAAATTATGAGAAATGTTTTGGATTACAACATGGTTATTTGCCTTATACATGATGGTGCCTTTGGGCATGGCTTTGGTTCATTTGTTGAACATTTTATGCATGCATTATGAGCAGCAAGTTATCATGCACATTTGATTATGATATTGGCTTAGTGACACTAACTTTAGTTTCGAATACGAATGACATGTCATTAGGATTGAGTGCACTATAAAATAAAAAGAATATTAAATTTGTCTACACGCGTAACAAGGGGACTTTGTGTCTAACGTGCATGATAGAGCCGTACGGAATATTGCCTACACACGTAACAAGGGGACTTTGTGTCTAACGTGCGTGATAGAGCCGCCTACACGCGTAACAAGGGGACTTTGTGTCTAAACGAGCGTGGTAGTGCTAAAGTTGACTTAGTGTCATGTTAAAGTTGACTTTGTGTCATGATGGGGACTTTGTGTCCTGACGGGACGAATGTCCCAAGATCCGTGTATTCGGTGAGCTCAAGTTTCACACTAAGTGTTCACTAGAAAGCCAATATACATACATGAAATTGAGGAAAGATTTGAGTATCGTTTACATATTGTTTTGATAAGGTTATGTGAATACAAGGATGCATATAATTTAATGAACTTGGACAATGGAATTTTAGCATACATGATTTAACTATGAATTGCAAATTATGTTTTCTTCATGGTTTTAAATAAATGCATTGATGATTATTTGTTGAGCTACCTCACTAAGCAAGATTGCTTAACCTCTCTTTTCATCTTTGCAGAAAAATAAGGGCACTTGTAGCTTCGTTCGAGGCAAGGAGACCAAGGGAAAGATCACTTGAATTTTGGTATGTCTTTGGCAAATAATTTGGGCAAGGCAATGTGTAACATAAACCAAGAGAGAAGTGAGGATTTAGGCTTTGTTACAGGTTGTACGAAGACCATCATTGCTAGTTATTAATTGTTGAACTTTGGATTAATTTGAGTTGTTGAAGCGTGAGTTAGAATGTTTGCTATGTTGCTATACAATCTTTAGGAAGTATGCCTATAGATCTCCACGTGAACTATACGGATGTTTGAGGTGTGGTTATGTTGATGATGATGCATAGGATTGTTACATATAGTTTTGGTTTATAAAAGAGTATGTTTGGGTGGTTTAAATGAGCTTAAAATGTCACACTCGAGTCACGAACACAGGGGCTATCGATACACCCTGAGGCTGTATTGATACCAATATGCCACTGGACATGCTGGTATCGAACCAGGGTTCGGTATCAATATGCTACTGGAGTTGCCTGTTCCGATACACTTTTTTCTCAGTATCGAAACAGGTGAAGTGTTCCGAAACCACCTAAGGGCTGTTTCGAAACACGTGACTTAAAAAGGGCAATTTGAGTGTTTTAAATGCATGAAACACAGAATCCAACTTGGTAAGTGTACTTAGTGAATTTATGAGTAATTTTATGTGATGTTGTGACACTTTGATTTATGCTTTAACCCGAACACATGTCGTATAACTTTAAGTGGATGAAATACTTAATGTTCCAAACTTTGCAGTTAAGTTCTTGTATACATTCGATGGACTTTTTCTTAATGGTTAAATTGCATGTGTCTCTGTTTCACTCAAGTTAATTACACATAGGGGATTAATTATGCATCTAGGTAAGATAAAAAAAATATAACGGTTTTAGGGTTGTTTATCGAATCGAACCTTCGCGGGTTTGGTTTGATATTCCCCGTGTGACTCGTTTAGTGTCGGTTCCGTCCAGGCCGGGCTAACAGCGTTACATTTGGTGGTATCAGAGCCAGGTTGAATAAAACGTGTGGTAGGTTAAATAGAACGTGTGCAGATTGAATAAAGTGTGTTGTTGGATTGCTGAGTGTGTAGTTGGGTTGCAAAGTGTGTATTTGGTATGCCATGTTTTGAGTTGGTGTATGTTAGAATGTTAGGTTGAGCATGATATGTTAATGTCGCATACATATATATATATTGTGAGTGCATCTAGAATGGTTGCGAGCATATGAGGTGGTTAGTTACACATTGCCTATGCCAATATGTTTTTAAATGTTCTTCGGTTTCCCTTGAATCTTGCCCGAATGTAAGTTTATGATATTTTGATGTTTTGTTTTAAAATTGCATGTTTGAAATTTATTTCTAGACAATGCCTCCGAGATGTGAGACGCGAACTACCGTGAGCATGATCACGGAAGGTCAGGCCGAGGGAGAGGCCAACGTGAGAGAGGAACCGCTTCCACCTCCTGCACCAGTGGGAGTGCCTCCGGTTCCTATGGGAGGCCAGTTTGGAGACTTTGCACCGTTCATACAGGCTATAACAGGTGCGTTTCAGGCAGCCATAGCTGGAGTGCATGTACCGGCTCCCGCACCTGCCGTTGTAGTTACCCCAGGGCTACCACTTGAGTGTTTGCGTAGCTTGGGAGGTGTTGAGTTTCGTGGGTTTGACCCGAGTACGGATGAGGAGTGGCTGGCTAGTACCGAGAGGATTCTAGACCAGATGGATTGTGAGGATGCCCGTAGGATGGGTTATGTAGTCTCTCTGCTTCAGGGGGATGCTTATAGATGGTGGACTACCACGAGGGCAGGTGTAGCAGTTGCTAACCTAACCTGGGAGTACTTCAGGACCGCCTTTGTGCGGAAGTTTTTGGGACCACAGTATGAGTATGCAAAGAAGAGGGAGTTTATGTCCTTGGTGTAGGGAACTAGAAGTGTGGCCGACTATGAGATACAGTTTATCTGGTTGAGTCACTATGCTCCGGAGTTGGTTCCTACGGATGCTAAGAGGTGTGATAGGTTCCGGTATGGTTTTGATCCAGAGATTAAGACTTACTTGTTAGCAGCGGAGTATACTGAGTTCGATGTGCTCGTTAATCGGGCCAAGGATGTTGAGGGATCTTTGAGGGAGGCTAGGAAGTCTTCCGATGCTGGAAAGAGGCCTGCTGAGGCTAGTACCCAAGGTGGTAAGGGTAAGAGGTTTCGGGATAACTGATATATAGGTGACCGACGCCGAGGTGACTTTGGACACGGTGGTCGTGCTCAGCAGTATGGTAGAGGTGGTGGTGATGTAGCAGTTTGTAACTTGTGTTCTAGACGCCACCCGGGAGAGTGTTGGTGGGCCGCTGGTGCCTGCTTTGGTTGTGGATCTAGGGATCACCGGAAGAGAGATTGCCCGAAGTTGGTTGGTGAGGTTGGTAACCGCGCTGAGGTTGCCGTGGCACCTGGTAGAGGACGCGGCGGAGGTAGAGGTTCTTTCCGGAGACAGGGAGGTGGCCGTGGAGTTTATGCTCAGCATGGGACCCGTAATGCTACAGATGTGGTGGCAGGTACTTTTTCTTTACAGAATGTATCGTTGTTTTCTTTTATAGATTCGGGATCTACGCATTCTTATATTTTGAGTGAGCATGCATATATGTTGGATATCCCTGTTGATGTTTTAGATGTGGGAGTTGCGGTTACTAGTTCTTTGGGTGAGACGGTGACCGTAAGAAGGTTATATAGGAGATGTCCGTTGGAGGTACAAAGGCATGTCTTTGAAGTTGACTTGATGGAGTTGTCGTTTCATGGTTTTGACCTTATCTTGGGAGTTGACTGGTTAACGGAGTATAGAGCTGTAGTGGATTTTGAAAAGAAGCGGGTTACTTTGAGGTTGTTGGATGGTAGTGAGGTTGTGGTTAAGAGTGAGTATACCGGATTCTTGTCTAATGTGGTTTCGGCTTTACAAGTGGAAAAGCTGATGCAACAAGGTAGTGTGGCATATCTGGCTTATGTGATGAATCCGGGTATAGGAGAGGTTCGGGTGCAGGACATTCGAACGGTATGTGACTTTCCGAAAGTTTTTCCTGAGGAGTTGCCAAGATTATCTCCCGATCATGATGTGGAGTTTAGTATCGAGCTTTATGCTGGTACTAATCCGGTGTCCATTGCTCCTTATCGCATGGCACCTAAGGAGTTAAAGGAGTTAAAGATGCAGTTGCAAGAGTTGCTTGACCGTGGTTTTATACGACCGAGTGTTTCACCATGGGGTGCACCGGTGTTGTTTGTAAAGAAGAAAAATGGCACAATGAGGATGTACATCGATTATCAGCAATTGAATAAGTTGACCGTGAAGAATAAGTATCCTTTGTCGAGGATTGATGATTTGTTTGATCAGTTTCGAGGAGCAAGTGTGTTCTCAAAGATTGACTTGAGATCGGGGTACTATTAGTTGAAGGTGAAAGAGGAGGATGTGTTGAAAACAGCTTTCCGGACAAGGTATAGGCATTATGAGTTTTTGGTGATGCCATTTGGTTTGATGAATGCCCCTGCTGCTTTTATGGATATGATGAACCGGGTGTTTCATGAGTACTTGGATCAGTTTGTGGTAGTGTTTATAGATGATATCCTTGTGTATTCGCGTACCGAGGAAGATCATGATCGACATTTGCGGTTGGTGATACAAGTGTTGAAAGAGAATCAGTTGTATGCTAAGTTAAGTAAGTGTGAATTTTGGTTAAAAGAGGTGGTGTTTCTTGGTCATGTGGTGTCGGAAAAGGGTATTGGTGTTGATCCAAAGAAGATAGAGGCTTTTATGGGTTGGAAGCAACCGAGATCAGTTTCGGAGGTTCGGAGTTTCTTAGGTTTGGCTGGTTATTATCGTAGGTTCGTTGAGGGTTTTTCGAGCATTGCTGCTTCTATGACCAAGTTGTTGCAAAAGAAGGTTCCGTTTGAGTGGAAAGAAAGTCAATAAAAGAGTTTTGAAAAGTTGAAGGAAGTGTTGACTAGTGCACCGGTGTTGGTACAACCCGAATCCGGTAAGGATTTTGTGGTTTATAGTGATGCATCATATGTTGGACTTGGATGTGTATTGATGCAAGAGGGGAAAGTTGTGGCTTATGCTTCTAGACAGTTGAGGGTGCATGAAAAGAACTATCCGACGCATGATTTGGAGTTGGCGGCGGTGGTTTTTGCTTTGAAGATTTGGAGACATTACTTGTATGGGGAGAAGTGTACCATATATACGGATCATAAGAGTTTGAAGTATCTCATGTCGCAAAAGGATTTGAATCTTAGGCAACGAAGATGGATGGAGTTGCTTAAGGATTATGACTTATCGATTGAGTATCATCCGGGGAAAGCCAATGTTGTGGCCGATGCTTTGAGTCGTAAGGCGGCTGTTGAGTTGAGAGCAATGTTTGCTAAGTTGAGTATTTCTAAGGAAGGTGGTTTAGTAGCGGAGTTGCAAGTAAAACCGGTTTTGGTTGAGATGATCAAGGTGAAGCAGTTGGAGGATGAGACTTTGGTACCTTTTGTGGAGGATATTGCTGAGGGTAGGCCGACCGATTATCACTTTGATGATGATGAGGTGTTATGTTTTAGAGGTCGGATTGTGGTGCCCGATGATCAAGAGTTGAGGCAAGCTATCTTGGTAGAGGCTCATACTAGTCCGTTTGCTATGCATCCGGGTAGTGTGAAGATGTACAGAGATCTCAGAAGTGTGTACTTTTGGGTTGGTTTAAACAGAGATGTGACGGAGTTTGTTTCTCGTTGTATGGTGTGTCATCGGGTGAAAGCTGAACATCAGTTTCCTGCAGGTTTGTTGCAACCGGTTCAAGTTCCGGAATGGAAATGGGAGAGAATCACCATGGATTTTGTGACGGGGTTACCTTTAACACCGTCCAAGAAGGATTCCATATGGGTGATTGTTGATAGGTTTACGAAATGTGCACATTTTATTGCCGTGCATACGACGTACTCCATGGATAAGTTGACAGCTTTGTATGTTTCTGAGGTAGTGAGGTTGCATGGTGTGCCTAAGTCGATCATATCAGATAGAGATCCGCGGTTTACGTCCAAGTTTTGGAGGAGTTTACAGACGGCTTTGGGTACGAGGCTTAGTTTTAGTACGGCTTATCATCCGCAGACGGATGGACAGTCTGAGCGTGTTATTCAGACTTTGGAGGACATGTTGAGATGTTGTATCATCGAGTTTCAGGGTTCTTGGGAGAAGCAGTTGCTGTTGGTAGAGTTTCCTTACAATAATAGTTTTCAGACAAGTATACAGATGGCACCGTTTGAGGCGTTGTATGGGCGTAAGTGTCGTACACCTTTGTGTTGGAAGGAAGTTGGACAGAGGTATGTTTCTTTGCCTCAGGTGTTGAAAGATACAGATGAGAAAGTTAAGTTGATATGTGCTAAGCTCAAGGAAGCTTCGGATAGGTAGAAATCCTATGCCGATTTGAGACGTAGGGAGATAGAGTATGATGTTGGTGACAAGGTGTTTCTTAAGGTTTTTCCATGGAAGAAGGTGATGAGGTTTGGACGTAAAGGGAAGTTGAGTCCACGTTTTATTGGACCATATGAGGTGTTGGAGCGTGTTGGTCCTATTGCTTATAGTTTGAGGTTGCCGGAGGAGTTGAGTAAGATGCATGATGTTTTTCATGTGTCGATGCTTCGTAGATATAGATCGAACCCTTCTCATGTTGTTCCGGTTGAGGAGATCGAGTTAAGGGAGGATATGAGTTATGAGGAAGAACCGGTGAGAGTTTTGGATGTAGATACCAAGTTTCTTCGAGGAAAGACCATAGAGTTGGTTAAGGTGCTTTGGAAATACCGAGGTGTTGAAGAAGCAACTTGGGAGACAAGGAGAAGCATGGAGGAGCAGTTTCCTCACTTGTTTACTTCAGGTAAATTTCGAGGACGAAATTTTCTTAAGAGGGGGAGAGTTGTAACATCCCGTTTTTGGGGTTATTAGTTAGGCTTAGTTAGGTGAATTCGATTCAGGGCGAATCGGGTTCTCCGGTTCATTAATTCCGGAAAAAATAAAATAAGAATATTTTTAATTAAGAAAAATAATAATTTGGAAGGTGGTTTGAAATATTAAAAATATGTTTCAAAATTTAAAAGAAAATGATTTGGATTTTATAATGATTTTTAATTATGCTTAATTATGCATAAATGACCAATTTGTAATTTTTGGAAAATTGGGGGACTAATTTGTGATTTTCAGCCATTAAGGTATTTTAGTGACTAAATTGAAAAGCAAGCTAAACTTAGAATCCTTAGAGGGTCATAAACCCATTTTTAATTTTAATGATGATTTATTCACCAAAATAAATATTTTAATTACTTTAATTTGGTTTCTTAATCATTTTCTCCTAAAACTACTTTTGACCCATTTTTCTCTCATCTTTTTCTCTCATTTTCTCTCCACTTTCTCTTCATCTTTTCTTCTCAATTCCTTGCTGATTTTTGTATCTTTTTCCACAAAGATTTCATCATTTGCATCATCCTTCAATCCTTTACAAAACCTATGCATTGATTTCATCAAATCTACATCAAATTGCAAGGAATCAAGAAGGGGAAAATCTCCTAATTTTGGTGAATAGATCTTGAAGGTAATTTTCTGGATTTTTATTATTTTCTAAGGTTCTTTATTGAAATTCCCAAGTATTAGCTTGTTCATCTTTGAATAAACACTTGATTCAATGTTTTTAATGTTAGATCTAATGTTTTTGTTATGTTTTTGTGAAATCTTTATGGATCTTGTTTAATGCTGGAAATTATATGGTTTCAATCATGTTTTTATGATGATTTAATGATTAATTGAGTCTTGATTTGAGATCACATTAATTAAATCCCGGAATAATGTAATCGGTATAGTTTTAAGGTGTTTTTCGGTTGTTTTATGTGCTGTTTTAGATGCTTAGATGTTGCTGGAGATATAAGGATGGTTTTGATGTATTTTTGGATCATGTTTGAGGTGGATTAGATGTTAGATTCGTTAAGTTTTGGGCTGATGTTGTTCGGATGCGTTTTGGCTTAGTTTTCGGTCTTTTCGGCTAAGTTTTTGGTAGTTTAATGGTGATCGGATATGGCTGTTGGTTTGAGCATGTTATGATGTGAGAATGCTCTGTTTTTAATGTTATAGAAGAGGTACAAGAAGAAGCTTGATTGCTGGTGCGGTTGGTGCGATCATCAGAAAGCGGCGAAAGCTTGTTTCGCTTGTTGGTGAGTGGTTTTCGGATTTTAAGCGAATCGTGTTTGGTACGTTCTGTTTTTGGGAGCTATGGAGGTGTGTGAAAACCTTCCATAGTTCATGAGTAAGTAAAGTATTTGTTTTGTTAAACCGATGTGAATTTCGGCTACATTTTACAAAGGTATTATGTTGTTAAAGCATGAGATTTATGGAAGTGCATGAGCATGTTTTGGATGGATGCATATATGAGAGATACTTGCTGAAAATGCATGATAATTTAGCATCCATGATTATGGAAAATTATGAGAAATGTTTTGGATTACAACATGGTTATTTGCCTTATACATGATGGTGCCTTTGGGCATGGCTTTGGTTCATTTGTTGAATATTTTATGCATGCATTATGAGCAACAAGTTATCATGCACATTTGATTATGATATTGGCTTAGTGACACTAACTTTAGTTTCGAATACGAATGACATGTCATTAGGATTGAGTGCACTATAAAATAAAGAGAACATTGAATTTGTCTACACGCGTAACAAGGGGACTTTGTGTCTAACGTGCGTGATAGAGCCGTACAGAATATTGCCTACACGCGTAACAAGGGGACTTTGTGTCTAACGTGCGTGATAGAGCCGCCTACACGCGTAACAAGGGGACTTTGTGTCTAAACGAGCGTGGTAGTGCTAAAGTTGACTTAGTGTCATGTTAAAGTTGACTTTGTGTCATGATGGGGACTTTGTGTCCTGACGGGACGAATGTCCCAAGATCCGTGTATTCGGTGAGCTCAAGGTTCACACTAAGTGTTCACTAGAAAGCCAATATACATACATGAAATTGAGGAAAGATTTGAGTATCGTTTACATATTGTTTTGATAAGGTTTTGTGAATATAAGGATGCATATAATTTAATGAACTTGGACAATGGAATTTTAGCATGTATGATTTAACTATGAATTGCAAATTATGTTTTCTTCATGGTTTTAAATAAATGCATTGATGATTATTTGTTGAGCTATCTCACTAAGCAAGATTGCTTAAGATCTCTTTTTATCTTTGCAGAAAAATAAGGGCACTTGTAGCTTCGTTCGAGGCAAGGAGACCGAGGGAAAGATCACTTGAATTTTGGTATGTCTTTGGCAAATAATTTGGGCAAGGCAATGTGTAACATAAACCAAGAGAGAAGTGAGGATTTAGGCTTTGTTACAGGTTGTACGAAGACCATCATTGCTGGTTATTAATTGTTGAACTTTGGATTAATTTGAGTTGTTGAAGCGTGAGTTAGAATGTTTGCTATGTTGCTATACAATCTTTAGGAAGTATGCCTATAGATCTCCACGTGAACTATACGGATGTTTGAGGTGTGGTTATGTTGATGATGATGCATAGGATTGTTACATATAGTTTTGGTTTATGAAAGAGTATGTTTGGGTGGTTTAAATGAGCTTAAAATATCACACTCGAGTCACGAACACAGGGGGTATCGATACACCCTGAGGCTGTATCGATACCAATATGCCACTGGACGTGCTGGTATCGAACCAGGGTTCGGTATCAATATGCTACTGGAGTTGCCTGTTCCGATACACTTTTTTCCTAGTATCGAAACAGGTGAAGTGTTCCGAAACCACCTAAGGGCTGTTTCGAAACACGTGACTTAAAAAGGGCAATTTGAGTGTTTTAAATGCATGAAACACAGAATCCAACTTGGTAAGTGTACTTAGTGAATTTATGAGTAATTTTATGTGATGTTGTGACACTTTGATTTATGCTTTAACCCGAACACATGTCGTATAACTTTAAGTGGATGAAATACTTAATGTTCCAAACTTTGCAGTTAAGTTCTTGTATACATTCGATGGACTTTTTCTTAATGGTTAAATTGCATGTGTCTCTGTTTCACTCAAGTTAATTACACATAGGGGATTAATTATGCATCTAGGTAAGATAAAAAAAATATAACGGTTTTAGGGTTGTTTATCGAATCGAACCTTCGCGGGTTTGGTTTGATATTCCCCGTGTGACTCGTTTAGTGCCGGTTCCGTCCAGGCCGGGCTAAGGGGGTTACACCAGGGGCAAAGCGAAATTTGATAGACCTATTGCGAGAATTCAAGGATGTCTTTGCATGGTCTTATCAAGATATGTCTTGCTTGAATACTGATATTGTGGTCCACAAGTTACCCATTAGACCGGATTGCAAGCCCGTACAACAGAAGATCAGAAGGCTGAGGCCAGAAATGTTGTTGAAAATCAAGGAAGAAGTAAAGAAACAGACCGATGCAGGCTTCCTACAGGTGGCAGCATATCCAAAATGGGTAGCAAACATAGTCCCCGTACCGAAGAAGGATGGTAAAGTTCGAATGTGTGTGGATTATAGGGATTTGAACAGGGTGAGCCCGAAAGATAATTTCCCTCTACCCCATATCGATGTTCTGGTGGATAATACCTCGGGGCATTCATGGTTTTCCTTCATGGATGGGTTCTCGGGTTACAATTAGATTAAAATGAATCCGGAAGATATGGAGAAGACAACTTTTACCACACTCTGGGCACGTTCTGCTATAAAGTCATGCCTTTTGGGTTGAAAAATATCGGGGCCACATACCAGAGAGCTATGGTGACACTATTTCACGACATGATGCACAAGGAAATTGAAGTTTATATGGACGATATGATAGCCAAGTCCTAAACAGAAGATGGACATGTGTAGGATTTGAAAAAGTTGTTCCAAAGACTACAAAAGTATCAGCTAAATCTTAACCCTAATAAATGTACGTTTGGGCTTACGTCCGACAAGCTACTTGGTTTCATCGTCAGTCAAAGGGGCATCGAAATCGATCCCGATAAGGTCAAGGTAATTCAAAATTTGCCACCCCCAAAAACAAAGAAAGAAGTTCGGGGCTTCCTTGTATAACATCCCGTTTTTGGGGTTATTAGTTTAGGCTTAGTTAGGAGAATTCGATTCGGGTCAAATCGGGTTCTCCGATTCATTAATTCTGGGAAAAATAAAATAAGAATATTTTAATTAGGAAAAATAATAGTTTTAGAATATGGTTTAAAATATTGAAAATATGTTTCAAGATTAAAAGAAAATAATTTGGATTTTATAATGATTTTTAATTATGCTTAATTATGCATAAGTGACCAATTTGTAATTTTTGGAAAAATTGGAGGACTACTTTGTAATTTTTGGAAATTACATGTTTTAGTGACTAAATTGAAAAGCAAGCTAAACTTAGAATCCTTAGAGGGCCATAAACCCATTTCTAATTTTTAATGATGATTTATTTACCAAAATGTATTTTTAATTACTTTAATTAGATTTTTAGTCATTTTCTCTCAAAACCACTTTTCTCTCATTTTCTCTCTTCTTTTTCTCTCATTTTCTCTCCACTTTCTCTTCATCTTTTCTCTTCAATTCCTTGTTGATTTTTATATCTTTTTCAACAAAGATTACATCATCTGCATGATCTTTCCATCCTTTACAAAACCTAAGCATCAATTTCATCAAATCTACATCAAATTGCAAGGAATCAAGAAGAGGAAATTACATCTTTTTGGTGAATAGATCTTGAAGGTAATTTTATGGATTTTTATTCTTTTCTAAGGTTCATTATTGAAATTCCCAAGTATTAGCTTGCTAATCTTTGAATCAAAACTTGATTCTATGTTTTTAATGTTAGATCTAGTGTTTTTGTGGAAGTTTTTGTGAAATCTTTTTGGATCTCATTTAATGCTAGAATTAGATGGATTCAATTATGTTTTTATGTTAATTAAATGATTAATTGAATCTTCATTTGTTAGCACATTAATCTAATCCTGGAATAATGCAATCGGTATAGTTTTTAAGGTGTTTTTCGGTTGTTTTAGGGGTTGTTTTAGATGCTTTAATGTTGCTGGAGATATAAGGATGGTTTGGATGTGTTTTTGGTTCATAATTGAAGTGGATTTCGGTAGTTTAATGGTGATCGGATATGGCTGTTGGTTTGAGCATGTTATGATGTGAGAATGCTCTGTTTTTAATGTTGTAGAAGAGTTACAATAAGGTGCTTGATTGCTGGTGCGTTGGTGTGATCATCGGATAGCGGCGAAAGCTCGTTTCGCTTGTTGGTGAGTGATTACGGATTTAAAGCAAATCATGTTTGGTACGTTCTGTTTTGGGGACTATGGAAGAGTGTGAAAACCTTCCATAGTTCAAGATTAAGTAAAGTGATTGTTTATGATAAACCGATATGAGTTTCGGCTACATTTTATAAAGGCATTATGTTGGTAATGCAATGAGATTTATATAAATGCATGAGCATGATTTGAAATGGTGCATACATGAGAATTACTTTCTGAAATGCATAGCTTATTTAGCATCCATGATTATGAAAAATTATGAGAAATGATTTGGAATACAATGTGGCTAATTGCCTTATACATGATGGTGCCTTTGGGCATGCCTTTGGGCATGGGTTTTGGTTCATTTGTTGAACATATTATGCATGCATTATGAGCAGCAAGTTATCATGTACATTTGATTATGATATTGGCTTAGTGACACTAAATTTAGATTCGAATACGAATGACATGTCATTAGGATTGTCTTAAGTGCACTATAAACAAAATTGAGAATACAGAATATTGCCTACATGTAACAAGGGTGACTTTGTGTCCAACCGTGCGTAGTAGAGCCGCCTACACGTAACAAGGGTGACTATGTGTCCAATCGTACGTGGTAGTGCTAATGGTGAGTTCGTGTCATGTCAATGGTGACTTAGTGTCATGTCAATGGTGACTTCGTGTCATGACGGGACAATGGTCTCTAACAATGGATCCGTGTATTCAGTGAACTCAATGTTCACATTAAAGTGGTCACTAGAATACCAATATACATACATGAATTTGAGAAGAAGATTGAGCATCATTTACAAATTGTTTTGTTAAGATTATGTGAATTTAAGGATGCATATGATTTAAAGAACTTGAACATTTGATATTAGCATGCATGATTTAATAATGTATTGCAAATTATGTTTTCATCATGGTTTTAAATAGATGCATTGATAATTTGTGTAGAGCTTCCTCACTAAGCATGTTTGCTTAAGCTCTCTTCTCATCCTTGCAGAAAAATAAAGGCACTTTGGGCGTCGTTCGAGGCAAAGAAACCAAGGGGAAAAATCACTTGAATTTGGTATGTTTTTGGCAAATAAATTGGGCAAGGCAATGTGTAACCCAACCTATGTGAAGAGTGTGTAATTAGGCTTTGGTTTATGTTGTAATAAGACCATTATTGTTTGGTTGTTAATTGTTGAACTTTGGAATTGCTTGAGTTGTTGAAGCATGTATTAGCATGATTGATATGTTGTTAATCATTTTCTAGGGATCATGCCTATAGCTTGATTGATGTCCGTGACGTTGTTGATTATGTGTCATACGTTGCTAAATATGCCTAGGATTGATGCCTTTAGTGGTTCTAGTTAATGGTGGAGTATCGAGTAATTGTTGAGCACTTAGTGTAACGAAACTTTTGATTCTAGACCCAAAGTTTTGAAACCTTTGGGTGAAGGTTCCGAAACCTTTGTTAAATAGTTTCGAAACCTTCATGAGGTTTCGAAACCTTGCGGGCAGTTTCAATTCTGGGAAGCTACTGTACGGGATAAGTTTCGAAACTTTACAGGAAAGTTTCGAAACATTTTTTAAAAAATGTTTCGAAACCTCTGGGAAGGTTTCGAAACCTTTGATCACCAAGAATTGAAAGTTGCTAGAAATTATATTTTAGTCTCGGATATCTTCCTTTGTTCGATTAAGGTACTTATAGATGTTATTTTGAGCTGAAATTTTGCATGCATGCTTAAAGTTGATTTAATTTCAAGATGGTTAACCTAATTTGGATGAAGTCCTTGTATTTTGGAAGATTTATATTTTGGTCCCTAAATTAAAGAATCATGTAATTGATGATGTTAGGGTGATCCGTTTGAGATGAAATCTGCTGTGAAGAACTCTTGTATGTTTAGTTGAACGTTGACGAAAAGAATTCTTACTTTACTAATTGAATTTAAAAGTTTTACGTTTTAATCCTTAATCTATGTTAGTGTTTAATCGGACGTTTGTTTCTAATTAACGTGGTACCAATAATGCTTTGAATGAAACCTTGACCCATAGGAATATGATTGCGCATCTAGTCAATATAAAATAAAGAAAAGAATGAAATATATAACGGTTTTAGGGTTTTTTATCGAATCGAACCTTCGCGGGTTTGGTTTGATATTCCCCGTGTAACTCGTTAGTGTCGGTTCCGTCTAGGCTGGGCTAAGGGGATTACACCTTGGGAGATTGAACTATGTGTCTCGGTTTATTTCTCAGTTAACCGACAGGTGTGATCCCGTTTTTAAACTACTTCGAAAGAACAACCCAAGTGAGTGGAATGATGAATGTCAGGAAACATTGGACAAAATCAAACAATATTTGTCCAACGCGCCAATATTGGTGGCACCAGTTCTTGGGAGACCATTAATCCTTTACTTGACGGTGTTCGAGAACTCCATGGGGTGCGTACTGGGGCAACATGACGATCCTAGAAAGAAGGAAAGCGCAATCTATTACCTGAGTAAGAAGTTTACCGAATGCGAGGCACGGTACCCATTTATCCAAAAGATGTGTTATGCACTTGTTTGGGTTACTCGTCGACTCAAGCAATATTTGTTGTACCACACCACGTGGTTGATCTCAAAGCTCGATCCATTAAAGTTTTTGATGGAAGCACCTGCATTAACCGGAAGATTAGCCTGATGGCAAATGTTATTGTCCGAATTTGACATAGTATATGTTAGACAAAAAGCAATCAAGGGATGTGCCATAGCAGACTTTCTCGCGAGTAGAGCCTCGGATGATTATGAGCCTCTAAGCTTTGATTTTCCTGACGAGGATGTGATGACTATTTCCGTTGAGGAAAATAGAGAAATAGAAAAATGGAAATTGTATTTCGACGGGGCAGTCAACGCCCTTGGACGGGGAATTAGAGCTGTACTGATATCTCCGGATGGTGTTCATTATCCTCTTACGAGCAATTTATAATTCTTATACACTAAAAATATGGCTGAATACGAAGCATGTGTCATGGGATTGAAGGCTGCAATAGAACGAAAAATAAAAGCCTTGAAGGTATACGGAGATTCAGCCTTAGTTATTTATCAGCTAGGTGGAGAATGGGAAACCAAAGACACGAAGTTGATAGAATATCGAAAGTTGATATTAGAGCTAATTGAAGAATTTGAAGAGATAACATTTGTATACCTTCCTAGAGAGGACAACCAAATGGCAGATGCCCTAGCTACACTAGCCTCGGTATTCCAAGCAAATAGACCGGAGGATATGATGTTAATCCGGATGCAGAGTTATGAAACATATGCTCATTGCTACAACTTGGAAGAAGAGGACGGTAACCCTTGGTATTTTGATATTCTGCAATACATCAAGTTCCAAGCTTACCCATTTGGAGCTAATGACGTTGAAAAGAGAACGATCAAAAGAATGGTTGCTGCATACGTACTGAATGGTGACGTCTTGTATAGAAAGAGAAGAGATCAAGTGTTGCTAAGATGTGTCAATGCCAGTGAGGCAAGAAGCATTTTGGAAGAGGTGCATGATGGAATTTGCGGAACGCATGCCAATGGTTTCTCGATGGCTCGAAAAATAATGAGATATGGATACTACTGGTCTACTATGAAGGGGGATTGCATAGAATATGCCAAAAAATGTCACAAATGCCAGATCTATGCAGATAAAATCAACTCTCCGCCAGTACCGTTACATGCAATAAATTTGCGCTGGCCTTTTGTTGTTTGGGGATTAGATGTAATTCGGCAGATTCACCCCAAGGCTTCAAATGGGCATCACTTTATCTTAGTGGCCATCGATTACTTCACTAAGTGGATAGAAGCTGTCTTCTATGCCAACATCACAAGAACAATAGTTTGCAAGTTCTTGAGGAAAGAGATTATTTGTCGGTATGGTCTATCAGAGCGAATCATCACGGATAATGCTACCAATTTCAATAACAGATTGATAGTAGAAACCTGTGAGCAGTTTAAAATAATTCATCACAACTCGGTGGCATACCGACCGAAGATGAATGGAGCCGTTGAGGCAGTAAACAAGAACATTAAGAAGATTATATCGAAGATGACTGAAACCTATAGAGATTCACATGAGAGGCTTCCTTTTGCCCTATTTGTGTACCGAACTTCAATAAGAACTTCTAATGGGGCAACGCCATATTCCCTAGTGTACGACACTGAAGCCGTGTTACCTCTGGAAGTTGAAATCCCATCTCTTCGAGTATTATCAGAGGTGAAGCTGAATGATGCAGAGTGTATACAGATTCGTTTAGATCAGTTGAATCTAATCAAAGAAAAATGGTTGAAAGCTATCTGTCACAGCCAAATGTATCAGAAGCGGATGATTCTAGCTTATGACAAGAAAGTTCGACTACGAGAATTCCGAGAGGGAGATTTAGTGCTTAAAAAGATCTTGCCCATACACCGAGATTTTTGAGGGAAATGGATGCCGAATTGGGAAGGGCCTTATGTTGTCAAAAAGGCCTTCTCCAGAGGTGCATTGATCTTGACTGAAATGGACGGACAAGAATTAAGCAAACTAGTGAATTCTGATTCAGTTAAGAGATATTACGCCTGAAGGAAGAAAAAAAATAATAATATAAAAGAGAGAAAAAGGAAAAGGAAAAAAAAAGAAAAAGAAAAGGAAAAAGGAAAAAGAGAGAAAGAAAATGAAGTGAAAACCCGAAAGGGCGCTTCATGAAAAAATGATGATAAAAAGAAAGGAGGGGTCGAGGTGAAAACCCGTAAAGGGTGTCTCGATACCAACAGAGGATTTGGGTCGAAAACCAGAAATGGTGGCTCAAATAAATGAAATAGGCATCCAGTGATTCGTGCCTCTCCATTATCAAGCAATGCGGAGGGTTCTACACGTCTGCAAAGTTGGATCCTCATTTGAAGAATGGCTAGACAAGTAGCTCATTTTTGAATCTATATCTCAGGAAAAGGCCTGGACGATCGCTTGTGATAAGCGTTTAGGAACTTGCATTTTATTCCTTTCCTTTTCCTTCAAGTTGTTGCCCTGTTTGATTTACATGTTTGTCATAAATTTACGAAAAGCTCTAATAAAGATACTCATTCACTATTTTTGAGCCTTCAATTCTATTCAAAGCATCATGCTAGTGAATTAATATGAATTAATGAATACAGAAGATCTCTTGGCATTATTATGTTATTAGACTACAGGTGAGATCTGTTTTTTCGGATCAAGATAACGGAGTATAAACGGACATGTTCTGACATTCAGACAAAATCTGTCTCGAAAGAACACCTCAAACAACTTTATAAAGAGGACAATCATTAAGAGTTGCCCTCGCTATGTGAAGATGAAAACCTCGAATGCGGAAAAGAGGGAGAAGAGTCAATCAGTCCCTTCAGAGTGGCAAACTGACTGATAATACATGCCTTTAAGGGCAGTACTCATGCATCATAATAGGAATATTTGCATTTAGAAGCATGCTAACCATGCATGATACTTCTGTTAAACAGGAATTAATGAAATCAACAATAACGAACATTATCGGCAGCCTTTTGTCATAAGTCTAGAAAGAAGTGGTGTAACGCGAGGAATTTCAAAATGAGAAGAACAGCCTCAAGTTTCATCACTTACGTCTGAAGAATTTCGAAATAAGAAGAACAGCCTCAAGTTTCATCACTTACGTCTGAAGAATTTCAAAATGAGAAGAACCGCTTTAGACTCTTCAATGGAGATGGAGAATTTCGAAATGAGAAGAACAACTCCATATTCCATTGTTAAATCCTCCGGGTCATCAGTAAGTTCTTCGGGCATGATGTTAAATCCTCCGAGTCATCAGTAAGTCCTCCAGGCATGATGTTAAATCCTCCAGGTCATCAGTAAGTCCTCCGGGCATGATGTTAAGTTTGGAGAATTTCATAATAAGAATAGCAGCTCCAAATTCAGTGCAGATGGAGAATTTCGAAATGAGAAGAACAGCTCCATATTCTATTGTTAAATCCCCCGGGTCATCAGTAAGTCCTCCAGGCATGATGTTAAATCCTCCGGGTCATCAGTAAGTCCTCCGGGCATGATGCTAAGTTTGGAGAATTTCGAAATGAGAAGAACAGCTCCAAATTCGGTGAGATGCGAGGAATTTCGAAATGAGAAGAACAACCTCAGATTTCGCCACCCTTATCTGGAGAATTTCAAAATAAGAAGAACAACTCCAGATGTCGGAGATGAGGAATTTCAAAATGAGAAGAATAGCTTCAAGCTTCAGGGCTTTTATAGAATTCATATTTTTCAGTCTTTGCCCATCTCCTATTCCGCAGCATTGAGCAAAGAGGGGCAGTTGTCAACACGAATTTAAAGGAAATAATAATATATATATAATAAATAATATAAATAATAAATAAAATAGTAATAATTAATAAAATAATTATTACGATAAACAGCTAACAAAAATAAAAAAAAAAAGAAAAAAAGAAAAGGAATCGTGAAGAACAGAAACAGGGGATGAGGCCGGTTTGTTAGGGATATGATTCGGTAGTTTTAGATTGTGATTTTATGGGATTTTGGTAGAGTTTCAAGTGATTTAGGGTGCTTAGAATCGACTCCCTTTAAAAGGGATTCATTCGAACGAATTTGGAGAGAAAATTTGGATTCGGATCTGGAGATCGGCAGAAGCTTGAGTCAAACGGGGAAGTCGGAGTTCTGCTTTGGAGTCGTCGGAGGCAAGCATTTGATCCGTTCTTCACTTTGCTTCCTTACCATGATGTTTTAACTTTGTTAGAACTAGGTTTAAAGGGGTGGCCGATTGTTTTTAGGTCTTTAGATCGGTTGTAGGGTGTTGATCCGGGGTTTTTTTGTTGTTTTTAGGGGTTTTTAGTGTCATCGGTCGATTCGCCGGCATCGGAAACCCTTTTCGGCACCAGAAACGACATCGGAAGGATGGCCGGAATCTTCGGGGCGACGGCCGGCGAACTCGCCAGAGCGGCACCGGACAGTGGCGGGATGGATCCGACGGTGGTTGGTGCGGGAACATGAAGAACACCAAACTGAAACCTTGTGTCTGATCCATTTTAAGGCTAAAATGTGGAAAAATGGTGTTAAGCTTTAGAGAATTCTAAGGACACTAAGTTGGGTCGAGTTGGTCTCGGTCCAAATGGCCAAGCCAACTCGATTAAGAGGGGTTTTGTGTTAGGGTGATACGGTGCCGTTTTGGCAGCCGGTTCATGGGCCGGATCTGGGTTCAACCCAGATCCACGTCTTTTTAATAATATAGGGGTTATTTACTCCTCAGTCCCCCTAGGTTTGAACCGCTTCATAGATTAGTCTCCCAAACCCTTAATTAGTCCCTAAACCTTTAGAACTCAATCAATTAGGTCCCTAGATTCTTAATTAAACCCCTAATTAGACTCTTAGGAATAAATTAAATTATTTTAGACTTAATTTAGGTCTTAAAATTAATTTTAAAGACTAAAAAAATTTTTAATTGGGTTCTAATTTTGAATTTAATTTAATTTTTAAGAAACTTTAAAATTAATTTAATCTAATTAAATCTAATTTAAAATTAATTTGACCCCTAAAACTTAAAGATTAGACTTTAATTAGGTTTAATCTAATCCTTAAAAATTTTTGGAAATCATTTTAATTTTAATTAGGTCTAGTTTTGCCTTTAAACTTTCAAACACTCACCAAATTAGACTTTAAATAGGCTCTTTAATTCTTAAAATTATAAGATAATTTTAATTAATTATTTTAATTAATTTCTAAAAGATAATATTTAAAATTATTTAGGTCTAATTAACCCTATTTCACCAAACTAAACTTCAATTAGGTTAAATTAAATTCTTAAAAATTTAGAAATTATTTTAATTAAGATTCTTAATTAATTTAAAATTTCTAAGATAAGGTTTAAAAATTAACCTAATTAAGTTTAATTCCAACCCTAATTAAACCTTAGAACTTAAAACTCACCAAGTTAGATTTAAATTAGGTTTACATTAAAATTTGAAGTTAGGAAAATTTAATTAATTAATTTAATTAAGAATTTCTAAAGCTTTAAAATTAATTTCACACCTAATTAAATCTAATCAATCGTTCAAGGTTTGCTTCCGAGTCCCTCTTGATCTTTTTCAATACAAGTCCCTTTTTGTACACATTCATGATGAAATTTTTGATGTAATTTTGTACTCCTATGATTATAATAAAAAATCAAGTTCCTTTTTATCTTATTTATTTTTATTTTATGTTGTCTTGCATGGCATGTTTTAGGGAAGTCACCTAATAAATGTTCAAGTTAATAAATTTAGAGCCCTCTAGGACTAGTCACTTAAATTAATTAATTAATTTAATTAGGGAGAAAATCTAGTAACAAAGCATTTGAATCTTATGTCTCGGATACACTAAAGAGGTTGATGTTTTGACGTACCATGATGCTGACCTAGAGAGTGTACCTTGGCATTGAATTCATGTGTTATTTAAAACCTAGAATTTTGATGAAATAACTTAGGTTTAGAATTAAATAAAATCGATAGGTAAGTAATTAGTAACATTAGTAAATTAGGTTTTAAACACTTAAAGCAATGGAGCCTTTTTAGGAATAGAACTTAAAATGAACAAGATAAAAATAGTCATGCATTTTGCTTTAGCCTTTTGAGGCGGAAGTTACATTCCTTTAAATTTGGGTGAGGTTTCCTATCTAGAGGACGTCTCGTTCAACTAAAGTTTGAAGGTGGTG
Organism: Abelmoschus esculentus; assembly: GCA_035048815.1. Taxonomy (NCBI): domain Eukaryota; kingdom Viridiplantae; phylum Streptophyta; class Magnoliopsida; order Malvales; family Malvaceae; genus Abelmoschus; species Abelmoschus esculentus. The sequence continues at coordinate 14,135,041 of JAUCBN010000007.1, read as the reverse complement.
TAACTTTTAAATCAAAAGGATATCCAAAATTCAAATAATGTTCAATTAACAATGGGAAATTAAATTAATATCTATCTTCAAATGCCACGTAATTTTTTCCGAGGTACCAATTTTTGGACGTTTGTAAGGGCCTTATACGTAACCGAATCCCGAACCCAACATTTTTAAAATGAATCTCTGGTTTATTTTATGGTGTCTGGCCTACCAAAGTGGCCAGTGGCGACTCCAAGTCAATTTTTCAAAATTAAATTATATATTTTTCTAAAATTTGAGTTTTTCAAGATTTAAATTGATAAATTCACATTTTCTCAAAACCAATCATCGAGTCATTTTTTACCTAAACTCGAGTTTTTTAAGAGGTCGCAACAACTTGGCGACTCTGCTAGGGACTTAAAAAAATTATTTTTTGTGAGTCAGGCCTAACTTTTTTTAAATTTTATGTGGCATTTTGAAGTTAGATATTAATTTAATTTTTTATTGTTAAGTGAACATTATTTGAATGAGAATAACCTTTTACTTTCATATATCTTGTCATTCATGGATAAGCTCTCGACCCGAGCTTTCACCCTTAAGTGGGAGTTAGATATTATCCGACGTGATGCTCTCCAGCTCTGAGTTTTGGATTTTTATCTGCTTACGGTATACTAACCTTACGCATCGTAGGGTCTTCACCTCTGTTGTAAGGGACCTATACCACCGAATCGATGTCTTATCGTCGTAGTAGACGGTAACGACAGTTCGGGAACCCAGTGTCTAGACCAAAAACCCGCATATAGAGTAGAAACCAACCCCTTCTAAAGCCAGACAAGAACCATAAGATAAGGCGGTATGCTGCCGAAATACCGCCAAACTTAGGATTTCTCCGTTAACATGCTCTCTGGTTATTTTACGTATTTTAGCATGCTCTCTGGTTATTTTTACGCAATTTAGCATGCTCTCTGGTTATTTTACGTATTTTATCCTGTTCTCTGGTTAACTTTATTTGCATTTTTAACTGTTTTATGGTCATTTTTCAGGCACTTTTATTATTGTATCTTATCTTTGTCTTTATCCTACTAACACATTTTCTTCTTGTTTTTTGTTTTTCTTTGATCCTTTATGCATTTTCTTTACTTGGCATATTATTTGCATGGGTATTAATTTGGAAAACAATAAAGTTAGAAGTGTCCAAAAATGTCAGAAGGGATCATTATAGGCGAAGATAAAACGAAAGTCTAGACATGGTCTGAGTCAGTTAAGCATGAGAAGGGTGACAATTTGCCATCAGGGAGTGTTTCTACACTAAAAGGGTATGTCAGAATGAGCACCAATCAGAGTCCTTGTCTTTTCGAGGTCCAAGAGATATGGGAACAGTGGAGTGACGACATGAAAGATCAGTTCAAGAAGGAGTTTGGGGATACTGCGTTGTTAGTGAAGGTCCCCATTGATAGACACTTAATGAGGGCGATGGCACAGTTCTGGAATCCCGCCTACAACTATTTTACCTTTGGGAAGATAGACATGACACCAACGTTGAAGGAATACAAAGTTCTGATCAACTGTCCAGCGATTAAGAATGATAGGATATATGTCAAGCCCAACAGCACTTCGGACTTCAAGAAGAAGTTGATGCAAATCACCGGTAAGGACAAAGAGTTTTGGGACCGGAAGGTAACGGGTCATGAGGACGCAAGCGAGGAGAAACAGAGAGTGAGTTGGAAGGTCTTCAAGGATTTGATAGCTTCGAGCAGCGCAGAGCCCACCAAAGCAAGAAGGATGTACGCCCTTTACATCTATGGGTTGGTGCTATTTCCCAGAACTCCCGAGCACATAGACCCATCCATGATTAGTTTGTTCGAGAAGTTATCCAAAGGCGTAAATCCAGTTCCTGCCATACTAGCCGAGACCTATAGATCACTCACCGCATATAGGAGGGCTGGTGAAGGGAGATTTTGGGGATGTGCGCAGCTTTTGGAGGTATGGTTCAGAGGCCACCCTTGGAGCTCTCCGTATAGCGCCCTAAGGTTCAGAACTACCTACTCACCTATTGAAGAGCATTTAAAGAGCTGTATTGTGGAGAAAAAGACCGAAGCCCAATGGAGTGATCTTTTCCGGGTTTTGACAGATTTGGATATTGTTTGGAAGGCCTGTTGGTTGAATAGAGGGACGACTTTTCGGTATCGGTGCAGAGACAGCGATTGGATCCTATTAGCGGGTATATGGGATAGAACGGCTTACTGCCCTCTATTAGTCTCAAGGCAATTTGGTTCGAGACAGTTCATTCCAGCCACAACGGGGATGGCCAATTTCAGTTTTTCACACCAAAGAGAGGGGTACAGATCCAAATTAGCCCAGATTGTGAAGGCTTGGGATTCACCTAGGAGGGTTCAGCCTTATCGAGAGTTTGAGATCATGGCCCGATATGATGAGTGGAGAGAGCAAAGGGCGAATGATGGAGTTTTTTGAGAAGTACCGAGGATGAGGGACCGTCTTCAAGCAAGGTAACCTTAGAAGCACCGTCAGCGTTAGAAAATTAACCTAATTAAGTTTAATTCCAGCCCTAATTGAACCTTAAAACTTAAAATTCACCAAGTTAGATTTAAATTAGGTTTACATTAAAATTTGAAGTTAGGAAAATTTAATTAATCAATTTAATTAAGAATTTCTAAAGCTTTAAAATTAATTTCACACCTAATTAAATCTAATCAACCGTTCAAGGTTTGCTTCCGAGTCCCTCTTGATCTTTTTCAATACAAGTCCTTTTCTGTACACATTCATGATAAAATTTTTGATGTAATTTTGTACTCCTATGATTATAATAAAAAATCAAGTTCCTTTTTATCTTATTTATTTTTATTTTATGTTGTCTTGCATGGCATGTTTTAGGGAGGTCACCTAATAAATGTTTAAGTTAATAAATTTAGATCCCTCTAGGACTAGTCACTTAAATTAATTAATTAATTTAATTAGGGAGATATTCTAGTAACATAGCATTTGAATCTTATGTCTCGGATACACTAAAGAGGTTGGTGTTTTGACGTACCATGATGCTGACCTAGAGAGTGTACCTTGGCATTGAATTCATGTGTTATTTAAAACCTAGAATTTTGATGAAATAACTTAGGTTTAGAATTAAATAAAATGGATAGGTAAGTAATTAGTAACATTAGTAAATTAGGTTTTAAACACTTAAAGCAATGGACCCTTTTTAGGAATAGAACTTAAAATGAACAAGATAAAAATAGTCATGCATTTTGCTTTAGCCTTTTGAGGCGGAAGTTATATTCCTTTAAATTTGGGTGAGGTTTCCTATCTAGAGGACATCTCGTTCAACTTAAGTTTGAAGGTGGTGTAACTTCTAAATCAAAAGGATATCCAAAATTCAAATAATATTCAATTAATAATGGGAAATTAAATTAATATCTATCTTCAAAATGTCAATGCCACGTAATTTTTTCCAAGGTACCAATTTTTGGGCGTTTGTAAGGACCGTCCTTATACGTAACCGACTCCCGAACCCAACATTTTTAAAATGAATCTCTGGTTTATTTTATGGTGTCTGGCCTACCAAAGTGGCCAGTGGCGACTCCAAGTTAATTTTTCAAAATTAAATTATATATTTTTCTAAAATTTGAGTTTTTCAAGATTTAAATTGATAAATTCACATTTTCTCAAAACCAATCGTCGAGTCATTTTTTACCTAAACTCGAGTTTTTTAAGAGGTCGCGACAACGGGGAAGTTAGTGATTTATCACTTCTGTTCAGTGGCTCCACCTACGGGTCGAGATACCACTTCTGTTGGTGTGATGGTGCTAGAGTGGTTCTGGGGACCTACTCTTCTGTGGTGTTCGGAGTTGGGTGCATATCATGCATACTTTACATCATCTGCATTTTACTGTTCTGTAATTCCGTTTATCTATTCTAGAGATACACTAGGCTCCCTAGCTTACATCCTTCCAGTTTCTGTTACAGATACCCGGTCATAGATCTCGGTACTTGGAGGACTTTCGCATTTGAATTTCTGTTACCGTACGTCTTATTATTTCAATCTTGTAATTAATTGTTTTTAGTTAATGTTCCGGACTTTGAATAATAATTTGTATTGTTTATTATTTGTGGGTTGAACTCAATTATTTAAATACTTATTTATCAGCATTTTTAATTATTAATTATTTAATAATTTATCCGAATAATATATTTATTTTTGTAAAAACCCTAGCTTGCGAAACAAGTTTTCAATCTGTAACCCCTAACTTGTAATCTAAGAAATTACGTTAATTTTAGGGGTTACATTCACGGACCTAGCCCTCGCACTGCTAGGTGGCGGATCTTAGCCCTCGCACCGCTAGGTGGCGGATCTTAGCCCTCGCACCATAGGTGGCTAAGTCGTGTGGCACTTGAAAAGGAACACATCCTAGACAAGTCAGCGTTCAACACACACGTCCTTCACTAAGGACCTCTCGCGAAAGCATCAACATCTAAGCCACATAAGTCATTCTTCTCCTAGACACAATCCTTTATGCCACAGCCGATACCGTGGGGCAAAGGGAATGCACCAAGTAGACCTCGACTCTTCCCGAAGGAAAATAAAAGTGGTCTTATTAAAGAAAGTGTTTTGGGGATTACAAAAAAGACAAATGCACACCATCGTTCAGTGGTAGGGGCTGCCCCGATAGTGTGTAGGAATTCACCTATGCCTAGACCCGTGGAGCAGTCTAAACTCTCTTGACTGTCCACCGCTACATATATGCGAATAAAACATTATGGAAATGCCCCGAGTACACGTTCATTTGCTCGAACGGGGGACACTTTTCCATAGCCTAAAGGAAAACTCTTAAAAACATGGAACAAAGCTAAAACAACAATCTTGTTCCTAAAACATTACATTACTTAAAAGCAGTACACATCTCCTTGACCAAGCTTTGAGGCATCACACTCGGTCGGATCTGACGCAGTTTGCTCGGTTATGGCCGAGGAAAGGGGACGACCATAACACTTTCCCCCACCCAATATGTCGATGTCCTCGTCGATGCAGCAAGGTTCTGCTCCAACTTCTGGTTGACGATCTACTCCATCTTGAACAATGGCCCTCAATGTGATAAGTGCCCTATTGCACGGACACGCCGACATCGGCGTGATAGGACAGCCGAGCATAATGAGAGCTTGAGGGTTCAGTTGGAGTCCCCGTTTCAGGATAGAGGTAGACAACAGCCCGCAGCACATGCTCAGTACAGTCAGGGATTTTAGTCCCGGAAGAGGGGCCGTGATGAGTTTGAGCCGCAGGGTTCTGTACGTTCTAGACCAGCTACTTTTGTTACCCCTGCTGCTAGTGGAGCTGGATCCACTAATACCCGAGCCCTACCTCAGTGTTCGTTCTGTAAGAAGTGGCACTCAGGAGAGTGTCATATGCAAAGTGGGGACTGCTTTCGTTGTGGTTTGTATGACCACCGTCTCAGGGACTGTCCAGTGGCACCCCAGTCTGGTCATACTCCGGGACAATCACATGCGTCAGTTTAGACTTCTGCAGCGGGAAGAGGTCAGAGTAGACCTGCTACATCTGGTACCGATAGTAGGGGCAAACCCAGTCAGTTTATAGGATCTGCTCGATCAGGGGGATCTCAGCCCGACTTGGTTTATGCTATGAGAAGACATGAGGACCAGGATGAGCCAGACATCATTGTTGGTACTTTTTCTGTACATGTTATTCCTTTCTACGCACTGTTAGATAATGGGTTGACACATTCGTATGTCTCTAGTTCTGTATCGGGGTATCTGAAATTCCAGTAGAAGATACTAGTAGTTCTGTCTCAGTTTATAGTCCTGTAGGTCACCCTGTGGAGGTTACAAAAGTTTACAGGGATTGTCCTCTTGAGGTTCAAGGGGAAATCTTTTCTGCTAATCTGATGGAGTTGCCATTTGTGGACTTTGACTTGATTTGGGGTATGGATTGGTTATCTTCTCACCGAGTTACTCTAGACTGCGAGCGTAAGAGGGCAACTCTGAGAACTTCTGATGACCGAGAGGTAACTCTCATCGGTGAGCGTAGAGGTTATATGTCTAATCTTATATCTACCCTAAAAGCTGAAAAGATGATCAGGAAGGGGTCTATAACCTATCTTGCCTACATTCTTGACCAGAGGCAATATGATTATGGAATGGATAAGATCCGAGTGGTTTGTTAATTTCCAGATGTTTTTCCAGAAGAGCTACCGGGAGTATCCCCTAAGTGTGAGAAGGTGGAGTTTGGTATTGAGTTGTATCCGGGGACTACTCCAGTGTCTATGGAACCATATCGGATGGCTCCGAAGGAGCTTAAAGAGCTTAAGGTTCAGCTACAGGAACTTCTAGATAGAGGTTTCATACGACATAGTGTTTCTCTGTGGGAGCCCCTGTTCTATTTATTAAAAAGAAAGATGGCTCTCTACGCTTGTGTATTGACTACCGGAAGTTGAATAAGTTGACTATCAAGAACAAGTACCCCCTTCCCCGCATCGACGATCTGTTTGATCAGTTCCAAGGAGCTTATGTTTTCTCTAATATAGATCTGAGACCTGGTTATTACCAACTCAAGGTTAAGGATTCTGATGTTTTCAAAACAACTTTTCGTACTTGTTATGGTCACTACGAGTTTCTGGTAATGCCCTTTGGTCTTACGAATTCCCCTGCAGCATTCATGGACATGATGAATAGGGTTTTTCGACCCTATCTGGATCAGTTTGTTGTGGTTTTCATAGATGATATTCTGGTCTATTCTAAGTCTGAAAAGGAGCATGAGCGACATCTCCGCATTGTTTTACAGACTCTGAGGGAGAAACAGCTTTATGCAAAGTTCAGCAAATGTGAGTTCTAGCTTTCTCAGGTTGTTTTTCTAGGACACATGGTTTTAGCTAAGGGTGTTCAGGTTGATCCGAAGAAAATTGAGGCTATTATGTATTGGAAGCAACCCAAGAATGTGGTAGAGGTTCGTAGTTTTCTGGGTTTAGCTGGTTATTATTGGAGGTTTGTAGAGGGTTTTTCGTCTATTGCTGCCCCGTTAACTAAGCTTCTGAGGAAGGATGTTCCTTTTTCTTGGACTGAAGCTCAGCAGAAGAGTTTTGAGAAACTCAAGTCGGTTCTAACACAAGCACTGGTTCTGACACAACTAGAGTCGAGGAAACACTATACTGTTTAAAGTGATGCATCGTACACCAGTTTAGGATGTGTTCTGATGCAAGATGGGAAGGTAGTGGCTTATGCTTCTCGATAATTGAAACCACATGAGTGTAATTACCCTACCCATGATCTGGAGTTAGCGGCTGTGATCTTTGCTCTAAAAATCTAGAGACACTATCTCTATGGAGAGAAGTGTTACATCTTCACAGATTATAAGAGTCTAAAATATCTTCTCACCCAGAAGGAACCTAATTTGAGACAGTGTCGCTGGTTAGAGCTTCTGAAAGACTATGACTATGAGATTGATTATCATCCTGGTAAAGCTAATGCCGTTGCGAATGCTTTGAGTCGCAATGCCATTTCTGATCTGAGAGCTCTATTTGCTTGGATGAGTTTGTTTGAGGATGGCAATCTATTGGCAGAGCTTCGTGTGATTCCTACTCTGATAACTGATATTCAGGCTGAATAGCCTAATGATCCGTACTTGGCTCACCGTATTGCGAAAGTTAAAGAGAGAACTTCTCAGGATTTTTCTCTGAATCAGGATGGTGTTTTGTGTTTCTGGGGTCGACTCTGTGTTCCGAGGAACTCTAAACTGAAATAGGTTATTCTACGAGAAGCTCATGATAGTCCGTATTCTATGCATCCTGGTGGTGATAAGATGTATAAGAATCTTCGAGAAAAGTACTGGTGGAAAGGTCTCAAACGAGATGTTGTCAGTTTTGTATCCAAGTGTTTGACTTGCCAGAAAGTTAAAGTAGAACATCAACGTCCATCTAGGCTTCTTCAGCATATTAAGATTCCTCAGTCGAAATGGGAGCGTGTGACCATGGATTTTGTTAGTGGTTTACCTTTGACGCCGTCAAAGAAGGATTCTGTTTGGGTTATCGTAGATCGATTGATCAAATCTGCTCACTTCATTCCTGTCAAGACCACTTAACCTCTAAGTAAGCTAGCCAAGTTATACATCTCTGAGATTGTTCGGTTACATGGGATACCCTTGTCTATAATATCTGATCGAGATCCGAGGTTTACGTCTAAGTTTTGGGGATCTTTACATTCTGCTCTGGGTACTCGATTAAACTATAGTACTGCTTATAACCCACAGACAGATGGTCAGTCTGAGAAGAATCCTGAGAAGTTCGCTCCTGAACTTTCACAATACGCTGAGCCAAGTACGGATCATTAGGCTATTCATCCTGAATATCAGTTATCAGAGTAGGAATCACACGAAGCTCTGCTAATAGACTGCCATCTTCAAACAGACTCATCCGAGCAAATAGAGCTCTCAGATCAGAAATGGCGTTGCGACTCAAAGCATCCGCAATGACATTAGCTTTACCAGGATGATAATCAATCTCACAATCATAGTCTTTCAAAATCTCTAACCAGCGACGTTGTCTCAGATTAAGTTCCTTCTGGTTGAGAAGATATTTTAGGCTCCTATGATCTGTGAAGATGTAACACTTCTCTCCATAGAGATAATGTCTCCAGATTGAGTAAAGATCACAGCCGCTAACTCCAGATCGTGGGTAGGGTAATTACACTCATACGGTTTCAATTATCGAGAAGCATAAGCCACTACCTTCTCATCCTGTATTAGAACACATCCCAAACCGGTGTACGATGCATCACTGTAAATAGTATAGGGTTTCCCCGACTCTGGCTGTGTCAAAACCGGTGCTTGTGTCAGAACCGACTTGAGTTTCTCAAAACTCTTCTGCTGAGCTTCAGTCCAAGCAAAAGGAACATCCTTCCTCAAAAGCTTAGTTAACGGAGCGACTATAGAAGAAAAGCCTTCTACAAACCTCCGATAATAACTAGCTAATCCTAGAAAACTACGAATCTCAATCATATTCTTGGGTTGCTTCCAATAAATACATAATAACCTCAATTTTCTTCGGATCAACCTGAACACCTTTAGCTGAAACCATGTGTCCCAGAAAAACAACCTCAGAAAGCCAGAACTCACATTTGCTGAACTTTACATAAAGCTGTTTCTCCCTCAGAGTCTGTAAAACAATGCGGAGATGTCGCTCATGCTCCTCTTCAGACTTAGAATAGACCAGAATATCATCTATAAAAACCACAACAAACTGATCCAGATAGGGTCGAAAACCCTATTTATCATATCCATGAATGCTGTAGGGGCATTCGTAAGACCAAAGGGCATTACCAAAAACTCGTAGTGACCATAACGAGTACGGAAAACTGTTTTGAAAACATCAGAATCCTTAACCTTGAGTTGTTAATAATCAGATCTCAGGTCTATCTTAGAGAAAACATAAGCTCCTCGGAACTGATCAAACAGATCGCCGATACGGGGAAGGGGGGTACTTGTTCTCGATGGTCAACTTGTTCAACTTCCGGTAGTCAATACACAATCGCAGAGAACCATCTTTCTTTTTAACAAAAAGGACAGGGGCTCCCCACGGAGAAACACTTGGTCGAATGAAACCTCTTTCCAGAAGTTCCTGTAACTGAACCTTAAGCTCTTTGAGCTCCTTCGGAGCCATCTGATACGGTTCCATTGACACTGGAGTTGTCCCCGGATACAACTCGATACCAAACTCCACCTCCTCCCATTTAGGGGAACTCCTGGTAACACTTTTGGAAAAACATCAGGGAGCTCGCACACAACACGGATCTTATCTAACCCAGAATCAGATTGTCTCGGGTCAAGGATGTAGGCAAGGTAGGCCACAGATCCCTTCTTGATCATTTTCTCAATCTTCAGAGCAGAAATCACGTTGGTCAAAAACCCTCTACGCTCACCGATAAGAGTTATCTCTCAATCATCAGAAGTTCTTAGGGTTGCCCTCTTACGCTCGTAGTCTAGAGTAACTCGGTGAGTAGATAACCAACCCATCCCCAAAATCAAGTCAAAGTACACAAATGGCAACTCCATCAGATTAGCAGGAAAGATTTTCCCTTGAACCTCAAGAGGACAATCCCTGTAAACTTTGGTAACCTCCACAGGGTGACCTACAAGACTATAAACTGAGACAGAACTACCAGTATCTTCTACTGGAATTTCCAAATACCCCGATACAGAGCTAGAGACATAGGAATGTGTTGACCCATTATCTAATAGTGCGAAGAAAGAAATAGCATGTACAGAAAAAGTACCAACAATGACGTCTGGCTCATCCCGGTCCTCCTGTCTCCGCGTAGCATAAACCAAGCCGAGCTGAGATCCCCTTGATCGAGCAGATCCTGTAAACTGTCTGGGTCTGCCCCTAGTATCGGTACCAGATGTAGCAGTTCTACTCTGACCTCTTCCCGCTGCAGAAGTCTGAACTGATGTCTATGATTGTCCCGGAGTATGACCAGACTAGGGTGCGACTAGACAGTTCCTGAGACGGTGATCATAAGATCCACAACGAAAGTAGGCCCCACTCTGCATACGATACTCTCCCGAGTGCCACTTCTTATAGAACGAATACTGGGGTAAGGCTCGGGTATTAGTGGATCCAGCTCCACTAGCAGCAGGGGTAACAAAAGTAGCTGGTCTAGAACGTGCAGAACTCTGCGGCTCAAACTCATCACGGCCCCTCTTTCGGGACTGAAAACCCTGACTGTGCTGAGCAGGTGCTACAGGCTATCGTCAACCTCTATCCTGAACCTAGGACTCCAATTGAACCCTCAAGCTCTCATTATGCTTGGTTATCCTAGCACGCCGAGTGATCATCTTATATTATGTGTCATGATGAGTGGCAACAACAATCTTCAGCCATACTCGGAGTCCCTTCAAGAAATGATCACACTGTTGTTTCTTAGTGGAAACAATACCAGGGGCATACTGGAGCAAGCGGAGGAACTCAATCTCATAGTCATTCACTGACATGTCGTTCTGCTACAGACTCAGGAAATCATCACGGCACTTGGCCAGATACTCAAGTCCCACATATCTGTCCTCAAAGGCCTACCTGAAGAACTCCTAGTTGAGCTTCTCCGAAGCGGTAACTTTCTCCTTGGCCTCCCACCAGTTCAGGGATTCTCCCTGAAGTAACGATATGGTAGCCCTCAGTTTCCTATCAGAGGGATATTCCATCTCAACGAACAAATGCTGAAGCTTCTTCAGTCAGTACTCTGCAACAGTTGGATCTGTACCAGTCTTACCATCGAACATGGTCATCCCAGTAGCCAAAAACTTTATAGATATGGGTTTCCTGGAACCCTCATTCTGCCGCAAATATTTGAGCAACCCTCTCTGTATCATCACGGAGTCCAAATCGATAGTCTCACTATCTCCAGACCCAAATGGTCCCTCACTCTGGACCGGTTGATCAACATCGGCTTGTTGAGCCTCGGTCTGAACCTCAGGCTGATCCTCCACTCCTACCTCCTGAGCCAAACTTTACTCCTATGGCGGATCCATAGGAGGCGGAACATTACTAGCAGAAGCAGCAGGTCGACCTCGGCCACGACCTCTCCCAGTAGCTAGACGTGTACTCCTACGAGGTGGCATAGTAAAGTATCTACAGAAGAACAGACAAAATCCTATATTAGAATCGGTACTTGGAGTAATATTAAAAATATTTCAGAGAATTTTAAAATACAAGTTAAAACAGAAATCCGAATTTTTAAATAACATTATCAAAACATTTTCAGATCAAAAATTATTTTGGACCTCACAGTCCGAGGGTTGAACCTGACTCTGATACCAATTAATGTAACCCTTAAAATTAACCTAATTTCTTAGATTACAAGTTAGGGATTATAGATTGAAAACTTGTTTCACAAGCTAGGGTTTTTACAAAAATAAATATATTATTCGGATAAATTATTAAATAATTAATAATTAAAAATGCTGATAAATAAGCATTTAAATAATTGAGTTCAACCCACAAATAATAAACAATCCAAATAATTTTTCAAAGTCCGGAACATTAACTAAAAATAATTAATTACAACTCTGAAATAATAAAATGTACGGTAACAGAAATTCAAATGCGAAAGTCTTCCAAGTACCGAGATCTATGACCGGGTATCTGTAACTCCCTTAGCCCGGCATAGACGGAACCAGTACTAATGGGTCACACGGGGAATATCGAACCAAACCCGTGAGGGTCCGATCCGATAAACAACCTTGAAAACCGCAATTCTTTTTTTTATTTATTATCTAGATGCATGGTTAATCACCTATATGTAGTTAACTCAGGAAGGACAGAGACGGACGTAATTCAACCATTACCAGTAAATCAATTAAACGCATACATGATTAGGGACCAAAATGTAAGAAACTAATATACATCACCATATCCACAAACAATCCACCGGATAACAATTAAGAAAGCTTAAAACAATCATCATACAATTCATAACGTCTCCTAAATTACTCATGAATCCACTGTATTTACTTACTAAATTAAATCCTACGTTTCATGCATTCAAAACTCTTAAATTGCCCTTTTTAGGGCATGTGTTTCGAAACAGCCTTGGAGTGTTTCGGAACACATGTGCCCAGTGAACTCATGGTACGAGCTATGGTCACCTGTTTCGAAACAACCCCTAGGGTGTTTCGGAACAGCCACGTCCAGTAGCATTTGGTACCAAACCCTGGTTAGATACAGATGCTCGAATACTGCCCTAAAAACGGTCGAACAGCCACAGGGTGTTTCGATATCCCCTGTATTCTAGACTGAGTGAGACGTATAAGCTCATCTAAACCAAACCAAACATAAACTTTAATAACCCGTAACTATGTGCAACTTTCCTAGGCATATTCATCAACATAAACACACCTTAAAACATTTGGAAAGATCACAAAGAGACCTATAGGCATGCTTCCTAAAGAATGACCAAAACATATCAATCATGCTATACATGCTTCAACAACTCAAACAAATCCAAAGTTCAACAATTAACAATCAAGCAATAATGGTTTTATTACATCATGAAACAAACCCTAAATGCTCACTCCTCTCATAGATTGTGTTACACATTGCCTTGCCCAATTTATTTGCCAAAAATATACCAAATTTAAAGTGAACTTCCCCTTGGTTTCCTTGCCTCGAACGATGCCCAAAGTGCCTTTATTTTTCTGCAAGGATGAAAAGAGAGCTTAAGCAAACATGCTTAGTGAGGTAGCTTCACAAAAGATCATCAATGCATCTATTTAAAACCATATTGAAACCATAATTTGCAATACTTTGTTAAATCATGCATGCCAATACTACATGCCCAAATTCAATAAATCATATGCATCCTTGAGTTCACATAACCTTATCAAAACAATTTATTAAATGATGCTCAAACATCTTCTCAATTTCATGTATGTATATTGGCTTTCTAGTGACCACTTAATGTGAACCTTGAGTTTACCGAATACACGGATCCATGAGACATTTGTCTCGTCATGACACGAAGTCACCATCGACATGACACGAAGATACCATTAGCACTACCACGCACGATCGGACACATAGTCACCCTTGTTACGTGTAGGCGGCTCTACCACGCACGGTTAGACACAAAGTCACCCTTGTTACGTGTAGGCAATATTCTGTATTCTCAGTTCTGATTATAGTGCACTTAAGACAATCCTAATGACATGTCATTCGTATTCGAATCTAAAGTTAGTGTCACTAAGCCAATATCGTAATCAAATGTGCATGATAACTTGCTGCTCATAATGCATGCATAATATGTTCAACAAATGAACCGAAAGCCATGCCCAAAGGCACCATCATGTATAAGGCAAATAACCATGTTGTATTCCAAAATATTTCTCATAATTCTCCATAATCCTGGATGCTAAATAGACTATGCATTTCAGCAAGTAATTCTCATGTATGCACCATTTCAAATCATGCTCATGCATTTACATAAATCTCATTGCATTACCAACATAATGCCTTTATAAAATGTAGCTGAAACTCATATCGGTTTATCAAAACAAATACTTTACTTACTCTTGAACTATGGAAGGTTTTCACACTCTTCCATAGCCCCCAAAAACAGAACGTACCAAACGCGATTCGCTTTAAAATCCGTAACCACTCACCAACAAGCGAAACGAGCTTTCGCCGCTATCCGATGATCGCACCAACGCACCAGCAATCAAGCTTCTTCTTGTACCTCTTCTACAACATTAAAAACAGAGTATTCTTACATCATAACATGCTCAAACCAACAGCCATATCCGATCACCATTAAACTACCAAAAACTTAGCCGAAAAGACCGAAAACTAAGCCGAAACGCATCCGAGCAACATCATCCCAAAACCTAACGAATCTAACATCTAGTCCACTTCAATTATGATCCAAAAACACATCCAAACCATCCTTATACCTCCAGAAACATTTAAGCATCTAAAACAGCCCATAAAACAACCGAAAAGCATCCTAAAACTACACAGATTGCATTATTTCGGGATTAGATTAATGTGATATCAAATCAAGACTCAATTAATCATTTAATTAACATAAAAACACAATTTAATCCATCTAATTCCAGCATTAAATGAGATCCATAAAGATTTCACAAAAACTTTCACAAAAACACTAGATCTAACATTAAAAATATAGAATCAAGTTTTTATTTAAAGATTAGCAAGCTAATACTTGGGAATTTCAATAAAAAACCTTATAAAAGAATAAAAATCCAAAAAATTACCTTCAAGATCTATTCACCAAAAATATGTATTTTTCCCCTTCTTAATTCCTTGCAATTTGATGTAGATTTGATGAAATTGATGCATAGGTTTTGTAAAGGATGGAAGGATGAAGCAAATGATGTAATCTTTGTGGAAAAAGATGCAAAAATCAGCAAGGAATTGAAGAGAAAAGATGAAGAGAAAGTGGAGAGAAAATGAGAGAAAAAGATCAGAGAAAATTAAGAGAAAAAATGGTTTTGAGAAAAATGATTAAAAATCCAATTAAAGTAATTAAAAATATATTTTGGTGAATAAATCATCATTAAAAAATTAGAAATGGGTTTATGGCCCTCTAAGGATTCTAAGTTTAGCTTGCTTTTCAATTTAGTCACTAAAAACATATAATTGCCGAAAATTACAAAGTAGTCCCCCAAATTTTCCAAAAATTACAAATCGGTCACTTTTGCATAATTAAAAATCATTATAAAATCCAAATTATTTTTTTTAATTTTGAAACATATTTTTTAAATATTTTAAACCACCTCCCATGTAACATCCCGTTCTTGGGGTTATTAGTTAGGCTTAGTTAGGTGAATTCGATTCGGGGCGAATCGGGTTCTCCGGTTCATTAATTCCGGGAAAAAAAATAAAATAAGGATATTTTTAATTAAGGAAAATAATAATTTGGAAGGTGGTTTGGAATATTTAAAATATGTTTCAAAATTAAAAGAAAGTAATTTGGATTTTTGTAATGATTTTTAATTATGCTTAATTATGCATAAATGACCTATTTATAATTTTTGGAAAATTTGGGGGACTAATTTGTGATTTTCGGCCATTATGGTATTTTAGTGACTAAATTGAAAAGCAAGCTAAACTTAGAATCCTTAGAGGGCCATAAACCCATTTTTAATTTTAATGATGATTTATTCACCAAAATAAATATTTTAATTACTTTAATTTGGTTTCTTAATCATTTTCTCCTAAAACTACTTTTGACCCATTTTTCTCTCATCTTTTTCTCTCATTTTCTCTCCACTTTCTCTTCATCTTTTCTTCTCAATTCCTTGCTGATTTTTGCATCTTTTTCCACAAAGATTTCATCATTTGCATCATCCTTCCATCCTTTACAAAACCTATGCATTGATTTCATCAAATCTATATCAAATTGCAAGGAATCAAGAAGGGGAAAATCTCCTAATTTTGGTGAATAAATCTTGAAGGTAATTTTCTAGATTTTTATTATTTTCTAAGGTTCTTTATTGAAATTCCCAAGTATTAGCTTGTTCATCTTTGAATAAACACTTGATTCTATGTTTTTAATGTTAGATCTAATGTTTTTGTTAGGTTTTTGTGAGATCTTTATGGATCTTGTTTAATGCTGGAAATTATATGGTTTCAATCATGTTTTTATGATGATTTAATGATTAATTGAGTCTTGATTTGAGATCATATTAATTTAATCCCGGAATAATGTAATCGGTGTAGTTTTAAGGTGTTTTTCGGTTGTTTTATGGGATGTTTTAGATGCTTAGATGTTGTTGGAGGTATAAGGATGGTTTGGATGTGTTTTTGGATCATGTTTGAGGTGGATTAGATGTTAGATTCGTTAGGTTTTGGGCTGATGTTTTCGGATGCGTTTCGGCTTAGTTTTCGGTCTTTTCGGTTAAGTTTTTGGTAGTTTAATGGTGGTCGGATGTGGCTGTTGGTTTGAGCATGTTATGATGTGAGAATGCTCTGTTTTTTATGTTGTAGAAGAGGTACAAGAAGAAGCTTGATTGCTGGTGCGTTTGGTGCGATCATCAGAAAGCGGCGAAAGCTTGTTTCGCTTGTTGGTGAGTGGTTCCGGATTTTAAAGCGCATTGCGTTTGGTACGTACTGTTTTTGGGGGCTATGTAAGTGTTTGAAAACCTTCCATGGTTCAAGAGTAAGTAAAACATTTTGTTTTGTTAAACCGATGTGAATTTCGGCTATATTTTACAAAGGTATTATGTTGTTAAAGCATGAGATTTATGGAAGTGCATGAGCATGTTTTGAATTGATGCATATTTGAGAGATACTTGCTGGAAATGCATGATTTATTTAGCATCCATGATTGTGGAAAATTATGAGAAATGTTTTGGATTACTACATGGTTAATTGCCTTATATATGATGGAGCCTTTGGGCATGGCTTTGGTTCATTTGTTGAACATTTTATGCATGCATTATGAGCAGCAAGTTATCAGGCACATTTGATTATGATATTGGCTTAGTGACACTAACTTTAGTTTCGAATACGAATGACATGTCATTAGGATTGAGTGCACTATAAAATAAAGAGAATATTGAAATTTGTCTACACGTGTAACAAGGGGACTTTGTGTCTAACGTGCATGATAGAGCCGTACGGAATATTGCCTACACGCGTAACAAGGGGACTTTGTGTCTAACGTGCGTGGTAGAGCCGCCTACACGCGTAACAAGGGGACTTTGTGTCTAAACGAGCGTGGTAGTGCTAAAGTTGACTTAGTGTCATGTTAAAGTTGACTTTATGTCATGATGGGGACTTTGTGTTCTGACGGGACGAATGTCCCAAGATCCGTGTATTCGGTGAGCTCAAGGTTCACACTAAGTGTTCACTAGGAAGCCAATATACATACATGAAATTGAGGAAAGATTTGAGTATCATTTACATATTGTTTTGATAAGGTTATGTGAATACAAGGATGCATATGATTTAATGAACTTGGACAATGGAATTTTAGCATGCATGAATTAACTATGAATTGCAAATTATGTTTTCTTCATGGTTTTAAATAAGTGCATTGATGATTATTTGTGGAGCTACCTCACTAAGCAGGTTTGCTTAAGCTCTCTTTTCATCTTTGCAGAAAAATAAGGGCACTTGTAGCTTCGTTCGGGGCAAGGAGACCGAGGGAAAGATCACTTGAATTTTGGTATGTCTTTGGCAAGTATATTGGGCAAGGCAATGTGTAGCATAAACTATGAGAGAAGTGAGGATTTAGGCTTTGTTACATGTTGTACTAAGACCATCATTGCTGGTTATTAATTGTTGAACTTTGGATTAGTTTGAATTGTTGAAGCATGAGTTAGAATGTTTGCTATGTAGCTTTACAATCTTTAGGAAGCATGCCTATAGATCTCCATGTGAACTTTTCTGATGTTGAGGTGTGGTTATGTTGAGGATGATGCATAGGATTGTTACATATAGTTTCGGTTTATTAAAGAGTATGTTTAGGTGGTTTTATATGAGCTTGAAACGTCACACTCGAGTCACGAAACAGGGGGTATCGATACACCCTGAGGCTGTATTGATACCAATATGCCACTGGACGTGTTGGTATCGAACCAGGGTTCGGTACCAATATGCTACTGGAGTTGCCTGTTCCGATACACTTTTTGTCCAGCATCAAAACAGGTGAAGTGTTCCGAAACCACCCAAGGGCTTTTTCGAAACACGTGACTTAAAAAGGTCAATTTGAGTGTTCTAAATGCATGAAACACAGAATTCAACTTGGTAAGTGTACTTAGTGAATTTATGAGTAATTTTATGAGATGTTGTGACACTTTGATTTGTGCTTTAACCCGAACTCATGTCGTACGACTTTAAATGGACGAAATACTTAATGTTCCATACTTTGCAATTAAGTTCATGTATACTTTCGATTGACTTACTCTTAATGGTTGAATTGCATGTGTCTCTGTTTCACTCAAGTTAATTACACATAGGGAATTAATTATGCATCTTGGTAAGATAAAAAAAGTTTAACGGTTTTAGGGTTGTTTATTGAATCAAACCTTCGCGGGTTTGGTTTGATATTCCCCGTGTGACTCGTTTAGTGCCGGTTTCGTCCAGGCCGAGCTAAGGGGGTTACATTTGGTGGTATCAGAGCCAGGTTGAATAAAACGTGTGGTAGGTTAAATAGAACGTGTGCAGGTTGAATAAAGTGTGTTGTTGGATTGCTGAGCGTGTAGTTGGTTTGTCAAGTATGTATTTAGTATGCCATGTTTTGAGTTGGTGTATGTTAGAATGTTAGGTTGAGCATGATATGTTGATGTTGCATGCATACGTATAGATTATGAGTGCATTTAGAATGGTTGTGAGTATATGAGGCGGTTAGTTGCACATTGCCTATGCCATTATGTTTTTAAATGTTCTTCGGTTTCCCTTGGATCTTGCCCAAATGTAAGTTTATGATATTTTGATGTTTTATTTTAAAATTACATGTTTGAAATTTGTTTCTAGACAATGCCTCCGAGACGTGAGACCCAAGCTACTGTGAGCTTGTTTCTTGATGGTCAGGCTGATGGAGAGGCTAATGTGAGGGAGGAATAACTTCCACCTCCTCCACCTGTGGGAGTGCCTCCGATTCCAGTGGGAGATCAATTTGGAGACTTTGCACCGTTCATACAGGCTATGACGGGTGCGTTTCAGGCAGCCATAGCTGGAGTGCAAGTGCCAGCTCCCGCACCTGCCGTTGTTGTTACTCCAGGGCTACCACTTGAGCGTTTGCGTAGCTTGGGAGGAGTTGAGTTTCGTGGGTCTGACCCGAGTACGAATGAGGAGTGGTTGGCTAGCACCGAGAGGATTTTAGACCAGATGGATTGTCAGGATGCCTGTAGCATGGGTTGTGTAGTCTCTTTGCTTCAGGGGATGCTTATAGATGGTGGACTACCACAAGAGCAGGTGTAGCAGTCGCTAACCTGACTTGGGAGTACTTTAGGACCGCTTTTATGCGGAAGTTCTTGGGTCCACAGTATGAGGATGCAAAGAAGAGGGAGTTTATGTCTTTGGTGCAAGGCACTGAGAGTGTTGCTGACTATGAGATACAGTTTATCCGGTTAAGTCACTATGCTCCGGAGTTGGTTCCTACGGATGCCAAGAGGTGTGATAGGTTCCGGTATGGTTTGGATCCGGAGATCAAGACTTACTTGTTAGCTGTAGAGTATACTGAGTTCGATGTGCTCGTTAATCGAGCCAAGGATGTTGAGGGATCTTTGAGGGAGGCTAGGAAGTCTTCCGATGCTGGAAAGAGGCCTGCTGAGGCTAGTACCAAAGGTGGTAAGGGTAAGAGGTTTCGGGATAACCGATATAGAGGTGACCGACGCCGAGGTGACTTTGGACACGGTGGTCGTGCTCAGCAGTATGGTAGAGGTGGTGGTGATGTAGCAGTTTGTAACTTATGTTCTAGACGCCACCCGGGAGAGTGTTGGTGGGCCGCTGGTGCCTGCTTTGGTTGTGGATCTAGGGATCACCGGAAGAGAGATTGCCCGAAGTTGGCTGGTGAGGTTGGTAACCGAGCTGAGGTTGTCGTGGCACCTGGTAGAGGACGCAGCGGAGGTAGAGGTCCTTTTTAGAGACAGGGAGGTGGCCGTGGAGTTTATGCTCAGCGTGGGACCCGTAATGCTACAGATGTGGTTGCAGGTACTTTTTCTTTACAGAATGTACCGTTGTTTTCTTTGATAGATTCGGGATCTACGCATTCTTATGTTTTGAGTGAGCATGCATATATGTTGGATATCCCTGTTGATGTTTTAGATGTGGGAGTTGTGGTTACTAGTTCTTTGGGTGAGACGGTGACCGTAAGGAGGTTATATAGGAGATGTCCGTTGGAGGTGCAACGGCATGTCTTTGAGGTTGATTTGATGGAGTTGCCTTTTCATGGTTTTGACCTTATCTTGGGAGTGGATTGGTTGACAGAGCATAGAGCTGTGGTGGACTTTGAAAAGAAACGTGTTACCTTGAGGTTGTTGGATGGTAGTGAGGTTATGGTTAAGAGTGAGTATACCGGATTCTTGTCTAATGTGGTTTCGGCTTTACAAGCGGAAAGGTTGATGCAACATGGTGGTGTAGCTTATCTAGCTTTTGTGATGAATCCGGGTATAGGAGAGGTTCGAGTGCAGGACATTCGAACAGTGTGTGACTTTCCAGAAGTTTTTCCTGAAGAGTTGCCAGGATTACCTCCCGATCATGATGTGGAGTTTAGTATCGAGCTTTATGCTGGTACTAATCCGATGTCCATTGCTCCTTATCGCATGGCACCTAAGGAGTTAAAGGAGTTAAAGATGTAGTTGCAAGAGTTGCTTGACCGTGGTTTTATACGACCGAGTGTTTCACCATGGGGTGCACCGGTGTTGTTTGTGAAGAAGAAAGATGGCACAATGAGGATGTGCATCAATTATCGGCAATTGAATAAGTTGACCGTGAAGAATAAGTATCCTTTGCCGAGGATTGATGATTTGTTTGATCAGTCAGTTTCAAGGAGCAAGTGTGTTCTCGAAGATTGACTTGAGATCGGGGTACTATCAGTTGAAGGTGAAAGAGGAGGATGTGTTGAAAACAGCTTTCCGGACAAGGTATGAGCATTATGAGTTTTTGGTGATGCCGTTTGGTTTGACAAATGCCTCTGCTGCTTTTATGGATATGATGAACCGGGTGTTTCATGAGTACTTGGATCAATTTGTGGTAGTGTTTTTAGATGATATCCTTGTGTATTCGCGTACCGAGGAAGAACATGATCGGCATTTGCGGTTGGTGATGCAAGTGTTAAAAGAGAACCAGTTGTATGCTAAGTTAAGTAAGTGCGAGTTTTGGTTAAAAGAGGTGGTGTTTCTTGGTCATGTGGTGTCGGAAAAGGGTAATAGTGTTGATCCAAAGAAGATAGAGGCTGTTATGGGTTGGAAGCAACCGAGATCAGTGTCGGAGGTTCGGAGTTTCTTAGGTTTGGCTGGGTATTACCGTAGGTTCGTTGTGGGTTTTTCGAGCATTGCTGCTCCTATGACCAAGTTGTTGCAAAAGAAGGTTCCTTTTGAGTGGAAAGAAAGTCAACAAATGAGTTTTGAAAAGTTGAAGGAAGTGTTGACTAGTGCACCGGTGTTGGTACAACCCGAATTTGGTAAGGATTTTGTGGTTTATAGTGATGCATCATATGTTGGACTTGGATGTGTGTTGATGCAAGAGGGGAAAGTTGTGGCTTATGCTTCTAGACAGTTGAGGGTGCATGAAAAGAACTACCCGACGCATGATTTGGAGTTGGCGACGGTGGTTTTTGCCTTGAAGATTTGGAGACATTACTTGTATGGGGAGAAGTGTACCATATATACGGATCATAAGAGTTTGAAGTATCTCATGTCACAAAAGGATTTGAATCTTAGGCAACGAAGATGGATGGAGTTGCTTAAGGATTATGACTTATCGATTGAGTATCATCCGGGGAAAGCCAATGTTGTGGCCGATGCTTTGAGTCGTAAGGCAGCTGTTGAGTTGAGAGCAATGTTTGCTAAGTTGAGTATTTCTAAGGAAGGTGGTTTAGTGGTGGAGTTGCAAGTAAAACCGGTTTTGGTTGAGATGATCAAGGTGAAACAGTTGGAGAATGAGACTTTGGTACCTTTTGTGGAGGATATTGCTGAGGGTAGGCCGACTGATTATCACTTTGATGATGATGAGGTGTTGTGTTTTAGAGGTCGGATTGTGGTGCCCGATGATCAAGAGTTGAGGCAAGCTATCTTGGTAGAGGCTCATACTAGTCTGTTTGCTATGCATCCGGGTAGTGTGAAGATGTACAGGGATCTCAAAAGTGTGTACTTTTGGGTTGGTTTAAAGAGAGATGTGACGGAGTTTGTTTCTCGTTGTATGGTGTGTCAGCGGGTGAAAGCTGAACATCAGTTTCCTGCAGGTTTGTTGCAACCGGTTCAAGTTCCGGAATGGAAATGGGAGAGAATCACCATGGATTTTGTGACGGGGTTACCTTTAACACCGTCCAAAAAGGATTCCATATGGGTGATTGTTGATAGGTTTACGAAGTGTGCACATTTTCTTGCCGTGCATACGACGTACTCCATGGATAAGTTGGCAGCTTTGTATGTTTCTGAGGTAGTGAGGTTGCATGGTGTGCCTAAGTCGATCATATCGGATAGAGATCCGCGGTTTACGTCCAAGTTTTGGAGGAGTTTACAGACGGCTTTGGGTACGAGGCTTAGTTTTAGTACGGCTTATCATCCGCAGACGGATAGACAGTCTGAGCGTGTTATTCAGACTTTGGAGGACATGTTGAGATGTTGTATCATCGAGTTTCAGGGTTCTTGGGAGAAGCAGTTACCGTTGGTAGAGTTTGCTTATAATAATAGTTTTCAGACGAGTATACAGATGGCACCGTTTGAGGCGTTGTATGGGCGTAAGTGTCGTACACCTTTATGTTGGAAGGAAGTTGGACAGAAGTATGTTTCTTTGCCTCAGGTGTTGAAAGATACAGATGAGAAAGTTAAGTTGATATGTACTAAGCTCAAGGAAGCTTCGGATAGGCAGAAATCCTATGCCGATTTGAGACGTAGGGAGATAGAGTATGGTGTTGGTGACAAGGTGTTTCTTAAGGTTTCTCCATGGAAGAAGGTGATGAGGTTTGGTCGTAAAGGGAAGTTGAGTCCACGTTTTATAGGACCATATGAGGTGTTGGAGCGTGTTGGTCCTGTTGCTTATAGGTTGAGGTTACCGGAGGAGTTGAGTAAGATGCATGATGTTTTTCATGTATCAATGCTTCGTAGATATAGATCGGATCCTTCTCATGTTGTTCCGATTGAGGAGATCGAATTAAGAGAGGATATGAGTTATGAGGAAGAACCGGTGAAGATTTTGGATGTAGATACAAAGGTTCTTCGAGGAAAGACCATAGAGTTGGTTAAGGTGCTTTGGAAACACCGAGGTGTTGAAGAAGCAACTTGGGAGACAAGGAAAAGCATGGAGGAGCAGTTTCCTCACTTGTTTACTTCAGGTAAATTTCGAGGACGAAATTTTCTTAAGATGGGGAGAGTTGTAACATCCCGTTCTTGGGGTTATTAGTTAGGCTTAATTAGGTGAATTCGATTCGGGGCGAATCGGGTTCTCCGGTTCATTAATTCCGGGAAAAAAAAATAAAATAAGGATATTTTTAATTAAGGAAAATAATAATTTGGAAGGTGGTTTGGAATATTTAAAATATGTTTCAAAATTAAAAGAAAGTAATTTGGATTTTTCTAATGATTTTTAATTATGCTTAATTATGCATAAATGACCTATTTGTAATTTTTGGAAAATTTGGGGGACTAATTTGTGATTTTCGGCCATTATGATATTTTAGTGACTAAATTGAAAAGCAAGCTAAACTTAGAATCCTTAGAGGGCCATAAACCTATTTTTAATTTTAATGATGATTTATTCACCAAAATAAATATTTTAATTACTTTAATTTCGTTTCTTAATCATTTTCTCCTAAAACTACTTTTGACCCATTTTTCTCTCATCTTTTTCTCTCATTTTCTCTCCACTTTCTCTTCATCTTTTCTTCTCAATTCCTTGCTGATTTTTGCATCTTTTTCCACAAAGATTTCATGATTTGCATCATCCTTCCATCCTTTACAAAACCTATGCATTGATTTCATCAAATCTACATCAAATTGCAAGGAATCAAGAAGGGGAAAATCTCCTAATTTTGGTGAATAGATCTTGAAGGTAATTTTATGGATTTTTATTATTTTCTAAGGTTCTTTATTGAAATTCCCAAGTATTAGCTTGTTCATCTTTGAATAAACACTTGATTCTATGTTTTTAATGTTAGATCTAATGTTTTTGTTAAGTTTTTGTGAGATCTTTATGGATCTTGTTTAATGCTGGAAATTATATGGTTTCAATCATGTTTTTATGATGATTTAATGCTTAATTGAGTCTTGATTTGAGATCATATTAATTTATTCCCGGAATAATGTAATCGGTGTAGTTTTAAGGTGTTTTTCTGTTGTTTTATGGGCTGTTTTAGATGCTTAGATGTTGCTAGAGGTATAAGGATGGTTTGGATGTGTTTTTGGATCATGTTTGAGGTGGATTAGATGTTAGATTCGTTAGGTTTTGGGCTGATGTTTTCGGATGCGTTTCGGCTTAGTTTTCGATCTTTTCGGCTAAGTTTTTGGTAGTTTAATGGTGGTCGGATGTGGCTGTTGGTTTGAGCATGTTATGATGTGAGAATGCTCTGTTTTTAATGTTTTAGAAGAGGTACAAGAAGAAGCTTGATTGCTGGTGCGTTTGGTGCGATCATCGGAAAGCGGCGAAAGCTTGTTTCGCTTGTTGGTGAGTGGTTTTGGTTTTTAAAGCGCATTGCGTTTGGTACGTACTGTTTTTGGGGGCTTTGGAAGTGTGTGAAAACCTTCCATGGTTCAAGAGTAAGTAAAGCATTTTGTTTTGTTAAACCGATGTGAATTTCGGCTACATTTTACAAAGGTATTATGTTGTTAAAGCATGAGATTTATGGAAGTGCATGAGCATGTTTTGAATTGATGCATATTTGAGAGATACTTGCTGGAAATGCATGATTTATTTAGCATCCATGATTATGGAAAATTATGAGAAATGTTTTGGAATATAATATGGTTATTTGCCTATTATATGATGGTGCCTTTGGGCATGGTTTTGGTTCATTTGTTGAACATTTTATGCATGCATTATGAGCAACAAGTTATCATGCACATTTGATTATGATATTGGCTTAGTGACACAAACTTTAGTTTCGAATACGAATGACATGTCATTAAGATTGAGTGCACTATAAAATAAAGAGAATATTGAATTTGTCTACACGCGTAACAAGGGGACTTTGTGTCTAACGTGTGTGATAGAGCCGTACGGAATATTGCCTACACGCGTAACAAGGGGACTTTGTGTCTAACGTGCGTGATAGAGCCGCCTACACGCGTAACAAGGGGACTTTGTGTCTAAACGAGCGTGGTAGTGCTAAAGTTGACTTAGTGTCATGTTAAAGTTGACTTTGTGTCATGATGGGGACTTTGTGTTCTTACGGGACGAATGTCCCAAGATCCGTGTATTCGGTGAGCTCAAGGTTCACACTAAGTGTTCACTAGGAAGCCAATATACATACATGAAATTGAGGAAAGATTTGAGTATCATTTACATATTGTTTTGATAAGATTATGTGAATACAAGGATGCATATGATTTAATGAACTTGGACAATGGAATTTTAGCATGCATGAATTAACTATGAATTGCAAATTATGTTTTCTTCATGGTTTTAAATAAGTGCATTGATGATTATTTGTGGAGCTACCTCACTAAGCAGGTTTGCTTAAGCTCTCTTTTCATCTTTGCAGAAAAATAAGGGCACTTGTAGCTTCGTTCGGGGCAAGGAGACCGAGGGAAAGATCACTTGAATTTTGGTATGTCTTTGACAAATAAATTGGGCAAGGCAATGTGTAGCATAAACTATGAGAGAAGTGAGGATTTAGGCTTTGTTACATGTTGTACTAAGACCATCATTGCTGGTTATTAATTGTTGAACTTTGGATTAGTTTGAATTGTTGAAGCATGAGTTAGAATGTTTGCTATGTAGCTTTACAATCTTTAGGAAGCATGCCTATAGATCTCCATGTGAACTTTTCTGATGTTGAGGTGTGGTTATGTTGAGGATGATGCATAGGATTGTTACATATAGTTTCGGTTTATTAAAGAGTATGTTTAGGTGGTTTTATATGAGCTTGAAACGTCACACTCGAGTCACGAAACAGGGGGTATCGATACACTCTGAGGCTGTATCGATACCAATATGCCACTGGACGTGTTGGTATCGAACCAGGGTTCGGTACCAATATGCTACTGGAGTTGCCTGTTCCGATACACTTTTTGTCCAGCATCAAAACAGGTGAAGTGTTCCGAAACCACCCAAGGGCTTTTTCGAAACACGTGACTTAAAAAGGTCAATTTGAGTGTTCTAAATGCATGAAACACAGAATTCAACTTGGTAAGTGTACTTAGTGAATTTATGAGTAATTTTATGAGATGTTGTGACACTTTGATTTGTGCTTTAACCCGAACTCATGTCGTACGACTTTAAATGGACGAAATACTTAATGTTCCATACTTTGCAATTAAGTTCATGTATACTTTCGATTGACTTACTCTTAATGGTTGAATTGCATGTGTCTCTGTTTCACTCAAGTTAAATACACATAGGGGTGTCCAAAAAAAAAAATACACATAGGGAATTAATTATGCATCTAGGTAAGATAAAAAAAAAGTTTAACGGTTTTAGGTTTGTTTATCGAATCGAACCTTCGCGGGTTTGGTTTGATATTCCCCGTGTGACTCGTTTAGTGTTGGTTTCGTCCAGGCCGGGCTAAGGGGGTTACAAAGTAGTCCCCCAAATTTTTCAAAAATTACAAATCGGTCACTTATGCATAATTAAAAATCATTATAAAATCCAAATTATTTTCTTTTAATTTTGAAACATATTTTTTAAATATTTTAAACCACCTCCCAGATTATCATTTTTCATAATTAAAAATATCCTTACTTTATTTTTCCCGGAATTAATGAACCGGAGAACCCGATTCGACCCGAATCGAATTCCCCTAACTAAGCCTAAACTAATAACCCCAAAACGGGATGTTACAGTATCTGTAACGGAAACTGGAAGGATGTAAGCTAGCGAGCCTAGTGTCTAGAGCAGATAAACAGAATTACAGAATAGTAAAATACAGATGATGTAAAGTATGCATGATATGCACCCAACTCCGAACACCACAGAAGAGTAGGTCCCCAGAACCACTCTAGCACCATCACACCAACAGAAGTGGTATCTCGACCCGTAGGTGGAGCCACGGAACAGAAGTGATAAATCACTAACTTCTCCGTACACATATAATCTACTAGATGTCATGTTACATGCATATACAGAATTAGAATGCATGCCTTATAGTCTAACAAGAGGCAAGTATGATAAATATCAGGATCAGAAATGAAATGACAGGATGATGCATGATCATACGGGCTTAACAGAAATTGAGTATACTGAATAATGGAGTTAACAGGATTAACGGAAGAGAACACACCTGAAGCAAAAAGTCAACGCCTAGAACGATGTCTACTGGACTCGACTCTACCATTAGAATGAGCAGGTGTAGATTCTACAAATAATGGAATAAGTAGACACCCTATTAAGCCACTATATCGAAAAGTACACTAAATAGAATTAAATCGTTACTCACGTGAAGGTCCCGAATGCGGATGAATAGGACAGCGTATAGGAGGAGGAGGAGGAGGCAACTGCTTGGGGTCGGAATCCACGTCACTTGAACCAAACAGAAACTGATTCAGAAATCTTTACAAATAACTTCTAGATAACTGATCGAACTTAAAAGCCTTAAAAACGACACTTCAGGTTCGAATTTCGAAAAACGGATAGCGTCATCGGACTCAAGATGTCGAAAAATATAAAGTGGGCCCGGGTAGAAAAAGTCAACTGTTGACGCCAGCACTGGTCAATGCTAACATCAGCAGTGATGTCATCAGGTCAACGTTGACGTCAGCAGATGACGTCAGCGATGATGTCAGCAGTGACATCAACAGTGACGTCAGCCGAGTCATGGGTCGGGTGGACGGGTCGGGTTTTGGGTCGGGTCACGAGTTGGTTGATTGGGTCGATTGACTGGGTCGGCCGGTCGGGCGAATATTTCAGTCCGATATAGATTTTCCCAGAAAATATGGGACGAACCCTAGATTCAAATATAAATCCCCCCTTATTCGATATGATATGAAAGAAACACTTACACCATTAGATTCTAACCGAAACCACTTAAAAACCGATACAAAAACCATTTAAAAACAACAAAAAACTCCCCCTATTTCAAATTCGTTCGAACCTAACACCCAACCCCTAAACAGAACGAAACCTCCCTTTAAACACAACGAACCGATTCAGAAACAAGCAAAAACAAACGACAAGAACGAATCCTTACCACTCTTACCACTCGGCCGAACAAGGAATCCCACAGAACGGTTTGAATGAAGCCGAAAAGATAAGAAGGACACACACTAAGGCAAAACAGAGAGAAGGGAAGTGATTCGAATGATTTGAATCCCCCAACAAGAGCAAAGATTCAGATTTTAATCCGAGAATTAAAGGATAATTTAATTCTCCCGCTAACGTTGAATCAGTTAAAAGATTTAGGGGAAGAAACGTTACCCATAAGAAATGGATAAATTACACAACAAGGGTCTGGAAGTTTCAGAGAGATTCAATTTGGTCACTGAATTAACAATCAAAATCCCCCAAAACTAGGGTTCAATCTAGGGATTTCGACTCTAAAATAGGATAATAATTGGATTGTGACAGCTTCCTACACGAATTTTCTCCAATGCCTTTGTTTTCCCACACCAATGGCTTTCTGAAGTTGCTGGATTTCTCTCCTTATATCAATTTTCCCTTCTTATCACGATCCTTAGGAATTTATGGAATCGCCGAAATGACTTTGTCCATAATAGCCATCTTTAACCAATTTGGTTAATTGTCTCCAATGCATAAAAACTTTTTAATGACTATACATCAATTAATGATGCCTCCCATCTACGTTCCCGGCTAGCAAAACCCATTTTTGCTCATGCTAAATGGATAAAACTGGACCCTGATTTCGTCAAGATTAACACAGATGGTGCCTTTGACCCCGTGTTGAGGGGTTCTGCAGCTGGCATAATTGCCTGAGATTCCTCTGGCGTCGTCCTTGGCAGTAGTTTTGTGCCGCTCATTTACCCAGACCCTGCTTCTACTGAAGCTCTTGCCATTTTGGAAGGTTTAAAGTTTGCTATTGCTAATGGCTCGACTCATGTGGTCTTTGAAACTAATTCTGTTTCCATTGCCAACAAGGTTAACAACACCTATCATCAAGATCTCTCCATTGTGCATCTTTTGGTATCTCGCATCCGCTCCACTCTTGGTACTTTGCTTGATTGTAAGATTTGTTATGTACCTAGAGACGCAAACATTGTAGCCCATGTCTTAGCTACTAGGGCTTTGCCTTCTTTTACTTCCTGTTCTTTTGATTGTAACTTTCCCGATTATATTCGGGCTTCTGTAAATTCAAAGATGTTCTCCTCTTGTTCTCAATAAAATCTTGGATACTCTTTTGCCCATAGGGGCTTGCTCACCTCTCAAGGTGACTGCCTATATGGGTTTTTTAATGTGGCCTTTTCTTTCAAAAAATTTGAATGGATTCTCTATAAAAACCATTTAGACATGAACATTTTAATCAAAACAAAACGACAACCAAATGTTATTAAATCAAATTTTATGAGTTCAAAAAGTTATTTTTGGGCTTTTGAACAAAATTATAAATACTAATCTCAAAATTTTAGCTTTTTACTCTGTTAAAATTCGAATGGATTCTCTATAAAGACCATTTAGACATGAACGTTTTAATCCAACAAAATGACAACTAAATGTTATTGAATAAATTTTATGAGTTCAAAAAGTTAATTATATGCTTTATAAAAAAAATTGAACAGATTAATATCAATTTTTTTAGGGTTTTACTCGGTTAAAATTCGAATGAATTCTCTACGAAGCCCATTTAGACATGCACGTTTTAATTCCAACAAAACGACAATCAAATATTATTAAATCAAATTTTATGAGTTCAAATAGTGAATTATAGGCGTTTGAAAAAAATTATATAGATTAATCTCAAATTTTTAGCTTTTTACTTGGTTAAAATTCGAACGGATTCTCTACAAAGCCCATTTAGATGTGAACGTTTCAATCTCATCAAATCGACAACTAAATGTTATTAAATCAAATTTTATGAGTTCAAATAGTTAATTGTAGACTTTTGAACAAAATTATGTAGATTAATCTTAAATTTTTAGCTTTTTACTCGGTTAAAATTCGAATGGATTCTCTACAAAGCCCATTTAGACATGCACGTTTTAATCCCGACAAATGACAACCAAATGTTATTAAATCAAATTTTATGAGTTCGAAAATATAATTATAGATTTTAAAAAAAATTATACATATTAATCTCAAATTTTCAGCTTTTTACTCTGTTAAAATTAGAATGGATTCTCCACAAAGCCAATTTAGACATGCAAGTTTTAATCCCAACAAAACGAAAACCAAATATTATTAAATCAAATTCCTTGAATTCAAAAAGTTAATTACGGGATTTTGAACAAGATTAAAAAGGTTAATCTTAAAATTTCAGTTTTTTACTTGATTAAAATTCGAACAGATTCTTATAAAGCCCATTTAGATATGTACGTTTCAATCCCAACAAAACGGGTAGGATACAATTGCGTCAATTAGTGGATTCTATTGATCTTCTTCTTGTCCAATGCAATCGCACAACACTACTTCGATAGTACTGTAGATACTGCCTCGGCAATGCTGGTGCTCCTCTGCCGCGGCAATCTCTTGCTCGTGGGCAGAAGTATCAAAGTTTAGCAAAGTGTCCGTAAGTGACTCCGCTCATCTCTGAGTCAAAGTACTGTTGATGCTAGGTCCTTGACGATACCTCTCGGCGTAAACCAAAGATAACCACCAACCAATCCAATACTTCTTTTAGCTGCTGAAACTCTTAACCTACCCCTTAGTGCCTCCACAAGGGTATAGGCCGAGTTAGTATCGCCGACACCGTACTTATTCCTTTCGTGAATCTACACCTCTCGATGCTAGATAAATAGATTACTTGTAAACTTCCCTCTCGGGCTTGGATAAAAGAATAAGGAATGGTAATAGGATAAGCAAACTCTGATTTTATTGCATAAGAATAAGAATACAAGAATCAATCTCCTCTCACTAATATCAACAACCTTCACCTATCCCTAAGAATTTTAGAACATGTTATCGTGGAAGTACAATTCTTAGGGGGGAAGGGTTTTCTCTACAAATCGGCTCTCCTAGACAATGTGGCCGGTTAGTCTATTTATAGTATTAACCTAGGGCAAACCTTTCCTAAATAGACTTCAACTTAGAGTAGGAAACAAGTCTTCTTCAAGGATTCTGATATTTCCATGTTTGTCGCCTTCTAGAAAGGGTTTCCCGCTTGGTCTTTGAATTGGACTTTGAGCATGCTAGCCAAGTCCTATTGATGCGTTGTGTCTTCCAGAATATTCTCTAGATTTTTATCTTTCAATACGCCTCCATTGTTGGTGCTACCACACTTGATTCTACCGCGGTCAGTCTTCTGCCCTCGGCCTCAACATAGCTTTTCTACTGTTTTGGGTCTAGATATTCCTGCATGTACAAAAATTGTAATAATATCTGTATTCTCTATAAATATTAACTTTGTATGTGGTGATAACGGAATATCCAATATTTGAGCAAAGAGTATATGATTCAGTTCAAGTGAGTGTATAATAGGTGCATAAAGTACCATAAGAAGGGTAGTAAATAACTGCCTTTTAGGCACTCATCAAATACCCCCAAACTCGAACTATTGCTTGTACTCAAGCAATGCCAAATATCAAATTGCTAAACCTTACACCCCTTTGGTCTTACTCTTCCATCTTTTCTCCCCACCATGGTTATGTTTATCTCTCTGTTTTAGCCACTAGTTTACCCAAGGACTTCTACTAAAAAACAAACTCTAGGGCTAGGTGAGTGTGTGTATTTAATGGACAAGGCTGATTCAAGGCTTTCCTAGATAAACTCTAAGTTCAAGACAAGTAGAATCTTGGATTAGCTATCTCCTTAAAACAGCAAGTCTTGAGCCAATTTCGGGCACTTCAAGATATGTGTTTTCTATTTCTTTCTTTGTTTTTTTATTTATTCTTGTTCTTTTGTAGCACCTATTTAGCCTACTATAGCCAATTTCGGGCACCTCTAGTACGAAGGAGAGCAAAACTAGAGCCAGTGATAAGCACTTCTAGTTATTTTTCCAACAATTTCTAAGTCTTTATCACCTAAGTTTATTAAAAGAACTCCTAAATCAAACAAGTCCAAAAAGTGTTTATTTATTTATTTATTTATTTTTTGTCTAACCCTAAAGTAAGCTTCTAATGTTTATTCCATGAGTATCCTATGGTTATCCCTTCAAAACAGTACTTGGCCATGGTAAGGAGAAAAATTTCTATAGCCTTAAAGGAGTAAACTAAAGCAAAGCTGACATAAGACCGTACAAGATTACAAACATAAGTTCAAGAAAAGAGAATATAAAAAAAATTCGGTAAAAATTTACTCCCTTTTATGGTATTATCGCGGCATTGGGTAGCCTCAGCAGTGCTTGTGCACCTTCAGTCTCCCCCAAACTCAAACCGAGCATTGTCCTCAATGCTTAAAATATAAAACAAACAACAAAAGAAAACAAGAATAATAGAGCATCAGGATTTAAATAGATTATGATTGTGATTCAGAAGAGCTGCTGGAGATAACTACCCTTCTAGGTATTCCTGTCGATGCTTTCATTCTTGATCCTTGTCCTGGTGATTGTTGTGTTTTTGCTTGCTGGGGCGACTGTACTCTGTTGGATGTTTGGTGTTGTAGTGAGGTTGTAACTTTATCTCCATCTTCTTCATCATCTGTATGCATTACCTCTGTTTCTCCCCCTAACTCGGCAATTGGTATCCTCTCTTGGGTATGTGATGAGCTCTCATGGACATACTCATCGATCTGTCTAGAGAGACTATCTTCAGAAAAACTGTCGATGAGGATAGGATTTTGTTGTGGAGAGTTAAAGACAGCTCTCCTCTTTGATGGTCGCCTGCTGTTGGATGATGTGGTGGCCGTGTCTACAGGTCGGGATGGTCCGACAGCGTGAAACTATTGTTGTGGCCTAGCAGTAAAGAATGGTCTAGGCCCTGGAGTAGGTGTTGTTTCTGTGTATGGTGCGACAATGACGAAAATATTGGAAGGGAAATCTGGAAACTACATCCCATGGGTGGGGAAGTTCTGAGTCAGTATATTGATAAGGGTGTTGTTGAAATCTCTCTGATATTCCATATAGCGTTATTGTCTGAGGTCCATGGCTGACATTCTCTGCAAAATCTCCTGGTATGTGTCTGCTGCGGCAGGGGCTTGGGCATTGTCAGGTGCTTCTGCTGAATATTGTCCTCCGGTATGGAAGTCAATAGTGAATTGTTGAGGTGTTTCCTGCACTGGGTCTACTTGGGTGATCTGCATCATTCTGTGGCAAAATTCTTTTGTCCAGCCTTGCCTTTGTGATGTGCATTCGTTGGTTGCTTCTATTAAGACACCTGCAAAATTGCATAAAGCATAGATTAAACTACGGAAATATAATGGGCTACGTTCTTTCTTACCGTAGTCATAGATTTCTTGAAGAATTATCTCTCTAACATTGATCGTCCTTTTGTTGATGATAAAATGAATGAGCAACAATCTTTTTTTGTCAACCGTGCTATTATGAGAAGCGGGCATGAGGTATCGTTTGACAAACATGCACCACAGCTTTGCTTCGGGTTTAAGGCTGAGCCTTGTTACACAACCCCTATAGGCACCGTTTTCCCATGGAGTGTTGTCGTAGCAGAGGTCGTCCTTGATAGCCTTATATTCCTCGATATTTGCTGCAAATTCACCATGCTCATCGCGTATGGGGATCACGCCATAGTAATCGTTGATTACCTCGGCATCACGTTTTACAGGCTTGCCCCGGCAGTAGACGAATAGCGTATCCTTGTTTGGGCAGTGCGCATAGAATTCTCTCACAATTGTTGCATTCGCTATGGGAGGTTGGAGGCATAATTTCTCCCAATCCTGGTCTTCGATTCTGTCGAACAAGAATTGGTCGATGCCGTAGTTTTCGTCAGTGGATTACTGGAATCCTTGTTCCTCTCATAATTGTCGTGCAACAAAAGATCTTTGAAAGCGTTCTACTACGTTGCCGCTGGCAAATCGTCTGTATGCTGCCATGGATGTTGATGAGATATTCTTGAAGATAAACAGAAAGAATGTTGGTAGGAATTCAGAGAGTTCTGAAAAGTTCAAGATGTAGTGAGAGCACGATTGTTCAAGAAAGTAAGGATGACAAGAATGCAAAGTAAATAATGCACAACGGTAGTTTGCTTATATAGGCTGTAAAAATATGTCTGTTAAAAATACTAGCCGTTAGGCATTTACTGCCTAGAAGCATAGTTACTGCCGTGGCAGATTTCTCAGCAGATAGCCGTTACACTATTTTTGCCCGTTGATAATTCTACGGTTCTGACATAGTGCTACCGCGGCAGCAGACTTCCTGCTGTTGCAAAATTTTTCCTGCATTCATCACTTTATTAAAAATTAAAAACACTAAATCTAAAATACTAAAAATAAAAAATTTGCTGATCATAAAGTAAAATAACAAAATACTGAAAATAACAAAATACTTAAAAAAATGCTGAAAATAATATTATATATACTAATCCTAATATAATAATTAAAAGTGAAGGGAAGAGATTAGGTTACTTGTGGAGTGCAGGTGAATGCATCTCCCATTTTCGTTATCTCTTTCTAGCCCGTGTCTGTCTGCATGAGTTGGTCAGTCCCTTCGGTGTATTCGGCTTCCCCTTTGGGTTTTATTCTTTTACCGAATAGTCTGCCGAGCGTGTTTCCTGGGCAAGATATTTTAGTACCTTTATTTGGTGTATGGCGAGCCTTACATTCTGCTGGAGCGTCTGAATTTGGCAGATTGTGGAAGGCGTTCAACTTGATTTGTTGATCATTTATTCACATTGTGAGCTCGCCATTCTCCACATCAATGATAGTACGTCCATTAGCAAGGAAAGGTCGACCCAATATGATCGGTGCATTGTCGTCAGCTTCACAGTCAAGGATAAGAAAGTCGGTAGGGAAGATGAACTTGTCAACTTTCACCAGAATGTCCTCGATTTTGCCTTCAAGATGCATGTAAGACCGATCCACAAGTTGGAGCAGTACTGTTGTTGGTTTCGCCCATCCAATTCCTAGTTTCTGAAAAAATGATTTGGGCCTTAAGTTGATGCTTGCTCCCAAGTCGCATAGGGCCTTTCTTTTATAACCATCTCCAATTGCATAGGGAATTGTGAAGCAGCCAAGATCTTTTAGTTTGGGTGGCATGCGATTATGTAGCATTGCCATGCAACCTTCAGTGGTTGCCATCGTTTCAAATTCTCCTAGCCTTCGTCGTTTGGATACTATGTCCTTTAAAAACTTGGCATAGTTGGGCATTTGTTCAATCGCCTCAACTAAGGAGAAGTTAATATGGTCCTGCTTCAGGATGTCTAGGAACTTCTGAAATTGGTGGTCCTGTTTTTGCTTCTTTAGCCTCTGTGGAAAAGGAGGTGGTGGTCTGATGTCCTCTAGGTTTCCTTGGATATTGAGTTTTATACCCGGGGTGAATTTTACTGTAGCTATCTCGGCAGAAGGTTTTGATACTGCTGGTTCTGTTGCCATGGCAGAACTTTCGGTAGGGTTTAGCTCAGCCTCTGAGTCCTCATGTAGTTGTTGTTTTGGTTGGACTCTTTCAGTTGAGGTCCCCTCTTTATTTTTCAGCTGTAGGCCACTTCTGGTGGTAATTACTTTACATTACTTGTGGCCTAATACCTTAGCAACTTCAGTAGTACTAGGTAAACCTCCAGGTGGTCGAGTATTTTGGCGTTGGGTAAATTGACCAACCTGTGTTTCAAGGGATTTTATTGCAGCCTCCTGGTTCTACAGTCTCATCTCCGTTCTATTCATGAAGTCATCAGTATGCTTCATGAAACGGTTATTCTCCATCATATAGGCATCAGTCTTTGACATGAAAGCTGTGAGAGAATCAGCCAGTGCATTCAAAGACTGTTGTTGTTGTACCTGCTGCTGCGGCATGGACTGCTGAGTGTTCTACTGCGGCAGGTTCTGGTTCTAATGCTGAAATCCAGGGGCTTGGGTAGTTGGATTCAAGGCATTGTTAGGGTTACTCCAAGAGAAGTTCAGATGTCTTTTTCAAGATGGGTTATAATTGTTGGACATCATTGGATTGTTTCTGTTATAATTTCCAACATATAGGCCGGTTTCCTCATCTGGCATATAATCTGATGAGTTGAATGCCTTAACCTCATGTATGCCTTTTTGGTTTTGCATATTCTGAACCATCTTGGTCAGAGAAGCCAATTGTGATGCCAACGAACTTGATGTGTCTAATTCATGATCTGTGGCATGACGTCTCATTCCTCCTCGCCTTGATGTGGGAAATTGGAAATCGTTCCTTGCGAGTTTGTTTAGAATTTCAATGGCTTCCACGGGTGCTCTATCTAAAAGTGTACCATTTGTGGAAGCGTCTAGCATCATCCTTGTGGAAGCATTGATAGCATTATAGAACATGGAAACTTGAGTTCACAAGGGAAAACCATGTAAGGGGTATTTGTTTAATAGTTCTCTGTAACGTTCCCATGCCTCGTACATCGGTTCATCTTCATCTTGCCGGAATGATGTAATTTCATTACGAATGGGATCATAGAGATTTGTTGGATTGAACCTAGTAATAAATTATCGGCAAAGTTCTTCCTAAGATCCGATTGATCTTGCTGGGATTCCATTCAACCAAGTCTTCGCCCTATCCCTTAGTGAATAGGGGAACAATTTTAAGCACAAAATGTCTTCATGGACTCCTTGAATCTTAAAAGAGTTGCACACTTCCATGAAGGATTTAAGATATTGCCTTGCATCTTCAGTAGCAGATCCACCAAACTGTCCAATTGTGTTTAATATGTTGAACATTACTGTTTTGAGCTCAAAGTGAGTTGCTTCAATCTTCGGGGTAACTACGCCAGGGTTAAGTCCGTTCAGATCCTCCACCAGATAGTCTCTGAGAGTGGGCTGCCTCAGCAATGGATGCGGTATTGGCTGCTGCTGCATTGCTGACGGCAGTACATTATGATCAACAGGTCCTCTAGGTGGATTGTCCATAGTTTGGAACAGATTTCGTCTTAGATTATGTCTTGTACGTTCAATCTCAGGATCCAACTCGTACAATGGTCCACTCAGATTTGCCCTGGTCATAAACCAAATAAATAAATAAATAATTAGTAAAAACAAAAATAAAATAAAACTAAAGTTTAAGTTAGATAACTAATAATTAAAGAGCAAGAAAATTAAAGAAAACAAAATTCAGTTGCCAATCCTCGACAACGGCGCCAAAAACTTGATAGGCGTGGTATAAGCGCTGTTTTTAGTGCAAGTGTACACGTCGTCAAGTAATAAAATGATAAGTATATCGTGTATCATCTCCACATAGATTGGTATACTTAATATGTCTTCCTTCATTCCCTTTCTCTTGAGAATAAAATAAAAAACACAAATAAGATGGTTTGTTTTATCTAACTAAATAATTAAATAACAAAACATAAAATAAAGAGTTGAGAACGATTATCGAGAAAGCTGGTAGGATACAGTTGCGTCAATTAGTGGATTCAATTGATCTTCTTCTTGTCCAATACAATCGCACAACACTACTTCGATAGTACTGTAGATACTGCCTCGGCAATGCTGGTGCTCCTCTGTCGCGGCAATCTCTTGCTCGTGGGCAGAAGTATCAAAGTTCAGCAAAGTGTCCGTAAGTGACTCCGCTCATCTCTGAGTCAAAGTACTGTTGATACTAGGTCCTTGACGATACCTCTCGCCGTAAACCAAAGATAACCACCAACCAATCCAACACTTCTTTTAGCTGCTGAAACTCTTAACCTACCCCTTAGTGCCTCCACAAGGGTATAGGCCGAGTTAGTATCGCCGACACTGTACTTATCCCTTTCGTGAATCTACACCTCTCGATGCCAGATAAATAGATTACTTGCAAACTTCCCTCTCGGGCTTGGATACAAGAACAAGGAATGGTAATAGGATAAGCAAACTCTGATTTTATTGCATAAGAACAAGAATACAAGTATCAATCTCCTCTCACTAATATCAACAACCTTCACCTATCCCTAAGAATTTTAAAACATGTTATCGTGGAAGTACAATTCTTAGGGAGGAAGGGTTTTCTCTACAAATCGTCTCTCCTAGACAATATGGCCGGCTAGTCTATTTATAGTCTTAACCTTGGGCAAACCTTTCCTAAATAGACTTGAACTTGGAGTAGAGAACAAGTCTTCTTCAAGGATTCTGATATTTCCAAGTTTGCCGCCTTCTAGAAAGGGTTTCTCGCTTGTAATAATATTTGCATTCTTTATAAATATTAACTTTTTATATGGTGATAACGGAATATCCAATATTTGAGCAAAGAGTATATGATTCGGTTTAAGTGGGTGTATAATAGGTGCATAAAGTACCATAAGAAGGGTAGTAAATAACTGCCTTTTAGGCACTCAACAACTGACAACATCCTTATTACCCATGAGCTCATCCATACTTTAAATACTGATGCAACATCCCTCGCAAAAGGTGCTAGCTTAAAGCTAGATATGGAAAAGGCCTTCGACCGTGCTGAATGGCCTTTTCTAGAACAAATTATGATTCTCCTAGGATTCAACTCCAACTGGGTATCCCTTATTATGAGATGTGTATCCTCAGTATCCTTCCAAGTACGTATCAACGACTCTCTTTCACGACCTTTCAAATCCAATAGAGGATTACGGCAAAGGGACCCTCTCTCCCCTTTTGTATTTCTTTTCTGTACTTAAGGCCTCTTAGCCTTGCTCAACGCTGAGCAAGCAAATGGTAACCTCCCTGGACTTTGTGCTAGTAGGAATGGACCACGTGTTAACCACCTCCTTTTTGCGGATGACTATATCGTTTTCATTAAAAACACAACTACAGAAGCTCAACGTCTTAAGGACATTGTACATACTTATGCTACTTCGTCCGGGCAGACGGTAAACTTTGAAAAATCTACTATTTTCTTTTCACGAAAAACCTCTACATCGCTACGTTTGGAAATCTATGATATCCTCCATGTAAGAGAAGTGGATGATTAGGTATTTATCTCGGAGTCCCACTCTTAATAGGGAATAACAAGACAACGACTTTAGGGTTTACCATGGAACAAATGAATGTCCGACTAAGTAAATGGGATAAACACCTTCTTTCCTTTAGTGGAAGAGAAATTTTCAACAAATCCGTCATACAATCTATACCTCAATATGTTATGTCTTGCTACCTTCTTCCACAAAACATTATTGATGATATGACCATTTCGATACGCCAATACTGGTGGTCTGGGAAAGCTGACAAACAAGGTTGGCATATACTTCCTTGGAACACTATCTATCTACCGAAAGCATCAGGAGGTATAGGATTTTGTGACCTACACCACTTTAATATTGCATTGCTAGGTAAACAAATCTGGCGTTTAGTTTGTGAACCTGATAACCTTCTTAGTCAGGTTTACAAATGCAAGTACTATCCAACGGGCTCAATCCTAGATTCTGATTACACTCGATCTTCCTTTGCCTGGAAAGGTCTCAGCATAGCTATCTCTAAACTTCGCAACGATTTCTTCAAACGTCCTGACATATCCAGTAACGTTCAGATCCACTTTGACAAATGGGTGGCTCTCAGTCTGTACACCTTTATGGTGATTATGAGGTGAATGACGAAGTCCCTCTATGTGCAGGTACCTTCATGGTACCTAACCTACCCCGATAGGATGAATCAAAAGTAAGAAATTACTTTTCCAATAAAGATGCTAACACCATACTTAATGTACCAATTATTAATGATATAAAAGATAGCACACTTTGGGGTCACCATGACTTTGGCATCTATACAGTATGGTCTGATTATCAATTTTTGCAGTTGCAGCTAGGGGCAATTAACAGGCCCTCTAAACTTTGGAAAATTCTATCCAAATTGCCAACTCTACCCAAGGTTCATTCCTTTGGATGGCGATTATGTCATGATGCACTACCCTCTGGCCACAAAAACCTTCAAGCCAATCTTGGTACGGGGGTTTGCCCTATTTGTAACATGGCAATTGAATCCACCCTCCACGCTATGAGGGACTGTCCTAGTGCTAAGGAGGCGCTCCAATTGGTAGGGCTCCCCACTCGAATTTTTTTCAATACTTATATCTCCCCCCACCAGTGGCTTTCTGATGTTGTTGGTTTTCTTTCCTTGCATCAATTTTCCTTTCTTATTACGATCTTAT
Organism: Abelmoschus esculentus; assembly: GCA_035048815.1. Lineage (NCBI taxonomy): Eukaryota > Viridiplantae > Streptophyta > Magnoliopsida > Malvales > Malvaceae > Abelmoschus > Abelmoschus esculentus. The sequence continues at coordinate 14,094,460 of JAUCBN010000007.1, read as the reverse complement.
GGAATTTATAGAAATATCGTAATAACTTTGTCCATAACAACCATCTCCAATACACAAAACTTTTCACTGACTATACATCAGTTAATGATGCTTCCCACCTACGTTCCTGGCTAGTTGAGCCCACCTTCGCTCAAGCTAGATGGACGAAACCAGCCCCTGGTTTTGTTAAAATTAACACAGATGGGGCCTTTGACCCTATGTTTAGAGGTGCTGCTGTAGGCATCATTGCTCGAGACTCTTCTGGCTTCATACTTGGTGGTTGCTCTAAGCCTCTTGTTTGTCCGGACCCAGCCTCTGCTGAGGCTCTCGCTATTATGGAAGGTTTAAGATTTGTTGTTTTCAATGGCTGGACTAATGTGATTATTGAAACAGATTCTGCTTCTATTGCCAACAAAGTTAACAACACTCATCACCAAGATCTTTCCACAATGCAACATTAGGTGTCTCACATCCGCTTCACTCTTAGTACTTTGCCTGATTGTAAGATTTGTTATGTACCTAGAGACGCAAACGTTGTAGCCCATGTTTTAGTTACTAGGGCTTTACATTCTTTTACTTCTTGCTCTTTTGATTGTATCTTTCCCGACTTTATTCGGGCTTCTATAAACTCGAAGAGGTTCTCCTCTTCTACTCAATAAAACCTTGGGTACTCTTTTCCCCAAAAGGGCCTACTCACCTTTTCGGGTGACTAGCTCTAGAGGTATTTTAATGAGGCTCTTCAAAAAAAATTCAAACAGATTCTCTATAAAGCCTATTTAGAAATATACATTTTAATCCCAACAAAACGACAACCAAATGTTATCAAATTTATGAGTTCAAAAAGTTAATTACAGGCTTTTAAACAAAATTATACAAATTAATCTAAAATTTTCAGCTTTTTACTTGGTTAAATTTTGAACGGATTCTCTATAAAGACCATTTAGACATGCGTGTTTTAATCTAAACAAAACGACAACAAAATGTTATTAAATAAAATTTTATGAGTTCAAAATATTAATAATGGACTTTTGAATAAACTTATACAGATTAATCTAAAATTTTTAGCTTTTTACTCAATTAAAATTCAAACAGATTCTCTATAAAGCCCATTTAGATGTGCACGTTTTAATCCCAACAAAACGACAACCAAATGTTATTAAATCAAATTTTATGTGTTCAAATAGTTATTTGTGGGCTTTTGAACAAAATTATACAGATTAATCTAAAATTTCCAGCTTTTTACTTGGTTAAAGTTCTAACGAATTCTCTTTAAAGCGTATTTAGACATGCACGTTTTAATCTCAACAAAACGACAACCAAATCTTATTAAATTAAATTTTGTGAGTTAAAAAAGTTAATTATTGGGTTTTGAACAAAATTATACAAATTAATCTCAAAATTTTAGCCTTTTACCCGGTTAAAATTCGAACGGATTCTCCATAAAGCCCATTTAGTGATACATGTTTTAATCTCAAGAAAACAAAAACCAAATATTATTAAATCAAATTTTATGAGCTCAAATTGTTAATTGTGGACTTTTGAACAAAATTAAATATATTAATCTAAAATTTTTAGGATTCTACTCGTTTAAAATTCAAAAGGATTGTTTAAAATCCGAATATATTATGCTGCTCTCTTTCTCTCCTCTCCCTCTCCCTTTCTCCCTCACCCTCTTCATGTTGGCCGTCTTATCTTTTCCTCCTCACTATCGATCGTTTTTCCTTTTCTTGATCGGTCGACCATCATCAATACCACTTTCTGGAGAGGAAGAATCAACACCGTCATCATCAAATACTCCAAGGTATAACTACACAATCTTTTTCAAATTTCTTGCTAGCCAGTTTATATCTGGCCTAGCAAGTTTCTTGTGTGCAGAACGCCACTCATGTTGCAGATCTTCAAACTTTGGATCCGTCTTGGTTTCCCGATATCTAGATGATTCCCTCTCCTTGGGAAGAGTTTGTTCTTATGGATCTCCCGTTCGAACGATAGCGCCTTTATTCGGCTCGATATTAAGTTTATTCTTGGCAGTATATATGCTTCTTAACAATGGTTAACTCTTTCGAGATAGTATGGCATACCAACTACCCTTATTGCAGGTCCTCTCCAACACCTTTCATGGTGTTCCATCTCAAACCATTCTCTGGTTATTCTCTACAGTTTTCTACGCTTTACAGATCTCAGTTACTCCCTATGGTCTACCTCTTAAAGTTGGCCTTTTGATGCTAATCTTCGAGTGTTGTCCTCTACACCTACCTTCTAGTGAGATGGATGATGGCTCAGGCACTTCCCTTGATGGGTTTATATTTGATTTACTTTTACCGACAATCATGGATGAGACTAACAGTGGTTGTTGTTATTGTTCTAGAATCGACATCCTGGGTTTGGACCAAACCTTTAGCAAGCAAAAGTCGTGCACCTCTACACCGCTTTGGCTAGGAGACTTTATTCGAACTCACCTATCATTTAAGGGTTTATGGCTGAAGTTCTGCTCCAACTTAAACAAACCTACCTATTTTTTTATTTAATCTATTTATTTGTCTTTTATGATCACAAACTCTACTCATCGTCTCTAATCACCACTTTCGATCTTAGCCTCAACCATGGTCTTGGTTCATCACTATACTTGTCACCTAAATTGGAACCTTGGTCTTGTTTCTCGTTTGCTGGGCTCCTATGTTCCCTCATACAAAGGAATTTCAGCTTGGACGCGGCTTATTGCGTTAGGCAACATAGATTGTTTACCGTTTCTTCTCACGTTGCCAACTATGGGCTTATTGTTGCTTTTCTTTTCTTGGGAAGCTATGTATTCCACTGAGTTCTCAGTCTTTATCCTAATTATTTTATTCAATACTCTTTGATGATCATCAATTCTCTCCACCATCCTTTGTCGCACCATCCTTTGCCGCCTCAAGAGGGGAAGAATCAACCACCCACCGTCATCAAACTTATGAGATAAGTTATTGTTTCTTATTTATTTTTTATATTGTTTTTTGTGTTCATCTTCTTATTACTACTTATACGCAATTTGGTATCTACGTAATGGCCAAACATCTTTCTGAAACAGATCACGAACAATCTGCCTATGATGGCGTTTGTCATCAGCTCCTTATTTTTGTGTCGACAGTTACTGTCCACCATTACCAGGTCTCTCCTTATAAGCTCTTTGCCATGTTTTCAGGCATCACTTTATTTGCGTCAGATCTGGTAACTATTATTTGTTTATCACCCTGACAAAGGGTTATCACTAACATCTTGATTGATGTATTCATGCCAACCAACCATTAGTTTCTTAAGATTTGCGTCTATTGTTGCTTATCTGTTTCTCAGACTACTGCTCCTGTCGATCTAGATAGCACAACGCTATATACTGTACCCTTTTGTTTCGGGGTGAAATCAGAAGTTTCGTACGTTGATACTCCTTTAAGTCTCCTTAACAATCATGGAGTTGTCTCTTTTCGGTACCCTATTCCTAACACTTTTTCTTAATCTACATGGTTCCAGAGTGTCCTACGCTTGGTTCTCCTCTTTTGGTAAGAGTCTCTACCTTTATATAATAACAAACCATAGGACTCCTTTTCCTTTTTACTGGTGGTTCCTTTGCTTCCCGCTCTTACAGTTTTTGTTCGTAAGCCTCCTTGGTCGTTGCTTGTTAAGTACCAAGGTGACTATGGGATTGGCATACCAACATTTACAGGGTTAGATTGTACGATCTTACGACATCACCTGTTTGTTTTTTGGATCTTTTTATCATTTTTTTCCACACAAACAAAGCCTAGAATTGTACTCTAGCTCTTATGGTAGTGGGTTCCTCTTGTTTGCTGGATATCCCTGCCGGTTTCTTCCACCTCAACAAGATTTGCGTGTCAGCTTTCATGGCAAAGGCTCCTCCTTTTTTGAGATGGTTGCTTGGCCTTCTTGTCGACAAACCCTGATCTCATGCTTCTACTGACTTTTCGAGACTTCTTCTCGAGGCCCGATCATGTTTCTTCGACGATCTTGGGTTCTCGTGTATGCCATGTCTGCTGGGATTCATGGCGGGATGATAACTTCTCTGTTTTCTCTCTTCTTTTTTTCTCTCTATCGGCCAAAGCCTGGTTGTTCTTCCTCTCCGAGTAAAGATGTGGTTGTGGATCATGTACTTGCTACAATTCCTTCTATTAGTTTTACTCGTTCTCTTCGTATTAACTTTGTATATTTTATATTTTTTCTCTTCTAGAATAATTAATTTTTTGTACATACCACCCTGGCTTAGGGATTTATCCAACACCTTAATGGTGTCTTATTTCAGCTAACCGTTTTTTTGGTTCTATATTATTATCTTTAATAATTGCTTAATCCAATATAAGTTTTTCCACATTATGATGCCGCCTCGCTTACATGTCTATTTGTATAAGTTTTACTCTGACTTTTTTCCTGGCGTTCTCTTTACTCAACACTCTTCTTGGCCTTATACCTTTTTAGAACAGACTATTTTTTGGTCTTTATATATTATTTACACGTCTTTTATTCTCACTAAGTTAAGAACTTCTCTTAATGTCTTTTTAATTAGGTTTTTCACATTCTACAAAGTTTCTAACTACCTTTCTATTAAAACTTTGTTTTTAAAGAGTTATTTATATTTTATTCTTATATTCCTTTTGCACCCCAAACTCCTTTACGAATTATAGATTTTTTCTTTATGATTCCTATACATTCTCAAATACCTAACTATTCTCATATCATATGTGATAAGATATCCTTACCTATCTTTTCTCAAATATATTCTAATATTTTATTTTCTCCTTAAAATAATTTTTTACCTTTTTTACTTTTTATCTCCTTCTAATTCTATCAACTGTAATCCTGGTATACTTCAAACTCTTTCTTTCCTATATAAATTTGCCCATCCCTCTCATATTTTCTCATCTACTATATATACCACACGACCATATCTCTCCTTTTCTCTCAAATCTTCCTTTGTTTTTATCAATCTCTTAACAATGGATTCCAAGACTTTCCTCCAACAAATTGGCAATCTTCAATTTACTGCTGATGAGCAGGCAACTATCTTCCAACCTAGTATTTCTTGGGGTCTATCAGAAGAAGAAACACAATCCACCCTTCTCGAAAATCTTATTTCTTCCAAAGAGATTGGGGATCAGGTGATTGTCAAAGCTTTTATTTGCATTGGAAAATGGCCAATCTTGCTTCTATGCGAATTTGGAAACCACATATGTTCCTCATCCGTTTCAAGAATGAGAAGATCAAGGATGATATACTGTCTAGAGGACCTTGGACATACAAAGATGAGTGGCTTGCTCTAACTCAATACAATCCCTCTATCACGGTTGATGAATATTCTTTTTCTAAGATGAATGTTTGGGTGCGTATCTATAACATCCCACACATTTTTCTTGCTACAGAGGAGTCTGCTAATGATATTGACAAATCCTTAAGGGCCATAATCGGAATAGTAACGAAAATTGATACTAGAAAAATTTATTTCAACATGGTTGACTACCTGCGGGTTGGTTTTGTCTACTCCAATACGAACGCCTTCCTACAATTTGGGGGAGGGTCCTCCACAAGGTTCTGTCTACTCCAATATGATCGCCTTCCAACAATTTGCCACTGTTATGGCCGTATTGGTCACTCATTGGACTCTTGTTCAATCCTGGTTAAATCGCGACCTGAACAATTTCCTTTTGGCGACTGGATAAGATATGTTCCTAAGAATAAGGATGTACAACCCGCTCAAAGAGGTCGTATCCATTATATTACCAATAAACCTGATGCTCAGCAAAGGCCTACGTCCTCTCAAACCTCCAACACCAATACCAACGATGGGAAAGATAATGCACCTTTGGCTTCCCTTCCGACCAATGGCCATGAGTCTGCTCCAAGTAATGAACCTCCACTACATATTCCTAAAGGACCCAGACTCCTCCCAACAGTTCCTAGTAAGCTCTCTTCTCATCGCTACCCTACACAACCACTGCAAATGGTTTTTCCTGACCAAGGCTCTAATATTACTACCAGGCAACAGTCCAACGCCAACACAGGGGAGGTAAGTCTATTAGATCCCGATCTCCAAGAGTTGGAGGCTGACCTTGTGACACCCTCGCCCCGGGTTAGGAGATAGGGGTGTCGATCGGACTTACAAACTCGAACATTGTATTCAAAATCAAACAATTTATTTATTTATATAACATTGTAAGTCAATCCCTAATAATACTTACTTATTTTACGGACCAAGTTCCTGTATCATTTACACAAATTTGAGGATAATTTAAAACTTTTTGATACTTAAACAATTTTCCATTTCGAATCTCAAATACCATACATTATCCAATTATAGCCTCAATTGACTTGATCTAACTTCTGTATAAATTTGTATTCATTTAATCACCATTAATTATCTCTTATTAATTAAGCAAATTCCCTTATTAAAAATTTGAACCCAAGTAGTAAGAAGGTATCGATACCCCTATAATGTTGGTATCGATATAGGAGTATCAAACTGGGTATCGATACCGGCCTTAGGTGTTGACTCGTTGACCAAGGCTGGGTAGCCTGTTTCGATACTGGTATCGATACTAAAAGTTACTGGAAGCTCCAGTATCGAAACAAGTATCAATATTGGTCAGCCTCATTGACACGTTGACTAAGGTCAAAGCTTGGTATCGATCCAAGCTTCAAAACAAAAAGTTTCTGCCAAGGATGGTATCGATACCCAAGCTAGTGGTATCGATACCTCTGCTCGAAATTGGTAAATTTCAAGCTTTTCAAACACTTAGAAATTTCAAAAGGGCTATCTAGATGATATCAACCCATTCCTAAGCCTTAAGGATCATTAGACATGCTTAGGCATCATATAACAATTCACTAGACCTATTCCTTTTTGCCAATTCATTTTACATTTCAATATTCGAACCATTCCTTACTTAGGACAATCTTCTTGTCTTATCTTACTATGGTTACTTAAGCAATTTTGTTAGTGTCCTAAGTTCACATGTCCTAGACACCAAAATAAATTAACCATATACCAAATGCATGCTTCCAAAGCCAACATACCAACCGTAGCCAAGAACTCAAAACATACAAGGCTAGCCTACCATGAACGTTATGCCTTATGGCTTACAACCCAAAAGCTCAAATGATCATATAAATATATACACAAATCATGAGCTATCTATCAAAATGCATATACTAGTCTAGCATGATCACTAAGCCACCATACGTTAGGAGTTACAAAAGTTACCAAAATACCATACTTTAGCTTGCTTTGTGTCCTTGCTCCGGTTCAAGCTTGATCTATCTCTTTAACTCGTGAACCTGTTGTTTGGGAAGGAGGAAGCAAAGAGTGTAAGTACTAGAAGTACTTAGTGAGGTAGCCAAGTCTAACCAATTTAGACATTAATTTAAACAAATATTATACTCCAAATGAGCAACAAATCATTTACACATAGCAATTCGTCCATCACATAACATACTTAAATGTACAAAGGCAAGTCATGTTCAAGTACCCTATGGCAACATCATATCCAATGCTCAAGTCCATATCATATCGAATGCTCTATGGCAAGTACATAACAAATGCTCCATGGCAAATACATATCAAATACTCTATGGCAAGTTCATAACAAATGCTTCATGGCAAATACATATCTTAACTTTAATCTTTCAAATTAGTTCAACGTTGCCTTGGTATAGTTAGACTAGGTAAGTGAGTCAACAAAAGTACCACAAGGTACTAACAGAAGTGCCACATGGACACTAACAAAAGATACCCATGGTATCTACAAATGGTGACTAACCACCAACAAAGGTACCCATAGTACCAACAGAAGTACCAAAGTACTGATCAAAAGTACCGAAGTACTAACAAATGAGCTTAGACCCTAGGCATGCCGTACTACCTATGACCAACTATAAACCAAGGCTCAATCGGAGTTTCTCATTCAATTAATCTTCCATTTTACTTATTCAAGTTCCTTATTACAGATGATGTACATAACATGGCATTATCGAAAGCACTAAGTCATGCTACCAAATTCAAAAGCATATATGTCATGTTACCTAATTCAAAAGCATGTATGTCATGCTAACATATCAAGCATACATAGGCTTCATGTTACCAAAATCCAAAAGCATGAGCTATGCTAACATATCAAAAGCATATACGTATATATATCATGCTATCATGAACATACCTCATGCATGACTCACATACCTGGCATCCTTAGTCGCGTTCCATTACTTACCTCGGCATTTCCGAGCTATGCAAATGTTCTAAGCTAGTTTATCATCTAGTACTCAAACATAGTGTCAAACAAATCAATGTCATTTAATCCTCCTTCCCATATTGTCAAATATTTATTTAATCCGGTTACATTGTAAAGTAAATCAAATAATCAAAGATGGTTAGGACCCTAGATCCTAACCCTAAGGTTTGCTACACTCACCAATACTCCGAGCTATCAAGGGTTGTAGATCGCAACCCCTTTGCCTCTTTTTCGTGCTACGTCAAGCCTCTCTTGATCTTCAAATTCCTCCCTCGGGTTATCTAACAATCCATATACAATAACTATGTTTCAATAAATTTTAAATCATCTAATTCAAGTGTCCTTAAGCTTAACAAATATAATCATATGCATTTACTCGTTATGGACAATTTTGCTACCCTTTAGCGAAAGGATCGTATCTCCTAGCTCCGATGTCCGATTTTAGTCCATTATACCTCGTTGGAAAGATAAAAGAATCCTCTACAAGGTAAAATTAACCTTGCATTTTAATTCCTAATCGATCAGTTCCAGATTTCATTCGAAACAGATCTGGTTGGATTACCGAGACTGTTCGGGTAGCCCTACGGAATAGCTTATTTCTTTTTCTACCAGAATCGGATTAAGGTTTTGTAAATTTTCACTTAAACTAGGTATACATGAGTATCATGATTTAAAATTTCAACTCCAAACTCCTTAAATCCCGACCTAGGGAAATTTTCAAAGTTGGCTACTTAGAATAGCATTTTCTAGGCCACTTGACTAGTTTTCCTTTTTATGACCTTAATTCATAACCCATCTTAAACTCATGATTTTCCCAGCATTCCAAACACAAAATTAACATCAACAAATCCCTAATTTAATCATCTAACCAAATCAAACATCATAATTAACATATTTACAAATACCCAAATTCCCAAGCTTCTTAATTTGTTGTTCATGCTTCACTAACTAAAACCCAATAATCACTAACTCAAAATTAGGCTTTCTACTAACCTAATTTATCATAATAGTATCATGGTAGCTTTCAAAAATTACAAAATCCAAGCTTCAAATATTTAAGTTGTGGAAAGACGAACTTACCAAAGCTTTAAAACTTGGATTTCTATACCAATTGCTTACTCATGCATGCATGTGAAGCTTTCCTTCTCAAGCCTCCATGGAAGTCACTCTCTCTCTTCTTTTTTTTGTTTCTCTCGTGTAAAATAAGGTTGAAGGGGGGGTTGGCTGATCCTTTGTTTTTCTTTCTCATTAAAGGGGTGCAAAATGACTATTTTGCCCCCACTTACTTCCTTAACAACATAATGCCCAAGGGTAAATAAAGGAAATTGCTAATCCAACATGAAACCCACTCTTGTTTTTACTTAATTCAATTTGGTCACATACTTCTAATCTAATTTACACATAATCCATTTAATTTATAATTTCATTCGAACCGTTTTACTGACCCGATTTTAGGGGTGTTACAGACCTAGCCAATGACCATGACTTCCAGGAGCCAGCTGAATGGCTTAACTCCTAAGCGGCTTGTCCGGCCAACCTCAAGTCGAGGTACTAAGAGAACTCCTCCTTCAGATAAAAATACTATAATTAAGCGACCAAGAGCTAACAACACACCTATTGAGAAAGCTGGGATGAGCAGCGCAAAAAACTCTACGGCGGATGTTGACCAGGGTCAACCTCCGCCGAGTAAAATGATATTTTTCCGTTGGAACTGTCTGTGCCTTGGCAACGCTCTGACAGTTCTTACTTTTCAACATGCTATCTCACTGCATGATGCTGCTACTTTTCCTTTCCTTTATTTTTGGCCTGCCTATTTCTTAGTTTTTACTTGTTTCTTGTTCAGACTACGTGGCTGCATAGCCTTTGTTTTTAGACCTCTATTTTAGGGGCTTTTCTTTATTTTGAATAATAATACTTCTACTACTTTATTTTTTTACCTTTTATGTTTTTTGTTGCTCCTTTTTCCTTTTTCTTATGGTGTTGTATCTTCTTATTTGTTTTATTCTACTTGGCTCGGTTGAGGCTCTATTTTTGTTTTAGTTTTTTTACCATCATTATGGTTTGTTCATGTCACTGATATTGCAAATCAAACCGTAATTTTTCTCCGCTAGTCTTTATGTCTTCGTCTAAATAACCTTATTTCTGCTGACCTCTTTGTCTACTATCTATCTATCTTAAGGTTTTTTAGATTTATTAATGTTTTACCCTTACAAAGGATTTCTCCAACATCTTTTATGATGTTTCTCTATCAAATGAGTATTTTACCATCAAGAACCTAAATCTTGATATGCAAACTAATTTACATATGTCCTATTTATTTTATATGAAGCATTTTTTCTTAACTATTATAGTATTAGCTGTGAAATATGAAAATCTTATGTTGGAATTGTTAGGGTCTTGGCAACACCCAGACATTTCTTTCATTACAACGTGCTACCACCAAGCATGATGCTGACTTTCTCTTTCTTTGTGAGACTAGATTAAACAAACACAATATGGACTGAATTAAGCATAAGCTTGGCATGCACGGCTGTATAGCTATTGAGCCAAATCCTTCTTGTACAAGACTTGCTCTTCTTTGGAATAACAAAACTTCTACTGATTTGCTCTCTTACTCGAACCGTCATATTGATGTGATATTTCATTTAATCAATCTCAATTCTATTTTTTCGGCTTATATGGTTTTCCTAAAACGGCAAACAAATGCAAAATTTGGCAATTAATAGATTCTCTAAAACCAGCCTCTGCCCTTCCTTGGCTCTTAGGGGGGGATTTTAATGAAATCCTTTATGACAATAAAAAACAAGGTGGTTCTCGTCGAGCGCGTTCACAAGTTAACAATTTTCGAGATTGTCTTGATAAGAACAATCTTTTCAACTGCAAACCAATATCTAGATGGTTTACCTAGACTAGATCGGGACCTAATACTGAAACCATTATGGAAATAATTGATATATTCCTTGGTATCTTTGGCTGGTTTAATGCCTTCCCTAATTTCCAACCTAACTCATTCTTTCAAGCGCGTTCTGACCACTGCCCAATCTTAATGGACACTAATCATTTACATACACTTCGATCCATACGAACTAATAAGCCTTTTCGCTATGAGAACTGTTGGGTTGATAACTCAAAAGTCTTGTGTAAAATTAGAAGGATCTGGTCTAACCAATCCCACTCGACTCTATAGAAGCTTCAGGATATTGGTCGGTTCCTATCAACTTGGAAAACCAACAAACACATAAAATCAAATGAGCGTATTAACCATTTGAACGATTTTATTAATATGTGTCTCAACCGCCAACTCTCTGATATGGAAATCCATAATTTTATCTCTGTTAAAAGTGAGCTTGATAGCTCGCTAAATACGAAGGAAATTTATTATGCTCAACGAGCTCGAACACACTGGTTAGAACACGACGATAAAAATACTTTCTTTTTCTATGCCACAGCAAATGGCCGACGGCGGAAGAATCATATCGCTGGACTACTTAACAACCAGGATATATGGCATACACATACAGACGACATCATGTCTACTGCTATTAATTACTTTGAAGACTTTTTTACGTCTTCCTCTCCTACTATAGTATCTTCTATCTTGGATAACATTCCCACTATTGTTAGCAATTCCATGAACAATGACCTTAATAAGGAATTCAAAGCAGATGAAGTTTCTGTTGCTTTTCGTGATATTGACTCAAGGAAAGTCGCGGGAGTTGATGGATTCTCAAGTGGCTTCTTCAGGAAGTACTGGGATATCCTTGGTCAGGACTTTACAAACCTATGCCTCAGGCTCTTGAGAGGGTCGGTAAATATGGAAGAGATTAATCTACAAAAATGCATATTTTGCATTGACAATGTTGTTTTCCTAGGTTTTGTTGTGAGTGTAGATGGATTAGAAGTTGGTAGAGAGAAGGTTAAGGCAATTGAGGAATAGCTTAGACCAACAAGCATTAGCCAAGTTAGAAGCTTCCATGGTTTAGCAAGCTTCCATCGTCGGTTTGTACCCAATTTTAGCACCTTAGTTGCTCCTTTAACCCGATTCATTGAAAAGAATTCCAACTTCTTTTTGGGTGAAGAACAAGAGAAATCCTTTAACCTGATTAAGGATTGTTTAATTAATGCACCGTTGTTAACTTTACCTGATTTTAACTAAGTTTTTGAGGTTGAATATGATGCTTCAGGTTTGAGAATTGGAGCAGTTTTATCTCAAGAAGGATGCCCCATAGCCTACTTTAGTGAGAAATTGAGTAGACCTACACTCAATTATCTGACCTATGATAATGAGATGTATGCACTAATTCGGGGTTTGAAAACTTGGCAGCATTACCTATGGTCTAAAGAATTCATCATCTATACAAACCATGAGGCATTAAAGCACATCAAGTGTCAACATAAGCTAAACAAGAGACATGCTAAATAGGTTGATTTTCTTGAAGCCTTCCCTTACGTGATCAAGTATAAAAAGGGTAAGAAAAACATTGTTGTTGATGCACTATCATGTAGGTATGTCCTTCTTAACACCTTAGACTCTAAATTGTTGGGTTTTGCTTTCATTAAGGAATTATACGAGTCTGACCATGATTTTGGTGTAGTATACAAAATTTGTGAGAAAGGTGCACATGATAAGTTTTATAGAGATGATGGATACCTATTCAAGGAAGGGAAGCTTTGCATCCCGCAAGGATCCATTCAAGAGTTGCTCGTCAAGGAAGCAGAAGGTGGAGGACTAATGGGACATTTTGGAGTAGCGAAGACTTTGAATATGCTTCAAGAACACTTGTATTGGCCAAAGATAAAACGAGATGTTGAGAGACTATGTGAGCGTTGCATCACATGTAGAAAGGCCAAGTCAAAAGTCATGCCCCATGGCCTATATACTCCACTACCTATTCCTAATGTACCTTGGGTAGACATATCCATGGGTTTTGTACATGGGCTGCCACATACAAAGAATAACAAAGATTCCATCTTTGTAGTAGTGGTCGATTCTCTAAAATGGCTTATTTTATTCCTTGTAATAAAACTAATAATGCTTCACATGTTGTTAATTTATTTTTCAGGGAGGTCATGAGATTGCATGGTGTTCCAAGAACTACCTTATCTGATCGAGATGTAAAGTTAAACGTGTCTCGTAATTAGTTACACTACAAAAACTGACATTGGACATATTAAAATGTATGTAGTGATATGTAAATGATCAAGATAGGATTTGTCCTTCCAACATAATAGGAAAATATATCAAAGGCTAATTGATTGAGTGTGAGTAGAAATGAATGGCCATGCTTGAATACGTTAATATGAGATATCACAAATTATTCATTAAAAGTAGTCCACTCTAGGTATCAAGAAATATTAAAATAGGCTATACAAGTGTTACTATTCCAAGACTTGTGCCTATTAAAGATATAAAAGGACAAAAGGATATAATACATTAAGATAGTTGGTCACAGACATGATACATTGAATCATGATCTCTTGTAACTTAGATGACATTGATATATTGCTAAATATCACTCATTGTTTGTAATATTAGAATTGTTCTAATATTATTACTAACGTTACAATTAGCCGACAAGGTCACACCCAATGGTTGAAAAGGAGAAAAAATATATAAGTATAAGTAGATTTTATTTAATCCTGAATTTTAAATAAAGGATATAATTAAAGAAATTATACCCCTTTTAAATTCAAATTAAATATAGATTCCAAAATTTATGAAAATAATTAAAGTAATTATTTCCTATAGACAAATTTAGAATCAAACTCTTATACCTAGGGTTACACCTATATAAAAGATCTTCGATCTAGCAGCCACAATAGAGAATTCCGAATTCCAAACCCTAAAATCATGAAAAATAGTTTTTTGAGATTTGCTCTCTTAACCGGGTAAACTAAGTATACGCCGGGACAATATTCATGGAGGCTAAAGATTCGATTGTTGAATGATCGTAACTGTAGTAGATCTCGTTGTTATCTTTGTTGTTTCTCAAGGAATAGAATGTAAGTTATCGCATCTCTTCCTCCCAATTTCGGATTAAACGTACATGGATCACTGGAAAGACCATCATAATTTTGTTCCGTTGCACCATGGGGTGTGTCGGAGATCCCAACAATGGTATCAGAGCCACTTGTACGATCCGTAATTGGGTTAAATACTTGGATGATGTGATATGTATGAGATTCATGTTTTTTTACTATGTCGATGATATATATTGATATTGATAGTCGATTAGGGATACGATTAATATGTTAATCTATTAATTACAATCGTCATGTTGCTGTAAGGGTTTCACGGTAATCATATGTAAATCATTGACATAATGATCGACTGAAGTGCGATGGCAGATCGTATCAAAGAAAAGGAATAATTGTTATTTCAATATGGAAAAATTTAAGATATATGAGAATCTCGAAAACACGATTTTGCTGATAAATTTTATCAAATCGTGATGTTTTTTCATAGAAAAATAGTTGTTATTTTTCAAAATTTCCTGCTAGCCGCGCCGGTACGGCTTATGGCCGCAAGGGGTTTTGCCCCTTGACCCCTTCGTAGGCAACATAGATTGTAAGCTCATATTGGTAATATTAACGATTTCGTGATAGCATATATATGATATGTTTGCTTTGCACGGTATTTGACATGCATGATTATAGCCCTTGCTTTTACAATAGTTTTAAATTTTAAATACAACCTACGTGTCGTGCCTTTCTCTATTTCTGTTGTACTTCTCTTCTCATCCTACTCCCGCATATGTAAAACGAGTTTCTATAATTGTAATATTATTCTAAAAAGAAATTGAGACGTTTGGAGCAAAGGCGAGAAGATACTTGAGAAGCAGTTTTAGTGTAAAATTAGGGTTTTAAGGTTCTCCTATTGGCTTGGGATGGGCCACCTTAGTTCTTTATTTTGGGCTATAACCATTGCAATATTATTGTTTTATATCTATCATGTATGTGATGCAATGTATGATATATATCTTCTACTCGTATATATTGATGAGATCCAAAAGTGCCAAATTAAAAGAAATAACGATGAGATAGTTAAAGTATTCCCTCAAATTAATCAAGTTAAATTTAGCCATCCAATATTTTCCATCATTAAGGCCTTGATCAATCTTATGTGGGTTTTACCAAAGCATTGACACATAAGTCCATCTTGGTTAAACGCGAAGAATAAGTAAGTGATATTCTTCGGTCGAAATATTGATAATAACTTAATTAGGTTGTTCTAATAGGATTTAGAAGCCTAAAGGCTAAGTATTTGGTTAAGTCATGAGATGATTGAACAAGAGTTGTTCACCAAATGGTGTATTTGCATGAGATGTAATTAGTAAAGGTTTACTTACCTAAATAACCTCTATCCTAAATGAAAAGCCAATGTTGATTTAGGAAATTGGTGAATTATGGATCCTCACTCACTAGAAAAATTTTCGTCGAATTTTTCCGAAATTAAAAACGAGAGAGGTTTTAGTTTTGAACAAAATAGTGAAAGTATTTTATAAACAAATACCTATTTATAATATTTCAAATTGGTAAATTTATATTATGTATTTCCATTTTTATAGATCTAAATGACAAACAACATTATATCACTGTGATCACTCCTTGAGAAAGAGAAACTCAATGGGATAAAACTCTTTGATTGGTTTCACAATGTGAGAATTGTTCTCAAACAGAAAAGAAAGGAATATGTCATTGAAGAACCTGTTCCAGATGAACCGACAATTAATGCTTCTAGAGCTGACAAAGACAAGTTTAAGAAACATATGGATGATGTGTTAGATGTCGGATGTCTTATGCTTGCTACCATGACTCTTGATCATCAAAAGCATCATGAGGACATGGTTTCATATGATATGATTCAAAACCTCAAAAAAATATATTAGGAGCAAGCACGTCAAGAGCGTTATGAGACCTCTAAAGCTCTATTTCAGTGCAAAATGGTAGAGGGAACTCTTGTAGGAGCTCATGTCATTAAGATAATAGGCTATATGTAACATCCCGTTTTTGGGGTTATTAGTTTAGGCTTAGTTAGAAGAATTCGATTCGGGTCGAACCGGGTTCTCCGGTTCATTATTCCGGGGAAAATAAAATAAGGATATTTTTAATTAAGAAAAATAATAATTTTGGAATATGGTTTAAAATATTAAAAATATGTTTCAAAATTAAAAGAAAGTAATTTTGACTTGTTATTGATTTTTAATTATGCTTAATTATGCATAAGTGACCAATTTGTAATTTTTGGAAAAATTGGAGGACCTATTTTGTAATTTTCCAAAAATTAATGTTTTAGTGACTAAATTGAAAAGCAAGCTAAACTTAGAATCCTTAGAGGGCCATAAACCCATTTCTAATTTTTAATAATAATTTATTCACCAAAATGTATTTTAATTATTTTAATTAGAGATTTTTAATCATTTTCTCTCAAAACTACTCTTTTTCTCTCATTTTCTCTCTACTTTCTCTCATCTTTTCTCTTCAATTCCTTGCTGATTTTTGTATCTTTTTCCATAAAGATTACATCATTTTCATCATCTTTCCATCTTTTACAAATCCTAAGCATCAATTTCATCAAATCGACATCAAATTGTAAGGAATTAAGAAGGAGAAATTATATCTTTTTCGTGAATAGATCTTGAAGGTAATTTTCTGGATTTTTAATTCTTTTCTGAGGTTATTTATTGAAATTCCCAAGTATTAGCTTGCTAATCTTTGAATAAAAACTTAATTCTATGTTTTTAATATTAGATCTAGTGTTTTTGTGAAAGTTTTTGTGAAATCTTTTTGGATCTCATTCAATGCTGGAATTAGATGGATTCAATTGTGTTTTATTTTAATTAAATGATTAATTGAGTCTTTGTTTGATAGCACATTAATTTAATCACGGAATAATGCAATCGGTGTAGTTTTAAGATGCTTTTTGGTTGTTTTAGGGGCTGTTTTAGATGCTTTAATGTTGCTGGAGATATAAGGATGGTTTGGATGTGTTCTTGGTGCATATTTGAAGTGGATTAGGTGTTAGGTTCATTAGTTTTTGGGTTGTTGTTGTTCAGATGCATTTCGGCTTAGTTTACGATTTTTTCGGCTAAGTTTTCGGTAGTTTTATGGTGATCGGTTATGGCTGTTGGTTTGAGCATGTTATGATGTGAGTATGCTCTGTTTTTAATGTTGTAGAAGAGGTACAAGAAGGTGCTTGAGTGCTGGTGCGTTGGCGCGATCATCGGATAGCGGCGAAAGCTCGTTTCGCTTGTTGGTGAGTGTTTTCGGACTTAAAGCGAATCGCGTTTGGTACGGTTCTATTTTGGGGACTATGGAAGAGTGTGAAAACCTTCCATAGTTCAAGAGTAAGTAAAGTAAATTTTTTTGATAAACCGATATGAGTTTCGGCTACATTTGATAAAGGCATTATGTTGGTAATGCAATGAGATTTATGGAAATGCATGAGCATGATTTGAAATGGTACATACATGAGAATTACTTGCTGAAATGCATAGCTTATATAGCATCCATGACATGTCATTAAGATTCGAATACGAATGACATGTCATTAAGATTGTCTTAAGTGCACTATAAACAAAATTGAGAATACAGAATATTGCCTACACGTAACAAGGGTGACTTTGTGTCCAACCGTGCATGGTAGAGCCGCCTACACGTAACAAGGGTGACTATGTGTCCAATCGTGCGTGGTAGTGCTAATGATGACTTAGTGTCATGTCAATGATGACTTCGTGTCATATCAATGGTGACTTCGCATCATGTCAATGGTGACTTCGTGTCATGACGGGACAATGGTCTCTAACAATGGATCCGTGTATTCGGTGATCTCAAGGTTCACATTAAAGTGGTCACTAGAATGCCAATATACATACATGAATTTGAGAAGAAGATTGTGCATCATTTATAAATTGTTTTAATAAAGTTATGTAAACTCAAGGAAGCATATGGTTTTAAGAATATGAGCATGAGATGTTAGCATGCATGATTTGATAATGTATTGCAAATTATGGTTTCATCATGGTTTTAAATAGATGCATTGATGATTTGTGTAGAGCTTCCTCACTAAGCATGTTTGCTTAAGCTCTCTTTTCATCCTTGTAGAAAAATAAAGGCATTTGGGGCTTCATTCGAGGCAAGGAAATCAAGGGGAAGAATCACTTTGAATTTGGTATGTTTTTGGCAAATAAATTGGGCAAGACAATGTGTAACCCAACCTATGTGAGGAGTGTGTACTTAGGCTTTGGTTTATGTTGTAATAAGATCATTATTGCTTGATTGTTAATTGTTGAACTTTGGAATTTTTTGATTTGTTAAAGCATGTACTTGCATGATTGTTATGTTCTAATCATTTTCTAGGGAGCATGCCTATAGCTTGATTGATGTCCGAGACGTTGTTAATTACGTGCCATATGTTGCTAATTGTGCCTAGGACTGATGCATTTAGTGGTCCTAATTAATGGTTGAGTATTGATTAATTTGTGTGCTCTTAGTGTAACGAAACTTTTGGTTCTAGACCCAAAGTTTCGAAACCTTTGGGTGAAGGTTCCGAAACCTTTGTCAAATAGTTTCGAAACCTTCAGGAGGTTTCGAAACCTTGCGGGCAGTTTCAATTCTGGATAGCTACTAGATGCGAAAAGTTTCGAAACATTCCAGGAAAGTTTCGAAACCTTTTACAAAAAGTTTCGAAACCTTTTACAAAAAGTTTCGAAACATTTGATCACCAAGAATTGAAAGTTGCTAGAAATTATATTTTAGTCCCGGATATCTTCCTTAGTTCGATTATTATACTTACAGATATTATTTTGAACTGAAATTTTGTATGCATGCATAAATTTGATTTAATTTCAAGATAGTTAACCTAATTTGGTTGAAGTCCTTGTATTTTGGAAGTTTTACATTTTGGTCCCTAAATTAGAAGAACATGCAATTGATGATGTTAGAATGATCTGTTTGAGTTGAAATTTGCTGTGAAGAACACTTGAGTGTTTAATTGATCATTGATGGAAAGAATTTCTACTTTACTAATTGAATTTAAAAGTTTTATGTTTTAGTCCTTAATCTACTTAAGTGTTTAATTGGATGTTTGTTTTAATTAATGTGTTACCGATAATGCTTTGTATGAGACATTTACACGTAGGAATAAGATTACACATCTAGGCAAGATAAAATAAAAAAAATATAACGATTTTTAGGGTTGTTTATTGAATTGGACCTTCGCGGGTTTGGTTTGATATTCCCCGTGTAACCCATTAGTGTCGGTTCCGTCTAGGCCGGGCTAAGGGGGTTACATTTGGTGGCATCAGAGCCAGGTTAGTAAAATGTGTTGCAGGGTAGTAAAATGTATTGTTGGTTTGTAAAGTGTCTAGTTGATTTGTCAAAGTACGGGTTGGTTTGCTATGTTTTGTGGTTGGTATGTTAGAATGTTAGATTGAGCACGATATGTTGTTGTTGTGTGCATACCTATACATTGTGAGTGTACCTAGAATAATTATGAGTAAAAGGGGTGGTCAGTTATACATTTCCATTTCTCTATCAAATGAGTATTTTACCATCAAGAACCTAAATCTTGATATGCAAACTAATTTACATATGTCCTATTTATTTTATATGAAGCATTTTTTCTTAACTATTATAGTATTAGCTGTGAAATATGAAAATCTTATGTTGGAATTGTTAGGGTCTTGGCAACACCCAGACATTTCTTTCATTACAACGTGCTACCACCAAGCATGATGCTGACTTTCTCTTTCTTTGTGAGACTAGA
This sequence comes from Abelmoschus esculentus, assembly GCA_035048815.1. Taxonomy (NCBI): domain Eukaryota; kingdom Viridiplantae; phylum Streptophyta; class Magnoliopsida; order Malvales; family Malvaceae; genus Abelmoschus; species Abelmoschus esculentus. The sequence continues at coordinate 14,074,447 of JAUCBN010000007.1, read as the reverse complement.
TTAAACAGACACAATATGGACTGAATTAAGCATAAGCTTGGCATGCACGGCTGTATAGCTATTGAGCCAAATCCTTCTTGTACAAGACTTGCTCTTCTTTGGAATAACAAAACTTCTACTGATTTGCTCTCTTACTCGAACCGTCATATTGATGTGATATTTCATTTAACCAATCTCAATTCTATTTTTTCGGCTTATATGGTTTTCCTGAAACGGCAAACAAATGCAAAACTTGGCAATTAATAGATTCTCTAAAACCAGCCTCTGCCCTTCCTTGGCTCTTAGGGGGGGATTTTAATGAAATCCTTTATGACAATAAAAAACAAGGTGGTTCTCGTCGAGCGCGTTCACAAGTTAACAATTTTCGAGATTGTCTTGATAAGAACAATCTTTTCAACTGCAAACCAATATCTAGATGGTTTACCTAGACTAGATCGGGACCTAATACTGAAACCATTATGGAAATAATTGATATATTCCTTGGTATCTTTGGCTGGTTTAATGCCTTCCCTAATTTCCAACCTAACTCATTCTTTCAAGCGCGTTCTGACCACTGCCCAATCTTAATGGACACTAATCATTTACATACACTTCGATCCATACGGACTAATAAGCCTTTTCGCTATGAGAACTGTTGGGTTGATAACTCAAAAGTCTTGTGTAAAATTAGAAGGATCTGGTCTAACCAATCCCACTCGACTCTATAGAAGCTTCAGGATATTGGTCGGTTCCTATCAACTTGGAAAACCAACAAACACATAAAATCAAATGAGCGTATTAACCATTTGAACGATTTTATTAATATGTGTCTCAACCGCCAACTCTCTGATATGGAAATCCATAATTTTATCTCTGTTAAAAGTGAGCTTGATAGCTTGCTAAATACGAAGGAAATTTATTATGCTCAACGAGCTCGAACACACTGGTTAGAACACGACGATAAAAATACTTTCTTTTTCTATGCCACAGCAAATGGCCGACGGCGGAAGAATCATATCGCTGGACTACTTAACAACCAGGATATATGGCATACACATACAGACGACATCATGTCTACTGCTATTAATTACTTTGAAGACTTTTTTACGTCTTCCTCTCCTACTATAGTATCTTCTATCTTGGATAACATTCCCACTATTGTTAGCAATTCCATGAACAATGACCTTAATAAGGAATTCAAAGCAGATGAAGTTTCTGTTGCTTTTCGTGATATTGACTCAAGGAAAGTCGCGGGAGTTGATGGATTCTCAAGTGGCTTCTTCAGGAAGTACTGGGATATCCTTGGTCAGGACTTTACAAACCTATGCCTCAGGCTCTTGAGAGGGTCGGTAAATATGGAAGAGATTAATCTACAAAAATGCATATTTTGCATTGACAATGTTGTTTTCCTAGGTTTTGTTGTGAGTGTAGATGGATTAGAAGTTGGTAGAGAGAAGGTTAAGGCAATTGAGGAATAGCTTAGACCAACAAGCATTAGCCAAGTTAGAAGCTTCCATGGTTTAGCAAGCTTCCATCGTCGGTTTGTACCCAATTTTAGCACCTTAGTTGCTCCTTTAACCCGATTCATTGAAAAGAATTCCAACTTCTTTTTGGGTGAAGAACAAGAGAAATCCTTTAACCTGATTAAGGATTGTTTAATTAATGCACCGTTGTTAACTTTACCTGATTTTAACTAAGTTTTTGAGGTAGAATATGATGCTTCAGGTTTGAGAATTGGAGCAGTTTTATCTCAAGAAGGATGCCCCATAGCCTACTTTAGTGAGAAATTGAGTACAGCTACACTCAATTATCTGACCTATGATAATGAGATGTATGCACTAATTCGGGGTTTGAAAACTTGGCAGCATTACCTATGGTCTAAAGAATTCATCATCTATACAAACCATGAGGCATTAAAGCACATCAAGTGTCAACATAAGCTAAACAAGAGACATGCTAAATAGGTTGATTTTCTTGAAGCCTTCCCTTACGTGATCAAGTATAAAAAGGGTAAGAAAAACATTGTTGTTGATGCACTATCATGTAGGTATGTCCTTCTTAACACCTTAGACTCTAAATTGTTGGGTTTTGCTTTCATTAAGGAATTATACGAGTCTGACCATGATTTTGGTGTAGTATACAAAATTTGTGAGAAAGGTGCACATGATAAGTTTTATAGAGATGATGGATACCTATTCAAGGAAGGGAAGCTTTGCATCCCGCAAGGATCCATTCAAGAGTTGCTCGTCAAGGAAGCAGAAGGTGGAGGACTAATGGGACATTTTGGAGTAGCGAAGACTTTGAATATGCTTCAAGAACACTTGTATTGGCCAAAGATAAAACGAGATGTTGAGAGACTATGTGAGCGTTGCATCACATGTAGAAAGGCCAAGTCAAAAGTCATGCCCCATGGCCTATATACTCCACTACCTATTCCTAATGTACCTTGGGTAGACATATCCATGGGTTTTGTACATGGGCTGCCACATACAAAGAATAACAAAGATTCCATCTTTGTAGTAGTGGTCGATTCTCTAAAATGGCTTATTTTATTCCTTGTAATAAAACTAATAATGCTTCACATGTTGTTAATTTATTTTTCAGGGAGGTCATGAGATTGCATGGTGTTCCAAGAACTACCTTATCTGATCGAGATGTAAAGTTAAACGTGTCTCGTAATTAGTTACACTACAAAAACTGACATTGGACATATTAAAATGTATGTAGTGATATGTAAATGATCAAGATAGGATTTGTCCTTCCAACATAATAGGAAAATATATCAAAGGCTAATTGATTGAGTGTGAGTAGAAATGAATGGCCATGCTTGAATACGTTAATATGAGATATCACAAATTATTCATTAAAAGTAGTCCACTCTAGGTATCAAGAAATATTAAAATAGGCTATACAAGTGTTACTATTCCAAGACTTGTGCCTATTAAAGATATAAAAGGACAAAAGGATATAATACATTAAGATAGTTGGTCACAGACATGATACATTGAATCATGATCTCTTGTAACTTAGATGACATTGATATATTGCTAAATATCACTCATTGTTTGTAATATTAGAATTGTTCTAATATTATTACTAACGTTACAATGAGCCGACAAGGTCACACCCAATGGTTGAAAAGGAGAAAAAATATATAAGTATAAGTAGATTTTATTTAATCCTGAATTTTAAATAAAGGATATAATTAAAGAAATTATACCCCTTTTAAATTCAAATTAAATATAGATTCCAAAATTTATGAAAATAATTAAAGTAATTATTTCCTATAGACAAATTTAGAATCAAACTCTTATACCTAGGGTTACACCTATATAAAAGATCTTCGATCTAGCAGCCACAATAGAGAATTCCGAATTCCAAACCCTAAAATCATGAAAAATAGTTTTTTGAGATTTGCTCTCTTAACCGGGTAAACTAAGTATACGCCGGGACAATATTCATGGAGGCTAAAGATTCGATTGTTGAATGATCGTAACTGTAGTAGATCTCGTTGTTATCTTTGTTGTTTCTCAAGGAATAGAATGTAAGTTATCGCATCTCTTCCTCCCAATTTCGGATTAAACGTACATGGATCACTGGAAAGACCATCATAATTTTGTTCCGTTGCACCATGGGGTGTGTCGGAGATCCCAACAATGGTATCAGAGCCACTTGTACGATCCGTAATTGGGTTAAATACTTGGATGTTGTGATATGTATGAGATTCATGTTTTTTTACTATGTCGATGATATATATTGATATTGATAGTCGATTAGGGATACGATTAATATGTTAATCTATTAATTACAATCGTCATGTTGCTGTAAGGGTTTCACGGTAATCATATGTAAATCATTGACATAATGATCGACTGAAGTGCGATGGCAGATCGTATCAAAGAAAAGGAATAATTGTTATTTCAATATGGAAAAATTTAAGATATATGAGAATCTCGAAAACACGATTTTGCTGATAAATTTTATCAAATCGTGATGTTTTTTCATAGAAAAATAGTTGTTATTTTTCAAAATTTCCTGCTAGCCGCGCCGGTACGGCTTATGGCCGCAAGGGGTTTTGCCCCTTGACCCCTTCGTAGGCAACATAGATTGTAAGCTCATATTGGTAATATTAACGATTTCGTGATAGCATATATATGATATGTTTGCTTTGCACGGTATTTGACATGCATGATTATAGCCCTTGCTTTTACAATAGTTTTAAATTTTAAATACAACCTACGTGTCGTGCCTTTCTCTATTTCTGTTGTACTTCTCTTCTCATCCTACTCCCGCATATGTAAAACGAGTTTCTATAATTGTAATATTATTCTAAAAAGAAATTGAGACGTTTGGAGCAAAGGCGAGAAGATACTTGAGAAGCAGTTTTAGTGTAAAATTAGGGTTTTAAGGTTCTCCTATTGGCTTGGGATGGGCCACCTTAGTTCTTTATTTTGGGCTATAACCATTGCAATATTATTGTTTTATATCTATCATGTATGTGATGCAATGTATGATATATATCTTCTACTCGTATATATTGATGAGATCCAAAAGTGCCAAATTAAAAGAAATAACGATGAGATAGTTAAAGTATTCCCTCAAATTAATCAAGTTAAATTTAGCCATCCAATATTTTCCATCATTAAGGCCTTGATCAATCTTATGTGGGTTTTACCAAAGCATTGACACATAAGTCCATCTTGGTTAAACGCGAAGAATAAGTAAGTGATATTCTTCGGTCGAAATATTGATAATAACTTAATTAGGTTGTTCTAATAGGATTTAGAAGCCTAAAGGCTAAGTATTTGGTTAAGTCATGAGATGATTGAACAAGAGTTGTTCACCAAATGGTGTATTTGCATGAGATGTAATTAGTAAAGGTTTACTTACCTAAATAACCTCTATCCTAAATGAAAAGCCAATGTTGATTTAGGAAATTGGTGAATTATGGATCCTCACTCACTAGAAAAATTTTCGTCGAATTTTTCCGAAATTAAAAACGAGAGAGGTTTTAGTTTTGAACAAAATAGTGAAAGTATTTTATAAACAAATACCTATTTATAATATTTCAAATTGGTAAATTTATATTATGTATTTCCATTTTTATAGATCTAAATGACAAACAACATTATATCACTGTGATCACTCCTTGAGAAAGAGAAACTCAATGGGATAAAACTCTTTGATTGGTTTCACAATGTGAGAATTGTTCTCAAACAGAAAAGAAAGGAATATGTCATTGAAGAACCTGTTCCAGATGAACCGACAATTAATGCTTCTAGAGCTGACAAAGACAAGTTTAAGAAACATATGGATGATGTGTTAGATGTCGGATGTCTTATGCTTGCTACCATGACTCTTGATCATCAAAAGCATCATGAGGACATGGTTTCATATGATATGATTCAAAACCTCAAAAAAATATATTAGGAGCAAGCACGTCAAGAGCGTTATGAGACCTCTAAAGCTCTATTTCAGTGCAAAATGGTAGAGGGAACTCTTGTAGGAGCTCATGTCATTAAGATAATAGGCTATATGTAACATCCCGTTTTTGGGGTTATTAGTTTAGGCTTAGTTAGAAGAATTCGATTCGGGTCGAACCGGGTTCTCCGGTTCATTATTCCGGGGAAAATAAAATAAGGATATTTTTAATTAAGAAAAATAATAATTTTGGAATATGGTTTAAAATATTAAAAATATGTTTCAAAATTAAAAGAAAGTAATTTTGACTTGTTATTGATTTTTAATTATGCTTAATTATGCATAAGTGACCAATTTGTAATTTTTGGAAAAATTGGAGGACCTATTTTGTAATTTTCCAAAAATTAATGTTTTAGTGACTAAATTGAAAAGCAAGCTAAACTTAGAATCCTTAGAGGGCCATAAACCCATTTCTAATTTTTAATAATGATTTATTCACCAAAATGTATTTTAATTATTTTAATTAGAGATTTTTAATCATTTTCTCTCAAAACTACTCTTTTTCTCTCATTTTCTCTCTACTTTCTCTCATCTTTTCTCTTCAATTCCTTGCTGATTTTTGTATCTTTTTCCATAAAGATTACATCATTTTCATCATCTTTCCATCTTTTACAAATCCTAAGCATCAATTTCATCAAATCGACATCAAATTGTAAGGAATTAAGAAGGAGAAATTATATCTTTTTCGTGAATAGATCTTGAAGGTAATTTTCTGGATTTTTAATTCTTTTCTGAGGTTATTTATTGAAATTCCCAAGTATTAGCTTGCTAATCTTTGAATAAAAACTTAATTCTATGTTTTTAATATTAGATCTAGTGTTTTTGTGAAAGTTTTTGTGAAATCTTTTTGGATCTCATTCAATGCTGGAATTAGATGGATTCAATTGTGTTTTATTTTAATTAAATGATTAATTGAGTCTTTGTTTGATAGCACATTAATTTAATCACGGAATAATGCAATCGGTGTAGTTTTAAGATGCTTTTTGGTTGTTTTAGGGGCTGTTTTAGATGCTTTAATGTTGCTGGAGATATAAGGATGGTTTGGATGTGTTCTTGGTGCATATTTGAAGTGGATTAGGTGTTAGGTTCATTAGTTTTTGGGTTGTTGTTGTTCAGATGCATTTCGGCTTAGTTTACGATTTTTTCGGCTAAGTTTTCGGTAGTTTTATGGTGATCGGTTATGGCTGTTGGTTTGAGCATGTTATGATGTGAGTATGCTCTGTTTTTAATGTTGTAGAAGAGGTACAAGAAGGTGCTTGAGTGCTGGTGCGTTGGCGCGATCATCGGATAGCGGCGAAAGCTCGTTTCGCTTGTTGGTGAGTGTTTTCGGACTTAAAGCGAATCGCGTTTGGTACGGTTCTATTTTGGGGACTATGGAAGAGTGTGAAAACCTTCCATAGTTCAAGAGTAAGTAAAGTAAATTTTTTTGATAAACCGATATGAGTTTCGGCTACATTTGATAAAGGCATTATGTTGGTAATGCAATGAGATTTATGGAAATGCATGAGCATGATTTGAAATGGTACATACATGAGAATTACTTGCTGAAATGCATAGCTTATATAGCATCCATGACATGTCATTAAGATTCGAATACGAATGACATGTCATTAAGATTGTCTTAAGTGCACTATAAACAAAATTGAGAATACAGAATATTGCCTACACGTAACAAGGGTGACTTTGTGTCCAACCGTGCATGGTAGAGCCGCCTACACGTAACAAGGGTGACTATGTGTCCAATCGTGCGTGGTAGTGCTAATGATGACTTAGTGTCATGTCAATGATGACTTCGTGTCATATCAATGGTGACTTCGCATCATGTCAATGGTGACTTCGTGTCATGACGGGACAATGGTCTCTAACAATGGATCCGTGTATTCGGTGATCTCAAGGTTCACATTAAAGTGGTCACTAGAATGCCAATATACATACATGAATTTGAGAAGAAGATTGTGCATCATTTATAAATTGTTTTAATAAAGTTATGTAAACTCAAGGAAGCATATGGTTTTAAGAATATGAGCATGAGATGTTAGCATGCATGATTTGATAATGTATTGCAAATTATGGTTTCATCATGGTTTTAAATAGATGCATTGATGATTTGTGTAGAGCTTCCTCACTAAGCATGTTTGCTTAAGCTCTCTTTTCATCCTTGTAGAAAAATAAAGGCATTTGGGGCTTCATTCGAGGCAAGGAAATCAAGGGGAAGAATCACTTTGAATTTGGTATGTTTTTGGCAAATAAATTGGGCAAGACAATGTGTAACCCAACCTATGTGAGGAGTGTGTACTTAGGCTTTGGTTTATGTTGTAATAAGATCATTATTGCTTGATTGTTAATTGTTGAACTTTGGAATTTTTTGATTTGTTAAAGCATGTACTTGCATGATTGTTATGTTCTAATCATTTTCTAGGGAGCATGCCTATAGCTTGATTGATGTCCGAGACGTTGTTAATTACGTGCCATATGTTGCTAATTGTGCCTAGGACTGATGCATTTAGTGGTCCTAATTAATGGTTGAGTATTGATTAATTTGTGTGCTCTTAGTGTAACGAAACTTTTGGTTCTAGACCCAAAGTTTCGAAACCTTTGGGTGAAGGTTCCGAAACCTTTGTCAAATAGTTTCGAAACCTTCAGGAGGTTTCGAAACCTTGCGGGCAGTTTCAATTCTGGATAGCTACTAGATGCGAAAAGTTTCGAAACATTCCAGGAAAGTTTCGAAACCTTTTACAAAAAGTTTCGAAACCTTTTACAAAAAGTTTCGAAACATTTGATCACCAAGAATTGAAAGTTGCTAGAAATTATATTTTAGTCCCGGATATCTTCCTTAGTTCGATTATTATACTTACAGATATTATTTTGAACTGAAATTTTGTATGCATGCATAAATTTGATTTAATTTCAAGATAGTTAACCTAATTTGGTTGAAGTCCTTGTATTTTGGAAGTTTTACATTTTGGTCCCTAAATTAGAAGAACATGCAATTGATGATGTTAGAATGATCTGTTTGAGTTGAAATTTGCTGTGAAGAACACTTGAGTGTTTAATTGATCATTGATGGAAAGAATTTCTACTTTACTAATTGAATTTAAAAGTTTTATGTTTTAGTCCTTAATCTACTTAAGTGTTTAATTGGATGTTTGTTTTAATTAATGTGTTACCGATAATGCTTTGTATGAGACATTTACACGTAGGAATAAGATTGCACATCTAGGCAAGATAAAATAAAAAAAATATAACGATTTTTAGGGTTGTTTATTGAATTGGACCTTCGCGGGTTTGGTTTGATATTCCCCGTGTAACCCATTAGTGTCGGTTCCGTCTAGGCCGGGCTAAGGGGGTTACATTTGGTGGCATCAGAGCCAGGTTAGTAAAATGTGTTGCAGGGTAGTAAAATGTATTGTTGGTTTGTAAAGTGTCTAGTTGATTTGTCAAAGTACGGGTTGGTTTGCTATGTTTTGTGGTTGGTATGTTAGAATGTTAGATTGAGCACGATATGTTGTTGTTGTGTGCATACCTATACATTGTGAGTGTACCTAGAATAATTATGAGTAAAAGGGGTGGTCAGTTATACATTTCCATTGCCAACATGTTTTTAGATGTTCTTCGGTTTCCCTTGGATCTTGCCCGAATGTAAGTTTATTATGTCTTGATATTATGATTTAAAATTGCATGTTTGAAGTTTTTGGATAATGCCTCTGAGACGAGAGACACTTGCTAGTGCGAGCTTAATCACTGATGGTCAAGTGGAGGGAGAGGCGACTGTGAGGGAGGAACCGCTTCCCCTTCCTCCACCAGCTGGCGTGCCACCCGCTGGTGTGCCTCTGGTTCCAGTGGGAGGCCAGTTTAGAGATTTTGCACCGTTCATACAGGCTATGACGGGTGCGTTTGAAGCGGCCATGGCTGGAGTGCATGTACCGGCTCCTGCACTTGCCGTTGTAGTTACCCTAGGGCTACCGCTAGAGCGATTGTGTAGCTTGAGAGGTGTTGAGTTTCGTGGATCTGACCCGAGTATAGCTGAGGAGTGGTTGGCTAGCACTGAGAGGATTTTGGATCAGATGGACTGTCAGGATGCTTGGAGGTTGGGTTGCGTGATTTCTCCGCTTCAGGAGGATGCTTATAGATGGTGGACTACCACGAAAGCGGGTTTAGCAGTTACTAACCTGACGTGGGAGTGTTTCAGGATCGCCTTTGTGCGGAAGTTTTTGGGTCCACAGTATGAGGATGTGCAGAAGAGGGAGTTTATGTCCCTGGTGCAGGACACTAGGAGTGTGGCTGACTATGAGATAAATTTATCAGATTGAGTCACTATGCTCCTAAGTTGGTTCCTACGGAGCATAAGAGATGTGATAGGTTCCAATATGGTTTGGATCCGGAGATCAAGACATACTTGTTGGCTGCGGAGTACACTGAGTTTGATATGCTCGTGAATAGGGCTAGGGAGTTTGAGGAGTCCCTGAGGGAGGTTGGGAAGTCTTCCGATATTGGGAAGAGGCCTGTTGAGGCTAGTACTCAAGGTAATAAGGGTAAGAGGTTTTGGGGCAACCGATATAGAGCTGGTCGATGTCGGGGTGATTTTGGACACGACGGTCGTGCTCAGTAGTTTGGTAGAGGTAGTGGTGACATAGCAGTTTGTAACTTGTGTTCTAGACGCCATCCGGGAGAGTGTTGGTGGGCCACTGGTGTCTATATTGGTTGTGGATCTAAGGATCACAAGAAGAGGGACTGTCCGAGGTTTGCTGGTGAGGTTGGTAACCAGCTGAGGCTGCCGTGGTACCTGGTAGAGGACGCGGTGGAGGTAGAGGTCCTTTTCAGAGACAGGGAATGGACATAGAGTTTATGCTCAGCGTGGGACCCGTAATGCTACAGATGTAGTTGCAGGTACTTTTTCTTTACGAAATATACCGTTGTTTTCTTTGATAGATTCAGGATCTACGTATTCTTATGTTTTGAGTGAGCATGCATATATGTTGGATATCCCTGTTGATGTTTTAGATGTGGGAGTTGTGGTTACTAGTTCTTTGGGTGAGACGGTGACCGTAAAAAGGTTGTATAGATGTCCGTTGGAGGTGCAAGGGAATGTCTTTGAGGTTGACTTGATGGAGTTACCGTTTCATGGTTTTGACCTTATCTTGGGGGTTTACTGGTTGACGGAGCATAGAGCTGTGGTGGATTTTGAAAAGAAACGGGTTATCTTGAGGTTGTTAGATCGTAGCGAGGTTATGGTTAAGAGTGAGTATATCGGCTTCTTATCCAATGTAGTTTCGGCCTTACAAGCGGAAAAGTTGATGCAACATGGTGGTATAGCATATGTAGCTTATGTAATGAACCCGGGGATAGGAGAGGTTCGGGTGCAGGACATTCGAACAGTATGTGACTTTCTGGAAGTTTTTCCTGAGGAGTTGCCAGGATTACCTCCCGATCGTGATGTGAAGTTTAGTATCGAGACTTATGTTGGTACTAATCCGGTGTCCATTGCTCCTTATCGCATGGCACCTAAGGAGTTAAAAGAGTTAAAGATGTAGTTGCAAGAGTTGCTTGACAGTGGTTTTATACGACCGAGTGTATCACCTTGGGGTGCACCGGTGTTGTTTGTGAAGAATAAGGATGGCACAATGAGGATGTGCATTGATTATCGCAACTGAATAAGTTGACCGTGAAGAATAAGTATCCTTTGCCGAGGATTGACGATTTGTTTGATCAGTTTCGAGGAGCAAGTGTGTTCTCGAAGATTGGTTTGAGATCGGGGTACTACCAGTTGAAAGTGAAAGAGGAGGATGTGTTGAAAACGGCTCTTCGGACAAGGTATGGTCATTATGAGTTTTTAGTGATGCCGTTTGGATTGACAAATTCCCCTGCTGCTTTTATGAATATGATGAACCGGGTGTTTCATGAGTACTTGGATCAGTTTGTGGTGGTGTTCATAGATGATATCCTCGTGTATTCACGTACCGAGGAAGATCATGATTGACATTTGCGGATGTTGTTGCAAGCGTTGAAAGAGAACCAGATATATGCTAAGCTAAGTAAGTGTGAGTTTTGGTTAAAAGAGGTGGTGTTTCTTGGTCATATGGTGTCAGAAAAGGGTATTAGTGTTGATCCAAAGAAGATAGAGGTTGTTATGGGTTGGAAGCAACCGAGATCGGTGTCGGAGGTTCGGAGTTTCCTAGGTTTGGCTTGGTATTATCGTAGGTTCGTTGAGGGTTTTTCGAGCATTGTTGCTCCTATGACCAAGTTGTTGCAAAAGAAGGTCCCTTTTGAATGGAAAGAAAGTCAACAAAAGAGTTTTGAGAAGTTGAAGGAGGTGTTGACTAGTGCACTGGTGTTGGTTCAACCCGAGTCCGGTAAGAATTTCGTGGTTTACAGTGATGCATCATACGTTGGTCTCGGGTGTGTTTTGATGCAAGAGGGGAAAGTTATAGCTTATGCTTCTAGACAGTTGAGGGTACATGAAAGGAACTATCCGACTCATGATTTGGAGCTGGCGGCGGTGGTTTTTGCTATGAAGATTTGGAGACATTATTTGTATGGAGAGAAGTATACTATATACACGGATATAAGAGTTTGAAGTATCTCATGTCACAAAAGGATTTAAATCTTAGGCAACGAAGATGGATGGAGTTGCTTAAGGACTATGATTTATCTATTGAGTATCATCCGGGAAAAGCCAATGTAGTGGCCGATGCTTTGAGTCGTAAAGCGGCTGTTGAGTTGAGAGCAATGTTTGCTAGATTGAGTATTTCTAAGAAAAGTGGTTTGGTAGCGGAGTTGCAAGTAAAACCTATTTTAGTTGAGATGATCAAAGTGAAACAGTTAGAGGATGAGGCTTTGGTACCTTTTGTGGAGGATATTGTTGAGGGTAGACCGAACGAGTATCATTTTGATGATGATGGGGTGTTGTGTTTTAGAGGTCAGATTGTGTTGCCGGATGATCAGGAGTTGAGGCAAGCTATCTTGGTGGAAGCTCATACTAGTCCGTTTGCTATGCATCCGAGTAGTGTGAAGATGTACAGAGATCTCAATGGTGTGTAATTTTAGGTTGGTTTAAAGAAGGATGTGACGGAGTTTATATCTCGTTTTATGGTATGTCAGCGGGTGAAAGTTGAACATCAGTTCCCTGCAGGTTTGTTACAACTGGTTCAAGTTCTGGAATGGAAATGGGAGAGAATAACCATGGATTTTGTGACGGGGTTACCTTTAACACCGTCTAGAAAGGATTCTATTCGGGTGATTATTGACAGGTTTACGAAGTGTGCACATTTTCTTGCCGTGCATACGATGTACTCTTTGAATAAGTTAGCAGATTTGTATGTTTTTGAGGTGGTGAGATTGCATGGTGTGCCTAAGTCGATTATATCAGATAGAGATACGCGGTTTACATCCAAGTTTTGGAGGAGTTTGCAGACAGCTTTGGGTACGAGGCTTAGCTTTAGTACGACTTATCATCCACAGACGGATGGATAGTCTGAGCATGTTATTCAGACTTTAGAGGATATATTGAGGTATTGTGTCATCGAGTTTCAAGGTTCTTGGGAGAAGCAATTACCGTTGGTAGAGTTTGCTTATAATAATAGTTTTCAGACAAGTATACAGATGGCACCGTTTGAGGCGTTATATGGACGTAAGTGTCGTACACCTTTGTGTTAGAAGGAAGTTGGACAGAAGCATATTTCTTTGCCTCATGTGTTGAAGGATACGGATGAGAAAGTTAAATTGATAGGCAGAAGTCCTATGCCGATTTGAAGCGTAGGGAGATAGAGTATGATATTGGGGACAAAGTGTTTCTTAAGGTTGCTCCGTGGAAAAAGGTGATGAGGTTTGGAAGAAAGGGGAAGTTGAGTCCTCTTCTTTTGGACCATATGAGGTGTTGGAGCTTATTGGTCCTGTTGCTTATAGGTTGAGGTTACCAGAGGAGTTGAGTAAGATGCATGATGTTTTCATGTATCAATGCTTCGTAGATTTAGATCGGATCCTTCACATGTTGTTCCGGTTGAGGAGATCGAGTTAAGGGAGGATATGAGTTATGAGGAAAAACCGGTGAGGATTTTGGATGTGGATACAAAGGTTCTTCGAGAGAAGACCATAGATTTGGTTAAAGTGCTTTGGAAACACCGAGGTGTGGAAGAAGCAACTTGAGAGACAAGGAAAAACATGGAGGAGAAGTTTACTCACTTGTTTACTTCAGGCAAAATTCGAGGACGAAATTTTCTTAAGAGGGAGAGAGTTGTAATATCCCGTTTTTGGGGTTATTAGTTTAGGCTTAGTTAGGAGAATTCGATTCGGATCGAATCGGGTTCTCCGGTTCATTATTCCGGGGAAAATAAAATAAGGATATTTTTAATTAAGAAAAATAAAAATTTTGGAATATGGTTTAAATGATTAAAAACATATTTCAAAATTAAAAGAAAGTAATTTGGATTTGTTATTGATTTTTAATTATGCTTAATTATGCATAAGTGACCAATTTTTAATTTTTGGAAAAATTGGAGGACCTATTTTGTAATTTCCAGAAAATTAATGTTTTAGTGACTAAATTGAAAAGTAAGCTAAACTTAGAATCCTTAGAGGGCCATAAACCCATATCTAATTTTTAATAATGATTTATTCACCAAAATGTATTTTAATTATTTTAATTAGAGATTTTTAATCATTTTCTCTCAAAACTACTCTTTTTCTCTCATTTTCTCTCATCTTTTCTCTTCAATTCCTTGCTGATTTTTGTATCTTTTTCCATAAAGATTACATCATTTTCATCATCTTTCCATCCTTTACAAAACCTAAGCATCAATTTCATCAAATCGACATCAAATTGCAAGTAATAAAGAAGGAGAAATTATATCTTTTTCGTGAATAGATCTTGAAGGTAATTTTATAGATTTCTAATTCTTTTCTAAGGTTCTTTATTGAAATTCTCAAGTATTAGTTTGCTAATCTTTGAATAAAAACTTAATTCTATGCTTTTAATGTTAGATCTAGTGTTTTTGTGAAAGTTTTTGTGAAATCTTTTTGGATCTCATTCAATGCTAGAATTAGATGGATTCAATTGTTTTTTATTTTAATTAAATGATTAATTGAGTCTTTGTTTGATAGCACATTGATTTAATCACGGAATAATGCAATCGGTGTAGTTTTAAGATGCTTTTTGGTTGTTTTAGGGGCTGTTTTAGATGCTTTAATGTTGCTGGAGATATAAGGATGGTTTGGATGTGTTCTTGATTCATATTTGAATTGGATTAGGTGTTAGGTTCATTAGATTTTGGGTTGTTGTTGTTCGGATGCATTTAGGCTTAGTTTACGGTCTTTTCGGCTAAGTTTTCGGTAGTTTTATGGTGATCGGTTATGGCTGTTGGTTTGAGCATGTTATGATGTGAGTATGCTCTGTTTTTAATGTTGTAGAAGAGGTACAAGAAGGTGCTTGAGTGCTGGTGCGTTGGCGCGATCATCGGATAGCGGCGAAAGCTTGTTTTGCTTGTTGGTGAGTATTTTCGGACTTAAAGCGAATCGCGTTTGGTACGGTTCTATTTTGGGGACTATGGAAGAGTGTGAAAACCTTCCATAGTTCAAGAGTAAGTAAAGTAAATGTTTTTGATAAACCGATATGAGTTTCGGCTACATTTGATAAAGACATTATGTTGGTAATGCAATGAGATTTATGGAAATGCATGAGCATGATTTGAAATGGTGCATACATGAGAATTACTTGCTGAAATGCATAGCTTATTTAGCATCCATGATTATGGAAAAATTATGAGAAATGATTTGGAATACAATATGGTTAATTGCCTTACACATGATGGTGCCTTTGGGTATGGCTTTTGGTTCATTTGTTGAACATATTATGCATGCATTATGAGCAACAAGTTATTATTCACATTTGATTATGATATTGTCTTAGTGACACTAACTTTAAATTCGAATACGAATGACATGTCATTAGGATTGTCTTAAGTCCACTATAAATAAAATTGAGAATACAGAATATTACCTACACGTAACAAGGGTGACTTTGTGTCCAACCGTGCGTGGTAGAGCCGCCTACACGTAACAAGGGTGACTATGTGTCCAATCGTGCGTGGTAGTGCTAATGGTGACTTAGTGTCATGTCAATGGTGACTTCGTGTCATGACGGGACAATGGTCTTTAAAAATGGAACCGTGTATTCAGTGAACTCAAGGTTCACATTAAAGTGGTCACTAGAACGCCAATATACATACATGAATTTGAGAAGAAGATTGTGCATCATTTATAAATTGTTTTGATAAGGTTATGTAAACTCAAGGATGCATATGGTTTTAAGAATATGAGCATGAGATGTTACCATGCATGATTTGATAATGTATTGCAAATTATGGTTTCATCACGGTTTTAAATAGATGCATTGATGATTTGTGTAGAGCTTCCTCACTAAGCATGTTTGCTTAAGCTCTTCTTGGGGCTTCGTTCGAGGCAAGGAAACCAAGGGGAAGAATCACTTTGAATTTGGTATGGTTTTGGCAAATAAATTGGGCAAGGCAATGTGTAACCCAACCTATGTGAGGAGTGTGTACTTAGGCTTTGGTTTATGTTGTAATAAGACCATTATTGCTTGATTGTTAATTGTTGAACTTTGGAATTGTTTGAATTGTTAAAGCATGTACTTGCATGATTGTTATGTTCTAATCATTTTCTAGGGAGCATGCCTATAGCTTGATTGATGTCCAAGACGTTGTTAATTACGTGCCATATTTTGCTAATTATGCCTAGGACTGATGCATTTAGTGGTCCTAATTAATGGTTGAGTATTGAGTAATTGGTGTGCACTTAGTGTAACGAAACTTTTGGTTCCAGACCCAAAGTTTCGAAACCATTGGATGAAGGTTCCGAAACCTTTGTCAAATAGTTTCGAAACCTTCAGGAGGTTTCGAAACCTTGCGGGCAATTTCAATTCTGGATAGCTACTAGACGCGAAAAGTTTCAAAACTTTCCAGGAAAGTTTCGAAACCTTTCACAAAAAGTTTCGAAACCTCTAGGAAGGTTTCGAAACCTTTGATCACCAAGAATTGAAAGTTGCTAGAAATTATATTTTAGTCCCGGATATCTTCCTTAGATCGATTAAGGTACTTACAAATGTTATTTTGAACTGAAATTTTGCATACATGCATAAAGTTGATTTAATTTCAAGATAGTTAACCTAATTTGGTTGAAGTCCTTGTATTTTGGAGGATTTCCATTTTGGTCCCTAAATTAGAAGAACATGCAATTGATGATATTAGAATGATCCGTTTGAGTTAAAATTTGCTGTGAAGAACACTTGAGTGTTTAATTGATCATTGATGGAAAGAATTTATACTTTACTAATTGAATTTAAAAGTTTTACGTTTTAGTCCTTAATCTACTTAAATGTTTAATCGGATGTTTGTTTTAATTAATGTGTTACCGATAATGCTTTGTATGAGACCTTGACACGTAAGAATAAGATTGCGCATCTAGATAAGATAAAATAAAAAAATATAACGATTTTTAAGGTTGTTTATCGAATCGGACCCTCGCGGGTTTGGTTTGATATTCCCCGTGTAACCCATTAGTATCGGTTCCGTCTAGGCCGGGCTAAGGGGGTTACACTATATCCAAACGTTGGAAAAGCTAGGTTTTCCTCTCAAGGATAAAATGGCTACTGATGTTATTCTGCAATCGTTGCCGAATAGAATCAATCAATTTGTCCTTAATTTCAACATAAATGAAATTAACAAAACTTTGCCATAGTTACTTGGCATGTTACACCCCAAAATATTTTTCCCAAATCGAACCTAAATCCCTAATTTTTGTGCCCTAAAAATTTGGGAATTTATAAATCTGATTCAGGGGCTACTTTGTAAATTCTAGAAATTTGAGGGTTTAGTTTCATGTTCCTAGAAGTTCAGACCCTTGTAGAGTAATTATACCCTTATTCAATTTCAGACCTTAATTTTCTTTTTCCCTGTTTCGGTTTTGGATTCAACGAATTAATGCCTGAATAATTTAGACTTAAATTTTGTTTTAATCTTTTTGTGTGCCTGTGAAACCCTGTTAGGATCCGAAAATATTCTTTTCTTGCTTCCTTTTTGTTTCGTCCGAGTCAGGTTTTGGTAAGTATCCACAACTTTTGTTTCGATATGTTTTGATGTTGTTAGAATGTTGGTTCTATTTTTGTTTCGGGTCTGATTCTGTGCTTTGGGAGAGTTTGGTTCGAATCTGTTGAGTGTGGGTGTTTGGTTGTACTGATTAACGAGTTTTGTTTGAAGGGTTGATAAGGTTAAGTTGAGTTTCTTGGTTTTAAATCGGTTTTGAAGTGGGTGTTTTTGGTTTTGATGTTTTAAATTCGATTCTAGGTTGTGGTGATTGAGCCGAATGTGTTTTCAAGTCGATCGAGAGGGGAGAGTGTCAAAAAAAACCTACGGGATTCAAGCCTGGGGAATTTGGATTTTTCCAGATTTTCTGGGAAAATCTAGAAAACATAGATTTTCTTGGGAAAATTTGTCTCGGCCCGTGATCAAACCGACCCGACCCGAAACCCAACCCGACAAACCCGACATTCGACTCGACCGACCCAACTTTCGACCCGTTGACATCACTGCTAACGTTATCGTTGACCTGATGATGTCACTATTGACGTCAGTATTGACTAGTGCTGACGTCAGCAGTTGACTTTTTTTGACCCAGTCCCACTTTATGTTTTTCAACGTCCTAAATCTGATGGCGTTGTCCGTTTTTCAAAATTCGAACCCAAAGTGTCGTTTTTAGGGCTTTTAAGTTCGATTGTTTATTTGGAAGTTATCTATTTTGGATTCTGAATCAATTTCTGTTGGGTTCAGGTGACGTGGATTCCGATCCCGAGCAATTACCTCCTTCTCCTAGATCACTTCCTGTTAACCAGTCTTTGGGACCCGCACGTGAGTTTCGTATTACTTCTATTACGTGTACTTATCTGTTAGTGGCATAATAGTGTTTTAATTTTCTGTTAATCGTAGGTTCTACACCTACTCGATCTAGTAATAGAGCTGAGTCCAGTATGTATCATTTTAGGTGTTGACCTTTTGCTTCACGTGTGTTCTCTTCTGTTAAATTTTGTATTTCTGTGTCTACCATTTTTGTTAAACTCTGTATGATCATACATCATTCTATAATTACATTTATTTTTAATTATGTAATCACCATGTACCCCTCTTGTTAGAGATACTAAGGCATGCATTTTGTTTTTGTATCTGCACTTATTATTGCATCTGATTAGATTATATGTGTACGGGAAAGTTAGTGATTTATCACTTCTGTTTAGTGGTTCTGTAATATACCACTTTTGTTCAGTGGTTCCACCTACGGGTCGAGTTCCATTTCTATTTGGTGTGATGGAGTTAGAGTGGCTCTAGGGATCCCACTCTTCTGATGGTGTACAGTGTTGGTTGCATTCATGCATACATTATATCATATGCCCTGCTCTGTTATTTGATTCTGTTTATCTACACACTAGAGACACACTAGGCTCCCTAGCTTACACCCTCTCTGCTTCTTGTTTCAGATCTTAGCCTTAGACTTCGTATGGTACTTGGAGATCTTTGATTTCAGCCTATTATGTTTGTTTCATAGTTTTCAGAGCAATCTTATTTATTTCAGATATTTTGTTATTTGTAATAAACTTAGGATTTGAGATTTTATCTCGGACTTTCTGGACTGTAATGTTTATTTAACGTTTAGGTTAAACTTTATTTAATGGTTGATAAGTTTTCAGTATTTTAAATTAGTAATTATTTTAATAATTTATCCGTATCATATTATTTAATTTATGAACCCTAACTTGCAAATCAAGTTTCAGTAACGTAAAACCCTAACTTTTATTCTAAAAAATTAGGTAAATTTTAGGGATTACATGGCATGTTACGAACTGTTGAGAAAAATATGTCTAAGGGTGGACCTAAGCCCATTCTGATGGTCCGCAAGGACAAAGAAAAGAGAAAGGCAGTGACAAAATACAAGGGTAAAGATAAGACTATACCCAAAGGACATGATGCACTGAAACCCAAAGGGGGAGTTAGCAAGGAAGAAAAATGTTTCCACTGCAATAAGACCAGACACTGGAAAAGAAATTTCCTCATTTACCTTGAAGAGGTCAAGAAAGAAAAAGTAGATGATGCATCTGCTTCAGGTATTTATGTTATCGATGTGAATCTGTCAACATCTTCTTCTTGGGTATTAGATACCGGATATGGTTCTCACATTTGTACTTCTGCACAGGGACTGCAAAAAATAAGAAATCTAGCTAAGGGAGACATAGACCTACAAGTGGGAAATGGAGCAAGAGTTGTTGCATTAGCTATAGGAACATACATTTTATCTTTACCTAGTGGAGTTGATTTACTTTTAGAATATTTTTATTTTGTGCCTAGTTTGACTAAAAACATTATTTTTATTTCTTGTTTGGACAAGATTGGCTTTGAGATTATTATTAAGAATAATTATTATTCTTTTTATATCAATAATGTTTTTATGGTTTGACACAATTGGTTAATGGCTTATATATTTTAAGTCTAGAAAATGTCATTTTTAACATAAATACCAAAAGATCAAAAATTAATGACTCAAATCAAACTTATCACTAGCATTGTCGTGTAGGCCATATAAGTGAGAAACGTATATCAAAACTCGATAAAGATGGATTCTTAGATTCATTTGTTTTCGAACAACTGGATGTATGTGAATCTTGCTTATTAGGAAAAATGACTAAGGCTCCTTTTAATGGTAGAAATAAGCAAGCAAGTGATTTATTGGGATTAATACATATTGATGTATGTGGACCAATGAATACACAAGCTAGCGGTGGATTTTAGTACTTCATCACTTTCACTGATGACTTCAGTCGATATGGTTACATTTATCTTATGTGCCATAAATCTGATGCTATCAAAAAGTTTAAAGTATTTAAGAATGAGGTACAAAATCAACTAGGAAAGAGTATTAAAGCACTTCGATAAGATCGAGGTGGAGAATACTTAAGCATAGAATTTGATGAACTCCTTAAAGAATGTGGGATTGTCTCACAGCTTACTCCACCAGGTACACCACAGTAGAATGGAGTTTCTGAGAAGAAAAATCAAACTTTATTAGACATGGTTCGATCGATGATGAGTCATAGTGATCTTTTGACTTCTTTTGGGGGACATAAACTAGAAACAACTGCTTTTACTTTAAATCGTGTTCCATCTAAATCTGTTCAAAAGACACCATATGAGATATGAAAAGGAAAACATCCTAGTATGTCTTTTATGAAGATTTAGGGTTGCGAAGCATATGTCAAACATCAGATGTCTACAAACCTCGAACCCAAATCTCATAAGTGTAATTTTGTTGGATATCAAAAAAAACTAAGGGATATTATTTCTTTAACTTTAAATAGAACAAAGTGTTTGTTGCTCGAACAAGAGTTTTTCTCGAAAGAGAATTTCTTAATAAGAAAGGAAAGGATATAGACATTGAACTTGGAGAAGTTCAAGAACAACAATTTACTAAGCCTGAAATTGAACATGTTCCACAAATTGTTAAGGATCAGTCAATAGGTTTAGAAACACAATCACTGCACTAGTCCACAAGAGAACGATATGCACCTGAGAGATATGGATTTCTCATTACCATGCATGGAGATATTCTTATTATGGATCAAGATGAGCCAAGAACTTATCAAGAGACAGTATTGAGCCTAAACTCTGATAAATAACTTGAGGCCATGAAATCTGAGATGGAATCCATGTTAGTTAACCAAGTATGGACTTTGGTTGAATCACCTGAAGGGGAAAAACCTATAAGGTGTAAATGGGTTTTTAAGAAGAAAACCGATATGGATGGAAACATACAAACATATAAGGGGCGACTAGTCGCTAAAGGTTTTCAACATGTTCATGGTATTGACTATGATGAAACTTTCTCCCATGTAGCTATGTTTGAATCCATCCGGATCTTGCGTGCTATAGCTGAAATCATGAAATTTGGCAAATGAACGTCAAAACCGTTTTCCTTAATGGAAAACTTTAAGAGGATGTGTCTATGACACAACTAGAAGGTTTTTTCGCTCCAGGAAATGCTGGAAAGGTTTGTAAGCTACAAAGGTCCATTTATGGACTGAAGCAAGCTTCTCGAAGCTGGAATCTTCGTTTCAATGATGTGATCAAAGAGTTTGATTTTATCAAAAACGAAGATGAGCCTTGTGTTTACAAGAAGACTAGTGAGAGCATTGTTTCTTTCCTAATCTTGTATGTAGCTGATATACTTATCATAGGAAATGATATACCTACCTTACAGTCTGTTAAGACTTGGTTAAGTAGTTGTTTCTGTATGAAATATTTGGGTGAGGCAGCATATATCTTAGGGGTTAAGATCTATAGAGATAGATCTAAACGACTTCTAGGTCTGAGTCAAAGTACATATATAGACAAAGTTCTGAAAAGATTTAGTATGGAAAAATCCAAGAAAGGATTCTTACCTTGAGACATGGTATATCTCTTTTGAAGGAAATGTGTCCTTCAACTCCGCAAGAAAGAGAATGAATGAGTAAGATTCCATATGCTTCGACTATTGGTTCTATCATGTACGCCATGATATGTACTCGACTAGATGTATCGTATGCCTTAAGCATGACAAGTTGGTATCAGGTAAACCGTGGTGAAAGTCATTGGATAGCAGTCAAAAACATCCTTAAGTACTTGAGAAGAACTAAGGATACATTTCTTGTCTATGGAGGCAAAGAAGAGCTAAGTATAAAATGTTATACTAATGCTAGTTTCCAAACAGACAAGGATGACTCAAAATCGCAATCTATATTTGTGTTTTGCCTTAACGGAGGTGTTGTATGCTGGAAAAATTCTAAGTAAGACACAGTAACTGATTCCGCGATAGTGGTTGAGTATATTGCAGGAAGCTGTTTGGATAAAAAAGTTCATATCCGAACTAGGGGTTGTTCCAAGCATATCAGATGCTATAGAACTCCGTTGTGACAACAATGGAGCTATTGTACAAGCAAAGGAACGCAGATCTCATCAACGATCCAAACATATTCTTAGACGCTTCCATATCATTCGAGAGATCATAGATCGAGGATATGTGGAGATATGTAAAGTACACACGGATGATAACATTGTTGATCCCTTGACGAAGCCTTTAACGCGACAGAAGCATGATAGTCACAATGAGTCACTCGGTATTAGATATGTGAGTGATTGGTCTTAGTGCTAGTGGGAGATTATTAGAGTATGCCCATAGACCAATCATATGATGATTGTAAGGATACTTTTATTTACCAATTTTATTGAATAAAGGTATTATCATTGTTGTTTTCAGATATATGTGTCAATGTATAACAAAAACTGAGAAACAATAATGTCCAAATAATAATATATGTATTATTATTAAAAGATCCTTAGTCAAGTATTATTATGGATATGGACAATAATAATACGCTTAAGACTAGCATGTGATTAATTGAAGACAATGAGTTGTCATTGACATAGAGAGGTTAGAATTAATACATGAATATATTAGTAGAGAATAATATATTGGATTGATCCACTATGAGCATATATCTTAGATTATTATGTGACGGTCACGATATTGCTCATAGTGACAACTATATGTATGATCCTTAGACTTGAGATTATTACTATCTCAACATATGTTATTTTATGTTTTGATATAGTTAAACGTGTCTCATAATTAGTTACACTATAAAAAACTGACATTGGACATATTATAATGTATGTAGTGAGATGTGAATGATCAAGATAGGATTTGTCCTTCCTACATAATAGGAAAATATATCAAAGGCCAATTGATTGAGTGAGACTAGAAATGCATGGCCATGCTTGAATACGTTGATATGAGATATCACAAATTATTTATTAAAAGTAGTCCACTCTAGATATTAAGAAACATTAAAATAGGTTATACAAGTGTTACTATTCCAAGACTTGTGCCTATTAAAGATATAAAAAGAAAAAAAGGATATAATACATTAAGATAGTTGGTCACGGACATGATACATCGAATAATGATCTCCGTAACTTAGATGAAAATGATATATTGCTAGATATCACTCATTGTTTGTAATATTAGAATTGTTCTAATATTGTTACTAACGGTACAATGAGCCTAAAGGTCACACCCAATGGTTAAAAAGGAGTAAAAATATATACAAGTAGATTATATTTAATCTCAGATTTTAAATAAAGGATATAATTAAAGTAATTATTTCCTTTTTAAATTGAAATTAAATATAGATTCTGAAATTTAAGGAAATAATTAAAGTAATTATTTCCTATAAACAAATTCAAGATCAAACTCTTATACCTAGGGTTACACCTATATAAAGGATCTTTGGTCTAACAGCCACAATAGAAAATTCGGAATTCTAAACCCTAAAATCATGAAAACAGTTTTTCAAGATTTGCTCTCTCAACTAGGTGAATTGAGTAGAGGCCAAGATGATATTTTTGGAGGCTAAAGATTCGATTGTTGAACGATCATAAATGTAGCATATCCCTTTGCTGTCTTTGTTGTTTATCAAGGAACCCAATGTAAGTTATCGCATCTCTTCCTCCCAATTTTGGATTAAACGTACATGGATCACTGAAAAAACCATTTTAATTTTGTTCCACTATGCCATGGGGTGTGTCGGTGGTCCCAACACAAGATTTGAACCAAGTTGTTGTTTTCCACAACTTTCTATCCACAAACAAATGGTCAAACTGAAGTGGTAAACTGGGTGTTATCCATATTGTTGAGGATAATTATCAAAAAGAATTTGAGGACTTGGTAGGAAAGCTTATCACATGTGAAGTTTTCTTACAATCGATCCATTCATTCTGCCACTAAAATGTCACCATTCAAAATAGTGTATGGTTTGAATCCCTTAACTCTATTGGATTTATTACCTTCGCCCGCAGATCAAATTATGAAGAAAGTGGAAAGAAACAAGTCTGAATTTGTCAAGAAACTCCATCAACAAGTGCGGGATAAAAAGAGAACTAGGTAATATGAGCAACAAGCTAACAAGGTACGTAAACGAATTACATTTGTGCCAGGAGATTGAGTTTGGCTACACATGAGAAAAGAAAGATTTCCAGCCCAACACAAATCAAAATTGATGCCTAGAGGGGATGGTCCATTTCAAGTGATCAAGCGTGTCAATGATAATGCCTATCAGTTAAACCTCCCAGGTGACTTTAATGTCAGTGCAACATTCAATGTGGTTGATTTATCTCTATTTGATGTAAGTGACAATTTAGGTACAAATCGCTCTCAAGAGGGAGGGAATGATATAATCACAACAAACAAAGAATTAGAAGAATTTTCCTATTGGACCTATGAATCATGCTAAAACCAAGAAATTCCAAGAGGCCATGGGAATCCTGTTAATTAAAGGCTAGAAATTAGAGAATGCAACACCAACTTTGTTGGAACAATACAACCTCCTACTTGTGCATGTTCTTTCTTAAGTTTTTTAAATTTAATTTCAGCATGTGTGTATGAATAAATAATGCTTGATATTCATTTAAGCATGTTAGTACAATTAAGTTCATTAGTTTAATTAATGCATAGTAGTTCACTTAAAGCATGTTAGTTCTCTTATGTTTATGAGTTCATTTAGTGTGTGAGTTAATTAATTAAACTAGATCATTCAATGTTACTAGTTTCATTAATTAAACTAGCTCATTAAATATGTTTAATGGTTGTCAATTTTATTGAATAAAGTTGACATCTAATGGTTGCTTATATATTTCAGCTAAGTTATTCTTTTAAAGAAAATGGTTGATCATATTCTCAGGAATGACAAGGAATTTACATCAATTAAAGTCCCTTGAAGACCCATCAAGGTTGATTGGTTAAAATGCAATTCAATGGAGCAATTACACCACTTGAATGTTGATATTTCCAGCAATGGTTTTAAGGCTTTAAAGAGAGTCTTTACATCGCTTTAAGGTTATCATTTTCAGCAAGCAAGAAAGAGAAGACATGCAATGAAAGTCTTCATTATCACCATTTAAGGGAGAGTAAAAGCTTGAATTAAAACAACACTTAAGGAGGGAATTTAAGGAATATCAGTCAATTTGTTCACCATTTTGGGAGTATATACGAGCATATTTGATTTTTGAAGTCTTCTTCAAACTTATTCCCCTATTCCTTAGCTTTCTAACGTACTTTGAATCACCTCAATCTGATATTCCTTAGCATATTTTTCATACGTCATCCTAAACACAACAACCATCATATCATCATTCCATTTCACCATACTATCTATCCATTTCATATCATCTTGTAAGTTTCCTTTAAAAGTTCCTATTTTTCATTTTAGTTACTTACTAGAATCACGATCGGGCAATCACAAATACAAAATATTCCGCAACCGGATTCATATTAATGTTTTAATCCCAACAAACTGACAACCAAATGTTACTAAATCAAACTTTATGACATTAAAAAGTTAATTATGGGCTTTTGAATAAAATTATACAGATTAATCTAAAATTTTCAGCTTTTTACTCGGATAAAATTCGAACGGATTCTCTATAAAGCCCATTTAGACATACAAGTTTTAATCCTAACAAAACGACAACCAAATGTTATTAAATATAATTTCACGAGTTCAAATAGTTAATTATGGGATTTTGAAAAAAATTATATAGATTAATCTAAAACCTTTAGCTTTTTATTCGCTTAAAATTCGAACGGATTCTCTATAAAGCCCATATATACATGAAGGTTTTAATCCCAACAAAACGACAACCAAATGTTATTAAATCAAATTTTAAGTGTTAAAATAGTTAATTTTGTGTGTTTGAACAAAATTATACAGATTAATCTCAAATTTTCAGCTTTTTACTCGGTTAAATTTGTTCAACACTTTCCCTAGTTGCCAGGCTATCTCTTTCTTCCAGGCGCGCTCTGACCACTGTCCTATTTTGATGGATACCAGGCCTGTTATAGGTCCCCCAATTGTGCGGACCAGTACCTTGTTCCGCTATGAGAGCTGCTGGGCTGATAGTCCGGATGTTCTTTTACGTATTAAAGAGCTATGGTCTACTCCATCTCGATCGACTCTAAGTAAACTACATGATATTAGACACTTCCTTGCTACTTGGCAATCTCATAAACGATTGAAATCCACTAAGCGTATCTCCCAGTTGAATGACTTCATTAACCTATGTCTCACGCGACATCTCTCCGACTCTGAAATCAATGGCTTTCTCTCTGCTAAATGCGAGCTTGATAGTTTACTTAATGCGAAGGAAATCTATTGGGCCCAACCAGCTCGAACACTCTGGTTAGAGCACGGTGACAAAAATACTTCCTTCTTTCATGCCAGAGCGACTAACCGACGGAGGAAAAACCAGATTGTTGGTCTCTTCAACGGTCAAAACATCTGGCACACTAATTCAAATGATATTATGACTACCGCTGTTAAATACTTTCAAAGTCTCTTTTCATCATCATTTCCTATAATAGATTCATCAATTTTGGACAACATTCCCACAGTTGTTACTGATTCAATGAATAATGAACTTAATAAGGATTTCACTCCAGATGAAATCCATGCTGCTTTTCATGATATCGATCCGAGGAAGGCCCCGTGGGTTGACGGTTTCCCTAGTAGTTTCTTCCGGAAGCACTGGGATATCCTTGGCCATGAATTTATATCTCTCTGCCTTGGGCTTCTTCGGGGGTCCATTAATATGGAAGAAGTCAATCGTACCATTATTGTGCTTATCCCTAAAATTGATAAACCTACTACAATGCGTCATCTTAGACCTATTAGTCTCTGTACAGTTATTTATAAAACTGTTTCGAAAGTACTTGTCAACCGGCTAAAATCTATCATACCCCTTTGTATTAGTGGCAACCAAGCTGCTTTTGTTCACGGCAGGAACATTACGGATAATATTCTTATAGCCCACGAGCTTATCCATACCCTTAATACTGATGCTACATCCCTTGCGAAAGGGGCTAGTTTAAAGTTGGATATGGAAAAGGCCTTCGACTGTGTTGAATGGTCTTTTCTAGAACATATTATGATTCTTTTAGGCTTTAACTCCAAATGGGTATATCCTCAGTTACCTTTCAAGTTCGAGTGAACGATTCTCTTTCTCGGCCTTTTAAGCCCTTTAGAGGATTACGACAAGGGGATCCTCTCTCCCCTTTTTTGTTCCTTTTCTGTACGCAGGGCCTTTCTGCCTTGCTCAATGCTGAGCAATCCTCTGGTACCCTCCCGGGGCTTTGTGCTAGCAGAAATGGACCACGTGTCAATCATCTTCTTTTTGCAGATGACTGTGTTGTCTTTTTCAAAACCAAAATGGCAGAAGTGCAGCGCCTTCGGGACGTTCTGCACATATATGCCACTTCGTCCGGGCAAGCAGTGAACTTTGAGAAATCTACTGTTTTCTTTTCTCGGAAAACTCCCTTGTCACTTCAAATGGCTATCAATGACATACTGCACGTCAGGGAGGTGGATGATCCTGGGCTTTATTTAGGAGTCCCTCTGCTCATCGGAAAGAACAAAACTGCTGCTCTGGGGTTTACCAGAGATAAAATGACTGCCAGAATGAACAACTGGGACAAACATCTCCTCTCTTTTAGTGGGAGAGAAATCTTCATCAAGTCTGTTATACAATCTATGCCTCAATATGTAATGTCTTGCTACCTTCTGTCACTCAATATTATTGATGACATGACTACTTCTATACGCCGTTACTGGTGGTCTGTAACCCCCTTAGCCCTGCCTGGACGAAACCAGCAATAAACGAGTCACACGGGGAATATCAAACCAAACCCACGAAGGTTCGATTCGATAAACAACCCTAAAACCGTTATACTTTTTTTTCTTATCTTACCTAGATGCATAATCTCATTCCTACGTGTCGAGTTCTCATGCAAAGTATTACCGGTAACACAATAATTAAAAACAACCATCCAATTAAACACTAACATGGATTAGAGACTAAAACGTAAAACTCTTAAATACAATTAGTAAAGTAGAAATTCCCTCCATCAATGTTCAACTAAACATACAAGAGTTCCTCATAGCAAATTACAACTCAAACGGATCATTCTAACATCATCGATTGCATGTTTCTTTAATTTAGGGACCAAAATATAAATTTCCCAAAATACAAGGACTTCATCCAAATTAAGTTAACCATCTTGAAATTAAATCAACTTTAAGCATGCATGCAAAATTTCAGCTCAAAATAACATCTACAAGTACCTTAATCGAACAAAGGAAGATAACCGGGACTAAAATATAATTTCTATCAACTTTCAATTCTAGGTGATCAAAGGTTTCGAAACCTTCCCAGAGGTTCCGAAACTTTTTGTAAAAGATTTCGAAACTTTCCTTGAAAGTTTCGAAACTTATCGCGTACAGTAGCTTCCCAGAATTAAAACTGCCCGAAAGGTTCCGAAACCTTATGAAGGTTTCGAAACTATTTGACAATGGTTTCGGAACCTTCAATCAAAGGTTTCAAAACTTTGGGTCTGGAACCAAATATTTCATTACACTAAGTGCACACCAAGAGCTGAATACTCAACCATTAAATACCACCACTAGATGCATCAATCCTAAACATGTTTAACAACATATGGCACATAATCAACTACGTCATGAACGTCATTCAAGCTATAGGCATGCTCCCTAAGAAAAGTGATTTACAACATATCAATCCAACATACACATGCTAGAACATGCTTCAACAATATAAGCAATCCAAAGTTTAACAATTAATATCAAACAATGATGGTCTTATTACAATATGAAACAAAGCCTAAAATCCTCACTTCTCTCATAAATTGTGTTACACATTGCCTTGCCCAATTTATTTGCCTAAAACATACCAAAATTCAAGTGATCTTCCCCCTTGGTCTACTTGCCCCGAACGAAGCTCCAAGTGTCCTTATTTTTCTGCAAAGATGAAAAGAGAGCTTAAGCAAACTTGCTTAGTGAGGTAGCTCCACAAATAATCATCAATGCATTTATTTAAAACCATGAAGAAACCATAATGTGCAATACTTGTCAAGTCATGCATGCCAAAATTTCATATCCAACTTCATTAAAACATATGCATCCTTGAGTTCACATAACCATATCAAAACAATTTTACAAATGATGCTCAAACCTTTCCTCAATTTCATGTATGTATATTGGCTTTGTAGTGAACACTTAATGTGAACCTTAAGCTCACCGAATACGCGGATCCATGAGACATTCGTCTCGTCAGGACACTAAGTCCCCATTGACATGACACTAAGTCACCATTAGCACTACCACGCACGATCGGACACATAGTCACCCTTGTTACGTGTAGGCGGCTCTACCACGCACGGTTAGACACAAAGTCTCCCTTGTTACGTGTAGGCAAAATTCTGTATTCTCTGTTTTGATTATAGTGCACTTATGACAACCCTAATAACGTCATTTGTATTCGTACATAAAGTTAGTGTCACTAAGCCAATATCATAATCAAATGTGCATGATAACTTGCTGCTTATAATGCATGCATAAAATGTTCAACAAATGAACTAAAAGCCATGCCCAAAGGCACCATCATGTATAAGGCAAATAACCATGTTGTAATCCAAAACTTATAACTTGTTGCTCAAAAAGCATGCATAATATGTTCAACAAATGAACCAAAGCCATGCCCAAAGGCACCATCATATATTAGGCAAATAACCATATTGTATTCCAAAACATTTCTCATAATTTTCCATAATCATGGATGCTAAATAAGCTATGCATTTCAGCAAGTATCTCTCATGTATGCATCAATTCAAAACATGCTCATGCACTTCCATAAATCCCAGTGCATTACCAATAAAATACCTTTGTCAAAATTGCCGAAACTCATATCGGTTCATCAAAAACAAATACTTTACTTACTCTTGAACTATGGAAGGTTTTCACACTCTTCCATAGCCCCCAAAAACAGAACGTACCAAACGTGATTCGCTTTTAATCCGAAAACCACTCACCAACAAGCGAAACATGCTTTCGCCGCTTTCCGATGATCGCACCAAACGCACCAACAATCAAGCTTCTTCTTGTACCTCTTCTACAACATTAAAAACAGAGCATTCTCACATCATAACATGCTCAAAACAATAGCCATATCCGATCACCATTAAACTACCAAAAACTTAGCTGAAAAGACCAAAAACTAAGCCGAAACGCATCCGAACAACATCAGCCCAAAACCTAACGAATCTAACATCTAATCCACCTCAATTATGATCCAAAAACACATCAAAAACATCCTTATATCTCCAGCAACACTTAAGCATCTAAAACAGCCCATAAAACAACCGAAAAATACCTTAAAACTACACCGATTACATTATTCCGAGATTTAGTTAATGTGATCTCAAATCAAGACTCAATTAACCATTAAATCATCATAAAAACATGATTGAAATCATACAATTTCCAGCATTAAACAAGATCCATAAAGATCTCACAAAAACATAACAAAAATATTAGATCTAACATTAAAAACATAGAATCAAGTGTTTATTCAAAGATGACCAAGCTAATACTTGGGAATTTCAATAAAGAACCTTAGAAAATAATAAAAATCCAGAAAATTACCTTTAAGATCTATTCACCAAAATTAGGAGATTTTCCCCTTCTTGATTCCTTGCAATTTGATGTAGATTTGATGAAATCAATGCATAGGTTTTGTAAAGAATGGATAGATGATGCAAATGATGTAAAAAGATGCAAAAATCAGCAAGGAATTGAGAAGAAAAGATGAAGAGAAAGTGGAGAGAAAATGAAAGAAAAAGATGAGAGAAAAATGGGTCAAAAGTAGTTTTAGGAGAAAATGATTAAGAAAACAAATTAAAGTAATTAAAATATTTATTTTGGTGAATAAATCATCATTAAAATTAAAAATGAGTTTGTGGCCCTCTAAGGATTCTAAGTTTAGCTTGCTTTTCAATTTAGTCACTAAAACATCTTTATGGCCGAAAATTACAAATTAAGTCCCTCAAATTTCCAAAAATTATAAACTGGTCATTATGCATAATTAAGCATAATTAAAAATCATTATTAAAAATCCAAATTATTTTCTTTTAATTTGAAACATATTTTTAATATTTCAAACCACCTTTCAAATTATTATTTTACTTAATTAAAAATATCTTTATTTTATTTTTTTTCCCGGAATTAATGAACCGGAGAACCCGATTCAACCCGAACCGAATTCACCTAACTAAGCCTAACTAATAACCCCCAAAACGGGATGTTACAACTCTCCCCCTCTTAAGAAAATTTCGTCCTCGAAATTTACCCGAAGTAAACAAGTGAGGAAACTGCTCCTCCACGCTTTTCCTTGACTCCCAAGTTGCTTCTTCAACACCTCGGTGTTTCCAAAGCACTTTAACCAAATCTATGGTCTTCCCTCGAAGAATCTTTGTATCCACATCCAAAAACCTCACCGGTTCTTCCTCATAACCCATATCCTCTCTTAACTCAAACTCCTCAACTAGAACAACATGAAAAGGATCTGAACGATACTTACGAAGTATCGATACATTGAAACACATAGGGCATCTTACTCAACTCCACCAACAACCTTAACCGATAACAACCATTTGTCTCTAACACCTCATATGGCCCAATAAAACGATGACCCAACTTACTCTTACGTCCAAACCTCATCACCTTCTTCCACGGAGAAACCTTAAGAAAACTTTGTCCCCAACAGTACACTCTATCTCTCTACGCTTTAAGTCGGCATAGGACTTCTGCCTACCCAAAGCTTCCTTAAGTTTAGCACATATCAACTTAAGCTTCTCATCCGTATCTTTAAAACTTGAGGCAAAGAAACATACTTTTGCCCCACTTCTATCCAACATAAAGGTGTACAACACCTATGCCCGTACAAAGCCTCAAACGGTGTCATTGTATACTCGTCTGAAAACTATTATTGTAAGCAAACTCTACCAACGGCAATTGCTTCTCCCAAGAACCTTGAAACTCGATGATACAACACCTCAACATATCCTCCAAAGTCTGTATAACACGCTCAGACTGTACATCCGTCTGTGGATGATAAGCCGTACTAAAACTAAGCCTCGTACCAAAGCTGTCTGCAAACTCCTCCAAAACTTGGATGTATAGCGCGGATCTCTATCCGATATGATCAACTTAGGCACACCATGCAACCTCACCACCTCAGAAACATACAAATCCGCTAACTTATCCATGGAGTACATCGTATGCACGGCAAGAAAATGTGCACACTTCGTAAACCTATCCACAACCACCCATATAGAATCCTTTTTGGACGGTGTTAAAGGTAACCCCGTCACAAAATCCATGGTAACTCTCTCCCATTTCCATTCCGGAACTTGAACCGGTTGCAACAAACCTGCAGGAAACTGATGTTCAGCTTTCACCCACTGACATACCATACAACGAGAAACAAACTCCGTCACATCTCTCTTTAAACTAACCCAAAGGTACACAGTTTTGAGATCTCTATACATCTTCACGCTACCCGAATGCATAGCAAACGGACTACTATGAGCCTCCACCAAGATAGCTTGCCTCAACTCCTGATTATCCGGCACCATAATCCGACCTCTAAAACACAACTCCTCCTCATCATTAAAATGATAACCGGTCGGTCTGTCCTCAGCAATATCCTCCACAAAAGGTACCAAAGTCTCATCCTCCAACTGTTTTACCTTATCATCTCAACCAAGATAGGCTTTACTTACAACTCCATCATTCAACCACCTTTCTTTGAAATACTCAACTTAGCAAACATCACTCTCAACTCAACCGCCGTCTTACGGCTCAAAGATTCAGCCATCACCTTAGTTTTCCTGGATGATACACAACAGACAACCCACACTTACCCTCTTTGGACAACCAACAAATTCTTTCCCCACACCAAAGCAACAATGCACCAACCACCACACCATCTCAACTTCTATAGAAAACATAGCTCAAAAGAAAACCCCATAAGGTTGATAACCAACACGTGATAACCGCGACGGTTTCCACACCATCACCATCGAACTAACCTTACTTTTGATTCGTCCCACATACCAGGTAACCAACTAAGCCTTTCACCAACCTCCACTCCATACAACAAACTACAAACTAACCTTGCACAAAACTGTCAACATCGTCTTAAGCAAACTCCAACACCAACAACAACCTCATTATGAGTCATATTAACCATATCACAACGTCACAATATATCATCCATTTACCTATGAATGACAAAACCCAACATCCAAACAACAACTTACGTCGGTCCTACAAACATTCAAATCTTATCATGCTATAGATACACCACTCACACATCCTTCCAATGGGACTTAGGAACCCAAGAAAACCGTACTCCAACAAAGGATTGATCCTACAAACCTCACAAGAAAACTCCATACCATCGATAGAACTTACTACCAAACTTATGATGATTCTTCCCGACTTCAACCCTGGGCACCCTTACTACTAATGACTCAAAGAAAATTGATACTCACTTACCTTATCAGTATGACAAACATTTACATATGATTCAAACATAATTCAAACCAGCTTAGTCGAAAACACATGTTTTTTTTCCCCAACTCCAACCACAACACTTACCACCAAACTCATGGGAAAAGATTACCATAAGCCCTACTCAAGATACCACTCCATCTCGACACTTTCCGTAGCAACCATGCGGTTAACATAACACAAAAAGATTCTCAACACAAAACTAAACCTTGCCAAGAACATATCCTTCACTAGACCCTCAACAAACACTTTGCCACGACTTGTCCCCGATCAACTTTACCAAGGTTGAATTTCGCTCACTGATCCACCATAATACTAGGTCTCCCTATAGATTAACCGAACATCTTCCCTTGTAACTCCACAACAACCCAGGCTTATCTCACACAACAAACTCCCATTGCAAGCAACCTTATGTAAGCCAAGTCATCCCCCGTTGCTAACATCCTACAAAACATATCATACAAGGAACTTACCAACTTTGTGTCAAACTCAACACTATACTCATCACAACGACAATATTTCCAACTTAAGGTTTAGCCACCACAACCTACTCAACACCATGGTTCAAATTTTAAAATCTACACATCATTAAGTGCCTTGATACTTAACCCAAAACTTTTTTTTTCCATTATCAACTCATCAACAAACCAACTCCTACATTAACTATACCACAACAAAATCCAAACTTGTAGAATCATTCCTTCCACTTGCTCCAATATCTCTTATTTTATAACCTTGCCAAAGCGGTAACCATATTGATGAAACATCCACAAACATGAACCCACTGAACCTAAAACCTCAAAACACTTTTTGATAAAAACAAACCCATAAGACTGAACAATTTCTACAACCATAAATTGTCCAGCGATCCATATTACACCACTCAAACATCATCAAAAACTAACTTTACCCGAAGTATATCCAACTCAACATCCGGCAAACACAACGTGTACACTTTCCCCCTTTATAGTATAACCAAACATCTCAAGGTCACAACAATCTATGATTCAAACCCCCGATCTAACTGCACATTCACCATACTACAAAGAATTCCATATAATTTCCATAAAATAACTTCACATCACTTAGAGTAACATCAACCCGCCTTTCTCTACAAAACATGCTGCAACCTTGTTACAACCTCCAAATCTTAACTAGAAAGAATCCGCAAAACTCACCCCTTTTTTTAGTAATGACCAACTCAAACTAACCATAACTCAGGGTATTTACCTTGGTTTCAAACATTCACAACTCTGAGACCAACCACTCATTGTTCATCCAAGACTATTCCCTATCCAAAAGGGTAGCTTGCCCACTACACATTCAGCTTAACACCACAAGAAAAATTCTTTCAACCTCTTTTTTTTCCCACACCTTCACCTTAAAAGAACCAACCATACTCCACTTACACCCTCAAGGAGCTACTCGTAAGTGTGAACAAATGTATGCATGATTTCCTGTATGCCCTCATAAATGCCTATGCAAATGCATGTGCATGTAAATGCAATTTCTAATGTCATGATCAAAGATGCATGCATGTCCTACATTATCTATAGATATATACATATATGTGCTCTTATTCTATGCATGATTATTATTCACACTCACAAATAACATCCTCAATTCCAACAACCTCAACTACCATCTTATTGACAACTCCCAAGTCAGATTAGCAACATCCGTAACAGCTTTAGCAGACTAAAACCAAACTAACCTTCCGGCCTAACCGAAGGCACACTTACAGAGGAGGAAGAATTTACTCTTCCCTAACAGTCGTTTCATATTCAATCTTGACCATCAAAATTCATACCACAGTATCCAGTGACTTACGTCTCAAAAATATATTCAAAAACTTTAATCATGCAGTTTAAA
The DNA here is from genome assembly GCA_035048815.1 of Abelmoschus esculentus. NCBI lineage: Eukaryota > Viridiplantae > Streptophyta > Magnoliopsida > Malvales > Malvaceae > Abelmoschus > Abelmoschus esculentus. Next base: position 14,038,548 of record JAUCBN010000007.1, on the reverse strand, counting down.
ACATAATGTTCAAATAAAACAAACTTATATTCGGGCAAGATCCAAGGGAAAACTGAGAACATCTAGAAACATGTTGGCATAGGCAATGTGTAACCGACCACCTCTTATACTCATAACCATTCTAGATGTACTCACAATATATAGGTATGCATGCAACATCAACATATCATGTTCAACCATACATGCTAACATACCAACAGAATACATGACAAACAAATACGTGTTTTAACTAACCAACTACACACTTGACCATCCAACAACGTGTTTTATTCAAACCAATCACACTTTTTAACCAACCTGGCTCTGATACCACCAAATGTAACCCCCTTAGCCCGGCCTGGACGAAACCGGCAATAAACGAATCACACGGGGAATATCAAACCAAACCCACGAAGGTTCGATTCGATAAACAACCCTAAAACCGTTATACTTTTTTTTTCTTTTCTTACCTAGATGCATAATCTCATTCCTACATGTCGAGTTCTCATGCAAAGTATTATCGGTAACACAATAATTAAAAACAACCATCCAATTAAACACTAACATGGATTAGGGACTAAAACGTAAAACTCTTAAATACAATTAGTAAAGTAGAAATTCCCTCCATCAATGTTCAATTAAACATACAAGAGTTCCTCATAGCAAATTACAACTCAAACGGATCATTCTAACATCATCGATTGCATGTTTCTTTAATTTAGGGACCAAAATGTAAATTTCCCAAAATACAAGGACTTCAAACAAATTAAGTTAACCTTCTTGAAATTAAATCAACTTTAAGCATGCATGCAAAATTTCAGCTCAAAATAACATCTACAAGTACCTTAATCGAACAAAGGAAGATAACCGGGACTAAAATATAATTTCTATCAACTTTCAATTCTAGGTGATCAAAGGTTCCGAAACCTTCCCAGAGGTTCCGAAACTTTTTGTAAAAGGTTTCGAAACTTTCCTTGAAAGTTTCGAAACTTATCGCGTACAGTAGCTTCCCAGAATTAAAACTACCCGAAAGGTTCCGAAACCTTATGAAGGTTTCGAAACTATTTGACAATGGTTTCGGAACCTTCAATCAAAGGTTTCGAAACTTTGGGTCTGGAACCAAATATTTCATTACACTAAGTGCACACCAAGAGCTGAATACTCAACCATTAAATACCACCACTAGATGCATCAATCCTAAACATGTTTAACAACATATGGCACATAATCAACTACGTCATGAACGTCATTCAAGCTATAGGCATGCTCCCTAAGAAAAGTGATTTACAACATATCAATCCAACATACACATGCTAGAACATGCTTCAACAATATAAGCAATCCAAAGTTTAACAATTAATATCAAACAATGATGGTCTTATTACAATATGAAACAAAGCCTAAAATCCTCACTTCTCTCATAAATTGTGTTACACATTGCCTTGCCCAATTTATTTGCCAAAAACATACCAAAATTCAAGTGATCTTCCCCCTTGGTCTACTTGCCCCGAACGAAGCTCCAAGTGTCCTTATTTTTCTGCAAAGATGAAAAGAGAGCTTAAGCAAACTTGCTTAGTGAGGTAGCTCCACAAATAATCATCAATGCATTTATTTAAAACCATGAAGAAACCATAATGTGCAATACTTGTCAAGTCATGCATGCCAAAATTTCATATCCAACTTCATTAAAACATATGCATCCTTGAGTTCACATAACCATATCAAAACAATTTTACAAATGATGCTCAAACCTTTCCTCAATTTCATGTATGTATATTGGCTTTGTAGTGAACACTTAATGTGAACCTTAAGCTCACCGAATACGCGGATCCATGAGACATTCGTCTCGTCAGGACACTAAGTCCCCATTGACATGACACTAAGTCACCATTAGCACTACCACGCACGATCGGACACATAGTCACCCTTGTTACGTGTAGGCGGCTCTACCACGCACGGTTAGACACAAAGTCTCCCTTGTTACGTGTAGGCAAAATTCTGTATTCTCTGTTTTGATTATAGTGCACTTATGACAACCCTAATAACGTCATTTGTATTCGTACATAAAGTTAGTGTCACTAAGCCAATATCATAATCAAATGTGCATGATAACTTGCTGCTTATAATGCATGCATAAAATGTTCAACAAATGAACTAAAAGCCATGCCCAAAGGCACCATCATGTATAAGGCAAATAACCATGTTGTAATCCAAAACTTATAACTTGTTGCTCAAAAAGCATGCATAATATGTTCAACAAATGAACCAAAGCCATGCCCAAAGGCACCATCATATATTAGGCAAATAACCATATTGTATTCCAAAACATTTCTCATAATTTTCCATAATCATGGATGCTAAATAAGCTATGCATTTCAGCAAGTATCTCTCATGTATGCATCAATTCAAAACATGCTCATGCACTTCCATAAATCCCATTGCATTACCAATAAAATACCTTTGTCAAAATTGCCGAAACTCATATCGGTTCATCAAAAACAAATACTTTACTTACTCTTGAACTATGGAAGGTTTTCACACTCTTCCATAGCCCCCAAAAACAGAACGTACCAAACGTGATTCGCTTTTAATCCGAAAATCACTCACCAACAAGCGAAACAAGCTTTCGCCGCTTTCTGATGATCGCCCCAAACGCACCAGCAATCAAGCTTCTTCTTGTACCTCTTCTACAACATTAAAAACAGAGCATTCTCACATCATAACATGCTCAAACCAACAGCCATATCCGATCACCATTAAACTACCAAAAACTTAGCCGAAAAGACCGAAAACTAAGCCGAAACGCATCCGAACAACATCAGCCCAAAACCTAACGAATCTAACATCTAATCCACCTCAATTATGATCCAAAAACACATCAAAAACATCCTTATATCTCCAGCAACACTTAAGCATCTAAAACAGCCCATAAAACAACCGAAAAACACCTTAAAACTACATCGATTACATTATTCCGGGATTTAATTAATGTGATCTCAAATCAAGACTCAATTAACCATTAAATCATCATAAAAACATGATTGAAATCATACAATTTCCAGCATTAAACAAGATCCATAAAGATCTCACAAAAACATAACAAAAATATTAGATCTAACATTAAAAACATAGAATCAAGTGTTTATTCAAAGATGAGCAGGCTAATACTTGGGAATTTCAATAAAGAACCTTAGAAAATAATAAAAATCCAGAAAATTACCTTTAAGATCTATTCACCAAAATTAGGAGATTTTCCCCTTCTTGATTCCTTGCAATTTGATGTAGATTTGATGAAATCAATGCATAGGTTTTGTAAAGAATGGATAGATGATGCAAATGATGTAAAAAGATGCAAAAATCAGCAAGGAATTGAGAAGAAAAGATGAAGAGAAAGTGGAGAGAAAATGAAAGAAAAAGATGAGAGAAAAATGGGTCAAAAGTAGTTTTAGGAGAAAATGATTAAGAAAACAAATTAAAGTAATTAAAATATTTATTTTGGTGAATAAATCATCATTAAAATTAAAAATGGGTTTATGCCCCTCTAAGGATTCTAAGTTTAGCTTGCTTTTTAATTTAGTCACTAAAACATCTTTATGGCCGAAAATTACAAATTAAGTCCCTCAAATTTCCAAAAATTACAAATTGGTCATTATGCATAATTAAGCATAATTAAAAATTATTATTAAAAATCCAAATTATTTTCTTTTAATTTGAAACATATTTTTAATATTTTAAACCACCTTCCAAATTATTATTTTACTTAATTAAAAATATCTTTATTTTATTTTTTTTCCCGGAATTAATGAACCGGAGAACCCGATTCAACCCGAACCGAATTCACCTAACTAAGCCTAACTAATAACCCCAAAAACGGGATGTTACATGGTCTGGAAAATCTGGCAAAAAAGGATGGCACATGCTTCCCTGGGACACTGTTTGTCTCCTGAAAGCGGCTGGGGGAATCGACTTTCGTGATCTCCACCATTTTAATATTGCTTTACTTGGTAAGCAGATTTGGCGCCTTGTGTGTACTCCTGGGAGCCTTCTTAGTCAAATTTACAAATGCAAGTACTATCCGACTGGCTCTTTACTAGATTCTGTTTCTTCTCGGAGTTCCTCCTTTGCTTGGAAAGGGCTCAGTGTAGCTATTTCTAAACTTCGTGATGGATTTTTTATTGGTCCAGGTATGAATAGTTCTGTCCAGATCCACTTTGACAATTAGGGTGGCTCTCAGCCTTTGCGCCTTTATGGTGATTATGAGATCAATGATGAAGTGCCTCTACGCGCTGGCACTTTTATGTTACCTAACTTACCCCGTTGGGATGAATCCAAAGTTAGGAATTACTTTACACATGAGGATGCTAATACTATCCTTAATGTTCCGATTATTAATGATACAAAGGATACCACCCTTTGGGGTAACCATGATTCTGGTTTCTATTTTGTACGATCAGGCTATCTTTTTTTGAAGCTTCAGCCAGGTCCAGTTAACAGGCCCTCTAAACTTTGGAAAATTATCTCCAAATTGCCCACTCTTCCCAAGGTACGTTCCTTTGCTTGGCGGTTGTGCCACAATGCACTATCGTCTGGTCATAAAATCCTTCAAGCCAATCTAGGTTCGAGGATTTGCCCTATATGCAATTTGGCCATCGAAACCACCATCCATGCTATAAGGGACTACCCTTGCACTAGGGAGGCGTTTCAGTTGGCAGAATTCCCATCTCGGCTTCTTTCTCCTGTTTATACCTCCCCTCATCAGTGACTTTCTGAGGCAGCTGACTTTCTATCTCTTCATCAATTCTCTTTTTTTCTAACGCTCTTATGGAATCTCTGGAACCGTCGCAATGATTTCATCCATAATAGCCATCTTCAACCGATTTGGTTAACCGTTACTAATGCTTTCAACCTTTTATATGATTATACCTCAGCTAATAATGCTTCCCGTCTACATTCCCGGCTAGCTGAGCCCACTTTTGCTCTTGCTAGATGGACGAAACCAGACCCTGGTTACGTCAAGATTAACACGGATGGTGCTTTCGACCCCGTGTTAAAAGGAGCATCAGCTGGTGTCATTGCTAGGGATTCCTCTAGCATTGTCCTCGGCGGTTGTTCTTTGCCTCTCCTCTGTCTGGATCCTGCCTCTACCGAAGCTCTTGCCCTCCTGGAAGGTCTGAAGCTTGCCACTTCTAAAGGCTGGACCCGTGTTGTCTTCGAGACTGACTCCGCTTCCATTGCTAATAAGGTCAACGATCCCCTTTACCAGGACCTTTCTTCTGTGCAACCTTTGGTGTCTCGTATCCGTTCCACTCTTGGTACTTTACCTGACTGTAAGATTTGTTATGTACCTAGAGAGGCTAATGTTGTAGCCCATGTGTTAGCTACTAGGGCTTTGCGTACCTTTTCTTCTTGTTTTTTCTCTTGTGACTTTCCCGATTTTATTCGGGCTTCTGTAAACTCGGAGAGGTTCTCCTCTCCTTCGCAATAAGATCTTGGGTACTCTTTTCCCCATAGGGGCCTTCCTGCCCCTCGGGGTGGTTGTTTATAGGGGTTTTTTAATGAGGCCCTTCTCAAAAAAAGTTCGAAAGGATTCTCTATAAACCCATTTAGATATGCAATTTTTAATTCCAGCAAAACGACAACCAAATGTTATTAACCAAATTTTATGAGTTCAAATAGTTAATTATGGGCTTTTGAACAAAATTATACAAATTATTCTCAAATTTTTAGCTTTTTATTCGATTAAAATTTGAACGGATTCCCTAGCCCATTTAGACATGCACGTTATAAACCTAAGAAAACGATGACCAAATGTTATTAAATCAAATTTTATGAGTTCAAATAATTAATAATAGGTTTTGAACAAAATTAAATAGATTAATCTCAAATTTTTAATTTTTTACTCGGTTAAAATTCGAAATGATTCTCTATAAAACCCATTTAGACATGAATGTTTTAATCCAAACAAATCGACAACCAAATGTTATTAAATGAAATTTTATCATGTTCAAATAGTTAATTATGGGCTTTTGAACAAAATTATACAGATTAATCTCAAAATTTTAGCTTTTTACTTGGTTAAAATTTGAACGGATTCTTTATAAAGCACATTTAGACATGAACATTTTAATATCAACAAACGACAACCAAATCTTATTAAATTAAATTTTATGAGTTCAAATAATTAATTATGGGTGTTTGAACAAAATTATACAGATTAATCTCAAATTTTTAGCTCTTTACTTGGTTAATATTCGAACTAATTCTCTATAAAGCCCAACTAGATATTCACGTTTTAATCCTAAAAAAACGACAACAAAACGTTATTAAATCAAATTTTAGGAGTTCAAAAGTTAATTATGTGCTTTTGAACAAAATTATACAGATTAATCTAATTTTTTTAGTATTTTACTCGGTTAAAATTCGAACGGACTCTCTATAAGGCCCATTTAAACATGAACGTTTTAATCCCAACAAAACGATAATCAAATGTTTTTAAATCAAATTTTATGAGTTTAAATAGTTAATTATGGGCGTTTAAACAAAATTTTACAGATTAATCTCAAATTTTTACCTTTTTACTCAATTATAATTCGAACAAATTCTCTATAAAGCTAATTAAGACATGCACGTTTTAATTCCAATAAAACGACAATCAAATGTTATTAAATCAAATTTTATGGGTTCAAATAGTTAATTATGGACTTTTGAACAAAATTATACAGATTAATCTCAATTTTTTAGCTTTTTATTTGGTTAAAATTAGAACAAATTCTCTATAAAGCATATTTAGACATGAACGTTATAATCCAAACAAATCGACAACCAAATGTTATTAAATGAAATTTTATTATGTTCAAATAGTTAATTATGGGATTTTGATCAAAATTATACAGATTAATCTCAAAATTTTAGCTTTTTACTTGGTTAAAATTTGAACGGATTCTCTATAAAGCATATTTAGATATGAACGTTTTAATATCAACAAACGACAATCAAATCTTATTAAATCAAATTTTATGAGTTCAAATAGTTAATTTTTGGTGTTTGAACAAAATTATACAGATTAATCTCAAATTTTTAGCTCTTTACTTGGTTAATATTCGAACTAATTCTCTATAAAGCCCATTTAGACATTCACGTTTTAATCCCAACAAAACGACAACCAAATGTTATTAAATCTAATTTTAGGAGTTCAAAAGTTAATTATGGGCTTTTGAACAAAATTATACAGATTAATCTAAATTTTTTAGTATTTTACTCGGTTAAAATTCGAACGGACTCTCTATAAGGCTCATTTAGACATGAACGTTTTAATCCCAACAAAATGACAACCAAATGTTTTTAAATTAAATTTTATGAGTTCAAATAGTTAATTATGGGCGTTTAAATAAAATTTTACAGATTAATCTCAAATTTTTAGCTTTTTACTCAATTATAATTCGAAGGGATTCTCTATAAAGCCAATTAAGACATGCACGTTTTAATCCCAACAAAACGATAATCAAATGTTATTAAATCAAATTTTATGAGTTCAAATTGTTAATTATGGACTTTTGAATAAAATTATACAGATTAATCTCAATTTTTTTTTCTTTTTACTCGGTTAAAATTCGAACAAATTCTCTATAAAGCGCATTTAAAAATGCACGTTTTAATCCCCGGAAATCAACAATCAAATGTTATTAAACCAAATTTTATGAGTTCAAATGCTTAATTATGGGTGTTTGAACAAAATTATACAGATTAATCTCAAATTTTTAGCTTTTTACTCGGTTAAAATTCGAACGGATTCTCTATAAAGCCCATTTAGACATTCACATTTTAATCCTAACAAAACGATAACCAAATCTTATTCAATCATATTTTACGATTTCAAATAGTTAATAATGGGATTTTGAAAAAAATTATACAGATCAATCTCAAATTTTTAGTTTTTTACTCTGTTAAAATTCGAACGGAATCTTTATAAAGCCCATTAAGACATGAACGTTTTAATCCAAACATATCGACAACCAAATGTTATTAAATAAAATTTTATTATGTTCAAATAGTTAATTACGGGTTTCTAAACAAAATTATGCATATTAATCTTATTTTTTTAGCCTTTTACCCTGTTAAAATTCAAACGGATTATCTATAAAGCCCGTTTAGACTTGAACGTTTTAATCCCAAGAAAACGATAATCAAATGTTATTAAATCAAATTTTATGAGGTCAAAAAGTTAATTACAGGCATTTGAAAAAAATTATAGAGATTAATCTCAAAATTTTTAGCTTTTTACTCGGTTAAAATTCTAACGGATCCTCTATAAAGCCCATTTAGACATGCACGTTTTAGTATCATCTAAATGACAACCAAATATTATTAAATCAAATTTTACGACTCCAAATTTCTAATGATATGCTTTAGAACAAAATTATAGAGATTAATCTAAAATTTCAACTTTTTTACTCGGTTACAATTCAAATTGATTCCCTATAAATGCCATTTAGACATGTACGTTTTAATCCCAACAAAACGACAACCAAATGTTATTAAATCAAATTTTATGAGTTCAAAAGTTCATTATGGGCATTTGAACAAAATTATACAGAATAATCTTAAATTTTCAGCTTTTTACTCTGTTAAAATTTGAAAGGATTCTCAATAAAGTCCATTTAGACATGAACGTTTTAATCTCAAGAAAACGACAAACAAATAGGCATTCAAAACTCTCGAATTGCTCTTTCTAGGCCAGGTGTTTCGAAATAGCCTTGGAGTGTTTCAGAACACATGTGCCCAGTGAACCCATGGTTCGAACTATGGCCATCTGTTTCGAAACAGGCCATAGGGTGTTTCGGAACAGACATGTCCAGTAGAATTTGGTACCGAACCCTGGTTCGATACAGGCGTCCAAATAGGCATAGGGGTATCGATACTGCCACAGGGTGTTTCGATACCCCCTGTATTCTGGACTGAGTGAGACGTATTAAGCTCATTTAAACCACCCAACATAAACATTAATAACCCGATGCTATATGCAACATTCCTAGGCATCCCCATCAACATAACCATACCTCAAAACATCAGAAAAGATCACAAGGAGACCTATAGGCATGCTTCCTAAAGAATGAATAGCAACATAACAAACGTGCTAAGTCATGTTTCAACAACTCAAATAAATCCAAAGTTCAACAATTAACAATCAAACAATAATGGTCTTATTACAACATGAAACAAAGCCTAAATGCTCACTCCTCTCTTAGATTGTGTTACACATTGCCTTGCCCAATTTACTTGCCAAAAACATACGAAATTTAAAGTGAACTTCCCCTTGGTTTCCTTGCCTTGAACGATGCCCAAAGTGCCTTTATTTTTCTGCAAAGATGAAAAGAGAGAGCTTAAGCAAACATGCTTAGCGAGGAAGCTCTACACTAATCATCAATGCATCTATTTAAAACCATGAAGAAAACGTAATTTGAAACACATTATTGAAGCATGCATGCTAACATCTCATGTTCATATTCTTCAAATCATATGCATCCTTGGGTTCACATAACCTTTTTAAAACAATTTATAAATGATGTACAATCTTATTCTCAAATTCTTGTATGTATATTGGCATTCTAGTGACCACTTAATGTGAACCTTAAGTTCACCGAATACACGGATCCTTTTTCTCAACATGCATCGATCGGACACTTAGTCACCCTTGTATACATGTTATCCCCCACTACGCACGGTTGGACACAAAGTCACCCTTGTTTACGTATGGGTCAACTATATGCACGGTCGGACACAAAGTCACCCTTGTCTACATATAGGCAAGCTCTACACGCACGGTCGGACACAAAGTCACCCTTGTTTACGTGTAGGCGACACTACCACGCACGGTTGGACACAAAGTGACCTTTGTTTACGTGTAGGCAATATCAATATTCTCTTTATTTTATAGTGCACTCAATCCTAATGACATGTCAGTCGTATTCGAATCTAAAGTTAGTGTCACTAAGCCAATATCATAATCAAATGTACATGATAACTTGCTGCTCATAATGCATGCATAAAATGTTCAACAAATGAACCAAAGTCATGCCCAAAGGCACCATCATGTATAAGGCAATTAACCACATTATATTCCAAATCATTTCTCATAATTTTCCATAATCATGGATGCTAAATAAGCTATGCATTTCAGCAAGTATCTTTCATGTATGCATCAATTCAAAACATGCTCATGCACTTCCATAAATCTCATTGCATAACCAATAAAATACCTTTGCAAAATGTAGCCGAAACTCATATCGGTTTAACAAAATAAATACTTTACTTACTCTTGAACTATGGAAGGTTTTCACACTCTTCTATAGTCCCCAAAACATAACGTACCAAACGCGATTCGCTTTAAAATCCGTAACCACTCACCAACAAGCGAAACGAGCTTTCGCCGCTATCCGATGATCCCACCAATGCACCAGCAATCAGGCTTCTTCTTGTACCTCTTATACAACATTAAAAACATAGCATTCTCACATCATAACATGCTCAAACCAACATCCATATCCGATCACCATTAAACTACCGAAAACTTAGCCAAAAAGACCGAAAACTAAGCCGAAACGTAACCGAACAACATCAGCCCAAAACCTAATAAATCTAACATCTAATCCACCTCAATTATGATCCAAAAACACATCCAAACCATCCTTATATCTCCAGCAACATTTAAGCATCTAAAATAGCCCATAAAACAACCGAAAAGCACCTTAAAACTACACCGATTGCATTATTCCGGGATTAAATTAATGTAGATCTAACATTAAAACATAGAATCAAGTTTTTATTCAAAGATTAGCAAGCTAATACTTGGGAATTTCAATAAAGAACCTTAGAAAAGAATAAAAATCCAGAAAATTACCTTCAAGATCTATTAACCAAAAATATGTATTTTTTCCCTTCTTGATTCCTTGCAATTTGATGTAGATTTGATGAAATTGATGCTTAGGTTTTGTAAAGGATGGAAAGATGATGCAAGTGATGTAATCTTTGTGGAAAAAGATGCAAAAATCAGCAAGGAATTGAAGAGAAAAGATGAAGAGAAAGTGGAGAGAAAATGAGAGAAAAGTGGTTTTTGAGAAAAATGATTAAAAACCCAATTAAAATAATTAAAAATATATTTTGGTGAATAAATCATCATTAAAAATTAGAAATGGGTTTATGGCCCTCTAAGGATTCTAAATTTAGCTTGCTTTTCAATTTAGTCACTAAAACATTGACAATTCCGAAAATTACCAAAATTGTCCTCCAAATTTCCAAAAATTACAAATTGGTCATTTATGCATAATTAAGCATAATTAAAAATCATTATAAAATCCAAATTATTTTATTTTAATTTTGAAATATATTTTAAATATTTTAAACCACCTTCCAAATCATTATTTTTCTTAATTAAAAATATCCTTATTTTATTTTTTCCGGAATCCATGAACCGGAGAACCCGATTCGACCCGAATCGAATCCTCCTAACTAAGCCTAAACTAACAACCCCAAAAACGGGATGTTACAACTCCCTCCCTCTTAAGAAAATTTCGTCCTCGAAATTTACCTGAAGTAAACAAGTGAGTAAACTGCTCCTCCATGCTTTTCCTTGTCTCCCAAGTTGCTTCTTCAACACCTTGGTGTTTCCAAAGCACTTTAACCAAATCTATGGTCTTCCCTCGAAGAACCTTTGAATCCACATCCAAAATCCTTACCGGTTCTTCCTCATAACTCATATCCTCTCTTAACTCAATCTCCTCAACCGGAACAACATGAGAAGGATCCGATCTATATCTACGAAGCATTCATACATGAAAATATCATGCATCTTACTTAACTCCTTCGGCAACCTCAACCTATAAGCAACAGGACCAACACGCTCCAATATCTCATATGGTCCAATAAAACGAGGACTCAACTTACCCTTACGCCCAAATCTCATTACCTTCTTCCATGGAGAAATTTTAAGAAACACTTTGTCCCCAACATCATACTCTATCTCCCTACGCTTCAAATCGGCATAGGATTTCTGCCTATCCGAAGCTTCTTTAAGTTTAGCACATATCAACTTACCTTTCTCATCCGTATCCTTCAACACTTGAGGCAAAGAAACATACTTCTGTCGAACTTCTTTCCAGCACAAAGGTGTACGACACTTACGCCCATACAACGCCTCAAACGGTGTCATCTGTATACTCGTCTGAAAACTATTATTATAAGCAAACTCTACCAACGGCAATTGCTTCTCCCAAGAACCTTGAAACTCGATAACACAATATCTCAACATATCCTTTAAAGTCTGAATAACACGCTCAGACTGTCCATCCGTCTGTGGATGATAAGCAGTACTAAAACTAAGCCTCGTACCCAAAGTTGTCTGCAAACTCCTCCAAAACTTGGATGTAAACCGCGGATCCCTATCCGATATGATCGACTTAGGCACACCATACAATCTCACCACCTCAGAAACATACAAATCTGCCAACTTATCCATGGTTTACGTCGTATGCACGGCAAGAAAATGTGCACACTTCATAAACCTATCAACAATCACCCATATAGAATCCTTCTTGGACGGTGTTAAAGGTAACCCCGTCACAAAATCCATGGTGATTCTCTCCCATTTCCATTCCGGAACTTGAACAGGTTGCAACAAACCTGTAGGAAACTGATGTTCAGCTTTTACCCGTTGACACACCATACAATGAGAAACAAACTCCGTCACATCTCTCTTTAAACCAACCCAAAAGTACACACTTTTGAGATCTCTATACATCTTTACACTACCCGGATGCATAGCAAACGGACTAATATGAGCCTCCACCAAGATAGCTTGCCTCAACTCTTGATCATCGGACACCACAACACGACCTCTAAAACACAACACCTCATCATCATCAAAATGATAATCGGTCGGCCTACCCTCAGCAATATCCTCCACAAAAGGTACCAAAGTCTCATCCTCTAACTGTTTCACCTTAATCATCTCAACCAAAACAGGTTTTACTTGTAACTCCGCCACTAAACCACCCTCCTTAGAAATACTCAGTCTAGCAAACATTGCTCTTAACTCAACAGCCGCCTTACGGCTCAAAGCATCAGCCACCACATTGGCTTTCCCCGGATGATACTCAATAGATAAATCATAGTCCTTAAGCAACTCCATCCATCTTCGTTGCCTAAGGTTCAAATCCTTTTGTGATATGAGATACTTCAAACTCTTATGATCCGTATATATAGTACACTTCTCTCCATACAAATAATATCTCCAAATCTTCAAGGCAAAAACCACCGCCGCCAACTCCAAATCATGTGTTGGATAGTTCTTTTCATGCACCCTCAACTGTCTAGAAGCATAAGCTACAACTTTCCCCTCTTGCATCAAAACACACCCAAGACCAACGTATGATGCATCACTATAAACCACAAAATCCTTACCAGATTCAGGTTATACCAACACCGGTGCACTAGTCAACACCTCCTTCAACTTCTCAAAACTCTTTTGTTGACTTTCTTTCCACTCAAACGGAACTTTCTTTTGCAAAAACTTAGTCATAGGAGCAGCAATGCTCGAAAAACCCTCAACGAACCTACGATAATACCCAGCCAAACCTAAGAAACTCCAAACCTCCGACACCGATCTCGGTTGCTTCCAACCCATAACCGCCTATTTCTTCTTTGGATCAACACTAATACCCTTTTCCGACACCACATGACCAAGAAACACCACCTCTTTTAACCAAAACTCACACTTACTTAACTTAGCATACAACTGGTTCTCTTTCAACGCTTGCAACACCAACCGCAAATGCCGATCATGATCTTCCTCGGTAGGTGAATACACGAGGATATCATCTATGGACACTACCACAAACTGATCCAAGTACTCATGAAACACCCGGTTCATCATATCCATAAAAGCAGCAGGGGCATTCGTCAAACCAAACGGCATCACCAAAAACTCATAATGACCATACCTTGTCCGAAAAGCCGTTTTCAACACATCATCCTCTTTCACTTTTAATTCGTAATACCCCGATCTCAAGTCAATCTTCGAGAACACACTTGCTCCTCGAAACTGATCAAACAAATCATCACTCCTCGGCAAAGGATACTTATTCTTCATGGTCAACTTATTCAATTACCGATAATCAATGCACATCCTCATTGTGCCATCTTTCTTCTTCACAAACAACACCGGTGCACCCCAAGGTGACACACTCGGTCGTATAAAACCACGGTCAAGCAACTCTTGCAACTGAATCTTTAACTCCTTTAACTCCTTAGGTGCCATTCGATAAGGAGCAAAGGACACCGGATTAGTACCAGCATAGGTCTCGATACTAAACTCCACCTCACGATCAGGAGGTAATCCTGGTAACTCCTCAGGAAAAACTTCCGGAAAGTCACATACAGTTCGAATGTCCTGCACCCGAACCTCTCCTATACCCAGATTCATCACATAAGCTAGATATGCTACACCACCATGTTGCATCATCTTTTCCACTTGTAAGGCCGAAACTACATTGGATAAGAATCCGATATACTCACTCTTCACCACAACCTCACTACCATCCAACAACCTCAAGGTAACCCGTTTCATTTCAAAATCCACCACGGCTCTATGCTCCGTCAACCAATCAACCCCCAAAATAAGGTCAAAACCATGAAACGGTAACTCCATCAAGTCAACCTCAAAGACATGCCCTTGCACCTCCAACGGACATCTTCTATACAACCTTTTAACGGTCACTGTCTCACCCAAGGAACTAGTAACCACTACCCCCACATCTAAAACATCAACAGGGATATCCAACATATATGCATGCTCACTCAAAACATAAGAATGTGTAGATCTCGAATCTATCAAAGAAAACAACGGTACATTCCGTAAAGAAAAAGTACCTACAACCACATCTATAGCATTACGGGTCCCACGCTGAGCATAAACTCTACGGCCATCTCCTTGTCTCTGAAAAGGACCTCTACCACCACCGCGTCCTCTGCCAGGTACCACGGTAACCTCAGCTTGGTTACCAGCCTCACTAGCAAACCTCGGACAATCTCTCCTCCTGTGATCCTTAGATCCACAACCCATACAAGCACCAGTGGCCGACCAACACTCTCCCGAATGGCATCGAGAACACAAGTTACAAACTACTGCATCACCACCACCTTTACCATAATACTGAGCACGACCACCGTGTCCAAAATCACCCCGGCGTCGATCAGCTCTATATCGGTTGTCCCAAAACCTCTTACCCTTATTACCTTGGGTACTAGCCTCACCAGGCCTCTTCCCAACATCGGAAGACTTCCGAGCCTCCCTCAAAGACTCCTCAACATCCTTAGCCCGATTAACGAGCACATCAAACTCAGTGTACTCCGCAGCCAACAGGTATGTCTTATTCTCCGGATCCAAACCATATCGGAACCTATCACATCTCTTATGCTCCGTAGGAACCAACTCAGGAGCATAATGACTCAACCGAATAAACTGTATCTCATAGTCAGCCACACTTCTAGTGCCCTGCACTAGGGACATAAACTCCCTCTTCTGTGCATCCTCGTACTGCGGACCCAAGAACTTCCGCACAAAGGCGGTTCTGAAGTACTCCCAAGTCAGGTTAGCAACAGCTACACCCGCTCTCGTGGTAGTCTACCATCTATAAGCATCCCTCTGAAGCAGAGAGACCACACAACCCAACCTACGGGCATCCTGACAATCCATCTGATCCAAAATCCTCTCGATACTAGCCAGCCACTCCTCAGCTGTACTCGGGTCAGATCCACGGAACTCAACACCTCTCAAACTACGCAAACGCTCTAATGGTAGTCTTGGGGTAACAACAACGGTTGGTGCGAGTGCCGGTACTTGCACTCCAGCCATGACTGCCTGAAATGCACCCGTCATAGCCTGTTTGAACGGTGCAAAGTCACCGAACTGGCCTCCCACTGGAACCGAAGGTACACCAGCGGGTGGTACACCAACTGGTGGAGGAGGTGGAAGCGGTTCCTCCCTCACATTAGCCTCTCCCTCGGCCTCGCCATCAGTGATCAAGCTCGCGGTAGCACGTGTCTCACGTCTCGGAGGCATTATCCAGAAACTTCAAACATGCAATTTAAAACATAACATCAAAACATAATAAACTTACATTCGAGCAAGATCCAAGGGAAACCGAAGAACATCAAAAAAACATGTTGGCATTGGCAATGTGTAACTGACTACCTCTTTAACTCATGGTCATTCTAAATGCACTCACAATCTATACGTATACCCACAACAAAGCATGTCATATTCAATTTAACATCCTAACATACCAACGCAAAACATGGCAAACCAATACATACTTGACAAACCAATTACACACTCAACAAACCAACAACGCATTCTATTCAACCTGGCTCTGATACCACCAAATGTAACCCCCTTAGCCCGGCTTAGACGGAACCAGTACTAATGGTTCACACGGGAAATATCGAACCAAACCTGTGACGGTCCGATCCGATAAACAACCCTGAAAACCGCAATTCTTTTTTTTATTTATTATCTAGATGCATGGTTAATCACCTAAATGTAGTTAACTCAGGAAGGATAGAGACGGACGCAGTTCAACCATTATCAGTAAATCAATTAAACGCATACATGATTAGGGACCAAAATGTGATAAACTAATAAACATCACCATATCTATAATCAAACCACCGGATAACAATTAAGCAAGCTTAAAACATTCATCATACAATTCAGATCAAACGAGGTATCTTAGTTAATCGATTTTACGTTCTAGCATTTATGAATTAAGTCCTACGTTTCATACATTCAAAACTCTCGAATTTCTCTTTCTAGGCCAGGTGTTTCGAAACAGCCTTGGAGTGTTTCGGAACACATGTGCCCAGTGAACCCATGGTTCGAACTATGGCCATCTGTTTCGAAACAAGCCATAAGGTGTTTCGTAACAGACATGTCCAGTAGCATTTGGTACCGAACCCTGGTTCGATACAGGCGTCCAAATAGGCATAGGGGTATCGATACTGCCATAGGGTGTTTCGATACCCCCTGTATTCTGGACTGAGTGAGACGTATTAAGCTCATTTAAACCACCCAAGCATAAACATTAATAACCCGATGCTATATGAAACATTCCTAGGCATCCCCATCAACATAACCACACCTCAAAACATCAGAAAAGATCACAAGGAGACCTATAGGCATGCTTCCTAAAGAATGAATAGCAACATAACAAACGTGCTAAGTCATGTTTCAACAACTCAAATAAATCCAAAGTTCAACAACTAACAATCAAACAATAATGGTCTTATTACAACATGAAACAAAGCCTAAATGCTCACTCCTCTCTTAGATTGTGTTACACATTGCCTTGCCCAATTTACTTACCAAAAACATACCAAATTTAAAGTGAACTTCCCCTTGGTTTCCTTACCTCGAACGATGCCCAAAGTGCCTTTATTTTTCTACAAAGATGAAAAGAGAGAGCTTAAGCAAACATGCTTAGTGAGGAAGCTCTACACTAATCATCAATGCATCTATTTAAAATCATGATAAAACCATAATTTGCAACACTTTGTTAAATCATGCATGCTAACATCTCATGTTCATATTCTTCAAATCATATGCATCCTTGGGTTCACATAACCTTTTCAAAACAATTTATAAATGATGTACAATCTTATTCTCAAATTCATGTATGTATATTGGCATTCTAGTGACCACTTAATGTGAACCTTAAGTTCACCAAATATACAGATCCTTTTTCTCAACATGCATCGATCGGACACTTAGTCACCCTTGTATACATGTTATCCCCCACTACGCACGGTTGGACACAAAGTCACCCTTGTTTACGTATGGGTCAACTATATGCACGGTCGGACACAAAGTCACCCTTGTTTACGTATGGGTCAACTATATGCCACGCACGGTTGGACACAAAGTCAGCCTTGTTTACGTGTAGGCAATATCAATATTCTCTTTATTTTATAGTGCACTCAATCCTAATGACATGTCAGTCGTATTCGAATCTAAAGTTTGTGTCACTAAGTCAATATCATAATCAAATGTACATGATAACTTGCTGCTCATAATGCATGCATAAAATGTTCAACAAATGAACCAAAGTCATGCCCAAATGAACCATCATGTATAAGGCAATTAACCATATTATATTCCAAATCATTTCTCATAATTTTCCATAATCATGGATGCTAAATCTATGCATTTCAGCAAGTATCTTTCATCTATGCATCAATTCAAAACATGCTCATGCATTTCCATAAATCCCATTACATTACCAATAAAATACCTTTGCAAAATGTAGCCGAAACTCATATCGGTTTAAAAAAACAAATACTTTACTTACTCTTGAACTATGGAAGGTTTTCACACTCTTCCATATTCCCCAAAATAGAACATACCAAACGCGATTCGCTTTAAAATCCGTAACCACTCACCAACAAGCGAAATGAGCTTTCGCCGCTATCCGATGATCGCACCAATGCACCAGCAATCAAGCTTCTTCTTGTACCTCTTATACAACATTAAAAACATAGCATTCTCACATCATAACATGCTCAAACCAGCATCCATATCCGATCACCATTAAACTACCGAAAACTTAGCCAAAAAGACCGAAAACTAAGCCAAAACGTAACCGAACAACATCAGCCCAAAACCTAATAAATCTAACATCTAATCCACCTCAATTATGATCCAAAAACACATCCAAACCATCCTTATATCTCCAGCAACATTTAAGCATCTAAAATAGCCCATAAAACAATCGTAAAGCACCTTAAAACTACACCGATTGCATTATTTCGGGATTAAATTAATGTGATATCAAATCAAGACTCAATTAATCATTAAATCAACATAAATTGAATTCATCTAATTTCCAGCATTAAATGAGATCCAAAAAGTTTTCACAAAAACATCACAAAATCACTAGATCTAACATTAAAACATAGAATCAAGTTTTGTATTCAAAGATTAGCATGCTAATACTTGGGAATTTCAATAAAGAACCTTAGAAAAGAATAAAAATCTAGAAAATTACCTTCAAGATCTATTCACCAAAAATATGTATTTTTCCCCTTCTTGATTCCTTGTAATTTGATGTAGATTTGATGAAATTGATGCTTAGGTTTTGTAAGGATGGAAAGATGATGCAAGTGATGTAATCTTTATGGAAAAAGATGCAAAAATCAGCAAGGAATTGAAGAGAAAAGATGAAGAGAAAGTGGAGAGAAAATGAGAGAAAAAGATGAGAGAAATGTGGTTTTTGAGAAAAATGATTAAAAACCCAATTAAAGTAATTAAAAATATATTTTGATGAATAAATCATCATTAAAGATTAGAAATGGGTTTATTGGCCCTCTAAGGATTCTAAGTTTAGCATGCTTTTCAATTTAGTCACTAAAACATTGACATTTCCGAAAATTACCAAAATAGTCCTCCAAATTTCCAAAAAATACAAATTAGTCATTTATGCATAAGTAAGCATAATTAAAAATCATTATAAAATCCAAATTATTTTCTTTTAATTTTGAAACATATTTTAAATATTTTAAACCACCTTCCAAATCATTATTTTTCTTAATTAAAAATATCCTTATTTTATTTTTTCCGGAATCAATGAACTGGAGAACCCGATACGACCCGAATCAAATCCTCCTAACTAAGCCGAAACTAACAACCCAAAAACGGGATGTTACACATGTTCTAATCCCAATATTATTAAGACAAATTTAATGAGTTCAAATAGTTAATTATGCGTTTTTTAACAAAAAATATAGATTAATTTAAAATTTTTAGCTTTTTACTCGGTTAAAATTCGAACGGATTCTCTATAAAACCCAGTTAAACATGCACGTTTTAATCCCACAAAAACGTAAACCAAATGTTATTAAATTAAATTTTATGAGTAAAGTTAATTATGGTCTTTTGAACAAAATTATACAGATTAATCTAAAATTTTTAGCTTTTTAAAAGGTTAAAATTTGAACGAATTCTCTATAAAGCCCATTTAGACATGCACGTTTTAATCCTAACAAAACAACAATCAAATGTTATTAAATCAAATTTTATGAGTTCAAATAGTTAATTATAAGCTTTTAAACAAAATTATACAAATTAATCTCAAATTTTTAGCGTTTTACTCGGTTAAAATTCGAATGGATTTTCTATAAAGCCCATTTAGACATGCACGTTTAATTCAAAACAATCGACAACAAAATGTTCTTAAATCAAATTTTATGAGTTCAAATAGTTAATTATGGGATTTTAAACAAAATTATACAGATTAATCTAAACTTTTCAACTTTATATTAGGTTAAAATTCAAACTCATTCCTTTTAAAGCCCATTTAGACATGCATGTTCTATTCCCAATAGTATTAAGAGAAATCTAATGAGTTCAAATAGTTAATTATAGGCTTTTGAACAAAAAAATACAGATTAATCTCAAATTTTTAGCTTTTTACTTGGTTAAAATTCTAACGGATTCTCTATAAAGTCCATTTAGACATGCACGTTTGATCCCAACAAAACAATAACTAAACGTTATTAAATAAATTTTTATGAGTCCAAATTTTTAATTTTTGGTTTTTGAACAAAATTATAGAGAATAATCTAAAATTTCTAACTTTTTACTCAGTTAAAATTCGAATGGATTCTCTATAAAGCCAAGTTAGACATGCATGTTTTAATCCCAGAAAAACGTAAACCAAATATTATTAAATCAAATTTTATGTGTTCAAAAATTTAATTATGGGCTTTTGAAAAAAATTATAGAGATTAATCTAAAATTTTTAGCTTTTTAAGCAGTTAAAATTCGAACGGATTCTCCATAAGCATATTTAGACATGCACGTTTTAATCGTAACAAAACAACAACCAAATGATATTAAATCAAATTTTATGAGTTCAAATAGTTAATTATGAGATTTTTAACAAAATTATACAGATTAATCTCAAAATTTTAGCGTTTTACTCGGTTAAAATTCGAACGGATTCTCTGTAAAGCCCATTTAGACATGCATGTTTTAATTCAAAAAAAAAAACAACCAAGTGTTCTTAAATCAATTTTTATGAGTTCAAATAATTAATTATGGGCTTTTGAACATAATTATACATATTAATCTCAAATTTTCAGCTTTTTACTTGGTTAAAATTCAAACGGACTCTATATTAAGTCGATTTAGACAAGCACGTTTTAAACCCAACAAAACGACAGCCAAATGTTATTAAATAAAATTTTATGAATTCAAAGAATTAATTATGAACTTTTGAACAAAATTATACAAATTAATCTCAAATTTTTAGCTTTACTTCGTTAAAATTCAAATAGATTCTATATAAAGGCTATTTAGACATGGACGTTTTAATCCCTACAAAACGATAACAAATGTTATTAAATCAAATTTTATGAGTTCAAATTTTTAATTATGTGCTTTTAAACAAAATTATAGATATTAATCTAAAATTTCCAACTTTTTGTTCGGTTAAAATGCGAAAGGATTCCATAAAGACCAAATGTTATTAAATCATTTTTTTTTGAGTTCAAAAAGTTAATTATGAGCTTTTGAACAAAATTATATAGATTCTCTACAAAGCTCATTTAGAAAACCAAAAAGTAATACATATTAATCTAAAATTTTAAACTTTTTACTCGATTAAAACTTGAACGGATTCTCTATAAAGCCCATTTAAACAAAAACATTTTAATCATAAAAAACGACAACCAAATGTTATTAAATCAAATTTTATAAGTTCAAATAGTTAATTATGGGCTTTTGAACAAAATTATATAGATTAATCTCAAATTTTAAGTTTTACTCGGTTAAAATTCGAACGGATTCAAAGCCCATTTAGACATACACATTTTAATCCCAACAAAATGACAACCAAATATTATTAAATAAAATTTTATGAGTCCAAATTTTTAATTATGGGCTTTTGAACAAAATTATAGAGATTAATCTAAAATTTCAAACTTTTTACTCAGTTAAAATTCGAACGGATTCCCTATAAAACTCATTTAGACATGAACATTTTAATCCCAACAAAACGACAACCAAATGTTATTAAATCAAATTTTATGAGTTCAAAGAGTTAATTATTGGCTTTTGAACAAATTATACAGATTAATCTAAAATTTTCAGCTTTTTACTCGATTAAAATTGGAACGGATTCTCTCTAAAGCCCATTTAGACATGCACGTTTTAATCCCAGCAAAACGACAACTAAATGTTATTAAATCAAATTTTATGAGTCCAACTTTTTAATTATGGGCTTTTGAACAAAATTATAGAGATTAATCTAAAATTTCAAGCTTTTTACTCGGTTAAAATTCGAACAGATTCCCTACAAAGCCCATTTAGACATGCACGTTTTAATCCCAACAAAATTACAACCAAATGTTATTAAATCAAATTTTATGAGTTCAAAAAGTTAATTATGGGATTTTGAACAAAATTATGCAGATTAATCTAAAATTTTCAGCTTTTTACAAGGTTAAAATTCGAACGGATTCAACACAAAGCCCATTTCGACAAGAATGTTTTAATCCCAACAAAACGATAACCAAATGTTATTAAATCAAATTTTATAAGTTCAAATAGTTAATTATGAGTTTTTCAATGAAATTATACACATTAATCTCAAATTTTTAGCTTTTTACTGGTTAAAATTCGAACGGATTCTCTATAAAGTCCATTTATACATGCACATTTTAATCCAAACAAATCGACAATAAATGTTATTAAATCAAATTTTATGAGTTCAAAAATTTAATTATGGGCTTTTAAACAAAATTATACAGATTAATCTAAAATTTTTAGCTTTTTACTCAGTTAAAATTCGAACGGATTCTCTATAAAGCCCATTTAGACAAGCGTATTTTAATCCCAAAAAACGACAACAAATTGTTATTAAATTAAATTTTATGAGTTAAAAAGTTAATTTTGGGATTTTGAAAAAAATTATACAAATTAATCGCCAATTTTTAGCTTTTTAATTGGTTAAAATTCGAATGGATTCTCAATAAATCCCATTTAGACATGCACGTTTTAATCCTAACAAAACGAAAACAAGATATTATTAAATGAAATTTTATGAGTTCAAATAATTAATTATGGGCTTTTGAAAAGAAAATAGACAAATTAATCTCCTATTTTTTGCTTTTTACTAGACTGAAATTCGAACGGATTCTCTATAAAGCATATTTAGACATGTACGTTTTAATCCAAAAAAATCGATAACCAAATGTTATTAAATCAAATTTTATGAGTTTAAATATTTAATTATGGGCTTTTGAAAAAAATTATACATCTTAATCTCAAATTTTCAGTTTTTTACTCAGTTAAAATTTGAACTTTTTCTCTATGAAGCCCATTTAGACTTGCACGTTTTAATCCCAACAAAACGACAACCAAATATTATTAAATCATCTTTTTTGAGTTATAATAGTAAATTATGGGCTTTTGACCAAAATTATACAGAATAATCTCAATTTTTTAGCTTTTTACTCGGTTAAAATTCGAACAGATTCTCTATAAAGCCTATTTAGACATACACCTTTTAATCCCAACAAAATGACATTAATATATTATTAAATCAAATTTTATGAGTTAAAATTTTTAATTATCATCTTTTGAACAAAATTATAGAGATTAATCTAAAATTACAAACTTTTTACAGGGTTAAAATTTGAACAGATTCTCTATAAAGCCCAGATAGACATGCATGTTTTAATCCCAGCAAAATGAAAACCAAATGTGATTAAATCAAATTTTATGAGATCAAAAGTTAATTATGGGCTTTTTAACAAAATTATACAGATTAATCTAAAATTTTCAGCTTTTTACTTTGTTAAAATTATTGGCTTTCTGCCACCAAGAATGGGCCACGTGTCAACCACGTCTTTTTTGCGGATGACTGTGTCATTTTCATTAAAAATACAACTAAAGAAGCTCAACGCCTTAAGGATGCTTTACATACTTACGCTACTTCATTTGGGCAGGCGGTGAATTTTGAAAGGACTACTATTTTCTTTTCTCGAAAAACTTCAGCGTTGCTTCGGTCAAA
The DNA here is from genome assembly GCA_035048815.1 of Abelmoschus esculentus. NCBI lineage: Eukaryota > Viridiplantae > Streptophyta > Magnoliopsida > Malvales > Malvaceae > Abelmoschus > Abelmoschus esculentus. The sequence continues at coordinate 14,014,447 of JAUCBN010000007.1, read as the reverse complement.
AATAAATGATATCCTTCATGTAAGAGTAGTGGATGATTCAGGTATTTATCTAGGAGTCCCTCTCCTAATAGGAAAGAACAAGACAATGGTCTTGGGGTTCACCAGGAAAAAATAAATGTTCGCCTGAGTAAATGGGTTAAACATCTCCTCTCCTTTAGTGGTAGAGAAATATTCGTCAAATCAATCATACAATCTATATCTCAGTATGTTATGTCTTGCTACCTTCTACCACAAAACATTATTGATGATATGACCACTTCGATACGCTGATATTGGTGGTCTGAGAAAGCTGACAAACGAGGTTAGCATATGCTCCCTTGGGACACTATTTGTCTGCCGAAAGTAGTAGGAGGTGTAGGCTTTCATGATCTACACCACTTCAATATTGCTTTACTAGGAAAACAAATCTGGCGTTTGATTTGTGAACCTGATAACCTCCTTAGTCAGGTCTACAAATGCAAGTACTACCCAACGGGTTCTATCATTGAATCTGATCACACTCGGAGACCTTCCTTTGCTTGGAAAGGTCTTAGCATAGCTATCTCTAAACTTTGCAATGGTTTCTTCAAACGGCCAGGCATGTCCATTCAATTTCAGATCCATTTTGACAACAAGTGTGGCTCTCAGCCTGTACACCTTTATGGTGATTATGAGGTGAATGATGAAGTATCTATTTGTGTAGGTACCTTCATGGTACCTAACCTAACCCGATGGGATGAATCAAAAGTACGAGATTATTTCTCCCATGAAGATGCTAACACCATCCTTAACGTACCGATTATGAATGACATAAAAGACACCACCCTTTGGGGTCACCATGACTCTAGAATCTATACGATACGGTTTGGTTACCAATTTTTGTAGTTACAGCTAGGGCCAGTTAATAGGACCTCTAAACTGTAACATCCCGTTTTTGGGTTATTAGTTTAGGCTTAGTTAGGGGAATTCAATTCGGGTCGAACCGGGTTCTCCGGTTCATTAATTCTAGGAAAAATAAAATAAGGATATTTTTAATTAAGAAAAATAATAGTTTTGGAATATGGCTTGAAGTATTAAAAATATGTTTCAAATTAAAAGAAAATAATTTGGATTTTATAATGATTTTTAATTATGCTTAATTATGCATAAGTGACCGATTTGTAATTTTTGGGAAAATTGGAGGACTACTTTGTAATTTTCGGAAATTACATGTTCTAGTGACTAAATTGAAAAGCAAGCTAAACTTAGAATCCTTAGAGGGCCATAAACCCATTTCTGATTTTTAATAATGATTTATTCATCAAAATGTGTTTTTAATTACTTTAATTAGATTTTTAATCATTCTCTCAAAACCACTTTTCTCTCATTTTCTCTCCACTTTCTCTTCATCTTTTCTCTTCAATTCCTTGCTGATTTTTGCATCTTTTTCAACAAAGATTACATCATTTGCATCATCTTTCCATCCTTTACAAAACCTAAGCATCAATTTCATCAAATCTACATCAAATTGCAAGGAATCAAGAAGGGGAAAGTTACATATTTTTGGTGAATACATCTTGAAGGTAATTTTCTGGATTTTTATTCTTTTCTAGGGCTCTTTATTGAAATTCCCAAGTATTAGCTTGCTAATCTTTTAATAAAAGCTTGATTCAATGTTTTTAATGTTAGATCTAGTGTTTTTGTGGAAGTTTTTGTGAAATCATTTTGGATCTCATGTAATGCTGGAATTAGATGGATTCAATTGTGTTTTTATGTTAATTAAATGATTAATTGAATCTTCATTTGATAGCACATTAATTTAATCCCAGAATAATGCAATTGGTGTAGTTTTAAGGTGCTTTTCGGTTGTTTTATGGGTTGTTTTAGATGCTTAAATGTTGCTGGAGATATAAGGATGGTTTGGATGTGTTTTTGGATCATAATTGAAGTGGATTAGATGTTAGATTCATTAGGTTTTGGGTTGATGTTGTTCGGATGTGTTTCGGCTTTGTTTACAGTCTTTTCGGCTAAGTTTTTGGTAGTTTAGTGGTGATCGGATATGGCTGTTGGTTTGAGCATGTTATGATATGAGAATATTTTGTTTTCAATGTTGTAGAAGAGGTACAAGAAGGTGCTTGATTGCTGGTGCGTTGGTGCGATCATCGGATAGCGGCAAAAGCTCGTTTCGCTTGTTGGTGAGTGGTTACGGATTTTAAAGCGAATCGCATTTGGTACGTTCTATTTTTGGGGACTATAGAAGAGTGTGAAAACCTTCCATAATTCAAGAGTAAGTAAAGTAATTGTTTTTGGTGAACCGATATGAGTTTCGGCTATTTTTGACAAAGGTATTTTATTGGTAATACAATGGGATTTATTGAAGTGCATGAGCAAGTTTTGAATTGATGCATTCATGAGAGATACTTGCTGAAATGCGTAGTTTATTTAGCATCCATGATTATGGAAAATTATGAAAAATGTTTTGGAATACAACATGGTTATTTGCCTTATACATGATGGTGCCTTTGGGCATGGCTTTTGGTTCATTTGTTGAACATATTATGCATGCATTGTGAGCAGCAAGTTATCATGCACATTTGATTATGATATTGGCTTAGTGATACTAACTTTAGATTCGAATACGAATGACATGTCATTAGGATTATCTTAAGTGCACTATAATCAAAACTGAGAATACAGAATATTGCCTACACGTAACAAGGGTGACTTTGTGTCCAACCGTGCGTGGTAGAGCCGCCTACACGTAACAAAGGTGACTATGTGTTCGATCGTGCGTGGTAGTGCTAATGGTGACTTAGTGTCATGTCAATGGTGACATCGTGTCATGTCAATGGTCACTTCGTGTCATGACGAGAGAAATGTCTCAAAGATCCGTGTATTCGGTAAACTCAAGGTTCACATTAAGTGGTCACTAGAAAGCCAATATACATACATGAAATTAAGAAGAGGTTTAAGCATCATTTATAAATTGTTTTGATAAGATTATGTGAACTCAAGGATGCATAAGATTTAAAGAACATGAGCATGAGATGTTAGCATGCATGATTTAATAATGTATTGCAAATTATGTTTTCTTCATGGTTTAAATTGATGCATTGATGATCTTTTGTGGAGCTACCTCACTAAGCGTGTTTGCTTAAGCTCTCTTTTCATCCTTGCAGAAAAATAAAGGCACTTGGGGCTTCGTTCGAGGCAAGGAAACCAAGGGAAAGATCACTTTGAATTTGGTATGTTTTTGGCAAATAAATTGGGCAAGGCAATGTGTAACACAACCTATGTGGGGAGTGTGTACTTAGGCTTTGATTAATGTTGTAATAAGACCATGATTGTTTGATTGTTAATTGTTGAACTATGAACTTGTTTGAGTTGTTGAAGCATGTATTAGCATGATTGTTACGTTGCTAGTCATTCTTTAGGAAGCATGCCTATAGGTCTCCTTGTGATCTTCCGAAATGATTTAAGGTGTGTTTATGTTGAGGGAGATGCCTAGGAATGTTGCATATAGTTTCGGGTTATCAAAGTTTATACTTAGGTTGGTTTAGATGAGCTTAATACGTCTCACATCAGTCCCGACTATAGGGGGTATCGAAACACCCTGTGGCAGTATCGATACTCCTATGCATATTTGAACGTCTGTATCGAACCAGGGTTCGGTACCAAAAGCTACTGGGCATGGCTGTTCCGAAACAACCAATGGTTGTTTCGAAACAGGTGGCCATAGTTCGAACTATGGTTCGAATCAAGAGTTCACTGGTCACATGTGTTTCAAAACACTCCAAAGCTGTTTCGAAACACCTGGCCTAAAAATGGCAATTCGAGAGGTTTGAATGCTTGAAACGTAGGATTTAATTTGGTAAGTGAATATAGTGGATTCATGAGTAATTTAGGAGATGTTGTGACACCATGATTCATGTTTTAACCCGAACACACATCGAAAGATATAAGATGGATGAAATACCTAATATTACATACTTTGCAATTAAGTCCGTAAAAGCTAGAACGTAAAATCGACTAACTAAGATACCTTGTTTGATCTCTCATTGTATGGTGAATGTGTTGAGCTTGCTTAATTATTATTCGGTGGATTGATTGTGGATATGGTGATGCAAATTAGTCCCTTACATTTTGGTCCCTAATCATGTATGCGTTTAATTGATTGATTTATAATGGTTGGATTGCGTCCGTTTCTGTGTTACTTGAGTTAATTACACATAGGAGATTAATCGTGCATCTAGATAAAAAAAGTATTACGGTTTTCAGGGTCGTTTATCGGATCGTACCCTCACGGGTTTGGTTCGATATTTCCCGTGTGACCCATTAGTACTGGTTTTGTCTAAGCCGTGCTAAGGGGGTTACATTTGGTGGTATTAGAGCCAGGTTTGAAAAATGCGTTGTTGGTTTGTATAGTGTGTAGTTGATTGTCAATGTACGTACTGGTTTGCTATGTTGTGGTTGGTTTGTTAGAATGTTAGATTGAACATGATATGTTGATGTTGCATGCATACTTATATATTGTGAGTGTACCTAGAATGATTATGCGTAAAAGAGGTGGTCGGTTACATATTGCCAATGCCAAAATGTTTTTAACTGTTCTTCGGTTTTCCTTGGATCTTGCCCGAATGTAATCTTATTATGTCTTAATGTTATGTTTTAAATTGCATGTTTGAAGTTTTTGGATAATGCCTCCGAGACGTGAGACACATGCTACCGCGAGCTTGATCACCGATGGTCAGGCCAAGGGAGTGGCGAATGTAAGGGAGGAACCGCTTCCACCTCCTCCACCAGTTGGCGTGCCACCCGCTGGTGTGCTTCCGGTTCTAGTGGGAGGCTAGTTCGGAGACTTTGCACTGTTCCTACAGGCTATGACGGGTGCGTTTCAAGCAATTATGGCTGGAGTGCAAGTACCGGCTCCCACACCTGCCGTTGTGGTTACCCTAGGACTACCGTTAAGCGTTTGTGGAGCTTGGGAGGTGTTGAGTTCCGTGGATCTAATCCGAGTGTAGCTGAGGAGTGGTTGGCTAGTACCGAGAGGATTTTGGATTAGATGGACTGTCAGGATGCTCGTAGGTTGGGTTGTGTAGTCTCTCTACTTCAGGGGGATGCTTATAGATGGTGGACTACCACGAGAGCGGGTGTAGCAGTTGCTAACCTGACATGGGAGTACTTCAGGACCGCCTTTGTGTGGAAGTTCTTGGGTCCGCAGTACGGGGATGCGCGGAAGAGGGAGTTTATGTGATGGGTTCCAACGGATATGGCTTGGATCCGGAGATCAAGACATACTTGTTGGCTGCGAAGTACATTGAGTTTGGTGTGCTCGTTAATCGGGCTAAGGATGTTGAGGAGTCCTTGAGAGACATACTTGTTGGTTCCAACGGAGCATAGGAGATGTGATGGGTTCCGATATGGCTTGGATCCGGAGATCAAGACATACTTGTTGGCTGCGGAGTACACTGAGTTTGGTGTGCTCGTTAATCGGGCTAAGGATGTTGAGGAGTCCTTGAGAGAGGCTAGGAAGTCTTCCGATGTTGGGAAGAGGCCTGCTGAGGCTAGTACCCAAGGTAATAGGGGTAAGAGGTTTCAGGACAACCGATATAGAGCTGACCGACACCGGGGTGATTTTGGACATGGTGGACGTGCTTAGTAGTATGGTAGAGGTGGTGGTGATATAGTAGTTTGTAACTTGTGTTCTAGACGCCATCCGGGAGAGTGTTGTTGGGCCACTGGTGCCTGCATTGGTTGTGGATCTAAGGATCACAGGAAGAGGGATTGTCCAAGGTTTGCTGGTGAGGCTAGTAACCGAGCTGAGGTTGCCGTGGTACCTGGCAAAGGATGCGGTGGAGGTAGAGGTTCTTTCTAGAGATAGGAAGATGGCCGTAGAGTTTATGCTCAGCGTGGGACCCGTAATGCTACGGATGTGGTTGCAGGTACTTTTTCTTTACGGAATGTACCGTTGTTTTCTTTGATAGATTCGGGATCTACGCATTCTTATGTTTTGAGTGAGCATGCATATATATTGGATACCCCTGTTGATGTCTTAGATGTGAGAGTTGTGGTTACTAGTTCTTTGGGTGAAACGGTGACCGTAAAAAGGTTGTATAGGAGATGTCCGTTAGAGGTACAAGGGCATGTCTTTGAGGTTGACTTGATGGAGTTGCCGTTTCATGATTTTGACCTTATCTTAGGGGTTGATTGGTTGACGGAACATAGAGCTGTGGTGGATTTTGAAAAGAAACGGGTTACCCTGAGGTTGTTGGATGGTAGTGAGGTTATGGTGAAGAGTGAGTATACGGGATTCTTGTCTAATGTGGTTTCGGCTTTGCAAGCCGAAAAGTTGATGCAGCATGGTGGAGTAGCATATCTAGCTTATGTGATGAATCCGGGTATAGGAGAGATTCGAGTGCAAGACATTCGAACAGTATGCGATTTTCCGAAAGTTTTTCCTGAGGAGTTGCCAGGATTACCTCTTGATCGTTATGTGCAGTTTAGTATCGAGACTTATGCTGGTACTAATCTGGTGTCCATTGCTCCTTATCGCATGGCACCTAAGGAGTTAAAGGAGTTAAAGATGCAGTTGCAAGAGTTGCTTGACCGTGGTTTTATACGACCGAGTGTGTCACCTTGGTGTGCACCGGTGTTGTTTGTGAAGAAGAAAGATGGCACAATGAGGATGTGCATTGATTATCGGCAATTGAATAAGTTGATCGTGAAGAATAAGTATCCTTTGCCGAGGATTGATGATTTGTTTGATCAGTTTCGAGGAGCAAGTGTGTTCTCGAAGATGGATTTGAGATCGGGGTATTACCAATTGAAAGTGAAAGAGGATGATGTGTTGAAAACGGCTTTTCGGACAAGGTATGGTCATTAAGAGTTTTTGGTGATGCCGTTTGGTTTGACGAATGCTCCTACTGCTTTTATGGATATGATGAACCGGGTGTTTCACGAGTACTTAGATCAGTTTGTGGTGGTGTTCATAGATGATATCCTCGTGTATTCACATACCGAGGAAGATCATGATCGATATTTGCGGTTGGTGTTGCAAGCGTTGAAAGTGAACCAGTTGTATGCTAAGTTAAGTAAGTGAGAGTTTTGGTTAAAAGAGGTGGTGTTTCTCGGTCATGTGGTGTCGGAAAAGGGTATTAGTGTTGATCCAAAGAAGATAGAGGCTGTTATGGGTTGGAAGCAACCGAGATCGGTGTCGGAGGTTCGGAGTTTCCTAGGTTTGGCTGGGTATTATCGTAGGTTCATTGAGGGTTTTTTGAGCATTGCTGCTCCTATGACTAAGTTGTTGTAAAAGAAGGTTCCTTTTGAGTGGAAAGAAAGTCAACAAAAGAGTTTTGAGAAGTTGAAGGAAGTGTTGACTAGTGCACCGGTGTTGGTTCAACCCGAATTCGATAAGGATTTTGTGGTTTATAGTGATGCATCTTACGTTGGTCTCGGGTGTGTTTTGATGCAAGAGGGGAAAGTTGTAACTTATGCTTCTAGACAGTTGAGGGTGCATGAAAAGAATTACCCGATTCATGATTTGGAGCTGGCGGCGGTGGTTTTTGCTTTGAAGATTTGGAGACATTATTTGTATGGAGAGAAGTGTACTATATATACGGATCATAAGAGTTTGAAGTATCTCATGTCACAGAAGGATTTGAATCTTAGGCAACGAAGATGGATGGAGTTGCTTAAGGATTACGATTTATCTATTGAGCATCATCCGGGGAAAGCCAATATGGTGGCCGATGCTTTGAGCCGTAAGGCGGCGGTTGAGTTGAGAGCAATGTTTGCTAGACTGAGTATCTCTAAGGAAGGTGGTTTAGTGGCGGAGTTGCAAGTAAAACTTGTTTTGGTTGAGATGATCAAGGTGAAACAGTTGGAGGATGAGGCTTTGGTACCTTTTGGGGAGGATATTGCTGAGGGTAGGCCGACCGATTATCATTTTGATGATGATGAGGTATTGTGTTTTAGAGGTCGAATTGTGGTGTCGGATGATCAAGAGTTGAGGCAAGCTATCTTGGTGGAGGCTCATACTAGTCCGTTTGCTATGCATCCGGGTAGTGTGAAGATGTATAGAGATCTCAAAAGAGTGTACTTTTGGGTTGGTTTAAAGAGAGATGTGACGGAGTTTGTTTCTCGTTGTATGATGTGTCAACGGGTGAAAGCTGAACATCAGTTCCTTGCAGGTTTGTTGCAACCGGTTCAAGTTCCGGAATGGAAATGGGAGAGAGTTATCATGGATTTTGTGACAGGGTTACCTTTAACACCGTCCAAAAAGGATTCTATATGGGTGATTGTTGATAGGTTTACGAAGTGTGCACATTTTCTTGCCGTGCATACGACGTACTCCATGGATAAGTTGGCGGATTTGTACGTTTCTGAGGTGGTAAGGTTGCATGGGGTGCCTAAGTCGATCATATCATATAGAGATCTGCGGTTTACATCTAAGTTTTGGAGGAGTTTGCAGACAACTTTGGGTACGAGGCTTAGCTTTAGTATGGCTTATCATCCACAGACGGATGGACAGTCTGAGCGTGTTATTCAAACTTTGGAGGATATGTTGAGGTGTTGTGTTATCGAGTTTCAAGGTTCTTGGGAGAAGCAGTAGCCGTTGGTAGAGTTTGCTTATAATAATAGTTTTCAGACGAGTATACAGATGGCACCGTTTGAGGCGTTGTATGGGCGTAAGTGTCGTACACCTTTGTGTTGGAAAGAAGTTGGACAGAAGTATGTTTCTTTGCCTCAAGTGTTGAAGGAAACGGATGAGAAAGTTAAGTTGATATGTACTAAACTTAAGGAAGCTTCGGAGAGGCAGAAATCCTATGCCGATTTGAAGCGTAGGGAGATAGAGTATGATGTTGGGGACAAAGTGTTTCTTAAGGTTTCTCCATGGAAGAAGGTAATGAGGTTTGGACGTAAGGGTAAGTTTAGTCCTCGTTTTATTGGACCATATGAGGTATTGGAACGTGTTGGCCCTGTTGCTTATAGGTTGAGGTTGCCGGAGGAGTTGAGTAAGATGCATGATGTTTTTCATGTATCAATGCTTCGTAGATATAGATCGGATCCTTCTCATGTGGTACCGATTGAGGAGATCGAGTTAAGAGAGGATATGAGTTATGAGGAAGAACCGGTGAGGATTTTGAATGTGGATACAAAGGTTCTTCGAGGGAAGACCATAGAATTGGTTAAAGTGCTTTGGAAACACCGAGGTGTTGAAGAAGCAACTTGCGAGACAAGGACAAGCATGGAGGAGCAGTTTCTTCACTTGTTTACTTTAGGTAAATTTCGAGGACGAAATTTTTTTAAGAGGGGGAGAGTTGTAACATCCCGTTTTTGAGGTTATTAGTTTAGGCTTAGTTAGGGGAATTCGATTCGGGTCGAATCGGGTTCTCCGGTTCATTAATTCCGAGAAAATAAAATAAGGATATTTTTAATTAAGAAAAATAATAGTTTTGGAATATGGCTTGAAGTATTAAAAATATGTTTCAAATTAAAAGAAAATAATTTGGATTTTATAATGATTTTTAATTATGCTTAATTATGCATAAGTGACCGATTTATAATTTTTGGGAAAATTGGAGGACTACTTTGTAATTTTCGGAAATTACATGTTTTAGTGACTAAATTGAAAAGCAAGCTAAACTTAAAGTCCTTAGAGGTCCATAAACCAATTTCTAATTTTTAATAATGATTTATTCACCAAAATGTGTTTTTAATTACATTAATTAGATTTTTAATCATTTTCTCTCAAAAACACTTTTCTCTCATTTTCTCTCCACTTTCTCTTCATCTTTTCTCTTCAACTCCTTGCTGATTTTTGCATCTTTTTCAACAAAGATTATATCATTTGCATCATCTTTCCATCCTTTACAAAACCTAAGCATCAATTTCATCAAGTCTACATCAAATTGCAAGGAATCAAGAAGGGGAAAATTACATATTTTTGGTGAATTGATCTTGAAGGTAATTTTCTGGATTTTTATTCTTTTCTAAGGTTCTTTATTGAAATTCTCAAGTATTAGCTTGTTAATCTTTTAATAAAAACTTGATTCAATCTTTTTAATGTTAGATCTAGTGTTTTTGTGGAAGTTCTTATGAAATATTTTTGGATCTCATGTAATGCTGAAATTAGATGGATTCAATTGTATTTTTATGTTAATTAAATGATTAATTGAATCTTCATTTAATAGAACATTAATTTAATCCCGGAATAATGCAATCGGTGTAGTTTTAAGGTGCTTTTCGGTTGTTTTACGGGCTGTTTTAGATGCTTAAATGTTGCTGGAGATATAAGGATGGTTTGGATGTGTTTTTGGATCATAATTGAAGTGGATTAGATGTTAGATTCATTAGGTTTTGGGTTGATGTTGTTCGGATGTGTTTCGACTTTGTTTACGGTCTTTTCGGCTAAGTTTTCGGTAGTTTAGTGGTGATTGGATATGGCTGTTGGTTTGAGCATGTTATGATGTGAGAATACTCTGTTTTTAATGTTGTAGAAGAGGTACAAGAAGGTGTTTGATTGCTGGTGCGTTGGTGCGATCATCGGATAGCGGCAAAAGTCGTTTCGCTTGTTGGTGAGTGGTTACGGATTTTAAAGCGAATCGCATTTGGTACGTTCTGTTTTTGGGGACTATGGAAGAGTGTGAAAACCTTCCATAGTTCAAGAGTAACTAAAGTAATTGTTTTTGGTGAACCGATATGAGTTTCGGCTATTTTTGATAAAGGTATTTTATTGGTAATGCAATGGGATTTATGGAAGTGCATGAGAATGTTTTGAATTGATGCATTCATGAGAGATACTTGCTGAAATGCATAGTTTATTTAGCATCCATGATTATGGAAAATTATGAGAAATATTTTGAAATACAACATGGTTATTTGCCTTATACATGATGGTGCCTTTGGGCATGGCTTTTGGTTCATTTGTTGAACATATTATGCATGCATTGTGAGCAGCAAGTTATCATGCACATTTGATTATGATATTGGCTTAGTGACACTAATTTTAGATTCGAATACGAATGACATGTCATTAGGATTATCTTAAGTGCACTATAATCAAAACTGAGAATAAAGAATATTGCCTACACGTAACAAGGGTGACTTTGTGTCCAACCGTACGTGGTAGTGCTAATGGTGACTTAGTGTCATGTCAATGGTGACTTCGTGTCATGTCAATGGTGACTTCGTGTCATGACGAGACAAATGTCTCATGGATCCGTGTATTCGGTTAACCCAAGGTTCACATTAAGTGGTCACTAGAAAACCAATATACATACATGAAATTGAGAAGAGGTTTGAGCATCATTTATAAATTGTTTTGATAAGATTATTTGAACTCAAGGATGCATAAGATTTAAAGAACATGAGCACGAGATGTTAGCATGCATGATTTAATAATGTATTACAAATTATGTTTTCTTCATGATTTAAATTGATGCATTGATGATCTTTTGTGGAGCTACCTCACTAAGCGTGTTTGCTTAAGCTCTCTTTTCATCCTTGCAGAAAAATAAAGGCACTTGGGGCTTCGTTCGAGGCAAGGAAACCAAGGGAAAGATCACTTTGAATTTGGTATGTTTTTGGCAAATAAATTGGGCAAGGCAATGTGTAACACAACCTATGGGGGAAGTGTTTACTTAGGCTTTGATTCATGTTGTAATAAGACCATCATTGTTTGATTGTTAATTGTTGAACTATGAACTTGTTTGAGTTGTTGAAGCATGTATTAGCATGATTGTTACGTTGCTAGTCATTCTTTAGGAAGCATGCCTATAGGTCTCCTTGTGATCTTCCCAAATGATTTAAGGTGTGTTTATGTTGAGGGAGATACCTAGGAATGTTGCATATAGTTTCGGGTTATCAAAGTTTATACTTGGGTTGGTTTAGATGAGCTTAATACGTCTCACATCAGTCCCGAATACAGGGGGTATCAAAACACCCTGTGGCAGTATCGATACTCCTATGCATATTTGAACATCTGTATCGAACTAGGGTTCAGTACCAAAAGCTACTGGGCATGGCTGTTCCGAAACACCCAATGGCTGTTTTGAAACAGGTGGCCATAGTTCGAACCATGGTCCGATTCAAGAGTTCACTGGTCACATGTGTTTCGAAACACTACAAAGCTGTTTCGAAACACCTGGCCTAAAAAGGGCAATTCGAGAGTTTTGAATGCTTGAAACGTAGGATTTAATTTGGTAAGCGAATACAGTGGATTCATGAGTAATTTAGGAGATGTTGTGACACCATGATTCATGTTTTAACCCGAACACACATCGAAAGATATAAGATGGATGAAATACCTAATATTACATACTTTGCAATTAAGTCCATAAAAGCTAGAACGTAAAATCGACTAACTAAGATACTTCGTTTGATCTCTCATTGTATGGTGAATGTGTTGAGCTTGCTTAATTGTTATTCGGTGGATTGATTGTGGATATGGTGATGCAAATTAGTCCCTTACATTTTGGTCCCTAATCATGTATGCGTTTAATTGATTGATTTATAATGGTTGGATTGCGTCCGTTTCTGTGTTACTTGAGTTAATTACACATAGGAGATTAATCGTACATCTAGATAAAAAAAAGTATTACGGTTTTCAGGGTCGTTTATCGGATCAGACCCTCACGGGTTTGGTTCGATATTCCCCGTGTGACCCATTAGTACTGGTTCCGTCTAAGCCGGGCTAAGGGTGTTATATAAACTTTGGAAAATTCTATCTAAACTGCCTACTCTACCTAAGGTTTATTCCTTTGGATGGCGTTTCTTTCATGATGCACTCCCATTTGGCCATAAAATCCTCCAAGCTAATCTTGGTACAGGGGTATGCTCGATTTGGAACATGGATATTGAAACCACGCTCCACGCTATGAGGGATTTTCGTAGTGCCAAGGAGGCTCTCCAGTTAGCAGGGCTCTCTACTTAAATTTTCTCCAATACCTTTATCTCCCCCCACTAGTGGCTCTCTGAAGTAGTTGGTTTTCTTTCCTTGCATCAATTTTCATTCCTTATTACGATCCTTTGGAATTTATGGAACCGACGTAATGACTTTGTCCATAACAACCATCTTTAACCGGTTTGGTTAACTATTTCTAATCCATAAAATCTCTTCCATGACTATACATCAGTTCATGATGTCTCCCATCTATATTCTCGGCTAGCTGGGCCCACTTTTGCTCAAGCTAGATGGACAAAACCGAATCCTGATTTTGTTAAGATTAATACGGATGGTGCCTTTGACCCTGTGTTAAGCGGTACGGCTGCAGGTATCATCTCTCGGGATTCTTCTGGTTCAGTCCTCGTTTGGTGCTCTCTGCCACTCGTCTGCCCGGATCCAGCTTTTGCGGAGGCTCTTGCTATTCTAGAAGGTTTAAAATTTGCTGTTGCTAATGGCTGGACAAATATGATCATCGAAACTGATTATGCTTCAATTTCCAACAAGGTTAACAATAGTCATCACCAAGAACTTTTCACAGTGCAACATTTGGTGTCTCATATCCGTTCCACTCTTGGTACTTTGCCTGATAGTAAGATTTGTTATGTACCTAGAGATGCAAATGTTGTAGCCCATGTCTTATCTACTAGGGCTTTGAGTTCTTTTCTTTCTTGTTCTTTTGATTGTAAATTTCCCGATTATATTCGGGCTTCTGTAATTTCGGAGATGTTGTCCTCTTCTTCTCAATAAAATCCTGGGTACTATTTTCCTTATAGGGGTCTTCTCAACTTTCGAGGTGACTAGCTATACGGTTTTTTTAATGAGGCCCTTTCCTTCAAAAAAAATTCGAACGAATTCTCTATAAAGTCATTTAGACATACAGGTTTTAATCCTAACAAATCGACAACCAAATGTTATTAAATAAAATTTTATGAGTTCAAATAGTTAATTATGGGCTTTTGAATAAATTATACATACTAATCTCAAATTTTCAGCTTTTTACTCGGTTAAAATTCGAACAGATTCTCTATAAAGCGCATTTAGACATGCACGTTTTAATCCTAACAAAAGAACAACCAAATTTATTAAATAAAATTTTATGAGTTCAAATAGTTAATTATGAGATTTTAAACAAAATTATATAGTTTAATCTAAAATTTTAAGGTTTTTACTCGGTTAAAATTCGAACAGATTCTCTATAAAGCCCATTTAGACATGAACGTTTTAATCCCAGCAAAACGACAACCGAATGTTATTAAATCAAATGTTATGATTTCAAATAGTTAATTATGGGCTTTCGAACAAAATAATACAGATTAATATCAAATTTTTAGCTTTTTATCCGATTAAAATTGAGCATATTCTCTATAAAGCCGATTTAGTAATGAACGTTTTAATCCCAACAAAACGACAAACAAATGTTATTAAATCAAATTTTATGTGTTCAAATAGTTAATTATGGGCTTTTGAACAAAATTATTCAAATTAATCTCAAAATTTCAGCTTTTTAATCGGTTAAAATTCGAATGGATTCTCTATAAAGCCCATTTTAATCCCAACAAAACGATAATCAAATGTAATTAAATCAAATTTTATGAGTCAAAATTTTTAATTATGGGTTTTTAAACAAAATTATGGAGATTAATCTAAAATTTCCAACTTTTACTCGGTTAAAATTCAAACGGATTCCCTATAAAGCCTATTTAGACATGCACGTTTTAATTCCAACAAAACGATAACAAAATATTATTAAATCAAAATATATAAGTTCAAAAAGCGAATTATGGGCTTTTGAAAAAAATTATATAAATTAATAAAAAATTTTCAGCTTTTTACTCTGTTAAAATTCCAACGGATTTTATCTAAAGCTCAATTAAACATGCACGTTTTAATCCTAACAAAAGGACAACGAAATGTTATTAAATCAAATTTTATGAGTTCAAATAGTTAATTATAATCTTTTGAACAAAATTATACAGATTAATCTCAAATTTTTAGCTTTTTTACTCGGTTAAAATTCGAACGGATTCTCTATAAATTCAATTTAAACATGCTCGTCTTAATCCCAACAAAACGACAACCAAATGTTATAAATCAAATTTTATGAGTTCAAGTATTTAATTATAGGCTTTTGAACAAAATTATACAATTTAATCTAAAATTTTCAACTCTTTACTCGGTTAAAATTACAACGGATTTTCTATAAAGCTGAATTAGACATGCATGTTTTAATCCTTATGTCGAGACCATTTTAAAACCGAAAACGAGTGAAAAAATAACCTGGTGAATTGGTTTTGAAAAATACGAATTTTATCATTTTTAATCTTGAAACAACCCAAATTTTAAAATAAACTTATTTTAATTTTAAAACTTGATTTGGATTTTTAAAAATGACTTGGAGTCGCCACCGGCCACTTTGGTAGGCCAAACACCATAAAACAATCTAGAGATTTGTTTAGAAAACATTTGGGCTCGGGAGTCGGTTAGGTGTAAGGACGACCCTTACAAACGCCCAAAAATTGGTACCTTATTAATTTTACATGTAGCATTTTGATATTTTGAATATAGATATTAATTTAATTCTTTATTGTTAATTAAAAATTGCTTGAATTGAGGATATCCTTTTGATTAAGAAAATATATCCCTTTTAAACTCAGGCTGAATGAAACGTCCTCTAGATAGGAAATCTCACCCAAATTTAAAGAAATATAAATTCTGCCTCAAAAGGTTTAAATGCATGACCGTTTTTTATCTTGTTCATTTTAAGTTCTAACCTAGGAGGGATCCATTAATTAAATATTAAAAACCCTATTTAAATTATTAATTTCATCAAGTGTATGATAACATCCGAATGCTCGGACACTACCATCTTGTCACTTAATAAAATTAATAACTTTACTAATGTCACTAATTTTTACCTATCAATTTTATTTAATTCTAAACCTAAATTATTTTATCAAGTTCTAGGTTTTTAATAGCACATGAATTCGATACTATGGTACACTCTTTAGACCAACATCATGGTACGTCAAAACACCAGCCTCTTAGTGTATTTGAGGTATAAGATTCAAATACTATCGTTACTAATTATCTCCCTATTTAATTAATTAATTAATTAAAGCAACTAATCCTAGAAGGCTCTAAATTAATTAATTAAATGATAATTAAGTGATCTCCTAAATATGACATGTGATTTTAAAAAATGAAACATAATTAAATAAAATAAAACAAATAAGCAAAATAGAGGAACTTGATTACTTTTCATTAGAAAATATGGGAGTTCATGTTACAACAAAGATAATTAAAATTAAAAAGGGACTTACATGATAAAAGACCAAAAAAGGACAAGAGTTTGATTTCAAGGGGTGAATTAGATTTAATTAAGTTTAATTAATTTTAAGGTTTAGAATCTTTAATTAAATTAATAATTTAATCAAATTTTCCTAAGCTTTAAATTTTAATTAATCCTAATTAAAGTCAAATTTGATGAAAATTTAGTTTTAAGGTTCACTTAGGCTAAATTATATCTAATTAGGTTAAATTAATTTTAAATTTTATCTTGGAAACTAAATTAAATTCAACTAAGAACCTAATTAAATAATTTCTAAGCCTTTTAAAAAATTTAAACCTAATTAATATCTAAATTAACTAATTTTGAGTTTTAGGGTTCAATTTAGGTTCAAACTAGATTTAATTAGATTAAAATAATTTTAAATTCAACCTTAGAAATTAAATTAAATTCAACCAAGAACCTAATTAAATTATTCCTAAACCTTAAAATTAAATTAACACCTAATTAACATCTAATATTTGATTAAATTAACACCTAATTAAATTTACACCACTCGGATGACACCCTAAAAACACTTAAATCTACCCGGATTTCTCCCTAAAACCGAAAATAACAGAGATGAACCAAAAGCTACTAACGAGAGAAAAAAAAAGAACAAAACAAGGGCTTACCTCCTCAATCCACCGAAAATCTCTTTCGATTGCCCTCTTATCGATCCAAACTCTCTGATTCAAACTTTCAGCTCTTTCATTCAATTCCCCTTTTTCTAGATTCGAAGGCCTCTATTTAAAGGATTTTTCAAACATCCTAAACTAATTTAAACTCTACCAAATCCTTAAAATTTCTCCCTCAAATCTCTCAACACAATCCCCACTAAATCTAAAACTCTCCCATATCTTCAAATTTTCTATTTTTCTATTTTTATTTTATTTTTTGTATTTTTTATCTTGTTATTTGATTTTTTAGTTATTTATTTTATTATTATTTATCATTTTCTGTTTTTTATTTTTATTTTATTATTATACAGAAATTCGCGTTGACAGCTGCCCCTCTTTGCTCAATGCTGCGAAGCAGGAGATGGACAAAGACTGAAAAACACGAATTTTGTTTAGGCCATTTGGCCGAAGCTTGAAGGTGTTCTTCTTATTACGAATTTCTTCAAGCAAAACCTGTGACGTAACTCGAGGTTGTTCTTCTTGTTCTGAAATTCCTCGTCTCTGGGATATCTGGAGTTCTTCTTCTTATTACAAAATTCTCCAGATGAAAGTGATGAAATCTGAGGTTGTTCTTCTTATTACGAAATTCCTCATATCTCATGGAATTTGGAGTTGTTCTTATTATTACAAAATTCTCCAAACTTAACATCATGCCCAGAGGACTTAATGATGACCCGGAGGACTTACTGATGACCCGAAGGATTTAGGATCGTATTGCCTCCTTGACTGCGCAAACGATATCATCACTCCTGAAGGTGATGGCCCGTAGGACTTAACATCATGCCCGGAGGACTTACTAATGACTCGGAGGATTTATGATCATATTGCCTCCTTGATTGTGCAAACGATATCATCACTCCCGAAGGTGATGGCCCGGAGGACTTAACATCATGCCCGGAAGACTTAATGATGACTCGGAGGATTTAACATCATGCTCGGAGGACTTACTGATGACCCGGAGGATTTGACAATGGAATATGGAGCTGTTCTTCTTATTACGAAATTCTCCATCTCCACTGAAGAGTCTGAAACTGTTCTTCTTATTACGAAATTCTTCAGAATGATATCAAGTCATGAAATTTGACGTTTCTTCATATTAAATCTGGAGTTGTTCCTCTCATTTGAACTCCTCCAAAGTTTGAAGTTGTTCTTATTTGTTGAATTCCTTCAAACAAATCTTGGAATCCGAAGTTGTTCTTTTCATTTGAATTCCCTCGAGCATTTGGTAAATAAAGATTTTTGTTGAAATCCGCATCATCAAGCGGAAAATCTTGCTTAACTTCATCTTCTTTGTTGACATCTTTCTCCTCAAACAGAAATCTGTATTGGTCTCTGTTGACCTTCTCAAATGTTTGTTTTTAAATTTCCTTCCTCTAAGATCTTTGCTTGTCCTGATTTGGATTGCTTTGTTAATACTGTAAATTCCTGTTAAAATTAACCAAAAATGTTTTGAATGCATGGGTTAGAATGTTTTACCCTATGGATGCCTAACCATATGATGCATGAACCATGTTCATTGAGAGACACTTAAATTCTTCATTGAACCTTATTCTGTCTGGACGATATCTCACATCAATAACTTTGTACTCTACCTGATCTTCTAGAGCTTCCTTTCTTAGATTCCTTTATTCTTTCTGATCTGAAATCTCACGTGCAATAATATTTTGCTGATCTTTTATCATGCTGAGTTTGCCCCACTTTCATCGTTTAGGGCGTGCAAAATGTCATAGGCCCCTGAACTTTCTCCTGGTCTCTAACCTTTTCTAGTCCCTAAACTTTCATCAAGCTGGACTAATATTCATCATTATAACTATGAAAAATGAGTCTGTACGTAATTGCCCCATGTTTACTTGCGTTATCTTCGTTGTTCGATATTTTGGCATTTGAAGCTTTATTTGTTCCTCGTCATACCATTCATCATTAATCAAGTACCAAGGTCATCTCTTGTTCTGCCTGCGCTTAAAGGATTAATTACATCATAGTAATTCTCATGAAATCCTTTGGTTTTATGTATCTAACACAAAAATAATAATAATAATAATAATAATAATTTTACTAATTTTGAAAATATTGAAAAATTTTGACTGTCGTGGCAAATAAGAGAATACAAAAATTAGGCCTTTAAATACTAAGTGCAGCAAAGCCTTCGAAAAAACTTTGCAAAGATCAACTCTGATGTGACCATTTTCCAACTTATTTTAGACACTCATCAAATACTTCAAACTCGAACTATTGCTTGTCCTCAAGAAATGCCAAACATCAAATTGCTAAACCTTACTCCCCTTTAGTCTTACTCTTACATCTATTCTCCTCACCATGGTCATGTCTATCTCACCGTTTTAGCCACTAGTTTACCCAAGGACTTCTACTAAGAAACAAACTCTAGGGCTAGGTGAGTGTGTGTGTTAAATGGACAAGGCTGATTCAAGGCTTTCTTAAATAAACTCTAAGTTCAAGACAAGTAGAATCTTGGATAGCTATCTCCTTAAAACAACAAGTCTTGAGTCAATTTCGGGCACCTCAAGATATGTGTTTTCTATTTCTTTCTTCGTTTTTTTTATTTATTCTTTTGTAGCACCTATTTAGCATACTAGAGCCAATTTCGGGTACCTCTAGTATGAAAGAGAGCAAAACTAGAGCCGATGATAGGCACCTCTAGTTATTTTTTCAACAAGTTCTAAGTATTTATCACCTAAGTTTATTAAAAGAACTCCTAAATCAAACAAGTCCAAAAAGTTTTTTTTGTCTAACCCTAAAGTAAGCTTCTAAGTTCTATTCCATGAGTATCCTGTGGTTATCCCTTCAAAACAGTACTAGGCCATGGTAAGGAGAAAATTTTCTATAGCCTTAAAGGAGTAAACTAAAGTAAAGCTGACATAAGGCAGTACAAGATTACAAACTTAAATTCAAGAAAAGAGAATATATAAAACATTTTCAGAAAAAATTACTCTCTTTTATGGTATTGTCGCGATATTGGGTAGCCTCGGCAGTGCTTCTGCACCTTCAATCTCCCCCAAACTCAAACCAAGCATTGTCCTCAATGCTCAAATCACACAACAGATAAAATTAATAAAAGATAATAAAGGGAGAGTTTCTTGGAAAGATTCTGAGAAGAATAAGAGAGTTTTGAGATTGTAACGAATATAACGAGAGAGAGATTGAGTAAACAATTCTAAAGAAACAAGAATGCAAGAGTTAATAGTTCAAGAGAAAGAAGGTGCTTATATAGGCCTTGGCTATGTAGTCATTTGAACTACTCACCGTTTAGTCTTTATTTGGATTTCTTCTTCGGGATGACATTGATAAATTTATTATTTGACAAAATTTGCTGCATTATTATCGCTTAGGGTGATCAGATACCCCAGGTCTTCTCACGTTATCGTCATCATGATCGAACACTTTATTGTTGTTTTTCATAGCTCAAAATCTGATCTTCTAAATTTTCAATAGATGCCCAGCTATTAAATTCAATAGTCATTTTTCTTTTCGACTTCTTTTTGTATTTTTCCATCTTTTTTCATTTATCTTCATTTCATTTGAATGACAAAGCAATGTGAAAATTGATGTCTGATTCTGGGACCGGTTGATCTTTCATATCACCCAAGTGATCCTCAATAACTTTCAGAAATTTTTTAATCTTAACATATTTTAATTTATGCTGAAATTTCTTAATCTTAACATGTCTTAATTTATGTTTGTCAAAATGCAATGCTACTTTAAAAGTAATATTTAAAACACAATGCAATATTTTTTTGTTATTTTATATTCTTCTAAAAATGCAATATTTAAATAATGCAATGCATGAATGTAAGAGATATCGATTTCAAAAGCTAATTGTTAAACAACACTCATCTAACCAAAAGATCGAATACAAGGAGAAGCCAATTTGTTGATAGAAAGCTGGCCCGAGCTTCTTGGTTGATCACCTCGTTTAATCCGGTTTGGCATCAGTCCTGGTATGTCGCTAAAAATCTGTTGACGGGTCTTCTGCTTTATTGAGAAAAATCTACATACATCTGATATTTCTTGTACTTGGTTCTGAAGTTGATCATTGGCTCAATCTTTTGCATCATATGGGTAACTGTCTTGATTTGACTTTTGACGTGTTGTTCTTCACTCGAAACACTGGTTCACAACTCGAAAACTGATTTTTCGCATGTCGTGTTGTACTTTCTGAATTTTTCTTCTATTTCTCAGCTCATCCTTCAATAATTCTCGTCGTCCATAAAATTTGAACATCAATCCTGGGTTCGCAATTCTCTTTTCCTACCGAGCCTTCATTTATCAACAATGCCCTTGGGATGCCCCTAATTTATCTTCCATATATCTGCCTCCTATCTTCGCCTTCTGATTATCGCGGCACACTTGTATCTACACTCGCCCCTGAACCTGACTTGATGCTTGAACGAATGATAAACCCAATATAAGTCTAATCCTTTTCAACTACTGGAACGGTGTAACAAACCTCGTAGTTATGGGTGTTGTAACTGTCTTCTTGAAAACAACTAAAAAACCATATCGAAGAATTTTCAAATTACCTTTAACTTTGGCAGGCATGCCCCATGCTTGATATCTTCTGAATCATCCTTGTATAATTGGTACTTGGTCTTCGGATACTAACTCTGATCTCACACTGAGTCTTCTCAAATATGATCCACCTCGGCATAATGTCTTCCACTTGTATATCAAACCTTTTAGTTTATGACCATTGTCTATACAACTAGCTCATGAATCGATACTCCTAATGCATGCTATATGAACTCACTCACACACCACCAAAAAAGTGTTAGTATGGTGAAATAACAATCTGAACAATAATAAATTAACATGCGAAAAATAACCAAAGAACAATTTATGTTGCAAAAAAAAACAGAGAGCAAGTTATGTTGCATAAAAACAACCATAGAGCAGTTAAACAGAGAAATCCTAATTTCGGCGGCATTTCGGTAGCATACCGCCTTATCTTATGGTCCCTGTCTGGCTCTAAAAGGGGTGGGTTTCTACTCTATACATGTGGTTTTTGGTCTAGACACTGGGTTCCCGAACTGTCGTTACCGTCTACTGCAACAATAAGACATCGATTTGATAGTATAGGTCCCTTACAACGGAGGTGAAGACCCCACGATGCGTAAGGTTAGTATACTAGAAGTAGATAAAAATCCGAAACTCGGAGCTGGAGAGCATCACGTCGGATAATATCTAACTCCCACTTAAGGGTGAAAGCTCGGGTCGAGAGTTTATGCATGAATGACATGATATATCACAAAAATAAAAATGTACCCTCATTCAACGATGTTCATTTAACAATAAAGAATTAAGTTAATATCTATATTCAAAATACCGGAATGCCACGTAAAAAATTTTAAAAAGTTAGGCCTGACTCACAAAAAAGAATTTTTAAGTCCACAATGGAGTCGCAAAGCTGTCGCGACCATTTTAAAACCGAAAACGAGTGAAAAAATAACCTGGCGAATTGGTTTTGAAAAATACGAATTTTATCATTTTTAATCTTGAAACAACCCAAATTTTAAAATAAACTTATTTTAATTTTAAAGATTGATTTGGATTTTTAAAAATGACTTGGAGTCGCCAACGGCCACTTTGGTAGGCCAAACACCATAAAACAAACTAGAGATTCGCTTATAAAACATTTGGGTTCGGGAGTCGGTAACATGTAAGGACGACCCTTACAAACGCCCAAAAATTAGTACCTTATTAATTACACGTGGCATTTTGATATTTTGAATATAGATATTAATTTAATTCTTTATTGTTAATTAAACATTGCTTGAATTAAGGATATCCTTTTGATTAAGAAAATATATTCCTTTTAAACTCAGGCTGAATGAAACGTCCTCTAGATAGAAAATCTCACTCAAATTTAAAGAAATATAAATTCTGCCTCAAAAGGTTTAAATGCATGACCGTTTTTTATCTTCTTCATTTTAAGTTCTAACCTAGAAGAGCTCCATTAATTAAATATTAAAAACCTTATTTAAATTATTAATTTCACCAAATGTATGATAACATCCGAATGCTCGGACACTACCATCTTGTCACTTAACAAAATTAATAACTTTACTAATGTCACTAATTTTTACCTATCAATTTTATTTAATTCTAAACCTAAATTATTTTATCAAGTTCTAGATTTTTAATAGCACATGAATTCGGTACCAAGGTACACTCTTTAGACCAACATCATGGTACGTCAAAACACCAGCCTCTCAGTGTATCCGAGGTATAAGATTCAAATACTATCGTTACTAATTATCTCCCTAATTAATTAATTAATTAATTAAAGCAACTAATCCTAGAAAGCTCTAAATTAATTAACTAAATGATGATTAAGTGATCTCCTAAATATGACATGTGATTTTAAAAAATGAAACATAATTAAATAAAATAAAACAAATAAGCAGAATAGAGGATCTTGATTACTTTTCATTAGAAAATATGGGAGTTCATGTTACAACAAAGATAATTAAAATTAAAAAGGGACTTACGTGATAAAAGACCAAAAAAGGACAAGAGTTTGATTTCAAGGGGTGAATTAGATTTAATTAAGTTTAATTAATTTTAAGGTTTAGAATCTTTAATTAAATTAATAATTTAATCAAATTTTCCTAAGCTTTAAATTTTAATTAATCCTAATTAAAGTCAAATTTGACGAAAATTTAGTTTTAAGGTTCACTTAGGCTAAATTATATCTAATTAAGTTAAATTAATTTTAAATTTTAGGGTTTAGGGTTTAGGGTTTAAAAACCCTTAGAAACTAAATTAAATTCAACTAAGAACCTAATTAAATAATTTCTAAGCCTTTTAAAAATTTAAACCTAATTAATATCTAAATTAACTAATTTTGAGTTTTAGGATTCAATTTAGGTTCAAACTAGATTTAATTATATTAAAATAATTTTAAATTCAACCTTAAAAATTAAATTAAATTCAACCAAGAACCTAATTAAATTATTCCTAAACCTTAAAATTAAATTAACACCTAATTAACATCTAATATTTGATTAAATTAACGCCTAATTAAATTAACACCACTCGGATGACACCCTAAAAACACTTAAATCTACCCGGATTTCTCCCTAAAACCGAAAATAACAGAGATGAACCAAAAGCAACTAACGAGAGAAAAAAAAGAACAAAACAAGGGCTTACCTCCTCAATCCACCGAAAATCTCGAGGTTGTTCTTCTTTTTCTGAAATTCCTCGTCTCTATGATATCTGGAGCTATTCTTCTTATTACAAAATTCTCCAGATGAAAGTGATGAAATCCGAGGTTGTTCTTCTTATTACGAAATTCCTTATATCTCATGGAATTTGGAGTTGTTCTTCTTATTACGAAATTCTCCAAACTTAACATCATGTCCGGAGGACTTAATGATGACCCGAAGGATTTACTGATGACCCGAAGGATTTAGGATCGTATTGCCTCCTTGACTGTGCAAACGATATCATCACTCCCGAAGGTGACGTCCCGGAGGACTTAACATCATGCCCGGAGGACTTACTGATGACCCGAAGGATTTATGATCGTATTTGTAACCCCCTAGACCGGCCTATATGGAAGGCCCGACCTAAAGTAGTTACATTTTTTTTTTCAAAACGAATATATAAAGCAAATACAAGATTCAACCCAAAATCAAGAAAACCTGTAAGAATTATAGTTCCATCAAATCATAAATTTGACCATAATCCATATGATCATAATAAACCGTTAATCTCCAAAGTAACATGCATTCAAAACATTGCTCATAAAACAATCCATATCACAGTAATAAAACATAATGAGTTAAAACCATTCATTGACAAAATATAGGCATAACAGTAGCAAAATAAAGGTACATGTCACCATAACTAAAAACCCGAAAGATATAAGCATTACATCAAAAGATAATCTAGGAGGTGTAGATCCTCCAAGTGCCAAATCCGGGATGTCTATCTACGGTTATCTGAAAGGGGGAGGAAAACAAGTATGAGCTATGGTGCCCAGTGTGTTCCACAGTGCATAAAAAATCACAAGTATAACAAATATATAATGATATCAGAAAACAATGCATGAAATGCATGGCATGATATACTACCCCCCCAACTGATCTCCAAGATATGGTTCCCTAGAACAGTATCTAATACAGACATTAACCTAAGCTAGATGGGACAAAGGTACCGGCCTAAGGAATCACCTTAGGTAACAGGCGGAATTACCCCGGCTGTAGCATGGGATCTGATATCAGGACGGAATTACCCTAACCGTACCTAGGAACCGTAAACAGGACGGAATTACCAACTGGATCAAGGCTGAACCGAATAACAGGCACTACACATTATTCCCAAACCTAAAGTGACAGGCATACAGCAATAGCAGGTATAATGATGGCAGTGATAGTAATTATCCAGATATCATGAAATGCTAAATTAGGACATGTCATGCAAAATATATCAGGCATACAGCAAAACAGAATATGATCAGTTCAACATATATGTCTAGGTAAAATCCAGAAATAGTCATGTGGACATGCTTGGTTTGTAAAAACGGGAAAGCAATAACATACAACATATAGCACGTAAGGGAACACACCTCAAAAGAGTAGAATCAACAAGTGGTCTATTGGACAGCTGAGCCTTGCTCTGCAGCAGTACTGGACCCTATAGGTACACGATCAAATTTTATATCAATATAGGAATCTAGATACTGGATTTATTCACTAGAGATGAGAATACATACGAGTCACGATCGGATCATGAGTCGGGTCAAATCAGGAGGAACCAGGCTAGGTCGGTACTTGATCGGGAGGACTATGAGATCCTACAAGTAAACAGATGTCGATATTAGATCCAGATTAAAACTCTGAACTTAACTTAACTTAGAAGAAAAGTCTGACTCAAGACTTTAAAGTCCAATTTGGAGGCTTTCGGGATTGAATTTCGAAAAACGAACTTCACGGATGGACTCAAGACGTCGAAAAACATAAAATAGGGGGTTTTGAAATTTTTGATTTTTTGGTCAAAGTCAACGCTGATGTGAGCAAAGTCAATGCTGACATTAGTAGCCACGTCAGCAGCCACGTCAGCTGCCACGTCAGCAGTCAACGTTGACGTCATTGGTCAACGGGTTGGTCAATGGGTCGGTCAACGGGTTTGGTCTGGTCTGGTCAACGGGTCTGGTCAACGGGTCGGATTTGGTTCGGGTTGGACCGGTTCGGTTCAGGTTGGACTGATTCAAGGCCAGTTTGACTCAGGTTGACCGGTTCAAATCGGCTGGCTCCCGACAGCCATCCACGGTGCCAAAAATCGCCTCTGGCGGCGCGTAAAGGCTATGCGCGGCCCTAGGCGGCCGGAAAACACCTCTCCAAGCTCGGAAACACCCCAGAAACGCCTCAAAACACGTTGTTACCCAAGAATAAACAAAAACAGTTTCAAAAGGGTGAAAAACTCACCTTTATCCGAGATTGTTGGGATTCTCCGGCGATGGCTCAAACAGCGGTGAACGGAGGCGGTTGAGGATGGGGCCAGAAATTGCCTCGACACAGCGGTCACGGCAACAGCAACGACGCGCCGATGCAACGTCGGATAGAGGCCAAACGGACGGGAGATCGAAAGGGATTTAACCCTAGCTCCGATGAAGCTTCGAGCCTCATTTCACGGCGGAGGTAGCGGTGGATGGGCGCGTCGATGGGGGGGTTTTGGTTGGGAGACGGCGGCGAACACGGTGGTGGCGGCAGTGTAGGACACGGACCGACGGTGGGCAGATTGAGCGGTGGCCGGAGGCAGGGGCAGGTGAGGGGTTTTGTTTTGAACAGATAGGGTATTTTTGATCTAAAATGGTTCTAACATGAACCAACAGATATATTCGAATCTATTATTATTTTTATTATTTAACCAGAACATGAACAGATTAAAAGTAAGGTTTGGGATAACCTTTCTCAAGAGCTAATTAGCTCAGATGGTTAGGCCACAGGTTAAACAATATAAGGGTTGTGGGTTTGAAACCCCATAACTACACTTCTTCCTTTTTTTTTTACCCAATTTCAGGTGTTACAACTCTCCCCCTCTAAAAAGAAATTTCGTCCTCGAAATTTACCTGAACTGAACAGATGCGGGAACTTCTCCCTCATAGACACCTCGATCTCCTAGGTGGCATCAGAAGGGTTATGGTTTCTTCACTAAACTTTAACCATAGGGATACGTCTCCTTCTCAGAATTCTCTCATCAAACTCTAAGATCTGAACAGGTTCCTCCTCATAAGACAAGTCTGGTCGTAACTCAACATCCTGAACCTGAATGATGTGACTCGGATTCAGATGGTACTGTCTCAATATGGATACATGAAACACATCATGAATACGGCTAAACTGAGGAGGTAACTCAAGCTGATAAGCAACAGGCCCGATTCTTTTCAGAATACGGTATGGTCCAATATATCTCGGGCTCAACTTTCCCTTATGCCCAAATCTCAGAACTTTCTTCCATGGAGAGACCTTCAAGAAAATCTGATCACCAACCTCAAACTCGATGTCTTTCCTCCTTCGATCAGCATATGATTTCTGTCTATCAAAAGCTTCCTTTAAGCGATCTCGGATCAAACTGACAGTCTCCTCGGTTTCCCGAATCAACTCGGGACCCAGAGTCCTTCGATCATACAACTCTATCCAACAGATTGGGGTACGATACCTACGACCATACAAAGCCTCGTAAGGTGCCATACGGATGCTAGCCTGATAACTGTTATTATAAGCAAACTCTGTCAGGGGCAAGAAATCCTCCCAATTGCCTCGGAAGTCTAAAACACAACCCCGTAACATATCCTCCAGGATCTGTATCACTCTCAGACTAACCATCTGTCTGAGGATGAAAAGATATACTAAAATTCAAACGGGTACCCAAAGCAGACTGCAAAGCTGTCCAAAAACAGGAAGTAAACCTCGGATCTCGGTCAGAAATGATAGACAGAGGCATCCCATGCAATCTGACAATCTCAGAAATGTGCAGTCTAACTAGCTTTTCCAAAGAATAAGTGACCCGGACAGGAATAAAGTGAGCCGACTTTGTAAGTCTATCAACAACAACCCAGACAGAATCTTTCTTAGACGGGGTCAGAGGCAAACCAGTAACAAAGTCCATCGTGATTCGCTCCCATTTCCATTCTGGAATCTTGATAGGTTGCAAGAGACTAGAAGGATGCTGATGCTCTGCTTTCACCTGCTGACATGTCAAGCATCTAGATACATAGTCTGAGATATCTTTTTTCATACCTACCCAACGGTATCTCTGTTTCAGGTTCTGATACATCTTATCCCCTCCGGGATACATAGCATAAGGATTACTATGAGCCTCTCTGAGAATGGTCTGTCTCAACTTAGTATCGTTGGGTACACAGTATCGACCGTTAAAACAAAGGACTCTATCCTGGTCAAAAGAATAAACAGAGGTGGATCCTTGCTCAACTTGCTGCATAATAGGAAGTAAGGAGTCATCTAACCTTTGCTTGGCCTTGATCTGCTCGGCCAAGGTCGGTTTCACCTGTAACTCAGCCAGTAGGCTACCATCATCATATACACTCATCCTGGCAAACAGGGATCTCAGGTCTGATAGGGTCTTACCACTCAAAGCATCAGCCACAACATTAGCTTTCCCCGGATGATACTCAATCTCGCAGTCATAGTCCTTAAGAAGCTCCAGCCAACGACGTTGTCTTAGATTAAGCTCTTTTTGAGTAAGGAGGTACTTCAGGCTCTTGTGATTGGTAAAGATATAACACTTCTCTCCGTAGAGATAGTGCCTCCAGATTTTCAAAGCAAAGACCAGTGCAGCAAGCTCAAGATCATAGTTGGAGTAGTTACACTCATGTAGTCTCAACTGGCGTGATGCATAAGCGATCACCTTACCACCCTGCATCAAAACACATCCAAGTCCAGAATGCGAGGCATCACTGTAAACTGTAAAGTCCTTTCCTAACTCAGGTTGTGCTAAAACTGGAGCTTGAGTCAAAGCTGATTTCAACTGGTCAAAACTAGATTGTTGGGCCTCAGACCACACAAAAGGAACATCTTTCCTCAGAAGCATTGTCAAAGGGGCAGCGATGATGGAAAAACCCTCGACAAAGCATCGGTAATACCCAGCTAAGCCCAGAAAACTGCAAATCTCAGACACGTTTCTAGGAGGCTTCCAACTGGTGATTGCATCAATTTTACTCGGATCCAGCTGGATACCCTTAGCTGAAACAACATGTCCTAGAAAAAGCCACCTCACTAAGCTAAAACTCACACTTACTTAGTTTGGCATATAACCGATGCTCTCTAAGGGTCTGCAACACTACTCTCAGATACCCAACATGCTCATCCTCAGAGCGAGAGTAAACCAGGATATCATCAATGAACACTACACCAAACTGGTCCAGATAAGGTCGGAAGACACGGTTCATCAGGTTCGTGAAGGCAACAGGAGCATTAGTCAACCCGAAAGGCATCACTAAAAACTCGTAATGCCCATACCTGGTGCGGAAACTGGTCAAACAAGTCATCAATCCTGGGAAAAGGGTACCTGTTTTTCACCATTAGCTTATTCAGCTTTCGGTAGTCGATGCACAACCGAAGGGAACCATCCTTCTTTTTAACAAAGAGTACTGGAGCTCCCCATGGGGAAGAGCTAGGTCGGATGAACCCTCGGTCAAACAGTTCCTGTAACTGAACTTTCAACTCCTTTAACTCTTTTGATCCATACGATACGGGGTCCTAGAAACTGTTGCTGATTCGGGATAAGTCTCAATCTCGAACTCAACCTCCCTGTTTGGAGGGAGACCCGATAGCTCCTTAGGAAAAACCTTAGAAAATTCGCTAACAGTGCGAATCTACTCGATCATAGATAGAGACCCCTTTGTGTTAAGGAAACAGGCAATAAAGGTCTCGTATCCTTTACGGATCATCTTGTCAGTAGTCAAAACTGATACAACATTGGTCAGATAGCCTCGACGTTCACCAACCAAAACTACGGATCGTCCATCCTGAGTCCTTAACGTGGCCTTTTTGGTCTCACAGTCCAGACTAACACGATGCTCAGATAACCAGTCCATCCCCAAGATGAGATCGAACTCCTGTAAAGGAAGTTCCATAAGATCCGCAAGAAACACTTCCCCTTCCACAACGAGGGGACATCTCCGAAACACCTTATTCACAGATAAAGATTGTCCCACGGGGCTTATAATAATAACAACACTCTCGGTGTCCTCAGCAGAGATCGAAAGATCACCAGATACTAACTTGGATGTATAGGAGTGGGTGGAACCATTGTCAAGCAAAGCAAAGTACGGGAAAGAAAGGATGGTAAAAGTACCTGCGATAACATCTGGCTCATCTCGGTCATCACGACGTCTGGTAGCATAAACTAACGCTGGCTGACGAGCCTCAGAAACAGGTGGTCCACCACTCTGGTGGCCTCGGCCCCGGGTATTGGATCTAGCAACAGACCCAAAAGCTCTACCCTGAAAACGCCCCGTAGCAAGTGTCTGAACAAATGTCTGAGATCGGGAAGGAGTCTGAGTGTGCACAGGGGTATGGGTCGATGGTCGACCAGCAAAAGGTGGATGGGGGCAGTCTCTCAAAATATGCTCGGAAGAACCACATCGAAAACATGCTCCAGTCTTCTTCCTACACTCGCCCTTATGCAGGTTGCCACAAAAGTTACATGCTGATACAGTCGGAAACCCAAAAGAACCACCTTGACTGACGGTAGAGTCCTGAGGTACCGTAGGCCAATGGTAGGAACCATCTCTTTGACTCGGTGCAGATCGAGCCCTCTTATCAGGGCGACTATAGGATTCACCATGGCCGTGTCCCCCAGATCGGTTACGGTCCTTCCTACGATCCCTATATCTACCCTTATCACGATCCTGATCCTTGATAATCTAACTATCTGAAAGCTTCTCCAAGTCCTCAGCTGTCTTTATACGGTTCACAAGATCCTCAAATACTGTATCATGGTGCGTGGCTACTTTGTCTCTGATACCAATACGGAGACCCTCAAGAAACTTGTCGCACCTATCCTTCTCGGTAGCCACCAACCCAGCATCATACCTCATCAGATCCAGAAACTGTAACTCATACTCGGCCACTGTTATGGTACCCTGAATCAAGTCCTTGAAGGCCTGACGCCTCTCTCTTAGATAACGCTCACCAAGGAAACGGTTCCTGAACTGCTCATTGAAGAAGTCCCAAGTCAACATATCGGGGGATACACTACTAACCACAAACTCCCACCAGACGTGGGCACTACCATCAAGCATAGACACAGCTCCAAAATATCTCTTAGCTAGCTCCAAACCTAGCTGATCCATACGCCTCGCAGTATCATACAATCATGACTCAGCCTCAGAAGGTGCACCTATCAGGGATCCAGAAAAAGTCCTCACTCCATTGGCGATCATCAATCTGAGAGATAGGAGTATCTAGCATAGCACCTAAAGCTCTGACAGCTCCCTGTATCAGCTGAAGGAACTGTCTACTAAGGGTCTCATCTGCCACTGTGGTAGCAGGCTCGGTGCTTGGTACAGGTGCCCCTCTGACCGGGGTAGACATACCTATGCCCGTAGGAGGATGTGGGCCATGCGGTACAGTGGTGCTAGCAGGAACGGGAGGGTCTATAGGAGTAATGGGCGGAGGGTCGCTGATAGTCTCCTCTACAGGATCGGTGAAGCTAGTCGTACGACCACACCCTCGGGTGGTCCAGCGAGCCCTACGGACACTCATGAGTCTCAGGTAATCTACAAGAATATAGTTTATGAATTAGAATTGGCACTGGAGAATCATACACAATACAAAAAGATATAGGTGACATGGCCTTTTAGATATTAATTAAAAACGGTTTAACAGAAAACGTTTTATTTAGGACCCATCATAGTCCGAGAATCTTAACACCAAAAGCTCTGATACCAACTAAATGTAACCCCCTAGACTGGCCTATGCAGAAGGCCCGACCTTAAGTAGTTACATTTTTTTTCAAAACGAATATATAAAGCAAATACAAGATTCAACCCAAAATCAAGAAAACCTGTAAGAATGACAGTTCCATCAAATCATAAATTCGACCATAATCCATATGATCATAATAAACCGTTAATCTCCAAAAGTAACATGCTTTCAAAACATTGCTCATAAAACAATCCATATCATAGTCATAAAACATAATGAGTTAAAACTATTCAGTGACAAAATATAGGCATAACAGTAGCAAAATAAAGGTACATGTCACCATAACTAAAAACCCGGAAGATATAAGCATTACATCAAAAGATAATCTGGGAGGTGTAGATCCTCCGAGTGCCAAATCCGGGATGCCTATCTACGGTTATCTGAAAGGGGGAGGAAAACAGGTATGAGCTATGGAGCTCAGTGTGTTCCACAGTGCATAAAAAATCACAGGTATAACAAATATATAATGATATCAGAAAACAATGCATCAAATGAATGGCATGATATACTATCCCCCAACCGATCTCCAGCATACGGTTCCCCAGAACAGTATCTAATACAGGCATTAACCTAAGCCCGATGGGGCAAAGGTACTGGCCTAAGGAATCACCTTAGGTAACATGCAGAATTACCCTGGCTGTAGCACAGGAATCGATATCAGGACAAAATTACCCTAACCGTAGCTAGGAACTGTAAACAGGACAGAATTACCAGCTGTATCAAAGCTAAACTGAATAACAGGCACTACACATCATTCCCAAACCTAAAGTGACAGACATGCAGCAATAGCAGGTATAATGATGGCAGTGACAGTAATTATCTGGATATCATGAAATGCTAAATCAGGACATGTCATGCAAAATATATCAGGCATATAGCAAAACAGAATATGATCAAGTTCAACATACGTGTCTAGGTAAAATCCGGAAATAGTTATATACACATGCTTGGTTTGTAAAAACGGGAAAGCAATAACATACAACATATAGGACGTAAGGGAACACACCTCAAAAGAGTAAAAGTAACAGGTGGTCTACTGGGCGGCTGAGCCTCGCTCTACAGCAGTACTGGACCCTATAGGTACACGATCAAATTTTATATCAATATAGGAATCTAGATACTGGATTTATTAACTAGAGATGAGAATACATACGAGTCACGATCGGATCACGAGTCGGGTCGAATCGGGAGGAACCGGGCTGGGTCGGTACTCGACTGTGAGGACTATGAGATCCTACAAGTAAACAGGTGCCGATATTAGACCCAGATTAGAACTCTGAACTTAACTTAACTTAGAAGAAAAGTTTGACTCAAGACTTTAAAGTCTAATTTGGAGGCTTTCGGAATTGAATTTCGAAAAACGGACTTCACGGATGGACTCAGGACGTCGAAAAACATAAAATAGGGGGTTTTGAAAATTTTGACTTTATAGTCAAAGTCAACGCTAACGTCAGCAAAGTCAACGCTGACGTTAGTAGCCATGTCAGCAGCCATGTCAGCATCCACGTCAGCTGCCATGTCAGCAACCACATCAGTAATCAATGATGACGTCAACTACCACGTCAGCAGCCACGTCAGCTGCCACGTTAGCAGTCAACGTTGACGTCAACAGCCACGTCAGCAGTCAACACTGACGTCACTAGTCAATGGGTTGGTCAACAGGTCGGTCAATGGGTCGGGTCAACGGGTCGGTCAACGGGTCGGGTCTGGTCAACAGGTCTGGTCAACGGGTCAGGTTAATGGGTCGATCAACGGGTCAGGCCAATGGGTTGGATTTGGTTTGGGTTGGACCTGTTCGGTTCGGGTTGGACCGGTTCAAAGCCTGTTTGACTCGGGTTTATCGGTTCAAACCGGCTGGCTCTCGGTAATCGTCCACGGTGGCTAGAAATCGCCTCTGGCGGCGCGTGAACGCCACACGCGGCCTTAGGCGGCTGGAAAACACCTCTCCAGGTTCGGAAATACCCCAGAAACGCCCCAAAACACGTTGTTACCAAAGAATAAGCCAAAAACAGTTTCAAAAGGGTGAAAAACTCACCTTTATCCGAGATTGTCGCGATTCTCCGGCGACGGCTCAAACGGCGATGAACGGAGGCGGATGAGGACGAGTTTTGCTCACCTCGATGCGATGGTCACAGTAACGGCAACGACGTGCCGATGCAACATCGGAAGGAGGCCAAACGGACGGGAGATTGAAAGGGATTTAACCCTAGCTCCGACGAAGCTTCGAGCCTCGTTTCACGGCGGAGGCGGCGGTGGATGGGCGCGCCGATGGAGGGGTTTTGGTTGGGGGAAGGCGGCGAACACGGTGGTGGCGACGGTGTAGGACACGGGCCGACGATGGGCAAACTGAGCGGTGGCCGGAGGTGGGGGCAGGTGAAGGGTTTTGTTTCGAACAGATAGGGTATTTTTGATCTAAAATGGTTCTAACATGAACCAACAGATATATTCGAATCTATTATTATTTTTATTATTTAACCAGAACATGAACAAGTTAAATGTAAGGTTTGGGATAACTTATCTCAAGAGCTAATTAGCTTAGATGGTTAGGCCATAGGTTAAACAAGCTAGGGGTTGTGGGTTTGAAACCCCATAACCACACTTCTTCCTTTCTTTTTTTTTACCTAATTTCAGGTGTTACAGTATTGCCTCCTTGATTGTGCAAACGATATCATTACTCCCGAAGGTGACATGAATGTTTTTTTTTACCCAGTATTGCCTCTATAAAGTCCATTTAGACATGAACGTTTTAATCTCAACAAAACGAAAACTAAATGTTATTAAATTAGTTTTATGAGTCAAAGAGTTAATTATGGGGGTTTGAATAAAAAGATACCGATTAATCTCAAATTTTCAGCTTATTATTCGGTTAAAATTTGAACGGATTCTCTATAAAGCTCATTTAGACATGCACGTTTTAATCCCAACAAAACAACAACCAAATATTATTAAATCAAATTTTATGAGTTCAAATTGTTAATTATGAGCGTTAAAAAAATTATATAGATTAATTTCAAATTTTCATCTTTTTACTCGATTAAAATTCGAACGGATTCTCTATAAAGCCCATTTAGACATGCATGTTTTAATCCCAACAAAACAACAACCAAATGTTATTAAAACAAATTCAATGATTTCAAATTTTTAATTATAAGCGTTGGAACAAAATTATATAGATTAATCTCAAATTTTTAGCTTTTTACTTGGTTAAAATTCGAACGGATTCTTTATAAAGTCAATTTAGACATGCTCGTTTTAATCCCAACAAAACGACAACCAAATGTTATTAAATCAAATTTTTTGAGTTCAAAATTTTAATTATGGGGTTTTGAACAAAATTATACAGATTAATCTAAAATTTTTAGCTTTTTACTCGGTTAAAATTAGAACGAATTTTCTATAAAGCTAAATTAGACATGAACGTTTTAATCCTTACAAAAGGACAACCAAATGTTATTAAATCAAATTTTATGAATTCAAATAGTTAATGATCTTTCGAACAAAATTATACAGATTAATCTCAAATTTTAGCTTTTTACTCGTTTAAAATTCGAACAGATTCTCTATAAATCCCATTTAGTAATGAACGTTTTAATCTCAACAAAACGACAATCAACTGTTATTAAATCAAATTTTTTTAGTTCAAATAGTTAATTATGGGCCTTTGAATAAAATTATACAAATTAATCTCAAATTTTTAGCATTTTACTCGGTTAAAATTCGAACGGATTCTCTATAACGCCAATTTAGACTTGCTCGTTTTAATCCCAACAAAACGACAACCAAATGTTATTAAATCAAATTTTATGAATTCAAAATTTTAATTATGGGCTTTTGAACAAAATTATATAGATAAATCTAAAATTTTTAGCTCTTTACTCGGTTAAAATTCGAATGGGTTTTCTATAAAGCTGAATTAGACATGCACATTTTAATCCTTATAAAAGGACAACCAAATGTTATTAAATCAAATTGTATGAGTTTAAATAGTTAATTATTATCTTTCGAACAAAATTTTAGAGATTAATCTCAAAATTTTAGCTTTTTACTCGGTTAAAATACGAACGGATTCTATATAAAGCCCATTTAGAAATGAAGATTTTAATCTCAACAAAATGACAACCAAATATTTTTAATTAAATTTTATGAGTTCAAATAGTTAGTAATTGTGGTTTGAACAAAATTATACAGATTAATCTCAAATTTTTAGCTCATTATTTGGTTAAAATTCGAACGGATTCTCTATAAAGCCTATTTTTACATGAACATTTTAATCCCAACAAGACGTCATCCAAATTTTATTAAATAAAATTTCATGAGTTCAAATAGTTGATAATTGGCTTTTACAAAAAATTATACTGATTAATCTTAAATTTTTAGCTTTTTACTCGTTTAAAATTCATACGGATTCTCTATAAAGTCCATTTAGATATGCTCCTTTTAATCCCAACAAAACGACAACCAAATATTATTAAATCAAATTTTATGACTTCAAAAAGTTATTTGTGGGATTTTGAACAAAATTATATAGATTAATCTAAAACTTTTAGCTTTTTATTCGGTTAAAATTCGAACAGATTCTCTATAAAGCTTATTTAGACATGAACAATTTAATCCAAACAAATCGACATCAAAATGTTATAAAAAGAAATTTTATGAGTTCAAATAGTAAATTATGGGCTTTTAAACAAAATTATACAAATTAATCTAAAATTTTAAGCTTTTTACTCAGTTAAAATTAGTAAAGATTCTCTATAAACCCCATTTAGATATACACATTTTAATCCAAAAAAACGACAACCAAATGTTATTAAATCAAATTGTATGAGTCTAAATTTTTAATTATGGGATTTTGAAAAATATTATAGAGATTAATCTAAAATTTTCAACTTTTTACTTGGTAAAAATTCGAACAGATTCCCTATAAAGCCTATTTAGACATGCACGTTTTAATACTAACAAAAAGACAATCAAATGTTATTAAATCAAATTTTATGAGTTCAAATAGTTAATTATGGGCTTTTGAACAAAATTATACAAATTATTCTAAAAATTTCAGCTTTTTGCTCGGTTAAAATTCGAACAGATTCTCTATAAAGCCCATTTAGACATGCACGTTTTAATCTCAATAAAACAAAAGTCAAATATTATTAAATCAAATTTTACGAGTTCAAATAGTTAATTATTGGTTTTTAACAAAATACACAGATTACTCTAAATTTTTCTGCTTTTTACTCGGTCAAAACTCAAACGGATTCTCTATAAAACCCATTAAGACATACACATTTTAATCCAAACAAAACGACAAACAAATGTTATTAAATAAAATTTTATGAGTTGAAATAGTTAATTATGGGCTTTTGAACAAAATTATACAATTTAATCTAAAATTTTTAGCTTTTAACTTGGTTAAAATTCGAACGGATTCTCTATAAAGACCATTTAGACATGTATGTTTTAATCCCAAAAAAATGACAACCGAATGTTATTAAATCAAACTTTATGAGTTCAAATAGTTAATTATGGTCCTTGAACAAAATTATACGGATTAATCTCAAATTTTAAGTTTTTTACCATTTAAAATTCGAACGGATTCTCTATAAAGCCATTTAGACATGAACGTTTTAATCCCAAAAAACGACAACAAAATGTTATTAAATCATTTTTTTGAGTTTAAATAGTTAATTATGAGCTTTTGAATAAAATTATACAATTTAATCTAAAATTTTTAGCTTTTTACTTGGTTAAAAGGATATAGATGATCAGGTAATCAGTAAGGCCTTTACCGGAATCTAGATTCTAGCTAAATTATCGTCAATTCGAACCCTAAGACCGTGACTGTTTCTCATTCGTTTTCATGATGAGAAGATTAAAGAGGATGTCCT
The DNA here is from genome assembly GCA_035048815.1 of Abelmoschus esculentus. Taxonomy (NCBI): domain Eukaryota; kingdom Viridiplantae; phylum Streptophyta; class Magnoliopsida; order Malvales; family Malvaceae; genus Abelmoschus; species Abelmoschus esculentus. The sequence continues at coordinate 13,976,681 of JAUCBN010000007.1, read as the reverse complement.
GGCTAGGGGGGCTTGGACTTACAAAGATGAGTGGCATGACCTAGTACAATACAATCCCAATATTAGCATTGAGGAACATTCTTTCACAACAATGAACGTCTGGGTACGTATATATAACATCCCCCCATCCTTCTTGCTTTGGAGAAATCTGCTCATAATTTCGGGGAATCATTCGGGGCCATTATAGGTACCGTTACAAAATTTGACACAAGAAAAATGGACTTTAATATGATTGACTATATTAGAGTCGGGTTAACTTTGGATGCTTCCAAGCCAATTAGGCACTGTGTTGCCATCGGTGAGGGCGTCTCTACCAGGTTCTGCCCCCTACAATATGAACGTCTTCCCACCATATGTCACTGTTGCGGTCGAGTTAGCCACTCTATTGACTTTTGTACTATACCAACCGAGACACGACCTGAACAACTACAATTTGGTGACTGACTTCGCTATATTCCTAAAAAGAAAGACGCTCAACCCACACAAATAGGGCGCATTCGTTATATCTTTACTACCTCTCCTGCTCCTCAACCTACACCACCTTCCTCTTAGACATTTGCCAACCAATCTACTAGTACCAATGACAAAGGTAAGGATCCCATGCCGACCTCTTCAGCCAAAGAGCATGCCCCTACTACTGAACTTTTGCTAGTTTTTTCTTAAGGCCCTCGAACTCTCCAAATTGTTATGAGTAAATTATCCGCTCGACGTTGCCCTTCACAACCTTTGCAAATGGTTCCCCAAGTTCACGAATCTAAGGTCACTGCTCGATCGAAAGTCTCTAATGATACCAATGACGGCAGCTTACTGACGTCATACCTTCAAGATCTGGAGTTAGAGCTCACCAATGATACTGCTTTCCAAGAGGCTGCCGACTGGCTCAAAAATGCGCCATCCCCCAAAATAATTGTTCGGCCGATGTCAACTAGAGGTTCTAAAAGAACACCACCCTCTGATGAGGATAATAGGCTCAAACGTCCCTTAGCACCGCCCATGTTGTCAATAGAAAAAGCTGGGATGAGTAGCACAAACAACTCTTCGGCGAAGGTTGACGGAGTTCAACCCCGCCGCGCCAAATGACCTGCCATTGTTGGGACTATCAAGGTTGCGGCAACAATAAGATAGTTCCTGCTTCACAACATGCTCTTCTCTAGCATGCTGCCGCCTTTCTCTGCTTTTACTATTTTAAGTTATTCTATCCAAAAGTGTTTCCTCTTTGGATCATGTTAGGAACGTATATTTGTTTAGCTATTTCCAGGCATCCCTTTGCAGGTCTTGTTATTATCTGGTTTAATAATATTTTATTTACTTTGTCTTATTACATGGCTCTTTTCTATCTCTTACACATTCGCATTGCCTTTGTATATCTAGTTCCTCCTTGGTATATACGCCCAACGCGACAAGTAAGAAATTCAATTCTTGTTATAAGAACTAACCACCTTTTCCCCTACGCTGAGTCATCTACTTCATTTACTACACACAATTCTTATTTTTCTGTTCGCTATCTTTATTTTGTCTTTTTTATCTACTACCTATCTCTTATTAAGAATCTTCTTTTTATGAATGTAGCACCCTTGCAAAGAGTCTATTGCAACACCTTTCCTGGTGTTTCTTTATCACAGGAGATATTTAACCCTCCTTGGCCACAATGTTCAATCTTCACTCATCATGGCTTTTCTATTCGTTCAGGCCCTAGTTTTTATTCACGGGTGCTCATTAACCTTGAGGAATTTTTTTGGTCCAGTTTCCAAGAATCCACTATAGCCCTTTTGGTCTCGGAACACGTCTCACATCCCAGGTATGCCTTGGGTCTTTATCTCTTACTTTCTTTTCCTTTTTTTTCTCCATGTTACCCACTCGTTTTACTATTTCTCTGGATCATCTGAAGGTAAAACTATGGAATCAACACGATACAGGTTAGTTTACTGTCGTAATCCTATAATCTATATTTCTTTTCTTCTAGTTATTCTATTTCTGCACATACCGCCCTTGCAAAGGGATTTATCCAACACCCGTTATGGTGTATCCTTTTTAAAAAAGTTATCTTGTACAATTCCAATACCTTCCTCTACTTCTCCATCTCTTTCCAAAGCTACTAGCGGCCATTGCTATTCCTGTCTTAATCTCTTCCTTGCGTCATAATTAAAATTGTGCGGCCACGTCTCGACCATGATGGTTCTGGTTATTTCTTGGACTATATATACTTTTTTGAAGAATTTCCCTTCAATCTTAGAAGGAATTCTAATTTCTCCCTCACTGAGTGTGTTTATGATCATACTCCTATTCCAAGGACTCTCACTTTCTTTCTACTTCATATTTACTATTATAAAAGATTTTATTTTTTTATTCCTATAGTAACTCAAACTCAAACTTTCTCTTCCATCCTCTATATAACCATCCTTAGTCCTCTTACTCTACCATCTCAACACAATTCTTTGTATATACCACCCTTGAAAAGGGATTTATAAAACACCATATATGGGGTATTAATACCAAACAAACTATATTGTATTATCACTTCATATTTACTTATAGTCTCTCTAAGAGCTTTTGTTATTCTCTTACATTTTCTTTCGTTCTTTCACCATAATGTTTTCTTTTTTCATATATATCTTCCTTCTTTGTCTCAATCCAATATAACGACTCCATCGTCTAATGATGGGAACAATCCTAAACGTAACCAACCTCTATCAAAATCTTTATCTGAGAAAGCTGGGATGAGCAGCGGAAAAAACTCTCTGGCGGTGGTTGACGATGTTCAACCCCGCCAAGTCAAATGAAAATATTATGTTGGAACTGCCAGGGTCTCGATAATACTCAGGCAGTTCTTGTACTTCAATGTGCTTGTTCAAAGCATGACGCTGATATTCTTTTTCTTTGTGAAACTAGGTTAAACAGACACAATATGGACCGTATTAAAAATAAGTTAGGAATGCATGGCTGCATAGCCATTGAATCCAACCCTTCTTGTACAGGGCTTGCTCTTATGTGGAATAACAAATCTAATATTGATTTGCTTTCTTATTTGGATCGTCATATTGAAGATATTATTTCTTTTGGACAATTATGTTTCCATTTTTCCGGTTTACATGGCTTCCCCGAAACTACAAACAAATACAAAACTTGGCAATTAATAGATACTCTAAAATCAACCTCTTCCCTTCCATGGCTTTTAGGGGGGATTTTATTACGCCATCAACGGAGAAACAGGACCGAGTTGGGATCTATCCACTCCATCAACGGAGGGGTAAGATCAAGTCTGAATCATACTGCTCCAACAACGGAGAAGCATGAGATCTGGCCACACCATCAACAGGGACGAGGTCAAGTCTGTAATTTGAATCCTGCTGCGCCATCAACTTAGAAGCAGGACAGAGTTGGATCCATCCACTCCATCAACGGTGAGGTAAGATCAAGTCTGGATCATACTGCTCCATCAACAGAGAAGCATGACTAAATGGGATCTGGCCACACCATCAATGGGGACAAGATCAAGTCTGTGATTTGAATCCTACTGCGCCATCAACGGAGAAGCAGGACTGAGTTGGATCCATCCACTCCATCAACGGAGGGGTAAGATCAGGTCTGGAAGATCTAAATATCTGATTCAATTGATTTCATGTATCTTCTTTGCATTTTTCCCAAATGCATAGGGATCAACGGATTTGATATACCTTTACCGGTAGCCGTTTGCTCCGGGCTAGCTGTACCATTACTTTGGGTACAATCATTTGATTCCAAGGATTTAATTCCTTGACCATTCATAAAAATAGATTTTAATGTACATTTGAATGGTCCTTATTAATGCATTTTTCCTAAATGCACAGGGATTAACGAATTTGTTTTGCCTTTATCGGTAGCCATTTGCTCCGGACTAGTTGTACCATTACCCTGGGTACAATCAGTTTGCACCAATCACAAGATTGGATTTTTCCAAAGGAATGGATTTCCTTTGACCATTTGCGAAAATGGATTTTGAAGGACATTTGAATTGTCCAATGTTTTGTTTTTTCATGTCTTTTTCAAATTTGCATTTCTTTATTCATTCATTTTTTCATTTTTTTGTTTTTCTCTCAAAATAATTTTAATCCACATGTACCGTCTGTACAAATGTGCAAAAAACGAGATCTGCATGAAGATCTAACCCTCAACATAGCTATCAGAAAAGCAAGGTTTTAGCGAAATTGACCAACCACCATTGATGTAGGAGACATTGAGAAAAGTTGTTTCTGATGCTCTATGATGGGTAGTTTGGACCTGAAAGCAAAATAAAACCTTTATTAGTTAACGTTCAAAATTCTAGAGTCATTACCTGAAAAATTTATGTTATTTTAGCTTTTTCGGGGCCAAAGGTTGGTCATCGTGTTGTTGCCCCCTAATTAGGGTCTTCCGATCTCTTCTCTAGACCTGTTCATATGTACAAGCAAAATATGTGCATCATGAATGCTCAATGTATGCGTGATGTCTAAATGCAAAATGCATGGATGATATGATTTTTCTGTTTTCAAAGGATGTCCTAATTTATGCTTGATGCATGTTTAATCTAAAATGTATGATTTGCACAATGCTTGAATGTATGAATGTCATGATTTTTCTAGGGGTGCCCCGATTTCACTGATTATGACGAAAGCTGCTTGAATTCTTCTGATTTGGCCTCCTTCCTCGGAACCTTTTCTCGAAATGGATGCCCCCAAACAATTTTTTTAACAATCCGAACCTTTAGAGTGCAAAAATTCACTGGTCATGTTGCCCAGTTGAGTTGTCTCTATCTTTTGAAGTTGTTTCGCTTATCATTCTACCTCAGAGTATTGTATCAAAATGTATTTCATTGCAACTTGTAGTTTTGGGCCCTTACAAAAGACTCTCGCTGCCAGTGGGCTTAGGCTAACAAGGTAGTTTACAAAAAAACATCTCATCGGAAGAGATAAAAACTACAAGTGACCTATTATGGTCAAGGCAGAGTAACATCTTAATGTTGTCATTCCTATTTGGTGTCTTCATGCTTCGGCAAAGGATCTATAACTGTTTCAACTGGGTCGTCGAATCTTATCACTCTGAGCTTGATGAACTTTTCCACTAGCCTTTTGAAACCTAGGCAATTTTCAATTGAATTCCCCACTTGTCCCGCATGATAATCATATTTTGTATTGGCTTCATACCATTTCGGGAAAGGGGGTTGCATCGGTGCTTGAAAGAAGGGCGACACCAAGCGCTTGTCATACAACTCTTTGTGTAGCTCCCCGTAAGTCATTGGTAGTTGAGTAAATTCTTTCTTTTCAAAATTCTTTCTCTGACTGAAATCTTGGTTGGAGGAGTTATAAGTACCCGTGGCTGCAGGCTGTGTCACCGTTACAGGCTTGGAATAATTGACGTTGTAGATTCCTGCAGAATTCACTTCATTATCCTTTTTCCCATGTGTTGTGCGTATTGTCTGAAGCTTTCGTTAGCCCTTTGTTTCATGTGTTGTAAGGTCAGACAGTCTGGTACCATATCGCTAACATGCTTATATTGCTCCAGAAAAGCCTTAGCCAAGTCCTTCCATGATTTTATCTGATGACGATTCAGCTAATTGTACCATTTAGTGGCGGACCCCGTTAAACTATCTTGAAAGCAGTATATTAGCAGCTTGTCATCCCTACCGTACCCTGTCATCCTTCGACAAAACATAGTAAGATGCGCTCGAGGGCAAATGGTCCCTTCATATCTTTCAAATTCTGGAATTTTGAACTTCGGGGGTAATACTAAATCTGGGACGAGGCTGAGTTCGTTGGCGTCGAATCCGATGAAGGTGTCTTCAATCTCCATAGCTTCCATTTTCTCTTCGAGCCATTTACAATGCTCTTCAATTTCTTTTGAAGTCTCAAACTTTGGTTCAATCATCTGATCAAGTTCTGAGACAAAATTTTCTGCTTGATTGCCCCTCGGTTTGGCTTCTGATATGGAGGGTATGTTCATGGGGCCATATGTGTCAGTCGGATGTAGCGGTAACTTCCCTTTAGAAAAGACCACTTGGGGATGAGCCTCCGATGGTATCTTAGTTTGAAGAGGAGTAAAACCCGAAGAATATATGGGATCTTCAATCATGTTAGCGGGATTTGCCCCTGAGTCGACCATAGAAGTGTCTTCTTGCTTGAATCCGAGCATTTGTGCTAATTTCCCGAGCATTTCTTGTTGAGATCTTGCAATCTGGTCTTTCATTTCTTGTCGAGACCTTGCTAATTGATCTTCCATTTTTCGCGTTAAATCATCTTGTAAATCTTTCTGAGTCTCCTCAATCTTATCCAATCTATCCTCAGCCATCTTCTTCGTCTTGAGTCGGGTTCCGTAAGGATGCTGAATTATCGTCTAGTCCAGTATTACTGAGACAGGGGACCCCAAATATTAGTACTAATGTTATAAAAATAAATATATGTGAATGCATGATGCATGACTTAAATGTGAAAATATTGATTCAAAAATGATTCTCGGGTCCACCGTTTTACGTACACGGGATTTATTCACAACTTTAAATATTGTATTAATATCTAGGATGCTAGATTTTCTCCTGATATATTTTAAATTAAGACTCAATCGTGAATCGACATTTTTATGCTCGTGAAATGCATAAATTAACAAGATCGTGATAATTAATGCAAAATGAATGATTATGAAATATTATAATGCACTCAAAAAGAAACAAATTTAATTTACATTAAATTAAATAAATAAATTAAATTACAAATATAACAACAAAAATAAAATAAAAAACTATACATAAAGGTAATAAAACCTAAAGGGTTACTGCTAAACGGACAAACTTTCGGTTTGATGGCTCTAAGGGGTAGGCTTCTAGGTCTCACAACATGTGGTTCGGTTCTAGAAGGTACCCGAACGATACATATTACCCTACTAAGGATAATAAGCATGGTTCGGAGTGGTTTCATGCTTCCACTTAAATGGACAGAGCCCGGGTTGAGAGCTCATGAAATGAGGAAACCTGAAAAAACATTTAAAAATATTAGTGAATATTTTAAAATAAATAAAACAAGGGATCACAAAATTAAAATAAATCGAATTTAAATTTTTGATCATTAAATAAAATGTAACCGATTTTAGGCTCGACTCTTGAAAATGTCCCCAGCGGAGTCGCCAGCTGTAATCACCGTTTTTGGTCCGGGGAGTCGCCACCAATCATTTCAAGGTCTGCGTACCAGAGTTGAGTCCGGGAGTCTGTTGCGCGTAAGGAAGGATGAGCACCCCTACAACGCCCGAAATCGAAACCTATCGATTACAAAATATTTTATATCATCGAAAATATAAATTCAAAGTTTATTTTATGATCCCATTTTTTAGAATATAATCTGCAAAATAATAAAAGTAATTAGATAAACAAATATTATAACAACATTAAAAATAAATAAATGTAACGTATATATATTACATATATTATAATACTAAAAAATATATATGTATATTAAAATAATAAAAAATAATAATAAGGAGTAATATAGTATTAATGATTACGTAATAATAATAATGAGTCAAAACATATAATAATAATAAAAACATATAATAATAATAATAATAATAATAGTGATAATAATATAAACAAAGTGAAAATATTAATAATAATAATAGTGATAATAATATAAACAAAGTGAAAATAATAATAATAATAATAATAATAATAATAATGATGATGATGATGATAATAACAAAACATGTAATAGTAATAATAATAATAATAATAATAAAACATGTAATAATAATAATAATAATAATAATAATAAAAAAGAAGCATGTAGTAATAATAACATGATAATAATAATAATGAAACATATTATAGTAATAAATAATTATAAGTAGCACAATAATAAAATAATAATAATAATAATAATAAAATATATTATAATAATAATATAATAAAGAGTTAGGGATCAAATCTGCAAAACCAGAAAGTCTTGGGGTTAAATAAAATATAATAAAGGTGAAATTGAAAGAAATATAAAAATATATGACTAGATTGTAAAAACAGTGACTAAATGTGAAGAGAAAGCAAACTGTGTGGCCGAAGTGCAAGGTCTCTGGAAATACAGGGACTGGGGATGCAATTATCCCTTTTTGTTGGGTCAAGCCACGGGTCCGGGTGCTGGATCGGGTCTGGGATCGGGTCTGGAGCTTGAAACTACATCGTTTTGGGCTAGAAGAATAAGCACCAAAACGACGTTGTTTTGGTGAAGCTTTATATAGCTAACTTTGTTCAAAAAAATTCATTTGTGTATTCATTCCAACAAAAAAAAATATAAAGCTCCAATATGCTCTCCCTTCTTCCTCTGCTGGACGGGTGAATACCGCCGTGGGCCGCCGTGTACCGTCAGTCACCGGTGCCAGCGCCGCCGCTCCCGGTTGTCGGAAACTGAAAAGTTCAGTACTTTCTAAAGCGTCTCGATGCAAGGAGTTCGAATATGGAAGTGGATTTTTGAATCTAGGTGTGGATCAATGCCGATCTACAAGATAAGTGTCGATTATTATATTTTTTCTTACCTCTTTTTCTTCTCTATTTGCTTCTGATCTCACTCTTTTTTTCTCGATTTGTTTTGATCGAATCTTTGTTTTTTATTTATTCGATTTTCCCCTCCTTTCATTACATTATGTTAGGGGTTTATATACCCATAAGATTACATATATAATATTATGAAAATCTCCCTATATTCGAGATTTTTAGCCATAATAATACTTTTCTGATGCCTATATCTCTTTTTTGCAGATCAAAATGACTAAGGCGGTGGGCGGTGGCCGTCTGCGTGAGCAAATGAAAGGGCGCGTGACCACCACGCGCGGTTCGAACCGCCGCGCGGGCGGCCACGCACAGGTGATTGGAAACAGCGGGAGAGGCGGCGACAGACTTGGAAAGGCGGCTAGGGTTTGTTATGAGATTAGGGTTTAGTTATGTTGGGTTGGGCTTGTATTTAATTTAGGGGTTATTGGGTTGTATATTTGGATCTAATAATATAAAAGGGTCTGGTTTAATGGGTTATTACACAAATTTTAAACCCAACAAAATGACAACGAAATATTATTAAATCAAATTTTATGAGTCAAAATTTTTTATTATGGGCTTTCCAACAAAGTTATACAGATTAATCTCAAATTTTTAGCTTTTTACCCGGTTAAAATTCAAACGAATTCTCTATAAAGCCCATTTAGACACGAACGTTTTAATCCCAACAAAAGGACTACTAAATGTTATTCAATCAAATTTTAAGACTTCAAATAGTTAATTACGGGCTTTTGAACAAAATTATTCAAATTAATCTCAAAATTTCAGCTTTTTTTTTCTGTTAAAATTTAAACGGATTCTCTATAAAGCCCCTTTAGATATGCACGTTTTAATCCCAACAAAACGACAATCAAATGTTATTAATTAAAATTTTAGGTGTCAAAATTTTTAAATATGGGCTTTTGAAAAAAAATTATAGAGATTAATCTAAAATTTCCAACTTTTTACTCGGTTAAAATTCGAACGAATTCCCTATAAAGCCCATTTAGACATGCACGTTTTAATCCCAACAAAACGACAACCGAATATTATTAAATCAAATTTTATGAGTTCAAATAGTTAATTATTGGCTTTTGAACAAAATTATACAATTTAATCTAAAATTTTTAACTTTTTACTATGTTAAAATTCGAACGGATTCTTTATAAAGCCCATTTAGACATGAACGTTTTAATCGCAACAAAACGACAACCAAATGTTATTAAATCAAATTTTATGAGTTCAAATAGTTAATTCTGGGTGTTTGAACAAAATTATACAGATTAATCTTAAATTTTAGCTTTTTACTTAGTTGAAATTCGAACGGATTATCTATAAATCCCATTTAGATATGAACATTTTAATCCCAACAAAACAACAACAAAACGTTATTAAATCAAATTTTATAATTTCAAATAGTTAATTAAGGATGTTTGAACTAAATTATACAGTTTAATTGCTAATTTTTAGCTTTTTACTCGGTTAAAATTATAATGGATTTTCTATAAAGCCATTTGGATATGCACGTTTTAATCTAAATAAAACGACAACTAAATGTTATTAAATCAAATTTTATGAGTTAAAATGGTTAATTATGGGCGTTTGAATAAAATTAAACAGATTAATCTAAAGTTCTTAGCTTTTTACTCAATTAAAATTCGGCGGATTCTCTGTAAAGCCAATTTAGACATGCACGTTTTAATTCCAACAAAAAGACAACCAAATGTTGTTAAATCAAATTTTATGAGTTCAAATAGCTAATTATGGGCTCTTGAAAAAAATTATACAATTTAATCTAAATTTTTTTGATTTTTACTATGTTAAATTTGAACGGATTCTCTATAAAACCTATTTAGAAATGCATATTTTAATCCCAACAAAACGGCAACTGAATGTTATTAAATCAAATTTTATGAGTTCAAATAGTTAATTATAGGCTTTTGAACAAAATTATACAGATTAATCTTAAATTTTTAGCTTTTTACCCGATTAAAATTCAAACAAATTCTGTATAAAACCCATTTATACATGAACATTTTAATCCCAACAAAATTTCCAACTTTTTACTCTGTTAAAATTCTAAAGGATTCCCTATAAATCCCATTTAGACATGCATGATATAATCCCAACAAAAAGACAACTAAATGTTATTAAATCAAATTTCATGAGTTCAAATAGTTGCTTTTGAACAAAATTATACAATTTAATCTAAAATTTTTAGCTTTTTACTCGGCTAAAATTCGAACGGATCCTCTATAAAATCCATTTAGACATGAACGTTTTAATTCCAACAAAACGACAATCGCATATTTTTAAATGAATTTTATGAGTTTAAATAGATAATTATGGGCTTTTGAACAAAATTAAATAGATTAAACTCAAATTTTTAGATTCTTACCCGGTTAAAATTCGAACGGATTCACTATAAACCACCCCATTTAGACATGCAGGTTTTAATCCCAACAAAATGACAACCAAATGTCATTAAATCAAATTTTACGAGTTCAAATAGTTAATTATGGTGTATTGAACAAAATTATACAATTTAATCTAATATTTTTAGCTTTTTAGCCGGTTAAATTTCGAACGGATTCTCTATTGAGCCCATTTAGACATGCACATTTTAATCCCAAAAAAACAACAACTGAATATTATTAAAATCAAATTTTATGAGTTCAAATAGTTAATTTTAGGCTTTTGAACAAAATTATACAGATTAATCTCAAATTTTTAGCTTTTTACCCGATTAAAATTCGAATGGATTCTGTATAAAGCCCATTTAGACATGAACATTTTAATCCTAACAAAACGAAAATAAAAAGTTATTAATTCAAATTTTATGAGCTCAAATAGTTAATTATGGGTTTTGAACAGAATTATACAAATTAATCTCAAAATTTTAGCTTTTTACACGGTTAAAATTCGAATAGATTCTCTGTCAAGCCCATTTAGATATGCACATTTTAATCCCAACAAAACATCAACCAAATGTTATTAAAACAAATTTTATGAATCAACATTTTTAATTATGAGCATTTGAAAAATACTGTAGAGATTAATCTAAAATTTCTAACTTTTTACTCTGTAAAATTCTAACGGATTCTCTATAAATCCCATTAAGACATGCATGTTTAATTCCCAACAAAAAGACAACCAAATATTATTAAATCAAATTTTATGAGTTCAAATAGTTGCTTTTGAACAAAATTATACAATTTAATCTAAAAGTTTTAGCTTTTTACTCGGTTAAAATTTGAACGGATTCTCAATAAAGCCCATTTAGATATGAACGTTTTAATCCCAAGAAAAGGACAACCGAATGTTATTAAATAAAATTTTATGAGTTCAAATAGATAATTATGGGCTTTTGAATAAAATTATGTAGATTAAACTCAAAATTTTAGCTTCTTACTTGGTTAAAATTAGAACGGATTCACTATAAACTCCATTTAGACATGCAGGTTTTAATCCGAACAAAACGATAACCAAATTTCATTAAATCAAATTTTGTGAGTTCAAATAGTTAATTATGGTCTTTTGAACAAAATTATACAATTTAATCTAAAATTTTTAGCTTTTTACTCGCTTAAAATTCGAACGGATTCTCTATAAAGCTCATTTAGACATGAACGTTTTAAGCCAAACAAATCGACAACCAAATGTTTTTAAATGAAATGTTATGAGATCAAATAGTTAATTATGTGCTTTTTAACAAAATTAAATAGATTAAACTAAAATTTTTAGCTTTTTACTCGGTTAAAATTCTAATAGATTCTCTATAAACCCTATCTAGACATGCAAATTTTAATCCCAACAAAACGACAAACAAATGTGATTAAATGAAATTTTATGAGTCCAAATTTTTAATTATGGGCTTTTGAACAAAATTAAAGAGATTAATCTAAAATTTCCAATATTTTACTTGGTTAAAATTCAAACGGATTCCCTATAAATCCCATTTAGACAAGCACGTTTTAATCCCAACCAAAAAGACAACCAAATGTTGTTAAATAAAATTTTAGGAGTTCAAATAGTTAATTATGGTCTTTTGAACAAAATTATACAGTTCAATCAAAATTTTTTAGGTTTTTACTCGATTAAAATTCGAACGGATTCTCTATAAAGCTCATTTAGACATGAACGTTTTAAGCCAAACAAATCTACAACCAAATGTTTTTAAATGAAATGTTATGAGATCAAATAGTTAATTATGTGCTTTTTAACAAAATTATATAGATTAAACTAAAATTTTTAGCTTTTTACTTGGTTAAAATTCTAATAGATTCTCTATAAACCTTATCTAGACATGCAAATTTTAATCCAACAAAACGATAAACAAATGTGATTAAATGAAATTTTATGAGTCCAAATTTTTAATTATGGGCTTTTGAACAAAATTCAAGAGATTAATCTAAAATTTCCAACTTTTTACTCGGTTAAAATTCAAACGGATTCCCTATAAATCCCATTTAGAACAGCACGTTTTAATCCCAACCAAAAAGACAACCAAATGTTGTTAAATAAAATTTTACGAGTTCAAATAGTTAATTATGGTCTTTTGAACAAAATTATACAGTTCAATCAAAAAATTTTAGGTTTTTACTCAGTTAAAATTCAAACGAATTTTCTATAAAGCCCATTTAGACATGCACGTTTTAATCCCAACAAAACGCAACCGAATGTTATTAAATCAAATTATATGAGTTGAAATAGTTAATTATGGTCTTTTGAACAAAGTTATACAGATTAATCTCAAACTTTTAGCTTTTTACCCGGTTAAAATTCGAACAGGTTTTCTATAAAGCCCATTTAGACATGAATGTTTTAATCCCAACAAAACGACAACCAAATGTCATTAAATCAAATTTTATGAGTTCAAATAGTTAATTATGGGATTTTGAACAAAATTATACAATTTAATCTAAAATTTTTAGCTTTTTAGCCGGTTAAATTTCGAACGGATTCTCTATAGAACCCATTTAGACATGCAAATTTTAATCCCAACAAAACAACAATCGAATGTTATTAAATCAAATTTTATGAGTTCAAATAGTTAATTTTAGGCTTTTGAACAAAATTATACAGATTAATCTCAAATTTTTAGCTTTTTACCCGATTAAAATTCGAATGGATTCTATATAAAGCCCATTTAGACATGAACATTTTAATCCTAATAAAACGAAAACAAAAAGTTATTAATTCAAATTTTATGAGCTCAAATAGTTAATTATGGGTTTTGAACAGAATTATACAAATTAATCTCAAAATTTTAGTTTTTTACACGATTAAAATTCGAATGGATTCTCTATCAAGCCCATTTAGATATGCACATTTTAATCCCAACAAAACAACAACCAAATGTTATTAAAACAAATTTTATGAGTCAACATTTTTAATTTTGGGCATTTGAAAAATATTGTAGAGATTAATCTAAAATTTCTAACTTTTTACTTTGTAAAATTCTAACGGATTCCCTATAAATCCCATTTAGACATGCATGTTTTATTCCCAACAAAAAGACAACCAAATGTTATTAAATCAAATTTCATGAGTTGAAATAGTTGCTTTTGAACAAAATTATACAATTTAATCTAAAAGCTTTAGCTTTTTACTCGGTTAAAATTCGAACAGATTCTCAATAAAGCCCATTTAGACATGAACGTTTTAATCCAAATAAAAGGACAACCGAATGTTATTAAATAAAATTTTATAAGTTCAAATAGATAATTATGGGCTTTTGAATAAAATTATGTAGATTAAACTCAAATTTTTAGCTTCTTACTCGGTTAAAATTAGAACGGATTCACTATGAACTCCATTTAGACATGCAGGTTTTAATCCGAACAAAACGACAACCAAATGTCATTAAATCAAATTTTGTGAGTTCAAATAGTTAATTATGGTCTTTTGAACAAAATTATACAATTTAATCTAAACTTTTTAGCTTTTTACTCGCTTAAAATTCGAACGGATTCTCTATAAAGCTCATTTAGACATGAACGTTTTAAGCCACACAAATCTACAACCAAATGTTATTAAATGAATTGTTATGAGATCAAATAGTTAATTATGTGCTTTTTAACAAAATTATAGAGATTAAACTAAAATTTTTAGCTTTTTACTCGGTTAAAATTCTAATAGATTCTCTATAAACCCTATCTAGACATGCAAATTTTAAACCCAACAAAACGACAAACAAATGTGATTAAATGAAATTTTATGAGTCCAAATTTTTAATTATGGGCTTTTGAACAAAATTAAAGAGATTAATCTAAAATTTCCAACTTTTTACTCGATTAAAATTCAAACGAATTCCCTATAAATCCCATTTAGACAAGCACGTTTTAATCCCAACCAAAAAGACAACCAAATGTTGTTAAATAAAATTTTACGAGTTCAAATAGTTAATTATGGTCTTTTGAACAAAATTATACAGTTCAATCAAAGATTTTTAGGTTTTTACTCGATTAAAATTCGAACGGATTCTCTATAAAGCTCATTTAGACACGAACGTTTTAAGCCAAACAAATCTACAACCAAATGTTTTTAAATGAAATGTTATGAGATCAAATAGTTAATTATGTGCTTTTTAACCAAATTATATAGATTAAACTAAAATTTTTAGCTTTTTACTTGGTTAAAATTCTAATAGATTCTCTATAAACCTTATCTAGACATGCAAATTTTAATCCAACAAAACGACAAACAAATGTGATTAAATGAAATTTTATGAGTCCAAATTTTTAATTATGGGCTTTTGATCAAAATTGAAGAGATTAATCTAAAATTTCCAACTTTTTACTCGGTTAAAATTCAAACGAATTCCCTATAAATCCCATTTAGACAAACACGTTTTAATCCCAAACAAAAAGACAACCAAATGTTGTTAAATAAAATTTTACGAGTTCAAATAGTTAATTATGGTCTTTTGAACAAAAATATACAGTTCAATCAAAAATTTTAGGTTTTTACTCAGTTAAAATTCAAACGGATTCTCTATAAAGCCCATTTAGACATGCACGTTTTAATCCCAACAAAATGAAACCGAATGTTATTAAATCAAATTATATGAGTTGAAATAGTTAATTATGTTCTTTTGAACAAAGTTATACAGATTGATCTCAAACTTTTAGCTTTTTACCCGGTTAAAATTCGAACAGGTTTTCTATAAAGCCCATTTAGACATGAATGTTTTAATCCCAACAAAATGACAACCAAATGTCATTAAATCAAATTTTAAGCGTTCAAATAGTTAATTATGGGCTTTTGAACAAAATTATACAATTTAATCTAAAATTTTTAGCTTTTTAGCCGGATAAATTTCAAACGGATTCTCTATAGAGCCCATTTAGACATGCACATTTTAATCCCAACAAAACAACAACTGAATGTTATTAAATCAAATTTTATGAGTTCAAATAGTTAATTTTAGGCTTTTGAACAAAATTATACAGATTAATCTCAAATTTTTAGCTTTTTTCCCGCTTAAAATTCGAATGGATTCTGTATAAAGCCCATTTAGACATGAACATTTTAATCCTAACAAAACGAAAACTGTAACATCCCGTTTTGGGGATTATTAGTTTAGGCTTAGTTAGAGGAATTCGATTCGGGTCGAATCGGGTTCTCCGGTTCATTAATTCCGGGAAAAATAAAATAAGGGTATTTTTAATTAAGGAAAAAAATAATAGTTTTGGAATATGGTTTGAAATATTAAAAATATGTTTCAAATTAAAAGAAAATAATTTGGATTTTATAATGATTTTTAATTATGCTTAATTATGCATAAGTGACCGATTTGTAATTTTTGGAAAATTGGAGGACTACTTTGTAATTTTTGGAAATTACATGTTTTAGTGACTAAGTTGAAAGGCAAGCTAAACTTAGAATCCTTATAGGGCCATAAACCCATTTCTAATTTTTAATAATAATTTATTCACCAAAATGTGTTTTTAATTACTTTAATTAGATTTTTAATCATTTTCTCTCAAAACCATTTTTTTCTCTTATTTTCTCTCATCTTTTTCTCTCATTTTCTCTCCACTTTCTCTTCATTTTTTCTCTTCAATTCCTTGCTGATTTTTGCATCTTTTTCAACAAAGATTACATCATTTGCATCATCTTTCCATCCTTTACAAAACCTAAGCATCAATTTCATCAAATCTACATCAAATTGCAAGGAATCAAGAAGGGGAAATTACATATTTTTGGTGAATAGATCTTGAAGGTAATTTTCTGGATTTTTATTCTTTTCTAAGATTCTTTATTAAAATTCTCAAGTATTAGCTTACTAATCTTTGAATAAAAACTTGATTCTATGTTTTTAATGCTAGATCTAGTGTTTTTGTGGACGTTTTTGTGAAATCTTTTTGGATCTCATGTAATGCTGGAATTAGATGGATTCAATTGTTTTTTTATGTTAATTAAATGATTAATTGAATCTTCGTTTGATAGCACATTAATTTAATCCCGGAATAATGCAATCGGTGTAGTTTTAAGGTGTTTTTCGGTTGTTTTATGGGCTATTTTAGATGCTTAAATGTGGTTGGAGATATAAGGATGGTTTGGATGTGTTTTTGGATCATAATTGAGGTGGATTAGATGTTAGATTCGTTAGGTTTTGGGCTGATGTTGTTCGAATGTGTTTCAGCTTAATTTACGGTCTTTTCGGCTACGTTTTCGGTAGTTTAATGGTGATCGGATGTGGCTGTTGGTTTGAGCATGTTATGATGTGAGAATGCTCTGTTTTTAATGTTGTAGAAGAGGAACAAGAAGAAGCTTGAGTGCTGGTGCGTTGGTGCGATCATCGGATAGCGGCGGAAGCTCGTTTCGCTTGTTGGTGAGTGGTTACGGATTTTAAAGCGAATCGCGTTTGGTACGTTCCATTTTGGAGACTATGGAAGAGTGTGAAAACCTTCCATAGTTCAAGAGTAAGTAAATTAATTGTTTTTGATAAACCGATATGAGTTTCGGCTACATTTGATAAAGGCATTATGTTGGTAATGCAATGAGATTTATGAAAATGCATGAGCATGATTTGAAATGGTGCATACATGAGAATTACTTGCTGAAATGTAGCTTATTTAGCATCCATGATTATGGAAAATTATGAGAAATGATTTGGAATACATTATGGTGCCTTTGGGCACGGCTTATACATTATGGTGCCTTTGGGCACGGCTTTAGTTCATTTGTTGAACATATTATGCATGCATTATGAGCAGCAAGTTATCATGAACATTTGATTATGATATTGGCTTAGTGACAATAACTTTAGATTCGAATACAAATGACATGTCATTAGGATTGAGTGCAGTATAAAATAAAGAGAATAATGATATTGCCTACACGTAAACAAGGGCGACTTTGTGTCCAACCGTGCGTGGTAGTGCCGCCTACATGTAAACAAGGGTGACTTTGTGTTCAACCGTGCGTGTAGAGCTTGCCTATATGTAAACAAGGGTGACTTTGTGTCCGACCGTACATACAGTTGACCCATACGTAAACAAGGGCGATTTTGTGTCCAACCGTGCGTAGTGGGGGATAACATGTATATAAGGGTGACTAAGTGTCCGACCGATGCATGTTGAGAAAAAGGATCCGTGTATTCGGTGAACCCAAGGTATATATTAAGTGGTCACTAGAATGCCAATATACATACATGAATTTGAGAATAAGATTGTACATCATTTATAAATTGTTTTGAAAAGGTTATGTGAACTCAAGGATGCATATGATTTAAAGAACATGAGCATGAGATGTTAGCATGCATGATTTAACAAGGCATTACAATCTATGGTTTCATCATGATTTTAAATAGATGCATTGATGATTTGTGTAGACCTACCTCACTAAGCATGTTTGCTTAAGCTCTCTTTTCATCCATGCAGAGACATAAAGGCACTTGGAGCTACGTTCGAGGCAAGGAAAACAAGGGGAAGATCACTTTGAATTTGGTATGTTTTTGGCAAATAAATTGGGCAAGGCAATATGTAACACAACCTATGCGGGGAGTGTGTACTTAGGCTTTGGTTCATGTTGTAATAAGACCATCATTGTTTGATTGTTAATTGTTGAACTTTGGATTTGTTTGAGTTGTTGAAGCATGTACTAGCATGATTGTTATGTTGCTAGTCATTCTTTAGGAAGTATGCCTATAGGTCTCCTTGTGATCTTTTCAAATGATTTAAGGTGTGTTTATGTTGATGGAGATGCCTAGGAAGGTTGCATATAGCTTCGAGTTATTAAAGTTATACTTGGGTTGGTTTAGATGAGCTTAATACGTCTCACCTCAGTCCCGAATACAAGGGGTATCGAAATACCCTGGGGCAGTATCGATACCCCTATGTATATTTGAACGTCTGTTTCGAACTAAGGTTCGGTACCAAAAGCTACTGGGCATGGGTGTTCCGAAACACCCTATGGTTGTTTGAATCAGGTGGCCATAGTTCGAACCATGGTCTGAACCAAAAGTTCATTAGACACATGTGTTTCGAAACACTTCAAGTCTGTTTCGAAACACCTGGCCTAGAAAGTGCAATTCGAGAGTTTTGAATGCATAAAACGTAGGATTTAATTTAGTAAGCGAATACAGTGGATTAATGAGTAATTTAGGAGATGTTGTGACACCATGATTCATGTTTTAACCCGAACACACATCGAGTGATATAGGATGGATGAAATACCTAATATTATATACTTCGCAATTAAGTCCATAAATGCTAGAACGTAAAATCGATTAACTAAGATACCTCGTTTGATTTCTCATTGTATGGTGAATGTGTTAAGCTTGCTTAAATGTTATCCGGTGGATTGATTGTGGATATGGTGATGCAAATTAGTTCCTTACATTTTGGTCCCTAATCATGTATGCGTTTAATTGATCGACTTATAATGGTTGAATTACGTCCGTCTCTATGTTACCTGAGTTAATTACACATAGGAGATTAATCGTGCATCTAGATAAAAAAAAGTATTATAGTTTTCAGGGTCGTTTATTGGATCGGACCCTCACGGGTTTGGTTCGATATTCCCCGTGTGACCCATTAGTACTGGTTTCGTCTAAGCCGGGCTAAGGGGGTTACATTTAGTGGTATCAGAGCCAGGTTAGTAAAATGTGTGGTTGGTTTGCCATGTTTTGTATTGGTATGTTAGAATGTTAGGTTGAACATGACATGCTTTGTTGTGGGCATACGTATAGATTGTGAGTGCACCTAGAATGACTATGAGTTAAAGAGGTGGCCAGTTACACATTGCCAATGCCAAAATGTTTTTAACTGTTCTCCGGTTTCCCTTGGATATTGCACGAATGTAAGTTTATTATGTCTTAATGTTATGTTTTAAATTGCATGTTGGAAGTTTTTGGATAATGCCTCCGAGACGTGAGACACGTGCTACCGCGAGCTTGATCACCGATGGTCAGGCCGAGGGAGAAGAGAATATGAGGGAGGAACCGCTTGCACCTCCTCCATCTGTTGGCGTGCCACCCGCTGGTGTGCCTCCGGTTCCAGTGGGAGGCCAGTTCGGAGACTTTGCCCCATTCATACAGGCTATGACGGGTGCGTTTAAGGCAGCTATGGCTGGGGTGCATGTACCGAAACCCGCACCTGCCGTTGTAGTTACCCTAGGGCTACCGCTAGAGCAATTGCGTAGTTTGGGAGGTGTTGAGTTCTGTGGATCTGACCCGAGTATAGCTGAGGAGTGGCTGGCTAGCACCGAGAGGATATTGGATCAGATGGACTGTCAGGATGCCCGTAGGTTGGGTTATGTGGTCTCTCTGCTTCAGGGGGATACTTATAGATGGTGGACTACCACGAGAGCAGGGGTAGCAGTTGCTAACCTGACTTGGGAGTACTTCAGGACCGCCTTTGTGTGAAAGTTCTTGGGTCCGTAGTACGAGGATGCGAGGAAGAGGGAGTTTATGTCCCTGGTGCAGGGCACTAGGATTGTGGATGACTATGAGATACAGTTTATCCGATTGAGTCACTATGCCCCTGTGTTAGTTCCAACGGAGCGTAAGAGGTGTGATAGGTTCCGATATGGTTTGGATCCGTAGATCAAGACATACTTGTTGGCTGCGGAGTACACTGAGTTTGATGTGCTCGTGAATCGGGCTAAGGATGTTGAGGAGTCTCTAAGGGAGGCTAGGAAGTCTTCCGATGTCGGAAAGAGGCCTAATGAGGCTAGTACCCAAGGTGGTAAGGGTAAGAAGTTTTGGGACAATCGATATAGAGCTGATCGATGCCGAGGTGATTTTTGACACGGTGGTCGTGCTCAGCAGTTTGGTAGGGGTGGTGGTGATGCAGCAGTTTGTAACTTGTGTTCTAAACGCCATCCGGGAGAGTGTTGGTGGGCCACTGGTGCCTGTATGGGTTGTGGATCTAAGGATCACAGGAGGAGGGATTGCCCGAGGTTTGCTAGTGAGGCTGGTAACCGAGCTGAGGTTATCGTGGTACCTGGCAGAGGACGCGGTGGAGGTAGAGGTCCTTTTCAGAGACAGGGAGATGGCCATAGAGTTTATGCTCAACGCGAGACCCGAAATGCTACGGATGTGGTTGCAGGTACTTTTTCTTTACGGAATGTACCGTTGTTTTCTTTGATAGATTCGAGATCTACGCATTCTTATGTTTTGAGTGAGCATGCACACGTGTTGGATATCCCTGTTGATGTTTTAGATGTGGGAGTTGTGGTTACTAGTTCTTTGGGTGAGACGGTGACCGTAAGAAGGTTGTATAGGAGATGTCCGTTGGAGGTGCAAGGGCATGTCTTTGAGGTTGACTTGATGGAGTTGCCGTTTCATGATTTTGACCTTATCTTAGGGGTTGATTGGTTGACGGAACATAGAGCTGTGGTGGATTTTGAAAAGAAACGGGTTACCTTGAGGTTGTTAGATGGTGGCGAGGTTGTGGTTAGGAGTGAGTATACCGGATTCTTGTCCAATGTAGTTTCGGCCTTACAAGCGGAAAAGTTGATGCAACATGGTGGTGTAGCATATCTAGCTTATGTGATGAATCCGGGGATAGGAGAGGTTCGGGTGTAGGACATTCGAACATTATGTGACTTTCCGGAAGTTTTTCCTGAGGATTTACCAGGATTACCTCCTGATCGTGATGTGGTGTTTAGTATCAAGCTTTATGCTGGTACTAATCCGGTGTCCATTGCTCCTTATCGCATGGCACCTAAGGAGTTAAAGTAGCTAAAGATGTAGTTGCAGGAGTTGCTTGACCGTGGTTTTATACGACTGAGTGTGTCATCTTGGGGTGCACCGGTGTTGTTTGTGAAGAAGAAAGATAGCACAATGAGGATGTACATTGATTACCGGCAATTGAATAAGTTGACCGTGAAGAATAAGTATCCTTTGCCGAGGATTGATGATTTGTTTGATCAGTTTCGAGGAACAAGTGTGTTCTTGAAGATTGATTTGAGATCGGGATACTACCAATTGAAAGTGAAAGAGGAGGATGTGTTGAAAACGGCTTTTCGGACAAGGTATGGTCATTATGAGTTTTTGGTGATGTCGTTTGGTTTGACGAATGCCCCTGCTGCTTTTATGGATATGATGAACCGGGTGTTTCACGAGTACTTGGATCAGTTTGTGGTAGTGTTCATAGATGATATCCTCGTGTATTCACGTACCGAGGAAGATCATGATCGGCATTTGCGGTTGGTGTTGCAAGCGTTGAAAGAGAACCAGTTGTATGCTAAGTTAAGTAAGTGTGAGTTTTGGTTAAAACAGGTGGTGTTTCTTGGTCATGTGGTGTCGGGAAAGGGTATTAGTGTTGATCCAAAGAAGATAGAGGCTGTTATGGGTTGGAAGCAACCGAGATCGGTGTCGGAGGTTCAGAGTTTCCTAGGTTTGGCTGGGTATTATCGTAGGTTCGTTGACGGTTTTTCGAGCATTGCTACTCCTATGACTAAGTTGTTGCAAAAGAAAGTTACTTTTGAGTGGAAAGAAATTCAACAAATGAGTTTTGAGAAGTTGAAGGAAGTGTTGACTAGTGCACCGGTGTTGGTTCAACCCGAATCCGGTAAGGATTTCGTGGTTTATAGTGATGCATCATACGTTGGTCTTGGGTGTGTTTTGATGCAAGAGGGGAAAGTTGTAGCTTATGCTTCTAGACAGTTGAGGGTACATGAAAAGAACTATCCGACACATGATTTGGAGTTGGCGGCGGTGGTTTTTTCTTTGAAGATTTGGAGACATTATTTGTGTAACCCCCTTAGCCCGACCTAGACGAAACCGACATTAACGGGTTACACGGGGAATATCAAACCAAAACCGCGAAGGTTCGATTCGATAAACAATCCTAACACCGTTATTTTTTTTATTTTATCTTAGCTAGATGCATAACCTTATTCCTACGTGACAAGGTCTCATACAAAGCATTGTCGGTAACACATTAATTAAAAGCAAACATCCGATTAAACACTAACATAGATTAGGGACTAAAACGTAAAACTTTTAAATTCAATTAGTAGAGTAGAAATTCTTTCCATCAATAATCAATTAAACATACAAGAGTTCCTCATAGCAAATTTCAACTCAAACGGATCATTCTAACATCATCGATTGCATGTTTCTTTAATTTAGGGACCAAAATGTAAATTTCCCAAAATACAAGGACTTCATCCAAATTAAGTTAACCATCTTGAAATTAAATCAACTTTAAGCATGCATGCAAAATTTCAGCTCAAAATAACATCTACAAGTACCTTAATCGAACAAAGGAAGAAAACCGGGACTAAAATATAATTTCCAGCAACTTTCAATTCTAGGTGATCAATGGTTTCGAAACCTTCCCAGAGGTTCTGAAACTTTTTGAAAAAGGTTTCGAAACTTTCCTTGATAGTTTCGAAACTTGTCGCGTCCAGTAGCTTCCCAGAATTAAAACTGCCCGAAAGGTTCCGAAACCTTATGAAGGTTTCGAAACTATTTGACAAAGGTTTCGGAACCTTCAATCAAAGGTTTCGAAACTTTGGGTCTGGAACCAATTATTTCATTTCACTAAGTACACACCAAATGCTCAAAATTCAACCATTAATTAGAACCACTAAATGCATCAATCCTAAACATGATTAACATCATATGGCACATAATCAACAACGTCATGGACATCATTCAAGCTATAGGCATGCTCCCTAGGAAAAGTGATGTACAACATTTCAATCCAACAAATACATGCTAGAACATGCTTCAACCATTCAAGTAGTTCCAAAGTTCAACAATTAACATCCAATAAAAATGGTCCTATTACAACATAAACCAAAGCCCAATTACACACACTATACATGGTTTGGGTTACACATTGCCTTGCCCAATTTATTTGCCAAAACATACCAAATTTCAAGTGGTCTTCCCCTTGGATTCCTTGCCCCGAACAAGCTCCAAGTGCCTTTATTTTTCTGCATGGATGAAAAGAGAGCTTAAGCAATCTTGCTTAGTGAGGTAGCTCCACAAATAATCATCAATGCATTTATTTAAAACCATGAAGAAACCATAATGTGCAATACTTGTCAAATCATGCATGCCAAAATTTTATATCCAACTTCATTAAAACATATGCATCCTTGAGTTCACATAACCATGTCCAAACAATTTACAAAAGATGCTCAAACCTTTCCTCAATTTCATGTATGTATATTGGCTTTCTAGTGAACACTTAATGTGAACCTTGAGCTCACCGAATACACGGATCTTGAGACATTCGTCCCGTCAGGACACAAAGTCCCCATCATGACACAAAGTCAACTTTAACATGACACTAAGTCAACTTTAGCACTACCACGCTCGTTTAGACACAAAGTCCCCTTGTTACGCGTGTAGGCGGCTCTATCACGCACGTTAGACACAAAGTCCCCTTGTTACGCGTGTAGGCAAATATTCCGTACGGGTCTATCACGCACGTTAGACACAAAGTCCCCTTGTTACGCGTGCAGACAAATTCAATATTCTCTTTATTTTATAGTGCACTCAATCCTAATAACATGTCATTCGTATTTGAAACTAAAGTTAGTGTCACTAAGCCAATATCATAATCAAATGTGCATGATAACTTTCTGCTCATACTGCATGCATAAAATATTCAACAAATGAACCAAAGCCATTCCCAAAGGCACCATCATGTATAAGGCAAATAACCATATTGTATTTCAAATCATATAACTTGCTGCTCATAAAGCATGCATAATATGTTCAACAAATGAACCAAAGCCATGCCCAAAGGCACCATCATATAATAGGCAAATAACCATGTGATTCTCCAAATCATTTCTCATAATTTTTCATAATCATGGATGCTAAATAAACCATGCATTTTCAGCAAGTATCTCTCATGTATGCATCAATTCAAAACATGCTCATGCACTTCCATAAATCCCATTGCATTACCAATAAAATACCTTTGTCAAAATTGCCGAAACTCATATCGGTTCATCAAAAACAAATACTTTACTTACTCTTGAACTATGGAAGGTTTTCACACTCTTCCATAGCCCCCCAAAACAGAACATACCAAACGCATTTCGCTTTTAATCCGAAAACCACTCACCAACAAGCGAAACAAGCTTTCGCCGCTTTCCGATGATCGCACCAAACGCACCAGCAATCAAGCTTCTTCTTGTACCTCTTCTACAACATTAAAAACAGAGCATTCTCACATCATAACATGCTCAAACCAACAGCCATATCCGATCACCATTAAACTACCAAAAACTTAGCCGAAAAGACCGAAAACTAAGCCGAAACGCATCTGAACAACATCAGCTCAAAACCTAACGAATCTAACATCTAATCGACTTCAATTATGATCCAAAAACACATCCAAACCATCCTTATATCTCCAGCAACATCTAAGCATCTAAAACAACCCATAACACAACCGAAAAACACCTTAAAACTACACCGATTACATTATTCCGGGATTTAATTAATGTGATCTCAAATCAAGACTCAATTAATCATTAAATCATCATAAAAACATGATTGAAATCATACAATTTCCAGCATTAAACAAGATCCATAAAGATCTCACAAAAACATAACAAAAACATTAGATCTAACATTAAAAACATTGAATCAAGTGTTTATTCAAAGATTAGCAAGCTAATACTTGGGAATTTCAATAAAGAACCTTAGAAAATAATAAAAATCCAGAAAATTACCTTTAAGATCTATTCACCAAAATTAGGAGATTTTCCCCTTCTTGATTCCTTGCAATTTGATGAAGATTTGATGAAATCAATGCATAGGTTTTGTAAAGAATGGAAGGATAATGCAAATGATGTAAAAAGATGCAAAAATCAGCAAGGAATTGAGAAGAAAAGATGATGAGAAAGTGGAGAGAAAATGAGAGAAAAAGATGAGAGAAAAATGGGTCAAAAGTAGTTTTAGGAGAAAATGATTAAGAAACCAAATTAAAGTAATTAAAATATTTATTTTGGTGAATAAATCATCATTAAAATTAAAAATGGGTTTATGGCCCTCTAAGGATTCTAAGTTTAGCTTGCTTTTCAATTTAGTCACTAAAATACCATAATGGCCGAAAATCATAAATTAGTCCCCCAATTTTTTCCAAAAATTACAAATCGGTCATTTATGCATAATTAAGCATAATTAAAAATCATTATAAAAATCCAAATCATTTTCTTTTAAATTTGAAACATATTTTTAATACTTCAAATCACCTTCCAAATTATTATTTTTCTTAATTAAAAATATCCTTATTTTATTTTTCCCGAAATTAATGAACCGAAGAACCTGATTTGACCCGAATCGAATTTCCCCTAACTATGCCTAAACTAATAACCCTAAAAACGGGATGTTACAACTCTCCCCCTCTTAAGAAAATTTCGTCCTCGAAATTTACCTCAAGTAAACAAGTGAGGAAACTGCTACTCCATACTTTTCCATGTCTCCCAAGTTACCTCTTCGACACCTCGATGTTTCCAAAGCACTTTAACCAAAACTATGGTCCTCCCTCGAAGAAATTTTGTATCCACATCCAAAATCCTCACCGGTTCTTCCTCATAACTCATATCCTCTCTCAACTCGATCTCCTCATCCGGAACAACATGAGAAGGATCCGATCTATGTCTACGAAGCATCGATACATGAAAAACATCATGCATCTTACTCAACTCTTCCGGCAACCTCAACCTATAAGCAACATAACCAACACGCTCTAACACTTCATATGATCCAATAAAACGTGGACTCAACTTCCCCTTACGACCAAACCTCATCACTTTCTTCCATGGAGAAACCTTAAGAAACACTTTGTCCCCAACATCATACTCTATCTCCCTACGTTTCAAATCGGCATAGGACTTCTGCCTATCCGAAGCTTCCCTGAGCTTAGCACATATCAACTTAACCTTCTCATCCGTATCCTTCAACACTTGAGGCAAAGAAACATACTTTTGTCCAACTTTCTTCCAACACAAAGGTGTACGACACCTACGCCCATACAACGCCTCAAACGGTGCCATCTGTATACTCGTCTGAAAGCTATTATTATAAGCAAACTCTACCAACGGCAACTGTTTCTCCCAAGAACCCTGAAACTCGATGATACAACACATCAACATATCCTCCAAAGTCTGAATAACACGCTCAGACTGTTCATCCGTCTGTGGATGATAAGCCGTACTAAAACTAAGCCTCGTACCCAAAGCTGTCTGTAAACTCCTCCAAAACTTGGACGTAAACCGCGGATCCCTATCCGATATGATCGACTTAGGCACACCATGCAACCTTACCACCTCAGAAACATACAAACCCGCCAACTTATCCATGGAGTACGTCGTATGCATGGCAAGAAAATATGCACACTTCGTAAACCTATCAACTATCACCCAAATAGAATCCTTTTTGGACGGTGTTAAAGGTAACCCCGTCACAAAATCCATGGTGACTCTCTCCCACTTCCATTCCGGAACTTGAACCGGTTGCAACAAACCTGTAGGAAACTGATGTTCAGCTTCCAC
This sequence comes from Abelmoschus esculentus, assembly GCA_035048815.1. Classification (NCBI taxonomy): domain Eukaryota; kingdom Viridiplantae; phylum Streptophyta; class Magnoliopsida; order Malvales; family Malvaceae; genus Abelmoschus; species Abelmoschus esculentus. Next base: position 13,949,179 of record JAUCBN010000007.1, on the reverse strand, counting down.
CCGCTGACACACCATACAACGAGAAACAAACTCCGTCACATCTCTCTTTAAACCAACCCAAAAGTACACACTTTTGAGATCTCTATACATCTTCACACTACCCGGATGCATAGCAAACGGACTAGTATGCGCTCCTGCTAAAATAGCTTACCTCAACTCAACCTCATCCGGCACCATAATCTGACCCCTACACCATAACATCTCCTCCTTATTAAAACGATACTCGGTCGGTCTATCCTTAGCCATATCCTCCACAAAAGGTATCAACGTCTCATCCTCTAACCGTTTCACCTTATCATCTCAACCAAGATAGGCTTTACTTACAACTCCACCACTCAACCACCTTTCTTTGAAATACTCAACTTAGCAAACATCACTCTCAACTCAACCGCCGTCTTACGGCTCAAAGATTCAGCCATCACCTTAGTTTTCCCGGATGATACACAACAGACAACCCACACTTACCCTCTTTGGACAACCAACAAATTCTTTCCCCACACCAAAGCAACAATGCACCAACCACCACACCATCTCAACCTCTATAGAAAACATAGCTCAAAAGAAAACCCCATAAGGTTGATAACCAACACGTGATAACTGCGACGGTTTCCACACCATCACCATCGAACTAAGCTTACTTTGGACATCCTCCCACATACCTGGTAACCAACCAAGCCTTTCACCAACCTCCACCCCACACAACAAACTTCAGACTAACTTGTACCAAAACTATCAACATTGTCTTAAGCAAACTCCACCACCAACAACTACTTCATTATGAGTCATATTAACCATATCACAACGTCACAACATATCATCCACTTACCTATGAATGATAAAATCCAACATCCAAACAGCAACCTATGTCGGTCCTAAAAACTTTCAAATCTTATCATGTTCTAGATACACCAATCACACAACTTCTCAACGGAACTTAGAAACCCAAGAAAACCATACTCAAACAAACGATTTACCCAACAACCCTCATAAGAAAACTCCATACCATCGATAGAACTTACTACCAACTTATGATGATTCTTTCTGACTTCACCCTTTGTACCTTTACTACTAATAATAACCCAAAGAAAATTGATACTCACTTACCTTATCAGCATGACAAACATTTACATATGATTTCAACATAATCCAAACCAACTTAGTCAAATACACACGTTTTTCCCCAACTCCTAGCACAACTTTCACCACCAAACCCATGGAAAAAGATTACCATAAGCCCTGCTCAGGATACCATTCCATCTCGACACTTTCCGTAGCAACCATGCAGTTAACATAACACAAAAAGATTCTCAACGAAAAACTAAACCTTGCCAAGAACATATCCTTCACTAAACCCTAAACAAACACTTTGCCACGACTTGTCCCCGACCAACTTTACCAAGGTTGAATTCGCTCATAGATCCACCATATAACCAAGTCTACCTATAGGTTAACCAAACTTTTTCCCTTGTAACTCAACAACAACCAGGCTTATCTCACATAACAAACTCCCATTGCAAGCCTCCTTATGTAAACCAAGTCATCCCCAGTTGCTAACATTCTGCAAAACATATCATACAAGGACTTACCAACTTTGTGTCAAACTCAACACTATACTCATCACAACGACAATATTTCCAACTTAAGGTTTAGCCACCACAACCAACTCAACACCATGGTTCAAACTTTAAAATCTACACATCATTAAGTATCTTGACACTTAACCCCATATTTTTTTTTATTATCAACTCGTCGACAAACCAACTCCTACATTAACTATACCATAACAAAATCCAAACTTGTAGAATCATTCCTTTCACTTGCTCCAACATCTCTTATTTTATAACCTTGCCAAAGCGGTAACCATATTGATGAAACATCCCCAAACACGAACCCACTGAACATAAAACCTTAAAACACTTTTCGATAAAAACAAACTCATCAAACTGAACAATTTCTACAAACCATAAATTGTCCAGCGACCCATATACACCACTCAAACATCATCAAAAACTAACTTTACCCGAAGTATATCCAACTCAACATCCGGCAAACACAACGTGTACACTTTCCTCCTTTATAGTATAACTAAACATCTCAAGGTCACAACAATCTATGATTCAAACCCCCGATTTCACAACTCTCATACCAGACTATATCTCATATTTTACTTCTATCCCAACCATACCAGATCGGTTACAACCCCCGATCTAACTGCACATTCACCATACTACAAAGAATTCCATATAATTTCCATAAAATAACTTCACATCACTTAGAGTAACATCAACCTGCCTTTCTCTACAAAACATGCTGCAACCTTGTTACAACCTCCAGATCTTAACTAGAAAGAATCCGCAAAACTCAGCCTCACCTTTAGTAATGACCATCCCAAACTAACCATAACTTAGGGTATTTACCTTGGTTTCAAACATTCACAACTTAGAGACCAACCACTCATTGTTCATCCAAGACTATTCCCTATCCAAAAGGGTAGCTTGCCCACTACACACTCAGCTTAACACCACAAGAAAGTTCTTTCAACCTCTTTTTTTTATATACCTTCACCTTAAAAGAACCAACCACACTCCACTTACACCCTCAAGGAGCTACTCGCAAGTGTGAACAAATGTATGCATGATTTCCTGTATGCCCTCATAAATGCCTAAGCAAGTGCATATGCATGTATATGCAATTTCTAATGTTATGCTCAAGAATGCATGCATTTCCTACATTATCTATAGATATATACATATATGTGCTCTTATTCTATGCATGATTATTGTTCACACTTACAAATAACATCCTCAATTCCAACAACCTCAACTACCATCTTATTGACAACTCCCAAGTCAGATTAGCAACATCCGTATCAGCTTCAACAGACTAAAACACAACCGAAAGAACAGTGCAACACCACAAACTAACCTTCCGGCCTAACCGAAGGCACACTCACAGAGGAGGAAGAATTTACTCTTCCCTAGCAGTCGTTTCATCTTCCATCTTGACCATCAAAATTCATACCACAGTATCCAGTGACTTACGTCTCAAAAATATATTCAAAAACTTTAATCATGCAGTTTAAAACATAATTTTCAAATAAAACAAACTTACATTCGGGCAAGATCCAAGGGAAAACTGAGAACATCTGAAAACATGTTGGCATAGGCAATGTATAACCGACCACCTCTTTTACTCATAATTATTCTAGATGCACTCCCAATCCAAACGTATACCCACAACAAGGCATGTCATATTCAATCCAACATCCTAACATCTCAACACAAAACATGGCAAACCAATACATACTTGACAAACCAACAACACACTTTACCAACCAACAACACATTTTATTAAACCTGGCTCTGATACCACCAAATGTAACCCCCTTAGCCCGGCCTAGACGAAACCGGCACTAACGGGTTACATGGGGAATATCAAACCAAACCTACGAAGGTTCGATTCGATAAACAACCCTAACACCGTTATTTTTCTTATTTTATCTTAGCTAGATGCATAACCTTATTCCTACATGATAAGGTCTCATACAAAGCATTGTCGGTAACACATTAATTAAAAGCAAACATCCGATTAAATACTAACATAGATTAGGGACTAAAACGTAAAACTTTTAAATTCAATTAGTAGAGTAGAAATTCTTTCCATCAATAATCAATTAAACATACAAGAGTTCCTCATAGCAAATTTCAACTCAAATGGATCATTCTAACATCATCGATTGCATGTTTCTTTAATTTAGGGACCAAAATGTAAATTTCCCAAAATACAAGGACTTCATCCAAATTAAGTTAACAATCTTGAAATTAAATCAACTTTAAGCATGCATGCAAAATTTCAGCTCAAAATAACATCTAAAAGTACCTTAATCGAACAAAGGAAGAAAACCGGGACTAAAATATAATTTCCAACAACTTTCAATTCTAGGTGATCAATGGTTTCGAAACCTTCCCAGAGGTTCCGAAACTTTTTGAAAAAGGTTTCAAAACTTTCCTTGATAGTTTCGAAACTTGTCGCGTCCAGTAGCTTCCCAGAATTAAAATTGCCCGAAAGGTTCCGAAACCTTATGAAGGTTTCGAAACTATTTGACAAAGGTTTCGGAACCTTCAATCAAAGGTTTCGAAACTTTGGGTCTGGAACCAATTATTTCATTTCACTAAGTACACACCAAATGCTCAAAATTCAACCATTAATTAGAACCACTAAATGCATCAATCCTAAACATGATTAACATCATATGGCACATAATCAACAACGTCATGGACATCATTCAAGCTATAGGCATGCTCCCTAGGAAAAGTGATGTACAACATTTCAATCCAACAAATACATGCTAGAACATGCTTCAACCATTCAAGTAGTTCCAAAGTTCAACAATTAACATCCAATAAAAATGGTCCTATTACAACATAAACCAAAGCCCAATTACACACACTATACATGGTTTGGGTTACACATTGCCTTGCCCAATTTATTTGCCAAAACATACCAAATTTCAAGTGGTCTTCCCCTTGGATTCCTCCCGAACAAGCTCCAAGTGCCTTTATTTTTCTGCATGGATGAAAAGAGAGCTTAAGCAATCTTGCTTAGTGAGGTAGCTCCACAAATAATCATCAATGCATTTATTTAAAACCATGAAGAAACCATAATGTGCAATACTTTCTGCATAATCAATCATCAACGCGTGTAGACAAATTCAATATTCTCTTTATTTTATAGTGCACTCAATCCTAATGACATGTCATTCGTATTCGAAACTAAAGTTAGTGTCACTAAGCCAATATCATAATCAAATGTGCATGATAACTTTCTGCTCATAATGCATGCATAAAATGTTCAACAAATGAACCAAAGCCATGCCCAAAGGCACCATCATGTATAAGGCAAATAACCATGTGGTTCTCCAAATCATTTCTCATAATTTTTCATAATTATGGATGCTAAAAAACCATGCATTTTCAGCAAGTATCTCTCATGTATGCATCAATTCAAAACATGCTTATGCACTTCCATAAATCCCATTGCATTACCAATAAAATACCTTTGTCAAAATTGCCGAAACTCATATCGGTTCATCAAAAACAAATACTTTACTTACTCTTGAATAATGGAAGGTTTTCACACTCTTCCATAGCCCCCAAAAACAGAACGTACCAAACGCATTTCGCTTTTAATCCAAAAACCACTCACCAACAAGCGAAACAAGCTTTCGCCGCTTTCCGATGATCGCACCAAACGCACCAGCAATCAAGCTTCTTCTTGTACCTCTTCTACAACATTAAAAACAGAGCATTCTCACATCATAACATGCTCAAACCAACAGCCATATCCGATCACCATTAAACTACCAAAAACTTAGCCGAAAAGACCGAAAACTAAGCCGAAACGCATCCGAACAACATCAGCTCAAAACCTAACGAATCTAACATCTAATCGACTTCAATTATGATCCAAAAACACATCCAAACCATCCTTATATCTCCAGCAACATCTAAGCATCTAAAACAACCCATAACACAACCGAAAAACACCTTAAAACTACACCGATTACATTATTCCGGGATTTAATTAATGTGATCTCAAATCAAGACTCAATTAATCATTAAATCATCATAAAAACATGATTGAAATCATACAATTTCCAGCATTAAACAAGATCCATAAAGATCTCACAAAAACATAACAAAAACATTAGATCTAACATTAAAAACATTGAATCAAGTGCTTATTCAAAGATTAGCAAGCTAATACTTGGGAATTTCAATAAAGAACCTTAGAAAATAATAAAAATCCAGAAAATTACCTTTAAGATCTATTCACCAAAATTAGGAGATTTTCCCCTTCTTGATTCCTTGCAATTTGATGAAATCAATGCATAGGTTTTGTAAAGAATGGAAGGATGATGCAAATGATGTAAAAAGATGCAAAAATCAGCAAGGAATTGAGAAGAAAAGATGATGAGAAAGTGGAGAGAAAATGAGAGAAAAAGATGAGAGAAAAATGGGTCAAAAGTAGTTTTAGGAGAAAATGATTAAGAAACCAAATTAAAGTAATTAAAATATTTATTTTGGTGAATAAATCATCATTAAAATTAAAAATGGGTTTATGGCCCTCTAAGGATTCTAAGTTTAACTTGCTTTTCAATTTAGTCACTAAAATACCATAATGGCCGAAAATCACAAATTAGTCCCCCAATTTTTTCCAAAAATTACAAATCGGTCATTTATGCATAATTAAGCATAATTAAAAATCATTATAAAAATCCAAATCATTTTCTTTTAAATTTGAAACATATTTTTAATACTTCAAACCACCTTCCAAATTATTATTTTTCTTAATTAAAAATATCCTTTTTTTATTTTTCCCGAAATTAATGAACCGGAGAATCCGATTCGACCCGAATCGAATTTCCCCTAACTATGCCTAAACTAATAACCCCAGAAACGGGATGTTACAATTTGTATGGAGAGAAGTGTATTATATATACGGATCTTAAGAGTTTGAAGTATCTCATGTCACAGAAGGATTTGAATCTTAGGCAACGAAGATGGATGGAGTTCCTTAAGGATTATGATTTATCTATTGAGTATCATCCGGGGAAAGCCAATGTAGTGGCTGATGCTTTAAGCCGTAAGGCGGCTGTTGAGTTGAGAGCAATGTTTGCTAGGTTGAGTATTTCTAAGGAAGGTGGTTTGGTGGCGGAGTTGCAAGTAAAACCTGTTTTGGTTGAGATGATCAAGGTGAAACAGTTGGAGGATGAGGCTTTGGTACCTTTTGTGGAGGATATTGCTGATGGTAGGCCGACCGATTATCATTTTGATGATGATGAGGTGTTGTGTTTTAGAGGTCGAATTGTGGTGCCGGATGATCAAGAGTTGAGGCAAGCTATCTTGGTGGAGGCTTATACTAGTCCATTTGCTATGCATCCGGGTAGTGTGAAGATGTATAGAGATCTCAAAAGTGTGTACTTTTGGGTTGGTTTAAAGAGAGATGTGATGGAGTTTGTTTCTCGTTGTATGGTGTGTCAGCGGGTGAAAGCTGAACATCAGTTCCCTGCAGGTTTGTTGCAACCGGTTCAGGTTCCGGAATGGAAATGGGAGAGAGTTACCATCGATTTTGTGACGGGGTTGCCATTAACACCGTCCAAAAAGGATTCTATATGGGTGATTGTTGATAGGTTTACGAAGTGTGCATATTTTCTTGTCGTGCATACGACGTACTCCATGGATAAGTTGGCAGATTTGTATGTTTCTGAGGTTGTGAGATTGCATGGGGTGCCTAAGTCGATCATATCGGATAGAGATCCGCGGTTTACATCCAAGTTTTGGAGGAGTTTGCAGACAGCCTTGGGTATGAGGCTTAGCTTTAGTACGACTTATCATCCACAGACGGATGTACAATCTGAGCGTGTTATACAGACTTTGGAGGATATGTTGAGATGTTGTGTTATCGAGTTTCAAAGTTCTTGGGAGAAGCAATTGTCGTTGGTAGAGTTTGCTTATAATAATAGTTTTCAAACGAGTATACAGATGGCACCGTTTGAGGCGTTGTATGGGCGTAAGTGTCGTACACCTTTGTGTTGGAAAGAAGTTGGAAAAAAGTATGTTTCTTTGCCTCAAGTGTTGAAGGATACGAATGAGAAACTTAAGTTGATATGTACTAAACTTAAGGAAGCTTTGGAGAGGCAGAAATCCTATGCCGATTTGAAGCGTAGGGAGATAGAGTATGATGTTGGGGACAAAATGTTTCTTAAGGTTTCTCCATTGAAGAAGGTAATGAGGTTTGGACGTAAGGGTAAGTTTAGTCCTCGTTTTATTGGACCATATGAGGTGTTGGAGCGTGTTGGTCCTGTTGCTTATAGGTTGAGATTGCCGGAGGAGTTGAGTAAGATGCATGATGTTTTTCATGTGTCAATGCTTCGTAGATATAGATCGGATCCTTCTCATGTGGTACCGGTTGAGGAGATCGAGTTAAGAGAGGATATGAGTTATGAGGAAGAACCGGTGAGAATTTTGGATGTGGATACAAAGGTTCTTCGAGGGAAGACCATAGATTTGGTTAAAGTGCTTTGGAAACACCGAGGTGTTGAAGAAGCAACTTGGGAGACAAGGAAAAGCATAGAGGAGCAATTTCCTCACTTGTTTACTTCAGGTAAATTTCGAGGACGAAATTTTCTTAAGAGGGGGAGAGTTGTAACATCCCATTTTTGGGGTTATTAGTTTAGGCTTAGTTAGGGGAATTCGATTCGGGTCGAATCGGGTTCTCCGGTTCATTAATTCCGGGAAAATAAAATAAGAGTATTTTTAATTAAGGAAAAAAAATAATAGTTTTGGAATATGGTTTCAAATATTAAAAATATATTTCAAATTAAAAGAAAATAATTTGGATTTTATAATGATTTTTAATTATGCTTAATTATGCATAAGTGATCGATTTGTAATTTTTGGAAAATTGGAGGACTACTTTGTAATTTTCGGAAATTACATGTTTTAGTGACTAAATTGAAAAGCAAGCTAAACTTAGAATCCTTAGAGGGTCATAAACCCATTTCTAATTTTTAATAATGATTTATTCACCAAAATATATTTTTAATTACTTTAATTAGATTTTTAATCATTTTCTCTCAAAACCACTTTTTCTCTTATTTTCTCTCCACTTTCTCTTCATCTTTTCTCTTCAATTCCTTGCTGATTTTTGCATCTTTTTCAACAAAGATTACATCATTTGCATCATCTTTTCATCCTTTACAAAACCTAAGCATCAATTTCATCAAATCTACATCAAATTGCAAGGAATCAAGAAGGGGAAAATTACATATTTTTGGTGAATAGATCTTGAAGGTAATTTTCTGCATTTTTATTCTTTTCTAAGGTTTTTTATTGAAATTCACAAGTATTAGCTTGCTAATCTTTGAATAAAAACTTGATTCTATGTTTTTAATGTTAGATCTAGTGTTTTTGTGGAAGTTTTTGTGAAATCTTTTTGGATCTCATGTAATACTAGAATTAGATGGATTTAATTGTGTTTTTATGTTAATTAAATGATTAATTGAATCTTCGTTTGATAGCACATTAATTTAATCCCGGAATAATGCAATCGGTGTAGTTTTAAGGTGCTTTTCGGTTGTTTTATGGGCTGTTTTAGATGCTTAATTGTTGCTGGAGATATAAGGATGGTTTGGATGTGTTTTTGGATCATAATTGAGGTGGATTAGATGTTAGATTCGTTAGGTTTTGGGCTGATGTTGTTCGGATGTGTTTCGGCTTAGTTTACGGTCTTTTCGGCTAAGTTTTCGGTAGTTTAATGGTGATCGGATGTGGCTGTTGGTTTGAGCATGTTATGATCTAAGAATGCTCTGTTTTTAATGTTGTAAAAGAGGTACAAGAAGAAGCTTGAGTGCTGGTGCGTTGGTGCGATCATCAGATAGCGGCGGAAGCTCGTTTCGCTTGTTGGTGAGTGGTTACGGATTTTAAAGCGAATCGCGTTTGGTACGATCTGTTTTGGGGACTATGGAAGAGTGTGAAAACCTTCCATAGTTCAAGAGTAAGTAAATTAATTGTTTTTGAAAAACCGATATGAGTTTCAGCTACATTTGATAAAGGCATTATGTTGGTAATGCAATGAGATTTATGAAAATGCATGAGCATGATTTGAAATGGTGCATACATGCGAATTACTTGCTGAAATGTAGCTTATTTAGCATCCATGATTATGGAAAATTATGAGAAATGATTTGGAATACATTATGGTGCCTTTGGGCACGGCTTATACATTATGGTGCCTTTGGGCACGGCTTTGGTTCACTTGTTGAACATATTATGCATTCATTATGAGCAGCAAGTTTTCATGCACATTTGATTATGATATTGGCTTAGTGACACTAACTTTAGATTCAAATACAAATGACATGTCATTAGGATTGAGTGCAGTATAAAATAAAGAAAATAATGATATTGCCTACACGTAAACAAGGGCGACTTTGTATCCAACCGTGCGTGGTAGTGCCGCTTACACGTAAACAAGGGTGACTTTGTGTCCAACCGTGCGTGTAGAGCTTGCCTATATGTAAACAAGGGAGACTTTGTATCCGACCGTGCATATAGTTGACCCATACGTAAACAAGGGCGACTTTGTGCCCAACCGAGCGTAGTGAGGGATAACATGTATATAAGGGTGACTAAGTGTCCGATCGATGCATGTTGAGAAAAAGGATTCGTGTATTCGATGAGCCCAAGGTTCACATTAAGTGGTCACTAGAATGCCAATATACATACATGAATTTGAGAATAAGATTGTACATCATTTATATATTGTTTTGAAAATGTTATGTGAACTCAAGGATGCATATGATTTAAAGAACATGAGCATGAGATGTTAGCATGCATGATTTAACAAGGTATTACAATCTATGGTTTCATCATGATTTTAAATAGATGCATTGATGATTTGTGTAGACCTACCTCACTAAGCATGTTTGCTTAAGCTCTCTTTTCATCCATGCAGAGAAATAAAGGCACTTGGAGCTACGTTCGAGACAAGGAAACCAAGGGGAAGATCACTTTGAATTTGGTATGTTTTTGGCAAATAAATTGGGCAAGGCAATGTGTAACACAACCTATGCGGGGAGTGTGTACTTAGGCTTTGGTTCATGTTGTAATAAGACCATCATTGTTTGATTGTTAATTGTTGAACTTTGGATTTGTTTGAGTTGTTGAAGCATGTACTAGCATGATTGTTATGCTGCTAGTCATTCTTTAGGAAGCATGCCTATAGGTCTCCTTGTGATCTTTCCAAATGATTTAGGGTGTGTTTATGTTGATGGAGATGCCTAAGAAGGTTGCATATAGTTTCGGGTTATTAAAGTTATACTTGGGTTGGTTTAGATGAGCTTAATACGTCTTACCTCAGTCCCGAATACAGGGGGTATCGAAACACCCTGGGGCAGTATCGATACCCCTATGCATATTTGAACGTCTGTTTCGAACTAAGGTTCGGTACCAAAAGCTACTGGGCATGGGTGTTCCGAAACACCCTATGGTTGTTTCGAAACAGGTGGTCATAGTTCGAACCATGATCTGAACCAAAAGTTCACTGGACACATGTGTTTCGAAACACTTCAAGTCTGTTTCGAAACACCTGGCCTAGAAAGGGCAATTCGAGAGTTTTGAATGCATGAAACGTAGGATTTAATTTAGTAAGCGAATACAGTGGATTTATGAGTAATTTAGGAGATGTTGTGACACCATGATTCATGTTTTAACCCGAACACACATCGAGTGATATAGGATGAATGAAATACCTAATATTACATACTTTGCAATTAAGTCCATAAATGCTAGAACGTAAAATCGATTAACTAGGATACCTCGTTTGATTTCTCATTGTATGGTGAATGTGTTAAGCTTGCTTAAATATTATCCGGTGGATTGATTGTGGATATGGTGATGCAAATTAGTTCCTTACATTTTGGTCCCTAATCATGTATGCGTTTAATTGATCGAATTATAATGGTTGAATTGCGTCCGTCTCTGTGTTACCTGAGTTAATTACACATAGAAGATTAATCATGCATCTAGATAAAAAAAAAGTATTACGGTTTTCAGGGTCGTTTATTGGATCAGACCCTCACGGGTTTGGTTCAATATTCCCCGTGTGACCCATTAGTACTGGTTCCGTCTAAGCCGGGCTAAGGGGGTTATAAAAGCAAAAAGTTATTAATTCAAATTTTATGAGCTTAAATAGTTAATTATGGGTTTTGAACAGAATTATATAAATTAATATCAAAATTTTAGCTTTTTACACGGTTAAAATTTGAATGGATTCTCTATCAAGCCCATTTAGATATGCACATTTTAATCCCAACAAAACAACAACCAAATGTTATAAAACAAATTTTATGAGTCAACATTTTTAATTATGGGCATTTGAAAAATATTGTAGAGATTAATCTAAAATTTCAAACTTTTTACTCTGTAAAATTCTAACGGATTCCCTATAAATCTCATTTAGACATGCATGTTTTATTCCCAACAAAAAGACAACCAAATGTTATTAAATCAAATTTCATGAGTTCAAATAGTTGCTTTTGAACAAAATTATACAATTTAATCTAAAAGTTTTAGCTTTTTACTCGGTTAAAATTCGAACGGATTCTCAATAAAGCCCATTTAGACATGAACGTTTTAATTCCAACAAAAGGACAACCGAATGTTATTAAATAAAATTTTATGAGTTCAAATAGATAATTATGGGCTTTTGAATAAAATTATGTAGATTAAACTCAAATTTTTAGCTTCTTACTCGGTTAAAATTAGAATGGATTCACTATAAACTCCATTTAGACATGCAGGTTTTAATCCGAACAAAACGACAACCAAATGTCATTAAATCAAATTTTGTGAGTTCAAATAGTTAATTATGGTCTTTTGAACAAAATTATACAATTTAATCTAAAATTTTTAGCTTTTCACTCGATTAAAATTCGAACGGATTCTCTATAAAGCTCATTTAGACATGAACGTTTTAAGCCAAACAAATCTACAACCAAATGTTATTAAATGAAATGTTATGAGATCAAATAGTTAATTATGTGCTTTTTAACAAAATTATATAGATTAAACTAAAATTTTTAGCTTTTTACTCGGTTAAAATTCTAATAGATTCTCTATAAACCCTATCTAGACATACAAATTTTAATCCCAACAAAACGACAAACAAATGTGATTAAATGAAATTTTATGAGTCCAAATTTTTAATTATGGGCTTTTGAACAAAATTAAAGAGATTAATCTAAAATTTCCAACTTTTTATTCGGTTAAAATTCAAACGGATTCCTTATAAATCCCATTTAGACAAGCACGTTTTAATCCCAACCAAAAAGACAACCAAATGTTGTTAAATAAAATTTTACGAGTTTAAATAGTTAATTATGGTCTTTTGAACAAAATTATACAGTTCAATAAATTTTTTTTAGGTTTTTACTCAGTTAAAATTCAAACGGATTCTCTATAAAGCCCATTTAGACATGCACGTTTTAATCCCAACAAAACGCAACCGAATGTTATTAAATCAAATTATATGAGTTGAAATAGTTAATTATGGTCTTTTGAACAAAGTTATACAGATTAATCTCAAACTTTTAGCTTTTTACCCGGTTAAAATTCTAACAGGTTTTCTATAAAGCCCATTTAGACTTGAATGTTTTAATCCAAACAAAATAACAACCAAATGTTCTTAAATCAAATTTTACGAGTTCAAATAGTTAATTATGGTCTTTTGAACAAAATTATACAATCTAATCTAAAATTTTTAGCTTTTTACTTGGTTAAAATTTGAATGGGTTCCCTATAAAGCTCATTTAGACATACACGTTTTAATCCCAACAAAACGATAACCGAATATTATTAAAATCAAATTTTATGAGTTCAAATAGTTAATTATGAGCTTTTGAACAAAATTATACATATTAATCTCAAGTTTTTAGCTTTTTACCCGGTTAAAATTCGAACGGATTCTCTATAAAGCCCATTTAGACATGAACGTTTTACTCCCAACAAAACGACCACCAAATATTATAAAATCAAATATTATGTGTTCAAATAGTTAATTATAGACTTTTGAACAAAATTATAGAGATTAATCTAAATTTTTCAACTTTTTACTCGGTTAAAATTCGAACGGATTCTCTATTGAGCTATTTAGACATACACGTTTTAATCTAAAAAAAACTATAACCGAATGTTATTAAATCAAATTTTATGAGTTCAAATAGTTAATTATGGGCTTTTAAAAAAATTATACAAATTACTTTCAAATTTTTAGCTTTTTACTCGGTTAGAACTCAAACAGATTCTTTATAAACCCCATTTAGACATGCACGTTTTAATCCCAACAAAACAACAACCAAATATTATTAAATCAAATTTTATGAGTCCAAATTTTTAACTATGGGCTTTTGAACAAAATTAAAGAGATTAATCTAAAATTTCCAACTTTTTACTCGGTTAAAATTCAACCAGATTCCCTATAAATCCCATTTAGACAAGCACGATTTAATCCCAACCAAAAAGACAACCAAATGTTGTTAAATAAAATTTTACGAGTTCAAATAGTTAATTATGGTCTTTTGAACAAAATTATACAGTTTAATCTAAAATTTTTATGTTTTTACTCAGTTAAAATTCAAACGGATTCTCTATAAAGTCCATTTAGACATGCACGTTTTAATACCAGCAAAACGATAACCAAAAGTTATTAAATCAAATTTTATGAGCTAAAATAATTAATTGGCTTTGGAAGAAAATTATCCAAATTAAGCTCAAACTTTTAGCTTGTTACACGGTTAAAATTCGAACGAATTCTCTATAAAGACCATTTAGACATGCGCGTTTTAATCCCAACAAAATAACAACCAAATATTATTAAAAGAATTATGAGTTCAAATAGTTAATTATGAGCTTTTAACAAAATTATACAAATTACTCTCAATTTTACAGCATTTTACTCGATCAAAACTCAAACGGATTCTCTATAAAGCCCATTTAGACATACACATTTTAATCCTAACAAAACGACAACCAAATGTTATTAAATCAAATTTTATGAGTCAAAATCTTTAATTATGGGCTTTTGAAAAAATTATAAATATTAATCTAAAATTTTCAAATTTTTACCCTGCTAAAATGCTAACGGATTTCTTAAAAATCCCATTTAGACATGCATGTTTAACTCCCAAGAAAAAGACAACCAAATGTGATTAAATTAAATTTTATGAGTTCAAATAGTTGTTTTTAAATTAAATTTTTGAACGGATTCTCTATAAAGCTCATTTAGACATGAACGTTTTAATTCAAATGAATTGATAACTAAATGTTATTAAATCAAATTTTATGATTTCAGATAGTTAATTATGGGCGTTCGAACAAAATTATATAGATTAATCTCAAATTTTTAGCTTTTTACTCGGTTAAAATTCGAAAGGATTCTCTATAAAGCGTATATAGACATGAACATTTTAATCCCAACAAAAGGACAAAAAATGTTATTAAATCAAAATTTTTGAGTTCAAATAGTTAATTATGGGATTTTAACAAAATTATGCAGATTAATCTAAATTTTTCAGATTTTTACTTAGTTAAAACTCAAACGGATTCCCTATAAAGCCCATTTGGACATGCATGTCATAATCCTAACAAAATGATAACCAAATGTTATGAAATCAAAATTTATGTGTCAAAATTTTTAATAATGGGCTTTTGAAAAAAATTATATGGATTAATCTAAAGTATCTCACTTTTTACTCGGTTAAAATTTGAATAGATTCCCTATAAAGCACATTTAGACATGCATGTTTTAATCCAAACAAAAAGACAACAAAATGTTATTAAATAAAATTTTATGAGTTCAAACAGTTAATTGTGGGCTTTTGAAAAAAATTATACAATTTAATCTAAAATTTTTAGCTTTATACTCGGTTAAAATTCGAACGGATTTTCTATAAAGCCCATTTAGACATGTACGTTTTAATCCCAACAAAACAACAACCAAATATTATTAAATCAAATTTTATGAGTCCAAATTTTTAATTATGGGCTTTTGATCAAAATTCTCGAGATTAATCTAAAATTCTGAATGTTTTACTCGGTTAAAATTCGAACAGATTCTCTATAAAGCCCATTTAGACATGAACGTTTTAATCCCAACAAAATGACCAGCAAATGATATTAAATCAAATTTTACGAGTTAAATAGTTAATTAAGGGCTTTTGAACAAAATTTTACAATTTAATCTATAATTTTTAACTTTTTACTCGGTTAAAATTCGAACGGGTTCTTTATAAAGCCCATTTAAACATGCATGTTTTAATCCCAACAAAACGACAATCGAATGTTATTAGATCAAATTTTATGAGTTCAAATAGCTAATTATGGATTTTTGAAAAAAAATTATACAGATTAATCTCAAATTTTTAGCTTTTTACCCGTTTACAATTCGAACGGATTCCTTATAAAGCCCATTTAGATATGAACGTTTTAATCCCAACAAAACGACAACCAAATATAGTTAAATCAAATTTTTTGAGTTAAAATAGTTAATTATAGGTTTTTGAATAAAATTATACAAATTAATCTCAAAATTTCAGCTTTTTACTCAAATAAAATTCGAACGGATTCTCTATAAAGCCAATTTAGATATACACATTTTAATCCCAACAACATGACAACCAAATGTTATTAAATCATATTTTATGAGTTCAAATAGTTAATTATGGGCTTTTAACAAAATTATTTAGATTATTCTTAATTTTTCTGTTTTTTACACGGTTAAAACTCAAACGGATTCTCTATAAAGCCAATTTAGACATGCACATTTTAATCCCAACAAAACGACAACCAAATGTCATTAGATCAAATTTTATGAGTCAAATTTTTTAATTATGGGCCTTTGAAAAAAATTATAGAGATTAATCTAAAATTTCCAACTTTTTACTCGGTTAAAATTTGAACGGATTTCCTATAAAGCCCATTTAGACATGCATGTTTTAATCCTAACGAAAAGACAACCAAATGTTATTAAATCAAATTTTTTGAGTTCAAATAGTTAATTATACGCTTTTGAACAAAATTATTCAATTTAATCTAAAATTTTTACCTTTTTACTTAGTTAAAATTCGAACGGATTCTCTATAAAGCCCATTTATACATGCACGTTTTAATCCAACAAAAGGACAACCGAATGTTATGAAATCAAATTTTAAGATTTTAAATAGTAAATCATGGGCTTTTGAACAAAATTATACAAATTAATCTCAAATTTTTAGCTTTTAACCCAGTTAAAATTTAAACGGATTCTCTATATAGCCCATTTATACATGTATGTTTTGTTCCCAAAAAATGAGAAACTAATATTATTAAATCAGATTTTGTGAGTTCAAAGAGTTAATTATAGACTTTTAAACAAAATTATACAGATTAATCTAAAATTTTTAGCTTTTTACTCTGTTAAAATTGGAACGAATTTTCTATAAAGCCCATTTTAATATGCAAGTTTTAATCCCAATAAAACGAGTTCAAATAATTCATTATGGGTTTTCGAACAAAATTATATAGATTAATCTAAAGCTTTTAGCTTTTTACTCGGTTAAAATTTGAACGGATTCTCTATAAAGTCCATTTTGACATGCATATTTTAATCCGAACGAATCAATAACCATATATTATTAAATCAAATTTTATGAGTTCAAAAAGTTAATAATGGGCTTTTGAACAAAATTATACAGATTAATCTAAAATTTTCAGCTTTTTACTCGGTTAAAATTTGAACGAATTCTTTATAATGAGCATTTAGACATGCACGTTTTAATCTCAACAAAAAGACAACCATATAATATTAAATAAAATTTTATGAGTTTAAATAGTTAATTATGAGCTTTTGAACAAAATTATACATATTGATCTAAAATTTTAAGCTTTTTGCTCGGTTAAAATTCGAACGGATTATCTATAAAACCCAATTAGATATGCATGTTTTAATCTCAAAAAAACGAAAAACAAATGTTATTAAATCAAATTTTATGAGTCAAAATTTTTAATTATGGGCTTTTGAAAAAATTTATAGAGATTAATCTAAAATTTTAAACTTTTTACTCGGTTAAATTTCGAACGGATTCTCTATAGAGCCCATTTAGACATGCATGTTTAAATCCCAATAAAAGAAAACCAAATGTTTTTAAATCACATTTTTTGAGTTCAAATAGTTAATTATTGGCTTTTGAACAAAAATATACAGATTAATATCAAAGTTTTAGCTTTTAACATTCAAACGGATTCTCTATAAAGCCCTTTTAGACATGCACATTTTAATCCCAACAAAACGACAACCAAATGTTATTAAATCAAATTTTATGAGTTTAAATAGTTAATTATGTGTGTTTGAACAAAACTATATAGATTAATCTCAAATTTTAGCTTTTTACTCATTTAAATTCGAACAAATTCTCTCTATAAAGCCCATTTAGACATAAACATTTTAATCCAAACAAATCGACAAACAAATGTTATTAAATGAAATTTAATGAGCTCAAATAGTTAATTACGAGATTTTGAACAAAATTATACAGATTAATCTAAAACTTTTAGTTTTTTACTAGGTTAAAATTCTAACGGATTCTCTGTAAAGCTCACTTAGACATGCACGATTTAGTCCAAACAAAACAACAACCAAAAGTTATTAAATTAAATTTTAAGAGTCCAAATATCTAATTATAGGCTTTTGAACAAAATTATAGAGATTAATCTAAAATTTTCAACTTTTTACTCGGTTAAAATTCGAACGGATTCTTTATAAAGCCCATTTAGACATGCACGTTTTAATCCCAACAAAACTACAACCGAATGCTATTCAATCAAATTTTATGAGTTCAAATAGTTAATTATGGGCTTTTAACAAAATTATACAAATTATCCTCAGATTTTTAGCTTTTTACTCAGTTAAAACACAAACGGATTCTCTATAAATCCCATTTAGACATGCACGTTTTAATCCCAACAAAATAACAATAAAATGTTGTTAAATAAAATTTTATGAGTCCAAATTTTTAATTATGGGCTTTTGAACAAAATTATAAAGATTAATCTAAAATTTCCAACTTTTTACTCGGTTATAATTATAACGGATATTCTATAAAGTCAATTTAGACATGCATGTTTTAATCCCCAAAAGACAACCAAATATTATTAAATCAAACTTTATGAGTTCAAATAGTTAATTATGGGATTCTGAACAAAATTATAAAATTTAATCTAAAATTTTTAGCTTTTTACTCGGTTAAAATTCAAACGGATTCTCTATAAAGCCTATTTAGACATGCACGTTTTAATCCCAACAAAACGATAATCAAATGTTATTAAATCAAATTTTATGAGTTCAAATAGTTAATTATGTGTGTTTGAACAAAATTAAACAGATTAATCTCAAATTTTTAGTTTTAGACTCGATTAAAATTCTAACGTATTCTCTATAAAGCCCATTTAGGCATGCACTTCTTAATCCTAACAAAACGACAACCAAATGTTATTAAATCAAATTTTATGAGTTCAAATAGTTCATTATGGGCTTTTGAACAAAATTATAGAGATTAATCTAAAATTTTTAGCTTTTTACTCGGTTAAAATTCGAACAGAATCTCTATAAAGTCCATTTAGACATGCATATTTTAATCCAAACAAATTGACAACTAAATATTATTAAATCAAATTTTATGAGTTCAAAAATTTAATTATAGGCATTTGAACGAAATTAAACACATTAATATAAATTTTTCAGCTTTTTACTCGATTAAGATTCGAACGAATGCTTTTATAATGAGCATTTAGACATGCACATTTTAATCCCAATAAAGAGACAACCAAATATTATTAAATAAAATTTTATGAGTTCAAATAGTTAATTATGGGCTTTTAAACAAAATTATACAGATTAATCTTAAATTTTTAGCTTTTTACTCGGTTAAAATTCGAATGGATTGTCTACGAAGCCCATTTAGATATGGATGTTTTAATACAAACAAAACAACGAAATGTAATAAAATCAAATTTTATGAGTTCAAATAGTTAATTATGGGCTTTTGAAAAAAATTATACAATTTAATATAAAATTTTTAACTTTTTACTAGGTTAAAATTCGAACAGATTCTCTATAAAGACCATTTAGGCATGCACGTTTTAATCTCAACAAAACGACAACTGAATGTTATTAGATCAAATTTTATGAGTTCAAATAGTTAATTATGAATTTTTGTACAAAATTATACAGATTAATCTCAAATTTTTAGCTTCTTACCCGTTTAAAATTCGAACGGATTCTCTATAAAGCCCATTTAGACATGAACGTTTTAATCCCAACAAAACGTCAACCAAATATAATTAAATTAAATTTTATGAGTTCAAATAGTTAATTATGGGCTTTTGAATAAAAGTATACAAATTGATCTCAAAATTTCAGCTTTTTACTCGGATAAAATTCGAACGGATTCTCTATAAAGCCCATTTAGACATGCACGTTTTAATCCCAACAAAACGACATCCAAATGTTATTAAATCAAAGAAACTTAGACCTTTTTTTGGGTCTTGATTCGTCAAACATATATGGCCTAGAGTTCTAATGCCATCAGCTATCGACCTGCATTCATCGTCCTCTTCTATTACCATGTTTAAATTTCACATATTTTCTTACTATACACCTTTCTTATTTATGCTTTTTAATTCCCATATACCTTCCATGTCACAATCCAATTTTTCCCTATTTTAGATCCAGAATCTCTAGATTGAACCCTAGACTTTGGGGATTTTGAATTTTAATTTCAGTGACTAAAATTGAATTTTTCAGAAACCTCCAGACCCTTGTTGAGTAATTTACCCATTTCTTATGGGTAACGTTTCTTCCTCCTGATCTGAAAACCGATTTGGTTTTTAATAGAGGATTTATTTCTCTTTTAATTTCTGGATTAATATCAGAAAATCTTACCTTTAACCCTTAGTTTGAATCAAACCAGATTCTTGTTGGTGTTGCGAAGCTTGGTTTCTCTCCTTCGTTCTTGTGGTTAGTTGGTAAGTCTCGGTTCATCTATTTTTCCTTTTCTATGTTCGTTTTGATTTGTTTTGTTCGAAAGGTTGTTGTTTTGCTTGTTTCCGTTTTGGATCAGTGTGCTTGGAGAGAGTTTTGGTTTTGTTTCGATATTGGGAAAGTCTGAGTTTGAAGAGGGTGGTGGTTTGAGTTGTTTCGGTCACTGATCATTTTGTTTTGGAGTGGGGGTTGTTCGTTTCGGTGTGTTGTTGTTGGTGGTTTTGAGTTTAGATTGGTTAGGTTATGTTTAGGTTTGTGTTCGAATCGAATCGAGTGAGAAAGGGGGTGTTTTATTCGAATTTTAAGGTGTTTGGTTGCCGAGAAAATCTGGAAATTTTCCAGATTTTCTTGGGATAATTTACAGAACCCGGCCCGTCTGACCTGACCCGAAACCCGACTCGTCCGACCCGATGGACTTGACCTATGACCCAGCGACATCATTGCTGATGTCACTGCTGACGTTACTACTAACGTCATCGCTGACGTCACTACTGACGTCATTGCTGACGTCACTGCTGACGTCAACATTGACCTGATGACATCACTACTGACGTCAGTGTTGACAAGTGCTGACATCAATAGTTAACTTTTTTAACCCGGTCCCACTTTATGTTTTTCGATGTCTTGAGTCCGATGGTGTTATCCGTTTTTCGAAATTCAAACTCAAAGTATCGTTTTTAAGGCTTTTAAGTTCGATCAGTTATCTCGAAGTTATCTGTAAAGGTTTCTGAATCAGTTTCTGTTTGGTTCAGGTGACGTGGATTCCGACCCCGAGCAGTTGCCTCCTCCTCCTAGACGACCCCCTATTTACCAATCTTCGATACCTACACGTGAGTTTTCGTGTTACTTCTATTACGTGTACTTGTCTGATTAGTGGCATAGTAGTGTATCTAATATTCTGTTACTCGTAGGTTCTACTCCTGCTCGATCTAGTGGTATGGCCGAGTCTAGTAGGCATCATTCTAGGTGTTGATCATCTGTTCAGGTGTGTTCTCTTCTGTAAATTCTGTTAATTTCAGTTCAGTTTCTGTTAAACCGTATGTTCATGCATTATCCTGCCATTATATCTATGATCCTGATATTTATCATGTATGTCTCCTGTTGATATCAAGGCATGCATTCTGATTCTGTTTATACATTGAACTTTACATTTGGTAGAATATATGTGTACGGGGAAGTTAGTGATTTATCACTTCTGTTCAGTGGCTCCACCTGCGGGTCGAGTTTCCACTTCTGTTGGTGTGATGGAGTTATAAAGGTTTAGGGGAACTTACTCTTCTGTTGGTGTTCGGAGTTGGGTGCATATCATGCATACTTCACATCACATATGTTATACTGTCTTATTATCCTGTTTAACTTTACTTTAGAGACACACTAGGCTTCATAGGTTACACTCGTTCAGTTTCCTGTTTCAGATCCTTATTCTAGGCTCAGTACCGTACTTAGAGGATCTTGTTTTCAGATTTACTATGTATGTTTCAGCATTCGGATTATTTAGGTGATTTTTGAACTTTGTTTATATCCGGATATTTTTATTATTATTATTTGTAATAAACTTCGGACTCTGAATTTATTTAATAACTTGTGGTTTGAACTCAATTATTTAAATGTTTAATTTTCAGCGTTTTAAATTATTACTTAATTAATTATCCGAATTATATTTTTATTTTATAAAAACCTTAACTTGTAAATCAAGTTTCAGAAAAATTAAACCCTAACTTCCATTCTAAGAAATTAGGTAAATTTTAGGGGTTACATTCCTCATATTCTTCTTTTCACTTTTATTCATACATTTATATTAGTTATAATTTCTCTCTTTACATAATTATTAATAAGTTCATTGCCTATTTCATAACAACACTTTTATGGGTATATACCACGCTCCAACCATTTTACAGTATATTGATCAATTACTTTTCCATAAAAATCTTGTTTTCAAACAAAGTAGATTATCAAATATTCAATCCTTTTATGGGTATATTGGCCTTGCTTCACTTTAATGCTTTCCTCCTATCTCTACACGATCCACCCTTGAAAAAGGATTTTACCAACACCTCTTATAGTGTACTTAATTTGACCAATTTAAATAGTAATTTTAATAGAAATCGAACCTTGTCTTCCTTTTACCTCATCCATATAGGTTATTATTTTATGTTGTATGGAACGTCTATACCTCACAATAAGGACTTAACCCTTACAATAAACACAACTTGGTTTCATCTTTCATCTAAGGCTCTTTTATACCATCTAACTCTTATTTTCTTCGTTAACCCAATGTACGTGCCACACTTACATTAGAATTTTATCAACATTTCACTAGGTGTACTACGAAGAATAGGAACCTGGTTGGTTCCATTTCTCATTTTGTCTATATTACGTTTCCTCCATAAACCAACTACCAAAGTCTTGTTTTTTTCGATTCTTTTGGTAAGTCTTTCTTATCAATCTCTCCTTGTTTACATCCAAAATCTTTGCTTCTTCTTGTTTTATATCTCCTTATTTCTTTTAGAAAAGAATACCACCATTGTTAATCTGATCGCTATTAATCCGAGCTTTGATTTCCTTGAGTTCCTAAGTACTTGGTTTATGACTATTGACGCTAGGTTTAAATTTTCTTTCTTTATAATTCTACTGTGTATTCTATACCATGCTTGTCTTAACTTTTTTATCATTTCCATATACATACCACCCTTGTTAAGGGATTTCTCTAACACCTTTCATGGTATGCCTTTATCGAACAAGTTAATTTGTACTATTAACATCCTCTTTCTTGAGGCACAACGGTTACCACTAAGACCCAGAGTTCTAATAGTTCCATTGTTGCTTTGTTTGATTTAGTCCATCATATTTGATCATAAAGATGGATTTCCTCTCAAAATATCTCTTTTTATTGAGATGCACCACCCATCACTATCATTGTCTTCTTTTTTATGGTCGGCGTCAACATGGCACTCAGGATTCTATAGGTTTGGAATTATAATCCATCTTGAGTCACCTATATTGGTTAGCCATCAATATGATTTTATTGACGAATTTCCTTCCATTTTCTTATCCATCCTATACCTTTTCCCCAATATTGTTTTCTTTGACATTATATCACCCTTGATAGGGATCTTAACTAGGACATCTTATTGTGTATTTTCTCACTTTTTAAATCTATATCGAATCTTGAATAGAGGTTCCAAGCGAACACCACCTTCTGATGTGGGCAACAAAACCAAGAGGCCTCGTCCTTCTACAAAGGCTTCTACTGGAAAAGCTGGGATGAGCAACGAAAAAACTCTCCGGCGGCAGTTGACGGTTATCAACCCAACCGAGCAATACGAAAATATTATTTTGGAACTGCTAGGGTCTCGGCAATACCCAGGCAGTTCTTGCTCTATAACGTGCTGTCTCAAAGCATGATGCTGATTTTCTTTTTCATTGTGAAACTAGGTTAAACAAACATAATATGGACCGCATTAGGATCAAGTTAGGACTGCATGGTTGCATAGCCATCGAATCCAACCCTTCTTGTACATGGCTTGCTATTATTTGGAATAATAAAACTTCTATTGATTTGCTTTCTTACTTGGATCATCACATTGATGTTATTATTACCTTTGGTCAAATATAATTCCATTTTTCCGGTTTACATGGTTTTCCTGAAACTGTAAACAAATACAAAACTTGGTATCTCATTCTTTCAGACGCGTTCTGACCATCATGGAAAGAATCGATAGATTTCTTGGTAACTCTGCCTGGTTTAATACATTTCCTAACTGCCAAGCTATCCCATTCTTTCAGGCGCGTCCTGACCATTGCCCTATCTTAATGGACACGAGGCCATCACAAACCCTTCGATCCACGCGCCCTAACAACCTTTTTCGCTATGAGAACTGTTGGGCTAATAACTCGGAAGTTTTGTGTCGAATTAGAGTGATCTTGTCTAACCAATCTCGCTCGACTATTTAAAAACTTCAGGATATTGGACGATTCCTAGCCACATGGCAAACTAACAATCACATAAAATCCAATGAGCGTATCACCCAACTGAACAATTTTATTAATATGTGTCTCAAACGACATCTTTCTGATATAGATATCCATAATTTTATTTCTACTAAAAGTGAGCTTGATAGCTTGCTAAATGCGAAGGAAATCTATTGGGCTAAACGAGCTCGAACAAACTGGTTAGAACATGGTGACAAAAATACTTCCTTTTTCCATGTCAAAGCAAATTGTCGACGGCAATAGAATCATATTGATGGACTTCTCAACAACCAGAACATATGGCAAACACATACAGACGACATCATGTCTACTGCTATTGATTACTTTCAAAATCTTTTTACAACTTCCTCTCCTACTATAGCGTCTTCCATCTTGGATAACATACCCATTATTGTTAACGAATCAATGAACAATGATCTTAATAAGGAATTCACAACAGATGAAGTATCCATTGCTTTTCGTGATATCGACCCAAGGAAAGCCATGGGAGTTGATGGACTCCCAAGTGGTTTCTTCAGGAAGCATTGGGATATCCTTGGCCAGGACTTTACAAACCTCTGCCTTGGGCTCCTGAGAGGGTCGGTTAAATAGAAGAGGTCAATCATACCATCATTATTTTTATCTCCAAAATCAGCGATCCCACTATAATGTGTCATCTCAAACCTATTAGCCTTTGCACAGTGATCTATAAAATTGTATCAAAAGTACTTGTTAACCATCTGAAATCTATCATACCCTTATGTATTAGTGGCAATCAAGCTTCTTTTGTTCAAGGATGGAATATTACTGACAACATCCTTATTGCCCATGAGCTCATCCATACTTTAAATACTGATGCAACATCCCTTGCAAAAGGTGCTAGCTTAAAGCTAGATATTGAAAAGGCCTTCGATCGTGTTGAATGGCCTTTTCTAGAACAAATTATGATTCGTCTAGGATTCAACTCCAGCTGGGTATCCCTTATTATGAGATATGTGTCCCCAGTATCCTTCCAAGTACGTATCAATGACTCCCTTTCACGACCTTTCAAACCCAACAAAGGATTACGAAAAGGGGACCCTCTCTCCCCTTTCCTGTTTCTTTTCTGTACTCAAGGCCTCTCAGCCTTGCTCAATACTGAGCAAACAAATGGTAACCTCCCTGGACTTTGTGCCAGCAAGAATGGACCACGTGTCAACCACCTCTTTTTTGCAGATGACTATGTCGTTTTCATTAAAAACACAACTACAAAATCTCAACGTCTTAAGGATGCTCTACATACTTATGCTACTTCGTCTAGGCAGGCGGTAAACTTTGAAAAATCTACTATTTTCTTTTCACGAAAAACCTCTACATCGCTACAATGGAAATCAATGATATCCTTCACGTAAGAGCAGTGGATGATCCAGGTATTTATCTCGAAGTCCCACTCTTAGTAGGGAAGAACAAGACAACGGCTTTGGGGTTTACCTGGGAACAAATGAATGCCCGACTAAGTAAATGGGATAAGCACCTTCTTTCCTTTAGTGTTAGAGAAATTTTCATCAAATCCATCATACAATCTATGCCTCAATATGTTATGCCTTGCTACCTTCTACCACAAAACATTATTGATGACATGACCACTTTGATACGCTGATATTGGTGGCATGGGAAAGGTGACAAACGAGGTTGGCATATGCTTCCTTGGGACACTATTTGTCTACCGAAAGCAGTAGGAGGTATAGGATTTCGTGACCTACACCACTTTAATATTGCATTGCTAGGTAAACAAATCTGGCATTTAGTTCATGAACCTGATAACCTTCTTAGTCAGGTCTACAAATGCAAGTACTACCCAACAGGCTTGATCCTTGATGCTGATTACACTCGGAGCTCTACCTTTTCCTGGAAAGGTCTCAATATAGCTATCTCTAAACTTCACAATGGTTTTTTCAAACGTCCTAGCATGTCCAGTAACATTCAGATCCACTTTTACAAATGGGGTGGCTCTTAGCCTGTACACCTTTATGGTGATTATGAGGTGAATGACGAAGTCCCTCTACATGCAGGTACCTTCATGGTACCTAACCTACCCCGATGGGTTGAATCAAAAGTAAGAGATTATTTTTCCCATGAAGATGCTAACACTATACTTAATGTACCAAGTATCAATGACATAAAAGACACCACACTCTAGGGTCACCATGACTCTTGTATCTTTACAGTACGGTCTGGTTATCAATTTTTGCAGTTGAAGCCAGGTCCATTTAATAGGCCCTCGAAACTTTGGAAAATTCTATCCAAATTGCCTACTCTCCCCAAGCTTCATTCCTTTGGATGGCGATTATGTCATGATGCGTTACCCTCTGGCCACAAAATCCTTCAAGCCAATCTTGGTACGGGGGTTTGCCTTATTTGTAACATGGCCATTGAATCCACCCTGCATGCTATGAGGGACTGTCCTAGTGCTAAGGAGGCGCTCCAATTGGCAGGTCTCCCCACTCGAGTTTTGTCTAATACTTATATCTCCCCCCACCAGTGGCTTTCTGATGTTGCTGGTTTTCTTTCCTTGCATCAATTCTCGTTCCTTATTACGATCTTATGGAATTTATGGAATCACCATAATGACTTTGTTCATAACAACCATCTCCAACTGGTTTGGTTAACTATCTCTATTGCATAAAAACTTTTCACTGACTATACATCACTTAATGATGCTTCCCACCTACGTTCCCGGCTAGCTGAGCCCACCTTCGCTCAAGCTAGATGGACGAAACTGGCCCCTGGTTCTGTTAAAATTAACACGAATGGGGCCTTTGACCCTGTGTTAAGGGGTGTTACTGCAAGCGTCATTGCTCGAGACTCTTTTGCTTCTATACTCGGTGGTTGCTTTATGCCTCTTGTTTGCCTAGACCCAACTTCTGTCGAGTCTCTCGCTATTCTGGAAGGTTTAAGATTTGTTGTTGCCAATGGCTGGACTAATATGATTATTGAAACATATTCTACTTCCATTGCCAACAAAGTTAACAAAACTTATCACCAAGATCTTTCCACATTGCAACATCTGCTGTCTCGCATCCTGTCCACTCTTGGTACTCTACCTGATTATAAGATTTATTATGTACCTAGAGATGTAAACATTGTAGCCCATGTTTTAGCTACTAAGGCTTTACGTTCTTTTACTTCTTTCTCTTTTGGTTGTATCTTTCACGACTTCATTCGAGTTTCTATAAACTCGGAGAGGTTCTCCTCTTCTACTCAATAAAACCTTGGGTACTCTTTTCCACATAGGGGCCTAATACCATCTCGGGGTGACGGGTTATAGGGTTTTTTTAATGAGGCCCTTTTCTTTAAAAAAATTTGAACGAATTCTCTATAAAGCCCATTTAGACATGAACGTTTTAATCACAACAAAACGATAACCAAATATTATTAAATCAAATTTTATGAGTTCAAATAGTTAATTATGGGCATTTGAACAAAATTATATAGATTAATCGCAAATTTTTAGCTTATTACTCGGTTAAAATTCGAACAAATTCTCTATAAGTTAATTTGGATATACATGTTTTAAACCCAACAATATGATAACCAAATATTATTAAATCAAACTTCATGAATTCAAATAGTTAATTATGGGAGTTTTAACAAAATTATATAGATTAATCTATAATTTTTAGCTTTTTACTCGGTTAAAATTCGAACGGATTCTCTATAAAGCCCATTTAGACATGAACATTTTTATTCCAATAAAATGAAAACTAAATGTTATTAAATCAAATATTACGAGTTCAAAAATTTAATTATGAGTTTTTGAACAAAATTATACAAATTAATCTAAATTTTCAAACTTTTTGCTCAGTTAAAATTCGAACTAATTTTCTATAAATCTGAATTAGACATGTATGTTTTAATCCTTACAAAAGGACAACCAAATCTTATTATACACATTTTTATGAGTTGAAATAGTTAATTACAAGCATTTGAACAAAAATTATACAGATTAATCTCAATTTTTTAGCTTTTTACTTGGTTATAATTCGAAAGGATTCTCTATAAAGCCTATTTAGATATGAACGTTTTAATCTCAACCAAACGACAAAAAAATGTTATTGAATCAAATTTTATTAGTCCAAATTTTTAATTATAGGATTTTGAACAAAATTATACAGATAAATCTAAAATTTCAAACTTTCTGCTCGGTTAAAATTAGAACTAATTCCCTATAAAGCTCATTTAAATATGCACATTTTAATCCCAACAAAACGACGACCAAATGTTATTAAATCAAATATTATGATTTCAAATTGTTAATTATGGGCTTTTGAACAAAATTATACTGATTAATATAAAATTTTTAGCTTTTTACTCGGCTAAAATTCGAACAGAATCTCTATATAGCCCATTTAGACTTGCACGTTTTAATCCCAATAAAAAGACAAACAAATGTCATTAAATCAAATTTTATGAGTCCAAATAGTTAATTATCGTCTTTTTAACAAAATTGTATAGAATAATCTCAAATTTTTAGCTTTTTACTCCGTTAAATTTCAAACGGATTCTCTATAAAGCCCATTTAGACATGCACGTTTTAATCCAGCATAACGACAACCAAATGTTATTAAATCAAATTTTATGTGTTCAAAAAGTTAATTATGAGCTTTTGAACAAAATTATACATATTAATCTAAAAATTTCACCTTTTTACTCGTTTAAAATTCGAAAGGATTCTCTATAAAGCCCATGTAGACATGCACGATTTAATCCTAAAAAAACGATAATCAAATGTTATTAAATGAAATTTTAAGAGTTGAAATAGTAAATCATGGGATTTTGAAAAAATTTGTACAGATTAATCCGAAACTTTTAGCTTTTTACTCGGTTAAAATTCGAATGGATTCTCTATAAAACCCATTAAGACGTGCACTTTTTAATCTCAACAAAACGACAACCAAATATTATTAAATCAAATTTTATGAGTTCAATTAATTAATTATGGGAGTTTGAAAAAAATTATACATATTAATCTCAAATTTGTAGATTTTTACTTGGTTAAAATTCGAACGGATTCTCTATAAAGATCATTTAGACATGCACGTTTTAATCCAAACAAAACGACAACCAAATTTTATTAAATCAAATTTTATGAGTTCAAATAGTTAATTATGGGTGTTTGAACAAAATTATACAGATTAATCTCAAATTTTTATCTTTTTACACGGTTAAAATTTGAACGGGTTCTCTATAAAGCCCATATAGACATTCACGTTTTAATCCCATGAAATCGATAACCAAATGTTATTAAATCAAATTTTATAAGTTCAAATAGTTAATTATGGGCATTCGAACAAAATTATACTTATTAATCTCAATTTTTTAGCTTTTTACTCGGTTAAAACTCGAACGGATTCTGTATAAAGCCCATTTGGACATGCTCGTTTTTATCCCAACAAAACGACAACCAAATATTATTAAATAAAGTTTTATGAGTTCAAATTGTTAATTATGGGTGTTTGAACAAAATTATACATATTAATATCAAATTTTCATCATTTTACTCGGTTAAAATTCAAACGGATTCTCTATAAAGCCAATTTAGACATGCACATTTTAATCCCAATAAAATGACAACCAAATATTATTAAATAAAATTTTATGAGTTCAAATAATTAATTATGGGCTTTTGAACAAGATTATACAAATTAATCTCAAATTTTTAGCTTTTTATTCCGTTAAAATTCGAACGGATTCTCTATAAAGCCCATTTCTATATGTACGTTTTAGTCCAAATAAATCGATAAAAAAATGTTATTAAATCAAATTTTATGAGTTGAAATAGTTAATTACAGGCTTTTGAACAAAATTATACAGATTAATCTCAAATTTTTAGCTTTTTACTCGGTTAAAATTAGAATGAATTCTCTACAAAGCCTATTTAGACAATAATGTTTTAATCCCAACAAAACGACAACCAAATGTTATTAAATCAAATTTTATGAGTTCAAATAGTTAATTATGGATATTTTAACAAAATTATTCATATTATATAACATCTGATTTTAGGGTTAGTAGTTTGAGTGATGGTTTGGGGGATTCTATTCGGATCGAATCGTATTCTTCGATTCATTTATTCTGGAAAATTGAAAATGATATTAATTTAATGGGGTAAATAATAAATGTGTGGAAATATTTTAAAAATATTAAAATGGTATCTTTGAATTAAAGGAATATTATTTGAGTTTTAATTGGATTTAATTAAGCCTAATTATTTTATTAGTGACTAAATTATAAATTTTGGAAAAGATTAGGTGTTAAATTGCAATTTTCGGGAAAAATGATTTTTAGTGACTAAATTGCAAAGTAAGCCAAAGCTTAGAATCCTTAGAGGGTCATTAATCCAATTATTTTTAATTAAAGATTTTTCCATCGAAATTTTTTTAATTAGTTTTAATTAAGAAGTTATTTTCGTTTTCTTTCCTAACATCCTATTTTCTCATCTTTTCTCTCAAACTTTCTATCCATTTTCTCTCAATTTTCTCTCCTTAATTTCTTTAGTCACTTGCTGAATTCTTCTCAATTTTCAACAAGATTTATCTCATTTTACTCAACATTCCATTCTCTATAAAATGTACTCATCAATTTTGCAAAATCAACATCCATTGTCAAGGAAATCAAGAGAAGAATTCTCATCTTTTTGGTGGAGTTAATCTCAAAGGTAATTTCTGATTTCTCTTCTTTTCCTAAGGTTCTTTATTGACATTCCCATGTATTTGGCTTGCTAATCAACAATTGAAACTTAATTTTATATTTTAATTCAAGATCTTTGAGTTTTATGGAGGTTTTTGTGAAATCTTTTTAGATCGTAGTTAAAGTTGTAATTAGGATAATTTCTTAATGATATCATGTCAATTAAATGATTGATTGAGTCTTGTAATGATTTAACATCAAATTAATCCTAGAATAATTGAATCGATGTGAATTAAGGTGGTTTTCGGTTGTGTTACGGGCTGTTTTAGGTGCTCTACTTTTGCTGAAGGTATAGCGATGGTTTGAAAGTATTTTTAGTTCATAATTGAGGTGAATTAGATGTTAGATTCATTAGGTTAAGGGCTGGTGTTGTTTTGGATGTGTTTCAGCTTAGTTTTTGGCCTTTTCGCCTAGGTTTTTGATAGTTTTGAAGGTTTAATGTGACTGCTTTTTTGAGTATGTTATGATGTACATATGCTCTACTTTTAATGTTGTAGAGGAAGTGCAAGAAGTTTCATAAGTGGCTGGTGCATTGGTATTGCCGTTGGAGCATCAGCAAAGGCTTGTTTTGCTTGTCGGTGAGTGAATTTTGGTTCGAAGTGAACTTTAGTGTTCGGTTCTGTTTGGGGGACTATGGAATAGTGTGAAAACTTTCCATGGTTCAAGAGTAAGTAACCTTAATGTATTTGATTAATTGCCTTGAGCTTTGGTTACAAATATATTGGTTTATAGAAGAAATTTACATTGTTGATTTGGTAATACATAATTTTTGATTTTACAATGATGCATGCATGTGTTAATTGCTAGAAATGCATGGATTATAAAGACATTCATGGCTTATGGAAGCATGAAAATGAAATAGAATAATATGAGGTTACTTGCCCTACATTTGATAATGCCATTGAGTATAATTTATGGTTCACATGATGAACTTATTATGAATGCATTATAAGCAGCAAGTTAACATGCATGATTGGAATTGATATTGACTTAGTGGCACTAACTTTAGATACGAATACAAATGACATGTCATTAGGATTGAGTGCACTATAAAGATTATGAAAATAAATAAAATACCTACACATAACGAGGGTGACTTGGCGTCCAACCGTGCGTGGTAAAGCCGCCTTCATATAACAAGGGTGACTTTGTGTCCAACCGTGCATGGTAGAGCTTGATATGGGTAACTTTGTGTCATGTCAAGGGTGACTTTGTGTCATGAAGAGACTAAGGTTCTCTAAAACAATGGATCTGCGTATTCGGTAAACTTAAGGTTCATAACAAGTGATCACTAGGAAGACAATATGCATACATGAAAGGATTTGATATCAATATTCATACATTGAATGATTTGGAATATTGTGCATTACTTATGAAATACTTTGACTTCGTTGTGCATACTCAAGGAAATGTTTTAGTAATATAAACATGAACATGATTTGGTAAAGCATGTTTGATGTTAAGGAAAGCATTACAAGCTATGATTTAAATGTGGTTTTAATTTGATGCATCGATGATCTTGTTTAGAGCTTCCTCACTAAGCATGTTTTTCTTAAACTCTCTTTTCATCTTTGTAGAAAATTAGACACAATCGGGGCTGCATTAGGAGCAATAGGACCAAGGGAAAAAGTCTACATATTTTTGGTATGATTTTGCAAATAAAAGGGCTTGACAATGTGTAAACCCATCCCATACGAGAGTGTGTTTTAATTTGGTTAATGACTTGTAATAAAACTTGTATAATTAGCTTTGTTTGTTGCTTGATGGATTGCTCTCTTGTTTTGGTTTACTTGAAGCATGTTCATGCAAGATGTCCCTTGATTTTGGTCAAAATATAGGAAGAGTGCCTATATGTGATTTTGGTATCTTAGAGGGTAGTAATTATGTGTTTAAATTGATTATTATGTCTAGGGAATTATGCATCTAGAGGTCGGCAAGTATTGGTTATGTTTTAGATTGATTGGAATGCCTTAAATTTCCTAATTAAGTGTTTTTGGCCCAGGGGTATCGAAACACCCAAGGCTGGTATCGATACTCCTGCTCTTTGGTATCGATACCGTCCAAGGCTGGTATCGATACCTTTGGTTGTTGGTCGTTAAAACGGTTGATACCAAACCATGGCATCGAAACCAGGATTCTTTGTTTCGATACCATAGTGTTAAAAATGAGCTTTGAGGTTCGGATTTCATGCTTAACTCGTGTACTTTCTTGTACTTGTGAATGATTGACATGATTGACACTTAGAATCGAAATAACCCTATAATGCATGTAATCAACTTAATTAAGGATTGGTTAACTTAAATCGGACATTGTTATAAAAGGATTAGGTGCTTATCACATGCTTAAATGTGAATCGTTCTCCTCCGGTCTGGTTTTACATGAAATCAACATACACATAGGAATTTAAATACGCGTCTAGACAAGAGAAAAATATAATGGTTTTTCAAGGTTGTTTATCGAATCGGACCTTCGCGGGTTGGGTTCAATATTCTCCGTGTAACCCATTAGAGCCGGTTTCCATCTATGCCGGGCTAAGAGGGGTACAGATTAATCTCAAATTTTTAGCTTTTTACTCAGTTAAAATTCGAACGAATTTTCTATAAAACCCATTTAGACATGAACGTTTTAATCCCAACAAAACGATAACTAAATGTTTTTAAATCAAATTTTACGAGTTTAAATAGTTAATTATGGGGGTTTGAACAAAATTATACAGATTAATCTTAAATTTTCAATTTTTTACTCGATTAAAATTCCAACAGATTCTCTATAAAGCCCATTTAGATTTGCACGTTTTAATCCTAACAAAACAAAAACCAAATGTTATTAAATCAAATTTTATGAGTTTATATAGTTAATTATGGGCTTTTAAACAAAATTATACAGATTAATCTCAGATTTTAGCTTTTTAGTCGATTAAAATTTGAACGAATTCTCTATAAAGCCCATTTAGACAAGAACGTTTTAATCCCAACAAAAAGATAACCAAATTTTATTAAATCAAATTTATGAGTTCAAAAAGCTAATTATGAGCTTTTGAACAAAGTTATACAGTTTAATTTCAAATTTTTAGCTTTTTACTCTGTTAAAATTCGAACAGATTATTGAACTGATGCGAATGTTTCCTTTTCTCTCTTCTCTCTCCTATCTCCTTCTCATGTTTGTTCTCTTAGCCGCCGCCTTCTTCTTCTCAACCGGTTCCCATGCCGTGCCGTTCTCCAATCTTTCTCCGCCCTACCACCGCCTGAGAGAGGAAGGAACATTCGCCGGTCTTACCACCGCACTCAAGACGGACGGATCTTTTGTTGATCTCACCGCCATCTTTACGACGGAAGCCTCTGTTGCTGGTATGACCTCTCCGGTTTTCATACTCCTTTTGTTGGCCGATCTCTTGCGCCTCTTTATACCAACGACTCCTTTTGGATTCGTTTTCCGACTCGGTTTACACCCACCTTTGTGTGAGGATTCTTGGCTGATCTCTTGGTCTCGGTTTTTTCTGACTTTGTCTTGGAGTTCTAAGTTTGGCTCAGATTTTCAGCATTAGGTGCTTTCACTCCTTTCTGGTGTCCTGGTGTTCTCCTTCAGTTTCTTGACGCGTCCTTGTTTCTGTTTTTGGCAGAACTCCACCTTGTTGCTTCCGATCAATGCCTGGCTTCCTGGGGGTGAAGGTGATCCCACTCTCGACGGTATTTTACCACGTCTTTATTGTTGACGACGTTCCTCTCATGTTTTCCTGGTTGAGGACATTGATTCGATTGGCAGTAGGATCTTATGTCACAAGAAGGATGAATCTGCCGTGGTCGGGATGACCGGCCTTTCCATGGCCATTATGGCTCTCCTACCACCCTCTTTAGGGCCTAAAACCTATACCTTTTCATTATCTCGTAATCTTACCGTCCGAGACTTTCGACAGTCCTTCTCTGGTGTTTCTCAGCTTTCCACCCGAGCCTGGGTCTCTTTGTTTGGTGCGGAGTCCTACTCCTGGATGGTTTTCTTTTTTTCTTGCTATATATCATTATTCTTTAGTTGTTTGATTATGTTTCTTCTTACTTTGCTTATGTTTCTTCTTACCACTGGTTGTGGACGGACGAGGTGGCTCTCTCCTTGGTTCGTTGCTGTCTACCGAATATCTCTGCCATGGTTTCTCCCTTCTCCCTTCATGTCTTGGCGTTGTTTGATCTAGAGGATGGCTCCCAGCACGCTGGCTCGTTGGTGTATCACTGTATATACTCTGGTACAGTCTCGCTTTTTTACGGTGCTGGTTTTGAACGCTTCCCAGACGTATCTTGCCCGTCGGCTACGACTGGGCTCCCTTCCTTAATGACTTCATCAATATGTGTCTCCAACGTCAACTCCCGGCTACGGATACTCTTAAATTTCTTGTTGCTAAGAGCGAGCTTGATCGCTTACTTACGGAGAAGGAAATTTATTGGGCTCAACGAGCTCGGGCACATTGGCTAGCTCATGGTGACAAAAACACCTCCTTTTTTCATGCAAGGGCAACCAACCGGCGTCGGAAGAATCATCTTACTGGGCTTTTGAATGATCAGAATCTCTGGCACACTGATTCGCAGGACATTATGTCTATTGCTGTCAGTTATTTTCAACATCTTTTTGCTTCTTCTTCTCCTACTATAGCGTCTTCCATTTTGGATAACATTCCTTCTATTGTTACCAATTCCATGAATACTGATCTTAATAAAGTTTTCACAAAAGATGAAGTTTATTTTGCTTTTTGTGATATCGACCCGAGGAAAGCACCTGGTGTTGATGGCTTTCCGAGCGGTTTCTTTCGAAAATATTGGGACATTCTTGGTCCAGATTTTATTAATCTCTGCCTCGGGCTTTTACATGGGTCTGTTAATTTAGAAGAGGTCAATCGTTCCATTATTGTTCTTATTCCTAAAATTAGTGACCCTACTACTATGCGACATCTCCGACTTTTTAGTCTTTGCACAGTCATCTATAAAACAGTATCGAAAGTTTTAGTCAATCGGCTAAAATCTATCATGCCCTTATGCATTAGTGGTAATCAGGCTGCTTTCGTTCGTGGACGAAACATTACTGATAACATCCTTATCGCTCATGAGATTATTCATACTCTCAACTCTGATGTTACTTCCTTGGCAAGAGGTGCTAGTTTAAAGCTAGATATGGAAAAAGCCTTCGACCGTGTTGAATGACCCTTTCTTGAACAAGTTATGCTTCGTCTAGGTTTCCATACCAACTGGGTTTCTCTCATTATGAGGTGTGTCTCTTCGGTATCTTATCAAGTTCGAATTAATGACTCCCTTTCACGGCCCTTCAAACCCCGTAGAGGGTTACGGTAAGGAGACCCCTTTTCTCCTTTTTTATTTCTGTTCTGCACTCAAGGACTTTCTGCCTTGCTCAATGCTGAACAAGCCAATGGTCAGCTCCCTGGTCTTCGTGCTAGTAGGAATGGCCCCCGCATCAACCACCTTCTTTTTGCGGATGACTGTGTTGTCTTTATCAAAAATACAACCACAGAGGCTCAGCGACTCAAGGATGCTTTGCAGACTTACGCTTCTTCGTCGGGACAAGCGGTGAATTTTGAAAAATCTACTATCTTTTTTTTTACGGAAAACCTCCGCGTTGCTCAGGGCGGATATTAATGCTATCCTTCGTGTGCGAGAAGTGGATGACCCTGGTATTTATCTAGGGGTTCCCCTCCTCATTGGGAAGAACAAAACTGCTGCCTTAGGGTTTACCAAGGAAAATATGAATGCCCGGCTGAGTACTTGGGATAAACATCTCCTTTCCTTCAGTGGTCGTGAAGTCTTCATTAAAGCAGTTATCCAATCTATGCCTCAATATGTCATGTCCTGTTGTCTCCTACCACAAAATATTATTGATGATATGACTACCGTTATACGTCGCTACTGGTGGTCCGGGAAAGCTGGCAAACGTGGGTGGCACATGCTTCCTTGGGACACTCTCTGCCTCCCTAAGGCTGCTGGAGGTGTCGGGTTTCGTGATCTTCACCACTTTAACATCGCTCTTCTAGGCAAACAAATTTGGCGGTTAATTTGTGAACCTGATAATCTTCTAAGTCAGGTCTACAAATGTAAGTACTTTCCGACGGGCTCCGTCCTAGAGTCCACTCATACGCGAAGTTCTTCCTTTGCTTGGAAGGGTCTAAGTATTGCTATTTCTAAGCTCCGCTACGGGTTTTTCAAACGCCCTGGCATGTCCAGCAACATTCAAATTCATTTTGATAGGTGGGGTGGTTCTCAGCCTGTTCATCTTTATGGTGAGTATGAAATAAATGATGAAGTCCCTCTTCGTGCAGGATCTTTTATGCTCCATAATTTACCCCGCTGGGATGAAGGGAAAGTGAGAGATTACTTTTCCTATGAAGATGCTAATACCATCCTTAACGTTCCAATCATTAACGATTTTTCTGATTCTACTCTCTGGGGTTACCATGATGCCGGTGTCTATACGGTCCGCTCCGGTTATCAATTTTTGCAGTCACAACTAGGGCCTGTTAACAGGCCTTCTAAATTCTGGAAGATCTTGGCTAAGTTGCCTACTCTGCCCAAAGTTCGTTCCTTTGGATGGCGCTTATGTCATGATGCGTTACCCTCTGGTCAGAAAATTTTGCAGGCCAACCTTGGGCCCGGAGTTTGCCCTATTTGCAACCTGACTGTTGAATCTTCTATCCATGCTATGCGTGATTGTCCTAGTGCTAAGGAAGCAATTCTCTTGGCAGGCCTTCCCCAAAGGCTGTTGTCTAATGTCCATACTTCTCCCTATCAGTGGCTTTCTGATGCTACTGGTTTCCTCTCCCTACACCAATTTTCTCTTCTTATTACAATTTTATGGAACCTTTGGAACCGCCGTAATGACTTTGTTCATAATAACCATATTCAACCGATTTGGTTAACTGTTGCCTCTACCTAAAAACTTCTAACTGATTATACATCCTCTAATGATGAGGCCCGCCAATCCTCCCGGCTAGCTGAGCCCACTCTTGCTCCAGCTAGATGGATGAAACCGGCTCCCGATTTTGTCAAAGTTAACACGGATGAGGTTTTTGACCCTGTTCTGAGAGGTGCTGCTGCTGGTGTTATTGCCCGTGACTCTTCTGGTATCGTGCTTGGTGGCTGTTTTATGCCCCTTCTTTGTCCGGATCTTGCCTCTGCTGAGGCTCTTGCTATTCTGGAAGGTTTACGGCTCGCTACCGCCTCTGG
Organism: Abelmoschus esculentus; assembly: GCA_035048815.1. NCBI lineage: Eukaryota > Viridiplantae > Streptophyta > Magnoliopsida > Malvales > Malvaceae > Abelmoschus > Abelmoschus esculentus. The sequence goes on along the minus strand of JAUCBN010000007.1, from coordinate 13,910,627 downwards.
ATGGTCCAATGTGATCCTGGAAACTGACTCTGCGTCCATTGCCAACAAAATTAATAATACTCTGCCTCGTGATCTTTCCACAGTGCAGCACTTGATTACTCGCATTCGTGCCACTCTGGGTACTCTACCTAATTGTAAGATTTGTTATGTGCCTAGAGATACAAATGTTGTAGCCCACACTCTAGCTAGTAGGGCTTTGCGTTCTTTTTCTTCTTGTTCCTTTGATTGTTTCTTTCCCGATTTTATTCGGGCTTCTGTAAACTTGGAGAGGTTCTCCTCTTTTTCTCAATAATACCTTGGGTACTCTTTTCCCCATAGGGGCCTTCTCACCTCCCGGGGTGGTCGGCTATAGGAGTTTTTTAATGAGGCCCTTTTCTTAAAAAAAAAAAATTCGAACAAAACGACAACCAAATGTTATTAAATCAAATATTACGATTTCAAACATTTAATTATGGGCTTTTGAACAAAAAAATACAAATTAATCTCAAATTTTTAGCTTTTTACTCTGTTACAATTTGAATAGATTCTCTATAAAGCCCATTTAAACATGCACGTTTTAATCTCAACAAAACGACAACCAAATGTTACTAAATCAAATTTTATGAGTTCAAATAGTTAATTATGGGATTTTGAGCAAAATTATACAATTTAATCTAAAATTTTAAACTTTTTACTCGGTCAAAATTCGAACGGATTCTCTATAAATCCCATTTAGACATGCACGTTTTAATCCTAACAAAACAACAACCAAATTTTATTAAATCAAATTTTATGAGTTCAAATTGTTAATTAAAGTCTTTTGAACAAAATTATAAAGATTAATTTAAAATTTGCAAATTTTTACCCGGTTAAAATTCGAACGGATTCCCTATAAAGCCAATGTAGATATGCACGTTTTAATACCAACAAAACGACAATCAAAAGTTATTAAATAAAATTTTATGAGTTCAAAAAATTTAATTATGGGCTTTTGAATAAAATTATACAGATTAATCTCAAATTTTCAGCTTTTTACTCGATTAAAATTTAAACAGATTCTCTATAAACTCATTTAGATATTGTAACATCTCGGTTTTGGGGTTAATAGTTTGAGTGTTAGTTGGAAAAGTTCGATTTGGGTCTAATCGAATTCTTAAGGTTCGTTATTTCGAGGGAAATTAAAATAATAATATTTTAATCGAACAAGTAATAACTTTGGGAAATGGTTTAGAAATATTAAAATGATGTTTTAAAAATTAAAGAAATATTATTTGAACTTCAATTTGATTTATAATTAAGTTTAATTTTGTACTAGTGACCAAATTGTAATTTTGGAAAAATATTTGGTGATTTAATTGGTGATTTTCGAAAATAGGTATTTTTAGTTTCTAAATTGGAAAGCAAGCTATACTTACAATCCTTAGAGGGCCATAGACAAAATTTATTTTTAATTAATGATTTATCCACCAAAATTGTTTTTAAATAGTTTTAAAAAGATGATAATTTTATTTTCTCATAACCATTTATTTTCATATCTTTTCTCTCATGATTTTCTCTTCATCTTCCTCTTCAAACTTATTCAATTACTTGCTGACTTCATCATCATTTTCAACAAGATTTATTTCATTTTATTCATCTTTTCATTCTCTACAAAGCCTATTCATCAATTTTGCAAAATCAACATCCATTTTCAAGAAATCAAGGAGAGGATTTCTCATCTTTTTGGTGGTGTAAATCTCAAAGGTAACTTACTAAATTTTAATCTTTTTCTAAGGTTCTTTATTGAAATTCTCAGGTATTAGCTTGTTAATCATTAAGTGAAACTTGATTTCATGTTTTTATTTCTAGATCTAATGATTTTATGAGGATTTTTGTGAAATCTTTTTAGATCTCAATTAATATTGTAATTAGGTTGATTTAATTATTTTATTATATCAATTAAATGATTAAATGGGTCTTGAATTGATGGCACATTAATTTAATCCTAGAATAATGTAACCGATGTTGTTTTAAGGTGATTTTCGGTTGTTTTAGGGGTTGTTTTAGGTATTTTAATACTGCTGGAGGTATAAGGATGGTTTGGATGTATTTTTGGTTCATAATTGAAGTGAAGTAGATGTTAGAATCAATAGATTTTGGGCCGATGTTGTTCGGATGCATTTTGGCTTAGTTTTCGGTCTTTTCGGCTAAGTTTTCGATAGTTTTGTGAAGGTTTGATGTGGCTGATAGTTTGAGCATGTTATGATGTGAATATGATCTATTTTTAATGATGTAGAGGTAGTGCAAGAAGGTTCTTAAGTGCCTGGTGCATTGGCATTGTCGTCGGAGCATCAACGAGGGCTCATTTCACTTGTCGGTGAGTATTTTTGGATTTAAAGTGAATCTCACTTGTTCGGTTCTGTTTTGGGGACTATGGAATAGTGTAAAAACTTTCCATAGTTCAAGAGTAGGTGAATTAAATGATTTTTATGCATTTTCTTAAGTATCGGCAATTTCGATAATGGCTTTGATGATGATTATTTAATGAGATTTTGGAGATGTAAAACTATGGTTTTGAAATAAAACATGCATGTGTTAAATTGCTGAAAGTGCATGGTTTATAAAGATATCCATGGATTATGAAAACATGAAATTGAATATGAATAATATGTGGTTAATTGCCTTACAATTAATGATGCCATGCATGACATTCGGTTCATTTGTTGAATACATTATCGATGCATTATGAGCTGAAAATGAATTGGAATATGATGAGGTTATTTTCCCTATGTTGATAAGTCGTTGAGTATGATTTATGGTTCACATGATGAACATGATATGAATGCATTATGAGAAGCAAGTTAACATGCATGATTAGAAGCAATATTGGCTTAGTGACACTAACTTTAGATTCGAATACAAATGACATGTCATTAGGATTGAGTACACTAAAAAATAAATAGAATAATGATGATGCCTACATGTAAACAAGGATGAATTTGTATCCGACCGTGCGTGTAGAGTTTGCCTATATGTAAAGAAGGGTGACTTTGTGTCTGACCGTACATATAGTTGACCCATACGTAAACAAGAGTGATTTTGTGTCCGACCGTGCATAGTGGGGGAAACATGTATACAAGGGTGACTATGTGTTCGACCAATGCATGTTGAGACTTGAGTCCAAGAGTCTCCAATTATAGAAAAAGGGATCCGTGTATTCGGTGAACTAAAAGTTCACATTAAGTTATCACTAGAAAGTCAATATGCATACATAAAGTGAAATGATATTCTTGTGCATGACACATGAAATGATTTGACAATATTGATGAGCATGATTTGGCTTTACTCATTTTAAATAAGCATGAAGGATGTAAACATGACATTTAAAAATGATTTTATTTTATGCATTGATGATCTTGTGTAGAGCTTCCTCACTAAGCATGTTTGCTTAAGCTCTCTTTTCATCCTTGTAGAAAAATAAAGGCCCTCGAGACTACATTCGGAGCAAGGAAACCTAGGGAAAAGGTTATCTCAAATTTGGTATGTTTTGGCAAATAAGTTGGGGCTTGGAAATGTGTAAACCCAACCTATGTAAGGAGTATGAATTTTGACTTTAGTTTATGTTGTAATAAGACCTATGTTGCTTTGATTGTTAATTGATGAACTATGGTATTGTTTGGATTGTTGAAGCATGTGCTTACATGAACGTTATGATTTTAATCATGTTCTAGGTAGCATGCCTATAGTTTGTTTGATGTCCTTGACGTTGATAATCATGTGTTATATGTTGTTATTTATACTTAGGATTTATGCATATAGTTGGTCGTGATTAATGGTTGTGTATTGAGTCGATAATGTTTATTTAGTGTGACGGAATTTTTAGGTTTTAGACCCAAAGTTTCGAAACCTTAGAGAAGGTTTCAAAACCTTTGCCAAACAGTTTTGAAACCTTCAAGAAGGTTTCCAAACCCTGCGGACAATTTCGATTCTAGAAAGTTACTGGACGCGAAAAGTTTTGAAACTTTTTACATAATGTTTTGAAACCTTTATGGAAGGTTTCGAAACCTTTGGCTACCTGAAATTGATAGTTGTTGGGAATTACATTTTAGTCCCTGATATCTTTCATTGTTCAATTAGGGTATCTACAAATATTATTTTGAGCTAAAATTTTGCATGGATGCATAAAGTTAATTTAATTTCAAGATGGCTAGCTTAATTTGGAGGAAATCCTTAAAATTTAAATGATTTACATTTTGGTCCCTAAATTGGTGAAACAGGCAATTGATGATGTTAGAATGCTCCGTTTGACTTGAAATTTACTGTGAGAGATATTTGTATGTTTAATTGAACTTTTATGAAACGAGTTTCAAATTTTTCTTTAGAATTTAAATGTTTTACATTTTAGTCTTTAGTTTACTTAAGTGTTTAATCGAATGCTTATTTGTGATCGGATTGTTTCCATTAATGCCTTATATGAGACCTTGACATGTAGGAATATAATTATGCATCTAGAAAAAAAATATATCGGTTTTAGGGTTGTTTATCGAATCGGGCCTTTGCTTGTTTGGTTTGATATTTCCCGTGTAACTCATTAGTGCGAGTTCCGTCTAGGCTAGGCTAAGGGGGTTACATTTGGTGGAATTAGAGTCAGGTTTGGCTAGTTGGTTTGGTTTGTGTGCTGTTGTGTGATGGGATATGACTTATTTTCAATATGTTTGATAATTATGTTTAGTGTAAATATTATGAATCATGGATACATAAAGGGTTGTCGGTTACACATTGCCAATGCCAATATATTTTCAGGTGCTCTAAATTTGTTCACACTTGCGAGTAGCTCCTTGAAGATGTAAGTGGGGTGTGATTGGTTCTTTTAAGGTGTAGGTGTGAAAAAGAAGGGTTGAAAGGGCTTTCTTTTGGTGTTGAGCTGGATGTGTAGTGGGCAAGCTATCCTTTTGGTCAGGGAGTAGTCTTGGATGAGGAATGACTGGTTGAGCTCAGAGTTGTGAATGTTTAAAACTAAGGGAAATACCCTGAGTTATGGTTAGTTTGAGTTGGTCATTGCTAAAGGTAAGGCTGAGTTTTGCGGATTCTTTCTAGTTAGAGTTTGGAGGTTGTAAGAAGGTTGTAGCATGTTATGTAAAGTAAGGCGGGTTGGTGTTTTTCTGAGTAATGTAAAATTATTTTATGGAAAAAAAATAATTATATGGAATTCTTTGTAGTATAGTTAGTGTGCAGTTAGATCGGGAGTTATACCTGATCTGGGTTTTTTTCTGTTAAGAGTACTGGGGTCAAGATGGAAAACAAAATATGAGATGTATATTGGTATGGAAGTTGTAGTATTATGGGTTTGAATCATGGATTGTTGTGACCTTGAGAGGTTTCGTTGTATTATAAAGGAGGAAAGTGTACATGTTGGGTTTACAAGGTATTAAGTTGGATATACCTCGACTAAAGTTAGTTTGTGATGATATTTAAAGTGGTGTATCGGGGACCGCTGGATAATTTATAATTTGTATCGATTACTCAGTCTTGTGGGTTTGCTTTTATCAAAAATTGTTGTGAGATGTTTCGTGGGTTCATGTCTATGGATGTTTCACCAATATGGTTAATACTTTGGCAAGGTTATAAAACAAGAGATGTTAGAGCGGGTGGAAGGAATAGATCTACAAGCTTGGATTTTGTTGTGGTATAATTTAAGTAAGAGTTGGTTTATCGATGAGTCAATATTAGGAAGGAGTTTTGAGTTAAGTGTCAAGGCACTTAATGATGTATGGATCTTAAAGTTTAAAACATGGTATTGAGTTGATTATGGTGGCTAAACCTTAAGTTAGAGGTATTTTCATTTAGATGAGTATAATATTGAGTATTGACACAAAGTTGGTAAGTTTCTTGTATGGTACGTTTTGTGGAATGTTAGCTATTGGGGATGACTTGGCTTACATAAGGATGCTTGTAATGGGAGTTTGTTATATGGGATAAGCCAGGGTTGTTGTGGAGTTACGAGGGAAGATATTCGGTTAATCTATAGGGAGACCTAGTAAAATGGTGGAGCTATGAGCGGGACTCTACCTTGGTTAAGTTGATCAGGGACAAATCGTGGCTAGGTGTTTGTTGAAGGTCTAGTTAAGGATGTGCTTGGTAAGGTTTAGTTTTGTGTTGAGAATATTTTTGTGTTATGTGAGCCGCATGGTTGCTTCAAAGTGTGCCAAGTTGGAGTGGTATCCAGATCATGGCTTATGGTAATCTTTTCTGCGGGACTAGAGGTAAGGTGTTATGGTAAAAGTTGGGGAAAACGGGTGTTTTTGAGTAAGCTTATTTTGTTTATGTTTGAGTCATGTTTAGATGATTAACATACTAATATGGTGAGCTTGAGTATCAATTTTCTTTAGATTATTATGAGTAGTAAAGATGCCAAGGTTGAAGTCAGAAAGAATCATCATAAGTTTAGTAGTAAGATCTGGGGATAGTATGGAGTTCTCTTATGAGAGTTAGTGGATCAATTGTTTCTTTAGTACGACTTTATTGGGTTTCTAAGTTCAATTGGAAAGATGAGGGAGAAGTGTGTCTGTAATATTTTAAAATTCGAGGATTTTTAAGACCGACATAGGTTGTCAATTGGATGTTGGGTTTTTATCATCCATAGGTGAATGGATGTTTTGTTGTGATGTTGTGGTATGGTTAATATGACTCTTATGAAGTTGTTGTTGATGGAGTTTGCTTAAGACAATGTTGACAGTTTTGTGTAAAGTTAGTTTGAGACTTGCTGGTAGAGTATCGTTGTGCGGAGTGGAGGTTGATGAAAGGTTTAGGTAGTTACCTAGTATGTAGGGGGATATCGGAAAAAGGGATTAGTTCGACGGTGGTGGTATGAAAACCGTTGCGGTTATCAAGAGTTTGTTATCAATCTTAGGTAAGAAAAAAGGGGTTTCCTTTTGAGTTATGTTTCTGTAAAGGTTGAGATGGTGTGGTGGTTTGTGCATTGTTGCATTGGTGTGGGGAAAGAATCTGCTAGTTGTCCGAAGAGGGTAAGTGTGGGTTGTCTGTTGCATACCATTCGGGGAAAGCTTATATGGTGGCTGATGCTTTGAGCCGTAAGGCAACGGTGGACTTGATAGCGGTGTTTGCTAAGTTGAGTATTTCAAGGAAGGTGGTTTAGTGGTGGAATTGCAAGGAAAACCTCTCTTGGTTGAGATGTTAGAGGTAAAACAGTTGGAGGATAAGGCTTTGGTGCCTTTTGTAGAGGTTATTGTTATGGGTGGACCGATCGAATATGATTTTGATGATGATGAGGTGTTGTGGCTTAGAGGTCGGATTGTGGTGCCGAATGATATTGAGTTGAGGTAAGCTATTTTGGTAGAAACACATACTAGTCTGTTTGCTATGCATCCGGGTAGAGTGAAGATGTGTAAGGATCTTAAAATTGTGTACTTTTGGATTGGTTTAAAGAAAGATGTGACGGAGTCCAAGAAGGATTTTATATGGGTTATTGTTGATAGGTTTATAAAGTGTGCACATTTTCTTGCCGTGCATACGACATATTCCATAGATAGGTTGGCGGAGTTGTATGTTTCTGAGGTTGTAAGGTTGCATGGTGTGCCTAAGTCGATCATATCGGATAGGGATTCGTAGTTTACCTGTAAGTTTTGAAGGAGTTTGCAAGTTGCTTTGGGCACGAGTCTTAGTTTTAGTACAACTTATGATCCACAAACAGATGGTTAGTCTGAGCGTGTTATTTAGACTTTAGAGGATGTGTTGAGGTGTTGCATCATCGAGTTTCAAGGTTCTTGGGAGAAATAGTTGTCTTTGATGGAGTTTTCTTATAACAATAGCTTTTAGGCTAGTATACAGATGACACCGTTTGAGGCTTTATATGGGCGTGAATGTCGTACACCCTTGTGTTGGAAGGAAGATAGACGGAAGTATGTTTCTTTACCTCAAGTGTTGAAGGATACGGATGAGGAGGTTAAGGTTATTTGTGCCAAGCTTAAGAAGGCTTTAGGTAGGCAAAAGTCTTATGCCTATTTGAAGCATAGAGAGGTGGAATATGTTGTCAGAGATAAAGTGTTTCTAAAGGTTTCCCATAGAAGAAGTTAATGAGGTTTGGACGTAAGGGTAAGTTAAGTCCTCGTTTCATTGGGCCGTATGAGGTTCTAGAGCGAATTGGTCCTATTGTTTATCGGTTGAGGTTGCCGATGGAGTTGAGTTGGATGTATTATGTTTTTCATGTATCGATGCTTCGTAAGTATAGATCAAATCCTTCTCATGTTGTTCTAGTTGAGGAAATTGAGTTAAGAGTGGATATGAGTTATGAGGAGGAACCAATGAGGATTTTGGATGTGATACAAAGGTTCTTCGAGGGAAGACCATAGATTTGGCTAAAGCACTTTGGAAACACCGAGGTATCGAAGAGGCAACTTGAGAGACAAGGAAAAGCATAGAGGAGCAGTTCCTCATTTGTTTGCTTCAGGTGAGAATTTCGAGGACGAAATTTTCTTAAGAGAGGGAGAATTGTAACATCCTGATTTTGGGGTTAGAAGTTTGAGTGTTAGTTGGAGAAGTTCGATTCGGGTCGAATTAGATTCTTAAGGTTCGTTATTCCGGGGAAAATTAAAATAATAATATTTTAATCGGACAAGTAATAATTTTGGGAAATGATTTAGAAATATTAAAATGATGTTTTAAAATTAAAGTAATGTTATTTGAACTTCAATTTGATTTATAATTGAGTTTAATTATGTACTAGTGACCAAATTGTAATTTTGGAAAAAGATTTGGTGGTTTAATTGGTTATTTTCGAAAATGGGCATTTTTAGTGGCTAAATTGGAAAACAAGCTATACTTAGAATCATTAGAGGGCCATAAACCCAATTTATTTTTAATTAATGATTTATCCACCAAGATTGTTTTTAAATAGTTTTAAAAAGATGATAATTTTATTTTTTCTAATAACCACTTATTTTCTCATCTTTTCTCTCATGATTTTCTCTTCATTTTCTCTTCATATTCTTCTTCAAATTTCTTCAATTACTTACTGATTTCTTCATCATTTTCAACAAGATTTATTTCATTTTATTCATCTTTTCATTCTCTACAAAGCCTATTCATCAATTTTGCAAAATCAACATCCATTTTCAAGAAATCAAGGAGAGGATTTCTCATCTTTTTGGTGGAGTAAATCTCAAAGGTAACTTGCTGAATTTTAATCTTTTTTAAGGTTCTTTATTGAAATTCCCAAGTATTAGCTTGCAAATCATTAATTGAAACTTGATTTTATGTTTTTAATTCTAAACCTAATGATTTTATGAGGATTTTTGTGAAATCTTTTTAGATCTCAATTATTGCTATAATTAGGTTGATTTAATTATTTTATAGTGAAAATTAAATGATTAAATAGGTCTTGAATTAATGGCATATTGATTTAATCCCGGAATAATGTAATCGGTGTTGTTATAAGGTGATTTTTGGTTGTTTTAGGGGATGTTTTAGGTGTTTTAATGTTTCTGGAGGTATAAGAATGGTTTGGATGTGTTTTTGGTTCATAATTGAAGTGGATTAGATGTTAAAATCATTAGGTTTTGGGTTGATGTTGTTCGGATGCGTTTTGGCTTAGTTTTCGGTCTTTTAGGCTAAATTTTTGGTAGTTTTGTGAAGGTTTGATGTGGCTGTTGGTTTGAGCATGTTATGATGTGAATATGATCTGTTTTTAATGATGTAGAGGTAGTGCAAGAAGGTTCTTAAGTGGTTGGTGCATTGGCGTTGCCGTCGGAGCATCAGCGAGGGCTCGTTTCGCTTGTCGGTGAGTGTTTTCGGACTTAAAGCGAATCGCACTTGTTCGGTTCTGTTTTGGGGATTATGGAATAGTGTGAAAACTTTACATAGTTTAAGAGTAAGTGAATTAAATGATTTTAATGTATTTTCTTAAGTATCGATAATTTCAGTAATGGCTTTGATGACGATGATTTAATGAGATTTTGGAGATGTAAAACTATGTTTTTGAAATGAAGCATGCATGTGTTAAATTGCTGAAAGTGCATGGTTTATAAAGATATCCATGGATTATGAAAACATGAAAATGAATATGAATAATATGTGGTTAATGGCCTTACAATTAATGGTGCCATTGTGCATGACATTCGGTTCATTTGTTTAACAAATTATGGACGCATTATGAGCTGAAAATGAATTGGAATATGATGAGGTTATTTGCCCTATGTTGATAAGCTGTTGAGCATGATTTATGGTTCACATGATGAACATGATATGAATGCATTATGAGCAGCAAGTTAACATGCATGATTGGAAATAATATTGGCTTAGTGACACTAACTCTAGATTTGAATACAAATGACATGTCATTAGGATTGAGTGCACTATAAAAATAAAGAGAATAATGATGATGCCTACACGTAAACAAGGATGACTTTGTGTCCGACCGTGCATGTAGAGTTTGCCTATCTGTAAACAAGGGTGACTTTGGGTCCGACTGTGCATATAGTTGACCCATACGTAAACAAGGGTGACTTTGTGTCCGACCATACGTAGTGGGGGAAACATATATACAAGGGTGACTATGTGTCCGATCGATGCATGTTGAGACCAAGAGTCTCCAATTACGGAAAAAGGGATCCGTGTATTCGGTGAACTAAAAGTTCACATTAAGTGATCACTAGAAAGTCAATATGCATACATGAAGTGAAATGGTATTCTTGTGCATGACACATGAAATGATTTGATAATGTTGATGAGCATGATTTGGCTTTACTCATTTTAAATAAGCATAAGGGATGCAAACATGATATTTAAAAATGATTTTGTTTTATGAATTGATGATCTTGTGTAGAGCTTCCTCACTAAGCATGTCTGCTTAAGCTCTCTTTTCATCCTTGCAGAAAAAATAATGGCACTGGAGACTACATTCTGAGTAAGAAAACCTGGGGAAAAGGTTATCTCAAATTTGGTATGTTTTGGCAAATAAGTTGGGGTTTGGCAATGTGTAAACCCAACCTATGTAAAGAGTGTGAATTTTGGCTTTAGTTTATGTTGTAATAAGACCTAAGTTGCTTTGATTGTTAATTGATGAACCATGGTATTGTTTGAATTGTTGAAGCATGTAATTGCATGAACGTTATGATTTTAATCATGTTCTCGGTAGCATGCCTATAGTTTGTTTGATGTCCTTGACGTTGATAATCATGTGTTATATGTTGTTATTTATGCTTAAGATTTATACATATAGTTGGTGGTGATTAATGTTTTTGTATTGAGTCGATAATGTTCACTTAATGTGATGGAATTTTTAGGTTCCAGACCCAAAGTTTCAAAACCATAGGGAAGATTTCGAAACCTTTGCCAAACAGTTTCGAAACCTTCAGGAAGGTTTTCAAACCTTGCGGGCAATTTCGATTTTGGAAAGTTACTGGACGCGAAAAGGTTCGAAACCTTCGGGGAAATTTTGAAACCTTCTACATAAATTTTCGAAACCTGTATGGAAGGTTTTGAAACCTTTGGCTACTAGAAATTGATAGTTGTTGGGAATTGCATTTTAGTCTCTGATATCTTTCATTGTTCAATTAGGGTATCTACAGATGTTTTTTTGAGCTAAAATTTCATATGGATGCATAAAGTTGATTTAATTTCAAGATGGCTAGCTTAATTTTGACGAAGTCCTTATAATTTGAATGATTTACATTTTGGTCCCTAAATTGGTAAAACATGCAATTGATGATGTTAGAATGCTCCGTTTGACTTGAAATTTACCGTGAAGGATATTTTTATGTTTAATTGAACTTTGATAGAACGAATTTCTACTTTCTCTTTAGAATTAAAAGTTTTACGTTTTAGTCCTTAATTTACTTAAGTGTTTAATCGAATGCTTGTGTATGATCGGATTGTTTCCGTTATTGCCTTGTATGAGACCTTGACATGTAGGAATATAATTATGCATCTAGAAAAAAAATATATATTGGTTTTAGGGTTGTTTATCGAATCAGACCTTTGTTGGTTTGGTTTGATATTCCCCATATAACCCATTAGTGCTAGTTTCGTCTTGGTCGGGCTAAGGGGGTTACAGATATGCACATTTTAATCCAAATAAAACGATAACCAAATGTTATTAAACTAAATTTTATGAGTTTAAATAGTTAATTATATACTTTTGAACAAAATTATACAGATTAATCTCAAATTTTTAGCTTTTTACAAGGTTAAAATTCAAACGGATTCTCTATAAAGACCTTTTGGACATGCATATTTTAATCCGAATAAAATGAAAACCAAATGTTATTAAATCTGATTTTATGAGATTAAATAATTAATTATGGGTGTTTGAACAAAATTATACAGATTAATCTCAAATTTTTAGCTTTTTACTAGGTTAAAATTCTAACGATTATGTATAAAGCCTATTTAGACATGCTCATTTTAATCCCAATAAAATAACAACCAAATGTTATTAAATCAAATTTTATGAGTTTAAAAAGTTAATTATGGGCTTTTGAATAAAATTATACAAATTAATCTCAATTTTTTAGCTTTTTACTCGGTTAAAACTCCAACGGATTCTCTATAAAGCTCATTTAGAAATGCACGTTTTAATCCCAACAAAATGACAACCAAATGTTATTAAATCAAATTTTATGAGCTCAAATTGTCAATTATGGGCGTTTGAACAAAATTATACAGACTAAACTCAAATTTTTAGCTTTTCACTCGGTTAAAATTCGAACTAATTCTCTATAAAGTCCATTTAGACATACACGTTTTAATCCCAACAAAACGGCAACCAAATATTATTAAATCAAATTTTATTAGTCCAAATTGTTAATTATGGGCTTTTGAACAAAATTATACAGATTAATCTAAAAATTCTAAATTTTTACCCGGTTAAAATTCGAACGGGTTCCCTAGAAAGCCCATGTTGACATGCACGTTTTAAAACCAACAAAACAATAATCAAATGTTATTAAATAAAATTTTATGAGTTCAAAAAGTTAATTATGGGCTTTTGAACAAAATTATACGGATTAATCTAAAATTTTTAGCTTTTTACTGGTTAAAATTCAAATAGATTCTCTATAATGCCAATTTAGATATGTATGTTTTAATCCTAACAAAACGACAACCAAATGTTATTAAATCAAATATTACGATTTTAAATTTTTAATTATGGGATTTTGTACAAAAAATATAGATTAATCTCATATTTTTAGTTTTTTACTCAGTTAAAATTCGAACGGATTCTCTATAAAGCCCATTTAGACATGCACATTTTAATCCCAACAAGACGATAACCAAATGTTATTAAATCAAATTTTATTTGTTAAAAATAGTTAATTATGGGCTTTTGAACAAAATTATACAGATTAATCTCAATTTTTTGAGCTTTTTACTCGGTTAAAACTCCAACGGATTCTCTATAAAGCCCATTTAGAAATACACGTTTTAATCCCATCAAAATGACAACCAACTGTTATTAAATCAAATTTTATGAGTTCAAATTGTTAATTATGGGTGTTTGAACAAAATTATACAGATTAAACTCAAATCTTTAGCTTTTTACTCAGTTAAAATTCGAACGAATACGGATTGCTTTTCTCTCCTCTCCCTTCCTCTCGCTCTCCCTTTCTCCCTCTCTCCTCCATGCTTTTCCTTCACCCTTTTATCTCTTTTTTATGGAGATCGACATTATTTCCTTTACTTTGCGCCACCCAGATCCGCTCGGGGATAGGGAGAATCAAGCATTCTTTCGAATTAACCGCTACAGCTAAGTGGATCTTTCATGTTTCTTTCGTTTTACATCTTTTTCTATTTCGTTCGTTCTTGCTTAAACTCTTGTTGTTTTGTTTCGTTTCAAGGAATTGGGTTATGGAAATCTTTATAATTTCGTATTTTTTCTTCAGGATTTAGTATGGAAAATAAAAGTTTTGACTACCTTTTTATATCTTTCAAAGTTTTTCTTCTGGTTGTTTCAACAAATCTTTCGGGATTTGTCAACGTTTATATGGCTACGAACGCCATCATTTCACCCTTTTGGGTTTCCACACGTTCCGATCTTTTGTTCTCTATAATGGTACCTAAACATATTCAACCTGGGTCTCTCTCGGCTTTTACCAACATGAGCCAAGAATACAGACTTGCTCTTTACTCCAACAATATTAATCTTGGCAGGATCTGGCCTGCACTCTAGACCGATGCAAAAGCTGATGACGATGGCGATTGTTCCTTGCCATTCTACTTGTCTTGTCCCGTTTCTCAAAAACAATCGACTTTGGCTAAATAAGAATTATGTTTTACTTTCGCTTATCTTCCCAATCTTGGACTCTAGTAGGGTTTCAAGCACGAGCTTTATGGATCACCTTTTTATTCCACCCTTAAATAGGGATATTACCAACGTCTTAGTTGATGTTTTCTCTACTATTGTGTCTACTAATTACATACGACTGGTACTTTTGTTATTTGTTGTAATTTTGCTCAAGGCATTTGTTTCTGGCAGATCTCTCTACATTAGTTTTCATAAGTACTTGACACCATCCTTTTGGCAATCATTTACAGACGTTGTTTATCCTTTGGTAAGTTCCGTACAAGGTTTATTATTTCCTTATTTAATGACCAGTTATTTAATTGCTTTTGAGAGTTTGAAGTCGACTCCAACAACACAACCTCTACCTACTTGGTCTGCACCTTTTCGGATCAGGAAGAAACGAAAAGGGTCTGTGCATCTCGCCGCATCCCCTTTAATTTTCATATATAATCTTGTTGCATTATTTACTGATCCTATGCATCTTCTTCCTTCTGAGAATGTTTACAAGCATGCTGAATCTCTTTTACTATGGCCCTTACTATTTACCGCTCTCCCATATGATCTCTTCTAACACCTCTTGTTGTGTGTCTTTTAACATTGCTTTGTTCCTCCACTCTAATGCCATGTTCACCATGCCGTCTACTTTATGGCTTCTTTGTCCTACTTTAAGCACAGGTTTCTAAGTTTCTCACCTTCTTCTACTAGTCTTACGACCAAGAGGCCTCGTATTTCGACAAAGGCCTGTACTAAAATAGCTGGGATGAGCAGCGCAAAAAACTCTTCGGCGGTGGTTAACAGTGATCAATGCCGCCGAGAAAAATAAAACTCTTATGTTGGAACTATCAGGATCTTGGCAACACCCAGACAGTTCAGGCATTACAACGGGCTTCCACTAAACATGTCGCTGATTGTCTTTTCCTTTGTGAGACTCGGTTAAATAGACACAATATGGAACGTATTAGTCACAAGCTTGGTATGCATGGCTGCATAGCTATTGAATCTAACCCTTCTTGTACAGGTCTTGCAATTATTTGGAATGTTAAAACTAGTATTGATTTGCTTTCTTACTCGGATCGTCACATTGATGCGATTATTTCTTATGGACAACTATTTTTCCATTTTTCCGGTTTACATGGTTTTCCTGAAACTACAAATAAATTTAAAACTTGGTAGCTAATTGATACTCTAAAATCAATCTCCTCCCTTCCCGGCTTCTAGGGGAAGATCTCAATGAAATTCTTTATGACAATGAAAAACAAGGCGGTTCTCATCGTGCACGTTCACAGATTAATAATTTTCGAGATTGTCTTGATAGGAATGATCTCTTCGACTGTAAACCAACGTCTAGATGGTTCACTTGGACTAGAGTTGGGCGTAATACGGAAACCATTATGGAAAGAATTGATAGATTCCTCGGTAACTCCGCCTGGTTTAATGCCTTTCCTAACTACCAAGCTATCTCTTTCTTTCAGGCACGCTTTGACCATTTCCCTATCCTAATGGACACTAACCCATCCCAAACTCTTCGATCCACACGGCCTACTAATCTCTTTCGCTCTCAGAATTGCTGGGCTGATAACGCAGAAGTTTTATCCTGAATTCAAGAGATCTGGGCTAACCAATCTCGCTCGACTCTTCAGAAACTTCAAGATATCGAACGTTTCCTAGATACATGGCAAACTAACAAACGCATAAAATCCAATGTGCATATCACCCAACTGAACGATTTCATTAATATGTGTCTTAAACAACATTTTTCCGATACGAAAATCCACAATTTTATTTCTGCTAAAAATGAGCTAGATAGCTTGGTAAATGAGAAGGAAATCTACTGGGCTCAACGAGCTCGCACATATTGGTTAGAACACGGTGACAAAAATACTTCCTTTTTCCATGCAAGAGCGAATTGTCGACGGTAGAAGAACCATATAGCTAGACTTTTCAACAACCATAACATATGGAAAACATATACAAACGACATCATGTCTACTGCTATTACTTACTTTCAAAACCTTTTTACGTCTTCCTCTCCTACTATAGCGTCTTCCATCATGGATAACATCCCCACTATTGTTAATGAATCAATGAATAATGATCTTAATAAGGATTTCACAACAGATGAAGTATCTGTTTCTTTTCGTGATATCGACCTAAGGAAAGCCCCGGGAGTTGATGGATTCCCAAGTGGTTTCTTCAGGAAACACTAGGATATCCTTAGGCATGATTTTACAAACCTCTGCCTCGGACTTCTAAGAGGATCGATCAATATGGAAGATTTCAATCGTACCATCATTGTTCTTATTCCCAAAATCAGTGATCCAACTACAATGCGTCATCTTAGACCTATTAGCCTTTGCACAGTCATTTATAAAATTGTATCGAAAGTCCTTGTTAATCGTCTAAAATCTATCATACCCTTATGTATTAGTGGCAATCAAGCTGCTTTTGTTCAAGGAAGGAACATTACTGACAACATACTTATTGCCCATGAGCTCATCCATACTCTAAACACTGATGAAACTTTCCTTGTAAAGGGTGCTAGCTTAAAGTTAAATATGGAAAAAGCCTTCGACCGTGCTGAATGGCCTTTTTTAGAACAAATTAGGATCCGCCTAGGTTTCAACTCTAACTGGGTATCTCTTATTATGAGGTATGCATCCTTAGTATCTTTCCAAGTACGTATCAACGACTTCTTTTCCCGACCTTTCAAACCCAATAGAGGACTGCGGCAAGGGGACCCTCTCTCCCCCTTCCTATTTCTCTTTTGTACTCAAGGTCTCTCAGCCTTGCTTAACGTTGAGCAAACAAATGGTAATCTCCCTAGACTTTATGCCAGCAGGAATAGACCACGTGTCAACCAACTCCTTTTTATGGATGATTGTGTCGTTTTCATTAAAAACAAAACTACAGAAGTTCAACGCCTTAAAGACGCTTTACATACTTATGCTACCTCTTCCAAACAGGCGGTAAACTTTGAAAAATCTACTATTTTGTTTTCACGGAAAACCTCTACATTGCTATATTTGGAAATCCATAATATCCTCCATGTAAGAGAAGTGGATGATCCAGGTATTTATCTCGGAGTCCTACTCTTAATAGGGAAGAACAAGACAACGACTTTGGGGTTTACTAGGGAATAAATGAATGCCCAACTAAGTAAATGGGATAAACACCTTCTTTCCATTAGTGGAAGAGAAATTTTCATCAAATCTGTTATACAATCCATGCCTCACTATGTTATGTCTTGCTACCATCTACCATAAAACATTATTGATGACATGACCATGTCGACACGCTGATACTGGTGGTCTAGGAAAGCTGACAAACGTGGTTCACGTATGCTTCCTTAGGACATTATCTGTCTATCGAAAGCCGCAGGAGGTATAGGATTTCGTGACCTACACCACTTTAATATTGCATTGCTCGGTAAACAAATTTTGCGTTTAGTTTGTGAACCTGATAACCTTCTCAGTCAGGTTTACAAATGCAAGTACTATCCAACAAGCTTGATCCTTGAATCTGATTACACTTAGAGTTCTTCCTTTGCCTAGAAAGGACTTAGCGTGGCTATCTCTAAACTTCGCAATGGTTTTTTCAAGCATCCTGGAATGTCCAGTAGCGTTCAGATCCACTTTGACAAATGGGGGGGCTCTCAACCTATACACCTTTATGGTGATTATGAGGTGAATGACGAAGTCCCTCTACGTGCAGGTACTTTCATGGTACCTAACCTTCCCCGATAGAATGAATCAAAAGTAAGAGATTACTTTTCCTATGAAGATGCTAACACCATACTCAATGTACCAATTATTAATGATATAAAAGACACCACACTTTGGGTTCACCATGACTATGGTATCTATACCGTTCGGTCTGGTTATCAATTTTTGCAATTGCAACTAGGGCCAGTAAAACGGCCCTCCAAGCTTTATGTCTTGATGGCGTTTATGTCATGATGCCCTACCCTCTGGCCACAAAATCCTTCAAGCCAATCTGGGTACGGGGGTTTGCCCTATTTGTAACATGGCTATTAAATCCAACCTCCATGCTATGAGGGACTGTCCTAGTGCTAAGGAGGCGCTCCAATTGGTTGGACTCCTCATTTGAATATGTCCAATACTTATATCTCTTCCCACCAGTGGCTTTCTAATGCTGCTGGTTTTCTTTCCTTGCATCAATTCTCGCTTCTTATTACGATTTTGTGGAATCTATGGAACCTTCGTAATTACTTTGTTCTTAATAACCATCTCCAACTGGTTTGGTTAACTGTCTCCAATACATAAAAACTTTTCACTGACTATACATCAGTTAATGATGCATCCCACCTACATTCCCGGCTATCAGAGCCCACCTTCGCTCAAGAAAGATGGACGAAACCGGCCCCTGTTTCGTTAAAATTAATACGGATGGGGCTTTTGACCCTATGCTAAGGGGTGTTGTTGCCGGCGTCATTACTCGAGACTCTTCTGGCTCCATACTCGGTGGTTGCTCTAGGCCTCTTGTTTGTCCAGATCTAGCCTCTGTCGAGGCTCTCGCCATTCTGGACGGCTTAGGATTTGTTATTGTCAATGGCTGGACTAATATGATTATTGAAATAGATTATGCTTCCATTGCCAACAAAGTTAACAATACGCATAATCAAGATCTTTCCACAGTGCCACATTTGGTATCCCGCATCCGCTCCACTCTTGGTACTCTGCTTGATTGTAAGATTTGTTATGTACCTAGAGACGTAAATGTTGTAGCCCATGTTTTAGCTACTAGGGCTTTATGTTCCTTTATTTCTTGCTCTTTTGGTTGTAACTTTCTCAACTTCGTTCGGGCTTTTGTAAATTCGGAGAGGTTCTCATCTTCTACTCAATAAAACCTAGGGCAAACTTTTCCCCAAAGCGGCCTACTCACCTTTCGGGGTGACTTGCTATAGGTTATTTAACGAGGCCCTTTCCTTCAAAAAAAAAATCAAACAAATTCTCTATAAAGCTTATTTAGACATACACGTTTTAATCTCAATAACCCGACAACCAAATATTATTAAATCAAATTTTATGAGTCCAAATTGTTAATTCTGGGCTTTTGAACAAAATTATACAGATTAATCAAAAATTTCCAAATTTTTACTCGGTTAAAATTCAAACGGGTTCCCTATAAAGCCTATGTAGACATGCACATTTTAAAACGAACAAAATGATAATCAAATGTAATTAAATATAATTTTATGAGTTCAAAAAGTTAATTACGGGATTTTGAACAAAATTATACAGATTAATCTAAAATTTTTAGCATTTTATTGTATTAAAATTCAAACAGATTCTCTATAATGCCCATTTAGATATGTACGTTTTAATCCTAACAAAACGACAACCAAATGTTATTAAATCAAATATTACGATTTCAAATTTTTTAATTATGGGCTTTTGAACAAAAAAATATAGATTAATCTCAAATTTTTAGCTTCTTACACAGTTAAAATTCGAACGTATTCTCTATAAAGCCCATTTAGACATGTACATTTTAATCCCCAAAAAACGACAACCAAATGTTGTTAAATCAAATTTTATTTGTTAAAATAGTTAATTATGGGTTTTTGAACAAAATTATACAAATTAATCTCAATTTTTTAGCTTTTTACTCGGTTGAAACTCCAACGGATTCTCTAAAAAGCCCATAGAGACGTGCACATCTTAATCCCAATAAAACGACAACCAAATATTTTTAAATCAAATTATATGAGCTCAAATTATTTATTATGGGCGTTTGAAAAAAATATCCAGATTAAACTCAAATTTTTAGCTTTTTAGTCGGTTAAAATTCGAACGAATTCTCTATAAATCCCATTTAGACATGCGCGTTTTAATCCCAACAAAACGACAAACAAATGATATTAAATCAAATTTTATGAGTCAAAATTTTTAATTATGGGCTTTTGAATATAATTATGGTGATTAATCTAAAATTTCCAACTTTTTACATGGTTAAAATTCGAACGGATTCCTTATAAAGCCCATTTAGACATGCACATTTTAATCCCAAAAAAACGATAACAAAATGTTTTTAAATATTTAAATTTTGGGCTTTTGAACAAAATTATATAGATTAATCTCAAATTTTTAGCTTTTTACTCGGTTAAAATTTGAATGCATTCTCTATAAAGCTCATTTAGACATGCATGTTTTAATCCTAACAAAACGACAACCAAATTTTATTAGATCAAATTTTATGACTCCAAATTGTTAATTATGGTCTTTTGTACAAACTTATAAAGATTAATCTAAAATTTGTGAACCTTTACCCGGTTAAAATTCGAACGGATTCCCTATAAAGCCCATGTAGATATGCACGTTTTAATACCAATAAAACGACAATTAAAAATTATTATATAAAATTTTATGAGTTCAAAACGTTAATTATGGGCTTTTGAACAAAATTATATAGATTAATCTCAAATTTTTAGTTTTTTACTCGATTAAAATTCAAACAGATTCTCTATAAAGCTCATTTATAAATGCACATTTTAATCCAAATAAAACGACAACCAAATGTTTATTAAATCAAATTTTATGAGTTCAAATAGTTAATTTTGGTCTTTTGAACAAAATTATACAGATTAATCTAAGTTTTTTAGTTTTTTACTTGATTATAATTCGAACAGATTCTCAATAAAACCCTTTTAGACATGGACGTTTTAATCCCAACAAAATGACAACCAAATGTTATTAAATCAAATTTTATGAGTTTAAATAGTTAATTATGGATGTTTGAACAAAATTATACAGATTAATCCAAATTTTTAGCTTTTTACTAGGTTAAAATTCTAACGGATTATGTATAAACCCATTTAGACATGTTCGTTTTAATCCCAACAAAATGACAACCAAATGTTATTAAATCAAATTTTATGAGTTCAAAAAGTTAATTATGGCTTTTGAACAAAATTATACAGATTAATCTTAATTTTTTTACCTTTTTACTCGGTTAGAACCGCAACGGATTCTCTATAAACCCCATTTAGACAAGCACATTTTAATGCCAACAAAACGACAACCAAATGCTATTAAATCAAATTTTATGAGCTCAAATTATTAATTATGGGAGTTTGAACAAAATTATACAAATTAAACTTAAATTTTTAGCTTTTTACTCAGCTAAAATTCGAATGAATTCTCTATAAAACATATTTAGATATGCACGTTTTAATCCCAACAAAACGACAAACAAATATTATTAAATCAAATTTTATGAGTCCAAATTGTTAATTATGGGCTTTTGAACAGAATTATACAGATTAAACTAAAATTTCCAAATTTTTATCCGGTTAAAATTCGAGCGGGTTCCCTATAAATCCCACAGACATTCACCTTTTAAAACCAACAAAACGACAAACAAATGTTATTAAATAAAATTTTATGAGTTCAAAAAGTTATTATGGGCTTTTGAACAGAATTAAAAAGATTAATCTAAAATTTTCAACTTTTTACTAGGTCAAAATTCAAACAGATTCTCTATAATGCCCATTTAGATATGCACGTTTTAATCCTGACAAAACGACAACCAACTGTTATTAAAATAAATATTACGATTTCAAATTTTTTATTATGGGCTTTTGAACAAAGAAATATAGATTAATCTAAAATTTTTAGTTTTTACTCAGTTAAAATTCGAACGGATTCTCTATAATGCTCATTTCGACATGCACATTTTAATCCCAACAAAATGATAACAAAATGTTATTAATTCAAATATTTTGAGTTAAAATAGTTAATTATAGGCTTTTGAAAAAAATTATACAGATTAATCACAAATTTTAAGCTTTTTATTAGGTTAAAATTCTAACGGATTATGTATAAACCCATTTAGATTGCTCGTTTTTATTCCAACAAAACAATAACCAAATGTTATTAAATCAAATTTTATGAGTTCAAAAAGTTAATTATGGGCTTTTGAACAAAATTATATTGATTAATCACAATTTTTTAGCATTTTACTCGGTTAAAAATCCAACGGATTCTATCCTCTCCTTTTCTCTCGCCTGCTCCCTTTTTCTTTCCTTTTTCACCATCTCTTTTTTAGAGAACTACTCTGCCTTCGCATCCATGGATTTGTCTCTCACCCTTCAAGGAGAGGAAGAAACTAGCGTTCTGTCATTTTCTCCAACTACTTTCAGATGGTCTGGTATGCTATTTCATTACAGTTATTATTTTTACTTTGTTTCTCATCTTCACATACTTCATCTGGATCAAAATGCTTGTTCTCGTCTTTCGGTAGAAGGATCTCTAAAGAAGGCTATTATCACTGATCTTACTATTTTGCTTCTATTTATTCTTCTCATTACCAACACAATCTTGTGTGTTCTTTCTCAAACGAGCGATCGGATCTCTATTCTCAAATTGGTTTTGTACGTTTCGACGTTTTCTACTTTTTATTTTACTTAAATCAAGAATGCGATCCAGGATCGTGTATCTGAATCTCTTATGTTTTATAAGGACGTGTTGGATCGCGACAACCATCATATCGTCATAGGTTCTTTTTATTGAGTTGCCATATGATCAAGAAGTGATAAGTGCCTAAAGGGCAGTTAATTACGATCCTTCTCATGGTACTTTATGCATCTATTGTATACCAACTTGAACCGAATTATGAACTCTTTGCGCAAATACTAGATATTCTATTATCATTACTTACAATGTCAACATTTATAGAGAATGCATATATTATTACATATTTTGTACATGCAGGAATATCCAGGGTAGAAATAACAATGAAGTAGTGTTGCGTCCGAGGCAGAAGACAAGGCCGTGTCAGAATCCAGTGTGGCATCACCAACAATGGAGGCGCAATGAAAGATAAAAGTATAAAGAATATTCTGGAAGAAGCAGCGCATCAATTGGACCAGGCTAGTGCGCTAAAATCTCAAATCAAAGACCAAGCAGGAAAACCCTTCTAGAAGGCGGCAAACTTGGAAATATCAGATTCCTTGAAGAAGACTTATTCCCTACTCCAAGTTGAAGTCTATTTAGGAAAGGTTTGCCCTAGGTTAAGACTATAAATACCCTAGCCAGCCATATTGTTGAGAGAGCCGATTTTTAGAGAAATCCTTCTCCCTAAGAATTGTACTTAACAATAATATGTTCTAAGCCTCTTAGGGATAGGTGAAGGTTGTCGATATTAGTAAGAGGAGATTGATTCTTTTATCTTTGTTCTTATGCAATAATAAAATCAAAGTTTGCTTATCCTATTGCAATTCTTTGTTCTTGTACTCAAGCCCGAGAGGGAAGTTTGCAAGTAATCTATTTATCTAGCATCAAGAGGTGTAGATTTACGAAAGGGATAAGTACGGTGTTGTAGACACTAACTCAGCCCAGACTCTTTGGAGGCCTAAGAGATAGGTTAAGAGTTTCAGCAGCTAAAAGAAATGTTGGATTGGTTGGTGATTATCGTTGATTTACGCCGAGAGGTATCGTCAAGGACTGATCATCAATATCACTTTGACTCAGAGATGAGCGGAGTCACTTACGGACACTTTGCTGAACTTTGATGCCTTTGCCCAAGAGCAAGAGATTGTCGCGGCAAAGGAGCACCAACGTTGCCGAGACGGTATCTGCAGTACTGTCGAAGCAAGTGTTGTGTGATTGCATTGGACAAGAAGAAGATCAATTGAATCCATTAATTGACGCAGCTGGATCCTACCCATTTTTCTATATCGTCTTCAACCTTTTATTTTATTTTTTGTTATTTAAATATTTAGTTAGTTAGACAAATCAATTTATTTATATTTTTACTTTATTTTCAGGAGCAAGGGAACTATGGAAGACATATTAAGTATACCAATCCCTGTGGAGACGATACACGATATACTTATCATTTTATTACTTGGTGACGTGTACACTTGCACTCAAATTTCGCTTATACCACACGCATCAAGAAGTATTGTTGAGACAATCTTCTTGTTGATCTGCAGACCGTGAAGAACCTCTACTCTACGGTTTGGTTTACTTAGTCAGTGTCTTTTCCAAGCTCTCCCTTTTGGAAGGGATAACAACCATCATTCTTCTAGGTCCTCTCGTTAGTTTTTTGGCCCCATCCTTTTTTCCCCAAAGGTTAGTCAATATGGTCCTTTCACCTTTCTACGTTGCTAGATTATTATTTACGGATTATAAACCATCCTTGTGTAGGGACTATACCAACACCTTACATGGTGTATTATCATTAAATCGATGTTGTTGTTACTTTACAAACCAACCTCTTACGGTTCTTCTCTCATGTCTACATTGGCTGCTTCCAAGTTTAGATTTAGTCTTTAGCCACAAACTATGTGCGACAGTTGCAAAAGAATACAAAGATTACTCCTATGCTCTTGAGTGGCCAAATTTTGGGAAGATGACTTTCAGTCTTTTAGTGTTTGTAATGCTATTATTAACTCTTTCTCCAAACCATTTAGGTTGCGAGATTCAGTGTTATGTTATCATGAGCTTTCCTCTCAGGATCTTTGCTTCAGCTCTTAGTCTTACTATGCTAAAACTTATTTCTTTTCCTTCCTTCCCACCCTTACAAAGGGATATGATCAACATCTTTTTTACGGTTTCCCTACCAAACCTAACCAACAGCTTAAAGGATGTTTTCTCTTACAAGATTAGCCATGCTCCTTCTTGGTTTATGAATCACATAAGGGTTTCGCTGAGTTTGGCTACAATTCCAGTGATCTTTATTGTTGGGTTTTCCCTCGATTATCATACTATCATGTGTTTTTTATTGACATTCCTGGTCTATCTTGATCTCAAGATAATGTTTCTTTTTAGAACCCCTCCCTCTCAAGAAATTATAACGATAAAGAAGTCTATTACATTTAATATTAAATTTTCTTATATTACGGCTTTTGGGCTCTGGAAATTCCACATCCATCGATGTGCTCATATATGTATTTTCAATTCCTCTGCTTTGCTCTGTGTCACCATGTTTTGCGTGGCATGGGTTTTTCTCGTTCCTTTCTGGTGCAAGACGATAATAGGGTTTCTGGTTTGTCCTTGGCTATACCTTGATTTGATTTTTTATTTTGGGAGAGTAGGATCTGATGGCCTTTTCCGCTTGGTCCTGGTCTCCGTTTTGGGAGGAGAAGACTCCCTACCAACATGCTCGACAAAGCCCATAAACCATGTTTCGATTATTGACAACACACTCAAGTTTTGTTTGGGATCGACTAGGAGTATCAGCCGGTTTCTTCATGAAGTTTCGGACAGATCTTTCTAGACAACCTTCTTGTTACTATTATCAGGTTTCGTGCTACATCAGTCACTACATTTAATCTCTATCCCCATTTTGTTTTTAGTTTTTTACTTACCTATGTTTTTACTTTGTTTTCTTTGAACGTTTACTATCTATGTTTGTCATTGTTTTTCCCTAATAGCCGTATTCTTTTCATTGGGTTTGTTGATAACCCTTTTGTTCATGAGTTCTCTGCTTTGAATAATACTTTGGTTGTTTTATCTATTTTTCTGTTGTTTCTATGACACCCTTACAAAGGGATGTTACCGACACCTCTCATGGTGTAACTCTCTCAAACATGGTATCGACTTTCATATCTTCATATACTGGTTATCAATATTTTACTTCACTTACTACAAGGTCCGTTTATTCTATTTTTCTTTATATTCTATGTAATTTCAGTGTCGATACTGATATAGCTGGAATGAGCAGTGTAAAAAATCTCCGACAGTGGTTGACGTTGAACAACCCCACCGAGAAAAATGAAAATCTTATGTTGGAACTGTCAGGGACTCGGAAACTCCCAGGCAGTTCACGCTTTACAATGTGCTACCACAAAGCATGACGTCAATTGTCTATTACTCTGTAAAACTAGATTAAACAAACACAATATGGAACGTATCAAGCTGAAGCTTGGCATGCATGGCTGCATAGCTATTGAATTCAACCCTTTTGTACTGGGCTTGCTATTATTTGGAATAATAAAACTACTATTGATCTGCTTTCTTACTAGGATCGTCATATTCATGTCATTATTTCTTTTGAACAACTACGATTCCATTTTTCGTCTGTACATGGCTTCACCAAATCTGCAAATAAATATAAAACTTGACAGTTGATAGATACTCTAAAACCAGCCTCCTCCCTTCCCTGGCTTTTAGGGGAGATTTTAATGAAATCCTCTATGACAATGAAAAACAAGACAGTTCTCGTCGTGCGTGATCACATATTAACAACTTTCGAGATTGTCTTGATAAGAATGATCTTTTCGACTGTAAGCCCGCGTTTGGATGGTTCACCTAGACTAGATCGGGACGTAATACAAAAACTATTATGGAAAGAATCGATAGATTCCTTGGTAACTCTACCTGGTTTAATACCTTCCCTAACTGCCAAACTATCTCATTCTTTCATGCGCGTTCTGACCACTGCCCAATCTTAATGGACACTAACCCATCACAAACCCTTCAATCCATACGCCATAACAATCTTTTTCGTAATGAGAGTTGCTGGTCTGATAACCTAGAAGTTTTGTGTCGAATTAGAGATATCTGGTCTAACCAATCCCGCTCGACTCTTCAGAAACTTTAGGATATCGGATGATTACTAGCCACTTGGCAAATTGATAAACGCATTAAATCCAATAAGCGTATCACTCAAATAAATGATTTCATTAATATGTGTATCAAACGACATCTTTCTGATGCAGAAATCCACAACTTTATTTCTGCTAAAAGTGAGCTTGATAGCTTGCTAAATACGTAGGAAATATATTGGGCTCAACGAGCTCGAACATATTGGCTAGAACACCGTGACAAAAATACCTCTTTTTTCTATGCTAGAGCGAACAGGAGACGACGAAAGAATCATATTGCTGGACTTTTCAACAACTAGAATATATGGCAAACACATAAAGACGACACCATGTCCACTGCTATTAGTTACTTTCAAAACCTTTTTACATCTTCTTCTCCTACTATAGCATCTTCCATTTTGGATAACATTCCTACTATTGTTAACGAGTCAATGAATAATGATCTTAATAAGGATTTCACACCAGACGAAGTAAACATTGCTTTTCGTGATATCGACTCGAGGAAAGCCCCAGGAGTTGATGGATTCCCAAGTGGTTTCTTCAGAAAACATTGGGATATCCTTGGCCAGGACTTCACAAACCTCTGCCTCGGGCTCCAGCGAGGGTCGATTAATATGGAAGAGGTCAATCGTACCATCATAGTTCTTATTCCCGAAATCAGCGATCCATTTACAATGCGCCATCTTAGACCTATTAGCCTTTGCACAGTCATCTATAAAACTGTATCAAAAGTACTTGTTAACCGTCTTAAATCTATAATTCCCTTATGTATTAGTGGCAATCAAGTTGCTTTTGTCCGAGGAAAGAACATTACCAACAACATCATTATTGCCCATGAGCTCATCCATACTTTAAATACTGATATAACTTCCCTTGCAAAAGGTGCTAGCTTAAATCTAGATATGGAAAAGGCCTTCGACCGTGTTGAATGGCCTTTACTAGAACAAATTATGATTCGCCTAGGATTTAACTCCAGCTGGGTATCCCTTATTATGAGGTGTGTATCCTCAGTATCCTTTCAAGTACGTATCAATGACTCCCTTTCACGACCTTTCAAACCCAATAGAGGACCGCGGCAAGGGGACCCTCTCTCCCTTTTCCTATTTCTTTTCTGTACTCAAGGCCTCTCAACCTTACTCAACACTGAGCAAACAAATGGTAACCTCTCGGACTTTGTGCCAGCAGGAATGGACCTCGTGTCAACCATCTCCTTTTTACGGATGATTATGTTGTTTTTATTAAAAACTCAACTATAGAAGCTCAACGCCTTAAGGACGCTCTGCATATTTATGTTACTTCGTCCAGGCAAACGATAAATTTTGAAAAACTCTATTATTTTCTTTTCTCGAAAAACTTCTACATCGCTTCGGAAAGATATCAATGATATCTTCCATGTACGAGAAGTGGATGATCCTAGTATTTATCTGGGATTCCCTCTCCTTATTGGAAAGAAAAAAACAACAGCCTTGGGTTTCACCAGGGAAAAACTGAATACTCGTCTGAGTAATTGGGATAAACATCTCCTCCCCTTTAGTGGTAGAGAGATTTTCCATTAAATCTGCCATACAATCTATGCCTCAATATGTTATGTCTTGTTACCTCCTACCACAAAATATTATTGATGACATGACCACTTCGATACGCTGATATTGGTTGTCTGGGAAAGCTGACAAACGAGGTTGGCATATGCTTCTATGGGACACTATTTGTCTACCGAAAGTAGCAGGTGGTATAGGTTTTCGCGATATACACCACTTTAATATTGCTTTTCTAGGTAAACAAATTTGGCGTTTAGTTTATGAACCTGATAATCTTCTTAGTCAGGTTTACAAATGCAAGTACTACCTAATGGGCTCGATCCTTGATTTCTAATACACTCGGAATTCTTCCTTTCCCTGGCAAGGTCCTAGCATAGCTATCTCAAAACGTCGCAATAGGTTTTTCAAACGTCCTGGCATGTCCAATAATGTTCAGATCCACTTTGACAAATGGGGTGGCTCTCAGCCTGTACACCTTTATGGTGATTATGAGGTGAATGATGAAGTCCCTCTTCGTGTAGGTACATTCATGGTACCTAACCTACCCCGATGGGATGAATCAAAAGTAAGAGATTATTTTTTCCATGAAGATGCTAACACCATACTTAATGTATCAATTATTAATGATATAAAAGACACCACACTTTGGGGTCACCATGACTCTGGTATCTATACAGTACGGTCTGGTTATCAATTTTTGCAGTTGCAGCCAGGGCTAGTTAACAGGCCCTCTAAACTTTGGAAAATTCTATCCAAATTGCCTACTTTACCCAAGGTTCGTTCCTTTGGATGGCGATTATGTCATGATGCACTACCCTCTGGCCATAAAATCCTTCAAGCCAATCTTGGTATGGGGGTTTGCCCTATTTGTAACATAGCCATTGAATCAACCATCCATGCTATGAGGGATTATCCTAGTGCTAAGGAGGCGCTTCAACTGGCAGGGCTCTCCACTCGATTTTTTCCCAATACTTATACCTCCCCTCACTAGTGGCTTTCTGATGTTGTTGGGTTTCTTTACTTGCATTAATTCTTGTTTCTTATTATAATCTTGTGGAATTTATGGAACCGCTATAATGACTTTGTCCATAACAACCACCTCCAACCGGTCTGATTGACTATCTCCAATGCAAAAAAACTTTTCACTGACTATACATTAGTTAATGACGCCTCCCACCAACGTTCTCGGCTAGCTGAGCCCATCTTTGCTCAAGCTAGATGGACGAAACCGGCCCTTGGTTTTGTTAAAATTAACACAGATGCGGCCTTTAACTCTGTCTTAAGGGGTTCTGCTGCAGGCATCATTGCTCGAGGACTCTTTTGGCTCCATACTCGGTGGTTGCTCTATGCCTCTTGTTTTTTCGGATCCAGCCTCTGTCGAGGCTCCCTCTATTCTGGAAGGTTTAAGATTTGTTGTTGCCAATGGCTGGACTAATGTGATTATTGAAACAGATTCTGCTTCCATTGCCAACAAAGTTAACAATACTCATCGCCAAGATCTTTCCACTATGCAATATTTGGTGGCTCGCATCCGCTACACTCTTGGTACTCTGCCTGATTGTAAGATTTGTTATGTACCTAGAGACGTAAACATTGTAGCCCATGTTTTAGCTACTAGGGCTTTACGTTCTTTTACTTCTTGCTCTTTTGATTATATCTTTCCCGACTTCATTCGGGCTTCTGTACACTCGGAGAGGTTCTCCTCTTCTACTTAATAATACTTTCGGTAATCTTTTCCCCATAGGGGCCTACTCACCTCTCGGGATGACTGGCTATAGGGATTTTTTAATGAGGCCCTTTCCTTCAAGAAAAAAAACTCAAACGGATGCCTATAAAGTCTATTTGGACATGCACGTTTTAATCCTAACAGAACGATAACCAAATGTTATTAAATCAAATTTATGTGTCAAAATTTTTATTATGGCTTTTGAAATAAATTATAGAGATTAATCTAAAATTTCCCACTTTTTACTTAGTTAAAATTTGAACGGATTCCCTATAAAGCCCCTTTAGATATGCATGTTTTAATCCAAACAAAAAGAAACAAAATATTATTAAATAAAATTTTATGAGTTCAAATAGTTAATTGTGCGTTTTTGAACAAAATTATACAATTTAATCTAAAATTTTTAGCTTTATTTCGGTTAAAATTCGAATGGATTCTCTATAAAGCCCATTTGGACATGCATGGTTTAATCACAACAAAACGATAACCAAATATTATTAAATCAAATTTTATCTTTTCAAATAGTTAATTATAGGATTATGAACAAAATTATACAGATTAATCTCAAATTTTTAGCTTATTACCCAGTTAAAATTCGAACAGAATTTCTATAAAGCCCATTTAGACATGAACATTTTAATCCAAAAAACGACATCTAAATGTTCTTAAATCAAATTTTATGAGTTCAAATAGTTAATTATGGGCTTTTGAACAAAAGTATACAAATTAATCTCAAAATTTCAGCTTTTTCTCGGTTAAAATTCAAACGAATTCTTTATAAAGTCCATTTGGATATGCACGTTTTGGTCCCAACAAAACAACAACCAAATGTTATTAAATCAAATTTTATGAGTTCAAATAGTTAATTATGGGCGTTTGAACAAAATTATATATATTAATCCCAAATTTTTAGTTTTTTACTCGGTTAAAATTCGAACAGATTCTCTATAAAAACAATTTAGATATGCTCGTTTTAATCTCAACAAAACGAAAACTGAATATTATTAAATCAAAATTTATGAGTTTACATAGTTAATTATGGATTTTTGAATAAAATTATACAGATTAATCTCAAATTTTTAACTTTTTACTTAGTTAAAATTTGAACGGATTTTCTATAAAGACCATTTTGACATGCACGTTTTAATCTCAACAAAACGAAAACCAAATATTATCATGTACCCCCTTAGCTCGGCCTAGACGGAATCAACGCTAACGAGTCGCGCGGGGAATATTGAACCAAACCCGCGAAGGTCCGATTTGATAAACAACCCTGAAAACCGATATACTTTCTTTTCGAGATGCATAATTATGATCCTACAAGTCTTAGTGTCATACAAAGCATTAACGGAAGCAATCTGATCACAAACAAGCATCCAATTAAATACTTAAGTGAATTAAGGACTATAACGTAAAACTTTTAAATTCTGATGACAAATTTGAAATTCTTTTCATCAAAGTTCAATTAAACATACATGTATGCCTCACAAAAAATTGCATGTTTCACCAATTGAGGAACCAAAATATAAATCTTTCAAATTACAAGGAATTCGTCCAAATTAAGTTAGCCATATTGAAATTAAATCAACTTTATGCATCCATGTGAAATTTCAGCTTAAAATAACATCTGTAGGTACCTTAATTGAACAAAGAAAGATATTCGGGACTAAAATGTAATTTCTAGCAACTATCAATTTCAGGAATCCAAAGGTTTCGAAACTTTATGAAAAAGGTTACGAAACTTCCATGAAAGTTTGAAAACTTTTTGCGTACAGTAACTTTCCAGAATCGAAATTGCCCGCAAGATTTCGAAACCTTCATTATGGTTTCGAAACTTTGGGAATGGAACCTAAAAGTTCCGTCACACTAAGTGAACATTATCGATCCAATACACAATCATTAATCACCCACAACTACATGCATAATTCTTAAGCATAAAAACAACATAAACCACACTAGAATTAACATCAAGAACCTCAAATAACCTATAGGCATGCTTCCTAAAATATGGTTAGAAACAAGGATGTCCATGCTTGTGCAAGTGTACATGCCTTCTTTGATAAGGTTTAGAATAAATAACAATCATATATACTCATACTTTAGGTGATCCAAAACATTATTACATTCCAACAACAATAGCTCAAGCAAAATATAATCTCTTTACAAGTCTAAAACCAAGTAGTACACTCACTCTACCATGGAATTGGTTTACATATTGCCAAGGCCCAACTTATTTGCCAAAACATACCAACAACTATATAGCTTTTTCCCTTGCTGCTCTTGCTCCATATGCAGCCCAAAGACGACCCGACCGACCCAAAATCCGACCCGACCTGTGACCCACTTTAGACATGCAAGCTCCAAATTAATCTCAAAATTTTAGATTTTTACACGATTCAAATTCAAACGGATTCTCTATAAAGAAAATTTAGACATGCACGTTTTAATCCCAACAAAATGAAAACCAAATGTTATTAAATCAAATTTTATGAGTTCAAATAGTTAATTATGGGCTTTTAACAAAATTATACAGATTACTCTCAATTTTACAGCATTTTACTCTGTTAAAACTCAAACGGATTCTCTATAAAGCCCATTTAGACATGCACGTTTTAATCCCAAAAAAAACGACAACCAAATGTTATTAAATCAAATTTTATGAGTCAAAATTATTAATTATGGGCTTTTGAAAAAAATTATAGATATTAATCTAACATTTCCAACTTTTTACTATGTTAAAATTCTAACGGATTCCCTATAAATTCAATTTAGACCTGTATATTTTAATCCCAAGAAAAAGACAACTAAATGTTATTAAATCAAATTTTATGAGTTTAAATAGTTGCTTTTGAATAAAATTATACAATTTAATCTAAAACTTTTAGCTTTTTACTTGGTTAAAATTCGAACGGATTCTCTACAAAGATCATTTAGACATAAACGTTTTAATCCAAACAAATCAACAACCAAATATTACTAAATGAAATTTTATGAGTTCAAATAGATAATTATGGGCTTTTGAACAAAATTATACGGATTAAACTCAAATTTTTAGCTTTTTACTATGTTAAAATTCGAACAGATTCTCTATAAACCCCATTTAGATATTAAGGTTTTAATCCCAACAAAACGACAACCAAATGTCATTAAATAAAGTTTTATGAGTTCAAATAGTTAATTATGGTCTTTTGAACAAAATTATACAATTTAATCTAAAATTTTTAGCTTTTTACCCGGTTAAAATTCGACCGGATTCTCTAAAAAGCCCATTTAGACATGCACGTTTTAGTCCCAACAAAATGACAAACAAATGTTATTAAATCAAATTTTATGAGTTCAAATAGTTAATTATGGGCTTTTGAAAAAAATTATAAAAATTAATATTATAATTTCAGCTTTTTACTATGTTAAAATTTGAACGGATTCTCTATAAAGGCCATTTGGATATGCATGTTTTAATTCCAACAAAACGACAACCAAATATTATTAAATTAAATTTTATGAGTTCAAATAGTTAATTATGGGCGTTTGAACAAAATTATACAAATTAATCTAAAATTTTTAGCTTCTTACTCGGTTAAAATTCGAAAGAATTCTCTATAAAGCGCATTTAGACATGTACGTTTAATCCCAATAAAATAACAAATAAATGTTATTAAATCAAATTTTATGAGTTCAAATGGTTAATTACAGGCTTTTAACAAAATTATATAGATTACTCTCAATTTTTTTTGCTTTTTACTCCGTTAAAACTCAAAAGGATTCCCTATAAATCCCATTTGGACATACACGTTTTAATACTAACAAAACGATAAGCAATTGTTATTAAATCAAATTTTATGTGTCAAATTTTTTATTTATGGGCTTTTGAAAAAAATTATAGAAATTAATCTTATATTTCCCACTTTTTACTCGCTTAAAATTCGAACGGATTTCCTATAAAGCCTATTTAGACATGCATGTTTTAATCCAAATAAAAAGACAACAAAATGCTATTAAATAAAATTTTATGAGTTCAAATAGTTAATTTTGGGTTTTGAACAAAATTATACAATTTAATCTAAAATTTTTAGCATTTTACTCGATTAAAATTCTAACGGATTCTTTATAAAGCCCATTTAGACATGTACGTGTTAATCACAATAAAACGACAACCAAATGTTGTTAAATCAAATTTTATGAGTTCAAAGAGTTAATTATGGGATTTTGAATAAAATTATACAGATTAATCTCAAATTTTATGCTTTATACCCGGTTAAAATTCAAACAGATTTTCTATAAAGCCCATTTAGACATGAACATTTTAATACCAATAAAATGAAAGCCAAATGTTATTAAATCAAATTTTATGAGTTCAAATAGTTAATTATGGGCTTTTGAACAAAAGTATACTAATTAATCTCAAAATTCATCTTTTCTTGGTTAAAATTCGAATGGATTCTTTACAAAGTCTATTTAGATATGCACGTTTTAATCCCAACAAAACAACAATCAAATATTATTAAATTAAATTTTATGAGTTCAAAAAGTTAATTATGGGCTTTTAGACAAAATTATACAGATTAATCTCAATTTTTTAGCTATTTACTTGGTCTAAATTCGAACGAATTCTCTATAAAGCCCATCTAGACATGTACGTTTTAATCCTAACAAAACAATAACCAAATACTATTAAATCAAATTTTATGAGTCCAAATTGTTAATTATGGGCTTTTGAACAAAATTATAAAGATTAATCTAAAATTTCGAAATTTTTACCCAGTTAAAATTCAAACGGATTCCCTATAAAGCCTATGTAAACATGCAAGTTTTAATACCAATAAAACGACAATCATATGTTATTAAATAAAATTTTATGAGTTCAAAAAGTTAATTATGGGCTTTTGAACAAAATTATACTGATTAATCTAGAATTTTCAACTTTTTAATCGGTTAAAATTCGAATAGATTCTCTATAAAGCCTATTTAGACATACACATTTTAATTCCAACAAAATAACAACCGAATATTATTAGATCAAATTTTATGAGTTTAAATAGTTAATTATGGATTTTTGAACAAAATTATATAGATTAATCTCAAATTTTGAGCTTTTTACCCGATTAAAATTCGAACGGATTCCATATAGAGCCCATTTAGACATGAACGTTTTAATACCAACAAAACGACAACCAAATGTAATTAAATCAAATTTTATGAGTTCAAATAGTTAATTTTGGGATTTTGAGCAAAATTATACAATTTAATCTAAAATTTTAAACTTTTTACTCGGTCAAAATTCGAACGGATTCTATATAAAGCCCATTTAGACATTAACATTTTAATCCCAACAAAACGATATCCAAATGTTATTAAATCAAATTTTATGTGTTGAAATAGTTAATTATGGGCTTTTAACAAAATTATACAGATTACTCTCAATTTTTTAGCTTTTTATACGTTTAAAACTCAAATGGATTCTCTATACGGCCCATTTAGACGTGCACGTTTTAATCCCAACAAAACGACAACCAAATGCCATTAAATAATATTTTATGATCCAAAATTTTTAATTATGGGCTTTTGAAAAAAGTTATAAAAATTAATCTAAAATTTCTAACTTTTTCCTCGGTTAAAATTCGAACAGGTTCCCTATAAAGCCCATTTAGACATGCATGTTTTAATCCCAACAAAAAGACAACCAAATGTTATTAAATCAAATTTTATGAGTTAAAATATTTATTTATGGGATTTTGAGCAAAATTATACAATTTAATCTAAAATTTTAAACTTTTTACTCGGTCAAAATTCGAACGGATTCTCTATAAAGCCCATTTACACATGCACGTTTTAATCCCAACAAAACGACAACCGAATGTTATTAAATCAAATTTTATGAGTTTAAATAGTAAATTATGGGTTTGGAACAAAATTATACAGATTAATCTCAAATTTTTAGCTTTTTACCCAGTTAAAATTCAAACGGATTCTCTATAAATCCCATTTAAACATGTACGTTCTAGTCCCAAGAAAACGACAACTAAATGTTATTAAATCAAATTATATGAGTTCAAATAGTTAATTATAGACTTTTGAACAAAATTATACAGATTAATCTAGAATTTTTAGCTTTTTACACCGTTAAAATTCAATCGGATTTTCAATAATGAGCATTTGGATATGAACGCTTTAATCCCAATAAAACGATAACCAAATGTTATTAAATAAAATTTTATGAGTTCAAATTGTTAATTATGGGCGTTTGAACAAAATTATACAGATTAATCCCAAATTTTTAGCTTTTTACGCCATTAAAATTCGAACGGATTCTCTATAAAGCTAATTTAGACATGCTCGTTTTAATCCCAACAAAACGACAACCGAATGTTTTTAAATCTAATTTTATGAGTTTAAATAAATAATTATGGATTTTTGAATAAAATTATA
This sequence comes from Abelmoschus esculentus, assembly GCA_035048815.1. NCBI lineage: Eukaryota > Viridiplantae > Streptophyta > Magnoliopsida > Malvales > Malvaceae > Abelmoschus > Abelmoschus esculentus. The sequence continues at coordinate 13,874,109 of JAUCBN010000007.1, read as the reverse complement.
CAGATTAATCTCAAATTTTTAGCTTTTTTCTTGGTTAAAATTAGAACGGATTCTCTATAAAGCCCATTTAGACATAAACGTTTTAATCCCAACAAAACGACAACCAAATATTATTAAATCAAATTTTATGGGTCTAAATAGTTAATTATGGGCTTTTGAACAGAATTATACAAATTAATCTCAAATTTTTATCTTTTTACCCGGTTAAAAATCAAACGGATTCCCTATAAAGCCCATTTAGACATGTACGTTTTAATCCCAACAAAACGACAACCAAATGTTATTAAATTAAATTTTATGAGTCAAAATTTTTAATTATGAGCTTTTGAAAAAAAATAGAGAGATTAGTCTAAAAGTTCAAACTATTTACTCGGTTAAAATTCAAACGGATTCCCTATAAAGCCCAATTAGCCAAACATGTTTTAATCCAAACAAAAAGACAACCAATTGTTATCAAATCAAATTTTATGAGTTCAAATAGTTAATTATGGGCTTTTGAACAAAATCATAGAGTTTAATCTCAAATTTTTAACTTTATACTCGGTTAAAATTCAAACAGATTCTCTATAAAGTACAATTAGACATGTACGTTTTAATCTCAATAAAACAACAACCAAATATTATTAAATCAAATTTTATGACTTCAAATAGTTAATTATGTGCGTTTAAAAAAATTATGCAGATTAATCTCAAATTTTTTAATTTATAATCGATTAAAATTCGAATGGATTCTCTCTATAAAGCCCATTTAGACATAAACGTTTTAATCCAAATAAATCGACAACCAAATGTTGTTAAATAAAATTTTATGAGTTCAAATAGTTAATTATGGGATTTTGAACAAAAGTATACAAATTAATCTCAAAATTTTAGCTTTTTCTCGGTAAAAATTCGAACGGATTCCTTATAAAGCCCATTTGGATATGCACGTTTTAATCCCAACAAAACAACAATTAAATATAAATAAAATTTTATGTGTTCAAATAGTTAATTATGGGTGTTTGAACAAAATTATATAGATTAATCACAAATTTTTAGCTTTTTACTCAGTTAAAATTTGAACGGGTTCTTTATAAAGGCCATTTAGACTTGCACGTTTTAATACGAACAAAACGACAACCATATGTTATTATATCAAATTTTATGAGTTCAAATAGTTAATTATGGGCTTTTGAACAAAATTATAGAGATTAATCTTAAATTTTTAGCTTTTTTACTCGGTTAAAATTCAAACAGATTCTCTATAAACCCAATTAGACATGCACGTTTTAATCCCAATAAAATGATAATAAAATATTATTAAATCAAATTTTATGAGTTTAAATAGTTAATTATGTGTATTTAAATAAAATTATACAGATTAATCTCAAATTTTTAAATTTATAATCGATTAAAATTCGAACGGGTTCTCTCTATAAAGCTCATTTAGACATAAACGTTTTAACCCAAACAAATCGAAAAATAAATGTTATTAAATGAAATTTTATGAGTTTAGATAGTTAATTATGGGCTTTTGAACAAAAGTATACAAATTAATCTCAAAATTTTAGCTTTTTCTCGGTAAAAATTCGAACGGATTTTTTATAAAGCCCATTTGGATATGCACGTATTAATCCCAACTAAACAACAATTAAATGTTATAAATCAAATTTTATGAGTTCAAATAGTTAATTATGGGTGTTTGAACAAAATTATATAGATTAATCTCAAATTTTTAGCTTTTTACTCTGTTAAAATTCGAAAGGATTCTCCATAAGGCGCATTTAGACATGCACATTTAATTCCAGCAAAACAACAACCAAATATTATTAATTCAAATTTGATGTGTCAAAATAGTTAATTATGTGCGTTTTCACAAAATTATACAGATTAATCTCAAATTTTTAGCTTTTACTCGGTTAAAATTCGAACAGATTCTCTCTATAAAGCCTATTTAGACATAAACGTTTTAATCCAAACAAATCGACAATTAAATGGTATTAAATGAATTTTCTGAGTTCAAATAGATAATTATGGTCTTCTGAACAAAATTATACAAATTAAACTAAAATTTTTAGCTTTTACTATGTTAAAATTCTAATGGATTCTCTATAAAGCCCATTTAGACATGCAAGTTTTAGTTCCAACAAAACAACAACCAAATCTTCTTAAATCAAATTTTAGGAGTTCAAATAGTTAATTATGGCTTTTGAATAAAAATATACAAATTAATCTCAAAATTTCAACTTTTTCTCGGTAAAAATCTGGACGGATTATTTAAAAAGCCACTTTGGATATGCACGTTTTAATCCCAACAAAACAACAACTAAATGTTATAAATCAAATTTTATGAGTTCAAATAGTTAATTATGGGCGTTTGAACAAAATTATATAGATTAATCTCAAATTTTTAGACATGTACGTTTAATCCAACAAAATAACAACCGAATGTTAATAAATAAAATATTATGATTTCAAATATTTAATTATGGGCTTTTGAACAAAATTATACATATTAATCTGAAGTTTTTAGCTTTTTACCCGTTTAAAATTCGAACGGATTCTCTATAAACCCCATTTAGACATGTACGTTTTAATCCCAACAAAACGGAAACCGAATGTTATTAGATTAAATTTTATGAGTTCAAATAGTTAATTATGGATTTTTGAACAAAATTATACAGATTAATCTCAAATTTTTAGCTTTTTACCCCGTTAAAATTCGGACGGTTTCCCTATAAAGCCCATTTAGACATGAATATTTTAATCCCAACAAAATGACAACCAATGTAATTAAATCAAATTTTATGAGTTGAAATAGTTAAATATAGACTTTTGAATAAAATTATACAAATTAATCTCAAAATTTCAGTTTTTTACTTAGATAAAATTCGAACGGATTCTCAAAAGCGCATTTAGACATGCACGTTTTAATCCTAACAAAACGACAAAAAAATGTTATTAAATCAAATTTTATGAGTTCAAATAGTTAATTATGGGCTTTTAACAAAATTATACAGATTACTCTCAATTTTTCAGCTTGTTACACGGTTTAAACTCAAACGGATTCTCTATAAAGCCCATTTAGACATACACGTTTTAATCCAAACAAAGCAACAATCAAATGTTATTAAATCAAATTTTATGAGTACAAATAGTTAATTATGTACGTTTGAACAAAATTATACAGATTAATCTCAAATTTTTAGATTTTTACTCGATTAAAATTCTAACAGATTTTCTATAAAGCGCATTTGGACATGTACGTTTTAATCCCAAAAAAATGACAACCAAATGTTATTAAATCAAATTTTACTAGTTTAAATAGTTAATTATTGGGTTTTGAACAAAATTATACATATTAATCTAAACTTTTTAGCATTTTACTCGGTTAAACTTCGAACGAATTCTCTCTATAAAGCCCATTTAGACATGAAAGTTTTAATCCAAACAAATTGACAACCAAATGTTATTAAATAAAATTTTATGAGTTCAAATAGTTAATTATGTGCGTTTGAACAAATTTAAACAGATTAATCTCAAATTCTTAGCTTTTTACTCGGTTAAAATTAGAACGAATTCTTTATAATGCCCATTCAATATGAACGTTTTAATCCTAACAAAACGACAACAAAATATTATTGAATCAAATTTTATGAGTTCAAAAAGATAATTATGGGTTTCTGAACAAAATTATACAGATTAATCTCCAATTTTTAGCTTTTTACACGGTTAAAATTCGACAGACTCTCTATAAAGCCCATTTAGATATGCACGTTTTGATTCAAAAAAAAAGACAACCAAATTTTATTAAATCGAATTTTATGAGTTCAAATAGTTAATTATGTACTCTTGAACAAAACTATACAATTTATCAAAAAAAATTAGCTTTTTACTCTGTTAAATTCGAACGGATTCTTTATAAAGCCTATTTAAACATACACATTTTCATCCCAACAAAACGACAAACGAATGTTATTAAATCAAATTTTATGAGTTCAAATAGTTAATTATGGACTTTGAAAAAAATTATACAGATTAATCTCAATTTTTTAGCTTTTTCCCTAGTTAAAATTCGAATGAATTCTGTATAAAGATCATTTAGAAATGAACGTTTTAATGCAAGCAAAACGATAACCAAAAGTTATTAAATCAAATTTTATGAGCTCAAATAATTAATTATGGGCTTTTGAACAAAATTATACAGATTAATCTCAAATTTTTAGCTTTTTACCCAGTTAAAATTCGAATGGATGTGTGTTTTTCTCTCCTCTCTCTTTTTCTTCCCTCTCTCCCTTTCTCCTTTCTTTTCTCTCCCTCCATCATGACTTCTCCTTCCTTGTTGCTTTTCCCTTTGCTTTTGCTAATCTCGCTGATGATCATCTTCGCCGCCATTGCTACCATCGTCGTCTCTGCCATCATTATTGTAGATGTTTCTGGTTTTTTGGTCATCACCCCCGTTATCGTCAAGGGCTGGTGGTATAGCCTCTTTTTCAGATTTGTTTTATCACCAAATCTTGCTAAACCGTTCAACCAATCAATCACCAACAACCCCACTACGCTCACCGATGCGAGAGAGGAAAAATCACACACACCGCAACAATTTTCCAAAAGGTATGTCTTTTTTCCTTAGATTTCATCCATGATATATTCTACGTTTTTAAAACTTGTAAATTTTTAGGAACAAAGTTGTTATATTTAGTTTCTCATTGTTTATTAATCTATTTTCTTCATCATCAATGTGTCTCAAAAGTACATTCCATCACTTATCTTTTAGTTTTCTTACTTGTTAACCAAAAAATTATTTTGGAATTACTATCAAATTACGAATGTAATTGTTCATATCCAAATGGCGTTTTGGTCATCATACCACCCGTTAATCGAGAATTCTATGATACAAGCCTAATGGCATCCATCGATAGGTACAATCCTATACCACAAATGCTTATGATCATTCAAACAATAAAAATAAGTAAATTCGGATTTCCAACTAAAGTACCAATGTCAAAAACTTATTGTTTTACCTCATACTACAAAAATTCCTATTTTCAAACATTTTTTACCTTGAATCTACCAAAAACTAATAGGACTTATATGGTAACATGGAATTTAAAATTACAAATAACTTTTATTTTCCTACTTTCGTTTAATTTTAATCGAATCATTATTTTCTTATCTTTAAACTATTTGACAACATGGACTAATCCAGGGCTATTCTAAAGTAAATATTGGTTTATTTGTACCTATGTAGTATTTCCATTTTATTTTCTAGAAATTAATAATAATCTCCAATCAAATATTATGTCCACCTTTTTAATTTCGGGTAAAAATTTCCAAATCAACCTTTTTGATCCTCTCAAAAATAAGATATTCATTCTCTTGCATTTAATCCACATGGCAACATGGAATTCCCTTTTTTCTAATTTTCGAAAAAACTGGGTCTATGGTAGCTATGTTATTTTTCAAGAGTATAATCAATTGGTACATAAGATCAATCTCACTTACCATTTAAGTTTCCTATTTACAACTATAAAAATATTTCTCTTTATAAATTTAAATCACATGACATCATGGAATACTTACAGTCAGAAAAGAGGAGTAATTTGGAACATTTTTGAATTTCCAAAACTTTTCCCCAAGTCCACTATATACTCAAGGAAACAAATTTCATCAAATACAAATTTATCCAAAATATTTTAAACATCTCTTCCATTTCTTTAAATTATTTAACTTTTCATATACCAAATAATATCCATAATATCTATCTTCCTTCAATTTACACATCTTCCATAAAAATATTTTAAATACTAATTTCTTTACTTCATTTCCATAAGGAAACTTGGACTTTTTTACAATCATCTCTACTAAAATATTGGTATTTTAAAACCAATTTTTCAAATTAATTTATTAAAACTTACCATCAAAATTTTCATAATCTCTCCATTATTACCTTTAATATCGTAATCCATAATTTCACCATAAATACTCCTAATATCTTATTTTCTCATAAAAAATGTAGCTATTTTTTACAATCTCTATCCATATATTTACCTCATATTTTTATACAAATTTTTTTACCTTTGACCCTTTACAACCATCATTCAATTTTCCATCCCTATTTTTTTCTCACCTAAAATTAAATATCTCCACATATACTAATGTAAACTTACCAAACTCACACCAAATTTCAATCCTTTCTACTTACCTTTTTTCAAAAATTTTGAATTATAAAAAAGTAGACATTCAAATTTTCAAAAAAATTTTCAAAAATATATATTCAAAGTTTCATAAAACTTCCAAAAGTACACAAAAAATATAACTTACTAAAAACTTCTAAAATACTTTATCCCCTTTTTTACCGTTTACCTTATCATTACATCCTAAATAAATTTCAAATATTTCTCCATTTTCCTAATCGTTTACTTTTTTTTTTCATATACTAATTATTCTTCATTACCTTTTATATTTTTTATCCTATTAACAACATTTTCAACAATAACAATTAAAACTCTTGTAGTAAATATCCTTCATATCCTCTTGTACCTTTTTTACCATATATTTTCTCTAATTCTCTAATTAATATTCATATCTTGTCTTACCTTTTGTAAAATTTAAATTCTCTTTATATTCTAATTAATTTTTATATCTTTTATAATTTATCTTTATACACAACAATCATAAAAATTCTTACCTCTTTTTACAATTATACTTCATTATCTCTTACCATATATATTTTTATTATTTTCAACATATATTCTCAAAAACTATCTTATTATCTAAATTCATCCACATCTTTTCATCATTCATACTTAAAACCAACACCGAAACAAATTTCTCAAATCTCTTCAAATTCATTAATACCAATTTTATTTCAATTACTATTACTACTTTATAATTTTACCATATTTACAAATAAATTTACAAAATTACCAAACTCATTGCAAAATCATTTGAATTATAATTACCTTTACAAAAAACTTTCATATATTCCCAACAACGTATTATCTTCTTTACCGCTTACCTTTTCATTGTTCCACAAATAAAACTCTTATCTTTTTTAACCTTCTTTGTCCTTTCTCCTTTCCTTATATGCTATTTAACCTCAATCTCCACTTCTCTTTTCTTGCTCCACTACCAATATCTCCAAAAACAATTAAATATTTTCACCTAATAGATAATTTTCATATCATATATAATCTTACTAAACCAACCCATTATTGGGAACTCAAAATTACCCAACCATTTAATGGTATCTTATGTAACTTCAAATTCATCATACCAATCCATTCTTGGATTCCATCTACTAAAACCATACAATCAACCGTAAGGAAGAAAATAATGCTAGAAAACATGACAAACAAAATTACTCTCAAAATATACAAAGATCCACTGATCACATATAAAATTTTTATATCGAAATTTTCAATAATGAAAATAGATGTAACTCAACCAACAATAAACTACAATATTTTTACACACCAAAAATTAAAATTTCTCACCATTAATAATATCAAATTACTAAATTCACTTCAAATCTCAATATCTAATAACTACCTTTTTACGAAAATCTTGAATTCAAAAAAAGCAGATTCTCAAATATTCAAAATATTTTCAAATACACCTAAAAAATATTATTTTACAAAAAATTTTCATATATTTCCATACCGTTTTTATCTTTTACCTTCTCCTATCATAATTCATATCTTTTCTTTCTATATCTCTCTCTTTTATGCTAATTAATTTCCACATATCTTTTCCATATACTTTAATTCATTTTCTTTTCTTCACTTACCTTAATTACAAATTACCTTTTTGCATAACTATTAATAAGATTCTTACCTACTATTACCATTATACTCTACTATCTATTACCATATCTTATTTTATTCTTTTCAACCTATATATCGATTCTTACCAAACTAATTTTACTTTATTACTTAAAATAACTAAAAGTGTTCATATTTTTTCTTTCCTTTTTCGTGCTGGAAAGAAACAACCTCCTTAAATGCATGAAAGACAACAACAAAAGAAACCAAAACATGCTCTTTTTGTTAAAGCTGGGATGAGCCGCGGAAAAAACTATGCGGTGGAGGTTGACATGGCTCAACACCGCGGAGCCAAATGAAAATCATGTGTTGAAACTGCTAAGGCCTTGGTAAGGCCCAGGCAGTTCAAAATCTAAAAAAAATAATTACCAAATATGAACCTGATATTTTATTTCTATGCGAAACTAGACTTAATAAATCTCGATGTAATTCTCTTTGTGTATCACTTGTGATGCAAGGAAGCATTTCGGTACAAAATAGTTCAACTTGTACTAGCTTAGCCTGTAACCCCCTAGACCGGCCTATGCGAAAAGCCCGACCTAAAGTAGTCACATTTCTTTTTGAAACGAACATAAAATAAATACAAGTTTAACCAAAATCAAAATATCCTGTAAAGATAACAGTTCCATCAAATTCATGAAATCGACCATATTTCATGTGATCATAGTAACCTGTTAATTTCAAAGGTAATGTGTGTTCAAACATTGTTCATAAAACAATCTGTATCACGATAATAAAACATGATGAGTTAAAAACTATCCAGTAACAAAATATAGGCATACTAGTAACAAAATAAAGGCACATGTCACCATAACTAATAACACGGAGAATACAAGCATTACATCAAAATATAATCTAGGAGGTGTAGATCCTCCGAGTGCCAATCCGGGTTGCCTATCTACGGATATCTGAAAGGGGAAGAAAATAAGTATGAGCTATGGAGCCCAGTGTGTTCCAGCAGTGTATAAAAATCATAGGTAAAACAATATACAATGATATCAGAAAAACAATGCATGAGATGCATGACATGATATTCTACCCCCATCCGATCACCAGGATACGATTCCCCAGAACAGTGTCTAGTACAGGCATTAACCTAATCCCAAAGGGGCAAAGGTACCGTAAACAGGACGGAATTACCCCAGCTATAGCACGGGAACCGATATCAGGACGGAATTACCCCAACCGTAGCTAGGAACTGTAACAGGTCGGAATTACCAGCTGGATCAAGGCTGAACCGAATAACAAGCAATACTCATCATTCCCCAAACCTAAATTGACAGGCATGCAGTAATAACAGGTATAATGATGGCAGTGGCAGTATTTATTCAGATATCATGTAATGCTAAACCAGGACATGTCATGTATAATATATCAGGCATATAGCAAAACAGAATATGATCAAGTTCAACATGTGTGTCAAGGTAAAGTCCAGAGATAGTCAAGTGTACATGCTTGGTTTGTAAAAACAGAAAAACAATGATGCACAATATATATAGCATGTAAGGGAACACACCTCAAAAGAGTAGAAGCACACAAGTGATCTACTGGGCGGCTGAGCCTCGCTCTACAGCAGTACTGGACCGGGTCACGATCGGATCACGAGTCGGGTCGAACCGGGAGGAACCAGGCTGGGTCAAGAGGACTATGAGATCCCAACTCACCAAAAGTCAAAACGTCGCCGGCGAAGGGCTGATCGACGGCGGAAGGACGCGGGTTTGGAGGCGGTTTGCTTGCTTCGACACGGTGGTCACGATGGCGGTGACAACGCACCGGGATAACGCCGGTGGCGACCTGAATCGGCAACGGAACCGAAGGGTTTAAACCCTAGGTTCGTCGAAACTTAAATCTCTAATTCACGGCGGCGGCGGCGGAGGAAGGGCGCGTCGGTGGAGGGGTTTTGGTCGCGAGGCGGCGGCGCACACGGTGGTGACGGCGGTGCGTTACACGGACCGACGGTGGACGAGATCGGCAGCGGACGGAGTCGGGTAGAAGAAAGGTATTCGAATAGGCAGGGAGGGTTTATTTTGGATCCAAAATGGTTCTAACATGGGATAACCTATTTTTATTCGAACTGATATTATTTTTAATATTAGACGCAGGAACGGGTTAAAAGCAAGACCTGAGATAGCATCACACAAGAGCTGTCTAACTTAGTTGGTTGGGTCACTGGTTAAGATTTAGGTGGTTGTGGGTTCGAAACCCCACAACCTTACCTTCAGGCATTTATTTTTTTTAAGTGTTACAACTCTCCCCCTCTTAAAAGAAATTTCGTCCTCGAAATTTACCTGCACTGAACAGATAGGGGAACTTCTCCCTCATAGACTCCTCGATCTCCCACGTGGAATCAGAAGAGTTACGGTTCCTCCACTGAACTTTAACCATAGGGATACGTCTCCTTCTCAAAACTCTCTCATCAAACTCTAAGATCTGAACAGGTTCCTCCTCATAAGACAGATCTGGTCGTAACTCATCATCCTGAACCCGGATGATGTGACTCGGATCTGGATGATACTGTCTCAACATGGATACATGAAACACATCATGAATAAGCTGAGGAGGTAACTCTAGCTGATAAGCAATAGGCTCGATTCTTTTCAGAATACGGTATGGTCCAATGTATCTCGGGCTCAACTTGCCCTTACGTGCAAACCTCAGAACTTTCTTCCATGGGGAGACTTTCAAGAAAACCTGATCACTAACCTCAAACTCGATGTCCTTCCTCCTCCGATCAGCATACGATTTCTGTCTATCAAAAGCTTCCTTCAGGCGATCTCGGATCAATCTAATAGTCTCCTCAGTTTCCTGAATCAACTCGGGACCCAGAGTCTTCCGATCATATAACTCTGTCCAACAGATAGGGGTACGACACTTACGACCATACAAAGCCTCGTAAGGTTCCATACGGATGCTAGCCTGATAACTGTTATTATAAGCAAACTCTGCTAGGGGCAAGAAATCCTCCCAATTGCCTCGGAAGTCTAAAACACAACCCCGTAACATATCCTCCAGGATCTGTATCACTCTCTCAGACTGACCATACGTTTGAGGGTGAAAAGATGTACTGAAATTCAGACGGGTACCCAAAGCAGACTGTAAAGCTGTCCAGAAACGGGAAGTAAACCTCGGATCTCGGTCAGAAATGATAGACAGGGGCACCCCATATAATCTGACAATCTCAGAAATATACAGTCTAGCCAGCTTTTCCAGAGAATAAGTGACCCGGACAGGAATAAAGTGAGCCGACTTTGTAAGTCTATCAACAACAACCCAGACAGAGTCTTTCTTAGACGGGGTCAGAGGCAAACCAGTAACAAAGTCCATCGTGATTCGCTCCCATTTCCATTCTGGAATCTTGATAGGTTGCAAGAGACCAGAAGGATGCTGATGTTCTGCTTTCACCTGCTGACATGTCAAACATCTAGATACATAGTCTGAGATATCCTTTTTCATACCTACCCAACGGTATCTCTGCTTCAGGTTCTGATACATCTTATCCCCTCCGGGATGCATAGCATAGGGACTACTGTGAGCCTCTCTGAGAATGGTCTGTCTCAACTCAGAATCATTGGGTACACAGTATCGACCGTTAAAACAAAGGACCCCATCCTGATCGAAAGAATAAAAAGAGGTGGAGCCTTCCTCAACTTGCTGCATAACAGAAAGTAAGGAGTCATCTAACCGCTGCTTGGCCTTGATCTGCTCAGCCAAGGTCGGTTTGACCTGTAACTCAGCCAGTAGGTTACCATCATCATATACACTCATCCTGGCAAACAGGGATCTCAGGTCTGGTATGGTCTTACGACTCAAAGCATCAGCCACAACGTTAGCTTTCCCCGGATGATACTCAATCTCGCAGTCATAATCTTTAAGAAGCTCCAACCAACGACGTTGTCTTAAGTTAAGCTCCTTCTGAGTGAGGAGGTACTTCAGGCTCTTATGATCAGTAAAGATATAACACTTCTCTCCGTAGAGATAGTGTCTCCAGATTTTCAAAGCAAAAACCACTGCAGCAAGCTCAAGATCATGGGTGGGATAGTTACCCTCATGTGGTCTCAACTGACGTGATGCATAAGCGATCACCTTACCATCCTGCATCAAAACACAACCAAGTCCAGAGTGCGAGGCATCACTGTAAACTGTAAAGTCCTTTCCTGACTCAGGTTGTGCTAAAACTGGAGCTTGGGTCAAGGCTGTTTTCAACTGGTCAAAACTGGATTGCTGGGCCTCAGACCATACAAAAGGAACATCTTTCCTCAGAAGCTTTGTCAAAGGGGCAGCGATGATGGAGAAACCCTCGACAAAGCGTCGGTAATACCTAGCTAAGCCCAGAAAACTACGGATCTCAGAAACGTTTCTGGGAGGCTTCTAACTGGTGATTGCATCAATTTTGCTCGGATCCACCTGGATACCCTTAGCTGAAACAACATGTCCCAGAAAAGCCACCTCACTAAGCCAAAACTCACACTTACTTAGTTTGGCATATAACCGATGCTCTCTAAGAGTCTGCAGCACTACTCTCAGATGCCCAACATGCTCTCATCCGCAGAACGGGAGTAAACCAGGATATCATCAATAAACACAACAACAAACTGGTCCAGATAGGGTCGGAAGACTCGGTTCATCAGGTCCATGAAGGCAGCAAGAGCATTAGTCAACCCGAAAGGCATCACTAAAAACTCGTAATGCCCATACCTGGTGCGGATAGCCGTCTTAGCAACATCCGAGCCCTTAACCTTCAACTGATAGTACCCAGATCGAAGATCAATCTTCGAGAAGACGGTGGCTCCCCGAAACTGGTCAAACAAGTCATCAATCCTGGGTAAAGGGTACTTGTTCTTCACCGTTAGCTTGTTCAGCTTTCGGTAGTCGATACACAACCGAAGGGAACCATCCTTCTTTTTAACAAAGAGTACAGGAGCTCCCCATGGGGAAGAGCTAGGTCGGATGAACCCTCGGTCAAGCAGTTCCTGTAACTGAACTTTTAACTCCTTCAACTCTATCGGAGCCATACGGTATGGGGCCATAGAAACTGGTGCTGATCCAGGATAAGTCTCAATCTCGAACTCAACCTCCCTATCTGGAGGGAGACCCAGTAGCTCCTCAGGAAAAACCTCAGGAAACTCGCTAACAGTGCGAATTTCCTCGATCTTAGATAGAGACCCCTTTGTGTTAAGGAAACAGGCAATAAAGGTCTCGTATCCCTTACGGATCATCCTGTCAGCAGTCAAAACTGATACAACGTTGGTCAGATAGCCTCGACATTCACCAACCAAAACTACGGATCGCCCATCCTGAGTCTTTAACGTGGCCCTTTTGGCCTCACAGTCCAGACTAACACGATGCTCAGATAACCAGTCCATCCCCAAGATAAGATCAAACTCCTGTAAAGGAAGTTCCATAAGGTCCGCCAGAAATACTTCCCCTTCTACAACGAGGGGACATCTCCGAAATACCTTATTCACAGATAAGGATTGTCCCATGGGGCTCATAACGGTCACAACACTCTCGGTGTCCTCAACAGAGATCGGAAGGTCACTAGATACTGACTTGGATACATAGGAGTGGGTGGAACCATTGTCAAGCAAGGCAAAGTACGGGACAGAAAGGATGGTAAAAGTACCTGCGATAACATCTGGCTCATCTCGGTCATCACGACGTCTGGTAGCATAAACTAGTACTGGCTGACGAGCCTCAGAAACAGGTGGTCCACCACTCTGGTGGCCTCGACCTCGGGTATCGGATCTAGCAACAAACCCAGAAGATCTACCCTGAAAACGCCCCGTAGCAGGTGTCTGAATAGATGTCTGAGATCGGGATGGAGTCTGAGTGTGCACAGGGGTATGGGTCGATGATCGACCAGTAGAAGATGGGTGTGGGCAATCTCTCAAAAAATGCTCGGAAGATCCACATCGAAAACATGCTCCAGTCTTCTTCCTACACTCGCCCTTATGCAGATTGCCACAAAAGTCACATGCTGATACAGTCGAAAACCCAGAAGAACCACCTCGGCTGACGGTAGAGTCCGGAGGTGCCGTAGGCCGATGGTGAGAACCACCTCTCTGACTCGGTGCAGATCGAGCCCTCTTATCAGGGAGACTATAGGACTCTCCAAGGCCGTGTCCCCCAGATCGGTTACGGTCCTTCCTGCGATCCCTATCTCTGCCCCTATCACGATCCTGGTCCCTGGTGATCTGACTATCAGAAAGCTTCTCCAAGTCCTCAGCTGTCTTTGCACGGTTCACAAGATCCTCAAATACTGTATCATGGTGCCTGGCTACTCTGTCTCTGATACCGATACGGAGACCCTCAAGAAACTTGTCGCACCTATCCTTCTCTGTAGCCACTAACCCAGCACCATACCTCATCAGATCCAGAAACTGTAACTCATATTCGGCCACTGTCATGGTACCCTGAATCAAGTCCTTGAAGGCCTGACGTCTCTCTCTCAGATAATGCTCCCCCAGGAAACGATTCCTGAACCGCTCCTTGAAGAAGTCCCAAGTCAACATATCAGGCGACACACTGCTAACCAAAGACTCCCACCAGACGTGGGCATTACCATCAAGCATAGACACGACTCCCAAATATCTCTTAGCTGGCTCCAAACCCAGCTGGTCCATGCGTCTCTCAGTGTCATACAACCATGACTCCGCCTCAGAAGGTGCACCTGTCAGGGATCCAGAAAATGTCCTCACTCCATTGGCGATCAGGATCTGAGAGATAGGAGTATCTGGCATAGCACCTGAAGCTCTGACAGCTCCCTGTATCAGCTGAAGGAACTGTCTACTAAGGGTCTCATCTGTCACTGTAGTAGCAGGCTCGGTGCTCGGTACCGGTGCCCCTCTGACCGGGGTAGACATACCTATGCCCGTTGGAGGATGTGGGCCAGGCGGTACAGTGGTACTAGCAGGAATGGGAGGGTCTACAGGAGCGATGGGCGGAGGGCCACTGATAGGTTCCTCTACGGGATTGGCGAAGCTAGTCGTACGACCACGCCCTCGGGTGGTCCGACGAGCTCTACGGGCACTCATGAGTCTCAGGTAATCTACAAGAATGGAGTTTATGGGATTAGAATTGGCACTGGAGAATCATACACAATACAAACAAATATAGGTGACATGGCCTTTCAGATATTAGTTAAAAACAGTTTAGCAGAAAATGTTTTATTTAGGACCCATCACAGTCCGAGAATCTTAAAACCAAAAGCTCTGATACCAACTAAATGTAACCCCCTAGACCGACCTATGCGAAAAGCCCGACCTAAAGTAGTCACATTTCTTTTTGAAACGAACATAAAATAAATACAAGTTTAACCAAAATCAAAATATCCTGTAAAGATAACAGTTCCATCAAATTCATGAAATCGACCATAATTCATGTGATCATAGTAACCTGTTAATCTCAAAGGTAATGTGTGTTCAAACATTGTTCATAAAACAATCTGTATCACAGTAATAAAACATGATGAGTTAAAAACTATCCAGTAACAAAATATAGGCATACTAGTAACAAAATAAAGGCACATGTCACCATAACTAATAACGCGGAGAATACAAGCATTACATCAAAATATAATCTAGGAGGTGTAGATCCTCCGAGTGCCAATCCGGGTTGTCTATCTACGGATATCTGAAAGGGGAAGAAAACAAGTATGAGCTATGGAGCCCAGTGTGTTCCAGCAGTGCATAAAAATCATAGGTAAAACAATATACAATGATATCAGAAAAATAATGTATGAGATGCATGACATGATATTCTACCCCCATTCGATCACCAGGATACGGTTCCCCAGAACAGTGTCTAGTACAGGCATTAACCTAAGCCCAAAGGGGCAAAGGTACCGTAAACAGGACGGAATTACCCCGGCTATAGCACGGGAACCGATATCAGGACGGAATTACCCCAACCGTAGCTAGGAACCGTAACAGGTCAGAATTACCAGCTGGATCAAGGCTGAACCGAATAACAGGCAATACTCATCATTCCCCAAACCTAAATTGACAGGCATGCAGTAATAACAGGTATAATGATGGCAGTGGCAGTATTTATTCAGATATCATGTAATGCTAAACCAGGACATGTCATGTATAATATATCAGACATATAGCAAAACAGAATGTGATCAAGTTCAACATGTGTGTCAAGGTAAAGTCCAGAGATAGTCAAGTGTACATGCTTGATTTGTAAAAACAGAAAAACAATGATGCACAATATATATAGCATGTAAGGGAACACACCTCAAAGGAGTAGAAGCACACAGGTGATCTACTGGGCGGCTGAGCCTCGCTCTGCAGCAGTACTGGACCGGGTCACGATCGGATCACGAGTCAGGTCGAACCGGGAGGAACCAGGCTGGGTCGGTACTCGGTCGGGAGGACTATGAGATCCCAACTCACCAAAAGTCGAAACGTCGCCGGCGAAGGGCTGATCGACGGCGGAAGGACGCGGGTTTGGAGGCGGTTTGCTCGCTTCGACACGGTGGTCACGATGGCGGTGACAACGCACCGGGATAACATCGGTGGCGGCCTAAATCGGCGACGGAACCGAAGGGTTTAAACCCTAGGTTCGTCGAAACTTAAATCTCTAATTCACGGCGGCAGCGGCAAAGGAAGGGCGCGTCGGTGGAGGGGTTTTGGTCGCGAGGCGGCGGCGCACACGGTGGTGACGGCGGTGCGGCACACGGACCGACGGTGGACGAGATCGGCGGCGGACGGAGTCGGGTAGAAGAAAGGTATTCGAATAGGCAGGGAGGGTTTATTTTGGATCCAAAATGGTTCTAACATGGGATAACCTATTTTTATTCGAACTGATATTATTTTTAATATCAGACGCAGGAACGGGTTAAAAGCAAGACCTGAGATAGCATTACACAAGAGCTGTCTAGCTCAGTTGGTTGGGTCATTGGTTAAGATTTAGGTGGTTGTGGGTTTGAAACCCCACAATCTCACCTTCAAGCATTTATTTTTTTTAAGTGTTACATAGCCTCACTTTGGAGTAATAATATTCAAACTGATTTACTTTCTTACTCTGATCATCATATCGACTGTATTATTAGCCACGATAATTCCAAATTCCATTTCATCGGGTTACATGGTTATGCTAATACAAACTATAAATACAAAACATGGCAATTAATAGATTCTTTAAAATCATCCTTCAACCTCCCATGGCTTTTAGGTGGAGACTTTAATAAAATACTACATGACAATGAAAAACAAGGAGGATGTCGTCGTGTACGATCCCAAATAAATAATTTTCAAGAATGCTTATCTAGAAATGAACTCTTCGATTGTAAACCTAAATCACATGGTTCAAACATGGACCTAAATCATAATCTATTTAAGAAAACATTCTGTTTTGAGGAATGTTGGGCCAACAATGATGAAAGCAAAAACCTAATCAAGGATATTTGGACCAATACAAATAGGAACACCCTAAACAAAATTCAAAAGATTGGCAACCGTTTAAATTCATGGCAGAATTCTCAAAGGAAAAAATCAAATAAACGCCTACAATATCTAACTACATATATTAATAATAGTCTAAAACACCGAAAACCTTCCTCTGAGGAACCCCGTCTCATTGAAGCAATGAAAGAACTACAAGCACTTCAACATAACAATGAAATATATTGGACCCAACGCTCTAGAACTAACTGGCTTCAACATGGAGATAAAAATACTTCTTTCTTCCATTTAGACATGCACATTTCAAATAGTTAATTATGAGCTTTTGAACAAAATTATACAATTTAATCTAAAATTTTTAACTTTTAACTCGGTTAAAATTCGAACGGGTTCTCTATAAAGCCCATTTAGACATGCACATTTTAATCCCAACAAAACGACAACCGAATGTTATTCAATCAAATTTTATGAGTTCAAATAGTTAATTATGTGCTTTTTAACAAAATTATACATATTAATCTCAATTTTTTTGCTTTTTAGCCGATCAAAATTCAAACGGATTCTCTATAAAGCCCATTTAGACATTAACGTTTTAATCCCAACAAAACAACGAGAAATTATTATTAAATCAAATTTTACGAGTTCAAATAGTTTATTACGTACTTTTGAACAAAATTATATAGTTTAATCTAAATTTTTTAACTTTTTACTCGGTTAAAACTCGAACGGATTCTCTATAAAGCCTATTTAGACACGCACGTTTTAATCTCAACAAAACGGAAACCGAATGTTCTTAGATCAAATTTTATAAGTTCAAATAGTTAATTATATATTTTTGAACAAAATTATACAGATTAATCTTAAATTTTTAGCTTTTTACTCGGTTAAAATTTGAATGGATTCCCTATAAAGCCCATTTAGACATGAACATTTTAATCCCAATAAAACTACAAACAAATGTAATTAAATAAAATTTTATGAGTTCAAATAGTTAATTATGGGCTTTTGAATAAAATTATACAAATTAATCTCAAAATTTTAGCTTTTTACTCGGATAAAATTCGAACGGATTCGCTATAAAGCCCACTTAGATATACACATTTTAACCTTAAAAAAACGATAACCAAATATTATTAAATCAAATTTTATGAGTTCAAATAGTTAATTATGGGCTTTTAAAAAAATTATACAGATTACTCTCAATTTTCAGCTTTTTACACTGTTAAAACTCAAACGGATTCTCTATAGAGCCCATTTAGACATGCACATTTTAATCCTAACAAAACGACAATCAATTGTTATTAAATCAAATTTTATGAGTACAAATAGTTAATTTTGTACATTTGAAAAAATTATATAGATTAATATCAAATTTTTAGATTTTTACTCGATTAAAATTCAAATGAATTTTCTATAAAGTGCATTTAGACAAGCACGTTTTAATCCAAAAAAACGACAACCAAATGTTATTATATAAAATTTTACTAGTTTAAATAGTTAATTATAGGGTTTTGAACAAAATTATACAGATTAATCTAAAATTTTTAGTATTTTACTCGGCTAAAATTCGAACGGATTCTCTCTATAATGCCTATTTAGACATGAAAGTTTTAATCCAAATAAATTGAAAACCAAATATTATTAAATGAAATTTTATGTGTTCAAATAGTTAATTATGGGCATTTGAACAAAATTAAACAGATTAATCTCAAATTCTTAGTTTTTTACTCGGTTAAAATTCGAATGGATTCTCTATAAAGCCCATTCGACATGCACATTTTAATCTCAACAAAACGACAACCAAATATTATTAAATCAAATTTTATGAGTTCAAAAAAATAATTATCGTCTTTTGAACAAAATTATATAGGTTAAAATTCGATGGATTTCCTATAAAGCCCATTTAGATATGCACGTTTTAATTCCAACCAAAAGACAACCAAATATTATTAAATCAAATTTTATGAGTTTAAATAGTTAATTATGGGCTTTGGAACAAAATTATACTGATTAATCTTAAAATTTTAGCTTTTTCTCGGTAAAAATTTGAACGAATTCTTTATAAAGCCCATTTAGATATATATGTTTTAATCCCAATAAAACAACAATTAAATGTTATAAATCAAATTTTATGAGTTCAAATAGTTAATTATGGGCTTTTGAACAAAATTCGAACAGATTCTCTATAAAGACCATCTAGACATGTACGTTTTAATCCCAACAAAACGACAACCAAATGTTATTAAAAAAATTTTTATGAGGTCAAATAGTTAAATATGGGCTTTTAACAATATTATACAGATTACTCTCAATTTTACAGCATTTTACTCGGTTAAAACTCATACGAATTTTCTATAAAGCCCATTTAGACATGCACATTTTAATCGCAACAAAATGACACCAAATGTTATTAAATCAAATTTTATGAGTCAAAACTTTTAATTATGGGCTTTTGAAAAAAATTATAGATATTAATCTAAAATTTCCAACTTTTTACTCTGTTAAAATTCTAACGAATTCCTTATAGATCCCATTTAGAGATGCATGTTTTAATCCAAAAGAAAAGACAACCAAATGTTAATAAATTAAATTTGTTGAGTCCAAATAGTTGCTTTTAAACAAAATTATATAATTTAATCTAAAATTTTTAGCTTTTAACTAGGTTAAAATTCGAACGTATTCTTTATAAAGCTCATTTAGACATGAACAATTTAATCCAAACAAATCGACAACCAAATGTTATTAAATCAAATTTTATGAGTTTAAATAGATAATTATGGGATTTTGAACAAAATTATACAGATTAAACTCAGATTTTTAGCTTTTTTCTCGGTTACAATTCGAACGGATTCTTTATAAACCCCATTTAGACATACACGTTTTAATCACAACAAAATGACTACCAAATGTTATTAAATCAAATTTTATGAGTTTAAATAGTTAATTATGGGATTTTGAGCAAAATTGTACAGATTAATCTCAAATTTTTAGCTTTTTACCCGGTTAAAATTTGAACAAATTTTCTATAAAGCCCATTTAGATATGAACGTTTTAATCCCAACAAAACGACAACCAAATATTCTTAAATCAAATTTTATGAGTTCAAATAGTTGATTATGGGCTTTAGAACAAAATTATTCAAATTAATCTCAAAATTTCAACTTTTTACACGGTTAAAATTCGAACGGATTAGACAATTTAGACATACACTTTTAATCCTAACAAAACGACAACCAAATGTTATTAAATCAAATTTTATGAGTTCAAGTAGTTAATTATGGGCTTTTAACAAAATTATAAAGATTACTCTCAATTTTACAACATTTTACTCAGTTAAAATTCAAACGGATTCTCTATACAGCCCATTTAGACATGCACGTTATAGTCCCAACAAAACGACAACCAAATGTTATTAAATCAAATTTTATGAGTTAAAATTGTTAATTATGGGTTTTGAAAAAAAATATAGATATTAATCTAAAATTTTAAACTTTTTACTCTGTTAAAATTCTAATGGATTCTCTAAAAAATTATTCAAATTAATCTCAAAATTTTAGCTTTTTACAAGGTTAAAATTCAAACGGAATCTCTATAAAGACAATTTAGACATGCACGTTTTAATCCCAACAGACAACCAAATGTTATTAAATCAAATTTTATGAGTTCAAATAGTTAATTATGGGCTTTTGACAAGATTATAAAGATTAATCTCAAACTTTTAACTTTTTACTAAGTTAAAAATCGAAAGGATTCTCTATAAAGCGCATTTAGACATGCACGTTTAATCCTAACAAAACAACAATCAAATGTTATTAAATCAAATTTTATGAGTCAAAAATTTTAATTATGGGCTTCTGAACAAAATTAAAAAGATTAATCTAAATTTTTTTAGCTTTTTACTTGTTTAAAATTCGAACGAATTCCCTATAAAGTCCATTTAGACATACATGTTTTAATCCCAACAAAAAGACAACCAAATGTTATTAAATCAAATTTTATGAGTTCAAATAGTTAATTATGGGCTTTTGAACAAAGTTATACAATTTAATCTAAAACTTTTAGCTTTTTACTCTGTTAAAATTCGAATGAGATCTCTATAAAGCCCATTTAAGCATGCACGTTTTAATACCATTAAAATGACAACCAAATGTAATTAAATCAAATTTTATGAGTTCAAATGGTTAATTATGGGCTTTTGAATAAAATTATACAGATTAATCTCAAATTTTTAGCTTTTTACTCTGTTAAATTCGAACGGATTCTCTATAAAGCCCATTTAGACATGCACGTCTCAATCCCAACGAAACGACAAATGAATTTTATCAAATCAAATTTTATGAGTTCAAATAGTTAATTATGGGCTTTTGAACAAAATTATACAGATTAATCTCAAATTTTTAGCTTTTACCCGGTTAAAACTCGAACAGATTATATATAAAGCCTATTTAGGCATGCACGCTTTAATCCCGACAAAACGACTACAAAAGCTATTAAATCAAATTTTATGCGCTCAAAAAGTTAATTATGGGCTTTTGAACTAAATTATTCAAATTAATCTCAAAATTTTAGCTTTTTACACAGTTAAAATTCGAACGAATTCTCTATAAAAACAATTTAGACATGCACGTTTTCATCCCAATAAAACGACAACCAAATGTTATTAAATCAAATTTTATGAGTTCAAATAGTTAATTATGGGATTTTAACAAAATTATACAGATTACTCTCAATTTTACAGTATTTTACTCGGTTAAAACTCAAACGGATTCTCTATAAAGCCTATTTAGACACGTACGTTTTAATCCCAACAAAACGACAAACAAATGTTATTATATCAAATTTTATGAGTCAAAATTGTAAATTATGGGCTTTTGCAAAAAAAAATATAGATATTAATCTAAAATTTCCAACTTTTTACTCTGTTAAAAATTCTAACGGATTCTCTATAAATTCAATTTAGACATGCATGTTTTAATCCCAACAAAAAGACAACCAAATGTTATTAAATCAAATTTTATGAGTTCAAATAGTTACTTTTGAACAAAATTATACAATTTAATCTAAAACTTTTAGCTTTTTACTCGTTTAAAATTCGAACGGATTCTATATAAAGCTTATTTAGACATGAACATTTTAATCTAAACAAATTGACAACCAAATGTTATTAAATGAAATTTTATGAGTTCAAATAGATAATTATGGGCTTCTGAACAAAATTATACAGATTAAACTCAATTTTTTCGCTTTTTACTCGGTTAAAATTCGAACGGATTCTCTATAAACCCCATTTAGACATGCTGGTTTTAATCCCAACAAAACGACAATCAAATATCATTAAATAAACTTTTATAAGTTCATATAGTTAATTATAGTCTTTTGGACAAAATTATACAGTTTAATATAAAATTTTTAGCTTTTTACCTAGTTAAAATTCAAACGGATTCTCTATAGAGCCCATTTAGACATGCACGTTTTAATCCCAACAAAACAACAACCAAATTTTCTTAAATCAAATTTTTTGAGTTCAAATAGTTAATTATGTGATTTTGAAAATAATTATACAAATTAATCTCATAATTTCAGCTTTTTACTAGGATAAAATTCGAACGGATTCTCTATAAAGCTCATTTAGACATGCACGTTTTAATCCCAACAAAAAGACAACCAAATATCATTAAATCAAATTTTATGACTCAAAATTTTTAATTATGAGCTTTTTAAAAAAATTATTGATATTAATCTAAAATTTCCAACTTTTTACTCGGTTAAAATTATACAATTTAATCTAAAATTTTTAACTTTTTACTCGGTTAAAATTCGAACGAATTTCCTATAAAGCCCATTCAGACATGCACGTTTTAATACTAACAAAACGACAACCAAATGTTACCTTATCTTTTGTACAATTTAACTTATCTTTATATACTAATTAATTTTTATATCTTTTATAATTTATCTTTGTACACAAGTATCATAAAAATTCTTACCTCTTTTTATAATTATACTTCATTATCTCTTACCATATATATTTTTATTCTTTTCAACCTATATTCTCAAAAACTATCTTATTATCTAAATTCATCCACATCTTTTCATCATTCATACTTAAAACCAATACCGAAACCAATTTCCCAAATCTCTTCAAATTCATTAATACCAATTTTTTTTTCAATTACTATTATTACTTTATAATTTTACCATATTTATAAATAAATTTACAAAATTTCCAAACTCACTGCAAAATCATTTGAATTATAATTACCTTTACAAAAAACTTTCATATATTCCCATCAACTACAACTTAATAGAATTTTTTCTAATCTTGTATTACCTTCTTTACCGTCTACCTTTTCATTTTTCCACAAATAAAATTCTTATCTTTTTTAACCTTCTTTGTCCTTTCTTCTTTCTTTATATGCTAATTAACCTCAATCCCCTTTTCTATTTTCTTGCTCCATTACCAATATCTCCAAAAACAATTAAATATTTTCACCTAATAGATAATTTTCATATCATATACAATCTTACTAAACCAACTCATTATTGGGAACTCAAAATTACCCAACCACTTAATGCTATCTTATATAACTTCAAATTCATCATACCAACCCATTCTTGGATTCCATCTACTAATTCTCGGATTTCATCTACGAAAACCATACAAACAACCGTATGGAAGAAAATAATACTAGAAAACATGACAAGCAAAATTACTGTCAAAATATATAAAGATCTACTGATCTCATATAAAATTTTTATATTGAAAGTTTCAATAACGAAAATAGACGTAACTCAACCAACAATAAACTACAATCTTTTTACACACCAAAAATTAAAATTTCCCACCATTAATAATATAAAATTACTAAATTCACTTCAAATCTCAATATCTAGTAACTACCTTTTTATAAAAATCATGAATTCAAAAAAAGTAGATTCTCAAATATTCAAAATATTTCCAAACACACCTAACAAATATTATTTTACAAAAAAATTTCGTATATTTCCATACCTTTTTTGTCTTTTACCTTCTCCTATCATAATTCATATCTTTTCTTCCTATATATCTCTCTTTTATGCTAATTAATTTTCACATATCTTTTTCATATACTTTAATTCATTTTCTTTTCTCCACTTACCTTAATTATAAATTACCTTTTTATATAACTATTAATAAGATTCGTACCTATTATTACCATTATACTCTATTATCTATTACCATATCTTATTTTATTCTTTTCATCCTATACATCTATTCCTACCAAACTAATTTTACTTTATTACTTAAAATAACTAAAAGTGTTCATATCTTTTCTTTCCTTTTTCGTGCCGGAAAGAAACAACCCCCTCCAATGCATGAAAGACAACAACAAAAGAAACCAAAACATGCTCCTTTTGATAAAGCTGAGATGAGCAGCGGAAAAAATTCTGCGGCAGAGGTTGACATGGCTCAACCCCGCCGAGACAAATGAAAATCATGTGTTGGAACTGCCGAGGCATTGGTAAGGCCCAAGTATTTCAAAATCTAAAAAAATAATTACCAAATATGAACCTGATGTTTTATTTCTATGCGAAACTAGACTTAATATATTGGGCCCAACGCTTTAGAACTAACTGGGTTCAACATGGAGACAAAAATACTTCTTTCTTCCATGCACGAGCCAATGGACGTCGTAAGAAAAACACTATCCAAGGCCTCTTTGATAATTTCAACACTTGGCACACAGAAGATTTCAACATTCTATCAATTGCTACAGACTATTTCCAAAATCTTTTCTCTATATCAAATCCAACTCCTTCGACTGATATCCTTGATAACATTCCAACCACAATTACACCACAAATGAATGAAAACTTAAATCGACCCTACACAGAAGACGAAGTTATAAATGCTTTTCGGGATATTAATCCTAGAAAAACTCCAGGGATAGATGGTTTCCCAAGTGGTTTTTACCGCCAACAAGGGATACACTAGGTAAAAACATTATACGAATATGCCTTGATCTTCTCTCAGGTACTATTAACATGGCTGAGGTCAACCAAACTATTCTTTTCTTAATACCAAAAAAACAAAATCCAACAACAATGAGGCAACTTCGTCCAATAAGCCTCTGCACTGTTATATACAAAATTGTATCTAAAGTCTTAGTCAATCGACTCAAAACATTCATACCCCTATGTATTAGTAACAACCAAGCATCATTTATACAACGTAGAAACATCACGGACAATATACTAAATTTGCATGAACTACTCCATACTCTCAATACAGGAGACTCCTATCTATCTAAAGGTGCAAGTTTGAAACTAGATATAGAAAAAGCCTTCGATCGAGTTGAATGACCATTCTTATATCAAATTATGCAATGTATGGGTTTCAACGACACATGGTTTTCTACTATTATGAATTGCGTCACTACCGTTTCATATCAGGTCCGTGTAAACGACTCTTTATCTCATTCCTTTATACCACAACGAGGCCTCCGACAAGGAGACCCACTTTCTTCATTTATCTTCCTTTTTTGTACATAAGGTTTAACAGCTATACTAAATGCTGAGCAAGCTAATGGCAACCTCCCTGGACTTAGCGTTAGTCGGCACGGACCAAAAATAAACCATCTTCTTTTCGCTGACGATTGTTTGGTCTTTATAAAAAACAATACCAATGAAGCTAATCATCTCAAAAATGCACTACACAAATATGCTACCTCTTCAGGTCAAGCAATTAATTTTGAAAATCGACAATCTACTTTTCCCCCAAAACCCCTTTATTTCAGAGATCATCTATTAACGAGATTCTCCATATCCAAGAGGTTAACGAACCAGGTATTTACCTAGGCGTCCCTCTCCTGATTGGAAAAAAACAACAACTTTGTTAGGATTTAATAGAGGCAAAGTTAACGCGAGTCTCTCCAAATGGGATAAACATCTATTATCTTTTAGTAGTAGAGAAATATTCATAAAATTTGTTATCCAATCTCTTCCGCAATATGTCATGTCCTGCTATCTTCTTCCACATAATATTATCGATGATATGACTACTTCTATTCGCCGATATTAGTGGTCTGGAAAAGATAACAAAAAAGGTTAGCACATGCTTCCTTGGGAAATTATATGCCAACCAAAATCAGTAGGGGTATGGGCTTCCGTGATCTCCACAACTTTAATATTGCTCTATTAGGAAAACAAATTTGGAGACTACTCTGTGAACCATCTAACCTCCTCGGTCAGGTATATCAAGCTAAATACTAGCCATCTGGCAACATCCTCGATGCAACTTCAACTAAAAAATCCTCTTTTGCTTGGAAACGTCTATGCACGGCCCTGAAAAACTCCTTCCTGGTTTTGTTACAAGGCCAAGAATCAATAGCAAGATTGACATTTTCCATGATCTATGGGGAGGTTCCTCTCTAATTCAACTTTTTAGAGAATATGAAATTTTTAGTGAACTTCCCAAACGAGCTCGAGATTTTATGATTCCTGGACAACCACAATGGGATGAACCTAAAATACGTTCCTTCTTTGTTATAGAGGATACCAATGCTATTTTAAACATTCATATAATTAATGATCGTAAAGATACGATCATATGGATGAATAATGATTGTGGACTTTATTCAGTCAGATCGAGCTATTTATTCCTACAAAAACCACGTGGCCCTCTAAATAGACCAACACATATTTGGAAAACTATATCTAAGCTACCAGCCTTACCAAAGGTTAGAACCTTTGGATGGCGACTAGGACATGACGCCTTTCCTACGGGATCCAAATTACTAAATGCTAACCTAGGTAATGGTATATGCCTAATCTGTGCAGCCATAATTGAAACCCCGATACACGTTTTGTATGAATGTCCTGGTTCCCAAGAAACTATTCGAATAGCAGGTCTTTCTACTTTAATCCAATCAGGTAACTTTACATCGACACTTCATTGTCTAGAGACCGCAGCGGCTAAACTTAATAAAAAGAACTTTACTCTTTTTCTAACAATCCTCTGGAATATTTGGAACAGAAGAAATGATTGGATCCACAACGGTCATCTTCAGCCACCTTGGTTAACATTTGTAAATGCAAATTCACTATTGAATGACTATTAAAATGCAAATCTTACCTCTGCCACTAACAATCCACAAACACCCAGTATTCTAAACCAAACTTTGCAAAAATCAAGGCCTAGTTCAATTAAAATAAACACGGATGAGGCTTTTGATCCCATTTCTAGAAGTGTTGTAGCTTGTGTAGTAGCACGTAACTCAGATGGTGTTGTTTTTGGAGGGACTTCTCTTCCTCTTATAGGATGTCCGGATGCTACTTCGGCTGAAGCACAAGCAATTTTAGTGAGCCTTCACCTTTCATCCCAAAAAGGTTGGACGAATATTATCTTTGACACAGATTCAACCTCTATTGCGAATAAAGTCAACTAGGATGGACAAGATCTCTCAACTCTACAACCTTTGGTGTCCATGATTTGTACCACCATAGGGAGTTTAGTTAATTGTCTGAGAGATTTAACTCTCCTTTTCAATAAAATTCAAGGGGTACTCTTTTCCCCAAGGGGCTTTCAACCCTTCTTTGGGGTTGGAAGTGTTAGGGGGTTTTAACGAGGCCCTTTTCTGTCAAAAAAATTCAAACAGATTCTCTATAAAGCCCATTTAGACATGCACATTTTAATCCCAACAAAACGACAATCAAATGTTATTAAATCAAATTTTATGAGTTTAAATGATAAATTATGGGCTTTTGAATAAAATTATACAGATTAATCTCAAATTTTTAGCTTTTTACCCAGTTAAAATTATAACGGATTCTCTATAAATCCCATTTAGACATGTACATTTTAGTCCCAACAAAACGACAACCAAATGTTATTAAATCAAATTTTAGGAGTTCAAATAGTTAATTGTAGACTTTTGAACAAAATTATATAGATTAATATAGAATTTTTAGCTTTTTACCCCGTTAAAATTCGATTGAATTTTCTATAAAGCCCATTTGGATAAGCACATTTTAATCCCAATAACACGATAACCAATAGTTATTAAATAAAATTTTTAGGATTTCAAATAGTTAATTATGGGCGTTTGAACAAAATTATACAGATTAATCTCAAATTTTTAGCTTTTTACTTGGTTAAAATTCGAACGGATTACCTATAAAGCCAATTTTGACATGCTCGTTTTAATACCAGCAAAACGACAATCGAATGTTATTAAATCAAATTTTATGAGTTTAAATAGTTAATTATGGATTTTTGAACAAAATTATACAGATTAATCTCAAATTTTTAGCTTTTTACTCGTTTAAAATTCGAACTGATTTTCTATAAAGCCCATTTAGACATGCACATTTTAATCCCAACAAAACGAAAACCAAATGTTATTAAATAAAATTTTATGAGTTCAAATAGTTAATTATGGGTGTTTGAACAAAGCCCATTTGGAATGAATTCTTTATAAAGCCCATTTGGATATGCACGTTTTAATCCCAACAAAACAACAATTAAATGTTATAAATCAAATTTTATGAGTTCAAATAGTTAATTATGGGAGCTTGAACAAAATTATAGAAATTAATCTCAAATTTTAAGCTTTTTACTCAGTTAAAATTCGAAAGGATTCTCTATAAAGCGCATTTAGATATGCACGTTTAATCCCAACAAAACGACAACCAAATGTTATTAAATCAAATTTGATGTGTCAAAATAGTTAATTATGTGCGTTTGAACAAAATTATACAGATTAATCTCAATTTTTTTAACTTTTTACTCAGTTAAAATTCGAACGGATTCCTTATAAAGCCCATTTAGACATGCACGTTTTAATCCCAACAAAACGACAACCAAATGTCATTAAATAAAATTTTATGATTCAGATTTTTTAATTATGGGCTTTTAAAAAAAATTAGAGAGATTAATCTAAAATTTTTAACTTTTTACTCGGTTAAAATTTGAACGGATTCCCTATAAAGCCCATTTAGAAATGCATATTTTAATCCCAACAAAAAGACAACCAAATATTATTAAATAAAATTTTATGAGTTCAAATAGTTAATTATGGGCTTTTGAATAAAATTATACAATTTAATCTAAAATTTTTAGCTTCTTACTCGGTTCAAATTTGAACGGGTTCTCTTTAAAGCCCATTTAGACATGCACGTTTTAATAACAACAAAACAACAACTAAATATTATTAAATAAAATTTTATGAGTTCAAATAGTTAATTATGAGCTTTTGAACAAACTTATACAATTTAATCTAAAATTTTTAGCTTTTTACTCGGTTAAAATTCGAACGGGTTCTTTATAAAGCCCATTTAGACATGTATGTTTTAATCCCAACAAAACGACAACCAAATATTATTAAATAAAATTTTATGAGTTCAAATAGTTAATTATAGACTATTGAACAAAATTATACAAATTAATCTAAAAATTTTAGCTTTTTACTCGGTTAAAATTCGAACGGATTTTCTATAAAGCCTATTTAGATATGCACATTTTAATCCCAATAAAAAGACAACCAAATGTTATTAAATAAAATTTTGAGTTCAAATAGTTAATTATGGGCGTTTGAACAAAATTATACAGATTAATCTCAAATTTTTAGCTTTTAGTCGGTTAAAATTCGAACGAATTCTCTCTATAAAGTCCATTTAGACATTGACCTTTTAATCCAAACAAATCGACAACCAAATGTTATTAAATCAAATTTTATAAGTTCAAATAGATAATTATGGGCTTTGGAACAAAATTATACAGATTAAACTCAAATTTTTAGCTTTTTACTCGGTTAAAATTCGAATAGATTCTTAATAAACCCCATTTAGACATGTAGGTTTTAATCCCAACAAAACAACAATCAAATGTCATTAAATCAAATTTTATAAGTTCAAATAGTTAATTATGGTCTTTTCAAAAAAATTATACAGTTTAATCTACAATTTTTAGCTTTTTACCCGGTTAAAATTCGAACGGATTCTCTTTAGAGACTATTTAGACATGCACATTATAATCCCAACAAATCGACAACCAAATGTTATTAAATCAAATTTTATGAGTTCAAATAGTTAATTATAGGCTTTTGAAAAAAAATTATATAGATTAATCTAAATTTTTTAGCTTTTTACTCTGTTAAAATTCGAACGGATTCTCTATAAAGCCCATTTGGATATGCACATTTTAATCCCAACAAAACGACAACCAAATGTTATTAAATCAAATTTTATAAGTTCAAATTGTTAATTATGGGCGTTTGAACAAAATTATACATATTAATCTCAAATTTTTAGCTTTTTACTCGGTTAAAATTCAAAAGGATTCTCTATAAAGCGCATATTGACATGCACGTTCAATCCCAACAAAACGACAACCAAATGTTATTAAATCAAATTTTTTGTAAAATCCCATTTTTGAGGGTTATTAGTTTAGGCTTTAGTTAGGAGAATTCGATTCGGGTCAAATCGGGTTCTCCAGTTCATTATTCCGGGGAAAAATAAAATAAGAATATTTTAATTAGGAAAAATAATAATTTTGGAATATGATTTAAAAAATTAAAAATATGTTTCAAAATTAAAATAAAATAATTTGGACTTTATATTGATTTTTAACTATGCTTAATTATGCATAAGTGACCAATTTGTAATTTTTGGAAAATTAGAGGACTTATTTTATGATTTTCGAAAATTGTGATTTTTGTGACTAAATTTAAAAGCAAGCTAAACTTAGAATCCTTACAGGGCCATAAACCCATTTTAATTTTTAATAATGATTTATTCACCAAAGTGCTTTTTAATTACTTTAATTCAAGATGATAAACATTTTCTCACAAAACTACCTTTTTTCTCTCATTTTCTCTCCATTTTCCTTCATCTCTTTTCTTCAATTCTTTGCTGATTTTTGTATCTTTTTCCATAAAGATTACATCATTTTAATCATCTTTCTATTCCTTACAAAACCTAACCATCAATTTTATCTAATCAACAGCAAATTGCAAGGAATCAAGAAGAGAAAATTGCATCTTTTTGGTGAATAGATCTTAAAGGTAATTTTCTGGATTTTTAACTCTTTTCTAAGGTTCTTTATTGAAATTCCCAAGTATTAGCTTGCTAATCTTTGAATAAAACTTAATTCTATGTTTTCAATGTTAGATCTAGTGATTTTGTGAATGTTTTTGTGAAATCTTTTTGGATCTCATTCAATGTTGAAATTAGATAGATTCAATTATGTTTTTATGTTAATTAAATGATTAATTGAGTCTTCATTTGATAGTACATTAATTTAAACCCGGAATAATGCAATCAGTATTGTTTTTAGGTGTTTTTCGATTGTTTTAGGGGCTGTTTTAGGTGCTTATATGTTGCTGGAGATATAAGGATGGTTTGGACGTGTTTTTGGTTCATAATTGGAGTGGTTTAGATGTTAGATTCATTAGTTTTTAGGCTGATGTTGTTCGGATGCATTTCGGTTTAGTTTACGGTCTTTTCGGCTAAGTTTTCGGTAGTTTTATGGTGATCGGATATAGCTGCTGGTTTGAGCATGTTATGATGTGAGAATGCTATGTTTTTAATGTTGTAGAAGAGGTAAAAGAAGGTGATTGAGTTCTGGTACATTGGCGCGAACATCGGATATCGGCGAAAGCTCGTTTCGCTTGTCGGTGAGTGTTTTGGGACTTAAAGCGAATCGCGTTTGGTACAGTTCTGTTTTGGGACTATGGAAGAGTGTGAAAACCTTCCATAGTTGAAGAGTAAGTAAAGTAAATGTTTTTGATAAATCAACATGAGATTCGGCTACATTCGATAAAGGCATTATGTTGGTAACGCAGTGAGATTCTTGGAAATGCATGAAAATGATTTGAATTGGTGAATACATGAGAAATACTTGCTGAAATGCATAGCTTATTTAGCATCCATGATTATGGAAAATTATGAGAAAAGATTTGGAATACAATATGGTTAATTGCCTTATATATGATGGTGCCTTTGGGCATACTTTTGGTTCATTTGTTGAACATATTATGCATGCATTATGAGCAGCAAGTTATCATGCACATTTGATTATGATATTGGCATAGTGACACTAACTTTAGATTCGAATACGAATAACATGTCATTAGGATTGTCTTAAGTGCACTATAAACAAAGTTGAGAATACAAAAAATTGCCTACACGTAACAAGGGTGACTTTGTGTCCAACCGTGCGTGGTAAAGCCGCCTACACGTAACAAGGGTGACTATGTGTCCGATCGTACGTGGTAGTGCTATAATGGTGACTTCGTGTCATGTCAATGGTGACTTCGAGTCATGTCAATGGTGACTTCGTGTCATGTCAATGGTGACTTCGTGTCATGACAAGACAATGGTCTCTAACAATGGATCCGTATATTCGATGAATTCAAGGTTCACATTAAGTGGTCACTAGTATGCCAAGATACATACATGAATTTAAGAAGGACATTGTGCATCATTTATAAATTGTTTTGGTAAGGTTGTGTAAACTCAAGGATGCATATGGTTTAATGAACATGAACATGAACATGAGATGTTAGCATGCATGATTTAATGATACATTGCAAATTATGGTTTTATTATGGTTTAAATAGATGCATTGATGATTTTGTGTAGAGCTTCCTCACTAAGCATGTTTACTTTAAGCTCTCTTTTCATCCTTGCAGAAAAATAAAGATACTTGAGGCTTCGTTCGAGGCAAGGAAACCAAGGGGAAAGTATTACCTCAATTTGGTATGTTTTTGGCAAATAAATTGGGGCATGACAATGTGTAACCCAACCTATGTGAGGAGTGTGTACTTAGACTTTGGTTTATGTTGTAATAAGACCTTTGTTGCTTGATTGTTAACTGTTGGACTATGGTTTTGCTTGGATTATTGAAGCATGAACTTGCATGGTCGTTATGATTTTAATCGTCTTCTAGGAAGCATGTCTATAGTTTGATTGATGACGATGTTAATCATGTGTTATAAGCTGTTAATTATGTTTAGGAATAATGCAAATAGTTGAAAGTAATTAATGGTTGTGTATTGAATTATTAGTGTTCACTTAGTGTGATGAAACTTTTGGTTCCAGACCCAAAGTTTCGAAACCTTAGAGAAGGTTCTAAAACCTTTCTCAAATAGTTTCGAAACCTTCAGGAAGGTTTTGAAACCTTGCGGGCAATTTCAATTTTGGAAAGTTACTGGACGCGAAAAGTTTCGAAACTTTCAGGGAAGTTTCGAAACCTTTTACAAAAAGTTTTGAAACCTTCTAGAAGGTTTCGAAACCTTTGACCACCAAGAATTGATAGTTGCTGGAAATTATACTTTAGTCTCGGATATCTTCCTTTGTTCAATTAGGGTACTTACAGATGTTATTTTAAGCTAAAATTTTTCATGCATGCATAAAGTTGATTTAATTTCAATATGGTTAACCTATTTTAGATGAAGTCCTTATAATTTGGGAGATTTACATTTTGGTCCCTAAATTAGAGAAACATGCAATTGATGATGTTTGAATGATCCGTTTGACTTGAAATTTACCATGAAGGATACTTGAGTGTTTAATTGAATTTTGATGAAAAGAATTTATACTTTATTAATAGAATTTAAAAGTTTTATGTTTTAGTCCTTAGTTTACTTAAGTGTTTAATTGGACGATCGTTTATGATTGGTTTGTTTCCGTTAATGCCTTGTATGAGAACTTGACATGTAGGAATAAGATTATGAATCTAGGAAAGATAAAATAAAAAATATAACGATTTTAGGGTTGTTTATCAAATCGGACCTTCGCGGGTTTGGTTTGATATTCCTCGTGTAACCCATTAGTGTCGGTTCCGTCTAAGCTGGGCTAAGGGGGTTACATTTTATGAGTCAAAAATTTTAATTATGGGCTTTTGAGCAAAATTATGAAGATTAATCTAATTTTTTTTAGCTTTTTACTCGTTTAAAATTCAAACGAATTCCCTATAAAGCTCATTTAGACATGCATGTTAATACCAACAAAACGACAAACAAATGTTATTAAATCAAATTTTATGAGTTCAAATAGTTAATTATGGTCTTGTGAATAAAATTATACAATTTAATTTAAATTTTTTAGCTTTTTACTAGGTTAAAATTCTAACGGATTCTCTATAAAGCCCATTTAGACATGTACATTTTAGTCCCAAAAAAACAACCAAATGTTCTTAAATCAAATTTTAGGAGTTCAAATAGTTAATTATGAATTTTTAACAAAAGTATATAAATTAATCTCAAAATTTCAGCTTTTTCTTGGTAAAAATTCGAACGGATTCTTTATAAATCCCATTTGGATATACACGTTTTAATCCCAACAAAACAACAACTAAATGTTATAAATCAAATTTTATGAGTTCAAATAGTTCATTATGGGCGTTTGAACAAAATTATATAGATTACTCTCAAATTTTCAGCATTTTACTCAGTTAAAATTCGAAAGGATTCTCTATAAAGCGCATTTAGACATGGACGTTTAATCCCAACAAAACGACAACCAAATGCTATTAAATCAAATTTTATGAGTCAAAAATTTTAATTAAGGGCTTTTGTGCAAAATTTTGAGGATTAATCTAAATTCTTTTAGCATTTTACTCTTTAAAATTTGAACGGACTCCCTATAAAGCTCATTTAGACACGAACATTTTAATCCCATCAAAACGACAAGCAAATGTTATTAAATCAAATTTTAAGAGTTCAAATAGTTAATCATGGGCTTTTGAACAAAATTATACAGTTTAATCTAAAATTTTTAACTTTTACTCGGTTAAAATTCGAACGGATTCTCTATAAAGCCCATTTAGACATGCACGTTTTAATCCCAACAAAATGGCAACCGAATGTTATTAGATCAAATTTTATGAGTTCGAATAGTTAATTATGGATTTTTGAACAGAATTATACAAATTAATCTCAAATTTTTAGCTTTTTACTCAGTTAAAATTCGAACGAATTCTCTATAAAGCCCATTAGACATGCATGTTTTAATCCCAACAAAACGACAACAAAATGTTATTTTAATCAAATTTTATGAGTTTAAATAGTTAATTATGTGCGTTTGAACAAAATTATACAGATTAATCTCAAATTTTTAGATTTTTACTCGATTAAAATTCGAACGGATTTTCTATAAAGCGCATTTAGACATGCACGTTTTAATCCCAAAAAAACGATAACCGAATATTATTAACTCAAATTTTACTAGTTCAAATAGTTAATTATGGGGTTTTGAACAAAATTATACAGACTAATCTAAAATTTTTAGCATTTTACTCGGTTAAAATTTAAATGGATTCAATTAATTATAGATTTTTGAATGAAATTATACAGATTAATCTCAAAATTTTAGATTTTTACTCGGTTAAAATTCGAACGGATTGCTTTCCTCTCCTCTCCCTTCCTCTCGCTCCCCTGCTCTCCTCCATGCTTCTCCTTCACCTTTTTATCTCCTTTTTATGGAGATCAAAATTGTTTCCTTTACCTTTGCACCACCCAGATCCGCCCGGGGAGAGGGAGAATCAAGCATTCTTTCGAATCAACCGCTCTAGCTAAGTGGATCTTTCATGTTTCTTTCGTTTCATATCTTTTTCTACTTAGTTCATTCTTTCTTAAACTCTTGTTGCTTTGTTTCGTTTCAAGGTTTTGGGTTATGAAAATCTTTACAGTTTCGTATTTTTTCTTCAAGATTTAGTATGGAAAATTAAGGTTTTGACTACCTTTTTATATCTTTCCAAGTTTTTCCTCTGGCTGTTTCAACAAATCTTTTATGGTTTGTCAACGTTTATATGGCTACGAACGCCATCATTCCACCCTTGTGGGTTTCCATACGTTTCGATCTTTTGTTCTCTGTAATGGTACCCAAACATATTCAGCTTGGGTCTCTCTCTACTTTTACCAACATGAGCCAAGAATACAGACTTGCTCTTTGCTCCAGAGATATTAATCTTGGCAGGATCTGGCCTGCACTCTAGACCGATACGAAAGCTGATAACGATGGCGACTGTTCCTTGCCATTCTACTTGTCTTGTCCCGTTTCTCAGAACTATCGACTTCGGCTAAATAAGAATTATGTTTTACTGTCGCTTATCTTCCAGATCTTGGACTCGAGTAGGGTTTCTAGCTAGAGCTTTACGAATCTCCTTTTTATTCCACCCTTAAATAAGGACATTACCAACGTCTTAGTTGATGTTTTCTCTACTATTGTGTCTACTAATTATATACAACGACTGGTACTTTTTTTATATGTTGTATTTTTGCTCAAGGCATTTGTTTCTGGTAGATCTCTCTATATTAGTTTTTATACGTACTTGACACCATACATTTGGCAATCGTTTACAGACGTTGTTTATCCTTTGGTAAGTTCCGTATGAGATTTCTTATTTCCTTGTTTAATGAACAGTTATTTAATTGCTTTTGAGAGTTTGAAGTTGACTGCAACAATCCAACCTCTACCTACTTGGCTTGCACCTTTTCGGATCAAGAAGAAACAAAAGGGTTCTGTGCATCTTGCTGTATCTCCTTTAATTTCCATATATTATTTCGTTGTATTGTTTACTGATCCTATGCATCTTCCTCCTTCTGAGAAGGTTTACAAGCCATGTCCTCATAAATCTTCCTTTTATTCCTCCCCTGATCTTGTGTTAATAGGTCTCTCTAGACTCCCCCCTCTCTAGCAGTTAGAATGATCACAAAGTCTGTAACCCCCTTAGCCTGGTCTAGACGGAACCAGCACTAACGGGTTACACGGGGAATATCAAACCAAACCCGTGAAGGTCCGGTTCGATAAACAACCCTGAAAATCGATGTTTTGTTTTCTTCAAAATGCATAATTGTATTCCTACATGTCAAGGTCTCATACAAGGCATTAACGGAAACAATCCGATCATAAACAAACATCCGATTAAACACTTAAAGTAAATTAAGGACTAAAACGTAAAACTTTTAAATTCTAATAACAAATTAGAAATTCTTTTCATCAAAGTTCAATTAAATATATGAGTATCCCTCACAGAAAATTTCAAGTCAAACGGAGTATTCTAACTTTATCAGTTACATGTTTCACTAAGTTAGGGACCAAAATATAAATCTTTCAGATTATAAGGACTTCTTCCAAATTGAGTTAGCCATCTTGAAATTAAATCAAATTTATGTATCTATGTGAAATTTCAGCTCAAAATAACATTTGTAGATACCCTAATTGAACAAAGAAAGATATTCGAGACTAAAATGCAATTTTTAGCAACTATAAATTTCTAGCAGTCAAAGGTTTCGAAACCTTTCATAAAGGTTAGAATTTCAATGAAATTTTCTCTTCTTAATTCCTTGAAAATTGGTGTTGATTTGATAAAATTGATGGTTAGGTTTTGTAAAGAATGGAGGGATGATTAAAATGAAGTAATTCTTGTTGAAAAAGATGGAAAAATCAGCAAGGAATTGAAAAAAATAGATGAAGGAAAATGGAAAGAAAATGAGAGAAAAAAGGTAGTTAAGTAAGAAAATGATTATCATCTTTAATTAATCTAATTAAAAAGCATTTTGGTGAATAAATCATTATTAAAAATTAAATTGGGTTTATGGCCCTCTAAGGATTCTAAGTATAGTTTGCTTTCCAATTTAGTCACTAAAATTAACAATTTCCAAAAATTACAATTAAATCCTCTATTGTTTTCCAAAAATTACAAATTGGTCACTTATGCATAATTAAGCATAATTAAAAATCAATTTAGAGTTCAAATTACATTCTTTTAATTTTGAAACACTTTTTTAATATTTTTAAATCATATTCCAAAATTTTTACTTTTCTAATTAAAAATATTTTTATTTTATATTTCCTCGGAATAACGAACCGGAGAACCCGATTTGAGTCGAATTGAATTTTCTTAACTAAAGCCCAAACTACTAACCTCAAAATCTGGATGTTACAACTCTCCCCCTCTTAAAAAAATTTCATCCTCGAAATTCTCACCTGAAGCAAACAAGTGAGAAACTGCTCCTCCATACTTTTTCCTTGTCTCCCAAGTTGCCTCTTCGACACCTTGGTGTTTCTAAAGAACTTTAACCAAATCTATGGTTTTCCCTCGAAGAACCTTTGTATTCACATCCAAAATCCTCACTGGTTCCTTCTCATAATTCATATCCTCTCTTAACTCAATCTCCTCTACTAGAACAACATAAAAGATCTGAACCATACTTACAAAGCATCGATACATTAAAAATATAATACATCCAACTCAACTCCACCGGCAACCTCAACTGATAAACAACAGGACCAATTCGCTCTAACACCTCATATGGTCCAATAAAACGAGGACTCAACTTACCCCTACGTCCAAACTTTAACACCTTCTTCCACGTAGAACCTTAAGAAACACTTTGTCTCCAACAATATATTCTATCTCTCTATGCTTTAAATCGACATAGGACTTCTGCCTATCCTAAGCTTCCTTAAGTTTAGCACAAATAAACTTAACCTTCTCATCCGTATCTTTTAAAACTTGAGGCAAAGAAACATACTTTTACGCAACTTCTTTCCAACACAAAGGTGTACAACACCTACGCCCGTATAAAGCCTCAAACGGTGCCATCTGTATACTCTCTTGGATCTATTGTTATATGCAAACTCCACCAAAGACAATTGTTTCTCCCAAGAACCTTAAAACTCAATGATGCAACATC
The DNA here is from genome assembly GCA_035048815.1 of Abelmoschus esculentus. Lineage (NCBI taxonomy): Eukaryota > Viridiplantae > Streptophyta > Magnoliopsida > Malvales > Malvaceae > Abelmoschus > Abelmoschus esculentus. Next base: position 13,835,214 of record JAUCBN010000007.1, on the reverse strand, counting down.
TCAACATATCCTCCAAAGTCTGAATAACACGTTCAAACTGGTCATCTGTCAGAAGATGATAAGCAGTACTAAACTAAGCCTTGTACCCAAAGCAGCCTACAAACTCCTCTAGAACTTAGATGTAAACCGTGGATCTCTATCTGATATGATCAACTTAGGCACACTATACAACTTCAACACCTCAGAAAATATACAACTCTAGCAACTTATCCATTGAACACGTCGTATGCACGGCAAGAAAATGTGCACACTTTGAAAACCTATCAACAATAACCCATATAAAATCCTTCTTGGACTCCGTCACATCTTTCTTTAAACCAATCCAAAAGTACACACTTTTGAGATCTCTATACATCTTTACACTACCTGGATACATAGCAAACGAACTAGTATGAGCTTCTACGAAAATAGTTCACCTCAATTCAACATCATCTGGCACCACAATCTGACCCCTAAACCACAACATCTCGTCCTCATCAAAGTGATACTCGGTTGGTCTACCCTCAGCAATATCCTCCACAAAAGGTACCAACGTCTCATCCTCTAACTGTTTCACCTTATCATCTCAACCAAGATGGTTTTACTTACAACTCCACCACTCCACCACCTTCCTTTGAAATACTCAACTTAGCAAACATCACCCTCAACTCAACTATCGTCTTACGGCTTAAAGATTCATCCATCACATTAGCTTTCCCTGGATGGTATGCAACAGACAAACCACACTTACCCTCTTCAGACAACCAACAGATTCTTTCCTCACACCGATGCAATCATGCACAACCCACCACACCATCTCAACCTTTACAGAAAACATAACTCAAAAGGAAACCCCCTAAGATTGATAACCAACTCTTGATAACCGCAACGGTTTCCATACCACCACCATTGAACTAACATAATTTTCGACATCCTCCCATATACCAGGTAACCAACTAAGCCTTTCACCAACCTCCACCCACACAATGATGATCCACCAACAAGCTTCAAACTAACTTTGCACAAAACTGTCAACACTATCTCACGCAACTCCACCACCACCAACAACTTCATTATGAGTCATATTAACCATATCACAACATCACAACATATCATCCATTTACCTATGAATGATAAAACCCAACATCCAAACGGCAACCTATATCGGTCTTAAAAACTCTCAAATCTTAACATATTATAGATACACCACTCACATACCTTTCAAAAGGGACTAAGAAATCCAAGAAAACCGTACTCAAACAAACGATTGATCTAACAACCCTCATAAGAAAACTCCATACCAACCATAGAACTTACTACCAAACTTATGATGATTCTTTCCGACTTCAACCTTGACACCCTTACTACTAATAATAACCCAAAGAAGATTGATACTCACTCTTACCTTATAAGCAAGATAAACATCTACACATGATTCAAATATAATCCAAACAAGCTCAGTCGAAAACACATGTTTCCCCACCTTTTACCATAACACTTACCACCAACCATACGGAAAAAGATTACCATAAGCCCCGATCAAGATACCATTCCACCTCGGCACTTTTCGAAACAACCATGTGGCTCACCTAACACAAAAAGATTCTCAACACAAAACTAAACCTTGCCAAGAACATATCCTTCACTAGACCCTCAACAAACACCTTGCCACAACTTGACCCCGATCAATTTTACCAAGGTAGAGTCCCGCTCATAGCTCCACCATTTAACTAGGTCTCCCTATAGGTTAACCGAACATCTTCCCTCGTAACTCTACAACAACACAGGCTTACCCGACATAACAAACTCCCATTGCAAGCATCCTTATGTAAGCCAAGTCATCCCCGATTGCTAACATTCTATAAAACATACCATACAAGAAACTTACCAACTTTGTGTCAAACCTAATATTTTACTCATCTCAACGATAATACCTCTAACTCAAGGTTTATCCACCATAACCAACTCAACACCATGGTTCAACTTTAAAATCTATACATCATTAAGTGCCTTGACACTTAACTCAAAACTCCTTCCAATTATCAACTCATCGACAAACCAACTCTTACCTTAACTATACCATAACAAAATCTAAGCTTGTAGAACTATTCCTTCCACTAGCTCCAACATCTCTTATTTTATAACCTTGCCAAAGCAGTAACCATATTGATAAAACATCCACAAACACGAACCCACCAACACAACCCTCACAACACTTTTCGATAAAAGCAAACCCACAAGACTGAACAACCGATACAAACCAAAAATTGTCCAGCGGTCTCCGATATATCACTTCAAACATCATCAAAAACTAACGTTACCTGAGGTATATCCAACTTAACATCTTGTGAACCCGACATGTACACTTTCCTCCTTTATAGTAAAACCAAACCTCTCAAGGTCACAACAATCTATAATTCAAACCCCCGATATCACAACTACCATACCAATACATATCTCATATTTTACTTTCATCCTGACCATACCAGATCGGTCACAACCCCCGATCTAACTGCACACTAACCACAATACAAAGAATTCCTTATATTTTCCACAAAATAATTTCACATCTCTCAGAAAAACACCAACCCGTCTTCCTCCACAAAAAATGCTACAACCTTCTTATAACCTCCAAATCCTAACTAGAAAGAATCCGCAAAATTCAGCCTTACCTTTAGTAATGACCAACTCAAACTAACCATAACTCAGGGTATTTACCTCGGTTTCAAACATTCACAACTTTAAGACCAACCACTCATTCTTCATCCAAGACTATTCTCTAACCAAAAGGGTAGCTTGCCCACTACACATTCAGCTCAACACCATAAGAAAGTCCTTTCAACCCTATTTTTCTTTTTTTTCCATACCTTCACCTTAAAAGAACCAACCACACTCCACTTAAACCTTCAAGGAGCTACTCACAAGTGTGAACTAATGTATGTATGATTTCCTGTATACCCTCATAAATGCCTATGCAAGTACATGTGCATGTAAATGCAATTTCTAATGTCATGCTCAAGAATGCATGCATGTCCTACATTATCTATAGATATATACATATATGTGCTCTTACTCTAAGCATGATTATTATTTACACTCACAAATAACATCCTCAATTCTAACAACTTCAACTAACATCCTATTGACAACTCGAATATTAGATTAGCAACAGTCGTACCAGCTTCAATAGATTAAAACACACCCGAAAGAACGGCGCAACACCCTAAACTAACCTCCCTGCATAACCGGAGGCACACTCACTGAGGAGGAAGAAATTACTCTTCCCTAGTAGTCGTTTCATCCTCAATCTTGGCCATCAATGTTCATAACAACACTAGCTAGTGACTTACGTCTCGTAAGCAAAAACTTTAAACATACAATTTAAAACATAATATTAAAACAAAACAAACTTACATTCGGGCAAGATCCAAGCGAAAATTGAGAGCATCTGAAAATATGTTGGCATTGGCAATGTTTAACCGATAACCCAGTTTAACCATCATTACTCAAAGTACAATCATCATGAATAGATTTTCACACACCAACAACATATCATGCTCAATTACACATATCATGATCAATCGCATATTTAAACGCACAACTTAGCAATCCTACAAATGCTTTAACCAACCAACCAACTATACACTTTACAAACCTAGCTCTGATACCACCAAATATAACCCCCTTAGCTCGGCCTAGACAGAACCGACACTAACGGGTTACATGGGAAATATCGAACCAAACCCGTGAAGGTCCGATTCAATAAACAACCCTGAAAATCGATGTTTTTTTTCTTCTACATGCATAATTATATTCCTACATGTCAAGGTCTCATACAAGGCAATAACGGAAATAATTCGATCATAAACAAATATCCGATTAAATACTAAAGTAAATTAAGAACTAAAAAGTAAAACTTTTAAATTCTAATAAAAAATTAGAAATTCTTTTCATAAAAGTTCAATTAAACATACGAGTATCCCTCACAGAAAATTTCAAGTCAAACGGAGCATTCGAACTTTATCAATTGCATGTTTCACTAAGTTAGGGACCAAAATGTAAATATTTTAGATTATAAGGACTTCTTCCAAATTGAGTTAGCCATCTTGAAATTAAATCAACTTTATGTATCCATGTGAAATTTTAGCTCAAAATAACATTTGTAGATACCCTAATTGAACAAAGAAAGATATTCGGGAATAAAATGCAATTTTTATTAACTATCAATTTCTAGCAGCCAAAGGTTTCGAAACTTTCCAAAGATTTCGAAACTTGTCGCGTCCATTAACTTTCCAGAATTGAAATTGCCCGCAAGGTTTCGAGACCTTCCCTAAGGTTTCGAAACTTTAGGTCTGGAACCTAAAAATTCCATCACACTAAGTGAACATCATCGGCTCAAACACAACCGTCAATCACTATTAACTATATGCAATAATCCTAAGCATAAATAGCAATATATAACACATGATTATCAATGTCAAGATCATCGAGCAAACTATAGGCATGCTACCTAGAACATGATTAAAAACATAACGATCATGCAAGTACATGCTTCAACAATCCAAACATCATCATAGTTCATCAATTAACAATCAAGCAATATAGGTCTTATTTCAATATAAACCAAAGTCAAGTTCACACTCCTCACATAGGTTGGGTTTACACATTGCCAAGCCCCAACTTATTTGTCAAAACATACCAATTTGAAGTAACCTTTCTCCTTGGTTTCCTTGCTCCGAATGTAGTCCCGAGTTCCTTTATTTTTCTGCAACGATGAAAAGAGAACTTAAGCAAACATTCTTAGTGAGGAAACTCTACACAAGATCATCAATTCATCTATTTAAAACCATAATAAAACCATAGTTTGTAATGCATCATTAAAAACATGCATGCTTAACATTCCACATTCATGTCTATAATATCAAATCACTTTCTTGAATATGTTCAACATTATCAATATATTTCATGAATGATGCACAATGTTCTCGTTTAATCTATGTATGCATATTGGCCTTCTAGTGATCACTTAATGTGAACCTTAAGTTCACCGAATACACGGATCCATTGTTAGAGACCATTAGTCTCATCATGACACAAAGTCACCATTGACATGACACCAAGTCACCATTGACATGACACGAAGTCACCATTATAGCACTACCACACACGATTGGACACATAGTCACCCTTGTTACGTTTAGTCGGCTCTACCACGCACGATTGGACATGAAGACACCCTTGTTACGTGTAGGCACTATTCTTTATTCTCAATAATGTTTATAGTGCACTTAAGACAATCCTAAAGACATGTCATTCGTATTCGAATCTAAAGTTAGTGTCACTAAGCCAATATCATAATCAAATATGCATGATAATTTGCTGCTCATAATGCATGCATAATATGTTCACAAATGAACCAAATGTCATGCCCAACGGCACCATCAATTTCAAGGCAAATAACCACATAATATTTTAATTCATTTTTAGCTCATAATGCATCCAGAGTATGCTCAACAAATGAACCGAAAGTCATGCCCAATGGCACCTTTAATTTGAAGGCAAATAACAACATATATTCCAAATTCATTTTTTTCCATGTTTTCCCTAACCATGAATGTCTTTTTAAACTATGCATTCTCAGCAATTATCTCATGCATGCATCATTTCAAAATCATACTTATGCATTTCTAAATATCTCATTGCATTACCAACATTAATGCCTTTACCGAATGTAGCCGAAACTCATGTTAATATATCAAAAACATTTACTTTACTTACCCTTGAACTATGGAAAGTTTTCACACTCTTCCGTAGTCCCCAAAACAGAACTGTACCAATACGATTCACTTTAAGTCCGAAAAACACTCACCGACAAGCAAAACGAGCCTTCGTCGATGCTCCGATGGCAACGCCAATGCACCAGCCACTTATGCACCTTCTTGCACTACCTCTAAATCATTAAAAACAGAGCATATTCACATCATAACATGCTCAGACCAGCAGCCACATCAAGCCTCCACAAAACTACCAAAAACTTAGCCGAAAAGATCGAAAACTATACCGAAATGCATCCGAACAACATCAACACAAAACCTAATAAATCTAACATCTAATCCACTTCAATTATGAACCAAAAATACATCTAAACTATCCTTATATCTCCAGAAACATTAAAACACCTAAAACAACCCCTAAAACAACCAAAAATCACCTTAAAATAACACCAATTGCATTATTTTGGGATTAAATTAATGTGCCATAAATTGAAGACTCAGTTAATCATTTAATTGATATAATAACATAATTAAATCCATCTAATTACAACATTGAATGAGATCTAAAAAGATTTCACAAAAACATTCACAAAATCATTAGGTCTAGCATCGAAAACATAAAATTAAGTTTTATTTATAGATTAACAAGCTAATACTTGGGAATTTTAATAAAGAACCTTAGAAAAGAGTTAAACTTCCAGCAAATTACCTTTTAGATCTATTCACTAAAAAGATGAAATTTCCTCTTCTTGATTCCTTTCAAATTAGTGTTGATTTGATAAAATTGATGGTTAGGTTTAGTAAAGAATAGAGAGATGATTAAAATGAAGTAATTCTTGTTAAAAAAGATGGAAAAATCAGCAAGGAATTGAAGAAAATAGATGAAGGAAAATGGAGAGGAAATGAGAGAAAAAGATGAGAGAAAAAAGGTAGCTAAGTGAGAAAATGGTTATCATCTTTAATTAAACTAATTAAAAAGCATTTTGGTGAATAAATCATTATTAAAAATTAAATTGGGTTTATGGCCATCTAAGGATTCTAAGTATAGCTTGCTTTCCAATTTAGTCACTAAAATTAACAATTTCTGAAAATTACAATTAAATCCTCTATTATTTTCCAAAAATTACAAATTGGTCACTTATGCATAATTAAGCATAATTAAAAATCAATTTAAAGTTTAAATTACATTCTTTTAATTTTAAAACATCTTTTTAATATTTTTAAACCATATTCCAAAATTTTTACTTTTCTAATTAAAAATATTTTTATTTTATATTTCCCCGGAATAACAAACCGGAGAACCCGATTCGACCCGAATCGAATTCTCCTAACTAAAGCCTAAACTACTAACCCCAAAATCGGGATGTTACCAAGTCTATTATGTTCTTTTTTATCCCTCCCCCGGTCTCCAGGTTTCTCCAGAATACTTACCGTATTCAAGCCTATATTTCCCAAGCTTTTGTGTTGTGTTGCGTAACGCGCTTAGGTTTGCTTAATATCTACTTACGTGTGCCATGCCTTCTTGTTCCTGGTCTGACGAGTTTTGACATTCTGCGACAACAAGGCCATTGGGTCCATGCAAATTTCTGGCGTTACCATCGGACTCTCCACGTTGTCTTCTGTTTTTTTGGAGCGGTTTTTATATGGTTAGTACTTATTTCGGCCATTGTTTTATTTTTACTTACAATGCTTACACCACCATCACAATTTGTTAGCTTAATTACTCTTTTGAATATACCATCCTTATATAGGGATATCTCCAACACCTCTCATGGTGTCTTCTTATAAAAAACCTCCTTTGTCTACACCTCTTTTGGTTCTATATTACCATCCCAACTATGTTTGTAGTGACCACTTATTGGTTCATATATACTAATTACAAGTCTTCCATACCAACCATACTACGGATTCTGAATAATACTTTTTTTTTATTAGGATTAATACGTACTTTCAGCTTCCTAACTCCATCTTTTATCTATTAACGAGTTATACTTATTCTCAAACATCTAAATTTTCTCATATTAAATGGGGGAATTTGTCTAGTTTTACAATCTTGACATTATTAGTATAGGTTACTTTTCAAGAATCACATATTTGTTACAAGTTTTATATTTTAACTATACAAGGATACTTAGCATTTGTTGTTTTATGAAATCTTCTTATCATCAAACACCTAGCTCTTCTTATATCATATGTGATAAGTTTTTCTTTCCTACTTCTCTTCAAACACTTTATACTAATCTATATTTCTCATATAGTAACAATCTTCTTTTTTACCTTTTACCTACTTCTAATTATTGTATACTTCGAACTCTTCCCCTCCTATATATATCCGTCCTTCCTTTTCATATTTTCTCATCTGCTATAAAATCTTCTATGCGGCAATATCTCCCTTTCTCTCACAAATTTTCTTTTATTTTCACCAACTTCTTACCAATAGATTCCAAGACTTTTCTCCAACAACTTGATACTCTCCAATTTACTGCGGATGAGAAAGAGACTATCTTCCAACCTAGTATTTCTTGGGATTTCTCCGAAGAAGAAAAATAATCTACCCTATTAGGGAAGCTTGTATCCTCCAAAGAGATTGATGATCAGGTGATCGTCAAAGCTCTTACTAGAATCTGGACTATGTCCAGGCTCGATTCTATTCACATATTGAAACCATATATGTTCCTTATCCGCTTCAAGGATGCGAAAATCAAGGAAGATATCCTGGAAAGAGGACCCTGGACCTATAAGGATGAATGGCTTGCTCTAGCTCAGTACAATCCTTCTATCATTTTTGATGAACATTCCTTTTCCAAGATGAATGTTTGGGTGTGTATTTACAATATTCCATACATCTTTCTTGCAATGGAGGAGTCCGCCAATAATATTGGCAAATCTTTAGGGGCCATAGTTGGAACAGTTATAAAAATTGATACTAGGAAAATCGATGTCAACATGGTAGACTACCTGTGGGTTGGGTTGACGCTAGATGTTATACAGCCAAATCAGCGCTTTGTTGCGATTGGTGGTGGGCCCTCTACAAGATTTTACCTACTACAATATCAACGTCTGCCTACAATTTGCCACTGTTATGGCTGAAGTGGTCACTCACTGGAATCTTGCTCTATTCCGCTTGAATCACGACCTGAGCAGCTTCTATTTGGCGATTGGTTACGATATTTCCCCAAGAAGAAGGATGCACAACCTACACAGAGAGGTCGTATTCGTTATATTGCCAATGAATCCAATGCTAAGCCAAGGCCAACATCCTCCCAAACTTCCAACACTAATAACCATGATGGTAAATGTCAAGCCCCCATAGCACCCCCTCTGGTCACTGGATGTGAATTTGTTCCAGGTAACAATCCTCTACTTCATATCCCCTAAGGGACCCAGACTCCTTCCATCGGTACCTAGTAAACTTTCTGCTCGTCGCCTTCTTGCACAACCACTACAAATGATCTTCCCTGAACAGGGCTCTAATATTACCACCCAATAGAAGTCTAACGTCAACACTGGGGAGGTGAACTTACTGGATCCTAATCTACAAGATTTGGAGGCTGATCTAGCTAATAACCCTGATTTCCAAGAGGCAGCTGATTGGATTGATTCTGTGCCAACTCCTAAGCGAATGGTTCGGCCAACCTCAACTCGAGGTACTAGAGAACTCCACCCTCAGATGAAAATACTCGGCTTAAATGGACCAGAACTAGCAATGCACAAATTGAGAAAGCTGGGATGAGCAACGTAAAAAACTCTTCGGCGGAGGTTGACCCTGATCAACCTCGCCAAGTCAAATGATGCCTTTACCTTAGAACTGTTTGTGCCTAGGCAACGCTATGATAGTTCTCACCTTAAAACATGCAATCTCTTTGCATGATGCCGCTATTTTTCTTTTTCTCTCTTTTAGTCCTATCTGTGCTTTAGTCTTGTTTTTGTTCTTCTTAGGAATACATGGTTGCATAGCCTTTGTCTTTAGGCCTCTTATTTGGAGGTTTTTCTTTATTTGGAATAATAATACATTTACTGCTTTGTTTCTTTACTCACCATGTTATTTTGATACATACACCTTATTGGCTTCTAGCGAGGTCCTACCACGGAACGAGTTTACTTTTTCTATATGGTATATTCCCTCCACTGAGTCTTCTAGATCAATTACTACACAAACGTTTTATTTTCCCATTTGCTATCTTTATTCTGACCTTGTTACATACCGCCTACCTCTTATAAAGCATCTTCTTCTTCTGAATGTACCACCCTTGCAAAGGGACTACTCCAACACCTCTCATGGTGTCTCACTATCAAGGAAGACTTTTAACATTATGAATATGCTTCCTTTGTGGTACTATACCTTAAACTTTGGCCGCACGTATGATTTTTTACCTATTATAAGAATCATTTATTCTATTACTCTTTGCAGTGCACCTATACTGATCTCAATAAGGTTTGCATTTCGACCTTTAATAATCTCGGTCGCCCCTCAATTTATATACTTTATAACATGCATGCTGAATCTCTTTTACTATGGCCCTTACTATTTACCGCTCTCCCATAGGATCTCTTCCAACACCTCTTATGGTGTGTCTTTTAACATTGCTTTGTTACTCCACTCTAATGCCATGTTCACCATGCCGTCTACTATATGACTTTTTTGTCCTACTTTAAGCACAGGTTTTCCAAGTTTCTCACCTTCTTCTACTAGTCTTACGACCAAGAGGCCTCGTCTTTCGAAAAAGGCTTGTACTGAAATAGATGGGATGAGCAATGCAAAAAACTCTTCAGCGGTGGTTGACAATGATCAACCTCGCCGAGAAAAATAAAAATCTTATATTGGAACGATCAGGGTCTTGGAAACACCCAGGCAGTTTAGGCATTACAACGGGGTTCCACCAAGCATGTCGTTGATTGTCTCTTTCTTTGTGAGACTCGGTTAAATAGACACAATATGGAACGTATTAGTCACAAGCTTGGCATACATGGCTGCATAGCTATTGAATCTAACCCTTCTTGTACAGGGCTTGCTATTATTTGGAATGATAAAACTAGTATTGATTTGCTTTCTTACTCGGATCGTCACATTGATGCGATTATTTCTTATGGACAACTATGTTTCCATTTTTTCGGTTTACATGGTTTCCTGAAACTGCAAATAAATTCAAAACTTGGTAGCTAATTGATACTCTAAAATCAACCTCCTCCCTTCCCAGGCTTCTAGGGGGAGATCTCAATGAAATTCTTTATGACAATGAAAAACAAGGCGGTTCTCATCGTGTACATTCACAGATTAATAGTTTTCGAGATTGTCTTGATAGAAATGATCTCTTCGACTGTAAACCAACATCTGGATGGTTCACTTGGACTAGAGTTGGTCGTAATACGGAAACCATTATGGAAAGAATTGATAGATTCCTCGGTAACTCCGCCTGGTTTAATACCTTTCCTAACTGCCAAGCTATCTCTTTCTTTCAGGCATGTTCTGACCACTGCCTATCCTAATGGACACTAACCCATGCCAAACTCTTCGATCCACATGGCGTACTAATCTCTTTTGCTATGAGAATTGTTGGGCTGATAAACCAGAAGTTTTATCCCGAATTCAAGAGATCTGGGCTAACCAATCTCGCTCAACTCTTCAGAAACTTCAAGATATCATACGTTTCCTAGCCACTTGGCAAACTAACAAACACATAAAATCCAATGTGCGTATCACCCAACTGAACGATTTCATTAATATGTGTCTTAAACAACATCATTTTGATACGAAAATCCACAACTTTATTTATGCTAAAAGTGAGCTAGATAGCTTACTAAATATGAAGGAAATTTATTGGGCTCAACGAGCTCGCACACACTGATTAGAACACGGTGACAAAAATACTTCCTTTTTCCGTGCAAGAGCGAATTGTCGATGGCGGAAGAACCATATTGCTAGACTTTTCAACGACCATAACATGTGGCAAACACATACAAATGATATCATGTCTACCGCTATTACTTACTTTCAAAACCTTTTTACGTCTTCCTCTCCTACTATAGCGTTTTCCATCCTGGATTACATCCCCACTATTGTTAATGAATCAATGAATAATGATCTTAATAAGGATTTCACAGTGGATGAAGTATCCGTTGCTTTTCGTGATATCGACCCGAGGAAAGCCCCAAAAGTTGGTGGATTCTCAAGTGGTTTCTTCAGGAAACACTGGGATATCCTTGGGCATGACTTTACAAACCTCTGCCTCAGACTCCTGAGAGGATCGATTAATATGGAAGATGTCAATGATACCATCATTGTTCTTATTCCCCAAATCAATGATCCAACTACAATGCATCATCTTAGACCTATTAGCCTTTGCACAGTCATTTATAAAGCTGTATCGAAAGTCTTGTTAATCGTCTAAAATCTATCATACCCTTATGTATTAGTGGCAATCAAGTTGCTTTTGTTCAAGGAAGGAACATTACTGACAACATACTTATTGCCCATGAGCTCATCCATACTCTAAACACTGATGCAACTTCCCTTGCAAAGGGTGCTAGCTTAAAGTTAGATATGGAAAAAGCCTTCGACCATGTTGAATGGCCTTTTCTAGAAAAAATTATGATCTGCATAGGTTTCAACTCTAGTTGGGTATCTCTTATTATAAGGCGTGTATCCTTAATATCTTTCCAAGTATGTAGCAACGACTTCCTTTCCCAACCTTTCAAACCCAATAGAGGATTGCGGCAAGGGGACCCTCTCTCCCCCTTCCTTTTTCTCTTTTGTACTCAAGGTCTCTCGGCCTTTCTTAATGCTGAGCAAACAAATGGTAATCTCCTTTGACTTTGTGCCAACATGAATGGGCCACGTGTCAACCATCTCCTTTTTGCGGATGACTGTGTCGTTTTCTTTAAAAACACAACTAAAGAAGCTCAACGCCTTAAGGACGCTCTACATACTTATGCTACCTCGTCCGGATAGGCCGTAAACTTTGAAAAATCTATTATTGTCTTTTCACAGAAAACCTCTACATTGATACGTTAGAAAATCCATGATATCCTCCATGTAAGGGAAGTGGATGATCTAGGTATTTATCTTGGAGTCCCACTCTTAATAAGGAAGAACAAGACATCGGCTTTTGGGTTTACCAGGGAACAAATGAATGCCCAACTAAGTAAATGGGATAAACACCTTCTTTCCTTTAGTGGAAGAGTAATTTTCATCAAATCTGTTATACAATCCATGCCTCAATATGTTATGTCTTGCTACCTTCTTCTATAAAACATTATTGATAACATGACCATGTCGATACGCCGATACTGGTGGTCTGGGAAAGCTGAAAAACGTGGTTGGCGTATGCTTCCTTGGGAAACTATCTGTCTACCAAAAGTCGTAGGACGTATAGGATTTCGTGACCTACACCATTTTAATATTGCATTGCTCGATAAACAAATCTGGCGTTTAGTATGTGAACCTGATAACTTTCTCAGTTAGGTTTACAAATGCAAGTACTACCCAACAGGCTCGATCCTTGAATCTGATTACACTCGGAGTTTTTCCATTGCTTGGAAAGGACTCAGTGTGGCTATCTCTAAACTTCGCAATAGTTTTTTCAAGCGTCCTGGAATGTTCAGTAGCGTTCAGATCCACTTTGACAAATAGGGGAGCTCTCAGCCTATATACCTTTATGGTGATTATGAGGTGAATGACAAAGTCCCTCTACGTGTAGGTACTTTCATGGTACCTAATCTTCCCCGATGGAATGAATCAAAAGTAAGAGGTTACTTTTCCTATGAAGATGCTAACATCATACTTAATGTATCAACTATTAATGATATAAAAGACACCACACTTTGGGGTTACCATGACTTTGGTATCTATACCGTTCGGTCTGGTTATCAATTTTTACAATTGCAACCAGGGCCAATAAACCGACCCTCCAAGCTTTGGAAAATTCTTTCCAAATTGCCTACTCTTCCCAAGGTTTGCTCTTTTGTATGGCGTTTATGTCATGATGCAATACCCTTTGGCCACAAAATCCTTCAAGCCAATCTGAGTATAGGGGTTTGCCCTATTTGTATCATGGCTATTGAATCCACCCTCGATGCTATGAGGGACTATCCTAGTGTTAAGGAGGCGCTCCAATTGGCAGGACTCCTCATTCGAATATTGTCCAATACTTATATCTCTCCCCACCAGTGGCTTTCTGATGTTGTTGGTTTTCTTTCCTTGCATCAATTCTCGCTTCTCATTATGATTTTGTGGAATCTATGGAACCGCCATAATGACTTTGTCCACAACAACCATCTCCAACCGGTTTGGTTAACTCTCTCCAATGCACAAAAACTTTTCATTGACTATACATCAGTTACTGATGCTTCCCACATATGTTCCCGGCTAGCTAAGCCCACCTTCGCTCAAGCTAGATGGACAAAACCGACCCCTAGTTTCGTTAAAATTAATACGAATGGGGCTTTTGACCTTGTGCTAAGGGGTGCTACTGTGTAACCCATAAAATTAACCTAATTACTTAGATTACAAGTTAGGGTTTACAAACTCAAATCTTATTTCGCAAGTTAGGGTTTTTACAAAAATTAATAAAATATTCAGATAAATTATTAAATAATTAATGAATTAAAATAATAATAAAAATTATCATTTTAAAAATAGAGTTCAACCCATAAATTTATAAACAATAAATGTAACAGAACCCGATAAAAGTATAATGTGTGTAATACAGAAATTATTATTCAAACATATAAATAGTCTGAAATCCGATAATTGAAAAACATACTATAAACTAGAACTGAAACAGGAACCTCCAAGTACCGTACCGAGCCTAGGACTGAGATCTGAAACAAAAATCTGAGAGGGTGTAAGCTAGGGAGCCTAGTGTGTCTCTAGAACAGTTAAACGGAAAAGCAGAACAGAATATGCAAAAAATACAGAGTATGCATGATGTGCACCCATCTCTGAACACCTCAGAAGAGTTGGTCCCCAGACCACTCTAACACCATCACACCAACAAAAGTGGTATCTCGACCCGAAGGTGGAGCCACTGAACAGAAGTGATAAATGACTAAGTTCCCCATACACAGATAATATCCTAGATGCCATGTTAAATGCAGATACAGAATCAGAATGCATGCCTTATAATCTAACAAGAGGCAAGCATGACAGATAACAGAATCAAAAATGATATAACAGAATGATGTATGATTATACGGATAACAGAATTCGAATATACAGAATAATAGAATTTACAGGATAAACGGGAGAGAACACACCTGTATCAGAAGAGTCAACGACGAACTTGACGTCTACTGGGCTTGGCTCTACCACCAGGCTGAGCAGGAGTAGAGTCTACAATTAACAGAACATATTAGAGATCCTACTATGCCACATTAGCGAAAAATAATCTAAATAGAGTTTAACCGTTACTCACGTGAAGGTCCCGAATGTGGATGTATCGGTCCTCGTATAGGAGGAGGAAGAGGCAACTGCTCGGGGTCGGAATCCTCGTCACCTAAAGCAAATAGAAATTTATTCAGAACCTTTTATAGATAATTTCCAGACAACTTATAGAACTTAAAAGCCCCAAAAACGACATTTTGAGTTTGAATTCCGAAAAACAGACAACGCCATTGGATTCAGGACGTCAAAAAACATAAAGTGGGCCTGGGTCGAAAACGTCAACTACTGACGTCAGCATTAGTCAATGCTGACGTCAGTGATGACGGGAAATGGGTCGGAGATCGGGTCGGGGCGCTACTCTTGTTTGGTTCCCAGGAAAATCTGTAAAATTTCCAGGATTTTCCCGGTTACCAAACAACCCATTTTTCGGCCTAAACACCCCCATTCGATTCGATTTTAAATCTAATTCGATTCAAAACACTTCTACAACAATTCCTTACCGAATCTAACATAAACCAACACTAACAACAATCCAAATCGGATTAAAATCGAGAATTGAACCCATACTTAAACCACCTTCAAACTCAACATTAACACTAACCCGAAATTCGATTAAGAACAGAAATAAGTTTAGAATCGAATCTAAACCCCCAAACACTACTATATTTAGAATAAAACTAACCTTAAGATTCACATCAAAATGAGAAGAAAATAGTTTGAAACCTTACCAAGACTACAATCGAAGGACAAAGGCAGGGACAGATACAGATGAAACGAAAGGAATTATTGTTTGATTCCTATCAATGAATATAAATAATTCCTTTCGAAGCAGCAGAATTTAATGGAGATTAATTCCTCCATTAAAAACAAATTCGGTTTGAGAAGAGGAAGAAGACGTTACCCTTGCAAATTGGTATAATTACCATTTAGGGGCCTGAAATTTTTGAATCTTTACATTATGACCCTTAAGTTTTTAAAATTCTCAATTTAGTCCTTAATTTTAGAATTTTAATCCCCAATTTTTTAGGGCTTCGATTAGGGATTTTGACTTTATTTTTGGGGATTTTGACTCTTAAAATCGGGTTATTACAACTCTCCCCCCTTACAGAAAATTTCATCCTCGAAATTTACCTGGATCAAAGAGATACGGATACTAGGCTTTGATGACAGACTTGGGCTCCCACGTAGCATCATCAAGACCTCGGTTACGCCAGAGAACCTTAACCATCTTAATGGTTTTCCTCCGAAGAACTCTCTGGTCCTGAGCAATAATCTCAACGGGTTCCTTCTTATAACATAGATCAAGCCGAATCTCGAAATCCTCCACAGACAGAATATGAGACGGATCTGCTCGATAACGTCTCAGTACAGAAACATGGAACACATCATGGATCCACTTGAGTTCAGGTGGTAACTCAAGCTGATAAGCTATAGGTCCGATGCGTCTGATAATCCGGTAGGGTCCAATATATCTGGGACTGAGCTTGCCCTTACGGCCAAATCATAGTATCTTCCTCCACGGAGATACTTTCAGAAAAACCTCGTTGCCAACCTCAAACTCAAGATCTTTATGCCTCAAATCCGCGTAAGATTTTTGTCGATCAAAAGCGGCTTTGATCCAATCCCGAATCAATCTAACAGTCTCCTCAGCCTCATGTACAATATCTGGACCCAGTAAACGATGCTCGGTAAGCTCAGTCCAACCAATCGGAGTGCGACACTTACGCCCGTACAGAGCCTCATACGGTGCCATCTTAATGCTGGCCTGATAGCTGTTGTTGTACGTAAACTCTGCCAAAGGTAGGAAATCCTACCAGCTACCTCTGAAATCCAGAATACATCCTCTCAACATGTCCTCGAGGATCTGAATTACACGCTCAGACTGACCATCGGTCTAAGGGTGATAGGAAGTACTGAAGTTTAGACGAGTACCCAGAGCAGTATGCAGAGAACCCTAAAACTTAGATGTAAATCTCGGATCCCGATCAGATATAATAGACAGAGGTACTCCATGTAGCCGGACAATCTCAGAGATGTATAACCGAGCCAATCTACTCAGAGTATAGGTGGTCTTGACCGGAATGAAATGAGCAGATTTGGTCAAACGATCAACGATGACCCAGACAGAATCCTTCTTTGACGGAGTCAAAGGTAAACCACTGACAAAATCCATGGTCACAAGCTCCCATTTCCACTGAGGAATCTCGATATGCTGAAGTAGTCTAGATGGTCGCTGATGCTCTGCTTTGACTTTCTGACAGACAAGTCAAGCACTTGGATACAAAACTGACCACGTCTCGTTTGAGACCTTTCCACCAGTTCTTTTCTCGAAGATTCTTATACATCTTGTCAACTACAGGGTGTATAGAGTATGGACTATCATGAGCCTCTCGCAGAATAACTTGTTTCAGTTTAGAGTTCCTCGAAACAGAGTCGACCCCAGAAGCACAGAACTCCATCCTGGTTCATAGAAAAATCCTGAGAAGTCCCCTCCTGAACTTCCGTAATACGGTGAGCCAAATACGGATCATTAGGCTGTTCAGCCTGAATCTCAGATATCAGTGTAGGAACCACCTGAAGCTCTGCCAGTAAACTACCATCCTCTAACAGACTCATCTGAGCAAACAAAGCTCTCAGGTCAGAAATAGCGTTGCGAATCAGAGCATCCGCAACGACATTAGCCTTACCAGGATGATGTTCAATCTCACAATCGTAGTCCTTTAGAAGCTCTAACCAGCGACGCTGTCTCAGATTAAGTTCCTTTTGGGTGAGAGGTACTTAAGACTCTTATGATCAGTGAAAATATAACACTTCTCTCCATAGAGATAGTGTCTCCAGATTTTCAGAGCAAAGATCACTGCTGCCAACTCCAGATCGTGGGTAGGGTAGTTACACTAATGCGGTTTCAACTGTCAGGACGCATAAGCCACTACTTTCCCATCCTGCATCAGAACACAACCCAAACCAATGTATGAGGCATCACTGTAAACAGTATAAGGTTTCCCCGACTCTAGTTGTATCAGAACTGGTGCTTGATTCAGAACGGATTTCAGTTTCTCAAAACTCTGCTGTTGAGCCTCAGACCAGATAAATGGAATATCCTTCCTCAGAAGCTTAGTTAACAGAGCGGCTATGGAAGAAAAGCCTTCCACAAACCTCCGATAATAACCAGCTAGTCCCAGAAAACTACGGATCTCTACTACATTCTTGGGCCGCTGCCAACTCATAATAGCCTCAATTTTGTTCGGATCAACCTGAATACCTTTAGCTGATACCACGTGTCCTAGAAAAACCACCTCCGAAAGCCAGAACTCACATTTGCTGAACTTTGCATACAACTGTTTCTCCCTCAGTGTCTGAAGAACAATCCAGAGATGCTGCTCATGCTCATCCTCAGACTTGGAGTAGACCAGAATGTCATCAATGAAAACCACTACAAACTGATCCAGATAGGGTCGAAACACCCTATTCATCATGTCCATGAATGCTGCAGGGCCATTCGTAAGACCGAAGGGCATTACCAGAAACTCGTAGTGACCATAACGAGTTTGGAAAGCTGTCTTGGACACATCAGAATCCTTAACCTTGAGTTGATAATAACCAGATCTCAGGTTTATCTTAGAGAAAACTGAAGCTCCTCAGAACTGATCGAACATATCATCAATGCGGGGAAGGGGATACTTGTTCTTGATAGTCAACTTGTTCAGCTTCCGGTAATCAATACACAAGCGCAGAGAGCCATCTTTCTTTTTAACAAACAGAACGGGGGCTCCCCACGGTGAGACACTGTGTTGTATGAAACCTCTATCCAGAAGTTCCTGTAGCTGAATCTTAAGCTCCTTAAGCTCCTTCGGAGCCATCCGATAAGGTGCCATAGATACTGGAGTAGTCCTCGGGTACAACTCAATACCGAACTCCACCTCTTCATGCTTAGGGGGTACCCCCGGTAGCTCTTCCGGAAAAACATTTGGAAATTCACACACCACTCGGATCTTATCCATTCTAGAATCAGGTTGTCTCCGGTCAAGGATGTAGGCAAGATAGGCTATACACCCATTCTTGATCATCTTTTCAGCTTTCATGGCTGAAATCAGATTGGACAGATAACCTCTTCGCTCACCGATGAGAGTTACCTTGCGGCCATCAAAAGTTCTCAGAATTGCCCTCTTACGCTCACAGTCCAGAGCAACTCGGTGAGCAGATAACCAGTCCATCCCCAGAATCAAGTCGAAGTCCATAAATGGTAACTGCATCAGATTAGCAGGAAAGATTTCCCCGTGAAGCTCAAGGGGACAATCTCTGTAAACTTTGGAAATCTCCATCTGGTGGCCTACAGGGCTAAAAACTGAAACGGAACTACCAGTATCCTCTATTGGAATTTTCAGATACCTCGCTACAGAACTAGAGACATATGAATGCGTTGACCCATTATCTAACAGTGCGAAGAAAGGAACAGTATGTACAGAAAATATACCAGCAATAACGTTTGGCTCATCCCGGTCCTTCTATCTCCTCGTAGCATATACCATGCCATACTGAGATCCTCCTGATCTGGGAACTCCTCTAAACTGATTGGGTCTGCCTCTACTACCAGTACCAGATGCGGCGGGTCTACCCTATCTTCTTCCCCCTGTTGGGGTCTGAACTGAAGCTTATGATTGGCCCGCAGCGTAACCAGACTGTGGTGCCACTAGACAGTCTCTGAGACGGTGATCAAGGGAACCACATCGGAAGCAGGCTCCACTCCGCATGCGACACTCTCCGGGGTGCCATTTCTTACAGAAGGTACACTAAGGTATAGCTCGGGTACTAGTGGATCCAGCTCCACTAGCAACAGGGATAGTTGATACTGCAGGTCTAGACCGTGTCGAACTCTACGGCTCATACTCATCACGGCCTCTCTTCCGGGACTAAAAACCCTGACTGTACTGAGCAGATGAGGCAGGTTGTCGTCTACCTCTATCCTGACCTTGGGATTCCATCTGAACCCTCAGAACCTCATTACGCTCGGCTGTCCTGGCATGCCAAGTGATCATCTTGTACTCCGTATCATGATGTGTAGTAACTGCAATCTTCAGTGGTATCCAGAGTCCTTTCAGAAAGTGATCACACTTTTGCTTCTCGGTTGTCACAATACCAGGGGCATACTATAGTAGTCTTAGAAACTCAATCTCATAGTCCTTGACAGACATGTCATTCTGTTGCAGATTCAAGAAGTCTTCTCTACATTTAGTCAAGAACTCTGGGCCCACATAACGATCCTCAAAACTCTTTCTAAAGAACTCCCAATTGATCCTTTCAAAAGCAGTAACCTTTTCTTCTGCCTCCACCAGTTTAGGGTCTCTCCCTGTAGCAATGATATCACTGCCCTCAATTTCCTGTCAGAGGGGTATTCCATCTCGACAAATAGACGCTGAAGTTTCTTCAGCCAATACTCTGCATCGGCTGGGTCAATACCGGTCTTGCCGTCAAACATAGTCATCCCAGCTGCTAGAAGCTCAGTAGATATGGGTTTCCTGGAACCCTTATTCTGTCACAGAAATCTGAGTAACTCCCTCTGTACGGTCACTGAGTCCAAACCGACAGTCTCACTATCATCAGGCAAATATGGTCCCTCACTCTGGACCGGCTGATCAACCTCGGCTTACTGAGCTTCGGTCTGTATCTCGGGCTGAGCCTCCTCTCCTAGATTGTGTTTCAGACTCTGAGCCTGTGGCGGGTCCACAGAAGGCGGAACATCAGTAGAAGAGGCAACAGATCGACCTCGGCCACGGCCTCGGCCATGACCTTTGCCGGTCGCTAAACAGGTACTTCGACGCGGTGGCATAGTAAAATATCTATAGAAAGACAGACAAAATCCTATTAGAGTCGGTACTTGGAGTAATATTCGAAAAAATTCAGGAATTTTCAAAATACAGAGTCAAAACAGAATTCCGGATTTTCAAATAATTTGACAAAATATTTTCAGATCAAAAATCATTTTGGACTTCACAGTCCGTGGGTTGAATCGGGCTCTAATAGCACTAAATGTAACCCCTAAAATTAACCTAATTACTTAGATTACAAGTTGGGGTTTACAAACTCAAATCTTGTTTCGCAAGTTAGGGTTTTTACAAAAATTAATAAAATATTCAGATAAATTATTAAATAATTAATGAATTAAAATAATAATAAAAATTAACATTTTAAAAATAGAGTTCAACCCATAAATTTATAAACAATAAATGTAACAGAACCCGATAAAAGTATAATGTGTGTAATACAAAAATTATTATTCAAACATATAAATAGTCGGGAATCCGATAATTGAAAAACATACTATAAACCAGAACTGAAACAGGAACCTCCAAGTACCGTACCGAGCCTAGGACTGAGATCTGAAACAAAAATCTGAGAGGGTGTAAGCTAGGGAGCCTAGTGTGTCTCTAGAACAGTTAAACAGAAAAGCAGAACAGAATATGCAGAAAATACAGAGTATGCATGATGTGCACCCATCTCCGAACACCTCAAAAGAGTTGGTCCCCAGACCACTCTAACACCATCACACCAACATAAATGGTATCTCAACCCGAAGGTGGAGCCATTGACAGAAGTGATAAATCACTAACTTCCCCGTACACAGATAATATCCCAAATGCCATGTTAAATGCAGATACAGAATTAGAATACATGCCTTATAATCTAACAGGAGGCAAGCATGACAGATAACAGAATCAAAAATGATATAACAGAATGATGCATGATTATACGGATAACAAAATTCGAATATACAGAACAACAGAATTTACAGGATGAACGGGAGAGAACACACCTGTATCAGAAGAGTCAACGACGACCCTGACGTCTACTAGGCTCGGCTCTACCACTAGGCTGAGCAGGAGTAGAATCTACAATTAACAGAACATATTAGATATCCTACTATGCCACATTACGAAAAAATAATCTAAACAAAGTTTAACCGTTACTCACGTGAAGGTCCCGAATGTGGAGGTATCGGTCCTCGAACAGGAGGAGGAGGAGGCAACTGCTCGGGGTCGGAATCCTCGTCACCTGAAGCAAACAAAAATTGATTCAGAACCTATTACAGATAATTTCCAAACAACTTATCAAACTTAAACCCCCCCAAAAACGACACTTCAGGTTCAAATTCTAAAAAACGGACAATGCCATTGGACTGAGGACGTCAAAAAACATAAAGTGGGCCTGGGTCAAAAAAGTCAACTGCTTACATCAACATTGGTCAATGCTGACGTTAGCAGTGACATCATCAGTCAACGCTGACGTCAGCAGATGACATCAGCAACGACATCAGCGATAACATCAACAGTGACGTCAGCGATGACGTCAGCCGGGTCGAGAAACGGGTCGGAGATCGGGTCGGGTTGGGCGGTCGGGTCGGGTCGGGTTCGGTTCGCTACTCTTGTTTGTTTCCCAGGAAAATCTGGGACTTTCCAGATTTTCACGGAAAATCTAGAAAATTTCCAGGATTTTCCCGGTTACCAAACAACCCATTTTTCGGCCTAAACACCCCTCATTCGATTCGATTTTAACTCTAATTCGATTCAAAACACTTCTACAACAATTCCTTACTGAATCTAACATAAACCAACACTAACAACAATCTAAATCGGATTAAAACTGAGAATTGAACCCATACTTAAACCACCTTCAAACTCAACATTAACCCTAACCCGAAATTCGTTTAAGAACAGAAATAAGTTTAGAATCGAATCTAAACCCCCAAACACTACTATATTTAGAATAAAACTAACCTTAATATTCACATCAAAATAAGAAGAAAATAGTTTGAAACCTTACCAATACTATAATCGGAGGACAAAGGCAGGGACAAATACAGATGAAACGAAAGGAATTATTGTTTGATTCCTATCAATGAAAATAAATAATTCCATTCGAAACAGCAGAATTTAATGGAGATTAATTCCTCCATTAAAAACAGATTCGGTTTGAGAAGAGGAAGAAGACGTTACCCTTGCAAATTGGTATAATTACCATTTAGGGGCCTGAAATTTTTGAATCTTTACATTATGAACCTTAAGCTTTTAAAATTCTCAATTTAGTCCTTAATTTCAGAATTTTAATCCTTAAATTTTTTAGGGCTTCGATTAGGGATTTTGACTTTATTTTTGGGGATTTTTACTCTTAAAATCGGGTTATTACATGCTGCAAGCGTCATTGCTCAAGACTCTTCTGGCTCCGTCCTCGGTGGTTGCTCTAGGCCTCTTGTTTGTCCGGATCCAGCCTCTGCTGAGGCTCTCGCCATTCTAGAAGGCTAAGGATTTGTAATTGCCAATGACTCGATTAATGTGATTGTTGAAACAGATTCTACTTCCATTCCCAATAACGTTAACAATACACATAATCAAGATCTTTTCACAGTGCAACATTTGGTATCCCGCATCCGCTCCACTCTTGGTACTCTGCCTGATTGTAAGATTTGTTATGTACCTAGAGACACAAACATTATAGCCCATGTTTTAGCTACTAGGGCTTTACGTTCCTTTACTTCTTGCTCAATTGGTTGTAACTTTCTTGACTTCATTCGAGCTTCTGTAAATTCGGAGAGGTTCTCCTCTTCTACTCAATAAAACCTTGGGCACTCTTTTCCCCATATGGGCCTACTCACCTTTCGGGGTGACTGGCTGTAGGGTTTTTTCAACGAGGCTGTTTCCTTCAAAAAAACTATTTGAACTCATATAATTTGATTTAATAACATTTATTTGTTATTTTGTTGGTTCTAAAACGTGAATATCTAAATGGGCTTTATAAAGAATCCGTTCAAATTTTAACAGAGAAAAATGCTAAAACTTTTGAGATTAATCTGTATAATTTTGTTTAAGAGCCCATAATAAACTTTTTGAACTCATAAAATTTTATTTAATTACATTTGGTATTCGTTTTTTTGGGATTAAAATGTGCATGTCTAAATGGGCTTTGTAGAGAATCCGTTCGAATTTTAACCGAGTAAAAAGTTGAAATTTGAGATCAATCTGTATAATTTTATTCAAACGCCCATAAGTATCTATTTGAACTCATAAAGTTTGATTTAATAACATTTGATTATCGTTTTGTTGGGATTAAAACATTCATGTCTAAATGGGCTTTCTAGAGAATCTGTTCGAATTTTAACTGAGTAAAAAGCTGAAAATTTTAGATTAATCTGTATTTTTTTGTTCAAAAGCCCATAATTAACTATTAGAACTTATAAAATTTGATTTAATAACAATTGGTTGTCGTTTTCTTAGTACTAAAACGTGCATGTCTGAATAGACTTTATAGGGAATCCGTTCGAATTTTAACCGAGTAAAAATCTAAAAATTTGAGATTAATCAAAATAATTTTATTCAAAAGCCTATAATTAACTATTTGAACTCATAAAATTTTATTTAATAAAATTCAGTTGTCGTTTTGTTGGTACTAAAACGTGCACGTTTAACGGGCTATATTGAGAATCCGTTCGAATTTTAATAGAGTAAAATGCTGAAAATTTTAGGTTAATCAGTAAAATTTTGTTCAAAAGCCAATAATTAACTATTTGAACTCATAAAATTTGATTTAATGACATTTGGTTGTCGTTTTGTTGGGATTGAAACGTGCATGTCTAAATGGGCTTTATATGGAATTCGTTCGAATTTTAACCGGATAAAAAGCTAAAAATTTGAGATCAATCAGTATAATTTTATTCAAACGCCCATAATTAACTAATTGAACTCATAAAATTTGATTTAATAACATTTGTTTATCGTTTTGTTGGAATTAGAATGCTCATGTCTAAATGGGCTTTATAGAGAATCAGTTCCAATTTTAACCGAGTAAAAAGCTAAAAATTTTAGATTAATCTATATTTTATTGTTCAAAAGCCCATAATTAACAATTTGAACTCATAAAATTTGATTTAATAACATTTGGTTGTCGTTTTGTTAGTACTAAAACGTGAATGTCTAAATGCGCTTTATAGGGAATCCGTTCGAATTTTAACCGAGTAAAAAGCTAAAAATTTTAGATTAATCTGTACAATTTTGTTCAAAAGCCCATAATTAACTATTTGAACTCATAAAATTTGATTTAATAAAATTCAGTTGTTGTTTTGTTGGTACTAAAACGTGTAAGTCTAAATGGGCTTTATTGAGAATTCGTTTGAATTTTAACCGAGTAAAATACTGAAAATTTTAGATTAATCTATATAATTTTGTTCAAAAACCCATAATTAACTATTTGAACTCATAAAATTTATTTTAATAACATTTGGTTTTCGTTTTGTTGGGATTGAAACGTGCATGTCTAAATGGGCTTTTTATGGAATTCGTTCGAATTTTAACCGAGTAAAAAGCTAATAATTAGAGATCAATCAGTATAATTTTATTCAAACGCTCATAATTAACTAATTGAACTCATAAAATTTGATTTAATAACATTTGGTTATCGTTTTGTTAGGATTATAACGTTCATGTCTAAATGGGCTTTATAGAGAATCAGTTCGAATTTTAACTGAGTAAAAAGCTGAAAATTTTAGATTAATCTGTATTATTTTGTTCAAAAGCTAATAATTAACTATTTGAACTCATAAAATTTGATTTAATAACATTTGGTTGTCATTTTGTTTGGTTTAAAACGTGCATGTCTACATGGGTTATAGAGAATCTATTCGAATTATAACCGAGAAAAAAGTTGGAAATTTGAGATTAATCGATATAATTCGGTTCAAACGCCAATAATTAATAATTTGAACACAAAAAATTTGATTTAATAACATTTGGTTATCGTTTTGTTGGGATTAAAATGTTCATGTCTAAATTGCTCAACTCACTATCACTTTCTATATATTTCATAGGCACTTATAGTCAAATCTACACCTACTTGAACCAATGCATGTGCTCAATGTCATATATTTAGGGATTATACCGTTGAAGATAATATTTGTAGAAAAGGCATACTTTACTATATTTTCATATCTGTGTAGGAACAAGTATTGCCGAGGTAGTAGAATGATGCCGAGGCAAGACCTGATGCCGAGGCAGCAGAAGAGAAAAAGCAATATGGTTGGCTATTGTAGGGGAAAAATGAGGAGAAGGTTGTAGAACAAGAAGCCCAAGAATCGGAGCTGAACAACACAAGAAAAGCGCAAGGACAAGGCCACACGGGAAGAATCCTTCTAGAAGATTAGACTTTGAAATATTTGCCCTATGTATATAACTTATTCCCTACTCCAAGTTGTACTCTATTTAGGAAAGGTTTGCCCTAGGCCAAGCCTATATAAGGCATAGCCGTCCTAGGGATTAGAGACAAATATACCTAGAGAGCCGAATTTTGAGAGCTTTTACCTTAGGGACAATTCTTCCAATCATGTTCTAAGTTCTCTTAGGGTTTTGGAGAAGGTTGTCGAGTATTTGTGAGAGGAGATTGTATTTTGTTTCTTGTTTCTATGTAAGAAAATATCAAAGTTTGCTTACTCTTTGTCATTCTTTGTTCTTGCATCCAAGCTCGGGAGGGAAGTTTGTAAGTAATCTATTTGTCTAGACTCGGGATTGTTATACTCACGAAAGGAGTAAGTATGATATCCGACTTGGTTGGAGGATACTAACTCGGCTTAGGAATAGGTTAGAGTTTCAGAGGCTAAAAGAAGTGTGGGATTGGTTGTTGGTTATAATTGATTAACACCGAGAGGTATCATCAAGGACTAACCTTCAATAGTGTTTCAACTTAGGGAAAAGCGGAGCCATTCAAGGACACTTTGCCAAACTTTGATAAATCTGCCCGAGAGCAAGGGATTGCCGCGACAGAGAACATTGTTGCTGCCGAGACAGTATCTGCAGTACTACCGAGGCAGTGCAAAGCAATTGTATTGGATAGAAATAGATCAATTAATTTCACTATACAACACAAGTGGATCCTACCCTCTCTCTCTCATGTTCGATCTCTCCTTTATTAGTTTAATTTATTTAGTTTAAATCAATACCCAAACTTATCTGTGTTTTTACTTTAATTTTACATAAGGAAGAGGACCGAAGGAAGCATACTATGTACACCAATCCCTGAGGAGACTATAACTCGATAAATACTTATCACTTATTACTTGACTTGTACACTTGCACTCCAATTGCGCATATTTAGCACGCATCAAGTTTTGGCGCCGTTGTCGGGGATTGACAACTAAATTTTGTTTTCCTTATTTTCTTGCTTTTATTTTAGTTGTAGTTATTTTTCTTTTCTATTTGATTTGATTTTTGGTGTATGACCAAGGCCAACCCTAACAATCCACTGTACGAGATAGACCCAGAAATCGAAAGAACCTACCAAGGGTTACGAAGACAGATCCAAGGAGCCATGACAATAAATCAAGGAAATCAGAACCTGCTTGCAGGCAGTGGAGGCCATTAACAGCATCCACTGCCGCAACCACTGCCGCGACAACTAACTATCAGAGATTTTCTAGTGAAAGATCTGAAAGGATTGAACGCTGGAGTTGGTACACCAAAGATAGAGGCAACCTACTTTGAACTCAAACCTGTGATGTTCAATATGCTTAATACTATTGGACAATTTAGTGGGTCTGCAACAGAAGATGCCAGGCAGCATCTCAAATCCTTCATGGAAGTTTACAACTCATTCAAAATTCAAGGAGTCCATGAAGACATTTTGAGATTAATATTTTTTCCCTATTCATTGAGGGATAGGGCAAAGACCTGGTTGAATAGCATTCCGACAGGATCAATTGGATCTTAGAGTGAACTCTGCCGATAATTCATTATGAGATTTAATCTTACAGATTTATATGATCGAATCCGTGATAAAATTACTTCTTTTAGACAGCTGATTATGAACCTATGTACGAGGCTTGAGAACGCTACAGAGAGTTATTGAACAGATGTCCACTGCATGGATTTCCACTATGAACGCAAGTAACCATGTTCTATAATGCCACCAATGCCCCGACAAGGATGATGTTGGATGCCTTGTCAAATGGCACACTCCTTGACAAGGCTCCGGAAGAAGCTATAGAGATTTTAAACAAACTCGCAAGGAACAATTTCCAATTTTCTACTTCTAAGTGAGGAGGATTAAGACGCCAAACCACAGTGATTGAACTAGAAACCAACAATTTAGTGGTAGCAAAGTTGACATCTTTAACCAAGTTGGTTCAGAACATGCAAGTACAACAAAATACTCACGAGGTAAAAGCGATAAATTCTTCTGAGTATATGCAAGACGAGGAATCTAGTTTCTATGTAGGTAACTACAACCGGAACAACAACATGATGTCAAACACATACAATCTGACTTGGAAAAGGCACTCAAACTTTTCAAGGAGCAATCCTAATAATGCCTTAAACACCACTAACCAAGCCTTAGGTTACCAACATTCACTACCGCAGTAATAAGTGTAACAGTCACTGCCGTTGCAGCAGATGCAGTAGTACCAACCTTTGAACTCATTAGAGCATACTCTCAAGGCCTTTATCATGAAAACAGAATCATATATGGCTAAGAACAGTAGTTTCATGAGGCTGCAAAACCAAGAAGCTGCTATAAAATCATTAGAAACCCAAGTTGGTCAATTTGCTCAAAGACAAAATACTAGACCACAGGAGGACTACCTAGCAATACTGAAGTTGCTAAGGGAATGGGCCATGAACAATGCAAAGCAATCACTACAAGAAGTGGCCTACAACTTAAGGAAACAATGGGCAAGTCAACAACCAAAGTTCCACCAGCAGCACATGAGGAATCAAACTAGGAGGACGTAGATGTTGAACAGACTGAACACGAGTACAATGCCCTAGCAGAGAGCTCAGCAGTACCTACACTTCCTACCAAGACAACAAGAAACACAGTGGTTCTAGGTATTAAATTCCAAACCAATGAGACCCTGGACGAGATACGACCACCACCACTTTTCCTACAAAGATTGAAAAAACAGAAATAGGATCACCAGTTTAAGAAGTTCTTGGATATTCTAAAGCAAGTTCACATCAACTTTCCATTTGTTGAGGCAATTGAACAGATGCCTAACTATGCTAAATTCTTGAAAGACATTGTGTCTAAAAGGAAGAAGCTAGGTGAGTTTGAGACAGTGGCAGCAACTGAAGGATGTATGGCAATGTTGTACAATCGTATGCCACCCAAACTGAAGGATCCTAGATGTTTTACCATACCTTGTACGATTGATAATAATTATGAAGGAAAGACACTATGTGATTTTGGACCAAGCATCAATCTTATGCCCAAATCAGTTTTTCAAAAGCTTTGGATAGGAAGAGAAAAGCCTACGACGGTGCTGCTCCAACTTGCGGATAGATCTTATGTGCATCCTGAAGGGAAAATAGAGAACATATTAGTTAGGGTAGACAAGTTTATTTTTCCTGCCGACTTCCTTGTCCTCGACTATGAAGCTGACGATAATGCACCGATCATCCTAGGAAGACCTTTCCTTGATACTGGAAGAATCTTACTAGATGTGGAAAATGGACAGTTGACAATGAGGGTCAATGACCAACAAGTCAAACTCAATGCATTCCACAATTAAAGAAATTTGATAATCCAGAAGAATGCAAATCCCTCCAAAATACAGATACAGACACCAAAGTATCCTGCCTATGAAGCACGCTCGACAGATTATTTGGCAAGAGAATTAAGCCCAAGGTGGAGGCAGAAAATACAGAAGGGACTAGCCAAAACTTGAAGAAAAATTCAGGCCAGCAAGAGATGAGCAAATTGGGAGATGCATTCACATGCACTCCACTAGTAACATAATCCCTTCCCTTCTACTCTATCTATTATATTAGAATTAGTTTTAGTTTAGGATTTATGTGTTTATTTTCATTATTTTTCTTTATTAATATTTTTATTTTGTTTTATTAATATTTTTTTTCTTTATTACCATTTTTTTCTTTTTAGGACAATAAAAGCAAGAATAAAGGAGAAATAGTTCACAATAGAAGACCTACCGAGGCAGTAAACAGTGTCAAAAGCTACAATAGTCCTACAGGGCAGAAACAGTATAACGGCTATCTGCCGAGTTTTATGCCGTGAAAGTAAATGCTAATGGGTAGTAAATTCAAAATGGCTAAAAAACGGCTAGTGCTTTAAACGGTCACACTACCGAAGCCTATATAAGCAACATCCTTCTTTTGAACTACACACTCTTACATTCTTGATTTCTTTAGTATTCTACTCAATCTTGCTCTCACAATACTCTCACAAATCTTCTTAAAATTTTCAGAATCTTTCACCCAAGACTCTCAATCTTTACAAATTATCAATGACAGTATAC
This sequence comes from Abelmoschus esculentus, assembly GCA_035048815.1. Taxonomy (NCBI): domain Eukaryota; kingdom Viridiplantae; phylum Streptophyta; class Magnoliopsida; order Malvales; family Malvaceae; genus Abelmoschus; species Abelmoschus esculentus. The sequence continues at coordinate 13,804,787 of JAUCBN010000007.1, read as the reverse complement.
ACTCGCTTTACCCCCGCCACTGTTGCAGACCGATTCAATAGATCGTTCGTCGCTCGGCAGTTATAGAAGGAGCAACGATTTCAACAATTTGAGGAGGAAAATTTCAGCATTGAACACTATCTGTTCAACAAGATTCAACATCGAAAATGATAACTCTTCTGCCTACAACCTGACCAGGCTAATGCAACCATAGTGCGTGAGTTTTATGCATATGGGCCGAGCAGGGACAACCCCTATGTCCACTGCCGAGGCAGACCTATCCGCCTTGATGCTGAAACTATCAACGAGTTTTACGGCCTAGTACCAAAACAAGATAGGCATGCCAAATTCATGGACGACATCACCACCCAAGACTACGAATTGATCAAGGATGACCTTTGTTGCAACAATACTCCATAGAAAACCGGTGCCCATAGAGGTTCTGTGACAAGGCAAAGCCTCAAGCCCGAGGCCAAATTGTGGTGCACATTTGTCAAGAGACGCTTCATCCCTACCACCCACAACAACACAGTGGACCGCAAAAGATTGGTGTTGATCCAATCAATCATCAACAACAGGAGCATCAATGTTGGAGAGATCATTCTATGCGGAATTCATGATTATGGTAAGAAGGAACATGGACCTTTATACTTCCCATGTTTAATATCTGGTTTGTGTTTTATTATAGGAGTACCAATTGAAGACACAAATGAATATACACCAACTAGGCACGGATGGACTAGAGAATTTTCCCACAAAGTGATGCAGATAACGCAGGCAGAACCTTTCCTGGAAACACCACAACAGTTCACTGCTGACTTCCTGTCGGCACTCAATACACGATAGAGATGTCTGGCACTGCTGAATCCCTTGCCTCAACAGACCCTTATCAAGAAATTCTTCAAAGGATGGAAGCCATGGACCTTCGCCAACAGAGATATATGGAATACCAAAGAGACTTTAATAGCACCCTTGCATAGATGATGATGCAAAACTTTTCCAACCAAGGGGCGCAATTCCCAGAATTCCCTCTAAACATGTTTTTCACAGCAGCGCCCTACATAGAAACCACTCCAGCCCCAGGGCCAAGACCATTTTCCACCTCCAGACCGCAGTAGTAGTTTAACGCAGCTGACCCATCTAGAGCAACAGACACTATCGCAGCAGCATCCGCAAGCAGAAGACCTACAAAGCGATGGGGAGTCTTCAGCACTCCACCAAGCTCTCCAATCCTAATGGGTAGTCTACCGGCTGAGATAGATGCCTATGTTCATTAGAGCTTATCCATTCCCGAGCATAGCATCCAACATGTCGGGGCAGATCCAGAGAACGAAGGCGGCACAGAGATCATGGACACTAAAAATGAAGGAGGAGAAGAAGTCAATGCCCTAATGAAACGGGCAACACCAACGAGAGTTCAGCCGCCGAGAAGAGCAAATTTATCACCATCACCAAGGGCACAACAAATAGCAGCTAGACCAAGGAGACAAATTATGGAAGAGAGTTCTTTTGAATCATCTTAATCTTTTCTTCTTATTGCCCATATAATTGTTTTTTTACTGCTTATAATTTTAACCTACTACCTGCTCCTAAATTAAGCATTGGGGGTAATTGTTGGTTTGAGTTTGGGGGTGTAGAGCCACTACCGAGGCAACCTACTGTCGTGGCCTTACCATAAAAAGGAAGTTTTTAGTGATAAAATTTTTGATTTTAAGTCCACCACTTTACTTGAAACTGTTGCCATACTCATGCACTACCTATCATCAGTATTGTCTTAGTCTATTCTTAAAGGCAATATAAATCTTTTTCCTTACCATAGTTAGGATCTGTTTTGAAGGCTTAATCTAGGATACTTAAGGAGAAAAACTTAGAAGCTTGCTATAAGGTTGGACTTTAAAACACTTTTGGGACTTCTATGGCTATAGGAATTCTTTTAATGAACTTAGGTGATAAAGACTTAGATCTTCGGAAAGGTGACTAGAGGTGCCTATAACCGGCTCTAAGAAATACTATTCTTCATGCTAGAGGTGCCCAAAATTGACTCTAGTATGCATAAAAGAATAGCAAAAGAAACAAGGAGATAAAAAGAAGAAAATACAATACTTGAGGTGTCCGAAATTGGCTCAAGGAATTGTTGTTATAAGAAGAGTACACTAAATCCAAGTCTATTTGTATTGAACTTAGAGTTTATCTAAGAATACCTTTAATCAAACTTGTCCACAAAAACGCACACACACACTAGCCTTATAGTTTGTCTTCTAGGTACACCCTTAGGTAACCGAAAGGTTAAGTCTAAAGAATAAACATAGTTATGGTGGGGAGAATAGATGGAAATATAAGACCAAGAAAGAATAGAGTTTGACAAATTGATGTTTTGCATTCCTTGAGGACAAGCAATAGTTCGAGTTTAGGGGTGTGATAAATGCTCAACTCACTATCACTTTCTACCTTTTCATAAGAAACTTATCACCAAATCTACACCTACTTGAACCAATGCATGTGCTTAATGTGATATGTTTAGAGATTATACCGTTGAAGATAATATTTGTAGAAAAGGCATACTTTACTGTATTTTCATACCTGTGCAGGAATAAGTATTACCGAAGCAGCATAATGATGTTGAGGCAGGACATGATGCCGGGGCAGCAGAAGAGAAAAAGCAATATGTCTGGCAATTATAGGAGAAAAAAGAGGAGAACGTTGCTGAACAAGAAGACCAAGAATCGAGCTGAACAACATAAGAAAAGCCCAAGGACAAGGCCACGCGGGAAGAACCCTTCTAGAAGATTAAACTTGGAAATATTTACCCTATGTACATTACTTGTTCCCTACTCCAAGTGGTACTCTATTTAGGAAAGGTTTGCCCTAGGCCAAGCCTATATAAGGCATAGTCGTCCTAGGGATTAGAGACATATATGCCTAGAGAGCCGAATTTTGTGAGCTTTTACCTTAGGGACAATTCTTCCCATCATGTTCTAAGTTCTTTTAGGGTTTTGGTGAAGGTTGTCGAGTATTTGTGAGAGGAGATTATATTTTGTTTCTTGTTTCTATGTAATAAAATATCAAAGTTTGCTTACTCTTTGTCATTCTTTTTTCTTGTATCCAAGCTTAGGAGGGAAGTTTGTAAGTAATCTGTTTGTCTAGACTTGAGATTATTAGACTCACAAAAGGAGTAAGTACGGTATTCGACTTGGTTGGAGGATACTAATTTTGCCTAGGAATAGGTTAGAGTTTAAAAGACTAAAAGAAGTGTGGGATTGGTTGTTGGTTATGATTGATTAACGCCAGGAGGTATCGTCAAGGACTGACCTTCAACAGTGTTTCAACTTAGGGATAAGCGGAGCCATTGAAGGACACTTTGTTGAACTTTGATAAATCTACCCAAGAGCAAGGGATTGCCGCGGTAGAGAACATTGTCGCTGCCAAGACAGTATCTGCAGTACTACCGAGGCAGTGCAATGCAATTATATTGGACAAAAAAAAGATTAATCAATTCCACTATACAACACAACTGAATCCTACCTTCTCTCTATCATATTCGATCTCTCCTTAATTAGTTTAGTTTATTTAATTTAAATCAATACTCAAACTTATCTGTGTTTTTACTTTTATTTTCCAAAGCAAGAAGACCGAAGGAAGCATATTAAGTACATCAATCCCTGAGGAGACGATAACTCATTAAATACTTATCACTTATTACTTGACGTCTATACTTGCACTCCAATTTTGCATATTCAGCATGCATCACATGTCTAAATGGGCTTTATAGAGAATCCGTTCGAGTTTTAACCAATTAAAAATTTGAAAATTTGAGATTAATCTGTATAATTTTATCCAAATGCCCATAATTAACTATTTGAAATCAAAATATTTGACTTAATAACATTTGGTTATCGTTTTGTTGGTATTAAAACGTTCATGTCTAAATTGGCTTTATAGAGAATCAATTCGAATTTTAACCGACTGAAAAGTTGAAAATTTTAGATTAATCTGTATTTTTTTGTTCAAAAGCTCATAATTAACTATTTGAATTCAAAAAAATTTTTTAATAACATTTGGTTTCCATTTTGTTAAGATTAAAATGTGCATGCATAAATTGACTTTATAGAGAATCCGTTCGAATTTTGACCGAGTAAAAAGCTGAAAATTTTAGATTAATTTGTATAATTTTGTTCAAAAGCCCACAATTAACTATTTGAACTCATGAAATTTGATTTAATAATATTTGGTTGTCATTTTGTTTTGATTAAAACGTGTATGTCTAAATGGGATTTGTAGCGAATCCGTTCAAATTTTAGCTGAGTAAAAAGTTAGAAATTTGAGATTAATCTGTATAATTCTGTTCAAACGCCAATAATTAACTATTTGAACACATAAAATTTGATTTAATAACATTTAGTTATCATTTTGTTGGGATTAAAACGCTCATGTCTAAACGGGCTTTATAAAAAATTCGTTCGAATTTTAACTGAGTAAAAAGTTCAAAATTTGAGATTAATCTATATAATTTTATTCAAACCCCTAATTAATTATTTGAACTCATAAAATTTTATGTAATAACATTTGCTTGTCGTTTTGTTGGGATTAAAATATGTTTGTCTATTTGGGCTTTATGGAGAATCCGTTCTAATTTTAACCGAGTAAAAAGCTAAAAAATTCAGATGAATCTGTATAATTTTGTTCAAACGCCCATAATTAACTATTTGAACTCATAAAATTTGATTTAATAAAATTTGATTGTCGTTTTGTTGGGATAAAAATGTTCATGTCTAAATGGGCTTTGTAGAGAATCTGTTCTAATGTTAACTGAGTAAAAAGCTAAATATTTGAGATTAATCTGTATATTTTTATTCAAAAGACCATAATTAACTATTTGAACTCATAAAATTTGATTTAATAACATTTGGTTATCGTTTTGTCAGGACTGAAATGTGCATGTTTAAATGGTCTTTATAGGGAATCCGTTCAAATTTTAACCGAGTAAAATACTATAAATTTTAGATTAATCTGTATAATTTTATTCAAAAGCCCATAATTAACTTTTTGAACTCATAAAATCTGATTTAATAACACTTGGTCATCGTTTTATTACGGTTAAAAACTGCATGTCTAAATAGGATTTGTCGAGAATCGATTCGAATTTTAATCAAGTAAAAAGCTAAAAAATTGAGATTAATCTGTATAATTTTGTTTAAAAGCCCATAATTAACTATTTGAACTCATAAAATTTGATTTAATAATATATTTTTTTCGTTTTGTTAGTATTAAAATGTGCATGTCTAAATGGGCTTTATTGAGAATCTGTTCGAATTTTAACAGAGTAAAAAGCTAAAGATTTTAGATTAATCTGTATAATTTTTTTCAAAAGCCCATAATTAACTATTTGAACTCATAAAATTTGATTTAACAAGATTTGGTTGTCATTTTGTTAGGATTGAAACTTACATGTCTAAATGAGCTTTAGAGGGAATCCGTTCGAATTTTAACCGAGTAAAAAGTATTTTTATGGTTTGAACTCATAAAAGGCATACTTTACTGAATTATTATGTCTGTGTAGGAAAACGTATTGCCGCAACAGTAAGCTGAGGCCGAGGAAGGACCTGATGCCGAGGTAGCAGAGGAGAAATAACAATATGATAGGTAAACTGAAGAGAAAAATTAGGAGAACGTTTCTGGACAAAAAGCCCATGGATCAGAGCTAGACAACCCGAGAAAAGCCCAAGGACAAGGCCACACGGGAAAAAGCCTTCTAAAAGAATTAAACTTGGAAATATTTAACCTATGTATATAACTTGTTCCCTACTCCAAGTTGTATTCTATTTAGGAAAGGTTTGCCCTACTCTAAGCCTATATAAGGCATAGCCGTCCAAGGGAAAAAGATAGCCGAATTTGAGAGAGTTCACCCTAGGAATAATTCTTCCCATCATGTTCTAAGCTTTCTTAAGTTTTAGGTGAAAGTTGTTAAGTGTTAGTGAGAAGAGATTATATATTGTTTCTTGTTTCAATGTAATAAAATATCAAGGTTTACTTGCTCTTTGCCATTCTTTGTTCTTGTATCCAAGCTCGGGAGAGAAGTTTGTAAGTAATTTATTCATCTAGACTCGGGAGAATTAGACTCACGAAAGGAGTAAGTACGGTATTTGACTTGATTGAAAAATATTAACTTAGCCTAGGGATAGGTTGGAGTTTCAGCGGCTAAAAGAAGTATGAGATTGGTTGTTGGTTATAGTTGATTAACGTCGTGAGGTATCATCAAGGACTAATCATCAATATTGTTTCGACTTAGGGATAAGCGGAGCCATTAAAGGACACTTTGTCGAACTTTGGTAAATCTACCCAATATGAAGGGATTGTCACGGAAGAGAATACTACCGCTGTCGAAGACATTAACTTGTAGTACTGCCGAAGTAGTATAGTGCAATTGCATTGGATAAAAACAGATCAATTAAATCCACTATACAAACATAACTGGTGGATCCTACCATCTTTTTCAATTTGACCTCTTTTTATTTAGTTTTCCTTAATTACTTTATTTAGTCAAAAACTCATCTACTTGTGTTTTTATTTCTTTTTACCGAACAAGAAGACCGAAGAGGACATATTAAGTATACCAATTCCTGTGGAGACGATATTCGATAATTCTTATCACTTATTACTTGTGACGTGTTTACTTACACTAAATGCGCATATTTGACATGTATCAATAATTTTGTTCAAAAGCCCATAATTAACTATTTGAACTCATAGCATCTGATTTAATAACATTTGGTTGTCGTTTTGTTATGATTAAAAAGTGCATGTCTAAATGGACTTTGTAGAGAATTCGTTCGAATTTTAACCGAGTAAAAAGCTAAAAACTTGAGATTAATCTGTATAATTTTGTTCAAAAGCCCAAAATTAACTATTTGAACTCATAAAATTTGATTTAATAACATTTGGTTCTGGACTTGTTTGGACTAAAGCGTACATGTCTAAATGGGCTTTATAGAGAATCCGTTCGAATTTTAACCGAGTAAAAAGCTAAAAATTTGAGATTAATCTGTATAATTTTATTTAAAAGCCCATAATTAACTCTTTGAAATCATAAAATTTGATTTTATTAACCTTAGGAAGCGTTTTGTTTGGATTAAAACGTGCATGTCTAAATGGGCTTCATAGAGAATCTGTTCGAATTTTAACAGCCTAAAAAGATGAAAATTTGAGATTAATCTGTATAATTTTGTTCAAACACCCATAGTTAACTATATTAACTCATAAAATTTGATTTAATAACATTTGGTTGTCGTTTTATTGGGATTAAAATGTTCATGTGTAAATGGGCTTTATAGAAAATCTGTTCAAATTTTAACAGAGTAAAAAGCTAAAAATTTGAGATTAATCTGTATAATTTTGTTTAAAAGCCTATAATTAACTATTTTAACTTATAAAATTTGATTTAATAGCATTTGGTTGTTATTTTTTTGGATTAAAACTTTCATGTCTAAATGAGCTTTGTAGAGAATCTGTTCTAATTTTAACCGAGTAAACAGTTAAAAATTTGATTTTAATCTGTATAATTTTGTTCAACCGCCATAAGTACTATTTGAACTCATAAAATTTGATTTAATAACATTCGATTATCATTTTGTTGGGATTAAAACGTTAATATCTAAATGGGCTTTGTAGAGAATCCGTTCTAATTTTAACCGAGTAAAATGCTAAAAATTTGAGATTAATCTGTATAATTTTGTTCAAAAGCCCATAATTAACTATTTGAACTTATAAAATATGAATTGATAAAATTTGGTTCTTGATTTGTTTGGATTAAAACGTGCATGCCTAAATGAGCTTTATAGAGAATCTGTTCGAATTTTAACCGAGTAAAAAGCTGAAAATTTGAGATTAATGTGTATAATTTTGTTCAAACGCCCATAGTTAACTATTTTAACTTATAAAATTTGATTTAATAACATTTGGTTATCATTTTGTTGGGATTAAAATGTTCATGTGTAAATGGGCATTATAGAGAATCTGTTCAAATTTTAACAGAGTAAAAAGCTAAAAATTTGAGATTAATCTGTATAATTTCATTCAAAAACCATAATTAACTCCTTGAACGCATAAAATTTTATTTAATAACTTTTGGTTGTCGTTTTGTTAGGATTAAAACGTGCATGTCTAAATGGTCTTTATTGAGAATCCGTTCAAATTTTAACAGAGTAAAAAGCTAAAAATTTGAGATTAATCTGTATAATTTTGTTCAAATGTCCATAATTACTATTTGAACTCATAAAATTTGATTTAATAATATCCGATTCTCGTTTTGTTGGATTAAAACGTTAATGTCTAAATAGGCTTTATAGAGAATCCGTTCTAATTTTAACCGAGTAAAAAGCTAAAAATTTGAGATTAATCTGTATAATTTTGTTCAAAAGCCCATAATTAACTATTTGAACTCATAAAATATGATTTGATAAAATTTGGTTCTTTATTTGTTTGGACTAAAACGTACATATCTAAATGGGCTTTATAGAGAATCCGTTCAAATTTTAACCGAGTAAAAAGCTAAAAATTTGAGATTAATCTATATAATTTTATTCAAAAGCCCATAACTAACTCTTTCAGCACATATAATTTGATTTAATAACATTTGTTTGTCGTTTTGTTGAGATTAAAATGTGCATGTCTAATTGGGCTTTATAGAGAATCCGTTTAAATTTTAACCGAGTAAAATGATGAAAATTTAGGATTAATCTATATAATTTTGTTCAAAAGCCCATAATTAGCTATTTGAACACATAAAATTTGATTTAATAATATTTGGTTGTCGTTTTGTTTGGATTATAACATGCAAAGCTAAATAGGCTTTATAGAGAATGCATTCGAATTTTAACCGATTAAAAAGTTGAAAATTTTATATTAATCTGTATAATTTAGTTTAAACACCCATAATTAATAATTTGAACTGATAAAATTTGATTTTAATAACTTTTGATTGTCGTTTTGTTGGGATTAAAACGTTCATGTCTAAATAGGCTTTGTAGAGAATGTGTTCTAATTTTAACCGGGTAAAAAGCTAAAAATTTGAGATTAATCTGTATAATTTTGTTCAGAAGCCTATAATTAACTATTTTAACTCATAAAATTTGATTTAATAACATTTGGTGCTCAATTTATTTGGACTAAAACTTACATGTCTAAATGGGCTTATAGAGAATATGTTCGAATTTTAACCGAGTAAAAAGCTAAAAATTTGAGATTAATCTGTATAATTCTGTTCAAAAGCCTATAATTAACTATTTGAACTCATAAAATTTATTTGGACTAAAACGTACATGTCTAAATGGGCTTATAGAGAATCTGTTCGAATTTTAACGGTGTAAAAAGCTAAAAATTTGAGACTAATCTGTATAATTTAATTCAAAAGCCCATAATTAACTCTTTGAACACATAAAATTTTATTTAATAATTTTTGGTTGTTGTTTTATTGGTATTAAAACGTGCATGTCTAAATGGGCTTTATTAAGAATCCGTTCAAATTTTAACCGAGTAAAATGTTGAAAATTTAGGATTAATTTATATAATTTTGTTCTAATGCCTATAATTAAATATTTGAACTCATAAAATTTGATTTAAAAATATTTGATTGTCGTTTTGATAGGATTAAAATGTTCATGTCTAAATGGGCTTTGTAGAGAATCCGTTCTAATTTTAACCTTTTAAAAAGCTAAAAATTTGAGATTAATCTATATAATTTTGTTCAAAAGCCCATAATTAACTATTTGAAATCATAAAATTTGATTTAATAATATTTGATTCTGGATTTGTTTGGACTAAAGCGTACATGTCTAAATGGGCTTTATAGAGAATCTGTTTGAATTTTAGCCGAATGAAAAGCTAAAAATTTAAGATTAATCTGTATATTTTTATTTAAAAGCCCATAATTAACTCTTTGATTTAATAACATTTTGTTGTCGTTTTGTTGGGATTAAAACGTATATGTCTAAATGGGTTTTATAGAGAATCCGTTCAAATTTTAACCGAGTAAAATGTTGAAAATTTAGGATTAATCTCTATAATTTTGTTCAAAATCCCATAATTAGCTATTTTAACTCATAAAATTTGATTTAATAACATTTGTTTGTCGTTTTGTTTGGATTAAAACATGCATATCTAAATGGGCTTTATAGAGAATGCGTTTGAATTTTAATCGAGTAAAAAGTTGAAAATTTGAGATTAATCTGTATAATTCTGTTCAAACACCCATAATTAACTAATTGAACTCATAAAATTTGATTTTATAACATTTTGTTTGTCGTTTTGTTGGGATTAAAACGTTCATGTCTAAATGAGCTTTGTAGTGAATCCATTCTAATTTTAACCTTTTAAAAAGCTAAAATTTTGAGATTAATCTGTATAATTTGATCTAACGCCCATAATTAACTATTTGAACCCATAAAATTTGATTTAAGAACATTTGATTGTCGTTTTGATGGGATTAAAACGTTCATGTCTAAATGGGCTTTGTAAAGAATCCGTTCTAATTTTAACCTTTTAAAAAGCTAAAAATTTGAGATTATTCTGTATAACTTTTTTCAAACGCCCATAATTAACTATTTGAACTTAAAAAATTTGATTTAATAACATTTGATTGTCATTTTGTTGGAAATAAAACGTTAATGTCTAAATTGGCTTTATGGAGAATCCGTTTGAATTTTAACCGAGTAAAAAACTAAAAAATTGAGTTTAATCTGTATAATTTTATTCAAAAGCCTATAATTAACTCTTTGAACTTATAAAACTTTATTTAATAACTTTTGGTTGTCGTTTTGTTAGGATTAAAACGTGCATGTCTAAATGGGCTTTATTGAGAATCCGCTTAAATTTTAACCGAGAAAAATGATGAAAATTTAGGATTAATCTGTATAATTTTGTTCAAAAGCACATAATTAGCTATTTGAACTCATAATTTGATTTAATAACATTTTTTTGTCATTTTGTTTGGATTAAAATGTGCATATCTAAATGGGCTTTATAGAGAATGCGTTTGAATTTTAATCGAGTAAAAAGTTGAAAATTTGAGATTAATCTGTATAATTCTGTTCAAACACCCATAATTAACTAATTGAACTCATAAAATTTGATTTTATAACATTTTGTTTGTCGTTTTGTTGGGATTAAAACGTTCATGTCTAAATGAGCTTTGTAGTGAATCCATTCTAATTTTAACCTTTTAAAAAGCTAAAAATTTGAGATTAATCTGTATAATTTGATCTAACGCCCATAATTAACTATTTGAACTCATAAAATTTGATTTAAGAACATTTGATTGTCGTTTTGATGGGATTAAAACGTTCATGTCTAAATGGGCTTTGTAGAGAATCCGTTCTAATTTTAACCTTTTAAAAAGCTAAAAATTTGAGATTATTCTGTATAACTTTTTTCAAACGCCCATAATTAACTATTTGAACTTAAAAAATTTGATTTAATAACATTTGATTGTCATTTTGTTGGAAATAAAACGTTAATGTCTAAATTGGCTTTATGGAGAATCCGTTTGAATTTTAACCGAGTAAAAAACTAAAAAATTGAGTTTAATCTGTATAATTTTATTCAAAAGCCTATAATTAACTCTTTGAACTTATAAAACTTTATTTAATAACTTTTGGTTGTCGTTTTGTTAGGATTAAAACGTGCATGTCTAAATGGGCTTTATTGAGAATCCGCTTAAATTTTAACCGAGAAAAATGATGAAAATTTAGGATTAATCTGTATAATTTTGTTCAAAAGCACATAATTAGCTATTTGAACTCATAATTTGATTTAATAACATTTTTTTGTCATTTTGTTTGGATTAAAATGTGCATATCTAAATGGGCTTTATAGAGAATGCGTTCGAATTTTAATCGAGTAAAAAGTTGAAAATTTGAGATTAATCTGTATAATTTTGTTCAAACACCCATAATTAATTAATTGAACTCATAAAATTTGATATTATAACATTTTGTTTGTTGTTTTGTTGGGATTAAAACGTTCATGTCTAAATGAGCTTTGTAGTGAATCCGTTCCAATTTTAACCTTTTAAAAAGCTAAAAATTTGAGATTAATCTATATAATTTGTTCAAACGCCCATATTTAACTATTTGAACTCATAAAATTTGATTTAATAACATTCGATTGTCATTTTGTTGGGATTAAAACATTAATGTCTAAATGGGCTTTATAGAGAATCCGTTCGAATTTTAACCGAGTAAAAAACTAAAAATTTGAGTTTAATCTATATAATTTTATTCAAAATCCTATAATTAACTCTGTGAACTTATAAAATTTTATTTAATAAATTTTGGTTGTCGTTTTGTTAGGATTAAAACGTACATGTCTAAATGGGCTTTATTGAGAATCCGCATAATTTTAACCGAGTAAAATGATGAAAATTTAGGATTAATCTGTATAATTTTGTTCAAAAGCACATAATTAGCTATTTGAACTCACAAATTTGATTTAATAATATTTGTTTGTCGTTTTGTTTGGATTAAAACGTGCATATCTAAATGGGCTTTATAGAGAATTCGTTCGAATTTTAACCGAGTAAAAAGTTGAAAATTTGAGATTAATCTGTATAATTTTGTTCAAACACCCACAATTAACTAATTGAACTCATAAAATTTGATTTTATAATATTTGATTGTCATTTTGTTGGGATTAAAACGTTCATGTCTAAATGAGCTTTGTAGTGAATCCGTTCCAATTTTAACCTTTTAAAAAGCTAAAAATTTGAGATTAATCTGTATAATTTGTTGAAACGCCCATAATTAACTATTGAACTCATAAAATTTGATTTAATAACATTTGATTGTCTTTTTGATGGGATTAAAACGTTCATGTCTAAATGGGCTTTGTAGAGAATCTGTTCTAATTTTAACATTTTAGAAAGCTAAAAATTTGAGATTATTCTGTATAATTTTGTTCAAATGCCCATAATTAATTATTTGAACTCATAAAATTTGATTTAATAACATTTGGTTCTTTATTTATTTGGACTAAAACGTACATGTCTAAATAGACTTTATAGAGAATCTGTTCGAATTTTAACCGAGTAAAAAACTAAAAATTTGAGTTTAATCTGTATAATTTTATTCAAAAACCTATAATTAACTCTTTGAACTTATAAAATTTTTATTTAACAACTTTTGGTTGTCGTTTTGTTAGGATTAAAACGTGTATGTCTAAATGGGCTTTATTGAGAATCCGCTTAAATTTTAACCGAGTAAAATGATGAAAATTTAGGATTAATCTGTATAATTTTGTTAAAAAGCACATAATTAGCTATTTGAACTCACAAATTTGATTTAATAATATTTGTTTGTCGTTTTGTTTGGATTAAAACATGCATATCTAAATAGGCTTTATAGAGAATTCATTCGAATTTTAACCGAATAAAAAGTTAAAAATTTGAGATTAATCTGTATAATTTTGTTCAAAGGCCTATAATTAACTTTTTGAACTCATTAAATTTGATGTAATAACATTTGATTGTCGTTTTGATGGGATTGAAACGTTCATGTTTAAATGGGCTTTTAGAGAATCCATTCGAATTTTAACTGAGTAAAACGCTAAAAATTTGAGATTAATCTGAATATTTTTTTTCAAAAGCATGCAATTAAATTTGATTTAGTAACATTTGTTTGTTGTTTTGTTAGGATTAAAACGTGCATGTCTAAATGGGTTTTATTGATAATCCGTTCAAATTTTAACCGAGTAAAATGATGAAAATTTAGGATTAATCTGTATAAATTTATTCAAAAGCCCATAATCAGCTATTTGAACTTATAAAATTTGATTTAATAACATTTGCTTGTCGTTTTGTTTGGATTAAAACGTGCATATCTAAATGGGTTTTAAAGAGAATGCGTTTGAATTTTAACCGAGGAAAAAGTTGAAAAATTAGGATTAATCTGTATGATTTTTTTCAAATGCCCATAATTAACTCTTTCAACTCATAAAATTTGATTTAATAATATTTGATTGTCGTTTTGATGGGATTAAAACGTTCATGTCTAAATGGGCTTTGTAGAGAATCCATTCTAATTTTAACCGAGTAAAAAACCAAAAATTTGAGATTAATCTGTGTTTAGTTTTTTCAAACGACCATAATTAACTATTTGAACTCATAAAATTTGATTTAATAACATTTGATTTTCGTTTTGTTGGTACTAAAATATTCATGTCTAAATGGGCTTTGTAGAGAATCCGTTCTAATTTTAACCGAGTAAAAAACTAAAAATTTGATATTAATTTGTATAATTTTGTTAAAACACCCATAATTAACTATTTGAACTCATAAATTTGATTTAATAATATTTGATTGTCGTTTTGTTTGGATAAAAACTTTCATGTCTAAATGAGCTTTGTAGAGAATCTGTTCTAATTTTAACCGAGTAAAAAGATAAAAAATTGAGATTAATCGGTATAATTTTTTTCAAAAGCCCATAATTAACTCTTTGAAATCATAAAATTTTATTTCATCACTTTTGGTTGTCGTTTTGTTGGGATTAAAATGTGCATGTCTAAATGGGTTTTATTGAGAATCCGTTCAAATTTTAACCGAGTAAAATGATGAAAATTAGGATTAATCTGAATAATTTTGCTCAAAAGCCCATAATTAGCTATTTGAACTCATAAAATTTAATTTAATAATATTTGGTTGTCGTTTTGTTTGGATTAAAACTTTCATGTCTAAATGGGCTTTGTAGAGAATCCATTCTAATTTTAACCAAGTAAAAAGCTAAAAAATTGAGATTATTCTGTATAGTTTTGTTAAAACGCCCATAGTTAACTATTTTAACTCATAAAATTTGATTTAATAACGTTTGATTGACATTTTGTTGGGATTAAAACGTTCATATCTAAATGGACTTTGTAGAGAATCCGTTCTAATTTTAACCGACTAAAAAGCTAAAAATTTGAGATTAATTTGTATAATTTTGTTCAAAAGCCCATAGTTAACTATTTGAACTCATAAAATTTGATTTAATAACATTATGTTCTGGATTCTTTTGGACTAAAACGTACATGTCTAAATGGGCTTATTAGAGAATACGTTCGAATTTTAACCGAGTAAAAAGTTAAAAGTTTGAGATTAATCTATATAATTTTATTCAAAAGCCCATAATTAAATCTTTGAACTCATAAAATTTGATTTAATAACATTTGGTTGTCGTTTTGTTGGGATTAAAATGTGCATATCTAAATGGGCTTTATAGAGAATCCTATCAAATTTTAACCTAGTAAAAGAATGAAAATTTAGGATTAATGTAACACCCCGATTTCTGCCACAATTCGAATTTAATTTTTTAAAATCTAATTTCTGAAACCCTAATAATTTTGAGAATTTCGAGTGGAAATCCTAATTTTAATCAATGAATGTTTTTGTATAAATGCTTAATTTGTGGGTCAGTTTTAGAAACCATTAAAAGAATAAAGGACCAACCTTGTAAATTACCCATTTTTCTTAGGATAAAATTTTAAAACCCCTCTTCCTGTGCGTGAAAATAGCTTTTGGGCTGAATGCTTTCAGCCGACTTTCGTGTCTCCCTTTCTTGTATATCTCGACTCTCCCTTGTTAGATTCACCCCCCTATTTTGTTCCGATCAGACCTTCGACCATCCATCATTCTTGGTTTGTTTTTGATGCGTGTGGTATAAGCGCAATTTGAGTACAAGTGTACACGTCATCAAGTAATAAAATGATAAGTATATCGTGTATCGTCTCCACAAGGATTGGTATACTTAATATGTTTCCTCTTGTTCCCTTGCTCCTGAAAATAAAATAAAAACACAAATAAGTTGATTTATTTAACTAACTAAATAATTAAATAACAAAACATAAAAATAAAAAGGTTGAGAACGATTATAGAGAAAGTGGGTAGGATCTAGTTGCGTCAATTAGTGGATTCAATTGATCTTCTTCTTGTCCAATGCAATCACACAACACTGCTTTGACAGTGCTGTAGATACTGCCTCGACAACGTTGGTGTTCCTCTGCCGCGTCAATCTCTTGCTCTTGGGCAGAAGCATCAAATTTCAGCAAAGTGTCCGTAAGTGACTTAGCTCATCTCTGAGTCAGAGTGCTGTTGATGACCAGTCCTTGACGATACCTCTTGGCGTAAATCAAAGATAACCACCAACCAATCCAACACTTCTTTTAACTGCTGAAACTCTTAACCTATCTCCTGGCGCCTCCAAAAGAGTATAGGCCGAGTTAGTGTCTACAACACCATACTTATCCCTTTCGTGAATCTACACCTCTCGATGCTAGATAAATAGATTACTTGTAAACTTCCCTCTCGGGCTTGAATACAAGAACAAAGAATGGGAATAGGATAAGCAAACTTTGGTTTTATTATTGCATAAGAACAAAGATACAAGAATCAATCTCCTCTCACTAATATCGACAACCTTCACCTATCCCTAAGAAGTTTAGAACATATTATCGTTAAGTACAATTCTTAGGGAGGAAGGGTTTCTCTAAAAATCAGCTCTCCAGACAATGTGGCCGGCTAGGATATTTATAGTCTTAACCTAGGGCAAACCTTTCCTAAATAGACTTCAACTTGGAGTAGGGAACAAGTCTTCTTCAAGGAATCTGATATTTCCAAGTTTGCCGCCTTCTAGAAGGGTTTTCCCGCTTGGTCTTTGAATTGGGATTTTAGTGCGCTAGCCTTGTCCAATTTGTGCGTTGCATCTTCCAGAATATTCTTTATATTTTTATCTTTCCATGCGCCTCCATTGTTGGTGCTGCCACACTGGATTCTACCGCGGCCTTGTCTTCTGCCTCGGCCGCAACACTGCTTCTCTACCGCTTCGGCTCTAGATATTCCTGCATGTACAAAATATGTAATAATATATACATTCTCTATAAATATTAACTTTGTAAGTGATAATAACGGAATATCCAATATTTGAGCAAAGAGTCTATATTTCGGTTCAAGTGGGTGTGTATTAGATGCTTAAAGTACCATGAGAAGGGTAGTAAATAACTGCCTTTTAGGCAGTTAAAGGAGTAAACTAAGGCAAAGCTAACGTAGGGAAATGCAAGATTACAAACATAAATGCAAGAAGAGAGAATATTAAAAAATTTTAGAAAAAACTTACTCCCTTTTATGGTAATGCCGCGACAGTGGGTAGCCTCGGCAATGCTTCTACACCTATAATCTCCCTCAAACTCAAACCGAGCATTGTCCTCAATGCTTAAAACATAAAGCAAACAACAATTAAAATATTGAAAAAGATGAGGGCAGTAGGGAAATATTTATAATGACTCCGAGGAGCTGCTTGTATGGAGCATTCTTCTAGGCCTTGCTGTTGATGCGTTTCTCCTGGATCCTTGTCCTGGTGATTACTATTGTTTGGTCTGCCGATGCGGCTGCACTCTACTGGGCGGTGTGTGGTGCATCGGTGCTATAACCTCATCCCCTTCTTCCATCTTGTTCATATTGTCTGTGTCCATGATTTTCGTTCCACCTCCTGCCGTGGCAGTGGGTATTGCTGATTCATGGGATGAACTATGGTATTCATCAATCTCGCGAGACCGCGTATTTCTACTAAGACTGGGCATAGGGATTGGTTCCCTCTAGGGAGAGTTAAAGACAGCTTGCCTCTTGGATGGCCTTTGGCTGGTAGATGATACTCTAGTAGATCTTGTTGGCCTGGAAGGTGCGGCAGCATAAAACTGTTGGTGCAGCCGTGGCTGGAAAGATGGTTGCGGCCCTGGGGCAGGTGTTGTCTCAGTGTAAGGGGCGAAACTGACGAACATGTTGGCTGGGAACTCTAGAAATTGCGCCCCTTGATGTGGGAAGCTCTGCATCACCATGTTGGCTAGAGACGTGTTGAAGTCGCGCTGGTACTCCATGTAGCGTTGTTGGCGAAGGTCCATGACTGCCATCCTTTTCAGAATTTCTTATTATGGGTCCGCTACAATAGTTGGCTCAGCAGAGGCTGGTGCTTCTGTTGAATACTGTCCTCTGGCGGTGATATCAGTAGTGAACTACTGCGGCGTTGCCTGGACAGGTTCTGCATGCGTTATTTGCATAACTCGATGGCAGAAATCTCTTGTCTATCCCTGCCGAGTTGGCGTGTATTCATCCGTGTCTTTGACCGGAACTCCTACATTAATGCACAAGGCAGAGATTAAACATGGGAAGTACAATGGTCCGCGTTCCTTCTTACCATATTCATGGATTTCCTGAGGAATGATCTCTTCAGCGTTGATGCTTCTCTTCTTGATAATGGACTAGATCAGCGCCAGTCTTTTGCGATCCACTGTGCTGTTATGAGAGGTTGGGATAAGTCGTCTTTTGACAAAGGTACACCTATCTTGGCCTCGGGTATTAGACTTTGCTGTGTTACTGAACCTTATGGGCACCGGTTTCCCATGAGGTGTTGCTGTAACAAAGATCATCTTTAATCTCTTCATAGTCTTGAGTGGTGATGTTGTCTACGAATTCGGCATGATCATCCCGTGTGAGTGTGAGATCATAAAAGTCATTTATGACTTTGGCATCAAGTTGCACAGGCTTGCCTCGGTAGTGGATAAAGAGGTTGTCCTTGCATGGCCCATGTGCGTAAAATTCCCGCACAATTGTGGCATTCGCCGGTTGAGGCTGTAGACAGAAAGCCTCTCAATCCTGATGTTGAATTTTGTTGAAAAAATAAGAATTAATGCCGAAGTATATTTCATTACTTTGTTGAAATCCTTGTTCTTCTCATAATTGCCGAGCAACGAATGAGCGGTTGACTCTGCCAGCAATAGTGATTGGGGCGAATCTTGTGTAAGAAGCCATTACTTTTTCGTGGACAATGGTTTGAGAAATTCTGGATTTAATAAAGATTATTCTAAAAATTTCAAGATATAGTGAGAGCAAGATTGTAAAGGCAAAAGTAATAAGAATGCAAGAGTAAATAGTGCACAACAATGAGTCTGCTTATATAGGTTGTAAAAATATGAATGTTCAAAAGTAGCCGTTAGGAATTTACTGCCTTGTTTCACAGTTACTGCAGTGGCGGATTTCTCGGCAGAGGCCGTTACACTGTTTCTGCCCGTTAGGAATTCTGCGGTTCTGATGTAGTGCAATGCCGCGACAACAGACTTCCTGCTGTGGCATAATTTGTCCTGCATTCCTATCTTTATTTATTCTAAAAAAATACTGATAATAAAATATTAGAATACTGAAAAGAAAACATAATAACATGAAATTCTAAAAATAATAAAATACTAGAAATAATAATATATAAACTAATCCTAATATAATAATTAAAATTGAAGGGAAGAGATTAGGTTACATGTGGAGTGCATGTGAATGCATCTCTCACTTTCGTTATCTCTTTTTGGCCCGTATTTGTCTTCATGAGTTGGCTAGTCCCTTCGGTGCAATCGGCTTCTCTTTTGGATTTTATTCTTTTACCGAACAGTCTGCCGAGCATGCTTCCCAGGTAGGATTTTTTAGTACCCTTATTCGGTGTATGGATAGCCTTACATTCTACTGGAGCGTCTAAATTTGGAAGATTGTGGAAGGTGTTCAACTTGACTTGTTGATCATTTATTCGCATTGTGAGCTTGTCGTTTTCCATATCAATGATGGTGCGTCCAGTAGCAAGGAAATGTCATCCCAATATGATTGGTGCATTGTCGTTAGCTTTACAGTCAAGGAGAAGAAAGTCGGCAGGAAATATAAACTTGTCAACCTTCACCAGAATGTCCTCAATTTTACCTTCAGGATGCACATAAGACCGATCCGCAAGTTGGAGCAGTACTGTTGTTGGTTTTGCCCGTCCAATTCTGAGTTTCTAAAAAACTGATTTGGGCATTAAGTTGATGCTTGCTCCAAAGTCGCATAGGGCCTTTCCTTTATAAACATCCCCAATCGCACAAGAAATTGTGAAGCATCCAGGATCTTTTAATTTGGGTGACATGCGATTATATAGCATGGCCATGCAACCTTCAGTGGCTGCCACCGTTTCAAATTCCCCTAGCCTTTGTTGTTTGGATACTATATCCTTTAAAAACATGGCATAGTTGGGCATTTGTTCAATAGCCTCAACTAGTGGCAAGTTGATATGGACCTGCTACAATATGTCTAGGAGCTTCTGAAATTGGTGGCCCTATTTTTGCTTCTTCAACCTCTGTGGGAAAGGAGATGGTGGTCTGATATCTTCCAGGTTTCCTTGGATATTTAGTTTAATACCTGGGTTGAATTTATCTGCAGCTGCCTCAGTGGAAGGTTCTGATACTTCTGGTCCTGTTGTCGTGGTAGTGCTTTCGGCAAGGTCCTACTCAGTTTATGAGTCCTCATGATGTTGCTTTTCTGGTTGGACTCTTTCGGTTGAGGTCCCTTCTTTATTTTTCAATTGTAGGCCACTTCTGTTTGTGATTACCTTACATTGCTCGTGGCCTAACACCTTAGCAACTTCAGTATTTCTAGGTAAACCCCCTGGTGGTCGAGTATTTTGTCGTTGGGCAAATTGACCAACTTGAGTTTCTAGAGATTTTATCGCGGCCTTCAGGTTTTGTAGTCTCATCTCAGTTCGGTTCATGAAGTCATCAGTACGCTTCATAAAGCGGCTATTCTCCATCATGTAGGCATCTATCTTTGTCATGAAAGTTGTGAGAGAATCTGTCAATGCATTTACAGACTGTTGCTGTTGTACCTGCTGCTGTGGCATGGACTATTGAGTATTCTGTTGCGGTAGGTTCTGACTTGGATGCTGGAATCCAGGGGCTTGATTAATTGGATTCAAGGCATTGTTAGGGTTACTCCATGAGATGTTCGAATGCCTTTTCCAAGATGGGTTATAATTGTTGGGCATCATTGGATTGTTTCTGTTATAGTTTCCAACATATAGGTTGGTCTCCTCATCTAGCATGTAGTCCGATGAGTTAACTGCCTCGATTTCTGGTGTGAGTACGCCAAGGTTGAGTCCGTTTAAATCTTCCACCAGATAGTCTCTAACAGTGGGCTACCTCGGTAATGCTGCGGCATTGGCTGCTACGGCATTGCTGACAATACATTATGATCAACAGGTGGAATTTGTCCTCTAGGTGGATTGTCCATGACTTGGAACAAATTGCGTCTCAGATGTTGTCTTGTTCGTTCAATCTCAGGATCTAACTCGTACAATGGTCCATTAGGGTTTGCGCTAGTCATAAACCAAATAAATAAAAGTTAATAAAAACTAAATAAATAAATACTTAAAATTAAAGTTAGATAACGAATAGTTAAAGAAAAAGGAAATTAAAGAAAACAAAATTTAGTTGCTAATCCCCGGCAATGACGCCAAAAACTTGATGCGTGTGGTATAAGCGCAATTTGAGTGCAAGTGTACATGTCGTCAAGTAATAAAATGATAAGTATATCGTGTATCTTCTCCACAGGGATTGGTATACTTAATATGTTTCCTCTTGTTCCCTTGCTCCTGAAAATAAAAACACAAATAAGTTGATTTGTTTAACTAACTAAATAATTAAATAACAAAACATAAAATAAAAAGGTTGAGAACGATTATAGAGAAAGTGGGTAGGATCCAGTTGCGTCAATTAATGGATTCAATTGATCTTCTTCTTGTCTAATGCAATCACACAACACTGCTTCGATAGTACTGCAGATACTGCCTCGGCAACATTGGTGTTCCTCTGTCGCGGCAATCTCTTGCTCTTGGGAAAAAGCATCAAAGTTCAGCAAAGTGTCCGTAAGTGACTCAGCTCATCTCTGAGTCAGAGTGTTGTTGATGACCAGTCCTTGACGATAACTCTCAACGTAAATCAAAGATAACCACAACCTTTTCAACACATCTTTTAGCTGCTGAAACTCTTAACCTATCTCCCGGTGCCTCTAAAAGAGTATAGGTCGAGTTAGTGTCTACAACACCGTACTTATCCCTTTCGTGAATCTACACCTCTCGATGCTAGATAAATAGATTACTTGGAAACTTCCCTCTTAGGCTTGAATACAAGAACAAAGAATGGCACTAGGATAAGCAAACTTTGATTTTATTATTGCATAAAAACAAAGATACAAGAATCAATCTCCTCTCACTAATATCGACAACCTTCACCTATCCCTAAGAAGTTTAGAACATATTATCGTTAAGTACAATTCTTAGGGAGGAAGGGTTTCTCTAAAAATTGGCTTTGTAGACAATGTGGCCGGCTAGGATATTTATAGTCTTAACCTAGGGCAAACCTTTCCTAAATAGACTTCAACTTGCAGTAAGGAACAAGTCTTCTTCAAGGAATCTGATATTTCCAAATTTACCGCCTTCTAGAAGGGTTTTCCCGCTTGGTCTTTGAATTGGGCTTTTAGCGCGCTAGCCTTGTCCAATTTGTGTGCTGCAACTTCCAGAATATTCTTTATATTTTTATCCTTCCATGCGCCTCCATTGTTGGTGCTGCCACACTGGATTTTGTCGCAGCCTTGTTTTCTGCCTCGGCCGCAACACCGCTTCTTTGCCGCTTTGGCTCTGGATATTCCTGCATGTACAGAATATGTAATAATATTTGCATTCTCTATAATTATTAACTTTGTAAGTGATGATAACGGAATATCTAATATTTGAGTAAAGAGTCTATATTTCGGTTCAAGTGGGTGTATATTAGATGCTTAAAGTACCATGAGAAGGGTAGTAAATAACTGCCTTTTAGGCACTCAACAGTTC
The DNA here is from genome assembly GCA_035048815.1 of Abelmoschus esculentus. Lineage (NCBI taxonomy): Eukaryota > Viridiplantae > Streptophyta > Magnoliopsida > Malvales > Malvaceae > Abelmoschus > Abelmoschus esculentus. Next base: position 13,782,120 of record JAUCBN010000007.1, on the reverse strand, counting down.
TCTTCTTTTTCTCTTGAGTTTTTAAATTTCGGTAAAGCCCTATTTTATTCTCTATTTCTGTTCATATTTAATCGAAGTTAGAATCGTTTGGTTCTCTTCCGGTTGGCTTCAAACCTTTGTCAGACCATACCTTGTTCTCTACTCCAAGATTCGAAGCTGAACAACATAAAAAAAGCCCAAGGACAAGGTCACGTGGGATGAAACCTTCTAGAAGATCAAACTTGGAGATAATTACCCTATGTGCATAACTTGTTCCCAACTCCAAGTTGTACTCTAATTAGGAAAGGTTTACCCTAGGCCACGCCTATATAAGGCATAGTCGTCCTAGGGTTTAGGAAGACGAAAAATATAGAGAGATTTAGATAGCCGAATTTTGAGAGAGTCTTAGTAACAATTCTTCCCATCATGTTCTAAGCCTTCTTAGGGTGTTGTTGAAGGTTGTTAAGTATTTGTGAGAAAAGATTGTATTTTGATTCTTATTTCAATGTAATAAAATATCAAAGTTTGCTTACCCTTTGTCATTCTTTGTTCTTGTATCCAAGCTCGGGAGGGAAGTTTGGAAGTAATTTATTTGTCTAGACTCGGGAGAGTTAGACTCACGAAAGGAGTAAGTGCGGTATTCAGCTTGATTGGAGGATACTAACTCGACCTAGGGATAGGTTAAGAGTTTCAGCTGCTAAAAGAAGTGTGGGATTTATTGTTGGTTATAATTGGTTAACACCGGGAGGTATCATCAAGGACTGACCTTCAACAGTGTTTCGACTCAGGGTTAAGCGGAGCCATACAAGGACACTTTGCTGAATTTTGGTAAATCTGCCCATGAATAAGGGATTGCCGCGGCAGAGAACATTGTCGCTGCCGAGACAGTATCTGCAGTACTGCTGAGGTAGTGTAGTGCAGTTGTAATGGAACAAGAAGCAGATCAATCGAATCTACAATAAGACACAACTGGATCCTACCCTCTCTCTCATAATTGTTATTACCTTAGTTAGTTTAGTTTAGTTAGTTAATTCGATATCAAACTAAATTATGTTTTTAGTTTTATTTTATAGAAGCAAGGAGATTGAAGGAAGCATATTAAGTACACCAATCCCTGAGGAGACGATACTCGATAAATTGCTTATCACTTTATTACTTGACGTGTACACTTGCACTAATTGTGCATCTTTTTACACGTATCAAGTTTTTGGCGTTGTTGCTGGAGATTGATAACTAAATTTTGTTTTCTTTATATTATTGCTTTTATTTTAGTTATTTTTATTTGGTTTTTGGTGTATGACTAGGGCAAACCCTAGCAATCCATTCCGTGAGATCGACCCAAAAATAGAAAGAGTGAATCTGGGAAATCAGAACCTATCTGAAGGCATTGGAGGCCATCAACAACAACCATTGCCGCAACCATTGCTGCGACGGCTAAATGTCAGAGACTTTCTGTGGAAGATCTAAATGGATTGAACCCTGGAGTTGTTACACCAGAGATTGAGGCAACCTGCTTTGAACTTAAACCTATGATGTTCAATATGCTTAATACTATTGGACAATTCAGTGGGGCTGCAACAGAAAATGCCAGGAAGCATCTCAAGTCCTTCATGGAAGTATGCAAATCTTTCAAAATTTAAGGAGTTTATGAAGATATTTTGAGGCTAAAACTTTTCTCCTATTCACTAAGGGATAGGGCCCAAACCTGGTTGAACAACATTCCGGTAGGAACAATTGGATCTTGGAGTGAACAATGCCAAGAATTCATTACGAGATTTAACCCTACAAATCTATATAATCGAATCCGTAATGAGATTACTTTGTTTAGACAAGCTGATGATGAACCTATGTACGAGGCTTGGGAATGCTACAGAGAGTTATTGAACAGGTGTCCACTACATGGATTCTCATTATGGACGCAAGTAACCATGTTCTATAATACCATCAATGCCCTGACAAAGATGATGTTGGATGCCTTAGAAAATGGCACACTCCTTGACAAGGCCTCGGAATAAGCTATAGAGATTCTAAACAAACTCGCAAGGAGAGATTTCCAATTTCCTACTTCTAGGCGAGGAGGATTAAGACGCCATGACACAGTAAATGAACTAGAAACCAACAATTTCGTGGCAGCACAGTTGGCATCTTTAATAAAAATGGTTCAGAATATGCAAGTACAGCAAAATACTCATGAGGTAAAAGCTATAAATTATTTCGAGTATATGCAAGACGAGGAAACTAGTTTTTATGTGGGTAACTATAACTGGAATAACAACATGATGTCAAATACATATAATCTGGCATGGAAAAGGCACCCAAACTTTTCATGGAGCAATCTTAGAAATACCTTAACCCCACCAATCAGACCTCTAGTTATCAACATCCACTGCCTCAACTGCAAATGCAACAGTCACTGCTGCAACAGTAGATGCATCAGCAGCAACAACCTATGAACTCATTGGAGAATACTCTCAAGGCCTTTATTATGAAAACCCAATCATATATGTCTAAGAACAACATTTTCATGAAGAGAATTGATGACTTCATGAACAGAACAAAGATGAGGCTGCAAAACCAAGAAGCTGCTATAAAATCACTAGAAACTCAAGTTGTTAATTTCGCTCAAAGACAAAATACAAGACCACAAGGGGGATTACCTAGCAATACTGAAGTTGCTAAGGGAATTGGCATGAACAGTGCAAAGCAATCACAACAAGAAGTGGCCTACAATTAAAGGAAACAATGGGCAAGTCAGCAACCAAAGCTCCCCCAGCAATACAGGAGGATACAGATAAGGAGGACTTGAATACTGAACAAACTGAAGAAAAAGATGATGCCCCAGCAGAAAGCTCAGCAACACCTACTCTTCCTGTCGAGATAGCGAGACAAACAGTGGTCCCAGGTATTAAATTCCAATGTAATGAATCCCTGGATGAGATGCGACCACCACCACCTTTCCCACAATGGTTGAAAAAACAAAAACAGGACCACCAGTTTAAGAAATTCCTACATATTCTAAAGCAAGTCCACATCAACTTGCCATTTGTTGAGGCAATTGAACAGATGCCCAACTATGCTAAATTCTTGAAAGACATTATGTCTAAGAGAAAGAACCTAGGTGAGTTTGAGACAGTGACAGCAACTGAAGGATGCATGACAATGCTGCAAAATCGCATGCCACCCAAACTAAAGGATCCTGGATGCCTTACCATACCTTGTGTGATTGATAACAATTATGAAGGAAAGCACTATGTGACCTAGGAGCAAGCATAAATCTTATGCCTATATCAGTTTTTCAGAAACTTGGTATAGGAAGGGCAAAAACTACGACAGTGCTGCTCCAACTTGCGGATAAATCCTATGTGTATCCAGAAGGAAAAATTGAGGACATCTTGGTAAGGGTTGACAAGTTTATTTTACCTACCAACTTCCTTGTCCTTGATTGTGAAGCAGACAAAAATGCACCGATCATCCTCGGAAATCCTTTCCTTGCTACTGGATGAACCTTAATAGATGTGGAAAATGGAGAGTTGACAATGAGGGTAAATGATCAAAAAAGTCAAACTCAAAGCATTCCATAAATTAAAAAAACATGATGGTCTAGAAGAGTGCAAAGCCCTCCAAACAACTGAAGCAGATGCCAAAATATCCTGCCTAGGCAGCACACTCGGCAGACTATTTGGTAAGAAAACTAAAATCAATGGAGAGACATAAAAGAAAGAAGGGATTGGTCAGCAACTGTAGAAAAACCAGGCCAACAAGAGACAAGCAATTTGGGAGATGTATTTACATACACTCCACCAGTAACCTAATCTCTTCCCTTCTATTATACTTTATTATATTAGGATTTGTAGCGATCCCTCTAAAAATACTTAATATTAAGTGTAAACAATAAATGGGGGGTCACTAGTAAAAAAAATTAGGAATTAGGCTAAAAAATGGAACTTTTAAATTTAGAGTTTAAAATTTTGGAATTAGGGTCTAAAATGAGAATTGAAAACACTATTTAAAATTAGGGATTTGAAAAATGTTGGGAATGTTTAAAAATGTTGGAGTCGCCACCGGTCACTTTTGGGTAGACCGGACACCGGAAAACCAGAGATTCGAAGTGTTTGGGTTCGAAAGTCGGTTACGGTTTTAAAAAACAGGTTTAATGTTTAAAAACTGCCCAAAAATTGGTACCTTTAAAATAAATTACTACTTAATTAATTTTGGATATTTTTTGGATTAAAGTGGCATTTAAATTATTTTTGTTTAAAGATTCGAATCAATTTTATTTTTACCGGGTCTCTATTCGAAGGCAACGCATACACCGCAACCATTGTATTGGAACACGGGCCCGTTACGACCGAATAAAGATATTTAAAATTAAATTCATTAATTAAGAAGTGGATGTAGATTTGAACAAAATAAATGAATAAAATACATAACACAATGTAATAAAAGATGAATATTCATACGAAAAAATGAAATACATATAATACATAATACCATAAAACAAGATGGAAATAGAACAAATGCATGTATAGGTGTAGACAACACGAAAATAAATGTAAACAAGATGTCTAAAGATAAACACACTAAAGTAAACACATAAGTAATATGCAAGATAAAGATATAACAAAGTGCAACAAAAGTGTATACACAAATGCGCCAATTAATAATATACATGAATTGAAACACAAGACATAAATAAATATATACCTAAGAAATGCACTAAAATAGACATGCAACACAAAATATATCTAGCATAAAGGAATAAGTATGCACAAAATAACTACATACACAATAAAGATAAGAACACATGGGTAAATAAAAGAACACTAAAATAACTACATGAATATCAACATGCCTTGACAAATAACAAAAGTATAGATGTACAAATGAAAAAAAAACATGAGAAGACATAATACAAATGAAAAGCATAATATAAATGCAACCTAAGAATATCTTCATGAAACAAGCATACAAAATGACATAGCATAAATGAAACTAGTGCAAACATGCGAATAAAAACGAAATAAACACATGACTAAATAAATGAAAACATGAAGAAAACAAAAGTAAATGAGACATGCAACATAAGTAATTACTATGATCATGAGTACAATATAAGCAATGATATAAATAAAGAAATAAAATGCAAAGTAAATAAATGAATAAATAAATAAAATAGGAAAACAAAATAATATATATAAAAAAGAGACTGGAATAGATTTAATTAAATAAAATAAAAATTAAAATTAAAATTTAAAATAAAACAAATTCCTTTTCGAATAGTGACCGAATTGTAATACTTTTTAATTTAACAGGGACCTCCAGAGGAATTAAACCAAGGGGAAAGGTTTAAAAATAAGACCAAAAACACGGAGGGACTTGGACTAAATAAAACCAATTTTTAAAAGGGATTTCATTCAAAATTATGACTAAAATAAAAGAAAAACAAAGTGTGAAGGACCTGGGGCGTCATTTCAAAGACACGGAGGGTTTTAATGTACAATAAAACCATTTGTAAAATCTGAGTTCAGTATAAAACATACTTTAAAATTTAAATTGAACCCCTTTTTAACCATTTCTAAAGAAACCGAAGAGAAAAAGCCTTCAATCCTCTCCCTTGTTCATCAGGAATCCCCGGAAATGATGAACATTCTTTGAATGTTCTTCTGGGTTTCCAGAAGAGGTGGACATCAGCCACCATAAACCACCGCAAAAAAAACAGAGGACGGCCGCCGCCCAATGGCGACCGGCGAAACGAAACCCAAGGATTTTCTATTCCTCAAAAACCTTTTAAAAAAATAGAAACTTTCGTCCCTTTTAATTCTTAAACCCGTGAGATGAGCAAAACAGAGAAAGAGAAACATTCGTCGTGGATCTGGAACAAAGAGAAGAAGAATCGAGAAAGCTTCCCCTCTTTCTCACGTGACTCACCCTCAGACGCACGAAGGCCGTGGGTTTGTTGTCGGAGAAGATGGAGAGGAGCCAAGGGATCGAAAACGGGAGTCGTCAAAGGTAAAAAAAACTAAACTATATTTTGTTTATTGAATGCATGAGAGAAAAACACAGAGGATTTACCTCTCGAAAAAATGCCCTTTTTTTGTATTGATTGAATTCGTTGGGGGAACCCTTTACACTGAGATTGGTTTCGGTTTATATAACTGAAATTTACATGAAAAAGGAAAATTCTGATTTCTTTCTCTTGGCTCTGCTCCGGTTTTTGGATGTATGTTGATATGCCTCTGATATTGTTGTCGATATGTTTCTGAAAATCCTGAAATTTGGCTCTGCAATATACGTTGATTATGCGTCTGGAATCTCTGCAATTTCGGCCGAATGCTTTTGAATTTCTCTGAAATTTTGCTGCGGTTTTGGTTGTAATTGTACGTATTCTGACATTGGATTTGTTTGTTTGCATGAGTCACGAACGGAGGCTTGTCGGAGTTCAAAAAGAGGACCACCGGCGATTATCGGACGGCTGCCGGAGAGACGAAAGGTCGCCTGGGGAGCTGAGTGGTCGAACGCGTGTTTCCTACGCGCGCGTGGAGGAACTGACCGGGCGCGCGTGGTGCGCACGCGGCATCTGGAAGCTTCTATCTCACTAATCTCGACCGTTGGATCATAGATTCGATCCAACGGCTCAGATGCGGCTGCGCAAAGATGAACAAAGGAGTTAGGGTTTTTTGTTATTAATCCGGGTTTGGGCTAGTCCGACTTGGGCTTGTAAATATTAATTTGGGCTTAATGTTTGTATGGGCTCAATGAATATGTTATTATTGGATCAGAATAATATTAAAATGGACTTCCAGTATTTGTAGTGGACTCTAATAAACACTAGTTTTTTTTATTTAAAATGGATTTGGGTTTAATAATTATAATATAACAATAATAATAATAATAATAAAAATAATAAAATAATAATAAAAAAAATAATAAAAATACTAATAGTAATAAAAATGAAAATAATAAAAATAATCATAATAATAATAACAAAAGATAATAATAATATAAAATAACAAATAAAGAATGATAATGATAAAATAAAGTGATAATATATTAATAATACTATTAACAAATGAATCAATAAAATAAAATAAAAGAAAAGCATATATATCACAATAAGGACGAAAAGATTGATAATAAACAAAATGGAGTAAAGTTTTTAAGTAGTAAACCAATTTACCGAAAATTAAGTTTGAAAAGAACATACGATATATACACATATATATATTAAGAGGAAGTAGAAATAACAAAATATTAGTTAGGTATAGTTTTAACACATATGTAAAGTAGTATTTTTGTGATTTTTTTGGATAAAAATACGTATACACTAATGAAGTAATTTTTGATTCTTTTTTGACATTCTCAAGCCCGTTATTGAAATGAAAATCAAAATTAAACCCGAATTTAAACACCGGATAAAATTAGTGATTACAGTTACCCCTCTTTGCTTATCGTTGTAAAACAATGATGAAGCAAAGACAAAGAACACTAATTTTATCCGACTTCCCTGTTTGGAGACTAATTCGAAAGCCCTTTTTTTTTGGCTTTGATATCCCCTCCATTCCTTGATCTCCTGATCAGCTTGCCACGACCGACATTTCAACTTGAGGCCACCTGCACATATCAGACGATATTTATCAGAAACGAACTTTGATTCCCTTAGTTTGATATTTTGGATGAATTAAAAGATTCTGAGCTGTGGGTCCCCCCCCCCTCTATGAGACTTTAAGCTTTGGATTGTTGAAGAAGTTGATCCGTCCTATATAGAACCAACTTCTAAAAACTTCGAGTCTTTCCTATATAAGACTCTTCGCAATAGTCTTCGATCCGAGTCTCTCCTATATGAAACCCTAAATCAAAGTTGATCCCTTCTCCGTAGGATTCACATCTTCGAGATGCTCTGATTTCTAATCATTGCAGCATCTGATGGTCCCTCTCTTCGAGCGTATACCGTGGTAAGCGAGCATTCAAGTACTAGTGTTCTTCTTTCCTGTAAATGCATATGATATGGTATGGGTTAGCATGTTCCTATTCTACATGATGCATGTTCGGGTCACAGCCAAAAGTTGCTCGAATCTAGTCTCTTTGATTTCATGTCTTCTCTGTAATCGCTCCTTATGTTAGGACCCAAGCCATCTTCTGACATTGTTTTCTGCCTCCAACAACGGGACTCCTAAATTTACTCCTTTCGGGGCACTTGTTTGCTGACTTTTACTTTGATAGCTTTTTCTTCTTTTTTCTTCTTTTTCTTCTTCCCTTTTTTTTTCTTTTTTTTTCTTTTTTTTCCCTTTCTTTTTTTTTCTTTTTTTTCTTTCTTTTTTTTTAGGCGCCCTGTTGGATTTTCACCTTGTAGAATTGAATCTCCGTTGATCTCTGTTGGTTACTGCAGGTCGACTTGGACTTCGCTTCTTCCCGACCGGTAGCTGATGAGATAAATCATAGCAATATCGAAAAACTTTATTCATTGATGTTCCGGGTTGATTTATCTATGAATATACCGAAAGGAATGAATATGATGCAACAAGAAATATTTAATATAGCTATTATATTCCAAAAGTCATGGCAAACACGAAATATGCAAGAAAAGGAGGAGAATTAAACTCTAAACAGACTTCACAATATTGAAGGTACGAATGATACGAGAACTCATCAACCGCATCAAAGATCTCACTTCCCGACTTGATCACAGTAGCCTCCGAGAGAGTTGATGAAGCGCCGGACCTTGCAAATATTTGAGCCGCCCTTTCGGGTTTTCAACTTAAAATCTCCTTCGGTTCTAAGGCGTCCTTTTCGGATTTTCACCTTAAACCCTCCGTTTTTTCTTTTTTTTCTTTTTTTTTTCTTTTTTCTCTTTCTTCTTTTTTTCTTTTTCTTTTCTTTTTCTTTTCTCTTCTTCTCAAGCATAATACCTCTTGATCCAATCAGAATTCACAGGATTACTCAACTCATTCCCGTCCATTTCCGCCAGAATGACAGCTCCCCCTGAAAAGACCTTCACAACGTACGGTCATTCCCAGTTAGGCATCCATTTTCCTCGGAAATCCTTTTGGATAGGTAGAACCTTTTTAGCACCATATCCCCTTCCTGAAACTCACGAGGTCTAACTTTCTTATTTGGCCATGACAGATGGCGTTCAGCCTCTTTTCCTCTATCAGATTCAAATTGTCTATCCTGACTTGCGTCCATTCAGCATCTTCCAATTTAGATTCACTCAGGATTCGAAGAGAAGGTATTTCGACTTCGAGTGGTAGGACTGCTTCCACACCGTAAACTAGTGAGTATGGGGTTGCCCTGGTCGAGGTTCGTATTGAGGTTCGATAAGAAACAACGCAAAAGGTAACTTTTCATGTCAATCCTTGAAAGTATCTGTAGTTTTTGCTATGATCCTCTTAATGTTCTTATTAGCAGCCTCAACTGCTCCGTTCATCTTAGGTCGGTATGCGGTAGAGTTGTGATGCATGATCTTAAACTGTTCACACACCTCAGAAATCATCTTGTTGTTCAAATTAGTAGTGTTATCCGTAATGATCCTTTCTGGCAAACCATAACGACAGATGATCTCTTTCTTTAAAAACGTACAGACCGTGGCTCGCGTGATGTTGGTGTAGGAGGTAGCCTCTACCCATTTAGTGAAATAATCAATTGCTACTAAAATGAAACGGTGTCCGTTAGATGCCTTAGGATGAATCTGCCCGATGACATCTATCCCCCAAGAAGCAAAAGGCCAAGGTACGTTCAAAGTATGTAACAGCAATGGTGGAGAATGAATTTTATCCGCATAAATCTGACATTTGTGACATCTTTTGGCATGATTAATACAGTCTCCTTCCATCGTTGACCAATAATAGCCACATCTCATGATTTTTCTAGCCATTGCAAAACCATTAGCATGAGTCCCACATATGCCTTCGTGTATTTCTGTCACTATGGTTTTAGCTTCTTGGGTGCCGACACATCTCATTAGCACCTGATCACTCCCTCTTTTATACAAGATATCCCCATCGAGGACATACCCTGCTGCCATTCTCCTAATAGTCCTTTTATCAACGTCTGTGGCTCCTTCAGGATAAACTTGAGATTTGATGTACTGCAGAATATCATGATACCAAGGATTCCCATCTTTCTCCTCTTCTACTCCATAGCAGTGGGCAGGCAGTTCGATGCTTTGCATTTCTAGTGACCTCATTTGAGCCTTCGTGTTTGTCTTGAAAGTTGCGGCCAGAGTGGCCAAAGCATCAGCCATTTGGTTATCCTCCCTCGGTAGATATTCAAAACTGATTCTTTCAAAATTCTGAATCAAATCCTGAATCAGATTATAATACTTGATCAACTTAGGGTCCTTGGTTTCCCATTCTTGCCGTAACTGATAAATGACTAGCGAAGAGTCTCCGAACACCTGAAGGATACGAACCTTGCGTTCGATAGCTGCGTACAAGCCCATTATACAAGCTTCATATTCTGCCATATTATTAGTGCAAAAGAAATTCAATCTGCTCGTGAGCGGATAATGAACTTCTTCCGGAGAGACCAACATTGCCCCTATGCCGTGCCCAAGGGCATTAGAACCCCCATCAAAATATAGTTTCCATGGCAACACAGTTTCAGTTATTCCTCCCTCGACTGTGGCGGATATTAAATCTTCATCCGAGAAATCAAAGTTCAGGGGTTCATAATTATTCGTGGCCCGGCTTGCCAAGAAATCGGCCACCGCACTGCCCTTTACAGATTTTTGATTCACATACATAATATCAAATTCAGACAAAAGCATCTGCCATCGAGCCATTTTTCCTGTCAACGCCGGTGCTTCCATTAGGGCTTTTAAGGGATCAGACAGTGATATCAGATAGGTGGTGTGATACAACATATATTGTCTCAACCTTTTAGTTGCCCAAACCAGGGCACAACACAACTTTTGAGTTTGCGTATATCGAGTTTCGCCTTCTGTGAACTTCTTACTCAGATAGTAGATTGCTCTTTCCTTCCTCCCTGACTCGTCTTGTTGGCCCAACACACAGCCCATTGAGTTCTCGAAAACTGTTAGGTATAAAATCAACGGTCGGTCGGGCACGGGAGCCACTAAAACTAGGGCTTTAGTTAGATAATCCTTGACTTTCTCAAATGTTGCCTGACAATCTTCATCCTAGGTTCCCGGGTCGTTTTTACGGAGAAGTCTAAAAATAGGGTCACACTTATCCGTTAACTGAGATATGAAACGGGAGATGTAGTTCAGCCTCCCTAAGAAACCTCGAACTTCTTTTTGTGTTTGCGGCGGCGGGAGGTCCCTTATGGCCTTGACTTTATCTGGATCAATTTCTATTCCTCTTCGGCTAACTACGAACCCGAGGAGCTTTCTGGATGTTACTGCGAAAGTATATTTGGCGGGATTGAGCTTCAACTGATATTTTCTTAACCTCAGAAACAACTTCTGCAGATTCTGAATATGTTCATTCTCCGTTTTGGACTTGGCGATCATGTCATCCACATACACTTCAATTTCTTTGTACATCATGTCGTGAAAAAGAGTCATCATTGCTCTTTGATACGTGGCCCCGGCATTCTTCAACCCGAAAGACATTACTTTATAACAGAACGTGCCCTACAGTGTCACAAAGGTGGTTTTTTCCATGTCATCAGGGCACATCTTGATCTGATTGTAATCCGAGAAACCATCCATGAAAGAAAACCATGAGTGCCCCGCAGTATTGTCAACAAGGGTGTCAATATGCGGGAGAGGAAAATTGTCCTTGGGACTGGCCTTATTGAGATCACGGTAATCTACGCACATGCGTACTTTCCCATCCTTCTTGGGTACCGGCACGATATTCGCAACCCACTCTGGGTACTTTGCTACTTTCAAGAACCCGGCTTCGAACTGCTTTTTCACTTCTTCTCTTATCTTCAATAACATATCCGTTCTCAACCTACGGAGCTTTTGTTGGACGGGCTTATTCTCCGGTCGTGTGGGTAGCTTGTGTACAACAATATCTGTATTTAGACCTGGCATATCTTGATACGTCCAGGCAAAAACATCTTTAAACTCTGAAAGCAACCCAATTAATTTTTCCCTTGAGTCTGATGCTAAAGTGGTGCCTATTTTTACTTCTCTTCTTTCTTCTTCAGATCCCAAATTTATTATCTCCAAATCCTCCTGATGGGGTAGTATCTGCTTTTCTTCACTAACCATCAACCTTATTAACTCATCGGGGATATCTAACTCCTCTTCCTCTTCTTCGGCTTCTGCGACAAGTACGGGTTATTCGAAATTCGGTACAGGATTAAATTCAGTATCATTCATACAATTGATATTATCGAACCTACAAGAATTTAAATTTCCTATGTTGGGAAATAGTATACATATTTTACAAATAAAGAATAAAGAGATAAAGAATGCAAAGAATAAAATGTATGAAAAGAAGATTGTTTGCCATTTGAGAAAAGAGCGTGAAGCCCTCTGTTTTCATTGAAATACAGATTAACATAGATGCCCTTTACAAAGAAATCCCATTGCTTTGGGGCGAAAGCGAATGGGAGGTGTTTTTTAGACATTACTTTGATTCATTCTTAACAACTACAAGCAGATCGACGCTGGTCCAATTGTTGAGCTTTTCATCCGGGAGACATGGACGAATGGCAAACAGTGCAAACTTCCCCTTGGCATCCTGAGAGATCATATTTACATCCATCATTTCGAAGATTTCACTCATGAGCTCAGCCTCATAAAACTTCTGTCCTTCTAAATTGGCTTGGTGCACTTTCTCCCCAGAATTCTCAATTCCTCCGAAGGTGAAACTATTCTTGAGATCAGTTTTGACTATTGGTTTCCATGGGATATCTTCTCCCCTGAGTCGGGCTCTTCTTTGCTCTTCCCTCCTCTTTCTTTCTTGTTTCTTTTGCAGATAAGTAGGGTGAAAGCCTAACCCAAACCTGTCCCTCTTGCCAACGACACTTCTGACTTTCAGACACCCTTGCAAATTCTTTCCGAGCCCTCTCCCTTTCCTAGCCCCTTTCCCAACAGTCTCAGTCACCACCATCTTAGTGCAATTTGAGTATCTCGGGGTTGGAATCCGACTTCCCTCCGCCACAAAAGTAGCGTTGATGAATTCCAAGGCTCGAAAGGAACATTCTAGGGCATCTTCAGCAGGGGGCACATAGGGAACATCTGAAGTTACAGCAACAATAACGTCTTCTTCCGCGTTAACTGTCACGAGTTTTCCTTCCATCACATATTTCAGCTTCTGATGAAGAGAAGAAGGGACAGCCCCGGCTACATGAATCCACGGCCTCCCTAATAAGCAATTGTATGACGGTCGGATGTCCATAACCACAAACTCTATGACATATTCAACTGGGCCTATAAGCAGGGGTATCTCAATCTTCCCGGCCACTTCCCTCTGAGTACCATCAAATGCCCGGACAGTATTCTGACAGGACTTCATATGTGAGTTATCGATAGGCAGTCGTTGTAAAGTAGCCATGGGCATAACATTAAGGGTAGACCCGTTGTCGATAAGCACTCCGGGCGAAACATGCCCCTTGCAATGAGTTGTGATATTGAGGGCTTTAGTTGAACCTCTTCCTTCCTCTGGGATTTCATCATCACTAAAAGTGATATAATTATCGGCAGCTATGTGATTCACAATCTGATCAAGTTTCTTGACAGTGATATCTTGTTCTACAAAAGTTTGATTCAACACCTTTAACAATGCTTCTCGGTGCTTTTCTGAATTCAGTAACAGGTCGAGCACCGTGATTCTGGCCGGTTGTTTTCGGAGCTGATCAACCACATTGTACTCACTGTGCTTCAGGAACCTTAAAAACTCTTGGGCCTGAGCCTCAGTTACGGGCTCGAGAATCTTCGAGGGAGGATCATCCCCGAATACTTTTACTGCCTCTGGCTCAACGAGTTTGCCCTTACCCTTTTGTTCGTCGGGTTTCTTCTCCCCTGAGGGGAATAACATCTCCCGCTCCTTTTAAAGTGTCCTACTTCATTTACTATTTCAGAATTCTGCCCCAATGCATCATCTTCCTGAACCGGCCTTCCCTTTTCCAGAGTAAGGGCTCCTTGCACTCCTGGATTTCCGGGTGTAGTGATATTGGTGGCGTAATTCCAAGGCACCCTCTGTGTGCTTTTAAAAGGAAAGGTCGAGGGAGGAGAAATTATGAGTCTCGGAGTATTTTGGCTAGAAGGCCCCTCTTCATCCACCCTACGACTGATGATAAAGGGTCTCTGAGCTGTGTATTTGTTGCTTGGAATATCTATCATGCAGATTTCTGGCTTTTCCTCCTCACATTTTGCAAAGAACTCAATTTCTTTGGTATCCATGAGTGCTTGCACCTTACCCCGAAATTCCGTGCAAACCTGGATGTCATGATCACTAGACTGATGGTACTCGTAGTATCGACCGCACCCCTCCTTTACAATTACCATACCTCGGTCTATCAGACGTGTCATGCACAAATGTCGGAACACCCATCTCAAAGGGGATCGTATATCTGCTACCATAGATATGGCCTCTTTAGGGGATTCTTTTTCGATACTATTAATCCCCTGATTCCCGTGGTTAGGAAGCGGGTTACTAGTAGTACTTGGTTCTCCCAATTGTAAGACTCCCGTATTCAACAAATTCTGAACAAGCTTCTTGAAGGCTATACAGTTCTCAATGTTATGACCAGGAACGCCGGCATGATATTCGTAATGTGCTTTCGCATCATACCATGCTGGATATGGTGGACTGAAAGGAGTCACATGGAAAGGTCGCACCAAATCAGCTTTGTGTAACTGAGCATACAACTCCTTGTACAGGATCGGGATAGGGGTGAAAGTCGTCTTCTCGAATTCTTTTTTCGGCTTCCTATCATCTCTTCTACCGCCTCCCTTAGTATTGCTGGCCGGTTATGGCTGCGATATTGTTAAATTCTGACAGGTTTCGAAAGCATTTACCTCATGCTCCTTTCTCTTAAATTGCTTTTTGAGTGATTCACCTCCCTCAATCCTACCACTTTTGATGACGGCCTCAATGCGCTCTCCAGTCATGACTAATTCGGCAAAGTTACTTATCGGATTGTTGATGAGTCGGTCGTACAACACTCCTCTCAAAGTATCCACAAACATAGGAGCAATTTCGTTTTCACGAAGTGGCGGTTGTACTTGTGCTGCGAGATCTCGCCATCTTTGAGCATACTCGCGAAGGCTTTCACTTTTCTTCTGTTCTAAATTCTGCAGCATAAGTCTGTTAGGAATCATATCAGTAACATGCTTGTACTGATCAATGAAGGCTTTTGCTAAGTCTTTCCATGACTTAATCTGTGCGCGGGTCAACTGATTATACCACCTTGCCGCGGATCCTATCAGGCTATCCTGGAAACAATGAATGAGAAGCTTTTCATTACTGGTAAATCCTACCATCTTCCGACAAAACATGGTCACATGTGCAGTGGGACATGTTGTGTCGTCGTACTTTTCGAATTCGGGTGTTCTGAATTTCGGGGGAATTTCTACATTGGGGATTAGGCTAAGGTCGCCCGCATTCAAACCAAGAGAATCCTCTTCTACTTCTCTAACCCGGAGCTTTTCTTCAAGGTCTTTTCTAGTCTCCTCAAGCTGTTTAGAGAATTCTGCCTTTACTCTACTGAACTTTTCGAGTTCATCCAAATCAGGCACATTTTCGCCCGCATTCTCATCACTTTCAGCCGTCCCAAATAACGGATTCTGAATCGACGTTCCGGCTCGAAAACTAAACATTGCTCCCTTTTGTGGGATAGGGGCTGAGCCAATAACAATGGGGGAATATGCCGATTCTATCCCGGTTTGAAGCGGATTCTCCATCTTTCCTTTTCCTTTCGCATCATCTGATGGCTTAAGTCCTAACATTTGAGTGAGCTGTTCCAACATATCTTGCTGAGCTTTCAACATAGTTTCTTTTAGTTCCAACTGCGATCTTTCTATCTAGGCTCTCAGATCTTCTTCTAACTTACTAAATTGTTCCTCCATCTTCCTCACTTGAGATCGAGTGCAATATTGATGCGGAATGATTGCAAATTCTGTTTTACAACATTTCCTAAGTTAATTTTAATTGTATACATGATTAATGCATATAAAATGCATGAATGGATGCATGCAAATGATGGAATGCTTCAAAAAGACAAGCAATGCAAATAAAGGTGTTGACTCATTTAGTGATCGTCCTTGAACCAACTTTCATTAAATTCTAAAAAGTCTTCATTACAAAGGGAAACAGAAACTACAGATAGGCATCAGCCTTAGTTCCTAAATCTTGAATTGCTTTGAGTAGTTGAGCGAAACGGGCTGCTTCTTTCATGTCTTGTGTCACAAAGGGTGTCAAGGCTTCAGCTTCCGCGGCTAGGTTTTTCATATAATGGGCCACTTCTTGTACTTGCACCATTAGAATGGTGTTATAATCATCTCGGTCTTGTATCATGCGGGTGGCATCATGAAGACGACGCAACCAATAACTGTCCCCTCCTTGTGCAGTCCCCTCGAGGACCACTAATCGTCCCAAATAGTCTTGAACCTTGGCTTCTAACTCTCCTATTCGCGCTTGAAGCGATGCGTTCTCTTGTTGACTGAGATGTAATTCCAAAAACCCATTTCTGGCCACATATTTCTCTAAAGAGCGGTCCAAATCCTCAACCTTGTGTTCCAACAGAGCATTCCGAGCTTGACACTGTTTCAGAGTTTCAGAAGTAGAGACATACAGATTTTGCATCTCACAAAAACGATTCTTATTTTCCTGAGCCCTTCTCTTCCATGCATTAGTATTTTCTCTTTCCCATACTACAGTTTGTTTTCCTTTCTCTTTCTCTTCCCGGTACCTTTCCCTCTCTTGACTGATTGCTCTCCTAGCATCCCTCTTTTCTTTCTCAATTTCGGCCTCTCGGATCTCTATTTCCTTATTCACGGCTTGCCTACCCCTTTCCTTTTCTTCCTCTAGGATACGAATCCCGTTCATCCTTTCCTTTTCTACGGCGAGAAATTTCTTTCGGTTAGCAGTTTGCACCTGAGTATACAGTTTGATGGTATCTTTCTGATAGAGGGCATTTTTCGCACTCAAATCTTCATTAGCCTTCTTTAGCTGTTTAATTGTCCCATCCTTGATATCGAGATCTAAACTTACTTTGTATAGTTCTTCCGCATACTGTGCCTTCATTTCCTCCATCTGTTTCCTGACTTCATCCATCTCACTCCTTAGTATATCGGCTTCAGAAGGGACGATGCGCATGTGCTCTTCCAACGTCATTGTAGGCTCATGATCGGATATCGGGATTTTGTCATTAACCCTGATACGTCTCCAAAAATCATAGTCCGGTGTGGTCATTCCTTGATTACTTCCTTTTACTCGAATACGATAACAGTGACCCCACGCCCTTGTTATCTTCTGGACCTTAGGTCGATACTCATTCTTAAAAGGGAACTCGGCTTCGCTCAAACCAGCCGTGAAAGGAATAAACTGACGAGATCCAAACTGTCTAGATACCAGAAGAGGTGCACAGGCAATTCTTCCGTGTAAGCCAATCATCATGACCCAATTGTAGTCTCCGATTCTGTAAAGGAAATGAAACTCATGACCCATCCACGGGACTCTCCATACAATATCATCATCCCGCAGATTCCTGAAGATTTCCGACCATTTTATTTTATCAAGGTCCTCTCGCCATTCTCTAGCTAAATATTCTCGCACCGGGGAGAAACTTCCTTGAAATATACCAGACAAGACCTGAGTTGGCTCCTTCCAAAAGTGACTCTGTATCCATATCTGAAGAAGTTGTGCGCACCCTCTAAAACGTCCTTCTTCATGTTTCCAACAAGCATTCAAAGAAATGAAGGTTTCTGTTAGTATGGCCATTACCGGATTAGCCTTCTTCTTTAAACGATCGAACAAGTCAAGAATGGCCACATCTATGTTGCCCAATACTCGAGGAAAAATAATCAATCCGTATATGCCTATGGCAAACAAGTCCATCTTTATTTCCTCATCTGGATGCACTGGTATTATGTCCCGGATGCTCTCCCATGAAAACGCAATACTTTCTCCCCGAACCTGAATTATTCCTTCAGCCCACGTATCACTCATTCCGGCTAGAGAACTTAACTTCGAATGGTAATTCTGAGACTTAGGAGGCTTCGAGTAGATCCAATCCTTGTTGCCATTTCTTCTATTTATCAAAGCTGTGTATTCTTCTATTGTTGGCATCAAATCGTTCCCATTGAAGGTGAAACAACAAAAAGCGGGATCCAGAACTGAAAGGCGGCTCTGAGCAAGGGTTGATTAATTCTGACATATATTAACTGAGCTATATCCCCATAATTCTCACGGAACAAATTTTGTACTCTCGCTTCCCAACTTTCCCATATTTCCTTTAGCTCATACAAATCGTTCTGTTGTAAACTGACATACGTGTAACCGGGCACGATACGCTCACTTGGTTGACTGTCTCCAAAGACCTTTTGATTGACTTCGGACCAGTGTCGGATTGCTGAGTTCTTATCTTGGGAGCCTAGAAGACCTTTATCCATAATGAAAGCTCTCAATGCGGGCAAACCACTCGAATCAACACCTTTAAAAAGAAATGCAAAAAAGAATGCAAGGAAAAAAAAAGAAAAAGAAGAAAACAAAACAAACAAAAGGAAAAGGGAAATGTGTTAGTAAGGATGCCATAAATATCAAAAGCATAAATAAATGACATAAACAAAAGACAAAGAAGAAGAGCAAGATAAACAAAATCTAGATATCACACCTAATTCACCTAGGTTATCCGCATGGCTCTAATGGGGTGGGTTTACTAGTTCTCTAAATGCAATTTTGGTTCTAGGAGGTACCCGAATTGTCCTTGCTATACTCTTCTAAGAGTAGCAAGGCCCCCGATCATCACCCATTATAGGCTCATCTCAATCGAGTTCAATTCGAGAGGACCCTTTCGCTATGCCCATACGAGGAAACAATATTCCTACGAAGACATAGGGTAGTCGAGCCCCGATGGTACTTTACTAGGCCCCTACGAAGGAACAATATCCTTACAAAAGCCTTAGTATTTTCCCCCCACTTAAAGAGACAGGTTAAAATGATATAACTTCGAATTAATAAACAAATGATAATTTAATTGTCACTTTAATTCAAAATTCCCAAAATTAATTAAGCGATATTTAAAAACAAGGTTTGACTCATTTTAAAAAAATTGTTCCCCAGCGGAGTCGCCATCTGTAGCGATCCCTCTAAAAATACTTAATATTAAGTGTAAACAATAAATGGGGGGTCACTAGTAAAAAAAATTAGGAATTAGGCAAAAAAATGGAACTTTTAAATTTAGAGTTTAAAATTTTGGAATTAGGGTCTAAAATGGGAATTGAAAACATTATTTAAAATTAGGGATTTGAAAAATGTTGGGAATGTTTAAAAATGTTGGAGTCGCCACCGGTCACTTTTGGGTAGACCAGACACCGGAAAACCAGAGATTCGAAGTGTTTGGGTTCGAGAGTCGGTTACGGTTTTAAAAAACAGATTTAATGTTTAAAAACTGCCCAAAAATTGGTACCTTTAAAATAAATTACTACTTAATTAATTTTGGATATTTTTTGGATTAAAGTGGCATTTAAATTATTTTTGTTTAAAGATTCGAATCAATTTATTTTTACCGGGTCTCTATTCGAAGGCAACGCATACACCGCGACCATTGTATTGGAACACGGGCCCGTTACGACCGAATAAAGATGTTTAAAATTAAATTCATTAATTAAGAAGTGGATGTAGATTTGAACAAAATAAATGAATAAAATACATAACACAATATAATAAAAAATGAATATTCATACGAAAAAATGAAATACATATAATACATAATACCATAAAACAAGATGGGAATAGAACAAATGCATGTATAGGTGTAGACAACACGAAAATAAATATAAACAAGATGTCTAAAGATAAACACACTAAAGTAAACACATAAGTAATATGCAAGATAAAGATATAACCAAGTGCAACAAAAGTATATACACAAATGCGCCAATTAATAATATACATGAATTGAAACACATGACATAAATAAATATATACCTAAGAAATGCACTAAAATAGACATGCAACACAAAATATATCTAGCATAAAGGAATAAGTATGCATAAAATAACTACATGCACAATAAAGATAAGAACACATGAGTAAATAAAAGAACACTAAAATAACTACATGAATATCAACATGCCTTGACAAATAACAAAAGTATAGATGTACAAATGAAAAAAAACATGAGAAGACATAATACAAATGAAAAGCATAATATAAATGCAACCTAAGAATATCTTCATGAAACAAGCATACAAAATGACATAGCATAAATGAAACTAGTGCAAACATGCGAATAAAAACGAAATAAACACATGACTAAATAAATGAAAACATGAAGAAAACAAAAGTAAATGAGACATGCAACATAAGTAATTACTATGATCATGAGTACAATATAAGCAATGATATAAATAAAGAAATAAAATGCAAAGTAAATAAATGAATAAATAAATAAAATAGGAAAACAAAATAATATATATAAAAAAGGGACTAGAATAGATTTAATTAAAATAAAATAAAATTTAAAATTAAAATTTAAAATAAAACAAATTCCTTTTCGAATAGTGACCGAATTGTAATACTTTTTAATTTAACAGGGACCTCCAGAGGAATTAAACCAAGGGGAAAGGTTTAAAAATAAGACCAAAAACACGGAGGGACTTGGACTAAATAAAACCAATTTTTAAAAGGGATTTCATTCAAAATTATGACTAAAATAAAAGAAAAACAAAGTGTGAAGGACCTCGGGCGTCATTTCAAAGACACGGAGGGTTTAATGTGCAATAAAATCATTTGTAAAATCTGAGTTCAGTATAAAACATACTTTAAAATTTAAATTGAACCCCTTTTTAACCATTTCTAAAGAAACCGAAGAGAAAAAGCCTTCAATCCTCTCCCTTGTTCAACAGGAATCCTCAGAAATGATGAACATTCTTTGAATGTTCTTCTGGGTTTCCAGAAGAGGTGGACATCAGCCACCATAAACCACCGCAAAAAAAACAGAAGACGGCCGCCGCCTAATGGCGACCGGCGAAACGAAACCCAAGGAATTTCTATTCCTCAAAAACCTTCTAAAAAAATAGAAACTTTCATCCCTTTTAATTCTTAAACCCGTGAGATGAGCAAAACAGAGAAAGAGAAACATTCGTCGTGGATCTGGAACAAAGAGAAGAAGAATCGAGAAAGCTTCCCCTCTTTCTCACGTGATTCACCCTCAGACGCACGAAGGCCGTGGGTTTGTTGTCGGAGAAGATGGAGAGGAGCCAAGGGATCGAAAACGGGAGTCGTCAAAGGTAAAAAAAACTAAACTATATTTTGTTTATTGAATGCATGAGAGAAAAACACAAAGGATTTACCTCTCGAAAAAATGCCCTTTTTTTGTATTGATTGAATTCGTTGGGGGAACCCTTTACACTGAGATTGGTTTCGGTTTATATAGCCGAAATTTACATGAAAAAGGAAAATTTTGATTTCTTTCTCTTGGCTCTGCTCCGGTTTTTGGATGTATGTTGATATGCCTCTAATATTGTTGTCGATATGTTTCTAAAAATCCTGAAATTTGGCTCTGCAATGTACGTTGGTTATGCGTCTGGAATCTCTGCAATTTCGGCCGAATGCTTCTGAATTTCTCTGAAATTTTGCTGCGGTTTTGGTTGTAATTGTACGTATTATGACATTGGATTTGTTTGTTTGCATGAGTCACGAATGGAGGCTCGTCGGAGTTCAAAAAGGGGACCACCGGCGACTATGGGACGGCTGTCGGAGAGACGAAAGGTCGCCTGGGGAGCTGAGTGGTCGAACGCGTGTTTCCTACGCGCGCGTGGAGGAACTGACCGGGCGCGCGTGGTGCGCACGCGGCATCTGGAAGCTTCTGTCTCACTAATCTTGACCGTTGAATCATAGATTCGATCCAACGGCTCAGATACGGCTGCGCAAAGATGAACAAAGGAGTTAGGGTTTTTTGTTATTAATCCGGGTTTGGGCTAGTCCGACTTGGGCTTGTAAATATTAATTCGGGCTTAATGTTTGTATGGGCTCAATGAATATGTTATTATTGGATCAGAATAATATTAAAATGGACTTCCAGTATTTGTAGTGGACTCTAATAAACACTAGTTTTTTTATTTAAAATGGATTTGGGTTTAATAATTATAATATAACAATAATAATAATAATAATAATAACAGAATAATAAAATAATAATAATAAAAAAATAATAAAAATACTAATAGTAATAAAAATGAAAATAATAAAAATAATCATAATAATAATAACAAAAGATAATAATAATATAAAATAACAAATAAAGAATGATAATGATAAAATAAAGTAATAATATATTAATAATACTATTAACAAATGAATCAATAAAATAAAAGAAAAGAAAAGCATGTATATCACAATAAGGACGAAAAGATTGATAATAAACAAAATGGAGTAAAGTTTTTAAGTTGTAAACCAATTTACCGAAAATTAAGTTTGAAAATAACATACGATATATACACATATATATATTAAGAGGAAGTAGAAATAACAAAATATTAGTTAGGTATAGTTTTAACACATATGTAAAGTAGTATTTTTGTGATTTTTTTGGATAAAAATACGTATACACTAATGAAGTAATTTTTTATTCTTTTTTGACATTCTCAAGCCCGTTATTGAAATGAAAATCAAAATTAAACTCGAATTTAAACACCGGATAAAATTAGTGATTACAGGATTAGTTTTAATTTAGAAGTTATATGTTTATTTTATTTTCAATATTTTTATATTTTATTTTTCTAGTAATATTTTGCTTTTATTATTAACATGTTTATTTAAGTTTCCTTCTTAGGACAATAAAATCAAGAATAAAAGAGAAGTAGTTCAGAGTAGAAACTCTACCGAGGACAGTAAACAGTGTTAGAAGCCGCAAAAATCCCAACGGGTAGAAACAGTGTAACAACTATCTGTCGAGTTTTCTGCCGCGACAGTAAATGCTAACGGACAGTAAATTTAAAACGGCTAGAAAACAGTTAGTGGTTAAAACAGTCACATTGTGAACTATTTCTTGCTCAGATTATTGAAATCCTTGCTCCTCCCATAACTGTCGAGCGATGAACGATCTGTTAAATCGGTCTACAATAGTGGCGGGGGAAAAATGAGTGTATGCTGCCATTGATGATTTGTAAAGATTCAGAGTCTTGGTGAAAGATTCTGAAAATTTTAAGAAGATTTGTGAGAGTATTGTGAGAGCAAGATTGAGTAGAATGCTAAAGAAATCAAGAATGCAAGAGTGAATAGTTCAAAAGAAGGATGCTGCTTATATAGGCTTCGATAGTGTGACCGTTTAAACTATTAGCCGTTTTGTAGCCGTTTTGAATTTACTGCCCGTTAGCATTTACTACCACGGAGGAAAACTCGGTAGATAACCGTTACACTATTTTTTCCCGTTGGGACTGCTGCGACTTCTGACATTGTTTAATGCCTCGACAAGTCTCTTGTTGTGAACTATTTCTCCTTTATTCTTGCTTTTATTGTCCTAAAAAGAAAAAAATGGTAATAAAGAAAAAAATATTAATAAAACAAAATAAAAATATTAATAAAGAAAATAATGAAAATAAACACATAAATCCTAAACTAAAACTAATCCTAATATAATAGATAGAGTAGAAGGAAAGAGATTATGTTACTGGTAGAGTGCATCTAAATACATCTCCTAATTTGCTCATCTCTTGTTGGCCTAGATTTTTCTTCAAGTTTTGGCCAGTCCCTTCTGTATTATCTGCCTCCACCTTAGGCTTAATTCTCTTGTCAAGTAATCTGTCGAGCGTGCTGCCTAGGCAGAATACTTTGATGTCTGCATCTATTGTGTGGAGGGCTTTGCATTCTTCTGGGTGATCAAATTTCTTTAAATTGTGGAATGCATTGAGTTTGACATGTTGGTCATTAACGCTTATTATCAACTCTCCATTTTCTACATCTATTAAGGTTCGTTGAATAGCAAGGAAAGGTCTTCCTAGGATGATCGGTAAATTATAATCGGCTTCATAATCAAGGACAAGGAAGTCGGCAAGGAAAATAAACTTGTTTACCCTTACCAATATGTCCTCTATTTTCCCTTCAGGATGCACATAAGATCTATCCACAAGTTGGAGCAGCACCATCGTAGGCTTTGCCATTCCTATCTCAAGCTTTTGAAAAACTGATTTGGGCATAAGATTGATGCTTGCTCCTAAATCACATAGTGCCTTTCCTTCATAATTATTACCAATCGCGCAAGGTATGGTAAAGCATCTAGGATCCTTCAGTTTGGGTGGCATGTGATTGTGCAGCATTGCCATGCATCCTTTAGTTGTTGCCACTGTCTCAAACTCACCTAGCTTCTTTCTTTTAGACACAATGTCTTTCAAGAATTTAGCATAGTTGAGAATCTATTCAATTGCCTCAACAAATGGCAAGTTGATGTGGACTTGCTTTAGAATATCCAGGAACTTCTTAAACTAGTGATCTTGTTTCTGTTTTTTCAACATTTATGGGAAAGGTGGTGGTGGACGCATCTCGTCCAGTGTCTCATTGGTTTGGATTTTAATACAGGGAACCATTGTATTTCTTGCTATCTCGGCTGGAAGTGCAGGCGCTACTGAGCTATTTGTTGCGGCATTATCCTCGTGTTTAGTCTGTTTAGCATCCAAGTTCTCCTTGTTTCATTCCTCATGTGTTGCTGGTGGAACTTTGGTTGCTGACTTGCCCATTGATTCCTTAAGTTGTAGGCCACTTCTTGTAGTGATTGCTTTGCATTGTTCATGGTCCATTACCTTAGCAACTTCAGTATTGCTAGGTAGTCCCCCCTGTGGTCTAGTAATTTTTATTTGAGCAAATTGACCAACTTGGGTTTCCAATGATTTTATAGCAGCTTCTTGGTTTTGTAACCTCATCTCTGTCCTATTCATGAAGTCATCAGTCCTGTTCATGAAACTACTGTTCTTAGTCATATATGATTCTGTTTTCATGATAAAAGCCTTGAGAGTATGCTCTAATGAGTTCATAGGTTGTTGTTGCTACATCTGCTGATGCGGCAGTGACTGCTGCACTTGCTGCTGTGGCAGTGACTGTTGGTAACCTGGGGCTTGGTTAGTGGGGTTTAGGCATTATTAGGATTGCTCCATAAAACGTTTGGGTGCCTTTTCCATGCCGGATTGTATGTGTTTGACATCATGTTGTTATTCCGGTTGTAGTTACCCACATAGAAACTAGATTTCTCGTCTTGCATATACTCAAAAGAATTTATCGCTTTTACCTCGTGTGTATTTTGTTGTACTTGCATGTTCTGAACCATCTTGGTTAAAGATGTCAGCTGTGCTGCCACTGAATTGTTGGTTTCTAGTTCATTCACTGTGGCTTGGCGTCTTAATCCTCCTCGCCTAGAAGTAGGAAATTGGAAATTGTTCCTTGCGAGTTTGTTCAAAATCTCTATAGCTCCTTCCAAAGCCTTGTCAAGGAGTGTGCCATTTGCCAAGGCATCTAACATCATCCTTGTCGGAGCATTGGTGGCATTATAGGACATCGTTACTCACGTCCATAATGGAAATCCATGCAGTGGATATCTGTTCAGTAACTCTCTATTGCATTCCCAAGCCTTGTACATAGGTTCATCATCAGCCTGTCTAAAAGAAGTAATTTCATTATGGATTCGATCATATAAATTTGTAGGGTTAAATCGCGTAATGAATTCTCGGCAGAGTTCACTCCAAGATCTAATTGATCTTGCCGGAATGCTATTCAACCAGGTCTTTGCCCTATCCCTCAGTGAATAGGGAAAATGTTTCAATCTCAAAATGTCTTCATGGACTCCTTGAATTTTGAAAGAGTTGCAAACTTCTATAAAGGATTTGAGATGCTTCCTGACATCTTCTATTGTAGACCCACTAAATTGTCCAATAGTATTAAGCATATTGAACATCACAGGTTTGAGTTCAAAGTGGATTGCCTTTTTCTCTGGTGTAACAACTCCATCATTCAATCCATTCAGATCTTCCACCTGAAAATCTCTGACAGTTAGTTGTCGCGGTAGTGGGTGCGGCAGTGGGTGCTGTGGATGGCCTCTATTGCCTGCAGGTAGGTTCTGATTTCCTTGATTTATTGTCATGTCTTCTTGGATCTGTCTTCTTAACCCTTGATAGGTTCTTTCAATTTCTGGGTCTATCTCGTATAGTGGATTGCTAGGGTTGGCCCTGGTCATACACCAAAAATCAAATCAAATAGAATAAAAAAAATAACTACAACTAAAATAAATGTAAGAAAGGAAAACAAAATTTAGTTTCCAATCTCTGGCAATGGCGCCAAAAACTTGATGCGTGCTGAATATGCGCAATTGGAGTGTAAGTGTACACGTCAAGTAATAAGTGATAAGTATTTATAGAGTTATCATCTCCTCAGGGATTGGTGTACTTAATATGCTTCCTTCGGTCTTCTTGCTTCTATAAAATAAAAGTAAAAATACAGATAAGTTTGAGTATTGATTTAAACTAAATAAACTAAACTAATTAAGGAGAGATCGAATATGAGAGAGAGAGGGTAGGATCCAATTGTGTTGTATATTGGAATTGATTGATCTGTTTCTGTCCATTGCAATTGTATTGCACTTCCTCGGCAGTAATGCAGATACTGTCTCGGCAACGACAATGTTCTCTGCCGCGGCAAACCCTTACTCTTGGGCAGATTTATCAAAGTTTGGCAAAGTGTCCTTCAGTGGCTCCACTTATCACTAAGTCGAAACACTGTTGAAGGTCAGTCCTTGATGATACCTCCCGACATTAATCAATTATAACCAACAACCAATCTCATACTTCTTTTAGACTCTGAAACTCTAACCTATTCCTAGGCTGAGAGAGTATCCTCTAACCAAATCGAATACCGTACTTTCTTCTTTCGTGAGTCTAACTCTCTCGAGTCTAGACAAATAGATTACTTACAAACTTCCCTCCCGAGCTTGGATGCAAGAATAAAGAATGACAAAGAGTAAGCAAACTTTGATATTTTATTACATAGAAACAAGAACCAAAATACAATCTCCTCTCACAAGTACTCGACAATCTTCACCAAAACCCTAAGAGAACTTAGAACATGATGGGAAGAATCGTCCCTAAGGTAAAAGCTCTCAAAATTCGGCTCTCTAGGTATATATGTGTCTCTAATCCCTAGGACGGCTATGCCTTATATAGGCTTGGCCTAGGGCAAACCATTCCTAAATAGAGTATAACTTGGAGTATGGAACAAGTTATGTACATAGGGTAAATATTTCCAAGTTTAATCTTCTAGAAGGTTTCTTCCCGTGTGGCCTTGTCCTTGAGCTTTTCTTGTGTTGTTCAGCTCCAATTCTTGGGCTTCTTGTTCAGCAACGTTCTCCTCATTTATTCCTTCAATTGCAAGCCATATTGCTTTTTCTCCTCTGCTGCCTTGGCATTAGGTCCTACCTCGGCATCATTCTGCTGCCTCGGCAATACTTATTCCTACACAGATATGAAAATGTAGTAAAGTATGCCTTTTCTACAAATATTATCTTCAACGGTATAATCCCTAAATATATCACATTAAGAACATGCATTGGTTCAAGTAGGTGTAGATTTGATGATAAGTGCCTATGAAAAGTATAGAAAGTGATAGTGAGTTGAGCACTTATCAAAAGCCCTAGTAGCTAAGACATGGGCTACAACGTTTGCGTCTTTAGGTACATAACAAATCTTACAATTAGGCAAAGTACCAAGAGTGGAGCGGATGCGAGACACCAAAAGATGCACAATAGAGAGATCTTGATGGTGGGTTTTGTTAACCTTGTTGGCAATGGAAGCCAAATCAGTTTCAAACTCCACATGAGTCCAGCCATTAGCAATAGCAAAATTTAGACCTTCCAAAATGGCAAGAGCCTCAACAGATGCAGGGTCTCGGCAAATGAGCAACAAAGAACAACCATCAAGGACGTCGCCAGAGGAATCTCGGGCAATTATGCCAGCAGTAGCACCCCTCAACACGGGGTCAAAGGTGCCATCTGTGTTAATCTTGACGAAACTAGGGTCCAATTTCGTCGATCTAGCATGAGAAAAAGTGGGCACTGCTAGCCGAGAACGTAGATGGGAGGCATCATTAATTGATGTATAGTCATTAAAAAGTTTTTATGCAATGGAGACAGTTAACCAAACTGGTTGGAGATGGTTATTATGGACAAAGTCATTTCGACGATTCCATAAATTCCAAAGGATCGTGATAAGAAGGGAAAATGTATGTAAGGAGAGAAACCCAACAACTTCAGAAAGCCACTGGTGTGGGGAAACAGAGGTATTGGAGAAAATTCGTGTAGAAAGCCCTGCCAAACGGAGTGCCTCCTTGGCACTAAGACAGTACCACATAGTATGGAGGGTGGTTTCGATGGTCATGTTACAGATCGGGAATATCCCCGTACCAAGATTGGCCTGGAGGATTTTTTTTGGCCAGAGGAGAGTGCATCATGACATAAACGCCATCCAAAGGTACGAACCTTGGGTAAAGTAGGCAATTTAGATATAATTTTCCAAATTTTTGAGGGCCTGTTAACTGGCTCTGGCTGTAATTGCCAAAAATTGGTAACCGGACCGAATCGTGTGCATGCCAGAATCATGGTGACCCCAAAGGGTGGTATCTTTTGGGTCATTAATAATGGGTACATTAAGGATGATGTTGGCATCTTCATGAGAGAAATATTATCGAACCTTTGATTTGTCGCATCGTGGTAAATCAGACAACATGAAAGTACCTGCTCGAAGACGGACTTCGTCATTTACCTCATAATCACCATAAAGGTTGACAGGCTGGGAGCCTGCCCATTTGTCAAAGCGGATTTGAACTTGGCTGGATATACTTGGGAGTTTGAAGAAAACATCACGAAGTTGAGAGATAACAATGCTAAGGCCTTTCCAAGCAAAAGAAGATCTACGAGTATGATCAGATTCGAGGATAGAACCCGATGGGTAATACTTGAATTTGTAGACCTGACTAAGGAGGTTATACGGTTCACAAACTAGACGCTAAATTTGTTTGCCTAGTAAGCCAATATTGAAGTGGTGAAGATCGCGAAACCCTATACCTCTCGTTTCTTTTGGCATACAGACGGTGTCCCAAGGGAGCATATGCCAACCTCGTTTGTCAGCTTTCCCAGACCACCAATAACGGGGTATCGAAGTGTTAATATCATCAATAATGTTTTGGGGTAAAAGGTAGCAAGACATAACATACTGTGGTAGAGATTGGATGATAGATTTAATAAAAAATTCTCTACCACTAAAGGAGAGGAGATGTTTATCCCATGTACTCAGGCGAGTATTCATTTTTTCCCTGGTGAACTCCTTGGTTGTTGTCTTGTTCTTTCCTATTAAGAGAGGGACTCCCAGTTAAATACTTGGACCAACAACTTCTCTTACATGAAGGATATTGATTTCTAATCGAAGCGACATGAAAGTTTTCCGAGAAAAGAAAATAGTAGACTTTTCAAAATTTATCGCCTGCCCAGACAAAATAGCGTAAGTATGTAAAGCATCCTTAAGGAATTGAGCTTCTTTACTTGTATTCTTAATAAATACGACAAAGTCATCCGCAAAAAGGAGAAGCTAAAATTTAAAGATTATTCTGTATAATTTTTCTCAAAAGCCCTTAATTAACTATTTGAACTAATAAAATTTGAATTAATAATATTTGGTCGTCATTTTGTTGGGATTAAAGCCTGAAAGTCTAAAAGGGCTTTATAGTTAATTCGTTCGAATTTTAACCGAGTAAAAAATTAAAAATTTTAGATTAATATGTATAATTTTGTTCAATAGCCCATAATTAACAATTTCAACTCATAATATTTGATTTAATAACATTTGGTCGTTGTTTTGTTGGGAATTCATATAGTGGATATCTGTTCAGTAACTCTCTATAGCGTTCCCAAGCCTAGTACATAGGTTCATCATCAGTCAGTCTAAATGAAGTGATCTCATTACAGATTCTATCATATAAATTTGCAGGGTTAAATCTCGTAATGAATTCTCGGCAGAGTTAACTCCAAGATCCAATTGATCCTGCTAGAATACTGTTTAACCAGGTTTTGGCCCTATCCCTCAGTGAATAGGGGAAGAGTTTCAGCCTCAAAATAATTCATGTACTCCTTGGATTTTGAAAGAATTGCATACTTCCATGAAGGATTTGAGATGCTGCCTGGCATCTTCTGTTGCAGTCCCATTGAATTGTCCAATAGTATTGAGCATATTGAACATTATTGGTTTAAGTTCAAAGTGGGTTGCCTCAATCTCTGGTGTGAACACCATAGGGTTTAATCCATTTAAATCTTCCACCAGAAAGTCTCTAACAGTTAGCTGTCGCGGCAGTGGTTGTGGCAGAGGTTGTTGTCGCTGGTCTCCAATGCCTTCATGTAGGTTCTGATTTCCTGCATTCACTGCCATGGCTCCTTGGATCTGTCTTCTCAGTCTTTGGTAAGTCCTTTCGATTTCTGGGTCGATATCACGTAAGGGAGTGCTAGGGTTAGCCCTGGTCATACACCAAAGATCAAATAGATTAAATTTTTATTTATATAATTTTTTTTATAATAATAACTTAAAAGCAAGAAAATTAAAGAAAACAAAATTTAGTTGTTAGTCCCCGGTAACGACACCAAAAACTTAACGCGTATAAAAAAAGCATGATTAAGTACAAGTGTACACGTCAAGCAATATAATGATAAGTATTTATTAAATATCGTTCTCCATAGGGACTGGTGTACTTAATATGCCTCGTTCTACTTCTTTGCTCCTGAAGTTAATAAAATAAACACACGAGTAAAAAGATTTGTTGAATAATTAAAGAACAAAAACTTAAATAAAAGGTTGAGAATGAATGGAGAGAATGGGTAGGATCTAGTTGTGTCATATAGTGGATTCGATTGATGTTTTCTTGTTAAATATAATGGCACTGCACTACCTCGGCAATACTGTAGATACTATCTCGGCAGCGACAATGTTCTCTGACGCGACAATCTCTTGTTCTTGGGCAGAATTACCAAAGTTCAGCAAAGTTTCCTTGAATGATTCCACTTATCTCTAAGCCGAAATACTACTGATGACCAGTCCTTTATGATACCTCTCGGATTGAATCAAATATAATCACCAACCAATCCCATACTTCTTTTAGCCGCTGAAACTCTTAACTTATCTTTAGGCCGAGTTAGTGTCTACAACATCGTACTTACCCATTTCGTGAATCTAACTCTCTCATTATTAGATAAATGAATTTCTTACAAGCTCCTCTCTCGAGTTTGAATGCAAGAACAAAGAATGAGAATAGGATAAGAAAACTTTGATATTCTTATTGTATTAAAACAAAAAAACAAATACAATCTTTTCACACTAATATTCAACAACCTTCAACTAACCCTAAGAAAGCTTAGAACATATTGTAATGAAAAACACAATTCTTAGGGTAAAGCTTTCTCTCTAATTCGTCTATCTTCTATACATTGGACGACTCATATATTTATAGTCTAGACCTAGGGTAACTTTTCCTAAGTAGAATATAACTTGGAGTAGGAAACAAGTAATAAAAATATAATATTTCCAAGTTTAATTCTATCTAGAAGACTATTATTACTATGTGGCCTTTAATTTGATCTTTTCACGTGCTAATCAGCTCCAATCTAAACGCTTCACGTCCAAGCATTCTCAGCTCATTTTTCTCTTTCAATCACCCAGCATGATTACTAGAACTTCTGCTGACGCGGCATTTCTTCTGCCTTTGGCAATGCTGCTTCGTCGGTATTGGTTCTGCCTTCGGCACTGCTGCTTCCTCGGCAGGTAATTCCTGCAACTACATAAAAATATGCCATAAAGCCTTCTTTTTACACAAATATCATCTTTATATGTTGTGGCAGCAAAATATGAATTATTGAACAATAAGTATATGTATCAGTTCAAATTAGTGTGTAATGAGTACATGTTATTTAGAAAAAGAATAATAAATAATAGCCTTTTTAAACACTCATCACATGCATCATTGTAAAACCAAAGCTATGCATTTCAAAATCATCAATGTAAATTTCTTCCATAAACCAATGTATTTGTAACCAAAGCTCAAGGCAATTAATCAAATATATTAAGGTTACTTACTCTTGAACCATGAAAAGTTTTTACACTATTTTATAGTCCCAAAACATAACCGAATATTGAAGCTCACTTCTAACTAAAATTCACTCACCGACAAGCGAAACAAGCCTTCGTAGATGCTTCGACGATAACGCCAATGCACCAGCCACTTATGAAAATTCTTGTACTTCCTCTAAAACATTAAAAGCAGAGCATATGTACATCATAACATGCTCAAAACAGCAGTCATATTAAACCTCCACAAAACTATCGAAAACCTAGCCGAAAAGACTGAAAACTAAGCCGAAACACATCCGAAACAACACCAGCCCTTAACCTAATGAATCTATCATCTAATCCACCTCAATTATGAACTAAAAACACTTTCAAACCATCCTTATACCTCCAGAAAAAGCAGAGCACCTAAAATAGCCCATAGCATAACCAAAAACCACCTTAATTCACATCGATTCAATTATTCTGGGATTAATTTGATGTTAAATCATTACAAGACTCAATCAATCATTTAATTGACATAATATCACTAAGAAATCATCCTAATTACAACATTAATTGAGATCTAAAAAGATTTCACAAAAACCTCAATAAAACTCAAAGATCTTGAATTAAAATATAAAATTAAGTTTCAATTGTTGATTAGCAAGCCAAATACTTGGGAATGTCAATAAAGAACCTTAGAAAAAGAAGAGAAATCAAAAATTACCTTTGAGATTAACTCCACCAAAACGATGAGAATTCTCCTCTTGATTTCCTTGAAAATGGATGTTGATTTTGCAAAATTGATGAGTAGGTTTTATAGAGAATGGAATGATGAGTAAAATGAGATAAATCTTGTTGAAAATTGAGAAGAATTCAACAAGTAATTGAAGAAATTAAGGAGAGAAAATTGAGAGAAAATGGATGGAAAGTTTGAAAGAAAAGATGAAAAAATGGAATGTTAGAAAAGAAAATGAAAATAACTTCTTAGTTAAAACTAATTAAAAACAATTTTGGTTGAAAAATCTTTAATTAAAAATAATTTTTTAATGTCCCTCTAAGGATTCTAAGTTTTGGCTTACTTTCCAATTTAGTCACTAAAAATCATTTTTCCCAAAAATTGCAACTTAACCCCTAATCTTATCCAAAATTTACAATTTAGTCACTAATAAAATAATTAGGCTTAATTAAATCCAATTAAAACTCAAATAATATTCCTTTAATTCAAAGATAACATTTTAATATTTTAAAACATTTCCACACATTTATTATTTATCCGATTAAATTATTATCATTTTAAATTTCCCGGAATTAATGAACCCAATAAATCCGATTCGATCTGAATCGAATCCCCCAAGCCATCACTCAAACTACTAACCCCAAAACCAGATGTTACATAAGATGAATAATTTTGATCAAGAGCTCATAATTACCGATTTGAACTCATAAATTTTGATTTAATAACATTTGGTTGCCCTTTTGTTTAGATTAAAACGCGCATGTCTAATTCAGCTTTATAGAAAATTTGTTCAAATTTTAAACGAGTAAAAAGCTGAAAATTTTAGATTAATCTTTATAATTTCGTTCAAAAGCCCATAATTAACTTTTTGAACTCATAAAATTTGATTTAATAACATTTGGTTGTCGTTTTGTTTGGATTAAAACGTGCATGTCTAATTGGGTTTTATAAGGAATACGTTCGAATTTTAGATTAACCTCCATAATTATGTTCAAAATCCCTTAATTAAAGATTTTGACTCATAAAATTTGATTTAATAATTTTGACTCATAAAACGTGTATATCTAAATGGGCTTTATAGATAATCCGTTTGAGTTTTAACCGAGTAAAAAGCTAAAAATTTGAGATTAATCTGTATAATTTTGTTCAAAAGCCCATAATTAACTATTTGAACTCATAAAATTTGATTTAGTAACATTTGGTTGTCTTTTTTTTGGATTAAAACATATATGTCTAAATGGGCTTTATAGAGAATTTGTTCGAATTTTAACCAAGTAAAAAGCTAAAAATTTAAGATTAATCTCTATAATTTTGTTTAAAACCCCATAATTAACTATTTGAAATCATAAAATCTAATTCAATAACATTTGGTTGTCGTTTTGTTGGGATTAAAACGTGTTTGTCTAAATGTACTTTATAGAGAATCTGTTCGAATTTTAACCTAATAAAAAGCTAAAACTTTGAGATTAATCTGTATAATTATGTTCAAATGCCTATAATTAACAATTTGAAATTATCAAATCTAATTCAATAACATTTAGTTGTCGTTTTGTTGGGATTAAAACGTGCATGTCTAATTGGGCTTTATAAAGAATCCGTTCGAGTTTTAACCGAGTAAAAACCCAAAAAATTGAGATTAATATGTATAATTTTGTTCGAAAGCCCAAAATTAACTATTTGAACTCATAATAGTTCATTTAATAACATTTGGTTGTTGATTTGTTTGGATTAAAACGTTCATATCTAAATAGGCTTTATAGAGAATCCGTTCAAATTTTAACCTAGTAAAAAGCTAAAAATTTGAGATTAATCTATATAATTTTATTTCAAAGCCCATAATTAACTCTTTGAACACATAAAATTTGATTTAATAACATTTGGTTCTCGTTTTATAGGATTAAAACGTGCATATCTAAATGGGCTTTATAGAGAATCTGTTCAAATTTTAACATAGTAAAAAGCTGAAAATTTGAGTTTAATCTATATAATTTTGTTCAAAAACCCATGATTAAGTTTTTTAACTCATAAAATTTTATTTAATAATATTTGATTATCGTTTTGTTGGTATTGAAACGTGCATGTCTACATAGGCTTTGTAGGGAATCCGTTCGAGTTTTAACTGGGTAAAAATTTGGAAATTTTAAATCTATATTTATAATTTTGTTCAAAAGCCCATAATTAACTATTTGAAATCATAAAATTTGATTTAATAACATTTGGTTGTCGATTTGTTTGCATTTAAACGTTCATGTCTAAATGGGTTTTATAGAGAACCCGTTTGAATTTTAACCGAGTTAAAAGCTAAAAATTTGATTTAATAAAATTTGGTTGTCGTTTTGCTAGGATTAAAATGTGCATGTCTAAATGGGCTTTATAGAGAATCCGTTCGAATTTTAACCTAGTAAAAAGCTAAAAATTTGAGATTAATCTGTATAATTTTGTTCAAAAGACCATAAATAACTATTTAAAATCATAAAATTTGATTTAATAATATTTAGTTGTCGTTCTTTTAAGATTACAACGTCCATGTCTAAATGGGCTTTATAGAGAATCCGTTGGAGTTAAAACCAAGTAAAAAGCTAAAAATTTGAGATTAATCTGTATAATTTTGTTCAAACACTCATAATTAATAATTTGAACTCATAAAAATTGATTTAATAAATTTGGTTTTCGTTTTATTGGGATTAAAAGTGCATGTATAAATGGGCTTTATAGAGAATTCGTTCGAATTTTAACCGAGTAAAAAGCTAAAAATTTGAGTTTAATTTGTTCTATTTTGTTCAAATGCCCATAATTAACTATTTGAACTCATAAAATTTTATTTAATAACATTTGGTTGTCGTTTTGTTGGGATTAAAACGTGCATGTCTTAAGGCCTTCCAAAAGGTCAAGAGCCTCAGCAGAAGCAGGATCCGGGTAGAGGAGAGGCATAGAACAGCCACCAAGGACGATGCCGGAGGAGTCCCTGGCAATGACACCAGCTGCTGCACCTCTTAACACGGGGTCAAAAGCTCCATCCAAAATAAATAACATGACATAAATAACATAAATAAAATATAAATATATGCTCAAGCATAAGTAATGGGAAGTAAATACAAGAAATAACATATCAAAATTTGATTAATCTGTATAATTTTGTTCAGAAACCCATAATTAAAAATTTGGACTCATAAAATTTGATCTAATAATATTTAGTTGTCGTTTTGTTGGGATTAAAACGTGCATGTCTAAATGGGCTTTATAGAGAATCCATTCAAATTTTAACCGAGTAAAAAGCTAAAAATTTGAGTTTAATCTGTATAATTTTGTACAAACGAAATAATTATCAATTTGAAATCATAATATCTTCTTTAACAAAGTAAAAAGTTAAAAATTTTAGATTAATCTGTATTTTTTTTTGTTAAAAAGCCCATAATTAACTATTCGAAATCATAATATTTGATTTAATAACATTTGATTTTCGTTTTTTAGGATAAAAACGTGCATATCTAAATGGGCATTATAGAGAATCCGTTCAAATTTTAACCGAGTAGAAAAGCAGAAAATTTTAGATTAATCTATATAATTTTGTTCAAAAACCAATAATTAACTTTTTGAAGTCATAAAATTTGATTTAATAACATTTGGTTATCGTTTTGCTGAGATTAAAATGTGCATGTCTAAATGGGCTTTATAAGGAAAACGTTAGAATCTTAACCAAATAAAAACCTGGAAATTTTAGATTAATCTTTATAATTTTGTAAAAAAAACCCATAATTAAAAATTTGGACTCATAAAACTTGATTTAATAATATTTGGTTGTCGTTTTGTTGCGATTAAAACGTGAATGTCCAAAGGGGCTTTATAGAGAATCCGTTCAAATTTTAACAGAGTAAAAAGCTAAAAAAAATTGAGATTAATCTGTATAATTTTTCTCAAACGCTCATAATTAACTATTTCAACTCATAAAATTTCATTCAATATTATTTGGTTTTCCTATTGTTGGAATTAAAATATACATATCTAAATGGGCTTTATAGAGAATCCGTTCGAATTTTAACCGAGTAAAAAGCTAAAAATTTGAGATTAATCTGTATTTTTTTGTTAAAAAGCCCATAATTAACTATTTGAAATCATAATATTTGATTTAATAACATTTGGTTGCCATTTTGTTAGGATTAAAACGTACATATCTAAATGGGCATTATAGAGAATCCATTCGAATTTTTAACCGAGTAAAGAGTAGAAAATTTTTGATTAATTTGTATAATTTTGTTCAAAAGCCCATAATTAACTCTTTGAACTCATAAAATTTGATTTAATAGCATTTGGTTGTCGTTTTGCTGAGATTAAAATGTGCATGTCTAAATGGGCTTTATAAGGAATCCGTTCGAATCTTAAGCGAATAAAAAGTTGGAAATTTTAGATTAATCTTTATAATTATGTAAAAAAGACCATGATTAAAAATTTGGACTCTTAAAATTTGATTTAATAACATTTGGTTGTCGTTTTGTTGGGATTAAAATGTGAATGTCTAAAGGGGCTTTATAGAGAATCCGTTCAAATTTTAACAACGTAAACAGCTAAAAAATTGAGATTTATCTGTATAATTTTTTTCAAACGCCCATAATTAACTATTTGGAATCATAAAATTTTATTTAATAACATTTGGTTGTTGTTTTGTTGGGATTAAAACATGAATGTCTAAAGGGGCTTTATAGAGAATCCATTCAAATTTTAACAAAATAAAAAGCTAAAAATTTGAGATTAATATGTATAATTTTGTTCAAAAGCCCATAATTAACTATTTGAACACATAAAATTTGATTTAATAACATTTGGTTGTCGTTTTGTTAAGATTAAAATGTTCATGTCTAAATGGGCTTTATAGAGAATCCGTTTGAATTTTAACCAAGTGAAAAGCCAAAAATTTGAGATTAATATGTATACTTTTATTCAAAAGACCATAATTAACTATTTAAACTCATAAAATTTGATTTAATAATATTTGGTTGATGATTTGTTTTGATTAGAACGTGGATGTCTAAATCGACTTTATAGAGAATCTGTTCGAATTTTAATCGAGTAAAAAGCGAAAAGTTTGAGATTAATCTGTACATTTTTTTCAAAAACCCATAATTAACTATTTCAACTCATAAAATTTCATTTAATAGCATTTGGTTGTCGTTTTGTTAGGATTAAAATGTGCATGTCTACATGGGCTTTTTAGAGAATCCGTTCGAATTTTAACCGAGTAAAAAGCTGAAATTTTTAGATTAATCTGTATAATTTTGTTCAAAAGCTCATATATAACTTTTTAAACTCATAAAATTTGATTTAATAATATTTGGTTTTCGTTTCGCTGGATTAAAATGTGCTTGTCTAATTGTGCTTTACAGGGAATCCGTTCGAATTTTAACCGAGTAAAAAGTTGGAAATTTTAGATTAATCTCTAGAATTTTGTTCAAAAGCCTATAATTAACAATTTGGAATCATAAAATTTAATTTATAAACATTTGGTTGTCGTTTTGTTGGGATTAAAACGTGCATGTCTAAATGAGATTTATAGAGAATTCGTTCGAATTTTAACGGAGTAAAAAGCTAAAAATTTGAGATTATTCTATATAATTTTGTCGAAAAGCCCATAATTAACTATTTGTACACATAGAATTTGATTTAATAATATTTTGTTGTTTTTCTATTGTGATTAAAACGTGCAAGTCTAAATGAGCTATATAGAGAATCTGTTTAAATTTTAACCGAGTAAAAACTAAAAATTTTATATTAATCTATATAATTTTGTTCAAAAACTCATAATTAACAATTTGAACTCATAATATTTGATTTAATAACATTTGGTCGTTGTTTTGTTGGGATTAAAACGTGCAAGTCTAAATGGGCTTTATAGGGAATGAAGTCAAATTTTAACAGGGAAAAAAGTTTGAAAATTTTAGATTTATATGTATAATTTTATTCAAAAGACCATAATTAAAAACTTTGACTCATAAAATTTATTTAATAACATTCAGTTGTAGTTTTGTTGGGATTAAAACGTTCATATCTAATTGGGCTTTATAGAGAACTAGTTCGAATTTTAACCTCGTAAAAAGCTAAAAATTTGAGGTTAATCTCTATAATTTTGTTCAAAAGCTCATAATAAATATTTGAACTCATAAAATTGGATTTACTAACATTTGGTTGTCCTTTTTATGATTAAAACGTTCATGTCTAATTCAGCTTTATAGAAAATCCGTTCGAATTTTAACCGAGAAAAAATCTAACAATTTTAAATTAATCTTTATAATTTTTTTCAAAACTCATAATTAAATTTTTGAACTCATAATATTTGATTTAATAACATTTGGTTGTCGTTTTGTTGGGATGAAAATGTTCATATCTAAATGGGCTCTATAAATAAACCGTTCGAATTTTAACCGAGTAAAAAGCTAAAATTTTGAGATTAATCTATATAATTTTGTTCAAACTCCCGTAATTAACTTTTTGAACTCATGAAATTTGATTTAATAATATTTGGTTTTCGTTTTGTTTGGATTAAAACATGTATATCGAAATTGGCTTTATAGAGAATCCGTTCGAATTTAACTGAGCAAAAAGCTAAAAATTTACGATCCGCAGAAAACATTATGTCTCGCGATCTGGAAATATCTGCGGAGATGGATACTGAAACCCTCCGCGGATGGGTGGATGCCCATAATTAACTATTTGAACTCATAAAATTTGATTTAATCACATTTGGTTTTCGTTTTGTTGTGATTAAAACATTCATGTCTAAATGGGCTTTATAGAGAATCTGTTCGAATTTTAACCGAGTAAAAAGCTTAAATTTTGAGATTAATTTGTATAATTTGTTCAAAAGACCATAATTAACTATTTGAACTCAAGAATTTGATTTAATAACATTTGATTGTCGTTTTGTTGGGATTAAAACGTTCATATCTAAATTGGCTTTATAGAGAATCCGTTCGATTTTTTTTGAAAGAAAGGGCCTCACTAAAGAACCCCTATATCCAGTCACCTCGAGTGGTGAGCAGGCCCCTATGGGAAAAAGAGTACTCATGATTTTGTTGAGAAGAAGTGGAGAACCTCTCTGAATTTACAAAAGCCCGAATAAAATCGGGGAAGTTACAACCAAAAGAACAAGAAGTAAAAGAACGCAAAGCCTAGTAACTAAGACAAGAGCTACAACGTTTGCGTCTTTAGGTACAAAACAAATTTTACAATCAGACAAAGTACCGAGAGTAGAGCGGATGCGAGACACCAAATGTTGCACGGTAGAAAGATCTTGATGATGTATGTTGTTAACCTTGTTGGCAATGGAAGTTGAATCAGTTTCAAAGACCACATGAGTCCACCCATTAGTAACTTCAAACTTTAGAACCTCCAAAATGGCAAGAGCCTCAACATAAGTAGAGTCCAGGCAAATGAGAGGCATAGAACAACAACCAAGGACGACGTCGGAGGAATCCCAGGAAATGATGCCAACAGCAGCACCTCTTAACACGGGGTCAAAGGCGCCATCTGTGTTAATCTTGACAAAACCAGGATCCGGTTTCATCCATCTAGCTTGAGCAAAAGTGGGCTCAGCTAACCGGGAACGTAGGTGGGAGGCATCAGTAATGGATGTGTAGTCATTAAAAAGTTTTTGTGCATTAGAAATAGTTAACCAAACCGATCGGAGATAATTATTATGGACAAAGTCATTTCGGCAATTTCATAAATTCCAAAGGATCGTGAAAAGAAGTGAAAATTGATATAAGGAGAGAAAAACAACTGCTTTAGAAAGCCACTGGTGGGGTGAGGCAAAGGTATTGGAGAAAATTCATGTTGGAAGCCATACCAACTAGAGTGCCTCCTTGGCGCTAGGACAATCCCTTATATTATGGAGGGTGTTTTCGATGGTCATATTACATATCGGGCATACACCCGTGCCAGGATTGGCTTGAAGGATTTTATGGCCAGATGGGAGTGCATCATGACATAAACGCCATCCAAAGGTACGAACCTTGGGTAGAGTAGGCAGTTTAGATATAATTTTCCAAAGTTTGGAGGGCCTGTTAACTGTCCCTAGTTGTAACTGCAAAAATTGGTAACTAAAACGAATCGTGTACACACCAAAGTCATGGTGACCCCAAAGGGTGGTGTCTTTTGTATCATTAATAAAGGATAAATTAAGGATGGTGTTGGCGTCTTCGTGGGAGAAATATGCTCTAAGTTTTGATTTATCCCATCGGGTAAATTTAGCAACATAAAAGTACCTGCTCGAAGAGGGACTTCGTCATTTACCTCATAATCACCATAAAGGTTGATAGGCTCGGAGCCACCCTATTTGTCAAAATGGATTTGAACTTGGCTAGATATACCTAGGCGTTTGAAAAGCCATCGTAAAGATTAGAGATTGCAGTGCTAAGGCCTTTCCAAGCAAAAAAAGATCTCCGAGTGTGATCAGAGTTGAGGTTAGATCCCGATGAGACATTTGTTACCCATACTAAGGAGATTATCATGTTCACAAACTAGACGCCAGATCTGTTTACCGAGTAAAGCAATATTGAAATGGTGAAGATCACAAAACCTTATTCCTCCTGCTGCTTTCGGCAGACAGACGGTGTCCTAAGGAAGAATATGCCAACCTCGTTTGTCAGCTTTCCTAGACCACCAATAATGGTGTATCAAATTGGTCATACCATCAATAATATTTTGGGGTAAAAGATAGCAAGACATAATATATTGAGGTATATATTGGATGACAGATTTAATGAAAATTTCTCTACCACTAAAGGAGAGGAGATTTTTATCCCAATTACTCAGTCGGGCATTCATTTTTTCCCTGGTGAAACCCACGGTTACTGTCTTGTTGTTTCCAATAAGGAGAGAGACTCCAAGATAAATATCAGGATCATCCACTTCTCATACATGAAAGATATCATTGATATCTGATAGGCGTATAAGCGCTATTTTGGATGCAAGTGTATACGTCTTCAAGTAATAAAATGATAAGTATATCGTGTATCGTCTCCATAGGTATTGATATACTTAATATGTCTTCCTTTATTCCCTTGCTCCTGAGAATAAAATAAAAACACAAATAAGATGACTTATTTTATCTAACTAAATAATTAACTAACCAAACATAAAATAAAGAGTTGAGAATGATTATAGAGAAAGCAAGTAGGATCCAGTTGTGTCAATTAGTGGATTCAATTGATCTTCTTCTTGCCCAATGCAATCGCACAACACTGCTTCAATAGTACTGCAGATACTACCTCGGCAATGCTCGTGCTCCTTTTCCGCGATAATCTCTTGCTCATGGGCAAAAGTATCAAAGTTCAGCCAAGTATCTGTAAGTGAGTCCGCTCATCTCTAAGTCAAAGTACTGTTGATGCTCAGTCCTTGATGATACCTCTCGGCGTAAACTAAAGATAACCACCAACCAATCCAACACATCTTTTAGCTGCTGAAACTCTTAACCTACCCCTTAGTGCCTCCACAAGGGTATAGGCCGAGATAGTACCGCTGCCACGGTACTTATCACTTTCCTGAATCTACACCTCTCGATGGTAGATAAATAGATTACTTGCAAACTTCCCTCTCGGGCTTGGATACAAGAACAAGAAATGACAATAGGATAAACAAACTCTGATTTTATTGCATAAGAACAAGAATAAAAGAATCAATCTCCTCTCACTAATATCAACAATCTTCACCTATCCCTAAGAAGTTTAGAACATGTTATCGTGGAAGTACAATTCTTAGGGAGGAAGGGTTTTCTCTACAAATCGGCTCTCCTAGACAATGTGGCCGGCTAGTATATTTATAGTCTTAGCCTAGGGCAAATCTTTCCTAAATAGACTTCAACTTGGAGTAGGGAACAAGTTTTCCTCAAGGATTCTGATATTTCT
This sequence comes from Abelmoschus esculentus, assembly GCA_035048815.1. Lineage (NCBI taxonomy): Eukaryota > Viridiplantae > Streptophyta > Magnoliopsida > Malvales > Malvaceae > Abelmoschus > Abelmoschus esculentus. The sequence continues at coordinate 13,739,303 of JAUCBN010000007.1, read as the reverse complement.
AAGTTTGCCGCCTTCTAGAAAGGTTTTCCTGCTTTGTCTTTAAATTGGGCTTTGAGCACGCTAGCCTGGTCCAATTGATGCACTATGTCTTCCAGAATATTCTCTATATTTTTATCTTTCAATGCTCCTCCATTGTTGGTGCTGCCACACTAGATTCTACCGCGGCCACACTTCTGCCTCAGCCTTAACATAGTTTTTCTACCGCTTCGGCTCTAGATATTCCTGCATGTATAGAAATTGTGATAATGTATGCATTCTCTATAAATATTAACTTTGTATGCGGTGATAACGGAATATTCAATATTTGAGCAAAGAGTATATGATTCGGTTCAAGTGGGTGTATATTAGGTGCATAAAATACCATAAGAAGGGTAGTAAATAACTGCCTTTTAGGCACTCATCAAATACCCCCAAACTCGAACTATTGTTTGTCCTCATGCAATGCCAAACATAAAATTGTTAAACCTTACTCCGCTTTGGTCTTACTTTTCCATCTATTCTCCCTACCATGGTCATGTCTATTTCTCCGTTTTAGCCACTAGTTTACCCAATGACTTCTATTAAGAAACAAACTCTAGTGCTATATGAGTGTGTGCGTTTAATGGACAAGGCTGATTCAAGGCTTTCTTAGATAAACTCTAAGTTCAAGACAAGTAGAATCTTGGATTAGCTATCTCCTTAAAACAACCAGTCTTAAGCCAATTTCGTACACATCAAGATATGTATTTTCTATTTCTTTCTTTTTCTCATTTATTCTTTTTCTTATTTAGAACCTATTTAGCATACTAGAGCCAATTTCGGGCACCTCTAGCATGAAGGAGAGCAAAACTAGAGCTGGTGATAGGCACCTCTAGTTATTTTTCCAACAAGTTCTAAGTCTTTATCACCTAAGTTTATTAAAAGAACTCCTAAATCAAACAAGTCCAAAAAGTGTTTATTTTCTGTCTAACCCTAAAGCAAGCTTCTAAGTTTTATTCCATGTGTATCCTATGGTTATCGCTTCAAAACAGTACTTGGCCATGGTAAGGAGAAAAATTTCTGTAGCCTTAAAAGAGTAAACTAAAGCAAAACTGACATAAGACAGTACAAAATTATAAACATAAATTCAAGAAAAGAGAATATTAAAAAAAATCAGTAAAAATTTACTCCCTTTTTTGTTATTGTCGCGACATTGGGTAGCCTCGGTAGTGCTTCTGCACCTTCAATCTCCCCTAAACTCAAACCGATCATTATCCTCAATGCTCAAAATATAAAGTAAACAGCAAAAGAAAACAAGAATAATAAAGCAACAGTATTTAAATAGATTCTGATTGTGATTCAGAAGAGCTGCTGGAGATAGCTGCCCTCCTACGTATTCTTGCTGATGCTTTCATTCTTGGTCCTTGTCCAAGTGATTGTTGTGTTTTTGCCTGTTAGGGCGGCTACACTCTGGTGGGCATTGTGCGGTGCGGCGGGGCTGTAACTTCATCTCCATCCTCTTCGTCGTCTGTATGCATCACCTCAGTTTCTCCCCCAAACTTGGCAGTTGGTATCCTCTCTTGGGTATGTGATGAGCTCTCATGGACATAGTCATTGATCTGTCTAGAGAGACTATCTTCAGAAAAACTATCGATGAGGATAAGATTTTGTTGTGGAGAGTTGAAGACAACTCTCCTCTTTGATGATCGCCTGATGTTGGATGATGTGACGGCCGTGCCTGTAGGTCTGGATGGTCCGGTAGCGTGAAACTGTTGTTATGGCCTAGCAGCAAAGGGTGATCTAGGCCTTGGAGCAGGTGTTGTCTTTATGAATGATGCGCCAGTAACGAAAATATTGGGTGGGAAATCTGGAAACTGCATCCCATGGGTGGGAAAGTTCTGAGTCAGTATATTGGCGAGGGTGTTGTTGAAATTTCTCTGATATTCCATGTAGCATTGTTGAGGTGTTTCCTGCACTGGGTCGGCTTGGGTGATCTGCATCACTCTGTGGCAGAATTCTTTTATCCAGCCTTGCCTTTGTGATGTATATTCATCGGTTGATTCTATCGGTACACCTGCAGGAATGCATAGAGCAGAGATTAAACTAGGGAAATATAATGGACCTCGTTCTTTCTTACCGCAGTCATAGATTTCTTGAAGAATTATCTCTTCAGCATTGATTGTCCTTTTGTTGATGATTGAATGAATGAGCAACAATCTTTTTCTGTCAATTGTGCTGCTATGAGAAGTGGGCATGAGGTATCGTTTGACAAACGTGCACCACAACTTTGCTTCGGGTTTAAGGCTGAGCCTTGTTACACAACCCCTATGGGCACCGGTTTCCATGGAGTATTGTCGTAGCAGAGGTCGTCCTTGATAGCCTCGTATTCCTCGATATTTGCTGCAAATTCACCATGCTCATCGCGTATGGGGATCACGTCGTAGTAATCGTTGATTACCTCAGCATCAAATTTCACAGGCTTGCCTCGGCAGTAGATGAATAGCGTATCCTTGTTCGGGCAGTGCGCATTGAATTCTCTCACAATTGTTGCATTCGCTATGGGAGGTTGGAGGCAGAATTTATCCCAATCCTGGTCTTCAATTCTGTCGAACAAGAATTGGTCGATGCCATAGTTTTCGTCAGTGGTTTGCTGGAATCCTTGTTCCTCCCATAATTGTCGTACAACAAAAGATCTTTGAAAGCGTTCTGCTACGTTGCCGCTGGCAAATCGTCTGTATGCTGCCATGGATGTTGATGAGATATTCTTGAAGATAAATAGAAAGAATATGGGTAGGAATGCAGAGAGTTCTGAAAAGTTCAAGATGTAGTAAAAGCAAGATTGTTCAAAAAGATAAAGATAACAAGAATGCAAAGTAAATAATGCTCAGCAGTAGTCTGCTTATATAGGCTGTAAAAATATGACTGTTAAAAATACTAGCCGTTTGACATTTACTGCCTTGATTCACAATTAAGGTCGCGGCGAATTTCTCGGCAGATAGCCGTTACACTATTTCTGCCAGTTAGCAATTCTGTGGCTTCTGACATAGTGCTGTCGCAGCAGCAGACTTCCTGCTGTGGCAAATTTTTTACTGCATTCATAACTTTATTAAAAATTAAAAAAACACTGAATCTAAAATACTAAAAATAAAGAATGCTGATCATAAAGTAAAATAATAAAATACTGAAAATAACAAAATACTTAAAAATAAAGAATGTTGAAAATAATACTATATATACTAATCCTAATATAATAATTATAATTTGAAGGGAAGAGATTAGGTTACTTGTGGAGTGCATGTGAATGCATCTCCCATTTTTGTTATCTCTTTCTGGCCCGTATCTGTCTGCATGAGTTGCCCACTCGCTTTGTGTATTTGGCTTCCCCTTTGGGTTTTATTCTTTTACCGAATAGTCCATTGAGCGTGCTGCCCAGGCAGGATGTTTTGGTACCCTTGTTCGGTGTATGGAGAGCCTTACATTCTGTTGGAGCGTCTGAATTTGGGAGGTTGTGGAAAGCATTCAACTTGATTTGTTGATCATTTATTCGCATTGTGAGCTCGCCATTTTCCACATCAATGATGGTGCGTCCAACAGCAAGGAAAGGTCGACCCAATATGATCGGTGCATTGTCGTCGACTTCATAGTCAAGGACAAGAAAGTCAGCAGGGAAGATGGACTTGTCAACTTTCACCAGAATATCCTCGATTTTGCCTTCAGGATACACGTAAGACCGATCCGCAAGTTGGAGCAGTACTGTTGTTGGTTTCGCCCGTCCAATTCCGAGTTTCTGAAAAAATGATTTGGGCTTAAGTTGATGCTTGCTCCCAAGTCGCATAAGGCCTTTCCTTTGTAACCATCTCCAATTGCACAGGGAATTATGAAGCAGTCAGGATCTTTTAGTTTAGGTGGCATGCGATTATGTAGCATTGCCATGCAACCTTCAGTGGCTGCCACTATCTCAAATTCTCCTAGCCTTCACCGTTTGGATACTATGTCCTTTAAAAACTTGGCATAGTTGGACATTTGTTCAATCGCCTCAACTAGTGGTAAGTTAATATGGACCTGCTTCAGGATGTCTAGGAACTTCTGAAATTGGTGGTCCTATTTTTGCTTCTTTAACCTCTATGGAAAAGGAAGTGGTGGTCTGATATCCTCTAGGTTTCCTTGGATATTGTGTTTTATACATGGGGTGAATTTTTCTACTGCTGCCTCGGTAGAAGGTTCTGATACTGCTGGTTCTGTTGCCGTGGTAGAGCTTTCGACAGGGTCCTGCTCAGCCTCTGAGTCCTCATGTGGTGGTTGTTCTGGTTGGACTCTTTCGGTTGAGGTCCCTTCTTTATTTTTTAGCTGTAAGCCACTTCTGGTGGTGATTACTTTACATTGCTTATGAACTAATACCTTAACAACTTCAGTATTGCTAGGTAATCCTCCAGGTGGTCGAGTGCTTTGGCGTTGGGCAAATTGACCAACCTGGGTTTCTAGGGATTTTATTGCAGCCTCTTGGTTCTACAGTCTCATCTCCGTTCTGTTCATGAAGTCATCAGTACGCTTCATGAAGCGTCTATTCTCTATCATGTAGGCATCAGTCTTTGACATGAAAGCTGTGAGAGAATCTGCCAATGCATTTATTGACCGTTGTTGTTGTACTTGCTGCTGCGGCATTGACTGCTGAGTGTTCTACTGCGGCAGGTTCTGGTTTTGATGCTAAAATCCAGGGGCTTGTGTAGTTGGATTCAAGGCATTGTTAGGTTTACTTCAAGAGAAGTCCGGATGACTTTTCCAAGATGGGTTATAATTGTTAGATATGATTGAATTGTTTCTGTTATCGTTTCCAACTTATAGGCCGGTCTCCTCATCTGGCATATAATTTGATGAGTTAACTACCTTAACCTCATGTATGCTTCTTTGGTTTTGCATGTTCTAAACCATCTTGGTCAGAGAACCAATTGTGTTGCCACCGAACTTGATTTGTCTAATTCATGATCTGTGGCATGAGGTCTTATTTCTCCTCACCTCGATGTGGGAAATTGGTAATCGTTCCTTGCGAATTTGTTCAGAATTTCAATATCTTCCGCGGGTGCTATATCTAAAAGTGTCTCATTTGCGGAAGCGTCTAGCATCATCCTTGTGGAGGCATTAGTAGCGTTGTAGAACATGGAGACTTGCGTCCACAAGGGAAAACCATGTAAGGGGCATTTGTTTAATAGTTCCTGTAACGTTCCTATGCCTCGTACATCAGTTCATCTTCATCTTGCCGGAATAATGTAATTTAATTATGAATGCGGTCATATAGATTTGTTGGATTGAACCTCATAATGAATTCTCGGCAAAGTTTCTCCCAAGATCCGATTAATCCTGTTGAGATGCCATTCAACCAAGTCTGCGCCCTATCCCTCAGTGAATAGGGGAACATTTTTAAGTGCAGAATATCTTCACGGACTCCTTGAATCTTAAAAGAGTTGCACACTTCCATGAAGGATTTAAGATGTTGCCTTACATCTTCAGTAGCAGATCCACCAAACTGTCCAATTTTGTTCAACATGTTGAACATCACTCATTTAAGCTCAAAGTGAGTTGCTTCTATCTCTGGGGTAACTACACCAGGGTTAAGTCCGTTTAGATCCTCCACCAGATAATCTCTGACAGTAGGCTGCCGTGGCAATGGATGCGGCATTGGCTGCTGCGGCATTGCTGGCGGTAGTACATTATGATCAATAGGTCCTCTAGGTGGATTGTCCATGGCTTGGAAAAGATTTCATCTTAGATTATGTCTTGTACGTTCAATCTCAGGATCCAACTCGTACAATGGTCCACTCGGATTTGCCCTGGCCATAAACCAAATAAATAAAAATTAATAAAAACAAAAATAAAATAAAATTAAAGTTAAAGTTAGATAACTAATAATTAAAGAGCAAGGAAATTAAAGAAAACAAAATTCAGTTGCTAATCCCCGGCAACAACGCCAAAAACTTGATAGGCGTGGTATAAGCGCTATTTTGAGTGCAAGTGTACACGTCGTCAAGTAATAAAATGATAAGTATATCATGTATCGTCTCCACAGGGATTGATATACTTAATATGTTTTCCTTCGTTTCCTTGCTCTTGAGAATAAAATAAAAACACAAATAAGATGGTTTATTTTATCTAACTAAATAATTAACTAACCAAACATAAAATAAAGAGTTGAGAATGATTATAGAGAAATCAGGTAGGATCCAGTTGTGTCAATTAGTGGATTCAATTGATCTTCTTTTTGTTCAATGCAATCGCACAACACTGCTTCGATAGTACTGCAGATACTGCCTCGGCAATGCTCGTGCTCCTTTGCCGCGACAATCTCTTACTCGTGGCCAGAAGTATCAAAATTTAGCAAAGCGTCCGTAAGTGACTCCGCTCATCTCTGAGTCAAAGTGTTGTTGATGCTCAGTCCTTGACAATACCTCTCAGCGTAAACTAAAGATAACCACCAACCAATCCAACACTTCTTTTAGCTGCTCAAACTCTTAACCTACCCCTTAGTGCCTCCATAAAGGTATAGGCTGAGTTAGTGTCGCCGACACCGTACTTATCCCTTTCGTGAATCTACACCTCTCGATGCTAGATAAATGGCTTACTTGCAAACTTCCCTCTCGGGCTTGGATACAAGAACAAGGAATGGTAATAGGATAAGCAAACTCTGATTTTATTGCATAAGAACAAGAATACAAGAATCAATCTCCTCTCACTAATATCAACAACCTTCACCTATCCCTAAGAAGTTTAGAACATGTTATCGTGGAAGTACAATTCATAGGGAGGAAGAGTTTTCTCTACAAATCGGCTCTCCTAGACAATATGGTCGGCTAGTATATTTATAGTCTTATCCTAGGGCAAACCTTTCCTAAATAGACTTCAACTTAGAGTAGGGAACAAGTCTTCCTCAAGGATTATGATATTTCCAATTTTGCCGCCTTCTAGAAAGGTTTTCCCGCTTGGTCTTTGAATTAGGCTTTGAGCACGCTAGCCTGGTCCAATTGATGCGCTCTGTCTTCCAGAATATTCTCTATATTTTTATCTTTGAATGTGCCTCCATTATTGGTGCTGCCACACTAGATTCTGCCGCGGCCACGCTTTTGTCGCGACCTTAACATAGCTTTTCTGCCGCTTCGGCTCTGGATATTCCTGCATGTATAGAAATTGTGATAATGTATGCATTCTCTATAAATATTAACTTTGTATGTGATGATAACGGAATATCCAATATTTGAGCAAAGAGTACATGATTCGGTTCAAGTGGGTGTATATTAGGTACATAAAGTACCATAAGAAGGGTAGTAAATAACTGCCTTTTAGGCACTCATCAATATCCGTCCGAAGCGACGTGGAAGTTTTCTGAGAAAAGAAAATAGTAGACCTTTCAAAATTCACTTCCTGCCCAAACGATGTAGCGTAAGTATGAAGAGCATCCTTAAGGCGTTGAGCTTCTGTAGTTGTATTCTTAATGAAAATGACACAGTCGTCCGCAAAAAGGAGATGATTAACATGTGGCCCATTCTTGCTAACATAGAGTCCAAGGAGGTTACCATTTGTTTGCTCAGCATTGAGCAAGGTTGAAAGGCCTTGAGAACAGAAAAGAAACAAGAAAGGGGAGAGAGGGTCCCCTTTTCTTAACCCTCTAAAGGGTTTGAAAGGTCGTAAAAGGGAGTCGTTGATACGTTCTTGAAAGGATACCGAGGATACACACCTCATAATAAGGGAAACCCAACTGTAGTTGAATCCTAGACGAATCATAACTTGTTCTAGAAAAGGTCATTCAACACGGTCAAAAGCCTTTTCCATGTCTAGATTTAAGCTAGCACCTTTTGCAAGAGATGTTCCATCAGTATTTAAAGTTTTGATAAAGCTCATGGGCAATAAGAATGTTATCAGTAATGTTTCTTCCTTGAACAAAAGTAGCTTGATTGCCACTGATAAATAAGGGTATGATGGATTTTTGACGGTTAACAAGTACTTTCGATACAGTTTTTTAAATGATTGTACAAAGGCTAATAGGTCTGAGATGGTGCATTGTAGTGGGCTCACTTATTTTGAGGATAAGAACAATAATAGTACGGTTGACCTCTTCTATATTGATGGACCCTCTTAGGTGCCCCAGGTAGAGGTTTGTAAAATCTTGACCAAGGATATCCCAATGCTTTCCGAAGAAACCACTTGGGAATCCATCAACTCATGGGGCTTTCCTCGGATCAATATCAAAAAAAGCAATGGTTATTTCCTCTGGTGTGAAATCCTTATAAGATCATTGTTCATTGATTCAGTGACAATAGTGGGAATGTTATCCAAGATGGAAGAGGCAATATTAGGAGAGGAAGACGTAAAAAGGTTTTGAAAGTAAGTGATAGCAATAAACATGATGTCGTATGTATGTGTTTGCCATATATTTTGGTTGTTAAAAAGGCCAACAATATGATTCTTCCGTCGTCGGCTGTTTTCTCTGGTATGGAAAAAGGAAATATTTTTATCATTGTGTTTTAACCAGTGTGTCTGAGCTCGTTGAGCCCAATAGATTTCCTTCGCATTTAGCAAGCTATCAAGCTCACTTTTAGCAGAAATAAAGTTGTGGATTTCCGAATCAGAAAGATATCTTTTAAGACACATATTAATGAAATCGTTCAGTTGAGTCGCTCATTGGATTTAATACGCTTGTTAGTTTGCCTAATGGCCAGGAAGCATCCAATATCTTAAAGTTTCTGAAGAGTCGAGCGAGATTGGTTAGACCAAACCTCTCTAATACGATATAAAGCTTCAGGGTGATCAGCCCAGCAATTCTCGTAGCGAAAGAGATTATTAGGGTGTGCGGATCGAAGAGTTTGTGATGGGTTATTGTCTATTAAGATAGGGCAGTGGTCAGAATGTGCCTGAAAGAATGTTATAACTTGGTAGTTAGGGAAGGTAGTAAACCAAGTGGAGTTACCAAGGAATCTATCAATTCATTCCATAATAGTTTATGTATTATGACCAGATCTAGTCCATGTGAACCATCCAGACGTTGGTTTACAATCAAAAAGATCATTCTGATTAAGAAAATCTCTAAAATTATTAAATTGTGATCGCACACGATGGGAACCACCTTGTTTTTCATTGTCAAAGAGGATTTCATTAAAATCCCCCCAAAAAGACAGGGAATGGAAGATGTTCATTTTACAGTATCTATTAATTGCCAAGTTTTTTATTTGTTTGCTGTTTCGGGGAAACCATGTAAGCCGAAAAAATGGAATCGTAGTTGTCCAATAGAAATAATCACATCAATATGACGATCCGAGTAAGAAAGCAAATTAATAGTAGTTTTGTTGTTCCAAATAAGAGCAAGCCATGTACAGAAAGGGTTGGGTTCAATAGCTATGCAGCCATGTATTTCTAGCTTAAGCTTAATACAGTCCATATTATGTCTGTTTAACCTAATTTCAAAAAGAAAATGAATATCGGCATCATGATTTGAACAAGCACGATGTAGAGCAAGAATTGCTCAGGCATTGCCGAGACCCTAACAGTTCTAACATAATATTTTCATTTTTCTCGGCGAGGTTGATCACCGTCAACCACCGTCGGAGAGTTTTTAACGCTGCTCATCCCAGCTATATTAGCAGAGGCATTGGTCGAAGGACGAAGCCTCTTGGACATAATACCCTCATCAAAAGTTGGGGTACTTATTAAACCTCTGCTTGAAATAAGACGAACAACTCGTATAAAAGTTGGCATAGTGATTATAAGACTAGAAATGAGAGACATTGCAGAATTAAAAGTTACACCATGAAAGGTGTTAGTAGAAACCCGTGGGTTCAGGTAGAGACTAGAAAGGTTTTGAGAAGATGTATCGCAACAGAAATATCGTAGAGGGTGAAGAATTAAAGAACATGTCCTTGTAGTAGTTGAAAGAAGATACTTATCGCCAAGATATAAGGATATAATTGTCGATTTAGAGGAAGTATACTCTGGAAGAATATTGAGAGACTTGTGTGATAGAGAGACACCATGAATGATGTTGGAAAAAACCCTTTTCAAGGGTGGTATATTCGGACAAATAAAAAACTTGATAGAAGATAAATAGTAAACAGGAAAACCAAAATAAAAAAGTGGTATTTAGGTGGAAAAAAAGAAAGCAATCTAAAAAATAAATAGTTTGTTGTGTAATTAGAATAGAAGGCTCAGAGAGGTGGATATACCATGTAGAAAGAAGCACATCATTAAAACACATAAAGACAAAGATATCAATATTATTATTCAAGAAAAACCTCGAATAAAATGGCCTAAAAACAAAGGCTATACAGTTGTGCGCAAAGGATATAAGATTTTTCTTTTGGAACATAGTTTCGGCTAGACATAAGTAGGATCCAACAGCAAAAAACAGTGGACCATTAGAATGGTAAAATAATTTGGTTGAGAAAAATACACCAAAAAAATGTTGGTAAAGCCCCTTTGAAGGGGTGGTTGATGTAGATATGTAAGACAAAGAATAAAAGGAACATAGTAAAAGAAACAAAGAGTGTAATATAAATAAATCAGAATTAACTATAATATCAATAATAAGTTTTTTTGATTTTGAAAACAATAGTTATCTTACTTACGTGGCAACTAGGAAATTGATGAGGGCTTCGTCAGTAACCCAACGTCTGATGTCCAACATCATCAGAGTAACTTTTTGGACTGTTCAGAAGGACATGACTCTGTGTCGAGCATGGTTCGGACCATGGAGGGAGTATAGCACCAAGTCCATTAGCTTAAACGTACCTCTAATAATATGATTTGATAAAGGTACAAAATCCTGCCTAACAAGGTAACGATGACTAAGATTAGGCGAGGGTCATAGTAGCCATCGATCGATGTTCAATACGTTAATGAGGTAAGGGATTTGTTCTTCAAGGTAAAAGAGTAAGATGCCATGGTGAAGATGGTGTGGTAGCCCGGTTAAGACCCATATACAACAACTTGTAAAAGCAAAGGCAACAGCAGTCGTAGGGGTTTGTAAAAGAAAAATAAAAATTGAATCGTTCAAGAGGAGAGAGACGAGACTCGTCAACACCATGGACTGTAGCAAACGAAACAGGACTCACACCAAATTGCAAAGCTTGAGCAGGAAGATTGTTAAACGAGTCTTCTGATTTATTCTTAGAGTAGAGGGAAGGAAAATAAAGCCTTGCCAAGCCATCCAGAGGTATAAGAAGCTTGGTCTTACAAGAGAGAAACCAAGATATGTTTGGCCAAAAGGATTCGAGAAGGTTTAGAGTAAAAACACCAATTAAGATGTTATGATGTTCCCTTTCTGAGGGTGATAACGTGAAGGAAAGGCAACGATAGAATGAAAGAAAAGAATCAAACCCAAAGTATATCGGGATAGCATACCTGTATGAGTCCAATTCATTGAGTCCATTACTGTGATGGACAATATACTCGGTCGATAGCCAAAAAACCGTAAGTCTGTTAAGAAGAAGATAACATGGAAATGCACCTAAAGTCCAGCGAACATAAGCATACTCGATTGATCCTAGCCCTTTCCCAGAAAGCAAAGGAATTCCAATTAGGATAAATAAGAAGGAAAATAAAGGACAATTGGAGTAAAAAAAACTCCTTCCAAAACTTAAACACTAACCAGGCGTAGAAAAACACTAACCTCATCAAAGGAAAACAGGCGTAGAAAAAAACCATTATTCTTGGCGTAAGGAGCAGTACCACTAAGGCCTATCATAGACCTGACAGAAACTAAAACTGAGAAAGACCCGAGAATTATAATCCAGTGAGCCCTCAGGTTAGTCGAAAAACAAGGAGTAACATGAATAGGAATCCCCAAAAAGGGTGGCGTATTGGCATTGATAGCCATGAAAAGAAAAATAAATCAAAAAGGATTTATTGATATAAACAAAAACCAAAAGAGCATGAACGTTGCATATGTTTCCCAAAAACACCAGATTTGGATGTAACAAAGATGATCCAAAAATGTGGGCTGACAAAACACCAGCCTACATCTCCTCTAATATATGGCTTCAGAAGGATCCCCGGATGAACTGTGCGGAGCCAAAAATATCATAACCCTATATCCCTTGATAGAAGGAGCGAAAACTTATCTAATATGAGGTTCCAAACTTGCCATGTACTCATAAAGGAATATCGGCAGTAACAAGTTAAAAATAATAAACTAAAGCGATCTGATCAAAACCAAGATGAAACTCAATGTAACTTGGTTAGAGAACCGAATTCTCGGGTGAAGAAGGATACATGTATATGTGTTGGAAACCTTTGGAGCAACCAAAAATAATATACCAACAAAACAAAAATACGAAACAGACCAAACATAGAACGAAAAGCAAGAACCAAGAACAAAAACAAAGGAAGTGAGAACATACCACTGTAATCCAAAGACGTATACCAGCGTGAAGACCGAGAAACACTCGGACTGTCAGTTCAGCGAAGGAAACAAAGACAGGTTAGTTTGGCAAAGATTCCAAAGATATATGAATGTCGCAAAATACCAGAGTCTAGAGTCGCTTGAAAATGGTGTTAAAATGACCAAAAATGTTTGGCATCTTGGCTAGTAGCGGAGCATACTGGTCATAGAAGACCAGTAATTCGTCGATTTACTCAACTCTATATTGATGAGAAAGATCTGAATGATCGATGGAAAAAGAACACACAAGATTATGCTGGTAATGATAAAAAGATGCAGAACCAAAGTCATTAGGAACCATTCTGCCAGAAGTGAAGAAAAACACTTTGTACCAGATAATGAGTATTTAGAATAAAATCATGTAAAGGAGAAAAACTGGAATAAAATAGTATGCCTACCCATCGGAAGATGGTTGAAGATATCGACAGGATGCTAGTTTCTGTCTCTCCTTGAAGGATGAGAAGCGAATCCATGGAGGCGAAGCCGAAGTTGATCTCCAAAAAGAAGATATTGGAAGAAAAAAGAAAAAAAGAGAGGGATGAGAGAAAAACAGAGGAGAGAAAAAAGTGATCCATCCCAGTTCGATTAATTAACTCATTTGAATTTTAATCGAGTAAAAAGTTCAAAAAAGCTAAAAAAATTTAGATTAAACTGCATAATTTTGTTCAAAAGCCCATAATTAACTATATGAACTCGTAAAATTTGATTCAATAATTTTTGGTTGTCTTTTTGTTGGATTAAAATGTGCATGTCTAAATGGGTTTTATAGGGAATCTGTTCAAATTTTAACCAAGTAAAAAGTTAGAAATTTTAGATTAATCTCTAAAATTTTGTTCAAAAGCCGATAATTAAACATTTGGATTCATAAAATTTGATTTAATAACATTTGGTCGTCGTTTTTTTGGGATTAAAATGTGTATGTCTAAATAGGGTTTATAGAGAATCTGTTCGAATTTTAACAAACTACAAAGGTAAAAAATTGAGTTTAATCTGTAAAATTTTGTTCAAAAGCTCATAATTAACTATTTGAACTCATAAAATTTCATTTAATAATATTTGGTTGTCGTTTTGTTTGGATTAAAACGTGCATGTCTAAATTGGCTTTACAAGAAATCAGTTCGATATTTAACCTAGTAAAAAGTTGGAAATTTTAGATTAATCAATATAATTTTATTCGAAAACACATAATTAAAAATTTGGACTCATAAAATTTGATTTAAAAACATTTGTTTTTTGTTTTGTTGGCATTAAAACGTACATGTCTAATTGGGCTTTATTGAGAATCTGTTCGAATTTTAACCGAGAAAAAAGCTAAAAAATTGAGATTAATTTGTATAATTTTGTTCAAAAGCCCATAATTAGCTATTTGAACTCATAAAAATTATTTTAATAACATTTGGTTTTCGTTTTGTTAAGATTAAAATGTGCATGTCTAAATTGGCTTTATAGAGAATCCGTTCAAATTTTAATCGAGTAAATAGCTGAAAATTTGAGATTAATATGTATATTTTTGTTCAAAAGCCTATAATTAACTATTTGAACTCATAAAATTTCATTTAATAACATTTAGTTGTAGTTTTGTTAGGATTAAAAATGTGCATGTCTAAATGGCCTTTATAAAGAATCTGTTCAAATTTTAACAGAGTAAAAAGCTGAAAATTTTAGATTAATCTATATAATTTTGTTCAAAATCTCATAATTAACTTTTTGAACACATAAAATTTGATTTAATATCATTTCGTTGTCATTTTGTTGGGATTAAAACGTGCATGTCTAATTGGTCTTTACAGGAAATACGTTCGAATTTTAACCGAGTAAAAAGTTAAAAATTTTAGATTAATCTCTATAATTTTGTTCAAAAGTCCATAATTAAAAATTTGGACTCATAAAATTTTATTTAATAACATTTGGTTGTCGTTTTGTCGGGATTAAAATGTGTGTAATCACTATTTTATCTGGGTCTAAACTCGTTTTCTTATTTTGTTTCAATTCGAATAATGGGCTTGTAATAATAAAAAATGCAAAATTATTTTATGTATTTCCCTTTTTTATGTTGGTTTCATTTCAATTTTATCTTGTTATTGTTAAAATATATATATACCCTATTTGTTGTTAAAACCAGCAATCAAAATATATTAAAATATTTTTTATTACATATATTTATATTCAATACTTTGAAAACAAAAGTCTATATGTTAGCCCTTAATTTTCGTTTTCGATCACTCTAGCATTTTTATTATTAATATTTTGTTTTTATTATAAATATTTATTTATTATTATTATTTTATTATATTATGTGTATATAAATAATATAAATAAACAACCCGTATTTAAAAGTCTATTTGTTTTATTACAAACCCAAATGTATAACATATTACAAAGCTTATAACAAAAAAAATAATAATTACACCAAGCCCACTTCCTTAGCCCATCTGCTAATTACACAAGAAACCCTAATCATCTTTTTCTAACATTCGCAACCAATTAGGAGCCGTTGGATCTAATCCATGATCAAACGGCCACGATCAAAGAGGAGAAGCTTCCAGATCCCCACGCCTCACACGCGCGGCCATCTGGCTCCCACCACGCGCGCGTGAGGAGCACGTGCCCGACGTTTCCTCTGCCCATCTGTCTCTTCGAATTCCTTCACCGTCGGCCATATCTTCGATTGTCCTTTTTTCGGCGTTCAACTCGCACAAGAAAACAAAGAACCCAGTGTCAGAATCGTACGAGTACACCAAGAAAAAAAATAGAGATCTACAATGAAAAATTCAGAGATTCATTACAAACTGGCCAGACATCAGTGAGCATAACCAACAAATTTCATAGTAGAAATCGTAGCATATACATCCAAGAATAAAAACATCACGAGCAATGAGAGAGATTTTTATTTTTCTCATGTAAAATCGGTTATTTAAGCCGATCTAAATAATTGAAAAAGGGGGTTCCCTTTTTTTGAGATCAATAGAAACCAATAGATCTTAGAGGTAAAAAAAACTCTCTTTTTTCGCACAGAGGAAGTAGGGGAACCGAAGAGATTAGTTTGGAAAGTTTTTTTTACCTTTGTTTTTCCTTCTGGTCTTTCGCTTTTCCTTCTTTTTTCGATGACAAGCCTCGCGATCCTCGTATCATTGTCGGTGAGCCAGACTTAAAAAGGGGACGGAGGCTCGTCTTTTTCGTTTTTCTTTTTCGAAAAAAACTTCGGTTCGTTTTGCACAAATGAAATAGTGTTTTGGATGTTGTTTTTACAAAGAAAAGGGGAATATATGGTTTTAGTTTTGAAAAACCTTCAAAAATAAGGGTTTCGTTTTCTCCGGCCACCACTGGCGGTGGCCTGTAACTGGATTTTATGGCGTAGCATGGTCGGATTCTGGGTTCACCTGGTTTCGAAGATGAACAATCTAATGTTCATCCTTCGTCAAATGAACACTCAGAGAGTGTTTTAGTTTCGGTTTTGCTTAAAATGATAAAGGGGATGATTTTAATTTTGTATTTATTATTTATACTTAGTCCCCCTTTTAAATTTAGGTTTTTAGCATCATAAAGCCTCACGTCCTTTTGAAATCATAGCCTCAATCCCTCCAATTTTTGTTTTCCATTCAATGTTGTCACTGATTCGTTATAATTATTGTTTTAAATTTGGTTTTTTCATTTGGATATCGCTCCGTGCCTAGAAGGTTAACTTTGAGCCCTTCCCCTTGGTTAAATAATTTTATGAGTCCCCACCATTTTGTTTTTGATTTCAATTGGGTCATTTCCAGTGGCCAAATTTCTTTATTTAGGTCTTTTTATTTAATTTGATTATCTTTTTATTTATTTATTTATTTATTTATTTTTCTTCATGTGAATTTTTGTTGTATATTATTTATCATATTTTTTATGTTATTACAACATGTTTTTATCATTTCATTTATCCATTTATCTTCATGCTGCATGTCTCTATTCATGTGTGTAATTTTGATATGTTATTTCTTGTATTTACTTTCCATTACTTATGCTTGAGCATATATTCATATTTTATTTATTTTATTTATGTCATGTTATTTATTTGTCCATGTATTTATGTTTTTTGATCATTTATATGTTTTTTCTTATTTTATTCATTTAATTGATTTCATTTAAAAAAAGACATTGATTTGGGGATTCAAAACTACTATTTCTAGTTTATTCCTTTTTTAAAAAAATTTCAACTTCATAAAAATTCTTTTATAATTTTCTTTACTTTTTTAAAAACAACATTTATTAGATTTTTTAATTTTGATCTTTTTTTATTTTTCGTAAAAAGGGAAATTTATATATTTTGTTTCTTTTCCTATTTATTATATCTGACCTTTAATATGTATTAAATTTTTTTTCCTTTGATTATGCTTTTATTTTATTATTTAGTGCATTTTTACTACTTTGTGTATCTTATTATTGTCCCCTTTTTTATATATGGCATGTATGTTTAATTATTGTGTTTCATATTATGCCATTTGCTTTTTTATATATTGTGTTTATATTTGCTCAAATCACATTTCACACTTTATCAATTAACGAACTTAATGATTACGCCTTTATTCGGTCGTAACGGACCCGTGTTCCAACGTAGTGGTTGCGGTGTATATGTTGCCTTCGAATAAAGACACGATAAAAAATAAAGTTGAATTTGAATCTTTAATCAAGCCATAATTTAAACGCCACTCTAATTTATAAATTTTAAAATTAATTAAGTGGTTATTTTAAAGGTGCCAATTTTGGGTTGTTTTTAAACCCTAAACCCGTTTTAAACTGTAACCGACTCTCGAACCCAATTTTGAAGAATCTCTGAGGGGGTTTACGGTGTCCCGCCTACCAAAATGATCGGTGGCGACTCCACCCTTTTTAAAATATTTTCCAACTTTTTTAATCATTCTACACCCGATTTTTTAATTATTTTAAATTCAAACCCTAATTTCATTTTTCCCTTTTAATTCAATTTTCAATTTAGGGTTTCAAACCCAAATTCAAAATATTTCCCAATTTTTAAATCTTTGATTTTCAAATCGAACCCCCTAAATTCCCAATATCAATTTCAATCCTAGTCTTCAAACCCCTAATTTAAAATTCCCAATTTTATCCCCAATTTTCAAAATCCCTAATTTCTAGTTCTAAATTCCCTTTTCCAATTTAAAACCTAATTTACAAATCTTTGAAGTTTCAACTAGTGACCTCTTTCCCTTTTTTAACACCTATTTTTATTACACTTAATTTTCAAATTTTTTAAAACTTGAAATTTTTTAAATTAGCGAAAGGGTCACTATAGTTGGCGACTCCGCTGGGGATGTTTTTTTTTTTAAAAACAAACGAGTCATGACTTATTTTCAAAAATACCGCTTAACTAATTTTGGAAATTAAAGTGGCAATTAAATTATCATTTTTTTATTTATTCGAGGTAATATCATTTAAACCTGTCTCTCTAAGTGGGGAAAACACTAGTGCTTTCGTGAGGATATCGTTCCTTCGTATGGTCCTAGCAAAGTACCTTCGGGGCTCGACTACCCTATGCTTTCGTGAGGATATTGTTCCTCCGTATGGGCATAGCGAAAGGGTCCCCTAAATTGAACTCGATCTAGATGAGCCTATAATGGTAACGATTGGGGGCCTTGCTACTTTTAGAAGAGGACAGCGAGAACAATTTGGGTACCTCATAGAACCAAAAGTGTATTTACATAATATAGAAAACCTACCCGATTAGAGTCATGCGGTTAAACTAGGTTCTGTTAGATGAGATAAACAGGGTTGCTCTGTCTCCTTTCTTGCTTGCTTCATCATTTTTGCATTGACATTTCATGAACATGCCGGTCTAAATGGTTTGTCCAATTAGAGGCTTTCACCACAGTAGAGAGTTAAAACAAAAAATAGGAAGACAAATGAGTAAAGGAAGAAAAAATGAGAAGAAAGAAAGAGACAGAGGCAAAAACAACGAGATAAAAAAATAATAAAAGAAAAAAGAAAAAAAGAGAAGAAAAAAAAGGAAAATAAGAGGAAAAGTAAAACCTTTTAATCAATGAAAGTTGCTCAAAGGGCGATCACTAGCATGATCAACACTTTCGCTTGCATTCATTTTTGCATTTTCATGCACATCACGCATACATTTTTGCATTCATCACTAAAACAAGGAGATTGACCTTGGATACCTCGTGGCAGTTTTGTCAAGCCACAACCATTCTACACTCTTACAACACTCGTTCACATGCAAGGATCATAGACGATAGGCTAGCTAATATTGAGAAGTCACAGAAGGAGATCGAGGACCGATTAACCAATATTGAGGCAAGGATCGAGAAGTCTCAGAATGATATCATCACTAAGCTCACCGAATTGTTCGGAAAATCTGACCATGGAAAGGCTAAGGTTTCTGACGAGCAATCCAAGATGGAGGACTTAGGTGGAAACACCTCTCACACTAAGGCTCAACCCGAAGTGTCAGTTCTTAAAGGCATTCACATTGGCTACGAGCTAAGCTTAGTGTCCGATTTGATCATCCCACCCAATTACAAGGTGCCAGACTTCGAGGAATATGACAGGGCCACTTGCCCCTTAGATCACCTAACGATATATTACCTCAAGATGGCGGAACATTTTAGAAATGAGAAGCTCTTTATCCACTATTTTCAGGATAGCCTGACCGGGACAGCAGCCGGTTGGTATGCCCAGCTCAATCGGGACAACATAAAGTCGTGGAAAGATCTTTCCAAATTTTTCAACGAGCAATATAAACACGTGAAAGACATGGTCTCGAATCGAACTATGCTTCAGAGCTTGAATCAGGGGCAAGACAAGACTATCCGGTAGTACGCCCAAAGGTGGAGAGATATAGCAACTCAAGTTCAGCTTCTTGTTCTGGAAGGAGAAATTACCCGTCTGTTCGTGGACTCACTTCATGGCCCACTCTATGAAAAGATGATCAGTAATATATCTTTAGGATTCGTAGAATTTGTGAACACGACAGAATTAATCGAGGCTGCTTTTAGAAGCGGCAAGCTCAAGACCGGGGAAGGTATGTCAAAGTATCCGGAAAAGAAGGACCATGAAGTCAACTATGACACCCCTTATCAGAACCTCAAGAATTTTACAATTTCCTCATCTCAGACTAATGTCATGACTACTCAGGTCTCGAATAGGAGAAAAACTAAGCCTCCTAAGAATTAAAATAAAAAGTTGACCTTTACTCCTTTGTCGGTGTCACAAGGAGATGTATGCTCAGTTTCACAAGGCAGATCTAGTACGGCCCTACTATGTGACTGCTTATAGTCCACCTTACCCGGCATGGTACGATGTTGATGCCCACTACGAGTACCACGGCGGATTGTCGGGGCATACCATCGAGAATTGCATCGCTTTTAAAAAGATAGTGCAAAACTTGTTGAACGTCAGAGTCGTCAAGATAGACTCCCTAGATGTGAAGAACAATCCCCTTCCGAATCACTACAAGGCTTGAGAATAGAAGCCCATGCGGACCCCATCTACCAAGAAGTTTGTGCATCTCATCTAGCTTTTTCATAGATGTTTGTTTACATCCTTTTTCTTGCGTTTTCAACTTTTTATCTTTTAGTCAATCTCGTTATCTTTGGCCCGAAAGTAGCGATGACTTTTTGTAAAGGGCTTCTATTGTGTTTTCCATCATTTTTCAATTTAATGAAGAGGTGCGCTTTTTTATGTACCTTTTCTTAAACTTTTAACAGTCTTGGACATTTAAGGCTCATTTGTTCCTGATTCAGACACATAAAGATTAATTAATTAAATGTTGTGATCACGATGAAGTATAATTTTATCTTCAATTCACTTCAGTCGGAAAGCATGAAAAAATAAGACTACTACTCCTTTGATAATGTTCGATGATAAGAAGGTCTCGTAGAAAGTGAATCTACTCAGTTTTGAGAATTCCAAGAGGTAAAAAACATTAAAAAGCATTAAAAAAGGAAGAAAGAAAAAAAAAGAAAGAAAAAGAGAGAAGAAAAAAGAAGATGAAAAAATGAAAAAAAAAGAAGTAAAAGAAAAAAGAGGTGAGAGTGTCAAAACCCTCACTGAACGAGCAATTCAATAAGTATTGGAGCATCTTGATGGATCTGTAAGGGAAGAATGCGTCTAATAAGGAGCCAAAACTCCACTAGTTCGATACCTAGCATCAGTGATGACTCTTTAAAAACGTTCATACCCTAATACATCAAATGATTAAGTGCAAACAAAAGCGCATCCTTATACTTGGAATTCTCGAATCGAAATACAAGAGAAAACAAATTTGAGAACTAGAAGGAGTAGTCTTCAAGAGGATCAAGCGAGTACGGTAATCATGAGGATGAACCGAGCATTTTGAATAGAATTTTGACATTTCATGTAACCCCGTTAGCCCGGCCTAGACGGAACCGACACTAACGGGTTACACGGGGAATATCAAACCAAACCCGTGAAGGTTCGATTCAATAAACAATCCTAAAATTCGTTATATCTTTTTATTATTTTAGCTTACCTAGATGCACAATCTTATTCCTATGTGATAAGGTCTCATATAAAGCATTATCGGTAACACATTAATTAAAATCAAACATCCTTTTAAACACTAACATAGTTTAAGGACTAAAACGTAAAACTTTTAGATTCAATTAGTAAAGTAGAAATTCTTTCCATCAATAATCAATTAAGCATACAAGAGTTCCTCATAGTAAATCTCAACTCAAACGGATCATTCTAACATCATCAATTGCATGTTTCTCTAATTTAAGGACCAAAATGTAAATCTTCCAAAATATAAGGACTTCATCCAATTTAGGTTAACTATCTTGAAATTAAATCAACTTTATGCATGCATACAAAATTTCAGTTCAAAACGACATCGGTAAGTACCTTAATCGAACAAAGGAAGATATCCGGGACTAAAATAAAATTTCAACAATTAACAAATCCTGGTGGTCAAATGTTTGGAAACCTTCCTGAAGGTTTCCGAACTTTTTTGTAAAAGGTTTTGAAACTTTCCTGAAAGTTTCCAAACCTTTCGCGTCTAGTAGCTTTTCAAACTTGAAACAGCCCGCAAGGTTTGGAAACCTTCGTGAAGGTTTCCAAACTATTTGTCAAAGGTTTCAGAACCTTCACTAAGGTTTCAAAACTTTGGGTCTGGAACCAAAAGTTTCGTTACACTAAGTACACAACATTTACTCAATACTCAACCATTAATTAGAACCACTAAATGCATCAATCCTAAACATAATTAGCAACATATGGCACATAATCAACAACGTCACGGACATCAAACAAGCTATAGACATGCTCCCTAAGAAGTGATTAACAATATAACAATCATGCTAGTACATGCTTCAACAATTCAAACAAATCCAAAGTTCAACAATTAACAATCAAATAATAATGGTCTTATTGCAACATAATCCAAAGCCTAATTACACACACTACACATGGTTTGGGTTACACATTGCTTTACCCAATTTATTTTCCAAAGACATACCAAATTCAAGTGGTTCTTCCCCTTGGTTTCCTTACCTCGAACCAAGCTCCAAGTGCCTCTATTTTTCTGCATGGATGAAAAGAGAGCTTAAGCAAACATGCTTAGTGAAGAAGCTCTACACAAATCATCAATGCTTCTATTTAAAATCATGATGAAAACATAGTTTATAATACATTGTCAAATCATGCTATCATATGCATCCTTGGGTTCACAAAACATTGTCAAATCAATTTGTAAATGATGCTCAAACCTCTTCTCAATTTCATGTATGTATATTGGCATTCTAGTGACCACTTTAATGTGAACCTTGAGCTCACCGAATACACGGATCCATGAGACCATAGTCTTGTCATGACACGAAGTCACCATTGACATGACACGAAGTCACCATTGACATGACACGAAGTCAACATTAGCACTACCACGCACGATCGGACACATAGTCACCCTTGTTACGTGTAGGCGGCTCTACCATGCATGGTTGGACACAAAGTCACCCTTATTACGTGTAGGCAATATTCTGTATTTTCAGTTTTGATTATAGTGCACTTAAGACAATCCTAATGACATGTCATTCGTATTCGAATCTAAAGTTAGTGTCACTAAGCCAATATCATAATCAAATGTGCATGATAACGTGCTGCTCATAATGCATGCATAAAATGTTCAACAAATGAACTAAAGCCATGCCCAAAGGCACCATCATGTATAATAAGGCAAATAACCATATTGTATTCCAAAACATTTCTCATAATTTTCCACAATCATGGATGCTAAATAAGCTATGCATTTCAGCAAGTATCTCCCATATATGCATCAACTCAAAACATGCTCATGCACTTTCATAAATCTCATGCATTACCAATGAAATACCTTTGTCGAAAATAGCCGAAGCTCATATCGGTTTACTTACTCTTGAACTATGGAAGGTTTTCACACTCTTCCATAGCCCCCAAAAACAGAACGTACCAAACACGATTCGCTTTTAAAACCGAAACCACTCACCAACAAGCGAAACAAGCTTTCACCGCTTTCTGACGATCGCACCAACGCACTAGCAATCAAGCTTCTTCTTGTACCTCTTCTACAATATTAAAAACAAAGTATTCTCACATCATAACATGCTCAAACCAACAACCATATACGATCACCATTAAACTACCGAAAACTTAGCCGAAAAGACCGAAAACGAAGCCGAAACGCATTCGAACAACATCAGCCCAAAACCTAACGAATCTAACATCTAATCCACTTCAATTATGATCCAAAAACACATCCAAACTATCCTTATACCTCCAACATCATTTAAGCATCTAAAACAGCCCATAAAACAACCGAAAAGCACCTTACAACTACACCGATTATATTATTCCGGGATTAAATTAATGTGATATCAAATCAAGACTCAATTAATCATTAAATCAACATAAAAACATGATTGAAATCATATAATTTCCAGCATTAAACAAGACCCAAAAAGATCTCATAAAAACATCACAAAAACATTAGATCTAACTTTAGAAACATAGAATCAAGTGTTTATTCAAAGATTAGCAAGCTAATACTTGGGAATTTCAATAAAGAACCTTAGAAAAGAATGAAAATCCAGAAAATTACCATTAAGATCTATTCACCAAAAATATGAGATTTTCCCCTTCTTGATTCCTTGCAATTTGATGTAGATTTGATGAAATCAATGCATAGGTTTTGTAAAGGATGGAAAGATGATGCAAGTGATGTAATCTTTGTGGAAAAAGATGCAAAAATCAGCAAGGAATTGAAGAGAAAAGATGAAGAGAAAGTGGAGAGAAAATGAGAGAAAAAGATGAGAGAAAAAGATGAGAAATGTGGTTTTGAGAGAAAATGATTAAAAACCCAAATTAAAGTAATTAAAAATGTATTTTGGTGAATAAATCATCATCAAAAATTAGAAATGGGTTTATGGCCCTCTAAGGATTCTAAGTTTAGCTTGCTTTTCAATTTAGTCACTAAAATACATTAATTGCCGAAAACACCAAATTGGTCCTCCAAATTTTTCCAAAAATTACAAATTGGTCATTTATGCATAATTAAGCATAATTAAAAATCATTATAAAATCCAAATTATTTTCTTTTAATTTTGAAATATATTTTTAATATTTCAAACCACCTTCCAACTTATTATTTTTTTCTTAATTAAAAATATCCTTATTTTATTTTTTCGGGAATTAATGAACCGGAGAACCCAATTCGTCCCGAATTGAATTCCCCTAACTAAGCCTAACTAATAACCCCAAAAACGGGATGTTACAACTCTCCCCCTCTTAAGAAAATTTCTTCCCCGAAATTTACCTGAAATAAACAAGTGAGGAAACTGCTCCTCTATACTTTAACCTCTTCGACACCTCGGTGTTTCCAAAGCACTTTAACCAAAACTATGATTCTTCCTCGAAAAGCCTTTGTATCCACATCCAAAATCCTCATTGGTTCCTTCTCATAACTCATATCCGCTCTTAACTCACACTCCTCAACTAGATCAGCATGAGAAGGATCTGAACGATACTTACGAAGCACCGATACATTGAAACACATAATGCATCTTACTCAACTCCATCAGCAACCTCAACCGATAACAACCAACATACACCAACACCTCATATGGTCCAATAAAACAAGGACTCAACTTACCCTTACGCCCAAACCTCATTACCTTCTTCCATGGAGAAACCTTAAGAAACACTTTGTCCTCAACATCATACTCTATCTCCCTACGCTTCAAATCGGCATAGGACTTCTTCCTATCCGAAGCTTCCTTAAGCTTAGAACATATCAACTGAACCTTCTCATTCGTAACCTTCAACACTTGAGGCAAAGAAACATACTTTTGTCCAACTTTCTTCCAACACAAAGGTGTACGACACTTACACCCATACAACGCCTCAAACGGTGCCATCTGTATACTTGCCTGAAAACTATTATTATAAGCAAACTCTACCAACGGTAATTGCTTCTCCCAAGAACCCTGAAACTCGATGATACAACATCTCAACATATCCTTCAAAGTCTGAATAACACGCTCAGACTGTCCATCCGTCTGTGGATGATAAGCCGTACTAAAACTAAGCCTCGTACCCAAAGTTGTCTGCAAACTCCTCCAAAACATGGATGTAAACCGCGGATCTCTATCCGATATGATCGACTTAGGCACACCATGCAACCTTACCACCTCAGAAACATTTTCTGCCAACTTATCCATGGTGTACGTCGTATGCACGGCAAGAAAATGTGCACACTTCGTAAACCTATCAACAACCACCCATAAAGAATCCTTTATGGACGGTGTTAAAGGTAACCCCGTCACCAAAATTCATGGTAACTCTTTCCCATTTCCATTCCGGAACTTGAACAAGCTGTAACAAACCTGAAGGGAACTGATGTTTAGCTTCCACTCGCTGACACACCATACAACGAGATACAAACTCCATCACATCCTTCTTTAAACCAACCCAAAAGTACACACCCTTGAGATCTCTATACATCTTCACACTACCCGAATGCATAGCAAACGGACTAGTATGAGCTTCCACCAAGATAACTTGCCCCAACTCCAGATCATCTGCCACCACAATCCGACCTCTAAAACACAACACCTCATCATCATCAAAACGATACTCGGTCGGTCTATCCTTAGCCATATCCTCCACAAAAGGTACTAACGTCTTATCCTCTAACTGTTTCACCTTATCATCTCAACCAAGATAGGCTTTACTTACAACTCCACCCATAAACTACCTTCCTTTGAAATACTCAACTTAGCAAACATCACTCTCAACTCAACCTCCGTCTTACGGCTCAAAGATTCAACCATCACCTTAGCTTTCCCCGGATGGTATACAACGGACAACCCACACTTACCCTCTTTGGACAACCAACAAATTCTTTCCCCACACCAAAGCAACAATACACATACCACCACACCATCTCAACCTCTATAGAAAACATAACTCAAAAGAAAACCCCATAAGATTGATAACCAACTCTTGATAACCGCAACGGTTTCCAAACCATTACCATCGAACTAATCTTAATTGACATCCTCCCACATACCAGGTAACCAACTAAGCCTTTCACCAACCTCCACTCCACACAACAAACTTTAGACTAACTTTGCACAAAACTGTCAACATTGTCTTAAGCAAGCTCCACCAACAACAACAACTTCACTATGAGTCATACTAACCATTTCACAACATCAAAACATATCATCCATTTACCTATGAATGATAAAACCCAACATCCAAACAACAACCTATATCGTCCTAAAAACTTTCAAATCTTATCTTGTTATAGATACACCACCCACGCATCTTCCCAGTGGAACTTGAAATCCAAGAAAACCATACTCAAACAAACGATTGATCCAACATCCCTCATAAGAAAACTCCCTACCATCCATAGAACTTACTATCAAACTTATGATGATTCTTTCTGACTTCATCCTTTGTACCTTTACTACTAATAATAACCCAAAGAAAAAAAATTGATACTCACTTACCTTATCAGCATGATAAACATTTACATATGATTCAAACATAATCCAAACCAGTTTAGTCGAAAACATATGTTTTTCCCCAACTCCTACCACAATACTTACCACCAAACTCATGGAAAAAGATTACCATAAGCCTTGCTCAAGATACCATCCCATCTCAAAACTTTCCGTAACAACCATACGGTTCATCTAACACGAAAAGATTCTCAACACAAAACTAACCCTTGCCAAGAACATATCCTTCACTAGACCCTCAACAAACACTTTGCCACGACTAGTCCCAGGCTTGCCCCACATAACAAACTCCCATTGCAAGCATCTTTATATAAGCCAAGTCATCCCCAATTGCTAACATCCTACAAAACATATCATACAAGAAACTTACCAACTTTGTGTCAACCTCAACATTATACTCATTATAACGATAATATCTCCAACTTAAGGTTTAGCCACCATAACCAACTCCACCAAGGTTCAAAATTTAAAATCTACACATCATTAAGTGCCTTGACACTTAACCCAAAACCCTTTTTTTTCCATTATCAACTCATCGACAAACCAACTCCTACATTAACTATACCACAACAAAATCCAAACATGTAGAACCATTCCTTCCACTAGCTCCAACATCTCTTATTTTATAACCTTACTAAAGCAGTAACCCTATTGATGAAACATCCACAAACACGAACCCACCGAACATAAAACCTTAAAACACTTTTCGATAAAAGCAAACCTATAAGACTGAACAATCGATACAAACCATAACTTGTCCAGCGATCCACATTACACCACTTCAAACATCATCAAAGACTAACTTTACCCGAAGTATATCCAACTTAACATCCTATAAACACAACGTGTACACTTTCCTGCTTTATAGTACAACCAAACCTCTCAAGGTCACAACAATCTATGATTCAAACCCTCGATTTCATAACTCTCATACCAATATGTATCTCATATTTTACTTTTATCTTGATCATACCAGATTGGTCACAACCTCCGATCTAACTGCACACAAACCACACTACAAAGAATTCCATGTAATTTCCACAAAATAGTTTCACATCACTCAGGAAAAACACCAACCCGCCTTACTCTACAAAACATGCTGCAACCTTGTTACAACCTCCAGATCTTAACTAGAAAGAATCCGCAAAACTCAGCCCTTCCTTTAGTAATGACCAACTCAAACTAACCATAACACAATGTACTTGCCTTGGTTTCAAACATTCACATCTCCGAGACCAACCACTCATTGTTCATCATGACCATTCCTTAACCAAAAAGGATAGCTTGCCCACTACACATTCAGCTTAACACCACAAGAAAGTTTTTTCAACCTCTTTTTTTTCCATACCTTCACCTTACAAGAACCAACCACACTCCCCTTCACCCTCAAGGAGCTACTCGCAAGTGTGAACAAATGTATGCATGATTTCCTGTATACCCTCATAAATGCCTATGCAAATGTATGTGCATGTAAATGCAATTTCTAATGTCATGCTCAAAAATGCATGCATGTCCTACATTATCTATAGATATATACATATATGTGCTCTTATTCTATGCATGATTATTGTTCACACTCACAAATAACATCCTCAATTCCAACAACTTCAACTACCATCTTATTGACAACTCCCAAGTAAGATTAGCAACATCCGTACCAGCTTCAGCAGACTAAAACACAACCGAAAGAACAGTGCAATACCACAAACTAACCTTCCGGCCTAACCGAAGGCACACTCACAGAGGAGGTAGAATTTACTCTTCCCTAACAGTCGTGTCATCCATAATCTTGACCATTAATGTTCATAGCAACACCAGCTCGTGTTTCACGTCTCATAAGCATATTCCAAAAACTTTAAACATGTATTTTAAAACATAATATCCAAATAAAATAAACTTACATTCGGGCAGGAACCAAGGGAAATCTAAGAGCATCTGAAAACATGTTGGCACTGGCAATGTGTAACCAATAACCCCAGTTTAACCATCATTACTCAAAGTACAATCATCACGAATAGATTTCCACACCCAACAACATATCATGCTCAATCACACATATCATGATCAATCTCACATTTAAGCACATAACTTAGCAATCCTATACATGCTTTAACTAACCAACTACATACTTTACAAATCAACAACACATTTTACAAACCTTACAACACACTTTTCAAACCTGGCTCTGATACCACCAAATGTAACCCCCTTAGCCCGGCCTAGACGAAACCGGCACTAACGGGTTACACGGAGAATATCAAACCAAACCCGTGAAGGTTCGATTCAATAAACAACCCTAAAATCCGTTATATTTTTTTATTATTATTTTAGCATACCTAGATGCACAATCTTATTCCTATGTGATAAGGTCTCATATAAAGCATTATCGGTAACACTTTAATTAAAAACAAACATCCGATTAAACACTAACATAGATTAAGGACTAAAATTTAAAACTTTTAGATTCAATTAGTAAAGTAGAAATTCTTTCCATCAATAATCAATTAAGCATACAAGAGTTCCTCATAGTAAATCTCAACTCAAACGGATCGTTCTAACATCATCAATTGCATGTTTCTCTAATTTAAGGACCAAAATGTAAATCTTCCAAAATACAAGGACATCATCCAATTTAGGTTAACTATCTTGAAATTAAATCAACTTTATGCATGCATACAAAATTTCAGTTTAAAACGACATCGGTAAGTACCTTAATCGAACAAAGGAAGATATCCGGGACTAAAATAAAATTTCAACAATTAACAAATCCTGGTGGTCAAAGGTTTGGAAACCTTCCTGAAGGTTTCCAAACTTTTTTGTAAAAAGTTTTGAAACTTTCCTGAAAGTTTCCAAACCTTTCGCGTCTAGTAGCTTTTCAAACTTGAAACTGCCCGCAAGGTTTAGAAACCTTCGTGAAGGTTTCCAAACTATTTGTCAAAGGTTTTAGAACCTTCACTAAGGTTTCGAAACTTTGGGTCTGGAACCAAAAGTTTCGTTACACTAAGTACACAACATTTACTCAATACTCAACCATTAATTGGAACCACTAAATGTATCAATCCTAAACATAATTAGCAACATATGGCACATAATCAACAACGTCACGGACATCAAACAAGCTATAGACATGCTCCCTAAGAAGTGATTAACAATATAACAATCATGCTAGTACATGCTTCAACAATTCAAACAAATCCAAAGTTCAACAATTAACAATCAAACAATAATGGTCTTATTGCAACATAATCCAAAGCCTAATTACACACACTACACATGGTTTGGGTTACACATTGCTTTGCCCAATTTATTTGCCAAAGACATACCAAATTCAAGTGGTTCTTCCCATTGGTTTTCTTGCCTCGAACCAAGCTCCAAGTGCCTCTATTTTTCTGCATGGATGAAAAGAGAGCTTAAGCAAACATACTTAGTGAGGAAGCTCTACACAAATCATCAATGCCCCTATTTAAAATCATGATGAAAACATAGTTTATAATACATTGTCAAATCATGCATGCTAACATCTCATGCTCATACTCTTTAAATCATATGCATCCTTGGGTTCACAAAACATTGTCAAATCAAATTGTAAATGAAGCTCAAACCTCTTCTCAATTTCATGTATGTATATTGGCATTCTAGTGACCACTTTAATGTGAACCTTGAGCTCACCGAATACACGGATCCATGAGACCATAGTCTCGTCATGACACGAAGTCACCATTGACATGACACGAAGTCAACATTAGCACTACCACGCACGGTTGGACACAAAGTCACCCTTGTTACGTATAGGCAATATTCTGTATTTTCAGTTTTGATTATAGTGCACTTAAGACAATCCTAATGACATGTCATTCGTATTCGAATCTAAATTTAGTGTCACTAAGCCAATATCATAATCAAATATGCATGATAACGTGCTGCTCATAATGCATGCATAAAATGTTCAACAAATGAACCAAAGCCATGCCCAAAGGCACCATCATATATAAGGCAAATAACCATATTGTATTCCAAAACATTTCTCATAATTTTCCACAATCATGGATGCTAAATAAACTATGCATTTCAGCAAGTATCTCCTATATATGCATCAACTCAAAACATGCTCATGCACTTTCATAAATCTCATGCATTACCAATGAAATACCTTTGTCGAAAATAGCCGAAGCTCATATCGGTTCATTAAAACAAATACTTTACTTACTCTTGAACTATGGAAGGTTTTCACACTCTTCTATAGCCCCCAAAAACAGAACGTACCAAACGCGATTCGCTTTTAAAACCGAAACCATTCACCAACAAGCGAAACAAGCTTTCGCCGCTTTCCGACGATCGTACCAACGCACTAGCAATCAAGCTTCTTCTTGTACCTCTTCTACAACATTAAAAACAAAGTATTCTCACATCATAACATGCTCAAACCAACAACCATATCCGATCACCATTAAACTACCGAAAACTTAGCCAAAAAGACCGAAAACGAAGCCGAAACGTATCCGAACAACATCAGCCCAAAACCTAACGAATCTAACATCTAATCCACTTCAATTATGATCCAAAAACATATCCAAACCATCCTTATACCTCCAGCAACATTTAAGCATCTAAAACAGCCCTTAAAACAACTGAAAAGCACCTTACAACTACACCGATTACATTATTCCGGGATTAAATTAATGTGATATCAAATCAAGACTCAATTAATCATTAAATCAACATAAAAACATGATTGAAATCATATAATTTCCAGCATTAAACAAGATCCAAAAAGATCTCATAAAAACATCACAAAAACATTAGATCTAACTTTAGAAACATAGAATCAAGTGTTTATTCAAAGATTAGCAAGCTAATACTTGGGAATTTCAATAAAGAACCTTCGAAAAGAATGAAAATCCAGAAAATTACCTTCAAGATCTATTCACCAAAAATATGAGATTTTCCCCTTCTTGATTCCTTGCAATTTGATGTAGATTTGATGAAATCAATGCATAAGTTTTGTAAAGGATGGAAAGATGATGCAAGTGATGTAATCTTTGTGGAAAAAGATGCAAAAATTAGCAAGGAATTGAAGAGAAAAGATGAAGAGAAAGTGGAGAGAAAATGAGAGAAAAAGATGAGAGAAAAAGATGAGAAAAGTGGTTTTGAGAGAAAATGATTAAAAACCCAAATTAAAGTAATTAAAAATGTATTTTGGTGAATAAATCATCATCAAAAATTAGAAATGGGTTTATGGCCCTCTAAGGATTCTAAGTTTAGCTTGCTTTTCAATTTAGTCACTAAAATACATTAATTGCCGAAAACACCAAATTGGTCCTCCAAATTTTTCCAAAAATTACAAATTGGTCATTTATGCATAATTAAGCATAATTAAAAATCATTATAAAATCCAAATTATTTTATTTTAATTTTGAAACATATTTTTAATATTTCAAACCACCTTCCAACTTATTATTTTTTTTCTTAATTAAAAATATCCTTATTTTATTTTTCCCGGTATTAATGAACCGGAGAACCCGATTCATCCCGAATCGAATTCCCCTAACTAAGCCTAACTAATAACCCCAAAAATGGGATGTTACATTTCAAATATCGCCATGACATTTCAAGGCAAAACATCAACCACTAAGTGTCGAGTTTGAGACACTCTAGCATTTGATGTCCAAGAAATCTATTCTTTTTGATCTGTCTCCAATTTTTGAACATTTATACATAAAGGTGTTATGTATTAAAACACCATTTTTTTTGAAAAATCATTTCAAAAATTCTTTAAATTCATCTTTGACAAAATGCAAGGATATTGATGCACTTAAATCATCTTTGACTAAGCCCAAGAGTGGCAACATTACATGATGCAAGTTTTCTCATGAAACAAAGGACATTTCTTTTTTGAGAAGATTGCTCGAGCTTGTTGACAAATAAATCCAGCTTTTGAACCAGCCATAGAAAACAAAATTTTTGAGGCAAAATTTTGTTGGGGCAAAGAGACAGCCTTCTAACATAGGGGCAAGAGTTCCTTCAGGGTCAGATTTGACCAGGTTAATCCATGACAGAAATTTGAAAGAGAGGCTTCGATTAAGCCAAACCTTTTTGAGAAGATGGAACCCGTTAGTGATTGGGGGCACATTTAATTGCAAGACATCGCGAATGATGCTATCTTTCAGAAATTTGTACTCGATGATTATATTTTTTAGGCAAGTGTTTACCCTAGCTTCAAGAATAAGCAAAGACAACTTCCTAACCTTGGTCTCGAATCTTAGTGGATCTCATTTTTTATCAGAACAAGCCGACGGTCTCCTATCCAGAAGAAGAGTCAGCAAGTTGAAGGCCCGAAGTATTCAAGGGTGATCAAATCTTGAGGGTTCACCCCCAAACATTAAAAAGAAAAACATTCATCATTTCAGTTAGGCATCCCTAAGATGAAGAGCATGCTAATACATGCATCATCTTTTAGTTAGGCATCCCTAAGATTAGAGGGTATACTAACACATACATACATACATACATACATTCCTACCTATTTGTGACAAGTATTCAAAGAGAAAAAGAAAATTGCGAATATAGCTTGATAACAGAAAAAGGTTCAGGGTGGATGATTCTACAGAGAAGGGATCGACATTTTCAATATTCGAGTTAAGGTTTCATGGAGAAGGGACCTATAGCTCACAATTTTCACAATCCTAGTTTCATAAAAGGGACACAACTTTTTCAAGATAGATGATTCTATAGAGAAGGGATCAACATTTTCTGTTTTCAGAAGCCAAGTTTCATGTAGAAGGGACTCAACTTTTCAAGATAGATGATTCTACAGAGAAGGGACCAACATTTTCCGTTTTTAGAAGCCAAGTTTCATATAGAAGGGACTCAACCTTGTTAGGTGGATGATTCTACAGAGAAGGGGTCAACTTTTTCGGTTATTCAAGGTGGATGATTCTACGGAGAAGGAATTAGCGCTTTCAGCATTCGAGTAAGAGTTTTATATAGAAAAGACTTGTAACTCATAGTGTTTAGAGGTGAGTTTTACAGAGAAGGGACTCAGCTTTTTAAGGTGGATGATTCTATAGAGAAGGGATCAACGCTCTCAGTATTCGAGTGCATGATTTTGCAGAGAAGGAATCAATTCTTTCAGCATTCGAGTAAGAGTTTTATATAAAAGAGACTTGCAGCTCACAGTTTCAGAGGTCGAGTTTTATATAGCAGAGAATTAGGTTTTTAAGGTGGATGATTCTATAGAGAAGGGATCGATATCTCTAGTATTCGAGTAAAGGTTTCATATAGAAGGAACTTATTGCTCACAGTTTGTAAAGACCGGGTTTCATATAGAAGATACTCATTTTTTTAAGGCGGATGATTCTTGAGAAGGGATCAGCATCCTCAACATTTCAGAATTTAGGGTTTCATATAGGAGAGACTCGATTCAAGATTTTTGATGAAGAGTTTTATATAGGGAAGACTCAGAGCATCTCAGGATATGGTTTCTATATAGGAGCGATCGATATTTTAGAATTTAGGAGAGACTCGATCGAAGATTTCAGCAAAGGGTTTTATATAGAAGGAACTCGATGTATCATAATGATTTTCAAAGTTTAAGATTCAGGTTTCATGTAGGAGAGACTCGATCAACAACTTGGCGAAAAGTTTGATATAGAAAAAACTCAAAGCTTTCAGGGATTGGTTCTGTATAGGAAGGATCAATGTTTTTAACAGTTCAAAGCTTAAAGTTTCATGCATGAGGGACTTGTAGCTCAGAATCCTCAAGTGC
Source organism: Abelmoschus esculentus (assembly GCA_035048815.1). Classification (NCBI taxonomy): domain Eukaryota; kingdom Viridiplantae; phylum Streptophyta; class Magnoliopsida; order Malvales; family Malvaceae; genus Abelmoschus; species Abelmoschus esculentus. Next base: position 13,705,138 of record JAUCBN010000007.1, on the reverse strand, counting down.
TCGAAATATCAAAATAAGGAATCTAAAATTTGCTTCTAAAATTTATTTTAATGTGTACAGGTGGCCTCAAGTCAAAATATTTGTTCAAGGCAAGCTAATTAGGGGATCAAGGAATAGAAGGGTAACAAGATTTACGATGAAAGAGCTTTTAGATCACAGTCTTCGAACAGGGAAGTCAGATAAAATTAGTGTTTTTTTGTCTTTGCTTCATCATTGTTTTTACAACAATAAGAAAAGATGGAAAGTCGTAATCACTAATTTTATCCGGTTCTAAACTCATTTTTTTTATTTCGTTTCACATCGAATAATATGCTTGTAATAATAAAAAAATGCAAAAATTATTTTATGTATTTCCCTTTTTTATTTTTGTTTCATTTCAATTTTATCTTGTTATTGTTAAAAACAAAAAGATAAAAAAATATATATCATATTTTTTTGTTAAAATCAACAATCAAAATATATTAAAACATTTGTTATTACATATATTTATATTCAATACTTTGAAAAAAAGTTTATATGTTAGCCCTTAATTTTTGTTTTCGATCACTCTACTATTTTTATTATTATTATTTTGTTTTTATTATAAATATTTATTTATTGTTATTATTTTATTATATTATGTGTATATAAATAAAAACCCAAATAATATAAATAAACAACCCATATTTAAAAGTCTATTTGTTTTATTACAAACCCAAATGTATAATATATTACAAAGCCCATAACAAAAAATAATAATTACACCAAGCCCACTTCTTTAGCCCATCTGCTATTACACTAGAAACCCTAATCATCTTTTTTCTATCATGCGTAGCTAATTAGGAGCCGTTGGGTCTAATCCATGATCCAACGGCCACGATCAAAGAGGATAAGCTTCCATATCCCCACGGCCCACACGTGCGGCCATCCGTATCCCACCACATGCGCGTGGGGAGCACGTGCCTGACGTTTCCTCTGCCCATCTGCCTCTTCGAATTACCTCACCATCGGCCACATCTCCGATCATTCTTTTTCTGGCGTTCAACTCGCACAAGGAAAACAAAGAACCCAGTGTCAGAATCGTACGAGTAAACCAAGCAAAAAACAGAGATCTACAATGAAAATTTCAGAGATTCATTACAATCCGGCCACACATTAGTGAGCATAACCAATGAATTTTAGAGAAGAAATAGCAGCATATACATCCAAGAACAAAAACATCACGAGCAAGGAGAGAGATTTTTATTTTTCTCATGTAAAATCAGTTATTTAAGCCGATCTAAACAATTATAAAAGGGGTTCCCTTTTTTTGAGATTAATAGAAACCAAGAGATCTTAGAGGTAAAAAAACTCTCTTTTTTCGCACAGAGGAAGTAGGGGAACCAAAGAGATTAGTTTAGGAAGTTTTTTTTACCTTTGTTTTTCCTTCTGGTAATTCACTTCTCCTTCTTCTTTCCGACAACAAGCCTCACGATCCTCGTATCGTTGTTAGTGAGCCGGACTTAAAAAGGGGAAGGAGAATCGTCTTTTTCGAAAAGAACTTCTTCAGTTTGTTTTGCATAAATGAAATGGTATTTGGGATGTTTATTTTACAAGGAAAAGGGGAAGATATGGTTTTGGTTTTGAAAAACCTTCAGAAATAAGGGTTTCATTATGGTGGCTGGCAACTAGATTTTTCGGCGAAGTACGGCCGGATTCTGGGTTAACTTGGGTTTCGAAGATGAACAATCTAATGTTCATCCTTCGTCAGATGAACACCCAGAGAGAGTTCTAGTTTCGGTTTTTCTTAAAATGATAAAGGGGATGATTTTAATTTTGTATTTATTATTTATACTTAGTCCCCCTTTTAAATTTGGGTTTTTAGCATCATAGAGTCTCCCGTCCTTTTGAAATCATAGCCTCAATCCCTCCAACTTTTGTTTTTCTTTCAATGTCGTCACTGATTCGTTATAATTATTATTTCAAATTTGATTTTATCATCTGTAAGTCCCTCCGTGCCTAGGAGGTTAACTTTGAGCCCTTCCCCTTGGTTAAATAATTTTATGAGTCCCCACCATTTTATTTTTCTTTTCAATTGGGTCATTTCTAGTGGCCAAATTTCTTTATTTTAGTCTTTTATTTAATTTGATTATTCTTTTATTTTACTTATTTATTTATTTATTTATTTTGCTTCATGTGAATTTTTGTTGCATATTATTTATCATATTTTTTTATGTTATTACAGCATGTTTTTATCATTTCATTTATCCATTTATCTTCATGTTACATGTCTCTATTCAAGTATGTAATTTTGATATGTTATTTCTTGTATTTACTTTCCATTACTTATGATTGTGCATATATTCATATTTTATTTATGTTATTTATGTCATGTTATTTATTTGCCCATGCATTTACTTTTTTTGACCATTTATAGGTTTTTTTCTTATTTTATTCATTTAATTGATTTCATTTAAAAAAAGACATTGATTTGGGGATTCAAAACTATCATTTCTAGTTTATTCCTTTTTTAAAAAAAATTCAACTTCATAAAAATTCTTTTATCTATTTTCTTTGCTTTTTTAAAAACAACATTTGTTAGTTTTTTTTTAATTTCTATCTTTTTTTTGCCGTGAAAAGGGAAATTTTATATATTTTGTTTCTTTTCCTTTTTTTATATCTGACATTTATGATGCGTGTAATAATAGTGCAACTGTGCAGTGTACACGTCGCAAGTAATAAAGTGATAAGTATATCGTGTATCATCTCCACAGGGATTGGTATACTTAATATGTCTCCCCTTGTTCCCTTGCTCCTGAAAAATAAAGTAAAAACACAGATAAGTAGATTTGTTTAACTAAGTAACTAAAAAACAAAATATAAAATAAAGGATTGAGAATGATGTAGAGAAAGTGGGTAGGATCCAGCTGCGTCAATTAGTGGATTCGATTGATCTTCTTCTTGTCCAATGCAATTACACAATAATGCTTCGGCAGTACTGTAGATACAACCTCGGCAACGTTAGTGTTTTCTGCCGCTGCAGTCTCTTGCTCTTGGGTAGATGCATCAAAGTTCAGCAAAATGTCCGTAGTTGACTCCGCTTATCTCTAAGTCAGAGCATTGTTGATGACTGATCCTTGATGATACCTCTCTGCGTGAATCAATGATAATCACCAACCAATCCAACACTTCTTTTAGCTTCTAAAACTCTTAACCTATCTCTAGGCCGAGTTAGTGTCGTCGACACCGTACTTATCCCTTTCGTGAATCTACACCTCTCGATGCTAGATAAATATATTACTTACAAACTTCTCTCTCGAGCTTGAATGCAAGAACAAGGAATGGCAATAGGATAAGCAAACTTCGATATTATTATTGCATTATATCAAAGAAACAAGAAACAATCTCCTCTCACTAATATCCACAACCTTCACCTATCCTTAAGATATTTAGAACATAATGTTGATAGGTACAAATCTTAGGGGAAAGGTTTCTCTAAAATCGGCTCTCTCAACAATGTGGTCGGCTAGGCTATATATAGTCTTAACCTAGGGCAAACCTTTCCTAAATAGATTCTAACTTGAAGTAAGGAGCAAGTCTTCTGATATTTCCAAGTTTGCCACCTTCTAGAAAGCTTCTCCCGTTCGGTCTTTGCCGTGGGCTTTTAGTGCGCTAGCCTGGTCCAATTGGTGCGCTGCATCTTCCAGAATATTCTCTATATTTTTGCTTTCATTCGCCTACAATGTTGATGTTGACACTCTGGATGCTGTCGCGGCCTCGTCTCTGCCTCGGCCTCAGCACTGCTTCACTGCTGCTTCGGTCCTGGATATTCCTACATGTACAGAATATGTAATAATATCTGCATTTTCTATAAAATTTGACTTTATAAGTAGCGATAACGGAATATCTAATATTGTGCAAAGAGTGCATATTTCAGCTCAAGTTGGTGTATAATAGATGCATAAAGTACCATGAGAAGGGTAGTAAATAACTGCCTTTTAGGCACTCATCAATTTACATATTAAGTATGTATTAAATTTATTTTCCTTTGATTATGCTTTTATTTTATTATTTCATGCATTTTTACTATTTTGTGCATCTTATTATTGTCCCTTTTTTTATATGACATGTATGTTTAATTATTGTATTTCATATTATGTTATTTGCTTTTGTATATATTGTATTTATTTTTGCTCAAATCACATTTTACACTATATCAATTAACGAACTTAATGATTACGCTTTTATTCAGTCGTAACGGGCCTGTTTCCAACGTAGTGGTCGCGGTGTATACGTTGCCTTTGAATAAAGAAATGGTAAAAAATAAAGTTGAATTTGAATCTTTAAACAAACTATAATTTAAACACCACTTTAATTTGTAAATTTTAAAATTAATTAAGCGGTTATTTTAAAGGTACTAATTTTAGGCGGTTTTTAAATCCTAATCCAGTTTTTAAGCCGTAACCAACTTTCGAACCCAATTTTGAAGAATCTCTAGTTTTTTTTACGATGTTCGGCCTACCAAAATGGTCGGTGGCGACTCCACCCTTTTCAAAATCTTTTCCAACTTTTTTAATCATTCTATACCCGATTTTTTAATTATTTTAAATTCAAACCCTAATTTCATTTTTCCTTTTTAATTCGATTTTCAATTTAGGGTTTCAAACCCAATCTCAAAATATTTCCCGGTTTTTAAATCTTCTATTTTCAAATCAAAACCCCTAAATTCTCAATTTCAATTTTAACCCTAGTCTTCAAATCCCTAATTTAAAATTCCCAATTTTATCCCCAATTTTCAAAATCCCTAATTTCTAGTTCTAAATTCCTTTTTCCAATTTAAACCTAATTTACAAATCTTTGAAGTTTCAACTAGTGACCTCTTTCCCCTTTTTTAACACCTCTTTTTATTATACATAATTTTTAAATTTTTTAAAACTTAAAATTTTTAAATTAGCAAGAGGGTCGCTACAACGTGCATGTCTAAATGGGATTTTTAGAGAATCCGTTCGAATTTTAAAGGATTAAAAAGATAAAAATTTGAGATTATTCTATATAATTTTGTTCAAAAGCCCATAATTAACTATTTTTAATCATAAAACTTTATTTAATGAAATTTTGTTGTCTTTTTATTGGGATTAAAACGTGCAAGTCTAAATGGGCTATATAGAGAATCCGTTTGAATTTTAACCGAGTAAAAAGCTAAAAATTTCATATTAATCTGTATAATTTTGTTCAAAAGCCCATAATAAATAATTTGAACTCGTAATATTTGATTTAATGTGTAAATGGTCTTTATAGAGAATTAGTACAAATTTTAACCGAGGAAAAAGTTTGAAATTTTAGATTAATCTGTGTAATTTTGTTCAAAAGTCTATAATTAAAAATTTAGACTCATAAAATTTGATTTAATAACATTTGATTGTCGTTTTATTGGGATTAAAATGTTCATATCTAAATGGGCTTCATAGAGAATCCGTTCGAATTTTAACCGAGTAAAAAGCTAAAATTTTGAGATTAATCTATATAATTTTGTTCAAAAGCTCATAATTAACTATTTGTACTCATAAAATTTGATTTAATAAGATTTGGTTGTCCTTTTGTTAGGATTAAAAAGTGCATGTCTAATTCAGTTTTGTAGAAAATCCGTTTCGAATTTTAATCGAGTAAAAAGGTAAAAATTTTAGATTAATCTGTATAATTTTGTTCAAAAGCCCATAATTAACTTTTTAAAATCATAATATTTGATTTAATAACATTTGGTTGTCATTTTGTTGGGATTAAAACGTTCATGTCTAAATGTGCTTTGTAGAGAATCTGTTCGAATTTTAACCGAGTAAAAAGCTAAGAATTTGAGATTAATCTGTATAATTTTGTTCAAACACCCATAATTAACTATTTAAACACATGAAATTTGATTTAATAACATTTAGTTATCGTTCTGTTAGGATTAAAACATGTATATCCAAATGGACTTTATAGAGAATCCGTTCGAATTTTAACCGAGTAAAATACTAAAAAAATTATGATTAATCAGTATAATTTTGTTCAAACGCCCATACTTAACAATTTAAAATCAAAAAATTTGATTTAATATTATTTGGTTCTTGTTTTGTTGGGATTAAAACGTTCATGTCTAAATGGGCTGTATAGAGAACCCGTCTAAATGGGATTAAAATCCTCTAAAACTTCCAACCCCAAGAAGGGTTAAAAGCCCCGATGGGGAAAAGAGTACCCCTAGAATTTTATTGAGAATGAGAGTTAAATCTCTCATAGTTTACAAAAGCCCTTATTGTAACCCCCTTAGTCCGTCCTGGACGAAACCGGCACTAATGGGTCACACGGGGAATATCAAACCAAACCCGCGAAGGTTCGATTCGATAAACAACACTGAAACCTTTATACCTTTTTTTTATTTTATCTTACTAGAGGCACAATGTTATTCCTACATGTCAAGGTTTCATACAAAGCATTATTGGAAACACATTAATTAAAACAACCATCCGATTAAACACTAATGTAGATTAAGGACTAAAACGTAAAACCTTTAAATACAATTAGTAATGTAGAAATTCTTTCCATCAATAATCAATTAAGCATACAAGAGTTCCTCATAGTAAATTTCAACTCAAACGGATCGTTCTAACATCATCAATTGCATGTTTCTCTAATTTAAGGACCAAAATGTAAATCTTCCAAAATACAAGGACTTTACCCAAATTAAATTAACCTACTTGAAATTAAATCAACTTTATGCATGCATACAAAATTTCAGTTCAAAATAACATCGGTAAGTACCTTAATCGAACAAAGGAAGATATCCGGGACTAAAATAAAATTTCAACAATTAATAAATCCTGGTGGTCAAAGGTTTGGAAACCTTCCTGAAGGTTTCCAAACTTTTTGTAAAAGGTTTCGAAACTTTCCTGAAAGTTTCCATACCTTTCGCGTCCAGTAGCTTTTCAACTTCAAACTGCCCGCAAGGTTTGGAAACCTTCGTGAAGGTTTCCAAACTATTTGTCAAAGGTTTCGAAACCTTTACTAAGGTTTCGAAACTTCGGGTCTGGAGCCAAAAGTTTCGTTACACTAAGTACACAATATTTACCCAATACACAACCATTAATTAGAACCACTAAATGCATCAATCCTAAACATAATTAGCAACATATAGCACATATTCAACAACGTCATGGACATCATACAAGCTATAGGCATGCTCCCTAAGAAGTGATTAACAATATAGCAATCATGCTAGTACATGCTTCAACAATTCAAACAAATCCAAAGTCCAACAATTAACAATCAAACTAATGGTCTTATTACAACATGATTCAAAGCCTAAAAGCTCACTTCTCTCATAGATTGTGTTACACATTGCCTTGCCCAATTTATTTGCCAAAAACATACCAAATTCAATGTAACCTTCCCCTTGGTTTCCTTGCCTCGAACAAAGCTCCAAGTGCCTTTATTTTTCTGCATGGATGAAAAGAGAGCTTAAGCAATCTTGCTTAGTGAGGTCGCTCCACAAATAATCATCAATGCATCTGTTTAAAAACATGAGGAAAATCATAATTTGCATTTCCTTATTAAATCATGCATGCTAAAATCTCATGCTCATGTTCTTGAAATCATATGCATCCTTGAATCCACATAACCTTGTCAAAACAATTCATAAATGATACTCAAACCTTTTCTCAATTTCATGTATGTATATTGGCTTTCTAGTGAACACTTAATGTGAACCTTTGATTCACCGAATATACGAATCCTTTTCACATGCATCGGTCGGACACTTAGTCCCCCTTGTATACATGTTATCCCCCACTACACACGGTTGGACAAAAAGTCGCCCTTGTCTACGTATGGGTCAACTATATGCACGGTCGGACACAAAGTCACCTTTGTTTACATATAGGCAAGCTCTACCACACACGGTGGGACACAAAGTCTCCCTTATTTACGTGTAGGTGGCTCTACCACGCTCGTTAGACACAAAGTCCCCTTGTTACGCGTGTAAGCAAATTCAATATTCTCTTTATTTTATAGTGCACTCAATCCTAATGACATGTCATTCGTATTCGGATCTAAAGTTAGTGTCACTAAGCCAATATCATAATCAAATGTGCATGATAACTTGCTGCTCATAATGCATGCATAATATGTTCAACCAATGAACCAAGGCCATGCCCAAAGGCACCATCATGTATAAGGCAATTAACCATATTGTATTTCAAATCATATAACTTGCTGCTCATAAAGCATGCATAACATGTTCAACAAATGAACCCGAGCCATGCCCAAAGGCACCATCATATAATAGGCAAATAACCATATTGTATTTCAAAACATTTCTCATAATTTTCCATAATCATGGATGCTAAATAAGCTATGCATTTCAGTAAGTATCTCTCATGTATGCATCAATTCAAAACATGCTCATACACTTCCATAAATCTCATGCTTTAACAACATAATACCTTTGTAAAATGTAGCCGAAATTCACATCGGTTTAACAAAACAAATACTTTACTTACTCTTGAACTATGGAAGGTTTTCACACACTTCCATAGCCCCCAAAAACAGTACGTACCAAACGCATTGCGCTTTAAATCCGAAAACCACTCACCAACAAGTGAAACGAGCTTTCGTCGCTTTCCGATGATCGCACCAAACGCACCAGCAATCAAGCTTCTTCTTGTACCTCTTCTACAACATTAAAAACAGAGCATTCTCACATCATAACATGCTCAAACCAACAGCCATATCCGATCACCATTAAACTACCAAAAACTTAGCCGAAAAGACCGAAAACTAAGCCGAAACGCATCCAAACAACACCAGCCCAAAACCTATTGAATCTAACATCTAATCCACCTCCATTATGATCCAAAAACACATCAAAACCATCCTTATATCTCCAGCAATATCTAAGCATCTAAAACAGCCCATAAAACAACCGAAAAACACCTTAAAACTACACCGATTATATTATTCCGGAATTTAATTAATGTGATCTCAAATCAAGATTCAATTAATCATTAAATCATCATAAAAACATGATTGAAACCATATAATTTCCAGCATTAAACAAGATCCATAAAGATCTCACAAAAACATAACAAAAACATTAGATCTAACATTAAAAACATTGAATCAAGTGTTTATTCAAAGATGAGCAAGCTAATACTTGGGAATTTCAATAAAGAACCTTAGAAAATAATAAAAATCCAGAAAATTACCTTTAAGATCTATTCACCAAAATTAAGAGATTTTTTCCCTTCTTGATTCCTTGCAATTTGATGTAGATTTGATGAAATCAATGCATAGGTTTTGTAAAGGATGGAAGGATGATGCAAAGGATGTAATCTTTGTAGAAAAAGATGCAAAAATCAGCAAGGAATTGAAGAGAAAAGATGAAGAGAAAGTTGAGAGAAAATGAGAGAAAAAGATGAGAGAAAAAATGGGTCAAAAATAGTTTTAGGAGAAAATGATTAAGAAACCAAATTAAAGTAATTAAAATATTTATTTTGGTGAATAAATCATCATTAAAATTAAAAATGGGTTTATGACCCTCTAAGGATTCTAAGTTTATCTTGCTTTTTAATTTAGTCACTAAAATACCTTAATGGTCGAAAATCACAAATTAGTCCCCCAATTTTCCAAAAATTACAAATTGGTCATTTATGCATAATTAAGCATAATTAAAAATCATTATAAAATCCAAATCATTTTCTTTTAAATTTTGAAACATATTTTTAATATTTCAAACCACCTTCCAAATTATTATTTTTCTTAATTAAAAATATTCTTGTTTTATTTTTTTCTCGGAATTAATGAACCGGAGAACCCGATTCGCCCCGAATCGAATTCACCTAACTAAGCTTAACTAATAACCCCATAAACGGGATGTTACAACTCTCCCCCTCTTAAGAAAATTTCGTCCTCGAAATTTACCTCAAGTAAACAAGCGAGGAAACTACTCCTCCATACTTTTCCATGTCTCCCAAGTTACCTCTTCAACGCCTCGGTGTTTCCAAAGCACTTTAACCAATCTATGGTCTTCCCTCGAAGAATCCTTGTATCCACATCCAAAAACCTCACCGGTTCTTCCTCATAACCCATATCCTCTCTTAACTCAAACTCCTCAACTAGAACAACATGAGAAGGGTCCAATCTATATCTACGAAGCATCGATACATGAAAAACATCATGCATCTTACTCAACTCCTCCGGTAACCTCAACCTATAAGCAACAGGACCAGCACACTCCAACACCCCATAAGGTCCAATAAAACGTGGATTCAACTTCCCTTTACGACCAAACCTCATTACTTTCTTCCATGGAGAAACTTTAAGAAACACCTTGTCCCCAACATCATACTCTATCTCCCTACGTCTCAAGTCGGCATAAGATTTCTGCCTATCCGAAGCTTCCTTGAGCTTATCACATATCAACTTAACTTTTTCATCCGTATCCTTCAACAATTGAGGCAAGGAAACATACTTCTGTCCAACTTCCTTCCAACACAAAGGTGTACGACACTTACGCCCATACAACGCCTCAAACGGTGCCATCTGTATACTTGCCTGAAAACTATTATTATAAGCAAACTCTACCAGCGGCAACTGCTTCTCCCAAGAACCCTGAAACTCGATGATACACCCTCTCAACATGTCCTCCAAAGTCTGAATAACACGCTCAGACTGTCCATCCGTCTGCGGATGATAAGCCGTACTAAAACTAAGCCTCGTACCCAAAGCTGTCTGTAAACTCCTCCAAAACTTGGATGTAAACCGCGGATCCCTATCCGATATGATCGACTTAGGCACACCATGCAATCTCACCACCTCAGAAACATACAAACCCGCCAACTTATCCATGGAGTATGTCGTATGCATGGCAAGAAAATGTGCACACTTCGTAAACCTATCAACAATCACCCATATGGAATCCTTTTTGAACGGTGTTAAAGATAACCCCATCACCAAAATCCATGGTAACTCTCTCCCATTTCCACTCCGGAACTTGAACCGGTTGCAACAAACCTGCAGGAAACTGATGTTCAGCTTTCACCCGCTGACACACCATACACCGAGAAACAAACTCCGTCACATCTCTCTTTAAACCAACCCAAAAATACACACTTTTGAGATCTCTATACATCTTCACACTACCCGGATGCATAGCAAACGGACTAGTATGTGCTCCCGCTAAAATAGCTTACCTCAACTCAACCTCATCCGATACCACAATCTGACCCCTAAATCATAATATCTCCTCCTCATCAAAACGATAATCGGTCGGTCTACCCTCAGTAATATCCTCTACAAAAGGTACCACGTCTCATCCTCTAATTGTTTTACCTTATCATCTCAACCAAGATAGGCTTTACTTACAACTCCACCACTCCACCACCTTTCTTTGAAATACTCAACTTAGCAAACATCACTCTCAACTCAACCGTTGTCTTACGGCTCAAGATTCAGCCATCACCTTAGCTTTTCCCGGATGATACAAAACAGACAACCCACACTTACCCTCTTTGGACAACAAACAAATTCTTTCCCCACACTAAAGCAACAATGCACCAACCACCACACCATCTCAACCTCTATAGAAAACACAACTCAAAAGAAAACCCCATAAGGTTGATAACCAACACGTGATAACCGTGACGGTTTCCACACCATCACCATCGAACTAACCTTATTTGACATCCTCCCACATACCAGGTAACCAACTAAGCCTATCACCAACCTCCATTCCACACAACAAACTTCAGACTAACTTGCACAAACTGTCAACATCGTCTTAAGCAAACTCCACCGTCAACAACAACCTCATAAGAAAACTCCATACCATCGATAGAAATTACTACCAAACTTATGATGATTCTTTCCGACTATACTCTTGGTACCTTTACTACTAATAATAACCCAAAGAAAACTGACACTCAAGCTTACCTTATCAGCATGACAAACATTTACATATGATTCAAACATAATCCAAACTAGCTTAGTCGAAAACACATGTTTTTCCCCAACTCCAACCACAACACTCACTTACCACCAAACTCATGGGAAAAGATTACCATAAGCCCTACTCAAGATACCACTCCATCTCGACGCTTTCCGTAACAACCATGCGGTTAACATAACACAAAAAGATTCTTAACACAAAACTAAACCTTGCCAAGAACATATCCTTCACTAGACCCTCAACAACACTTTTCCATGACTTGTCCCCGATCAACTTTACGAAGATTGAATTTCGCTCAAAGATCCACCATATAACCAAGTCTAACTATAGGTTAACCAAACTTCTTCCCTTATAACTCAACAACAACCCAGGCTTATCTCACATAACAAACTCCCATTGTAAGCATCCTTATGTAAACCATGTCATCCCCAGTTGCTAACATTCTGCAAAACATATCACACAAGGACTTACCAACTTTATGTCAAACTCAACACTATACTCATCACAACGACAACACTTCCAACTTAAGGTTTAGCCATCACAACCAAGTCACCACCAAGGTACAAGTTTTAAAATCTACACATCATTAAGTACCTTGACACTTAACCCCATACTTTTTTTCCATTATCAACTCATCGAGAACCAACTCTTACATTAACTATACCACAACAAAATCCAAACTTGTAGAATCATTCCTTCCACTTGCTCCAACATCTTTTATTTTATAACCTTGCCAAGGCGGTAATCATAATGATGAAACATCCACAAACACGAACCCACCGAACACCAAGACCTCAAGACACTTTCCGATAAAAGCAAACCCATAAGACTGAACAATCGATACAAACCATAAATTGTCCAACGATCCATATTACACCACTCAAACATCATCAAAAACTAACTTTACCCGAAGTATATCCAACTCAACATCCGGCAAACACAACGTGTACACTTTCCTCCTATATAGTATAACCAAACATCTCAAGGTCACAACAATCTATGATTCAAACCCCTGATTTCACAACTCTTATACCAGACTATATCTCATATTTTACTTTCATCCCAACCATACCAGATCGGTTACAACCCCCGATCTAACTGCACATTCACCACACTACAAAGAATCCATATAATTTCCATAAAATAACTTCACATCACTTAGAGTAACATCAACCCGCCTTTCTCTACAAAACATGTTGCAACCTTGTTACAACCTCCAGATCTTAACTAGAAAGAATCCACAAAACTCAGCCCTTCTTTTAGTAATGACCAACTCAAACTATCCATACCTCAGGGTATTTACCTTGGTTTCAAACATTCACAACTCCGAGATCAACCACTCATTGTTCATCCAAGACTATTCACTAACCAAAAGGGTAACTTGTCCACTACACAATCAGCTTAACACCACAAGAAAGTTCTTTCAACCTCTTTTTTTTATACCTTCACCTTAAAAGAACCAACCATTCTCCACTTACACCCTCAAGGAGCTACTCGCAAGTGTGAACAAATGTATGCATGATTTCCTGTATGCCCTCATAAATGCCTATGCAAATGCATGTGCATGTAAATGCAATTTCTAATGTCATGCTCAAAGATACATGCATGTCCTACATTATCTATAGATATATACATATATGTGCTCTTATTCTATGCATGATTATTATTCACACTCATAAATAACATCCTCAATTCCAACAACCTCAACTACCATCTTATTGACAACTCCCAAGTCAGATTAGCAACATCCGTACCAGCTTCAGCAGACTAAAACACACCCGAAGGAACGATGCAAAACCACAAACCAACCTTCCGGCCTAACCGAAGGCACACTTATAGAGGAGGAAGGATTTACTCTTCTCTAGCAGTCGTTTCGTCCATAATCTTGACCATTAATGTTCATACCAACACTAGCTCGTGTTTCATGTCTCATAAGCATATTCCAAAAACTTTAAACATGCAGTTTAAAACATAATATCCAAATTAAATAAACTTACATTCGGGCAGGAACCAAGGGAAATTTGAGAGCATCTAAAAATATGTTGGCATTGGCAATGTGTAACCGATAACCCCAATTAACCATCATTGTGCAAAGTACAATCATCACAAATAGATTTTCACAATCCAACAACATGTCATGCTCAATTACACATATCATAATCAATCGCACATTTAAGCATATAACTTAACAATCGTATACATGCTTTCACCAACCAACTACATACTTTTCAAACCAACAACACATTTTATTCAAACCAATCACATATTTTAACAAACCTGGCTCTGATAGCACCAAATGTAACCCCCTTAGTCCGTCCTGGACGAAACCGACACTAATGGGTCACACGGAGAATATCAAACCAAACCTGCGAAGGTTCGATTCGATAAACAACCCTGAAACCGTTATATTTTTTTTATTTTATCTTACTAGAGGAACAATGTTATTCCTACATGTCAAGGTTTCATACAAAGCATTATTGGAAACACATTAATTAAAACAACCATCCGATTAAACAATAATGTGGATTAAGGACTAAAACATAAAACTTTTAAATACAATTAGTAATGTAGAAATTCTTTCCATCAATAATCAATTAAGCATAAAAGAGTTCCTCATAGTAAATTTCAACTCAAACGGATCGTTCTAACATCATCTATTGCATGTTTCTCTAATTTAAGGACCAAAATGTAAATCTTCCAAAATACAAGGACTTTACCCAAATTAAATTAACCTACTTGAAATTAAATCAACTTTATGCATGCATACAAAATTTCAGTTCAAAATAACATCGGTAAGTACCTTAATCGAACAAAGGAAGATATCCGGGACTAAAATAAAATTTCAACAATTAATAAATCCTGGTGGTCAAAGGTTTGGAAACCTTCCTGAAGGTTTCCAAACTTTTTGTAAAAGGTTTCGAAACTTTCCTGAAAGTTTCCATACCTTTCGCGTCCAGTAGCTTTTCAACTTGAAACTGCCCGCAAGGTTTGGAAACCTTCGTGAAGGTTTCCAAACTATTTGTCAAAGGTTTCGGAACCTTTACTAAGGTTTCGAAACTTTGGGTCTGGAGCCAAAAGTTTCGTTACACTAAGTACACAATATTTACCCAATACTCAACCATTAATTAGAACCACTAAATGCATCAATCCTAAACATAATTAGCAACATATAGCACATATTCAACAACGTCACGGACATCATACAAGCTATAGGCATGCTCCCTAAGAAGTGATTAACAATATAGCAATCATGCTAGTACATGCTTCAACAATTCAAACAAATCCAAAGTCCAACAATTAACAATCAAACTAATGGTCTCATTACAACATGATTCAAAGCCTAAAAGCTCACTTCTCTCATAGATTGTGTTACATATTGCCTTGCCCAATTTATTTGCCAAAAACATACCAAATTCAATGTAACCTTCCCCTTGGTTTTCTTGCCTCGGACAAAGCTCCAAGTGCCTTTATTTTTCTGCATGAATAAAAAGAGAGCTTAAGCAATCTTGCTTAGTGAGGTCGCTCCACAAATAATCATCAATGCATCTGTTTAAAAACATGAGGAAAATCATAATTTGCATTTCCTTATTAAATCATGCATGCTAAAATCTGATGCTCATGTTCTTGAAATCATATGCATCCTTAAATCCACATAACCTTGTCAAAACAATTCATAAATGATACTCAAACCTTTTCTCAATTTCATGTATGTATATTGGCTTTCTAGTGAACACTTAATGTGAACCTTTGATTCACCGAATACATGGATCCTTTTCACATGCATCGGTCGGACACTTAGTCCCCCTTGTATACATGTTATCCCCCACTACGCACGGTTGGACACAAAGTCTCCCTTGTCAACGTATGGGTCAACTATATGCACGGTCGGACACAAAGTCACCCTTGTTTACATATAGGCAAGCTCTACCACGCACGGTTGGACACAAAGTCTCCCTTGCTTACGTGTAGGCGGCTCTACCACGCTCGTTAGACACAAAGTCCCCTTGTTACGCGTGTAGGCAAATTCAATATTCTCTTTATTTTATAGTGCACTCAATCCTAATGACATGTCATTCGTATTCGGATCTAAAGTTAGTGTCACTAAGCCAATATCATAATCAAATGTGCATGATAACTTGCTGCTCATAATGCATGCATAATATGTTCAACCAATGAACCAAGGCCATGCCCAAAGGTACCATCATGTATAAGGCAATTAACCATATTGTATTTCAAATCATATAACTTGCTGCTCATAAAGCATGCATAACATGTTCAACAAATGAACCCAAGCCATGCCCAAAGGCACCATCATATAATAGGCAAATAACCATATTGTATTCCAAAACATTTCTCATAATTTTCTATAATCATGGATGCTAAATAAGCTATGCATTTCAGCAAGTATCTCTCATGTATGCATCAATTCAAAACATGCTCATGCACTTCCATAAATCTCATGCTTTAACAACATAATACCTTTGTAAAATGTAGCCGAAATTCACATCGATTTAACAAAACAAATACTTTACTTACTCTTGAACTATGGAAGGTTTTCACACACTTCCATAGCTCCCAAAAACAGTACGTACCAAACGCATTGCGCTTTAAATCCGAAAACCACTCACCAACAAGCTAAACAAGCTTTCGTCGCTTTCCGATGATCGCACCAAACGCACCAGCAATCAAGCTTCTTCTTGTACCTCTTCTACAACATTAAAAACAGAGCATTCTCACATCATAACATGCTCAAACCAACAGCCATATCCGATCACCATTAAACTACCAAAAACTTAGCTGAAAAGACCGAAAACTAAGCCGAAACGCATCCAAACAACACCAGCCCAAAACCTAATGAATCTAGCATCTAATCCACCTCCATTATGATCCAAAAACACATCAAAACCATCCTTATATCTCTAGCAACATCTAAGCATCTAAAACAGCACATAAAACAACCGAAAAACACCTTAAAACTACACCGATTATATTATTCCGGGATTTAATTAATGTGATCTCAAATCAAGATTCAATTAATCATTAAATCATCATAAAAACATGATTGAAACCATATAATTTCCAGCATTAAACAAGATCCATAAAGATCTCACAAAAACATAACAAAAACATTAGATCTAACATTAAAAACATTGAATCAAGTGTTTATTCAAAGATGAGCAAGCTAATACTTGGGAATTTCAATAAAGAACCTTAGAAAATAATAAAAATCCAGAAAAATACCTTTAAGATCTATTCACCAAAATTAAGAGATTTTTCCCCTTCTTGATTCCTTGCAATTTGATGTAGATTTGATGAAATCAATGCATTGGTTTTGTAAAGGATGAAAGGATGATGCAAAGTATGTAATCTTTGTAGAAAAAGATGCAAAAATCAGCAAGGAATTGAAGAGAAAAGATGAAGAGAAAGTTGAGAGAAAATGAGAGAAAAAGATGAGAGAAAAAATGGGTCAAAAGTAGTTTTAGGAGAAAATGATTAAGAAACCAAATTAAAGTAATTAAAATATTTATTTTGGTGAATAAATCATCATTAAAATTAAAAATGGGTTTATGACCCTCTAAGGATTCTAAGTTTAGCTTGCTTTTCAATTTAGTCACTAAAATACCTTAATGGCCGAAAATCACAAATTAGTCCCCCAATTTTCCAAAAATTACAAATTGGTCATTTATGCATAATTAAGCATAATTAAAAATCATTATAAAATACAAATCATTTTCTTTTAAATTTTGAAAATATTTTTAATATTTCAAACCACCTTCCAAATTATTATTTTTCTTAATTAAAAATATTCTTATTTTATTTTTTTCCCAGAATTAATGAACCGGAGAACCCGATTCACCCCGAATCGAATTCACCTAACTAAGCTTAACTAATAACCCCAAAAACGGGATGTTACACTTATAAAATCGGGCACATCGGAGTCAAAGTAAAGATTACATAAATTACGCACGGCACAAGAAGCAAGAGTATGGGCTACATTATTGGCCCCTCTAGGTACAGAAGCGATCCGACAATTTACTAAACTTTCCATGTTGGTGCGGATCGTGAACACCAAAGGTTATAATTTAACTGAGTAAAAACCTGAAATTTTGAGATTAATTTGTATAATTTTGTTCAAAAGCCCATAATTAACTATTTGAACTTATAAAGTTTAATTTAATAATATTCGGTTTTCGTTTTGTTGGGATTAAAACGTGCATGTCTAAATAGGCTTAATAAAGAATCCGTTCGAATTTTAACAAAGTAAAAAGCTAAAAATTTTAGATTAAACTGTATAATTTTGTTCAGAAGCCAATAATTAACTATTTGAACTCATAAAATTTGATTTATTAATATTTTGTTGTCTTTTGTCGAGATTAAAACGGGCATGTCTAAATAGGCTTTATAGGGAATCCGTTCGAATTTTTTTTTTTTGAGAAAAGGGCCTCATTAAAAAAACCCTACAGCCGACCGCCCAGAGGCAGGAAGGCCCCTATGGGGAAAAGAGTACCCAAGATCTTATTGAGAAGGGGAGGAAAACCTCTCCGAATTTACAGAAGCCCGAATAAAATCGGGAAAGTCACTGGAGAAAAAGCAAGAAGAAAAAGAACGCAAAGCCCTAGTAGCTAACACATGGGCTACAACATTAGCCTCTCGAGGTACATAACAAATCTTATAGTCAGGCAAAGTACCAAGAGTGGAACGAATACAAGACACCAAAGGTTGCACCGAGGAACGATCCTGGTAAAGGGGGTCGGTGACCTTGTTAGCAATGGAAGCGGAGTCAGTCTCGAAAACAACACGGGTCCAGCCATTGGAAAAGGCAAGCTTCAGTCCTTCCAAGAGGGCAAGAGCTTCAACAGAGGCAGGATCCGGACAGAGGAGAGGCAAAGAATAGCCGCCAAGGACAGTGCCAGAGGAATCCCTAACAATGACGCCAGCTGCTGCTCCTTTTAACACAGGGTTGAACGCACCATCCGTGTTAATCTTGACGTAACCAGGGTCTGGCTTCGTCCATCTAGCAAGAGCAAGAGTGGGCTCAGCTAGCCGAGAATGTAGACGGGTGGCACTGTTAGCTGAGGCGTAATCATGTAAAAGACTTAGAGCATTAGAAACAGTTAACCACACCGGTTGAAGATGGTTATTGTGGACAAAATCATTGCGACGGTTCCATAGATTCCATAAGATCGTGAGAAATAAAGAAAATTGCTGAAGAGAAAGAAAGCCATCTGCCGCAGAAAGCCACTGATGAGGGGAGGTATGAACAGGAGAAAGAAGCCGAGATGGGAGTCCTCCCAACTAGAACGCCTCTCTAGAGCAAGGGCAGTCCCGTATAGCATGGATGGTAGTTTCAATGGCCAAATTACATATAGGGCAAATCCCCAAACCTAGATTGGCCTGAAGGAGTTTGTGACCAGAGGGAAGTACATCGTGACACAAACGCCAAGAAAAAGAACGTACCTTGGGAAGAGTGGGTAATTTAGAAAGGACTTTCCAAAGTTTAGAGGGCCTATTAACTGGACCTGGCTGAAGCATCAAAAATTGATAGCCCGAACGTACAGAATAGATACCAGAATCATGGTTACCCCAGAGGGTGGTGTCTTGTGTATCATTAATAATCGGGACATTAAGGATAGTATTAGCATCCTCATATGTAAAGCAATTCCGAACTTTGGATGTATCCCAACGGGGTAAGTTAGGTATCATAAAAGTGCCGGCGCGCAAAGGCACTTCATCATTGATCTCATAATCACCATAAAGGCGCAAAGGCTGAGAGCCACCCCAGTTGTCAAAGTGGATCTGGATAGTACTATTCATGCCTGGACGTATAAAAAATCCATCACGAAGTTTAGAAATAGCTACACTGAGCCCTTTCCAAGCAAAGGAGGAACTCCGTGAAGAAACAGAGTCTAGTAAAGAACCAGTCGGGTAGTACTTGCATTTGTAAATTTGACTAAGAAGGCTCCCAGGAGCACACACAAGGCGCCAAATCTGCTTACCAAGTAAAGCAATATTAAAATGGTGTAAATCACGAAAGCCGACTCCCCCAGCCGCTTTCGGGAGACAGACAGTATCCCAGGGAAGCATGTGCCATCCTTTTTTGCCAGCTTTCCCAGACCACCAGTAGCGGCGTATAGAAGTAGTCATGTCATCAATAATATTGAGTGGCAGAAGGTAGCAAGACATCACACATTGAGGCATAGATTGAAGAACAGATTTGATGAAGACTTCTCTCCCACTAAAAGAGAGGAGATGTTTGTCTCAGCTATTCATTCTGGCAGTCATTTTATCTCTGGTAAAACCCAGAGCAGCAGTTTTATTTTTCCCAATGAGAAGAGGGACTCCTAAGTAAAGCCCAGGATCATTCACCTCCCTGACATGCAGTATGTCATTGATGGTTGTTCGAAGTGACAAAGGGGTTTTCCGAGAATAGAAAATAGTAGATTTCTCAAAGTTCACTGCTTGCCCAGACGAATTGGCATAAATGTGCAGAACATCCCGAAGGCGCTGCACTTCTGCCATTTTGGTCCGGATAAAAACAACACAGTCGTCTGCAAAGAGAAGATGATTGACACGTGGTCCATTTCTGCTAGCGCAAAGCCCCGGGACGACACCAGAGGATTGCGCAGCATTAAGTAAGGCCGAAAGACCCTGTGTACAAAAGAAACAAAAAGGGGGAGAGAGGGTCCCCTTGCCGTAAACCTCTAAAGGGCTTAAAAGGCCGAGAAAGGGAATCATTCACTCGAACTTGAAAGGTAACTGAGGATACACACCTCATAATAAGGGACACCCAGTTGGAGTTAAAGCCTAGACGAATCATAATATGTTCTAAAAAAGTCCATTCAACACGGTCGAATACCTTTTCCATATCTAGCTTTAAACTAGCCCCTTTCGCAAGGGATGTAGCATCAGTATTAAGGGTATGGATGAGTTCATGAGCTATAAGAATATTATCCGTAATATTCCTGCCGTGAACAAAAGCAGTTTGGTTGCCACTAATACAAATAGGTATGATAGATTTTAGCCGATTAACAAGAACTTTCGAGACAGTTTTATAAATAACTGTACAGAGACTAATAGGTCTAAGATGGCGCATTGTAGTAGGTTCATCAACTTTAGGGATAAGCACAATAATGGTACGATTGACTTCTTCCATATTAATGGACCCTCGAAGGAGCCCGAGGCATAGAGATGTAAATTCGTGGCCAAGGATATCCCAGTGCTTCTGGAAGAAACTGCTGGGAAAACCGTCGACCCCCGGGGCCTTCCTCGGATCGATATCACGAAAAGCAGTATGAATTTCATCTGGAGTGAAATCCTTATTAAGTTCGTTATTCATTGAATCAGTAACAACTGTGGGAATATTATTCAAAATTGATGAATCTATTAAAGGAGAGGATGATGCAAAAAGATTTTGAAAGTATGTAACAGCGGTAGTCATAATATCATTTGAATTAGGTTTTATAGTGAACCCGTTTGAGTTTTAACCGAGTAAAAAGCTAAAAAATTGAGAGTAATTTGTATAATTTTGTTAAAAGCCCATAATTAACTATTTGAACTCATAAAATTTGATTTAATAAAATTTGATTGTAGTTTTGTTTGGATTAAAACGTGCGTGTCTAAATTGGTTTTATAGGGAATCCGTTCGAATTTTAACCGAGTAAAAAGTTGGAAATTTTAAATTAATCTCTATAATTTTTTTCAAAAGCCCATAATTAGAAATTTGGACTCATAGATTTGATTTAATAACATTTGGTTGTCGTTTTGTTGGGATTAAAACGTGTATTTCTAAATAGGTTTTATAGAGAATCCGTTCGAATTTTAACCCAGTAAAAAGCTAAAAATTTGAGTTCAATCTGTTTAATTTTGTTCAAAATACCATAATTAACTATTTGAACTCATAAAATTTGATTTAATAGCATTTGGTTGTCGGTTTGTTGGGATTAAAACGTGCATATCTTGTTAGGACCATCGGCACACCCATGGTGCAGCGGAACAAAATTACGACGGTCTTTCTAGTGATCAATGTACGTTTAATCGAAAATCGAGAGGAAGAGATGCGATGACTTACATTGGGTTCCTTGATAAGTAACAAAAACAACAATTGAATTTGCGACAATCACTATCGCTCAACAATTCGTATCTTTAGCCTTCATGAATATCGTCTTGGCCTCTACTCAGTTCACCCGGTTGATAGAGCAAAATCTCAAAAAACTATTTTTTGTGATTCTAGGGTTTGGGAATTCTGAATTCTCTATTGTGGCTGCTAGACCGAAAGTCCTTCAAATAGGTGTAACCCTAGGTATAAGAGTTTGATTTCAAATTTGTTTATAGGAAATAATTACTTTAATTCTTTCCTTAAATTTCAGAATCTATATTTAATTTGAATTTAAAAGGGATATAATTACTTTAATTATATCCTTTATTTAAAATTCAGGATTAAATATAATATACTTATACTTATATATATTTTTTGCTCCTCTTCAACCATTGGGTGTGACCCTATAGGCTCATTGTAACGATAGTAATAATATTAAAACAATTCTAATATTACAAACAATGAGTGACATCTAGCAATATATCATTGTCATCTAAGTTACAAGAGATCATGATTCGATGTATCATGTCCGTGACCAACTATCTAAATATATTATATCCTTTTGTCCTTTTATATATTTAATAGGCACAAGTCTTGGAATAGTCAGACTTGTATAGCCTATTTTAATGTTTCTTGATATGTAGAATGGACTACTTTTAATGAATAATTTGTGATATCTCATATCAACATATTCAAGAATGGCCATGTATTTCAAGTCTCACTCAATCAATTGGCCTTTGATATATTTTCCTATTATGTAGGAAGGGCAAATTCTATCTTGATGATTCACATCTCACTACATACATTGTAATATGTCCAATGTTAGTTTTTATAGTATAACTAATTGCGAGACACGTTTGACTACATCAAAACATAAAATAATATATGTTGAGATAGTAATAATCTCAAGTCTAAGGATCATACATATAGTTGTCACTATGAGCAATATCGTGACCGTCACATAATAATCCAAGATATATGCTAATAGTGGGTCAATCCAATATATTATTCTCTACTAATATATTCATGTATTAATTCTGACATCTCTATGTCAATGACAATTCATTGTCATCAATTAATTACATGTTAGTCTTAAGCGTATTATTGTTGTCCATACCCATAATAATACTTGACTAAGGATCTTTTAATAATAGTACATATATTATTATATGGACCTTATTGTTTCTTAGTTTATGTTATACATTGAGACATATATCTTAAAACAACAATAGCAATGCCTTTATTCAATAAAATTGGTAAATAAAAGTATCCTTACAATCATCATATGATTGGTCTTTGGTCCTACTCTAACAATCTTCCACTAGCACTAAGACCAATCACTCAGATATCTAATACCCAGTGACTCAGTGTGACGATCATGCTTCTGTTGCGTCAGAGGCTTCCTCAAGGGATCAGCAATATTATTATCCATGTGTACTCTGCATATTTTCATATGTCCATGATCTATGATCTCTCGAATGAGATGAAAGCGTCTAAGAATATGTTTGGATCATTGATGAGATCTAGGTTCCTTTGATTGTGCAATGGCTCCATTATTGTCACAAAGGATTTCTATAGCATCTGATATGCTTGGAACAACCCCTAGTTCGGATATGAACTTTTTGATCCAAACAGCTTACTTTGCTGCTTCACTGGATACAATATACTCAACCTATGTCATAGAATCAGCTACTATATCTTGCTTAGAACTTTTCTAGCTTCCAACACCTTCGTTATATTTGAACTCATAACATATCATTTAATAACATTTGGTTGTCGATTTCTTTGTATTAAAACGTTCATATCTAAATGGGTTTTTATAGAGAATCCGTTCAAATTTTAACCAAGTAAAAAGCTAAAAATTTTAGATTAATCTATATAATTTTGTTCAAAAGCCCAGAATTAACTATTTGAACTCATAAAATTTGATTTAATAACATTTGGTTGTCGTTTTGTTAGGATTAAAACGTGCATGTCTAAATACACTTTATAGAGAATCCGTTCAAATTTTAATCGAGTAAAAAGCTAAAAATTTGACATTAATCTGTATAACTTTGTTCAAATGCCCATAATTAACTATTTGAACACATAAAATTTTATTCAATAACATTTGGTCGTCGTTTTTTTGGGATTAAAACTTGTATATCCAAATGGGCTTTATATAGAATCCGTTCGAATTTTAACCAAGTAAAAAGCTGAAACTTTGAGACTAATTTATATAATTTTATTCAAAAACCCATAATTAACTATTTAAACTAATAAAATTTGAATTAATAACATTTAGTTGTCGTTTTGTTGGAATTAAAACGTTCATGTCTAAATGGGCTATATAGAGAATCCGTTCAAATTTTAACCGAGCAAAAGCAAAAATTTGAGATTAATATGTATATTTTTTTAAAAGTCCACAGTTAACTATTTGAACTAATAAAATTTTATTTAATAAGATTCCATTGTCGTTTTGTTGGGATTAAAATATGGATGTCTAAATGTGATTTATAGAGAATCCGTTCGAATTTTAATCGAGTAAAAAGCTAAAAAGTTTCAATTAAACTATATAATTTTTTTCGAAATCCTATATTTAACTATTTGTACTCGTAAAATTTGATTTAATAACATTTGGTTGTCTTTTTGTTGGGATTAAAACGTGCATTGTCTAAATGGACTTTATAGGGAATCTGTTCTAATTTTAACCAAGTAAAAAGTTGGAAATTTTAGATCAATCTCTATAATTTTGTTCAAAAGCCCATAATAAAAAATTTGGTTTGACTAATAAAACTTGATTTAATAATATTTGGTTGTCGTTTTGTTAGAACTAAAACGTGCATGTCTAAATGGGTTTTATAGTGAATCCGTTTGAGTTTTAACCGAGTAAAAAGCTAAAAAATTGAGAGTAATGTGTTTAATTTTGTTAAAAGCCCATAATTAACTATTTGAACTCATAAAATTTGATTTAATAACATTCGGTTGTAGTTTTGTTGGGATTAAAATGTGCATGTCTAAATCGGCTTTATAGGGAACCCGTCCGAATTTTAACCGAATAAAAAGTTGGAAATTTTAGATTAATCTCTATAATTTTGCCTAGAAGCCCATAATTAAAAATTTAGACTCATAAAATTTGATTTAATAACATTTGGTTGTCGTTTTATTGGGATTAGAACTTGCATGTCTAAATGGGGTTTATAGAGAATTTGTTCGAATTTTAACCGAGTAAAAAGCTAAAAATTTGTATTTAATCTGTATAATTTTGTTTAGAAGCCCATAATTAACTATTTGAACTCATAAAGTTTTATTTAATAACATTTGGTTGTCGATTTGTTTGGATTAAAATGTTTATGTATAATGGGCTTTATAGAGAGAATCTGTTCGAATTTTAAACGAGTAAAATGCTAAAAAATTTAGATTAATCTATATAATTTTTTTAAAAAGCCCATAATTAACTATTGAACTCATAAAATTTGATTTAATAACATTTGATTGTCGTTATTTTGGGATTAAAATATGCATGTCTAAATGCGCTTTATAGAGAATCTGTTCGAATTTTAACCGAGTAAAAACCTAAAAATTTTAGATTAATATTTATAATTTCGTTCAAATGCATATAATTAACTATTTGAACTCATAAAATTTGATTTAATAATATTTGGTTGTCGTTTGGCTGAGATTAAAATTTGTATGTCTAAATGGGCTTTATAGAGGATCCGTTTGAGTTTTAACATAGTAAAAAGCTAAAAAATTAAGAGTAATATGTACAATTTTGTTTAAAAGCCCATAATTAAAAATTTGGACTCACAAAATTTGATTTAATAACATTTGGTTATCGTTTTGTTCGTCTTAAAACGTGCATATCTAAACGAGGTTTATAAAGAATTTGTTCTAATTTTAACCGAGTAAAAAGCTAAAAATTTGAGTTTAATTTGTACAATTGTTTTCAAACGCACATAATTAACTATTTGAACTCATAAAATTTGATTTAATAATATTGGTTGTCGTTTTGTTGGGATTAAAACATGGTTATCCCAATGGGCGTTGTAGAGAATTTGTTCAAATTTTAACCGAGTAAAAAGTTGAAAATTTTAGATTAATCTCTATAATTTTTTTAGAAACCCATAATTAAAAATTAAGACTCACAAAATTTGATTTAATAACATTTGGTTGTCCTTTTATTGGGATTAAAACGTACATGTCTAAATGGGTTTTATAGAGATATTGTTTGAGTTTTAACAGAGTTAAACCTAAAAAATTGAGTGTGATCTGTATAATTTTGTTAAAAACCCATAAATAACTATTTGAACTCATAAAATTTTATTAAACAACATTCGGATGTAGTTTTGTTTGGATTAAAATATGCATGTCTAAATGAGCTTTATAGGGAATTCGTTCGAATTTTAACTGAGTAAAAAGTTAGAAATTTTAGATTAATCTCTATAATTTAGATCAAAAGCAATAATTAAAAATTTGGACTCATAAAATTTGATTTAATAAAATTTGGTCATCGTTTTGTTGGGATTAAAACGTGCATGTCTAAATGGATTTTATAGTGAATCCGTTCGAATTTTAACCGATAAAAAGCTAAAAATTTGAGTTTAATCTGTATAATTTTGTTTAAACGCCCATAATTAACTATTTGAACTCATAAAATTTGATTTAATAACATTTGGTTGTCATTTTATTGGGATTAAAACGTCCATATCTAAATAGATTTTAAAGAGAATTTGTTCGAATTTTGACCGAGTAAAGTTTAAAATTTTAGATTAATCTGTATAATTTTGTTCAAAAGCCCATAATTAACTATTTGAACCCATAAAATTTCATTTAATAACATTTGGTTGTCGATTTGTTTGGATTAAAATGTTCATATTAAAATTGGTTTTATAGAGAATCTGTTCGAATTTTAACCAAGTAAAAAGTTAAAAATTTTCGATTAATCTGTATAATTTTGTTCAAAAGCCCATAATTAACTATTTGAACTAATAAAATGTGATTTAATAACATTTGGTTATCGTTTTGTTGGGATTAAAATGTGCATATCTAAATGCGGTTTATAGAGAATCTACTTGAATTTTAACCAAGTAAAAACTTAAAAATTTCAGTTTAATCTGTATGATTTTGTTCAAAAGATAATAATTAACTATTTGAACTCATATAATTTGATTTAATAACATTTGGTTGTCGATTTGTTGGGATTAAAACGTTCATATCTAAATGGGTTTTACAGAGAATCCGTTTGAATTTTGATGGAGTAAAAAGCTAAAAATTTGAGATTAATCTGTATAATTTTTTTCAAACGCCCATAATTTACTATTTGAACTCATAAAATTTGATTTAATAAAATTTGATAATCGTTTTGTTGAGGATAAAATTTTATGACTCCATAATTAAAAAATTTGACTCAAAATTTGATTTAATAAATTTGTTTTTTTTATTAAAACGTGTATATCTAAATGGGCTTTATAGAGAATCTGTTTGAGTTTTAACTAAGTAAAAAATTGAAAAATTGAGACTAATCTGTATAATTTGTTAAAAGCCCATAATTAACTATTTCAACTCATAAAATTTGATTTTATAACATTCAGTTGTCGTTTTGTTGGGATTAAAACGTGCATGTCTAAATGGGCTTTATAGAGAATCCGTTCAAATTTTAATCGAGTAAAGAGCTAAGAATTTGAGATTAATATGTATAATTTTGTTCAAAAATCCAAAATTAACTATTTGAACTTATAAAATTTAATTTAATAACATTCGGTTGTCGTTTTGTTGGGATTAAAACGTGCGTGTCTAACTTGGATTTATAGAGAATCTGTTCAAATTTTAACCGAGTAAAAATGTAAAAATTTAGGATTAATCTGTATAGTTTTGTTCAAACGCCCATAATTAACTATTTGAACTCATAAAATTTTATTTAATAACATTTGAGTTTCTTTTTGTTGAGATTAAAACGTGCATATCTAACTGGGCTTTATAAAAAAATTGTTCGAATTTTAACTGAGTAAAAATCAAAAAATTTTAGATTCATTTGTATAATTTTGTTCAAAAGACAATAATTAACTATTTAAAATCATAAAATTTGATTTAAAAATATTCAGTTATCGTTTTCTTGGGATTAAAATGTTCATCTCTATATAGGCTTTATAGAGAATTCGTTCGAATTTTAACAGAGTAAAAAGCTAAAAATTTGAGATTAAACTGTATATTTTTTTAAAAGCACATAATTAACTATTTGAACTCATAAAATTTGATTAAATAACATTCGGTTGTCGTTTTGTTGGGATTAAAACGCGTATGTCTAAATGGCTTTATAGAGAATCCATTTGAGTTTTAACCGAGTAAAAAACTGAAAAATTGAGAGTAATCTGTACAATTTTGTTAAAATTCCATAATTAACTATTTGAACTCATAAAATTTGATCTAATAATATTCGATTGTCGTTTTGTTCGAATTAAAACGTTTATGTCTAAATGGGTTTTATAGAGAATCTGTTAGATTTTTAACCAGGCAAAAAGCTAAAAATTGGAAATTAATCTATATAATTTTGTTTAAAAGTCATAAAACGTGCATGTCTAATTTTTTTCAAACGCCCATAATTAACATTGGAATTTTAACCGAGGTAAAAGCTAAAAATTTGAGCTTCATCTACATAATTTTTTTCAAATGCCCATAATTAACTATTTGAACTCATAAAATTTGATTTAATGACTTTCAGTTGTCGTTTTGTTGGGATTAAAACGTACATATCCAAATGGGCTTTATAGAGAATCCGTTTGAATTTTAACCAAGTAAAAAGCTGAAGTTTTTTTATTAATTTATATAATTTTTTCAAAAGCCCATAATTAACTATTTGAACTCATAAAATTTGATTTAATAACATTTGGTTGTCGTTTTGTTGGTATTAAATCGTGCATGTCTAAATGGGCTTTATAGAGAATCTATTCCAATTTTAATGGGTAAAATGCCAAAAATTTGAGATTAATCTGTATAATTTTGTTCAAAAGCCTATAATTAACTATTTGAACTCATAAGATTTGATTTAATAACATTTAGTTTTCGTTTTGTTGGGATTAAGATGTGCATGTCTAAATGGGCTTTATAGAGAATCCGTTCGAATTTTAACCGAGTAAAAAGCTAAAAATTTTAGATTAAATTATATAATTTTGTTCAAAAGCCCATAGTTAAAAATTTTGACTCATACAATTTGGTTTAATAAAATTCCGTTGTCGTTTTGTTGGGTTTAAAATGTGCACGTCTAAATGGTCTTATAGGGAATTCGTTCGAATTTTAACCGACAAAAATTTGAGATTAATCTGTATAATTTTGTTCAAAAATTCATAATTAACTATTTGAACTCATAAAATTTGATTTAATAATATTTGATTATCATTTTGTTGAGATTAAAACGTACATGTCTAAATGGGCTTTATAGAGAATCTGTTCGAATTTTATCAGAGAAAAAAGCTGAAATTTTGTGATTAATCTATATAATTTTGTTCAAAAATCCATAATTAACTATTTGAACTTATAAAATTTGGTTTAATAAAATCTGGTTGTCGTTTTTTTGGGATTTAAACGTGCATGTCTAATTGGGCTTCATAAAGAATTCGTTCGAATTTTAACCGAGTAAAAAGTTAAAAATTTTAGATTAATTTGTATAGTTTTGTTAAAATCCCATAATTAAATATTTGAACTCATAAAATTTGATTGAATAACATTTAGTTATCATTTTGTTGGGATTAAAACGTTCATGTCTAAATGGGCTTTATAGTGAATCCGTTCGAATTTAAACCGTGCAAAAAGCTAAAAATTTGAGATTAATCTGTATAATTTTATTGAAAAGCCCATAATTAAAAATTTTGACATATAAAATTTAATTTAATAACATTTCATTTTCGTTTTGTTGGGTTTAAAACGTGCATATCTAAATGAACTTTATAGAGAATCCGTTTGAGTTTTAACAAAGTAAAAAGCTGAAAAATTGAGAATAATCTGTATAATTATTTTAAAAACCTATAATTAACTATTTGAACTCATAAATTTTGATTTAATAACATTTGTTTTTCGTTTTGTTCGAGAATCCTTTCAAATTTTAACCGAGAAAAAAGCTAAAATTTTGAGATTAATTTGTATAATTTTATTCAAAAGCCCATAATTAACTATTTAAACTCATAAAATTTGATTTAATTACATTTGATTGTCGTTTTGTTGGGATTAAAACTTTCCTATCTAATTGGGCTCTATAGAGAATCCGTTCGAAATTTAACCGGGTAAAAAGCTAAAAATTTGAGATTAATCGATATAATTTTGTTAAAAAGTCCATAATTAACTATTTGAACTCATAAAATATTATTTTAATAACATTTGGTTGTTGTTTTGTTGAGATTAAAACGTTCATGTCTAAATGGGATTTATAGAGAATCCGTTCAAATTTTAACCGGGTAAAAAGCTAAAAATTTGAGATTAATCTGTATAATTTTGTTTAGAAGCCAATAATTAACTATTTAACTCATAAAATTCGATTTAATAATATTCAGTTATCGTTTTGTTGTGATTAAAGCTTGCATGTGTAATTGGGCTTTATAGAGAATCCGTTCGAATTTTAACCGAGTAAAAAGTTAAAAACTTTAGATTAAACTATATAATTTTGTTCAAAAGCCCATAATTAACTATTTGAACTCATAAAATTTTATTTAATAACATTTGGTTGTCTTTTTTTGAGGATTAAAACTTCATGACTAAATGGGCTTTATAGGAAATTCGTTCGAATTTTCACCAAGTAAAAAGTTCAAAATTTTAGATTAATCTCTATAATTTTGTTCAAAAGCCCATAATTAAAAATTTAGACTCATAAAATTTGATTTAATAACATTCGGTTGTCATTTTTTTTGGATTAAAACGTGCATCTCTATATGGGGTTTATAGAGAATCCGTTCGAATTTTAACCGAGTAAAATGCTAAAAATTTGAGTTTAGTATGTATAATTTTGTTAAAATCCCATAATTAACTATTTGAACTCATAAAATTTGATTTAATTACATTTGGTTGTTGTTTTGTTTGGATTAAAACGTGCATGTGTAAATGGGCTTTATAGAGAATCCGTTCAATTTTTTTTATGGAAAGGGCCTCATTAAAAAAACCTATAGCCAGTCACCCCGAGAGGTGAGTACTCCCTTATGGGGAAAAGAGTACCCAAGATTTTATTGAGTAGAAGAGGAAAACCTCTCCGAGTTTACAGAAGCCCGAATAAAGTCGAGAAAGATACAATTAAAAGAGCAAGAAGAAAAAGAACGTAAAGCCCTAGTAGCTTAAACATGGGCTACAACGTTTGCATCTCCAGGTAGACCACCAAGAGTGGAGCGGATACAAAACACCAAATGTTGCATTGTGGAAAGATCTTGGTGATGAGTGTTGTTAACTTTGTTGGCAATGGAAGCAGAATCTGTTTCAATTATCATATTCGTCCAGCCATTGGAAACAGCAAATCTTAAACCTTCCAGAATTGCGATACCCTCGGCAAAGGCTGGGTCCAGACAAACAAGGGGCATAGAGCAACCACCGAGTACGGAGCTAGAAGAGTCTCGAGAAATGACACCTACAGCAGCACCACTTAACACGGGGTGAAAGCCTCATCCGTGTGAATTTTAACGAAACCAGGGGCCGGTTTCGTCCATCTAGCTTGAGCGAAGGTGGGCTCAGCTAGCCAAGAACGTAGGTGGGAAGCATCATTAAGAGTGGGGGAGATATAAGTATTGGACAAAATTCGAGCGGGTAGCCCTGTCAATTTGAGCGCCTCCTTAGCACTAGGACAATCCCCGTAGCATGGAGGATGGATTCAATGGCCTTGTTACAAACTGGCCAAACCCCTGTACCAAGATTGACTTGAAGAATTTTGTGGCTAAAGGGTAGTGCATCATGAAATAAACGTTATCCAAAAGGACGGACCTTGGGTAGAGTAGGCAATTTGGATAGAATTTTTCAAAGTTTAGAGGGCTTGTTTACTGGCCCTGGCTACGACTGCAAAAATTGTTAACCAGATCGTACTGTATAGATACTAGAGTCATGGTGACCCCAAAGCATGTGTTTTTTATATCATTAATAATTGTATATTAAGTATAGTGTTAGCATCTTCATGGGAGAAGTAATCTCTCACTTTTGATTCAACCCATTTGGGTAGGTTAGGTACCATGAAGGTACCTGCACGTAGAGCGACTTCGTCATTCACCTCATAATCACCATAAAGGTGTATAGGCTGAGAGCCCCCCATTTGTTAAAGTGGATCTGAATGTTACTGGATATGCTAGGACGCTTGAAAAAACCATTACGAAGTTTAGAGATAGCCACGCTGAGGCCTTTCCAGGCAAAGGAAGAACTCTGAGTGTAATCAGAATCAAGGATCGAACCCGTTAGGTAAACCTGACTAAGAAGGTTATCAGGTTCAAAAAACTAAGTGTCAGATTTTTTTACCTAGCAATGCAATATTAAAGTGGTGTAGGTCACGAAATCCTATACCTCCTGCTGCTTTCAGTAGACAGATGGTGTCCCAAGGAAGCATATGTCAACCTTGTTTGTCAGCTTCCCAGACCATCAGTATCGGCGTATTGAAGTGGTCATAACATCAATAATGTTTTGTGGTAGAAGATAGTAAGACATAACATATTAAGGCATAGATTGTATGACAAATTTGATGAAAATTTCTCTTCCACTAAAGGAAAGAAGGTATTTATCCTATTTACGTAGTCGGGCATTCATTTGCTCCCTGGTAAACCCCAAAGCCTTTGTCTTGTTCTTCCCTATTAAGAGTGGGACTCTGAGATAAATACCTGGATCATCAACTTCTCTTACATGGAGGATATTATTGATATCTGTCTGAAACGACGTAAAAGTTTTTCGAGAAAAGAAAATAATAGATTTTTCAAAATTTACCGTCTGTCCGGACGAAGTAGCATAAGTATGTAAAGCGTCCTTAAGGCGTTGAGTTACTGTAGTTGTATTCTTAATAAAAATGATATAGTCAATCACGAAAAAGAGGTGGTTGACACGTGGTCCATTCCTGCTGGCACAAAGTCCAGGGAGGTTACCATTTGTTTGCTCATCATTGAGGAAGACTGAGGGGCCTTGAGTACAGAAAAGAAACAGGAAAGGGGAGAGAGGGTTCCCTTGCCGTAAACCTCTATTAATTTTGAAAGGTTGTGAAAGGGAGTCATTTTTACGTACTTGGAAGGATACTGAGGATACACACCTCATAATAAGGGATACCCAGCTGGAGTTGAATCCTAGGCGAATCATAATTTGTTTAAGAAAAGGTTATTCAACACGATCGAAGGCCTTTTCAATATCTAGATTTAAACTATCACCTTTTGAAAGGGATATTACATCAGTATTTAAAGTATGGATGAACTCATGGGAAATAAGGATGTTGTCGGTAATGTTCCTTCCTTGAACAAAAGCAGCTTGATTGCCACTAATACATAAGGGTATAATAGATTTTAGATGGTTAACAAGAACTTTCGATACAATTTTATAGATAACTGTGCAGAGGCTAATAGGTCTGAGATGACGCATTGTAGTGGAATCGCTAATTTTATGGATAAGAACAATGATGGTACGATTGACCTCTTCCATATTAACCGACCCTCTCAGGAGCTCGAGACAGAGGTTTGAAAAGTCCTGGCCAAGGATATCCTAATGCTTCCTAAAGAAACCACTTGGGAATCCATCAACTCCCAGGGCTTTCCTCGGATCGATATCATGAAAAGAAATGGATACTTCATCTGCTGTGAAATCCTTATTAAGGTCATTATTCATTGATTCGTTAACAATAGTGGGAATGTTATCCAAAATTGAAGACTTTATTGTAAGAGAGGAAGACGTAAAAAGGTTTTGAAAGTAATTAATAGTAGTGGACATGATGTCGGTTGTATGAGTTTGCCAAATATTCTGGTTGTCAAGAAGCACATCAATATGGTTCTTCCGTCGTCGACTATTCGCTCTGGTATAGAAAAAGGAAGTATTTTTGTCACCGTATTCTAACCAATGTATTCTAGCTCGTTGAGCCCAATAGATTTCCTTCGCATTTAGCAAGCTATCAAGCTCATTTTAGCAGAAACAAAATTGTGAATTTCCATATCGGAAAGACGTCGTTTGAGACACATGTTAATGAAATCATTCAGTTGGGTGATACACTCATTGGATTTTATGCATTTGTTAGTTTACGAAGTGGCTAGGAAACGTCTGATATCCTGAAGTTTCTATAGGGTCGAGTGGGATTGGTTAGACTAGATCTCTCTAATTTGAGACAACTTTTGGGTTATCAGCCCAACAGTTCTCAAAGCGAAAAAGATTGTTAGGGCACGTTGATCGAAGGTTTTATGATGGACTAGTGTCTATTAAGATTGGGCAGTCGTCAGAACGCGCCTGAAGAAATGAGATAGCTTGGTAGTTAGGAAAGGTATTAAACCAGGCAGAGTTACAAAGGAATATATCGATTCTTTCCATAATGGTTTCCGTATTATGTCCCAATCTAGTCCAAGTGAACCATCCAAACGTTTATTTATAGTCGAAAAGATCTTTCTTATCAAGACAATCTTAAAAATTGTTAATTTGTGAACACGCACAACGAGAACCATCATATTTTTCATTGTTACAAAGGATTTCATTAAAGTCCCCCTAAAAGCCAGGGAAGAGAAGATGCTAATTTTATAGTATCAATTAATTTCCAAGTTTTGTATTTGTTTGCTGTTTCTGGAAAACCATGTAAACCGGAAAAATGTAATTATAATTGACCAAAGGTAATAATAACATCAATATGACGATCTGAGTAAGAAAGCAAATCAATAGAATTTTTATTATTCCAAATAATAGCAAGCCCTGTACAAGAAGGGTTGGAATCAATGGCTATCCAACCATACATTCCTAACTTAAGCTTAATTTGTGTTTGTTTAACCTAGTTTCGCAAAGAAAAAGAATATCGACTTCATGCTTTGAACAAGCATGTTGAAGTGCAAGAATTGTCAAGGTATTTCTAAGACCCTGGCAGTTCCAACATAATATTTTCATTTTTCTCGGCGAAGTTGATCATCGTCAACAACCGTCGAAGAGTTTTTTCCGCTGCTCATCCCAGCTCTTTCAATAGAGACCTTGGCCGAAGGTATTAAGAAATGAGAAAAGACACAAAAAGATGTGTTGGTTAAGATCCCTATCTAGGGTGGTATAAAGAAAAAAAAAACAATATTGCAAAGAAGGTAAAGGGTGGGTAAGATAGAAGTAGGACTTGAGAATAAAAAATGTAAGAGGATTAGAAGAAAACTAAATATGTAGGGAAAAAAGAAAGAGTGGGAAAGAAATAGTTTAAGGTAGATATGAAAAAGGATTTGAGTTGGAAAAAAGATAAAGGTAAGTGCAACATAGATACAAAGGTTTTAAAAACTTTGATTGATTGTATTATTTTAACAATATAAAATAAAAAAAGAGGAGTTGATGTATACATTTGATATTGCTAGTATTAAAGTTATAGAGAGGTTGATGAATTTTATTAAGTAAAGGTTTTTTGCTATAGTTAGAAGAGTTTTTATAAAATATGGAGTCACTTGTTTTGAAATTCAAAATTGGGATAAAGGTGACAAAGTTAAAAAAGGATGTACATAGAGAGGAGATGTTTTCGAATTTGGAGTGTGTGATATGGAATTTTTATATGAAGTAAAAGGAGTCCAAGAATAGGTTGGAAAGGAGAAAAGGGAAATATAAAAGATATTGTTAAAATGTTGGTTCGTATCAATATACAAAATGTTAGAGTATTTAAAATAAAGAGATATCCGAATAAAATAGGTGTAACCCCTAAATCCGACCTAAAATAAATAAGTCGAATCTAAAAAGTTATGTTTGAAAACTTTACCCTCAAGAAACTAATTTTAAAAAATATATATGCTATAATTTAAAATAAAAATATAATGATAATATAAATATCCCAAATATTTCAAAGTTTACAAAATAATAAATAATAACATAAATAACTAGAAATAGTTTCGTTTTGATAATGAAACAACTGAATAAAATTTGAGATCCTCCAAATACCGCATCACCTAAAGTTCAAAGATCTGTAAGAGAAAAGCTAAGAGGGGGGAAGCTAAGGAGTTTAGTGCGTCTCAAATTGCAGATAAAAAAACATTGTTTACAAAAGTATTTCTCAAAAGTACTATTTCAATAAAAATAAAAATAAAATACGATTCACATAAATAATTTTGTCAAGAATAAAATTTTGGAAAAACGCAAATCATGATGTATGAATGATATCATATGCACAACACAAATCCCAACTACAGCGTCACCAATCTGATTGGAGGAGTTCCCCAGAATCCTCACCTACAACGTCACCAAAATCTCAGGGTGGTCTTAGGCTTCCGAAAAGTTGTCACGACATTCTCCGATCACAATCCCATCCCTTGCACACAATATGATGTAACATGATTTGAAAATCCGAAAACAATCATAATTCAATCTGAAATCACAATTTATCTAAAATCTCTTTATCCGAAAACACGAATTCACATGATATAAAAATCATATTTACTCTTAAAATATGAAATCTCAAATCAGAAAACTTTAATATTTTTCAAATCATAATGACATGTATGCATGATAACACAAATTCACAATCAAAGTCACAGTACAAAAATTAGACATGCTAGAAAGCACAATTACTTTTAAAACACAAAATATTAAGCATGTCACACAAAAATTATATTTTCGGAAAACATATATAGCACCAGTAAGAGAACACACCTTCGTAATCTTGAACTCGAACAGAAATAAAGAATGAAAATATAGGCTTTACCGCTTTAGAGAATCTTGATGGAAGAAAATAATTGATGATTTTCTCTTAGACCAAAATATGTATATATAGAGAAAAATAACTAATTCCATTAGAATTTGAATTCTACTAAAACATAAAAATTTAATAAAATAATAAAAAAGATTACAGAATTTTAAAGGGATTTTCCTTCTTTATCTAGAACTTTATATAATATATTATAAATAAAGAGTTTTGTTAAAAAAATAATTAAAATAAAATAATATTTTTGATAAAAGAATTTTATCCCCAAAATTCTCTTAAATATAGAAAATCAATTTAAAACACTCAAGAAAAATTAGGATTCAAAAATTAGGAATCTGAAAACTAGGGTTTTTAATTTGGGATTTCAAAATTAGGTTTTAAAAATTAGGAATAATTTTTAAGGTGTTACAATAGGTATTATTAGGCGTCCTTATAATAATTTGTAATGGGTTTAGGTAAGATAACATATTTGAAGCAAAGATACCACGGAATATGATAGAGATATCCCTAAGTAAGGGTGGTATATTTATAGGATATGTGAAGAGAATATAAGATAAATAATAGGTAAAAAAGCATAGAATAAAATAGACAGGGTATAAGGCACATGATCGAAAAGGAAATAAGCCATAGTGGACAGTGTAAAAATAATGAATAGAAAAAAGATGATAAAAGTAATAAAATAAAAGAAAACAATTTTTATTATTCCAAGTAAAGACAAGCCCTGTAGCAAGAGGGCTGGAAAGAAAGCCTAAACAACTGTACGTTCCAACAATGATCCTAAGATAGACCACTTGTCTTCTAAAACTCCTAGAAATGCAAATAATAATAAAAATAAAAGTGGCAGCATGCTTGGAAGAAGCACGTTGTAAATCATGAACTGTCTAGGTGATTCCGAAACCCAGACAGTTTCAGCATGGAGTTATCATTTGACTCGACGGGGTTGACCACCATCAACCTCCGCTAGAGAGTTTTTTGTGCTTCTCATCCTAGCTTTATCTGCAGAAACCTTAGGAGGAGGCACAAGACGTTTAGCCTTGTTACCCTCATCAGAGGGTGGTGTTCGTTCAGAACCCCTGCTGGAGGGAGGCCGACCAACTTTTGGGGGGTTGGTGCATTGTCCAGCCAGTCAAAAGCCTCTTGGAAGACAGTATCATCGGCAATCTCCACCTCCATGTCATGGAGTTCAGGCGTTAGCAATCCAGCACCACTAGTGTCATCAAAGACTCGTGGCCGAGTAGTGATATTAGAGTCGTGATCTGGGAAAACCATCTGCAAAGGTTGCAAAGGGCAACGACGATCTGGTAATTTACTCATAACTGTAGGGACTGTCTGAGGGCCTTACAAGAAGGCTTGTAGAGGTGCAGGATTAAGAGCGTGCTAATGGGCTGGAGAGGTTATCATGGGAGCCTTGCCTCTATCGTTGATACCAGAGGAGTGGTTGGCCGATGTCTGAGAGGATGCTGGCACAGGTTTAGGAGATGGTGTAGCATTGGATATATAACGAATACACCCTCTTTGTGTGGGTTGAACGTCTTTCTTCTGAGGAATATAGTAAATCTAGTCACCATACTATAGATGTTTAGGGCGTGCCTCAGCCGGGGTATTACAAAGTTCAAGAGAATGGCCAACTCGACCACAACAATGACATATGGTGGGAAGACGTTCATATTGTAGGGGGCAGAACCTTGTAGAGGCACCACCACCTATGGCAACACAATGCCTAATTGGCTTGGAGGCATCCAAAGTCAACCCTACCCTATGGTAATCGATCATGTTGAAGTCGATTTTTCTTGTATCAATTTTTGTGACAGTACCAATAATGGTCCTGAGTGATTCTCCAAAATTGTGGGCAGATTCCTGTAAAGCAAGAAGAATAGGGGATGTTATATATACATACCCAAATATTCATAGCTGTGAAAGAATGTTTATCAAGGCTAATATTGGGATTGTATAGCACAAGGTCTAGTCAATCGTCTTTGTAAGTCCAAGAGCCTAATACGTTCAAATTTTAACCGAGTAAAAACCTGAAATTTTGAGATTAATTTGTATAATTTTGTTCAAAAGCTCATAATTAACTAATTGAACTCATAAAATTTGATTCAATAATATTTGGCTATTGTTTTGTTGGAATTAAAATATTTATATCTAACTGGGCTTTATAGAGAATCCGTATGAGTTTTAACCGAGTAAAAAGTTGAAAAATTAAGAGTAATCAGAATAATTTTGTTAAAAGCCCATAATTAACTATTTAAACTCATAAAATTTGATTTAACAACATTTGGTTATCGTTTTGTTGGAACTAAAATGTTCATGTCTAAATGGTCTTTATAAAGAATCCGTTCAAATTTTAACCGGGTAAAAAGCTAAAAATTTGATATTAATCTGTATAATTTTGTTGAAAAGCCCATAATTAAAAATTGACTTATAAAATTTGATTTAATAATATTTGATTGTTGATTTACTGGTTTAAAATGTGCATGTCTAAATGGGCTTTATAGAGAGTTTGTTTGAGTTTTAACAAACTAAAAAGCTGAAAAATTGAGAGTAATCTGTTCAATTTTGTTAAAAGCCCATAATTAACTATTTGAACTCATAAAATTTGATTTAATAACATTTGATTGTCGTTTTGTTGGGATTAAAACGTGCATGTCTAAATGGTCTTTATAGAGAATTCGTTCGAATTCTAACCGTTTAAAAAGCTAAAATTTTGAGATTAATTTGAATAATTTTGTTTAAAAGCCCATAATTAACTATTTGAGCTCATAAAATTACATTTAATAACTTTTGGTTGTCTTTTGTTGGGATTAAAACGTTCATGTCTAAATGGGCTTTATAAAGATTCCGTTCGAATTTTAACCGGGTAAAAAGCTAAAAATTTATGATTAATCTTTATAATTTTGTTCAAAAACCTATAATTAACTATTTGAACTCATAAAATTTGATTTAATAATATTCGGGTGTTGTTTTGTTGGGATTAAAACATACATATCTAAATGGGCTTTATTGAGAATCCATTCGAATTTTAATCGAGTAAAAAGCTAAAAAAAATTAGATTAATTGTATAATTTTGTTCAAAATCCATAATTAACTATTTGAACTCATAAAATTTAATTTAATAATATTTGGTTGTATTTTTGTTGGGGTTAAAACATGCATGTCTAAATGGGCTTTATAGGGAATTCGTTCAAATTTTAACCGAGTAAAAAGTTAGGAATTTTAGATTAATCTCTATAATTTTTTTCAAAATCCCATAATTAAAAATTTTAAATCATAAAATTTGATTTAATAACTTTTGGTTGTCTTTTGTTTGGATTCTAACGTTCATGTCTATATGGGGTTTATACAGAATCCGTTTGAATTTTAACTGGTAAAAAGCTAAAAATTTGAGATTAATCTGTATAATTTTGTCAAAAACCCATAATTAACTATTTGAACTCAAAAAATTTGATTTAATAACATTCGGTTGTCGTTTTGTTGGGATTAAAACGTTCATGTCTTAATGAGCTTTATAGAGAATCCGTTCGAATTTTAACAGAGTAAAAACCTAAAAATTTTAGATTAAATTGTATAATTTTGTTCAAAAGCCCATTGTAAAACTAAATTTGATTTTGATATAACAAATTATTATAAGGACTAATTTGAAATAAATTTTTAAGTCCATAATTCAAACTTTTGATTTTAAGTCAAACCAAAAACTTTGAAATAAAATTATAAGTGTTTTTCATACGAGAGTATCGATACCCTAAGGACAGGTATCGATTCACCTGGATTTTTAAAGCCTTATTCTTGAGATCAAGAACAAGTATCAAAACAAGGTTCGATACCATTTTGCACTGCCAATACATGTTTCGAACCAGGTATCGAAACGTCTTTGTATATTTTTTAATTAATTTTTAAATTTTTAAAATCATGACTCGGGGTATCGATACTGGTATCGATACACCCCTTAATCTCCAACAACTATTTTAGCATTAAATGAGTTGACCGTTGGTGGCTGTTGATTTTCGATTGGTGGTTAACCTGTATCGAAACACGGTTCGATACCCAACATCACAATTTCAAATGGTATCGAAGCATGTATTGATACCCCTCTATTAAATGCACAATAGCTTTTTCTATTCTTAGCCTGTTTCGAAACAGGTAGCCCGTGTTTCGATACCACCTGCTGCAGAGTGCATTTATGATGGAAAGATGAAACTCCAACGTCTCTATTTACTTTCCCGAAAACTACAATGTTTAGAAATCAATGAGAAGGTATAAAATGAAGCATTTTCAACAAGCATTAAGGACTATTGAACCTAAGCAACATCCAAGAACACAAATCCAACTCAAAGCACTTCATTGCATATTCTTGCTCCCAATTCTTGTAATTTCACTTTGATCTTTTGTAATCTGAGTTTGGGGAGAGTTTGTTTGTAATTGAGGGAAACAAATTTCTTATGAGAGATTTTTATTTGCCTATTTTCCCTTGTATCACTTTGTGAGGATTGAATCGATTCTTGTGTAGAAGAATTGATTCGAATTGTGACGGTTATCCCTTGAACCGAGAAAAATGTTGAATTCTATAGTGAATTGGTTTCAAAATCCTTAGTGGGAGATAAGATAGTGGATGCGAGCTTGTTCGAAGATTGAACCATTATAAATCTCGTTTCATTTAATTCTAGCATTTTTACCGAAAATTTCCCGATTAAATTTTTTAATTACCAATTCACCCCCTCTTGGCCATACGTCGAGATTGATAAACTCAACAATTGGTATCAAAGCCTAATCGTTGAAGAGATTCACATCTACTAAAGAAGATTCAAGGCCTGTTGATCACATCTACAACTCATTCATAGTGGCCTCCACCTCCAGTTCATGGAATGAGTCTCATTCCATCACCAAGCCTTCCTTCTTCAATGGGGATAACTACTCAAATGATTATGTCCTTTGGGATATAATCAAAGATGGACCCTCAATTCCTATGAAGCAAGAAGAAGACCGGCAAGTACCAAAGAAGAGAAATGAGATGACCGATGAAGAAAGAAGAAGGATGTCCACAAATGATAAAGCTCTCCACATCCTCTTTTGTGCGTTAGGGCCCGACATCTACTCCAAGATGTCTTCATGTATAAGTGCCAAAGAAGTTTGGGACTCTTTGGAGACTACATATGAGGGTACTAATGACATGAAGGAAACAAAGATTGGTCTTCTCAATCTAAGTTATAAGAACTTCAAGATTGAGCTAGATGAAGATATCACCAAGATGTTCGATAGATTCTCAGTGATCGTCAATGGTCTCAAGGGTTTCAGTGAGATCATTCCGGAAGAGAAGCTCGTTCGAAAGCTCATTTATTCTCTTCCCGAGTCTTGGGATAGCAAGAGGAAGGCCATCATTAAAGCCAAGGACCTCAAGACTCTCAAACTTGAAGCTCTTGTGGGATCACTTCTCACCCATAAGATCATGAAGAAAGGAAGAGAAAAAGAGAAAAAAAGGAAGAGGTAAAGATTGAAAATATGGAAATTGAGAAAAAGAAGCAAGGGATTGCTTTTAAAGTTTCAATGCCACAAGATGAAGTGGATACAAGTGAAGAGGAAGAGCTAGAGGAATTAGCCATGGTGACTAAAAGATTCACTAGACTCATGAGGGCAAATAGGAATAGGAGATTCCAACGAAAGAAGGACTTCAAACCAAAGAGCAAAGAAGAAGAAAAAGATCAAATCATTTGCTATGAATACAAGAAGCCCGGTCACATTAGGACCGATTGCACTCTATACAAAAGGAAGAGTTTTGAAAAGAAAAATAAACAAAAGGCTCATGTTCCCACTTGAAGTGATGAGGAGTCATCATCCGATGAAGACAACGAGGTGGCCAACTTGTGTCTCATGGCTCTTGATGAGCCTAAGGTAACCCTTGAAACTTCTTGCAATGATCTTTCCTATGATGAATTATATGATGCATATGATGATTTGCAAGATTTTTATGATTAGTTGGTTTTAAAATTTAAAGAATCCATTTTGAAAAGTAAGAAAACCATTTCCGATTTAGAAATAAAAAATGATTCTTTGACAAAAACTATTTTGGATTTTGAGGAAAAGGTTGTTGACTTAAATGATGAATTAAAATTTTTTCAAAAAGAAAATGTTGATTTAAACAACCTTATTTCTAGCTTGAGTAAAAGTCACCACAAGATGGTAAATGAGCTTAAAGAACAAATCAAGGTGGTTGGGAGTTCAACTTTTGAAAAAGGAAGCTCTTCGAAACCCAACGATGTGAAAAAAAATTTACAACCACAAACAAAAAAATTCATAAAAGCATTTTAGACATAAAAAGATTAGAAGTGTTTGAGTTCCTAAGAAACTTATTGTTTCTAATAATTTGAATTTCATTGCTTCTTAGATTTTCAAGGGAACCAAGCTTTTAGGGACTAACTCTCATGGATCGAAAATGGTTTGGGTACCAAGAGTCAAAAACTAAATCTTTTGTTTGTAGGTTGAGCATTGCTTCAAGGCTAAAGCTTCAAGTCAAAACATGTGGTACCTTGATAGTGGATGCACAAGGCATATGACCAGAGACAAGGGACGATTTAAGGAGTTAGAGCTTAAAAAGGAAGGAGTAGTGACGTTTGGTGACAACTCCAAAGGCCAAATTGAGGGTATTGGCTCTATTGGTAATCACTCCTCTATTTTAATTAAAAATGTCTTGCTTGTTAATGGTCTTAAGCATAATTTTTTGAGTATTAGTCAATTATGTAATAAAGGTTTCTATATTTCTTTTGATAAAAGTGGTTGTAAAATAATAGACATAGAATCTAATAGAACTATGCTCATAGGTCATCGCATAGGAAATATTTATATGG
Source organism: Abelmoschus esculentus (assembly GCA_035048815.1). Lineage (NCBI taxonomy): Eukaryota > Viridiplantae > Streptophyta > Magnoliopsida > Malvales > Malvaceae > Abelmoschus > Abelmoschus esculentus. The sequence continues at coordinate 13,661,450 of JAUCBN010000007.1, read as the reverse complement.
TGCATCTAGATGACATTAACTTTTTTCATGCATGCTTAGATGCTAGTGATGAAAATGATGCATAGTTATGGCATAGAAAACTAGGTCTTGCTAACATAAGTGTTTTAGAGAAACTAGCCTCCCAAAATCTAGTTAAAGGTTTACCCAAGCTTAGGTTTTCTTTAGATAAAATTTGTGACGCATGTGCTAATGGTAAACAAAAGAGAGTTTCTTTTAAGTCCATTAATGATGTTTCAACTAGTAGAGTATTACAATTGATTTACATGGATCTCTTTGCACCTATTAGGAATACTAGCTTGGGTGGAAAATCATATGAATTTGTTATTGTGGATGACTACTCTATATACACTTGGATTCTATTTTTAAGTACAAAAGATGAAGCCTTAGAAAAGTTCATCACATTTTCAAACATTTCTCAAAATGACCTTGTTCAAAGATTTTCTCATATTAGAAGTGATCATGGAACCCAATTTCAAAATTTAGGTTTTGAGAATTTTTGTAATGAAAATGGGATTAGCCACAATTTTTCGGCTCCACGCACTCCTCAACAAAATGGGGTAGTTGAGAGGAAAAATAGAATATTAGAGGAAATGGTTAGAACCATGCTTTGTGAAAATAATTTACCTAAGTATTTTTGGGCGGAAGCCACAAACACTTCATGTTATATTATAAATAGAGTAATGATTAGGCCTATTTTAAAGAAAACTCCTTATGAGATTTTAAAATCCAAAAAGCCTAATATTAGTTATTTTCATCCTTTTGGATGCAAGAGTTTTGTTTTAAACAATGGAAAATACAGTTTAGGTAAATTTGATGTAAAAAGTAATGAAGCTATTTTTCTTGGATATTCTTTAAATTCAAAGGCTTATAGAGTTTTCAACAAAAGAACCTTAGTTGTAGAAGAGTCTATACATGTGATTTTCGATGATAACCTCCTTCCTAAGAAGGATTCTTGTGATGATGATGTAGGAATCATTGAAATAATTAATGATGGACAAGCATCAAAGGTGGATGGGGTTCCAACCAATGAGAAAACACAAGAACCTTCAATTGAAGCTTTAGGAAATGTAAAGCTTGAAGAAAAAGAAGTGAGCTACCCAGGGGAGTTCAACTATGTCAAAAGTGGTGAAATCTTGGATGATCCATCCAATGGGTTAACTACGCGTTCTCTTAGATTAATGAACTATATTGCTTTTATCTCATGCATAGAGCCTAAGAATATCAATGAAGCTTTAAATGATGATTTTTGGATATAGGCTATGTAAAAAGAGTTAAACCAATTTGAGAGAAGTAATGTATGGACTTTAGTTGATAGGCCTTGTAATAAATGTGCAATAGGAAGTAAATGGGTTTTTAGAAACAAACTAGATGAGAGTGATAACATTGTGAGAAATAAAGCTAGATTAGTTTCTCAAGGTTACACTCAAGAAGAGGGAATAGATTTCGATGAAACCTATGCACCTGTAGCTAGAATGGAAGCCATTAGGATGCTACTTGCATTTGCATGTTACCATGATTTCAAGCTTTTTCCAATGGATGTCAAAAGTGCTTTCTTAAATGGTTTTATAAATGAAGAAGTGTATGTTGAACAACCACCGGGTTTTGAAGATCCAAAATTTCCAAACCATGTTTTTAAATTAACTAAATCTTTATACGGTTTAAAACAAGCCCCTAGAGCTTGGTATGAAAGGCTTTTAAACTTTTTGATTGAAAAGGGCTTTGAAAAATGAAAGGTGGATATTACACTTTTTATAAAAAGGTTTAAAAATAACATGTTAGTAGTTCAAATTTATGTTGATGATATAATTTTTGGATCTACTAATGAATGTTATTGTCAAGAGTTTTCTAAGCTAATGCAAGGTGAATTCAAGATGAGTATGATGGGGGAGCTCTTATTCTTTTTGGGACTCCAAATTAAGCAAAGGAAGGATGACACCTTCATCAATCATGCAAAATACATCAAGGATATGCTCAAGAAGTTTGGCTTGGAGAATGTGAAGCCTCAAGCCACTCCTATGAGCTCATCTACTAAGCTTGACAAAGATGAAGGAGGTAAGTGTGTTGATTTTAAATTATATAGATCTATGATAGGTTCTTTGCTTTACCTTACCGCAAGTAGACCGAATATCATTTAGTGCTTGCTTGTGTGCTAGGTTTCAAGCTAGTCCTAGAGAATCACATTTAGTAGCCATTAAGAGAATTTTAGGTACCTTATAGACACATCTTGCTTAGGTCTTTGGTATCCTAAAGTCTCATCCTTTGATTTACATGCTTATTCGGATGTGGATTATGGAGGTTGTAAGATAGATAGGAAAAGTACTTCCGAAACATGTCAATTCCTAGGTAGTATGCTCATATCTTGGTTCTCTAAGAAACAAAATAGTGTAGCTCTATGTACCACCGAAGCAGAGTACATATCCTTAGAGAGTTGTTGTGCTCAAGTTTTATAGATAAAACAACAGCTCTTAGATTATGGCATTAAGGTAGAAACCATACCTCTTAAGTGTGATAATACTAGTGCCACTTACTAAGAACCTCATTCAATACTCTAGAACCAAACACATAGAAATTAGACATCACTTTATTAGAGATCATGTGTCTAAAAATGATGTTGTTTTAGATTTTGTCAATACCTTAAACCAATTAGTGGATATTTTTACCAAACCTTTAGATAAAGAGCGCTTTTGGACCCTTAGGAGAGAGTTAGGTCTAACTAGCCTATCTTGACCTCTTAAGTGTTATTTATTTTTTGCAAAATTGCTTGAATCTTGAATGAAATCATGCTTATGTTGTTCTTATATCTTGATGCTTCTATGCATATTGCTAGGCAGAGTATGAAGTTGTTCATGCATATTAATCATGTCATAACATCATATGCATGCTTCTAGGGGCTTTAGAGACTCATTTCTAGTACTTTTAGAAGCCTAAAATACAAAGCAAAGTCGAGGGTATCAATACAATTAACACCTGTTTCGATACCTATTCATCAGCCCATCTGGGAATTTTTCTGGGAAGAACAGATATTTATCCCAGTTTCGATACCTGTGGTTCTATACTAACATCAAAACAGGGTGTTTCGATACCGGTATTGGTACACGAGGATGCAGATTACTTTAAAACACTTCAAAACTAATTTTTTAATCTCATTAAAACACTTCCCAAATTTAAACACAAAACCCTAGCCGACCCTCCTTTAAATCTCTCTCAAATTCATCGTTTTTAACACGAAATCAAGAGATCTTTCTTGGGGTTTTTTCATCCAAACATCAAAGTCTTCACTATATCATCAAACCGTGCTTCACAAACCATAATTTCTTCTTAATCCATAATCAAGGTAATTTTCGAAAAACCTTATTTTCGTTTGATTCTAGTTTGTTAAAATTAAGATTTTGAACATATTTTGAATGCTTATTGTATGGGTTTTCAAAATCCTACAAAAATTTTTCAAAATCAAAAATCTTTTCGTTCGAATATAAACCGATTTTATCGTATTGGTTTTTTACTGATTTTTTAAAAAAATCTATTTTAAATGCTCAAATACCTTGAATTATTGACAAATAGGATTGAAATAGGTTGTTAAAGCATACATGTTTTTTTTACGAAACTAATCTAAAATTTGTTTCAATTCATAGATCATGGCACTGAAGAAATGATCTCGTACCGAAGGCGGTTCTTCATCATCATCTCGTGTTTCATGAGTTGATATTCAAGAAGTCTTCGCAAAAAGTTTGGAAACAAATTGTAGGATTGACAACTTAAATCTCTACCGCAACCACCCTCTCAAAAAAGAACGGTGTGTAGATGTTCAATTCCTAACCTCACACAAGTTCCTTTTCAAATACTATGACAGAATCATTGAATGGTAGTTCTTGAGGTTTCTCACCTATTCCGGCAAGTTCTTTCCAACTCTTATCTTTATATTTTATTCAAATGCCAAATGTATTCTATCTTCGGACAAGAGCAAAGTAGTGGAGTCTTTCCTCATGGGAAAATCCTTTACTATTAATGCCTCTACTTTTTTCGATGTTTTTGGTTTTGAGGACAAGGGTGTTGAGAATGAAGACTCTCTTGGTTCTTTCAATGTTTCGGTCACCTCACTTGACGTGCACGATCGCTTTCTCCATCTTATCATTTCCTGGTGGATTCTTCCATCAAATGGTAGGTATTCTAGAATCCATCAAGTTGGTAGCTTTTGGATCAAGTACTTTCGTGAGGGTGTACAACCCAACCTTGCTCAGATCGTTTTCTCGGACATCGTTTGGCATGCCCAAAACCGTGTTACCCCACTTGTCTAATCCTTTCCATATGCATGCATTCTCGGCTCTATATTCTTGCATTTGGAAATTGATTATTCTTTTGACAAAGTGGGATCCCTAAAAGAACTCATAGGTGAGACATATCTTAATCTTGCCCATTTCCAATATGTCTCAAATGGTGAGTGGGTTCGTGGTGCTCCTCCTTCTCCTCCTCATGCTCCCGTTGATCCAGAACCTCTTCGCCAAGTTGCTCCACATGTTGATATGATGGCGTTTTTCACTACGAGGTTTGACTCTTTGGATGCTCAGTTTGGTACTTTGAATGCTCGTTTGGATTCCATGGATGGAAGACTTGACACTATGTCAACTTAATTCTAATCGGGTTTTGATACCATCAACACAAGGTTGACGGGCTTAGAGACTCAAGGACACTCCTTGCGAGTCTCCCTTGATGCTCTTTGTCATAGCCAACGACTCAACAATACCGATGGTGATGACATTGAGGAAGAAGACGAGGATGATGATGATGGACTTGGTGGTGATGACATGGCCGATGATTGATCTTAGATCTACTTATGCTTTGCTATTGGCTTTTAGGACTAGTTATGTTTCTTTAAGCATTATGTTGCATTCATATTAGAACTTATGCACTTTGTTTTCTATGCTTTGGATTTATTATGTTGGATTTGGTTTTAAGTATTTTTATGCTATGGATATTTTATGTTATGAATTATATTCTCTTTAATGCTATGATTGCTTTGACTATTGCCTTATCTTTCATTGATTTGGATCTAACAAAAAGGGGGAGAAATTTTGTGTTTTTAAGCTTAGGAAATCACTAACTTTTCAATATTTAAAGTCATGCACATATTAAGGGGAGTCTTCAAAAGTTTAAGAGTTCTTGATCCTGTTTTAAACTTAAATTTTTTTTAATAGTTTTGTTATATCAAAAAGGGGGAGATTGTAAAACTAAATTTGATTTTGATATAACAAATAAGTATAAAGACAAATTTGAAATAAATTTTTAAGTCCCTAACTCAAACTTTTGATTTTAAGTCAAACCAAGAACTTTAAAATAAAATTATAAGTGTTTTTCAAACGAGGGTATCAATACCTTAAGGAAAGGTATCGATACACTTGAGATTTTTAAAGCCTTATTCTTGAGATCAAGAACAAGTATCGAAACAAGGTTCGATACCATTTTACACTTCCAACACATGTTTCGAACCAGGTATCGAAACATCTTTATATATTTTTTAATTAATTTTAAAATTTTTAAAATCATGACTCGAGGTATCGATACTGGTATCGATACACCCCTTAATCCCAACGGCTATTTTAGCATTAAATGAGTCGACCGTTGGTGGCAATTAATTTTTGATTGGTGGTTAACCTGTATCGAAACACGGTTCGATATCCAACATCACAGTTTCAAATGGTATCGAAGCATGTATCGATACCCCCTCTATTAAATGCACAACGAATCTTTCTATTCTTGGTCTGTTTCGAAACAAGTAGCCCGTGTTTCGATACCACCTACTACAGAGTGCATTTGTGATGGAAAGATGAAGCTCCAACGTCTCTATTTACTTTCCCAACAACTACAACGATTAGAAATCAATGAGAAGGTAAAAATGAAGCATTTTCAACAAGCATTAAAGACTTTTGAACCTCAAGCAACATCCAAGAACACAAATCCAACTCAAAGCACTTCATTGCTTATTCTTGCTCCCAACTCTTGTAATTTCAGTTTGATCTTTTGTAATCTGAGTTTGGGGAGAGTTTGTTTGTAATTGTGGGCAACATATTTCTTGTGAGAGATTTTTATTAGATTATTTTCCCTTATATCACTTTGTGAGGATTGAATCGATTCTTGGGTAGAAAAATTGATTCAAATTGTGACGATTATCCCTTGAACCGAGAAAAAGGTCGAATTCTATAGTGAATTGGTTTCAAAATCCTTAGTGGGAGCTGAGGCAGTAGATGTAGAGCTTGTTCGAAGCTTGAACCACTATAAATCTCGTGTCATTTAATTCTAGCATTTTTACTAAAAATTTCTCGATCAAATTTTTTAATTGCCAATTCACCCCCCTCTTGGCCAGACTTCGAGATCGATCAACTCAACACCCATAATTAACTATGACAAGCGTCGAATTGTCAAATAAATAATTCCTATTTCTCAAATTAAATAAAAGAATAGTATAGAGAAAGTAGGATCGATCCACAAGGACTAAGAAATTTCCAACGTTGAATTGAATTGATCCTGTTCCCAAAAAAAAACAATAAATTAGAAAATAGGGGTTTGATATTATAAAACTAAAAATAATCTTAATCTAATAATAGCTGAAATTAAATGAAAATAAATATTTGAAGTAATAGATTTAAAGGATATAGCCTCAAGCTTTGTTTCGCCTCAATTCCAAATTGATCATCGAAATAGATTTTACTTCAAGATCCATGCCAGTTACAGTCTACAAGGCCCAACCCTTATAACTTGCTTCTCTCTTCGGTAAACCAATATTCCCAAGTCTATCTCCGAAATTCGGTCTTTGCTGGACTAACCACGCCTATCGCCGTTAGCGCCAATACAACTTTAAGCACTGGAAAAGCCTGACTCGAGTTATAGCATCTCATAGAGAATCGAACCCGATCTTGATTTCCCTTAGTGGACCGCCACCAAGTTTGTTCATAGGAAGCCAAATTTGCTACCAGCCGATTTTTCTTCCCAACGATAGATCTAAACAATCTTCAAGTCAACGTGCACTTTTTGAAATGAAGGCGTCGAGATCATTAAAGGAAAAGCCGATTGCCAATCCTTGATTTTAGAAAATCAAGAATGTTATCCGAAGGAATTAAACGCTTCACGATTCTCACAATATGGATTGAGTCGTCACTAGCTTTCGGCTAAATAAAAGTTTAGCTAAGCATGAATGAGATCATACTTAGCATTTTCTAGAAGAAAAGAAATAAGAAAACTCAAAGAAAAAAAAAAAGCTAGAGAGAACTTTTATTACTCAAGAGAGAAAGTAAAAATTGAAGTACATCTCAAGCTTTACCTCTATGGGTATTTATACTATTCTAAAACCCTAAAAATGTAACAATTCAAAATTTAAAAAAATAAAAAAGATAAAGATAAAGATAAAGATAAATATTCTAAAATTTAAAATTTAAATTCTTAAGATAAATCTTTAAGATAATTCCCAAATAATCCATTCATCCTTCTAGAATATATGACTGGACTATCTTCTAGAAAGTTTTGCTGACTGGATAATCCAAATCTGCCAGATCGAAAAACGCCGTGCCCATGACTCCGGTCATAAAAAAAATGCAGAATTCACTATTTTCTGTTGGTTCTGAAAAATAAGTTCCTACACTGAAAATGATCAAAATAGAACCAAATTAGTAATATCAAATCGACAATGGGAAATAATTATTAATAAAAAATATATAAATTCAAACACTCATCAAATTCCCCCTCACTTATTCAATGCTTGTCCTCAAGCATACTCAAATTCTCATTTTCGTCACTTATCAAAATTCACTCAAAAAATTTTATGTCAAATCCCATGTACATGCATGAATTAAAGAAGTTAGACAAGACAATCAAATAAAGGTGACATGATATTCCAATAAACAATAATTAACCAAATGAATAAAAGGTAGATATGCAGAGCTTTTGCTATTTGCTTGTTAGACGAAATCAAATCAAGTTTAGATCATTCATGATAAACGATTGGCGGAGTGTGAGTTTTATTTTCCTCCCCTTTTATATCACTCCCTTTTTTTCTTTTTTTTGAAAGAGATTATTTTTCTCTTTTTTTATTCTTTTTTTCAAGCGCTTTATTATTTTTTTTCAAAGGACATTTTTTCCTTTTCTTTTTTTAGCGCTACTCTCATTAACTCTAACTCTGTAGTCTCGACTCGTCACCGAATCTTTGAACTGGAAACGAGATGACAACCCAAGCACCTCGCCCCGATTATCCAATCCGGTCACATTCAAACGATCTACCACTCACAATCGTCTCAAAAAAAATCATGCACCTGAAGATAACATCATTATTAACAAAACAAGCACAAACTCATATTTAAGCAACACTAACAATTATACCATAAGGTTAAAAACTTTCACCAAAACATCTAATCATCTTCAAGTTAATTATCCATGCATAACAAAATTAATTCAAGCTTGTAAACAAGGGATTATGATAAAACTAACAAGTCAACCCAGATAAACAACAATCATAAGAACTTAAAATATACCTTCAAACTAACATGAACAAGTAAGGAGAAATATAACCACTCCCCCTCACTTTAAGCATATTGTCTCAATATGAAAATTAAAGTATAAGAGAAGGAATAGAGATACTCCCCGTGTCTAAAGTAAATTTAGTTGTAGACAACTTTGGAGGTCATTTGCAATTTTCCAAATTTCATGCACGACAAAGCCATTCAAATCTGGAGAAAATTCTGTGTAAATTTATTTGAAAATAAATTAGATGAAAAAAAATAATGATAAAAATAAATAAAAGAAGAAAAAAAAATAAATAGAGAAAATGGGTTGCCTCCCATTGAGCGCTTTGTTTAACGTCGTTAGCTTGACGACCTGATTCAGACTACAGATTTTGCGAGAAATTCTTTTTCCAATTCATGTTCTTTATCCAACTTAGAATTTCTCTAGGAGAAATTTTTTGGTTATGGAGTTCCTTCATTTTCGACAAAATATCTTCTTTAATCTGCAATTTATCTAGTGGTAATTTTAATTCCAACTCTGGTTCCTGCAAGATAAATGGAAAAAAGTTAGTTTGAGAAGACATCAAATTTAAATTTTTACTTAGCTCTTTGCAAAATGAGCGTGATTCCACATCAGAAGAGATATCCATTTTTACTTCTTTAATAGTTTCAGCATTCAGATTCCTGCATAACTCATCAGAAAGATTATGTTTAACATATTCATTCATAGAAGAATCAAATATATTAACACAACTGACATTAGGAATAGAGTTAGGATATTTCATAGCCTTATACACGTCAAACTTTACCACTTCACCATCAAACTCCATGGTAAGAATTCCACTTCTTACATCAATTTTGGCATGTGATGTGCTCAAAAATGGTCTACCAAGTAAAATCTCGGAAGAGATATTGGTGCGATCATCTTCCATGTCAATGACATAGAAATCTGCAGGAAAAAATAAATCTTTTACCTTTACGAGTACGTTTTCAAGAACTCCTTCAGGATACACTAAAGATCTGTCGGCAAGCTGTATCGTCACACCTGTTTCCTTCAAAGGCTCAACACTTAATAAATTATAAATTGAAAGAGGCATGACATTAATTGAAGCGCCTAAATCGCACATAGCTCGTTTAATATCAATTTTACCAATCTTACATGGGATAGCAAACATACCTTGATCCTTGTACTTAGGTGGAATTTTACGTTGAATTACGGCAGAAACATTTTCACCTAAGTTTACCTTTTCATTCGCAGTAAGCTTTCTTTTATTTGTGCAAAGATCCTTCAAAAATCTAGCATACCTTGGAATTTTTCATATCACATCGAGAAGAGGTATGTTTATCTCCACTTTCTGAAACATGTCAAGAATTTCTTGTTCTTCAGCTTGCTTATCACGCTTCACTAATCTCGATGGAAAGGGAGGTGGAACGTTATAAGGAGATGATGTAGGGATAGCTTGTGGTTTGGTTTCCTTCTTTTTATGGTGTTGCGTGACATCTTCTTTAGGTTCGACAATGGTACCACTTCGAAGGGTGATGGCACTAACATTCTGTCGCGGGTTTGGCTCAGTTTGTGACGGTAGCTTTCCCTTTGATTCCAAACGACTCACAGCTAATGCAAGTTGACTCATTTGTTTGTCAATTTCTTGAAAGTGTGCCTCGGTCTTTTGTTGGAATTTCTCTTGAGCTAGTGCCAAACGTTCGACAATTGACTCCAACAATGGTTTTTGTGGTTGATATTGTTGCGGTGTAGGTGGTCTAGGTTGATAAGTTTGATTTGATCCATACTTGAGGTTTGGATGATCTCTCCAACCTGGATTATAACTGTTTGCATTGAGATCATATTGTCTTTGAGGAGGCCCTGGAAAATTTCCAACGGCATTTACTTGAACGTTATTATCTTCTTGAAGCATTGGACAATAATCTGTAGGATGATCTGGCATCGTGCATATTCCGCAAAGTCTAGTTGAACCTATTTTACCTGCAATAAGAGATTGAACCACATTAGTCAACTTATCAATTTTATCCTCTAAAGAAGATGTACTTATCTCGTGAACCCGTCGAGTGGGTTCACTTGGGCGAAACTGTTGTGCATTAGCGGCCATGGTTGAGATAAGATTTCTGGCGGCGGTAGGAGTTATATTTACGAAGGCTCCACCACTAGCTGCGTCGATCATTTTCATTTCCATTGGAAGTAGTCCTTCATAAAAGTATTGTAGAAGGGTTTGTTCAGTTAGGCCATGTTGCGGACAACTAGCGCAAAGTCTTTTAAATCGTTCCCAATAGTCGTATAACGACTCTCCATCCTTTTGTCGAATTCCTAAGATGTTTCTCCTTAATTCGCTTGCTTTTGCCGCTGGAAAGAACCTGTCAAGAAACAATCGTGCCATATCAGCCCATGTATTAATTGAACCGGAAGGTAAATAAAACAACCAATCTTTTGCCAAATCGGCTAAAGAAAAAGGAAATGCCCGAAGTTTTATTTGATCTTCGGATACTCCCTGCGGTTTCATACTCAGACAAACCATATGAAACTCTTTTAAATGCTTGTGTGGATTTTCATTTTGCAAGCCGCGAAAAGTCGGAAGTAAATGTATTAAACCAGTTTTAAGTTCAAACGGTGTTTCGCCATTTGGGAACGTGATACACAGTGGTTGTTGTTCATCAGGTGCTGCAGCTAACTCTCGAATTGTTTGTTCAGCCATTTGTTCTGATCCTTCGTCGTCAGAAGTAAATAACTCCTCAGTGTAAGAAATTTCCTCAAAATCAGGATTTGGTTGAAGGTCTCGATTCAACCTTCTGCGTCTAAGGGTCTCTCCACGCAGCCTCCGGGCAAGAGCTTCGATCTCGGGTTCGTAATCTACTAGTTTTCCCGGAAGTGACCTAGTCATAGATCAAAACAAAACAATATTAGTAATTTTTACCGAAGTCCCCGGCAACGGCGCCAATTTGACAAGCGTCGAATTGTCAAATAAATAATTCCTATTTCTCAAATTAAATAAAAGAATAGTATAGAGAAAGTAGGGTCGATCCACAGGGACTAAGAAATTTCCAACGTTGAATTGAATTGATCTTGTTCCCAAAAAAAAAACAATAAATTAGAAAATGGGGGTTTGATATTATAAAACTAAAAATAATCTTAATCTAATAATAGCTGAAATTAAATGAAAATAAATATTTGAAGTAATAGATTTAAAGGATATAGCCTCAAGCTTTGTTTCGCCTCAATTCCAAATTGATCATCGAAATAGATTTTACTTCAAGATCCATGCCAGTTACAGTCTACAAGGCCCAACCCTTATAACTTGCTTCTCTCTTCGGTAAACCAATATTCCCAAGTCTATCTCCGGAATTCGGTCTTTGCTGGACTAACCACGCCTATCGCCGTTAGCGCCAATACAACTTTAAGCACTGGAAAAGCCTGACTCGAGTTATAGCGTCTCACAGAGAATCGAACCCGATCTTGATTTCCCTTAGTGGACCGCCACCAAGTTTGTTCATAGGAAGCCAAATTTGCTACCAGCCGATTTTTCTTCCCAATGATAGATCTAAACAATCTTCAAGTCAACGTGCACTTTTTGAAATGAAGGCGTCGAGATCATTAAAGGAAAAGCCGATTGCCAATCCTTGATTTTAGAAAATTAAGAATGTTATCCGAAGGAATTAAGCGCTTCACGATTCTCACAATATGGATTGAGTCGTCACTAGCTTTCGGCTAAATAAAAGTTTAGCTAAGCATGAATGAGATCATACTTAGCATTTTCTAGAAGAAAAGAAATAAGAAAACTCAAAGAAAAAAAAAAAGCTAGAGAGAACTTTTATTACTCAAGAGAGAAAGTAAAAATTGAAGTACATCTCAAGCTTTACCTCTATGGGTATTTATACTATTCTAAAACCCTAAAAATGTAACAATTCAAAATTTAAAAAAATAAAAAAGATAAAGATAAAGATAAAGATAATTATTCTAAAATTTAAAATTTAAATTCCTAAGATAAATCTTCAAGATAATTCCCAAATAATCCATTCATCCTTCTAGAATATATGACTGGACTATCTTCTAGAAAGTTTTGCTGACTGGATAATCCAAATCTGCCAGATCGAAAAACGCCGTGCCCATGACTCCGGTCATAAAAAAAATGCAGAATTCACTATTTTCTGTTGGTTCTGAAAAATAAGTTCCTACACTGAAAATGATCAAAATAGAACCAAATTAGTAATACCAAATCGACAATGGGAAATAATTATTAATAAAAAATATATAAATTCAAACACTCATCAAACTATTTGAACTCATAAAATTTGATTTAATAACATTTGGTGTCTTTTTGTTGGGGTTAACACATGCATGTCTAAATGGACTTTATAGGGAATCCTTTCGAATTTTAACCGAGTAAAAAGTTGGAAATTTTAGATTAATCTCTATAATTTTTTTCAAAAGCCCATAATTAAAAATTTGGACTGATAAAATTTGATTTAATAATATTTGGTTGTCGTTTTATTGAGATTAAAAAGTGCATGAATAAATTGGGTTTATAGAGAATCCGTTCGAATTTTAACCGAGTAAAAAGCTAAAAAAAATTGACTTTAATTCTAACACCCTTAGCCCGGCCTAGACGGAATCGACACTAACCGAGTAAAAACCTTCCCACAGGTTTCGAAACATTTTGTAAAAGGTTTCGAAACATTCCTGGAAAGTTTCGAAACTTTTCGCGTCCAGTAGCTATCCAAAATTGAAACTACTCGCAAGGTTTCGAAACCTTGTGAAGGTTTCGAAACTATTTGACAAATGTTTCGGAACCTTTACCCTACGGTTTCGAAACTTTGGGTCTGGAACCAAAAGTTTCGTTACACTAAGTGCATTCTAAATACTCCATACTCAACCATTAATTAGATCCACTAAATGCATCAATCCTATTTTAGTAACATATGACACATAATCAACAACGATACGGACATCAATCAAACTATAGGCATGCTCCCTAGGCAATGATTAACAACATATCAATCATGCAAGTACATGCTTCAACAATCCAAACAATTCCAAAGTTCAACAATTAACAATCAAACAATAATGGTCTTATTACAACATAAACAAAAGCTAAGTACACACTCCTCACATAGGTTGGGTTACACATTGCCTTGCCCAATTTGTTTGCCAAAAACATACCAAATTCAAAGTGATTCTTCCCCTTGGTTTCCTTGCCTCGAACGAAGCTCCAAGTGCCTTTATTTCTCTATATGGATGAAAAGAGAGCTTAAGCAAACATGCTTAGTGAGGAAGCTCTACATAAATCATCAATGCATCTATTTAAAATCATGATGAAACCATAGTTTGTAATACATTGTTAAATCATGCATGCTAACATTTCATGCTCATGTTCTTTAAATCATATGCATCCTTGAGTTCACATAATCTTATCAAAACAATTTATAAATGATGTACAATGTCCATTTCAAATTCATGTATGTATATTGGCTTTCTAGTGACCACTTAGTGTGAACCTTGAGTTCATCGAATACACGGATCCATTTTCTCATAACCGGAGACTCTTGGTCTCAACATGCATCGGTCGGACACTTGTATACATGTTATCCCCCACTACGCACGGTTGGACACAAAGTCACCCTTGTTTACGTATGGGTCAACTATATACACGGTTGGACACAAAGTCACCCTTGTTTAATATAGGCAAGCTCTACCACGCATGGTTGGACACAAAGTCACCCTTGTTTACGTGTAGGCGACTCTACCACGCACGGTTGGACACAAAGTCACCCTTGTTTACGTGTAGGCAATATTCTGTATTCTCAATTTTGTTTATAGTGCACTTAAGACAATCCTAATGACATGTCATTCGTATTCGAATCTAAAGTTAGTGTCACTAAGCCAATATCATAATCAAATATGCATGATAACTTGCTGCACATAATGCATGCATAATATGTTCAACAAATGAACCAAAGCCATGCCCAAAGGCACCATCATGTATAAGGAAATTAACCATATTGTATTTCAAATCATATAATTTGCTGCTCATAATGCATGCATAATATGTTCAACAAATGAACCAAAAGCCATGCCCAAAGGCACCATCATATAATAGGCAAATAACCATATTGTATCCCAAATCATTTCTCATAATTTTCCATAATCATGGATGCTAAATAAGCTATGCATTTCAGCAAGTAATTCTCATGTATGCACCATTTCAAATCATGCTCATGCATTTCCATAAATCTCATGCATTATCAACATAATGCCTTTATCAAATGTAGCCGAAACTTATATCGATTTATCAAAAACAATTACTTTACTTACTCTTGAACTATGGAAGGTTTTCACACTCTTCCATAGTCCCCAAAACAGAACCGTACCAAACGCGGTTCGTTTTAAGTCCAAAAACACTCACCAACAAGCGAGACGAGCTTTCGCCGCTATCCGATGATCACACCAACGCACCAACAATCAAGCACCTTCTTGTAACTCTTCTATAACATTAAAAACAGAGCATTCTCACATCATAACATGCTCAAACCAACAGCCATATCCGATCACCATTAAACTACCGAAAACTTAGCCGAAAAGACCGTAAACTAAGCCGAAACGCATCCAAACAACATCAGCCCAAAATTTAATGAATCTAAAATCTAATCCACTTCAATTATGACCCAAAAACACATCCAAACCATCCTTATATCTCCAGCAACATTTAAGCATCTAAAACAGCCCATAAAACAACCGAAAAGCACCTTAAAACTACACCGATTGCATTATTCCGGGATTAAATTAATGTGCTATCAAATCAAGACTCAATTAATCATTTAATTAACATAAAAACATAATTGAATTCATCTAATTCCAGCATTGAATGAGATCCAAAAAGATTTCACAAAAACTTCCATAAAAACACTAGATCTAACATTAAAACATAGAATTAAATTTTTATTAAAAGATTAGCAAGATAATACTTGGGAATTTCAATAAAGAACCTTAAAAAAGAATAAAAATCCAGAAAATTACCTTCAAGATCTATGCACCAAAAAGATGTAATTTCCTCTTCTTGATTCATTGCAATTTGATGTAGATTTGATGCAATTGATGCTTAGGTTTTGTAAAGGATGGAAAGATGATGCAAATGATATAATCTTTATGGAAAAAGATGCAAAAATCAGCAAGAAATTGAAGAGAAAAGATGAAGAGAAAGTGGAGAGAAAATGAGAGAAAAGTAGTTTTGAGAGAAAATGATTAAAAATATCTAATTAAAGTAATTAAAACACATTTTTGTGAATAAATCATTATTAAAAATTAGAAATGGGTTTATGGACCTCTAAGGATTCTAAGTTTAGCTTGCTTTTTAATTTAGTCACTAAACATGTAATTTTTCAAAAATTACAAAATAAGTCCTCCAATTTTTCCAAAAATTACAAATTGGTCATTTATGCATAATTAAGCATAATTAAAAATCAATATAAAGTCCAAATTATTTTCTTTTAATCTTGAAACATATTTTCAATATTTTAAACCATATTCCAAAATTATTATTTTCCCTAAATAAATATTTTTATTCATTTTTCCCCGGAATAATGAACCGGAGAACCCGATTCAACCCGAATCGAATTCTCCTAACTAAGCCTAAACTAATAACCCCAAAAACGGGATGTTACAACTCTCCCCCTCTTAAGAAAATTTCGTCCTCGAAATTTACCTAAAGTAAACAAGTGAGGAAACTGCTCCTCCATGCTTTTCCTTGTCTCCCAAGTTGCTTCTTCAACACCACGGTGTTTCCAAAGCACTTTAACCAACTCTATGGTCTTCCCTCGAAGAATCTTTGTATCCACATCCAAAATCCTCTCCAGTTCTTCCTCATAACTCATATCCTCCCTTAACTCGATCTCCTCAACCGGTACCACATGAGAAGGATCCGATCTATATCTACGAAGCATTGATACATGAAAAACATCATGCATCTTACTCAACTCCTCCGGCAACCTCAACCTATAAGCAACAGGACCAACACGCTCCAACACCTCATATGGTCCAATAAAACGTGGACTCAACTTACCCTTACGTCCAAACCTCATTACCTTCTTCCATGGAGAAACCTTAAGAAACACTTTGTCCCCAACATCATACTCTATCTCCCTACACTTCAAATCGGCATAGGATTTCTGCCTATCCGAGGCTTCCTTAAGTTTAGTACATATCAACTTAACCTTCTCATCCGTATCCTTCAACACTTGAGGCAAAGAAACATACTTTTGTCCAACTTCTTTCCAACACAAAGGTGTACGACACTTACGCCCATACAATGCCTCCAACGGTGCCATCTGTATACTCTTCTGAAAACTATTATTATATGCAAACTCTACCAACGACAATTGCTTCTCCCAAGAACCTTGAAACTCGATGACACAACATCTCAATATATCCTCTAAAGTCTGAATAACACACTCAGACTGTCTATCCGTCTGTGGATGATAAGTTGTACTAAAACTGAGCCTCGTACCCAAAGTTGTCTGCAAACTCCTCCAAAACTTGAATTTAAACCGCGGATCTCTATCCGATATGATCGACTTAGGCACCCCATGCAACCTTACCACCTCGGAAACATACAAATCTGCCAACTTATCCATGGAGTACGTCGTATGCATGGCAAGAAAATGTACACACTTCGTAAACCTATCAACAATCACCCATATAGAATCCTTCTTGGACTCCGTCACATCTTCCTTTAAACCAACCCAAAAGTACACACTTTTGAGATCTCTATACATCTTCACACTACTCGGATGCATAGCAAACGGACTAGTATGTGCTCCCGCTAAAATAGCTTACCTCAACTCAACCTCATCCGGCACCACAATCTGACCCCTAAACCACAACATCTCCTCCTCATCAAAATGATACTCGGTCGGTCTATCCTTAGCCATATCCTCCATAAAAGGTACCAACGTCTCATCCTCTAACTGTTTCACCTTATCATCTCAACCAAGATAGGCTTTACTTACAACTCCACCACTCAACCACCTTCCTTTGAAATACTCAACTTAGCAAACATCACTCTCAACTCAACCGCCATCTTACGGCTCAAAGATTCAGCCATCACCTTAGCTTTCCCCGGATGGTATGTAACAGAAAACCCACACTTACCCTCTTTGAACAACCAACAAATTCTTTCCCTACACCAATGCAACAATGCACAAACCACCACACCATCTCAACCTCTATAGAAAACATAACTCAAAAGAAAACCCCATAAGGTTGATAACCAACTCTTGATAACCGCAACGGTTTCCATACCATCACCATCGAACTAACCTTAATTGACATCCTTCCACATACCAGGTAACCAACTAAGCCTTTCACCAACCTCCACTCCACACAACAAACTTCAGACTAACTTTACACAAAACTGTCAACATTGTCCTAAGCAAGCTCCACCATCAACAACAACTTCATTATGAGTCATATTAACCATATCACAACGTCACAACATATCATCCATTTATCTATAAATGATAAAACCCAACATCCAAACAACAACCTATGTCGGTCCTAAAAACTTTCAAATCTTATCATGTTATAGATACACCATTCACACATCTTTTCAATGGGACTTAGGAACCCAAGAAAACCTTACTCCAACAAACGATTGATCCAACAAACCTCATAAGAAAACTCCATACCATCGATAGAACTTACTACCAAACTTATGATGATTCTTCCTGACTTCAACCCTGGGCACCCTTACTACTAACAATAACCCAAAAAAAATTGATACTCATTCTTACCTTATCAGCAAGATAAATATTTACATATGACTCAAACATAATCCAAACCAGCTTAGTCGAAAACACATGTTTTTCCCCAACTCCTACCATAACACTTACCACCAACTCATGGAAAAAGATTACCATAAGCCTTGCTCAAGATACCCTTCCATCTCGACACTTTCCGTAACAACCATGCGGTTAACATAACACAAAAAGATTCTCAACACAAAACTAAACCTTGCCAAGAACATATCCTTCACTAGACCCTCAACAAACACTTTGCCACGACTTGTCCCCGATCAACTTTACCAAGGTTGAATTTCGCTCATAAATCCACCATATAACTCGGTCTCCCTATAGGTTAACCGAATATCTTCCCTTGTAACTCCACAAAAACCCAGGCTTATCCCACATAACAAACTCCCATTGCAAGCACCTTTATGTAAGCCAAGTCATCCCCAGTTGCTAACATTCTACAAAACATATCATACAAGAAACTTACCAACTTTGTGTCAACCTCAACATTATACTCATTATAACGATAATATCTCCAACTTAAGGTTTAGCCACCATAACCAACTCCACCAAGGTTCAAAATTTAAAATCTACACATCATTAAGTGCCTAGACACTAAACCCAAAACTTTTTTTTCATTATCAACTCATCGACAAACCAACTCTTACATTAACCATACCACCACAAAATCCGAACTTGTAAAACTATTCCTTTCACTAGCTCCAACATCTCTTATTTTATAACCTTGCCAAAGCGGTAATCATATTGATGAAACATCCACAAACACGAACTCACCGAACACAAAACCTCAAAACACTTTTCGATAAAAGCAAACCCACAAGACTTAACAATCGATACAAACCATAAATTGTCCAGGGATCCATATTACACCACTTCAGACATCATCAAAGACTAACTTTACCTGAAGTATATCCAACTTAACATCCTGTAAACACAACATGTACACTTTCCTCCTTTATAGCACCACCAAACCTCTCAAGGTCACAACAATCTATGATTCAAACCCCCAATTTCACAACTCCCATACCAATTTGTATCTCATATTTTACTTCCATCCTGACCATACCAGATTGGTCACAACCTTCGATCCAACTGCACACTAACCACACTACAAAGAATTCCATGTAATTTCCACAAAATAATTTCACATCACTCAGATAAACACCTACCCGCCTTACTCTACAAAACATTCTGCAACCTTGTTACAACCTCAGATCTTAACTAGAAAAAATCCGCAAAACTCAGCCTCACCTTTAGTAATGACCAACTCAAACTAACCATAACTCAGGGTATTTACCTCGGTTTAAAACATTCACAACTCTGAGACCAACCACTCATTCTTCATCCAAGACTATTCCCTAACCAAAAGGGTAGCTTGCCCACTACACACTCAGCTTAACACCACAAGAAAGTTCTTTTAACCTTTTTTTTTACACCTTCACCTTAAAATAACCAACCACATTCCACTTACACCCTCAAGGAGCTACTCGCAAGTGTGAACAAATGTATGCATGATTTCCTGTATGCCCTCATAAATGCCTATGCAAATGTATGTGCATATAAATGCAATATCTAATGTCATGCTCAAAAATACATGCATGTCCTGCATTATCTATAGATATATACATATATGTGCTCTTATTCTATGCATGATTATTGTTCACACTCACAAATAACATCCTCAATTCCAACAACCTCAACTACCATCCTATTGACAGCTCCCAAGTCAGACTAGCAACAGCCGTACCAGCTTCAGCAGACTAAAACACACCCGAAAGAATGGTACAACACCATAAACTAACCTTCCGGCCTAACCAAAGGCACACTTACAGAGGAGGACGAATCTACTCTTCCCTAACAGTCGTTTCATCTTTAATCTTGACCATCAAAGTTCATACCAACAGTATCTAGTGACTTACGTATCAGAAACATATTCAAAAACTTTAAACATGCAGTTTAAAACATAATGTTCAAATAAAACAAACTTATATTCGGGCAAGATCCAAGGGAAAACTGAGAGCATCTGAAAATATGTTGGCATTGGCAATGTGTAACCGATAACCCTAGTTTAACTATCATTACGCAAAGTACAATCATCACAAATAGATTTTTACACTCCAACAACATATCATGCTCAATCACACATATCATGATCAATCGCACATTTAAGCACATAACTTAGCAATCCTATACATGCTTTAACCAACCAACTACACACTTTACAAATCAACAACAAATTTTTACAAACCTTACAACACACTTTTCAAACCTGACTCTGATACTACCAAATGTAACTCCCTTAGCCTGGCCTAGACGGAACTAGCACTAACAGGTTACACGGGGAATACCAAACTAAACCCGTAAAGGTTCGATTCAATAAACAACCTTAAAACCGTTTTATTTTCTTTTTTTTTATCTTACTAGATGCACAATCTTATTCCTACGTGACAAGGTCTCATACAAAGCATTGTCGGTAACTCATTAATTAAAAACAACCATCCGATTAAACACTAACATAGATTAAGGACTAAAACGTAAAACTTTTAAATCCTATTAACAAAATATAAATTCTCTTCATCAAAGTTCAATTAAACATACAAGAGTTCCTCACAGCAAATTTCAACTCAAACGGATCATTCTAACATCATCAATTACATGTTCTTCTAATTTAGGGACCAAAATGTAAATCTTCCAAAATACAAGGACTTTATCCAAATTAGGATTACCATATTGAAATTAAATAAACTTTATACTTGCATGAAAAATTTCAGCTCAAAATAACATCGGTAAGCACCTTAATTGAACAAAGGAAGATATCTGGGACTAAAGTATAATTTCTAGCAACTTTCAATTCTTGGTGATCAAAGGTTTCTAAACCTTCCCAAAGGTTTCGAAACATTTTGTAAAAGATTTCGAAACTTTCTTGGAAAGTTTCGAAACTTTTCACGTCCAGTAGCTATCCAAAATTGAAACTGCTCGCAAGGTTTCGAAACCTTGTGAAGGTTTCGAAACTATTTGACAAAGGTTTCGGAACCTTTACCTTACGGTTTCGAAACTTCGGGTCTGGAACCAAAATTTTCGTTACACTAAGTGCATTCTAAATACTCCACACTCAACCATTAATTAGATCCACTAAATACATCAATCCTAGACATATTTAGTAACATATGGCACATAATCAACAACGACACGGACATCAATCAAACTATAGGTATGCTCCCTAGGAAATGATTAACAACATATCAATCATGCTAGTACATGCTTCAACAATCCAAACAATTCCAAAGTTCAACAATTAATAATCAAACAATAATGGTCTTATTACAACATAAACCAAAGCCTAAGCACACACTCCTCACATAGGTTGGGTTACACATTGCCTTGCCCAATTTATTTGTCAAAAACATACCAAATTCAAAGTGATTCTTCCCCTTGGTTTCCTTGCCTCGAACGAAGCTCCAAGTGCCTTTATTTCTCTATATGGATGAAAAGAGAGCTTAAGCAAACATGCTTAGTGAGGAAGCTCTACATAAATCATCAATGCATCTATTTAAAATCATGATGAAACCATAGTTTGTAATACATTGTTAAATCATGCATGCTAATATTTCATGCTCATGTTCTTTAAATCATATGCATCCTTGAGTTCACATAATCTTATCAAAACAATTTATAAATGATTTACAATATCCATTTCAAATTCATGTATGTATATTGGCTTTCTAGTGACCAGTTAGTGTGAACCTTGAGTTCATCGAATACACGGATCCATTTTCTCATAACCGGAGACTCTTGGTCTCAACATGCATCGGTCGGACACTTAGTCACCCTTGTATACATGTTATCCCCCACTACGCACGGTTGGACACAAAGTCACCCTTGTTTACGTATGGGTCAACTATATACACGGTTGGACACAAAGTTACCCTTGTTTACATATAGGCAAGCTCTACCACGCATGGTTGGACAGAAAGTCACCCTTGTTTACGTGTAGGCGACTCTACCACGCACGGTTGGACACAAAGTCACCCTTGTTTACGTGTAGGCAATATTCTGTATTCTCAATTTTGTTTATAGTGCACTTAAGACAATCCTAATGACATGTCATTCGTATTCGAATCTAAAGTTAGTGTCACTAAGCCAATATCATAATCAAATATACATGATAACTTGCTGCTCATAATGCATGCATAATATGTTCAACAAATGAACCAAAGCCATGCCCAAAGGCACCATCATGTATAAGGCAATTAACCATATTGTATTTCAAATCATATAACTTGCTGCTCATAATGCATGCATAATATGTTCAACAAATGAACCAAAAGCCTTGCCCAAATGCACCATCATATAATAGGCAAATAACCATATTGTATCCCAAATCATTTCTCATAATTTTCAATAATCATGGATGCTAAATAAGCTATGCATTTCAGCGAGTAATTCTCATGTATGCACCATTTCAAATCATGCTCATGCATTTCCATAAATCTCATGCATTATCAACATAATGCCTTTATCAAATGTAGTCGAAACTTATATCGGTTTATCAAAAACAATTACTTTACTTACTCTTGAACTATGGAAGGTTTTCACACTCTTTCATAGTCCCCAAAACAGAACCGCACCAAACGCGGTTCACTTTAAGTCTGAAAAACACTCATCAACAAGCGAAACGAGCTTTTGCCGCTATCCGATGATCACACCAACGCACCAGCAATCAAGCACCTTCTTGTAACTCTTCTACAATATTAAAAACAGAGCATTCTCACATCATAACATGCTCAAACCAACAGCCACATCCGATCACCATTAAACTACCAAAAACTTAGCCGAAAAAACCGTAAACTAAGCCGAAACGCATCCAAACAACATCAGCCCCAAATCTAATGAATCTAACATCTAATCCACTTCAATTATGACCCCAAAACACATCCAAACCATCCTTATATCTCCGTCAACATTTAGGCATGTAAAACAGCCCATAAAACAACCGAAAAGCACCTTAAAACTACACCGATTGCATTATTCCGGGATTAAATTAATGTGCTATCAAATCAAGACTCAATTAATCATTTAATTAACATAAAAACATAATTGAATTCATCTAATTCAAGTATTGAATGAGATCCAAAAAGATTTCACAAAAACTTCCACAAAAACACTAGATCTAACATTAAAACATAGAATTAAATTTTTATTAAAAGATTAGCAAGCTAATACTTGGGAATTTCAATAAAGAACCTTAGAAAAGAATAAAAATCCAGAAAATTACCTTCAAGATCTACTCACCAAAAAGATGTAATTTCCTCTTCGTGATTCCTTGCAATTTGATGTAGATTTGATGAAATTGATGCTTAGGTTTTGTAAAGGATGGAAAGATGATGCAAATGATGTAATATTTATGGAAAAAGATGCAAAAATCAGCAAGGAATTGAAGAGAAAAGATGAAGAGAAAGTGGAGAGGAAATGAGAGAAAAAGACGAGAGAAAATGAGAGAAAACTGGTTTTAAGAGAAAATGAATAAAAATATCTAATTAAAGTAATTAAAACACATTTTTGTGAATAAATCATTATTAAAAATTAGAAATGGATTTATGGCCCTCTAAGGATTCTAACTTTAGCTTGCTTTTCAATTTAGTCACTAAAACATGTAATTTTTCGAAAATTACAAAATAAGTCCTCCAATTTTTCCAAAAATTACAAATTGGTCATTTATGCATAATTAAGCATAATTAAAAATCAATATAAAGTCCAGATTATTTTCTTTTAATCTTGCAACATATTTTCAATATTTTAAATCATATTCCAAAATTATTATTTTCCCTAATTAAAATATTCTTATTTATTTTTCCACGAAATAATGAACCGGAGAATCCGATTCGACCTGAATCGAATTTCCCTAACTAAGCCTAAACTAATAACCCCAAAAACGGGATGTTACATTAATCTGTACAATTTTGTTTAAAAGCCCATAATTAACTATTTGAACTCATAAAATTTCATTTAATAACATTTGGTTGTCGATTTGTTTTGATTAAAATGTTCATGTCTAAATGGGCTTTATAGAGAATCCATTCGAATTTTAAACGAGTATAAAGCTTAAAATTTTAGATTAATGTGTATAATTTTGTTCAAAAGCCCATACTTAACTATTTGAACTCATAAAATTTGATTTAGTAATATTTGGTTGTCGTTTTGTTGCGATTAAAACGGGCATGTCTAAATGCGCTTTATAGAGAATCCATTCGAATTTTAATCCAAGCATTTGAGATTAATCTATATAATTTTTTTAAACGCCTATAATTAACTATTTGAACTCATAAAATTTTATTTAATAATATTTGGTTGTCGTTTTATTGGGATTAAAACGTGCATATCCAAACGGGCTTTATAGAAAATCCAATTGAATTTTAACCGAGTAAAAAGCTAAAAAAATTTTATTAATCTGTATATTTTTGTTCAAAATCCCAAAGTTAACTATTTGGACTCATAAAATTTGATTTAATAACATTTGGTTGTCTTTTTGTTGGAGTTAAAATGTGCATGTCTAAGTGGGTTTTATAGAGAATCCGTTCGAATTTTAACCAAGTAAAAAGTTGGAAATTTTAGATTAATCTCTATAATTTTTTTCAAAAGCCCATAATTAAAAATTTGGACTCATAAAATTTGATTTAATTACATTTGGTTGTCGTTTTATTGAGATTAAAAAGTTGGAAATTTTAGATTAATCTCTATAATTTTTTTCAAAAGCCCATAATTAAAAATTTAGACTCATAAAATCTGATTTAATAATATTTGGTTGTCGTTTTATTGAGATTAAAATGTGCATGTCTAAATGGGGTTTATAGAGAATCCGTTGAAATTTTAACCGAGTAAAAAGCTAAAAACAATTGAGTTTAATCTGTATAATTTTATTTGAAAGCCCATATTTAACTATTTGAACTCATAAAATTTCATTTAATAATATTTGGTTGTAGATTTGTTTTGATTAAAACGTCCATGTCTAAATGGGCTTTATATAGAATCCGTTCGAATTTTAAACGAGTAAAAAGCTTAAAATTTTAGATTAATGTGTATAATTTTGTTCAAAAGCCAATACTTAACTATTTGAACTCATAGAATATGATTTAGTAATATTTGATTGTCGCTTTGTTGCGATTAAAACGTGCATGTCTAAATGCGCTTTACAGAGAATCCGTTCGAATTTTAACCGAGTAAAAAGTCAAGAATTTGAGATTAATCTATATAATTTTTTTAAACGCTCATAATTAACTATTTGAACTCTTAAAATTTTATTTCATAACATTTGGTTGTCGTTTTGTTAGAATTAAAATGTGCATATCCAAACGGGCTTTATAGAAAATCCGATTGAATTTTAACCGAGTAAAAAGCTAAAAAATTTCGATTAATATTTATATTTTTGTTCAAAAGCCCATAATTAACTATTTGAACTCATAAAATTTGATTTAATAACATTTGGTTGTCTTTCTGTTGGGGTTAAAACGTGCATGTCTAAATGGATTTTATAGAGAATCCGTTCAAATTTTAACCAAGTAAAAAGTTAGAAATTTTAGATTAATCTCTATAATTTTTTTCAAAAGCCCATAATTAAAAATTTAGACTCATAAAATCTGATTTAATTATATTTGGTTGTCGTTTTATTGAGATTAAAAAGTTGGAAATTTTTGATTAATCTCTATAATTTTTTTCAAAAGCCCATATTTAAAAATTTAGACTCATAAAATATGATTTAATAATATTTGGTTGTCGTTTTATTGAGATTAAAATGTGCATGTCTAAATGGGGTTTATAGAAAATTCGTTCCAATTTTAACCGAGTAAAAAGCTAAAAAAATTGAGTTTAATCTATATAATTTTGTTCGAAAGCCCATAATTAACTATTTGAACTCATAAAATTTCATTTAAAAACATTTGGTTGTCGATTTGTTTTGATTAAAACATCCATGTCTAAATGGACTATAGAGAATCCGTTCGAATTTTAAACGAGTAAAAAGCTTAAAATTTTAGATTAATATGTATAATTTTGTTCAAAGGCCTATAATTAACTATTTGAACTCATAAAATTTGATTTAGTAATATTTGGTTGTCGCTTTGTTACTATTAAAACGTGCATGTCTAAATGCGCTTTATAGAGAATTCGTTCGAATTTTAACCGAGTAAAAAGCCAAGAATTTGAGATTAATTTATTTAATTTTTTAAACACCCATAATTAACTATTTGAACTCATAAAATTTTATTTAATAACATTTGGTTGTCGTTTTTTGGGATTAAATCGTGCATATCTAAACGGGCTTTATAGAAAATCCGATTGAATTTTAATCGAGTAAAGCTAAAAATTTTCGATTAATCTGTATAATTTTGTTCAAAAGCTCATAATTAACTATTTGAACTCATAAAGTTTGATTTAATAACATTTGGTTGTCTTTTTATTGGGGTTAAAATGTGCATGTCTAAATGGGTTTTATAGAGAATTCGTTTGAATTTTAACCAAGTAAAAAGTTGAAAATTTTAGATTAATCTCTATAATTTTTTTTCAAAAGCCCATAATTAAAAATTTGGACTCATAAAAGTTTATTTAATTACATTTGGTTGTCGTTTTATTGAGATTAAAAAGTGCATACCTAAATGGGGTTTATAGAGAATCCGTTCGAATTTTAACCGAGTAAAAAGCTAAAAGTTTGAGTTTAATCTGTATAATTTTGTTCAAAAGCCAATATTTAACTATTTTAACACATAAAATTTCATTTAATAACATTTGGTTTTCGATTTGTTTGGATTAAAACGTGCATGTGTAAATGGGCTTTATAGAGAATCCGTTCGAATTTTAACCGAGTAAAAAGCTAAAAGTTTTAGATTAATTTGTATAATTTTGTTCTAAAGACCATAAATAACTATTTGAACTCATAAAATTTGATTTAATAGCATTAGGTTGTCGTTTGCTGGGATTAAAATGTGTATATCTAAATGGGCTTTATAGAGAATCCGTTCGAATTTTAACCGAGTAAAAAGCAGAAATTTTAAGATTAATTTGTATAATTTTGTTCAAAAGCCCATAATTAACTATTTGAACTTATAAAATTTTATTTAATAACATTTTATTGTCGTTTTGTTGGGATTAAAACGTGGATGTCTAAATGGGCTTTATAGAGAATCCGTTCGAATTTTAACCGAGTAAAAAGCTAAAAATTTGATATTAATCTGTATAATTTTTTTCAAACGCTCATAATTAACTATTTATGTCATAAGATTTGATTTAATAACATTTGGTTGTCGTTTTGTTGGGATTAAAACGCGCAGATCCAATTGGGCTCTATAGAGAATCCGTTCGAATT
Organism: Abelmoschus esculentus; assembly: GCA_035048815.1. Classification (NCBI taxonomy): domain Eukaryota; kingdom Viridiplantae; phylum Streptophyta; class Magnoliopsida; order Malvales; family Malvaceae; genus Abelmoschus; species Abelmoschus esculentus. Next base: position 13,633,796 of record JAUCBN010000007.1, on the reverse strand, counting down.
TTAACCGAGTAAAAAGTTAGAATTTTGAGATGAATTTGTATAATTTTGTTTAAAAGTCCATAATTAACTATTTGAACTCATAAAATTTAATTTAATAATATTTGGTTATCGTTTTGATGGGATCAAAACGTGCATGTCTAAATGGGCTTTATAGAGGTTTGAAATCATATCATATGCAACCATGTCCACATGTTGCTTCTGAAGATCAAGACTCATGGTCGCAAGTATAAGATATCCGACATCTAACATGTCATCCATATGTTTCTTAAACTTATCTTTGTCAGCACTAGAAGCTTTAGATGTTCGTTATATGGAATAGGTTCTTCAATGACATAATCCTTTCTTTCCTGTTTGAGAACAATTCTCAAATTGTGGAACCAATCAAGGAATTTTATACTATTGAGCTTCTCCTTTTCAAGGAGTGATCGCAGTGATATAATGTTGTTTTCCATTTTAATCTATAGCAATGGAAATACATAATATAAATTTACCAATTTGAAATATTATAAATAGGTCTTTGTTTATAAAATACTCCCACTATTTTGTTCAAAATTAAAAATCCCTTTTGTTTTTAATTTTGGAAAAAATTCAAAAAAAAAAATTTCTAGTGAGTGAGGATCCATAATTCAACAATTTCCTAAATTAACTTTGGCTTTTCTTTTAGGATAGAGGTTATTTAGGTAAGTAACCCTTTACTAATTACATCTCATGTAACTCCTCCATTTGGTGAACAACTCTTTTTCAGTCATCCTATGAATTAACAAAATACTTAGCCTTTAAGTTTATAATCCTATTAGAACAACCTAACTAAGTTATTACCAATATTTCGATCGACGAATATCACTTGCTTATTCTTCGCGTTTAACCAAGATGGACTTATGTGTCAATGCTTTGGCAAAACCCACATAAGATCGATCAAGGCCTTAACGCGGGCAAATATTGGGCTACTAAATTTAACTTAGATTAATTTGAGAGAAATCTTTAACTATCTTATTGTTACTTCTTTTAATTTGGCCCTTATTGATCTCATCAATATATACGAATAGAATATATATATCATACATTATATCATATACATGATATATATAAAACAATAAGATTGCAATGGTTATAACCCAAAATAAAGAACTAAGGTGACCCATCCCAAGCCAATGGGAGAACCTTAAAACCCTAATTCTACACTAAACTGTTGCTCAAGCATCTTCTCGCCTTTGGTCTAAACGTCTCGATTGCTTCTTGGAATAATATTACAATTATAGAAACAAGTTTTACATACGAGGGAGTAAGATGAGAAGAGAAGTACAACAGAGATGGAGAAAGGCACGACAAGCAGGCCGTATTTAAAATTTATAACTATTGTAAAAGCAAGGGCAATAACCATGCATGTAAAACACCGTGCAAAGGAAACAAATCATAGATATGCTATAAAAAAATCGTTAGTATTACCAATTTGGGCCTACAATCAATGTTGCCTACGTAGGGGTCAAGGGGCAGAGCCCCTTGTGGTAATTAGCCGCACCGTTGCGGCTGGTCGAAAATTTTGAAAAATAATGACTATTTTTCTATGAAAAACATCACGATTTTATAAGATTTATCAACAAAATCGTGTTTTCGAGATTTTTAAATACCATAGATTTTTCTGCATCGAAAAAACAATTTTTGTTTTTCTTTGATGCGATCGGCTATTGCACTTCTGTCAATCATTATATCAACGATTGACATATGATTACCATAAAAACCTTGTAGCAACATGGTGATTGTAATTAATAGATTAATATATTAATCGTATCCAAAATCGACTACCAATATCAATATATAGCGTCGATATAGTCAAATAAAACATGCATCTCATACATATTGCATCACCCAAGTATTTAACCGGATTACGGATCATACAAGTGGCTCTGATACCGCTGTTGTGACTATCGCCATAAGCCATGGCGTAGCGGAACAAAATTACGACAGTCTTTTTAGTGATCCATATACGTTTAATCTGAAATCGAGAGGAAGAGATGCAATGACTTACATTGGGTTCCTTGATTAGCAGCAAAAAACAACAATTGGAATTTCGACAATCACGATTGTTCGACAATTTGAATCTTTAGCCTCCACGAATATAGTCTCGGCCTCTACTCAATTCACCCGGTTGATAGAGCAAAATCTCGAAAAACTATTTTTCGTGATTCTAGAGTTTGAGAATTCGGAATTCTCTATTTTAGCTGCTAGACCAAAGATCCTTTATATATGTGTAACCCTAGGTATAAGAGTTTGATTCTGAATTTGTTTATAAGAAATAATTACTTTAATTATTTCTTTAAATTTTAGAATCTATATTTAATTTGAATTTAAAATGGATATAATTACTTTAATTATATCATTTATTTAAAATTCGGGATTAAATATAATCTACTTATACTTATATATATTTTTACTCATTTTTAACCATTGGTTATGACCGTGTAGGTTCATTGTAACGTTAGTAATAATATTAGAACAATTTTAATATTACAAACAATGAGTGACATCTAGCAATATATCATTGTCATCTAAGTTACAAGAGATCATGATTCGATATATCATTTTCGTGACCAACTATCTTAATGTATTATATCCTTTTGTCCTTTTATATCTTTAATAGGAACAAGTCTTGGAATAGTCACACTTGTATAACCTATTTTAATGTTTCTTGATATCTAGAGTGGACTACTTTTAATGAATAATTTGTGATATCTCATATCAACATATTCAAGCATGGCCATGTATTTCTAGTCTCACTCAATCAAGTGGCCTTTGATATATTTTCCTATTATATAGGAAGGACAAATCCTATCTTGACCATTCACATCTCACTACATATATTATAATATGTCCAATATCAGTTTTTATAGTGTAACTAATTACGAGACACGTTTAACTGTATCAAAACATAAAACAACATATGTTGAGATAGTAGTAATCTCAAGTCTAAGGATCATACATATAGTTGTCACTATGAGCAATATCTTGATCGTCACATAATAATCCAAGATTTATGCTCATAGTGGGTCAATCCAATATATTATTCTATACTAATAAATTCATGTATTAATTCTGACATCTCTACCTATTAGTCTTAAGCGTATTATTATTGTCCATACCCATAATAATACTTGACTAAGGATCTTTTAATAATAATACATATATTATTATATGGACCTTATTGTTTCTCAGTTTATGTTATACATTGACACATATACCTGAAAACAACAATGGCAATGCCTTTATTCAATAAAATTGGTAAATAAAAGTATCCTTACATTCATCATATGATTGGTCTTTTGGCCTACTCTAACAGGCAATTGGGCAAATGCCCACTTACGTAAATTTCTCAAGGAGATAGTCACTAAGAAGTAAAAACTAGAGAAGTTTGAGACAATTGTCACGACAAAAAAGTACTGCTCTGCCTTGAGTAAACTGCCATTGAAAAAGAAGGATCCAGACAGCTTTATCATTCCGTGTGCTATTGGAGAGAAGTTCATTGGGAAAGCACTTTATGATCTTGGATCAAGTGTAAATTTGATGCCCAAGTCAATTTTTGTTAAGCTTTGCATGGGAGATACGAGATCCACATCCGTCATATTACAACTAGCCGATTGTTCTCATGTGAGACCTGAGGTGAAGATCGAAGATGTCATAGTATGGGTGGACAAGTTCGTGTTTCCAGTCGACTTCTTTATACTTGATTGCGAGGATGATGTTAATGCACTCATCATCTTAGGGAGGTCTTTCCTAGCAACCAGTCGCATTCTCATTAATTGTGAGAAAGGTGATATTACTATGCGAGTAGCAAATCAAAGTGTGACCGTGAATGTCAACAACTCTCTTAAGTACGTGGATGATTCTGAAGAATGCCAGAGCATTTTAGAAGCAGACTCTGAGCTATCAAGGGAAGCTGATCAATTTTTTATAGCAATTTCTGTAACCCCGTTAGCCCAGCCTAGACGAAACCTATACTAATGGGTTACGCGGGGAATATCGAACCAAACCCGTGAAGGTCCAAATTGATAAACAACACTAAAACTGATATATTTTTTTCTTCTAGATGCATAATTATATTCCTATATATCTTGGTCTTATACAAAGCATTAACGGAAGCAATCCAATCACAAACAAACATTCGATTAAACACTTAAGAAAATTAAGGACTAAAACGTAAAACTTTTAAATTCTAAATACAAAGTAGAAACTCGTTCCATCAAAGTTCAATTAGACATACAAGTATCCCTCACGGTAAATTTCAAATCAAACGGAGCATTCTAACATCATCAATTACATGTTTCACTAATTTAGGGACCAAAATGTAAATCTTTCAAATTGTAAGGACTTCATCCAAATTAAGTTATCCATTTTTAAATTAAGTCAACTTTATGCATCCAAATAAAATTTCAGCTCAAAATAACATCTGTAGATACCTTAACCGAATAAAGAAAGATATCGGGACTAAAATGCAATTTCCAGTAACTATCAATTTCTAGCAGCCAAATGTTTTGAAACCTTTCATAAATATTTCGAAACTTTATCTAAGAGGTTTTGAAACTTTTCGCATCTAGTAAGGGTCCAGAATCAAATTTACCCGCAAGGTTTCGAAACCTTCCTAAAGGTTTCGAAACTTTGTGTCTGGAACCTAAAAATTCCATCACACTAAGTGAACTCAATCGACTCAAGACACAACCGTTAATCACCATCAACTATATGCATAATTCCTAAACATTAATAAAAAATTATACATTCGAGTATAGCCATCTTAGGTCACGTAACAACTAGAGGCATGCTACCTAACATTAATCAATTCCAATGGCTAATCAAATCAAACATGCTTCAAACAAAAATAACATCACATCGATCAACCAAAACAATATAACAATCCATAAAGTAACAACCTAAGCAAAATTAGATATCTTATTACAAGTCTTTAGCTAAACAACACACACTCACTTATGGGATTGGTTTACACATTGCCGAGCCCTTTTTATTTACCAACGCATACCAAAATTATGTAGTCTTTTCCCCTTGGATCCTCTTGCTCAAAATGCAGCCCCAAATGTCTTTAATTTTCTACAAAAATGAAAAGAGAGCTTAAGCAAAACATGCTTAGTAAGGAAGCTCTAACAAGAACATCAATGCCTCAATTTAAAACCATAGTAAAATCATAGCTTGTAATGCATTCGTTTGAACCAAATATGCTTTACCAAATCATGGTCATATTCATAATTCCAAAACATTTCCTTGAGTATGCATATCAATATCAAATCATTTCCTAAATGAAGGACAATGTTACCAAATTATTTCATATATGCATAATGGCTTTCTAGTGATCACTTGTTGTGAACCTTAAGTTCGCCGAATACGCAGATCCATTGTAAAGACCCTTAGTATCGTCATGAAATAAAGTCACCATTGACATGACACAAAGTCACACTTACCAAGCTCTACCACGCACGGTTAGACACATAGTCACCCTCGTTACATGTAGGCATTTTTCTTTATTTTCATAATCTTTATAGTGTAATCAATCCTAATGACATGTCATTTGTATTTGAATCTAAAGTTAGTGTCACTAAGACAATATCATCTCAATCAAGCCTGCTAACTTGCTGCTCATAATGCATTCATAATATGTTCAACAAATGAACCGATAATCATGCTCAAGGGCTTTATCTAATGCAACCACATGTTTAATCAAATCCTTTCCATACTTTCATAAGCCATGAATGTCATTATAAATCATGCATTTTCTAGCCATTAACTCATGCATGCACCATTTAAAAACCAAAGCTATGCATCTCCAAAACACCAATATAAATTCCTTCCATAAAACCAATGCAATTGAAAGTAAAGCTCAAGAAATTCAATCAAGTACATTAAGATCACTTACTATTGAACCATGAAAAGCTTTTACACTATTTCATAGTCCCAAAAACAGAATCGAACCTTGAAGTTCACTTCTAACAAAAAATTCACTCACCGACAAGCCAAAATGAGCCTTCGCTGACACTCCAACGTCCATGCCAATGAACCATCCACTTAGGAGACTTCTTGAACTTCCTCTACATCACCAAAACAGAGCATATACGCATCAAAACATGCTCAAAATAGCAGCCACATCAAACCTTCACAAAACTATCTAAAACCTAGTCGAAAAGACCGAAACTAAGCCGAAACACGTCCAAAATAACACCAGCCCTTAACCTAATGAATATAACATCTAATCCAACTCAAACATGAACCAAAAAAATCCTTAAAACATCCTTATACCTCCAGCAAAGGCAAAGCATCTAAAATAGCCCCTAAAACAACCGAAAAACCACATCTAACAACAACGATTCAACTATTCCAGGACTAGAATTAAGTTTAATTATTACAAGACTTATTAAATCATAAAAGTAGATATAATTCACTATAAGAACATCCTAATTACAACATCAATTGAGATATAAAAAGATTTCACAAAAACATCCATAAAGCTTGAAGATCTTGAATTAAAACATAAAATTAAGTTTAAATTGTTGATTAGTAAGCCAAATGTTTGGGAATATCAAATAAAGAACCTTAGAAAAGAGGAGAAATCAGAATATTACCTTGAGATCAAACCACCAAAAAAATTAGAATTTTTCTCTTGATTTTCCTTGAAAATGGATGATAATTTTGCAAAAATTGATGAGTAGGTTTGGTATAGAGTGGAAAGATGAGTAAAATGAGATAAATCTTGATGAAAATGGAGAAGAATTCAGTAAGTAATTGAAGAAATTAAGGAGAGAAAATAAAGAGAAAATGGAGAAAAGATGAGAAAATTGGAGGTTAGAAAAGAAAATGAAAATAACCTTTAATTAAAAACAAATTTTGGTGGATAATCTTTAATTAAAATAATTTGGGTTAATGGCCCTCTAAGGATTCTAAGTTTTGGCTTACTTTCCAATTTAGTCAATAAAATCTTTAAATTTCCGAAAATTACAATTTAACGCCCAAATTTTCCAAAATTTATAATTTAATCACCAATGTAATAATTAGACTTAATTAAATCAAATTAAAACCCAAATATCATTCCTTTAATCTTAAAACACCTTTTTTAACATTTTTAAAACATTTCTACACATTTATCAATTATCCGATTAAATTATCATCATTTTAAATTTCTTGGAACTAATGAACGGAAGAATCCGATTTGACCCGAATCGAATCCTCCTTAACTAATACTCAAACTACTAGCCCCAAAACCGGAATGTTACAATTTCATACAATTGGATAACTATGAAGAGTTCATAAAAGAGGGTGAAGAATAAGCGGGAGAATTTCCATTGGAGGTACAACAATCTAGTCTACTGTTGGCTAGACATCATTCGAGCTTCGAACCTCTTGATTTTGAGGAATTTATTCCACCCAAGCTGGAGCAGAATACTTTGCCGCAACATCTCAAATATGTTTGATCTGGGTGAAGATGAAATACTATCTGTTATCATTTCCGAAAATCTTAATTCTACTCAAGAGAGAAGTCTACTTGCTATTTTTTCATAGCATAAACGAACAATACAATGAACCATGGCAGATTTGAAGGGGATTAGTCCGACCATCTGTATGCTTAAGATACTTCTAGAAGAATACAATGGTAAATCCATAGAGCCACATCATATACTTAACCCTATTATCAAGAAAGTTGTTATGAAGGAGATTATCAAATGGCTCGATGCTGGAGTTATTTACCCAATATCGGATAGTTCATGGGTGAGCCCAATTCAATGTGTGCCAAGAAGGGAGGCACAACCGTGGTGAGCAATGAAGAAAATGAGCTATTACTGATGCGTGTAGTGACCGGATGGAGGATTTGTATGGACTATCGCAAGCTCAACAATGCAACAAAGAAGGACCACTTTCCTTTATCCTTCATTGATCAAATGTTGGATTGTTTAGCAGGAAAAGCTTACAATTGTTTTTTGGATGGATATTTGGGTTATAACCAAATTGACATAGCACCGGAGAACCAAAAGAAGACTACTTTCACATGTCCTTATGGCACTTATGCTTTCTGGAGGATGCCTTTTGGATTGTGTAATACCCCGACAACTTTCCAACGTTGCATACAAGCTATCTTTTTCTAATATTGTTGAGGACTCTCTCAAAATATTCATGGTTGATTTCTCTGTTTCTGGAGACAGTTTTCAAAATTATCTTGGCAATTTAGCAAAAGTCCTGAAGCGATGTGAAGAAGCTAGCCTTATGCTGAATTAGGAGAAATGTCACTTCATGGTGACAGAAGGTATTGTGTTGGGCCATAAAAGTTCACACAAATGCATTGAGGTAGACAAAGCTAAAATCGAGGTGATTGAGAAGCTATCACCAACAACAAATTTCAAGGGCATAAGAAGTTTTTTTGGACATGCGAGATTCTATAAGAGATTCATCAAGGATTTCTCTAAGATCTTCAAGCCCTTGTGCATGTTGTTGCAACAAAATCAATCTTTTGTGTTTGATTAAAAATGTCATGGCGCATTCACACACCTAAAGTGAAGCTTGATCATTTCACCTATTATTGTTCCCCCAGATTGGACATTATCGTTCGAGCTGATGTTTGATGCTAGTGATTACGCCGTGGGAGAAGTCTTGGGGTAACGTCGAGGTAAAATTTTTCATGTTATTTACTATGTTAGCCGTACATTAAATGATGCACAGCTTAACTCTACTACCATAGACGAAGAGCTACTTGTCGTGGTGTTTGCATTTGACAAGTTTAGATCATACTTGATAGGCACTAAGTCATTGTTCACACTGATCACTCAGCCATTAAGTACTTAGTGACTAAAAAGGATGTCAAACCAAGACTTATTAGATGTTTATTACTGTTACAAGAATTTGATTTAGAGGTAATAGATAGGAAGGGCATAAAAAATCAAATTGCTAATCATCCGTCTAGGCTAGAAGATAACCAAGAATGTCATGACAAAATGGATATTGATGATGAATTCCTTAACGAGAAAATTCTTTAGGCCACGATAATTCTATGGTACGCTAACCTTGTTAATTTTCTTGTTAGTGGTGTTTTGCCTTTTGACATGACTAGACAAGGAAGGAAGAAGTTTAGGCATGATGCGTGGTTCTATTTCTGGGATGAACCATACCTATTCAAGCATTGTGTCGATCAAATTATCTGAAGATGTGTACCTTAGGAGCAGCAAAGAGATATTCTACATCACTGTCACATAGGCCCGTGTGGAGGTTACTTCGGAAGAACAAGGACTGCTGTAGAGGTCCTCCAATCATGTTTTTATTGGTATACCTTGTTCAAAGATGCCTTGACATTTTATAAAGCCTGTGATTGATGTTAAAGGACTAGGAACATCTCTAGACATCATGAAATGCCATGATAAAATGTTTTGGAGATTGAACTGTTTGATGTGTGGGGTATAGACTTCATAGGACCTTTTCTATCCTCATTTGGAGACTTATACATCTTATTAGCAATAGACTACGTGTCCAAATGGGTTGAAAAAATTGCGATGCCTAGGAATGACTCCAAGATAGTACTTAAGTTCCTTCATAAGTACATCTTCATAAGGTTTGGAGCATAAAGAGCTATCATCAGCGATGAAGGCACCCACTTTGACAACAAGTTAATTGGCAAGGCATTACAAAGATACGGGGTAAGACACAAGATTACCACAGCATATCACCCTCAGATCAATGGGCAAGCTGAGGTCTTAAGTTGTGAAATCAGGCAAATATTAGAGAAGGTGGTGAATCCGAGACGGAAGGATTGGTCACCAAAGCTTGATGAAGCATTATAGGCGTATCGAACTACTTTCAAAACCCCATTAGGAATTTCTCCTTTTATGTTAGTCTATGAAAAAACATGATACCTCCCGGTCGAGCTAGAACATAAAGCCTATTGGGCAATTAAAAAGATCAATTTTGATGTCGAGCTAGCTGATGAAAGAAGACTTTTAGAGTTGAATGAGATAGAAGAATTCAAAGCCCAAGCTTATGAAAATGCCAAGCTCTACAAAGAGAGAACCAAAAGATGGCATGACCAAACAATTTTGCCACGACATTTTCAAGTTGGACATCAAGTGCTCCTACTCAACTTAAGGCTGAAACTCTTTTATGGGAAGCTAAAATCAAGGTGGTTTGGGCCATTTGAAGTGCATCATGTTTATTCATACGTAGCAGTGGACATCAAGTACATTGATGATGGGGAGACCTTTAAAGTCTATGGCCAGCGTCTGAAAATCTACACTGGAGCCCCTGTGATGCGTGACAAACCTACTGCATACCTTCAGGATGCTTGACATACTGAAATGTCATGGCATTTTCAGTTTACTCCTGTTAATAAATAAATTGTATCAAAGTTTATTTTATGTGTTTTACTATGCTAAGTCCTTTTTGTATTTTTTTAGGTTAAATATCAACCCTTGAAAGCTAACGGCTGAGGAAGAAGCAAGAGAAAAACACAAAACCTTAGCTTTAATTATTTGTCAGCAAAAGAAGAAAATGGTACGATCAAGATCACTAGACTTCACTCCACAACCTCCTCCAATTTTTGTAGACAACGTGGCAGAGGAAAGATTTAAAAGTTTTAAGAGTAGAAAGCTCATTTTCGAGCTCGATTTCATCTTTTCCAGTGAAGATTTTGGGCCAAAAGTGATGGATGTTGAAAAGCACCAGCACTGGGAGCAGTTTGTTGCTCATCCTAGTACTATAATCCCAACCATTGTAAGGTAGTTTTATGCAAATATCTACAGCCCTGAACAGAAATTTGTTTATGTCTGGGGCAAAACCATCCACTTCTCTAACACAGCCCTTAATCGTTTTTTCAAAATTTTACAAGAGGTGTACCGGGTGAAGAAAGAGGAAGATGTTGATTACAAAGCCTACTAGGGAGTCAAAAAGGATCTTTGCATGGCCGAGACGGAGTGGAATGGACAATAAGCTAGTTGAAGGACCATCAACCGAGAATGCCTCCTTCCACACGCATGGTTGTGGAACCACTTTATGCGCTACAAACTCATTCCCACATCGCACCATACAACCGTAAGTTTTACTCGGTTAATGCTTCTTCACTATTCTTTTTGGTTGCCCCATGGATGTTGGATGGATTATTGTGCATGAAACCTATGCATGTCTTAATCTCAATAAGAGCCCTCTCATTTTTCCAAACTTGATCACGACTCTTTGCCAGAAGAAGGAATTGTCAGAGCATGATTACAATGAGATTCTAAAAGGAATGAAAGGTCTCACTGTTGAGAAAGTGGTTGCATTGATGGGTAGTACTGAGGAGCAGCCCGAAACTTCTCATGTTGTGACTGTCCGTGGGAAGGCCTCAACTCAATGGGATGATGTACGAGAGACCTCCAAAAATGTTATGGTAAAGTTGGATAACTTGAAAAACGACCTGAGAGAATTCTTTGGCTACACAAAGAAGCGAGACGAAGTTATCCATGCTTACCGGGCAGAGTTGTACCCCCATTTTTTACATGAGCTCTCGAGGTTCATTGAATCCATCCATCTACATCAAAAAATGCCTCGATATTTCTCGCTACCTCAACTACTAGAAGGCTAGAGGCACCTGACTTAAATGAGGAATCTACCCCGGCTGACCCGTATGAAGAAGCCAGCCTAGTGGAACCTGAACCTATGGAACAAGCTCAGGAAGCTCAAGCCCATGTACAAGAACAAGATCCAACAGATGCCACAGCATTTTTAGATGAACAAGCCTAGTCGCTGGTAACTCAACAAGACCAGTCTACTGCACTAGAATACGAACCGAGTTTTATTTCTTCTCTTTGCGAGGACCCTTTGATTGATCAATCTACTTAGCCCAACGAACCAGCACAACCTGATCAATATACCCAGCTAGAAGAGACACAAAGTAGCCAAGCAAGAACAACCACTGATGCCCTTACCCAAGAAGAAGAAATCCAAGCATCATTTGAAAATGTCGGTTGGACGATAGGAAAGCCCCCTGTTGCTGCTAAAAAATCATGACCAAGAGGAGAAGATGATGATTCCGATCATGATTTAAGCCCGCCCACGCTGAAGAGACAAGCAATACGCTGCACTGCTACCACCGCACCAACACCACCCACATAAGCCAAGGTAACCTGAATTCATTTCATTGCATGGAATTTAGTTTATTTTTCTTTTGTTAGTTGCATTGAGGAAAATACCTGCCTCATGTTTGGGGGAGGTGTCATTCCTTACTTCATTTTCATTTTGCATGATAGCAGTAGTTATAGAAAAATGTCATGACAAATTTGTAGGTTTTAGGATAAGTTTATAGGATTAAAGTTTGCGATGCCCGATGATGGTTTCTTTTAGATATATATGGAAAATACTTGAATTGAATATGCATGACTTGGGACTTGGATAGAACCTACTTTAGGATTTGGTTGCTTGTGTTTATTTTTTTGTTAGACGAGTGTATGTTCATTATGCTTAAGAAAGTTAGAAAATTTTTATAGAATGGAAACTTGAATAGCTTGGCATGCTTTAATAAATTTTGATATTGATAGAAAGCTCCCGATACTTTAGCTTTAGAAGTTGTAAATAAATGCTTAGGCATATCTGTAGAGGGATACTCCGCTATGCCATGGTATATTCATGTGCATATTAGTTAATGAAAGAGGCACAAGGTGACTTTACACTTTTAACTTGTCATGGCATTGCCTGGATACTGTGTTTCAATAAATGGTAGATATGACATGAGTAGAAGGTAGTGTGATAGGTTGACAACCCTCGTAGCAGTGCTTATATTAAAAGAACAAAAAACTAATATAAAAAATATCAAGGAAGTATTAAAATTGTGCTTAAATGATAAAACATGCTTTGCTATCATAGTGAATATTTCTTAGAATTTCTCTAAGTTAACTAAGCATAGATTGGATACACTCACGCACACATACTCGCATCTGATCTGGTCCTGGAGTAGTGTTCTTGAAATTTCTTCAAGTCTTATATGTTTATGCCATGACATTTTTGAGGGCTAAAACTCTAACCATTTGCTTGTCTTGATCCTGAACATTTTCATGACATTTTTTCTATGCTAAGCAGCTATCCATTGCTTGAGGACAAGCAATAGCATAAACTTGGGGGGTGATAACTTCGCAAAAGGATTATATTTAGAGCCTTTTTACTTAAGTTATTGAGTATCTTTAAGTGCATATAGGAGCATTTAGATGCATTTAGGATCATAAGATTGCATGTAGTGGTTAGTGAGGCCTTGATATTTATGGTGTAGCAATAGGTTCTATTTTACGGGTAATGTCGTGTTTTGGTTAATCTTGTACAGGAAAAGCAAAGTTGGGAGCAACGAAAATTTGTCATGGCATTCGCAGAAGGATAGCGATGGGAAAATGCCATTGCAAATATGAATGTTTTGTGCTCTTTATTTTTATGAATGTTCAACATGCTATGTATTTGTTTATTTTCTTTGCTCATTGTTTTTATCATTTAAGCATTGTAAGAGGCATGAGAGTGTCCCGTGTTTAGGTGCACGCCAGGTGTTCAAGAGAAACCTAGCCATAGATCCTTAGTGTTCGAGAGAAACTAAGGGAGGATCTACGTGAGCAATAGGTTCCACACTGCAAATAGAACCTAATCTGACCTTAGTTGCTCAAGAGACACTTAAGTGAAGGTTTTAACGACTAAAAGGAGTATGCTTTGTCAATAGTCTAGATGACACTAATGAGATCGAGAACAGATGTCGTAGCATTTTAGGTTGTTAGGTTTCTTTGACTCGAGAGAGCGGGAGCAATTTAGAAACCTCTTGTAACGACTCGGATTTGAATCTGAGTATCGGGTTAACCCGAGGGGTTTGGACTTCGTTTTTAGGCCCCAGGTTTGAGCTTGGGCCTTGTTGGGCCATAAGCTTGTTGGGCTTTGAGTTGGGTTTTTGAGTAAGCCTTGTTGGTAAGGGAAGTTTGGTAAATATCAAATAAGATGAGATGGGGAAGGGGGTTTAATGTTTTTGCAGGCCATGATATCATCTTCCTCATCTTTCTTTTCTTCCTTCTCACCCTTGAAGCAAAATAAAGAGAAGTTAAAAGTTTAATCTTTAGGGTTTCTTGTGGTAATCTCGTTTTTGTGCTGGAAGAAGGTTTTTAGGGCTTGCAAGGATCTACCAAACAAGGTAAGAATGCATAGGTTTGACGAAGATGGAGGTTTAAGAGGGGTTTTGAGTTGAGTTCGGGTTTAACTTTTGGAGTGCTTAAATCCAGTTTTTCTCAGTGTTTTTAAGCTTTGAGGATTCTCCTAGGACAGTTCTAAGTTGTTGTTAACCTTCCCTTTGTAGAGAAACAAGTGGAAGACCCATCCTCAAGCTTTGGGAAGGAGAAAGGTGAGGTGGAGCTTGGAGGTGTGAGCTTGGTTTTGTGGTTGTTGCTTGCTAAGGTTGGTACTCCCAACTCTTCTAATCATCATGCATTACATGATAGTTAGCATACATGTAGGTTTTGTGCATAAATGCTTGGTTTTATGCTTTGGATGTTTTAATGGTTAAATCAGTATTTATGTGATTAAGGGTTGGAAAATGGTCCTAAAATACTCTAAACATCATTAATATTGAGTAGGAACACTTTAGAATCGATTAGATTAAGTTTGGGGTTGAAAATCTAGAATTTCTAAGTGTAGACCCGTCCTTAGTGCAAGGGGTATCGATACTCGGGCTAGTAGTATCGATACCCATTAGAGCATTTTGGCTTGTTGTTTAGAGGTATTGAACCTTATTTCGATACCTAGGATTCCAGAAACTTTTTTCATCAATACTTGTATCAAAACGAGTTCTTCCTTTTTGTTGACTTTGACTTTGGTCAAGAGGTATCGATACCTGTGTGTTTCGATACCCTCTTTGGGTGGGTATCGATACAGGGTGTTCTGATACCCTACTTAAGGGTATCGATACAGGGTGTTCTGATACCCTACTTAAGGGTATCGATACCCTACTTAAGGGTATCGATACCCCTGTGTATTTCGGGTAAGTTGAGTAGAGTTTTGGGCTCGGTGGTCACAATAAATAAATACTTAAATCTAAAAGCTATGAAATGAATTGTCGAACTAAGGTTGAGGTTATAACTCCGAAAGACTAATTGAGATAAAACTTTAATATATCTTGTTGTGATGAGATCCTAGGTGGATCGTTTGTGTGGTTGAGTCCTTGTGTGTTAGAATCTGGATATCCATAAGTGTTGCAATATGTTGAAGGTCATCCGATGTAACATGTCGGATGATGATTGAAGACTTTTATTCCGAGTGTTGGGCAGCCTCACTCGAAGATGTTCGATGTAACATTCCGAGGATGGGGTTGGTTGGGCGGCCTCCACCCCTTTCCGAACATTAGGCGGCCTTGTTCGAAGATGTCCGATGTAACATTCCGGGCATAGGATTTGAGGGCGGCCTCAATCCTAAGTGTAGGATCCCGATGCTATGTGGACGCGGGCCTCGCTCTTATGTGTTGACTTATATGATTGTATATGAGGTGTGCGATAGTATACATTCATTTATGCCATGTGTTAGGCAAGCATGCTAGACCATCATACCATGCATGAGATTTATATGCCATGCTTTACTGCTTTCGATATGCATGATGTTGGCCGAGTTTGGCGTATCCACTGAGCTTGTGTGGCTCAACGTTCAAAATCTATTTTCGTGCGTAGGTTAGGTGAACGGGTCCCGTGGAGCACCATCAAGGTTTGAACTTTAAGCATCGACCGTGTAGTCAGGGTACATTTATTTAATGTAGTGGGCATAGTACTATGTTGAACCCTATATGTATTGTAACTCTGTTATTTTTATTAGGTCGAATGTTTTTAAATGGTCTGTAATATATTTTGGATCTCCGATTTACTTTGAATTATTTTGGGTTTGTTTTAATTTAAGTGGACTATGAAATTGATTTTAGACTTTACGTGATTTTTATTATTGGACTTTTAAAGGAAATTTTGAAATACGGGTTTTGGGCTGGAGGCCCAATGTGACATCCAGGTCGGGTGTTACACCTCTATCAAGTAAATAGACCACATAGCATCTAGATATTCATAAAAGTGAGATTAAGAAGTTCATAGGTACCCCCATCAATCATGCCTGGGAGAGCTCATCAGTCGAAGGTTAATACAATATATTGCTTACTCGTATTCTAGCATTCTGCTTTTCTCTTGGCATTTACATAGTGTTTCCTTTGTTTTCTTGCAATCACATCATTATACTCTTCATATACTGCTTTCATACATCTATCGTGCCATCATCATCCATTCCAATTTGCCTTGACATATTTCAATTGCTTGTATTCAGAAATTGCCATAACATTTCACCATCACACCTTCATCGTACATATACATTTCCATATGTTCATACCATTGTCTTTATTTTCCTTTTAGTTAGTGAAACATTTTTGTCTTGACAAAATTGACTTATACTTTACCCCGATCCTCGTAGGAACGATACTCACTCACTTTTTATTATTTATATGACTGTGTATACTTGCACATATGTGTTTGCATAATTTATAGCACTGCACGGACATCATCAGCTACTGGTCCAATTCACCTGATAATCCGTTATGGTCCAATATAACGGGGACTGAGTTTGCCTTTACAACTAAAATGGAGTACCTTCCTCCCCGAAGATACTTTCAGGAAAACCTCATCACCAACATCAAACTCAAGATCCTAACGCCTCAAATCAACATAAGATTTCTATCCATCAAAAGCGGCCTTAAGCCGAACCTGAATAACCTATCAATCTGCTCAGCCTCATACACAAGTCTGGTCCCAATAACCGGTGCTCATTAAGCTCAATCCATCAAATAGGTGACCGAAACTTACGCCCGTAAAGAGCATCATAAGGTGCCATCATAATACTGGCCTATTAACTGTTATTTTACGCGAACTTTACAAGTAGTAGGAAATTCTCCCAACTACCTCAAAACACCAGAATACATTCTCTCAACATATCCTCTAAGATCTGAATCACCCGCTCAGACTGACCATCGGTCTGTGGATGATATGCAGTACTAAAGTTCAACCGAATACCCATAGCAGAATGTAAAGAACCCTAGAACTTTAACGTAAATTTCGGATATCGATCATAAATAATAGACAGAGGCACTCCATGCAACCAAACAATCTTAGAAATATACAATCGGGCTAACTTACTCAGAGGATAATTAGTAAAAACTGGAATGAAGTGCACAAACATAGTTAATCGATCAACAATGACCTAGAAAGAATCCTTCTTTGACGGGGTCAAAGGTAAACCACTAACAACATCCATAGTCACACGCTCCCATTTCCACTAAGGGATCTCAATATGTTGAAGAAGTCCAGACGGACGTTGATGCTCTACTTTGACTTTTTGACAAGTCAAACACTTAGACACAAAACTTACAACATCTCGCTTGAGACCTTTCCACCAATAATTCTCCCAAAGATTTGTATACATTTATCCCCACTAGGGTGCATAGAATAAGGATTGTAATGAGCTTCCCGAAGAATAATTTGTTTCAATTCAAAGTTCTTTGGAACACAATATCAACCTCAAAAACACAAAACTCCATCCTGATCAATAGAGAAATCCTGAGAAGTTCCCTCATTAAGCTCCACAATAAGATGAACCAAGAAACGATCACTAGGTTGCTTAGTCCGGATATAAGATATCAGAGTAGGAATAACACGGAGCTCTGCCAACAGACTATCATCCTCAAACAAACTCATCCGAGCAAACAAATCATTCAATCTGAAATGGTGTTGCGACTCAAGGCATCCGCAACGATATTAGCCTTACCAGGATGATAATCAATCTCGCAATCATAATCCTTTAGAAGCTGTAACCAATGACGCTACCTTAGATTAAGTTTGTAACCCCCTTGACCCGATTTAGACACCACTCGACTCGAACGAGCTTTACGGGGAATATCGAGGCTAATTCGGAGACTTTCCCTGATAAACAACCCTAAATTATTGTCATTTATCTTTTCTAAATGCATTGATTAGATCCTACATGTTCATGCAAGAACCACATTTATTTACAGCGAAAATTAATAAGAAACGAGTCCTAATTAAATTGAACAAGTTTTAGGGTCCTAATGGCAATTTTCCAGAAATTCGTGATTCAACATGCTTAGGCACAATCAATGTATAAATCAAATCCAAAAAGACTTCATTAACATAAAAACAAATATACAAATATGCAAGATTCAATATTCAAATAATCAACTTATATGTCATAAGGTTCCTCTTCACCATTACTTCCTAAACTACCTAAGGTTCAAAATATATAAGCAATATACTTGAGCTATAATATGAATTAAAAAGCACTAATAGTTTTTCTTGCTTTCTCGGATGACTAACTTACTTCTTATCTGCATTATAAGGAAAAGAAAGAGGTTAAGCTTAGGCTTAGTGAGTGAATTATAAAACAATTTGTAACATCCTGGTTTAGGAGTTAGAAGTTAGAGTATGGATTAGGGAGGTTCGATTCGGGTCGAATCGGATTTTTTTGGTTCATTAATTCTGGGTAAATTAAAATAATAATATTTCGGATAAATAATAAATATGTAGAAGAGTTTTGAAAATGTTAAAAAGGTGTTTTAAAGTTAAGGGAACAATAATTGAGTTTTTAATTTGATTTAATTAAGCTTAATTATCATATTAGTGACTAAATTGTAAGTTTTAGAAAGTTTTGGGGTAAACTTGTAATTTTCAGAAAATTGGAGGTTTTAGTGACTAAATTGGAAAGTGAGCCAAAGCTTAGAATCCTTAGAGGGCCATTAACCCAAATTGTTTTTAATAAGAGATTATTCACCAAAATTAGTTTTAATTGGTAGTTAATTTCATTTTTCCTTTACATTAAAATTTTCTCTCGATTTTCTCATATTTTCTCCCAGATTTTCTCTCCATTTTCTCTGTAACATCCCGTTTTGGGGGTTATTAGTTTAGGCTTAGTTACGAGAATTCGATTCGGATCGAATTGGATTCTCCGATTCATTATTTCGGGGAAAATAAAATAAGGATATTTTTAATTAAGAAAAATAATAATTTTGGAATATGATTTGAAATATTAAAAATATGTTTCAAGATTAAAAGAAAGTAAT
This sequence comes from Abelmoschus esculentus, assembly GCA_035048815.1. Taxonomy (NCBI): domain Eukaryota; kingdom Viridiplantae; phylum Streptophyta; class Magnoliopsida; order Malvales; family Malvaceae; genus Abelmoschus; species Abelmoschus esculentus. Next base: position 13,614,685 of record JAUCBN010000007.1, on the reverse strand, counting down.
TTGGATTTTATAATGATTTTTAGTTATGCTTAATTATGCATAAGTGACCAATTTGTAATTTTTGGAAAAAAATTGGAGGACCTATTTGGTAATTTTCGAAAGATATGATGTTTTAGTGACTAAATTGAAAAGCAAGCTAAACTTAGAATCCTTAGAGGGACATAAACCCATTTCTAATTTTTAATGATGATTTATTCATCAAAAAAGTATTTTTAATTACTTTAATTTGGTTTTTAATCATTTTCTCTCAAAACCACTTTTTCCTCATTTCTCTCTCATTTTCTCTCCACTTTCTCTTCATCTTTTCTCTTCAATTCCTTGCTGATTTTTGCATCTTTTTCAATAAAGATTACATCACTTGCATCATCTTTCCATCCTTTACAAAACCTATGCATCAATTTCATCAAATCTACATCAAATTGCAAGGAATCAAGAAGGGGAAAATTTCATATTATTGGTGAATAGATCTTGAAGGTAATTTTCTAGATTTTTATTCTTTTCTATGGTTCTTTATTGAAATTCCCAAGTATTAGCTTGCTAATCTTTGAATAAAAACTTGATTCTATGTTTTTAATGTTAGATCTAGTGATTTTGTGATGTTTTTGTGAAATCTTTTTGGATCTCATTTAATGCTGGAAATTAGATGAATTCAATCATGTTTTTATGTTGATTTAATGATTAATTGAGTCTTGATTTGATATCACATTAATTTAATCCCGGAATAATGCAATCGGTGTAGTTTTAAGGTGCTTTTCGGTTATTTTATGGGCTATTTTAGATGCTTAAATGTTGTTGGAGATATAAGGATGGTTTGGATGTGTTTTTGGATCATAATTGAAGTGGATTAGAAGTTAGATTCGTTAGGTTTTGGGCTGATGTTATTCGGATGCGTTTCGGCTTAGTGTACGGTCTTTTCGGCTAAGTTTTTGGTAGTTTAATGGTGATCGGTTATGGTTGTTGGTTTGAGCATGTTATGATATGAGAATGCTCTGTTTTTAATGTTGTAGAAGAGGTACAAGAAGAAGCTTGAGTGCTGGTGCGTTGGTACGATCATCGGATAGCAGCAAATGCTCATTTCGCTTGTTGGTGAGTGGTTTCGGGTTTAAAGCGAATCGCGTTTGGTACGGTTCTGTTTTTGGGGACTATGGAAGAGTGTGAAAACCTTACATAATTCAAGAGTAAGTAATGTAATTGTTTTTGATAAACCGATATGAGTTTCGGCTACACTTGATAAAGGCATTATGTTGGTAATGCAAGGAGATTTATGAAAATGCATGAGCATGTTTTGAAATGGTGCATACATGAGAAATACTTGCTGAAATGCATAGCTTATTTAGCATCTATGATTATAAAAAATTATAAGAAATGATTTGGAATACAATATGGTTAATTGCCTTATACATGATGGTGCCTTTGGGCATGACTTTTAGTTCATTTGTTGAACATATTATGCATGCATTATGAGCAGCAAGTTATATGATTTGAAATACAATATGGTTAATTGCCTTATACATTAAGGTGCCTTTGGGCATGGCTTTGGTTCATTTGTTGAACATTTTATGCATGCATTATGAGTAGCAAGTTATCATGCACATTTGATTATGATATTGGCTTAGTGACACTAACTTTAGATTCGAATACGAATGATATGTCATTAGGATTGTCTTAAGTGCACTATAATCAAAACTGAAAATACAGAATATTGCCTACACGTAACAAGGGTGACTTTGTGTCCAACCGTGCGTGGTAGAGCCGCCTACACGTAACAAGGGTGACTATGTGTCCGATCGTGCGTGGTAGTGCTAATGGTGACTTCGTGTCATGTCAATGGTGACTTCGTGTCATGACGAGACAATGGTCTCATGGATCCGTGTATTCGGTGAGCTCAAGGTTCACATTAAAGTGGTCACTAGAAAGCCAATATACATACATGAATTTGAGAAGAAGATTGTGCATCGTTTATAAATTGTTTTGACAAGGTTATGTAAACTCGAGGATGCATATGGTTTAAAGATTATGAGCATGAGATGTTAGCATGCATGATTTAACAATGTATTACAAATTATGGTTTTATCATGGTTTTAAATAGATGCATTGATGATTTGTGTAGAGCTTCCTCACTAAGCATGTTTGCTTAAGCTCTCCTTTCATCCATGCAAAGAAATAAAGGCACTTGGAGCTTCGTTCGAGGCAAGGAAACCAAGGGGAAGATTCACTTGAATTTGGTATGTTTTTGGCAAATAAATTGGGCAAGGCAATGTGTAACACAGCCTAAGAGAAGAGTGTGTAATTAGGCTTTGGTTTATGTTGTAATAAGACCATTATTGATTAGTTGTTAATTGTTGAACTTTGGATTGCTTGAATTGTTGTAACATGTATTAGCATGATTGTTATGTTGTTAATCATTCTCTAGGGAGCATGCCTATAGCTTGATTGATGTCCGTGACGTTGTTGATTATGTGCCATATGTTGCTAGTTATGTTTAGGTTTGATGCATATAGTGGTTCTAATTAATGGTTGAGTATTGTGTAATTGTTGTGCACTTATTATAACGAAACTTTTGGTTCCAGACCTAAAGTTTCGAAACCTTTGGGTGATGGTTTCGAAACCTTTGATCACCTAGAATTGAAAGTTGTTGGAAATTATATTTTAGTCCTAGTTATCTTCCTTTGTTCGATTAAGGTACTTAGAGATGTTATTTTGAGCTAAAATTTTGCATGCATGACTAAAGTTGATTTAATTTCAAGATGGTTAATCTAATTTGGATGAAGTCCTTGTATTTTGGAATATTTACATTTTGGTCCCTAAAATAGAGAAACATGCAATTGATGATGTTAGAATGATCCGTTTGAGTTGAAATTTGCTGTGAGGAATACTTGGGTGTCTAATTGAACATTGATGGAAAGAATTTCTACTTTACTAATTGTATTTAAAAGTTTTACGTTTTAGTCCTTAATCCATGTTATTGTTTAATCGAATGGTTGTTTTTAATTAATGTGTTACCAAAAATGCTTTGTGTGAGACCTCGACATGTAGGCATAATATTGTGCATCTAGGTAAGATAAAATAAAAAAATATATAATAGTTTTAGGGTTGTTTGTCGAATCGAACCTTCACGGGTTTGGTTTGATATTCCCCGTGTAACCCGTTAGTGCCGATTTTGTCTAAGCCGGGCTAAGAGGGTTACATTTGGTGGTATCAGAGCCAGGTTGAATAAAATGTGTAGTTGTTTTGAAAAGTGTGTTTTAAGGTTTGTAAAAATGTGTTGTTGATTTGTAAAGTGTGTAGTTGGTTGGTTAAAGCATGTATAGGATTGCTAAGTTATGTGCTTAAATGTGCGATTGATCATGATTTGTGTGATTGAGCATGATATGTTATTGGAGTGTGAAAATCTATCCGTGATGATTGTACTTTGCGTAATGATGGTTAAACTGGGGTTATCGGTTACAAATTGCCAATGCCAACATATTTTCAGATGCTCTAGGTTTTCCCTTGGATCTTGCCCGAATGTAAGTTTGTTTTATTTGAACATTATATTTTAAACTGCATGTTTAAAGTTTTTGAATATGTTTCTGAGACGTAAGTCACTAAATACTGTTGGTATGAACTTTGATGGTCAAGATTGAAGGTGAAACGATTGTTAGGGAAGAGTAAATTCTTCCTCCTCTGTAAGTATGCCTTCGGTTAGGCCGGAAGGTTAGTTTGTGGTGTTGCACCGTTCTTTCGGATGTGTTTTAGTCTGCTGAAGCTGGTACGGCTGTTGCTAACCTGTCTTGGGAGCTGTCAATAGGGTGGTAGTTGAAGTTGTTGGAATTGAGGATGTTATTTGTGAGTGTGAACAATAATCATGTTTAGATTAAGAGCACATATATGTATATATTTATAGATAATGTAGGACATGCATGCATTCTTGAGCATGACATTAAAAATTACATTTACATGCATATGCACTTGCATAGGCATTTATGAGGGCATACAGGAAATCATGCATACATTTGTTCACACTTGCGAGTAGCTCCTTGAAGGTGTAAGTGGAGAGTGGTTGGTTCTTTTAAGGTGAAAGTATGAAAGGAAAAAAAAGAAGAGGTTGAAAGAACTTTCTTGTGGTGTTAAGCTGAATGTGTAGTGGGCAAGCTACCCTTTTAGTTAGGGAATAGTCTTGGATGAACAATGAGTGGTTGGTCTCAGAGTTGTGAATGTTTGAAACCGAGGTAAACATCCTAAGTTATGGTTAGTTTGAGTTGGTCATTACTAAAGGTAAGGCTGAGTTTTGCGGGTTCTTTCTAGTTAAGATCTAGAGGTTATAACAAGGATGCAACATGTGTTGTAGAGTAAGGCGGGTTGGTGTTTTTCTGAGTGATGTGAAATTATTTTTGTGGAAAGTACAAGAAATTCTTTGTAGTGGGGTTAGTGTGTAGTTAGATCGGGGGTTGTAACCGATCTGGTATGGTTAAGATGGAAGTAAAAATATGAGATATATATTGGTATGAGAGTTGTGAAATCGGGGGTTTAAATCATAGATTATTGTGACCTTGAGTGGTTTGGTTATACTATAAAGGAGGAAAGTATATACGTTGTGTTTACAGGATGTTAAGTTGGATATACTTCGGGTAAAGTTAGTTTTTGTTGATGTCTGAAGTGGTGTAATGTGGATCGCTGGACAATTTATGGTTTGTATCGATTGTTCAGTCTTGTGGGTTTGCTTTTATCAAAAAGTGTTTTGAGGTTTTGTGTTCGGTGGGTTCGTGTTTGTGGATGTTTCATCAATATGATTACCGTTTTGGCAAGGTTATAAAATAAGAGATGTTGGAGCTAGTGGAAGGAATGGTTCTACAAGCTTGGATTTTGTGGTGGTATGGTTAATGTAAGAGTTGGTTTGTTGATGAGTTGATAATGGGAAAAAGTTTTGGGTTAAGTGTCAAGGCACTTAATGATGTGTAGATTTTAAATTTTGGACCTTGATGGAGTTGGTTATGGTGGCTAAACCTTAAGTTGGAGATATTATCGTTATAATGGGTATAATGTTAAGGTTGACACAAAGTTGGTAAGTTTCTTGTATGATATGTTTTGTAGAATGTTAGCAACTGGGGATGACTTGGCTTACATAAGGGTACTTGCAATGGGAGTTTGTTATGTGGAATAAGCCTGGGTTGTTGTGGAGTTACAAGGGAAGATGTTCGGTTGACCTATAGGGAGACCTAGTTATATGGTGGATCTATGAGTAAAATCCAACCTTGGTAAAGTTGATCGGGGATAAGTCGTGGCAAAGTGTTTGTTGAGGGTCTAGTGAAGGATATGTTCTTGGCAAGGTTTAGTTTTGTGTTGAGAATCTTTTTGTGTTATGTTAACCGCATGGTTGTTACAGAAAGTGTCGAGATGGAATGGTATCTTGAGCAAGGCTTATGGTAATCTTTTTCCATGGGTTTGGTGGTGAATGTTGTGGTAGGAGTTGGGGAGAAACATGTGTTTTCGACTAAGCTGGTTTGGATTATGTTTGAATCATATGTAAATGTTTATCTTACTGATAAGGTAAGAATGAGTATCAATTTTCTTTGGGTTATTGTTAGTAGCAAGGGTGCTCAGGGTTGAAGTCGGGAAGAATCATCATAAGTTTGGTAGTAAGTTCTATCGATGGTATGAAGTTTTCTTATGAGGTTTGTTGGATCAATCGTTTGTTGGAGTACGGTTTTCTTGGGTTCCTAGGTCCCATTGAAAAGATGTGTGAATGGTGTATCTATTGCATGATAAGATTTGAATGTTTTTAGGACCGACATAGGTTGTTGTTTGGATGTTGGGTTTTATCATTCATAGGTAAATGGATGATATGTTGTGACATTGTGATATGGTTAGTATGGCTCATAATGAAGTTGTTGGTGGTGGTGGAGCTTGCTTAAGACAATGTTGACAGTTTTGGGCAAAGTTAGTCTGAAGTTTGTTGTGTGGAGTGGAGGTTGGTGAAAGGCTTAGTTGGTTACCTGGTATGTGGAGGATGTCAATTAAGGTTAGTTTAATGATGATGGTATGGAAACCGTTGCAGTTATCAAGAGTTGGTTATCAACCTTATGGGGCTTTCTTTTGAGTTATGTTTTCTATAGAGGTTAAGATGGTGTGGTGGTTTGTGCATTGCTGCTTTGGTGTGGCGAAAGAATTTGTTGGTTGTCCAAAGAGGGTAAGTGTGGGTTTCTTGTTGCATACCATCCGGGAAAAGCTAAGGTGATGGCTTAATCTTTAAGCCGTAAGACGGCGGTTGAGTTGAGAGTGATGTTTGCTAAGTTGAGTATTTCAAAGGAAGGTGGTTGAGTGGTTGAGTTGTAAGTAAAGCCTATCTTGGTGGAGATGATAAGGTGAAACAGTTAGAGGATGAGACGTTGGTACCTTTTGTGGAGGATATGGCTAAGGGTAGACTGACCGAGTATCGTTTTGATGATGATGAGGTATTGTGTTTTAGAGGTCGGATTATGGTGCCGGATGATCAGGAGTTGAGGTAAGCTATTTTAGCGGGAGCATATACTAGTTCGTTTGCTATGCATCCGAGTGGAGTGAAGGTGTATAGGGATCTTAAAAGTGTGTACTTCTGGATTGGTTTAAAGGAAGATGTGATGGAGTCCGAGAAGGATTCTATATGGGTTATTGTTGATAGGTTTTCAAAGTATGCACATTTTCTTGCCGTGCATACAGTGCGATCTATGGATAAGTTGGTAGAGTTGTATGTTTCTGAGATGGTGAAGTCGCATAGTATGCTTAAGTTGATCATATCGGATAGAGGTCCGCGGTTTACATCTAAGTTTTGGAGGAGTTTGTAGGTTACTTTGGGTACGAGGCTTAGCTTTAGTACAGCTTATCATTCCACAGACGGATGGACAGTCTGAACGTGTTATTCGGACTTTGGAAGATATGTTGAGGGGTTGTGTCATCTAGTTTCAAGGTTCTTGGGAGAAACAGTTGTCTTTAGTGGAGTTTGTATATAATAGTAGCTCCAAGCGAGTATACGGATGGCACCGTTTGAGGCTTTATACGGGCACAGGTGTTGTACACCTTTGTGATGAAAAGAAGTTGGGCAAAAGTATGTTTCTTTGCCTCAAGTTTTAAAGATACGGATGGGAAGGTTAAGTTGATATGTGCTAAACTTAAGGAAGCTTCGGATAGGCAGAAGTCCTATGCCGATTTAAAGCGTAGAGAGATAGAGTATACTGTTGGGGACAAAGTGTTCTTAAGGTTTCTCCATGGAAGAAGGTGATGAGGTTTGGACGTAAGAGTAAGTTGGGTCATCGTTTATTTGGGCCATATGAGGTGTTAAAGCCAATTGGTTGTTATCGGTTGAGGTTGCTGGTGGAGTTGAGTAAGATGCATTATGTGTTTCAATGTATCGATGCTTCGTAAGTATCGTTCAGATCCTTTTCATGTTGTTCTAGTTGAGGATTCTGAGTTAAGGGCGGATATGAGTTATGAGAAGGAACTAGTGAGGATTTTGGATGTGGATACAAAAGTTCTTCGAGGAAGAACCATAGGTTTGGTTAAAGTGCTTTGGAAGCACCGAGGTGGCGAAGAGGTAACTTGGGAGACATGGAAAAGTATGGAGGAGCAGTTTCCTCACTTGTTTACTTGAGGTAAATTTCGAGGACGAAATTTTCTTAAGAGGGGGAAAGTTGTAACATCTCGTTTTTGAGGTTATTAGTTTAGGCTTAGTTACGAGAATTCGATTCGGATCGAATCGGATTCTCCGATTCATTATTCCGGGGAAAATAAAATAAGGATATTTTTAATTAAGAAAAATAATAATTTTGGAATATGGTTTGAAATATTAAAAATATGTTTCAAGATTAAAAGAAAGTAATTTGGATTTTATAATGATTTTTAGTTATACTTAATTATGCATAAGTGACCAATTTATAATTTTTGGAAAAAAATTGGAGGACCTATTTGGTAATTTTCGAAAGATATGATGTTTTAGTGACTAAATTGAAAAGCAAGCTAAACTTAGAATTCTTAGAGGGCCATAAACCCATTTCTAATTTTTAATGATGATTTATTCACCAAAAAAGTATTTTTAATTACTTTAATTTGGTTTTTAATCATTTTCTCTCAAAACCACTTTTTCCTCATTTTTCTCTCATTTTCTCTTCACTTTCTCTTCATTTTTTCTCTTCAATTCCTTGCTAATTTTTGCATCTTTTTCAAAAAAGATTACATCACTTGCATCATCTTTCCATCCTTTACAAAACCTATGCATCAATTTCATCAAATCTACATCAAATTGCAAGGAATCAAGAAGGGGAAAATTTCATATTTTTGGTGAATAGATCTTGAAGGTAATTTTCTGGATTTTTATTCTTTTCTAAGGTTCTTTATTGAAATTCCCAAGTATTAGCTTGCTAATCTTTGAATAAAAACTTGATTCTATGTTTTTAATGTTAGATCTAGTGATTTTGTGATATTTTTGTGAAATCTTTTTGGATCTCATTTAATGCTGGAAATTAGATGAATTCAATCATATTTTTATGTTGATCTAATGATTAATTGAGTCTTGATTTGATATCACATTAATTTAATCACGGAATAATGCAATCGGTGTAGTTTTAAGGTGCTTTTCGGTTGTTTTATGGGCTATTTTAGATGCTTAAATGTTGTTGGAGATATAAGGATGGTTTGGATGTGTTTTTGGATCATAATTGAAGTGGATTAGATGTTAGATTCGTTAGGTTTTGGGCTGATGTTATTCGGATGCGTTTCGGCTTAGTGTACGGTCTTTTCGGCTAAGTTTTTGGTAGTTTAATGGTGATCGGTTATGGTTGTTGGTTTGAGCATGTTATGATATGAGAATGCTCTGTTTTTAATGTTGTAGAAGAGGTACAAGAAGAAGCTTGAGTGCTGGTGCGTTGGTACGATCATCGGATAGCAGCAAATGCTCATTTCGCTTGTTGGTGAGTGGTTTCGGGTTTAAAGCGAATCGTGTTTGGTACGGTTCTGTTTTTGGGGACTATGGAAGAGTGTGAAAACCTTCCATAGTTCAAGAGTAAGTAATGTAATTGTTTTTGATAAACCGATATGAGTTTCGGCTACACTTGATAAAGGCATTATGTTGGTAATGCAAGGAGATTTATGAAAATGCATGAGCATGTTTTGAAATGGTCCATACATGAGAAATACTTGCTGAAATGCATAGCTTATTTAGCATCCATGATTATGAAAAATTATAAGAAATGATTTGGAATACAATATGGTTAATTGCCTTATACATGATGGTGCCTTTGGGCATGACTTTTAGTTCATTTATTGAACATATTATGCATGCATTATGAGCAGCAAGTTATATGATTTGAAATACAATATGGTTAATTGCCTTATACATTAAGGTGCCTTTGGGCATGGCTTTGGTTCATTTGTTGAACATTTTATGCATGCATTATGAGCAGCAAGTTATCATGCACATTTGATTATGATATTGGCTTAGTGACACTAACTTTAGATTCGAATACGAATGACATGTCATTAGGATTGTCTTAAGTGCACTATAATCAAAACTGAAAATACAGAATATTGCCTACATGTAACAAGGGTGACTTTGTGTCCAACCGTGCGTGGTAGAGCCGCCTACACGTAACAAGGGTGACTATGTGTCCGATCGTGCGTGGTAGTGCTAATGGTGACTTAGTGTCATGTCAATGGTGACTTCGTGTCATGTCAATGGTGACTTCGTGTCATGACGAGACAATGGTCTCATGGATCCGTGTATTCGGTGAGCTCAAGGTTCACATTAAAATGGTCACTAGAAAGCCAATATACATACATGAATTTGAGAAGAAGATTGTGCATCATTTATAAATTGTTTTGACAAGGTTATGTAAACTCAAGGATGCATATGGTTTAAAGATTATGAGCATGAGATGTTAGCATGCATGATTTAACAATGTATTACAAACTATGGTTTTATCATGGTTTTAAATATATGCATTGATGATTTGTGTAGAGCTTCCTCACTAAGCATGTTTGCTTAAGCTCTCCTTTCATCCATGCAGAGAAAAAAAGGCACTTGGAGCTTCGTTCGAGGCAAGGAAACCAAGGGGAAGATTCACTTGAATTTGGTATGTTTTTGGAAAATAAATTGGGCAAGGCAATGTGTAACACAACCTAAGAGAAGAGTGTGTAATTAGGCTTTGGTTTATGTTGTAATAAGACCATTATTGATTGGTTGTTAATTGTTGAACTTTGGATTGCTTGAATTGTTGTAACATGTACTAGCATGATTGTTATGTTGTCAATCATTCTCTAGGGAGCATGCCTATAGCTTGATTGATGTCCGTGACGTTGTTGATTATGTGCCATATGTTGCTAGTTATGTTTAGGTTTGATGCATATAGTGGTTCTAATTAATGGTTGAGTATTGAGTAATTGTTGTGCACTTAGTATAACGAAACTTTTGGTTCCAGACCTAAAGTTTCGAAACCTTTGGGTGAAGGTTTCGAAACCTTTGATCACCTAGAATTGAAAGTTGCTGAAAATTATATTTTAGTCCTAGTTATCTTCCTTTGTTCGATTAAGGTACTTAAAGATGTTATTTTGAGCTTAAATTTTGCATGAATGACTAAAGTTGATTTAATTTCAAGATGGTTAATCTAATTTGGATGAAGTCCTTGTATTTTGGAATATTTACATTTTGGTCCCTAAAATAGAGAAACATGCAATTGATGATGTTAGAATGATCCGTTTAAGTTGAAATTTGCTGTGAGGAATACTTGGGTGTCTAATTGAACATTGATGGAAAGAATTTCTACTTTACTAATTGTATTTAAAAGTTTTACGTTTTAGTCCTTAATCCATGTTATTGTTTAATCGGATGGTTGTTTTTAATTAATATGTTACCAAAAATGCTTTGTGTGAGACTTCGACATGTAGTCATAATATTGTGCATCTAGGTAAGATAAAATAAAAAATATATATAACGGTTTTAGGGTTGTTTGTCGAATCGAACCTTCACGGGTTTGGTTTGATATTCCCCGTGTAACCCGTTAGTGTCGGTTTCGTCTAGGCTAGGCTAAGGGCTTACATTCTCTCCATGATTTCTCAAATTACTTATTGAATTCTTCTCCATTGTCATTAAGATTTATCTCATTTTACTCAACATTTCATTCTCTACAAAACCTACCAATTTATTTTGCGAAATTATCATCCAATTTCAAGGAAAATCAAGAGAAGAATTCACATCATTTTGATGGATTGGTCTCAAAGGTAATTTTCTGATTTCTTCTTATTTCTAGGGTTCTTTATTTGATATTCCCAAGCATTTGGCTTACAAATCATTAATCCTAAATTGATTTCATGTTTTAATTCAAGATTTTGATGTTTTTATGGAATTTTCAAGAAATTAGGTTAGATCTCATTCAAGACTATAATTAGGATAATTTCCTATGAAACTATACATACTTTGATGATTAATTGAGTCTTGAATTGACGGCACATAGTTTTATTCCTGGAATTATTGACTTGGTATTGTTTAGAGGTGGTTTTCAATTGTTTTATGGGCTGTTGTAGGTGCTCTGCTTTTGCTGGAGGTATAAGGATGTTTTGAAGGTGTTTTTAGTTCATAATTAAGGATTTTTAGATGTTAGATTCATTAGGTTATGGGATGGTGTTATTTCGGATATGTTTCGGCTTAGTTTTCTGTATTTTCGGTTTAGTTTTTGGTAGTTTTGTGGAGGTTTAATGTGGCTGCTGTGTTGAGCATGTTTTGATGTGTACATGCGCCATTTTTAATGTTGTAGAGGAAGTGCAAGAATTCTCTTAAGTGGTTGGTACATTGGCGTTGCCGTTGGAGCTTCGGCGAAGGCTCGTTTCGCTTGCCGGTGAGTGAATTTTGGTTAAAAGCGATTCGCAAGTGAACAGTTCTGTTATGGGGACTATGGAATACTGTAAAAACTTTCCTTAGTTCAAGAGTAAGTGTTACAAAGGTTTTGATGTATTTTTCCTAAGTTTCGGCTATTTGGTAGTGGCTTTAAGAAAGATGTTTTCATAGGGATTTTGTTGAAAATGCTTAACTTGGATTTTGAAATAATGCATGCATGTGTTAATTGTTGTAAATACATGGTTTAAAAAGACATTCAATGCTTGTGGAAACATGAAAGTGAATTGGAACAATATGTGGTTATTAGCCTTACATTTGATTAAGCCATTGAGCATGATTTTGGTTCACTTAATGAATATATTATGAGTGCATTATGAGTAGCAAGTTAACATGCATGATTGGAATGATATTGGCTTAGTTACACTAACTATAGATACGAATACAAATGATATGTCATTAAGATTAAGTATACTATAAAGATTATGAGAATAATGATGTTGCCTACACGTAAATAAGGGTGACTTTGTGCCCGACCATGCGTGTAGAGCTTGCCTATATGTAAACAAGGGTGACTTTATGTTCAACCGTGCATATAGTTGGCCCGAAGTAAACAAGGGTGACTTTGTGTCCGACCTTGCGTAGTGGGGGTAACATTTATACAAGGGTGACTATGTATCCAACCGATACATGTTGAGACCATGTTTCTCTAATTATGATGAGGAATCTGAGTATTCGATGAGCTTAAGGTTCACAAAATGTTGTCACTAGAATGCCAATATGCATGATACATGAAATGATTTGGTTATATAGATGAGCATGATTTGATCAATCATACTTTTGTTTAGCATGTAAAATGTAAGTTATAGTTTTAAATTGGTTTTAAATGTTGCATTGATGAACTTGTATTTAGAGCTACCTCACTAAGCATGCTTTGTTTAAGCTCTCTTTTCATCTTTGCAGAGAAATAAAGGTTAAGAGCGGTATTTGTAGCAAGAGGTCCAAGGGGAAAGGCATTACACTTTTTGGTATGATTTAGCAAAAATAAGTAGTACTTGGCAATGTGTGAACTCTTTTCTTTTAGAGTGTGTTTTGAATTAGCAAGAGAATTGTATAAAAAACGTATGAACATGTTTGCTTGTTGATTTGGTTGAATAATATGTTGATGAATTTCCTTGAAGTATGTTTGGCTATGATGGTCTATGGTATTGTGTTAAAGTAGTACTTGGCAATAGATGTTATGGGGTGTTGATGGTTGTAATCGAGTGATTAAATAGCTCATTATGATTTAGGTTTTAAGCATTTAGCTAATAATGATCATTGATTATGTTTTGGTTGGGTGCAAACCACTCAAAGTATCCGAATTTTATTTTGGGCACAGGGGGTATCGACACACCTTGGGCTGGTATCGATACCCCAAGGCAAAATTTGGGTGGTTCGGACCATAGTTTGATGCTTAAACCACACTGGAAGTCCGAGTATCAATACTGTCAAGGGTAGTATTGATACCCCTGAGCTTTGGTAGGTAATATGGTTACTTCCATGTTATGACATCGATATAGGGTTTGGTTGTATCGATATCCCTGACTGAATAATGAGCTTTAGATGTCGAAATTACATGTTAGTCCCGAATATCTTTCTTTTTTCAATTATGGTAGCTATAGATGTTATTTTTAGCTGAAATTTCACATGAATGCATACAATTCACTTAATTTCAAGTTGGCTAACTTAATTTGGACAAAGTCTTTAGGATTTGAAATATTTATATTTTGGTCCCTAATTAGTGAAGCATGTAATTGATGGTGTTAGAATACTCTGTTGGGTTCGAAATTTATCGTGAGTTCTATTTGCATGTTTAATTGAACTTTGATAGAACGAGTTTCTACCTTATCAATAGAATTTAAAAGATTTGCATTTTAGTCCTTAATATACTTATATGTTTAATCGAGTGCTTGATGGTGATTGAATTGCCTCCGTTCTTGCTTGGTATAAGACCAATACTTGTAGGCACTTAATTATGCATCTAGATAAGGAATATATATATAACGGTTTTTAGGATTGTTTATCAAATAAGGTCTTTGCGGGTTTGTTTCGGTATTCCCCGTGTAACCCATTAGAGTTAGTTCCATCTAGGCCGGGCTAAGGAGATTACAATTGGTGGTATCAAAGTATGGTTTATTGTGTGTGATTTGATATATTTTGTTGTTTATATGTTGATAATTATGTTCGGTGAATGTGTTTTAAGTGGTGGTTATTAGAAAGAGTCAAAAGTTACACATTGCCAATGTCAATACATTTTTAAATGCTTACAGGTTTCCTAAGTCTAATACATCTTGATCATATGTTTTAAATTTCATGTTTGAAGTTTCTGAGTATGCCTTTGAGACATGAGACACGAGCTAGTGCGGTTATGATCATTGACGGTCAGAATGAGGGCGATGCGACAACTAGGGAAGAGTAGCTTCCTCCTCCGCCCGTGGGTGTACCTCCGATTCCGCAGGGTAGTTAGTTTAGAGAGTTTGCACAGTTCATTTAGGCTATGACGGGTGCGTTTCAGGCTGTTGTTGTTGGAGTGCGTATTTTAGCTCCTACCCCTGCTGTTGTTACCCTTGGTCTACCTTTAGAGAGACTGCGTAGCTTGGATGGTATTGAGTTTCGTGGTTCAGATCCGAGTTTAGCTAAGGAGTGGTTGGCTAGTATAGAAAGGATCTTGGATCAGATGGAGTGTCTTGATGCTAGGAGGTTGGGATGTGTGGTTTCTTTGCTCCATGGAGATGCTTATCATTGGTGGACTACCACGAAGGCTGGTGTGGTTATTGGTAATCTAAATTGGGAGTATTTCAAGACAGCTTTTCTAAGAAAGTTTTTGGGTCCGCAGTATGAGGATGCAAGGAAAAGTGAATTTATGTCTTTGGTTCAAGGTTCGATGACGGTGGCAAAGTATGAGATACAGTTTGTCCGGATGAGCCACTATTCCCCTGAGTTGGTCCCCATTGATCACAAAAGATGTGATAGGTTTCGGTATGGGTTGGATCCTGAGATTAAGACATACATGTTGGCTACCGAGTACAATGAGTTTGATGTACTGGTAAATAAGGCCAAGGATATTGAGGAATCCTGAGGGAGGCTAGGAAATCTTCCGATGTTGGTAAGAGGCCTGCTGAGGCTAATGCTCAGAGTATGCAGGGTAAGAAGTTTCGTGATAACCGATACAGAGGTGATCGATGCAGAGGTGACTTTTGATGCGGTGGTCTAGCTCAATAGTTTGATAGAGGCCGTGATGTTTCAGTTTGTAATCTGTGTTCAAAGATCCATGTGTTGGTATCGATACCCCAATTCAAAATTTAGGTATCGAAACACCTTATGCTGGTATCGATACCCTAAGGCAAAATTTGGATTGTTCGGAACATGGTTCAATGCTTAAACCACACTGGAAGCCCGAGTATCAATACTATCAAGGGCAGTATCGATACCCTTGAGCTTTGGTAGGTAATATGATTACTGCCACATCACGATATCTATACAGGGTTTGGCTGTATCGATACCCCTGACTAAATAATGAGTTTTAGGTGTCGAAATTACATGCTAGTCCTGGATTTCTTTCTTTGTTCAATTATGATATCTATAGATGTTATTTTGAGCTGAAATTTCACATGGATGCATAAAGTTGACTTAATTTCAATTTGGCTAACTTAATTTGGATAAAGTCCTTAGAATTTGGTATATTTATATTTTGGTCCCTAATTAGTGAAGTATGTAATTGATGGTGTTAGAATACTCTGTTGTGTTTGAAATTTATCGTGAGTGCTATTTTCATGTTTAATTGAACTTTGATGGAACAAGTTTATACCTTTTCAATAGAATTTAAAATATTTGCATTTTAGTCCTTAATATACTTATGTGTTTAATCGAGTACTTGATTGTGATTGGATCGCTTTCGTTTTTGCTTTGTATAAGACCAACACATGTAGGAACTTAATTATGTATCTAGGTAAAGAAATATATATAACGACTTTCAGAGTTGTTTATCGAATCGGGCCTTCACGGGTTTGGTTTTGTATTCTTCGTGTAGGCTGGATATTGTATAAAAAACAAGTCACTAGTATAAAAATCAACAAGTGTTTAAAACATGGCATACGCCACAAAACAAGTCTTAAATGCTTAACAAGCATTGCTCCAAAACCTTTGAGCTCTTTTATAAAACACAAGCAATTTACAAATTGCACAAAAATCAATGAAATGTTTACACATGTGTTTTTCATAGGTTGGTTAAGTGACACGAATGGAGTTACCTCCAAACGTTGGGATGAATGGACACAAGGGAATGACATCGTTCAACAAGTCACACAGATTAACTATCACAATCTAAAGATCTCACCTTGGTGTTTGAGATAGTTCGCCATACCCGAATGTGATAAGGTAAGAGTTATATCACACAACACTAGGCTAACTTCTAATGCATCACTCGAGGAATTTATACACGTATGAATTTTATTTATAGTGCACTGTACATCCTATTGATCGATCAACTTATCTCATGTCCATTAACTTAATATCCAACGTAAAACAAAACATAATTCTCAAGTTTTAAGTTAAAATCAATATTTTAACCATATGCATCTCACTATCTCATGCATCAATAATGTATCGTTTTTAAAAACCGTTAAAAAACATTTTTCTCATGTTTTCAAAACAAAATCATGGGAGCATCATAAGTATATAAAAAATTTTGTAAAAACATTCACATGAGAATTAAGAACACATGAATAATCACATGTGCACAATTATATAACAAGTATGACTAACACATAGAAAAATAGTATAATATGGGAAAACCGGATTACGAGAGCAAACGTAAAACTTACTTTGGAGTATAGGGAGGTTTCTCACATCTTCCCTAAACTCTAGCACTTTGAAAACAAACTTAAAACACTGCCGAAGCAGCTCACTCTCAAATCTATTTCGATAACTAAAACTTGTCTGACAAGTAACCGAAAATGCGATTCAACTTTCCAATCTCCCTCAAACTTGTTACTCTAACTATTGAACTAATTCAAGCATCAAAACCATAGGATTTAGTGTATTAAACCACACCCAAATATCCCTCAAGTCGGACCAATACATGACAGTCCCTAAAAACACCATAAAACATAATCAAAACTCACCGAAAACCTCTCCAAACACCACCTAAACCTTAGTTACGGGATTAGATACTTAAAATTCATCTTAATTACATCTAAACAATTTAAGATTCATATATTTAGTCATCTAAAACATCCATATAAAATCTTTGAACGAAAATCAAGAAAATAATGGAAATTTTATCAAGAAATTCGATTTTATTGATTTAAGACTTTAAAGATTTTTCAATCAGCCAAGAACTTAGGAAATTCATTAAAGAACTTTAGATTTCAAAGGTTTTAATGATTCTAAACTCCAAAATTGATCCCACCCTTTCAAAGGATTAAAAACTAGGAAACCCGTAGAAAAACGATGAGATTTTGATGAAGAAAAATATAAAGAATTCATCAAACGGATTTTTATTGAAAAGATTGATGTTTATCCTTGAAAAGATGATGGAGTATATGTATCGGGAAGGATGAAAACAAATCCTTGAAGAAGGGTTTAAAGCTGGATACAAAAATAGAGTTTTTCAAGTAAAACTGAAGAAAAACGAAGAGAATTTGAAGAAGAAAAATATAGGAAAATAAAATAACAAAAATTTATTAAAAAGAATGGATATTTACCTTGAAAAGATGATGAATATAATGACTTGGAGAAGAAGAAATCGAAATTTAAAAAAGGATATTTTTAAAGAGTGATTTTTTGGGTTTTAGGTTAAAATTAGAGAATTTTGATTACTTATGTTAAAACAAAGAATTAAATATAGGCTCTTGAGAAACCTAGACCAACTAGGATTAGGATTATATCAAATTACCTTAAAGGTTCAAAGTTTTAGCTTAGTTTATAAAATTATCCTTAAGTTTTCAATTTTTATAACATAGTCACTAATTTCAAAATCTTAGGAATTAAAGGGTCAATTTTTTAAATTGAGATTTCCTAAGTCAAATATAAATCAATTAAGAATTTTAGAATATTTTTAAAATTTAATTTTCATTAAAAACAAATTTTTAAGAAGATACAAAACTAAACATTAAACCCTTCTAGGCCTCTAACCAGCTACAAAACTTCTAGGCCCAATTTTGGGGTGTTACAAAACTCTTCCTGAGTGAGAAGATACTTTAAACTTTTATGGTCGATGAAGATGTAACACTTCTCTCCATAGAGATACTATCTCCAGATATTCAAAACAAAGACCAACATTGCTAACTTAAGATCGTGGGTCGGATAGTTACACTCATGCGTTTCAACTATCGAGAAGTGATGAGTGACCAAAAGTCCTTATATTTTATATCATTTTCCCAATCGATTATTGCTAATAAAGACAAAATTAGAGGTGATAATGGATATTTCTGCATATTTTCAATATTTCACCATCCGAATACGGATTTTATGAATTTATCTATTATTGGCATAAAACATATGCATTTGATGGTTTTCTTTCTTAGACAGGAAACTGCATCATATGAAATGCTAAACAATAAAATGGATGCTAGAAGCTGAATCTCAAATGCAGAAAAGAACCCGCCTCGGCAGCATTTTGAGGCCGCGGCAGGACCTGTTGTCGCGGCAACATTAGAAAATCAAATGTTGATATGATAGACGATCTAAAGAGAAAAAATAAGGTGGACATTTTAAGACAAGAGGCATAGAAATCGGAGATAGAAAACACACGGAAAGTCAAGGTCAAAGTCCACCCGAGTAAAGAATCTTAATAGGAATAAACTTGGAAATAAAAAAAATATTTTTATTTATGTACTTAACTTGTGTTTTACTCCAAGTTGTATTCCTACTTAGTAAAGGTTTGCCCTAGGCCAAACCTATATAAACCATAGCCGCCCAAGGAAGAGAGATCATCAAATTCGAAGACTAGAGAATTCATCTTAGGATTTAGAGTTTTCTTTGTTCTAATTTTATTTGGGTTTAAGTGAAGGTTGTTGAGTATTAGTGAGAAGAGATTCTATCTAGTTTCTTGTTTTCAATGCAATAAAATATTAAAGTTTGCTTACTCTTTGCCATTCTTTATTCTGCATCCAAGCTCGGGAGAGAAGTTTGCGAGTAATCTATTTATCTAGACTCGGGAGAGTTAGATTCATGAAAGGAGTAAGTATGGTATTTGACTTGATTGGAAAATACTAACTTGGCCTAGGGATAGGTTGGAGTTTCAGCGGTTAAAAGAAGTGTGAGATTGGTTGTTGGTTATAATTGATTAACGCCGGGAGGTATCATCAAGGACAAGTTGTCAATAGTGTTTCGACTTAGGGATAAGCGAAACCATCAAAGGACACTTTGCAGAAAGTTGGTAAATCTACCCAAGAGCAGGGGATTGCCGTGGCAGACAAACACTATCGTTGTCGAGATAGTAATCTGTAGTACTACCGAGATAATGTAGTACAATTGCATTGGATAGAAATAGATCGATCAAATCTACTATAAAACACAACCGAATCCTACCCTCTTTCTCAATTTGATCTCATTCAATTTAGCTTTTTTTAAATACTTTATTTAGTTTAATCAAAACTCAACTACTTGTGTCTTTATTTTATTTCCTTTACAAAGCAAGAGGACAAAAGAAGACATATTAAGTACACCAATCCTCGAGGACACGATACTCGATAGATACTTATCATTTATTACTTGACGTGTACACTTGCACAAAATTACGCTATTTATACACACAACAAGTTTTTGGCGCTGTTGACGGGGATTGACAACTAAGTTTTGTTTTCTTTATTTTCTTGCACTATTATCTTAGGAAATTAGTTTAATTTTTTGAGTTATTTTTTTAGGAAATAAGTTTAATTATGTTTGAGTTATTTTTTAGGAAGGAATTTCAACAAGGAGAAGCCGTGAAGCATATAAAATGACCCTGAAAACAAGCTCGTCGTCTCGCCCAAGAAGGTTGCCTCAGCAGCAAGTTGCCATGGCGGAAGGTTACCTCGGTGGAAAAATGTTGAGGGTTGGCCACCCAAGAACATATAATGACGCTTTACGTCCCTAGAACATAATTTCTCCTGTTTTATTTCATACTTCTTCATTATTGTTTTCCAGTGCAGTTTTTTTAGTTTTTTTCTTAACAAACTCCACACAAACTGATGACCCTTAGGATACGAAAGAGGCAAAGACGCGATATATAAATATTAGTTTATCTTTTCCTTGTCTCTTAATTTTTATCTTGTCCTTTATTGTTGCCTTATACATGCATTGAGGATAATGCATCCCTCGAGTTTGTAGGAGTATTGATCCTATTCTCTACCTTATAAAAATATCTATCAGCATGGAAATTATTCGGATTATCCTACTACTGCCTTAATTTATGTCTTTACAGTAATTTTAATCTGGCAAATTCTTTTTAAGTCCGCTGAATTTTATTGAAACTACCTCAGCAACAATATATTCTCTAGCCGCCGCAGCAGTATGCACCATTCACCATGGTTGAATTCGGAAACGTGTCTTAGGATTAGTACTTAGGATTTTACTATGAGCCTGAAATCACATAAACACTACTAGTCTTAGTTGATTTTAAAAGTTCTTTTCTTTGAAAAGCAATAAGGACATAGGCTTAGATTTTACACTAGAGGTGCCTATCACTGGATCTAGTTTAGTCCATAGAGGTGCCAATGATCGACTCTAGGACTTAGGTTTCTCCCACTTACTAGAGCTGCCTATCATCGACTCTAGTAAGAATAGCTAAACACTTGAGGTACCCGAAACTGGCTCAAGCAATATAAATTTATAGCAATATAGATTTGTATATCACTGTTAGGAGAAGAAACGAAAAAGAATTAAAGAAAAATTATAGTTAGAAGTCTTGAGCTAGAAAAAGGATTAGAACTTAGAAAATCATCTTTGACACAGCTACGCACACACTCCCTAAGACTCATAGTCCAGTTCCGAGGAATTCCTAGAACCAGGAAGAGGTCGAGTCAAGAAAGGAATTCTAACGCGACAGGCAGGACGATATATTACTTTAAAATTCCTTACTTAAAAATCTATCTTTTGTATTACTTGAGGACAAGCAATAGTTCGAGTTTGGGAGTGTGATGAGTTCCCAAAAGTCCTCATATTTTATATCATTTTTTTTACTAAATTATTGCTGGTAAAGATAGAATAAAAGGCGATAATAGATATTTCTGCGTATTATCTATATTTTACCATCCGAATACGGATTTCATGAATTTATCTATTATTGGCATAAAATATACGCATTTGATAGTTTTCTTTCTTAGAGAGGAAACTGCATCATAGGAATTGCCAAACAAGAAGATGGATGATAGAAGCTGAATCTGAAATGTAGAAAAGAACACACCTCGATAGCATTTTGAGGCCACGGCAGGACCTGTTGCCGCGGCAGCATCAGAAAAGCAAATGTTGGTATGATAGGCAATCTGAAGAGAAAAATAACATGGACATTTTAAGACAAACGATGTAGAAATAGGAGCTAGGAAACACACGAAAAGTCATAGTCAAGGGCCACGCGGGAAAAGAATTCTAATAGGAATAAACTTAGAAATAAAACAAATATTTTTATTTATGTACTTAACTTGTGTTTTACTCCAAGTTGTATTCCTACTTAGGAAAGGTTTGCCTTAGGCCAAGTCTGTATAAACCATAGCCGCCCAAGGAAGAGAGATCGTCAAATTCCTAATAGAAAAGACATACTTTACTGCATTTTTATGTCTATGTAGGAAAAAAGTATTGCCGCGGCAGCAAACTAAGACCAAGGCAGGACCTGGTGCCGAGGTAGCAGAGGACGATTAGTAATATTACATGCAAAATGAGGAGGAAAATAAGGAGAACGTTGTTGAACAAGAATCCCAAGGATTGGAGCTGGACAACACAAGAAAAGCCCAAAGACAAGTCCATGCGGGAAAGCCTTCTAGAAGAATTAAACTTGGAAATATTTGACCAATGTACAAGACTTATTCCCTACTCTAAGTTGTATTCTACTTAGGAAAGGTTTGCCCTAGGCCAAGCCTATATAAGGCATAGCCATCCAAGGGAAGAAGAGAGCCGAATTGAGAGAGTTCACCCTAGGAATCATTGTTATTCTTTTCATCATGTTCTAAGCTTTCTTAGGATTTAGGTGAAGGTTGTTAAGTATTAGTGAGAAGAGATTGTATCTTGTTTCTTGTTTTCAATCCAATAAAATATCAAAGTTTGCTTACTCTTTGCCATTCTTTGTTCTTGTATCCGAGCTCGAGAGAGAAGTTTGTGAGTAATATATTTATCTAGACTCGGGAGAGTTAGATTCATGAAAGGAGTAAGTACGGTATTTGACTTTATTAGAAAATACTAACTTGGCCTAGGGATAAGTTGGAGTTTCATTGGCTAAAAGAAGTGTGAGATTGGTTGTTGGTTATAATTGATTAAAGCCAGTAGGTATCATCAAGGACTAGTCATCAACAGTATTTCGACTTAGGGATAAGAGAAACCATCAAAGAATACTTTGCCGAACTTTGGTAAATTTGCCCAAGAGCAAAGGATTTCTGTTGCAGACAAACACTATCGCTGCCTAGGAAGTAATCTTCAGTACTGTCGAGATAGTGTAGTGCAATTGCATTGGACAGAAACAGATCAATCAAATCCACTATACAACACAATCAGATCCTGCCCTCTTTCTCAATTTGATCTCATTCTATTTAGCATTCTTTAATTACTTTATTTAGTTTAATCAAAACTCAGCTACTTGTGTCTTTTTTTCCTTTTTAGAGCAAGAAGACAAAAGAAGACAAATTAAGTACACCAATCCTCGAGGACATGATACTCGATAGATATTAATCACTTATTACTTGACGTGTACACTTGTACAGAATTGCGTTATTTATATATACGCAACAAGAAGAATATGCGATAACCTTCCCATTCTTCATCGAAACACATCCCAATCCAGTGTATGAAGCATCACTATAAACTGTATAAGGTTTCCGCGACTCTGGTTGTGTTAGAACTAGTGCCTATGTCAGAACAAACTTAAGTCTCTCAAAACTAGCCTATTGAGCCTAAGACCAAGAAAAAGGAACATCTTTCTTTAGAAGTTTAGTTAACGGAGAAGTAATAGAAGAAAAGCCCTCAATAAATCTTCGATATAACTAACCAATCCCAGCAAACTACAAATCTCTACCACATTCTTAGGTTGCTTTCATTTCATAATAGCTTCAATTTTCTTCGAGTCAACTTGAATACCCTTAGCTGAAACAACATTCCCCAAGAACACAACCTCAGATATCCAGAATTTGCATTTACTGAATTTTGCATAGAGTTGTTTCTCTCTTAGAATCTATAACACAATACGGAGATGCTGCTCATGCTCAACCTCAGATTTAGAATAGATCATGATATCATCTATAAAGACCAACCCAAACTGATCCAGATAGGGTCAAAACACCCTATTAATCATGTCCTTGAATGTTGCAGGGGCATTAGTAAGACTGAGGGGCATCACCAGAAACTCGTAGTGACCATATTGAGTCTGGAAAGTTGTCTTAAACACATCAAAATCCTTAACATTGAGTTAGTAACAACCAGATCTCAGGTCTATCTTAGAAAACATAGAAGCTCCTCGAAATTGGCAAAAAGATCATCAATACGAGGAAGAGGGTATTTATTCTTGATGATCAACATGTTCAACTTCCGGTAATTAATAAACAGACGAAGCGAACCATCTTTCTTTTTAATAAACAGAATAGGGGCTCCCCACGATGAAATATTAGGTCGAATAAAACCTCTATCCAGAAGTTCTTGCAACTGAACCCTGAGCTCCTTAAGCTCTTTCGGAGCCATCCGATATGGTGCCATAAATATTGGGGTAGTCACCAGATATAACTCGATACTAAACTCTACCTCCTCTCGCTTAGGGGTACACCTAGTAACTCTTCTAGAAAAACATCAAGAAATTCTCTCACTACATGGATTTTATCCATCCCAAAATAAAAATTCCTCGGCTCAAGAATATAAGCAACAAAACCGTTTTTTGATCATCTTTTTAGCTTTCAGAGCAGAAACAATGTTAGACAGATATCCTCTACGTTCAGCGATAAGAGTCAACTCACGATCATCAAAAGTTTTCAAAGTTGTTCTTTTACGCTCACAATCTAGAGTAACAAGGTGAGCTAACAACCAATCTATCCTAAGTATCAGATCAAACTCCTCAAACGGTAACTCTATCAGATTAGCCGTAAAGATTTCCCCTTGGACCTTTAGAGGATAATCTATATATACATTGATAAACTCAACAGTATTACGTACATAACTCTAAATAGAGACAAAACTACTAGTATCTTATATAGGAATTTTCAAGTAACCAGATACTGAACTAGAGACATATGAGTCTATAGACCCATTTTCTAACAGTGTAAAAAAGAAATAGCACGAATAAAAAATGTACTAGCGATAACATTTGGCTCATCCAGGTCCTCATGACTCCTAGTAACATAAACTAACCCAAGTTGAGATGCCCTTGATCTGGCCGATCCTCTGAACTGACTAGGTCTACCTCTACCACTAATACCCGAAGCAGAAGATCTACCTTGACCTCTTCCCGTAGTAGGGGTCTGAATCGAAGCTTAAGATTGTCCTCGTCCGACACACTCCAGAATGCCACTTTTTGCAGAATGAACATTGTAGCAATGCACGCGTATTAGTGGACCCAACTCTGCTAGCAGCCGGAACAACGGACACTGCTGGTCTAGCCCGTGAAGAACTTTGAGGCTCAAACTCATCTCGGCCCCTCTTTTGGGACTGGTAACCCTAACTGTGCTACACTGGTGCCGTAGACTTTCGTCTAGCTAGGTCTTTCCCTGAGATTCTTGCTGAATCCTCAAAGTCTCGTTACACTCGGCTGTTCTAGCATGCCGAGTGATCATCTTGTACTCGATGTAATGATGGGTGGCCAGAGCAATCTTGATCGGTACTCGGAGTCCTTTCAGAAAGTAATCACACTTTTGTTTCTTAGTCGTAAGAAGTCTAGGAGCATACTAAAGCAGACGTAGAAACTCAATCTCATAGTCAATAATAGACATGTTATTTTGCTGTAAGTTTAGAAACTCATCAAGGCACTTTGCCAGTTACTCAAGACCCACATATCGGTCCTCGAAAGCCTACCGGAAAAACTCTCAACTGATCTGATATGCGATAGTCACTCTTTCCTCGACCTCTCACCAGTTAAGGGATTCATCCTATAGCAAAGATATGGCTACCCTTAATTTCTTGTCGGAAGGGTACTCCATCTCAACAAACAGACATTATAGTTTCTTTAACCAGTATTATGACTCTACTGGGTCTATACCAATCCTACCATCAACCATAGTTATACCAGCGACCATAAACTCTATAGAAATGGGTTTCCTTACACCCTCAGTCTGACGTAGATATCGAAGCAGCTCTCTCTGTATGGTCACAGAATCTAGTCCCACAGACTCATTATCCCAAGAAAAATAAGGTCCCTCACTCTTAACCGGCTGATTAACCTCAGCTTGCTAAGCCTCAATTTGAACCTCGGGTTGTTCCTCCTCTCCTATATCCTGAGCTAAACTCTTATCGTGTGGCAGATCCACAAAAGGCGAAACATCACTCCGTAATCGAGAATAACTGAAATTTAATATTTAAATTCCACTAAAGATTCAACCTGTATTTATAATAAAATTAACAATTCTAAAATCTGAATACAAGACCAATATGAAAATCCCAAAATCAAGTTTAAGTCTAGTACAATAGAAAATAATAATAAAAAATAATAAAATCAATTCAGAATCTGAAACTGTAAAACATACGAAGTAGTTCCGAAACAATATTCCTCCAAATACCATAGCCTATATTTGAGAATCTGACACAGAAACTGAGAGGGTGTAAGCTAGGGAGGCTAGTGTGTCTCTAGTGTGCAGCTAAACAGGATCATAAAATAGAGCAGAGCAAATAATGTAATGTATGCATGATATGCACCCAACACCGAACTCCATCAGAAGAGTAGGTTCCCCTGAACCATTCTAACTCCATTACACCAACAGAAGTAGAATCTCGACCCGAAAGTAGAGCCACTTAGCAGAAGTGGATACTCAACCCGAAGGTGGAGCCACTGAATAGAAGTGATAAAATCATTGTACTTCTTCATACAAATAAATTAACCAATGTAATGATATGAACAGATACAAAGTCGGGATGCCTGCCTTTAATTCTAACAGAAGGCATGCATGATAAATTTAGAATCAGATATACATCTAAATGATAGAGTATGACTTTATGATTTATTTTTAGAGAATTATAGGAATCATGCAAACTACATGCTTATTCAAAATAACAGAATTTGCACACAACGGAAAATAGGGAAAATAACGAAAGAGACACACCTGAAGTAGAAAACTCAATGTCGAGAATGACGTCTACTAAACTCGGCTCTAGCACTAATTCGAGTGGGTGTAAAACCTACGAGTAACAAAACATTAGACACATTAATAAGCCATTATACCTATAACCCCCTTATCCCGACCTAGACGGAATCGGCATTAACGGGTCACACTCGCAAATAACATCCTCAATTCTAACAACTTCAACTATTATCTTATTAACCACTCCCAAGTCAGATTAACAACAGCCGTACCAGCTTCAGCGAGTAGAAATACACCCGAAAGAACGGTACAACACCCCAAACTGACCTTCTTGCCTAACTGAAGGCACACTCACGGAGGAAGAAGAAATTACTCTTCCCTAGCAATCGTTTCATCCTCAATCTTGACCGTCAATGTTCATACCAACACTAGCTTGTGACTTACGTCTCAGAAGCATATTCCAAAAACTTTAAATATGAAATTAAACATATAGTATCAATACTTATTAGACTTACATTTGGGCAAGATCCAAGGGAAAAACTGTAGAGCATCTAAAAATGTGTTGGCATTGGCAATGTGTAACCGATAACCCTTTTTAACCATCATCATTCAAGTACAACCATCATGTGTAGATATTCAACAAGTTAACACCACATCATGCTCAATCACACACATTTAGCAAACTAACCACTCACTTAACAAACCGACTATACACTTTATTAACTTAGCTTTGATACCACCAAATGTAACCCCCTTAGCCCGGCCTAGACGGAACCTGCACTAACGAGGCACACGGGGAATATCAAACCAAACCCGTGAAGATCCGATTCGATAAATAACCTTGAAAACTGATATACTTTTTTTCGAGATGCACAATTATGTTCGTACAAGTCTTGGTCTCATACAAAGAATTAACGGAAGAAATCTGATCACAAACAAATATACGATTAAACACTTAAGTGAATTATGGACTAAAATGTAAAACTTTTAAATTCTAATGACAAAGTTGAAATTATTTTCATCAAAGTTCAATTAAACAAACAAGTATCCCTCACGGAAACTTTCAAATCAAACAGAGCATTCTAGCATTGTGAATTGCATGTTTCACCAATTTAGAGACCAAAATATAAATCTTTCAAATTACAAGGACTTCATCCAAATTAAGTTATCCATCTTGAAATGCAATCAACTTTATGCATCCATGTGAAATTTCAGCTCAAAATAACATCTGTAGGTACCTTAATTGAACAAAGAAAGATATTTGGGACTAAAATGCAATTTCCAACAATTATCAATTTCTGTCAGTCAAATGTTTCGAAACCTTTCATAAAAGTTTCGAAACTTTATGAAAAAGGTTTTGAAACTTACATGAAAGTTTTGAAATTTTTCGCGTCCAGTAACTTTCCAGAATGGAAATTGTCCACAAGGTTTCGAAACCTTCCTGAAGGTTTAGAAACTGTTTGGCAAAGGTTTCGAAACCTTCATTAAGGTTTCAAAACTTTGGGTCTGGAACTTAAAAGTTCCGTCACACTAAGTGAACATTATCGACTCAGTATACAACCATTAATCACCCACAACCGCATGCATAATTCCTAAGCGTAAAAACAACATAAACCACACCAACATTAACATCAAGAACCTCTAATAGCCTATAGGTATGTTTCCTAAAATATGGTAAGAAATAAGGATGTCCATGCTTGTGCAAGTGTACATGCCTTCTTTGATAAGGTTTAG
Organism: Abelmoschus esculentus; assembly: GCA_035048815.1. Classification (NCBI taxonomy): domain Eukaryota; kingdom Viridiplantae; phylum Streptophyta; class Magnoliopsida; order Malvales; family Malvaceae; genus Abelmoschus; species Abelmoschus esculentus. The sequence goes on along the minus strand of JAUCBN010000007.1, from coordinate 13,586,671 downwards.
AATAAAGAACAATCATGTATACTCATGCTTTAGATAATCCAAAGCATTATTACATTCCAACTACAATAGCTCAAGAAAATATCGTCTCTTTACAAGTCTAAAAACAAGTAGTACACTCAATCTACTATGGAATTGGTTTATACATTGCCAAGCCCCAACTTATTTGCCAAAACATACCAACAACTATATAGCTTTTTCCCTTGGTTCTCTTGCACCAAATGCAACCCAAAGATGTCTCTATTGCTCTGCAAAGATGAATGAAGAGCTTAAGCACAACATGCTTAGTGAGGAAGCTCCAACAAAATCATCTATGCATCAACTTAAAACAATATTTAAACCATAGTTGCAATGCATCATTAAAGTCATGCATGCTTAACATTCCACGATCATGTCTATAATATCAAATCACTTTCTTGAGTATGTTTAACATTATCAATACATTTCATGAATGATGCATAATGTTCTCTTAAATCCATGTATGCATATTGGCTTTCTATTGATCACTTATTGTGAACCTTAAGTTCACCGAATACACAAATCCATTTTTAGAGACCATTAGTCTCGTCATGACACAAAGTCACCATTGATATAAAACGAAATTACCATTGACATGACACGAAGTCACCATTATTAGCTCTACCACGCACGGTTGGACACATAGTCACCCTTGTTACGTGTAGGCGGCTCTACCACGCACGATTAGATACAAAGTCACCCTTGTTACATGTAGGCAATATTCTTTATTCTCAATAATGTTTATAGTTCACTCAAGACAATCCTAATGACATGTTATTCGCATTCTAATCTAAAGTTAGTGTCACTAAGCCAATATCATAATCAAATGTGCATGATAATTTGCTGCTCGTAATGCATGCATAATATGTTCACAAGTGAACCAAATTTCATGCCCAACGACACCATCAATTTCAAGGAAAATAACCACATAATATTCCAATTCATTTTCAGCTCATAATGCATCCATAATGTGCTCAACAAATGAACCGAAAGTCATGCCCAATGGCACCATTAATTTGAAGGCAAATAACCACATATATTCCAAATTCATTTTTCATATTTCCCTAATCATGAATGTATTTTTAAACAATGCATTTTCAACAATTATCTCATGATGCATCATTTCAAAATCATACTTATGTATTTCGAAAAATCTCTTTGAATCATCAACATAATGTCATTATCGAAAATAGCCGAAACTCATAATAATACATCAAAATCATTTACTTTACTTACTCTTGAACTATGGAAATTTTTCACACTATTCCATATCCCCAAAAATAGAACCGAACCAATGTGATTCGCTTTAAGTCCGAAAACATTCACCGATAAGCAAAACGAGCTTCCACCGATGTTTCGATGACCACTTCAACGCACCAGCCACTTACGCACCTTCTTACACTACCTCTACATCATTAAAAACAGAGCATATTCACATCATAACATGCTCAAACCAACAACCACATCAAACCTCCACAAAACTACCAAAAACTTAGCCGAAAAGACCAAAAACTAAGCCGAAACGCATCCGAATAACATCAGCCCAAAACCTAATGATTCTAACATCTAATCTACTTCAATTATGAACCAAAAACACATTCAAACCATCCTTATACCTCCAGCAACATCAAAACACCTAAAACAACCCCTAAAACAACCGAAAATGACCTTAAAACCACATTGATTACATTATTCGGGATTAAATTAATGTTTCATCAATTCAAGACTCATTTAATCATTTAATTGACATAATAACATAATTAAACCGACCTAATTACAACATTAATTGAGATTTAAAAAGATTTCACAAAAATTCTCATAAAATCATTAGATTTAGAATTAAAAACATAAAATCAAGTTTTATTTAATGATTAGCAAGCTAATACTTGGGAATTTCAATAAAGAACCTTAGAAAAAGAGTTAAAATTCAGTAAAGTTACATTAGGGATTTGATCCACCAAAAGATGAGAAATCATCTCCTTGATTTCTTGAAAATTGATGTTGATTTATAACAATTAATGAGTAGGCTTTGAAGAGAACGAAATGATGAACAAAATGCAATAAATCTTGTTGGAAAAGATGAAAAAATCAGCAAGTAATTGAAGAAAATTGATGAAAAAGATGGAGAGAAAATAGAGAGAAAATATGAGAGAAAATAAGTGGTTATGGAAGAAAATAAAATTATCATCTCTTAAAACTATTTATAAAACAATTTTAGTGGATAAATTATTAATTAAAAATAAATTGGGTTTATGGACATCTAAGGATTCTAAGTATAGCCTGGTTTCCAATTTAGTCACTAAAATAGTAATTTTCAAAATTCGCACATTTAGTCCCCAAATATTTTCAAAAATTATAATTTGATCACTAGTACATATAATTGAGCTCAATTAAAAATCAATCTAAAGTTTAAATTACATTCTTTTAATTTTAAAACATCATTTTAATATTCTTAAACCATTTCACAAAATTATTACTTGTCCGATTAAAATATTATTATTTTATATTTTCCCAGAATAACGAACCGAAGAACCTGATTCGACCTGAATTGAATTCCCCTAACTAATACCCAAACTTCCAACCCCAAAATCGGGATGTTATAATACCAAAGAATACACAAAATAGAAGTAAATCGAAAACTCACATGCGTGTCCTGAAGACTGATGAGCATGAGCTCGTCCAGGAGGAGGCAAAATTCTGGGTCAAAGTCAACGTCACCTGAACCAGATAGCAAACCAATTTCAATCTCAGATAAAAACTACTAACCAAGCATTCGAACTTAAAAAGCCTTAAAATGACACTTCGGGTTCGAAATTCAAAAAAAGGATTAAGCCATTGAACTCAGAACATCGAAAAACATGGGGTTGGACCGGTTCAAAATAAGTAAATGTTGATGTCAGTATTGTTCAGCGCTGATGTCAGCACAGGTCAACACTGATTTTAGCAGGTCAACATTGACGTCAACCGATAACGTCAGTAGCAATGTTAGATCGGGTCACAGGTTGGGTCGGGTTAGATCTCAAGTTAGGTCGATCGAGTGGTCAACGGGTCGAAAACCCAGCTTTCCCGAGAAAATTTGGAAAATTAAAAAATCTGGAATTTCCAGACTTTGCCCAGAAAATCCTGGGTTTTCCATATTCGATTCCAACATAATTTTCACTCCTTCGATTCAATTCTAAACCTGATTTAAACCTTTTCCTTCAAAAAAAATTCGAATAAAAAATAATCAAACCCCCTATCTTAAACCAAATAAACTTGAGCAAAAACCCTATTTTGAAACCTTTAACTCTTAAGAATAACTTTATAGACCCAACAAGAATTGATCCACCAAAACTAAGACAACAACCCTCAATGAATAAACAACTTAAACAGAATCATTCCACTAACAACACAAGAATCGAACAAAATAAAAGAGGAGTAATTTGGATACTCACCTGAAAACAACAATCGAAACAATAGCGAAGATCAGAATGGGAAGGAAGAATGATCAGTTTGAAAGGATATGCAGAAAGTGATCAAAACAAAATAATATTCGAGGAAAAAGATTAATTAAATGAGAAATTAAATCTCCCACAAAGTAACCGAAGCAAAAAGAAAGGAAACTGAAATATAAAATTGAAAAAGGTATAAATACTCAACATGGGGCTTAAATTTTTAGAAATTGCAAAATATTCACTGAAATCTCCAAATTCTAGGGTTTTGAATTAGGGATTTAGGATTTTTAATTTTGAGTGTTACACACTTACTCTTTTTGGCAAACAATTTGTTAGAGGCCAATATGTTTAAAACAATCTGAAGGTGAACCAGATGTTAAGGTAAGTCAGGGCTGTAAATAAGTATATCATAAAAAAAACAAGCACAATTTTCCTCAAGTATAATGTAAATAATTCATTCAACGAGGCCTGGAATATTGTAGGAGCATTGGTAAAAACAAAAGGCATTACCTTGAATTCGAAATAGCCATGGTGAGTCCGGAAGGTAGTCTTTGGAATATCCTTTAGTTTAACTCTAATCTACCAGTAACCTGCTCGCAAATCAATCTTTGAGAAAAATTTGGCTCCATTGAGTTCATCCAAGAGATCCTCGACCACAGGTATTGGGAATTTATTTTTTACTGTAATGTCATTCAATTACCTTTAATCAACGCAAAATCTCCATGTGTCATCTTTCTTTTTGACTAAGAGACATGGTAATGCAAAAAGGCTTTTGTTGTGTTGGATGATGGAGGCATATAGCATCATTTTAATTTATTTGTCGATTTTAGTCTTTTCAGAGTGAGGAAATTTGTATAGCCTGGCATGAACAAATTGAACTCATGGTTACAGGATGATGGCATGGTCATGGTTTTGGCTAGGAGGTATCCCGTGTGGTTCTGCAAACACCTGTTGGTATTACTCTAGTAGTGGTTGTAGTGCTAGAGAAACTTCTACTATTGAGTCGACTACACTCATGAAGTAAATCTTTCATGTAAGTTCTTGATCTTTTATAGCCATTTTCTAGAACTTTTCCCCAGAAATATGTCAGATGGGGATAGCTTTCTGGTGCACATGTAATGTCATTTGAGTTTCCCCTTTTCGAAATGTTAGTGTCATTGTATTGAAGTCCATCACCATTGAGCTATATTTTTTCATCGAGTCCACACCGAGAACCTTATGACTTCTCCTATTTTCAAAACTCTGAAGTCATGCTCGAAGGAAAACCCTTGCATCTTCCAATTGAATTTGTTGCATTGAGTTGTGCTGTAGATAGTTTCTCCATGATCGTGCGTGCAGTGCTATAAATTATGTGAATCACATATGTGCAAAAACACAGTCATAAAAGTAATAAAGGGTGAGTGAGTATCGTTCCCATGAGGATCTAAGATAAAGTGTAAGTCAAATTTGTCAAGGCAAAAAGGTTCCACTAATTAAAAAGAAAAATAATGATAAAGATATAAACAGGTGGAAATGGGTATGTATGGTAAAGGTATAATGGTGAAATGCTATGATAATTTCAGAATGCAAGCAACTAAAATATGCCAAGGAAAAATAGAATGGATGGTGATGGAAAGATAGGTTTATGAAAGTGGTGTGTCGAATGTATAGTAGTGTGATTGCAAGAGAGCAGTGAAAGCAGTTTATAAATGTTGTGGCAAAAAGAGGATGCAAGAACAGGTTTAAACAATATTTTATACTAACCATCTATTAATGATCTCTCTTGGGAATGATTGGTGGAGGTTCCTATGGACTTATTAACCTCACTCCTACGAACATATAGCATCTATGGTGTCTATTTACTCGATAGATGTTTCTAAAGTATTCATGCTCTCTCGAGTCATAGGAACCTGATAGTCTAAAATGCCACGACATCTCCTCTCGTTCTCACCAGTGTCATCTAGCCTATCGACAAAGCAAACTCCTTTTAGTCGTTGAAACCCTCACTTAAGTCTCTCTCGAGCACCTAAGGTCAGATTAGGCTTTAGTTACTATCCAAAGCTCATTACTCACGTAGATCCTCCCTCAGTTCCTCTCGAACACTAGGGATCTATATCTAGGTTTCTCTCGAACACCTAACATGCACCTAAACAAGGGACACTCTCAGGTCTCTTACAATGTTTAAATGATTAACAACAATGATCAAAGCAAATAAACAAATACATAGAATGCTATATATTAATAAAAAGCAAAAAGTTAATCATCCACATAAACAACCACTTACATAACGCAACACATGGTGGTGTGAAAGTTAAAAAGTTAATCATTCACAATAACATCTGACGCGTGTATAAAAAGCGTATTTAACTGTAAGTGTACACGTCAAGTAATATAATGATAAGTATTTATCGAATATCGTTCTCCACAAGGACTGATGTACTTAATATGCCTCGTTCTCCTTCCTTGCTCCTGAAGTTAATAAAAATATAAACACAAGTAAAAAGATTTGATGAATAACTAAAGAATAAAAGCTTAAATAAAAGGTTGAGAACCAATAGAGAGAATGGGTAGGATCCAGTTATGTCATATAGTGGATTCGATTGATCTGTTCTTGTTCAATACAATGGCACTACACTGCCTCAGCAGCGATAATGTTATCTTCCGCGACAATCTCTTGCTCTTGGGCAAAATTACCAAAGCTCGGCAAAGTGTCCTTGAGTGATTCTTATCTCTAAATCAAAATATTGTTGATGATCAATCCTTGATGATACCTCTCGGCGTGAATCAATTATAATCACCAACCAATTCAACACTTCTTTTAGCCGCTGGAACTCTTAACCTATCTTTAGGTCGATTTAGTGCCTACAACACCGCACTTACCCCTTTCGTGAATCTAACTCTCTCGATATTAGATAAATGGATTACTTACAAGCTCCTCTCTCGAGTTTGAATGCAAGAACAAAGAATGACAATAAGATAAGCAAACTTTGATATTCTTATTGTATTTAAATGAAGAAACAAAATACAATCTTCTCACACTAATATTCAATAACCTTCACCTAACCCTAAGAAAGCTTAGAACATATTTTATTGAAGAACACAATTCTTAGGGTAAAGCTTTTTCTGTAATTCGGCTCTCTTTATATATTGGACGGCTTATGTATTTATAGTCTAGACCTAGGGTAACTTTTCCTAAGTAGAATATAACTTGGAGTAAAAAACAAGTAATAAAAATATAATATTTCCAAGTTTAATTCTATCTAGAAGACTATTCCCGCATGGCCTTTGACTTGGTCTTTTCACGTGGTAATCAACTCCAATCCAAACGCTTCAAGTCCAGACATTCTCAACTTATTTTTCTCTTTCAATCACCCAGCATCAGTACTGGAACTTTCTGCTGCCGCGGCATTGCTTCTGCCTTCGGTAATGTTGCTGCCTCGGCATTGGTTCTACCCTCGGCACTGCTGCTTCCTCGACAGGTAATTCCTGCAACTACACAAAAACAAGCCATAAAGCCTTTTTTTCTTGCAAATATCATCTTTATATGTTGTGGTAGGAAAATGTTGATTATTGAACAATAAGTATATGTATCAGTTCAAATTAGTGGGTAATGAGTACATATTGTTGAGGAAAAGAGTAGTGAATAATAGCTTTTTTAAACACTCATCAATATTCTTACACATCCACAATCATCCTCTTAAAATATATAAAAAATAATGAACAGGAAGGAGGATAGAAGATACTCTCGGTGTGCACAGCCCATCGGCTCTTTAACCACCATCGAACATCTTAGCGTGCTAGCCCCTCTCGGGTGCCTAGCACGCCACTCCCTTCAAGCTTTCTCAATGGAGAACAATTCGGCCGGAGTTTGGAGGAGAAAGGTAAAAGCTTTCCTCTGCCACAAATAGCTCCAAAGGTGCCTCTTTTTCTGTGTTCTAGCTCCCCCAAAATGCCTCTCTTTTTCGTAGGTCACTGATGAGTGCCTAAAAGGTAATTATTTACTACCCTTCTCATGGTACTTTATGCATCTATTATACACCAACTTAAACTGAAATATGGACTCTTTGCGCAAATATTGGATATTCCGTTATCATTACTTACAAAGTCAATATTTATAGAGAATGCAGATATTATTACATATTTTGTACATGCAGGAACATCCAGGGCTGAAGCAGCAATGAAACAATGTTGAGGTCGAGGCAGAAGACATGACCGCGGAAGAATCCACAGTGGCAGCACCAACAATGGAGGTGCAATGAAAGATAAAAATATAGAGAACATTCTAGAAGATGCGGCGCACCAATTGGACCAGGCTAGTGCGCTAAAAGCCCAAGTCAAAGACCAAGCGGGAAAACCCTTCTAGAAGGTGGCAAACTTGGAAATATCAGATCCCTTGAAGAAGACTTATTCCTTACTCCAAGTGGAAATTTATTTAGGAAAGGTTTGCCCGAGGTTAAGACTATATATACCAAAGCCGGCCATATTGTTTGGAGTGCCGATTTTTAGAGAGAGACGATTTTTAGAGAAACCCTTATCCCTAAGAATTGTACCTAAACGACGATATGTTCAAAATTTCTTAGGGGTAGGTGAAAGTTGTAGATATTAGTGAGAGGAGATTGATTCTTGTTTCTTTGTTCTTATGCAATAATAATATCAAAGTTTGCTTATCCTATTGTCATTCCTTGTTCTTGCATTCAAGCTCGAGAGAGAAGTTTGTAAGTAATATATTTATCTACCATCGAGAGGTGTAGATTCAAGAAAGGGATAAGTACGGTGTTGTAGACACTAACTCGGCCTAGAGATAGGTTAAGAGTTTCAATAGCTAAAAGAAGTTCTGGATTGGTTGATGGTTATCGTTGATTTACGCCGAGAGGTATCGTCAAGGACCAGTCATCAACAACACTCTGACTTAGAGATAAGCGGAGTCAACTATGGATACTTTATTGAGCTTTGATACCTCTGCCCAAGAGCAAGAGATTGCCGCGGCAGAGAACACCAATACTGTCGAGGCTGTATCTGTAGTACTGTCGAAGCAGTGTTGTGTAATTGAATTGGACAAGAACAAGATCAATTGAATCTACTGATTGACGCAACTGGATCCTACCTACTTTCTCTATATCGTTCTCAACCTTTTATTTTATGTTTTGTTATTTAATTACTTAGTTAGATAAACCAAATCCACTTATCTGTGTTTTTACTTTATTTTTAGGAGCAAGGAAAAAGGGGAGACATATTAAGTATACCAATCCCTGTGGAGACGATACACGATATACTTATCACTTTATTACTTGGCAACGTGTACACTTGCACTCAATTGCGCTTTTATTACACGCATCAAGTTTTTGGCGCCGTTGCTGGGGATTGGCAACTAAATTTTGTTTTTCTTTATTTTCTTACTCTTTAACCATTCTTTATCTAACTTTAATTTTAATTATTTATTTAAGTTTTATTAACTTTAATTTATTTGGTTTATGATCAGGGCAAACCTGAGTGGTCCATTGTACGAGTTGGGTCTTGAGGTTGAACGCACAAGACACCATCTGAGACGAAATTTGTTCCAAGTCATGGATGATCCACCAAGAGGACAAGTTCCACCTGTTGATCATAATGTATTTCCACCAGCAATGCCGCAACAGCCACTACCGCAACCATTGCCGAGGCAGCCCACTGTTAGAGATTATCTGGTGGAAGATCTAAACGGGCTCAACCCTAGCGTAGTCACCTCAGAAACTGAAGCAACTCACTTTGAGCTCAAACTAGTGATGTTCAATATGTTGAACACAATTGGACAGTTTAGTGGGTCTGCTACTGAAGTTGCAAGGCAGCATCTTAATCTTTCATGGAAGTGTGCAACTCTTTCAAGATTCAAGGAGTCCATGAAGATATTTTACGATTAAAATTGTTCCCCTATTCACTGAGGGATAGGGCGAAAACCTGGTTGAATGGTATCCCAACAGGATCCATAGGATCTTGGGAGGAACTCTGCAAAGAATTCATTACGAGGTTTAATCCGACAAATCTCTATGATCGCATCCGTAATATAATCATATTATTCCGACAAGATGAGGATGAACCGATGTATAGGCATGGGAACGCTACAGAGAACTATTAAACAAATGCCTACTACATGGATTTCCCTTATAGACGCAAGTCTCCATGTTTTACAATGATACCAATGCCTCCACAAGAATGATGCTAGACGCTTCCTCAAATGGGACACTTTTGGATAGAGTATCCGCGGAGGCCATTGAGATTCTGAACAAACTCGCAAGGAATGATTTCCAATTTCTCACATCAAGGCGAGGAGGACTGAGACTTCATGCCACAGTTCATGAATTAGATACATCCAGTTCGGTGGCAACACAATTGGCTTCTCTGACCAAGATGGTTCAGAATATGCAAGCCCAAAGAAACAAACATGAGGTTAAGGCAGTTAACTTATCGGATTACATACAAGATGAGGAAACCAGCCTATATGTTGGAAACTATAACAAAAACAATCCAATGATGTCCAACAATTACAACCCATATTGGAAAAGGCATCCAAACTTGTCATAGAGACCCTAACAATGCCTTAAATCCAATAAATCAAGCCTCTGGATTCCAGCATCAAAACCAGAACCTGCCACACCAGAATACTCCGCAGCCCATACCACAGCAGCAGGTACAACAACGATAGTCTCTGAATGCATTGGCAGATTCTCTCTCGATGTTTATGACAAAGACTGATGCTTACATGACCGAGAATAGCCGCTTCATGAAGCGTACTGATGACTTCATGAGCCGAAATGAGATGAGATTGCAGAACCAGTAGGCCGCAATAAAATCTCTAGAAACCCAAGTTGGTCAATTTACCCAACGACAAAACACTCAACCACTAGGGGGTTTACCTAGCAATACTGAAGTTGCTAAGGTGTTAGGCCACGAGCAATGCAAGGTAATTACAACAAGAAGTGGCCTACAATTAAAAGAGAAAGAAGGGACCTCAATCGATAGAGTCCAACCAGAAAAGCAACATCATAAGGACTCAGAAGCTGAGCAAGACCCGGTCAAAAGCATTGCCACGGCAGTAGAACCAGCAGTACCAGAAACACCTGCCGAGGTAGCTGCAGATAAGTTCACCCCAGGTATTAAACTCAATATCCAAGGAAACTTCGAGGATATCAGACCACTACCTCTTTTCCCACAGGGGTTAAAGAAGCACAAACAGGACCACAAATTTCAGAAATTCCTAGACATATTAAAGTAGGTCCATATCAACTTGCCACTAGTTGAGGCTATTGAACAAATGCCCAACTATGCCAAGTTCTTAAAGGACATAGTATCCAAACGAAGAAGGCTAGGGGAATTTCAAACGGTGGTAGCCACTGAAGGTTGTATGCCCATGCTGCATAATCGCATGCCGCCCAAGCTAAAGGATCCTAGATGCTTCCCAATCCCCTGTGCGATTGGGGATGGTTATAAAGGAAAGGCCCTATACGACTTGGGAGCAAGCATAAACCCTATGCCCAAATCAGTTTTCCAAAAAACTTGGAATAGGACGGCCAAAACCAATAACAGTACTGCTCCGACTTGCGGATCGGTCCTATGTGCATCCTGAAGGCAAAATTGAGGACATTCTAGTAAAGGTCGACAAGTTTATATTTCCTACCGACTTTCTTGTCTTTGACTGTGAGGCCGACGACAATGCACCGATCATATTGGGTCGACCTTTCCTTGCTACTGGACGCTCCATCATCGATGTGGAAAATGGCGAGCTCACAATGAGGATAAACGATCAACAAGTCAAGTTGAACACCTTCCATAATCTTACAAATTCAGACGCTCCAACAGAATATAAGGCTCTCCATACACCAAATCAGGATACTAACACATCATGCCTGGACAGCACACTCGGCAGACTGTTTGGTAAACGAATAAAACCGAAAGGAGAAGTCGGATGCACTGAAGGGACTGACCAACTCATGAAGAAAGATACGGGCCAGAAAGAGATAATGAAAGTAAGAGATGCATTTACATGCACTCCACAAGGAACATAATATCTTCCCTTCTATTTTAGTTATTATATTAGGATTAGGTTATATATTATTATTTTCAGTATTTTATGTTGTTATGTCTTATTTTTAGTATTTCATGTTTTCCTATTTTTTTAGAATAAATAAAGCAACGAATGCAGAAAAATTATGTCACAGTAGAAAGTCTGCTGCCGCGGTAGTGCACTGTGATAGAGCCACAGAATTCCTAACGGGCAGAAACAGTGTAACGGCTCTCAGCCGAGAAACTCGCCGCGGCAATAACTACGCATCAAGGCAGTAAATGCCTAACGGCTATTTTGTTAACAGTCATATTTTTACAGCCTATATAAGCAGACTCAATGTTGTACATTATTTAATCTTGCATTCTTGCTACTTTTGCTACTTTTGAACAATCTTGCTCTCACTATCTCTTCAATCTCTTGAAATTTTCAGAACTCTCTCTATTACTCCAGAATTTCTCAAACCATTCTCCACGAACAATCAATGGCTGCTTATACAAGATTTGCCCCTGCCACTGTTGTTGACCGATTCAACCGCTCGTTCATTGCTCGCCAATTATGGGAAGAGCAAGGATTTCAACCGAGCAATGAGATATACTTCGGTATTGAATCATACTTGTTCATCAAAATTCAGCATCAAGACTGGGAGGCTTTCTGCCTACAGCCTCCACCGGCAAATGCCATAATTATGAGGGAATTTTACGCACATGGGCCGAGCAAGGACAACCTCTTTATCCACTGCCGAGGCAAGCCTGTGCAACTTGATGCCAAAGTCATCAATGAATTTTATGATCTCACACCCACATGTGATGATCATGCCAAATTCGCAGACAACATCACCACTCAAGATTATGAAGAGATTAAAGATGAACTTTGTTACAACAACACCGCATGGGAAACCGGTGCCCATAAGGGTTCAGTAACAAGGCAGAGTCTAATACCCGAGGCCAAGATGTGGTGTACCTTTATCAAAAGACGACTTATCCCAACTTCCCATAACAGCACAGTGGATCGCAAAAGACTGGTGTTGATCCAGTCTATCATCAAGAAGAGAATCATCAACATTGGAAAGATAATTCTTCATGAAATTCATGAATGTGATAAGAAAGAACGTGGACCGTTTTATTTCCCTTAATCTTTGCCTTGTACATTAATGTATGAGTTCCGGTCGAAGACACGGATGAATATACGCCAACTCGGTATGGATGGACAAGAGATTTCTACCACCGGGTTATGCAGATCACGCATGCAGAACCTGTCCAGGCAACGCCGCAGCAGTTTACTGTCGACTTCACCGCCGGAGGGTAGTATTCAATAGAAGCACTAGCCTCTGCCGAGCCAACTGCCGCAGCGGACCCATACCAAGAAATTCTACAAAGGATGGCAGCCATGGACCTTCGCCAACAACGCTACATGGAGTATCAGCACGACTTCAGCACATCTCTAGCCAACATGATAATGCAAAGCTTCCTGCATTAAGGGGCACAATTTCCCGAGTTCCCAGCCAACATGTTCGTTACTGTCGCTCCCTACACTGAGACAACACTTGCCCCAGGGCCGCAACCATTTTTCCAGCCACGGCCGCATCAACAGTTTCATGCTGTCGGACCTTCCAGGCCAGCAAGGTCTACTAGAGTATTATCTACCGACCATCCAAGAGGCGAGTTGTCTTTAACTCTCTCCAAAGGGAACCAATCCCTATACCCAATCTCAGCAAAGATACGCTGTCTCGCGAGATTGATGAATACCACAGTTCATCCCATGAATCAGCAATACCCACTGCCACGTTAGGGACGGAACGGAAATCATAGACACAGATAATATGGACGAGGTGGAAGAAGGGGATGAAGTTACGGCACCAACGTACCACACATCGTCCAGTCGAGTTCAGCTGCATCAGTAGGCCAAACAACAGCAATCGCCAGCATAAGGATCCAGACGAAAGGCATCATCAGCAAGGCCTAAGAGAATGCTCCGTACAAGTAGCTCCTCGGAGTCATTATAAATCTTTCATTTACTGCTTTTGTCTATTCTCATATTTTAATTGTTGTTTGCCTTATATTTTGAGCATTGAGGACAATGCTCGGTTTGAGTTTGGGGGAGATTGTAGGTGCGGAAGCACTGCCGAGGCTACCCACTGTCGCGGTATTACCATGAAAAGAGAGTAAATTTTTTCTCAAATTTCTTTTACAATATTCTCTTTTCTTGAATTATTGTTTGTAATCTTACACTGCCCTACATCAGCTTTGCTTTAGTTTACTCCTTTACGGCTATAGAAATCTTTCTCCTTACCATGGCCAAGTTCTGTTTTGAAGGGATAACCATAGGATACTCATGGAATAAAACTTAGAAGCTTGCTTTAGGGTTAGAAAGAAAATAAACACTTTTTGGACTTGTTTGACTTAGGAATTCTTTTAATAAACTTAGATGATAAAGACTTAGAACTTTTTGGAAAAATAACTAGAGGTGCTTATCACTAGCTCTAGTTTTGCTCTCCTTCATGCTAGAGGTGCCCGAAACTGGCTCTAGTATGCTAAATAGGTGGTTAATAAGAAAAACATAAGAAAAAGAACAAAATAGAAAACGCATATCTTGAGATGCCCGAAATTGTCTCAAGACTTTTTATTTTAAGGAGACAACTTTAGTCCAAAATTCTATTTGTCTTGAACTTAGAGTTTATCTAAGAAAGCCTTGAATCAACCTTGTCTATACAACGCATACACTCACCTAGCCTTATAGCTTGTTTCTTAGTAAAAATCCTTGGGTAAACTAGTAGCTAAAACGGAAAGATAGACATGACCATGGTAGGGAGAATAGATTGAAAAGTAAGACCAAACGGGAGTAGGTTCGGTAATTTGATGTTTTGCATTGTTTGAGGATAAACAATAGTTCAACTTTGAGGGTATTTGATGAGTGCCTAAAAGGCAGTTATTTACTACCTTTCTCATGGTACTTTATGCATCCATTATACACCAACTTGAATCGAAATATGGACTCTTTGCGCAAATATTGGATATTCCATTATCATTACTTACAAAGTCAATGTTTATAGAGAATGCAGATATTATTACATATTCTGTACATGCAAGAATATCCAGGGCTGAAGTGACAGTGAAGCAATGTTGAGGCCGAGGTAGAAGACAAGGCCACGGTAGAATCCAGAGTGGCAGCACTAACAGTGGAGGTGTAATGAAAGATAAAAATATAGAGAACATTCTGGAAGATGTAGCACACCAATTGGACCAGGCTAGCGCACTAAAAGCCCAAGTCAAAGACTAAGCGGGAAAACCCTTCAAGAAGGCGGCAAACTTGGAAATATTAGATCCCTTGAAGAAGACTTGTTCCTTACTCCAAGTTGAAGTCTATTTAGTAAAGGTTTACCCTAGGTTAAGACTATGTATACCATAGCCGGCCATATTGTTTGGAGAGCCGATTTTTAGAGAGAGACGATGTTTAGAGAAACCATTCTCCCTAAGAATTGTAACTAAACGACGATATATTCTAAATTTCTTAGGGATAGGTGAAGGTTGTAGATATTAGTGAGAGGAGATTAATTCTTGTTTCTTTGTTCTTATGCAATAATAATATCAAAGTTTGCTTATCCTATTGCCATTCCTTATTCTTGTATTCAAGCTCGAGAGAGAAGTTTATAAGTAATATATTTATCTAGCATCGAGAGGTGTAGATTCACGAAAGGGATAAGTACGGTGTTGTAGACACTAACTCGGCCTAGAGATAGGTTAAGAGTTTCAGTAGCTAAAAGAAGTGTTGGATTGATTGGTGGTTATCGTTGAATTACGCTGAGAGGTATCGTTAAGGACCAGTCATCAACAGCACTCTGACTTCGAGATATGCGTAGTCAACTACGGACACTTTGCTGAGCTTTGATACCTCTGCCCAAGAGCAAGAGATTGTCGCGGTAGAGAACACCAATACTGCCGAGGCTGTATCTACAGTACTGTCGAAGCAGTGTTGCGTAATTTCATCGGACAAGAAGAAGATCAATTGAATTCACTAATTGACGCAACTAGATCCTACCTGCTTTCTCTATATCATTCTCAACCTTTTATTTTATGTTTTGTTATTTAATTACTTAGTTAGATAAACCAAATCCACTTATCTGTGTTTTTACTTTTTTTAAGGAGCAAGGGAAAAAAGGGAGACATATTAAGTATACCAATCCCTGTGGAGACGATACACGATATACTTATCACTTTATTACTTGGCAACGTGTACACTTGCACTCAATTGCGCTTTTATTACACGCATCAGTCACCATGGCTTAAAAAGGAGGTAGAAAACCCTAGGGTTTTAGGGAATATTCCCTTAGCATCATTGTTCACGTGATGCAATTTCTTCCATAGTGACAGTGGTCCCCATACTGTTGTGGTTGTGGTCCCCTACTTTGATGGTTGTGGCCAAGCTATAATGGCACCAGCTGGCACTCCTCTCAAAATATCTTCTTGTCTTTTAGCACAGTACAGAACGTTTCCAGATTTGTCATGCCATTTTCCCATCGTTGTCCTTCTACGAATGCCAGGACAAATTTCCTCAACTTCCCACTTTGCTCTACCTGCACATCAACAAACAAACGCATAACCTTTCTTGTAGAATATCTTTGCCTTATGTTTTCCAAGTCTATCGAAAGTTCATAAAGTTTGGCATGTACGCATGCTTCTACTACTAAATTTGGTTTGTGAACCTTGACTTTGTGTCTCAATTCCTCTTTTAGACCACTGATAAAATTCGAGGCAAAGTATTTCTCCATCAATAAGGTATTATACAACAACATGTAGGGTTTGAGCTCCTCCAACTTCTCCTTATACTCTTCAACAGAATTTCTATGTGCCAGTTTGTTAAATTCCTCGATAATGTCATCAAAATTCATATCATAGAATCTATGGCATAAGTCTGCTACAAACTCTTGCCATGTTACATTATTTTTCTATATAATATACCCATCGAACCATATTTCAGCTTTTTTAATGAGGTATATTGCGGCTATTTCTAGTTTCTAGTCTTTAGGCACTAAGAAAATCGTAAAGTATTTTTCACACCTTTTGGCCCAACTTCTAGGGTTGTATCCCTCAAACATTTGTAAATCGATCCTAGGTTTTAGATTTACTGAATTCCAGAATCTTTCTTGACTTCTTTCTGGTTTAACTGGTTGCATAAGTAAGAAAATGTCCCCTTTTTTTTACCGTTGCCCACCAAGTTGTAATTTTTATTTAGTGCAACTTGTGTCTTGTGGTCGAGAGGCTAAGATTCCAGGTTCGTTGGACTTCATGTCATACCTTTCCTTATCATCGATGATCGTGAATTGTACAACTTTCATCTTTTCTTGTCTCCTTTGATTTTTGGCCTATGTTTGTTGTTACTTTGTAGGTGTGTCTGAATCTTCTACCTTCCTCGACAAGAGTCCAATAATCTTTTTCAGGTCTGCCTAGGTTTCTTCAAGCCTTTTTTCTATTAGATCCATACGTTTCTCCATCTTCATCTCATCTATCTGTTTTTGGATGGAACTCATGTATGCACCTTTCTTTTTTACACTCTTTTTGGTCTTACCAGTGTTGTAGTGGATTCTTAAAAACGAGTTCAGGATACCATTTATAACTTTTGAGGATGTAAATTTAAGAGAAGAAGGGGAGATTGAGATAGAAGAAAGGGGTCACAAGAATAGAGAGAAATTGCATAAAGAAGAAGATAAGTATTTCATTGATAATTGTTTGGTTTTATTTATAATAAGCGGATTACCTATAAGGCTCACTAAGGTTTACTACATGCCAAAGACAGTTGGCAGACATATAAAATTATAATAAACGATTGTCAGCTAGTACCCGATAACTTCATTCCTTGTTGTCATTCTTTGGATTATTTGCTTGGCTTCCCACGACATCGTTTTCTTATAAGTCAATTTTCTCCTTTTTGACTTTTTTCACTCTATTCTTCATTTTAAATTTCCCCAATTCTTCTTCATCGAGCCGTAGTTCTCTCTTCCCCTGCCT
Organism: Abelmoschus esculentus; assembly: GCA_035048815.1. Classification (NCBI taxonomy): domain Eukaryota; kingdom Viridiplantae; phylum Streptophyta; class Magnoliopsida; order Malvales; family Malvaceae; genus Abelmoschus; species Abelmoschus esculentus. The sequence goes on along the minus strand of JAUCBN010000007.1, from coordinate 13,569,203 downwards.
CGAGCTCCTACCCTGAGCCATGACATTCTCACCTCCAATATTGATCCAACCTCTTTTCAAGGTTTAAAAATGAGTCAAATCAAAGAAAACCAAAGAGATTTTGAAGAAAAATATAGATAATTAACCTAAAATAATTATTTGAAAAGAAATGATATTTACCTTGAAAAGATGCTGAGGAATATATCTCGGTAAGTAAGAAATTGAAGTCTTGGAGAAGAGTTTAAAGCTTGATGCAAAAATAGATTTTTTCAAGTAAAACAGAAGAAAAACAAAAGGAATTTGAAGAAGAAAATTATGGGAAATTAAACCAATGAATTTTTATTAAATAGAATAAATATTTATCTTGAAAAGATGATGAAGAGGCTGCTTTGGGGAAGAAGAAACTGAAATTTAGAGAATAATTCTTTTTAAAAAGTGAATTTTTGAGTTTTGGATCAAAATTATGGAATTTTGATTGCTTAGGTTAAAACAAGGGATTAAAGGTTGTTTATAGAGGCTCTTTGAATGTTTAGATCAACTAGGATTAGGATTGGATCAAAGTCCCTTAAAGATTCAAAGTTTTAGCAATTGCTATTTAGTCACTAAATTTTTAATTTTTACAAAATAATCACCAATTTCAAAATCTTAGGGATTCAAGGGTTAATTTTAAAAATTGATTTGAACAAAGTCAAATAAGAATTTTAGAATATTTTTACAAGATTTATTTTCATCAAAAATGAATTTTATGAATTTAATCTTGAACTATGCTTAACTTACTAAATCGATTCGTTAGATCTCTAAACCGATCTCTAAACTTCTAGGATCATTTTTGGGCGTTACACATATAAATTTTATTTTAACTAAAGAGAGTTTTCTATTAACAAGTAAATTCATTAAACATGCAAATCTATTCAAGTTTTCATTCTATAAAATTTTTCTAACTTTCCTAAGCATGGAGAACATACACTCATGTAGCAATAAAATAAACATAAACAACCAAATCCTAAAGTAGGTTCTATTCAAATCCAAAGTCAAGCATATTCAACTCAAATACTGGCCATAAAAAATATCATCATTGGCCATCACACACTTTAATCCTATAAACTTATCATAAAATCTGCACATTTGTCATGGCATAATTCTACAACTATTGCTATCATGCAAATGAAGTGAGGAACAACAATTCCCCAAACTTGAGTTAAGGATTATCCTCAATGCAACTAAAAAATTAAACTAAATGCTATACAATGAAATGAAATAAAAAATACCTTGGCTAGGCAGGTGGTGGTGCGGTGGTAGTTCGGCGAGATGCTATTCTCTTCAACGAGGGTGGGATGATATCAGGATCAGACTCGTCATCGGTTCCCCTTTTTTAGTAGCAGCAGGTGATGGGCTCGTCTGTCTTCCGACTAACATCTTTAGACGACATTTGGATTTCTTCTTTTGAGGCGAGGGTGCTGGTGATGGTTCTTGTTGAGCTGCTTGTTGTGCTTCTTCTGGACGTATAGGTTGTTCAAGTAGGTCCTTGAACAGAGAAGAAATAAAATTGGGGTCATGTTCCGGTACAGTTGATGGGTCCTATTGAGTAGGCTGGCACTGCCCTTGGTCATCTAAACATGTCATGGCATCTTCAAGATTCTAGTATGGTTCAGGGTCCTGGGCTTAGTGAGCTTGTTCCTCTAGGTCCGGTTCCATGGGTCTTGCTTCCTCAGATGGGTCAGCTAGGGATGGTGAATCATTCAAGTTTGGTGCCTCTGGACTCGAAGTAATTGAGTCTACGGGAAAGGTCAGGGAATTTTTTGGTGTAGGAAGGATGGACTCTAGGAACTTAGAGAACTCCTGGGTCAGGTGAGGGGACAGCTCTGCCAAGTAGGCCTGGACGACTTTATCCTTTTTCTTGGTATAACTGAAAAATTCTTTTAAGTCGTTCGACAAGTCCTTCACTTTTGCCATGACATTCCTAAAAAGCTCCAGCACATCAGTCCATTAAGATGGGTCTTTTCTTTAATGGTGGGGGAGAGTTTTCGGTTATGGAGATGAAAAAGAGAAGAAGAAGATGAGATGAAAGAGAAAATAAATAAAAAAGAAAACTTTAATGATTAGTAGGGGTAGGGTAGAAAAAGTAAAGAGGGGAGAGAAAGCTATTTTAAAAATTCAAAAGAAATAATTAAATGAAAAAGATTCCCCTTTTTTGTCTTTTTGCCGCCCAAATATTTCAAAGTAGGGTTTCATGCTTTTCTCCTTCATTCACCTTCAGCTGCCATCTTCCAGGGGTGGATATTCATCCTAAAAACAATAAAATAAAGGATTAAAAAGACTTAGCATAATAAAGCATATAAAACAAACTTGAAGATAATTTATTTATGAACAAGAGTAAACTGAAAATGCCATGATATTTCAACATGTCAGGCATCTAGAAGATATGCGGTGGGTTATCTCGCATCACATGGGCTCCAGTGTAGATCTTCAGGCGTTAGCCATTGTGTAACCCCCTAGACCGGCCTATGCAGAAAGCCCGACCTAGAGTAGTCACATTTTTTTCCAATCGAATATAAAACAAATACAACTTTCAAATGAAATCAAGATAACCTGTAAAGATGATAATTCCATCAAAATCATAATTTTGACCATAAATCAATATGACCATATAAAACCATCAATCTCAAAAGTAATATGCGTTTAAAACGTTATTAAAAAAATAATCCATATTACAATATCAAAATGATGAGCTTAAACTAATCGGTAATAAAATATAGGTACATCAATAGCAAAATAGAGGCACATGTCATGCTAACTAAAATCCGGAAAATATAAACATTACATCACTATATAATCGGGAAGGTGTAGATCCTTTGAGTGCCAAATCTGGGATGCCTATCTACGGTTATCTGAAAGGGGAAAAAAACAGGTATGAGCTATGGAGCCCAGTGTGTTCCAACAGTGTATATAAAACACAGGTATAAACAAATATATAGTAATATCAGAAAAACAGATCATGAATATGCATGATATGATATTCTACCCTCCAACCGATCTCCTGGATACAGTTCCCTAGAATAGTATCTAATACAGGCATTAACCTAAGCCCGATGGGGCAAAGGTACCGGCCTAAGGAATTACCTTAGATAACAGGCGAAATTACCTCGGCTGTAGCACGGAAACCGATATTAGGACAGAATTACCCTAGCCGTAGCTAGGAAACGTAAACGAGACGGAATTACCAATTGGATCAAGGCTGAACCAAATATCAGACACTATATATCATCCCAATCCCAAAGTGATAGACATACAATAATAACTGGTGTAATGACGACAGTGACAGTAAATAATCTGATATTATGTAATACTAAATCAGGAAATATTATACAGAATATATCAAGCATACAGTAAAACAGAATATGATCAGGTTCAAAATATATGTCTATGTAAAATCCGAAAAATAGTCATGTGCACATGCTTGGTTTGTTTAAAACGGGAAACCAATAATATATAATCATGGCACACAAGGAAACACACCTCAAAAGGGCGAAATCAAACTGGTGGCCTACTGGGCGGTCGAGCCTCGCTCTGCAGCAGTACTGGACCCTATAGATACACGATAGAATTTTATATCAATAGAGGAATCTAGTTAGTGGATTTATTCACTAGAGTTTAAAATCCATACAGGTCACGATCAGATCTCAAGACTGGTCAAAATGGGAGGAGCCGGGCTGGTTCGGTACTCAATCGGGATGACTATGAGATCCTATAATTAAACAAGTATCGATATTAGACCCAAATTAAAACTCTAAACTTAACTTAGAAGAAAAGTTTGACTTGAGACTTTAAAGTCCAATTTGGAGGCTTTTTGGATTGAATTTTGAAAAACGGACTTCACGGATGGACTCAGGACGTCGAAAAACATAAAATAGGGGGTTTTGAAAATTTTGACTTTTTGGTCAAAGTCAATGCTGATGTTAGTTGCAACGTCAACAACCACGTCAGCTGCCATGTCAGCAGTCACGTCAGCTATCACGTCAGCAGTCAACGCTAACATCACTGGTCAACAGGTCGGGTTGGTCAACGGGTTAGGTCAATCAACGGGTCGGTCAATAGATCGAGTCGGTTAACGGGTCAGGTCGGTCAACAGTTCGGTCAATGGTTTGACTGGTTCGGTCTGGGTTAGACCGGTTTGATCCAGTTCAATTTGACCAGTTCAAGGTCGGTTTAACTCGGGTAGGGTCGGTTCAGACTGGTTGACTCCCGACAACAATCCACGGCGGCCGGATATCGCCTCCGGTGGTGGGTGAGGGCCGTACGCGGCCTAAAACGGCTGAAAACACCCTTTTCAGGTTAGAAGAACCTCCAGATCCAGATTAATTCCAACATATACCCATCAGATAACCAGAATTAACACTAAACAAACCGAATCTCTCCTATTGACCGAACGAGGAAGGATTCCTCCAATGAGGGCCTAAATGGCGACAAGCTGATGTGGGACCGAAGGCGTTTTGCTCGCCTCAGCACGGTGGACACGACGAAGATGATGAATCATTGGAATGACATCAAACGGAGGCCGAAAAATGCGAAGAACAAGGCTAGGATTTACATCATCGCCATTGAAGCTTCCGACTTTGATTCCGGGCGATTACGGTGGCCGACGAGCGAGTCCGATGAGGGGTTTTACTCAGGGGAGGGAGGCGAACACGGTGGTGATGGTGGTGCAGGACACGGACCAGCGGTGAGCGAGATCGGCCGGCGATCGAAGGGTTAGGTAAAGGAGAAATTTTGGTTCGAAAAGCATATGTTTTAGATCTGATATGGGTTCCAGAGGTGTAATCTGATATATTTCCAATCTAATATTATTTTTAATTATCCAAAACAGGGATAGGTTAAAAGCAAGGTATGGGAGATCATATCTTAAGAGCTAACTAGCTTAAGTGGCTGGGTTACCGGTCAAGCAAAATGAAAGTCGTGGGTTTGAAACCCCACAATCATACTTCTCATCCCTTTTATTTTTTACTCACATTTTACAGGTGTTACAATTCTCCCCCTCTAAAAAGAAATTTCATCCTCAAAATTTACCTGAATTGAATAGATGCGGGAACTTTTCCTTCATAGATTCCTCGATCTCCCTAGTGGCCTTAGAAGGACTAAGGTTTCTCCACTAGACTTTAACCATAGGGATACGTCTCCTTCTCAGAACTCTCTCATCAAACTCTAAGATCTGAACAGGTTCCTCCTCATAAGACAAGTCTGAACGTAACTCAACATCCTGATCCTGAATAATATGACTCGGATTCGGATGGTATTGTCTCAACATGGATACATGAAATACATTATGGATACGGCTAAGCTGAGGAGACAACTCAAGCTGATATGCAACATGCCCGATTCTTTTCAGAATACGGTATGATCCAATATATCTCGGGCTCAACTTGCCCTTACGCCTAAATCTTAGAACTTTCTTCCATAGAGAGACTTTCAAGAAAACCTAATCACCAACCACAAACTCAATATCCTTTCTCCTCCGATCAACATAGGATTTTTGTCTATCAAAAGCTTCCTTCAAGTGATCTCAGATCAATCTGACAGTCTCCTCAGTTTCCTGAAACTCGGGACCCAAAGTCTTTCGATCATACAACTCTGTCCAACAGATGGGGTACGACACTTACGACCATACAAAGCCTCGTAAGGTGCCATACGAATGCTAGCCTGATAACTGTTATTATATACAAACTCTGCTAGCAGCAAGAAGTCCTCCCAATTGCCTCAGAATTATAAAACACAACCCCGTAACATATCCTCTAGGATATGTATAACTCTCTCAAACTGACCATCTGTCTGAGGATGAAAAGATATACTGAAATTCAGATGGGTACCTAAAGAAGACAGTAAAGATGTCCAGAAACGAGAAGTAAACCTCGGATCTCGGTCAGAAATGATAGATAAGGACACACCATGTAATCTGACAATCTCAGAAATATACAGTTTAGCCAACTTTTCCAGAGAATAAGTGACCCAAACAGGAATAAAGTGAGCTGACTTTGTGAGTCTATCAACAATAACCCAGATAGAATCTTTCCTAGACGGGGTTAAAGGCAAACCAGTAACAAAGTCCATCGTGATTCGCTCTCGTTTCCATTCTGGAATCTTGATAGGTTGAAAGAGACCAGAAGGATGTTGATGTTCTGCTTTCACCTACTAACATGCCAAGCATCTGGATACATAACCTGAGATATCCTTTTTCATACCTACCCAACGGAATCTCTATTTCAGGTTCTGATACATCTTATCTCCTCTAGGATGTATAGCATAAGGACTACTATGAGCCTCTCTGAGAATGATCTGTCTCAACTCAGTATCGTTGGGTACACAGTATTGACCGTTAAAACAAAGGACTCCATCCTGATCAAAAGAATAAATAGAAGTGGATCCTTGCTCAACTTGCTGCATAACAGGAAGTAAAGAGTCATCTAACCACTGCTTGGCCTTAATCTACTTGGCCAAGGTCGGTTTAACCTGTAACTCAGCCAGTAGGCTACCATCATCATATACACTCATCCTGGCAAACAGAGATCTTAGGTCTGATATGGTCTTACGACTCAAAGCATCAGCCACAACATTAGCTTTCCCCGAATGATACTCAATCTCGCAGTCGTAGTCCTTAAGAAGCTCCAACCAACGACGCTGTCTCAGATTAAGCTCCTTCTGTGTAAGGAGGTACTTTAGGCTCTTATGATCAGTAAAGATATAACACTTCTGTCCGTAGAGATAGTGTCTCCATATTTTCAAAGCAAAAACCACTGCAGGAAACTCAAGATCATGGGTGGGATAGTTACACTCATGTGGTCTCAACTGACGTGATGCATAAGCGATCACCTTACCACCCTGCATCAAAACACAACCAAGTCCAGAATACGAGGCATCACTGTAAACTGTAAAGTCCTTTCTTGACTAAGGTTGTGCCAAAACTGGAGCTTGAGTCAAACTGATTTCAACTAGACAAAACTAGACTGATGTGCCTCAGACCACATAAAAGGAACATCTTTCCTCAGAAGCTTTGTCAAAGGGGAAGCAATGATAAAAAAAACCTCGACAAAGCATCGATAATACCTACCTAAACCCAGAAAACTACGGATCTCAGACACGTTTCTAGGAGGCTTCCAACTGGTGATTGCATCAATTTTACTCGCATCCACCTAGATACCTTTTGCTGAGACAACATGTCCCAGAAAAGCCACCTCACTAAGCCAAAACTCACATTTACTTAGCTTGTCATACAATCGATGCTCTCTAAGAGTCTGCAACACAACCCTCAGATGCCCCACATGCTCACCCTTAGAGCGAGAGTAAACCAGAATATCATCAATGAACACCACAACAAACTGGTCCAGATAGGGTCGGAAGATACGGTTCATCAGGTCCATAAAGGCAGTAGGAGCATTAGTCAACTCGAAAGGCATCACTAAAAGCTCGTAATGCCTATACCTGGTGCAGATAACAGTCTTAGCAACATCCGAGCCCTTAATCTTTAACTGATAGTACCCAGATCGAAGATCAATCTTTAAGAAAACTGTGGCTCCCCGAAACTAGTCAAACAAGTCATCAATCATGGGTAAAGGGTACTTGTTTTTCACCATTAGCTTATTCAGCTTCCGATAGTCGATGCACAATCGAAGGGAACCATCCTTCTTTTTAACAAAGAGTACTGGAGCTCCCCAAGGTGAAGAGCTAGGTCGGATGAACCCTCGGTCAAGCAGTTCCTATAACTGAACCTTCAACTCCTTTAGCTCCTTCGGAGCCATACGTTACGGGGCCATAGAAACTGGTGCTAACCTAGGATAAGTCTCAATCTCAAACTCAACCTCCATGTCTGGAGGGAGACCCGGTAACTCCTCTGGAAAAACATCAAGAAACTCGCTAACAGTGCGAATTTCTTCGATCTTAGATAGAGACTATAACCCCCTTAGCCTGGCCTAGACGGAACCGACACTAATGGGTTACACGGGGAATATCAAACCAAACCCACGAAGGTCCGATTTGATAAACAACCCTAAAACCGTTATATTTTTTTCTTCTAGATGCATAATTGTATTCCTATATGTCAAGGTCTCATACAAGACATTAACGGAAATAGTTCGATCATAAATAAACATCCGATTAAACACTAAAGTAAGTTAAGGACTAAAACGTAAAACTTTTAAATTCTAATAACAAAGTAGAAATTCTTTTCATCAAAGTTCAAGTAAACACACAAGTATCCTTCACGGTAAATTTCAAGTCAAACGGATCATTTTAACATCATCAATTGCATGTTACTCCAATTTAGGGACCAAAATGTAAATCTTTCTAATTATAAGGACTTCTCCCAAATTGAGTTTACCATCTTGAAATTAAATCAACTTTATGCATTCATGTGAAATTTCAGCTCAAAATAACATCTGTAGATACCCCAATTGCACAAAGAAAGATATTCGGGACTAAAATGCAATTTTCAGCAACTATCAATTTCTAGCAGCCAAAGGTTTCGAAACCTTTCATAAAGGTTTCGAAACTTTTTGTAAAAGGTTTCGAAACTTCCCTGAAGGTTTCGAAACTTTTCGCGTCTAGTAACTTTCTAGAATTGAAATTGCCCGTAAGGTTTCGAAATGTTCCTGAAGGTTTCGAAACTGCTTGGAAAAGGTTTCGAAACTTTCCTTAAGGTTTCGAAACTTTAGGTTTGGAACCTAAAAATTCCATCACACTAAGTGAACATCTTCGGCTCAAACACAACCGTCAATCACTGCCACTAAATGCATAAGTCCTAGGCATAATTAATAACTTATAACACATGATTAACAACATTACGGACATCAATCAAACTATAGGCATGCTTCCTAGAAAATGATTAAAAACACAACAATCATGTAAGTACATGCTACAACAATCCAAACAATACCATAGTCCAACAATTAACAATCAAGTAACAAAGGTCTTATTTCAACATAAACCAAAGTCTAAGTTCACACTCTTCACATTGGTTGGGTTTACATATTGCCATGCCCAAACTTATTTGTCAAAACATACCGAATTTGGAGTAACCTTGTAACATCCCGTTTTTGGGGTTATTAGTTAGGCTTAGTTAGGTGAATTCGATTCGGGACGAATCGGGTTCTCCGGTTCATTAATTCCGGGAAAAATAATAATTTTGAAGGTGGTTTGAAATATTAAAAATATGTTTCAAATTTAAAAGAAAATAATTTGGATTTTATAATGATTTTTAATTATGCTTAATTATGCATAAATGACCGATTTGTAATTTTTGGAAAATTTGGGGGATTAATTTGTAATTTTCGGCAATTACATTATTTTAGTGACTAGATTGAAAAGCAAGCTAAACTTAGAATCCTTAGAGGGCCATAAACCCATTTCTAATTTTTAATGATAATTTATTCACCAAAATATAATTTTAATTACTTTAATTTTGTTTTTAATCATTTTCTACCAAAACCACTTTTCTCATCTTTTTCTCTCATTTTCTCTCCACTTTCTCTTCATCTTTTCTTCTCAATTCCTTGCTGATTTTTGCATCTTTTTCCATAAAGATTACATCACTTGCATCATCTTTCCATCCTTTACAAAACCTATCCATTGATTTCATCAAATCTTCATCAAATTGCAAGGAATCAAGAAGGGGAAAATCTCATATTTTTGGTGAATAGATCTTGAAGGTAATTTTCTGGATTTTTATTCTTTTCTAAGGTTCTTTATTGAAATTCCAAAGTATTAGCTTGCTAATCTTTGAATAAAAACTTGATTCTATGTTTTTAATGTTAGATCTAGTGATTTTGAGATGTTTTTGTGAAATCTTTTTGGATCTCATTTAATGCTGGAAACTAGACGTGTTCAATCATTTTTTTATGTTGATTTAATGATTGATTGAGTCTTCTTTTGATAGCACATTAATTTAATCCCGGAATAATGTAATCGGTGTAGTTTTAAGGTGTTTTTCGGTTGTTTTATGGGCTGTTTTAGATGCTTATTTGTTGCTGGAGGTATAAGGATGGTTTGGATGTGTTTTGGTTCATAATTGAAGTGGATTAGATGTTAGATTCGTTAGGTTTTGGGCTGATGTTGTTCGGATGCGTTTCGGCTTAGTTTTCGGTCTTTTCGGCTAAGTTTTCGGTAGTTTAATGGTGATCGGATATGGCTGTTGGTTTGAGCATGTTATGATGTGAGAATGCTCTGTTTTTAATGTTGTAGAAGAGGTACAAGAAGGAGCTTGAGTGCTGGTGCATTGGTGCTATCATCGGATAACGACAAAAGCTCGTTTCGCTTGTTGGTGAGTTGTTTCGGATTTAAAAGCGAAACGTGTTTGGTACGTTCTGTTTTGGGGGGCTATGGAAGTGTGTGAAAACCTTCCATAGTTCAAGAGTAAGTAAAGTTTTTGTTTTGATGAACCGATATGAGTTTCGGCTATTTTTCGACAAAGGTATTTCATTGATAATGCATGAGATTTATGGAAGTGCATGAGCATGATTTGAAATGATGCATATATGAGAAATTACTTGCTGAAATGCATAGCTTATTTAGCATCCATGATTATGGAAAATTATGAGAAATGTTTTGGAATACAATATGGTTATTTGCCTTATACATGATGGTGCCTTTGGGCATGGCTTTTGGGTTCATATGTTGAACATTTTATTCATGCATTATGAGCAGCAAGTTATCATGCACATTTGGTTATGATATTGGCTTATTGACACTATCTTTAGATTCGAATACGAATGACATGTCATTAGGATTGTCTTAAGTGCACTATAATCAAAACTAAAAATACAGAATATTGCCTACACGTAACAAGGGTGACTTTGTATCCAACCGTGCGTGGTAGAGCCGCCTACACGTAACAAGGGTGACTATGTGTCTGATCGTGCGTGGTAGTGCTAATGGTGACTTCGTGTCATGTCAATGTTGACTTTGTGTCATGACGAGACTATGGTCTCATGGATCTGTGTATTCGGTGAGCTCAAGGTTCACATTTTAGTGGTCTCTAGAATGCCAATATACATACATGAAATTGAGAAGAGGTTTGAGCATCATTTACAAATTGATTTGACAATGTTTTGTGAACCCAAGGATGCATATGATTTAAAGAGTATGAGCATGAGATGTTAGCATGCATGATTTGACAATGTATTATAAACTATGTTTTCATCATGATTTTAAATAGAAGCATTGATGATTTGTGTAGAGCTTCCTCACTAAGCATGTTTGCTTAAGCTCTCTTTTCATCCATGCGGAAAAATAAAGGCACTTGGAGCTTGGTTCGAGGCAAGGAAACCAAGGGAAGAACCACTTGAATTTGGTATGTTTTTGGCAAATAAATTGGGCAAAGCAATGTGTAACCCAAACCATGTGTAGTGTGTGTAATTAGGCTTTGGATTATGTTGTAATAAGACCATTATTGTTTGAATGTTAATTGTTGAACTTTGGATTGCTTGAATAGTTGAAGCATGTTCTAGCATGTAATTGTTGGATTGATATGTTGAACATCACTTTCCTTAGGGAGCATGCTTATAGCTTGAATGATGTCCATGACGTAGTTAATTATGTACCATATGTTGCTAATTATGTTTAGGAATGATGCATTTAGTGGTTCTAATTTATGGTTGAGTATTGAGTAAATGTTGTGTACTTAGTGTAACGAAACTTTTGGTTCCAGACCCAAAGTTTCGAAACCTTAGTGAGGGTTCCGAAACCTTTGACAAATAGTTTGGAAACCTTTACGAAGGTTTCCAAACCTTGCGGGCATTTTCAAGTTTGAAAAGCTACTGGACGCGAAAGGTTTGGAAACTTTCAGGAAAGTTTCGAAACCTTTTACAAAAAGTTTGGAAACCTTCAGGAAGGTTTCCAAACCTTTGACCACTAGGATTTGTTAATTGTTGAAATTTTATTTTAGTCCTGGCTATCTTCTTTTGTTCGATTAAGGTACTTATAGATGTTATTTTGAGCTGAAATTTTGCATACATGTATAAAGTTGATTTAATTTAAAGATAGTTAACCTGAATTGGATGAAGTCCTTGTACTTTGTAAGATTTACATTTTGGTCCCTAAATTAGAATAACATGCAATTGATGATGATAGAATGATCCGTTTAAGTTGAAATTCGCTATGAGGAACTCTTGTATTTTTACTTGAACATTGATGGAAAAAATTTCTACTTTACTAATTGAATTTAAAAGTTTTACATTTTAGTCCTTAATCTATGTTAGTGGTTAATCGAATGTTTATTTTTAATTAATGTGACACCAATAATGCTTTGAATGAGACCTTGACACATAGGAATAAGATTGCGCATCTAGGCAAGATAAAATAAAAAAAAATGTAACAGTTTTAGGGTTGTTTATCGAATCGAACCTTTGCGGGTTTGGTTTGATATTCCCCGTGTAACCCGTTAGTGCCGGTTTCATCTAGGCCGGGCTAAGGGGGTTACATTTGGTGGTATCAGAGCCAGGTTGAATAAAATGTGTAGTTGGTTTGAAAAGTATGTTGTAAGGTTTGTAAAATGTGTTGTTGATTTGTAAAGTGTATAGTTGGTTGGTTAAAGCATGCATAGGATTGCTACGTTATGTGCTTAAATATGCGATTGATTATGATATGTGTGATTGAGCATGATATGTTGTTGGAGTGTGAAAATCTAATCGTGATGATTGTACTTTGCGTAATGATGGTTAAACTGGGTTATCGGTTACACATTGCCAATGCCAATATATTTTCAGATGCTCTCAATTTTCCCTTGCATCTTGCCCGAATGTAAGTTTATTTTATTTGAACATTATGTTTTAAACTGCATGTTTAAAGTTTTTGAATATGATTCTGAGACGTAAGTCACTGGATACTGTTGGTATGAACTTTGATGGTCAAGATTGAAGATGAAACGACTGCTAGGGAAGAGTAAATTCTTCCTCCTCTGTGAGTGTGCCTTCGGTTAGGCTGGAAGGTTAGTTTGTGGTGTTGCACCATTCTTTCAGATGTGTTTTAGTCTGCTGAAGCTGGTATAGCTGTTGCTAACCTGTCTTGGGAGCTGTCAATAGGGTGATAGTTGAAGTTGTTGGAATTGAGGATGTTATTTGTAAGTGTGAACAATAATCATGTTTAGATTAAGAGCACATATATGTATATATTTATAGATAATGTAGGACATGCATGCATTCTTGAGCATGACATTAGAAATTGCATTTACATGCATATGCACTTGCATAGGCATTTATGAGGGCATACAGGAAATAATGCATATATTTGTTCACACTTGCGAGTAGCTCTTTGAGGGTGTAAGTGGAGAGTGGTTGGTTCTTTTAAGGTGAAGGTGTGAAAGAAAAAAAAAGAAGAGGTTGAAAGAACTTTCTTGTGGTGTTAAGCTGAATGTGTAGTGGGCAAACTACCCTTTTGGTTAGGGAATAGTCTTGGATGAACAATGAGTGGTTGGTCTCAGAGTTGTGAATGTTTGAAACCGAGGTAAATACCTTGAGTTATGGTTAGTTTGAGTTGGTCATTACTAAAGGAAGGGCTGAGTTTTGCAAATTCTTTCTAGTTAAGATCTGGAGGTTGTAACAAGGTTGTAACAAGTTTTGTAGAGTGAGGCGGGTTAATGTTTTTTTGAGTAATATGAAATTATTTTGTGGAAAATTACATGGAATTCTCTGTAGTGTGGTTAATGTGCAGTTAGATCGGGGGTTGTAACCAATCTGGTATGGTTAGAATAGAAGTAAAATATGAGATATAGTTTGGTATGAGAGTTGTGAAATCGGGGGTTTGAATCATAGATTGTTGTGACCTTGAGAGGTTTGGTTGTACTATAAAGGAGGAAAGTGTACACGTTGTGTTTACAGAATGTTAAGTTGGATATACTTCGGGTAAAGTTAGTCTTTGATGATGTCTGAAGTGGTGTAATGTGGATCGCTGGACAATTTATGGTTTGTATCGATTGTTCAGTCTTATGGGTTTGCTTTTATTGAAAAGTGTTTTGAGGTTTTGTGTTCGGTGGGTTCGTGTTTGTGGATGTTTCATCAATATGGTTACCACTTTGGCAAGGTTATAAAATAAAAGATGTTGGAGCTAGTGAAAGAAATAGTTTTATAAGTTCGGATTTTGTTGTGGTATAGTTAATGTAAGAGTTGGTTTGTCGATGAGTTGGTAATGGGAAGAAGTTTTGGGTTAAGTGTCAAGGCACTTAATGATGTGTAGATTTTAAATTTTGAACCTTGGTGGAGTTGGTTATGGTGGCTAAACCTTAAGTTGGAGATATTATCGTTATAATGGGTATAATGTTAAGTTTGACACAAAGTTGGTAAGTTTCTTGTATGATATATTTTGTAGATTGTTAGCAACTGGGGATGACTTGGCTTACATAAGGGTGCTTGCAATGGGAGTTTGTTATGTGGGATAAGCCTGGGTTGTTGTGGAGTTACAAGGGAAGATGATCGGTTAACCTATAGGGAGACCTAGTTATATGGTGGATCTATGAGCGAAATTCAACCTTGGTAAAGTTGTTCGGGGACAAGTCGTGGCAAAGTGTTTGTTGAGGGTCTAGTGAAGGATATGTTCTTAGCAAAGTTTAGTTTTGTGTTGAGAATCTTTTCGTGTTAGGTGAACCATATGGTTGTTTCGAAAAGTACCAAGATGGAGTGGTATCTTGAGCAGGGCTTATGGCAATCTTTTTCCATAAGTTAGGTGGTAAGTGTTGTGGTAGGAGTTTGGAAAAAAAACATGTGTATTTGACTAAGCTTGTTTGGATTATGTTTGAATCATATGTAAACTTTTGTCATGTTGATAAGGTAAGCTTGAATGTCAGTTTTCTTTGGGATATTGTTGGTAGTAAAGGTACCAAGAATGAAGTCGGAAAGAATCATCATAAGTTGGTAGTAAGTTCTATCGATGGTATGGAGTTTTCTTATGAGGGTTGTTGGGTCAATCGTTTGTTGGAGTACGGTTTTCTTGGGTTCCTAAGTCCCATTGGAAAGATGTGTGAGTGGTGTATCTATAACATGATAAGATTTGAAAGTTTTTAGGGTCGACACAGGTTGTTGTTTGCATGTTGGGTTTTATCATTCATAGATAAGTGGATGATATGTTGTGACGTTGTGATATGGTTAATATGACTCATAATGAAGTTGTTGTTGGTGGTGGAGCTTGCTTAAAACAATGTTGACAGTTTTATGCAAAGTTAGTCTGAAGTTTGTTGTGTGGAGTGGAGGTTGGTGAAAGGCTTAGTTGGTTACCTGGTATGTGGGAGGATGTCAAAAGTAAGGTAAGTTCGATGGTGATAGTGTGGAAACCGTTGCGGTTATCAAGAGTTGGTTATCAACCTTATGGGGTTTTCTTTTGAGTTATGTTTTCTATAGTGGTTGAGATGGTGTGGTGGTTTGTGCATTGTTGCTTTGGTGTGGGGAAAGAATTTGTTGGTTGTCCAAAGAGGGTAAGTGTGGGTTGTCTGTTGTGTACCATCTGAGAAAGCTAAGGTAATGGCTGAATCTTTGAGCCGTAAGACGGCAGTTGAGTTGAGAGTGATGTTTGCTAAGTTGAGTATTTCATAGGAAGGTGGTTGAGTGGTGGAGTTGTAAGTAAAACCTATCTTGGTTGAGATGATAAGGTGAAACAGTTAGAGGATGAGACGTTGGTACCTTTTGTGGAGGATATTGCTGAGAGTAGACTAACCGGGTATCGTTTTGATGAGGATGAGATATTGTGGTTTAGGGGGCAGATTGTGGTGCCAGATGAGGTTGAGTTGAGGTAAGCTATTTTAGAGGGAGCACATACTAGTCCGTTTGCTATGCATTCGGGTAGTGTGAAGATGTATAGAGATCTCAAAAGTGTGTACTTTTGGGTTGGTTTAAAGGAAGATGTGATGGAGTCCAAGAAGGATTCTGTATGGGTTATTGTTGATAGGTTTTCAAAGTGTGCACATTTTCTTGCCGTGCATAAAATATGATCTATGGATAAGTTGGTAGAGTTGTATGTTTTTGTGATGGTGAAGTCGTATAGTGTGCTTAAGTTGATCATATCGGATTGAGTTCCGCGGTTTACATCTATGTTTTGGAGGAGTTTGTAGGTTACTTTGGGTACGAGGCTTAGCTTTAGTACAGCTTATCATCCACAGACGGATGGACAGTCTGAGCGTGTTATTCAGACTTTAGAGGATATGTTGAGGTGTTGTATCATCGAGTTTCAAGGTTCTTGGGAGAAGCAATTGTCGTTGGTAGAGTTTGCTTATAGTAATAGTTTTCAGACGAGTATACAGATGGCACCGTTTGAGGCGTTGTATGGGCGTAAGTGTCGTACACCTTTGTGTTGGAAGGAAGTGGAACAGAAGTATGTTTCTTTGCCTCAAGTGTTGAAGGATGCAGATGAGAAAGTTAAGTTGATATGTGCTAAGCTTAAGGAAGCTTCGGATAGGCAGAAATCCTATGCCGATTTAAAGCGTAGAGAGATAGAGTATGATGTTGGGGACAAAGTGTTTCTTAAGGTTTCTCCGTGGAAGAAGGTGATGAGGTTTGGACGTAAGAGTAAGTTGAGTCCTCGTTTTATTGGACAATATGAGGTGTTGGAGCGTGTTGGTCCTGTTGCTTATAGGTTGAGGTTGCCGGAGGAGTTGAGTAAGATGCATGATGTTTTTTATGTATCAATGCTTCGTAGATATAGATCGGATCCTTCTCATGTTGTACCAGTTGAGGAGATTGAGTTAAGAGAGGATATGAGTTATGAGGAAGAACCAGTGAGGATTTTGGATATGGATACAAAGGTTTTTCGAGGAAGAATCATAGTTTTGGTTAAAGTGCTTTGGAAACACCGAGGTGTCGAAGAGGTAACTTGCGAGACATGGAAAAGTATAGAGGAGCAGTTTCCTCACTTGTTTACTTGAGGTAAATTTCGAGGACGAAATTTTCTTAAGAGGGGGAGAGTTGTAACATCCCGTTTTTGGGGTTATTAGTTAGGCTTAGTTAGGTGAATTCGATTCGGGACGAATCGGATTCTCCGGTTCATTAATTCTGGGAAAAATAAAATAAAGATATTTTTAATTAAGGAAAAATAATAATTTTGAAGGTGGTTTGAAAAATTAAAAATATGTTTCAAATTTAAAAGAAAATAATTTGCATTTTATAATGATTTTTAATTATGCTTAATTATTCATAAATGACCGATTTGTAATTTTTGGAAAATTTAGGGGACTAATTTGTAATTTTCGGCAATTACATTATTTTAGTGACTAGATTGTAAAGCAAGCTAAACTTAAAATCCTTAGAGGGCCATAAACCCATTTCTAATTTTTAATGATAATTTATTCACCAAAATATAATTTTAATTACTTTAATTTGGTTTTTAATCATTTTCTACCAAAACTACTTTTCTCATCTTTTTCTCTCATTTTCTCTCCACTTTCTCTTCATCTTTTCTTCTCATTTCCTTGCTGATTTTTGTATCTTTTTCCACAAAGATTACATCACTTGCATCATCTTTCCATCCTTTACAAAACCTATGCATTGATTTCATCAAATCTTCATCAAATTGCAAGGAATCAAGAAGGGGAAAATCTCATATTTTTGGTGAATAGATCTTGAAGGTAATTTTCTGGATTTTTATTCTTTTCTAAGGTTCTTTATTGAAATTCCCAAGTATTAGCTTGTTAATCTTTGAATAAAAACTTGATTCTATGTTTTTAATGTTAGATCTAGTGATTTTGAGATGTTTTTGTGAAATCTTTTTGGATCTCATTTAATGCTGGAAATTAGATGAATTCAATCATGTTTTTATGTTGATTTAATGATTGATTGAGTCTTCTTTTGATAGCACATTAATTTAATCCCGGAATAATGCAATCGGTGTAGTTTTAAGGTGTTTTTCGGTTGTTTTATGGGCTGTTTTAGATGCTTATTTGTTGCTGGAGGTATAAGGATGATTTGGATGTGTTTTGGTTCATAATTGAAGTGGATTAGATGTTAGATTCGTTAGGTTTTGGGCTGATGTTGTTCGGATGCATTTCGGCTTAGTTTTCGGTCTTTTCAGCTAAGTTTTCGGTAGTTTAATGGTGATCGGATATGGCTGTTGATTTGAGCATGTTATGATGTGAGAATGCTCTGTTTTTAATGTTGTAGAAGAGGTACAAGAAGGAGCTTGAGTGTTGGTGCGTTGGTGCGATCATCGGATAGCGACAAAAGCTCGTTTCGCTTGTTGGTAAGTGGTTTCGGATTTAAAAGCGAAACGTGTTTGGTACGTTCTGTTTTGGGGGGCTATGGAAGTGTGTGAAAACCTTCCATAGTTCAAGAGTAAGTAAAGTTTTTGTTTTGATGAACCGATATGAGTTTCGGCTATTTTTCGACAAAGGTATTTCATTGATAATGCATGAGATTTATGGAAGTGCATGAGCATGATTTGAAATGATGCATATATGAGAAATTACTTACTGAAATGCATAGCTTATTTAGCATCTATGATTATAGAAAATTATGAGAAATGTTTTGGAATACAATATGGTTATTTGCCTTATACATGATGGTGCCTTTGGGCATGGCTTTTGGGTTCATATGTTGAACATTTTATGCATGCATTATGAGCAGCAAGTTATCATGCACATTCGAATACGAATGACATGTCATTAGGATTGTCTTAAGTGCACTATAATCAAAACTGAAAATACAGAATATTGCCTACACATAACAAGGGTGACTTTGTGTCCAACCGTGCGTGGTAGAGTCGCCTACACGTAACAAGGGTGACTATGTGTCCGATCGTGCGTGGTAGTGCTAATGGTGACTTCGTATCATGTCAATGGTGACTTCGTGTCATGTCAATGGTGACTTCGTATCATGTCAATGGTGACTTCGTGTCATGACGAGACTATGGTCTCATGGATCCGTATATTTGGTGAGCTCAAGGTTCACATTAAAGTGGTCACTAGAATGCCAATATACATACATGAAATTGAGAAGAGGTTTGAGCATCATTTATAAATTGATTTGACAATGTTTTGTGAACCCAAGGATGCATATGATTTAAAGAGTATGAGCATGAGATGTTAGCATGCATGATTTGACAATGTATTATAAACTATGTTTTCATCATGATTTTAAATAGAAGCATTGATGATTTGTGTAGAGCTTCCTCACTAAGCATGTTTGCTTAAGCTCTCTTTTCATCCATGCAGAAAAATAAAGGTACTTGGAGCTTGGTTCGAGGCAAGGAAACCAAGGGGAAGAACCACTTGAATTTGGTATGTTTTTGGCAAATAAATTGGGCAAAGCAATGTGTAACCCAAACCATGTGTAGTGTGTGTAATTAGGCTTTGGATTATGTTGTAATAAGACCATTATTGTTTGGATGTTAATTGTTGAACTTTGGATTGCTTGAATAGTTGAAGCATGTTCTAGCATGTAATTGTTGGATTGATATGTTGAACATCACTTTCCTTAGGGAGCATGCCTATAGCTTGAATGATGTCCATGACGTAGTTAATTATGTACCATATGTTGCTAATTATGTTTAGGAATGATGCATTTAGTGGTTCCAATTAATGGTTGAGTATTGAGTAAATGTTGTGTACTTAGTGTAACGAAACTTTTGGTTCCAGACCCAAAGTTTCGAAACCTTAGTGAAGGTTCCGAAACCTTTGACAAATAGTTTGGAAACCTTCACGAAGGTTTTCAAACCTTGCGGGCAGTTTCAAGTTTGAAAAGCTACTGGACGCGAAAGGTTTGGAAACTTTCAGGAAAGTTTCGAAACCTTTTACAAAAAGTTTGGAAACCTTCAGGAAGGTTTCCAAACCTTTGACCACCAGGATTTGTTAATTGTTGAAATTTTATTTTAGTCCCGGCTATCTTCCTTTGTTCGATTAAGGTACTTATAGATGTTATTTTGAGCTGAAATTTTGCATGCATGTATAAAGTTGATTTAATTTAAAGATAGTTAACCTGAATTGGATGAAGTCCTTGTACTTTGTAAGATTTACATTTTGGTCTCTAAATTAGAATAACATGCAATTGATGATGATAGAATGATCCGTTTAAGTTGAAATTCGCTATGAGGAACTGTTGTATGTTTAATTGAACATTGATGGAAAGAATTTCTACTTTACTAATTGAATTTAAAAGTTTTACGTTTTAGTCCTTAATCTATGTTAGTGTTTAATCGGATGTTTATTTTTAATTAATGTGACACCAATAATACTTTGAATGAGACCTTGACACATAGGAATAAGATTGCGCATCTAGGCAAGATAAAATAAAAAAATGTAACGGTTTTAGTGTTATTTATCAAATCGAACTTTCGCGGGTTTGGTTTGATATTCCCCGTGTAACCCGTTAGTGCCGGTTTCGTCTAGGCCGGGCTAAGGGGGTTACAAACCTTTCCCCTTGGTTTCCTTGCTCCGAATGTAGTCCCGAGTGCCTTTATTTTTCTAAAAAGATGAAAGAGAGCTTAAGCAAACATGCTTAATGAGAAAGCTCTACACAAGATCATCAATACATCTATTTAAAACCATAATGAAACCATAGTTTGCAATGCATCATTAAAAACATGCATGCTTAACATTCCACGTCCATGTCTATAATATCGAATCACTTTCTTGAGTATGTTCAACATTATCAATATATTTCATGAATGATGCACAATGTTCTCTTTTAGTCCATGTATGCATATTGGTTTTTAGTGATCACTTATTGTGAACCTTAAGTTCACTGAATACACGGATCCATTGTTAGAGACCATTAGTCTCGTCATGACACAAAGTCACCATTGACATGACACGAAGTCACCATTGATATGACACAACGTCACCCTTGTTACGTGTAGGTGGCTCTACCACGCACGATTGGACACAAAGTCACCCTTGTTACGTGTAGGCAATATTCTTTATTCTCAATAATGTTTCTAGTGCACTTAAGACAATCCTAATGACATATCATTCGTATTCGAATCTAAAGTTAGTATCACTAAGCCAATATCATAATCAAATGTGCATGATAATTTACTGATCATAATGCATGCATAATATGTTCACAAATGAACCAAATGTTATGCCCAATGGCACCATCAATTTCAAGGCAAATAAACACATAATATTCCAATTCATTTTCAGCTCATAATGCATCCATAATGTGCTCAACAAATGAACCGAAAGTCATGCCCAATGACACCTTTAATTTGAAGGCAAATAACCACATATATTCCAAATTCATTTTCCATGTTTTCCTTAACATTGTATGTCTTTTTAAACCATGCATTTTCAGTAATTATCTCATGTATGCACAAATTCAAAATCATGTTTATGCATTTCCAAAAATCTCATTGCATTACCATCATCGATGTCTTTACCGAATGTAGCCGAAGCTCAAGTTAATATATCAAAAACATTTACTTCACTTACTCGTAAACTATGGAATGTTTTCACACCCTTCCATAGTCCCCAAAATAGAATCGTACCAATATGATTCACTTTAAGTCCAAAAAACACTCACCGACAAGTCAAATGATCCCTCGCCGATGCTCCGATGACACGCCAAGACACCAGCCACCTATGCACCTTCTTGCACTACCTCTACATCATTAAAAACAGAGCATATTCACATTATAACATGCTCAAACTAGCAACCACATCAAACCTCCACAAAATTACCAAAAACTTAGTCGAAAGACCGAAAACTAAGTCAAAATGCATCCGAACAACATCAGACCAAAACCTAATGATTCTAACATCTAATCCACTTCAATTATGAACCAAAAACACATCTAAACCATCCTTATACCTCCAGCAACATTAAAACATCTAAAACAGCCCCTAAAACAACCGAAAATCACCTTAAAACAACACTGATTGCATTATTCCGAGATTAAATTAATATGTCATCAAATGAAGAGTCAATTAATCATTTAATTGACATATTATCATAACTAAATCCATCTAATTTTAGCATTGAATGAGATCTAAAAAGATTTCACAAAAACATTCACAAAATCATTAGATCTAACATTGAAAACATAGAATTAAGTTTTATTCAAGGATTAGCAAGCTAATACTTGGGAATCTCAATAAAGAACCTTAGAAAAGAGTTAAAAATCCAGCAAATTACCTTTGAGATCTATTCACCAAAAAGATGAAGTTTCCTCTTCTTGATTCCTTGCCATTTGGTGTTGATTTGATAAAATTGATGGTTAGGTTTTGTAAAGAATGGAGAGATGATTAAAATGATGTAATCTTTGTTGAAAAAGATGCAAAAATCAGCAAGGAATTAATGAAAAGAGATGAAGGAAAATGGAGAGAAAATGAGAGAAAAAAGGTAGTTTTGGGAGAAAATGATTATCATCTTTAATTAAATTAATTAAAAAGCATTTTGGTGAATAAATCATTATTAAAAATTAAATTGGGTTTATGGCCCTCTAAAAGATTCTAAGTTTAGCCTGCTTTTCAATTTAGTCATTAAAATAACTATTTTCGAAAATCACCAATTAAGTCCTCTAATTTTCTAAAATTTACAAATTGGTCACTTATGCATAATTAAGCATAATTAAAAATAAATATAAATTTCAAATTACTTTCTTTTAATTTTGGAATATCTTTTTAATATTTTAAACCACATTCCAAAATTATTACTTTTCTAATTAAAAATATTCTCATTTTATATTTTCCCGGAATAACGAACCGGAGAACCCGATTCGACCCGAATTGAATTCTTCTAACTAATACCCAAACTACTAATCCCAAAATCGAGATGTTACAGAGACCCTTTTGTGTTAAGGAAACAGGTAATGAAGGTCTCATATGCCTTACAGATCATTCTGTCAATAGATAAAACTGATACCACATTGGTCAGATAGCCTCGTCATTCACCAACGAGAACTACAGATCATCCATCCTGAGTCTTTAAAGTGGCCCTTTTGGCCTCACTGTCCAGACTAACACAATGCTCAGATAACCAGTCCAATCCTAGAATGAGATTGAACTTCTGTAAAGGAAGTTTCATAAGATCCACCAGAAACACTTCCCCTTCCATAACGAGGGGACATCTCTGAAACACCTTATTTACAGATAAATATTGCCCCACAGGGCTCATAACAGTAACAACATTCTCGGTGTCCTCAACAGAGATCGAAAGATCACCAGATACTGACTTGGATATATAGGAATAGGTGGAGCCATTGCCAAGCAAAGCAAAGTACGGAACAAAAAAGATGGTAAAAGTACCTACAATAACATCTGCCTCATCTCGGTCAACCCGAAGTCTGGTGGCATAAACGAGCGCTGGCTGACGAGCCTCAGAAACAGATGGTCCACCACTCTGGTGGCCTCGACCCTGGGTATCAGATCTAGCAGCAGACCCAGAAGCTCTACCCTGAAAGCACCCTGAAGTAAGTGTCTGAACAGATGTTTGAGATTGGGAAGGAGTTGACTGTGTACAGGGGTATGGGTCGATGGTCGACCAGCAGAAGGTGGATGAGGATAGTCTCTCAAAAAATGCTCGGAAGATCCACATCGGAAACATGCTCCAGTCTTCTTCCTACACTCGCCCTTATGCAGGTTGCCACAATGGTCACATGCTGATACAGACGGAAACCCAGAAGAACCACCTCGGCTAACAGTAGAGTCTTGAGGTGCCCCAGGCCGATGATAGGAACCACCTTTCTGACTCGGTATAGATCGAGCCCTCTTATTAGGGCGACCATAAGACTCACCATGGTTATGTCCACCGGATCGGTTACGGTCCTTTCTTCGGTCCCTATCTCTGCCCCTATCCCGGTCCTTATCCCTGATGATCTGGCTATCAGAAAGCTTCTCCAAATCTTCAGTTGTCTTTGCACGGTTCACGAGACCCTCAAATACTACATCATGGTACATGGCTACTCTATCTTGAATACCAATACGGAGACCCTCAAAAAACTTATCACACTTATCCTTTTCTGTAGCCATTAACCCAATACCATACCTCATCAGATCCAGAAACTGTAGCTCATACTCGGCCACTGTCATGGTACCCTAAACCAAGTCCTTAAAGGCCTGACGCCTCTCTCTCAGATATCGCTCGCCTAGGAAAAGATTCTTGAACCGTTCATTGAAAAAGTCCCAAGTCAACATGTCAGGGGATACACTGCTAAGCACAGACTCCCACCATATGTGGGCACTACCATCGAGCATAGACAAAGCTCCTAAATATCTCTTAGTTAGCTCCAAACCCAGCTGATCCATACGTCTCTTAGTATCATATAACCATGACTCAGCATCGGAAGGTGCACCAGTCAAGGATCCAGAAAAGGTCCTCACTCCATTAGCGATCAGGATCTGAGAGATGGGAGCATCTGGCATAGCACTTGAAGCTCTGACAGCTCCCTGTATCAGCTGAAGGAACTGTCTACTAAGGGTCTCATCTGTCACTGTAGCAGCAGGCTCAGTGCTCGATGCTGATACCCCTCTGACCGGGGTAGACATATCTATACCCGTAGGAGGATGTGGGCCAGACGGTACGGTGGTACTAGCAGGAATAGGAGGGTCTAGAGGAGTGATGGGTGGAGGGTGACTGATAGGCTCATCTACAGGATCGGCGAAACTGGTCGCTCGACCATGCCCTCGGGTGGTCCGGCGAGCTCTACGGACACTCATGAGTCTCAGGTAATCTACAAGAATAAAGTTTGTGGGATTAGAATTGGCACTAGAGAATCATACATAATACAAAAAGATATAGGTGACATGACCCTTCAGATATTAATTTATAACGGTTTAACAAAAAACATTTTCTTTTAGGATCCATCACAGTCCGAGAATCTTAAAACCAAAAGCTCTGATACCAACTAAATGTAACCCCCTAGATCGGCCTATACGGAAAGCCCGACCTAGAGTAATCACATTTTTTTTCAATATAAAACAAATACAAGTTTCAAATAAAATCAAGATAACCTGTAAAGATGATAATTCCATCAAAATCATAATTTCGACCGTAAATCAATATGGCCATATAAAACCGTCAATCTCAAAAGTAATATGCGTTTAAAACGTTGTTCATAAAATAATCCATATTACAATGTCAAAATATGATAAGCTTAAACCAATTGGTAACAAAATATAGACACATCAATAGCAAAATAGAGGCAAATGTTACCCTAACTGAAATCCGAAAAATATAAACATTACATCACTATATAATCGGGAAGGTGTAGATCCTCCGAGTGCCAAATCCGAGATGCCTATCTACGATTATCTGAAAGAGAAAGAAAATGAGTATGAGCTATGGAGCCTAGTGTGTTGCAACAGTGCATATAAAACACATGTATAGACCAATATATTGTAATATCAGAAAAACAGATCATGAATATGCATGATATGATATGCTACCCTCCAACCGATTTCCTGGATACAGTTCCCCATAACAGTATCTAATATAGATATTAACCTAAGCCCGATGGGGCAAAGGTACCGGCCTAAAAAATTACCTTAGGTAACAGGCGGAAATACCCCGGTTGTAGCACGGAAACCGATATCAGGACGGAATTACCCTAGCCGTAGCTAGGAACCGTAAACGGAACGGAATTACCAGCTGGATCAAGGCTGAACCAAATATCAAACACTATACATCATCCTAATCCTAAAGTGACAGGCATGCAGTAATAGCTGGAGTAATGATGGCAGTGACAGTAAATAATCTGATATTATGTAATACTAAATCAGGAAATATTATACAGAATATATCAGGCATACAGTAAAATAGAATATGATCAGGTTCAAAATATATGTCTATTTAAAATCCAGAAAATAGTCATGTACACATGCTTGGTTTGTTTAAAACGGGAAAATAATAATATACAATCATAGCATACAAAGAAACACGCCTCAAAAGGGCGGAATCAAACAGGTGACCTACTGGGCGGTCGAGCTTCGGTCTGTAGCAGTACTAGACCCTATAGATATACGATAGAATTTTATATCAATACAGGAATCTAGTTACTAGATTTATTCACTTGAGTTTAAAATAAATTCGGGTCACGATCGGATCTCGAGACTGGTCAAAACGGGAGGAGTGGGGTTGGGTCGGTACTCGATCGGGAGGACTATGAGATCCTATAATTAAACAAGTATCAGTATTAGACCCAAATTAAAACTCTTAACTTAACTTAACTTAGAAGAAAAGTTTAACTCGAGACTTTAAAGTCCAATTTGGAGGCTTTCGGGATTGAATTTCGAAAAACAGACATCACGGATGGACTCAGGACGTTGAAAACATAAGATAGGGTTTTTGAAAATTTTGACTTTTTGGTCAAAGTCAGCATTGACGTCAGCAAAGTCAACGTTGACATCAGCAGTCAACGCTGACGTCACTGGTCAACAGGTCGGGTCGATCAATAGGTAGGTCAATAGGTCGTGTCAATCAATGGGTCGGTCAACAGGTCGGTCAACGAGTTGACTGGTTCGATCCGGGTTGGACCGGTTTGGTCTCCGTCATTTTTTTCAGTTCAAGGCCGATTTAACTCGAGTTGGGCCAGTTCAGACTGGCTGACTCTCGATAGCCATCAACGGTGGCCGGATATCGCCTCTGGCAGCGCGTGGGGTCCACGCGTGGCCTAGAATGGCTGGAAACACCCTTTTCAGGTCAGAAAAAACTTTAGATCCAGATTAATTCCAACATATACCCATCAGAAAACCAGAATCAACACTAAACAAACTGAATCTCACCTATTTACCGAACGGGGAAGGGTTCCTCCGACGAGGGCCTAAACGGCGATAAGCTGATGCAGGACTGGAGGCGTTTTGCTCGCCACATCACGGTGGACACGACGGAGATGATGATGCACTAGAACAACGTTGAACGTAGGCCGAAAAATGCGAAGAACAAGGCTAGGGTTTACACCATCACCGTCGAAGTTTCTGACTTCAATTCTGGGCGATTACGGTGGCTGACGAGTGCGTCCGATGAGGGGTTTTACTCAGGGGAGGGAGGCGATTACGGTGGTGGAGGTGGTGCAGGACACAAACCGGCGATGAGCGAGACCGACTGGCGATCGAAGGGTTAGGTGAGGGAGAAATTTTGGTTCGAAAAGGATATGTTTTAGATTTGATATAGGTTCCAGAGGTGTAATTTGATATATTTCGAATCTAATATTATTTTTAATTATCCAAAACAGGGATAGATTAAAACCAAGGTATGGGAAATCATATCTTAAGAGCTAACTAGCTCAAATGGTTGGGTTACCGGTCAAGCAAATTGAAGGTTGTGAGTTTGAAATCCCACAACCACACTTCTCATTCATTTTATTTTTACTCACATTTTACAGGTGTTACACATTGACTTTAAAAATTATCTCGTCATCAATGTTCTTGATATCTACAACTCCATATGGATACACATGATGTATTTCGAATGCCCGGACCACATTGATTTAAGCTTTCCAAGGAAGAGGTTCACCCTTGAGTTGAATAGTAGCACTTGTTGACCAACTTGAAAATATCGTGGCAAAATCGGTTGGTCATACCATCTTTTGGTTCACTCCTTGTAGAGTTTAGTATTTTCATAAGCTTGGGCTCTGAATTCCTCCATCTCATAAAACTCTAGAAGCCTTCTTTCACCAGCTAGCTCGGCATCAAATTGAGCTTCTTAATTACCCAATAGGATTTATGCTCTAGTGGGGGTTTTAAAGCAGTTCGGTACTCCCATAACGCTTCATCAAGCTTTGGTGACCAATCATTCCTTCTAGGATTTACTATCTTTTCCAAAATTTGTTTGATTTCACGGTTTAAGACCTTGGCTTTCCTATTGTTGTGAGGGTGATATGCAGTGATAATCTTGTGTCGTACCCCGTATCTTTGTAATGTCTTGGCAATTAATTTATTGTCAAAGTGGGTGTCTTCATCGCTGATGATAACCTTGGCGCGCCGAACCTTATGGAGATGTACATATGAAGGAACTTAACTACGGTCTTGGAGTCATTCCTAGGTGTCGTAATGGCTTCAACCCACTTGGACATGTAATCCACTGCCAAGAGGATGTACAAATCTCCAAATGAAGATGGGAAAGGTCCCATGAAGTCTATGCTCCACACGTCGAATAACTCGATCTCTAAGATATTTTGTCATGGCATTTCATGAAATTTGGAGATGTTCCCTATCCTTCGACATTGATCACAGGCTTGGTAAAATGTCGGGGTATCTTTGAATAAGATAGGCCAATGAAAACCTGATTAGAGGACCTTTGAAGCAATCCTCGTCCCTCTAAAGTGACCTCCACACGAGCCTGTGTGACAGTGATGTAAAATATCTCTTTACACCTCTTTGAGTAGACATATTCGGATAATTTGATCAGCAAAACCCTTGAATAGGTACGACTCATCCCAGAAATAAAACCGCGTATCATGCCTAAATTTCTTACTTCCCTAACTAGTCATGTCAAAAGGCAAAACACCACTAACAAGAAAATTAACAAAGTATACATACCACAGAATTGTCATGCCACAAAGAATTTTCTCGTCAGGGAATTCATCATCAATTTTAATTTTTTCATGACATTCTTGGTTATCTTCTAGCCTAGACGGATGATTAGCAATTTGATTTTTTGTTCCCTTCCTATCTACCACCTCTAAATCAAATTCTTGTAATAGTAATATCCATCTAATAAGTCTAGGTTTGGCATCCTTTTTAGTCACTAAGTATTTAATGGCAAAATGATCATTGTGCATGATGACTTTAGTACATATCAAGTATGCCCTAAACTTGTCAAATACAAATACCATGGCAAGTAGCTCTTTCTCTTTGGTAGTATAGTTAAGTTATGCATCATTTAAAGTACGGCTAGCATAGTGAAGAACATAAAAAATTTTACCTCGACGCTGCCCTAAAACTGCTCCCACAGCGTAATTGCTCGAACGATAATGTCCAATCCGGGAGAATAACAATTGGTGTAGTGATCAGGCTTTGCTTTAGGTCTGTGAATACGCCATGATATTTTTGATCAAACACAAATGATTGATTTTGCTGCAACAGCATGCACAAGGGCTTGGAGATCTTAGAGAAATCCGTGATAAATCTCCTATAGAATCTTGCGTATCCGAGGAAACTTCTTATGCCCTTGACATTTGTTGGTGGTGGTAGCTTCTCGATCAACTCGATCTTAGCTTTGTTTATCTCAATGCCTTTGTGTGAAACTTTATGGCCCAACACAATACCTTTTGTCACCATAAAATGACATTTCTCCCAATTCAACACAAGATCAGTTTTTTCACATCGCTTCAGGACCTTTGCTAAATTACCAAGACAATTTTGAAAACTGTCGCCAGAAACAGAGAAGTCATCTATGAATATCTCGAGCGAGTCCTCAACCATATCAGAAAAGATAGCTTCCATGCAGCATTGGAAATTTGTTGGGGCATTACAAAATCCAAAAGGGCATCCTCCAAAAAGCATAAGTGCCATAAGGATAAGTAAAAGTAGTCTTTTCTTGGTCCTTTGATGCGATGGCAATTAGGTTATAACCCGAATATCCATCCGAGAAACAATAGTAAGCTTTGCCCGCTAAGCGATCCAATATTTGATTGATTAATGATAGAGGAAAGTGGTCCTTCTTTGTAGCCTTGTTGCGCTTCTGATAGTCCGTACAAATCCTCTATTCGGTCACTACGCACATCAGCAATAGCTCATTATCTTTATTGCTTACCACGGTTGTGCCTCCCTTCTTGGGAATATATTGAACCGGGCTCACCCCTGAACTACCCGATATTGAGTAAATAACTCCAGCATCAAGCCATTTAATAATGTCCTTCATAACAACTTGCTTCATAATAGGGTTGAGTATACGTTGTGGCTCTATGTATTTGCCATGGCATTCCTCCAGAAGCTTCTTATACATACATATAGTAGGACTAATCCCTTTTAAATCTACCATGGTCTATCCTATTGCTCGTTTATGTTGTGACAAAACGGCAAGTAGACTTCTCTCTTGATCAGAACTAAGATTTGCAGAAATAATAATAGGTAGTGTTTCATGTTCACCTAGATAAGCATATTTAAGATGTTGCAAAGTCTTCAACTCCAACTTAGATGCATTAAGTAACGAAGGCTTGGGAGGAATAAATTCCTCAAAATTAAGAGGTTTGAAGCTCGAATGATGTCTAGCCAATAGTAGACTAGATTGATGTTCCTCCAATAAAGATTCACTAGCTTCCTCTTCATCTTCATTCATGAGCTCTTTATAGTCATCAAGTTGAGCAAAATTGTTGTAACAAAATCGATCAACTTCCCTTAACAGCTCAGAGTCTGCTTCCAAAATGCTCTGGCATTCTTCAGAATCATCCACGTACTTAAGAGAATTATTGATGTTTACGGTCAATCTTTGATTTGCTACTCGCATAGTAAGCTCACCCTTCTCACAATCAATGAGAATGCAACCGGTTGCTAGGAAAGACCTCCCTAAGATAATGGGTGCATTAGCATCATCCTTGCAATCAAGTATGAGGAAGTCGATTGGAAACATGAATTTGTCCATCCTCACTATGACATCTTTGATCTTTCCCTCAAGTCTCACATGAGAACGATCGGCTAGTTGCAATATGACGGAGGTGTGTCTCGCATCTCCCAAGCCAAGCTTCACAAAAATTGATTTGGGCATCAAATTTACACTTGATCCAAGATCATAGAGTGTTTTCCCAATGAACTTGTCTCCAATAGCACACGAGATAATAAAGTTGTCTGGATCCTTCTTCTTTAATGGCAGTTTCCTTAAGGTAGAGCAGTACTCTTTTACCGTGAAAATTATCTCAAACTTCTCCATTTTCCGCTTATTCGTGACTATCTCCTTGAGAAATTTGGCGTAAGTGGGCATTTGCTCAATTGCCTCCTAGAGTAGGACATTTATGTATAACTGATCTAGTTTATCAATAAACTTCTTGAACTGAATTTCATCATTGTGCTTCTTCAACCTCTGGGGAAATGAGGGTTTAACTTCTTCCACTGATGGTGTAGGAACTGATTTTGCCGTGACACTTTTGCTCGCTCCATCGACAGGTTCCTTTTTCAAACCTTCCTCCTTTTCCTTTTCCTCGAGAACTTGCTTAGGAAATTATTCTTGCATACGTTTAGGTAAGGAATTATCAGAATTCTTCCCCCTAAACTTATCTTGCTGATTGATTTGAGTGTCACTACTTAATGTGATCGCACTATATTGCTCTTTACCATCTGGCTTAGTGACTTCAGTGTCACTTGGCAGATGTCCAAGCTGATGCTCCTGTAATGCCGTGGCAATTTGGCAAACCTGACTCTCTAGATTTCGCAACGAAGCACGGTGGCTTTACAGTAAAGTTCCATAGTTCATGATAATTATTGTATGCTCTTGAAGCATCATCTTGGTACTTAGAATGAATTTTTGCATAGTTGCTTCCAAAGAACTGGTATTCGATGATGATGCCGCCCCCTTGTTCTTATTATGCCAAGGCATATTCGCTTAAAAATTATGGGTTCATTAGTATTCTGATTCCGAGCTGGGGGATTAGGACTGATGGCTCCTTAGTTTCCCTATTAGAAATTAGGATGTTGATGCCATCCTGGATTATAGGTGGAGTAGGGATTGTTGTTGCTTCTGTTGAAATTGCTCACATAGTTGGTTGTCTCATGGTTCCCTGGGCACTCACTCTCGTGATGATTGCCATGACATAATAGACATACTGAACTAGCCATCTTTATTTCCTTCACTTCATTGGAATGTTGGATGCTCATTAACATATTGGTGATACCTGAGAGTTGGGCGGATAATGAATCCTTAGCTTTAAGCTCAAAAGTTCCTTGAGCCTTCCTCCCGATTCCAAGTCTTATAGAAGGAAACTGATAGTCATTGTTGGCAATTCTATCAAGAATGTTAAATGCCTCCTCGGGTGGTTTGTCTAACAAAGTTCCATTTGTCGAGGCATTTAGCATCATCCTAGTAGGTGCATTGACTTCGTTGTAGAATATCACAACTTGAGTCTAATATTTAAATCCATGATTTGTACACTTCCGAAGCAACTCCTTGTATTAATCCCAACATTTGCACATAGAATCGTTATCATCTAGTCAAAAAGAAGCAATGCCATTTCTAAGCTGGGTGTTGAGATTCGAAGGATTATACCTGATGAGTGCTTAAAAGTCATATTTTTTATATCATATTCCCACTTGATTATTGCTAATAGTGGACAGACTTAATGGCAATAATGGATAATTTTGCCTATTTTCCATATTTCAGCATCCCAATACTTAATTTAGGAATCTATCTATTATTTGGCATAAAAATAATGCATTTGATAGTTTTCTTTCTTAGATAGGAAACTGCATCATAGGAATTGACAAACAAGAAGATGGATCCTGGAAGCTAAAGCTGAAATGCAGATAAGCACCCGCCTCGGCAGCACTTTGATGCCTTAGCAGCACTTTAATGCCCCGGCAGAACTTTAACGCCTCGGCAGTAGTTTACTTCCTCGACAGCACTTTAATTCCCCGACAGCACTTTAATGCCTCGGTAGCACATTGATGCCGCGGTAGCACCCGAAAAGACAAATGTCAACATAGTAGGTGATTTGAAAAGAGAAATAAGGTGAACATTTTAAGACAAGCGAGAAAGAAATTGGAGCTGGGAAACACACGAAAAGTCAATGTCAAAGGCCACATGGGAAAAGAATCATTATAGGAATAAACTTGGAAATATTTTATTATTGTAATCCTACTCCTATTCCAACTAGTATTCCTACTTAGGAAAGGTTTGCCCTAGGACAAACCTATATAAACCATAGCCTATGTAAAGAGGAGGATATCTTGAAATAAAGTGTTCATAGAAAACCCTAAACTCCTCCATCGTCCCCTAGGATTTAGGTAAAGGTTGTTGAGTATTTGTGAGAAGATATTGTACTTTGTTTCTTGTTTCAATGCAATAAGAATATTAAAGTTTGCTTATCCTATTATCATTTCTTGTTCTTGCATTCAAGCTCGAGAGAGAAATTTGTAAGTAATTCATTTATCTAATATCGAGAGAGTTGGATTCACGAAAGGGATAAGTGCAATGTTGCAGACACTAACTCGGCCTAGAGATAGGTTAAGAGTTTCAGCGGCTAAAAGAAGTATGGGATTGATTGGTGATTATAATTGATTCACGCCGAGAGGTATCATCAAGGACTGGTCATCAATAGTATTTCGACTTAGAGATTAGCGGAATTATTCAAGAACACTTTCCCGAACTTTGGTAAATCTGCCCAAGAGCAAGAGATCGTCGCTGCTGAGAACATTGTCGCTGCCGAGACAGTATCTATAGTACTGCCGAGGCAATGCAGTGCAATTGTATTGGACAGAAACAAGTCAATTGAATCCACAATACGACACAAATGGATCCAGCCCCACTTGTCCATCCTTGATTTCGTGATCATTTATTTTTATTGTTTTAATTAGTTTTCTTAGTTATAATTCAACCCCAATAATTTGTCTTTTATTTTATTACAGAGTGAAAAGAGAAAAGGTAGCATATTAAGTATACCAATCCCTATAAAGACGATACTCGATAAATGCTTATCACTTTATTACTTAACGACGTGTTCACTTGCACTTAATTGTGCATCTTTTTTTACACGGATCAATACCGCAGTAAAAAGGTCTTGCATAGATCAGCCCATGACTCCATCGATCCGGATGGTACTCCACTCAACCATTCCCTTGCTCGGCCACATAGAGACTAAGGAAATAATGTGAGATTCAACATATCCTCATGTACTCCTTGTTGTCGAAATGAGTTACAAACTTCAAGGAAATCTCGAATATGTTGTCTTGCATCTTCATGCGCCATTCTTCCAAATTGCCTAATAGAGTTTAGCATATTGAACATGACAGGCTTTAATTCGAAGTGAGTAGCTTGAATTTCTAGTGCGACGATGTCAGGATTAAGATCATCTATGATATGATTTAAATGATCCATAATAGCCCTAGGTCGAGGTACAGCAACATTCTGATTTGCCCCGACATTTTGAACTACTGAGTTTTGCATTGGTGGTGGGTCCATAGCTCTACGCTATGTAAGCCTTTTTTGTTGAAACAAAAGCTTAATTTTGGGCACTATAGGATAGAGTGGTCCGTTAATAGACCTTCTTGAAATGCACTGAGAATAATCCTAAAAAATAAAACAAAAAAAGAGTAAAACTGAACTAAGAAAATAAACAAATTAAAACAAAAATGCCAAGGTAAAATGACAAACTTTACTCATGCCAGATCCCCGAAAACGATGCCAAAATCTTTGTGATCGTCCATGCACTGCTTAAATTATGCGGATCACATATGTGCAAGAATATACAGTCATAAAAGTAATAAAGGGTGAGTGAGTATCGTTCCCATGAGGATCTAAGATAATGTGTAAGTCAAATTTGACAAGGCAAAAAGGTGTCACTAATTAAAAAGGAAAATAAAGATAAAGATATAAACATGTGGAAATGGGTATGTACGGTGATGGTATAATGGTGAAATGCTTTGACAATTTCAGAATGCAAGCAACTAAAATATGCCAAGGCAAAATAGAATGGATGGTGATGGCAAGATAGGTGTATGGAAGTGGTGTGTGGAATGTATAGTAGTGTGATTGCAAGAGAATAGTGAAAGCAGTTTGTAAATGTTGAGGCAAAAACAGGATGCAAGAACACATTTAAACAATATGTTGTACTAACCCTCTATTGATGATCTCTCTTAGGAATGATTGGTGGAGGTTCCTATGGACTTATTAACCACACTCCTACGAACATATAGCATCTATGGTGTCTATTTACTCAATAGAGGTTTCTAAAGTATTCTTACTCTCTCGAGTCGTAGGAACCTGATAGTCTAAAATGCCACGGCATCTCCTCTCGTTCTCACTAGTGTCATTTAGCCTATCGACAAAGCAAACTCCTTTTAGTCATTGAAACCCTCAATTAAGTCTCTCTCGAGCATCTAAGGTCAGATTAGGCTCTAGTTACTATCAAAGGCCATTACTCACGTAGATCCTCCCTTAGTTCCTCTCGGACACTAAGGATCTATAACTAGGTTTCTCTCGAACACCTAACATGCACATAAACAAGGGACACTCTCAGGCCTTTTACAATGTTTAAATGATTAACAACAATGAGCAAAGCAAATAGACAAACACATAGAATGCTATATATTAATAAAAGCAAAAAGTTAATCATCCACATAAACAACCACCTACACAACGCAACACATGGTGGTGTGAAAGTTAAAAAGTTAATCATTTACAATAACATCCTTACACATCCACAATTATCCTCTTAAAATATATAAAAAATAAAGCAAAGGAAGTAGGATAGAAGACACTCTCGGTGTGTACAGCCCACCGGCTCTTTAACCACCATGGTACGCCTTAGCGTGCTTACCCCTCTCGGGTGCCTAGCACGCCACTCTCTTCAAGCTTTATCAATGGAAAACACTTTGGTCGGAGTTTGGAGGAGAAAGGTGAAAGCTTTCCTCCGCCGCAAACAGCTCCAAAGGATCCTCTTTTCTGTGTTCTAGCTCCTCATAAAGGCCTCTCTTTTTTGTAGGTCACCATGGCTTAAAAAGGGGGCTAAAAACCCTAGGGTTTTAGGGAAAATTCCCTTAGTACCCCTTTTCACGTGATGGCATTTCTGCCATGGTGACATTGGTCCCCTATTGTGATGGTTGTGGCCAGGCTATAATGGCACCAGTTGACACTCATCTCAAAATATCTTCTTGTCTTTTAGCATAGCACAGGAAGACTCCAGATTTTTCATGCCATTTTCCCATCGCTATCCTTCTGCGAATGCCATGATAAATTTCCTCAACTTCCCACTTTGCTCTACCTGCACATCAATAACCAAAAGCATAACCTTTCTCGTGAAATAGCACTCGCTGGCACACTAAAAATTGCCAAGGCATAACCTAAAAACTACATGCAATAATATGAACCTAAATGCATCTAAATGAGCATAAATGAACTTAAGGATACTCAATAACTTAAGTAAAAAGACCTGAAATGTAGCCTTTTTGTGGAGTTATCATTTCTCCATTGGCAACTATGATGGACAATGGTTTTGTTTGAACCACTTCAGTCCCTTCTCTCGCCCATCTTGTTGCAACAAAATAATATGTGCTGCCACTATCCAGCAATATGCTTAGTGTTCCGCCTCTGATAGTCCCTTCTAGCCTTAGTTTGTTTGATCCCACACTACCCGTGAGGGCATTTATGGATATCTCTAGAGCTCCTTCAGAATTTTCTATAGATAACTTTTGGTCCTCTAATTTTTCCTCCTCCTCATACTCTTCCAGCATCTTTTCTTCTTCCATCAAGTAGAATCTTTGTTTTGCATTTATACCACAATCCTAATTTTTTTTCACATCTAAAGTAGAGGTTGTTTGACCTTCAATAATCCAGAAGAGCTTGTTTAAGATTTGCAGGAGGTACAATGTTTTTTTGTCCTGTGGCTACTATAGGATTCTTCATACTTGTACCTTGATTTTGATAAATTGTTGATCTTGTAGAATATCTTTACCTTATGTTTTCCAAGTCTATCGAAAGTTCATAAAGTTTGGCCTGTTCGCAAATTAATTTTTTCATCTTTTCCTTAACCATGTATGCCTTTTTAAACCATGAATTTTCAGCAATTATCTCATACATGCACCAATTCAAAATCATGTTTATGCATTTCCAAAAATCTCATTGCATTACCAACATCAATGTCTTTACCGAATGTAGTCGAAGCTCATGTTAATATATCAAAAACATTTACTTTACTTACTCTTGAACTATGGAAAGTTTTCACACTCTTCCATAGTCCCCAAAACAGAACCGAACCAATGCAATTCGCTTTAAGTTCGAAAACACTCACCGACAAGCCAAACGATCCCTCGCCAATGCTCCGATGGCAATGCCAAAGCACCAGACACTTATGCATCTTCTTGCACTACCTCTACATCACTAAAAACAGAGCATATTCACATCATAACATGCTCAAACCAGCAGCCACATCAAACCTCCACAAAATTTCCGAAAACTTAGCCGAAAAGAGCGAAAACTAAGCCGAAACGCATCCGAACAACATCAGCCCAAAACTAATGATTCTAATATCTAATCCACTTCAATTATTAACCAAAAACACATCTAAATCATTCTTATACCTCCAGCAACATTAAAACACCTAAAACAACCCCTAAAACAACCGAAAAACACCTTAAAACAACACTGATTGCATTATTCCAGGATTAAATTAATGTACTATCAAATGAAGATTCAATTAATCATTTAATTAATATAAAAACATAATTGAATCCATCTAATTTCAGCATTGAATGAGATCCAAAAAGATTTCACAAAACATTCACAAAATCACTAGAACTAACATTAAAAACCTAGAATTAAGTTTTATTCAAAGATTAGCAAGCTAATACTTGGGAATTTCAATAAAGAACCTTAGAAAAGAGTTAAAAATCCAGAAAATTACCTTTGAGATCTATTCACTAAAAAGATGAAGTTTTCTCTTCTTGATTCCTTGCAAATTGGTGTTGATTTGATAAAATTGATGGTTAGGTTTTGTAAAATATGGAAAGATAATTAAAATGATGTAATCTTTGTGGAAAAAGATGCAAAAATCAGCAAGGAATTGAAGAAAAGAGATGAAGGAAAATGGAGAGAAAATGAGAGAAAAAGATGAGAGAAAAAGGTAGTTTTGAGAGAAAAAAGATTATTATCTTTAATTAAAGTAATTAAAAAGCATTTTGGTGAATAAATTATTATTAAAAATTAAAAATGGGTTTATGACCCTCTAAGGATTCTAAGTTTATCTTGCTTTTCAATTTAGTCTCTAAAACTTCAAATTTTCGAAAATCCCAAATTAAGTCCTCTAATTTTTCCAAAAATTACAAATTGGTCACTTATACATAAATAAGCATAATTAAAAATCAATATAAAGTTCAAATTACTTTCTTTTAATTTTTGAAACATATTTCAATATTTTTAAGCCTTATTCCAAAATTATTATTTTTCTTAATTAAAAATATTCTTATTTTATTTTTTCTCGGAATAATAAATCGGAGAACCCGATTCGACTCGAATCGAATTCTCCTAACTAAGGCCTAAACTAATAACCTAAAAACAAGATGTTACAACTCTCCCACTCTTAAGAAAATTTCGTCCTCGAAATTCTCACCTGAAGCAAACAAGTGAGGAACTGCTCCTCCATACTTTTTCCTTGTCTCCCAAGTTGCTTCTTCGGCACCTTAGTGTTTCCTAAGCACTTTAACCAAATCTATGGTCCTTCCTCGAAGAACTTTTGTATCCACATACAAAATCCTTATTGGTTCCTCCTCATAACTCATATCAGCTCTTAACTCAATCTCCTCTACTAGAACA
The DNA here is from genome assembly GCA_035048815.1 of Abelmoschus esculentus. Classification (NCBI taxonomy): domain Eukaryota; kingdom Viridiplantae; phylum Streptophyta; class Magnoliopsida; order Malvales; family Malvaceae; genus Abelmoschus; species Abelmoschus esculentus. The sequence goes on along the minus strand of JAUCBN010000007.1, from coordinate 13,530,882 downwards.
ACATGAGAAGGATTTGAATTATACTTACGAAGCATCGATGTATTAAAAACATAATGCATCCAACTCAAGTCCACCGACAACCTCAACCGATAAACAACATGACCAATTCGCTCTAACACCTCATTCAGCCCAATAAAACGAGGACTCAACTGACCCTTACGTCCAAACCTCACTAACTTCTTCTATGGGAAACCTTAAGAAACACATTGTCTCCAACAGCATACTCTATCTCTCTACATTTTAAATCGGCATAGGACTTCTGCATATCCGAAGCTTTCTTAAGTTTAGCACAAATAAACTTAACCTTCTCATCCGTACCTTTTAAAACTTGAGGCAAAGAAACATACTTTTGCCCAACTTCTTTCCAACACAAAGGTGTACAACACCTATGCCCGTATAAAGCCTCAAATGGTGTCATCTGTATACTCACTTAGAGATATTGTTATATGCAAACTCCACCAAAGACAATTGTTTCTCCCAAGAACCTTGAAACTCAATGATGCAACACCTCAACATGTCCTCCAAAGTCTGAATAACACGTTTAGACAGCCATTTGTCTGTGGATGATAAGCTATACTAAAGCTAAGCCTTGTACCCAAAGCAGCCTGCAAACTCCTCCAGAACTTAGATGTAAACCGCGGATCTCTATCCGATATGATCAACTTAGACACACTATACAACTTTACCACCTTAGAAAACATACAACTCTACCAACTTATCCATAGAACACATCGTATGCATGACAAGAAAATGTGCACACTTTGAAAACCTATCAACAATAACCCATATAAAATCCTTCTTGGACTCCGTCATATCTTTCTTTAAACCAATCCAAAAGTACACACTTTTAAGATCCCTATACATCTTCACTCTACTCGGATGCATAGCAAACGGACTAGTATGTGCTTCTGCTAAAATAGCTTACCTCAACTCAATATCATCCGGCACCACAATCTAACCCCTAAACCATAACATCTCATCCTCATCAAAATGATACTCGGTTGGTCTACCCTTAGTAATATCCTCCACAAAAGGTACCATCTCATCCTCTAATTGTTTCACCTTATCATCTCAACCAAGATAGGTTTTACTTACAACTCCACCACTCAACCACCTTCCTTTGAAATACTCAACTTAGCATACATCACCCTCAACTCAACTACCATCTTACGGCTCAAAGATTCAGCCATCATATTAGCTTTCCCCGGATGGTATGCAACAGACAACCCACACTTACCCTCTTTGGACAACCAACAGATTCTTTCCTCACACCAAAGCAACAATGCACAACCCACCACACCATCTCGACCTTTACAGAAAACATAACTCAAAAGGAAACCCCTTTTTCTCTACCTAAGATTGATAACCAACTCTTGATAACCGTAACGGTTTCCATACCACCACTATCAAACTAACCTGATTATTGACATCCTCCCACATACCAGGTACCCAACTAAGCCTCTCACCAACCTCCTCCCACACAAGCTTCAAACTAACTTGACACAAACTGTCAACACTGTCTCAAGCAACTCCACCAACAACAACAACTTCATTATGAGTCATATTAACCATATCACAACATCACAACATATCATCCATTTACCTATGAATGATAAAACCCAACATCCAAACGGCAACCTATGTCGGTCTTAAAAACTCTCAAATCTTAACATATTATAGATACACCACTCACACACCTTTCCAATGGGACTTAGAAACCCAAGAAAACCGTACTCAAACAAACGATTGATCCAATAACCCTCATTAGAAAACTCCATACCATCCATAGAACTTACTACCAAACTTATGATGATTCTTTCCGACTTCTACCTTGGCACCTTTACTACTAATAATAACCCAAAGAAGATTGATACTCACTCTTACCTTATCAGCAAGATAAACATTTACACATGATTCAAACATAATCCAAACAAGCTTAGTCGAAAACACATGTTTTCCCCAACTCCTACCACAACACTTACCACCAAACTCATGGAAAAAGATTACCATAAGCCTCGATCAAGATACCATTCCATCTCGGTACTTTTCAAAACAACCATGCGGCTCACCTAACACAAAAAGATTCTCAACACAAAACTAAACCTTGCCAAGAACATATCCTTCACTAGACCCTCAACAAACACCTTGCCACGACCTATCCCCGATCAACTTTACCAAGGTAGAGTCCCGCTCATAGCTCCACCATATACTAGGTCTCACTAAAGGTTAACCGAACATCTTCCCTCGTAACTCCACAATAACCCTGGATTACCCCACATAACAAACTCTCATTGCAAGCATCCTTATGTAAGCCAAGTCATCCCCGATTGCTAACATTCTACAAAACATATCATACAAGAAACTTACCAACTTTGTGTCAAACCCAACATCATACTCATCCCCACGATAATACCTCCAACTTAAGGTTTAGCCACCATAACCAACTCAACACCATGGTTCAAACTTTAAAATCTACATATCATTAAGTGTCTTGACACTTAACCCAAAACTCATTCCCATTATCAACTCATCGATAAACCAACTCTTACCTTAACTATAGCACAACAAAATCCAAGCTTGTAGAACTATTCCTTCTACTAGCTAAAACATCTCTTATTTTATGACCTTGCCAAAGCAGTAACCATATTGGTGAAACATCCACAAACACGAACCCACCGAACACAAACCCTCACAACACCTTTCAATAAAAGTAAACCCACAAGACTGAACAATCGATACAAACCATAAATTGTCCAGCGGTCCTCAATACACCACTTCAAACATCATCAAAATCTAACTTTACCCGAGGTATATCCAACTTAACATCCTGTAAACCCAATATGTATATTTTCCTCCTTTATAGTACAACCAAACCTCCCACGGTCACAACAATCTATGATTCAAACCCTTGATACCACAACTCTCATACCAATATATATCTCATATTTTACTTCCATCCTGACCATACCAGATCGGTCACAGCCCCCGATCTAACTGCACGCTAACCATACTACAAAGAATTCCTTGTAATTTCCATAAAACAATTTCACATCACTCAGAAAAATACAAACCCGCCTTACTTCACAAAACATGCTACAACCTGCTTACAACCTCCAAATCCTAACTAGAAAGAATCCACAAAACTCAGCCCTTCCTTTAGTAATGACCAACTCAAACTAATCATAACTCAGGGTATTTACCTCGGTTTCAAACATTCACAACTCTGAGACCAACCACTCATTCTTCATCCAAGACTATTCCCTAACCAAAAGGGTAGTTTGCCCACTACACATTCAACTCAACACCACAAGAAAGTCCTTTCAACCCCTTTTTTTTCACACCTTCACCTTAAAAGAACCAACCATACTCCACTTGTACCCTCAAGGAGCTACTCGCAAGTGTGAACAAATGTATGCATGATTCCCTGTATGCCCTCATAAATGTCTATGCAAGTGCATGTGCATGTAAATGCGATTTCTAATGTCATGCTCAAGAATGCATGCATGTCCTATATTATCTATAGATATATACATATATATAATCTTACTCTAGGTATGATTATTGTTCACACTCGCAAATAACATCCTCAATTCCAACAACTTCAACTATTATCTTGTTAACTACACCCAAGTCAGATTAGCAACAGTCATACCGGCTTCAGTAGATTAAAATACACCCGAAAGAAGGGTGCAACACCCTAAACTAGCCTTCCCGCATAACCGGAGGCACACTCACTAAGGAGGAAGAAATTACTCTTCCCTAGCAGTTATTTCACCCTCAATCTTGACCATCAATGTACATACCAACACTAACTAGTGACTTACGTCTCAGAAGCATATTCCAAAAACTTTAAACATGCAGTTTAAAACATAATATTCAAGTAAAACAAACTTATATTCGGGCAAGATCCAAGGGAAAATTGAGAGCATCTGAAAATATATTGGCATTGGCAATGTGTAACCGATAACCCCAGTTTAACCATCATTACTCAAAGTACAATCATCATAAATGGATTTTCACATACCAACAACATATCATGCTCAATCACACATATCATGATCAATCGCACATTTAAACACATAACTTAGCAATCTTACACATGCTTTAACCAACCAACTACACACTTTACAAACCTGGATCTGATACCACCAAATGTAACCCCCTTAGCTCGGCCTAGACGGAACCGGCACTAATGGGTTATACGGAGAATATCAAACCAAACCCGCGAAGGTCCGATTTGATAAACAACCCTAAAATCATAATATTTTTTTTCTTCTAGATGCATAATTGTAGTCCTACATGTTAAGGTCTCATACAAGGCATTAACGAAAACAATCTGATCATAAACAAATATCCGTTTAAACACTTAAGTAAATTAAGGATTAGAACGTAAAACTTTTAAATTCTAATAAAAAAGTAGAAATTCTTTTCATCAAAGTTCAATTAAACATGCAAGTATCCCTCACGGAAAATTTCAAGTCAAACGGAGTATTCTAACTTCATCAATTCCATATTTCACTAATTTAGGGACCAAAATGTAAATCTTCCAAATTATAAGGACTTTTCCAAATTGAGTTATTCATCTTTAAATTAAATCAATTTTATGCATCCATGTGAAATTTTAGCTCAAAATAACATCTGTAGATACCCTAATTGAACAAAGAAAGATATTCGGGACTAAAATGCAATTCCAGCAACTATCAACTTTTAGCAGCCAAAGGTTTCGAAACTTCCCTGAAGGTTTCAAAACTTTTCATGTCCAGTAACTTTTCAGAATCGAAATTACCCGCAAGGTTTCGAAACCTTCCCTAAAGGTTTCGAAACTGTTTGGCAAAGGTTTCGAAACTTTAGGTCTAGAACCTAAAAATTCCATCACACTAAGTGAATATCATCGACTCAAACACAATCATCAATCACTAATAACTATATGCATTAATCTTATGCATAAATAGCAACATATAACACTCGATTATCAATGTTAAGAATATCAAGCAAACTATAGGCATGCTACCTAGAACATAATTAAAAACATAACGATCATGCAAGTACATGCTTCAACAATCCAAACATCACCATAGTTCATCAATTAACAATCAAGCAACATAGGTCTTATTTCAATATAAACCAAAGTCAAGTTCACACTACTCACATAGGTTGGGTTTACACATTGCCATGCCCCAACTTATTTGTTAAACATACCGAATTTGGAGTACCCTTTCCCCTTGGTTTCCTTGCTCCGAATGTAGTCCCGAGTGCCTTTATTTTTCTGCAAAGATGAAAAGAGAGCCTAAGCAAACATGCTTAGTGAGGAAGCTCTACACAAGATCATCAATGTATCTATTTAAAACCATAATGTAACTATAGTTTGCAATGCATCATTAAAAACATGCATGCTTAACATTCCATGTCCATGTCTATAACATCAAATCACTTTCTTGAGTATGTTCAACATTATCAATACATTTCATGAATGATGCACAATGTTCTCTTTTAATCAATGTACGCATATTGGCTTCTAGTGTCACTTATTGTGAACCTTAAGTTCACTGAATACACGGATCCATTGTTAGAGACCATTAATCTCGTCATGACACCAAGTCACCATTGACATGACACCAAGTCAACATTGACATGACACGAAGTCACCATTATAGCACTACCACGCACGATTAGACACATAGTCACCCTTGTTACGTGTAGGCGGCTCTACCACGCATGATTGGACACAAAGTCACCCTTGTTACGTGTAGGCAATATTCTTTATTCTCAATAATGTTTATAGTGCACTTAAGACATCCTAATGACATGTCATTCGTATTCGAATCTAAAGTTAGTGTCACTAAGCCAATATCATAATCAAATGTGCATGATAATTTGCAGCTCATAATGCATGCATAATATGTTCACAAATGAACCAAATGTCATGCCCAATGGCACCATCCATTTCAAGTCAAATAACCACATAATATTTCAATTCGTTTTCAGCTCATAATGCATCCATAATGTGCTCAACAAATAAACCGAAAGTCATGCCCAATGGCACCTTTAATTTGAAGGCAAATAACCACATATATTCCAAGTTCATTTTCCATGTTTTCCTTAACCATTTATGCCTTTTAAAATCAAGTATTTTTCGCAATTATCTCATGCATGCACCAATTCAAAATCATGTTTATGCATTTCCAAAAATCTCATTGTATTACCAACATCCATGTCTTTACCGAATGTAGCTGAAGCTCATGTTAATATATCAAAAACATTTACTTTACTTAGTCTTAAACTATGGAAAGTTTTCACACTCTTCCATAGTCTTCAAAATAGAACCGTACCAATGCGATTCGCTTTAAGTCCGAAAAACACTCATCGATAAGCCAAACGATCCCTCGCCAATGCTCCGATGGCAAGGTCAATGCACCAACCACTTATGCACCTTCTTGCACTACCTCTACATCATTAAAAACAGAGCATATTAACATCATAACATGCTCAAACCAGCAGCCACATCAAACCTCCACAAAATTACCGAAAACTTAGCCGAAAAGATCGAAAACTAAGCCAAAACGCATCCGAACAACATCAGCCCAAAACCTAATGATTCTAACATCTAATCCACTTCAATTATGAACCAAAAACACATCTAAACCATTCTTATACCTCCAGCAAAATTAAAACACCTAAAATAGCCCCTAAAACAACCGAAAAACACCTTAAAACAACATCAATTGTATTATTCTGGGATTAAATTAATGTGCTATCAAATGAAGACTCAATTAATCATTTAATTAACATAAAAACATAATTGAATCCATCTAATTTCAGCATTGAATGAGATCCAAAAGGATTTCATAAAAACATTCACAAAATCACTAGATCTAACATTAAAAACCTAGAATTAAGTTTTATTCAAATATTAGCAAGCTAATACTTGGGAATTTCAATAAAGAACCTTAGAAAAGAGTTAAAAATCCAGAAAATTACCTTTGAGATCTATTCACCAAAAAAGATGAAGTTTTCACTTCTTGATTCCTTGCAAATTGGTATTGATTTGATAAAATTGATGATTAGGTTTTGTAAAGAATTGAAAGATGATTAAATTGATGTAATCTTTATGGAAAAAGATTCAAAAATCAGCAAGGAATTGAAGTAAAGAGATGAAGGAAAATGGAGAGAAAATGAGAGAAAAAAATGAGAGAAAAAGTTAGTTTTGAGGGAAAAATGATTATCATCTTTAATTAAAGTAATTAAAAAGCATTTTGATGAATAAATCATTATTAAAAATTAAAAATGGGTTTAAGTCCCTCTAAGGATTCTAAGTTTAGCTTGCTTTTCAATTTAGTCACTAAAACTTCAAATTTTCAAATCCCAAATTAAGTCCTCCAATTTTTCCAAAAATTACAAATTGGTCACTTATACATAAATAAGCATAATTAAAAATCAATATAAAGTTCAAATTACTTTCTTTTAATTTTTGAAACACATTTCAATATTTTTAAGCCTTATTCCAAAATTATTATTTTTCTTAATTAAAAATATACTTATTTGATTTTTCCCCGAAATAATGAACCAGAGAACCCGATTCGACTCGAATTGAATTCTCCTGACTAAGGCCTAAACTAATAACCCAAAAACGGGATGTTACAACTTTGTGTCTCAATTGCTCTTTTAGACCACTGATAAAACTCGAGAGAAAGTATTTCTCCATCAATAAGGTATTATTCAACAACATGTAGGGTTTGAGCTCCTCCAGCTTCTCCTGATACTCTTCAACAGAATTTTTATGTACCAGTTTGTTAAATTCCTCGATAATGTCATCAAAATTCATATCATAGAATCTATGGCATAATTCTGCTACAAACTCTTGCCATGTTACATTATTTTTCTATATAATATACCCATCGAACCACATTTCAGCTTTTTTAATGAGGTACATTGCGGCTATTTCTAGTTTCTGGTCTTTAGGCACTAAGAAAATAGTAAAGTATTTTTCACACCTTTTGGCCCAACTTCTAGGGTTGTATCCCTCAAACATTCGTAAATCGATCCTAGGTTTTAGATTTACTGAATTCCAGAATCCTTCTTGACTTCTTTCTGGTTTAACTAGTTCCATAAGTAAGAAAATGTCCCCTTTTTTTACCGTTGCCCACCAAGTTGTAATTTTTATTTAGTGCAACTTGTGTCTTGTGGTCGAGAGGCTAAGATTCTAGGTTCGTTGGACTTCATGTCATACCTTTCCTTATCATTCATGATCGTGAATTGTACAACTTTCATCTTTTCTTGTCTCCTTTGATTTTTGGCCTATGTTTGTTGTTACTTTGTAGGTGTGTCTGAATCTTCTACCTTCCTCGACAAAAGTCCAATAATCTTTTTCAGGTCTGCCTAGGTTTCTTCAAGCCTTGTTTCTATTAGATCCATACGTTTCTCCATGTTGCCTTTGTCCATCTTCATCTCATCTATCTGTTTTTGGATGGAACTCATGTATGCACCTTCCTTTTTTGCACTCTTTTTGGTCTTACCAGTGTTGCAGTAGATTCTTAAAAACGAGTTCAGGATACCATTTATAACTTTTGTGGATGTAAATTTAAGAGAAGAAGGGGAGATTGAGATAGAAGAAAGGGGTCACAAGAATAGAGAGAAATTGCATAAAGAAGAAGATAAGTATTTCATTGATAATTGTTTGGTTTTCTTTATAATAAGCAGATTACCTATAAGGCTCACTAAGGTTTACTACATGCCAAAGACACTTGGCAGACATATACAATTGTAATAACCGATTGTCATCTAGTACTCAATAGCTTCAATCCTTGTTGCCATTCTTTGGATTATTTGCTTGGCCTCCCACGACATCGTTTTATTCTAGGTCAATGTTATCCTTTTTGACTTTCTTCCCTCCGGTCTTCATTTTAAATTTCCCCAATTCTTCTTTACCGAGCCCTAATTCTCTCTTCCCCTTCCTCGAGCTCTGACCATGAGCCATGATATTCTCACCTCCAACATTGATCCAACCTCCTTATAAGGTTTAAAAATGTGTAAAATCGAAGAAAAACGAAGAGATTTTGAAAAAAAATAGATAATTAACCTAAAAAAATTATTTGAAAAAAAAAGAGTGATATTTAACTTGAAAAGATGCTGAAGAATATGTCTTGGTAAGGAAGAAACTGAAATCTTGGAGAAGGGTTTAAAGCTTGATGCAAAAATAGTATTTCAAGTAAAATAGAAGAAAAACAAAGAGAATTTAAAGAAAAAAATTATGAGAAATTAAACCAATAAATTTTTATTAAAAATAATAAATATTTATCTTGAAAAGATGATAAAGAGTTTGCCTTTGGGAAGAAGAAATTGAAATTTAGAGAATGATTCTTTTTAAAAAGTGAATTTTTGAGTTTTGGATTAAAATTAGAGAATTTTGATTGCTTAGGTTAAAACAAGAGATTAAAAGTTGTTTATATAGGCTTTTGGAATGTTTAGATAACTAGGATTAGGATTAGATCAAAGTACCTTAAAGCTTCAAAGTTTTGGTAATTGCTATTTAGTCACTAAATTTTTAATTTTTATAAAATAGTCACTAATTTCAAAATCTTAGGGATTCAAGGGTTAATTTTAAAAATTGATTTGAACAAAGTCAAATATATGTCAAATAAGAATCTTAGAGTACTTTTACTAGATTTATTTTCATCAAAAAATGATTTTTAAGAATTTAATCCCAAACTAGGCTTAATCGAATAAACTGATTCGCTAGATCTTTAAACCGACCTCTAAACTTATAGTCTCATTTTTGGGGCATTACACATATAACTTTTATTTTAACTAAAGGTATATCAATAGGACATTCAATTCCATGTCACAAGGCTAACATTATCTCAACTAATCAATACATAACATTTTGCTAAAGGCATCTTAACCTAATTTTAACATAATGCTAATGACTTTCAAAACATTCTTACATTAAGCCTTCATTCAAGAAACATAAACATTTAATATCATTAACATGCATAAGCGTACAAGTATTTCAAGTCTCAATAGTATAGACAATATTCACTATGTGATAAACTCATCCCATTGCTCTCTCACTACTATTAATATTATAAAGACATACTTGAGCTTTCACTTAGCGATTACCTAGATCCTTACTTCTCTTTGATGCCTTTACAATAAATAATCTACATTGTAAGGTAAATTAGAGGGTAATCATAATCTTAGTGAGTGAATAAAAACAAGAATAAAAACACCTTGCAATACAGCCCATATTAAACCAATTTCATCAGTTTAAAAGTCAAATCATTCTCTACTAAAATAATCACTCGTGGCTAACATTTCCACTAATAGTAAAAATCAGCAAGTGTTTCATCACGTGGTGCTAAGCCACAAAACTCAAGTCTTACATTCCTCACTTAGCAAGGCTTATAAAATATTTGAATTCAATGTCAAATACTCGTAAACTCTGTTTGTAATAAAATTAATAAAAACATTACGCTTGCGTTTTCTCGATTGGTATTAGTGATCTAATTAGTCTCACCTCAAAGCGTTGGGATAAACGGAAACTTGCATGAAGGTATAAATGACAAGCCATGCCACGTATTGGACTAAACTATCACAATACCACGTATGAGGGCTCTATCACCTAGTCATACCATGCACAAGTTAACTCGTGCACATGAATGGATTAAACCCAATCATGTTTCTCACCGTAGCTTCTGGGATAAGCTACGCTTAAATTTAATAAAACACATATACCATAATTCAAGCAATAACTCTAATACATCACTAAGGAATTTGCCCACGTATATGAATTTTGTAATATAAAGTGAATTGAATATCCTATTGATCAATCAACTTATCCAAGTTTCATCATCTTTAATATCCAACACAAAACCAAAACCAATGCTCAAGTTTTCCAATTAAAATAGTATGTAAGCACATGCATCCTACTAACACATACATCAAATGCATAAACTGATAAAAACTATTTTTTCATATTTTCAAAATAAAACCGTGAGAGAATCATTTGTATATAAAAACTTTTATAAAAACATATCATGAGCATTGAAACGCATGCATATTCTCACATGCACAAATATAACACGAGCATGACTGCACATAGTAAAAACAAGGCACAATATGGGAACCTTTAAGAAAGCAATACTTAAAACTTACTTACGAGTATATAAAGGTTTTTCACACTGTCCCTACACCTACAAAAATTTGAAAAAACATTTAAAATATCGCCAAATCGACATCCCTCATAGTCCACTTACCAATTTACTGAAACTTGCTCGACAAGTCACACAAAAATGTGATTCAACTTTCTGATCTCCCTCAAACTTGTCCCTCTACTTCTTGACCTAATTCAAGCATCAAAACTAGAGGGTTTAGTGCATTATAACACACCCAAACATCCCTCAAGTCATATCAATACATGGCATCCCCTAAAATCACAATAAATCTTAACCGAAACTCACCAAAAACCTCTCCAAACACTACCTAAATCTTAGGTCTGGGATTTGATACTTAGAATATATCTTAATTACATCTAAACACTTCAAAAAATCATATATTTAGGCATCAAAAACAACAATGTAAAACCCTTGAACGGAAATCAAGAAAATAATGGAATTTTTATCAAGAAAACCAATTTTATTGATTAAGAATTTAAAGATTGTTGCAATAAGCCAAGAAATTAGAAATTTCATTAAAGAAGTTTAGGTTTCAGAGGTTTGAATGGTTATCATATCCAAAATTGATCCAACCTCCTTCCAAGGTTTAAAAATAAGTAAAACAGAAGAAAAACGAAGAGATTTTATGGAAGAAAAATATAGGAAAATAAACCAACAAAATTTTATTAAAAAGAATGGATATTTTCCTTGAAAATTTGATGAAGAATATTTCATAGGAAGTAAGAAACCGAAATCTTAGAGAAGGTTTAAAGCTTGATGCAAAAATAGAGTTTTTCAAGTAAAAATGAAGAAAAAATTATAAAGAATTAACCAAATGGACTTTTGTTGAAAAGATTGATGTTTACCTTTGAAAATATGATGTAATGGTTGCCAAGAAGATGAAAATTCAGAATTTTAAGAATAAGTTTAGGTTTATGACACAAAAATGGGTTTTTAGGATTAATATTAAGTGATTTGGGTTATTAATTAAAATTATGGGTTATTAAAATAGTCTCTTGGAAGTCTTAGATCAACTAGAATTAAGATTGGATTAAATACCCTTAAAGATTCAAAGTTTTGGTTTAATTTATAAAATTGTCCTTAAGTTTTTAATTTTTACAAAATAGTCATTACTTTTAAAATCTTAAGGATTCAAGGGTCAATTTTTGAAATTGAGTTGACCAAGTCAAATATATATCAAATAAGGATTTTAGGTTATTTTTCATAATTTTTTTGAATTAAAACTAATTTTTAAGTATTTAATCTTGAACAATATTATACTGGTAAAACTAGTTCACTGACTTCTAGGCCCATTTTGGGGGTGTTATAACTCTCCCCTATTTAAGATACCAATAAAACTCTCTAACTCACACAAGGATCTTACCACAAAGGAATTTTGTTACCAAAACAAAGATTTCAACATAGATCTCGTAAAGACAAGTTTTACTCTCTTCCTAACACCACCCTTCATCACAACTTGAAATAAAACAACGGTACACCAAAAACACCATGACTCGTCTAAACACTCATTGTATTCTCAAGCCAAAAGTAAACACCTTTTTCTTTTCTGGTGACCTAACCTTTTCTTACTTAAGGTTGGCATCTAACTTCTAGAAAACTACAACAGCTCACAACTACCTCCAACAAACTTAACTTTCTCAAGTATATTCCAACACACAAAGGCAAACCAAAACTTCCCACCAAACCTCACTTACTACAACAATATATAACAACTTCCACCAATAGAAAATTTTAAACGATACCACTCGAACACATGACTACTAAACATGGCTACAGACAAATCTACTAACGATAGTACCTTCACTAAGAACCCTGAAGATTCATATTATAGTACCTTAACATACCTTTCCAAACCTAGATAACCCACTTAAACCGGCCACATTCCTATTGACGAGAGAATACCTGAAACTTAACCAGAAACCTAACGTCCGTCTCAAAAACCTCTTTACTGGAAGAGATCAGAGCACCTGGAAAACCATGCACACATAAATGATAGATCCAACTATTCTCAAGGAAAAATTCTCTCTTAATTGTTGAGAAACCAAGTAACATAACTTATAGAGATTTGTTCACACACTCTACTCTACCACCTTTGATAACCACAACATTCTACAAGAGCACTAGCTCTTTGGCTCAACTTATCAACAAAACAAACATTTACTTTCAACTCAACCACATACAAAACAGGTCCACTTAACAACACTTACCCTTAAACTCCTAACGCAACTTCTTATCCCCAGATGCACAACAAACGATTACAACATACTTTGATCAAGATAATAATCTAACATAGCACCATAAAGCACAACCAAGTGACTCAAAACCTAAAGGCAAACGGCACAACAACTAAAAACCCATTAACATAACCTCAACTGTGTCTCGCACATGCAGTTCGACCTAACATCTAATAGCAACTTACCTTTGAACATCTTAACCATGAAATGACTCACCTACAACTCTGTTACTAGACCAACATTCTTCGATAAACTTAATTGAGCCAGTACTGCTTTTGACTTCATAACACTTTTAACTTATCCCACTAAATCGACACCTATCAATACATAACTCTTAAGCAACCTAACTCACACTAAGCATCTAAGATTAACCCATCATGTAACATAAGGTACTTATAATCCTTTTGTTTTGTTACATAACATCATACTTATCCAAAAGTCAATGCCTCATCTAAGGACTAGATCCCCCATAACCAACTCGACAATGCGCCGTTAACAACCTGGATGTACTACACACACAACTTTTCTCAAACAACAACTCACTAACTAGACCATTAAACAACACGGCACTACGGTTAAACAAATCTTATCTCACTTAGATTATTCTAAGCTCAAACTTGTGTTTGTCTAACCTAGACAAGCTTAAAGCTACTTCTTTCTCCACTCACCTTAACATCCTTTTTAATGTTAAGCAGCAACAAAACAAGAGAAAACCAATTGTAAACGGAAAACTCAAAAACAAAAACCCTCGTAGCACATCCTTGTGTTGATCGATCAATTGGGTCTAAAGTGTAGTATAAATATTCAAAATTCGTACGTGTGTGATTTCCTTGTGTGTTGCGTATTGGACTTTAGTTTAAGCTCAAACTTGTCCTCTCTAACTTAGACAAGCTTAAAGCTACTCCTTTCTCCACTCACCTTAACATCCTTTTTAACGTTAAGCAACAACAACACGAGAGAAAACCAATTGTAAATGGAAAACTCAAAAAACAAAAAAAACCTTGCAACACCTCCTTATGTTGATCGATCAATTGGGTCTAGAGTGTAGTATAAATATTCAAAATTTGTACGTGTGTAAATTCCTTGTGTGTTGCGTATTGGCTTTTAGCCTAAAGTTGTGTGATGGGGTAGTACTTTCACATCTGGATTAATAGGGGTAGTACTATCATCGTACACCAAGGTGAGAATTATTATGTTGGGAGTATTACCAGTATGTACATGCTATAGGGGTAGTACTATCATGCAATTGCCCATTTATCCTAACGATTTGCGGTAGTACATAGCAGATCACTAACGTCAATATATGTGTTTGTTTTTCAAAGGTAAGTGTCATGGTTTTTGCTTGTTGCATATGGGACTATGCATGCATTTTTACTAAGATTTTGTGCATTGGTATGCATGTAATTTGAGCATTGTTATGTTGCTAGCATGTAAGACTTTAGATTTGTGCACTGAGATGCATGTGTAAGCCTTCCTATATGAGTAGCATGTAAGACGTGTTTTTACTTATAAAGTGTGTGATTTCAAGGAGGTGTTTTTACTAGATTTTACTAATGGCATCGTTAGCCATGGTTTGATGACACTTACTAAGTTTTTAAAAGTGGCGTTGTAAGCCATGAACATTTTATTTTATAAAGAGCTTGACATGTATTTTTAAATTGATGAAATCGATTTAATATGGGTTGTAGTGCAAGGAGTTTTTATACTTGTTTTTATTCACTCACTAAGCTTACACATATCTTCTTTTTTACCTTTCAATGTAAAATAAATAATGTTGATGCAGCAAGGGGAAGCAAAGATCCAGGTAACCGACAAGTGAAAAGCTCAAGTATGTCTTTTATAGCATTAGTAGTAGTGAGAGAGAAATGGGGATATGATACTATATTTAGAATATTGTTTATGCTTATGATACTTGAAATAGCTATATGCATATACATATTTGACGAATATCAAAGTTGAAGTTAGTTTATAACTTGAATTTGAATTGTCTATTGGTATTCATTTAGTTATAATAAAGTTTATTGAAGTTTGATTATTGTTATCCCTATGTGTGAATTTGAGTGTATGTTAATAATGAAATATGACTATTTATGAGTTAAATCAATTGTTGCTAACTAGATTGCAATGTATCTAGTAAGTTATATATGATATGTGGATAATGTATATTTAGGAATGAAATTTAAGATGCAAGCATGTAATGGACCTAATTTAAGATTGGTAACACAAATTTAATAATTAGTCTTTGAGTTTTTGGAAAATCGCATTTTGGTTCTTAAAGCATATACATACGTTTTAAGACTCGTTTCATATTTATATCCGCTGCAATTGAATATAACCTATGCATGGACATATATGATCAAAATAAAGCATCTAGATAAGATAAAAGAAAAAAAAATAGTCGTTTAATTTTTAGGGTTATTTATCAAGGTGAATCTCTAGATTAGCCTCGATATTCTCAGTATAGCTCGTTAGAGTCGGATGGTGTCTAGACCAGGTTATGGGGGTTACAATGATCGCTTGTGAGTATATTGATGTGTTTCCAGAGGAATTACCTAATTTACCTCTCGACTATGAGTTGGAATTTTATATAGATGTATTACCGGGTATGGCACCTGTGTCCACAGCTCTATATCGTATGGCATCTACTGAGATGAAGGAGTTGAAACAGCAGATCCAAAAGTTTCTTAAGAGAGGTTTTATCCAACCTAGTGTGTCACCTTAGGGAGCATTGGTTTTGTTTGTTAAAAAGAAGGACGGATCGATATGAATGTGTATTGACTATCGTCAGCTTAATAAGGTAACGATAAAGAACCTTTACTCTTTGCTTAGGATCGATAACCTACTTGATCAGTTGAGAGGTGATCATGTGTTTTCCAAGATCGATATGAGATCAAGGTACTATCAATTGAAAGTAATGGAAGAGAATATCCAAAAGATCGCATTTAGGATACGGTACAGACATTATGAGTTCTTGGTGATGCCTTTTGGGCTTAAAAATACACCTACAACTTTTATGAACTTGATGAACCAAATCTTAAAAATGTACTTGAATTAGTTTATGGTTGTGTTCATTGATGACATCTTGGTATACTCACGTTCGGAAGAGGAGCATGACTATCATGTAAGACTAATTCTTCAGGTGTTGAGGGATAGGCGTATCTATGACACGTTTAGTAAGTGTGAGTTGTGGTTGTTTGAGGTGGCATTTTTGCCTATATAGTTACAACAAATAGAATCCGGGAAGATCCTCAAAAAATCCAAGTCGTGGTGGAATGGAAACCATTAAGGAATGTGTTAGAAGTCCATAGCTTTGTTAGATTTTTTGGATACTATAGGAGATTTGTCAAAGGTTTTTCGATTATGGCGACACCGTTGACAAAGTTGCTTCAGAAAAGGGTTCCATTTTTTAATGAGAAAAATAACAAAGTTTTGAGCAGTTGAAAACCTATCTTATAGAGGCACTGGTTTTGACGTAACCAAAACCGAGAAAAGTTCATGTGGTGTTTAGTGATGCTTACTTGAATGGGTTGGGTTGTGTGCTTATACAAGAGGGTAAGGTGGTAACTTACGCCTTAAGACAGTTAAAACCCCATGAAATGAACTATCTCACTCATGATCTCGAGCTTGCGGCAGTTATCTTCTCTTTGAAGATATTGAGGCATTATCTTTATGGGGGAAATGCTACATCTACACCGACCACAAGAGTTTGAAGTATCTACTTACTTAGAAAGAGTTAAATCTGAGATAGTGTAGGTGGATAGAGTTGTTGGAAGACTATGATTGTTTCATAGAGTATCCCCTGTAGGGCGAATATGGTCGTCGATGCCTTGAGTCAGAAGTCCATGTAGTACTTTAGAGACTTATTTGAACGGTTGAAGATGACCGAGGATGAAGGCCTTTTAGCAGATTTATGTGTCTAGCCTACGCTAGTACAAGAGATAAAGAGAGCATAGGTGCTTGACCTGGAGTTGGTAGCTCGGTTGAAGGTAGTTCAAAGAGGTAAGGTGTCGGACTTCAAGGTAAAGTATGAAGGATTCTTATAATTCCAAGGTTGTTTGTGTGCTCCATCTTTAGATGATTAAGGGATCACGTCTTGAGGGAAGCTCATTGTATCCAATTTTTAGTCCATTCGGGTAGAAAAAGATGTATCAAGATCTTCTTACTTTCTTTTGGTGGTCGTGTATAAAAAGAGATGTTTCTAAGTTTATGAAAAGATATTTGGCATGTCAGTAAGTAAAAGCAGAACATTAGGTTCCTTTGGATTTGCTTCAGCTTATTTAGATTCTACAGTGGAAGTGGCATCGAGTGACCATGGACTTTGTCATTGGGTTTTCAGTGATGTTAAGGAAGCATGATGCTATATGCGTTATAGTTGACTGGTTAACAAAGTCGGCTCACTTTTTTCTCGTACCTATGAACTTCAATTTATAAAAGCTAGTACAGTTGTATATCAACGAGATCATGAGGTTGTACGGTGTATCATCGTCGATCATATCGAATAGGGATTTAAGGTTCATATCAAGGTCGTGGAAGTCAATCTATAAGGCTTGGGATAGCAATTTGCACTTCAATATAGCTTTTCATCATCAAATTGATGGATAGTGTGAGAAAGTTATCCAGATCCTAGAGGATATGTCTCAATGTTGTGTTGTGGACATTGCTCAGAGTTGAGAGGAGCAGTTATTGTTAATAGAGTTTCTATAAAAAATAGTTATCAATCGAGCATCAATATGGCTCCTTTTGAAGCCTTGTACGGGTGCAGGTGTAGGACACCTTTGTGTTGGACCAAGCTTAACGAGAGAAGGATAGTGGGTTTGGAGATTTTTGCGCAAACCGATGAGAAAGTGCAAAATATCAAAGAAAGGTTACAAATAGATTTTAACTGTCATAAAGCTTATGCGAATTAAAAGCGTAAGCACATCGAGTTTGAGCTTAGAGAGAAGATGTTTATAAAAGTATCTCCACGAAATAGGATCATCCATTTCGATCGTAAAAGAACGTTAAGTCCAAGGTATATCAAACCATATGAGGTTCTTGAAAGGGTTGGACTGATGGCTTATCGGCTAGCTCTACCTCCAGAGTTAGCGAGTATAAATGATGTTTTTGCGTGTCTATGTTGAGACGCTACCGTTTCGATTCTTTATATGTAGTTCAGCTTGATAAAAACAAAGTCAATACGATTTGACTTACAAGGAAAGACCTTTGGCGAAGGTTTTGTGGAGGAACCATAGAATCGAAGAAGCAATGTGGAAAGTTGAAGAGGACTTCAGAGCCCTTTATCTGTATGTCTTCTTGTCAGGTAAATTTTGATAAAATTTTCTTTAAGTAAGGGAGAGTTCTAACGACCCATATTTCGGATTCGAGTGTTGGGTGAACCTGAAACGTTGGGCTTCAATGTTTAGGCCTTGGTTGAGCCTCGGGTTTATGTGTTATGATGGTTTTGGGGGCTTGTGCTTGGGTTGTTGGGTTATCTTTGGTCCAATATGATTTTGAAAGGGGTTTATGGTAATTTTATAAGTTGAGGACAAATAAAAGGAAGGGGAGTAATGTTCTCTGTAGAAAAGTTTGTTGGGTGAAATCATATCTTCTTCTTTTCGCCCTCATCCCTTCTTTCATCTAAATTAAAGGTTAAAAGGGCTATCTTTCAGAGTTTGGTCAAAAATTCCATTTTGAGTGTTGAGGATAAGTTATAGAGCCTTGGGAGATCTACAAGTTAAGGTAAAAATGGTTTATTTTGGTAGAGATTGTTGTTGAAGTGCTTGAAGAGGCAAGAATAGGAGAAAGGTGTTAAAGGGTTGATTGTTTGTTTCTTTGATATTTTTAGTTTCTAAACGTTTCTTATAGAGAAAGAAGTTAGGGAATCTTCAAGAAGGATTGGCGAGGAGAAGCCTTGAGGGAGTTGGTTTTTCGGTTTGTATATCGTTCTGCTTAAGGTTGGTACCCCTTTAACTATCATGGAATCATACATCTCATGAATTTAGGTTGTATTGCTTGTGGTATGCATGTTTGATTAGTTTGGTAGCTTAGGAAGCCTTTAATGGTGAATTTAGGGATTGGATGATTCGTGACTTAAAATTGGTAGTATCGCACCATAAACTTCTTCAATGTTGTGTAGGAATGATTAGGGATAGAATGGTATAGTTTTGGCCAGTGATCTTAGCAAATTTTAAATCCAGACCAGTATTTTTGTGTAAGAATACCGATACGGTTGAAAGTGTGTCATTACCATGGAGAGAAAATAAGGTCTTAGATACTAGGCATATTGATACGTCAATCCCTCATATCGATACCTTTTGCTTAGTTCAAATTCTAGAAACGTTTTTTGGTATTGATAAGTAAGGGTGTATCCATACCACTATTGCATTGGTTTAAGACTAAATAGGCGTATCCATAAGCCATATTGGCGTATCGATACTGGTTTAAATCAATATTAATATGGGGATAGGTTGTATCGGTATGAGTAGGCAAATTTGACTCTTGTAAGGTAACAACATATCAGTATACCTTGGGGGTGTATTGATATTGGGAGGCGTACTGATACCCCATATATGCGTATCGATACTTGCAGGGTAATCTATCCAAAGATTAACACTTTCATTCGGGAGCTTTATAATTTGTGTTAATGGGTTTAAAGGGTCTCTTAAGGTATAAAACAAATGCTAAAACTGAGAAATTGATAAATTAATCTCAAATATGCATAATTGGGCTAAAAAGAGTTGGTAAGACTTGGTTGTTTAATGGAATGGTAGAAATCAAAGGAATTCTTGGTGATGTTGACGAATTGTGATAGCTAGAACCTTGCTATGTGCTGATAGGTTTCTTAGATTAGGGAAAACCCTTGTACGATAGGAATCTAGATACCCAAAATAGTATTGCAACACAAAGAAGGCCATCTGATATAATATTCTGTGTAATGTATTGAAGACTATTCTGAGTGGAGGATCTCAATGCTATGTGAACGTAGGCCTCATTCAAAGATGCTCAATCTAACATTCCGAGCATGGGATTTTAAAAATCTCGATGTTGTATGGACGTGAGCCTTAATTCTCGAGTGTAGGATCCTAATATTATATGGACACAAGCCTCACTCGTAGTGTAGGATCCCGATATTGTATGGACACGGGCCTAACTACCTTGTGGTTTTGGTTTGATATGTATATGTTGTGTGTGTTAGTATACATGCATAATGTCATGTGTTTAGGCGACTATGGTAGCGTCATTATATCATGCTTGATATTACATGTATTGCTTTGCTTTATTCATGATATGTGTGATGTTTGTCGAATGGTGGTGTACCCACTGAGCTTCTGTAGCTCAGTGTTTCAAAATGTATTTTCGTGCGTAAGTTAGGTGAAGTCAGTAACCGGAGGAGCACCATCAAGGTTTGGATTTTAGCATCGACTTAATGACAGAGTACAAGTTAACTGATGTATGAGGCTAGTACTTACCGAATCCTATATTATTTGTAATTTGTAACTCTTATTTGAACTTGATCGAGCTGAATGTTTTATGGGTTGTATTAAATGGAGATCCAACTATTTTGAATTACTTGGATTTATGTTTTGATTCAAATTTGAATTTAATGGATTTGTTATGGTTTGGACTTCGCTATTTTGGGCTTTTGAAAAAAAAATTCGAGTTTGGGGTTTGGGGGGAAGAGGCCCAATGTGAAATCGAGTCGAAGGTGTTACAATTATCTCATTTATATGATTCTAAATATATTATTCATTTTCTAAACCCTCTTAAGTATTCAAACGTTGTTTCAACGTGTAACAAGTACCCTCGATCCACCAAGGATCTTTAAGCAAGTATAATCCAAGTAAGCCTTGTATTAACTACTAAGCCATTTGTATAGAATTTACCTAATGAGGATTAAACTCAGTTTATAAGTTTTACAGTTTATTTTACACTTTTAGAGACCCATTGCAGTCTTTATTTCGAATTATAGAGCCACCGAACACTAACTCAAATTCCTTAGACAGATTGTTCTACGCGTATCGATATGCCCACTTAGGGTAATGGTACGCCTCACTAGGGTATCGATACTCCCTACCTGAGTATCGATACGTAAACATCATTCGAAGCCTCGACCTAAAACTCGTATCGATACGCCCAACACTCATATCGATACCCAAATCTGATACACGAAAACCCTATATTAGAACTTTACCCGTACCGAAACGCCCTAAATGCATACCGATACTCGAAGTCATCTTCAACCCAATGGAATAGTGTTACTGATACGCCCTCTTGTATCGGTATACAAAGACGATTCCGAAAATCAAAAATTACTATGATTATCGATACGCTCCCTTGTGTATTGATACGTCTCTCACAAATAGACTCCTAAAAATACTTTAACATACCGGTAATCCACTAACCGTATTGGTATGTCTTCCCAAAAATAAAGGTCTAGTTCGAATTTCACCTAGAAATCCCACTTAACCTAATTAGTTAAGCTCCAAAACATCCCTACAAATTATTGAAAGTGTAATAAGTGGTTTTCTAACAATTTTACATCATTACGACCCTAAATACAAAATCTACCATCTATAGGGTTTTAAGCTACAAAAGCACCAAACCAGCCAATCATAACCCTTTAATAAGGCATTCATTTTATGAGCCTCGTGAAGTGCAGGAGTCAGAAATGTACTGACCTTAAACAAACTAACCTAGATTAGATCCTCTCCCAAGCTCTTGCTACCCTTCTTCCTTGCTCCAAGCTTCAACTCCAACTCCCACTAACTTTGAGGATTAATACCTTAGAAAATAGATCTTTGAACACTGATTAAACTTCCCTTAAGGAGTAAAGCGGGATTTTCACACTAAAACAGCAAATTTCCACCTTTTCCTCTTGGTTGGAGATGAATTTTGAAGGAGAATGGAGAGATAGGTAGAAAGAAGTGAGAGACATGGATGATCTCATTCCCTTTACTCTTTACAGAAAACACTAAGATTGGCAGTCCCTCTTTCTACCCATGGAGAAGTACAACTTTGCCCTACAACTTTCATTTCTTGCCCACTCACAATCCTAACATTCAAGCCCACTAACAATCCGAAAAGCCCAACAAGAAAAAAAATCAAGGCACAACATGATGCAAAAGGCTCGAATAATTGATCTAACTTGACGATCAAAGGTTCGGGTCAACGCCCGATATTGACATGGAAAAATTGAGTCGTTACACATATACTTAGTCAAAGTTCATATACCTCAATTTAACAATCATTTTAGGCCCAAACAGACCCACCAAGTCTATTAATACGAATTATTAACCCTCCAAACTCAATGCTAGAAACTTGGATAGATTGGTTTATGCATATCGGTACGCCTACATGGAGTACCGATACGCCACTAACCAATATCAATATTCCTCCATTGAGTATCAATACCTAAAACTCATTCAAACAAATTATTTTTTCCTTACGCTCATACTAATATACCTATTTAGTATATCGAAACCTGATACCAGTACAAGAACCACCCGTATCAATACTTGATGTCAATAGAATAGTGGTACTGATACGCGTCCCCATACTGGTACCTAAAATCGATTTTGTTTTTAAAATGTAGAGGTACAAATATACGGGGCAGTCGTATTGATATGCATCCTTGAAACCCCTATTTTTCCTCTCACAAGTATCGATACGGGTATCTCCCATATCAGTACTCGAACCTAGATTTTCAACTCTCAAGCACGGAACCAACTCTTTTACTATCCAAAAATCATTCTAAAACCACTTAAAGCTCTCCTATAAGTTCTTTGTAGTATATTAAGTGAGTTTCTATTAATTTTATATCATATCAACCCTTAATTCAAATTTCACCAATTTTAGGGTTCGAAACTATACATACACCCACTGGCATTCCATAACTATAAAATCAAGCAAGACGGTCATTATATGAAGCTCAAGAAATATAAGAGTCATAAATGTACAGACCTTAAGTTAGAAATCTGAAATAAAGCTCACACCAAGCTCTTGATACCCTGCTTCCTTGCTCCAAGCTTCAAGTCTAACTCTCTACCAACTTTGGGGATAAATATCTTAAAAGATAGATCTTTCCTTGTTGTTTAAACTTTCCTTGAGGTATAAAACGAGATTCTCACCAAACAACGAAAAGATTCTATCTTTTCATCTTGGGTTTTAAAGAGGAAGATGATGGTAAGAGAGACGAAAGTAAAATGATATCTTTTTTTTAGTAGGGGAAAAGAAGAGGAAATAGACTCTTTGTCTTTTTGGGGAAGAGTTACCACTTTACCCATCAACCCTCATCCTTTGCCCACATACAAGACCAACATTAAAGACCACAACATGGAAAGCCTACTAGAACCAGAAACGAAACCCAAACTGAACTATCAAACTCGGACGTTCAACTCGACTTGATGATCCATGGTTCAGGTCAACGCCCGATGTTGACTGGAAAAAATTGGGTCGTTATATAAAATATTTTTGAAAGTCCAATTTTTATAATCAATATTTTTTACTAGTTATCTAATTATTTTTTATTATATACCATAATTATAATAAGTTATTTTAAAAGTTGGTTTTATATAACAAATTAATGTTAGATCCTGTTATACTAATAAATAAGAATAATAAAATTAGATTTTAATAAATATGTAATTAAATAGATCTAATTATTTAGGTATACTAACATCTATGAATAAAAAAATTATACTTGTATTTAATGTAAAAACAGATCAGAACCGAAAATAATTTAAATGTAAAAAATGAAAACAACAATATAAACTCCAAAAATTATAATCTCATATCTGAATCGAAAATAATTTAAATATAAAAAATAAAAACAATCAATTACAATCTCAAAAAATTTAAGAGAGAATTAGTTTTTAACCACTTGATTATAACCTCTAAATAAATTTTCAAATTGTTAAAATTTAAATCTTTAATCTATTATATTACCCTTAAATATGATAAGATCAACCAAATGGAGTATTTTTATTATTTTTGAGTGAAATGTCATGGAAACAAGCTGCTCCATAATCTCCTCAGCGTATAATATGATGAATCTGTAAAATAATTCATGGGACCATGTATGTGTATGATTATTCGGACTCAATGCTTTACTTATTGATTATTTAAAACATCATGCTTTATTACTTTTCATATTTCTCATATTTTTTTCAAATTATTTTAGAATGTTCACAATACTTTTAATTCCAACAAAAGGAATAAAATAAGAAAAATGGAATGTTAGGTTATTGACCTATACTGTTGGGTTTGTTTCACAATTCACATGAAAATATTTTGAACAAAACTATGTAATTTGTAAACAACAATGGCAGGTGGAGTTTAAGCATGTTCCGCGAAAGCTCAATTTGGTACTGATTTTAGAAATTATATTTAAAAACGATTTTAAAAATATGTTTAGATTGTTTGGTTTAAATTAAATGTAATGCGATTGATATTCAATTTTTTGATATATCGAAGATAAAATCTTAATTATAATATCGATAATGTATATTTAATTGAACATATTTTATCAAAAGTTGTAATTATCTTATGATAAGTGGTAACATAACGATCTTATAGTTATTCGATTTCATGTTAAACATTCAGTAAATATGAAAGATAGAGTGAACAACTATGATGATGGACCATGATAGAAGCATCACAAAATAAAATTCAAATCTTTTTAGTTGAAAAACTCAATCTTACCATTAAATCACAATTACATTAATAAATTCAAATTATTACATCAAATATATAAGACTAATGAAACACGAAAAATTTAAAGAAAATTTGATAAAATAAACATTATTTAGAGTTTTTGACCAAGCTTTTTAGTTGGAAAAATCCCCAAAAGAGTTAAAAAGACAATTGTACACATACTTCACACTATGATTTGCAGCTATGTTTGAACACATTGTTTACCTTATTATTGTATGTATCTGCATTATTAATGCTATAAAAGCTTCGTTTAGGTATCCAATTAGAAGACAACAACTAAACATCCTCCTTTTCCATGTCTAACTCGGATTCCTACTTATAAGCTTTGGATACTGCTTAGTGGGGACATAAAGATCTGTGTTTCCGGTGCAAAATGTCAAAGACAAATTTGGACTGGAAAAATACTACTATGAGTTCTAAAATAAAAATCTCACACAGTTGTTTTCCATATATGTATTTGGTCAACTATTCCCACACTTTGGAGGAGAGGAAAGTTGGTTTATTTTCAAAACACCATTTGCTTTTTTGAAATAATTTTTATATTGGTTATTGTGTAATATTTTACCCCTCTAATTTATTATATTTATTTTTCATTATTATCACTTCCATTATTTGTATTACAATTATATTATTTTTTTCTTTTATTACTATTTGACTATTTTAATTTTTATTATTTTTTCACTAATTAAGTTTACGATAAACTATCCTAGTGATCAATCAATTAATTGGGAATACCTATTTTGGTCACCCAACTAAAGAACTCGTCGATCAGGTCACCCAACTTTAAAACCCTACATATTTGAGTCATTGTCGTTAAAATTCTAACGAAAAGTTAACGGTGGTGATGTGACTGTTAATTAAAATCTGTAAAATTATACATTTAATCCCTACAATTTATTTATTATTTCAATTTAATCATAATTTTAAATTAGAAAATAAAATTAATCATCCAATCCAGTGATGACATATGTCACCATCAGATTAAATGATTAATTTTATTTTCTAATTTATTTTTATTAAATATTTATTATATATTCCTCTCCAATCAAGTGGTGATACGTGTCACCACCTGAATAGGAAGAAATAAAATTTAAAATTTGTGAAGGCAACAAACCACTAGGCTAGCACCATCTTTCTGCTATAAATCATAACACATATTATTTAAAGACTACTTCTTTGATGAAAATTAAAGAATATAAAATAAAATTAATGGATTTAAAGCCGGTTGGTATTCCATGAAACACAAGAACAGAGGAGGAATCAACTCGGGAGAGTTTTTTTTCTCCAGATTTCACGATTGTGAAAGTAAAAAAAAAAAAAAAAACATGATTAAAAACATAAAACATAAGAGTTTGGATTTTCATCCCTTGAAAGCAGTTGCAAAGATCATGATCATGCTTTGTTTCTACAGTCATCGACAGAAAATCCTCCGTTGTGACCTCCGTCGCCTCATCATAGACAGAATATTATTCTTCATTGCCTTCTCATCAAATTTTTAAACCGTCTTCGTATTGTTCTTCTCTATTGCTTCAACGAAGAACATGAAATCAGCAACCAATTTTTCCTTTGCGGCTTTCTCATCCAGCATGCTTTGTTTTTTCTCTCAAGCATTTCCCGCTCCTCGGTCTTGTCTCGAAGCACCACTTAATTACCTCTCAGCTTCTTTTTCATCCTCCTTGTCTCCTTTCTCTTCCTTTCTACTGCAGATTCGTTAGCCATATCCATAACTATATATGTTAAGGATCTTGTTTTGTTTCATCCAAAACGAAAAAGAAGTTATATTCATAATCTAAGACCATATTATTTACGGATGTAGTTAAGAATAGAAAGCAAACAATAGAAGTGAAATCTCAGAAATAGAAATCTAATCATATTTATGGATAATAAGATAGATTTCGGGAAAGGAACATGTCGTTCGCTGAGACTGAGAGAAAACTGAAATAATAATAAATTGTAGGCATTAAATAAATAAATTTACAGATTTTAATTAACAACTACATCACTATCGTTAATTTTTTGTTAGGATTTTAACAGCGGTGACTCAAATAGGTAGGGTTTTAAAGTTGGGTGACCTAATTGACAAGTTCTTTAGTTGGGTGGTCAAAATAACTATCCCCAATTAATTAGGTGGTCACTAGGGTAGTTTACTCTTAAATTTATTTATAGTCACTATTGTTTTTGTTGTCCTCTGGAATTTTAGAGTTTTACTCCGACTTATCTAAATCAATTTGCGTTACACACGTGATTTTGTTAGGTGAGTCTCTCAATAAGAATTATCTGTAAACACAAAGCCTCGAACATGTTTAAGTGATACAAAATTACTTATCACTTGAACCAAGTCTCTTTGATTTATTTGTAGTCGTATTATATTTTAATCATTTATCATTTATATTTTATGATTTTTTAAACATAGGTTTTAATATTTTATTTTATTTACAGTCAAGTTACATGTAATTATATTTATTTTTAGTTGATCAAATTTAAATTTTTAGTTCCATCTCTATTTACGTTTGATTTTATATTATATTAGTAAATTCATAGTAAATATTTCATTTAAAAATACATTTACAAAATTTTATTCAACTAATGAATGCATGTAGAGTGATAAAATTTATAACAAATTTCATATTTAGGATATTTATTTTACTAAATATTGAATTTAACTATTTTTATTTAAATATTATATAAAAGTATAAAACAATAAAATAGAAACAGGATACTATTTATATAATTTAAGAAATTGGTGTTTTAATTTTTTTAATTAATTATATATAAAATTTATTTATGATATCATATTAATCAGTCGTTCAATATATAAAATTTTTAAATTATAATATTAACTCAATCTATATAATTTTCTTTTATTTATTGTTATAACTGTAATACAATTGCAATAATAGTCCATTTAATCTAAGTAAATATAATAAAAATTAATTATATCCAATTTAATCAACTTTGATGGGTAAAATTATTCTTACCCCTCCTCTATTAGTAATCTTTTTACAGACATAATAATTGGAAAAATTAAGAGGTTGATGTCCACTAGGGTTAAACGTGTGCATGGCAGGGTTGTAATAATATTAAATTAAATTCTATTTAAAAAATTAAAAATTTACCCTAAACATTGGGGACGTGATAAAAAAAGGTAGGCTTTAACAATCAATAGCGGCCATTCTTTATTTTCATGCTCTTGGAGTAACAGGGAAGCATGCCTGGTTACAGTTAGCAGCAATTCCTATCAATGATGTCAGTAATAATACTCTCTTTTATTATTAGTTAATATTTTTGAAAAAAAATAACTAAGTTTTAAATATTTTACCTTTTTATATATGAGATAAAATTTCGTATTTTTATTTAATTTATAAATTTTAATTTAATTATAAAAGATATATATTATTGTATTTAAACTTGTCTTTAAGGTGTAATATACTATATTTTTATCTGTATGATTATTTTAATTCATTTTTAATATTCAATTTGATAAATGTTTTGTCCAATTAAGTATATGAATTTGACTATTAAGTTCAAAATGGCACCTAAACTTGATCTGATGGTTCATACAAATCATTTATCTTAAGTAGCAATTGAAACCTAAAATGAAAATTTAGACATTAACTTAAATTCGAATTTAAGTATTTAATTGAATTAAAAAATCAAACATTAATTTGCACATTAAATTATATATTTACCCAAATATAATTTCACTGAAATTCAATAATAGAATTAAACAATAACTTAGTTGATAATTTGGTAACGAATTTAATGTACTAATGTTTTAAATAACGTGACTGGTATAGCAATGATGGACGAAACCCACAAATTTGTTGCCAAACAAATGTACCAACTTGGTAACATCTTTAGCAAGTATCAATGGGTTCGAGAACATGGATAATTTCTACCACCAGAGTAAAAAAAATATAAACACAAATACTTTTATTCAGTTATTTACTTTTAAGAATAATTATTATTTAAAATGAATATATAAATAAATTTAAACGAATATAAATGAATCAATGGTTTATTAAACAATCACAAACATAAATAAACAAATAGATCTTTTATTCGTATTCATTCATTTAATTAAACAATCAAAAAATTTGTTTAATAGATATATAAATATAACCGAACTTTCCATCAAATGATTCAATGAGTGTGTTTAATTTATTTACAATTTGCCCATAATTAAATTTTATCCGCTTAAAAAATTATTTATAATATTATGTAAATTTAATATCGCCGTGATCTTATGAGATCTTTCATCATTGTTTTGAAGTAGATTATCATAATTCATTATGCATCCATGAGCCAAGTTGCAAAATCCATTTAATTACTTGTGCAAATAAATAGAAAGGAATAAATTAGCATTAAAGGCAAATATTTTCATTAAGGGATAAATAAAAACGGTCTTAAAAAGAAATAACCATCTATGGATAGAATGTATGGATTCAGAATTAAATTATATTAATATTAAATATTAACTGCAAATTAAAATATATAATTTTTAGATTTATATACGATGTATTGTCTAAATTATATGTATCATTGAGAAAAAAAATATTTTTCCTTTATTCTTTAAGAATATTACTTTTTATGTCTCACACTAAAAAATTAAATTTAAAATATTAATCTTAAATTTTATCTTTTAAATTTTAAACTTTACGTCTAAATCTCTAAATTTTAATTTTAAATTCTAAACTTATTTTTAAAAAATAAAATACTAAAAATAATATAATTAAGAGGTAAATGGTTTTCATAGGTATCACATATGAATTATAATTCTTCACCTTATTAATGAATAATAGAAGAGATTTTATTGAAAGAATAGAAAATAAATATTCTCTTTACACAATTCCTGGAATGATAAATTCTAATTCAGTAATAGTACATTTATTCTACTTTTAACCCTTAAATTTTATTGCGTGCCTTTTTACCATGAATATTTATATTATTTGTCAACTTGCCCAAATATGACGAAACTATTAATTCTTTTTTTTTTCATGCCATCAATAAAATAAATAAATTTAAGGGATATTATGTTCTTTTTAATTTCATATTTTTTAATATTTTGATTTTATAAAAAATAAAATAGCTAACATCGATATTTTAGTAAGAATAAAATATATTTATTATTTCATCACGTCTGAGTCAAATTTATATAAATAAAAATTTGAGGGCTAGAAAGAATGTAATAAAAAATTTGAAGGCTAAAATTACTAAATTTATAAAACTAAGGAACCAAAAAGGTCACTCGGCCATTTATAATCTATTGACCTTAAACCGGTCTTTTATAGGCTTTACAACCTCCGTAGGTGTAAGCTGTAGTAGCCTCATTAAAAAAAAGTAAAGTACACAAGTGCTTATTAAATTCTCCTAAAATTATAAAATATTCACTTAATTTTTTAAAATTATATAATAGTTATTAAATTTTAATTTTTATTATAAAATATTATTGAATTATTAATTATTGTTAAATAAACGATATAATAATTAAAAATTTAAACAGTAATGTATTTAATTTTTTTATTTATATATATTTTTTATTTTTTTTATTATATCAAAATTGATTACATATATAAATATTAAAAAATATATATTGTTATATAAATTTTTGTGATTAATATATTGTTTAATTAACTGTTATTTAATATCATTTTATAATAAAAAGAAAAATTTAATATTTATTATATACCTAAGCTTTGTTATATATACGTATTTAGAAATTATTTATAAAAAAGGGTTTCGATTTACACATGATCGGCACCGACCCGGACTCACTTAATCGGCCCAAACCGTAAATTATGGCAGCTCGTGTGGGGTAAAAGGAATGCCACCGTGTGCATTAGAGAATTCCACGTGTTGCATAACATCATTAAAATACAAAAAATTATTAAGCGAATCATTTCATCATAGTTTCATAATCATAATTATTTATTTTAATTTTTAAATTAAATTATCTCTTTTTCTTTTACATATAATTAAGGGATAAATAATTATTAAGTAATTATTTAAAGGTATAAAGATAATTTTAACCCTTAACGTTTATAATTTTTATCGTTTTGGTCCTTATTCTTTTTTTGGATAAGTTTAGCCCTTAACCTATATATTTTTGACAAATAACTTAATTTTTTAACCATCATAATAACTGGATCGTTAAAAATTTAACGATGATGACATGTCATATGCATATAATAATATATTTAAATGATATGACATCTAATATATAAAATACATATATATATATATGAAACATAATTTCATTCTAATATAAAATATAAAACAATTAAAATTCAAATAAAATATTAAAAATTAATTTATTCTAAAATAAAAGGCTATTAAATATTCTCAACCCTAATTAATTAATTAACTTTTTTAAGATAGAATTTTGATTCTATCGTAGTTAGGGTTGAGAATATTTAGTAATATTTTATTTTATAATTAATTAATTTTTAATATTTTATTTGAATTTTAATTATTTTATATTAGAATAAAATTATATTATATATATATATGTATTTGATAGGTTATATATCATGTTATTTAAAATATATTATCATATGCATATGATATGTCATCATTATTAAATTTTTAACGGTTCAGTTATCATAATAGTTAAAAAATAATTTATTTATCAAAAAGATACAGATTAATGACTAAATTTATCCCAAAATATAAAAACTAAAATAATAAAAAATATAAACACTAAGGGTTAAAATTATCTTTATACCTTATTTAAAAATAAATAATTTTAATTACTTAAACCACAAATAATTTATAAACAGAATTACCTAATAATCTCTCTTGAAATACTATTCACTAAATGAAAGTTCTTCCAAGGACCATTTGGCTATTTCTCCGTCAAAGTTGTACAACACTAGTTTACCAGCAAAATCCCACTCAACTGTCCGTTTATTTTACGGAGGAAATAAACATAAAAATGGTTTACAACGTTAAAGAAAAGCTAGTGAGTCGTCGCCGTCCAACCAAAACTGTCGGAAACTGTTCAACGACGACGACTTTAGCTAAGAAGGAAACAAAAAAGAAAGCTAGACACTCGATACAAGAGGATCTAACAAGAATAAATCGCCGATTTCTTCAAAATAATCGTCCATTTGATCATCCTCTTGGGAAATGGACGGCGACGAGTATAGCTCGAACTCTAGAGGCGACGACGTATCGGGTAAAATGTCGTCGAAATGTTGATCGAACACTTTACTGTCTGGAAAAATCGATGAACTATCATCAAAGAGTGATAATACCGGAACCGGATCATTGAAGAACTCATCGAGGAAAGGGAAATCAAGAGGCAAATAATCTCCCGAATCACTGGTTGCCGGTTCTTGAACCTGGGGCGGCGATGGCTTGCTTTCTTCCTCTTGGAGTTCATGAGCCGGTCTTTTGGGTTCGACCGATGTTTCTTCTTCACTCGATTGAGTTTGAAAGTTGAAGACTGAAGTTGGAGACGAAAGATTGCGAGGTGAATCGCCTCCCGATTGGTACCCGGAAACCGATGGCATGTCTACGTTTTCTGATTTTCCGATACTTTCTTCAGCCGGTGGAGTGATGAAGTTGGTTAAAGCGTTGGGCCCTCGGAGCTTGATCGCTGCATTGTCGTAAACCAAGGCAGCTTCTTCAGCAGTGTCGTAAGTACCCAACCACAGCCGTACACGGCGAGCTGGGTCTCGAATCTCCGCTGCCCATTTCCCCCAGGGCCGTTGCCGTACACCTCTGAACTTCCTCCCTTTCCCGTTCCCGTTCCCGTTCGATGAAGAAAGCTTAAGTGGTCTCCGGTTGGGCTCAGTGACGTCAGCGGCTGCGGCTGTCCTTTTGCGAGTATTGCCTGGAGCAGTGGTTTTAGAAGCGGCGGGCTCGATGCTGATCTCGTTGACATAACACTTCACTCTCCGCCTACGACAATATAAATCTGCTTCGTCGTCGCTGGAGGAGTCCGTTGCGTCAGGGTCCGTCACTAGTACCCGAACGAGCTTCGTGGTCTTCATATAATGTTCTCCGAACATTTTTGTGAGTGTTTTATGCTGGGTGTAAGTGATGGGACATAGCAAATCTTGTTTCATGTTTGGGTGTTCTCAGAATCTGCAGAAATAGAATCAAATCATTCAAAAACAGTAATAAAATGTTTGGGGATGTGAATGAGAGAAGAAGAAGAAGAAATGCTTGTCAATGGAACACTTCAAGAGGGGAGAAGGAAAGTCGGAGTGGTATTTAAAACAGTGTAGGGAGAAAAACCAAGAAACTAATATTCCAGGGCCAGGCAAGTGGAGTGGGGCAGAGTGAGTTGTGCCAATGTTCACACTGAATTTCCTTCTTTATAGGTTCCAACAGCCGAAATTGGAAAATCCTCAAACATTACCATACCATAATTACTCAGATCTTTTAAGAAAAATAGTTGGTCAAGTGTAACCCATTCATAAATTATGAAGCTTTGGTTCATTCACCATGGACAGAAAATAAATTGTTTATTTTTAAAATTTTATTTAATAAAGAAAAAATATTTGATAAATTGCTCGTGTAAGTTTTTAGTTTATACGGCTGTTTACTTTAGGGATTAATCAGTAGTCATATGCTTGAACCTTAAATAAGTAGTTTTTAGATATTTTGTTTAAAAATTATATAAAATTAGATTTTTTTTTGGAATCAACACATCAAATTTTTTATTTTAATGATTAATTTTTTTATTGTGAGTGTCTTTTTATTAATTTTTAATTGATTTAGTACCGTTTAATTCATAATACAGACGTAATTAATGACTTTATACGATATATAATTTAATTATCTTTGCATATATTATATATAAATTAGTTGGTTAAAATATTGTTAGAAATAGACTTAAATTTTAATCGATAATATTTAGTTGAAATTCTAATTAATTCTACTGCGTGTGTAAATTGATTTTTAAAATATTTAAGGCATAAAGATAATTTTAACCCTTAACGTTTATAATTTTTATTATTTTGATTTTTATTTTTTGGATAAATTTAATCTTTAACTTATATCTTTTTGACAAATATCTTATTTTTAACTAGTATGATGATTGATCGTTGAAAATTTAATGATGATCTCAGGTCATATATATATGATAATATATTTTAAATGATATGACATTTAACCTATCAAATATATATAGAATATAATTTTATTTTTAATATAAAAATATAAAATAATTAAAATTTAAATAAAATATTAAAAATTAATTAATTATAAAATAAAAGACTATCGGTGAATCAAAGGTAAAAGATTTTGATACTAGTCAATTGAGTTTTTACTATTTTAATTTAAAATTTAGGTATTTTAGTATTTAATTTAAATTGGAAGGTTTAGTTTTTTACAAAGATTTTGAACGGATAGATTATGTCGTTCTTCCATCACTAAGGCAACATGTTTGATTATTTTGAAGTTTTTTCGTTTTGGATTGTGTTCATATTTTTTTAAGATAGAATTTTAATTTTATTGTAGTTAGAATTGAGAATGTTTAGTAGTCCTTTATTTTAGAATTAATTAATTTTTAATATTTTATTTAAATTTTAATTATTTTATATTTTATATTAAAATAAAATTATATATTATATATATATGTATGTATTTGATAGGTTAGATTTCATGTCATTTAAAATATATTATCATATGCATATGACAAGTCATCATCGTTAAATTTTTAACGGTCCAATCATCATACTAGTTAAAAGATAAGATATTTGTCAAAAAGATATAAGTTAAGGACTAAATTTATCCCAAAATAAAAATAAAAGCTAAAATATAAAAGTTATAAACGTTAAGGTTAAAATTATATTTATGTCAATATTTAATGTCATGAGATACAATGATTATAGTAAGGAATCTTAGTGAATACGATTTTTGTCGATTATTTTTTTATAATCAAATAATATATCTTATAAATAAAGAATATAATTTAACTTTTTAAAGTAAATGAATTAAGTTACAAAGATTACAAGTTATTATGTAAATCTATATAAAAATTACAACTGTGATAGTATAATACTTTTTATTTTAGGATCTTGAAAATAGTGTACTAAGTCTGAATCATATTAAATATATATTTTTTAAATACATATTAGGTATTTTTTAAATACATATTAGGTATATGTATTTTAATTATTTTTCACAGTTGAATTCTTAATAATACATATTAGGTATATGTCTTTCAATTCATACTGGACAGATACGTACGTCTCATCAGTAGCAGTTGAAATCTCTCCGTAGATACTGGTAGATGCAAGACACTTGTTCCCTTGAGTGCATACAAATCGTACATTTGGGATATTGGATTATGTTAATTAAGACTATAATCTCTTTTTGATATATATAACAAATTAATCTCTTATTTTTTTAAAAAATTATTTTAATTAATTTAAATTGACTCGTATTATAATAAATTTTCTTACATATTTTTCGGTCGGTAAAAGTTTTTGATTAGACCAAAACAAATCCAAACAGTTTTTGACCAGTCAACTCGAAAGTCTTTCGCCGGTCTTTGTTTATTCACACCCTGTTATTAACATGTTGCTGAAGTACTTTTGTTGGCGTAGGGAATGACGCGCGCACTTCGGAGGAAGGTAACTTCAGTATCTCCAGTCGTCTGCACTCCAATTTTTAGTCTTTTTTTTTTCTATATATATACCAGTATAATCATATAATATATCACTTTTCTTTTTAATCTCAATAAAATATATGTATAAATAATTGATCTGATTCTTCTAAAATAAATTTAGAATATTATAATTTTATTAAAATTATTCGTCGGATACATTAATAAAAATATAATTGTTCACATTCTTATAGTTTATCTAATAAAATAACTGACATTGTTAAAATTAACGTATCAAATGAGGTCTATATCCCTTAAATAAGATTATGTATTTAAATTTCATTTTTTAAAAAAATTATATATTTAAATTTATAAATAAAAAATATATTTATATTAAATCTCTATACAACTCCATCTCAATAAGTAAACTAATATATTGAATATTAATGATTAAAAAACATATTACTGTTTGTCTTTGAAATTCTTCCCAAAAGTTTCTTCTACCACATACTTTTTGGTGACAATCTATTTTCCTAAATATCCCAAGTCTGTTGACAATTCAAAGGAAAACGTTGACGAAAGTGCAGAGATGTGTGGCCAACGTTGCAACAAACCAAAAAGGTGAACAACACGGTCCTCCACAGCTGCACCGCGGCTGCTTATTTCGCAACTCTTTTTCAGTACTTCTTGCTTATCAAACCATTCGGCGGCAGATTTAAAATTATTTTTATAAAAGAATAAATAAAATTGTAGTATGAATATAAGTATAAATATTAAAAATATTTATGAATTAATTTATAAAAATTTTAAAAATTAAAAATAAATATATAAATTTTAAAGTTTATAACCAATTTTTTGTACATTCTACAAAACATATAGATCGTCATTATCGGTTGCCAGCTTCATTAAAAATAAAAATGTTTTTGTAGTAATTAGGAAAAAATGAAATTGAATTTGCCTCTTACGATTTAGACGCAACTCTGTTTTATAATCTTGAATATTCTTCTTTTACATAATTATTAAATTAGTATTTTTTATTATATTACAAATTTTAGGAGGGATTCGAATCCTGAATTTAGACGCTGACGTGAGATCTCTTTTATTATCATTTGATTTATTATTATTATTATTATTATTATTATTTGCATTTTAAATTAAAATTTGATTAAAATGCCTAGAGATTGACCCACAACAAGACTCTCAAATTTTTTAGCATGATAGTATTTTAGGTATTTAGTAGTGAAGGTTAGTTAAATAAGATTTTTATTATTTTTATTTTAGATTTAAATATTCAACTGATTTTCAGTTTCTTTCAGTATTTAATTATTTAATTGAGATTAATCCTTACAAGTACGTAAATGGTTATTAAACAAAATTAAAAATATTTCTTCACTATATTCAGTTTTAAAAAATATAAATGATCATTAAATTTATTGAATTTATTATGAAATAAGTGTTATATGTTATAATTTAATGATGATTTTTTTATATATTTGAGGATATTTTATATCAGTTTGATAAATTTTAATATTATTTTATAAAAATTTAATAAATTTATATTTTTAAAACTTCAATGACAAAAGATATTTTGCTTTAATTTAGTGATATTTTTTTTTGCTTTACCCTAAACATTATAAACATGAATCCTTCAAGTTTCTAGTTCAATATAAAGTATAGTAAATTCATGTTCTGTATTGCTGTCAAAAGTTTTTTTTTGTCACGTTGAACTTTCTTTTTAATTAATTTGTCATCGACCTTTTCTAAAAAACATGAATTTTTTTTTTCAGTGAAAATATTGGATTAAAAAATAATTTTCTAACATTTTTTGAAGTGATAGATTATGTAATAAGTTCACATATTTTTCGTGCTAAATTAAAATTGATTGTCTAAAAAATAATAACAAAACAAAATAAAACCATAAAATATACTTCGATGGCCATGTGAGATTCTAAGTCATTAGTGTTTAAAAGTTTTAATCGATAATTTTCTTAAAACAATGAATTTTTTTTATTGAAAAAACAATCCTTTGGAACATAATAAGCTTCAACTCAAGCAATAATCAAACGTCACATGCATTATATATGCATTAAAATGGAAAATGGGGAGGGTTTTATATAAAAATATATTATTTTTAATTAAAAGTTTTAATTTAAATAATTAAACTTGAATTTTTAAATGATACTAAATTCGTAATAAACAAAAAAAACATAATTTTATGTTATAGGTAAAAAAATTAAGAATTTTATGTTAAAAATTCATTAATATTTGATATACGTATATTTTTTTTATAAATGTATCTAATTTTATTTTAAAAATTAATTTTTTATACATAAAGAGGGTGAAATCCATTACGAAGAGATGGTCCTCACTGATTGGTTGTTACTAACTCAACATCAGAGTTAGGCAAATGTATGATCTCTGTCTTTCTGAATTCTGATGAGTAATTTACGTGTAGTCTATTTTTTCTTACAGTTAACTAATTCTGAAATCCTATTATGAATAAGGTAATAATAAAGTTTGACTAGGGTCTAGGGTAAAAAATTGTCTCATCCATTTTTGTTATATGTTTCTATGGACGCTAAAATATTCATTTTAGGAGGTTAGTTATATTTAAAAATTTGTTAAAATATTAAAGATAACATTAAAATTAAATCTCAATAGAGATAAATTATACAAATTTAAAATATTATGGATTCAGTAGGTATTTATCTTAAAAAATATTAAAAATTTAAAATATTATTATATCAAGAATATTGGGAGGTATAATAGTTTCTCCTACTTCATTTGTACATTTAATAAAGTTAAGTGATTATTATAGTAGTTTATTTTTATTTTTTATTGTTAGATCAATAAACTATTAAAATTTAATGATAATAAATAATTAAATGATTAAAAGTTTAAATTAAAAAATATAAATGATCTTACTGATCGTTTTTAAAATCGATGATCAACTTTTCATTAAGAAAAAATATAATTATTTTAATAATTAACCCTAAAATTGAAAGAAGATATATAGTAGAATATTATAAATGTATAAAATTATAAATTTTGGAATGGGTTTGAGTCGGAGTATGCATTTACATTTTAATCCCTTCATTATTTCCCTTGGAAAAAATCCAGTCCATTAATTATTCGCACGTATAAATGGAGCTCATTATATGTAAATGTGATGAAACAACGTTTGTTTGTACAACGTTAAACTTGTTTTCGCTTGTCACGTGAAACATATTGGGACACAAATTATTACTACTACTAATGTAAATTGTAAATTGTAAATTGAGTATTGTTAAAGAAATGGCAGGCAGGGGGTCCAATATCACGTGCCATGGGTAATTCATGATCATATTAAGATGCAAAACATGATTTGTTCTAATGTTCCTACCACACTCAAAATCAAAAACATTCATTACCAAATTGTCCCTCCTCACATGCTTCTTTTCTTGTTTGGGGTATAATTATGAGTATGTGTTTTTCTTCGTTTTTACGGTTTAAGTCTAAATTTATTTAGACCGAAATAATATTTAAGTAAATTCTTTTAGTAATAATGACTCGGAATTAAATCTAATTAAAGTTTTACTATAATGTACCGAATCCATTTATTCAATATTTTTATCGATTGGTCTAATTAAAAATTTGTTATTATTTATCAGTTCGATAATTAAAAGATATGATAGTTTGACAGTCAGAACCATTTTGTTCTTTGAATCATTAATAGACTATAACGGGGTAGGCATGATAGAAGTAATCGCAAAGGGACCCAGGAGAGATGCCTTAAAGTAGAGGATTTAAATTAAATTAAATATTTATAAAAATATATATATGTTTTGAGTTTTAAATTAATAAGTCATTTTTTTTCTCAAAAAGATAATCTAATAATATTTTTTATATTAAGGTAATATTTTGAAGATAAAAATTATATCTCTCACCGATTATAAATTAAGGACCTCATTATACGAACTAATGAAATAAACTTATTATAGCCCTAATATCGCTTTTTAGTAGATACAAATCACTTCACTTATAATTTTTTAAATATGAAGATTTAAATCTAATAAATTATTTTAAATTAAAATCAAGTTAATTTAATGTATATATTTTATGAGGTATAATTATTTTAGGTAAACTACACAGATAATCATCATACTATGAGTTTGGTATCGAAATTGCCACTATACATTAAAAAGAGTCAAATATACCAATGAACTATTAAAATAGTATCAATATAGTCACCGGCCGTTAAAAATTAAAGGACATATGACGTGACAGTTAAAAATAAAATGAAACAATTACACAATTACTCTCTGTTACTCATAATTTTTTTAATTTAATCATAATTTTACTATAATAAAATAATCTAATTATTTA
Organism: Abelmoschus esculentus; assembly: GCA_035048815.1. Classification (NCBI taxonomy): domain Eukaryota; kingdom Viridiplantae; phylum Streptophyta; class Magnoliopsida; order Malvales; family Malvaceae; genus Abelmoschus; species Abelmoschus esculentus. The sequence continues at coordinate 13,490,860 of JAUCBN010000007.1, read as the reverse complement.
ATTAGATGATGACACACGTCACTACCTTAATAGATGATATTATTTATATATTTTTAATTTATTTTTTCCTCCAATTAGGTGTTGACACATGTCACCATCTAACTAAAAGAGATAAATAATCTAACATAAGAATGTAACCTAAGAAGACAAGTAATAGGCAAACCACTAAACCAAATAACTTTTGACGATATAAAACACCAACAATAATATTTAACCACTATTATTGTCTATATTTTTTATACGCAAAGCTTAAATTTATGTTTAATTAAATTAAAATCCTCAAATTCTAAGCCCTAAAAGTTAAACCCTAGACCCTAAATATTAAATAATTTTTTTATTATAATTTTAAAATTTATAATTTATTTAGAGAATCTTAAACGCTAAAATTCAAACCCTAAAACATAAATTTCAAAAACATTCAATGAATCTTAAATCCTAAACCCTAAATGTTAAACCCTAAACCTTAGATAAAATTTATTTAATAAATCTTAAACCACAATCCCTAAAATAAAAACTCTAAAATATAAAACCTAAATATCAAATACAAATCCTAAATTATAAACAATAAACAATAAACCCTAAATCTTTTTAATAAACCATAAACTCTAAACTCTAAACATCAAAATAATAAACCCTAAATTTTTAATGAATCTTAAACCATAAATCCTAATCTATAATTTATTTGAGATTTATTATTTAGGGTTTTAATTTATTATATATAAAATAATTTAATTAATATTTTAATTAAATTAAAAATAAATCTATGCTTAACGTATAAAAATATAGACAATAATAGTAGTTAAATATTAATGTTGATGTTTTATATCATCGAAAGCTATCGGGTTTAATGGTTTGCCATTACTCGTCTTCTTGGGTTACCTAGGTTCTATCTTGTTAGGCTTGAAGGTGCTCCATGAATAACCAATGAACTTAGCCAAATAACGGAGAAATGTTGATTTAAGTGATTTATGGTGGAAGCAAAAATTATAAAATTTGGACACAAGGATTTACAGCGGTTCAGACTTCTAACCCAAATCATGCATCTACTACCTTAGTTTCCTACTAAGGATTTCCATAATTCACTAAGAATTCAACCTTTTGAGGAATAAACGGATAATCTTACAACCTTGATTCACAACCCGAATCAAACATTCAAAAGTTCATAACCGAACTTTGGGAATTCACTCACAAAGAGAATTCTAAGCAATCTTATAATCCTTATAATAAGGCTAATTATTTATAATCTAAGTACTCACCCAATCCTAAGACACTTAAGCATACATATACATTAAGCTCACAAGTGTTGTTTACCCAAAAGATGAGAATTATGCTCTAAGATAAATTTTGCATCATAATATTGTTATAATTGAAGCATTAGTCTTCTCTTGATGTTTTAGACTTCCTTTATCATCCCAATTGAGTTTCTAGCCTATGGTGACCATTGGGATTGATCTTGAGCCGTTTGGAGTTTGTTTCAAGCCTTATTTCTACTTTTGGTACATGTGGTATCAAAACGCGTGAAAGTCATTTTGATACTGTCTCTTTGAGAAATAGTCATTCTCTACCCAAAAGATAAGAATTATAGCTTGTTTCGATACTACTCCAGGCCGTTGGAGGCTTTATAAAGTCGTTGGGATTTTCATAAGATCGTTAGAGGTGTATCGAAACACCTAAAACAAGTTTTGATACAAGGTATCAAAACGAGTATTTGTTGTATCAAAACTGAAATTCACAGTGGTAAAATGTATCAGAACGGTCCAAGACCGTATCGAAACGCTTGCGAAGTTTTGCCTTCGAAAAGCATGGCTGTATCGAAACACTTGAAAGATATATCAAAACGCTTGAGTTAAAAACATTTATTTGGTTTCTTTAAATCATTTAAAAACATCTCTGAAAACCTTAGAAAATGTCTCAAGGTTATTTCAAGTTGTTCGGACTTAAAACCATTTTTGAAATTTGAAAAAATCAGTCCAAAACTAATTTTCAATTCTTATATCAAAACATTAGTTTTACATATCCTCAATAAGAGCATTCTTGTGTTAGATTATTTTTCTCCTTCAGTTAGGCACTTGATTGAAGGAGAAAAATAAATTAAAAATATATAAATAATGTCATTCAATAAGGTAGTGACACGTGTCACCATCTAATTAAATATTTATATTATTTTATTATAATAAAATTAGAATTAAATTAAAAATATATATGAATAACAGGGAGTAAATGTGTAATTATTCCATTTTATTTTTAATCACCATGTCATCAGCCTATTAATTTTTAACGGTCGGTGACTATATTGATCCATTTGTTATAAATATTTATCTATGTGGATGTTTATCACAATGAGAACTCTATCATTAGGAATATTATCTTCTTTAATTAAAGTTTAACATATTATGTACTTCTTATGCCTATAAATAGACGAGTTTGTGAAGGCATTGTACACAAATCAATATTGAGAATAATACAAATATCTCTCTTTATATCTTCTCTTTATTCTTTCATTCTTGTTCTTTATTCTTGTTCTAGTTCTTCATTATTTTATTTACAATATGTTATCAGCACGAGACTCTAACCAACGGAGGTATTTGTCGTTCGAATCTTAAAGGAGTTATTGAAAAGAATTTGTTACTAGCATGAATCAAAGATAAGTTCTTCTCCCGTAATTATATTTTAATTATCGATTTATCTTTCTTTCTTGATGTTGACTTGATTTTTATTTATAAAAAAATATTTGGTTGCTTGGTGTTTGTGTAGCGATAAAATGATCCAATTACCATGGTTCTTGTTGATAATTCCCGAAAAAGATTTTTAGTTTAATCTTTTCCCTTTCAATCATTTGGCTTTATTAATGAACATTGAATAATACACTAGTAAGATTGGCTGCAGGCTTATGGAAAATAAGTTATTAAGTTAGGCAAAGGGTAAAAATCGATAACTAAGGTAAAAGCCAATCATATTCTAATTAATTAATATGTTTTATGATATGTTGGTTTAATCTAAGTATATTGGATGGACACCCTGTTCTGTGAGGCTACTTGTCTCAAAGGGGGTTCTTTTTAAAGGACCTTGTGGACTGGTTTAACAACGCCGTGTATGAGGATTGAATTTTTGTTCCTTACATGTATTGTATATATATTGGTTGATTAATTACTATTTAATAGTATGAATATTATAAAGTTTATATTTGCTTGAAAGCAATATTATTTTTATGTCAAAAACTCGACTATAGACTTTTCTCAAGTTTAAGTTACGAAAATCGTCTTGATCCAAAAATTTTTATGAGAGGCATTCCCTGAAGTGAATGCATGCATGATACTTATTTCATGCAATGATTGGATTTATGCCATTCCCTAAAGTGAATGCAAGCATGATGTTTACTCCATGCGATTATTGAATTTGTTTCATTCCTTGAAGTGAATGCAAACGTGATAATTCATTATATGGTTAGTGAATAAAAACTCAGTTATGTGCCAGAGTATCTGATGAGGATATGTTACCAAAACATACTCCACTTTCCATAAATTAATGTTATCCCGTAGACACAATATCATGAAAATGTTTTAAATACCTATTAGTCTTTACTCCATTCCCTGAAGTGAATGTGATATTTTATAGCGGAAAGAATAAATGTCACATTAGCAATTATAGTCATGATTGAGATCATATCAAAATTTTTATGTTATCAATACGATGATACAAACCATTGATCTCATACTTATAAAACACTGAAGTATTATGGACTTTATCCATTATTACGAATGATAAATTAAAGAAAATATCCTCAGATTTTCTTTATGGCGAAAATAATTATGACGTTGTTAGTCCAACTCAATTGGATATTGTTAATTTTCTCATAACCATTAAAGAGAATAATCTGCCATTTATTTTATTTCTTTTATAACTTCTAAAAGGAATAATTGATCTTTTATTTTTGTTTTATATTAATTTATTTTTATTTATTATTTATTTATGTTAATTTACTTTTATTTATTTATTATTTATTTATTTATTTATGTTAACTTACTTTACATATTATTTATTTATGTTTTATGTTAATTTTTTCTTTAAAAGAATATGATTACTTTCGGAATAAAATATGCAATAAATTATGATAATTTATGTTTAGTAGACAATGCAAGTACTCATACAATACTTAAGCCTAAGAAATATTTCCCATTTAAATACAAGAGAAAGTATGAGTACTATATCTCAAAGTACTAAAATATCAATGCTTCGAAAGAGCTCTTGAAATTTTATCTTTGATAGATAATCGATTTGAATGATATGTTATTTTTAATATTTTTCCATTCCCCAAAGTGAATGGTACAGAGCTGTGACACCCTCGCCCCGAGTTAAGAGACGGGGGCGTCAACCGGACATACAAACTCGGACAATGTAATCCAATTCAAACAAATTATTTATTTATATACCGTTATAAGTCGATCTCTAATAATATTTACTTATTTTACGGATCAAATCTTGTATTACTTACACAAATTTGAGACAAATTTAAAACATTTTCGACACTTAAACAATTTTCCAATTCGAATCTTAGATAGCATTCATTATTCGATCGTAACTTCAATTAATTTGATCTAAACTTCTATATCAATTTGTATTCATTTAATCACCAATAATTATACCTTATTAATTAAGCAATTACCCTTATTAAATTTGACCCCAGGCAGTAAGGAGGTATCGATACCCCTAATGTTGGTATCGATACAAGGGTATCGAACCAGGTATCAGTACCGGTCCTTGGTGTTGACTCGTTGACCAAGACTGGGTAACCAGTATCGAAACGGGTATCGATACAAGAAAGGCTACTGGAAGCTCCAGTATCGAAACGTGCTTCGATACAAAATGGTTACTGGAAGCTCCAGTATCGAAACGTGCTTCGATACAAATTGGTTACTGGAAGCTCCAGTATCGAAACGTGCTTTGATACACAATTGCTACTGGAAGCTCCAGTATCGAAACATGCTTCGAAACCAAAAGTTTCTGCCAAAGGTGGTATCGATACCCCTACTCAAAATCAACAAGTTCAAACCTTCTAAACACTTAGACATTACCAAAGGGGCTTTCTAGATGATCTCAACCCAAACCTAAGCCTTAAGGATCATTATACATGCTTAGGTAACCCATTCAATTCACCAATTTGTTCATTTTAGTCAATTTGTTATGCATGACAATATTCAAGTCATCCCCTACTTAGGACAAACATCTAGCCTTATCCTTACTATGGTCTCCTAAGCAATCATGTTAGGTCCTAAGTTCACATGACCTAAACACCAAAACAAGTTAACCATATGCTAAATACATGCTTCCAAAGCCAACATGCCAACCATAGCCAAGTGCTCAAAACATACAAGGCTAGCCTATCATGAATGTTATGCCTTATGGCTTACAATCCAAAAAGCTCGAAAGATCACATGAATATATACAAAAATCATGGGCTAGCTAACAAAATTCGTATACTAAACTAGCATGATCACTATGCCACCATATATTAGGAGTTACAAAAATTGTCAAAATACCATACTTTGACTTGCTTCCCGTGTCCTTGCTCCGGTTCAAGCTTGGTCTATCTCTTTAACTTGTGAACTTGTTGTTTGGGAAGGAGGAAACAAAGAGTGTAAGTACAAAGAAGTACTTAGTGAGGTAGCCTAAGTCTAACCAATTTAGATATGAATTAAAACAAATGATATACTTCCGATGAACAACAAATCAATTTCATATGGCAATTAGTACATCACACAACATGCTTAATGTACCATAACAAGTCATATTCAAGTACCCTATGGAAAAATCGAATCAAATGCTCAACTTCAAGTCATAACAAATGCCCTATGGCAATTACATGTCAAATGCTCAAGTTCCAATCACATCAAATGCCCTAAGGCAAGTACATATCAAAGGCTCAAGTTCAAATCATATCGAATGCCCTATGGCAAGTACATATCAAAGGCTCAAATTCAAATCATATCGAATGCCCTATGGCAAGTACATATCAAAGGCTCAATAGCGAATACATTTCAAATGCTCTAATGCAAGTTTATATCAAATGCTCCATGTCAATGCTCTATGACAATTATCTTAATTTTAGTCTTTCGATTTAGTTTCAAATATTGCCTTGGTATAGTTAGACTAGGTAAGCGAGTCAACAAAAGTACCCTAAGGTACTGACAAAAGTGCCACGAGGACACTAACAAAAGATACCCATGGTATCTACAAATGGTGACTAACTACCAACAAAAGTACCCATAGTACCAACAGAAGTACCGAAGTACTAACAAATGAGCTCAGACCCTAGGCATGCCGTACTACCTATGACCAACTATAACCCAAGGCTCAATCAGAATTTCTTATTCAATTAGTCTTCCATTTTACTTAATCAATTTTCTTATTACGGATGATGTACGTAACATGGCATTATCAAAAGCAACAAGTCATGCTATCAAGTCCAAAGGCATATGTGTCATGCTACTAAATTCATAAGCATACGTGTCATGCTAATATATCAAAACATATATATATATCGTCATGTTACCAAAATCCAAAAGCATAAGTCATGCTAACATATCAAAGCATATACATATCATCATGTTACCAAATCTAAAAGCATAAGTCATACTAACATATCAAAGCATATACATATCATGCTATCATGGACATAACTCATGCATGACTAATATACCTGGCATGCTTAGCCGCGTGCCATTACTTACCTCAGCATTTCCGAGCTATGCAAATGTTCTAAACTAGTTTATCATCTAGTACTCAAACATAGAGTCAAACAAGTCATCACCAATTAATCCTCCTTCCCATAATGTCGAATATTCATTTAATCCGGTTATGTTAGAAAACAAATCAAATAATCAAAGATGGTTAGGACCCTAGGTCCTAACCCTAAGGTTTGCTACACTCACCAATACTCCGAGCTATCACGGGTTGTAGATCGCAACCCCTTTGCCTCGTTTCCTTGTTGCTTCAATCCTCTCTTGATCCTCGTTAGTCTCCTCTCTTGGATTATCTAGCAATTCACATATAATAGCTACGTATCAAGACATTTTCAATTGTCCATTTCAAATAATCTTAAGCCTAACAAATACAAACATGTACATTTGCTCTCTACAAACAATTTGCTACCCTGTAGCGAAACGATCGTATCTCCTAGCCCCGATATCCGATTTTAGCTCATTATACCTTGTTGGAAAGCTAGGAGAACCCTATACAAGTTAAAATTAAACTTACATTTTAATTACTAATCGATCAGCTCTAGATTTTATTCGAAATAGATCTGGTCGGATTTCCTAGAACTGTTCGGGTAGCCTTACGGAACAACTTATATCTTCCTCTACTGGACTCAGATTTAGGTTCCGTAAATTTTATCTTAAACTAGGTATACATGAGTATCATTATCCAAAGTTTCAGATCTAAACTCCTTAAATCCCGACCTAGGGAAATTCTCAAAGATAGCTACCCGGAATGGCATTTCTAGGCTATTTTCGGCCAACTTCTACTCTAAGTGTCCGAACTTAATCCGAACTACTCTCATGAGTTTTCCAGCACCTTCAATTAACCAATTAACATCAACGACTCCCTTTCTGTCATTATTCGAATCATTTAACACTTACATATAGCACTTACAAAATCTAGTTCCAAAACTCCTAATTTTGTGTTCATGTTTCATGGCTTCATAACCCAACAATTGCTATCCTTAATTTAGGCTTCCAATCACCCTAATCTAACACAATGTATCATATAATATCAAAAACCCCAAACGTTCAAACCCTAAATTTCGGTTTAGGGAGAAGAACTTACCAAGCTAGACAAATGTGGGTTCCAAAACCAATAATCTAACCATGCAAGGCTTCAAGGATTCCTTCCTCTTGATTATGGAGATGAAGCAAATAAAGGATGAAGTCTTCTCTCCCCTTCTCTTTGTGGTTGACGTGAGATATGGGGGAGAATGAAGCAATCTTTGTCAATTTTGTTTGATCAAAAATGGGTGGGAAATGACCTAATTGCCCTTAATGAGATGTCTAAATTAGACTTATTACATGGGCTAGTTTAGGCAAATTGATTATTTGTCATGCAACCTCTACATTTATCACTTAATTCAATTAGGTCCTTTTATTCTCATCAAATTAATACATGATTCAACTCAATTTACGAGTTATTCGATCGATTCTACTAACCCAATTTTTAGGGTGTTACAAGAGAACATATTTTTCATTCCCCGAAGTGAATGAAATAAAGCACATATTAAAAGGTGCATAATTATGTATATTTTTCCATTTTAAATGCAAGAGAATTATATTAATACTATATTCGGAAGTATTAATATCACATAAAGCTCTAACGGAGCATATTATAATATAGAAGAATTAGTATAAATTGAAGCCCATGTTATTGTAAACCAGATGTTTACTGATATTTTTATTTGGCATGACCGGTTAGACCATCCCGGTTCAATTATGATGCGAAAATTTGTTGACACTTTCATTTGGTCATTTATTGAAGAACTAAGATTTTCTTCATGGTAATTTTTTATGTGATACTTGCTATAAAAGCAATTTAATTATTCAATCATCAACAACTAAAATAGAGTATAAATCTATTAATTTTCTAGAACAGATACAAGGTGATATATATGGTCCCATACACCTTTCTTACAGTTCATCTAGATATTTTTACAATTTTAATCGATGCATCAACTAGATGGTTATATGTATCATTGTTATTAACCCGCAACTTGGTGTTTGTGAGGCTACTTGCTCTGTTGATAAAATTATGATTTTATTTTCTAGATTATTTTATAAAGACAACCGATCTTGATAATATTGATGACATGTCATTTTACATGTAATATCACTTATTCGCATCAAGCCAACAAATGATCACAAGTTCTCCCCCATTATAAATGGTTTTTGGTTAGGAACCAAATATTTCTCATCTTATATTTTTTTGAGTGTGTGATATATGTTTTAATTGATCTACCATAACGCACAAAGATGAATTTTGTTGAGAATATATATCAGATTTAAATATCTTGAGCTTCTGATAAGAGATTTATTTACAACCTGATTTACTAACTATCATTGAGGGAAAGAAATAAATAACTGGAGAAATAAATAATTTGAAATGAATTATCATTTTCTCATTTTGATCCACGTACTACACAATATGAACTATAAGTTCAAAGGATAATTCATTTAACAAATTAATTGTCAGATGATTTTGATGACCCTAAAGAGTGACTAAGTCATATATGCAACTATGAATGCTCCGATTAAATTTAATGTCATGGAAGGACAAACTCTAGTTGTTAATGAGTCTAACTTACGCTTGAAGCGTAGTAGACAAGTAAGTTCCAAAGATAAAAAAAATTCTCAATAAAGAAAAGGAGCTATATTTTATGATGTTTTGATCGAGGAATCAATGAATTATGAAAATCTCAAGAAGAGATTAAAAGGTCTCTAACAGAAACATTGACATGACTCAGGTACCTGATAATAAAGAGATCTCAATAGATTATGTCATATATGGTAATAAGTGAAACTGAAATTAAATCGACGTCGTTAATATATTTGCATACAATATAGCACTAGAGATTTTATTTGATGATGTGGATCATGAATCATTGTCAATTGAACAATGTAAGCAAAGAAATGATTGGCCAACATGAAAGAGGCAATTGAGGCGAAACTAAAATCTTTTTCGAAAAGAGAAGTATTTGGGTTGTAGCTCGCATATTTAAATGTGTAAAGCTCATGGATATAAATAATTGTGAAAGAAATTAAAAGGGGAAATCATGAGATATAAGCTCATTTGGTTGCACAATGATTCACAAAGACATGAAATTAATTATGAGGAAAATATATTCTTCAGTGGTGGATGCAACTATTTTTAGATTTTGATTAGTTTGACAATAAATAAAATTACTCAGTTTCTGCCTAATGGATGTTTTTATATCTTATTTGAATGAGCCTCTTGATAGTAATATTTACATAAAACTTCCGAAAATATTTAGATTGTCATAAGCAGTTAATTCAAGTTCTCGAGAATATTATTTAATCATATTGAATATATCTTTTTATGTCTTAAAATAATTTACGCGTATTTAGTATAATTGCCTTATTGAATACTTATTAGCATAATGCTATATGAGTTATTTTCCCGAGTATTTTTATTTAGAGGTTTAGCTCTAAATTTTTATTGTTGTGTATATCGATAATTTGAATATCTTTGAGACTCGTGAAGAGATCTTCTCAAATCCTTGTGCATCAACTGATATACATAAAAAATGTTTAAAGAGACTTTACATGTATAACGCATATTCATTGATCACCCTTATGGTTGTTATGTCTCAATATAAACGATCCATTTCACCCTCGAGAAAAGGGTAATGATATTTTTGGTCTAAAAGCATAATATATATTAATTGATTTGGAAGCATCGCATCTTAGTTGATCCAAAAAATATTATTTGTGTTACAAGATTATTACTTTTAAATAATTGTTATGCATGAGGCAAAACCGAAATCTGTATTTGTTTAAACATATCCTGAAGATATGTGAATTGCTTTCATAAGATAAGATGCAAGCTATCTTGTATAGAAATAATGCAAAATTTATATCTCAAGGTAGATATATCAAATGTGATAAAATGAAACATATTTTTTTTTCTAAAGTTCTGTCCCTCATGATCTTCAGAAGAATAATATTTAATGAATCATTTCAAGTAATAATTTAGAAGATTTATCCACCAATGGATAATCTACTTCAATATTTGAAGATTATATTCTATATTAAATTATGAAGATTCAATGATCTTATATGATATTTTCATGAGGGAGAGTAAATACACGTTGCACTCTTTTCCCCTTAATCAAGGTTTTGTCCCAATGAGTTTTCCTGGTAAGGTTTTTAATGAGGCAACATATTATGCGTATCAAAGATGTGTGTACTCTTTTTCCTTCATTTGTTCTTTCATTCTTGTTTTAGTTCTTCATTATTTTTATATCTTCTCTTTGTTCTTTCATTCTTGTTTTAGTTCTTCATTATTTTATTTACAACATCATTTTAATAGTTCATTGATATATTTGACTCTTTTTAAAATATGATAACCATTTTGATACTAATCTCATAATATGATGATTATTTGTGTAGTTTACCCAATTACTTTTATGTCATATTTCACGTACGTTTTAATTTTGACTAAAAAAGAATATGTTTATAATTAATTTTTAATTGAATAGTTAAAATATAACTTCTAAAAAGAAAAAAAAACTCTTTTATAACCAAACGCAAAATTAAGTAAATGAGATGTATTTTATTCTTCGAGAAGAAAAACTGATTTGTTTTACTGTTTAGTTATTTTATGCGAGTGGAATTTTAACATTTTAAAAAATAAATAAATGGGTAACATACTAATATTATGTATCAAAACAAAATAACAAATAAACAATCTATAAAGGTAATTATTTCATATACCGGGTAGTTTTTAGTAGTTTCAAATTGTATAGTTAAGATTTAAAAGTTAGTTTATAGATTAAAATTTAAATTCTAATTATATCATTTTATGCATAACGCAATATTTAATCAATAAATAATAACCCTACACTATAAATTTTAATTATTAACTCTGAATTTTAAATTTTAAACCTTAAATTTATTATGTAAATCTTAAATTTTAAAAACGAGAATCCTAAACTTAAAAAATAAAACATTTGTAATTTTTTTACTACAAATATATCAAGCATAAATCCTTTTATAAAACTATATTTATTAATATTAAAATATGTTTAATATCAGAATTATATATTTATTATGTAATCTGTATTTTAATCAGGTAATATAGTGGAAATGAAGTGGCCAGCCTGTCTGGAGAAACGTTATTGGCTCCCACGAGACCAGTTTCGTAATTTATGGAAAAAGATCAAAAAGTTTTAAGTATAATACTCTGTATAAAACTATTCAAATTATTAGGGCTATAAATAGATAAGATAAATTATGAGTTATTTAAATTTAATTCGATCAAAATTTGATTAATATACAATTTAATTGAATTTTTTTGAGTTAGAATTCAACTTGAGTTCTTAACGAATCAAACTCAGTTACTTAATATCTAACTCGAAAAGCTTACAATCTATTAAAAAATATAATATACTAAAATGTTGATTTTGGTTTTTATGTTATGCTACTCTAATTTTTTGTATATTTTCATATGTACTCTATTTTATTCTGGTCGATAAGAATCAAACTCATGACCTTACAGTAGTGATGGGGTGAGCAAATATCACATCACATTGTATAATCAATTAGATTTTTTAATGAGTACATGAAAAATATTCTTTTTGTATGGTTTTATTTATAATGAAATCATGTATTATGATAAAAATAATATATTATTATTAAGATTGTAAATGAAACATGATAAATTATGAATTATTTAAGTTCGATTTGGTTAAAGTGTAATCAATATTTGAATTCAATATATATACTTGAATTTAACTCGAGTTCTTAATGAGATGAATTCAATATACTCAAACTCGAATCAAGTTCAAACTTGAATCAAATTCTTAACGAATTGAATTGAATTTAATATTATTTGAGTTCGATTTAACTTATATACACCCTTATAAATTATAATATTATATATATATATACTTAAACCCTAAATCATAATATTCGAAAAGTCAATTAAAGTCTTTAAAATATACAAATAAACAACTATATATCATCAATGATACAAGGTATGATTAAGAATACGATTACATTAAAATATCGTTGCTGCGACTCAGCTTTTAGTACTAGTTGTGTACTCTTTTCGTTTTTAAGTTTAAGAAGATTAAATAGGCATTCAACATAGTTTTCAATTTTTTTTTTTTATCTTATAATAAAATCTCAATTGCTGAAAAAATAGTTTATTTGAAATAGAAATAGAAATAATTATATTGACTGAACTATGAACCTAACTGTTCCTCCTCAGCTTTGTTGTGCAGAAACTAAAATTATATTTGTAGTGGAATCGTTGTGTTTTTTCTTTTACTTAGTTGGCAGATTGTGATTGTTTTGTGTGGGTTTGAGACAAACTTTCTGAGTTGCAATTAGAGAACTGAGATTAGGTTCTGGGTTTTGTAAAAAAAAAAGTTTATTTATTGAACCAGATTTTCAGGGAGCTTGTTCTCTACCACTACTGCCCACGAACCATTTGCCGAAACTGCTAGGATTTGTTTATTCATTCTGAGATAGACTTCGGCTGTTTTTTTAATTGTTTAATATAATATATGAATTATTCAGTACTTTTAAATATTAACAGATATTTAAATATGTTCGAATTCATAATGTTAGAGATGTTGTAATAATAAGAATTAAACAATAATATTAAACTAATTAATATTCTCTAAAGCCTGTGGTTAAAACTCTCGGATATATGTTCTTTTTCTAAACAAAATTCTCTCTTCTTTATCTAAAAATTGTTAAATAATAATAATATTATATTAAAAATCTCATTATTAATACACAAAGAATTGTTTTGTAGTTCAACAAAATTATCTTGTCTCTTGTTAAGAGAATGATTGTTATTTTAAAGGTTATGAGTTTAAGTACCATTATTTACAATGCAGTGATTAAGGGCCAATATCCGATGGTTGAGAACATATTCTAAAAGAATAGGTTCTACATGTAGCTTTTATAACTGATTAAAAAAATCAAAAGATATTTTACATCGCGTAAACCATATATCGTTTTTTAACCAGATTTATTTTGATTTAACTCTTAGTTATTTGGATTTATATTAATTACTAATTTTTTAGCTATGTTTTGATATACAAATCAACTAACTTTTTTCTAAAATTATTAATTTATTAAAGGATGAGTCTACCACGTACGTCGAACATTGTTGAAGATCACTAATGATGAACATCACTGAACACTATTAAATTAATTAATAAAAATTAAAATTTTCAAGGACTAAACATATAATTTCAGATCATTTAAAATAAAATTTTAAACAAATTATATATATTATATTTTAATTTTTAAAATAATTTTTAAATTATTTTTAATTTAAAAAAATATTAAATCTAAAATCTAAAACCCTAAACTCAAGCTAAAAGATACTACACATTAAATCCTAAAATCCAAAATACTAGATCATAAATTCTAAACCCTAAAATAATAAAACCATAAACCATAAAATCTAAAAGTATAATCATAACCTAAACCCTAAAATAGAAAATTTTGAAGCTCTAAAAAGTATAAACCCTAAACTTGAAAACCAAAATTAGTTTAAGATTTAGATATAGGGGTTTTGGTTATTTCAGGGTTTATGATTTTATGGTTTAGATTTAGTGTTTATGGTTTAGTAGTTTTATGGTTTTTGATTTTAGGGTTTTGAGATTTTATATTTTTAGGGTTTAAAGTTTTAGGTTTAGTGATTTAGGTTTTGAATTTTGTTTTAGGGTTTAGAGTTATTTTTTTTATTTTTTAAAATTAATTTAAATTAGTATTTTGTTTAATTATTCAAAAAATAAAATCATATATATAGAAAATAATTTAATAAACAATTTATTTTAAATAATTTATAATTACATATTGAGTCCTTAAATTTTTTAGTTTTTATTAATTAATTTAATTAAATTCAACGGTGTTCGACGTCCGTTGTAGAATTTTCTTTATTAAAACAATATAAAATAATCTAGGTTAATATTGTACATATTTGATTTCAATTCTATACTAATTTAAATATCATACTATGTTATGATTTATTCTAATTATCAGTCCAATTATAAATTATTTTGATTATAAATACTTAATTTGTAACATTTTTTTAAAATACCCTTAAAGTTTAAAAAGTTCAATTAGTCATACTAATAAAATCCAAAATTACAAACAATTCGCTAAAATAATGCATTTTGATTAAATATTTACTGTATTTAAGAATCATTTTAATAATTTAAACATGTGAAATCGACTGATGGAATCATACGTGATCAGATTGATTCTGTGTCTGATTTAAACTTTGAATCCGAAGATCAGAACAAGTACAAGCATACACTACTATGAACCCAGTCTCATTTATTTGTATTATTGCAAAGAATTAAGTTTGCAGGACTGTAGCGGATGCACATATTTTTCTTCAATGAGAAATGGGGGAGGAGTGGACAGTTAATGAATTTTTTATCAGCTTTCCTTCTTCAAAGTATGCTGCTTTGTTTATGGACTTTTAGTATCTCGGTTAAGAAGACGGATAGATTTTGGTCAGAAATTTATTTGTATTTTTTTTAATTAAAGAGGAAACTGATACCGAATATCTTATTTAAAAACCTTTCCAGTTTAAATCGAGAAGAATAATACACCTAATAAGAATAAAATTTATCTAAAATTTTAATAAATAAAACTCAATAACATAAACCAGGAACTAAACATGATTACAAAAACAAAAATAAAACAAGGAGTTGAACACCAACAAAAAAATTTAAGAGAAAACTATCTATCTGCAATAAAGGACTGATCACATCTGAAAGGACATGATATCAAACATCATATACAATAAAAGAATGATCACATCTGGAAGGACATGATATCAAACATCATATACAATAAAAGAAAGATCATATCTGGAAGGACATGATATCAAACATCATATACGCGCTATATAAACTAATCGGGTAAGTTCATCCACTCTATTTTAAAAGTGTATTAAATACGAAATTTATTAGTATTGCAAAAGAACCATAAAAATACAAAATAAAGATAACATTGTTAGGAGAGAGAACCATATACCCTAAACATGAACAAGAACAATAAGACGCGAGTGTGTTATAAAGAAATGTACATTTACAACAGAAGTTTTAAATAATAAAGATTAATCTCGTCTGATTTTAAGTTGTGATTTTATTTAAAAATATAAATAACATGTAAAGGAAACTTGAGATCTTTTTGTTCCAAAGTTGCATTTTTTTTATCCATACAACAAAAGCAACATTTGATGTTTCTTCTTTGAACCAAGGGAATATTGGGGCTTCCCCCAATTTTAGAGGCATTCAAAACACAGAACAAACAGTTCATGCATGACACTGAAAAAAAACACAAAATATATAGCAAAAAAGAAACACATAGCTTCATACACCAAAGCTCCTCTAGCCCATGGCATACTTCTGGGTCCAACTCCTTGCAGTTGTCTCGTACTTGTTCCTGTCTGTCTTGTACATGTGTGCAATCTCAGGAACCAATGGATCATCCGGATTCGGGTCCGTCAGCAGAGAACATATTGATAGCAGTACCTAAATGAACCAACCAACAAGAAATGAATCAATCAGGATTCAAATAAAAACAATATGATCAAAAAAAGGTATAACTATAGTCTATAGAATAAGTTTCCAGTTCAGGTAGCAAGGATGGACGCTGGGATTTCGGTCGGATTTCAAATTTCAGGTTGATCAGGTTCTTTGACGTCTCAATTTGATTTGTATTAAAAGGTTAATTGGACTATGGATGAGTTATATATGTGTACGTTCGGATTTTTTCTCTCAAGATCACATATTTAGAAGATCGTAACTCAATATCCATGCTTCAAGAAATACATAGGGTCAGAGAAAAACAAGTATTAGGCTTGCGTTGCAAACAGGAATATCACAAGATAATTTGAGGACAATCACCTTGGAAATCGTTAGTGCAGGACTCCACTGCTCTTTCAAGATGTCTAGGCAGATGCTTCCATTGCTGTTAATATTGGGGTGAAATACTTTTGTTCTAAATGCTACCTACAAAATCCATTTATCGTATGGAAATAAGGCTTCGATCCTCATTAAAGCCTCTGTCACACTTCAAGGACATGTAGTAGTGCACGAAACGAGTAACTCGAAATGAACAGAAATTTTTGCATGCTCTAGCAAACATCAGAGTAAAGAACCTGCTTACATGTAAAGCAGAACTACATAAGTACCTTGGGTGGCTTAAAGGGATAATCTGGAGGGAAATGGATGGTCACTAGGAAAACACCCCCAGCATAAGGACTATCTGGTGGGCCCATGATTGTTGCTTGCCAATGAAACATGTCTTCAGCAACAGGACCTGCAACATTGCCGAAAAATCAATAAGCAATATGCAAGTATAAAAGTTCAATGATACTTCCTTGAGCACCCCTACACAAGCAATAGCTGAAAAAGGAGAGCAAAAATATACGAAAAACAAGATCATCTTGCGTAAGTTCAATACCATCGTGCAAGCAATAATACAGTATGCAACATGTAACTACAAATAGAAAGGTTGTGTTAGCTGATTCAAGAGGCAGATATAACAATAAAAAGTAAAAAAAAATGGAATCTCTAAAAACAGTTATCCAATCTATCACACAACAGACATAACTTCGCAGTACAATACATCAACTTTTTACACTCCAGAAATTTAGACACCAGCAACTTACAATCATAAGCTGAATTAGAAAAGGGGTTGCAGCAAACAAGGCGAATCCATCCTACTTTAACCTTTTATACATGTCTTGAACATGGCATGCCAACCAATATAAAAGCCCAAAAGGTGAAAGAAAACATCCATCATGGAAAAAAAAGGATATTTACATCCATTCCACTCTTCTAGCCACGGAAGGACAAACTTTCAAACAGATAAGTTCAGGTTTAAATAAAATAGAAAACTTCCATGAAAAATATCATCGATGTTAACAGTGTGCTATAAGTCAAAGATACTTTGTCGACATCAATTGAAAACGTAATAAGACAAAAATGTAAATGCATCAAACAAAACAATAGTCTAGGGATGTTACAATCTATTATCCAATATGAAGAAAGAGGACCACTTCATGTTAAACACAAAACTCATAAAAGTTTCGCCAGAAAATACAATTATATTGTGATTCTTTTATGCTATAATATATTGGTCTTCTTTAAAAGACAATTCGCAAAATCAACAACATCATGTAACAAAGAAGCCCAGTCAGCAGTTAAAATTAGTTCTTGGTTATGTCAGAGTGACAGTCCAAAAATGTAGGGCTTGGGATAAAAATCTGATTTTTTTTTGCTAATGAATGTTAATCACTGCAAGATCTAAAAATATTACCAGTTCCGCCTATCAGGTTTGGAAGACTATTAAGAAAGAAGGTATTTCAGCGAACCTTTAATGTCCAACAGATTCTATGCAAAAAACAGAAATGGATGCATGAAATATATGGAAGAATAAGCAATCAACAGGACAACATATGCAACTAACACAGAAGTTATCTTCTGTTTGACAATTTTTTAGTGTTCTTTAAATCTTTTACCAGAAAAATAACCTAGAAACAGTTCAACCATGTTGAGCTTTTCTATGGGAGGTTAGAGAAGATACTGCAATAGGTGCCAAATAAGGCTGGGAGTTTGTTAGTAATACAAAAAAAGGGGATTGGAGCTTAAAGATCCAAATGTTTGGGACATTGAATGTATTCTTATACATATTTGAATGCATTTTCAGAACCAAGTTCAATATGGGTCAATTGGGTTCATGCTTAACCATTAGATCTTTTTTCAAAAGCATGGTTCCAACTGTCAAGTGTATATAGCTAGAGTTGGAGGAGAATTCTAAAACCAAATAAGTGTTTGGTACAAGAAGTTTCACATTACTTGCAGGAATGTATGATTCCATCATCATATTAGGAATTGTGTAATATAAGTTGTAATCTTAATAACAGATATTTTTTAGGTAATCTTACATTAACTTGAAAACAGAATAAATAGTAAAAATAATAAACTAATAAATAAAAATATTTTTTCCTTTGATATATTCAATCTAGTAACAATCTAATTTCTAACTATGTCAGTATTTATTTGGATGACATTGAAATAAGGAATAGTTCATCATGCTAATACATGGAGCTCTTTTTAAAAATAAGCCAAGTTCCATGGAAAAAGCTAATATGGTACTCAAACTCGATGTATATACATGGAAACACTATATAGGTTGAGTACTCTATCAAGTCAAAAATCTTCAAACATTACTTACAATCTACTAGCTGCCTTGCGCAATATAGTAGGAATTCTCTAAAAGCATGTTTATTGTTTTGTCAACTTCATAAATTGGTAAAATTTTTATGAAAAAGTGATGATTCAAATGGGGAAATTATGGACTTCAAAGGCAAATATTTTCCTGTCCTTTTACTGAGATTTATATTGTCGAAGAGTATAGCATGGAAGCTGTCCGATTACTTCAAAAGGGCAAGCGAACAGGTTCTTCATTTACAGATTTAAATCATATGTGTGCTCACATGGACAAAGATTGGACTATTTTAGTTCACCATGTGTTTAGAGAAGCTAACATGGTAGCCAATAGGTTGTCCAATATTTTACGGATTGGTATCGTGGATTGTCAAGTATGTATCGGATCAGCAGATGTAATTTTACTAACTTTACATGATGATTGTGATGCCTTATGGTGAACATTGTTTTCTTAGTTTAATTCAAGCTTTATTCATAAAAAAAAAAAAAAAAAACCATTCTATTTAAGCATTTAATAAAAAAAACTAAATCAAATTTATCGTACTGAAGTATATTTAATTTAATTTAATTTAATTCAAGCTTTATTTCAAACACGATTTTGAGTTATTTTTGACTGGGAAAATACAGGAAAACAACACAGATGCACGTATCGTCAGGTCCATGATCTCGAAACTAGCATTCAGTTAACCGAAAAAAACAAAACAAAAAAACAACAATCCCTGTCAAAAATCAGTTAAAATTATATCAAGCAGAACTTATTTACACCAGGTAAATTCAAATACATCTCTACCTATAAATCTATATTTTTTTTAAGGAAGTCCAAAACAAATAAGAAATAACACGTGAATATTTGATAATAATATATTAGTAATAAATAAACAGCGAAAGGAAAGAGCTCATAGACAAAAATATACATATAACGAAAGAGAGGATGCATTACCAGCACTGCAAGATGTTGGAGGATCCTTCTGTAAATCCTTCAATTCCTTCAAGATCCGTTTTGATGCCATAGCTTAACCTGCAACCCGTCACCATATAACCAAAAAAGTCAAAACAACGCAAATAAATCAAATGAATAAATAGCAAAATAAAAATAATAGTTAAAAGTGAGAAACGGATGAGATCGAACCAGAGAAGATGAACTTGATCCTCCCTTCCCTTTTGCTTTTCCTTTGTAATGCCTGGAGAGAAGCTAAGATCGAAGAGAGCTTAAAGAAACGAAGGGAAAACGGGGGAAGAAATGCGAGGGGAATTTATGATTGGATGTGGAAGGCGGTGCTTTATAAACGGGTGGATTGTGATGAGCTAAATGCCAATTCTTTGATGGGCCCCACGATGTAGCGTTCTCCATACGAAATTCACCCGATTGTTCGCCCGAAAGTGGCAGCCAGGTAAACTAAGGCTGTTTATATTATTATTATTATTATTATTATTATTATTATTATTATTATTATTATTCGTTAATAAATAAATAAATTATCTAATTGGATCAGAGTGGACCGGAATCTAGCAACGCCTAATCTCACGGCTCTCTCCCAGGAAAATGGAATATTCAATTTGCCTTTCAATTATTGATGTTTAATTTAGGGTAAATTATAAGAATAGTCCTTTAATTATAAGATATTTTTTGTTGATTATTCTAATTATAAAACGTTGTAAAACAATTATTTCTCTTAAAAAGATAATAAGTTAGGTGGTTGTCGTTATCTTGAATACTATAATTTAATAAATGTTATGATTATTTGTGTTTTTACTTTTTTTTTAGTGTAGGAGCGATAAATTGTATAGGTATCCAATCTTTATGGGATCAATACTTTAAATACTATAACTTAACAAAGGTGTAGGTCTTCCTACGCGCAACAATTTGTCACTTGATTATTAAAAATTATAATCACATCACACGATTAAAGTTTTAGTTATGACCGAGTTATTTATAATTGTGTCACACGATTAAAGTTTTAGTTATGACCGAGTTATTTATAATTGTGTCACACGATTAAAGTTTTAGTTAAGATCGAGTTATTTTTATGTTATGATCTACTAATTTAGTTATAATTCAATATAATTAAAAAATTAATCTTTCATATTTAAAATTATATATCGATTTAATTATTTTTATTCTCCCAACTTGCTTGTTTATTATCGTTAACGCAAAATATTTATTTAAAATTACTAATTAATCTAATATACAAATTTATAAATATAAAAATATTTATAATTTTTTAATATAAGATCGGTAATTAGTATCTAATTTTATAAGAATAAAAATATTTATAATTTTTTAATATAACATATGTGATTATTATCTAAATTTATTTATATTTTTTTAGTTTTATCTATTACCTGTTTACTAACACATATTTTTCTAAAATATCATATTTTTGTATGATTATACAATTTTTTTAATAATTTCATATTTTAATAACTTAATTAATTCTTCTTTGTTTTAAAATAAATTAATAACTAAATTTTTTAACATATTAAAAAATTATTATTATTTTTTTTTGAAAATATCGAATTTCATATAATTTATGTTACAGTGAGTGTTAAAAAACAATGAAAAAAAACAATTTAAGATAAAAATTTGATTAAATTTATATATCTTTTAATATAAATAATTAAATTAAAATTAAATTAATAATTTACAAGTATCGATTTGAAGCAAAATATATTTACCATATTAAAAATATCAGATTTAAATACTAAATGATATATTAATGATAAGTATTTAAAATACGTAAAAAATGACACCGTGTTGGAAATATGGTTAGTTTTAATGCTCAATATCATAGCAGAATGTGCGATATCTCA
Source organism: Abelmoschus esculentus (assembly GCA_035048815.1). Classification (NCBI taxonomy): domain Eukaryota; kingdom Viridiplantae; phylum Streptophyta; class Magnoliopsida; order Malvales; family Malvaceae; genus Abelmoschus; species Abelmoschus esculentus. The sequence goes on along the minus strand of JAUCBN010000007.1, from coordinate 13,469,052 downwards.
AAAAAATAAATGTTAAAAAAATAAGAAACAAGAAGAAATTAAAATAGAGAGAAGATTAAGAGAACGATCATATGAATAAAATTCTTTCAAAATTTGAGAAAAAATATTAGACAAACAAAAAAACCCTAAAACCCTAAAATATCGCGATGTAAATAATAAAATTTTAAGATCTACGGTCTTTCATCAAAAAGACCAATCTTTCTTTTTCGTTTAGTAAGATCCTTAATCTCTCAATATTTCTCTTTTCTTTTTTTGTTTACTTTTTGATGTTATATTCACTTTAATTTTTGTTATTCTCTTCGTGTTTTAAAATAAATAAATTATTCTTCATGTGTTTTTTTCTTTCTCTTCTTCTTCGATATTTCAAAAACTCTATTATTGGATCATAATTTTTTTAAAAATCTAAGTGTTATGTTTGATTGTCGAGAAAGTATCACAATTTTGGGTTGAAAAGAAAGATTTTGTAAAACAAAAAACAGAACATGAAAGACAATAAGAAAGAAATAGAGAAAGAAAAAAAAATTGTTCATTGATTAAAATAGCATAATCTACTCTCGTATAATTTAGTTGATATATAGAGGCTCAACCATATTATTTTTAACAACTGACACTTACAAATAAACAAAATGAAACCAAACAATTATAAAAGAAACATAATGTATAGCCTTTGTCCAATATAAAACCGTTCCATTTTTTGTCCAAACATCATCGTTCGCTTTCTTGCTCAACAACATCGTTTTTCGTTTGCTTTTTTCACTTATAATTCTATCTTTTTTCGATTTAATTATAATCTGTTGATTTTTCTTCTACACTGTAAATCCTAATTTCTTATCCCTATTCATGACATTACCATCAACTTTAGAAGATCCTTGTCCTCGGGGATAAAAATCAAGAAATTGTGACTTCAGAACAATATAATCTTCCCAGGTCATGTTTTCAGTCCAAGATTAGACCACTAAATCAAAAATTGAGTGATTGCTTGATTATTCCTTTGAATCATATGTTTACTAAGAATTACTACTGGGTAAATTTTTAGTTGTCCATCATTGTTGACTTCTGGTGCTTTCATGGGGGTAATGTCATCTTTCTGAATTTTTGTTTTCAATAAATTGACGTGAAAGATCGAATGAATTTAAAAATTAACCGGTAGTAACAACTTATAAGCAATTAATCTAATTCTTTGTATCATATTGTAGGGACTATAGTACTTGACAGAGAGTTTGAGATTCCTTCGAAGTGCGACTATGATTTGTTTGTAGGGCTGCAACTTTAGGTAAACCTCATCACCTACTTCGAACTCTCTTTCTGATATTTTCTTATTTATGTATTACTTCATTATGTGTTGAGCTTTTCTTAGTTATTCTTGGAGTAAATTCTTAAGTTGATGTCTTTTTTTTAGTATCTATCTTGTATTGTTTGTAATGTGATATTTCATCCCCACTTTATTATTGGAGGTTTATATCTATAGAGGGCTTCAATAGAGTCCTTTCTAGAGCTGTATGATGGTTGATATTATACCATCATTCAACATGTGACAATAATTTAACCCAACTGTTTAGTTTTAAGAAGTACATACTTCTCAAGTATTGCTCTAAGTATTAGTTAAGTCTCTATATTTTTCATTTGTTTTAGGATGATAAATACTACTTAATAATATAATAGTCCCCAACTGTTTCGTCATCTCTTTTTAAAATATCCTGATGAAGGTCTTATCTCAATCTAAAATAACTAACTTGGGTGTCTATACAATTTATAGACTCGGTCTAGATATGTTTTAGCTTCTTTCACATTAATATAGGGGCGTGTCAGTGATAAAAATGATCATACTTGATAAGTTTATCCATAATGATTAATATATGATTATACCTTAGTGAAAAAGGTAACCCCTCTATGAAGTTCATGGTGATTACTTTCCATGCTTCCTGAAAAATTGGTAATGGTTAAGACTTAGGAACATCTTTTATTTTTGTCTTCTAACAAGTTAAACACTACAATATATGATCTTTTAACTTGTGATAGTAATCTGGCCAATAAAAATAAGGTTTAATTTTTATGTAAATGGTTTAAATCATGAATGATCCCTTAAGAAGAATCATGAAGTTCCTTTATAATGTGTCCCCTTAAATCTCCATTACTTTCAATATAAACTCTTTTTAAAATCTAAGAACTCTTTTAGAAAATGAACAATATTTTTTTTTTATCTTTGTTTAGCATTAATATTGTGATTCATTATTGAGCTTAAGTATCTTTTTTTATAGTTTTTCTTCACCTCCTGAGCCCACTTATAAATAACTAAAGTAGTAGTGACTTGTAAAAATTTCGGTGACTCATCAAACAACCTAAAAAAGGCATCTATTACTGTATTATGCTTTCCCTTTCTATACTATATAGTCTAGACCCATCAATTTAGAGAATTCTTTTTTTTTGTATGATAGTCGATAATTTTTATTCTAATAAATATTTGAAGAGCTCATGATCAATCTTAATGATAAAGGGATCTCCTTCTAGGTAGTGTCTCTATTTAAATACATCATTACAGATTGATAATTCTGTCTTTTCATAAATAAAGATGTGTAGGAACAAAAACCTTATTCAAATATACAATGCGTTTTCCTTCCTGAGATAGAACAACTCTAATGCCTTTAGAGCTAGTATCAATTTTTAAATAAAAGATTTTTGTCAAAATTAGGTAAAGTCAACACTAGAGTTTTGTATAGATCTGCCTTTAGTTCTTCAAATGTTCTTTAAAAGATTGGCCAGGGTTTACTGATTTTTCTATTTTACTAATTTTTTTATTACTTTTGATTAATTTTTTATAATATCATGTCAAGCCTAAAAATCTTCTAAGATACTTGAGATTTTTAGGTAGTGACCAATTTTTTATGACAACTATTTTTGAATTATTAGTAAAATTCATTTTGATGAAATTTTGAACCTAAGGTATCCCACATGTTCTTGTCCAAAGCAGTATATAACCCTTTTTTGTAAATAATTAATTCTGTTTTAATATCTAAAAAATCTCTTTATGGTGGGTTGCATGTGTCTCTAAATCATGGTTGTAAAACAATGTCACCAAAGAAAACTAATATAAATTTTCTCAAAGAAGGTTCAAATAATTTATTCATCAAAAGTAGTAAAAGAATTTATAAGGCCGAAAGACACAATTTTAAACTCAAAATGTCGTTGATGTGTTTCGAATGCAGTCTTCTCTATGTCCTCCTCCTTAATTTTGATTTGTCAATACCAAGATCTCAAATCTATTTTAGAAAAATAGACAGCCTCCAGTAATTTTATCTAGTAAAACTTCAATCACTGATATGAGAAATATGTTCTTTGTTATTATAAAATTCAATTTTCTGTAGTCCATACACAGTCTTTAATTTTCATCCTTTTTTAACTAGTAAACAAGAGAAAACAAAATGACTTTCTATTTTAGATAATAGATAAAGCTAACATGTCCCTGATTTGTTTCCAAACAAGTTCTACTCATGATTTCAGTAATACAACATGTTCATATTCTCTAATTAGAGGCATTCCTTTTAACTCTTCAAAGATCATGTGGTACTCATTCAATAAAGCTTTCAACACTTTTGGTATACTATTTTTTTTTTCTGTCTTAGCATTAAATAAAGCTCTCCCATTAATTGTGAATTTTTACCATTCAACTTGTACAATTTATCTCCTAAAATTAGTTTTATTATAAACACTTTGTTCTCTCTTTTCAAAACCATCTCTTGTCTTTTTTTCATGAATCTTAAAATCATATATTGAAAATCCAGTGTTACTAGACTATTAATTTTCATCCAGTCAACCACTAATACCACATCACTTTTCCCAATTATAAAACTATGAAGTCATCTCAAATTGATGACCATGTATTTTTAACCTAATAAATTACTCTTGGTCGTGTTATATAATTTCTCTTCATTAGTCACAATAATAGTTAAGGATTGTGTTTGCATCATCTCTCTCCCTTATTTAACCCAATTTAAAGTTATAAAGTTCTGAGTACTATCATTATTTATTAAGATGTTTAAAGGTCTGTTTTTTATTGTCCCCTGCAACCTTAGTGTGCTACAATTCACATTGCTTGTGAGAGCATTCATGCAAATCTTTAATTCACCTTTCATACGATTACCTTGATCTCTAGTTTCTTCTTTTAGTTCCTCTAACTCCCCTATTCTGTAACCCCTTAATTTTGACTTGAGGTGCACGGTAGATTAAAATCATTATTTTAAAACCTTAACTCCACGTAAAAGCTTAAAGTAATTCAAAATAAAATTTATAAACCAAATATTAAGTAAATAGTTTAAAAATAATTATTCTGATTAAAAATAGAAAAAAATTAGATAAAACGGTTTTATGCATGAAGTTTAAACATATTTTAGATCCCTAATAATCCCAAAATAACTGAAGTAAAAATATTTGTAAATAACCGTACTGAAAACATAATGAAAATATTAACCGATAGAGATCTCCGAGTACCAATTCCTATCTGAAAAATAAAATTAAAAAATGAGCTATAAAGCCTAGTGTGTCTAAAGTACAGCCAAACATCACAATATCATTCAAATCATAATCACAATTATAACATAATTATTATAGTAAATAAGAACAAAATATGATGAATACAATGTCACAGAGAATGTAATGTCACAGAGAATGTAGTCCCATACTCCGAACGTCAAACACAGTGGTGGCAAAGCTAACCGATCATAGTAGAGGTAGTTCCCCAGAACCCCTCACCCCTTATTTCGCCAAACACAGTTGTGGTAAAACCACCTTTTTTCATACAATCCCACCCCATACACATGATTATGCAATTACTATCACAAATCACAAAAGCCTCATCGTAAATATTCGTATAGTATACGAGGTACACAGTTCTAATAATCTGATGAATGCAATATCACAGAGAATGCAATTCCATATTCTAAACGCCAATCACAGTGGTGGCAAAGCCAACCGGTCATAGTGGAGGTAGTTCCCCAGAACCCCTTACCCCTTATTTCGCCAAACACAATATGGTAAAACCACCTTCCTCCGTACAATCTACCTCATGCACATGTAATGCAATCAATGCTAATGATCTCGAATGTTCCAACACATATAATCATATAAAATACGAAACACAGTTCAGATAATTTGATCACAATATCATAGGGAATCTTAAGATCACAGTATTACAATAAATAGTTAATCACAGAACACAAGTTTAACATAAAAAGAGAGAACACACATTTAAATTCATTTAACAATAGCATCATAAGAAACATGATGGAGGTTACGGAGTCCTTGTTAATTCCACCTTTGCCAGGTTATAATTTTTAGAATATCGATCCCACGAAGACCGAGTCGATTCTACTACTTTTTATAACTACACTAAGAAAACTAAAAAACACAAGTAATGGCGAGGTTGAATGATAACTAAGATAACTATAAAAGTATAATATACTATAAAAAAAATAATATGATAAAAGCGAGACTAGATTGAGTGTTTTGTAGAGAAGCATCCAGTTATGTTAAGTATCCACTTATTAATGCAATAGGTTAAATTATCGCCTCAGCGGATCACACTAAGAGTCACCGCAGCTGTCTAGGCGGGGTTATGCCTTTTCAATAATATAATATTTCATAATTCGATAGAGCATCCTTGATTATTTTCTTCATTATCCTTAAGCGAAGAGAACTGTTGAAACCCACGTCTTGATGATACCTTCCGGCGTGAATCAAGGGCGTGGCGTGAATCAAGGGCAGACAACATCTGTACACATGCGTCCTATTAGTCGTTGAAATCCTTGACGGATTAGTCAATGCCATTGAACAAAGACCGTATTCTCTCATTTCGTGAACCTACATCTCCCGATGTTAGGCAAATGAGTTTTTCTCACATACTTATCTTTTGAGCTCATATGCAAGAAAAGTAACTACCAAGAGAGAATAAACTATGAAATATGTTATGCACTAATAAATTTCAAACATAACATAATCTTCATCTCCGACTACTCCACAATCAATCTAAACCTCCGAAAGACTTAGAACATGCTAGAGGTGGCGACTAAAGGTATGACAATGTGAGAATTTGTCTTGAATCTATACTAAACCTAAACCTAACAAGTGCCTTATATAGGCCAAACCCTAAATTGATCTTTCCATGCAAGGAAATAGTTCTAAATAAGAAAGAAATCTAATTTCTAATTAAATTAATCTTATTTCCTAAAATATTTTTTCTCGCGGTTTGACTTGGGTTTGACCTCCTAACTGAGTCATCTTTTTTCTTTTTCTCTTTGTCCATTGATTTCGGTATCTTTTCCTCTTTCTATTGAGCACCACTTGTCGTCTTTTACACTGCAACGACAACCTTCAAAACGTTGCCGTGGCGGGTGCTTCATCTGCAATTCAACATCTATTTTCTTCTTTGTCACTTTCTATGATCTAATTTCCTATCTAAGAAAGAAAACTATCAAACATATCTATTTTATTCCAATTAATAGATAAATTCATAAAGTTAGTGATCAGATGCTGAGATATGGAAAATAATAAGAAATATCTATTATCGCATTTAATTCTGTCTTTATTGGTAATAATTGAGTAGAGAAATGATGTGAAAAATGAGTACTTTTGATTTCTCATCACACCCCAAAAATCAAACTATTGCTTATCCTCAAGCAATGCAAAAGCTAATTTTTTATGTTTGGAATTTTAAAGTAATATACCGTCCTACCTGCCACAACAAAGTTCCTTTCTTGACTCGGCCATTTTTAGGTTCTAGGCGTTCCTCGAAATTGGACTATAAGTCTTAGTGTGTGTTTGAGTAGCTATGTCAAAGTTTATTTTTTAAGTTCTAATCCTTTTTCTAGCTCAAAACTTCTGACTAAGATTTTTTAATTCTTTTTCTTTCTTTCTCCTTAAAATTGATGTATAATTATATATTGCTATATAGTTATACTGCTTGAGCCAATTTTGAGCACCTCAAGTATTAACTATTTCTTACTAGATCCAATTTCGGGCACCTTTAGTAAGTGAGAGAAAACTAATTCCTAGAGTTAGTCATGAGCACCTCTATGAACTAACTAAAGCTGGTGATAGACACCTCTAGTTTAAAATCTAAGCCTAAATCCTTATTGTTTTTTCAAAGAAAAGAACTTTTAAAATCAACTAAGATCAGCATTGTTTATATGAATTTAGGCTCATAGTCTAATCCTAAGTTCTAAGCCTAGTAAACCTTTCTAAATTCAAGTCTAGTGAATGGTGTGAACTACTGCGGTAGTTGGAGAATATATTACTGTCGAGGTGAGTTCAATAAATTTCATAGTTAATTTTTTTTAATTGCGATTGTATAAGACATGATATTAAGCAGAATTTTTAAAGCAATAGCAAGGTCCTTTGATTACTTTCATACAAGGCAGATAATTACATGTTACAAAATTTGGACAAATGCTCCACAGACTCGAGAGATGCATTATCCTCAATGCATGGCTAAGTAATAGAGAAAAAGAAAAATAACCGAAAAGAAAAAGATAAAAGAAAAGAAAAAAGAAAAGAAAAGAAAGAAAAAAAATTAAAAATAAGAAAGACTATCGCCCTTAGAATTCGTGAGTCACTGTCGATTAGGAGCTTGCGGCGGGTTTTTGGCGGCTGCTCGGTGGTTATTTTCGGTGGGCTCGCCATTGGCTTTTTGGCTGAGCGTGGTGGTTAGACATGAACAGGAATGGGATCTTGTTGTGATTCCTCTGTATCTAGGTTGATCAGAGAGGTTGCTGTAGCAGAGCTAGGGGCCTTCCTCTTTTTGCTTGTTTCAAGTGCAGTGGAATCCGTGATTTTTTTCATAAGTGATTCCGTATCATCAGTGGATTTTATTGGTGTGGTAGCGTTTTATTTCTTGGTTGTTGTTGTTGAGTCAACAAAGATAGGTTTTGTTGTTGTTGCTGTAACCCCCTTAGCCCGACTTAGACGGAACCAACACTAATGGGTTACACGAGGAATATCAAACCAAACCCGCGAAGGTCCGATTCGATAAACAACCCTAAAATCGTTATATTTTTTTATTTTATCTTTCTTAGATGCACAATCTTATTCCTACTTGTCAAGGTCTCATACAAAGCGTTAACGAAAACAAACCAATCATAAACGATCATCCGATTAAACACTTAAGTAAACTAAGGACTAAAACATAAAATTTTTAAATCCTATTAATAATGTATAAATTCTTTTCATCAAGGTTCAATTAAATACCCGAGTATCCTTCACAGTGAATTTCAAGTTAAACGGATTATTCTAACATCATTTATTGCATGATTCTCTAATTTAAGGACCAAAATTGTAAATCTTCCAAATTACAAGGACTTCATCCAAATTAGGTTAACCATCTTGAAATTAAATCAACTTTATGCATGCATACAAAATTTCAGCTCAAAATAACATTTGTAAGTACCCTAATCGAACAAAGAAAGATATCCGAGACTAAAATATAATTTTCAGCAACTTTCAATCCCTGGTAGTCAAAGGTTTCGAAACCTTCCAGAATTAAAATTTCCCGCAAGGTTTCGAAACCTTCCTGAAGGTTTCAAAACTATTTGACAAAGGTTTCAGAACCTTCCCAGAGGTTTCGAAACTTTGGGTCTGGAACCAAAAATTCTGGCACACTAAGTGAACACCAACAATTCAATACACAACCATTAATTACTTCCAACTATATGCATAATTCCTAAGCATAATTAACAACTTATAACATATGATTAACAACGTCACGGACAACAATCAAACTATAGGCATGCTTCCTAGAAGATGATTAAAAACATAATAATCATGCAAGTACGTGTTTCAACAATCCAAACAATTCCATAGTCCATCAATTAACATTCAAGTAACATGAGTCTTATATCAACATAAACCAAAGTCTAAGTACACACTCCTCACATAGGTTGGGTTACACATTGCCATTCCCCAATTTATTTGCCCAAAACATACCAAATTGTAGTAATCCTTCCCCTTGGTTTCCTTGCCTCGGATGAAGCCCGAAGTGCCTTTATTTTTCTGCAAGGATGAAAAGAGAGCTTAAGCAAATATGCTTAGTGAAGAAGCTCTACACAAGATCATCAATGCATCTATTTAAAACCATGGTGAAAGCAAAATTTGTAATGCATCACTAAATCATGCATGCTAACATCTCATGTTCATGTTCATCAAACCATATGCATCCTTGAGTTTACACAACCTTATCAAAACAATTTATAAATGATGCACAATGTCCTTCTTAAATTCATGTATGTGTATTGGCATACTAGTAACCACTTAATGTGACCTTGAGTTTACCAAATACACGGATCCATTGTTAGAGACCATTGTCTCGTCATGACACGAAGTCACCATTGGCATGACACCAAGTCACCATTGACATGACTCAAAGTCACCATTAACATGACACGAAGTCACCATTATAGCACTACCACGCACGATCGGACACATAGTCACCCTTGTTACGTGTAGGCGGCTCTACCACGCACGGTTGGACACAAAGTCATCCTTGTTACGTGTAGGCAATTTCCTGTATTCTTAACTTTTTTTATAGTGAACTTAAGACAATCCTAATGACATGTCATTCGTATTCGAATCTAAAGTTAGTTTCACTAAGCCAATATCATAATCAAGTGTTCATGACAACTTGCTGCTCATAATGCATGCATAATATGTTCAACAAATGAACCAAAAGCCATACCCAAAGGCACCATCATGTATAAGGCAATTAACCATATTGTATTCCAAATTATTTCTCATAATTTTTTCATAAACATGGAAGCTAAATAAGCTATACATTTCAGCAAGTATTTCTCATGTATGCACCAATTCAAATCATGTTCATGCACTTCCAAGAATCTCATTGCATTACCAACATAATGCCTTTATCGAATGTAGCCGAAACTCATATTAATTTATCAAAAACATTTACTTTACTTACTCTTGACCTATGGAAGGTTTTCACACTCTTCCATAGTCCCCAATACAGAACCGTACCAAACGCGATTCGCTTTAAGTCCGAAAACACTCACCGATAAGCGAAATGAGCTTTCGCTGATATCCCGACGATCACGCTAACATACCAGAACTCAAGCGCCTTCTTGTATATCTTATACAACATTAAAAACAGAGTATTCTCACATCATAACATGCTCAAACCAGCAGCCATATCCGATCACCATAAAACTACCAAAAACTTAGCCAAAAAGATCGTGAACTAAGCCTAAACGCATCCGAACAACATCAGCCCAAAACCTAATGAATCTAACACCTAATCCAATTCAATTATGAACCGAAAACACATCCAAACCATCCTTATATCTCCAATAACATTAAAGCACCTAAAACAGCCCCTAAAATAACCGAAAAACACCTTAAAACAAGATTGCATTATTCCGGGATTAAATTAATATTCTATCAAATGAAGACTCAATTAATCATTTAATTAACATAAAAGCATAATTGAATCCATCTAATTTCAGCATTGAATGAGATCCAAAAAGATTTCACAAAAACATTCATAAAATCACTAGATCTAACATTGAAAACATAGAATTAAGTTTTTATTCAAAGATTAGCAAGCTAATACTTGGTAATTTCAATAAAGAACCTTAAAAAAGAGTTAAAAATCCAGAAAATTACCTTTAAGATCTATTTACCAAAAAGATGCAATTTCATCTTCTTGATTCCTTACAATTTGGTGTTGATTTGATAAAATTGATGGTTAGGTTTTGTAAGGAATAGAAAGATGATTAAAATGATGTATTCTTTATGGAAAAAGATGCAAAAATCAGCAAGGAATTGAAGAAAGGAGATGAAGGAAAATGAAGAGAAAATGAGAGAAAAAGATGAGAGAAAAAAAATAGTTTTGAGAGAAAATGATTTATCATCTTTAATTAATGTAATTAAAAAACATTTTGGTGAATAAATCATTATTAAAAATTAAAATGGGTTTATGGCCCTCTAAGGATTCTAAGTTTAGATTGTTTTTCAATTTTGTCACTAAAATAACATTTTTTTCGAAAATCCCAAATTAAGTCCTTCAATTTTTCCAAAAATTATAAATTGATCACTTATGCATAATTAAGCATAACTAAAAATCAATATAAAGTCCAAATTACTTTCTTTTAATTTTGAAACATATTTTTAATATTTTTAAACCATATTCAAAAATTATTATTTTTCTTAATTAAAATGTTCTTATTTTATTTTTCCCCGGAATAACGAACCGGAGAACCCGATTCGACCCGAATCGAATTCTCCTAACTAAAGCCTAACTAATAACCCAAAAAACGGGATGTTACAGTTGCTGTATTTATGGCAACGAGGGACAGTGGGACCATGGCCGAGGTTGTTGGTGTGGCAGGGAGAGCTAAGAAGTGGAGAGGTCGACTATGAATTCTGGGAAGACAGTCGTGCACGTGGGGAGTTCCTTTCAGATTGTTGTGATAATGGCGTTGTTGAATTCCCTGATGTATGTCATGAAGGCCAGCCATCTTCTGTCCATCCCCTATAGGATTTCCAAGACTCCTGTTGGCGTGTTTTCACTCTGGTTTGCTACTTGACCGGCCTCGGCAGACTCTGCTTCGACGGTGGGAGGAATATATGCCTGTGGGGTAGCTTCTTCCACTTGTATTCTTCTCATATATATTTCTCTGGTCTATCATTTTCTCTTTGGGGTGTATGTGTCCGTAGGTAGTATCGATAATCCTTCATACTTTGCCAGGTTAGAAATTAAACATGAGAAAATTAATATACCTCTGTCGTTGGTGGCACATTCAAATATTTGTTCGCTTATTATACGATTGACATTTATTCTTCTGTTGTGATGATTGAGTGTATTAATGCTAGTCGTAGCCTATCGATTGTCTGGTTGTGCGATGTCGACAGTAGATTCCTTTTTATAAAGGTGTTCCACAACATTGCTTCTGGACTTAAATCTCGGCGGCTAATCAAGCCGCGATGTTTTCCCGTGTTCGATTTTTCTCCTAGCATACAAAGTGCTATTTTCATCATTTCGTAGTCATTGGCTATCAGGGCAGCTACGAACGCAGCATGTTCGTCAGTTGTTATGTCGAGACCAGAATGTGCATTGATGACTACATTAGCAATGAGAATGGTTCTTCCTCGAAGGTAGGAGTACGGATTTTCGCTACTAGTCTGTATGCGTAGAATTCCCGTACCCATTTAATATTCTCCATTGGAGGTTGTTTGGTGAACTTTTGCCATTTCTGAAAAGTGATTTTCGATAGGATGAAGTTGTCCAACCCCAAGTCTTCTTCTTCTGTGTAGTAGAATCCTTGTTCTTCTCAGATCTGTCGATTTTGAATACTTGGTGATATTCGTGCTCGACATCTCTTGTAGAGAACCTTCTACAAATTGTTGCTCCGGTGATGTTTTGTTGTTGGTTGGCCATTGGATATTTTGAAGTAGAAGACGAGGAAAGGTTGTTTATTAAGAGAGAAATTGTATTGAGTGTGAGAAAAATAATTACTCGAGTTCGTGTATTTAAACTGATAGAGCGACACGTCTTTTAAGGGAGCGACGTGATTAATTCCTTTAGGCGTGTACGTAACATAATTATAGTTGTTGTTAATTAACAGCAGAAACGATGTAATTAATGGCAGCAGAAGCGTCAAAATTCTTTAATTGGGAGACATAATTCCTGTCCAAAATTTCTTCTGGGTGTGGGCTGTGTTTTAGGGCCTAAAAGCAGAATATCTTCAATTTTTCTTTCTGGTTGTACGTAAGAGCGATCTGCCAGCTGGAACATCATTGTTGTTGGCTTTACTTGCCTAATGCTTAGCTTCTAAAATACTGACTTAGGTATGAGATTTAAGCTGACGCCTAAGTCAAATAGTGCCTTACCCACGTATTGATCACCAATAGCGCATGGTATTGTGAAACTACCAGGATCTTTTCTTTTAGTTGTGGCCTTGTTCAGCAGTATTGACACACATCCTTCTGTTGCAGCAACTGTTTCAAATTCCCCAATTTTTGTCCTTTTGAATATAATATCCTTAAGGAACTTGGTATAGTTGGGCATTTGCTTTATTGCCTCCACCAAAGGTATGTTTATGTGTACCTGTTTAAGTATGTCCAGAAATTTCTTAAACTGGTACTCATTCTTTTACTTTTTTAACCTTTATGGAAAAGGTGGTGGTAGACGTAGATCTTTGATCTTTTCGTCACACTGAAATCTTATATATGGTGCGACTATGGAATCATCTGCTGTGATAGTGTCATCGACAATATCTATTGGTTCTTTTGCCTTAGTTGTTTTATCAATAGCTTCTTCAAGAACTACTATTTTAGTGGTCTTACCTACTGTTTGAGCAGGTATTTCAGGGTCCTTCAGTTGTAATCCACTTCTGGTTGATATGTCTTTACATTATTTATGAGGACTAATTCTAGCGACTTCAATATCGCTCGGGAGACCTCCTATGGGTGTACTTTTCATCTGTTGTGTCATTTTTCCTACTTTGGTTTCCAGCGCTTTGAGAGCAACTTCGTTATTCCGTATTCTCATTTCTGTTCTGTCCATGAAAGTGTCAGCTCTTTGGATGAACTTGTTGGTATTTGCAATGTATGCACCATTCTAGGCCATAAATGTTTGTAGTGCATTCTCCAAAGTCTGAACGTCTGTTGTTTATTGCGGTGGCGGTGCCTACTGCAGCATCTGCTGTTGAGCAAATCTATTATTTTCCTAGAATCCTGTAGATTGCACTGATTGATATTGCGTGTTAAGTGCACTATTAAGATTGCTTCGTGAGAAATTAGGATGCTTCCTCCATGATGGGTTGTAGTTGTTGGACATATTTTTTCTATTAAAGTTCTCAAAATAGCAAGAAGATTCTGGATTGTGTGGGCATGCGTTCGAGTCATGATTGTCACCACAAGTTTCGCAAAGAACGGTGATTGCTTTTACTTCTTGAACGTAGCTTGGTTTATGCAGATCTTTGACCATGTTGGTTAAGGCTGATAGTTGTGTTAGGATAGAATCTGCAGAATTAGAAGTTTTCATACCTCGCCTATTTATGCCTCTTTGGGTGGTTGGGTGTTGATAGTCATTCTTTGTCAACCTATCCAAAATTTCTAAACTCTCATGGGGTGGGCGGTCTAAGAGGGTGCCATTGGCGGAAGCATCAAGCATCATCCTTGTGTTAACTGCATTGTAGAAGATGGATACTTGGGTCTACTCAGGCAGACCATGCATGGGGCATTTTTTGTATAGTTCTCTGTATCTTTCACAAGCCTCATACATTGATTCGTCTTCGTCTTGCCTAAAGGATGTTATAGTGTTTCTGAGTTTATCAGTCATATTGGTGCAACTGAATCTGGCAAGGAAGCTTCGATATAGTTCTATCTATGAGTTCAATGATCCTGGCTGAAGGTTGTTTAACCAAGATTTTGCCCTATCCCTCAGTGAATAGGGGAACAATTTTAGCTTAAGGATGTTGACTAAAACTCCAGTAGCTTAAACGAATTACAAATTTCCAAAAAGGACTTAAGATGCTGTCGAGCATCTTCATTGGCCGAACCCCCAAACTGGCCTAGGGTGTTGATCATGTTGAACATGACTAGTTTAGTTCGAAGTGCTCTGCCTCTATATTAGGCATCACAATAGCAGGAGTTAATCTATCTAAATCTTCCTCTAAATAATCTCGAACAGTTCAAGCTCGTTCCTGTCTTGGAATATTTACTGGATCAACAACTGCGAAAGCACCGCGGTTGTCTGCCATGGCAGCATTCATACCCGCGTTGTTTTGTTTGCTAGGTTCTACGTTTATTCTTTAGCGTACCCTTCATTTTAAATCTCGTGTTTTTTTTTGATTTCTTGATCGTAAGGGTATTGATCAATGGTAGGTTTGGACCTGGTCATGCAAAAAATAACCCTTGGAAGTTAAACTAAACTAAATAAAATAAACTAAAATAATTAAAAAGATGCAGAAATAATTGGTAGTAAAATTAAGCGTTAGTCCCCGGCAACAACGCCAAATCTGATGGAGGCTATGGAGTCCTTGTTAATTCCACCTTTGTTAGATCGTAATATTTAAGATATCAATCCCACAAAGACTGAGTCGATTCTACTACTTCTTATAACTGCACTAAGAAAACTAAAAAGCACAAGTAATTTGAGTGGTTGAATGATAACTAATATAACTATAAAAGCATAAAATTAAATAACAAAATAATATGATAAAAACGAGGCTAGATTGAGTATTTTATAGAGAGGAATCTAGTTATGTTAAGTATCCATTTATTAAGGCAATGGGTTGAACTGCCGCCTCAATAGATCGCACTGAGGGTCACTGCAGCTGCCTAGGCAGAGTTATGCCTTGTTGATAATCCAACATTTCATATTTCGACAAAGCATCCTTGATTATTTTCTTCCTTATCCATAAGCAAAGAGAACTGTTGAAACCCACGTCTTGATGTTACCTCCCAGCGTGAATCAAGGGCGGACAACAATCGAACACATGCGTCCTATTAGTCACTGAAATCCTTGACGGATTAGTCAATGCCCATGAGCAAAGACCGTATTCTCTTGTTTCGTGAACATACATCTCCAGATGCTAGGCAAATAAGTTTTTCTCACATACTTATCTTTCGAGCTCATATGCAAGAAGAGTAACTACCAAGAGAGAATAAACTATGAAATATGATTTACATTAATAAATATCAAACATAACATAACCTTCATCTCCGACTACTCCACAAACAATCTCAACCTCCGAAAGACTTAGAACATGATGGAGGTGGCGACTAAAGGAATAATAATGTGAGAATCTGTCTTGGCTCCACATTAAACTTAAACCTAATAAGTGTCTTACATAGGCCAAGCCCTAAGTTGATCTTTCCATGCAAGAAAAGAGTTTTAAATAGGAAAGAAATCTAATTCCTAATTAAATTATATTAAATTAATCTTATTTCATAAAATATCTTTTCCCGTGGTTTGACTTGGGCTTGACCTCCTAACTGAGTCGTATTCTTTCTTTTGCTCTTTGTCTATTGATTTTGATATCTTTTCCTCTTTCTGCTAAGCACCACTTGTCGTCTTTTATACTACTGCGTCGGCCTTCAAAACGCTATCGTGGCAGGTGCTTCTTCTGCAATTCAACATCTATTTTCTTCTTTGACACTTTCTATGATCTAGTTTCCTGTCTAAGAAAAAAACCTATCAAACGTATCTGTTTTATGCTAATTAATAGATAAATTCATAAAGTTAGTGATCAGATGCTGAGATATAGAAAATAACAAAAAATATCTATTATCGCATTTAATTTTGTCTTTAATTTGTAATCTCGATTAAACTAAAATACTTATGATATTTTTTAACCCATCCCCTCGGGTTTTCTCCCTTAAAAGTTTAAAGTTTAACTTGGTTTAAAGTTCATCCCTCCAGCTCCATATTTACCATTTTGTTTGTTTATTTTATCAAAAAGATAGGATTCTTTAGATGAATCTCCCTTAAACTTATTTATCTTTTATATTCTAGATTAACTTTTGGTTTCCCAAAATATTGAGTAATGGTTTTACAGATAATATACTAGGTTCATTAAGCTTAGATGTATACCTAATGATATCTTCCAACACCTTAACTTGAACATGCTTTTAACCTTTTTTTGGAAAGTATTGTCTAAAGTTTGTTGTTCATCTTTGCTATCTGTATCAGGTCCCTCCACACTCTTGGACACTGCTCTAAGGATGCTTGAAAAATATTCCTTATTTTTAACAGTTAGAGTCTCCAACAGATTCAGTCATATCTCCAAAAGAGCTTGTTGTTTTTCTCACCACTTCGAATCGCCTCCTTATCAGTAGTCTTTTTCAGTGCCTTCTGAATAATATTTAACTATTGTTGTATCACAACTAGCTTCGTGTTATCTCCCATACTTAGAATTTTTTTATTTTACCTAGCTAGATTTTGGATCAAATGTGACTCTAATTACCAATTATCACAATTTAGGTTGAAAAGAAATATTTTGTAGAACAAAAATGTAGAATATTAGAGACAAGAAAAAAAATAGAGAAAGAGAGAATTTTCTTCATTGATTGAAATTGCATAACCAATTCTCGCACAATTTAATTGATATATAAAGGCTTATCCATATTATTTTTTTAACAGTTGACACAAACAAACAAACTAAAAAAAACAATTATAAAAGAAATGCAGCGTATGGCCTTTTTCCAACACAATATCATTTGTTTCCTCGCTAAAATAATATCGTTTCATTTGTTGTCCAAAGATCATTGTTTGTTTTTTTACTTAACGATATCATTTCTCGTTCATTCTTTTTTTTTCACTTGTAATTTTCTCTTTCCCCTATTCAATTGCAATATGTCCCCTTTTCTTCTACTCTACAAACCTTAATTTTTCATCCCCACTCATGAAAAAAAGAAGAAAGTTTAGAATTTTAAAGATTAAAAATTTTTAGACGAGGTCTGCTTTATTTTGATAGAAAAAAAGATTTTGCAAGATAAAAATATGAAGACTTCATTGTTGCTGGTTGAAATTGAAACAAAAATATCATAAAAACTTCACATTTGATTTAAAATTTTATTAACTAATGTTTGATGAGTCAACACCTAACATGATTCTTTTTTGAACTTGTCTTTTGTAGGTCAAATTTAAGAACTTGGAGGTCATTTTCTACCATTATCATTAATTTCTTTTTTTCTTGAACATTTATATGAACTTGTTTGAATAAAATAATTTATTTCAATTATCAATTTATGATTATCTTGTACTCTTAATTATTCCTACGGCGGTTCGGGAAAAAAAGATGTGTGTTGGGAATATGCTAAGAAATTAGATAGAAATAAAATTAGATGTAAATTTTGTCTTAGGATTTTGAATAGTGGAATCAATAGGGTAAAGCATCATCTATCTCGTCTTCCAAGTAAAGGTGTAAACCCTTGCAATAAAGTTAGAGATGGTGTTACTAATCAGGTTCGAGCTTTTATTTCATCGAAAGAGGATGCTAAAGAAACTTCTAATGTTAAGAAGTAGAAGATAGCTGAAGTTAGGGCTCTGGGGAATATATTTGCTAGTAGTAAAGTTATACTATTTCCAGCCTCCAAAGGTTTCATGACATTCTCTATATGCAAATTCACCTAAAAACATTTTAAGCACATATCATGGCATATTAGCTAGATGTAATTCAACCTAGTTAATATTCAACTTCAAAGAGTTTGCTTCAACATCAACAATCTTATAAACACACGGAAGAACAACCTCAATATTCTCAATATAATTTCTAGATACATTCCAACCTAAATATCAATTTATAGATTCAACTCATAAGTAGTCTTGCTTCATTATCAACAATACTCAAATTCACGCATAGAGATATCAAGAATCAAACTTAAAAATAACTATATTATAACTAAAAGAATATCAATGGACAATTCAAGTCAAAATCATAAAGTTAATATCAATATAGATAAACATCACACATGTATAAGCATACGACTACTAAAATTCTCATCGATATAACAATATTTTTAACATGATAACTCATCCTCATTGCTCTCTCACTACCACTATTGTTATAAAGACATACTTGAGCTTTCACTTGGCGGTTACCAGGATCCTTGCTTCTCTTTGCTGCCTCAACTTTATTTACTCTGCATTGCAAGGTAAATGAGAGGGTAAGCATAATCTTAGTGAGTGAATAAAAACAAGTATAAAAACACTTTGCAATGCAGCCCATATTAAACCAATTTTATCAATTTAAAAATATGTCACGCTCTTTATAAAACAAAACACACATAGCTAACAACACTACTTTTAAAACTCAATAAGTGTCATCAAACCAAGGCTAACAACGCCATCATTAAATTTTTTAGTAAAAACCATTTTGTATTCATATGCTTTAAAAGCTAAAACACAAGTCTTACATGCTACTCACATAGCAATGCTTACACGTTAATCTCAATACACAAAGCTCAAGTCTTATATGCTAACAACATAGCAATGCTCAAATCACATGCATACCAATGCATAAAACCTTACATGCATAATACCATATGCAATCAAGTGAAAACCATGATACATACCTTTGAAAAGTAAAACCATATATTGGTGTTAGTGATCTGATTTGTACTACTCCAAATCGTTAGGATAAACGAGCAACCGCTTGTTAGTACTACTCTAGAGCATGCGCATGTTGATACTACTCTAAATATGAATTATCTCACCTTGATGTCCGGTGAAAATACTACTCCCATCTACCTGGATATGACAATACTACTCCCATCACATAGTATTAGACTAAAAGCCAAAATGCAACATACAATGAATTTAAACACGTACGACTTTTGAATATTTATAGTGCACTCTAGACCTATTAATCGATCAACTTATCCATAAGTTCATCACCTAACTAGCCAATATATTATCAAAATCAATGCTCAAAACTTAATTCAAGCAAAACTCAAATCACATGTATCCCACCTTTTATGCATCACTTGTAAAAATCGATAAATTCACTTTTAGCTTATTTTTTAAAACAAAACTGTGGGAACATCGAGTGCATATAAAATCTCTTTAAAAACAGTCTCATGAGCATTTATATACATGTATAATCACATATGCACAAAACAATAAGAGCATGACAAATAATGTTGTAAAAACAAGGCATAATATGAGAATTTTTAAGAAAGCAATACTTTTAACTTACTTCTAAGTATAGGGAGTTTTTTCAAACCTTCCCTACACCTCCAAACCTCTCTAAACACATTTAAAACTATGCCAAATTGGAAACCCTCATAATCCACTCATTGATATACCAAAACTTGCTCGATAAATCACCCGATAACATGATTCGACTTTTCGATCACTCTCAAACTTGTTCCTCTACCTCTTGACCTAATTCAAGCATCAAAACCAGAGGGTTTAGTGCATTATAACACACCCAAACATCCCTCAAGTTGGATCAAAACATGGAAGCCCCTAAAAACACCATAAAACCTAACCGAAACTTACCGAAAACCTCTCCAAACACCCCTTATACCTTAGGTCTGGAATTAGATACTTAAAAGTTATCTTAATTACATCTAAACACTTCAAGATTAATGTATTTAAGCATAAAAATAGCCATGGGAAACCCTTGAACGAAAATAAAAAAAATAGAATTTTTATCAAGAAAATCGATTTTATTAATTCAATATTTTAAAGATTGTTTCAATAAGTCAATTTAAGAAATTCATTAAAGAACTTTAGGTTTCATAGGTTTGAATGATTTTCACCTCCAAAATTGATCCTACCCCTTCCAAGGTTTAAAAACTCAAAAACTCGTAGAAAAACGACGAGATTTTGATGAAGAAAAATATAAAGAATTCATCAAACAAATTTTTATTTAAAAGATTGGTTTTTAACTTTGAAAAGATGATGAAGAATATGTCTTGTTAAGGAAGAAACCAAAATCATGGAGAAGGGTTTAAAGCTTGATACAAAAATAATTTATTTAAGTAAAACCGAAGAAGAAAATTATAAAAATTAACCAAAGGTATTTTTATTGAAAAGATTAATGTTTACCTTTAAAAATATGATGGATTGACTGCTAAGAAGATGAAAAGTTGAAATTTTAAAAATAGGTTTAGGTTTATCATATAAAATAAGTTTTTATCATTAATATTAAGTTATTTGGGTTATTATTTAAAATTAGGGATAAGGAGGAGATATACAAAGATTCTCTGTCGAATTATGGAAAGTTTAATTGTCGACAAGGAATAACCCCGCCAAGACAACCAAGGCGACCCTTAGTGCGACCTGTCGTGGCGGTAAATCAAACCAATGCATTAGAAATGGATAATAAGTGCAATTGGACTTCCTTCTATAAAGTAATAAGCCTGGTCTTATCTCTATCACTAAGATCTCCTTTATTTATTTAGTTTGTTTATTTAGTTTATTTACTTTATCTTCACCACAATCTAAATTATTTGTGTCTTTACTTTTCTAAGTGTAGAATTAACGTGCAGCCAAGGGCGATCTAGTCCCCGTGGGATCGATAATCTAAAGTATTACACTTTGACAAAATAGGCTGAAGGCTTTCAATATAAGCATAGGACTTCAAATCTCACATTAAATTTGGTGTCGTTGCTTGAGACTGGAGTTTAACCTAACTATAATTTATTTCTGCACCCTTTTTTTTCATTTTTGTTTTTATTCGATATAATCGGGGTTGTTCTATTGTATGACCAGGTCTAACCCATCTGCTGACTGTTATCCTTTTGATCCTGAAATCAAGATAACCACAGGCGTCTTCGACAAGGGTTACGGGAAAGGATAAATCCAGCACCTGGTTAGCAGGGGAACAACGCTGGCATGAATGTCGCTGACGCAGTTAACCAGGCCATATTTGTATTTGTCGATCCAGATAACCTTCCTCGATATCAGCGCATACACATTGTTCGTGATTACCTAGAGGAAGATTTAGATGAATTGACACCTTTCGGGAGTCTCTGTCGATGTACTTAAGTTAAAACTTTTCCCTTATTCACCGAAGGACATGGAAAAATCCTGGCTCAATAACCTCCAACCTAGATTGTTGAATTCATGGACAGAATTATACCACAGCTTCTTGGCCCGTTTCAGCTATACCAATATGAAAAATAAGTTAAAAAACATATCACGACATTCAGAAAGGAAGAAGATGAGTCCATGTATGAAGCATGGGAAAGATACCAGAGCGTTGTATAAAAAATTCCCCATGCATGGATTGCTCGAGTGAACGTAAGTATCAATCTTCTACAATATAGTGAATACACCTACGAGAATGATGTTTGATGCCTCCACTAACGGTACACTACTAGACCGCCCATTCCATGAGAGTCTATAGATTTTGGAAAAATTAGCAAAGAATGACTATCAACACCCGACTACACAAAGAAGAGTAACAAGGCGAGGTATGACAAACTTAGACTCTTCAGATTATATTTTAGCTTAACTGTTAGCATTAACAAAAATGGTAAAGGATTTACAAAAAGCCTACCCAAGTTCGAGAGGTAAAGACAATCATTGTTTTTTGTGAAACATGTAGCGACATCATAACTCGAAAGAATGCCCGCAAAATCCAAAATTAAATTTCTATTTTGGGAACTTTAATAGGAATAACATACCCAACAATTATAACCTAACATGGAGAAAGTATCTAAACTTCTCAAGGAGTAACCCTAATAACGCGCTAAATCTATAGCATCAAACTGTGCAATCTATTGGATTCTAGTAAACTAACAGAGCTATTCAGCAGTTGCTGTTGCAGCAGGGGATGCCGCAACAACAACTAACTAATATCCAAACCTTGGAGAATACGTTGAACATGTTTATAGCTTATACTGGAGCTTATATTGCAAACACAGATAAATTTATACAAAGAACTGATACATTTATGGATAAACCAATGATGAGAATACAAAACAATGAAGTTGCTCTGAAAACTCTAGAAATCACAACAGTACAAATAGCATAACAGATGAAAAATCGACCTATATAAGGTCTGGCCAACGATATTGAAGTCTCTAAAACTGGTCCACATAAACAGTGTAAGGTTATATCCACTAGAAGTGGACTATAATTGAAGGACCCTAAGATACCTGCTAGGACGGTAGGTAAGAATTCTGAGGTAGTAATCCCTAAGGAGATTACTGAAGAAATACTTGAGGCAAAAGAACCAACAGAAGTTGTCGTTGATGATTGATGAGTGTTTAAAAAGGCTATTATTTACAACTCTTTTTCTCAACAATATGTACTCATTACCCACTAATTTGAACTGATACATATACTTATTATTCAATAATCAATATTTTCTTGCCACAGCATATAAAGATGATATTTGCAAGAAAAGAAGGTTTTATGGCTTGTTTTTGTGTAGTTGTAGGAATTACCTACCGAGACAACAACAGTGCCGAGGGCAGAACCAATACCGAGGCAGCAGCATTGCCGAATGCAGAAGCAATACCGCGACAGAAGAAGTTCCAGTACTGATGCTGGGTGATTGAAAGAGAAAAATAAGCTGAGAATGCCTGAACTTGAAGCATTTGGATTGGAGTTGATTAGCATGTGAAAAGACCAAGTCAAAGGCCATGCGAGAATAGTCTTCTAGATAGAATTAAACTTTGAAATATTATATTTTTATTACTTGTTTCCTACTCTAAGTTATATTCTACTTAGGAAAAGTTACCCTAGGTCTAGACTATAAATACATAAGCCGTCCAATGTATAAAGAGAGCCGAATTACAGAGAAAGCTTTACCCTAAGAATTGTGTTCTTCAATACAATATGTTCTAAGCTTTCTTAGGGTTAGGTGAAGATTGTTGAATATTAGTGTGAGAAGATTGTATTTTGTTTCTTCGTTTCAATACAATAAGAATATCAAAGTTTACTTATCCTATTGTCATTCTTTGTTCTTGCATTCAAACTCGAGAGAGGAGCTTGTAAGTAATCTATTTATCTAATATCGAGAGACTTAGATACACGAAAGAGATAAGTGCGGTGTCATAGAAACTAACTCGGCCTAAAGTTAGGTCAAGAGTTTCAGTGGCTAAAAGAAGTATGAGATTGGTTGGTGATTATAATTGATTCACGCTGAGAGGTATTATCAAGGATTGGTCATCAACAATATTTCGACTTAGAGATAAGCAAAATCACTCAAGGACACTTTGCCGAGCTTTGGTAATTCTGCCCAAGAGCAAGAGATTATCGCGGTAGAGAATATTGTCGCTGCCGAGACAATATCTGTAGTACTACCGAGGCAGTACAATACCATTGTATTGAACAAGAACAGATCAATCGAATCCACTATATGACACAACTGAATCCTACCCATTCTCTCTATTCGTTCTCAACCTGTTATTTAAGCTTTTTATTCTTTAGTTATTCAACAAATCTTTTTACTTGTGTTTTTATTTTTATTTTTATTTTTATTAACTTCAGGAGCAAGGAAGGAGAATGAGGCATATTAAGTACACCAGTCCCTGTGGAGAACGATATTCGATAAATACTTATCATTATATTACTTGACGTGTACACTTGCACTTAAATACGCTTTTTATACACGCGTCAAGTTTTTGACACCGTTGCTGGGGATTGACAACTAAATTTTGTTTTCTTTAATTTTCTTGTAACCCCCTTAGCCCGGCCTAGACGGAACCGACACTAACGGGTTACACGAGGAATATCAAACCAAACCCGCGAAGGTTCGATTCGATAAACAACCCTAAAACTGCTTTATTTCTTTTTGTTTTATCTTACTAGATGCACAATCTTATTCCTACGTGACGAGGTCTCATACAAAGCGTTGTCGGTAACACATTAATTAAAAACAACCATCCGATTAAACACTAACATAGATTAAGGACTAAAACGTAAAACTTTTAAATCCTATTAAAAAAATATAAATTGTAACCCCCTTAGCCCGGCCTGGACGAAACCGGCACTAAACGAGTCACACGGGGAATATCAAACTAAACCCGCGAGGGTTCGATTCGATAAACAACCCTAAAACCGTTATACTTTTTTCTTATCTTCCCTAGATGCATAATCAATTTCCTATGTATGGTTAACGTAAGTAATACAGAGTCGGACGCAGTTCAATTATTATAAGTCATACAATTATACGCGTACGTGATCGGGGACCAAAATGCAAGAAACTAGATTACATCACCATGTTCATTATTAAACCATCGGATTACAACGAAGCAAGCTCATCACATTCAACATACAATTCAAGACGTACAAGTTGTCTTAATTAATCAATCATATGTTCTAGCATGCATGGACTTAATTGCAAAGTACGTAACATTAAGTAATCCATCCATCTTAAATCATGTAATGTATATGTTCGGATTAACACATGAATCTTAGTGTCACAACATCATCTAAAATACTTATAAACATTCTGTATATGTTACCAAGTTGAATCCTACATTTCATGCATTCAAAACTCTCAATTTGCTCATCTCAAGCCACGTGTTTCGAAACAGCCCTTGGGTTGTTTCGGAACACTTCACCTGTTTCGATACTGGCCAAAAAGTGTATCGGAACAGGCGAAACGAGCTTTCGCCGCTTTCCGATGATCGCACCAAATTCACCAGCAATCAATCTTCTTCTTGTACCTCTTCTACAACATTAAAAACAGAGCATTCTCACATCATAACATGCTCAAACCAACAGCCATATCCGATCACCATTAAACTACCAAAAACTTAACCGAAAAGACCGAAAACTAAGCCGAAACGCATCCGAACAACATCAGCCCAAAACCTAACGAATCTAACATCTAATCCACTTCAATTATGATCCAAAAACACATCCAAACCATCCTTATACCTCCAACAACATTTAAGCATCTAAAATAGCCCATAAAACAACCGAAAAGCACCTTAAAACTACACCGATTGCATTATTCCGGGATTAAATTAATATGATCTCAAATCAAGACTCAATTAATCATTAAATCATCATAGAAACATGATTGAAATCATATAATTTCCAGCATTATCTAAAAAGATCTCACAAAAACATCACAAAAACATTAGATCTAACATTAAAAACATAGAATCAAGTGTTTATTCAAAGATGAGCAAGCTAATACTTGGGAATTTCAATAAAGAACCTTAGAAAAGAATGAAAATCCAGAAAATTACCTTCAAGATTTATTCACCAAAATTAGGAGATTTTCCCCTTCTTGATTCCTTGCAATTTGATGTAGATTTGATGAAATCAATGCATAGGTTTTGTAAAGGATGGAAAGATGATGCAAGTGATGTAAATCTTGTAGAAAAAGGTGCAAAAATCAGCAAGGAATTGAGAAGAAAAGATGAAGAGAAAGTGGAGAGAAAATGAGAGAAAAAGATGGGAGAAAAAGATGAGAAAAAGTAGTTTTAGGTGAAAAATGATTAAAAACCAAATTAAAGTAATTAAAATTATATTTTGGTGAATAATCATCATTAAAAATTAGAAATGAGTTTATGGCCCTCTAAGGATTCTAAGTTTAGCTTGCTTTTCAATTTAGTCAATAAAAACCTTTAATTGCCGAAAATTGCAAAATAGTCCCCCAAATTTTCCAAAAATTACAAATTGGTCATTTATGCATAATTAAGCATAATTAAAAATCATTATAAAATCCAAATTACTTTCTTTTAAATTTGAAATATATTTTTAATATTTCAAACCACCTTCCAAATTATTATTTTTCTTAATTAAAAACATCTTTATTTTATTTTTCCCGGAATTAATGAACCGGAGAACCCGATTCGTCCCGAATCGAATTCACCTAACTATGCCTAACTAATAACCCCAAAAACAGGATGTTACAACTCTCTCCCTCTTAAGAAAATTTCGTCCTCGAAATTTACCTGAAGTAAACAAGTGAGGAAACTGCTCCTCCATGTTTTTTCTTGTCTCTCAAGTTGCCTCTTCAACACCTCGGTATTTCCAAAGCACCTTAACTAATTCTATGGTCTTCCCTCGAAGAACCCTTGTATCCACATCCAAAATCCTCACCGGTTCTTCCTCATAACTCATATCCCCTCTTAACTCGATCTCCTCAACCGGAACAACATGAGAAGGATCCGATCTATATCTACGAAGCATCGACACATGAAAAACATCATGCATCTTACTCAACTCCTCCGGCAACCTCAACCTATAAGCAACAGGACCAACATGCTCGAACACCTCATATGGTCCAATAAAACGTGGACTCAACTTCCCTTTACGACCAAACCTCATCACCTTCTTCCATGGAGAAACCTTAAGAAACACCTTGTCACCAACATCATACTCTATCTCCCTACGTCTCAAATCGGCATAGGATTTCTGCCTATCCGAAGCTTCCTCAAGCTTAGCACATATCAACTTAACTTTTTCATCCGTATCCTTCAACACTTGAGGCAAAGAAACATACTTCTGTCCAACTTCCTTCCAACATAAAGGTGTACGACACTTACGCCCATACAACGCCTCAAACGGTGCCATCTGTATACTCGTCTGAAAACTATTATTATAAGCAAACTCTACCAACGGTAATTGCTTCTCCCAAGAACCCTGAAACTCGATAACACAACATCTCAATATATCCTCCAAAGTCTGAATAACACGCTCAGACTGTCCATCCGTCTATGGATGATAAGCCGTACTAAAACTAAGCCTCGTACCCAAAGCTGACTGTAAACTTCTCCAAAACTTAGATGTAAACCGCGGATCTCTATCCGATATGATCGACTTAGGCACACCATGCAACCTTACCACCTCAGAAACATACAAATCCGCTAACTTATCCATGGAGTACGTCGTATGCACGGCAAGAAAATGTGCACACCTCGTAAACCTATCAACAATCACCCATACAGAATCCTTTTTGGACGGTGTTAAAGGTAATCCCGTCACAAAATCCATGGTGATTCTCTCCCATTTCCATTCCGGAACTTGGACAGGTTGCAATAAACCTGCAGGAAACTGGTGTTCAGCTTTCACCCGCTGACACACCATACAACGAGAAACAAACTCCGTCACCTCTCTCTTTAAACCAACCCAAAAGTACACACTTTTGAGATCTCTGTACATCTTCACACTACCCGGATGCATAGCAAACGGGCTAGTATAAGCCTCTACCAAGATAGCTTGTCTCAATTCTTGATCATCGGGCACCACAATCCGACCTCTAAAACACAACAACTCATCATCATCAAAGTGATAATCGGTCGGCCTACCCTCAGCAATATCCTCCACAAAAGGTACCAAAGTCTCATCCTCCAACTGCTTCACCTTGATCATCTCAACCAAAACAGGCTTTACTTGCAACTCCGCTACTAAACCACCTTCCTTAGAAATACTCAACTTAGAAAACATTACTCTCAACTCTACCGCCGTCTTACGACTCAAAGCATCGACCACTACATTGGCTTTCCCCGGATGATACTCAATAGATAAATCATAATCCTTAAGCAACTCCATCCATCTTCGTTGCCTAAGATTCAAATCCTTTTGTGACATGAGATACTTCAAACTCTTATGATCCGTATATATTGTACACTTCTCTCCATACAAGTAATGTCTCCAAATCTTCAAAGCAAAAACCACCGCCGCTAGCTCCAAATCATGCGTCGGATAGTTCTTTTCATGCACACTCAACTGTCTAGAAGCATAAGCCACAACTTTCCCCTCTTGCATCAATACACATCCAAGTCCAACATATGATGCATCACTATAAACCACAAAATCCTTACCAGATTCGGGTTGTACCAACACCGGTGCACTAGTCAACACTTCCTTCAACTTTTCAAAACTCTTTTGTTGACTTTCCTTCCATTCAAAAGGAACCTTCTTTTGCAACAACTTGGTCATAGGAGCAGCAATGCTCGAAAAACCCTCAACGAACCTACGATAATACCCAGCCAAACCTAAGAAACTCCGAACCTCCGACACCGACCTCGGTTGCTTCCAACCCATAACAGCCTCTATCTTCTTGGGATCAACACTAATACCCTTCTCCGACACCACATGACCAAGAAACACTACCTCATTTAACCAAAACTCACACTTACATAACTTAGCATACAACTGGTTCTCTTTCAACACTTGCATCACCAACCGCAAATGCCGATCATGTTCCTCCTCGGTACGCGAATACACGAGGATATCATCTATGAACACCACCACAAATTGATCCAAGTACTCATGAAACACACGGTTCATCATATGCATAAAAGCAGCAGGGGCATTCGTCAAACCAAACGGCATCACCAAAAACTTATAATGCCCACAACTTGTCCGGAAAGCCGTTTTCAACACATCCTCCTCTTTCACTTTCAACTGATAGTACCCCGATCTCAAATCAATCTTCGAGAACACACTTGCTCCTCGAAACTGATCAAACAAATCATCAATCCTCGGCAAAGGATACTTATTCTTCACGGTCAACTTATTCAATTGCCGATAATCAATGCACATCCTCATTGTGCCATCTTTCTTCTTCACAAACAACACCGGTGCACCCCATGGTGACACACTCGGTCGTATAAAATCACGGTCAAGCAACTCTTGCAACTGCATCTTTAACTCCTTTAACTCCTTAGGTGCCATGCGATAAGGAGCAATAGACACCGGATTAGTACCAGCATAAAGCTCGATACTAAACTCCACATCACGATCAGGAGGTAATCCTAGAAACTCCTCAGGAAAAACTTTCGGAAAGTCACATACTGTTCGAATGTCCTGCACCCGAACCTCCCCTATCCCTGGATTCATCATATAAGCTAGGTACGCTACACCACCATGCTGCATCAACCTTTCCGCTTGTAAAGCCGAAACCACATTAGACAAAAATCCGGTATACTCACTCTTAACCACAACCTCACTACCATCCAACAACCTCAAAGTAACCCGTTTCTTCTCAAAGTCCACCACGGCTCTATGCTCCGTCAACCAATCAACTCCCAAGATAAGATCAAAACCATGAAACGGCAACTCCATCAAGTCAACCTCAAAGACATGTCCTTGAACCTCCAACGGACATCTCCTATACAACCTTCTTACGGTCACCGTCTCACCCAAGGAACTAGTAACCACAACTCTCACATCCAAAACATCAACAAGAGTATCCAACATATAAGCATGCTCACTCAAAACATAAGAATGCGTAGATCCCGAATCTATCAAAGAAAACAACGGTACATCTCGTAAAGAAAAAGTACCTGCAACCACATCTGTAGCATTACGGGTCCCACGCTGAGCATAGACTCCACGGCCACCTCCCTGTCTCTGAAAAGGACCTCTACCTCCCCCGCGTCCTCTACCAGGTACCACGGCAACCTCAGCTCGGTTACCAACCTCACTTGCAAACTTCGGGCAATCTCTCTTCCGGTGATCCTTAGATCCACAACCAAAGTAGGCACCAGTGGCCCACCAACACTCTCCCGGATGGCGTTTAGAGCACAAGTTACAAACTGCTGCATCACCACCCCTACCATTCTGCTGCACACGACCACCGTGTCCAAAATCACCTTGGCATCGATCAGCTCTATATCGATTATCCCGAAACCTCTTACCCTTACCACCTTGGGTACTAGCCTCAGCAGGCCTCTTTCCAACATCGGAAGACTTTCTAGCCTCCCTCAAAGACTCCTCAACATCCTTGGCCCGATTAACGAGCACATCAAACTCTGTATACTCTGCAGCCAACAAGTAAGTCTTGATCTTTGGATCCAAACCATATCGGAACCTATCGCACCGCTTATGTTCCGTAGGAACCAACTTAGGAGCATAGTGACTCAACCGAACAAACTGTATCTCATAATCGGGAACACTCTTAGTGCCCTGCACCAAGGACATGAACTCCCTCTTCCGCGCATCCTCATACTGCGGACCCAAGAACTTCCGCACAAAGGTGGTCCTAAAGTACTCCCAAGTCTGGTTAGCAACTGCTACACCCGCTCTCGTGGTAGTCCACCACCTATAAGCATCCCCCTGAAGCAGAGAGACCACACATCCCAACCTACGGGCATCCTGACAATCCATCTGGTCAAGAATCCTCTCTGTACTGGCCAACCACTCCTCAGCTACGCACAGATCAGATCCACGGAACTCAACACCTCCCAAGCTACGCAAACGCTCTAACGGTAGCCTTGGGGTAACTACAACAGCAGGTGCGGGAGCCGGCACTTGCACTCCAGCTATGGCTGCTTGAAACGCACCCGTCATAGCTTGTATGAACGATGCAAAGTCCCCAAACTGACCTCCCACTGGAACCGGAGGCACTCCCATCGGTGGAGGAGGTGGAAGTTGTTCCTCCCTCACATTAGCCTCTCCTTCGGCCTGACCATCGGGAAACAAGCTCGCAGTAGCTCGGGTCTCACGTCTCGGAGGCATGTTCTAGAAATTCAACATGCAGTTTTAAAACAAAACATCAAAACACCATAAACTTACATTCGGGCAAGATCCAAGGGAAACCGAAGAACATCTAAAACATGTTGGCATAGGCAATGTGTAACTGACCACCTCATATAATCAAAATTTATTCTAGATGCACTCCCAATATATAAGTATGCATGCAACATCAACATATCATGCCCAACCTAACATTCTAACATACCAACACAAAGCATGGCAATCAATACATACTTGACATACCAACTACACACTCAACGAACCAACAACGCATTTTATTCAACCTGCCACACATTTTATTCAACCTGGCTCTGATACCACTAAATGTAACCCCCTTAGCCCGGCCTGGACGAAATCGGCACTAAATGAGTCACACGGGGAATAACAAACTAAACCCGCGAGGGTTCGATTCGATAAACAACCCTAAAACCGTTATACTTTTTTTTTATCTTACCTAGATGCATAATCAATTTCCTATGTGTGGTTAACGTAAGTAATACAGAGTCGAACGCAGTTCAATTATTATAAGTCATACAATTATACGCGTACGTGATCGGGGACCAAAATGCAAGAAACTAGATTACATCACCATGTTCATTATTAAACCATCGGATTACAACGAAGCAAGCTCATCACATTCAACATACAATTCAAGACGTACAAGTTATCTTAATCAATCAATCATATGTTCTAGCATGCATGGACTTAATTGCAAAGTACGTAACATTAAGTAATCCATCCATCTTAAATCATGTAATGTATATGTTCGGATTAACACATGAATCTTAGTGTCACAACATCATCTAAAATACTCATAAACATTCTGTATATGTTACCAAGTTGAATCCTACATTTCATGCATTCAAAACTCTCAATTTGCTCATCTCAAGCCACGTGTTTCGAAACAACCCTTGGGTTGTTTCGGAACACTTCACCTGTTTCGATACTGGCCAAAAAGTGTATCGGAACAGGCATTTCCAGTAGCATATTGGTACCGAATCCTGGTTCGATACCAGCACGTCCAGTGGCATAATGGTATCGATAGAGCCACAGGGTGTACCGATACCCCCTGTGTTCGAGACTAGGGTGGGACATTTCAAGCTCGTTTAAGCCACCCGAACACAACATTAACAACCCGAAACTATATGCAACATTCCTAGGCATACTCATCAACTCAACCACACCTCAAACATCGGAAAAGATTACAAGGAGATCTATAGGCATGCTTCCTAAAGATGAAGAGCAACGTAGTAAACATACTAGTTCATGCTTCAACAATTCAAACATAACAAAAGTTCAACCATTAACATTCAAACATTGGAAGTCTTATTACAACATGTAACAAAGCTTAAAATCCTCACTTCTCTCATAGATTGTGTTACACATTGCCTTGCCCAATTTATTTGCCAAAAAAACATACCAAAATTCAAGTGATCTTTCCCTTGGTCTCCTTGCCCCGAACAAAGCTCCAAGTGCCCTTATTTTTCTGCAAGGATGAAAAGAGAGCTTAAGCAATCTTGCTTAGTGAGGTAGCTCCACAAATAATCATCAATGCATCTATTTTGAAAACCATGAAGAGAAGATAATGTGCAATACTTGTCAAATCATGCATGCCAAAATTTCATATCCAACTTCATTAAAACATATGCATCCTTGAATTCTCATAACCATATCAAAATAATATATAAATGATGCTCAAACCTTTCCTCGATTTCATGTATGTATATTGGATTTCTAGTGGACACTTAATGTGAACTTTAAGCTCACCGAATACACGGATCTTGAGACATTCGTCCCGTCAGGACACTAAGTCCCCATTAACATGACACTAAGTCAACTTTAACATGACACTAAGTCAACTTTAACATGACACTAAGTCAACTTTAGCACTACCATGCACGATCAGACACATAGTCACCCTTGTTACGTGTAGGCGGCTCTACCACGCACGGTTAGACACAAAGTCCCCTTGTTACGCGTGTAGGCAATATTCTGTATTCTCTGTTTTGATTATAGTGCACTTAAAACAATCCTAATAACATCATTCGTATTCGAATCAAAAGTAATCAAAAGTAGTGTCACTAAGCCAGTATCATAATCAAATGTGCATGATAACTTGCTGCTCATAATGCATGCATAATATGTTCAACAAATAAACCAAAAGCCATGCCCAAAGGCACCATCATGTATAAGGCAAATAACCATGTTGTAATCCATACATTTCTCATAGTTTTCCATAATCATGGATGCTAAATAAATCATGCATTTTCAGCAAGTATCTCTCATATATGCATCAATTCAAAACATGCTCATGCACTTCCATAAATCTCATGCTTTATCAACATAATACCTTTGTAAAATGTAGCCGAAATTCATATCGGTTTAACAAAACAAAATACTTTACTTACTCTTGAACTATGAAAGGTTTTTACACACTTCCATAGCCCCCAAAAACAGAACGTACCAAACGCGATTCGCTTTAAATCCGAAAACCACTCACCAACAAGCGAAACGAGCTTTCGCCGCTTTCCGATGATCGCACCAAACGCACCAGCAATCAATCTTCTTCTTGTACCTCTTCTACAACATTAAAAACAGAGCATTCTCACATCATAACATGCTCAAACCAACAGCCATATCCGATCACCATTAAACTACCAAAAACTTAACCGAAAAGACCGAAAACTAAGCCGAAACGCATCCGAACAATATCAGCCCAAAACCTAACGAATCTAACATCTAATCCACTTCAATTATGATCCAAAAACACATCCAAACCATCCTTATACCTCCAACAACATTTAAGCATCTAAAATAGCCCATAAAACAACCGAAAAGTACCTTAAAACTACACCTATTGCATTATTCCGGGATTAAATTAATATGATCTCAAATCAAGACTCAATTAATCATTAAATCATCATAGAAACATGATTGAAATCATATAATTTCCAGCATTAAACAAGATCTAAAAAGATCTTACAAAAACATCACAAAAACATTAGATCTAACATTAAAAACATAGAATCAAGTGTTTATTCAAAGATGAGCAAGCTAATACTTGGGAATTTCAATAAAGAACCTTAGAAAAGAATGAAAATCCAGAAAATTACCTTCAAGATCTATTCACCAAAATTAGGAGATTTTCCCCTTCTTGATTCCTTGCAATTTGATGTAGATTTGATGAAATCAATGCATAGGTTTTGTAAAGGATGGAAAGATGATGCAAGTGATGTAAATCTTGTGGAAAAAGATGCAAAAATCAGCAAGGAATTGAGAAGAAAAGATGAAGAGAAAGTGGAGAGAAAATGAGAGAAAAAGATGAGAAAAAGTAGTTTTAGGTGAAAATGATTAAAAACCAAATTAAAGTAATTAAAATTATATTTTGGTAAATAATCATCATTAAAAATTAGAAATGGGTTTATGGCCCTCTAAGGATTCTAAGTTTATCTTGCTTTTCAATTTAGTCACTAAAAATCTTTAATTGCCGAAAATTGCAAAATAGTCCCCCAAATTTTCCAAAAATTACAAATTGATCATTTATGCATAATTAAGCATAATTAAAAATCATTATAAAATCCAAATTACTTTCTTTTAAATTTGAAACATATTTTTAATATTTCAAACCACATTCCAAATTATTATTTTTCTTAATTAAAAACATCTTTATTTTATTTTTCCCGAAATTAATGAACCGGAGAACTCGATTCGTCCCGAATCGAATTCACCTAACTATGCCTAACTAATAACTATGCCTAACAAAGTCACCCTTGTTTACATATAGGCAAGCTCTACCACGCACGGTTGGACACAAAGTCACCCTTGTTTACGTGTAGGCGGCTCTACCACGCACGGTTGGACACAAAGTCACCCTTATTTACGTGTAGGCAATATTCTGTATTCTCAATTTTGTTTATAGTGCACTTAAGACAATCCTAATGACATGTCATTCGTATTGGAATCTAAAGTTAGTGTCACTAAGCCAATATCATAATCAAATATGCATGATAACTTGCGGCTCATAATGCATGCATAACATGTTCAAAAAATGAACCAAAGCCATGCCCAAAGGCAACATCATGTATAAGGCAATTAATCATATTGTATTTCAAATCATATAACTTGCTGCTCATAATGCATGCATAATATGTTCAACAAATGAACCAAAAGCCATGCCCAAAGGCACCATCATATATAAGGCAAATAACCATATTGTATCCCAAATCATTTCTCATAATTTTTCATAATCATGGATGCTAAATAAGCTATGCATTTCAGCAAGTAATTCTCATGTATGCACCATTTCAAAACATGCTCATGCATTTCCATAAATCTCATTGCATTACCAACATAATGCCTTTATCAAATGTAGCCGAAACTCATATCGGTTTATCAAACAAATACTTTACTTACTCTTAAACTATGGAAGGTTTCCACACTCTTCCATAGTCCCCAAAAACAGAACGTACCAAACGCGATTCGCTTTAAATCCGTAACCACTCGCCAACAAGCGAAACGAGCTTTCGTCGCTTTCCGATGATCGCACCAACGCACCAGCAATCAAGCTTCTTCTTTTACCTCTTCTACAACATTAAAAACAGAGTATTCTCACATCATAACATGCTCAAACCAACAGCCACATCCGATCACCATTAAACTACCGAAAACTTAGCCGAAAAGACCGAAAACTAAGCCGAAACGCATCCGAACAACATCAGCCCAAAACCTAACGAATCTAACATCTAATCCACCTCAATTATGATCCAAAAACACATCCAAACCATCCTTATATCTCCAGCAACATTTAAGCATCCAAAACAGCTCATAAAACAACCGAAAAGCACCTTAAAACTACACCGATTGCATTATTCCGGGATTAAATTAATGTGATATCAAATCAAGACTCAATTAATCATTAAATAAATATAAAAACATGATTGAACTCATCTAATTTCTAGCATCAAATGAGATCCAAAAAGATTTCACAAAAACATCACAAAATCACTTGATCTAACATTAAAAATATAGAATCAAGTTTTTATTCAAAGATTAGCAAGCTAATACTTGGGAATTTCAATAAAGAACCTTAGAAAAGAATAAAAATCCAGAAAATTACCTTCAAGATCTATTCACCAAAAATATGTAATTTTCCCCTTCTTGATTCCTTGCAATTTGATGTAGATTTGATGAAATTGATGCTTAGGTTTTGTAAAGGATGGAAAGATGATGCAAGTGATGTAATCTTTGTGGAAAAAGATGCAAAAATCAGCAAGGAATTGAAGAGAAAAGATGAAGAGAAAGTGAAGAGAAAATGAGAGAAAAAGATGAGAGAAAATGAGAGAAAAGTGGTTTTTGAGAAAAATGATTAAAAATCCAATTAAAGTCATTAAAAACACTTTTTGGTGAATAAATCATTATTAAAAAGTAGAAATGGGTTTATGGCCCTCTAAGGATTCTAAGTTTAGCTTGCTTTTCAATTTAGTCACTAAAATAACATAATTTTCGAAAATCCAAATTAAGTCCCCCAATTTTTTCAAAAATTACAAATTGGTCATTTATGAATAATTAAGCATAATTAAAAATCATTATAAAATCCAAATTATTTTCTTTTAATTTTGAAACATATTTTCAATATTTTAAACCATATTCCAAAATTATTATTTTCCCTAATTAAAAATATTCTTATTTTATTTTCCCCCGGAATAATGAACCAGAGAACCCGATTCGATTCAACTCGAATCGAATTCTCCTAACTAAGTCTAAACTAATAACCCCAAAAATGGGATGTTACAACTCTCTCCCTCTTAAGAAAATTTCGTCCTCGAAATTTACCTAAAGTAAACAAGTGAGGAAACTGCTCCTCCATGTTTTTCCTTGTCTCCCAAGTTGCTTCTTCCACACCTTGGTGTTTCCAAAGTATTTTAACCAAACCTATGGTCTTCCCTCGAAGAACCTTTGTATCCACATCCAAAATCCTCATCGGTTCTTCCTCATAACTCATATCCTCTCTTAACTCAAACTCCTGAACTAGATCAACATGAGAAGGATCTGAACTATACTTACAAAG
Source organism: Abelmoschus esculentus (assembly GCA_035048815.1). Lineage (NCBI taxonomy): Eukaryota > Viridiplantae > Streptophyta > Magnoliopsida > Malvales > Malvaceae > Abelmoschus > Abelmoschus esculentus. The sequence goes on along the minus strand of JAUCBN010000007.1, from coordinate 13,432,078 downwards.
CATCGATACATTGAAAAAAAACATAATGCATCCAACTCAACTCCACCAGCAACCTCAATCGATAACAACCAATTGGCTCTAACACCTCATATAGCCCAATAAAACGATGACCCAACTTACTCTTATGTCCAAACCTTATCACCTTCTTCCACGGAGAAACCTTAAGAAATACTTTGTCCCCAACAGTATACTCTATCTCTCTATGCTTTAAATCGACATAGGATTTCTGTCTATCTGAAGCTTCCTTAAGTTTAGCACATATCAACTTAACCTTCCCATCCGTATCTTTAAAACTTGAGGCAAAGAAACATACTTTTGTCCAACTTCTTACCAACACAAAGGTGTACAACACCTATGCCCGTATAAAGCCTCAAACGGTGCCATCTGTATACTCGCTTGGAGCTACTGTTATATACAAACTCCACGAAAGACAACTAATTCTCCCAAGAACCTTGAAACTTGATGACACAACCCCTCAACATAACTTCTAAAGTCTAAATAATACGCTCAGACTGTCCATCCGTCTGTGGATGATAAGCCGTACTAAAACTAAGCCTCGTACCTAAAGTAACCTACAAACTCCTCCAAAACTTAGATGTAAACCGCGGACCTATATCTGATATGATCGACTTAGGCACCCCATGCAACCTTACCACCTCAGAAACATACAAATCCGCCAACTTATCCATGGAGTACGTCGTATGCACAGTAAGAAAATGTGCACACTTCGTAAACCTGTCAACAATCACCCATATAGAATCCTTCTTGGACTCCGTCACATCTTCCTTTAAACCAACCCAAAAGTTCACACTTTTGAGATCTCTATACATCTTCACACTACCCGGATGCATAGCAAACGAACTAGTATGTGCTCCCGCTAAAATAGCTTACCTCAACTCAACCTCATCCGGCACCACAATCTGACCCCTAAACCACAACATCTCCTCCTCATCAAAACGATACTCGGTCGGTCTATCCTTAGCCATATCCTCCACAAAAGGTACCAACGTCTCATCCTCTAACTGTTTCACCTTATCATCTCAACCAAGATAGGCTTTACTTACAACTCCACCACTCAACCACCTTCCTTTGAAATACTGAACTTAGCAAACATCACTCTCAACTCAACCGCCGTCTTACGGCTCAAAGATTCAACCATCACCTTAGCTTTCCCCGGATGGTATGCAACAGACAACCCGCATTTACCCTATTTGAACAACCAACAAATTCTTTCCCCACACCAAAGCAACAATGCACAAACCACCACACCATCTCAACCTTTATAGAAAACATAACTCAAAAGAAAACCCCATAAGGTTGGTAACCAACTCTTGATAACCGCAATGGTTTCCATATCAACACCATCGAACCAACCTTAATTTTGACATCCTCCCACATACTAGGTAGCCTTTCACCAACCTTCACTCCACACAACAAACTTCAGACTAACTTTGCACAAAACTGTCAATATTGTCTTAAGCAAGCTCCACCACCACCACCAACTTCATTATGAGTCATATTAACCATATCATAACGTCACAACATATCACCCATTTACCTATGAATGATAAAACCCAACATCCAAACGGCAACCTATGTCGGTCTTAAAAACTCCCAAATCTTAACATATTATAGATACACCATTCACACACCTTTCCAAAAGGACTTAGAAACCCAAGAAAACCATACTCAAACAAACGATTAATCCAACAACCCTCATAAGAAAACTCCATACCATCCATAGAACTTACTACCAAACTTATGATGATTCTTTCCGACTTCATCCTTTGTGCCTTTACTACTAATAATAACCCAAAGAAAATTGATACTCAATTACCTTATCAGCATGATAAACATTTACATATGATTCAAACATAATCCAAACCAATTTAGTCGAAAACATATGTTTTTCCCCAACTCCTACCACAACACTTACCACCAAAACCATGGAAAAAGATTACCATAAGCCTTGCTCAAGATACCATTCCACCTCGACACTTTCCGTAACAACCATGCGGTTAACATAACACAAAAAGATTCTCAACACAAAACTAAACCTTGCCAAGAACATATCCTTAACTAGACCCTCAACAAACACTTTGCCACGACTTGTCCCCGATCAACTTTACCAAGGTTGAATTCCGCTCATAGATCCACCATATAACTAGGTCTCCCTATAGGTTAACTGGAAATCTTCCCTTGTAACTCCACAACAACCCAAGCTTATCCCACATAACAAACTCCCATTGCAAGCATCCTTATGTAAGCCAAGTCATCCCTAGTTGCTAACATTCTACAAAACATATCATACAAGAAACTTACCAACTTTGTGTCAACCTCAACATTATACTCATTATAACGATAATATCTCCAACTTAAGGTTTAGCCACCATAACCAACTCTACCAAGGTTCAAAATTTAGAATCTACACATCATTAAGTGCCTTGACACATAACCCAAAACTCCTTCCCATTATCAACTCATCGATAAACCAACTCTTACCTTAACTATACCACAATAAAATCTAAACTTGTAGAACCATTCCTTCCACTAGCTCCAACATCTCTTATTTTATAACCTTGCCAAAGCGGTAACCATATTGATGAAACATCCACTAACACAAACCCACCGAACACAAAACCTCAAAACACTTTTCGATAAAAACAAACCCATAAGACTGAACAATTGCTACAAACCATAAATTGTCCAGCGATCCATTTTACACCACTTCAGACATCATCAAAAACTAACTTTACCCAAAGTACATCCAACTTAACATCCTATAAACACAACATTTACACTTTCCTCTATAGTACAACCCAAACCTCTCAAGGTCACAACAATCTATGATTCAAACCCCTAATTTTACAACTCTCATACCAACATGTATCTCATATTTTACTTCCATCCTGACCATACCGGATTGGTCACAACCTCCGATCTAACTGCACACTAACCACACTACAAAGAATTCCATGTAATTTCCACAAAATAATTTCACATCACTCAGAAAAACACCAACCCGCCTTACTCTATAAAACATGCTGCAACCTTGTTACAACCTCCAGATCTTAACTAGAAAGAATCCGCAAAACTCAGCCCTTCCTTTAGTAATGACCAACTCAAACTAACCATAACACAGTGTACTTACCTTGGTTTCAAACATTCACAACTCCGAGACCAACCACTCATTGTTCATCCATGACCATTCCTTAACCAAAAGGATTGCTTGCCCACTACATATTTAGCTTAACACCACAAGAAAGTTCTTTCAACCTCTTCTTTTTTTTTCCACACCTTCACCTTAAAAGAACCAACCACACTCCACTTACACCCTCAAGGAGCTACTTGCAAGTGTGAACAAATGTATGCATGATTTCCTGTATGCTCTCATAAATGCCTATGCAAATGCATGTGCTTGTAAATGCAATTTCTAATGTCATGCTCAAGAATGCATGCATGTCCTACATTATCTATAGATATATACATATATGTGCTCTTATTCTATGCATGATTATTGTTCACACTCATAAATAACATCCTCAATTCCAACAACTTCAACTACCAACTTGTTAACCACTCCTTAGTTAGATTAGCAACTGTTGTACCAGCTTCAGCAGTCCAAAACACACCCAAAAGAACGGTGCAACCCCACAAACCAACCTTCCGGCCTAACCGAAGGCACACTTATAGAGGAGGAAGAATTTACTCTTCCCTAGCAGTCGTTTCATCTTCAATCTTGACCATCAAAGTTCATACCAACAGTATCTAGTGACTTACGTCTTAGAAACATATTCAAAAACTTTAAACATGCAGTTTAAAACATAATGTTCAAATAAAACAAACTTACATTCGGGCAAGATCCAAGGGAAAACTGAGAGCATCTGAAAATATGTTGGCATTGGCAATATGTAACCGATAACCCCAGTTTAACCATCATTACGCAAAGTACAATCATCACGAATAGATTTTCACACTCTAACAACATATCATGCTCAATCACACATATCATGATCAATCGCACATTTAAGCACATAACTTAGCAATCCTATACATGCTTTAACTAACCAACTACAAACTTTACAAATCAACAACACATTTTTTTCAAACCTTACAACACACTTTTCAAACTGGCTCTGATACCACCAAATGTAACCCCCTTAGTCCGGCCTAGACGAAACCGACACTAACGGGTTACACGGGGAATATCAAACCAAACCCGCGAAGGTTCGATTCGATAAACAACCCTAAAATTGCTTTATTTCTTTTTGTTTTATCTTACTAGATGCACAATCTTATTCCTACGTGACAAGGTCTCATACAAAGCATTGTTGGTAACACATTAATTAAAAACAACCATCCGATTAAATACTAACATAGATTAAGGACTAAAACGCAAAACTTTTAAATCCTATTAAAAAATATAAATTCTCTTCATCAAAGTTCAATTAAACATACAAGAGTTCCTCACAACAAATTTCAACTCAAACGGATCATTCTAACATCATCAATTACATGTTCTTCTAATTCAGCGGCCAAAATGTAAATCTTCCAAAATACAAGGACTTCATCCAAATTAGGATTACCATCTTGAAATTAAATCAACTTTATACTTGCATGCAAAATTTCAGCTCAAAATAACATCAGTAAGCACCTTAATCGAATAAAGGAAGATATCTAGGACTAAAGTTTAATTTCTAGCAACTTTCAATTCTTAGTGATCAAAGGTTTCGAAACTTTGGGTCTGGAACCAAAAGTTTCGTTACACTAAGTGCATTCCAAATACTCCATACTCAACCATTAATTAGATCCTCTAAATGCATCAATCCTAGGCATATTTAGTAACATATGGCACATAATCAACAACGACACGGACATCAATCAAACTATAGGCATGCTCCCTAGGAAATGATTAACAACATATCAATCATGCTAGTACATGCTTCAACAATCCAAACAATTCCAAAGTTCAACAATTAACAATCAAACAATAATGGTCTTATTACAACATAAACCAAAGCCTAAGTACACACTCCTCACATAGGTTGAGTTACACATTGCCTTGCCCAATTTGTTTGCCAAAACATACCAAATTCAAAGTGATTCTTCCCCTTGATTTCCTTGCCTCGAACGAAGCTCCAAGTGCCTTTATTTCTCTGTATGGATGAAAAGAGAGCTTAAGCAAACATGCTTAGTGAGGAAGCTCTACACAAATCATCAATGCATCTATTTAAAATCATGATGAAACCATAGTTTGCAATACATTGTTAAATCATGCATGCTAACATTTCATGCTCATGTGCTTTAAATCATATGCATCCTTGAGTTCACATAATCTTATCAAAACAATTTATAAATGATGTACAATGTCCATTTCAAATTCATGTATGTATATTGGCTTTCTAGTGACCACTTAATGTGAACCTTGAGTTCATCGAATACACGGATCCATTTTCTCATAATCGGAGACTCTTGGTCTCAACATGCATCGGTCGGACACTTAGTCACCCTTATATACATGTTATCCCCCACTACGCACGGTTGGACATAAAGTCATCCTTGTTTACGTCTGGGTCAACTATATGCACGGTTGAACACAAAGTCACCCTTGTTTACATATAGGCAAGCTCAACCATGCACGGTTGGACACAAAGTCACCCTTGTTTACGTGTAGACGCTCTACCACGCACGGTTGGACACAAAGTCACCCTTGTTTACGTGTAGGCAATATTCTGTATTCTCAATTTTGTTTATAGTGCACTTAAGACAATCCTAATGATATGTCATTCGTATTCGAATCTAAAGTTAGTATCACTAAGACAATATCATAATCAAATATACATGATAACTTGCTGCTCATAATGCATGCATAATATGTTCAACAAATGAACCAAAGCCATGCCCAAAGGCAACATCATGTATAAGGCAATTAACCATATTGTATTTCAAATCATATAACTTGCTGCTCATAATGCATGCATAATATATTCAACAAATGAACCAAAAGCCATGTCCAAAGGCACCATCATATATAAGGCAAATAACCATATTGTATCCCAAATCATTTCTCATAATTTTTCATAATCATGGATGCTAAATAAGCTATGTATTTCAGCAAGTAATTCTCATGTATGCACCATTTAAAAACATGCTCATGCATTTCCATAAATCTCATTGCATTACCAACATAATGCCTTTATCAAATGTAGCCGAAACACATATCGGTTTATCAAACAAATACTTTACTTACTCTTGAACTATGGAAGGTTTCCACACTCTTCCATAGTTCCCCAAAAAAGAACGTACCAAATGCGATTCGCTTTAAATACATAACCACTCACCAACAAGCGAAACGAGCTTTCGCCGCTTTCCGATGATCGCACCAACGCACCAGCAATCAAACTTCTTCTTGTACCTCTTCTACAACATTAAAAACAGAGTATTCTCACATCATAACATGCTCAAACCAACAGCCACATCCGATCACCATTAAACTACCGAAAACTTAGCCGAAAAGACCGAAAACTAAGCCAAAATGCATCCGAACAACATCAGCCCAAAACCTAACGAATCTAACATCTAATCCACCTCAATTATGATCCAAAAACACATCCAAACCATCCTTATATCTCCAGCAACATTTAAGCATCCAAAACAGCCCATAAAACAACCGAAAAGCACCTTAAAACTACACCGATTGCATTATTCCGGGATTAAATTAATGTGACATCAAATCAAGACTCAATTAATCATTAAATCAACATAAAAGATGAAGAGAAAGTGGAGAGAAAATGAGAGAAAAGTGGTTTTTGAGAAAAATGATTAAAAATCCAATTAAAGTCATTAAAAACACTTTTTGGTGAATAAATCATTATTAAAAATTAGAAATGAGTTTATGGCCCTCTAAGGATTCTACGTTTAGCTTGCTTTTCAATTTAGTCACTAAAATAACATAATTTCCGAAAATCCAAATTAAGTCCCCCAATTTTTCCGAAAATTACAAATTGGTCATTTATGCATAATTAAGCATAATTAAAAATCATTATAAAATCAAAATTATTTTCTTTTAATTTTGAAACATATTTTCAATATTTTAAACCATATTCCAAAATTATTATTTTCCCTAATTAAAAATATTCTTATTTTATTTTCCCCCGGAATAATGAACCAGAGAACCCGATTCGATTCGACTCGAATCGAATTCTCCTAACTAAGTCTAAACTAATAACCCCAAAAACAGGATGTTACATTTCTTGCTTTTAAGTTGTTATAAAAAATATATATATATATAAATTTAAACATAAATTTAATCTACTTTATCTTTGGTGTATGACCAGGGCTAACCCTAGTTCTCCCTTACGTGATATCAACCCAGAAATCGAAAGAACTTATCAAAGACTGAGAAGACAAATCCAAGGAGCCATGGTAGTGAATCCAGAAAATCAGAACCTATATGAAAGCATTGGAGGCCAGCAATAACAACCTCTGCCGCAACCACTACCGCGATAGCTAACTGTCAGAGACTTTCTGGTAGAAGATTTAAATGGATTAAACCCTAGAATTGTTACACCAGAGATTGAGACAACCCACTTTGAACTTAAACCAGTAATGTTCAATATGTTCAATACTATTGGACAATTCAGTGGGGCTGTAACAGAAGATGCAAGGAAGCATCTCAAATCCTTCATGGAAGTATACAATTCTTTCAAAATCCAAGGAGTACATGAAGATATTTTGAGGCTGAAACTCTTCCCCTATTCATTAAGGGATAGGGCCAAAACCTAGTTAAACAATATTCTGGCAGGATCAATTGGATCTGGAGTAAACTTTGCCGAGAATTCATTACGAGATTTAACCCTCCAAATTTATATGATAGAATCCGTAATGAAATCACTTCATTTAGACAGGCTGATGACGAACCTATGTACAAGGCTTGGGAACTCTACAAAGAGTTACTGAACAGATGTCCACTACATGGATTCCCATTATGGACACAAGTAACCATATTCTATAATGCCACCAATGCCCCGACTAGAATAATGTTGGACACTTAAGCAAACGAAACACTCCTTGACAAGGCCCCGAAAGAAGCTATAGAGATTTTGAACAAACTCGCAAGGAACGATTTCCAATTTCCTACTTCTAGGCGAGGAGGATTAAGATGCCATGCCACAGTAAATGAGTTAGAAACTAACAATTCGGTGGCAGCTCAGTTGGTATCATTAACAAAAATGGTTCAGAACATACAAGTACAACAGAATACTCGAGAAGTGAAGGCTAGAAATTCTTTTGAGTATATGCAAGACGAGGAAAATGGATTTTATATGGGAAATTATAACCGGAATAACAACATAATGTCAAATACATACAATCCGGCTTGGAAAAGGCACCCAAACTTTTTATGGAGTAACCCAAACAATGCCTTAAACCCCACCAACCAGACTTCCAATTATCAACCATTACCGCCGCAGCATATGCAGCAGTCACTGCCGCCGCCGCAAATGCATTAGCAACAACAACCCATGAATTCACTAGAGAATACTCTCAAGGCTTTTATTATGAAAACTGAATCATATATGACTGAGAATAGTAATTTCATGAACAGGACTGATGACTTCATGAACAGAACAGAGATGAGGCTACAAAACCAAGATGCTGCAATAAAATCATTAGAAACCCAAATTGGTCAATTCGCTATAAGACAAAATACAAGACCACAAGGGAGATTACCTAGCAATACTGAAGTTGCTAAGGGAATGAGCCATGAACAGTGCAAATCAATCACAACAAGAAGTGGCCTACAACTGAAAGAAACAATGGGCAATTCAACAACCAAATCTCCCCAAACAATACAAGAAGATACAGATAAGGAGGACTTGGATGCTGAACAGACTGAGCACGAAGACAATGCCCCAGCAGAAAGCTCGGCAGCACCTGCACTACCTACCGAGACAATAATACAAACAGTGGTCTCAGGTATTAAATTCCAATCTAATGAAATCCTGGAAGAGATGAGACCACCACCATCTTTCCCACAAAGGCTGAACAAACAGAAATAAGACCATCAATTCAAGAAATTTCTTGATATTCTGAAACAAGTCCACATCAACTTGCCACTTGTTGAGGCAATTGAACAGATGCCTAACTATGCTAAATTCTTGAAGGACATTGCGTCTAAAAGGAAGAGGCTAGGTGAGTTTGAGACAGTGGTAGCAACTGAAGGGTGCATGATAATGTTATATAATCGCATGCCACCCAAATTGAAGGACCCTGGCTGTTTCACCATACCTTGTGCGATTGGGAATAACTATGAAGGAAAGGCCCTATGTAACCTTGGAGAAAGCATCAACCTAATGCCCAAATCAGTTTTCCAAAAACTCAACATAGGAAGGGCAAAATCAACAACAATGATGCTCGAACTTGCGGATTGATCATATGTGCACCCCGAAGGAAAAATCAAGGACATACTGGTAAGAGTCGATAAATTTATTTTTCCAGCTGACTTTCTTGTCCTTGATTGTGAAGCAGATGAAAAAGCACCGATCATCCTAGGAAGACCTTTCCTTTCTACTAGACGCACCTTAATTGATGTGGAGAATGGAGAATTGACTATGAGGGTCAATGACGAACAAGTCAAACTTAATGCCTTCCACAATCTAAATAATTCAGAGGATCCAGAAGAGTGCAAGGCCATCTATGCCACAAACACCAAAATATCCTGCCTTGGCAGCATACTCAGTAGAATGTTTGGAAAAAGAATTAAATCCACAACAGAGGCCGCACACAAAGAAGAACCTGATAAGAATGACCAACAATCACAGAAATATCATCTTGGCCATAAAGAGAGGGACAAAATGGGAGATGCATTTTCATGCACTCCCCCAGTAACTTAATTTCTTCCCTACTCTTTGTATTATTATATTAGGATTAATTTATGTTCATGATTTTAAAATTTTGTTTTATTTATTTATTTAAGTATATCAGTAATTATTTTTAAATTATTTTTATCTTATTTATTTATTTTTAGGATAATAAAGCTAGATTAATAGAGAAATTGTGCACAACAGAAAGTCTACTACCGCGGCACAACACAGTGTTAGAGCCGCAGCAGTTATAACGGGCAAAAATAGTATAATGGTTATTTGCCAAATTTTCTACCGCGACAGTTGATGCCAACAGTTAATATTTGAAATGGTAGAAAAGCCAAACGGCTAGAAATCCAAACAGCTATATCTGTCGAGGCCTATATAAGTAACTTCCTTGTTGAAACTATTCACTTTGCATTCTTTGTTAATCTTGCCAAATTTTCCTCACAATACTCTCTGCAATCTTACATGCATTCTTGCATCTTTTCAGATCAATTTTTAAAGAATCTCACTAATATCCCAAATATTCAAGAATCATCCATGGCCACTTACAACCGCTTTTTATCCTGCCGCTGTAGCTGAAAGATTCAACAGATCTTTTGTCGCTCGGCAATTGTGGAAAAAAAAAGATTTCAAATCAGGAAAGAGGTGAATTTTGGCCACGATAGCTACTTGATGGACAAAATTACATATCAAGACTGGAAATTCTTCTGCACGCAACCACGACCGGCTAATGTAACAGTAGTGCGAGAATTTTACGCACATCTACCGAGCGAGGGCAACCTATTTGTCCACGACCGAGGAAAACCTTTTTGTCTTAACATAGAAGTAATTAATGACTTTTATAAAATCATCCCCATCAGTAATCGACATGCCGAATTCATGGACGAGATCACCACCCAAGACTACGAGCTAATCAAGGATGACCTCTGTTACGATAACACTCCATGGCAAACCGGTGCCCATAGAGGTTCGATGACAAGGTAAAGCCTCAAGCCCAAGACAAAAATGTTGTGCAAATTTGTCAAAAGACGCCTCATGCCTACATCCCACAACAACACAATGGACCGCAAAAGATTAGTGTTGATCCACTCAATTATCAATAAGAGGAGCATCGATATTGGAGAGATCATTCTCCAAGAAACTTATGATTGCGGTAAGAAAGAAAGAGGTTCTTTATATTTCCCTTATTTAATCTCTGCCTTGTGCATTACTGCAAGTGTCCCAATAGAAGAAACAGATGAATACACAAATCAAAGACAAGGCTGGACCAGAAAATTATGCCACAAAGTGATGTAGATAACGCAAGTAGACCCAGTGCAAGCAACACCCCAACAGTTCACTACCGACTACATTGCCGGAGGGTAGTACACAACAGCCGTACCAAGCACTGCCGAAGCCCCTACCGCAGCAGATCCATGCCAGGAGATTCTACAGAGGATGACAGACATGAACCTCCGATAACAACAATACATGAAGTATCAGAGAGACTTCAACAACACTCTCGCACACATGATAACACAAAATTTCCCCTCTAATGGAATACAATTTCCAAAATTTACAGCAAATATATTTGTCACTGCCGCACCCTACACAGAAACAACCCCTGCCCCAGGGACATGACCATTCTTCACTATAAGACCACAAAAACAATTCCACGGTGTAGGACCATCCAGACCAGCAGACACTGCCGCAACATCATCCACCAACAGACGGTCATAAAAAAGGAGAACTATTTACAACTCTCCACCAAACCGCCCTATCCCAATGGCCAGCCTCTCTAGGGACAGTCTCTCTAGGGAGATTGATGAGTATGTCCATCACAACTCACCACACCATCAGCAAGGAGTCCCATATGCCGAGGCAGAAGAAGGAACGCACATAATGCAAGCAAAAATCCTCAGTGACGAAGAAGAAGGCGAAGAAGTCTCTGCCCCAAGGCCGAAGCCGACACCCAAAAGAGTGCAGCCTCCTAGACAAGCAAAGATACATCACTCACCAGGACAAGGGTCCAGAATAAAAGCATCGATAGGAAAACCTACAAGAGCATCTGTTTTCAGCAGCTCTTCAGAATCAAAATAAAATTACTGCCTTTTTGTTTTCATTTATTTTCTTGTACTTGCTGTGGGATTTGAGCATTGAGGACAGTGCTCAGTTTGAGTTTTGGGGTGTATGAGTGCACTGCCAAGGGCAACCCACTATCGAGCGGTAATACCAGAAAAGGAAGTAATTTGATGCCTTAATTCAAAAATTTTTTCTTTATACCTGCCTTTACTTGAAATAATTGTCTTTACTTTTGCACTGCCTTACATCAACTTTGCCTTAGTTTACTCTTTTAAGGCTTTAGAAATCCTTTTTCTTACCATGACTAGATTCTGTTTTGAAGAAATAACCTTGGAATACTTAAGGAATAGAACTTAAAAGCTTATTATAAGGTTAGAATCAACAAACACTTTTGAGACTTGTTTGATTTAGGAGTTCTTTTAATAAACTTAGGTGATAAAGACTTAGATTCTAAGGAATATGACTAGAGGTGCCTATCACTGGCTCTAGTAAATTACTCTTCTTCATGCTAGAGGTGCCTAAAACCGGCTCTAGTATGCCTAAGGAAAAGAAAGAAAAATAGAAGTAAGCACAACTCTTGAGATGCCCAAAACTGGCTCAAGTGATTGATGTTTTTAGAAGAGAAATAACCATTCCAAATCTACTTGTCTTGAACTTAGAGTTTATCTAAGAAAGCCTTTAATCAACCTTGTCCACAAAAACCCACACACTCACGTAATCTTATAGTTTATTTCCGAGTAGAAATCCTTGAGTAAACTAAAGGCTAGGACTAAAAGATAGACATAGTTATGGTGAGGAGAATAGATGGAAAAATAAGACCAAGGGAGAATAAGGTTCGGTAATTTGATGTTTTGCATTGCTTGAGGGTAAGCAATAGTTCGAGTTTAGGGGTATTTGATGAGTGTTTAAAAAGACTATTATTTACTACTCTTTTCCTCAACAATATGTACTCATTACCCACTAATTTAAACTGATACATATACTTATTGTTCAATAATCAACATTTTCCTGCCATAACATATAAAGATGATATTTGCAAGAAAAGAAGGCTTTATGGCTTGTTTTTCTGTAGTTGAAGGAATTACCTGCCAAGACAGTAGTAGTGTCGAGGGTAGAACCAATACCGAGGCAGCAACATTGCCGAAGGTAGAAGCAATGTCGCGGTAGAAGAAGTTTCAATACTGATGCTGGGCGAATGAAAGAGAAAAAAATAAGCTGAGAATGCCTGGAGTTGAAGCGTTTGGACTGAAGCTGATTAGCACGTGAAAAGATCAAGTCAAAGGCCACGCAAGAATAGTCTTCTAGATAGAATTAAACTTTGAAATATTATATTTTTATTACTTGTTTCCTACTCCAAGTTATATTCTACTTAGTAAAAGTTACCCTAGGTCTAGACTATAAATAAATAAGCCGTCCAATGTATAAAGAGAGCTGAATTAGAAAGAAAGCTTTACCCTAAGAATTGTGTTCTTCAATACAATATGTTCTAAGCTTTCTTAGGGTTAGGTAAAGGTTGTTGAATATTAGTGTGAGAAGATTGTATTTTGTTTCTTCATTTCAATACAATAAGAATATCAAAGTTTGCTTATCCTATTGCCATTATTTGTTCTTGCATTCAAACTTGAGAGAGGAGCTTGAAGTAATCCATTTATCTAATATCGAGAGAGTTAGATTCACGGAAGGGATAAGTGCGGGGTTTTAGACACTAACTCAGCTTAAAGTTAGGTTAAGAGTTTCAGCGGATAAAAAGGTATAGAATTGGTTGGTGATTATAATTGATTCACGCTGAGAGGTATCATCAAGGACTGATCATCAACAATATTTTGTCTTATAGATAAGTGGAATCACTCAAGGATACTTTGCCGAGCTTTGGTAATTCTGCCCAAGAGAAAGAGATTTCCGCAGCAGAGAACATTATCGCTATCGAGACAGTATTTATAGAACTGCCGAGGCAGTGCAGTACCATTGTATTGAACAAGAATTGGGCTTTGATTTTTATTAGAGTTGCCTATCACCAGCTCTAGTATATTCCATAAAAGTGCCTATCAGTGGCTCTAGGACTTAGTCTTTTTTCCACTTACTAGATATGCCCAAAATTGGCTATAGTATGAATAATTTAACACTTGAGGTGCCCGAAACTGGTTCAATCTGTATAAGTATATAACAATATAAAGAAAAAGAACTAAAGAAAAATCTAAGTCGAGAGTCTTGAGCTAGAAAAAGGATTAGAACTTAGAAAATCTCTTTGACACAACTACGCACACACTCACCAAGACTCATAGTCCAGTTCCGAGGAAATCCTAGAACTTGGAAGAGGTTGAGTCAAGAAAGAAATTCTACCACGACAGGCAAGACGATATATTACTCTAAAATTCCTTACTTAAAATTATGTTTTGCATCGTGATACGTGTTAGATATGCACAATTTTAGTGTAAGTGAACACGTTGCCAAGTAATAAAGTGATGAGTATCATCGGATATCGTCTCCACAGGGATTGGTATACTTAATATGCTTCCCTTAGTCTTCTTGCCCTTTAAAAGAAATAAAGTAAAAACACAATTAATTGAGTTTTGATTGAACTAAATAATAATAACTAAATAAGGATAGAAAAATAAGATAAAGAAGGTGTCCAGGATCTAATTGTATTGTATAGTGGAATTGATCAACTTGTTCTTGTCCAATGCAATTGTAAAACACTGCCTCGGTAGGAATGCAGATTACTGCCTCGACAATGGTGTCACTCGTCTATCACGAAAATCTCTTGCTCTGGGGTAGACTTTACCAAAGTTCGACAAAGTGTCCTTTAATGATTTCTCTTATCTCTAAGCCGAAATACTATTGATGACCAGTCCTTTATGATACCTCTCGGCGTGAATCAATTATAATCACCAACCAATCCCACACTTATCTTTGCTGCTGAAACTCTTAACCTATCTTTAGGCCGAGTTAGTGTTTCTCGATTGAAACACCGTACTTATCTCTTTCGTGAATCTAACTCTCTCGATATTAGATAAATGGATTACTCACAAACTTCTCTCTCGAGCTTGAATGCAAGAACAAGGAATGACAAAGAATAAGCAAACTTCGATATTTTATTGCATTGAAAACAAGAAACAAAGTTTGACTTCCTCACATTAATACTTTACAACCTTCACCTAAGCCTAATTAGAACATAATGTAGAAAAAAAAACCTAAATCTAATTCTATATTCTAAGCTATGAGTCTAATGTCTCTTTCCCAGGGACGACTATGCCTTATATAGGCTTGGCCTAGGGCAAACCTTTCCTAAGTAGAATACAACTTGGAGTAGGGAACAAGGCATGTACATAGGTCAAATATTTCTAAGTTTGATTCTTCTAGAAGGCTTTCTCGCGTGACCTTGTCTTTTGGCTTTCTTCGTGTTGATCAGCTCTGATCCTTGAGCTTCTTGTCCAGCAATATTTTCCTCATTTTTCTCCTCAGTTTGCCTGCCATATTGCTACTTGTCCTTTGCTGCCTCGGCATCAGGTCCTGCCTCGGCCACAGTTTGCTACCACGACAATACTTCTTCCTGCAAAGATACAAAAATGAAGTAAAACTTGCCTTTTCTATAAATATTATCTTTAATAGCATAATCCCTAAATATATCACATTGAGTACATGCATTGGTTCAAGTAGATGTAGAATTGATGATTAATGCCCATAAAAAGTGTAGAAAGTGACAGTGAGTTGAGCACTTATCACACTCCCAAACTCGAACTATTGCTTGTCCTCAAGCAATGTAAACCATTAATTTGTCAAACTCTATTCTCTCTTGGTCTTATGTTTCCATCTATTCTTCCCACTATAACTATGTCTATTCTTTAAACTTAAACTTTCGGTTACCTAAGGTTTTACCTAGAAGACAAGCTATAAGATTTAGTGAGTGTATGCGTTTTTATGGACAAGTTTGATTAAGGGCCTTCTTAGATAAACTCTAAGTTTAAGACAAGTAGATTTTGATTTAGGGTACTCTTCTTAAAACAACAATTTCTTGAGTTAATTTCGGTCACCTCAAGGATTGTATTTTTTTCTTATTTTCTTATTTCTTTTACTATTCTTTTGAACATACTAGAGCTAATTTTGAGCACCTCTAGCATGAAGAAGAGTATATCCTAGAGCCGGTTATAAGCACCTATAGTCACCTTTCCAAAAATCTATGTCTTTATCACCTAAGTTCATTAAAAGAATTCCTATAGCAAAACAAGTCCCAAAAGTGTTTTAAGTTCAACCTTATAGTATGCTTCTAAGTTTTCTCCTTAAGTATCCTAGAATTAAGTCTTCAAAACAGAACCTAACTATAGTAAGGAGAAAGATTTCTATTGCCTTAAAAGAATAAACTAAAACATTACTGATGATGGGCAATGCAAGAGTATGGGCAACAATTTCAAGTAAAGTGGTGAACATATAAAAAAATTTATCATAAAAAACTCTCTTTTTATGGCAAGGACTTGGTAGTAGATTGCCTCGGCAGTGGCTCTACACCCCCAAACTCAACCCAAACATTATCCTCAACGCTTTAATTAGGGGCAAACAGTAGGCAACAAAATATAAAAAGGAAACAAGCAATTATAAAATCAGCATAAAAAAATTATAAGGCTCCGAAGAGCTATCCTCCATAATTAATTTTCTAGATCTAGCTGCTGATTGCTGCGTCCTTGGTGATTGCGATAACTGAGTCTTTGCTTGTCTTGGTGGCTGGACTTTTGTTGGTGTCACTCATTGCATAGGAGCATTCACCTCTTCTTCTCCTTCATCTTCGGTCTCCATTATATCAGTCCCTCCGTCGTTCTTTGGATCTGCCTCAGCATGGTGAATTATTGGTCCGAAAATGTCTGAGGTTTGGTGTATATAGGCATCTATCTCTTCTGATAGACTGCCCATAATGATGGGGGATCTTGGGGGAGTGCTGAAGACTACCCTCCTCTTTGAAGGTCTTCTGCTGGCAGATGATGCTGCGACAGAATTTGCTGCCCTAGATGTTCCAGCAGCATGAAATTGTTGCTGATGGCCTATGGGGAAGAATGGTCTCGGTCCTCCTAGTGCTGGTGTTTTCTTTGTGTAGGGTGCAGCTATCACGAACATGTTGATGGGGAATTTTGGAAACTGCACCCCTTGGTCTGGAAAGTTATGGAGCATCATTTGAGCATGTGTGCCATTGAAGTCTCTTTGATATTCCACGTATCTCTACTGTCTAAGATCCATGGTTGTCATCCTTTGTAGAATCTCCTGGTATGGGTCTGCTGAGGCAGTGGTATGGGCAGTGTCAGGCATGTCTGCTGTGTATTGGGTCTCGGCAACAAGTTCAGCAATGAACTGTTGCGGCGTTGCCTGGACTGGTTCTGCTTACGTAATCTGTATGATCTTGTGGTAAAATTCTCTGGTCCATCCTTTTCTTTGGGGTGTGAATTCATATGTCTCGACAGTGGGTACACCTACAACATTACAAATACTAGTGATTAAAGGAGGGAAATACAAATGACCTTTATCCTTCTTACCACATTCATAAATTTCTCTCAAAATAATTTCTTCAATATTGATGCTCCTTTTGTTGATGATCGATTGTATGAGTACTAATCTCCTTTAGTCCACCGTACTGTTATGGGAGGTTGGTATGAGGCATATCTTTACAAAAATGTTCCAAAGTTTAGCCTCGGTTTTCAAACTTTACCTTGTTACGAATCCTTTGTGTGCATCGGTCTCTCATGGGGTATTACCGTAGCAGAGGTCATCTTTTATCAGCTCGTAGTCTTGAGTGATGACACCGTCTATAAATTCGGCATGTACATCATGTATAGGGACAAGGCCGTAGAAATCATTGATTGTATCGGCATCGAGCTTGATAGGCCTGCCTCGGTAGTGGACAAAGAGAGAGTTCTTGCTTGGCCCGTGCGCATAGAATTCTCGCACGATGGTGGCATTGGGCTGGGGACATTGTAGGCAGAAAATCTCTCATTCTTGATATTTTATCTTGTCGAACAAGTAGTGTTCGATGCCAAAATCTTCTTCTTCTGAATTTTGGAACCCTTCTTCCTCCCATAATTGTCGAGCAATAAATAGCTTGTTGAATCGATCTTCAATAGTTGCTTGAGCAAAGCGTTTGTAGGTGGCCATGAGTAAGTGTTTTAAAGATGAGGATCTTGGAAAGTTTCTAAAAATTACAAGAATACTTGTGAGTAGGCAGAGAATATTTTGAGAGCAAGATTAGAAAAGAAGTAAAGATAACAAGAATGCAAGAGTGAATAGTTCAAGAGGGAGAGATTGCTTATATAGGCCATCATAGTTAACTCTCCTTCATCGTCATACCTTTTCAGATTGTGGAAGGCATTGAGTTTAACTTGTTGGTTATTGACCCTCTTAATTAATTCTCCTTTTTCCACATCAATTAGTGTTCGTCCAGTGGAAAGGAAAGGTCTTCCAAGGATGATCGGTGCATTATCATCTACTTCAGAATCAAGGACAAGAAAGTCAGCAAGAAAAATAAATTTGTCTACTCTTACCAGTATATCCTCGATTTTTCCTTTAGGTTGCGCATATGATCGATCCGCAAGTTGGAGCATCACAGTAGTGGATTTTGCCCTTTCAATTCAAAGCTTTTGGAAGACAGACTTGGGCATTAGATTGATTCTTGCTCCAAGGTCGCATAAGTCCTTACTTTCATAGTGGTTACCAATTGCACAAGGTATTGTAAAGCATCCAAGATCCTTTAATTTTGGTGGCATGCAGTTGTGTAGCATTGCCATGCATCCTTCTGTAGCAACCATTATTTCAAACTCACCTAGCCTTTTTCTCTTAGACACAATGTCTTTCAAGAATTTAGCATAATTAGGCATTTGTTCAATTGCCTCTACAAAGTGTAAGTTAATGTGGACTTACTTTAAGATATTAAGAAATTTCTTAAATTGATGGTCCAGTTTTTTGTTTTTTTCAACCTTTATGGGAAAGGTGGTGGTGGTCCCATCTCATCCAGGGTTTCTTTAGTTTAGAATTTAATACCTGGAACCACTGTCTCTGTAACTATCTCAGCAGCTTGTTCAGGTACTGCCGAGCTCTCTGTTGGGGCAGTGTTTTTAGTTTGTTCAGCATCCAACTCTTTTTTTGGTTCTGTTGATGGGACTTTGGCTACTGAGCTTTCTACCTTTTCTTTCAGCTATAGACCACTTCTAGTAGTGATTGTCTTTCATTGTTCATGGCCCATTACCTTAGCAACTTTAGTATTGCTAGGTAATCCTCCTTGTGTTAGAGTATGCCCTAAGACCAATCATATGATGATTGTAAGGATACTTTTATTTACCAATTTTATCGAATAAAAGCATTACCATTGTTGTTTTCAGATATATGTGTCAATACATAACATAAACTGAGAAACAATAAGGTCCATATAATAATATATGTAAAACAATCGAGTATAGAATTAGGGTTTTAAGGTTCTCCCTCGTATGTAAAATGAGTTTCTATAATTGTAATATTATTTCAAGAAACAATCGAGACGTTTAGAGCAAAGGCGAGAAGATGCTTGAGAAGTAGTTTTAGTATAGAATTAGAGTTTTAAGGTTCTCCCATTGGCTTGGGATGAGCCACCTTAGTTCTTTATTTTGGGCTATAACCATTGCAACTTTTTATTTTATATCTATCATGTATGTGATGCAATGTATGATATATATCTTCTACTCGCATATATTGATGAGATCAATAAGGACCAAATTAAAAGAAACAACAATGAGATATTTAATGTTTTCCCTCAAATTAATCTAAGTTAAAATTAGCCGTCTAATATTTGTCCTCATTAAGGCCTTGATCGATCTTATGTGGGTTTTTCCAAAGCATTGACACATAAATCCATCTTGGTTAAACGCGAAGAATAAGCAAGTGATATTCATCGATCAAAATATTGTTAATAACTTTGTTAGGTTGTTCTAATAGGATTAGAAACCTAAGGGCTAAGTATTTGGTTAAGTCATGAGATGACTGAACAAGAGTTGTTCACCAAATGGAGGAGTTACATGAGATATAATTAGTAAAGGGTTACTTACCTAAATAACCTCTGTCCTAAAAGAAAAGCCAAAGCTGATTTAGGAAATTGGTGAATTATGGATCCTCACTCACTGGAAAAATTTTTGTCAATTTTTTTCGAAATTAAAAACGAGAGGGTTTTTTAATTTTGAACAAAATAGTGGGAGTATTTTATAAATAAAATCTTATTTATAATATTTCAAATTGGTAAATTTATATTATATATTTCCATTGTTGTAGATCTAAATGGCAAAGAACATTATATCATTGCGATCACTCCTTGACAAGGAGAAACTCAATGGCGTAAACTTCCTTGTTTGGTTCCGTAATTTGAGAATTGTTCTCAAACAGGAAAGAAAGGAATATGTCATTGAAGAACCTATTCCAGATGAACCGACAACTAATTCTTCTAGAGCTGACAAAGAAAAGTTTAAGAAACATATGAATGACATGTTAGATGTCGAATGTCTTATGCTTGCTACCATGACTCCTGATCTTCAGAAGCAACATGAGGACATGGTTGCATATAATATGATTCAAAACCTCAAAGAAATATATGAGGAACAAGCACGTCAAGAGAGGTATGAGACCTCTAAAGCTCTATTTCAATGCAAAATAGTAGAGGGATCTCCTATAGGAGCTCATGTCATTAAGATGATAGGCTATATCCAAACGTTTGAAAAGCTAGGTTTTCCTCTCAAGGATGAATTGACTACTAATGTTATTCTACAATCGTTGCCGAATAGCTTCAATTAATTTGTTCTTAATTTCAACATGAATGAAATAACAAAACTTTGCCACAATTACTTGGCATGTTACAAATTGTTGAGAAAAATATGTCTAAAGGTGGACCTAAGCCCATTCTGATGGTCCGCAAGGACAAAGGAAAAGGAAAGGCAGTGGACAAAGTACAAGGGTAAAGGTAAGCCTATCCCCAAAGGACATGATGCACTGAAACCCAAAGAGGGAGTTAGCAAGGAAGGAAAATGTTTCCACTGCAATAAGACCGGACACTGGAAAAGAAATTACTCCATTTACCCTGAAGAGGTCAAGAAGGCAAAAGCAGATGGTACATCTGCTTCAGGTATTTATGTTATCGATGTGAATCTGTCAACATCTTCTTCTTGGGTATTAGATACTGGTTATAGTTCTCACATCTGTACTTCTGTACAGGGACTGCAAAAGAGAAGGAATCTAGCTAAGGGAGACGTAGACTTACGAGTGGGAAATGGAGCAAGAGTTGTTGCATTAGCTATAGGAAAATACGTTTTATCTTTACCTAGTGGACTTGATTTACATTTAGAAAATTGTTATTTTGTACTTAGTTTGACTAAAAACATTATTTTTATTTCTTGTTTGGACAAGATTGGATTTGAGATTACTATTACGAATAATTGTTGTTCTTTTTATCTCGATAATATTTTTTATGGTTCGACACAATTAGTTAATGGCTTATATATTTTAAATCTAGAAAATGTCATTTATAACATAAAACCAAAAGATCAAAAACAAGTGACTCACATCAAACTTATCTCTGGCATTGTCGTTTAGGCCATATAAGTGAGAAACGCATATCAAGACTCCATAAAGATGGATTCTTAGATTCATTTGTTTTCGACCAACTGGATGTATGTGAATCTTGCTTATTAGGAAAAATGACTAAGGCTCCTTTTAATGGTAAAAGTGAGCGAGCAAGTGATTTATTGGGATTAATACATAGTGATGTATGTGAACCAATGAACACACAAGCTAGAGGTGGATTTCAGTACTTCATCACTTCCACTGATGACTTCAGTCGATATGGTTACATTTACCTTATGCGCCATAAATCTGAGACTATCAAAAATTTTAAAGATTTCAAGAATGAAGTACAAAATCAGCTAGGCAAGAGTATTAAAGCACTTTGATCAGATCGAGGTGGAGAATACTTAAGCATAGAATTTGATGAACTCCTTAAAGAATGTGGGATTGTCTCACAACTTACTCCACTAGGTATACCACAATGGAATGGAGTTTCTAAGAGGAGAAATCGAACTTTGTTAGACATGGTTCGATCAATGATGAGTCATAGTGATCTTCTGACTTCTTTTTGGGGACATGCACTAGAAACAACTACTTTCACTTTAAATCGTATTCCGTCTAAATCTGTTCAAAAGACACCATATGAGATATGGACTGAAAAACATCCTAGTATGTCTTTTATGAAGATTTGGGGTTGCGAAGCATATGTCAAACATCAGATGTCTATAAAGCTCGAACCCAAATCTCATAAGTCTAATTTTGTTGGATATCCCAAAGAAACTAAGGGATATTATTTCTTTAACCCTAAAGAGAACAAAGTGTTTTTGCTCGAATAGGAGTTTTTCTCGAAAGAGAATTTCTCAATAAGAAAGGAAAGGGTAGAGACATTGAACTTGGAGAAGTTCAAGAACAACAATTCACTAAACCTGAGATTGAACATGTTCCACAAATTGTTGAGGAACAATCAACAAATTTTGAAACACAACCACTGCGCAGGTCCACAAGAGAATGACATGCACCTGAGAGATATGAATTTCTTATTACCACGCCTGGAGATGTTCTCATTATGGATCAAGATGAGCCAAGAACTTATCAAGAGGCAGTATCGAGCCCAGACTCTGAGAAATGGCTTGAGGCCATGAAATCTGAGATAGAATCCATGTCAGTCAACCAAGTATGGACTTTAGTTGAATCACCTGAAGGGGTAAAACCTATAGGGTTTAAATGGGTTTTCAAGAAGAAAACCGACATGGATGGAAACGTACAAACATACAAGGGATGACTAGTCGCTAAAGGTTTTCGACAAGTTTATGGTATTGACTATGACGAAACTTTCTCCCCTATAGCTATATTTAAATCCATTCGGATCTTGCTTGCTATAGCTATATTCCATGATTATGAAATTTGGCAAATGGACCTCAAAACTGCTTTCCTTAATGGAAAACTTGAAGAGGATGTGTATATGATACAACCGGAAGATTTTATCGCTCCAAGAAATACTGGAAAGGTTTGTAAACTACAAAGGTCCATTTATGGACTGAAGCAAGCTTCTCAAAGCTGAAATCTTCGTTTCAATGATGCTATCAAAGAGTTTGGTTTTATCAAGAACGAAGATGAGCCTTGTGTTTACAAGAAGACTAGTGAGAGCATTGTTTCTTTCCTAATCTTGTATGTAGATGACATACTTATCATAGGAAATGACATACCTACCTTACAGTCGGTTAAGACTTGGTTAAGTAGTTGTTTCTCTATGAAAGATTTGGGTAAGGCAGCATATATCTTAGGGGTTAAGACCTATAGAGATAGATTTAGACAACTTCTAGGTCTGAGTCAAAGTACATATATAGACAAAGTTCTGAAAAGATTCAGTATAGAAGAATCCAAGAAAGGATTCTTACCTATGAGACATGGTATATCTCTTTCGAAGGAAATGTGTCCTTCAACTCCACAAGAAAGAGAAGGAATGTGTAAGATTCCATATGCTTCGGCTATTGGTTCTATCATGTATGCCATGATATGTACTCGACCAGATGTATCGTATGCCTTAAGCATTAAAGTCGATATCAGGTAATCCCTGGTGAAAGTCATTGGGTAGCAGTCAAAAACATCCTTAAGTACTTGAGAAGAACTAAGGATACATTTCTTGTCTATGGAGCTAAAGAAGAGCAAAGTATAAAAGGTTATATTGATGCTAGTTTCCAAATAGACAAAGATGACTCAAGATCACAATCTGGTTTTCTGTTTTGCCTTAACGGAGGTGCTGTAAGCTGGAAAAATTCTAAACAAGACACAATAGTTGATTCTACGACCGAGACTGAATATATTGCAGCCAATGAAGCAGCAAAGGAAGCTGTTTGGATCAAAAAGTTCATATCTGAACTAGGGGTTGTTCCAAGCATATCAGATGCTATAGAACTCTGTTGTGACAACAATGGAGCCATTGCACAAGCAAAGGAACCTAGATCTCATCAACGATCCAAACATATTCTTAGACGCTTCCATCTCATTCGAGAGATCATAGATCGAGGAGATGTGGAGATATATAAAGTACACACGGATGATAACATTGTTGATCCCTAAACGAAGCCCCTGACGCAACAGAAGCATGATCGTCACACTGAGTCACTCGGTATTAGATATATGAGTGATTGGTCTTAGTGCTAGTGTGAGATTGTTAGAGTATGCCCAAAGACCAATCATATGATGATTGTAAGGATACTTTTATTTACCAATTTTATTGAATAAAGGCATTGCCATTGTTGTTTTCAGATATATATGTCAATGCATAATATAAACTGAGAAACAATATGGTCTATATAATAATATATGTACTATTATTAAAATATCCTTAGTCAAGTATTATTATGGGTATGGACAATAATAATACGCTTAAGACTAACATGTGATTAATTGATGACAATGAGTTGTCATTGACATAGAGATGTCAGAATTAATACATTAATATATTAGTAGAGAATAATATATTGGATTGACCCACTATGTGTATATATCTTGGATTATTATGTGACGGTCACGATATTGCTCATAGTGACAACTATATGTATGATCCTTAAACTTGAGATTATTACTATCTCAATATATGTTGTTTTATGTTTTGATGCAGTTAAACATTTCTTGTAATTAGTTACACTATAAAAACTGACATTGGATATATTACAATGTATGTAGTGAGATGTGAATGATCAAGATAAGATTTGTCCTTCCTACATAATAGGAAAATATATCAAAGGCCACTTGATTGATGTGAGACTAGAAATGCATGGCCATGCTTGAATACGTTGATATGAGATATCACAAATTATTCATTAAAAGTAGTTCACTCTAGATATCAAGAAATATTGAAATAGGCTATACAAGTGTGACTATTCCAAGACTTGTGCCTATTAAAGATATAAAAGGACAAAAGGATATAATACATTAAAAGAGTTGGTCACGGACATGATACATCGAATCATGATCTCTTGTAACTTAGATGACAATGATATATTGCTAGATGTCACTCATTGTTTGTAATATTAGAATTGTTCTAATATTATAACTAACTTTACAATGAGCCTACAGGGTCACACTCAATGGTTGAAAATGAGAAAAAATATATATGTATAAGTAGTTTATATTTAATCCCGAATTTTAAATATAAAAGGATATAATTAAAATAATTATATCCCTTTTCAAATTCGAATTAAATATAGATTCAGAAATTTAAGGAAATAATAATATTAATTATTTCCTAAACAAACTCAGAATCAAACTCTTATACCTAGGGTTACACCTATATAGTGAATCTTTTAGTCTAGCAGCCATTATACAGAATTCTGAATTTCAAACCTTAGAATCACAAAAAATAGTTTTTTGAGATTTGCTCTCTTAACTGGGTGAACTGAGTAGAGGCCGAAACAATATTCGTGGAGGCTAAAGATTCGTATTGTCGAACGACCGTGATTACTGCAAATCCAGTTGCGGTTTTTGCTGTTTATCAAGGAACCCAATGTAAGTTATCACAACTTTTCCTCTTAATTCTGGATTAAACGTACATGGATCACTGAAAAGACCATCGTAATTTTGTTCCGCTACGCTATGTGGTGTGCCGGCGGTCTCAACACCTTGTGGTCTAGTATTGATGTTCTAGGCAAACTGCCCAACCTGGGTTTCTAGTGCCTTGATAGCAGCCTCTTGGTTTTGTAACCTCATCTCAGTTCTATTGATGAATGCATCTGTTCTTTTGATAAAGTTACTGTTCTTTGCCATGTATGATTTAGTTTTCATCATGAATGCTTTCAGAGAATTTTCTAGAGAATTTACAGGCTGTTGTTGATGCATCTGTTGTTGTGATAGAGGTTGCTGTACTTGCCGCTGCAGCAGATGTTGCATTTGTTGCTGGAATCCTGGTGGTTGAGTTGTTGAATTTAAGGTATTATTCGGATTGCTCCATGAAAAGTTTGGATGCCTCTTCCATGAGGGGTTGTATGTGTTGGACATCATATTGCTTCTATTGTAGTTTCCAACATACATATTGGCCTCTTGATTCTGCATACACTTAGAATAATTGTGGTTATCTTCACATAAATTACAATACGAATCAATGGCTTTAACCTCGTGGGTGTTCTGCTGTAGTTGCATGTTTTGCACCATCTTGGTAAGAGAGGCCAATTGTGCTTGCACTGAATTTGATGTTTCTAATTCATTCACTGTTGCTTGGCGTCTTACTCCTCCTGGCCTAGATGAAGGAAATTGATAATCGTTCTTTGCGAGTTTGTTCAGTATCTCAATAGCTTCTTCAGGTGCTTTATCTAGGAGTGTTCCATTTGCCAAGGCATGTAACATCATCCTTGTCGGGGCATTGGTGGAATTGTAGAACAAGGTCACTTGTGCCCATAGTGGAAATCCATGTAGTGGGCACTTGTGTAGTAACTCTCTGTATCACTCCCATGCCTCTTACATAGGTTCGTCATCAGCCTATCGAAAAGAAGTAATCTCATTACAAATTCTATCATATAAATTTGTAGGATTAAAACGCGTAATGAAATCCCTGCATAGTTCACTCCAAGATCCTATTGGTCTTGCTGGAATGCTATTTAACCAGGGTTTTGCCCTATCCCTCAGTGAATAGGGGAACAACTTCAATCTTAAGATATCCTCATGGACTCCTTAAATTTTGAAAGAATTGTAAACTTCCATGAATGACTTAAGATGTTGTCTGGCATCTTCTGTCATTGACCCATCAAATTGTCCAATAGTGTTTAGCATATTGAACATGACTAGTTTTAGCTCAAAGTGGGTCGCTTCTATTTCTGGTGTAATCACTTCAGGGTTTAGTCCATTTAAATCTTCCTCCAGGAAGTCTCTGATAGTTAACTGTCGCGGCAGTGGTGGCTGTGGAAGGCCTCCATTGCTGGCAGGTAAGTTCAGATTTCCTTGATTTACTACCATGGCTCCTTGGATCTGTCTCCTCTACCCTTGATTAGTACGTTCCATTTCTGGATCTAACGCGTACAAAGGATTGGTAGGTTTGACCCTGGTCATACACTAAAATAAACCAAAGTAAAATAAAAATAAAAATAAAATAAGCAAGAAAATAAAGAAAACAAAATTTAGTTGTCAATTCCCAGCAACGTTCCAAAAACTTGATGCGTGTTAGATATGTACAATTTTAGTGTAAGTGAACCCGTCGCCAAGCAATAAAGTGATGAATATCATCGGATATCGTCTCCACAGGGATTGGTGTACTTAATATGCTTCCCTTAGTCTTCTTGCCCTGTAAAAAAAATAAAGTAAAAACACAATTAATTGGGTTTTGATTGAACTAAATAATAATGATTAAAAAAGGATAGAAAAATAAGATAAAGAAGGTGCCCAGGATCCAGTTGTGCTGTATAGTGGAATTGATCAACTTGTTCTTGTCCATTGCAATTGTACAACACTGCCTCGATAGGACTGTAAATTACTACCTCGATAGTGGTGTCACTCGTCTGCCGCGACGATTTCTTGCTCTTGGGTAGACTTTACCAAAGTTTCGCAAAGTGTCCTTTAATGATTCTGCTCATCTCTAAGCCGAAATACTATTGATGACCAGTCCTTGATGATACCTCTCGGCGTGAATCAATTATAATCACCAACCAATCCCACACTTCTCTTAGCCGCTGAAACTCTTAACCTATCTCTAGGTCGAGTTAGTGTTTCCCGATTGAAATATCGAACTTATCCCTTTCGTGAATCTAACTCTCTCAATATTAGATAAATGGATTACTCACAAACTTCTCTCTCGAGCTTGAATGCAAGAACAAGGAATGACAAAGAATAAGCAAACTTCGATATTTTATTGCATTGAAAGCCAAAAACAAAGTTTGACTTCCTAACACTAATACTTTAGAACCTTCACCTAAGCCTAATTAGAACATAATGTAGAAAAGAAAACCTAAATCTAATTCTATATTCTAAGCTATGAGTCTAATGTCTTTCCCTTGGACGGCTATGCCTTATATAGGCTTGGCCTAGGGCAAACCTTTTCTAAGTAGAATACAACTTGGAGTAGGGAACGAGTCATGTACATAGGTCAAATATTTCTAAGTTTGATTCTTCTAGAAGGCTTTCTCGCGTGACCTTGTCTTTCGGCTTTCTTCGTGTTGATCAGATCTGATCCTTGGGCTTCTTGTCCAGCAACGTTCTCCTCATTTTTCTGCTCAGTCTGCCTGCCATATTGCTACTTGTCCTCTGTTGCCTCGGCATCAGGTCTTGCTCTGCCATAGTTTGTTGCCACGACACTGCTTCTTTCTGTACAGATACAAAAATGCAGTAAAGCTTGCCTTTTTTGTAAATATTATCTTTAACAGCATAATCCCTAAATATTTCACATTAAGTATATGTATTGGTCCAAATAGGTGTAGAATTGATTATTAATGCCTATGAAAAGTGTAGAAAGTGATAATGAGTTAAGCACTTATCACATCGCTTGAGTACAAGCAATAGTTTGAGTTTAGGGGTATTTGATAAGTACATTAA
The DNA here is from genome assembly GCA_035048815.1 of Abelmoschus esculentus. Taxonomy (NCBI): domain Eukaryota; kingdom Viridiplantae; phylum Streptophyta; class Magnoliopsida; order Malvales; family Malvaceae; genus Abelmoschus; species Abelmoschus esculentus. The sequence goes on along the minus strand of JAUCBN010000007.1, from coordinate 13,403,576 downwards.
ACTTCTAATTTTTATATCATTTTCCCACTCGATTGTTGCTAATAAAGGACATATTTAATGGTAATAATGGATAATTCTACTTATTTTCTATATTTCTACATCTCAATACTTAATTCATGAATTTATCAATTATTTGGCATAAAACAGGTACGATTAATGGTTTTCTCTCTTAGATAGGAAACTACCATACAGGTAATGCAAATAGCCTGATGGATGCTGGAAAGTGAAGCTAGAATGCAGATAAGCACCTACCACAACAACAATTTGGAAGCTGTGACAACAAACGAAAGATGATAACCAGTGCACGATAGATAGAGAAAAATATGTCTAGTCTGATGAACATAAAGTGAGAAGAAACTGAAGAGGAGAAATAGAGTCAAGTCATGTTTAAAGTCAAACACGGAATTAAAGGAGTTAAATTAGGAAATAGAATGAAGTGTTATAATTTAAATAGACATATATTCTTTTCCTTTTAGAACTCTCACCTTCGTAGAAAACTTTAACCTAGGCTTGGCCTATATAAGGCCAATCCCTAGGTCTAGGAAGAACAAGTCGGGTTCTCATAGTTTAACCATCAACCGTTGACAAGTTCATCATATTCTAAACACACATTGAGGCTTAGGTTGTTTGTGGAGTAGTTAGGAAAGAAACTTGCACTTTATTTGATATTTATTAATGTAAACCTTATTTTCATAGTTCATTCTCTCTTGGTAATTACTCTTCATTGCATATGTGCTTGGGATGACAGTATATGAAGAAAAACTATTTGTCAATATCGGGAGAGTTAGGCTCATAAAATGAAAGAATACGGTCCTTGCTCAAGGGCTTCGAATAATCTACAAGGGTTTAGTGACAAAAAGGATGCATATCATTGGTTGTTGTTCATTCTTGATTCACACCGAGAGGTATTATCAAGACATGAAATTTAATAGTTCTCTGAATTAGGTATAATGAGGAGACATACAAGAATTCTCTATCGAACTATGGAAAGTTGAGCTATCGATAAGGCATAACCCCGCCTAGGCAGCCAAAGCGACCCTTAGTGCGACCTGCCGCGGTGACAAATCAACCCAATGCATTAATAAGTGGATAATAAGTACAATTGGACTCCTCTCTACAAAGCAATCGGCCTAACCTTATCTCTATCACTAAGATCTCCTTTATTTATTTAGTTTGTTTATTTAATATATTTACTTTATCTTCGCCTTAATCCAAATTATTTTTATCTTTACTTTTTCAAGTGTAGAATTAACGTACAGTTAAGGGTGATCGGATCGATAATCTAAAATATTATAATTTTAAAAAAGAGGTGCAAGGGTTTAAATATAAGCATAGGACTCCAAAGCTTTAGTCATTTACAATTAAGCATCATCTTCCTATGATCTTCCACGCTCTATTATGCCTTTTTTTCTTTTGGCAAGAAAGGGTCATCTTCAACTCTGTCTCATAGATTGTAGTCTTTGAATTTGATTAAGTACATCATCCTTTTCTTCCATTGAGATTAGTTGGACCCGTCTAAGAATAGTGTCTTATCAATGAAAAGAGATATGGATTGTCGATTGGTTGAATATTGGTCAAGCTAACCGGATTACCTCAATAGGATGTTAATCTTTGTCAATTGAGCCTCACTCTGATACCAATTTTTGGGCTTGAAATAGCTCGATGCACAACCAATTAAGCCTTGTCAAGTGATGGAGTGATGATAATTTGGGTGATTTGTGGAAGCACAAAAAATAAAACAATGAACACAATGACTTAGAGTAGTTTGGACTTCTAACTCAAGTCCTACATCCACTACCTTCCCTTCCCTCTAAGTATTTCCAAAATTCATTAAAAATTTCAACCTTTTAAGGCAAAATGGATAACCTTGTAACCTAGATTCTATCCCCGAATCTAGCATCCAAAGTTCATAACCTACACTTCGTGAAACCTCTTTAATAAAGAGAAATACTTAGCAAACTTGATAATTCTTATAATAAGTCTAATTGTTTGCAAATAAGCTCTCTACCAATCCTAATAAACTTGAGCATACATAAACATTGAGCTCACAAGTGTTGTCTACCCAAAGATAGGAAAGTAAGTTCTAAGACAACTCTTTCATCATATTGTTGTTACAATTGAAGCATATTATGATATTTTTGGTTAAATTTATTAATTTATGTTAATGTTAAGCTTTACATCATACTATTAAATCTTATTTTAGTTAAAAATAGTTTTTTACTGAGCTTAATGAGTAAAGTCGAGTTGACCAACAAAATATTTTAACAAACACTAATTGAGTACAATTTTAATGAGTAATGAGTCCAATCAAACAACAAAATCTTTTAACGAGCATGAATTAAGTATTATCTTACTCGTGATTGACTCGTTCGATAAGTACCATAATAGTATTCAATAAGTCACTAAACTATTAAAATAATTTCAGTCACTAGCCGTTAATTATTAATGAAATTTTTATGTCTCATAGGTCTTGGGTTAGAGCATGAAACTTGTTAAGATGGGTGTTAATGCGACTTGTTTCGTGTAAAAAGTGCGCAATTAGTGCAAGTGTACACGTCGCAAGTAATAAAATGATAAGTATTATCGAATACCGTCTCCACAGCGATTGATCTACTCAATATGTCTTCTTTCGTCTTCTTGCACTGTAAAAGAAATAAAATAAAATCACAGATGATTTGGGTTGGAGTAAACTAAATAACTTGTATAATAAACAAACTAAATAATAAGAAAATAATCAGATTAGGGAACTGGACAGGATCCAGTTGTGTTGTATAGTGGATTCAATTGACTTGTTTCTGTCTAATGCAATCATACAACACTGCCTCGGCAACACTGCAGTTTTACTCCATCGACAGTGATGAGCTACGTTTACCGCGACAATCCCTTGCTCTTAGGTGGACTTTTACCAAGATTCGGCAAAGTATCCTCTGATGACTTCGCTTATCCATAAGCAAAGTACTGTGATGACTAGTCCTTGATGATGCCTCCCACATGAATCAATTATAATCACCAACCAATCCCATACTTTTTTTAGCCACTGAAACTCTAACCTATGCCTAAGTCGAGTTAGTATTTTTTGAATAGAAAAATATCGTACTTATTCCTTTCGTGAATCTAACTCTCCCGATATTAGATAAATAGATCTCTCTCAAACTTCTCTCCCGAGCTTGAGTGTAAGAATAATAAATGGCAAAGAATAAGCAAACCTTGATATTTTATTGCATTGAAACAAGAAAACAAAGTTGAATCTTTTCTCACAAATACTCTACAACTTTCTCCTAAGCCTAAAAGATAGAATATAACGAAAAATAAAGAAAACTCTAAAGTCTAAGTTGAACTCTCTAATCCGGCACTCTAGTATGAAGTGATGCATCTTCCTTGGGCGACTATGGTTTATATAGGCTTGGACTAGGGTAAACCTTTCCTAGTATAACACAAGTCAAGTTCGTAAATAAAAATATTTATTTTATTTCTAAGTTTATTCCCATAAGGATTCTTTTCCCGCGTGGCCTTTGACTTTGACTTTCCATGCGCTTCCCAGCTCCGATCCTTGTGCTACTTGTCCAAAAACGTCCATCTTATTTTTCTCTTCAGGTTGCCTACAATATCAACATTTGGCCTTCAGGTGCTGTTGCGGCCTTAATCATTGCTGCGACATTTGATCTTCCTGCAAATGCACAAAGGTGTTGTAAAGTTTGTATTTTCTATAAATATTATCTTTATAAGTTATAAAAGTAAAATATCTAAATATCTCACATTAAGTACATGCATTAGTTCAAGTAGGTGTAGATTAAGTGATTATAGCCCATGAAAGGTGTAAAAAGTGATAGTGAATTGAGAACTTATGTCACCCCCAGACTCGAACTATTGCTTGTCCTCAAACAATGCAAACCATCAAATTGCCAAACCTTATTCTCTATTGGTCTTTTGTTTTCATCTATTCTCCCTACCATAACTATGCCTATTCTTGAGCCTTAAACTTTCGGTTACCCAAGGACTAACCCGGAATCAAGCTATAAGATTTTGTGAGTATGTGCGTTTTTGTGCACAAGTTTGGTTAAAGGCTTTCTTAGACAAACTCTAAGTTCAAGACAATTAGACTTGGAGTTAATGATTTTTTCTTAAAAGACCAATTACTTGAGCCAATTTCGGGCACCTCAAGGATTGTGCTTTCTCATCAAGATTTCTTTTCCTTTTTTACTTCTTCATTTTAAGCATACTAAAGCCAATTTCGGGCACCTCTAGCATGAAGAACAGTGATTTCTAGAGCCGGTAATAGGCACCTCTATCCATATTCCCAAAAATCTAAGTCTTTATCACCTAAGTTCATTAAAAGAATTCCTATAATCCAACAAGTCCCAAAAGTTTTTATAGGATCAATCTTATAGCAAGCTTCTAAGTTTTCTTTCTTAAGTATCCTAAAGTTAAGCCTTCCAAATAGGACCTAATCATGGTAAGAAGAAGGATTTCTATAGCCTAAAAAGAATAAACTAAGAAACTACTGATGTACAGCAGTGCAAAAGTATGGACAATATTTCAAGTAAGGTGGTGGACATAAAAATTTTCAAAAATAACTTAAATACTTTCTTTCATGGTAAGGCCGCGGCAGTGAATTACCTCGACAGTGAATCTACACCTCCAAACTCGAACCGAGCATTGTCCTCAATGCTTATAGACATGGCACACAACAGGAAACAAAATATGAAAATGAACCAGTAAAGATATAAAAGCAGCATAAAGGTATAGAAATTAAATAACTCCGAAGAACTGCTGGTGAAGGTCAATTTTCGAGGCCTTACTGTTATGAACGGCTTCATCTTCATCCTTGATTCTCGTCCTAAAATAAACAATAAGAAAAGATAGAATAAAATAAAAATCTAAACTAAAACTAATCCTAAAGAAAAATAAAGATAAGATAAAAGAATTAATTCACGATAGGAATGCATGCAAGTGCATCTCCTAAAGTGATAGTCTCTATAGACCTTAAATCATGTTGGCTAGAATATTTCTTCAAACATTGGCCATTCACTTTGAATTCATGCCCATCCCTTTGTGATTTGATTGTTACTGCACCATGTGGATAAGCCTGAACGAACTTCAAATGGGCCTGACCATCTGGACTTGAGTATTCCTAGGAACAATTTGAGCCTGGAATTGAAAAGGAAGACTTGTTGTCCCAGCAGGAATTGCCTCGGCATTAGCTTACGGTCATGCCATCGTTTAGTCTTTTCCTTGTAGATCTTAGCATTCTCATAGGTTGCTGCTCTAAATTCTTCTATCTCATTAAGGTCTAGCAGTCTTTTCTGGCCAGCTTTCTCCCATTCTATGTTCAAATTCTTTATTGCCTAATAGGCTTTGTACTAAATTTCTATGGGCAAATGGCATGCTTTTCCAAATACCAGCCTATATGGGGATGTACCCAATGGGGTCTTGTAGGTTGTCCTGTATGCCCACAGGGCATCATCGAGACGATGAGACCAATCCTTTCGAGATGGGTTTACCAGCTTTTCAAGGATTTGTTTTAATTCCGTGTTTTATATTTCAGCCTACCCATTTGTTTATGGGTGGTAGGCCGTAGCAATTCTGTGTGTGACACCTAGTTTCTTCAAGGCCACGTCAATGAGTCCGTTGTTGAAGTGTTTACCTTCATCACTAATTATCTCTCTAGGGACTCCAAATCTAGTGAATATTTTTTCTTGAGAAATTTCTAAACAGTCTTGGAATCATTGTATGGTGTGGCAATTGCTTCGACCCATTTTGACACATAATCCACTGCTACTAGGATGTAGAGATTGCCTTGAGATGATGGGAATGGTCCCATGAAGTCTATGCCGCAAACATCAAATAGTTCTACTTCCAATATGGGTTTCAATGACATCTCATTACGTCTAGAGATGTTTCCCGTTCGTTGGCATTGGTCACAGTTCTAGTAATAAAGTTAGACATCTTTGAAGAGTGTGAGCCAATAGAGGCATGATTGAAGCACTTTGGCAGCGGTTCTATTTCCTCTAAAATGTCCTCCACAAGGTGAATCGTGATAGTGCTGGAGCACTTCTTTTTGCTCGTCCTCTAGAACACATCTTCTTATAACCTGATCTACACATTGCTTGAACAAAAGAGGGTTGTCCCAGAAATAATATTTTGCATTGTCCTGAAACCTCTTCTTTTCATTATAGTTAAGGTTATAAGGCAGAACACCACTAGCTAAATAATTGAAAAGATCAACATATCAGGGGGTGATTGTGACTGTAGCAAGGTCTTCTATCTATATTGTCGAAATGTACTCAGTCAGTGCCTCGACGATACAATCATATACTACCGCAGTCTTTGTCTCAGCATTATCCTCTACTATTGTCGTGATATGCAGGATATGCTCATCTGGGAATGTATCATGTATTTCTTCTGGGGAGTTGTTATTTTCTTTAGCTTCCAATATAGCGAGATGATCAGCTACCTGATTTTTCGTACCTCTTCTATCCTTGATTTCTACATCAAATTCTTGCAAAAGAAGGATCCATCTAATCAGTTTGGGCTTGGCATCCTTTTTTGAGAACAGATACTTGATTGCCGAATGGTCAGTATGGATAATCACTTTTGATCCGATAAGGTAGGATCGGAACTTGTCAAAGACAAAGACCACTATTAGTAATTCCTTCTCTGTGGTAGTGTAATTGATCTAGACATCATTAAGGGTTTTACTAGCATAATAGATGACATGGAATAAATTGTTCTTTCTCTGCCCAAGTGCTACCCGACAACATGATCACTTGCATCACACATTAATTCAAAGGGTATGGTCCAATCTGGTGGGACTACGACTGGTGCAGTGATCAGTTTCTCTTTGAGGGATTCAAAAGCTTCAATGCATTCCTTGTTAAATTCAAAATTTCTGTCTTGTTCGAGCAAGTTACAAAGAGGTTTAGAAATTTTAGAAAAATTAGAAATAAACCTCCTATAAAAACCTGCATGACCCAAGAAGCTCCAGACTCCTTTGACTGAAATTGGTGGAGGCAAATTCTTTATCACATCTATCTTGGCCTTATCAACTTTGATTCCCTGTGATGATATTTATGGCCCAAGACTATGCCTTCATTCACCATAAAGTGGCAATTTTTCCAGTTGAGGACTAAATTGGATTCCTCACATCTTTATAGAACCTCTTGTAAATTACTGAGGTAGTGAGTGAAGTTATCTCCAAAGACAGAAAAATCATACATGAATACCTCCAGGAAGTCTTCTATCATGTCAAAAAAATTGCCATCATGCATCTTTAAAAAGTTGTCGGGGCATTATAGAGGCCGAACGATATTCTTCTAAATACATATATCCCATACAAGTAGGTAAAGGTGGTTTTTTCCTGGTCTTCGGGATCTATGACAATCTGATTATAGCCTGAATAACCATCAAGAAAACAGTAAAAAGGTTTACCAGCAAGTCTATTAAGCATTTCATCAATAAAGAGCAATGGAAAATTATCCTTGTTTGTTGCTTTATTTAACTTACGATAATCCATACAAACCCTCCAACCAGTCAGAGTCCTGGTTGGGATCAGTTCATTGTTCTCGTTGGTTATAACGGTCATACCACCTATCTTGGGTACACATTGTACTAGGCTTACCCATGCATTATGAGAGATAGGGTAGATAATTCATGCATCAAGTCATTTGATTATTTCTTTACGTGCTACTTCCTTCATGGCATGGTTAAGTCTCCTTTGAGCCTCAATAGTGGGCTTATGATCTTCCTCTAAAAGGATTTTGTGCATGCAAACTGCTAGACTTATTCCCTTCAAGTCATCAATAGACCACTCAATTGCCTTCTTGTGCTGCCGCATCATCTCTACCAAGCTTTGTTCTTGTTCTGGCTGCAACTCAGAAGAAATAATTACGGGCATTGTGTGGTTGGTTCCCAAATAAGCATACTTTAATTTTTCAGGTAGGGGTTTTAATTCCATAACCAATGGTTCCTTACTTACAGATTTTTCATCCTTACCTGGGTAATCTAAGGGTTCGAAATACTTACCTGGAAAGTGTGTTGTCCAGTTAGCTTCCTCAACCTCTGATGTTTCATCACTGTCCAATATTCTGCTGTAGCAATCGTCAACTGTACTGCCGAGGCAGATTTGTGTTTTATTGTTAAGATTGCTGTCGAGGCAGTGGTTGCTGAGATAAGGTATTACGCTATCTGCATCTGTAGTGTACATTATCTGGCCTTCTTCTGGATCATCATGTCTTTTCAGAATTTGGAAAATATTGAGTTTGACTTATTGATCGTTAATCCTCATTGTCAATTTTCCTTTTTCCACATCAATAAGAGTGCGTCTAATGGCTAGAAAAGGTCTCCCCAAGATGATCGGTGCATTGTCATCTACTTCACAATAAAGAACAAGGAAGTCAGCTGGAAGAATAAATTTATTCACCCTTACTTATATATTCTCGATCTTTCCTTCAAGTTGCACATATGATCTATCCGTTAATTGGAGCATCATCGTTGTAGGTTTTTCCCTTCCTATTCCAAGCTTTTTGAAGACAGATTTTGGCGTCAAATTTATGCTTGCTCCAAGGTCACATAAGACCTTTCCTTCATAGTGGTTTCCTATTGCACAAGGTATAATGAAGCATCCAGGATTCTTCAATTTAGGAGGCATGCGATTTTGAAGTATTGCCATGCATCCTTCAGTTGCAGCTACTATTTCAAACTCACCAAGCCTTCTTTTAGACACAATGTCTTTTAAGAATTTAACATAATCCTGCATTTGTTCTATTGCCTCAACAAATGGAAAGTTTATGTGGACTTGCTTCAAGATGTCTAGGATTTTTTTAAATTGATAGTCTTGTTTCTGCCTTTTCAACCTATATGAGAAAGGTTGTGGGGGTTGCATTTCTTCCAGTGTCTCATTAGTTTGAAATTTAATACCTGGTATCACTGGTTCTTTTGATGTCTCGGCCGCTGGGCGTGGTACTGCCGATTTCTCTACTGAGGCAGTGCTTTTTTCTGGGATTTCTATGGCATGTTCACTTAGTTCAGCATCTAAGTCCTCTTTATCTGATTCTTCTTTTTCCACTAGTAGGACTTTGTCTGCTAGACTGCCTAGTATCTCCTTAAGTTGTAGGTCACTCCTAGTGGTGATTGCCTTGCATTGCTCATGGCCTATTCTCTCACAAACTTCTCTCCCGAGCTTGAGTGCAAGAACAATGAATGACAAAGAATAAGCAAACCTTGATATTTTATTACATTGAAACAAGAAAACAAAGTTCAATCCCTTCACACAAATACTCTATAACTTTCTCCTAAGCCTAAAAGAAATTAGAACATAACGAAAAATAAAGAAAACTCTAAAGTCTGAGTGAAACTCTCTAATCCGGCTCTCCAATATGAAGTGATGCATCTTCATTGGGCGATTATGATTTATATAAGCTTGGCCTAGAGAAAACCTTTCCTAAGTAGGAATACAACTTGGAGTAAAACTGTCACAACCTAAAATTTTTCCCCTTTGATTAAGTCAAAATCCCTAAACTGTGCCCTAGAATTTGGGATTTAGGAATTTTGAACTTAGGGACTATTTTGTAATTACTGAGTTTCTAGGGGTTCAGTTTTTAAATTTTGAAAAGTTTTGGCCCTGTTTTAGGGATTACACCTTTTTCCTTATTCTTATCCTTTCATACAGTTTTCTTTTGTTCGAAACCGTTCCTTAATGGTTCGGTTTCCTTAAGAATTTAAGTTCAGTTAATTCTTTTCAGACAAAGGGAAGTTCTGGTTTTTGTTATCTCTTTCTTCTTCGTTCATACGATCCAACTTCTGGTGGTTTTGGTTAATATTTCCTGGGTTGGTAAGTCTATGTTTTGGATATCCTTTTGTCTTCGCTCAGTTTGTTTTGTGTTGGAGAGATTCGTACGTTTTTTTGATCTTCGTTTTGCTAGTTGGGTTCCGTCTGATCGTGTGTTGTGTAGAGGGAGTTGTTCGATTTGTTGAGGGTTTGTATTTGAAAAGCAAAGAGTTAGCTCGGGTTTTACCTTGATTCATTTTGAAGTTCAATTTGAGTGTGTTTTTGTTTCGGGTTGAATGTGGGAAGGTCGTATAGCGAATAGGCTTAAGTTTAGAATCTATTTGAGTGTGAATCGAGCCTTGGGGGGGTTAACCTTGTTTTTAAGAGTATTTGGCTCCCGAGAAAATCTGGAAATTTCCAGATTTTCTCGGGAAAATCCTAGAACCCTTCTGTGATCCGACCCGACCCAAAAACCTGACCCGTCCGACCCAGAAATTGACCCGACCGACCAGACCCATGACCCTCTAACGTCATGCTGACGTCATCTACTGACGTCAGCAGTTGACTTTTTTGACCTGGGCCCACTTTATGTTTTTCGACGTCCTGAGTCCGATAACGCTGTCCATTTTTCGAAATTCAAACCCGAAGTGTCATTTTTAAGGCTTTTAAGTTTGATTAGTTATTTGGAAGTTATCTGTAAAGGATTCTGAAACAGTTTCTGTTTGGTTCAAGTGACGTGGATTCCGACCCCAAGCATCTGCCTCCTCCTCCTCCTAGACGACCTCCTGTTTATCAGTCTGCGAGACCCACACGTGAGTTCAATTTATTTCTGATTAGTGTAATTATCAGTAGAGTGGCATAGTAGGGTGTCCAATGTTAATTGTTATGCGTAGGTTCTACTCCTACTCATTCTAGTGGTAGAGCCGAGTCCAATCGATGTCAGTATCGTCATTGAGTCTCCTACTTCAAGTGTGCTCTCTTCTGATAATTCTGTTATTCAGTATGTTCAATTTTTGTGAAAACCGTATGAACATGCATCATTATGTCATTACATTATTGATCCTGATATTTATCATACTCGCTTCCTGTTATATTATTCGGCATGCATTTTGATTTTATATCTGCATTTATCATTACATATGGTTAGATTATATGTGTACGGGAAAGTTAGTGATTTTATCACTTCTGCTCAGTAGTTCTGTATTATATACCACTTCTGTTCAGTGGCTCCACCTGCGGGTCGAGTTTCCACTTTTGTTCGGTGTGATGGAGTTAGAGTGGTTTTGGAGAACCTACTCATATGATGGTGTTCGGTGTTGGGTGTATTCATGTATACATTATACCATATGTCATGCTCTGTTATCTGATTCTGTTTATCTGCACTTTAGAGACACACTAGGCTTTCTAGCTTACACCCTCTCAGTTTCCTGTTTCAGATCTCAGACCAAGGCTACGTACGGTACTTGGAGGATACTGATTCAGTTTATTGCTATAGTATGTTTTTCACTTTGAAATTCCGGATTATTTTATTATTTGTGGATAATATTTTCTGTATAACGGACTTTGAATTTTTATCGGTTTTTGTGACTTTTAATGTTTGATAAATTGTGGGTTGTTTTCAAATTATAATAAATGTTATAATTTTCAGTGTTTTCAAATTATTGATTATTTAAATAAATTAATAGAAATTTAAATATTATTTTATAAAAACCCTAACTTGCAAATCAAGTTTCAGTAACGTAATCCTAACTTCTAATCTAAGAAATTAGGTTAAATTTTAGGGGTTACGAAAACAAAAGTCAAGTGCATAAATAAAAATATTTGTTTTATTTCTAAGTTTATTCCCACAAGGATTCTTTTCCCGCGTGGCCTTTGACTTTGACTTTCCATGTGCTTCTCAGCTCCGATCCTTGTGCTGCTTGTCCTGAAACGTCCACCTTATTTTTCTCTTAAGGTCACCTATAATATCAACATTTGGCCAGTGCAGCCGCAACCTCAGGTCCTACCTCGGCCGCAATCACTGCTGCGACATCTGATCTTCCTGCAAATGCACAAAGGTGCTGTAAAGTTTGCATTTTCTATAAATATCATCTGTATGGCACAAAAGCAAAATATCTAAATATCTCACAGTAAGTACATACATGCATTAGATCAAGAAGGTGTAGATTAAATGATTATTGCCCATGAAAGGTGTAAAAAGTGATAGTGAATTGAGAACTTATCACGATTGTAACATCCCGTTTTTGGGGTTATTAGTTAGGCTTAGTTACGGGGTTTCGATTCGGGACGAATCGGGTTCTCCGGTTCATTAATTCCGGGAAAAATAAAATAAAGATGTTTTTAATTAAGAAAAATAATAATTTGGAAGGTGGTTTGAAATATTAAAAATATGTTTCAAATTTAAAAGAAAATAATTTGGATTTTATAATAATTTTTAATTATGCTTAATTATGCATAAATGATCAATTTGTAATTTTTGGAAAATTGAGGGACTTAATTTGTAATTTTCGGCCATTATGGTATTTTAGTGACTAAATTGAAAAGCAAGCTAAACTTAGAATCCTTAGAGGGCCATAAACCCATTTTTAATTTTTGATGATGATTTATTCACCAAAATATATTTTAATTACTTTAATTTGGTTTTTAATCATTTTCTACCCAAAACCACTTTTTCTCTAATTTTCTCTCATCTTTTTCTCCCATTTTCTCTCCACTTTCTCTTCATCTTTTCTTTTCAATTCCTTGCTGATTTTTGCATCTTTTTCCACAAGATTTACATCACTTGCATCATCTTTCCATCCTTTACAAAACCTATGCATTGATTTCATCAAATCTACATCAAATTGTAAGGAATCAAGAAGGGGAAAATCTCCTAATTTTGGTGAATAGATCTTGAAGGTAATCTTCTGGATTTTCATTCTTTTCTAAGGTTCTTTATTGAAATTCTCAAGTATTAGCTTGCTCATCTTTGAATAAACACTTGATTCTATGTTTTTAATGTTAGATCTAATGTTTTTGTGATGTTTTTGTGAGATCTTTTTGGATCTTGTTTAATGCTGGAAATTAAATGAATTCAATCATGTTTTTATGTTGATTTAATGATTAATGGAGTCTTGATTTGATATCACATTGATTTAATCCCGGAATAATGCAATCGATGTAGTTTTAAGGTGCTTTTCGGTTGTTTTATGGGTTGTTTTAGATGCTTAAGTGATGCTGGAGATATAAGGATGGTTTTGATGGGTTTTTGGATCATATTTGAGGTGGATTTGATGTTAGATTCATTAGGTTTTGGGCTGATATTGTTCGGATGCGTTTCGGCTTAGTTTTCGGTCTTTTCGGCTAAGTTTTTGGTAGTTTAATGGTGATCGGATATGGCTGTTGGTTGAGCATGTTATGATGTGAGAATGCTATGTTTTAATGTTTTAGAAGAGGTACAAGAAGAAGCTTGATTGCTGGTGCGTTTGGTGCGATCGTCGGAGAGCGGCGAAAGCTCGTTTCGCTTGATGGTGAGTGGTTTTCGGGTTTAAAGCGAATCACGTTTGGTACGTTCTGCTTTTGAGGGCTATGGAAGAGTGTAAAAACCTTCCATAGTTCAAGAGTAAGTAAAGTATTTGTTTGATAAACCGGTATGAGTTTCGGCAACTTTGGCAAAGGTATTTTATTGGTAATGCATGGGATTTGTAGAAGTGCATGTGCATGTTTTAAATTGATGCATACGTGAGAGAAACTTGCTGAATGCATAGCTTATTTAGCATCCATGGATATGGAAATTTATGAGAAATGTTTTGGATTACAACATGGTTATTTGACTTATTCATGATGGTGCCTTGGGCATGGTTTTTGGTTCATTTGTTGAACATGCTATGCATGCATTATGAGCAGCAAGTTATCATGCACATTTGATTATGATTTGGCTTAGTGACACTATTTTTGATTCGAATACGAATGACGTCATTAGGATTGTTTTAAGTGCACTATAATCAAAACAGAGAATACAGAATATTGCCTACACGTAACAAGGGTGACTTTGTGTCCAACCGTGCGTGGTAGAGCCGCCTACACGTAACAAGGGTGACTATGTGTCCGATCGTGCGTGGTAGTGCTAAAGTTGACTTAGTGTCATGTTAAAGTTGACTTAGTATCATGTTAAAGTTGACTTAGTGTCATGTTAATAGGGACTTGGTGTCCTGACGGGACGAATGTCTCATAGATCCGTATATTCGGTGAGCTCAAGGTTCACATTAAGTGTTCACTAGAAAGCCAATATATATACATGAAATTGAGGAAAGGTTTGAGTAGCATTTACAAATTGTTTTGATAAGGTTATGTGAACTCAAGGATGCATATGATTTAATGAACTTGGACATGGAATTTTAGCATGCATGACTTAATTATGAAATGCAAATTATGTTTTCTTCATGGTTTTAAATAGATGCATTGATGATTATTTGTGGAGCTACCTCATTAAGCATGTTTGCTTAAGCTCTCTTTTCATCCTTGCAGAAAAATAAGGACACTTGGAGCTTAGTTCGGGACAAGGAAACCAAGGTAGAGATCATATTGGATTTGGTACATTTTTGGCAAATAAATCAGGCATGGCAATGTGTAACACAATCTATGAGAGAAGAGAGGTTTTAGGCTTTGATTTCAATATGTAATAAGACCATCATTGTTGGTTATTAATTGTTGAACTTTTGTTATGTTTGAATTGTTGAAGCATGATCTGGTATGCTTACTATGTTGCTATTCATCTTTAGGAAGCATGCCTATAGGATATCATGAGATATTTTCTGGTGTTATGAGAGGTGATTATGTTGCTGGTAATGCCTAGGAATGTTGCATATAGTTTGGCTTATTAAAGTGTATGCTTGGGTGGTTTAATTGAGCTTAACATGTCGCACACGAGCCAGGACACAGGGGGTATCGATACACCCTGAGGTTGTATCGATACCATTTTGCCACTGGACGTGCTTGTATCGAACCAGGGTTCGGTACCAATATGCTACTGGAGTTGCCTGTTCCGATACACTTTTTGGCCAGTATCGAAACAGGTGAAGTGTTCCGAAACCACCCAAGGGATGTTTCGAAACACGAGGCATAAGTTGGGCAATTTGAGAGTTTTGAATGCATGAAACATAGGATTTAACTTGGTAACATATACAGTATGTTTATGAGTGTTTTTGGTGACGTTGTGACACTATGATTCATGTTTTAAATCCAAATATACATTACATGATTTAAGATGGATGAATTACTTAATATTACGTACTTTGCAATTAAGTCCATGCGTGCTAGAACATAAGATTGATTAATTAAGACATCTTGTATGTCTTGAATTGTATGTTAAATGTGTTAAGTTTGCTTAGTTGTAATCCGATGGTTTAATTATGAACATGGTGATGTAATTTAGTTTCTTGCATTTTGGTCCTCAATTATGCGTGCGTATAATTGTATGACTTATAATAATTGAACTGCGTCCGACTCTGTCTTACTTATGTTAATCACACATAGGGAATTAATTATGCATCTAGGTAAGGTAAAAAAAAAGTATAACTGTTTTAGGGTTGTTTATCGAATCGAACCTTCGCGGGTTCGGTTTGATATTCCCCATGTGACTCGTTTAGTGCCGGTTTCGTCCAGGCCGGGCTAAGGGGGTTACAACGATACCATATGGATTTTGTCATTGTCAATTATAATTGAACCAATGAAAAAGTAACAATTCATTGCATACATGTTTTTTAACAATAGCTGTTTCAATTTCCTTGCAAATTAGGAAAATTTTAAAGAGAAACTGAAAAGCAAAAAGACTAGAGGTTGTTCACACATGCACAACCAAAGATCGAGCAATGGTGGAATAGAAAACTACATACGTACCAAGCGAAATTGTATCATGTGCCTCCATTGCTAGATTACAAGCAAACATCCCCTTTGCCCTGTTAAAAGTATAAATTTGATTGGTGATGTTGTAACATCCCGATTTTGGTGTTAGTAGTTTGGGCTATAGTTAGGAGAATTCTATTTGGATCGAATCGGGTTCTCTGGTTTGTTATTCCGGGGAAATATAAAATGAGAATAGAAAAGCAATAATTTTGGAATATAGTTTAAAAATATTAAAAAGATGTTTTAAAATTAAGAGAATGTAATTTGAACTTTATATTGATTTTTAATTAAGCTTAATTATGCATTAGTGACTAATTTATAATTTTTGGAAAACAAAGGCAGACTTAATTTGTAATTTTCGAAAAATTGTTGTTTTAGTGACTAAATTGAAAAGCAAGCTATACTTAGAATCCTTAGAGGGCCATAAACCCAATTTAATTTTTAAATTATGATTTATTCACCAAAAATGTTTTTTAATTGGTTTAATTAAAGATTATAATCATTTTCTCACTTAACTACCTTTTTTCTCTCATCTTTTTCTCTCATTTTCTCTCTATTTTCCTTCATCTCTTTTCTTCAATTCCTTGTTGATTTTTGCACCTTTTTCAACAAGAATTACTTCGTTTTAATCATCTCTCCATTCTTTACAAAACCTAACCATCAATTTTACCAAATCAACACCAATTTGCACGGAATCAAGAAGAGGAAATTTCATCTTTTTGGTGAATAGATCTTAAAGGTAATTTGCTGGATTTTAACTCTTTTCTAAGGTTCTTTATTGAAATTCTCAAGTATTAGCTTGCTAATCTTTGAATAAAACTTAATTTTATGTTTTCAAAGTTAGATCTAATGATTTTATGAATGTTTTTGTGAAATCTTTTTAGATCTTATGCAATGCTGAAATTAGATGGATTTAATTGTGTTGTTATATCAATTAAATGATTAATTAAGTCTTCAATTAATGGCACATTAATTTAATCCCGGAATAATGCAATTGATGTTGTTTTAAGGTGTTTTTCGGTTGCTTCAAGGGCTGTTTTAGGTTCTTTAATGTTGCTAGAGATATTTGGATGGTTTGGATGTGTTTTTGGTTCATAATTGAAGTGGATTAGATGCTAGATTCAATAGGTTTTGGGCTGTTGATGTTTCGGATACGTTTCGGCTAAGTTTTGGTGTTTTCGGCTAGGTTTTTCGGTAGTGTTACGGAGGTATGTTGCGGCTGATGGTTTAAGCATGTTATAATGTGAGAATGCTCTGTTTTTAATGTTGTATAAGAGGTACAAGAAGGTGCTTGAGTGCTGGTACGTTAGCGTGGTCATCGAGATATCGACGAAAGCTCGTTTCGCTTGTCAGTGAGTGTTTTTGGACTTAAAGCGAGTCGCATTTGGTACGGCTCTGTTTTGGGGGACTATGGAAAAGTGTAAAAACTTTCCATAGTTCAAGAGTAAGTAAAATAAATGTTTTTGATATAACAACATGAGTTTCGGCTATATTCGGTAAAGGCATTAATATTGGTAATGCAATGAGATTTATGGAAATGCATGAACATGATTTGAATTGGTGCATGCATAAGAAATACTTGCTGAAATGCATAGTTTATCAAGCATCCATGATTATGGAAAATTATAAGAAATGATTTGGAATACAAAATGGTTAATTGCCTTACATATGATGGTGCCTTTGGGCATGGCTTTTGGTTCATTTATTGAACATATTATGCATGCATTATGAGCAGCAAGTTATCATGAACATTTGATTATGATATTGGCTTAGTGATACTAACTTTAGATTCGAATACGAATGACATGTCATTAGGATTATCTTAAGTGCACTATAAACTATGTTGAAAATACAGAATATTGCCTACATGTAACAATGGTGACTTTGTGTCCAATCGTGCGTGGTAGAGCCGCCTACACGTAACAAAGGTGACTATGTGTCCGATCGTGCGTGGTAGTGATATAATGGTGACTTCGTGTCATGTCAATGGTGACTTAGTGTCATGTCAATGGTGACTTCGTGTCAAGACGAGACAATGGTCTCTAACAATGGATCCGTGTATTCGGTGAACTCAAGGTTCATATTAAGTGGTCACTAGTATGCCAATATACATACATGAATTTAAGAAGGACATTGTGCATCATTTATAAATTGTTTTGATAAGGTTGTGCAAACTCAAGGAAGTATTTGTTTTAATGAACATGAACATGAAACGATAGCATGCATGATTTAGTGATGCATTGCAAATTATGGTTTCATTATGGATTTAAATAGATGCATTGATGATCTTGTGTAGAACTTCCTCACTAAGCATGTTTGCTTAAGCTCTCTTTTCATCCTTGTAGAAAAATAAAGGCACACAGAACTTCATTCGGAGTAAGGAAACCAAGGGGAAAAGTTACTCAAATTCGGTATGTCTTGGCAAATAAATTGGGGCATGGCAATGTGTAAACCCAACTAATGTGAGGAGTGTGAACTTAGACTTTGGTTTATGTTGAAATAAGACCTATATTGATTGGTTGTTAATTGATGGACTATGGTATTGTTTGGACTGTTAAAGCATGTACTTGCATGAACGATATGATTTTAATCATGTTCTAGGAAGCATGCCTATAGTTTGATTGATGTCCGTGACGTTGTTAATCATTTGTTATAAGATATTAATTATGCCTAGGACTCATACATTTAGTGGTAGTGATTAATGGTTGTGTATTGAGTCATTAGTGTTCACTTAGTGTGACGGAACTTTTGGTTTCCAGACCCAAAGTTTCGAAACCTTAGTGAAGGTTCCGAAACCTTTGTCAAATAGTTTCGAAACCTTCAGGAAGGTTTCGAAACCTTGCGGGCAATTTCAATTCTGGAAAGTTACTGGACGCGAAAAGTTTCGAAACCTTCAGGGAAGTTTCGAAACCTTTTTCAAAAAGTTTCGAAACCTTATGGAAGGTTTTGAAACCTTTGACTACCAGGAATTGATAGTTGCTGGAATTTATACTTTAGTCCCGGATATCTTCCTTTATTCGATTAGGGTACCTACAGATGTTATTTTGAGCTAAAATTTTACATGGATGCATAAAGTTGATTTTATTTCAAGATGGTTAACCTAATTTGGATGAAGTCCCTGTAATTTGAAAGGTTTACATTTTGGTCCCTAAATTAGAGAAGCATGCAATTGATGATGTTAGAAAAATCCGCTTGACTTGAAATTTACGTGAAGGATACTTGTGTGTTTAATTGAACATTGATGAAAAGAATTTATACTTTATTAATAGAATTTAAAAGTTTTACGTTTTAGTCCTTAATTCACTTAAGTGTTTAATCGGATACTCGTATATGATCAGATTGCTTCCGTTAAAGCTTTGTATGAGACCAAGACATGAAGGAACATAATTATGCATATAGGAAAGATAAAGAAAAAAATATATCATCAGTTTTAGGGTTGTTTATCGAATGAAACCTTCGGGGGTTTGGTTCGATATTCTCCGTGTGACCCGTTAGTGCCGGTTCTGTAACATCCTATTTCTGGGGTTATTAGTTTAGGCTTAGTTAGGAGGATTCGATTCGGGTCGAATCGGGTTCTCCGGTTTATTAATTCCGGGAAAAATAAAATAAGGATATTTTTAATTAAGAAAAATAATAATTTGGAAGGTGGTTTGGAATATTAAAAAAAATAAAATATGTTTCAAAATTTAAAAGGAAATAATTTGGATTAATGTAAGTTTATCATGTCTTAATATTATGTTTTAAAATTGCATGTTTGAAGTATTTGGATAATGCCTCCGAGACGATAGACTCGTACTAGTGCGAGCTTGATCATCGATGGTCAGGCAGAGGGAGAGGCAACTGTTAGCGAGGAACCGCTTCCACCACCTTCACCAGCTAGTGTGCCACCTGTTGGCATGCCTCCGGTTCCAGTAGGAGGCCAGTTCAGAGAGTTTGCCCCATTCATACAGGCTATAATGGGTGCGTTTCAGGCAGCTATGGCTGGAGTGCATGTACCGGCTCCCACACCTATCGTTGTGGTTACCCCAGGGCTGCCGCTAGAGAGACTGCGTAGCTTGGGTGGTGTAGAGTTTCGTGGGTCTGACCTGAGTTCAGATGAGGAGTGGTTAGCCAGTACTGAGAGGATTTTGGACCAGATGGATTGTTAGGATGCCCGGAGGTTGGGTTGCGTTGGAGATGGAGTTTATGTCAGGGTCGCCTTTGTGCGGAAGTTTTTGGGTCCACAGTACTTGGATGCGCGGAAGAGGAAGTTTATGTCTCTAGTGCAGGGCACTATGACTTTGGCGGAGTACGAGATACAATTCATCAGATTGAGTCACTATGCTCCTAAGTTGGTTCCTACGGAGCGTAAGAGATGTGACAGGTTCCGATATGGTTTAGATCTGGAGATTAAGACATATTTGCTAGCTGTTGAGTATGCGGAGTTTGATGTGTTGGTGAACCGGGCCAAAGATGTTGAGGAATCCTTGAGGGAGGCTAGGAAGTCTTCTGATTTGGTGAAGAGGTCTGTGGAGACCACTGTTTAAAATGGTAAGGGTAAGAGGTTTCGGGACAACCGATACCGAGCAGATCGACGTCGAGGTGATTTTGACACGGTAGTCATGCTTAGCAGTTTGGAAGAGGTGGTGGTAACATTGCAGTTTGTAACTTGTGTTCTAGGCGTCATCCGGGAGAGTGTTGGTGGGCCACTGGTGCATGCATTGGTTGTGGATCTAAGGATCACAAGAAGAGGGATAGTCCGAGGTTTGCTGGTGAGGTTGGTAACCGAGCTGAGGCTACTGTGGTACCTGGCAGAGGATGCGGTGGAGGTGGAGGTCCTATTCAGAGGTAGGGTGATGGCCGTAGAGTTTATGCTCAGCGTGGGGCACGTAATACTACAGATGTGGTTGCAAGTACTTTTTCTTTGCAGAATGTACCGTTGTTTTCTTTGATAGATTCGGGATCTACATATTCTTATGTTTTGAGTGAGCATGCATATTTGTTGGATATCCCTATTGAGGTTTTAGATGTGGGGGTTGTGGTTACTAGTTCTTTGGGTGAGACGGTGACCGTAAGGAGGTTGTATAGGAGGTGTCCGTTGGAGGTACAAGGGCATGTCTTTGAGGTTGATATGATGGAGTTTCCGTTTCATGGTTTTGACCTTATCTTGGGTGTTAACTGGTTGACGGAGCATAGAGCTGCGGTGGATTTTGAAAAGAAGCGGGTTACTTTGAGGTTGTTAGATGGTGGCGAGGTTATGGTAAAGAGTGAGTATACCGGATTCTTATTCAATGTGGTTTTGGCCTTACAAGCGGAAAAGTTGATGCAACCTAGTGGTATGGCATATCTAGCATATGTAATGAACCAAAGGATAGGAGAGGTTCGGGTGCAAGACATTCGAACAGCACGTGATTTTTCGGAAGTTTTCCCTAAGGAGTTACCAAGATTACCTCCCGATCGTGATGTGGAGTTTCGTATCGAGACTTATGTCGGTACTAATCCGGTATCTATTGCTCCTTATCGCATGGCATCTAAGGAGTTAAAGGAGTTAAAGATGCAGTTGCAGGAGTTGCTTGACCGTGGTTTTATACGTCTGAGTGTATCACCTTGGGGTACACCGGTTGTTTGTGAAGAAAAAAGATATCACAATGAGGACGTGCATTGATTATCGGCAACTGAATAAGTTGACCATGAAGAATAAGTATCCTTTGCCGAGGATTGACGATTTGTCTGATCAGTTTCGAGGAGCAAGTGTGTTCTTGAATATTGATTTGAGATTGGGGTACTACTAGTTGAAGGTGAAAGAGGAGGATGTGTTGAAAACGACTTTTCGAACAAGGTATGGTCATTACGAGTTTTTGGTGATGCCGTTTGGTTTGACGAATACCCCAACTACTTTCATGGATATGATGAACCGGGTGTTTCACGAGTACTTGGACCAGTTTGTGGTAGTGTTCATAGATGATATGCTCGTGTATTCACATACCGAGGAAGATCATGATCGGCATTTGCGGATAGTGTTACAAGCGTTGAAAGAGAACCAGTTGTATGCTAAGCTAAGTAAGTGTGAGTTTTGGTTAAAGGAAGTGGTGTTTCTTGGTCATATGGTGTCGGAAAAGGATATTAGTGTTGATCCAAAGAAGATAGAGGCTGTTGTGGGTTGAAAGCAACCGAGATCAGTGTCAGAGGTTCGGAGTTTCCTAGGCTTAGCTGGGTATTATCGTAGGTTCGTTGAGGGTTTTTCAAGCATTGCTGCTCCTATGACCAAGCTGTTGCAAAGGAAGGTTCCTTTTGAGTGGAAAGAAAGTCAACAAAAGAGCTTTAAGAAGTTAAAGGAGGTGTTGACTAGTGCTCCGGTATTGGTTCAACCCGAGTTCGGTAAGGACTTTATGGTTTAAAGTGATGCATCCTATGTAGGTCTCGGGTGTGTTTTGATGCATGAGGGGAAAGTTGTAGCTTATGCTTCTAGACAGTTGAGGGTGCATGAAAAGAATTATCTGACTCATGATTTGGAACTAGCGGTGGTGGTTTTTGCTTTGAAGAAGTGTACTATATACACGGATCATAAGAGTTTGAAGTATCTCATGTCATAAAATGATTTGAACCTTAGGCAACGAAGATGTATGGAGTTGCTTAAGGATTATGATTTATCTATTGAGTATCATCAGGGGAAAGCCAATATAGTGGCCGATGCTTTGAGCCGTAAGGCGGCGGTTGAGTTGAGAGCAATGTTTGCTAGATTGAGTATTTCTAAGGAAGGTGGTTTGGTGGCGGAGTTGCAGGTAAAACCTATTTTGGTTGAGATGATCAAGGTAAAACAATTAGAAGATGAGGCTTTTGTACCTTTTGTGGAGGATATGGCTGACGGTAGACTGACCGAGTACTATTTTGATGATGATGAGGTATTGTGTTTTAGAGGT
The DNA here is from genome assembly GCA_035048815.1 of Abelmoschus esculentus. Lineage (NCBI taxonomy): Eukaryota > Viridiplantae > Streptophyta > Magnoliopsida > Malvales > Malvaceae > Abelmoschus > Abelmoschus esculentus. Next base: position 13,381,028 of record JAUCBN010000007.1, on the reverse strand, counting down.
CGGATTATGGTGTCGGATGATCAGGAGTTGAGGTAAGCTATCTTGGTAGAAGCTCATACTAGCCCGTTTGCTATGCATCCGGGTAGTGTGAAGATGTATAGAGATCTCAAAAGTGTATACTTTTGGGTTGGTTTAAAGAAAGATGTAACGGAGTTTGTATCTTGTTGTATGGTGTGCCAGCAGGTGAAAGCTGAGCACCAGTTTCCCGCAGGGTTGTTGCAGCCGGTTCAAGTTCTGGAATGGAAATGGGAGAGAATTACCATGGATTTTGTGACAGGGTTGCCATTAACACCGTCCAGAAAGGATTCTATTTGGGTGATTGTTGATAGATTTACGAAGTGTGCACATTTTCTTGCCGTACATACGACATACTCTATGGATAAGTTGGCGGATTTGTATGTTTTTGAGGTAGTAAGATTTCATAGTGTGCCTAAGTCGATCATATCGGATAGAGATCCGCGGTTTACATCTAAGTTTTGGAGGAGTTTGTAGACAACTTTCGGTACGAGGCTTAGCTTTAGTACAACTTATCATCCACAGACGAATGGTCAGTCTGAGCGTGTTATTCAGACTTTAGAAGATATGTTAAGGTGTTGTGTCATCGAGTTTCAAGGCTCTTAGGAGAAGCAATTGTCGTTGGTAGAGTTTGCTTATAATAACAACTTTCAGACAAGTATACAGATGGCACGTTTGAGGCGTTATATGGGCATAAGTGTCGTACACCTTTTTGTTGGAAGGACATTGGACAGAAGTATGTTTCTTTGCCTCAAGTGTTGAAGGATACGGATGAGAAACTTAAGTTTATATGTGCTAAACTTAAGGAAGCTTTGGATAGGCAGAATACCTATGCCGATTTAAAGCGTAGAGAGATAGAGTATGCTGTTGGAGACAAAGTGTTTCTTAAGGTTTCTCCGTGGAAGAAGATGATGAGGTTTGGACGTAAGGGTAAGTTGGGTCCTTATTTTATTGGGCCATATAAAGTGTTGGAGCGTGTTGATCCTGTTGCTTATAGGTTAAGGTTGCCAGAGGAGTTGAACAGGATGTATGATGTTTTTCATGTATCAATGCTTCGTAGATATAGATCGGATCCTTCTCATGTTGTTCCGATTGAGGAGATTGAGTTAAGGGCGGATATGAGTTATGAGGAAGAACCGGTGAGGATTTTGGATGTGGATACAAAGGTTTTTCGAGGAAAGACCATAGATTTAGTTAAAGTGCTTTGGAAACACCGAGGTGTTGAAGAAGCAACTTGGGAGACAAGGAAAAGCATGGAGGAGCAGTTTCCTCACTTGTTTGCCTTAGATAAAATTTCGAGGACGAAATTTTCTTAAAAGGGGGAGAGTTGTAACATCCCGATTTTGGGGTTAGTAGTTTGGGCTATAGTTAGGAGAATTCTATTCGGGTCGAATCGGGTTCTCCAGTTTGTTATTCCAGGGAAATATAAAATGAGAATATTTTTAATTAGAAAAGCAATAATTTTGAAATATGGTTTAAAAATATTAAAAAGATGTTTTAAAATTAAGAGAATGTAATTTGAGCTTTATATTGATTTTTAATTATGCTTAATTATGTATTACTGACTAATTTGTAATTTTTGAAAAACAAAGGAGGACTTAATTTGTCATTTTCGAAAAATTGTTGTTTTAGTGACTAAATTGAAAAGCAAGCTATACTTAGAATTTTTAGAGGGTCATAAACCCAATTTAATTTTTAAATTATGATTTATTCACCAAAAATACTTTTTAATTGGTTTAATTAAAGATGATAATCATTTTCTCACTTAACTATCTTTTTTTCTCTCATTTTTTCTCCATTTTCCTTCATCTCTTTTCTTCAATTCCTTGCTGATTTTTTTATCTTTTTCAACAAGAATTACTTCGTTTTAATCATCTCTCCACTCTTTACAAAACCTAACCATCAATTTTACCAAATCAACACCAATTTGCAAGGAATCAAGAAGAGGAAATTTCACCTTTTTGGTGAATAGATATTAAAGGTAATTTGATGGATTTTAACTCTTTTCTAAGGTTCTTTATTGAAATTCCCAAGTATTAGCTTGCTAATCTTTTAATAAAACTTAATTCCATGTTTTCAATGTTAGATCTAATGATTTTGTAAATATTTTTGTGAAATCTTTTTAGATCTTATTCAATGCTGAAATTAGATGGATTTAATTGTGTTATTATGTCAATTAAATGATTAATTAAGTCTTCAATTAATGACACATTAATTTAATCCTGAAATAATGCAATCGTGTTGTTTTAAGGTGTTTTTCGGTTGTTTTAAGGACTGTTTTAGGTGCTTTAATGTTGCTGGAGATATAAGGATAGTTTGGATGTGTTTTTGATTCATAATTGAAGTGGATTAGATGCTAGATTCATTAGGTTTTGGTCTGTTGATGTTTCGGATACGTTTCGGCTAAGTTTCGGTGTTTTCGGCTAGGTTTTTCGGAGTGTTGCAGAGGTATGTTGCGGCCGATGGTTTAAGCATGTTATAATGTAAGAATGCTCTGTTTTTATATTGTAGAAGAGTTACAAGAAGGTGCTTGAGTGCTGGTACGTTGGCGTGGTAATCTGGATATCGGCGAAAGCTCGTTTCGCTTGTCGATGAGTGTTTTTGAACTTAAAGTGAGTCGTATTTGGTACGGCTCTGTTTTTGGGGACTATAGAAAAGTATGAAAACTTTCCATAGTTCAAGAGTAAGTAAAATAAATGTTTTTGATATAACAACATGAGTTTCGGCTACATTCAGTAAAGGCATTAAGATTGGTAATACAATGAGATTTATGGAAATGCATGCATGAGAAATACTTGCTGAAATGCATAGTTTATCAAGCATCCATGATTATGGAAAATTATCAGAAATGATTTGGAATACAAGATGGTTAATTTCCTTACATATGATGGTGCCTTTGGGCATGGCTTTTGGTTCATTTGTTGAACATATTATGCATGCATTATGAGCAGCAAGTTATCTTGCACATTTGATTATGATATTGGCTTAGTGACACTAACATTAGATTCAAATACGAATGACATGTCATTAGGATTGTCTTAAGTGCACTATAAACTATGTTGAGAATACAGAATATTCCCTACACGTAACAATGGTGACTTTTTGTCCAATCGTGCGTGGTAGGGCCGCCTACACGTTACAAAGGTGACTTTGTGTCCGATCGTGCGTTGTAGTGCTATAATGGTGACTTCTTGTCATGTCAATGGTGACTTCGTCTCATGTCAATGGTGACTTCGTGTCATGACGAGACAATGGTCTCTAACAATGGAATCGTGTATTCGGTGAACTCAAGGTTCATATTAAGTGGTCACTAGTGTGCCAATATACATACATGAATTTAAGAAGGACATTGTGCATTGATAAATTGTTTTGATAAGGTTGTGCAAAATCAAGGAAGCATTTGGTTTAATGAACATGAACATGAAATGATAGCAGCATGCATGATTTAGTGATGCATTGCAAATTATGGTTTCATTATGGATTTAAATAGATGCATTATTGATCTTGTGTAGAGCTTCCTCATTAAGCAAGTTTGCTTAAGCTCTCTTTTCATCCTTGCAGAAAAATAAAGGCACACGAAGCTTCATTCGGAGCAAGGACACCAAGGGGAAAAGTTACTCAAATTTGGTATGTCTTGGCAAATAAATTGGGGCATGGCAATGTGTAAACCCAACCAATGTGAGGTGTGTGAACTTAGACTTTGGTTTATGTTGAAATAAGACCTATGTTGCTTGGTTGTTAATTGATGGACTATGGTATTGTTTGGATTGTTAAAGCTTGTACTTGCATGATCGATATGTTTTTAATCATGTTCTAGGAAGCATGTATATAGTTTGATTGATGTCTGTGACGTTGTTAATCATGTGTTATAAGATGTTAATTATGCCTAGGACTTATGCATTTAGTGGTAGTGATTAATGGTTGTGTATTGAGTCATTAGTGTTCACTTAGTGTGATAGAACTTTTGGGTTCCAGACCCAAAGTTTTGTAACCTTAGTGAAGGTTCCGAAACCTTTGTCAAATAGTTTCGAAACCTTCAGGAAGGTTTTGAAACCTTGCGGGCAATTTCAATTCTGAAAAGTTACTGGACACGAAAAGTTTCGAAACCTTCAGGGAAGTTTCAAAACCTTTTTCAAAAAGTTTCGAAACCTTATGGAAGGTTTCGAAACCTTTGACTACCAGGAATTGATAGTTGCTGGAATTTATACTTTAGTCCCGGATATCTTCCTTTTTTCGATTAGGGTACCTACAAATGTTATTTTGAGCTAAAATTTTACATGGATGCATAAAGTTGATTTAATTTCAAGATGGTTAAACTAATTTGGATGAAGTCCATGTAATTTAAAAGGTTTACATTTTGGTCCCTAAATTAGAGAAGCATGCAATTGATGATGTTAGAAAAATCCGCTTGACTTGAAATTTACCGTGAAGGATACTTGTGTGTTTAATTGAACATTGATGAAAAGAATTTATACTTTATTAATAGAATTTAAAAGTTTTACGTTTTAGTCCTTAATTCACTTAAGTGTTTAATCGGATACTCGTATATGATCAGATTGCTTCCGTTAAAGCTTTGTATGAGACCAAGACATGAAGGAACATAATTATGAATATAGGAAAGATAAAGAAAAAAATATATCATCAGTTTTAGGGTTGTTTATCGAATGAAACCTTCGGGGGTTTGGTTCGATATTCCCCGTGTGACTCGTTAGTGCCAGTTCTGTAACATCCCGTTTCTAGGGTTATTATTTTAGGCTTAGTTAGGAGGATTCGATTTGGGTCGAATCGGGTTCTCCGGTTCATTAACTCTGAGAAAAATAAAATAAGGATATTTTTAATTAAGAAAAATAATAATTTGGAAGGTGGTTTGGAATATTAAAAAAAATAAAATATGTTTCAAAATTTAAAAGGAAATAATTTGAATTTTATAATGATTTTTAATTATGCTTAATTATACATAAGTGATCGTTTTGTAATTTTTGGAAAATTTTGGGGATTATTTTGTTATTTTCGGCTATTTACATGTTTTAGTGACCAAATCGAAAAGCAAGCTAAACTTAGAATCCTTAGAGGGCCATAAACCCATTTCTAATTTTTAATGATGATTTATTCACCAAAATATATTTTTAATTACTTTAATTGGATTTTTAATCATTTTTCTCAAAAACACTTTTCTCTAATCTTTTTCTCTCATTTTCTCTCCACTTTCTCTTCATCTTTTCTCTTCAATTCCTTGCTGATTTTTGCATCTTTTTCCACAAAGATTACATCACTTGCATCATCTTTCCATCCTTTACAAGACCTAAGCATCAATTTCATCAAATCTACATCAAATTGCAAGGAACCAAGAAGGGGAAAAATACATATTTTGGGTGAATAGATCTTGAAGGTAATTTTCTGGATTTTTATTCTTTTCTAAGGTTCTTTATTGAAATTCTCAAGTATTAACTTGCTAATCTTTGAATAAAAACTTGATTCTATGTTTTTAATGTTAGATCTAGTGTTTTTGTGGAAGTTTTTGTGAAATCTTTTTGGATCTCATTTAATGCTGGAATTAGATGGATTCAATTATGTTTTTATGTTAATTAAATGATTAATTGAGTCTTGATTTGATAGCACATTAATTAATCCCGGAATAATGCAATCGGTGTAGTTTTAAGGTGTTTTCGGTTGTTTTATGGGCTGTTTTAGATGCTTAAATGTTGCTGGAGATATAAGGATGGTTTGGATGTGTTTTTGGATCATAATTGAGGTGGATTAGATGTTAGATTCGTTAGGTTTTGGGCTGATGTTGTTCGGTTACGTTTCGGCTTAGTTTTCGGTCTTTTAGGCTAAGTTTTCGATAGTTTAATGGTGATCGGATATGGCTGTTGGTTTGAGCATGTTATGATGTGAGAATACTCTGTTTTTAATGTTGTAGAAGAGGTACAAGAAGGTTCTTGATTGCTGGTGCGTTGGTGCGATCATCGGATAGCGGCGAAAGCTTGTTTCGCTTGTTGGTGAGTGGTTACGGATTTTAAAGCGAATCGCGTTCGGTACGTTCTTTTTTTGGGGACTATGGAAGAGTGTGAAAACCTTCCAGGGTTCAAGAGTAAGTAAAGTATTTGTTTTGATAAACCGATATGAGTTTCGGCTACATTTTATAAAGGCATTATGTTGATAATGCAATGAGATTTATGTACATGCATGAGCATGATTTGAAATAGTGCATACATGAGAATTACTTGCTGAAATGCATAGCTTATTTAGCATCCATGATTATGGAAAATTATGAGAAATGATTTGGAATATAATATGGTTAATTGCCTTATACATGATGGTGCCTTTGGGCATGGCTTTGGTTCATTTGTTGAACATACTATGCATGCATTATGAGCAACAAGTTATCATGCACATTTGATTATGATATTGGCTTAGTGACACTAACTTTAGATTCGAATGCAAATGACATGTCATTAGGATTGAGTGCACTATAAAATAAAGAGAATATTGATATGTCTACACGTAAACAAGGGTGACTTTTTGTCCAACCGTGCGTGGTAGTGCCGCCTACACGTAAACAAGGGTGACTTTGTGTCCAACCGTGCGTGTAGAGCTTGCCTATATGTAAACAAGGGTGACTTTGTGTCCGACCGTGCATATAGTTGACCCATACGTAAACAAGGGTGACTTTGTGTCCAACCGTGCGTAGTGGGGGATAACATGTATACAAGGGTGACTAAGTGTTCGACCGATGCATGTTGAGAATAAGGATCCGTGTATTCGGTGAACCCAAGGTTCACATTAAGTGGTCACTAGAATGCCAATATACATACATGAGTTTGAGATTAAGATTGTACATCATTTATAAATTGTTTTGTAAAGGTTATGTGAATTCAAGGATGCATATGATTTTAAGAATATGGGCATGAGATGTTAGCATGCATGATTTAATAATGTGTTTCAAATTATGTTTTCTTCATGGTTTAAAATGGATGCATTGATGATTAGTGTAGAGCTTCCTCACTAAGCATGTTTGCTTAAGCTCTCTTCTCATCCTTGCAGAAAAATAAAGGCACTTTGGGCATCGTTCGAGGCAAGGAAACCAAGGGGAAGTTTACTTTAAATTTGGTATGTTTTTGGCAAATAAATTGGGCAAGACAATGTGTAACACAATCTATGAGCGGAGTGAGCATTTAGGCTTTGTTTCATGTTGTAATAAGACCATTATTGCTTGATTGTTAATTGTAGAACTTTGGATGTGTTTGAGTTGTGAAGCATGTTCTAGCATGATTGTTATGTTGCTATTCACTCTTTAGGAAGCATGCCTATAGGTCTCCTTGTGATCTTTTCTGATGTTTTGAGGTGTGTTTATGTTGATGAATATGCCTAGGAAAGTTGCTTATAGTTACGGGTTATTAAAGTTTATGTTTGGGTTGGTTTAGTTGAGCTTATACGTCTCACTCAGTCCAGAATACAGGGGGTATCGAAACACCCTGTGGCAGTATCGATACCCCTATGCTTATTTGAGCATCTGTATCGAACCAGGGTTCGGTACCAAATGCTACTGGACGTGGCTGTTCCGAAACACCCATATGATTGTTTCGAAACAGGTGACCATAGTTCGAACCATGGGTTCACTTGGCACACGTGTTCCGAAACACTACAAGGGTGTTTCGGAACACATGGCCTAGAAAGGGCAATTCGAGAGTTTTGAATGTATGAAATGTAGGATTTAATTTAGTAAGTGAATACATTAGATTTATGAGTAATTTTAGGGGTTGTTGTGACACCATGATTCATGTTTTAACCCGAACATACATCGAATGATAAAAGACGGATGAAATACCTAATATTACATACTTTGTGATTAAATCCATAAATGCTAGAACGTAAAATCGATTAACTAAGATACCTCGTTTGATTTGAATCGTATGGTGAATGTGTTAAGCTTGCTTAATTGTTATTTGGTGGTTTAATTGTGGATATGGTGATGTATATTAGTTTATTATATTTTGGTCCCTAATCATGTATGCGTTTAATTGATTTACTTATAATGGTTGAACTACGTCCGTCTCTGTCCTTCCTAAGTTAACTACATATAGGTGATTAACCATGCATCTAGATAATAAATAAAAAAAAAGAATTGCGGTTTTCAGGGTTGTTTATCGGATCGGATCCTCACGGGTTTGATTCGATATTCCCCGTGTGACCCATTAGTACTGGTTCCGTCTAAGCCGGGCTAAGGGGGTTACAGGTTCCGTCTAGGCCGGGCTAAGGGGGGTGCAGATGTCACTTCTTAACTCGGGTGTAGGAAGTAATTTCTGCACAATATTGAAGAAGTCTTCTTTTATAGATACTAGAAATTTTACTTCCGGATTATATTGGATACTAGGATTTAAAAATGCACCAGCAGAATATATAGGTGAATGAAGTTGGTCCCTCCATTGTTTGTCAATTTTGTCCAAAAGACTAGGATCTAAAAATGCACCAGCAGAATGTAAAGATGAATGAAGTTGGTCCCTTCATTGTCTGTCAACTATGTCAAAAAAATCTTAGATTAACTCTCATCCATTATATAGTATGTCCTTATTGATTCCTTGTCTCAGGTCATTTGTTCAGATATAGAATTGGCAACAGGTTTCTTTCCAGATACTTTATCAATACCTTAAAAAAAACTCGAATTGTAACCCCTAATTTTAACCTAATCTTTTAGATTAAAACTTATGGATCATGTTAGGTAAATCTATCTCACAAGTTATGGTTCAAATGAACGGAATACAAAATCTATTAAATCGTCAAAACTAAGAATATCTAAAGTACTGAAATATAACGTTTAATACAAACTGAAGGTTCAACCAAATTTCAAAATAAACATTAAAATCCTGAAAACCAAGTAAAAGTCCAATACATAAAGTCCATTACAAGAATAAATATCCGAAATAGAAAGTATTAAATATGAAATCTATAAAAATATACGTAGAAAGTTCTAAAACAAGAGTCCTCCATGTACCGTAGCCTTAGTCTGAGAATTTGAAACAGAAACTAAAGAGGTGTAAACTAGGGAGCTTAGTGTGTCTCTATTGTATAGATATAGGATAATCATATCAATCCAATTATCATACACATGCCACATATAATCAAATATATATGTAAAATACAAATGCCATAAAATGCAAGAAACACATAATGTAATGTCTGAATGTCATGCACCCATCTACAACACCATCTGAAGAGTAGGTTCCCCTGAACCACTTTAACTCAATCATTACCATCTAAAGTAGAAACTCGACCCAAAGGTGGAGACACTGATCCAAAATGGAAACTCACCCCGAAGGTGAAGCTACTGATCTAAACTGGTACTCACCTCAATGTGATAACGCTTGAGTTTGAATACATACCTTATAATTAACAGGAATCATGCATTCCGAATTAAATATATATATATATATAAATCACAGAGCATGGCATGACAACATACAATTTAATTAAGAGATCACAGAATCTAACTAATCAATATAGATACAAAAAAGCAACATAATATACACATAAAAGTATACATAAAGTACCGAGAGAGACATACCTTAGGCAACTAGCTTAACATCGAGAATGATGTCTACCGAGCTCAGTCATAGCACTAGATCGAGCAGATGTAAAACTTACGAATAACACTTACGTACGTATGCCATTATAAAAGAAGATACTAAATAAATAAACTAGAAACTCACGTGAGGGTCCCGAAGTCTGAGCAACAGGAGGTCGTCCAAGAGGAGGAGGAGGAAGGAATTCCTTATCCGAATCCACATTACCTAAACCAATTAATAAACCAATTTTAGATTTTGATAAAGATAAACTTTCAATTTAACATTCGTATAAAAATATCTCAAAACAATTCAGGTTCGAATTTTAAATTCGGACAACGACATCGGACTCAAAACGTCAAAAACATAAAGTGGGTCTGGATCGAAAAAGTCAATGCTACATCAGCATTGGTCAACGTTGACGTAAGTAGGTCAATGCTAACGTCAGCTGGTCAACGGGTCGATTCGATCAACGAGTCAAGTTGGTCAACGAGTCAAATCGGTCAACGGGTCAATATTGCAAAACCCAAAGTTTTTCCAAACACTCTAAACCTCATTTATTTGCACAATTCCTCCCACTAAACCCTTATTCAGAACCCTTTGACACTCTGATTCAAACCAAAACCTTACAAACATACTTCCTCTTCATAAGCTAGATTTAAATCTGAAAAACCATACTCCCCCTCTGTAATCACTAATTTTATTCAGGTTTAAAACCAATTAAAATTTTCTCTAATTTTGATTAACGAGTTTAATTCATTGTATAAAAATCCAAAAATAATTAATATAATACATATTTGATTATATATCACACATGTGAAAATTGTAGTGTATATATTTTCAAATATATTGTACATTTAAAAATTAAAAAAATACTATTTTGATTATGTATATTTCTTTTTCTTTTTATTTATTTAATAGTATTATTTTATTTGTCAACTTTTGGTTTCTTTTTATTTGAACAAGCTAATAGTGATTATAGTAGTATCTGTTCTAAAATATAATCTTCAACATTTGATATTGATCGCTCAATCACTCTGCTGACCTTAAGGAACAACAACGGTTTCGTAAATCGCTTGCGCTAGAGGGCTCGTGCACTTTCGATTTCTTTTTAAAATTAGTTCATTTATTTATTATATTATTATTATGTCATTCATTATTATTTGTTATTAATTTTATTATTATTATTATATATAACAAATTTATTAAGTAAATAAAAACCCAAATATAAATTAAATCCAATAATATTAAACCTATTTTAAATAAAAGCCCGTTTTTTATTTATATAACAGTCTATTAATAAGATTACATTCCAATAATATTTTAAATTACAACCAGCCCAATTTGAGCCCAAAACCGTGTAGCCCAATTTGATAATTAATAAAAACCCTAATTTAAATAAAACCTCATTCTTCCTTGCGTAGTCTATCCTTAACCGTTGGATCCAATCTGGATCCAACAATCAAGATCAAAGCAGATGAAGGATCTTCTAGACTTTCACGCGCCCACGCATCTACTGCATTGTTGCCTCACGCTCATGACCTTTCGAATACTCATTATCCCGTTTGTCATCCGATCGTCGACCGACCATAATTTCGATTGTCCTTTCTCCAGCCACCTCGCCAACACATGCAAACCAATAAAACTGATTGTCAGGATTCGTATAAAGCATATGCAAATAAACAAATAGAAGAGAATTTCAGCGAAATAAGAAACAATTATAGAGGATTTTAGAGACAAAATTGTGACAGAAATTCAAGCAGTGTAAGGAAATGAATACAAACAAATCCAGAGCATCAACCAATAGGAATTTGAATTCCTTTTTTTTCTTATAATAGTTCGGTTATAAAAAATGAACAAACAAATATAATCGGGGTTCCCCCATCTTTTTTCAAAATCAAAAGAAAAGAGAACTTTTTGAGGTAACCGATTTCTTTTTCAGTTTCGCATGCACAAGTGATTGAAAGAAATAGTTTTAGGGTTTCGAATCGTTTTATCTTGAGAGGGGTAACGTCATTTGCTCCTCGGATTCTCCTTCTTCACCGAGATTAATCCTCGTGCCTTCGGGCTACTGGTGGTGAGACAAAGAAAGGGAGAGATCTCGTTTTTCTCTCTTCTTTCTTGTTTCTCGAACAATAAAAGAAACCTGAATTTTTAAACCAAATATTTTTGCATTTATTTTTAAGAGCTTTTTGTTACCGGTTTTTAAAATTAAGGAGGAGGGTTCGAAAAAACTTGAGTTTTGGTTGTGTTTAAAGTCGCGGCCACCGTGGGTGGTGGCCATAACCTGGAGATACCGATGGTTTCTGGGTATCTTCTAGGTTCATGAAGAACATTCATAATGTTCATCATTTTTTTGGGTTCCCAAAGAGAATTGAGAGAAATTGTTTCTTTCAGTTGTTAGAAAATGAAATAAGGAACGGGTCTTAGATTTTTATTTTGTTTTATAGTTAGCCCTCATTTAAAATTTGGTTAGCATAATAAAACATTCTGTGTATCTTAAACCACTCCCGCAGTCCCTTTTTATTTTGTTTTAAATACTTTTCGTCACTATTTCAAATATTTTTTTATTTCTTTTTAATTCGATTTACAAGTTTGGTTTTTATTTTAATTTGATCCCTATTTTTATCATAATTCAACAATATAATTTTATTTTTCTTTAATTTTGGTCACTATTTGATGATCAAATTTTCTATTTTATTCGATTTCGTCTTATAATTTTGATTTCCTTTTGGTTTAACCCATTTTCAGATTTCTTTCTCCTTTGTCTTTTTCTTAGATTTATTTTCTTTTTATTTTCTATTTTATTTCTTTTATTGTTTTTAATTTACGTGTTTTTAAATTGGTCATATGTGTCATTTTTCATCATTTTATATATAGTTTTGTCATATCTAATTTGCTAAGAATCACATATATTTTTTAATTATTTAATTTTGTTTATGATGATATATTGTAATTATATATGTCCTTTTATATATTTCTATGTACCATATGACGTTTAAGTTTCGAACTTATTAAGTAGAAGAATGCGATGTTTTGATATTGGATCGTAACGGTCTCGACACTAGGACTAGTGGTGGCGGTGATACGTTTATTTTCGAATATCGTAACGTTTAAAATAAACTCGAATCTCTAAACAAATCCTAATTTAATGCCACTTAAAATCGGAAATTTTAAAATTAATTAAGTAGTATTTTTGTAAAGGTGCTAAATTTTGGATGGTTTTAAACGCTAACACCGTTTTTATTACACTTTTTATTTTTAATGGGAGGGTCACTATCCCCTCTACATCACATGTTAACTGAAGCATAACGGAAAAAAGTTAACAGTGAAAACTTACTTTTCACACTAGAAACATATTCGAAGGGAAGATCTGAATGGGGAAAGGAATATTTACTCGGCTTGATTGAAACAAAGAAGGTAGGAATAAAAAATGATGAAATAAAGGGAAAAATTATGACCCAACTAAAACATAATAATTGGAGAAAACGCTCTTTGATAAAAAGGTAAAATTACTTAAAAAGGGTCTCTATTTGCTTAACTTTACAAAAGAAACCTTAAACCTTTTGAAATTATGAGTAAGACACTGAATATCGATTAGGTTTAAATAAAAAATTCCTTAATTAATTAGGTTTCAAATTAGAGATTTTACTAATTTAGGGTTATGATTTGGGACTAAAATTAAGAAGTTACACAGATATTCCTACACATTCCTCTATTGTTCTCCAAAAGAGATTATCCTCTACAATGGCAATGCAAGAAATGCTCTGCGGTTTATTTGCATATGAGGAGTTAGTTGAATATTCAGGACTATTGAATATATGCTTCAATCTAATTCTTTGTTTCAAAATTGATTGCAACGATAAAATGATGAAAACAGACTTTTTTATTCTAGTTTTTATGAGCTCTCATCCCTCGGTAAACTTCTTTAAATCAAGCATCGATTCATTATTCTAAAGAAACTCGGATAATGTTTGTGCTTGCAAGATGCATCGATTTACCTAATATATCCGTGAAAATTCTTCCAATATTAGATTCAAACATTGAGAAGCACAACGAGATACAAAAATGATTCCATAATTCTGTAAGATATGATTCGAAATACTAGTATGGTTAAAACTACTATCCATGATGATTTGCACAATATTCTCTGGGCCAATAAATTGAATATCGGAATCAAATAAATCAACAAGACACTTTGAGATCTTAAAATACGAGGATGCATCAACAGACTTGTGGGAAAAGGTCCTCGAAGATGGTGAAACTAAGAAGTTGATTAAAGCTTTAGATTTATTGTTTGTCCATGTGTCCACAATGATTGTACATCTGGTAGTAGCTGATGGGCGTGGTATAAGCGCAATTTGAGTGCAAGTGTACACGTCGTCAAGTAATAAAATGATAAGTATATCATGTATCGTCTCCATAAGGATTGATATACTTAATATGTTTCCTCTTGTTCCCCTACTCCTGAAAATAAAATAAAAACACAAATAAGTTGATTTGTTTTATCTAACTAAATAATTAAATAACAAAACATAAAATAAAAGGTTGAGAACGATTATAGAGAAAGTGGGTAGGATCTAGTTGCGTCAATTAGTGGATTCAATTGATCTCCTTCTTGTCCAATGCAATCACACAACACTGCTTCGACAGTACTGCAGATACCGTCTTGGCAACATTGGTGTTCCTTGTAACCCCCTTAGCCCGGCCAAGACGAAACCGGCTCTAAAGTGTTACACGGGGAATATCAAACCAAACCCGCGAAGGTCTGATTCGATAAACAACCCTAAAACCGTTATATTTTTTCTAGATGCATAATTGTATTCCTACATGTCAAGGTCTCATACAAGGCATTAACAGAAACGATCCGATCATAAACAAACATCCGATTAAACACTTAAGTAGATTAAGGACTAAACCGTAAAACTTTTAGATTCTAATAAAAAAGTAGAAATTTTTTTCATCAAAGTTCAATTAAATATACAAGTATCCCTCATGGAAAATTTTAAGTCAAACGGAACATTCTAACTTCATCAATTGCATGTTTCACTAATTTAGGAACCAAAATGTAAATCTTTCAAACTAAAAGGACTTCTTCCAAATTGAATTAGCCATCTTGAAATTAAATTAACTTTATGCATCCATGTGAAATTTCAGGTCAAAATAACATCTGTAGATACCTTAATTGAACAAAGAAAGATATCCGGGACTAAAATACAATTTCCAGCAACTATCAATTTCTAGCAGCCAAAGGTTTCGAAACTTCCCTGAAGGTTTCGAAACTTTTCGCGTCTAGTAACTTTCCAGTATCGAATATGCCCGTAAGGTTTCGAAACCTTTAGAAAGATTTCGAAACTATTTGTCAAAGGTTTCGAAACCTTCCCTAAGGTTTCAAAACTTTAATTCTAGAACTTAAAAATTCCATCACACTAAGTGAGCATCATCGGCTCAAACACAACCGTCAATCACTACCATCTATATGCATAAGTCCTAGGCATAATTAACAACATATAACACATGATTATCAAATTCAAGAATATCAAGCAAACTATAGGCATGGTACCTAGAACATGATTAAAATCATAACGTTCATGCAAGTACATGCTTCAACAATCCAAACAATACCAGTCCATTAATTAACAATCATGCAACGTAGGTCTTATTTCAACATAAAGCAAAGTCAAAGTTCACACTCCCCATATAGGTCGGGTTTACACATTGCCAAGCATCCAACATATTTGTCAAAACATACTAAATTTGAAGTAACCTTTCCTCTTGGTTTCCTTGCTCCGAATATAGTCCCGAGTGCCTTTATTTTTTTCTGCAAGGATGAAAAGAGAGCCTAAGAAAACATGCTTAGCGAAGCTCTACACAAGTTCATCAATGCATCTATTTAAAACCATAATGAAATCATAGTTTGCAATGCATCATTAAAAACATGCATGCTTAACATTTCACGTCCATGTCTATAATATCAAATCACTTTCTTGAGTATGTTCAACATTATCAATGCATTTCATGAATGATGCACAATCTTCTCTTTTAATCCATATATGCATATTGGCTTTTAGTGATCACTTATTGTGAACCTTAAGTTCACCGAATACACGGATCCATTGTTAGAGACCATTAGTCTCGTCATGACACGAAGTCACCATTAACATGATAGCAACTCACCATTGACATGACACGAAGTCACCATTAACATGACAGCAAGTCACCATTGACATGACACGAAGTCACCATTAACATGACACGAAGTGACCATTATAGCACTACCACGCACGATTGGACACATAGTCACCCTTGTTACGTGTAGGCGGCTCTACCACGCACGATTGGACACAAAGTCACCCTTGTTACGTGTAGGCAATATTCTTTATTCTCAATAAAGTTTATAGTGAACTTAAGACAATCCTAATGACATGTCATTCGTATTCGAATCTAAAGTTAGTGTCAGTAAGTCAATATCATAATCAAATGTGCATGATAATTTGCTGCTCATAATGCATGCATAATATGTTCACAAATGAACCAAATGTCATGCCCAACGGCACCATCAATTTCAAGGCAAATAACCACATAATATTCCAATTCATTTTTAGCTCATAAGGCATCCATAATATACTCAACAAATGAACCGAAAGTCATGCCTAATGGCACCTTTAATTTGAAGGCAAATAACCACATATATTCCAAATTCATTTTTTCATGTTTTCCATAACCATGTATGTCTTTTTAAACCATGCATTTTCAGCAAGTATTTCTCATGCATGCATCAATTCAAAATCATGTTTATGCATTTCCAAAAATCTCATTGTATTACCAACATCAATGCCTTTACCGAATGTAGCCGAAACTCATGTTAATATATCAAAAACATTTACTTTACTTACTCTTGAACTATGGAAAGTTTTCACACTCTTCCATAGTCCCCAAAACAGAACCGAACCAATGCGATTCGCTTTAAGTCCGAAAACACTCACCAACAAGCAAAACGAGCCTTCGCCGATGCTTCGATGGCAACGCCAATGCACCAGCCACTTATGCATCTTCTTGCACCACCTCTACATCATTAAAAGCAAAGCATATTCACATCATAACATGCTCAAACCAACAGTCACATCAAACCTCCACAAAACAACCAAAAACTTAGCCGAAAATACCAAAAACTAAGCCGAAATGCATCCAAACAACATCAGCCAAAAACCTAATGAATCTAGCATCTAATCCACTTCAATTATGAACCAAAAACACATCTAAATCATCTTTATACCTTCAGAAACATTAGAACACCTAAAACAGCCCCTAATACAACCGAAAATCATCTTAAAACAACATCTATTGCATTATTCCGGGGTTAAATTAATGTGCCATCAATTGAAGACTCAATTAATCATTTAATTGAAATAATAACATAATTAAATCCATCTAATTACAGCATTGAATAAGATCTAAAGAGATTTCACAAAAACATTCATAAAATCATTAGATTTAGCATTGAAAACATAAAATCAAGTTTCATTTAAAGATTAGCAAGCTAATACTTGAGAATTTCAATAAAGAACCTTAGAAAAAGAGTTAAAATTCAGCAAATTACCTTTGAGATCTATCCACCAAAAAGATGAGAATTTCCCTTCTTGATTCCTTGCAAATTGTTGTTGATTTAGTAAAATTGATGATTAGGCTTTATAAAGAATGAAAAGATCATTAAAATGAAGTAATTTTTGTTGGAAAAGGTGGAAAAATCAGCAAGGAATCGAAGGAAATAGATGAAGACAATTGGAGAGAAAATGCGAGAAAAAGATGAGAGAAAATAAGTGGTTAAGTGAGAAAATGAAATAAACTAATTAAAATCATTTTGGTGGATAAATCATTAATTAAAAATTAAATTGTTTTTATGGCCCTCTAAGGATTCTAAGTATAGCTTGCTTTCCAATTTAGTCACTAAAATAACAATTTTCGAAAATTACAAATTAAAGCCTCCATTCTTTTCTAAAAATTATAATTTGATCACTAGTGCATAATTAGGTATTTTAATTAAAAATCAATTTAAAGTTCAAATTACATTCTTTTAATTTTGAAACATCTTTTTAATATTTTTAAACCATATTCCAAAATATTACTTTTCTAATTAAAATATTTTTATTTTATATTTCCCTAGAATAACGAACCGAAGAACCCGGTTCGAACCGAATCGAATTCTTCTAACTAATGCCCAAACTATTAACCCCAAAATCGAGATGTTACATTCCTCTGCCGCGACAATCTCTTGCTCTTGGGCAGAAGCATCAAAGTTCAGCAAAGTGTCCGTAAGTGACTCAACTCATCTCTGACTCAGAGTGTTGTTGATGACTAGTCCTTGACGATACCTCTCGGCGTAAATCAAAGATAACCACCAACAAATCCAACACTTCTTTTAGCTGCTGAAACTCTTAACCTATCTCCCGATGCCTCCAAAAGAGTATAGGCCGAGTTAGTGTCTACAATACCGTACTTATCCCTTTCGTGAATCTATACCTCTCAATGCTAGATAAATAGATTACTTGCAAACTTCCCTCTCGGGCTTGAATACAAGAACAAAGAATGGCAATAGGATAAGCAAACTTTGATTTTATTATTACATAAGAACAAAGATACAAGAATCAATCTCTTCTTACTAATATCGACAACCGTCACCTATCCCTAAGAAGTTTAGAACATATTATCGTTGAGTACAATTCTTAGGGAGGAAGGGTTTCTCTCTAAATTGGCTCTCTCTCTAAATCGGCTCTCTTAGACAATGTATCTGGCTAGGGTATTTATAGTCTTAACCTAGGGCAAACATTTCCTAAATAGACTTCAACTTGGAGTAGGGAACAAGTCTTCTTCAAGGAATCTGATATTTCCAAGTTTGCCGCCTTCTAGAAGGGTTTTCCCGCTTGGTCCTTGAATTGGGCTTTTAGCGCGCTAGCCTGGTCCAATTTATGCGCTGCATCTTCCAGAATTTTCTCTATATTTTTATCATTCATCGCGCCTCCATTGTTGGTGCTACCACACTGGATTCTACCGTGGCCTTGTCTTCTGCCTCGGCCTCATGATTGCTTTTCTCCCGCTTTTGCTCTGGATATTCCTGCATGTACAAAATATGTAAAAATATCTGCATTCTCTATAAATATTGACTTTAAAAGTGATGATAACAGAATATCCAATATTTGAGCAAAGAGTCCATAATTCGAGTCAAGTTGGTGTATATTAGATGCTTAAAGTACCATGAGAAGGATAGTAAATAACTGCCTTTTAGGCACTCATCAAATACCCCCAAACTCGAACTATTGCTTGTTCTCAAGCAATGCCAAACATCAAATTTTTGAACCTTACTCCCCTTTGGTCTTACTTTTCCATCTATTCTCCCCACCATGGTCATGTCTATCTCTCCATTTTAGCCACTAGTTTACCGAAGGACTTTTACTAAGAAACAAACTATAAGGCTAGGTGAGTGTGTGCGTTTAATGGACAAGGCTGATTCAAGGCTTTCTTAGATAAACTCTAAGTTCAAGACAAGTAGAATCTTGGACTAAAGTTATCTCCTTGAAACAACAAGTCTTAAGCCAATTTCAGGCACATCAAGATATGCGTTTTCTATTTCCTTCTTTTTCTTATTTATTCTTTTTCTTATTAACCACCTATTTAGCATACTAGAACCAGTTTCGGGCACCTCTAGTATGAAAGAGAGCAAAACTAGAGTCGCAGATAGGCATCTTTAGTTATTTTTCCAAAAGGTTCTAAGTCTTTATCACCTAAGTTTATTAAAAGAACTCCTAAATCAAGCAAGTCCAAAAAGTTTTTATTTTTTGTCTAACCCTAAAGCAAGCTTCTAAGTTTTATTCCATGAGTATCCTATGGTTATTCCTTCAAAACAGAACTTGCCCATGGTAAGGAGAAAAATTTCTATAGCCTTAAAGGAGTAAACTAAAGCAAAGCTGACGTAGGGCAATGCAAGATTACAAACATAAATTGAAGAAGAGAGAATATTAAAAAAATTTAGAAAAATTTACTACCTTTTATGGTAATGCCTCGGTAGTGAGTAGCCTCGGCAGTGCTTCTGCACCTATAGTCTCCCCCAAACTGAAACCGAGTATTGTCCTTAATGCTCAAAATATAAGGCATGCAAAAGAAAAACAAGGAGAGATGTGGTGTTGGATCAGCCTTCGCAGATTTACTCGGAGATTTCTTCTTTGATTCTTTGTCCTTTCTAAAACACAACAAAAAGAAAAAGTGAAACGAAAATAAAACTAAAACTAATAAATAAATGCTTATACTTAAACCAGAGAAGGATGTCATGTAGGTGCATCGCCTAAAGTGATGGTTGCCATCGTTTTTGTTTCTTAATATTCAGAGTAATGCTTTAACCGTTGGCCATTCACTTTGAATTCAACACCTTCTTTTTATGACTTGATTACGACTGCTCCATGAGGATAAACCTTAACAACTTCGAAAAGACCTGACCATCTGGATTTTAGTTTCCCAGGGAATAACTTGAGTCTAGAGTTAAAGAGAAGGACCTGCTGCCATGGTAGGAACTGTCGCGGTAGCAGTTTACTGTCATGCCAGCGTTTCGTCTTCTATTTATAGATCTTGGCATTATTATAAGCTTTTGTCCTGAATTTATCTAGTTCATTCAGGTCCAGTAGTCGTTTTTGTCCAACTTTTTCCCATTCCATGTTTAGTTTCTTCACTGCCTAGTAAGCTCTATGCTCAATTTCCACTGGTAAATGACAAGCTTTGCCAAATACTAATCTATAGGATGATGCCCCCAAAGGCATTTTGTAAGCTGTTCTATACGCCCATAAAGCATCGTCAAGTCGATGGGACCAATCATTTCTAGAAGTGTTTACTACCTTCTCGAGGATTTGTTTCAGTTCCTTATTTGCAAGTTCAGCCTGGCCATTTGTTTGTGGATGATATGTTGTAGCCATTTTATGAGTGACACCTATTTTCTTTAGTGTCGCGGCAATGAGTCTATTGTCAAAGTACTTACCTTTGTCGCTAATGATGGCTCTTGGTACTCCAAATCTTATGAATATATTCTTCTTGAGGAATTTGTGTACTGTCTTGGCGTCATTGTGGGTTGTGGCGATTGCTTCAACCCATTTAGACACATAATCTACTGCTACTAAGATGTAGAGATTTCCTTGAGATTAAGAGAATGGTCCCATAAAATCAATTCCCCATACATCGAATAATTCTACTTCCAATATTGGCTTTTGTGGCATCTCGTTTCGTCTTGATATATTGTCCGTCCTTTGACATCGATCATAAGCCTTGCAATAAAGGTGGGTATCTTTGAAGAGCGTCGGCCAATAAAATCCTGATTGAAGAACTTTTATTGCTGTTTTGTTTCCGCCAAAATATCCTCCACACGGTAGGTCGTGACATTATTAAAGAATTGCTTGTTGTTCCTCTTCTGGGACACATCGTCGTATAACCTGATCTGCACATTGTCGAAACAAGAGAGGTTCATCCCAGAAATAATGCTTGGCATTATACTGAAACCTCTTTTTTTCGTTATAATTCAAGTTATACGGAAATATACCACCAACTAAAAAGTTAACAAGATCTACGTACTAGGGAGTTGTCGTTAGTGCCTGTATGTCTTCCTTGAGAGACTCTGAAATATATACAAACAGTTCCTCGGCCTTGTAATCATGTATTGCCATGGGTTCTGCCTCAGCAATAAGGACTTCTTTTGTTGCGATATGCAATATTTGTTCATCTCGAAAGGTGTCTTGTATGTCCTCCAGTTTATACCCTTCATTCTCCAGTCTGGATAAATGATCAGCTACTTGGTTTTCAGTACCTTTCCTATCTTTTATCTCCACATCGAACTCTTGTAGTAGAAGGATCCATCTTATCAATCTTGGTTTGGCATCCTTTTTGGCGAAAAGGTACTTAAGTGTCGAGTAGTCTGTATGGATGGTGACTTTAGTGTCAATGAGATAAGAACGGAACTTATCGAAGGCAAACACTACTGTGAGTAATTCTTTCTCTGTTGTAGTGTAATTTATCTGAGCATCATTGAGTGTCTTGCTGGCATAGTAAATAACATGGAAGATATTGTTTTTCCTTTGTCCAAGTGCTGCTCCGATAGCATGATCACTTGTATCACACATTACCTCGAATGGTAGGGTCCAATCTGGTGGAACCACTATCGGTGCTGTAACTAACTTTTTCTTTAGGGTCTCGAATGCTTTAGTACATTCGTCAGTAAATTCAATTTTTCTATCCTGCTCAAGTAAGTTACAAAGAGGTTTAGAAATTGTACAAAAGTTTGAGATAAACTTTCTATAGAAACCTACATGTCCCAAGAAGCTTCGAATTCCTTTCACAGAGATGGGTGGAGATAGATTCTTTATCACATCAACCTTGTCTTTATCTACCTCAATTCCTCCGGATGATATTTTATGGCCCAGTACGATGCCCTCGTTTACCATAAAGTGGCATTTTTCTCAATTGAGGACCAAATTGGTTTTCTCACATCTTTGTAGTACCTTCTCCAAATTGTTGAGATAGTGAGCAAAGTCATCCCCAAAGACAGAAAAATCATCCATGAATACTTCCATGAAATGTTCTATCATATCTGAAAAGATTGCCATCATACATCTCTGGAAGGTGGTCGGGGCATTGTAAAGGCCAAACGACATTCTTCGAAAAGCGTATGTTCCATATGGGCAGGTGAATATAGTTTTTGCTTGATCTTCAGGAGCAATAGTAATTTGATTATATCCAGAATATCCATCGAGGAAACAATAATAGGATTTGCCAGTCAGTCTATCGAGCATCTCATCAATAAAGGGTAGAGGAAAATGGTCTTTCTTTGTTGCTTTGTTCAACTTTCGATAGTCCATACAAACACTCCACCCTGTCACAGTTCTTGTTGGGATTAACTCATTGTTCTCATTGGTTATGACGGTCATGCCACCCTTTTTTGACACACATTGTACTGGGCTTACCCATTCACTGTCAGAGATAGGATAAATGATTCCGGCATCAAGCCACTTGATTATTTCCTTCTGTACTACCTCTTTCATGGAATGGTTAAGTCTCCTCTGGGCCTCCACAGTGGGTTTTTGACCTTCATCTAATATGATTTTATGCATACAAACAGCTGAGCTTATTCCCTTTATGTCGTCAATTGTCCACCCTAATGTTTTCTTATGCTGCCGCAACACTTCTATTAAGTTCTGTTCCTGTTTCGGCTGCAGCTTAGAAGAAATGATCACGAGCATCATATGGTTGGGTCCCAAATAGACATACTTTAAATTAGCAGGTAAGGGTTTTAGTTCTGTGATTTCTGGTTCCGTACTAGTGGGTTCCTTTCTTGGATAATTCAGGGGTTCAAAGTACTTACCTAGAAAGTGGGTTGTCCAGTTTGCTTCCTCTTTTTCTTGTGCCTCCAGGCTATCAACTTCAGGTTCTTTGTTCAGGGCATGGGTGTAGCAATCATCCTCCGAGATGCCGAGGCAATGATGCATCGAATTGCTGATGGCTCTGTCGAGGCAGTTGTTTTCCAGACATGGTTGTATTAAGTCCTCGTTAAAGTTTTCTGATTCTTGGCATTCTTCTGGATTATCATGATTTTTCAGCATACAGAAAACATTGAACTTGATTCGTTGATCATTTATCCTCATAGTCAATTCTCCGTTTTCTACGTCTATTAGAGTACAGCCGGTAGCCAGGAAAGGTCGACCTAATATGATCGTGCATTGTAGTTGGCTTCACAGTCAAGGACAAGAAAGTCGGCAGGAAATATAAACTTGTCAACCTTCACCAGAATGTCCTCAATTTTACCTTCAGGATTCACATAAGACCGATCCGCGAGTTGGAGCAGTACTGTTGTAACCCCCTTAGCCCGACCTAGACAGAACCGACACTAATGGGTTATACGAAGAATATCAAACCAAACCCGCAAAGGTCCGATTCGATAAACAACCCTAAAATCATTATATTTTTTTCTTCTAGATGCATAATTGTATTCCTACATGTTAAGGTCTCATACAAGGCATTAACGAAAATAATCCGATCGTAAACAAACATCCGATTAAACACTTAAGTAAATTAAGGACTAGAACGTAAAACTTTTAAATTCTAATAACAAAGTAGAAATTCTTTTCATCAAAGTTTAATTAAACATGCAAGTATCCCTCATGGAAAATTTCAAGTCAAACGGAGCATTCTAACTTCATCAATTCCATGTTTCACTAATTTAGGGATCAAAATGTAAATCTTCCAAATTATAAGGACTTTTACCAAATTGAGTTGGCCATCTTGAAATTAAATAAACTTTATGCATCTATGTGAAATTTCAGCTCAAAATAACATCTATAGATACCCTAATTGGACAAAGAAAGATATTCGGGACTAAAATACAATTTCTAGCAACTATCAATTTCTAGCAGCCAAAGGTTTCGAAACCTTTCATAAAGGTTTCGAAACTTCCCTGAAGGTTTTGAAACTTTTCGCGTCTAGTAACTTTTCAGAATTGAAATTGCCCGCAAGGTTTCAAAACCTTCCTGAAGGTTTTGAAACTGTTTGGCAAAGGTTTCGAAACCTTCCCTAAGGTTTCGAAATTTTAGGTCTGGAACCTAAAAATTTCATCACACTAAGTGAACATCATCGGCTCAAACACAACCGTTAATCACTATTGACTATATGCATTAATCCTAAATATTAATAGCAACATTTAACACACGATTATCATCGTCAAGAACATCAAGCAAACTATAGGCATGCTACCTAGAACATGATTAAAAACATAACGATCATGCAAGCATATGCCTTCAACAATCCAAACATCATCATAGTTCATCAATTAACAATCAAGCAACATAGGTCTTATTTCAATATAACCAAAGTCAAGTTCACATTCTTTACATAGGTTGGTTTACACATTGCCAAGTCCCAACTTATTTGTCAAAACATACCGAATTTGAAGTAACCTTTCCCCTAGGTTTCCTTGCTCCGAATGTAGTCCCGAATGCCTTTATTTTACTGCAGGGATGAAAGGAGAGCTTAAGCAAACATGCTTAGTGAGGAAACTCTACACAAGTTCATCAATGCATCTATTTAAAACCATAATGTAACCATAGTTTGCAATGCATCTTTAAAAACATGCATGCTTAACATTCCACGTTCATGTCCATAATATCAAATCACTTTCTTGAGTATGTTCAATATTTTAAATACATTTCATAAATGATGCACAATGTTCTCTTTTAATCCATGTATGCATATTGGCTTCTAGTGATCACTTATTGTGAACCTTAAGTTCACCGAATACACGGATCCATTGTTAGAGACCATTAGTCTCGTCATGACACAAAGTCACCATTGACATAACACGAAGTGACCATTGACATGACATGAAGTCACCATTATAGCACTACCACGCACGATTGGACACATAGTCACCCTTGTTAAGTGTAGGCGGCTCTACCACGCACGATTGGACACAAAGTCACCCTTGTTACGTGTAGGCAATATTCTTTATTCTCAATAATATTTATAGTGCACTTAAGACAATCCTAATGACATGTCATTCGTATTCGAATCTAAAGTTAGTATCACTAAGCCAATATCATAATCAAATGTGCATGATAATTTGCTGCTCATAATGCATGCAAAATATGTTCACAAATGAACCAAATGTCATGCCCAATGGCATCATCAATTCCAAGGCAAATAACCACATAATATTCTAATTCGTTTTCAGATCATAATGCATCCACAATGTGCTCAACAAATGAACCGAAAGTCATGCCCAATGGCACCTTTAATTTGGAGGCAAATAACCACATATATTCGAAATTCATTTTCCATGTTTTCCTTAAAAATGTATACCTTTTTAAAACCATGCATTTTCAGCAATTATCTCATGCATGCACCAATTCAAAATCATGTTTATGCATTTCCAAAAATCTCATTGCATTACCAACATCAATGTCTTTACCGAATGTAGTCGAAGCTCATGTTAATATATCAAAAACGTTTACTTTACTTACTCTTGAACTATGGAAAGTTTTCACACTCTTCCATAGTCCCCAAAACAGAACCGTACCAATACGATTCACTTTAAGTCTGAAAAACACTCACCGACAAGCGAAATGAGCCTTCGCTGATGCTCCGATGGCAACGCCAATGCACCAGCCACTTATGCAGCTTCTTGCACTACCTCTACATCCTTAAAAATAGAGCATATTCATATCATAACATGCTCAAATCAGCAGGCACATCAAACCTCCACAAAAGTACCGAAAACTTAGCCGAAAAGACCGAAAACTAAGCCGAAATGCATCCGAACAACATCAGCCCAAAACCTAATGATTCTAACATCTAATTCACTTCAATTATGAAACAAAAACACATCTAAACCATCCTTATACCTCCAGGAACATTAAAACATCTAAAACAGCCCCTAAAACAACTGAAAATCACCTTAAAACAACACTGATTCCATTATTCCGGGATTAAATTAATGTACCATCAATTGAAGACTCAATTAATCATTTAATTGACTTAATAACACAATTAAATTTATCTAATTACAACATTGAATGAGATCTAAAGAGATTTCACAAAAACATTCATAAAATCACTAGATCTAGCATTGAAAACATAAAATCAAGTTTCATTTAAAGATTAGCATGCTAATACTTGGGAATTTCAATAAAGAACCTTAGAAAAGAGTTAAAATCCAGTAAATTACCTTTGAGATCTATCCACCAAAAAGATGAAGTTTTCTTTTCTTGATTCCTTCCAAATTGGTGTTGATTTGATAAAATTGATGGTTAGGTTTTGTAAAGAATGGAAAGATGATTATAATGAAGTAATCTTTACGGAAAAATATGAAAAAATCAGAAAGGAATTGAAGAAAATAGATGAAGGAAAATGGAGAGAAAATGAGAGAAAAAGATGATAGAAAAAAAAGTAGTTAAGTGAGAAAATGATTATCATCTTTAATTAAATTAATTAAAAAGCATTTTGGTAAATAAATCATTATTAAAAATTAAAATGGTTTTATGGCCCTCTAAGGATTCTAAGTTTAGCTTGTTTTTCAATTTAGACACTAAAATTAACAATTAAATCCCCTAAAACCTTTATATTTTTTTTTCTTCCAGATGCATAATTGTATTCCTACATGCTAAGGTCTCATACAAGGCATTAACGAAAACAATCCGATCGTAAACAAACATCCGATTAAACACTTAAGTAAATTAAGGACTAGAACTGTAACTCCATCGACCCGGTCTAAACGCCACCCGACTCGAACGAGTTACACGGAGAATACCAAGGCTAATCCGAAGACTCACCTCGATAAACAACCCTAAAAAAATTTGTCTTTTATCTTTTCTAAATGCTTTGATTACATCATACATGTTCATGCAAGGACCAAGTTCAATTATAGTGGAGACTAAATAGTAACGAGTCCTAATTTAATCGAACAAGTTTTAGGGACCTAATTATAATTTCCAGAATTTTATACCCTGATTGTGAAATTAAGGTTATCAATAATTAATTAAGTATATTTCATGCTTCATAATAAACAACACTCAAGTTCAAACATAAGGATATCAAGAATCAAACTTTAAAATAACTATATTAAAACTAAAGGAATATCAATGGGCAATTTAATTCAAAGTCACAAGCTAACATCAACTTTGATATTCATCAAATATGTATAAGCATATAACTCTTTCAAGTCTCAAAAGCATAGACATTATTCACAATATGATAACACAACCCCATTGCTCTCTCATTACTACTAATGTTATAAAGACACACTTGAGCTTTCACTTGACGGTTATCTGGATCCTTGCTTCTCTTTGTTGCCTCCACATCAAATACTTTGTATTGCAAGGTAAATGAGAGGGTAAGCATAAGCTTAGTGAGTGAATAAAATAAGTATAAAAACACCTTGCAATGCAGCCCATATTAAACCAATTTTATCAACTTAAAAATATTTCATGCTCTTTATAAAACAAAACACACAGGCTAACAACGTCACTTTTAAAACTCAGTAAGTGTCATCAAACCAAGGTGAACAACGTCATCATTAAATTTTAGTAAAAACCATTTTGTAATCACATGCTTTACAAGTTAAAATACAAGTCTTACATGCTATCACATAGCAATGCTTACACGTGCATCTCAATGCACAAAGCTCAAGTCTTACATGCTAACAACATAGCAATGCTCAAATTACATGCATACCAATGCAAAAAACCTCTCATGCATAATATCATATGCAATCAAGTGAAAACCGTGACACTTACCTTAGAAAAGTAAAAACATATATTGGTGCTAGTAATCCAATTTGTACCACTCCAAATCGTTAGGATAAATGGCCAACCGCATGTTAGTACCACTCCCAGAGCATGCGCATGTTGATACCACTCTCAACATGAATTATCTCACCTTGGTGTCCAGTGACAGTACCACTCCGATCAACCCATATGTGACAGTACCACTCCCATCACATAGCATTGGAATAAAAGGCAAAATGCAACACACAAGGAATTTATACACGTACGACTTTTGAATGTTTATAGTACACTCTAGACCCTATTGATCGATCAACTTATCCCTTAAGGTTCATCACTTAACTAGCCAATATATTATCAAAAATCAATGCTCAACATTTAATTCAAAACAAAATCGTTGAAACATCGAATGCATATAAAATCAATTTAAAAACAATCTCATAAGAATTTATATACATGCATAATCACATATGTACAACATAATAAGAACAAGACAAATAACGTTGTAAAACAAGGCATAATATGGGAACCTTTAAGAAAGCAATACTTAAAACTTACTTTCGAGTATAAGTAGGTTTTTCACACCTTCCTTACACCCCCAAACCTTTGAAAAAAATTTAAAACCATGCCAAATTGGCAGCCCTCATAATCCACTCACCGATTTACTAAAACTTGCTCGATAAGTCACCCGAAAATTCGATTCGGCTTTCCAAACTGCTTCAAACTTGTTCCTCTATCTCTTGACCTAATTCAAACATCAAAACCAGAGGTTTTAGTGTATTAAAACACACCCAAACATCCCTTAAGTCGGACCAATAAATGGCAGCCCCTAAAAACACCATAAAACTTAACCGAAACTCACCGAAAACCTCTCCAAACACCTCCTAAACCTTAGGTCCGGGATTAGATAATTTAAATTCATCTTAATTATATCTAAAAACTTCAAGATTCATGTATTTAGGAATCAAAAATAGCCATGTATAACCCTTGAACGAAAATCAAGAAAATAATGGAATTTTTATCAAGGAAACCGATTTTATTGATTCAAGACTTTAAAGATTGTTTCAATAAGAGAAGAACTTAAGAAATTCATTAAAGAACTTTAGGTTTCAAAGGTTTTAAGGATTATCAAATCCAAAATTAATCTAACCCCTTCGAAGGTTTAAAAACTAGAAAACCTGTAAAAAACGACAAGATTTTGATGAAGAAAAATATAGGAAAATAAACCAACGAAATTTTATTAAAAAGAATGGATATTTACCTTGAAAAAATGATGAAGAGGCTGCCTTGGAGAAGAATAAACCGAAATTTAATGAAGAGATATTTTTAAAAAGTGAATTTCTGTGTTTTAGATCAAAATTAGAGAATTTTGATTACTTAGGTTAAAACTAGGGATTAAAGGTTGTTTATATAGGCTATTGGAAAATCTAGATCAACTAGGATTAGGATTCTATAAAATTACATTAAAGATCCAAAGTTTTGGCTTAGTTTATAAAATTACCCTCAAGTTTTCTATTTTTACAAAATAGTCACTAATTTCAAAATCTTAGGGATACAAGGGTCAATTTTCAAAATTGATTTGACCAAATTCTAATATATATTATTTAAGGATTTTATAATATTTTTTCATAATTTATTTTGATTAAAAATCAATTTTTAAGTATTTAATCCCGAACTAGGCTAAACCGACAAAATCGGTCCACTAAAACACTAAACCGGCCTCTAAACTTTTAGGCCCAAATTTGGGGTGTTACAACTCTCTCCCATTTAAGAAATTTCGTCCTCGAAATTTTCACCATTGAAAGAGGTTAGGAAACTGGTCTTCACAATTTTCTTTCACTCCTACGTGACTTTCCAAACACCAAGATACCACTTAAACACTCTGAACCACACGAGGATCTTAACAAAAGGGACCTTTGCTACCCAAAACCAAAATCTCAACATACATCTCATAAAGAAAAGATTCAGTCTCATCTTTACACCACCCATCTTCACAACTTGCAACGATTCACAGAACGACACCCCTTGTATCCTCAAGATAAAAGAAAAACCATTTTTCTTTTCCTAATGGCCTAACTCTCTTTACTCAAGGTTGGCAAGCAACTTCCGACAACTACAACTTCACACTTCTACTAATAAGCTTAACTTTCTCAAACATATTCAAAAATACAAGGCAACAATTAAAACTTTTCAACGAATCTCGCTTACCACAACAACACATAACAACTTCAAACAATAGAATCCTTAAATAGTACCACTTAATCACAAAAATTCTAAGTACGGCTATAAGCAACTCTGCTAAGGATAATATCCTTACTAAGAACCTAAAAGATTCATGTCGAAACACCTTAATATACCTTTCCAGACCTGGATAACTCACTTATACCGGTTACATGTCTATTAACGAGAGAATACTCATAAACTCAATTGGAAAACCATTATCTGTCTCAAAACCTTACCACATTAAGGCATGTTGCTCAACAACTCCAACCTTTCTCAAAGAAAACACTCTCTTTTAACTCCCAAGAAACCACGTCACAGAATTTACGGTGATTTGTTCATACACCTCTACTCTCATACTTACGACGACAACAATATTCTCAAAGAATACTGGCCCTCAAACTCAATTTACTAACCAAACAAACATTCATTTTCAACTCATCCTCATCTAAAACAAGTCTATCAAACAACAACTGCTTTCAAACTCATTTCATAGCTCTTTACTTCTAGATACAAAGAAAAAGACTACCACAACTTTCATTACGATATCATTCTAACTTATAGCATCATACAACACAACCACGTGCCACGTAGATATAAAAGACAACCAACACCACATCTAAAACCCATCAACACAACCTCAACTATTCCCTGCATTTGCAGTTCCACCAAACATATGTTAGCAACTTACCTTGGAACTCCTCAACCACGAAAAGTCTCACCCATAACTCTTTCATTAGACCAACACCTTTCGATAAACTTAACCTGGAAAACATTGCTCTTGATTTCATAACACTCTTAAACTAATGGATTACAACCCATAATTATAATCCATACAACTTTTCCCAAATAACAACTCACTGACGGAACCATCATACAACCTGATACTGTGATCAACCAACTCTTATCTCACTTAGTTTTTTTTTCTAATCCTAAACTTCTACCTCTTTAACCTTTCCAAACTTAATGCTACTCCTCCGTCCACTTAATCTTAATATCCTTCTTAATGTTAAGCAACAACCACACAGAAGAAAACTAGTCGTAATCATATAACTCAATAACACAAACCTTCACAACACTTCCTGACGATAAAACAAGCTCAAAAGATTGTCTGACCAATAATGGTTATAAACTACCCAATGTTCCTTATCACACAACTTCTCCGTACAGAGATATCCAAGGATTACATCCAAAGCCTCTACAGCAACCTGATCATACCTGAGCAAAACCTGACACAACTCTTTATGAACACAACATTCAAAAGCTAAGCCAAATGACACAACCACCACCTCTTAAGGTTCACACAAGTCTGTTATGCATCCTTCGTCACCTCAACTCTTTTTCTAAAATATTTATTTCTTTTCCAAAAATCCAACTAACATTTTCTAAAAAAAACACAGGATCAACTTCGTTCTTGACCTAACCACTTTTTGAACCATACCAAATAAAAGATACCTAGTAGTACTCCCATCAAACATAAAGATAACACGAAAACTCTTACACAATCTAACTTTCGCCGAAGAAACCTCGCAAAAATCAACATTCCTATTTACTAACAACAAACTTCAACCAAAATTACTCTCAAGGTACTCAACCTAAGTTCAACCATCCACAACTTCAAGCCCAACTAACCAATCCTTATGTA
Organism: Abelmoschus esculentus; assembly: GCA_035048815.1. Lineage (NCBI taxonomy): Eukaryota > Viridiplantae > Streptophyta > Magnoliopsida > Malvales > Malvaceae > Abelmoschus > Abelmoschus esculentus. Next base: position 13,349,289 of record JAUCBN010000007.1, on the reverse strand, counting down.
AGATTACTTCCCAACCATAATAGTAACTCGACCCACTACATAACAAGCTCGGCTACAACAAGAGCATCTTTCAGACACCCCTTTAAACCTACACCCTCTCTCTACAGGATTAACCAGAGCATAACTTTCATTTTCAAGAGGGAAACGTCTGTAGATATGGACAATGTGTGCATGAGTCCTATATGTCACCCTAGATGCCTATGCAAGTGCATGCAAATGCAATCTAATGTCATGCTCAAGAATGCATGCATGCCCTAGGATGTCTAATGTATATGCATATATAAATATTCTTATACTATGCATGATTGTTGTTCATACTCACAAACAACAACCTCAACTCCGGAACTTCAACTTTTTACCTCTTCAACATTCAGAACCAAGGAAACTTATCATTCAAAAGTAAACAACCACAACATAACCCGAATATTTCCAACTCATTCGATTCACCTTTCATACAAAACACTTTGAAACTCCCAAAGACGCCATCGGTGATGTATTCACCTACTACTCACCAATACAACAAATTCTCAGACTAAATTAATTCAAAACCACTTTATACTCAAACACGATCGAGGACCCAGTCAACTCAAGATCGGATATCATAACACCACAACACAAATCTGTTTACTCTTTCTGACCTCTGTAACTCCTCTATTACCAAGTTTTAGCTTTCTTTTTGGTCCCATATCAAGCACAATAAAATACAAAAATAATTTTAACATGCAAAATATTTTGCAAAACTTATGAGGCCAGCGCGAAGCAAGTTCCAAGTAGCTCAAGTACAATATAAAACAATTTCCTAGTAGTAGTTAGAGCAATGGTACCCAAAATAAACCCCAACAATATATACTTAATCATCACATAGAATAATCATCAACTATGATTAGCATCAAGAACATGTAACCATGCAACAAGTGTATTTTCCACAACATGTATTAAGCATCATATAAAATTACCTCAAAGTCTCATGCATTAACCAATGTAAATTTAAACTAGTTTCCTATACTACATGTCATATCAAAAACCACAAATTTCATGAGATGTTCAACTCATAAATCATTTTAAGACCAACTGATAGCAATGTAAGAAACATTTAAAATCTAAACACATTTTATTTTATAAATTTCACATGCAAGATAACCTTAAAACATGGTTAAAATAGTAGTCTATGTCACATAATATTCACTTCACTTAGTTAAGCAACTCACGAACATATTCACATTTACATATAAATAATCATAGCAAAGCAACAAGATTTCATCATGCCTACAAACAACAATTCATATAACAACATTTAAGCATATCAAAATTTAATCATGCTTTATCAACAGTCATATATATGATAAACATTCAATAACATAAAAATTTTAATCATGCTTGTAAATATCATGCTTGACAAACAAAACCCTCAGTTACTATGTCACAATACAAATCAATCACATATAGTAAACACCGTGCATCTCATACAATAACATGGATTTTTCAAACAATCACCGTACAAAAGCAATATTTAAAACAAATTTAACTCTACAACATACCAAATCAAACATCCCAAAAGGATTCGTAAACCTAAGATCTGATACCACCAAATGTAACTCCCCCGACCCAGTCTAAACGCCACCCGACTCGAACGAGTTACACGGGGAATACCAAGGCTAATCGAAGACTCACCTCGATAAGCAACCCTAAAAAAATTTATCTTTTATCTTTTCTAAATGCTTTGATTAGATCCTACATGTTCATGCAAGGACCGAGTTCAATTATAGTAGAGACTAAAGAGTAAAGAGTCCTAATTTAATCGAATAAGTTTTAGGGACCTAATTATAATTTCCAGAATTTTATACCCTGATTGTGAAATTAAGGTTATCAATAATTAATTAAGTATATTTTATGCTTCATTATAAACAACACTCAAGTTCAAACATAAGGATATCAAGAATCAAACTTTAAAATAACTATATTAAAACTAAAGGAATATCAATGGGCAATTTAATTCAAAGTCACAAGCTAACATTAACTTTGATATTCATCAAATATGTGTAAGCATATAACTATTTCAAGTCTCAAAAGCATAGACATTATTCACAATATGATAACACAACCCCATTGCTCTCTCACTACTACTAATGTTATAAAGACACACTTGAGCTTTCACTTGACGGTTACCTGAATCCTTGCTTCTCTTTGCTGCCTCCACATCAAATACTCTGTATTGCAAGGTAAATGAAAGGGTAAGCATAAGCTTAGTGAGTGAATAAAATAAGTATAAAAACACCTTGCAATGCAGCCCATATTAAACCAATTTCATCAACTTAAAAACATTTCATGCTCTTTATAAAACAAAACACACATGGCTAACAACGTCACTTTTAAAACTCAATAAGTGTCATCAAACCAAGGCGAACAACGCCATCATTAAATTTTAGTAAAAACTATTTTGTAATCACATGCTTTACAAGCTAAAACACAAGTCTTACATGCTACTCACATAGCAATGCTAACACGTGCATCTCAATGCTAACACGTGCATCTCAATGCACAAAAGCTTAAGTCTTACATGCTAACAACATAGCAATGCTCAAATTACATGCATACCAATGAATAAAACCTCTCATGCATAATATCATATGCAATCAAGTGAAAACCATGACACTTACCTTAGAAAAGTAAAAACATATATTGGTGCTAGTGATCCGATTTGTACCACCTCCAAATCGTTAGGATAAACGGGCAACCGCATGTTAGTACCACTCCCAGAGCATGCGCATGTTGATACCACTCTCAACATGAATTATCTCACCTTGGTGTCTGGTGATAGTACCACTCCGATCAACCCGTATGTTACAGTACCACTCCCATCACATAGCATTGGAATGAAAGGCAAAATGCAACACACAAGGAATTTATACACGTACGACTTTTGAATGTTTATAGTGCATTTTAGACCCTATTGATCGATCAGCTTATCACTTAAGGTTCATCACTTAACTAGCCAATATATTATCAAAAATCAATTCTCAACATTTAATTCAAAACAAAATTCAAATCACATGTATCCTATTTTTTTACGCATCACTTGCAAAAAACAGTAAAACCACTTTTATCTTATTTTTCAAAACAAAATCATGGGAACATTGAATTCATATAAAATCAATTTAAAAACAATCTCATGAGCATTTATATACATACATAAACACATATGCATAACATAATAAGAACAAGACAAATAACGTTGTAAAACAAGGCATAATATAGGGTGTTACAAGAACGTAAAACATTTAAATTTTAATAACAAAGTAGAAATTCTTTTCATCAAAGTTCAATTAAACATGCAAGTATCCCTTACGGAAAATTTCAAGTCAAACGGAGTATTCTAAATTCATCAATTCCATGTTTCATTAATTTAGGGACCAAACTATAAATCTTCCAAATTATAAGGACGTTTTCCAAATTGAGTTGGCCATCTCGAAATTAATTTAACTTTATGCATCTATGTGAAATTTCAGCTCAAAATAACATCTATAGATACCCTAATTGGACAAAGAAAGCTATTCCTGACTAAAATGCAATTTTCAGCAACTATCAATTTCTAGCAGCCAAAGGTTTCGAAACCTTTCATAAAGATTTCGAAACTTTTTATAAAAGGTTTCGAAACTTCCCTGAAGGTTTTGAAACTTTTCGCGTCCAGTAACTTTCCAGAATTGAAATTGCCCGCAAGGTTTCAAAACCTTCCTGAAGGTTTCGAAACTGTTTGGCAAAGGTTTCAAAACCTTCCCTAAGGTTTCGAAACTTTAGGTCTAGAACATAAAAATTCCATCACACTAAGTGAACATCATCAGCTCAAACACAACCGTCAATCACTATTGACTATATGCATTAATCCTAAATATTAATAGCAACATTTAACACACGATTATCATCGTCAAGAACATCAAGCAAACTATAGGCATGTTACCTAGAACATGATTAAAAACATAACGATCGTGCAAGTACATGCTTCAACAATCCAAACATCATCATAGTTCATCAATTAACAATCAAGCAACATAGGTCTTATTTCAATATAACCAAAGTCAAGTCCACATTCTTCATATAGGTTGGTTTACACATCGCCAAGCCCCAACTTATTCATCAAAACTTACCGAATTTGAAGTAACCTTTCCCCTTGGTTTCCTTGCTCCGAATGTAGTCCCGAATGCCTTTATTTTTCTGCAAGGATGAAAGGAGAGCTTAAGCAAACATGCTTAGTGAGGAAGCTCTACACAAGTTCATCAATGCATCTATTTAAAACCATAATGTAACCATAGTTTGCAATGCATCTTTAAAAACATGCATGCTTAACATTCCACGTTCATGTCCATAATATTAAATCACTTTCTTGAGTATGTTCAACATTTTTAATACATTTCATAAATGATGCACAATGTTCTCTTTTAATCCATGTATGCATATTAGCTTCTAGTGATCACTTATTATGAACCTTAAGTTCACCGAATATACGGATCCATTGTTAGAGACCATTAGTCTCGTCATGACACAAAGTCACCATTGACATGACACCAAGTCACCATTGACATGACACGAAGTCACCATTATAGCACTACCATGCACGATTGGACACATAGTCACCCTTGTTACATGTATGCGGCTCTACCACACACGATTGGATACAAAGTCGCCCTTGTTACGTGTAAGAAATATTCTTTATTCTCAATAATGTTTATAGTGTACTTAAGACAATCCTAATGACATGTCATTCGCATTCGAATCTAAAGTTTGTGTCACTAAGCCAAACCAAGGCGAACAACGCCATCATTAAATTTTAGTAAAAACCATTTTGTAATCACATGCTTTACAAGCTAAAACACAATTCTTACATGCTACTCACATAGCAATGCTAACACGTGCATCTCAATGCACAAAGCTTAAGTCTTACATGCTAACAACATAGCAATGCTCAAATTACATGCATACCAATGCATAAAACCTCTCATGCATAATATCATATGCAATCAAGTGATAACTTTACTTACTCTTGAAATATGGAAAGTTTTCACACTCTTCCATAGTCCCCAAAACAGAACCGTACCAATGCGATTCGCTTTAAGTCCGAAAAACACTCACCGACAAGCGGAACGAGCCTTCGCCGATGCTCCGACGGCAACACCAATGCATCAGCCACTTATGCACCTTCTTGCACTACCTCTACATCATTAAAAAATAGAGCATATTCACATCATAATATGCTCAAACCAGCAGCCACATCAAACCTCCACAAAAGTATCGAAAACTTAGCCAAAAAGACCGAAAAATAAGTCGAAACGCATCCGAATATTATCAGCCTAAAACATAATGATTCTAACATCTAATCCAATTCAATTATGAATCAAAAATACATCTAAACCATCCTTATACGTCCAGAAATATTAAAACATCTAAAATAGCCCCTAAAACAACCGAAAATCACCTTAAAACAAAACCGATTCCATTATTCCGGGATTAAATTAATGTACCATCAATTGAAGACTCAATTAATCATTTAATTGACTTAATAAAATAATTAAATTTATCTAATTACAGCATTGAATGAGATCTAAAGAGATTTCACAAAAACATTCATAAAATCACTAGATCTAGCATTGAAAACATAAAATCAAGTTTCATTTAAAGATTAGCAAGCTAATACTTGGGAATTTCAATAAAGAACCTTAGAAAAGAGTTAAAATCCAGAAAATTACCTTTGAGATCTATCCACCAAAAAGATGAAGTTTTCTCTTCTTGATTCCTTGCAAATTGGTGTTGATTTGATAAAACTGATGGTTAGGTTTTGTAAAGAATGGAAAGATGATTATAATGATATAATATTTATGAAAAAAGATGGAAAAATCAGCAAGGAATTGAAGAAAATAGATGAAGGAAAATGGAGAGAAAATGAGAGAAAAAGATGAGAGAAAAAAAGTAGTTAAGTGAGAAAATGATTATCATCTTTAATTAAATTAATTAAAAAGCATTTTGGTGAATAAATCATTATTAAAAATTAAAATGGGTTTATAGAACTCTAAGGATTCTAAGTTTAGCTTGCTTTTCAATTTAGTCTATAAAATTAATAATTTCCGAAAATTACAATTAAATCCCCTATTGTTTTCCAAAAATTATAAATTGGTCACTTATGCATAATTAATCATAATTAAAAATCAATTTAAAGTTCAAATTACATTCTTTTAATTTTGGAATATCTTTTTAATATTTTTAAACCACATTCCAAAATTATTATTTTTCTAATTAAAAATAGTCTCATTTTATATTTCCCCGGAAAAACGAACCGAAGAATCCGATTTAACCCGAATCGAATTCTCCTAACTAAAGTGCAAACTACTAACCCCAAAATCGGGATATGACATTTAGAGAATCTGCCAATGCATTTAGAGACTGTTGATGTTGTACCTACTGCTGTGGCATGGGCTGTTGAGTGTTCTGCTGCGGCAGGTTCTGGCTTGGATGCTGGAATCCAGGGGCTTGATTAATTGGATTCAAGGAATTATTAGGGTTACTCCATGAGAAGTTAGGATGCCTTTTCTATGATGAGTTATAGTTGTTGGAAATCATTGGATTGTTTCCGTTATAATTTCCAACATATAGGTTGGTTTCCTCGTCTGGCATGTAGTCTGATGAGTTAACTGCCTTAACCTCATGTACGCTTCTTTGGGTTTGTATGTTCTAAACCATCTTGGTCAGAGATGCCAATTATGCTGCCACCGAATTTGATGTGTCTAATTCATGGGCTGTGGCATGACGTCTCATTCCTCCTCGCCTTGATGTGGGAAATTGGAAATTGTTCCTTGCGAGTTTGTTCAGAATTTTAATGGCCTCCGTGGGTGCTCTATCTAAAAGTGTCCCATTTGCGGAAGCATCTAGCATCATCCTTGTGGAGGCATTGGTAGCATTATAGAACATGGAGATTTGCGTCCACAAGGGAAAACCATATAGTGAGCATTTGTTTAATAGTTCTTTGTAACGTTCCCATGCCTCATACATCGGTTCATCTTCATCTTGCCGAAATGATGTGATTTTATTACGAATGCGGTCATAGAGATTTGTCGGATTGAATCTCGTAATGAATTCTCGGTAGAATTCCTCCCAAGATCCTATGGATCCTGCTGGGATACCATTCAACCAAGTTTTCACCCTATCCCTCAGTGAATAAGGGAACAATTTTAATCGTAGAATATCTTTATGGACTCCTTGAATCTTGAAAGAGTTGCATACTTCCATGAAAGATTTGAGATGTTGCCTTGCATCTTCAGTAGCAGACCCACTAAACTGTCCAATTGTGTTCAACATGTTGAACATTACTGGTTTGAGCTCAAAGTGAGTTGCTTCGATTTCTGGTGTGACTACGCCAGGGTTGAGTCCATTTAAATCTTCCACCAGATAGTCTCTAACAGTGGGCTACCTCGGCAATGGCTGCGGCATTGGCTGCTGTGGCATTGCTGGCGGCAATATATTATGATCAACAGGTGGGATTTGTCCTCTAGTTGGATTGTCCATGACTTGGAATAGATTACGTCTCAGATGGTGTTTTATACGTTCAATCGCAGGATCCAACTCGTACAATGGTCCACTCGGATTTGCCCTGGTCATAAACCAAATAAATTAAAGTTAGTTAAAAGAACTAAAAGTAAAATAAATAAATAAAAATAAATACTTAAAATTAGATTTAGATAAAGATTAGTTAAAGAGCAAGAAAATTTTAAAAAATAAAATTTAGTTGTCAATCTCCAGCAATGGCGCCAAAAACTTGATGGATGTGGTATAAGCGCAATTTTAGTGCAAGTGTACACGTCGTCAAGTAATAAAATGATAAGTATATCGTCTATCGTATCCACAGGGATTGGTATACTTAATATGTTTCCTCTTATTCCCTTGCTCCTGAAAATAAAAAACATACAAATAAGTTGATTTGTTTTATCTAACTAAATAATTAAATAACAAAACATAAAATAAAAGGTTTAGAACGATTATAGAGAAAGTGGTAGGATCCAGTTGCGTCAATTAGTGGATTCAATTGATCTCCTTCTTGTCCAGTGCAATCACACAAAACTGCTTCGACAGTACTGCAGATACCGCCTCGACAACATTGGTGTTCCTCTGCCGCGACAATCTCTTGCGCTTGGGCAGAAGCATCAAAGTTCAACAAAGTGTCCTTAAGTGACTCAAATCATCTCTGAGTTAGAGTGTTGTTGATGATTAGTCCTTGACGATACCTCTCGGCATAAATCAAAGATAACCACCAACCAATCCAACACTTCTTTTAGCTGCTGAAACTCTTAACCTATCTCCCGGTGCCTCCAAAAGTGTATAGGCCGAGTTAGTGTCTACAACACCGTACTTATCCCTTTCGTGAATCTACACCTCTCGATGCTAGATAAATAGATTACTTGCAAACTTCCCTCTCGGGCTTGAATACAAGAATAAAGAATGACAATAGGATAGGCAAACTTTGATTTTATTTTTGCATAAGAACAAAGATACAAGAATTAATCTCCTCTCACTAATATCGAAAACCTTCACATATCCCTAAGAAGTTTAGAACATATTATCGTTGAGTACAATTCTTAGGGAGGAAGGGTTTCTCTAAAAATCGGCTCTCTCTCTAAATCGTCTCTTTCTCTAAATCGGCTCTCTTAGACAATATGGTCGGTTAGGGTATTTATAGTCTTAACCTAGGTAAACCTTTCCTAAACAGACTTCAACTTGGAGTAGGGAACAAAGTCTTCTTCAAGGAATCTGATATTTCCAAGTTTGCCGCCTTCTAGAAGGGTTTTCCCGCTTGATCTTTGAATTAGGCTTTTAGTGCGCTATCCTAGTCCAATTTATGCGCTGCATCTTCCAGAATGTTCTCTATATTTTTATCTTTCATCGCGCCTCCATTGTTGGTGCTGCCACACTGGATTCTGCCGCGGCCTTGTCTTCTGCCTCGGCCTATCATTGCTTTTCTACTATTTCTGCTCTGGATATTCCTACATGTACAAAATATGTAAAAATATCTGCATTCTCTATAAATATTGAGTTTGTAAGTGATGATAACGGAATATCCAATATTTGAGCAAAGAGTCCATAATTCGATTCAAGTGGGTGTATATTAAATGCTTAAAGTACCATGAGAAGGGTAGTAAATAACTGTATTTTAGGCACTCATCAGTAGCCTATTATTTCTTTGCATCTTCTGAATACTAATAAGTGCTCAACTCACTATCACTTTCTACACTTTTCATGGGCACTTATCATTAATTCTACACCTACTTGAACCAATGCATTTACTTAATGTGATATATTAGGGATTATGCCATTTAAGATGATATTTTTATAAAAAGCATACTTTACTGCATTTTCATATCTGTGCAGGAACAAGTATTGTCGAGGCAGGACCTGATGCCGAGGCAGTAGAGGATAAAAAGCAATATGGCAAGCAAACTGAAGAGAAAAATGAGGAGAACGTTGCTGAATAAGAAGCCCAAAGATCGAAGCTGGACAACATACCAAAAGCCCAAGGACAAGGCCACACGGGAAAGAAACCTTCTAGAAGATTAAACTTGGAAATATGTAACCTAAGCACATAACTTGTTCTCTACTCCAAGTTGTACTCTAATTAGGAAAGGTTTGCCCTAGGATAGGCCTATATAAGGCATAGCCGTTCAAGGGACTAGAGAGAACCAAATTTTGAGAGAGTTCACCTTAGGAACAATTCTTCCCATCATGTTCCAAGTTTTCTTAGGGTTTAGGTAAAAGTTGTTGAGCATTAGTAAGAGGAGATTCTATCTTGCTTCTTGTTTCAATGCAATAAAATATCAAAGTTTGCTTACTCTTTGTCATTGTTTGTTCTTGCATCCAAGCCCGGGAGGGAAGTTTGTAAGTAATCTATTTGTCTAGACTCGGAAGAGTTAGACTCACGAAAGGAGTAAGTGCGGTATTCAACTTGATTGGAGAATACTAACTCGGACTAGGGATAGATTAGGGTTTTAGCGGCTAAAAGTAGTGTGGGATTGGTTGTTGGTTATAATTAATTAACGCGGGGAGGTATCATCAAGGATTGACCATCAACAATGTTTCAACTTAGGGATAAGTGGAGCCATTAAAGAACACTTTGCCGAACTTTGGTAAATCTGCCCAAGAGAAAGGGATTGTCGCGGCAGAGAATATTGTCGCTGCCGAAGACAGTATCTGTAGTACTACCAAGACAACATAGTGCAATTGCATTGGACAAAAGTAGATCAATCAAATCCACTATACAACATAACTGGATCCTACCCTCTTTCTCAAATTTCTCCTCACCCTATTTAGTTTATTTTATTTAGTTTAATCGAGTCCACATTTTGCCACTTATGAAAGTTTATGTAAACATAACACGACACCACTGTGCAATCCCTCATAAACACATCACGGTACCAATGTGCCAGGTTATGCACCACTGTGCAATCCGTCACAAGCGTCACTACGCCAACATTTAGCACCACTTGTGCCTTCACTCATATGCGCCACTACGCAAGGATAAATATCGTGGTTAACGATAGGCCCCCATAAGCATTATCCCACTCTAATTTCCGAATAAGCATCATCGTGCATTTTTATCACAAGTGCCACCGTACTAAAGCAAATGCCACGTTGATTCCATAAAAGGCATTACACTCAACTTATTTGTGTTTTTACTTTTATTTTACAGAGCAAGAAGATCAAAGGAAGCATATTAAGTACACCAATCCCGGAGGAGACGATAACTCGATAATATTTATCACTTTATTACTTGACGTGTATACTTGCACTCCAATTGCGCATATTTAGTATGTATCAAGTTTTTGGTGCCGTTGACGGAGATTGACAACTAAATTTTGTTTTCTTTATTTTCTTGCTTTTATTTTAGTTATTTTTATTTTTCTTATTTTTATTTTTATTAGATTTATTTTTGGTGTATGACCAAGTCCAACCCTAGCAATCCACTTTACGAGATTGATTTAAAAATCGAAAGAACCTACCAAGGGTTGAGAAGACAGATCCAAGGAGCCATGGCAGTAAATCAAGGAAACCAAAACCTACCTGCAGGGAATGGAGGCCTTCAGCAGCAACCACTACCGCATTCTCTGCCGAGGCAGCTAACTGTTAGAGATTTTCTGGTGGAAGATCTGAATGGATTGAACTCTAAGTTGTTACACCAGAGATAGAAGCAACCCACTTTGAACTCAAACCTGTGATGTTCAATATGCTTAATACTATTGGACAATTTAGTGGGTTTGCAACTGAAGATGTCAGGCAGCATCTCAATCCTTCATCGAAGTATGCAACTTATTTAAAATTTAAGGAGTCCATGAAGACATTTTGAGATTAAAACTTTTCCCCTATTCACTGAGGGATAGGACCAAGACCTGGTTGAATAGCATTCCGGCAGGATCTATTGGATCTTAGAGTGAACTCTGCCGAGAATTCATTACGCGATTTAATCCTAAAAACTTATATGATCGAATCCGTAACGAGATTACTTCTTTTAGATAGGCTGATGACGAACCTATGTACGAGGCTTGGGAACGCTACAGAGAGTTACTAAACAAATGTCCACTACATGGATTTCCACTATGGACATAAGTAACCATGTTCTATAATGCCACCAATACCTCGACAAGGATGATGTTGGTTGCCTCGGCAAATGACACACTCCTTCACAAAGCTCCGGAAGAAGATATTGAGATTCTCATCAAACTCGCAAGAAACGATTTTCAATTCCCTACTTCTAGGCGAGGAGGATTAAGACGCCAAGACACAGTGAATGAACTAGAAACCAACAATTTAGTGGCAACACAATTGACATTTAACTAAGATGGTTCAGAACATGCAAGCACAGTAGAATACTCACGAGGTAAAAACGATCAATTCTTCTAAGTATATACAAAATGAAGAATCTGTTTTTTATGTGGAAATTACAATCAGAACAACAATATAATGTCAAACACATATAATCCTGTATGGAAAATGCACCCAAACTTTTCTTGGAGCAATCCTAATAATGCCTTGAACCCCACCAACCAAACTTCAGGATATCAGTATACACTGCCGCAGCAACATGCTCAGCAGTCAATGCTGCCGCAGTAGATGCATCAGCAACAACCTATGAACTTATTAGAAAATACTCTCAAGACCTTCATAATGAAAATAGAATCATATATGGCTGAGAACAACAGTTTCATAAAGAGGACTGATGACTTTATGAATAGAACAGAGATGAGGATGCAAAACCAGGAAGCTACTATTAAATCACTAGATAACCAAGTTGGTCAATTTGCTCAAAGATAGAATACTAGACCATAAGGGGGACTACCTAGCAATACTGAAGTTGCTAAGGGAATGGGCCATGAACAATGCAAAGTAATCACTACAAGAACTGGCCTATAGCTTAAAGAGACAATGGGCAAGCCAGCAACCAAAGTTCCACCAGCAACACATGAGGAATTAGACAAGGAGGACTCGGATGCTGAATAATTTTACCAAGAGAACACTACCCTCGCATACAGCTCGGTAGGACCTGAACAAGCTGCCGAGGCAACAAGAAACACAATGGTTCCAGGTATTAAATTCCAAGCCAATGAGACCCTAAAAGAGATGAGACCACCACCATCTTTCCCACAAAGGTTGAAAAAAAACAGGATCACCACTTTAAAAAGTTCTTGGATATTCTAAAGCAAGTCAAAATCATCTTGCCTTTTATTGAGGCAATTAAACAAATACCCAACTATGCTAAATTCCTGAAAGACATTGTGTCTAAGAGAAGGAAGCTAGGTGAGTTTGAGATAGTGGCAGTAACTGAAAGATGCATGGCAATGCTGCACAATCACATGTCACCCAAACTGAAGGATCCTAGATGTTTTACCATACCTTGTGCGATTGGTAACAATTATGAAGGAAAGGCATTATGTGACCTAGGAGCAAGCATCAACCTCATGCCCAAATCAGTTTTTCAAAAGTTTGGAATAGGAAGGGCAAAGCGTACCATAGTATTGCTCCAACTTGCGGATAGATCTTATGTGCATCTTGAAGGAAAAATAGAGGATATATTGGTAAGGGTAGACAAGTTTATTTTTCCTGTCGACTTTCTTGTCCTTGACTGTGAAGCAGATGATAATACATCGATCATCCTAGGAAGACCTTTCCTTGCTACTGGACGAACCTTAAGTGATGTGGAGAATGGAGAATTGACAATGAGGCTCAATAAACAACAAGTCAAACTCAATGCATTCCACAATTTGAAAAATTTTGATAATTCTGAATGCAAGGTCCTCCACACAACAGATGCAGATATCAAAATATCCTGCCTAGGCAGCACGCTCGGCAGATTATTTGGTAAAAAAATCAAGCTTAAAGAGGAGGCAGAAGATACGGATGGACACAAAACAGAAGGGAATGACCAACACTTGAAGAAAAATCCAGGCCAACAAGAGATAAGCAAATTGGGAGATGCATTTACATGCACCCCACTAGTAACATAATCTTTTCCCTTCTACTTTATCTATTATATTAGGATTAGTTTTAAGTTTGGATTTATGTTTTTATTCTTTTTAATTTTTGTTTTTGAAATTTTTTATTTTCAGTTTTTTTAAGACAATAAAAGCAAGAATAAGGGAGAAATAGTTCACAGCAGGAATTCTGCCGAGGCTGTAAACAGTGTTAGAAGCCATAGCAGTCCCAATGGGTAGAAACAGTGTAACGGCTATCTGCCGAGTTTTACGCCGCGATAGAAAATGCTAACGGGTAGTAATTTCAAAACGGATATAAAACGGCTAGTAGTTTAAACGGCTACAAGGCCGAGGCCTATATAAGCAATATCCTTCTTTTGAACTATTCACTCTTGCATTCTTGATTTCTTTAGAATTATACTAAATCTTACTCTCACAATACTCTCTACTTACTCACAATTCTTCTTGAGATTTTCAAAATCTTTCCAAAACTCTCAATCTTTACAATAATCAATTTGCCCCCGCCACTATTGTAGACTGATTTAACAGTTCTTTTGTCGCTCGGTAATTGTGGGAGGAGCAAGGATTCCAACAATCTGATGAGGAAAACTTCGGCATCGAACGTTACTTGTTCGAAAGAATTCGATATCAAAAATCTCTTTAGAATTATACTAAATCTTTCTCTCACAATACTCTCTACTTACTCATAATTCTTATGGAGATTTTCAGAATCTTTCCAAAACTCTCAATCTTTACAATAATCGATTTGCCCCCGCCACTGTTGTAGACTGATTTAACAGTTCTTTTGTCGCTCGACAATTGTGAGAGGAGCAAGGATTCCAACAATCTGATGAGGAAAACTTCGGCATCGAACGTTACTTGTTCAAAAGAATTCGATATCAAAAATGGCAACTCTTCTTCCTACAACCTAAATAGGCAAATGCCACCATAGTGCGGGAATTTTATGCACATGGGCCGAGCAAGGATAATCTCTATGTCCACTGCTGAGGTAAGCCTGTCCGCCTTGATGCTGAAGCAATCAACAAGTTCTACGGTCTAGCACCAGAACATGATATTCATGCCGAGTTCATAGAAGACATCACCACCCAGGACTACGAGTTGGTCAAGGATAATCTTTGTTACAACAATACTCCTTGGGAAACCGGTGCCTATAAGGGTTCTGTAACAAGACAAAGCCTCAAGCCCGAGGACAAGTTGTGGTGTACCTTTGTCAAGAGACACCTCATCCACGTCTCCCACAACAACACAGTGGAACGCAAGAGATTGGTTATGATCCAACCCATCATCAACAAGAGGAGCATAAATGTTGGAGAGATTATCTTACGAAAAATACACGATTGTGGTAAGAAGGAACATGGACCTTTATATTTCCCCTGTTTAATCTCTGGTTTGTGTATTGTTGCAAGAGTACGAGTTGAAGACACGGATGAATACACACCACATAGGCAAGGATGGACAAAAGAATTCTGCCACAGAGTTATACAGATTACACAGGCAGAACCTGTCCAGGCAACACTGCAGCAGTTCACTGTCGACATTGTTGCCGGAGCCTAGTACACGACAGAGATATCGGGAACTGACCAAGCCACTACCACAGCAGACCCCTACCAAGAGATTCTTTAGAGGATGGCAACTATGGACCTTTACCAGCAAAGATATATGGAATATCAAAGAGACTTCAACAGCACTCTAGCCCAAATGATGATGCAGAACTTTCCAAACCAAGGGGCACAATTTCGAGAATTCCCTACAAACATATTCATCATAGTAGTGACCTACACAGAAACTACTCCAGCCCCAGGGCCGAGGCCATTCTTCTCCAGACTGCAACAACAGTTCAATAAAGCTGGCCTATCTAGGGCAGTAGGCGCTATCGCAACATCATCTGATAGCAGAAGAAGACCTTCCAAGCGAAGGGAAATCTTCAACACTCCCCAAAGATTCCCAATCTCAATGGGCAGTCTTTCAAGGGAAATCGATGAATACGTCTACCGCGGTTCATCCGATGCCAAGCCAAGCATCTAGAATGCTAGGGTAGATCCAGTGAATAAAGGAGGAACAGAGATAATGGACACTAAAGATGAAGGAGGAGAAGAGGTTAATACTCCAATGCAACGGGCAACACCAACGAGAGTTCAGCCACCAAGACGAGCAAAACCATCACCATTACCAAGGGCACTGCAATCAGCAGCTAGACAAAGGAAACAAATTATGGAAGAAAGCTTTTCCAAATCTTTATAATTTATCTTCTTTCTTTTCATTGTTGCTCATAGAATTGCTTTTTTTACTGCTTATATTTTTTACCTACTACCTACCCCTAAATTAAGCATTAAGGACAATGTTTGGTTTGAGTTTGGGGTGTAGAGCCACTACCGAGGCAATTTAATGCCGCAGCCTTGCCATGAAAAGGAAGTTTTTAGTGATAAATTTTTTTTGTTTTATGTCCACTACTTTACTTGTAACTGTTGCCATACTCTTGCACTTCCGATCATCAGTATTATCTTAGTTTATTCTTGAAGGTAATAGAAATCTTTCTCCTTACCATAGTTAGGTTCTGTTTTGAAGGCTTAATTCTAGGATACTTAACGAGAAAAACTTAGAAGCTTACTATAAGGTTGAACTTTAAAAACACTTTTTGGACTTGTTTGGCTATAGGAATTCTTTTAATGAACTTAGGTGATAAAGACTTAGATCTTTGGAGAGGTGACTAGAGGTGCCTATAAACGACTCTAGGAAATACTCTTCTTCATGCTAGAGGTTCCCAAAATTGGCTCTAGTATGCATAAAAGAATAGAAAAAGAAATAAGGAGTTAAGAAGTAGAAAACACAATACTTGAGATGCTCGAAATTGGCTCAAGAAATTGTTGTTATAAGAAAGAGTACACTAAATCCAAGTCTATTTGTCTTGAACTTAGAGTTTATCTAAGAAGGCCTTTAATCAAACTTGTCCACAAAATGCACACACACACTAACCTTATAGTTTGTCTTATAGGTACACCATTAGGTAACCGAAAGGTTAAGTCTAAAAAATAGACATAGTTATGATGGGGAGAATAGATGGAAATATAAGACCAAGAGGGAATAGAGTTGGACAAATTGATGGTTTGCTTTGCTTGAGGACAAACAATAGTTCGAGTTTGGGGGTGTGATAAGTTCTCAACTCACTATCACTTTCTACACTTTTCATGGGAACTTATCATCAATTCTACACCTACTTGAACCAATGCATGTACTTAATGTGATATATTTAGGGATTATACCATTTAAGATGATATTTTTATAAAAAGCATACTTCACTGTATTTTCATATATGTGCAGGAACAAGTATTGCCGAGGCAATGGAATAAGGTCAAGGCAGGACTTGATGCCGAACAAGAAGCCCAAGGATCGAAGCTTAATAACATATCAAAAGTCCAAGGACAAGGCCACACGGGAAAGAAACCTTCTAGAAGATTAAACTTGTAAATATGTAACCTAAGCACATAACTTGTTCCCTACTCCAAGTTGTACTCTAATTAGGAAAGGTTTTCCCTAGGACAAGCCTATATAAGGCATAGCCGTCCAAGGGACTAGAGAGAGACGGATTTTGAGAGAGTTCACCTTAGGAACAATTCTTCCCATCAAGTTCTAAATTTTCTTAGGGTTTAGGTGAAATTTATTAAGTATTTGTGAGAGGAGATTGTATCTTGTTTCTTGTTTCAATGCAATAAAATATTAAAGTTTGCTTACTCTTTGCCATTCTTTGTTCTTGCATCCAAGCCCGGGAGGGAAGTTTGTAAGTAATCTATTTGTCTAGACTCGGGAGAGTTAGACTCACGAAAGGAGTAAGTGCGGTATTCAACTTGATTGGAGGATACTTACTCAACTATGGATAGGTTAGAGTTTTAACGGCTAAAAGAAGTGTGGGATTGGTTGTTGGTTATAATTGATTAATGTCGGGAGGTATCATCAAGGACTGACCATCAACAATGTTTCAATTTAGGGATAAGCGGAGCCATTAAAGGACACTTTGTCGAACTTTGATAAATCTACCTAAGAGCAAGAGATTGCTGCGATAGAGAATATTGTCGCTACCAAAGACAGTATTTTCAGTACTGCCGAGGCAGTGCAGTGCAATTGCATTGGACAGAAGTAGATCAATCAAATCCACAATACAACACAATTGGATCTTACCCTCTTTCTCAAATTTGACCTTACCCTATTTAGTTTATTTTATTTAGTTTAATCTACACTCATCTTATTTATGTTTTTATTTTTGTTTTACAGAGGAAGAAAATCAAAGGAAGCATATTAAGTAAACAAATCCTGAGGAGATAATAACTCGATAATATTTATCACTTTATTACTTGACATGGACACTTGCACTCCAATTACGCATATTTAGCACATATCAAATACAAACTCAAAGTAGAATTGATTCTTTTCAATCAAGTTGTCTTCAAGGTTTCCATAGATGAAGCTATAAAACGAAAATGTTTAATCATGTCAATAAAGTTGAGATGCTTCTACTTTCCATATTGCCTCTGCTGACATCATCTTAAGAGAAATACTCAGTCTTAGTGGAATCCAGGACCAAACTTTCCAACCACTTCAATCATTTCTTGATACAACAAAGAACAAGCTGCACTAAAATCCAACTTATTCTCGAAAATTTTGGACCCAATAGAGAATGTCTAAAGAAAGTTTGGTGTAGCTCGTTCTTTGTTGTATCAAGAAATGATTGACGCAGTTGGAAAGTTTGATCCTGGATTCCACTAAGACTGAGTCTTTCTCTTTGGATGATATCAGCAGAGGCAATTTAGAAAATAGAAGCATCTCAGCTTTATTGACATGATTAAATATTTTCGTTTTATAGCTTCATTTATGGAAACCTTGAAGACAACTTGCTTGAAAAGAATCAATTCTACTTCGAGTTTGTATTCATAAGATGCAAAGAAATAATGGGCTATGAGCAGATGTACAATCATTGTAGACACATGGACAAACAATAAATCTAAAGCTTTAATCAACTTCTTAGTTTCACCACCTTCGAGGACCTTTTCCCACAAGTCTGTTGATGCATCCTCGTATTTTAAGACCTCAAAGTGTCTTTTTGATTTATTTGATTATGATATTCAATATATTGGCCCAGAGAATGTTGTGCAAATCATCTTGGATAGTAGTTTCAACCATACTAGTATTTCGAATCATATCTTATAGAATTATGGAATCATTTTGTATCTCGTTGTGCTTCTCAATGTTTGAATCTAATATTGGTAGAATTTTCAAGGATATATTGGGTAAATTGATGTATTTTGCAAGCACAAACATTATCCGAGTTTCTATAGAATAATGTATCGATGCTTGATTTAAAGAAGTTTACCAAGAGATGAGAGCTCATAAAAACTAGAATAAAAAAGTCTATTTTCATTATTTTATCATTGCAATCAATTTTGAAATAGAGAATTAGATTGAAGCATATATTCAATAGTCCTGAATATAAACTAACTCCTTATATGCAAAGAAAACGCAGAGCATTTCTTGCATTGCCATTATAGAGGATAATCTCTTTTAGAGAACAATAGAGGAATGTGTGGGAATATCTATGTAACTTCTTAATTTTAGTCCCAAATCATAACCTTAAATTAGTAAAATCTCTAATTTGAAAACTAATTAATTAAGGAATTTTTTATTTAAACCTAATCGAAATTCAGTGTCTTACTCATAATTTCAAAAGGTTTAAGGTTTCTTTTGTAAAGTTGAGCAAATAGAGACCCTTTTTTAAGTAATTTTACCCTTTTATCAAAGATCATTTTCTCCAATTATTATGTTTTAGTTTTGATATGGGTCATAATTTCTCCATTTATTTCTTCATTTTTTTATTCCTACCTTCTTTGTTTTAATCAAGCCGAGTAAATATTCCTTTCCCCATTCAGATCTTCCCTTCGAATATGCTTTTGGTGTGAAAGGTAAGTTTCATTGTTAACTTTTTTCCATTATACTTCGGTTAACATATGATGTAGAGGGTATAGCGACCCTCTCATTAAAAATTAAAAATAACAAGTGTAATAAAAACGTCGTTGTTTTGAAAAAGATTAAAAATTAGGTTATAAAAATTGAGAAAATTGAAATTAGGAATTTAAAATAATTGAGAATTGATATTTAAAATTGGAAAATTAAAAAAAATTGAGAATATATCTCGAAAAGGAGAAATTTAAAAATTAGGGATTTAAAATTGAAAAAGGGAATTTTGAAATTAGGGTTAAGGATTTGAAAAATAATTGAGAAACTATGATTTAAAAATTTTGATTTAAAAATGTTAAAAAAACAAATTAAAAAGATGTTGGAAAATAATTTGAAATTTGTTGAAGAAATATTTAAAAATTGGAGTCGCCACCGATCACTTTGGTAAATCAGATACCGTAAAACCAAAGATTCAAATTAAATTAGGTTCGAGAGTCGGTTACTATTAAAAACGGTGTTAGTGTTTAAAACCACCCAAAATTTGGCACCTTTACAAAAATACTACTTAATTAATTTTGGAATTTCTGATTTTAAGTGGCATTAAATTAGGATTTGTTTAGAGATTCGAGTTTATTTTAAACGTTACGATATTCGAAAATAAACGCATACACCGCCACCACTACTCCTAATGTCGGGCCCGTTACGACCGAATATCAAAGCATCATATTGTTCTACTTATTAAGTTCCAAACTTAAACGTTACATGGTACATAAAAATATATAAAAGGACAAATATAATTACAATATGTCATCATAAACAAAATTAAATAAATAAAAAAATATATGTGATTCTTAACAAATTAGATAAGACAAAACTATATATAAAATGATGAAAAATGACACATATGACCAAAGTAAAAACACGTTAAATAAAAAATATAAAAGAAATAGAATAGAAAAAAAAAAGAAAATAAATCTAAGAAAAAAATAAAAGAGAGAGAACTCTAAAAATGGGTTAAACCAAAAGAAAATCGAAATTATAAGACGAAATAGAATAAAATAGAAAATTTGATCATCGAATAGTGAACAAAATTAAAGAAAAATAAAATATTATTGTTGATTTATGATAAAAATAGGGATTAAATTAAAATAAAAACCAAACTTGTAAATCAAATTAAAAAAATAAACAAATATTTGAAATAGTGAAAAAAAGTAATTAAAACAAAATAAAAGGGACTGCGGGAGTGGTTTAAGATACACAAAAGGTTTTATTATGTTAACCCAATTTTAAATGAGGGCTAATTATAAAACATAATTAAAATCTGAAAACCCCTCCTTATGTCATTTTCTAACAACCGAAAGAAACGATTTCTCTTAATTCTCTTTGGGAACCCCAAAACATGATGAACATTATGAATGTTCTTCATGAACCTAGGAGATACCCAGAAACCACCGGTATCTCCAGGTTATGGCCACCACCCACGGTGGCCGCGACTTTAAACACAACCAAAACTTAAATTTTTCGAACCCTCCTCCTTTATTTTAAAAACCGATAACAAAAAAACTCTTAAAAAAATGTAAAAATATTTGGTTTAGAAATTTTAGGTTTCTTTTACTATTCGAGAAACGAAGAATAAGAGAGAAAAATGAGATCTCTCCCCTTATTTGTCTCACCACCAGCAGCCCGAAGGCGCGAGGATTATTACCGACGAAGAAGGAGAATCCAAAGAGCAAATGACGTTACCCTCTCTCAAGGTAAAGTGATTCGAAACCCTAAAACTATTTCTTTTAATCTCTTGTGTATGCGAAACTGAAAAAGAAATTAGTTACCTCAAAAAGTTCTCTTTTCTATTGATTTCGAAAAAAGGTCGGGGAACCCCGGTTATATTTGTTTGTTCATTTTTTTATAACTGAACTATTAAAAGAAAAAAAGGAATTCAAATTCCTATTGGTTGATGCTCTGGATTTGTTTGTATTCATTTCCTGGCACTGCTTGAATTTCTGTCACAATTTTGTCTCTAAAATCCTCTACAATTGTTGCTTATTTCACTGAAATTCTCTGCAATTTGTTTATTAGCATATGCTTTGTATGAATCCTGACAATCAGTTTTATTGGTTTGCATGTGTTGGCGAGGTGGTTGGAGAAAGGACTGTCGAAATTATGGTCGGTCGGCGATCGGATGACAAACGAGATAATGAGTATTCGAAAGGTCACCCACGTGAGACAAACAAGCGGTAGATGCATGGGCGCGTGAAAGTCTAGAAGATCCTTCATCTGCTTTGATCTTGATTGTTAGATCCAGATTTGATCCAACGGTTGAGGATAGATTACGCAAGGAAGAATGAGGTTTTATTTAAATTAGGGTTTTTATTAAGTATCAAATTGAGCTACACGATTTTGGGCTCAAATTGGGCTTGTTGTAATTTAAAATATTATTGGGTTGTAATCTTATTAATGGACTATTATATAAATAAAAAACGAGCTTTTATTTAAATTAGGTTTAATATTATTGGATTTAATTTATATTTGAGTTTTTATTTATTTAATAAATCTATTATATATAAAATAATAATAATAATAATAATAATAATAAAATTAATAAAAAATAATAATGAATGACATAGTAATAATATAATAAATAAATGAACTAATTTAAAAAAGAAATCAAAAGTGCACGAGCCCTCTAGCCCAAGCGATTAACGGAACTGTTGTTGTTCCTTGAGGTCACGGGTTCGAGCACCAATGATGTTAGCAGAGTGATTGAGCAAACAATATCAAATGTTGGAGATTATATTCTAGAACAGATACTACTGTAATCACTATTAGCTTGTTCAAAAAAAAGTAACCGAAAGTGGACAAATAAAATAATACTATTAAATAAATAAAAAAAAGAAATATACATAATCAAAATAGTATTTTTTTGAATTTTTAAATGTACGATGTATTTGAATATCTATACACTTCAATTTTCACATGTGTTATGTATAATCAAATATGTATTATATTAATTATTTTTGGATTTTTATACAATGAATTAAACCAATTATTCAAAATTAGAGAAAATTTTAATTGGGTTTAAACCCTGAATAAAATTAATGATTGCATAGGGGGAGTATGGGTTTTCAGATTTAAATCTAGCTTATGAAGGGGAAGTATGTTTGTAAGTTTTTGGTTTGAATCAGAGTGTGAAAGGATTCTAAATAAGGGTTCAGTGGGAGGAATTGTGCAAATAAATGGGGTTTAGAGTGTCTGGAAAAACTTTGGGTTTTGCAATATTGACTCGTTGACCAACTTGACTCGTTGATCGAATCGACCCGTTGACCAACTGAAATTAGCGTTGACCTACTTACGTCAGCGTTGACCAATGTTGATGTAGTATTGACTTTTTCAATCCAGACTCACTTTATGTTTTTGACGTTCTGAGTCCGATGGCGCTGTCTGAAATTCGAACCAGAATTTTTTTAAGATATTTTTATACGAATACTTAATTGAAAGTTTATCTTTATCAGAATCTAAAATTGATTTATTAATTGCTTCAGGTGATGTGGATTCAGATAAGGAATTTCTTCCTTATTCTCTTGGACGACCTCCTGTTGCTCAGACTTCGGGATCCACACGTGAGTTTCTGGTTTATTTATTTAGTATCTTCTTTTATAATGGCATAATAATGATACGTATGTAAGTGTTATTCGTAAGTTTTACATCTACTCAATCTAGTGCTATGTCTGAGCTCGGTAAACGTCATTCTCGACGTTAAGCTAGCTGCCTAAGGTATGTCTCTCTCGATACTTTATGTATAATTTTATGTCTATATTATGTTGCTTTTGTGTATCTATATTGACTAGTTAGATTCTGTAATCTCTTAATTAAATTGTATGTTGTCATGCCATGCATTGTGATTGATAAGTGCTCAACTCACTATCACTTTCTACACTTTTCATGGGCATTAATCATCAAATCTACACCTACTTGGACCAATGCATATACTTAATGTGATATATTTAGGGATTATGCTATTAAAGATAATATTTGTAGAAAAGGCATACTTTACTGCATTTTCATGTGTACGCAGGAAAAAGTATTGTCGTGGCAGCAAACTTAGGCCGAGGCAGGACCTGATGCCGAGGAAGTAGAGAAAAAATAGCAATATGGCAGGGAAACTGAGGAGAAAAAAATAGGAGAATATTGTTGGACAAGAAGCCCAAGGATCGGAGCTGGACAACACGAGGAAAGCCCAAGAACAAGGCCACGTGAGAAAAAGCCTTCTAGAAGAATTAAAATTGGAAATATTTAATCTATGTACATAACTTGTTCCCTACTTCAAGTTGTATTCTATTTAGGAAAGGTTTGCCCTAGGCCAAGCCTATATAAGGCATAGCCGTCCAAGGGAATGACGGAGACGGATTGAGAGAGTTCACCCTAGGAACCATTGTTCTTCTTTCCATTATGTTCTAAGCTTTCTGAGGGTTTAGGTGAAAGTTGTTAAGTATTAGTGAGAAGAGATTGTATCTTGTTTCGTGTTTCAATATAATAAAATATCAAAGTTTACTTACTCTTTGCCATTTTTTATTCTTACATCCAAGCTCGAGAGAGAAGTTTGTAATTAATTTAATTGTCTAAACTCGGGAGAGTTAGACTCACGAAATGAGTAAGTAGGGTATTTGACTTGATTGGAAAATACTAACTCGACCTAGGGATAGGTTGTAGTTTCAACGGCTAAAAGAAGTGTGAGAATGGTTGTTGGTTATAGTTGATTAATGTCGGGAGGTATCATCAAAGATTATTTATCAACAGTGTTTTGACTTAGGGATAAGCAAAACCATTAAAGGACATTTTGCCTAACTTTGGTAAATTTGCCCAAGAGCAAGGGATTGTCGCGACAGAGAACACTAATGTTGCCGAGGATAGTAATCTGCAGTACTGCCAAGACAGTATAGTGCAATTGCATTGGATAAAAACAAATCAATCAATTCCACTATACAAATACAATTGGATCCTACCCTCTTTCTCAATTTGACATCCTTTTATTTAGTTTTCCTTAATTACTTTCTTAGTCAAAAACTCATCTACTTGTGTTTTTATTTCTTCTTACAGAGCAAGAAGATAAGAGAAGACATACTAAGTACACCAATCCCTGTGGAGACGATATTCAATAACACTTATCACTTTATTACTTGCGACGTGTTCACTTGTACTAATTGCGCATATTTGACACGCATCAAGTTTTTAGCGCCATTTTCAGGGATTGACAACTAAATTTTGTTTTCTTTATTTTTTTCTTTTTTTTTTATTTTATTTCTTTATTTTATTTTTATTTTACTTGGTTTATTTTTGGTGTATGACCAGGGCCAACCCAAGCAATCTTGTAACATCCCGATTTTGGGGTTAGAAGTTTGGGTATTAGTTAGTGGAATTCGATTCGGATCGGATTCTTCGGTTCGTTATTCCGGGAAAATATAAAATAATAATATTTTAATTAGACAAGTAATAATTTTGTGAAATGGTTTAGGAATATTAAAATTATATTTTAAAATTAAAAGAATGTAATTTGAACTTTAAATTGATTTTTAATTAAGTTTAATTATGTACTAGTGATCAAATTATAATTTTAGAAAAGATTTAGGGACTGAATGTGTGATTTTCAAAAATTGCTATTTTTAGTGACTAAATTGGAAAGCAAGCTATACTTAGAATGCTTAGAGGGCCATAAACCTAATTTATTTTTAATTAATGATTTATCCACCAAAATTATTTTTATAAAATGTTTTAAAAGATGATAATTTTATTTTCTTCCATAACCACTTATTTTCTCATCATTTTCTCTCATATTTTTTCTATTTTCTCTCTATCTTCTTCATCAATTTTTTTTCAATTACTTGCTGATTTCTTCATCTTTTTCAACAAGATTTATTATATTTTGTTCATCATTTCATTCTCTTCAAAGCCTACTTATTAATTTTTACAAATCAATATCAATTTTCAAGAAATCAAGGAGAGGATTTCTCATCTTTTGGTGGATCAAATCCCTAAGGTAACTTTGTTGAATTTTAACTCTTTTTTCTAATGTTCTTTATTGAAATTTCCAAGTATTAGCTTGCTAATCATTCAATAAAACTTGATTTTATGTTTTCAATGCTAGATCTAATTATTTTATGAATATTTTTGTGAAATCTTTTTAGATCTCATTCAATGTTGTAATTAGATGGATTTAATTAAGATATTATGTTATTTAATTGATTAAATGAGTCTTCAATCGATGGTAAATTAATTTAATCCCGGAATAATGCAATTAGTGTTGTTTTAAGGTAGTTTTTGGTTGTTTTAGGGTTTGTTTTAGGTGTTTTATTATTTCTGGAGGTATAAGGAAGATTTAGATGTGTTTTTGGTTCATAATTGGTGTGGATTAGATGTTAGATTCATTAGGTTTTGGGCTGATGCTGTTTGGATGCGTTTCGGCTTAATTTTTGGTCTTTTCGGCTAAGTTTTTGATAGATTTATAGTGATCGGATGTGGCTGCTGGCATTAGCATGTTGTCACAGGGTTAGACTCTTGACCTAGCTGAACCGCGCGGCCTTAGTCGATGTTCTTAGACAAACAACTAAGTCAGCCTAAAAACTCGTTCGGGAAGATCAAACTTCCTAAGGCACTAAGAACGCGGAATCGTTCTAGCAAAAAGCAAACTATGACTATGGCTACTCAAGAACGAAAAGAAGAACGCGAAGAACACAAAGAACAAATGATTTTAAAATTTTGAATGCCATACTTAATATAACAATATAACATATTTATTATAATAAAAATAATGGTAGATTCGATCTAATATTCAATCTAATATTCAATATAATATTCAATCTAATGCTGATAGAATATAATAATTAAGAATATAATAATTATATTTTCTTTCAATTTAAAATTTAAAAATTATTTTAATTATTTAATTCTATTTAGTTTAGAGTTCTTTCGAGTTTTAGAGTGAATGCCACTTGATTACTCAAAGATGAGATGATCCAAATGAGACTAGGGAGGTCTCTATTTATAGTCGATTCCCCTTACATCCGACGGTTCCCACTGATTTACATCGATGACTAGGATCATTTCCTACCAACCACAATGGCACAATCCTAAGAATAATCCCTGTTAACTAAGGAAACAAATCCTAAAATACAAGGAAAGTTTACAAGGCCAAAATGGCTATCTTTTAGAATCCTCAATGGTGATGAGTGCCTAAAAGGTAGTTATTACTACCCTTCTTATGGTACTTTAAGCATCTAATATACACCCACTTGAACCGAAATATAGACTCTTTGCTCAAATATTGGATATTCCGTTATCATCACTTACAAAGTTAATATTTATAAAGAATGCAGATATTATTACAATTTTTGTACATGCAGGAATATCCAAAGCTGAAGCGGCAGTAAAGTAGTGTAGCGGCCGAGGCAGAAGCATGGCCACGGAAGAATCCAGTGTGGCACCACCAATAATGGAGGCGCATCAAAAGATAAAAATATAAAGAATATTCTGGAAGACACAACACATCAATTGGATAAGGCTAGCATGCTCAAAGCCCAATTCAAAGACTAAGCGGGAAACCATTTTTAGAAGGCGGTAAACTTAGAAATATCAGAATCCTTGAAGAAGACTTGTTCTCTACTCTAAGTTGAATTCTATTTAGGAAAGGTTTACCCTAGGTTAAGACTATAAATATACTAGCCGGCCATATTGTCTAGGAGAGCCTATTTGTAGAGAAAACCCTTCCTCCCTAAGAATTGTACTTCCACGATAACATGTTTTAAATTTCTTAGGGATAGGTGAAGGTTGTTGATATTAGTGAGAGGAGATTGATTCTTTATTCTTGTTCTTATGAAATAAAATCAGAGTTTGCTTATCCTATTGTCATTCCTTGTTCTTCTATCCAATCCCGAGAGGGAAGTTTGCAAGTAATCTCTTTATCTAGCATCGATAGGTGTAGATTCAAGAAAGGGGTAAGTACGGTGTCGGCGACACTAACTCAGCCTATACCCTTGTGGAGGCATTGAGGGGTAGGTTAAGAGTTTCAGCAGCTAAAAGAAGTGTTGGATTGGTTGGTGGTTAGCTTTGGTTTACACCAAGAGGTATCGTCAAGGACCGAGCATCAACAGTACTTTGACTCAGAGATGAGCGGAGTCACTTACGGACACTTTACTGAACTTTAATATTTCTACCCACGAGCAAGAGATTGTCGCGGCAAAGGAGCACCAGCATTGCCGAGGTAGTATCTTCAATACTGTCGAAGCAGTATTGTGCGATTGTATTGGACAAGAAGGAGATCAATTGAATCCACTAATTGACACAACTGGATCCTACCTGCTTTCTCTATAATCGTTCCCAACTCTTTATTTTATGTTTTGTTATTTACTTATTTAGTTGGATAATGTAACATCCCAATTTTGGGGTTAGTAGTTTGGGCTTTAGTTAAGAGAATTCGATTCGGGTCGAATCGGGTTCTCTGGTTTGTTATTCCGGGTAAATATAAAATGAGAATACTTTTAATTAGAAAAGTAATAATTTTGGAATATGGTTTAAAAATATTAAAAAGATGTTCTAAAATTAGAAGACTGTAATTTAAACTTTAAATTGATACATAAGTGACCAATTTGTAATTTTTGGAAAATAATGGGGGATTTAATTATAATTTTCGGAAATTGTTAATTTTAGTGAATAAATTGGAAAGAAAGCTTAGAATCCTTAGAGGGTCGTAAACCCAATTTAATTTTTAATAATGATTTATTCCCTAAAATGCTTTTTAATTAGTTTAATTAAAGATGATAATCATTTTCTCACTTAACTACCTTTTTTTTCTCTCATCTTTTTCTCTCGTTTTCTCTCCATTTTCCTTCATCTATTTTATTCAATTCTTTTCTAATTTTTCCATCTTTTTCCACAAAGATTACCTTATTTAATCATCTTTCTATTCTTTACAAAACCTAACCATCAATTTTATCAAATCAACACCAATTTGCAAGGAATCAAGAAGAGAAAACTTCATCTTTTTGGTGGATAGATCTCAAAGGTAATTTGCTGAATTTTAACTCTTTTTCTAAGGTTCTTTATTAAAATTCCTATGTATTAGCTTGCTAATGTTTAAATGAAACTTGATTTTATGTTTTCAATGCTAGATCTAATGATTTTATGAATGTTTTTGTGAAATCTTTTAAGATCTCATTCAATATTGTAATTAGATGAATTTAATTGTGTTATTAAGTCAATTAAATGATTAATTGAGTCTTTAATTGATGGCACATTAATTTAATCCCAGAATAATGCAATCGGTGTTGTTTTAAGGTGATTTTCGGTTGTTTTAGGGTCTGTTTTAGATGTTTTAATGTTGCTTGAGGTATAAGGATGGTTTAAATGTGTTTTTGGTTCATAATTGAAGTGGATTAGATGTTAGAATCATTAGGTTTTGGGCTGATGTTGTTCGGATGCGTTTCGGCTTAGTTTTTGGTCTTTTCGGCTAAGTTTTCGGTAATTTTGTGGAGGTTTGATATGGCTGCTGGTTTAAGCATGTTATGATGTAAATATGCTCTGTTTTTAATGATGTAGAGGTAGTGCAAGAAGGTGTATAAGTGGCTGGTGCATTGGCGTTTCCATCGGAGCATCGACGAAGGCTCGTTTTGCTTGTCGGTGAGTATTTTTCAGACTTAAAGCGAATCATATTGGTACAGTTCTATTTTGGGGACTATGGAAGAGTGTGAAAACTTTCCATAGTTCAAGAGTAAGTGAAGTAAATGTTTTTTATATATTAACATGAGCTTCGGCTACATTTTGTAAAGACATTGATGTTGGTAATGCAATGAGATTTTTGGAAATGCATAAATATTATTTTGAATTTGTGCATGCATGGTTTAAAAAGACATACATTGTTAAGGAAAATATGGAAAATGAATTTGGAATATATGTGGTTATTTGCCTTTAAATTAAAGGTGCCATTGGGCATGACTTTCAGTTCATTTGTTGAGCACATTATGGTTGTACTGTGAGCTGAAAATGAATAGGAATATTATGTGGTTATTTGCCTTGAAATTGATGGTGCCATTGGGCATGACATTTGGTTCATTTGTTAACATATTATGCATGCATTATGAGTAGCAAATTATCATGCATATTTGATTATGATATTGGCTTAGTGACACTAACTTTGGATTCGAATACGAATGACATGTCATTAGGATTGTCTTAAGTGCACTATAAACATTATTGAGAATAAAGAATATTGCCTACACGTAACAAGGGTGACTATATGTCCAATCGTGCATGGTAGAGTCGCCTATACGTAACAAGGGTGACTATATGTCCAATCGTGCGTGGTAGTGCTATAAGGGTAACTTGGTGTCATGTCTATGGTGACTTGGTGTCATGTCAATGATGACTTATTGTCATGTCAATGGTGACTTCGTGTCATGACAAGATTAATGGTCTCTAACAATAGATCCGTGTATTCGGTGAACTTAAGATTCACAATAAGTGATCACTAGAAGCCAATATGCATACATGGATTAAAAGAGAACATTTTGCATCATTCATGAAATGTATTGATAATGTTGAACATACTCAAGAAAGTGATTTGATGTTATAGACATGGACGTGGAATGTTAAGCATGCATGTTTTTAATGATGCATTGCAAACTATGGTTTCTTTATGGTTTTAAATAGATGCATTGATGATCTTGTGTAGAGCTTCCTCACTAAGAATGTTTGCTTAAGCTCTCTTTTCATCCTTGCAGAAAAATAAAGGCACTCGGGACTACATTCAGAGCATGGAAACCAAAAGAAAAGGTTACTTCAAATTCGGTATGTTTTTAGGTTGTGCTTGAGCCGAAGATGTTCACTTAGTGTGATGGAATTTTTAGGTTCTAGACCTAAAGTTTCGAAACCTTAGGGAAGGTTTCGAAACCTTTGCCAAACAGTTTCGAAACCTCTCGGAAGGTTTCGAAACCTTGCGGGCAATTTCAATTCTGGAAAGTTATTGGACGTGAAAAGTTTCGAAACCTTCAGGGAAGTTTGAAACCTTTTTCAAAAATTTTTGAAACCTTTATGAAAGGTTTCGAAACCTTTGACTGCTAGAAATTGATAGTTGCTGGAAATTGTATTTTAGTCCCGAATATCTTTCTTTGTTCAATTAGGGTATCTATAGATGTTATTTTGAGCTAAAATTTCACATGAATACATAAAGTTGATTTAATTTCAAGATTACTAACTAAATTTGGAATAAGTCCTTATAGTTTGAAAGATTTACATTTTGGTCCTTAAATTAGTGAAACATGCAATTGATGAAGTTAGAATGCTCCGTTTGAGTTGAAATTTTTCGTGAGGGATACTCGTATGTTTAATTTAAATTTGATGAAAAGAATTTCTACTTTGTTATTAGAATTTAAAAGTTTTATGTTTTAGTCCTTAATTTACTTAAGTGTTTAATCGGATATTTGTTTATGATCGGATTGTTTCCATTAATGCCTTATATGAGACCTTGACATGTAGGAATACAATTATGTATCTAGAAGAAAAAAATATAACGGTTTTAGGGTTGTATATCGAATCGGACCTTCGCGGGTTTGGTTTGATATTCCCCGTGTAACCCATTATTGCCGATTCCGTCTAGGTCGGGCTAAGGGGGTTACAGATAAAACAAACCATCTTATTTATGTTTTTATTTTATTCTCAGGAGCAAGGGAATGAAGAAAGACATATTAAATATACCAATCCCTGTGGAGACGATACAAGATATACTTATCATTTTATTACTTGACGACATGTACACTTGCACTCAAAATAGCGCTTATACCACGCCTATCAAGTTTTTGGCGCCGTTGCCGAGGATTGGCAACTAAATTTTATCTTCTTTAATTTTCTTGCCTTCTTTATTTATTATTTTTACTAACATATTTTTTTCTTTTTCTTAAAAAAAGGAGAAAGAAGCAAATCTATTCGGGAGTTGATGTTGTAAGATATGAATCGAACTAATCAAGAATTTTCTAGATTAATTGATTATTATCTATGCCAACCAAGAGCAACCCAACAAGTTTTTGCTTGGGCAAATTTTTGTTTCAATTGCGGAGATGATCATTTAGTTAGCAATTGCCCATACTGTTCTGGAACCAATGACCACAGAGAGGACCATAGATGGAATCAACAACAAAATCCTTCATGGTATAATCAAAATACTCAAATTTTTTGTTATCATGACAATTTTGTTGATGTTACAGATATGCCATGGCAATATAATTCTTCTCAAGAATATCCAAATTCACTTGAGGCAACATTGAAAGCATCAATGGCTAGAATTGAAGAATTATGACAGAGCAATCAAGGTTCATGGATGCACCCTTGAGGGATTCGAAAAATCAATTGCATGCTCGGGATAACATAAACCAACAATTAATCCTTGGGGATACTGAAATCCCAACACTAGAGGACAAAAAGGAAATTCCGGAATCTCTGAGTCCAGAACATGTTAATGAGAAAGACTGTCAAATAGTGGATGAGTCTGCCGAGAGTCCGGACGCGACAGTAGAGAAGCCTGAACAGGGCAATGTCACTATACCATTCCTCGAGGCCAATGAGAGAAATGCTCTAGAAAATTTCGAGGAGTCTGATTTCCAAGACGTTACGGCAGCAATGATGCTGAAAAAGGAAATTGAGGATTACTCTCACTCATTACTACCGAGGCAGTTACATGAAGACATGTTCGATCAACAAGATGGCAATATCGTAATAATGGAAAATGAGATGGTACTGACTAAACCTTTTGAATACTTTCAAAACTCATATCTACCATTGCATGTATATTTCGAGGAGTCAACGTTACAAGATTTGAAGCCGTCACAAATAGGATATGATTGTTTGAAAGATGATATTTCTATGGTAACTCCATCTAATATTAGTTCCAACCTAAAGTCTCTACTGATGGAGAATTCTAAGAAGCATAAAATACAATGTGGGTTGATTCTTGAAGACTTCAAGAAAGATGGTTCTTCAATTGACTTACACCGAATTTTGGCAAAAGATTGCCACGACGATTGGCTATCACAGCAATCGCCACGACAACAAAGGCTATATCCAACTATGATGGAAGTGAATGACAATGAGGTAATTAAGTGGTTGGATATTGATATAATTTTTTCTAACAATTTATTTTTGCCTTCAGAAACAATATCAAGATGGAGGACATGCATGGAGGACAAGAGAAAACGAAAGAAAGACACCTCCACCAAGATAATACAAAGGGGACTATCCATATTTATTATGGTCCAAACCTTTTTGGGCATAATTGTAACTCGTTGGAGGGTGCAGATAGACTATAAGAAATATCGGAAACGACCCTCCATAAGTTTTCTTTATATTCTTATTTTTCTCTTCTATTTTATTTGGTATTTTCATGAATTCGCTTAATTATAGTATTTAGGAATAAATATCTTCTCATTATTTGAATATTTCTTGATGTTTATATTTTTAGGTTAGGACAATAAATTAGGAATAACAGAGAAGTAGTTCATAGCAGGAAGTCTGCTGCCGTGGCAGTGCATAGTGTCAGAGTCGTAGCAGTCCCAACGAGCAGAACAAGGTAACAGCTAGTCTGCCAAGATTCTTGTCGCGGTAGTAAATGAAAACGGCAGTAAAGACCAAACGGCTACATAGCCAAGGCCTATATAAGCACCTTCTTTCTCTTGAACTATTCACTCTTGCATTCTTGTTTCTTTAGAATTGTTTACTCAATCTCTCTCTTGTTATATTCGTTACAATCTCAAAACTCTCTTATTTTTCTTAGAATCTTTCCAGGAAACTCTCCCTTTACTATCTTTACTTGTTTTATTAATTTTACCTGCTGTGTAATTTGAGCATTGATGATAATGCTCGGTTTGAGTTTGGGGGAGATTAAAGGTGTAGAAGTACTGCCGAGGCTACCCACTGCCGAGCCATTACCATAAAAGGGATTAATTTTTTTTGAATTTTTTTAATATTCTATTTTCTTGAACTTATGTTGTAATTTTGCATTGTCCTATGTCAGCTTTGCTTTAGTTTACTCCTTTATGGCTATAAAATCTTTCTCCTTACCATGCCCTGGTTCTGTTTTGAAGGGATAACCATAGGATACTCATGGAATATAACTTAGAAGCTTGCTTTAGGGTTAGACAGAAAATAAACACTTTTTGGACTTGTTTGATTTAGGAGTTCTTTAAATAAACTTCGGTGAGAAAGACTTAGAACTTGTTGGAAAAATAACTAGAGGTGCCTATCACCGGCTCTAGTTTTGCTCTCCTTCATGCTAGAGGTGCCCGAAATTGGCTCTAGTATGTTAAATAGGTAGTTAATAAGAAAAAAGAATAAATAAGAAAAGGAAATAGAAAATGCATATCTTGAGGTGCCCGAAATTGACTCAAGACTTGTTGTTTTAAGGAGATAGCTTTAGTCTAAGAGTCTATTTGTCTTGAACTTAGAGTTTATCTAAGAAAACCTTGAATCAGCCTTGTCCATTAAATGCACAAACTCACCTAGCCCTATAGTTTGTTTCTTAGTAAAAGTGCTTGGGTAAACTAGTGGCTAAAACGGAGATATAGACATGACCATGGTTGGGAGAATAGATGGAAAAGTAAGACCAAAGGGGAGTAAGGTTCGACAAGTTGATGTTTGGCATTGCTTGAGGACAAGCAATAGTTTGAATTTGGGGGTATTAGATGAGTGCCTAAAAGACAATTATTTACTATCCTTCTTATGGTACTTTAAGCATCTAATATACACCTACTTGAACTGAAATATAGACTCTTTGCTCAAATATTAGATATTTCGTTATCATCACTTACAAAGTTAATATTTATAGAGAATGCAGATATTATTACAATTTTTGTACATGCAGAAATATCCAAAGTCGAAGCGGCAGTAAAGCAGTGTAGTGGCCGAGGCAGAAGACCGGCCGTGGCAGAATCCAGTGTGGAAGCACCAACAATGGAGGTGCATCGAAAGATAAAAACATAGAGAATATTTTTGAAGACACAACGCATCAATTGGACCAGGCTAGCGTGCTCAAAGCCCAATTCAAAGACCAAGCGGGAAACCCTTTTTAGAAGGCAACAAACTTGGAAATATCAGAATCCTTGAAGAAGACTTGTTCTCTACTCCAAGTTGAAGTCTATTTAGGAAAGGTTTACCCTAGGTTAAGACTATAAATATACTAGCCGACCATATTGTCTAGGAGAGCCAATTTGTATAGAAAACCCTTCCTCCCTAAGAATTGTACTTCCACGATAACATGTTCTAAATTTCTTAGGGATAGGTGAAGGTTGTTGATATTAGTGAGAGGAGATTGATCCTTGTATTCTTATGCAATAAAATAAGAGTTTGCTTATCCTATTTCCATTCCTTGTTCTTGTATCCAAGCCCGAGGGGGAAGTTTGCAAGTAATCTATTTATCTAGCATCGATAGGTGTAGATTCAAGAAAGGGGTAAGTACGGTGTCGGCGACACTAACTCAGCCTATACCCTTGTGGAGGCATTGAGGGGTAGGTTAAGAGTTTCAGCAGCTAAAAGAAGTGTTGGATTGGTTGGTGGTTAGCTTTGGTTTACACCAAGAGGTATCGTCAAGGACCGAGCATCAACAGTACTTTGACTCAGAGATGAGCGGAGTCACTTACGGACACTTTACTGAACTTTAATATTTCTACCCACGAGCAAGAGATTGTCGCGGCAAAGGAGCACCAGCATTGCCGAGGTAGTATCTTCAATACTGTCGAAGCAGTATTGTGCGATTGTATTGGACAAGAAGGAGATCAATTGAATCCACTAATTGACACAACTGGATCCTACCTGCTTTCTCTATAATCGTTCCCAACTCTTTATTTTATGTTTTGTTATTTACTTATTTAGTTAGATAAAACAAACCATCTTATTTGTGTTTTTATTTTATTCTCAGGAGCAAGGGAACGAAGGAAGACATATTAAGTATACCAATCTCTATGGAGACGGTACATGATATACTTATGATTTTATTACTTGACGACGCGTACACTTGCACTTAAAATAGCGCTTATACCACGCCTATTGTAACCCCCTTAGCCCGGCCTGGATGAAACCGGCACTAATGGGTCACACGGGGAATATCAAACCAAACCCGCGAAGGTTTGATTCGATAAACAATCCTAAAAAACCGTTATACTTTTTTTTCTTTTTATTTTATCTTACCTAGATGCACGATTAACCTCCTATGTCTAATTAACTCAAATAAGACAGAGACAGACGCAGTTCATTCACTATAAGTAAATCAATCAAACGCATACATGATTAGGAACCAAAAACGTAAGGAACTAATTTACATCACCATATTCATAATCAATCCACCGGATAACAAATAAACAAGCTTAACACATTCAACATACAGTTCAGATCATACAAGGTATCTTAA
Organism: Abelmoschus esculentus; assembly: GCA_035048815.1. Lineage (NCBI taxonomy): Eukaryota > Viridiplantae > Streptophyta > Magnoliopsida > Malvales > Malvaceae > Abelmoschus > Abelmoschus esculentus. Next base: position 13,313,394 of record JAUCBN010000007.1, on the reverse strand, counting down.
GTAATCAATTTTACGTTCTAGCATTTATGGACTTAATTGCAAAGTATGTATTATTAAACATTTCATCCATCTTATATCATACGATGTAAGTACGGGTTAAGGCATGAGTCCTGGTGTCACAACTCTACCTAAACTACTCATAGATCCATTATTTTCACTTACTAACTTTAGTCCCACGTTTCATGCATTTAAAACTCTCGATTTGCCCTTTTAAGCCAGGTGTTTCGATACAGACCTTGGAGTGTTTCGGAACACGTCACCTGTTTCGAAACAGGCCATAAAGTGTTTCGAAACAGACAACTTTTGTAGCATTTGGTACCGAACACTGGTTCGATACAAGCATGTCCAGTAGCATAAGGGTATCGATACTGCCACAGGGTGTTTCGATACCCCCTGCATCTTGGGCCGAGTGAGACCTGTTAAGCTAATTTAAACCACCCAAGCATAAACATTAGTAACCCAAAACTATATGCAATATTCCTAGGTATCATCATCAACATAACCACACCTCAAACATCAGAAAAGATAACAAGGAGATCTATAGGCATGCTTCCTAAAGATTGAATAGCAACATAACAACCATACTAAGTCATGCTTCAACAATACAAATTAAACAAAAGTTCAACTATTTATAACCAAACAATAAAGGTCTTATTACAACATGAAACAAAGCCTAAGTCCTCACTTCTCTCATAGATTGGGTTACACATTGCCTTGCCCAATTCATTTGCCAAAAACATACCAAATTCGATGTGATCTTCCCCTTCGTTTCCTTGCCTCGAACGAAGCTCCAAGTGCCCTTATTTTTCTGCAAAGATGAAAAGAGAGCTTAAGCAAACATGCTTAGTGAGGTAGCTTCACAAAAGATCATCAATGGATCTATTTAAAACCATATTGAAACCATAATTTGCAAAACTTTGTTAAATCATGCATGCTAATATTTCATGCCCAAATTCATTAAATCATATGCATCCTTGAGTTCACATAACCTTGTCAAAACAATTCATAAATGATGCTCAAACCTCATCTCAATTTCATGTATGTATATTGGCTTTCTAGTGATCACTTAATGTGAACCTTGAGCTCACCGAATACACGGATCCATGAGACATTTGTCTCGTCATGACACAAAGTCACCATTGACATGACACGAAGTCACCATTGACATGACACGAAGTCACCATTAGCACTACCACGCATGATCGGACACATAGTCACCCTTGTTACGTGTAGGCGGCTCTACCACGCACGGTTGGACACAAAGTCACCCTTGTTACGTGTAGGCAATATTCTGTATTTTCAGTTTTGATTAGAGTGCAATTAAGACAATCCTAATGACATGTCATTCGTATTCGAATCTAAAGTTGGTGTCACTAAGCCAATATCATAATCAAATGTGCATGATAACTTGCTGCTCACAATGCATGCATAATATGTTCAACAAATGAACCAAAAGTCATGCCCAAAGGCACCATCATGTATAAGGCAAATAACCATGTTGTATTCCAAAACATTTCTCATAATTTTCCATAATCATGGATGCTAAATAAGCTATGCATTTCAGCAAGTATCTCTCATGTATGCATCAATTCAAAACATGCTCATGCACTTCCATAAATCTCATGCATTATCAATGAAATACCTTTGTCGAAAATAGCCGAAACTCATATCGGTTCATTAAAACAAATACTTTACTTACTCTTGAACTATGGAAGGTTTTCACACTCTTCCATAGCCCCCAACAACAGTACGTACCAAACGCGATTCGCTTTTAATTTTGTAACCACTCACCAACAAGCGAAACGAGCTTTCACCGCTTTCCGATGATCGCACCAATCGCACCAGCAATCAAGCTTCCTCTTGTACCTCTTCTACAACATTAAAAACATAGCATTCTCACATCATAACATGCTCAAACCAACAACCACATCCGATCACCATAAAACTACCGAAAACTTAGCTGAAAAGACCAAAAACTACGCCGAAACGCATCCGAACAACATCAGCCCAAAACCTAACGAATCTAACATCTAATCCACCTCAATTATGATCCAAAAACACATCCAAACCATCCTTATATCTCCAGCAAAATTTAAGCATCTAAAACAGCCCATAAAACAACCGAAAAGCACCTTAAAACTACACCGATTGCATTATTCCGGGATTAAATTAATGTGATATCAAATCAAGACTCAATTAACCATTAAATCAACATAAAAACATGATTAAACTCATCTAATTTACAGCATCAAATGAGATCCAAAAAGATTTCACGAAAACATCACAAAAACATTAGATCTAATATTAAAAACATAGAATCAAGTGTTTATTCAAAGATTAGCAAGCTAATACTTTGGAATTTCAATAAAGAACCTTAGAAAAGAATAAAAATCCAGAAAATTACCTTCAAGATCTATTCACCAAAAATATGAGATTTTCCCCTTCTTGATTCCTTGTAATTTGATGTAGATTTGATGAAATCAATGCTTAGGTTTTGTAAAGGATGAAAAGATGATGAAAAGGATGTAATCTTTGTGGAAAAAGATGCACAAATCAACAAGGAATTGAAGAGAAAAGATGAAGAGAAAGTGGAGAGAAAATGAGAGAAAAAGATGAGAGAAAATTAGAGAAAAAGTGGTTTTAGGAGAAAAAATGATTAAAAACCAAATTAAAGTAATTAAAAATATATTTTGGTGAATAAATCATCATTAAAATTTAGAAATGGGTTTATGGCCCTCTAAGGATTCTAAGTTTAGCTTACTTTTCAATTTAGTCACTAAAATAATATAATTGCCGAAAATTGCAAAATAGTTGCCCAAATTTTCCAAAAATTACAAATTGGTCATTTATGCATAATTAAGCATAATTAAAAATCATTATAAAATCCAAATTATTTTCTTTTAATTTGAAACATATTTTTAATATTTCAATCCATCTTCCAAATTATTATTTTTCTTAATTAAAAATATCTTTATTTTATTTTTCCCGGAATTAATGAACCGGAGAACCCGATTCGACCCGAATCGAATTCCCCCAACTAAGCCTAAACTAATAACCCCAAAAACGGGATGTTACAACTCTCCCCCTCTTAAGAAAATTTCGTCCTCGAAATTTACCTGAAGTAAACAAGTGAGGAAACTGCTCCTCCATGTTTTTCCTTGTCTCCCATGTTGCTTCTTCAACACCTCGGTGTTTCCAAAGCACTTTAACCAAATCTATGGTCTTCCCTCGAAGAACCTTTGTATCTACATCCAAAATCCTCACCAGTTCTTCCTCATAACTCATATCCTCTCTTAACTGGATCTCCTCAACCAGAACCACATGAGAAGGATCCGATCTATATCTACGAAGCATTGACACATGAAAAACATCATGCATCTTACTCAACTCCTCCGGCAACCTCAACCTATAAGCAACAGGACCAACACGCTCCAACACCTCATATGGTCCAATAAAACGTGGACTCAACTTACCCTTACGTCCAAACCTCATTACGTTCTTCCATGGAGAAACCTTAAGAAACACTTTGTCCCCAACATCATACTCTATCTCCCTACGCTTCAAATCGGCATAGGATTTCTGCCTATCCGAAGCTTCCTTAAGCTTAGCACATATCAACTTAACTTTCTCATATGTATCCTTCAACACTTGAGGCAAAGAAACATACTTCTGTCCAACTTCCTTCCAACACAAAGGTGTACGACACTTACGCCCATACAACGCCTCAAACGGTGCCATCTGTATACTCGTCTGAAAACTATTATTATAAGCAAACTCTACCAACGACAATTGCTTCTCCCAAGAACCTTGAAACTCGATGATACAACACCTCAACATATCCTTCAATGTCTGAATAACACGCTCAGACTGTCCATCCGTCTGTGGATGATAAGCCGTACTAAAACTAAGCCTCGTACCCAAAGCTGTCTGCAAACTCCTCCAAAACTTGGATGTAAACCGCGGATCTCTATCCGATATGATCGACTTAGGCACCCCATGCAACCTCACCACCTCCGAAACATACAAATCTGCCAACTTATCCATAGAGTACGTCGTATGCACGGCAAGAAAATGTGCACACTTCGTAAACCTATCAACAATCACCCATATAGAATCCTTTTTGGACAGTGTTAAAGGTAACCCCGTCACAAAATCCATGGTGATTCTCTCCCATTTCCACTCCGGAACTTGAACCGGTTGCAACAAACCTGCAGGAAACTGATGTTCAGCTTTCACCCGCTAACACACCATACACCGAGAAACAAACTCCGTCACATCTCTCTTTAAACCAACCCAAAAGTACACACTTTTGATATCTCTATACATCTTCACACTACCCGGATGCATAGCAAACGGACTAGTATGAGCCTCCACCAAGATAGTTTGTCTCAACTCTTGATCATCGGGCACCACAATCCGACCTCTAAAACACAACACCTCATCATCATCAAAATAATTTTCGGTCGGTCTACCCTCGGCAATATCCTCCACAAAAGGTACCAAAGCCTCATCCTCCAACTGTTTCACCTTGATCATCTCAACCAAAACAGGTTTTACTTGCAACTCCGCCACTAAACCACCTTCCTTAGAAATACTCAACCTAGCAAACATTGCTCTCAACTCAACCGCCGCCTTACGGCTCAAAGCATCGGCTACTACATTGGCTTTCCCCGGATGATACTCAATCGATAAATCATAGTCCTTAAGCAACTCCATCCATCTTCATTGCCTAAGATTCAAATCCTTTTGTGACATGAGATACTTCAAACTCTTGTGATCCGTGTATATAGTACACTTCTCTCCATACAAGTAATGTCTCCAAATCTTCAAGGCAAAAACCACCGCCGCCAACTCCAAATCATGCGTCGGATAGTTCTTCTCATGCACCCTCAATTGTCTAGAAGCATAAGCTACAACTTTCCCCTCTTGCATCAATACACATCCAAGACCAACGTATGATGCATCACTATAAACCATAAAATCCTTACCGGATTCGGGTTGTACCAACACCGGTGCACTAGTCAACACTTCCTTCAACTTCTCAAAACTCTTTTGTTGACTTTCTTTCCACTCAAAAGGAACCTTCTTTTGCAACAACTTAGTCATAGGAGCAGCAATGCTCGAAAAACCCTCAATAAACCTACGATAATACCCAGCCAAACCAAGGAAGCTCTGAACCTCTGACACCGGTCTCGGTTGGTTCCAACCCATAACCGCCTCTATCTTCTTTGGGTCAACACTAATACCTTTTTCCGGCACCACATGACCAAGAAACACCGCCTCCTTTAACCAAAACTCACACTTACTTAACTTAGCATACAACTGGTTCTCTTTCAACACTTGCAACACCAACCGCAAATGCTGATCATGATCTTCCTCGGTACGTGAATACACGAGGATATCATCGATGAACACCACCACAAACCGATCCAAGTACTCATGACACACCCGGTTCATCATATCCATAAAAGCAGCAGGGGCATTCGTTAACCCAAACGGCATCACCAAAAACTCATAATGCCCATACCTTGTCCGAAAAGCCGTTTTCAACACATCATCCTCTTTCACTTTCAATTGGTAGTACCCTGATCTCAAATCAATCTTCGAGAAAACACTTGCTCCTCGAAACTGATCAAACAAATCATCGATCCTCGGCAAAGGATACTTATTCTTCACAGTTAACTTATTCAGTTGCCGATAATCAATGCACATCCTCATCATGCCATCTTTCTTCTTCACAAACAACACCAGTGCACCCCATGGTGAAACACTCGGTCGTATAAAACCACGGTCAAGCAACTCTTGCAACTGCATCTTTAACTCCTTTAACTCCTTAGGTGCCATGCGATAAGGAGCAATGGACACCGGATTAGTACCAGCATAAAGCTCGATACTAAACTCCACATCACGATCGGGAGGTAATCCTGGCAACTCATCAGGAAAAACTTCCGGAAAGTCACACACTGTTCGAATGTCCTGCACTCGAACCTCTCCTATCCCTGGATTCATCACATAAGCTAGATATGCTACACCACCATGTTGCATCAACTTTTCCTCTTGCAAAGCCGAAACCACATTAGACAAGAATCCCGTATACTCACTCTTAACCACAACCTCACTACCATCCAACAACCTCAAAGTAACCCGTTTCTTTTCAAAGTCCACTACAGCTCTATGCTCTGTCAACCAATCAACCCCCAAGATAAGGTCAAAACCATGAAACGGCAACTCCATCAAGTCAACCTCAAAGACATGTCCTTGCACCTCCAACGGACATCTCCTATACAACCTTTTACGGTCACCGTCTCACCCAAAGAACTAGTAACCACAACTCCCACATCTAAGACATCAACAGGGGTATCCAACATATATGCATGCTCACTCAAAACATAAGAATGTGTAGATCCCAAATCTATCAAAGAAAACAACGGTACATTTCGTAAAGAAAAAGTACTTGCAACCACATCTGTAGCATTACGGGTCCCACGCAGAGCATACACTCTACGGCCATCTCCCTGTCTCTGGAAAGGACCTCTACCACCACCGCGTACTCTGCCAGGTACCACGGCAACCTCAGCTCGGTTACTAGCCTCACCAGCAAACCTCGGACAATCTCTCTTCGGTGATCCTTAGATCCACAACAAATACAAGCACCAGTGGCCCACCAACACTCTCCCGGATGGCGTCTAGAACACAAGTTACAAACTGCTGCATCACCACCACCTCTACCATACTGTTGAGGACGACCGCCATGTCCAAAATCACCTCGGCGTCGATCAGCTCTATATCGGTTGTCCCGAAACCTCTTACCCTTACCACCTTGGGTGCTAGCCTCTGCAGGCCTCTTTCCGACATCGGAAGACTTCCGAGCCTCCCTCAAAGACTCCTCAACATCCTTAGCCCGATTAACGAGCACATCAAACTCAGTGTACTCCGCAGCCAACAGATAAGTCTTGATCTCCGGATCCAAACCATATCGGAACCTATCACACCTTTTTTGCTCCGTAGGAACCAACTCAGGAGCATAGTGACTCAACCGGAAAAACTGTATCTCATAGTCAGAAACACTCCTACTGCCCTGCACCAAGGACATAAACTCCCTCTTCTTTGCATCCTCATACTGCGGACCCAAGAACTTCCGCACAAAGACGATCCTGAAGTACTCCCAAGTCAGGTTAACAACTGCTACACCCGCTCTCATGGTATTCCACCATCTATAAGCATCCCCCTAAAGCAGAAAGACCACACAACCCAACCTACGGGTATCCTGACAGTCCATCTGATCTAGAATCCTCTCGGTACTGGCCAACCACTCCTCAGCTGCACTCGGATCAGATCCACGGAACTCAACACCTCCCAAGCTATGCAAACGCTCTAGCGGTAGCCCTGGGGTAACTACAACGATAGGTGCAGGAGCCGGTACTTGCACTCCATCCATGACTACCTGAAACGCACCCGTCATAGCCTGTATGAACGGTGCAAAGTCTGCGAACTGACCTCCCACTAGAACCGGAGGCACACCAGCAGGTGGCACACCAACTGGTGGAGGAGGTGGAAGTGGTTCCTCCCTCTCAGTCGCTTCTCTCTCTGCCTGACCATCAGTGATCAAGCTCGCGGTAGCACGAGTCTCACGTCTCGGAGGCATCATCTAGAAACTTCAAACATGAAATTTTAAAACATAATATCAAAATATAATAAACTTACATTTGGGCAAGATCTAAGGGAAACCGAAGAACATCTAAAAATATATTGGCATAGGCAATGTGTAACTGACCACCTCTTTTACTCATATTCATTCTAGATGCACTCACATTAAATAATTATGCATGCCACAACAACATATCATGTTCAATCTAACATTCTAACATACCAACACCAAACATGGTAAACCGATACATACTTGACAAACAACAACACACTCAACAAACCAATAACGCATTTTATTCAACCAACCACACATTTTATTTAACCAACTACACATTTTATTCAACCTGGCTCTAATACCACCAAATGTAACCCCCTTAGCTCGGCCTGGACGAAACCGACACTAATGGGTCACACGGGGAATATCAAACCAAACCCGCGAAGGTTCGATTCGATAAACAACCCTAAAAAACCGTTATACTTTTTTTTCTTTTTATTTTATCTTACCTAGATGCACGATTAACCTCCTATGTGTAATTAACTCAAATAAGACAGAGACAGACGCAATTCATTCACTATAAGTAAATCAATCAAACGCATACATGATTAGGAACCAAAAACGTAAAGAACTAATTTACATCACCATATTCATAATCAATCCACCGGATAACAAATAAACAAGCTTAACACATTCAACATACAGTTCAGATCATACAAGGTATCTTAAGTAATCAATTTTATGTTCTAGCATTTATGGACTTAATTGCAAAGTATGTATTATTAAACATTTCATCCATCTTATACCATACGATGTAAGTACGGGTTAAGGCATGAGTCCTGGTGTCACAACTCTACCTAAACTACTCATAGATCCATTATTTTCACTTACTAACTTTACTCCCACGTTTCATGCATTTAAAACTCTCGATTTGCCCTTTTAAGCCAGGTGTTTCGAAACAGACCTTGGAGTGTTTCGGAACACGTCACCTGTTTTGAAACAGGCCATAAAGTGTTTCGGAACAGAAAACTCCAGTAGCATTTCGTACCGAACACTGGTTCGATACAAGCACGTCCAGTAGCATAAGGGTATCGATACTGCCACAGGGTGTTTCGATAGCCCCTGCATCCTGGGCCGAGTGAGACATGTTAAGCTCATTTAAACCACCCAAGCATAAACATTAGTAACCCGAAACTATATGCAACATTCCTAGGCATCATCATCAACATAACCATACCTCAAACATCAGAAAAGATCACAAGGAGATCTATAGGCATGCTTCCTAAAGATTAAATAGCAACATAACAACCATACTAAGTCATGCTTCAACAATACAAATTAAACAAAAGTTCAACTATTTATAACCAAACAATAAAGGTCTTATTACAACATGAAACAAAGCCTAAGTCCTCACTTCTCTCATAGATTGGGTTACACATTGCTTTGCCCAATTTATTTGCCAAAAACATACCAAATTCGATGTGATCTTTCCCCTGGTTTCCTTGCCTCGAATGAAGCTCCAAGTGCCTTATTTTTCTGCAAAGATGAAAAGAGAGCTTAAGCAAACATGCTTAGTGAGGTAGCTCCACAAAAGATCATCAATGCATCTATTTAAAACCATATTGAAACCATAATTTGCAAAACTTTGTTAAATCATGCATGCTAATATTTCATGCCCAAATTTATTAAATCATATGCATCCTTGAGTTCACATAACCTTGTCAAAACAATTCATAAATGATGCTCAAACCTCATCTCAATTTCATGTATGTATATTGGCTTTCTAATGATCACTTAATGTGAACCTTGAGCTCACCGAATACACGGATCCATGAGACATTTGTCTCGTCATGACACGAAGTCACCATTGACATGACACGAAGTCACCATTAGCACTACCACGCACGATCGGACACATAGTTACCCTTGTTACGTGTAGGCGGCTCTACCACACACGGTTGGACACAAAGTCACCCTTGTTATGTGTAGGCAATATTCTGTATTTTCAGTTTTGATTAGAGTGCACTTAAGACAATCCTAATGACATGCCATTCGTATTCGTATCTAAAGTTGGTGTCACTAAGCCAATATCATAATCAAATGTGCATGATAACTTGCTGCTCACAATGCATACATAATATGTTCAACAAATGAACCAAAAGCTATGCCCAAAGGCACCATCATGTATAAGGCAAATAACCATGTTGTATTCCAAAACATTTCTCATAATTTTCCATAATCGTGGATGCTAAATAAGCTATGCATTTCAGCAAGTATCTCTCATGTATGCATCAATTCAAAACATGCTCATGCACTTCCATAAATCTCATGCATTATCAATGAAATACCTTTGTCGAAAATAGCCGAAACTCATATCGGTTCATTAAAACAAATACTTTACTTACTCTTGAACTATGGAAGGTTTTCACACTCTTCCATAGCCCCCAACAACAGTACGTACCAAACGCGATTCGCTTTTAATTTTGTAACCACTCACCAACAAGCGAAACGAGCTTTCACCGCTTTCCGATGATCGCACCAATCGCACCAGCAATCAAGCTTCCTCTTGTACCTCTTCTACAACATTAAAAACATAGCATTCTCACATCATAACATGCTCAAACCAACAGCCACATCCGATCACCATAAAACTACCGAAAACTACGCCGAAACGCATCCGAACAACATCAGCCCAAAACCTAATCTAACATCTAATCCACCTCAATTATGATCCAAAAACACATCCAAACCATCCTTATATCTCCAGCAAAATTTAAGCATCTAAAACAGCCCATAAAACAACCGAAAAGCACCTTAAAACTACACCGATTGCATTATTCCGGGATTAAATTAATGTGATATCAAATCAAGACTCAATTAACCATTAAATCAACATAAAAACATGATTAAACTCATCTAATTTCCAGCATCAAATGAGATCCAAAAAGATTTCACGAAAACATCACAAAAACATTAGATCTAACATTAAAAACATAGAATCAAGTGTTTATTCAAAGATTAGCAAGCTAATACTTTGGAATTTCAATAAAGAACCTTAGAAAAGAATAAAAATCCAGAAAATTACCTTCAAGATCTATTCACCAAAAATATGAGATTTTCCCCTTCTTGATTCCTTGCAATTTGATGTAGATTTGATGAAATCAATGCTTAGGTTTTGTAAAGGATGAAAAGATGATGAAAAGGATGTAATCTTTGTGGAAAAAGATGCACAAATTAACAAGGAATTAAAGAGAAAAGATGAAGAGAAAGTGGAGAGAAAATGAGAGAAAAAGATGAGAGAAAATTAGAGAAAAAATGGTTTTAGGAGAAAAAATGATTAAAAACCAAATTGAAGTAATTAAAAATATATTTTGGTGAATAAATCATCATTAAAATTTAGAAATGGGTTTATGGCCCTCTAAGGATTCTCAGTTTAGCTTGCTTTTTAATTTAGTCACTAAAATAATATAATTGCCGAAAATTGTAAAATAGTCCCCCAAATTTTCCAAAAATTACAAATTGGTCATTTATGCATAATTAAGCATAATTAAAAATCATTATAAAATCCAAATTATTTTCTTTTAATTTGAAACATATTTTTAATATTTCAAACCACCTTCCAAATTATTATTTTTCTTAATTAAAAATATCCTTATTTTATTTTTCCCGGAATTAATGAACCAGAGAACTCGATTCGATCCGAATCGGATTCCCCCAACTAAGCCTAAACTAATAACCCCCAAAACGGGATGTTACACCTATCACATAGAACGAGCTAAGTCTGGTGGTGCCTTTAAGCCCAAAATCTCTCTAGGAACCTCTTGGGCAGCAATATGCGCACGTGACAAGTGCTCGAACTAGATGCCCGTGACATTCTCCCCCACCAAACTTGGTGACACCCTCGTTGCCACCTCAAAACAAAGATAGAACCGATCTTGGGAATTCCTTATCACCTCGGCTTACCCCAAACTCTAAATCGGGTTGGATGCTCTTCCCATAAAGAGCACTCAACTCTGGCTCAGTTGTCCACCCAAATGCACAGCTTGCTTCGGTACTCGTCGCCATCTAACATCAGTCACCGTCCCTCCAAGCGCATCTCAATCGTAGGAGTTAACTCCTACCAGTTGTGATTTGCCTCCATTCGGACACACATGGTCCTTACACAATGACTTGGATGCCACAACATTGAACACTGAGCGAGCTCTCAGAATAATCGGCAACCTTCGTTTGCGCCTAAGAACTCTGAAAGGTGGCTTGTGCTCTCGCCAAGTATCGACAACTCCATTTGAAAGGTTAGGTTTTTGTTGGCCTACACCCAACAAACAAGGCAAATCAAACTGTAAAACACAATCATTGTGTTCGGGATGTACCTCAATCAACTTTTTCGCATTCACTCTAACTCGTATCAATCCTTCTTCACTCGTGAAGTTTGATGCTCCCATCGATGCTCCGTCTTCATTGAAGCTCGATGCTTCGTCCATCTCCTCAATGGATGGATCTACCACGGGTTCACTATCATGTGGCTCGGGCAACTCTTGCCCCACCAAGGTATCCATTCCAATAGCCTCCAAAGCGATGTCTCCTTCTCTTGGAGCATCCTCGGTAAGCTAAATGAAAGTCAGCTTCTCGATCCTCTATCCCTTGTCTCGATACACAGTCATGACACGACATTATTTCGGATCCAAAATGCAGACAACGTCGGCACAAGGGATGATAAGAGCTTCAACACGGTCAAGGAAGTTAAGCCCCAAAACAAAATCAAAGTCATATAAGTGAATTACCTTGAAATCTTCCATGGCCTTCCATTCACCAATCTGCAGCTCTACCTTACGCACTGTTCCAGCAACTGGAACTTCCTTGGCATTAATAATCTTGATCTTCTTGGTTGAACTTTCAACTTCGAGACCAAGCTTCTCATCAGCCATCTTTGACATGAAGAGATCGGATGCTCTCGTATCCACTAGAGCACTCCTCGATCGTCCCGCCACGATGATGTTGACAAACATCAACCCATTCTGCTTTGGGATCTTCTTCGACTTTACAGAATTTAGTATCATTGCCCCAAACTTACAAGCCTCACTTGACTCGGGCTTGTCCCTTTTGGACTGCTTGGCTTGATCCGGGAACTCACAAACTACGTGAGGTCCCTTGCTCTCGTAAGATTGCTTCCCAACCCTTGGCTTGATTGCTTTGACACTAGCAATCGTACCAAGCATATATTCCTCATCTTCTTGCTCGTCATCCACATCATTGGTTATATCGGGGTGCTTCTTCTTGGTACACTCTTTCACCAAGTGTGAACCATGGCAATGGTAGCACTTCAAAGGCTCTAGATCCTTTTTCTCCGATGGTTTGACAAACTTGTTGGCCCTCTCATCATCATTGCTAGAATGATGATCCTCCTCGTCTCCCCCACTATAGCTCTTGCCTCGGGGCTTGGAAGACTTGGACATGTCAACTTCGAATTGAGCTATGGACTGAGCTGCGGTAAAGGATTTGGAAAGTTCCTCGACTCCCCTCCGCTCTAGCTCCATTTGAGCCCATCTTTAGTCCATCCATGAAGTAGGAAAATCCCTCCGCTTCACTCAAGTCCTAGATTTGGAGCTTGATTTCAATGAACGTCCTAACATAGTCAGTGACGGAACCCTCATGTTTCAGTTGCTGCAACTTCTTACGAGACTCTCGTTGAGCATTCATCAGATAGAACTGCTCTTTAAACTCAACTTGGAACTCTTTCCATGTCTCAAAAGGAATGTCTCCACTCGGCTCCTCCAAGCATCTGCGTCGCCACCACAAAAGAGCGACATCAGTTAAATACATCGAGGCAGCATTTACCATCTCCACATCATCCTTGATGCCCATGACCCGAAAGTACTGCTCCATACACCACAAGAAGTTCTCAACATCTCAGGCCGATCGGTTCCCCTTGAACACCTTTGGCTTTGGGATGTCCTTCTTTGCCTTGGATGTAGTGACCATCTTTCCATTCATCAAGGCAACTTTGTAAATATACAAGTTTGCCTTCATCTCCTTCATCTCCATCTTCATAGCATGCAACTTAGCCTCAAGCACATCGCACCTCTCTTTCGCACCGTTGGCAACCTGGTTGAGTTTCTCAACTCGCTCCTCCAGCATAACCACAACATCCTTCGAACTTGCTCTTTGGCTTTGCCCAACAACGGTCTTCACACTCTTTGCCGCAACGTATTCTTCTCCACGTGCCATAGTCACTAGTGCCTTGCTCAAACCAAGCTCTGAAACCACTTGTCACTGGGCTAGACTCTTGACCTAGTTGAATCGCGCAGCCTTAGTCGATGTTCTTAGACAAACGACTAAGTTAGCCTGAAAACTCGTTCGGGAAGATCAAACTTCCTGAGGCACTAAGAACGCTGAATTGTTCTAGCGAAAAGCAAACTATGAGTTTTGTTACTCAAGAACGAAAAGAAGAACGCGAAGAACACAAAAAACAAATGAGAGAGCTTTAGAGTGAATGCCACTTGATTACTCAAAGATGAGATGATCCAAATGAGACTGGGGAGGTCTCAATTTATAGTTGATTCCCCTTACATCCGATGGTTCCCACTAATTTACATCAATGTCTAGGATCATTTCCTACCGACCATAATGGCACAATCCTAAGAATATTCCCTGTTAGATAAGGAAACAAATCCTAGAATACAAGGAAATTTTACAAGGCCAAAATAGCTATCTTCTAGAATCCTCCATTAAACGGGCTAAGTCTGGTGGTGCCTTTAATCCCAAAACCTCTCTAAGAACCTCATGGGCAGCAATATGTGCATATGACACGGGCTCGAACTAGCGGCCTGTAACAATGTAATGATGTGAAAATATTCTATTTTTAATTTTGTAGAGGTAGTGCAAGAAGGTGCTTAAGTGGCTGGTGCGTTTGCGTAGTCATCGGAACATCAACGGAAACTCGTTTCGCTTGTCGATGAGTGTTTTCGGACTTAAAGGGACTCGCATTGGTACGGTTCTATTTTGGGGACTATGGAATAGTGTGAAAACTTTCCATAGTTCAAGAGTAAGTAAAGTAAATATTTTTGATATATTAACATGAGTTTCGGCTACATTCGGTAAAGGTATTGATGCTGTTAATGTAATGTAATTTTTTGGAAATGCATAAACATGATTTTGAATTGGTGTATGCATGAGAAATATTTGCTGAAATGCATGGTTTGTCAAAGCATCCATGGTTATGGAAATATGAGAAATAGTTTGGAATAAAATATGGTTAATTGCCTTACATAAGATGGTGCCTTTTGGCATGGCTTTCGGTTCATTTGTTGAACATATTATGCATGCATTATGAGTAGCAAATTATCATGCACATTTGATTATGATATTGGCTTAGTGACACTAACTTTAGATTCGAATACGAATGATATGTCATTAGGATTGTCTTGAGTGCACTATAAACATTATTAAGAATAAAGAATATTGCCTACACGTAACAAGGATGACTTTGTGTCTAATCGTGCATGGTAGAGCCGCCTACACGTAACAAGGGTGACTATGTGTGCAATCGTGCGTGGTAGTGCTATAATGGTAATTTTATGTCATGTTAATGGTGACTTTGTGTCATATCAATGATGACTTCATGTCATGACGATACTAATAGTCTCTAGCAATGGATCTATGTATTCGGTGAACTCAAGGTTCATAATAAGTGATCACTAGAATGTCAATATACATACATGGATTTAAAGAGGACATTATGCATGATTCATGAATTGTTTTGATAAGGTTGTGCAAACTCAAGAAAGTGTTTTGGTTTTATGAACATGAACATGAAATGATAAGCATGCATGATTTAGTGATGCATTGCAAATTATGGTTTCATTATGGTTTTAAATAGATGCATTGATGATCTTGTGTAGAGCTTCCTCACTAAGCATGTTTGTTTAAGATCTCTTTTCATCCTTGCAGAAAAATAAAGGCACTCGGGACTATATTTGGAGAAAGGAAACCAAGGGGAAAGGTTGATAGGTGTGGTATAAGCGCTATTTTGAGTGCAAGTGTACACGTTGTTAAGTAATAAAATGATAAATATATCGTGTATTGTCTCTACATTGATTGATATACTTAATATATCTTCCTTCGTTCCCTTGCTCCTGAGAATAAAATAAAAACACAAATAAGATGGTTTGTTTTATCTAACTAAATAAGTAAATAACAAAACATAAAATAAAGAGTTGAGAACGATTATAGAGAAAGCGGGTAGGATCCAGTTGTATAAATTAGTGGATTCAATTGATCTTCTTTTTGTCCAATGC
This sequence comes from Abelmoschus esculentus, assembly GCA_035048815.1. NCBI lineage: Eukaryota > Viridiplantae > Streptophyta > Magnoliopsida > Malvales > Malvaceae > Abelmoschus > Abelmoschus esculentus. Next base: position 13,297,458 of record JAUCBN010000007.1, on the reverse strand, counting down.
AATCGCCAACACTGCTTCGATAGTACTGCAGATACTGCCTCGGCAATGCTGGTGCTCCTCTACCGCGGCAATCTCTTGCTCGTGGGCAAAAGTATCAAAGTTCAGCAAAGTGTCCGTAAGTGACTCCGCTCATCTCTGAGTTAAAGTACTGTTGATGCTTGGTCCTTGACGATACCTCTCGGTGTAAACCAAAGCTAACCACCAACCAATCTAACACTTCTTTTAGCTGCTAAAACTCTTAACCTACCCCTTAGTGGCTCTACAAGGGTATAGGCCGAGTTAGTGTTGTTGATACCGTACTTACCCCTTTCGTGAATCTACACCTCTCGATGCTAGATAAATAGATTACTTGAAAACTTCCCTCTCGGGCTTGGATACAAGAACAAGGAATGGCAATAGGATAAGCAAACTCTGATTTTATTACATAAGAACAAGAATACAAGAATCAATCTCCTCTCACTAATATCAACAACCTTCACCTATCCTTAAGAAATTTAGAACATGTTATCGTGGAAGTACAATTCTTAAGGAGGAAGGGTTTTCTCTACAAATCGACTCTCCTAGACAATATGGTCGGCTAGTATATTTATAATCTTAACCTAGGGCAAACCTATCCTAAATAGACTTCATCTTGGAGTAGGGAATAAGTCTTCTTCAAGGATTCTGATATTTCCAAGTTTGCCGCCTTCTAGAAAGGGTTTCCCGCTTGGTCTTTGAATTGGGCTTTTAAGCACGCTAGCCTGGTCCTATTGATGCGCTGTGTCTTCCAGAATATTCTCTATATTTTAATTTTTAATAATGATTTATTCACCAAAATGCTTTTTAATTATTTTAATTAAAGATGATAATCATTTTTTCTCACAAAACTACATTTTTTCTCTCATCTTTTTCTCTCATTTTCTCTCCATTTCACTTCATCTCTTTTCTTCAATTCCTTGCTGATTTTTACATCTTTTTCCATAATGATTAAATCATTTTAATCATCTTTCTATTCCTTACAAAACCTAACCATCAATTTTATTAAATCAACACCAAATTGCAAGGAACCGAGAACAGGAAATTGAATCTTTTTGATGAATAGATCTTAAAGGTAATTTTCTAGATTTTTAACTCTTTTCTAAGGTAATTTTCTGGATTTTTAGATCTAATGATTTTGTGAATGTTTTTTTGAAATCTTTTTGGATCTCATTCAATGCTGAAATTAGATGGATTCAATTATATTTTTATGTTAATTAAATGATTAATTGAGTCTTCATTTGATAGCATATTAATTTAATCCCAAAATAATACAATCGGTGTTGTTTTTAGGTGTTTTTCGGTTGTTTTAGGGGCTGTTTTAGGTGCTTTAATGTTGCTGGAGATATAAGGATAGTTTGGATGTATTTTTGGTTCGTAATTGGAGTGGTTTAGATGTTAGATTCATTAAGCTTTGGGCTAATGTTGTTCGGATGCGTTTCGGCTTAGTTTACGGTCTTTTCGGTTAAGTTTTCGGTAGTTTTATAGTGATCGGATATGGCTGCTGGTTTGAGCATGTTATGATGTGAGAATGCTCTATTTTTAATATTGTAGAAGAGGTACAAGAAGGTGCTTGAGTGCTGGTACGTTGGCGCGATCATCGGATATCGGCGAAAGCTCATTTCGCTTGTCAGTGAGTGTTTTCGGACTTAAACGAATCGCGTTTGGTACGGTTCTGTTTTGGGGACTATGGAAGAGTGTGAAAACCTTCCATAGTTCAAGAGTAATTAAAGTAAATATTTTGATAAATCAACATGAGTTTCGGCTACATTCGATAAAGGGATTATGTTGGTAATGCAATGAGATTCTTGGAAATGCATGAACATGATTTGAATTGGTGCATACATGAGAAATACTTGCTGAAATACATAGCTTATTTAGCATCCATGATTATGGAAAATTATGAGAAAGGATTTGAAATACAATATGGTTAATTGCCTTATATATGATGGTGCCTTTGGGCATGACTTTTGGTTCATTTGTTGAACATATTATGCATGCATTATGAGCAACAAGTTATCATACACATTTGATTATGATATTGGCTTAGTGACACTAACTTTAGATTCGAATACGAAAGAGATGTCATTAGGATTGTCTTAAGTGCACTATAAACAAAGTTGAGAATACATAAAATTGCCTACACATAACAAGGATGACTTTATGTCCAACCGTGTGTGGTAGAGCCGCTTACATGTAACAAGGGTGACTATGCGTCCGATCGTACATGGTAGTGCTATAATGGTGACTTCATGTCATGTCAATGGTGACTTCGAGTCATGTCAATGGTGACTTGGTGTCTTGTCAATGGTGACTTCGTGTCACGACGAGACAATTGTCTCTAACAATGGATCCGTGTATTCGGTGAACTCAAGATCACATTAAGTGGTCACTAGTATGCCAATATACATACATGAATTTAAGAAGGACATTGTGCATTATTTATAAATTGTTTTGATAAGGTTGTGTAAACTCAAGGATGCATATGGTTTAATTAACATGAACATGAACATGAGATGTTAGCATGTATGATTTAATGATGCATTGTAAATTATGGTTTCATTATGGTTTTTAATAGATGCATTGATAATTTTGTGTAGAGCTTCCTCATTAAGCATGTTTGCTTAGGCTCTCTTTTCATCCTTGCAGAGAAATAAAGACACTTGGGGATTCGTTCGAGGCAAGGAAACCAAGGGAAAGGATTATTTCAAATTTGGTATGTTTTTGGCAAATAAATTGGGTATGACAATGTGTAACCCAACCTATGTGAGAGTGGGTACTTACACTCTGGATTAGTATGTACTTAGGTTTTGGTTTATGTTGAAATAAGACTCATGTTGCTTGAATATTAATTGATGGACTATGGAATTATTTGGATTTTTTAAGCATGTACTTGCATGATTGTTATGTTTTTAATCATCTTCTAGGAAGCATGCCTATAGTTTGATTGATGTTCGTGACGTTGTTAATCATGTGTCATATGTTGTTAATTATGCTTTGGACTTGTGTACTTAGTGGTAGTGATTAATGGTTGATTATTGAATAGTTAGTGTTCGCTTAGTGTGACTAAACTTTTGGTTTCAGACCCAAAGTTTCGAAACCTTAGTGAAGATTCCGAAACCTTTGTCCAATAGTTTCGAAACCTTCAAGAAGGTTTCGAAACCTTGTGGGCAATTTCAATTCTGAAAAGTTACTAGACGCGAAAAGTTTCAAAACTTTCAGGGAAGTTTCGAAACTTTTTTCAAAAAGTTTCAAAACATTCCTGAAGGTTCCGAAGCCTTTTACCACCAAAGAATTGAAAGTTGTTGGAAATTATATTTTAGTCCCTGATATTTTCCTTTGTTCGATTAGGGTACTTACAGATGTTATTTTGAGCTGAAATTTTGCATGCATGCATAAAGTTGATTTAATTTCAAGATGGTTAACGTAATTTGGATGAAGTCCTCGTAATTTGGAAGATTTATTTTTTGGTCCCTAAATTAGAGAAACATGCAATTAATGATGTTAGGATAATCCGTTTGACTTGAAATTTACTGTGAAGGATACTTGAGTGTTTAATTGAAATTTGATGAAAAGAATTTATATTTTATTAATATAATTTAAAAGTTTTACGTTTTAGTCCTTAATTTACTTAAGTGTTTAATCGGATATTTGTTTATGATTGGTTTGTTTCTGTTAATGTCGTGTATGAGACCTTGATATGTAGGAATAAGATTATGCATCTAGGAAAGATAAAATAAAAAAATATAATGGTTTTAGGGATGTTTATCGAATCGGACCTTCGCGGGTTTGGTTTGATATTCCTCGTGTAACCCATTAGTGTCGGTTCCGTCTAGGCCGGGCTAAGGGGGTTACCCCATAATTGTCGAGCAACGAATGATCGGTTGAATCTTTCAGTAACAGTGGCTGGGGCAAATCTTGTGTAGTAAACCATAGAACTATTCGTGTAAGGTGGTTTGAGAATTTCTGGACTAAATAGAGATTGTTCTGAAAATTGCACGAAGTAGTGAGAGCAAGATTGTGAAAGCAAGTAACGATAACAAGAATGCAAAGTAAATAATGCACATCAGTGAATCTGCTTATATTGGCTGTAGAAATATGACTGTTAAAATACTAGTCGTTAGGCATTTACTGCCTGGATACACAGTTACTGCCGCGGCAGATTTCTCGACAGATAGCCGTTACATTGTTTCTGCCCGTTGGTAATTCTGTGGTTCTGACACAGTGTTGTCGCGGTAGCAGACTTCCTGCTATGACAAAATTTTCTTGCATTCATCATTTTATTAAAAATTAAAAATAATGAATCTAAAATACAAATAAAGATATTGATCATACAATAAAATAATAAAATACTGGAAATAACAAAATATTTAAAAATAAATAATGCTGAAAATAATATTGTATATACTAATCCTAATATAATAATTAAAAGTGAAGGGAAGAGATCAGGTTACTTGTGGAGTGCATGTAACTTCCCGATTTTGGGGTTAGTAGTTTAGAGAATTCGATTTGGATCGAAACGGGTTCTCCGGTTCATTATTTTGGGAAAAATGTATAAGAATATTTTAATTAGGGAAAATAATAATTTTGGAATATGGTTTAAAATATTAAAAATATGTTTCAAGATTAAAAGAAAGTAATTTGGATTTATTATTGATTTTTAATTATGTCTAATTATGCATAAGTGATCAATTTTTGATTTTTGGAAAAATTGAAGGACTTATTTTGTAATTTTTGAAAAATTATATGTTTTAGTGACTAAATTGAAAAGCAAGCTAAACTTAGAATTCTTAGAGGGCCATAAACCTATTTCTAATTTTTAATAATGATTTATTCACCAAAATGTATTTTAATTATTTTAATCAGAGATTTTTAATCATTTTCTCTCAAAACCACTTTTCTCTCATTTTCTCTCATCTTTTTCTCTCATTTTCTTTCCACTTTCTCTCATCTTTTCTCTTCAATTCCTTGCTGATTTTTGCAACTTTTTCCATAAAGATTATATCATTTTCATCATCTTTCCATTCTTTACAAAACCTAAGCATCAATTTTATCAAATCAACATCAAATTGCAAGGAATCAAGAAGAGGAAATTACATCCTTTTGGTGAATAGATCTTGAAGGTAATTTTCTAGATTTTTATTCTTTTCTAAGGTTCTTTATTGAAATTCCCAATTATTAGCTTGCTAATCTTTTAATAAAAACTTAATTATATGTTTTTAATGTTAGATCTAGTGATTTTGTGAATATTTTTATGAAATCTTTTTGGATCTTATTCAATACTGGAATTATATGGATTCAATTATGTTTTTATGTTAATTGAATGATTAATTGAGTCTTGATTTGATAGCACATTAATTTAATCCCGAAATAATACAATCGGTGTAGTTTTAAGGTGCTTTTCGGTTGTTTTATGGGCTGTTTTAGATGCTTTAATGTTACTGAAGATATAAGGATGTTTTGGATGTGTTTTTGGATCATAATTGAAGTGAATTAGATGTTAGATTCGTTAGGTTTTGGGCTGATGTTGTTCGGATAAGTTTCGGCTTAGTTTACGGTCTTTTCGGCTAAATTTTCGGTAGTTTAATGGTGATCGGATATGGCTGTTGGTTTGAGCATGTTATGATGTGAGAATGCTCTGTTTTTAATGTTGTAGAAGAGATACAAGAAGAAGCTTGAGTACTGGTGCGTTGGTGCGATCATCGGAAAGCGGCAAAAGCTCGTTTCGCTTGTTGGTGAGTGATTACAGATTTAAAGCGAACCGCGTTTAGTACAGTTCTATTTTGGGGACTATGAAAGAGTGTGAAAACCTTCCTTAGTTCAAGAGTAAGTAAAGTAAATGTTTTTGATAAACCGATATGAATTTCGGCTACATTTGATAAAGGCATTGTGTTGGTAATGCAATGAGATTTATGGAAATGCATGAGCATGTTTTAAAATGGTGCATACATGAGAATTACTTGTTGAAATGCATAGCTTATTTAGCATCCATGATTATGAAAAATTATGAGAAATGATTTGGGACACAATAGGGTTATTTGCCTTATATATGATGGTGCCTTTGGGCATGGCTTTTGGTTTATTTGTTGAACATATTATGCATGCATAATGAGCAGCAAGTTATATGATTTGGAATACAATATGGTTAATTGCCTTATACATGATGGTGCCTTTGGGCATGGCTTTTGGTTCATTTGTTGAACATATTATGCATGCATTACGAGCAGCAAGTTATCATGCACATTTGATTATGATATTGGCTTAGTGACACTAACTTTAGATTCGAATACGAATGACATGTCATTAGGATTGTCTTAAGTGCACTATAAACAAAATTGAGAATACAAAATATTGCCTACACGTAAACAAGGGTGACTTTGTGTCTATCCGTGCACGGTAGAGCCGCCTACACGTAACAAGGGTGACTATGTGTCCAATCGTACGTGGTAGTGCTAATGGTGACTTCGTGTCATGTCAATAGTGACTTTGTGTCATGTCAATGGTGACTTCGTGCCATGACGGGACTATGGTCTCTAACAATGGATCCGTGTATTCGGTGAACTCAAGGTTCACATTAAAGTGGTCACTAGAATGCCAATATACATACATGAGTTTGAGAAGAAGATTATGCATCATTTCTAAATTGTTTTGACAAGGTTATGTAAACTCAAGGATGCATATGATTTAAAGAACATGAGCATGATATGTTAGCATGCATTATTTAACAATGTATTACAAATTATGGTTTTATCATGGTTTTAAATAGATGCATTGATGATTTGTGTAGAGCTTCCTCACTAAGCATGTTTGCTTAAGCTTTGTTTTCATCCATGCAGAGAAATAAAGGCACTTGGAGCTTCATTCGAGGCAAGGAAACCAAGGGGAAGAATCACTTGGATTTGGTATGTTTTTGGCAAATAAATTGGGCAAGGCAATGTGTAACCCAACCAATGTGAGGAGTGTGTACATAGGCTTTGGTTTATGTTGTAATAAGACCATAATTGTCTGATTGTTAATTGTTCAACTTTGGAATTGTTGAATTGTTGAAGCATGTACTAGCATGATTGTTATGTTGTTAATTATTATCTAGGAAGCATGCCTATAGTTTGAATGATGACCGTGACGTTGTAAATTATGTGTTATAAGTTGTTAATTATGATTAGGATTGATGCATTTAGTGGTTCTAATTAATGGTTGAGTATTGAGTATTTGGTGTGCACTTAGTGAAATGAAACTTTTGGTTCCAGACCCAAAGTTTCAAAACCTTTGGGTGAAGGTTCCGAAACCTTTGTCAAATAGTTTCGAAACCTTCAGGAGGTTTCGAAACCTTGCGGGCAGTTTCAATTTTGGATAGCTACTGGACGCGAAAAGTTTCGAAACTTTCTAGGAAAGTTTCGAAACCTTTTACAAAAAGTTTCGGAACCTCTGGGAAGGTTTCGAAACCTTTGATCACCAAGAATTGAAAGTTGCTAGAAATTATATTTTAGTCCCGGATAACTTCCTTTGTTCGATTAAGGTACTTATAGATGTTATTTTGAGCTGAAATTTTGCATGCATGCATAAAGTTGATTTAATTTCAAGATGGTTAATCTAAATAGGATGAAGCCCTTGTATTTTGGAAGTTTTACATTTTGGTCCCTAAATTAGAGAAACATGCAATTGATGATGTTAGAATGATCCATTTGAGTTGAAATTGATGTGAAGAACACTTGAGTGTTTAATTGATCATTGATGGAAAGAATTTCTACTTTACTAATGGAATTTAGAAGTTTTACGTTTTAATCCTTAATCTATGTTAGTGTTTAATCGGATGTCTGTTTTTAGTTAATGTGTTACCGATAATGTTTTGTATGAGACCTTGTCACGTAGGAACAAGATTGTGCATCTAGGTAAGATGAAAAAAAATATAACGAATTTTAGGGTTGTTTATCGAATCGAACCTTCATGGGTTTGGTTTGATATTCCCCGTATAACCCGTTAGTGCCGGTTTCGTCTAAGCCGGGCTAAGGGGGTTACAGTGCATGTGAATGCATCTCCCATTTTTGTTATCTCTCTCTGACCTGTGTCTGTCTACATGAGTTGGACAATCCCTTCGGTGTATTTGGCTTCTCCTTTGGGTTTTATTCTTTTACTGAATAGTGTGCCGAGCGTGCTGCCCATGCAAGATATTTTAGTACCCTTATTTGGTGTATGGAGAGCCTTACATTCTGCTGGAGTGTCTGAATTTGGCAGGTTGTGGAAGGCGTTCAACTTGAATTCTTGATCATTTATTCGCATTGTGAGCTCGCCATTCTCCACATCAATGATAGTGCATCCAGTAGCAAGGAAAGGTCGACCCAATATGATCGGTGAATTGTCGTCAGCTTCACAATCAAGGACAAGAAAGTCAGCAAGGAAGATGAACTTGTCAACTTTCACCAGAATGTCCTCGATTTTGCCTTCAGGATGCACGTAACACCGATCCGCAAGTTGGAGCAGTACTGTTGTTGGTTTTGCCCGTCCAATTCTGAGTTTCTGAAAAACTGATTTGGACATTAAGTTGATGCTTGCTCCCAAGTCGCATAGGGCCTTTCCTTTATAACCCTCTCTAATTGCACAGGGAATTGTGAAGCAGCCAAGATCTTTTAATTTGAGTGGCATGCGATTATGTAACAATGCCATGCAGCCTTCAGTAGTTGCCACCGTTTCAAATTCTCCTAGCCTTCTTCGTTTGGATACTATGTCCTTTAAAAACTTGGCATAGTTAGACATTTGTTCAATCGCCTCAACTAGGGGCAAGTTAATATGGACCTGCTTCAAGATGTCTAGGAACTTCTGAAATTGGTGGTCCTGTCTTTGCTTCTTTAGCCTCTGTGAAAAAGGAGGTGGTGGTCTGATATCCTTCAAGTTTCCTTGGATATTGAGTTTTATACTTGGGGTGAATTTTTCTACAGCTGTCTCGGCAGTAGGTTTTGATACTGCTGGTTCTGTTGTCGTGGTAGAGCTTTCGGCAGGGTCTTGCTCAGCCTCTGAGTCCTCCTGTAGTTGTTGTTCTGGTTGGACTCTTTTAGTTGAGGTCCCCTCTCTTATTTTTCAACTGTAGGCCACTTCTGGTGGTGATTACTTTAGATTGCTCGTGGCCTAATACCTTAGCAACTCTAGTATTGCTAGGTAAACCTACAGGTGGTCGTGTATTTTGGCGTTGGACAAATTGACCAACCTGGGTTTCTAGGGATTTTATTGAAGCCTCCTGGTTCTGCAGTCTCATCTCCGTTCTGTTCATGAAGTCATCAGTACGCTTCATGAAGCGGCTATTCTCCATCATGTAGGCATCAGTTTTTGATATGAAAGCTGTGAGAGAATCGGCCAGTGCATTCAGAGACTATTGTTGTTGTACCTACTGCTGTGGCATGGGCTGCTGAATGTTATGCTACGGTAGGTTCTGGTTCTGATGCTGAAATCCAGGGACTTGGATAGTTGGATTCAAGGCATTGTTAGGGTTACTCCAAGAGAAGTTCGGATGCCTTTTCCAAGATGGGTTATAATTGTTGGACATCATTGGATTGTTTTTGTTATAATTTCCAACATATAGGCCGGTTTCCTCATCTAGCATATAATCTGATGAGTTGACTGCCTTAACCTCAAGTATACTTCTTTGGTTTTGCATATTCTGAACCATCTTGGTCAGAGAAGCCAATTGTGCTGCCACCGAACTTGATGTGTCTAATTCATGAGCTGTGGCATGACGTCTCATTCCTCCTCGCCTCGATGTTGGAAATTGGAAATTGTTCCTTGCGAGTTTGTTCAGAATTTCAATGGCTTCCGCGGGTGCCCTATCTAAAAGTGTCCCATTTGCGGAGGCGTCTAGCATCTTCCTTGTGGAAGCATTAGTAGTATTGTAGAACATGGAAACTTGCGTCCACAAGGGGAAACCATGTAAGGGGCATTTATTTAATAGTTCTCTGTAACGTTCTCATGCCTCGTACATCGGTTCATCCTCATCTTGCCGGAATAATGTAATTTCATTATGAATGCGGTCATAAAGATTTGTTAGATTGAACCTCGTAATGAATTCTTGTCAAAGTTCTTCCCAAGATCCAATTGATCCTGCTGGGATTCCGTTCAACCAAGTCTTCGCCCTATCCCTCAGTGAATAGAGGAACAATTTTAAGCGCAAAATATCTTCATGGACTCCTTGAAGCTTAAAAGAGTTGCACACTTCCATGAAGGATTTAAGATGTTGCCTTGCATCTTCGGTAGAAGACCCACCAAACTGTCCAATTGTGTTCAACATGTTGAACATCACTGGTTTAAGCTCAAAGTGAGTTTCTTCGATCTCCGAGGTAACTACGCCAGGGTTAAGTCCGTTTAGATCCTCCACTAGATAATCTCTAACAGTTGGCTACCTCGGCAATTGATGCGGCATTGGCTGCTGTTGCATTACTGGCGGCAGTACATTATGATCAACAGGTCCTCTAACTGGATTGTCCATAGTTTGGAACAGATTTCGTCTTAGATTATGTCTTGTACGTTCAATCTCTGGATTCAACTCGTACAATAGCCCATTCGAATTTGCCCTGGTCATAAACCAAACAAATAAAAATTAATAAAAAAAAAATAAAATAAAACTAAAGTTAAAGTTAGATAACTAATAATTAAAGAGCAAGAAAATTAAAGAAAACAAAATTCAGTTGTCAATCCCCGACAACGGCGCCAAAACCTTGATAGGCATGGTATAAGCGCTATTTTGAGTGCAAGTGTACACGTCGTCAAGTAATAAAATGATAAGTATATCATGTATCGTCTCCACAGAGATTGGTATACTTAATAAGACTTTCTTCGTTCCCTTGCTCCTGAGAATAAAATAAAAACACAAATATGATGGTTTGTTTTATCTAACTAAATAAGTAAATAACAAAACATAAAATAAATAGTTGAGAACGATTATAGAGAAAGCGGGTAGGATCCAGTTGTGTCAATTAGTGAATTCAATTGATCTTCTTCTTGTTCAATGCAATCGCACAACACTGCTTCGATAGTACTGTAGATACTGCCTCGGCAATGCTTGTGCTCCTCTGTCGTGGCCTTGCCATGAAAAGAGAGTTTTTAGTGATAAAATATTTTGATTTATGTTCACCACTTTACTTGAAATTGTTGCCCACACTCTTGCACTGCCCATCATCAGTATTTTTTAGTTTATTCTTTAAGGCAATAGAAATCTATTTCCTTACCATAGTTAGGTTCGTTTTTGAAGGCTTAATTCTAGGATACTTGAGGAGAAAAACTTAGAAGCTTACTATAAGGTTGAACTTAAAAACACTTTTAGGACTTGTTTGGCTATATAAACTCTTTTAATAAACTTAGATGATAAAGACTTAGATTTTTGGAAAGGTGACTAGAGGTGCCTATAACTGGCTCTAGGAAATATTCTTCTTCATGCTAGAGGTGCCCGAAATTGGCTTAGTATGCTTAAAGGAATAGCAAAAGAAATAAGAAAATAAGAAGGAGAAAGCACAATACTTGAGGTGCCCGAAAGTGGTTTAAGAAATTATTGTTTTAAGAAGAGTACACTAAATCCAAGTCTATTTGTCTTGAACTTAGAGTTTATCTAAGAAGGCCCTTAATCAAACTTGTCCACAAAAACTCACAAACACACTAAACCTTGTAGTTTGTCTTCTAGGTACACCCTTAGGTAACTGAAAGGTTAAGTCTAAAGAATAGACGTAGTTATGGTGGGGAGAATAGATGGAAACATAAGATCAAGAGAGAATATAGTTTGACAAATTTATGTTTTGCATTGCTTGAGGACAAGCAATAGTTCGAGTTTGGGGGTGTGATAAGTCTCAACTCACTATCACTTTCTACATTTTTCATGGGCACTAATCATCAAATCTACACCTACTTGGACCAATGCATATACTTAATATGATATATTTAGAGATTATTCTATTAGAGATAATATTTATAGAAAAGGCATACTTTACTGCATATTTATGTCTATGCAGGAAAAAATATTGTCGCGACAGCAAACTGATACCGAGGCAGGACCTGATGTCGAGGCAGCAGAGGACAAATAGCAATATGGCAGGCAAACTGAGGAGAATGTTGTTGGATAAGAAGCCTAATGATCGGAGCTGGACAACACGAGGAAAGCCCAAGGAGAAGGCCACGCGGGAAAAAGCCTTCTAGAAGAATTAAACTTGGAAATATTTAACCTATGTACATAACTTGTTCCCTACCCCAAGTTGTATTTTATTTAGGAAATGTTTGCCCTAGGCCAAGCCTATATAAGGCATAGCCGTCCAAGGGAATAAGAGAGTCGACTTGAGAGAGTTCACCCTAGGAACAATTGTTCTTCTTTCCATTATGTTCTAAGTTTTCTTAGGGTTTAGGTGAAAGTTGTTAAGTATTAGTGAGAAGAGTTTGTATCTTGTTTCGTGTTTCAATGCAATAAAATATCAAAGTTTGCTTACTCTTTTCCATTCTTTGTTCTTACATCCAAGCTCGGGAGGGAAGTTTATAAGTAATTTATTTATCTAGACTCGGGAGAGTTAGACTCACGAAAGGAGTAAGTATGGTATTTGACTTGATTTGAAAATACTAGCTAGGCCTAGGGATAGGTTGGAGTTTTAGCTGCTAAAAGAAGTGTGAGATTGGTTGTTGGTTATAGTTAATTAACGATAGGAGGTATCATCAAGGACTAATCATCAACAGTGTTTCAAGTTAGGGATAAGCAGAGCCATTAAAGGACACTTTGTCGATCTTTGGTAAATCTGTCTAAGAGCAAGGGATTGCCGTGGCAGAGAACACTAACGCTGCTGAAGACAATAATCTACAGTATTGTTGAGGCAGTATAGTGCAATTGTATTGGACAGAAACAGATCGATCAAATCCACTATACAAACACAACTAGATCCTGCCATCTTTCTCAATTTGACCTCCTTTTATTTAGTTCTCCTTAATTATTTTATTTAATCAAAAACTCATCTACTTGTGTTTTTATTTCTTCTTACAGAGCAAGAAGACAAGAGAAGACATATTAACTACACCAATCCTTGTAGAGATGATATCCGATAATAGTTATCACTTTATTATTTGTGACGTGTTCACTTGCTCTAATTGCACATATTTGACACGCATCAGTGATTATATATATATATGATTCAGAATTCATGAAAAACTTTCATTATGTTATTATCGAAAATTATTATGCGTGATTCCTGTTAATTATAAGGTATGAATTCAAACTCAAGCGTTGGATCATGACATTGCATTAGGTTGGGATATTTTGTTCGAGGAAGTTTAGTGATATCACCTTGAGGTGAGTACCAGTCCAGATCGGTAGCTCCACCTTCGGGTGAGTTTCTATTTCGGATCTGTGGCTCCACCTTTGGGTCGAGTTTCTACTTTAGATGGTAATGATTGAGTTAAAGTGGTTCAGGGGAACCTACTCTTCAGATGGTGTTGGAGATAGGTGCATGACATTCAGACATTACATTATGTGTTTCTGGCATTTTATGACGTTTTTATTTTACATATATATTTGATTATATATGGCATGTGTATGATAATTGGATAGATATGATTATCCTATATCTATACAATAGAGACACACTAAGCTCCCTAGCTTACACCTCTTTAGTTTCTGTTTTAGATTCTTAGACTAAGGCTACGGTACTTGGAGGACTCTTGTTTTAGAACTTTTTTACGTATGTTTTTACAGATTTCGGATTTAATACTTTCTATTTCAGATATTTATTCTTGTAATGGACTTTATGTATTGGACTTTTAGTTGGTTTTTAGGATTTTAATGTTTATTTTGAATTTTGGTTGAGCCTTCAGTTTGTATTAAACGTTATATTTCAGTATTTTAGATATTCTTAGTTTTGACAATTTAATAGATTTTGTATTCCATTCATTTGAACCATAACTTGTGAGATAGATTTATCTAACATTATCCTTAAGTTTTAATCTAAAAGATTAGGTAAAATTAGGGGTTACATTTCAAGTTTTTTTTGAAGGTATTGATGAAGTATCTAGAAGGAAACCTGTTGTCAATTCTATATATGAACAAATGACCTGAGCCAAGGAATCAATAAGGATATTATGATGGATGAGAGTTAGTCTAAGACATTTTTTGACATAGTTGAAAGAGAATGAAAGGACCAACTTCATTCACCTTTACATTCTGCTAGTGCATTTTTAGATCCTAGTCTTTTGGACAGAATTGACAGACAATGAAGGGACCAACTTCATTCACTTTTATATTTTGCTGGTGCATTTTTAAATCCTAGTATCCAATATAATTCAGAAGTAAAATTTCTAGTATCTATAAAAGAAGACTTCTTCAATGTTGTGTAGAAATTACTTCCCACACCTGAGTTAAGAAGTGACATCACCAATCAAATTTGTACTTTTAACAGAGTAAAGGGGATGTTTGCTTGTAATCTAGAGATGGAGGCACAGGATACAATTTCTCCTGGTACGTATGCAGTTTTCTATTCCACAATTGCTTGATCTTTAGTTGTGCATGTATGAACAGCCTCTAGTCTTTTTCCCTTTCAGTTGCTCTTTAAAATTTTCTAATTTGCAAGGAAATTGAAACAACTCTTGTTAAAAAACATGTATAGAATAAATTGTTACTTTTTCATTGGTTCAATTATAATTGAAAGTGACAAAATCCATATGGGGTCGTGGTAAGTATCAATTCACTATCACTTTTTACACCTTTTATGGGTAATAATCACTTAATCTACACCTACTTGAACTAATGCATGTACTTAATGTGAGATATTTAGATATTTTGCTTTTGTAACTGATGAGTGCCTAAAAGGCAGTTATTTACTATCCTTCTTATGGTACTTAATTTATGCACCTATTATACACCAACTTAAACCGAATCATAAACTCTTTGCTTAAATATTGAATATTCCGTTATCACAATATACAAAGTTAATATTTATAGAGAATGTAATTATTATTACAAATTCTGTACATGCAGGAATATCCAGTGCTGAAGCGGCAGAGAAGCTGTGTTGAGGCCGAGGCAGAATCATGACCGCGGTAGAATCTAGTGTGGCAGCACCAACAATAGAGGCGTGATGAAAGATAAAAATATAAGGAATATTTTGGAAGATGCAGCGCACCAATTGGACCAGGCTAGCACGCTAAAAGCCCAATTCAAAGACAAAGCGGGAAGACCCTTCTAGAAGGCGACAAACTTGGAAATATCAGATTTCTTAAAGAAGACTTGTTCCCTACTCCAAGTTGAAGTCTATTTAGGAAAGGTTTACCCTAGGTTAAGACTATAAATATCCTAGCCGGCCACAATGTTAAGAGAGCCAATTTGTAGAGAAAACCCTTCCTCCCTAAGAATTGTACTTACACGATAACATGTTCTAAACTTCATAGGGATAGGTGAAGGTTGTCGATATTAGTGAGAGGAGATTGATTCTTGTATTTTTGTTCTTATGCAATAAAATCAAAGTTTGCATATCCTATTGCCATTCTTTGTTCTTATATCCAAGCCTGAGAGGGAAGTTTGCAAGTAATCTATTTATCTAGCATCGAATTCGGTGTCAGTGACACTAACTTGGCCTATACCCTTGTGGAGGCACTAAGGGGTAGGATAAGAGTTTTAGCAGCTAAAAGAAGTGTTGGATTGGTTGGTGGTTATCTTTGGTTTACGCCGAGAGGTATCGTCAAGGACTGAGCATCAATAATACTTTGACTCAGAAATGAGCGGAGTCACCTACGGTGTAACCCCCTTAGCCTGGCCTAGACGGAACCAGCACTAACGGGTTACATGGGGAATATCAAACAAAACCCGCAAAGGTTCAATTCGATAAACAACCCTAAAATCCGTTATTTTTTATTTTATCTTACCTAGATGCACAATCTTATTCCTACGTGACAAGATCTCATACAAAGCATTATCGGTAACACATTAATTAAAAACAAACATCCAATTAAACACTAACATAGATTAACGACTAAAATGTAAAACTTTTAAATTCAATTAGTAAAGTAGAAATTCTTTCCATCAAAGTTCAATTAAACACTCAAGCGTTTTTCACAGCAAATTTCAACTCAAACAGATTATTCTAACATCATCAATTGCATGTTCCTCTAATTTAGAGACCAAAATGTAAATCTTCCAAAATACAAGGACTTCATCCAAATTAGATTATCCATCTTGAAATTAAATCAACTTTAGACTTGCATGCAAAATTTCAGCTCAAAATAACATCGTTAAATACCTTAATCGAACAAAGGAAGATATCCGGGACTAAAATATAACTCCCATCAACTTTCAATCCTTGTTAGTCAAAGGTTTCGAAACCTTCCCAAAGGTTTCGAAACTTTTCGCGTCTAGTAGCTTCCCAGAATTGAAACTGTCCGCAAGGTTTCGAAATCTCCTGAAGGTTTCAAAACTATTTGACAAAGGTTTCGGTACCTTCACCCAAAGGTTTCAAAACTTTGGGTTTGGAACCAAAAGTTTCGTTACACTAACTGCACATCAATTACTCAATACTCAACCATTAATTAGAACCACTAAATACATCAGCCCTAGGCATAATTAGCAACATATGGCACACAATCGACAACGTCACGGACATCAATCAAGCTATAGGCATGCTCCCTAGGAAATGATTAACAACATATCAATCATGCTAATACATGCTTCAACAATTCAAACAATCTCAAAGTTCAACAATTAACAACCAAACAATAATGGTCTTATTACAACATAAACTAAAGCCTAATTTCACACTCTTCACATAGGTTGGGTTACACATTTCCTTGCCCAATTTATTTGCCAAAAATATACCAAATTCAAAGTGATTCTTCCCCTTGGATTCCTTGCCTCAAACGAAGCTCCAAGTGTCTTTATTTTTCTACAAGGATGAAAAGAGAGCTTAAGCAAACATGCTTAGTGAGGAAGCTCTACACAAATCATCAATGCATCTATTTAAAACCATGATGAAAACATAATTTGTAATACATTGTTAAATCATGCATGCTAACATCTGGTGCTCATGTTCTTTAAACCAAATGCATCCTTGAGTTCACATAACCTTATCAAAACAATTTATAAATGATGCACAATCTTCTTCTCAAATTCATGTATGTATATTGGCATTCTAGTGACCATTTTAATGTGAACCTTGAGTTCACCGAATACACGGATCCTTTTTCTCATAACTGGAGACTTTTGGTCTCAGCATGCATCGGTCGGACACTTAGTCACCCTTGTATACATGTTACCCCCACTATGCACGGTCAGACACAAAGTCACCCTTGTTTACGTATGGTTCAACTATATGCACGGTCGGACACAAAGTCACCCTTGTTTACATATAGACAAGCTCTACACGCACGGTCGGACACAAAGTCACCCTTGTTTACGTGTAGGCAACATCATTATTCTCTTTATTTTATAGTGCACTCAATCCTAATGACATATCATTTCTATTCGAATCTAAAGTTAGTGTCACTAAACCAATATCATAATCAAATGTGCATGATAACTTGCTGCTCAAAATGCATGCATAATATGTTCAACAAATGAACCAAAAGCCATGCCCAAAGGCACCATCATGTATAAGGCAATTAACCACATTGTATTCCAAATCATTTCTCATAATTTTCCATAATCATAGATACTAAATAAGCTATGCATTTCAGCAAGTAATTCTCATGTATGCACCATTTCAAATCATGCTCATGCATTTTCATAAATCTCATTGCATTACCAACATAATACCTTTATCAAATGTAGCCGAAACTCATATTGGTTTATCAAAAACAATTACTTCACTTACTCTTGAACTGTGGAAGGTTTTCACACTCTTCCATAGTCCCCAAAACAGAACCGTACCAAACGTGATTCGCTTTAAATCCATAATCACTCACCGACAAGCGAAACAAGCTTTCGCCGCTATCCGATAATCACACCAACGCACCAGCAATCAAGCACCTTCTTGTACCTCTTCTACAACATTAAAAACAGAGCATTCTCACATCATAACATGCTCAAACCAACAACCATATCCGATCACCATTAAACTACCGAAAACTTAGCCGAAAAGACCGTAAACTAAGTCGAAACTCATCCGAACAACATCAGCCCAAAACCTAACGAATCTAACATCTAATCCACTTTAATTATGATCCAAAAACACATCCAAAATATCCTTATATCTCCAGCAACATTAAAGCATCTAAAATAGCCCCTAAAACAACCGAAAAGCACCTTAAAACTACACCGATTGCATTATTCCGGGATTAAATCAATGTGCTATCAAATAAAGATTCAATTAATCATTTCATTAACATAAATACACAATTGAATCCATCTAATTCCAGCATTAAATAAGATCCAAAAAGATTTCACAAAAACTTTCATAAAAACACTAGATCTAACATTAAAAACATAGAATTAAGTTTTTATTCAAAGATTAGCAAGCTAATACTTGGGAATTTCAATAAAGAACCTTAGAAAAGATTAAAAATCCAGAAAATTACCTTCAAGATCTATTCACCAAAACGATATAATTTCCCCTTCTTAAGTCCTTGCAATTTGATGTTGATTTGATGAAATTGATGCTTAGGTTTTTTAAAGGATGGAAAGATGATGAAAATGATATAATCTTTATGGAAAAAAGATGCAAAAATCAGCAAGGAATTGAAGAGAAAAGATGAGAGAACGTGGATAGAAAATGAGAGAAAAAGATGAGAGAAAATGAGAGAAAAGTGGTTTTGAGAGAAAATGATTAAAAATCTCTGATTAAAATAATTAAAATACATTTTGGTGAATAAATTATTATTAAAAATTAGAAATGGGTTTATGGCCCTCTAAGGATTCTAAGTTTAGCTTGCTTTTCAATTTAGTCACTAAAACATGTAATTTTTGAAAATTACAAAATATGTCCTCCAATTTTTCCAAAAATTATAAATTGGTCACTTATGCATAATTAGGCATAATTAAAAATCATTAGAAAAATCCAAATTATTTTCTTTTAATCTTGAAACACATTTTCAATATTTTAAATCATATTCCAAAACTATTATTTTTCCTAATTAAAAATATCCTTATTTTATTTTTCCTGGAACAATGAACCGGAGAACCCGATTTGACCCGAATCGAATTCTCCTAACTAAGCCTAAACTAATAACCCCAAAACGAGATGTTACAACTCTCCCCCTCTTAAGAAAATTTCTTCCTCGAAATTTACCTGAAGTAAACAAGTGAGGAAACTGCTCCTCCATGCTTTTCCTTGTCTCCCAAGTTGCTTCTTCCACACCTCGGTGTTTCTAAAGCACTTTAACCAAATCTATGGTCTTCCCTCGAAGAACCTTTGTATCCACATCCAAAATCCTCACCGGTTCTTCCTTATAACTCATATCCTCCCTTAACTCAATCTCCTCAACAGGTACAACATGAGAAGGATCCGATCTATATCTACGAAGCATTGATACATGAAAAACATCATGCATCTTACTCAACTCCTCCGGTAATCTCAACCTATAAGCAACAGGACCAACACACTCCAACACCTCATATGGTCCAATAAAACGAGGACTCAACTTCTCCTTACATCCAAACCTCATTACCTTCTTCCATGGAGAAACCTTAAGAAACACTTTGTCACCAACATCATACTCTATCTCCCTACACTTCAAATTTGCATAAGACTTCTGCCTATCCAAAGCTTCCTTAAGTTTAGTACATATCAACTTAACTTTCTCATCTGTATCCTTCAACACTTGAGGCAAAGAAACATACTTTTGTCCAACTTCCTTCCAACACAAAGGTGTACGACACTTACGCCTATATAACGCCTCAAACGGTACCATCTGTATACTCGTCTGAAAACTATTATTATAAGCAAACTCTACCAACGGCAATTGCTTCTCCCAAGAACCTTGAAACTCAATGACACAACACCTCAACATATCCCCCAAAGTCTGAATAACACGCTTAGACTGTCCATCCGTCTGTGGATGATAAGTTGTACTAAAGCTAAGCCTCATACCCAAAGCTGTCTGCAAACTCCTCCAAAACTTAGATGTAAACCGCGGATCTCTATCCGATATGATCGACTTAGGCACACCATGCAACGATAAACAAACTACGTCACATCTCTCTTTAAACTAACCCAAAAGTACACACTTTTGAGATCTCTATACATCTTCACACTACCCGGATGCATAGCAAACGGACTAGTATGAGCTTCCACCAAGATAGCTTGCCTCAACTCCTGATCATCCGGCACCATAATCCGACCTCTAAAATATAACACCTCATCATCATCAAAATGATACTCGGTCGGTCTACCCTCAACAATATCCTCCACAAAAGGTACCAAAGCCTCATCTTCTAACTGTTTCACTTTGATCATCTCAACCAAAACAGGTTTTACTTGTAGCTCCGCCACTAAACCACCTTCCTTAGAAATACTCAATCTAGCAAACATTGCTCTCAACTCAACAGCCGCCTTACGGCTCAAAGCATCGACCACTACATTGGCTTTCCCCGGATGATACTCAATGGATAGATCATAGTCCTTAAGCAACTCCATCCATCTTTGTTGCCTAAGATTCAAATCCTTTTGTGACATGAGATACTTCAAACTCTTATGATCCGTGTATATAGTACACTTCTCTCCATACAAATAATGTCTCCAAATCTTCAAAGCAAAAACCACCGCCGCAAACTCCAAATCATGAGTCGGATAGTTCTTTTCATGTACCCTCAACTGTCTAGAAGCATAAGCTACAACTTTCCCCTCTTGCATCAAAACACACCCAAGACCCACATATGATGTATCACTATAAACCACGAAATCCTTATCGGATTCGGGTTGTACCAACACCGGTGCACTAGTCAACACTTCTTTCAACTTCTTAAAACTCTTTTGTTGACTTTCTTTCCACTCAAAAGGAACTTTTTTTTGCAACAACTTAGTCATAGGAGCAACAATGCTCGAAAAACCCTCAACGAACCTACGATAATATCCATCCAAACCTAGGAAACTCCAAACCTCCAATACCGACCTCGATTGCTTCCAACCCATAACAGCCTCTATCTTCTTTGGATCAACACTAATACCCTTTTCCGACACCATATGACCAAGAAACACCACCTCTTTTAACCAAAGCGCACACTTACTTAGCTTAGCATACAACTGGTTCTCTTTCAACGCCTGCAACACCATCCGCAAATACCGATCATGATCTTCCTCGGTACGTGAATACACGAGGATATCATCTATGAACACCACCACAAACTGATCCAAGTACTCATGGAACACCCGATTCATCATATCCATAAAAGCAGCAGGGGTAATTGTCAATCCAAACGGCATCACTAAAAACTCATAATGACCATACCTTGTCCGAAAAGCCGTTTTCAACACATCCTCCTCTTTCACTTTCAACTGGTAGTACCCCGATCTCAAGTCAATCTTCGAGAACACACTTGCTCCTCGAAACTGATCAAACAAATCGTCAATCCTCGGCAAAGGATACTTATTCTTCACGGTCAACTTATTCAGTTGCCGATAATCAATACACATCCTCATTGTGTCATCTTTCTTCTTTACAAATAACACTGGTGCACCCCAAGGCGATACACTCGGTCGTATAAAACCACAGTCAAGCAACTCTTGCAACTACATCTTTAACTCTTTTAACTCCTTGGGTACCATGCGATAAGTAGCAATGGACACCGGATTAGTACCAACATAAGTCTCGATACTAAACTCCACATCACAATCGGGAGGTAATCTTGGCAACTCCTCAGGAAAAACTTCTGGGAAGTCACATACTGTTCGATTGTCCTGCACTCGAACCTCTCCTATCCCTGGGTTCATCACATAAGCTAGATATGCTATACCACCATGTTGCAACAACCTTTCCGCTTGTAAGGCCGAAACCACATTGGATAAGAATCCGATATACTCACTCTTAACCATAACCTCGCCACCATCTAACAACCTCAAGGTAACCCGTTTCTTTTAAAAATCCACCACCGCTCTATGCTCTGTCAACCAATCATCCCCCAAGATAAGGTCAAAACCATGAAACGGTAACTCCATCAAGTCAACCTCAAAGACATGCCCTTGCACCTCCAACGGACATCTCCTATAAAACCTTTTTACGGTCACCGTCTCACCCAAAGAACTAGTAACCACAACTCCCACATCTAAAACCTCAACAGGAATATCAAACATATATGCATGCTCTCTCAAAACATAAGAATACGTAGATCCCGAATCTATCAAAGAAAACAACGGTACATTTCGTAAAGAAAAAGTACCTGCAACCACATTCATAGCATTACGGGTCCCGCGCTGTACATAAACTCTATGACCATCTCCCTATCTCTGAAAATGACCTCTACCTCCACCGCGTCCTCTGCCAGGTACCACGACAACCTTAGCTCGGTTACCAACCTCACCAGCAAACCTTGGACAATCCCTCCTCCTGTGATCCTTAGATCCACAACCCATGCAGACACTAGTTGCCCACCAATACTCTACCGGATGGCGTATAGAACACAAGTTACAAACTGCTATGTCACCACCACCTCTACCAAACTGCTAAGCACGACCACCGTGTCCAAAATCGCCCCGACGTCGATTAGCTCTATATTGGTTGTCCCGAAACCTCTTACCCTTACTACCTTGGGTACTAGCCTCAGCAGGCCTCTTCCCAACATCGGAAGACTTCCTAGCCTCCCTTAGAGACTCCTCGACATCCTTATCTCGATTCACGAGCACATCAAACTCATTGTACTCCGCAGCCAACAAGTATGTCTTGATCTCCGGATCTAAACCATATCGGAACCTATCACATCTCTTATACTCTATAGGAACCAACTCAGGAGTATAGTGACTCAATCTGATAAACTGCATCTCATAGTCAGCCACACTCCCAGTGCCCTGCACCAGCGACATAAACTCCCTCTTCTGCGCATCCTCGTACTACGGACCCAAGAATTTTTATACAAAGGCGGTCCTGAAGTACTTCCAAGTCAGGTTAGCAACTGCTACACCCGCTCTCGTGGTAGTCCACCATCTATAAGCATCCCCCTGAAGCAGAGAGACCACACAACCCATCCTACGGTCATCCTGACAGTCCATCTGATCTAATATCCTCTCGGTACTAGCCAGCCACTTCTCAACTACACTCGGATCAGATCTACGGAACTCAACACCTCCCAAGCTACGCAAACGCTCTAGCGGTAGTCCTGGGGTAACCACAATGGCAGGTGCGGGAGCTGGTACTTGCAATCCAGCCATAACTGCCTGAAACGCACCCGTCATAGCCTATATGAACGGGGCAAAGTCTCCGAACTAGCCTCCTAATGGAACCGGAGGCACACCAGCGGGTGGCACGCCAACTAGTGGAGGAGGTGGAAGCGGTTCCTCCCTCACAGTCGCCTCTCCTTCTGCCGGACCATCAGTGATTAAGCTTGCAGTAGCACGTGTCTCACGTCTCGGAGGCATTATCCAAAAACTTTAAACATGCAATTTTAAAACATAATATCAAGACATAATAAACTTACATTCGGGCAAGATCCAAGGGAAACCGAAGAACATCTAAAAGCATGTTGGCATTGGCAATGTGTAACAAACCACCTCTTTTACTCATAATCATTCTAGGTACACTAACAATGTATAGATATGCACACAACAAAAACATATCATATTCAATCTTATACTCTAACATACCAACCATAAAACATAGCAAACCAATACGTATTTGACAAACTAACTACACACTTTACAAACCAACAGCACATTTTACCAACCTGGCTCTGATACCACCAAATGTAACCCCCTTAGCCCGGCCTAGACGGAACCGACACTAACGAGTTACACGGGGAATATCAAACCAAAACCGCGAAGGTTCAATTCGATAAACAACCCTAAAATCCGTTATTTTTTTTATTTTATCTTACCTAGATGCACAATCTTATTCCTACGTGACAAGATCTCATACAAAACATTATCGGTAACACATTAATTAAAAACAAACATCCGATTAAACACTAACATAGATTAACGACTAAAACGTAAAACTTTTAAATTTAATTAGTAAAGTAGAAATTCTTTCCATCAAAGTTCAATTAAACACTCAAGCGTTCTTCACAGCAAATTTCAACTCAAACGGAATATTCTAACATCATCAATTGCATGTTCCTCTAATTTAGAGACTAAAATGTAAATCTTCCAAAATGCAAGGACTTTATCCAAATTAGACTAACCATCCTGAAATTAAATCAACTTTAGACTTGCATGCAAAATTTTAGCTCAAAATAACATCGTTAAATACCTTAATCAAACAAAGGAAGATATTCGGGACTAAAATATTACTCCCATTAACTTTCAATCCTTGGTAGTCAAAGGTTTCGAAACCTTCCCAAAGGTTTCGAAACTTTTTGTAAAAGGTTTTGAAACTTTCCTGGAAAGTTTCGAAACTTTTCGCGTCTAGTAGCTTCCCAGAATTGTAGCTGCCCGTAAGGTTTCGAAACCTCCTGAAAGTTTCGAAACTATTTGACAAAGGTTTCGGTACCTTCACCCAAAGGTTTCGAAACTTTGGGTCTAGAACCAAAAGTTTTGTTACACTAAGTGCACACCAATTACTCAATACTCAACCATTAATTAGAACCACTAAATGCATCAGTCCTAGGCATAATTAGTAACATATGGCACACAATCGACAACGTCACGAACATCAATCAAGCTATAGGCATGCTCCCTAGGAAATGATTAACAACATATCAATCATGCTAATACATGCTTCAACAATTCAAACAATTCCAAAGTTCAACAATTAACAACCAAACAATAATGGTCTTATTACAACATAAACCAAAGCCTAATTTCACACTCTTCACATAGGTTGGGTTACACATTGCCTTGCCCAATTTATTTGCCAAAAACATACCAAATTCAAAGTGATTCTTCCCCTTAGTTTCCTTGCCTCGAACGAAGCTCCAAGTGTCTTTATTTTTCTGCTAAGATGAAAAGAGAGCTTAAGCAAACATACTTAGTGAGGAAGCTCTACACAAATCATCAATGCATTTATTTAAAACCATGATGAAAACATAATTTGTAATACATTGTTAAATCATGCATGCTAACATCTCATGCTCATGTTCTTTAAACCAAATGCATCCTTGAGTTCACATAACCTTATCAAAACAATTTATAAATGATGCACAATCTTTTTCTGAAATTCATGTATGTATATTGGCATTCTAGTGACCACTTTAATGTGAACCTTGAGTTCACCGAATACACGGATTCTTTTTCTCATAACTGGAGACTCTTGGTCTCAACATGCATCGGTGGGACGCTTAGTCACCCTTGTATACATTTTACCCCCACTACGCACGATCGGACATAAAGTCACCCTTGTTTACGTATGGGTCAACTATATGCACGGTCGGACACAAAGTCACCCTTGTTTACATATAGGCAAGCTCTACAAGCACGGTCAGACACAAAGTCACCCTTGTTTACGTGTAGGCAACATCATTATTCTCTTTATTTTATAGTGCACTCAATCCTAATGAAATGTCATTTGTATTCGAATCTAAAGTTAGTGTCACTAAGCCAATATCATAATCAAATGTGCATGATAACTTGCTGCTCATAATGCATGCATAATATGTTCAACAAATGAACCAAAAGCCATGCCCAAAGGAACCATCATGTATAAGGCAATTAACCACATTGTATTTCAAATCATTTCTCATAATTTTCCGTAATCATGGATGCTAAATAAGCTATGCATTTCAGTAAGTAATTCTCATGTATGCACCATTTCAAATCATGCTCATGCATTTTCATAAATCTTATTGCATTACCAACATAATACCTTTATCAAATATAGCCGAAACTCATATCGGTTTATCAAAAACAATTACTTTACTTACTCTTGAACTATGGAAGGTTTTCACACTCTTCCATAGTCCCTAAAATAGAACTGTACCAAACGTGATTCACTTTAAATCCATAATCACTCACCAACAAGCGAAACGAACTTTCGCCGCTATCCGATGATCGCACCAACGCACCAGAAATTAAGCACCTTCTTGTAACTCTTCTACAACATTAAAAACAGAGCATTCTCACATCATAACATGCTCAAACCAACAACCATATCTGATCACCATTAAACTACCGAAAACTTAGCCGAAAATATTATAAACTAAGCCGAAATGCATCCGAACAACATCAGCCCAAAACCTAATGAATCTAACATCTAATCCACTTCAATTATGAACCAAAAACACATCCAAACCATCCTTATATCTCCAGCAACATTAAAGCATCTAAAACAGCCCCTAAAACAACCGAAAAACACCTTAAAACTACACCGATTGCATTATTCCGGGATTAAATCAATGTGCTATCAAATGAAGATTCAATTAATCATTTCATTAACATAAATACACAATTGAATTCATCTAATTCCAGCATTAAATGATATCCAAAAAGATTTCACAAAAAACTTTCATAAAAACACTAGATTTAACATTAAAAACATAGAATTAAGTTTTTATTCAAAGATTAGCAGGCTAATACTTGGAATTTCAATTAAGAACCTTAGAAAAGAATAAAAATCCAGAAAATTACCTTCAAGATCTATTCAACAAAAAGATATAATTTCCCCTTCTTAATTTCTTGCAATTTGTTGTTGATTTGATGAAATTGATGCTTAGGTTTTGTAAAGGATGAAAAGATGATGAAAATGATGTAATCTTTATGGAAAAAAGATGCAAAAATAAGCAAGGAATTGAAGAGAAAAGATGACAGAAAGTGGAGAGAAAATGAGAGAAAAAGATGAGAGAAAATGAGAGAAAAGTGGTTTTGAGAGAAAATGATTAAAAATCTCTAATTAAAATATTTAAAATACATTTTGGTGAATAAATCATTATTAAAAATTAGAAATGGGTTTATGGCCCTCTAAGGATTCTAAGTTTAGCTTGCTTTTCAATTTAGTCACGAAAATATATAATTTCCGAAAATTACAAAATAAGTCCTCCAATTTTTCCAAAAATTACAAATTGGTCACTTATGCATAATTAGGCATAATTAAAAATAATTAAAAAATACAAATTATTTTCTTTTATTCATGAAACACATTTTCAATATTTTAAACCATATTCCAAAACTATTATTTTTCCTAATTAAAAATATTCTTATTTTATTTTCCCCGGAACAATGAACCGGAGAACCCGATTCGACCCAAATCGAATTCTCCTACCTAAGCCTAAACTAATAACCCTAAAAACGGGATGTTACATACGGACACTTTGCAGAACTTTGATACTTCTACCCACGAGCAAGAGATTACCGCGGCAGAAGAGTACCAACATTGCCGAGGCAGTATCTATAGTACTATCGGAGCAGTGTTTTGCGATTGTATTGGACAAGAAGATCAATTGAATCCACTAATTGACGCAACTGGATCCTACCTACTTTCTCTATAATCGTTCTCAACCCTTTTTATTTTATGTTTTGTTATTAATTATTTAGTTAGATAAAACAAACCATCTTATTTGTGTTTTTATTTTATTCTCAAGAGCAAGGGAACGAAGGAAGATATATTAAGTATACCAATCCCTGTGGAAACGATACACAATATACTTATCATTTTATTACTTGACGACGTGTACACTTGCACTCAAAATAGCGCTTATACCGCGTCTATCAAGTTTTTGGTACCGTTGCCGGGGATTGACAACTAAATTTTATCTTCTTTAATTTTCTTGCCTTCTTTATTTATTATTTTTACTAACATATTTTTTTTCTTAAAAAAAAGGTTTATAGATGTGTTTCAAGTTGATGGTTCAAAATGCAAGGAGAAAGAAGTAAATCTATTTGGGAGTTGATGTTGAAAGATATGAATCGAACCAATCAAGAATTTCCTAGATTAATTAATGATTATCTATGCCAACCAAGAACAACCCAACAAGTTTTTGCCTGGGAAAATTTTTGTTTCAATTGCGGAGATGATCATTTAGTTAGCAATTGCCCATACAGTACTGAAACCTATGACCACAGAGAGGACCATAGATGGAACCAACAACAAAATCATTTATGATATGATCAAAACGCTCAAATTTTTTTATCATGACAATTTTGTTGATATTACAAATATTCCATGGCAATATAATTCTTCTCAAGAGTATCCAAATTCACTTGAGGAAACATTGAAAGCATCAAGGGCTAGAATTGAAGAATTTATGACAGAGCAATCAAGGTTCATGGATGCACATATAGCTAGATTAGATGCACCCTTGAGAGATTCGGAAAATCAATTGCATGCTAGGGATAACATAACCCAACAATCAATCCTTGGGGATACTGAAATCCTAATGCTAGAGGACAAGGAGGAAATTCTGGAACCTGTGAGTCTAGAACATGTTGATGAGAAAGACTGCCAAACAGTGAATGAATCTGCCGAGAGTCCTACTGCGACAGTAGAGAAGCCTGAATAGGGCAATGTCACGATACCATTCAACAAGGCCGATGCAAGTAATGCTCTAGAAAATTTTGAGGAGTTTGATTCCCAGAATGTTACGGAAGCAATGATGTTGAAAAAGGAAGCTGAGGATTACTCTCACTCACAGCTACTGGGGCAGTTACACGAAGACATGTTTGATCAACAAGATGGCAATGTCGTGATAATGGAAAATGAGATGGTACTGAATGAACCTTTTGAACTCTTTAGAAACTCATCTTTTCCATTGTAGGTAAATCTCGAGGAGTCAACGTACACGATTTGAAGCCATCACAAATCAGATATGATTGTTTGGGAGATGATATTTTCATGGTAACTCCATTTAATATTAGTTCCAAGCCAAAGTCTCTTCTGATGGAGATTACTGAGAAGCATAAGAAACAATGTGGGTTGATTCTTAAAGACTTCAAGAAAGATGGTTCCTCACTTGACTTACACTGAATTTTGGCAAATGATTGCCACGGCAATTAACTATCACAGTAATTGCCACAACAACGAAGGCTATATCCAACTATGATGGAAGTTAATGACAATGAGGTAATTAAGTGGTTGAATGTTGATATAATTTTTTCTAACAATTTATTTTTGCCTTCAGAAACAATATCAAGATGGAGGACATGCATGGATTACAAGAGAAAATGAAAGAAAGCTATCTCCACCATGATAATACAAAGGGGACTATCTGTATTCATTATGGCCCAATCCTTTTTGGGTAGAATTGTCACTCGATGGAGGGTGCAAATGGACTATAAGAAATATCGGAAATGACTCTCCATAAGTTTTCTTTATATTCTTATTTTATATTAATGTTCTCTTTTATTTTATTTGGTATTTTCATGAATTCTCTTAATTATGGTATTTAGGAATAATTATCTTCTCATTATTTGAATGTTTCTTGATGTTTATATTTTTAGGTTAGGACAATAAAGCAGGAATAACAGAGATGTAGTTCATAACAGGAAGTCTGCTGTCGTGGCAGTGCATAGTGTTAGAGCCGTAACAGTCTCAACAGGCAGAACAGGGTAACAGCTAGTCTACCGAGTTATTGCCGCGACAATAAATGCAAACGACAGTAAAGACCAAACGGCTAGTAGTTCAAACGGCTAAATAGCCAAGGCCTATATAAGTATCTTCTTTCTCTTGAACTATTCACTCTTGCTTTGTTTACTCAATCTCTCTCTTGTTATATTCGTTACAATCTCAAAACTCTCTTATTTTTCTCAGAATCTTTCCAAGAAACCCTCCCTTTACTATCTTTACTTGTTTTATTAATTTTATCTGTTGTATGATTTGAGCATTGAACACAATTCTCGGTTTGAGTTTGGGGGAGATTGAAGGTGCAGAAGCTCTGCCGAGGCTATCCAATGTCGTGACATTACCATAAACGGGAGTAAATTTTTACTGATTTTTTTAATATTCTCTTTTCTTGAATTTATGTTTGTAATCTTGTACTACCTTATGTCAGCTTTCGTTTAGTTTACTCCTTTAAGGCCATAAAATTTTTTCTCCTTACCATGTCCAAGTACTGTTTTGAAGGGATAACCATAGGATCTCATGGAATAAAACTTAGAAGCTTGGTTTAGGGTTAGACAGAAAATAAACACTTTTTGGACTTGTTTGATTTAGGAGTTCTTTTAATAAACTTAGGTGATAAAGACTAAGAACTTGTTGGAAAAATAACTAGAGGTGCCTATCACCAGCTCTAGTTTTGCTCTCCTTCATGCTAGAGGTGCCCGAAATTGGCACTAGTATGCTAAATAGGTGTTAAGAAAAAGGATAAATAAGAAAAAGAAGAAAATAAAAAACATATATCTTGAGGTGCCAGAAATTGGCTCAAGACTTGTTGTTTTAAGGAGATAGCTAATCCAAGATTCTACTTGTCTTGAACTTACAGTTTATCTAAGAAAGCCTTGAATCAGCCTTGTCTATTAAATGCACACACTCACCTAGCCCTATAGTTTGTTTCTTAGTAGAAGTCCTTGGGTAAACTAGTGGCTAAAACGGAGAGATAGACATGACAATGGTGGGGAGAATAGATGGAAAAGTAAGACCAAAGGGGAGTAAGGTTTGGCAATTTGATGTTTGGCATTGCTTGAGAACAAGCAATAGTTCGAGTTTTGGGGTATTTGATGAGTGCCTAAAAGGCAGTTATTTACAACCCTTCTTATGGTACTTTATGCACCTATTATACAGCAACTTGAACCAAATCATGAACTCTTTGCTTAAATATTGGATATTCCGTTATCACCACATACAAAGTTAATATTTATAGAGAATGCAGATATTATTATAAATTCTGTACATGCACGAATATCCAGTGCTGAAGCGGCAGAGAAGCTGTGTTGAGGCCGAGTTAGAATAATGGTCGCGGCAGAATCCAATGTGACAGCACCAACAATGGAGGCGCGATGAAAGATAAAAATATAAAGAATATTTTGGAAGATGCAGCGCACCAATTAGACCAGGCTAGCGCGCTAAAAGTCCAATTCAAAGACCAAGCGGGAAGA
Source organism: Abelmoschus esculentus (assembly GCA_035048815.1). Taxonomy (NCBI): domain Eukaryota; kingdom Viridiplantae; phylum Streptophyta; class Magnoliopsida; order Malvales; family Malvaceae; genus Abelmoschus; species Abelmoschus esculentus. Next base: position 13,266,409 of record JAUCBN010000007.1, on the reverse strand, counting down.
CCCTTCTAGAAGGCGAAAAACTTGGAAATATCATATTCCTTGAAGAAGACTTGTTCCCTAATCCAAGTTGAAGTCTATTTAGGAAAGGTTTACCCTAGGTTAAGACTATAAATACCCTAGCCGACCACAATGTTAAGAGAGCCGATTTGTAGAGAAAACCCTTCCTCCCTAAGAATTGTACTTACACGATAACATGTTCTAAAATTCTTAGGGATAGGTAAAGGTTGTCGATATTAGTGAGAGGAGATTGATTCTTGTATTTTTGTTATTTTATAATAAAATCAAAGTTTGCTTATCCTATTGTCATTCTTTATTCTTGTATCCTAGCCCGAGAGGGAAGTTTGCAAGTAATTTATTTATCTAGCATCGAGAGGTGTAGATTCACGAAAAGGAAAAGTACGGTGTCAGCGACACTAACTCGGCCTATACCTTTGTGGAGGCACTAAGGGGTAGGTTAAGAGTTTCAGTAGCTAAAAGAAGTGTTAGATTGGTTGGTGGTTATCTTTGGTTTACGCAAAGAGGTATCGTCAAGGACTGAGATCAATAGCATTTTGACTCAGAGATGAGCGGAGTCACCAATGTACACTTTGCTGAACTTTGATACTTCTTCCCACGAGCAGGAGATTGCCGCGACAGAAGAGCACCAGCATTGTCGAGGCAGTATCTGTAGTACTATCAGAGCAGTGTTGTGCGATTGCATTGGACAAGAAGAAGATCAATTGAATCCACTAATTGACGCAACTAGATCTTACCTACTTTCTCTATAATCGTTCTTAACCCTTTTTATTTTATGTTTTGTTATTTAATTATTTAGTTAGATAAAACAAACCATCTTATTTGTGTTTTTATTTTATTCTCAGGAGCAAGGGAACGGAGGAAGACATATTAAGTATACCAATCCCTGTGGAGACAATAGACGATATACTAAGACATTAAATACCCCCAAACTCGAACTATTGCTTGTCCTCAAGCAATGTAAGACATTAAATTGCCGAACCTTACTACCCTTTGGTCTTATTTTTCCATCTATTCTCCCCACCATGGTCATGTCTATCTTTCTGTTTTAGCCACTAGTTTACCCAAGGACTTTTACTAAGAAACAAGCTATAAGGCTAGGTGAGTGTGTGCGTTTTATGGATAAGGTTGATTTCAAGGCTTTCTTAGATAAACTATAAGTTCAAGAATTTTTCTTATTAACCACCTATTTAGTATACTAGAGCCAGTTTCGGGCACCTCTAGCATGAAGGAGATCAAAACTAGAGCCAGTGATAGGCACCTCTAGCTATTTTTCCAAAAGGTTCTAAGTCTTTATCACCTAAGTTTGTTAAAAGAATTCCTAAATCAAACAAGTCCAAAATGTTTTTATTTTCTTTCTAACCCTAAAGCAAGCTTCTAAGTTTTATTCCATGAGTATCCTATGGTTATCCCTTCAAAACAGAACTTGACCATGGTAAGGAGAAACATTTCTATAGCCTTAAAGGAGTAAACTAAAGCAAAGCTGATGTAGGGCAGTCCAAGATTACAAACAGTAATTCAAGAAAAGAGAATATTGTAAAAAATTTCAGAAAAAATTTACTCCTTTTTCATGGAAATGCTATGGCTGTGGGTAGCCTCGGTAGTACTTTTGCACCTGCAGTCTCGCCTAAACTCAAACCGAGTATTATCCTCAATTCTCAAAATATAAGACAAACAACAATTAAATTATGGAAATAGACAAAAGCGGTAAATGAATTTATTTACAACGACTCCGAGGAGCTGCTTCTACGGAGTATTCTCCTAGGCCTTGCTGCTGATGCCTTTCGTCTGGATCCTTGTACTGGTGATTGTTGTTGTTTGACCTGCCGATGCGGCTGACCTCTACTGGGCAGTGTGCAGTGCGTTGGTGTCGTAACTTCATCCCCTTCTTCTACCTCGTCTATATTTTTTGTGTCCATGATTTACATTCTGCCCCCTGTCGTGGCAGTGGGTATTTCTGATTCATGGGACGAACTGTGGTATTCATCAATCTCGCGAGACATCATATCTCTGCTGAGACTAGGTATAGGGATTGGTTCCCTTTGGGTAGAGTTAAAGACAACTCGCCTCTTAGATGGCCTTTGGCTGGTAGATGATACTCCGACAGACCTGGCTGGCCTGGAAGGTCCGACAGCATGAAACTATTGATGCTGTCGTGGCTGGAAAAATGGTTGTGGTCCTGGGGAAGGTGTTATCTCAGTGTAAGGGGTGGCAGTAACAAATATGTTGGCTGGAAATTCGGGAAATTTCGCCCCTTGATGTGGAAAGCTTTGCATCATTATGTTGGCTAGAGATGTGCTAAAGTCGCGCTGGTACTCCATGTAGCGTTGTTGGTGAAGGTCCATGGCTACCATCCTTTGCAGAATTTCTTAGTATGGGTCTGCTGCGGTAGTTGGCTTGGCAGAGGCTGGTGTTTCTGTTGAATACTTCCCTCTGGCGGTGAAGTCGATAGTAAACTGCTGCGGTGTTGCCTGAACAGGTTCTGCATGCATGATGTACATAACTCGGTGGCAGAAATCTCTTGTCCATCCCTGCTGAGTTGGCGTATATTCATCCGTGTCTTCGACCGGAACTCCTACATTAATGTACAAGGCAGAGATTAAACATGGGAAATAAAGCGGTCCATTTTCCTTCTTACCACATTCATGAATTTCGTGAAGAATGATCTCTCCAACATTGATGCTTCTCTTCTTGATGATAGACTGGATCTAACACCAGTCTTTTGCGATCCACTGTGCTGTTATGAGAGGTTGGGATAAGTCATCTTTTGACAAAGGTACACCACATCTTAGCCTCGGGTATTAGACTCTACCTTGTTACTGAACCCTTATGGGCACCGGTTTCCCATGAGGTGTTGCTGTAACAAAGCTCATCTTTAATCTCTTCATAGTCTTCAGTGGTGATGTCGTCTACAAATTCGGCACGATCATCACTTGTGGGTGTGAGACCATAAAATTCATTGATGACCTTAGCATCAAGTTGCACAGGCTTACCTCGGCAGTGGATAAAGAGGTTGTCCTTGCTCGACCCATGTGTGTAAAATTCTCTCACAATTGTGGCGTTCGCCGGTAGAGGCTATAGGCAGAATGCCTCCCAATCTTGATATTGAATCTTGTTAAACAAGAATGATTCAATGCCGAAGTATATCTCATTGGTCTGTTGAAATCCTTGCTCTTCCCATAATTGCCAAGCAACGAACAAGCGGTTGAAGCGGTCAACAATAGTGGCAGGGGCGAATCTTATGTAAGAAGCCAATGATTGTTCGTGGAGAATGGTTTGAGAAATTCTGGAGTAATAGAGAGAGTTCTGAAAATTTCAAGACATTGGAAAGATAGTGAGAGTAAGATTGTTCAAAAAAGCAAAAGTAGCAAGAATGCAAGAGTAAATAGTGCACATCAATTAGTCTGCTTATATAGGCTGTAAAAATATGACTGTTAAAAAGTAGCTATTAGGCATTTATTGCCTCGATGCATAGTTACTATCGCGGCGGAGAGCCGTTACACTGTTTCTGTCCGTTAGGAATTTTACGGCTCTGACACAGTGCACTTCCGTGGCAGCAGACTTCCTATTATGGCATAATTTTTCTACATTCGTTGCTTTATTTATTCTAAAACAAACATAAAAACACTGAAAATAAAATATAAGATATTGAAAATAACAATATAAAAACTAATCCTAATATAATAACTAAAATTGAAGGGAATAAATTATGTTACTTGTGGAGTGCATGTGAATGCATCTCCCACTTTCATTATCTCTTTCTGGCCCGTATCTTTCTTCATGAATTGGCCTGTCCCTTCAGTGCATTCGACTTCTCCTTTGGGTTTTATTCGTTTACCAAACAGTCTGCCGAGCGTGCTGCCCAGGCAGGATGTTTTAGTACCCTGATTTGGTGCATGGAGAGCCTTACATTCTGCTCGAGCGTCTGAATTTGTAAGAGTTTGGAAGGTGTTCAACTTGACTTGTTGATCGTTTATCCGCATTGTGAGCTCGCCATTTTCCATATTGATGACGGTGCATCCAGTAGCAAGGAAAGGTCGACCCAATATGATCGGTGCATTATCGTCGACCTCATAGTTAAGGACAAGAAAGTCGGTAGGAAATATAAACTTGTCGACCTTTACCAGAATGTCCTCAATTTTGTCTTCAGGATGCACATAGGACCGATCAGCAAGTTAGAGCAGTACTGTTGTTGGTTTTGCTCGTCCTATTCTAAGTTTTTGAAAAACTAATTTGGGTAGAAGGTTGATCCTTGCTCCCAAGTCGCATAGGGCCTTTCCTTTATAACCATCCCCAATCACACAGGGGATTGTAAAGTATCCAGGTCCTTTAGCTTGGGCGGCATGCGATTATGCAACATGGCCATGCAACCTTCAGTGGCTGCCACCGTTTCAAGTTCCCCTAGCCTTCGTCGTTTGGATACTATATCCTTTAAGAACTTAACATAGTTGGGCATTTATTCAATATCCTCAACTAGTGGCAAGTTGATATGGACCGACTTCAGGATGTCTAGGAATTTTTGAAACTTGTGATCCTGTTTGTGCTTTTTTAACCTCTATGGGAAAGGGGGGTGGTCTTATATCCTCTAGGTTTCCATGGATATTGAGTTTAATACCTGGGGTGAACTTATCTACAGCTGTCTCGGCAGGTGTTTCTGGTACTGTTGGTTCTACTGGTTCTGCTACCATGGCAGTGCTCTCAATAGGGTCCTGCTCAGCTTCTGAGTCCTCGTGATGTTGCTTTTCTGGTTGGACTCTATCGGTTGAGGTCCCTTCTTTATCTTCTAATTGTAGGCCACTTCTGTAACCCCCAAAATTTATCTAATTTCTTAGAATAAAAGTTAGGTTTCACAATATAAAATTTGATTCGCAAGGTAGGTTTTATTAAAAACAAAAGACTAGAATAAATCGCTTAAAATAATTATTACCAAACATACTGAAATAATATCTAAATATAATAAAGTCCAACCCAACAATAAATCGTAAAAAGTCCAGAAAGTCCGAAGTAAAGTTCTGAAACCAAAGTCCAATACAGATAATAAAATCCGAAAACAATAAAATAGTCTGAAACTATAAAAACATACGTAATAATCTGAAATAGAAACCTCCAAGTACCGAAGTAGCCTAGGTCAAGGACCTGAAACAGGAAGCTGAGGGGGTGTAAGCTAGGGAGCCTAGTGTGTCTCTAAAGTACAGATAAAAACAGAATTTAAAATAGTATATGCAGAAGATGTAGTGTATGCATGAAATGCACCCGTCTCCGAACTCCAACAGAAGAGTAGGTTCCCCTGAACCCCTCTAACTCCATCACACCAACAGAAGTGGAAACTCGACCCGAAGGTGGAGCCACTAATCAGAAGTGGTATCTCGACCCGCAGGTGGAGCCACTGAACAGAAGTGATAAGTCACTGAACTTCCCCGTACACATAGTCTACCAGATGTAATGAATGTGCATAAGCAGAATCAGAGTGCATGTATTACAGTGAAACAGAAGTCAAGCATACCATGTAACAGTAACAGAAATATGATGTCAGAATGATGCATGAACATACGGATTTTTAACAAAAAACGGAACGTACTGAAAAATAGAGTAAACAGAAGAGAACACACCTGAACAGATAGCTCAACAACGATACTGACGTCGACTGGACTCAGCTCTACCACTAGAATGCACAGGAGTAGAATGTGCGGGTCCCGGATGCTGTTGGATAGGAGGTCGTCTAGGAGGAGGAGGAGGCAGATGCTCGGGCTCGGAATCCACATCACCAGACGATTCAGAGGGAGAGGGGATGTGGACACCACGAAAGGAGAGTAGGAAACTCGAAAAGAATCCAAGGAAAAAGGGACCGAATTGTTTAATACGAATCAAAAGAAAAGGAAAGAAATCTCTCCTAGTATCGGCCGAAGAACAGGGAAGGAAGGTTTCCAAAACAAAAAGGGTAAAATTACCCACGAAGGGCCTGAACTTTTTGGTTTTCAAAAAGTGGCCTTCAAGTTTCAAAAATTACGAAAAAGTCCACAAATCAGATTTAAAATTCCCAAAACAATTAGGGCACAAAAGCTAGGGATTTGACTCTAATTGGGGAAAAAGTATTTGCAGTGTTACAACTTCTTGTTGTAATTACCTTGCATTGCTCGTGGCCTAACACCTTAGCAACTTCAGTATTGCTAGGTAAACCCCCTGGTGGTCGAGTGTTTTATTGTTGGACAAATTGATCAACTTGGGTTTCTAAAGACTTTATTGCAGCCTCTTGGTTCTGCAGTCTCATCTTAGTTTGGTTCATGAAGTTATCAGTACGCTTCATGAAGCGGTTATTCTCGATCATGTAAGCATCAGTCTTTATCATAAAAGCCGTGAGAGAATCTTCCAATGCATTTAGAGGTTGTTGCTGTTGTACCTGCTGATGTGGCATGGGTTGCTGAGTGTACTGCTACGGCAGGTTCTGGCTTTGATGCTGGAATCTAGGGTCTTGATTAATTGGATTTAAGGCATTATTAGGGTTACTCCATGAAAAGTTTGGATGCCTTTTCCAAGATGGGTTGTAATTGTTGGACACCATTTAATAATTTCTGTTATAGTTTCCAACATATAGGCTGGTTTCCTAATCTTGCATGTAACCCGATGAGTTAACTGCCTTAACCTCATGTATGTTTCTCTAGGCTTGCATATTCTGAACCATCTTGGTCAGAGAAGTCAACTGTGCTGCCACCGAACTGGATGTATCTAATTCATGGGTTGTGGCATGACGTCTCATTCCTTCTCGCCTTGATGTGGGAAATTGAAAATCATTCCTTGCGAGTTTGTTTAGAATCTCAATGGCTTCCGTGGGTGCTCTATCCAAAAGTGTCCCATTCGCGTAAGCGTCTAGCATCATTCATGTGGAGGCATTGGTAGCATTATAAAACATGGAGACTTGCGTTCACAAGGGAAAACCATGTAGTGGCCATTTGTTTAACAATTCTTTGTAGCGTTTCCATGCCTCATACATCGGTTCATCCTCATCTTGCTGGAATGATGTGATTTCATTACGGATGCGATCATAGAGATTTTTCAGATTAAACCTCATAATGAATTCTCGGTAGAGTTCCTCCCAAGATCCTATGGGTCCTGTTGGGATACCATTCAACCAAGTTTTTGCCCTATCCCTCAGTGAATAGGGGAACAATTTTAATCGTAAAATATCTTCATGGACTCCTTGAATCTTGAAAGAATTGCACACTTCCATGAAGGATTTAAGATGCTGCCTTGCATCTTCAGTAGCAGACCGACTAAACTGTCCAATTGTGTTCAACATATTGAACATCACTGGTTTGAGTTCAAAGTGAGTTGCTTCGGTTTTTGGTGTGACTACGCCAGGGTTGAGTCCGTTTAGATCTTCCACTAGATAGTCTCTAACAGTGAGCTACCTCGGCAATGGTTGAGGCAGTGGCTGCTGCGGCTTTTCTGGTAGCAGTATATTATGATCAACAGGTGGAATTTGTCCTCTTGGTGGATCATCCATGACTTGGAACAAGTTGTGTCTCAGATGATGTCTTGTGCGTTCGATTTCAGGATCCAATTTGTACAATGGACCACTCGAGTTTGCCCTGGTCATATACCAAATAAATCAAAGTTAATAAAAATTAAATAAATAATTAGAATTAAAGTTAGATGAAGAATGGTTAAAGAGACAGAAAATAAGGAAAAACAAAATTTAGTTGTCAATCCCCGACAACGGTGCCAAAAACTTGATACGTGTACTAAAAGCGTAATTGAGTGCAAGTGTACACGTCGTCAAGTAATAAAGTGATAAGTATATCATGTATCGTCTCCACAGGGATTGGTATACTTAATATGTCTTCCCTTGTTCCCTTGCTCCTGAAAAATAAAGTAAAAACACAGCTAAGTAGATTTTGTTAACTAACTAAATAATTAAATAACAAAACATAAAATAAAAGGTTGAGAACGATATAGAGAAAGTAGGTAGGATCCAGCTACGTCAATTAGTGGATTCAATTGATCTTCTTCTTGCCCAATGCAATTACACAATACTGCTTTGACAATACTATAGATACAACCTCGACAACATTGGTGTTCTCTGCCGCGGCAATCTCTTGCCCTTGGGTAGAGGCATCAAAGTTCAGCAAAGTGTCCGTAGTTGACTCCTCTTATCTCTAAGTCAGAGTGTTGTTGATGACTAGTCCTTGATGATACCTCTCGGCGTAAATCGACGATAACCACCAACCAATCCAACACTTCTTTTAGCTGCTAAAACTCTTAACCTATCTCTAGGCCGAGTTAGTGTCTACAACACCGTACTTATCCCTTTCGTGAATCTAAATCTCTCGATGCTAGATAAATATATTACTTACAAACTTCTCTCTCGAGCTTGAATGCAAGAACAAGGAATGACAATAGGATAAGCAAACTTTGATATTATTATTGCATTAGAACAAAGAAACAAGAATCAATCTCCTCTCACAAATATCTACAATCTTCACCTATCCCTAAGAATTTTAGAACATAATGTCGTTAGGTATAATTCTTAGGGAGAAGGGTTTCTCTAAAAATCGACTCTCCAAACAATGTGGCCGACTAGGGTATATATAGTCTAAACCTAGGGCAAACCTTTCCTAAATAGACTCCAACTTGGAGTAAGGAACAAGTCTTCTTCAAGGGATCTGATATTTCCAAGTTTGACGCCTTCTAGAAGGGTTTTCCTGCTTGGTCTTTGACTTGGGCATTTAGTGCGCTAGCCTGGTCCAATGGGTGTGCTGAGTCTTTCAGAATGTTCTCTATATTTTTATCTTTCATTGCGCCTCCAATGTTGGTGCTGTCACTCTGGATTTTGCCTCGGCCTCGTCTTCTGCCTCGGCCTCAACATTGCTTCACTGCTGCTTCGGCCCTGGATATTCCTACATGTACAAAATATGTAATAATATCTGCATTCTCTATAAATATTGACTTTGTAAGTAATGATAACGAAATATCCAATATTTGCGCAAAGAGTCCATATTTCAATTCAAGTTGGTGTATAATAGATGCATAAAGTACCATGAGAAGGGTAGTAAATAAATGCCTTTTAGGCACTCATCAGTAACTTATAAAGATAATATTTATAGAAAATGAAAACTTTACAGCACCTTTGGGCATTTGCAGGAAGATCAGATGTAGCGACAGTGATTGAGGCCGAGGTAGGACTTGAGGCCATTGCATCACCTGGAGGCCAAATGTCGATATTGTAGGCGACCTGAAGAGAAAAAATGATTATCAATTTCCTATATCTAGACGAGGAGGAGTAAGACGCCATGCCACAGTGAATGAATTAGAAACATCAAATTCAGTGGCAGCATAATTGGCCTTTCTTACCAAGATGATTCAAAACATACAACTACAGTAGAACACCCATGAGGTTAATGTCATTGATTCTTATTGCATTTTATGTGGAGATAACCATAATTCTTATGATTGTATGCAGAATCAAGAGGCTAGCATGTATGTTGGAAACTACAATAGAAACAATATGATATTCAACACATACAAACCCTCATGGAAGAGACATCCAAACTTTTTATGGAGCAATCCGATTAATGCCTTAAATCTAACTACTGAACCACCAAGATTCCAGCAACAAATGCAACATTTGTCGCAGCAGCAAGTATAGAAACCTCTTCCGCCGCAGTAGATACATCAGTAACAGCCTGTAAGTTCTCTGGAAAATTCTCTGAAAGCATTCATGATGAAAACAGAATCATATATGACAGAGAAAAGTAACTTTATCAAAAGAACAAATGTATTCATCAATAGAACTGAGATGAGGTCACAAAACCAAGAGGTTGTTATCAAGGCACTAGAAACCTAGTTTGGGCAGTTTGCCCAGAACATCAATACTAGATCACAAGGAGGATTATCTAGCAATACTGAAGTTGCTAAGGTAATGGGCCATGAACAATGCAAGACAATCACTACTAGAAATGGTCTACATTTGAAAGAAAGAGTAGAAAGCTCAGCAGCCAAAGTCCTATCAACAAAACCAGAAAAAGAGGACTTGGATGTTGAACAAACTAAAAATACTGCCCCAACAAAGAGCTCGGTAGTACCTAAACAAGTTGTCTAGACAATGACAGAGACAATGGTTTAAGGTATTAAATTTCAAACTAAAGAAACCCTGGATGAGATGAGACCACCACCACCTTTCCCACAAAGGTTGAAAAAGCAAAAACAGGACCATCAATTTAAGAAATTTCTTGATATCTTAAAGCAAGTCCACATTAACTTACCCTTTGTAGAGGCGATTGAACAAATGTCTAATTATGCTAAATTCTTGAAAGAAATTGTGTCTAAGAGAAAGAGGCTAGCTGAGTTTGAAATAGTGGTTGCTACAGAAGGATGCATGGCAATGCTACACAACCGTATGCCACCAAAATTGAAAGATCCTGGATGCTTTACAATACCTTGTGCAATTGGTAACCACTATGAAGGTAAGGCCCTGTGCGACCTTGGAGCAAGCATCAATCTAATGCCTAAGTTTGTCTTCCAAAAGCTTATAATTGGAAAGGTAAAACCCACTACTGTGATGCTCCAACTTGCGGATCGATCATATGTGTAACCCGAAGAAAAAATCGAGAACATACTGTAAGAGTAAACAAATTTATTTTTCCCGATGACTTTCTTGTCCTTAATTATAAAGCAGATGATAATGCACCGATCATTCTTAGGAGACCTTTCCTTGTTACTGGACGAATATTAATTGATGTGGAAAAAGGAGAGTTGTCTATGAAGGTCAATAACCAACAAGTTAAACTCAATACCTTCCACAATCTAAAAAGGTATGATGATGCAGAAGGGTGGAAAGTCCTTCACACTACAAATGCAAAGGTATCCTGTTTCAACAGTCACTACCTGGGCAATATGCTCGGCAGAAAATTAGATATCTGTTATGGCAGAATTTTTGGCAGGAAAATTAAGAAAGAAGTGGAGGAAACCAACTGCACAACACACTATTCATACAAACAGGATGTAGTGAAGATCATAATAATAAGGGATGAACTTAAAGCCAATGACCAACACTTAAAGGATAACTCTGACCAACAAGAGATAATCAGATTGGGAGATGCATTTACATGCACTCCACCAGTAACATAATCTCTTCCCTTATATTTTTATTATTATATTAAGACTAGTTTAAGTTTAGATTTACTTTCTATAATTATTTTCATCTTTAATTAATTTTATTGTTTTTGTTTAAATTTTTTTAGCATAATAAGCAAGAATAGAGGAGAAATAGTTCACAATAGGAATTCTGCCAAGGCAGTAAATAGTGTTAGAGCCACCATAGTCCCAACGGGCAAAAATAGTGTAATAGTTATCCGAGATTCTTACCGTGACAGTAAATGCAAACGGTAGTAAAAGTTAAACGGCTACAAAACGGCTAGTGGTTAAAACGGTCACATTGTCGAGTCCTATATAAGAAATCTCTCCCTCTTGAACTATTCACTCTTACATTCTTGTTATCTTTACTTTTTTGTTAATCTTGCTCTCAAAATATTCTCTATCTACTCACAAGCCTTCTTGCAATTTTCAGAAACTCTCCATGATCCTCATCTTTAAAACACTTACTCGTGGCCACTTACAAACGCTTTGCCCCAACAACTGTTGAAGACCAATTCAACAGGCTATTCATTGCTCGACAATTATGGGAGGAACAAGGGTTTCAACATTCAGGAGAAAAAGATTTTGGCATCGAACACTACTTGTTCGACAAGATAAAATATCAAGAATGAGAGATTTTCTGCCTAAAACCTCCTAGGCTAATGCCACCATTGTGCGAGAATTCCATGCACAAGGGCCAAGCAAGGACTCTCTCTTTGTCCACTGCCGAGGCAGGCCTATCAAGCTGGATGTCAATATAATCAACAATTTTTATGGCCTTGTCCCTATATGTGATGTCCATGCCGAATTCATAAAGGATGTCACCATTCAAGACTACGAGCTAATAAAGGACAACCTCTGCTACGACAATACCCCATGAGAGACCGGTTCCCACAAAGGATCCGTAGCAAGGCAAAGTTTGAAACTCGAAGCCAATCTTTGGAACACTTTTGTAAAGAGACGCCTCATCCCGACCTCCCATAACAGCACGATGGACCGAAGGAGATTGGTGCTCATACAATCGATCATCAACAAAAAGAGCATCAACATTGGAGAGATTATTTTGAGAGAAATTCATGAATGCGGTAAGAAGGATAAAGGTCCTTTGTATTTCTCTTCTTTAATCACTGGTATTTGTAATCTGCATGTGTACCCATTGCCGAGACAGATGAATTCACACCCCAAAGAAAAGGATGGACTAGATAATTCTACCACAGGATCATGTAGATTACGCAAGCAGAACCAGTCAAGGCAACACCGCAACAGGTTATTGCTAAAACTGCTGTCAGGGCCCAGTACACGATAGACATGCCTGACACTGCCCATACCACTGTCGCAGCAGACACATACCATGAGATTCTAAAAAGGCGGCATCCATGGATCTTAGACAGCAGAGATACATGGAGTATCAAAAAGACATCAACAACACACCTTCTCAAATGACGCTCCACAACTTTCCATACCAAGGGGTGCATTTTCCAGAATTCCCCACAAACATGTTCGTGACGGCTACACCCTACATAAAGATAACACCAACTCTAGGAGGACCTAGTTCATTTTTCCCTACAGCCCCTTAGCAACAATTTCACGTTGTTGGAACATCTAGGGCTGCAGATTCTGTCGTGGTATCATCTACCAGCAGAAGACCTTCCAAGAGGAGGGTAGTCTTCAACATTCCCCCAAGATCCCCCATCATCATGGGCAGTCTATCAGAAGAGATAAATGTCTATGTACACCAAATCTTAGACACTGTCGGGCCAACAATTCACCATGTCGAGGTAGATCCAAAGAACGATCGAGGGACTGATATAATGGAGACCGAAGATGAAGGAGAAGAAAAGGTGAATTCTCCTATGCAACGAGTGACACCAACAAGAGTCCAGCCACCAAGACAAGCAAAGAATCAACCATCGCCATTACCAAGGACGCAACAATCAGCAGCTAGGTCCAAAAAATTAATTGTGGAGGATAGCTCTTCGGAGTCCTTATAATTTTTTATGTTACTTTTATAATTACTTGTTTCCTTTTTATATTTTGTTGCCTACTGTTTGCCCCTAATTGAAGCATTAAGGATAATGCTTAGTTTGAGTTTAGGGGTGTAGAAACACTGCCGAGTTAATCTGCTACCGAGGCCTTGCCATGAAAAGGGAGCTTTTGGTGATAAATTTTTTTATATGTCCATCACTTTACTTGAAATTGTTGCTCATACTCTTGCACTACCCATCATCAGTATTGTTTTATTTATTCTTTTAAGGCAATAAAAATCTTTCTCCTTACCATAGTTAGGTTCTGTTTTGAAGGCTTAATTCTAGGATACTTAAGGAGAAAACTTAGAAGCTTACTATAAGGTTGAACTTAAAACACTTTTGGGTCTTGTTTGGTTATAAGAATTCCTTTAATGAACTTAGATGATAAAGACTTAGATCATTAAAAAGGTGACTAGAGGTGCCTATAACCGACTCTAGGAAATACTCTTCTTCATGCTAGAGGTGCCCGAAATTGGCTTTAGTATGTTCAAAAGAATAGCAAAAGAAATAAGAAAATAAGGAGGAAACACAATCCTTGAGGTGCCTGAAATTGGCTCAAGAAATTATTGTTTTAAGAAGAGTACACTAAATCCAAATTTACTTGTCTTGAACTTAGAGTTTATCTAAGAAGGCCCTTAATCAAACTTGTCCACAAAAACGCACACACTCACTAAACATTATAGCTTGTCCTCTAGGTAAAACCTTAGGTAACCGAAAGGTTAAGGCTAAAGAATAAACATATTTATGGTGGGAAGAAAAGATGGAAACATAAGACCAAGAGAGAATGGAGTTTTATAAATTAATGGTTTGCATTGCTTGAGGATAAGCAATAGTTCGAGTTTGGGGTGTGGTAAGTGATCAACTCACTATCACTTTCTATACTTTTCATGGGCATTAATCATCAATTCTATACCTACTTGGACCAATGCATATACTTAATGTGATATATTTAGGGATTATGCTGTTAAAGATAATATTATAGAAAAAGGCAAGCTTTACTGCATTTTTGTATCTGTACAGGAAGAAGTATTGTCGTAGCAGCAAACTGTGGCCGAGGCAGGACCTGATGCCGAGGCAGTAGAGGATTAGTAGCAATATGGCAGGCAAACTAAGGAGAAAAATGAGGATAACGTTGCTGGACAAGAAGCCCAAGGATCGAAGCTGATCAACACAAAGAAAGCCAAAAGACAAGGCCATGCGAGAAAGCCTTCTAGAAGAATCAAACTTGGAAATATTTGACCTATGTACATGACTTGTTTCATACTCCAAGTTGTATTCTGCTTAGGAAAGGTTTGCCCTAGGCCAAGCCTATATAAGGCATAGCCATCCAAGGGAAAAAGACATTAGACTCATAGCTTAGAATATAGAATTAGATTTAGTTTTTTTTTTCTATATTATGTTCTAATTAGGCTTAGGTGAAGGTTGTAAAGTATTAGTGTGAGGAAGACAAACTTTGTTTCTTGTTGTCACTGCAATAAAATATCGAAGTTTGCTTATTTTTTGCCATGTTTTGTTCTTGCATTCAAGCTCGAGAGAGAAGTTTGTGAGTAATCCATTTATTTAATATCAAGAGAGTTAGATTCACGAATGAGATAAGTACAATGTTTCAATCGGGAAACACTAACTCGGCCTAGAGATAGGTTAAGAGTTTTAACAGGTAAGAGAAGTGTGGGATTGGTTGGTGATTATAATTGATTCACATTGAGAGGTATCATCAAGGACTGGTCATCAGCAGTATTTCGGCTTAGAGATAAGCGAAATCATTAAAGGACATTTTGTTGAAATTTGGTAAAGTCTGCCCAAGAGCAAGAGATTGTCGCGGTAGACGAGTGACACCACTACCGAGGCAGTAATCTGCAGTCCTACCGAGGTAGTGTTGTACAATTACATTGGACAAGAACAAGTTGATCAATTCTACTATACAGCATAACTAGATCCTGGCCACCTTCTTTATCTTATTTTTCTATCCTTATTTAGTTATTATTATTTAGTTCAATCAAAACTCAATTAATTATGTTTTTAATTTATTTCTTTTATAGGGCAAGAAGACTAAGGGAAGCATATTAAGTATATCAATCCCTGTGGAAACGATATACGATGATACTCATCACTTTATTACTTGGCGATGTGTTCACTTGCACTAAAATTGCACATATCTAACACGCATCATGATGCAAAACATAATTTTAAGTAAGGAATTTTAGAGTACTATACCGTCCTGCCTGCCGCGACAGAATTCCTTTCTTGACTCAACCTCTTCTAGGTTCTAGGATTTCCTCGGAACTAGACTATGAGTCTTGGTAAGTGTGTGCGTAGTTGTGTCAAAGATGATTTTCTAAGTTCTAATACTTTTTCTAGCTCAAGACACTCGACTTAAATTTTTCTATAGTTCTTTTTCTTTTCATTCTCCCTAATTTGTATATAATATATATTAATTGTAATATCCCGATTTTGGGGTTAGTAGTTTGGGTATTAGTTAGGAGAATTTGATTCAGGTAGAATCGGGTTCTTCAGTTCATTATTCCGGGGAAATATAAAATAAAAATATTTTAATTAGAAAAGTAATAATTTTGGAATAAGGTTTAAAAATATTAAAAAGATGTTTTAAAATTAAAAGAATGTAATTTGAACTTTAAATTGATTTTTAATTGTGCCTAATTATGCACTAGTGATCAAATTGTAATTTTTGGAAAAGAATGGAGGATTTAATTTGTAATTTTTAGAAATTGCTATTTTTAGTGACTAAATTGTTAAGCAAGCTATACTTAGAATCCTTAGAGGTTCATAAACCCAATTTAATTTTTAATTAATGATTTATCCACCAAAATAATTTTTATTAGTTTATTTAAAGATGATAATTTCATTTTCTCACTTAACCACTTATTTTCTCTCATCTTTTTTTCTCATTTTTTCACCATTTTTATTCATCTATTTCCTTCAATTCCTTGCTGATTTTCCATATTTTTCAACAAAAATTACTTCATTTTAATCATCTCTCCATTCTTTACAAAGCCTAATCATCAATTTTACTAAATTAACAATAATTTGCAAGGAATCAAGAAGAGAAATTCTCATATTTTTGGTGGATAGATCTCAAAGGTAATTTGCTGAATTTTAACTCTTTTTTTAAGGTTTTTTATTGAAATTCCCAAGTATTAGATTGCTAATCCTTAAATGAAACTTGCTTTTATATTTTCAATGCTAGATCTAATGATTTTATGAATGTTCTTGTGAAATCTTTTTAGATCTCATTCAATGTTGTAATTAAATGGATTTAATTATGTTATTATGTCAATTAAATGATTAATTGAGTCTTCAATTGATGGCACATTAATTTAATCCCGGAATAATGCAATCGATGTTGTTTTAAGGTGATTTTCAGTTGTTTTAGGGGATGTTTTAGATGTTTTAATGTTACTGGAGGTATAAGGGTGGTTTAGATGTGTTTTTGGTTCATAATTGAGGTGGATTGGATGTTAGATTCATTAGGTTTTTGCCTGATTTTGTTCAGATGCGTTTCGGCTTAGTTTTCGGTCATTTTGGCTAAATTTTCGGTAGTTTTGTGGAGGTTTGATGTGGCTTCTGGTTTGAGCATGTTATGATGTGAATATGCTCTGTTTTTAATGATGTAGAGGTAGTACAAGAAGGTGCTTAAGTGGCTGTTGCATTGGTGTTGCCATCAGAGCATCGACGAAGGCTCGTTTCGCTTGTCTGTTTTAGGGACTATGGAAGAGTATGAAAACTTTCAATAGTTCAAGAGTAAGTAAAGTAAATGTTTTTGATATATTAACATGAGCTTCGGCTACATTCGGTAAAGACATTGGTGTTGGTAATGCAATGAGATTTTTGGAAATGCATAAACATGATTTTGAATTGGTGCATGCATGAGATAATTGCTGAAAATGCATGGTTTAGAAAGGCATATATGGTTAAGGAAAACATGGAAAAATGAATTTGGAATATATGTGGTTATTTGCCTTCAAATTAAAGGTGCCATTGGGCATGACTTTCGGTTCATTTGTTGAGCATAATATGGATGCATTATGAGCTGAAAATGAATTAGAATAATATATGGTTATTTGCCCTACAATTAATAGTGCCATTGGGCATGAATTTTGGTTCATTTGTTGAACACATCATGGATGCATTATGAGCTGAAAATGAATTGGAATAATATGTGGTTATTGCCTTATATTTGAAATACCGTTGAGCATGATTTATAGTTCACATGATGAACATTATATGAATGCATTATGAGCAGCAAGTTAACATGCATGACTAATATTAATATTGGCTTAGTGAAACTAACTTTAGATTCGAATACAAATGACATGTCATTAGGATTGAGTGCACTATAAAATAAAGAGAATAATGATGATACCTACACGTAAACAAGGGTGACTTTGTGTTTGACCGTGCGTGTAGAGCTTTGACTATATGTAAACAAGGGTGACTTTGTGTCCGACCGTGCATATAGTTGACCCATACGTAAACAACGGTGACTTTCAAGAGTCTCTAATTATGGAAAAAAGGATCCGTGTATTCGGTGAACTAAAAGTTCACATTAAGTGATCACTAGAAAGCCAATATGCATACATAAAGTGAAATGATATTCTTATGCATGACACATGAAATGATTTGTCAATGTTGATGAGTAAGATTTGGTTTTACTTATTTCAATTAAGCATAAAGGATGTAAAGATGACATTTAAAATGATTTTGTTTTATGCATTGATGAACTTATGTAGAGCTTCCTCACTAAGCATGTTTGCTTAAGCTCTCTTTTCATCCTTGTAGAAAAATGAAGGTACTCGGGACTACATTCGGAGCAAGAAAACCAAAGGGAAAGGTTACTTCAAATTTTGTATGTTTTGACAAATAAGTTGGGGGATTGGCAATGTGTAAACCCAACCTATATGGGGAGTGTGAACATTGACTTTGCTTTATGTTGAAATAAGACCTATGTTGCTTGATTGTTAATTGGTGGACTTTGGTATTGTTTGGATTGTTGAAGCATGTACTTGCATGATTGTTATGATTTTAATTATGTTCTAGGTAGCATACCTATAGTTTGCTTGATGTTCCTGATATTGAAAATCATGTGTTATATGTTGTTAATTATGCTTAGGACTTGTGCATATAGTGATAGTGATTAATGGTTGTGTATTGAGTCGTTAGTGTTTACTTAGTGTGACGGAGCTTTTGGATTCCAGACCCAAAGTTTCGAAACCTTAGTGAAGGATCCGAAACCTTTGTCAAATAGTTTCGAAACCTTCAGGAAGGTTTCGAAACCTTGCGGGCAATTTCAATTCTAGAAAGTTACTGGACGCAAAAAGTTTCGAAACCTTCAAGGAAGTTTCGAAAACTTTTACAAAAAGTTTCGAAACCTTTATGAAAGGTTTCAAAATCTTTGACTACCAGGAATTGATAGTTGCTGGAAATTATACTTTAGTCCCTGATACCTTCCTTTGTTCAATTAAGGTACCTACAGATGCTATTTTGGAACTGAAATTTCACATGGATGCATAAAGTTGATTTAATTTCAAGATTGATAACTTAATTTGGACGAAGTCCTTGTAATTTGAAAGATTTATATTTTGGTCCCTAAATTAGAAAAACATGTAATTTATGAAGTTAGAATGCTCCGTTTGACTTGAAATTTTTAGTGAGGGATACTCATATGTTTAATTGAACTTTGATGAAAAGAATTTCCAATTTTTTATTAGAATTTAAAAGTTTTACGTTTTAATCTTTAATTTACTTAAGTATTTAATCGGATGTTTGTTTATGATCGAATTGTTTCCGTTAATGCCTTATATGAGACCTTGACATGTAGGAATACAATTATGCATCTAGAAAAAAATATATAACGATTTTAGGGTTGTTTATCAAATTGGACCTTCGCGGGTTTGGTTCGATATTCCCCGTGTAACCTATTAGTGCCAGTTCCGTCTAGTCCGGGCTAAGGGGGTTACATTTGGTGGTATCAGAGCCAGGTTTATAAAATGTGTAGTTGGTTGGTTAAAGCATGTGTAGGATTGCTAAGTTATGTGTTTAAATGTGCGATTGATCATGATATGTGTGATTGAGCATGATATATTGTTGGTGTGTGAAAATCTATTCGTGATGATTGTACTTTTAGTAATAATGGTTAAACTGGGTTTATCGGTTACACATTGTCAATGCCAACATATTTTTAGATACTCTCAGTTTTCTCTTGGATCATGCCCGAATGTAAGTTTGTTTTATTTTAATATTATGTTTTAAACTTTATGTTTAAAGTTTTTGGAATATGCTTCTGAGACGTAAGTCACTAGCTAGTGTTGGTGTGAACATTGATGGTCAAGATTGAGGATGAAACGACTGCTAGGGAAGAGTAATTTCTTCCTCCTCCTCTCTGAATGTGCCTCCGGTTATACAGGAAGGTCAGTTTAGGGTGTTGCACCGTTCTTTTGGGTGTGTTTTAGTCTACTGAAGCTGGTACGGCTATTGCTAATCTGACTTGGGAGTTGTCAACAGGATGGTAGTTGAAGTTGTTGGAATTAAGGATGTTATTTGTGAGTGTGAACAATAATCATGCTTAGAGTAAGAGCACATATATGTATATATCTATAGATAATATAAGACATGCATGCATTCTTGAGCATGACATTAGAATTTGCATTTACATGCACATGCACTTGCGTAGGCATTTATGAGGGCATACAGGAAATCATGCATACATTTGTTCACACTTACGAGTAGCTCCTTGAGGGTGTAAGTGGAGTGTGGTTGGTTCTTTTAAGGTGAAGGTGTGGAAAAACAATGGGGTTGAAAGGACTTTCTTGTGGTGTTAAGTTGAATGTGTAGTGGGCAAGCTACCCTTTTGGTTAGGGAATAGTCTTGGATAATGAATGAGTGGTTGGTCTCAGAGTTGTGAATGTTTGAAATTGAGGTAAATACCCTGAGTTATGGTTAGTTTGAGTTGGTCATTACTAAAGGAAGGGCTTAGTTTTGTGGAATCTTTCTAGTTAGAATTTTGTGGTTGTAACAAGGTTGCAGCATGTTTTATAGAGTAAGGCGGGTTTGTGTTTTTCTGAGTGATGTGAAATTATTTTGTAGAAATTACATAGAATTATTTGTAGTATGGTTAGTGTGCAGTTAGATCGGGGGTTGTGATCGATCTGGTATGGTAAGGATGGAAGAAAATATGAGATATGTATTGGTATGGGAGTTGTGATATCGGGGGTTTGAATTATAGATTGTTGTGACCTTGAGAGGTTTGATTGTACTATAAAGGAGGAAAGTGTACATGTTGGGTTTACGGGATGTTAAGTTGGATATACCTTGGGTAAAGTTAGTTTTTGTTGATGTTTGAAGTGGTGTATCGAGGACCGCTGGACAATTTATGGTTTGCATCGGTTGTTCAGTCTTGTGGGTTTGCTTTTATCGAAAGTGTTGTGAGGTTTTGTGTTCGGTGGGTTTATGTCTGTGGATATTTCACCAATATCGTTACTGCTTTGGCAAGGTTATAAAATAAGAGATGTTAGAGCAAGTGGAAGGAATAGTTCTACAAGATTGAATTTTGTTGTGGTATACGTGGGATAAGTGTTGGTTTACCGATGAGTTGGTTTTGGGTAGGAGTTTTGAGTTAAGTGTCAAGGCACTTAATGATGTGTGGATCTTAAAGTTGAACCATGGTGTTGAGTTGATTTTGGTGGCTAAACCTTAAGTGGAGATATTATCGTCGAGATGAGTAAGATGTTAGGTTTGACACAATGTTGGTAAGTTTCTTGTATGGTATGTTTGTAGAATGTTAGCTATCGGGGATGACTTGGCTTACATAAGGATGCTTGCAATGGGAGTTTGTTATGTGGGGTAAGCCAGGGTTGTTGTGGAGTTACGAGGGAACATGTTCGGTTAATCTATGGGGAGACCTTGTAAAATGGTGGAGCTATGAGCGAGACTCTACCTTGGTAAATTGATCAGGGACAAGTCGTGGTCAGGTGTTTGTTGAGGGTGTAGTTAAGGATGTGCGTTGCAAGGTTTGGTTCTGTGTTGAGAATCTTTTTGTGTTATGTGAGCCGCATGGTTGTTTCGAAAAGTGTCGAGATGGAATGGTATCTTGATCAGGGTTTATGGTAATCTTTTTCCCTGTGATTGGTGGTAAGTGTTGTGGTAGAAGTTGGGGAAAACATATGTTTTCGATTGAGCTTGTTTGAATTATGTTCGAATCATGTGTGGATGTTTATCTTGCTGATAAGGTAAGAGTGAGTATCAATTTTCTTTAGGTTATTAGTAGTAGTAAAGGTGCCAAGGTTGAAGTCGGAAAGAATCATCATAAGTTTGGTAGTAAGTTCTATGAATGGTATGGAGTTTTCTTATGACGGTTGTTAAATCAATCGTTTGTTTGAGTACGGTTTTTTTGGGTTTCTAAGTCCCATTGGAAAGGTTTGTCAGTGGTGTATTTAGAATATGTTAAGATTTGAGAGTTTTTAAGACCGGCATAGGTTGCCGTTTGGATGTTGGATTTTATCATTCATAGGTAAATGTTGTGATATTGTGATATGGTTAATATGACTCATAATGAAGTTGTTGGTGGTGGTGGAGTTGCATGAGACAGTGTTGACAGTTTTGTGCAAAATTAGTTTGAAGCTTGTTGGTGGAGCATCATTGTGTGGGTGGAGGTTGGTGAAAGGCTTAATTGGTTACCTGGTATGTGGGAGAATGTCAAAAATCAGGTTAGTTCGATGGTGGTGGTATGGAAACCGTTGCGGTTATCAAGAGTTGGTTATCAATCTTAGGTAAGAGAAAGGGGTTTCCTTTTGAGTTATGTTTTTTGTAAAGGTTGAGATAGTGTGGTGGGTTGTGCATTGTTGTTTTGGTGTGAGGAAAGAATCTGTTGGTTGTCAGAAGAGGGTAAGTGTGGGTTGTCTGTTGCATACCATCCGGAGAAAGCTAATGTGATGGCTGAATCTTTGATTCATAAGACGGCAGTTAAGTTGAGGGTGATGTTTGCTAACTTGAGTATTTCAAAGGAAGGTGGTGGAGTGGTGGAGTTGTAAGTAAAACCTATTTTGGTTGAGATGTTAAGGTGAAACAGTTAGAGGATGAGACGTTGGTACCTTTTGTGAAGGATATTGTCGGGGATAGACCAACCGAGTATCATTTTGATGATGATGAGATGTTGTGGTTTAGGGGTCAGATTGTGGTGCCGGATGATGTTGAGTTGAGGTAAGCTATTTTGGCAGAAGCACATACTAGTCCGTTTGCTATGCATCCGGGTAGAGTGAAGATGTATAGGGATCTTAAAAGTGTGTACTTTTGGATTGGTTTAAAGAAAGATGTGACGGATTCCAAGAAGGATTTTTTATGGGTTATTGTTGATAGGTTTTCAAAGTGTGCACATTTTCTTACCATGCATGTTCTATGGATAAGTTGGTAGAGTTATGATGATTGCCTAAACGGCAGTTATTTACTGCCTTTCTTATGATACTTTATGCACCTATTATACACCAACTTGAACCGAATCACGTACTCTTTGCTCAAATATTGGATATTCCGTATCACCACATACAAAGTTCATATTTATAGAGAATAAAAATATTATTACAATTTATGTACATGCAGGAATATCCAGAGCCGAAGCGGCAGAAAAGCTATGTTGAGGCCGAGACAGAAGACTAGTCGCGGCAGAATCCAGTGTGGCAGCACCAACAATAGAGAAGCATCGGAAGATAAAAATATAGAGAATATTCTAAAAGACACAGCGCACCAATGGGACCAGGCTAGCGTGCTCAAAGCCCAATTCAAAGACCAAGCGGGAAACCCTTTCTAGAAGGCGGCAAACTTAGAAATATCAGAATCCTTGAAGAAGACTTGTTCCCTACTCCAAGTTGAAGTCTATTTAGGAAAGGTTTTCGCTAGGTTAAGACTATAAAAATACTAGCCGACCATATTGTCTAGGGGAGCCGATTTGTAGAGAAAACCCTTCCTCCCTATGAATTGTACTTCCACGATAACATGTTCTAAATTTCTTAGGGATAGGTGAAGGTTGTAGATATTAGTGAGAGGAGATTGATTCTTATATTCTTGTTCTTATGCAATAAAATCAGAGTTTGCTTATCCTATTGTCATTCTTTGTTCTTCTATCCAAGCCCGAGAGGGAAGTTTGCAAGTAATCTATTTATCTAGCATCGAGAGGTGTAGATTCACAAAAGGGATAATTACGGTGTCGATGACACTAACTCGGCCTATACCCTTGTGGAGGCACTAAGGGGTAGGTTAAGAGTTTCAGCAGCTAAAAGAAGTGTTGGATTGGTAGGTGGTCATCTTTGGTTTACGCTGAGAGGTATCGTCAAGGACCGAGCATCAATAGTATTTTTACTCGGAGATGAGCGGAGTCACTTACGGACACTTTGCTGAACTTTGATACTTCTGCCCACGAGCAAGAGATTGTCGCGGCAGAGGAGCACCAGCATTGTCGAGGCAGTAACTGCAGTACTATCGATGCAGTATTGTGCGATTGCATTGGACAAGAAGAAGATCAATTGAATCCACTAATTGACGCAACTGTATCCTACCCTCTTTCTCTATAATCGTTCTCAACTCTTTATTTTATATTTTGTTATTTAATTATTTAATTAGATAAAACAAACCATCTTATTTGTGTTTTTATTTTATTCTCAGGAGCAAGGGAATGAAAGAAGATATATTAAGTATACCAATCCTTCTGGAGACGATACACGATATACTTATCATTTTATTACTTGACGATGTGTACACTTACGCTCAAAATAGCGCTTATACCACGCCTATCAAGTTTTTGGCACCGTTGCCGGGGATTGGCAACTAAATTTTATCTTCTTTAGTTTTCTTGCCTTCTTTATTTTTACTAACATATTTTCTTTTTTTCTTTTTCTTAAAAAAAGGGTTTATAGGTGTGTTTCAAGTTGAAGGTTCAAAATGCAAGGAGAAAGAAGCAAATCTAGTCGGGAGTTGATGTTGAAAGATATGAATCGAACCAATCAAGAATTTCCTAGATTAATTGATGATTATCTATGCCAACCAAAAGCAACCCAACAAGTTTATGCCTGGGCAAATTTTTGTTTCAATTGCGGAGATGATCATTAAGTTAGAAATTGCCCGTACAGTACTGGAACCTATGACCACAGAAAGGACCATAGATGGAACCAACAATAAAATCCTTCATGGTATGATCAAAACGCTCAAATTTTTTATCATGACAATTTTGTTGATGTTACAAATATGCCATGGTAATATAATTCTTCTCAAAAGTATCCAAATTCACTTGAGGAAACATTGAAAGCATCAATGGCTAGAATTGAAGAATTTATGACAGAGCAATCAAGGTTCATGGATGCACATATAGCTAGATTGGATGCACCCTTGAGGAATTCAGAAAATCAATTGCATGCCAAGGGTAACATAACCCAACAATCAATCGTTGGGGATACTGAAATCCCAATATTAGAGGACAAAGAGGAAATTCCGGAACCTCTGAGTTCAGAACATGTTGATGAGAAAAGCTATATGGAGGCGCATTGAAAGATAAAAATATAGAGAATATTCTGGAAGATACAGCGCACCAATTGGACCAGGATAGCATGCTCAAAGCCCGATTCAAAGACCAAGCGGGAAACCCTTTCTAGAAGGCAGCAAACTCGGAAATATCAGAATCCTTGAAGAAGACTTGTTCTCTACTCCAAGTTGAAGTCTATTTAGGAAATATTTTCCCTAGGTTAAGACTATAAATATACTAGCCGGCTGTTAGAGTATGCCCAAAGACCAATCATATGATGATTGTATGGATACTTTCATTTACCAATTTTATTGAATAAAGGCATTGACATTGTTGTTTTCAGATATATGTATCACATAAACTGAGAAACAATAAGGTCCATATAATAATATATGTATTATTATTAAAAGATCCTTAGTCAAGTATTATTATGGGTATAGACAATAATAATATGCTTAAGACTAACATGTGATAAATTGATGACAATGAGTTGTCATTGACATAGAGATGTCAGAATTAATACATGAATATATTAGTAGAGAATAATATATTGGATTGACCCACTATGAGCATATATCTTGGATTATTATGTGATGGTCACGATATTGCTCATAGTGACAACTATATGTATAATCCTTAGACTTGAGATTATTACTATCTCAACATATATTGTTTTATGTTTTGATGCAGTTAAATGTGTTTCGTAATTAGTTACACTATAAAAACTGATATTGGACATATTACAATATATGTAGTGAAATGTGAATAATCAAGATAGGATTTGTCCTTCCTACATAATAGGAAAATATATCAAAGGCCACTTGATTGAGTGAGACTAAAAATGCATGGCCATGCTTAAATATGTTGATATGAGATATCAAAAATTATTCATTAATAGTAGTCCACTCTAGATATCAAGAAACACTAATAATAGGCTATACAAGTGTGACTATTCCAAGACTTGTGCCTATTAAAGATATAAAAGGACAAAATGATATAATACATTAAAAGTGTTGGTCACGGACATGATACATCGAATCATTATCTCTTGTAACTTAGATGACAATGATATATTGCTAGATGTCACTCATTATTTTTAATATTAGAATTGTTTTAATATTATTACTAATGTTACGATAAGCCTATAGGGTCACACCAAATGGTTGAAACAGAGCAAAAATATATAAGTATAAGTAGATTATATTTAATCCCGAATTTTAAATAAAGAATATAATTAAAGTAATTATATCCCTTTTAAATTCGAATTAAATATAGATTCTGATATTTAAGGAATTAATTAAAGTAATTATTTCATATAAACCAAATCAGAATCAAACTCTTATACCTAGGGTTACACCTATATAAAGGATCAATTGGTCTAGCAGCCAAGATAAAGAATTCTGAATTCCAAACCCTAGAATCACGAGAAATAGTTTTTTTGAGATTTGCTCTCTTAACCGGGTGAACTGAGTAGAGGCCGAGACGATATTCGTAGAGGCTAAAGATTCGAATTTTCGAACAATCGTGATTATCACAAATCTAGTTGTTGTTTTTGCTACTTATCAAGGAAACCAATGTAAGTCATCGTATCTCTTCCTCTCGATTTTGGATTAAACGTACATGGATCACTGGAAAAGACCGTCGTAATTTTGTTCCGCTACGGCATGGGGTATGCCGGCGGTCACAACACCGGCCACATTGTCTAGGGGAGCCGATTTGTAGAGAAAACCCTTCCTCCCTAAGAATTGTACTTCCACGATAACATGTTCTAAATTTCTTAGGGATAGGTGAAGGTTGTTGATATTAGTGAGAGGAGATTGATTCTTGTATTCTTGTTCTTATGCAATAAAATCAGAGTTTGCTTATCCTATTGTCATTCTTTGTTCTTCTATCCAAGCCCGAGAGGGAAGTTTGCAAGTAATCTATTTATCTAGCATCGAGAGGTGTAGATTCACAAAAGGGATAATTACGGTGTCGATGACACTAACTCGGCCTATACCCTTGTGGAGGCACTAAGGGGTAGGTTAAGAGTTTCAGCAGCTAAAAGAAGTGTTGGATTGGTAGGTGGTCATCTTTGGTTTACGCCGAGAGATATCGTCAAGGACCGAGCATCAACAGTATTTTGACTCAAAGATGAGCGGAGTCACTTACGGATATTTTGCTGAACTTTGATACTTCTGCTCACGTGCAAGAGATTGCCGCGGCAGAGGAGCACCAGCATTGCCGAGGCAATATTTGCGGTACTATCGAAGCAGTATTGTACGATTGTATTGGACAAGAAGAAGATCAATTGAATCCACTAATTGACGCAAATGGATCCTACCCGCTTTCTCTATAATCATTCTCAACTCTTTATTTTATGTTTTGTTATTTAATTATTTAATTAGATAAAACAAACCATCTTACTTGTGTTTTTATTTTATTCTCAGGAGCAAGGGAACGAAGGAAGATATATTAAGTATATCAATCCCTGTGGAGACGATACACGATATACTAATCATTTTATTACTTGACGACGTGTATACTTGCACTCAAAATAGCGCATATACCACACCTATCATGTTTTTGGCGCTGCTGCCGAGGATTGACAACTAAATTTTATCTTCTTTAATTTTCTTTCCTTCTTTATTTTTACTAACATATTTTCTTTTTTTCTTTTTCTTAAAAAAAGGGTTTATAGGTGTGTTTCAAGTTGAAGGTTCAAAATGCAAAGAGAAAGAAGCAAATCTAGTCGGTAGTTGATGTTGGAAGATATGAATCGAACCAATCAAGAATTTCCTAGATTAATTGATGATTATCTATGCCAACCAAAAGCAACCCAACAAGTTTATGCCTGGGCAAATTTTTGTTTCAATTGCGGAGATGATCATTAAGTTAGCAATTGCCCATACAGTACTAGAACCTATGACCATAGAGAGGACCATAGATGGAATCAACAAAAAAAATCCTTCATGGTATGATCAAAACACTCAAATTTTTTATCATGACAATTTTGTTGACGTTACAGATATGTCATGGTAATATAATTCTTCTCAAAAGTATCCAAATTCACTTGAGGCAACATTGAAAGCATCAATGGCTAGAATTGAAGAATTTATGACAGAGCAATCAAGGTTCATGGATGCACATATAGCTAAATTGGATACACCCTTGAGGAATTCGGAAAATCAATTGCATGCCAGGGATAACATAATCCAACAATCAATCCTTGGGGATACTGAAATCCCAATACTAAAGGATAAAGATGAAATTCCGGAACCTCTGAGTTCAGAACATGTTGATGAGAAAGACTGTCAAACAGTGGATGAGTCTACCGAGAGTTCTGTCGCGGCAGTAGAGAAGCCTGAACAGGGCAATGTCACAATACCATTCACCGAGGCCGATGAGAGTAATGCTCTAGAAAATTTTGAGGAGTCTGATTCCCAGGATGTTACGGCAGCAATGATGCTAAAAAAGGAAGCTGAGGATTACTCTTACTCACAGCTGTCGGGGCAGTTACACGAAGACATGTTCAATCAATAGGATATGATTGTTTGGAAGATGATATTTCTATGGTAACTCCATCTAATATTAGTTCCAAACCAAAGTCTCTACTAATGAAGATTATTGAGAAGCATAAGAAACAATATGGGTTGATTCTTGAAGACTTCAAGAAAGATGGTTCTTCAATTGACTTACACCGAATTTTGGTAAAGATTTCCACGACAATTGGCTATCACAGCAATTTCCACAACAACGAAGGTTATATCCAACTATGATAGAAGTTAATGACAATGAGGTAATTAAGTGGTTGGATGTTGATATATTTTTTTCTAACAATTTAGTTTTGCCTTCAGAAACAATATCAAGATGGAGGACATGCATGGATTACAAGAGAACACGAAAGAAAGACAGCTCCACCAAGATAATACAAAGGGGACTATCCGTTTTCATTATGGTCAAAACCTTTTTGGGCAGAATTGTAACTCGATGGAGGGTGCGGATGGACTATAAGAAATATCAAAAACGACCCTCCATAAGTTTTCTTTATATTCTTATTAATTTTCTCTTTTATTTTATTTGGTATTTTCATGAATTCTCTTAATTATGGTATTTAGGAATAATTATCTTCTCATAATTTGAATGTTTCTTGATGTTTATCTTTTTAGGTTAGGACAATAAAGTAAACACTTTTTGGACTTGTTTGAAGGGATAACCATAGGATACTCATGGAATAAAACTTAGAAGCTTACTTTAGGGTTAGACAAAAAAAGTAAACACTTTTTGGACTTGTTTGATTTAGGAGTTCTTTTAATAAACTTAGATGATAAAGACTTAGAACTTGTTGAAAAAATAACTAGAGGTACCTACCACTGGCTCTAGTTTTGCTCTCTTTCGTACTAGAGGTGCCCGAAATTGGCTCTAGTATGCTAAATAGGTGCTACAAATGAAAAAGAATAAATAAGAAAAAAACAAAGAAAAAAAATAGAAAACACATATCTTGAGGTGCCCAAAATTGTCTCAAGACTTGTTGCTTTAAGGAGATAGCTAATCCAAGATTTTACTTGTCTTGAACTTAGAGTTTATCTAAGAAAGCCTTGAATCAGCCTTGTCCATTAAACGCACACATTCACCTAGCCCTAGAGTTTGTTTCTTAGTAGAAGTTCTTGGGTAAACTAGTGGCTAAAACGGAGAGATAGACATGACCATGGTGGGGAGAATAGATGGAAGAGTAAGACCAAAGGGGAGTAAGGTTTAGCAATTTGATGTTTGGCATTGCTAGAGGACAAGCAATAGTTTGAGTTTGGGGGTATTTGATGAGTGCCTAAAAGGCAGTTATTTACTACCCTTCTTATAGTACTTTATGCACCTATTATACACCCACTTGAACCGAATCATGTACTCTTTTCTTAAATATTGGATATTCCGTATCACCACATACAAAGTTAATATTTATAGAGAATGCAAATATTATTACATTTTCTGTACATGCAGGAATATCCACAGCCGAAGCGGTAGAAAAGCCATATTGAGGCCGAGGCAGAAGATTAGCCGCGGTAGAATCCAGTGTGGCAACACCAACAATGGAGACGCATTGAAAGATAAAAATATAGAGAATATTCTGGAAGACACAATACACCAATTGGACTAGGCTAGCATGCTCAAAGCCCAATTCAAAGACCAAGCGGGAAACCCTTTCTAGAAGGCGACAAACTTGGAAGTATCAGAATCATTGAAGAAGACTTGTTCCCTACTCCAAGTTGAAGTCTATTTAGGAAAGGTTTGCCCTAGGTTAAGATTATAAATATACTAGCCGACCACATTGTCTAGGGGAGCCGATTTGTAGAGAAAACCCTTCCTCCCTAAGAATTGTACTTCCACGATAACATGTTCTAAATTTCTTAGGGATAGGTGAAGGTTGTTGATATTAGTGAGAGGAGATTGATTCTTGTATTCTTGTTCTTATGCAATAAAATCAGAGTTTGTTTATCCTATTGCCATTCTTTGTTCTTGTATCCAAGCCCGAGAGGGAAGTTTACAAGTAATCTATTTATCTAGCATCGAGAGATGTAGATTCACGAAAGGGATAAGTACGGTGTCAATGACACTAACTCGGCCTATACCCTTGTGAAGGCACTAAGGGGCAGGTCAAGAGTTTCAGCAGCTAAAAGAAGTGTTGGATTGGTAGATGGTTATCTTTGGTTTACGCTGAGAGGTATCGTCAAGGACCGAGCATCAACAGTACTTTGACTCAGAGATGAGCGGAGTCACTTACGGACACTTTGCTGAACTTTGATACTTCTGCCCACGAGTAAGAGATTGCCGCGGTAGAAGAGCACCAGCATTGCCGAGGCAGTATCTGCAGTACTATCGAAGCAGTGTTGTGCGATTGTATTAGACAAGAAGGAGATCAATTGAATCCACTAATTGACGCAACTGGATCCTATCTGCTTTCTCTATAATCGTTCTCAACTCTTTATTTTATGTTTTGTTATTTACTTTTTTAGTTAGATAAAACAAACCATCTTATTTATGTTTTTATTTTATTCTTAGGAGAAAGAGAACGATGAAGACATATTAAATATACCAATCCCTTTGGAGACGATATACGATATACTTATCATTTTATTACTTGACGATGTGTACACTTACACTCAAAATAGCGCATATACCATGCCTATCAATTTTTTGGCGCCGTTGCCGGGGATTGACAACTAAATTTTGTCTTCTTTAATTTTCTCGCCTTCTTTAGTTTTACTAACATATTTTCTTTTTTTCTTTTTCTTAAAAAAAGGTTTTATAGGTATGTATCAAGTTGAAGGTTCAAAATCGAAGGAGAAAGAAGCAAATCTAGTCGGGAGTTGATGTTGGAAGATATGAATCGAACCAATCAAGAATTTCCTAGATTAATTGATGATTATCTATGCCAATCAAAAGTCGATGAGTGGATTATGAGGGTTTCCAATTTGGCATAGTTTTAAATGTTTTTACAGAGGTTTGGGGGTGTAGGGAAGGTGTGAAAAACCTCCCTATACTCAGAAGTAAGTTAAAAGTATTGCTTTCTTAAAAGTTTCCATATTATGCCTTGTTTTTACAACATTATTTGTCATGATCTTATTGTTTTGTGCATATGTGATTATGCATGTATATAAATGCTCATGAGACTGTTTTTAAAGAGATTTTATATGCATTCGACTTTCCCACAGTTTTGTTTTGAAAAATAAGCTAAAAGTGAATTTATCGATTTTTCCAAGTGATGCATAAAAGGTGGGATACATGTGATTTGAGTTTTGCTTGAATTAAGTTTTGAGCATTGATTTTGGTAATATGTTGGCTAATCAAGTGATGAACTTATGGATAGGTTGATCGATCAATAGGGTCTAGAGTGTACTATAAATATTCAAAAGTTGTACATGTTTAAATTCCTTGTGTGTTACATTTTGGCATTTATTCTAATAGTATGTGATGGGAGTAGTACTATCATATCCGGGTTGATGGGAGCAATACTGTCACCGGACACCAATTTGAGATAATTTATGTTGAGAATAGTATCAACATGCGCATGCTCTGGAGTAGTACTAACAAGTGGTTGCCCGTTTATCCTAATATTTTGGAGTAATACAAATCGGATCACTAGCACCAATATATGTTTTTACTTTTCAAAGTGTCATGGTTTTCACTTGATTGCATATGGTATTATGCATGCGAGGTTTTATGCATTGATATGCATGTAATTTGAGCATTGTTATGTTGTTAGCATGTAAGACTTGAGCTTTGTGTATTGAGATTCACGTGTAAGCATTTCTATGTGAGTAGCATGTAAGACTTGTATCTTAGCTTTTAAAGCATGTGATTACAAAATGGTTTTTACTAAAAATTTAATTATGGCGTTGTTAGCCTTTGTTTGATGACACTTATTGAGTTTTAAAAGTGGCGTTGTTAGCTATGTGTGTTTTGTTTTATAAAGAGCGTGACATGTTTTTAAATTTATGAAATTGGTTTAATATGAGCTACATTGCAAAGTGTTTTTATACTTGTTTTTATTCACTCGCTAAGCTTATGCTTGCCCTCTAATTTACTTTGCAATTCAGAGTAAATAAAGTTGAGGCAACAAAGAGAAGCAAGGATCTTGGTAACTTCCAAGTGAAAGCCCAAGTATGTCTTTATAACAATAGTGGTAGTCAGAGAGCAATGGGGATGAGTTACCATGTTAAGAATATTGTTATATCGATGATATTTTTAGTAGTCGTATGCTTATACATGTGTGATATTTATCTATATTGATATTAACTTTATCACTTTGACTTGAATTGTCCATTGATATTCCTTTAGTTATAATATAGTTATTTTTAAGTTTGATTCTTGATATCCCTATGCGTGAATTTGAGTGTTGTTGATAATGAAGCCAGACTACTTATGAGTTGAATCTATGGTGTTGATATTTAGGTTTAAATGCATCTAGAAATCATGTTGAGAAAATTGAGGTTGTTCTTCCGTGTGTTTATAAGATTGTTGATGTTGAAGCACACTCTTTGAAGTTGAATATTAACTAGGTTGAATTGCATCTAGATAATATGCCATGATATGTGCTTAAAGTGTTTTTAGGTGAATTTACATATAGAGAATGTCATGAAACCTTTGGAGGCTGGAAATAGTCTCTAAACTTTGAGCATGCAATTAAATAACTTGTAGATATTATTTTACGTCGAAAATTTACGTGTAAGCATGAAATATACTTAATTAAATATTGATAACCTTAATTTCACAATCAGGGTATAAAATTCTAGAAATTACGATTAGGTCTTTAAAACTTATTCAATTAAATTAGGACTCATTTTTCTTTAGTCTTCGTTGCAATTGAACTCGGTCTTTGCATGAACATGTAAGATCTAATTAAAGCATTTAGGAAAGATAAAAGGAAAATTTTAATTTTTAGGGTTGTTTATTCGGGCGAGTCTCTGAATTAGCCTCGATATTCCCCGTGTAACTCGTTCGAGTCGGGTGGCGTCTAGACTACATCGAGGGGGTTATAAAATCCATGTCTTGATAATACCTCTCGGCATGAATCAAGGATGAACAAAAATTGATGATATGCATCCTTTTAGTCATTGAAACTCTTACGGATTAGTCGATACCCTTGAGCAAGGACCATATTCTCGTTTCATGAGCCTAACTCTCCCGAGGTTAGACAAATAGATTTTTCTTCACATACTATCATCCTGAGCTCATATACAAAGAAGAGTAATTTCCAAGAGAGAACAAACTATGATAATAAGGTTTGCATTAATAAATATCAAATAAAGTACAACTTTCTTCCCCAACTACTCTATAAACAACCTAAGCCTCGATGGGGTTTAGAACACGATGAACTTGGCGGCAGCTTAGGGTTAAACTATGAGAACCTGACTTGTTCTTCCTAGCCCTAGGGATTGGCTTTATATAGGCCAAGCTTAGGTTAAAGTTTTCTATTATGCTATCTGCATTACCTATATGATAGTTTCCTGTCTAAGAGAGAAAACCATTAACTGTACCTGTTTTATGCCAAATAATAGATAAATTCAAGAATTAAGTATTAAGATATTGAAATATGAAAAATAAGCAGAATTATCCATTATTGCCATTAAATTTATCCTTTATTAGCAATAATCAAGTGGGAAATGATATAAAAATTAAGACTTTTATGAACTTATCAGCAAAGCATGCACATCCTTTTTTGTGCTTTTCATCCCGACATCTATGAGAAGATTTCCTCTTGTGAAGATTCTAAGAAAGTTTGGGACAAGCTAGAAGTTATATACGAGGGGACAAATGAAGTATAGGAGACCAAAACTGGACTCCTCAACCTAGAGTATGAGAACTTCAAGATGGATTCAGAAGAAGACATTGAAAATATGTTTGATTTATTCTCCATCATCACCAATGGACTTAGCTATAGAGAGATCATTCTGGTGGATAAGCTTGTTCGAAAGCTTATTTATTTCGTTCCTAAGTCATGATAATCGAAAAGGACCACCATCATCGAAGTCAAGAATCTCAAGCTTGATGAACTCATAGGCTCACTTCTCACACATCAAATAATGATGAAAGAAAGCGAAGATAAGAAGAAGAAGAAAAAGAAAAATATTAGATTGATGGAGAAGAAGAAAGTTCAAAGCTTGGTGTGAATGTCAACACCATTACTCTCAAGAGCTCCAAGTGCATTCACTTTGACGAATCAAGTGAGGAGGAGAATGAACAAGATGAAGAGATCACCCAATTCTTTATGGACTTCGATCGATTCATGAAGAAAAAATTGAAGAAATCTTCAAAGCGCGAATTAAAGAAGAAGATGGAGGATTCTCACGAATCAATGAAAAATGGATCATCTTCAAAGAAGCAAAAATGTGTGGCCACATGGAGTAATGAAGATTGTATCGAAGATGAGGTAGCCCACTATGCTTGATGCCCCTCAATGAGGGGAGGTATCTTCTAACTCTCAAAATTTAAATTCATATACTTTTGAGGAGTTGCAAGAATCTTATGAAAAATTGGATTTTGAATTCAAAACTTCATTTTCAAAGAACAAGAAATTGATTTCAAAGTTAAAAATTAAAAGTAATTTATTTTTGAAAACCAATTTGGAGTTTAAAGCAAGAATAAAGGATTTTGAGCTTAAAGTCTTTGATTTACAAAATTTGCTTCAAAAGATGAAAAAAGATCACCAAGTTGCTTTAGATTATCTTAAGAAAGAAAAATACTTGATCTTCAAAGAAATTAAAAAGAAAAATCATTTGGGAAATCAAATTTTTATGTTAGACAATCTAGTACCCCTAGTTTTATAAATAGATTTTTTTTAAGAGTGTACAAGTCTCAAAAAGATTAATCACTTCAACCAAAAAGTATAAAATTAAAAAATGGATTCCTAGGAGGACTAAATTATGTGCCACTAATGTCAAAGGATCCAAAGTAATTTGGATACTAAAAATTTCTTGATTTTCTTAGTTTAGGTATAACTGAGGTTTGAGGAACCAAGTGCAACATTAAGGGAAAACTCCATACATACAAAGAGGACACTTGAAGAATGAAGGCTTCACATCCTATCTTTATTCAAGTGTGGTAAATTTTAGTTGAATTTTGTTTTATTTGCTTATTCTTTTAATTCAACGAGGATATTATAATTGTTGGACTAATCATTGTTTGATGCCTTGAGTAAGGGGAGCATTTTGTTTTATAAACTAATATTTAGTATTTGATTTCAAATTTTGAATTTACAACAATTAGAAATTTTAAACTATCCTATGTTATGAACTTTAAAGATTTTTAAACTTTATTTTTAACCATTTTTGATACAACAAAAAGGGGAGAATATTGTAAAAAATTGTTTTTCCAAGGTTTTCAAATGAATAAGAGGGAATTTTAAATGATTTGATTCTTTAATTTTCTTATTCAAATTTTATTTGAAAAAGGAGAGCTAAATTGGTTTTATTATATCGAAAAGGGGAGATTGCAAAACTAATATTTTGATATAACAATTGAAAAATAGTTTTGGACTAATTTAAAAAGATTTCAAAAATAATTCTTATAT
Organism: Abelmoschus esculentus; assembly: GCA_035048815.1. Classification (NCBI taxonomy): domain Eukaryota; kingdom Viridiplantae; phylum Streptophyta; class Magnoliopsida; order Malvales; family Malvaceae; genus Abelmoschus; species Abelmoschus esculentus. The sequence continues at coordinate 13,230,672 of JAUCBN010000007.1, read as the reverse complement.
CCAAACAACTTGAAAACATATTTAAGAAGTTTTTGAGAATCTGATGGAGGCTATGGAGTCCTTATTAATTCCACCTTTGTTAGATTATAATATTTAAGATATCGATCCCATGAAGATTGAGTCGATTCTACTACTTCTTATAACTGCACTAAGAAAACTAAAAAGCATAAGTAATTTGAGAGGTTGAATGATAACTAAGATAACTATAAAAGCATAAAATTAAATAATGAAATAATATGATAAAAACGAGGTTAGATTGAGTGTTTTGTAGAGAAGAATCGAGTTATGTTAAGTATACACTTATTAATATAATGGGTTGAACTGCCGCCTCAGTGGATCGCACTAAGGGTCATCGCATCTGCCTAGGCAGAGTTATGCCTTGTCGACAATCCAATATTCCATAGTTCAACAAATCATATTTGATTATTTTCTTCCTTATCCCTAAGCGAAGAGAACTATTGAAACCCAAGTCTTGATGATACCCCCGGCGTGAATCAAGGACGGACAACAACCGAACACATGCGTCCTATTAGTCAATGAAATCCTTAATGGGTTAGTCAATGCCCATGAGCAAAGACTATATTCTCTCGTTCCATGAACATATATCTCTCGATGCTACGCAAATGAGTTTTTCTCACATACTTATCGTTCGAGCTCATATGTAAGAAGAGTAACTACCAAGAGAGAATAAACTATGAAATATGTTTTGAATTAATAAATATCAAACATAACATAACCTTCACCTCCGACTACTCCACAAATAATCTAAACCTCCGAAAGACTTAGAACATGATGGAGGTGTCGGCTAAAGGAATAATAATGTGAGAATTCTTCTTGACTTCATACTAAATCTAAACCTAATAAGTGCCTTACATAGGCCAAGCCCTAAGTTGATCTTTCCATGCAAGGAAAGAGTTCTAAACAGGAAAGAAATCTAATTCCTAATTAAATTATGTTAAATTAAACTTATTTTCTAAAATATCTTTTCTCGCGGTTTAACTTGGGCTTGACCTCGTAATTGAGTCGTCTTCTTTCTTTTGCTCTTTGTCTATTGATTTCGGTATCTTTTCCTCTTTTTGTCGAACACCACTTATCGTCTTTTACATTGTTGTGGCGACCTTCAAAATGATGTTATGGTGGGTGCTTCATCTACAATTCAACATCTGTTTTCTTCTTTGACACTTTCTTTGATCTAGTTTCCTGTCTAAGAAAGAAAACTATCAAATGTATCTGTTTTATGCTAATTAATATATAAATTTATAAAGTTTGTGACAAAATGTTGAGATATGGAAAATAACAAGAAATCTCTATTATCGCATTTAATTCTGTATTTATTGGAAATAATTGAGTGGAGAAATGATGTAAAAAATGAGGACTTTTGAGTACTCATCAAAACACACATTTAACACAAGAAGGGAACACACATATAATTATTTAACAATAGCACGTGAAAAAAACCACATTTGAGTTTAATAGCACTAGAAGAAATACAATTTGAATTCAATAGTACAAGAAGAAACACACATTTAACACAATAAAAAGATATGTCAAATCTAGGAATTTAACGTTAAAAACTTTACCCTCAAAACCAATTTAATTTATATTATTTCATAATAATTGTAAAATATTTAAATACTTAATAATTTTTCAAGACCAAAAGCTAAAATTATAACTAAAAATTGGTAATTTAAGAATAGTTAAAATTTCTAAAATACATTATCTCATAAACTTATTAAAATTAATTTTAAAGTTTAACGGTTCAAATAAAATATCCGTATATAAAAAATATATATGTATACTGAAAATAACCATAATTCCCAAATGCATCAAAAGTTTCCAAAATAAAAATAATATTTTAAATAACTAAAAGTTAGTTTTTTAATAATAAAATAACCAAATAAAATATGAGATCTCAAAATCCGGAAAGTTTTATATATTTCTCAAATCACAATGACATGTAAGCACAGAAACACAAATATACAATCAAAGACACAATACAAAAATTTGACATGCCAACAAAACATGAATATTTTTCAAAGCATAAAATATTAAGCATGTCACAATATATATATATTAAAACAAATAAACAAACAAATATAGCACCAGTAAGAGAACATACCATAGCCAAAGCGACTCAAATTATCGAATAATATGGTTTTGAACTCGAACAAAATAAAAAATGAGAATAGAGGCTTTAAAGAATCTTGATGAAAGAAAATAATGTAGGGTTTTATCTTAGACCATAATATGTATTTATATGGAAAAAGTAACTAATTTCAATTAGAATTGAAGTTCGATTAGATCATATTATAAATATAATAAATATAAAAAAAGGTTTAATAATTTCAAAGAGATTTCTTTTCTTTATCTGAGACTTTAAATAATATATATAATATTAAACAAATAATTTTGATAAAACAACAATTAAAACAAATAATATTTTTAACAAGAAGATTGAATGTAGAAAAACTCTTAATAAAAATAATAATAATTAATCTCAGTAAAAATAGAATTCAATTTAAAAGCAAATTAGTTATGCAAAACTCATCAAATTTTAAAATATCACTTTAACTTTTAATCTTTAATTCATATTTAAAACTTTCAAAACTTTATAATCTTATCTTAAAAATTTCCCTTAAATTTAGAAAATCAATTTAAGATCTCAAAAAATCAGGGTTTCAGAAATTAGGAATCTATAGTTTATGATTTTTAATTCGAGATTTCAAAATTACGGTTTTAAAGTTAATAATAATTTTTTGGGTATTACAGACTCCTTACCCTCTTCCATTGAATTAAGTTGTTTCAACTTGTACTGGTTTCCTGGTCTAAACTTGTAAAACTAAAATTCATTTTGATATAAAAATTAAAAAAAATAGTTTTGGACTAATTTAAAAAGATTTCAAAAATGATTCTTATGTCCAAACAACTTGAAAACATATTTAAGAAGTTTTTGAGAAAGTTTGAAGGTGTTCAAAATGTTTTAAAAAAACCAAAGAAATATTTTTAACCAGGCATTTGTTAACGCTATGTTTTCAAAGGTAAAATTACACAGGCGTTTCGATTATGGTCTAAAACTATTTTGATACCATTTGTCTCTATAAGATTTGGTTTTGTTACAGCAAACACCCATTTTGATATGCAAGTATCGAAACTTATTTTAGGAATTTTGATACACCTCTAACGACTTTATAAAACCTTAATAATTTTATAAAATCTCCAACATCTAGGAGTCGTATCTAAACAGGCTATTTCGATACACTGAGCAAATGGTATCGATACTATTATAAGTTGTTTCGATATATGTTCTTAAATGCAGGTTCAACGATTATTTTTCAAAGTAGAATTATCAAAATGGCTTTCACGCGTTTTGATACCAAATGCACTAGAAGCAAAAATTAACATTGAGACAAACTCCAAACGGCTCCAAATCAACCTCAACGGTAACCAATGAATGGAAGCTCATTTTGGATGATATAAGGAAGTCTCAAGCATCAAGAGAAGACTTATGCTTCAATTGTAACAACAATATGATGAAAGAGTTATCTAGAACTTAATTTCCTATCTTTGGATAGACAACACTTATTATCTCAATGTTTATGTATGCTCAAGTGTATTAGGATTGGTAGAGAGCTTAGTTGCAAACAATTAGCCTTATTAGAAGGATTATCAATTTTGCTAAGTATTTATCTTTGTTAAAGATGTTTCTTAAAGTTTGGATTGTAAACTTTGAATGCTAGATTCGGGAATAGATTCTAAGTTGTAAGTTTATCTTTTTTCCACAAAATGATGAAATTCTTAGTGAATTTGTGAAATCCTTAGTGGGAAGATAAGGTAATGGATGTAGGTTAGAAATCTGAATCACTCTAGATCATTGTGTTATCGTTTTCTTTTCTTTTCTTCCACAAATCACCAAAATTAATTGTGCATTGAGCCATTTCAAGCCTAACAGTTTCTTTAAAACATAAACTAATCAAACGATATGATTTCACAAGTATAATGCAATGCACCCAACAACAACTGCCAAGAAAAGAGAAAAGTTCTCCAGAACTCCTTATTATAATCGTCAATCTGAACTGTAATTCAGCCTAAAGGGTGGAACCACTAAACTTCCTCTGTACCAATCGGAACCTATATATACACATATATGATGTTGAAAAAACAATTTTTATAACACAATTACATAAATCTAATAATCCATAAAATATTTTATCAATTCATAAAATGTAGCTTGTAATTTCATAGATCATAGTTCCATAAATATATCGTTTCGTAAATCTAATATTTTATAAATCATAATTAAAATACATTCTAAAAATGTATGCGTGTGATATCAATCATACAACCATAATAAAAATCGAAATCAACAAATTGTAAAACCATAAAAAAAATATTTATTTATAACACTGAAAGAAAATACACCTTAATCGAAGTAAAATCAACCTATTGACGGAGATGATACTCAAGATCAGAAATATTTGGTCCAGCTATATTGGTACCTATCAGAATAATCCTAGGATAATAATATTACTAATCAAAGAATTATTCCGAAATATTTGAATATTTATATGATTCAAATAGTTAATCTTTAATCGACCAAAGATGTAGTTGAATTGGACTGTGCAAGAAACTCAACGGGATTTAATCAAATTAAATAAATAATAAAATGAAGAAAAAAAAGATATGTGATTCAAATATGAATAAAAAACGGTGCAAATGAGAACCTGTGAAACCAAGCTTTTATAATTGAAAATTCGGGTAAAATTACAAGGTTAATGCTTTTACTTTTCTAGGGTTATAAAATAAGCATCGAAAGATTATTAAAATTCATTAAAACTTCATTAAAAATTCGATTAATTTTTAAAATTTAGATTCTAAACTTTATACAAATCGATTTACTATCCAAAAAATAATGTTTTCATAAATTGGAATTTCTAAAAATTAGGTTTTTCAATTGGGATTGAAAATTTAAGAGTTTTAATTTAGGGTAAAATTTTGGGGTGTTACATTGATAATCTCCATTAAATTGAAATACTTTTGATATTTTCTAACCCATCGCCTCGGGTTTTCTCCCTTAAAAGTTTAAAGTTCAACTCTTGGTTTAAAGTTCATTCCTCCAACTCCATAGTTACCATTTTGTTTATTTATTTTATCAAAAAGGTAGGATTTTTTAGATGAACCTCCCTTAAACTTATTTATCTTTTATATTCTAGATTAACTTCTGGTTTCCAAAAATATCGAGTAAAGGCTTTAGATATAATATACCAGGTTCATTAAGCTTAGGTGTATATCTACCAATATCTTCAAATACCTTAACTTGAACATGCTTTTAACCTTTCTTTTGGAAAGTATTGTCTAAAGTTTGTTGTTCATCTTTACTATCTGTATCAGGTTCCTCCACACTCTTGGACACTACTCTAAGGATGCTTGACAAATATTCCTTATTCTCAACAGTTAGAGTCTCTAACAGATTCAGTCATATCTCCAAAAGAGATTGTTGTTTTTCTCACCACTTCGAATCGTCTCCTTATCAGTAGTCTTTTTCAGTGCCTTCTGAATACTATTTAACTGTTGTTCCATCACAACTAGCTTCATGTTATCTCCTATATTTAGATTTTTTTTACCTAGCTAGATTTTGGATCAAATGTAACTCTAATTACCAATTATCACAATTTAGGTTGAAAAGAAATATTTTGTAGAACAAAAATATAGAATATTAGAGACAAGAAAAAAATAGAAAAAGAGAGAATTTTCCTCATTGATTGAAATTGCATAACCAATTCTCGCACAATTTAATTGATATATAAAGGCTCATCCATATTATTTTTTTAACACTCGACACTTACAAACAAACAAACTAAAACAAAACAATTATAAAAGAAACGCAACATATAGCCTTTTTCCAACACAATATCGTCTGTTTCCTCGCTAAAATAATATCGTTTCATTTGTTGCCCAAAGATCATCATTTGTTTTTTTACTTAACGACACCATTTCTCGTTCATTCCTTTTTCTTCACTTGTAATTTTCTCTTTCCCCTATTCAATTGCATTATGTCCCCTTTTTTTCTACTCCACAAACCTTAATTTCTCATCCCCACTCATGACAAAAAGAAGAAAGTTTAGAATATTAAAGATTAAGAATTTTCAAACGAGGTCTTCTTTATTTTGATAGAAAAAAAGATTTTACAAGATAAAAATATGAAGACTTCATTGTTGTGGGCTGAAATTGAAACAAAAATGTCATAAAATCTTCATATTTGGTTTAAAATTTTATTAACTAATGTTTGATGAGTCAACACCTTAATTTGTAGGTCAAATTTAAGAATTTGGAGGTCATTTCCCACCATTATCATTATTTTTTTTCTTGAACATTTATATGAACTTGTTTAAATAAAATAATTTATTTCAATTATCAATTTATGATTAACTTGTACTCTTAATTTTTCTAACAGTGGTTCGAGAAAAAGATGTGTGTTGGGAATATGCTAAAAAATTAGATAGAAATAAAATTAAATACAAATTTTGTCTTAGGATTCTGAATAGTGGAATCAGTAGGTTAAAAGTGATGAGTGCCTAAAAGTCTTATTTTTATATCATTTTCTCACTCGATTATTGCTAATAAAGACAAAATTAAAGGTGATAATAGATATTTCTGTGTATTTTCTATATTTCACCATCCGAATATGAATTTTATGAATTTATCTATTATTTGGCATAAAACAAATGTATTTGATGATTTTCTTTCTTAGACAGAAAACTACATCATAGGAATTGCCAACAAAAAGATGGATGCTGGAAGCTAAATCTGAAATGTAGAAAAGCACCCGCTTTGGCAGCATTGTGAGGCCGCGGCAACCCCTGTTGCCACGGCAACATCTGAAAAACAAATATTGATATTATAGGCGATCTGAAGAGAAAATAAGGTGGATATTTTAAGATAAGTGGCCCAGAAATCAGAGTTGAAAAACACACGAAAAGTCAAGGTCAAAGGCCATACGAGAAAAGAATTCTAATAGGAATAAATTTGGAAATAAAATAAATATTTTTATTTATGTACTTAACTTGTATTTTAATCCAAGTTGTTTTCCTACTTAAAAAACGTTTGCTCTAGGCAAGCCTATATAAATCATAGCCGCCCAAGGAAGAGAGATCATCGATACATCATACTAGAGAGTTCATCTTAGGATTTAGAATTTTCTTTGTTTTTATTTATTTAGGTTTAGGTGAAGGTTGTAGAGTATTAGTGTGAAGAAATTAAACTTTATTTCTTGTTTCAATGCAATAAAGTATCAAAGTTTGCTTATTTTTGTCATTCCTTGTTCTTGCATTCAAGCTCGAGAGAGAAGTTTGTGAGTAATCTATTTATCTAATATCGAGACAGTTAGATTTACAAAAGGAATAAGTACTGTGTTTCAATCGAGAAACACTAACTCGGCCTAGAGATAGGTTAAGTGTTTCAGCGGCTAAAAGAAGTATGAGATTGGTTGGTGATTATAATTGATTCATGCCGAGAGGTATCATCAAGGACTGGTCATCAAGAGTACTCTGACTTAGAGATAAGAGGAGTCATCAAAGGACACTTTGCCGAACATTGATAAACTCCACCCAAGAGCAAGAGATTGCTGCGGCGGACGAGCATCATTGCTGTCGAGGCAGTAATCTGCAGTACTGCTGAGGCAGTATTGTGCGATTGCATTGAGCAAAAACAAGTCAATCGAATCCACTATACAACACAACTGGATCCTGGCCACTTTCTTTATCTGATTTTCTCTTATTATTTAGATTTCTTTAATTAGTTTAATCAAAATCCAAATCACTTGTATTCTTTACTCTATCTCTTTTTATAGAGAAAGAAGACGAAGAGAGCATATTAAGCAGACCAATCCTTGTAGAGACGATATACGATTTACTCATCACTTTATTACATGCGACGTGTTCACTTGCACTAATTACACATATTTGACACGCATCATAAAAACATCATCTATCTCGTCTTCGAAGTAAAGGTGTAAACCCTTGCGATAAAGTTAGAGATGGTGTTATTAATCAGGTTCGAGCTATTATTTCATCGAAATAGGATGTTAAAGAAACTTCTAATGTTAAGAGGTATAAGGTAGCTGAAGTAGGGATCTGGGGAATATATTTGCTAGTAGTAAAATTAAAACTTTAGAGACATTCTCTCCTGGGTCCAAAATTTTTCTTGCATATTGATTGCTTCTTCAACATTGAAAAATTAGAAAAATGTGAAGAGAAGCATTACTTTGTTATTTTTCGAGAATAAGTTGGATTTTAGTGTTGCTCGTTCTTTGTTGTATCAAGAAATGATTGACGCGGTTGGAAAGTTTGGTCCTGGATTTCACTAAGACTGAGTCTTTCTCTTTGGATGATGTCAGTAGAGGCAATTTGAGAAGTAGAAGCATCTCAGCTTTATTGATATAATTAAACATTTTCTTTTTATAGCTTCATCTGTGGAAACCTTGAAGACAACTTGCTTGAAAATAATCAATTCTACTTTGAGATTGTATTCGTAAGATGCGAAGAAATAATGGGCTACTTCCAGATGTACAATCATTGTAGACACATGGACAAACAATAAATCTAAAGCTTTAATCAACTTCTTAGTTTCACCACCTTCGAGGACCTTTACCCACAAGTCTGTTGATGCATCCTAGTATTTTAAGACCTCAAAGTGCCTTGTTGATTTATTTGATTCCCATATTCAATATATTGGCCCAGAGAATGTTATGCAAATCATCATGGATAGTAGCTTCAACCATACTAGTATTCTGAATCATATCTTACAAAATTATAGAATTATTTTTGTATCTCATTGTGCTTCTCAATGTTTGAATCTAATATTGGAAGAATTTTCAAGGATATATTGGGTAAATCGATGCACATTGCAAGAACAAACATTATCCAAGTTTCTATAGAATAATGTATTGATGCTTGATTTAAAGAAGTTCACCAAGGGATGAGAGCTCATAAAAACTAGAATAAAAAGTTTGTTTTCATCATTTTATCGTTGCAATCAATTTTGAAACAGAGAATTAGATTGAAGCATATATTCAATAGTCCGGAATATTTGATAAGTGCTCAATTCACTATCACCTTTTACACCTTTCATGGACAATAATCACTTAATCTACACCTAAATGGACTAATGCATGACCTTAATGTGAGATAATTGGGTACTTTTCTTTTGTGATATATAATGATATTTATAGAAAATGCAAGCTTTAATGCACCATTGTGAAGTTGTAGGAAGATAAGATGTCGCGGCAGCACCTGAGGCCACGATAGTATCTGAGGCCGCGACAACACCTGATGAACAAGTACTGATATTGTAGGCGATCTGAAGATAAAAATACGATGGACGTTCTAAGCAAACAACACAAGAATCAAAGCTGAGAAATACATGGAAAGTCAAGGTCAAAGGCCACGCAGGAAAAGAATCCCTGTGGGAATAAACTTGGAAATAAAAAAATATTTTTATTTATGTACTTGACTTATGTTTTACTCTAAGTTGTATTCTTAATTAGGAATGATTTGTCCTAGGCCAAGCCTATATAAACCATAGTCGTCCAAGGAAGATACTTCATACTAGAGAGCCGGACGATAGAGAAGAATTCACCTTAGATTTTAGTGTTTTCTATACTTTTCATTATGTTCTAAATTCTTTTAGGCTTAGGTGAAAGTTGTAGAGTATTTGTGAGAAGAGATTGAACTTTGTTTTCTTTTTTCAATACAATAAAATATCAAGGTTTGCTTATTCTTTGCCATTCATTGTTCTTGCATTCAAGCTCGAGAGAGAAGTTTGTAAGAGGTCTATTTATCTAATTTCGGTAGAGTTAGATTTACGAAAGGAATAAGTACGACATTTTTCTAGTCAAAAAAAATACTAACTCGACCTAAGGATAGGTTAGAGTTTTAACGGCTAAAAGAAGTGTGGGATTGGTTGGTGATTATAATTGATTCACGCCTGGAGGTATCATCAAGGACTAGTTATCAACAGTACTTCGACTTAGTGGTAAGCAAAGTTATCAGAGGACACTTTTCCTAATCTTGGTAAAAATCCACCCAAGAGAAAGGGATTACCGTGGCGAACGATACTCATCACTGTCGAGGCAGAAAATTGCAGTGTTGCCGAGGCAATACTGTGTAAGTGCATTAGACAGAAATAAGTCAATTAAATCCATAATATAACACAACTGGATCCTGATCACTTACTTAACCTGATTATTTTCTCATTATGCAGCTTTCTCTATTATTTAAGTTATTTAGTTTACTTCAGAATACCCAACTCATCTGTGTCTTTTATTTTTATATCTCTTACAGAGCGAGAAGACAAAAGAAAACTTATTGAGTAGATCAATCCCTGTGGAGATGATATTCGATAATACTTATCACTTTATTACTTACGACGTGTACACTTGCACTAATTACACACTTTTTAAACACAACAATATTCAACTAACTCCTCATATGCAAATAAATCGCAGAGCATTTCTTGCATTGCCATTATAGAGGATAATCTCTTTTGGAGAACAATAGAGGAATGTGAGGGAATATCTGTGTAACTTCTTAATTTTAGTCCAAATCATAACCCTAAATTAGTAAAATCTCTAATTTGAAACCTAATTAATTAAGGAATTTTTGATTTAAGCCTAATCGAAATTCAGTGTCTTACTCATAATTTCAAAAGGTTTAAGGTTTCTTTTGTAAAGTTGAGCAAATAGAGACCCTTTTTAAGAAATTTTACCTTTTTTTCAAAGAACATTTTCTCCAATTATTATGTTTTAGATTTGACGAGTCATAATTTCTCCCTTTATTTCTTTATTTTTTTTTATTCCTACCTTCTTTGTTTCAATCAAGACGAGTAAATATTCCTTTCCCTATTCAGATCTTCCCTTCGAATATGTTTTTGGTGTGAAAGGTAAGTTTCACTGTTAACTTTTTTCCATTATGCTTCGGTTAACATGTGATGTAAAGGGTGTAGCAACCCTCCCATTAAAAAATTTAAATTAACAAGTGTAATAAAAACGTCGCTATTTTGAAAAAGATTAAAAATTAGGTTATAAAATTGAGAAAATTGAAATTAGGAAATTAAGAATTTAAAATAATTAAGAATTGATATTTAAAATTGGAAAATTAAAAAAATTGAGAATATATCTCGAAAAGGAAATATTTAAAATTTAGGGATTTAAAATTGAAAAAAGGAAAATTTGAAATTAGGGTTAGGATTTGAAAAATAAATGAGAAACTGTGATTTGAAAATTTTGATTTAAAAATGTTAAAAAAACAAATTAAAAAAATGTTGGAAAATAATTTGAAAATTGTTGAAAAAAGATTTAAAAATTGGAGTCGTCACCGATCACTTTGGTAAACCGGATACCGTAAAACCAAAGATTCAAAATAAATTAGATTCGAGAATCGGTTACGATTAAAAATGGTGTTAGCGTTTAAAACCGCCCAAAATTTGGCAACTTTATAAAATTACTACTTAATTAATTTTGAAATTTCTGATTTTAAGTGGCATTAAATTAGGATTTGTTTAGAGATTCGAATTTATTTTAAATGTTACGATATTAAAAAATAAACGCAAACACCGTCACCACTACTCCTAGTGTCGGGCCCGTTACGACCGAATATCAAAACATCGTGTTGTTCTACTTATTAAGTTCGAAACTTAAACGTCACATGGTACATAGAAATATATAAAAGGACAAATGTAATTAAAATATGTCTTCATAAACAGAATTAAATAAATAAAAAACATATGTGGTTCTTAGCAAATTAGATATGACAAAACTATATATAAAATGATGAAAAGTGACACATATGACCAAAGTAAAAACACGTGAATTAAAAAATAATAAAAGAAATAAATAGGTATTAAGGGTAAAAATAAAACGAAAATAAATCTAAGAAAAACACAAAGGAGAAAGAACTCTGAAAATGGGTTAAATCAAAAGGAAATTGAAATTATAAGACGAAATTGAATAAAATAGAAAATTTGATCATCGAGTAGTGACAAAAATTAAAGAAAAATAAAATTATATTGTTGATTTATGATAAAAATAGGAATCAAATTAAAATAAAAACCAAACTTCTTAATCAAATTAAAAAGAAATAAACAGATATTTGAAATAGTGACGAAAAGTAATTAAAACAAAATAAAAGAGACTGCGAGAGTGGTTAAAGATACACATAAGGTTTTATTATATTATTAACCCAATTTTAAATAAGGGCTAACTATAAAACATAATTGAAATCTGAAACCCCCTCCTTATTTCATTTTCTAACAACCGAAAGAAACAATTTCTCCCAATTCTCTTTGGGAACCCAAAAAAATGACGAACATTATGAATATTCTTCATGAACCTAGGAGATACCTAGAAACCACCGGCATCTCTAGGTTATGGCCACCAACCACGGTGGCCGCGACTTTAAACACAACCAGAACTCAAATTTTTTCAAACTCTCCTCCTTCATTTTAAAAACTGGAAACAAAAAACTCTTAAAAAACAAACACAAAAATATTTGGTTTAGAAATCTCAGGTTTCTTTTATTGTTTGGGAAACAAGGAAGAAGAGAGAAAAACAATATCTCTCCCTTTGTTTGTCTCACCACCAGCAACCCGAAGGTGAGAGGATTATTGTAGGCGAAGAAGGAGAATCCGAGGAGCAAATGGCGTTACCCCCTCTCAAGGTAAAGCGATTCGAAACCCTAAAACTATTTCTTTCGATCTCTTGTGCATGCAAAACTGAAAAAGAAATCGGTTACCTCAAAAAGTTCTCTTTTCTATTGATTTTTAAAAAAGGTGGGGGAACCCCGATTATATCTGTTTGTTCGTTTTTTATAACAGAACAATTACAAGAAAAAAAGAAATTCAAATTCCTATTGGTTGATGCTCTGGATTTGTTTGTATTCATTTCCTGACACTACTTGAATTTCTGTCACAATTTTCTCTCTAAAATCCTCTACAATTGTTTCTTATTTCGTTGAAATTCTCTGCTATTTGTTTATTTGTATATGCTTTGTACGAATACTGACAATCAGTTTTGTTGGTTTGCATGTATTGGCAAGGTGGCTGGAGAAAGGACTATCGAAATTATGGTCAATCGACGATCGGGTGACAGACGGGGTAATGAGTATTTGAAAGGTCACGTGAGTGAGGCAACAAAGCGGTAGATACGTGGGCGCGTGAAATTCTAGAAGATCCTTCATCTGCTTTGATCTTGATTGTTGGATCCAGATTGGGTCCAACGGTTGAGGATGGACAACGCAAAGAAGAATGAGGTTTTATTTAAATTAGGGTTTTTATTAATTATCAAATTGGGCTACACGGTTTTGGGCTTAAATTGGGCTGGCTGTAATTTAAAATATTATTGGATTGTAATCTTATTAATGGACTGTTATATAAATAAAAAAACAGGCTTTTATATAAATTAGGTTTAATATTATTGGATTTAATTTATATTTGGATTTTTATTTATTTAATAAATTTTTTATATATAAATGAACTAATTTAAGAAAGAAATCGAAAGTGCACGAGCCATCTAGCCCAAGCGGTTAACAAAATCGTTGTTGTTCCTTGAGGTTATGGGTTCGAGCACCAATGATGTCAGTAGAGTAATTGAGTGATCAATATCGAATGGTGGAGATTATATTCTAGAACAGATACTATTGTAATCACTATTAACTTCTTTTAAAAAAAAGAAACCGAAAGTGAACAAATAAAATAATACTATTAAATAAATAAAAAGAAAGAGAAATATACATAATTAAAATAGTTTTTTTGAATTTTTAAATGTAAAATGTATTTGAATATATATACACTTCAATTTTCACATATGTTATGTATAATCAAATATGTATTATATTAATTATTTTTGGATTTTTCTACAACGAATTAAACCCGTCATTCAAAATTAGAGAAAGTTTTAATTGTGTTTAAACCCCGTATAAAATTAGTAATTACAGAGGGTGAGTGTTGTTTTTCAGATTTAAATCTAGCTTATGAAGGGGAATTATGTTTGTAAGTTTTTGGTTTGAATCAGAGTGTGAAAGGATTCTGAATAAGGGTTCAGTGGGAGGAATTGTGCAAATAAATGTGTTTTAGAGTGTTTGGAAAAACTTTGGGTTTTGCAATATTGACCCGTTGACCAACTTGACTCGTTGATCAAATCGACCCGTTGGTGTGTCTTGTGTAGTGCCAATATAGAGTATGCGAACATACATATATGTGTAAGTATACACAGTCGTACAAGTAATAAAGGGTGAGTGAGTATCTTTTTCACGAGAATCTCGGTAAAGCATGTAGTCAATTTTGCCAAGGCAAAAAGGTGTCACTAAATAAAAAGAAAATAAAGATAAAGATAAAGATATAAACAAGTTGAAATGGATATGTACGATGAAGGTATAATGGTGAAATGCTATGGCAATTTCAGAATGCAAGCAACTAAAATATGCCAAGGCAAAATGAAATGGATGGTGGTGGCACGATAAATGTATGAATGTGGTGTGTAAAAGGTGAGGTAATGTGATTGAAAGTGAACAACAAAAATAGAGGAAAACAGAGGAAATAGAGGAACACTTTGTAAATTCCAAGGCAAAAGAAAGATAAGAGAACATAGGTGAGTATTATGTCATAATGATCCTCAATTGATGAGCCTTGCTGGGAATGACTGGTGGTGACTTCTATGATCTTCTACCCCTTATCCCTACCTAACATATGGCTGCTACGGTGTATACTTACTCGACAGAAATTTCTAAAGTATTTCCGCTCTCTCGAGTCATAGGAACCTGACAAACTAAAATGCCATGGTATTTTCGCCTGTCACGCGAATAACACTCTAGCCTAACGATTAAAGCATCCTCCTTTTAGTCGTTGAAGCCTTCAACTACGCCTCCCTCGAGTGCTCTAGGATCTAACTAGGCCTTATTTGCAATCTAGAACCCATTGCTCACGTAGATCATCCCTTAGCTCCTCTCGGATGATCTAAGGATCTATAGTTACGCCTCTCTCGAGTGCTCTAACATCTATCTAAACAAAGGACACTCTCGTGCCTCTTACAATGTTTAAATAATTATCAACAACGAGCAAAGAAAATATACAAACACATAGAAGGCAATATATTAAATAAAAAAAGATAATCATCCATAAAAATATCCACCAAATAAAGCTAACACATGGTAGGTGAAAGTGTTTAAGAACAAATATTAACCACTAATACCATCCTTAAATCATCAACATAAAACTCTTAAAGATATAAAATAAAGAAAAGGAAGAGGAAAGAAGACACCCTCGGTCCGTGCCACCGCCGGCTTCTTCGACCACCATGAGACGTAATGAGTGCCTAAAAGGCAGTAATTTACTACCCTTCTTATGGTACTTTATGCACCTATTATACACCCATTTGAACCGAATCAAATACTCTTTTGCTCAAATATTGGATATTCTGTTTTCACCACATACAAAGTTAATATTTATAGAGAATGCAGATATTATTACAATTTCTGTACATGCAGGAATATCCAGAGCCGAAGCGGTAGAAAAGCTATGTAGAGGCCGCGGTAGAAGACCGGCCGCGGCAGAATCTAGTGTGGCAACACCAACAATGGAGGCGCATCAGAAGATAAAAATATAGAGAATATTCTAGAAGACACAACACATCAATTGGACCAGGCTAGCGTGCTCAAAGCCCAATTCAAAGACCAAGCGGGAAAGGTTTGCCCTAGGTTAAGATTATAAATATACTAGCCGACCACATTGTCTAGGAGAGCCGATTTGTAGAGAAAACCCTTCCTCCCTAAGAATTGTACTTCTACGATAACAAGTTTTAAATTTCTAGGTGAAGGTTGTTGATATTAGTGAGATGAGATTGATTCTTTTATTCTTGTTCTTATGCAATAAAATCAGAGTTTGCTTATGCTATTTTCATTCCATGTTCTTGTATCCAAGCCCGAGAGGGAAATTAACAAGTAATCTTTTTATCTAGCATCGAGAGGTATAGATTCACGAAAGGGGTAAGTACGGTGTCGGCGATACTAACTCGGCCTATACCCTTGTGGAGGCACTAAGGGGTAGGTTAAGAGTTTCAGCAACTAAAAGAAGTGTTGGATTGATTGGTGGTTAGCTTTGGTTTACGCTGAGAGGTATCGTCAAGGATCGAGCATCAACAGTACTTTGACTCAGAGTTGAGCGGAACCACTTACGGACACTTTGCTGAACTTTGATACTTCTGCCCATGAGCAAGAGATTGTCGCGGTAGAGGAGCACCAGCATTGCCGAGGCAGTATCTGCAGTACTATCGAAGCAGTATTGTACGATTGCATTGGACAAGGAGAAGATCAATTGAATCCACTAATTGACACAACTGGATCCTACCCGCTTTCTCTATAATCGTTCTCAACTCTTTATTTTATGTTTTGTTATTTACTTATTTAGTTAGATAAAACAAACCATCTTATTTGTGTTTTTATTTTATTCTCAAGAGCAAGGGAAAGAAGGAAGACATATTAAGTATACCAATCCCTGTGGAGACGATACACGATATACTTATCATTTTATTACTTGACGACGTGTACACTTGCACTCAAAATAGCGCTTATACCACGCCTATCAAGTTTTTGGCACCGTTACCGGGGATTGACAACTGAATTTTGTTTTCTTTAATTTTCTTGCTCTTTAATTATTAGTTATCTAACTTTAACTTTAGTTTTATTTTATTTTTGTTTTTATTAATTTTTATTTGTTTGGTTTATGACCAGGGCAAATCCGAGTGGACTATTGTACGAGTTGGATCTAGAGATTGAACGTACAAGACATAATCTAAGACGAAATCTATTCCAAACTATGGACAATCCACCTAGAGGACCTGTTGATCATAATGTACTACCGCCAGTAATGCAACAGCAGCCAATGCCGTATCCATTACCGAGATAGCCAACTGTTAGAGATTATCTAGTGGAGGATCTAAACGGACTTAACCCTGGCGTAGTTACTCCGGAGATCGAAGTAACTCACTTTGAGCTTAAACCAGTGATGTTCAACATGTTGAACACAATTGGACAGTTTGGTGGGTCTGCTACCAAAGATGCAAGGCAACAACTTAAATCTTTCATGGAAGTGTGCAACTCTTTTAAGATTCAAGGAGTCCATGAAGATATTTTGCGCTTAAAATTGTTCCCCTATTCACTGAGGGATAGGGCGAAGACTTGGTTGAACGGAATCCCAGCAAGATCAATTGGATCTTGGGAAGAACTTTGCCGAGAATTCATTACGAGGTTTAATCCAACAAATCTTTATGACCGCATTCGTAATGAAATTACATCATTCTGGCAAGATGAAGATGAACCGATGTACGAGGCATGAGAACGTTACAGAGAACTATTAAACAAATTCCATCTTACATGGTTTTCCCTTGTGGATACAAGTTTCCATGTTCTACAATGCTACTAATGCTTGCACAAGGATGATGCTAAATGCCTCCACAAATGGGATACTTTTAGATAGGGCACCCGTGGAAGCCATTGAAATTCTGAACAAACTCGCAAGGAATGATTTCTAATTTCCCACATCGAGGCGAGGAGGAATGAGACGTCATGCCACAACTCATGAATTAGACACATCAAGTTCAGTGGTAACACAATTGGCTTCTCTGACCAAGATGGTTCAGAATATGCAAAACCAAAGAAGTATACATGAGGTTAAGGCAGTCAACTCATCAGATTATATGCCAGATGAGGAAATTGGCATATATGTTGGAAATTATAACAGAAATAATCCATTGATTCCAACAAATATAACCCATCTTGGAAAAGGCATCCAAACTTCTCTTGGAGTAACCCTAATAATGTCTTGAATCCAACTACCCAAGCCCCTAGATTTTAGCATCAGAACCAGAACCTGCCGCAGTAGAACACTCAGCAGCCCATGCCACAGCAGCAGGTACAATAAAATTCTCTCACATATTTCATGTCAAAAACTGATGCCTACATGATGGAAAATAGCCACTTCATGATGCGTACTGATGACTTTATGAATAGAACTGAGATGAGACTGTAGAACCAGGAGGCTGCAATAAAATTCCTAGAAACCCAGGTTGGTCAATTTGCCCAACGCCAAAATACTCGACCACTTGGAGGTTTACCTAGCAATACTAAAGTTGCTAAGGTAATAGGCCACAAGCAATGTAAAGTAATCACCACCAGAAGTGGCCTACAGCTGAAAAATAAAGAGGGGACCTCAACTGAAAGAGTCCAACCAGAACAACAACTACAGGAGGACTCAGAGGCTGAGTAAGACCCTGCCGAAAGCTCTGCCATGGTAATAAAACTAGTAGTATCAAAACCTACTGTCGAGGCAGCTACAGAAAAATTCACCCCAGGTATAAAACTCAATATCCAAGGAAACCTAGAGGACATCAGACCACCACCTCCTTTTCCACAGAGGCTAAAGAAGCAAAAACATGACCACCAATTTCAAAAGTTCCTAGACATTTTGAAGCATGTCCATATTAACTTGCCCCTAGTTGAGGCGATTGAACAAATGCCCAACTATGCCAAGTTTTTAAAGGATATAATATACAAACGACGAAGGCTAGGAAAATTTGAAACGGTGACAGCTACTGAAGGCTACATGGCAATGTTACATAATCGCATGCCACCCAAACTAAAAGATCTTGTCAGCTTTGGTTTATGCCGAGAGGTATCATCAAGGATCGAGTATCAACAGTACTTTGACTCAGAGATGAGCGAAGTCACTTACGGAAACTTTACTAAACTTTGATACTTCTGCCCACGAGCAAGAGATTGTCGCGGTAGAGGAGCACCAACATTGCCAAGGCAGTATCTGCAGTACTATTGAAGCAGTGTTGTGCGATTGCATAGGACAAGAAGAAGATCAATTGAATCCACTAATTCACACAACTGAATCCTACCCGCTTTCTCTATAATCGTTCTCAACTCTTTATTTTATGTTTTGTTATTTACTTATTTAGTTAGATAAAACAAACCATCTTATTTGTGTTTTTATTTTATTCTCAAGATCAAGGGAACGAAGAAAGACATATTAAGTATACCAATCCCTTTGGAGACGATACACGATATACTTATTATTTTATTACTTAATGACGTGCACACTTACACTTAAAATAGCGCTTATACCACGCCTATCTAGACACCTTAGCGTGCTAGCCCCTCTCGGGTGCCTAGCACGTCACTCCCTTCAAGCTCTATCAATGGTGGAACCCTTTGGTTGGGGAAGAAAGGTGAAAAATTTCTTCACCACTTTTTGCACTCCTTGTGCCTCAAAATCTGCTCCAAAGGTCCTCCCTTTCTTGAATAAAGGTTGCTCTTTTATAAGAGGGTGAAAAAAACCTTAAAGATAGGTAAAAATCCTTTTCTGCCCTCTTTTTGTCTTTGCATTTTTGGAGGACTGGCAGAGGTGACAGTGATCCCCTACTGAGGTGGCTCGCATACAGTCTATATTGGCTATGGTCCCCTACCGAGGTGGCTATATCCAGGCTGTAGTGGTCCCGACCGGTTGTGATGGTTGTAGCCTGGCTATATTGGCTCTAGCTGGCACTCCTCTCAAAATATCTTCTTGTCCTGTAGTGCAGCATAAGAGGTCTCTAGAATTGCCATGGCATTTTCCCTTCGCTATCCTTTTGTGAATATCTAACATGGTGACAGTAGTCCCCTACTGAGGTGGCTGTAGCCAGGCTGTAATGGTGCCAACTGTCACTCTTATCAAAATATCTCCTTGTCGTTTAGCTCAGCATAAGAGTCCTCCAGATTTTCCATGGCATTTTAACATTGCTATCCTTCTGCGAATACCATGACAAATTTCCCCAACTTCCAACTTTGCTTTACCTGTACAACATCAACCAAAAGCACGATCTTTCTCGTAAAATAGCACCTATTTTCGCACTATAGATTCCAAAACATAAACAACCACCAAATGCAATTTTATGATCCTAAATGTAACTAAATGAACCTAAATGTGCTTGAAGACAATAAATAACTTAAGTAAAAGGGCTCTAAATATAGCATTTTTACGGAGTTATCACCCGTTGACCAGCTAACGTTAGCGTTGACCTACTTATGTCAGCATTGACCAATGCTCTGTGATTTACATATATATATATATTTGATTCAGAATTCATGAAAAACTTGAATTATGTTATTCTCGAAAATTATTATGCATGATTCCTATTAATTATAAGGTATGCATTCAAACTCAAGCGTTGGATCATGACATTGAATTGGGTTGGGATATTTTGTTCGAGGAAGTTTAGTGATATCACCTTGAGGTGAGTATCAGTTTAGATCAGTAGCTCCACCTTTGGGTTGAGTTTCCATTTCGAATCAATGGCTCCACCTTTGGGTCGAGTTTTTATTTTAGATGGTAATGATGGAGTTAGAATGGTTCAGGGGAACCTACTTTTCAGATGATGTTGGTGATGGGTGCATGACATTCAGACATTACATTATGTGTTTCTGGCATTTTATGACATTTGTATTTTACATATATATTTGATTATATGTGGTATGTGCATGATAATTAGATTGATATGATTATCATATATCTATACAATAGAGACACACTAAGCTTCCTAGCTTACACCTCTTTAATTTCTGTTTCAGATTCTCAGATTAAGGCTACGGTACTTGGAGGACTCTTGTTTTAGAACTTTCTACGTATGTTTTTACAGATTTAGGATTTAATACTTTCTATTTCAGATATTTATTCTTGTAATGGACTTTATGTATTGAATTTTTAGTTGGTTTTTAGGATTTTAATGTTTATTTTGAATTTTGGTTGAACCTTCAGTTTGTATTAAACGTTATATTTCAGTATTTTAGATATTCTTGGTTTTGACGATTTAATAGATTTTGTATTTCATTCATTTTAACCATAACTTGTTAGATAGGTTTACCTAACATGATCCTTAAGTTTTAATCTAAAAGATTAGATTAAAATTAGGGGTTGCAATTCGAGTTTTGTGAAGATATTGATGAAGTATCTGAAAAGAAACCTGTTGTCAATTCTAAATATGAACAAACTTCATATTTTTAGATACAATGAAGGGACCAACTTCATTCACCTTTACATTCTGCTGATGTATTTTTAGATCCTAATCTTTGGACAGAATTGACAGACAATGAAGGGACCAACTTCATTCACCTTTATATTCTGCTGGTGCATTTTTAAATCCTAATATCCAATATAATCCGAAAGTAAAATTTCTAGTATCTATAAAAAAAGACTTCTTCAATGTTGTGCAAAAATTACTTCCCACACTAACATCACCAATCAAATTTGTACTTTTAACAGGGTAAAGGGGATGTTTGCTTGTAATCTAGCAATGGAGGCACAAGATACAATTTCTCCTGGTACGTATGTAGTTTTCTATTCCACTATTGCTCGATCTTTGGTTGTGCATGTGTGAGCAACTTCTAGTCTTTTTTCTTTTCATTTACCCTTTAAAATTTTCCTAATTTGCAAAGAAATTGAAACAACTCTTGTTAAAAAATATGTATGCAATAAATTGTTACTTTTTCATTAATTCAACTATAATTGACAATGACAAATCCATATGGGGTTCGTTGAAACCCATCTGAACTTGTTATATGCTCTAACCCAGGACCTATGAGACATGTTTCACAGATTATATTGGACAGAATTGACAGACAATGGAGGGACCAACTTCATTAACCTTTATATTCTGCTGGTGTATTTTTAAATCTTAGTATCTAATATAATCCGGAAGTAAAATTTCTAGTATCTATAAAAGAAGACTTCTTCAATGTTGTACAGAAATTACTTCCCACACTGACATCACCAATCAAATTTGTACTTTTAACAGGGCAAAGGAGTTGTTTTCTTGTAATCTAGCAATGAAGGCACAAGATACAATTTCTCCTGGTACGTATGTAGTTTTCTATTCCACTATTGCTCGATCTTTGGTTGTGCATGTGTGAATAACTTCTAGTCTTTTTCTTTTCAGTTACCCTTTAAAATTTTCCTAATTTGCAAAGAAATTGAAACAACTCTTGTTAAAAAAACATGTATGCAATGAATTGTTATTTTTTCATTAGTTCAACTATAATTGACAATGACAAATCCATATGGGGTCACGTTGAAACCCATCTGAACATGTTTCATGCTCTAACCCAGGACCTATGAGACATAAATTTCATTAATAATTAACGACTAGTGATTGAAATTATTTTAACAGTTTAGTGACTTATTAAATAATATTATGGTACTTATCGAGTGAGTCGATCACGAGTAAGATAATACTTAATTCATGCTCGTTAAAAGATTTTGTTGTTCGATTGGACTCATTACTCATTAAAATTATACTCGATTCGTGTTTGTTAAAATATTTTGTTGGTCAACTCGACTTTACTCATTAAACTCTGTAAAAAAGCTATTTTTTAACTAAAATAAGATTTAATAGTATGATAAAAAGCTTAACATTAACATAAATTAATAAATTTAACCAAAAATATCATAATAGGTATAAAACACTTTTAAAACTAACAATCTACAAATACACCAAACAAACATTTTAAAATTAAAGTAACAAACTGTAAGTTAATAATTATTATTTATATTTGTTTTTTGAATGAAATAATTTTAAGTAATCATTAAAAGAATACTTTAAAAATTAATGAGTTGTTTGCAAATTTATCAAGTCGAGTTAGACTTTATTTGATTCAATTCGTTAAGATCTCGAGTCGAATTCAAACTTAAATCAAATTAATTTAAATCAAATATTTATCAAATTTTAACCGAGTCAAGTTTGAGTATTCACAAGCTATCCAACTAATTAAGCATCCCTTCTATTCATAGTTCAATGATTAAAGTAGAACCATTCAATAGTTCAGTGACCTAGACGATATTTTACCCTTTATTTTTTTGTTTTGCCGCTACTTCTCGCCAACAAAAACGAAGATAAAACCAAAATAAAACCGTTTTGTGATTCTGATCTTGCAATCCAACTTCATACTTTTTCCGACGTTTCCTTCGTGTATACAATCAAACTATTACTTTGATTGTTTCGTAGTCCCTCCATTCTTCATCAATGGCAGCAAAAGCCATAGACCCATTCCCAAAACACTATACCAAAACCCAGCGCATTATCTTCCAAATAGACTTAAACCCACTCCCCCATCTCCAAGACCCAAATCCTTACCTCAAACCCCCCATCTCTTTCCCTCCTCTCTCCTCTTCTCTCTTCTATTTCAGACCTTTCTTCTCGTCTCTTTCCCTTCTTCTTTCCTCCTCTAAACTCACATGTCCTTCCCTTTCTCTCTCATTCAACCACGCAGATTCCACCCTCCACTCTCTCAACAATTTTCTCAATTCTCTTTCCACCACAATTAATAGAGCTTTCTTCCCTCTATGCCCTTCTCGGGCTTTGAACATCGTTGCCTCCTTGTGCCAAATCGTTCATGACTACGCCTGGGATTCGTTGATCTCTGATCTAGTGGCCGATACACTATTCGAATCTAATGGCCGCCTTTTGATTAGGTAGAATTTGGTGGTTTTGTTATCTCTAATTTTTAAGGACTTGAATTGGATACGTGAATTCTTCAATGTGAGAATGGATAATGAATGTTTGAATGATTTGGGAGATTTTGCTAAAGAGATTTTATGCGTTTTTTAGAGTGTCAATGATTAGTTTGTTAGTAGTGATATTCATTGTTGTTGGGTTGATCTAAAGTTTCAGTCTTGTGAAAATGGGGATTCAGGGTTTGAGTTTTTAGAGAGTGGGATTAAGAGTTTAGGTTGGAAATTTTTTTCGTCGAAGTTTATTATTTTAGGTTATGTTGTTTTTCCTTTTGGTTTGATTTATCTTAATATTTTTTTATCCAATAATTTTCATACCTATGCATCACATAGAATAGGGAATTCCCAATTGAGTCTTGAGATATTAGATTCCAATGGGAAGCCATTAGAATGCAAGTGTTGTGAGCTTTAGTTTGTTGATTTTAAATTGTGTTCTAGTAATCAACAAATGACTGATAATAACCAGAAGAGTAGGTCCTTGTTGGATCAATCTTTGGATGGAGTAACGAAAGTACATGTTAGAGAATTAAAGAGGTATGATGAGTGTGTAAAATTTGAGGGGCACATCTTGAATTCGATCATCGTTTGTGAATCATTGGGAAAATCTAGAAAAGACCGAAACAACGATTTGAGTGAGTTTTATGCTAATAAAGTTCTACAAATTCTTGCAAGGGATATCAGTGAATCATTGGTGAGAAAACCTGTTGGGATTTGGCAAATCTTCCTAAGTTTTCTTTATAACGAAGGTTACTAGGCATTGGTATCTCTTTCAAATGGCAATTCCGGTTTGCATACAGGAATCTTGAAGCCATTCACTATTTTTTCAGCTATGCTTTACATAATAAACGATGGGTTTTGCCCCAACAAGTTTCTGGAATATCGTAAGATAGGAGCCTATGTTACAAAAAGAGATGATGGAACATGCAACCTTCATGTTGATTTAAAGAATGTTCTTGGGTTTCTTGATTCTCAATATCAATCCTCACATTCTCACAAGTTGTTTGCAAAAAGGAGAAGAGACAAAAACAAATTACCCTTACCTCAGGACCTCAGATGGAGAGCCTTCTGCTAAGTAGCAGCTGAACATTTGAAAATAGATATAGAAATAAGTTACTTTTCTAGGGATTGTAACTTGAAGAAGTTAAATTTCCTGAAATGCTGGATGAAGGAGGTTCAAATACATATTCCTTTGAGCTTGGAAATACCGGAGAATACCAAGCTGGATCAGGATGCTGTAAAAGATATCAATCACAGACCAATTGAGTTGCCTTTCTTTAATAGTCTCTCTAATAAAATTTAATAAGGGCTGTTGGAGAAGTGGAATTAGGTGCTTTTGTAGAAAGCCTAGTACGTTCATCTATTTATTGGTTATGTCAAAAGCATGGGACGGATGTGGTTTTGGAAAGTCAAACCTCTCCAACAAAAATTAGTGATGCTTGTGCTAGCAATGTTGTTGTTGAAATAATTAGACTTCTATTGAGGGAGCCTAAGGACTTTGATGCTATGTATAAAAGTAAGGATCCATCCTCACAGACATTGGATTCAAGGTCTACTAGATTTACTTCAGTTAGTGTAGTTAGAGAGTATCATTTTTTTTATTCTGCTTCATATTCATAAGATTAACTATTTCTTTATTTCTTTAACATTTATGATAAGTTCTCATTTCTTTATTCCATGTGTGACAATGATTCTTCTTTTTCTCTTAGAAAGTGAAAAAATGTCGCTAAGATCCACACATTTTCTTAATAAGATTAAGATATGAATTGCAGATTTTATTTCATATCGAGATTCTTCGGCCTGAAGTCGGTGCAATTCTCCAGGAGCCTATGAAGCAGAAATTTGTAAAACAAATTTGCTCTTTAATTGAGTCTATTCAGTGACATCTTGAGAGTGGCTTTTTCGGTGATCGGAGGCTTGACAAGTATGTAGAGAAAACCATAAAGAGCAAGTACATATTATAATACTCCGACTCATCATTTTTGTTTTAGTAGTTGTGTCTCTCACCCGTGTTCAGTAAATATTTGGACAGAAGTATGGGAGAAAAACCTAATGTTAAATAAATTATTCTTCTTAGAGGAGTTCTAAGTATAACAGTAAGTAAATAAATTCAGAAAAATCTAATTTCAGGTATTATCTCTCTATTGGAGATGTTGTTGATAGAATTTATATGAAGATGGATTTGTTGTGGTTTGATGATGAGGATGAATTGCCTAATAATTTACTAAACAATGAGGATAGTAATCGATCCTAGAAAGAGAAACCTAAGGAAGATGTACACTATAGAAATCATGAACCAGTTTGATAGTTGATTAAACAGAAAACTAAAGAAAAATGGAAAATCGAAGAGAAACCGGTGGTAATCTGCATATTCAAGAAGAGAAAGGTTGTAGGGACAATAAATGACAACAAAATTCACCAGAAACTTGAAAACCCTATATTTGCTCAACCCTCTGTAATCCCATTAGCCCGGCCTAGACAGAACTGGCACTAACGGGTCACACGAGGAATATCGAACCAAACTCACGAAGGTTTCATTCGATAAACAATCCTAAAATTGATATATTTTTTATTCATCTTTCCTAGATGCATAATTATGTTTCTACATGTTTTGGTCTAATACAAAGCTTTAACGGAAGCAATCTGATCATATACGAGTATCCGATTAAACACTTAAGTGAATTAAGGACTAAAACATAAAACTTTTAAATTTTATTAATAAAGTATAAATTCTTTTCATCAATGTTCAATTAAAAATACAAGTATCCTTCACGGTAAATTTCAAGTCAAGCGGATCTTTCTAACAACATCAATTGCATGCTTCTCTAATTTAGGGACCAAAACGTAAACCTTCCAAATTACAAGGACTTTATCCAAATTAGGTTAACCATATTGAAATTAAATCAAATTTATGCATCCATGTAAAATTTCAACTCAAAATAACATCTGTAGGTACCCTAATCGAACAAAGGGAGATATCTGGGACTAAAGTATAAATTTCAGCAACTATCAATTCCTGGTAGTCAAAGGTTTCGAAACCTTCCATAAGGTTTCGAAACTTTTTGCGTCCAGTAACTTTCTAGAATTGAAATTGCCCGCAAGGTTTCAAAACCTTCTTGAAGGTTTCGAAACTATTTGACAAAGGTTTCGAAACCTTCACTAAGGTTTTGAAATTTTGGGTCTGAAACCCAAAAGTTCCGTCACACTAAGTGAACACTAATGACTCAATACACAACCATTAATCACTACCACTAAATGCATAAGTCCTAGGCATAATTAACATCTTATAACACATGATTAACAACATCACGAACATCAATCAAACTATAGACATGCTTCCTAGAACATGATTAAAAACATATCGATCATGCAATTACATGCTTTAACAATCCAAACAATACCATAGTCCATCAATTAACAACCAAGCAACATAGGTCTTATTTCAACATAAACCAAAGTCTAAGTTCACGCTCCTCACATTGGTTGGGTTTACACATTGCCATGCCCCAATTTATTTGCCAAGACATACCGAATTTGAGTAACTTTTCCCCTTGGTTTCCTTGCTCCGAATGAAGTTCCGTGTGCCTTTATTTTTTTGTAAGGATGAAAAGAGAGCTTAAGCAAACATGCTTAGTGAGGAAGCTCTACACAAGATCATCAATGCATCTATTTAAATCCATAATGAAACCATAATTTGCAATGCATCACTAAATCATGCATGCTATCATTTCATGTTCATGTTCATTAAACCAAATGCTTCATTGAGTATGCACAACCTTATCAAAACAATTTATAAATGATGCACAATGTCCTTCTTAAATTCATGTATGTATATTGGCATACTAGTGACCACTTAATATGAACCTTGAGTTCACCGAATACATGGATCTATTGTTACAGACGATTGTCTCGTCATGACACGAAGTCACCATTGACATGACACCAAGTCACCATTGACATGACACGAAGTCACCATTATAACACTACCATGCACGATCAGACACATAGTCACCTTTGTTACGTGTAGGCGGCTCTACCACGCACGATCGGACACATAGTCACCTTTGTTACGTGTAGGAGGCTCTACCATGCACGATTGGACACAAAGTCACAATTGTTACGTGTAGGCAATATTTTGTATTCTCAAAATAGTTTATAGTGCATTTAAGAGAATCCTAATGACATGTCATTCCAAAGGCACCATCATATGTAAGGCAATTAACCATTTTGTATTCGAAATCATTTCTCATAATTTTCCATAATCATTGATGCTTAATAAACTATGCATTTCAGTAAGTATTTCTCATGCATGCACCAATTCAAATCATGTTCATGCATTTCCATAAATCTCATTGCATTACCAATCTTAATACTTTTACCGAATGTAGCCGAAACTCATGTTGTTATATCAAAAACATTTATTTTACTTACTCTTGAACTATGGAAAGTTTTCACACTTTTCCATAGTCCCCAAAAACAGAGCCGTACCAAATGCGACTCGCTTTAAGTCTGAAAACACTCACCGATAAGTGAAACGAGCTTTCGCCGATATCCCGATGACCACGCTAATGTACCAGCACTCAAGCATCTTCTTGTACCTCTTCTACAACATTAAAAACAGAGCATTCTCACATTATAACATGCTTAAACCATCAGCCAAAACATACCTCCACAACACTACCGAAAAACCTAACCGAAAATACCGAAACTTAGCCGAAACGTATCCGAAACATCAACAGCCCAAAACCTAATGAATCTAGCATCTAATTCACTACAATTATGAACCAAAAACACATCCAAACTATCCTTATATCTCCAGCAACATTAAAGCACCTAAAACAGCCCCTAAAACAACCGAAAAATATCGTAAAGCAACACCGATTGCATTATTCCGGGATTAAATTAATGCGCCATTAATTGAAGACTTAATTAATCATTTAATTGACATAATAATACAATTAAATCCATCTAATTTTAGCATTGAATAAGATCTAAAAAAATTTCACAAAAACATTCACAAAATCATTAGATCTAACTTTGAAAACATAGAATTAAGTTTTATTCAAAGATTAACAAGCCAATACTTGGGAATTTCAATAAAGAACCTAGAAAAGAGTTAAAATCCAACAAGTTACATTTAAGATCTATTCATCAAAAAGATGAAATTTCCTCTTCTTGATTCCTTGCAAATTGGTGTTGATTTGATAAAATTGATGGTTAGGTTTTGTAAAGAATAAAGAGATGATTAAAATGAAGTAATTCTTGTTGAAAAAGATGCAAAAATCAGCAAGGAATTGAAAAAAAGAGATGAAGGAAAATGGAGAGAAAATGAGAGAAAAAGATGAGAGAAAAAAGATAAGTGAGAAAATGATTATCATCTTTAATTAAACCAATTAAAAGCATTTTTGGTGAATAAATCATTATTTAAAATTAAATTGGGTTTATGACCCTCTAAGGATTCTAAGTATAGCTTGCTTTTCAATTTAGTCACTAAAACAACAATTTTTCAAAAATTACAAATTAAGTCCTCCTTTGTTTTCCAAAAATTACAAATTAGTCACTAATACATAATTAAGCATAATTAAAAATCAATATAAATTTCAAATTACATTTTCTTAATTTTAAAACACCTTTTTAATATGTTTAAACCATATTCCAAAATTATTGCTTTTCTAATTAAAAATATTCTCATTTTATATTTCCTTGGAATAACGAACCGGAGAATCTGATTCAACCCGAATCGAATTCTCCTAACTATAGCCCAAACGACTAATCCCAAAATCGGGATGTTACAACTCTCCCCCTCTTAAGAAAATTTCATCCTTGAAATTTTACCTGAGGCAAACAAGTGAAGAAACTACTCCTCCATGCTTTTCCTTGTCTCCCAAGTTGCTTCTTCAATACCTCGGTGTTTCCAAAACACTTTAACTAAATCTATGGTCTTTCCTCAAAGAACCTTTGTATCCACATCCCAAATCCTCATCGATTCTTCCTCATAACTCATATCCGCCCTTAACTCAATCTCCTCAACCGAAAAAACATGAGAAGGATCCGATCTATATCTACAAAGCATTGATACATGAAAAAAATCATGTATCCTGTTCAACTTCTCTAGCAACCTCAACCTATAAGCAACAGGACCAACACGCTCCAACACTTCATATGGCCCAATAAAACGAGGACCCAACTTACCCTTATGTTCAAACCTTATCCATCATCTTCTTCCACGGAGAAACCTTAAGAAACACTTTGTCTTCAACAACATACTCTATCTCTTTACGCTTTAAATCAGCATAGGACTTCTGCCTATCCGAAGCTTTTTTAAGTTTAGCACATATAAACTTAACTTTCTCATCCGTATCCTTCAACACTTGAGGAAAAAAAACATACTTCTGCCCAATGTCCTTCCAACACAAAGGTGTACGACACTTACGCCCATATAACGCCTCAAACGGTGCCATCTATATACTTGTCTGAAAACTATTATTACGAGCAAACTCTACCAACGATAATTGCTTCTCCCAAGAACCTTGAAACTCGATGAAACAACACGTCAACATATCTTCCAAAGTTTGAATAACACGCTCAGACTGACCATTCGTCTGTGGATGATAAGCTATACTAAAGCTAAGCCTCGTACCCAAAGCTATCTGTAAACTCCTCCAAAACTTAGATGTAAATCACGAATCTCTATCCGATATGATCGACTTAGGCACACCATGAAACCTTACTACGTTAGAAACATACAAATCCGCCAACTTATCCATAGAGTACGTCGTATGCACGGCAAGAAAATGTGCATACTTCGTAAATCTATCAACAATCACCCAAATAGAATCCTTTTTGGACGGTGTTAATGGCAACCCCATCATAAAATCCATGGTAATTCTCTCCCATTTCCATTTCAGAACTTGAACCGGCTGCAACAACCCTGCAGGAAACTGGTTCTCAGCTTTCACCCGCTGGCACACAATACAACGAGATACAAACTCCGTCACATCTTTCTTTAAACTAACCCAAAAGTATACACTTTTGAGATCACTATACATCTTCACACTACTCGGATGCATAGAAAACGGACTAGTATGAGCTTTTGCCAAGATAGCTTGCCTCAACTCCTGATCATCCGGCACCACAATCCGACCTCTAAAACACAACACCTTATCATCATCAAAATAGTACTCAGTCGGTCTACCCTCAACAATATCCTCCACAAAAGGTATCAAAGCCTCATCTTCTAACTGTTTCACCTTGATCATCTCGACCAAAATAGGTTTTACCTTCAACTCCGCCACCAAACCACCTTCCTTATAAATACTCAATCTAGCAAACATTGCTCTCAACTCAACCGCCGCCTTACGGCTCAAAGCATCGACCACTACATTGGCTTTCCCCGGATGATACTCAATAGATAAATCATAATCCTTAAGCAACTCCATCCATCCTCGTTGCCTAAAGTTCAAATCTTTTTGTGACATGAGGATACTTCAAACTCTTATGATCCGTATATATAATACACTTCTCTCCATACAAATAATGTCTCCAAATCTTCAAAGCAAAAACCACTGCCGCTAGTTCCAAATCATGAGTCGGATAATTCTTTTCATGCACCCTCAACTGTCTAGAAGCATACGCTACAACTTTCCCCTCTTGAATCAAAACACACCCGAGACCTACATAGGATGCATCACTATAAACCACAAAATCCTTACCGGACTCGGGTTGAACCAACACCAAAGCACTAGTCAACACCTCCTTTAACTTCTCAAAGCTCTTTTGTTGACTTTCTTTCCACTGAAAAGGAACCTTCCTTTGCAACAGCTTGGTCATAGGAGCAGCAATGCTCGAAAAACCCTCAACGAATCTACGATAATACCTAACCAAGCCTAGGAAACTCTGAACCTCTGACATCGATCTCGGTTGATTCCAACCCATAACAGCCTCTATCTTCTTTGGATCAACACTAATACCCTTTTCCGACACCACATGACCAAGAAACACCACTTCCTTTAACCAAAACTCACACTTACTTAGCTTAGCATACAACTGGTTCTCTTTCAACGCTTGCAACACTATCCGCAAATACCGATCATGATCTTCCTCGGTATATGAATACACGAGGATATCATCTATGAACACTACCACAAACTGGTCCAAGTACTCGTGAAACACCCGGTTCATCATATCTATGAAAGCAGCAGGGGCATTCGTCAACCCAAACAGCATCACCAAAAACTCGTAATGACCATACCTTGTTCGAAAAGCCGTTTTCAACATGTCCTCCTCTTTCACCTTCAACTGGTAGTACCCCGATCTCAAATCAATCTTCGAGAACACACTTGCCGATAATCAATGCACATCCTCATCAACAAATCGTCAACGCTCAGCAAAAGATACTTATTCTTCACGATCAACTTATTCAATTGCCGATAATCAATGCACATCCTCATCGTGCCATCTTTCTTCTTCACAAACAACACCGGTGTACCCCAAGGTGATACACTCGGTCGTATAAAACCACAGTCAAGCAACTCCTGCAACTACATCTTTAACTCCTTTAACTCCTTAGGTGCCATGCGATAAGGTGCAATGGACACCGGATTAGTACCGGTATAAGTCTTGATACTAAACTCCACATCACGATCGGGAGGTAATCCCAATAATTCCTCAGGGAAAACTTCCGGAAAATCACGTACTATTTAAATGTCCTGTACCCGAACCTCTCCTATCCTCGTGTTCATTACATATGCTTGATATGCCATACCACTATGTTGTATCAATTTTTCCGCTTATAAGGCCGAAACCACATTGAATAAGAATCCGGTATACTCACTCTTTACCACAATCTCGCCACCATCTAACAACCTCAAAATAACCCGCTTCTTTTCAAAATTCACCACAGCTCTATGCTCCGTCAACTAGTCAACACCCAAAATAAGGTCAAAACCATAAAACGACAACTCCATCAAATCAGCCTCAAAAACATGCCCTTGTACCTCCAACGGACACCTCCTATACAACCTCCTTACGATCACCGTCTCACCCAAAGAACTAGTAACCACAACCCCCACATCTAAAACCTTAATAGGGATATCCAATAGATACACATGCTCACTCAAAATATAAGAATGTGTAGATCCCGAATCTATCAAAGAAAACAACGGTACATTCTGCAAAGAAAAAGTACCTGCAACGACATCTATAGCATTACGGGCCCCACGTTGAGCATAAACTCTACAGCCATCACCTTGCCTCTGAAAAGGACCTCTACCTCTACCGCATCCTTTGCCAGGTACCACAGCAACCTCAGCTTGGTTACCAACCTCACCAGCAAACCTCGGACAATCCCTCTTCTTGTGATCCTTAGATCCACAACCAATGCATGCACCAGTGGCCCACTAACACTCTCCCGGATGGTGCCTAGAACACAAGTTACAAACTGTAATGTCACCACCACCTCTTCCAAACTGCTGAGCACGACCGCCTTGTCCAAAATCACCTCGGCGCCGATCTGCTCGGTATCGATTGTCCCGAAACCTCTTACCCTTACCACTTTGAGCGTTGGTCTCTACAGACCTCTTCACCAAATCAGAAGACTTCCTAGCCTTCCTCAAGGATTCCTCAACATCTTTGGCCCAGTTCACTAACATATCAAACTCCGCATACTCAGCAGCTAGCAAATACGTTTTAATCTCCAGATCCAAACCATATCGGAACTTGTCACATCTCTTACACTCCGTAGGAACCAACTCAGGAGCATAGTGACTCAATCTGATTAACTGTATCTCGTACTCCGCTACAGTCATAGTGCCCTACACTAGAGACATAAACTCCCTCTTCTGTGCATCCTCGTACTACGAACCCAAAAACTTCCGCACAAAGGCAGTCCTGAAAAACTCCCATGTCAGGTTAGCAACAGCTACACCTTCTTTCGAAGTAGTCCACCACCTATAAGTATCTCCCTAAAGCAGAGAGACCACGCAACCCAACCTCCGGGCATCCTAACAATCCATTTGGTCCAAAATCCTCTCAGTACTGGCTAACCACTCCTCAGATGAACTCGAGTCAGACCCACGAAACTCTACACCACCCAAGCTACACAGTCGCTCTAGCGGCAGCCCTGGGGTAACCACAATGGCAGGTGCGGGAGCCGGTACATGCACTCCAGCCATAGCTGCCTGAAACACACCCGTCATAGCCTTTATGAACGGGGCAAACTCTCTGAACTGACCTCCTACTGGAATCAGAGGCACGCCAACAGGTAGCACACCAGCTAGAGGAGGAGGTGGAAGCAATTCCTCCCTAACAATCGCCTCTCCCTCTGCCTGACCATCGGTGATCAAGCTTGCACTAGCACAAGTCTCTCGTCTCGGAGGCATTATCCAAATACTTCAAAAATGCAATTTTAAAACATAATATTAAGACATAATAAACTTACATTCGGGCAAGATCCAAGGTAAACCGAAGAGTATCTAAAAATATATTGGCATTGGCAATGTGTAACTGACCACCCCTTTTACCCATTATTATTCTAGGTACACTCACAATGTATAGGTATGCACACAACAACAACATATCACGTTCAATCTTACACTTTAACAAACTAATCACAAAACTTAGCAAACCTACACATACTTTGACAAACCAACTACATACTTTAGAAACCTGGCTCTGATACCACCAAATGTAACCCCCTTAGCCCGGCCTAGACAGAATCGGTACTAACAGGTCATACGGGGAATATTGAACCAAACCCGCGAAGGTTTCATTCGATTAATAATCCTAAAACTAATATATTTTTTTTCTTTATCTTTCCTAGATGCATAATTATGTTCCTACATGTCATGGTCTCATATAAAGCTTTAACGAAAGCAAATTTGATCATATACGAGTATCTGATTAAACACTTAAGCGAATTAAGGACTAAAACGTAAAACTTTTAAATTTTATTAATAAAGTATAAATTCTTTTCATCAATGTTCAATTAAACACACAAGAATCCTTCACGGTAAATTTTAAGTCAAGCGGATCTTTCTAACATCATCAATTGCACGCTTCTCTAATTTAGAAACCAAAATATAAACCTTCCAAATTACAGGAACTTAATCCAAATTAGGTTAACCATCTTGAAATTAAATCAACTTTATGCATCCATGTAAAATTTCAACTCAAAATAACATCTGTAGGTACCTTAATTGAACAAAGGAAGATATCCAGGACTAAAGTATAAATTCCAGCAACTATCAATTTCTGGTAGTCAAAGGTTTCGAAACCTTCCATAAGGTTTTGAAACTTTTTGAAAAAGGTTTCGAAACTTCCCTGAAGGTTTCGAAACTTCCCTGAAGGTTTCGAAACTTTTCGCGTCTAGTAACTTTCCAGAATTGAAATCTCCCGCAAGGTTTCGAAACCTTCCTGAAGGTTTCGAAACTATTTGACAAAGGTTTCGGAACCTTCACTAAGGTTTCGAAACTTTGGGTCTAGAACTCAAAAGTTCCGTCACACTAAGTGAATACTAATGACTCAATACACAACCATTAATCACTACCACTAAATGCATAAGTCCTAGGCATAATTAACATCCTATAACACATGATTAACAACGTCACGGACATCAATCAAACTATAGGCATGCTTCCTAGAACATGATTAAAAACATATCGATCATGCAAGTACATGCTTTAACAATCCAAACAATACCATAGTCCATCAATTAACAACCAAGCAACATAGTTCTTATTTCAACATAAACCAAAGTCTAAGTTCACACTCCTCACATTGGTTGGCTTTATACATTGCCATTCCCCAATTTATTTGCCAAGACATATCGAATTTGAGTAAGTTTTTCCCTTGGTTTCCTTTCTCCGAATAAAGTTCCGTGTACCTTTATTTTTCTGCAAGGATGAAAAGAGAGATTAAGTAAACATGCTTAGTGAGGAAGCTCTATACAAGATCATCAATGCATTTATTTAAATCCATAATGAAACCATAATTTGCAATGCATCACTAAATCATGCGTGCTATCATTCCATGTTCATGTTCATTAAACCAAATGCTTCTTTGAGTTTGCACAACCTTATCAAAACAATTTGTAAATGATGCACAATGTCCTTCTTAAATTCATGTATGTATATTGGCATACTAGTGACCACTTAATATGAACCTTGAGTTCACCGAATACACGGATCCATTGTTAGAGACCATTGTCTCGTCATGACACGAAGTCACCATTGACTTGACACCAAGTCACCATTGACATGACATGAAATCACCATTACAGCACTACCATGCACGACCGGACATATAGTCACCTTTGTTACGTGTGGGCGGCTCTACCACGCACGATTGGACACAAAGTCACCATTGTTACGTATAGGCAATATTCTGTATTCTCAACATAGTTTATAGTGCACTTAAGATAATCCTAATGACATGTCATTTGTATTCGAATCTAAAGTTAGTGTCACTAAGCCAATATCATAATCAAATGTGCATGATAACTTGCTGCTCATAATGCATGCATAATATGTTCAACAAATGAACCAAAAGCTATTCCCAAAGGCACCATCATTTGTAAGGCAATTAACCATTTTGTGTTCTAAATCATTTCTCATAATTTTCTATAATCATGGATGCTTGATAAACTATGCATTTCAGCAAGTATTTCTCATGCATGCACCAATTCAAATCATGTTCATGCATTTCCATAAATCTCATTGCATTACCAATCTTAATACTTTTACCGAATGTAGCCGAAACTCATGTTGTTATATCAAAAACATTTATTTTACTTACTCTTGAACTATGGAAAGTTTTCACACTTTTCCATAGTCCCCAAAAACAGAGCCGTACCAAATGCGACTCGTTTTAAGTCCGAAAACACTCATAGACAAGCGAAACGAGCTTTCGCTGATATCCTGATGACCACGCCAACGTACCAGCACTCAAGCACCTTCTTGTACCTCTTCTACAACATTAAAAACAGAACATTCTCACATTATAACATGCTTAAACCATCAGCCGCAACATACCTCCACAACACTACCGAAAAATCTAGCCGAAAACACTGAAACTTAGCCGAAACATATCCGAAACATCAACAGCCCAAAAAATAATGAATCTAGCATCTAATCCACTTCAATTATGAACCAAAAACACATCCAAGCCATCCTTATATCTCCAGCAACATTAAAGCACCTAAAATAGCCCCTAAAATAACCGAAAAACACCTTAAAACAACACCGATTGCATTATTCCAGGATCCAATTAATGTACCATTAATTGAAGACTTAATTAATCATTTAATTGACATAATAATACAATTAAATCCATCTAATTTAAGCATTGAATAAGATCTAAAAAGATTTCACAAAAACATTTACAAAATCATTAGATCTAATATTGAAAACATAGAATTAAGTTTTATTCAAAGATTAGCAAGCTAATACTTGGGAATTTCAATAAAGAACCTTAGAAAAGAGTTAAAATCCAGCAAATTACCTTTAAGATCTATTCACCAAAAAGATGAAATTTCCTCTTCTTGATTCCTTGCAAATTGGTGTTGATTTGATAAAATTGATGGTTAGGTTTTGTAAAGAATGTAGAGATGATTAAAATGAAGTAATTGTTTTTGAAAAAGATGCAAAAATCAGCAAGGAATTGAAGAAAAGAGATGAAGGAAAATGGAGAGAAAATGTGAGAAAAAGATGAGTGAAAAAAGATAGTTAAGTGAGAAAATGATTATCATCTTTAATTAAACCAATTAAAAGCATTTTTGGTGAATAAATCATTATTTAAAAATTAAATTGGGTTTATAGACCTCTAAAGATTCTAAGTATAGCTTTCTTTTCCATTTAGTCACTAAAACAACAATTTTTCGAAAATTACAAATTAGGTCCTCCTTTGTTTTCCAAAAATTACAAATTAGTCACTAATGCATAATTAAGCATAATTAAAAATCAATATAAAGTTCAAATTACATTCTCTTAATTTTAAAACATCTTTTAAATATTTTTAAACCATATTCTAAAATTATTGCTTTTCTAATTAAAAATATTCTCATTTTATATTTCTCTGGAACAACGAACCGGAGAATCCGATTCGACCCGAATTGAATTCTCTTCACTATATTCCAAGCTACTAACCCTAAAATCGGGATGTTACACCCTCTCTTTACAGACTAAAAACGCACCATTTCAGCAAAATATAAAAGAAATAAAATAAAAACCCAAAACGCAGTACTACAAGGGTCTTTAACGGCTATTTTTCAAACCACTGATAACAATACTCCCCTCGTCGAAAAGATCCTTGTCCTCAAGGATGGAAGTGTGGATAGTCTTGCTATAGCTTTTGAAGGAGTTCCCAGGTGGCATCCTCAGGAAAAGAATTACTCCATTCAACCAAAACTTCAGTCATGGCACGATTCCCTCGCTTGGCAATTCTTCGATCCACAATTCGAACGGGTTCCTTCATAATGGTACCATCAGATCCAACAATAGGGAGATTACTCTGAATAGGATATGATCCAACATGTTGTTTGAGTTGAGAAACGTGGAAAGTGGGATGGACTCTGGACCCAGCTAGTAACTGCAACTTATATGCCACCTTTCCTATTTTTTTCAAGACCTGAAAAGGATCGAACCACTTTGGAGCAAGCCTTTGGTTCCTCCTACCATGGACAGACTGTTGGCGATACGATTGAATTTTCAAGTAAACCAAATCCCCTGCATTGAACAGCCTCTCACCTCTCCATTTATTTGCTTTTTTCTTCATACTCCCTTGCGCCCGTTTGAGATAGAACTTCAACATCCTCATTGCAGCTTCCCTTGCTTGAAGGTTGCGATCTACTGAAGCAACAAGAGACTCTCCAACCATATAAGGTAGGTGCACAGCAGGGTGTTACCCATAGAGAGCCTGAAAAGGAATGATATTGATGGAGGAATGGTGGGAAGTATTATACCACCATTCGGCTAGCGACAACCAAGAGCTTTAGTCTTTGGGAGTTTCTCCACGCATGCATCGCAAATAGGTTTCCAAGTAGCGATTAACCACCTCGGCTTGACCATCCATTTCTAGATGGTATATCGTAGAAGCAGTCACAGTCACTTGAGCCTTAGAAATAACTCTTTCCAAAAGTTGCTCATAAAG
Source organism: Abelmoschus esculentus (assembly GCA_035048815.1). Classification (NCBI taxonomy): domain Eukaryota; kingdom Viridiplantae; phylum Streptophyta; class Magnoliopsida; order Malvales; family Malvaceae; genus Abelmoschus; species Abelmoschus esculentus. The sequence continues at coordinate 13,191,942 of JAUCBN010000007.1, read as the reverse complement.
ATCCTATCGCCATCGCAAACTATATATTGTGGTAAGCCATGCAACTTAAAAACATGTTCTATAAATGTCTGGGCAACAAATAAGGTTGTAAAAGGGTGAGATATTGCCATAAAATAAGAATAATTGGTCAGACGATCTACCACTACCATGATAGTATCCTTGCTCTTAGAAGGAGGCAAACCTTCGACAAAATCCATGCTAACGGAAGACCAGGCTTGATCAGGCACCGGAAGTGGTTACAACAGCCCTAGTTTCATATGATTGTCATATTTATTCCTTTGACATACATCATAAGTCCGCACCCAAGCCCTCATAGATTTCTTCATCCTTTTCCAATACAAACAAGCAACCATTCATTTGCTCGTAACCTCAACCCTGGAATGTCCCCGCAAGCAGAGGCATGAAATAGTTCAATTAAATTTTGTTGTACGTCCAAGTTTACACCAACCACAAACTTACCCTTTTTCTTCAACAGTCTGCCATCCCAGGTATATTTTGAATGGGATGCAGGATCTTGACTCAAATCATGAATAAGTTGTTGTATCCTATCATTGCCATTCCAAGACTGTATGATTTTGTCTACCCAATTAGTACTAACTGAACTGATAGCTAACAACTTTCCTTGCAAAAAATTTGGATCCCTCAACAGAGCATCTACCACAGTGTTGTTGGATCCCTTCCGATAACATACTTCATAGTCAAATCCTACTATCTTAGCCACCCAACCTTGTTGAGCTGGAGTGATGGCTTGATTACTAGTCAAAAACTTCAAGCTTTGATGGTCTGTGCGAATTTTGAAGTGCCTCCCAATCAAATATGAACTCCATTTCTTCACCGTTAATATCACCGCCAACATCTCCTTTTTATTTATTGAAAGAAGTTGGTGTTTGGGTCCTAGACCCTTATTAAAATATGCCAAATGTCGTCCACCTTGAAGTAGGACTACCCCAGCACCACAAGCTGAGGCATCAGTTTCCAGAACAAATTCCTTGGTGAAATCTGGAAGTGCCAATACTAGAGCTTTCACCATAGCATTTTTTAGATTCATTATAGTTGTTTCTGCTTCCTGAAACCAATTCCAGGCATCCTTCTTAAGCAAATTAGTTAAAGGCTTCACCATACCCCCATAGCCTTTAATAAACCATCGATAATATCCTGATAAATCGAGGAAACCTTGAAACTCCTTAACATTCATGGAGTCCCCCAATTCAAAATACTATGAATTTTTCCTAGATCCATTGAAACAACTCTTTTCGAGATGATGTACCCCAAATAATCCATCTCTTGAGCTCCAAAAGTACACTTACTACCTTTTGCAAATAAGTGTTGAGCTCATAAAATGACTAGCACCTCTCGTAAATGTTTAAGATGTTCTTCCCAAGATTTGGAGTATACCAAGATATCGTCAAAAAAGACTAAAACGATCTTTCTGAGCAGTTGCTTGAAGATAGAATTCATAAGCGCCTAAAATGTAGATGGAGCATTGGTTAAGTGAAAAGATATAACCAAAAATTCATAGAGCCCCTTGTGAGTCTTGAAAGTTTTCTTGAGCACATCAGATTCCCACATTTTAATTTGGTGGTATCCTGGACGCAAATCGTGCTTGGAGAATAATTTTGTTGCCCCTAATTCATCCAAGAGCTCTTCAATAATAAGAATTTGGAATTTATCTTTCAGTGTGAGTTGGTTGAGGTGTTTGTAATCAACACATAACCTCCAGATGTTGTCTTTCTTTTTAACCATTACTATGGGAGAGGCAAAAAGACTGACATTGTCTCGAATAATACCTGCTTGTAACATCTCTTGGACAATTCTTTTAATTTCAGTCTTCTGAACGGAAGGATATCTGTAAGGTCTGATCTTTACCACAACATTCTCGTTATTGAGTATAATCCTATTCTCATGTCCTTGACTAGGATGAGGGCCTTTAGACTCCTGAAAAACATCGTGAAATTCTTCCAACAAGGCTTGTAAATCTTCTAGGATTGAGGTCTGTTTGAGATATAGGTCCAGCTGTGTATGTCGTGCCAACAAAGTAAGTCTAGGGACCATTCTGGAGCCTCTAAACCAACGAAGACTTTTACCCTCCTCTAGTAACTGAGCAGGACCTGGTGGTAAGCCCTTCCAACATATTTCTTGTCCTTCCACCATAAACTGCATAGATAGTTCAAAAACGTTCAAGTGAATGGATCGCAATAAAACCAACCACTGTATCCCTAAAAATATGTCGCACCCCGTCAAAGCCAAAACTAAGAAATCAGTGTGAAAGGTTTGTCCATAGGCCTCCCGCTCGACTTCTCGACTCAATCCTTGTGTTTGTAGAAGACCTTCATCAGCTATAGTCACTTTCATTTGGTGCCTCTGTTCAACTAATCAAACTGATAAAGTTATGAGTACTACCAAATCAATCAAAACAACCCAACTCCGCCTCTGAACCTTCACTCCAATCCTCATGGTGTTATAACTGACAACACCCCACATGGCTTGTAAAGATAATACTGGTATATCAGGTCCTCCTCCCTCATTGTTCTCAGGTTCTAGTTTGTCCTCACAGTCAACAAACTCTTCAGGCGACTCTCCTCCAACTTCTTCTCCTTCCATCAAAAGCTGGTAGAAGTGTGATCTTGTACATTTATGCCCCGGTGCATAACGAGAAGGACACCAATAACATAAGCCTTTCCTTGTCTTCTCCTCCATTTCAGCTGCAAAAAATCTATCGGACCTATTACTGGTGAGAGGTATACCCTTTTTGGGAGATGGGACCCTGCTTACGACAGTAGATGATTGCTTGGAATAAGTTGAAGAACAAGTAGTGCTACCTCCAGAACTCCTGTGGGCGTTATACAAAACACTCCCTCTAGACAAGATGGATGGAGCATAAGTGGAAAAGGGTAAGCTGCGAACTGGGCTACTAATACTCTTTCGAGGTTGTTAGAAGACAAGCTGCTCAAAATGCAATAACAAGCAAAAAGCCTCTAGCAGATCTTTCAATTGATAAACTCTCACCGATTGGCCAATTTTCCATTTCAAGTTTTTAAGGAAAATGCTCAATGCGTATGCTTCAGACAATTGCAGTTGGTTAAGAAGACTTACAAAATCATCGTAAAACTATTCCAAAGAAGTAGTGTGTTGCAAGCCTAGCAATTCACCCATCGGGTCTTCTAGTCCATATGGAGCAAACCGATCTTTCATGGACTATAAATACTGCTCCCATCTTAGGTTTTCAATCCCTCCATAATTCTTGACGAGGAAATGGTGCCACTGTGATGCATCATCTTCCAAGTTAAGCATGATGACCTTCACTTTGGATTTCTCTAGAACCTCCTCCGCCATAAAATACTGCTCGAGCTTAGCCCACCAATCATGGAAATTTGACCCATCAAAGCTGGGACACCGCAAACGGAAAGGTACGGACACTAGGTCAGTCAGTTTGTCAATTGTATGTTCGTCTGTCGGGGAATCATTGTTTCCATCCAACACCTCTAATTCTTGCCAAGAGGAGGGATAAACACCCATTACGCCCGGGGAAACTCCAGCTTTGCCAACTAAAGCTTCGAGCATGGCTTTGACATCTTTCAATTCGGAATGAACACCTCCAAATTTCAGACAGAAATTCTTAACCTCGTCCATAATAGTCTTCTCAATTTTTTTTCCAAAGGCTTCTCCAAATCCTGAAAATCTGATTACATCCGCTATTATTCCTGTTGAGATCTTGTCTGAACACCGTCTACCATGTCCAGGACTGGGGCTCTGATACCTTTGAATGTTGATTAAACAGAAAACTAAAGGAAAATGGAGAATTGAAGATGAACCGGTGGTAATCTATATATTCATGAAGAGAAAGGGGGTAGGGACAACAGATGACAACAATATTCACTAGAAACATGAAAACCCTACATTCGCTTGATCCTCCCTTAATACAGACTTAAAACGTACCGTTTTAGCAAAATATATAAGAAATAAAATAAAAACCCAAAACACAGCACTATAAGGTCTTTAATGGCTATTTTCAAACCACTGATAACACAGTTTCAATAAAAGAGGAGTGCCCTCAACTGTAGAAACATGAAAACAACAGAAGTCGCATGGTATTGAGGAATGAAGAACATGAATTGAAATTGATTCAGGCTCAGGAATTGAGGGAGAGGGCTAGGCATTTTTCATCTTTTACAAGTTGAATGCCAGATTTGTAGAGAGTTTGGGCTCCAAAGCAGCCGAACGCAATAAAATCTAAATCAGGTAATCTTGGAAAATTATCAAAAAGGAAAAAACATCATAAGACAAGGAACGAAACAGTATGTGAGATCCCAATGACGGAAAAGAAGTGGTCAAGCCCTACAGAAACATCGTCGATGATGAAGAAGACCATAGAGATAGTAGAGCTCACCCTCACTGTCCTATCTCAAAGGCTTTGTTCCAAGATGACATGTAATAAGAATTATGATTTTCCACCAGCAGCTAAAATAATAAGGGGAAGGATGTCGAACCCCTCCAAAGCAAGTTACATGTTACCATGAATACACTACTTAATATTACATAATTTACCAGACTGGTTTAATCTTAATCAGTCTCTAATTGTTTTTGAAGTGGTTATATTAACTTGTTTATCTTCGATTAACCGTTCATATGGATAATTTCAAATAATCTTAAACAATAAATAAGATGTCTATTCAACTCTCCTATGAGGCATAAGAGTTCTTTTATATATTTTTTCATAGGCCCAAAGTTCTCTCCTGTGGAGATGGAGCTCGGCTTTTTATGTACCTTAAAACATTCTTAGCAACCAAATCACTTGAGTTAAAGCTAGCATTTCAAAAACCAACATTTGCTAATGAGATCTATCACACCTCGTTGCCTCCATTTCTCAACTATCAAGCTACTAGAAGACCTAGCTTCATCATCATCAACCCCCAAACCTGAATTTCCTCAGTTTATTCTCAGCTTGTTGTAAGATACTTAACCAATATCCATATATCAGAACATTAAGAATACTCTATTCCAAGATATTCAAAGATCGACATCTTCGCTTTAGCCCTTCTATTGTTATCAAATTAATGTGAGCTTATGAAACTTACAGAGAACCAGCAGTTACACACCACATATTCGATGAAATTACTGATAAAAACATTATTTTCTTTAACGTCATGATAAGAAGCCATGTAAGAAACCGTTGCTATCACGATGCTCTTCTTGTGTACAAAGAAGTATCTAGTCATGGTTTGTTCCCAGATCACTATAATTACTCTTGTGTCTTAAAGTCATCTTCTTGGTCAGATAATTTACGGGTCAGTTTGCAAATTCATACAACTATGGTTAAAGTTGGTCTCGATTTGAATATTTTTATAGGGAATGGGTTGATTGATATGATGTTTAGTCCAAGCGTGGCGAGCTTCTGATGAGATGCCAATTAAAGATGTGCTTTGATTAAGCATTGGATGTTTGTAGGGAAATTGAGTTATTAAGGATAAAACCCGATGTTAGAACTATGTCCAGCCTATTACCAGCAGTGACTATGTAAAAGGAAGAATCTTCTAACGGTTCACAAGAGAATTTGAACCTGTTTTTAAGTTTTTAATTTTTTTGTTTTTGAACCTTAATGAAACAATGAGTTTTATATTTCCCTAAATGATGTCGTTTGTGTACATATGAGAATCTTTTATTTGCTTAGTTTGTTATATTTATCAAAAATTGTACGAAAGTTGTCTCTTTCTTCCTCATTTTTCTCTTTGGAACTTCTTAATCCTTTCTTCTCCCTATATGATACTGGTTCTTTGGATTATAGTTGAGGCTTGTTACAAAGGGTATCAGAGCTCAGCCGATTCTCAGAATGGTGGATGGGGTTTTGAATAGACACTTGGCAATAACTCTGGCTGCTCAATAAGGGGTTGTTGCTACAACGCAAGGTACTACCCCTATTCTAGAGTGGCAAAAGGAGGTGAATCGACTCCAAACTTCAATCGAGGGCATAAAGTCAAGGTTGGATGCAAAGATGGAGGATCGATTCAAGGAAATAAGGACATCATTGATGACAGATCTTCACAAGCTACTGGAAGTAGGTCTGGGGAAGAGGATAAATGCGGAAGGAATCCCTAGCCCTTAAGATAGATTAATGGGTCCTGGTCTAGGTGAGGTGGCACCGAGTAGTTCTAATCATAATGGGATAACTCGAACCGAGTTCCCAACACACCAATGGTAGTACTAGAAGAGGAAGATGCTCGAGTTGCAGAGATGGGACATAATGGGAAGCAAAAAAACTTTGCTTGCAAGTTGTTATGCCCCATGTTAAATGGGAATGATTTTCGTAACTAGATTTCAAAGATCGAATAGTTCTTTGAGGTAGAGAATGTTCTTGAGAATGTAAAGGTGAGGTTGATGATGCTACACCTCGAAGGTAAAGCCTTGCAGTGGCACCAATTTCTGTCGAAGACACAAGGAAACCTGAATGTACTGGGTGGAAAGCTTATGCCAAACTCATGAGAGAGAGATTTGCATAATAGGAATTTTCTGACCCATTCACCGAACTACTGATGCTTAAACAAACAGAGTCGATAGAGAAATTTTATAAGGAATTCATTAGCCTCTTGAATCAGGTAAGCCTCCCAGAAGACTATATACTCAGTATGTTTAAGCAGCATCTTAGACTAGAAATTATTTAGTATATTGAATTGTTGAAACTATAATCCTTGTTACATGCATTTCATGTGTCAAAGAGAGTGGAAGGAATATTCTTCCCCACTTAGAAAAGGACCAACTAGGACATGAACAAATTGAACCCACCCACTCTGACTATACCCAATAAAATAGGGAATAGTATGTTTAAATCAACTATGAGCTCTGGAAGTGTGGTTGCATCATACAACCCTTCTAGAAATGGTTCACCAGGGAGATTGAGCCCAACAGGACAGAAGAGTGGAGTTAAGTCGACTGGAAAAATCATATCTACTACTGAAATAGAAGAAAGGAAAAGAAAAGATCCATGTTTCTGTTGTGCTGCAAAATATACACCTAGACATAAGTGTGCCAAATTGCAGCTATACCAAGTTCTAGTGGAGGGAGTCGAAGATGATAGAGAACAAGAAGAATTTTTTGATTGTGAAGATTTAGGAGAAGCAAGAAATGAGAGCAATGGAGAAGGTCCAACCATTTCTTTGCAGGCCTTGTGGGGAACTTTTAGTTTTGACACAATAAAGTTGAAGGTGGAAAGTGGGGAAAAAGAGTTGATAATTTTAGTCAACTTAGGCAACAATCACAATTTTCATTAGTTGGGTGGTTATCAAGAAATTGGTACTAGTTATGGAAAGAAAGACCCCTTTGAAGGTGACTATAGCTTATGGGAAAATCTTAGAGACCTTGGGTGTCTGTAAGGAAGTTGGCTGGAATGTAAAAGGAAAGAAGTTTACTAATGATTTTTTGATGATTTCTCTGAAAAGAAGTAATATAAGACTTATGAGCTTTCAACAAAAACCAATGGAGTGGAATTTTGGAGAATTAGAAATGCAGTTTCAACAAGGACCTGAAGCTGTAAGACTTAAGGGCCTTCAACCAAAACCAATGGAGTGGATTGGGAATAAGAAGTGTGGAGAACTATTAAAGGGATTTAAGAGCTTTTACATGGCTTCATTATGGATGATGAGTGGACAACTCGAATTTAAAGGAGGCTAAGGTCAGGAGGTGTTGGAATGAAGGAACTTCTACTCACTGATGAGTGCCTAAAAGCTTTATTTTTATATCATTTTCCCACTTAATTATTGCTAATAGTGGACAGGATTAATGGCAATAATGGATAATTCTGCTTATTTTTCATATTTCAGCATCCCAATACTTTATTTAGGAATATATCTATTTTTGGCATAAAACAGGTGTGGTTAATGTTTTTTTTTCATATTTCAGCATCCCAATACTTAATTTAGGAATTTATCTATTTTTGGCATAAAACAGGTGTGGTTAATGTTTTTTTTCTCGTAGACAAGAAACTACCATACAGGTAATGCCAGATAGCATGATGGACGTGGAAAACTAAATCTGGAATGCAATTAAGCACCCTCCTCGGTAGCACTTTGAGGTCGCGGTAGCACTCTGATGCTGCGGCAACATCTGCGGCCGAGGCAGCATCTGCAAACACGACAGCGCCCGAAGAACAAATGTTGATATGATAGGCGATCTGAAGAGAAAATTAATGTGAACGTTTTAAGATAAGCAACATAGAAATAGGAGGTGGAAAACACACGAAAAGTCAATGTCAAAGGCCACGTGGGAAAATAATTCTTATAGGAATAAACTTGGAAATATTTTATTTAGGGAAATTATTGTAATATTACTCCAAGTAGTATTTCTACTTAGGAAAGGTTTGCCCTAGGCCAAGCCTATATAAACCATAGCCTATGTAGAGAGGAGGATATCTTGAAATCAAGTGTTCATAGAAAACCCTAAACTCCTCCATCGTCCCCTAGGGTTTAGGTGAAAGTTGTTGAGTATTAGTGAGATGAGATTGTATCTTATTTCTTGTTCCAATGCAATAAAATTTCAAAGTTTGATTACTCTATGTCATTCTTTTGTGACACCCTCGCCCCGGGTTAGGAGACGGGGGCGTCAACCGGACTTACGAACTCGAACATTGTAATCTGATTCAAACAAATTGCTTATTGGCAAAACATTGCAAGTCAGTTCCTTAATAATATTTGTTCATTTTACGGTTTGAATCTTATATTACTTACACAAGTTCGAGACCAATTTAAAACCTTTTGGATACTTAAACAATTTTCCAATTCGAAACTTGGCTACCCTTCATTAATTAAACGTAACTTCAATTAAATTGATCAAACTATTATATCAAATTGTATTCATCTAACTATCATCAATTACGCCTTATTAATCAAGCAATTATCCATTATTAAATTTGAACCCATGCAGTAAGGTGGTATCGATGCCCCTATTGTTGGTATCGATACAGGGGTATCGAACCAGGTATCGATACCAGTCCTTAGTGTTGACTCGTTAACCAAGGCTGGGTAGTCAGTATCGATACTGGCATCGGTGCAAAAAGTTACTGGAATCCCCTGTATCGAAATGTGCTTCGATACCGAATGGCTACTGGAATCCCCAGTATCGAATCATACTTCGATACAAAATGTTTCTGCCAAAGGTGGTATCGATACCCAAATTAGTGGTATCGATACTCCTGCTCGAGGATGACAAATTCATGGCTTTCAAACACTTAGACATTTCAAAAGGGGGCTAACTAAAGGTCTCAACCTATTCCTAAGCCTCAAGGATCATTTGGCATGCTTAGGCTTCTTATTTGGTTCACCAAACTTATTCATTTTAACCATTTCATTATGCATTTTAACATTGAAAACATCCCTTACTTAGGACAAACCTCTAGCCTTATCTTTCTTTAGTCTCTTAACTAGTCATGATAGGTCCTAGGTTCACACGACCTAAACACAAGGCTAAGCTAGCCATATACCAAAAGCATTCATCCAAGCCATCATACTAACCATAGCCAAACTCAAAACATATAAGACTAACCTACCATGAAAGTTGTGCCTTATGGCTTACAAACCCAAATGCTTAAATGATCATATGAATGTACACATCATAAGCTAGCTATCAAAATGCATGTACTAAGCTAACATGATCACTATGCCACCGTATAATAGGAGTTACAAAAACTATCAAAATACCATACTTTGGCTTGCTTCCCGTGTCCTTGCTCCGGTTCAAGCTTGGTCTATCTCTTTAACTCGTAAACCTATTGTTTGGGAAGGAGGAAACAAAGAGTGTAAGTACTAAGAAGTACTTAGTGAGGTAGCCTAAGTCTAACCAATTTAGACATGAATTATAACAAATGATAAACATCGAATGAGCAACAAGTCATTTACATATGGCATTTAGCACATCATATAATCATGTTCGAAGTACAATGACAAGTCATATACAAGTATCTTATGGTAGAGTCATCTCCAATGCTCATGTTCAATTCATATCAAATGTCCAATAGCAAGTGCATATCAAGTGTTCATATTAAATTCATATCATGTCAAATGCCCTATGGCAAATACATATCAAATATGCAATGTTCAAATCATGTCAAGCCCTATGGCATATACATATCAATACTCAAGTCCAAATCATATCAAATGCCTATGGCAAGTACAAGTCAAATGCTTATTAGCAATTGCATTTCAGATATCCTATGACAATTATATTAATTTAATCTTCCAAATTAATTTCAAACGTTGCCTTGGTATAGTTAGACTAGGTAACGAGTCAACAGAAGTACCCTAAGGTACTAACAAAAGTGCCACTAGGACACTAACAAAAGATACCCATGGTATCTACAAATGGTGACTAACCACCAACAAAGGTACCCATAGTACCAACAGAAGTACCGAAGTACTGATCAGAAGTACCGAAGTACTAACAAATGAGCTCAGACTCTAGGCATGCCGTACTACCTATGACCAACTATAACCCAAGGCTCAATCATATTTGTCTTCCATTTTACTTAGTCAAATTCTTGTCACGGGTGATGCACATAACATGGCATATTAAAAGCATCAAGTCATGCTACTAACATATCAAACATATACATATTACATGTCACCAAAATCCAAGGCATAAGTCATGCTAACATATCAGAGCATATACGTGTGATCATGTTACCAAATCCGAAAGCATAAGTCATGCTACATATTAAAGCAAATACGTATCATGCTATCATGGACATAACTCATGCATGACTAACATACCTGGCATCCTTAGCCGCGTGCCAATACTTACCTTGGCATTTCCGAGCTATACAAATGCTCTAAACTAATTATTTATCTAGTACTCAAACATAAGGTCAAACAAGTCATTACTAATTAATCCTCCTTCCCGTAATGTCAAATACTTATTTAATCCGGTTACAATACATAACAAATCAAATAATCAAATGGTTAGGACCTAGGGTCCTAATCCTAAGGTTTGCTACACTCACCAATACTCCGAGCTATCACGGGTTGTAGATCGCAACCCCTTTGCCTCTTTTCTGTGTTGTTTCGAGCCTCTCTTGCTCCTCAACTTCTTCTCTCGGATTATCTAGCAATTAACATATAATATATATGTATTAATACATCTTCAATTGTCCATTTCAATATTCTTAAGCCTAGCAATTTCAAACATGTACATTTGTTCCTTTCGAACAGTTTTGCTACCCTTTAGCGAAATGGTCATATCTCCTAGCTCCGATGTCCGATTTTAGCTCATTTTACCTCGTTGGAAAGCTAGAAGAATTATCAACAAGTACCAATTAACCTTACATTTTAATTCCTATTCGATTAGCTCCAGATTTCAATCGAAACAGACCTGGCCGGATTTCCGGGACTGTTCGGGTAGCCTTACGGCAACGCGTATATCTTTTTCCACCGGACTCGGATTAAGGTTCCGTAAATTTTCACTTAAACTAGGTATATCTTAGTATCATAATTTAAATTTTCAGATTCTAACTCCTTATATATCGTCCTAGAGAATTTCTCAAAGTTGACTACCCGAAATTGTTTCATCTAGGCAAATAAGGCTAACTTTTGATCCAATGTTTAATCTCCAAACCCAATCTTAACCTTACAATTTCCAGAACCTCTAAGCATAAAATTAACCTCAACTAATCCTTAATTTCACCATAATACCAAATAAATTGACCACATATTGTATTTATAAAAATCCCTAATTCAAGCTTCTTACTTCAATGTTCATGCTTCAATGACTAAACTCAAGCATCATAACCTCTATTTAGGCTTTTATCAACCTAATTAACATGTAAACATCCTCATTTAATTAAACCCCCAAAACTTTAAAACCCTAAAACATTTGATTAGGGAAAGATGAACTTACCAAAGCCTTAAAACTTGGATTCCTAGACCAATAGCTCACTCATGCATTAATTTAAAGCTTCCTTTCTCAAGCTTCCATGGAGGTCTCTTTCTCTCCCCTTTTTCCTCTTGTTGTCGTCCAAATGGGGGAGAAGAAGCCAAAATTTGCTTCTTTTGTTTGCTTAAAATTAAGGGTGAAAAGTCCACTTTGCCCTTAATGATATAACTTATCTCAATTTCATCATGGGGGCAGTCTAGGGAATGTGGATGTTTATCATGCAATGTCCAAACTTTTAATTTAATCCATTTGGTCCCCTTCTTAATTCAATTAACACATGGTTCGGTTTTATTTATGGCCTATACGAATCAAGTTACTGTCCCGATTTTTGGGATGTTACATCTTTGTTCTTCCATCCAAGTCCGAGAGGGAAGTTTGTAAGTAATCTATTTGTCTAGACGCGGGAGAGTTATACTCACGAAAGGAGTAAGTAAGCTATTCAACTTGATTGGAGGATACTAACTCGGCCTAGGGATAGGTTAAAGTTTCAGCGGCTAAAAGAAGTGTGGGATTAGATATTGGTTATAATTGATTAACACCAGGTGGTATGATCAAGGACTGATCATCAATAGTGTTTCAACTTAGGGATAAACGAAGCCATCAAAGAACACTTTGCCGAAATTTGGTAAAGTCTACCCAAGAGCAAGGGATTGTTGTGGCGGACAAGTACTATCGCTGCCGAGGCAGTAATCTACAATACTGCCGAGGCAGTGATGTGCGATTGCATTGGACAAGAACAAGCCAATTGAATCCACAATACGACACAAATGGATCCTACCCCACTTTTCCATCATTGATTTCTTGATCATTTATCTTTATTGCTTTAATTAATTTTCTTAGTTATAATTCAAACCCAATAATTTGTGTTTTTGTTTTATTCTTACAGAGCGAGGAGAGTAAAGGTTGCATATTAAGTACACTAATCCCTGTGGAGATAATACACGATAAATACTTATCACTTTATTACTTGACGACGTATACACTTGCACTACAATTGCGCATATCTAGCATGCATCACTCACTTTTGCAGATGTATTTGAGGAGCCTCAAGGGTTACCTCCTGCTAGGAGACATAACCATCGTATTCAATTAGTTGATGAAAATATGGTTGTTAAGTCCAAGGCATATAGATGTTTAGGTTGGAAAAAGGATGAGATCGAGAAAATAGTAAGGGAAATGTTACAAACTGGAGTGATAAGGGACAACAATAGTGCCTTAAGGACAAATTTCCCATGCCTATAGTTGAGGAATTATTAAATGAGTTGGAGAAAGCTAGAGTTCTTTCCAAAATGGATCTAAGGTCTAGGTATCATTAGATTCGAATATGGAAATATGATACCCCAAAGACTACTTTTAAGACCCATGAAGGGTATTACGAGTTTTTTTTATGGAAGGGTATTACGAGTTTTTAGTGATGTCATTTGGGCTCACTAATGCTCCAGCCACCTTCCAAGGGTTAATGAACCGAGTGTTCAGGGAGCATTTGAAGAAGACTATTTTAGTTTTCTTTGATGATATTCTTATATATTCTAAGGATTGGGAGTCTCATTTGGAGCATATGAAAGAGGTTTTGGCTATTCTGGGGAAGAATAAATTATATGTTAAACAAAGTAAATGTTGCTTTAGGGCTAAAAGGGTGGAATATCTAGGATATGTCATTTCAAAAGGCATCCCTTCTATGGAGAATTCTAAAATTGAAAACAAACTTAAGTGGTCAGTTCCTTTGACAATAAAAGAAGTGGTTTTTTTTTTGAGAACTCTCCAGATATTATAGAAGATTTATTAAGGGATTTGGAACCATAGTCAAACATTTAACTAATCTTTTTGGGAAAGGGAGAATGAAAATGGACTAAGAAAGAAGAATAAGGCTTTCAGAATATGAAATCAATTGTTAGTTCAACACTTATTTTGACTATTCCAGATTTTGGAGAGATGTTCAAATTAGAAACTGATACTTCTGAAACTAGTGTAGGAGTAGTGTTGTTCCAAAAGCAGAAACCAATGGCCTTTTTCAGCAAAACTTTGAGAGATAAACACCAAAAACTATCAATCTATGAAAAAGAGATGCTAGCAATTTTGACGGCAGTGAGAAAATGGAATTTATACTTGGTTGGAAGGTGTTTCACAATCAAAATGGATCACCAAAGCCTAAGGTTCTTATCCAAAAACCATTTTGTGACCCTAGCGCAATACAAGTGGGTGGCTAAGATGATGAAATTTGATTATGAGTTACTCTATAGGAAAGAAATTAATAATATGGTGACAGATATGCTATGAAAGAGGCCTGTGAGGGGCAACTGTGCAAGGCTAGAAATTAACAATATTTCAAGTGAGGTGATGGCAAAAATGAAATGCTCTTGATAGCAGGATGATAAGCTAAAAAAATCATTCGAGAATTAGAAAATGAAACAGAAGAGCAAGGGAAGAAGGAAACAATTAAGAAGAAATGGGAAATTAATGGTAGGGAATTATTTGGGATTAAGGGGGGGCTTATAGAATATTTTCATGGAAGTAAAATAGGAGGGCATTCTGGGGGCCTGTTACCATTAAAGAATTAATGAAATCTTCTATTTGAAGGGTTTAAGTAAGGAGGTGAGGAATTGGGTGAGAGAATATGGAATTTTTCAAAGATATAAGGATGAATTACAACCTTTTCCAATCCCTGTCAATCCTTGAGAGTGCTTGGGATGTTGAGGGAATGGACTTTATTGAAGGGTTATCCTTGCCCAAAAGGAAACACATGATTTTAGTGGTGGTTGACAAGCTAACCAAATATGGTCATTTCATTGCAATGACACATCTTTTCTCTGTCAAGATAGTTGCTCAAGTATTTATGGAGAACATTTTCAAGTTGCATGGGCTACCAATCCACATAGTATATGATAGAGATCGAATTTTCATGAGCAAACTTTGGAAGAAAATTTTCAAGAAGCTTGGAGTTGCTATTAATGCATCCACAACATATCACCCAGAATCAGATTGACAAACAGAATGACTCATAAAATTCTTGAAAACGTACCTTAGATGCATGTTTGGGGAAAAACTGAAAGAGTGGTTTGATTGGTTACACCTAACCAAGTGGTGGTATAATTCTACCCATCACACAACCATTCAAACATATCCATTTGAAGCCTTATATAGGTATCCTCCCCCAGTCCATGTTCCATATATTGTAGGAGATTCGCTGGTGGAGATAGTGGATAGAAATTTGTAGAACAGAGAATCTATGCTGCAGGATCTCAAATTCTAGTTGCAGAGAGCACAAGACCGAATAAAGAACCAAGCTGACAAAAGGAGGGTTGAATGTGAATTTTAGTAAGGGATCTAGTGTATCTCAAGCTAAAACCATATCGAAAACAATCTATTATCACCAGGATTAGCCAGAAGCTATCAACAAAGTGGTTTGGAACTTTCAAGGTGTTGGAGAGGGTAAGAGCAGTAGCATACAAGTTGGAATTACTAAAGAGGTCTCGGGTAAACCTGTCTTCCATGTGTCACAATTGAAGAAACATATTGGGAGTGCACCTAGTCAACAAGAACTACCCATAATTAGACCTGATGGAGGCATAAGCAAAGAACCGATCAGAATTATGGACATGATAATTGGAAGGAAAGGCAATCGAGTTATCACTGAAGTGTTGGTGGAGTGATCGAATACTTTCCCAGAAGATGTCACATGGGATAATTTGTTCCAGCTGCAGAATCAGTTTCCAAACTTCAACCCCAATCCTTGAGGTCAAGGATTTCACAAGGAGAGGGACTTGTAAGAGGAAGTAGCTTCTAACGGTCGACAAGGGAGTTAAACCTGTTTTTAATTTTTTAAATTTCCTGTTTTTGAGCTTTAATGAAACAGAGCATTTTATATTTTCCTAAACGATGTCGTTTGTGTGTATATAAGAATAGGTTATTTGCTAGGAATCCTAGTTTGTTATGTTTATCAAAAATTATATGAAAGTTATCTCTTTCTTCCTTTTTTTTCTCTCTAGAACTTCTTAATCCTTTCTTTCTTTTCCCTATATTCTATTGGTTCCTTGGATTACAGTTGAGGCGTGTTACAAACTAACATTTTCTCTCATAATATTTCGTTTGTTAAAGAATTTTTTTGGAAGTTGGATCGAAAGAGAGAAAAAAGTTCTCTTATAATGTTTCTTGGAATGTGATGATTTCGGTTTATGTGAACAATTTGTTTTCTAGTGAAGCAGGAGATTTGTATTCACAGATGAAGTTATACAGGATTGAACCAGATACTTTTACCATTGCTAGTATTCTTCCTACTTGTGGTGATCTTTCGGCTATTTTTCTTGGAAAGCGAATTCCTCAATATATCTATAGGAAGAAACACCTTCAGAATATGGCACAGGAGAATGCATTGATTGACATGTATGAAAATTGTGTATGTTTAAAAGAAGCAGAGGTTGTGTTCAATAAGATGAAGTTTTGGGATATTATGTCATAGACTTCTATGATCTCATCTTATGGGACGAGTAGCCAAGGGTAAGGTTACAAAGCAGTGTCCTTTTTTTATAAAATGTAAAACTCGGGTCTAACTCCAGATTCTATTGCATTTGTCTCGGTTCTTTCGGCTTGTAGCCATGCAGGGTTACTTAACCAAGGTCGGCATTTCTTTAACTTGATGACAGGCCAACATAAGATTCTTCCGACGGTAGAATATTTTGGTTGCATGGTTGACTTATTTGGACGTTCTGCGCAAGTAGAAGAAGCTTATAATTTCATTAGAAAAATGTCGGTCATCTTTGTTGGGTGTCTGTTGGATGCACTCTAACATGAATATCGGACTCCTTGCTGATGACCATCATTCCCGGTTAACACCCGAGCCATCTGGTTATCATGTCTTGTTATCGAACATATATGTGAAGGCTGATAGATGGAAAGATGTTACAACTATTGGATCAACCATGAAGAGCAAAGGGATCAAGAAAATAGTTGGTGCTAGCAATACTGAGATTGACAATCAGGTTTATACCTTTCTTGTCGGTGATTAGTCGCATCCACAGTCGAGGGAAATCTACAAAAAGTTAGTTTTTCTGGTGGGGAAGATGAGAGAGGTTGGTTTCGTCCAGGAAACTCAGTCCGCACTTCATGATGTTGACGAGGAAGATAAGGAAGGCCATCTGGGTGTTCACAGCGAGAAGCTAGCTAGTGTCTTTGCCATTTTAAATACAAAACCCGGGACACCTATTCGAATCACCAAGAATCTCCATATATGCAGTGATTGCCATATCGCTGCAAAGCTCATTTCACAAATAACCGAATGTGAAATCATAATCAGGGATACATATCGGTTTCACCATTTCCAGAATGATGTTTGCTCATGTGGAGATTATTGGTGAACCGATTTTAGAAACCTGCACTAGAGCATTCTACGAATCATTCTTATAGCATTCATTTATTAAATTAAATAAACAAATACGGATAAAATTTGTATGTTCGTTTAATAAATAAACAAATATAAACAAAAATATGTTTGGTTCGTTTATGTTTATGAATAAGCTTGTTTATAGGTTGATTTATAATTTTATTTATAGACTCATTTATAAGATGAAAATGCTTGTAGATATATCTAAATACTACTTTTTGTTGTTGTTATGGATGTTATATATGTTCATATTGAAATATAAGTTTTAGTTTGATTTTTTAATAACCTGTATCCATCTTGAAAATAAGAGATGAATTTGTGAATAATCAAAATCGAAATAGGTTTGTAGTTGAGTGATTTAATGAAGTGAGGTTTTCCCTCTTTCGTTCAAGAAAATTCCGTTCAACAGTCATTGCTTAAAAAAAGAAATTGAGATTTTTTAACTGTATATGAATCTGGTGGTGAAAGGTGAGGCTACGGCCGTGCTGGTGAAAAGATTATAGTACAGTTGCAGCCTATGTCCCGACCAACAACAAAATAACATAATTTCTCAAGAGAATACAAATGAAAATCTCCTTCAAGTTTTAAAAACCAATCACTCTCTTACATAAAAACAAACATTTTGCATCCCTTTCAACGTATCGCGTAGCCTTGCTATGATCCAGAGGAAATCAGTGGTTTCAACAAATCATTCGCCTGTTGGGATTCTGAGCGACTAAAAGGAAGACACGTGTCTTTAAATCCCGATGAGGAAATCCAACGTGGCACAATGTTTTTTCAATTACCCCCATCTCCTTTGCATTTGTATGTATGGTTCAAGTGGTAGGCTTGTAATTTGAAGAAGAAAAACAGGGCATTATGTTACCTTCAAATCTTTGCAACAACTCCATATATTTTACCCGATTCTAAAACCATCCCATGAGGCCAAGGAAAATCACACAAAAAACTGTGGTCAATCATTCTTCAGTCTTCAGCTTTCCCTCTTCTTACATTTGGATCGCTTGTTTTATGTTTGTAAGCATCCGGTTATCAAAGTTTAGCTTCTTGCACTATTTTTCTCCCATTACTATAGAAACAGGCTTGTTCGCCACTGTAACTCCGAAACCCTTCTGTTCATTCTCATCCTCACGCCACGCGCCTAAGCCATTCCAAATTTTCCACCCTTTGCTAACAACATGCGGACCACGATGAAGGAAGAGCTTCGCCGTTCATTTTGTGGTTGAGAACGAAATGCAAAAGCAGAATGGTCTTCCTCCCGAGATCATAGAACAAGGGTCTGAGGATGTTAGCGACAGTCAGATCTTGATACCGGCGTGTGTATCGGAGAATTTAGCTAGGAAGAGGTCCAAGAGGTTTACTTATCTCATCGCTACTGTTATGTCTAGTTTTGGGATCACTTGAATGCCTATCATGGCCGTTTATTACAAGTTTTGGTGGCAAATGGAGGTTTGTTTCTCTCTCTTTTCACCACTTTTTATAACTTATTTTCCTTTTGATAGTATGCCCAATATCTGAAATTGGGTGTTTTTTTTTTTTCTTAAGGGAGGAGAAGTGCCTCTTTCTGAAATATTTAGTACATTTACTTTATCAGTGGGTGCTGTTGTAAGTTCGATTTTGTTAATCTACATTTATAAATGATTGTACTATGAAAGTTGATTCGAGTGTTGAATCAGAAACTGGGTATTGTTTTACTTTCAGGTGGGCATGGTGTTTTGGGTTAGATGGGCTCACCGGGCTCTCTGGCTTGCTTCCTTGTGGCATATGCACGAGGTACTCCCCCTTCTCTACTTCTTCATTTCCTCTATTCAATTGTTTTAACCTTTAAGCATTAAACATGTTACAATCATACAGTCTCACCATCGACCAAGAGTATGAGCATTTGAGCTAAATGATGTGTTTGCCATAATCAACACCGTCCCGACAATCGTACTTCTGTCTTACGGTTTCTTCAACAGAGGCCTTGTACCTGGTCTCTGTTTCGGTGTTGTAAGTTTCTGCACGATATTGATCTCCTTAATTACATTATCTGCTTGTTTTTTGTAATGATTTTTTTGAATTGGTCGTGCAGGGGCTTGGTATTACAGTGTTCAGAATGGCTTACATGTTTGTGCACGATGATCTCGTCCATAAGAGATTCTCGGTAGGTCCAATCACCAATGTGCCTTACTTCCGGAAGGTTGCTGCGGCTCACCAGGTTAGTAATATCATATGTACAGTTTTGATTTAGGGTTATCTTGTTCAAACTCTATCCAATGGCCATGGTTTTATTATGCAGCTCCACCATTCAGAAAAGTTCAATGGTGTCCCATATGGGTTGTTCTAGGGCCTAAGGTGGTTCATCTTTCTTTGATTTCTCTTTTTTAGTTCAATATATATATGGAATGAATTAGTTTCTGATTTGTGGCGACTGAGAATCTACAGGGAGTGGAGGATGTGGAGGACTTGAAGAACTAGAGAAAGAGGTTGCTAGGAGAATCAAATCAAGCAAAAGGGAGCGAGTATATAAGATTAATTCAACTGTTTTTTCCCTAATCATCAAATGTGTAATAACATTTAGGCTTCTCTAATGGAAGGATAAGAAAAAAAAAGAATGAAGTGTTTTTTTCTTCCACAAAGATGTTTGGGTGAGTTCTTCTTACTTCTTAGGATGCTAAAATTGAAAGAAAGTTTTACTTCTTGTCTACCTTTTCTAGTTGCTACTACAATAGATATGTAGGATTTTTTAAAATGGTTTCACTGTGTTATTTTGCATTTACATTTAAATTTTTTATTATTAATTTTATTGGAATATTATTTATTTAAAAAATATTGTTATTTTTATATATTTCTATTAATTTTTAATCTTAATACAACAAATTTATTAAAAAATTATTATAAAATGTTTGTTCCATGTTTGATTTTATGATGTTATATAACATAATCTGGTACTGTATCTTTTTGTCATGTTAACATTATATTATGTAGCTTGAAACTTAAAAATGTACTTATCAATGTTATATTTTTCGAGCAGTAGTAAAACCTTAATTTTTATTTGTCTTGATTTAGTCGATTTTTTTATTAAAATATACAAGTTAAATTATAATTTTTATTATTTCCGATAAAATCAAAGTTGAGTCAATCAAAAATCATTCTATCGCATTGCTAACCTTAAATGTACTTTAAAATGTATTATTTTTTAAATTAGCTAACAGTGATTATAATAGAATCTGTTCTAAAATATAATTTCTACCATTTTACATTAATCACTCGATCGCTTTGCTGACATCTCTGGTGCTTGAACTCATGTCCTCTAGAAACAATAACCGTTCCTTCAACCACTTGAGTTAGAGAGTTCATACATTAAATTGCATTATTTGTTTTTGAAATGATAATAAGATATAAATATTTATTTAATATAGATATATTTTAAGAATTTTCATTTTCTAAATAATTATATCCTATTACATATATTGAGATGTGGAAGATATTGTTGAGTTGATCAATCAATGGAATTGGCCAACAGGGGGTAAATTGGCTATTTAAAAATTTATGGAAGATTTTCGGTAAAAATTATAAAATGAAGAACAAATGATTTATAGTGGTTCAAGCTTCGAAACAAGCTTTACATCCATTACCTTAGCTCCCACTAAGGATTTTGAAACCAATTCACTAAATGAATTCAACCTTTTTCTAGGTTCAAGGAATAAGCTTTACAAGCAAGTTAATTTTCTACCCAAAATTGATTTGATCCTTACAAAGAAATACAAAGGATTAGAGTGAGCTAAAATGAAATCTCTCACAAGATGTATGTTCCCCAATTACAGAATAACTCTCTCCAAACTTAATTACAATCAAAATGAACAATGGGAGTTGTACAATGAGGTACTTTGGAGTTGGATTTGTGTGCTTGGTGTTTGCTTGAGGATCAAAATTGTTGTTAATGCTGCTTTAGAAGTTTCAATTTATACCTTCTCATTGATTTCTAACCGTTGTGGTTGTTGGAACTTGAAATAAATATGTTAGACCTTCATCTCACCACAATAAATGCACTTCTGCAGACATCAGTATCGATACTCGAGGTACCTATTTCGAAATAGGCCACAAAGAAAAAGAGTCATTGTGCATTTAATAGGGGTGTATCGAACTATGGTTCGATACTAATTACAATCTATGAAGGTTGGTATCAATACCTGTTCCGAAACATGTTAACCACCATTTAAAGCTTCAACTACCTCCAACGGTCGACTTTTTTAAAGCTAAAATAGCCGTTGGGATTTTAGGGGGATATTGATGCTAGTATCGAAACAACCCTTCATAATCTTAAAATATTTAAAAATTAAGCTCTGGTTTAATACCTAGTTCAAAACAAATGTTGGCAGTAACGTTTTGATGAAAAAAAGGTATCGATGTTGGTATCGATACTCGTTCTTTGGCTCAAGAATATTTTCTGAAAAACAAGAGGCAATATCGATACTTGTTCTGGTGGTATCGATACTCTCGTGTAAAAACACTTAGAAATTTAATTTTAAAGTTCTTAGTTTGATTTAAAAACAAAAGTTTGACTTAGGGAATTAAAACTTTATTACAAAATAATCCATTATCATAATTGTTATATCAAAATCAATTTTAGTTTTACAATCTCCATTTGTTTATTATACAAAACCATTATAAATTTTTAAGTTTAAAATCAAAATTTTTGTTTCAAAAAAGTTTGAAATAATTTTGAAGAACTTTGAAAGACTCCCCTTAATAGATACATAGCTTTAAAATTTATGAATTAACATATTTCTCCCCTTTTTAGATCAAAATTAATGTAAGGCATAAATAATTTAAAAACAATCATTATATCAAATAAGCAAATATCATTAAGCAAAAATATCCAAATCTAACATAAAAGTTCAAAGCATAAAAGAAATAACATAGGTGCATGAAAGTCTAATATAAAAATGCAACATAAAACTTAAGAAAAAACATAGCTAGCCTTAAAATGTCATAGCAAAGCTAAAGATAAAAGCTAAGGTCTACTCATCGCCCATATCATCACCATCTCCATCATCATCCCCATCACCTGCCTCATCACCATCTTCATCATCTTCCTCGTCGTCTTTAACATCTTGAGTGGAAGTAGTGTGAAGATATTGAAGAGCCTCAAGAGATAGTCTCATTGAAACATCCCGGTTTTGGGGCTAGTAGTTGTGTGTTGGTTCAGGAGAATTCTATTCGGGTCGAATCGGGTTCTTCAGTTTGTTATTCCGGTGAAAATTAAAATAATAATATTTTAATCAGGTAAGTATTAAATTTGTGAAATGATTTAAAAACATTAAAATTATGTTTTACAATTAAAGAAATGTTAATTGAACTTTAATTTGTTTTTTAATTGAGTCTAATTTTATACTAGTGACTACATTGTAAATTTTGGAAAGATTTATAAGATTTAATTTGTGATTTTCAAAAATGGGTATTTTTAGTGACTAAATTGGAAAGCAAGCTATAATTAGAATCCTTAGAGGGACATAAACCTAATTTATTTTTAATGAATGATTTATCCACCAAAATGCTTTTTAATTAGTTTATTAAAAGATGATAATTTCATTTTTCTCTCTTAACCACTTATTTTCTCATCTTTTCTTCCATATTGTCTCTCTATTTTCTCTACATCTTCTTCTCCAAATTCCTTTAATTAATTGCTGATTTCATCATCATTTTCAACAAGATTTATTTCATTTTACTCATCTTTTTATTCTCTACAAAACCTATTCATCAATTTTGCAAAATCAACAATTATTTTCAAGGAAATCAAGGGAGGATTTCTCATTATTTGGTGGAGTAAATCTCAAAGGTAATTTCCTAATTTTTAATCCTTTTTCTAAGTTTCTTTATTGAAATTCCCAAGTATTGACTTGCTAATCATAATTGAAACTTGATTTTATGTTTTTAATTCTAGATCAATGGATTTTATGGAGGTTTTTATGAAATCTTTTTAGATCTCAATTTCTGTTGTTTTTAGGATGAATTAATTATAATATTATATCAATTAAATGATTAATTAAGTCTTGAATTGATGACACATTAATTAACCCCAAAATAACGTAATCGATAGTGTTTTAAGGTGGTTTCGGTTGTTTTAAGGGCTATTTTAGGTGTTCTAGTGTTGCTGGAGGTATAAGGATGGTTTATATGTGATTTTGGTTTATAATTTAAGTGGATTAGATGTTTGAATCATTAGGTTTTGAGCTGATGTTGTTTGGTTATGTTTCGGCATAGTATTCGGTCTTTTCGGTTATGTTTTCGGTAGTTTTGTGGTGATCGGATGTGGCTGCTGTTTTGAGCATGTTGTGATGTGAATATGATCTTTTTTTAATGTTGTAGAGGAAGTGTAAGAAGGTGCTTAAGTGGCTGGTGCAATAGTATTGTCATTGGAGCATCGGCGAAGGCTCGTTTCGCTTGTTTATAAGTGATTTTGGGTTACAAGTGATTCATATTGGTTCGGTTTTGTTTTGGGGACTATGGAATAGTGTGAAAACTTTCCATAGTTCAAGAGTAAGTGAATTAAATGATTTTGATGCATTTTCTTAAGTATCGACAATTTCGGTAATGGCTTTGATGATGATGATTTAATGAGATTTTGGAGATGTATAACTATGGTTTTAAAATAAAGCTTGCATGTGTTAAATTGCTGAAAGTGCATGGTTTATAAAGACATCCATGGATTATGAAAACATGAAAATGAATAGGAATAATATGTGGTTAATTGCCTTACAATTAATGGTGTCATTATGCATGGCATTCGATTCATTTGTTGAACACATTATGGATGTATTATGAGCTGAAAATGAATTGGAATATGATAAGGTTATTTGCCCTATGTTGATAAGCCGTTGAGCATGATTTATGGTTCACATGATGAACATGATATGAATGCATTATGAGTAGCAAGTTAATATGCATGATTGGAAATGATATTGGGTTAGTGACACTAACTTTAGATTCGAATACAAATGATATGTCATTAGGATTGAGTGCACTATAAAAATAAAGAGAATAATGATAATACCTACACGTAAACAAGGGTGATTTTGTATCCGACCGTACGTGTAGAGCTTGCCTATATGTAAACAAGGGTAACTTTATGTGCAACCGTGCATATAGTTGACCTATACGTAAACAATGGTGACTATGTGTCCGACCGTGCGTAGTGGGGGTAACATGTATACAAGAGTGACTCTGTGTCCGATCAATGCATGTTAAGACCAAGAGTCTCCAAGTATGGAAAAAGGGATTCGTATATTCCGTGAGCTAGAAGTTCACATTAAGTGATCACTACAAAGCCAATATACATACATGAAGTGGAATGGTATTCTTGTGCATGACACATGAAATGATTTGACAATATTGATGAGCATGATTTGGCTTTACTCATTTCAAATAAACATGAAAGATGCAAATATGATGTTTAAAATGATTTTGTTTTATGCATTGATGAACTTATGTAGAGCTTCCTCACTAAGCATGTTTGCTTAAGCTCTCTTTTTATCTTTGTAGAAAAATAAGAGCATTCGGGACTATATTCGGAGAAAGGAAACCAAGGGGAAAGGTTATCTCAAATTTTGGTATGTTTTGAAAAATAATTTGGAGCTTGGCAATGTGTAAACCTAACCTATGTAAGGAGTGTGAATGTTGGCTTTAGTTTATATTGTAATAAGACCTATGTTGCTTTGATTGTTAATTGATGAACCATGGTATTGTTTGGATTGTTGAAGTATGTACTTGCATGAACGATATGATTTTAATCATGTTCTAGGTAACATGCCTATAGTTTGTTTGATATCCTTGACGTTGATAATCATGTGTTATATGTTGTAATTTATGCTTATGATTTATGCATATAGTTGGTGGTGATTAATGGTTTTATATTGAGTCGATAATGTTCACTTAGTGTGACGGAAATTTTAGGTTCCAGACCCAAAGTTTTGAAACCTTAGGGAAGGTTTCGAAACCTTTGCCAAACAGTTTCGAAACCTTCATGAAAGTTTCCAAACCTTGCGGGCAATTTTGATTCTGGAAACTTACTAGACGCGAAAAGTTTTGAAACCTTCAAGAAAGTTTCGAAACCTTTTACATAAAGCTTTGAAACCTTCCTTCGAAACCTTTATGGAAGGTTTCGAAACCTTTGGCTACTAGAAATTGATAGTTGCTGAAAATTGCATTTTATTTTCGGATATCTTTTTTTGTTCAATTAGGGTATCTATAGATGTTATTTTGCGTTGGAATTTCACATAGATGCATAAAGTTGATTTATTTTCAAGATGGATAACTTAATTTGGACGAAACCCTTATAATTTAAAAGATTTTCATTTTGGTCCCTAAATTGGTGAAACATGCAATTGATGATGCTAGGATGCTCCATTTGAATTAAAATTTATCGTGAGGAATATTTTTATGTTTAACTGAACTTTGATGGAACGAGTTTCTACTTTGTCATTATAATTTAAAAGTTTTACGTTTTAGTCCTTAATTTACTTAAGTGTTTAATCAAATGTTTGTTTGTGATCAGATTGTTTCCGTTAATGCCTTGTATGAGACCTTGACATGTAGGAATATAATTATGCATCTAAAAGAAAAAAATATATTGGTTTTAGGGTTGTTTATCGAATCAGACCTTCACGGGTTTGGTTTGATATTCCCCGTGTAACCCATTAGTGTCGGTTCCATCTAGGCCGGGCTAAGGGGGTTACATTTGGTGGTATCAGAGCCAGGTTTGGCAAGTTGGTTTGGTTTGTGTGGTGTTGTGTAATGTGATATGACTTATTGTTTCTTGTGAGTTTGTTCAAAATCTCTATTGCTTCTTCCGGGGCCTTGTCAAGGAGTGTGCCGTTTGCTGAGGCATCCAACATCGTTCTCGTTGGGGCATTAGTGACATTATAGAACATGGTCACTTGCGTCCATAATGGGAATCCATGTAGTGGACATCTGTTTAGTAACTCTCTATAGCGTTTCCAAGCCTCGTACATAGGTTCGTCATCAACCTGTCTAAATGAAGTAATTTTATTACGGATTCTATCATATAAATTTGTAGGGTTAAATCTCGTAATGAATTTTCGATAAAGTTCACTCCAAGATCCAATTGATCCTGCAGGAATACTGTTTAACCAGGTTTTGGCCCTATCCCTCAGTCAATAGGGGAAGAGTTTCAGCCTTAAAATATCTTCATGTACTCCTTAGATTTTGAAAGAATTGAATACTTTCATTAAGGATTTGAGATGCTGTCTGGCATCTTCTATTGCAGTCTCAATAGTATTGATCATATTTAACATTACTGGTTTAAGTTCAAAGTGGGTTGCCTCAATCTCTGGTGTAACAACCCCAGGGTTTAATCTATTTAAATCTTCTACTAGAAAGTCTCTGATAGTTACCTGCCACGGCAGAGGTTGCTATTGCTGGCCTCCAATACCTTCTTGTAGGTTCTGATTTCCTGGATTCACTGCCATGGATCCTTGGATCTGTCTTCTCAGTCTTTGGTAAGTCCTTTCGATTTCTGGGTTGATATCTCGTAAGGGAGTGCTAGGGTTAGCCCTGGTCATACACCAAAGATAAAGTAGATTAAATTTCTTTAAATATATATTTTTTTATATATAATAACAACTTAAAAGCAAGAAAATTAAAGAAAAAAAAATTAGTTGCTAGTCCCCGGTAGCGGCGCCAAAAACTTGATGCGTGTAAAAAAAGCTTGATTAAGTGCAAGTGTACACGTCAAATAATATAATGATAAGTATTTATCGAATATCGTTCTCCACAGGGACTGGTTTACTTAATATGCCTCTTACTTCCTTGCTCCTGAAGTTAATAAAATAAAAACACAAGTAAAAAGATTTGTTGAATAACTAAAGAATAAAAGCTTAAATAAAAGGTTGAGAACAAATGGAGAGAATAGGTAGGATCTAGTTGTGTCATATAGTGGATTCGATTGATCTGTTCTTGTTCAATACAATGGTACTGCACTGCCTCGGCAGTACTGCAGATACTGTCTCGGCAACGACAATGTTCTCTGCCGCGGTAATCTCTTGCTCTTGGGAAGATTTACCAAAGTTCAACAAAGTGTCCTTGAATTACTTACAAGCTCCTCTCTCGAGCTTGGATGCAAGAACAAAGAATGACAATAGGATAAGCAAACTTTGATATTCTTATTGTATTGAAACAAAGAAACGAAATGCAATCTTCTCACACTAATATTCAACAACCTTCACCTAACCCTAAGAAAGCTTAGAACATATTGTAATGAAGAACATAATTCTTAGGGTAAAGCTTTCTCTCTAATTCGGCTCTCTTTATACATTGGACGGCTCATGTATTATAGTCTAGACCTAGGGTAACTTTTCCTAAGTAGAATATAACTTGGAGTAGGAAACAAGTAATAAAAATATAATATTTCCAAGTTTAATTCTATCTAGAAGACTATTCCTACATGGCCTTTGACTTGGTCTTTTCACGTGCTAATCAGCTCCAATCCAAACGCTTCAAGTCCAGGCATTCTCAGCTCATTTTTCTCTTTCAATCGCCCAACATCAGTACTGGAACTTCTGCTGCCGCGGCATTTCTTTTGCCTTCGGCAATGCTATTGCCTCGACATTGGTTCTGCCTTCGGCACTGCTGCTTCCTCAGCACGTAATTCCTGTAACTACCCAAAAATATGCCATAAAGCCTTCTTTTCTGACAAATATCATCTTTATATGCTGTGGAAGCAAAATATCAATTGTTGGATAATAAGTATATATATATCAGTTCAAATTAGTAGGTAATGAGTACATATTGTTTAGGAAAAAATAATAAATAATAACCTTTTTAAACACTCATCAATTACTGATGCTTTGAGCTGTAAGGTAGTGGTGGAGTTGACAGCGGGGTTTACTAAGTTGAGTATTTCAAGGCAGGTGGATTAGTGGCGGAATTGCAAGAAAAACCTGTCTTGGTTGAGATGCTAAAGGTGAAACAGTTGGAGGATGAGGCTTTGGTGTCTTTTGTAGAGGTTATTGTTGAGGGTGGATCGACCAAATATTATTTTGATGATGATGAGGTGTTGTGTTCTAGAGGACAGATTGTAGTGCAGGATGATGTTGAGTTGATATAGCTATCTTGACCGAGGCTCATACTTGTCCATTTGCTATGTATCTGGGTAGTGTGAAGATGTATAGAGATCTCAAGAGTGTGTACTTTTGAGTTTGTTTAAAGAAGGATATGACGAAATTTATGTCTCGGTGTATGGGGTGTCAGCGAGTGAAAGCTAAACATCAGTTTCCTGCGGGATTGTTGCAAAAGAGTCACCATGGATTTTGTGATGGGGTTGCCATTAACATCGTCAAAAAAAAGGGGATTCTATATGGATGATTGTTGATAGGTTTACAAAGTGTGCATATTTTCTTGCCGTGCATACGACGTATTCCATGGATAGGTTGGCGGAGTTGTATGTTTCTGGGGTGGTAAGGTTGCAAGGTGGGCCTAAGTCGACCATATCGGATATAGATCCGCGGTTTACCTCTAAGTTTTGGAAGTGTTTGCAGGCGACTTTAGGCACGAGGCTTAGTTTTAGTACAGCTTATCATCCACGGACAGATGGTCAGTCTGAGCGTGTTATTCAGACTTTAGAGGATATGTTGAGATGTTACATCATCGAGTTTCAAGGTTCTTGAGAGAAACAATTACCTTTGGTGGAGTTTTATTATAACAATAGCTTTCAGGCTAGTATACAGATGGCACCGTTTGAGGCGTTATATGGGCGTAGGTGTCGTACACCTTTATGTTGGAAGGAAGTTGGACAAAAGTATGTTTATTTGCCTCAAGTTTTGAAGGATACAGATGAAAAGGTTAAGCTTATTTGTGCTAAGCTTAAGAAAGCTTCGGATAGGCAGAAGTCCTATGACGATTTGAAGCGCAGAGTGATAGAGTATGTTGTTGGGGACAAGGTGTTTCTTAAGGTTTCACCATTGAAGAAAGTTATGAGGTTTGGACGTAAGGGTAAGTTGAGTCCTTGTTTCTTTGGACCGTATGAAGTATTGGAGCGTGTTGGTCCTGTTACTTATCGGTTGAGGTTGCCCGAAGAGTTGAGTAGGATGCATGATGTTTATCATGTGTCGATGCTTCGTAGGTATAGATCGGATCCCTCTCATGTTATTCCAGCGGAGGAGATTGAGTTAAGGGCGGATATGAGTTATGAGGAGGAACCGGTGAATATCTTGGATATGGATACAAAGGTTCTTCGAGAAAAGACTATAGAGTTGGTTAAAGTGCTTTGGAGGCACCGAGGTGTTGAAGAGGCAACTTGGGAGATAAGGAAAAGCATGAAGGAGTAGTTTTCTCACTTGTTTACTTTAGGTAAGAATTTCAAGGACGAAATTTTCTTAAGAAGGGGAGAGTTGTAACATCCCGGTTTTGGGGCTAGTAGTTGTGTGTTGGTTCAGGGAAATTCTATTCGGGTCGAATCGGGTTCTTCGGTTCGTTATTTTAGGGAAAATTAAAATTATAATATTTTATTCGGGCAAGTAATAATTTTGTGAAATGATTTAGAAACATTAAAATAATGTTTTAAAATTAAATGAATGTTAATTGAACTTTAATTTGATTTTTAATTAAGCCTAATTTTATACTAGTGACTACATTGTAAATTTTGGAAAGATTTATAGGATTTAATTTTTGATTTTTGAAAATGGGCATTTTTAGTGACTAAATTGGAAAGCAAGCTATACTTAGAATCCTTAAAGGGATATAAACCCAATTTATTTTTAATTAATGATTTATCCACCAAAATGGTTTTTAATTAGTTTATTAAAAGATGATAATTTTATTTTTCTTTCTTAACCACTTATTTTCTCATCTTTTTTCCCATATTTTCTCTCTATTTTCTCTCTATCTTCTTCTCCAAATTCCTTCAATTACGTGCTATTTTCTTCGTCATTTTTACCAAAATTTATTTCATTTTACCCATCTTTTCATTCTCTACAAAACCTATTCATCAATTTTGTAAAATCAACAACTATTTTCAAGGAAATCAAGGGAGGATTTCTCATTTTCTGGTGCAGTAAATATCAAAGGTAATTTGTTGATTTCTAATCCTTTTTCAAAGGTTCTTTATTGAAATTCTCAAGTATTGGCTTGCTAATCATAATTGAAACTTGATTTTATGTTTTTAATTCTAGATCTATAGATTTTATGGAGGTTTTTGTGAAATCTTTTTAGATCTCAATTTACGCCATTTTTAGGTTGAATTAATTATGATATTATATCAATTAAATGATTAATTGAGTCTTAAATTGATGGCACATTAATTTAATCCCGGAATAACGTAATCGATAGTGTTTTAAGGTGGTTTTCAACTGATGTTGTTCAGTTTTGTTTTGGCTGATGTTTGAATCATTAGGTTTTGAACTAATGTTGTTCGGTTGTGTTTCGGCTTAGTTTTCGGTCTTTTCGGTTATGTTTTCGGTAGTTTTGTGGTGATCGGAAGTGGCTACTGTTTTGAGCATGTTGTGATGTGAATATGCTCTATTTTTAATTTTGTAGGGGAAGTGCAAGAAGGTTCTTAAGTGGCTGGTGCAATGGTATTTTCATTGGAGCATCGACGAAGGCTCGTTTCACTTGTCTATAAGTGATTTTGGGTTACAAGTGATTCGCATTAGTTCAGTTTTGTTTTGGGGACTATGGAATAGTGTGAAAACTTTCCATAGTTTAAGAGTAAGTGAATTAAATGATTTTGATGTATTTTCTTAAGTATCGGCAATTTCGGTAATGGCCTTGATGATGATGATTTAATGAGATTTTGGAGATGTATAACTATGGTTTTGAAATGAAGCATGCATGTGTTAAATTGCTGAAAGTGCAAGGTTTATAAAGACATCCATGGATTATGAAAACATGAAAATGAATAGGAATAATATGTGGTGAATTGCCTTATAATTAATGGTGACATTGTGCTTGACATTCAGTTCATTTGTTGAACACATTATGGATGCATTATGAGCTGAAAATAAATTGGAATATGATGAAGTTATTTGCCCTATGTTAATAAGTCGTTGAGCATGATTTATGGTTCACATGATGAACATGATATGAATGCATTATGAGCAACAAGTTAACATGCATGATTGGAAATGATATTGGCTTAGTGACATTAACTTTAGATTCGAATACAAATGACATGTCATTAGGATTGAGTGCACTATAAAAATATAGAGAATAATGATGATGCCTACACGTAAACAAGGGTGACTTTGTGTTCGACCGTGCGTGTAAAGCTTGCATATATGTAAACAAGGGTGACTTTATGTCCGACCATGCATATAGTTGACCCATACGTAAACAAGGGTGACTTTGTGTCCGACCGTGCGTAGTGGGGGTAATATGTATACAAGGATGACTATGTATCCGATCGATGCATGTTGACACCAAGAGTCTCCAAGTATAGAAAAAGGGATTCGTGTATTCGGTGAACTAAAATTTCACATTAAGTGATCACTAGAAAGCCAATATACATACATGAAGTGGAATGGTATTCTTGTGCATGACACATGAAATGATTTGACAATATTGATGAACATGATTTGGTTTTACTCATTTCAAATAAGCATGAAGGATGCAAACATGACGTTCAAAATGATTTTGTTTTATGCATTGATGACCTTATGTAAAGCTTCCTCACCAAGCATGTTTGCTTAAGCTCTCTTTTCATCTTTGTAGAAAAATAAGAGCACTCGGGACTATATTCCGAGTAAGAAAACCAAAGGGAAAGGTTATCTCAAATTTTGGTATGTTTTGGCGAATAAGTTGAAGCTTGACAATGTGTAAAACTAACCTATGTAAGGAGTGTGAACGTTGGCAATGTGTAAACCTTCCCTATGCTTTGATTGTTAATTGATGAACCATGGTATTATTTGGATTGTTGAAGTATGTACTTGTATGAACGTTATGATTTTAATCATGTTCTAGGTATCATGCCTATAGTTTCTTTGATGTCCTTGACATTGATAATCATGTGTTATATGTTGTAATTTATGCTTACGATTTATGCATATAGTTGGTGGTGATTAATAGTTTTGTATTGAGTCGATAATTTTCACTTAGTTTAACGGAATTTTTAGGTTTCAGACCTAAAGTTTCGAAACCCTAGGAAAGGTTTTGAAACCTTTGCCAAATAGTTTCAAAACCTTCAGGAAGGTTTCCAAAACTTGCGGGCAATTTCGATTCTGGAAACTTACTGGACGCGAAAAGTTTCAAATCCTTCAGGGATGTTTTGAAACCTTTTACATAAAGTTTTGAAACCTTTATCGAATCGGACCTTCGCGGGTTTGGTTTGATATTCCCCGTGTAATCCTTTAGTGTCGGTTCCATCTAGGTCGAGCTAAGGGGGTTACACTCACAGAAAGGATTTAACAAGTGGAGTGGAGCGGTTCTTGACGTGCCAAACAATATTGGAGAAGACAATTTGTGCAAGATTTGGACATCTACCTTTACGGAAACACTTGAATCAAAAGCTATCCACTTGACGGATTCGAGAAAACTTACCATTTGATGGACGAATCCAACAAGAGATGATAAGTTGCAAGAAATGGTCATGGACGTCAAGGGATATGACTGAACCGGTGAAGCTGCCAAGTGAATCCTCATCATCAAGACCCTCATCCTCAAGGCCGAAAGTATCATCGAAAGTGCTGACATCGATCCTAATGGTGGTTCCCATAAGATGGGACTCAATGGCAACTACTTTGCTCTTATCCTTCGAAAGAATGTACGAGGTATTAGCATAAAATATAAGGAAAAGAGTATGATAGAACTTGCCGTAGTGGGTGAGGAAAGCTAAGAATTTCCAATCTTGAAGGAGTCAGTAATAACGGAAATGGAAACAATGTGAGTTGATGAAACCCACATCAACACAACGGTCTCTCTTGAGTGGATATTGGCGATAGAGTTGGAAGTTGTCAATCCATTCATGGTTGTCCAAACTTTTCTCAAAAACAATTTGGATGTCGGCTTTGGACGGATGAGAGTATGACGAACTACCGCCCTCGGTACGTGATCATTTCTTTGGTACCATGATCTAAGGATTAAAAACAATTTAAGATTAGGCACATTAAAAACATGTATGTTCTATCAACCTAATTTAATCCTATTAATCAATAATTCAAGGTATTTAAGAATTTTGAAAGATACTTAAAAATAGTGAAAAACCAATACGATAAAAATAATTTATATTCGAATAAAAAAAAATTTGATTTTGAAATTTTTTTGTAGGATTATTAAAACCCATACAATAAGCATCGATAAGACATTCAAAATCTAATTTTTAACATTCTAAAAATCAACGAAAATAAGGTTTTTTGAAAATTACCTTGATTATAGATTAAGATAAATTTGGGGTTATTGAAGCACCAATCTTTGACATAGTCTTGGCTTTGATTTGATGATTGAAAACCCTCAAGGAAATCGTTCAAATTTGTTGTGAAAAGTCAAGTATTTGAGAGGATTTTATAAGAAGAAAATGGCTAGGGTTTGGAGAGGGAAGTTAGGATATGTTTTAATTTGATTAAAATTAGGTTTAAGGTGTTTTAAAGCAATATGCCACCGCGTGTATCGAAACTAGTATCAGAACATCCAGTTCGATACTGGGATCGATACCAAGTTTAACCAGAAACATCCCAGATAGTTACGATGAACAGGTATCAGGACGGGTTCATCCTATTTCGATATCACTTAGCTGAGCTTTGCATTTTAGGCTTCTAAAGTATTAGAAATTAGTCTCTAAAGTCCCTAGAAGCATGCATATGATGTTATGACATGATTAAAAATGCATGAACAAGTTCATACTCCCCCTAGCAATATGCATAGAAGCAACAAGATGCAAAACAACAGAAGCATGATTTTAATCAAGATTCAAGTATATATAGCACAAAAATGACATATAAGATGTCAAGAAAGACTAGTTAGACCTAAGTCTCTCTTAAGTTTCTAAAAATGCTCTTTTGTCAAAAGGTTTAGTAAAAATATCCGCTAATTGGTTTAAGGTGTCAACAAACTCTAAAACAATATCATTTTTAGACACATGATCTCTAATGAAGTAAAGTCTAATTTCTATGTGTTTAGTTCTAGAGTGTTGAATGAGGTTCTTAGTAAGACATATGACACTAGTATTATCATATTTTAGAGGTATAGTTTTTACCTTAATGCCATAATCTAAGTGTTGTTGCTTCATTCAAAGGACTTGAGCACAACAACTCCCTAAGGATATGTACTCCGCTTCGGTGATAGATAGAGCTACACTATTTTGTTTCTTAGAGAACCAAGATATGAGCATACTATCTAGGAATTGATCGTTCCGAATGTAATTTTTCTATCTATCTTACAACCTCCATAATCTGCATCCCCAAAAGCATATAGATTAAAGGTAGAGTCTTTAGGATACCAAAGACCTAAACAAGGTGTGTCTCTAAGGTACCTAAAAATTCTCTTAATGGCTACTAAGTGTGATTCTCTAGGACTAGCTTTAAACCTAGAACACAAGAAAATATTAAACATAATATTCGGTCTACTTGCGGTAAGGTAAAGCAAAGACCTATCATAGATCTATACAATTTAGAATCAACACACTTACCTCCTTCAGCTTTTTCAAGCTTAGTTGATGAGCTCATAGGAGTGGCTTGAGGTTTCACATTCTCCAAGCCAAAATTCTTGAGCATATCTTTGATGTATTTAGCTTGATTGATGAAGGTGTCATCATTCCTCTGCTTGATTTAAAGTCCCGAAAAGAATGAGAACTCCCCCATCATGCTCATCTCGAATTAACCTTGCATTAGCTTAGAAAATTATTGACAATAACATTCATTAGTAGATCCCAAAATAATATGATAAACATAAATTTGAACTACTAAATTATCATTTTTAAACATTTTTATAAAAAATATAGTATCCACCTTTCCTTTTTCAAAGCCTTTTCAATTAAGAAATTTGAAAGTCTTTCCTACCAAGCTCTAAGAGCTTGTTTCATATAAAGCCATTTAGAAAAGCACTTTTGACATCCATTTAAAAATCTTGAAATCATGATAACATCCAAATGTAAGTAACATCCTAATGGCTTTTATTCCAGTTACAGGTGAATAGGTTTCATCGAAACCTATTTCCTCTTCTTGAGTATAACTTTGAGCAACTAGTCTCGCTTTATTTTTTACAATGTTACCACTCTCATATAGCTTGTTTCTAAAGACCCATTTAGTTCCTAGAGTAGATTTATTGCTAGGCCTATCAACTAATGTCCAAAAATTACTTCTCTCAAATTGATTTAACTCTTCTTGCATAGCCAATATCCAAAAATCATCATCTAAACCTTCATTGATATTTTTAGGCACAATTCATGAGATAAAAGAAATATGGTTCATTAATCTAAGAGAAGAACGAGTAGTTACCTCCTTGGATGAATCACCCAAGATTTCAACACTTTCGACATAGTTGAACTCTCTTGGGTAGCTCACTTCCCTTTCTTTAAGCTTTACATCTCCTAAAGCTTCAATCGGAGGATCTTGTGTTTCCTCATTGGTTAGAACATCCACCTTTTATGCTTGTCCAACATCAATGGTTTCAATGATTCCTATATCATCATCATAATA
Source organism: Abelmoschus esculentus (assembly GCA_035048815.1). NCBI lineage: Eukaryota > Viridiplantae > Streptophyta > Magnoliopsida > Malvales > Malvaceae > Abelmoschus > Abelmoschus esculentus. Next base: position 13,156,035 of record JAUCBN010000007.1, on the reverse strand, counting down.
ATAATCCTTCCTAAAAGAGAGGTTATCATTGGAAACCACATGTATAGATTCTTCTACAACTAAGGTTCTTTTGTTGAAAACTCTATAAGCCTTTGAATTTAGAGAGTATCCAAGAAAAATGGCTTCCTTACTTTTTGCATCAAATTTACCTAAATTATCTCTTTCATTGTTTAAAATAAAATACTTGCACCCAAAAAGGTGAAAATAACTAATGTTAGGCTTTTTGGATTTTAGATCTCATAAGGAGTTTTCTTCAAAATTGGCCTATTCATTACACGATTTATAATATAACAAGAAGTGTTTGTGGCTTTCGCACAAAAATACTTAGTTAAATTGTTTTCGTAAAACATGGTTCTAGCCATTTCTTCTAAAGTTCTACTTTTCCTCTCAACTACCACATTTTGTTGAGGAGTGTAAGGAGCCGAAAAATTTTGGTTAATCCCATTTTCATTACAAAAATTCTCAAAACCTAAAGTTTGAAATTTGGTTCCATGATAACTTTTAATATGAGAAATTCTTTGATCAAGAACATTTTGAGAAATACTTGAAAATGTGATGAACTTTTTTAAGGCTTCTTCTTTAGTATTCAAAAATAAAACCTAAGTGTATCTAGAGTAATCATCTACAATAACAAATGCATATGATTTTCCACTCAAGCTAGTAGTTCTAATAGGCCTAAAAGATCCATATGAATTAATTGCAAAACTCTACTAGTTGAAACATTATTAATGGATTTAAAAGAAATTCTCTTTTGTTTACCTTTAGTACATGCATCACATATTTTATCTAAGGAGAACTTGAGCTTAGATAAACCTTTAACTAGATTTTAGGAAGCTAGTTTCTCTAAAACACTTATGCTAGCATGTCCTAGTTTTCTATGTCATAACCATGCATCATTTTCATCACTAGCAACTAAGCATGCATGAGATAGGTTAATGTCATCTAGATACACCATAAATATATTTCCTATGCGATGACCTATGAGCATTGTTCTATTGGATTCTATGTCTATTATTTTACAACCATGTTTATGAAAAGAGATAAAAATCTTTATCACACAATTAACTAATGCTCAACAAATTATATTTAAGACCATTAACAAGTAAGACATTTTCAATAAGAATAGAGGAGTGGTTACTAATAGAGCCAATACCCTTAATATGGCCTTTGAAGTTGTCACCAAAAGTCACTACCTACCACTTTTAAGCTTTAACTCCTTAAATCGTCCCTTGTCTCCGGTCATATGCCTTGAGCATCCACTATCAAGGTACCACATGTTTTGACTTGAAGCTTTGTCCTTGAAGCAATGCTCAACCTACAAAAAAAGATTTAGTTTTTGATTTTTGGTACCCAAATCATTTTGGGTCCATGAGAGTTAGTTCTCAAAAGTTTGGTTCCCTTAGGAATCCAAGATGCAATGGCATGAACATCATTAGAAATAATAAGTTCCTTAGGAACCCATACACTCCTAATCTTCCTATATCTAGTATGCCTTTGGAAATCTCTTTGTTTGTGATTTTGAAAACTCTTTTTCTCATGGTTGGGTTTTGAAGAGCTTCCTTTTTCAGAAGTTGAACTACCAACCACTTTGATCTGTTCTTTGAGCTCATTCACCACTTTGTGGTGATTTTCATTCAAGCTCAAAATAAGGTTGTTTAAATCAACATTTTTTTGAAAGAATTTTAAATCATAATTTAAAATAACAACATTTTCTTCAAAATCCAAAATCGTTTTTATCAAAGAATCGTTTTTCTCTTTTAAATAGGAAATAATTTTCTTATTTTTCAAAACTGATTCTTTGAATTTCAAAACCAACTTATCATAAACATCTTGTAACTTATCATATGCATCATATAGTTCATCATAGTATAAATCATTACAAGATGGTTCAAGGGTTACCTTGGGATCATCAAGAGCCATGAGACAAAGGTTGGCTACTTAATTGTCCCCATCGGATGATGACTCCTCATCCCTCCATGTGGCAACATGAGTCTTTTGCTTTTTCTTCTTCTCAAAACCCTTCCTTTTGAATTGTGGGTAATTAGTCCTTATGTGATCGGTCTTCTTGCATTCATAACAAATAATTTGATCTTTCTCTTATTTTTTGCCCTTTGATTCAAAATCCTTTTTCTTTGGAATCTCCTATTCTGATTTGCCCTCATGAGTCTAGTGAATCTTTTGTCTACCATAGTCAATTCTTCTAGCTCTTCTTCTTCACTTTTATCCACCTCTTCTTGAAAGGATAAAGCCTTAAGAGCAATACCTTGCTTCTACTTTTCAACTTCTCTCTTTTCAAGCTTCACTTTTTCCTTCTTTTCATCTTCTCTTCCTTTCTTCATGATCTCATAGGTGAGAAGAGATCCCACAAGAGCATTAAGCTTGAGAGTCTTGAGGTCCTTTACTTCAATGATAGTCGTTCTCTTGCTATCCCAAGACTCGGGAAGAAAGTAGATAAGCTTTCGTACGAGCTTATCCTCCGATATGTTCTCACCGAAATCTTTGAGACCATTGACAATCACCGAGAACCTATCAAATATCTTAGTGATGTATTTATCCGGCTCCATCTTGAAATTTTCATAGTTGAGATTTAAAATATCGATCTTTGTTTCCTTCACGTCATTAGTGCTTTCATAAGTTGTCTCCATAGAGTCCCAAACTGCTTTGGCACTTGTGCAAGATGACATCTTGGAGTAGGTGTCGGGACCAAGAGCACAAAAGAGGATATGAAGAGCTTTTTCGTTTGTGGACATCCTTCTTCTCCTCTCATTGGTCATTTCATTTCTCTTTTTTGGCACTTGTCTATCTCCTTCTATCTTCATTGGAATTGAGGGGTTATCTTCAATTATATCCCAAAGGATATAATCGTTGGAGTTGATGAATAGCCTCTATTTATTCTTCCAATATGGGTAATTGTCACCATTGAAGAATGGAGGTTTAGTGATGGAGTAAGACTCGTTCCAACTTCCAGAAGTAGAGACTATTGGATTTGACTTAAATGAGTGATCAACTATCTTTAGATCTTCTTTGGTGGAGGTGACTCCCTTCAATGATCTAACTCTGATACCAATTGTTGAGTTGATCAATCAATGGAATTGGCCAAGAGGGTGATGAATTGGCTATTTAAAAATTTGTGGAAGATTTTCAGTAAAAATTATAAAATAAAGAACAAGTGATTTATAGTGGTTCAAGCTTCGGAACAAGCTCTACATCCACTACCTTAGCTCCCACTAAGGATTTTGAAACCAATTCACTAAATGAATTCAACCTTTTTCTAGGTTCAAGGGATAACCTTTACAAGCAAATCAATTTTCTACCCAAAATTGACTTGATCCTCGCAAAGAAATACAATGGATAAGAGTGAGCTAAAATGAAATCTCTCACAAGATGTATGTACCCCAATTATAGAATAACTCTCCCCGAACTCTATTACAATGAATCAAAATGAGAAATGGGAGTTGGGAGTCAAGATATACAATGAGATGCTTTGGAGTTGGATTTGTGTGCTTGGATGTTGCTTGAGGATCAAAATGGTTCTTAATGCTTCTTTAGAAGCTTCAATTTATACATACTCATTGATTTCTAACCGTTGTGGTTATTGGAACTTGAAATAAATACGTTAGACCTTCATCTCACCATAGTAATTGCACTTTTACAGACATTGGTATCGATACTCAGGGTACCTATTTCGAAACAGGCCACAAAGAAAAAGAGTCGTTGTACATTTAATAGAGGTATATCGAACTATGGTTCGATACCAATTACAATCTGTGAAGGTTGGTATCAATACCTATACCGAAACATGTAACCACCATTTAAAGCTTCAACTACCTCCAACGATTAACTTATTTAAAACTGAAATAGCCGTTGAGATTTTGGGGTATCAATACTGGTATCGGAACAACTCTTCATAATTTTAAAATATTTAAAATTAAGCTCTGATTCGATACCTGGTTCGAAATAGATGTTGCAGTAATGTTTTGATGAAAAAAGGTATCGATGCTAGTATCAATACTCTTTCTTTGGCTCAAAAACATTTTTTGAAAAACAAGAGGCGGTATCGATACCTACTCTGGTGGAATCGATACTCTTGTGTAAAAACACTTAGAAATATAATTTTAAAGTTCTTGATTTGACTTGAAAACAAAAATTTGACTTAGGGGTTTAAAAATTTATTATAAAATAATCCTTTATCATAATTGTTATATCAAAATCAATTTTAATTTTACAGATACAAAGAAAAAACAAAAAGCAAAGAAAAAATAAAATAACATAAAATTTATTTTAATAATATTGTAATTTGATATACAAAATCCATTTCTCTCTTATATACGTAATTGACAATATTAATTTATTAATTAATTAATATACATTAAATATTGTTGAACTTGTATAAAAGATTAACTCTTTCAATTCAATTTGTTATATTCATAACATCAAATTTTAAATTTTTAATATTATTTAAAATATTTAGTATCTCATCTCTATAAATCAACTAATACTTATTTCTTGCTCTCATCTCTATAAGTTTACTTATTTTTTAATTTAATCCCTGAAAAGACCCCAAACCTAATCTACAAACCGCAAATAAAGACACTGCAAAACAGAAGTTGGCAAAGCTAGACACTGACCGAAAAACTGTTTGGTCGATAGATTCGAGAAATTAATTTTCACACCTAAAGAAATCACACGAGCTATATCACTAGAGTCGGAGATATCAATATGTTTCAAGTCCGAACAGTCTCCGACTAAAGGAGTCCAACTGAAGAATTATTCAATGAAAGATTCAAAAATTGCAAATTCTTACAGTTGGAGACGTTTATTTCACCATCAATATTGTTTTCCTTCAATTCTGGGCGCTTTAACTCTCTGCACCCACCGTGGAGAATTCATAGAACCGACTGGAATTAGGCTAATAATGTAATTGAAATTCATCAATCGGTGAAAAAGAATAAATTATGAGTTAATCTAATAAATCACTAATTTACCTACAAACTGGTCTTTTATTAGACTAATAAATTCATCAATTCCAGCTCTCCAAAGTGGTGAGGGTGAGAGTGGGATTTATGATTTGGAGTTTAAAGTTTAGGCACCATTTTCCATATATGACATAAATTATAATAAAATATGTCATATTATAAACATATTGTCATGGGCCGCACATTGGGGTCCGAGACATTGGCACCACATGGTGCATTTTGGCCTGCCCAAGTATTTCCAAGAGCGATGTAGGATTTGCGAAGACCACAAACGTTGGCCCAATCAAAAGAGTGTTCTAGAAGACTTATCCATCTAAGGTGTGTGAACACATAAGATACTTTCTATAGTTAGACAGGAATATTTCCAGAATTATGATTTGTGAATGGATAGAGTTGTATCATAGCCGTCGATGTAAATCTTTATAGACCATAGGATCAAGGGGAGTTCAAGTATAAATAAAGGCCTTCCCCACCTCAATTGATGTACTGAGTTATTCCAACTTTCTAAGGAATAAGGGCATTTTCTCTAAATCCTCTGAGTTGTTCTTGTTTCGTTCTTTCTTTGTTCTTAAGCGTTCTTGAGCGTTCTTTCTTTGTTCCGCTTAGAAGGCTTCGCATTTTTCGGTGCTTGGGAAGTTTGATCTTTCGTAAGTGTTGAGAAGGCTTACTTAGTCGTTTGTCTTGAGGACTCGACTAAGGTCGTACGGTTTAGTTGGTTCAAAAGTCTAGCCCCATGATAAGTGGTATCAGAGCGAGAGCTCAGAGCCTTGTTCGAGCAACGTTAGACTATTCAATGTATGAAGCATCGAGTTTGAGATGGCACCAAAGATAGATACTGTTGCTGCTGATGGCGAAAAGGGTGTGGAAACCCAGGCTAACAAAGAAAGTCGAGCCGACTCAAGGTTCAAATTGTCTGCACTTGAGGAGAGGGTCACCAGGCTTGAAGGATCCGTGAAGGATTCTATGGAGCGAATCGACGTAGTGGACATATGTCTCAAGGAACTGGATGGCAAAGGTGATAAATTTGAGGTGAAGAGAGATGCTCTCGAAGTCAAGTTTGAGGCATTGAGGGAAGAAATGTTAGGACTCAAAGCGGAAATTCTGGTTTATCAGACTGCTATGCGAAATGGTATGTTGAATCCAACCACACTTAAACTAGTGAAGGACATCCCAAAACCCAAAGGGTTCAATGGAATCTGGTCGGCGAAAGATGTTGAGAACTTCATTTGGTGCATGGTGCAATACTTCCCGGGAATGAGCATCAGTGACGATGCCGAAAAGGTGAACACTACAGTAGTCTATTTGACTGATGTTGCCTTGTTGTGCTGGCAAAATAGATGTTCTGAGTTGAATGGCGACAATATTCCAATCGGGACATGGAAGGATTTCCAGTCTGAGCTTAAGGACCATTTTTATCCAAAGAATGCCAACGAGGAAGCTCGAGACAAGCTTCACCAATTGAAGCATGATGGCTCAATTCAGGACTATGTGAAAAGGTTTATTGAACTCAAGCTGCAAATCAAATATTTAAGCAAATCGGTAGGTTTGTATCTCTTCAAATCTGGTCTCCACAGATGGGCAAGAATGGAGCTGAAGAGAATGGGTGTTGAAGACCTTTTAGGAGCGATGGCCGGTGCTGAATCCATTGCAAAATTTGAGATCAAAAATGAGTCTTCCAAGCCTAGAGACAAGGATACTAGAAAGGGAGACGAGGAAGTTCCCGAAGAGAAGAGCGTCGAGGTAAATCCATCCCCCAATTCCAGTCGGTACGATAAGCCATATGAGCGGAAGGATCGAGGAACCGTATGGTGCTATCATTGTGAGGGTCCTCACATAGTGAAGGATTGTCCAAAGAAGAAGAGTCGCCTCGATACCATTGTCCATCAGGACGATGATTCAAATCGTGAACTAGGCAGACTTGGTGGAATCGCCAGTGTGAAAGGTTAGAAGTCAAAGGTGACAGGGTCGTAAGTGTTACCGTTGTAAGGGGCCGCATAGAGCGCGAGAGTGCCCTGATCGAGTGAAGCAGTCCAAGAAGAACGAGTCCGAGGCTGATGAGGTTACAAGGCTTGGCTCGATGATTCTAAGTTCTGCCAAGAGGAAAGGCAAGAAGCAGAATGGGTTGATGTTTGTCGATATCAACGTGGCGGGACGATCGAAGAGTGCTTTGATGGACACCGGAGCAAGCGATCTGTTCATGTCCAAGAAGGCTAGAGTAGAACTTGGTCTTAAAGTTGTGGATTCAACAGACAAGATCAAGACTGTGAATTCTAAGGAAGCTCCTATTATAGGGACTGTGCAGAAAGTTGATTTGCAGATTGGTGATTGGAAGTCCAAGGAAGACTTCAAGGTAATCGAAGTAGATAACTTTGAATTTATTTTTGGACTAAACTTCCTTGACCGTGTACAAGCGATCATCATTTTGTGTGCCAAAGTTGTATGCATCTTAGATCCGAGACAACAATATATTGTGACAGTACAACGAGACATCGGGCAAGGGACCAAGAAGCTGACAACTATTCAGCGTGTCGAGAATGCTCCAAGTCAAGGAGTCATCGAGAAAGAGGCGATTGTTGGGGACATTTCCTTGGTGAGGCATGTGTTGCCTGAGCCTATTAGCGTGGAAGCTGTCGAGGATCGATCCGTGGACAAGGTGGCCGATGCATCGAACTTTAAGGGGACCAAAGTATCGATGGGTGTTGCATTGCCGCGGATCAATGGGACGGCAAACTTCAGTGACAAAGTATTGTTAGAGAGAGAAAATGTTGGGTTGATGAGTGAAGTACCTCTTGAACACGGGGATAATGGTCAAGAAGTTCTTGGTACGGGTGATTTTATATGGTGGTACGAGTCGAAGCACATAGTCCGTATGAAGGACAGCTGAATCAGAGTTCGGTGCTCTTTATGGGGAGAGCGGTACTTATGGGGGGACATTCAAGCCAGACTCCGAGACAGAAGCAATCCAAGGTACGCGAAAAGCTCTATGATCGAACTTAGACTTGTTCGAGTGGCGCGACGAGGGCGTCGCCAGGTTTGGTGGGGGAGAATGTCAAGGGCTACACATTGGGGTCCGAGACATTGGCACCACATGGTGAATTTGGGCCTGCCCAAGTATTTCCCAGAACGATGCTAGGCTTTCGAAGACCATAAACCGTTGTCCCAATCTAAAGAGTGTTCTAGAAGACTTATCCATCCAAGGTGTGTGAACAGAGAAGATACTTTTCATAGTTAGACGGAAATATTCCCAGAATTATACTTTGTGAATGGATAGAGTTGTATCATAGCCGTCAATGTAAATCTGTATAGACCGTAGGATCAAGGGGAGTTCAAGTATAAATAGATGCCTTCCCCCACCTCATTTGATGTACTGAATTACTCCAACTTTCTAAGGAATAAAAGCATTTTCTCTAAATCCTCTGAGTTGTTCTTGTTTTGTTCTTTCTTTGTTTTTAAGCGTTCTTGAGCGTTCTTGATGAGTTCTTCCTTGCTATCTCTTTTGATCCGTTTTCGCTTAGAATGCTTCACGTGTGTCGGTGCTTGAGAAGTTTGATCTTTCGTAAGTGTTGAGAAGGCTTACTTAGTCGTTTGTCTTGAGGACTCGACTAAGGCCGTACAGTTTAGCTGGTTCAAAAGTCTAACCCCATGAATATCAATAAAATAACTTGTGCCATTTGATTTAATTGTGAAGTGCATAAACTAAAGATAATTCAAGAATTGATGATTAATTAAATGTTTTAAATTTTAGTATTAAAATAAAAGTGAAAATAAATTTGATAGTTGTTAACAGGAAAATTTAATAGAATTAATTTATATACCGGAACAATAATTTGAATCGTTAAATATTAACAGAATCCCCAGTATATTTTAATTTTAAATTATGAGTACAATGATATATGTAGATCGTTTATTAGTACAAAGATATTAACATAAAATAACATTTTAACAAAGAGGAAATGTAGCTCCACACATATTCGCCATTTTCCGAATTTCAATTCTGTCAAAAACTCGTTTAAGATCTTCACTCCGCATATATCCACAAAAACATGACACATGTTCATGTGCTTTGGCGCAACAAACGGCTGATGGAGCTGGTTTCTTGTACTCATTTAAACATGGGCTCATCAAATCTAAAGCGTTGTCACAATTCGAATTGGCCACTACTTCCACACCCGAAAACACCACCACAAGTAATGCCAATGCACACAAGACAATAAAAACCTTACCCATGTTATTTTTTTCTACACAAATAAAAATACTGGTGATTATATTTGAATTGTTACTTTTTTATATGTATTTTGACACAATTTATAATAATTAAAGTGATAATTTATGAGAGTTTTAAACCATTCATATAAATTTAGTAAATAAATTTTTAGTTTAATTTTTTAAGATTGTGGTAACAAAATTTAAAACATGTCCATTGCAACGAATAAATAGACTGATCGTTGAATAAATTTACTGGATAAACAGAAAACAAGTTTAAATGTACTCAATATTGAATCATGTTTTGTTGGTTGTGCCGTTATGTTACCATATTTAAATATATTTATACGTCCATGTGTGTTCTTAATTATTATTAATACTCTAAACTTCAGAAAAATACTTCAATAAAAGTTTTATTATTAACAATAAATGCATGTGCATTTTCCTCCTTAATTTGTCCTCATTAATAGAATGCTGATATTTTTTTTTGGTTTTAATTATATAATTCATTTTATTGGTAAAAAATAATAATAAAGAATATTTTAATATCATAAACTACTAAATACTTTAACCATAGGAATAATTTTAATCGCGATCTAAGCAGAACTTCACAAAACTTATACTTGTACTCTAATACATTATACTTGAGAGATAAGACCAATAAATTTCATACACCTTGGTTGAGCACTATTTTTTTATAGATCAAATTAAATACTTTTCTTTATATTTTTTCCTTTTTAAAAATTATGATATGTTATTTAGATTGAGTTTAGGATATGTTATCTTATTTAGATATATTTGTGTGGGCATGCGTGTTATATTATTTATTTCGATAATAAAATTATATTACTATTAAAATAAATATCTAAAATATGTGTTTTATTAAAACTTTTTCTTGACCTAATAAAAAAATTACAAATACATACATAATCGATAAAAAAAAACAGCCATAAAACGATCATCAACCATCCAAAAGTACACAAAAAGATGGTTAGAATCCTCCAATTCCATTTTAGATCACCCACAAAGGCATTCATCCTCCGACAATTACTCTAATTTTAATTTTTTTGATTTTATATTTGGATTTTAAAATTATATTTTATTTTTTCAAAATCTTTTATAAAATATGATTTGTAGGTGACCGATCGCATTAGACGTAAAATATCCATAATTACTCCATTTTTGTAAAAGAAAATATTGTCAAGTTTTACAGAACCGGTTTCAACAATGTTCTTTAGAATACATTATTTGAATTTGAGATGGTCATTTGATATAAATTTTTATTTAATACAAATATATTCGTCTTTTTAGATTATTTCACATTTTCTAAATAAAGAGTTTATCTTATACATAAAATATCATAAAATTTATTTATTTAATAATATTATAATTTGGTCTACAAAACCAATGACGGATGCATATGTAACTGAAGGTGGGTCAGAGTTCACCCTAAAATTTTAAAAGTTATATATTTTGTGTTGATTTTTAAAAATTTTATAAATTAGTCTTTAAAATTTTTAAAATTTTATGATTGTACCGATCTTAGAATTTTGAGATTTTTATGACTTGTATTTATCTTAAAATATATTTTAATTTGTGTCCACCTTCGTATATAGTTTCGAATCTCCCCTATATAAAACCCATAGTTTTTTTACACTTTAAATCTTTTCGAACCTATATTTGGCACATATTTATACATTAACCAATATTAACTTTTTTTTTTGTCATAATGGTTAGGTGTTTTTTTTTACTTTTAGCAAATAAGTTCAATAGTCGTTAAAGACAAAACAAAATGTAATAAAGGTATTTTTCTATTTATATATCTATATTAGAATTATTTATATCGGTAAATATTAAGAAAATCACCGGTATATTATAATTTAAAATTATGAGTATAAAGATATGTTTAGATCATACATTAACACGAAAATGTTAAAATGAAGCAATGTTTTAATACGCAGGAAATGTAGCTCCGCACATTTTGGCCATTTTTCGAATTTCAATTCTATCAAAAACCCGTTTAAGATCTGCACTCCGCATGTATCCGCAAAAGCATGACACATGTTCATGCGCTTTAGCGCAACAAGCAACTGATGGAGCTGGCTTCTTATACTCATTCAAACATGGACTCATTAAATCTTAAGCATTATCACAATTCGAATCGGCTGCTACTTCCGCACCCATAAAGAGCACCGCAAATAATGCCAATGCACACAACACAATAGAAACCTTATTCATATTGTTATTTTTTTTCTATTCAAATTGAAATACTGGTGATTCTAATTGATTGGTATATATTTACATACATTTTGACATTATTTATAACAGTTGAGCAGTAATCCTAGAGAATTTCAAACCGCACATGTAAATTTAGTAAACAAATGTAATTAATAAACATTTTAAAATATGTGGTAACAAAATTTAAAATGTGCCCATAATACCGAGTAAATAGGTTAATCTTTGAACAAACTTAAATATAAATATTAAATTAACATATCATGATTCAATAATAGAATATTAAAATTTTAGTTGCAATAGTAATAGTTATTTTTAATGATTACAAATGTCAATTAAGAATATATTTATCAATAAACTTAATATATCAACCTTGAAAAAAAAACTTACTAAAGACTTTATCAATAAGAATCATTTTAATCATGGTCTAAGTAAAACTTTACAAAAATTGTTATGTTCTTGTACATTTTACTTCGGAGATTGAAAAACATAAAATTTCTAGTATTATAATAACATATAAAAGGAAACTTTATGGCATACATCTGATGTAACAAAAAATGGATGGGATGCAATGTAACGATCCGGTTTTTCTAGGTTAACGCCGGGTATTAACCCGAACCATAGATCGTTAAGTTGGATCAAGTGTTCGAGTTTGTTGGATCGTGTGGGCCTCGATTTTGCTTTGTTGGACTTTTGGTGCCAGTGGACTTGAATGTTGGGCTTATGAGTGAAAAAGGAATGAGGATTGAAGGGCAATGTGATAATTTTCTCCTTGGAAGAGAGAAAGGCTACCCAACCTTAATGCTTTTACAGAATCTTGGGTGATGAGACCCCCCTTGTCTCTTACCCATTTTTCTACTTATCTACTATTTTCTTTTATAACCAACCCCCAACAAAGACAGAAGGTAAGAATTAGTTATTGTGGAGGAATAATCACATTTTGCTCAACAAGAAAAGTTTTATCAACAACAAATGATCTATCATTCAAAGTGCATATCTTTAGAGTTGATGGGAGTATTTTGAAGCTTGAATCAAGGAGAAGAGGTGGGAGAAGCTTGGTGGTTATTTTAATTTGAGCTAGCTAGCTTAAGATCAGTACATTTTTGACTCCTAGACTTCATGAGCCTCATAAAATGATTATCTTATTTGATGGAATGATTATGGATTGCTAGTTTGGTACTTTGATAGCTTGGAAACCTAAAATGGTAGAATTCGTATTAAGGACTAAAATGATGTAAAATTGATAGAAACCCACTTATTATACTTCAAATAACTTGTAGGAACTTTTTGGGACTTAACTATATAGGTTAAGTTAGATTTCTAGGCGAAATCCAAACCCAAACCTTCATTTCTAGGCATGTGTATCGGTACGCGTAGAGAGTATCCATACGCTAGAGTAATTTGGGAGGCTATTTTGTGAGAGGCGTATTAATATAGCAGGCAGCACACCGATACCCATAGCATGTTCAGAATTCTAGAAATAATTTTATGTACCGGTACGAGAGAGTATCGGTATCACTATTCCATTTGTTAATGATGACTTCAAGTATCGATACATAGCTAGGGGCGTATCGGTATGTATGGTGTATCGATATAATGCTTTCGCGTATCAAAATCGGGTACTAATATAGGGGTTTGACGTATCGATATGGGTAGACACTTTAAATTGTTCGAACTTATTTAGCGTATCAGTACAATAAAGGGATGTACTGATATTGAGGGTCGTACCGGTACCCTAAGGGTGTGCATCGCTACACGTAGAGTAATCTGTCCATGAATTTCAAGTTAGTGTTTGGGGGTTCAATAATTCAAGATAAGGGTTCTAATAGATCTCTAAAGGTCTAAAATGAGCTATAAAACTAATAAACCAAGTTTAATACCCAATATATGAAATTATGGCTAATGGCTTAATAATTGATGTTTAGTTTGATTGTATTATGTTCCTTTTAGAATTCTTGATGGATCGGACAATAATATATGATAGTTAAGGTCCTTACTTTGTACTGAAGGGACATTAACATATTATGAGAATCTTACAAATAAACTAGTGACCTTGTGTTCTTTAACCGTAATAATGGGAGACGCCTTGGGTAATTGCAATGGTTTGGGTAAATGCTTATACTCTCTTGGTAAGATTTATGAATTCTCGTGGAGCATGTGTTATTGGTATGGCTCCGTAAAGGAATCTGGATAGAGTGATATTTAAATAAAGGGTTGTATACTTACGATTGTGTGAGCGAGTACGTTCAATGTATCCACGGGCTATATGATCTAGATGTGGTTAGAAATTATCTGTGGCTATGATGATCCAGATAAGGAAATACAACTTGATGGGATGTGTGAGCATTAAGTAACTCGATGGGCTTTGTGACCTCAAATAACCTAATGGGCTATGTGGCCTCAAAAATGGACTACTTGTGGTTATGATGATTCAAGTATGTCTCGGGCGTATCTGTGGCTATGTTGATCTAAATATGGTCCAACCTAACGACTATGTGATCATGAGGAAACCCGATGACTATGTTAACACGGATATAGTAGGGCTATAATTGTCAAATAGCTATGGATGTATGAAAGTTGTATGGATTGATGATTGATGACGTTTATAACCTAAGGTTGTGTGATTATGGTATGATATTTATAACTCGATGGATTGTATGATAACGTTAGGTAATCCTAGTATGGCACTTGATCCTCTTATATGTTGATGTATTAAGATAAAATAAATTGAGAACTCTAACTAAATTAGTTTAGGAGATGAATGTTAGTTCATGCTGCTTTTTGTGCACTCTCGACTATCTTATCATGCATGCTTATTTTATGATATTCATGAATTATGATAGAGTAGAAATGTATCACTAAGCTTTGTTAGCTCAATATGCGAAATTTGTTGTGTTTTTCATGTGTAGGGGATAAGTAGCTCTGGAGGAGCACATCAAGGAGGACTTCCCAGTGTTGGAGCTGTGAAAGAGTACAATATTTGATCTTTTAGTTTGGACTTATTGTATTCACGGGATTGATAGGCATGGTATAAGCGCTATTTTGAGTGTAAGTGTACACGTCGTCAAGTAATAAAATAATAAGTATATCGTGTATCGTCTCCATAGGGATTGGTATACTTAATATGTCTTTCTTCGTTCCCTTGCTCCTGAGAATAAAATAAAAACACCAATAAGATGGTTTATTTTATCTAACTAAATAAGTAAATAACAAAACATAAAATAAAAACACCAATAAGATGGTTTGTTTTTCATGGTTTGTTTTATCTAACTAAATATGTCAATTAATGGATTTAATTGATCTTCTTCTTGTCCAATGCAATCGCACAACACTGCTTCGATAGTACTGCAGATACTACCTCGACAATGCTGGTGCTCCTCTACCGCGACAATCTCTTGCTCGTGGGCAGAAGTATCAAAGTTTAGCAAAGTGTCCGTAAGTGACTCCGCTCATCTCTAAGTCAAAGTACTGTTGATGATCGGTCCTTGACAATACCTCTCAGCGTAAACCAAAGCTGACCACCAAGCAATCCAACACTTGTTTTAGCTGCTGAAACTCTTAACCTACCCCTTAGTGACTCCACAAGGGTATAGGCCGAGTTAGTGTCGCCAACACTGTACTTACCCTTTTCGTGAATCTACACCTCTCGATGCTAGATAAATAGATTACTTGCAAACTTCCCTCTTGGGCTTGGATACAAGAACAAGGAATGGCAATAGGATAAGCAAACTCTGATTTTATTGCATAAGAACACGAATACAAGAATCAATCTCCTCTCACTAATATCAACAACCTTCACCTATTCTTAAGAAATTTAGAACATGTTATCGTGGAAGTACAATTCTTAGGGAGAAAGGGTTTTCTCTATAAATCGGCTCTCCTAGACAATATGGTCGGCTAGTATATTTATAGTCTTAACCTAGGGTAAACCTTTCCTAAATAGACTTCAACTTGGAGTAGGGAACAAGTCTTCTTCAAGGATTCTGATATTTCCAAGTTTGCCGTCTTCTAAAAAAGGATTCTCGCTTGGTCTTTGAATTGGTCTTTGAGCGTGCTAGCCTGGTCCAATTGATGCGTTGTGTCTTCCAGAATATTCTCTATATTTTTATCTTTCGATGCGCCTCCATTGTTGGTACTACCACACTGGATTCTGCCGTGGCCGGTCTTCTGCCTCGGCCATGCTTCTGCATCGGCCGCTACACTGCTTTACTGCCGCTTCGGCTCTAGATATTCCTGTATGTACATATATTGTAATAATATCTGCATTCTCTATAAATATTAAATTTGTAAGTGATGATAACGAAATATCCAATATTTTAGCAAAGAGTCTATATTTCGGTTCAAGTGGGTGTATATTGATGCTTAAAGTACCATAAGAAGGGTAGTAAATTCCTTTTAGGCACTCATCAGGGATCTTATGTATTTTGGAAATGAAGCTCCTATTTTGTAAACTTTTTTATTTACTTTGATCTAAATAGATTTATAAAATATGTTAATTTGGAAATTTTGAAATACGTGTTTTAAAGGAAATTTTGATGGGTCAATTTTGGGTGACCCAAATGTAATACTTCGAATCCAGATTAGGATCAGAGTGTTACATGCAAGCTCTTATATTAGTTTTATAAAATGACATCCATTAAAACTAAAAATTTTTCATTTTTATGATTTATAATTATTTTATAAATGAATTTTTAATTATTATAATTACTAAATTATTAACTGCCATTAATATAATAATATTATAATTAATTTTTTATATACTTATATTTATCTTTCATATTTACACTCATTTAATTTAATTTTAATATTATAAAAATAACAGATAATTTTAATATTTATTATTTATATTGGTGAGAGTAGGAAGTTCTACACCTTAACGATGCAAGCTTACACCTTTGTCAAGTTGTAATATTTTAGATGTAAATTCTACAAGGATTAGATACCCACGTAGTATATCTTTCCTGCACTAAGAAAATTAAAACAAAAGTAATTGATTGGAAGTATGATTAATTAAATAATGAAAAATAACTAAATAATTGATTAGAATCTCAAGATGTGATGGAAACGCTAGGTTAGATTACTTCGTATTGTGGAATCCAGTTGCATAGTATTCTCCTCTTATTAATACACAAAGTTTAAGTGTCACCTCGGCGGGTCGATAAAGGGTTGTCTTGGTTGCCTCGGTAGGTTATGCCTTGTTGACAAATCAACAACTCATAGTTCGACAATATATCCTTAATTGTCTCCTCCTAATCCCTAATTCGGAGTACTATTGAAGGTCATGTCTGGATAATAATAATAATAAGTGCTCAAATTAGTTAATATTTTATCTTTAATTACTCCTTGATTCAATGATTTATGTTATTGATTTAGGTGTTTTTGTGTGATTTTATGCAGGACTATGAATGTTAGAAGTTGCACTTAAATGGATGAGTTTTGAAGTTTTTTTTATTTTTCTGGATCAGGGCTGGATTAGTGGGCATGAGAGCTGACCTGAAATTCGGTCAGCAACTTCTAGAAGATGATGTCAACAACGCTTGATAGGTTATCAATTGTGTTCCAGATAACTTATATCCCAGGATTTAGATTTCAAATTTAGAAATTATCTTTTGTATTTGAATTTAAATAATTTTAGATTTACTTAGGATTTATTTTTTGTTATTTTAGGGTTTGTAGAAGACTATAAATATCCACCTTGGGTAAACCTATAACATATCTCTCATCTCCATATCTTTGTTCTAGTTTTTAAAGTTTTATAAAATCTCTTTCTTTACTTTCTTGTTATTTTTTTACTTTAATTTATTTTTATTATGTCGAGCGTGATTATTTTCGTAATCATGCTCGGTTAGTTATTTATAGTCAAGGGCTTAAGCAATGACTCGATCCAAACGTGATGATTAAAAAGCGCAACAACAACTTCGATTTTACTTCTTTCAGTTTCTAAACTTATTTCTAAAAAAATGATTTCAAAAAACAAAGATTGACCTTGGTCAAGATGTTGTTTAATTATTTGTGTGGGAGGAAGGATTGAATATTGAAGTAAATTCAACTTCTTGGGACACACTTAGCAAATTATTTTCTATAAGAAAGCTGAGATTGGATCACTTATTATTACAACAATATAATTCGATTTGGTCTTAATAATTTAAATGTTTTATCTACAAACATTGTGTTGGTACTTTAATCCATGAAATCAATATCAAAGATAGCATTTGGGTATTCGGTTTGCAAGTTTTTCTATAAGGGTTAAACCTTGAAGGCTAGTTCCGACATAAAATCCCAAAGTAAAAAATCCATTTTTGATGATCTGGTAAAATTGAGTCAAAGCAAGAGCCTAAGATTAGTTTTCATCATATTTAATCACTTTCTACTACTTAAACACCATTCAACCTTGATGGAGGCTACGGGGTCCTTATTAAAATTCACCTTTGTCAGATTGTAATATTTAAGATATCGATCCCATGAAGATTGAGTCAATTCTACTACTTCTTATAATTGTACTTAAGAAATTAAAAACACAAGTAATTGGATTGATTTTAATTACATTAACTAAACTATATTAAATTATAGAAAATAATAATGAGAAGAATGAGGTTAGATTGAATGCATTCTAGAGGAGAATCCAGTTAGATTGCTAATCCACTTATTAATGCAATGGGTTGAACTGCCGCCTTAGCGGATCGTACAAAGGGTCACCGCAGCTGCCTAGGCGGGTTATGCCTTGTCGACAATTTAACTTTTCATAGTTCAACAGAGCAGCCGTATATGTTTCTTCCTTATCCCTAAGCGAAGAAAATTGTTGAAATCCTCATGTCTTGATGATACCTTCCGATGTTAATCAAGGGTAGATCATAACCTCACATCCGTCTTGTTAGTCGCTGAAATCTGACCCAGATTAGTCAATGCCCGTGAGCAAAGACCGTAATTCTCTCGTTTCAGGAGCCTAACTCTCTCGATATTAGACAAATGAATATTTCTTCACATACTTATCATCTTGAGCTCATATGTAAAGAAAGTTAAGTACCCAGAAAGAATAAACTATGAAATAGGTTTTGCATTAATAAATATCAATAACAATGTAACCTTCCTCTCCATCTACTCCACAATAATCTAAACCTCCAAGGGAGTTTAGAACATGATAAGTGCTCAACTCACTATCACTTTTTACATCTTTCATGGACAATAATCACTTAATCTACACCTACTTGAACTAATGCATGTACTTAATGTGAGATATTCAGGTACTTTGCTGTGTAACATATAAAGATGATATTTATAGAAAATGCAAGCTTTACTGCACTCTTGTGTTTTTGTAGGTAGAACTGATGCCACGACAATATCTGAGGCTGAGGTAGGACCTGAGGTCACGACAGCACCTGAAGGACAAGTACCAACACAGTAGGCGATCTGATGAGAACATTGAGCTAGACGTTTCTAGACAAGAAGCACAAGGATTAGAGCTGGGAAGCGAGTAGAAAGCCCAAATCAAAGACCACATGGGAAAAGAATCCTAGTGGGAATAAACTTGGAAATAAAAACAAATATTTTTTTATGTACTTGACTTGTGTTTTACTCCAAGTTGTATTCCTACTTAGGAAAGGTTTGCCCTAGGCCAAGCCTATATAAACTATAGCCGCCCAAGAGCACAAGACACATAGACTTGATCGGAGAGAGTTCATCTTAGGTTTTAGATTTTTTTCTTTGTTTTCTATTATGTTCTAATTTCTTTTAGGCTTAGGTGAAAGTTGTAGAGTATTAGTGAGAAGAGATTGAACTTCGTTTTCTTGTTCCAATGTAATAAAATATAAAGGTTTGCTTATTCTTTGCCATTCATTGTTCTTACCATAAAGCTCGGGAGATAAGTTTATGAGTAATCTATTTATCTAATATAGAGAGAGTTAGATTCACGAAAGGAATACGTATGGTACTTTTTTAACCGAAAAATACTAACTTGGCCTAGGGATAGGTTAGAGTTTCAGCGGCTAAAAGAAGTATGGGATCGTTGGTGATTATAATTGATTCATGCCGGGAGGTATCATCAAGGACTGGTCATCAACAGTACTTCGACTTAGGGATAAGCGGAGTCATCAAAGGACACTTTGCCGAACTTTGGTAAAGTCCACCCAAAAGAAAAGGATTGTCGCGGCGGACAAAACCCATCGCTGTCGAGGTAGTGAAACTGCAGTGCTGCCGAGGTAGTGTTGTGTAATTGCATTGGACAGAAACAAGTTAATTGAATCCACTATACAACACAATTGGATCTTGGCCACTTCCTTAAATTGATTATTTTCTTATTCTTTAGTTTTCAGGTTATTTAGTTTACTCCAACCCAAATTACCTATGTTTTCATTTTTGTAGCATCCCGATTTTGGGGTTATTAGTTAAGGTATTAGTTAGGAGAATTCGATTTGGGTCGAATCGGGTTCTCCGATTCGTTATTCCGCGGAAATATAAAATAAAAATATTTTTAATTAGAAAAGTAATAATTTTGGAATGTGGTTTAAAATATTAAGAAGATGTTTCAAAATTTAAAGAAAGTAATTTGGACTTTATATTGATTTTTTAATTATGCTTAATTATGAATAAATGACCAATTTGTAATTTTTGGAAAATTTGGAGGATTTAATTTGTAATTTTTGAAAATTTGATGTTTTAGTGACTAAATTGAAAAGTAAACTAAACTTAGAATCCTTAGAGGGACATAAACCCATTTTAAATTTTTAATAATGATTTATTCACCAAAATGCTTTTTAATTACTTTAATTAAAGATGATAAATCATTTTCTCTCAAAACTACTTTTTTCTCTCATCTTTTTCTCTCATTTTCTCTCCATTTTCCTTCATCTTTTCTCTTCAATTCCTTGCTGATTTTTGCATCTTTTTTAACAAAGATTACATCATTTTAATCATCTTTCCATCCTTTACAAAACCTAACCATCAATTTTATCAAATCAACACCAAATTGCAAGGAATCAAGAAGGGGAAATTGCATCTTTTTGGTGAATAAATCTTGAAGGTAATTTTCTGGATTTTTAATTCTTTTCTAAGGTTCTTTATTGAAATTCCCAAGTATTAGCTTGCTAATCTTTGAATAAAAACTTAATCTTATGTTTTTAATGTTAGATCTAGTGATTTTGTGAATGTTTTTGTGAAATCTTTTTGGATCTCATTCAATGCTGGAATTAGATGGATTCAATTATGTTTTTATGTTAATTAAATGATTAATTGAGTCTTCATTTGATAGCACATTAATTTAATCCCGGAATAATGCAATCGGTGTAGTTTTAAGGTGCTTTTCGGTTATTTTAGGGGCTGTTTTAGATGCTTTAATGTTGTTGGAGATATATGGATGGTTTGGATGTGTTTTTGGTTCATAATTGAAGTGGATTAGATTTTGGATTCATTAGGTTTTGGGCTGATATTGTTCGGATGCGTTTTGGCTTAGTTTACGGTCTTTTCGGCTAAGTTTTCGGTAGTTTTATGGTGATCGGATATGGCTGTTGGTTTGAGCATGTTATGATGTGAGAATGCTCTGTTTTTAATGTTATAGAAGAGGTACAAGAAGGTGCTTTAGTGCTGGTGCGTTGGCGCGATCATCGGATAGTGGCGGAAGCTCGTTTAGCTTGTTGGTGAGTGTTTTCGGACTTAAAGCGAATCGCGTTTGGTACGGTTCTGTTTTGGGGACTATGGAAGAGTGTGAAAACCTTCCATAGTTCAAGAGTAAGTGAAGTAAATGTTTTTGATATATTAACATGAGCTTCGGCTACATTCGGTAAAGACATTGATGTTAGTAATGCAATGTGATTTTTGGAAATGCATAAACATGATTTTGAATTTCTGCATGCATGAGATAATTGCTGAAAATGCATGGTTTAAAAAGACATACATTGTTAAGGAAAACATGGAAAATGAATTTGGAATATATGTGGTTATTTGCCTTCAAATAAAAGGTGTCATTGGGCTTGACTTTCGGTTCATTTGTTGAGCACATTATGGATGCATTATGAGCTGAAAATGATTTGGAATACAATATGGTTATTTGCCTTCAAAATAAAGGTGCCATTGGGCATGACTTTTGGTTCATTTGTTGAGCACATTATGGATGCATTATGAGCTGAAAATGAATTGAAATATTATGTGGTTATTTGCCTTGAAATTGATGGTGCCGTTGGGTATGGCTTTTGGTTCATTTGTTGAACATATTATGCATGCATTATGAGCAGTAAGTTATCATGCACATTTAATTATAATATTGGCTTAGTGACACTAACTTTAGATTCGAATACGAATGACATGTCATTAGGATTGTCTTAAGTGCACTATAAACAAAATTGAGAATACAGAATATTGCCTACACGTAACAAGGGTGACTTTGTGTCCAACCGTGCGTGGTAGAGCTACCTACACGTAACAAGGGTGACTATGTGTCCGATCGTGCGTGGTAGTGCTATAATGGTGACTTCGTGTCATGTCAATGGTAACTTCGTGTCATGTCAATGGTGACATGGTGTCATGTCAATGGTGACTTCGTGTCATGACGAGATAATGGTCTCTAACAATGGATTCGTGTATTTAGTGAAATCAAAGTTCACATTAAGTGGTCACTAGAAGCCAATATGCATACATGGAATAAAAAAGAACATTGTGCATCATTCATGTAATGTATTGATAATGTTGAACATACTCAAGAAAGTGATTTGATATCATAGACATGAACGTGGAATGTTAAGCATGCATATTTTTAATGATGCATTGCAAACTATGGTTGCATTATGGTTTTAAAAAGTTGTATTGATGATTTTGTGTAGAGCTTCCTCACTAAGCATGTTTGCTTAGGCTCTCTTTTCATCTTTGCAGAAAAATAAAGGCACTTGGGGCTTCGTTCGAGGCAAGGAAACCAAGGGGAAAGATTACTACAATTTTGGTATGTTTTTGGCAAATAAATAGGGGTATGACAATATGTAACCCAACCTATGTGAGGAGTGTGTACTTAGACTTTGGCTTATATTGTAATAAGACCTTTGTTGCTTGTTTGTTAATTGTTGGACTATGGAATTGTTTGGATTGTCGAATCATGTACTTGCATGATTGTTATGTTTTTAATCATCTCCTAGGAAGCATGCCTATAGTTCGGTTGATGTCCATGACATTGTTAATCGTGTGTTATAAGTTATTAAGTATGCTTAGGAATTATGCATATAGTCGAAAGAGATCAATAGTTGTGTATTGAATTGTTAGTGTTCACTTAGTGTAACGGAACTTTAGGTTCCAGGCTCAAAGTTTCGAAACCTCTGGGAAGGTTCCGAAACTATTGTCAAATAGTTTCGAAACCTTCAGGAAGTTTCGAAACCTTACGGGCAATTTCAATTCTGGGAAGCTACTGGACGTGAAAAAGTTTCGAAATTTTCCAGGAAAGTTTTGAAACCTTTTTCAAAAAGTTTCGAAACCTCTGGGAAGGTTTCGAAACCTTTGACTACCAAGGATTGAAAGTTGCTGGAAATTATATTTTAGTCCCGGATATTTTCCTTTGTTCGATTAAGGTACCTACAGATGTTATTTTGAGCTGAGATTTTGCATGCATGTATAAAGTTGGTTTAATTTCAAGATAGTTAACCTAATTTGGATAAAGTCCTTGTATTTTGGAAGATTTACATTTTGGTCCCTAAATTAGAGAAACATACAATTGATGATGTTAGAATGATCCGTTTGAGTTGAAATTTGTTGTGAAGAACACTTGAGTGTTTAATTGAATATTGATGGAAAGAATTTCTACTTTACTAATTAAATTTCAAAGTTTTATGTTTTAGTCCGTAATTCACTTAAGTGTTTAATCGGATATTTGTTTATAATTGATTTGTTCTGTTAATGCCTTTTACAAGACCTTGACATGTAGGAATAATATTATGCATCTAGGAAAGATAAAACAAAAAAAAGTATAACGGTTTTTGGGTTGTTTATCGAATCGGACCTTCGCGGGTTTGGTTTGATATTCCCCGTGTAACCCGTTAGTGCCGATTCCGTCTAGGCCGGGCTAAGGGGGTTACATTTGGTGGTATCAGAGCCAGGTTTTTAAAGTGTGTAGTTGGTTGGTTAAAGCATATGTAGGATTGCTAAGTTGTGTGTTTAAATGTGCGATTGATCATGATATATGTGATTGAGCATGATATGTTGTTGGTGTGTGAAGATCTATTCATGATGATTGTACTTTGAGTAATGATGGTTAAATTGGGGTTGTCGGTTACACATTGCCAATGCCAACATATTTTCAGATGCTCTCAGTTTTTCCTTGGATCTTGCCCGAATGTAAGTTTGTTTTATTTTAATATTATGTTTTAAACTGCATGTTTAAAGTTTTTAGAATATACTTCTGAGACGTAAGTCACTAGCTAGTGTTGGTATGAACATTGATGGTCAAGAATGAGGGTGAATGACTGCTAGGGGAGAGTAATTTCTTCCTCCTCTATGAGTGTGCCTTCGATTAGGCAGAAGGTTAGTTTGTGGTGTTGCACCATTCTTTCAGGTGTGTTTTAGTCTGCTTAAGGTGGTACAACTGTTGCTAATCTGACTTGGGAGTAGTTAACAAGATAATAGTTGAAGTTGTTGGAATTGAGGATGTTATTTGCAAGTGTGAACAATAATCATGCCTAGAGTAAGAGCACATATATGTATATATCTATAGATAATGTAGGACATGCATACATTCTTGAGTATGACATTAGAAATTGCATTTACATGCACATGCACTTGCATAGGCACTTATGAGGGTATACAGGAAATCATGCATACATTTGTTCAGACTTGCGAGTGGTTCCTTGAGGATGCAGGTGGAGTGTGGATGGTTCTTTTAGGGTGAAGGTGTGGAAAGAAAAGGTTGAAAGGACTTTCTTGTGGTGTTGAGCTGAATATTTAGTGGGCAAGCTACCCTTTTGGTTAGGGAATAGTCTTGGATGAAGAATGAGTAGTTGGTCTCAAAGTTGTGAATGTTTGAAACCGAGGTAAATACCCTGAGTTATGGTTAGTTTAAGTTGGTCATTACTAAAGGTAAGGGTTGAGTTTTGCGGATTCTTTCTAGTTAGGATTTGGAGGTTGTAACAAGGTTGCAGCATGTTTTGTAAAGTAAGGCGGGTCGGTATTTTTCTGAGTGATGTGAAATTATTTTATGGAAATTACATGGAATTCTTTGTAGTATGGTTAGTGTGAAGTTAGATCGGGGGTTGTGATCGATTTTGTATGGTCAGGATGGAAGTAAAATATGAGATATATATTGGTATGGGAATTATGGTATCGGGGGTTTGAATTATATATTGTTGTGACCTTGAGAGGTTTGGCTGTACTATAAATGAGGAAAGTGTACATATCGGGTTTACAAGATGTTAAGTTGGATATACCTCGGGTAACGTTAGTTTTTGATGATGTTTGAAGTGGTGTATCGGAGACCGCTGGATAATTTATGGTTTGTATCGGTTGTTCAGTCTTGTGGGTTTGCTTTTATCGAAAAGTGTTGTGAGGTTTTGTGTTCGGTGGGTTCGTGTTTGCGGATGTTTCATCAATATGGTTACTGCTTTAGCAAGGTTATAAAGTAAGAGATGTTGGAGCTAGTGGAAGGAATAGTTCTACAAGCTTAGATTTTGTTGTGGTATAGGTTGGATAAGAATTGGTTTATCGATGAGTTGATATTGGGAAGGAGTTTTGGGCTAAGTGTCAAGGCACTTAATGATGTGTAGATTTTAAAGTTGAACCATGGTGTTGAGTTGGTTATGGTGGCTAAACCTTGAGTTGAAGGTGTTATCATTGAGATGAGTACAATGTTGGGTTTGACACAAAGTTGGTAGGTTTCTTATATGGTATGTTTTGTAGAATGTTAGCAATCGGGGATGACTTGGCTTACATAAGGATGCTTACAATGGGAGTTTGTTATGTGGGGTAATCCAGGGTTGTGTGGAGTTACGAGGAAAGATGTTCGGTTAACCTATAGGGAGACCTAGTTAAATGGCGGAGCTATGAGCGGGACTCTACCTTGGTAAAGTTGATCGGGGACAAGTTGTGGCAAGGTGTTTATTGAGGGTCTAGTGAAGGATATGTTCTTGGCAAGGTTTAGTTTTGTGTTGAGAATTTTTTTTATGTTAGGTGAGCCGCATTATTGTTTCGAAAAGTACCGAGATGGAATGGTGTCTTGATCGAGGCTTATGGTAATCTTTTTCTGTGTGGTTGGTGGTAAGTGTTGTGGTAGAAGGTGGGGAAACATGTGTTTTCGATTGAGCTTGTTTGAATTATGTTTGAATCATGTCTATATGTTTATCTCGCTGATAAGGTAAGAGTGAGTATTAATCTTCTTTGGGTTATTATTAGTTGTAAAGGTGCCAAGGTTGAAGTTCGAAAGAATCATCATAAGTTTAGTAGTAAGTTCTATGGATGGTATGGAGTCTTCTTTTGAGGGTTGTTGGATCAATCATTTGTTTTTTTACGGTTTTCTTGGGTTTCTAAGTCCCATTGGAAAGGTGTATGAGTGGTGTATCTATAATATATTGAGATTTGAGAGTTTCTAAGACCGACATAGGTTACCGTTTGGATGTTGGGTTTTATGATTCATAAGTAAATGGATGATATGCTGTGATGTTGTGATATGGTTAATATGACTCATAATGAAGTTGTTGGTGGTGGTGGAGTTGTGTGAGACAGTGTTGGCAGTTTTGTGCAGAGTTAGTTTGAAGCTTGTTGGTGGAGCATTATTATGTGGTTGTAGGTTGGCGAAAGGCTTAGTTGGTTACCTTATATGTGGGAGGATGTCGAAAATTAGGTTAGTTCGATGGTGGTGGTATGGAAACCGTTGCGGTTATCAAAAATTAGTTATTAATCATAGGTAAGAGAAAGGAAGTTTCCTTTTGAGTTATGTTTTTTGTAAAGGTTGAGATGGTGTAGTGGGTTGTGCATTGTTGCTTTAGTGTGAGGAAAGAATCTATTGATTATCCGGAGAGGATAAGTGTGGGTTGTCTGTTGCATACCATCCGGGGAAAGGCTAATATGATGACTGAATCATTAAGCCGTAAGAAGGAAGTTGAGTTGAGGGTGATGTTTGCTAAGTTGAGTATTTCAAAGGAAGGTGGTGGAGTGGTGGAGTTGTAAGTAAAACCTATTTTGGTTGAGATGATCAAGGTGAAACAGTTAGAGGATGAGGCTTGGGTACCTTTTGTGGAGTATATTACTGAGGGTAGACCAACCGAGTATCTTTTTGATGAGAATGAGATGTTGTGGTTTAAGGGTCAGATTGTGGTGTCGGATGATGTTGAGTTGAGGTAAGCTATTTTTAGCAGAAGCACATACTAGTCCGTTTGCTATGCATCCGGATAGAGTGAAGATGTATAGTGATCTTAAAGGTGTGTACTTTTGGATTGGTTTAAAGAAAGATGTGACGGAGTCCAAGAAGGATTTTATATGGTTTATTGTTGATAGGTTTTCAAAGTGTGCACATTTTCTTGCCGTGCATACGACGTGTTCTATGGATAAGTTGGTAGAGTTGTATATTTCTGAGGTGGTGAAGTTGCATAGTGTGCCTAAGTTGATCATATCGGATAGAGATCCGCAGTTTACATCTAAGTTTTGGGGAGTTTGCAGGTTTCTTTGGGTACGAGGCTTAGCTTTAGTACAGCTTATCATCTTCAGACGGATGGTCAGTCTGAACGTGTTATTCAGACTTTGAAGGATATGTTGAGGTATTGTATCATTGAGTTTCAAGGTTCTTGGGAAAAACAGTTGCCTTTGGTGGAGTTTGCATATAACAATTGCTCCAAGCGAGTATATAGATGGCACCGTTTGAGGCTTTATACGGGCGTAGGTGTTGTACACCTTTGTGTTGGAAAGAAGTTGGGCAAAAGTGTGTTTCTTTGCCTCGAGTTTTAAAAGATATGGATGAGAAGGTTAAGTTGATATGTGCTAAACTTAGGAAGCTTCGGATAGGCAAAAGTCCTATGTCGATTTAAAGCACGGAGAGATAGAGTATGTTGTTGGAGATAAAGTGTTTCTTTAAGGTTCTCCATGGAAGAAGGTGATGAAGTTTGGACGTAAGGGTAAGTTGAGTCCTCATTTTATTGGACCATATGAGGTGTTAGAGCAAATTGGTCCTGTTGTTTATCGGTTGAGGTTGCCGGTGAAGTTAAGTTGGATGCATTATATTTTTTTCAATGTATCGATGCTTCGTAAGTATAGTTTAGATCCTTCTCATGTTGTTCTAGTAGAGGAGTTTGAGTTAAGAACGTATATGAGTTATGAGAAGGAACCAGTGAGGATTTTTGATATGGATACAAAAATTCTTCAAGGAAGTACCATAGATTTGATTAAAGTACTTTGGAAATATCGAGGTGTCGATGAGGCGACTTGGGAGACAAGGAAAAAAAGTATGGAGGAGCAGTTTCCTCACTTATTTACTTCAGGTAAATTTTAAGGACAAAAATTTTTTTTAAGAGGGGGGAGAGTTGTAACATCCAGATTTTGGGGTTATTAGTTAAGGTATTAGTTAGGAGAATTCGATTCGGGTCGAATCGGGTTCTCCGGTTCGTTATTTCGGAGAAATATAAAATGAAAATATTTTATATTAGAAAAGTAATGATTTTGGAATATGGTTTAAAATATTCAGAAGATGTTTCAAAATTAAAAGAAAGTAATTTGGACTTTATATTGATTTTTTAATTATGCTTAATTATGCATAAATGACCAATTTGTAATTTTTGGAAAATTTGGAGGATTTATTTTGTAATTTTCAAAAATTTGATGTTTTAGTGACTAAATTGAAAAGCAAGCTAAACTTAGAATCTTTAGAGGGCCATAAACTCATTTTAAATTTTTAATAATGATTTATTCACCAAAATGCTTTTTAATTACTTTAATTAAAGATGATAAATCATTTTCTCTCAAAACTACTTTTTTCTCTCATCTTTTTCTCTCATTTTCTCTCCATTCTCCTTCATCTTTTCGCTTCAATTCCCTGCTGATTTTTGCATCTTTTTCAACAAAGATTACATCATTTTAATCATCTTTCCATCATTTATAAAATCTAACTATCAATTTTATCAAATCAACACCAAATTGCAAGGAATCAAGAAGGAGAAATTGCATCTTTTTGGTGAATAGATCTTGAAGATAATTTTCTGGATTTTTAATTCTTTTCTAAGGTTCTTTATTGAAATTCCCAAGTATTAGCTTGCTAATCTTTGAATAAAAACTTAATCCTATGTTTTTAATATTAGATCTAGTGATTTTGTGAATGTTTTTGTGAAATCTTTTTGAATCTCATTCAATGCTGGAATTAGATAAATTCAATTATGTTTTTATGTTAATTAAATAATTAATTGAGTCTTCATTTGATAGCAGATTAATTTAATCCCGGAATTATGCAATCGGTGTAGTTTTAAGGTGCTTTTGGTTGTTTTAGGGGCTGTTTTAGATGCTTTAATGTTGCTGGAGATATAAGATGGTTTGGATTTGTTTTTGGTTCATAATTGAAGTGGATTAGATGTTCGATTCATTAGATTTTGCGCTGATATTGTTCGGATGCGTTTTGGCTTAGTTTACGGTCTTTTCGACTAAGTTTTCGGTAGTTTTATGGTGATCGGATATGGCTGTTGGTTTGAGCATGTTATGATGTGAGAATGCTCTATTTTTAATGTTGTAGAAGAGGTACAAGAAGGTGCTTGAGTGCTAGTGCGTTGGTGCGATCATCGGATAGCGGCGGAAGCTCGTTTCGCTTGTTGGTGAGTGTTTTCGGACTTAAAGCGAATCGCGTTTGGTACGGTTCTGTTTTGGGGACTATGGAAGAGTGTGAAAATCTTCCATAGTTCAAGAGTAAGTGAAGTAAATGATTTTGATATATTAACATGAGCTTCGGCTACATTCGATAAAGACATTGATGTTAGTAATGCAACGTGATTTTTGGAAATGCATAAATATGATTTTGAATTTGTGCATGCATGAGATAATTGTTGAAAATGCATGGTTTAAAAAGACATACATTGTTAAGGAAAACATGGAAAATGAATTTGGAATATATGTGGTTATTTGCCTTTAAATAAAAGGTGCCATTGGGCATGACTTTCGGTTCATTTGTTGAGCATATTATGGATGCATTATGAGCTAAAAATGAATTGGAATATTATATGGTTATTTGCCTTGAAATTGATGGTGCCGTTGGGCATGGCTTTTGGTTCATTTGTTGAACATATTATGCATGCATTATGAGCAGTAAGTTATCATACACATTTAATTATGATATTGGCTTAGTGACACTAACTTTAGATTCGAATACGAATGACATGTCATTAGGATTGTCTTAAGTGCACTATAAACAAAATTGAGAATACAGAATATTGCCTACACGTAACAAGGGTGACTTTGTGTCCAACCGTGTATGGTAGAGCCGCCTATAAGTAACAAGGGTGACTATGTGTCTGATCGTGCGTGGTAGTGCTATAATGGTGACTTCGTGTCATGTCAATGGTGACTTCGTGTCATATCAATGGTGACTTCGTGTCATGACGAGATAATGGTCTCTAACAATAGATTCGTGTATTCGGTGAACTCAAGGTTCACATTAAGTGGTCACTAGAAGCCAATATGCATACATGGAATAAAAGAGAACATTGTGTCACATTCATGTAATGTATTGATAATGTTGAACATACTCAAGAAAGTGATTTGATATCATAGACATGAACGTGAAATGTTAAGCATGCATGTTTTTAATGATGCATTGCAAACTATGGTTGCATTATGGTTTTAAAAAGATGCATTGATGATTTTGTGTAGAGCTTCCTCACTAAGCATATTTGCTTAGGCTCTCTTTTCATCTTTGCAGAAAAATAAAGGCACTTGGGGCTTCGTTCGAGGCAAGGAAACCAAGGGGAAAGATTACTACAATTTTGGTATGTTTTTGGCAAATAAATTGGGGCATGGCAATGTGTAACCCAACCTATGTGAGGAGTGTGTACTTAGACTTTGGCTTATATTGTAATAAGACCTTTGTTGCTTGTTTGTTAATTGTTGGAGTTTGGAATTGTTTGGATTGTCGAAGCATGTACTTGCATGATTGTTATGTTTTTAATCATCTCCTAGGAAGCATGCCTATAGTTTGGTTGATGTCCATGACATTGTTAATTGTATGTTATAAGTTGTTAAGTATGCTTAGGAATTATGCATATAGTTGGAAGAGATCAATGGTTGTGTATTGAATTGTTAGTGTTCACTTAATGTAACGGAACTTTAGGTTCCAGGCCCAAAGTTTCGAAACCTCTGGGAAGGTTCCGAAACCATTGTCAAATTGTTTCGAAACCTTCAGGAAGTTTCGAAACCTTACGAGCAGTTTCAATTCTAGGAAGCTATTGGACGCGAAAAGTTTCGAAATTTTCCAGGAAAGTTTTGAAACCTTTTTCAAAAAGTTTCGAAACCTCTTGGAAGGTTTCGAAACCTTTGACTACCAAGGATTGAAAGTTGCTGGAAATTATATTTTAGTCTCGGATATTTTCCTTTGTTCGATTAAGGTACCTACAGATGCTATTTTTAGCTGAAAATTTGCATGCATGTATAAAGTTGGTTTAATTTCAAGATAGTTAACCTAATTTTGATGAAGTCCTTGTATTTTGGAAGATTTACATTTTGGTCCTTAAATTAGAGAAACATGCAATTGATGATGTTAGAATGATCCGTTTGAGTTGAAATTTGCTATGAAGAACACTTGGGTGTTTAATTGAACATTGATGGAAAGAATTTCTACTTTACTAATTAAATTTCAAAGTTTTATGTTTTAGTCCTTAATTCACTTAAGTGTTTAATCAGATGTTTGTTTATAATTGATTTGTTCCGTTAATGCCTTTTACGAGACCTTGACATGTAGGAATAAGATTATGCGTCTAGGAAAGATAAAACAAAAAAAAGTATAACGGTTTTAGGGTTGTTTATCGAATCGGACCTTCGCGGGTTTGGTTTGATATTCCCCGTGTAACCCGTTAGTGACAGTTCTGTCTAGGCCGGGCTAAGGGGGTTACAATTTTTATTTCTTTTACAGAGCAAGAAGATAAAATAAGGGATATTGAGTAGACCAATCCCTGTGTAGATGCTACACGATAATACTTATCACTTTATTGCTTGCGACATGTACACTTGCACTATTTGCGCACTTTTTACACGTAACAAGTTTTTGGCGCCGTTGCCGGGGATTAACAACTAAATTTTGTTTTCTTTATTTTCTTGCTTTTAGTTACTCTTGTTTTTATTTTACTTTGTTTTTTTTTGTATGATCAGGGCAATCCCAATCAACCCTTTGTATGAACTAGATCCAGAGATCGAACGTACGCATCAAAGTTTGAGGAGACAAATCCAAGCAGCTATGGCAGATAAACCAGTAGAGCAGAATTTACCCGCTGTCAATGGAGGTCTTTTGCTGCCACCACTACCGCGGAAACTCAATTTCAGAGATTTCCTGGAAAAGGATTTGAATGGGTTAAATCCTGGAGTTGTCACACCAGAAATCGAAGCAAACCACTTTGAACTAAAACCTGTCATGTTCAATATGCTCAATACTATTGGACAATTTGGTGGATCTTTAACAGAAGATGTCAGGAAACATCTTAAGTCAATTATGGAAATTTGTAATTCATTCAAAATCCAAGGAGTCCATGAAGATGTCTTGAGATTGAAACTGTTTCCCTATTCATTGAGGGATAGGGCAAAAACCTGATTAAATAGCATTCTAGTAGGATTTATAGGATCTTGGAGTGAATTATATCGTGATTTCATTACACGATCTAATCCTACTAACTTATATGATCGTATTCGTAATGAAATTGCTTCTTTTCGGCAGGTAGATGATGAACCTATGTATGAGACATGGGAACGCTATAAGGAGCTACTACACAAGTGTCCTTTACACGGATTTGCATTGTGGACACAAGTGACCATGTTTTACAATGCTATCAATGCCCTAACAAGGATGATGTTAGATGCCTCGGCCAATGGAACACTCCTTGAAAAATCACCTGAGGAAGCTATTGAAATTTTAAACAAACTCGTAAAGAACAACTTTCAATTCCCTAATCTAGGCGAGGAGTAAGACGCCAAGCTATAGTGAATGAGTTGGAAACATCCAATTTAGTGGCAACACAATTGCCCTCTCTTACTAAGATGGTGCAAAACATGCAATTACAACATAATACTCATGAGGTTAAGGTAATAGATTCTTTCTGTAATTTATGTGGAGGTAACCATAGTTCTAAATGTATAAAAATCAGGAATCTAGCCTATATGTTGGAAACTAAAATAGGAACAACATGATGATCAACACATATAATCCATCATGGAAAAGGCATCCCAACTTCTCATGGAGTAACCCTAACAATGCCTTGAATCCAACTACTCAACCCTCAGGTTTCTAGCAACCAATGCCAATGTAATATCTACCGCCGCAACAAGTACATCAACCAATGCCGCAGTAGCAGATGCAGCAGCAGCAGCCTACAAGTTCACTCGAAAATTCTCTTAAGGCCTTTATGATGAAAATAGAATCATACATGGCAGAGAATAGTGATGCGTGTAAAAAGATGCACAATTAGTGCAAGTGTACACGTCAAGTAATAAAGTGATAAGCAATTTATCGAGTATCGTCTCCTCAGGGATTGGTGTACTTAATATCCTTCCTTCAGTCCTCTTGCTTCTGTAAAATAAAAGTAAAAACACAATTTAGTTTGATATCGAATTAACTAACTAAACTAACTAAGGTAATAACAATTATGAGAGGGAGATAGTAGGATCTAGTTGTGTTGTATTGTGGATTCGATTGATCTGCTTCTTGTTCAATGCAATTGTACTACACTACCTCGGCAGTACTGCAGATACTGTCTCGGCAGCAACAATGTTCTCTGCTGCGACAATCCCTTGCTCTTGGATAGATTTACCAAAGTTCGGCAAAGTGTCCTTGTATGGTTTCGCTTATCCCTAAGTCGAAACGTTGTTGAAGGTCAGTCCTTAATGATATCTCTCAGCGTTAATCCATTATAACCAACAACCAATCCCACACTTCTTTTAGCCGCTGAAACTCTTAACCTATCCCTAGGGTGAGTTAGTATCCTCCAATCAAGTTGAATACCGCACTTACTCCTTTTGTGAGTCTAACTCTCTCGAGTATAGACAAATAGATTACTTATAAACTTCCCTCTCGGGCTTGGATGCAAGAACAAAGAATGGCAAATAATAACCAAACTTTGATATTTTATTGCATTGAAATAAGAATCAAAATACAATCCCTTCTCGCAAATACTTAACAACCTTCACCAACACCCTAAGAAGGCTTAGAACATGATGGGAAGAATTGTTCCTAAGAATCTCTCAAAATTCGTCTATCTAACTCTCTCTATATTTTTCGTCTCTCTAAACCCTAGGACGATTGTGCCTTATATAGGCTTGGCCTAGGGCAAACCTTTCCTAATTAGAGTACAACTTGGAGTAGGGAACAAGTTATGTACATAGGGTAAAAATCTCCAAGTTTGATCTTCTAGAAGGTTTCATCTCGCATGGCCTTGTCCTTGGGCTTTTCTTGTATTGTTCAGCTCCGAATCTTGGGCTTCTTGCTCAACAACGCTTTTCTCAATTTTCTCTTTTAGATGCCAGCCATATTGCCTTTTTCTTCTCTACTACCTCGGCCTTATTCTGTTGCCTCGGTAGTATTTGTTCATGCACAGATAACAGAATGTAGTAAAGTCCACCTTTTCTACCAATATAATCCTTATTGGCATAATCCCTAAATATATCACATTAAGTCCATGCATTGGTTCAAGTAGGTGTAGAATTGATGATAAGTGCCCATGAAAAGTGTAAAAAATGATAGTGAGTTGAGCAGTTATCACACCCCCAAACTTGAACTATTGCTTGTCCTCAAGCAATGCAATCCATTAATTTGTCAAACTCTATTCTCGCTTGGTCTTATGCTTCCATCTATTATCCCCACCATAACTATGTCTATCCTTTAGACTCAACTTTTCGATTTCCTTAAGTGTATACTTAGAAGACATGCTATAAGGCTAGTGTGTGTGTATGCGTGTGTGTGTGTTTGTGGACAAGTTTGAGTAAAGGCCTTCTTAGATAAACTCTAAGTTCAAGATAAGTAAACTTGATTTTTGTGTACTCTTCATATAACAACAATTCTTTGAGCCAATTTCGGGTACCTTAAGTATTGTGTTTTCTACTTCTTATTTCTTTATTTCTTTATTTCTTTTGTTATTCCTTTATGCATACTAGAGCTAGTTTCGGGCATCTCTAGCATGAAGAAGAGTTTTTCCTAGAGCCGGTCGTAGGCACTTCTAGTCACTTTTCCAAATTCTAAGTCTTTATCACCTAAGTTTATTAAAAGAATTCCTATAGCCAAACAAGTCCCAAAAGTGTTTTTAAAGTTCAACCTTATAGCAAACTTCTAAGTTTTTCTCCTTAAGTATCCTAAAATCAAGTCTTCAAAATAGATCCTAACTATGGTAAGGAGAAAGATTTCTATTGCCTTTAAGAATAAACTAAGACAATACTAATGAAAGGCAGTACAAAAGTATGACAACAGTTTTAAGTATAGTGGTGGATATAAAACAAAAAATTTATCACTAAAAACTTCCTTTTCATGGTAGGGTCGCGGCAGTAGATAGCCTCGGCAGTGGCTCTACACCCCTAAAATCAAATCAAGCATTGTCCTTAATGCTTAATTTAGGGGTAGACAGTACGTAAAAATTATAAGCAGATAAAAAAATAGTTTATATAGGCAATAATAAAAAAAAACAATTAATATGATTCGGAAGAACTTTCTTCCACAGTTTGTCTCCTTGGTCTGGTTGCTGATGGTTGTCCCCTTTGTGATGGTGATGGCCTGCTCTTCTCGGTGGCTGAACTCTCATAGTTGTTGCCCTTTTTATTGGCGCATTGACTTCTTCTCCTCCTTCATCGTCTGTATCCATGATTTCTGTGCCTCTTTCGTTTTCTGGATCTGCCCCAGCATGCTGGATGGTGGATTCGGCAGTTGATGAGCTCTGATGAACGTAGGCGTCTATCTCAATCGATAGACTACCCATTGGTATCGACGATCTTGGGGGAGTGCTGAAAACTCCTCTTCTCTTCGAAGGTCTTCTGCTTGAGGATGATGTCACGGCAGCGTCTGCTGCCCTAGATGGGCCAGTTGCGTGAAACTACTACTACGGTCTGGAGGTAAAGAATGGCCTCGGCCCTAGGGCTGGAGTGGTCTCTGTGTATGGTGCTGCCGTTACAAATTTGTTTGTAGGGCATGCTAGAAATTGTACTCCTTGGTTGGGTAATTTTGTATCATCATCTGAGCGAGGGTGATGTTGAAGTCTCGTTGGTATTCCATGTATCTTTGTTAGTGAAGGTCCATGGCTTCCATCCTCTAAAGAATTTTCTGGTAGGGGTCTGCTGCGGCAGGGGCTTCGATAGTGTCTGGCATCTCTACTGTGTATTGAGCTCCGACAGTGAAATCAGCAGTAAATTGCTGTGGAGTTGCCTGGACAGTTTCTGCCTGTGTGATCTGCATCACTCTGTGGCAGAATTCTCTTGTCCATCATTGTCTTGTTGGCGTGTAATCGTTGGTGTCTTCTACTGGTACTCCTGCAGCAATGCATAAACCAGATATTAAACATGGGAAATATAATGGTCCACGTTCCTTCTTACCACAATCATGAATTTCTCGAAGAATGATCTCTCCAACATTAATGCTCCTCTTGTTGATGATTGACTGGATCAACACTAATCTTTTACAGTTCACTATGTTGTTGTGGGAAGAAGGGATGAGGCGTCTCTTAACGAATGTGTACCACAATTTTGCCTCGGGCTTGAGGCTTTGCCTTGTTATAGAACCTCTGTAACCCCTTTAGCCCGGCCTATATGGAATCGACACTAATGGGTTACACGGGGTATATCAAACCAATCCCGCAAAGGTCTGATTCAATAAACAACCCTAAAACCGTTATATTTTTTTTCTTCTATATGCATAATTGTATTCCTATATGTCAAGGTCTCATACAAGACATTAACGGAAACAATCCTATCACAAACAAACATCCAATTAAACACTTAAGTAATTTAAGGACTAAAACGTAAAACTTTTAAATTCTAATAACAAAGTAGAAATTTTTTTCATCAATGCTCAATTAAACATACGAGTATCCCTCACGGAAAATTTTAAGTCAAACGGAGCATTCTAACTTTATCAATTGTATGTTTCACTAATTTAGGAACGAAAGTGTAAATCTTTCAAATTATAAAGACTTTTTCCAAATTGAGTTAGCCATCATAGAAGCCTTTACCGAAAATAACCAAAACTCATGATAATGCATCAAAATCATTTATTTTACTTAATCTTGAACTATGGAATATTTTTACTATTCTATAGCCCCCAAAATAGAACAGAACCAATTCGATTCGCTTTAAGTCTGAAAAAACTCACCGACAAGCGAAACGGGCCTCCACCGATGCTCCGATGGTAACGCCAATGCACGAGCCACTTAAGCACCTTCTTTCACTACCTCTACAACATTAAAAAAAGCATATTCATATCATAACATGCTCAAACCAGCAAGCACATCAAACCTCCACAAAACTACCGAAAACTTAGCCGAAAAGACTGAAAACTAAGCCGAAACGCATCCGAACAATATCAGCCAAAAACCTAATGATTCTAACATCTAATCCACACTAATTATAAACCAAAAACATATCTAAATCATCCTTATACCTCCAGAAATATTAAAACACCTAAAACAGCCTCCAAAACAACCGAAAATCAACTTAAAACAACACCGATTGTATTATTCCGAGATTAAATTAATTTATCATCAATTGAAGACTCAATTAATCAATTAAATAACATAATATCTTAATTAAATCCATCTAATTACAACATTGAATGAGATCTAAAAAGATTTCACAAAAATATTCATAAAATCATTAGATCTTGCATTGAAAACATAAAATCAAGTTTTATTTAATGATTAACAAGCTAATACTTGAGAATTTCAATAAAGAACCTTAGAAAAATAGTTAAAATTCAACAAAGTTACCTTAGGGATTTAATCCACCAAAAGATGAGAAATTCTCTCCTTGATTTCTTGAAAATTGATGTTGATTTGAAAAAATTAATGAGTAGGCTTTGAAGAGAATCAAATGATGAACAAAATGCAATAAATCTTGTTGAAAAAGATGAAGAAATTAGCAAACAATTGAAGAAAATTGATGAAGAAGATGGAGAGAAAATAGAGAGAAAATATGAGAGAAAATGATGAAAAAATAAGTGGTTAAGAGAGAATGAAATTATCATCTTTTAATAAACTAATTAAAAACCATTTTGGTGGATAAATCATTAATTAAAAATAAATTGGGTTTATGGCCCTCTAAGGATTCTAAGTATAGCTTGCTTTCTAATTTAGTCACTAAAAATAGAAATTTTCGAAAATCACACATTTAGTCCCCAAATCTTTTCAAAAATTACAATTTGATCATTAGTACATAATTAAGCTCAATTAAAAATCAATTTAAAGTTTAAATTACATTCTTTCAATATTAAAACATCATTTTAATATTCCTAAACCTTTTCACAAAAATTATTACTTATCCGATTAAAATATTATTATTTTATATTTTCCCGGAATAACGAACCGAAGAATCCGATTCGATCCAAATCAAATTCCCCTAACTAATACACAAACTTCTAACCCTAAAATCGGGATGTTATAACTCTTCCTCTCTTAAGAAAATTTCATCCTCGAAATTCTCACCTGAAGCAAACAAGTGAGGAACTGTTCCTACATACTTTTTCCTTGTCATCCAAGTTGTCTCTTCGACACCTTGGTGTTTCCAAAGCACTTTAATCAAATCTATGGTCTTTCCTCGAAGAACCTTTGTATCCACATCCAAAATCCTCATTGGTTCCTCCTCAAAACTTATATCCGCTCTTAACTCAATCTCCTCAACTATAACAACATGAGAAGGATCTGAACTATACTTACGAAGCATCGATACATGAAAAACATAATGCATCCAACTCAACTCCACTGACAACCTCAACCGATAAACAACAAGACCAATTTGCTCTAACACCTCATTCGGTCCAATAAAACGAGGACTCAACTT
Organism: Abelmoschus esculentus; assembly: GCA_035048815.1. Lineage (NCBI taxonomy): Eukaryota > Viridiplantae > Streptophyta > Magnoliopsida > Malvales > Malvaceae > Abelmoschus > Abelmoschus esculentus. The sequence continues at coordinate 13,117,468 of JAUCBN010000007.1, read as the reverse complement.
ACCTTACGTCCAAACCTCATCACCTTCTTCCACGGAGAAACCTTAAGAACACTTTGTCTCCAACAGCATACTCTATCTCTCCGCGCTTTAAATCGGTATAGGACTTTTGCCTATCTGAAGCCTTCTTAAGCTTGACACAAATAAGCTTAACCTCCTCATCCGTATCCTTCAACACTTGAGGTAAAGAAACATACTTCCGTCTATCTTCCTTCCAACACAATGATGCTCCACCAACAAGCTTCAAACTAACTTTGCACAAAACTGTCAACACTGTCTTAAGCAAACTCCATCAACAACAACAACTTCATTATGAGTCATATTAACCATATCACAACATCACAGCATATCATCCATTTACCTATGAATGATAAAACCCAACATCCAAACTGTAACCTATGTCGGTCTTAAAAACTCTCAAATCTTAACATATTATAGATATGCCACTCACACATCTTTCTAATAGGACTTAGAAACCCAAGAAAACCGTACTCAAACAAACGATTGATCCACCAACCCTCATAGGAAAACTCCATACCATCCATAGAACTTACCACCAAACTTATGACGATTCTTACCGACTTCAACCTTGGCACCTTTACTACTAATAGTAACCCAAAGAAAATTGTTACTCACTCTTACCTTATCAGCAAAATAAACATCTACACATGATTCAAACATAATCCAAACAAGCTTAGTCGAAAACACATGTTTCCACATCTTCTACCACAACACTTTACCACCAACCACACAGAAAAAAAATTACCATAAGCCCCGATCAAGATACCATTCCATCTCGATACTTTTCGAAACAACCATGCGGCTCACATAACACAAAATGATTCTCAACACAAAACCAAACCTTACCAAGCATATCCTTAACTAGACCCTCAACAAACACCTGACCACGACTTGTCCCTGATCAACTTTACCAAGGTAGAGTCTCGCTCATAACTCCACCATTTTACTAGGTCTCCCCTTAGATTAACCGAACATTTTCCCTCGTAACTCTACAACAACCCTGGCTTACCCCATATAACAAACTCCTATTGCAAGCATCCTTATGTAAGCCAAGTCATCCCCGATAGCTAACATTCCACAAACATACCATACAAGAAACTTACCAACTTTGTGTCAAACCCAACATTGTACTCATCTCAACGATAATATCTCCAAGTTAAGGTTTAGCCACCATAATCAACTCAACACCATGTTTAAGATCCACACATCGTTAAGTGCCTTGACAATTAACCCAAAACTCCTTCCTAATATCAACTCATCGATAAACCAACTCTTACCTTAACTATACCACAACAAAATCTAAGCTTGTAGAACTATTCCTTCCACCCGCTCTAACATCTCTTATTTTACAATCTTGCCAAAGCAGTAACCATATTGATGAAACATCCACAAACATGAACCCATCAAACACAAACCCTCACAACACTTTTCGAGAAAAGCAAACCCACAAGACTGAACAACCGATACAAACCATAAACTGTCCAACGGTCTTTGATACACAACTTCAACATCATCACAATCTAACTTTAGCCGAGGTATACCCAACTCAACACTTTATAAACCAAACATGTACACTTTCCTCCTTTATAGCACAACCAAAAACCTCTCAAGGTCACAACAATCCATGATTCAAACCCATGATACCAAAACTCTCATACCAATATAAATATATATCATATTTTACTTTCCACCCTGACCCATTATTCTTAATGGAAAAATGCCAGATCGGTCACAACCTCCGATCTAACCACACACTAACCATACTACAAAGAATTCTATGTAATTATTTATTTTTTCAACCAACATGACAATAAAACAACATTTTTTCCACAAAACAATTTCACATTACTCAGGAAAAATACTAACCCACCTTACTCTACAAAACATGCTGCAACCTTCTTACAATCTCTAAACCCTAACTAGAAAGAATCCGCAAAACTCAGCCTTACCCTTAGTAATGACCAACTCAAACTAACCATAACTCAGGATATTTACCTCAGTTTCAAACATTCACAACTCTGAGATCAACCACTCATTCCTCATCCAAGACTATTCCCTAACAAAAAGGGTAGCTTGCCCACTATACATCCAGCTCAATACCACAAGAAAGCCCTTTTAACCCCTTTTTTTCACACCTTTAACCTAAAAGAACCAACCACACTCCACTTACATCTTCAAGGAGCTACTCGCAAGTGTGAACAAATGTATGCATGACTTCCTCTATGCTCTCATAAATGCCTATGCAAGTGCATGTACATGTAAATGTAAATGCAATTTCTAATGTCATGCTCAATAATACATACATGTCCTACATTATCTATAGATATATAAATATATGTGCTCTTACTCTATGCATGATTATTGTTCACACTCACAAATAACATCCTCAATTCCAACAACTTCAACTACTATCCTATTGACTACTCCCAAGTCAGATTAACAACAGCCGTACCAGCTTCAGCAAACTAAAATACACCCGAAAGAATGGTACAACACCCTAAACTGACCTCCCTACATAACCGAAGGCATACTCACAAAGGAGTAGGAAGAAATTACTCTTCCCTAGTAGTCGTTTCATCCTCAATCTTGACCATCAATGTTCATACTAATACTGGCTCGTGACTTACGTCTCAGAAGCATATTCCAAAAACTTTAAACATGCAATTTAAAACATAATATTAAAACTAAATAAACTTACATTCGGGCAGGATCCAAGGGAAAACTGAGAGCATCTGAAAAAATATGTTGGCATTGACAATGTGTAACCGATAACCCCAGTTCAACCATCATTACTCAAAGTTCAATCATCATGAATAGGTTTTTACACATCAACAACATATCATGCTCAATCACACATATCATGCTCAATCGCACATTTAAATACACAACGTAGCAATCCTACACATACGTTAACCAACCAACTACACACTTTACAAACCTGGCTCTGATACCATCAAATGTAACACCCTTAGCCCAGCCTAGACGAAACCAACACTAATGGGTTACACGGGGAATATCAAACCAAACCCGCGAAGGTCCGATTCGATAAACAACCCTAAAACCGTTATATTTTTTCTCTTCTAGATGCATAATTGTATTCCTACATGTCAAGGTCTCATACAAGGCATTAACGGAAACAATCCGATCACAAACAAACATCCGATTAAACACTTAAGTAAATTAAGGACTAAAACGTAAAACTTTTAAATTCTAATGACAAAGTAAAAATTCTTTTTATGAAAGTTCAATTAAACATACGAGTATCCCTCACGGAAAATTTCAAGTGAAACAAAGCATTCTAACTTCATCAATTGCATGTTTCACTAATTTAGGGACAAAAGTGTAAATCTTTCAAATTAAAAGGACTTTTTCCAAATTGAGTTAGCCATCATAGAAGCCTTTACCGAAAATAGTCGAAACTCACGATAATGTATCAAAATCATTTACTTTACTTAATCTTGAACTATGGAAAATTTCCACACTATTCCATAGCCCCCAAAACAGAGCCGAACCAATTCGATTCGCTTTAAGTCCGAAAACACTCACCGACAAGCGAAACGAGCCTCCGCCGATCCTCCAATGGCAACACCAATGTACCAGCCACTTAAGCACCTTCTTGAACTACCTCTACAACATTAAAAACAGAGCATATTCACATCATAACATGCTCAAACTAGCAGCCACATTAAACCTCCACAAAACTACCAAAAACTTAGCTGAAAAGACCGAAAACTAAGCCGAAACGCATCCGAACAATATCAGCCCAAAACCTAATGATTCTAACATCTAATCCACACCAATTATGAACCAAAAACACATCTAAACCATCCTTATACCTCCAGCAACATTAAAACACCTAAAACAGTCCTTAAAATAATCGAAAATCGCCTTAAAACAACATAGATTGCATTATTTCGGGATTAAATTAATTTTCCATCAATTGAAGACTCAATTAATCAATTAAATAACATAATATCTTAATGAAATCTATCTAATTACAACATTAAATGAGATCTAAAAATATTTGACAAAAATATTCATAAAATCATTAGATCTAGCATTGAAAACATAAAATCAAGTTTTATTTAATGATTAGCAAACTAATACTTGGGAATTTCAATAAAGAACCTTAGAAAAAGAGTTAAAATTCGGCAAAGTTACCTTAGGGATTTGATCCACCAAAAGATGAGAAATCCTCTCCTTGATTTCTTGAAAATTGATGTTGATTTGTACAAATTAATGAGTAGGCTTTGAAGAGAATCAAATAATGAACAAAATGCAATAAATCTTGTTGAAAAATATGAAGAAATTAGAAATTAATTGAAGAAAATTGATGAAGAAAATAGAGAGAAAATATGAGAGAAAATAATGAGAAAATAAGTGGTTAAGATAGGATGAAATTATCATCTTTTAATAAACTAATTAAAAACTAATTTAGTGGATAAATCATTAATTAAAAATAAATTGGGTTTATGGCCCTCTAAGGATTCTAAGTATAGCTTGCTTTCCAATTTAGTCACTAAAAATAGAAATTTTTGAAAATCACACTTTTAGTCCCCAAATCTTTTCCAAGATTACAATTTGATCACTAGTACATAATTAAGCTCAATTCAGAATTAATTTAAAATTCAAATTACATTCTTTCAATATTAAAACATCATTTTAATATTCCTAAACCATTTCAGAAAAATTATTACTTATCCGATTTGAATTCGGCATAACGAACTGAAGAACCCGATTTGACCTGAATCGAATTTCCCTAACTAATACCCAAATTTTTAACCCCAAAATCGGGATGTTACAACCTCTATAGGCACTGGTTTCCCATGGAGTGTTGTTGTAACAGAGGTTGTCCTTGATTAATTCGTAGTCTTGTGTGGTGATATCTTCCATGAATTCGGCATGTCTATCACTGATGGGGATGATTCTATAAAAGTCGTTAATTACTTCTGCATCAAGACGGACAAGCTTGTCTCGGTAGTGGACAAAGAGATTATCCATGCTTGGCCCATGTGCCTAAAATTCCCGCCCGATGGTTGTATTAGACTGGCGAGATTGTATCAAGAAGAATTCTCATCTTGGTATTTAATCTTGTCCATTAAGTAACTGTCAATGCCGAAGTTCTCTTCCTTACTGATTTGAAATCCATGTTCTTCCCACAATTACCGAGCGAAAAAAGATCTGTTGAATCTTTGTGCCATAATCGCGAGAGCAAATCTGTTGTATGCTGCCATTGATGATTGTAGGATTGAGATTTTTGATCGAGAGTTTTAAAAAATTTCAAGAATAATTGTGAGAGTAAGAGTAGAATGCTAAAGAAATTCAAGAATGCAAGAGTGAATAGATCAAGAGAGGGATGTTGTTTATATAGGCCTTGGTAGTGTGACCGTTTTAACCACTAGCCGTTTTGTAGCCGTTTTGAATTTACTGCCTGTTAGCATTTACTACCGCGATGGAAAACTCGATAGATAGCCGTTACACTATTTTTGCCCGTTGGGATTTCTGTGACTTCTGACACTGTTTACTGCCCTCGACAGAGTTTCTGCACTGAACTACTTCTCTTTTATTCTCGATTTTATTGTCCTAAAAAGAAAACTTAAATAAACATGTTAATAATAAAAGAAAAATATTACTAGAAAAATAGAATATAAAAATAATAAAAATAAAATAAACATATAACTTCTAGATTAAAACTAATCATAATATAATAAAGTAGAATAGAAGGGAAGATATTAGGTTAATGGTGGAGTGCATGTAAATGCATCTCCCAAATTGCTTGTCTCTTTTTGGCCTAGTTTTTTCTGCAGTTGCTGGTCAATCCCTTCTTTATTTTTTGCCTCTCCATTGGTTTGAATTTTCTTACTAAATAGTCTACCGAGTGTGCTGCCTAGGCAGGATATTTTGGCATCTGCTTCAGTTGTTTGGAGGGCTTTGCACTCTTCTGGACCATCATGTTTTTTTAATTTGTTGAATGCATTGAGTTTGACTTGTTTATCATTTACCCTCATTGTCAACTCTCCGTTTTCCACATCTATTTAGGTTCATCTAGTAGCAAGGAAAGGTCTTCCTAGGATGATCGGTGCATTTTCGTCTGTTTCACAATCAAGGACAAGGAAGTCGACAGCGAAAATAAACTTGTTAACCCTTACCAAGATGTCCTCAATTTTACCTTCTGGATGCATATAGGATCTATCCACAAGTTGGAGCAGCACTATCGTAGGTTTTGCCCTTACTATACCAAGTTTCTAAAAAATTAATTTAGGCATAAGATTTATGCTTGCTCCTAGGTCACATAGTGCCTTTCCTTCATAATTGTTACCAATGGCACAAAGTATGGTAAAGCATCCAGGATCCTTCAGTTTGGGTGGCATGAAATTGTGCAAGATTGCCATGCATCCTTCAGTTGCTACCACTGTCTCAAACTCACCTATCTTCTTTCTCTTAGACACAATGTCTTTCAAGAATTTAGCATAGTTGGGGATCTGTTCAATTGCCTCAACAAATGGTAAGTTGATGTGGACTTGCTTCAGTATATCAAGGAATTTCTTAAACTGGTGGTCCTGTTTCTGTTTTTTCAGCCTATGGAAAAGGTGGTGGTGATCGCATCTTATCCATGTTAGAGTATGCCCAAAGACCAATCATATGATGATTGTATGGATACTTTCATCTATCAATTTTATTGAATAAAGGCATTGCATTTTTTGTTTTCAGATATATGTGTCACATAAACTGAGAAACAATAAGGTCCATATAATAATATATGTATTATTATTAAAAGATCCTTAGTCAAGTATTATTATGGGTATGGACAATAATAATACGCTTAAGACTAACATGTGATAAATTGATGACAATGAGTTGTCATTGACATAGAGATGTCAGAATTAATACATGAATATATTAGTAGAGAATAATATATTGGATTGACCCACTATGAGCATATATCTTGGATTATTATGTGACGGTCACGATATTGCTCATAGTGACAACTATATGTATAATCCTTAGACTTGAGATTATTACTATCTCAGCATACGTTGTTTTATGTTTTGATGCAGTTAAATGTGTTTCGTAATTAGTTACACTATAAAAACTGACATTGAACATATTACAATATATGTAGTGAGATGTGAATAATCAAGATAGGATTTGTCCTTCCTACATAATAGGAAAATATATCAAAGGCCACTTGATTGAGTGAGACTAAAAATGTATGGCCATGCTTGAATATGTTGATATGAGATATCACAAATTATTCATTAATAGTAGTCCACTCTAGATATCTAGAAACACTAATAATAGGCTATACAAGTGTGACTATTCCAAGACTTGTGCCTATTAAAGATATAAAAGGACAAAAGGATATAATACATTAAAAGAGTTGGCCACGGACATGATACATCGAATCATGATCTCTTGTAACTTAGATGACAATGATATATTACTAGATGTCACTCATTATTTTTAATATTAGAATTGTTCTAATATTATTACTAACGTTACAATGAGCCTACAGGGTCATACCAAATGGTTGAAACAGAGCAAAAATATATAAGTATAAGTAGATTATATTTAATCCCGAATTTTAAATAAAGAATATAATTAAAGTAATTATATCCCTTTTAAATTCGAATTAAATATAGATACTGATATTTAAGGAATTAATTAAAGTAATTATTTCCTATAAACCAAATCAGAATCAAACTCTTATACCTAGGGTTACACCTATATAAAGGATCAATTGGTCTAGCAGCCAAGATAGGGAATTCCGAATTCCAAACCCTAGAATCACGAGAAACAGTTTTTTCGATATTTGCTCTCTTAACCGGGTGAACTGAGTAGAGGCCGAGACGATATTCGTGGAGGCTAAAGATTCGAATTGTCGAACAATCGTGATTATCACAAATCTAGTTGCTGTTTTTGCTACTTATCAAGGAACCCAATGTAAGTCATCGTATCTCTTTCTCTCGATTTCGGATTAAATGTACATGGATGACTGGAAAGACCGTCGTAATTTTGTTTCGCTGCGCCATGGGGTGTGCCGGCGGTCCCAGCAATCCAGGATTTCATTAGATTGGAATTTAATACATGGGACCACTGTTTGTCTCGCTTTCTCGGCAGGAAGTACAGGTGCTGCCGAGCTTTCTGCTGGGGCATCATCTTTTTCTTCAGTTTGTTCAGCATCCAACTCCTCCTTATCTGTATCCTCCTGTATTGCTGGTGGAGCTTTGCTTGCTAACTTGCCCATTGTTTTCTTCAATTGTAGGCCACTTGTAACCCCCTTAGCCCGGCCTAGACGAAACCGACACTAACAGGTTACACGGGGAATATCAAACCAAACCCGCGAAGGTTCAATTCGATAAACAACCCTAAAACCGTTACATTTTTTTTATTTTATCTTGCCTAGATGCGTAATCTTAATGCTACGTGTTAGAGTCTCACATAAAGCATTGTCGGAAACACATTAACTAACAACAAACATCCGATTACACACTAACAAAGATTAAGGACTTAAACATAAAAATTTTAAGTTCAATTAGTAAAGTAGAAATCCTTTCCACCAATGATCAATTAAGCATACAAGAGTTCCTCACAGCTAATTCCAACTCAAACGGGTCATTCTAACATCATCAATTACATGTTTCTCTAATTTAGGGACCAAAACGTAAATCTACTAAAATACAAGGACTTCATCCAATTTAGGTAACTATCTTGAAATTAAATCAACTTTATGCATGCATGCAAAATTTCAGCTCAAAATAACATCTATAAGTATCTTAATCGAGCAAAGGAAGTTATTCGGGACTAAGATATAATTTCTGGCAACTTTCAATTCTTGGTGATTAAAGGTTTCGAAACCTTTCCAGAGGTTCCGAAACTTTTTGTAAAAGGTTTCGAAACATTCCTAGAAAGTTTCGAAACTTATCGCGTCCAGTAGCTTCCTAGAATTAAAATTGCCCACAAGGTTTCGAAACTATTTGTTAAAGGTTTCGGAACCTTCACCCAAAGGTTTCGAAACTTTGGGTCTGGAACCAAAAGTTTCGTTACACTAAGTGCACAACAATTTACTCAATACTCAGCCATTAACTAGAACCACTAGGTGCATCAATCCTAGGCATATTTAGTAACATATGACACATAATCAACAATGTCACGGACATCAATCAAGCTATAGGCATTCTCCCTAGGAAGTGATTAACAACATATCAATCATGCTAGTACACGCTTCAACAATTCAAACAATTCCAAAGTTCAACAATCAACAACCAAACAATAATGGTCTTATTACAACATAACCCAAAGCCTAATTACACACTCTTCACATAGATTGGGTTACACATTGCCTTGCCCAATTTATTTGCCAAAAACATACCAAATTCAAAGTGATTCTTCCCCTTGGTTTCGTTGCCTCGAACGAAGCTCCAAGCGCCTTTATTTTTCTACAAGGATGAAAAAGAGAGCTTAAGCAAATATGCTTAGTGCGGTTCTACCACGCACGGTTAGACACAAAGTCACCCTTGTTACGTGTAGGCAATATTCTATATTCTCAATTTTGTTTATAGTGCACTTAAGACAATCCTAATGATATGTCATTCGTATTCAAATCTAAAGTTAGTGCCACTAATCCAATATCATAATCAAATGTGCATGATAACTTGCTGCTCAAAATGCATGCATAATATGTTCAACAAATGAACCAAAAACCATGCCCAAAGGCACCATCATGTATAAGGCAAATAACCATACTGTATTCCAAATCATTTCTCATAATTTTCCATAATCATGAATGCTAAATAAGCTATGCATTTCAGCAAGTAATTCTCATATATGCACCAATTCAAAACATGCTCATGCATTTCCATAAATCTCATTGCATTACCAACATAATACCTTTGTCGAACGTAGCCGAAACTCATATCGGTTTATCAAAAACATTTACTTTACTTACTCTTGAACTATGGAAGGTTTTCACACTCTTCCATAGTCCCAAAAATAGAACCGTACCAAATGCGATTCGCTTTAAATCCGTAATCACTCACCAACAAGCGAAACGAGCCTTCACCGCTATCCGATGATCGCGCCAACGCACCAGCAATCAAGCACCTTATTGTACCACTTATACAACATTAAAAACAAAGCATTCTCACATCATAACATGCTCAAACCAACAGCCACATCCGATCACCATTAAATTACCAAAAACTTAGCCGAAAAGACCGCAAACTAAGCCGAAACGTATCCGAACAACATCAGCCCAAAACCTAATGAATCTAACATCTAATCCACTTCAATTATGAACCAAAAACACATCCAAACCATTCTTATATCTCCATCAACATTAAAGCATCTAAAACAGTCCCTTAAACAACCAAAAAGCACCTTAAAACTACACCGATTGCATTATTCCGGGATTAGATTAATGTTCTATCAAATGAAGATTCAATTAATCATTTAATTAACATAAAAACATAATTGAATCCATCTAATTCCAGTATTAAATGAGATCCAAAAAGATTTCACAAAAACTTTCATAAAAACACTAGATCTAACATTAAAACATAGAATCAAGTTTTTATTCAAAGATTAGCAAGCTAATACTTGGGAATTTCAATAAAGAATCTTAGAAAAGAATAAAAATCCAGAAAATTACCTTCAAGATCTATTCACCAAAAAGATGTAATTTTCTCTTCTTGATTCCTTGCAATTTGATGTTGATTTGATGAAATTGATGCTTAGGTTTTGTAAAGGATGGAAAGATGATGCAAATGATATAATCTTTGTTAAAAAAGATGCAAAAATCAGCAAGGAATTGAAGAGAAAAGATGAAGAGAAAGTGGAGGGAAAATGAGAGAAAAATGGTTTTGAGAGAAAATGATTAAAAATCTAATTAAAGTAGTTAAAAATACATTTTGGTGAATAAATCATTATTAAAAATTAGAAATGGGTTTATTGCCCTCTAAGGATTCTAAGTTTAGCTTGCTTTTCAATTTAGTCACTAAAACATTGATATTTCCGAAAATTACAAAATAGTCCTCCAATTTTCCAAAAGTTACAAATTGGTCATTTATGCATAATTAAGCATAATTAAAAATCAATATAAAGTCCAAAGTATTTCCCTTTAATCTTGAAACACATTTTTAATATTTCAAATCATATTCCAAAATTATTATTTTTCTTAAATAAAAATATTCTTATTTTATCTTTCCCGGAATAATGAACCGGAGAACCCGATTCGACCCGAATCGAATCCCCCTAACTAAGCCTAAATTAATAACCCCTAAAACAGGATGTTACAACTCTCCCCCTCTTAAGAAAATTTCGTCCTCGAAATTTACCTGAAGTAAACAAGTGAGGAAACTGCTCCTCTATGTTTTTCCTTGTCTCCCAAGTTGCTTCTTTCACACCTCGGTGTTTCCAAAGCACTTTAACCAAATCTATGGTCTTTCCTCGAAGAACATTTGTATCCACATCCAAAATCCTCACCGGTTCTTCCTCATAACTCATATCCTCTCTTAACTCAATCTCCTAACCAGAACAACATGAGAAGGATCCGATCTATATCTACGAAGCATTGATACATGGAAAACATCATGCATCTTACTCAAATCCTCCGGCAACCTCAATCTATAAGCAACAGGACCAACACGCTCCAACACCTCATATGGTGCAATAAAACGAGGACTTAACTTACCCTTACGTCCAAACCTCATTACCTTCTTCCATGGAAAAACCTTAAGAAACACTTTGTCCCCAACATCATACTCTATCTCCCTACGCTTTAAATCGACATAGGACTTTTGCCTATCCGAAGCTTCCTTAAGTTTAGTACACATCAGCTTAACTTTTTCATCCGTATCCTTCAACACTTGAGGCAAAGAAACATACTTCTGTCCAACTTCTTTCCAACACAAAGGTGTACGACACTTACGCCCATATAACGCTTCAAACGGTGCCATCTGTATACTTGTCTGAAAACTATTATTATAAGCAAACTCTACCAACGGCAATTGATTCTCCCAAGAATCTTGAAACTCGATGATACAACATCTCAACATATCTTCTAAACTCTGAATAACACGTTCAGACTGTCCATCCATCTGTGGATGATAAGCTGTACTAAAGCTAAGCCTCGTACCCAAAGTCGTCTGCAAACTCCTCCAAAACTTAGATGTAAACCGTGGATCTCTATCTGATATGATCGACTTAGGCACACCATGCAACCTTACCACCTTAGAAACATACAAATCCGCCAACTTATCCATGGAGTACGTCGTATGCACGGTAAGAAAATGTGCACACTTCGTAAACCTATCAACAATTACCCATATAGAATCCTTTTTGGACGGTGTTAAAGGTAACCCCTTCACAAAATCCATGGTAATTCTCTCCCATTTTCATCCCGGAACTTGAACCGGTTGCGACAAACCTGCAGGGAACTGATGTTCAGTTTTCACCCGCTGATACACCATACAACGAGAAACAAACTCCGTCATATCTCTCTTTAAACCAACCCAAAAGTACACACTTTTGAGATCTCTATACATCTTCACACTACCCGGATGCATCACAAACGGACTAGTATGAGCTTCCACCAAGATAGATTGCCTCAATTCCCGATCATCCGGCACCACAACCCGACCTCTAAAACACAACACTCCATCATCATCAAAATGATACTCAGTCGGTCTACCCTCAGCAATTTCCTCCACAAAAGGTACCAAAGCCTCATCCTCTAACTGTTTCACCTTGATCATCTCAACCAAAACAGGTTTTACATGCAACTCCGCCACTAAACCACCTTCCTTAGAAATACTCAATCTAGCAAACATTGCTCTCAACTCAACCGTCGCCTTACGGCTCAAAGCATCAACCACTACATTGGCATTCCCTGGATGATACTCAATAGATAAATCATAATCCTTAAGCAACTCCATCCACCTTCGTTGCCTAAGATTCAAATCCTTTTGTGACATGAGATACTTCAAACTCTTATGATCCGTGTATATAGTACACTTCTCTCCATACAAATAATGTCTCCAAATCTTCAAAGCAAAAACCACCGCCGCCAGTTCCAAATCATGTGTCGGATAATTCTTTTCATGTATCCTCAATTGTCTAGAAGCATAAGTTACAACTTTCCCCTCTTGCATCAAAACACACCCAAGACCAACGTATGATGCACCACTATAAACCATGAAATCCTTACCGGATTCGGGTTGAACCAACACCGGTGCACTAGTCAACACTTCTTTCAACTTCTCAAAACTCTTTTGTTAACTTTCTTTCCATTCAAACAGAACTTTCTTTTGCAACAACTTGGTCATAGGAGCAACAATGCTCAAAAAACCCTCAACGAACCTACGATAATACCCAACCAAGCCTAGGAAACTTCAAACCTCCGACACCGACCTCGGTTGCTTCCAACCCATAACAGCCTCTATCTTCTTTGGGTCAACACTAATACACTTTTCCGATACCACATGACCAAGAAACACCACCTCTTTTAACCAAAACTCACATTTACTTAACTTAGCATACAACTGGTTCTCTTTCAACCCTTGCAACACTATCCGCAAATGCCGATCATGGTCTTCCTCGGTATGTGAATACACGAGGATATCATCTATGAACACCACTACAAACTGATCCAAATACTCATGAAACACCCAGTTCATCATATCCATAAAAGCAGCAGGGGCATTTGTCAAACCAAACGGCATCACCAAAAACTCATAATGACCATACCTTGTCCGAAAAGCCGTTTTCAATACATCCTCCTCTTTCACTTTCAACTGGTAGTACCCCGATCTCAAATCAATCTATGAGAACACACTTGCTCCTCGAAATTGATCCAACAAATCATCAATCCTCGGCAAAGGATACTTATTCTTCACGGTCAACTTATTCAGTTGCCGATAATCTATGCACATCCTCATTGTGCCATCTTTCTTCTTCACAAACAACACCAGTGCATCCCAAGGCGATACACTCGGTCGTATAAAACCACGGTCAAGCAACTCCTACAACTGCATCTTTAACTCTTTTAACTCCTTAGGTGCCATACGGTAAGGAGAAATGGACACCGGATTAGTACCAGCATAAGTCTCGATACTAAACTCCACATCACGATAGGGAGGTAATCCTGGCAACTCCTCAGGAAAAATTTTCGGAAAGTCACATACAGTTTGAATGTCCTGCACCTGAACCTCTCCTATCCCCGGGTTCATCACATATGCTAGATATGCTACACCTCCATGTTGCATCACCCTTTCCGCTTGTAAGGCCGAAACTACATTGGATAAGAATCCGGTATACTCACTCTTAACCATAACCTCTCCACCGTCTAACAACCTCAAGGTAACATGTTTCTTTTCAAAATCCACCACAGCTCTATGCTCCGTCAACCAGTCAACCCCCAAGATAAGGTCAAAACCATGAAACGGTAACTCCATCAAGTCAACCTCAAAGACATGCCCTTGCACCTCTAACGGATATCTCCTATACAACCTTTTTATGGTCACCATCTCACCCAAGGAACTAGTAACCACAACTCCCACATCTAAAACATCAACAGGGATATCCAACATGTATGCATGCTCACTGAAAAAATAAGAATGCATAGATCCCGAATCTATCAAAGAAAACAACGGTGCATTTCGTAAAGAAAAAGTACCTGCAACCACATTTATAGCATTATGGGTCCCACGCTGATCATAAACTCTACGGCCATCACCCTGTCTCTGAAAAGGACCTCTACCTCCACCGCGTCCTCTACCAGGTACCACAGTAGCCTCAGCTCGGTTACCAACCTCACCAACTGTTGGGACCGCCGGTATACCCCATGGCGTAGCAGAACAAAATTACGACGATCTTTCCAGTGATTCATGTACGTTTAATCCAAAATCGAGAGAAAGAGATACGATGACTTACATTGGGTTCCTTGACAAGCAGCAAAAACAACAACTAGATTTGTGATAATCACGATTGTTCGACAATTCGAATCTTTAGCCTCCACGAATATCGTCTTGGCCTCTACTCAGTTCACCCGGTTAAGAGAGCAAATCTCGAAAAAATTGTTTCTCGTGATTCTAGGGTTTGGAATTCGGAATTCTCTATCTTGGCTACTAGACCAATTGATCCTTTATATAGGTGTAACCCTAGGTATAAGAGTTTGATTCTGATTTGGTTTATAGGAAATAATTACTTTAATTAATTCCTTAAATATCAGAATCTATATTTAATTCGAATTTAAAATGGATATAATTACTTTAATTATATTCTTTATTTAAAATTCGGGATTAAATATAATCTACTTATACTTATATATTTTTGCTCTGTTTCAACCATTTGGTGTGACCCTGTAGGCTCATTGTAACGTTAGTAATAATATTAGAACAATTCTAATATTAAAAATAATGAATGACATCTAGCAATATATCATTGTCATCTAAGTTACAAGAGATCATGATTCGATATATCATGTCCGTGACCAACTCTTTTAATGTATTATATCCTTTTGTATAGCCTATTATTAGTGTTTCTAGATATCTAGAGTGGACTACTATTAATGAATAATTTGTGATATCTCATATCAACATATTCAAGCATGGCCATACATTTTTAGTCTCACTCAATCAAGTGGCCTTTGATATATTTTCCTATTATGTAGGAAGGACAAATCCTATCTTGATTATTCACATCTCGCTACATATATTGTAATATGTCCAATGTCAGTTTTTATAGTGTAACTAATTACGAAACACATTTAACTACATCAAAACATAAAATAACATATGTTGAGATAGTAATAATTTCAAGTCTAAGGATTGTACATATAGTTGTCACTATGAGCAATATCGTGACCGTCACATAATAATCCAAGATATATGTTCATAGTGGGTCAATCCAATATATTATTCTCTACTAATATATTCATGTATTAATTCTGACATCTCTATGTCAATGACAACTCATTGTCATCAATTTATCACATGTTAGTCTTAAGCGTATTATTATTGTCCATACCCATAATAATACTTGACTAAGGATCTTTTAATAATAATACATATATTATTATATGGACCTTATTGTTTCTCAGTTTATGTGACACATATATCTGAAAACAACAAATGCAATGCCTTTATTCAATAAAATTGGTAAATAAAGTATCCATACAATCATCATATGATTGGTCTTTGGGCATACTCTAACAACAACAAACCTCGGACAATCCCTCTTCTTGTGATCCTTAGATTCACAACCAATGCAGGCACCAGTGGCCCACCAACACTCTCCCGGATGGCGTCTAGAACACAAGTTACAAACTGCCATATCACCACCACCTCTACAAAACTGCTGAGCACGACCACTGTGTCCATAATCACCTCGGCGCCGATCAGCTCTGTATCACTTGTCCCGAAACCTTTTACCCTTACCACCTTGAGTTCTAGCCTCAGCAAGCCTCTTTCCGACATCGGAAGACTTCCTAGCCTCCCCCGGGTACTCCTCAACATCCTTAGCCCTATTCACGAGCACATCAAACTCAGTGTACTCCGCAGCCAACAAGTATGTCTTGATCTCCGGATCCAAACTATATCGGAACCTATCACATCTCTTACGCTCCGTAGGAACCAACTCAGGAGCACAGTGACTCAATCTGATAAACTGTATCTCATAGTTAGCAACACTCATGGTGCCCTGCACCAGGGACATAAACTCCCTCTTTCGCGCATCCCCATACTGCGGACCCAAAAACTTCCGCACAAAGGCGGTCCTGAAGTACTCCCACGTCAGGTTAGCAACCGCTACACCCGCTCTCATGGTAGTCCACCATCTATAAGCATCCCCCTGAAGCAGAGAGACCACACAACCCAACCTCCGGGCATCTTGACAGTCCATCTGATCTAAAATCCTCTATGTGCTAGCCAACCACTCCTCAGCTGAACTCGGGTCAGATCCATGGAACTCAACACCTCCCAAGCTACACAATCGCTCTAGCGGTAGCCTTGAGGTAACCACAACGGCAAGTGCGGGAGCCGGTACATGCACTCCAGCCATAACTTCCTGAAACGCACCCATCATAGCCTGTATGAACTGTGTAAACTCTCCGTACTGGCCTCCCACTGGAACCGGAGGCACTGTAACCCCCTTAGCCTGGCCTAGACAGAACCGGCACTAACGGGTTACACGGGCAATATCAAACCAAACCCGCGAAGGTTTGATTCGATAAACAACCCTAAAACTGCTTTATTTTTTTTGTTTTATCTTACTAGATGCACAATCTTATTCCTATGTGACAAGGTCTTATACAAAACATTGTCAGTAACACATTAATTAAAAACAACCATCCGATTAAACACTAACATAGATTAAGGACTAAAACATAAAACTTTTAAATCTTATTAACAAAATATAAATTCTCTTCGTCAAAGTTCAATTAAACATACAAGAGTTCCTCACAGCAAATTTCAACTCAAACGGATCATTCTAACATCATCAATTACATGTTCTTCTAATTTAGGGACCAAAATGTAAATCTTCCAAAATACTAGGACTTCATCCAAATTAGGATTACCATCTTGAAATTAAATCAATTTTATACTTGCATGTAAAATTTCAGCTCAAAATAACATCGGTAAGCACCTTAATCGAACAAAGGAAGATATCTGGGACTAGAGTTTAATTTCTAGCAACTTTCAATTCTTGGTGATCAAAGGTTTCGAAACTTTGGGTCTGGAACCAAAAGTTTCGTTACACTAAGTGCATTCCAAATACTCCATACTCAACCATTAATTAGATCCACTAAATGCATCAATCCTAGGCATATTTAGTAACATATGGCACATAATCAACAACGACACGGACATCAATCAAACTATAGGCATGCTCCCTAGGAAATGATTAACAACATATCAATCATGCTAGTACATGCTTCAACAATCCAAAAAATTCCAAAGTTCAACAATCAACAATCAACAATCAAACAATAATGGTCTTATTACAACATAAACCAAAGCCTAAGTACACACTCCTCACATAGGTTGGGTTACACATTGCCTTACCCAATTTGTTTGCCAAAAACATACCAAATTCAAAGTTATTCTTCCCCTTGGTTTCCTTGCCTCGAACGAAGCTCCAAGTGCCTTTATTTCTCTGCATGGATGAAAAGAGAGAGCTTAAGCAAACATGCTTAGTGAGGTAGCTCTACACAAATCATCAATGCATCTATTTAAAACCATGATGAAACCATAATTTGCAATACTTTGTTAAATCATGCATGCTAATATTTCATGCCCAAGCTCATTAAACCATATGCATCCTTGAGTTCACATAACCTTGTCAAAACAATTTATAAATGATGCTCAAACCTTTTCTCAATTTCATGTATGTATATTGGCTTTCTAGTGACCACTTAATGGGAACCTTGAGTTCACCGAATACACGGATCCATGAGACCATTGACATGACACGAAGTCACCATTGACATGACACAAAGTCACCATTGACATGACACTAAGTCACCATTGACATGACACTAAGTCACCATTAGCACTACCACGCACGATCGGACACATAGTCACCCTTGTTACGTGTAGGCGGTTCTACCACGCACGGTTAGACACAAAGTCACCCTTGTTACGTGTAGACAATATTCTGTATTTTCAGTTTTGATTATAGTGCACTTAAGACAATCCTAATGACATGTCATTCGTATTCGAATCTAAAGTTAGTGTCACTAAGCCAATATCATAATCAAATGTGCATGATAACTTGCTGCTCATAATGCATGCATAAAATATTCAACAAATGAACCAAAGCCATGCCCAAAGGCACCTTCATGTATAAGGCAATTAACCATATTGTATTTCAAATCATATAACTTGCTGCTCATAATGCATGCATAATATGTTCAACAAATGAACCAAAAGCCATGCCCAAAGGCACCATCATGTATAAGGCAATTAACCATATTGTATTCCAAATCATTTCTTATAATTCTTCATAATCATGGATGCTAAATAAGCTATGCATTTCAGCAAGTATTTCTCATGTATGTACCATTTCAAAATATGCTCATGCATTTTCATAAATCTCCTTACATTACCAACATAATGCCTTTATCAAATGTAGCCGAAACTCATATCGATTTATCAAAAACAATTACATTACTTACTCTTGAACTATGGAAGGTTTTCACACTCTTCCATAGTCCCCAAAAACAGAACCGTACCAAACGCGATTCGCTTTAAATCCGAAACCACTCACCAACAAGCGAAACGAGCTTTCGCCGCTATCTGATGATCGCACCAACGCACCAGCAATCAAGCTTCTTCTTGTACCTCTTCTACAAAATTAAAAACAGAGCATTCTCACATCATAACATGCTCAAACCAACAGCCATATCCGATCACCATTAAACTACCAAAAACTTAGCCGAAAAGACCGAAAACTAAGCCGAAACGCATCCGAACAACATCAGCCCAAAACCTAACGAATCTAACATCTAGTCCACCTCAATTATGATCCAAAAACACATCCAAACCATCCTTATACCTCCAGCAACATTTAAGCATCTAAAACAGCCCATAAAACAACCGAAAGCACCTTAAAACTACACCGATTGTATTATTTCGGGATTAAATTAATGTGTTATCAAAAGAAGAATCAATTAATCATTAAATCAACATAAAAACATGATTGAATTCATCTAATTTCCAGCATTAAATGAGATCCAAAAAGATTTCACAAAAACATCACAAAATCACTAGATCTAACATTAAAAACATAGAATCAAGTTTTTATTCAAAGATTAGCAAGCTAATACTTGGGAATTTCAATAAAGAACCTTAGAAAAGATATAATTTCCTTCAAGATCTATTCACCAAAAAGATGTAATTTCCTCTTCTTGATTCCTTGCAATTTGATGTAGATTTGATGAAATTGATGCTTAGGTTTTGTAAAGGATGGAAAGATGATGCAAATGATATAATCTTTGTCGAAAAAGATGCAAAAATCAGCAAGGAATTGAAGAGAAAAGATGAAGAGAAAGTGGAGAGAAAATGAGAGAAAAAGATGAGAGAAAATGAGAGAAAATGATTAAAAATCTAATTAAAGCAGTTAAAAATACATTTTGGTGAATAAATTATTATTAAAAATTAGAAATGGGTTTATGGCCCTCTAAGGATTCTAAGTTTAACTTACTTTTCAATTTAGTCACTAAAACAATAATTTTTCCTAAAATTACAAAATAGTCCTCCAATTTTCCAAAAGTTATAAATTGGTCATTTATGCATAATTGAGCATAATTAAAAATCAATATAAAGTCCAAAGTATTTCCTTTTAATCTTGAAACACATTTTCAATATTTTAAACCATATTCCAAAATTATTATTTTTCTTAAATAAAAATATTCTTATTTTATCTTTCCCGAAATAATGAACCGGAGAACCCGATTCGACCCGAATCGAATCCCCCTAACTAAGCCTAAACTAATAACCCCAAAAACGGGATGTTACACCACTTCTTGTTGTGATTCCTTTGCACTATTCATGGTCCATTCCCTTAGCAACTTCAGTATTGCTAGGTAATACCCCGTGTGGTCTTGTATTTTGTCTTTGAGCGAATTGACCAACTTGGGTGATGAGTGTTTAAAAAGACTATTATTTACTATTCTTTTCCTAAACAATATGTACTCATTACCCACTAATTTGAACTGATATATATACTTATTATCCAATAATTGATATTTTGTTGTCACAGCATATAAAGATGATATTTGTGAGAGAAGAAGGCTTTATGGCATGTTTTTGTGTAGTTGCAGGAATTACTCGCCGAGGAAGCAGTAGTGCCGAAGGCAAAACCAATGCCGAGGCAGCAGTATTGCCGAAAGCAAAAGCAATATCGCGGTAGCAGAAGTTCCAGTACTGATGTTGGGCGATTAAAAGAGAAAAATGAGTCGAGAATGCCTGGACTTAAAGCGTTTGAATTGGAGTTGATTAGCACGTAAAAAGACCAAGTCAAAGGCCAAGCGGGAATAGTCTTCTAGATAGAATTAAACTTGGAAATATTATATTTTTCTTACTTGTTTCTTACTCCAAGTTATATTCTACTTAGGAAAAGTCACCCTAGGTCTAAACTATAAATACATGAGCCGTTCAATATATAGAAGGAGAGCCGAATGAGAGAGATAACTTTACCCTAAGAATTGTGTTCTTCACTACAATATGTTCTAAGAATTGTTGTTGAATATTAGTGTGAGAAGATTGTATTTGTTTCTTTGTTTCTACACAATAAGAGTATCAAAGTTTGCTTATCCTATTGCCATTTTTTGTTCTTGCATTCAAACTCGAGAGAGGAGCTTGTAAGTAATTCATTTATCTAATATCGAGAGAGTTAGATTCACGAAAAGGGTAAGTGCGGTGTTGTAGACACTAACTCGGCCTAAAGATAGGTTAAGAGTTTCATCAAGGACTGGTTATCAACAGTATTTCGACTTAGAGGTAAACGGAATCATTCAAGGACACTTTTCCGAACTTTTTTTAATTCTGCCCAAGAGCAAGAGATTGTCGCGGCAGAGAACATTGTCGTTGCCGAGACAGTATCTGCAGTACTGCTGAGGCAGTACAGTGCCATTGTATTGAACAAGAATAGATCAATCGAATCCACTATATGACACAATTGGATCCTATCCATTCTCTCTATTCATTCTCAACCTTTTATTTAAGTTTTTGTTCTTTAAGTATTCAACAAATCTTTTTACTTGTTTTTTTATTTTATTAACTTTAGGAGAAAGGAAATAGAAGAAGGCATATTAAGTACACTAGTCCCTGTGGAGAACGATATTCGATAAATACTTATTATTATATTACTTGATGTGTACACTTGCACTTAATCAAGCTTTTTATACACGCGTCAAGTTTTTGGCGCCGTTGCCGGGAACTGACAACTAAATTTTTTTTTTCTTTAATTTTCATGGTTTTAAGTCTGAGAAGACAGAGAAGACAGATCCAAGACTGAGAAGACAGATCCAAGGAGCCATGGTGTAACATCCTGATTTTGGGGTTAGTAGTTTGGATAGGAGAATTCGATTCTGGTCGAATAGGATTGTTCGGTTCGTTATTTCGGGAAAATATAAAATAAAAATATTTTAATTAGAAAAGTAATAATTTTGGAATATGGTTTAAAAATATTAAAAAGATGTTTCAAAATTAAAAGAATGTAATTTGAACTTTAAATTGATTTTTAATTATGCTTAATTATACACTAGTAATCAAATTGCAATTTTTGGAAAAGAATGAAGGATTTAATTTGTAATTTTCGAAAATTGCTATTTTTAGTGACTAAATTGGAAAGCAAGCTATACTTAGAATCCTTAGAGGGCCATAAACCCAATTTAATTTTTAAATAATGATTTATTCACCAAAATAATTTTTAATTAGTTTATTAAAAGATGATAATCATTTTCTCACTTAACCACTTATTTCTCTCATCTTTTTCTCTCATTTTCTCTCCATTTTTCTTCATCTATTTTCTTCATTTACTTGCTGATTTTCCACCTTTTTCAACAAGAATTACTTCATTTTAATCATCTTTCCATTCTTGACAAAGCCTAATCACTAATTTTACTAAAACAACAAAAATTTGCAAGGAATCAAGAATTGAAATTCTCTTCTTTTTGTGAAATCTTTTTAGATCTCTTTCAATATTGTAATTAGATGAATTTAATTATGATATTATGTCAATTAAATGATTAATTGAGTCTTCAATTGATAGAACATTAATTTAATCCCAGAATAATGCAATTGGTGTTGTTTTAAGGTGATTTTCGGTTATTTTAGAGGTTGTTTTAGGTGTTTTTATGTTGCTGGAGATATAAGGATGATTTGGATATGTTTTTGGTTCATAGTTGAGGTGGATTAGATGTTAGATTCATTAGGTTTTGGCTGATGTTGTTCGGATATGTTTCGACTTTGTTTTTAATAGTTTTGTGGAGGTTTAATGCGGCTATTGGTTTGAGCATGTTGTGATGTGAATATGCTCTGTTTTTAATGATGTAGAGGTAGTGCAAGAAGGTGCATAAGTGGCTGGTGCATTGGCGTTGCCATCGGAGCGCCGGCGAAGGCTCGTTTTGCTTGTCAATGAGTGTTTTGCGGACTTAAAGCGAATCGCATTTGTACGGTTCTGTTTTGGGGACTATGGAAGAGTGTGAAAAATTTTCATAGTTCAAGAGTAAGTAAAGTAAATGTTTTTGGTATATTAAAATGAGGTTCGGCTACATTCGGTAAAGACATTGATGTTGGTAATGCAATTTGATTTTTGGAAATGCATAAACATGATTTGGAATTGGTGCATGCATGAGATAATTGTTGAAAATGCATGGTTTAAAAAGACATACATGGTTAAGGAAAACATGGAAAAATGAATTTGGAATATATATGGTTATTTGCCTTCAAATTAAAGGTGCCATTGGGCATGACTTTCGGTTCACTTGTTGAGCATATTATGGATTCATTATGAGCTAAAAATGAATTGGAATATTAAGTGGTTATTTGCCTTAAAATTGATGGTGTCGTTGGGCATGACATTTGGTTCATTTGTGAACATATTATGCATGCATTATGAGCAGCAAATTATCATGTACATTTGAATATGATATTGGCTTAGTGACACTAACTTTATATTCGAATACGAATGACATATCATTAGGATTGTCTTAAGTGTACTATAAACATTATTGAGAATAAAGAATAGTGCCTACACGTAACAAGGGTGACTTTGTGTCCAATCGAGCATGGTAGAGCCGCTTATACGTAACAAGGGTGACTATGTGTCCAATCGTGCGTGGTAGTGCTATAATGGTGACTTCATGTCATGTCAATGGTGACTTCGCGTCATGTCAATGGTGACTTTGTGTCATGACGAGACTAATGGTCTCTAACAATAGATCCGTGTATTCGGTAAACTTAAGGTTCACAATAAGTGACCACTAGAAGCCAATATGCATACATGGATTAAAAGAGAACATTGTTTGTCATTCATGAAATGTACTGATAATGTTGAACATACTCAAGAAAGTGATTTGATGTTTTAGACATGGACGTGGAATGTTAAGCATGCATATTTTTAATGATGCATAGCAAACAATGGTTTCATTATGGTTTTAAATAGATGCATTGATGATCTTGTGTAGAGCTTCCTCACTAAGCATGTTTGCTTAGGCTCTTTTTTCATCCTTGCAGAAAATAAAGGCACTTGGGACTATATTCGGAGCAAGGAAACCAAGGGGAAAGGTTACTTCAAATTCGGTATATGTTGACAAATAAGTTGGGGGATTCATAATATGTAAACCCAACCTATGTGAGGAATGTGAACTTAGACTTTGGTTTATGTTGAAATAAGACCTATGTTGCTTGATTGTTAATTGATGGACTATAGTATTGTTTGGATTGTTGAAGCATGGACTTGCATGATCATTAAGACTTTAATCATGTTTTACGTAGCATGCCTATAGTTTGCTTGATATTCTTGACGTTGATAATCAAGTATTATATGTTGTTAATTATGCCTAGGACTTATGCATATAGATGGTAGTATTTAATGGTTTTGTATTGAGTCGTTAGTGTTTACTTAGTGTGATGGAATTTTTGGGTTCCAGACCCAAAGCTTCAAAATCTTAGTGAAGGTTCTGAAACCTTTGTCAAATAGTTTTGTAAACTTGTGGGCAATTTCAATTCTAGAAAGTTATTGGACGCAAAAAGTTTCGAAACCTTCAGGGAAGTTTCGAAACCTTTCATAAAGGTTTCAAAACCTTTGACTACCAGGAATTGATAGTCGCTGAAAATTATACTTTAGTCTCGGATACCTTCCTTTATTCAATTAGGGTACCTACAAATGCTATTTTGAGATGAAATTTCATATGGATGCATAAAGTTGATTTAATTTCAAGATGAATAACTTAATTTGGATGAATTCCTTGTAATTTGAAAGATTTACAATTTGGTCCCTAAATTAGAGAAATATGCAATTGATGATGCTAGAATGATCCGTTTGACTTGAAATTTACCGCGAAGGATACTTGTGTGTTTAATTGAACTTTGATGAAAAGAATTCCTACTTGGTTATTAGAATTTAAAAGTTTTACATTTTAGTCCTTAATTTACTTAAGTGTTGAATCGGATTTTTGTTTATGATCGGATTGTTTCCGTTAATGCCTTGTATGAGACCTTGACATGTAGGAATAAAATTATGTATCTAGAAGAAAAAAATATAACAGTTTTAGGGTTGTTTATTAAATCAGACCTTCGCGGGTTTGGTTTGATATTCCCCGTGTAACCCATTAGTGTCGGTTCTGTCTAGGCCGGGCTAAGGGGGTTACATTTAGTTGTATCAAAGCCAGGTTTGTAAAGTGTGTAGTTAGTTGGTTAAAGAATATGTAGGATTGATAAGTTGTGTGTTTAAATGTATGATTGAGCATGATATGTTGTTGATATGTGAAAATCTATTCATGATAATTGTACTTTGAGTAATGATGGTTAAACTGGGGTTATCGGTTACACATTCCCAATGCCAACATATTTTCAGATGCTCTCAGTTTTTCCCTTGGATCTTGCCCGAATGTAAGTCTAATATGTATTGATACTATATGTTTAATTTCATATTTAAAGTTTTTAAAATATGCTTCTGAGACGTAAGTCACGAGCTAGTGTTGGTATGAACATTGATGGTCAAGATTGAGGATAAAACGACTACTAGGGAAGAGTAATTTCTTCCTCCACTGTGAGTGTGCCTTCGGTTAAGTAGAAAAGACAGTTTGTGGTGTTGCACTGTTCTTTCGGGTGTATTTCACTCTGCTGAAGCTGGTACAGCTGTTGCTAATCTGACTTGGGAGTAGTTAACAAGATAATAGTTGAAGTTGTTGGAGTTGAGGATGTTATTTGCGAGTGTGAACAATAATCATGCTTAGAGTAAGAGCACATATATGTATATATCTATAGATAATGTAGGACATGCATACATTCTTGAGCATGACATTAGAAATTGCATTTACATGAACATACACTTGCGTAGGCATTTATGAGGGCATACAGGAAATCATGCATACATTTGTTCACACTTGCGAGTAGCTCCTTGAGGGAGTAAGTAGAGTGTGGTTGGTTCTTTTAAAGTGAAGGTGTGAAGAAAAGGGGTTGAAAGGGCTTTCTTGTGGTGTTGAGCTGGATGTGTAGTGGGCAAGCTACCCTTTTGGTTAGGGAATGGTCTTGGATGAGGAATGAATAGTTGGTCTCAGAGTTGTGAATGTTTGAAACCGAGGTAAATACTTTGAGTTATGGTTAGTTTGAGTTGGTCATTACTAAAGGAAGGGTTGAGTTTTGCGGATTCTTTCTAGTTAGGATTTGGTGGTTGTAACAAGGTTGCAGTATGTTTTGTAGAGTAAGGCGGGTTGGTGTTTTTCTTAGGATGTTATGTTGGTTATACCTCGGGTAAAGTTAGTTTTTGAGGATGTTTGAAGTGGTGTATCGAGGACCGTTGGACAATTTATAGTTTGTATCGGTTGTTCAGTCTTATGGGTTTGCTTTTATCGAAAAGTGTTGTGAAGGTTTATGTTCGGTGTTTTTGTGTTTGTGGATATTTTATCAATATGGTTACTGCTGTGGCAAGGTTATAAAATAAAAGATATTGGAGCTAGTGGAAGGAATAATTCTACTAGCTTGGATTTTGTTATGGTATAGGTGGGATAAGAGTTGGTTTATCGATAAGTTGATATTTGGAAGAAGTTTTGAGTTAACTGTCAAGGCACTTAACGATGTGTGGATCTTTAAATTTGACACATGGTATTGAGTTGGTTATGATGGCTAAACCTTAAGTTGGAGGTATTATCATTGAGATGAGTATAATAGTGAATATTGACACAAAGTTGGTAAGTTTCTTGTATGGTATGTTTTGTAGAATGTAAGCAATCGGGGATGAGTTAGCTTACATAAGGATGCTTGCAATGGGAGTTTGTTATGTGGGGTAATCCAGGGTTGTTGTGGAGTTACGAGAGAAGATGTTTGGTTAACTTATAAGGAGACCTAGTTAAATGGTGGAGCTATGAGCAGGACTCTACCTTGGTAAAGTTGATCGGGGACAAGTCGTGGAAAGGTGTTTGTTGAGGGTCTAGTGAAAGATATGTTCTTGGCAAGGTTTAGTTTATGTTGAAAATCTTTTTGTGTTATGTAAACCGCATAGTTGTTTGGAAAAGTATAGAGATGGAATGGTATCTTGATCAGGGCTTGTGGTAATCTTTTCCATGAGTTGGGTGGTAAGTGTAGTGGTAGGAGTTGGGGAAAACATGTGTTTTCGACTAAGCTTGTTTAGATTATGTTTGAATCATGTGTAGATGTTTATCTTGCTGATAAGGTAAGAGTGAGTATCAATTTTCTTTGGGTTATTAGTAGTAGTAAAGGTGCCAAGGTTGAAGTAGGAAAAGAATCATCATAAGTTTGGTAAAGTTCTATGGATGGTATGAAGTTTTCTTATGAAGGTTGTTGGATCAATCGTTTGTTTGAGTACGGTTTTCTTGGGTTTATAAGGCACATTAGAAAGGTGTGTGAGTGGTGTATCTATAATATGTTAAGATTTGAGAGTTTTTAAGACCAACATAGGTGGCCATTTGGATGTTGGGTTTTATCATTCATAAGTAAATGGATGATATTTTGTGATGTTGTGATATGGTTAATATGACTCATAATGAAGTTGGTGGTGGTGGTGGAGTTGCGTGAGACAGTGTTGACAGTTTTGTGCGAAGTTAGTTTGAAGCTTGTTGGTGGAGCATCATTATGTGGATGGAGGTTGGTGAAAGGCTTAGTTGGTTACCTGGTATGTAGAAGGATGTCGAAAATCAGGTTAATTCGATGGTGGTGGTATAGAAACCGTTGCGGTTCTCAAGAGTTGGTTATCAATCTTAGGTAAGAGAAAGGGGGTTTCCTTTTGAGTTATATTTTTTGTAAAGGTTGAGATGGTATGGTGCGTTGTGCATTGTTGCTTTGGTGTGAGGAAAGAATCTGTTGGTTGTCTGAAGAGGGTAAGTGTGGGTTGTCTGTTGCATACCATCCGGGAAAAGCTAATGTGATGGCTGAATCTTTGAACCGTAAATCAACAGTTGAGTTGAGGGTGATGTTTGCTAAGTTGAGTATTTCAAAGGAATATGGTTGAGTGGCGGAGTTGTAAGTAAAACCTATCTTGGTTGAGATGGTAAAGGTGAAACAGTTAAAGGATGAGGCGTTGGTACCTTTGGTGGAGGATATTGCTGAGGGTAGACCAATCGAGTATCATTTTGATGATGATGAGGTGTTGTGGTTTAGAGGTTGGATTGTGGTGCCGGATGATATTGAGTTGAGGCAAGTTATTTTTGGCAGAAGCACATACTAGTCCGTTTGCTATGCATCTAGGTAGTGTGAAAATGTATATAGATCTCAAAAGTGTGTACTTTTGGGTTGGTTTAAAGAAAGATATGACAGAGTCCAAGAAGGATTTTATATGGGTTATTGTTGATAGGTTTTTAAAGTGTGCATATTTTTTTACCGTGCATACGACGTGTTCTATGGATAAGTTGGTAGAGTTGTACGTTTTCTGAGGCGATGAACTTGTATAGTGTGCCTAAGTTGATCATATCGGATAGAGATCCGCCGTTTACATCTAAGTTTTGGGGAGTTTGCAGGTTTCTTTGGGTACGAGGCTTAGCTTTAGTACAGCTTATCATCTTCAGACGGATGGTCAGTCTGAACGTGTTATTCAGACTTTGAAGGATATGTTGAGGTATTGTATCATTGAGTTTCAAGGTTCTTGGGAAAAACAGTTGCCTTTGGTGGAGTTTGCATATAACAATTGCTCCAAGCGAGTATATAGATGGCACCGTTTGAGGCTTTATACGGGCGTAGGTGTTGTACACCTTTGTGTTGGAAAGAAGTTGGGCAAAAGTGTGTTTCTTTGCCTCGAGTTTTAAAAGATATGGATGAGAAGGTTAAGTTGATATGTGCTAAACTTAGGAAGCTTCGGATAGGCAAAAGTCCTATGTCGATTTAAAGCACGGAGAGATAGAGTATGTTGTTGGAGATAAAGTGTTTCTTAAGGCTCTCCGTGGAAAAAGGTGTTAAGGTTTGGACGTAGGGGTAAGTTGAGTCCTCGTTTTATTGGGCTGAATGAGGTGTTTGAGCGAATTGATCCTGTTGTTTATCAGTTGAGGTTGCCGGTAGAGTTGAGTTGGATGCATTATATTTTTCATGTACCGATGCTTCGTAAGTATAGTTCAGATCCTTCTCATGTTGTTCTAGTAGAGGAGATTGAGTTGAGAGCGGCTGAGTTATGAGAAGGAACCAGTGAGGATTTTGGATGTGGATACAAAGGTTCTTCGAGGGAAGACTATAGATTTGGTTAAAGTGCTTTGGAAACATCAAGGTGTCGAAGAGGCAATTTGGGAGACAAGGAAAAAGTATGGACGAGTAGTTCCTCACTTGTTTGCTTCAGGTGAGAATTTCGAGGACAAAATTTTCTTAAGAGGGGGAGAGTTGTAACATCCCGATTTTGGGGTTAGTAGTTTGGGTAGGAGAATTCGATTCGAGTCGAATCGGGTTCTTCGGTTCATTATTCCGGGGAAATATAAAATAAAAATATTTTAATTAGAAAAGTAATAATTTTGGAATATGGTTTAAAAATATTAAAAAGATGTTTCAAAATTAAAGAATGTAATTTGAACTTTAAATTGATTTTTAAATAATGATTTATTCACCAAAATGATTTTTAATTAGTTTATTAAAAGATGATAATCATTTTCTCACTTAACCACTTATTTTCTCTCATCTTTTTCTCTCATTTTCTCTCTATTTTTCTTCATCTATTTTCTTCAATTCCTTGCTGATTTTTCCACCTTTTTCAACAAGAATTACTTCATTTTAATCATCTCTCCATTTTTTACAAAGCCTAATCATCAATTTTACTAAAACAACAATAATTTGCAAGGAATCAAGAAGAGAAATTCTCATCTTTTTGATGGATAGATTTCAAAGGTAATTTGCTGGATTTTAATACTTTTCTAAGATTCTTTATTGAAATTCCCAAGTATTTGTTTGCTAATCTTTGAATGAAACTTGATTTTATGTTTTCAATGCTAGATCTAATGATTTTGTGAATGTTTTTATGAAATCTTTTTAGATCTCATTCAATGCTGTAATTAGATGGATTTAATTATGATATTATGTCAATTAAATGATTAATTGAGTCTTCAATTGATGGCACATTAATTTAATCCCAGAATAATGCAATCAATGTTGCTTTAAGATGATTTTCGGTTGTTTTAGGGGTTGTTTTAGGTGTTTTTATGTTGCTGGAGATATAAGGATGGTTTGTATGTGTTTTTGGTTCATAATTGAGGTGGATTAGATGTTAGATTCATTAGGTTTTGGGCTGATGTTATTCGGATGCGATTCGGCTTAGTTTTCGGTAGTTTTGTGGAGGTTTGATGAGGCTGTTGGTTTAAGCATGTTATGATGTGAATATGCTCTCTTTTTAATAATGTAGAGGTATTGCAAGAAGGTGCATAAGTGGCTGGTGCATTGGCGTTGCCATCGGAGCATCGGCGAAGGCTCGTTTTGCTTGTTGGTTAGTGTTTTTCGGACTTAAAGCGAATTGCATTGGTACGGTTATATTTTGGGGACTATGGAAGAGCGTGAAAACTTTCCATAGTTCAAGAGCAAGTAAAGTAAATATTTTTGATATATTAAAATGAGCTTCGGCTACATTTGGTAAAGACATTGATGTTGGTAATGCAATGAGATTTTTGGAAATGCATAGACATGATTTTGAATTGGTGCATGAATGAGATAATTGCTGAAAATGTATGGTTTAAAAAGAAATACATGGTTAAGGAAAACATGGAAAAATTAATTTGGAATATATGTGGTTATTTGGCTTCAAATTAAAGGTGCCATTGGGCATGACTTTTGGTTCACTTGTTGAGCACATTATGGATGCATTATGAGTTGAAAATGAATTGGAATATTAAGTGGTTATTTGCCTTGAAATTGATGGTGCCGTTGGGCATGACATTTGGTTTATTTATGAACAGATTATGCATGCATTATGAGTAGCAAATTATCATACACATTTGAATATGATATTGGCTTAGTGACACTAACTTTAGATTCGAATATGAATGACATGTCATTAGGATTATCTTAAGTGCACTATAAACATTATTGAGAATAAAGAATATTGCCTACACATAACAAGGGTGACTTTGTGTCTAATCGTGCGTGGTAGAGCCGCCTACACGTAACAAGTGTGACTATGTGTCTAATCGTGCGTGGCAGTGCTATAATGGTGACTTCGTGTCACGTCAATGGTGTCTTCGTTTCATGTCAATGGTGACTTAGTGTCATGTCAATGGTGACTTGGTGTCATGACGAGACTAATGGTCTCTAACAATGGATCCGTGTATTCGGTAAACTTAAGGTTCACAATAAGTGATCATTAGAAGCCAATATGCATACATTGATTAAAAGAGAACATTGTGCATCATTCATAGAATGTATTGATAATGTTAAACATACTCAAGAAAGTGATTTGATGTTATAGACAGGGACATGGAATGTTAAGCATGCATGTTTTTAATGATGCATTGCAAACTATGGTTTCATTATGATTTTAAATAGATGTATTGATGATCTTGTGTAGAGCTTCCTCACTAAGCATGTTTGCTTAGGCTCTCTTTTCATCCTTGCAGAAAAAAAAAAGCACTCGGGACTACATTCGGAGCAAGGAAACCAAGGGGAAAGGTTACTTCAAATTCGGTATATTTTGAAAAATAAGTTGGGGGCTTTGCAATGTGTAAACCCAACCTATGTGAGGAGTGTGAACTTAGACTTTGGTTTATGTTGAAATAAGACCTATGTTGCTTGATTGTTAATTGATGGACTATGGTATTGTTTGGATTGTTGAAGCATGTACTTGCATGATCGTTAAGACTTTAATCATGTTCTAGGTAGCTTGCCTATAGTTTGCTTGATATTCTTGACGTTGATATAATCATGTGTTATATGTTGTTAATTATGCCTAGGACTTATGCATATAAATGATAGTATTTAATGATTGTGTATTGAGTCGTTAGTGTTCACTTAGTGTGACAGAACTTTTGGGTTCCAGACCTAAAGTTTCGAAATCTTAGTGAAGGTTTCGAAACCTTTGTCAAATTGTTTCGAAACCTTCAGGAGGTTTTGAAACCTTGCGGACAATTTCAATTCTGTAAAGTTACTGGACGCGAAAAGTTTCGAAGCCTTCAGGGAAGTTTCGAAACCTTTCATAAAGGTTTCGAAACCTTTGACTACTAGGAATTGATAGTCGTTTGAAATTATACTTTAGTTCCGGATACCTTCCTTTGTTCAATTAGGGCACCTACAGATGCTATTTTGAGCTGAAATTTCACATGGATGCATAAAGTTAATTTAATTTCAATATGGATAACTTAATTTGGACGAAGTCCTTGTAATTTGAAAGATTTACATTTTGGTCCCTAAATTAGAGAAACATACAATTGATGATGCTAGAATGATCCGTTTGACTTAAAATTTCCGTGAAGGATACTTGTGTGTTTAATTGAACTTTGATGAAAAGAATTCCTACTTTGTTATTAGAATTTAAAATTTTTACGTTTTAATCCTTAATTTACTTAAGTGTTTAATCGGATGTTTGTTTATGATCGGATTGTTTCCGTTAATGCCTTGTATGAGACCTTGACATGTAGGAATACAATTATGCATCTAGAAGAAAAAAATATAACGGTTTTAGGGTTGTTTATCGAATCAGACCTTCGCGGGTTTGGTTTGATATTCCCCGTGTAAACCATTAGTGTCGGTTCCGTCTAGGCCGGACTAAAGCGGTTACATTTGGCAGTGAATCCAGGAAATCAGAACCTACATGAAGGCATTGGAGGCCAGCAACAACAACCTCTGCCACAACCACTGTCGCGGTAGCTAATTGTCAAAGACTTTCTTGTAGAAGATTTAAATGGATTAAACCCTAGGGTTGTTACACCAGAGATTGAGGCAACCCACTTTGAACTTAAACCAGTAATGTTCAATATGCTCAATATTGTTGGAAAATTCAGTGGGACTGCAACAGAAGATGCCAGACAGCATCTCAAATCCTTAATGGAAGTATATAATTCTTTCAAAATCCAAGAAGTACATGAAGATATTTTGAGGTTGAAACTCTTCCCCTATTCTCTTAGGAATAGGGCCAAAACCTAGTTAAACAGTATTCTAGTAGGATCAATTGGATCTTGGAGTAAACTCTATCGAGAATTCATTACGAGATTTAACCCTACAAATTTCTATGATAGAATATGTAATGAAATCACTTCATTTAGACAGGCTGATGATGAACCTATGTACGAGGCTTGGGAACGCTACAGAGAGTTACTGAACAGATGTCCACTACATGAATTCCCATTATGGACGAAATTGACCATGTTCTATAATGCCACCAATGCCCCGACTAGAATGATGTTGGATCCTCAGCAAACGGCACACTCCTTGACAAGGCCCTAGAAGAAGCTATAGAGATTTTGAACAAACTCGCAAGGAATGATTTTCAATTTCCTACTTCTAGGCGAGGAGGATTAAGACACCATGCCACAGTAAATGAGTTAGAAAAAAATAATTCAGTGGCAACACAGTTGGCATCATTAACAAAAATGGTTCAAAACATGCAAGTACAACAGAATACTCAACAAGTGAAGACTATAAATTCTTCTGAGTATATGCAAGATGAGGAAACTGGATTTTATGTGGGAAATTATAACCAGAATAACAATATGATGTCAAATATATACAATCCGGCTTAGAAAAGGCACCCAAACATTTCATGGAACAACCCAAACAATGCCTTAAACCCCACCAACCAGACCTCCAACTATCAGCCACTACTGCAACAGCAAATGCAGCAGTTACTGCCGCAGTAGCAGATGCAACAACAACAACAACCTATGAATTCACTGGAGAATACTCTCAAGGCTTTTATTATGAAAATTGTTGAGAACAGTAGCTCCATGAAAAAGACTGATGACTTCATTAACAGAACAAAGACGAGGCTACAAAACCAAGATACTACAATAAAATAAAATAAACCCAAATTGGTTAATTCGCTATAAGAAAAAATACAAGACCACAAGGGGGGTTACCTAGCAATACTGAAGTTACTAAGGGAATAGGCCATGAACAGTGCAAGGCAATCACAACAAGAAGTGGCCTACAACTGAAAGAAACAATGGACAATTCAGCAACCAAAGCTCCCCAAACAATACAAGAAGATACAGATAAGGAGGACTTGGATGCTGAACAGACTGAGCATGAAGACAATGCCCTAGGAGAAAGCTCGGCAGTACCTGCACTTCCTACCGAGGCAGCAAAACAAATAGTGGTCCCAAGTATTAAATTCCAATCTAATGAAGCCCTGGATGAGATGAGACCACCACTACCTATCCCATAAAGGTTGAATAAACAAAAACAGGACCATCAATTCAAGAAATTTCTTGATATTCTGAAACAAGTCCACATAAACTTGTCACTTGTTGAGGCAATTGAACAGATGCCCAACTATGCTAAATTCTTGAAGGACATTGTGTCTAAAAGAAAGAGGGTAAGTGAGTTTGAGACAGTGGCAGCAACTGAAGGGTGCATGACAATGTTACATAATCGCATGCCACCCAAATTGAAGGACCCTGGTTGTTTCACCATACCTTGTGTGATTGGGAACAACTATGAAGGAAAGGACATATGTGACCTTGGAGCAAGCATCAACCTAATGCCCAAATCAGTTTTCCAAAAGCTCAACATAGGAAGGGCAAAACCAACACAGTGATGCTCCAACTTGCGGATCGATCAAATGCGTACCCCGAAGGAAAAATTGAGGACATATTGGTAAGAGTCGATAAATTTATTTTCCAACTGACTTTCTTGTCCTTGATTGTGAAGCAGATGAAAAAGCAGCGATCATCATGGGCAGACCTTTCCTTGCTACTAGACGCACCTTAATTGATGTGGAAAATGGAGAATTGACTATGAGGGTCAATGACCAACAAGTCAAACTTAATGCCTTCCACAATATAAACAATCCTAAGGATCCAGAAGAGTGCAAGGTCATCTACGCCATAAACACCAAAATATCCTGCCTTGACAGCATGCTCGGTAGAATGTTTGGAAAAAGAATTAAATCCACAACAAAGGCTGCACACGAAGAAGAACCTGATAAGAATGGCTAGCAATCATAGAAACATCATATTGGCCATAAAGAGAGGGACAAATTGGGAGATACATTTTCATGCACTTCCCCAGTAACTTAATTTCTTCCCTACTCTTTGTATTATTATGTTAGGATCAATTTAGGTTAACAAGTTCAAAATTTTATTTTTATTTAAATATCTTTAAAATATTTTTATCTTATTTATTTATTTTAAGGATAAATTTAGGTTAATAATTTTAAAATTTTGTTTTTATTTAGTTAAGTATATCAGTAATTATTTTTGAATTATTCTTATCTCATTCATTTATTTATTTTTAGGATAATAAAGCAAGAATAACAGAGAAATAGTGTACAACAAGAAGTCCGTTGCCGCGGCAGAACATAGTGTTAGCTTCCAACGGGCAGAAACAGTGTAACAGTTATCTGCCAAATTTTCTGGCATGACAGTTAATGCCTGCAGGCAGTTAATATTTGAAATGACAGAAAAGCCAAACAGTTAGAATTCAAATGACTATATCTGACGAGGCCTATATAAGCAACTTCTTTGTTGAAAATATTCACTTTAAATTCTTTGTTAATCTTACAAAATCTTCCTTACAATACTCTGTGCAATCTTACCTACATTCTTGCATCTTTCAGATCAATTTTAAAGAAATTTCTCATCAACATACCAAATATTCAAGAATCATCCATGGCCACTTACAATAGCTTCTATCCTACCGGTGTTGCTGAACAATTCAACAGATCATTTGTTGCTCGACAGCTATGGGAGGAGTAAGGTTTCCAACATTCGAATGAACACAACTATGGCATTGAACCATTCTTGATGGATAAAATCAAATATCAAGATTGAGAAATCTTCTGCCTACAGCCTCTTCCAGTAAGTGCAATAATTGTACGTGAATTCTATGCACATATACCGAGTGAGGGTAACCTATTTGTTCACTGCCGAGGCAAGTCAGTCACCCTTAATGCCGAGATAATCAACTAGTACTACGGCCTTGCCCCTATACGCGATGAACATGGTAAATTTTATGAAGAGGTCAATAATGAAGATTATGAAGAAATCAAGAACGAACTTTGCTACGACAATGCTCCATGGGAAACCGATGCCCATAAGGGTTATGTAACAAGGCTCAGCCTCAAGCCCGAAGCCAAGCTTTGGTGCACATTTGTCAAGAGACGCCTCATGCCTACATCTGACAACAGCACAGTTGATAGAAGAAGATTGGTGCTCATCCAATCAATCACCAACAAGAGGACCATAGATGTTGGAGAGATCGTTCTTCAAAAAATTTATGATTGCGGTAAGAAAGAATGAGGTCCTTTATATTTCCCTTGGTTAATCTCTGGCTTGTGCATTGCTGCAGGTGTCCTCATAGAAGAAACAGATGAATACACAAATCAAAGACAAGGCTGGACCAGAGAATTATATCACAGAATAATGTAGATAACGCAAGCAGAACCAGGGCAGGGAACACCCCAACAGTTCATTACCGACTACACTTACGGAGGGCAGTACACAGTAGACGTGCCAGGCACTATCGAAGCCACTGCCGCAGCAGATCCATACCTGGAGATTCTACAGAGGATGACAAATATGGACCTCCGACAGCAACGATATATAGAGTATTAGAGAGACTTCAACAACACTCTCGCACACATGATGAGACAAAATTTCCCCTCTCAAGGAATGCAATTTCCAGAATTCTCAGCAAATATATTTGTCACTGCCGTACCCTACACAGAAACTACCCTTGCCCTAGGACCAAGACCATTCTTCACGGCAAGGACACAACAACAATTCCATGCTGACGGACCATCCAGACCAGCAGACATTGCCACAACATCATCTACCAGCAAACGACCATCAAATAGGAGAGTTGTTTTCAACTCTCCACCAAACCGCCCCATCCCAATTGCCAAACTTTCTAGGGACAGTCTATCTAGGGAGATTGATGAGTATGTCCATCATAACTCACCACATGCTCAGCAAGAAGTCCCATATGTCGAGGCAAAAGGAGGAACGCACATGATGCAAATAGAAGTACTTTGTGATGAAGAAGAAGGCGAGGAAGTTATTACCCCAAGGCCGAAGCCAACACCCAAAAGTGTTCAGTCGCCTCGACAGGCAAAAATACAATTCTCACCAGGACAAGGGTCCAGAATAAATGCATCGACAGGAAAACCTACAAGGGTAGCTATTTCCAGCAGCTCTTCAGAATCACAATAAATTACTACCTTGTTTCTTTTTATTTATTTTCTTTTACTTGCTGTAAGATTTGAGCATTGAGGACAATGCTCAATTTGAGTTTGGGGGTGTATGAGTGTAATGTCAAGAGCAGCCCACTACCGCGCTGTAATACTAAAAAAGGAAGTAATTTGATGCCTTAATTCAATTTTTTATACCTGTCTTTACTTGAAGTAATTGTCTTTACTTTTGCATTACCTTACATCAACTTTGCCTTTGTTTATTCTTTTAAGGCTTTAGAAATCTTTGTCCTTACCATGACTAGGTTCTGTTTTGAACAAATAACCTTGGAATACTTAAGGAATAGAACTTAGAAGCTTACTATAAGGTTATAATCAACAAAAACTTTTGAGACTTATTTGATTTAGGAGTTCTTTTAGTAAACTTAGGTGATAAAGACTTAGATTCTAAGGAATGTGACTAGAGGTGCCTATCACTGACTCTAGGAAATTACTCTTCTTCATGCTAGAGGTGCCCAAAAACCGGCTCTAGTATGCCTAAGGAAAAGAAAGAAAAATAGAATGGATCTTAAAAGGAAGCACAACTCTTGAGGTGCCCAAAACAGGCTCAAGAGATTGATGTCTTTTAGAAGAGAAACAACCATTCCAAGTCTACTTGTCTTGAACTTAGAGTTTATCTAAGAAAGCCTTTAATCAACCTTGTCTACAAAAACCCACAGACTCACGTAATCTTATAGTTTGTTTCCGAGTACAAATCCTTGAGTAAATTAAAGGTTAGGACTGAAAGATAGACATAATTATGATAGGGAGAATAGATCGAAAAATAAGACCAAGGGAGAATAAGGTTCGGCAATTTGATGTTTAGCATTGCTTGAGGACAAGCAATAGTTCGAGTTTGGGGGTATTTGATGAGTTTTTAAAAAGGCTATTATTTACTATTCTTTTCCTAAACAATATGTACTCATTACCCACTAATTTGAACTGATATATATATACTTATTATCCAATAATTGATATTTTACTGCCACAACATATAAAGATGCTATTTGTGCGAAAAGAAGCCTTTATGGCATGTTTTTGTATAGTTGCAGGAATTGCCTGCCGAGGAAGCAACAGTGTCGAAGGCAGAACCAATGTTGAGGAAGCAGCATTGCCAAAGGCAGAAGCAATGTCACGGCAGCAGAAGTTACAATACTGATGTTGGGTGATTGAAAGAGAAAAATGAACTGAGAATGCCTAGACTTGAAATGTTTGGATTGGAGCTGATTAGCACGTGAAAAAACCAAGTCAAAGGCCAAGCGGGTATAGTCTTCTAGATAGAATTAAACTTGGAAGTATTATATTTTTATTACTTGTTTCCCATTCCAAGTTATATTCCACTTGGGAAAAGTCACCCTAGGTCTAGACTATAAATACGTGAGCCGTCCAATGTATAGAAGGAGAGCTGAATGAGAGAAAAAGCTTTACCCTAAGAATTGTGTTGTTCACTATAATATGTTCTAAGATTTCTTAGGGTTAGGTGAAGGTTGTTGAATATTATTGTGAGAAGATTGTATTTGTTTCTTTGTTTCAATATAATAAGAGCATTAAAGTTTTCTTAGCCTATTGTCATTCTTTATTCTTGCATTCAAACTCGAGAGAGGAGCTTGCAAGTAATTCATTTATTTAATATCGAGAGAGTTAGATTCACAAAAAGGGTAAGTGTGGTGTTGTAGATACTAACTTGGCCTAAGGATAGGTTAAGAGTTTTAGCGGCTAAAAGAAGTGTGGGATTAGTTGGTGAATATAATTGATTCACGCTGAGAGGTGTCATCAAGGACAGGTCATCAACAGTATTTTGACTTAGAGATAAGTGGAATCATTCAAGGACACTTTGTCGAACTTTGGTAATTCTGCCCAAGAGCAAGAGATTGTCGCAGTAGAGAACATTATTGCTGTCGAGACAGTATTTGCAGTACTGCCGAGGTAATGCAGTGCCATTGTATTGAATAAGAACAAATCAACCAAATCCACTATATAACACAATTGGATCCTATCCATTCTCTCTATTCATTCTCAACCTTTTATTTAAGTTTTTGTTCTTTAATTATTCAACAATTCTTTTTATTTGTGTTTTTATTTTATTAACTTCAGGAGCAAGGAAGTAGAAGAAGGCATATTAAGTACATCAGTCCCTGTAGAGAATGATATTCGATAAATACTTATCATTATATTACTTGACGTGTACACTTGCACTTAATCACACTTTTTATAAACACGTCATTGGTTTTCCAGTGATTTTATAGCAGCTTCTTGGTTTTGCCGCCTCATCTTTGTTCTGTTCATGAAGTCATCAGTTCTCTTCGTGAAACTACTGTTCTCGGTCATATATGATTCAGTTTTCATAATAAAAGTCTTGAGAGTATTCTCAATGAGTTCATAGGTTGTTGCTGCTGATGCATCTGCTGCTGCTGCAGTGGCTGTTGCACTTGCTATTGTGACAGTGAATGTTGATAACTATAGGTCTGGTTGGTGGGGTTGCTCCATGAAAAGTTCGGGTGCCTTTTCCATGTCGGATTATATGTATTTGACATCATGTTGTTGTTCCGGTCATAGTTACTAACATAAAAGCCAGTTTCCTCGTCTTGCATATACTCGAAAGAATTTATAGCTTTTACCTCATGAGTATTTTGTTGTACTTGCATGTTTTGAACCATTTTTGTTAAAAATACCAACTGTGCTGCCACGAAATTGTTGGTTTCTATTTCATTTACTGTGGCATTGCGTCTTAATCCTCCTCGCCTAGAAGTAGGAAATTCGAAATCGTTCTTTGCGAGTTTGTTCAGAATCTCTATAGCTTCTTCCGGGGACTTGTCAAGAAGTGTGTCGTTTGCTGAGGCATCTAACATCATCCTTTTCGGGGTATTGGTGGCATTATAGAATATGGTTACTTACGTTCATAATGGGAATCCATGTAGTAGACATCTATTCAATAACTCTATGTAGCGTTCCCAAGCCTCGTACATAGGTTCGTCATCAGCCTGTCTAAACGAAGTAATCTCATTACGGATTTGATCATATAGATTTATAGGGTTAAATCTCGTAATGAATTCTCGATAGAGTTCACTCCAAGATCCAATTGATCCTACCGGAATTCTATTCAACCAGGTTTTGACCTATCCCTCAGTGAATAGGGGAAGAGTTTCAACCTTAAAATATCTTCATATACTCCTTGGATTTTGAAAGAGTTGCATATTTTCATGAAGGAATTGAGATGTTGTCTGACATCTTCTGTTGTAGCCCCACTGAATTGTCCAATAGTGTTAAGCATATTGAACATCACAGGTTTAACTTCAAAGTGGTTTGCCTCAATCTTTGGTGTAACAACCCCAGGGTTCAATCCATTTAAATCTTCCACCAGAAAGTCTTTGAGAGTTAGCTGTCGTGGCAGTGGTTGCGGTAATGGTTGCTGTTGATGGACTCCAATGCCTTTAGGTAGGTTCTGATTTCCTGGATTCACTGCCATGGCTCCTTGGATCTGTCTTCTCAGCCTTTGGTAAGTTCTTTCTATTTCTGGGTCGATTTCACGCAATAGATTGTTAGGGTTAGCCCTAGTCATACACCAAAAACAAATAAAAATTAAAATAACTAAAAATAAAAGCAAGAATATAAAGAAAACAAAATTTAGTTGCCAATCCCCGACAACGGCGTCGAAAACTTGATGTGTGTAAAAAAAGATGCGCAATTAGTGAAACTGTACACGTCAAGTAATAAAGTGATAAGTAATTTATCGAGTATAGTCTCCTCAGGGATTGGTGTACTTAATAGGCTTCCTTCAGTCCTCTTGCTTCTGTAAAATACAAATAAAAACGCAATTTAGTTTGATATCGAATTAACTAACTAAACTAAACTAAACTAAGATAATAACAATTATGAGAGAGAGGGTAGGATCCAGTTGTATCGTATTGTGGATTTGATTGATCTGCTTCTTGTTCCAATGCAATTGCACTGTAATGCCTAGGTAGTACTGCAGATACTGTCTCGGCAGGGACAATGTTCTCTACCGCGACAATCCCTTGCTCTTGGGCAGATTTACCAAAGTTCAATAAAATGTCCTTGTATGGCTCCGATTATCCCTAAGTCGAAACACTATTGAAGGTTAGTCCTTGATGATACATCCCGGCGTTAATCAATTATAACCAACAACCAAACCCACACTTCTTTTAGGCGCCGAAACTCTTAACCTATCCTTAGGCCGAGTTAGTATCCTACAATCAAGTTGAATACCGCACTTACTCCTTTCGTGAGTCTAACTCTCCCGAGTCTAGACAAATAGATTACTTACAAACTCCCCTCCCGGTCTTGGATGCAAGAACAAAGAATGGCAAAGAGTAAGCAAACTTTGATATTTTATTGCATTGAAATAAGAATCAAAATACAATCTCTTCTTACAAATACTTAACAACCTTCACCAACACCCTAAGAAGGCTTAGAACATGATGGGAAGAATTTTTCCTAAGACTCTCTCAAAATTCAGCTATCTAAATCTCTCTATATTTTTTGTCTCTCTAAACCCTAGGACGGTTATGCCTTATGATGCGTGTAATAATAACACAACTATGCAGTGTATACATCGCAAGTAATAAAGTGATAAGTATATCCTGTATCGTCTCCACAATGATTGGTATACTTAATATGTCTCCCCTTGTTTCCTTGCTCCTGAAAGATAAAGTAAAAACACAGAAAAGTGGATTTGTTTAACTAACTAAATAATAAAACATAAAATAAAGGATTGAGAATGATATAGAGAAAGTGGGTAGGATCCAGCTGCGTCAATTAGTGGATTCGATTGATCTTCTTCTTGTCCAATGCAATTACACAACACTGCTTCGGCATTACTGCAGATACAACCTTGGTAGCGCTAGTGTCTTTTGCCGCGGTAATCTCTTGCTCTTGGGCAGATGCATCAAAGTTCAGCAAAATATTCGTAGTTGACTCCGCTTATCTATAAGTTAGAGCATTGTTGATGACTGGTCTTTGACGATACCTCTCAGCGTGAATCAACGATAATCACCAATCAATCCAACACTTCTTTTAGCTTCTGAAACTCTTAACCTATCTCTAGGTTGAGTTAGTGTCATCAACAACGTACTTATCCCTTTCGTGAATCTAACTCTCTCGATGCTAGATAAATGGATTACTTACAAACTTCTCTCTCGAGCTTGAATGCAAGAACAAGGAATGACAATAGGATAAGCAAAGTTTGAAATTATTATTGC
Organism: Abelmoschus esculentus; assembly: GCA_035048815.1. Lineage (NCBI taxonomy): Eukaryota > Viridiplantae > Streptophyta > Magnoliopsida > Malvales > Malvaceae > Abelmoschus > Abelmoschus esculentus. The sequence goes on along the minus strand of JAUCBN010000007.1, from coordinate 13,074,707 downwards.
ATTAGAACAAAGAAACAAGAAACAATCTACTCTCACTAATATCTACAACCTTAACCTATCCCTAAGAGATTTATAACATAATGTCGATAGGTACAAATCTTAGGGGAAAGGTTTCTCTAAAATCGGCTCTCTTAACAATATTGTCGGCTAGGCTATATATAGTCTTAACCTAGGGCAAAACTTTCCTAAATAGGCTCTAACTTGGAGTAGGGAACAAGTCTTCTACATGAGATCTGATGTTTCCACGTTTGTAACCTTCTAGAAAGCTTTTCCCGTTCGATCTTTGACATGGGCTTTTAGTGTGCTAACCTGGTCCAATTGGTGTGCTGCAGTTTCCAGAATGTTCTCTATATTTTTGTCTTTCATTCACCTACAATGTTGATGTTGCCACTTTGGAAGTTGCCGCGGCCTTGTCCTTGCCTCGGCCTTAATACTGCTTCACCGCTGCTTCGTCCCTGGATATTCCTGCATGTATAGAATATGTAATAATATCAACATTCTCTATAAATTTTGAGTTTGTAAGTAGTGATAACAGAATATTCAATATTGTGCAAAGAGTCCATATTTTAATTCAAGTTGGTGTATAATAGATACATAAAGTACCATGAGAAGGGTAGTAAATAACTTCCTTTTAGGCACTTATCAAATACCCCTAAACTCGAACTATTGCTTGTCCTCAAGCAATGCAAGATATCAAATTGCCAAACCTTACTCCCCTTTGGTCTTAATTTTCCATCTATTTTCCCCACCATGGTCATGTCTATCTCTCTGTTTTAGCCACTAGTTTACCCAAGGACTTTTACTAAGAAACAAGCTATAAGGCTAGGTGAGTGTGTGCCTTTTATGGACAAGGTTGATTCAAGGCTTTCTTAGATAAACTCTAAGTTCAAGACAAGTAGAATTTGGATTAAAGCTATCTCCTTAAAACAAGAAGTCTTGAGCCAATTTCGGGCACCTCAAGATATGTGTTTTCTATATTTTATTTTATTTTATTTTAAGCGAACTTTAGCATACTAGAGCCAGTTTCGGGCACCTCTAGAATGAAGGAGATCAAAACTAGAGCCATTGATAGGCACCTCTAGTTATTTTTCCAAAAGTTTCTAAGTCTTTATTACCTAAATTTATTAAAAGAACTCCTAAATCAAGCAAGTCCAAAAATGTTTATTTTCTTTCTAACCCTAAAGCAAGCTTTTAAGTTTTATTCAATGAGTATCCTATGGTTATCTCTTTAAAACAGAACTTGGCCATGGTAAGGAGAAAGATTTCTATAGCCTTAAAGGAGTAAGCTAAAGCAAAGCTGATGTAGAGCAATGCAAGATTAAAAGCAGTAATTCAAGAAAAAAGAATATTGCCAAAGTTTTTTTTTCAAAAACTACTCATTTTTTCATGATAATGCCACGGTAGTGAGTTGCCTCGGCAGTGCTTCTGCACCTACAATACCCCCAAACTCAAACCGAGCATTATCCTTAATGCTCAACATATAAGGTAAACAACAATTTCAATAAGGAACTAGACAAAAGCATTAAAATAAATCATTTATAATGACTCCGAGGAGCTGCTTGTATAGAGTAGTCTCCTAGGCCGTGCTGCTGACTCCTTTCATCTAGATCCTTGTGCTAGTGATTTCTGTTGTTTGGCTTGCCGATGTGGCTGAACTCGACTGGGTGGTGTGCGGTGCGGTGGTGTAGTAACTTCATCTCCCTCTTCCACTTCATCAATATTTTCTGTGTGCATGATTTTTGTCTCGCCTCCTGCCGTAGCAGTGGGTATTGCTGGTTCATGTGACGAACTGTGGTATTCGTCAATCTCCCAAGACAGAGTGTCTCTGATGAGACTGGGAATAGAGATTGGTTCCCATTGGGGAGAGTTAAAACCAGCTCGCCTCTTGGACGGCTGTTGGTTGGTAGAGGATACTTCGGCAGACCTGGCCGGTTTGGAAGGTCCGGCAGTATGAAACTGTTGAGGCGATCGTGGTTGGAAAAATAGTTGCGGCCTTGGGGCAGGTGTTGTCTCGGTATAAGGGGCGGTAGTGATAAAGATGTTAGCTGGAAATTCTGGGAATTATGCCCCCTGATTTGGGAAGCTTGTCATCATCATGTTGGCGAGAGCTGTGTTGAAGTCGCGCTGGTACTCCATGTAGCGTTGCTGGCGAAGGTCCATGGCTGTCATCCTTTACACAATTTCTTGGTAAGGGTTTGTTGCGGTAGGGCCCTGGGCAGATATGGGTACTTCTGCCGAGTATTGCCCTCCGGTAGTAAAGTCTGCAGTGAACTGCTGAGGTGTTGCTTGGAAAAGTTCTGCCTGGGTTATCTGCATGACTCGGCGGCAGAAATCTTTAGACAATCCCGACCGATTCGGTGTGTACTCGTCTGTAGCCTAGACTGGTACACCTGCAGCAATACACAAAGCAGAGATTAAAGAAGGGAAACATAAAGGGTCTTTGTCTTTCTTACCACAATCGTAAATTTCTTGGAGAATAATTTCTCCAACGTTGATGGTCCTCTTGTTGATTATGGAATGGATAAGCACCAAATGTCTCCTGTCGACTGTGTTGTTGTGCGACGTGGGCATTAGACGTCTTTTGGCAAAGGTGCACCACATCTTAATCTCGAGTTTTAGACTTAATCTTGTTACGGATCCTCTATGGTTACCGGTCTCCCAAGGGGTATCACCATAACAAAGATCATCTTTGATCTATTCGTTGTCGACATCGGTGACCTCCGCCTCAAAATCACTATGTGCATTTGACAACGGAGTGAGGCCATTTTGTTGGTTGATTGCTTCAGCATTAAGGGAGACTGGCTTCCCTCGGCAGTGGACATATAAATTTTCTTCGCTCGGCATGTGGGCGTAAAACTCTCGGACGATCGTGGCATTCGCTGGGGGAGGTTGGAGGTAGAAGATTTCCCAATCTTGGTATTTGATTTTGTCGAACAAGAACTGTTCGATGCCGTAGTTTTCTTCATCCAAGTGCTGAAATCCTTGCTCCTCCCATAGCTATCGTGCAACAAAAGAACGGTTGAATCGCTCTTCAATGGCGGTAGGGTAAAAACGGTTGTAAGCGACCATGATTGTAGTTATTGAATGGCTTGAGTGAAATCTAGAGTACTTGAAAAGATTGCTGAAAATTCAAGAAGTAGATGAGAGCTTAAAGTAATGAAGAACAAGATTATGAATGAAAGAAGATAAGCAAGAATACAAGAGTGGGTAATTCTAAGCAAGAGAGTTGTTCATATAGGCTGTAAAAATATAACTGTTAAAAATTAGCCGTTAGGCATTTACTGCCATGCTGAATAGTTACTGCCGCGGCGGATTTCTTGGTAGAGAGCCGTTGTAGTGTTTCTGCCATTAGGATTTCTGCGGCTCTAACACAGTGCACTGCCGCAGCAACAGACTTCCTGCTGTGAAATAATTTTTCTGCATTCGTTGTTTTATTTATCCTATAAAAAACTTAAAAACATAAAATACTGAAAATAAAACATAACAATATATAAAACTAGTCCTAATATAATAAATAAAATGGAAGAGAAGAGATTATGTTACTTATAGAGTGCATGTGAATACATCTCCAAATTTACTTATCTCTTTCTGGCTCGTATCTTCCTTCGCTTGTTGGCTAGTTCCTTCAGTGCATTCGACTTGTCCTTTGGGCTTTATTCGCTTACTAAATAATCTGTCGAGCGTGCTGCCCAGGTAGGATGTTTTAGTACCATGGTCTGGTGTATGGAAAGCCTTACGTTCTGTTGGAGCGTCTGAATTAGTGAGAATATGGAAGGCGTTCATCTTGACTTGTTGATCATTTATCCGCATCGTGAGCTCGCTATTTTCCATATCGATGATGGTGCATCCAGTAGCAAGGAAAAGTCAACCCAATATGATCGGTGCATTATCGTCGACCTCAAAATTAAGGACGAGAAAGTCGGCAGGAAATATAAATTTGTCAACCTTTACCAGAATATCCTCAATTTTGCCTTCAGGATGCACATAGGACCGATCCGCAAGTTGGAGCAGTACTATTGCTGGTTTTGCTCGCCCTATTCCAACTTTTTGAAAAATTGATTTGGGCATTAGATTGATGCTTGCTCCCAAGTCGCATAGGGCCTTTCCTTCGTAACCATCCCCAATCGCACAGGGGATTGTAAAGCATCTAGGATCCTTTAACTTAGATGGCATATGATTATGTAGCATGGCCATGCAACCTTCAGTGGCTGCCATTGTTTCAAATTCCCCTAGCCTTCATCATTTGGATACTGTATCCTTTAAGAACTTGGTATAATTGGGCATTTGTTCAATAGCCTCAACTAATGGCAAGTTGATATGGACTTATTTTAAGATGTCTAGGAATTTCCGAAATTTTTGATCTTATTTGTGCTTTTCTAACCTATGTGGGAAATGAGGTGGTGGTCTTATGTCCTCTAGGTTTCCTTGGAAATTGAATTTAATACCTGGGGTGAACTTATCTGTAGCTACCTCGGCTGGATGTTCAGTTACTGCTGGTTCTACTGCCTGGGCAGTGCTTTCGGTAGGGTCCTGCTCAGCTTCTGAGTCCTCGTGATATTGCTTTTTTGGTTAGACTCTATCGGTTGAGGGCCCTTCTTTATCTTTTAATTGTAGGCCACTTCTTGTCGTAATTACCTTGCATTACTCATGGACTAACACCTTAGCAACCTCAGTATTGCTAGGTAAACCCCCTGGTGGTCGAGTGTTTTATCATTGGGCAAATTGACCAACTTGGGTTTCTAAAGACTTGATTGCAGCCTCTTGATTCTGTAGTCTCATCTCAGTTCGATTCTTGAAGTCATCAGTATGCTTAATGAAGCGGCTATTCTCGGCCATGTATGAATCAGTCTTTGACATGAAAGCCGTCAGAGAATCTGCTAGTGCGTTCAGAGACTACTGTTGTTGTACCTGTTGTTGTGGCATGGACTGCTGTGCGTGCTGCTGCGACAGGTTCTGACTTTGGTGTTGGAATCCAGGGGCTTGGTTGATTGGATTTAAGGCATTGTTGAGGTTACTCCATAAAAAGTTTGGATGCCTTTTTCAGGATGGGTTGTAATTGTTGGACATCATATGATTGTTCCTGTTATAATTTCCAACATATAGGCTGGTTTCCTCATCTTGCATGTAATCAGATGAGTTGACTGCCTTAACCTCATGTATATTTTTCTTGGATTGCATTGTTGAGGTTACTCCATATTTTTCTTGGTAGCCAATTATGCTGCCACCGAACTGGTTGTGTCTAATTCATGGGCCGTGGCTTGGCGTCTCATTCCTCCTCCCCTTGATGTAGGAAACTGGAAGTCATTCTTTGCGAGTTTGTTCAGAATCTCAATGGCCTCCGCGGGTGCTCTATCCAAAAGTGTCCCATTTGCGGAAGCATCTAGCATCATCCTTGTGGAGGCATTGGTAGCATTATAGAACATGGAGACTTGTGTCCACAAGGGAAAACTATGTATGGGCATTTGTTAACAATTTTCTGTAGCGTTCCCACGCCTCATATATTGGTTTATCATCATCCTGTCCAAATGATGTGATTTCATTACGGATGCGATCATAGAGATTTGTCGGGTTGAACCTCGTAATAAATTCTCGGTAGAGTTCATCCCAAGATCCTATGAATCCTGCTGGAATGCCATTTAACCAAGTTTTCGCCCTATCCCTCAGTCAATAGGGGAACAACTTTAATCTTAAAATGTCTTCATGGACTCCTTGGATTTTGAAAGAACTGCACACTTCCATGAAAGATTTAAGATGCTGCCTTGCATCTTCAGTAGTAGACCCACTAAACTGTCCAATTGTGTTCAATATGTTGAACATCACTGGTTTGAGCTCAAAGTGAGTTGCTTCAATTTCTGGGTGACTACGCTAGGGTTTAGTCCATTTAGGTCTTCCACCAAAAAGTCTCTAATAGTGAGCTGCCTCGGCAATGGTCGCGCCGGTGGCTGCTGCGGCATTTCTGATGGCAGTACATTATGATCAACAAGTGGAATTTGTCCTCTTGGTTGATCATCCATGACTTGAAATAGGTTGCACCTTAGATGGTGTCCTGTGCATTCGATTTTAGGATCCAAGTTGTACAATGGACCACTCAGGTTTGCCTTGGTCATACACCAGATAAGTCAAAGTTAATAAATAAAAATAAATAATTAGAATTAAAGTTAAATAAAGAATGGTTAAAGAGCAAGAAAATAAAGAAAACAAAAATTTAGTTGCCAATACCCGGCAACGGCGCTAAAAACTTGATGCGTGTAATAATAGCGCAACTGTGCAGTGTACATGTCGCAAGTAATAAAGTGATAAGTGTATCGTGTATCGTCTCCACAAGGATTGGTATACTTAATATGTCTCCCCTTGTTTCCTTGCTCCTGAAAGAAAAAGTAAAAACACAGATAAGTGGATTTGTTTAACTAACTAAATAACAAAACAAAAAATAAAGGATTAAGAACGATATAGAGAAAGTGGGTAGGATCCAGCTACGTCAATTAGTGGATTCGATTGATCTTCTTCTTGTCCAATGCAATTACACAATATTGCTTCGATAGTACTGCAGATACAACCTCGGCAACGTTAGTGTCTTCTGCCGCGGTAATTGTAACATCTCGTTTTGGGGGTTATTAGTTTAGGCTTAGTTAGGAGGATTCGATTCGGGTCGAATCGGATTCTCCGGTTCATTAATTTCGGGAAAAAAAATAAAAATAAGGATATTTTTAATTAAGAAAAATAATAGTTTTGGAATATGGTTTGAAATATTAGAAATATGTTTCAAAATTAAAAAAAATAATTTGGATTTTATAATAATTTTTAATTATGCTTAATTATGCATAAGTGACCTATTTGTGATTTTTGGAAAATTGGGGGAGTAATTTGGAATTTTCGGAAATTATGTTGTTTTAGTGACCAAATTGAAAAGCAAGCTAAACTTAGAATTCTTAGAGGGCTATAAACCCATTTCTAATTTTTAATAATGATTTATTCCCCAAAATGTATTTTTAATACTTTAATTAGAGATTTTTAATCATTTTCTCTCAAAACCACTTTTTCCTCATTTTCTCTCATCTTTTTCTCTCATTTTCTCTCCACTTTCTCTTCATCTTTTCTCTTCAATTCCTTGCTGATTTTTGCATTTTTTCAACAAAGATTACATCATTTGCATCATCTTTCTATCCTTTACAAAACCTAGGCATCAATTTCATCAAATCTACATCAAATTGCAAGGAATCAAGAAGAGGAAATTACATCTTTTTGGTGAATAGATATTGAAGGTAATTTTCTAGATTTTTATTCTTTTCTAAGGTTCTTTATTGAAATTCCCAAGTATTAGCTTGCTAATCTTTGAATAAAAACTTGATTCTATGTTTTTAATGTTAGATCTAGTGTTTTTGTGAAAGTTTTTGTGAAATCTTTTTGGATCTCATTCAATGCTGGAATTAGATGGATTCAATTGTGTTTTTATGTTAATTAAATGATTAATTGAATCTTCATTTGATTGCACATTAATTTAATCCCGGAATAATGCAATCGATGTAGTTTTAAGGTGCTTCTCGGTTGTTTAAGGGTCTGTTTTAGATGCTTTAATGTTTCTGGAGATATAAGAATGGTTTGGATGTGTTTTTGATTCATAATTGAAGTGGATTAGATGTTAGATTCATTAGGTTTTGGGCTGATGTTGTTCGGATACGTTTCGGCTTAGTTTACGGTCTTTTCGGCTAAGTTTTCAGTAGTTTAATGGTGATCGGATATGGCTGTTGGTTTGAGCATGTTATGATGTGAGAATGCTCTGTTTTTAATGTTGTAGAAGAGGTACAAGAAGGTGCTTGATTGCTGGTGCGTTGGTGCGATCATCGGATAGCGGCGAAAGCTTGTTTCGCTTGTTGGTGAGTGATTACGGATTTAAAGCGAATCGCGTTTGGTACGTTCTATTTTGGGGACTATGAAAGAGTGTGAAAACCTTCCATAGTTCAAGAGTAAGTAAAGTAATTATTTTTGATAAACCGATATGAGTTTCGGCTGCATTTTATAAAGGCATTATGTTGGTAATGCAATTAGATTTATGTAAATGCATGAGCATGATTTGAAATGGTGCATACATGAGAATTACTTGCTGAAATGCATAGCTTATTTAGCATCCATGATTATGAAAAATTATGCGAAATGATTTGGAATACAATGTGGTTAATTGCCTTATACATGATGTGCCTTTGGGCATGCTTTGGTTCATTTATTGAACATATTATGTATGCATTATGAGCAGCAAATTATCATGCACATTTGATTATGATATTGGCTTAGTGACACTAACTTTAGATTCGAATACAAATGACATGTCATTAGGATTGAGTGCACTATAAAATAAAGAGAATAATAATGTTGCCTACACGTAAACAAGGGTGACTTTGTGTCCAACCGTGCGTGGTAGGGTCGCCTACACATAAACAAGGGTGACTTTGTGTCCGACCGTGCGTGTAGAGCTTGCCTATATGTAAACAAGGGTGACTTTGTGTCCGACCGTGCATATAGTTGACCCATACGTAAACAAGGGTGACTTTGTGTCCAACCGTGCGTAGTGGGGGTAACATGTATACAAGGGTGACTAAGTGTCCGACCGATGCATGTTGAGACCAAGAGTCTCCAGTTATGAGAAAAAGGATCCGTGTATTCGGTGAGCTCAATGTTAGAGTATGCCCAAAGACCAATCATATGATGATTGTATGGATACTTTCATTTACCAATTTTATTGAATAAAGGCATTGCAATTGTTGTTTTCAGATATATGTGTCACATAAACTGAGAAACAATAAGGTCCATATAATAATATATGTATTATTATTAAAAGATCCTTAGTCAAGTATTATTATGGTTATGGACAATAATAATACGCTTAAGACTAACATGTGATAAATTGATGACAATGAGTTGTCATTGACATAGAGATGTCAGAATTAATACATGAATATATTAGTAGAGAATAATATATTGGATTGACCCACTATGAGTACATATCTTGAATTATTATGTGACGGTCACGATATTGCTCATAGTGACAACTATATGTATAATCCTTAGACTTGAGATTATTACTATCTAAACATATGTTGTTTTATGTTTTGATGCAGTTAAATGTGTTTCGTAATTAGTTACACTATAAAAACTGACATTGGACATATTACAATATATGTAGTGAGATGTGAATAATCAAGATAGGATTTGTCCTTCCTACATAATAGGAAAATATATCAAAGGCCACTTGATTGAGTGAGACTAAAAATGCATGGCCATGCTTGAATATGTTGATATGAGATATCACAAATTATTCATTAATAGTAGTCCACTCTAGATATCAAGAAACACTAATAATAGGCTATACAAGTGTGACTATTCCAAGACTTGTGCCTATTAAAGATATAAAAGGACAAAAGGATATAATACATTAAAAGAGTTGGTCACGGACATAATACATCGAATCATGATCTCTTGTAACTTAGATGACAATGATATATTGCTAGATGTCACTCATTATTTTTAATATTAGAATTGTTCTAATATTATTACTAACGTTACAATGAGCCTACAGGGTCACACCAAATGGTTGAAACAGAGCAAAAATATATAAGTATAAGTAGATTATATTTAATCCTGAATTTTAAATAAAGAATATAATTAAAGTAATTATATCCCTTTTAAATTCGAATTAAATATAGATTCTGATATTTAAGGAATTAATTAAAGTAATTATTTCCTATAAACCAAATCATAATCAAACTCTTATACCTAGGGTTACACCTATATAAAGGATCAATTGGTCTAGCAGCCAAGATAGAGAATTCCGAATTCCAAACCCTAGAATCACGAGAAACAGTTTTTCCGAGATTTGCTCTCTTAACCGGGTGAACTGAGTAGAGGCCGAGACGATATTCGTGGAGGCTAAAGATTTGAATTGCCGAATAATCGTGATTATCACAAATCTAGTTGCTATTTTTGCTGCTTATCAAGGAACCCAATGTAATTCATCGTATCTCTTCCTCTCGATTTCGGATTAAATGAACATGGATCACTGGAAAGACCGTCGTAATTTTGTTCCGCTGCGCCATGGGGTGTGTCGGCGGTCCCAACACTCAAGGTTCACATTAAAGTGGTCACTAGAATGCCAATATACATACATGAATTTGAGAAGAAGATTGAACATCATTTATAAATTGTTTTGATAAGGCTATGTGAACTCAAGGATGCATTTGGTTTAAAGAACATGAGCATGAGATGTTAGCATGCATGATTTAATAGTGTATTACAAATTATGTTTTCATCATGGTTTTAAATAGATGCATTGATGATTTTGTGTAGAGCTTCCTCACTAAGCATGTTTGCTTAAGCTCTCTTTTCATCCTTGCAGAGAAATAAAGGTACTTGGAGCTTCGTTCGAGGCAAGGAAACCAAGGGGAAGAATCACTTTGAATTTGGTATGTTTTGGCAAATAAATTAGGCAATGCAATGTGTAACCCAACCTATGTGAGGAGTGTGTACTTAGGCTTTGGTTTATGTTGTAATAAGACCATTATTGTTTGGTTGTTAATTGTTGAACTTTGTATTGCTTGAATTGTTGAAGCATGTATTAGCATGATTGTTATGTTGTTAATCATTTTTCTAGGGAGCATGCCTATAGCTTGATTGATGTCTGTGACGTTGTTGATTATGTGCCATACGTTGCTGAATATGCCTAGGATTGATTCATTTAGTGGTAGTAATTAATGGTTGAGTATTGAGTAGTTGGTGTGCACTTAGTGTAACGAAACTTTTGGTTCCAGATCCAAAGTTTCGGAACCTTTGGGTGAAGGTTCCGAAACCTTTGTCAAAAAGTTTCGAAACCTTCACAAGGTTTCGAAACCTTGCAAGCAGATTCAATTCTGGGAAGCTACGGGACGCGATAAGTTTCAAAACTTTTTCCATAAAAGTTTTGAAACCTTTTTCATGAAGTTTCGAAACCTCTGGGAAGGTTTCGAAACCTTTGATCACCTAGAATTGAAAGTTGCTAGAAATTATATTTTAGACCCGCATATCTTCCTTTGTTCGATTAGGGTACTCATAGATGTTATTTTGAGCTGAAATTTTGCATGCATGCATAAAGTTGATTTAATTTCAAGATAGTTAACCTAAATTGGATGAAGTCCTTGTATTTTAGAAGTTTTACATTTTAGTCTTTAATCTATGTTAGTGTTTAATCGGATGTTTGTTTTTAATTAATGTGTTACCGGTAATGCTTTGAATGAGACCTTGTCACGTAGGAATAAGATTTTGCATCTAGGTAAGATAAAATAAAAAAAATATAAAAAAATATAACAGATTTTAGGGTTGTTTATCGAATCGAACCTTCGCGGGTTTGGTTTGATATTCCCCGTGTAACTCGTTAGTGTCAGTTCCGTCTAGGCCAGGCTAAGGGGGTTACATTTGGTGGTATCAGAGCCAGGTTGAATAAAATGTGTTGTTGGTTTGTTGAGTGTATAGTTGATTTGTCAAAATACGTATTGGTTTGCTATGTTTTGTGGTTGGTATGTTAGAGTATAAGATTGGATATGATATGTTTTTGTTGTGTGCATACCTATACATTGTGAGTGTACCTAGAATGATTATGAGTAAAAGAGGTGGTCAGTTACACATTGCCAATGCCAACATGTTTTTAGATGTTCTTCGGTTTCCCTTGGATCTTGTCCGAATGTAAGTTTATTATGTTTTGATTTTATGTTTTAAAATTGCATGTTTAAAGTTTTGGATAATGCCTCCGAGACGTGAGACACGTGCGAGTGCGAGCTTGATCACTGATGATTAGGCAGAGGGAGAGGCGAATGTGAGGGAGGAACCGCTTCCACCTCCTCCACCCGCTGGTGTGCCTCCGGTTCTAGTGGGAGGCCAGTTCAGAGACTTTGCCCCGTTCATACAGGCTATGACGGGTGCGTTTCAGGTGGCTATGGCTGGAGTGCATGTACCGGCTCCCGCATCTGTCGTTGTAGTTACCCCAGGGCTACCGCTAGAGCGTTTGCGTAGCTTGGGAGGTGTTGAATTTCGTGGATCTGACCCGAGTACAACTGAGGAGTGGTTGGCTAGCACCGAGAGGGTATTAGATCAGATGGACTGTCAGGATACCCGTAGGTTGGGTTGTGTGATCTCTCTGCTTCAAGGGTATGCTTATAGATGGCGGACTACCACGAGAGCGGGTGTAGCAGTTGCTAACCTGACTTGGAAATCCTTCAGGATCGCCTTTGTGCGAAAGTTCTTGGGTCCGCAGTACGAGGATGCGAGGAAGAGGGAGTTTATGTCCCTGGTGCAGGGCACTAGGAGAGTGGCTGACTACGAGATACAGTTTATCAGGTTGAGTCACTATGCTCCTGAGTTGGTTCTAACGGAGCATAAGAGATGTGATAGGTTCCGATATGGTTTGGATCCGGAGATTAAGACATACTTGTTGGCTGCGGAGTACACTAAGTTTGATGTGCTCGTGAATCGGGCTAAGGATGTTGAGGAGTCCTTGAGGGAGACTAGGAAGTCTTCCGATGTCGGAAAAAGGCCTGCTGAGGCTAGCACCCAAGGTGGTAAGGGTAAGAGGTTTTGGGACAACCGATATCGAGCTGATCGATGCCGGGGTGATTTTGGACATGGTGGTCGTGCTCAGCTGTTTGGTAGAGTTGGTGGTGACATGGCGGTTTGTAACTTGTGTTCTAGGCGCCACCCGGGAGAATGTTGGTGGGCCAGTGGTGCCTGCATGGGTTGTGGATCTAAGGATCACAAGAGGAAGGATTGTCCGAGGTTTGCTGGTGAGGTTGGTAACCGAGCTGAGGCTGCAGTGGTACCTGGCAGAGGACGTGGTGGAGGTAGAGGTCCTTTCCAGAGACAGGGAGATGGTCCTAGAGTTTATGCTCAACGTGGGACCCAAAATGCTACGGATGTGGTTGCAGGTACTTTTTCTTTGCGAAATGTACCGTTGTTTTCTTTGATAGATTTGGGATCTACGCATTCTTATGTTTTGAGTGAGCATGCATACATGTTGGATATCCGTGTTGATGTTTTAGATGTGGGAGTTATGGTTACTAGTTCTTTGGGTGAGACGATGACCGTAAGGAGGTTATATAGGAGATGTCCGTTGGAGGTGCAAGGGCATGTTTTTGAGGTTGACTTGATGGAGTTGTCGTTTCATGGTTTTGACCTTATCTTGGGGGTTGACTGGTTGACAGAGTATAGAGCCGTGGTAGATTTTGAAAATAAGCGGGTTACCTTGAGGTTGTTAGATGGTGGTGAGGTTGTGGTTAAGAGTGAGTATACCGGATTCTTATCCAATATGGTTTCGGCCTTACAAGCGGAAAGGTTGATGCAACATAGAGGTGTAGCATATCTAGCATATGTGATGAACCCGGGGATAGGAGAGGTTCGGGTGCAGGACATTCGAACAATATGTGACTTTCCGAAAGTTTTTTCTGAGGAGTTGCCAGGATTACCTCCCGATCGTGATGTGGAGTTTAGTATCAAGACTTATGCTGGTACTAATCCGGTGTCCATTGCTCCTTATCGCATGGCACCTAAGGAGTTAAAGGAGTTAAAGATGCAGTTACAGGAGTTGCTTGACCGTGGTTTTATACGACCGAGTGTGTCACCTTAGGGTGCACCGGTGTTGTTTGTGAAGAAGAAAGATGGCACAATGAGGATGTGCATTGATTATCGCCAATTGAATAAGTTGACCATGAAGAATAAGTATCCTTTGCCGAGGATTGATGATTTGTTTGATTAGTTTCGAGGAGCAAGTGTGTTCTCGAAGATTGACTTGATATCGGGGTACTACCAGTTGAAAGTGAAAGAGGAGGATGTGTTGAAAACGGCTTTTCGGACAAGGTATTTTCATTATGAGTTTTTGGTGATGCCGTTTGGGTTGAAAAATACCCCTGCTGCTTTTATGGATATGATGAACCGGGTGTTTCATGAGTACTTGGATCAGTTTGTGGTGGTGTTCATAGATGATATCCTCGTTTATTCACGTACCGAGGAAGATCATTATCGGCATTTGCGGATGGTGTTGTAAGCGTTGAAAGAGAACCAGTTGTATGCTAAGCTAAGTAAGTGTGAGTTTTGGTTAAAAGAGATGGTGTTCCTTGGTCATGTGGTGTCAGAAAATTTTCTCTCCACTTTCTCTTCATCTTTTCTCTTCAATTCCTTGCTGATTTTTGCATCTTTTTCAACAAAGATTACATCCTTTGCATCATCTTTCCATCGTTTACAAAACCTAAACATCAATTTCATCAAATCTACATCAAATTGCAAGGAACCAAGAAGAGGAAATTACATCTTTTTGGTGAATAGATCTTGAAGGTAATTTTCTGGATTTTTATTCTTTTCTAAGGTTCTTTATTGAAATTCCCAAGTATTAGCTTGCTAATCTTTGAATAAAAACTTGTTTCTATGTTTTTAATGTTAGATCTAGTGTTTTTGTGAAAGTTTTTGTGAAATCTTTTTGGATCTCATTCAATGTTGGAATTAGATGGATTCAATTGTGTTTTTATGTTAATTAAATGATTAATTGAATCTTTATTTAATTGCACATTAATTTAATCCCGGAATAATACAATCGGTGTAGTTTTAAGGTGCTTTTCGGTTGTTTAAGGGTCTGTTTTAGATGCTTTAATATTGCTGGAGATATAAGGATGGTTTGGATGTGTTTTTGGTTCATAATTGAAGTGGAATAGATGTTAGATTCATTAGGTTTTGGGCTGATGTTGTTCGGATACGTTTGGGCTTAGTTTACGGTCTTTTCGGCTAAGTTTTCGGTAGTTTAATGGTGATCGGATATGGTTGTTGGTTTGAGCATGTTATGATGTGAGAATGCTCTATTTTTAATGTTGTAGAAGAGGTACAAGAAGGTGCTTGATTGCTGGTGCGTTGGTACAATCATCGGATAGCGGCGAAAGCTTGTTTCGCTTGTTGGTGAGTGATTACGATTTAAAGCGAATCGCGTTTGGTACGTTCTATTTTGGGGACTATGGAAGAGTGTGAAAACCTTCCATAGTTTAAGAGTAAGTAAGGTAATTGTTTCTGATAAACCGATATGAGTTTCGGCTACATTTTATGAAGGCATTATGTTGGTAATGCAATGAGATTTATGTAAATGCATGATCATGATTTGAAATGGTGCATACATGAGAATTACTTGCTGAAATGCATAGCTTATTTAGCATCCATGATTATGAAAAATTATGCGAAATGATTTGGAATACAATATGGTTAATTGCCTTATACATGATGGTGTCTTTGGGCATGGCTTTGGTTCATTTGTTGAACATATTATGCATGCATTATGAGCAGCAAGTTATCATGCACATTTGATTATGATATTGGCTTAGTGACACTAACTTTAGATTCGATACGAATGACATGTCATTAGGATTGAGTGCACTATAAAATAAAGAGAATAATGATGTTGCCTACACGTAAACAAGGGTGACTTTGTGTCCAACCGTGCGTGGTAGTGCCGCCTAAACGTAAACAAGGGTGACTTTGTGTCCGACCGTGCGTGTAGAGCTTGCCTATATGTAAACAAGGGTGACTTTGTGTCCGACCGTACATATAGTTGACCCATACGTAAACAAGGGTGACTTTGTGTCCAACCGTGCGTAGTGGGGGTAACATGTATACAAGGGTGACTAAGTGTCCGACCGATGCATGTTGAGACCAAGAGTCTCCAGTTATGAGAAAAAGGATCCATGTATTCGGTGAGCTCAAGGTTTACATTAAAGTGGTCACTAGAATGCCAATATACATACATGAATTTGAGAAGAAGATTGAACATCATTTATAAATTGTTTTGATAAGGTTATGTGAACTCAAGGATGCATTTGGTTTAAAGAACATGAGCATGAGATGTTAGCATGCATGATTTAATAATGTATTACAAATTATGTTTTCATCATGGTTTTAAATAGATGCATTGATGATTTTGTGTAGAGCTTCCTGTAGCGACCCTCCCTTAAAAATATGGTTATTAGGTGTAAATAATAAAAATGGGGGTCACTAGTTTGAAAAATAGAAATTAGGCTAAAAAAGTGGAATTTTAAATTTAGGGTTTAAAATTTGGGAATTAGGGTTTGAAAGGCCTAAAAAAGAAATTGAGAATTTTATTAAAAATTAGGGATTTGAAAAATTTGGGAATGTTTAAAAATTTTGGAGTCGCCACCGGTCACTTTAGTAGACCGGACACCGTAAAACCAGAGATTCGGAGTGTTTGGGTTCGAGAGTCGGTTACGGTTTTAAAACAGGTTTAGTGTTTAAAACTGCCCGAAAATTGGTACCTTTAAAATAAATTTCCGCTTAATTAATTTTGAATTTTAAATTTTGAATTAAGGTGGTATTTAAATTGTTTTTTTTGTTTAAAGATTCGAATCAATTTTATTTTTACCGGGTCTCTATTCGAAGGCAACGCATACACCGCGACCATTGCATTGGAACACGGGCCCGTTACGACCGAATAAAGATGTTTAAAGAATTAAATTCATTAATCAAGAGGTGTGAACATTGAACAAAAAGCATATATACAAAATACTTACGAAAATTGAAAGCATGAATAACAACAAGAAACGTAATAGAACCAAAGATATAACTATCAAAACATATAGTACAAACCTAACAAGACGTGTAAAATAAACATATAGCGAGATTAATAATTTACAAATAAATAAAGAAAAGCCTATTAAAATAAAAACATAATATAGCAAATATATATAACATGTAAAGACATATAAAAGAGAGGAAGAAAAAAACATATGTATATCCATTTAATGCATTCTAACATGATGTGATAAAGAGATCATACACAAAAGACATGACATATATGCTAATGAAATTAAATATGATTATAAATATGACCATACTATACATAAGATGCAAAAACGATGAAATGCATAATACCTAATGAAAAATAAACATCATGTAAATACATAGAAAGACAAGATGTATAAAGTAACTAAAATGATATATGTAAACTACATATACTACAATATTGGAGACTAAACATCATGAATAATAAAATTAAAATGAATAAACGATATACAAAATAAATAATAAAGCAGTAACGTAATAATAAATGAAGAATGAAACATGAAGGCATACAAATAAGAAACAAAAATAAAATACATTCGAATGAAATAAATAAAATAAAACATAAATAATGCTCGAATAGGGACCAAATTTAAAAGATTTAAAAAGAAATAGACCCTCAAAACGTTATTTTAAAACGAGGAATGGTCTGAAAGTAAACATATTTATACGGAGGGACTAAAAAAAATAAAACCAAAATTAAAATAATAACAAATCACCGAATTGGTGACTAAATTGGAAAACATAAAAAAACTCAAAGGACTAAGGACGTAAGCTTAATAACACGTAGGGATTTAATGAGGTAAATAACCCATTTTTAATTTAGTCCCCAAGTATAAAAGCCAACTTTTCGTTTTAAAATCATTTTAACACCCGAAAACCCCTTTGAGAGATACATAATCCTCTCGTTTATTCCTCTGCAAACCCAGAAACATCAAGAACATGGTGGTGTTCTTTTGGGTTTCTCAGGGAAACAACCACCGACCACCGTTATCCGCCGCGCCGGAATAAGCAACAACCCTAAAAAAAAACCTTCCCTTTTTGATTCGGAAATAGAACCTTTATTATTTCAAAAACCGAGCCAAAAATCCTTAGTTTTGAGCCTCAAAACCTTTTTTGAAAACTCGTTTTACTCGAAACATGAAGAAGAGGCAAAGAACACCGATCTTCTCCACTTTGGCTCACCCCTCAGAGCATGAGTGTCGTGGGTTTGTTGCCGTCTCAAAGGAGATTCTCAGATCAGTTTTAAAAGGTAAACAAAAGCCTTTCTTTTCGATTTCCCATTGCATGCAAAAAAGATGAGAGGTTATTACCTATTAAAAAATGCCTTTGCTTTGTATTGATTGAATTCGTAGGGGGGGCCTTACATATTTTTCTATTTGGCTCTTTATAGCCGAGTGTTACATGAATAATAAAAAAGAAATGCCTTGGTTGATCTCTTTTTTGCTGCTCTGGATTTTTGTCCGATATGTATTATGGGTGCCTCTGATATTCCCCTGTGATTTGTTCTGACTTTTCTGTGATTATTTGCGTTTTTTCTCTGAAAAAAATCGTACAATCTGACATGCTTTTGTTTGTGTATACGAATCATCGTCGGAGGGTGATCCACGGAGGCAATCGGCGGCGAGGAGAAGACGAAAGATTGATCGGAAGCCGAACAGTTCGGGGCGTGCATCTCACGCGCGTGTGGGAAAGTACACCAGTCGGCGCGTGGCGCGTACGGGGAGCTGAAGGGTTGGTCTCCATTTGATCGCGGCCGTTGGATCAGATCTTGATCTAACGGTCCAGGATGGGCTGCGCATCAGATAAACAATCAGTTAGGGTTAATTTGTTATCCGGGTTAAATATGGGCCAACCCGATTCGAGTTCATAGTTTGGGCTTGTAAATATTAATTTAATTTGGGCTTGTATATATTTAAACCGGGCCCTGTAATTTATTTTAATTATTTATTTCCGGGCTTAATATTTGTATGGGCTCAATGTATATGGACTATTAATTAATCATATGGTTTTACTTTTATTTTGGGTTTAAGTTTAAATTCTACAAATACATATATATCATAATAATCGAGTATAATAATAATAATAATAATAAAGAAAATAAAGATAATAATACAAATAAAAGTAATAAAAAATAATAATAATAATGAAAGAGAATAATAACAAAAATAATAATAATAAAATAAAATAATAATAATAATAATAAAAATAAAAATAATAATAAAGATAAAAATAATAAAAATAAAAATAATAATAATAATAATAATAAAAGGGTAATGATAGTAAAGGTAATAATAAAGAAATAAAAGAATAATAATATATATAAAAAAACTAGAAAATAAACTATATATATATGTATTATTTTAAAATAACAAGTTAACATTATTGCTTTTGCTTCAATAAAATTGAAGTATTGTAGGGTTTAAAGGGTGAACAAATATTATACATTTTTTTGCCTTTTCGGTTACCAAATACAAGCCCGTTATCCGAATTAAAACTAAAATTAAAGCACAAGTTTAGACCGGATAAAATTAGTGATTACACTTCCTCACTAAGCATGTTTGCTTAAGCTCTCTATTCATCCTTGCAGAGAAATAAAGGTACTTGGAGCTTCGTTCGAGGCAAGGAAACCAAGGGGAAGAATCACTTTGAATTTGGTATGTTTTGGCAAATAAATTGGGCAATGCAATGTGTAACCCAACCTATGTGAGGAGTGTGTACTTAGCCTTTGGTTTATGTTGTAACAAGACCATTATTGTTTGGTTGTTAATTGTTAAACTTTGGATTGCTTGAACTGTTGAAGCATGTATTAGCATGATTGTTATGTTGTTAATCATTTTTTCTAGGGAGCATGCCTATAGCCTGATTGATGTCCGTGACGTTGTTGATTATCTGCCATACGTTGCTGAATATGCCTAGGATTGATGTATTTAGTGGTAGTAATTAATGGTTGAGTATTGAGTAGTTGGTGTGCACTTAGTGTAAAGAAACTTTTGGTTCCAGACCCAAAGTTTTGAAACCTTTGGGTGAAGGTTCCGAAACCTTTGTCAAAAAGTTTCGAAACCTTCACAAGGTTTCGAAACCTTGCAGGCAGATTCAATTCTGGAAAGCTACGGGACGGGATAAGTTTCGAAACTTTCCAGAAAAGTTTCGAAACCTTTTACATGAAGTTTCGAAACCTCTGGGAAGGTTTTGAAACCTTTGATCACCTAGAATTGAAACTTGCTAGAAATTATATTTTAGACCCGGATATCTTCCTTTGTTCGATTAGGGTACTCATAGATGTTATTTTGAGCTGAAATTTTGCATGCATGCATAAAGTTGATTTAATTTCAAGATAGTTAACCTAAATTGGATGAAGTCCTTGTATTTTAGAAGTTTTACATTTTAGTCCTTAATCTATGTTAGTGTTTAATCGGATGTTTGTTTTTAATTAATGTGTTACCGATAATGCTTTGAATGAGACCTTGTCACGTAGGAATAAGATTTTGCATCTAGGTGAGATAAATAAAAAAAATATAAAAAACTATAACGGATTTTAGGGTTGTTTATTGAATCGAACCTTCGCGGGTTTGGTTTGATATTCCCCGTGTAACCCGTTAGTGCCGGTTCCGTCTAGGCCGGGCTAAGAGGGTTACAACAATCTCTTTCTCTTGGGCAGATGCATAAAAGTTCAGCAAAGTGTCCATAGTTGACTCCGCTTATATCTAAGTCAGAGCGCTGTTGATGACTGGTCTTTGACAATACCTCTCGGCGTGAATCAACGATAATCACCAACCAATCCAACACTTCTTTTAGCTTTTGAAACTCTTAACCTATCTCTAGGTCGAGTTAGTTTCGTCGACACCGTACTTATCTCTTTCGTGAATCTAACTCTCTCGATGCTAGATAAATGAATTACTTACAAACTTCTCTCTCGAGCTTGCATGCAAGAACAAGGAATGGCAATAGGATAAGCAAACTTTGATATTATTATTGCATTAGAACAAAGAAACAAGAAACAATCTCCTCTCACTAATATATACAACCTTCACCTATCCCTAAGAGATTTATAACATAATGTCGATAGGTACAAATCTTAGGGGAAGGGTTTCTCTAAAATCTGCTCTCTTAATAATGTGACTGGCTAAGCTATATGTAGTCTTAACCTAGGGCAAACCTTTCCTAAATAGACTCTAACTTGGAGTAGGGAACAAGTCTTCTACATGAGATCTGATGTTTCAAAGTTTGCAACCTTCTAGAAGGCTTTTCCCGTTCGGTCTTTGACATGGGCTTTTAGTGAGCTAGCCTGGTCCAATTGGTGCGCTGCATCTTCCAGAATGTTCTCTATATTTTTATCTTTCATTCGCCTACAATGTTGATCTTGCCACTCTGGATGCTGTCGCGGCCTTGTCCCTGCCACGACCTCAACATTGCTTCACCGCTGCTTCGACACTGGATATTCCTGCATGTACAAAATATGTAATAATATTCACATTCTCTATAAATTTCGACTTTCTAAGTAGTGATAACGGAATATCCAATATTATGCAAAGAGTCCATATTTTAATTCAAATTGGTGTATAATAGATACATAAAGTATCATGAGAAGGGTAGTAAATAACTTTGTTTTAAGCACTCATCACCTTATATAGGCTTGGCCTAGGGCAAACCTTTCCTAATTAGAGTACAACTTGGAGTAGGGAACAAGTTATGCACATAGGGTAAATATATTCAAGTTTGATCTTCTAGAAGGTTTCATCCCGCGTGGTCTTGTCCTTGGGTTTCATCTCGCAATCAATTATAAGGAAGTCGATTGGAAGGACGAATTTTCCCACCCTAACTATGACATATTCGATATTCCCCTCTAGTATCACATGGGAACGATCGGCTAGGTGCAATATGACGGGAGTGGGTCTCGCATCTCCCATGCCAAGCTTCACAAAACTTGATTTGGGCATCAGATTTACACTTGATCCAAGATCACAGAGACCTTTTCTAATGAACTTGTCTCCAATAGCACACGGAATGATAAAGCTGTCTGGATTCTTCTTCATTGGCAATTTGCTCAAAGCAGAGCAATACTCTTTTATCATGGCAATTTTCTCAAATTTTTTTACTTTTCGCTTCTTCGTGACTATCTCCTAGAGAAATTTGGCATAAGTGGGTATTTGCTCAATTGCCTCTAAGAGTGGGATATTTATGTATAACTGATCCAATTTATCAGCAAACTTCTTGAACTGAATCTCATCATTGTGCTTCTTCAGCCTCTGGGGAAAGGGTGGTGGGGTTCTAACTTCTTCTATTGCTGGTGTAGAAACTGATTTTGCCATGACATTTTCGCTCGCTCCATCAGCAGTTTCCTTTGTCAAACCTTCCTCCTGGTCGTTCTACTCGAGAATTTGCTCAGGCATTTCTTCTTGCATGGGTTTGGGTAAGGAATAATCATTCTTCTTCCCCCCAAACTTATCTTGCGGATTAAGTTGAGTGCCACTCCTTAGTGTGTCGTGATACAATGCTCTTTACTATGTGGCTTAGTGACCTCAGTATCACTGAGCAGACATCTTGGCTGACGCTTTTGTAATGCCATGGCAATTTGGCCAACCTGAGTCTCCAGATTTCGCAGTGAAGCACTGTGGCTTTGCAGTAAAGTTTCTCGGTTCTTGATGGCTGTAGTATGCTCTTGTAGCATTCTCTTCGTAGTTAGAATAAATTCTTGAATAGTAGCCTCCAAAGAACTGTTGTGAGATGATGATGATGATGCCCCCTCGTTCAAATTATGCCATGTCATATTCGCGTGAAAATTCTGGGGCTCATTAGTATTCTGATTAGGATTGCTGGATCCTTGATTTTCCTATGAAAAATTTTGATGCAGATGTCATCCTGGATTATATATGTTGGAGTAGGGATTATTGCTGCTTTTGTTGAAATTGCCCCAATAGTTGATTGGCTCGAGATTTCTTGGGCACTCGCTCTCATGGTGATTGCCATGGCATATTAGACATCCTAAATTGGCCATCTTCACCTCCTTCACTTTATTGGAACGTTGCATACTCTTCAACATGTTAGTGATAGCTGAGAGTTGGGTGGATAATGAGTCCTTAGATTCAAGCTCGAATGGCCCTTGTGCCTTCCTCCCGGTTCCAAGTCTTGTTGAAGGAAATTGATAGTCATTGTTGACAATTTTATCAAGAATGTCAAATGCCTCCTCGGGTGATTTGTCTAGCAAAGTTCCATTTGTCGATGCATCTATCATCATTCTGGTAGGTGTGTTGACTCCGTTGTAGAACATCACAACTTGAGTCCAATCTTGAAAACCATGATTTGTACACTTGTGAAGCAATCACTTGTATCGATCCCAACATTCGCACATTGACTCATTGTCACCTTGTCGAAAAGAAACAATGTCATTTCTAAGATGAGCGTTGAAATTTGGAGGATTATACCGCAGCAAAAAGCTCTTGCATAGATCTGCCCATCACTTCATCGAACCGGATGGTACTCCACTCAACCATGCCCTTGCTTGGCCACATAGGGAATAAGGGAATAGCTTGAGTTTCAACACATCCTCGTGAACTCCTTGGTGATGGAATGAGTCACAAACTTCTAAAACTGCCCAGATATTTTGCCTTGCGTCTTCATGTGGCATACCTCCAAATTGCCCAATTGAATTTAGCATAATGAACATGAGAGGATTTAATTCGAAGTGGGTAGCTTGAATTTCTGGTGCAATGATGTCAGGATTGAGATCATCCAAGATGAGATTTAAATGATCCCTAATAATCCTCGGTCGAGATGCAGCAGCATACAGATTTGCCCCGACATTTTAAACTACTGGGTTCTGCATTGGAGGGTCTATTAGTAGACCTTCTAGTCACATACTAGGAAAAAGCCCTGAAAAGAAAAACAAGAAAAATAAGTAAAACTAAACTAAAAAATAAATAAATAAATTAAAATGAAAATGCCAAGGTAAAAATGACAAACTTTACTCGCCAGATCCCCGGCAACGACGCCAAAAACTTGGTGTGTCCTATGTAATACCAATATAGAGTATGCGAACACACATATATGTGCAAGTATACACAGTCGTACAAGTAATAAAGGGTGAGTGAGTAGCGTTCCTACGAGGATCGGGGTAAAGTATGTTGTCAAATTTGCCAAGGCAAAAAGGTGTCACTAAATAAAAAGAAAATAAAGATAAAAATATAAACAAGAGAATATGGATATGTACGGTGAAGGTGTAAGGTGGAAATGCTATGGCAATTCTAGAGTGCAAGCAACTAAAATCTGCCAAGGCAAAATGGGATGGATGATGGTGGCACTATATATGTATAAATATAGTGTGTGAAATATATGGTGATATGATTGTAATAAAATAGAGGAAACAGAGGAACACTTTGTAAATGCCAAGGAAAAATCAAGATAAGAGAACACAGTTGAACAACACATCGTAATGATCCTCAATTGATGAGCCTTGCTGGGAATGACTGATGGTGGCTTCTATGGTTTCCTACCCCTTACCCCTACCTAACATATAGCTGCTATGGTGTATACTTACTCGACAGAGGTTTCTAAAGTGTTCCCGCTCTCTCGAGTCATAGGAACGTGACAAACTAAAATGCCATTGTATTCTCGCCTGTCACACGAATAACACCTTAGTCTAGAACCCATTGCTCACGTAGATCCTCCCTTAGCTCCTCTCGGATGATCTAAGGATCTATAGTTACGCCTCTCTCGAGTGCTCTAACATGTATCTAAACCATGGACACTCTCGTGCCTCTTACAAAGTTTAAATAATTACCAACAATAAGGAAAGCAAATATACAAACACATAGAAGGCAATATATTAAATCGAAATAAAAGATAATCATCTACAAAAGCATCCACCAAATAAAGCTAACACATGGTAGGTGAAAGAGTTTAAGAACAAATATTAATCACTAATACCATCCTTAAATCATCCACATAAAACCTCTTAAAGATATAAAATAAAGCAAAGGAAGAAGAAAAAAGACACCCTCGGTCCGCGCCACCGTCGGCTTCTTCTACAACCATGGGACGCCTTAGCGTGCTAGCCCCTCTCGGGTGCCTAGCACGCCACTCCCATCAAGGTTTATTAATGGAGGAACCCTTCGCTTTGGGATGAAAGGTGGAAACTTTCTTCACCACTTTTTGCTCTCTTTGTGCCTCAAAATCTGCTCCAAAGGTCCTCTTTTTTCTTGAATAAATGTTGCTCTTTTATAAAAGGGTGAAAAACCCTAAAAGATAGGTAAAAATCTAGTTCTGCCCTCTTCTTGTCGTGGCATTTCTGCAGGACTGGCAGAGGTGGCAGTGGTCCCCTAATGAGGTAGCTTGCATACAAGCCATATTTTCTGTGGTCCCCTACCGAGGTGACTATATCCAGGCTGTAGTGGTCCCGACCGGTTGTGATGGTTGTAGCCAGGCTGTATTGGCTCCAGTTGGTAATCCTCTCAAAATATCTTCTTGTCCTGTAGTGCAGCATAGGAGGTCTCCAAAATTGCCATGGCATTTTCCCTTTGCTATCCTTTTATGAATATCTGACATGGTGACAGTGGTCCCCAACTGAGGTGGCTGTAGTTAGGCTGTAATGGCGCCAGCTGTCACTCTTATCAAAATATCTCCTTGTCGTTTAGCTCAGCATAGGAGTTCTCCAGATTTTCCATGGCATTTTCCCATTGTTATCCTTCTAAGGATGCCATGGCATTTTCCCATTGTTATCCTTCTAAGGATGCCATGACAAATTCCTTTTGCTTTCTACTTTGCCTTACCTACACAATATCAACCAAAAGCACGACCTTTCTCGTAAAATAGCACCTATTTCCGCACTATAGATTCCAAAACATAAACAACCACCAAATGCAATATTATGATCCTAAATGCAAATAAATGAACCTAAATGTGCTTGAAGAAAATAAATAACTTAAGTAAAAAGGCTTGAAATATAGCCTTTTTGTGGAGTTATCACCTTCCTCCCGGTTCCAAGTCTTGTAGAAGGAAATTGATAGTCATTGTTGGCAATTCTATCAAGAATTTCAAATGCTTCCTCGGGTGATTTGTCTAGCGAAGTTCCATTTGCCGAGGCATCTTGCATCATCCTAGTTAGTACATTGACTCCGTTGTAGAACATTACAACTTGAGTCCAATCTTGAAATCCATGATTTGTACACTTGCGAAGTAGTCTCTTGTATCGGTCCCAACATTCGCACATTGACTCGTTGTCACCTTGTCGAAAAGAAGCAATATCATTTCTAAGTTGAGTATTGAGATTCGGAAAATTATACCATAGCAAAAAGCTCTTGCATAGATCAGCCCATAACTCCATCGATCCAGATAGTACTCCACTCAACCATTCCCTTGCTCGACCATACAGAGAATAAGGAAATAGCTTGAGTTTCGAGACATCCTCATGAACTCCATATTGACGGAATGAGTCACAAACTTCTAAAAATGCCTTGATACGTTGCCTTGCATCTTCATGTGCCATACCTCCAAATTGCTCAATCGAGTTAAGCATATTAAATATAACAGGCTCAAGTTCGAAATGTGTAGCTGTAATTTCTGGTGCAAAGATGCCATGATTAAGATCGTCCAAAACAGGATTTAAATGATCCCTAATAGCTCTCAGTCGAGGTGCAACAACATGCTGATTTGCCCCGACATTTTGAACTACTGGGTTTTGAACTCGTGGGTCCATAGTTGTATGCTGAGTACGCCTTCTAGAAAGAAACAACCGCTCAATTTCAAGCACTATAAGATAGAGAGGTCCGTCAGTAGACCGTCTGGACATACACTGAAAAGAAAAGCAAATAAAACAAGTAAAACTAAACTAGAAGAATAAACTAAGCAAAACAAAAATACCAAAACAACAATGACAAACTTTAGATAGATAGATCCCCGGAAGCCGCCAAAAACATGGTGTATTCTGTGTAGTGCTATAAATAATGTATGTGAAAACACATATATGTGCAAGTATACACAGTAATACAAGTAATAATAAGGTGAGGGAGTATCGTTCACACGAGGATCTAGGGTAAAGTGTGCAGTCAAATTTGTCAAGGCAAAAAGGTTTGTCACTAAAAAGAAAACAAAGATAAATATATAAACACGAGAAAATTGATATCTACGATGAAGGTGTAAGATGGAAATGCTATGGCAATTCTAGAATGCAAGAAACTAAAATTTGCCAAGGCAAAATAGAATGGATGATGATGGCAAGGTGGATGTATGAAGGTGGTATGCGAGTGTATAGTAGAGTGATCAAAATATAACAAGAAAAGTAAAGAAAGTAAGTTGTAAATACGGAGGCAAAAACAGAATGCAAGAACACGTTAAACAATATATTGTACTTCTCCTTTATTGATGAACTCTCTAGGGAATGACTGATGGTGGCTTCTATGGTTTCCTATCCCTTACCCCTACCTATCATATATCTACTATGATGTATACCTACTCGACAGAGGTTTCTGAAGTGTTCCCCCTCTCTCGAGTCATAGGAACCTGATAGTCTAAAATGCCATGGTATTCTCGCCTGTCATGTGAATGACACCTTAGTCTATCGGTAAAGCACACTCCTTTTAGTCGTTGAAGCCTTCACCTACGCCTCTCTCGAGTGCTCTAGGATCCAACTAGGCCCTATTTGCAGTCTAGAACCCATTGCTCACGTAGATCCTCCCTTAGCTCCTCTCGGATGATCTAAGGATCTATAGTTACGCCTCACTCAAGTGCTCTAATATGTATCTAAACAAGGGACACTCTCCTCCCTCTTACAATGTTTAAATAATTACCAACAATGAGCAAAAGCAAATATACAAACACATAGAAGGCAATATATTAAATAAAGATGAAAGATAGTCATTCATAACAACAACCACCGAAACAAAGCTTCATGGTGGGGCTAAATGTTAAGATAAATCATCCACATAAATCTTAAATACCTAACAATCATCCTCATAAAAAGATAAAAGAAAATAAAGCAAGGAAGGAGGACTAGAAGACACCCTCGGTGTGCACCGCCGCCGACTCTCCAACCACCATGAGACGCCTTGGTGTGCTAGCCCCTCTCGGGTGCCTAGCACACCACTCCCTTCGAGTTCTATCAATGTAGGTCCCCTTGGCCAAAGTTTGGAGTAGAAAGGTGGGATCTTTCCACTGCCGCAAAAACCGCCCTAAAGGTGCCTCTTTTTCTATGTTGTGTTTCTCCAAAAGCCTCCCTTTCTTATTTAGGTCACCATGTCTTTTAAAGAGGGTAAAACCCCTAAAAGATGTGTAAAAATCAATTTCTGCCCTCATTTTTTCCTTGCATTTCTGCAGGACTGGTAGAGGTGACAGTGGTCCCCTAATGACGTGGCTCACATACATGCGATATTTGTTGTGGTCCCCTATTGAGGTGCCTATAGCCAGCTGTAATGGTCCCGAACGGATGTGGTAGCACCAAATGGCACTCTTATCAATATATTTCTTTGTCGTTTAGCTCAGCCCAAGAGTTCTCTAGCTTTACCATGGCATTTTCCTTCTGCTATCCTTCTGAGAATGCCATGACAAATTGCCTCAACTTCCGTTTTGCTTTACCTGTACAACAACACTAAAAAGAACTACCTCTCCCATTAAATAACACCTATTACCACATAAAAATGCCAAGGCATATCTACAAGACTAAATGCAATATTTTGAACCTGAATGCACAACTAAATGAACCTATATGAGCCTAAGGACACTCAATAACTTAAGTAAAAAGGCCTAAAATATAACCTTTTGCGGAGTTATCACCAAGCCACAGTAAATGAATTAGAAACATCAAATTCAGTGGCAGCACAATTGGCCTCACTTACCAAGATTGTGCAAAGCATGCAGCTACAGCAAAATACCCATGAGGTTAAGGCCATTGATTCCTTTTGTAATTTATGTGGAGTTAACCAAAATTCTTCTGAGTGTATGTAGAATCAAGAGTCTAGCCTGTATGTTGGAAACTACAACCGAAACAATATGATGTCCAACACATAAAACCCCTCATGAAAGAGGCATCCAAACATTTCATGGAGTAATCCAAACAATGCCTTAAATCTAACTACTCAACCACCAGGTTTCCAGCAACAAATGTAACATCTACCGCAGCAGCAGATCCAGCAGCCTATGCCGCCGCAGCAGATGCAGATGCAACAGCCTCTAAGTTCATTAGAAAATTCTCTGAAAGCCTTTATGATAAAAACTGAATCATACATGGCAGAGAACAGTAACTTCATCAAAAGAACAGATGCATTTATAAATAGGACTGAAATAAGGTTATAGAACCAAGAGGCAGAAATAAAGGCATTGGAAACTCAGGTTGAGCAATTTGCTCAGAACATAAACACTAGGCCGCAAGGAGGATTACCTAGCAATACTGAAGTTGCTAAGGTAATGGGCCATGAACGCAAGGTAATCACTACTACGAGTGGTCTACCGCTGAAGGAAAAAGTAGAAAGCTTCGCAGACAAAGTCCCACCAACAAAACTAGACAAAGAGGACT
Organism: Abelmoschus esculentus; assembly: GCA_035048815.1. Taxonomy (NCBI): domain Eukaryota; kingdom Viridiplantae; phylum Streptophyta; class Magnoliopsida; order Malvales; family Malvaceae; genus Abelmoschus; species Abelmoschus esculentus. Next base: position 13,045,582 of record JAUCBN010000007.1, on the reverse strand, counting down.
TGGATGTTGAACAAACTAATCATATCCCAGCAGAAAACACTGCCCAAGCAGAGCACTCGGCAGTACCTCAACAAGCTGCCGAGATAGCAAAAAACCTAGTGGTGCCAGGTATTAAATTCCAAACTAAAAAACACTTGGAAGAGATGAGACCATCACCACCTTTCACACAAAGGTTGAAAAAGAAAATCAGGATCATCAATTTAAGAAATTTTTTGATATTTTAAAGCAAGTCCACATCAACTTGCCATTTGTAGAGACAATTGAACAAATGCCTAACTATGCTAAATTCTTGAAAGATATTGTGTTTAATAGAAAGAGGCTTGGTGAGTTCAAAACAATGACTGCTACCGAAGGGTGTATGGCAATGTTGTACAACTGCATGCCACCAAAATTAAAAACCCCTTAGCCCGGCCTAGACGGAACCGACACTAATGGGTTACACGGGGAATATCGAACCAAACTCGCGAAGGTCCGATTAGATAAACAGCCCTGAAAACCGATATATTTACTTTTTTTTCTCTTTCCTAGATGTATATTTATATTCCTATATGTCTTGGTCTCATACAAAGAAATAACGAAAGCAATCTGATCACAATGAATATTCGATTATACATTTAAGTGAATTAAGGACTAAAACGTAAAACTTTTATATACTGATGATAAAGTAGAAATTATTTCCATCAAAGTTCAATTAAATATTCAAGCATTCTCCACGGTAAATTTCAAGTCAAACAGATCATTCTAACGTCATCAATTGCATATTTTCCTAATTTAGGGACCAAATTGTAAATCTTTCCAATTACAAGGACTTCATCCGAATTAGATTAATCATCTTGAAATTAAATCAACTATATGCATCCATGTGAAATTTCAGCTCAAAATAACTTCTTTAGATACCCTAATTGATCAAAGAAAGATATCTAGGACTAAATTATAATCTCCAGCAACTATCAATGTCTGGTAATCAAAGGTTTCGAAACTTTCTCTAAAAGGTTTCGAAACTTCCCTAAAGGTTTCGAAACTTTTTGCGTCCAGTAACTTTCCTGAATTGAAATTACCCGCAAGGTTTCGAAACCTTCCTGAAGATTTTGAAACTATTTGTCAAAGGTTTCATGCACCCTCAACTGTCTAGAAGCATAAGCTACAACTTTCCCCTCTTGCATCAAAACACACCCGATACCTACATAAGATGCATCACTATAAACCACAAAATCTTTACCGAACTCGGGTTGAACCAACACCGGAGCACTAGTCAACACCTCCTTCAACTTCTCAAAGCTTTTTTGTTGACTTTCTTTCCACTCAAAAGGAACCTTCTTTTGCAAAAGATTGGTCATAGGAGCAGTAATGCTCGAAAAATCCTCAACGAACCTATGTTAATACCCAGTCAAGCCTAGGAAACTCCAAACCTCAGACATTGATCTCGGTTGCTTCCAACTTATAACAGCCTCTATCTTCTTTGGATCAACACTAATATCCTTTTCCGACACTACATGACCAAGAAACACCACTTCCCTTAACCAAAACTCACACTTCCTTAGCTTAGCATACAACTGGTTCTCTTTCAATGCTTGCAACACTATCTGCAAATGCTGATTGATGAGTGCCTAAAAGACAATAATTTACTACCCTTCTTATGATACTTTATGCACCTATTATACACCCACTTGAACCGAATCATATACTCTTTACTCAAATATTGAATATTTTGTTTTCACTACATACAAAGTTAATATTTATAGAGAATGCAGATATCATTACAATTTCTGTACATGCAAGAATATCCAGAGCCGAAGCGGAAGAAAAGCTATGTTAAGTCTGAGGCAGAAGACCGGCTGCGGCAGAATCCAGTATGGTAGTACCAACAATGGAGGCGCATCAGAAGATAAAAATATGGAGAATATTCTGGAAGACACAGCGCATCAATTAGACCAGGCTAGCGTGCTCAAAGCCCAATTCAAAGACCAAGCGGGAAACCCTTTCTAGAAGGCGACAAACTTGGAAATATCAAAATCCTTGAAGAAGACTTATTCCCTACTCCAAGTTGAAGTCTATTTAGGAAAGGTTTTCCCTAGGTTAAGACTATAAATATACTAGACGGCCACATTGTTTAGGGAGAACCGATTTATAGAGAAAACCCTTCCTCCCTAACAATTGTACTTCCACGATAACATGTTCTAAATTTCTTAGGGATAGGTGAAGGTTGTTGATATTAGTGAGAGGATATTGATTCTTGTATTCTTGTTTTTATGCAATAAAATCAAGTAATCTATTTATCTAGCATCGAAAGGTGTAGATTCACGAAAGGGTAAGTACAGTATCGACGACACTAGCTCGGCCTGTACTCCGGTGGAGGCATTCAGAGATGGGTTAAGAGTTTCAGCAGCTAAAAGAAGTGTTGGATTGGTTGGTGGTCAACTTTGGTTTACGCTGAGATGTATCGTCAAGGACCGAGCATCAACAGTACTTTGACTCAAAGATGAGCGGGGTCACTTATGGACACTTTGCTGAACTTTGATACTTCTACCCACGAGCAAGAGATTGCCACGGTAGAGGAGCACCAATATTGCCGAGGCAGTATCTGCAGTACTTTCGAAACATTATTGTACGATTGCATTTGATAAGAAGGGGATCAATTGAATCCACTAATTGATACAGCTGGATCCTACCCGTTTTCTCTATAATTGTTCTTAACTCTTTATTTTATGTTTTGTTATTTACTTATTTAGTTAGATAAAACAAACAATCTTATCAGTGTTTTTATTTTATTCTCAGGAGCAAGGGAACGAAGAAAGACATATTAAGTATACTAATCCCTGGAGACAATACACGATATACTTATCATTTTATTACTTGACAACGTGTACACTTGCACTCAAAATAGCGCTTATACCACGCCTATCAAGTTTTTGGCGCCGTTGCCGGGGATTGGCAACTGAATTTTGTTTTCTTTAATTTTCTTGCTCTTTAATTATTAATTATCTAACTTTAACTTTAGTTTTATTTTATTTTTGCTTTTATTAATTTTTATTTATTTGGTTTATGACCAGGGCAAATTTGAATGGACCATTGTTAGAGTTGGATCCAGAGATTGAACGTACAAGATATAATCTAAGACGAAATTTGTTCCAAACTATGGCAATCCACCTAAAGGACCTGTTGATCATAATGTACTACCGCCAGCAATACAACAATAGCCTATGCCGCATCCATTGCCGAGGCAGCCTATTGTCAGAGATTATCTAGTGGAGGATCTGAACAGACTTAACCCTGGCGTAGTTATCCCGGAGATCGAAGCAACTCACTTTAAGCTTAAACCAGTGATGTTCAACATGTTGAATACAATTGGGCAGTTTGGTGGGTCTGCTACCGAAGATGCAAGGCAACATCTTAAATCCTTCATGGAAGTATGCAACTCTTTTAAGATTCAAGGAGTCCATGAAGATATTTTGCACTTAAATCTGCCACCCTATTCACTGAGGGATAGGGTGAAGACTTGATTGAATGGAATCCCAGCAGGATCAATTGGATCGTGGGAAGAACTTTACCGAGAATTCATTACGAGGTTCAATCCAACAGATCTTTATGACCGCATTCATAATGAAATTACATCATTCCGGCAAGATGAAGATGAACCGATGTACGAGACATAGGAACGTTACAGAGAACTATTAAACAAATGCCCCAAATATAGTTTTCCCTTGTGGACGCAAGTTTCCATGTTCTACAATGCTACTAATGCTTCCACAAGGATAATGCTAGACGTTTCCGCAAATGGGACACTTTTAGATAGAGCACCCGCGGAAGCCATTGAAATTCTAAACAAACTCGCAAGGAACGATTTCCAATTTCCCACATCGAGGCGAGGAGGAATGAGACGTCATGCCACAGCTCATGAATTAGACATATCAAGTTCAGTGGCAGCACAATTGGCTTCTCTGACCAAGATGGTTCATAATATACAGAACCAAAGAAGTGTACATGAGGTTAAGGCAGTTAACTCATCAGATTATATGCCAGATGAGGAGACCGACCTATATGTTGGAAATTATAACAGAAATAATCCAATGATGTTCAACAATTATAACCCATCTTGGAAAAGGCATCCGAACTTCTCTTGGAGTAACCCTAACAATGCCTTGAATCCAACTACCCATGCCCCTGGATTTCAGCATCAGAACCAGAACCTGCCGCAGCAGAACACTCAATAGCACATTCTGCAGTAGCAGTCTCTGAATGCACTGGCCGAATCTCTCACAGCTTTCATGTCAAAGACTGATGCCTACACGATGGAGAATAGATGCTTCATGAAGCGTACTGATGACTTCATGAACAGAACGGAGAGGAGACTGCAGAACCAGGAGGCTACAATAAAATCCCTAGACACCCAGGTTAGTCAATTTGCCCAACGCCAGAATACCCGACCACTTGGAGGTTTACCAAGCAATACTGAAGTTGCTAAGGTATTAGGCCACGAGTAATGTAAAGTAATCACCACCAGAAGTGGCCTACAATTGAAAAATAAAGAGGGGACTTCAACTAAAAGAGTCCAACCAGAACAACAACTACATGAGGACTCCGAGGCTGAGCAAGACCCTGTCGAAAGCTCTGCCACGGTAACAGAACCAGCACTATCAGAACCTTCTACCGAGGTAGCTGTAGAAAAATTCACCCAGGTATAAAACTCAATATCCAAGGAAACCTGGAGGACATCAGACCACTACCTCCTTTTCCACAGAGGCTAAAGAAGCAAAAACAGGACCACCAATTTCAGAGGTTCCTAGACATCTTGAAGCAGGTCCATATTAACTTGCCCTTAGTTGAGGTGATTGAACAAATGCCCAACTATGCCAAGTTTTTAAAGGACATAGTATCCAAACAACGAAGGCTAGGAGAATTTGAAACGGTGGCAGCTAATGAAGGTTGCATGGCAATGCTACATAATCGTATGCCACCCAAACTAAAAGATCATGGCTTCTTCACAATTCCCTGCTCAATTGGAGATGCTTTGAAAGGAAAGGCCCTATGCGACTTGGGAGCAAGCATCAACTTAATGCCCAAATCAGTTTTTCAGAAACTCAGAATTGGACGGGCGAAACCAATAACAGTACTGCTCCAACTTGTGGATCGGTCTTACGTGCATCCTGAAGGCAAAATCGAGGATATTCTAGTGAAAGTTGACAAGTTCATCTTCCCTGCCAACTTCCTTGTCCTTGACTGTGAAGCTGACGACAATGCACCGATCATATTGGGTCAACCTTTCCTTGCTACTAGACGCACTATCATTGATTGGGAGAATGGCAAACTCACAATGCGAATAAATGATCAACAAATAAAGTTGACCGCCTTCCACAACCTACCAAATTCGGACGCTCCAGCAGAATGTAAGGCTCTCCATACGCTTAATAAGGGTACTAAAATATCTTGCCTGGGCAGCAGGCTCGGCAGATTATTCGGTAAAATAATAAAACCCAAAGGAGAAGTCGAATATACCGAAGGAACTGGCCAACTCATGTAGACAGATACGGGCCAGAAAGAGATAGCGAAGATGGGTGATGCATTCACATGCACTCCACAAGTAACATAATCTCTTCCCTTCACCTTTTATTATATTAGGATTAGTATATTTTTCAGCATTTTTTATTTTTTTAAGTATTTTTCCAGTATTTTATTATTTTACGTTATGATCAGTAATTTTAATTTTTTTTATTTTTATTTAGTGTTTTTAATTTTCAATAAAGTGATGAATGTAGGAAAAATTTGCCACAGCAGGAAGTCTACTGCCGCGGCAACACTGTGTCAGAGCCGCAGAATTACCAACAGACAAAAATAGTGTAACGACTATCTGTCGAGAAATTCGCTACGACAGTAACTTTGTATCCAGGCAGTAAATGTCTAACGGCTAGTATTTTAACAGTCATATTTTTAAAGCCTATATAAGCAGATTACCTCTGTGCATTATTTACTTTGCATACTTGTTATCTTTAATCTCTTGAACAATCTCACTCTCACTAAATCTTGAATTTCTCAGAACTCTCTGAATTCCTACCAACATTCTTTCTGTTTATCTTCAAGAATATCTCATCAACATCCATGGCAGCATACAGACGATTTACCAGCGGCAGCGTAGCAGAACGCTTTCAAATATCTTTTGTTGCACGAAAATTATGGGAGGAACAAAGATTCCAGCACACCACCGACGAAAACTACGGCATCGACCAATTCTTGGTCGATAGAATCGAAGACCAGGATTGGGAGAAATTCTGCCTCCAACCTCCCATAGCGAATGCAACAATTATGAGAGAATTCTACGTACATTGCCCAAACAAGGATACACTATTCGTTACTCCCGGGGCAAGCTAGTGAAAGTTGATGCCGAGGCAATAAACGATTACTACGGCATGATCCCCATACGCGATGAGCATGGTGAATTTGCGGCAACTATCGAGGAATATGAGGCTATCAAAGACGACCTCTGCTACGACAACACTTCATGGGAAACCGGTGCTCATAGAGGTTGTGTAACAAGGCTCAGCCTTAAACCAGAAGCAAAGTTGTGGTGCACGTTTGTCAAACGACGCCTCATGCCGACTTCTCATAATAGCACAGTTGACAGAAAAAGATATCTGCTCATTCATTCCATCATCAATAAAAGAACGATCAATGTTGGAGAGATAATTCTTCAAGAGATATATGACTACGGTAAGAAAGAACAAGGTCCATTATATTTCCCTAGTTTAACCTCTGCTTTATGCATCGCTGCAACTGTCCCGATAGAAGCAACCGATAAATACACATCACAAAGGCAAGGCTGGACAAAAGAATTCTACCACAGAGTGATGCAGATCACCCAAGCAGACCTAGTGCAAGAAACACCTCAACAATTCACTATTGACTTCCCTGTCGGAGGGCAGTATTCAGTAGAAGTACCTGACAATGCCCCATCCCCTGCCGCAACAGACACTTACCAGGAGATTTTACAGAGAATGACAGCCATGGACCTCAGACAACAACGCTATATGGAATATCAAAGAGATTTCACCAACACCCTTGCCAATATGCTGACTCAGAACTTCCCCACCCATGAGATGCAGTTTCCAGATTTCTTTCCCAATACTTTCGTCACTGTAGCACCATACATAGAGGCAACACCTGCTTCAGGGCCTAGACCATCCTTTGCTACTAGGCCACAACAACAATCTCAAGCTGTCGGACCATTCAGACCTGCGGGCATGGCCGCCACATCATCCAGCAGCAGACGACCATCAAACAGGAGAGTTGTCTTCAACTCTCCACAAAAAAATCCTATCCCATAGGCAGTTTTTCTTAAGACAGTCTCTCAAGGCAGATCGATGATTATGTCCATGAGAGCTCATCACATACTCACGAGAGGATATCAACTGCCGAGTTTGGGGGAGAAACAGAAGTAATGCATACGGATAACGAAGAAGATGGAGATGAAGTTACAGCCCCACTACAGCACCGAACGCCCAGTAGAGTGCAGCCACCCCGGCAGACAAAAACACAACCGTCACCTGGGCAAGGATCAAAAATGAAAGCATCAGCAGGAATACCCAGGAGAGCAGCTATCTTCAGTAGCTCTTCTGAATCCCAATCAGAATCTATTTAAATCTTGATGCTTTATTATTCTTGTTTCTTTTGCTGTGTGTTTTATATTTTTAGCATTGAGGACAATGCTCGGTTTGAGTTTGGGGGAGATTGAAGGTGCAAAAGTACTATCGAGGTTATCCAATGTCGCGACAATAGCATAAAAAGGAGTACATTTTTATCGATTTTTTTATATATATTCTCTTTTCTTGAATTTAAATTTGTAATCTTGTACTGCCTTATGTCAGCTTTGCTTTAGTTTACTCCTTTAAGGCTATAGAAATTTTTCTCCTTACCATGGCCTAGTTCTGTTTTGAAGTGATAACCATAAGATACTCATGGAATAAAACTTAGAAGCTTGCTTTAGGGTTAGACAAGAAAATAAACACTTTTTGAACTTGTTTAATTTAGGAGTTCTTTTAATAAACTTAGGTGATAAAGACTTAGAACTTGTTGAAAAACAACTAGAGGTGTCTATCATCGGCTCTAGTTTTGCTCTCCTTCGTACTAGAGGTACCTGAAATTGGCTCTAGTATGCTAAATAGGTGCTACAAAAGAAAAAGAATAAATAAGAAAAAGAAGAAAATAGAAAACACATATCTTGAGGTGCCCGAAATTGGCTCAAGACTTGTTGTTTTAAGGAGATAGCTAATCCAAGATTCTACATGTCTTGAACTTAGAGCTTATCTAAGAAAACCTTGAATCAGCCTTGTCCATTAAACGCACACACTCACCTAGCCCTAGAGTTTGTTTCTTAGTAGAAGTCTTTGGGTAAACTAGTGGCTAAAATGGAGAGATAGACATAACCATGGTAGGGAGAATAGATGGAAGAGTAAGACTAAAGGGGAGTAAGGTTTAGCAATTTGATGTTTGGCATTCCTTGAGGACAAGCAATAGTTCGACTTTAGGGGTATTTGATGAGTGCCTAAAAGGCAGTAATTTACTAACCTTCTTATGATACTTTATGCACCTATTATACATCCACTTGAACCGAATCATATACTCTTTGGTCAAATATTGGATATTCTGTTTTCGCCACATACAAAGTTAATATTTATAGAGAATGCAGATATTATTACAATTTTTGTACATGCAGGAATATCCAGAGCCGAAGCGGCAGAAAAGCTATGTTGAGGCCGAGGCAGAAGACCGGCCGCGGCAGAATCCAGTATGGCAGCACCAACAATCGAGGAGTATCAGAAGATAAAAATATGGAGAATATTCTAGAAGACACAGCGCATCAATTGGACCAGGCTAGCGTGCTGAAAGACCAATTCAAAGACCAAGCGGGAAATCCTTTCTAGAAGGCCGCAAACTTGGAAATATCAGAATCCTTGAAGAAGACTTGTTCTCTACTCCAAGTTGAAGTATATTTAGGAAAGGTTTGCCCTAGGTTAAGACTATAAATATACTAGCCGGGCACATTGTTTAGGGAGAGCCGATTTGTAGAAAAAACCCTTCCTCCCTAAGAATTGTACTTCCACGATAACATGTTCTAAATTTCTTAGGGATAGGTGAGGGTTGTTGATATTAGTGAGAGGAGATTGATTCTTGTATTCTTGTTTTTATGCAATAAAATCAGAGTTTACTTATCTTATTGCCATTTCTTGTTCCTGTATCCAAGCCCGAGAGGGAAGTTTGCAAGTAATCTATTTATCTAGCATCGAGATGTGTAGATTGACGAAAGGGTTAAGTACGGTGTCGGCGACACTAACTCGGCCTGTAATCCCGTGGAGGCATTCGGAGATGGGTTATGAGTTTCAGTAGCTAAAAGAAGTGTTGAATTGGTTGATGGTCATCTTTGGTTTACGCCAAAAGGTATCGTCAAGGACCGAGCATCAATAGTACTTTGACTCAGAGATGAGCGGAGTCACTTACGGACACTTTGTTGAACTTTGATACTTCTGCCCACGAGAAAGAGATTGCCGCGGCAGAGGAGCACCAGCATTGTCGAGGCAGTATCTGCAGTACTATCGAAGCAGTGTTGTGCGATTGCATTGGATAAGAAGGGGATCAATTAAATCCACTAATTGACACAACTGGATCCTACCCGCTTTCTCTATAATCATTCTCAACTCTTTATTTTATGTTTTGTTATTTACTTAGTTAGTTAGATAAAAGAAACAATCTTATCTGTGTTTTTATTTTATTCTCAGGAGCAAGGGAACAAAGGAAGACATATTAAGTATACCAATCCCTGTGGAGATGATACACGATATACTTATCATTTTATTACTTAACAACGTGTACACTTGCACTCAAAATAGCGCTTATACCACGCCTATCACCGATCATGATCTTCCTCGATACGTGAATACACGAGGATATCATCTATGAATACTACCACAAACTATTCTAAGTACTCGTGAAACAACCGATTTATCATATCCATGAAAGCAGCAGGGGCATTCGTCAACCCAAAAGGCATCACCAAAAACTCGTAATGACCATACCTTGTCCGAAAAGCCATTTTTAACACATCTTCTTCTTTCACCTTCAACTAGTAGTACCCTAATCTTAAATCAATCTTCGAGAACACACTTTCCCTCGAAACTGATCAAACAAATCGTCAATCCTCGGCAAAGGATACTTATTCTTCACGGTCAACTTATTCAGTTGTCGATAATTAATGCACATCCTTATCGTGCCATCTTTCTTCTTCACAAACAACATCGGTGCACCCCAAGGTGATACACTCGATCGTATAAAACCACGGTCAAGCAACTCTTGCAACTGCATCTTTAACTCTTTTAACTCCTTAGGTGCCATGCGATAAGGAGCAATAGACACCGGATTAGTACCAGCATAAGTCTCGATACTAAACTGTACATCACGATCGGGAGGTAATCCCGGTAACTCCTCAGGGAAAACTTCTGGAAAATCACATATTGTTCGAATGTCCTGCACCCGAACCTCTCCTATCCCCGGGTTAATTACATATGCTAGATATGCCATACCACCATGTTGCATCAACTTTTCCGCTTGTAAAGATGAAACCACATTGGATAAGAATCCAGTATACGCACCCTTTACCATAACTTCGCCACCATCCAACAACCTCAATGTAACCCGCTTCTTTTTAAAATCCACCACAGCTCTATGCTCTGTCAACCATTCAACCCCCAAGATAAGGTCAAAACCATGAAATGGTAACTCCATCAAGTCAACCTCAAAGACATGCCCTTGCACCTCTAACGGACACCTCATATACAACCTCCCTACGGTCACCGTCTCACCCAAAGAACTAGTAACCACAACCCCCACATCTAAAACCTCAACAGGGATATCCAAGAAATATGCATGCTCACACAAAACATAAGAATGTGTAGATCTTGAATCTATCAAGAAAAATGATGGTACATCTTGCAAAGAAAAAGTACCTACAACCACATCTATGGCATTACGGGCCCCACGCTGAGCATAAACTCTACGCCCATCACCCTGACTCTGGAAAGGACCTCGACCACGTCCATATCCTCTACTAGGCTCCACAGCAGCCTCAGCATGATCACCTGTCTCACCAGCAAACCTTAGGCAATCACGCCTCATGTGATTCCTCGATTCATATCCCATGCATGCACCACTAGCCCAACAGCACTCGTCCAGGTGACGCCTAGAACACAAGTTACAAACTGGGGTCTCACCACCACCCCTACCAAACTGCTGAGCACGACCGTCGTGTCCAAAATCTCCTCGGCATCGATCGGCTCTGTATCGGTTGTCCCAAAACCTCTTACCCTTATTACCATGGGTGCTAGCCTCAGCAGGTCTCTTTCCGATATCGGAAGACTTCTTAGCCTCCCTCAAGGACTCTTCAACATCCTTAGCCCATCCCATATCGGACTCGGTATACTCTGCAGTCAACAAATATGTCTTGATCTCAAAATCCAACCCATATCGGAACCTATCACACCTCTTACGATCAGTAGGGACCAACTCATGAGCATAGTGGCTCATCCTAATAAATTGTATCTCGTACTCAGCCACAGACATAGTTCCCTGCACCAGGGACATAAACTCCCCTTTCCGCGCATCCTCGTACTACAGACCCAAAAACTTCTACACAAAGGCGGTCCTAAAATACTCCCATGTCAGGTTAGCAACAGCTACACCCGCTTTCGTAGTAATCCACCACCTATAAGCATCTCCCTAAAGCAGAGAGACCACGCAACCCAACCTCCGGGCATCCTGACAGTCCATCTGGTCCAAAATCCTCTCAGTACTAGCGAACCACTCCTCAGTTGAACTCGGGTCAGACCCATGAAACTCTACACCATCCAAGCTACACAGTCGCTCTAGCGGTAGTCTTGGGGTAACCACAATAGAAGGTGCGAGAGCCGGGACATACACTCTAGCCATAGCAGCCTGAAATGCACCCGTCATAGCCTGTATGAACGGGGCAAACTCTCTAAACTGGCCTCCTATCGGAACTGGAGAAACACCACAGGTGGCACACCAGCTGGTGGGGGAGGTGGAAGTGATTCCTCCCTAACAGTCGCCTCACCCTCTGCTTGACCATCAGTGATCAAGCTCGCACTAGCACGAGTCTTTCGTCTTGGAGGCATTATCAAAATATTTCAAACATGCAATTTTAAAACATAATTAAGACATAATAAACATACATTTGGGCAAGATCCAAGGGAAAGCAAAGAGCATCTAAAAATATGTTGGCACTGACAATGTGTAACTGACCACCCCTTTTACCCATTATTACTCTAGGTACACTCACAATGTATATGTATTCACACATCAACAACATATCACACTCAATCTTACACTTTAACAAACTAACCACAAAACTTAACAAACCTATACACATTTTGACAAGCTAACTACTCACTTTACAAACCTGGATCTGATACCACCAAATGTAACCCCCTTAGCCCGGCCTAGATGGAACCGACACTAATGGGTTATACAGGGAATATCGAACCAAACCCGCGAAGGTCTGATTCGACAAATAACCCTAAAAACCAATATATTTACTTTTTTTATCTTTCCTAGATGCATATTTATATTCCTATGTGTCTTGGTCTCATACAAAGCAATAACGAAAGCAATCTGACCACAACGAATATTCGATTATACATTCAAGTGAATTAAGGACTAAAACGTAAAAATTTTATAGACTGATGATAAAGTAGAAATTATTTCCATCAAAGTTCAATTAAACATTCAAGAATTCTCTACGGTAAATTTAAAGTCAAACGGATCATTCTAACGTCATCAATTGCATATGTCCTAATTTAGGGACCAAATTGTAGATCTTTCCAATTACAAGGACTTCGTCCGAATTAGATTAATCATTTTAAAATTAAATCAACTCTATGCATCCATATGAAATTTCAGCTCAAAATAACTTCTTTAGATACCCTAATTGATCAAAGGAAGATATTCGGGACTAAATTATAATCTCCAGCAACTATCAATGTCTGGTAATCAAAGGTTTCGAAACCTTCCATAAGGTTTCGAAACTTTCTCTAAAAGGTTTCAAAAAAACTTCCTTGAAGGTTTCGAAAATTTTCGCGTCCAGTAACTTTCCAGAATTGAAATTGCCTACAAGGTTTCTAAATCTTCCTGAAGGTTTTGAAACTATTTGTCAAAGGTTTCGGAACCTTCACTAAGGTTTCGAAACCTTGGGTCTGGAACCCAAAAGCTCCGTCAGACTAAGTGAACACTAAAGACTCCATACTCAACCATTAATTACTACCACAACATGCAAAGGTCCTAAGCATAATTAACATCTTATAACACATGATTAACAACGTCACGGACATCAATCAAACTATAGGCATGCTTCCTAGAACACGATTAAAATCATAACGACCATGCAAGTACACGCTTCATCAATCCAAGCAATTCCATAGTCCATCAATTAACATTCAAGCAACATAAGTCTTATTTCAACATAAACCAAAGTCTAAGTACACACTCCTCACATGGGTTGGGTTACACATTGCCAAGCCCATTTATTTGCCAAAAACATACCAAATTTGAAGTAACTTTTCCCCTTGGTTTCCATGCTCCGAAGTCCCAAGTACCTTTATTTTTCTATAAGGACGAAAAGAGAGCTTAAGCAAATATGCTTAGTGATGTAGCTCTACATAAGGTCATCAATGCATAAAACAAAAATCATTTTTAATGTCATGTTGCATCCTTTATGCTTAATTGAAATAAGTAAAAACCAATTCATGTTCATCATCATTGTCAATCATTTCATATGTCATGCACAAGAATACCATTTCACTTCATGTATGCATATTGGCTTGCTAGTGATCACTTAATGTGAACTCTTAGTTCACCGAATACACGGATCCTCTTTCTCGTAATTGGAGACTCTTGGTCTCAACATGCATCGGTCGAACACTTAGTCACACTTGTATACATATAACCCCACTACGCACGGTCGAACACAAAGTCACCCTTGTTTACGTATGGGTCAACTATATGTACGGTCGGACACAAAGTCACCCTTGTTTACATATAGGCAAGCTCTACATGCACGGTCGGACACAAAGTCACCCTTGTTTACGGGTAGGCATCATCATTATTCTCTTTATTTTTATAGTGCACTCAATCCTAATGACATGTCATTCGTATCTAAAGTTAGTGTCACTAAGCCAATATCAAGATCAATCATGCATGTTAACTTGCTGCTCATAATGCATTCATATATTGTTCATCATGTGAACCATAAATCATGCTCAACGGATTCATCATTATAGGGCAAATAACCTCATCATATTCCAATACATTTTCATGGTTCCATAAGCCATGAATGCCTTTATAAATCATGCAATTTTTCAGCAATTAACACATGCATGCATCATATCAAATCAAAGCCATATTATTACAAAATCTTATTGAAACATTGTTCATCAATGCCATTACCGATATAGCCGAAAATTCAAGGCAATCCATCAACATTATTTATAGCACTTACTCTTGAACCATGGAAAGTTTTCACACTATTCCATAGTCCCCAAAACAGAACTGAACCAATATGATTCACCTTTTTAATCCGAAATCACTCACCGACAAGCGAAACGAGCTTTCGCTAATATCCCGACGACCACGCCAACGCACCAGCACTCAAGCACCTTCTTGTACCTCTTCTACAACATTAAAAACAGAGCATTTTCACATCATTACATGCTCAAACCAATAACCATATTCGATCACCACAAAACTACCGAAAACTTAGCCGAAAAAATCATAAACTAAGCCGAAACGCATCCGAACAACATCAGCCCAAAACCTAATAAATATAACATCTAATCCACTTCAATTATTAACTAAAAGCACATCCAAACCATCCTTATATCTCCAGCAACTTTAAAACACCTAAAACAACCCCTAAAACAACCGAAAAACACCTTAAAACAACAACGATTGTATTATTCCGGGATTAAATTAATATGCCATCAATTGAAGACTTAATTAATCATTTAATTGACATAATAACATAATTAAATCCATCTAATTTCAGCATTGAATAATATTTAGAAAGATTTCTCAAAAACATTCACAAAATCATTAGATCTAGCATTGAAAACTTAGAATTAAGTTTTATTCAAAGATTAGCAAATTAATACTTGAGAATTTCAATAAATAACCTTAGAAAAAAGTTTAAAATCCAGCAAATTACCTTTGAGATCTATTCACCAAAAAGATGAAGTTTTCTCTTCTTGATTCCTTGCAAATTGGTGTTGATTTGATAAAATTGATGGTTATGTTTTGTAAAGAATGGAAAGATGATTAAAATGAAGTAATCTTTGTCGAAAAAGATGCAAAAATCAGCAAGGAATTGAAAAAAAGAGATGAAGGAAAATGGAGACAAAATGAGAGAAAAAAGGTTGTTAAGTGAGAAAATGATTATCATCTTTAATTAAACTAATTAAAAAGCATTTTGGTGAATAAATCATTATTTAAAAATTAAAATGGGTTTACGGTCCTCTAAGGATTCTAAGTATAGCTTGCTTTTCAATTTAGTCACTAAAACAATAATTTTCGAAAATTACAAATTAAGTCCTCCATTGTTTTCTAAAATTTACAAATTAGTCACTAATGCATAATTAAACATAATTAAAAATCACTATAAAGTTCAAATTACATTCTTTTAATATTTGAAACATCTTTTTAATATTTTTAAACTACATTCCAAAATTATTACTTTTCTAATTAAAAATATTCTCATTTTATATTTCCCTAGAATAACGAACCGGAGAACCCCATTTGACCCGAATCGAATTCTCCTAACTATAACCCAAACTACTAACCCAAAAATTGGGATGTTACAAAAATTGAAAGATCCTGGATGCTTTATCATACCTTGTGCGATTGGTAACCGTTATGAAGGAAAGTCCCTGTGCGACCTTGGTGCGAGCATAAATTTGATGCCTAAATCTGTCTTCCAGAAGCTTGGAATAGGAAGGACAAAACCCATAACAGTAATGCTCCAACTTGCAGATCGATCATATGTGCAACCTAAAAGAAAAATCGAGGACATACTGGTAAGGGTAGATAAATTCATTTTCCCCGCTGACTTTCTTGTCCTTGATTGTGAAGCAGAAGAGAATGCATCGATCATCCTTGAAAGACCTTTCCTTGCCACTAGACGCACTCTAATTGATGTGGAAAAAGGAGAGTTGACAATGAGGGTTAATGACTAGTAAGTCAAACTCAATGCCTTCCACAATTCGAAAAGATATGATGATCCTGTAGAAAACAGAGTGAAATAGTCTTTGTTACTTATTTTATTACTGAGCTGAATGGCTTCATATATAGACTCTTGTTGCAAGAGTTTTACAATAACTAAAAATAGGACTCTAATCTCTTAAAAAAATAGGACTCTAATCTCTTAATGAGATAAGAGTTTCAACATACTAATAACTCCTAAAATATAGAAGTTAGTCCTAATTACTTAGTCATATTAAATAGAACTTTATCCTAATAATAATATTATTATTTTATCTAACACTTATAACTAACACTCCCCCTCAAACTGGAGTATATATGTTGTATATACCCAGTTTGAATGAAAGCTCATCGAAGGTAACTCTTGGAAGGGCTTTGGTGAAAATATCTGCCAATTGCTTCTTAGTAGACACATATTGTAGGTTTGCCACTCCACTATTGACTTTCTTGTGAATGAAGTGTCGATCTATCTCAATGTGTTTCGTTCTATCATGTTGCACTGGGTTCTTTGCTATACTTATGGTCGATTGACTATCACTGAAAATATCAAAACTTTTTTCGCCTTCACTTTCCAGTTCTAGTTCTGTAAGTAGTTTTTTAATCCATATCCCTTCACATATTCCAAGGGCCATAGCTCTGTATTCTGACTCAGCACTGCTTCGAGAAACCACAGCTTGTCTCTTGCTTCTCCATGTGACAAGATTTCCCCAAACATAGGAACAGTAGCCACTCACTGATCTTCTATCAGTCAATTCTCCTGCCCAACTTGCATCAGTATAGATCTTTACTGATCTATCTTTATTTTTCCTGAATATAAGTCCAGCACCAGGTGTAAACTTCAAGAATCTAAGTATTCTCTTTACTGCTTCCATGTGTTCTTCCTTAGGATCACTCATATATTGGCTGACTACACTAACAGAGTATGCAATATCTGGTCGTGTTAGAGAGAGATAAATTAGTTTACCAACTAACTTTTGATAGGTTTCTTTGTTTGTTGGATTTTCATTCTTTTCCTTGCTGAACTTCAAGGTTGGATTCATAGGAGTCTCGATTGGTTTGCAGCCTAACATTCCTGTTTCTGTAAGAAGGTCTAGCACATATTTTCTTTGATTGATGACAAGTCCTTCTTTGGATCGGGCAACTTCCATACCAAGAAAACAACTCATGATCCCTAGGTCCTTAGTTTCAAATTCTTTTGCCAAGTTCTCTTTTAATTTTTCTATCTCTTTTTCATTGTTTCCAGTGATAATAATATCATCTATATATACTATTAACAGAGTCATCTTACCATTCGAGTCACTTTTCTTGAATAAAGTGTGATCGGCTTGACTTTGCTTGAATCCTCCTTGTATCATTGCTTTAGCAAATCTATCGAACCATGCTCTAGGTGATTGCTTTAAACCATATAGGGATTTCTCGAGTTTGCAGATAGTATTTTTTGTGAATTTCCCTTCTAGTCCTGGTGGTACCTCCATATAAACATCTTCTTCCAGATTCCCATTTAAAAAGGCATTTTTAATATCCAACTGATGCAACTTCCAATCCATATTGACATCTATTGATAACAAAATCCTAATAGTGTTCAACTTTGCAACAGTTGCAAATGTTTCCTGATAATCAATACCATAGGTTTGTGAAAAACCTTTAGCAACCAACCTTGCCTTATACCTTTCTATGCTCCCATCTGATTTGCATTTGATTGTGAAAATCCACCTACACCCAACAGCTTTCTTTCCATGTGGTAACTCAGTCAGATTCCATGTGTTATTCTTCTGTAAAGCTTTTATTTCTTCTTCCACTACTTTCCTCCATTCTGGAATTTGGAGTGCTTCCGCCACATTTCTTGGTACCTTCTTACTATCAATGCTAGCCGTAAATGCCCTGAAATCAGATTGCAATTTTCCATATGCTACATATCTATTTATTGGATGTGCAGTGCATTTTCTTACTCCTTTTCTGATGGCAATAGGAAAATCATCGAGTTCAACAGCTGTAGTATCTCTATTAGTTTCATTTTCAACATTATTGTTCTCGATTTCAGCACTTCTATCTTCTATTTCAGTAGTAGGAACAGGGTCTATTTCAACACTTCTATCTTCTGTTTCAGTGACAGGAATAGGATCTGTTTCAACACCAATAATTTCTGTTTCAGTAGCAGGAATCGAGTCTTGTCTTTGGCTAATGCTAGGCTGGTCTACAGTGGCCTTATTCCTTCCCGAATAGACATGGATTTGAGATGGTGTATTTTTGGTCGAAGGACTAGGAAGCTGGGATAAAGGAGAGGATAATTCAGTGATTATATCCTCTCGGTTAGCCACATTATTTTTAGAAGGAGCTGAAATAATTGACTGATGAGAAATAGTAGTAGGAAAAGGGAAAATAGGTTGCTCAGGTATATGAATATGCTGAAATTCCTTAGAATTCTCCCCCTGAATTTCTGACCCGGAAAAATATGGTGTATCTTCAAAAAAGGTTACATCAAAAGAAACATAAGTTTTCCTTGTGGATGGAGAATAACATTTGTAGCCTTTTTGACTAGGAGAGTACCCTATGAAGACATATTTGACAGCTTTAGGATCTAATTTGCTGCGATGATGTTGTTGTATATGTACAAAGGCAGTACACCCAAAAACTCTAGGAGGAATGTTTGAATGTAAAGGTTTAAAGTGAGGGAAGTGGTCAAGAAGAATCTTACTAGGAATTTTGAACCCCAAAATTTTGCTTGGCATCCTATTTATGAGATAGGTAGCTGTTAGAATTGCCTCCCCCCAAAGGTACTTAGGTGCACAGGCCGAGAAAAGTAGAGACCTTGTAACCTCTAGAATATGTCGGGTTTTTCTCTCTGCCACTCCATTTTGTTGGGGTGTATTGACACATGAAGTAAGATGAACTATTCCTTTTTCTCGAAAGAAAGAACCAAGAGAAGAACTTAAGTATTCACTCTCATTGTCACTTCGAAGTAGTTTTATTTTTGTGTCAAACTGGGTTGAAATTTTTTGGTAGAAGTTCTTAAAGATGGTTTCTACTTCAGATTTGTCTTTCATAAGATAAACCCATGTGTTTCGAGAGTGGTCATCAATGAAGGAAATAAATCACCTATATCCAGATATAGTTTTGACAGAGGAAGGACCCCATATGTCACTGTGAATGATTGAAAAAGGTGTTGTGGGTTCATATGTATTTGAGGCATAAGGTTTGCGAGAATGTTTTGCAAACTGACAAGATTCACAATTAAATAAAGATGGATTTTTATTAACAAATAAATGTGGTAACATCTTGGATAAATAAAAGAAATTTGGATGTCCTAATCGATAATGCCATAACAAAACCTCATTTGTGCTAAGAGTGGAGAGAAAAACTTGTTTCCTAAGAGAGGTAAAGAAGGTATGATGAGGAGAGATACATCCTTCGAGTATGTATAAGCCCTTTAGTAGCCTAGCTTTACCAATCGCCTTCTTCGAGTCCTGTTCCTGAAAAGTACAACCATCAATGCCAAAAAGAACATTACACTTGGATTCATGAACTAACTTGCTAACAGAAAGCAAATTACATGTAAGCTTAGGAACATAGAGAACATTGTGAAGAGTTAAATTATTATTCAAGGTAACTGAACCACTTTCTTCAACTGGAGTAAGGGTACCATCAGCAATTCGAATTGCTGGAAGTGTAACAGTACCATAGTTCTCCAAAATAGTAAAATCCCCTGTCATATGGTCTGATGCTCCAGAGTCCACTATCCATTGAATAGTGGATTTGGAAAAAGAGTTACCTGCAGTAGCAGCATGTGCAATGTTGGAAGATTGAGGTGTCATATTTTTCAGAAGTTGCTGCAATGTGACAATCTGTTCCTTAGTAAAGGGACTCGACAATGATTCTTGGCTAGCCACATTAGCTTCATTTGGAACTTTGGATCGAGTAGGCTTCCAATCATTAGGTTTGCCATGGAGTTTCCAACATTGATTTTTCCAATGGCCAGGCTTTCGAAAGTGTTCACACCATGGTCGATTTCTCCTAGTTTGGTTCTTAGGATGAGAATTAGTGACAAGAGCTGCAACATCTTGTTGAATTAGTGGTGCTATCACTGTTGTTTTTCTATTGTCTTCTCTTCGAATTTCTGAAAAAAACTCTCATACCAATGGAAGAGGTTTAGTTGCCAATATTCTTCCTTTAGCCCCATCAAACTCTCCATTTAATCCAGATAAGAACTGAAAAATTCGCCTCTGATTTTTCTGTTTACCATATAAAAGACTATCATCTTGACACTTCCAATCATTGTTCCCGTATAAATCAAGTTGCTGCCAATACTTGTTGAGAAGACCATAGTATTGCACAATTGAAAGATCTCCTTGTCGAAGATCTTTGATGAGATTTTCTATCCGAAAGAGTTCTGCAGTATTATCATTATTCGAATAGGTATCCCTTGCTGCTTCCCATATTTCTGCTGCGGTTTGATACAACATGAAATTCTCCCCAACTTTAGGAAGCATTGAATTGATCAACCATGACATGATCATGGTGTTTTCACTCAGCCAGGTGCTATACTTTGGATCTGTTTTTGTCGGAATGACCATGGAATTAGAGAGGTACTCAATCTTCCTTCTTCCAGTGATGTATAGCCGTACTGATTGGGATCATGGGAGATAGTTATTCCCATTTAATTTGTATGTTGTTATCGGAGAAAGGGATGAATCAGACAATATGTTTTCTGATTGTGAGAAATTGTTTTGAGAACTAATCTCAGAAGAGGATTGATCTGGATTAGTCATGAGGAGAAACTAATCCGAGAAGAAGAAACAAGAATTCAAATTGAGAGAAATTAGGATCGCTCTAACTTGATACAGAAGAGTGCAAAGCTATAATCACAATAGGGGCAAGCACCAACACATCTTGTTCCAGCAACCATTGCCACGACAGTAAACTCAGCAGAAGAATTTATGCATGCTGCAACATAATACTGGGTAGGAAAATTAAACAAGAAGTGGAGGTAATCAATAGTGCATAACACTACCCAAACATAGAAATTGCATTTACATGCACATGCATTTGCATAGGCATTTATGAGGGCATACAGGAAATCATGCATATATTTGTTCACACTTGCGAGTAGCTCCTTGAGGGTGTAAGTGGAGTGTGGTTGGTTCTTTTAAGGTGAAGGTGTGGGAAAAAAAAGAAGAGGTTGAAAGAACTTTCTTGTGGTGTTAAGTTGAATGTGTAGTGGGCAAGCTATCCTTTTGGTTAAGGAATGATCATGGATGAACAATGAGTGGTTGGTCTCGGAGTTATGAATGTTTGAAACCAAGGTAAGTACACTATGTTATGGTTAGTTTGAGTTGGTCATTACTAAAGGAAGGGCTGAGTTTTGCGGATTCTTTCTAGTTAAGATCTGGAGGTTGTAACAAGGTTGCAGCATGTTTTATAGAGTAAGGCGGGTTGGTGTTTTTCTGAGTGATGTGAAACTATTTGGTGGAAATTACATAGAATTCTTTGTAGTGTGGTTAGTGTGCAGTTGGATCGGAGGTTGTGACCAATCTGGTATGGTCAGGATGGAAGTAAAATATGAGATACATATTGGTATGAGAGTTGTGAAATCGGGGGTTTGAATCATAGATTGTTGTGACCTTGAGAGGTTTGGTGGTGCTATAAAGGAGGAAATGTACACGTGTTTACAGGATGTTAAGTTGGATATACTTCGAGTAAAGTTAGTCTTTGATGATGTCTGAAGTGGTGTAATGTGGATCGTTGGACAATTTATGGTTTGTATCGATTGTTCAGTCTTATGGGTTTGCTTTTATCGAAAAGTGTTTTGAGGTTTTGTGTTCGGTGAGTTTGTGTTTATGGATGTTTCATCAATATGATTACCGCTTTGGCAAGGTTATAAAATAAGAGACGTTGGAGCTAGTGAAAGGAATAGTTTTACAAGTTTGGATTTTGTGGTGGTATGGTTAATGTAAGAGTTGGTTTGTCGATGAGTTGATAAAAAAAAGGGTTTTGGGTTAAGTGTCAAGGCACTTAATGATGTGTAGATTTTAAATTTTGAACCTTGGTGGAGTTGGTTATGGTGGCTAAACCTTAAGTTGGAGATATTATCGTTATAATGAGTATAATGTTGAGGTTGACACAAAGTTGGTAAGTTTCTTGTATGATATGTTTTGTAGAATGTTAGCAACTGGGGATGACTTGGCTTACATAAGCATGCTTGCAGTGAGAGTTTGTTATGTGGGGTAATCCAGGGTTGTTGTGGAGTTACGAGGGAAGATATTCGGTTAACCTATAGGGAGAACTAGTTAAATGGTGGATCCATGAGCGAAATTCAACCTTGGTGAAGTTGATCGGGGACAAGTCGTGGTAAAGTGTTTGTTGAGGGTCTAGTGAAGGATATGTTCTGGGCAAGGTTTAGTTTTGTGTTGAAAATATTTTTGTGTTATGTTAACCGTATGATTGTTACGGAAAGTTTCGAGATGGGATGGTATCTTCAGCAAGGCTTATGGTAATCTTTTTCTATGAGTTTGGTGGTAAGTGTTGTGGTAGGAGTTGGGGAAAAACATATGTTTTCGACTAAACTGGTTTGGATTATGTTTGAATCATATGTAAATGTTTATCATGCTGATAAGGTAAGTGAGTATCAATTTTCTTTGGGTTATTATTAGTAGTAAAGGTACAAAGGATGAAGTCGGAAAGAATCATCATAAGTTTGGTAGTAAGTTCTATGGATGGTATGGAGTTTTCTTATGAGGGTTGTTGGATTAATCGTTTGTTTGAGTACGGTTTTCTTGGGTTTCTAAGTCCCTTTGGAAAGGTGTGTGAATGGTGTATCTGTAATATGTTAAGATTTGAGAGTTTTTAAGACCGACATAGGTTGCCGTTTGGATGTTGGGTCTTATCATTCATAGGTAAATGGGTGATATGTTGTGACGTTGTGATATGGTTAATATGACTCATAATGAAGTTGTTGTTGGTGGTGGAGCTTGCTTAAGACAATGTTGTCAGTTTTGTGCAAAGTTAGTCTGAAGTTTATTGTGTGGAGTGAAGGTTGGTGAAAGGCTTAGTTGGTTACCTGGTATGTGGGAGGATGTCAAAATTAAGGTTGGTTCGATGGTGGTAATATGGAAACCGTTGCGGTTATCAAGAGTTGGTTACCAACCTTATGGGGTTTTCTTTTGAGTTATGTTTTCTATAGAGGTTGAGATGGTGTGGTGGTTTGTGCATTGTTGCTTTGGTGTGGGGAAAGAATTTGTTGGTTGTTCAAATAGGGTAAATGCGGGTTGTCTGTTGCATACCATCCGGGGAAAGCTAAGGTGATGGCTGAATCTTTGAGCCGTAAGACGGAGGTTGAGTTGAGAGTGATGTTTGCTAAGTTGAGTATTTCAAAGGAAGGTGGTGGAGTGGTGGAATTGTAAGTAAAGCCTATCTTGGTTGAGATGATAAGGTGAAACAGTTAGAGGATGAGACGTTGGTACCTTTTGTGGAGGATATGGCTAACGATAGACCGACCGAGTATCGTTTTGATAAGGAAGAGATGTTGTCGTTTAGGGGTCAGATTGTGGTGCCGGATGAGGTTGAGTTGAGGTAAGCTATTTTAGCGGGAGCACATACTAGTCCGTTTGCTATGCATCCGGGTAGTGTGAAGATGTATAGAGATCTCAAAAGTGTGTACTTTTGGGTTGGTTTAAGGGAAGATGTGACGGAGTCCAAGAAGGATTCTATATGGGTGATTGTTGACAGGTTTACGAAGTGTGCACATTTTTTTGCTGTGCATACGACGTACTCCATGGATAAGTTGGCGGATTTGTATGTTTCTGAGGTGGTAAGGTTGCATGGGGTGCCTAAGTTGATCATATCGGATAGAGATCCGCGGTTTACATCTAAGTTTTGGAGGAGTTTGTAGGTTACTTTGGGTACGAGGCTTAGCTTTAGTATAGCTTATCATCCACAGACGGATGGACAGTCTGAGCGTGTTATTCAGACTTTGGAAGATATGTTGAGGGGTTATGTCATCGAGTTTCAAGTTCTTGGGAGAAACAATTGTCTTTAGTGGAGTTTGTATATAACAGTAGTTTTCAGACGAGTATACAGATGGCACCGTTTGAGGCGTTATATGGGCGTAAGTGTCGTACACCTTTTTGTTGGAAGGAAGTTGGACAAAAGTATGTTTCTTTGCCTCAAGTGTTGAAGGATACGGATGAGAAAGTTAAGTTGATATGTACTAAACTTAAGGAAGCTTTGGATAGGCAGAAATCCTATGCCGATTTGAAACGTAGAGAGATAGCGTATGATGTTGGGGACAAAGTGTTTCATAAGGTTTCTCCATGGAAGAAGGTGATAAGGTTTGGTCGTAAGGGTAAGTTGAGTCCTCGTTTTATTGGACCATATGAGGTGTTGGAGCGTGTTGGTCCTGTTGCTTATAGGTTGAGGTTACCAGAGGAGTTGAGTAAGATACATGATGTTTTTCATGTATCAATGCTTCGTAGATATAGATCGGATCCTTCTCATGTTGTTCCAGTTGAGGAGATCGAGTTAAAAGAGGATATGAGTTATGAGGAAGAATCGGTGAGGATTTTGGATGTGGATACAAAGGTTCTTCGAGGGAAGACCATAGATTTGGTTAAAGTGCTTTGGGAACACCGAGGTGTTGAAGAAGCAACTTGGGAGACAAGGAAAAGCATGGAGGAGCAGTTTCCTCACTTGTTTACTTTAGGTAAATTTCAAGGACGAAATTTTCTTAAGAGGGGGAGAGTTGTAACATCCCGTTTTTGGGGTTATTAGTTTAGGCTTAGTTAGGGGAATTCGATTCGGGTCGAATCGGGTTCTCCGGTTCATTAATTTCGGGAAAAATAAAATAAGGATATTTTTAATTAAGAAAAATAATAATTTGGAAGGTAGTTTGAAATTTTAAAAATATGTTTCAAAATTAAAAAAATAATTTGGATTTTATAAGGATTTTTAATTATGCTTAATTATGCATAAATGACCAATTTGTAATTTTTGGAAAATTGGGGGACTTAATTTGGATTTTCGGCAATTATGTTATTTTAGTGACTAAATTGAAAAGCAAGCTAAACTTAGAATCCTTAGAGGGCCATAAACCCATTTCTAATTTTTAATAATGAGTTATTCACCAAAAAGTGTTTTTAATGACTTTAATTGGATTTTTAATCATTTTTCTCAAAAACCACTTTTCTCTCATTTTCTCTCATCTTTTTCTCTCATTTTCTCTCCACTTTCTCTTTATCTTTTCTCTTCAATTCCTTGCTGATTTTTGCATCTTTTTCCACAAAGATTACATCACTTGCATCATCTTTCTATCCTTTACAAAACCTAAGCATCAATTTCATCAAATCTACATCAAATTGTAAGGAATCAAGAAGGGGAAAATTACATATTTTTGGTGAATAGATCTTGAAGGTAATTTTCTGGATTTTTATTCTTTTCTAAGGTTCTTTATTGAAATTCCCAAGTATTAGCTTGCTAATCTTTGAATAAAAACTTGACTCTATGTTTTTAATGTTAGAACTAGTGATTTTGTGATGTTTTTGTGAAATCTTTTTGGATCTCATTTAATGCTGGAAATTAGATGAATTCAATCATGTTTTTACGTTGATTTAATGATTAATTGAGTCTTCTTTTGATAGCACATTAATTTAATCTCGGAATAATGCAATCGGTGTAGTTTTAAGGTGCTTTTCGGTTGTTTTATGGGCTGTTTTAGATGCTTAAATATTGCTGGAGGTATAAGGATGGTTTGGATGTGTTTTTGGATCATAATTGAGGTGGATTAGATGTTAGATTCGTTAGGTTTTGGGTTGATGTTGTTCGGACGCGTTGCGGCTTAGTTTTCGGTCTTTTCGGCTAAGTTTTTGGTAGTTTAATGGTGATTGGATATGGCTATTGGTTTGAGTATGTTATGATGTGAGAATACTCTATTTTTAATGTTTTAGAAGAGGTACAAGAAGAAGCTTGATTGCTGGTACATTGGTGCGATCATCGGATAGTGGCGAAAGCTCGTTTTGCTTGTTGGTGCGTGTTTTCGGACTTAAAGCGAACCGCGTTTGGTACGGTTCAGTTTGGGGCACTATGGAAGAGTGTGAAAACCTTCCATAGTTTAAGAGTACGTAAATTAATTATTTTTGATAAACCGATATAAGTTTCGGCTACATTTGATAAAGGCATTATGTTGATAATGCATGAGATTTATGGAAATGCATGAGCATGATTTGAAATGGTGCATACATGAGAATTACTTGTTGAAATGCATAGCTTATTTAGCATCCATGATTATGAAAAATTATGAGAAATGATTTGGGATACAATATGGTTATTTGCCTATTATATGATGGTGCCTTTGGGCATGGCTTTTGGTTCATTTGTTGAACATATTATGCATGCATTATGAGCAACAAGTTATATGATTTGAAATACAATATGGTTAATTGCCTTATACATGATGGTGCCTTTGGGCATGGCTTTGGTTCATTTGTTGAACATATTATGCATGCATTATGAGCAACAAGTTATCATGCATATTTGATTATGATATTGGCTTAGTGACACTAACTTTAGATTCGAATACGAATGACTTGTCATTAGGATTGTATTAAGTGCACTATAAACAAAATTGAGAATACAGAATATTGCCTACACGTAAACAAGGGTGACTTTGTGTCCAACCGTGCGTGGTAGAGCCGCCTACACGTAAACATGGGTGACTTTGTGTCCAACCGTGCGTGGTAGAGCTTGCCTATATGTAAACAAGGGTGACTTTGTGTCCAACCGTGCATATAGTTGACCCATACGTAAACAAGGGTGACTTTGTGTCTAACCGTGCGTAGTGGGGGATAACATGTATACAAGGGTGACTAAGTGTCCGACCGATGCATGTTGAGACCAAGAGTCTCCGGTTATGAGAAAATGGATCCGTGTATTCGATGAACTCAAGGTTCACATTAAGTGGTCACTAGAAAGCCAATATACATACATGAATTTGAAATGGACATTGTACATCATTTATAAATTGTTTAGATAAGATTATGTGAACTCAAGGATGCATATGATTTAAAGAACATGAGCATGAAATGTTAGCATGCATGATTTAACAATGTATTACAAACTATGGTTTCATCATGATTTTAAATAGATGCATTGATGATTTGTGTAGAGCTTCCTCACTAAGCATGTTTGTTTAAGCTCTCTTTTCATCCATATAGAGAAATAAAGGCACTTGGAGCTTCGTTCGAGGCAAGGAAACTAAGGGGAAGAATCACTTTGAATTTGGTATGTTTTTGGCAAACAAATTGGGCAAGGCAATGTGTAACCCAACCTATGTGAGGAGTGTGTACTTAGGCTTTGGTTTATGTTGTAATAAGACCATTATTGTTTGATTGTTAATTGTTGAACTTTGGAATGGTTTGGATTGTTGAAGCATGTACTAGTATAATTGATATGTTGTTAATCATTTCCTAGGGAGCATGCCTATAGTTTGATTGATGTTCGTGTTGTTGTTGATTATGTGCCATATGTTACTAAATATGCCTAGGATTGATGCATTTAGTGGATCTAATTAATGGTTGAGTATGGAGTATTTGGAATGCACTTAGTGTAACGAAACTTTTGGTTCCAGACCAAAAGTTCCGAAACCTTTGATCACCAAGAATTGAAAGTTGCTAGAAATTAAACTTTAGTCCTAGATATCTTCCTTTGTTCGATTAAGGTGCTTACCAATGTTATTTTAAGCTGAAATTTTGCATGCAAGTATAAAGTTGATTTAATTTCAAGATGGTAATCCTAATTTGGATGAAGTCCTTGTATTTTGGAAGATTTACATTTTGGTCCCTAAATTGGAAGAACATGTAATTGATGATGTTAGAATGATCCGTTTGAGTTGAAATTTGCTGTGAGGAACTCTTGTATGTTTAATTGAAATTTGATGAAGAGAATTTATATTTTGTTAATAGGATTTAAAAGTTTTACGTTTTAGTCCTTAATCTATGTTAGTGTTTAATCGGATGGTTGTTTTTAATTAATGTGTTACCTACAATGCTTTGTATGAGACCTTGTCACGTAGGAATAAGATTGTGCATCTAGTAAGATAAAAAAAATAAAGCAGTTTTAAGGTTGTTTATCGAATCGAACCTTCGCGGGTTTGGTTTGATATTCCCCGTGTAACCTGTTAGTGCCGGTTCCGTCTAGGCCAGGCTAAGGGGGTTACATTTCCCTTGTTTAATTACTAGAATTTGTACTACTATAGGTGTACCTACGACCGAAACAGAAGAAGACGAGGGTGGACTAGAGACTTCTACCACAAAATCATGCAGATCACACAAGCAGAGCTAGTCCAGGCAACTCCTCAATAGTTCACTGCTGACACAACTGTCAGGGCCAAATACAAGGTAGATATGTCTGACACTACCTACACCATTGTCGCCGCAGACCCGTACCAGGAGATACTATAGAGGATAGCAGCTATGGATCTTATGCAGCAACGATACATGGAGTCTCAGAGGGACTTCAACAACACACTTGCCCAAATGATGCTCCATAACTTTCCAAGCCAAGGGGTGCATTTTCTAGAGTTCCCTAACAACATGTTTGTAACTGCTGCACCTTACACCGAGACGACACCAACTCTAAGAGGACCGAGACCATTCTTTCTCATAGGCCCTCAGCAACAATTTCATGCTGCTGGCCCATCTAGGGCAACAGATTCTGTTGCGGCATCATCTGCCAATAGAAGACCATCAAAGAGGAGGGCAGTCTTCAGCACTCCACCACGATCCCCCATCATCATGGGTAGTATATCAGCTAAGATAGATGCCTATGTATACCAAAGTTCAATCGCTATCGGGCCAAGCATTCACCATGATTGGGTAGACGCAACAAATGAAGGCAGGAGAGAAATAATGGCAACTGAGGAAGTTGCCGAAGAAGAGGAAGGAGAAGAAGTAAACGCTCCCATACAACAGACACCACCACCAAGATTCCATCCACCAAGACAAGCAAAAACTCAGCCATCACCATCACCAAGGTAGAAGCAATCAGTAGCAAGACCAAGAAAATTAATTGTTGATTGCATCTCTTTGATGTCTTTATAATCTTTTATATATATATTTTTTGTTTTTCTTACTTGTTTCCTTTTTCATATTTTGTTGCCTACTATGTGCCCCTACTATAAGCATTAAGGACAATGTTTGATTCGAGTTTGGGGGTGTAGAGCCACTGCCGAGGCAATCCATTGTCGCGGCCTTGCAATGAAAAGGGATTATTTAAGTGATTTTTCAAAATTTTTATGTTCACCACTTTACTTGAATCTGTTGCCCATACTTTTGCACTGCTTTTTATCAGTATTGTTTTAGTTTATTCTTTTAAGGCAATAGAAATCTTTCTCCTTACCATGTTTAGGTCCTGTTTAGAAGACTTAACCCTAGAATACTCGCCCGCCGCGGCAATCTCGTGATCTTGAGTGGGCTTTATAAAGTTCTACAAAGTGTCCTTTGATGACTCCGCTTATCTCTAAGTCAAAGTACTATTGATGACCAGTCCTTGATGATACCTCTCGGCGTGAATCAATTATAATCACCAAACAATCTCACACTTCTTTTAGCTGTTGAAGCTCTAACCTATCTCTAGGCTAAGTTAGTGTTTCCCGATTGAAACACCGTACTTATTCCTTTCGTGAATCTAACTCTCTCGATATTAGATAAATGGATTACTCAAAAACTTCTCTCTCAAGCTTGAATGTAAGAACAAAGAATGACAAAGAATAAGCAAACCTTGATATTTTATTACATTGAAACAAGAAAAAAGTTCAATCTCTTCACACTAATACTCTACAACCTTCACCTAAGCCTAAAGAAAATTAGAACATAGTGTAAAGAAAAGAAAACTCTAAAAGATGAAGTCGGCTAGGTCTAAGCTCTAAGTGCCGAATTATGCATGCCCTTTCTCCTTGCACAGCTATAACTTTATATAGGCCTGGCCTAAGGCAAACCTTTCCTAAGTAAGAATACAAATTGGAGTAGGACACAAGTCAAGTACATAAATAAAATATTTCCAAGTTTATTCCAACTAGGAGACTTTCCCGCGTGGCCTTTGTCTTGGGCTTTCCACGTGCTATCCAACTCCTATTGATAAGTGCTCAACTCACTATCACTTTTTACACCTTTTATGGTCTATAATCATCAATTCTACACCTACTTGAACCAATGCATATACTTAATGTGGACTATTTAGGGATTATGCTGTTAAAGATAATATTTATAGAAAAGGCAAGCTTTATTGCATCTTTGTATTTGTGCAGGAAAAAGTATTATCGTGGCAACAATTGAGGACGAAGCAGGACCTGATTTCGAGGCAATAGAGGATAAGTGACGATATTGTAGGTAAGCTGAGGAGAAAAATGAGGAGAACGTTACTGAACAAGAAGCCCGAGGATCGGAACTGGATAGCACAAGGAAAGCCCAAGACAAGGCCACGCGGGAAAGCCTCCTAGTTGGAATAATCTTGGAAATATTTTATTTATGTACTTGACTTCTTCCCTACTCCAAGTTATATTCTACTTAGGAAAGGTTTGCCCTAGGCCAAGCCTTTATAAGACATAGTCGTCCAATCATAGAGCATACTTGTTAATTCAGAATTAAAGAGCTTAGACCTAGCCGACTTCATCTTTTAGTTTTTTCTTATACATTATGTTCTAAATTTGTTTAGGCTTAGGAGAAAGTTGTAAAGTATTAGTGTGTGGAAGTTGAACTTTGTTTCTTGTTTCAATGCAATAAAATATCGAAGTTTGCTTATTCTTTGCCATTCATTTTTCTTGTATTCAAGCTCGGGAGAGAAATTTATAAGTAATTCATCTATCTAATATCGGAAGAGTTAGATTCACGAAAGAAAAAAGTATGATGTTTCAATCGAGAAACACTAACTTGGCGTAGGAATAGGTTAGAGTTTCAGCAGCTTAAAGAAGTGAGGGATTGGCTGATAATTATAATTGATTCACGCCAGGAGGTATCATCAAGAACTGGTCATCAACAGCACTTCGACTTAGGG
Organism: Abelmoschus esculentus; assembly: GCA_035048815.1. Lineage (NCBI taxonomy): Eukaryota > Viridiplantae > Streptophyta > Magnoliopsida > Malvales > Malvaceae > Abelmoschus > Abelmoschus esculentus. The sequence goes on along the minus strand of JAUCBN010000007.1, from coordinate 13,014,241 downwards.
ATAAGCGAAGTCATCTAAGAACACTTTGCCAAACTTTGGTAAAGTCCACTCAAGAGTAAGGGATTACCGCGGCGAGATAGTATCTTCACTGTCGAGGCAGTAATCTACAATTATGCCGAGGTAGTGTTGTACGATTACATTGGACAGAAACAAATTGATTAAATCCACTATACAGCACAACTAGATCCTGGCCACTTTCTTTATTCAATTTATCTATCTTTATTTAGTTTTCTTTATTTAGTTCAATCACAACCCAAATTACTTGTGTTTTTATTTTATTTCTTTAACAGAGCAAGAAGACTAAAGGAAGCATATTGAGTAGACCAATCCCTGTGGAGACTATACAAAATTTACCCATCACTTTATTACTTGGCGATGTGTTCACTTGCACTAAATTACGCACATTTGGCACGCATCACCTATCCTTGGGTTGCATGTCCAACAACGTTGTCCTCATTTTTCTCCTCAGCTCGCCTATAATATCGCTACTTATCCTTAGCTGCTGCCTCGGCATCAGGTCCTGCCTCGGCCTCAGTTGCTACCGTGGTATTAGTTTTTCCTGCAAAGATACAAGAATGCAGTAAAACTTGCTTTTATTGTAAATATCATCTTTATAAGCATAACCTCCAAATATCTCATATTAAGCACATGCATTGGTCCAAGTAGGTGTAGATTTTGCAATTATTGCCCATGAAAGATGTAAAAAATGATAGTGAGTTGAGCACTTATCACACCCCCAATCTCGAACTATTGCTTGTCCTCAAGCAATGCAAACCATCAATTTGTCAAACCTTATTATCTCTTGGTCTTATGTTTTCATCTATTCTCCCTATCATAACTATGCCTATTCCTTAGACTTAATCTTTCAGTTACCCAAAGGGTTACCAAGAAAACAAGCTATAAGATTTTGTGTATTGTGTGCGTTTTTATGGACAAGCTTAATTAAAGGCCTTAGAAAAAACTCTAAGTTCAAGATAAATAGACTTGGATTGAGTGTTCTCTTCTTAAAACAACAATTTCTTGAGCCAATATCGGGAACCCCAAGGATTATGTTTTCTTCTTAATATTTCCTTTTTTCTTTTGCTATCCTTTTAAGCATACTAGAGCCAATTTCGGGCACCTCTAGCATGAAGAAGAGTGATTTTTAGAGATGGTGATAGGTACCTCTAGTTACTTTTCCAAAAATCTAAGTCTTTATCACCTAAGTTCATTAAAAGAATTACTATAGTCAAACAAGTCCCAAAAGTGTTTTAAAGATCAACCTTATAGCATGCTTCTAAGTTTTCTCCCTTAAGTATCCTAGAGTTAAGCCTTCTAAACAGGACCTAATTATGGTAAGGAGAAAGATTTCTATAGCCTTAAAAGAATAAGCTAAGGCAATACTGATGAAGAGCAGTGCAAAAGTATGATCAACAATTCAAGTAAGGTGGTGGACATAGATTTTTTTTAAAAAAAATCACTTAAAAATACTTCCTTTTCATGGCAAGGACGTGACAATGAATTGCCTCGATAGTGGATCTACACCCTCAAACTCGAACCAAGCATTGTCCTCAATACTTATATTAGGGGCACACAATAGGCAACAAAATAACAAGATAATGAACAAGTAAAGATTAAATCAGCAAAATATATATAAAAATTAAAGGGACTCCGAAGAGCTATTGGTAACAATTAATTTTCTAGGTCGTGCTGCTGATTGCTTCATCTTTGGTGATGGCGATGGCTGAGTTTTTGCTTGTCGTAGCGGCTGGACTCTTGTTGGTGGTGTTCGTTGCATTAGAGCGTCCACTTCTTCTTCTTCTTCTTTAGCAAATTCCTCAGTGACCATGATGTTTGTTCCTCTATCATTTGTTGCGTCTGCCCAGGCATGATGAGTGTTTGGCCCGACAATAGTTGAAATTTGGTATACATAGGCATCTATCTGTGCTGATAGACTGCCCATGATGACGGGGGATCTTGGGGGAGTGCTGAAGACTGCCCTCCTCTTGGATGGTACTCTGCTGGTAGATGATACCGCGGTAGTATTTGCTGCCTTAGATTGGCCAGCAGTATGAAATTGTTGCTGAGGGACAGTGGGGAAGAATGGTCGTGGTCCTCTTGATGCTGGAGTCGTCTTAGTGTAGGGTGCAGCTGTTACAAACATATTAGTGGGGAATTCTGGAAACTGCACCCCTTGGCTGGGAAAATTTTAGAGCATTATCTAGGCGAGTGTGCTATTGAAGTCCCTTTGATACTCTATGTATCGTTGCTGGAGAAGATTCATAGCTGTCATCCTCTGTAGTATCTCCTGGTAGGGGTCTGCTGTGGTAGTGGTGTGGGCAGTGTTAGGTATGTCTACCGTGAACTGGGCCCCGGTAGTTGTGTCAGCAGTGTATAGCTGAGGAGTTGCCTAGACTGACTCTGCTTGTGTGATCTTCATGATTTTGTGGCAGAAGTCTCTAGTCCACCCTTATCTATGGGCTGTGAATTCATTTGTTTCTTCCATTGGTACACCTGCATGTTAGAGTATGCCCAAAGACCAATCATATGATGATTGTATGGATACTTTCATTTACCAATTTTATTGAATAAAGGCATTGTCATTGTTGTTTTCAGATATATGTGTCACATAAACTGAGAAACAATAAGGTCCATATAATAATATATGTATTATTATTAAAAGATCCTTAGTCAAGTATTATTATGGGTATGGACAATAATAATACGCTTAAGACTAACATGTGATAAATTGATGACAATGAGTTGTCATTGACATAGAGATGTCAGAATTAATACATGAGTATATTAGTAGAGAATAATATATTGGATTGACCCACTATGAGCATATATCTTGGATTATTATGTGACGGTCACGATATTGCTCATAGTGACAACTATATGTATAATCCTTAGACTTGAGATTATTACTATCTCAACATATGTTGTTTTATGTTCTGATGCAGTTAAATGTGTTTTGTAATTAGTTACACTATAAAAACTGACATTGGACATATTACAATATATATAGTGAGATGTGAATAATCAAGATAGGATTTGTCCTTCCTACATAATAGGAAAATATATCAAAGGCCACTTGATTGAGTGAGACTAAAAATGCATGGCCATGCTTGAATATGTTGATATGAGATATCACAAATTATTCATTAATAGTAGTCCACTCTAGATATCAAGAAACACTAATAATAGGCTATACAAGTGTGACTATTCCAAGACTTGTTCCTATTAAAGATATAAAAGGACAAAAGGATATAATACATTAAAAGAGTTGGTCACGGACATGATACATCGAATCATGATCTCTTGTAACTTAGATGACAATGATATATTGCTAGATGTCACTCATTATTTTTAATATTAGAATTGTTCTAATATTATTACTAACGTTACAATGAGCCTACAGGGTCACACCAAATGGTTGAAACAGAGCAAAAATATATAAGTATAAGTAGATTATATTTAATCCCGAATTTTAAATAAAGAATATAATTAAAGTAATTATATCCCTTTTAAATTTGAATTAAATATAGATTCTGATATTTAAGGAATTAATTAAAGTAATTATTTCCTATAAACCAAATCAGAATCAAACTCTTATACCTAGGGTTACACCTATATAAAGGATCAATTGGTCTAGCAGCCAAGATAGAGAATTCCGAATTCCAAACCCTAGAATCACGAGAAACAGTTTTTTCAAGATTTGCTCTCTTAACCGGGTGAACTGAGTAGAGGCCGAGATGATATTTGTGGAGGCTAAAGATTTGAATTGTCGAACAATCGTGATTATCACAAATCTAGTTGCTGTTTTTGCTGCTTATCAAGGAACCCAATGTAAGTCATCGTATCTCTTCCTCTCGATTTCAGATTAAACGTACATGGATTACTGGAAAGACCATCGTAATTTTGTTCCGCTGCGCCATGGGATGTGCCGACGGTACCAACACTGCAGCAATACAAATACCAATAATTAAACAAGAAAAGTATAAGGGTCCTCTATCCTTCTTATCGCACTCGCATATCTCCCTTAAAATAATCTCTCCAACATTGATACTTCGTTTGTTGATGATGGATTGAATGAGCACCAATCTCTTTCGGTCCACCGTGATGTTGTGGGAGGTTAGGATGAGACATCTTTTGACAAAGGTGTTCCATAGCTTGGCCTCGGGTTTAAGATTCCGCCTTGCCACTGATCCTCTATTGGCACCGGTTTCCCAATGAGTATTGTCGTAGCAAAGGTCATATTTGATCAGTTCATAATCTTCATTTGTGATGTCCTCCATGACTGTGGCATTATCATCACGAGCAGTAGTTAGGCCATAGAACAGATTGATTGTCTCGGCATCAAGTCTAACAGGTCTGCCTCGACAGTGGACATACAGAGTGTCCTTGCTTAGACCGTGTGCATAGAATTCCTACACGATGGTGGCATTAGCCTTGGTAAGTTGTAGGCAAAAGATCTCTCAATCTTGATACTTTACCTTGTCGAAAAAGTAATTCTCGATGCCGAAATTTTCCTCATCAGAGTGTTGGAACCCTTGTTCTTCCTACAATTGCCTAGCAATGAAAGACCTGTTGAAACGGTCTTCAACAATGGCTGGGGCAAATCGATTGTATGTGGCCATGAGTAAGTAATGGAGAGTTGAGGATCTTATAGAGTTTCTTGGAAAGTTCTGAGAATTATAAGAGGGCTTGTGAATAGGCAGAGAGTATTGTGAGAGAGAGATTAGCAAATATTCTAAAGAAATCAAGAATGCAAGATTGAATACTTCATGAGAAGGAAGGTGCTTATATAGGCCTCGGCCATGTAGCCATTTAAATCAACTAGCCGTTAGTCTTTACTACTGCGGTAGGAATCTCGGTAGACTAGCCGTTATACTTTTCTACTCGTTGGGATTGCTGCGGCTCTGACACTGTTTTCTACCCCAGCAACACTTTTCCTATTGTGAACTACTTCTCCTTTATTCTTGCTTATTGTCCTAAAAAATTAAACATAAACAACAAAATAATTAAAGACAAATATCATAATAAAAATTAATTTTAAACTAAACTAATCCTAAAAATATAATAAAAATAAAGGGAAGAGATTATGTCACTAGGGGAGTGCATGCAAATGCATCTCCTAAGGTGATTGCCTCTTGTTGGCCCGAATGATGTTTCAGATATTGGCCATTCTCCTTGGATTCATGCTCATCTCATGTTGAATTGCTCTTCACTACTCCATGTGGTCCTGACCAATTGGAATTGAATGTGCCTAGACAATGTGCTTCCCTATTTGTTGCCTACACATCTGGCTTAATCTTCCTGCCAAATATTTTGCCGAGCATGCTGCCGAGGCAATGACTACTAAAATAGGATATCTTGGTGCCTGCATCTATGGTATTGAGGACTTTACACTTTTCTGCATTATCGTATCTCTCAAATTGTGGAAAGTGTTGCGTTTGATTGGCTAGTCATTAACCCTCATTATCATCTCTCCTTTTTCTATATCTATGAGCGTGCGTCCAGTAGCAAGAAAATGCCTCCCTAGGATGATCGGTGTATTTTCATCTGGTTCACAATCAAGGACAAGAAAATCAGCGGGAAAAATAAATTTGTCAACTCTTACCAGTATATCCTCGATCTTTCCTTTAGGTTGCACGTATGATCTATCCGTAAGTTGGAGCAGCACTGTTGTGGGTTTTGCCCTTCCTATTCCAAGCTTTTGTAAGACAAATTTAGGAATTAAGTTTATGCTCGCTCCAAGATCGCATAGGGCCTTTTCTTCATAGTGGTTACCTATCGCACAAGGTATGGTAAAGCATACAGGATCCTTCAGTTTGGGAGGCATGCGATTATGCAGCATTGCCATGCATCCTTCAGTAGCAGCCATTGTTTTAGACTCACCAAGCCTTTTTCTCTTAGACACAATGTCTTTTGAGAACTTAGAATAGTTAGACATTTGTTCAATTGTCTCAACAAATGGGAAGTTGATGTGGACTTGCTTTAAAATATCTAGGAACTTTTTAAATTGGTGGTCATGTTTTTGCTTTTTCAACCTTTGTGGGAAAGATGGTGGTGGTCTCATTTCTTTCAGGGTTTCATTAAGTTGATATTTAATATCTGGGACCACTGATTCTTTTGTTGTCTCGGCAGCTTGTTGAGTTACTGCCGAGTTCTCTGGTGGGGCATTGCTTTCTGCTAGGATTTCTGTGACATGATCTGTTTGTTTCAGCATCCAAGTCCTCTGGTTTTTCTTGTTCCACTGGTGGGACTTTTTCTACTGAGCTTCCTAACTTCTCCTTAAGCTACAAGACCACTTCTAGTAGTGATTGTTTTATACTGTTCATGGCCCATTACCTTAGAAACTTTAGTATTGCTAGGTAATCCTCCTTGTGGTCTAGTATTTATGTTCTGAGCAAACTGCCCAACCTGAGTTTCCAGTGCTTTGATTGCTGCCTCTTGATTTTGCAACCTCATCCCAATTCTATTTATGATGCATTTGTTCTTTTGATGAAGTTGCTATTCTCTATCATGTATGATTATATTTTCATCATAAAGGCTTTAAGAGAATTTTCCATTGAACTTACAGGCTGTTGCTGATGCATCTGCTTCTGCGGCATTAGCTGTCGTACTTGCTGCTGCGGCAAATGTTGTATTTGTTGGAAACCTGGGGGTTGAGTAGTTGGATTCAAGGTATTGTTTGGATTACTCTATGAAAAGTTTGAATGCCTCTTCCATGAAAGGTTGTACGTGTTGGACATCATATTATTTTGGTTATAGTTTCCAACATACAAGCTAGATTCCTGATTCTGCATACAATCAGAAGAACTATGGTTACCTCCACATAAATTGCAAAAAGAATCTATGGCCTTAATCTCATGGGTATTGCGCTGTAATTGCATGTTTTGCACCATCTTAGTAAGAGAGGCCAATTGTGATGTCACTGAATTGGATGTTTCTAACTCATTTACTGTTGCTTGGCGTCTTACTCCTCCTCGCCTAGATGTAGGAAATTTAAAATCGTTCTTTGCGAGTTTGTTCAAGATCTCAATAGCTTCCTCAGGTGCTTTATCAAGGAGTGTTCCATTGGCAGAAGCATCTAACATCATTCTTGTAACATTCTGTTTTTGGGGTTATTAGTTAGGCTTAGCTAGGGGAATTCGATTCGGGTCGAATCGGGTTCTTCGGTTCATTAATTCCGGGAAAAATGAAATAAGGAAATTTTATATTAAGAAAAATAATATTTTGGAATACGATTTAACATATTGAAAATATGTTTTTAAATTTAAAAGAAAATAATTTGGGATTTATTGTTGATTTTTAATTATGCTTAATTATGCATAAATGACCAATTTGTAATTTTTGGAAAATTAGGGGGACTATTTTGTGATTTTTGGTAATTGAGTTATTTTAGTGACTAAATTGAAAAGCAAGCTAAACTTAGAATCCTTAGAGGGCCATAAACCCATTTCTAATTTTTAATGATGATTTATTCACCAAAATATATTTTAATTACTTTAATTTGGTTTTTGATTATTTTCTACCAAAACCATTTTTCTCATCTTTTTCTCTTATTTTCTCTCTACTTTCTCTTCATCTTTTCTCTTCAATTCCTTGCTGATTTTTGCATCTTTTTCCACAAAGATTACATCATTTGCATCATCTTTCCATCCTTTACAAAATTTATGCATTAATTTCATCAAATCTACACCAAATTGCAAGGAATCAAGAAGGGGAAAATCTCATATTTTTGGTGAATAGATCTTGAAGGTAATTTTCTGTATTTTTATTCTTTTTTAAGGTTCTTTATTGAAATTCCCAAGTATTAGCTTGCTAATCTTTGAATAAACACTTGTTTCTATGTTTTAAATGTTAGATCTAATGTTTTTGTGATGTTCTTGTGAAATCTTTTTGGATCTTGTTTAATTCTGGAAATTATATGATTTCAATCATGTTTTTATGATGATTTAATGATTAATTGAGTCTTGATTTAGCATCACATTAATTTAATCCCGGAATAATGCAATCGGTGTAGTTTTAAGGTGCTTTTCGGTTGTTTTTTGGGCTGTTTTAGATGTTTAAGTGTTGCTGGAGGTATAAGGATGGTTTGGATGTGTTTTTGGATCATAATTGAAGTGGCTGATGTTATTCGGATGCGTTTCGGCTTAGTTTTCGGTCTTTTCGGCTAAGTTTTCGGTAGTTTAATGGTGATCGGATATGGCTGTTGGTTTGAGCATGTTTTGATGTGAGAATACTCTGTTTTTAATATTGTAGAGGAGGTGCAAGAAGAAGCTTGATTGCTGGTGCGTTGGTGCGATCATCGGAGAGCGGCGAAAGCTCGTTTCGCTTGTTGGTGAGTGGTTACGGATTTAAAAGCGAATCGCGTTTGGTAAGTTCTGTTTTTTGGGGGGCTACGGAAGAGTGTGAAACCCTTCCATAGTTCAAGAGTAAGTAAAGTATTTGTTTTAATGAACCGATATGAGTTTCGGCTATTTTCGACAAAGGTATTTTATTGGTAATGTAATGGAATTTATGGAAGTGCATGAGCATGTTTTGAATTGGTGCATACATGAGAGATACGCTGAATGCATAGCTTATTTAGCATCCATGAATATGGAAAATTATGGGAAATGTTTTGGATTACAACATGGTTAGTTGCCCTATACATGATGGTGCCTTTGGGCATGGCTTTGGTTCGTTTGTTGGACATTTTATGCATGCATTATGAGCAGCAAGTTATCATGCACAATTGATTATGATATTGGCTTAGTGACACTACTTTAGATTCGAATACGAATGACGTCATTAGGATTGTATTAAGTGCACTATAATCAAAACTGAAAATACAGAATATTGCCTACACGTAACAAGGGTAACTTTGTGTCCAATCGTGCGTGGTAGAGCCGCCTACACGTAACAAGGGTGACTATGTGTCCGATCGTGCGTGGTAGTGCTAATGGTGACTTAGTGTCATGTCAATGGTGACTTAGTATCATGTCAATGGTGACTTCATGTCATAACGAGACAAATGTCTCATGGATCCGTGTATTCGGTGAACTCAAGGTTCTCATTAAGTGATCACTAGAAAGCCAATATACATACATGAAATTGAGTAAAGGTTTGAGCATCACCTATGAAATTGTTTTGACATGGTTACATAAATTCAAGGATGCATATGATTTTAAGAATACGAGCATGAGATTTTAGCATGCATGATTTAATAAGGGGATGTAAATTATGTTTTTTTCCTCATGGTTTTAAATAGATGCATTGATGATTATTTGTGGAGCTACCTCACTAAGCATGTTTGCTTAAGCTCTCCTTTCATCTTTGCAGAAAAATAAGAGCACTTGGAGCTTCGTTCGGGGCAAAGTAACCAAGGGGAAGATCACTTGTTATTTGGTATATTTTTGGCAAATAGGTTGGGCAAGGCAATGTGTAACACAATCTATGAGAGAAGTGAGGTTTTAGATTTTGATTCATGTTGTAATATGCTCCTAACGTTTGAATGTTAATGGTTGAACTTTTGTTATGTTTGAAAGGTTGTAGCATGAACTTGCATGTTTACTATGTTGCTACTCATCTTTAGGAAGCATACCTATAGGACTTCTTGGGTTATTTTCTGGTGTTATGAGGTGTGAGTATGTTGCTGGTGATGCCTAGGTGTGTTGCATATAGTTTTGGTTTATTAAAGTGTATGCTTGGGTGGTTTAAATAAGCTTAACATGTCACACTCGAGCCAGGACACAGGGGGTATCAATACACCCTGAGGCTGTATCGATACCATTTTGCTACTGGACGTGCTTGTATCGAACCAGGGTTCGGTACCATTAAGCCACTGGAATTGACTGTTTCGATACACCTTAAAGCCTGTTTCGGAACAGGTGACGTGTTCTGGAACAGACTAAGGGTTGTTTCACAACACGTGGCTTAAAAAGGGCAATTTGAGTGTTCTAATGTATGAAACATAGGATTCAACTTAGTAAGTGTACATAGCGGATTTATGTGTAATTTTAGGAGATGACTGTGACATTTTGATTCATGCTTTAACCCGAACACATGTCGTATGACTTAAAATGGATGAAATACCTAATGTTTCATATTTTGCAAATAGGACCATGTATGCTAGTTCGTGAAATCGATTACTTAAGACATCTCGTATAATCTGAATGGTATGATGAATATGTAAAGCTCCCTTGATTGTTATCCGGTGGATTGATTGTGGATATGGTGATGCGTATTTGTTCCTTACGTATTTGGTCCCTAATTATGTATACATTCGATTGACTTATTTACAATGGTTGAATTACGTGTGTCTCTGTCTTACTTGAGTTAATTACACATAGGGAATTAATCGTGCATCTAGACAAGATAAAATAAAAAAATAAAATAAAAAAAATGTTACAGTTTTTAGGGTTGTTTATCGAATTGAACCTTCGCGGGTTTGGTTTGATATTCCCCGTGTGACCCATTAGTGTCGGTTTCGTCCAGGCCGAGATAAGGGGGTTACATTTGGTGGTATCAAAGCCAGGTTGAATAAAATGTGTTGTTGGTTTGTTGAGTGTGTAGTTGGTTTGTTAAAATACGTATTTGTTTGTCATATATTGTGTTGGTATGATAGTATGCTAGGGTGAACATGATATGTTGATATTGCATGCATACTTATAGATTGTGAGTGCATCTAGAACGAATATGAGTAAAGAGATGGTCAGTTACACATTACCTATGCCAATATGTTTTAACTGTTCTTCGGTTTCCCTTGGATCTTGCCCGAATGTAAGTTTATCATGTTTTGATGTCTTATTTTAAAATTGCATGTATGAAGTTGTTAGACGATGCCTCCGAGACGCGAGACTCATGCTACCGCGAGCTTGATCACCGATGGTCAGGCCGAGGGAGAGGCTAATGTGAGGGAGGAACCGCTTCCACCTCCTCCACCAGTTGGTGTGCCACCCGTTGGTGTACCTCCGGTCCCAGTGGGAGGCCAGTTTGGAGACTTTGCACCATTCATACAGGCTATGACGGGTGCGTTTCAGGCAGCTATGGCTGGAGTGCATGTACCGACTCCCGCACCTATTGTTATTGTTACCCCAGGGCTACCGCTTGAGCGTTTGCATAGCTTGGGAGGTGTTGAGTTCCGAGGATCTGATCCGAGTACAGCTGAGGAGTGGTTGGCCAGTACTGAGAGGATTCTTGATCAGATGGACTGTCAGGATGCCCGTAGGATGGGTTGTGTAGTCTCTCTGCTTCAGGGGGATGCTTATAAATGGTGGACTACCACGAGAGCAGGTGTAGCAGCTGCTAACCTGACATGGGAGTACTTCAAGACCGCCTTTGTGCGGAAGTTCTTGGGTCCGCAGTACGAGGATGCAAAGAAGAGGGAGTTCATGTCCTTGGTGCAGGGCACTGGGAGTGTTGCCGATTATGAGATACAGTTTATCCGGTTGAGTCACTATGCTCCTGAGTTGGTTCCCACGGAGCATAAGAGATGTGATAGGTTCTGATATGGTTTGGATCCGGAGATCAAGACGTACTTGTTGGCTACAGAGTACACAGAGGTTGATGTGCTCGTTAAACGGGCCAAGGATGTTGAGGAGTCTTTGAGGGAGGCTCGAAAGTCTTCCGATGTTGGGAAGAGGCCTGTTGAGGCTAGTGCCCAAGGTGGTAAGGGTAAGAAGTTTCGGGATAACCGATATAGAGTCGATCGATGCCGAGGTGACTTTGGACACGGTGGTCGTTCTCAACAGTATGGTAGAGGTGGTGATGCAGCAGTTTGTAACCTGTCTTCTAGATGCCATCCGGGAGAGTGTTGGTGGGCCACTGGTGCCTGCATTGGTTGTGGATCTAAGGATCACCGGAAGAGAGATTGCCCGAGGTTTGCTGGTGGGGTTGGTAACCGAGCTGAGGTTGCCGTGGTACCTGGTAGAGGATGCGGGGGACGTAGAGGTCCTTTCCAGAGATAGGGAGGTGGCCGTGGAGTTTATGCTCAGCGCGGGACCCGTAATGCTACAGATGTGGTTGCAGGTACTTTTTCTTTACAGAATGTACCGTTGTTCTCTTTGATAGATTCGGGATCTACGCATTCTTATGTTTTGAGTGAGCATGCATATATGTTGGATATCCCTGTTGATGTTTTAGATGTGGGAGTTGTGGTTACTAGTTCTTTGGGTGAGATGGTGACTATGAGGAAGTTATATAGGAGTTGTCCGTTGGAGGTTCAAGGGCATGTCTTTGAGGTCGATTTGATGGAGTTTCCGTTTCATGGTTTTGATCTTATCTTGGGGGTTGATTGGTTGACGGAACATAGAGCTGTGGTGGACTTTGAAAAGAAACGAGTTACTTTGAAGTTATTGGATGGTAGTGAGGTTGTGGTTAAGAGTGAGTATACGGGGTTCTTGTCTAATGTGGTTTCGGCCTTGCAAGCGGAAAGGTTGATGCAACATGGTGGTGTAGCATATCTAGCTTATGTGATGAATCCGGGAATATGAGAGGTTCGAGTGCAGGACATTCGAACAGTATGTGACTTTCCGGAAGTGTTTCCTGAGGAGTTTCCAGGATTACCTCCCGATCGTGATGTGGAGTTTAGTATCGAGCTTTACGTTGGTACTAATCCGGTGTCCATTGCTCCTTATCGTATGGCACCTAAGGAGTTAAAGGAGTTAAAGATGCAGTTGCAAGAGTTGCTTGACCGTGGATTCATACGATCGAGTGTTTCACCATGGGGTGCACCGGTGTTGTTTGTGAAGAAGAAAGATGGCACAATGAGAATGTGCATTGATTATCGGCAATTGAATAAGTTGACCGTGAAGAATAAGTATCCTTTATCGAGGATTGATGACTTGTTTGATCAGTTTCGAGGAGCTAGTGTGTTCTCGAAGATTGATTTGAGATCAGGGTACTATCAGTTGAAAGTGAAGGAGGAGGATGTGTTAAAAACGGCTTTTCGGACAAGGTATGGTCATTATGAGTTTTTGGTGATGCCGTTTGGTTTGACAAATGCCCCTGCTGCTTTTATGGATATGATGAACCGGGTGTTTAATGAGTACTTGGATCAGTTTGTGGTGGTGTTCATAGATGATATCCTTGTGTATTCACGTACCAAGGAAGATCATGATCGGTATTTGCGGTTGGTGATGCAAGTGTTGAAAGAGAATCAGTTGTGTGCTAAGTTGAGTAAGTGTGAGTTTTGGTTAAAAGAGGTGGTGTTTCTTGGTCATGTGGTGTCGAAAAAGGGTATTAGTGTTGATCCAAAGAAGATAGAGGCTGTTATGGGTTAGAAGCAGCCGAGATCGGTGTCGGAGGTTCGGAGTTTCCTAGTTTTGGCTGGGTATTATCGTAGGTTTGTTGAGGGTTTTTCGAGCATTGCTGCTCCTATGACCAAGTTGTTGCAAAAGAAGGTTCCTTTTGAGTGGAAAGAAAGTCAACAAAAGAGTTTTGAGAAGTTGAAGGAAGTGTTGACTAGTGCGCCGGTGTTGGTACAACCCGAATCCGGTAAAGATTTTGTGGTTTATAGTGATGCATCATACGTTGGTCTTGGATGTGTTTTGATGCAAGAGGGGAAAATTGTGGCTTATGCTTCTAGACAGTTGAGGGTGCATGAAAAGAACTATCCGACGCATGATTTGGAGTTGGCGGCGGTGGTTTTTGCCCTAAAGATTTGGAGACATTACTTGTATGGAGAGAAGTGTACCATATACACGGATCATAAGAGTTTGAAGTATCTCATGTCACAAAAGGATTTGAATCTTAGGCAACGAAGATGGATGGAGTTGCTTAAGGACTATGATTTATCGATTGAGTATCATCCGGGGAAAGCCAATGTAGTGGCCGATGCTTTGAGCCGTAAGGCGGCTGTTGAGTTGAGAGCGATGTTTGATAGACTGAGTATTTCTAAGGAAGGTGGTTTAGTGGCGGAGTTGCAAGTGAAACCTGTTTTGTTTGAGATGATCAAGGTGAAACAGTTGGAGGATGAGACTTTAGTACCTTTTGTGGAGGATATTGCTGAGGGTAGACCGACCGAATATCATTTTGATGATGATGAGGTGTTGTGTTTTAGAGGTCGGATTGTGGTGCCCGATGATCAAGAGTTGAGGCGAGCTATCTTGGTGGAGGCTCATACTAGTCCGTTTGCGATGCATCCGGGTAGTGTGAAGATGTATAGAGATCTCAAAAGTGTGTACTTTTGGGTTGCTTTAAAGAGAGATGTGACGGAGTTTGTTTCTCGATATATGGTGTGCCAGCGGGTGAAAGCTGAACATCAGTTCCCTGCAGGTTTGTTGCAACCGGTTCAAGTTCTGGAATGGAAATGGGAGAGAGTCACCATGGAATTTGTGACGGGGTTACCTTTAACACCGTCCAGGAAGGATTCTATATGGGTGATTGTTGATAGGTTTACGAAGTGTGCACATTTTCTTGTCGTATATACGACGTACTCCATCGATAAGTTGGCAGCTTTGTATGTTTCTGAAGTGGTGAGATTGCATGGTGTGCCTAAGTCGATCATATCGGATAGAGATTCGCGGTTTACATCCAAGTTTTGGAGGAGTTTACAGACAGCTTTGGGTATGAGGCTTAGTTTTAGTACGGCTTATCATCCACAGACGGATGGACAGTCTGAGCGTGTTATTCAGACTTTGGAGGATATGTTGAGATGTTGTGTTATCGAGTTTCAAGGTTCTTGGGAGAAGCAATTATCGTTGGTAGAGTTTGCTTATAATAATAGTTTTCAGGCAAGTATACAGATGGCACTGTTTGAGGCGTTGTATGGGCGTAAGTGTCGTACACCTTTCTGTTGGAAGGAAGTTGGACAGAAGTATGTTTCTTTGCCTCAAGTGTTGAAGGATACGGATGAGAAAGTTAAGTTGATATGTGCTAAGCTTAAGGAAGCTTCGGATAGGCAGAAGTCCTATGCCGATTTGAAGCGTAGGGAGATAGCGTATGATGTTGGGGACAAGGTGTTCCTTAAGGTTTCGCCATGGAAGAAAGTGATGAGGTTTGGTCGTAAGGGGAAGTTGAGTCCACGTTTTATTGGACCATATGAGGTGTTGGAGCGTGTTGGTCCTGTTGCTTATAGGTTGAGGTTACCGGAGGAGTTGAGTAAGATGCATGATGTTTTTCATGTATCGATGCTTCGTAGATATAGATCGGATCCTTCTCATGTGGTACCAGTTGAGGAGATCGAGTTAAGAGAGGATATGAGTTATGAGGAAGAACCGGTGAAGATTTTGGATATGGATACAAAGGTTCTTCGAGGGAAGACCATAGATTTGGTTAAAGTGATTTGGAAACACCGAGGTGTTGAAGAAGCAACTTAGGAGACAAGGAAAAGCATGGAGGAGCAGTTTCCTCACTTGTTTATTTCAGGTAAATTTCGAGGACGAAATTTTCTTAAGAGGGGGAGAGTTGTAACATCCCATTTTTGGGGTTATTAGTTAGGCTTAGTTAGGGGAATTCGATTCGGGTCGAATCGGGTTCTCCGGTTCATTAATTTCGGGAAAAATGAAATAAGGAAATTTTATATTAAGAAAAATAATATTTTGGAATACGGTTTAACATATTGAAAATATGTTTTTAAATTTAAAAGAAAATAATTTGGGATTTATTGTTGATTTTTAATTATGCTTAATTATGCATAAATGACCAATTTGTAATTTTTGGAAAATTAGGGGGACTATTTTGTGATTTTCGGCAATTGAGTTATTTTAGTGACTAAATTGAAAAGCAAGCTAAACTTAGAATCCTTAGAGGGCCATAAACCCATTTCTAATTTTTAATGATAATTTATTCACCAAAATATATTTTAATTACTTTAATTTGGTTTTTAATCATTTTCGACCAAAACCACTTTTCTCATCTTTTTCTCTCATCTTTTTCTCTCATTTTCTCTCCACTTTCTCTTAATCTTTTCTCTTCAATTCTTTGTTGATTTTTGCATCTTTTTCCACAAAGATTACATCATTTGCATCATCTTTCCATCCTTTACAAAACCTATGCATTAATTTCTTCAAATCTACACCAAATTGCAAGGAATCAAGAAGGGGAAAATCTCATATTTTTGGTGAATAGATTTTGAAGGTAATTTTCTAGATTTTTATTCTTTTCTAAGGTTCTTTATTGAAATTCTCAAGTATTAGCTTGCTAATCTTTGAATAAACACTTGATTCTATGTTTTAAATGTTAGATCTAATGTTTTTGTGATGTTCTTGTGAAATCTTTTTGGATCTTGTTTAATGCTGGAAATTATATGATTTCAATCATGTTTTTATGATGATTTAATGATTAATTGAGTCTTGATTTAGCATCACATTAATTTAATCCCGGAATATTGCAATCGGTGTAGTTTTAAGGTGCTTTTCGGTTGTTTTATGGGCTGTTTTAGATGCTTAAGTGTTGCTGGAGGTATAAGGATGGTTTGGATGTGTTTTTGGATCATAATTGAAGTGGATTAGATGTTAGATTCATTAGGTTTTGGGTTGATATTGTTCGGATGCGTTTCGGCAAAGTTTTCGGTAGTTTAATGGTGATCGGATATGGCTGTTGGTTTGAGCATGTTTTGATGTGAGAATACTCTGTTTTTAATATTGTAGAGGAGGTGCAAGAAGAAGCTTGATTGCTGGTGCGTTGGTGCGATCATCGGAGAGCGGCGAAAGCTCGTTTCGCTTGTTGGTGAGTGGTTACGGATTTAAAAGCGAATCGCGTTTGGTACGTTCTGTTTTTTGGGGGGCTATGGAAGAGTGTGAAAACCTTCCATAGTTCAAGAGCAAGTAAATTATTTGTTTTAATGAATCGATATGAATTTCGGCTATTTTCGACAATGGTATTTTATTGGTAATGTAATGGAATTTATGGAAGTGCATGAGCATGTTTTGAATTGGTGCATACATGAGAGATACTTGCTGAATGCATAGCTTATTTAGCATCCATGAATATGGAAAATTATGGGAAATGTTTTGGATTACAACATGGTTATTTGCCCTATACATGATGGTGCCTTTGGGCATGGCTTTGGTTCATTTGTTGGACATTTTATGCACACATTATGAGCAGCAAGTTATCATGCACAATTGATTATGATATTGGCTTAGTGACACTAACTTTAGATTCGAATACGAATGACGTCATTAGGATTGTCTTAAGTGCACTATAATCAAAACTGAAAATACAGAATATTGCCTACACGTAACAAGGGTGACTTTGTGTCCAATCGTGCGTGGTAGAGCCGCCTACACGTAACAAGGGTGACTATGTGTCCGATCGTGCGTGGTAGTGCTAATGGTGACTTAGTGTCATGTCAATGGTGACTTAGTGTCATGTCAATGGTGACTTCGTGTCATGACGAGACAAATATCTCATGGATCCGTGTATTCGGTGAACTCAAAGTTCTCATTAAGTGATCACTAGAAAGCCAATATACATACATGAAATTGAGTAAAGGTTTGAGCATCACCTATGAAATTGTTTTGACATGGTTACATGAATTCAAGGATGCATATGATTTTAAGAATACGAGCATGAGATTTTAGCATGCATGATTTAATAAGGGGATGTAAATTATGTTTTTTTCCTCATGGTTTTAAATAGATGCATTGATGATTATTTGTGGAGCTACCTCACTAAGCATGTTTGCTTAAGCTCTCCTTTCATCTTTGCAAAAAAATAAGAGCACTTGGAGCTTCATTCGTGGCAAAGTAACCAAGGGGAAGATCACTTGTTATTTGGCATGTTTTTGGCAAATAAGTTGGGCAAGGCAATGTGTAACACAATCTATGAGAGAAGTGAGGTTTTAGATTTTGATTCATGTTGTAATAAGACTTCTAACGTTTGAATGTTAATGGTTGAACTTTTGTTATGTTTGAAAGGTTGTAGCATGAACTTGCATGTTTACTATGTTGCTATTCATCTTTAGGAAGCATGCCTATAAGACTTCTTGGGTTATTTTCTGGTGTTATGAGGTGTGAGTATGTTGCTGGTGATGCCTAGGTGTGTTGCATATAGTTTTGGTTTATTAAAGTGTATGCTTGGGTGGTTTAAATAAGCTTAACATGTCACACTCGAGCCAGGACACAGGGGGTATCGATACACCCTGAGGCTATATCGATACCATTTTGCTACTGGACGTGCTTGTATCGAACCAGGGTTCGGTACCATTATGCCACTGGAGTAGACTGTTTCGATACACCTTAAAGCCTGTTTCGGAACAGGTGACGTGTTCCGGAACACACTAAGGGCTGTTTCGAAACACGTGGCTTAAAAAGGACAATTTGAGTGTTCTAATGCATGAAACATAGGATTCAACTTAGTAAGTGTACATAGCGGATTTATGTGTAATTTTAGGAGATGACTGTGACATTTTGATTCATGCTTTAACCCGAACACATGTCGTATGACTTAAAATGGATGAAATACCTAATGTTTCATATTTTGCAAATAGGACCATGTATGCTAGTTCGTGAAATCGATTAGTTAAGACATCTCGTATAATCTGAATGGTATGATGAATATGTAAAGCTCGCTTGATTGTTATCCGGTGGATTGATTATGGATATGGTGATGCATATTTGTTCCTTACGTATTTGGTCCCTAATTATGTATACATTCGATTGACTTATTTACAATGGTTGAATTACGTGTGTCTCTGTCTTACTTGAGTTAATTACACATAGGGAATTAATCGTGCAACTAGACAAGATAAAATAAAAAATAAAAAATAAAAAAAATGTTACGATTTTTAGGGTTGTTTATCGAATCGAACCTTCGCGGGTTTGGTTTGATATTCCCCGTGTGACCCATTAGTGCCGGTTTCGTCCAGGCCGAGCTAAGGGGGTTACAATTCTGGTTGGGTCATTGGTGGCATTATAGAACATGATCACTTGTGTCCACAGTGGAAATCCATGCAAAGGACACTTATGCAATAAATCTCTGTAGCACTCCCATGTCTCATATATAGGTTCATCATCTGCCTGTCGAAAAGAGGTAATTTCTTTAAGAATTTCATCATATAAAATTGTAGGATTAAAGCGAATAATGAAATCTCAGCATAATTCACTCTAAGATCCTATTGATCCTGCTGGAATGCTATTTAACTAGGTTTTTGCCCTATCCCTCGGTGAATAGGGGAATAATTTTAATCTTAATACAAATTCATGGACTCCTTAAATTTTGAAAGAGTTATAAATTTCCATGAATAACTTAAGATGTTGCCAGGAATCTTCTGTCATACATCCACCAAACTGTCCAATAGTGTTTAGCATATTGAACATGACTAATTTCAGTTCAAAGTGGGTTGCTTCTATTTCTGGTGTAACCACTCCAAGATTTAACCCATTTAAGTCCTCTTCCAAGAAATCTCTGACAGTGAGCTGTCGCGGCATTGGTGGAGGCGGAAGGCCTCCATTGCCGGCAGGTAAGTTTTGATCTCCTTGATTTCCTGTCATAGCTCCTTGGATCTTTCTCCTCAACCTTTGATGTGTACGTTCGATCTCTGGATTTAACTCGTACAAAGGATTGGTTGGATTGACTCTGGTCATACACCAAAAACAAACCAAAGTAAAATAAAAATTAAAATTAAAATTTACTAAAAGCAAGAAAATAAAGAAAACAAAATTTAGTTGTTAATCCCCGGCAACAGCGCCTAAAACATGATGCGTGTCAAATATGCGCAATTTGTGCAAGTGAACAGGTCACAGGTAATAAAGTGATAAGCATTATCATGTATCGTCTGCACAGGGAATGATATACTTAATATGCCTTCTTTTGTCTTCTTGCTCTGAAAAAGAAATAAAGTAAAAACATAAGTAATTTGTTTGTGATTGAACTAAATAAAGAAAGCTAAATAAAAGGAGAAAATCAGATGAAGAAAGTGGCTAGTATCTAGTTGTATTGTATAGTGGATTTAATTTACTTGTTTCTGTCCAATGCAACCGTACAACACTGCCTCGGCAGAACTGCAGATTACTGCCTCGACAACAATGATACTCACCCGCCGCGGCAATCTCTTGCTCTTAGGTGGACTTTATTAAAGTTCGGCAAAGTATCCTTTGATGACTCTGCTTATCTCTAAGTCAAAGTACTATTGATGACCAGTCCTTGATGATACCTCTCGGTGTGAATCAATTATAATCACCAACCAATCATATACTTCTTTTAGCCGCTGAAACTCTAACCTATCTCTAGGTAGAGTTAGTGTTTCCCGATTAAAACACCGCACTTATTCCTTTCGTGAATCTAACTCTCTCGATATTAGAAAAATGGATTACTCACAAACTTCTCTCTCGAGCTTGAATGTAAGAGCAAAGAATGACAAAGAATAAGCAAACCTTGATATTTTATTGCATTGAAACAAGAAAAAAAGTTTAATCTCTTCACACTAATACTCTACAACCTTCACCTAAGCCTAAAGAAAATTAGAACATAATGTAAAGAAAAAAAAAACTAAAGGATGAAGCCGGCTAGGTCTAAGCTCTAAGTGCCGAATTATTCATTCCCTGTCTTCTTGGACGACAATAGCTTATATAGGCTTGGCCTAGGGCAAACCTTTCCTAAGTAGGAATACAACTTGGAGTAGCACATAAGTCAAGTACATAAATAAAATATTTTCAAGTTTATTCCAACTAGGAGGCTTTCCCGCGTGGCCTTTGTCTTGGGCTTTCCATGTGCTATCCAGCTCCTATCCTTGGGTTGCTTGTCCAGCAACGTTCTCCTCATTTTTCTCCTCAGCTCGCCTACAATATCACTACTTATCCTTAGTTGTTGCCTCGACATCAGGTCCTGCCTCGGCCTAAGTTGCTGTCGCGGCATTAGTTTTTCTTGCAAAGATACAAGAATGCAGTAAAACTTGCCTTTTCTGTAAATATCATCTTTATAAGCATAACCTCTAAATATCACATTAAGCACATGCATTGGTCTAAGTAGATGTAAATCTGGTGATTATTGCCCATGAAAGGTGTAAAAAGTGATAGTGAGTTAAGCACTTATCACTTGGTCATCTTTATTTCTTTACTGGACCTAAAAACTGAATAATAAAAGATGTGAGAAATTAAATTTTAAAACTAAATTGTGAGAGTTAAAATCTAAATCCTAAAACTAAAAATAATTTTCTAATTCCTAAAACTAAATTGGAGACTAATAAATTGAAAAATTAGGTTACTGCAGAAGTGCAATAAATTGCATCTTCAACAGCAATCATCTTTCCCATTTTGTCTAGAGGAGAAGCAGATGTTCCAGTTGTTGTCTCCTCATCTGGTGGTTTCTTTCGAATGTATTGTTGTTCAAGGGGTGTGTTTCCTCGGTAGAGGTTTCTTTGGCAGATACTATTTAGGCAATCTGCTTCTAATTGAAGTTGAACTCAGTTTTAACTTTAATTATTTTGTATTCATCTGGTTCATCCTGATGCCTTAGATTTTTAAATACATTGATCTTTACTTGTTGATCATTGACCCTTATGATCAATTCTCCTTTGTCACAGTCAATCAATATTCTTCCTGTGGCTAGGAATGACCTTCCTAATATGATTGGAGCGTGCTCATCTGCTTCACAATCAAGAATTAAGAAGTCAGCAGGAAAAATAAATTTATTCACCCTTACTAGAATATCTTTAATTTTTCCTTCAAGTTGTACATAAGAGCGGTCTGCCAATTACAGCATAACTGTTGTTGGTTTTGCTTGTCCGATGCCTAGCTTTTGAAATATTGACTTAGGCATGAGATTTATGCTAGCACCTAAGTCGCATAGTGCTTTACCCACGTATTGTTCACCTATAGCACATGGTATGATGAAGCTACTAGGATCTTTTCTTTTAGTGGTGGCCTTGTTATGTAGCAATACCACACATCCTTCCGTTGCGATAATTGTTTCAAATTCCCCAATTTTTGTCCTTTTAGATATAATGTCCTTATGGAATTTGGCGTAGTTGGGCATTTGCTTAATTGCCTCCACTAAAGGTATATTTATATGTACTTGTTTAAGTATATCCAGGAATTTCTTAAACTGGTACTCCTGCTTTTCCTGTTTTAACCTTTGTGGAAAGGGTGGTGAGGGACGCAAATCTTAGATCTTTTCATCACACTGAAATCTTATTTATGTTGTGGCTATGGCATCATCTGCTACGGTAGTATTTTCGGCAGTATCTGTTGGTTCCTTTGCCTTAGATATTTTGTCAGTAGTTTCTTTAGGGACTACTGTTTTAGGGGTCTTACCCACTGTTTAAGTAGGTATTTCAGGGTCCTTCAATTGTAATCCACTTCTAGTTGATATGGCTTTACATTATTCATGTGGACCAATTCTAGCGACTTCAGTATCGCTCGGGAGACCTCTTATGGGCTTGTTTTCATCTGTTGTTCCATTTGTCCTACTATGGTTTCCAGCGCCTTGAGAGTAGCTTCATTATTCTGCATTCTCATTTCTGTTCTTTCCATGAAAGTGTCAGCTCTTTCGATGAATTTGTTTGTATTTGCAATGTATGTACCAGTTTGGGCCATAAATGTTTGCAGTCTATTCTCCAAAGTCTAGACGTCTGTTGTTTGCTGCGGAGGCGGTGCCTACTGCGGCATCTGCTGCTGAGCAAATCTATTATTTTGCTGGAATTCCGTAGATTACACTGGTTGATGTTGCATGTGAAGTGCATTATTAGGATTGCTCCATGAGAAATTAGGGTGTTTCCTCCATGATGGATTATAGTTGTTGGACATATTATTTCTATTAAAATTTTCAATATAGAAGGAAGATTCTAGATTGTACAGGCATGCGTTCGATTCGTGATTGTCATCACATGTTTCGCAGGGAATGGTGACTGCTTTTACTTCTCGAATGTGACTTGGCTTTTGCAGATCCTTCACCATGTTTGTCAAGGCAGACAGTTGGGATAAAATAGAATCCGAAGAATCTGAATTTGTCATGCTTCGTCTATTTATGCCTCTTCTGGTGGTTGGGTGTTGATAGTTGTTCTTTGCTAGCCTATCTAGAATTTCTATACTCTCATGGGGTGGGCGGTCTAAGAGGGTGCCATTGGCGGAAGCATCAAGCATCATCCTCGTAGGAGTGTTCACTGCATTGTAGAAGATGGATACTTGGGTCCACTCAAGCAGACCATGTATGGGGCATTTTCTGTATAACTCTTTATATCTTTCCCAAGCCTCACATATTGATTCGTCTCCATCTTGCCTAAAGGATGTTATATCGTTTCTGAGCTTGTCAGTCATATTCGTATAACTGAATCTGACAAGGAAACTTCGGCATAGTTCTGTCCATGAATTCAACGATCCTAGTTGGAGGTTATTTAACCATGCTTTTGCCCTATCCCGTAGTGAATAGAGAAATAATTTCAGCTTAAGGATGTCGGCTGAGACTCCCAGTAACTTAAACAAATTAAAATTTTCCAAAAATGACTTAAGATGTTGTCAAGCATCTTCATTGGTCGAACCCCCAAACTGGACAGGATGTTGATCATGTTGAACATGACCGGTTTTAGTTCGAAGTGTTCTGCCTCTATATTAGGCATCACAACAGCAGAAGTTAACCCATCTAAATCTTCCTCTAAATAGTCTCGAACAGTTCGAGCGCATTCTTGTTTTGGAATGTTTACTGGATCAACTATTGCGAAGGCACCACGGTTGTCTTCCGCCGTAGCGTTCATACCAGCGTTGTTTTATAGGCCAGGGTCTACATTTATTCTTAGGCATGCCCTTCATTTCAGATCTCATGCTGTTTTTTTAATTTTTGGGTCGTAAGGGTATTAATCAATAGTAGGGTTGGACTTGGTCATGCACAAAACAACCCACAGAAGTTAAACTAAAACTAAAACTAAATAAATAAAAATAATATGCATAAATAATTGGTAGTAAAATTGGGCACCAGTCCCCGACAATGACACCAAATCTGATGGAGGCTATGGAGTCCTTATTAAATTCCACCTTTTTCAGATTTTAATATTTAAGATATCGATCCCCCAAAGACTGAGTCGATTCTACTACTTCTGATAACTGCACTTAAGAAATTAAAAACAAAAGTAATTGGATTGATTTTAATTGCATTAACTAAACTATATTAAATTATAGAAAATAATAATGAGAAGAACGAGTTTAGATTGAATGCTTTTTAGAGGAGAATCCAGTTATATTGTTAATCCACTTATTAATGCAATGGGTTGAACTACTGCCTTGGCGGATCACACAAAGAGTCGTCACAGCTGCCTAGGCGGGTTTTGCCTTGTCGACAATTCAACTTTTCATATTTCGATAGAGCAGTCGTATATGTTTCTTCCTTAACCCTAAGCAAAGAAAACTGTTGAAATCCTCGTGTCTTGATGATACCTCCCGGCGTTAATCAAGGGTAGATCACAACCTTATATGCGTCTTGTTAGTCGCTGAAATCCGACCCGGATTAGTCAATGCCCGTGAGCAAAGACCGTATTCTCTCGTTCCATGAGCCTAACTCTTCCGATATTAGACAAATATATGTTTCTTCATATACTTATTATCTCGAGCTCATATGCAAAGAAAATTAAGTACCTAGAAAGAATAAACTATGAAATAAGTTTTGCATTAATAAATATCAATAACAATGTAATCTTCCTCTCCATCTACTCCATAATAATTTAAACCTCCAAGGGACTTTAGAACATATTGTGGTCGGCGGCTAAGGATAAGTTATGCATGTAAACCTACTTCTTCTCCCTTAAACCTAAACCTAATAAATGTCTTATATAGGCTAAGTCCTAAGTTGACCTTTCCATGCAAGGAAAGAGTTCTAAACAGAAAAGAAATCTACTTCCTAATTAAATTATATTAAATAAATCTTATTTCCTAAAATGTCTCGTCCCACGGTTTGGCTTGGGTTCGACTTTCTAACTGAGTTGTCTTCTTTCTTTTACTCTTTGTATTTCGTTATCTTTCCCTCTTCTTGTTGAGCATCACTTACTGTCTTCAATGCTACCGCGGTAGTCTTCAGAACGCTGTCGTGGCGGATGCTTCATCTGCAATTTAGCATCTATTTTATTCTTTGGCTTTCTCTATGATCTAGTTTCTTGTTTAAGAAAAAAACTATCAAACATATATGCCAATTAATGGATAAACTCATAAAAATAGTATTCGGATGCTGAGATATGGGCAATAATCAGAAATATCTATTATAGGATTTAATTTTGTCTTTATTAGCAATAAATGAATGGAGAAATGATGTGAAAATTGAGGACTTTTAGGCACTCATCTAACCTTTTTTTTTGGATCACCAATCGAGCAAGCATAATCAAGAAGTTTCTTAGTCCCTGTGGGATTGACCCTTACTTGTCCTTTACTAGTTTTAATTTCCTTTATCATTTGAGAATAAGGTATTTTATTTTGATACTACACGATAAGTGTCAAATTGGTGTCGTTGTCTGGGGTTACGATAAAGTTACTGAATTAGTTTGTTTTATTTTTCAGTAGGAAAATCCGAGAGAATAAGCTACAATAGGAGATGAGAATCGAACCATCCAACAACTCATTATGACACCTGATGAGTACCAGTCGATGTGTATAACATTACCAAATGGTGATACATCATTCACCCTTAAGAAAAGATTAATACATCTCCTATCAACCTTTCACGGCTTACCCAGTGAAAATCCTCATAAACACCTCAAGGAGTTCCATATGTTTTGCCTAAGTAAAAAACTATAAGGAGTTTCTGAAGACCAAATAAAACTTTGCATCTCTCTTTCTTCTCTAGATGATATAGCAAAAGTCTTATTATTTGATTTACCTTCCAATTCTGTTGCAACTTGGTATGGCTCGCCTCTTTCTGAACAAGTTTTTTTTCTAGAAGCTAATGCGAGCGAACTAAGTCGAAATATCTTGAGTTTTCGACAAAAAGATACCGAAACTTTTTATGATTACTAGGAACATGTTAAAAAGTTATGCTCTAACTGTCCACAACACGAGTTAACCGAATAAATGTTCCTCTAATATTTTTATGAAAGGTTAACGACTATGGATATGAGGTAAGTACAATTTTAAAAAGTTAAGCACTAACTATCCACAACACGGGTTCATGAGATAAGTACAGTTTCATTGGAAAATAAATTGATAGATTAACTAATATTTTTCAATCCCTTTGATAAGTGCTCAACTCACTATTACTTTCTACACATTTTATGGGCACTTATCATCAAATCTACACCTACTTAAACCAATGCATGTGCTTAATGTAATAAATTCAGGGATTGTGCCATTGAATATTATATTTGTAGAAAAGGCGTAGTTTACTGCATTTTCATATCTTTGCAGAAACAAGTATTACCGAGGTAGTAGAATGAGGCCGAGGCAGAACCTGATGCCGAGGCAGTAGAGGAGAAAAAGAAATTTGGCTTGCAATTGAAGGAGAAAAATATAGAGAACGTTGTTGCACAAGAGGACCAAGAATCGTTGCTGAACAACACAAGAAAAGCCCAAGGACAAGGCCACGCGGGAAGAAACCTTCTAGAAGATCAAACTTGGAAATATTTACCCTATGTTTATAACTTGTTCCCTACTCCAAGTTGTACTCTAATTAGGAAAGATTTACCCTAGGCCAAGCCTATATAAGGCATAGCCGTACTAGGGATTAGAGCATACCGAGATATATAGATAGACTTAGAGAGCCGAATCTTGAGAGAGTTTTAGGAACAATTCTTCCCACCATGTTTTAAGTTCTCTTATGGTTTGGTGAAGGTTGTTGAGTATTTGTGATAGGAGATTGTATTTTGTTTCTTGTTTCAATGCAATAAAATATCAAAGTTTGCTTACTCTTTGCCATTCTTTGTTCTTGCATCCAAGCCCGGGAGAGAAGTTTGTAAGTAATCTATTTGTCTAGACTCGGGAGAGTTAGACTCACGAAAGGAGTAAGTACGATATTCAACTTGATTGGAGGATACTAACTCGGCCCAAGGATAGGTTAAGAGTTTCAGCGGCTAAAAGAAGTGTGGGATTGGTTGCTAGTTATAATTGATTCACGTCGGGAGGAATCATCAAGGACTAACCTTCAACACTGTTTCGACTTAGGGATAAGCGGAGCCATTCAAGGATACTTTGCAGAACTTTGGTAAATCTGCCCAAGAGCAAGGGATTGCCGCAACAGAGAAAATTGTCGTTGTCAAGACAGTATTTGCAGTACTGCTGAGGCAGTGCAATGCAATTGCATTAGACAGAAACAGATCAATCGAATCCACTATACAACACAACTAGATCCTACCCTCTCTATCTCATATTCGATTTCTCCTCAATTAGTTTAGTTTATTTAGTTTAATCAATATCCAAACTTATCTGTGTTTTTACTTTTATTTTACAAAAGCAAGAAGACCGAAGGAAGCATATTAAGTACAACAATCCCTGAGGAGACGATAACTCGATAAATACTTATCACTCATTACTTAACATGTACACTTCTACTCCAATTGCGCATATTCAGCACGCATCATGTTTTTGACGTCGTTGCTGGGGATTGGCAACTAAATTTTGTTTTCTTTATTTTCTTGCTTTTATTTAGTTTTTCTTATTTTTATTTTTATTTTTTTATTTTTATTTGATTTGATTTGATTTTTGGTGTATGACAAGGGTCAACCCTAACAATCCACTGTACTAGATAGACCCAGAAATCGAAAGAACCTACCAAGGGTTAAGAAGACAGATCCAAAGAGCCATGGCAGTGAATCAAAGGAATCAGAACCTACCTACAGGCAATGGAGGCCATGCACAGCACCCACTGCCACGGTACCTAACTGTCAGAGATTTTCTGGTGGAAGATCTGAACGGATTGAACTCTGGAGTTGTTACACCAGAGATAGAGGCAACCCACTTTGAAATCAAACTTGTGATGTTCAATATGCTTAATACTATTGGACAATTTAGTGGGGCTGCAGCAGAAGATGCCAGGAAGCATCTAAAATCCTTCATGGAAGTATGCAACTCTTTCAAAATTCAAGGAGCCCATGAAGACATTTTGAGATTAAAACTTTTCCCCTATTCATTGAGGGATAGGTCTAAAACCTAGTTGAATAACATTCCGGCAGGACCAATTGGATCTTGGAGTGAACTCTGTCGAGAATTCATTACGCGATTTAACCCTAAAAATTTATATGATCGAATCCGTAATGAGATTACTTCTTTTAGACAGGCTAATGATAAACCTATGTACGAGGCTTGGGAACGCTACAGCGAGTTATTGAACAGATGTCCACTGTATGGATTTCCACTTTGGATGCAAGTAAACATGTTTTATAATGCCACTAATGCCCTTACAAGGATTATGTCGGATGCCTCGGCAAATGGCACACTCCTTGACAAGGCTCTGAAAGAAGCTATAGAGATTCTAAATAAACTCGTAAGAAATGATTTCCAATTTCCTACTTCTAGGCGAAGTGGATTAAGACGCCAAGACACAATGAATGAACTAGAAACCAACAATTCAGTGGTAGCTCAGTTGGCATCTTTTAACCAAAATGGTTCAGAACATGAAAGTACAGCAAAATACTCATGAGGTAAAAGCGATCAATTCTTCTCAATATATGTAAGACGAGGAATCTAGTTTCTATGTGGGTAACTACAACTAGAACAACAACATGATGTCAAACACATACAATCCGGCATGGAAAAGGCACCCAAACTTTTCATAAAGCAATCCTAACAATGCCTTGAACCCCACCAACCAGACCTCAAGTTACCAAAATTCACTACCCCCGCAGCAAGTGCAGCAGTCACTACCGCAGCAACAGATGCATCAGCAGCAGCAGACTATGAATTCTTTGAAAAATACTCTCAAGGCCTTTATTATGAAAACTGAATTATATATGGTTGAGAACAGCAGTTTCATGAGGAGGAATGATGACTTCATGAATAGAACAAAGATGAGGTTGCAAAACCAAGAAGCTTCTATAAAATCACTAAAAACCCAAGTTGGTCAGTTTGCTCAAAGACAAAATACTAGACCACATGGGGGACTACCTAGCAATACTGAAGTCACTAAGGGAATGAGCCATGAACAATGTAAAGGAATCACTACAAGAAGTGGCCTACAACTTAAGGAAACAATGGGCAAGTCAGCAACCAAAGTTCCACTAGCAACACAGGAGGAAACAAACAAGGAGGACTTGGATGTTGAACAGACTGAACACGAGAACAATGCCCCAGTAGAGAGCTCGGCAGCACCTGCACTTTCTGCCGAGGTAGCGAGACACACAGTGGTTCCAAGTATTAAATTCCAAACTAGTGAGACCCTGGACGAGATACGACCACTACCACCTTTCCCACAAAGGTTGAAAAAACAGAAATAGGATCACCAGTTTAAGAAGTTCCTAGATATTCTAAAGCAAGTCCACATCAACTTGTCATTTATTAAGGCAATTGAACAGATGCCCAACTATGCTAAATTCTTGAAAGACATTGTATCTAAAAGAAAGAAGCTAGGTGAGTTTGAGACAGTGGAAGCAACTGAAGGGTGCATGGCAATGCTGCACAATCGCATTCTACCCAAATTGAAGAATCCTGGATGCTTTACCATACCTTGTGCGATTGGTAACAATTATGAAGGAAAGTCACTATGTGACCTAGGAGCAAGCATAAATCTCATTCCCAAATCAGTTTTTCAAAAGCTTGGAATAAGAAGGGCAAAGCCTACAACAATGTTGCTCCAACTTGCGGATAGATCATATGTGCATCCTGGAGGAAAGATTAAGGATATATTGGTAAGGGTTGACAAGTTTATTTTCCCTGCCGAATTCCTTGCCCTTGACTGTAAAGCCGATGACAATGCACCGATCATCCTAGGAAGACTTTTTCTTGCTACTAGACGAACCTTAATTGATGTGGAGAAGAGAGAGTTGACAATGAGGGTTAATGATCAGCAAGTCAAACTCAATGCATTCCACAATTTGGAAAAATTTGATGATCTAAAAGAGTGCAAAGCCCTCCATACAACAGATGTAGATACCAAAATATCCTGCCTAGGCAGCACGCTTGGTAGATTATTTGGTAAGAGAATTAAGGCCAAATCGGAGGCAGAAAATACAGAAGAGATTGGCCAGCACTTGAAGGAAATTCCAGGCCAACAAGAGATGACCAATTTGAGAGATGCATTCACATGCACTCCACCAATAACATAATCTCTTCCCTTCTACTTTATTAATTAGGATTAGTTTTAATTTAGGATTTATGTGTTTATTTTATTTTCAGTATTTTTCTTTAGTAATATTTTTTTCTTTAGTAATATTTTTCTATTTTTACTATTAATATGTTAAATTTTCTTTTTAGGACAATAAAACCAAGAATAAAGGAGAAATAGTTCATAAAAGGAATTCTACCGAGGTAATAAATAGTGTCAGAAGCAGCAGCAGTCCCAATGAGCAGAAACAGTGTAACGGCTATCTACCGAGTTCTTTGTCGCAACAGTAAATGCTACCAGGAAGTAAATTCAAAATGGCTACAAAACGGCTAGTGGTTAAAATGGTCACACTGCCGAGACCTATATAAGGAGCATCCTTCTTTTGAATTGTTCACTCTTGCATTCCTAAATTCTTTAGCATTCTAACTCAATCTTACTCTCACAATACTCTCACAAATTTTCTTGAAATTTTCAGAATATTTCACCAAGACTCTCAATCTTTACAAATCATCAATGGCAGCATACACTCGCTTTTCCCCCACCACTGTTGCAGACTGATTCAACAGATCTTTTGTTGCTAGGCAGTTGTGGGAGGAGCAAGGATTTCAACAATCTGAGGAGGAAAATTTTGGCATTTAACACTATTTGTTCAATAAGATTCAGCATAAAAAATAGCAACTCTTCTGCCTATAACCTGACCAGGCTAATGCAACCATAGTGCGTGAGTTTTATGCACACAGGCCAAGCAAGAATAATCTCTTTGTCCACTACCGAGGTAGACCTATCCGCCTTGATGCTGAAACAATCAACGAGTTCTACGGCCTAGCACCAAAACGAGATAGGCATGCCGAATTCATGGACGACTTCACCACCTAGGACTATGAATTTATTAAGGATGACCTTTGTTACAACAACACTCCATGGGAAACCGGTGCCCATAGAGGTTCTGTAACAAGGCAAAGCCTCAAGCCTAAGGCCAAATTATGGTGTACCTTTGTCAAGAGATGACTCATCCCTACCTCCCACAACAACACAATGGACAGCAAAAGATTAGTGTTGATCCAGTCAATCATCAACAAGAGGAGCATAAATGTTAGAGAGATCATTCTATACAAAATTCATGAATATGGTGAGAAAGAACGTGGACCTTTATACTTCCCATGTTTAACATTTGGTTTGTGTATTGGTGCAGGCGTACCGATTGAAGACACGGACGAATACACCCCAACTAGGCAAGGATGGATGAGAGAATTTTGCCACAGAGTCATGTAGATCACACAGGTAGAACCTATCCAGGCAAAACCACAGCAGTTCACTGTTGACTTTACTATCGGCACTCAATACACGCAGAGATACCTGGTACTACAGACACCCCTACTATATCAGATCCCTACCAGGAAATTCTACAGAGGACGGAAGCCATGGTCCTTCACCAACAAAGATATATAGAATACGAGAGAGACTTCAACAACACCCTTGCCTAGATGATGATGTAAAACTTTCCCAACCAAGGGGCACAATTTCCAGAATTTCCTGCCAACATATTCGTCACGGCAGCATCCTACACAGAGACTACTCCAGCCCCAGGGCCAAGACCATTTTTCACCTCCAGACCGTAGCAGCAGTTCAACGCAGCCGGCACATCTAGGGCAGTAGACCCTGGCACAGCATCATCTGCAAGCAGAAGACCCTCTAAGCGAAGGGCAGTCTTCAGCACTCCCCAAAGATCCCCAATTCCAATGGGAACTCTTTCAAGTGAAATCGATGAATATGTCTACCACGGTTCATCCAATGCCAAGCCTAGCATCCAGCATGCTGGGGCAGATCTAGAGAACAAAGGCGGCACAGAGATCATGGAAACTGAAGATGGAGGAGAAGAAGTCAATTCCCCAATGAAACGGGCAACACCAATGAGAGTTCAGTCATCGAGAAGAGCAAAGTCATCACCATCACCAAGGGCACAACAATCAACAGCTAGACCAAGGAGACAAATTGTGGAAGAGAGTTCCTCTGAATCATCATAATCTTTTCTTCTTGTTGCTCATATAAATTGTTTTCTTTTACCTACTTATATATTTTTACCTACTACCTACCCCTAAATTAAGCATTAAAGACAATGCTTGATTTGAGTTTGGGGTGTATAGCTACTGCCAAGGCAATCTACTGCCGCGGTCTTGCTATGAAAAGAAAGTTTTTAGTGATAAAATGTTTTGTTTTATGTCCACCATTTTACTTGAAATTGCTGCCATACTCTTGCATTACTCTTCATCAGTATTGTCTTAGTTTATTCTTGAAGACAATAGAAATCTTTCTCCTTACCATAGTTAGGATCTGTTTTGAAGGCTTAATTCTAGGATACTTAAGGAGAGAAACTTAGAAGCTTGCTATAAGGTTAAACTTTAAAAACACTTTTGGGACTTGTTTGGCTATAGGAATTCTTTTAATGAACTTAGGTGATAAGGACTTCGATTTTGGAAAGGTGACTAGAGGTGCCTATGACAGGCTCTAGGAAATACTCTTCTTCATGCTAGAGGTGCCCAAAATTGGCTCTAGTATGCATAAAAGAATAGTAAAAGAAATAAGGAGTTAAGAAACATAAAACACAATACTTGAGGTGCTTGAAATTGGCTCAAGGAATTGTAGTTTAAGAAGAGTACACTAAATCCAAGTCTATTTGTCTTGAACTTAGAGTTTATCTAAGAAGGCATTTAATCAAACTTGTCCACAATAACGCACACACACACTAGCCTTATAGTTTGTCTTATAAGTACACCCTTAGGAAACCAAAAGGTTAAGTCTAAAGAATAGACATAGTTATGGTGAGGAGAATAGATGGAAACATAAGACCAAGAGAGAATAGAGTTTGACAAATTGATGGTTTGCATTGCTTGAGGACAAATAACAGTTCGAGTTTAGGGGTGTGATAAGTACTTAACTCAGTATCACTTTCTACACTTTTCATGGGCACTTATCATCAAATCTACATCTACTTGAACCAATGCATGTGCTTAATGTAATATATTTAGGGATTGTGCCATTGAAGATTATATTTGTAGAAAAGGCATATTTTACTGCATTTTCATATCTGTGTAGGAACAAGTATTACCGAGGTAGCAGAATGAGGCCAAGACAGGACCTGATGTTGAGGCACCAGAGGAGGAAAAGCAATATGGTTAGAAATTGAAGGAGAAAAATATGGAGAATGTTGTTGAACAAGAGGCCAAGAATCGGAGCTGAACAACAAAAGAAAAGCCCAAGGACAAGGCCACGTAGGAAGAAACCTTGTAGAAGATCAAACTTAGAAATACTTACCCTATGTACATAACTTGTTCCATACTCCAAGTTGTACTCTAATTAGGAAAGGTTTGTCCTAGACCAAGCTTATATAAGGCATAGCCGTCCTGGGGATTAGAGTAGACTGAGACACATAGATAGACTTAGAGAGCAGAATCTTGAGAGAGTTTTAGGAACAATTCTTCCCATCATGTTCTAAGTTCTTTAATGGTTTGGTGAAGGTTGTTGAGTATTTGTGAGAGGAGATTGTATTTTGTTTCTTATTTCAATGCAATAAAATATCAAAGTTCGCTTACTCTTTGTCATTCTTTGTTCTTGCATCCAAGCTCGGGAGGGATGTTTGTAAGTAATCTATTTGTCTAGACTCGGGAGAGTTGGACTCACGAAAGGAGTAAGTACGGTATTCAACTTGATTGGAGGATACTAACTTGGCCTAGGGATAGGTTAAGAGTTTCACCGGCTAAAAGAAATGTAAGATTGGTTGCTGATTATAATTGATTAACGCTGGGAGGTATCATCAAGTACTAACCTTCAATAGTGTTTTGACTTAGGGATAAGCGGAGCCATTCAAGGACATTTTGTCAAACTTTGGTAAATCTGCCCAAGAGCAAGGGATTGCTTCAGCATTCGCTACCGAGACAGTATCTGCAATACTCCCGAGGTAGTGCAATACAATTGCATTAGACAAAAACAAATCAATCGAATCTACTATACAACACAACTAGATCCTACCCTCTCTCTCTCATATTCGATTTCTCCTCAATTAGTTTAGTTTATTTAGCTTAATCAATATCCAAACTTATCTGTGTTTTTACATTTATTTTACAGAAGCAAGAAGTTCGAAGGAAGCATATTAAGTACACCAGTCCCTGAGGAGACGATAACTCGATAAATACTTATCACTTATTGCTTGACGTGTACAGCTGCACTCCAATTGCGCATATTCAGCACACATCACCCTTGTTGCAGATTAAAAGAGCACAACTAGACTTTGCAAAATATTTAAAAAGTCCAGAACATTCGACAGACTATTGTCTGATTATATAAGAAGATGACAATGCCTAAGTAAATGCCTTAGGAAATTTTCTTGAACCTCCCCAAAGACCTTATAATGCTAACGCCAATACCAATAATCTCGGGAGGAGGGATCATCGAAACCAAAGCTATAGATCTAACTTTAGACAAAATTAACCATATCAGCAAGGATAACAAAATCAATAACCTAAGTCATCATTAGAGTCTATTTTTGAGCGGTTAGGAATTTCCCACGAAAAGTTTCAAAATCGTATTGAGACACACCCACCCATAGGAATTAGATAAACAAATCTCTCAATTAGCTCAAACAGTAGGAAGACTAGAATCACAAGAAAAACTTTTCTCTCAAACAGAGCTAAACCCAAGAGAAAATGTTAGCACTATCACCCTCTGAAGTAGAACAATTATTAATCATGAAACTCAACGTAAGATTATGACACGCATCATAAAGTGTCAAAAATAAATTGCTTATTCTCAAATAATAAATAGGAAAATAATATAGTAAAGGAGAAGTAAGGGTCGATCTCACAAGGACTAGAAATTTCCTGATTATTCTTTATTTGATTGGTGATCCAAGAAGGTTGATCGAATAATTATTGTTTAAAAGGGGGAATTGTTGAATAAAGTAAAACTAAATAACGGAAGAAATTGAAATAAAAAAAATGATTTAATAAGATAAAAACTAGCCTTAGGCTTTCACTTTGACGTGACTTTAATAGATCATCGGAAAAAGATTTTTACTTTGGGATTTTACGTCGGTAATTAGCTTTCAAGGTTCAATCCTTGAAGTAAAACTTCTAAACCGAATACCCAAGTCTATCATTGATATTAGTTTCATGTATTAATCCACCAACTCAATGTTTGTAGAAAAATCATTTAAATCATTAAAACCGACTTGGATTACATTGTTTCAATAGCAATTGATCTAATCTTTAGTTTTCGCTTTAGCAAACAATTTGCTAATGTGTTCCCAGAAAGTCAAATTTGATTCAATAGTCGATCCTTCCTCCAAATAAATGTTCAAATCGAAATCTTGACCAAAGTCAATCTTTAGTTTTGAAATTAATTTGATTGAAAAATAAGTTCAAACGAAAAATTAAAGAAATAAAAGGACAATTATTTGTGTGCTTTTCAATCCTCACATTTGGATCGATTCATCGTTTAAGATCTTGGCTAATAAAAACTTAGTCGAAATTGATGCAAAACTTGATACCCTCACAAGGATTCTCTCATTTCGCTCAAAGTGTTTAGGTTCAAAAGAATCGCTCAAGTTGAAATTGATTAAAGCATTACCAAAAACCTGTAAATAAATCTAATCTCCACTACTAAAATACAACATGATGCAAAAGTCAAGAGGTCATTTAACAAGGTTGTAACGAGGTAGGGTGAAAGTAGGAAAAAGGCCAAAAAAGATGGACTAAGTGTCAAGACAAAAGATATTGAATATAAAAAGTAATCCACGATATAAATTAAGCACAAAGAGATGAAAAGAGAAAATCAAGAAACCAAATTTTTCAAGAGTTTCGAAACTTTTTCTTATTTTTTCATCATTTTTTTCTTCAAAAAAATACGCAGTTACTTTTTTTCTTTTTTTTCTTTTCGAATATTACTCATTGGTACTATTTTTATTTTTTGAATTCTTTTTTTCTCTTTTTTTCCAAACTCTTTCATCACTTCAAATCCATTTTTTTTATTTTTTTCGTGGAACAAATAATCTAAGATCTTGATAAGGGTACAAAAAGATGAAAATATGAAAAAATAAAGGTTTCGGTTTGCATTAATAAGGTGAAACAAGAAATGGGTGTAGGCTCAAAGTGATTCACTAAGGATAAAAACAAAGGGTAGGCTATTTTGGTTTACAAAGTGGTTAAACCTAAGTGCCTCTATCATTCCAAAGCATCATATTCATGAACATAGTCTAAAAAATTATTACATCATAGGTTCTAGAATGCTAAAAAATCAATTCAGTACACACAAATGAAAAACAAAGAGCAAGAATGAAAAGATATGCTCATTAGGCTCAAGATCTCACAAAAAGGGTAATTATATCAAGCTTAGCAAAATTTCAACTAACCAATCATGGAACATCAAAGATTCTTAATCAAAAGTAACTAATCATGCCAATAAACTATCATGCATCCTAGGTTTCAAAAAAATCAAGATTAAAATCAATCAAGAAAATTCAAGAGATGTAATGAAATTAAATAAATTGCAACAAGCAACTTCAAGCATATTAATATCAAAATGACAAGATTCCAAGCATAAAATAAATAAGGTGAAATTGACATGCAAGCTTTCTCTCCCCCTCACTTAAATCATTTTATTCCAAAACATAATATAAAAAATTAAAGAGAGGGAAAAGGAATACTCCCCGATCTAATGACGACCGCAGCTACGTCCTCTTCGTGAGGTTGTGAAAATTTAGGCATGCTTGGCAGCACTATTTTTTCATTGTTTTCGAAATTTTCTGCAAAATTTTGAGTATGGGTTTCGGATGAGAAGTCACTTTGATTATGATCAAAGCGTTGGTGTTGCATAAATCGATCAGTATCAAAAAATTTCTAAAGGCATCTACAAAATAAAGAATAGGATGGAATATTAATAAGGGTGCAACGGAAACGAGTTCAGAATTTACCTTAGTTCTGGCATGTCCCGAATATGCCAAGAAAAATATAAAGAAGTTGGAATTTTTGGCATCCGGCATCAAATGATCAGAATCGACAGCGGGTGTTAAAGGATCTACTGCTCGTGATGAAAGTTTTCAGACTGAAAAATACTCCCCGAGGAACTCTACACTATCGGAGTCTGTTGGGACAGTGATTAGTGTTGTTTGGCGCAGCAAAGAGCGAGCCATTCGCGAGCCTTGTTCTCGACGAGAGGAGTGAAAGGGGTTACTAGTTCGTGGACCGAAAGGTTCTGGTTATTGGTTGTTTTGGTTCAAGCTCTCACCATGGTTGAAATCGGTGTGAAAAAGAGTTATGGAGATTAAGGTGGGAGGTTCTCGGTAGCTAGTGAAAGAAGAAGAAGAAGAAATCGGTTATGTGGGAAATGAAAACAATAGATGAGGGAGAGATTAGGTCTTACCGATTTTATGGTTAAAGGTGGGGTCCACGCTTCCTTTGAATTTATTTAGGCTTATCTCTTGAATTCAAATTTATTTCAAATCTTATCCTGTAAAATAGATAAATAAAATTATTAGAATCAAGATAAGAAAATTTTGAAATATAAAAAAAATAAAGATTAAAATAAAATAAAAATTTAAAATGCAAAAGGATAAAATAAAACTTAACTAAGATAAATTATTACTGTGCAAATTTATCTAATTATTCTAAATCTAAGTAAATAAATATTATATACTGAAAATAAATAAATAAACTAAAAATGGGTTGCCTCCCATTAAGCGCATATTTTTAACGTCATTTCCAGTACTTCTTCCAATTTTTGCATTTCGTCCAACTAAGATTTTCCCAATGTGAATTTTTATGTCATCAATATTTTCTATTTTTCTTGACGAAATATGGTCTTTGCTTTTCAATTTATCTGGCGGCAACTTTAACTTAAAATTTAGTTCCTGCAAGATGGAAAATGAAGTTTTAGATTTTAAAGGAGTAAAATGCAAATCATAATGAATCGAACAAATATCTTTTAACTTCTTATTTTCTTTGTCGTGATATTCTAATTTTCTGCAAAAATCATTAGATACGTTAGTATTCATAGATTTATCAACTATAGGTTCATAAATACTAACGAAGCTAACATTTTCCATAGAGTCAGAATGTTTTGCATGTATAAACACCAAATTCAATGACCTCACCATCAAATTTCATACTTAATAAATCACTCCCCATATCGATCTTTGTATTCGCAGTGTTTAAGAATGGTCGGCCCGAAAGTATCTCTGAACATGTATTCGGATGATCATTATCCATGTCGATGATGTAGAAATCAGCAGAAAATATGAGATCATCAATTTTTACTAACACATTTTCAAGCACTCCCTTTGGACAAATAATAGATCGATCCGCCAACTGAATGGCGACTTTTGTTTCTTTCAACGGTTCTTTAGCAATCGTTTTATAAACCGAAAGAGACATCACATTAATTGAAGCTCCTAAATCACACATGGCATGATTAATTAA
Source organism: Abelmoschus esculentus (assembly GCA_035048815.1). NCBI lineage: Eukaryota > Viridiplantae > Streptophyta > Magnoliopsida > Malvales > Malvaceae > Abelmoschus > Abelmoschus esculentus. The sequence continues at coordinate 12,975,692 of JAUCBN010000007.1, read as the reverse complement.
AACATTCCCAATTTTATAGGATATAGCAAACATACCTTGGTCTTTCATTTTTGGCAGAAGCTTTCGCTGAAAAACTGGAGAAATATTTTCACCAAAATTTACCTTTTCATTTCCAATCAACTTCCTCTTTGTTGTGCTCAATTATTTCAAAAATCTAGCATACCTTGGCACTTGTCAAATCACTTCTAATAAAGGTATGTTAACTTGCACTTTTTTGAACATATCTATAATTTCTTTTTCCTCACCCCTTTTATCGCATTTCGGCAATCTTGACAGAAACGGAGGTATGATTTCTTTAGAAATGATAGGGGTAGGAGGTGAAGGAGAATAAATTTTACCTTGAGGATCGGAAGTCGATGCTTCTTTCTCCTTCTCTGACTGATCAACGACTTCTTTTTAAACTTCAGGATTGATAATCATTCTACTTCTAAGGGTGATAGCACTAACATTTTTCCTTGGGTTCAGTTCGGTTTGGGAGGGAAGTTTTCCTTGTGATTCTAGTCTTCCTACGTTTTGAGCTAATTGGGAGATTTGTTTATCTATTTTCTGAAAATGGGCTTCAGCTCGGTTTTGGAACTTCTCTTAGGAAAGCGCTAATCTTTCAAAAATAGATTCTAATGACGATTTTATTTATTGGTTTTGTTATCCTTATTTATAGGGTTGGTTCTATCTAAAGTTTGTTCTATATCTTAGGTTTGGATAATCCCTCCAACCGAAATTATAGGTATTGGTGTTGGGATTATAAGGTCAAAGAGGAGGTCCAGGAAAATTTCCTAAGGTATTCACTTGGGCTTTATCATCCTCTTGGATGATCAGACAACAATCCGTTGGATGTTCAGGACTTGTACATATTCCAAAAAGTTTAGTCGCGTTCCTTTTATCTAAAACAAGAGATTGAAAAATGTCATCTAATTTGTCAATTTTATTTTTTAAGGAAACAATACTTACCTAGTGAACCCATAGAGACGGTACACTTGCAGAATGAAATCATTGTGAATTAGCGGCCATGGTAGAAATTAATGTTCTAGCCGCGGTAGGAGTCATGTTGATAAGTGCGCCTTCACTTTCCACATCAATTACCTTCATATCCATAGGCGTTAAACCTTTATAAAAATACTAGAGTAGTGTTTGTTTAGACAAACCATGTTGCGGACAGTTCGCACATATTTTTTTAAATTGCTCCCAGTAATCATACAAGGTTTCGGTATCCTTTTGTCGGATAAACAAGATACTTCGCCTCAGTTAGCTAGCCTTAACTGCTGGGAAAAATCTGTCAAGAAAAAGACGATCCATATCAATCCATGTTGTAACAGAATTAGAAGGAAAATCAAATAAGCAAACCTTTGCAATATCAGCTAAAGAAAAAGGAAAGACGTGGAGTTTAATTTGGTCTTCAGAAACTCCCTTTGGTTTTATACTCAAACAAACCATATGAAATTCCTTGAGATATTTATGCGGATTTTCACTCGGTAAATCGTGATAGATTGGCAAGAGATGTATTAGGCTCATTTTAAGTACGAAAGGTGTCTCTCCATTTGGAAACATTATGTAATCAGGAGCCACAGTCAATTGACAGATAGTTTGGTCCGTCATCGAAATTGGCTCTTCAATTATATGATCAAAATGTGATTCTGCTTTAGATGCAAAAGTTAGATTACGTTTTAACTATTGTTGTTATAACCTACTCTATTCCTGAAGTGTTTGGGCGTGTAGCCTTCGGGCGTATGCTTCAATTTCTAGGATGTAATCTCCTTGTTCTCCCGAGTTTTTCTAGGTCATAAATCAAACAAAATAAATCAGTAACTTTTTCGTAGTCCACAATATTGACGCCAATTTTGACACGCATCGTAAAGTGTCAAAATTAAATTCTTTATTCTCAAATAATAAATAGAAAAATAATATAGTAAAGGAGAAGTAAGGGTCGATCCCACAGGGACTAGAAACTTCCTGATTATGCTCTGTTTAATTGGTGATCCAAGAATGTTGATCGAATGATGTTTTAAGTAAAAAGGGTGGATTTGTTGAATAAAGTAAAACTAAGTAATTGGAGAAAATAAAATAAAGAAACTGATTTAATAATAAAAATTAGCAATAGGCTTTTGCTTTGACTCAACTTTAATAGATCATCGGAAAAAGATTTTCACTTCAAGAGTTTACGTCGGTAATTAGCTTTCAAGGTTCAATCCTTGAAGCAAAACTTCTAAACCGAATACCCAAGTCTATCTTTGATATTGGTTTCATGGATTAATCTACGAACTCAATGTTTGTAGAAAAATCATTTAAATCATTAAAACTGACTTTGATTACGTTGTTTCAATAACAATTGATTCAATCTTTAGTTTTCGCTTTAGCAAACAATTTGCTAATGTGTTTCCAGAAAGTCGAATTTGCTTCAATAGCCGATCCTTCCTCCCAAATAAATGATCAAATCGAAATCTTGACCAAAGTTAGTCTTTAATTTTGAAATTAATTTGATTGAAAAATAAGTTCAAAGGAAAACTTAAAGAAATAAAAAGACGAAATTATTTGTGTGCTTTTCAATCCTCATATTTGGATCGAGTCATCGTTTAAGAACTTGGCTAATAAAATTTAGTCGAGCATAATTATAGAAGGAATTATGCTCGGCATAATAAATAAAAAAAAACAAGAAAAAAACAAAGAAAGCTTTTATAAAACCTAGAACAAAGAGATGGAATTAAAGAAAATAAATTTCTTTAGCATTCTACTCTTGCTCTCACAAAACGCTCACCATCCGTCTTGAATTTTTTCAAAACTCTCGATCAAAACTCTCAATCTTACAATCATCAATGGCAGCATATAGCAGATTTGCCCCGCCACTGTGGCAGAAAGATTCAACAGATCTTTTGTCGCTCGACAGCTGTGGGAAGAACAGAGATTTCAAATCAGTAAGGAGGAGAACTTCGGCATCGACAATTACTTGATGAACAAAATTAAAAACCAAGAATGGGAATTCTTCTGCGCACAACCTCGCCAGGCTAATGCAACCATAGTGCGAGAATTTTACGCACATGGGTCAAGCATAGGCAATCTCTTTGTCCACTGCCGAGGTAAGCCTGTCCGTCTTGATGCAAAAGTAATTAACAACTTCTATAGAATCATCCCCATCAGTAATAGACATGCCGAATTCATGGAAGACATCACCACTCAAGATTATGAATTAATCAAGGATGACCTTTGTTACAACAACACTCCATGGGAAACCGGTACCCATAGAGGTTCTGTGACAAGGCAAAGCCTCAAGCCCGAAGCAAAATTGTGGTGTACATTCGTCAAGAGACGCCTCATCCCTACTTCCCATAATAGCACAGTGGACTACAAGAGATTGGTGTTGATCCAGTCAATCATCAACAAGAGGAGTATCAACGTTGGAGAAATCATTCTTCGAGAAATTCATGATTATAGTAAGAAGGAACGTGGACCACTATATTTTCCATGTTTAATATCTACTTTATGCATTGTTTCATGAGTACCAGTAGAAGACACAGACGAATACACACCAACAAGGCAAGGATGGACGAGAGAATTCTGCCACAGAGTGATGCAGATCACATAGGCAGAACCTGTCCAGGCAACGCCACAGTAATTTACTGCTGACTTCACTGCCGGAGATCAATATACAGTAAAGATGTTAGGCACTGTCGAAGCCCCTGCTATAGGAGATCTCTACTAGGAAATTCTTCAAAAGATGGAAGCCATGGACCTTCGCCAACAAAGATACATGGAATACCAACGAGACTTCAATAGCACCCTCGCCCAGATGATGATGCAGAACTTCCCCAACCAAGGAGTGTAATTTCCATAATGCCCTACAAACATATTTGTAATGGAAACACCTTACACAGAGACCACTCCAGCACAAGGGCCGAGACCATTCTTTACCTCTAGACCGCAGCAGCAATAACACGCAGCTGGCCCATCTAGGGCAGCAGACACTATCACGGCATCATCTGCAAGTATAAGACCTTCGAAGAAAAGGGGAGTATTCAATACTCTCCCAAGATCGCTAATACTAATAGGCAGTCTATCGATTGAGATAGATTCCTATGTTTATCAGAGCTTATCCACTGTCGAGCCTAGCATCCAGCATACCGGGGAAGATCCGGAAAACAAAGGATGCACAGAAATCATGGTTACAAACGATGAAGGAGGAGAAAAAGTCAATACCCCAATAAAAAAGGCAACACCAACGAAAGTTCAACCACCAAGAAGAGCAAAGCCATCACCATCACCAAGGGCACAACCATCAGCAGCCAGACTGAAGAGACAAATTGTGGAGGAGAGTTCTTCCGAGTCATATTAATTGTTCTTCCTTATTGTTGCCTATATAAACTATTTTTTTTATCAGCTTATAATTTTTTACCTACTGTCTACCCCTAAATTAAGCATCGAGGATAATGCTTGGTTTGAGTTTAGGGGTGTAGAGCCACAACCAAGGCTATCTACTGTCGTGGTCTTGCCATAAAAAGGAAGTTTTTAGTGATAAAATTTTTATTTTATATCCACCACTGTACTTAAAACTGTTGCCATACTTTTGCACTGCTCTTCATCAGTATTGTCTTAGTTTATTCTTAAAGACAATGAAAATCTTTCTCCTTACCATAGTTAGGATCTATTTGAAGACTTAATTCTAGGATACTTAAGGAGAAAAACTTACAAGCTTGCTATAAGGTTGAATTTTAAAAACACTTTTGGGACTTGTTTGGCTATAGGAATTCTTTTAATGAACTTAGGTGATAAAGACTTAGATTTTGGAAAGGTGACTAGAGGTGCCTATGACCGGCTCTAGAAAAAACTCTTCTTCATACTAGAGGTGCCCGAAATTGGCTCTAGTATGCATAAGAGAATAACAAAAGAAATAAAGAAGTAAGAAATAGAAAACACAATACTTGAGGTGCCCAAAATTGGCTCAAGGAATTGTTGTTACAAGAAGAGTATACCAAAACCAAATCTACTTGTCTAGAACTTAGAGTTTATCTAAGAAGCCCTTTACTCAAACTTATCCATAAAAACACACACACTAACCTTATAGCTTGTCTTCTAAGTACACACACCCTTAGGAAATCGAAAGGTTAAGTCTAAAGAATAAACATAGTTATGGTGGGGAGAATAGATGAAAGCATAAGACCAAGAGATAATAGAGTTTGACAAATTGATGGTTTGCATTGCTTGAGGACAAGAAATAGTTCGAGTTTGGGGGTGTGATAAGTGCTCAACTCACTATCACTTTCTATACTTTTCATGGGCACTTATCATCAATTCTACACCTACTTGAACCAATGCATGGACTTAATGTGATAAATTTAGGGATTATGCCATTAAGGATTATATTTTTAGAAAAGGCGTACTTTGCTACATTCTTTTATCTGTGCAGGAACAAGTACTGTCGAGGCAGCATAATAAGACCGAGGCAGGACCTGATACTGAGGCAGCAGAGACGAAAAAGGCAATATGGCTGGCAGCTGAAAGAGAAAATTGAGGAGAGCGTTGCTGAGCAAGAAGCCTAAGATTCGGAGCTGCACAACACAAGAAAAGCCCAAGGACAAGGCCACGCGGGATGAAACCTTCTCGAAGATCAAACTTGGAAATATTTAACCTACGTGCATAACTTATTCCCTACTCCAAGTTGTACTCTAATTAGGAAAGGTTTGCCCTAGGCCAAGCCTATATAAGGCACAGCCGTCCTAGGATTTAGAGAGGCAAAAAATAGAGAGATTTAGATAGCCGAATTTTGAGAGAGTCTTAGGAACAATTCTTCCCATCATGTTCTAGGTTTTCCTAGGTTTTTGGTGATGGTTGTCAAGTATTTGTTGGAAGAGATTATACTTTATTTCTTGTTTCTAATGCAATAAAAGATCGAAGTTTGCTTATCCTTTGTCATTTCTTGTTCTTACATTCAAGCTCGAGGGAGAAGTTTGTGAGTAATCCATTTATCTAATATCGAGAGAGTTAGATTCACGAAAGGGATAAGTACGGTATTCAACTTAATTGGAGGATACTAACTCGGCTTAGAGATAGGTTAAGAGTTTCAGCGGCTAAGAGAAGTGTGGGATTGGTTGGTGATTATAATTGATTCACACCGATAGGTATTACCAAGGACTGGTCATCAACAGTATTTCGACTTAGAGATAAGCGGAATCATTCAAGGACACTTTGCCGAACTTTGATATTTCTGCCCAAGAGCAAGAGATTGTCTCGGCGGGAAACATTGTTGTTGCCAAGATAGTATTTGTAGTACTGCCGAGGCAGTGCATTGTAATTGCATTGGAACAGAAGCAGATCAATCAAATCCACAATACAACACAACTGGATCCAAACCTATATCTCTGTCATAGTTTATTTAGTTATTTTATTTAGTTTAAATCAATATTCAACTCGTCTACGTTTTACTTTTCTTTTACAGAAGTAAGAAGACCAAAGGAAGCATATTAAGTATACCAATCCCTGTGGAGACGATATTCGATAAATGCTTATCACTTTATTACTTACGACGTATTCACTTGCACTTAATTGCACATCTTTTAGCACGCATCAATGCTATTTACTTTAGGGTCCTTTTTACCTCATTAGAGTCTAGGCACAACATACACATTATCAACACATTAAGGTACATAAATAGGACTCCATAAGACACTTTGCCACCATTCTAGTAGTATACTAAAACAAAGCTTACTTTTCCACTATATGTGACATGCCAAGGCCTTGTACAAAGGATCTATCTCTTCTCTAACGACTCTAACCTCAAAGTGCATGAAAATGAATGCGTTAGGCATATATTGCCTAGTGAGGTAGTCCATAAAAATATCATTGTATAGAATGCATATAAATAACATGCTCTTATGTCATAACTTCAATTTAGGATATTGTTTAATGATTCTTAATAATAGTTTAATTTTCAATACCAATGATTCATATGCCATAACAATGAAGTCAATAAGTCATTATAAACCCTTGGATCGATCAAGATAGTGGATGCGTGGACTCCTACACATCGCCAAGTCAATAAATGGTCTAATCCCTCTGCCTCGCCAAAATGACCAATACACAAATCATCCCTCCGCCTCACCAAATATAGGTCGTAGCCCACGGATCGTAGTCCACTCGTACCAATGAGCTCATGAATCCTATGGCATGCTAACTGTATCTAATTTCCACTCGAATCCAGGGTCCGATACATTTAGGCCAATAGACAATTCAAATGACATTATTCATAGTTCCAATAAATCAATAACAATGATTTTGAGCTCTAGGTCCATGTCAACAAGTTCAATGATCAACATTACATGCTTGGCATTTCAATATAGCCAATGACCCATATTAGTGTCAATAACAATGTAAACATTATTAATATTTCAATGACATGTTCAATGATTCAATATTTAAATAATTCAATGCATCAATAATTCAATATAACATTTAATAATCTAATGAATATCAATACGTTAAAGAAAGTTTACCATAACTTATCTTAAAATCCTACATAGGTCCAATTCTATATCTTTGTCATGTCATGATTCATGTAAATGATAAATGATATAATGAAATAAGAAAAACATTTAATTTTCTCCCATGACTCAACTACACTTACCGATTATACCAAAGTTATTTGAGGTAATCGCCAATTGACAACTCCGAACCTAGCGACCTTGTTTCTTTCACTCTGAGACGAGAACTTAATCATTTATCTTGTTATATTACATAAATAAATATTGATATAAATCAACAATCATACTAGTGCTTATACATAGTCTAGTTTCTTATTGTTTTTAGGATGTAGACATAATCAATTAGACTTTAGGATCTATTTAACCTTAATTTATATAAAATCTGTCAAAATTGATATAGTTACTAGAATTCCAATATTTAGATTCTAAATTTAACCTTTTGCATTTAAGGCTTTAACCCTTATCTGCCTACTATCCCACTGTATTCATCCTACTCTCATTAACGCTCTACATGGCATGGGATGATTGTGCCATATTGGCGGTTCAAACATCCACGTGGAACAAGATAGAAGGTCATGGTGATGGAGCAATGCAATTGTTGCCACGCAACCTGAGACATGTAGGTTTGTCCATCCTTATTCCCCGCGTGAAAAATGTTACACATGAAAAATTCTTCACCATGAAGTTCTTTGCCTAAGGTCCATTTCATTTATTTATTTTTATCTAATTAACTATCAAGCATTACACGTCTTTTCCCAAATAATTATGCATTTTCTTGCTTTCCACGTGGGGTGGAACCATAAAACCATGATACACATGTATAAAACTATGGTGAGTCATCCATGGGTTTTCCATTAATCACCATGTGTATAAAGCATGCAAATATAATTTTTCTTTATTTTCGTAAATTCCAATTAGGTGCAAAGGCTAGAATTAAACTTAATTGAGATTCAATACATAATAATTCTGTACAAAAAGCGTTTCGATATAACATTTACGATTTTTTCAATACAAAACTTTGATCACCGGAACTTATTTTCAATTAGACCGGATATTAGGGTACTGCAATTTTAATGTTTAATGATTAAATTTTAAAATTTTAATGATTAAAATACGAGTAAAAAATGTTAAATGGTGAAATTTGTAGTTTAGCTTTAGAAACAAAATAACAAAGTGGTAAGCCCATATAAAAAAGGAATCTAGATTGGGCCTGTGTATTTATGGGTTACAAATTAGCCGAATGGGTTATCACGTAAACCCAATATTGGAACCCACGCCATCATTAGAGGACCAGATCTTGAGTCCGGCGCCTTAGACCACTCGGCCATCGCTACTGGGTTACCTGTCAAATTCCTTTCTCCATTCTAAGCTTGAAGCAACGCCTAAGAGAGCTTTGTGGAATGTTTTGAATCACAAAATATGAATCGAAAGAATGAGAAGATAATGGGAATGGTTTCCATGTCCATGTGTCAACATCAATAGGGTGGAAAAAACTAAATGCTGACTAAAAAATAAAAATATTAATTAGATTTTTTAAAATATTGAGCTATAAATTAGAAATACAATTAATTTAAATTTTTTAGTAATCTATGGATTAGGTTTTTAAGTTTGAGTCAAATAATATATACATATATATAATATGAAAAAGTAAATGTTTATTGTATATGATTATAGAATATCATTTAATTTGAAACTAATTTATATTATAACATTATAAATATTTAAATAAAATTTAAGTTATAAAATATGACTCTTTAACTTAACTAATCAACTCAAAATTTTTAACTCAACTTAACCGAATACTCAAATTAACTAATAAAATTTTTAACTCATTCTTTCTGCTTTGGACAGAAATAATACACTCTTTACAAAAGCTTAGTTATATGCCCACGTTAAAGTTTCTAATATACCAGCCTTGTTAGATATTATTTTTCGCCGAACTTCGGTTCGTTTTAGATACACATACTTGTCAAATATAAATATATTTGTTTAATATTTTTTCTTATATAATCATACTTTATATTTTTTTAAATATATATTTTATATATATCTAAAAAAAAGAATACATATAACATAGTTCTTATGCATGTGTAAAATGTAAACAAAAATGCAAGTACAAGGAATGCATATAGAAAAGAAAAAAATACAAGTTTGGTGTAAATTGTGATACCTTTTTAATTACTAAGGTTTAAGACCCTAATATCTAACCCTTTACCTAATAAAACTGGACTAAAGCATTGGAGGAAAAACTAAAGGGGTTGAACCATGAGAGGCAGTCCATGTCTTGGCCTCAAGGAAAGCAAAATAGAAGGAGAATGGCGATAATTAGGAGAGGTTGAATAGGAAAACCTCCTAAGCATAAGGGTTAATACAACTTTGTATTCCATCACTGTCAAACTCCTCCCCACACACATCCTCCCTCCGAACCCGAACGGCAAGAACCCCATCTTGTGTTTGCACCCTCCGTATAGATTATCATCCTTGAACCTCTCCGGTCGGAACTCGTTAACATCGGCGCCCCATAAGGCCGGATCGTGGTGCATGCCCACTACATCGATCCAGATGTTAGTTCCATTAGGGATAATGAGATCATCCACCTTTATATCTTCTCTTGCTTGCCTTTGTGCATTTGGTGCTGGTGAGTATAGTCTCAGCACCTCTTTCATCACCCATTCCATCTGCAAATGGTAGCCACAGAAACTATGTATTATCATTGCAATCATTGACCCACGTGAAATTCGTTTCATAATTCATACATACAAGGGATATATATATATATATGAATGATCAATTCATGACATTTCTTTATGTACTAAAATCAAAAAAAAATTGAAATGGATAAGACCCGAAATGACTTTTAAGTTATTTCTCTTTAATATTTTCATGTGACATAAAATTATTAATGAAAATAACATAAATTTTATTCTTATTTAGACATATATGTGGTTTCCATTTCATTCAAATAAAAAAACATACCTTCTTTAATTCGGAGAGTCGAGTAAAATCGATGTCATCGTTATCGTCTCCGATCACCTCTTTGATTTCCTGCCTCAGTTGTTCTTGCCATTGCGGATGTAAGGCCAAAAGCAGCAAGGTCCAAGTGAGTGCCAACGCAGTGGTTTCGTGGCCACCAAAGAAGAAAGTCTTGCACTCATCGAGAAGCTCCCTCGTTGACAAGCTCTTCCCGTCACGGCCGTCGACGTGGCTGCCTTCCATCAATAAACCCAGCAAATCCTTCTGAGGAGTTCCGTCCCAAGACTTGGTACGAGTGTCGACAATGGATAAAAGGAGTTGGTCTATCTCTTTGCCAAGTTTACTAGCTTCTAGGTTTTTCTTAAGGCAAAGCCATTTGCTGAATGGAACACCCACGTAGCGGTTGGAGTTAAAAAGGGTGATTTGCATGGCTCTCAAGTTTTCGTAAACTTCACTCCCCTTACGGTTGCTCAGCCCGAAGCTCGTACTCGCAATGATCTCCCCCGCAGTTGTTGTGATTTCTCTTTCCACATCGATTTCAGATTGACCGGAGCTTATTAGGCCAGTCCACTTGTTTAGCATCATTGTGGCCGGTTCCACCATCGAGCTTGCCATGGCCTACATTTTCAAAAGTAGAAAATAAAGTTCACTTTACGCACTATATATGTGTGTTAATTTATTTGAGAAAGTTTAAATGAAATTCCGTAGATACGGACGGGACACACAATAATTTTTTTCTTTCTCTGTAAATTCTCTCAAGAAATCATGTTTTAAAGACATCAATTTCACATTAAAAAAATAAATAAAAGGGAAGTCTTGAGATATAGAAATAATGATATTGTACAACTTGTCCAATATATATTTTAAGAAGAAAGTAATAATTTAAGACAAATGTTTTTTAAACAACTTATTAAATTGTCTGATTTTACGCAAAATATCCAAGAATAGGATAAACAATAACTATTACGATATCTCCTCAGGAAAGAGGATAACGAGTGTGTTACTAATTAAGGTTGAGTGAGATATAAAAATAGTGTTATTGTATATCGCACTAGACATAACTTTTGAGAGAAAAATGATCTTTAAGAAGAAAATTATCATAGTTTTTTCATAGTTTAATTTTTACGAGATTAGGAAAGGAGAGACACCTTCAAGTTGGCTGGGGAAAATGCTGGAGTGATAATATGACGATGCCGAACCCAATCGTCTCCTTCAACCATCAGAAGCCCACTCCCGAACATAGGCTTCCTATCTCGTTTAAACACCATGGGTTTCCCCCAGCTCTTGCCCAGAACTCCCGAGGACATTTTCTTAAGGAACTCGGGATCAGCAATGTATAAAAACGGCTCAGTCCCTAGCCAGTAGATGAACACTTTTCCTGCAAGCCAAACAGAATAAGAAAAACAAGGCGTTTTCTTTTTGTTCATGGGAAGTTTTAAACATCAAACTAAATGAAACAAGACAAAGACATACCATGAGTGTTTTGCCAGTTAGAAAAATAAGGAAACACGGTGGAGTGTATATCATGGGAAATAGCAGAGAATCCTAGTGAAGAATCATTAACATTCTTACTATTTTTCATCTCTGTTATATTCCCCAGAGGGAAACTAGGCGTTGGACCACAAAACCCATTCTTCGTAATCTTACGGTAAGCTCGAATGGGCAGAACCCAGCAAGAGAATAACAGTCTCAAGAACAGATAAAGAAGAGAAACCGCCATGGCTAAGCTGAGAAAAGCTTGGGATGACTGGAAAAAACTCATTTTTAATATTGCAAACAATATAGAACGATTCTTAAAGCTATTTCAGAATACAGTACCAGATGATTCGGATTTTGATGCCGAATGAAGAGAATGAAGTGGGTATTTATAGGAGACGATGGGGTGTTCAACTTTAAGAATGTCGGAGTTTTGACTATTTGATAATTGATTCACAGGTTTTTCGGTTTGAATATTTTTTACAAAGTCTGTCAGCTTTTCATACAATATATATTACTCAAGTATGATGTAATAACAAAATAATATTTATTTATTTATTTAAAGTGCTAATAAATTGGCTTCATTTTAAATATCTGAATATAAGTACGTACTAAATATGAAACAAAAAAAATGATTTTTTGTTGCTTTTCGATTTTGGAGTTTCGCCGACCAGCGTGTTTATTTTGTCTTTTGTCAAATATCGGTTCTATGCGGTTTAACCATACACGGTCGGAAGCACATGTCTGGTTCAGTTTCTGACTGATTCGCACCTGCAGTCCACACAGATATTCCATTAATTTATAGGAGCTTAATCGCGTAAAGTAAATTAAACATGATTTTTTTTTTCATAACGTTTGTATACAAATATCTTGTTTTAAGATTATTTATGTATATGAGGGGTTATATAATTTTTTATTTTTTTATTGATAAGAATAATTTTATTTTTTAATGTTAAACGAATTTATGACATAAATTTTAGGTTAGAAATTATTTTTTAATATCAAATATATAAATAATATTAAAAGCAACATATTTGTTGGTAAAAAATGTTTCTTCTTCGCTTCCAAATTAATGCAACTCCTAAAGATATACAAATCCATTCTAATTCTAAAATTATTATTGTTTGAATGACTTTATTTAAACATCATCTTATTATTTTTAGACAGTAAAGTATCATTTATTATCGTAAATAATAATATTTAAATGGGTATAAATCGTCTATCTTTTTTATGTTTTTTTCATGTCTCTGTTTTGAATTAGAAGGTTTAAGGTTTAGAGTTTAAGGTTAAGGGTTGTATTAGTATTTAAGGAATTAAGGGTAGGATATGAGATTTATGGTGTAGAGTATAGAATTTAGGATATAAAAATAAGGGTTAGGGTTTAAAATTTATTTTTTATTTTAAAAAAAAAACATGATAAAAAGAGAAAAAATTACTCTATTTAAATACTTGCGTTTTTTAAGATTTTAACAGATAAATACATATTTCTATAGAAAATAATAATATAATGACGAATTACAACTTTATGGCATTATAAATGTGTGATCCTAAATCATTTAAATATCCTAAAGCTTTGGTTTCCACAATAAGAATTAAATATTTTATTTCAAGGTTTGGACAATGCTAAAGTGGACTTCTCTTTTGCTGTCTTTAAGGAATAATATAATAATTAATTAGAGTTGATTTGGTTTTTGTCATGATTTATATATTTAATAAGGTTTTGACTTCAGGAGGATTTCCACTGCGGTTTTTAGAATATTATCTGAGAAAAGGTCAAAGCAGGTGATCATATTGACAACATTGATACGATATTAAAATAATATAATACCGTTTTATTATATACTATTTTATGAGGGTGTACATTACCATATGTTCACTATTAGATTCGTTTCGATGAATATTTTTTTTAAAAAAAATAATTTGATAAATATTTTTATTTTAATTAGATTTTTGCTTTCTAAATTTCACGTTTAAAGTTAATATTAACAGGATTGGTCTAAATAATAAATAATTTAGTTCCGTTTAAATAATTCTCTGATTCAAGACGTTGTACATACAAAAAATCTTTGTTATAAAACTTAACCATAAAACTAGATATATGATATTGATCGATCCAAATTAATAAAAAAAATTAAAACAAAAAAAACAATAAAAAATTACGAATATACTTAATTAATTTTAATTAGTGGGTTTATTTTATATAACAATTCCAATAAAAGAAGTTATAGAATAAAGAAACAAAGATAATTTTAACCCGTAACGTTTATATTTTTTTTATCATTTTTGCCCTTATTCTCTTTTTGGATAAATTTAGCCCTTAACCTATATCTTTTTGACAAATAGCTTATTTTTTAACTACCATGATAACCAAACCGTTAAAAATTTAACAATGATGACATGTCATATGCATCTGATAATATATTTTAAATAACATGACATCTAACCTATCAAATACCTATATATATATATATGAAATATAATTTTATTTTAATATAAAATATAAAACAATTAAAATTTAAATAAAATATTAAAAAATTAATTAATTCTAAAATAAAATATTACTAAACATTCACAACTCTAACTACGATTGAATCAAAGTCCTATCTTAAAAAAATAAACACAATTCAAAATTAATTAATTTTTTAAGGTAAGATTTTGATTCTATCGTAGTTAGGTTTGAGAATATTTAGTAGTATTTTATTTTAGAATTAATTATTTTTTAATATTTTATTTGAATTTTAATTATTTTATATTTTATATTAGAAAATATATATATTTTATATATATATTTGATAGGTTAGATATCATATTATTTAAAATATATTATGATATGCATATGGCATGTCATCAGTGTTATACTTTTAACGGTCTAGTTATCATGGTAGTTAAAAAATAAGCTATTTGTCAAAAAGATTAGGTTAGGGATTAAATTTATCTTAAAAAAGAATAAGAGCTAAAATAATAAAAATTATAAACGTTAATGATTAAAATTATTTTTATGACTAGAATAAATAGATCAAAGATTTATATTTTTTGAAGGGTGGTACGGTTTGGAATGGAATTAAAATTTTCTGCCAACAATTCCTCCCTCCGTCCCTGGAGAACCTCATGCATTCAAAGTTCAAACTCAAGAAAACGGTTTCAGTATTCAACTTTTTTCCTTTCTTGTCTTTATCATTTATTTCTTATAAAACCCTAATTCAGTTTTAGGGGCTATACGATATCAGCAGAGTTTAGGGGTAACATAGTTTAAATAAGCTTAATGCCATTCCATAGTACAGCTGGCATCCTACGTAACATGATGACGTGTAAAATAAACATCCACGTGTGAGAAGGAAAATTGCCTTCAAATTCAAAAAATATACCCACGTGAACCAACTACACCAGTGCTGCATGCCTTTGACGTAGTCATGTCACGATAGAATATCCACGTTTAAATTGATTTTTGTGGTTTTATTTAAAATAAATTAAATTAATACTAAAATATTTTGTCTATCATTGGTGGTGAAATTCAATATTATTTATTGAAATAATTATTTATAATTTTCTAAATTTAAGATGTCAAAATGAATTATATATATTTGAGGATTAAAACACATTTTCACTATTATCTCGATATAAAAAAATCAATTGTTATTTTGGTATAAACTTATATTAATAAAAGAGGTTAATACGTGGAGTGCAAATCACATGCCTCTTTCTCGTGCCTTCATTTATGCCCTCACTTTTAATGAGAGGGTTTAGGGTTTAGGGTTTTAGGTTAGGGATTTTGGTTAGGGTTTAAGGAATTAGGGGTAGGTGTATTTTTTTAGGATGTAGGGTTTATGGTTTAAAATATAGAAAATAAAGGTTTAGGGTTTAAAATTATATTTTTTTAAAAAAAACAAAGGAGGCACCAAAAGAGACATGAAGAAGGGGTAGAGGATTTTTGTTCTAATATGTGCTCCATGTCCATATATTCTTTATAGATTTGAAATTTAGTTCCCTACTCTCTTTCTTAATAATTTAGTTCCTTTGTTTTTGTATTTAAAAATTGATTCAATACCAAAATAAGTTCCTAAATCGTATTTTTTGAGATAAATAAAGTATTTTTAGTTATTTCAAGGTATTAAGTCTTAATAATTTAGTTCCTTTGTTACACATAAATAGTTTGTGCATATTTAGGCACTTATTTTGATATTAAATCTTGAAAATTTAATGTACAATTGTTAAAAATGTTAAAATTTTTACTTTAAATTCATTAAACACTTTTTTAACATGCATATTCATATTACAATCTATATTCAAGGTGTAAGATTGTTCCTTCAAATAATAACGTCACTAAGGTTTAAACTCGCGTATTTTGTTTAGGAGTACAATAAGCTTTACAAACACACCCAACAATTATCGATAGTAATTTGTTTCTAGACTATGAACCGGCTATTTTTAAAATTTTAAAATTTCATGTCAAAGAATCTAATTAATAATAATAATAATAATAATAATAATAATAATAATAATAATAATAATAATAATAATAATAATAATAATAATAATAATAATAACTGGGCATGCATTTTTAAATCTAAAAGATAAAGAAATTGAATTTCTTACAATAAATGTAAGCAAAGACGTATCTATAATTTATGAGTAGGGGAGTAAACATAAATTTTAACAATGGTAAATTTATAATCGTTTTAATTTTAACGGAACGGTTGTTGTTTGTAAAAAGTGCGTAAATAATGCAAGTGTACATGTCGCAAGTAATAAAGTGATAAATATTATCGTGTATCGTCTCCACAGGGATTGATCTACTCAATATTCCTTCTTTTGTCTTTTTGCTCTGTAAAAGAAATAAAAATGAAAACACGGGTAATTTGGGTTAGAGTAAACTAAATAACTTGAAAACTAAAGAATAAGAAAATAATCAATTTAAGAAAGTGGTCAGGATCTAGTTATGTTGTATAGTGGATTCAATTGACTTGTTTCTGTCCAATGCAATCACACAACATGCCTCGGCAACACTACAGTTTTACTGCCTCGACAGCGATGAGCTCCGTCCGCCGCGACAATCCCTTGCTCTTGGTGGACTTTACCAAAATTTGGCAAAGTGTTCTTTGATGACTCCGCTTATCCCTAAGTTGAAGTACTATTGAAGACCACTCCTTGATGATAACTCCCAGCATGAATCAATTATAATCACCAACCAACCCCACACTTCTTTTAGCCGCTAAAACTATAACTTATCCCTAGTCTGAGTTAGTACTTTCTTAATAGAAAATTACTATACTTATTTCTTTCGTGAATCTAACTCTCCCGATATTAGATAAATGGATTACTCACAAACTTCTCTCCCGAGCTTGAATACAAGAACAATGATTGGCAAAGAATAAGCAAACCTTGATATTTTATTGCATTGAAATAAGAAAACAAAATTCAATCTCTTTCTCACTAATACTCTACAACTATCACCTAAGCCTAAAAGAAATTAGAACATACTAGAAAACAAAGAAAAACTCTAAAACCTAAGATGAACTCTCTTCGATCAAGTCTATATGTCTCTCCTCTCTATTCTCTTGGACGACTATGGTTTATATAGTCTTGGCCTAGGGCAAACCTTTCCTAAGTAGGAATACAACTTGGAGTAAAACACAAATCAAGTACATAAATAAAAATATTTGTTTTATTTCCAAGTTTTTTCCCACAAGGATTCTTTTCCCGCGTGGCCTTTGACTTGGGCTTTATACTCGCTTCTCAGCTTCGATCCTTGTGCTGCTTGTCCTGAAACGTTCACCTCATTTTTCTCTTCAACTCGCCTACAATATTGATACTTATCCTTCAGGTGCTGTCGCGGTCTCAGGTTCTGCCTCGGCCTCAATTGCTGCTGCGACATCAGTTCTACCTGCAAAAACACAAGAGTGCAATAAAGCTTGTATTTTCTATAAATATCATCTTTTTATGTTACACAAGTAAAGTACCCGAATATCTCACATTAAATACATGCTTTAATCAAGTAGGCGTAGATTAAGTGATTATTGTCCATGAAAGGTGTAAAAAGTGATAGTGAATTGAGCACTTATCATTGTTTTTAGAGGTCACGGGTTCGAGCACCAACGATCTTAGCAGAGTGATTGAGCGATCAATGTCAAATGATAGAGATTATATTCTAGAACAGATACTACTGTAATCACTATTAATTTGTTCAAAAAAAATATATTAAATGTATAAAAGAGTATATACACTTGAAACATATTTTAACCAATCGAAAATCATTTATTTTTTAAGTAAATTATATAATTAAATAACAAATAAAAAAGAAACATGAAAAAATGATGTCTATATTGTTCTGTTCACATATTATATGTTTAAAGCACAGATATTGTTCGTGTTTGTTAAGGGGAGAAACCCAAACGTTTGTGAAAAATGAAAATATCGAATATGCGTATTGCGACAAGAGGGTATTTCTAGAAGCAGAGAAATGGTTATATTGTCCCTGCTCATTACTATAGATGACAAACGGGTAGTTTGATTCAATTTTGCTATAGATTATTTCGATTTAATTTATTTTGGGCTTGTTTGCATTCGGTTTAAATTTGGTTCGATTCAAGTTTAATTCAGGTTTTAATTCGGTTATATGATAATTTTGGGTCAATTCAGATATCGGATTGATGATTCGGATCAATATTGGATCAATTATTTTTGGGTCGGGTCAATATGGGATCGAATGTTTTCGAGTCGGTTTCATATTAGGTCGTTCGAATTGGTTTGGATTGGGTTAATCTTTGAATTTTCGAGTTAATTTGGTTTTAGTTGGACTTGAGTATGAAACTAATCCTGTAATTATATATAGAATTAATCATATATTCTTGTAAAAATATGTCTTTTTAGTAAAAAAACATATTTTATTTATAAAAATCATCACCGAACATGTCTTTTTATTTGATAATATTATCATTTAAGTTTAATTTCGATAGTTCAATATTTTGAAATCAACCATTATTGGTATTGATCATTGAACCTGAATTTAATGAATCACAAGCCAATCTTATAATTATATTTTTAATTTCATATTCGATTATGGTTTTTAGTACAATAAAATTTTTTATATTTTTAAAATACACGTAAAAAGGAGATATAATTTTATGGTCCTAAAGCCAAACCTTAAACCAAAATTGCATATATGATGAGCATATTGAAACACTCTCTGTCATTTCTATTTTAACTTTTAATCCATCTTTTATCATTACAACGATCAACCACCATCAATTGTGAGTTTTTGACGGTTGATCTCCATTTCCGATTATTTTTCTCTCTCATATTGATTAAAATTAAATAATAATATAATAATAAAATTTTACTTTTTTCTTTCATTTTTCCTTTATTTTTTATAAATTAGAGTATTTTTATTTTTAGACTTAAAGACTTATATTAACTTTTCTCCTTTTACTGGTATCTTTTTTTCTCTCTTTTACGAATCACGCTAGCTCTGATGGAGACTGACTAACAAAAAATAAATTTATTTTTAAAGAAGGAAATGTGATATTAAATATTAAATTATTATCAGATGTAGTGATTAACTACTATTATCATAATATAAAAAGATAATAAAATATATATTAATTTATTATTTATCATATTGTCAAAAAAATAAACAATAGTAAAATTAAATTATTCATTCACTTTGACTCAATTATCGGATTCGAATCAGATTGATGTTCTGTTTAGATCGATTTTGAGCAAGTTAATTTTGGGTTACTTTCGATTCGAGTAAAAATTGGTTTGGGTTAAATTGGTTATGAGTCTATATTGGTTCTTCTAGAATTCGGATCGATTCTAGTTTCGGATCACGTTAGGATTATCTTGTTCGGATTCAATCAGATCTCGGTTCGATTTTCGATTTTCGAATCAAGTTTGTCAGGTCTACTCTTTACGTTGTTTATGTCATATCCAATGTGATTCATCAATTTAATGATATATAGGAAAGAAATAAAAAAATATTTTATAAAATAAAATATAAATTTATTATTAGATGAGATTATAGAAGACGTAATGAGTTAGACTCATTTATTAGTTTTTTCTAAAAAAATCTTTTAATTTATGTTTTTTCCTTAATTAGTTTTATCTTGTAGTGTTATTTTTATTTTTAAATATCAGTTTGGATCAGATCATTTGACTGTTAATAACAATAATACTCTTATCGGTCAAACTTGTTTTAATTTTGTCGACTAAACGTGTGATATTTGGTCGGATGTTCTTGTGTGGCGTTGAATATGTTCATTTGGAACACTTTTATTCACTATTTTTATCAATAATAAAATAATTTGTTTGACAAAATTTAAAAAACAATTAATAATATTTTTTAGGTATAATTATTGATGTATAATTTATTGAACATTTTGAATCACATATAATAAAGATTTATTTTAAGAATGATATTTTAATTTTATTTATTTTATACATATTGTCACAGGGCTAGAATCTAGACCTAGCTGAATCGCGCGGCCTTAGTCGATGTTCTTAGACAAACGACTAAGTCATCTTGAAAACTCACTTGAGAAGATCAAACTTCCTAAGACACTAAAAACGCTGAATCGTTATAGCGGAAAGCAAACTATGAGTATGGCAACTCAAGAACGAAAGAAGAACGCGAAGAACAGTTGAGAGGATTTTAGAGTGAATGCCACTTGATTACTCAAAGATGAGATGATCCAAATGAGATTGGGGAGGTCTCTATATATACTTGATTCACCTTACATCCGACGATTCCCACTACATTGATGGCTAGGATCAATTCCTAGCAACCACAATGGCAAAATCCTAAGAATATTCCCTTTTAACTAAGGAAACAAATCCTAGTATACATGGAAAGTTTTACATAGCCAATGTAGCTATCTTCTAGAATCATCCATGGATCGTGCTTTGTTTGGTGGTTCCTTTAAGCCCAAAATCTCTCTAAGAACTTCTTAGGCAGCAATATGCGCAAGTGACACGGGCTCGAACTGGCGGTCCTTGACAATATTCTCATATTTAAATTATAAATTTTAGGCATAAAAAAAATTTAACCCTTAATGTTTATAGATTTTATTATTTTGGCCTTGATTTTTTTATTTGGATAAATTTAGCCCTTAACCTAAGTCTTTTTGACAATTATCTTATTTTTTAACTATCATGATGACCGTATCGTTAAAAATTTAATAATAATGACATATAGGAAACATGTGATAATATATTTTAAATGATATGACATCTAACCTATTAAATACATACATATAAAATATAATTTTATTCCAATATAAAATATAAAATAATTAAAATTCAAATAAAATATTAAAACTTAATTAAACCTAAAATATTTTGGCTATTAATCCTTAAATAAATTTACTACTATATTTTTTATTTATAATTTTGGGGTTTTTTAGACTTAATTAAAACTTAAAACATAAAAGCTCAAATTTACTACTTTTAAATTTAAAATTAAATCTTAAACTATAAATCAAAACTTTAAACTTTTGATTTAGATTAAAAACTAAATTCCTAAATTCTAAACTAAAATAAAAAAACAAAGTGATTAGTATCAAAATCTCTTACCTTATATTTATCGATAGCAATCTGTTGCGTGTAGAAAGAGTTGTACAATTTGTGCATGTATACACTTTGCAAGTAATAAAGTGATGAATATAAAGTATCTTCTCCACAGGGATTGGTGTACTTAATATGTTTTCTTTTCTCTTCTCGCTCAGCAAAGAAATAAAATAAAAACACAAATCAATTTGATTATTCTGAATTAAACTAAAACAACGTAAATAATAAAAAGTCAGAGAATGAAAAGAAAATCAGATTGAGAGAATGGGCAGGATCCAGTTTAGTCGTATTATGGGTTCAATTGACTTGTTTCTGTCTGATGCAATTATACAATACTGCCCCGGAAGAACTGTAGTTTTACTACCCTGACAGTGAAGGATTACATCCGTCGCGGTAATCCTTTGCTTTTGGATGGACTTATCCAAGATTCGGTAAAGTGTCCTCCGATGAATCCGCTTATCTCTAAGTCGAAGTATTGTTGATGACTAGTCCTTGATGATACCTCCAGGCGTGAATCAACTATAACCACCAACTAATCTCTCACTTCTTTTAGCTGCTAAAACTCTAACTTATCCCTAGGCCGAGTTAGTATTTTCCATCTAAAAAAATATCGTACTTATTCCTTTCGTGAATCTAACTCTCCCGATATTAGATAAATAAATCTCTCACAAACTTCTTTCCCGAGCTTGAATGCAAGAACAATGAATGACAAAGAATAAACAAACCTCGATATTTTATTGCATGAAACAAGAAAGCAAAGTACAATTTTCTTCCACAAATACTCTACAACTTTCACCTAAAACCTAGAAGAATTTAGAACATAATGAAAATAAATAAATCTCTAAGATTTATCGTGAACTCTCCTCCTCCTTCTTCTTGAACGACATATCCTTTATATAGGCTAAATTAGGGCGACATCAGCCTTGGAGAAGAAGTAAAGTTGGTTTGGACGTTGTTTACCTTAAAAAGGTGAATCTTTTTAATTTAATATAATTTAATGAGTTTTCATCAAACACAAACTTTAACTTCTTTCCAACTTTTCACCGCCTTCTCGAACTCTAATTACCACGCAGAGTGTCTAGAAAAATCTAACTTTTTATGCTCTTCAAGTCGATCACCACTTTGACTTTTGGTATTATGGAATTTTCTGTCTCGGCGGGTTACATTTGCTACCCTGGTGGAGATCTAACTTTGATTTTGCTCAGCTTCCATCAATAGAAGCTCTCATCTGTGGCTGGTTTGATCAAGGTCTACTTCATAGTTCGTTGCCCTATTTTTGCTCATTGTCCTTCACTGCTTTCCAGGCTTTCTTATCATGCTGCCGCGACCTTAGAGTTCAGTTACTTCCTCGGTTCACATCTACCTGCAAATGCACAAAGATGCATTAAAGCTTACATTTTCCATAAATATCACACTTATATGTCACGAAGGCAAAGCATCCAAATATCATACATTAAGCTCATGCATTAGTCCAAGTAGGTGTAAATTAAGTAATTATTGATCATGAAAAGTGTGAAAAATAATAGCCTTTTGATCACTTATCATACCCTCAAATTCAAAATATTGCTTGTCCTCAGGCAATGCAAACCATCAAATTGCCAAATCTTATTCTCTATCGGTCTTATTTTTTTATCTATTCTTCCCACCATGACTATGACTATTTTGGGTCTTAACCTTTCAGCTACCCAAGGTCTTACCCAGAATCAAGCTATAAGATTTTGTGAGTGTGTGAGTTCTTGTGGATAAGTTTGATTAAAGGCTTTCTTAGACAAACTCTAAGTTAAAGACAAATAGACTTAGAATTAATGTTCTCTTCTTATAAGAACAACTACTTGAGCCAATTTCGGGCTTCTCAAGGATTGTGTTTTATCATCAAGATTTTTTTGGCATACTAGAGCCAATTTCGGGCACCTCTAGCAGGAAGAAGAGTGAGTCCTAGAGCCGGTGATAGACACCTCTAGCTAACATTCCCAAAAAATCTAAGCCTTTATCACCTAAGTTCATTAAAAGAATTCTTATAATCAAACAAGTCCCAAAAGTGTTTTAGAGTCAATCTTATAGCAAGCTTCTAAGTTTTTGTCCTTAAGCATCCTAAAGTTAATCCTTCTAAACATGACCTAGCCATAGTAAGGAGAAAGATTTCTATAGCCTAAGGAGAATAAACTAAAGCAATAATGATGTAAAGCAGTGCAAAAGTATGGACAATAATTCAAGTAGGGTGGTAGATAAAAAACTTCAATATAAACTTAAATTGTGACTTCTCATGGTAGGGCCGCGGCAATGAACTGCCTCGATAGTGAATCTACACCCCCAAACTTAGACCGAGTATTGCCCTCAATGCCTATACATATAGTAGAAAACAGGAAACAAAAATTATTAAGTGAAGGAAAGAGATAAAAGAAGAATAGAGGTATAAAAAGATTAAAAATCCTCCGAAGAACTGTTGCGAATGATCAGTTTTCTTGGCCTTGATACTGACAATTTAGTTTTTGTTCCCTCTGCTGGTGATTGCTAGGCTTTGGCTATTCTGGCGGCTAGATTATGATGGGTGATGTCCTTTGCAAAGGGGCGTTGACTTCTTCTCCTTCTTCCTCATCACCAATTTCTTCGGTGGGCATTATTTCTATCCCGCCCTCATCTTCAATTTCTATTGCATCTGCCTAGGCGTGTTGAGTGCTTGGCCCGGTGGTGGAATGGAGCTACTACCTGAAAGAGTCCATCTCCGACGAGAAACTCCTCATGATTATATACGAACCTGCTGGAGTGCTGAAGGCTACTCTCCGCTTGGATGGCTTTCTATTGGCTGATGATGATGCGGCAGGCTCTGGCGGATGAGATGGGTCTGATGCATGGAATGGTTGCGATGGTCCAATAGCATAAAATATTCGTGATCCTCCTGGATCCGGAGTTGTTTCGGTGTATGGTGCAGCCGTGATAAATATATCAGAAGGGAATTCTGGGAATTGCACCCCTTGGTTCGGAAAATTAGTGATCATCATCTGAGCTAATACAATATTGAAATTTCTTTGGTACTCCATGTACCGTTGTTGTCTTATATCCATGGCCACGATCCTCTGGAGTATCTCCTGGTAAGTATCTGTTGTGGCAGTGCTGTGGGAAGCAGCAGGCATGTCCGCCGTGTACTGGCCCTCGAAAATTGTATCGGTAGTGCCTGGCTGTGGAGTTGCTTGGACTGTTTCCACCTAGGTTATTTGCATGACTTTGCGACAAAACTCCCTTGTCCAACCGCACCTTTGGACAATAATTTCGTTTGTATCCTCGACTAGGACACTTGTGGTTGTGCAAAGTCTTGTGATTAAACATGGAAAGTAAAAAGACCCTTTTTCCTTCTTATCACATTCGTAAATTTCCCGTAGAATCAGCTCTCCCACATTTATGCTTCTTTTATTAATAATGGATTGGATGAGAGCCAATCTCCTTTTGTTGACTGTGTTGTTATGGGGCGTTTGGATAAGGATCTGTTTTCCTTCTGTCGGGTTGCAAGCAAAAGCTTTGTCATTCTTGATACACTATTTTATTGAACAAATAGTGCTTGATTCCATAGTTTTCCTCGTCTGAATGTTGGTATCCTTGCTCTTCCCATAACTAACTTGCAATAAAGGATCTGTTGAAGCGTTCTTCAACAATAACGGGTGCGAATCTCTTGTATTCTGCCATGGAGAATTGGTGAAAGTTTTTAAGAAATTTGAGAAAAATAAGTAATTAATTCTAAGAAATCAAGAAAGTAAGAGTGAACAGTTCAAGGTAAGAAAGTGTTTATATAGGTCATGACCCTGTACTGCTATGTTGATTTCGTTAACCCAACTAGCTGTTTTTAGCTGTTGGCATTTACTGCCACATCTAAAATTTTGCCTGACTAGTTGTTATGTTGTTCTACCCGTTGGTAATTATTGTGGCCCTAACATTGTGCACTACCGCGGCAACGGATTTTCTGTCATGAATGACTTCACCTTCATTTTTTATTCTTGTCCTAAAAATAAACATCAACAAGAAAAGATAAAAAATAAAAAATTCTAAACTAAAACTAATTCTAAAAGTACAATAAAACAAAGATAAGATGATGAAGTTATGTCACGATAGAAGTGCATGCAAGTGCATCTCCTAAAGTGATAGTCTCCATAGTCCTCATATCATGTAGGCTAGAGTAGTGCTTCAAACGTTGGTTATTCACTTTGAACTCATGTCCATCCCTTTATGATTTGATCGTTACTGCACCATATGGGTAAGCCTGAACAACTTCAAATGGGCCTGACCATCTGGATCGAGTTTGCTTGGGAATAGTTTGAGTCTGGAATTGAAAAGGAGGACTTGCTGCTCCGGCAAAAACTGCCTCGACAGTAGCTTACGATCATGCCATCGTTTTGTCTTTTCTTTGTAGATCTTGGCATTTTCATAGGCTATTGCTCGAAATTCTTCTATCTCATTGAGGTCTAGCAATCTTTTCTAGCCAGCTTTCTCCCATTCCATGTTCAAATTTTTTATTGCCCAATAGGCTTTATGTTCAATTTCCACGGGCAAATGAAACGCTTTTCCAAATATAAGCTTGTATGGAGATATTCCCAATGGGGTCTTGTATATTGTCCTATATGCCCATAGGTCATCGTCGAGACGATGAGACCAATCTTTTCGAGATGGATTTACTATATTTTCAAGGATTTGCTTTAATTCCCTATTTGATATTTCACCCTGTCCATTTGTCTGTGAGTGATAGGCCGTAGAAATTCTGTGTGTGACGCTTAATTTTTTCAGGGTCGCAGCAATGAGTCTATTGTTGAAGTGTTTGCCTCCATCACTAATTATCTCTCTAGGCACTCCAAATCTGGTGAAGATATTTTTCTTGAGAAATTTCTGAATAGTTTTGGAATCATTGTATGGTGTGGCAATTGCTTCGACCCATTTTGATACGTAATCTACCGCTACTAGGATGTAGAGATTGCTTTGAGATGATGGGAATGGTCTCATGAAGTCTATACCCCAAACATCAAACAGTTCTACTTCCAATATGGGCTGCAATGGCATCTCATTACATCTAGAGATATTGCCCATACATTGGCATTGATCATAGTGCTTTTAGTAAAGTTGGGCATCTTTGAAGAGTGTGTGCCTATAAAGGCCTAATTTAAGCACTTTGGCGGCTATTATGTTCCCTCCAAAATATCCTCTACAGGGTGAATCGGGACAGTGTTGGAGCACTTCTTTTTGCTCGTCCTCTGGAACACATCTTCTTATAACCTAATTTGCACATTGCTTGAACAAAAGAAGCTCGGCCCAGAAATAATGTTTTCCATTATGCTAAAAGCTCTTTTTTCATTATGGTTAAGTTTATAAGTCAGAACACCACTAGCTAAGTAATTGACAAGATCAACATACCAGGGAGTGACTGTGACTGCGGCAAGGTCTTCTATCAATGTTGCCGAAATGTACGTAGTCACTGCAGCGGCGACACAGTTTTATGTTGTTGCGGTCTCTACATCGGTAGATTTTTCTGCTACTATCGAGATGTGTAGGATGCGTTCGTCTGGGAATGCATCTTGTATTTCTTCTACTGGGATGTTTTTCTCCTCAGCTTCTAATCTGGAAAGATGATCGGCTACCTGGTTTTTCATACCTCTTTTGTCCTTGATTTCTACGCCAAATTATTACAAAAGAAGGATCCATCTAATCAATCTGGGCTTGGCATCCTTCTTTGAGAATAGGCACTTGATTATCGAATGGTCAGTGTGGACAGTCACTTTTGTTCCGATAAGGTAGGATCGAAACTTGTCAAAGGCAAAGACCACTGCTAGTAATTCATTCTCCATGGTGGTGTAATTGAACTGGGTCTCATTGAAGGTTTTACTAGCATAGTAGATGACATGGAATAGGTTGTTTCTTCTCTGCCCAAGTGTTGCCCCAACAACATGATCACTTGCATCACACATTATTTCAAATGGCAGGGCCAAATCTGGTGGGACTACAATTTGTGCGGTGATCAGCTTCTCTTTGAGAGCCTCGAATGCTTCAGTACATTCATTACTAAATTTAAATTTCTTGTCCTGTTCAAACAAGTTGCAAAGAGGTTTAGAAATTTTTGAAAAATTAGAGATAAACCTCCTATAAAAACCTGCATGAGCCAAGAAACTTTGGACTCCTTTAATTGAAATTGGTGGAGGAAATTTCTTTATCACATCTATCTTGACCTTGTCAACTTCGATTCTTTGTGATGAGATTTTGTGGCCCAAAACTATGCATTCATTCACCATAAAATGATATTTTTCCCAATTAAGAACTAAATTAGATTCTACACATCTTTGCTGTACCTTTTCTAAATTGTCGAGGCATTGAATGAAGTTGTCTCCAAAGACTGAAAAATCGTCCATGATTATCTCCAGGAAGTTTTCTACCATGTCGGAAAAAATTGCCATCATGCATCTTTGAAAAGTTGTCGAGGCATTGTAGAGGCCGAGTTACATTCTTCTAAGTGTATATATCCTATACGTGTAGGTGACGGTGGTTTTTGCCTGGTCTTTTAGGTCTACGGCAATCTGATTATAACTTGAGTAACCATTAAGAAAACAGTAGAAAGGTATACCAGCAAGTCTATCAAGCATTTCGTCAATGAAGGGCAATGAGAAATGATCTTTCTTTATTGCCTTATTTAATTTGCGGTAATCCATACAAACCCTCCAATCGGTCACAGTCCTGGTTGGGATCAGCTCATTGTTTTCATTGGTTATTACGACAATGCCACCTTTCTTGGGTACACATTGTATTGGGCTTACCCATGCACTATCAGAGATAGGATAAATGATTCAGCATCAAGCAATTTGATTATTTCCTTACGTACTATCTCCTTCATGGCATGGTTAAGTCTCCTCTGGGCCTCAACCGTGGGCTATGATCTTCCTCTAAAAGGATTTTGTGCATGTAAACGGTTGGACTTATTCCCTTCAAGTCATCAATTGACCTGTTCCGGAGCATCTCTATCAAGCTTTGATCCTGTTCTGGCTGCAACTCATAAGAAATAATTACGGGAATTGTGTGTTTGGTTCCCAAATAAACATACTTTAATTTTTCAGGTAAATGTTTTAATTCGATAACTAATGGTTCCTCACTTGAAGGTTTTTCGTCCTTACCTAGGGTAATTTAGTGGTTCGAAGTACTTACCTGGAAGGTATACTGTCTATTGGCTTGATCGATCTCTTGTGTTTCAACTTCATCAAATTTGGGCAAACTATCCAAAACTCTACTATAGCAGTCGTCAACTGTACTGCCGAGGCAGAGCTGTAATATATTGCTAAAACTGTTGCCGACGTAGTGGTTGTCTGCATCTGTGGTGTAAATCACCTGACATTCCTCTTGATCATCATGTCTTTTCAGAATCTGGAAAACATTGTGTTTAACTTGCGTGTCGTTAACCCCCATTGTCAATTCTCTTTTTTCCACATCGATAAGAGTGCGTCCTGTAGCTAGAAAAGGTCTCCCTAGGATGATCGGTACATTGTCATCTGCTTTACAATCAAGAACAAGAAAGTCAGCTAGAAAAATAAATTTATACATCCTTGCCAATATATCCTCGATCTTTCCTTCAGGTTGTACATACGATCTATCTGCCAATTGGAGCATCACGGTTGTAGGTTTTGCTCTTCCTATTCAAGCTTTTGGAAGATGGATTTTGGCATCAAGTTTATGCTTGCCCCAAGATCACATAAGGTCTTTCCTTCATAATGGCTTCCTATCGCACATGGTATAGTGAAGCACACAGGATCTTTCAATTTAGGGGGCATACGATTATGAAGTATAGCCATGCATCCTTCGGTTGCGGCAACGATTTCAAACTCACCAAGCATTTTTCTTTTGGACACAATATCTTTTAAGAATTTAGCATAGTTTGGCATCTTTTCTATTGCCTCAACTAAGGGAAAATTAATGTGGACTTGCTTCAGGATGCTAGGAACTTTTTAAATTGATAATCTTGCTTCTGCCTTTTCAGCCTCTATGGGAAAGGTGGTGGGGGTCGCATTTCCTCTAGTGTCTCATTAATCTGGAATTTAATTTTTGGTACCACTGATATTTCTACAGCATCAACCGCTTGGCGTGGGACTATCGATTTCTCTACCGTGGCAGGATCACTTAATTCAGCATCCAAATTTGCTCTATTTGGTTCTTCTTGTTCCACTAGTGGGACTTTGTCTGCCGAACTGCCTAATATATCAAGTTGTAGGCCACTCTTGGTAGTGATTACCTTACATTGCTCATGGCTCATTCCCCTTGCAACTTCAGTTTGCTGGGTAATCCTCCTTGTGGTCTAGTGTTCAGATTTTGAGCGAACTGCCCAACTTGAGTTTCCAGTGTTTTAATGGCTGCCTCTTGGTTTTGCAACCTCATCTCAGTTTTGTTTATGAAAGCATCAGTTCTCTTAATGAAGTTACTATTCTCAGCCATGTATGATTTTTCTTTCATCATAAAGGCCTTAAGAGAATTTTCCAATGAACTTGCAGGCTACTGTTGAGGCATCTGATGCTGTGGCAGTGGTTGCTGTAATTACTGTTGTGGCGGAAGTTGCATTAACATTGATTGATGGAAACCTGAGGGTTGAGCATTCTGATTCAAGGCATTATTAGGATTACTCTATGAGAAATTTGGATGCCTTTTCTATGCCGGATTATATGTATTGGACATCATGTTGTTGTTCCGGTTGTAGTTTCCCACAAAAGGCTAGATTTCTAATTCTGCATGCATTTTGAAGAGCTATGGTTGCCTCCGCATAAATTATAGGAAGAATCTATTACCTTGACCTCATGGGTATTATTTTGCAATTGCATATTCTGGACCATCTTAGTAAGAGAGGCCAATTGTGCTGCCACTAAATTGGATGTTTCTAACTCATGTACTATGGTCTGGCATCTCACCCCTCCTCGCCTAGATGTAGGGAATTGAAAGTCATTCTTTGCAAGTTTGTTCAGAATTTCTATTACTTCCTCCGGTGGTTTGTTAAGGAGTGTCCCATTGACAGAGGCATCTAGTATCATCCATTTTGGGGCATTGGTTGCATTATAAAACATAGTTACTTGTGTCCATAATGGAAATCCATGCAAAGGACACTTGTGTAATAGCCATGGACTCCTTGGATTTTGAATGAATTATAGATCTCAATGAATGATTTGAGGTGTGGCATGGCATCTTCAGTTAATGACCCACCAAATTGTCCAATGGTATTGAGCATATTAAACATGACAAGTTTTAGCTCAAAGTGGGCCGTTTCGATTTCTAGTGTAATAACTATTGGATTTAACCCGTTTAAATCCTCTTCTAGGAAATCCCGAATTGTAAGCTGCCACGACAATGATGGCGGCGGAAGTCCTCCATTGCTAGCGGGTAAGTTCTGTTCTACCGGTTTATCTGCCATAACTATTCGGATTTGTCTTCTCAACCTTTGACGCGTGCATTCGATCTCTGGATCTAGCTCGTACAAAGGATTGCTTGGGTTTACCCTGGTCATACACTAGTAAAAACCGAAGTTTAATAAAACTAACTTAAAATGCGAGAAAATAAAGATAACAAAAATTTAGTTGCCAATCCCCAACAACGGCGCCAAAAACTTGTTGCGCGTAGAAAGAGTTGAGCAATTTGTGTAAGTGTACACTTCGCAAGTAATAAAGTGATGAATATAGAGTATCATCTCCACAGGGATTGGTGTACTTAATATATTTCCTTTTCTCTTCTCGCTCTGCAAAAGAAATAAAATAAAAACACAAATCAATTTGAATATTTTGAATTAAACTAAAACAACGTAAATAATAAAAAGCCAGAGAATGAAAAGAAAATCAGATTTAGAGAATGGGCAGGATCCTGTTGAGTCGTATTGTGATTTCAATTGACTTGTTTCAGTCTGATGCAATTATACAACACTGCCCCGGTAGAATTGTAGTTTTACTGCCCTGACAGTGAAGGGTTACGTCCGCCGCGACAATCCCTTTCTCTTGGGTGGACTTCTCCAAGGTTTGGCAAAGTATCCTCTGATAACTCCGTTTATCCCTAAGTCGAAGTATTGTTGATGACTAGTCCTTTATGATACCTCCCGGCGTGAATCAACTAAAACCAACAACCAATCTCGCACTTCTTTTAGCCGTTGAAACTCTAACTATCCTAGGTCGAGTTATTATTTTCCATCTAGAAAAATATCGTACTTATTCCTTTCGTGAATCTAACTCTCCCGATATTAGATAAATAAATCTCTCACAAACTTCTCTCCCAAGCTTGAATGCAATAACAATGAATGACAAAGAATAAGTAAACCTCGATATTTTATTGCATGAAACAAGAAAGCAAAGTACAATTTTCTCCCACAAATACTCTACAACTTTCACCTAAACCCTAGAAGAATTTAGAACATAATGAAAACAAAGAAATCTCTAAGATATATCGTGAACTCTCCTCGTCCTTCTTGAACGGCACATCCTTTATATAGACTAAAATTAGGGCGACATCAGCCTTGGAGAAGAGGTAAAGTTGGTTTGGACGTTGCTTACCTTAAAGAGGTGAATCTCTTTAATTTAATGTAATTTAATGACTTTCAACCAAACAAAAACTTTAACTTATTTCCAATTTTTTACCGCCTTCTCGAACTCTAACTGCCATTCAGAGTGTCTAAAAAAATCCAGCATTTTATGCTCTTCAAGTCGATCACCACTTTGACTTTTGGTATTATAGAATTTTTTGCCTTAGCGGGTTGCATCTGTTGCCCCGACGAAGATCTAACTTTGAGTTTGCTCAGCTTCCATCAGTAGAAGCTTCCATCTGTGACTGGTTCGATCAAGGTCTACTTCATAGTTCATTTCCCTAGTTTTGCTCATTATCCTTCGCTGCTTTTCAGGCTTTCTTATCATGCTGCCGCGACCTTAGAGTTCAGTTACTTCCCCGACCCACATCTACCTGCAAATGCACAAAGATGTATTAAAGCTTACATTTTCCATAAATATCATCTTATATGCCACGAAGGCAAAGCATCCAAATATCACACATTAAGCTCATGCATTAGTCCACGTAGGTGTAGATTAAGTAATTATTGCTCATGAAAAGTGTGGAAAATAATAGTCTTTTGAGCACTTATCACACTCTTTAAAAAATTCTTCATTTTCAGACACTTTTCATATTTTTTAGATACGATTTTGATTCTATTGTAGTTAGATTTGAGAATTTTTTAGTATACTTTAGTTTTAGATTTAATTAATTTTTAATATTTTATTTGAATTTTAATTATTTTAAATTTTATATTAAAATAAAATTATATTTTACGTGTATGTATTTTATAGTTTGGATGTCATGTCATTTAAAATATATTATCATATGTTATCATCATTAAATTTTTAACGGCCTAGTCATTATGTTAGTTAAAAAAATGAGATATTTGTCAAAAATACATAGGTTAAGGGTTAAATTTTTCTAAAAAAGAATGAAGGCTAAAATGATAAAAATTCTAAATGTTGAGGGTTAAAATATCTCTATCCCTAAATTTTATTTAAAGGACCAAAAGTTATAATATAATTATATATGATATAAAAGTACATAAATTATAAACTACCTAAATCAATTTTATGGTTAGAAAAAAAGACTTAAACTTTTGACCTTCAAAATACAAAAATTGAGGTTTCAGAAGAATAAAAAAAAGGTCAAAGTGGTTGAGTACTTTGTCATCTAATTAAATAATTCACTACAGAAAAATAGGTTTATAGCGACGTTTTTTTAAATATATAGTAGTATTTTTAAGCCCCGCTAAAAGTATTCGCGACGCTAAAGAAGTGTCACAAGAAACGCCGTAAAAGTTGCACCGCTAAAAGTAGCGACATTTATTTCTAAAAAACGCTGCTAAAATACATAATCTTTAGCGCTAATTTACATTCTATAGCGTCATTTGATTTTCAAAAACGCTGCTAAAGATCCTGTACTTTAGCGACGTTTGTAGTTATAAACGCCGTTGTTGACCTGTTTTGTAGTGACGTTTTTTACAAATGCCACTATTGTTAATGGGTTTTTAGTGGCGTTTTTCCCAAACGCCGCTATAGGTATTGTATTTTAAAAAATAAATTTTAAATTATTATTACTACCAAAAGCTTCCCTATAATTAATATTTCAACAATAATACAATTGAAAAAGAATATATCTGCTAAATCCAAAATACTTAACCACCAAAATAAATTGAAGTGTAATATCAAATAAAGTAAAATATAATTCAATGTTTAAGTAAAATAACAGTTCAGTAACAAGTACAAACCAAATGAACCTAAAATCAACTAAGGTGACGGATTCCTTGGTTTATTCTACTTTAACATCACCATCATATTTTGGAATTATTTTTGAAGATTCTGATATATTGTTTCTCTCTCTGTTTCCCTTGTTGCTCTCTCAGCTGCTCTCCGTTCTCTCTCAGCTTCTTTAGCTTTCATCTCTGCTTGGAATTGAGTTAATTGTTGTTTTAAACACTAAACTTCCTCTTGAGAAGACTGACTTTGTGATGGCATATATTGAGACGAGTTTGATCCAAAATATTTAGTTGGTGTCACAAATGACCCTTGACAGTGCACTCGGCCATATCTTTCAGGCTCCAAAACTTCAGCAAAAACTTGATTCTTGATATCAACAATATTAGCAGAACCATCAGTTGAAGTCGTAGCTTCCATCTCTACCATTTTTCCTTCATTTTCGTCTGACAATCATTTATGAAAAAATAATAAATGAATGCATTATTTATAACATAATATAATTTTAAGAGCAATGAATATACCAGAATTTCTTCAGCTTCAGGATTCATTGGAGAGCCATCCTTTTTGGTGTGAGTAATGTTGAATAGCTTTACCCGTCCAATGTTAGAACCAATCGTCAAAAGCTACAAAATATAATAAAACATGAATATTAACTTTAATGTAATACAAGTAAAAATAATATTTAAAAAATACCTCTTCATTATCTATGCGAACAAAGCTCTTCGTCCCTGCTGTGTGAGTAAAATTTTTTGTCTAGTAGCAACTCCTACGCGCTCTCTTTCCTCTTTAATTTCTAATTTTTATTACATTTAAAGTTGAAATTGTAATGATATAATGTTATTTTTATAAATTGTAGATGTTATCTCCCCTTTTGTTGAACTCCAAAACCTGACTGCATCTTCCCATTGATATCGTAGTATTCTTGGAGGAATATTTTAAAATTTCTCTTTAAGGCTCAGATAGTTCTTGAAATATGTCTTCTTCAAGAAGCTCTTATGGTCTCTCCATTTCTTTCCTAATACATGCTTAACATAATCGTTTGAGACCTCTAGAGAAAATTTATCCTGAAAATCACAGAATCAAAAATAAATATTACTATTTAAATATAATGAATTTACTAATATAATAATATTATTACCTTAACAAGATCAAGAGCTTGGTTTTTGTTACTATTTGGCATCTAATGCCATGACTCATTATTGATTGGCAAAATTGAAGCATTGGGTGCAACAATGCCCAAATAACTTGCCAAAACACATGTTTCTGCACCAATAGGTTGGCTGACATCGTTTCTTGAAACTTTTACACGTTCTCCAATGGGGAGATTGTATAATTCCATCAAAGTCGTCCTCCCTCTAATCTTGTGCCTTCGACCATTTCAACCTATATATCAAATATATAAAGTCAAAACTTATTAAAATCATTTCAACAATAACAAATAGGTATGATTCAAATAAAGTTTTGAAAAATACCTTATATTTCTATATTTTCAACTATTTCAGGAACTTGTGAAGATCCAAAACCAGACAAGTCATCTTTATTTGTTTCTTCCCCTATTCAAGAAACTTGAACAATAGTTAAGCTATTTAATTTCTTTCTCGATATAATACCTGTAATAAACGGAAAAAAGTCATTAGTGACAACAACTCTACTAAAAAAATAATAAGGCTCAATAGAAATCTTACTAAAATATGCAATTAATTTTCACTAAAATCTCCATCCATGTTGCCTCAAACCAATTGAAAATGTGAATTAGAAGTAGAATATGTTCCATCTAATTTTTGTGCTGCAAAATGCAAAGTTTCTGATATTGTTTCAATGTCATCTCTACTTTCATCCCCGATATCAATCAAGTCTCTAGGGGTGTTAGGAGTACAACACACCAACCATCTTTTGTTGGATTATGAGACCAAGAAACTTGTTTGACTTGAGAAGAGAGTACATATGGTTTGTCCATCAATTGTTGGCTAGTATGAATTAATCGAGAAAAGTTTACCATTATTGTAAAACCAATTGATCTTTTTTTAATTTCTCGAGTACTATTGACATCAACCCAATCACAACGAAACAATACAACCTTCCGTTTGCCATAATAATCCAACTCAATAATGTCAATAATAATTCCATAATATTCAACATCTCCCTCCACGAGATAATTGTCCCTAGTACTAGCATAACTTGTAGTTGAAGAAGTAACAACAACTCCACAATTTTGCGTTCTCCTTAATCTTTCTCGAGATTTTGTATGGAACCTATACCTGCTAATGAGCAAGGCATTATATCTCTTAACAATTATATTCGGGCCTTAACAAAGCCATTTAACTTCTTCACTAACTTCTTTCCCACACTAAACCTATTACACGTGAAATAAAAAATTGATTAACATTCATATTGATATTAAGACAAGAAAAGTCATATAAAGCTTCAGTTACTTACCATCTTCCCTAACCATTCATGAAAAGTTTCTGCAAATAGCTTATGACTCTCTCGTTGATTTAATCTTCTTGATCGTACACGAGATTGTAACTCTTCCTTATACTCACAATAAAATAGGTTACGCAGTTAAAAAATGTGAAATATTGATTGAGTCATGATGGGAAAAAAGTAAGTCTCAGTTGTAAAATATGAATTATAGAAACTTACGTGTGAAAGGTCTCTAGTGAGTCATGATGGAAAAGAACATATTGATGTGCTTGTACCCAGGACTTATCATCTAATTATACAATTTCAACTTTTCTGAGTGGTTCACCATAGCTTCCAAACAAGTAAGTCTCAGCTCCGTTATTAGTATTGCATACTTCATTTCTATTTGGTTTATTCAATCTCGTTTCGACATCTTCCAAATATCTATAGCAAAAGTCATACACTTCTCTGCTAAATACCCTTTAGCAATTGATCCTTCTCGATAATGCTTATTACAACAATAAGACTTCAACTTGCACAAGAACCTAGACACACAATAAACGCAACATTATATAACTAGTTGAATAGCTAAATATTATTAAATAACTATCAAAAAACTTATACCTCTCTATAGGATACATCCACCGATAGAAAACTGGTCCACCAACTTTAGCTTCGCGAGGGAGATGAACCAACAAATGTACCATAATTGTGAAGAATGAAGGTGGAAATATCTTCTCCAAGTTACATAAATTCAATGCTACTCGATCTTGGAGTTTTTTCAACCACCAAAACTTTACCACAAAGAGCTTTCATTATATTAGAAAGTTCAATTATACAAGGTATCACAAACGCCACTGATATATGAGTTTTATGGCATTTATG
Source organism: Abelmoschus esculentus (assembly GCA_035048815.1). NCBI lineage: Eukaryota > Viridiplantae > Streptophyta > Magnoliopsida > Malvales > Malvaceae > Abelmoschus > Abelmoschus esculentus. Next base: position 12,938,668 of record JAUCBN010000007.1, on the reverse strand, counting down.
ATTAAAACGCCACTAACATTCGATTTATAGTGGCGTTTGTTATAAAAACACTGTTAATTTTTCCGCTATAGAACAAGTTTGGTGTAGTGATTATAACTAGACCCAATAATAGATCTAATATTATAAATAACTTTATTTATGATAAATATTCATATATTAAATAATATTTTAATCTACTTTATTATCAGGGTTGAATACCCATTGGAATTACAGTTTTCATTTTATACCTATAAATATAGACTTAGAGAAAGCATTATACACAATCATACTTTGAGAATATAATATAAACTTCTCTCTTTTTGACTCTCATCTTTGTTCATATATTTTGTTCTTGTTCTTTACTTTATTTACAATACGTTATCAATACGAGAATCCAACCAATGGAGATGTTTTTTTTCGTTCGAATCTTAAAGGAGTTATTGAAAAGAATTTGTTACTAGCATGAATTAAAGATAATTTTTTCTCCCTCTATTGTATTTTAATTATCGATTATTTTTCTCTCTTTATCTTTAACTTGATTTTTAATTTTTGAAAAATCATTGGTTATTTGGTGTTTTATAGCAATAGAGTGACTTTTTACCATGGTTCTTATCGATAATTTCTGAAAAATATTTTAATAATATATTAGTGACTAAATCTACCATATATTCAACATAGCTTGGAAAGTTTAGTATATTTTATTTATTTATCTTGATATAATGGATAATTAATTATTCTCAAATTAAGGGATGATTGCTCAAAGCATGAAATTATTATGTATTTAAAAATACAAATAAAATATATGAGTAGTGTTTTGCATTTATTTAATTTGAGATTTTTTGTCTTTAGTTATGATCAATATTTGTTTATTTTGATGATGAAAGTTTGTGTTTTAATTATATTTTAAGTATTACATGATATTGGAATAAATATTGAACATTTAATTAATTAATATTTTTCTTTTAAATTGGTTTAATCCGACTATATTGGCTGGAAATCTCATTCTACGAGACTACTGGTCTCAAAGTATGTTCTTTTTAAAGGACCTTGTGTACTGGTTTAACAATGACATGTATTATGATTAAATTTTTGTTCTTTATATGTATTGTATATGTATTGGTTGATCAATTACTATTTAATAGTATGAATGTTATAAAGTCCATATTTGCTTGAAAATAATATTTTTTGTGTCAAAAAATTCAACTATATATGATGCGTGTCAAATATGCGCAATTAGTGCAAGTGAACATGTCGCAAGTAATAAAGTGATAAGTAAATCAGATATCGTCTCCATCGGGATTGATGTACTTAATATGTCTTCTTTTGTCTTCTTGCTCTGTAAACTAAAATAAAGACACAAGTAGTTGAGTTTTGATTAGACTAAATAAAGTAACTAAAGCAAACTAAATAATAGAAGATCAAATTGAGAAAGAGGACAAGATCCAGTTATGTTGTATAGTGGATTTGATTGATCTGTTCTGTCAAATACAATTGCACTACACTGCCTCGGTAGTATTACAGATTATTGTCTCGGCAAAGATAATGTTTTCTGTCGCGGCAATCCCTTGCTCTTTAGAAGATTTTACCAAAGTTTGGCAAAGTATCCTTTGATGGCTCCACTAATCCCTAAGTCGAAATACTATTGATGATTAATCCTTGATGATACCTCCCGACGTTAATCAATTATAACCAACAACCAATCCTACACTTCTTTTAGCCGCTGAAACTTCAACCTATCCCTAGGCCGAGTTAGTATTTTCTAATCAAGTCAAATACTATACTTACTCCTTTCGTGAGTCTAACTCTCCCGAGTCTAAACAAATAGATTACTCACAAACTTCTCTCTCGAGCTTAGATGCAAGAACAAAGAATGACAAAGAGTAAGCAAACTTTGATATTTTATTGCATTGAAAACAAGAAGCAAGATACAATATCTTCTCACTAATACTCAACAACCTTCACCTAAACCCTAAGAAAGCTTAGAACATGATGGAAAGAATAACAATGATTCCTAGGGTGAACTCTCTCAATTCATCTCTCTTCTTCCCTTGGATGGCTATGTATTATATAGGCTTGGCCTAGGGCAAACCTTTCCTAAGCAGAATACAACTTGGAGTAGGGAAAAGTCTTGTACATAGGTCAAATATTTCCAAGTTTAATTCTTCTAGAAGGCTTTCCCGAGTGGACTTGTCTTTGAGCTTTTCTTGTGTTGTCCAGCTCCAATCCTTGGACTTCTTGTTCAGCAACGTTCTCCTCATTTTGCCTACAATGTTGCTAATTGTCCTCTACTGCCTCGGCATCAGGTCCTGCCTTGGCCTCAGTTTGCTACCGCGACAATACTTTTTTCCTACATAGACATTAAAATGCAGTAAAGTATGCCTTTTCTATGAATATTATCTTTAACAAATCAATCCCTAAATATATCACATTAAGTATATGCATTGGTATAAGTAGGTGTAGAATTGATGATTAATGCCCATGAAAAGTGTAGAAAGTGATAGTGAGTTGATCACTTATCAATATACTTCTCCCAAGTTCAAATTACGGAAATCTTCTTGATCCAAGAATTTTTATGGGAGGCATTCTCTGAAGTGAATGCATGCATGATATTTATTACATACAATTATTTGATTTATGTCATTCCTTAAAGTGAATGTGTAACTCCCCAAAATTTGGCTTAGAAGTTAGTGAGTCAGTTTAACTTTTTTGGGATTAAGTACTTAAAAATTTGTTTTTTAATCGAAATAAATTATGAAAAAATATCTTAAAATCCTTATATAATATAAAATTAACTTTGGTCAACTTAATTTCGAAAATTGACTCTTGAATCCATGAATTTTGAAACTAATAACTATTTTGTAAAAATTAAAAACTTGAGAAAAATTTTATAATCTAAGCCAAAACTTTGAATCTTTAAGGGACATTAATCCAATTCAAATTCTAATTGATTTAAATTTACATGGGCTTATTTAATTAAAACTTAAACCAAAATTTTAATTAATAACCCAAATTACTATATTTAATTCCTAAAAACATATTTTATATCAAAACCTAAACACTTATTTTATTATTTTCGTTTTCCCTCTTCACAAGGAAGATAATGGCTTTATTTTCAAGGTAAACTTAATTTTTTTCATTAATTTTCATTCTAATAAATATTTATAATTTTTCATTCCTCAAAAACCTTGTTTTTTTACTCATTTTCCTTCTCAAAAATCATGAAAGTTGGTTGATTCAGAATTGGAGGTAAGAAACATTCAATCCTATCATTTTAAAAGGTTCTTTATTGAAATTCTCAAGTTTTTGGCTTGGTAAAAATGTTTTTACTCTTTTGGTTTAAGAAAAATCGGTTTTTGATCAAAACTTATAATTTCTACTCAAGGTTTTTACTCATTGTTTTTGGATCTTAAATTTTTGATTTTGAACACATTTAGATGTTAATAATGTGTTTTTGAAGTCCTTAATCTTAAACTATAGGTTTAAAAGAAGTTTGGTAGTTTTGGAAAGTTTTCGGTTAAGGGTTTTAAGGGTTGCTGTGTATTGATCCGAATTAAGGGATGTTTATGTGCGTTTAGGAGCATTAAATCCTTTGGTTTTGATGCTTGAAACATATCAAGAAGTAGAGGATCAAGTTTGAAGTTATTGAGTGAAGTTTCGGTGACTTGTCGGACAAGAAACAGTTATTGGTGAATGGATTATGAGACTGGGTTGCTTTGACAGTGTTTTAAATATGTTTTCAAAGTTTTGGTGGTGTAGGGAAGGTGTGAAAAACTTCTTTATACTCGGAAGTAAGTTTAAAGTATTGTTTTCTTAAAGGTTCTCATATTATGTCATGTTTTTACTATGTTATTAGTCATCCTTTTATTGTGTTGTGCATATGAGATTATACATGTATATAAATGCTCATGAGACTGTTTTTAAGGAGATTTTATATGCATTCGATGTTCCCACGATTTTGCTTTAAAAAATAAGATAAAAGTGGTTTTATCGGTTTTTGCTAGTGATGGGTAAAAAGTGGGATACATATGATTTGAATTCTATTTTGAATTAAGTTTTGAGTATTGATTTTTGATAATATATTGGTTAGTTAACTTATTAACTTCATAGAATAATTTGATCGATCAATAGGGTCTAGAGTGCACTATAAACATTAAATTCGTATGTGTAAAAAGTTCTTGTGTGTTTTATTTTGACTTTTAGTATAATTTTGTGTGATAGGAGTAGTACTGTCACTGGACACTAAGGTGAGACTTATCATGTTAAGAGTAGTATCAACATGCGCATGCTCTGGGAGTAGTACTATCATGCGGTTGTCCGTTTATCCTAACAATTTGGAGTAGTACAAATCGGATCACTAACACCAATATATGTGAATGTTTTTCAAAGGTAAGTATCATGATAATTACTTGTTTGCATATGGGATTATGCATGTGTTTTAATATGGTTTTTTGTATTGGTATGCATGTGATTTGAGCGTTGCTATGTTGTAGCATGTAAGATTTGAGATTTGTGCATTGAGATGCACGTGTAAGCATTGCTATTTGAGTAGCATGTAAGACTTGTATTTTTACTTATAAAGCATGTGATTTCAAGAAATATTTTTACTAGGTGTTAATGATGGCATTGTTAGCCATGGCTTGATGCAAAAGTGGCATTGTAAGCCATGAACGTTTTGTTTTATAAAGAGTATGACATGCATTTTAAATTGATGAAATTAGTTTATTATGGGCTACATTGAACTATGAAGATTCAAAGATCTTATTTAATATTTTTATGAGAGGGAGTAAATACGCGTTGCACTTTTTTTCCTTGAATCAAGGTTTTGTCTCAATGGGTTTTTCTTGTAAGAAGACAACATATTATGCATATCAAAGATGTGTGTACTCTTTTTCATTCACTAAGAATTTTTTTCCACATATTTTTTTATGTTAGTAAGGTTTTAACGCAACACATTATCTTCATGATTATTCAATGTGTAGTGGTATGAATATCTTTATTTATGGTGAATATCTATATATTAAATAATACTTTAATATACTTTATTATTAGGGTTTAAAACCCATTATAGTTAGGGTTTTCATCTTATTCCTATAAATATAGACTTTCAGAGAAAACATTGTATACAACCTTAATTTGAGAATATAATACAAGTCTCTCCCTTTTTTTTCATCATTGTTCATTTATTTTGTTCTTATTCTTTATTTTATTCACAATATCAAATAATTAATAATACTCATATTATTATATTATTTTATATAAATTTAAATCTTGTTATTTGTTTTAAGTATATAAACCAACAGAATGTGTTGGATTAAATTTAATTTTTAATAAATTATCAACCTATAAATTTATATATCGATGAAAAATTATGAAATGATAGTATTTTATTAATACAATTTTTAATATATTAATATTTGTTTTAATAAGAAACCTTATATAATTTATTATTATTATCAGATAATATGTATATATATTTATTATTCAAGAAAACAAAATCCGTTAAAAAGACAAACTCTAACAAATCCCCGAGCTCAAGCAACCCAAAGAGATCCCTCCCCTACAAGCAGACTACGTGTCAACTGATAGAGACAGGTCTGATTCCACTTTTACACCCGAAGTAGGAGTGTCACGCGTCCAAAACAACCCAGAGCATAACTGATCAATATGATGCTCACATGTGGGTGGACAAGACCAATCTAGTTTGCAGATTAATTAGATTGAGAAGGTCCTTACATTCCGGGGTTCTAATAAAATTGATACAAATTAATTGATTAATGAATTGAATATTAGTAATTAAAAAATATTTACAGATTTGGTAATTGACTTGTGGAGATGTGGCTCATGAATGGTATGAACTCTGAAGTTGAAGCAATGGCTACAGCGTACAGAAAATCAATACTGGGGAAATATGGTGCTAGAATCTGATTCAAGGGTTACTGTTGAAGATTGTCAGAAGCAGTCAGCCAACAGAAACGGGAAAACTCCACCTGGTATTGCCTGATATTCAGGCTTTGACTTTGAATTGATGTATGTTTTATTAAGACAAGGTTAATTAACCAACAAATCATTTTGGATAGAGACATGAGACACTAAGTCTCTTAAATAAATTTTAAATTCGAATTTTAACATTATACATAAAAAAATAGACAATCATAATTTTATAAAATCTTATTTAAATGAATTGACAAATAAAGCATAATTATATAATAAATTACAATTCTATATTTAATGGTATAATGGTCGGTGAAATGCAGAGTGTGTACTGTTTCTCCCATGAAAAATTCAAACCTTATATAAATGATTACAACGCAAAGAAAACATTTGCCGTCCAACCAACTTTATTTCTTTATATTTTAATTTTCCTTTTTCATGCCATCATTCAAAGCGGCGGTGTTTTCTCTGTTCATTTGGATACTTTGAATGATGTGTGCTCTGTTCATTAGGATAAATACAATAAGAATGTTTACACTAAAATATATATATAATTTTAAAATCCATTAATCGATTGTCACAATATAAAAATATACGAACTAATAACTAAAATAATTTAAACAAAATCAAAATTTATGTAGATGAATCTATAAATAATGTGACTTCAAATATAATCCATTTATGTAAAACTGGAACTTAAATCCTCAACATTTATATCCTATTATGCAATGTTTTAAAACATGAAGCTTGTGTGATTCAAAGTTTTGGTCTAAATGATACGTGTTCATTGCTCATTCCAAAAGATTGGGGGGGAAATGGGATTGAAGGGCCAAGGAAATAGGGTTACGTCTTGTTTTGTGAATGCTTTTTATTGACATAAACGTGTTCAAGGAAGAGGTTGTAAAACATCGATATTCTTGCTGCAACACCACCGAGATTTGAATCGGGAGGAAGTTTAAATCAAAACATCTTAGCCACCGACTCATTACTTTTTTTACGAGTAAATTTAATTTAAAGTTTATAAATTTGATTTAAGATTTAAGAGTTTATAATTTATGGTCAAAGATTAAAATTTAATTTTTAAGATAATAATTTAAAGTTTAATTTGTAGAGTTAAATTAGGCATTATTAAGCTTTCCAGCTTTTATTTATCAAATCAACCTTCAATTTAGTGGGTAAAAATTAATTGTCTTTTTTTTATGTTTCCTTCTATGTTTCTTTTAAAAGAATTTTAAAAAATTTAATTTTAATCCTAACCCTGATAATTTCTTAAACTATAAACCCTCAACCTTAGACAATAAACCCTAAGCCTATAATTTGAGACGGAGGTATGAAAGAAAATATAAAAAAAAATAGATAATCTTCACCCAATTTAGTTATATATTCGGACATTATGAATAGAACAGGTTGATTTACACCCAACTTTAGATTCATTGATCAAATAAGCAAACATTAGATTAAACAACAAAAATGAATAATTAATAATTAATTCCAATTATTTTATGATATAAAAAAGCATTTTATACTTAAAATAATGAAATCTTTAAAATATTATATATATTATATATAAATTATTATTTACGTTAAAACTTTTCCGTATGATGTTTAAGAGTAATAAACAATTAATTCCCCTTTGGCATCGTTTTTCCTTTAGCTTTTGCTCAAAAAAGTAATTTTGGGTTATAAGTAATGTTGAATACTTTATTTTTAGAGGTAAAAATCTCTTTAAAAAATAATTTTTTTGCCCAATATCAAAAGCTTTTGGGGGTGGAAAATCATTTTTGGATATGAAATTATTTTTAATCCTTAATTATTAACATTAATATATTAAAATAATATTAAATATAATAATTATTATATTAAATTAATATTTTAATAATAAATACAATAATGATAAATATATTAAATTAATATTTTAATAATAAATACAATAATGATAAATATATTAAATTAATATTTTAATAATAAATACAATAATTATAAATAAATTAAATATTATAATTACTAAAATAATATTAAAAATATTGCAAATAAAATAAACAACAAGAAAAAATAGATGAATAAAGATGAGAGACAAAAAAAGAGACCTTATATTATATTCTCAAAGTAGGGTATACAATGTTTTCTCTAAAGGTCTATATTTATAGGCATAAAATAAAAGTTCTAATTCTAACGAGAATTAAACTTTAATAATAAAGTACACTAAAATATTATTTAATATATGAATATCCACCATAAATAAAGATATTCATAATACTCCCCCTTAGACATCCATAAAGATAATGTGCCTCGTTGAAACCTTACTAAGATAAAAACCTTGTTTGAAAAAAATTCTTAGTGAATGAAAAAGAGTACACACATCTTTGATACACATAACATGTTGCCTATTAAAAACCTTACTAGAAAAACTCATAGGGACAATGTAACATCTCGATTTAGGGGCTAGAAGTTAGAGTATGGTTTAGGGAGGTTCGATTCGGGTCATATCGGGTTTCTTCGATTCACTAATTCTGGGTAAATTAAAATAATAATATTTTAATCGGATAAATATTAAATATGTAGAAAAGTTTTAAAAATTTAAAAAGGTGTTTTAAAATTAAGGGAATAATAATTGAGTTTTAATTTGATTTAATTAAGCTTAAATATCATATTAGTGACTAAATTGTAAATTTTAGAAAGTTTAGGGATGAAATTGAATTTTTCCAAAAAATTGGGATTCTTAGTGACTAAATTGAAAAGTAAGCCAAATCTTAGAATCCTTAGAGGTCCATTAACCCAAAATTATTTTTAATAGAGATTATTCACCAAAATTAGTTTTAAATGGTGGTTAATTCTATTTTTCTTTTCATTAAAATTTTCTCTCCATTTTCTCATCTTTTTCTCTCCATTTTCTCATTTTTTTCCTCTCCATTTTCTATCCTTGATTTCTAAAGTAAATTGCTGAATTCTTCTCCATTTTCATCAAGATTTATCTCATTTTACTCAACGTTTCATTCTCTACAAAACCTACCCATTTATTTTGCAAAATCATCATCCAATTTCAAGGAAAATCAAGAGAAGAATTCACATCATTTTGGTGGATTGATCTCAAAGGTAATTTTCTGATTTCTTTTTATTTATAAGGTTCTTTATTTGATATTCCCAAGCATTTGGCTTACAAATCATTAATCTTAAATAGATTTCATGTTTTAAATCAAGATGCTGATGTTTTTATGGAATTTTCAAGAAAATTAGGTTAGATCTCATTCAAGGTTGTAATTAGGATGATTTCCAATGAATTAATACTTACTTTTATGATTAATTGATTCTTGAATTAATGACACATAATTTTAATTCCGGATAATTAAGTCGGTATTATTTAGAGGTGGTTTTCGATTGTTTTATGGGTTGTTTTAGGTGCCCTGCTTTTCCTGGGGTATAAGGATGGTTTGAAGGTGTTTTTAGTTCATAATTTAGGAGGTTTAGATGTTAGATTCATTAGGTTAGGGGTTGATGTTGATTCGAAAGTGTTTCGGCTTAGTTTTCGATCTTTTCGGCTTAGTTTTTGGTAGTTTTGTGGAGGTTTGATGTGGTTGCTGTATTGAGCATGTTTTGATGTGTATATGCTCTATTTTTAATGTTGTAGAGGAAGTGCAAGAAGTCTCTTAAGTGGCTGGTATGTTGCCGTTGGCGTTGGAGCATCGACAAAGGCTCGTTTCGCTTATCGGTGAGTGAATTTTGGTTGAAAGCGATTTGCAAGTGAACGTTTCTGTTTTGGGGACTATGGAATATTTTAAAAATTTTCCATAATTTAAGAGTAAGTAATTAAAATGGTTTCGATGCATTTTGCTAAGTTTCGGCTATTTGGTAATGGCTTTGAGAAAGGTGTTTTATAGAGATTTTGTTAAAAATACATAACTTGGATTTTGAAATGATACTTGATTATTAATTGCTTTAAATGCATGGTTTAGAAAGACATTTTTTGTTTATGGAAGCATGAAGATGAATTAGAACAATATGTGGTTATTTGCCTTACATTTGATTAAACCGTTGAACATGATTTTGGTTCACTTGATGAACATATTATGAGTTCATTATAAGCAACAAGTTGACATGCATGATTGGAATTGATATTAGCTTAGTGACACTAACTATAGTTATGAATACATATAACATATCATTATGACTAAGTGTACTATAAAGATTATAAGAATAATGATATTTCCTACACGTAAACAAGGATGACTTTGTATCTGACTGTGCGTGTAGAGCTTACCTATATGTAAAAAAGGGTGACTTTGTGTCCGACCGTACATATAGATGACACTACGTAGAAAAAGGTGACTTTCTGTCCGACCGTTCTTAGTGGGATAACATGTATATAAGGGTAACTATATGTCCAACCGATGTATGTTGAGACCAAGTGTCTCCAATTATGATAAGGAATCCGAGTATTCGGTGAGCTAAAGGTTAACAACATATTATCACTAAAATGCCAATATGCATGACACATGAAATGATTTGGTTATATACATGAGCATGATTTGATCAAGCATACTTTGGTTTAGCATGAAAAATGCAAGTGATGGTTTTAAATTGGTTTTAAATTTTGCATTGATGAACTTGTGTTTAGATCTACCTCACTAAGTATGTTTTGCTTAAGCTCTCTTCTTATCTTTGCAGATAAATAAAGGCATTAAGTGCAGTATTTGGACCAAGAGGTCCAAGGAGAAAGGCATTACACGTTTTGGTATGTTTTGGCAAAAACAAGAGGACTTGGCAATGTGTAAACCCTTTTCTTTTTTAGTGTGTTTTGAGTTAGCAAAAGAATTGTATAAACAACCTATGAATATGTTTGCTTGTTGTTTTGGTTGAATATTTTGTTGATGAATTTTCTTGAAGCATGTTTGGCTATGATGGTCTATGGTATTGAGTCAAAATTAGGATGCATGCCTATAGATGTTATGGGTTGTTGATGGTTGTAATCGAGTGATTAAATAGCTCATTATGTTTAGGAGTTATGCTTATAGCTGATAATGATCATTGATTATGATTTGGACGGGTGCAAACCACTCAAAGTGTCCAAATTTTATTCTGAGCACAGCGGGTATCGAAACACCCTGTGCTAGTATTGATACCCCAAGGCAAAATTTGGTGACATCGAAGCATGGTGCGATGCTCGGACCTCACTGATCGTATGAGTATCAATACTGCCCCCTTAACTTTTTTAAGTAATTTGGTTACTGCCACGTCACAGTATCAATACAGGGTTAGATTGTATCGATACTCCTGACTAAATAATGAGCTTTAGGTGTTGAAATTACATGTTAGTCTGGAATATCTTTCTTTGTTCAATTATGGTAGCTATAGATGTTATTTTGAACTGAAATTTCACATGGATGCATAAAGTTGACTTAATTTCAAGTTGGCTAACTTAATTTGGACAAAGTCCTTAGAATTTAGAATATTTATATTTTGGTCCCTAATTAGTGAAACATGTAATTTATGATGCTAGAATACTACGTTTGGTTTGAAATTTATCATGAGTGTTATTTGTTTGTTAAATTGAACTTTGATGGAATAAATTTCTACCATGTCAATAGAATTTAAAAGATTTACGTTTTAGTCCTTAATATACTTATTTGTTTAATCGAGTGCTCGCTTGTGATTAGATTGCTTTCGTTCTTGCTTTACATAAGACCAACACATATAGGAATTTAATTATGCATCTAGAAAGAAAAAAATATATCAGTTTTTAGGGTTGTTTATCTAATTAGTGAAACATGTAATTAATGATGCTAGAATACTACGTTTGGTTTGAAATTTATCATGAGTGCTATTTGTTTGTTAAATTGAACTTTGATGGAATGAATTTCTACCATGTCAATAGAATTTAAAAGATTTAAATTTTAATCCTTAATATACTTATGTGTTTAATCGAGTGCTCGCTTGTGGTTGGATTACTTCCGTTCTTGCTTTACATAAGACCAACACATGTAGGAATTTAATTATGCATCTAGAAAGAAAAAAATATATCGGTTTTTAGGTTTGTTTATGGAATTGAACCTTCAAGGGTTTGATTCAATATTTCCCGTATAACCCATTAGAGTTGGTTTCATCTAGGCCAGGCTAAGAGGGTTACATTTGGTGGTATCATAGCGTGGTTTATTGTGTATGATTTGATATGGTAGCTATAGATGTTATTTTGAGCTGAAATTTCACATGGATGTATAAAGTTGACTTAATTTCAAGTTGGCTACCTTAATTTGGACAAAGCCCTTAGAATTTGGAATATTTACATTTTGGTCGCTAATTAGTGAAACATGTAATTGATGATACTAGAATACTACGTTTGTTTGAAATTTATCATGAGTGTTATTTGTTTGTTAAATTGAACTTTGATTGAATAAATTTCTACCATGTCAATAGAATTTAAAAGATTTACGTTTTAGTCCTTAATATACTAATGTGTTTAATCGAGTGCTTGCTTGTGGTTGGATTGCTTCCGTTCTTGCTTTATATAAGACCAAAACATGTAAGAATTTAATTATGCATCTAGAAAGAAAAAAATATATCGGTTTTCAGGGTTGTTTATCTAATTAGTGAAACATATAATTGATGATGCTTGAATACTACGTTTGGTTTGAAATTTATCATGAGTGTTATTTGTTTGTTAAATTGAACTTTGATGGAATGAATTTCTATCATGTCAATAGAATTTAAAAGATTTACATTTTAGTTCTTAATATACTCATGTGTTTAATTGAGTGCTCGCTTGTGGTTGGATTGCTTCCGTTATTGCTTTATATAAGACCAACACATGTAGGAATTTAATAATGCATCTAGAAAGGAAAAAAATATATCGGTTTTTAGGGTTATATATCGAATCGGACCTTCGAGGGTTTGGTTCAATATTCCCCGTGTAACCCATTAGAGCCAATTTTGTCTAGGCCAGGCTAAGAGGGTTACATTTTGGTGGTATCAGAGCATGGTTTATTGTGTATGATTGGATATGTTTTGTTATTAAAATATTGATAATTATGTACGATGAATGTGTTTTAAGTGGTGGTTATTTGAAAGAGTCAAAGGTTACACATTGCCATTTTCAATACATTTTTAAATGTTTTACAGGTTTCCCTTGGATATTGACCGAATGTAAGTCTAATATATTTTGATCATATGTTTATATTGCATGTTTGAAGTTTTGAATATGCCTCCGAGACGTGAGACTCGAGCTAGTGTTGGTATGATCACTAGTGGTCAGAATGAGGACGATATGCCTGCTAGGGAAGAGCAGCTTCCTCCTCTTCAACCTGTGGGTGTGCCTCCGGTTCTGCAGGATGGTCGGTTTAAAGAGTTTTCACCGTTTATTCAGGCTATAACGGGTGTAGTGCAGGCTACCGAAGTTGGTGTGGTTGTTGTTAATCTGACTTGGGAGTACTTCAGGACTGCTTTGGTGCGGAAATTTTTGGATCCGTAGTATGAGGATGGAAGGATGCGAGAGTTCATGTCTTTGGTTCAGGGTTCGATGATGTTGGTAGAGTACGAGATACAGTTTGTCCAGATGAGCCACTATGACCTTGAATTAGTCCACACTGATCAGAAAAGATGTGATAGGTTCCGTTGTGGACTAGATCCTGAGATTAAGACATATCTGTTGGATACCAAGTACACTGAGTTTGATGTGCTGGTGAATAGAGCCAAGGATGTTGTGGAGTCCCTGAGGGAGGCTAAGAAGTCTCTCGATGTTGGTAAGAGGCCTGCTGAGGCTAATGCTCAAAGTAAGCAGGTGATGTCCCAGTTTGTAATCTGTGTTCTGAGCGTCATTCTGGAGAGTGTTGGTGGGCTATTGGTACTTGTATGAGATATGGATCGTGAGATCATAAGAGACATGATTGCCCGAGGTTTGCTGGTAAGGCTGGTGGTCGGGCTGAAACACCTTTGACGCCTGGTAGAGGATGTGGTTGAGGTGGAGGTCCTTTTCAGAGACAAGGAGATGGGCGTAGAGTTTATGCGCAGCGTAGGACTCGTAATGCTACCGATGTGGCTACAAGTACTTTTTCTTTGCAAAATGTATCATTGTTTTCTTTGATAGATTTCGGATCTACGCATTCTTATGTTTTGAATGAGCATGCACATTTGTTGGATATTCCGGTTGAGGTGCTAGATGTTGGTTTGGTGGTTACAAGTTTTTTGGGTGAAACATTCATGGTCAGAAGGTTGTATAAAAGGTATTCTTTGGAAGTGCAAGGGCATGTCTTTGAGGTTGACTTGATGGAGTTACCTTTCCATGATTTTGATCTTATCTTGGGTGTTGATTGGTTAACAGAGCACCGAGCGGTGATAGACTTTGAAAAGAAGAGGGTTACCTTGAGGTTGTTGGACGATAGTGAGGTTGTGATGAAGAGTGAGTATAGTGGATTTCTATCCAATGTGATTTCGGCTTTACAAGCGGAAAAGATGTTGCAACATGGTGGTGTGGCATATCTAGCCTATATGATGAATCCGGGTATCGAAGATGTTCGAATGCAAGACATTGAAGCAATGCGTGATTTTCCGAAAGTATTTCCTGAGGAGCTATCAGGATTACCTCCCAATCGCGATGTGGAGTTTAGTATCGAGACTTATGCTGGTACTAATCTGGTGTCTATTGCTCCTTATCGTATGACACATAAGGAGTTGAAAGAACTAACGATATAGTTGCAAGAGTTGCTTGATCGAGATTTTATCAGACCGAGCATGTCACCTTGGGTGTGTCGGTGTTGTTTATGAAAAAGAAAGATGACACTATGAGAATGTTCATTGATTACCAACAATTGAATAAGTTGATCGTGAAGTATAAGTATCCTTTGCCGAGAATTGATGATTTGTTTGATCAGTTTCGAGGTGCAAGTGTATTCTCGAAGATTGATTTAAAATCGGGGTATTATCTGTTGAAAGTAAAGGAAGCAGATGTGTTGAAAACGGTTTTTTGGACAAGGTATGGTCATTATGAGTTTTTGGTGATGCCGTTTGGTTTGACGAATACCCTTACTGCTTTTATGGACATGATGACTGAGTGTTCCATAAATACTTGGACCAGTTTGTGGTAGTATTCGTAGATGATATCCTTGTGTATTCGCGTACCAAGGAAGATCATGATCGACATTTGCGGATTGTGTTCCAAGTGTTGAAAGAGAATCAATTGTTTGCTAAGCTAAGAAAATGTGAGTTTTGGCTAAAAGAAGTGGTGTTTCTTGGTCATGTGGTTTCGGAAAAGGGTATTAGTTTTGATCCGAAAAAGATAGAAGTTGTTATGGGTTGAAAGCAACCAAAATCGGTGTTAGAGGTTTGAAGTTTCTTAGGGTTGGCTGGATACTATCGAATGTTCGATGAAGGATTTTCGAGCATTGCTGCTCCTATGACTATGCTTTTGTAATAAAAGGTTCCTTTTGAATGGAAAGAAAGTCAACAAAATAGCTTTAAGAAGTTAATGGAGGTATTGACGAGTGCTCCGGTGTTGGTTCATCCCGAGTCGGGTAAGGACTTCGTGGTTTATAGTGATGTATCTTATATTGGTCACAGATGTGTTTTGATGCAAGAGGGAAAAGTTGTGGCATATGCATCTAAACAGTTAAGAATGCATGAAAAAAAAATTATTCGACGCATGATTTGGAGCTTGCGGTGGTAGTTTTTGCTTTGAAAGTTTGGAGACACTACTTGTATGGCGAAAAGTGTATTATATATACGGATTATAAGAGTTTGAAATATCTCATGTCATAAAAGGATCTGAACCTTAGGCAACGTAGATGGATGGAGTCGCTTAAGGACTATGATTTGATTATTGAGTATCATCAGGGAAAAGCTAACGTGGTGACAGATGCTTTGAGCGTAAGACAACAATGGATTTGAAGGCTATGTTTTCTAAGTTGAGAATTTCAAAGGAAGGTGGTTTAGTGGCGGAGTTGCAAGTAAAACCTGTGTTGGTCGAGATGATAAAAGCGAAGCGGTTAGAGGATGAAGCTTTGGTACCTCATGTGGAGGACATTGCTGAAGGTAGACCGACCGAGTATCATTTTGATGATGATGAGGTTCTTTGCTTTGAAGGTCAGATAGTGGTACCGAATGATGTAAAGTTGAGACAAGCTATCTTGACAGAGGCTCATACTAGTCTGTTTGTTATGCATCCGTGTAGTTTAAAGATGTATAAGAATCTCAAAAATGTGTACTTTTGGGTTGGTTTGAAGAGAGATATGGAGGAGTTTATGGCACGGTGTATGGTGTGTCAGCGAGTGAAAGCTGAACATCAGTTTCCTACGGGTTTATTGCAATTGGTTCAGGTTCTGGAATGGAGTGGGAGAGAGTGACAATGGATTTTATGACTAGGTTACCTTTAACACCGTCCAAAAAGGATTCTATATGGGTGATCGTTGACAGGTTTACGAAGTGTGCCCATTTTCTTGTTGTGCATACGACATATTCGATGGATAAGCTAGCAGAGTTGTATGTTTCTGAGGTGGTGAAGTTGCATGGTATTCCAAAGTCGATCATATCAGATAGAGGTCCACGTTTTACCTCTAAGTTTTGGAAGAGTTTGCAAGTAGCTTTGGGTACGAGGCTTAGCTTCAGTATAGCTTATCATCCTCAGACTAATGGTCAGTCTGAACCTGTTATTCTGACTTTGGAGGATCTGTTGAGGTGTTGCATCATTGAGTTTCAAGGTACATGGGAGAAACAATTGCCTTTGGTGGAGTTTGCTTATAATAATAGTTTTCAGGCAAGTATACAGATGACACCGTTTGAGGTTTTATATGGACGTAGGTTTCGTACACCTTTGTGTTGGAAGGAGGTTGGATATAAATATATATCTTTACCACAAGTGTTGAAAGACACCGATGAGAAGGTTAAACTTATATGTGCTAAGCTTAAGGAGGATTCGGATAGGCAGAAGTCTTATGCCGACTTGAAGCGCAGAGAGGTAGAGTTTGCTGTTGGAGATAAAGTATTTTTGAAGGTGTCGCCATGGAAGAAGGTAATGAGGTTTGGATGTAAGGGTAAGTTGAGTTCTCGTTTCATTGGATCGTACGAGGTGTTAGAGCGTGTTGGCCCTGTTGCTTATCGGTTGAGGTTGCCAGAAGAATTAGATAGGATACATTATATTTTTCATGTGTCGATACTTCGTAAGTATAGGTCAGATCCTTCGCATGTTGTTCTAACTGAGAAGATCGAGTTAAGAGCGGATATGACTTATGAAGAAGAACCGGTGAGGATCTTAGATGTTGATACAAAGGTTCTTCGAGGAAAGACTATAGACTTAGTAAAGGTGCTTTGGAGACATGAACTTTTAATTTGATTTAATTAAGCTTAAATATCATATTAGTGACTAAATTGTAAATTTTGGAAACTTTAGGGGTGAAATTGAAATTTTTGGGAAAATTGGATTTTTAGTAACTAAATTGAAAAGTAAGCCAAATCTTAGAATCCTTAGAGGCTCATTAACCCAAATTGTTTTTAACAGAGATTATTCACTAAAACTAATTTTAATTGGTGGTTAATTCCATTTTTCTTTTCATTAAAATTTTCTCATCATTTCTCCTAAATTTTCTCTCCATTTTCTCATCTTTTTATCTTCATTTTATATCATTTATTTCTCAAGTAAATTGCTGAATTCTTCTCCATTTTCATCAAGAGTTATCTCATTTTATTCAACATTTCATTCTCTACAAAACCTACCCATTTATTTTGCAAAATTATCGTCCAATTTTAAGAAAAATCAAGAGAAGAATTCACATCATTTTGGTGGATTGATCTTAAAGTTAATTTTCTGATTTCTTTTCATTTCTAAGGTTCTTTATTTGATATTCTCAAGCATTTGGCTTACAAATCATTAATCATAAATTAATTTCATGTTTTAATTCAAGATTTTAATGTTTTTGTGGAATTTTCAAGAAAATTATGTTAGATCTCGTTCAAGGTTGTAATTAGGATAATTTTCTATGAATTAATACTTAATTTGATGATTAATTGAGTCTTGAATTGATGGAACATAGTTTTAATCCCGGAATAATTGAGTCGACATTGTTTAGAGGTGGTTTTCGGTTGTTTTATGGGTTGTTTTAGGTGCTCTGATTTTGCTGGAGGTATAAGGATAGTTTGAAGATGTTTTTAGTTCATAATTGAGAAGGTTTAGATGTTAGATTCATTAGATTAGGGGCTGATGTTTTTTTGGATGTGTTTCGGCTTAGTTTTTGATCTTTTCGGCTTAGTTTTTGGTAGTTTTGTGGAGGTTTGAAGTGGCTGTTGTGTTGAGCATGTTTTAATGTATATATGCTCTATTTTTAATGTTATATAAGAAGTGCAAGAAGTCTCTTAAGTGGCTGGTGCGTTGGCATTGCCGTTGGAGCATCGGTGAAGACTCGTTTCGCTTGTCGTTGAGTGAATTTTGGTTAAAAGCGATTTGCAAGTGAATGGTTCTGTTTTGGGGACTATGGAAAAGTGTAAAAACTTTCTTAGTCCAAGAGTAAGTAATTAAAATGGTTTTGATGCATTTTGCTAAGTTTTGGCTACTTGGTAATGGCTTTGAGAAAGGTGTTTTCATAAAGATTTTGTTGAAAATGCATAACTTGGATTTTGAAATGATACATGCATGTGTTAATTGCTATAAATACATGGTTTAGAAAGAAATTCATGGCTTATGGAAGCATGAAGATGTATTAGAACAATATGCGGTTATTTGCCTTACATTTGATTAAACTGTTGAGCATGATTTTGGTTCACTTGATGAACATATTATAAGTGCATTATGAGCATCAAGTTGACATGCATGATTGTAATTGATATTAGCTTAGTGACACTAACTATAGTTATGAATACAAATGACATGTAATTAGGATTAAGTGCACTATAAAGATTATGATAATAATGATGTTGCCTATACGTAAATAAGGGTGACTTTGTGTCCAACCATGCATATAGATGACCCTACGTAGACAAGGGTGACTTTGTGTCCGACCATGCGTAGTGGGATAAATATATATACAAGGGTGACTATGTGTCCAACCGATGCATGTTGAGACCAAGTGTATCCAATTATGATAAGTAATCCGAGTATTCGATGAGCTAAAGGTTCACAAGATGTTGTCACTAGAATGCCAATATGCATGCTACCCTAAATGATTTGGTTATATACATGAGCATGATTTGATCAAGCATACTTTGGTTTAGCATGAAAAATGCAAGTGATGGTTTTAAATTGGTTTTAAATGTTGCATTGATGAACTTGTATTTAGAGCTACCTCACTAAGCATGTTTTGCTTAAGCTCTCTTCTCATCTTTGCAGAGAAATAAAGGCATTAAGGATAGCATTTGGAGCAAGAGGTCCAAGGGGAAGGCACTACACATTTTGGTATGTTTTGACAAAAATAAGTATGACTTGGCAATGTGTAAACTCTTTTCTTTTTGAGTGTGTGTTGAGTTAGCAAAAGAATTGTATAAACAACCTATGAATATGTTTGCTTGTTGTTTTGGTTGAATATTTTGTTGATGAATTTTCTTGAAGCATGTTTGGCTATGATGGTCTATGGTATTGAGTCAAAATTAGGATGCATGCCTATAGATGTTATGGGGTGTTGATGGTTGTAATCGAGTGATTAAATAGCTCATTATGTTTAGGAGTTATGCTTATAGCTGATAATGATCATTGATTATGATTTGGACGGGTGCAAACCACTCAAAGTGTCCAAATTTTATTCTGAGCACAAGGGGTATCGAAACACTCTATGCTAGTATCGATACCCCAAGATAAAATTTGGTGGCATCGAAGCATGGTGCGATGCTCGGACCTCACTGATCGTATGAGTATCGAAACTTCCCAAGGCAGTATCGATACCCCTGAGCTTTGGGAGGCAATATGGTTACTACCACGTTATGAATATTCAAATAGTGAACAACGAATATGCATAATGCATGTAAAGTCTCTTTAAACATTTTTCTATGTATATCGATTGATGCACAAGTATTTCATTGTTAAGGAGATATCTATGAGTCTCAATGATATTCAAATTATCGACATACACAACAATAACAAATTCAGAGCTAAATCTCATAATAAAAATGCTCGGGAAAATTAAATAATTCATATATTATTCTGCTAATAAGTATTCAATGAGTCGATTATACCAAATATGTCTAAATTGTTTTAAGCCATAAAAAGATATATTCAATATGATTGAATAATATTCTCGAGAACTTGAATTAGTTGCTTCTAACAATCTAAATCTTTCTAGAAATTTCATGTAAATTTTACTAACCCTAAACCCATACAAATAGGATGTAAAAACATCAATTAGGCGGAAACTGAGTAATTTTATTTATTGTCAGACTGATCATAATCTAAAAGTAGTTACATCCACCACCGAGGAATATATTTTTCTCATAATCGATTTCATGTCATTATGAGAATCATTGTGCAACCAAATGAGCTTATATCTCGTAATTTTCAGTTTTGATTTCTCTTTCTCACGAAGCCTCATTTATATCCATGAGTTTTACACATTTTAATGTACGAGCTATAGGTCCAAATACTTTTTTTCGAAAGAAATTTTAGTTTCGCCTAAATTGTCTCTTTCCATGTTGGTCAATCATTTCTTTATTTATATTGCCCAATTGACAATGATTAATGGTCCATATTATCAACTAAAATCCCTAGTGTTATATTGCATGTAAATGTATTATTGATGAGTGCCTAAAAGGCATTTCTTTACTACCTTTCTCATGGTACTTTAAGCATCTATTATACACCAACTTGAACCGAAATATACTCTTTGCTCAAATATTGGATATTCCGTTATCATCACTTACAAAGTCAATATTTATAGAGAATTCAGATATTATTACATATTCTGTACATGCAGGAATATCCAAAGCCGAAGCGGCAGTGAAGTAGTGTTGCAGCCGAGGCAGAAGACAAGGACGCGGCAGAAACCAGTGTGACAGCATCAACAATGGAGGCGCATGGAAAGATAAAAATATAGAGAATATTTTGGAAGATGCAGCGCATAAATTGGACTAGGCTAGAGCGCTAAAAGCCCAAGTAAGAGACCAAGCGGCAAACTTGGAAATATCAGATTCCTTGAAGAAGACTTGTTCCTTACTCCAAGTTGAAGTCTATTTAGGAAAGGTTTGCCCTAGGTTAAGACTATAAATACCCTAGCCGGCCACATTATTTAGGAGAGCCGATTTTTAGAGAAACCCTTCCTCCCTAAGAATTGTACTTAACGATAATATGTTCTAAACTTCTTAGGGATAGGTGAAGGTTGTCGATGTTAGTGAGAGGAGATTGATTCTTATATCTTTGTTCTTATGTAATAATAAAATCAAAGTTTGCTTACACTATTACCATTCTTTGTTCTTGTATTCAAGACCAAGAGGGAAGTTTGCAAGTAATCTATTTATCTAGCATCGAGAGGTATAGATTCACGAAAGGGATAATTACGGTGTTGTAGACACTAACTCAGCCTATACTCTTTTGGAGGCACTGGGAGATAGGTTAAGAGTTTCATCAGCTAAAAGAAGTGTTGGATTTATTGGTGGTTATCTTTGATTTACGCCGACAGGTATCGTCAAGGACTGGTCATCAACAACACTCTAACTCAGAGATGAGCTGAATCACTTATGGACACTTTGCTGAACTTTGATACCTCTACCCAAGAGCAAGAGATTGTCGCGGCAGAGGAGCACCAATGTTGCCGAGGCGGTATCTGCAGTACTGTCAAAGCAGTGTTGTGTGATTGCATTGGACAAGAAGAAGATCAATTGAATCCAACCATGGCGTAGTCACACTAGAAATCAAAACAACTCACTTTGAGCTCAAACCAGTGATGTTCAACATGTTGAACACAATTGGACAGTTTAGTGGGTCTACTACTGAAGATGCAAGGCAACATCTCAAATCTTTCGTGGAAGTATGCAACTCTTTCAAGATTCAAGGAGTCCATGAAGATATTCTACGATTAAAATTGTTCCCCTATTCACTGAGGGATAGGGAGAAAACTTGGTTGAATGGTATCCCAGCAGGATCCATAGGATCTTGGGAGGAACTCTATCGAGAATTTATTACGAGGTTAAATCCGAAAAATCTTTATGACCGCATTCGTAAAGAAATCACATCATTCCGACAAGATGAAGATGAACTGATGTATGAGGCATGGGAACGTTACAGAGAACTATTAAACAAATGTCCACTACATGGTTTTCCCTTGTGGACGCAAGTCTTCATGTTCTATAATGCTACTAATGCCTCCACAAGGATGATGCTAGATGCTTCCGCAAATGGGACACTTTTAGATAGAGCACCTGCGGAGGCCATTGAAATTCTGAATAAACTTGCAAGGAATGATTTTCAATTTCCCACATCAAGGCGAGGAGGAATGAAACGTCATGCCACAGCCCATGAATCAGAGACATCAAGTTCGGTGGCAGCACAATTGGCTTCTCTAACCAAGATGGTTCAGAACATGCAAATCCAAAGAAGCGTACATGAGGTTAACGCAGTTAACTTATCGGACTACATACCAGATGAGGAGACCAGCCTATATGTTGGAAACTATAGCAGAAACAATCCAATGATGTCCAACAATTACAACCCATCCTGGAAAAGACATCCAAACTTTTCATGAAGTAATCCTAACAATACCTTGAAACCAATTAATCAAGCCCCTGGATTCTAGCATCAGAGCCAGAACCTGCCGCAGCAGAACACTCAGTAGCCCATGCCACAGGAGCAGGTACAACAGCAACAATCTCTGAATATATTGGCAGATTCTCTCACGGCTTTTATGACAAAGACTAATGCCTACATGATGAAGAATAGCCGCTTCATGAAACGTACTGATGACTTTATGAACCGAACTGAGGTTAACTGCAGAACTAGGAGGCTGCAATAAAATCTTTAGAAACCCAAGTTGGTCAATTTTCCCAACGACAAAACACTCGACCACCAGGGGGTTTACCTAGCAATACTAAAGTTGCTAAGGTGTTAGGCCACGAGCAATGTAAGGTAATCACAACCAGAAGTGACCTACAATTGAAAAATAAAGAAGGGACCTCAGCCGATAAAGTCCAACTAGAGCAACATCATGAGGACTCAGAGGCTGAGCAGGACCCTGTCGAAAGCTCTACCACGGCAACAGAACCAGCAGTATTAGAACCTTCCGCCGAGGCAGCTACAGATAAGTTCAACCCAGGTATTAAACTCAATATCCAAGGAAACCTGTAAGATATCAGACCACCACCTCCTCTTCCACAGAGGCTAAAGAAGCAGAAACAGGACCATCAATTTCAGAAGTTCCTAGACATACTGAAGTAGGTCCATATCAACTTGCCACTAGTTGAGGCTATTGAACAAATACCCAACTATGCCAAGTTCTTAAAGGACATAGTATCCAAACGACGAAGGGTAGGAGAATTTTAAACGGTGGCAGCCACTAAAGGTTGCATGGCCATGCTACATAATCGCATGCCACCCAAACTAAAAGATCCTGGATGCTTCACAATTCCTTGTGCGATTGGAGATGGTTATAAAGGAAAGGCCCTATGCGACTTGGGAGCAAGCATCAACTTAATGCCCAAATCAGTTTTTTAAAAACTTGGAATTGGACGAGAAAAATCAACAACAGTACTGCTCCAACTTGCAGATCGGTCCTATAATCATCCTGAAAGTAAAATCGAGGATATTCTGGTGAAGGTTCACAAGTTTATATTTTCTGCCGACTTTCTTGTCCTTGACTGTGAGGCCGACGACAATGCATCGATCATATTGGGTCGACCTTTCCTTACTACTGGATGCACCATCATTGATGTGGAAAATGACGAGCTCACAATGCAGATAAATGATCAACAAGTCATGTTGAACGCCTTCCATAATCTTCCAAATTCAGACGCTCTAACAAAATGTAAGGCTCTCCACACAACAAATCAAGGTACTAAAACATCCTACCTGGACAGCACGCTCGACAGACTGTTCGGTAAAAGAATAAAACCCAAAGGAGAAGCCGAATGAACTAAGGGGACTGGCCAACTTATAAAGACAGATACGGGCCAGAAAAAGATAACGAAAGTGGGAGATGCATTCATATGCACTCCACAAGTAACCTAATCTCTTCCCTTCAAATTTAATTATTATATTAGGATTAGTCTATATGTTATTATTTTCAGTATTTTTTTATTTCATGTTACTATGTTTTGGTTTTAGTATTCTAATATTTTATTATCAGTATTTTTTTAGAATAAATAAAGCTATGAATGTAGAAAAAAATTATGCCACAACAGGAAGTCTGCTGTCGCGGCAGCATAATGGGTCATAATCGCAGAATTCCTAACAGGCAGAAACAGTGTTACGACTCTCTGCCGAGAAATCCGCCGGCGTAGTAACTGTACAACAAGGCAGTAAATGCCTAACGGCTATTTTTTAACAGTCATATTTTTACAGCCTATATAAGCAGACTCATTGTTGTGTATTATTTACTTTGCATTCTTGTTTTTACTTTCTTGAACAATCTTGCTCTCACTATCTTTCAAATCTCACAAATACTCTCTGCATTCTTACCCGCAGTCTTGCACTTTATAGCCTATTTTCAAGAACATCTCCTCAATATTCAAATCATCCATGGCAACATACAGACGATGAAGA
Source organism: Abelmoschus esculentus (assembly GCA_035048815.1). NCBI lineage: Eukaryota > Viridiplantae > Streptophyta > Magnoliopsida > Malvales > Malvaceae > Abelmoschus > Abelmoschus esculentus. The sequence continues at coordinate 12,914,112 of JAUCBN010000007.1, read as the reverse complement.
AGACGGAGATGAAGTCACGGCCCCACTGCAGAAACAAACACCCACCAGAGTACAGCCACCCCAGTAGGCAAAAACACAACAATCACCAGGACAAGGATCACGAATGAAAGCATCGGTAGGAATACCTAGGAGGGCAGCTATTTCTAGCAGCTCTTCTGAATCACAATCAGAATCTATTTAATCCCTGCTGCTTTACTATCCTTGTTTTCTTTTGCATGTTATATATTTTGAGCATTGAGAATAATGCTCGGTTTGAGTTTGGGGGAGATTACAGGTGCAGAAGCACTGCCGAGGCTATCCACTGCCGAGGCATTACCATAAAAGGGAGTAGATTTTTTCTATTTTTTTTAATATTCTCTCTTCTTAAATTTATGTTTGTAATCTTGCATTACCCTACGTCAGTTTTGCTTTAGTTTACTCTTTTAAGGCTATAGAAATTTTTCTCCTTACAATGGCCAAGTTTTGTTTGGAAGGGTTAACCATAGGATACTCATGGAATAAAACTTAGAAGCTTGCTTTAGGATTAGAAAGAAAATAAACACTTTTTGGACTTTTTTGATTTAGGAGTTCTTTTAATAAACTTAGGTGATAAAGACTTAGAACCTTTCGAAAAAATAACTAGATGTGCCTATCACCGGCTTTAGTTTTGCTCTCCTTCATGCTAGAAGTGCCCGAAACTGGCTCTAGTATGCTAAATAGGTGGTTAATAAGAAAAAGAATAAATAAGAAAAAGAAGGAAATAGAAAACGCATATCTTGAGGTACCCGAAATTGGCTCAAAACTTGTTGTTTTAAGGAGATAGCTTTAGTCCAAGATTCTACTGGTCTTGAACTTAGATTTTATCTAAGAAAGCCTTGAATCAGCCATATCCATTAAACGCACACACTCACCTAGCCTTATAGCTTGTTTCTTAGTAAAAGCCCTTGGGTAAACTAGTGGCTAAAAAGGAGAGATAGATATGACCATGGTGGAGAGAATAAATGGAAAGGTAAGACCAAAGGGGAGTAAGGTTCGGCAATTTGATGTTTGGCATTGCTTGAGGACAAGCAATAGTTTGAATTTGGGGGTATTTGATGAGTGCCTAAAAGGCAGTTATTTACTACCTTTCTCATGGTACTTTAAGCATCTATTATACATCAACTTGAATCGAAATATAGACTCTTTTCTCAAATATTAGATATTTCATTATCATCACTTACAAAGTCAATATTTATAGAGAATACAGATATTATTATATATTCTGTACATGTAGGAATATCCAGAGCCGAAGCGACAGTGAAGTAGTGTTATGGCCGAGGCAGAAGACAAGGTCAAGGCAGAAACCAATGTGGCAGCATCAACAATAGAGGCGTGTGGAAAGATAAAAATATAGAGAATATTCTAGAAACTGCAGCGCATAAATTGGACCAGGCTAGAGCACTAAAAGCCCAAGTAAGAGACCAAGCGGGAAAACCCTTCTAGAAGGCGACAAACTTGGAAATATCAAATTCCTTGAAGAAGACTTGTTTCTTACTCCAAGTTGAAGTCTATTTAGGAAAGGTTTGCCCTAGGTTAAGACTATAAATACCCTAGCCGACCACATTGTTTAGGAGAGCTGATTTTTAGAAAAACCCTTCCTCCCTAAGAATTGTACTTAACGATAATATGTTCTAAACTTCTTAGGGATAGATGAAGGTTGTCGATGCTAGTGAGAGGAGATTGATTCTTGTATCTTTGTTCTTATGCAATAATAAAATCAAAGTTTGCTTATCCTATTGTCATTCTTTATTCTTATATTCAAGCTCGAGAGGGAAGTTTGCAAGTAATCTATTTATCTAGCATCGAGAGGTGTAGATTCATGAAAGGGATAAGTACGATGTTATAGACACTAACTCGGCCTATATTCTTTTGGAGGCACCGGGAGATAGGTTAAGAGTTTTAGCAGCTAAAAGAAATGTTGGATTGGTTGGTGGTTATCTTTGATTTACGTCAAGAGGTATCGTCAAGGACTGGTCATCAACAGCACTCTGACTCAGAGATGAGCTGAGTCACTTACAAAAACTTTGCTGAACTTTGATACCTCTACCCAAGAGCAAGAGATTGCCACAGCAGAGGAGCACCAATATTGTCGAGGCGGTATCTGCAGTACTGTCGAAGCAGTGTTGTGTGATTGCATTGGACAAGAAGAAGATCAATTGAATCCACTAATTGACGCAACTGGATCCTACCCACTTTCTCTATAATCGTTCTCAACCTTTTTATTTTATGTTTTGTTATTTAATTATTTAGTTAGATAAAACAAATTAACTTATTTGTGTTTTTATTTTATTTTCAAGAGCAAGGGAACAAGAGGAAACATATTAAGTATATCAATCTCTATGGAGATGATACACGATATACTTATCATTTTATTACTTGACGACGTGTACACTTGCACTCAAATTGCGCTTATACAATGTCCATCAATTATCAATGTCGATTTGATTTTTGTTTCACTTATTACCAAATATGACATAATATATTGAGATCTCCTTATTATCATATACTTGAGTCATGTCAATGTCTCTGATAGAGACCTTTTAATATCTTTTAGAGATTTTAATAATATGTTGATTCCTCGATTAGATCATCATAAAATATATCTCATTGTCTGTTTAGAGGATTTTTGGAAACTACTTGTCTACCATGCTTTAAGCTTAAGTTAGACTTATTAGCAACTAAAGTTTATCATTCTGAGATATCAAATTTAATCGGAGCATTCATAGCTAGTATATGTGACTTACTCTGTTAGGGTCAACAAAATCATATGACAATTGATTGATTTGCTAATTGAATTATCCTTTGAACTTATAGTTCACATTGTTTAATACGTGGATAAAACTAAAAAATAATAATTTATTCAAACTTATTTCTTTTTCCAGCTATTTTATTTTCTCCCCTAATATTGGGTATACTAATTCATAAGAATGATAGTCAGTAAATTGAGTTGTATAAATTCCATATTAGAAACTAAAAATATTTAATTATCAAGGGAAATTTAAATCTAACATATATTACCAACAGAACTCATATTTGTGCATTATGGTGGAGCAATTAGAACGTATACTGCACACCAAAAAATCTAAGATTAGAAAAATTTGATTCTTGACCAAAAACCTTTTTTAATGAGAACTTATGATCATTTATTGGCTTGATATAAATTAGAGATACTACATGTAAATGAAATGTCATCAATATTATCAAGATCGATTGTCTTTATAAGATAATCTAGAAAATGTTCTCGTAATTTTATCAATTGAGCAAGTAGCCTCGCAAACACCAAGTTACGAGTTAATAACATGGATACATATGTCCACCTAGTCGATGGATCGATTAAAATCATAAAATATCTAGATGAACTATAAGAAAAGTGAATGGGCCCACATTTATCATCTTGTATCCGTTCCAAAAAATTATTAGATTTACACTCTATCTTAGTTGATGATGATTGAGTAATTAGATTGCTTTGGTAGCAAGTATCACATGAAAAAAATACCTTGAAGAAAATTTTAGTTCTTCAATAAATGACTACATGAAAGTGTTAACAAATTTTTGAATCATAATTGAACTGGGATGGACTAACCGGTCATGTTAAATAAAATTATCAGGAAACATCTAGTTTACAATAGCATGAGCTTCAATTTGTATTAATTTTTCTATATTACAATATGGATAACAATGAATGTATTTTTGTCAAGATTTTTTATTGCCCTGGATTATACTCATAATATTGAGATATTCAACATCTCATTGACAAATATTCTCAATATATTTTTACAAATATCTTTAAAACTTAATAAGTCTTTTTGCGACTTTGACGAGTATAATTCACTGTAAATATGGAATAAAGTTTTATTTGACAATAATATATTTTCTTTCTCGGAGCTTTTTGTTATATTAGTACTTTCAGATATAGTACTCACATTATTCCATTGCATTTAAAATGGGAAATTATGCATAATTATGCGCCTTTTAATATATGCTTTATTTCATCACTTCGGGGAATGAAAAATATGTGCTTTGTACCATTCACTTTAGAGAATAAAAAATATTAGGCATAAAGATAATTTTCACCCTTAACGTTTGTAGTTTTTGTCATTTTGGCCCCTATTCTTTTTTGGGATAAATTTAGACCTTGACCTATATTTTTTTAACAAATAACTAATTTTTTAACTACCATGATAACTGAACCGTTAAAAATTTAATAATGATAACATGTCATATATATATATATATATGTAATAATATATTTTAAATGACTTAACATTTAATATATCAAATACATACACGCGAAATATAGTTTTATTCCAATCTAAAAATATAAAACAATTAAAATTCAAATAAAATATTAAAAATTATTATTTTTATTTATTAAAAATTAATTAAATCTAAAACAAAAGGCTACTAAACATTCTCAATTTTAATTATAGTAAAATCAAAATTTTATCTAAAAAGGTATGAACATAATCTGAAACTAAAAAGTTTTGTATAATTTGTTACCGATGAATCAAAGATAAATGATTTTGATAACAATCAATTAGATTTTTTTATTATTTTAGTTTAGAATTTAAGTATTTTAGTTTTAATCTAAATTGGAGTTTTAGGGTTTTATAAAGATATTTTTGTTAGGGTTGAGAATGTTTAGTAAATTTTTATTTTGGATTTAATTAATTTTTAATATTTTATTTAAATTTTAATTGTTTTATATTTTATACTAGAATAAAATTATATTCTATGTATATGTATATATTTAATAAGTTAGACTATATGTCATTTAAAATATATTATCACATATATATGACTTGTTATTATTATTATTAAATTTTTAACGGTTCAGTTATCATGATAGTTAAAAAATGAGTTATTTGTTAAAAAGACATATATCAAGGGCTAAATTTATCCTAAAAAAAGAATAGGGGCCAAAGTGATAAAAATTATAAACGTTAAGGGTGAAAATTATCTTTATGCCAAAACATTAAATCGATTATCTATCAAAGATAAACTCTCAAGAGTTCTTCTAAAGCATTGATATTTCAGTACTTTGAGATATGATACTCACATTTTCTCACTTGTCTTGCATTTAAAAGGAAAAATATTTTTTTGCTTAAGTACAGTATGAATACTTGCATTGTCTACTTGGCATAAATATCCTCAATTCATTGTATATTTTATTCTGGAAGTAATAATATTCTTCAAAGGATAAATTAACATAAAGCGTAAATAAATAACTTGACAATATTCAATTGAGTTGAACCAACAATATCATAATTATTTTCTCCACAAAGAAAATTTGTTTACATGTTCTTTCATTTATCATTCATGATTATGGATAAAGTCCATAATACTTTAGGGTTTAACAAGTACGAGACCAATAATTTGTAGCATTGCATTGATAACATAAAGATTTTGATATTATCTCTATCATTCTTGTCATCTTTATAATCCCACTTCTGGTGGATATAAACATTCTTAAAAAGATCATCTTATCCATGTTTATTTTTATGGACTCAATCACGACCACAATTACTAATGTGTCATTTATTCTTTCCGCTATAAAAAAATCGCATTCACTTTAAGGAATAGAACAGAGATAATAGGTATTTAAAACCCTTTTACGATTGTGTTTACAGGACAATATTATTGTGTGAAAAGTGGAGTATATTTTTCTAACATATCCTCATCAGTGATATCCTAGTACATAACTGAATTTTATTCACTAAGTATATAGTGAATTATCATGTTTGATTCACTTCAAGGAATGAAACAAATCTAATTATCGCATGGAATAAACATCATGCTTGCATTCACTTCAACGAATGATATAAATCCAATAATTGCATGAAATAAGTATCATGAATGCATTCACTTCAGGAAATGCCTCTCATAAAATTCTTGGATCAAGATGATTTTCGTAACTTGAACTTTGAAGAAATCTATAGTCAAGTTTTTCGACACAAAAAATATTGCTTTCAAGAAAATATAGACTCTATAACATTTAAAATATTAAATAGTAATTGATCAACCAGTATAAATGTAATACATAAAAAGAACAAAAAAATAATCCTCATACGTGATACTGTTAAACTAGTCCACAATGTCTTTTTAAAAAAATATCCTTTGAGAACACTAGCATCGTTAAACAAGATGTCTATCCAATATACTCGAAATAAACCAACATAATAGATTTAAAGGTTCAATACTTATTCCAATATCATGTAATACTTAAAACATAATTAAAAACACAAACTTTCATCATCAAAATAAACAATTATTTTTCATAACTAAAGACAAAAAATTTGAAATTAAATAGATGCAAAACAATACCTGTATATGGCATTGTATTTTAAATGCATGATAATTTCACGCTTTGAACAACTATACCTTAATTTGAGAATAATTAATTATCTACTATATCGAGATAAATAAGTAAACATACTGTACTTTTCAAGCTAAGATGAACATATGGTAGATCTAGTCACTAATATCTTGTTAAAATCCTTTTCGGGAATTTGACACACATCGTGTAGCGTTAAAAATAATTTTTTTATTCTCAAATAATAAATAGGAAACTAAATGTAGTCAGTGAGAAGTAAGAGTCGATCTCACTGGGACTAGAAACTTCTTGATTATGTTTGTCGATTGATGATTCAAAAAGAGGATTTAATTGTGTTTGAGTAAAAAGGGGATTTTTTTCGAATTAAATAAACTAAGTAATTGAAGAAATTGAAATTAAGAAAGTAATTTAATAAAATAAAAACTAGCCTTAGACTTTCACTTTGACTCGATTTTAATTGATCATCGAAAAAATATTTTTACTTCTGGATTTTACGTCGGTACTTAGCATTCAAGGTTCAATCCTTGAAGCAAAACTTTCAAACCGAATACCCAACTACTATCTTTGATATTGGTTGCATGGATTAATCCACCAACTCAGTGTTTGTAGACAAAAATGTTTAAATCATTAAAACTAACTTGGATTATGTTACTTCAATAATAACTGATCCAAACTTAGTTTTCTTCTTAGTAATCAATTTGCTAAGTGTGTTCTCAGGAAGTCAGATTACTTCAATAACCGATCTTTCCTCCCACACAAGTAATCAAATCAACGCCTTGACTAAAGTCAATCTTTAGTTTTGAAATCAATTTAATTTTGGAAATAAATTCAAATAAAACTGAAGAAATAAAAAGAAGAAATTATTGATGTGTTTTTCAATCCTCACATTTGGATCTATTCATTGCTTAAGCCCTTGGTTATGGAGAAATTAGCCGAGCATAATTTTGGAAAGAATTATGCTCGATGTAATAAATAAAATAAAATAAAAAACAAGAAAATAAATAAAGAAAACTTTTATAAAACCTAAAACAAAGAGATAGAATTCAAGAAAATGAAGGATGAGTTTTAGGCTTACCTAAGGTGGGTATTTATAGCCTTCTACAAACCCTAAAAATAAGAGGATAAATCCAAGATAATGCTAAAAATATTAAATTCAAATACAAAAAGATAAATCATAATTTAAAATTTAAATCTCGGTTGATAAGCTATCATATGCTTGTTAACGTCATCTTCTAGAAGTTGTTGTCCAAGTGTCATATCAGATTTTCATGCCCAAATTCGTGCACACCAATTCAAACTCGATTTAGAAAATAAAAAAAAAACTTCAGAAATCAGCCATTAAAGTGCATTTTCCAGATTCAAATTCTTACACAAAAACATACGAAAACACTTAGATCGGTAATATAATTTGATGAGTGCCAAAAAGGCAGTTATTTACTACCCTTCTCATGGTACTTTATGCATATATTATACACCAACTTGAACTGAAATATGGACTCTTTGCGCAAATATTGGATATTCCGTTATCATTACTTACAAAGTCAATATTTATAGAGAATGCATATATTATTACATATTCTTTACATGCAGGAATATCCAGGGCAGAAGCGGCAGTGAAGCAATGTTGAGGCCGAGGCAGAAGACAAGGCCGTGGCAAAATCCAATGTGGCAGCACCGACAATGGAGGCGTAATAAAAGATAAAAATATAGAAAACATTCTAGAAGATACAGCGAACCAATTGGACCAGGCTAGCGCGCTAAAAGTCCAAGTCAAAGATCAAGCGGGAAAACCCTTCTAGAAGGCGGCAAACTTGGAAATATCAGATCCCTTGAAGAAGATTTGTTCCTTACTCCAAGTTGAGGTCTATTTAGGAAATGTTTGCCCTAGGTTAAGACTATATATACCCTAGCCGGCCACATTGTTTAGAGAGTCGATTTTTAGAGAAAACATTTCTCCCTAAGAATTATACCTAAACGACAATATGTTCTAAATTTCTTAGGGATAGGTGAAGGTTGTCGATATTAGTGAGAGGAGATTGATTCTTGTTTCTTTGTTCTTATGCAATAATAATATCAAAGTTTTCTTATCCTATTGTCATTCTTTGTTCTTGCATTCAAGCTCGAGAGAGAAGTTTGCAAGTAATCTATTTATCTAGCATCGAGAGGTGTAGATTCATGAAAGAGATAAGTACAGTATTGTAGACACTAACTCGGCCTAGAGATAGGTTAAGAGTTTCAGCAGCTAAAAGAAGTGTTGGATTGGTTGGTGGTTATCGTTGATTTACGCCGAGAGGTATCGTCAAGGATTGGTCATCAACAGCATTCTGACTTAGAGATAAGCGGAGTCAACTACGGATACTTTGTTGAACTTTGATGCCTCTGCTCAAGAGCAAGAGATTATCACGGTAGAGAACACCAATACTGTCGAGGCTATATCTATAATACTGTCGAAGCAGTATTGTATAATTACATTGAACAAGAAGAAGATCAATTGAATCCACTAATTGACGCAGTTGGATCCTACCCACTTTCTCTATATCGTCTTCAACCTTTTATTTTATGTTTTGTTATTTAATTATTTAGTTAGTTAAACAAATCAACTCATCTGTGTTTTTACTTTCTTTTCAGGAGCAAGGGATCAAGGGGAGACATATTAAGTATACCAATCCCTATGGAGACGATACACGATATATTTATCACTTTATTACTTGGCGACATGTACACTTGCACTCAATTGCACTTTTATTACACGCATCATAATTCATCAAATCTAGGAGTAATTAAACATAAAATATTAACTATTTTAAACACTTATCAGAATTGTCGACAAAAACCACAATAATTGAATCACTCTATCGCTATACAAACACCAAATAACCAATAATTTTTCAAAAATTAAAAATCAAGTTAAAGATCAATAAAGAAAAATAATCGATAATTAAAATACAATAGAGGGAGAATAATTTATCTTTGATTCATGTTAGTAACAAATTCTTTTCAATAACTCCTTTAAGATTCGAATGATAAACACCTTCATTGGTTAGAGCCTCATGCTGACAACGTGTTGTGAATAAAGTAAAGAAAAAGAACAAAATAGATGAATAAAGATGAGAGACAGAAAAAGAGAGACTTGTATTATATTCTCAAAGTAAGATATACAATGTCTTTTTTCAAAAGTCTATATTTACAGGCATGAGATGGAAGTCTTAATTCCAATGAGAATTAAACTCTAATAATAAAGTACATTAAAATTTTATTTAATATATAAATATTCACCATAAATAAAGATATTCGTAACAAAAAAATTGCTATTTTATTTTTATCCTTAATTGTTAATACTAATATATTAAAATTTTCAATAAAAATTAAACTCTAATAATAAAGTACATTAAAATATTATTTAATATATAAATATCCACCATAAATAAAGATATTCAGAATAAAAATTGCTATTTTATTTTTACCCTTAATTGTTAATACTAATATATTAAAATAATATTAAATACAATAATTATTATTATACTAAATTAATATTTTAATAATAAATACAATAATTCTTAAATATAATAATTAATAAAATAATATTAAAAATCAATATTTTATATAAAAAATAGTATAAAACTTTAATATTATAAATATTAAATATAATAATTATTTATATATGAAATTAATAATTAAAAAATTAATAATGTTAATAAATTTTATGAGAAACAATTTAAATATCATTTTAGTTTATTTAATTTTACTTTGTAATATCGTGTATAAAATAAACATTTTGTGTTTTTAAAAACACTTTTTAACTATAATATCAAAGTCTAAAATTTTACAATTAACTTATTAAAATCACTTCTTGATAATATTTTCTAAATCATTTTTTAAAACAATATAATACTATATTTAATTGTTTTTAATAAAATATACATGCCCCTCATATTTTTTAATTAATTATATATATATACTTTACCCCCTAATCTTAATTTTTTACTATAATAGTTCATAACTTTTTTAAGGTAAAACTATATTGTGCAGTTAATATACATATTGACCAATAAATTCATATACAATTAGTACGCAAATCTCCTTCTCCCATCTTTGTTCTTTATTTTCTTTACGCATCGCTAGTGGCACGTATTTTAAATAATGATAGTTGATCGTTTGATTTATTATTTTTTTATTTTATTTTTAATTTTAATAAATTATTTTGTTCTTATGACATGATTTTATTCTATTTTTTAAAACATTTTTCTTTGTCATTTGGTATGATTTTTTTTTTGTTTAATTTTTTTATTAGAGTTGGATCCAACGATATCACGACTAATCAAGATGACGTTTTTTATTTTATATTGTTGATCTTTTTATCTCGGACCCTCGAATTAAATTTGGATATGCGATTACATTTATCATTTTTTATTCGTGATTAAGTTGTGATAATGTCTTTGTTCTTAACATATTTTTATTGTAATATATATTTTTATATCGTTTGTTGATGATTTTATCTATCATCATAAATTTTGTTGATGTTTGTATCTTTTTTTTTTATTTCAACTCTTTAGATTAGGTTTTTATTTTCTCCTTGTCTGATTCTCTTATGATCTCGTAACGCTAATTTTGTTTAATAGGTGTATATCTGAATTTAAGTGTTTTAATTATTAAAATGTGAAATTTTATTTTAATTTCGGATATATCATCATTTAATAAAATTAGTGAATTCATATTTTTTAAAAATAGTATACAAATGAAATTATAACTTAATTACGATATTCGTAGAACTACAAATAAAATCAGTTATTATGAAACGCGATGTATAAATTGATTAGAATATATCTGAATAAAAAATTTAATAAATCCAAATAAGATATGCATAATAAAATTTAAACTTATATTTTGAGTGAGTGGGATCGTCTTTACCTAAATTTTACACTTCACTAATGAGTTTAGAACTCTTTTAGCCGATAAGCCAAGATTAGTAATAAAAATATTATCCCCCAGCGTGTAATCTTGACTCCACCACCCACTTCCATCTGCCAAATAATCTTCCTAAAGCCGATTCCTGAGGCAATGGCTTTTTGAAGTATTGAGTGTTGCTCAGATCATTCCGGCATTCGGCAATCGGCATACGTTTTGTACGAGGTGTGGTCAGTGTTGGGTTGGCGTTAATAAAAGAGGGTGGTGGTCAACTAATGCAACTGCTAATAACTGATACACAATCCTTGAGTTCAACATTTACCTTATGCCAAAACTACACACAAGAAAGGAAGAAGGAAAAATCAAATATTCCGGTGACCGGTAACGACTATATCTCAAAGATTTTAATATTTTTTATTTAATAATTGAAATAATAAAAATGTGAGATAATTATCGATAGAAATTTATTAAATTTTTAGTTTTTATGTATTTTTCGATATTAAAAAATAGATTTTTTTTTTTAATTTTTTTGAGTGTATCTTTTTTTGTGTTATATATGTCTCAACATTTGATATCTACAAGGAAGGTAATGTCTAACTCAACAAATAGTAACAATACGTGCCTTTTTAAATTGTTGGGTAACCTACATGAATAATGCTTTGATTATGACTTGATTTTTTGTTGAGATTTATTTCGAGTATGAGACATTATAAATATTTTTCCTTAATAATTAATAAATTGGTCCAATCCAACTAAAACTAAATGATTAATGTGACATGACGGTTAATAAATTTTGCATAACAGTAAATTTAACTTTTAACCTTTATATTCTATTTTGGTCATAAATTTAAAATTTTCGCTCTCAACTTTAAACATTATATCATTTTAGTTTTTTAAATCTTAAATTTTACCTTCTTCTCTTTTAAAAACAAAAGATATGCATTTTTCGCTGTAAATATTTTATTGTAGTTGATTACCGTCGACATCAATGGAGGTTCTGCTTCTCCAACAATTTTTCATTGCTCATAAAAATAAGTTGTAGATGAGTACCATTAACATCAATAATGTTTGTTTTTCGAAGAGAAGAAGATGGAGTTTAGGATTTAAAGGATTAAAATTTAAGATCAAATTAAAATAATATATAAAAGTTTAGGGTTAAATTTATTATTTTACAAATTTTATTAACTATAACAATATATACGGTTTATTTTTAATAAAATTGAATTAATTTATTAATCGTAATTAATCGAGAGACCTATTTATAATTTTTCATAGTTAAAAAATCAAAAAAAAAATTACATCACAATCGAAGAATTATTTATATAATTTACCTATAATTGTTTCATGAAACTAAGAATTTTATATCCACGTCATCATTTCTTTCTTTCTTGTCCTCAAACATTTAGTGCACGTTTTTCACATCCCTTTTTCATCAAAGTGGCACTTATAGATAAATTTGGAACTCTGCATCTATTGATATATAATATCCCATGTGAAGAAAACTAGTAATGCACAAGGCCTAACTCGCGTAAAGTAACGAGTCTCACTCGTTTAGTTGGATCACCCCTGACTCGGACCTCATCTCATAGGAAAATTGAATTTCACTCGGTTATCATCGTATAAGCAAACTTAGGTTAAAGTGCAACAGATGATTTTCTAAAGAGTTTAGATTATTACGACTCTAATAGGTCACATTTTTAAAATGATGCCAAAATTAAAATCATATCTAAAAATTATGTCATTTATTTAAAACATCTGAAATGATTATTTTTTTGAAATTAAAACCGTATTTAAAAATTATGCCATTCACTTAAAACGTTCCTTATTGAATAAACAATTGTTTGAAGAAGAATTCATGTAAACCCATGATATAGACAAAATGAAAGTTGACACCATAATCCTACCGATATAAATACATAAATTTATAAATAACCTCCATGTACATGGTCCGTACACTTTTACCACATCATATACCTACACAAGACAACCTTAAATCGAGTAGATATAAATATATCTTGCATGTTATGGAGCCTCTTTTTATATATACACATGTTTCAACATCACATTAGAGAATATAGATAGATATAGCTCAATTATATAGAATATAAAATTCATAATTTTATAAATTGTTGTATCATTGGATAAGTAAAATAAGTATCATATCTAGGCATAGACAGAAGAGGCAACCGTCACTGTAAAAAAATATATTTTTAATGACATTAAAAATGGTCACAAAAAGTATTAAATTTTATCACTTACGGTGACCATTTTGTTTATTCGTCACCAGTCGTCACTAATAACTCCGTTATTATTGTATTAGTGACAATTTTTATATATTTCGTCATAATTAATTATATTTTTTGTGATTATACTTTTCGACACAAATAATTATTAATAGTGACTAAAATTTAGACAATAATATTATTCTTATTAGTGATAAATATTTTATCACAAATACATATTTAAATAGTATAGAAAATATGTTGTCACTCCCAATATTAAAAAAGTAATTATATTTTTATTTGTAATTATTTTTGTTATGGTTTAAACTAATCACTAATTGTCTTCGAAATTTAATAGAGATTTTATATTATTTTTAATTTACTAACCTTTAACCTTTTATTTGATCATTGAAATTTAATTATAGATGATGTAGCACATTCATAAGTTAATCTTTTAATAAATAAATACAATGCATGATTTCAAGGAGGATCGAACCTAGAACCTTTAGGACGTGAGTGCATGTCATGACCTGAGTTTCGGGACTCGGAGTCGGGTTAACCCGAGGTTTGGACCATGTGTTTGGGCCTTGTGTGTCTTGTTGGGCTTGGTTTTAATTGAGTTTTGGTTGGGTTGAGAAGAGAAGGCCTTGGGGCTTTTTGGTAATTGGCTAAAAATATGAAAAAAGGGGTCTTGTGACATTTAGTTTTTTGTATGTTGCAGAGATTGTGAGATCACCCCCATAAACCCTTTTTTCTTCATCCTTTTGCCATTTCAAGAAACCATCATAGGTAAGGTTTTTAAGGTTTAGCTTGTAGAATCTCGTTTTAAGCTAGGAGGGAAGTTTGTTCAGCTTTGGAGGATCTTTCTAGCAAGGTAAACTTTGTTTAACATGGTGGAGATAGGTATTTAGTGGGGGTTTTGTGAAAGAACGAGAATAGTGTTGTAGGAAGGTGTTTCCTTAAATTATCTAGATAGTGTGGTAATTATTTGGTCATCTTCCTTGTAGTTGGAGAGCAAGGAGAGCCATCAAGGTGCTTCTGCAAGGAGAAGGTTTTAAGGCTGGTTAAGGAGTTTCTTCTGCTTGTTTTGAAGGTTGGTACACTTCCAAATTCTTTGCATTTTCATGTGCATCATCATTGTAACATGCTTGATTGATTATGTGATGATTTAGCTAGGATAAAGCCTTTGCATGCTTTAACGGTGTCCTAATTTATAGTTGATGGAAATGAGTAAAATTGATTAGAAACTCACTTAAATTACTTCATAAATAAGTAGGAACGATTTGGGATCGATTGGGTTAGTTTTGGTTAAGGTTCATAAAAATTTGAAGTGGTAGACTTGTATTTCATGCAAGAGGTATCGATACCTTTGGTATGGGTATCGATACCCTAGAGAGGAAAATGGGTTGTTTAAGGCAGGTGTATCAGATCACCTTGACCGTGTTTCGGAACGGAACCATCCAATGGTATTTTTGGTTTGATGCTTGTATCGAAACAAGGGTATCAAAATAAAGGGGAGTGTTTCGATACTAGGTGTTTTGATACCCCTTATGTGGGCGTATCAATACACCTGGGCTTTTCGCCCAAAACTTTAAAGGATAAGTTAGGAGGTTCTATAGTTTATGTTATGAGTTCACATGGGTCGTTTATGACATAAAATGGTTAATGTAACTTGAAATTGGTAAAATAGGTTATGGTATGATAAAATTAACCTTGCATGCTCAATTTTAGCTTGGTTGTGGTTTTGGTTGATATGAGATCCTAGGTGGATCACCTTGTGTAGTATGAGTCATTATTTAATAAGATCCGAAAATGCAGTGAGCGATAATATTGCAAAACAACAAAGGTCATCCGATGTGAGATTCCGGATGATGTATCGAAGATCATCCAATGTGAGATTCCGGGTGATAACTTTGCTCGATGTGAGATTTTGAGCTCCACTCAATGTGAGATTTCGAGTGAAGACTCGATGCGAGATTTCGAGTATATTAGCTTGATGTGAGATTCCGAGTAACCCGATGTGAGATTCCTGGCCGGGTGAGTTCCCGAGTGTCAGGTTGGCAGTGGGCCTCACTCTTGATTTGTTTACTTTATGCTTTGGTTGCATTTGGCATGTCATATCATCATATTATCTCATCTCGCATGTTTATAGTTATGATTCACTTGAAAGCACTGTCGATAGGTTGTGTACCCACTAAGTTTTCGTAGCTCAGCGTTTTGAAATTTGTTTTCATGCGTAGGTAAGTAGATGGAGATCGTGAGGACGTGATGGAGCACCATCAGCTTAGGAATTCAGCATTGATCGGTTGGTAGAGTACAGTTGCTAGATTATTGGGTTATGTATTCGTAGGACCGTTGCTGTAATTGTAACTCTATTTTATTTTGATTTGTCAATGTCAAATGCTTTTATGAAACCTGTATTTTGGAGATCTGATGATATTTTGGATTGTGAAACTACTTTGGATTTAATATCATTTTAAATTATGTCATATTTAACGGTTTGACTCGGATTTAGTTTTGAAATTTTATGGATACGGGTTGGGCTTGAGGCCCAAATGTAGCTCTCGGGTTCGGGGTGTTACAATACTTATCCACTATACCAAAAATTAATATTACTTGAAAATAAAATAGTATTTAGGTTAAATTATAATCGAAATTAATTGTATTTATTTTAAAATATTTATTAATTATAATATTAATTATTATATTAATAATTTAAATATTTTTTTATAATTTCTTATACAAAGTACGTGTATGTAGAAGAAACTATTTAGATTTTTTTGAAGAGAAAACTAATTATAATAAAATATTTTAAAAATTCTCAAAATAACTTTTTATTTTATATTAGTCTTTGAATTTTAATTTGGTCCCTTTTAAGTTTTTATACTTTTTAAATTTTGAAATTATGATCTTAACATGAATGGTAGTCTATAAATATGTTAAGTAAAATTTTTAGTCAATTTATTGTACATAAATTGCTTATTTATTTTTTTAATATAATCATTTTTAGTCCTTATAATTTAGTTATATTATTGGTGTCCCGTTAGGAGTATGATATAAATTCTAAAATTTGAAAAATATAGGAATTAAAATTGATCAAAATAGATAAACTAAAACAATAATTTGCACAAAATAGAGACTAATAGAAATATTTTACCATTTGACAAACTAGTTGGTGATAACTTTAATTTTTTTTAATTATAAAAACTATTCATTATTTTGACAATATTTAATTTCTCGTTACTTTTAATTTTTATTAGTGACAAAATTTATCACAACAAAAAAGAAATTTTAAGTGACAAGTAATTTCATTGTCACAATAAACCTTAAATAATAGAGACCACTTCACATACCGGTATTATTATGTGTCAAAGTTTTAGTGACAATAAATTTTGTGTCACAATTACAGTCTTTTAGTGAGAATTTTTTATGAAAAATATAATCGTCACAATTATTACTATTATAGTGACCAAATAAAAGTTCTTCACAATTACATATATTAATAGTGTCGCACAAAAATATTATCAAAAAAAATAATATTTGTGATCAAATTATTTTTTCTCACTATCAAATTGTCATTAAAAAACTATATTGTTTTAGTGCGTCCAAGACCCGTCCTATCCAGGGCCTAAAATTTTTATAATTAAATATATTTATAAAAATATTTTATATTAATAATATGATTTAATTTTAATATATTATTAATATTTTAATATTTTAATATTTATTATTATAGATCTAATTTTATCTCAATATTTATTATAAAAGACCCTAATTTTTTTCGATATTTATTATCAGGGTATACACTAAAACTTAGTTTTTCTATAATTTTTTTTGTTAATAACTCTTTTTTTTTCAATGTTTGTTATTTACTAACATACTCAAAGTTTATTCACCGGGGAAACTATTACGCTAGTCATTTTCGTTTATCCTCAGTACATTTTTTGTCACCGCTTTTGAAAACCGACTAGTAAGGTCACTACCGTTTTCGAGATGTAAAGTTTTGGTCACTCCAACGTTAAATACCGTTAAATATTGACGAAAAGATGATCTAACACAACAAAAAATTGATAAATTATTTAAATGATCTTTAAACTATTATTATACTTTTATTTTATCTTTAAATTGACTTAAAAATTTAAAATTTTATCTTTTCATCATCTTTTCAAATAAAACCTAACCCTAATCTCAAACCCCCAATCCTCACCCCAAATAATATTCCCAAATCCTTATATGATATGCAATTTTCAGTAAATTAGTTTAACCATGTTAAACAACGATAACTGATTGAAAAACCAAATTGAAGAATCAATCCATAAGAGCTCTATATTTGAAGGATTATAATGCTATATGGAACTTAAAGACTCAACCCTAAAGTAGCCGCTAGACATCCAATAAGCAAAACCTACAGTCCTGTAAAGATGCAATTACGTGACACATTCTTACCATTATCTAAAATTATAGATCCAACCGATAAGAAAACCAGAAGAAGAACCATGTATAAACTATAGCCTGATCTTTACTGATTGATGTTTCGGCCTTGTGCTACTCTTACTTGTTTTGCTGCAACTTGTTTATCCGATAAAGGCAAATAGTAGATCTGAGGAATCGCTTTGGTTTTCCAAAACAAATCATCCAGAGTGACAATAGGAAGATCAAATTTCTTAGGAGATGGCGCGGAAGAAGGTCTATAATAATAATCATTGAAAAATATGTTTTAGTAATTAGGTGATTAAATATAACCATACCAATAAATATAACTTTAAATAATTATATGATCCAAATGTAACCTTTAATAATTGGGTAATCCAAATGTAACCATACTCATAAATAAGTGATTTAAATATAACTTTAAATAATTAGATAACTCAAATGTAACTATACTTATAATTAAATGACCTCCATTTCAGGTTGTAAAAGATAATGAAGAAATAGTGATTGAGTCGGATGATATAGAATTGAAGAACTCATCGTCGGATAGTAATCTTCAGGTAGATGAGGAGCCACGTTCATCGAAGTTTGAAAGAATGGAAGAGGAAGGGGCTAGGGCTAGAAAGGCATATGACAAACCTGACATGTGAAACGATGGATTATATTTAATAGTTCCAGGCCTTTGTCGGGTATGACGTTGTTTCCCAACGAAAGGGGTAGCTTTCCATAAGTATGGCCTTGAAACAACGTTGACTGTGAGAGAGAAAACGATTGAGGTTAGGAAGGAACCTGACAGAACTGAAAGTATCAATGGGCTCAATAATGAAAAGTGATCCGATAGCCAATGAAATAATAACGAAAAAAGGATTGTGGAATTGCAGGGGACGCAATAGATGTTTTTATGTATAGGTATGTTTTAAATTTAGGATTTTAAGATTTAAAATTTGTAAGTTTTATATAAAGATAATTTTATTAAACAAAGAGAACAATATATACAAAGGCCAACATCAAGAAAACAGGGGAAAAGAAGAAAAACACCGAACAAAAAACAAATATAAAATAATCAAATAACATGATAAAAATAGAATAAAATAAAACAAGATATCAAACAAACAAGAAAAAACTAACAGAAAAAAAAAACAATAAACACCCTAAAACGATGTGAGCGAGAAGAATCAGAATTATCATCCATTCGTCAAGTTATTTGTCATTCTTGAAGATATAAAACAATACAAAAACATTGATAGTGATACAATAAAAAATCTTAAACAATAAATTTTATGATTATATAGAGGCTATCATAAAAGTTGAAAAAATAATAAAAAACAATATCAAAGCACCAACTGTTTAAAAGTAAAAGATAAAACCAACAATAAATTTCTTTTATCATGTATTAAAAGAATCTTTATAAAAAAATTCTAACAAAAGATTCAAAAGGTTCTCACAAAAGAACATAATCAACGACATTAAAAAAATATCTATAAATGAATTTATAAATGGATGAAATATAACATCTTAGAATCGAAAAAAGAGAGACAACGAGATAGAACAATAAGAGTTTATAAAGTACGAAGATAACATGATTTTCTCAATCACTGATTTTAATTCTTATTTTGTCCAATCCAATCCAATCCAATGCTTCTTTCTTATTCTTAAACCTTTCTTCTCACCAAGAAAAAAAACATAAAACCAGAAAGAAACAAAAGCAAAATTTTAAAATAAAATCAAAAGGAACAAAAGCTTTAAATCAATTGGGTGGAATTAGGAGTTAGGAGCTGTTCTTCGATTCAGAGATGACTTGCATACATTTTAAATAACCTTTAAATTATAACATTTAGAAGATAAGGGGTTCATAGTTTAGTGGTAGAGCATTTGACTGCAGATTAAGAGGTCATTTGTATGAACCCAGTTGGGCCCTCTTTTTAAAAAATTTTATATCTTTGTGTTCTATCGGTTTACATTTGGTTTAACCATTTTACCCTCTTTAATTTCCGATTGGTTTTACCATTAACGTAAATGAAAATTTTATTTGGAGTTTCCTCGGGATTAATATGTTAAATTTAGTTGTTGTTTTAATCATAAGACAATTGTGAACCTATTGAGTGATTTAAGGGATAAAACAAAACATTTTTGTTAAAATTTATATGATTCAAATTTAAATAGTGTTGTTTATAAGTGTGTGTAAATTTATTTGAATTTAAAATTAAACCAAAATACTACTGCTTTATAATTAAAAAACTGATAGTAATCTTATACATTAGGAAAAAAATCTAGAATAAAAAATAGAGAGTTTTAAATGGGTTTAAAATTCATGACAAAATAATATAAAACAATAAAAATAAATAATTTATTTAATCGATCAAGTATATTTGTCCACCACCTTATAATTGAATTCCGATATAAAAATATTATATACTATAAGGTATTGATTGATAAGTTATTGAAAAGAATGATATCAATTGAAAATTGATATTTGGGTTAATTACATACGTGACCACCGAATTATTTGAGATATCTATTTTGGTCATCAAGCTATTTAAAAATATTTATTTTAATCAACAAACTTAATAATTCGTCAATTAAATTATTATTTTTTTAAATTAATCTATTTTAATATAATATTGTCGACAAACAAGGATTGAGTTTTCTAAAAAAATGTCAATTTCAATACCCTCTTGGGCTGGGTGATTCTAAAAAGAGGCGGCCTTAAAAAAAGGCTAAAAAATAACATACCGTTTTTCTTACAAAAGTTGTAAGAAATTCGGTACACACTTTTTGGTATATACCGAAATTGTTACAATTTTTGTAAGAAAAATGGTATATACCAAATTTCTTACAAAAACTGTAAGAAATTCGGTTTTTAAACCGAATTTCTTACAAAAAGTATAAGGATTTCGGTATATGCCGTTTTTCTTATAAAAATTGTAAGAATTTTTGTATATACCAAAAAATGTGTACCGAATTTCTTACAACTTTTGTAAGAAAAATAGTACCGTCATTTTTTAGTCTTTTTTTAAGGCCGCCGTTTTGTAGAATTTTCCTCTTGGGCTTGCTTTAAACAAGAAGAGTTTCATATGATTTCCAGACTCACGAAAGTCAACGAATTTCAAAGTTTTGTGGCAGACAATCCGATTACCGACCAAACAGTTAGGGATGTAAAAAGTTGACCCGACCTAAAAACCGCCTGAAACCTGTTCGAGTTAGAATTTTATTTGACCCGGGGACATATGTAATGAACCGATCTGATCTGTATCCGACTGTTGTTGATCCGAACCCGAGTTAGACTTATAACTGTAGTAACCGAACCCGAACTGTATCCGACCGAGAACGACCTGAACCCGATTTCAACATGTGTACTGTAGACCTGAATCCCGACCTGTATCCGACTGAAACAAACCTGAACCCGAGTCTAACCTGACAGATAATTGATATTACCCGACTGAATCGACCCGAGACTTGATTTTACTCGATCTATTTTGAGCTCAACCTGTTTTGAACCCGACCTGATAAATGACCCGACTTGTTTTGAACCCGACATGTTATTGACCTGAACTAATATTAACAAAGACTTAATATTTACATGATATATAATTAAATATATCTATAATTTGAAGAATTTAAAATATTAATAAATATAACTAGGCTTAAAAAAATAGAATTAGACATGAAAATTAATTTAGGATTAATATTTAAATATAGTATTACATATTTAATTAAATTAATTTATTTACTATTTTATTTAATTTTTAATGTTTTTAATTTTAATTATAATTTTAAATTAAATACATGTATTAGTATACATTTAAGTATATATAATATATATTAAATTATATTATATACATATATTAATATATAAATATAGTATATATATATCTATAAATAATAAGTATACAGATATTAATGTATACATCTAATATATATATATATATATATAAGTATACATATATGAATATATATATATAATATACATATAAATATCATAATAAATATACATATATTTTTATTAAGTACTCTAAGTAAAAACAAATAGTATTTGACTTTTGTAATAAATCTAAAATTAAAAATTTGAAGTGAAATTTTTTATTTTAGGGGGAGGAAAATTTGATTTTAGTTGATTGGGTACAGAGGAAATTTGATTTTTTAGCCGCCAAGGGGGGAAGGGAGGGGGAGATCTATACTAGTATATATTATATTATTATATATGTATATTAATATATTATATAGTATGTATATAATATAGTATTAATATAATATTTATAATATATAGTATATATATAATATGTTATATATGTATATTATATGTATAATATTACATATATACATTAAAAATTAATATACATGTATGATATATGTAATGTATATATGTATTATGTATAATATATATACATATATATTATTATACATGTATAATGTACTATATACATATAGTATATATATATATAATGTACTAATGTATACTAAAACATGTGACATATTAACATACATATATATAATACATGTGCTAAAATTAATATATATATTAACATGTATGATATATGTATAATATTATATATATACATATAACATACATATATATATATATAATACATATACATATAGATTATAGCATACATGATACATAATTACATATATATATATATATTAATATATACATGTACTATATACTAATGTATATATACATATACAATATATATAATTACATATTGATATAAGTTATAACATACATATATGATATATATACATATATACATGTATTATATACTAATTACTATATACAATTATACATATACATATGTTATATATACGTAATATATAATATACATAATACATTTACTAATTATTATATAATACATAGTATATTTTCTAATTATTATATATATACATATTATACTTATACATATACATATGTTATATATATAGTATATTTTCTACATATAGTGTAAATTTCTTATATAGTATTATTTTATATAATTATTATTCCATTTATAGTATAAATTCTATATATTATCTATTTTTTTAATTTTTAAAATATATTAAACTATAGTATAATTATTTTATAATGTATTTAAGTTAGATTTTTAATACTTTTAATTAATTTATAATTTTTATAATTTGTCCTTATAACTTACAAGTTAATTTATTTGAATTGATTATTACTAATTTATCTAATTTACTTTAATATTTTTAATTTTTTTAATTGAGTCCTTACAAGTTAGTGTTGATTTTTTTCTAAATTTCAAAAATTTAATCTTTAACTTTATAGTTTAATATTTATTCGTTTTTTTACGTATTTTACAAAATCAATATTAATAATTTAAATTTTTATGAATATAAAATCAAAATTAATTCAACCTGAACATTAATAATATACATACATTAACTCATAAAAAAATTAAATATATATATATTAGTATAGAATTAAGTATATTATATATATTATAAATATATTATATATTACATATAATACATTAATACATATAATATATATATGTATATCATATATATATTAAAATATACTATATATATTAAATTATATTATATACATAGTATACATTATTGTATATTATATACATATATTAATATATACATCTAGTATATATATATAATAAATATATATGTTAACTATATATCTAATATATCTTATATACATATATAAAAATATATATATTAATATATATTTATATATAATATATTAATATATATTTATATGTATATAATATATATTAATATATTTTGGGTGGGTTTAGGGGGTGAGATTTTTATTTGGGGAGGGTGTGTGTTTGATTTTAGGCAGCAGGGGTGTTTGATTTTAAAAGGGGAGATTTAAATATTATATATATATTAATATATTTTTGGGATTTTATGGGGGCGAGGTTTTTTATTTTTGAGGGTTGATTTTAAACGGGTGGGGTGGTGGGGTGGGTGAAATTTAAATTTGAGAGATTTTTTTAATTTTAGGGGGAGATTAAAATTGACGGAAAAATATATATTTTTTAAAAAAATATATTTAATACATATATATACATTAAAAATATGTATAATACATATTATCAAATATATATACATAATATATCAAATATTAAAATAAATTTTTTTTAATTTAGTGATAAATATATCAAATATATATACATAATACATTAATATGTATAATACATATTATACATATATGTATAATATGCCTTTTAAAAAAATATAAGTGTAATACATATATATATACATTAAAAATAAATACGTATGTATGATATATAATGTATATATATAATACATATACATATAAGTATATAATATTACATATTTACATTATTAACATACATATGTATATATATGTATAATGTACTAATATATACTAACACATGTGATAGTATATAACATACATATATGATATATTGAATTATTAATATATATTAATATACTATGTATAATACTATTACTATTAAATAGTATTATTCTTTATTCTAGTATTATTTTACTTTTAAAAATAGTATTATTTTATATATATTATTAATCCATTTATAGTATTATTTTATTTCCAAAAATAGTATTAGTCCATTTATAGTATTATTTCATGTATAGTATATTTTCTACATATAGTATAAATTCCTGATATAGTATTAATTTTATATATACTATTATTTCATTTATAGTATAAATTCTATATATTGTCTAAAATATATTTTTACTATATTAAACTATAGTATAATTATAAATTTATAATGTATTAAAGATAATTTTTAATACTTTTAATTATTACTAAGTTATAATTTTTGTAATTTAGTCCTTATAACTTACAAGTTATGTTTTTGAATTAATTATTACTGATTATTCTAATTTACTTTAATATTTTTAATTTTTAATTTTTGTAATTAAGTCCTTCCAAGTTAATGTTGATTTTTTTAAATTTCAAAATTTAATCTTTAACTTTATGATCTAATATTTATTTGTTTTTTATGTATTTATACAAAATCAAAATTAATAATTTAAATTATTATGAATATAAAATCAAAATTAATTCGACCTGAAACAAAACCGACTTGAAATGAACCCGACTTGAAATGAATCCGACCTGAAATGAATCCGACCTGAAATACAACCAAACTGAAATGGACCCGACTTGACATCTACCCGACCTAAAATGAAACTGCCAATTATCCGATTTGGACCCGAACCGTTTGAACTCGACCTAAAATAAATTTGACCTGAAATGGACCCGACCAGAAACAGACTCGACCTGAAATGGACTCGTACTCGACCCGAATCGAGTCAAAACATCAAATCACCCTGAAATGACTTGTATCCGATTTTACCCGACCTGAAACCCATCCGAGTAACTATTTTTACATTCCTATAAACAGTTGATTCTTTAGACTTTAATGACATATTTGCATAATCTTTTTTGCAAATTAGTCAATGATAACAGTTTCACTTCCCATTTGAAATGTCCAAAATTCTGTCCATATGATAGAGAGTTGAAAAAATATTAAATGAGTTTGGTTTATTATCTTATATAATTCATTAAATAGGTGAATTTTATTAGAATTCACTATAAATATAGTCGTGAGTCAATTATAAAATAATTTCTCAAACAGTTGACAAGAGGACATTTTGGCTCCATACATTACGGTATTAATCAACTTGTTGACTTCAGGACATACTAACTAAGCTCCCAAATAACGACTATAAATAATCCCTCCTTTCTTCCCCATTCATATCGCACTGCGAAGCCCAACCAATATTCCCCATTCGAAAACCATGACTTCCAACTTTTGGATCAAGACCTTGCCAATCCTTGCTTTTGCAGTATTTGCCTTCTTCTTCCAAGCCACTCGATGTTCTCAAATAAAACACATGCAAAGTTGTATACATTAAAATGGCAATGCTTTTGATGAAGCTTTATAATTTTGGTTGCAGGGGAAATAAAATGTGAACACCTTGACCAAGATACATGCGCCTACGTGGTATCATTGGCCGACAAATGCTGCGTGCTAGAGAAGCACGTCAAGAGGAGCGGAGAGGAAGCATACAGTTGCGGTACATCAGACATCGAAGCTGATAAGATCAAGAACTGGATCGAGACCGACCAATGTGTTAAATCATGCAGATTAGACAGGAAATCCTTCAGCATCTCATCTGATTCCCTCATCGAGTCTGGCTTCACGGAAATGCTGTGCTCCCCTCAGTGCTACAAAAACTGTCCTAACGTCATCGACCTCTACTTCAACCTTGCAGCCGAAGAGGGTAACCATAGTATAAGATAATAAGAGGGAGCTAGGTTAGAGCAACAACTTCATTACATCTAATGTATACTTGTTCTCTTTGCAGGTGTTTTCCTTCCCAAATTATGTGAGTCACAAAGAGCAAATACGCGACAAGGAATGGCCGAGATTCGAAGCTCTGGCTGTGTTGCACCAGGACCCACCAGTACTAGTGTGAAGTTCTTGGGGGTTGCCCCAGCAATGCCACCGTTCTAAATCATAGTTGACTGGGAAGTTTACAATAATTATAAATGAGAGCATATTGTCACGGACCGTAGGTCGTGACTATGCGGGACCGAGCGGGATACTTTCTGGTGGTTCTTAAAGCTTGGGAGTGGGATAACATTAAGAGTGTAGTACGTGCCGAACAGTTGTTCCATCTAGGATGGGCGCGCTGATCGTGCACCACACTGGTCGGGAGTTGTCCCCGCTTTCCTGATGAGCCCATGGGAGGGCGAAACCAGTGAGCATCAAAGATCGTTAAGGCTAATCCTCGGGTATGCAAGAGACCCAAGGTACCGTACAGGTAGAAGTCCCTGTTCAAAAACTTTGACCCCGTGACAAGTGGTATCAGAGCCAGGCTGTGTGCTAGCTTTTGAGCTTGCCGAGCGCCCCATGTGCTGTGGAGCGAGTCATGAGGACGAGCGTGTTAGCTCGTACCCTAAGAGAAGCGGGTTTTTGTAAGTGGGTCCTCTAGAGACGAAGATGGGAAGGCAGGAAGCCGTAGAAAAAGTTCTCTGGTTGGTCGAGATGCAATAGGACACCTCGGTAAAGTGGCTAGTGGCCATGAGGTGATTGCAGAGAGACCTTTGCCCAAGGAGGACGGCCCAAGTTAGTGGGCCAGTTTGGGAGAATTGCACACTAGTTCCTGGCGAGTTTAAAGAGAAGGGAAAGAGTTTCCTCCCCATGCACGAGGGCGTACATGAATTGGGTGGAGGAGAATGTCACGGACCGTAGGTTGTGACTACGCGAGATCGAGCAGGATGCTTTCTAGTGGTGCTTAAAGCTTGGGAGCGGGATAGCATTAAGAGTGTAGTACATGCCGAGCAGTTTTCCCATCTGGGATGGGCGCGCTGATCGTGCACCACACTGATCGGGAGTTGTCCCCTCTTCCTTGATGAGCCCATGGGAGGGTGAAACCAGTGAGCATCGAAGATCGTTAAGGCTGGTCTTCGGGTATACGAAAGACCCGAGGTACCGCACGGGTAAAAGTCCCTGCGCAAAAACTCTGACCTCGTGACAAGTGGTATCAGAGTCAGGCTGTGTGCTAGCTGTTGGGCTTGCTGAGCGCCCCATGTGCTGTGGAGCGAGTCATGAGGATGAGTGCGTTAGCTTGCACCCCAAGAGAAGTGGGTGTTCATAAGTGGGTCCTCTAGAGATGAAGACGGGTAGGCAAGAAGCTGCAGCGAAAGTTCTCCGATTGGTCGAGATGTAATGGGACACCTCGGTAAAGTGGCGAGTGGTCATGAGGTGATTGCAGAGAGACCTTTTCCCAAGGAGGGCGGCCCCAGTTAATGGGCCAGTTTGGGAGAATTGCACACTAGTTCCTAGCGAGTTTAAAGAGAAAGGAAAGAGTTTCCTCCCCATGCACGAGGGCGTGCATGAATTGGGTGGAGGAGAATGTCACGAACCGTAGGTCGTGACTACACGGGACCGAGCGGGATGCTTTCTGGTGGTACTTAAAGCTTGGGAGCGGGATAACATTAAGAGTGTAGTACGTGCTGAGCAGTTGTCCCATCTGGGATGGGCGCGTTGGTCGTGCACCACACTGGTCGGGAGCTGTCCCCGCTTCCCTGATGAGCCCATGGGAGGGCGAAGCCAGTGAGCATCGGAGATCGTTAAAGCTGATCCTCGGGTATGCTAGAGACCCAAGGTGCCGTACGGGTAGAAGTCCCTGCGTGAAAACTCTGACCCCGTTACAATTTACAGAGATGCGAACTTATGAGGAGTTTAGTTTGTTAGAGATTTATGATACCCAAATTATTTATTTGCTTATTGGGTATATTATGGAAAACGGGATTATATGAAATACAGAGTTTGACAGTTGTGGACCATCTTAATATAACCGTAAAACATAACAATTATAATTTGATGTAAAAATTAAACATTTAATTATATAAATATC
The DNA here is from genome assembly GCA_035048815.1 of Abelmoschus esculentus. Taxonomy (NCBI): domain Eukaryota; kingdom Viridiplantae; phylum Streptophyta; class Magnoliopsida; order Malvales; family Malvaceae; genus Abelmoschus; species Abelmoschus esculentus. The sequence goes on along the minus strand of JAUCBN010000007.1, from coordinate 12,885,825 downwards.
AACTTTTTAGATAAGATATTTGATTTTTTTTTCAAATTACTACTTGTAAGTTTATTTAAGAAAAATAATAATAATAATAAAATTAATAATCAAATAAAATATCATACAATAAATAAAATGACAAAAATAATGAAAAATAAAAATAATGTTGATAATCGAATTTATTAACATAGAACTTGAAATGGTCAAATTGTAAGTAATTATATTAAGTTACACTATAATTAAATAAGGAAGGATCGAAATAATAATTAACTAATATTACAAAGGCATAAAGATAATTTTAACCCTTAACATTTATAGTTTTTTTCGTTTTGGCCCTTATTCTTTTTTGGGGATAAATTTAGCCCTTAACCTATATCTTTTTGACAAATAGTTTATTTTTTAACTAGCTTGATGATTGGACTGTTAAAAATTTAACGATGATATATATGGAATATAATTTTAAATGACATGGAATGTAACCTATCAAATATATATATATATGGAATATAATTTTATTTTAACATAAAATATAAAACAATTAGAATTCAAATAAAATATTAAAAATTAATTAATTCTAAAATAAAAGATTGTTAAACATTCTTAACCCTAACTACGATAAAATCAAAATCTTATTCGAATTGTGCTTATATTTTTTATTATATTTTTGATTTTTAAATAAAAATATAAATACAATTCGAATAAGATTTTGATTTTATCATAGTTAGGATTAAGAATGTTTAATAATCTTTTATTTTAGAGTTAATTAATTTTTAATATTTTATTTGAATTCTAATTGTTTTACATTTTATATTAGAATAAAAGTATATTCTATATATATATATGTCTTTGATAAGTTACATTCCATATCATTTAAAATCATATTCCATATATATATATATATTATCGTTAAATTTTTAACGGTCCAGTCATCAAGCTAGTTAAAAAATAAGCTATTTGTCAAAAAGATATAGCTAAGGGTTAAATTTATCTCAAAAAAAGAATAAGGGCGGCCAAAACTATAAACGTTAGGGGTTAAAATTATCTTTATGCCTATTACAAAGGCTAATTTTATGAGATTTTCAGATAATTTAAAATTAAATTTTAAATTACAATATCTATGAGATTATCTGATCTTAAAATATTTAAAAATAAAAAATAAATTAAGTAATAAAATTTTAAATTTAATCATGAAAAAATGAAATAAATTATTAAAATATTTGGACTAGTCCGATTTTACATACTGCTAAATAAAATATAAAATGTAAATGGTTTTGAGTTATTATCGATATTTTACAATATATTGTGTAACACCCTCGACCCGGTATCATATTGGGTCTTCGACCTAAAACCCGTATTTCAAAATTTTGTTTCGAAAGTCCAATAAGAATAAGTTCAAATCCATTTTCAACATAAGTCCATAAAATATGATCCAAATAAAATATGAAATTGCGTATCTTTAAAATATTTGAAGCTCACAAATTATTACAATTCGATTTAAAGCATTCGACTCCATTATAAAAACAAAGTTACAATTGCACATATATGGTCCTAAAGTAAATAGCCTACTACATTTAGTAACAATACTCTAACAAAAACGTCGATGTTGAACGCTGAGCTACAGAAGTTCAGTGGGTACCCTACCAACCGGTTCACATTATGCACAACACAATTAAGCATAAGCAACATGAATGATGACATGGAATGAGTATGATGACGCTATCATAATCGTTTAAACGAATGATATCATGCATGCATATTATCAACACAAAGCATATACATGACAAGAGGTGTACACACAACATATCAAATACTTTTATCTCATATATATATAGGGTGTCCATATCACCTCGTAATAAAATAGAAGGGACCCATCATCACTAAGCAAGGTCCTAGTTGGCTTTCCGCATAATGTAATACCTATAACCAATCAGCACTAAGCAAGCGTATCAGTTTTACCTTTCATATAGTATTCATCTCTAGTAACCCATTAGCATTAAGCAAGGTTACTAAGTACCATATCTTATATATATAATATACTCTAGGCAACCCATCAACACTTAACAAGGTTCCTAGTAAGTAACATAACTCATGTACATCACACCGAACCCTTATTGGTTTTCATACCGACTTAATTTACCAAAGGCTCAATATTTATTCTTTTATCTTATGACTGAGGCAAAAGGCCCATTTTCCGATTTTATTATTCATCTTGTAGCTTAATTCACCTTTAGGGACCTCTAAAATAAATTATGAAAACTCCCAAACTCATCCCTTAAGAACTTGGGCAGAATGCCCAAAGGTATCGATACGCCTATGAAGCGGTATTAAAATGACCTATATCGAAACGCTTCCCTTACATTTCAATATGTTGTGACGATGGTTCAGGACTAAGGAAAAACATATCCAATTCGATACACCTATATTGGGTATCGATACACGACCCTATTCTGATACGCTCCCTAAGAGGTATCGAAACAGTTTACTACTGGAACCCTTAGTATAGAAACACCTTACAAGGGGTATTAGATACGTTTTGCTATTAAAATGTTGGGTATCGAAACACGGGCTAAAAGTTTTGAAATCCCCACTTTTCTTGCTTAAGTTTTTTCTCTGGGTATCGATACGCCTACCAAGGGTATCGATACCCCTACATGAAAGGTTCAGTTTTGAATCTTTAAACACCCAGAACTCTACCCAAAATGATTTCAGTGACTCCTAAATTATTCCTACACTCTAGGGGATAATTCTAAACATACTTACACATTAATTTTGAAGGTTCATCAACCATTAACCAATCTACCATTAAAGGGCCATTTAAGCTATCATACAACACAACAAGCATTCAAACATTCAACAAGCTTCGAACATGAAATATATGATGTTTAAGGGTTGGATGAGTACCAACCTTAGCATGGAACACAACAATCATGAGCTCCTAACTCTACTTCAAGCTTTATCCTTTCTAAAGTTTGTAGGTGGCCCTCCAACTTATTTCTCTACAAGGGGATGATATGCAACAGATTAGCAATGGATGATTTTAAGAGCCTAAAGACATAAAAAGGCTGAAATTTAAGCTTCAAAAATCACATTTCCAAACTAAACCTTCAACCTCTTCTTATTCTTCACAAAAACTAACAACTTTCATCTTGTTTTGCATATATCCTTGAGCCCTTTAACTTCCTCTCTTACACCAAAACATGATTCTCAGATTATCTTAACAAAGTTTGAACCTTTTCCTCACTCTTTTCTTACTATAAGAATGAGAAAGATGGGAAGGAAGAAGAGAAAAGATGAGATCAAGGTCTGAAAACATTAACCCTCTTTCCTTCTCATTTTATTTGGCATTTACTAAAATGACATTATTCCTTAACCCCAAGCCCAAACACAAATCAAGCCCAAGAACCTAAGGCACAAAACAATCCCAAAACTTAAACCCGAGGCCTACAACCGAAGCCCAACCCTTTAGGTTAACCCGACGCTTGGATCTATATCTGGGTTATGACAACTTTCCCCTCTTTAAAGAAAATTTTGTCCTCAAAGTTTACCTGCCAGGAAGAGATGTGGATATTGAGCTCTCATTTCCTTTTCAACTTCCAGCGTCGTTTCTTTGACTCTATGGTTTCTCCATAAAACCTTTACCAATGGTATGATCTTGTTTTGATGCTTTTTCACTCCTCTATCTAAGATTCCTATTGGTCTTTCCTCGTAAGTCAAATCCGTATTGACTTCAATTTCCTCAAACTGAATCACGTTAGAAGGATCTGAACGATAACGCCTTAACATAGACATATGGGACATATCGTTGATATGTGCTAACTCTGGAGGTAAAGCTAGCCTGTAAGTCACTGGTCACAGTCTCTCAAGAACTTTGTACGGTCCTATATACCTCGGACTCAACTTTTCTTTTCATCCAAACTGGATGATTCCTTTCCATGGAGATACCCTGAGAAATACTTTTTCTCCCAACTCATACTCGATGTGCATGCGCTTACAATTTGCGTAAGCTTTTTGCTAGTCAAACATTGATTGCAACCTTTCTTTGTTTATCTGAACTTTTTCCTTAGTTTCCTTAACAAGCTCATAACCTACTATTCTTCTCTCACTAAGCTCAGTCAAAAAAATGAGTCATCTTGATACTTGACTGATAACTATTATTGTAAGCAAACTCCACAAGCGGTAATTGATCCTCCCAACTTCAAGCAAAGTCCACAACACAACATCTAAGAATATCCTATAAGATCGGGATGAATCTCTCAGACTGTCCATCGGTCTGAGGATGAAAAGTTGTACTGAAGTGCAACTTGATATTTAAAACCTATTTTCAATAATAACCCATTTTATTAAATCAAATAATTAAATCTAAATACAAGCCCAACTAAATATCCATAACCCAATACACCCATAACCCTAATACTAAACTAAACCAATCCAATAATTTAACTGTAACATCCTAAGCAAACCCTAATTAGCCTCTTCGAAGCAATTGCCGCCACCTGGAATGACCATTCATCTTTGCACGTGCATCATATGCGTCTTTCTCATTGGTTTCCACGACCGGTCACCACCCATGTCGAACTCCACCGCCTCACTGCTCTTGCTACTTCAATCTGTAAAATCAAAAAAGGGTTAATTAAATATGAAATCAGATCTGAAAAATCAGAGATATTTCATGTTTTTTTAATATTTTATATGTAAAATATGCGGTATATAAACCCCATTCGCACAAAAAGTAAACGGTTATGGAACAAATAAAAAAAGAGAATTTCGAAGAAAAACTAAAAGTAAACCATCCAATATTTAGTAATACTGAAAAAAGTAAAAAAAGAAAAAGAGTGAACCAGATTCAAAGCAAGAAACAGAGAAGAAAAGGGCAATAAAATTCGAGCACTTATCTTCAGATCTATGCTTGTACTCTCATTTTCTCGAGAATCCGACCTTGGATTTACGCTCCCCTCGTCGAAACTGTTCAGAAAGTGGTCTCCTTTTCGACTTTCGCCACCGGTGGTGGCGGCCAGCATGGTGACCAGCGATGACCCATGGCGGACGACAACGACGAGGATGGTTGATCGCCACCGGAAACTGCAGAGAGATTGAGAGAACTAAGAGAAAAGTTTATAATTTTTTAAAGAGATTGTGCAAAATGAATTTTTTGTTTTATTTTAGTTTATAAAACTTACCAAAACGATGTTGTTTTGCCAGTAAGACCCGTGGATTAAACCCATATCTGACCCGCTCCGCGTGATAACCCAAAAAAATGTGTAAATCACGCACATAGTCCTTGAACTCCCAATATGTTCATATTTTAGTCACACAGTTTGCTTTTTCTTCAATTGTGGTCATTGTTTTTATGTTTTTTTAGCATTATAACTTTATTTTGTTTAATTTTGATCATTATTTTTACTATTATAACCTTATAATTTTTCCCTTTTTGCAGGTTGATCCTTGTTTCTATTATTATTATTATCGTACATCTTGTGTTAGACCTTATTATCTCGATATATTCTATTAGGAGTAACACCTTGATGTTTGGGTGTTATCTTCTTTGAATTATCATGGATATTAGGTTTTGAAATATGCATTTAAAAATTAAATTAATTTGAATCTTATATTTTTTAAAAAATTATGATGCAAACCTTTAGGTATCAATTTTTTGGGTGTTGTTGGGGTGATAATCCTTCCCCAAACGTAACCAACTCCCGAAACGAAACGTTTTGAATCTCTGATTAATTTTTAATGATGTCCGGTCTACCAAAGAGACCGGTGGCGAATCTAACCAACTAATTTTTAAATTTTAACGGTATTCCACTAGAAGTGACATCCTTTCCTTCAAGTGTCATCTTCCCGGTATATCAAACTTTCAAATCACCCGTATAATGTTTTTAAATGTTTTTCAATTATTTTTAAAAAAGGTCGATACAGATGGCGACTCCGATGGGGATAAAATTTTAAAAAGGAGTTAGGCCTTAGTACGGTTCACATCATAATTTTTAAGAAAATATAAAAATTTAAAATAATTTATTTTTTAATTTTTCATCAAATTAGTTTAAGAACCTTTAAGTGGGAATGATTACTTGCTTTGTGGGGTTTTCAGCTCTGTATAGTATTGTAATTCGTTTCGGAAATTTTGGTCCTTATATTTTTGTGGGGTTCTTACCTACATATAAATAAGGGTCATATTCCCACGAATCAGTTTCTTAGCGACAGTTCGGGTACTAACACTTTAGATCAAAAACGTATAAAGTGAGCTGTAGTGTCATGCGAAACTTTTCCCATTTGTCAGTAACGTTTTTAGGCTTAGGTGCCTTTATATGCTATTTATGTACAATTTTTCATTTGTTTTAATTTTATTCTGTTCATTCGACTATTTCAATATAAACTGGACTTTTTTTCTTCGAATGCATTATCATAATTAGATCATCCATTCCGTATTAATGGCACAACATCATCATAATATATAAATTTTTGTATTTCACGAAGCATAAAAGTTTTGATTCACGATTGGTTCTTAAGTTGAAATATATAAGGAGAAAATCTAGTATCCTAGATATCAATACAACATTAAAAGTTGCGAACAAATCCCATAAGTTTGAAATTACAGATATGAGAATCATTTTTGAATTGATAATTTCATATTTAGATCATGCACCATGCATTTAGATGCATACATTTTCAAACACCAAGACTAATGTCTGGGGTCCCCTGTCTCAGTAATACTAGACAAGATGGCAATTCAACATCCTTACAGAACTCGACGCAAGATGAAAAAGATGAACAAAGATAAGTTAGATAAGATCGAGCAGACTCAAAAGGACCTACAAGCAGATCTAACCCGAAAAATTGAGGACCAATTAGGCAAAGCTCAACAAGAAATGAAAAAACAGATTGCAAGGTCTCAACAAGTAATGCTCGAGAAACTAGCATAAATACTTGGATTCAAGTCTCATGAACAAGAAGATGCTTATATTGTCAACCTAGGGGTAATTCCCACTGACAAGATTAAAGATCCCATATAACTTTCAGGTTTTACTCCTGTTCAATCTAACATACCATCGGAAGCTCATCCAAAGGTGATTCTTTCTAAATGAAAGCTACCACTGCATTCGACCGATACATTTGGTCACACGAACATACCTTCCATATCAGAAGCAAAACCAGAGGGCAGTCAAGCTGAAAACTTTGTCACGAAACTTGACTAGTTGATTGAACCAAAGATTGAGACTTCAAAAGAAATTGTGGAACGCTACAAACGACTCGAAGAAAAGATGGAAGCTATGAAGGTAGTAGACACCTTTGGTGGATTCGATACCAATGAAATCAACCTCGTCCCAGATTTGATGTTAATCCTAAAATTCAGAACCCATAATTTGAGAAGTATGACGGGACTTGTTGCCCCAAGCCCATCTTACTATGTTTTGTCTAAGGAAGACAGGATACAACAAGGATGATAAATTGTTGATACACTACTTTCAAGATAGTCTAACGGGATCTGCCACTAGATGGTATAATCAATTGAGTCGTTATCATATAAAGTCATGGAAAGACTTGGCTAAAGCCTTCCTAAAGCAATACAAACATGTTAGTGTTATGGTATCAGACCGTTGGACTCTACAACACATGAAATAAAAGCCTAATGAAAACTTCAAACAATACGCGCAACGCTGGAGAGATGTAGCAGCCCAAGTCCAACCCCCTCTCATTGAAAAAGAGACGATTGTTATATTCTTCCAAACATTTGAGGACCCAATCCTGGATCGCCTCATAGGTAATACAACCACCAATTTTGCTGATATGATACTATCTGGTAAGCTCGAGAATGTCATCAAGAGTGGCAGAATTGATACTGGTGGAAGTTCGTTCCATAGAAGGCCGACATATAGGAAGAAAGACAATGAAGTGAATTCTTTAGGAGTCTACAATGTCAATTATTCAAAGCATGTAACAATGACGCAACTTATAGCTACAAGTACTTATAATTCCTCGAACCAAGATTTTGGTCAGAGGAAGAATGCTGAAAAGAAAGAATTTACTTCATTACCAATTTCTCATAGGGAGCTACACAAACATTTGTATGATAATCATTTGGTGTCACCCTTCTATCAAGCTCCTATACAACCCTCGTTCCTAAAGTGGTACGATGCCAATGCAAGATGCGATTACCATGCAGGATAAGTGGGATATTCAATCAAAAATTGTATCGGTTTCAAAAATTTTGTAGCAAAGTTTATTAAGCTCGAATTAATAAGCTTCGATGACTTAGTAGGGACGACCAGGAACATGGATCTCTTGCCAAAACATGAGGACACTAAATGAGAGTGACAATGTTTTTTTAAGTTGTATAGAAGTGAATCATGCTAATCGGGATAGAATATTACCCTATCTTGACCATAGTAGGTCCCTTGTAGTTTTCATCTCTTTCAATGAGATGTTTTTTGTGAACTATCTCACTCGCCTAGGCCCAATGGCGGTTTTAAAACTACAAGTTGCAGTGGAAATATATTTTGTTCTCGTTCAAGTCTTGTATAATACAGGTTGAACTTCAAGCAGACTAAATTTAGAAGATAAGTGCAACCTAACGTGACCATATGAACAATATGACTTCTTGCACTTTAAGGCAGATTGTTAAAAATTGTTTGAGGCATCCATTTTGAAAAAAAATATTTTGAGAAAGGAGGTCAAATCAGAGAAGTTCGAGCAGAATCCATCAGGGACACCCCTTGGAAAAATTATGTCATTCATGCATTCAAGCATTTTGCATTTAGATACCATACATTTAAATTTGGCATGCATTGAGCATCAAGTCAGGGGTATCCATGATGTACATAATTTTGTATGTACACACAAACAGGTCGGAGAAGTGATCTAATGACCTTAATCATGGGCATCAATGTGATAACCAATCTTTGGTCCCAAGAAGGCTAAATATACAAAAAAGCACAAATATTCAGGTAATGACTCGAATTTTTGAATAATTACTAACTAATATTTTATTTTGATTTCAGGTCATGACTACCTATCATGGAGTAGCATAACTGGTGTGTTCTGTGTAGTGCTTATAATTCATGTATATGAACATACATATATATGCAAGTATACACAGTCATACAAGTAATAATAGGGTGAGTGAATATCATTCCCACGAGGATCTAGATTAAAATGTGCAGTCAAATTTGTCAAAGCAAAAAGGGTTGTCTCTAAAAGAAAACAAAGATAAAATAAAAACACAAGAAAATGGATATGTATGATGAAGGTGTAAGATAGAAATACTATGGCAATTCTAGAATGCAAGCAACTAAAATTTACTAAGGCAAAATGGAATGGATGATGATGGCGAGGTGGATGTATGAAGGTGATATGTGAGTGTATGGCAGAGTGATGGCAAGATAGCAAGCAAAGTAAAGAAAGTAAGTTGTCAATGCGAGGGCAAAAACAGGATGCAAAAACACGTTAAACAATATATTGTACTTCTCCTCTATTGATGAACTCTCTAGGGAACGACAGATGTTGGCTTCTATGGTTTCCTACCCCTTACCCCTACCTAACATATAATTGCTATGGTGTATACTTACTCGACAGAGGTTTCTAAGGTATTCCCGCTCTCTCGAGTCATCGGAACCTAACAAACTAAAATATCATGGTAATTTCGCCTGTCACACGAATTACACTCTAGCCTATCGATAAAGTACCCTCCTTTTAGTCATTAAAGCCTTCACCTACGCCTCTCTCGAGTGCTCTAGGATCCAACTAGGCCCTATTTGTAGTCAAGAACCCATTGCTCACGTATATACTCCCTTAGCTCCTCTCGGATGATCTAAGGATCTATAGCTACACCTCTCTCGAGTGCTCTAGCATGTATCTAAACCATGAACACTCTCTTACCTCTTACAAAGCTTAAATAATTACCAACAATGAACAAAACAAATATACAAACACTTAGCATGCAATATATATTAAATAGAAACAAAAGTTAATCATCCATAAAAGCTAGCACCGAAATAAGGTTACATGGTGGAGCTAAATGTTAAGAGTAATCAACCACATTAATCTTAAACATCCAACATTAATCCTCATAAAAATATAACAAAGTAAAGCAAGGAAGAAGGACTAGAAGACACCCTCGGTGTACACCGCCGCCGACTCTTCAACCACCATGGTCGCCTTGGTGAGCTAGCCCCTCTCGGGTGCTTAGCTCACCACTCCCTTCGAGTGCTATCAATGGAGGTCCCTTTGGTCGGAAGTTGGAGGAGAAAGGTAGGAGCTTTCCGCCGCAAAGACCGCCGAAAAGGTCTCTCTTTTCTGTGTTTTCTCTCCCAAAAAAGCCTCCACTTTCTGTAGGTAATCATATCTTTTAAAGAGGGTGAAAAACCCTAAAAGATGTGTAAAAGTCTATTTCTTCCGTACTGGCAGAGGTGACAGTGGTCCCCTACCTAGGTGGCTCGCATATGGGTAATTCTCTATGTGTTCCCCTACTGAGGTGGCTCGCATATAGGGAATATTCGCTAAGATCCCCCACTGAGGTGGCTGTAGCCAGCTGTAGTGGTCCCGAACGGCTGTGGTAGCACCAACTGGCACTCTTATCAAGAAAATATCTCTTTATCATTTAGCTCAGCCCAGGAATTCTCTAGCTTTGCCATGGCATTTTTCTTTTGCCATCCTTCTAATAAACCATGACAAATTGCCTCAACTTCTGTTTTTGCTTCACCTGCACAACACCACTAAAAAGAACTACCTTTGCCATTAAATAGCACCTATTACCACCTCAAAATGCCAAGGCATGTTTAAATGACTATATACAATGTCATGAACCTAAATGCAACTAAATGATCCTATTTGAGCCTAAGGACATTCAATAACTTAAGTAAAAAGGCCTAAAATATAGCCTTTTTACGGAGTTATCACACCCCCAAACTTAAGGTATTACTTGTCCCCAAGCAATGGATAGTAGCTAGTAGAGAAAGAATGTCATGACATTGTCAAAATCTAGGTAAGTAATAGGTCAGAGTTTTAGCCCTCAGAAAATGTCATGACATAAACATATAAGACTCGAAGAAATTGCAAGAACTTTGACCTAGGACTAGGTCGGATGCGAGTGTGTGTGTGAGTGAGTGTATCCTTTCCATGCTTAGTTAACTTAGAAAAATTCTAAGGAATGTTCACTATTCTAGCAGAGCAGGTCTGTTCATTTAAGCACGTTTTTAATACTCCCCTTGTCTCTCTCTCTCTCTTATACAAAAATGCCAACAAACTGCTATGAGAGGAGCCAGCCTGTCACACTACCTTCTACTCATGCCATAGCTGCCATTTATTTAAACGTAGTATCCAGGAAATGCCATGGTAAGTTAAAAGTTTAGCGTCAACCTGTGCCTCTTTTAGTAACTCATATGCATATGGAAATACCATGGCATAGCGGAGTATCCCTCTACAGATATGTTCGAGCATTTATTCTTAACTTTTAATACTAAACTATTGGGGTTTCTCTATTTACAATTCACTAAAGCATGCTAAGCTATTCAAGTTTACATTCTATAAAAATTTTCTAACTTTCCTAAGCATGGAGAACATACACTCGTATAACAATGAGATAATCACAAACAACCAAATCCTACGACAAGTTCCATTCAAATCCCATGTCATGCATATTCAATTCCAAGCATCAGCAATATAAGGTATATCATCATCGAGAATCACTAACTATAACACTGAAAACCTAACCTAAACTTTCACAGATGTCATGGCATATTTCTATAACTACTGCTATCAAGCACATGAAAAAGAGTAAAGAACGATACCTCCCCCAAACTTGAGGAAAGCATTGTCCTCAATGCATCTAAAAAAATTAAACTATATGCTATACAATGCAATACAATGATATGTACCTTGGATACTTGGGCGGTTTGGTGGTAATTCTGCATGATGTTCGACGCTTCGACGGGGGTAGGCTAACATCAGGGTTAGTCTCAGCATCGGCTCCCCGTGATTTTGACTTGCCAGCAGCTGAAGGTGGGTTGGGTTGTTTTCCAGTCGACATTTTGAGTTTACGCTTGGATTTCTTCCTCGAAGGAGAGGGCATTTGTGGTTCAACTGTCGGTGCTGCTGGTTGGTGCTCTTGTTGTTGTGTGGGTGGTGCGGGCAGGTCTTCAAAAAGTGAAGAAATGAAACTAGCTCCATGATCCTTTTCAGCAGTGGTGTCCGGTTGATCTTGTGTCTGGGCTTGCTCTACTGAAAATGCCATGACATTTTCAAGAGTTTGTTCTCGAGCAGGTGACTGTGCTTCCTGGGCTTGCTCCTCGGTCTCTGGCTCTGTTGGTCGTGCCTCTTCAGACGGCTCAGCTGGTGATGGTACCTGATTTTGATCAGGTGCAGCTCGTCTGGTCAGTGTTGAAGCAGCTGTAAATGCCGTGGCATTTTCTGTTGCAGCGGACAATATTGAGTCTGGGAAAACAAGGAATTCTTGATCGAGCGGAGGAAGTAGCTCTGCCAGGTAAGCTTTGATGACGTCGTCTCTTTTCTTCGTGTAAAGGAAGAATTCTTTGAGATCTTTGGACAGGTCATCCAGTTTTTCTAGGGCATTCTTGGACAGCTCCAGGACTTCATCCTTATAGAATGGAGCTCTTCCTCTAGCAGTAGTAGAGTGTGATGATTCCGACTGCTCATCTACATTTCCCATCAAAGCGGTCACCTTCTTAGGGGTTAGCCCTTTCATGCCTTCTAAAATTTCATCAAACTGACCTCTGGAATATTCTTTTTGCGGCACAAAGCCGTGATCAAATTTGGGAACATGAGGGTGCTCTTAGGTCTTTTCCAACATGCGTGCGTCTCTTGCACGATAATCCTCCCAACATCTATGGGGCAGCCATAGAGAATAGAGTGCAATAGCATGAGGCGGGGTAAACTTACAGTGGTGTGATGCAAAGTAGGCATCAACTTGTATCAAAAAAAGTGGCTCCACAACCAAGCGTTGGGAAGCAAAAACTCTCGGTTCACCGTACATCGTGCTGCTTGCTGGCTATTCCATTCTGTCTCAGGAAAACACAAATCCTCCTTCACTCCTTGGTAAGTCTCGTAATCAGCCTCTTCTTCTTTCTTGGCGTGGTTGTCCACTCCTTGGAGAATCTTGAAGAAGTGATTGATGGCTGTGTTGGTGAAGTGAATGTTTTTGCCTCGGACATAAACAGATTTCTAGTCCGGGCTGTGGATGTTGGCATAGAATTCATGTACTAAGGTGGCATTGATGGAGCTTGGATGGGCGGCAAACATCTCCCAATGGTGTTGCGCCACCACATCTTGCACCTCTGATCCCATCTTATCGGAGAGATTGAAGCCTAGTTAAATAAGATCCTTCAATTCTTGAAGCTTTTAAATCTTTCTTTCGCCTCTTGGTTCGCAAAAATGGGAGGAGGGGGTGGTGCTGATCCTAAGGGTCTGGTGCGTACCATCTCCGAGTGAAAAGAAAAGAGAAAAAGTAAGAAAGCTTGGAACTTTGCTTTAATGGAGGAGGGGGTGGTTTTCGGTTATGAAGGGTTTTGGGAAGAAGAAGATGAAGGTAAAGTAAACAGGAAAAGAATAAAGGTGGAACCTTTATTTGTTTCCTAGTGTGGGTTTGTGGGCTAGGACGTATGGAGGGGGTTGATTGGTGGAGGTGTTGTCAGTTTTTTAATAGGAGAGAGGGGGTTGGTTTTGAAATTCAAATTAAAAATTGAAAAAGGTGCTTCCTTTTTGTCTTTTGCCGCCCAAAGTTACCAAGTAGGGTTTCCTACTTTTCTCCTTTTTCCTTCAGCCGTCTATCTCCAAAGGTGTATATATTAACCTAAAAAGATTAAAGGAAAAGATTAAAACGGATTAAGCAAATAAAAGGAAATAAAACAAACTTAAAGAATATTTATTTATGAACAAGAGTAAACTGAAAATGCCATGACATTTCAGTATGTCATGCATCTATAAGATATGTTGTAGGTTTATCTCGCATCACGTGGGCTCCAGTGTAAATCTTCAGCTGCTACCCATTAACTTTGAAAATTGTTCCATCATCCGGATTCTTGATGTCTACAGGTCCATGAGGGTACACATGGTGAATCACAAATGGCCCGGACCACCTCGATTTCAGCTTCCCAGGGAAAAGCTTCAGCCTTGAGTTGAATAGGAGCACCTGTTGTCCCGCATGAAAATACCGTGGTAAAATTGCTTGATCATGCCATCGCTTGGTTCACTCCTTGTAGAGTTTCGCATTCTCATAAGCTGGGGTCCTGAATTCCTCCATCTCGTTCAACTCAGAAGTCTTCTCTCACCAGCTAAATCGGCGTCCAAATTGAGTTTCTTGATTGCCCAATAAGCCATATGCTCTAGTTCGACCGGTAGGTGACAAGCTTTGCCATAGACTAACTTAAATGGAGACATCCCTAGTAGGGTTTTGAAAGCTGTTCGGTACGCCCATAATGCTTCATCAAGCTTTGGTGACCAATCCTTCCTTCTCGGATTCACCATTTTTTCCAAGATTTGCTTGATTTCACGGTTGGAAACCTCGGCTTGCCCATTGGTTTGGGGATGATATGCCGTGGCAATTTTGTGCCGTACCCTATATTTTTATAATGCCTTTGCAATTAACTTGTTGTCAAAATGAGTGCTTTCATCACTGATGATAGCCCTTGGCACACCAAATCTTGTGAAAATGTGCTTATGTAGAAATTTAAGCACTGTCTTTGCATCGTTCCTTGGTGTTGCAATGGCTTCAACCCATTTAGACACGTAGTCTACTGCCAAAAGAATGTATAGATCTCCAAATGAGGATGGGAATGGTCCCATAAAGTTTATATCCCATACGTCAAATAACTCGACCTCCAATATGTTTTGTCGTGGCATTTCATGTCGTCTGGAAATGTTCCCAGTTTTCTGACATCGGTCACAGGCTTGGTAAAATGCTTGGGCATCTTTTAATAATGTAGGCCAATAAAATCCTGATTGGAGGACTTTTGTAGCTGTCCTCATTCCTCCAAAGTGACCTTCACATGGGCCTGTGTGATAGTGATGCAGAATATCACGTTGCTCTTCTTCAGGCACACATCTTCGGATAATTTGATCGACACAATGCTTGAACAGGTACGGTTCATCCTAAAAATATGACCGCGCATCGTGTCTGAATTTCTTCCTTCCTTGGCAAGTCATTTCAAAAGGCAAAACACCACTAACAAGAAAATTAGCAAGGTCAGCATACCACGGAATTTCCGTGGCATAAAGAATTTTCTCATCAGGAAATTCATCATGTATATCAATTTTGTCATGACATCCCAGGTTAACTTCTAGCCTAGAAAGATGATCAGCACCTTGGTTCTCGGTTCCCTTCCTATCTACCACTTCTAAATCAAATTCTTGCAACAACAGTATCCATCTAATGAGCCTAGGTTTGACATCCTTTTTAGTCACTAAGTACTTAATTGCTGAGTGATCGGTGTGAACAATGACCTTAGTGCCTATCAAGTACAACCTAAACTTGTCAAATGCAAACACCAGGGCAAGTAGTTCTTTCTCGGTGGTAGTATAGTTAAGTTGTGCATCATTTAGAGAACGACTAGCATAATAAACAACATGAAAATTTTTACCTCGACACTGCCCCAAGACTGCTCCCACGGCGTAGTCACTCGCGTAGCACATCAGCTCGAATGGTAGTGTCCAATTTGGGGGAACAACGATTGGTGCAGTGATCAAGCTTTGCTTCAGATCTGTGAAGGCGCCATGACATTTTTGATCGAACACAAAAGGCTGGTTCTGCTGCAACAACATGCACAAGAGCTTGAAGATCTTGGAGAAATCCTTGATGAATCTTCGGTAAAATCCCGCATGTCTAAGGAAACTTCTTATGCCCTTGATATTTGTAGGTTGTGATAGCTTCTCGATTACCTCGATCTTAGCTCTGTCTACCTCAATGCTTTTGTGTGAGATCTTATGGCCCAACACAATGCCTTCCATCACCATGAAGTGACATTTCTCTCAATTCAGCACAAGGTCAGCCTCTTCACATCGCTTTAGGACCTTTGCTAAATTGCTAAGACTTTTTTGGAAACTGTCTCCAGAAACAGAAAAATCATCCATAAAAATTTCAAGAGAGTCCTCAACCATATCGGAGAAGATAGCTTGCATGCATCGCTGGAAAGTTGCCGGGGCATTACACAATCCAAAGGGCATCCTTTGAAAAGCATAAGTGCCATAAGGACAAGTAAAAGTGGTCTTCTCTAGGTCCTCCGGTGCGATAGCTCTTTGATTATAACCCGAATATCCATCCAAGAAACAATAGTAAGCTTTGCCTGCCAAGTGATCTAACATTTTGTCGATGAAAGGTAGAGGAAAGTGGTCCTTCTTTGTAGCCTTGTTGAACTTACAATAGTCCATGCAAATCCTCCATCCGGTCACTACTCTTTTCGGTAATAGCTTATTGTCCTCATTGCTCACCACGGTCGTGCCTCCTTTCTTTGGCACACACTGAACTGGGCTTACCCACAAACTGTCCGATATTGGGTAAATATTTCCAGCATCAAGCCATTTAAGAATCTCCTTCATAACAACTTGTTTCATGATGGGGTTGAGTCTACGTTGTGGCTCTACAGACTTGCCATGACATTCTTCCAAAAGTATCTTATGCATACAGATGGTAGGACTAATCCCCTTTAAGTCCGCCATGGTCCATCCTATCGTTCGTTTATGCTGTGACAAAATAACGAGTAGACTTCTCTCTTGGTCAGAATTTAGGTTCGCAGAAATAATAACTGGCAGGGTCTCATTTTCACCCAAATAAGCATATTTCAAATGCCGTGGCAAAATTTTTAGCTCCAGCTTCGGTGCATCGAGTAATGAAGGCTTAGGAGGATTGAATTCCTCGAAATCAAGGGGTTTGAAGCTTGAATTGTTTCTAGCTATCAGCAAACTAGATTGATTCTCCTCCAATGAAGATTCACTAGCTTCTTCCCCTTCTTCATTCGTGAGCTCTTCATACTCATCGAGCTGTACGAAATTGCTGTGGCAAAATTGATCAGCTTCTGTAGATTGCTCATAATCCGCTTCCAAAATGCTTCGATATTCTTCAGAATCATCCATATACTTGAGAGAATTGTTGATGTTCACGGTCAATCTTTGATTTGGTACACGCATTGTGTGATCACCCTTCTCACAATCAATGAGAATACGACCGGTTGCTAGGAAAGGTCTCCCTAATATGATAGGTGTGTTAGCATCAGCCTCACAATCAAGTATGAGGAAGTCGGCTGGAAAAACGAACTTGTCTAACCTTACTATAACATCTTCGATCTTCCCCTCGGTCTCACATAGGAACGATCGACTAGCTGCAAGATTACAGATATCGGTTTCGCATCTCCCATGCCAAGCTTCATGAAAATTGAGTTGGGCATCAGATTAACACTCGATCCAAGATTGCAAAATGCTTTCCCAAAAAACTTTTCTCCAATGGCACAAGGAATAATAAAGCTGCCCGGATCTTTCTTCTTGGATGGTATATTACTCAAGGCAGAGCAATATTCTTTTGCGTGGTAATTGTCTCGAACTTCTCCATTTTAAGCTTCTTCGTGACTATCTCCTTAAAAAATTTAGCGTAAGTGAGCATCTGGTTGATTGCCTCCAATAGCGGGACATTTATGTACAGCTGATCTAACTTGTCCACAAACTTTTCTTGTCCACAAACTTTTTAAACTGAATTTCATCGTTTTGCTTCTTGAGCCTCTAGGAAAGGGTTGTGGGGGTCTAACTTCTTCCACAGGTGGTGTAGGAACTGATTTTGCCGTGACATTTTTACTCATTCTATCGGCAGGTTCCTTCGTTAAACCTTCCTCCTAGTTTTTTTCCTCGAGATTTTGCTGAGACATTTCTTTTTGCACAGATTCTAGTAGGGAATCTTCAGACTTCTTCCCCCCAAACTTATCTTGCTGATTAAGTTGAGTACCACTTCTGAGTGTGATCGTACTACAATGCTCCTTACCATGTAGCTTAGTGACTTCAGTATCACTCGGAAGACATCCAGGTTGACGCTCCTATAATGTTATGGCAATTTGGCCCATCTGACTCTCCAGATTTCGCACCGAAGCACTATGTCTTTGCAGTAGAGTACCTTGGTTCTTGATGGCAGTTGTATGCTTTTGAAGCATCGTCTTGGTACTTTGAATAAAATCTGGCATAGTCGCCTCCAAAGAACTGGTATTAGATGATGATGCAGCCCCCTTGCTCTGATTATCCCAGGGCATATTCGGTTGAAAATTTTGGGGCTCTTGCTGATTTTGGTTCCGCGCTGGGGGATTAGGATTACTGGGTCCTTGGTTTCTCCATGAAAAATTCGGATGCTGTCTCCATCCTGGGTTATAGGTGTTCGAATAGGGATTGTTGTTACTTCGGTTGAAGTTGTTCACATAATTCGCTTCATGGGTTCCTGGTCACTCACTCTCGTGATGATTGCCATGGCATATCAGACATACTGAACTGGCCAGGTTCACTTTCTTCACTTCATTGGAACATTGAATGCTCTTCAACATGTTAATGATAGTTGAGAGTTGGGCAGATAGTGAGTTTTTCCCATCAAGATCGAATGTCCCTTGTGCTTTCCTCCCGGTTCTAAGTCTTGTAGAAGGAAATTGATAATCATTATTGGCAATTCTATCAAGAATGTCAAATGCCTCCTCGGGTGATTTGACTAGCAAAGTTCCATTTCCCGAGGCATCTAGCATCATCCTCGTTAGTGCATTGACTCTGTTGTAGAACATTACAACTTGAGTCCAATCTTGAAATCCATGATTTGTACACTTACGAAGCAGTCCCTTGTATCGATCCCAACATTCGGACATTGACTCGTAGTCATCTTGGCAAAAAGAAGCAATATCATTTCGAAGTTGAGTATTGAGTTTCAGAGGATTATACCGTAGCAAAAAAATTTTGCATAGATCAGCCCATGACTCCATCCATCCGGATAGTACTCCACTCAACCATCCCCTTGCTCGACCACATAGAGAATAAGGAAATAGTTTGAGCTTCAACACGTCCTCATGAAATCCTTATTGACGGAATGAGTCACAAACTTCTAAAAATGCCCTGATATGTTGCCTTGCATCTTCATGCATCATACCTCTAAATTGCCCAATCGAGTTAAGCATGTTGAACATAACTGGCTTAAGTTCGAAATGTGTAGCTGTAATTTCTGGTGCCACAATGCCAGGATTGAGATCATCCAAGACAGTATTTAAATGATCCCTAATAGCTCTTGGTCTAGGTGTAGTAGCGTGCTGATTTGCCCCGACATTTTGAACTACTGGGTCCTGAACTGGTGGGTCCATAGTTGAATGCTGAGTACGCCTTCTTTGACGAAATAAACGTTCAATTTCAGGCACTATAAGATAGAGAGGTCCGTCAATAGACCGTCTGGACATGCACTGAAAAGAAAAACAAATAAACAAGTAAAACTGAACTAGAAAAATAAACTAAGCAAAACAAAAATGCCAAAACAAAAATGACAAACTTCAAATAGATAGATCCCCGACAACGGCGCCAAAAACTTTGTGTATTCTATGTAGTGCTTATAATTGATGTATGTGAACACACATATATGTGTAAGTATACATAGTCATACAAGTAATAATAGGGTGAGTGAGTATCGTTCCTGATAGGTATGGTATAAGCGTTATTTTGTGTGCAAGTGTACACGTCGTCAAGTAATAAAATGATAAGTATATCGTGTATCGTCTCCACTGGGATTGGTATACTTAATATATCTTCCTTCATTCCCTTTCTCCTAAGAATAAAATAAAAACACAAATAAGATGGTGTATTTTATCTAACTAAATAATGAAATAAAAAAACATAAAATAAAAGGGTTGAGAACGATTATAGAGAAAGTGGGTAGGATCCAGTTGTGTCAATTAGTGGATTCAATTGATCTTCTTCTTAACTAATGCAACCGCACAACACTGCTTCGATAGTACTGTAGATACTGCCCCGGCAATTCTGGTGCTCCTCTGCCGCGGCAATCTCTTACTCGTGGGCAGAAGTATCAAAGATCAACAAAGTGTCCGTAAGTGACTCCGCTCATCTCTGAGTCAAAGTGCTGTTGATGCTCAGCCCTTGACAATACCTCTCAGCGTAAACCAAAGATAACCACCAACCATTCCAACACTTCTTTTAGTTGCTGAAACTCTTAAACTACCCCTTAGTGCCTCCACAAGGGTATAGACCGAGTTAGTGTCGCCGACACCGCACTTATCCATTTCGTGAATCTACACCTCTCGATGCTAGATAAATAGATTACTTGCAAACTTCTCTCTCGGGCTGGGATACAAGAACAAGGAATGACAATAGGATAAGCAAACTCTGATTTTATTGCATAAGAACAAGAATACAAGAATCAATCTCCTCTCACTAATATCAACAACCTTCACCTATCCCTAAGAAATTTAGAACATGTTATCATGGAAGTACAATTCTTAGGAAGAGTTTTCTCTATAAATCGGCTCTCTTAGACAATGTGGTCGGCTAGTATATTTATAGTCTTAACCTAGGGCAAACCTTTCCTAAATAGACTTCAACTTGGAGTAGGAAACAAGTCTTCTTCAAAGATTCTAATATTTCCAAGTTTGCCGCCTTTTAGAAAGGGTTTTCCGCTTGGTCTTTGAATTGGGCTTTGAGCACTCTAGCCTGATCCAATTGGTGCTCTGTGTCTTCCAGAATATTCTCTATATTTTTATCTTTCAATGCGCCTCCATTGTTGGTGCTGCCACACTGGATTCTGCCGTGGCCAGTCCTCTGCCTCTTCCTCAATATAGCTTTTCTGCCACTTCGGCTCTGGATATTCCCGCATGTACAGAAATTGTAATAATATCTGCATTCTCTATAAATATTAACTTTGTATGTAGTGATAACGGAATATCTAATATTTGAGCAAAGAGTATATGATTCGGTTCAAGTGGGTGTATAATAGGTGCATAAAGTACCATAAAAAGGGTAGTAAATAACTGCCTTTTTGGCACTCTTCAAATACCCTCAAACTCGAACTATTTGTTGTCCTCAAGCAATGTCAAACATCAAATTGCTAAACCTTACTCCTCTTTGGTCTTACTCTTCCATCTATTCTCCCCACCATGGTCATGTCTATCTCTCCGTTTTAGCCACTAGTTTTCCCAAGGACTTCTACTGAGAAACAAATTCTAGGGCTAGGTGAGTGTGTGGGTTTAATGGACAAGGCTGGTTTAAGGCTTTCTTAGATAAACTCTAAGTTCAAGACAAGTAGAATCTTGGATTAGCTATCTCCTTAAAACAACAAGTCTTGAGCCAATTTCGGGCACCTCAAGATATGTGATTTCTATTTCTTTCTTTGCTTTTCTTATTTATTCTTTTTCTTTTGTAGCACATATTTAGCATACTAGAGTCAATTTCGGGCACCTCTAGTACGAAGGAGAGCAAAACTAGAGCCGGTGATAGGCACCTTTAGTTATTTTTCCAACAAGTTCTAAATCTTTATCACCTAATTTTCTTAAAAGAACTCCTAAATCAAACAAGTCCAAAAAGTGTTTATTTTTTGTCTAACCCTAAAGCAAGCTTCTAAGTTTTATTCCATGAGTATCCTATGGTTATCCCTTCAAAACAGTACTTGGTAATGAAGGAGAAAATTTTCTATAGCCTTAAAGGAGTAAACTAAAGCAAAGCTGACATAGGGCAGTACAAGATTACAAACATAAATTCAAGAAAAGAGAATATATAAAAAAAAATTCGGTAAAAATTTACTCCCTTTTATGGTATTGCTGCGGCATTGGGTAGCCTCGGCAGTGCTTCTGTACCTTCAACCTCCCCCAAACTCAAACCGAGCATTATTCTCAATGCTCAAAATATAAAGTAAACAACAAAAGAAAACAAGAATAATAAAGCATCAGTATTTAAATAGATTCTGATTGTGATTCAGAAGAGCTGCTTGAGATAGCTGCCCTTCTGGGTATTCCTGCTGATGCTTTCATTCTTGATCCCTGTCCTGGTGACTATTGTGTTTTTGCCTGTCAGGGCGGCTGTACTCTGCTGGGCGTTTGTTTCTCCAGTGAGGCTGTAACTTCATCTCCATCTTCTTCGTCATCTATATGCATTACCTTTGTTTCTCCCCCAAACTCTACAGTTGGTATCCTCTCTTGGGTATGTGATGAGCTCTCATGGACATACTCATCGATCTGTCTAGAGAGACTATCTTCAGAAAAACTGCCGATGGGGATAGGATTTTGTTGTGGAGAGTTGAAGACAACTCTCCTCTTTGATGGTCGCCTGTTGCTAGATGATGTGGCGGCCGTGCCTACAGGTCTGGATGGTCCGACGGCGTGAAACTATTATTGTGGCCTAGCAGCAAAGGATGGTCGAGGCCCTGGAGCAGGTGTTGTTTTTGTGTATGGTGCGACAGTGATGAAAATATTGGGAAGGAAATCTGGAAACTGCATCCCATGGGTGAGAAAGTTCTGAGTCAACATATTGGCAAGGGTGTTGTTGAAATCTCTCTGATATTCCATATAGCATTGTTGTCTGAGGTCCATGGCTGATATTCTTTGTAAAATCTCCTGGTATGTATCTACTGCGGCAGGGGCTTGGGCATTGTTAGGTGCTTCTGCTGAATACTGCCTTCCGGCAGGGAAGTCAGTAGTGAATTGTTGAGGTGTTTCCTGCACTGGGTCTGCTTGGGTGATTTGCATCACTCTATGGCAGAAGTCTCTTGTCCAGCCTTGCTTTTGTGATGTGTATTCGTTGATTGCTTCTATCGAGACACCTGCAGCAATGCATAAAGCAGAGATTAAACTAGGGAAATATAATGGACCTCGTTCTTTCTTACCGCAGTCATAGATTTCTTGAAGAATTATCTCTCCAACATTGATCGTCCTTTTGTTGATGATGGAATGAATGAGCAACAATCTTTTTCTGTCCACTGTGCTATTATGAGAAGTGGGCATGAGGCATTGTTTGACAAACGTGCACCACAACTTTGCTTCGGGTTTAAGGCTGAGCCTTGTTACACAACCCCTATGGGCACCGGTTTCCCATGGAGTGTTGTCATAGCAGAGGTCGCCCTTGATTGCCTCATATTCCTCGATATTTGCCGCAAATTCACCATGCTCATCGCGTATGGGGATCACGCTGTAGTAATCATTGATTACCTCGGCATCAAGTTTCATAGGCTTGCCCCGGTAGTAGATGAATAGCGTATCCTTGTTCGGGCAGTGCGCACAGAATTCTCTCACAATTGTTGCATTCGCTATGGGAGGTTGGAGGCAGAATTTCTTCCAATCCTGGTCTTCGATTCTGTTGAACAAGAATTGGTCGATGCCGTAGTTTTCGTCAATGGTTTGCTGGAATCCTTGTTCCTCTCATAATTGCGGTGCAACAAAAGATCTTTGAAAGCGTTCTGCTATGTTGCCGCTGGCAAATTGTCTGTATGCTGCCATGGATGTTGATGAGATGTTCTTGAAGATAAACATAAAGAATGTTGGTAGGAATTCAGAGAGTTCTGAAAAATTCAAGATGTAGTGAGAGCAAGATTGTTCAAGAAAGTAAGGATAACAAGAATACAAAGTAAATAATGCACAACAGTGGTCTGCTTATATAGGCTGTAAAAATATGACTATTAAAAATACTACCCGTTAGGCATTTACTACCTGGATGCACAGTTACTGCTGTGGCGGATTTCTCGGCAGATAGCCGTTACACTATTTATGCCCATTGGTAATTCTGCGATTCTGACATAGTGCTGCCGCGGCAGCAGACTTCCTGCTGTGACAAAATTTTTCTTGCATTCATCACTTTATTAAAAATTAAAAACACTGAATTTAAAATACTAAAAATAAAAAAAAATTGTTGATCATAAAGTAAAATAATAAAATACTAAAAATAACAAAATACTTAAAAATAAAGAATGCTGAAAATAATACTATATATACTAATCCTAATATAATAATTAAAATTGAAGGGAAGAGATTAGGTTACTTGTGGAGTGCATGTGAATGCATCTCCTATTTTCGTTATCTCATTCTGGCCCGTGTCTGTCTGCATGAGTTGGCCAGTCCCTTCGGTGCATTCAGCTTCTCCTTTAGGTTTTATTCTTTTACAAAATAGTCTGCCGAGCGTGCTTCCTAGGCAGGATATTTTAGTACCCTTATTTGGTGTATGGAGAGCCTTACATTCTGCTGGAGCGTCCTATTTCAAGTTTTTGCCTTCAGGATGCACGTAAGACCGATCCGCAAGTTGGAGCAGTACTGTTGTTGGTTTCGCCCGTCCTATTCCAAGTTTTTGAAAAACTGATTTGGGCATTAAGTTGATGCTTGCTCCCAAGTCGCATAGGGTCTTTCCTTTATAACCATCTCCAATTGCACAGGGAATTGTGAAACAGCCAGGATCTTTTAGTTTGAGTGGCATGCGATTATTTAGCATGGCCATGCAACTTTCAGTGGCTGCCACCGTTTCAAATTCTCCTAGCCTTCGTCGTTTAAATACTATGTCCTTTAAAAACTTTGCATAGTTGGGCATTTGTTCAATCGCCTCAACTAGAGGCAAGTTAATATGAACCTGCTTCAGGATGTATAGGAACTTCTGAAATTAGTGGTCCTGTTTTTGCTTCTTTAGCCTCTGTGGAAAAGGAGGTGGTGGTCTGATGTCCTCCAGGTTTCCTTGGATATTGAGTTTTATACCTGGGGTGAATTTTTCTACAACTGCCTCGGTAGAAGGTTTTGATACTGCTGGTTCTGTTGCCGTGGCAGAGCTTTCGGCAGGTCTTGCTCAGCCTCTGAGTCCTCATGTAGTTGTTGTTTTGGTTGAACTCTTTCAGTTGAGTTTCCCTCTTTATTTTTCAGCTGTAGGCCACTTCTGGTGGTAATTACTTTACATTGCTCGTGGCCTAATACCTTAGCAACTTCAGTATTGCTAGGTAAACCTCTAGGTGGTCGAGTGTTTTGGCAATGGGCAAATTGACCAACCTGGGTTTTTAGGGATTTTATTGCAGCCTCTTGGTTCTGCAGTCTCATCTCCGTTCTATTCATGAAGTCATCAATACGCTTCATGAAACGGCTATTTTCCATCATGTAGGCATCAGTCTTTGACATGAAAGGTGTGAGAGAATCGGCCAGTTCATTTAGAGACTGTTGTTGTTGTACCTGCTGCTACGACATGGGTTGCTGAGTGTTCTGCTGTGGCAGGTTCTGGTTCTGATGCTGAAATCCAGGGGCTTGGGTAGTTGGATTCAAGGCATTGTTAGGGTTACTCTAAGAGAAGTTTGGATGCCTTTTCCAAGATGGGTTATAATTGTTGGACATCATTGGATTGTTTCTGTTATAATTTCCAACATATAGGCCGGTCTCCTCATCTGGCATATAATCTGATGAGTTGACTGCCTTAACCTCATGTATGCTTCTTTGGTTTTGCATGTTCTGAACCATCTTGGTCAGAGAAGCCAATTGTGCTGCCACCGAACTTGATGTGTCTAATTCATGAGCTGTGGCATGACGTCTCATTCCTCCTTGCCTCGATGTGGGAAATTGGAAATCGTTCCTTGCGAGTTTGTTCAGAATTTCAATGGCTTCTGCGGGTGCTCTATCTAGCAGTATCCCATTTGCGGAAGCGTCTAGCATCATCCTTGTGGAAGCATTGATAGCATTATAGAATATGGAAACTTGCGTCCACAAGGGAAAACCATGTAAGGGGCATTTGTTTAATAGTTCTCTGTAACGTTCCCATGCCTCGTACATCGGTTCATCTCCATCTTACCGTAATAATGTAATTTCATTACGAATGTGGTTGTAAAGATTTGTTGGATTGAACCTCATAATGAATTCTCGGCAAAGTTCTTCCAAAGATCCGATTGATCCTGCTGGAATTCCATTCAACCAAGTCTTCGCCCTATCCCTCAGTGAATAGGGGAACAATTTTAAGCGCAAAATATCTTCATGGACTGCTTGCATCTTAAAAGAGTTGCACACTTCCATAAAGGATTTAAGATGTTTCCTTGCATCTTCAGTAGCAGACCCACCGAACTGTCCAATTGTGTTCAACATGTTGAACATTACTGGTTTAAGCTCAAAGTGAGTTGCTTCAATCTCTGGGGTAACTGCGCTAGGGTTAAGTCCGTTTAGATCCTCCACCAGATAGTCTCTGATAGTAAGTTGCCTCGGTAATGGATGCGGCATTGGCTTCTATTGCATTGCTGTCAACAGTACATTATGATCAACAGGTCCTCTAGGTGGATTGTCCATAGTTTGGAACAAATTTCGTCTTAGATTATGTCTTGTACGTTCAATCTCAGGATCCAACTCGTACAATGGTCCACTCGGATTTGCCCTGGTCATAAACCAAATAAATAAAAAAAATAGTAAAAACAAAAATAAAATAAAACTAAAGTTAAAGTTAGATAACTAATAATTAAAGAGCAAGAAAATTAATGAAAACAAAATTCAGTTGCCAATCCCCGGCAACGGCGCCAAAAACTTGATAGGCGTGGTATAAGCGCTATTTTGAGTGCAAGTGTACACGTCGTCAAGTAATAAATTGATAAGTATATCGTGTATCGTCTCCATAGGGATTGGTATACTTAATATGTCTTCCTTCGTTCCCTTGCTACTGAGAATAAAATAAAAACACAAATAAGATGGTGTGTTTTATCTAACTAAATAATGAAATAACAAAACATAAAATAAAAAGGGTTGAGAACGATTATAGAGAAAGTGGGTAGGATCGAGTTGTGTCAATTAGTGAATTCAATTGATCTTCTTCTTCACCAATGCAACCGCACAACACTGCTTCGATAGTACTACAAATACTGCCTCGGCAATGCTGGTGCTCCTCTGCCGCGACAATCTCTTACTCGTGGGTAGAAGTATTATAGTTCAGCAAAGTGTCCGTAAGTGACTCTGCTCATCTCTGAGTCAAAGTGCTGTTGTTGCTCAGTCCTTGACGATACCTCTCGGCGTAAACCAAAGATAACCACCAACCAATCCAATACTTCTTTTAGCTGCTGAAACTCTTAACCTACCCCTTAGTGCCTCCACAAGGGTATAGGCCGAGTTTGTGTCGCCGACACCGCACTTATCCCTGTCGTGATCTACACCTCTCGATGCTAGATAAATAGATTACTTGCAAACTTCCCTCTCGGGCTTGGATACAAGAACAAGGAATGACAATAGGATAAGCAAACTCTGATTTTATTGCATAAGAACAAGAATACAAGAATGAATCTCCTCTCACTAATATCAACAACCTTCACCTATCCCTAAGAAATTTAGAACATGTTATCGTAGAAGTACAATTCTTAGGGAGGAAGGGTTTTCTCTACAAATCGGCTCTATTAGACAATGTGGCCGACTAGTATATTTATAGTCTTAACCTAGGGTAAACCTTTCCTAAATAGACTTCAATTTGGAGTAGAGAACAAGTCTTCTTCAAGTATTCTGATATTTCCAGGTTTGCCGCCTTCTAGAAAGGGTTTCCCGCTT
Source organism: Abelmoschus esculentus (assembly GCA_035048815.1). Lineage (NCBI taxonomy): Eukaryota > Viridiplantae > Streptophyta > Magnoliopsida > Malvales > Malvaceae > Abelmoschus > Abelmoschus esculentus. Next base: position 12,858,367 of record JAUCBN010000007.1, on the reverse strand, counting down.
GGTCTTTGAATTGGGCTTTGAGCACGCTAGCCTGGTCCAATTGGTGCGCTGTGTCTTCCAGAATATTCTCTATATTTTTATCTTTCAATGCGCCTCCATTGTTGGTGCTGTCACACTGGATTCTGCCGCGATCAGTCCGCTACCTCTGCCTCAACATAGTTTTTCTACCGCTTCGGCTCTGGATATTCCCGCATGTACAAGAATTATAATAATATCTGCATTCTCTATAAATATTAACTTTGTATGTGGTGATAACGGAATATCCAATATTTGAGCAAAGAGTATATGATTCGGTTCAAGTGGGTGTATAATAGGTGTATAAAGTACCATAAAAAGGTAGTAAATAATTGCCTTTTTGGTACTCATCAGTTCCCACGAAGATTTAGATTAAAGTGTGCAGTCAAATTTGTCAAGGCAAAAAGGGTTGTCACTAAAAGAAAACAAAGAAAAATAAAAACACATGAAAATGGATATGTACGATGAAGGTGTAAGATGGAAATGCTATGACAATTCTAGAATGCAAGCAACTAAAATTTGCTAAGGTAAAATAGAATGGATGATGATGGAGAGGTGGATGTATGAAGGTGATATGTGAGTGTATGACAGAGTGATGGCAAGATAGCAAGTAACATAAAGAAAGTAAGTTGTAAATGCAAGGGCAAAAACAGGATGTAAAAACACGTTAAATAATATATTGTACTTCTCCTGTATTGATGAACTCTCTAGGGAACGACTGATGTTGGATTCTATGGTTTCCTACCCCTTATCCCTACCTAACATATAGCTACTATGGTGTATACTTACTGGACAGATGTTTCTAAGGTATTCCCTCTCTCTCGAGTCATGGTAATTTCGCCTATCACACGAATGACACCTTAGCCTATCGATAAAGTACCCTCCTTTTAGTCGTTGAAGCCTTCACCTACACCTCTCTCGAGTGCTCTAGGATCCAACTAGGCCCTATTTACAGTCTAGAACCCATTGCTCACGTAGATCCTCCCTTAACTCCTCTCGGATGATCTAAGGATCTATAGCTACGCCTCTCTCGAGTGCTCTAGCATGTATCTAAACCATGGACACTCTCATGCCTCTTACAAAGCTTAAATAATTACCGACAATGAGCAAAGAAAATATACAAACACTTAGCATGCAATATATATTAAATAGAAACAAAAGTTAATCATCCATAAAAGCTACCACCAAAATAAGGTTACATGGTGGAGTTAAATGTTAAGAGTAATCAACCACATTAATCTTAAACATCCAACATTAATCCTCATAAAAATATAACAAAGTAAAGCAAGGAAGGAGGACTAGAAGACACCCTCGGTGTGCACCGCCGCCGACTCTTCAACCACCATGGTCGCCTTGGTGAGCTAGCCCCTCTCGGGTGCTTAGCTCACCACACCCTTCCAGTGCTATCAATGGAGGTCCCTTTGGCCGGAAGTTGGAGGAGAAAGGTAGGAGCTTTTCGCCACAAAGACCGTCGAAAAGGCCTCTCTTTTCTTTGTTTTCTCTCCCGAAAAAGCCTCCACTTTCTGTAGGTAACTATATCTTTTAAAGAGGGTGAAAAACCCTAAAAGATGTGTAAAAGTCTATTTCTACCGTACTGGCAGAGGTGACAGTGGTCCCCTACCTAGGTGGCTCGCATATGGGTAATTCTCTATGTGTTCCCCTACTGAGGTGGCTCGCATATAGGGAATATTCGCTAAGATCCCCCATCGAGGTGGCTGTAGCCAGCTGTAGTGGTCCCGAACGGCTGTGGTAGCACCAGCTGGCACTCTTATCAAGAAAATATCTCTTTGTCATTTAGCTCAGCCGAGGAATTCTCTAGCTTTGCCATGGCATTTTCCTTTTGCCATGCTTCTAAGAATACCATGACAAATTGCCTCAACTTCCATTTCCGTTTCACCTGCACAACACCACTAAAAGGAACTACCTTTCCCATTAAATAACACCTATTACCACCTTAAAATGCCAAGGCATGTTTAAATGACTATATGCAATGTCATGAACCTAAATGCAACTACATGATCCTATATCAGCCTAAGGACATTCAATAACTTAAGTAAAAAGGCCTAAAATATAGCCTTTTTACGGAGTTATCAATAACCAACTTTTTTAATGTCACTTTCGTTAGTGGTGGTGAGCTAATTTTGTGAATCAAAGTTATTTTGAAAAAACAAATGAAACAAGAAATGAAAAAAACACAAATGAATGATGAATGAAAAACAAGAAAATAAAAAATGTAAAAAAAAATCGACAAAAACATGCAAAAACAAGATAAGGGACAATTCAAATTCCATCGAAAACCTATATTCGCGAATGGTCGAAGGAAAATAAATCCTTTGGAAAAATCCAATCTCGGGGATTGGTGATGCGTGCTATATATGCGCAATTGTAGTACAAGTGTACACATTATCAAGTAATAAAGTGATAAGTATTATTGTGTATCGTCTCCACATGGATTGATATACTTAATCTGTCTTCTTTTGATCTTCTTGCTCTATAGAAATAAAAAAACACAAGTGAATTGGATTATGATAATAATAACAAAATAAAGATAGAAAATAAGATAAAGAAGATGGCTAGGATCCAGTTGTGTTGTATAATGGATTTGATCAACTTGTTCTTGTCCAATGCAATTGTACGACACTGCCTCGGCAAGACTATAGATTACTGCCTTGACAATGAAGTCTCTCGTCTACCGCAATAATCTTTTGTTCTTGGGTAGACTTTACCAAAGTTCGGAAAAGTATACTTTAATGATTTCGCTTATCTCTAAGTCAAAATACTGTTAATGACTAGTCCTTGATGATACCTCTCAGCGTGAATCAATTATAGTCACCAACCAATCCCACACTTCTCTTAGCCGTTGAAACTCTTAACCTATCTCTAGGCCGAGTTAGTGTTTCCCGAATGAAACACTATACTTATTCCTTTCGTGAATCTAACTCTCTCGATATTAGATAAATGGATCACTCACAAATTTCTCTCTCGAGCTTGAATGCAAGAATAAAGAATGACAAAGGATAAGCAAAATTCGATATTTTATTACATTAGGAACAAGAAACAAAGTTTGACTTCCTCACACTAATACTTTACAACCTCCACCTAAGTCTAAACAAAATTAGAACATAATGTAGAAAAGAAAACCTAAATCTAATTATATATTCTAAGCTAAGAGTCTAATATGTCTCTCGTACCCTTAGACGACTATGCCTTATATAGGCTTGGCCTAGGGCAAACCTTTCCTAAGTAGAATACAACTTGGAGTAGGGAACAAGTCTTATACATAGGTCAAATATTTCCAAGTTTAATTCTTCTAGAAGGCTTTCCCGTGTGGCCTCGTCTATGGGTTTTCCTTGTGTTGTCCAGCTCTGACCTTTGGGCTTCTTGTCCAACAATTTTCTCCTCATTTTTGTCCTCAGTTTGCCTTCCGTGTTGCTATTTTTCCTCTACTATCTCAGCCTCAGGTCCTGCCTCGGCCCCAGCTTGTTGCCGCGACAATACTTGTCAATTGGTCCAAGTAGGTATAATTGATAATTACTGCCCATGAAAAGTGTAAAAAGTGATAGTGAGTTGGGCACTTATCAATTGGTACAAACTGATTGTACCTAGGGGAATAATACCGCTAGCCAAGAGCAAACGAGTACCAGTAAAGGCAAATCAAATTCATTGATCCTTGTGCATTTGGGAAAATGCAAAGAAGATACATGATATCAATTGAAGACATTTTTGAATAAGATCTTCAAATCTTTCAAGTCATGATCTTGTTCCCGTTGATGTTGTGGCCAAATCCAAATCACCGAAATTCAATCTTGCTTCTCTGTTGATGGCGTAGTAAGATCCAAATTGCTGAAATTTGATCTTGTCCCCGTTGATGGTGTGGCCAGATCCAAAACACTAAAATTCAATCATGTTTCTCCGTTGATGGCGTAGTAGGATCCAAATTGCTGAAATTTGATCTTGTCCCCGTTGATGGTGTGGCCAGATTCAAATCACCAAAATTTAATCATACTTCTTCGTTGATGGCGTAGTAGGATCCAAATTGTTGAAATTCAATCTTATCTCCATTGATGGTATGGTCAGATCTAAATCTCTAAAATTCAACTATACTTCTCCATTGATGGCGTAGTAGTATCCAAATTGTTGAAATTTGATATTGTCCCCGTTGATTGTGTGGCGAGATCCAAATCCCTGAAATTTAACCCTGCATCTCCGTTGATGGCATAGTAAGATCCAAATTGCTGAAATTTGATCTTATCCCCGTTGACGGTATTGCCAGATCTAAATCACCAAAATTTAACCCTGCTTCTCTGTTGATGGAGTAGTAGGATCCAAATTTTTGAAATTTGATCTTACCTCTCGGTTGATGGTGTGGATAGATCCAGCCTTACATTCAGGTCCTGCCTCTTCGTCGGTGTCGTAGTTGGTACAAATTTACTGAATTTTGATCCTCCCTCTTTGTCAATGTTGTAGTTGGATCGCCCTTATAAATTTTAGACCATGCTTCTTTGTCGATATTAAAGCTTTTTCAAATCTCCAGTTCTTACTGTTCGTTGGTGTTGTAGCTGAACCAAAATTATCAACTTCAGGTCCTGCCTCTTCGTTGATCTTATAGTTGGGCCAAACTATTCTTTTGATCCTGCCTCTTTGTCGGTGTTGTAGCTGGATCAACCTTAAAACTTTTAGACCATCATCTTCGTCGGTGTTGTAGCTTGGTCAAATCTTTGATTCTGGCTCTTCGTTGGTGTTGTAGTTGAATTAACCTTACTAACATCAGACCTTGCCTCTTCATCGGTGTTGTAGCTGGTTCAAACCTTACTGACTTTGGGTTCTATCTCTTTGTCAGTGTTGTAGCTGAACCAAAACTACTAACTTCAGATCCTACCTCTTCTTCGGAGTTGTAGCTGGGCCAAACCATTGTTTTCGATCTTGCCTCTTTATCAGTGTTGTAGTTGGATCAACCTTATTGACTTTATACCCTACCTCTTTGTCGGTGTTGTAGCTGGGTCAAACTTCATCAAACTCTAGGTCCTGCCTCTTCGTCAATGTTGCACCTGGACAAAATCCAACAAGTTTTCATTCTGCCATTGATGGCATAAGCATATCATATTTTGACCGGTCACGTATTACCGTTGATGGAACAACTAGACCAATTTTCATATTTGCGGATATAATATCTTTATTAGAAAAATAAAAAAATAAGAAAAAATAAAAAGAAAAAGAAAAGAAAAAGAAAAAAAGAAAAAGAAAAAGAAAATATGTTAGATCATTGATGGAGGCTATAGAGTCCTATTAATTCTACCTTTGTCAGATTGTAGTATTTAAGATGTCTGTCCCACGAGGACTGAGTCAATCTTGCTACTTATTATGACTGCACTAAGGAAACTAAAAACACAAGTAAATGAATAGGTTGAATTATGACTAAGATAATTTTAAAAGCATAAAATTAATTAACGAAATAATTGTAACCCCCTTAGCCCGGCCTGGACGAAACCGGCACTAATGGGTCACACGGGGAATATCAAACCAAACCCGCGAAGGTTCGATTCAATAAACAACCCTAAAACCGTTATACTTTTTTTCTTGTCTTACCTAGATGCATAATCTTATACCTACATGTCAAGGTTTCATACAAAGCATTATTGGAAACACATTAACTGAAACAACCATCCGATTAAATACTAATGTAGATTAAGGACTAAAACGTAAAACTTTTAAATACAATTAGTAAAGTAGAAATTCTTTCCATCAATAATCAATTAAACATACAAGAGTTCCTCAGTAAATTTCAACTCAAACGGATCGTTCTAACATCATCAATTGCATGTTTCTTTAATTTAGGGACCAAAATGTAAATTTCCCAAAAATACAAGGACTTCATCCCAATTAAGTTAACCATCTTGAAATTAAATCAACTTTAAGCATGCATGCAAAATTTCATCTCAAAATAACATCTACAAGTACCTTAATTAAACAAAGGAAGATAACCGGGACTAAAATATAATTTCCAGCAATTTTCAATTCTAGGTGATCAAAGGTTTCGAAACCTTCCCAGAGGTTCCGAAACTTTTTGAAAAAGGTTTCGAAACCTTCCTTGAAAGTTTTGAAATTTATCGCGTCCAGTAGCTTCCCAGAATTAAAACTGCCCGAAAGGTTCCAAAACCTTATGAAGGTTTCGAAACTATTTGACATGGTTTCGGAACCTTCAATCAAAGGTTTCGAAACTTTGGGTCTGGAACCAAATATTTCATTACACTAAGTGCACACCAAGAGCTGAATACTCAACCATTAAATACCACCACTAGATGCATCAATCCTAAACATGTTTAACAACATATGGCACATAATTAACTACGTCATGAACGTCATTCAAGCTATAGGCATGCTCCCTAAGAAAAGTGATTTACAACATATCAATCCAACATACACATGCTAGAACATGCTTCAACAATATAAGCAATCCAAAGTTTAACAATTAATATCAAACAATGATGGTCTTATTACAATATGAAACAAAGCCTAAAATCCTCACTTCTCTCATAAATTGTGTTACACATTGCCTTGCCCAATTTATTTGCCAAAAACATACCAAAATTCAAGTGATCTTCCCCCTTGGTCTACTTGCCCCGAACGAAGCTCCAAGTGTCCTTATTTTTCTGCAAAGATGAAAAGAGAGCTTAAGCAAACTTGCTTAGTGAGGTAGCTCCACAAATAATTATCAATGCATTTATTTAAAACCATGAAGAAACCATAATGTGCAATACTTGTCAAGTCATGCATGCCAAAATTTCATATCCAACTTCATTAAAACATATGCATCCTTGAGTTCACATAACCATATCAAAACAATTTTACAAATGATGCTCAAACCTTTCCTCAATTTCATGTATGTATATTGGCTTTGTAGTGAACACTTAATGTGAACCTTAAGCTCACCGAATACGCGGATCTATGAGACATTCGTCTCGTCAGGACACTAAGTCCCCATTGACATGACACTAAGTCCCCATTGACATGACACTAAGTCACCATTAGCACTACCACGCACGATCGGACATATAGTCACCCTTGTTACGTGTAGGCGGCTCTACCACGCACGGTTGGACACAAAGTCTCCCTTGTTACGTGTAGGCAAAATTCTGTAGTCTCTGTTTTGATTATAGTGCACTTATGACAACCCTAATGACGTCATTTGTATTCGTATATAAAGTTAGTGTCACTAAGCCAATATCATAATCAAATGTGCATGATAACTTGCTGCTTATAATGCATGCATAAAATGTTCAACAAATGAACTAAAAGCCATGCCCAAAGGCACCATCATGTATAAGGCAAATAACCATGTTGTAATCCAAAACTTATAACTTGCTGCTCAAAAAGCATGCATAATATGTTCAACAAATGAACCAAAGCCATGCCCAAAGGCACCATCATATATTAGGCAAATAACCATATTGTATTCCAAAACATTTCTCATAATTTTCCATAATCATGGATGCTAAATAAGCTATGCATTTCAGCAAGTATCTCTCATGTATGCATCAATTCAAAACATGTCCATGCACTTCCATAAATCTCATGCTTTATCAATGAAATACCTTTGTCGAAAATAGCCGAAACTCATATCGGTTCCTTAAAACAAATACTTTACTTACTCTTGAACTATGGAAGGTTTTCACACTCTTCCATAGCCCCCCAAAACAGAACGTACCAAACGCATTGCGCTTTTAATCCGAAAACCACTCACCAACAAGCGAAACAAGCTTTCGCCGCTTTCCGATGATCGCACCAAACACACCAGCAATCAAGCTTCTTCTTGTACCTCTTCTACAACATTAAAAACAGAGCATTCTCACATCATAACATGCTCAAACCAACAGCCATATCCGATCACCATTAAACTACCAAAAACTTAGCCGAAAAGACCGAAAACTAAGCCGAAACGCATCCGAACAACATCAGCCCAAAACCTAACGAATCTAACATCTAATCCACCTCAATTATGATCCAAAAACGCATCAAAACCATCCTTATATCTCCAGCATCACTTAAGCATCTAAAACAGCCCATAAAACAACCGAAAAGCACTTTAAAACTACGCCGATTGCATTATTCCGGGATTAAATTAATATGATCTCAAATCAAGACTCAATTAATCATTAAATCATCATAAAAACATGATTGAAATCATATAATTTCCAGCATTAAACAAGATCCATAAAGATCTCACAAAAATATAACAAAAACATTAGATCTAACATTAAAAACATTGAATCAAGTGTTTATTCAAAGATGAGCAAGCTAATACTTGAGAATTTCAATAAAGAATCTTAGAAAATAATAAAAATCCAGAAAATTACCTTTAAGATCTATTCACCAAAATTAGGAGATTTTCCCCTTCTTGATTCCTTGCAATTTGATGTAGATTTGATGAAATCAATGCATAGGTTTTGTAAAGAATGGATAGATGATGCAAATGATGTAAAAAGATGTAAAAATCAGCAAGGAATTGAGAAGAAAAGATGAAGAGAAAGTGGAGAGAAAATGAGAGAAAAAGATGAGAGAAAAATGGGTCAAAAGTAGTTTTAAGAGAAAATGATTAAGAAAACAAATTAAAGTAATTAAAATATTTATTTTGGTAAATAAATCATCATTAAAATTAAAAATGGGTTTATGGCCCTCTAAGGATTCTAAGTTTAGCTTGCTTTTCAATTTAGTCACTAAAACATCTTTATGGCCGAAAATTACAAATTAAGTCCCTCAAATTTCCAAAAATTACAAATTGATCATTATGCATAATTAAGCATAATTAAAAATCATTATTAAAAATCCAAATTTTTTTCTTTTAATTTGAAACATATTTTTAATATTTCAAACCACCTTCCAAATTATTATTTTACTTAATTAAAAATATCTTTATTTTTTTTTCCCGGAATTAATGAATCGGAGAACCCGATTCAACCCGAACCGAATTCACCTAACTAAGCCTAACTAATAACCCCAAAAACGGGATGTTACAATAATACGATAAAGATGAGGTTAGATTAAGTGCTTTGTAGAGGAAAATCCAGTTATGTTAAGTATCCACTTATTAATGCAATGGGTTGAACTGCCGCCTCGGCGGATCGTACAAAGGGTCGTTGTAGCTTCCTAGGCGGGGTTATGCCTTGTCGATAATTTAACAATTCATAGTTTAATAAGGGATCCTTATATGTCTTCTTCCTTATCCCTAAGCGAAGAGAACTATTAAAACCCACGTTTTGATGATACCTCCCGGCGTGAATCAAGGGCGGACAACAACCAAACACATGCGTCCTATTAGTCGTTGAAATCCTTGACGGATTAGTCAATGCAAGAACGTAATCTCTCATTTCGTGAACATACATCTTGTGATGCTAGGCAAATGAGTTTTTCTCACATACTTATCTTTCGAGCTCATATGCAAGATGAGTAACTACCAAGAGAGAATAAACTATGAATGTAACCCCCTTAGTCCGGCCTGGACGGAACCGGCACTAATGGGTTACACGGGGAATATCAAACTAAACCCGCAAGGATCTGATCCGATAAACAACCCTAAAACCGTTATATTATCTTTTTTATTTTATCTTGCCTAGATACGCAAACTTATTCCTATGTGTCAAGGTCTCATACAAAGCATTATCGGTAACACTTTAATTAAAAACAAATATGCGATTAAACACTTGAGTAGATTAAGGACTAAAACGTAAAACTTTTAAATGCTATTAACAAAATATAAATTCTCTTCATCAAATTTCAATTAAACATATAAGAGTTCCTCACAGAAAATTTCAACTCAAACGGATCATTCTAACATTGTCAATTGCATGTTCCTCTAATTTAGGGACCGAAATGTAAATCTTCCAAAATACAAGGACTTCATCCAATTTAGGATTACCATCTTGAAATTAAATTAACTTTATACTTGCATGCAAAATTTCAGCTTAAAATAACATCGGTAAGTACCTTAATCGAACAAAGGAAGATATCTGGGACTAAAGTATAATTTCTAGCAACTTTCAATTCTTGGTGATTGGTATACTTAATTAGCAACATATGGCACATAATCAACAACGTCACGGACTTCAATCAAGCTATAGGCATGCTCCCTAGAAAAATGATTAACAACATAACAATCATGCTAGTACATGCAACATCAATTCAAACCATTTCAAAGTTCAACAATTAGCAATCAAACCATAATGGTCTTATTACAACATAAACCAAAGCCTAAGTACACACTCCTCACATAGGTTGTGTTACACATTGCCTTACCCAATTTATTTGCCAAAAACATACCAAATTCAAAGTGATTCTTCCCCTTGGTTTCCTTGCCCCGAACGAAGCTCCAAGTGCCTTTATTTCTCTGCATGGATGAAAAAAGAGCTTAAGCAAACATGCTTAGTGAGGAAGCTCTACACAAATCATCAATGCATCTTTTTAAAACCATGTTAAAACCATAATTTGTAATACATTGTTAAATCATGCATGCTATCATCTCATGCTCATGTTCTTAAATCATATGCTTCCTTGAGTTCACATAATCTTATCAAAACAATTTAAAAATGATGCTCAAACCTCTTCTCAATTTCATGTATGTATATTGGTTTTCTAGTGACCACTTAATGTGAACCTTGAGTTCACCGAATACACAGATCCATGAGACATTTGTCTCGTCATGACACGAAGTCACCATTGACATGACACGAAGTCACCATTAGCACTACCACGCACGATCGGACACATAGTCACCCTTGTTACGTGTAGGCGGCTATACCACGCACGGTTGGACATAAAGTCACCGTTGTCACGTGTAGGCAATATTCTGTATTCTCAGTTTTGATTATAGTGCACTTAAGACAATCCTAATGACATGTCATTCGTATTCGAATCTAAAGTTAGTGCCACTAAGCCAATATCATAATCAAATGTGCATGATAACTTGCTGCTCATAATGCATGCATAATATGTTCAACCAATGAACCAAAAGCCATGCCCAAAGGCACCATCATGTATAAGGCAATTAACCATATTGTATTCCAAATCATATAACTTGCTGCTCATAATGCATGCATAATATGTTCAACAAATGAACCAAAAGCCATGCCCAAAGGCACCATCATATATAAGGCAAATAACCATATTGTATCCCAAATCATTTCTCATAATTTTTCATAATCATGGATGCTAAATAAGCTATGCATTTCAACAAGTAATTCTCATGTATGCACCATTTCAAAATATGCTCATGCATTTTCATAAATCTCATTGCATTACCAACATATTGCCTTTATCAAATATAGCCGAAACTCATATCGGTTTATCAAAACATTTACTTTACTTAATCTTGAACTATGGAAGGTTTTCACACTCTTCCATAGTCCCCAAACCAGAACCGTACCAAACGCGATTCACTTTAAGTCCGAAAACACTCACCAACAAGCGAAACGAGCTTTCACCGCTATCCGATGATCGCACCAACGCACCAGCAATCAAGTTTCTTCTTGTAACTCTTCTACAACATTAAAAACAGAGTATTCTCACATCATAATATGCTCAAACCAACAGCCATATCCGATCACCATTAAACTACCAAAAACTTAGCCGAAAAGACCGAAAACTAAGCCGAAACGCATCCGAACAACATCAGCCCAAAACCTAACGAATCTAACATCTAATCTACCTCAATTATGATCCAAAAACACATCCAAACCATCCTTATACCTCCAGCAACATTTAAGCATCTAAAACAACCCATAAAACAACCGAAAAGCACCTTAAAACTACACCGATTGCATTATTCCGAGATTAAATTAATGTGCTATCAAAAGAAGACTCAATTAATCATTAAATCAACATAAAAACATGATTGGATTCATCTAATTTCCAGCATTAAATGAGATCCAAAAAGATTTCATAAAAACATCACAAAATCACTAGATCTAACATTAAAAACATAGAATCAAGTTTTTATTCAAAGATTAGCAAGCTAATACTTGGGAATTTCAATAAAGAACCTTAGAAAAGAATAAAAATCTAGAAAATTACCTTCAAGATCTATTCACCAAAAATATGAGATTTTCCCCTTCTTGATTCCTTTCAATTTGATGTAGATTTGATGAAATTGATGCATAGGTTTTGTAAAGGATGGAAAGATGATGCAAGTGATGGAATATTTGTGGAAAAAGATGCTAAAATCAACAAGGAATTGAAGAGAAAAGATGAAGAGAAAATGAGAGAAAAGTGGTTTTGAGAAAAATGATTAAAAATCCAATTAAAGTAATTAAAAATATATTTTGGTGAATAAATCATTATTAAAAATTAGAAATGGGTTTATGGCCCTCTAAGGATTCTAAGTTTAGCTTGCTTTTCAATTTAGTCATTAAAACATGTAATTTTTCGAAAATTACAAAATAAGTCCTGTAATTTTTCCAAAAATTACAAATTGATCATTTATGCATAATTAAGCATAATTAAAAATCAATATAAAGTCCAAATTATTTTCTTTTAATTTTGAAATATATTTTTAATATTTTAAACCATATTCCAAAATTATTTTTTTCTTAATTAAAAATATTCTTATTTTATCTTTTCCGAAATAATGAACCGGAGAACCCGATTCGACCCGAATCGAATTCTCCTAACTAAGCCTAACTAATAACCCCAAAAACGGGTTGTTACAATGAAATAGGTTTTATGTTAATAAATATCAAACATAACATAACCTTCATCTCTAACTATTCCACAAACAATCTAAACCTCCGAAATACTTAGAACATGATGGAGACTGCGGCTAAAGGTATAATAATGTGAGAATCCATCTCGACTCCAAACTAAACCTAAACCTAATAAGTGCCTTATGTAGGCCAAGCCCTAAGTTGATCTTTCCATGCAAGGAAAGAGTTTTAAACGAGAAAGAAATCTAATTCCTAATTAAGCTATATTAATTTAATCTTATTTCCTAAAATATCTCTTATTTTCCCGCGGTTGGCTTTGACATGGGCTTGACCTCCTAACTGAGTTTTCTTCTTTCTCTTTCTCTTTGTTCGTTTAGTTCGGTATCTTTTCCTCTTTTTGTTGAGCACCAATTGTTGTCTTTTACGTTACTGTGGTGGTCTTCAGAATGCTACCGTGGCAGGTGCTTCGTCTACAATTCAATATATATTTTCTTTTTGACCCTTTCTGTGATCTAGTTTCCTGTCTTAGAGAGAAACCTATCAAACGTATATGTTTTATGCCAGAAAGTAGATAATTTCATATAGTGGGTGTTCGGATACTGAGATATGAAAAATAACCAGAAATATCCTATTATCGCCTTTAATTCTGTCTTTATTGACAATAAAGGAGTGGGAAAATAATATGAAAATGAGGACTTTTGAGTGCTTACCAATCATTCTTCTTCATCGATGTTGCAGATAGATCAAACATCGAAACTTTTGTTATTCGATCTTTCCTCTTCGTTAGTGTTGCAGTTGAATTACACATCAGAGTGTTCATCATTCAATCATGCCTCTTAGTTAGTGTCGTAGCTGGAACAAATGTTAGAACTTTCATCATTCGATCATGTCTCCTCGTTAGTGTTGCTGTTGGATCAAGTTCTACAAACCATGCCTCTTCGTGAGTGTTGCTGCTAGGTCAAATTTTCTCCAGGTATTGCAACGTCATTAGTGTCGTAGCAAGCCGATCTTATTTGTGTCCTCTAACGAATCGACCTCAGCTTTCGTTCTTCTCAATGGATCATCATTTTGAAGATTTTGCTGACAATGGTGGTGGAATAGATGAAGTCAAAGCTCCAGCAAAAGAAGCGATGGCCAAAAAGAACCTCAACCTTACCAAAAGAACCCTTACCTTACCAGAGAAAACCCCCTAAATCAGACCAGATGAAATTGGTTATTCTTTATCTTTGCTCCATTGTTATTACACAATAATGAGCAAAGAGGAACAACTCTAATAATCCATTCCCAACAATAACCTATTTTAATAAACCAAATAATCAAACCTAAATACAAGCCCAACTAAATATCCATAGCCTAATACACCATAACCCAAATACTAAACTAAACCCAATCAAATAACTTAACCCTAACATCCTAAGCAAACCCTAATTAGCCTCTTTGCCATCGTCGCCAGGAACGACCATTCATCTTTGCACGTGCATCACACACGCCTTTCTCATTGGTTTCCATGGCCGGTCACCGCCCATGTCAGACTCCACCGCCTCACCACCCTTGCTACTTCAATCTACAAAATCAAAAAAGGTTAATTAAATCTAAAATCAGATCTGAAAACATTAGAGATATTTCATGTTTTTATAATATTATATATGTAAAATATGGGGTATATAAACCCAATTCGAACAAGATGTAAACGGTTACGAAATTAATAAAAAAAGAGACATTCAAAGAAAAACCAAGAATAAACCATCCAATATTCAGCAATACCGAAACAAAATAAGAAAAAAGAAAAAGGGTGAACCAGATTCGAAGCAAGAAACAAAGAAGAAGAAGATATTTTGAGCAGTTATTTTCAGACCTACGCTTGTACTCTTATTTTTTTGAAAATCCGACCTCGGATTTGTGCTACCCTCTTTGAAACGGTTCAGAAAGTTATTCTTTTTCAACTTTCGCCACTAGTGATGAACCACGACGGACAATGAGGATGGTTGATCACCATCGAAGACTCTAGAGAGATTAAGAGAACTGAGAGAAAAGTTTATAATTTTTTTAAAGAGACAGTACAAAATGAATTTTTTGTTATATTTCGATTTATAAAAGACTTACCAAAACGATGTCGATTTGGTGCATGGTCATATAGCCTAAAACAACATTGTTTTGCCAGCAGGACCCGTGGATCAGACCCATATCCGACTCGACCTGCGTGATAACCTGCGAAAATGGGTAAATCATGTGCATAGTCCCTGAACTCCCAGCGTGTTCGCATTTTGGCCACACAATTTGCTTTTTCTTCAATTGTGGTCACTGTTTTTATGTTTTTTTAACATTATAACTTTAATTTATTTAATTTTGGTCATTATTTTCACTATTATAACCATATACTTTTGCCATTTTACAAGTTGGTTCTTGTTTCTATTATTATTATCGTACATCTTGTGTTAGACCTTATTATCCCGATATATTCTATTAGGAGTAACATCCCAATGTCTGGGTATTATCTTCTTTGAATTATCGTGGATATTAGGTTTTTAAATATGTATTTTAAAATTAAAATTTAAATAAATTTGAATCTTATATTTTTGTCAAAAAATATGATGCGTAGGTACCAATTTTTGGGCGTTATGGGGGTGATAATCCTTCCTCAAACGTAACCAACTCCCGAACCCAAACATTTTGAATCTTTAGTTAATTTTTAATGGTCTTCGGTCTACCAAAGTGACCGGTGGAGACTCTAAACAACTAATTTTTAAATTTTAACGGTATTCCACTAGAAGTGATATCTTGTCCTTCAAGTGCATCTTCCCGGGATATCTAACTCTCAAATCACCCGCCCAAAATTTTTTTAAATGGTTTAAATTTTCAAAAAAAAGGTCGCTATCATGTTTTCTCAATGTTATCGGTAACACGTTGACAAAGTCCATGGTCACGCGATTCCACTTATTTTATAGAATCTGGATAGGCTGAAGCAAACCTGAGGGAATCTGATGTTCCGCTTTCTCAAGCTGACATGCCAAACACCTTGTCACAAACTTAGAGACATTTATTTTCATGTAGGGCCACCAAAAGAAAGGATGAAGAACTTTATATATCTTGTTACTGCCAGGATGAACAGAAAACGGGCTACAGTGACCTCAAAGTCTAACACCTCACCTCACCTCTCTAACAAGCCTCAAGGTGACCTACAAACTCCTCATCTAACGCTTGTTCTATCTTTATCTCTTAAACTAGCATGGTTTCCACGTGTAACTCTGCCAACAAACCTCCATCCTCGGTCATCCTTAACCTAGTAAACATGGCCCTCAAGTTTGATATGAACTTCCGACTCAGAGCATCGACGACCATATTTTCCTTGTCGGGATGATATTTTATGACACAGTCATAGTCCTTCAATAACTCTATCTAGCGGTGCTGTCTTAGATTTCACTCTTTCTGGGTAAGCAAATACTTCAAATTTTTGTGATCGATGTAAACATAGCATTTCTCTCCATAGAGATAATGCCTCTAGATCTTCAATGCAAAGATAACTGCCGCCAACTCAAGTTCATGTTTAGGATAGTTCCTTTCATGGGGTTTAAACTGTCTCGAGGCATAAGCAACCACCTTACTCTCTTGCATGAGCACACAACCTAACCCATTCAAGGAAGCATCACTAAACACCACATAATCTTTTCCTGGTTCCTATTGCGATAAGACCGATGTCTCTGTTACATAAGCCTTAGGTTGTTCAAAACTCTGTTGTCCCTCTCATTCCACACAAACGGAACCCATTTCTAAAGAAACTTGGTCAATGGTCCTGTTATGATCGACAAACCTTTAACAAACCTCCTATATTATTCGGCAAGTCTAAGAAAGCTACAGAATTCTGATATATTCCTTGTTAGTTTCCATTCTGCCACAACTTGAATTTTTTGAGGATCCACACAAATCCTATCTGCTACAACGATGTGGCCAAAAAATGCCACCTCTGACAACCAGAACTTACACTTACTGAACTTAACATATAAACGCTTATCCCTCAAAACCTAAAGAACTACTCTTAGGTGATAGTCATGCTCCTCCTTTGAGCATGAATACACCAAGATGTCATAGATGAACACAACCACAAACTGATCCAAGTACAATTGTAATATCTGGTTCATCAAGTTCATAAAAGTTGCCGGTGACATCACTGAAAACTTAGAATGTCTGTACCGTATCCTAAAAACGGTGTTTAGGACATCCTATTCCACCACCTTCAATTGGTAGTACCCTGATCTCAGATCAATCTTAGAAAACACACATACAACTCTCAACTGATCAAACAGGTCATCGATTATAGACAAAGGATAACGGTTCTTGATCTTGACCTTATTAAGTTGATAGTAGTCGATGCACATTGATAAGTACTCAATTCACAATTACTTTTTACACCTTTCATGGGCAATAATCACTTAATCTACACCTACTTGAACTAATGCATGTACTTAATGTGAGATATTTAGATATTTTGCTTTTGTCACTTATAAAGATGATATTTATAGAAAATACAAACTTTACGGCACCTTTGTGCATTTGTAGGTAGATCAGATGTCGCGGTAGTGATTGAGGCCGAGACAGGACCTGAGGCCGCGAAAACACCTAAAGGACAAATGTTGATATTGTAGGCGACCTAAAAAGAAAAATAAGGTGGACATTTCTGGATAAGCAGCAGAAGGATCGAAGCTGGGAAACGTATGGAAAGTCAAAGTCAAAGTCCACGCGGGAAAAGAATCCTTGTGGGAATAAACTTGGAAATAAACAAATATTTTTATTTATGTACTTAAATTGTGTTTTACTCCAAGTTTTATTTCTACTTAGGAAAGATTTACCCTAGGACAAGCTTATATAAACAATAGCCGCCCAAGGAAGATGCATCACTTTATACTAGAGAGCCGGATTAGAGAGTTCAACTTAGACTTTAGAGTTTTCTTTATTTTTCGTTATGTTCAAATTTCTTTTAGGATTAGGAGAAAGTTGTAGAGTATTTGTGAGAAAAGATTGAACTTTGTTTTCTTGTTTTA
This sequence comes from Abelmoschus esculentus, assembly GCA_035048815.1. Taxonomy (NCBI): domain Eukaryota; kingdom Viridiplantae; phylum Streptophyta; class Magnoliopsida; order Malvales; family Malvaceae; genus Abelmoschus; species Abelmoschus esculentus. The sequence continues at coordinate 12,840,624 of JAUCBN010000007.1, read as the reverse complement.
ATGCAATAAAATATCAAGGTTTCCTTATTCTTTGTCATTCATTGTTCTTGCATTCAAGCTCTGTAGAGAAGTTTGTGAGATATCTATTTATCTAGTATTGGGAGAGTTAGATTCACGAGCGGAATAAGTATGATATTTTTCTATTCGGAAAATACTAACTCTACTTAGGGATAGGTTAGAGTTTCAACGGCTAAAAGAAGTGTGTGATTGGTTGGCGATTATAATTGATTCACGTCGGGAGATATCATCAAGGACTAATCATCAATAGTACTTGAACTTAGGGATAAACGGAGTCATCAAAGGACACTTTGCCGAATCTTTGTAAAAGTCCATCCAAGAGCAAGGGATTGCCGCGACGGACGTAGCTCATCCCTATCGAGGCAGTAAAACTACAGTGCTGCTGAGGCAGTGTTGTGTGATTGAATTGGACATAAACAAGTTAGTTGAATCCACTATATAACACAACTGGATCCTGGCTACTTTCCTAATCTGATTATTTTCTCATTATTTAGTTTGTTTTATTATTCAAGTTATTTAGTTTACTCTAACCCAAATCATTTGTGTTTTTATTTTATTACTTTTATAGAGCAAGAAGACGAAAAAGGCATACTAAGTAGACCAATCCTTGTGGATACGATATTCGCTGATACTTATCACTTTATTACTTACGACGTGTATACTTACACTAATTGCGTACTTTTTACACGTAACAAGTTTTTGGCACCATTGCCTTTGGGATTGACAACTATTTTTTTTATTTTCTTGTTTTTTGTAACCCTCTTAGCCTGACCTAGATGGAACCGACACTAATGGGTTACACGGGGAATATCAAACCAATCCCGTGAAGGTCCAATTCGATAAACAACCCTAAAACCAATATATATATATATATATATTTTCTAGATGCATAATTTTGTTCCTACATGTCTTGGTCTCATACAAAGCATTAACGAAAACAATCCAATCACAAACAAGCATTCGATTAAACACTTTAGTAAGTTAGGGATTAAAACGTAAAACTTTTAAATTCTAAAGACAAGGTATCTAGAAGACTATTCCCGTGTTGCCTTTAACTTGATCTTTTTACGTGCTAATCAGCTCCAATCCAAACACTTCAAGTCTAGGCATTCTCAGTATATTTTTCTCTTTCAATTGCCCAACATCAATACTGGAACTTTTGCTGTCGTGACATTACTTCTGCCTTCGGCAATACTACCACCTCGGCATTGGTTCTTCCTTCGGCGATGTTGCCGCCTCGACATTGGTTCTGCCTTCGGCACTGCTGCTTCCTCTGCAACTACACAAAAACATGCCATAAAGCCTTCTTTTCTCACAAATATCATCTTTATATGCTGTGGCAGCAAAATATCAATTATTGGACAATAAGTATATATATCAGTTCAAATTAGTGGGTAATGAGTACATATTGCTTAGGAAAAGAATAGTAAATAATAGCCTTTTTAAACACTAATCAATGGGCCATGAGCAATGCAAGGCAATCACCACTAGGAGTGACCTACAACTTAAGGAGATACTGTAACATCCCGTTTTTGGGGTTATTAGTTAGGCTTAGTTAGGTGAATTCGATTCGGGACGAATCGGGTTCTCCGGTTCATTAATTCCGGGAAAAATAAAATAAGGATATTTTTAATTAAGAAAAATAATAATTTGGAAGGTGGTTTGAAATATTAAAAATATGTTTCAAAATTTAAAAGAAAATAATTTGGATTTTTATAATGATTTTAAATTATGCTTAATTATGCATAAATGATCGATTTGTAATTTTTGGAAAATTGGGGGACTAATTTGTGATTTTCGGCCATTATGGTATTTTAGTGACTAAATTGAAAAGCAAGCTAAACTTAGAATCCTTAGAGGGCCATAAACCCATTTTTAATTTTAATGATGATTTATTCACCAAAATAAATATTTTAATTACTTTAATTTGATTTCTTAATCATTTTCTCCTAAAACTACTTTTGCCCCATTTTTCTCTCATCTTTTTCTCTCATTTTCTCTCCACTTTCTCTTCATCTTTTCTCTTCAATTCCTTGCTGATTTTTGCATTTTTTTCTACAAAGATTACATCCTTTGCATCATCTTTCCATCCTTTACAAAACCTATGCATTGATTTCATCAAATCTACATCAAATTGCAAGGAATCAAGAAGGGGAAAATCTCCTAATTTTGGTGAATAGATCAGGTAATTTTCTGGATTTTTTATTATTTTCTAAGGTTCTTTATTGAAATTCCCAAGTATTAGCTTGTTCATCTTTGAATAAACACTTGATTCTATGTTTTTAATGTTAGATCTAATATTTTTGTTATGTTTTTGTGAGATCTTTATGGATCTTGTTTAATGCTGGAAATTATATGTTTTCAATCATGTTTTTATGATGATTTAATGATTAATTGAGTCTTGATTTGAGATCACATTAATTAAATCCCGGAATAATGTAATCGGTGTAGTTTTAAGGTGTTTTTCGGTTGTTTTATGGGCTGTTTTAGATGCTTATATGTTGCTGGAGGTATAAGGATGGTTTGGATGTGTTTTTGGATCATGTTTGAGGTTGATTAGATGTTAGATTCGTTAGGTTTTGGGCTGATGTTGTTCGGATACGTTTCGGCTTAGTTTTCGGTCTTTTCGGCTAAGTTTTTGGTAGTTTAATGGTGATCGGATATGGCTGTTGGTTTGAGCATGTTATGATGTCAGAATGCTTTGTTTTTAATGTTGTAGAAGAGGTACAATAAGAAGCTTGATTGCTGGTGCGTTTGGTGCGATCATCGGAAAGCGGCGAAAGCTTGTTTCGCTTGTTGGTGAGTGGTTTTCGGATTAAAAGCGAATCACGTTTGGTACGTTCTGTTTTGGGGGGCTATGGAAGTGTGTGAAAACCTTCCATGGTTCAAGAGTAAGTAAAGTATTTGTTTTAATGAACCGATATGAGTTTCGGCTATTTTCGACAAAGGTATTTCATTGATAGTGCATGAGATTTATGGAAATGCATGAGCATGATTTGAAATGATGCATACATGAGAATTACTTGCTGAAATGCATAGCTTATTTAGCATCCATGATTATGGAAAATTATGAGAAATGATTTGAGATACAATTTGGTTATTTGCCTACTATATGATGGTGCCTTTGGGCATGGCTTTGGTTCATTTGTTGAACATTTTATGCATGCACTGTGAGCAGCAAGTTATCATGTATATTTGATTATGATATTGGCTTAGTGACACTAACATTAGTTTCGAATACGAATGACATGTCATTAGGATTGAGTGCACTATAAAATAAAGAGAATATTGAATTTGCCTACACGCGTAACAAGGGGACTTTGTGTCTAAACGAGCGTGGTAGAGCCGCCTACACGTAAACAAGGGTGACTTTATGTCCAACCGTGCGTGGTAGAGCTTGCCTGTATGTAAACAAGGGTGACTTTGTGTCCGACCGTGCATATAGTTGACCCATACGTAGACAAGGGCGACTTTGTGTCCAACCGTGCGTAGTGGGGGATAACATGTATACAAGGGGGACTAAGTGTCCGACCGATGCATGTTGAAAAGGATCCGTGTATTCGGTGAACCAAAGGTTCACATTAAGTGGTCACTAGAATGCCAATATACATACATGAATTTGAGAAGAAGATTGAGCATCGCTTATAAATTGTTTTGATAAGGTTTTGTGAACTCAAGGATGCATATGATTTAAAGAATAAAGAACATGAGATGTTAGCATGCATGATTTGACAATGTATTATAAACTATGTTTTCATCATGATTTTAAATAGATGCATTGATGATTATTTGTGGAGCTACCTCACTAAGCAAGATTGCTTAAGCTCTCTTTTCATCCATGCAGAAAAATAAAGGCACTTGGAGCTTTGTTCGAGGCAAGGAAACCAAGGGGAAGATCACTTGAAATTTGGTATGTTTTTGGCAAATAAATTGGGCAAGGTAATGTGTAACCCAAACCATGTGTAGTTTGTGTAATTAGGCTTTGGTTTATGTTGTAATAAGACCACTACTGTTTGGATGTTAATTGTTGAACTTTGGAATTATTTGAATGGTCGAAGCATGTTCCAGCATGTATTTGTTGGATTGAAATGTTGCACATCTCTTTTCTTAGGGAGCATGCCTATAGCTTGAATGATGTCCATGACGTTGTTGATTATGTGCCATATGATGTTAAACATGTTTAGGATTGATGCATTTGGTGGTTCTAGTTGTTAGTTGAATTTTGAGCATTTAGTTTGTACTTAGTGAAATGAAATAAATGGTTCCAGACCCAAAGTTTCGAAACCTTTGATTGAAGGTTCCGAAACCTTTGTCAAATAGTTTCGAAACCTTCATAAGGTTTCGGAACCTTTTGGGCAGTTTCAATTCTGGGAAGCTACTGGACGCGATAAGTTTCGAAACTTTCAGGGGAAATTTCGAAACCTTTTTCAAAAAGTTTCGGAACCTCTTGGAAGGTTTCGAAACCTTTGATCACCTAGAATTGAAAGTTGCTAGAAGTTATATTCAAGTCCGGGTTAACTTTCTTTGTTCGATTAAGGTTCTTGTAGACGTTATTTTGAGCTTGAATTTTGCATGCATGCCTAAAGTTGGTTTAATTTCAAGATAGTTAATTTAATTTGGTTGAAGTCCTTGAATTTTGGAAGAATTACATTTTGGTCCCTAAATTAGAGAATCATGCAATTAATGGTGTTAGAATGATCCGCTTGAGTTGTAATTTGCTATGAGGAACTCTTGTATGTATAATTGAACATTGATGGAGGGAATTTCTACTTTACTAATTGTATTTTAAAGTTTTACGTTTTAGTCCATAATCCATGTTAGTGTTTAATCGGATGGTTGTTTTTAATTATTGTGTTACCGGTATTACGTTGCATGAGACCTCGACACGTAGGAATAAGATTATGCATGTAGGTAAGATAAGAAAAAAAAAGTATAACGGTTTTAGGGTTGTTTATCGAATCGAACCTTCGCGAGTTTGGTTTGATATTCCCCGTGTGACTCGTTTAGTGTCGATTTCGTCCAGGCCGGGCTAAGGGGGTTACATTTGGTGGTATCAGAGCCTGGTTGAGTAAAACGTGTGCCAGGTTGAATAAAATGCATTGTTGGTTTGAAAAGTGTGTTGCCATGTTGAATAAAATGTGATGTTGGTTTATATAGTGCGTTATTGGTTTGTCAAAATATATGTTGGTTTGCTATGTTTGCATTGGTGTTTGTTAGAATGTTAGAATGAACATGATATGTTGATGTTGCATGCATATCTATACATTGTGAGTGCATATATAATGATTATGAGTATAAGAGGTGGTTGGTCACACATTGCCTATGCCAATATGTTTTTAAATGTTCTTCGGTTTCCCTTGGATCTTGCCCGAATGTAAGTTTATGATATTTTGATGTTTTGTTTTAAAATTGCATGTTTGAAATTTGTTTTTAGACAATGCCTCCGAGACGTGAGACGCGAGCTACCGCGAGCATGATCACGGAAGGTCAGGCCGAGGGAGAGGCCAACGTGAGGGAGGAACTGCTTCCACCTCCTCCACCAATTGCTGTGCCTCCGGTACCAGTGGGAGGCCAGTTCGGAGACTTTGCACCGTTCATACAGGCTATGACGGGTGCGTTTCAGGCAGCTATGGCTGGAGTACATGTATCGGCTCCCGCACCTACCGTTGTAGTTACCCTAGGGCTACCACTTGAGCGTTTGCGTAGCTTGGGAGGTGTTGATTTTCGTGGGTCTGACCCGAGTACGGCTAAGGAGTGGCTGGCTAGCACCGAGAGGATTCTAGACCAGATGGACTGTCAGGATGCCCGTAGGATGGGTTGTGTAGTCTCTTTGCTTCAGGGGGATGCTTATAGGTGGTGGACTATCACGAGAGCAGGTGTAGCAGTCGCTAACCTGACTTGGGAGTACTTTAGAACCGCCTTTGTGCGGAAGTTTTTGGGACCACAGTATGAGGATGCAAAGAAGAGGGAGTTCATGTCCTTGGTGCAGAGAACTAGGAGTGTGGCCGACTATGAGGTACAGTTTATCCGATTGAGTCACTATGCTCCGGAGTTGGTTCCTACGGATGCTAAGAGGTGTGATAGGTTCCGGTATGGTTTGGATCCGGAGATCAAGACTTACTTGTTAGCCGCAGAGTATATTGAGTTCGATGTGCTCGTGAATCGGGCCAAGGATGTTGAGGAGTCTTTGAGGGAGGCTAGGAAGTCTTCCGATGCTGGAAAGAGGTCTGCTGAGGCTAATACCCAAGGTGGTAAGGGTAAGAGGTTTCGGGACAACCGGTATAGAGCTGACCGACGCTGAGGTGATTTTGGATACGGCGGACGTGCTCAACAGTACGGTAGAGGTGGTGATGCAGCAGTTTGTAACTTGTGTTCCAAACACCATCCGGGAGAGTGTTGGTGGGCCACTGGTGCCTGTATGGGCTGTGGATCTAAGGATCACAGGAGGAAGGATTGTCCGAGGTTTGTTGGTGAGGCTGGTAACCGGGTTGAGGTTGCCGTGGCACCTGGTAGAGGACGCGGCGGAGGTAGAGGTCCTTTCCAGAGACAGGGAGGTGGCCGTGGAGTTTATGCTCAGCGTGGGACCCGTAATGCTACAGATGTGGTTGCAGGTACTTTTTCTTTACGGAATGTACCGTTGTTTTCTTTGATAGATTCGGGATCTACGCATTCTTATGTTTTGAGTGAGCATGCATATATGTTGGATATCCCTGTTGATGTTTTAGATGTAGGAGTTGTGGTTACTAGTTCTTTGGGTGAGACGGTGACCGTAAGAAGGTTGTATAGGAGATGTCCGTTGGAGGTGCAAGGGCATGTCTTTGAGGTAGACTTGATGGAGTTGCAGTTTCATGGTTTTGACCTTATCTTGGGAGTTGACTGGTTAACGGAGCATAGAGCTGTGGTGGATTTTGAAAAGAAACGTGTTACCTTGAAGTTGTTGGATGGTAGTGAGGTTGTGGTTAGGAGTGAGTATACTGGATTCTTGTCTAATGTGGTTTTGGCGTTACAAGCGGAAAAGTTGATGCAACATGGTGGTGTAGCATATCTGGCTTATGTGATGAATCTGGGTATAGGAGAGGTTCGAGTGCAGGACATTTGGACGGTATGTGACTTTCCGGAAGTTTTTCCTAAGGAGTTGCCAGGATTACCTCCCGGTCGTGATGTGGAGTTTAGTATCAAGCTTTATGCTGGTACTAATTCGGTGTCCATTGCTCCGTATCGCATGACACCTAAGGAGTTAAAGGAATTAAAGATGCAGTTGCAAGAGTTGCTTGACCGTGGTTTTATACGACCGAGTGTTTCACCATGGGGTGCACCGGTGTTGTTTGTGAAGAAGAAAGATGGCACAATGAGGATGTGCATCGATTATCGGCAATTGAATAAGTTGACCGTGAAGAATAAGTATCCTTTGCCGAGGATTGATGATTTGTTTGATCAGTTTCGAGGAGCAAGTGTGTTCTCGAAGATTGATTTGAGATCAGGGTACTATCAGTTGAAGGTGAAAGAGGAGGATGTGTTGAAAACGGCTTTTCGGACAAGGTATGGGCATTATGAGTTTTTGGTGATGCCGTTTGGTTTGACAAATGCCCCTGCTGCTTTTATGGATATGATGAACCGGGTGTTTCATGAGTACTTGGATCAGTTTGTGGTGGTGTTCATAGATGATATCCTTGTGTATTCACGTACCGAGGAAGATCATGATCGGCATTTGCGGTTGGTGATGCAAGTGTTGAAAGAGAACCAGTTGTATGCTAAGTTAAGTAAGTGTGAGTTTTGGTTAAGAGAGGTGGTGTTTCTTGGTCATGTGGTGTCGGAAAAGGGTATTAGTGTTGATCCAAAGAAGATAGAGGCTGTTATGGGTTGGAAGCAACCGAGGTCAGTGTCGGAGGTTCAGAGTTTTCTAGGTTTGGCTGGGTATTATCGTAGGTTTGTTGAGGGTTTTTCGAGCATTGCTGCTCCTATGACTAAATTGTTGCAAAAGAAGGTCCTTTTGAGTGGAAAGAAAGTCAACAAAAGAGTTTTGAAAAGTTGAAGGAAGTGTTGACTAGTGCACCGGTGTTGGTACAACCCGAATCCGGTAAGGATTTTGTGGTTTATAGTGATGCATCATATGTTGGACTTGGATGTGTATTGATGCAAGAAGGGAAAATTGTGGCTTATGCTTCTAGACAGTTGAGGGTGCATGAAAAGAACTATCCGACGCATGATTTGGAGTTGGCAGCGATGGTTTTTGCTTTGAAGATTTGGAGACATTACTTGTATGGGGAGAAGTGTACCATATATACGGATCATAAGAGTTTGAAGTATCTCATGTCATAAAAGGACTTGAATCTTAGGCAACGAAGATGGATGGAGTTGCTTAAGGATTATGACTTATCGATTGAGTATCATCCGGGGAAAGCCAATGTGGTGGCCGATGCTTTGAGCCGTAAGGCGACGGTTAAGTTGAGAGCAATGTTTGCTAAGTTGAGTATTTCTAAGGAAGGTGGTTTAGTAGCGGAGTTACAAGTAAAACCGGTTTTGGTTAAGATGATCAAGGTGAAACAATTGGAGGATGAGACTTTGGTACCTTTTGTGGAGGATATTGCTGAGGGTAGACCGACTGATTATCACTTTGATGATGATGAGTTGTTGTGTTATAGAGGTCGGATTGTGGTGCCTGATGATCAAGAGTTGAGGCAAGCTATCTTGGTAGAGGCTCATACTAGTCCGTTTGCTATGCATCCGGGTAGTGTGAAGATGTATAGAGATCTCAAAAGTGTGTACTTTTGGGTTGGTTTAAAGAGATATGTGACGGAGTTTGTTTCTCGTTGTATGGTGTGTCAGCGGGTGAAAGCTGAACATCAGTTTCCTGCAGGTTTGTTGCAACCGGTTCAAGTTCCGGAGTGGAAATAGGAGAGAATCACCATGGATTTTGTGACGGAGTTACCTTTAACACCGTCCAAAAAGGATTCCATATGGGTGATTGTTGATAGGTTTACGAAGTGTGCACATTTTCTTGCCGTGCATACGACGTACTCCATGGATAAGTTGGCAGCTTTGTATGTTTCTGAGGTGGTAAGGTTGCATGGTGTGCCTAATTCGATCATATCGGATAGAGATCCGCGGTTTACGTCCAAGTTTTGGAGGAGTTTACAGACGGCTTTGGGTACGAGGCTTAGGTTTAGTACGGCTTATCATCCGCAGACGGATGGACAGTCTGAGCGTGTTATTCAGACTTTGGAGGACATGTTGAGATGTTGTATCATCGAGTTTCAGGGTTCTTGGGAGAAGCAGTTGCCGTTGGTAGAGTTTGCTTATAATAATAGTTTTCAGACGAGTATACAGATGGCACCATTTGAGGCGTTGTATGGGAGTAGGTGTCGTACACCTTTGTGTTGGAAGGAAGTTGGACAGAAGTATGTTTCTTTGCCTCAAGTGTTGAAGGATACGGATGAGAAGGTTAAGTTGATATGTGCTAAGCTCAAGGAAGCTTCGGATAAGCAGAAGTCCTATGCCGATTTGAAACGTAGGGAGATAGAGTATGATGTTGGTGACAAGGTGTTTCTTAAGGTTTCTCCATGGAAGAAGGTGATGAGGTTTGATCGTAAGGGTAAGTTTAGTCCACGTTTTATTGGACCATATGAGGTGTTGGAGCGTGTTGGTCCTGTTGCTTATAGGTTGAGGTTACCGGAGGAGTTGAGTAAGATGCATGATGTTTTTCATGTATCGATGCTTCGTAGATATAGATCGGATCCTTCTCATGTTGTACCGGTTGAGAAGATCGAGTTAAGGGAAGATATGAGTTATGAGGAAGAACCGGTGAGAGTTTTGGATGTAGATACAAAGGTTCTTCGAGGAAAGACCATAGAGTTGGTTAAAGTTCTTTGGAAACACCAAGGTGTTGAAGAAGCAACTTGGGAGACAAGGAAAAGCATAGAGGAGCAGTTTCCTCACTTGTTTACTTCAGGTAAATTTCGAGGATGAAATTTTCTTAAGAGGGGGAGAGTTGTAACATCCCGTTTTTGGGGTTATTAGTTAGGCTTAGTTAGGTGAATTCGATTCGGGACGAATCGGGTTCTCCGGTTCATTAATTCCAGGAAAAAATAAAATAAGGATATTTTTAATTAAGAAAAATAATAATTTGGAAGGTGGTTTGAAATATTAAAAATATGTTTCAAAATTTAAAAGAAAATAATTTGGATTTTTATAATGATTTTTAATTATGCTTAATTATGCATAAATGACCGATTTGTAATTTTTGGAAAATTGGGGGACTAATTTGTGATTTTCGGCCATTATGGTATTTTAGTGACTAAATTGAAAAGCAAGCTAAACTTAGAATCCTTAGAGGGCCATAAACCCATTTTTAATTTTAATGATGATTTATTCACCAAAATAAATATTTTAATTACTTTAATTTGATTTCTTAATCATTTTCTCCTAAAACTACTTTTGCCCCATTTTTCCCTCATCTTTTTCTCTCATTTTCTCTCCACTTTCTCTTCATCTTTTCTCTTCAATTCCTTCTGATTTTTGCATCTTTTTCTACAAAGATTACATCCTTTGCATCATCTTTCCATCCTTTACAAAACCTATGCATTGATTTCATCAAATCTACATCAAATTGCAAGGAATCAAGAAGGGGAAAATCTCCTAATTTTGGTGAATAGATCTTAAAGGTAATTTTCTGGATTTTTTATTATTTTCTAAGGTTCTTTATTGAAATTCCCAAGTATTAGCTTGTTCATCTTTGAATAAACACTTGATTCTATGTTTTTAATGTTAGATCTAATATTTTTGTTATGTTTTTGTGAGATCTTTATGGATCTTGTTTAATGCTGGAAATTATATGGTTTCAATCATGTTTTTATGATGATTTAATGATTAATTGAGTCTTGATTTGAGATCACATTAATTAAATCCCGGAATAATGTAATCGGTGTAGTTTTAAGGTGTTTTTCGGTTGTTTTATGGGCTGTTTTAGATGCTTATATGTTGCTGGAGGTATAAGGATGGTTTGGATGTGTTTTTGGATCATGTTTGAGGTTGATTAGATGTTAGATTCGTTAGGTTTTGGGCTGATGTTGATCGGATGCGTTTCGGCTTAGTTTTCGGTCTTTTCGGCTAAGTTTTTGGTAGTTTAATGGTGATCGGATATGGCTGTTGGTTTGAGCATGTTATGATGTCAGAATGCTTTGTTTTTAATGTTGTAGAAGAGGTACAATAAGAAGCTTGATTGCTGGTGCGTTTGGTGCGATCATCGGAAAGCGGCGAAAGCTTGTTTCGCTTGTTGGTGAGTGGTTTTCGGATTAAAAGCGAATCACGTTTGGTACGTTCTGTTTTGGGGGGCTATGGAAGTGTGTGAAAACCTTCCATGGTTCAAGAGTAAGTAAAGTATTTGTTTTAATGAACCGATATGAGTTTCGGCTATTTTCGACAAAGGTATTTCATTGATAGTGCATGAGATTTATGGAAATGCATGAGCATGATTTGAAATGATGCATACATGAGAATTACTTGCTGAAATGCATAGCTTATTTAGCATCCATGATTATGGAAAATTATGAGAAATGATTTGAGATACAATTTGGTTATTTGCCTACTATATGATGGTGCCTTTGGGCATGGCTTTGGTTCATTTGTTGAACATTTTATGCATGCATTGTGAGCAGCAAGTTATCATGTATATTTGATTATGATATTGGCTTAGTGACACTAACATTAGTTTCGAATACGAATGATATGTCATTAGGATTGAGTGCACTATAAAATAAAGAGAATATTGAATTTGCCTACACGCGTAACAAGGGGACTTTGTGTCTAAACGAGCGTGGTAGAGCCGCCTACACGTAAACAAGGGTGACTTTGTGTCCAACCGTGCGTGGTAGAGCTTGCCTGTATGTAAACAAGGGTGACTTTGTGTCCGACCGTGCATATAGTTGACCCATACGTAGACAAGGGCGACTTTGTGTCCAACCGTGCGTAGTGGGGGATAACATGTATACAAGGGGGACTAAGTGTCCGACCGATGCATGTTGAAAAGGATCCGTGTATTCGGTGAACCAAAGGTTCACATTAAGTGGTCACTAGAATGCCAATATACATACATGAATTTGAGAAGAAGATTGAGCATCGCTTATAAATTGTTTTGATAAGGTTTTGTGAACTCAAGGATGCATATGATTTAAAGAATAAAGAACATGAGATGTTAGCATGCATGATTTGACAATGTATTATAAACTATGTTTTCATCATGATTTTAAATAGATGCATTGATGATTATTTGTGGAGCTACCTCACTAAGCAAGATTGCTTAAGCTCTCTTTTCATCCATGCAGAAAAATAAAGGCACTTGGAGCTTTGTTCGAGGCAAGGAAACCAAGGGGAAGATCACTTGAAATTTGGTATGTTTTTGGCAAATAAATTGGGCAAGGTAATGTGTAACCCAAACCATGTGTAGTTTGTGTAATTAGGCTTTGGTTTATGTTGTAATAAGACCACTACTGTTTGGATGTTAATTGTTGAACTTTGGAATTATTTGAATGGTCGAAGCATGTTCCAGCATGTATTTGTTGGATTGAAATGTTGCACATCTCTTTTCTTAGGGAGCATGCCTATAGCTTGAATGATGTCCATGACGTTGTTGATTATGTGCCATATGATGTTAAACATGTTTAGGATTGATGCATTTGGTGGTTCTAGTTGTTAGTTGAATTTTGAGCATTTAGTTTGTACTTAGTGAAATGAAATAAATGGTTCCAGACCCAAAGTTTTGAAACCTTTGATTGAAGGTTCCGAAACCTTTGTCAAATAGTTTCGAAACCTTCATAAGGTTTCGGAACCTTTTGGGCAGTTTCAATTCTGGGAAGCTACTGGACGCTATAAGTTTCGAAACTTTCAGGGGAAGTTTCGAAACCTTTTTCAAAAAGTTTCGGAACCTCTTGGAAGGTTTCGAAACCTTTGATCACCTAGAATTGAAAGTTGCTAGAAGTTATATTCTAGTCCCGGTTAACTTTCTTTGTTCGATTAAGGTACTTGTAGACGTTATTTTGAGCTGGAATTTTGCATGCATGCCTAAAGTTGGTTTAATTTCAAGATAGTTAATCTAATTTGGTTGAAGTCCTTGAATTTTGGAAGAATTACATTTTGGTCCCTAAATTAGAGAATCATGCAATTAATGGTGTTAGAATGATCCGCTTGAGTTGTAATTTGCTATGAGGAACTCTTGTATGTATAATTGAACATTGATGGAGGGAATTTCTACTTTACTAATTGTATTTTAAAGTTTTACGTTTTAGTCCATAATCCATGTTAGTGTTTAATCGGATGGTTGTTTTTATTTATTGTGTTACCGGTATTACGTTGCATGAGACCTCGACACGTAGGAATAAGATTATGCATCTAGGTAAGATAAGAAAAAAAAAGTATAACGGTTTTAGGGTTGTTTATCGAATCGAACCTTCGCGGATTTGGTTTGATATTCCCCGTGTGACTCGTTTAGTGCCGGTTTCGTCCAGGCCGGGCTAAGGGGGTTACAGATAGTAGGCACTCCAGTAGAAAAAATCCCACTAGTGAAACAAGAAGAATTAGATAAAGAAGCATTAGATGCTTAACTAAGTGAATAGGCCATAAAATCCCAGAAAAAGGCACTGCCTCGGCAGAGAAATCGACAGTATCACGCCCAGCGGCCGAGACAGCAAAAGAGCCAGTGATATCAGGTATTAAATTTCAAAATAATGAGACATTGGAAGAAATGCGACCCCCACCACCTTTCCCACAAAGGTTTAAAAGTCAGAAACATGACTATCAATTTAAAAAATTCCTAGATATCTTGAAGCAAGTCCATATAAACTTGTCATTTGTTGAGACAATAGAACAAATGCTGAATTATGCTAAATTCTTAAAAGACATTGTGTCTAAAACAAGAAGGCTTTGTGAGTTTGAAACGGTAGCTGCAACTGAAGGATGCATGGCTATGCTTCATAATTGCTTGCCTACTAAATTGAAGGATCCTGGATGCTTTATTATACCTTGTGTGACAGGAAACCACTATGAAGAAAAGGTCTTATGTGACCTTGGAGCAAGCATAAATTTGATGCCAAAATCCGTCTTCCAAAAACTTCGAATAGGAAGGGAAAAACCTACAACAATGATGCTCCAATTAGAGAATAGATCATATGTGTAACCGGAAGGAAAGATCAAGGACATATTGGTAAGAGTGGATAAATTTATTTTTCTAGCTGACTTCTTTGTTCTTGATTGTGAAGCAGATGAAAATGCACCGATCATCTTGGGGAGACCTTTTCTAACCACTAGACGCACTCTCATAGATGTGGAAAAAGGAGAATTGACAATGAGGGTTAACGACCATAAAGTCAAACTCAATGCTTTCCAGTTGTTGAAAAGACACGATGATCTAGAGGAGCGTAAGATTATATACACCACAGATGTAGGCAGAAAAATACCCTGTCTCGGCAACCACTACCTCGGCAATACACTCAAATCATAGATCTGCCTCGGTAATATAGTTGATGATTGTTATAGTAGAGTCCTCGATAATGATGAAACACCAAAGGTGGAGGAAACCAATTGGGAAACACATTTTCCAAGCAAACTCAAGTCCAGATGTTCAGACCCACATGGTGCAATAATGATCAAACCATAAAGGGATGGGAATGAGTTCAAAGTGAATGGTCAACGGTTGAAGCATGGTTCTGGCCAACATAATTTGAGAAATATAGAGACCATCACTTTAGGATATGCACTCGTATACACTCCTCCCGTGATATAATCTCTTTATCTTCTCCTTATTTTATTTTTAGGATTAGTTTTAGTTTAGAGTTATTTTTTTATTTTTCTACTTCTTTATTTTTGTTTAGTGTTTATTTTTTAGGATAATAAGCAAGAATGAAGGTGAAGAAGTTCATAGCAGGAAATCTGCTGCCGTGGCAGTGCACAGTGTCAGGGCCGCAACAGTTTCAACGGACAGAATAGTGTAACGGCTAGTCTGACGAAATCTTTACCGCAGAAGTAAAGGCTAACGGCTACAAAACGGCTAGTTGGTTCAAAACGGCTACAAAGTCGAGGCCTTTATAAGCACCTTCACCCTTTTGAACTATTCACTCTTGCGTTCTTGAATCTTTAGAATTATTTGCTTAAATCTCTTTCTTGCATTATTCTTTGCTCTTTTAATACTTTCAGAAACTCTCTAAGATCATCTCCAAGATTTTCAGAAACTCTTTACTGCTTATCCATGGCTACTTATAACAGATTCGCACCCGCCGCAGTTGAAGAACACTTCAACAGATCTTTCATTGCAAGGCAATTATAGGAAGAACAACGATTCCAACATTCTAATGAGGAGAATTATGGCATCGAGCATTACTTGTTCGACAAAATAAAATATCAAGAATGACAAATCTTTTGCATGCAACCTACCCAGACCAATGCAACAATAGTGCAGGAATTCTATGCACATGGGCCGAGTAAGGACTCACTGTACGTCCATTACCGAGGCAGACTAGTCTGACTTGATACCGAAACCATCAATTTATTCTATGGCCTCCATCCTGCTCGTGATGACCACTCTGAATTCATGGAAAACATCAACAATGAAGACTATGAACTGATCAAAGATGACCTCTATTACGACAAAACTGATTGGGAAATTGGTGCCCATAGAGGATCGGTGGCAAGGCAAAACCTAAGGCCAGAGGCCAAGTTGTGGAACACATTCGTCAAAAGACGCCTAATCCCAAATTCCCACAACAACACTATAGACCGAAGAAGATTGATTCTCATATAATCTATCGTCAATAAAAGAAGCATCAAAGTTGGAGAGCTGATCCTAAGAGAAATTTATGAGTGCGGTAAGAAGGATAAAGGAACTTTATATTTTCCTTGTTTAATTACGGGTATTTGCACTGCTGCAGGTGTATCAATAGCGGATACTGATGAATTCACTACCCAAAGGTGAGGGTGGACCAGGGAGTTCTGCCACAAGGTTATGCAAATAACCAAGGCAGAATCAATCCAGGCAACTCCACAACCATTCACTACAAACACTATTGTCGGGGACCAGTAAACGATAGACATACAGATGCTACCCACAGTACTACCGCGGTAGATCCCTGATAGGAAGTACTCCAAAGGATGGCAGCCATGGACCTAAGACAGCAACAATACATGGAGTACCAAAGGGATTTCAACACAGCACTAGCCTAGATGATGCTCAACAACTTTCCAAGCCAAGTGGTGCATTTTCCTGAATTTCCTTCCAATATGTTTGTCACGGTTGCACCCTACACAGAGACCACTCCATCTCTAGGAGGACCAAGGCCATTCTATGCTACTGGCCAACAACAACAATTCCATGTCGTTGACCCATCTCGACTAGTAGAACCCGTCGCGACATCTTCAGCCAGTCGATAGATATCAAGAGAAGAGCAGTCTTCAACACTCCACCAGGATCCCCCATCATCATAGGGAGTCTCTTGGCAGAGATAGATGCTTACATGAAGCAAACTTCAACCGCTGTTGAGCCAAGCACTCAACATGCCTGGGCAGACGCAATGAATGTTGAGGATGCTGGTGGGACAAATATTATGCAAACTGAAGAAATTGCCGAAGAAGAAGAGGGAGAAGAAGTCGATGCTCCATTGCAACGAACACCACCTACAAGAGTTCAGCCGCCCCGACAAGCCAAAACTCAACCATCACCAACAATGGAATCAAAAATAAAACAGTCAACAACAAGGCCTCGAAAACTAATCGTTACCAACAGTTCTTCAGAGGCTATTTGATTTCTATACCTTTATGCTGCTTTTATATCTTTACTGGTTCATTTTCATATTTTGTTTCTTGTTGTGTGCCATGGTTATAAGCATTGAGGACAATGCTCAGTTCGAGTTTGGGGGTGTAGATTCACTACCGAGGCAATTCACTGCCGCGGCCTTGCCATGAAAGGAAGTATTTAAGTTATTTTTGAAAATTTTTAAGTCCACCACCTTACTTGAAATATTGTCCATACTTTTGCACTACTCTACATCAGTATTGCCTTAGTTTATTCTTTTTAGGCTATATAAATCTTTCTCCTTATCATGATTAGGTCCTGTTTGGAGGGCTTAACTTTAGGATACTTAAGGAAGAAAACTTAGAATCTTGCTATAAGATTGATCCTAAAAATACTTTGGGGACTTGTTGGATTATAGGAATTCTTTTAATGAACTTAGGTGATAAAGACTTAGATTTTTGGGAATATGGCTAGAGGTGCCTATCACCGACTCTAGAAATCACTCTTCTTCATGCTAGAGGTGCCCAAAATTGTCTCTAGTATGCTAAAAAATGAACAAGTAAAAATGGAAAAGAAATCTTGATGAGAAAGCACAATCCTTGAGGTGCCCAAAATTGACTCAAGTAATTAGTGTTTTAAGAAGAGAACATTAACTCCAAGTCTACTTGTTTTGAACTTAGAGTTTGTCTAAGAAAGTTTTTAATCAAACTTGCCCCTAAAAACACACACACTCGAAAAATCTTATAGCTTGATTCCGGATTAGTCCTTGGGTAACCAAAAGGTTAAGGCTCAAGAATAGGCATAGTTATGGTGGGGAGAATAAATGAAAACGTAAGACCAATAGAGAACAAGGTTTGACAATTTGATGGTTTGCATTGCTTGAGGACAAGCAATAGTTCGAGTTTGGGGGTGTGATAAGTGCTCAATTCACTATCACTTTTTATACCTTTCATGGGCAATAATCACTTAATCTACACCTACTTGAACTAATGCGTGTACTTAATGTGAGATACTTAGATATTTTGCCTTTGTGACTTATAAAGCCGATACTTATAGAAAATGCAAACTTTACGGCACCTTTGTGCATTTTTAGGTAGATCATATGCCGCGACAGTGATTGAGGCCGAGATAGGACCTGAGGTCGCTGTATCACGTAAAAGACAAATATTGATATTGTAGGCCACTTAAAGAGAAAAATAAGGTGGACGTTTCTGGACAAGCAACACAAAGATCGGAGCTGAGAAGCGCATGGAAAGTCAAAGGTCACGTGGGAAAAGAATCATTATGAGAATAAACTTGGAAATAAAACAAATGTTTTTATTTATGAACTTGACTTATGTTTTACTTCAAGTTGTATTCCTACATAGGAAAGATTTGCCCTAGGCCAAGCCTATATAAACCATAGTCGCCCAAGGAAGATGCATCACTTCATACTAGAGAGCCGGATTAGAGAGTTCAACTTAGACTTTAGAGTTTTCTTTATTTTTTGTTATGTTCTAATTTCTTTTAGGCTTAGGAGAAAGTTCTAGAGTATTTGTGAGAATAGATTGAACTTTTTTCTTATTTTAATACAATAAAATATCAAGATTTGCTTATTCTTTTCCATTCATTATTCTTACATTCAAGAGAAGTTTGTGAGAGATCTATTTATCTAATATCGGGAGAATTAGATTCACGAAAGGAATAAGTATGATATTTTTCTATTTGAAAAATAGTAACTCGGCTTAGGGATAGGTTAGAGTTTCAACGGTTAAAAGAAGTGTGAGAAGGATTGGTGATTATAATTGATTCACGCTGGGAAGTATTATCAAGGACTAGTCATCAACAGTACTTCGACTTAGGGATAAGTAGAGTCATCAAAGGACACTTTGCCGAATCTTGGTAAAAGTCCACCCAAAAGCAAGAGATTGTCGCGACGGACGTAGCTCATCACTGTCGAGGTAGTAAAACTGCAGTGTTGCCGAGGCAGGGTTGTGTGATTCAATTGGATAGAAACAAGTAAATTGAATATACTATACAATTGGATCCTAACCACTTTCTTAATCTAATCATTTTCTTATTAATTAGTTTATTTTATTATTCAAGTTATTTAGTTTACTCCAACCCAAATCATCTGTGTTTTTATTTCATTACTTTTACAGAGCAAGAAGACGAAAGAAGGCATATTGAGTAGACCAATCCTTGTAGAGATGATATTCAATAATACTTATTACTTTATTACTTGCGACGTGTACACTTACACTAATTGAGCATTTTTTACACGCAACACACATCCTCATCGATTCGTATTTCTTCTTAACAAACAAAACTAGTGCTCCTCATGGTGACACACTCGGTCTGATAAAACCTTTCTCAAGCAACTATAGAATCTATTGCTTCAACTCTTTCATCTCTGTTGGTGGCAACGATTTAGATGCTATGGACACCGATTTCATACCTAGAAATACCTCTATACGGAACTCCAACTCTCGATCAGGGGCGGAAACGGGAAACTCTTCTAGAAACACATTGGTGAACTCAAAGACTATCCTCAACATCTCTAACATAGAACCCTCAACAGACAGGTCTACAATATGATATAAGAAAGCCTCACAACCTTGTTGGATTATCCTCTGAGCTGACAAAGCTGATACAACATTCGGTAAACATGGGTTTCTCTCACCCCTCATAATAAGCTTTAACCCATCTGCAACACAGAGCTTCAAACTCTTTGACCTAAACCTAAGGATTGCATCGTGTTCGAACAACCAATCTATTCCTAGGATTGCGTCGAACTCTTGGAAAGGCAAGATCATAAGGTCCACTGGAAAGATCGAGACTTGTACCTCGATTGGACACCTCTGATAAACCTTATCTACTAACAAATCTAGACCCAACGAGCTCATCACACGGACTCCTATTTCTAGATCCTCGGTTGGCAACCCCCAACACTAAGATATCTCACTAAGGATATAGGAGTGTGTAGACCCCGAGTCCACAAGAGCAACTATGAAAACTGAAAATAAGGTAAATGTTAACGCTCTAAAAAGCATTTATTTTATACCCTTTTAATTAAGATTTTGCTTGATTTCAAGTTCATTTATATTTCATTTAGTTGCATTTCATTGCATTTCATGTGCATTTGTATTTAGATTAGGTTTTTATTTTATTTTCTCTTTTATTTTAAAAAGATACTACTTCGAAGGGTATTTTGTTGATGGTGATGTGTAGCTTCTTGGGGTAATGGAAGAGATGCTTTAGCATAATTTTAAGTGTTGGATCGAACTTTAGGATGCTATAGTATTATGGGTGGACAAAATAGAACGGAAGAAAAGACATACCTGCAGCCCACTATCCTTATGCGTTTTTCCAGGCTAGCTACACCTCCTCTATAGTCCCGCATTTTGCTTCCATTTTCTACAGCAAATATCAGAGAATATTCCTTGCATCTTTAGGGAAAAAAACCTAGAAGCCTCCTATAAATACAACCTCAAGCCTCCTTCAACAAATAAGCAAGAGAAGAGCAAAAACAGTAGCTAAAAAGAGCCACAAAAAGAAGCGAACTTTAAGAGAGCATGAGGGAGAAAAAAGAAGAAAGAAGGTCACTTTCCTTCGTCTTCAATCTCAAGCTGAGCCACCATTATTGGAGAGCTTCAAGCAAGGGATTTGCATGACTTAGGGAGGAGCAGCAAGCTAGGAAAGCCTCACGACACAAGCATTTGGGACTTCCTTCCTCTTCACTTTGCTTTACCTCTTTTCTAAGTTGTTTAAAATGTATCTCAAAGAACGCAAGTTGAATAGTTTTCTAAACCTATCCATGAACTAAATTGGTCAGGCTAAGGCTTGTTATGGATGATTTTTATTTTATTTGAATTAATATTTATTGTTTCTAGTGTTTATCTAAGTATTTTATTCAAGAAAGCTAACACCTTTTTTTATCTAAACCTTGGTTTGTCGAAAAGGGAGCAGAATCCTAACTCACCTTAGGGATAAGGGAGAGTTTCAATGACTAAAAAGGGTAGCACTTTATCAACATTAGAAGTGTTATGGTTGAGATTGGAAGGTTATGTCTTAGCATTTCCGAGTGTTAGACCTTTTGACTAGGGATAATGGAGGCATTTTTAGTAAACTCTGTCGAACACTTGTAAACTAGTGGAATAGTAGACTTTTAGGATAAAAAGTAAGATCTTTGCCATAGCAGTCCTAGCCTCTCTTAAGCTTGAATATATTCTCTGTGTTGTTTTTGTGCAACTTTATCTATTGCCCCATTATTAGCTTTATTCTGCTACTGCATTTTGGTGTCACTCTTCACTTCGCTGCAACATTATTTGTGACATTTTTATTTTGCAAAAGAATTTTGGTGAGACTTGCAGAATTGCTTTAGTATATGTTCATACAAAGGATTTTCTTATCTTTTGTGTGTGCTAACTATTTTTGAAACAACCTACCCAATCCTCGTGAGAAAGATCTCATTTACACAATTTATTACTTGTTCGATGTGTATACTTGCATGCAAATCATTAACACATTATAGCACCTAAACTTAATAAGTTTTTGGCAAGCAACAAGTTTTTAGCATTGTTGCCGGGGATGGTGACAATTGTTAGACTATGCCCATATGATGATTGTAAGGATACTTTTATTTACTAATTTTATTGAATAAAGGCATTATCATTATTGTTTTCAGATATATGTGTCAATATATAACATAAACTAAGAAACAATAAGGTCCATATAATAATATATGTATTATTATTAAAAGATCCTTAGTCAAGTATTATTATAAGTATGGACAATAATAATATGCTTAAGACTAACATGTGATTAATTGATGACAATGAATTATCATTGACATAGAGATGTCAGAATTAATACATGAATATATTAGTAGAGAATAATATATTGGATTGACCCACTATGAGCATATATCTTGGATTATTATGTGACGATCACGATATTGCTCATAGTGACAACTATGTGCATGATCCTTAGACTTGAGATTATTACTATCTCAACATATATTGTTTTATGTTTTGATGCAGTTAAACGTGTCTCGTAATTAGTTACACTATAAAAACTAACATTGGACATATTACAATGTATGTAGTGAGATGTGAATGATCAAGATAGGATATTCCCTTCCTACATAATAGGAAAATATATCAAAGGCCACTTGATTGAGTGAGACTAGAAATGCATGGCCATGCTTGAATATGTTGATATGAGATATCACAAATTATTCATTAAAAGTAGTCCACTCTACATATCAAGGAACATTAAAATAGGCTATGCAAGTGTTATTATTCCAAGACTTGTGCCTATTAAAGATATAAAAGGATAAAGGATATAATACATTAAGATAGTTGGTCACGGACATGATACATCGAATCATGATCTCTTGTAACTTAGATGACGATGATATATTGCTAGATGTCACTAATTGTTTATAATATTAGAATTCTTCTAATATTATTACTAACGTTACAATGAGCCTACAAGGTCACACCCAATGGTTAAAAAGGAGCGAAAATATATATAAGTAAAAGTAGATTATATTTAATCCCGAATTTTAAATAAATGAAATAATTAAAGTAAATATATCCCTTTTAAATTCAAATTAAATATAGATTTCGAAATTTAAGGAAATAATTAAAGTAATTATTTCCTATAAACATATTCGGAATCAAACTCTTATACCTAGAGTTACACCTACATAAAGGATCTTTGGTCTAGTAGCCACAATAGAGAATTCTGAATTCCCAATCCCTAGAATCACGAAAAGTAGTTTTTCAAGATTTTGCTCTATCAACCGGGTGAACTGAGTAGAGGACGAGACGATATTCGTGGAGGCTAAAGATTTGAATTGTCAAACAATCGTGATTGTCGCAAATCCAATTATTGTTTTTGCTGCTTATCAAGGAGCCCAATGTAAGTCATTGCATCTCTTCTTCCCGATTTCGGATTAAACGTACATGGATCACTGGAAAGACCGTCGTAATTTTGTTCCGCTGCTCCATGAGGTGTGTCGACGGTCCCAACAACAATAGGCAATTTCAATCATAGTTTCCATACTTTTATTTTTGTTCGTTTTGTTTCTTTTTGTTAGGTTTAATCTTTATTTTCTTTATTTTTCTTATTAGGTTTTTGGTTAGTGGATGCCTAGAGTGAATCGTCGAGAAGACCTCAAACCATTTATTCCAGAAATCGAAAGGTATTTTAGACAAAGGTGGTGAGAGCAAAGAAGAACCATGTTGAACGCTTAGGGATTTTAGAATCCAAATGCTGCAACAAATCCTGAAGTTGTAGCAAGAACAAGGTAATTCGAGATTACTTGACACCGATCTTGGATGACCTCAATTTTGGGATAGTGACACCTGAGATACAAGAAACACATTTTGAGCTCAAACCTGTGATGTTTAATATGCTCCACTCGATCGGACAATTTGGAGGATCTCTTCACGAGGATGCTCGACAACATATCTATGATTTCTTGGAGGTTTGCGATTCGTTTTGATAACAAGGAGTGCACGAGTATGTGTTGAAGTTAAAGTTATTTCCATACTCTTTGAGAGACTAATCTAGAGAGTGGTTGAATGGAATTCCAGTCAGTTCGATAGAGTCGTGGATAGCTTTGTGCAAAAGCTTTTTGGCAAGATATAACCCACCCAACATGAATACCTAGTTGCAAAATGAGATAACATCCTTCAGACAAGGGGATGACGAGTCGATGTACGAGTGTTGGAACCGATATAAAAGCTTGCTGAGAAGATATATCAATCACGGTTTTCAAGATTGGACCCAAATCGTGATGTTTTACAATGGATTCAATGCACCCACAAGGATGATGTTAGATGCTTCAGCAAATGGGACACTGTTGGACAAGTCGCTAGAAGAAGCATTTGATATTTTGGATAAAATAGCCAATAATGATTATCGGTTTCCAACTACCAGACTTGGAATAGGATGACGAACTCAAGGAAAGCTGGAGCTCGATGCCAATGATTCTGTGTCAGCACAACTTTATGCTATCACAAATATGTTGAAGAACCTTCAACAACCCAGTGAAGTATGCAATGCTAGGGCATTAAGTTGTGTTCACTATAGTGTAAATAATTTTGATAAAGACTACCCAACTCATTTCGAGTTTACTCATTATGTTGGAAACTTCAAAAAAAATTCCAACAACCCCTATTCTAATACGTACAACCTAGGATTGAGACAACATCCTAATTTTTCTTGGGGTAATCAAGGATCAAATCAAGCAAGCAGCTCGATTAGGTAGCTACCCATAGCAACACAACAAGGAGTCCAAGGTTTTCAAGACAATATGCCATGGCAAAATAAACACAAAGGAACAGTTCATTAACACCCCAACAATTCTTTGGAAGCTTCGCTGCAAGAATTCATGGCTTCTACCAAGGAGTTCATGACCTCAACGAAGACGTTATTGCAGGACCATTCCATCACCATCTCTAATCAAGGAAATCTGTTGCAGACCCAAGGAGCATTGTTGAAAAGTCACATCTCTTCACTTAGATCACTGGAGACTCAAGTGGGTCAAATTCCTCAAGCATTACAAGCAAGAACAAGAGGCAACCTGCCTAGTGATACTGAAGTCACTAAAAGTCATGGCAAAGAGTAATACAGCGCACTTACCTTGAGGAATGGAAGACAAATCAACATAGGGGGAGCAATTCAAAAGAAAGGAGAAAGATAAAACCCCTATTTAGGAGCAAAAAGAAGTTGAAGAACACGAAGAAAAATCAGCTCAAGAAGAAACTGGAGAAAACTTAAATACTGAGGCATTTGGTGAGAAGCTTGTAGATGCTGCAGCAAAAGCAATACTAACGCAACCTTTGGAGGACTTAAGACCACCACCACCATTCCCTCAGCGATTGAAGCAACACAAGGGAGATCTTCAATTTCATAAATTTGTAAGTATTCTAGACCAATTTCATATAAACATTTCCTTTTTAGATGTTATTGATAAAATGCCCTCATATGCAAAGTTTTTGAAAGATATTGTTACAAAGAAAAAAAAGCTGAGAATTTTGAAATAGTTGCTACAGCATCTGAGTTTTATTCTGGGAAGACTGAGCTTCCCATGCAGATGCAAGATTCTGGCAGCTTCATTATTCCATGCTCGATAAGAGACAATTTTGCGGGTAAGGCACTATGCAATCTTGGTTCGAGTGTCAATCTGATGCCCAAAGCAATATTCAAGAAGCTTGGTATAGGAAGTACACGATCTACCACTATCATCTTACAATTGGCGAACCACTCTTATGTTCGAACCGAAGGCAAAGTCAAAGATATGATAGTAAAAGTAGGCAATTTGTGTTCCATGTAGACTTTTTGATTTTGGATTGTGAACTAGACTACAAAGCACCCATCATCTTGGGAAGATCATTCCTTGCTACCGGTCGAATTCTCATTGGCTGTGAAAAGATGGACTTCACAATGCGAGTAATAGATCAGTCCATGACTATCAATGTCTTTAACATTCTCAAGTAAATGGATGATAATAAAGAATGTCACTGTATAGCTGGGATAAATGCTACAACAATTCTCCACAAATGAAAGACTTTGCAAAACTGCTGAAGAAGCATGATCAGGAAGAAGCTCATCTGGAGCTACAACAAATTGGCTATTACAAGCCAAGACTAGGTACGAAATTTGAATCAATTGATTTTTCTAAATTTATTCCTCCTAAGCCATCACTTTTACATGCACCATCTCTAGACTTGAAACCACTGACGCCACATTTAAAGTATGTTTATTTAGTATCTCATAATACTTTACCAGTGATTATTTCTTCTAGATTAGATCCTAACCAAAAGCTTAGTCTTATGAAATTGTTATCGCAATATAAGAAAGCTCTAAGGTTGACTATGGCTGATTTGAAGGGCATCCTACAATATGCATGCACAAGATCCTTATAGAAGAATACCACAACAATTCTGTTGAGCCCCAAAGAAGACTAAATCCAACAATAAAGAAGGTAGTGATGACAAAGATCATAAAATGGTTGGATGCAGGGATCACATACCCAATTTCTGATAATTCATGGGTTAGTCTTGTACATTGTGTTCCTAAGAAGGGAGGCACGACAGTAATCACCAATGAGGACAACGAGTTGCTCTCGACAAGGAAATTTATAGGTTGGCGCATTTGTATGGACTATAGGAAGCTAAACAAGGCAACAAAGAAGGATCATTTCCCTCTTCCTTTTATTGATCAAATGTTGGATCGAGTGGCGGGAAAAGCTTATTTTTGCTTCCTCGATGGCTATTCTAGGTACAATCAAATTGCTATAGCACTAGAGGACTAGGAGAAGACAACCTTCACATGTCCTTATGGAACTTATCCTTTTCGAAGAATATCATTTGGGTTATGTAATACTCCAGTAACTTTTCAATGTTGCATGTTAGCGATATTTTCAGACATGGTTGAAGAATTCTTGGAGGTATTCATGGATGATTTTTCAGTGTTCGGAGAAACTTTTTAAAAATGCTTAGGCAACTTGGATAAGGTACTGAAACACTATGAAGAATTCGACCTTATACTCAATTGAGAAAAATATAATTTTATAGTTATGAAAGGTACGGTTTTGGGACACAAAATTTCAAGCAAAGGAATTGAAGTTGACAAAGCAAAATTTGAGTTGATAGAGAAACTACCACCTCCAACAACATTGAAAGGAATTAAAAGCTTTTTGGGACATGCTGACTTCTACAAGAGGTTCAACAAAGACTTCTCGAAAATCTATAAGTCGCTCTACAATTTGCTACCGGAAAATTAACCCTTTGTCTTTGATGAAAAATGCCACAACACTTTTACTGAACTGTAGAAGAAGCTTACCACAACTCCAATAGTTATACCACCCGATTGGACTGAGCCATTCGAGTTGATGTGCGACCCAAGTGACTACGCGATTGATGCAACACTAGGTGAAAGATGAGGTAAACTCTTCTATGTTATTTACTATGCAAGTAGAACTCTTAAATATGCTCAAATTAACTATGCCACTAATAAGAAAGAGTTACTTGCTGTACTATTCACCTTTGATAAGTTTAGGGCATATCTTATAGGAACTAGGATTATAGTGCACACTGATCACTCTACTATCAAATACCTAGTAACTAAGAAAGATGTTAAGCCGACATTTATTAGTTGGATACTTTTGCTTCAGGAATTTGATATTGAAATAAAGGATAGAAAAGGAACCGAAAATCAAGTTGCAGACCACTTATCTAAGCTAGAAAATCCTAAAAATCTAGTAGAGGATTATACGATCGAAGAAAATTTCCCTGATGAGAAAATTTTATATGCTACAACATTACCTTGGTATGCTGATATAGTTAATTTTCTTGTTAGTGGTATTTTGCCTCCTAATTTATCTAGCCATAGTCGAAAGAAGTTCAAATATGATGCAAAATTTTTATATTGAGATGATTCATATTTGTAATATCCCAATTTTGGGGTTAGTAGTTTGGAGAATTCGATTCGGGTCGAATCGGGTTCTCCGGTTCATTATTCCGAGGAAAAAAATGAATAAGAATATTTTAATTAGAGGGAATAATAATTTTGGAATATGGTTTAGAATATTGAAAATATGTTTCAAGATTAAAAGAAAATAATTTGGACTTTATATTGATTTTTAATTATGCTTAATTATGCATAAATGACCAATTTGTAATTTTTGGAAAAAATTGGAGGACTTATTTTGTAATTTTCGAAAAATTACATGTTTTAGTGCCTAAATTGAAAAGAAAGCTAAACTTAGAATCCTTAGAGGGCCATAAACCTATTTCTAATTTTTAATAATGATTTATTCACCAAAATGTATTTTAATTACTTTAATTAGAGATTTTAATCATTTTCTTTCAAAACCACTTTTCTCTCATTTTCTCTCCACTTTCTCTTCATCTTTTCTCTTCAATTCCTTGCTGATTTTTACATCTTTTTTCATAAAGATTACATCATTTTCATCATCTTTACATCCTTTACAAAACCTAAGCATCAATTTCATCAAATCAACATCAAATTGCAAGGAATCAAGAAGAGGAAATTACATCTTTTTGGTGAATAGATCTTGAAGGTAATTTTCTGGATTTTAATTCTTTTCTAAGGTTCTTTATTGAAATTCCCAAGTATTAGCTTGCTAATCTTTGAATAAAAACTTAATTCTATGTTTTTAATGTTAGATCTAATGTTTTTGTGAAAGTTTTTGTGAAATCCTTTTGGATCTCATTTAATGCTGGAATTAGATGGATTCAATTGTGTTTTTATGTTAATTAAATGATTAATTGAATCTTCATTTATAAGCACATTGATTTAATCCCGGAATAATGCAATCGGTGTAGTTTTAAAGTGCTTTTCGGTTGTTTTAGGGGCTGTTTTAGATGCTTTAATGTTGCTGGAGATATAAGGATGGTTTGGATGTGTTTTTTATTCATAATTGAAGTGGATTAGATGTTAGATTCATTAGGTTTTGGGCTGATGTTGTTCGGATGCGTTCCGGCTTAGTTTACGATCTTTTCGGCTAAGTTTTCAGTAGTTTAATGATGATCGGATATGGTTGTTGGTTTGAGCATGTTATGATGTGAGAATGCTCTATTTTTAATATTGTAGAAGAGGTACAAGAAGGTGCTTGATTGCTGGTGCGTTGGCGCGGTCATCGGATAGCGGCGAAAGCTTGTTTCGCTTGTTGGTGAGTGAGTACGGATTTAAAACGAATCGTGTTTGGTACGGTTCTGTTTTTGGGAATTATGGAAGAGTGTGAAAACCTTCCATAGTTCAAGAGTAAGTAAAGTAAATATTTTTGATAAACCGATATGAGTTTCAGCTACATTTGATAAAGGCATTATGTTGGTAATACAATGAGATTTATGGAAATGCATGAGCATGTTCTGAAATGGTGCATACATGAGAATTACTTGCTGAAATGCATAGCTTATTTAGCATCCATGATTATGAAAAATTATGAGAAATGATTTGGGATACAATATGGTTATTTGCCTTATATATGATGGTGCCTTTGGGCATGGCTTTTGGTTCTTTTGTTGAACATGTTATGCATGCATTATGAGCAGCAAGTTATCATGCACATTTGATTATGATATTTGCTTAGTGAAACTAACTTTAGATTCGAATACGAATGACATGTCATTAGGATTGTCTTAAGTGCACTATAAACAAAATTGAGAATACAGAATATTGCCTACACGTAAACAAGGGTGACTTTGTGTCCAACCGTGCGTGGTACAGCCGCCTACACGTAAACAAGGGTGACTTTGTGTCCGACCGTGTGTGTAGAGCTTGCCTATATGTAAACAAGGGTGACTTTCTGTCCGACCGTGCATATAGTTGACCCATACGTAAACAAGGGTAACTTTGTGTCCGACCGTGCGTATTGGGGGTAACATGTATACAAGGGTGACTAAGTGTCCGACCGATGCATGTTGAGACTAAGAGTCTCCAGTTATGAGAAAAAGGATCCGTGTATTCGGTGAACTCAAGGTTCACATTGAAGTGGTCACTAGATTGCCAATATACATACATAAATTTGAGAAGAAGATTGTGCATCATTTATAAATTGTTTTGACAAGGTTATGTAAACACAAGGATGTATATGATTTAAAGAACATGAGCATGAGATGTTAGCATGCATGATTTAGCATTGTATTAAAAATTATGGTTTTATCATGGTTTTAAATAGATGCATTGATGATTTGTGTAGAGCTTCCTCACTAAGCATGTTTACTTAAGCTCTCTTTTCATCCATGTAGAGAAATAAAGACACTTGGAGCTTTGTTCGAGGCAAGGAAACCAAGGGGAAGAATCACTTTGAATTTGGTATGTTTTTGGCAAATAAAATGGGCAAGACAATGTGTAACACAACCTATGTGCGTAGTGTGTACTTAGGCTTGGTTTATGTTGTAATAACACAGTTATTGTATGATTGTTAATTGTGAGCTTTGGGATTGTATGGATTGTTGATGTGTGAACTTGCATGATTGTTATGTTGTTAACCATTCTCTAGGAAGCATGCCTATAGCTTGATTGATGTCCGTGACGTTGTTGATTACGTGCCATATGTTGCTAATTATGTTTAGGATTGATGCATTTAGTGGTTCTTATTAATGGTTGAGTATTGAGTAGTTGGTGTGCACTTAGTGTAACGAAACTTTTGATTCCAGACCCAAAGTTTTGAAACCTTTGGGTGAAGATTCCGAAACCTTTGTCAAATGGTTTCGAAACCTTCACAAGGTTTTGAAACCTTACGTGCAGATTCAATTCTGGGGAGCTACTGGACACGATATGTTTCGAAACTTTCCAAGAAAGTTTCAAAACCTTTTATAAAAAGTTTCAGAACCTCTGGGAAGGTTTCGAAACCTTTGGTCACCAAGAATTGAAAGTTGCTAGAAATTATAATTCAGTCCTAGATATTTTCTTTTGTTCGATTAAGGTACTTATAGATGTCATTTTAAGCTAAAATTTTGCATGCATGCATAAAGTTGATTTAATTTTAAGATAGTCAACCTAAATTGGGTGAAGTCCTTTTATTTTGGAATATTTACATTTTGGTCCTTAAATTAGAGAAACATGCAATTGATGATGTTAGAATGATCCGTTTGAGTTGAAATTTACTATGAGGAACTCTTGTATGTTTAATTGATTATTGACGGAAAGAATTTCTACTTTACTAATTGAATCTAAAAGTTTTACATTTTAGTCCTTAATCTATGTTAGTGTTTAATCGGATGTTTGTTTTAATTAATATGTTACCGTTAATGCTTTATATGAGACCTTGTCACATAGGAATAAGATTGTGCATCTAGGTAAGATAAAATAAAAAAAATATAACGGATTTTAGGATTGTTTATCGAATCGAACCTTCGCGGGTTTGGTTTGATATTCCCCGTGTAACTCATTAGTGCCGGTTCCATCTAGTCCAGGCTAAGGGGGTTACATTTGGTGGTATCAGAGCCAGGTTTGTAAAATGTGTTTTTGGTTAGTAAACTATGTTGTTGGTTTGTAAAGTGTGTAGTTGGTTGGTTAAAGCATGCATAAGATTGCTAAGTTATGTGTTTAAATGTGCGATTGATCATGATATGTATGATTGAGCATGATATGTTATTGGACTGTGAAAATCTATTTATGATGATTGTACCTTGAGTAATGATGATTAAACTGGGGATTATCGGTTACACATTGCCAATGCCAATATATTTTCAGATGCTCTCAGATTTCCCTTGGTTCTTGCCCGAACGTAAGTTTGTTTTCTTTGGATATTATGTTTTAAACTGCATGTTTAAAGTTTTTGAATATGTTTCTAAGACGTAAGTCACTAGATAGTGTTGGTATGAACATTGATGGTCAAGATTGAAGATGAAACGACTGCTAGGGAAAAGTAAATTCTTCCTCCTATATGAGTGTGCCTTCGGTTAGGCCGGAAGGTTAGTTTGTGGTGTTGCACTGTTCCTTCGGGTGTGTTTTAGTCTGCTGAAGCTGGTACAGATATTGCTAATCTGACTTGGAAGTTGTCAATAGGATGGTGGTTGAAGTTGTTAGAATTGAGGATGTTATTTGTGAGTGTGAACAATAATCATGTTTAGACTAAGAGCACATATATGTATATATCTATAGATAATGTAGGACATGCATGCATTCTTGAGCATGACATTAGAAATTGCTTTTACATGCACATGCGCTTGCATAGGCATTTATGAGGGCATACAGGAAATCATGTATGCATTTGTTCACACTTGCGAGTAGCTCCTTGAGGGTGTAAGTGGAGTGTGGTTGGTTCTTTTAAGGTGAAGGTGTGAAAAAAACAGAGGTTGAAAGAACTTTCTTGTGGTGTTAAGCTGAGTGTGTAGTGAGCAAGCTACCCTTTTGGTTAGGGAATAGTTTTGGATGAAGAATGAGTGGTTGGTCTCAGAGTTGTGAATGTTTGAAATCGAGGTAAATACCCTGAGTTATGGTTAGTTTGAGTTGGTCATTACTAAAGGTAAGACTGAGTTTTGCGGATTCTTTCTGGTTAAGATCTGGAGGTTGTAACAAGGTTGCAACATGTTTTATAGAGTAAGGCGGGTTAGTGTTTTTCTGAGTGATGTGAAATTATTTTGTAGAAAGTACAAGGAATTCTTTGTAGTGTGGTTAGTGTGCAGTTAGATCGGGGGTTGTGACCGATCTGATATGGTTAGGATGGAAGTAAAATATGAGATATATTTTGGTATGAGATTTGTGAAATCGGTGGTTTGAATCATAGATTTTTGTGACCTTGAGAGGTTTGGTTGTACTATAAAGGAGGAAAGTGTACATGTTGTGTTTATAGGATGTTAAGTTGGATAAACTTCGGGTAAAGTTTGTTTTTGATGATGTCTGAAGTGGTGTAATGTAGATCGCTGGACAATTTATGGTTTGTATCAATTGTTCAGTTTTGTGGGTTTACTTTTTTCAGAAAGTGTTTTGAGGTTTTGTGTTCGGTGGGTTCGTATTTGTGGATGTTTCATCAATATGGTTACCGCTTTGGTAAGATTATAAAATAATAGATGTTGGAGCTAGTGAAAGGAATAGTTTTACAGGTTCGGATTTTGTTAAGGTATAGTTAATGTAAGAGTTGGTTTGTCGATGAGTTGATAATGGGAAAAAGTTTTGGGTTAAGTATCAAGGCACTTAATGATGTGTAGATTTTAAATTTTGAACCATGGTGTTGAGTTGGTTATGGTGGCTAAACCTTAACTTGGAGATACTATCATTGTGATGAGTATAATGTTGAGTTTGACACAAAGTTGGTTATTTCTTGTATGATATGTTTCATAGAATGTTAGCAATCGGGGATGACTTGGCTTACATAAGGATGCTTGCAATGGGAGTTTGTTATGTGGGATAAGCTTGGGTTGTTGTGGAGTTACAAGGGAAGGTGTTCGGTTAACCTATTGCGAGACCTAGTTAAATGGTGTATCGATGAGCGAAATTCAACCTTGGTAAAGTTGATCGGGGACAAGTCGTGGCAAAATGTTTGTTGAGGGTCTAGTGAAGGATATGTTCTTGGCAACGTTTAATTTTGTGTTGAGAATCTTTTTGTGTTAGGTGAACCGCATGGTTGTTTCGAAAAGTGTCGAGATATAATAGTATCTTGATTAGGGCTTATGGTAATCTTTTTCCATGGGTTTGGTGGTAAGTGTTGCGGTAGGAGTTGGGGAAAACGTGTGTATTTGACTAAGCTTGTTTAGATTATGTTTGAATCATAAGTAAATATTTGTCATGCTGATAAGGTAAGCTTGAGTGTCAGTTTTCTTTGGGTTATTATTATTAGTAAAGGTACCAAGAATGAAGTCGGAAAGAATCATCATAAGTTTGGTAGTAAGTTCTATCGATGGTATAGAGTTTTCTTATGAGGGTTGTTGGATCAATCGTTTGTTTGAGTATGGTTTTTTTTTGGGTTTGTAAGTCCCATTGGGAAGATGTGTGAGTGGTGTATCTATAACATGATAAAATTTGAAAGTTTTTAGGACCGACATAGGTTGCTGTTTGGATGTTGGGTTTTATCATTCATAGGTAAATGGATGATACGTTGTGACGTTGTGATATGGTTAATATGACTCATAATGAAGTTGTTGTTGGTGGTGGAGTTTGCTTAAGACAATGTTGACAGTTTTGTGCAAAGTTAGTCTGAAATTTGTTGTGTGGAGTGGAGGTTGGTGAAAGGCTTAGTTGGTTACCTGGTATGTGGGAGGATGTCAAAATTAAGGTTAGTTCGATGGTGATGGTATGGAAACTGTTGCGGTTATCAAGAGTTGGTTAACAACCTTATGGGGTTTTCTTTCGAGTTATGTTTTCTATAGAGGTTGGGATGGTGTGGTAAGTTGTGCATTGTTGCTTTGGTGTGAGGAAGGAATTTGTTTGTTGTCCGAAGAGGGTAAGTGTGGGTTGTCTGTTACTTACCATCCCGGGAAAGCTAAGTTGATGGCTGAATCTTTGAGCCGTAAGACGGCAGTTGAGTTGAGAGTGATGTTTTGCTATGTTGAGTATTTCAAAGGAAGGTGGTTGAGTGGTGGAGTTGTAAGTAAAACCTATCCTGGTTGTGATGATAAGGTGAAATAGTTAGAGGATGAGACGTTGGTACCTTTTGTGGAGGATATGGCTAAGGGTAGACCGACCAAGTATCATTTTGATAACGATGGGGTGTTATGTTTTAGAGGTCGGATTGTGGTGCCGGATAATCCGGAATTGAGGTAAGCTATCTTGGTGGAAGCTCATACTAGTTCGTTTGCTGTGCGTCCGGGTAGTGTGAAGATGTATAGGGATCTCAAGAGTGTATACTTTTGGGTTGGTTTAAAGAAGGATGTGACGAAGTTTGTATCTCGTTGTATGGTGTGTCAGCGAGTGAAAGCTGAATATCAGTTCCCTACATGTTTGTTACAGCCGGTTCAAGATCCGGACTGGGAATGGGAGAGAATTACCATGGATTTTGTGACGAGGTTGTCATTAACACCGTCCAAAAAGGATTCTATATGGGTGATTGTTGATAGGTTTACGAAGTGTGCACATTTTCTTGCCGTGCATACAATGTACTCCATGGATAAGTTGGCGGATTTGTATGTTTCTGAGGTGGTAAGGTTGCATGGTGTGCCTAAGTCGATC
This sequence comes from Abelmoschus esculentus, assembly GCA_035048815.1. NCBI lineage: Eukaryota > Viridiplantae > Streptophyta > Magnoliopsida > Malvales > Malvaceae > Abelmoschus > Abelmoschus esculentus. The sequence goes on along the minus strand of JAUCBN010000007.1, from coordinate 12,806,198 downwards.
ATATCGGATAGAGATCCGCAGTTTACATCTAAGTTTTGGAGGAGTTTGCAGACAGCTTTGGGTTCGAGGCTTAGCTTTAGTACGGCTTATCATCCACAGATGGATGGACAGTCTGAGCGTGTTATTCAGACTTTAGAAGATATGTTGAGATGTTGTGTCATCGAGTTTCAAGGTTCTTGGGAGAAGCATTTGCCGTTGGTAGAGTTTGCTTATAATAATAGTTTTCAGACGAGTATACAGATGGCACCGTTTGAGGCGTTATATGGGCGTAAGTGTCGTACACCTTTGTGTTGGAAGGAAGTTGGACAGAAGTATGTTTCTTTGCCTCAAGTGTTGAAGGATACGGATGAGAAAGTTAAGTTTATATGTGCTAAACCTAAGGAAGCTTCGGATAGGCAGAAGTCCTATACCGATTTGAAGCGTAGGGAGATAAAGTATGATGTTGGGGACAAAGTGTTTCTTAAGGTTTCTCCGTGGAAAAAGGTGATGAGGTTTGGACGTAAGGGTAAGTTGAGTCCTCATTTCATTGGACCATATAAGGTATTGGAGCGTGTTGGTCCTGTTGCTTATAGGTTGAGGTTGCCGGAGGAGTTGGGTAAGATGCATGATGTTTTTCATGTATCAATGCTTCGTAGATATAGATCGGATCCTTCTCATAATGTTCCGGTTGAGGAGATTGAGTTAAGGGAGGATATGAGTTATGAGGAAGAACCGGTGAGGATTTTTGATGTGGATACAAAGGTTCTTCGAGGGAAGACTATAGATTTGGTTAAAGTTCTTTGGAAACACCAAGGTGTGGAAGAAGCAACTTGGGAGACAAGGAAAAACATGGAGGAGTAGTTTCCTCACTTGTTTACTTCAAGGTAAATTTCGAGGATGAAATTTTCTTAAGAGGGGAGAGTTGTAACATCCCAATTTTGGGGTTAGTAGTTTGGAGAATTCGATTCGGGTCGAATCGGGTTCTCTGGTTCATTATTCCAGAGAAAAAATGAATAAGAATATTTTAATTAAGGGAAATAATAATTTTGGAATATGGTTTAGAATATTGAAAATATGTTTCAAGATTAAAAGAAAATAATTTGGACTTTATATTGATTTTTAATTATGCTTAATTATGCATAAATGACCAATTTGTAATTTTTGGAAAAATTGGAGGACTTATTTTGTAATTTTCGAAAAATTACATATTTTAGTGACTAAATTGAAAAGCAAGCTAAACTTAGAATCCTTAGAGGGTCATAAACCCATTTCTAATTTTTAATAATGATTTATTCAACAAAATGTATTTTAATTACTTTAATTAGAGATTTTAATCATTTTTTTTCAAAACCACTTTTCTCTCATTTTCTCTCCACTTTCTCTTCATCTTTTCTCTTCAATTCCTTGCTGATTTTTGCATCTTTCTCCATAAAGATTACATCATTTTCATCATCTTTACATCCTTTACAAAAACTAAGCATCAATTTCATCAAATCAACATCAAATTGCAAGGAATCAAGAAGAGGAAATTACATCTTTTTGGTGAATAGATCTTGAAGGTAATTTTTTGGATTTTAATTCTTTTCTAAGGTTCTTTATTGAAATTCCCAAGTATTAGCTTGCTAATCTTTGAATAAAAACTTAATTCTATGTTTTTAATGTTAGATCTAGTGTTTTTGTGAAAGTTTTTGTGAAATCCTTTTGGATCTCATTCAATGCTGGAATTAGATGGATTCAATTGTGTTTTTATGTTAATTAAATGATTAATTGAATCTTCATTTATAAGCACATTGATTTAATCCCGGAATAATGCAAACGGTGTAGTTTTGAGGTACTTTTCGGTTGTTTTAGGGACTGTTTTAGATGCTTTAATGTTGCTGGAGATATAAGGATGGTTTGGATGTGTTTTTGGTTCATAATTGAAGTGGATTAGAAGTTAGATTCATTAGGTTTTGGGCTGATGTTGTTCGGATGCGTTTCGGCTTAGTTTACGGTCTTTTCGGCTAAGTTTTCGGTAGTTTAATGGTGATCGGATATGGCTGTTGGTTTGAGCATGTTATGATGTGAGAATGCTTTGTTTTTAATATTGTAGAAGAGTTACAAGAAGGTGCTTGATTGCTGGTGCGTTGACGCGATCATCGGATAGCGGCGAAAGCTCGTTTCGCTTGTTGGTGAGTGAGTACGGATTTAAAGCGAATCGCGTTTGGTACGGTTATGTTTTTGGAGACTATGGAAGAGTGTGAAAACCTTCCATAGTTCAAGAGTAAGTAAAGTAAATGTTTTTGATAAACCGATATGAGTTTCGGCTACATTTGATAAAGGCATTATGTTGGTAATGCAATGAGATTTATGGAAATGCATGAGCATGTTTTGAAATGGTGCATACATGAGAATTACTTGCTGAAATGCATAGCTTATTTAGCATCCATGATTATGAAAAATTATGAGAAATGATTTGGGATACAATATGGTTATTTGCCTTATATATGATGGTTCCTTTGGGCATGGCTTTTGGTTCATTTGTTGAACATGTTATGCATGCATTATGAGCTGCGAGTTATCATGCACATTTGATTATGATATTGGCTTAGTGACACTAACTTTAGATTCGAATACGAATGACATGTCATTAGGATTGTCTTAAGTGCACTATAAACAAAATTGTGAATACAGAATATTGCCTACACGTAAATAAGGGTGACTTTGTGTCCAATCGTGCGTGGTAGAGTCGCCTACACGTAAACAAGGGTGACTTTGTGTCCGATCGTATATATAGTTGACCCATACGTAAACAAGGGTGACTTTGTGTCCGACCGTGCGTAGTGGGGGTAACATGTATACAAGGGTGACTAAGTGTCCGACCGATGCATGTTGAGACCAAGAGTCTCCAGTTATAAGAAAAAGGATCCGTGTATTCGGTGAACTCAAGGTTCACATTGAAGTGATCACTAGAATGCCAATATACATACATGAATTTGAGAAGAAGATTGTGCATCATTTATAAATTGTTTTGACAAGGTTATGTAAACACAAGGATGTATATGATTTAAAGAACATGAGCATGAGATGTTAGCATGCATGATTTAGCAATGTATTACAAATTATGGTTTTATCATGGTTTTAAATAGATGCATTGATGATTTGTGTAGAGCTTCCTCACTAAGCATGTTTGCTTAAGCTCTCTTTTCATCCATGCAAAGAAATAAAGGCACTTGGAGCTTTGTTCGAGGCAAGGAAACCAAGGGGAAGAATCACTTTGAATTTGGTATGTTTTTGGCAAATAAAATGGGCAAGGCAATGTGTAACACAACCTATGTGAGTAGTGTGTACTTAGGCTTGGTTAATGTTGTAAGAACACAATTATTGTATGATTGTTAATTGTGAGCTTTGGGATTGTATGGATTGTTGATGTGTGAACTTGCATGATTGTTATGTTGTTAACCATTCTCTAGGAAGCATGCCTATAACTTGATTGATTTCCGTGACGTTGTTGATTACGTGCCATATGTTGATAATTATGTTTAGGATTGATGCATTTAGTGGTTCTATTTAATGGTTGAGTATTGAGTAGTTGGTGTGCACTTAGTGTAACGAAACTTTTGGTTCCAGACCCAAAGTTTCGAAACCTTTGGGTGAAGGTTCCGAAACCTTTGTCAAATGGTTTCGAAACCTTCACAAGGTTTCGAAACCTTACGGGCAGATTCAATTCTGGAGAGCTACTGGACGCGATAAGTTTTGAAACTTTCCAAGAAAGTTTCGAAACCTTTTATAAAAAGTTTCGGAACCTCTGGGATGGTTTCGAAACCTTCGGTCACCAAGAATTGAATGTTGCTAGAAATTATAATTCAGTCCCGGGTATTTTCCTTTGTTCGATTAAGGTACTTATAGATATCATTTTAAGCTGAAATTTTGCATGCATGCATAAAGTTGATTTAATTTCAAGATAGTCAACCTAAATTGGATGAAGTCCTTTTATTTTGGAATATTTACATTTTGGTCCTTAAATTAGAGAAACATGCAATTGATGATGTTAGAATGATCCGTTTGAGTTGAAATTTATTATGAGGAACTCTTGTATGTTTAATTGATTATTGACGGAAAGAATTTCTACTTTAATAATTGAATCTAAAAGTTTTACGTTTTAGTCCTTAATCTATGTTAGTGTTTAATCGAATGTTTGTTTTAATTAATGTGTTACCGTTAATGCTTTATATGAGACCTTATCACATAGGAATAAGATTTTGCATCTAGATAAGATAAAATAAAAAATATATAACGTATTTTAGGGTTGTTTATCAAATCAAATCTTCGCGAGTTTGGTTTGATATTCCCCGTGTAACCCGTTAGTGTTGGTTCCATCTAGGTCGGGCTAAGGGGGTTACAATATTCGTTCAAGCAATATGCTGGCCAATTGCTTCAGCGATTTGTGCCGAAAGAGGAACAAAAAGATTTTCTATTATATTACCATGCGACATCATATGGTGGGAACTTTGGTGGATCAAGGACTGCTGCAAAGGTCCTTCAATCAGGATTCTGTTGGCCTTCAGTCTTTAAAGATTCTAAATCATTTTACAAGGGATATGATAGATGTCAAAGAACTGATAACATCTCAAGAAGGAATGAAATGTCGTTGCAAAACATTTTGGAGATTGAGCCTTTCGATGTTTGGGGACTTGATTTCATAGGATCATTTTCATCATCCTATGGTGACTTATATATCTTGCTAGTACTAGACTACGTGAGCAAATGGGTTAAAGTGGTGTCAACACCCCGCAATGATTCGAACACAGTCTTGAAGTTTTTGAACAAAAATATTTTCGCAAGGTTTGGAGTCCCCAAAGACATAATCACTGACAAAGGAAACCACTTCGACAACAAGTTCATTGCTAAGGATTACAATGCTATGGAGTCAGGCACAAAATTGCTACATCATGTCACCTGCAGATGAATGGCCAAGCTGAAATCTCCAATAGAGAAATCAAGCAAATCTTAGAGAAGACAGTCAACACAAAGAGAAAACATTATTCTCCAAAGCTGGATGAAGCTTTATGGGCATATAGGACAACTTACAAGACTCCTTTAGGGATGTCCCATTCAAGTTGGTTTATGGGAAAGTTTGTCATTTACCCGTGGAACTTGAACAAAAAGCTTATTAGGCCATCAAAAAGCTCAATATGGATTTTAAGGTAACTAGAGAAAACAAGCTTTTAGAGCTAAATGAGATGGACGAGTTTCGATCTCACGCCTATGAGAATGCTAGGATCTACAAAGAAAAAGCGAAGAGGTGACATGAAAAATATCTTTCGCCACAACATTTCTCAGAGGGCCAACAAGTGTTACTCTACAACTCAAGACTCAAACTTCTTCCTGGAAAGTTAAAGTCTCGATGGTCAGGACCATTCTTGATACATAAGGTTTAACCTTATGGTGCGATGGAGATTAAAACACTCAATGGAGATCGAATCTTCAAGGTGAATGGTCAAAGGCTGAAGATTTATAATGGAGCTTAGATTGTGCGTGACAAAGATGACCATAGTTTGCAAAATGCTTGAGCATTTCTATCCCTTTCTTTTATTTGCTTTAGCATTTTAGTTTTAATTTGAATAAAAGTAGGCCTTTTATATTTTTATGTTGCTTTTTATCTTTTTTTTGTCTTTTTTAACTTGTTGTTTTGAATGTACAATTTCAGAGCATTGTGCAATTGCAGGAGGCAGTCTGCGCAAAGGTGGATAGAGGCAGAACTGTACGGTTGCAGCTTTGGAGAAAAAAACTTTTGGAATTATTTGATTTGGGTCACAAGGGAAGAAGATGAAAAGCCCTTGAACATGTATTCAGTTAGTTTGCAAAGAGAATGGAAGAGTTTGGTTGCAATTCAACCTCCCTTTTACACCTTTTTACCATTTTATTAATTACAACCATCTTTTCTCTCTCCCACTCACCATAAAATTAACCCCATCACACCTTTTTTCCTTCCCAATAACCCTAGCCGTCTAATCTTGTTAAACACTCATCATTATTTTTTACCCCTCCCTCTCTCCAAAAGCAAACAAAACGTCCTTCTCTACCACAACTTCATATTCTACCCTCAAAACTTCAAAAAAACTTCTCAAGAAAGCTTTTTCCTTCAACCATGATGAGATGCAAAAATACGTAAGAATCTTCAAGGGTTGTCGCCTGTAATTACTCATTTTTAATCAGATTTTAGTATTGTAGTATTATTATAGTAGTAATATTATTAATAAAAATAGAAGAAAAAGGGAGAAAAATGAAGAAAAGAAAGGAGAAGAAGAAAGAAAGAAAAGAAAAAGTGATGTGGGAATAGAATCCCACATTGGTGGGATACATGGCTTTTCTCTCTCATTGCCTATAAAAGGAGGGTATGGGGAGCCTTTTGGGAGGAAAACCAATTGGGTGAGGGTAGTACCCTATGATCCTAATTTGAGAGCTTAGCTCTTCCAAAATTTTGGGTTGTTCGATTGGGTCTTAATTTTAAGATTCAATCTAGTTAAAATTTTTGGAGGGATCATGGTAGATCTTGGTGGGGAGTTCATCGGGGTTAACCGTTCGTATTTTTAAGTATAATTTCTGTCTTTGTATTTTAAAATTTTTTAATGAAAAATAGTTGTTTATTATTTTATATTTAGATTTTATTTATGTTTTAGATTTTTATTTCTTTATGTATGTTTTAAATTTATGTTTTATATTAATATTTTAATTGTTAGATTAATATTTATGTATTTGTTTATGCTTTAATTTTATGTGGTTATTTAATTTGTTTTTAAGTTGCATGAATGAAATATTAATTTGTTTAATGCGGGCCTCTAAATTCGGTCGTAAGCGAGGCCAACTCCAGTGTAGTGGTGGTGGTTCGTACGCTTACCTTCGGTTTTAGATGCTTTAAAATAAATGCGCACATTTAATTAAAAATTAATTCGATCGTTAAATTAGCCCAAAAAATTTAATATTATTGAAGCGGTAATTAAATAAAGTACCAATTTTTGGGTGGTGTGAGGGTGCTAATCCTTCTCCATCCGTAATCAACTCCCGAATCCTAATTTTTAAAATCTTTAGTTTAGGTGTCCGGCCTACAAAAATGGCCGGTGGTGACTCTAATTTTCAAAAATCATTTTTAAATCGAAAACTCACACGTGGAAGACATTGTTTTCAAATCAAACTAGAAAATGTTTTTCAATAATAAAAAAGGAATTTTTTATAGCGGTGAACTTAAACGAAGATTTTTTTCACATCGCTACACTGCCCAAGCAAGAACAATAGAGATCCACAATTTCGAAAATGATACAACAAAGGACCGCTTCCAGAAAATCAAGGTAAGAACGATACACCAGGAGAAAGGCTTCATTTTTGATACAACTTTCCAGAAACTGCCTGAACAAGTCGCGGCTGTTGTAAAGCACCATGATGCGTGCTAAATATGCGTAATTGGAGTGTAAGTGTACACGTCAAGTAATAAAGTGATAAGTATTATCGAGTTATTTTCTCCTCAGGGATTGGTATACTTACTTAATATGCTTCCTTTTATCTTCTTGCTCTGTAAAACAAAATTAAAAACACAAGTAAATTGGATGTTGATTAAACTAAATAAAAGAACTAAATTGGATGAGATCAAATTTGAGAAAGAGGGCAGGATCCAGTTGTGTTGTATAGTGGATTTGATTGATCTGTTTCTGTCCAATGCAATTGCACTACACTGCCTCGACAGTACTGTAGATTATTGTCTTTGGCAGCGATAGTGTCTTCTGCCGCGACAATCCCTTGCTCTTGGGCAGATTTACAAAAGTTCGGGAAAGGGTCCTTTGATGGCTTCGCTTATCCCTAAGTCGAAACACTATTGATAATCAGTCCTTGATGATAACTCTCGACGTTAATCAATTATAATCAACAACCAATCCCACACTTCTTTTAGCCGCTGAAACTCCAACCTATCCCTAGGCCGAGTTAGTATCATTCAATCAAGTTGAATATCGTACTTACTCATTTCATAAGTCTAACTGTCCCGAGTCTAGACAAATGAATTACTTACAAACTTCCCTCCCGAGCTTGGATGTAAGAACAAAGAATGACAAAGAGTAAGCAAACTTTGATATTTTATTGCATTTAAACAAGAAACAAGATACAATCTCCGCTCACTAATACTCAACAACTTTCACCTAAATCCTAAAAAAGCTTAGAACATGATGGGAAGAATAGCTCCTAGGGTAAACTCTCTCAAATTCGGCTCTCCCTAGTCCCTTGGACGGTTATGCCTTATATAGGCTTGGCCTAGGGAAAACCTTTCCTAAATAGAGTACAACTTGGAGTAGGGAACAAGTTATGTGCATAGGTTACGTATTTCCAAGTTTGATTCTTCTAGAAGGCTTTTTCCCGCGTGGCCTTGTCCTTGGGCTTCTTGCTCAGCAACATTCTCCACATTTTTCTCCTCAGTTTGCCTGCCATATTGCTTTTAATCCTCTGCTGCCTCGGCATCAGGTCTTGCCTCGACCTCAATTTGCTACCGTGCGGCAATACTTTTCCTGCAAAGACATGAAAATGAAGTAAAGTATGCCTTTTCTACAAATATTATCTTTAATAGCATAATCCCTAAATATATCACATTAAGTACATGCATTGGTTCAAGTAGGTGTAGAATTGATGATAAGTTCCCATTAAAAGTGTAAAAAGTGATAGTGAGTTGAGCACTTATCACACCACAAATGGAAAAACTTCGCTCGCCACTTCAGTGCTAAAAAGGATCAAAAGACGATCAACATCTCTCTAGTGAAGAAGTTCTATGCTCACTTTACAAAACTTGTCCAAGAGAAGGTCTACGTTCGTGGGGACCTAATCTCGTTTACTTCAAAAGACATTAACTCTTTCTATGGTGTCGAAGAAAAAGATGAGCACTCAATATTTGTTTCTTCGATATTGGGGCAAAGCCCAAATTTACTTCTAAAGGATCTTTACATTGAAGACACAGAATAGGATGAGGCCAACACAACCGTTGACCGCACTTACTTGAAGCCAGCCGAAAGGGAAGATTTGAATGCACTTCATAAAGCAAAACCTGATATTTACCCAAACTATGCATGATAGAGAGACATGGCGCTCCAGATGAATTTCATGGAGCTGTAGCCAGATGATGTGGTTCATTTCACAGACTTCCATGACCGCATATTTACCCAAGACGAATGCGAGCCTGTCCCTCAGAAGCAGTAGCATACTCCGCAAAAATAACCTCCACAAGAACACGAGCACAGCCCTACCCCGCCAAAACAACAAAATACCCCTACAACACCAACATCAGAGTATTCCCCTGCCCCTACCGCATCTACCACAGCATCTCATCAAGTTCCATCCAGTCAATCCAAGGACAAAGGCGAGGGCATTTCCACTGAATCGAAATCTTCTAAGGACCGGACCATTCAAGTAAGCAGTGAGGATATCGACCTAAACTCACCAGGAGTTGAGGTCCCTCCTACAGACCCTTTTGATGCCACCATCTTGCGACGCAAGGTGAAGCGAACAGATGGATGACACAATTCCTTCGGTGTGGAGGAGGAACGGATGCCTGATGCTGTAGTAGTGTGGGAGTAACAAGACGATCAAGAGCAGCCCGAAGCGAAAATCACACACAGACCTCTCATCACCGGAAAGGCAAGCAAAAAGGATCAAACGCATGACCATACAAAAAACCAAACCCCCAAAAAGTAAGCATCTTTGCCTTTTCTTTTATTTTTCATTTTTACATATAGTTTCATGTAGTCGCATTGGAAATAATGCTAACCTCAAGTTTGGGGGTTGCAAAGTCTTTGCTTTAGTATTTTCATTTTCATTTTGCATATGTATAAATTTATTACAGCTGATGGAGTCTAGGAAGTCCTTTTCGTTCCACTTGTTGCGTGTAAAATAGGTTGTACAATTAGTGCAAGTGTACACGTCGCAAGTAATAAAGTGATAAATATATCGAATATCATCTCCACAAGGATTGATAGACCTAATATGTTTTTTTTCGTCTTCTTGCTCTGCAAAATAAATAAAATAAAAGACACAAATTATTTGGGTATTCTGAATTAAAATAAAGGACTTGAATAATAAAGAAAACTAAATAATAAGAATTGAAACAAATTAGAAAATGGTCAAGATCCAGTTGTGTTGTATTGTGGATTCAATTGACTTGTTTCTGTCTAATGCAATTACACAACACTGCCTCGGCAACACTATAGTTTTACTGCCTCGATAGTGAAGGATTTTGTCTGTCGCGGCAATCCCTTGCCCTTCGGTGGACTTTACCAAGTTCTGGCAACGTGTTCTCTGATGACTCCGCTTATCCCTAAGTCGAAATACTGTTGATGACTAGTCCTTGACGATACCACCCGGCGTGAATCAACTATAATCACAAAATGTAACAACCTTAGCCCGGCCTAGACGAAACCAACACTAACGAGTCACACGGGGAATATCAAACCAAACATTGAAGAGGTGAACTCTCTCGTCATCGCCTGAATGAATGGGGTGAACTCTCTGAATTGTCCTTCGAAAGGGACCGGAGGAACACCAAGTGGTGGAAGAGGTGGAAGCGGCTCCTCTCTAGTAGTCGCCTCAACCTCTACCTGACCATCAGTGATCAAGCTCGCAATAGCATGCATCTTGCGTCTCGGAGGCATATCTCAAGAACTTCATATATGAAATTTAAAACATAATACTAAAACAAATTATACTTACATTCTGGCAAGATACAAGGGAAAAATTGAAGAGCATCAGAAAATATGTTGGCATTGACAATGTGTAACCGATAACCCAGTTTAACTATTATTATTCATAGTACAATCATCATGAATAAATTTTTCACACAATAACAATATATCATGCCCAATCACACATATCATGCTCAATAATACATTTAAACACACAACTTAGCAAACCTACTACACACTCTTATTAACCTATTCACACTTTTATAAACCGGGCTCTAATACCACCAAATATAACCCCTTTAGCCCGGCCTAGACGGAATCGACACTAACGGGTCACACAGGGAATATTGAACCAAACCCGCGAAGGTCCAATTCGATAAACAACCCTGAAAACCACTATAACTTTTTACTAGATGCACGATTAGTTTCCTATGTATAACGAGTTCATGCAAATCGAGAATGGAAGTTTTTGGACTACATTTAATCATTCAATTAAAGTGTATGTAGCTAGGTACCAAAACATAAATATTTTTATTTCTACACCAAACCGGAAATTCAATCTACCAAAATGCAATTAAACATGCATAGCATACACACAACGAAATTCAGATCAATCGGAGCATCATAGCATCACCAATTTTGTAATTTAAGATTAAGGACCATTTTGTAAAACAGGTAAATGTCTTGGTACTACACCCATTTTTGTTTAATTATTATAAAGTTAAGTTATCATCTTGCATTATGATGTCATATCAACTCAACATGGCATGCATAGCTTCTATACTCGACTATGTGAAATTATACAATCTAACGTGCCACAAACAACTCCAAAATTTCACAATCTGGTCAGGGGTATCGATACCACCAGGGCTGGTATGGATACCTTTTTGAAAATAATTAATTTTGACCATTCGAAGCTAAATGGTATCGATATCACCTTAGATGGTATCGATATCGGTCTGTCTAGTGGCATAATTGCATCAAACGGTCGTTCGATGCTGCCCCCTTTTTAGCCTTGGGGTATCGATACCACCATAGGGTGTATCGATACTCCTTTCCCAGAAGCACAAGTTCGAACACTTTTATAGGGGGTTTCACCCGCTTAACACAACCAACAATTACCCAAACTACATGCATAATTCTTAAGCATATTAACTTTATAAACCACATCATCATTAATATCTAGAACTTCAAAGAATCTATAGTCATGCTTCCTAATATTTTATTAAAAACAAGAGTGTTTATGCTTGTGTAAGTGTGCATGCTTTAAGCATAGAACAATCACGTATTGACATTCTTTAAGCAATCAAAGGTAATCTCAAAGTTCACCAACCGAATAGGAAAACACCGAAGAAAATGTCTTATTACAAAGCTTCACTAACCAAACACACTCTCATATGGGGTTCGATCTACACATCGACAAGCCCCAACTTATTTGCCAAAATCATACCAAAATGTTGTAATCTTTTCCCTTGGTCCTCTTGCTCCAAATGAAGCTCCAAATGTCTTTAATTTTCTACAAAGATGAAAGTAGAGCTTAAGCACAACATGTTTAGTGAGGAGGCTCTAACAAAAACATCAATGCATCTATTTAAACCGTAACAAAATCATAATTTATAATGCACCACTAAATTATACATGCTTGTCATTTCATATTTATGTTCATAAACCAAAACACTTCCTTGTGCATGCATAACATTATCAAAGCAATTCAAGAATGATGCGTAATATTCTCTTTGAATCCATGAATGCATATTGGCTTCTAGTGATCACTTATTGTGAACCTTAAGTTCACCGAATACACAGATCTAGAGACCATTAGTCTCGTCGTGACACAAAGTCACCTTTACATCACACAAAGTCAACTTAACATGTCACAAATTCAACTTACTAGCTCTACCACGCACGGTTGGACTCAAAGTCACCCTTGTTACATGTAGGCGGCTCTACCACGCACGATTAGACACATAGTCACCCTTGTTACGTGTAGGCAATATTCCATATTTTCAATAATGTTTATAGTGCACTCAATCCTAATAACATGTCATTCGTATTCGAGTTTAAAGTTATTGTCACTAAGCCAATATCATAATCAAGTGTGCATGGTAATTTGCTAGTCATAATGCATGCATAATATATTCAGCAAGTGAACCAAATGTCATGCCCAACGGCACCGTCATATGTAAGGCAAATAACCACATTGTATTCCTAATCAATTCTCACATTTCCATAACCATGGATGCTTTAATAAATCATGCATTTCCGCAAAATTATCTCATGCATGCATCAATTCAAAATCATGTTTATACATTTCCAAAATCTCATTGAACTAACAACATCAGTACCTTTACCGAATGTACCCGAAACTTATGCTCATATATTCAAAACATGTACTTTACTTACTCTTAAATTATGGAAAGTTTTCACACTCTTCCATAGTCTCAAAAACAGAACCGTACCAAATGCGATTCGCTTTAAGTCCTAAAACACTCATCGACAAGCAAAACGAGCTTTCATCGATATTCCGATGACCACGCCAAAGCACCAGCACTATCTCTACAACATTAAAAACAGAGCATTCTCAAATTATAACGTGCTTAAACCATCAGCCGCATCAAACCTCCACAATACTACTGAAAAACCTAGCTGAAAACACCGAAAACTAACTGAAACGTATCCGAAACATCATCAGCCCAAAACCTAATGGTTCTTACATCAACTCCACATCAATTATGAACCAAAATCACATCTAAAGCATCCTTATACCTCCAACAACATTAAAACACCTAAAACAGCCCATAAAAGCACCGAAAACTACCTTTAAACAACACTGATTGAATTATTCCAGGATTCAATTAATGTGTCATCAATTCAATGCTCATTTAATCATTTAATTGATAAAATAATATAACTAAATCAACCTAATTACAACATTGAATGAGATCCGAAAGGATTTCACAAAAATAATTATAAAATCATTAGATCTAGAATTTAAAACATGAAATCCAGTTCTAATTGATAATTAACAAGCTAATACTTGGGAATTTCAATAAAGAACCTTAGAAAATGATGAAAATTCAGTAAATTACCTTTGAGATCTATCCACAAAACAGATGAGAATTTCTCTTCTTGATTCCTTGCAAATTGTTGTTGATTTAGTAAAATTGATGATTGGGCTTTGTAAAGAATGAAGAGATGATTAGAATGAAGTAATTTTTGTTGAAAAAGATGGAAAAATAAGCAAGGAATTGAAGAAAATAGATGAAGAAGATGGAGAGAAAATGAGAGAAAAAGATTAGAGAAAATAAGTAGTTATGGAAGAAAATAAAAGAAAATGAATTATCATCTTTTTAAAACTATTTATAAAAAACAATTTTGGTGGATAAATCATTAATTAAAAATAAATTGGGTTTATAGCCCTCTAAGGATTCTAAGTATAGCTTGATTTTCAATTTAATCACTAAAAATAGAAATTTTCAAAAATTACAAATTAAATCCTCCATTCTTTTCCAAAAATTACAATTTGATCACTAGTGCACAATTAGGCACAATTAAAAATCAATTTAAAGTTCAAATTACATTCTTTTAATTTTGAACCATCTTTTTAATTTTTTTAAACCATACTCCAAAATTGTTACTTTTCTAATTAAAATATTTTTATTTGATATTTCCCCGGAATAACGAACCAAAGAACCCAATTCAACCCGAATCGAATTCTCCTAACTAATACCCAAATACTAACCCCACAATCGGGATGTTACAACTCTCCCCCTTTTAAGAAAATTTCATCCTCGAAATTCTTACCTGAAGCAAACAAGTGAAGAAACTGCTCCTCCATGCTTTTCCTTGTCTCCTAAGTTGCTTCATCAACACCTCAGTGTTTCCAAAACACCTTAACCAAATTCTATGGTCTTTCCCCGAAGAACCTTTATATCCACATCCAAAATCCCCACTGGTTCTTCCTCATAACTCATATTCGCCCTTAACTAAATCTCCTCTACTGGAACAACATGAGAAGGGTCTGATCTATATCTACGAAGCATCGAAACATGGAAAACATCATGCATCCTACTCAATTCCTCTGGCAACCTCAACCTATAAGCAACAGAACCAATACGCTCTAACACCTCATATGGTCCAATAAAACGAGGACTCAACTTACCTTTACGCTCAAATCTCATGACTTTCTTCCACCGTGAAACCTTAAGAAATACTTTGTCCCCAACAGCATACTCTATCTCTCTGCGCTTTAAATCGGCATAGGACTTCTGCCTATCTGAAGCTTCCTTAAGCTTAACACAAATAAGCTTAATCTTCTCATCCGTATCTTTTAAAACTTGAGGTAAAAAAATATACTTTTGCCCAACTTCCTTCTAACACAAAGGTGTACAACACCTACGCTCGTATAAAGCTTCAAATGGTGCCATCTGTATACTCGCCTGAAAGCTATTGTTATATGCAAACTCCACCAAAGGCAACTGTTTCACCCAAGAACCTTCAAACATAATGATACAACACCTCAACATATCCTCCAAAGTCTGAATAACACGTCCAGACTGGCCATCTGTCTGTGGATGATAAGCTGTACTAAAGCTAAGCCTTGTACCCAAAGCAACCTACAAACTCCTCCAAAACTTAGATGTAAGCCGCGGATCTCTATCCGATATGATCGACTTAGGTATCCCATGCAACCTTACCACCTCAGAAACATACAAATCCGCCAACTTATCCATGGAGTACGTCGTATGCACGGCAAGAAAATGTGCACACTTCGTAAACCTATCAACAATCACCCATATAGAATCCTTTTTGGACGGTGTTAAAGGCAACCCCATCACAAAATCCATTGTAACTCTCTCTCACTTCCATTCCGAAACTTGAACTAGTTGCAACAAACCTGCAGAGAACTGATGTTCAGCTTTCACCCGCTGACACACCATACACCGAGACACAAACTCCGTCACATCTCTCTTCAAACCAACCCAAAAGTACACACCTTTGAGATCTCTATACATCTTCACACCACCCGGATACATAGCAAACGGATTAGTATGATCTTCCACTAAGATAGCTTACCTCAACTCCTGATCATCTGGTACCACAATCCGACCTCTAAAACACAACACCTCATCATCATCAAAATGATACTCAGTCGGTCTACCCTCTGTGACATCTTCCACATAAGGCACCAAAGACTCATCCTCTAGTTGTTTCACCTTTATCATCTCAACCAAGATAGGTTTAACTTGGAACTTCGCTACTAAACCACCTTCCTTAGAAATACTCAACTTAGCAAACATCGCCCTCAACTCAACCGTCGCGTTATGGCTCAAAGCATAAGCTATCACATTGGCTTTCCCCAGATGATACTCAATAGACAAATCATAATCCTTAAGAAACTCCATCCATCTACGTTGCCAAAGGTTCAGATTCTTCTGCGACATGGGATACGTCAAACTCTTATGATCCATGTATATAGTACACTTCTCACAATACAAATAATGTCTCCAAATCTTCAGAGCAAAGACCACCGCTGCAAGCTCCAAATCATGTGTCGGATAATTCCTCATTTACCCTTAACTGTCTAGAAGCATAAGCTACAACCTTCCCTTCCTGCATCAAAACACACTCGAGACCAACATACGATGCATCACTATAAACCAAAAAATCCTTACCAAACTCGGGCTGAACCAACACTGAAGCACTAGTCAAAACCTCCTTCAACTTCTCAAAACTCCTTTGTTGACTTTCTTTCCACGTAAAAGGAACCTTCTTTTTCAAAAGCTTGGTCATAGGAGTAACAATGCTCGAAAAATCCTCAACGAACCTACGATAATACCCGACCAAGCCCAGAAAACTCCGAACCTCCGACACAGACCTTGGTTGCTTCCAACCCATAACAACCTCAATATTCTTTGGATCAACACTAATACCCTTTTCCGATACCACAAGACCAAGAAACACCACCTCTTTTAACCAAAACTCACATTTACTCAGTTTGGCATACAATTGGTTATCCTTCAAAGCTTGCAACACAATCCGCAAATGTCGGTCATGATCTTTCTCGGTATGTGAATACACGAGAATATCATCTATGAATACCACCACAAACTGGTCCAAGTATTCATGAAACACTCGGTTTATCATATCCATAAAAGCAACAGGGGCATTCATTAACCCAAATGACATCACCAAAAACTCATAATAGACATACCTTGTCCGAAAAGTCGTTTTCAACACATCCTTTTCTTTCACCTTTAACTGGTAATACCCCGACCTTAAATCAATCTTTGAGAACACACTTTCTCCCTGAAACTAATCAAACAAATCGTCGATCCTTGGCAAAGGATACTTATTCTTCACGGTCAACTTGTTCACTTACCGATAATCAATCCATATTCTCATAGTGCCATCCTTCTTCTTCACAAACAACACCGGTGCACCCCAAGGTGATACGCTCGGTCGGATAAAACCTCGATCAAGCAACTCCTGCAACAACATCTTCAACTCCTTAGGTGTCATGCGATAAGGAACAATGAACACCGGATTAGTACCAGCATACAACTCAATACTAAACTCCACATCGCGATTGAGAGGTAATCCTGGCAACTCTTTAGAAAACACTTCCGAAAAATCGTATGCCATTCGAATGTCCTGCACCCTAACCTCTCTTATCCCCGGGTTCATCACATATGCTAAATATGCCACAGAACCATGTTGCATCAACTTCTCATCTTCTAAAGCCGAAACTACATTGGACAAAAATTCGGTATACTCTTTACCACAACCTCACCACCATCCAAAAACCTCAAAGTAACACACTTCTTTTCAAAATCCACCATCGCTCTATGCTCCGTCAACCAATCTACACCCAATATGAGATCAAAACCATGAAACGATAGCTTCATCAAGTCCACCTCAAAGACATGCCATTGCACATCCAGTGGACACCTTCTATACAACCTCCTTACGATCACTGTCTCACCCAAAGAACTAGTAACCACAACTCCCGCATCTAAAACATCAATAGGGATATCCAACAAATACGCATGCTCACTCAAAATATACAAATGCATAGATCCTGAATCAATCAAAGAAAACAACGGTACATTTTGCAAAGAAAAGGTATATGCAACCATATCTATAGCATTACGGGCCCCACGCTGAGCATAGACTCTATGACCATTACCTTGCCTCTGGAATGGACCTCGACCTTCACCGCATCCTCTACCAGGTACCACTACAGCCTCAGCTCGATTACCAGCTTCACCAGCAAACTTCAGGCAATCCCGCTACTTGTGATCCTTAGATCCACAACCAAAACATGCACCAGAGGCCCACCAACACTCCCTCGGATGGCGCTTAGAACAAATGTTACACACCGGGATGTCCCACCACCTCTACCAGGCTGTTGCGCATGACAAATGTGTCCAAGATCACCACATCATCGATCTGCTCGGTAACGGTTGTCCCAAAACCTCTTACCCTTGTTACCCTGATTAATAGCCTCAGCAGGCCTTTGACAAACATCGGAAGACTTCCTAGACTCCCTCAAAGACTCCTCAACATATTTGGCCCGATTTACCAACACATCAAGCTCAGAATACTCAGTAGCTAGCAAATATATCTTAATCTCCAGATCCAAGCCATATCGGAACCTGTCACACCTCTTACACTCCGTAGGAACCAGCTTAGAAGCATAATGACTCAATCTAATAAATTGTATCTCATACTTAGCTACGGACTTAGCACCTTCCATCAAAGACATAAACTTCCTTTTCCTAGCATCCTCGTACTGGGGACCCATAAACTTCCGCACAAAAGCAGTCCTGAAGTACTCCCATGTCAGGTTAGCAGCAGCTACACCCGCTTTTGTGGTAGTCCACCACCTATATGCTTCACCCTGGAGAAGAGAAACCACACAACCCATCCTACGGGTATCCTGACAATCCATCTGGTTAAGAATCCTCTCCGTGCTAGCCAGCCATTCCTCAGCTGATCTTGAGTCAGAACCACGAAACTTGACACCACCTAAGCTACGTAAACGCTCCAATGGTAGCTAAGGGTAACTACTATGGTAGGAACAGGAGCCGGAATGTGCACCCCAGCCATAGTAGCCTGAAACGCTCTCATCATCGCCTGAATGAATGGGGTGAACTCTCTGAATTATCCTTCGAAAGGGACCGGAGGAACACCAAGTGGTGGAAGAGGTGGAAGCGGCTCCTCTCTAGTAGTCGCCTCACCCTCTACCAGACCATCAGTGATCAAGCTCGCAATAGCACACATCTTGCGTCTCGGAGGCATATCTCAAGAACTTCATATATGAAATTTAAAACATAATACTAAAACAAATTATACTTACATTCTGGCAAGATACAAGGGAAAAATTGAAGAGCATCAGAAAATATGTTGGCATTGACAATGTGTAACCGATAACCCAGTTTAACTATTATTATTCATAGTACAATCATCATGAATAAATTTTTCACACAATAACAACATATCATGCCCAATCACACATATCATGCTCAATAATACATTTAAACACACAACTTAGCAAAACTACTACACACTCTTATTAACCTATTCACACTTTTATAAACCGGGCTCTAATACCAACAAATATAACCCCCTTAGCCCAGCCTAGACGGAATCGACACTAACGGGTCACACAGGGAATATTGAACCAAACCCGCGAAGGTCCAATTCGATAAACAACCCTGAAAACCACTACATTTTTTTTACTAGATGCACGATTAGTTTCCTATGTATAACGAGTTCATGCAAATCGAAAATGGAAGTATTCAGACTACATTTAATCGTTCAATTAAAGTTTATGTAGCTAGAGACCAAAACATAAATATTTTTATTTCTACACCAAACCGGAAATTCAATCTACCAAAATACAATTAAACATACATAGCATACACACAACGAAATTCAGATCAATCGGAACATCATAGAATCACCAATTTTGTAATTTAAGATTAAAGACCTTTTTGTAAAATAGGTAAATGTCTTGGTACTACACCCATCTTTGTTTAATTGTTTTAAAGTTAAGTTATCATCTTGCATTAAGATGTCATATCAATTCAACATGGCATGCATAACTTCTATACTCGACTATGTGAAATTATACGATCTAACGTGCCATAAAACACTTCAAAATTTCACAATCTGGTTAGGGGTAACGATACCACTAGGGCTGGTATCGATACCTTTTTGAAAATAATTAATTTTGACCATTCGAAGCTAAATGGTATCGATACCGGTCTGAACAGTGGCATAATTATATCGAACGGTGGTTCGATTCTGCTCCCTTTTTAGCCTTGGGGTATTGGTACCACCACAGGGTGTATCGATATCCCCTGCCCAAAAGCACAAGATCGAACACTTTTAAAGGGGGTTTCATCCGCTTAACACAACCAACAATTACTCACACTACATGCATAATTCCTAAGCATATTAATATTATAAACCACATCATCATTAACATCTAGAAATTCAAAGAATCTATAGGCATGCTTCCTAATATTTTATTGAAAACAAGAGTGTTTACGCTTGTGTAAGTGTGCATACTTTAAGCATAGAACAATCATGTATAGACATTCTTTAAGCAATCAAAGGTAATCTCAAAGTTCACCAAACAAATAGGCAAACACCGAAGAAAATATCTTATTATAAAGCTTCACTAACCAAACACACTCTCATATGGGGTTCGATCTACACATTGCCAAGCCCAACATATTTGCCAAAATCACAACTAAATGTTGTAATCCTTTCCCTTGGTCCTCTTGCTCCAAACGAAGCTCCAAATATCTTTAATTTTCTGCAAAGATAAAAGTAGAGCTTAAGCACAACATGCTTAGTGAGGAGGCTCTAACAAAAACATCAATGCATCTATTTAAACCGTAATGAAACCATAATTTGTAATGTACTACTAAATTATACATGCTTGTTATTTCATATTTATGTTCATAAACCAAAGCACTTCCTTGTACATGCATAACATTATCAAAATAATTCAAGAATGATGCATAATATTCTCTTTGAATCCATGAATGCATATTGGCTTTTAGTGATCACTTATTGTGAATCTTAAGTTTACCGAATATACGGATCTAGAGACCATTAGTCTCGTCGTGACACAAAGTCACCTCTACATGACACAAAGTCAACTTAACAAGACACAAAGTCAACTTACTGGCTCTACCATGCATGGTTGGACTCAAAGTCACCCTTGTTACGTGTAGGCGGCTCTACCACGCACGATTGGACACATAGTCACTCTTGCTACGTGTAGGCAATATTCTATATTTTAGATAATGTTTATAGTGCATTCAATCCTAATGACATATCATTCGTATTCGAGTCTAAAGTTAGTGTCACTAAGCCAATATCATAATCAAGTGTGCATGGTAATTTGCTAGTCATAATGCATGCATAATATATTCATCAAGTGAACCAAATATCATGCCCAACAGCACCATCATATGTAAGGCAACTAACCACATTGTATTCCTAATTAGTTCTCACATTTCCATAACCATGGATGCTTTAATAAACCATGTATTTCAGCAAAATTATCTCATGCATGCATCAATTCAAAATCATGTTTATACATTTCCAAAATCTTATTGAACTAACAACATCAATGCCTTTACCGAATGTAGCCGAAACTCATGCTCATATATTAAAAACATGTACTTTACTTACTCTTGAACTATGTAAAGTTTACACACTCTATCGTAGTCCACAAAACAGAATCCTACCAAATGCTACTCGCTTTAAGTCCGAAAATAGTCACCGATAAGCAAAACGAGCTTTCACCGATATTCCGATGACCACACCAAAGCACCAGCACTTAAGGACATTCTTGCACTACCTATATAACATTAAAAACAGAGCATTCTCACATTATAACATGCTTAAACCATCAACCGCATCAAACCTATAAAACACTACTGAAAAACCTAGCCGAAAACACTGAAACCTAGCCAAAACGTATCCGAAACATCATCAGCCCAAAACCTCATGATTCTTACATCAAATACACATCAATTATAAACCAAAATCACATATAATGCATCCTTATACCTCCAACTACATTAAAATACCTAAAAAAGCCCCTAAAAGAACCGAAAACTACCTTTAAACAACACCGATTGTATTATTTCGGGTTTAAATTAATGTGTCATCAGTTCAATGCTCATTTAATCATTTAATAGATAAAATAACATAATTAAATCAACCTAATTACAATATTAAATGAGATCCGAAAGGATTTCACAAAAATAATTATAAAATCATTAGATCTAGAATTTAAAACATGAAATCAAGTTCCAATTGATAATTAAAAAGCTAATACTTGGGAATTTCAATAAAGAACCCTAGAAAATGATGAAAATTCAGTAAATGACCTTTTAGATCTATCCACAAAAAGATGATAATTTCTCTTCTTGATTCCTTGCAAATTGTTGTTGATTTAGTAAAATTGTTGATTAAGCTTTGTAAAGAATGAAGAGATGATTATAATGAAGTAATTTTTGTTGAAAAAGGTGGAAAATCAGCAAGGAATTGAAGAAAATAGATGAAGAAGATGGAGAGAAAATGAGAGAAAAAGATGAGAGAAAAGAAGTGGTTATGAAAGAAAATAAAAGAAAATGAATTATCATTTTTTAAAACTATTTATAGAAAACAATTTTGGTGGATAAATCATTAATTAAAAATAAATTGGGTTTATGTCCCTCTAAGGATTCTAAGTATAGCTTACTTTCCAATTTAGTCACTAAAAATAGAAATTTTCGAAAATTACAAATTAAATCCTCCATTCTTTTCCAAAAATTACAATTTGATCACTAGTGCATAATTAGGCACTATTAAATCAATTTAAAGTTCAAATTACATTCTTTTAATTTTAAAACATCTTTTTAATATTTTTAAACATTATTCCAAAATTGTTACTTTTCTAATTAAAATATTTTTATTTTATATTTCCCTAGAATAACGAACCGAAGAATCTGATTTGACACAAATCGAATTCTCCTAACTAATACCCAAACTACTAACCCCAAAATCGGGATATTACACCAACCATTCTCACACTTCTTTTAGCCGTTGAAACTCTAACCTATCCCTAGGTCGAATTAGTATTTTTCGAATAGAAACATATCGTACTTATTCCTTTCATGAATCTAACTCTCCCGATATTAGATAAATAGATTTCTCATAAACTTCTCTTCCGAGCTTGAATACAAGAACAATGAATGACAAAGAATAAGCAAACTTTGATATTTTATTGTATGAAACAAGAAAACAAAGTTTAATCTCTTTTCACAAATACTCTACAACTTTCACCTAAGCCTTAAGAAATTTAGAACATAACGAAAATAAAGAAAACTCTAAAATCTAAGATGAACTCTTCTCTCTCGTCCGGCTCTTGTTTATCTCTTGTCCTTGGGCGACACCTTCTTTATATAGGCTTGGCCTAGGGCAAACCTTTCTAAAGTAGGAATACAAGCTTGGAGTAAAACACAAGTATATAAATAAAACATATTTGTTTTATTTCTTAGTTTATTCCCACAAGGATTCTTTTCCCGCGCGGATATTAACTTTGACTTTTCATGTGTTTCTCTGCTCCGATTCTTATGTTACTTGTCTTAAAATGTCCACCTTATTTTTCTCTTTAGCTCGCCTACAATATCGGTACTTATTCATCAGGTACTGTCGTGGCCTCAAATACTACCGTGACCTCAGGTGCTGCCGCGACATCAGATCTACCAGAAAATGCACAAAGGTGCATTAAAGCTTGCATTTTCTATAAATATCATCTTTATATGTCACAAAAGTAAAATACTCAATTATCTCACATTAAGTTCTTGCATTAGTCCAAGTAGGTGTAGATTAAGTAATAATTGTCCATGAAAGGTGGAAAAGTGATAATCTTTTGAGCACTTATCAGACCCTCAAACTCGAACTATTGCTTGTCCTCAAGCAATGCAAACCATCAAATTGACATACCTTATTCTCTATTGGTCTTACGTTTTCATCTATTCTCTCCACCATAACTATGCCTATTCTTGAGACTTAACCTTTCGGTTACCCAAGGATTTACCCGGAATCACACTATAAGATTTTGTGAGTGTGTGAGTTTTTATGGACAAGTTTGATTAAAAGTTTTCTTAGACAAACTCTAAGTTCAAGACAAGTAGACATGGGATTAATGTTCTCTTCTTAAAACAACAACTACTTGAGCCAATTTCGGGCTTTTCAAGGATTGTGTTTTCTCATCAAGATTTTTTTTCTCTTTTTTTAGCATACTAGAGCCAAATTCGGGTACCTTTAGCATGAAGAGTGATTCCTAGAGCCGGTGATAGGAACCTCTAGCCAACATTTCCAGAAATCTAAGCCTTTATCACCTAAGTTCATTTAAAGAATCCATGAAATCAAATAAGTCCTAAAAGTGTTTTTAGGATCAATCTTATAGCAAGCTTCTAAGTTTTCTTCCATAAGTATCCTAAAGTTAAACCTTTCGAACAGGATCTAATCATGGTAAGGAGAAAGATTTCTATAGCCTAAAAAGAATAAACTAAGGCAATACTGATTTAGAGTAGTGCAAAAGTATGGACAATATTTTAAGTAAGATGGTGGACATAAAGATTTTTTATAAACAACTTAAATACTTCCTTTCATGGCAAGGCCGTAGCAGTGAATTACCTCGACAGTAAATCTATACCCTCAAACTCGAACCGAGAATTGCCCTCAATGCTTACAACTATGGCCACACAGTAGGAAACAAAATATGAAAATAAACAAGTAAAGATATAAAAGCATCATAAAGGTATAGAAATCAAATAGACTCTGAAGAACTACTAGTGACGATCAGTTTTCGTGGACTTGCTACCAACTGTTTCATTTTTTATTCTTGTACTGGTGATGGTTGAGTTTTGGCCTTTTGGGGTGGTTGAATTCTTGTAGGTGGTGTCCGTTGCAATGGAGCGTCTACTTTTTCTCCTTCTTCTTCTTCGACAATTTCTTCAGTGGGCATTATATTTGTCCCGTCATCATCTTCAACATTCATTGCATCTGCCCAGGCATGTTGAGTGCTTGGCCCGATAGCGGTTGAAGTTTGCTACACATACGTATCTATCTCTACCGAAAGACTCCCCATGATGATAGGCGAGCCTGGTGGAGTACTGAAGACTGTTCTCCGTTTGGACAATCTTCGACTGGCTGAAGATGCTGCAGCGGGCTCTTGTTGCTGAGATAGGCCAGCAACGTAGAATGGTTGTTGTGGTCCAGTAGCAAAGAATGGTTGTGGTCCTCCTAGAGTGGGAGTGGTCTCGGTATATGGTGTAGCTGTGACAAACATGTTGGGGGGAATTTTGGAAACTGCACCCCTTGGCTTGGAAAATTATTGAGCATCATCTGGGCTAGTGTTGTGTTAAAATCCCTCTGGTACTCTATGTAACTTTGTTGTCTTAGGTCCATGGCTATCATCCTCTAAAGTACTTCTTGGTAGGGATCTGCCGTGACAGTGCTTTGGGTAGCATCAGGTATGTCTGTCATGTACTGGGCCCCGACAGTGGTATCTGCAGTGAATGTTTGTTGGGTTACCTAGACTGGTTCTGCCTGAGTTATTTGCATGATCTTATGGTAGAACTCCCTAGTCCACCCGCGTCTTAGGGCGGTGAATTCGTCCGTATCCGCCATTGGTACACCTGCAGCAGTACAAATACCCATGATTAAACATGAAAAATATAACAGTCCTTTGTGCTTCTTACCGTACTCATAGATTTCTCTTTGGATTAGCTCTCCCACTTTGATGCTTCGTTTATTGATGATTGATTGGATGAGAACCGATCTTCTTCGATCGACCATGCTGTTTTTGAATATGAGGATTAAGCATCGTTTTAAAAACGTATTCCAAAACTTGACCTTGAGCCTTAGGTTCTGTCTTGCCACCCAACCTCTATGGGCTTTAGTTTCCCAATTAGTGTTGTCGTAGCATAGGTCATCTTTGATTAGTTCGTAGTCCTTGTTGGTTATGTCCGCCATGAATGCAGAATGGTCATCACGAGTAGGGTGGAGGTCGTAGAACAGATTGATGGTCTCGGCATCAAGTCGAACTGGCCTGCCTCGGCAATGGACATACATGGAATCTTTGCTTAGCCCATGCGCATAGAATTCTCCCACAATTGTGGCATTAGCCTGGGCAGGTTGCAAGCAAAAGATCTTCCATTCTTGATACTATATTTTATCGAAAAACTAATGCTAGATGTCATAGTTCTCATCAGAATGCTGGAATCCTTGTTCTTCCCATAATTGCCTTGCAATGAAAGATCTGTTGAAGCGTTCTTCAACAGCGGTGGGTGCAAATTTGTTTTATGTTGCCATGGATAAGCAGAGTGATGATCTTGGAGAGTTTCTAAAAGTATTAAGAGAGCTTGGAGATAAGCGAAGAATAATGCAAGAGAGAGATTAAGCAAATAATTCTAAAGATTCAAGAATGCAAGAGTGAATAGTTCAAAAGGGAGAAGGTATTTATATAGGCCTCGATCTTATAATGTCGTTTTGAATCAACTACCTGTTTTGTAGCTGTTAGCCTTTTCTAATGCTATAGAAATTATGCTTAACTAGTCGTTAGGCTATTCTGCCCGTTGGGAACTACTGCGACCCTGACACTGCGCATGCCACGACAACAAATTTTCTTTTATGAACTACTTCCCCTTCATTCTTGCTTATTATCCTAAAAAAAATAAACATCAAAACGAAAAATAATTAAGTGAAATTAAACATAAAAAATTAACTTAATTTTAAACTAAAACTAATCCTAAAAATAAAATAAAAATAAGATAAATAGATTAATTCATGATAGGAGTGCATACAAGTTCATCTCCTAAAGTGAAGGCCTCTATAGTCCTCATCTCGTGTTGGCCAGAATCTTGCTTCAACCGTTGGCCATTCACTTTGAATTCATGGCCCATCCCTTTGTGATTTGATCCTTACTCCACCATGTGGTTCTGACCATCTGGACCTGAGTTTGCCTGGAAGGTGTGTTGTCCAATTGGCTTCCTCAACTTCTTTTGTTTTAACATTGTCCAAAACTTTGCTGCAGGAATCATCAACTATACTATCAAGGCAGCTTTGTGGTATATTGTCAAGATTGCTGCCGAGGTAGTGGTTGCTGAGACAAGGTATTGTGTTGTTTGCATCTATAGTGTGGATAACCTAGCACTCCTCTGGATCGTCATATCTTTTCAAAATCTGAAAAGCATTGAGTTTGACTTGCTGGTCGTTAACTCTCATTGTCAATTCTCCTTTTCCACATCTATTAGAGTGCGTCCAGTAGCTAGAAAAGGTCTCCCCAAGATGATCAATACATTGTCATTTGCTTCACAATCAAGAACAAGAAAGTCAGATAGAAAAATAAATTTATCCACACTTACCAATATGTCCTCGATCTTTCTTTCAGGTTGCACATATGATCTATCTTCTAATTGGAGCATCTTGGTCGTAGGTTTTGCCTTTACTATTCCAAGCTTTTGGAAGACAGATTTTGACATCAAATTTATGCTTGCTCCAAGGTCACATAAGGCCTTTCCTTCATAGTTGTTTCCTTTTGCACATGGTATAGTAAAACATCTAGGATCTTTCAATTAGGGGGAATCGAATTATGAAGCATTGTCATACATCCTTCAGTTGCAGCAACAGTTTCAAACTCACCAAGACTTCTTCTTTTGGACACAATGTCTTTTAAGAATTTGGCATAGTTTAGAATCTATTGTATTTCCTCAACTAATGACAAGTTAATATGGACTTGCTTCAAGATGTCTAAGAATTTTTTAAATTGATAGTCCTACTTATTCCTTTTTAACCTTTGTGAAAAAGGTGGTGGTGGTCGCATCTCCTCTAGTGTCTCATTAGTTTGAAATTTAATTCATGGTATTACTTGTTCTTTTGATGTCTCGGCCGCATGGCATGGGATTGTCGATTTCTCTACCGAGGCAGTGCCTTTTTCTAGGATTGCTGCAACATGATTATTTAGTTCAGTATCTAAGTCCTCTTTATTTGATTTTTTTGTTCCACTAGTGGGATTTTGTCTACTGGACTGCTTAATATTTCCTTAAATTGTAGGCCACTCCTAGCAGTGATTGTCTTACATTTCTCATTGCCCATTCCTTTTACAACTTCAGTATTACTGGGTAATCCTCCTTGTGGTCTAGTATTCAGATTTTGAGCAAATGTTCCATGTAAAAAGTGCGCAAATAGTGCAAGTGTAGATGTCGCAAGTAATAAAGTGATAAATATTATTGATGCATGTTAGATATGCGCAATTTAGTGCAAGTGAACACGTCACCAAGTAATAAAGTGATGAGTAAATCAAGTATCGTCTCTACAGGAATTGATCTACTTAAATGCTCCCTTTAATATTCTTGCTCTATAAAGAAATAAAATAAAAACACAAGTGATTGGGTTGTGATTAAACTAAATAAAGAAAACTAAATAATAAGAAAAAACAAATAAAGAAAGTGGTCAAGACCCAGTTATATTGTAGAGTAGATTTGACTTACTTCTGCTCAATGCAATTGCTCAACACTGCCTCAATAGTACTGCAGATTACTGCCTCGACAGCGATGATGCTCGTCCGCCAAGACAGTCTCTTACTCTTGGGAAGACTTTATCAAAGTTCGACAAAGTATCCTTGAGTGCCTCCGCTTATCTCTAAGTCGAAGTACTGTTGATGAACAGTCCTTGATGATACCTTTCGGTGTGAATCAATTATAATAACCAACTAATCCCATACTTCTCTTAGCCGCTGAAACTTTTAACCTATCTCTAGGATGAGTTAGTGTTTCCCGATTGAAATACCGTATTTATTCCATTCGTGAATCTAACTCTATTGATATTAGATAAATGGATTACTCACAAACTTCTCTCTCGAGCTTAAATGCAAGAACAAGGAATGACAAAGAATAAGTGATGCGTGTAATAATAGCGTAACTGTGCAGTGTATACGTCGCAAGTAATAAAGTGATAAGTATATCTTGTATCGTCTCCACAGGGATTGGTATACTTAATATGTCTCCCCTTGTTCCCTTGCTCTTGAAAAATAAAGTAAAAACACAGATAAGTGGAATTGTCTAACTAAGTAACTAAATAACAAAACATAAAATAAAGGATTGAGAACGATATAGAGAAAGTGGGTAGGATCCAGCTGCGTCAATTAGTGGATTCGATTGATCTTCTTCTTGTCCAATGCAATTACACAACACTGCTTTGGTAGTACTGCAGATACAACCTCAGCAGCGTTAGTGTTCTCTGCCGCGGGAATCTCTTGCTCTTGGGCAGATGCATCAAAGTTCATCAAAATATCCGTAGTTGACTCCGCTTATCTCTAAGTCAGAGCGCTATTGATGACTGGTCTTTGATGATACCTCTCGGCATGAATCAACGATAATCACCAACCAATCTAACACTTCTTTTAGCTTTTAAAACTCTTAACCTATCTCTAGGCCGAGTTAGTATCATCAACACCGTACTTATTTATTTCGTGAATCTAACTCTCTCGATACTAGATAAATAGATTACTTACAAACTTCTCTCTTGAGCTTGAATACAAGAACAATGAATGACAATAGGATAAGCAAACTTCGATATTATTATTGCATTAGAACAAAGAAACAAGAAACAATCTCCTCTCACTAATATCTACAAGCTTCACCTATCCCTAAGAGATTTAGAACATAATATCGATAGGTACAAATCTTAGGGGAAGGGTTTCTCTAAAATCGGTTCTCTCTAATAATGTGGCCGACTAGGCTATATATAATCTTAACCTAGGGCAAACCTTTCCTAAATAGACTCTAACTTATAGTAGAGAGCAAGTCTTCTACATGAGATCTGATGTTTCCAATTTTGCAGCCTTCTAGAAAGATTTTCCCGTTTGATCTTTGACTTGGACTTTCAGTGTGCTAGCCTGGTCCAATTAGTGTGTTGCATCTTCCAGAATGTTCTTTAAATTTTTGTCTTTCATTCGCCTACAATATTGATGTTACCACTCTAGATGTTGCCGCGGCCTTGTCCTTGCTTCGGCTTCAACACTGCTCACCGTTGCTTCTTCCCTGGATATTCCTGCATATACAGAATATGTAATAATATCCGCATTCTCTATAAATTTTGAATTTGTAAGTAGTGATAACGAAATATCCAATATTTCAGCTCAAGTTAGAGTATAGTAGATGCATAAAGTGTCATGAGAAGGGTAGTAAATAACTACCTTTTGGGCACTCATCAAATACCCTCAAACTCGAACTATTACTTATCCTCAAGCAATGTAAGACATCAAATTGCCGAACCTTACTACCCTTTGGTCTTACTTTTCCATCTATTCTCCCCACCATGGTCATGACTATTTCTCCGTTTTAGCCACTAGTTTACCCAAGGACTTTTACTAAGAAACAAGCTATAAGGCTAGGTGAGTGTGTACGTTTTATGGACAAGGTTGATTCAAGGCTTTCTTAGATAAACTCTAAGTTCAAGATAAATAATATTTGGATTAAAGCTATCTCCATAAAACAAAAAGTCTTGAGTCAATTTCGGGTACCTCAAGATACGTGTTTTCTATATTTTATTTTATTTTAAGCAAAGTTTAGCATACTAGAGCCAGTTTCGGGAACCTCTAGAATGAAGGAGAGCAAAACTAGAGCCAATTTCGGGCACCTCTAGTTATTTTTGCAAAAGATTCTAAACTTTTATCACCTAAGTTCATTAAAAGAACTCCTAAATCAAGCAAGTCCAAAAAGTGTTTCTTTGTTTTCTAACCCTAAAGCAAGCTTCTAAGTTTTATTCTATGAGTATCCTATGGTTATCCCTTCAAAACAGAACTTGGCCATGGTAAGGAGAAAGATTTCTATACCCTTAAAGGAGTAAGCTAAAGCAAAGCTGATGTAGAGCAGTGCAAGATTAAAAACAGTAATTCAAGAAAAGAAAATATTGCAAAAAATTTCAGAAAAAATTACTCCCTTTTTCATGGTAATGCCTCGACAGTGGATTGCATCGGCAGTGCTTCTGCACCTATAATACCCTCAAACTCAAATCAAGCATTGTCCCCAATGCTCAACATATAAGGTAAACAACAATTTCAATAAGGAAATAGACGGAAGCATAAAAAAATTATTTATAATAATTCTGAGGAGCTGTTTGTATGGAGCAGTCTCCTAGGCCGTGCTGCTGACTCCTTCTGTCTAGATCCTTGTGCTTGTGATTGCTTTTTTTTGGCTAGATGATGTGGTTGAACTCGACTGGGCGGTGTACGGTGGTGCGGTACGGTGGTGCAGTAACATCATCTCCTTCTTCCACTTCGTCAATATTTTCTGTTTGCATGATTTCTGTCCTGCCCCCTGCCGTGGCAGTGGGTATTGCTGGCTTATGTGATGAACTGTGGAAGTCGTCAATCTCGCGAGACAGAGTGTCTCTATTGAGACTGGGCATAGGGATTGCTTCCCGTTGGAGAGAGTTAAAAATAGCTCGCCTCTTGGACGGCCGTTGGTTAGTAGAGGATACTCCAGCAGACCTGACCGGCCTAAAAGGTCCGGTAGCATGAAATTGTTGGGTCGACCTTGGTGGGAAAAAGGGTTGGGGCCCTGGGGCAGGTGTTGTCTTGGTATAAGGGGCGGCTGATGAGTGCCTAAAAGGCAGTTATTTACTACGTTTCTTATGGTACTTTATGCACCTATTATACACCAACTTGAACCGAATCATGAACTCTTTGCTCAAATATTGGATATTCCGTTATCATCACCTACAAAGTTAATATTTATAGAGAATGCAAATATTATTACAATTTCTGTACATGCAGGAATATCCAAAGCTGAAGCGGTAGAGAAACTGTGTTGAGGCCGAGGAAGAAGCGTGACCGCGGTAGAATCTACTGTGGCAGCACTGACAATGGTGGCACATTGAAAGATAAAAATATAAAGAATATTCTGGAAGACAAAGCGCATCAATTGGACCAGGCTAGCGTGCTCAAAGACCAAGCGGGAAAACCTTGCTAGAAGGCGGCAAACTTGGAAATATCAGAATCCTTGAAGAAGACTTGTTCCCTACTCCAAGTTGAAATCTATTTAGGAAAGGTTTGCCCTAGGTTAAGACTATAAACATACTAGCCGGCCACATTGTCTAGGAGAGTCGATTTGTAGAGAAAACCCTTCCTCCCTAAGAATTAAACTTCCACGATAACATGTTCTAAACTTCTTAGGGATAGATGAAGATTGTTGATATTAGTGAGAGGAGATTGATTCTCGTATTCTTGTTCTTATGCAATAAAATCAGAGTTTGCTTATCCTATTGCCATTCCTTGTTCTTGTATCCAAGCCTGAGAGGGAAGTTTACAAGTAATCTATTTATCTAGCATCGAAAGGTGTAGATTCACGAACGGGATAAGTACGGTGTTGGTGACACTAACTCGGCCTATACCCTTGTGGAGGCACTAAGGGGTAGGTTAAGAGTTTAAAAAGCTAAAAGAAGTGTTGGATTGGTTGGTGGTTATCTTTGGTTTACGCCGAGAGGTATCATTAAGGACTGAGCATCAACAACACTTTGACTTAGAGATGAGCGGAGTCACTTATGGACACTTTGTTGAACTTTGATACTTCTGCCCACGAGCAAGAGATTACCGCGGTAGAGGAGCACCAACATTGCCGAGGCAGTATCTGCATTACTATCGAAGCAATATTGTGCGATTGCATTGGACAAGAAGAAGATCAATTGAATCCACTAATTGACGCAACTGGATCCTACCCACTTTCTCTATAATCGTTCTCAACTCTTTATTTTATGTTTTGTTATTTAATTATTTAGTTAGATAAAACACACCATCTTATTTGTGTTTTTATTTTATTCTCAGGAGCAAGAGAACGAAGGAAGACATATTAAGTGTACCAATCCCTGTGGAGACGATACACGATATACTTATCATTTTATTACTTGATAACATGTACACTTGCACTCAAAATAGCGCTTATACCACGCCTATCAAGTTTTTCGCACCGTTGCCGGATGTTGACAACTGAATTTTGTTTTCTTTAATTTTCTTGCTCTTTAATTATTAGTTATCTAACTTTAACTTTAATTTTATTTTTGTTTTTATTAATTTTTATTTATTTGGCTTATGACCAGGGAAAATCCGAGTGGACCATTATACAAGTTGGATCCTGAGAGTGAACGTACAAGACATAATCTAAGTCGAAATTTGTTCCAAACTATGGACAATCCACATAGAGGACCTGTTGATCATAATGTACTGCCGCCAGCAATGCAGCAATAGTCATTGCCGCATTCATTGCCGAGGTAGTCTACTGTCAAAGATTATCTGGTGGAGGATCTGAACGGACTTAACCCAGGCGTAGTTACCTTAGAGATTGAAGCAACTCACTTTAAGCTTAAACCAGTAATGTTCAAAATATTGAACACAATTGGACAGTTTAGTGGGTCTGCTACTGAAGATGCAAGGCATCATCTTAAATCCTTCATGGAAGTGTGCAACTCTATTAAGATTCAAGGAGTCCATGAAGATATTATGCGCTTAAAATTGTTCCCCTATTCACTGAGGGATAGGGCGAAGACTTGGTTGAATGGAATCCCAGCAGGATCAATCGGATCTTGGGAGGAACTTTGCCGAGAATTCATTATGAGGTTCAGTCCAACAAATCACTATGACCTCATTCGTAATGAAATTACATCATTCCGGAAAGATGAAGATGAACCGATGTACGAGGCATGGGAACGTTACAGAGAACTATTAAACAAATTCCCCTTACATGGTTTTTCCTTGTGGACACAAGTCTCCATGTTCTACAACGCTACTAATGCCTCAACGAGGATGATGCTAGACGCTTCCGCAAATGGGACACTTTTAGATAGTGCACCCGCGAAATCTATTGAAATTCTAAACAAACTCGTAAGGAACGATTTCCAATTTCCCACATCGAGGCGAGGAGGAATGAGACATCATGTCACAACTCATGAATTAGACACATCAAGTTCGGTGGCAGCACAATTGACTTCTCTGACCAAGATGGTTCAGAGCATGCAAAACCAAAGAAGCATACATGAGGTTAAGGCAGTTAACTCATTAGATTATATGCCAGATGAGGAGACTAGCCTATATGTTGGAAACTATAACAAAAACAATCCAATGATGTCCAACAATTATAACCCATCTTGGAAAAGGCATCCGAACTTATCTTGGAGTAACCCTAACAATGCCTTGAATCTAACTACCCAAGCCCCTGGATTTCAGCATCAGAACCAGAACCTGCCGCAGCAGAATACTCAGTAGCCTATGCCGTAGCAGCAAGTACAGCAACAACAATCTCTGAATGCACTGACAGATTCTCTCACAGCTTTCATGTCAAAGACTGATGCCTACATGATGGAGAATAGCTGCTTCATGAAGCGTACTGATGACTTCATGAACAGAACGGAGATGAGACTGCAGAACCAAGAGGCTGCAATAAAATCCTTAGAAACCCAGGTTGGTCAATTTGCCCAACGACAAAACACTCGACCACCTGGAGGTTTACCTAGGTATATTGAAGTTGCTAAGGTATTAAGCCACGAGCAATGTAAAGTAATCACCACCAGAAGTGGCCTACAGCTGAAAAATAAAGAAGAAACCTCAACCGAAAGAGTCCAACCAGAACAACAACCACATGAGGACTCAGAGGCTGAGCAAGACCCTGCCGAGAGCTCTACCACGACAATAGAACTAGCAGTACCAGAACCTTCTACTGAGGCAGTTGTAGAAAAATTCACCCAGGTATAAAACTCAATATCCAAGGAAACCTGGAGGATATCAAACCACCACCTCCTTTTCCACAGAGGTTAAAGAAGCAAAAACAGGAGAACCAATTTCAGAAGTTCCTAGACATCTTGAAGTTGGTCCATATTAACTTTCCCCTAGTTGAGGCGATTGAACAAACGCCCAACTATGCCAAGTTTTTAAAGGACATAGTATCCAAACGATGAAGGCTATGAGAATTTGAAACGGTGGCAGCCACTGAAGGTTGCATGGCAATGCTACATAATCGCATGCCACATAATCGCATGCCACCTAAACTAAAAGATCCTGGCTGCTTCACAATTTCCTGTGCAATTGGAGATGGTTACAAAGGAAAGGCCCTATGCGACTTAGGAGCAAGCATCAACTTAATGCCCAAATCAGTTTTTCAGAAACTCGAAATTAGACGGGCGAAACCAACAACAGTAATGCTCCAACTTGCAGATCGGTCTTACGTGCACCCTAAAGGAAAAATTGAGGACATTCTGGTGAAAGTTGACAAGTTTATTTTCCCTGCCGACTTTCTTGTCCTTGAATGTGAAGCTGACGACAATGCACCGATCATATTTGGTCGACCTTTCCTTGCTAATGGACGCATCATCATTGATGTGGGAAATGGCGAGCTCGCAATGCGAATAAATGATCAATAAATCAAGTTGAACACCCTCCACGATCTTCCAAATTCAGGCACTCCAACAGAATGTAAGGCTCTCCATACACCGAATAAGGGTACTAAAATATCCTGCCAGGGCAGCACGCTCGACAGACTGTTTGGTAAAAGAATAAAACCCAAAGTAGAAGCCGAATGCACCGAAGGGACTGGCCAACTCATGCATACAGGTACGAGCCAGAAAGAGATAACGAAAATGGGAGATGCATTCACATGCACTCCACAAGTAACCTAATCTCTTCCCTTCAAATTATAAATATTATATTAGGATTAGTATATATAGTATTATTTTTAGCATTCTTTATTTTTAAGTATTTTGTTATTTTCAATATTTTGTTATTTTACTTTATGATCAGCATTCTTTATTTTTAGTATTTTAGGTTTAGTGTTTTTTTATTTTTAATAAAGTTATGAATGCAGGAAAAATTTTGCCACAGTAGGCGGCAACACTGTGTCAGAAGCCACAGAATTGCCAACGAGCAGAAATAGTGTAACGGCTATCTGCCAAGAAATTCGCAACGGCAATAACTGTGCATTAAGGCAGTAAAATGCCTAACGTCTAGTATTTTTAACAGTCATATTTTTGCAGACTATATAAACAGACTTAGCACTGTGCATTATTTACTTTGCATTCTTGTTATCCTTACTTTCTTGAACAATCTTGCTCTCACTACATCATGAACTTCAGAACTCTCTGCATTCCTACACACATTCTTACTATTTATCTTCAAGAATATCTCATCAACATCCATGGCTGCATACAGACGATTTGCCAGCAACAACATAGCAGAACGCTTTCAAAGATCTTTTGTTGCATGACAATTATGGGAGGAACAAGGATTCCAGCAAACCACTGACGAAAACTACGGCATCAAACAATTCTTGTTCGATAGAATCGAAGACCAGGATTGGGAGAAATTCTGCCTCCAACCGCCCATAGAAAATGCCGTAATTGTACGGGAATTCTATGCACATGAGCTGAACAAGGACACTCTCTTTGTCCACTGCCGAGGCAAGCCTATATAGCTTGATGTCAAAGTCATCAATGACTTTTATGGTCTCACACCCACACGAGATGATCATGCCGACTACGTAGACAATATCACCACTCAAGACTATGAGGAGATTAAGGATGAACTTTGTTACGGTAATACTTCATGGGAAACCGGTGCCCATAAGGGTTTAGTATCACGGTAGAGTCTAATACCCGAGGCCAAGATATAGTATACGTTTGTCAAAAGACGACTTATCTCAACCTCTCACAACATCACAGTGGATCGCAAAAGACTGGCGTTGATTCAGTCCATCATCAAGAAGAGAAGCATCAACGTTGGAGAGATTATTCTTCACGAAATCCATTAATGCGGTAAAAAGGAACGCGGACCATTGTACTTCCCCTATTTAATCTCTGCCTTGTGCATTAATGCAGGAATTCTAGTCGAAGATAAGGATGAATATACACCAACTAGGAAGGGATGGACAAGAGACTTCTGCCACCGAGTTATGTAGATAACACATGTAGAGCCTGTTCAGGCAACACCACAGCAGTTCACTGCCGGAGGACAATATTCAACAGAAGCGCCAGCCTCTGCTAAGCCGACTGCCGCAGTGGACCCATACCAAGAGATTTTACATAAGATGACAGCCATGGACCTTCGCCAACAGCGCTACATGGAGTACCAGCATTATTTTAACACGTCTCTAGCCAACATGATGATGCAGAGCTTTCCACATCAAGGGGCACAATTTCCTAAATTCCCAGTCAATATGTTCTTCACTGTCGCCCCTTATACTGATACAACACCTGCTCCAAGACTACAACCATCTTTCTAGCCACGACCGCACCAACAGTTCTATGCTGCCGGACCTTCCAGGCTAGCAAGGTCTGCCGGAGTATCATCTACTAGCCAAAAGCCATCCAAGAGGCGGGCTTTCCTTAACTCTCCCCAAAGAGAACCTATTCCTATGGCCAGTCTTAGCAGGGATACACTATCTCGCGAGATTGATGAATACCACAGTTCATCCCATGAATCAGCAAGACCCACTACCATGGAAGGAGGAGGAACAGAAATCATGGACACTGACAAAGAAAGGGATGAGGTTACAGCACCGACGTACCACACACCGCCCAACAGAGTGCTGCTGCCCCAGCAGGCAAAGACACAACCATCACCTTGACAAGGATCAAGAATGAAAGCATCGGCAGGAATACCTAGGAGGGCAACTATTTCCAGCAGCTCTTCTGAATCCCAATCAGAATCTATTTAATCCCTGTTGCTTTACTATTCTTGTTTTCTTTTGCATGCTATACATTTTGAGCATTGAGGAGAATGCTCGGTTTGAGTTTGGGGGAGATTGAAGGTGCAGAAGCACTGCCGAGGCTACCCAATGCCGCGGCAATACCATAGAAGGGAGTAAATTTTTACTGAATTTTTTTTTTAAATTCTCTTTTCTTGAATTTATGTTTGTAATCTTATACTGCCTTATGCCAGCTTTGCTTTAGTTTACTCCTTCAAGGCTATAGAAATTTTTTCTCCTTACCATGGACAAGTACTGTTTTAAAGGGATAACCATAGGATACTCATGGAATAAAACTTAGAAGCTTGCTTTAGGGTTAGATAGAAAATAAACACTTTTTGGACTTGCTTGATTTAGGAGTTCTTTTAATAAACATAGGTGATAAAGACTTAGAACTTGTTGAAAAAATAACTAGAGGTGCCTATCAACGGCTCTAGTTTTGCTCTCTTCATGCTAGAGGTGCCCGAAATTGGCTCTACTATGCTAAATAGGTGCTAAATAAGAAAAAAAGAAATAAGAAAAAGAAAGAAATAGAAAACACATATCTTGAGGTACCTAAAATTGGCTCAAGACTTGTTATTTTAAGGAGATAACTAATCCAAGATTCTACTTGTCTTGAACTTAGAGTTTATCTAAGAAATCCTTGAATCAGCCTTGTCCATTAAACGCACACACTCACCTAGCCCTAAAGTTTGTTTCTTAGTAGAAGTTCTTGGGTAAACTAGTGGCTAAAACGGAGAGATAGACATGACCATGGTGGGGAGAATATATGGAAAAGTAAGACCAAAGGGGAGTAAGGTTTAGCAATTTGATGTTTGGCATTGCTTGAGGACAAGTAATAGTTCGAGTTTGGGGGTATTTGATGAGTGCCTAAAAGGCAGTTATTTACTACCCTTCTTATGGTATTTTATGCACATATTATACACCAACTTGAACCGAATCATGAACTCTTTGCTCAAATATTGGATATTCCGTTATCATCACCTACAAAGTTAATATTGATAGAGAATACAGATATTATTACAATTTCTGTACATGCAGAAATATCCAAAGATGAAGCGGTAGAGAAGTTGTGTTAAGGCCGAGGCAGAAGCGTGGCCGCGGTAGAATCTAGTGTGGCAGCAACAACAATGAAGGCGCATTGAAAGATAAAAATATAGAGAATATTCTGGAAGACACAACGCATTAATTGGATCAGGCTAGCATGCTCAAAGCCCAATTCAAAGACCAAGCGGGAAATCCTTTCTAGAAGGTGGCAAACTTGGAAATATCAAAATCCTTGAAAAAGACTTGTTCCCTATTCCTAGTTGAAGTCTATTTAGGAAAGGTTTGTCCTAGGTTAAGACTATAAATATATGAGCCGGACATATTGTCTAGGAGAGTCGATTTGTAGAGAAAACCCTTCCTCCCTAAGAATTGAACTTCCATGATAACATGTTCTAAACTTCTTAGGTATAGGTGAAGGTTGTTGATATTAGTGAGAGGAGATTAATTTTTGTATTCTTGTTCTTATGCAATAAAATCAGAGTGTTCTTATCATATTGTCATTCCTTGTTCTTGTATCCAATCCCGAGAGGGAAGTTTGCAAGTAATCTATTTATCTAGCATCGAGAGGTGTAGATTCACGAAAGGGATAAGTACAGTGTCGGCGATACTAACTTGGCCTATGCCCTTGTGGAGACACTAAGGGGTAGGTTAAGAGTTTTAGCATCTAAAAGAAGTGTTGGATTGGTTGGAGATTATCTTTTGTTTACGCTGAGAGTTATCGTCAAGGACTGAGCATCAATAGTACTTTAACTCAAAGATGAGCGGAGTCACTTATGGATACTTTGCTAAACTTTGATACTTCTGCCCACGAGCAAGAGATTGTCGTGGCAGAGGAGAACCAGCATTGCCGAGGCAGTATCTGCAGTACTATCGAAGCAGTGTAGTGCGATTGCATTGGACAAGAAGAAGATCAATTGAATCCACTAATTGATGCAACTGGATCCTACCCACTTTCTCTATAATCGTTCTCAACTCTTTATTTTATGTTTTTCTATTTAATTATTTAGTTAGATAAAACAAATCGTCTTATTTGTGTTTTTATTTTATTCTCAGGAGCAAGGGAATGAAGGAAGACATATAAAGTATACCAATCCCTGTGGAGATGATACACGATATACTTATCATTTTATTACTTAACGATGTGTACACTTGCATGCAAAATAGCGCTTATACCACGCCTATCAACGGCAGTGACAAAGATGTTGGCTGGGAATTTTGAGAATTGCGCCCCTTGATTTGGGAAGCTTGTCATCATAATATGGGCGAGAGATGTGTTGAAGTCGCGCTGGTACTCCATATAGCATTGCTGGCGAAGGTCCATGGCTACCATCCTCTGCAAAATTTCTTGGTAAGGGTCTGCTGCGGCAAGGCCCTGGGAAGATGTGGGGACTTTTGCCGAGTACTGCCCTCCGGTAGTAAAGTCTGCAGTGAACTGCTACGGTGTTGCTTGGACAGGTTCTGCTTGGGTTATCTGCATGACTCGGCGATAGAAATCTTTAGACCATCCCGGCCGATTCTGTGTGTACTCGTCTGTAGCCTCGACTGGTACACCTGCAGCAATACACAAAACATAGATTAAAGAAGGGAAACATAAAGGGCCTTTGTCTTTCTTATCACAATCATAAATTTCTTGGAGAATAATTTCTCCAACGTTGATGGTCCTCTTGTTGATTATGGACTGGATGAGCACCAAACGTCTCCTGTCGACTGTGTTATTATGCGATGTTGGCATTAGACGTCTTTTGACAAACGTGCACCATATCTTAGCCTCGGGTTTGAGGCTCAATCTTATTAAGGATCCTCTATGGTTACCGGTCTCCCGAGGGGTATCATCGTAACAAAGATCATCTTTGATTAGCTCGAAGTCAACATCGTTGACC
Source organism: Abelmoschus esculentus (assembly GCA_035048815.1). NCBI lineage: Eukaryota > Viridiplantae > Streptophyta > Magnoliopsida > Malvales > Malvaceae > Abelmoschus > Abelmoschus esculentus. Next base: position 12,765,791 of record JAUCBN010000007.1, on the reverse strand, counting down.
TCCGTCTCAAAATCACTATGTGCATTGGACAATGGAGTAAGACCATAGCGTTGGTTGATTGCTTCGACATTAAGGGCGACTGGCTTCCCTCGGCAGTGGACATATAAATTTCCTTCGCTTGGCATGTGGGCATAAAACTCTCAGACGATCGTTGCATTCGCTGGGGGAGGTTAGAGACAGAAGATTTCCCAATCTTGGTATTTGATTTTGTCGAACAAGAACTGTTCGATGACGTTCGATGACGTAATTATCTTCATCCAAGTGTTGAAATACTTGCTCCTCCCATAGCTACCGGGCCATAAAAGAATGGTTGAATCGCTCTTTAATGGCGGCAGGATAAAAACGGTTATAAGTGGCCATGATTGTAGTTATTGGATACCTTGAACAAAATCTGGAGTACTTGAAAAGATTGCTGAAAATTTCAAGAAGTAGATGAAAGCTAAAGTAATGAAGAGCAAGATTGTGAAAGAAAGAAGAGTAGCAAGAATGCAAGAGTGTAGAATTCACAACAAGGAAGCAGGTTATATAGGCTGTAAAAAATATGACTATTAAAAATTAGCCGTTAAGTATTTATTACCTTGCTAAACAATTATTGCCGCAGCGATTTTCTTGGCAAAGAGCCATTGCACTGTTTCTGCCTGTTAGGATTTCTACGGCTCGGATACAGTGCACTACCACGGCAGTAGACTTCCTGCTGTGAAATAATTTTTCTACATTTGTTGCTTTATTTATCCTAGAAAAACAAAACTTGAAAACATAAAATGTTGAAAATAAAACATAACAACATATAAAACTAGTCCTAATATAATAAATAAAATGGAAGGGAAGAGATTATGTTACTTGTGGAGTGCATGTGAATGCATCTCCCAATTTGATTATCTCTTTCTGGCTCGTATCTTCCTTCGCGTGTTGGTCAGTCCCTTCAGTGCATTCGACTTCTCCTTTGGGCTTTATTCGCTTACCGAATAGTCTGCCGAGCGTGCTACCCAGGTAGGATGTTTTAGTACCCTGGTCTGGTGTATGGAGAGTCTTGCATTCTGTTAGAGCGTCTGAATTTGTGAGATTGTGGAAGGCGTTCAACTTGACTTGTTGGTCGTTTATCCGTATTGTGAGCTCGCCATTTTCCATATCGATGATGGTGCGTCCAATAGCAAGGAAAGGTCAAACCAGGATGATCGGTGCATTGTTGTTGGCCTCAGAGTCAAGGACAAGAAAGTCGACAGGAAATATAAACTTATCGACCTTAACCAGAATGTCCTCAATTTTGCCTTCAAGGTGCACATAGGACCGATCCGCAAGTTGGAGTAGTACTATTGTTGGTTTTGCCCTCCCTATTCCAAGTTTTTGAAAAACTGATTTGGGTATTAGATTGATGCTTGCTCCTAAGTCGAATAGGGTCTTTCCTTCGTAACCATCCCCAATCGCATAGGGGATTGTAAAGCATCCAGGATCCTTTAGCTTAGGCGGCATGCGATTATGAAGCATGGCCATGCAACCTTCAGTGGCTGCCACCGTTTCAAATTCCCCTAGCCTTCGTTGTTTGGATACTATGTCATTTAAGAACTTGGCATAGTTGGGCATTTGTTCAATAGCCTCAACTAATGGCAAGTTGATATGGACTTGCTTTAAGATGTCTAGGAATTTCCTAAATTGGTGATCCTGTTTGTGCTTTTTTAACCTCTGCGGGAAAGGAGGTGGTGGTCTTATATCCTCTAGGTTTCCTTGGATATTGAGTTTAATACCTGGGGTGAACTTATCTGCAGCTTCCTCGGCATGATTTTCAGGTACTGCTAGTTCTGCTGTCGGGGCAGTTCTTTTGGCAGGGTCCTGCTCAGCTTCTGAGTACTCGTGATTTTGCTTTTTTGATTGGACTCTATCGGTTGAGGGCCCTTCTTTATCTTTTAATTGTAGGCCACTTCTTGTCATAATTACCTTGCATTACTCGTGGCCTAAAACCTTAGCAACCTCAGTAATTCTAGGTAAACCCCCTAGTGGTCGAGTGTTTTGTCATTGGGCAAATTGACCAACTTGAGTTTCTAAAGACTTGATGGCGGCCTCCTGGTTCTGCAGTCTCATCTTATTTCGGTTCATGAAGTCATCAGTACGCTTCATGAAGCAGTTATTTTCGGCCATGTATGAATCAGTCTTTGACATGGATACCGTAAGAGAATCTGTCAGTGCGTTCAGAGACTGCTGCTGTTCGACTTGCTGCTGCGACATAGACTGCTGAGTGTGCTGCTGCGGCAGATTCTAACTTTGGTGCTGGAATCCAGGGGCTTGGTTGACTGGATTTAAGGCATTGTTAGGGTTACTACATGAAAACTTTGGATGCCTTTTCCAAGATAGGTTGTAATTATTGAACATCATATGATTGTTCCTGTTATAATTTCTAACATATAGGCTAGTTTCCTCATCTTGCATATAATCAAATGAGTTGACTGCCTCAACCTCATATATATTTTGCTAGGCTTGCATATTCTGAACCATCTTGGTTAGAGAAGTCAATTATGCTGCCACCAAACTAGTTGTGTCTAATTCATGGGCCGTGGCATGGCGTCTCATTCCTCCTTGACTTGATGTAGGAAACTAGAAGTCATTCCTTACGAGTTTGCTCAGAATCTCAATGACCTCCATGGGTGCTCTATCCAAAAGTGTCCCATTTGCGGAAGCATCTAGCATCATCCTTGTGGAGGCATTGGTGGTATTATAGAACATGGAGACTTGCGTCCACAAGGGAAAACCATGTAGTGGGCATTTGTTTAACAATTCTCTATAGCGTTCTCACACCTCATACATTGGTTCATCATCATCCTGCCAAAATGATGTGATTTTATTACGGATGCGATTATAGAGATTTATCGGGTTGAACCTCGTAATAAATTCTCAGTAGAGTTCATCCCAAGATCCTATGGATCCTGTTGGGATGCCATTTAACCAAGTTTTTGCCCTATCCCTCAGTGAATAGGGGAATATCTTTAATCTTAAAATATCTTCATGGACTCCTTGGATTTTGAAAGAATTGGACACTTCTATGAAAGATTTAAGATGTTGCCTTGCATCTTCAGTAGCAGACCTACTAAACTATCCAATTGTGTTCAACATGTTGAACATCACTGGTTTGAGCTCAAAGTGAGTTGCTTCAATCTCTGGGGTGACTACGCCATAGTTTAGTCCGTTTAGGTCTTCCACCAGAAAGTCTCTAACAGTGAGTTGCCTTGGCAATGGTCGCGGCAGTTGCTGCTGCGGCATTGCTGGTGGCAGTACATTATGATCAACAGGTGGAATTTGTCCTCTTGGTGGATCATCCATGACTTGAAACAGGTTGCGCCTTAGATGGTGTCCTGTGCGTTCAATTTCAGGATCCAATTCATACAATGGACCACTTGGTTTTTCCCTGGTCATATACCAGATAAGCCAAAGTTAAAAAATAAATAATTAGAATTAAATTTAAATAAAGAATGGTTAAAGAGTAAGAAAATAAAGAAAATAAAAATTTAGTTGCCAAACCCCGGCAACAGCACCAAAAACTTGATGCGTGTAATAATAGCACAACTGTGCAGTGTACACATCGCAAGTAATAAAGTGATAAGTATATCGTATATCGTCTCCACAGGGATTGATATACTTAATATGTCTCCCCTTGTTCCCTTGCTCCTGAAAAGTGAAGTAAAAACACAGATAAGTGGAATTGTCTAACTAAGTAACTAAATAACAAAATATAAAATAAAGGATTGAGAATGATATAGAGAAAGTGGGAAGGATCCAACTGCGTCAATTAGTGGATTCGATTGATCTTCTTCTTGTCCAATGAAATTACACAACACTACTTCGGCAGTACTACAGATACAACATCGACAGCGTTAGTGTTCTCTGCCGCGGCAATCTCTTGTTGTTGGGCAGATGCATCAAAGTTCGGCAAAGTGTCCGTAGTTGACTCCGCTTATCTCTAAGTTAGAGCGTTGTTGATGACTGGTCTTTAACGATACCTCTCGGCGTGAATCAACGATAATCACCAACCAATCCAACACTTCTTTTAGCTTCTGAAACTCTTAACCTATCTCTAGGCCGAGTTAGTATCGTTAGCACCGTACTTATCCCTTTCGTGAATATAACTCTCTCGATGCTAGATAAATAGATTACTTACAAACTTCTCTCTCGAGCTTGAATGCAAGAACAAGGAATGGCAATAGGATAAGCAAACTTCGATATTATTATTGCATTAGAACAAAAAAAACAAGAAACAATCTCCTCTCACTAATATCTACAACCTTCACCTATCCCAAAGAGATTTAGAATATAATGTCGATAGGTACAAATCTTATGGGAAGGGTTTCTCTAAAATCGGCTCTTTCTAACAATGTGGCCAGCTAGGCTATATATAGTCTTAAACTAGGGCAAACCTTTCCTAAATAGGCTCTAACTTGAAGTAGGGAGCAAGTCTTCTACTTGGAATTTCAGTGTGCGTGTAACCCCCTTAGCTCGGCCTAGATGGAACAGGCACTAACGGGTTACACGGGGAATATCAAACCAAACCCGCGAAGGTTCGATTCGATAAACAACCCTAAAACCATTATATATTTTTTATTTTAACTTACTAGATGTACAATCTTATTCCTACGTGACAAGGTCTCATACAAAGCATTGTCGGTAACACATTAATTAAAAACAACCATCCAATTAAACACTAACATAGATTAAGGATTAAAACGTAAAACTTTTAAATCCTATTAAAAAAACATAAATTCTCTTCATCAAATTTCAATTAAATATACAAGAGTTCCTCACAGCAAATTTCAACTCAAACGGATCATTCTAACATCATCAATTGCATGATTCTCTAATTTAGGGACCAAAATGTAAATCTTCCAAAATACAAGGACTTCATCCAATTTAGGTTAACTATATTGAAATTAAATCAACTTTATACTTGCATGAAAAATTTCAGCTCAAAATAACATCGGTAAGCATCTTAATCGAACAAAGGAAGATATCTGGGACTAAAGTATAATTTCTAGCAACTTTCAATTCTTGGTGATCAAAGGTTTCGGAACCTTCCCAAAGGTTTCGAAACTTTTTGTAAAAGGTTTCGAAACTTTCCTGGAAAGTTTCGAAACTTTTCACGTCCAGTAGCTATCCAAAATTGAAACTGCCCGCAAGGTTTCGAAACCTTGTGAAGGTTTCGAAACTATTTGACAAAGGTTTTGGAACCTTCACCCAAAGGTTTCGAAACTTTGGGTCTGAAACCAAAAATTTCGTTACACTAAGTGCATACCAATTACTCAATACTCAACCATTAATTAGAACCGCTAAATGCATCAATCCTAAACACAATTAGCAACACATGACACATAATCAACAACGTCACGGACTTCCATCAAACTATAGGCATGTTCCCTAGGAAATGATTAACAACATATCAATCATGCTAATACATGCTTCAACAATTCAAACAATTCCAAAGTTCAACAATTAACAACCAAACAATAATGGTCTTATTACAATATAAACCAAAGCCTATTTACACATTCTTCACATAGGTTGTGTTACACATTGCCTTGCCCAATTTATTTGCCAAAATCATACCAAATTCAAAGTGATTCTTCCCCTTGGTTTCCTTGCCTTGAACGAAGCTCCAAGTGCCTTTATTTCTCTGCATGGATGAAAAGAGAGCTTAAGCAAACATGCTTAGTGAGAAAGCTCTACATAAATCATCAATGCATCTATTTAAAATCATGATGAAACCATAGTTTCTAATACATTGCTAAATCATGCATGCTAACATCTCATGCTCATGTTCTTTAAATCATATGCATCCTTTAGTTCACATAATCTTATCAAAACAATTTATAAATGATGCACAATCTTCTTCTCAAAATCATGTATGTATATTGGCATTCTAGTGACCACTTAATGTGAACCTTGGGTTCACCGAATACACGGATCCTTTTTCTCAACATGTATCGGTTGGACACTTAGTCACCCTTGTATACATGTTATACCCCACTATGCACGGGTGGACACAAAGTCACCCTTGTTTACGTATGGGTCAACTATATGCACGGTCGGATACAAAGTCACCCTTGTTTACATATAGGCAAGCTCTCACGCACGGTTGGACACAAAGTCACCCTTGTTTACGTGTAGGCGGCACTACCATGCACAGTTGGACATAAAGTCACCCTTATTTACGTGTAGGCAACATCATTATTCTCTTTATTTTATAGTGCACTCAATCCTAATGACATGTCATTTGTATTCGAATCTAAAGTTAGTGTCACTAAGCCAATATCATAATCAAATGCGCATGATAACTTGCTGCTCATAATGCATGCATAATATGTTTAACAAATGAACCAAAGCTATACCCAAAGGCACCATCATGTATAAGGCAATTAACCATATTGTATTCCAAATCATATAACTTGCTGCTCATAATGCATGCATAATATGTTCAACAAATGAACCAAAGTCATGCCCAAAGGCACCATCATATATAAGGCAAATAACCATATTTTATCCCAAATCATTTCTCATAATTTTTTCATAATCATGGATGCTAAATAAGCTATGCATTTCAGCAAGTAATTATCATGTATGCACCATTTCAAAACATGCTCATGCATTTCCATAAATCACATTGCATTACCAACATAATGCCTTTATCAAATATAGCCGAAACTCATATTGGTTTATCAAAACATTTACTTTACTTACTCTTGAACTATGAAAGGTTTTCACACTCCTCCATAGTCCCCCAAAACAGAACCGTACCAAACGCGATTCGCTTTAAATCCGTAATCACTCACCAACAAGCGAAACAAGCTTTCGCCGCTATCCGATGATCACACCAACGCACCAGCACTCAAGCTTCTTATTTTACCTCTTCTACAACATTAAAAACATAGCATTCTCACATCATAACATGCTCAAACCAACAGCCATATCCGATCACCATTAAACTACCAAAAACTTAGCCGAAAAGACCGTAAACTAAGCCGAAATACATCCGAACAACATCAGCCCAAAACGTAACGAATCTAACATCTAATCCACTTCAAATATGAACCAAAAACACTTCCAAACCATCCTTATACCTCCAGAAACATTAAAGCATCTAAAACAGCCCATAAAACAACCGAAAAGCACCTTAAAACTACACCGATTGCATTATTCCGGGATTAAATTAATGTACTATCAAATCAAGACTCAATTAATCATTTAATTAACATAAAAACACAATTGAATCCATCTAATTCCAGCATTGAATGAGATCCAAATAGATTTCACAAAAATATTCACAAAATCACTTGATCTAAAATTAAAAACATAGAATCAAGTTTTTATTAAAAGATTGACAAGCTAATACTTGGGAATTTCAATAAAGAACCTTAGAAAAGAATAAAAATCCAGAAAATTACCTTTAAGATTTATTCACCAAAAAGATGTAATTTCCTCTTCTTGATTCCTTGCAATTTGATGTTGATTTGATAAAATTGATGCTTAGGTTTTGTAAAGGATGGAAAGATGATGAAAATGATGTAATGTTTGTTGAAAAAGATGCAAAAATCAGCAAGGAATTGAAGACAAAATATGAAGAGAAAGTGGAGAGAATATGAGAGAAAAAAGATAAGAGAAAATGAGGAAAAAGTAGTTTTGAGAGAAAATGATTAAAAATCTCTAATTAAAGTAATTAAAATATATTTTGGTGAATAAATCATTATTAAAAATTAGAAATGGGTTTATGGCCCTCTAAGGATTTTAAGTTTAGCTTGTTTTTCAATTTAGTCACTAAAACATCATATTTTCCGAAAATTACAAGATAAGTCCTCCAATTTTTCCAAAAAATTACAAATTGATCACTTATGCATAATTAAGCATAATTAAAAATCAATATAAAGTCCAAATTATTTTCTTTTAATCTTGAAACATATTTTCAATATTTTAAACCATATTCTAAAATTATTATTTTTCCTAATTAAAATATTCTCGTTTATTTTTCCCCGGAATAACGAACCGGAGAACCCGATTCGACCCAAATCGAATTCTCCTAAGGCCTAACTAATAACCCTAAAATCGGGATGTTACAACTCTCCCCCTCTTAAGAAAATTTCATCCTCGAAATTTACCTGAAGTAAACACGTGAGGAATTACTCCTCCAAACTTTTTCCTTGCCTCCCAAGTTGCCTCTTCGCCACCTCGGTGCTTCCAAAGCACTTTAACCAAACCTATAGTTCTTCCTCGAAAAACCTTTGTATCCACATCCAAAATCCTCACTGGTTCCTTTTCATAACTCATATCCGCCCTTAACTCAAACTTCTCAACTAGAATAACATGAGAAGGATCTGAACTATACTTACAAAGCATCGATACATTGAAAAAACACAATGCATCCAACTCAACTCCACCAGCAACCTCAACCGATAACAACCAATTGGCTCTAACACCTCATATGGCTCAATAAAACGATGACCCAACTTACTCTTACGTCCAAACCTTATCACCTTCTTTCACGGAGAAACCTTAAGAATCACTTTATCCCCAATAGTACACTCTATCTCTCTACGCTTTAAATCGGCATAGGACTTTTGCCTATCCGAAGCTTCCTTAAGTTTAGCACATATCAACTTAACCTTCCCATTTGTATCTTTAAAACTTGAGGCAAAGAAACATATTTTTGCCCAACTTCTTTCCAACACAAAGGTGTACAACACCTACGCCCGTATAAAGCCTCAAACGGTGCCATCCGTATACTCGCTTGGAGCTACTGTTATGTACAAACTCCACTAAAGACAACTGTTTCTCCCAAGAACCTTGAAACTCGATGACACAACCCCTCAACATATCTTCCAAAGTCTGAATAACACGCTCAGACTGTCCATTCGTCTGTGGATGATAAGTTGTACTAAAGCTAAGCCTCGTACCCAAAGTAACCTACAAACTCCTCCAAAACTTAGCTGTAAACCGCAGACCTCTATCCGATATGATCAACTTAAGCACACTATGCGACTTCACCATCTCATAAACATACAACTCTGCCAACTTATCCATAGATCACATTGTATGCACGACAAGAAAATGTGCACGCTTTGAAAACCTATCAATAATAACCCATATAGAATCCTTCTTGGACTCCGTCACATCTTCCTTTAAACCAACCCAAAAGTACACACTTTTGAGATCTCTATACATCTTCACACTACCCGTATGCATAGCAAACGGACTAGTATGTACTCCCGCTAAAATACCTTACCTCAACTCAACCTCATCCGGCACCACAATCTGACCCCTAAACCATAACATCTCCTCCTCAGCAAAACGATACTCGATTGGTCTACCCTTATCCATATCCTCCACAAAAGGTACCAACGTCTCATCCTCTAGCTGTTTCACCTTATCATCTCAACCAAGATAGGCTTTACTTACAACTCCACCACTCAACCACCTTCCTTTGAAATACTCAACTTAGCAAACATCACTCTCAACTCAACCGCCGTCTTACGGCTCAAAGATTCAGCCATCATCTTAGCTTTCCCCGGATGGTATGCAACAGACAACCCACACTTACCCTCTTCGGACAACCAACAAGTTTCTTCCTCACACCAAAACAACAATGCACAACCTACCACACCATCTCAACCTCTATAGAAAAAATAACTCAAAAGAAAACCCCATAAGGTTGATAACCAACTCTTGATAACCGCAACGGTTTCCATACCATCACCATCGAACTAACCTTAATTGACATCCTCCCACATACCAGGTAACCAACTAAGCCTTTCACCAACCTTCACTCCACACAACAAACTTCAGACTAACTTTGCACAAAACTGTCAACATTGTCTTAAGCAAGCTCCACCAACAACAACAACTTCATTATGAGTCATATTAACCATATCACAACGTCACAACATATCATCCATTTACCTATGAAAGATAAAACCTAACATCCAAACAACAACCTATGTCGATCCTAAAAACTCTCAAATCTTAACTATACCTTAACAAAATCCGAACTTGTAAAATTATTCCTTTCATTAACTCCAACATCCCTTATTTTATAACCTTACCAAAGCGATAACCATATTGATGAAACATCCACAAACACGAACCCACCGAACATAAAACCTCACAACACTTTCCGATAAAAGCAAACCCATAAGACTGAACAATTGATGCAAACCATAAATTGTCCAGCGATCCATATTATACCACTTCAGACATCATCAAAAACTAACTTTACCCATAGTTTATGCAACTTAACATCCTGTAAACACATGTACACTTTCCTCCTTTATAGTACAACCCAAACCTCTCAAGGTCACAACAATCTATGATTCAAACCCCCGATTCCATAACTCCCATACCAAACTATATCTCATATTTTTCTTCCATCCTGACCATACCAAATTGGTCACAACCCCCGATCTAACTACACACTAATCACACTACAAAGAATTCCATGTAATTTCCATAAAATAATTTCATATCACTCAGAAAAACACCAACCCGCCTTACTCTAAGAAAAATATGCTGCAACCTTGTTATAACCTCCAGATCTTAACTAGAAAGAATCCGTAAAACTCAGCCCTTCCTTTAGTAATGACCAACTCAAACTAACCATAACACAGTGTATTTACCTTGGTTTCAAACATTCACAACTCTGAGACCAACCACTCATTGTTCATCCAAGACTATTCCCTAACCAAAAGGGTAGCTTGCCCACTACACATTCAGCTTAACACCACAAGAAAGTTCTTTCAACCTCTTCTTTTTTTTTCCATACCTTCACCTTAAAAGAACCAACCACGCTCCACTTACACCCTCAAAGAGCTACTCGCAAGTGTGAACAAATATATGCATGATTCCCTGTATGCCCTCATAAATGTCTATGCAAATGCATGTGCATGTAAATGCAATTTCTAATGTCATGCTCAAGAATGCATGCATGTCCTACATTATCTATAAATATATACATATATGTGCTCTTAATCTAAACATGATTATTGTTACACTCACAAATAACATCCTCAATTCCAACAACTTCAACTACCATCCTATTGACAGATCCCAAGTCAGATTAGCAACAGACGTACCAGCTTCAGCAGACTAAAACACACCCGAAAGAACGGTGCAACACCACAAACTAACCTTCCGGCCTAACCGAAGGCACACTTATAGAGGAGAAAGAATTTACTCTTCCCTAACAGTCGTTTCATCTTCAATCGTGACCATCAAAGTTCATACCAATAGTATCTAGTGTCTTACGTCTCATAAACATATTCAAAAACTTTAAACATGCAGTTTAAAACATAATGTTCAAATAAAACAAACTTACATTCAGGCAAGATCCAAGGGAAATTGAGAGCATCTGAAAATATGTTGGCTTTGGCAATGTGTAACCGATAACCCCAGCTTAACCATCATTACGCAAAGTACAATCATCACGAATAGATTTTCACACTCCAAAAACATATCATGCTCAATCACACATATCATGATCAATCGCACATTTAAGCACATTACTTAGCAATCCTATACATGCTTTAACCAACCAACTACACACCTTACAAATCAACAACATATTTTACAAACCTTACAACACACTTTTCAAACCTGGCTCTGATACCACCAAATGTAACCCCCTTAACCCGGCCTAGACGGAACTGGCACTAACGGGTTACACGGAGAATATCAAACCAAACCCGCGAAGGTTCGATTCGATAAACAACCCTAAAACCGTTATATTTTCTTATTTTATCTTACTAGATGCACAATATTATTCCTACGTGACAAGGTCTCATACAAAGCATTGTCGGTAATACATTAATTAAAAACAACCATCCAATTAAACACTAACATAGATTAAGGACTAAAACGTAAAACATTTAAATCCTATTAAAAAAACATAAATTCTCTTCATCAAAGTTCAATTAAACATACAAGAGTTCCTCACAGCAAATTTCAACTCAAACGGATCATTCTAACATCATCAATTGCATGATTCTCTAATTTAGGGACCAAAATGCAAATCTTCTAAAATACAAGGACTTCATCCAATTTAGGTCAACTATCTTGAAATTAAATCAACTTTATACTTGCATGCAAAATTTCAGCTCAAAATAACATCGGTAAGCACCTTAATCGAACAAAGGAAGATATCTGGGACTAAAGTATAATTTCTAGCAACTTTCAATTCTTGGTGATCAAAGGTTTCGGAACCTTCCCAAAGGTTTCGAAACTTTTTGAAAAAGGTTTCGAAACTTTCCTGGAAAGTTTCGAAACTTTTCGCGTCCAGTAGCTATCCAAAATTGAAACCGCCTGCAAGGTTTCGAAACCTTGTGAAGGTTTCGAAACTATTTGACAAAGGTTTCGGAACCTTCACCCAAAGGTTTCGAAACTTTGGGTCTGAAACCAAAGGTTTCGTTACACTAAGTGCATACCAATTACTCAATACTCAACCATTAATTAGAACCACTAAATGCATCAATCCTAAACACAATTAGCAACACATGGCACATTATCAACAACATCACGAACTTCCATCAAACTATAGGCATGCTCCCTAGGAAATGATTAACAACATATCAATCATGCTAATACATGCTTCAACAATTTAAACAATTCCAAAGTTCAACAATTAACAACCAAACAATAATGGTCTTATTACAACATAAACCAAAACCTATTTACACATTCTTCACATAGGTTGTGTTACACATTGCCTTGCCCAATTTATTTGCCAAAATCATACCAAATTAAAAGTGATTCTTCCCCTTGGTTTCCTTGCCTCGAACGAAGCTCCAAGTGCCTCTATTTCTCTACATGGATGAAAAGAGAGCTTAAGCAAACATGCTTAGTGAGGAAACTCTACACAAATCATCAATGCATCTTTTTAAAATCATGATGAAACCATAGTTTGTAATACATTGCTAAATCATGCATGCTAACATCTCATGCTCATGTTCTTTAAATCATATGCATCCTTTAGTTCACATAATCTTATCAAAACAATTTATAAATGATACACAATCTTCTTCTCAAAATCATGTATGTATATTGGCATTCTAGTGACCACTTAATGTGAACCTTGGGTTCACCGAATACACGGATCCTTTTTCTCAACATGTATCGGTCGGATACTTAGTCACCCTTGTATACATGTTATACCCCACTACGCACGGTTGGACACAAAGTCACCCTTGTTTACGTATGGGTCAACTATATGCACGGTCGGATACAAAGTCACCCTTGTTTACATATAGACAAGCTCTCACGCACGGTTGGACACAAAGTCACCCTTGATTACGTGTAGGCGGCACTACCACGCACGGTTGGACACAAAGTCACCCTTGTTTACGTGTAGGCAACATCATTATTCTCTTTATTTTATAGTGCACTCAATCCTAATGACATGTCATTTGTATTCGAATCTAAAGTTAGTGTCACTGAGCCAATATCATAATCAAATGCGCATGATAACTTGCTGCTCATAATGCATGCATAATATGTTCAACAAATGAACCAAAGCCATGACCAAAGGCACCATCATGTATAAGGCAATTAACCATATTGTATTCCAAATCATATAACTTGCTGCTCATAATGCATGTATAATATGTTCAACAAATGAACCAAAGTCATGCCCAAAGGTACCATCATATATAAGGCAAATAACCATATTGTATCCCAAATCATTTCTCATAATTTTTCATAATCATGGATGCTAAATAAGCTATGCATTTCAACAAGTAATTATCATGTATGCACCATTTCAAAACATGCTCATGCATTTCCATAAATCACATTGCATTACCAACATAATGCCTTTATCAAATGTAGCCGAAACTCATATTGGTTTATCAAAACATTTACTTTACTTACTCTTGAACTATGGAAGGTTTTCACACTCTTCCATAGTCCCAAAATCAAAACCGTACCAAATACGATTCGCTTTAAATCCGTAATCACTCACCAACAAGCGAAACAAGCTTTCGCCGCTATCCGATGATCGCACCAACGCACCAACGCACCAGCACTCAAGCTTCTTCTTGTACCTCTTCTACTACATTAAAAACATAGCATTCTCACATCATAACATGCTCAAACCAACAGCCATATTCGATCACCATTAAACTACCGAAAACTTAGCCAAAAAGGCCGTAAACTAAGATTAGCAAAAACACAAAAACACATCCAAACCATCAGCCCAAAACCTAACGAATCTAACATCTAATCCACTTCAAATATGAACCAAAAACACATCCAAACCATCCTTATATCTCCAGCAACATTAAAGTATCTAAAACAGTCCCTAAAACAACCGAAAAGCACCTTAAAACTACACCGATTGCATTATTTCGGGATTAAATCAATGTGCTTACAAATGAAGATTCAATTAATCATTTAATTAACATAAAAACACAATTGAATCCATCTAATTCCAGCACTGAATGAGATCTAAAAAGATTTCACAAAAACATTCACAAAAATACTAGATCTAACATTAAAAACATAGAATTAAGTTTTTATTCAAAGATTAGCAAGCTAATACTTGGGAATTTCAATAAAGAACCTTAGAAAAGAATTAGAATCCAGAAAATTACCTTCAAGATCTATTCACCAAAAAGATGTAATTTTCTCTTCTTGATTCCTTGCAATTTGATGTTGATTTGATAAAATTGATGCTTAGGTTTTGTAAAGGATGGAAAGATGATGAAAATGATGTAATCTTTGTTGAAAAAGATGCAAAAATCAGCAAGAAATTGAAGAGAAAAGATGAAGAGAAAGTGGAGAGAAAATGAGAGAAAAAAGATGAGAGAAAATGAGGAAAAAATAGTTTTGAGAGAAAATGATTAAAAATCTCTAATTAAAGTAATTAAAATACATTTTGGTGAATAAATCATTATTAAAAATTAGAAATGGGTTTATGGCCCTCTAAGGATTTTAAGTTTAGCTTGTTTTTCAATTTATTCACTAAAACATCATATTTTCCGAAAATTACAAGATAAGTCCTCCAATTTTTCCAAAAAATTACAAATTGGTCACTTATGCATAATTAAGCATAATTAAAAATTAATATAAAGTCCAAATTATTTTCTTTTAATCTTGAAATATATTTTCAATATTTTAAACCATATTCCAAAATTATTATTTTTCCTAATTAAAATATTCTCATTTATTTTTCCTCGAAATAACGAACCGAAGAACCCGATTCGACCTGAATCGAATTCTCCTAACTAAGGCCTAACTAATACCCCCCAAATCGGGATGTTACAGTGCAAGCATGGTCCAATTAGTTCGCTGCATCTTCTAGAATGTTCTCTATATTTTTATCTTTCATTCGCCTACAATGTTGATGTTGCCACTCTGGATGCTGCCACGGCCTTGTCCCTACCTCGACCTCAACACTGCTTCACCGTTGCTTCGGCTCTGGATATTCCTAAATGTACAGAATATGTAATAATATTTGCATTCTCTATAAATTTCAACTTTGTAAGTAGTGATAATGAAATACCCAATATTGTGTAAAGAGTCCATATTTCAGCTTAAGTTGGAGTATAGTAGATGAATAAAGTGCCATGAGAAGGGTAGTAAATAATTGCCTTTTGGGTACTCATCAATAAGCAAACTCTGATATTTTATTACATTGGATACAAGAAACAAAGTTTAACTTCCTCACACTAATACTTTACAACCTTCACCTAAGCCTAAACAAATTTAGAATATAATATAAAAGAAAAGAAAAACTAAAAGATGAAATCTAAGCTCTCTAATTCTATGAATTGATCGAACACCCTTCTCCTTGGACGGCTAGGTCTTATATAGGCTTGGCCTAGGGCAAACCTTTCCTAAGTAGAATACAACTTGGAGTAGGGAACAAGTCATGTACAAAAATAAAATATTTCCAAGTTTAATCCATCTAAAAGGCTTTCCCGCTTGGCTTCGTCTTTGGGCTTTCTATGTGCTATCCACCTTCGATCCTTGGGCTTCTTGTCCAATAACGTTCTCCTCATTTTTCTCCTCAGCTTGCCTGCCATATCGTTGCTTGTCTTCTGCTGCCTCGGTATCAGGTCCTGCCTCAGCCTCAGTTTGCTGCCACGACAATGCTTCTTCCTGCACATATACAAAAATGCAGTAAAGCTTGTCTTTTCTGTAAATATTATCTTTAACAGTATAATCCCTAAATATATTACATTAAGTATATGCATTGGTCCAAGTAGGTGCAGAATTGGTGATTAATGCCCATGAAAAGTGTAGAAAGTGATAGTGAGTTGAGTACTTATCACACCCCTAAACTCGAACTATTGCATGTCCTCAAGCAATGCAAAACATCAATTTACCGAACCTTATTCTTTCTTGATCTTATGTTTCCATCTATTCTCCCCACCATAACTATGTTTATTCTTTAGACTTAACCTTTTGGTTACCTAAGGGTTTACCTAGAAGATAAACTATAAGGTTTTATGAGTGTGCGTTTTTGTGGACAAGTTTGATTGAAGGCCTTCTTTGACAAACTCTAAGTTCAAGACAAATAGACTTGGATTTAGTGTACTCTTCTTTTCTAAACAACCAATTCTTAAGCCAATTTCGGGAACCTAAAGGATTATGTTTTTCTCATCATTATTTCCTTATTTCTTTTTCTATTCTTTTAAGCATACTAGAGCCAATTTTGGGTACCTCTAGCTTGAAGAAGAGTAATTCCTAGAGCCGGTGATAGGAACCTCTAGTCAGTTTTCCAAAAAAATCTAAGTCTTTATCACCTAAGTTTATTAAAATAAGTCTTATAGCCAAACAAGTCCCAAAAGTGTTTTAAGGTCAACCTTATAGCAAGCTTCTCAGTTTTTCTCCTTAAGTATCCTAGAATTGAATCTTTAAGACAGAACCTAACCATGGTAAGGAAAAATATTTCTATTGCCTTAAAAGAATAAACTAAGACAATACTGATGATGGGTAGTGCAAAAGTATGGGAAACGGATTCAACTAAGGTGGTGGACATAAAATTTTAAAAAAATCACTTAAATACTCTCTTTTCATGGTAAGGCCGCGGCAGTGAATTATCTTGGCAGTGGCTCTACACCCCCAAAGTCGAACCAAGCATTGTCCTTAATGCTTATAATAGGGGCACACAGTGGGCAACAAAATATAAAAGAAAACAAGTACAACATATCAAAAATTATAAAAACTCCGAAGAACTGCTTTCGACAATTAATTTTCTAGGTCTTACTGTTGCTTGTTGCATTCTTGGTGATGGTGAAGGCTGAGTTTTGACTTGTCTTGGTGGCTGGACTCTTGTTGGTGTTGTCCGTTGCATGAGAGCATTCACTTCTTCTTCTTCGACAACTTCCTCGGTGGATATTATTTCTGTCCCACTTTGGTGTACATAGGCATCTATCTCAGTTGATAGATTACCCATTATGATGGGTGATCTTAGGGGAGTGCTGAAGATTACCCTTCTCTTTGAAGGTCTTCTACTGGCGAAGGATGCCGTGACAGAGTTTGCTACCCTAGATGGGCCAGCAGCAAGAAATTGTAGCTGAAGGAATGTGGGGAAGAATGGTCTCGGTCCTCTTGGAGTTTGTGTCATCTCGATGTAGAGTGTAGCTATTACGAACATATTGGTGGGGAATTCTAGAAACTGCACCCTTTGGCCTAGAAAGTTGTGGAGCATCATTTGAGCAATTGTGCTATTGTAGTCTCTTTGATACTCCATGTATCTCTACTGTCTAATATCCATAGATGCCACCCTCTGTAATATTTCCTGGTATGGTTCTGCTGCGACAGTGGTGTGGGCAGAGTCAGGCATGTTTGTCGTGTATTGGGCCCTAGCATAGTGTCAACGGTGAACTCCTGTAGAGTTTCCTGGACAGGTTCTGCTTGCGTTATCTGCATGATCTAGTGGTGTAAATCCCTGGTCCATCCTCGTCTATGGGCTGTGAATTCATCTGTTTCGGTAGTGGCTACACCTGCAGCATTACAAATACCAGTAATTAAACAATGGAAATACAAAGGGCCTTTATCCTTCTTAAGGTATTCCTAAATTTCTCGTAAAATAATTTCTCCAACGTTGATCCTCCTTTTGTTGATGATGGATTGGATAAGCATCAATCTCCTTCGGTCCACCGTACTGTTGTGGGAGGTTTAAATCAGGCGTCTCTTTACAAAGGTGTTCCAAAGCTTGACCTCGGGTTTTAGATTTTGCCTTGCCACTGATCCTTTATGGGCACCAGATTCCCACGGGGTATTATCATAGCAAAGGTCGTCCTTTTTCAGCTCATAATCTTCAGTGGTGATATCCTCAATGAATTCGATATGGACATCATGTATAGGTATTAGGCCATAGAATTGATTGATTGTCTCGACATCGAGCTTAATAGGCTTACCTTGGCAGTGGACAAAAAGAGAGTCCTTGCTTGGCCCATGCGTATAGAATTTCCGCACGATAATGGCATTGGTCTGGATTGGGTAGAGGTAGAAAATCTCCCAATCCTTATATTTTATCTTGTCGAACAAGTAGTGTTGAGATTCTTGGAGATTTTCTTGAAGGTATTCTAAAAATTTCAAGAAGTCTTGTAAGTAGGCAGATAGTATTGTGAGAGAAAGATTAGCAAAGATCGAAAAAAGACAAGAATACAAGAGTGAATTTCAAGAGGGGGAGATTTCTTATGTAGGCCTCGACCTTGTGGCCATTTAAACCACTAGCTGTTTTGTAGCCGTTTAATTTTTACTGTCGTTTGCATTTACTGCCATGACAGAAATCTCAGTAGACTAGCCGTTATGTTATTTCTGCCCGTTGGGACTACTGTGGCTTTGACACTATTTTTCTACCTTGATAGAATTCTTGCTGTGAACTATTTCTCTTTTATTCTTGCTTATAGTCCTAAAAAATTAAACAAAAATAAGAAATTAATTAAAGATAAAAATAATTATAGAAAGTGAATCTAAACTAAACTATCCTAATATAATAGTAAAAAGAAAGGGAAGAGATTATGTCACTGGTGAGTACATGCAAATGCATTTCTCAAGGTGATTATCTCTTGTTGGCCAAAGTGATTCTTCAAGTGTTGGCCATTAGCTTCTTATCTATCCCTTTTCAATTTATTCTTCACTGCACCCTGTGTGTCTGGACAGTATGTTTTTCTGTTGGTTTCCTCTGTATCTGCCTTAATTTTCCTACCAAAAATTCTACCATAAAAATATCTAATTTTCTACCGAGCATGTTGCCCAGAAAGTGGCTGTTTAAAAAGGATATCTTTGTGTCTGCATCTATGGTATGAAGGACTTTGCACTCATCTATATCATCATACCTTTTCAAATTGTGAAAGACATTAAGTTTGACTTATTGGTCATTTACCCTCATTGTCAATTCTCCTTTTTCCACATCAATTTGTGTTCGTCTAGTGGTAAGAAAAGGTCTCCCAAGTATGATCGGTGCATTATCATCTGCTTCACAATCAATGACAAGAAAGTCAGTAGGAAAAATAAATTTGTCTACTCTTACCAGTATGTCCTCTATTTTTCCTTCGTGTTGCACATATGATCGATTCGCATCTTGGAGCATCACAGTAGTAGGTTTTGCTCCTCTTATTCCAAGCTATTAGAAAACAAACTTGGGAATTAGATTGATACTTGCTCCAAGGTCGCATAGGGCCTTACCTTCGTAGTGGTTACCAATTGCACAAGTTATTGTAAAACATCCAGGATCCTTCAATTTTGGTGGCATGCGATCGTATAGAATTACCATGCATCCTTCTGTAGCAGCCACTATTCCAAACTAACCTAGCCTCTTTCTCTTAGACACAATGTCTTTCAAGAACTAAGAATAATTAGGCATTTATTCAATTGCCTCTACAAATGGTAAGTTGAAGTGGACTTGCTTTAAAATATCAAGAAATGTCTTAAATTGATGGTCCTGTATTTGCTTTTTCAACCTTTATGGGAAAGCTGGTAGTGGTCTCATCTCTTCTAGGGTTTCTTTAGTTTGGAATTTAATATCTGGAACTACTGTGTCTGTTGCTGTTTCGTCAGCTTGTTCAGGTATTATTGAGTGCTCTGCTGGGGCAGTGTTATCTGTTGTGACATTATCAGTTGATTTAGCATTCAAGTCCTCTTTTTCTAGTTCTTTTGGTGGGAGTTTTTCTGTTGGGCTTTCTACCATCTCTTTCAGTTGTAGACCACTTCTAGTAGTGATTGTTTTACATTGTTCAAGGCCTATTACCTTAGCAACTTCAATATTGCTAGGTAATCCTCCTTGTGGTTTAGTGTTTATGTTCTGGGTAAACTGCCCAACCTGGGTTTCCAGTGCTTTGATAGCAGCTTCTTGGTTCTACAATCTTATCTCAATTCTATTGATGAATGCATCTATTCTTTTGATGAAGTTTCTATTTTCTGCCATGTAAGATTCAGTTTTCATCATAAAAGTTTTCAGTTAATTTTCCAGGGAACTTACAGGCTGCTGCTGATGCATCTATTGCTGGGACAGAGGCTACTGAACTTGCTGTTGCGGCAGATGTATTTGTTTCTAGAATCCTGGGGTTGAGTAATTGGATTTAAGGTATTGTTGGGATTACTCCATAAAAAATTTTGATGCCTCTTCCATAAGGGGTTGTATGTGTTGGACATCATATTGTTTCTTAAGTAGTTTCCAACATACATGCTAGACTCTTGATTCTGCATACACTTAGAAGAATTGTGGTTACCTCCACATAAATTGCAATAAGAATCAATAGCCTTAACCTCATGGGTGTTTTGCTGTAGCTGCATGTTTTGCACCATTTTAGTAAGAGAGGCCAATTGTGCTCCACTGAATTTGATGTTTCTAATTCATTCACTGTGGCTTGGCGTCTTACTCCTCGTCTTGATATCGGGAATTGAAAATCGTTCTTTGCGAGTTTGTTCAAGATTTTAATAGCTTCCTCAGGTGCTTTATCCAGAAGTGTTCCATTTGCCGAGACATCTAACATCATCCTTGTCGGGGTATTGGTGACATTATAAAACATTGTCACTTGTGTCCATAGTGGAAATCCATTTAATGGGCACTTATGAAACAACTCTCTGTAGCGCTCCCATGCCTCGTACATAGGTTCGTCATTAGCCTGTCGAAAAGAAGTGATTTCATTACGAATTGTATTATATAAATTGGTAGGATTAAAGCACTAATAAAATCTCGGCATAATTCACTCCAAGATCCTATTGATCCTGCTAAAATGTTGTTTAGCCAGGTTTTTACCCTATCCCTCAGTGAATAGAGGAAAAACTTCAATCTGAAGATATCTTTATAGACTCCTTGAATTTTGAAAGAGTTGCATATTTCCACGAATGACTTAAGATGTTGTCTGGCATCTTCTGTCATTGACCCATCAAACTGTCCAATAGTATTTAGCATATTGAATATGATAGGTTTTAATTCAAAGTGGGTCGCTTCTATTTCTGGTGTAACTACTCTAGGATTTAACCCATTTAAATCTTCCTCCAGGAAGTCTCTAACAGTTAACTATCGCGGCAGTGGTGGCGGCGGAAGGCCTCCATTGCCGGCAGGTAAGTTTTGGTCTGCTTGATTTCCTTGAAGGCCTGCCATAGCTTCTTCGATTTGTCTCGTCAACCTCTGGTGTGTACGTTCGATTTCTGGATCTAACGCGTAAATGAATAAGTAGGATTGGCCCTGTCATACACCAAAAATAAACTAAAGTAAAATAAAAATAAAAATAAAATAAGTAAAAAGCAAGAAAATAAAAAAAAAATAGTTGTCAATCCCCGGCAACGGTGCCAAAAACATGATGCTTGTTAGATATGCGCAATTTAGTGCAACTGAACACGTCGCCAAGTAATATAAAGCGATGAGTAAATCAAGTATCATCTCTACAGGGATTGGTCTAATTAATATGCTCCCTTTAATCTTCTTGCTCTATAAAGAAATAAAATAAAAACACAAGTGATTGGATTGTGATTAAACTAAATAAAGAAAACTAAATAATATGGAAAAATAGATAGAGAAAGTGGTCAGGATCCAGTTGTATTGTAGAGTGGATTCGGTTGACTTATTTATGCTCAATGCAATTGCTCAACACTGCCTCGACAGTATTGTAGATTACTGCCTTGACAACGATGATGCGTGTCCGCCGCGACAATCTCTTACTCTTGGGAAGATTTTATCAAAGTTCGGCAAATTGTCCTTGAGTGCCTCTGCTTATCTCTAAGTCGAAATACTGTTGATGATTAGTCCTTGATGATACCTGTCAACGTGAATCAATTATAATCACCAACCAATCTCACACTTCTCTTAGTCGCTGAAAGTCTTAACCTATCTCCAGGACGAGTTAGTGTTTCCCGATTGAAACACTGTACTTATTCCTTTTGTGAATCTAACTCTCTCGATATTAGATAAATAGATTACTCACAAACTTCTCTCTTGAGCTCGAATGCAAGAACAAGAATGGCAAAGAATAAGCAAACCCCGAATTTTATTGCATTAGAAACAAGAAACAAAGTTCAACTTCCTCACACTAATACTTTACAACCTTCACCTAAGCCTAAATAAATTTAGAACATAATGTAAAAGTAAAGAAAAACTAAAAGATGAAATCTAAGCTCTCTAATTCTATGAATTGATCGAATGCCCTTCACCTTGGACAGCTAGGTCTTATATAGGCTTGGCCTAGGGCAAACCTTTCCTAAGTAGAATATAACTTGGAGTAGGGAACAAGTCATGTACAAAAATAAAATATTTCCAAGTTTATTCCATCTTGAAGGCTTTCCCGCGATCCTTGGGCTTTTTATCTAGCAACATTCTCCTTATTTTTCTCCTCAGCTTGTCTGCCATATCGCTGCTTGTCTTCTGTTGCGTTGGCATTAGGTCCTGCCTCGGCCTCAGTTTGCTACCACGGCAATGCTTCTTCCTTCACATATACAAAAATGCAGTAAAGCTTGCCTTTTCTGTAAATATTATCTTTAACAGCATAATCCCTAAATATATCATATTAAGTATATGCATTGGTCCAAGTAGGTGTAGAATTGGTGATTAATGCCCATGAAAAGTGTAGAAAGTGATAGTGAGTTGAGTGCTTATCACACCCCCAAACTCAAACTATTGCATGTCCTCAAGTAATGCAAACCATCAATTTGCCGAACCTTATTCTCTCTTGATCTTATGTTTCCATCTATTCTCCCCACCATAACTATGTTTATTCATTAGACTTAACCTTTCGGTTACCTAAGGGTTTACCTAGAAGACAAACTATAAGGTTTTGTGAGTGTGTGCGTTTTTGTGGACAAGTTTGATAAAGGCCTTCTTAGACAAACTCTAAGTTCAAGATAAATAGACTTGGATTTAGTGTATTCTTTTCTAAACAAACAATTCTTGAGCCAATTTCGGGCACCTCAAGGTTGTGTTTTTCTCATTATTATTTCCTTGTTTCTTTTTCTATTCTTTTAAGCATACTAGAGCCAATTTCGGGTACCTCTAGCATGAAGAAGAGTAATTCCTAGAGCCGGTGATAGGCACTTCTAGTCACTTTTCCAAAAAATCTAAGTCTTTATCACCTAAGTATATTAAAATAATCCTTATAGCCAAACAAGTCCCAAAAGTGTTTTAAGGTCAACCTTATAGCAAGATTTTAAGTTTTTCTCCTTAAGTATCCTAGAATTAAGTTCATGCATTAGTCCAAATAGGTGTAGATTGAGTGATTATTTCCCATAGAAGGTGTAAAAAGTGATAATGAATTGAGCACTTATGACACCCCTAAACTCGAACTATTGCTTGTCCTCAAGCAATGTAAACCATCAATTTGCCAAACCTTTTCCTCTTTCGGTCTTACGATTTCATCTATTCTCCCCACCATAACTATGCTTATTCTTAAGCCTTAACCTTTCGATTACCCAAGGATTTACCCGTAATCAAGCAATAAGATTTTGTGAGTGTGTGCGTGTCAAATATGCGCAATTAGTGCAAGTGAATACGTCTCAAGTAATAAAGCGATGAGTATATCGTGTATCGTCTCCACAGGGATTGGTCTACTAAATATGCCTTCTTTTGTTTTCTTGCTCTGTAAAGAAATAAAATAAAGAACACAAGTAATTTGGGGTTTGATTAAACTAACTAAAGAAAACTAAATAAAAAGAGAAAATCAGATAAAGAAAGTGGTCAAAATCCAGTTGTGTTGTATAGTGGATTCAATTGACTCGTTTTTGTCTAATACAATAGCACAACACTGCTTCGGCAATACTACAAATTACTGCCTCAACGGCAATAATGCTCGTCCGCTGCGACAATCTCTTGCTTTGGGGTAAACTTTACCAAAGTTTGGCAAAGTATCCTTTAATGCCTCCGCTTATCTCTAAGTCGAAGTACTGTTAATGACCAGTCCTTGATGATACCTCTCGTCATGAATCAATTATAATAACCAACCAATTCCACACTTTTTTAGCCGCTAAAACTCTAACCTATCTCTAGACCGAGTTAGTGTTTCTCGATTGAAACACCATACTTATTCCTTTCGTGAATCTAACTCTCTCGATATTAGAAAATAGATTACTCACAAACTTCTCTCTCGAGCTTGAATGCAAGAACAAAGAATGACAAAGAATAAGCAAACTTTGATATTTTATTGCATTGAAACAAGAAACAAGGTTCAATCTCTTCACAATAATACTCTACACCCTTCACCTAAGCCTAAAGAAAATTAGAAACAAAGAAAACTCTAAAAGAGGAAGTCTAGGTCTAAGCTCTCTATGATCCGAATTGTTTTTCTCCTTGGACGGCTATGGTTTATATAGGCTTGGTCTAGGGAAAACCTTTCCTACGTAGGAATACAACTTAGAGTAGGGAACAAGTCAAGTACATAAATAAAATATTTCCAAGTTTATTCTAACTAGGAGGCTTTCTGGCGTGGCCTTTATCTTGGGCTTTCCACGTGCTATCCAGCTTCGATCCTTAGACTTCTTGTCTAGCAACATTCTCCTCATTTTTCTCCTCAGCTTGCCTACAATATCGCTACTTGTCCCTTGTTGCTGCCTCGGCATCAGGTCCTACCTTGGCCTCAGTCGTTGCTGCGACAATAGTTTTTCCTGCAAAGATAGAAAAATGCAGTAAAACTTGCCTTTTTTGTAAACATCAACTTTATAAGCATGATTGATGCGTGCTAAAAGATGCACAATTAAGTGCAAGTAAATACATCGTCAAGTAATAAAGTGATAAGCATTTATCGAATATCGTCTCTAGAGGGATTGATATACTTAATATGTTTCCTTTGGTCTTCTTGCTTCTGTAAAAGAAAAGTAAAACACAGATGAGTTGAATCTTAATTTAAACTAAATAAAATAACTAAATAAACTATGAGAGAGATATAAGGTTGGATCCAGTTGTGTTATATTATGGACTTGATTGATCTGCTTCTGTTCCAATGCAGTTACAATGCACTGCCTTGGCAGTACTACAGATACTGTCTCGGCAGCGACAATGTTTCCTATCGCGACAATCTATTGCTCTTGGGCAGAGTTATCAAAGTTCGACAAAGTGTCCTTAAATAATTCCGCTTATCTCTAATTCAAAATACTGTTGATGACCAGTCCTTGATAATACCTCTTAGCGTGAACAATTATAATCACCAACCAATCCCAGACTTCTCTTAACCGCTAAAACTCTTAACCTCTCTCTAGGCCGAGTTAGTATCCTCTAATCAAGTTGAATATCGTACTTATCCCTTTTGTGAATCTAACTCTCTCGATATTAGATAAATGAATTACTCACAAACTTCTCTCTCGAGCTTGAATGTAAGAACAAAGAATGGCAAAGGATAAGCAAACTTTGATCTTTTATTGCATTAGAAACAAGAACAAAGTACAATCTCTTCCAACAAATACTTGACAACCATCACCAAACCCTAGGAAAACCTAGAACATGATGGGAAGAATTATTCCTAAGACTCTCTCAAAATTCGGCTATCTAAATATCTCTATTTTTCGCCTCCCTAAACCCTAGGATGGTTGTGCTTTATATAGGCTTGGCCTAGGGCAAACCTTTCCTAATTAGAGTATAACTTGGAGTAGAGAACAAGTTATGTACATAGGTTAAATATTTCCAAGTTTGATCTTCTAGAAGGTTTTATCCCACATGGCCTTGTCCTTGGGCTTTTGTTGTGTTGTTCAGCCCTGAATCTTGGGCTTCTTGCTTAGCAACGCTCTCCTCAATTTTCTATTTCAGCTATAATCCATATTACCTTTTTCGTCTTTGCTGCCTCGGCATCAGGTCCTGCCTCGGTCTCATTTTGCTGCCTCGGCAGTACTTGTTCCTTCACAAATAAGAGAATGCAGTAAAGTACGCCTTTTCTACAAATATAATCCTTAGTGGCATAATCCTTAAATTCTTCACATTAAGTCCATCTTTGGTTCAAGTAGGTGTAGAATTGAGGATAAGTGTCCATGAAAAGTGTAGAAAGTGATAGTGAGTTGAGCACTTATCTCACACCCAAACTCGAACTATTGCTTGTCCTCAAGCAATGTAAACCATCAATTTGTCAAAATCTATTCTCTCTTGGTCTTATGCTTCCATCTATTCTCTCAATCATAACTATATCTATTCTTTAGACTTAACCTTTCGGTTTTCTAAGGGTGTACTTAGAAGACAAGCTATAAGGTTAGTGTGTGTGTGTGTTTGTGGACAAGTTTGAGTAAAGACCTTAGATAAACTCTAAGTTCAAGTCAAGTAGACTTGGTTTTGGGGTACTCTTCTTGTAGCAACAATTCCTTGAGCCAATTTCGGGCACCTCAAGTATTGTATTTTCTATTTCTTACTTCTTTATTTCTTTTGCTATTCTCTTATGCATTCCAGAGCCAATTTCGGGCACCTCTAGCATGAAGAAGAGTTTTTTCTAGAGCCGATCATAGGCACCTCTAGTCACCTTTCAAAATCTAAGTCTTTATCACCTAATTTCATTAAAAGAATTCCTATAGTTAAACAAGTCCCAAAAGTGTTTTTAAAATTCAACCTTATAGCAAGTTTCTAAGTTTTTTTCCATAAGTATCCTAGAATCAAGTCTTCAAAACAGATCCTAACTATGGTAAGGAGAAAAATTTCTATTTCCTTTAAGAATAACACAAGACAATATTGATGAAGAGCAATGGAAAAGTATGACAACAGTTTTAAATATAGTGGCGGATATAAAACAAAAATTTTATCACTAAAAACTTCCTTTTCATGACAAGGCTGTGGCAGTAGATAGCCTCGATAGTGGCTCTACACCCCTAAACTCAAACCAAGCATTATCCTTAATGCTTAATTTAGGGGTAGGCAGTAGGTAAAAAAAATACAAGCAGATAAAAAAACAGTTTATATAGGTAACAATAAAGAAGAACAATTAATATGATTCGGAAGAACTCTCCTCCATAATTTGTCTCTTCGGTCTGGCTACTGATGGTTGTGCCCTTGGTGATAGTGATGGCTTTGCTCTTCTTGGTGGTTGAACTCTCGTAGGTGTTGCCCTTTTTATTGGGGTATTAACTTCTTCTCCTCCTTCATCGTCTGTATCCATGATTTCTGTGCATCCTTCATTTTCTAGATTTGCCCCGGTATGTTGGATGCTAGGCTTAGCAGTGGATGAGCTCTGATGAATATAGGTATCTATCTCAGTCGATAGACTGCCCATTGATATCGGTGATATTAGGGGAATGTTGAATACTCCCTTTCTCTTCGAAGGTCTTCTACTTGCGGATAATGTTGCGGCAGCGTTTGCTGCCCTAGATGGTCCACCTGTGTGGTATTGCTGCTGCAGTCTAGAGGTAAAGAATGTTCTCAACCCTTGTGCTAGAGTGGTCTCTGTGTAAGGTGTTGCCGTTACAAATATGTTTGTAGGGTATTCTGGAAATTGCACTCCTTGGTTGGGGAAGTTCTGCATCATTATCTGGGCGAGGGTGTTGTTGAAATCTCATTGGTATTCCATGTATATTTGTAGGCGAAGGTCCATGGCTTCCATCCTCTGAAGAATTTCCTGGTAGAGATCTGCTATGGCAGGGGCTTCGGTAGTTCTTGGTATCTCTGCCATATATTGAGCTTCGGTAATGAAGTCAGCAGTAAATTGTTGTGGCGTTGCCTGGACAGGTTCTGCCTGTGTGATCTGCATCACTCTGTGGCAGAATTCTCTCGTCCATCCTTGCCTTGTTGGTGTGTATTCGTCTGTGTCTTCTACTGGTACTCCTACAAAAATGCATAAAGCAAATATTAAACATGGGAAATATAATGGTCCACGTTCCTTTTTACCACAATCATGAATTTCTCGAAGAATGATCTCTCCAACGTTGATGCTCCTCTTGCTGATGATTGACTGGATCAACACCAATCTCTTGCGGTCCACCGTGCTCTTGTGAGAAGTAGGCATGAGGCGTCTCTTGACGAATGTGCATCACAATTTTGCTTCTGGCTTGAGGCTTTGCCTTGTCATAGAACCTCTATGGGCACCGGTTTCCTATGGAGTGTTGTTTTAACAAAGGTCATCCTTGATTAATTCATAATCTTGAGTGGTGATATCGTTCATGAATTCGGCATGTCTATCTTGTCCCGGTGCTAGGCCGTAGAATGCATTAATTGTTTCAGTATCAAGGCATACTGGTCTGCCTCGGCAGTGGATAAAGAGATTGTCCTTGCTTGGTTCATGTGCATAAAGCTCACGCACTATGGTTGCATTGGCTTGCTCGGGTTGAAGGCAGAAGAGTTGCCACTTTTGATATGAATCTTGTTGAACAAATAGTGTTTAATACCGAGATTTTCTTCCTCAGATTGCTAATATCTTTGTTCTTCCCATAGCTGTCGAGCGACAAAAGATTTGTTGAATCTTTCTGTAACAGTGGCGGGGGAAAATTTGTTGTATACTGCCATTGATGATCGTAAGATTGGGAGTTTTGATTGAGAGTTCTAAAAAAATTCAAGACGGATGGTGAGCGTTTTTTGAAAGCAAGAGTAGAATGCTAAAAAAATTAAAGAATGCAAGAGTGAATAATTCAAGAGAAGGATATTGTTTATATAGGCCTCGGCAGTGTGATCGTTTTAACCATTAGCCGTTTTATAGCCGTTTTGAATTTATTACCCGTTAGAAATTACTACCTCGATGGAAAACTCGGCAAATAGCCGTTACATTTTTTCTGCCCGTTGGGATTTCTACGACTTCTAACACTGTTTACTGCCCTCGGCAGAGTTTCTGCTCTGAACTACTTCTCTTTTATTCTTGATTTTATTGTCCTAAAAAGAAAACTTAAATTAACATGTTAATAATAAAAGAAAATTATTACTAGAAAAATAGAAGGCTGAAAATAAAATAAACATATAACTTCTAAATTAAAACTAATCCTAATATAATAAAGTAGAATAGAAGGGAAGAGATTAGGTTACTGGTGGAGTGCATGTAAATGCATCTCCCAAATTGCTTGTCTCTTGTTGGCCTGGTTTTCTCTGTAGTTGTTGGTCAATCCCTTCTTTATTTTCTGCCTCTCCTTTAGTTTTAATTTTCTTACCAAATAGTCTGTCAAGTGTGCTGCCTAGGCAAGATATTTTGGCATCAACTTTTTTTGTTTGGAGGTCTCTGCATTCTTCTAGACCATCATGTTTTTTAATTTGTGGAATGCATTGAGTTTGACTTCCTGGTCATTTACCCTCATTGTTAACTCTCCGTTTTCCATATCTATTAAGGTTCGTCCAGTAGTAAGGAAAGGTCTTCCCAGGATGACCGGTGCATTTTCGTCTACTTCACAATCAAGGACAAGAAAGTCGACAGGGAAAATAAACTTGTCAACCCTTACCAATATATCCTCAATTTTTTCTTTTGGATGCACATAGGATTTATCTGTAAGTTGGAGCAGCATTGTCGTAGGTTTTGCCCTTCCTATACCAAGTTTCTGAAAAACTGATTTAGGCATAAGATTTATGCTCGCTCCTAGGTCACATAGTGTCTTTCCTTCATAATTATTACCAATCGCACAAGGTATGGTAAAGCATCCAGGATCCTTCAGTTTTAGTGGCATGCGATTATGCAGCATTGTCATGCATCCTTCAGTTGCTGCCACCGTCTCAAACTCACCTAGCTTCTTTCTCTTAGACACAATGTCTTTCAAGAATTTAGCATAGTTGGGCATATGTTCAATTACCACAACAAATGGCAAGTTGATGTGGACTTGCTTTAAAATATCAAGGAATTTCTTAAACTGATGGTCATGTTTCTATTTTTTCAACCTTTGTGGGAAAGATGGTGGTGGTCGTGTAACCCCCTTAACCCGGCCTAGATGGAACCAACACTAACGGGTCACACGGAAAATATCGAACCAACCCGTGAAGGTCTGATTCGATAAACAACCCTCAAAACCACTATATATTTTTTTTACTAGATGCACAATTAGTTTCCTATGTATAACGAGTCCATGCAATTCGAGAATGGAAGCACTCAGACTACATTTAATCATTCAATTAAGGTGTATGTAGCTAGGGACCAAAATGTAAATATTTTTATTTTTACACCAAACCTGAAATTCAATCTACCAAAATGCAATTAAACTTGCATAACATACAGATAACGAAATTCAGATCAATCGGAGCATCATAGCATCACCAATTTTGTAATTTAAGATTAAGGACCTATTTGTAAAACAGGTAAATGTCTTGGTACTACACTCATCTTTGTTTAATTGTTATAAAGTTAAATTATCGTCTTGCATTATGATGTCATATCAACTCAACATGGTATACATAGCTTCTATACTCGACTATGTGAAATTATACGATCTAACGTGCCACAGAACAACTCTAAAATTTCACATTCTGGTCATAGGTATCGATACCACCAGAGCTGGTATCGATACCTTTTTGAAAATAATTAATTTTGACAATTCGAAGCTTAATGGTATCGATACCACCTTGGATGGTATCGATACCGGTCTGTCTAGTGACATAAATGCATCGAACGGTCGTTTGATGATGCCCCTTTTTAGCCTTGGGGTATCGATACCACCACAGGGTGTACCGATACCCCTGCCTAGAAGCACAAATTCGAACATTTTTAAAGGGGGTTTCATGCACTTAACACAACCAACAATTACCGCACTACATTTATAAATCCTAAGCATAATAACATCATAAACCACATCATCATTAACATCTAGAACTTCAAAGAATCTATAGGCATACTTCCTAATATTTTATTGGAAACAAGAGTGTTTATGCTTGTGTAAGTGTGCATACTTTAAGCATATAGAACAATCATGTATAGACATTCTTTAAGCAATCTAAGGTAATCTCAAAATTCATCAACAAAAAAGGCAAACACCGAAGAAAATGTCTTATTACAAAACTTCACCAACCAAACACACTCTCATATGGGGTTCGATCTACACATTGCCAAGCCCCAACTTATTTCCCAAAATCATGCCAAAATATTGTAATCCTTTTCCTTGATCCTCTTGCTCCAAATGTCTTTAATTTTTTGTAAAGATAAAAGTAGAGCTTAAGCACATCATGCTTAGTGAGGAGGCTCTAACAAAAACATTAATGCATCTATTTAAACCGTAATGGAACCATAATTTGTAATGCACCACTAAATTATACATGCTTGTCATTTTATATTTATGTTCATAAACTAAAGCTCTTCCTTGTGCATGCATAACATTATCAAAACAATTCAAGAATGATACATAATGTTCTCTTTGAATCCATGAATGCATATTGGCTTCTAGTGATCACTTTTTGTGAACCTTAAGTTCACCAAATACACGGATCTAGAGACCATTAGTCTCGTCGTGACACAAGTCACATTTACATAACACAAAGTCAACTTACTGGCTCTACCACGTACGGTTGGACACAAAGTTACCCTTGTTACGTGTAGGCGACTCTACCACGCACGATTGGACACATAGTCACCCTTGTTACGTATAGGCAATATTCCATATTTTCAATAATGTTTATAGTGCACTCAATCTTAATGACATATCATTCGTATTCGAGTCTAAAGTTAGTGTCACTAAGCCAATATCATAATCAAGTGTGCATGGTAATTTTCTACTCATAATGCACACATAATATGTTCAACAAGTGAACCAAATGTCATCCCCAACGACACCATCATATATAAGGCAACTAACCACATTATATTCCAAATCAATTCTCACATTTCCATAACCATGGATGCTTTAATAAAAAATGCATTTCAACAAAATTGTCTCATGCATGCATCAATTCAAAATCAGGTTTATGCATTTCCAAAATCTCATTGAACTAACAACATCAATGCCTTTACCGAATATAGCCGAAATTCATGCTCATATATTAAAATCATGTACTTTACTTAGTCTTGAACTATGGAAAGTTTTCACACTCTTTCATAGTCCCCAAAACAGAATCGTACCAAATGCGACTCACTTTAAGTCCGAAAACACTCACCAACAAGCAAAAAGAGCTTCCGTCGATATTCCGATGACCACGCCAAAGCACCAGCACTTAAGCACCTTTTTGAACTACCTCTATAAAGTTAAAAACAGAGCATTCTCACATTATAACATGCTTAAACCATCAGCCGTATCAAACCTCCACAATACCACCGAAAAACCTAGCTAAAAACACCGAAACCTAGCCGAAACGTATCCGAAATATCATCAGCCCAAAACCTAATGATTCTTACATCAAATCCACATCAATTATGAACCAAAATCACATCTAAAGCATATTTATACCTCCAGCAACATTAAAATACCTAAAACAATCCCTAAAAACAACGAAAACCATCTTTAAACAACACCGATTGCACTATTCCGGGATTAAATTAATGTGCCATCAATTCAATGCTCATTTAATCATTTAATTGACAAAATAACATAATTAAATCAACCTAGTTACAGCATTGAATGAGATCTAAAAGGATTTCAACAAAAATAATTATAAAATCATTAGATCTAGAATTTAAAACATAAAATCAAGTTCCAATTGATAATTAACAAGCTAATACTTGGGAATTTTAATAAAGAACCTTAGAAAGTAAAGAAAATTTAGTAAATTACCTTTGAGATCTATCCACCAAAAAGATGAGAATTTCTCTTCTTGGGAATTTCAATAAAGAACCTTAAAAAATGATGAAAATTTAGTAAATTACCTTTGAGATCTATCCACCAAAAAGATGAGAATTTCTCTTCTTGATTCTTTGCAAATTGTTGCCGATTTAGTAAAATTGATGATTAGGCTTTGTAAAGAATGAAGAGATGATTAGAATGAAGTAATTTTTGTTGAAAAAGGTGGAAAAATCAGCAAGAAATTGAAGATAATCGATGAAGAAGATGGAGAGAAAATGAGAGAAAAAGATGAGAGAAAAGAAGTGGTTATAGAAGAAAAGAAAAGAAAATGAATTATCATCTTTTTAAAACTATTTATAGAAAACAATTTTGGTAGATAAATCATTAATTAAAAATAAATTAGGTTTATGGCCCTCTAAGGATTCTAAGTATAGCTTGCTTTTCAATTTAGTCACTAAAAATAGAAATTTTCGAAAATTACAAATTAAATCCTCCATTCTTTTCCAAAAATTACAATTTGATCACTAGTGCACAATTAGGCACAATTAAAAATCAATTTAAAGTTCAAATTATATTCTTTTAATTTTGAATCATCTTTTTAATTTTTTTAAACATACTCCAAAATTGTTACTTTTCTAATTAAAATATTTTTATTTGATATTTCCCCAGAATAACGAACCAAAGAACCCAATTCAACCCGAATCGAATTCTCCTAACTAATACCCAAATACTAACCCCACAATCGGGATGTTACAACTCTCCCCCTTTTAAGAAAATTTCATCCTCGAAATTCTTACCTGAAGCAAACAAGTGAAGAAACTGCTCCTCCATGCTTTTCCTTGTCTCCTAAGTTGCTTCATCAACACCTCAGTGTTTCCAAAGCACCTTAACCAAATCTATGGTCTTTCCCCGAAGAACTTTTATATCCACATCCAAAATCCCCACTGGTTCTTCCTCATAACTCATATCCGCCCTTAACTAAATCTCCTCTACTGGAACAACATGAGAAGGGTCTGATCTATATCTACGAAGCATCGAAACATGGAAAACATCATGCATCCTACTCAATTCCTCTGGCAACCTCAACCTATAAGCAACAGAACCAATACGCTCTAACACCTCATATGGTCCAATAAAACGAGGACTCAACTTACCTTTATGCTCAAATCTTATGACTTTCTTCCACCATGAAACCTTAAGAAACACTTTGTCCCCAACAACATACTCTATCTCTCTGTGCTTTAAATCGGCATAGGACTTCTGCCTATCTGAAGCTTCCTTAAGCTTAGCACAAATAAGCTTAATCTTCTCATCTGTATCTTTTAAAACTCGAGGCAAAGAAACATAATTTTGCCCAACTACCTTCCAACACAAAGGTGTACAACACCTACGCCCGTATAAAGCCTTAAACGGTGCCATTTGTATACTCGCCTGAAAGCTATTGTTATATGCAAACTCCACCAAAGGCAACTGTTTCTCCCAAGAACCTTGAAACTCAATGATACAACACCTCAACATATCCTCCAAAGTCTGAATAACACGTTCAGACTGACCATCTGTCTGTGGATGATAAGTTGTAGTAAAGCTAAGCCTTGTACCTAAAGCAGCCTGTAAACTCCTCCAAAACTTAGATGTAAACCGCGGATCTCTATCCGATATGATCGACTTAGGTACCCTATACAACCTTACCACCTCAGAAATATACAAATCCACCAACTTATCCATGGAGTACGTTGTATGCACGGCAAGAAAATGTGCATATTTCGTAAACCTAACAACAATCACCCATATAGAATCCTTTTTGGACGGTGTTAAAGGCAACCCCATCAAAAAATCCATTGTAACTCTCTCCCACTGCCATTCTGGAACTTGAACCGATTGCAACAAACCTACAAGGAACTGATGTTCAGATTTCACCCGCTAACACACTATACACCGAGACACAAACTCTGTCACATCTCTCTTCAAACCAAACAAAAGTATACACCTTTGAGATCTCTATACATATTCACACCACCCGGATGCATAGCAAATGGACTAGTATGAGCTTCTACTAAGATAGCTTGCCTCAACTACTGATCATCCGGTACCATAGTCTGACCTCTAAAACACAACACCTCATCATCATAAAAATGATACTCGGTCTACCCTCAACGATATCCTCCACATAAGGCACCAAAGACTCATCCTCTAGCTGTTTCACCTTTATCATTTCGGCCAAGATAGGTTTAACTTGTAACTCCGCTACTAAACCACCTTCCTTAGAAATACTCAACTTAGAAAACATCGCTCTCAACTCAACCGCCGCCTTACGGCTCAAAGCATCAGCTACCACATTGTCTTTCCCCGGATGATACTCAATAGACAAATCATAATCCTTAAGCAACTCCATCCATCTATATTGCCTAACGTTTAGATCCTTCTACGACATGAGATACTTCAAACTCTTATGATCCGTGTATATAGTACACTTCTCACCATACAAATAATGTCTCCAAATCTTCAGAGCAAAGACCACCGCCGCAAGCTCGAAATCATGTGTCGGATAATTCTTCTCATGTACCATTAACTGTCTAAAAGCATAAACCACAACCTTCCCTTCCTGCGTCAAAACATACTCGAGACCAACATACGATGCATCACTATAAACCAAAAAATCTTTATCAGACTCGGACTGAACCAACACCGGAGCACTAGTCAAAACCTCTTTCAACTTCCCAAAACTCCTTTGTTAACTTTCTTTCCAAGCAAAAGGAACCTTCTTTTGCAATAGCTTGGTCATAGGAGCAGTAATGCTCGAAAAACCCTGAACAAACCTACGATAATACCTGGCCAAGCCTAGAAAACTCTGAACCTCCAACACAGACCTTGGTTGCTTCCAACCCATAACAACCTCAATCTTCTTTGTATCAACAGTAATACCCTTTTTCGACACCATATGACCAAGAAACACCACCTCCTTTAACCAAAACTCACATTTACTCAGCTTGGCATACAACTGGTTCTCCTTAAAGCTTGCAGCACAGTCTGCAAATACCGATCATGATCTTCCTCAGTACGTGAATACACGAGAATATCATCTATGAATACCACCAAAAATAGGTCCAAGTATTCATGAAACACTTGGTTCATCATATCAACAAAAGCAGCATGGGGCATTCGTCAACCTAAACGGCATCACAAAAAACTCATAATGGCCATACCTTGTCCGAAAAGTCGTTTTCAACACATCTTCTTCTTTCACCTTTAACTGGTAGTACCCCGACCTTAAATCAATCTTCGAGAACACACTTGCTCCCTGAAACTGATCAAACAAATCGTCGATCCTTGGAAAAGGATACTTATTCTTCACGGTCAACTTGTTCAGTTGCCATTAATCAATGCACATTCTCATAGTGCCATCCTTCTTCTTCACAAACAACATTGGCGCACCCCAAGGTGATACGCTCGGTCGGATAAAACCTCGATCAAGCAACTCCTACAACTGCATCTTCAACTCCTTCAACTCCTTAGGTGCCATGCGATAAAGAGCAATAGACACCAGATTAGTACCAGCATACAACTCAATACTAAACTCCACATTGCGATCGGGAGGTAATCCTGGCAACTCTTCAGGAAACACTTTCAGAAAACCGTGTACCGTTCGAATGTCCTGTACTGGAACCTCTCCTATCCTCGAGTTCATCATATATGCTAAATATACCACACCACCATGTTGCATCAACTTCTCAACTTCTAAAGCCGAAACCACATTGGACAAAATTTCGGTATACTCACTCCTTACCACAACCTCATCACCATCCAATAACCTCAAAGTAACCCGCTTCTTTTCAAAATCCACCACTGCTCTATGCTCCGTCAACCAATCTACACCCAAGATGAGATCAAAACCATGAAACGGTAGCTCCATCAATTCCACCTCAAAGACATGCCCTTGCACCTCCAGCGGACACCTTCAATACAACCTCCTTACAGTCACCATCTCACAAATAAAACTAGTAACCACAACTCCCATATCTAAAACCTTAACAGGGATATCCAACAAATATGCATACTCACACAAAACATACGAATGCGTAGATCCCGAATCTATCAAAGAAAACAACGGTGCATTTTGCAAAGAAAAGGTACCTGCACCCACATCTGTAGCATTACAGGCCCTACGCTGAGCATAGACTCTATGACCACCACCTTGCATCTGGAATGGACCTCGACCTCCACCGCATCCTCTACCAGGTAACTGTAGCCTCAGCTTGATTACCATCTTCACTAGCAAACTTCGGGCAATCTTGCTTCTGGTGATCCTTAGATCCACAACCAAAGCATGCACCAGAGGCCTACCAACACTCTCCCGGATGGCACTTAGGACATATGTTACACACCGGGATATCACCACCACCTCTACCAGGCTGCTGCGCACGAACACCGTATCCAAGATCACCACGACATTGGTCCGCTCGGTAACGGTTGTCCCAAAATCACTTACCCATGTTACCCTGACTACTAGCCTCAGTAGGACTTTTACCAACATCGGAAGACTTCCTAGCTTCCCTCAAAGACTCCTCAACATCTTTGGCACGATTTACGAACACATCAAACTCAGAATACTCAGCAGCTAGCAAATATGTCTTAATCTCTGGATCCAAGCCATATCAGAACCTGTCACACCTCTTACGCTCCGTAGGAACTAGCTCAGGAGCATAATGATTCAATCTAATAATTGTATCTCATACTCAGCTACGGACTTAGCACCCTGCATCAAAGCCATAAACTCCCTTTTCCTAGCATCCTCGTACTGGGGACCCATAAACTTCTGCATAAAAGCGGTCCTGAAGTACTCCCATGTTAGGTTAGCAGCAACTACACCCGCTTTCTAGGTAATCCACCACCTATATGCATCACCCTGGAGCAGAGAAATTACACAACCCATCCTATGGGTATCCTGACAATTCATCTGGTCAAGAATCCTCTCCGTGCTACCCAACCATTCCTCAACTGAACTCGGGTCAGAACCACAAAACTTGACACCACCCAAGCTACGCAAACGCTCCAGTGATAGCCCAGGGGTAACTACTACGGTAGGAATAAGAGCCGGAATGTGCACCCTAACCATAGAAACCTGAAACGCTCCCTTCATCGCCTGAATGAACGGGGTGAACTCTCTGATCTGTCCTTCTAAAGAGACCAGAGGAACACCAATAGGTGGCACGCCAATAGGTGGAGGAGGTGGAAACGGCTCCTCTCTTGTAGTCGCCTCACCCTCTACCTGACCATCAGTGATCAAGCTCGCACTAGCACGCGTCTCGCGTCTCGGAAGCATATCTCAAGAACTTCATACATGAAATTTAAAACATAATATTAAAATAAATTAAACTTACATTCGGGCAAGACCAAGGAAAAATTGAAGAGCATCAGAAAATATGCTGGCATTGGCAATGTGTAACCGATAACCCCAGTTTAACCATTATTATTCATAGCATAATCATCATGAATAAAGTTTTTGCATAATAACAACATAACATGCCTAATCACACTTATCATGCTCAATCGCATATTTAAACACACAACTTAGCAAACCTATTACACACTCTTATTAACTTATTCACACTTTTATGAACCTGGCTCTGATACCACCAAATGTAACCCCCTTAGCCCGGTCTAGACGGAACCGACACTAACGGGTCATACGGGGAATATCGAACCAAACCCGTGAAGGTCTAATTCGATAAACAACCCTGAAGACCACTATATATTTTTTTACTAGATGCATGATTAGTTTCCTATGTATAACGAGTTCATGCAATTCGAGAATGGAAGCATTCAATCTACATTTAATCATTCAATTAAGGTGTATGTAGCTAGGGACCAAAACATAAATATTTTTATTTCTACGCCAAACCGTAAATTCAATCTACCCAAATGCAATTAAACATGCATAGTATACACACAATGAAATTCAAATCAATCGGAGCATCATAGCATCACCAATTTTGTAATTTAAGATTAAAGACCTATTTGTAAAATAGGTAAATATCTTGGTACAACACCCATCTTTGTTTAATTGTTATAAACTTAAGTTATCATCTTGCATTATGATGTCATATCAACATAACATGGCATGCATAGCTTCTATACTCGACTATATGAAATTATACGATCTAACGTGCCACAAAACAACTCCAAAATTTCATAATCTAGTTAGGGGTATCGATACCACCAGGGCTGGTATCGATACCTTTTTGAAAATAATTAATTTTGACCATTCGAAGCTAAATGGTATCGATACCATCTTGGATGGTATTGATACTGGTCTATCTAGTGGCATAATTGTATCGAACGATCGTTCGATGCTGCCTGATAGGCATGGTATAAGCGCTATTTTGAGTGCAAGTGTACACATTATCAAGTAATAAAATGATAAGCATATCGTGTATCGTCTCCACAGGGATTGGTATACTTAATATGTCTTCCTTCATTCCCTTGCTCCTAAGAATAAAATAAAAACACAAATAAGATGATTTATTTTATCTAACTAAATAATTAAATAACAAAACATAAAATAAAGAGTTGAGAACGATTATAGAGAAAGCAGGTAGGATCTAGTTGCGTCAATTAGTGGATTCAATTGATCTTCTTCTTGTCCAATGCAATCGCACAATACTGCTTCGATAGTACTGCAGATACCGCCGCGACAATCTCTTGCTCGTGGGCAGAAGTATCAAAGTTTAGCAAAGTGTCCGTAAGTGACTCCGCTCATCTCTGATCCATAGTACTGTTGATGCTCGGTCCTTGACGATACCTCTTGGCGTAAACCAAAGATAACCACCAACCAATCCAACACTTCTTTTAGCTACTGAAACTCTTAACCTACCCTTTAGTGCCTCCATAAGGGTATAGGCCGAGTTAGTGTCGTCGACACCGTACATATCCCTTTGTAGCATTCCCATGCCTCGTACATAGCTTCATCATCAGCCTGCCGAAAAGAGGTAATTTCATTACGAATTCGATCATATAAATTTAAAGGATTAAAGCGTGAAATGAAATCGCGGCATAATTCACTCCAAG
This sequence comes from Abelmoschus esculentus, assembly GCA_035048815.1. Taxonomy (NCBI): domain Eukaryota; kingdom Viridiplantae; phylum Streptophyta; class Magnoliopsida; order Malvales; family Malvaceae; genus Abelmoschus; species Abelmoschus esculentus. The sequence goes on along the minus strand of JAUCBN010000007.1, from coordinate 12,725,696 downwards.
ATCTTATTGATCCAATTGGAATGCTATTTAACCAGGGTTTTGCCCAATCCCTCAGTAATAGGGGAATAGCTTCAATCTTAAGACATCTTCATGGACTCTTTGAGTTTTGAAAGAGTTACAAATTTGCATGATTTAAGATGTTACTTGGCATCTTCTGTCATAGACCCACCAAACTGTTCAATAGTATTTAGCATATTGAACATGATAGATTCTAGTTCAAAGTGGGTTGCTTCTATTTCTGGTGTAACCACTCCAGGATTTAACCCATTTAGATCTTCCTCTAGGAAATCTCTGACAGTGAGCTGCCAAGGTAGTGGTGCGGAAGGCCTCCATTGCCGGCAGGTAAATTCTGATCTCATTGATTCCCTAGATGGCCTTCTATAGCTCCTTGGATTTGTCTCCTCAACCTTTGATGTGTATGTTAGATTTATAGATCTAACGCGTACAAAGGATTGGTAGGGATAACCCTGGTCATTCACCAAAAATAAACCAAAGTAAAATAAAAATAACAAAAGAAAACAAGAAAATAAAGAAAACAAAATTTAGTTACCAATCCCTGGCAACGGCGCCAAAAATTTGATGCGTGTCAAATATGCGCAATTCGTGCAAGTGAACGCGTCGCAAGTAATAAAGTGATGAGTATATCATTTATCCTCTCCACAGGGATTGGTCTACTCAATATGCCTTCTTTTGTCTTCTTCGTCTATAAAGAAATAAAATAAAGAACACATGTAATTTGGGGTTTGATTAAACTAAATAAAGAAAACTAAATAAAAAGAGAAAATCAGATAAAGAAAGTGGTAATCTCTTGCTCTTGGGTAGACTTTACCAAAGATCGACAAAGTATCCTTTAATGCCTCCTCTTATCTCTAAGTCGAAGTACTGTTGATGATCAGTCCTTGATGATACCTCTCGGCGTGAATCAATTATAATCACTGATGAGTGTTTAAAAAGGCTATTATTTACTATTCTTTTCCTAAACAATATGTACTCATTATCCACTAATTTAAACTGATATATATACTTATTGTCCAATAATTGATATTTTGCTGCCACAACATATAAAGATGATATTTGTGAGAAAAGAAGGCTTTATGGCATATTTTTTGTGTAGTTGCAGGAACTACCTGCCGAGGAAGCAGCAGTGCCGAAGGTAGAACCAATACCGAGGCAACAGCATTGCCGAAGGCAGAAGCAATACCGCGGCAGCAGAAGTTCCAGTACTGATGCTGGTCAATTGAAAGAGAAAAATAAGCTGAGAATGCCTGGACTTGAAGCGTTTGGATTGGAGCTGATTAGCATGTGAAAAGATCAAGTCAAAGGCCATGCGGGAATAGTCTTCTAGATAGAATTAAATTTGGAAATATTATATTTTTATTACTTGCTTCCTACTCCAAGTTATATTCTACTTAGAAAAAGTTACCCTAGGTCTAGACTATAAATACATGAGTCGTCCAATGTATAGAGGAGAGTCGAATTAGAGAGAAAGCTTTATCCTAAGAATTGTGTTCTTCATTACAATATGTTCTAAGCTTTCTTAGGGTTAGGTGAAGGTTGTTGAATATTAGTGTGAGAAGATTGTATTTGTTTCTTTGTTTCAATACAATAAATAATATCAAAGTTTGCTTATCCTATTGCCATTCTTTATTCTTGCATTCAAACTCGAGAGAGGAGCTTGTAAGTAATTTATTTATCTAATATCGAGAGAATTAGATTCACGAAAGGGGTAAGTGCGGTGTTGTAGACACTAACTCGGCCTAAATATAAGATAAGAGTTTCAGCGGCTCAAAGGAGTATGAGATTGGTTGGTGAATATAATTGATTCACGCCGAGAGGTATCATCAAGGACTGATTATCAACAGTATTTTGACTTAGAGATAAGCGGAATCATTCAAGGAAACTTTGCCAAACTTTGGTAATTCTACCCAAGAGCAAGATATTGTCGCGGTAGAAAATATTGTCGCTACCGAGATAGTATTTGCAGTACTGCCGAAGCAGTGCAGTGCCATTGTATTGAACAAGGACAGATCAATCGAATCCACTATATGACACAACTGGATCCTACCCATTCTCTCTATTCGTTCTCAACCCTTTATTTAAGCTTTTATTCTTTAGTTATTCAACAAATCTTTTTACTTGTGTTTCTATTTTATTAACTTAAGGAGCAAGGAAGTAGAAGGAGGCATATTAAGTATACCAGTCCCTGTGGAGAATGGTATTCGATAAATACTTATCATTGTATTACTTGACGTGTACACTTATACATAATTACGCTTTTTTTACACGCGTCAAGTTTTTAGCGTCGTTGCCGGGGACTGACAACTAAATTTTGTTTTCTTTAATTTTCTTGCTTTTAAGTTGTTATTATATATAAAATATATATATATAAAGAAATTTAATCTAATTTATCTTCGGTGTATGACCAGGGCTAACCCTAGCACTCTCTTACGAGATATCAACTCAGAAATCGAAAGGACTTACCAAAGACTGAGAAGACAGATCCAAGGAGCCATGGCAGTGAATCTAGGAAATCAGAACCTACATGAAGACATTGGAGGCCAGCAACAACAACATTTGCCGCAACCATTGCCGCGACAACTAACTGTCAGAGACTTTCTGGTGGAAGATTTAAATGGATTAAACCCTGGGGTTGTTACACCAGAGATTGAGGCAACCCACTTTGAACTTAAACTAGTAATGTTCAATATTCTCAATACTATTGGACAATTCAGTGGGACTATAACAGAAGATGCCAGGCAGCATCTCAAATCCTTCATGGAAGTATGCAATTCTTACAAAATCCAAGTAGTACATGAAGATATTTTGAGGCTGAAACTCTTCCCCTATTCACTGAAGGATAGGGCCAAAACCTGGTTAAACAGTATTTCGGCAGGATCAATTGGATCTTGGAGTGAACTCTATCGATAATTTATTACGAGATTTAATCCTACAAATTTATATGATAGAATCTGTAATGGAATTACTTCATTTAGACAGGCTGATGACAAACCTATGTACGAGGCTTGGGAACGCTACAGAGAGTTACTGAACATATGTCCACTACATAGATTCCCATTATGGACGCAAGTGACCATGTTTTATAATACCACCAATTCCCCGACTAGAATGGTGTTGGATGTCTCAGCAAACTGCACACTCCTTGACAAAGCCCCGGACAAAGCAATAAAGATTCTGAACAAACTCCCAAGGAACGGTTTCCAATTTTCTACTTCAAGGAGAGGAGGATTAAGACTCCATGTCACGGTAAACGAGTTAGAAACCAACAATTCGGTGGCAACACAGTTGGCATCTTTAACAAAAATAGTTCAGAACATGAAAGTACAACAGAATACTCAAGAAGTGAAGACTATAAATTCTTTTGAGTATATGCAAGATGAGGAAACTAGATTTTATGTGGGAAATTATAACCGGAATAATAACATGATGTCAAATACATACAATCCGGCTTGGAAAAGGTACCCAAACTTTTCATGGAGCAACCCAAACAATGCTTTAAACCCCACCAACCATACCTCCAATTAGCAGCCACTGCCGCAGTAGCAGATGCAACAGTTACTACCACAACAGCAAATGCAACAACAACAACAGCCTTTGAATTCACTGGAGAATACTCTCAAGGCTTTTATTATGAAAACTGAATCATATATGGCTGAGAACTGTAACTTCATCAAGAAGACTGATAACTTCTTGAACAGAACAGAACAGAGATGAGGCTACAAAACCAAGATGCTGCAATAAAATCATTAGAAACCCAAATTGGTCAATTCGCTATAAGAAAAAATACAAGACCACAAGGGGGATTACCTAGCAATATTGAAGTTGTTAAGGGAATGGGCCATGAACAATGCAAGACAATCACAACAAGAAGTGCTCTACAACTGAAAGAAACGATGGGCAATTCAGCAACCAAAGCTCCCCAAAGCAACCAACATAAGCTTAGAATGCCACCCAAATTGAAGGACCCTGGTTGTTTCATCATACCTTGTGCGATTGGGAATAACTATGAAGGAAAGGCCCTATGTGAACTTGGAGCAAGCATCAACCTAATGCCCGAATCAGTTTTCCAAAAGCTCAACATAGGAATGGCAAAACCAACAACAGTGTTACTCCAACTTGAGGATCGATCATATGTGCACCCCGAAGGAAAAATCGAGGATATACTGGTAAGAGTCAATAAATTTATTTTTCCAGTTGACTTTCTTGTCCTTGATTGTGAAGCATATGAAAAAGCATTGATCATTGATGAGTGCCTAAAAGGAAGTTATTTACTACCCTTCTTATGGTACTTTATGCACCAATTATACACCCACTTGAACTGAATCATATACTCTTTGCTCATATATTGGATATTCCATTATAACCACATACAAAGTTAATATTTATAGAGAATGCAGATATTATTATAATTTTTGTACATGCAGGAATATCCAGAGCCGAAGCGACAGTAAAGCTATGTTGAGGCCGAGGTAGAAGACTGGCCGCGGTAGAATCTAGTGTGGCAGCACCAACAATAGAGGCGCATTGAAAGATAAAAATCTAGAGAATATTCTGGAAGACACAGCGCATTAATTGGACCAGGCTAGCGTGCTCAAAGCCCAATTCAAAGACCAAGCAGGAAATCCTTTCTAGAAGGCGGCAAACTTGGAAATATCAGAATCCTTGAAGAAGACTTGTTCCCTACTCCAAGTTTAAGTCTATTTAGGAAAGGTTTGCCCTAGGTTAAGACTATAAATAGACTAGCCGGCCATATTATCTAGGAGAGCCGATTTATAGAGAAAACCCTTCCTCCCTAAGAATTATACTTCCACGATAACATGTTCTAAATTTCTTAGGGATAGGTAAAGGTTGTTGATATTAGTGAGAGGAGATTGATTCTTGTATTCTTGTTCTTATGCAATAAAATCAGAGTTTGCTTATCCTATTTCCGTTCCTTCTTATTGTATCCAAGCCCGAGAGGGAAGTTTGCAAGTAATTTATTTATCTAGCATCGAGAGGTGTAGATTTACGAAAGGGATAAGTGTAGTATCGGTGACACTAACTCGGCCTATACCCTTGTGGACGCACTAAGGGGTAGGTTAAAGAGTTTCAGCAGCTAAAAGAAGTATTGGATTGGTTGGTGGTTATCTTTGGTTTACGCTGAGAGGTATGTCAAGGACTGAGCATCAACAACACTTTGACTCAGATATGAGCGGAGTCACTTACTGACACTTTGCTGAACTTTGATTCTTCTACCCATGAGCAAGAGATTGTCGCAGCAGAGGAGCACCAGCATTGCCGAGGCAGTATCTGCAGTACTATCGAAGTAGTGTTTTGCGATTGCATTGTACAAGAAGAAGATCAATTGAATCCACTAATTAACACAACTGGATCCTACCCACTTTCTCTATAATCGTTCTCAACCCTTTTCATTTTATGTTTTGTTATTCATTATTTAGTTAGATAAAACAAACCATCTTATTTGTGTTTTTATTTTATTCTCAGTAGCAAGGGGACGAAGGAAGACATATTAAGTATACCAATCCCTGTGGAGATCATACACGATGTACTTATCATTTTATTACTTAGCGACGTGTACACTTACACTCAAAATAACGCTTATACCACGCTTATCAAGTTTTTAGCGTCGTTACCGGGGATTGGCAACTGAATTTTGTTTTCTTTAATTTTCTTGCTCTTTAATTATTAGTTATCTAACTTTAACTTTAGTTTTATTTTATTTTTATTTTTACTAATTTTTTTTATTTATTTGGTTTATGACCAGGGCAAATCTGAGTGGACCATTGTACGAGTTGGATCCTGAGAATGAACGTACAAGACATAATCTAAGACGAAATCTATTCCAAACTATGGACAATCCACCTAGAGGACCTGTTGATCATAATGTACTGCCGCCAACAATGAAACAGCACCCAATGCCTCATCCATTGCCGAGGCAGCCCACTGTTAGAGACTATCTAGTGGAGGATCTAAATGGACTTAACCCTGGCGTAGTTACCCCGAAGATTGAAGCAACTCACTTTGAGCTTAAACTAGTAATGTTCAACATGTTAAACACAATTGGACAATTTGGTGGGTCTGCTACTAAAGATGCAAGGCAGCATCTTAAATCCTTCATGGACGTGTGCAACTCTTTTAAGATTCAAGGAGTTCATGAAGACATTTTGCGCTTAAAATTGTTCCCCTATTCACAGAGGGATAGGGAGAAGACTTGGTTGAATGGAATCCCAGCAGGATCAATCGGCTCTTGGGAAAAACTTTGTCGAGAATTCATTACAAGGTTCAATCCAATAAATCTCTATGACCGCATTCGTAATGAAATTGCATCATTCCGGTAAGATGAAGATGAACCGATGTACGAGGCATAGGAACATTACAGAGAACTATTAAACAAGTGCCCCTTACATGGTTCTCCCTTGTGGACGCAAGTTTCCATGTTCTATAATGCTACCAATGCTTCCACAAGGATGATACTAGACACTTCCGCAAATGAGACACTTATAGATAGAGCACCCGCAGAAGCCATTGAAATTCTGAACAAACTCGCAAGGAACGATTTCCAATTTCCCACATCGAGGCGAGGAGGAATGAGACGTCATGCCAAGCTCATGAATTAGACACATCAAGTTCGGTGGCAACCCAATTGGCTTCTCTGACCAAGATGGTTCAGAATATGCAAAACCAAAGAAGCATACATGAGGTTAAGGCAGCCAACTCATCAGATTATATGCCAGATGGGGAGACCGGCCTATACGTTGGAAATTATAACAGAAACAATCCAATAATGTCCAACAATTATAACCCATCTTGAAAAAGGCATCTAAACTTCTCTTGGAGTAACCCTAACAATGCCTTGAATCCGACTACCCAATCCCCTGGATTTCAGCATCAGAACCAGAACCTGCCGCAGTAGAATACTCGGTAGTCCATGTCGCAGCAGCAGGTACAACAACAACAGTCTCTGAATGCACTGGCTGATTCTCTCACAACTTTCATGTTAAAGACTGATGCCTACATGATGGAGAATAGCCACTTCATGAAACGTACTGATGACTTCATGAACAGAACGGAGATGAGACTGCAGAACTAGGAGGCTACAATAAAATCCCTAGAAACCCAGGTTGGTCAATTTGCCCAATGCCAAAATACTCAACCACCAGAAGTGGCCTATAGCTGAAAAATAAAGAGAGGACCTCAACTGAAAGAGTCCAACCAGAACAACAACTATATGAGGACTCAGAGGCTGAGCAAGACACTACCGAAAGCTCTGCCACGACAATAGAACCAGCAGTATCAGAACCTTCTGCCGAGGCAGCTGCAGAAAAATTCATCCCAGGTATAAAACTCAATATCCAAGGAAACCTGGAGGATATCAGACCACCACCTCCTTTTCCACAGAGGGTAAAGAAGCAAAAATAGGACCACCAATTTCAAAAGTTCCTAGACATCTTGAAGCAGGTCCATATTAACTTGCCCTTAGTTGAGGCGATTGAACAAATGCCCAACTATACCAAGTTTTTAAAGGACATAGTATCCAAACGATGAAGGCTAGGAGAATTTGAAATGGTGGCAGCCACTGAAGGTTGTATGGCAATGCTACATAATCGCATGCCACCCAAACTAAAAGATCCTGGCTGCTTCAGAATTCCCTGTGCAATTGGAGATGGTTATAAAGGAAAGGCCCTATGCGACTTGGGAGCAAGCATCAACTTAATGCCCAAATTAGTTTTTCAGAAACTCGGAATTAGACGGGCGAAACCAACAACAATATTGCTCCAACTTGCGGGTCGGTCTTATGTGTATCCTAAAGGCAAAATCGAGGACATTCTAATGAAAGTTGACAAGTTCATCTTTCCTTCCGACTTTCTTGTCCTTGACTGTGAAGCTGATGACAACGCACCGATCATATTGGGTCGACCTTTCCTTGCTACTGGATGCACTATCATTGATGTGGAAAATGGCGAGCTCACAATGCGAATAAATGATCAACAAATCAAGTTGAACGCCTTCCACAATCTGCCAAATTCAGACGCTCCAGTAGAATGTAAGACTCTCCATACACCAAATAAGGGTACTAAAATATCCTGTCTGGGCAGCACGCTCGGCAGACTATTCTGTAAAAGAATAAAACTCAAAGGAGAAGCCGAATAAACTGAAGGGACTGGCCAACTCATGCAGACAGACACGGGCCAGAAAGAGATAACGGAAATGGGAGATACATTCACATGCACTCCATAAGTAACCTAATCTTTTCCCTTCACTTTTAATTATTATATTAGGATTAGTATATATAGTATTATTTTCAGCATTCTTTATTTTTAAGTATTTTGTTATTTTCAGTATTTTGTTATTTTACTTTATGATCAACAATTTTTTATATTTAGTATTTTAGATTCAGTATTTTTAATTTTTAATAAAGTGATGAATGCAGGAAAAATTTTGCCATAGCAGGAAGTCTGCTGCCGCGGCAGCAATGTGTCAGAACCGCAGAATTACCAACGGACAGAAATAGTGTAACGGCTATCTGCCAAGAAATCTACCGCGACAGTAACTGTGCATCCAGACAGTAAATGCCTAACGTCTAGTATTTTTAACAGTCATATTTTTACAGCCTATATAAGCAGACTACCGCTGTGCATTATTTACTTTGCATTATTGTCTTCTTAACTTTCTTGAACAATCTTGCTCTCACTACATCTTGAACTTTTCAGAACTCTCTGAATTCCTACCCACATTCTTTTTGTTTATCTTCAAGAATATCTCATCAACATTCATGGCAGCACATAGACGATTTGCCAACGACAACGTACAAGAACACTTTCAAAGATCTTTTGTTGTACGACAATTATGGGAGGAACAAGGATTCCAGCAAACCACAAACGAAAACTACGACATCGACCAATTCTTGTTTGATAAAATCGAAGACCAGGATTGGGAGAAATTCTGTCTCCAACCTCCCATAGCGAATGCAACAATTGTGAGAGATTTCTATGCGCACTGCCCGAACAAGGATACGCTATTCATCTACTGCCAGGGCAAGCCTGTGAAACTTGATGCCGATGCAATCAACGATTACTACAGCGTGATCCCCATACGCGATGAGTATGGTCAATTTGCGGCAAATATCGAGAAATATAAGGCTATCAAGGACGATCTCTGCTACGATAACACTCCATGGGAAACCAGTGCCCATAGGGGTTATGTAACAAGGCTCAGCCTTAAACCCAAAGCAAAGCTGTGGTGCACGTTTATCAAACGACGCCTCATGCCCACTTATCATAATAGCACAGTTGACAGAAAAAGATTGCTACTCATTCATTCCATCATCAACAAAAGGACGATCAATGTTGGGAGATAATTCTTCGAGAAATCTATGACTGCGGTAAGAAAGAACGAGGCTCATTATATTTCCCTAGTTTAATCTCTGCTTTATGCATTGCTGCAGGTGTCCCGATAGAAGCAACCGACAAATACACATCACAAAGGCAAGGCTAGACAAAAGAATTCTGCCACAGAGTGATGCAGATCACCCAAGCAGACCCAGTGCAGGAAAGACCTCAACAATTCACTACTGACTTCCCTGTCGGAGGGTAGTATTCAGCAAAAGCACCTAACAATGCCCAAGCCCCTGTCGCAGTAGACACATACCAGGAGATTTTGCAGAGAATGTCAGCCATGGACCTCAAACAACAACGCTATATGGAATATCCGAGAGATTTCAACAACACCCTTGCCAATATGCTGACTCAGAACTTCCCCACCCATGGGATGTAGTTTCCAGATTTCCCTTCCAATATTTTCGTCACTGCCGCACCATACACAGAGACAACACCTACCCCAGGGCCTAGACCATCCTTTGCTGCTGGGCCACAACAATAGTTTCATGTTGCCGGACCATCCAGACCTGCAGGCACGACCGCCACATCATCTAGTAGCAGGCGACCATCAAAGAGGAGAGTTGTCTTCAACTCTCCACAACAAAATCCTATCCCCATCGACAGTTTTTCTGAAGATAGTCTCTCTAGATAAATCGATGAGTATGTCCATGAGAGCTCATCACATACCCAAGAGAGGATACCAACTACTGAGTTTCAGGGAGAAATAAAGGTAATACATATAGATGACGAAGAAGATGGAGATGAAGTTACAGCCTCATTGCAAAAACAAACGCCCAGCAGAGTACAGCCGCCCCGGTAGGCAAAACAATCACCAGGACAGGGATCAAGAATGAAAGCATCGGCAGGAATACCTAGGAAGGCAGCTATCTCCAGTAGCTCTTCTGAATCATAATCGAAATCTATTTAAATCCTGATGCTTTATTTTTTATAGTTGTTTGCTTTATATTTTGAGCATTGAGGATAATGCTCGGTTTGAGTTTGAGGGAGATTGAAGGTGCAAAAGCACTATCGAGGCTACCCAATGCCGCGGCAAAACCATAACAGGGAGTAAATTTTTACCGATTTTTTTTATATTCTCTTTTCTTGAACTTATGTTTGTAATCTTGTACTGCCTTATGTCAGCTTTGCTTTAGTTTACTCCTTTAAGGCTATAGAAATTTTTCTCCTTACCATAGCCAAGTACTGTTTTAAAGGGATAACCATAGGATACTCATGGAATAAAACTTAGAAGCTTACTTTAGGGTTAGACAAAAAAATAAACACTTTTTGAACTTGTTTGATGTAGGAGTTCTTTTAATAAACTTAGTGATAAAGACTTAGAACTTGTTAGAAAAATAACTAAAGGTGCCTATTACCGGCTCTAGTTTTATTCTCTTTCGTACTAGAGGTTCCCGAAATTGGCTCTAGTATGCTAAATAGGTGCTACAAAAGAAAAAGAATAAATAAGAAAAAAAAAGAAAGAAATAGAAAACACATATTTTGAGGTGCCTGAAATTGGCTCAAGACTTGCTGTTTTAAGGAGATAGCTAATCCAAGATTCTACTTGTCTTGAACTTAAAGTTTATCTAAGAAAGCCTTGAATCAGCCTTGTCCATTAAACACACACACTCACCTAGCCCTAAAGTTTGTTTCTTAGTAGAAGTCCTTGGGTAAACTAGTGGCTAAAACGAATAGATAGACATGACCATGGTGGGGAGAATAGATGAAATAGTAAGACCAAAGGGGAGTAAGGTTTAGCAATTTGATGTTTAGCATTGCTTGAGGACAAGCAATAATTCAAGTTTGGGGGTATTTGATGAGTGCCTAAAAGGCAGTTATTTACTACCCTTCTTATGGTACTTTATGCACCTATTATACACCCACTTGAACCGAATCATATACTCTTTACTCAAATATTGGATATTCCGTTATCACCATATACAAAGTTAATATTTATAGAGAATGAAGATATTATTACAATTTTTGTATATGTAGGAATATCCAGAGCCGAAGCGGCAGAAAAGCTATGTTGAGGTCTAGGCAGAAGACTGGCCGCGACAGAATCCAGTGTGGCAGCACCAACAATGGAGGTGAATTGAAAGATAAAAATCTAGAGAATATTCTGGAAGACATAGCGCATTAATTGGACAAGGCTAGCATGCTCAAAGCCCAATTCAAAGATCAAGCGGGAAACCCTTTCTAGAAGGCGGCAAACTTGGAAATATTAGAATCCTTGAAGAAGACTTGTTCCCTACTCCAAGTTGAAGTCTATTTAGGAAAGGTTTGCCCTAGGTTAAGACTATAAATAGACTAGCCAGCCATATTATCTAGGAGAGCCGATTTGTAGAGAAAACCCTTCCTCCCTAAGAATTGTACTTCCACGATAACATGTTCTAAATTTCTTAGGGATAGGTGAAGGTTGTTGATATTAGTGAGAGGAGATTGATTCTTGTATTCTTGTTCTTATGCAATAAAATCAGAGTTTGCTTATCCTATTTCCATTCCTTGTTCTTGTATCTAAGCCCGAGAGGGAAGTTTGCAAGTAATTTATTTATCTAGCATCGAGAGGTGTAGATTTACGAAAGGGATAAGTGTAGTATCGGTGACACTAACTCGGCCTATACCCTTGTGGAGGCACTAAGGGGTAGGTTAAAGAGTTTCAGCAGCTAAAAGAAGTATTGGATTGGTTGGTGGTTATCTTTGGTTTACGCCGAGAGGTATGTCAAGGACTGAGCATCAACAGCACTTTGACTCAGAGATGAGCGGTGTCACTTACGGACACTTTGCTGAACTTTGATTCTTCTTCCCATGAGAAAGAGATTGTCGCGGCAGAGGAGCACCAGCATTGTCGAGGCAGTATCTGCGGTATTATCGAAGTAGTGTTTTGCGATTGCATTGTACAAGAAGAAGATCAATTGAATCCACTAATTGACACAACTGGATCCTATCCACTTTCTCTATAATCGTTCTCAACCCTTTTCATTTTATGTTTTGTTATTTCATTATTTAGTTAGATAAAACAAACCATCTTATTTGTGTTTTTATTTTATTCTCAGTAGCAAGGGGACGAAGGAAGACATATTAAGTATACCAATCCCTGTGGAGACCATACACGATATACTTATCATTTTATTACTTGACTACGTGTACACTTGCACTCAAAATAGCGCTTATACCACGCCTATCAATCATCCTATGAAGACATTTTCTTGCTACTAGACGCACCTTAATTGATGTGGAGAATGGAGAGTTGACTATGAGGGTCAATGATCAACAAGTCAAACTCAATGCCTTCCACAATCTAAACAATTCTGAGGATCCAGAAGAGTGCAAGGCCATCTATGCCACAAACATCAAAATATACTGCCTTGGCAGCATGCTCGGCAGAATGTTTGGAAAAAGAATTAAATCCACAACAGAGGCCGCACACAAAGAAGAACCTGATAAGGATGACCAACAATTACAGAAACATCATCTTGGACATAAAAGGAGGGACAAATTGGGAGGTGCATTTTCATGCACTCCTCCAGTAACTTAAATTTCTTCCCTACTCTTTATATTATTATATTAGGATTAATTTAGGTTAATAATTAAAAAAAATGTTTTTATTTATTTAAGTACATCAGTAATTATCTTTGAAATATTTTTATCTCATTTATTTTTAAGATAATAAAGCAAGAATAACAAAGAAATAGTGCACAGCAGGTAGTCCGCTGCGCGGTAGAGCATAGTGTCAGAGCCGCTATAACGGGCAAAAATAGTACAATGGTTATCTGCCGAATTATCCTCCGCGGTAGTTAATGCCAACAGGCAATTAATATATGAAATAGAAGAAAAGTTAAACGTCTAGAACTCAAATGGAAATATCTGTCGAGGCCTATATAAGCAACTTCCTTGTTGAAACTATTCACTTTGCATTCTTTGTTAATATTGTTAAATCATCCTTATAATACTCTCTGCAATCTTATCTGCATTCTTGCATCTTTCAGATCAATTTTCAAGAAATCTCTCATCAACATCCCAAATATTCAAGAATCATCCATGGCTACTTACAACCGCTTCTATGCTGCCAGTGTTGCTGAAAAATTTAACAGATCATTTGTTGCTCGGTAGCTATAGGAAGAGCAAGGTTTCCAACATTTGAATAAACACAACTATGGCATTGAACCATTCTTGATGGATAAAATCAAATATCAAGATTAGGAAATCTTCTACCTACAGCCTCCCCTAGCAAATACAACAATTGTACGCAAATTCTATGCACATATGCCGACTGAGGGCAACCTGTTTGTTCACTGCAGAGGCAAGTCAGTCGCCCTTAATGCCAAGATAATCAACCAGCACCACGGCCTTGCCCCCATACGCGATGAACATGGTGAATTCTATGAAGAAGTCACTAATGAGGATTATGAAGAAATCAAGAATGAACCTTTTTACGACAACACTCCATGGGAAACCGATGCCCACAAGGGTTGTGTAACAAGGCTCACCTCAAGCCCGAAGCCAAGCTTTGGTGCACATTTGTCAAAAGACGCCTCATGCCTACATCTCACAACATCACAATTGATAGAAGAAGATTGGTGCTCATCCAGTCAATCACCAACAAGATAACCATAGATGTTGGACAGACCATCCTTCAAGAAATTTATGATTGCGGTAAGAAAGAACAAGATCCTTTATATTTCTCTTGTTTAATCTTTGTCTTGTGCATTGCTGCAGGTGTCCCAATAGAAGAAACAGATGAATATACAAATCAACGACAAGGTTGGACCAGAGAATTCTACCAAAGAGTGATGCAGATAATGTAAGAAGAACCAGTGCAGGCAACACCACAACAGTTCACTACCGACTACACTACCGGAGGGCAGTACACAGCAGACGTACTGCCGCAGTAGATCCATACCAGGAGATTCTATAGAGGATGACAGACATGGACCTCCGACAGTAACGATTTATAGAGTAATAGAGAGATTTCAACAACACTCTTGCACACATGATGACACAAAATTTCCCCTCTCAAGGAATGCAATTTCCAGAATTCCCAACAAATATATTTGTCACTACCGCACCTTATACAAAAACTACCCTTGCCCCAAGACCAAGATCATTCTTCACTACAATACCACAACAACAATTCCACGCTGCCAGACCAACAAGACCAGCAGACACTACCGTGACATCATCTACTAGCAGGCGACCATCAAAAAGGAGAGTTGTTTATAACTCTCCACCAAACCTCCACATCCTAATGTCCTGTAACCCCCTTAGCCCGGCCTGGACGAAACCAGCACTAAACGAGTCACACGGGGAATATCAAACCAAACCCGCGAAGGTTCGATTCGATAAACAACCCTAAAACCGTTATACTTTTTTTTTATCTTACTAGATGCACAATCTTATTCCTATGTGTCAAGCTTTCATACAAAGCATTATCGGTAACACATTAATCATAAACAACCATCCGATTAAACACCAACATGGATTAAGGACTAAAACGTAAAACTTTTAAATTCAATTAGTAAAGTAGCAATTCTTACCATCAATAATCAATTAAACATACAAGAGTTCCTCATAGCAAATTACAACTCAAACGGATCATTCTAACACCATTAATTGCATGTTTCTCTAATTTAGGGATCAAAATGTAAATCTTCCAAAATACAAGGATTTCATCGAAATTAGGATTACCATCTTGAAATTAAATCAACTTTATACATGCATGCAAAATTTCAGCTCAAAATAACATCGGTAAGTGCCTTAATCGAACAAAGGAAGATATCCGGGACTAAAATAAAATTTCAACAATTAACAAATCCTGGTGGTCAAAGGTTTGGAAACCTTCCTGAAGGTTTCCAAACTTTTTGTAAAAGGTTTCGAAACTTTCCTGGAAAGTTTCCATACCTTTCGCGTCCAGTAGCTACTCAACTTGAAACTGCCCGCAAGGTTTGGAAACCTTCGTGAAGGTTTCCAAACTATTTGTCAAAGGTTTCGGAACCTTCAATCAAAGGTTTCGAAACTTTGGGTCTGGAACCAATAATTTCATTTCACCAAGTACAAACCAAATGCTCAAAATTCAACCATTAATTAGAACCACTAAATGCATCAATTCTAAACATGATTAACATCATTTGACACATAATCAACAACGTCATAGACAACATTCAAGCTATAGGCATGCTCCCTAAGAAAAGCGATGTACAATAATTCAATCCAATAAATACATGTTAGAACATGCTTCAACCATTCAAGTAATTCCAAGTTCAACAATTGACATTCAAACAACAATGGTCTTATTACAACATAAACCAAAGCCTAATTACACACACTACACATGGTTGGGTTACACATTGCCTTGCCCAATTTATTTGCCAAAACATACCAAATTTCAAGTGATCTTCCCCTTGGATTCCTTGCCTCGATCAAGCTCCAAATGCCTTTATTTTTCTGCATGGATGAAAAGAGAGCTTAAGCAATCTTTCTTAGTGAGGTAGCTCCACAAATAATCATCAATGCATCCATTTAAAACCATGAAGAAAACATAATTTGCATTTCATAGTTAAAACATGCTTGCTAAAATTCCATGTCGAAGTTCATTGAAACATATGCATCCTTGAGTTCACATAACCATATCAAAACAAAAGATGAATGATGCTCGAACCTCTTCTCAATTCCAAGTATGTATACTGGCTTTCTAGTGATCACTTAATGTGAACCTTGAGTTCACCGAATACACGAATCCATGAGACATTCGTCCCATCAGGACACAAAGTCCCCATCATGACACAAAGTCAACTTTAACATGACAGTAAGTCAACTTTAGCACTACCACGCTCGTTTAGACACAAAGTCCCCTTGTTACGCGTGTAGGTAAATATTCTGTACGGGTCTATCACGCACGTTAGACACAAAGTCCCCTTGTTACGCGTGTAGACAAATTCAATATCCTCTTTATTTTATAGTGCACTCAATCCTAATGACATGTCATTCGTATTCGAAACTAAAGTTAGTGTCACTAAGCCAATATCATAATCAAATGTGCATGATAACTTGCTGCTCACAATGCATGCATAATATGTTCAACAAATGAACCAAAGCCATGCCCAAAGGCACCATCATGTATAAGGCAAATAACCAAATTGTATTCCAAATCAAATAACTTGTTGCTCATAAAGCATGCATAAATTGTTCAACAAATGAACCAAAAGCGATGCCCAAAGGCACCATCATATATAAGGCAAATAACCATGTTATGATCCAAAACATTTCTCATAATCTTCTATATTCATGGATGCTAATTAAGCTATGCGTTCAACAAGTATCTCTCATGTATGCACCAATTCAAAACATGCTCATGCACTTTCATAAATTCCATTGCACTACCAATAAAATACCTTTGTCGAAATAGCCGAAACTCATATCGGTTCTTTAAAACAAATACTTTACTTACTCTTAAACTATGGAAGGTTTTCACACTCTTCCATAGCCCCAAAAAAACAGAACGTACCAAACGCATTGCGCTTTTAATCCGAAAACCACTCACCAACAAGCGAAACAAGCTTTCGCCGCTTTCCGATGATCGCACCAAACGCACCAGCAATCAAGCTTCTTCTTGCACCTCTTCTACAACATTAAAAACAGAGCATTCTCACATCATAACATGCTCAAACCTACAACCATATCCGATTACTATTAAACTACCATAAACTTAGTCGAAAAGACCGAAAACTAAGCCGAAACGCATCCGAACAATATCAACCCAAAACCTAATGAATCTAACATCTAATCCACCTCAAATATGATCCAAAAACACATCAAAACGGTCCTTATATCTCCAGCAACATCTAAGCATCTAAAACAGCCCATAAAACAACCGAAAAACACCTTAAAACTACACCGATTACATTATTCCGGGATTTAATTAATGTGATCTCAAATCAAGACTCAATTAATCATTAAATCATCATAAAAACATGATTGAAATCATATAATTTCTAGCATTAAAAAAGATCCATAAAGATCTCACAAAAATATAACAAAAACATTAGATCTAACATTAAAAACATTGAATCAAGTGTTTATTCAAAGATGAGCAAGCTAATACTTGGGAATTTCAATAAAGAACCTTAGAAAATAATAAAAATCCAGAAAATTACCTTTAAGATCTATTCACCAAAATTAGGAGATTTTCCCCTTCTTGATTCCTTGCAATTTGATGTAGATTTGATGAAATCAATGCATAGGTTTTGTAAAGGATGGATAGATGATGCAAGTGATGTAAATCTTGTGGAAAAAGATGCAAAAATCAGCAAGGAATTGAAGAGAAAAGATGAAGAGAAAGTGGAGAGAAAATGAGAGAAAAAGATGAGAGAAAAAGATGAGAAAAGTAGTTTTGAGAGAAAATGATTAAAAACCCAAATTAAAGTAATTAAAAATATATTTTGGTGAATAAATCATCATCAAAAATTAGAATTGGGTTTATGGCCCTCTAAGGATTCTAAGTTTAGCTTGCTTTTCAATTTAGTCACTAAAATATCATATTTTTGAAAATCACCAAATCGATCCACCAAATTTTTCCAAAAATTACAAATTGGCCATTATGCATAATTAAGCATAATTAAAAATCATTATTAAAAATCCAAATTATTTTCTTTTAATTTTGAAACATATTTTAATATTTCAAACAACCTTCTAAATAATTATTTTTCTTAATTAAAAATATCCTTATTTTATTTTTCCCGGAATTAATGAATCGGAGAACCCGATTCACCCTGAATCGAATTCCCCCTAACTAAGCCCAACTAATAACCCCAAAAACGGGATGTTACAACTCTACCCCTCTTAAGAAAATTTCGTCCTCGAAATTTACCTCAAGTAAACAAGTGAGGAAACTGCTCCTCTATACTTTTTCATGTCTCCCAAGTTACCTCTTCG
Source organism: Abelmoschus esculentus (assembly GCA_035048815.1). Taxonomy (NCBI): domain Eukaryota; kingdom Viridiplantae; phylum Streptophyta; class Magnoliopsida; order Malvales; family Malvaceae; genus Abelmoschus; species Abelmoschus esculentus. The sequence goes on along the minus strand of JAUCBN010000007.1, from coordinate 12,707,370 downwards.
ACACCTTGGTGTTTCCAAAGCACTTTAACCAAAACTATGATTCTTCCTCGAAAAAAAAACCCTTTGTATCCACATCCAAAACCCTCACTGGTTCCTTCTCACAACTCATATCCGCTCTTAACTCAAACTCCTCAACTAGAACAACATGTAAAAGATCTGAACGATACTTACGAAGCATCGATACACTGAAACACATAGGGCATCTTGCTCAACTCCACCAGCAACCTTAACTGATAACAACCATTTGGCTCTAACACCTCATATGGCTCAATAAAACAATGACCGAACTTACTCTTACGTCCAAACCTCATCACCTTCTTCCACGGAGAAACCTTAAGAAAACTTTGTCCCCCAACAGTACATTCTATCTCTCTACGCTTTAAGTCAGCATAGGACTTCTGCCTACCCGAAGCTTCCTTAAGTTTAGCACATATCAACCTAACCTTCTCATCCGTATCCTTCAACACTTGAGGCAAAGAAACATACTTCTGTCCAACTTCCTTCTAACACAAAGGTGTACGACACTTATGCCCATACAACGCCTCAAACGGTGCCATCTGTATACTCGTCTGAAAACTATTATTATAAGCAAACTCTACCAACGACAACTGCTTCTCCCACGAACCTTGAAACTCGATGATACAACACCTCAACATATCCTCCAAAGTCTGTATAACATGCTCAGACTGTCCATCCGTCTGTGGATGATAAGCCGTACTAAAACTAAGCCTCGTACCCATAGCCGTCTGCAAACACCTCTAAAACATAGATGTAAACTGTGGACCTCAATCCGATATGATCAACTTAAGCATACTATGCAACTTCACCATCTCAGAAACACACAACTCTACCAACTTATCCATAGAACATGTTGTATGCATGGCAAGAAAATGTGCACACTTTGTAAATCTATCAACAATCACCCATATAGAATCCTTTTTAGACGGTGTTAAAGGTAACTCCGTCACAAAATCCATGGTAACTCTCTCCCATTTCCATTCCGAAACTTGAACCAGCTGTAACAAACCTGAAGGGAACTAATGTTCAGTTTTCACCCGCTGACATACCATACAACAAGATACAAACTCCGTCACATCCTCCTTTAAACCAACCCCAAAAGTACACACCTTTGAGATCTCTATACACCTTCACACTACCCGGATGCATAGCAAACGCACCAGTATGTGCTCCCGCTAAAATAGCTTACCTCAACTCAACCTCATCCGGCACCACAATCTGACCCCCAAACCACAACATCTCATCCACATCAAACGATACTCGGTCGGTCTACTCTCAGCAATATCCTTCACCAAAAAGTACCACGTCTCATCCTCCAATTGTTTCACCTTATCTTCTCAACCAAGATAGGCTTTACTTACAACTCCACCACTCAACCACCTTCCTTTGAAATACTCAACTTAACAAACATCACTCTCAACTCAATCGCCGTCTTACGGCTCAAAGATTCAGCCATCACCTTAGTTTTTTTCCCTGGATGGTATACAACAGACATCCCACACTTACCCTCATTGGACAACCAACAAATTCTTTCCCTACACCAAGGCAACAATACACAAACCACCATACCATCTCAACCTCTATAGAAAACATTACTCGAAAGAAAACCCCATAAGGTTGATAACCAACACGTGATAACCGCGATGATTTCCACACCATCACCATCGAACTAACCTTACTTTTGATATCGTCCCACATACCAGGTAACCAACTAAGCCTTTCACCAACCTCCACTCCATACAACAAACTACAGACTAACCCTGCACAAAACTGTCAACATCGCCTTAAGCAAACTCCACCGTCAATAACAACCTCATTATGAGTCATATTAACCATATCACAACGTCACAACATATCATCCATTTACCTATGAATGATAAAACCCAACATCCAAACAACAACTTACGTCGGTCCTACAAACTTTCAAATCTTATCATGTTATAGATACACCAATCACACAACTTCTCAACGGAACTTTGAAACCCAAGAAAACCATACTCAAACAAACGATTAATCCAACAACCCTCATAAGAAAACTCCATACCATCGATAGAACTTACTACCAAACTTATGATGATTCTTCTCGACTTCAACCCTGGGAACCCTTACTACTAATAACTCAAAGAAAATTGATACTCACTTACCTTATCAGCATGACAAACATTTACATATGATTTCAACATAATCCAAACCAGTTTAGTCAAATACACATGTTTCCCAACTCCTACCATAACACTTACCACCAAACCCATAGAATAAGATTACCATAAGCCCTGCTCAAGATACCATTCCATCTCAGCACTTTCCGTAGCAACCATGCGGTTAACATAACATAAAAAGATTCTCAACACAAAACTAAACCTTGCCCAGAACATATCATTCACTAGACCCTCAACAAACACTTTGCCACGACTTGTCCCCGATCAACTTTACCAAGGTTGAATTTCGCTCACTGATCCACCATATAACTAGGTCTCCCTATAGGTTAACCGAACATCTTCCCTTGTAACTCCACAACAACCCAGGCTTATCTCACACAACAAACTCCCATTGCAAGCATCCTTATGTAAACAAGTCATCCCCAACTGCTAACATTCTGCAAAACATATCATACAAGGACTTACCAACTTTGTGTCAAACTCAACACTATACTCATCACAACGATAATATCTCCAACTTAAGGTTTAGCCACCATAACCAACTCCACCAAGGTTCAAAATTTTAAATCTACACATCATTAAGTACCTTAACACTTAACCCCATACTTTTTTTTTCCATTATCAACTCATCGACAACCAACTCTTACATTAACTATACCACAACGAAATCCAAACTTGTAGAATCATTCCTTCCACTTGCTCCAACATCTCTTATTTTATAACCTTGCCAAAGCGGTAACCACATTGATGAAACATCCACAAACATGAACCCACTGAACATAAAACCTCAAAACACTTTTCGATAAAAACAAACCCATAAGACTGAACAATTTCTACAAACCATAAATTGTCCAGCGATCCATATTACACCACTCAAACATCATCAAAAACTAACTTTACCCGAAGTATATCCAACTCAACATCCGGCAAACACAACATGTACACTTTCCTCCTTTGTAGTATAACCAAACATCTCAAGGTCACAACAATCTATGATTCAAACCCCCGATCTCACAACTCTCATACCAGACTATATCTCATATTTTACTTTCATCCCAACCATACCAGATCAGTTACAAGTCCCAGATCTTAACTAGAAAGAATCCACAAAACTCAGCCATTCCTTTTAGTAATGACCAACCCAAACTAACCATAACTTAGGGTATTTACCTTGGTTACAAACATTCACAACTCTGAGACCAACCACTCATCGTTCATCCAAGACTATTCCCTAACCAAAAGGGTAGCTTGCCCACTACACATTCAGCTTAACACCACATGAAAGTTCTCTCAACCCTTTTTTTTCACATCCTCACCTTAAAAGAACCAACCACACTCCACTTACACCCTCAAGGAGCTACTCGCAAGTGTGAACAAATGTATCCATGATTTCCTGTATGCCCTCATAAATGCCTATGCAATGCATGTGCATATAAATACAATTTCTAATGTCATGTTCAAAGATGCATGCATGTCCTACATTATCTATAGATATATACATATATGTGCTCTTATTCTATGCATGATTGTTGTTCACACTCACAAATAACATCCTCAATTCCAACAACCTCAACTACCATCTTGTTGACAACTCCCAAGTCAGATTAGCAACATCCGTAACAACTTCAGCAGACTAAAACACAACCGAAAGAGCAGTGCAACACCACAAACTAACCTTCTGGCCTAACCGGAGGCACACTCACAGAGGACGAAGGATTTACTCTTCCCTAACAGTCGTTTCATCTTCAATCTTGTCCATTAAAATTCATACCACAGTATCCTGTGACTTACATCTCAAAAATATATTCAAAAACTTTAATCATGCAGTTTAAAACATAATGTCCAATAAAACAAACTTACATTCGGGCAAGATCCAAGGGAAAACTGAGAGCATCTGAAAACATATTGGCATAGGCAATGTGTAACCGACCACCTCTTATACTCATAACCATTCTAGATGCGCTCACAATATATAAGTATGCATGCAACATCAACATATCATGTTCAACCAAACATGCTAACATACCTACAGAATTCATAACAAACAAATACGTGTTTTAACAAACAAACTGCACACTCGACAATCCAACAACGTGTTTTATTCAAACCAATCACTCTTTTAACCAAACCTACAACGCACTTTATTCAACCTGGCTCTGATACCACCAAATGTAACCCCCTTAGCCCGGCCTGGACGAAACCGGCACTAAACGAGTCACACGGGGAATATCAAACCAAACCCGCGAAGGTTCGATTCGATAAACAACCCTAAAACCGTTATACTTTTTTTTATCTTACTAGATGCACAATCTTATTCCTATGTGTCAAGGTTTCATACAAAGCATTATCGGTAACACATTAATCATAAACAACCATCCGATTAAACACCAACATGGATTAAGGACTAAAACGTAAAACTTTTAAATTCAATTAGTAAAGTAGCAATTCTTACCATCAATAATCAATTAAACATACAAGAGTTCCTCATAGCAAATTACAACTCAAACGGATCATTCTATCACCATTAATTGCATGTTTATCTAATTTAGGGATCAAAATGTAAATCTTCCAAAATACAAGGATTTCATCGAAATTAGGATTACCATCTTGAAATTAAATCAACTTTATACATGCATGCAAAATTTCAGCTCAAAATAACATCGGTAAGTGCCTTAATCGAACAAAGGAAGATATCCGGGACTAAAATAAAATTTCAACAATTAACAAATCCTGGTGGTCAAAGGTTTGGAAACCTTCCTGAAGGTTTCCAAACTTTTTGTAAAAGGTTTCGAAACTTTCCTGGAAAGTTTCTATACCTTTCGCGTCCAGTAGCTACTCAACTTGAAACTGCCCGCAAGGTTTGGAAACCTTCGTGAAGGTTTCCAAACTATTTGTCAAAGGTTTCGGAACCTTCAATCAAAGGTTTTGAAACTTTGGGTCTGGAACCAATAATTTCATTTCACCAAGTACAAACCAAATGCTCAAAATTCAACCATTAATTAGAACCACTAAATGTATCAATCCTAAACATGATTAACATCATTTGACACATAATCAACAACGTCATAGACAACATTCAAGCTATAGGCATGCTCCCTAAGAAAAGCGATGTACAATAATTCAATCCAACAAATACATGTTAGAACATGCTTCAACCATTCAAGTAATTCCAAGTTCAACAATTGATATTCAAACAACAATGGTCTTATTACAACATAAACCAAAGCCTAATTACACACACTACACATGGTTGGGTTACACATTGCCTTGCCCAATTTATTTGCCAAAACATACCAAATTTCAAGTGATCTTCCCCTTGGATTCCTTGCCTCGATCAAGCTCCAAATGCCTTTATTTTTCTGCATGGATGAAAAGAGAGCTTAAGCAATCTTGCTTAGTGAGGTAGCTCCACAAATAATCATCAATGCATCCATTTAAAACCACGAAGAAAACATAATTTGCATTTCATAGTTAAAACATGCTTGCTAAAATTCCATGCCGAAGTTCATTGAAACATATGCATCCTTGAGTTCACATAACCATATCAAAACAAAAGATGAATGATGCTCAAACCTCTTCTCAATTCCAAGTATGTATATTGGCTTTCTAGTGATCACTTAATGTGAACCTTGAGTTCACCGAATACACGGATCCATGAGACATTCGTCCCGTCAGGACACAAAGTCCCCATCATGACACAAAGTCAACTTTAATATGACACTAAGTCAACTTTAGCACTACCACGCTCGTTTAGACACAAAGTCCCCTTGTTACGCGTGTAGGCGGCTCTATCACGCACGTTAGACACAAAGTCCCCTTGTTACGCGTGTAGGCAAATATTCTGTACGGGTCTATCACGCACGTTAGACACAAAGTCCCCTTGTTACGCGTGTAGACAAATTCAATATCCTCTTTATTTTATAGTACACTCAATCCTAATGATATGTCATTCGTATTCGAAACTAAAGTTAGTGTCACTAAGCCAATATCATAATCAAATGTGCATGATAACTTGCTGCTCACAATGCATGCATAATATGTTCAACAAATGAACCAAAGCCATGCCCAAAGGCACCATCATGTATAAGGCAAATAACCAAATTGTATTCCAAATCAAATAACTTGCTGCTCATAAAGCATGCATAAATTGTTCAACAAATGAACCAAAAGCCATGCCCAAAGGCACCATCATATATAAGGCAAATAACCATGTTATGATCCAAAACATTTCTCATAATCTTCTATACTCATGGATGCTAATTAAGCTATGCATTCAGCAAGTATCTCTCATGTATGCACCAATTCAAAACATGCTCATGCACTTTCATAAATTCCATTGCACTACCAATAAAATACCTTTGTCAAAATAGCCGAAACTCATATCGGTTCTTTAAAACAAATACTTTACTTACTCTTGAACTATGGAAGGTTTTCACACTCTTCCATAGACCCAAAAAAACAGAATGTACCAAACGCATTGCGCTTTTAATCCGAAAACCACTCACCAACAAGCGAAACAAGCTTTCGCCGCTTTCCGATGATCGCACCAAACGCACCAGCAATCAAGCTTCTTCTTGTACCTCTTCTACAACATTAAAAACAGAGCATTCTCACATCATAACATGCTCAAACCTACAGCCATATCCGATCACTATTAAACTACCATAAACTTAGCCGAAAAGACCGAAAACTAAGCCGAAACGCATCCGAACAACATCAACCCAAAACCTAATGAATCTAACATCTAATCCACCTCAAATATGATCCAAAAACACATCAAAACCGTCCTTATATCTCCAGCAACATCTAAGCATCTAAAACAGCCCATAAAACAACCGAAAAACACCTTAAAACTACACCGATTACATTATTCCGGGATTTAATTAATGTGATCTCAAATCAAGACTCAATTAATCATTAAATCATCATAAAAACATGATTGAAATCATATAATTTCCAGCATTAAAAAAGATCCATAAAGATCTCACAAAAATATAACAAAAACATTAGATCTAACATTAAAAAAATTGAATCAAGTGTTTATTCAAAGATGAGCAAGCTAATACTTGGGAATTTCAATAAAGAACCTTAGAAAATAATAAAAATCCAGAAAATTACCTTTAAGATCTATTCACCAAAATTAGGAGATTTTCCCCTTCTTGATTCCTTGCAATTTGATGTAGATTTGATGAAATCAATGCATAGGTTTTGTAAAGGATGGATAGATGATGCAAGTGATGTAAATCTTGTGGAAAAAGATGTAAAAATCAGCAAGGAATTGAAGAGAAAAGATGAAGAGAAAGTGGAGAGAAAATGAGAGAAAAAGATGAGAGAAAAAGATGAGAAAAGTAGTTTTGAGAGAAAATGATTAAAAACCCAAATTAAAGTAATTAAAAATATATTTTGGTGAATAAATCATCATCAAAAATTAGAAATGGGTTTATGGCCCTCTAAGAATTCTAAGTTTAGCTTGTTTTTCAATTTAGTCACTAAAACATCATATTTTCGAAAATCACCAAATCGGTCCACCAAATTTTTCCAAAAATTATAAATTGGCCATTATGCATAATTAAGCATAATTAAAAATCATTATTAAAAATCCAAATTATTTTCTTTTAATTTTGAAACATATTTTAATATTTCAAACCACCTTCCAAATAATTATTTTTCTTAATTAAAAATATCCTTATTTTATTTTTCCCGGAATTAATGAACCGGAGAACCCGATTCGCCCCGAATCGAATTCCCCCTAACTAAGCCCGACTAATAACCCCAAAAACGGGATGTTACATGGCCAGCCTCTCTAGGGACAGTCTCTCTAGGTAGATTGATGAGTATGTATATCACAACTCACCACATCATCAGCAAGGAGTCCCATATGCCGAACTAGAAGGAAGAACGCATATGATGCAGACAGAAGTACTCAGTGACGAAGAAGAAGACGAAGAAGTCACTACCCCAAGGCCGAAGCGAACACCCAAAAGAGTGCAGACGCCTAGACAAGCAAAGATACAACACTCACCAGGATAAGGGTCCAGAATAAAAGCATCGATAGGAAAACCTACAAGAGCAGTTGTTTCCAGCAGCTCTTCAGAATCAGAATAAAATTATTGCCTTGTTGTTTTTATTTATTTCCTTTACTTGCTGTGAGATTTGAGCATTGAGGACAATGCTCAGATTGAGTTTGGGGGTGTATGAGTGCACTGCCAAGGGCAACCCACTACCGAGTGGCAATACCAGAAAAGGAAGTAATTTGATACCTTAATTCAAAAAAATTTTATATATACTTGCCTTTACTTAAAATAATTGTCTTTACTTTTGTATTACCTTAAATCAGCTTTGACTTAGTTTATTCTTTTAAGGCTTTAGAAATCTTTTTCCTTACCATGACTAGGTTCTATTTTAAAGAAAGAACCTTGGAATACATAAGGAATGGAACTTAGAAGCTTACTATAAGGTTAGAATCAACATACACTTTTAGGACTTGTTTGATTTAAGAGTTCTTTTAATAAACTTAGGTGATAAAGACTTAGATCCTAAAGAATGTAACTAGAGGTTCCTATCATTGGCTCTAGGAAATTACTTTTCTTCATGCTAGAGGTGCCCAAAAAACCTGGCTCTAGTACGCCTAAGGAAAAGAAAGAAAAATAAAATGGATCTTAAAAGGAAGCACAACTCTTAAAGTGCCCAAACCAGGCTCAAGAGATTGATGTCTTTTAGAAGAGAAACAACAATTCAAAGTCTACTTGTCTTGAACTTAGAGTTTATCTAAGAAAGCCTTTAATCAACCTTGTCTATAAAAACCCATACACTCACATAATCTTATAGTTTGTTCTCGAGTAGAACTCCTTGAGTAACCTAAAGTCTAGGATTAAAAGATAGATATAGTTATGATGGAGAGAATAGATGAAAAAATAAGACCAATAAAGAATAAGGTTCGGCAATTTGATATTTTGCATTGCTTGAGGACAAGCAATAGTTTGAGTTTGGGGGTATTTGATGAGTGTTTAAAAAGGCTATTATTTACTATTCTTTTCCTAAACAATATGTACTCATTACCCACTAATTTGAACTAATATATATACTTATTATCCAATAATTGATATTTTGCTATCACAGCATATAAAGATGATATTTGTGAGAAAAGAAGGCTTTATGACATATTTTTTGTGTAGTTGCAGGAATTACCTATCGAGGAAGCAGTAGTGCCGAAGGCAGAACCAATACCGAGACAGTAGTATTACCGAAGGCAGAAGTAATGCCACGGTAGCAGAAGTTTCAGTACTGATGCTGGGAGATTGAAATAGAAAAATGAGTTGAGAATGCCTGGACTTAAAGCGTTTGGATTGGAGCTGATTAGCACGTGAAAAGATCAAGTCAAAGGCCACACGGGAATAGTCTTCTAGATAGAATTAAATTTGGAAATATTATATTTTTATTACTTGTTTCCTACTCCAAGTTATATTCTACTTTGGAAAAGTTACCCTAGGTCTAGACTATAAATATATGAGCCGTCTAATGTATAGAGGAGAGCCGAATTAGAGAGAAAGCTTTAGCCTAAGAATTATGTTCTTCATTACAATATGTTCTAAGCTTTCTTAGGGTTAGGTGAAGGTTGTTGAATATTAGTGTGAGAAGATTATATTTGTTTCTTTGTTTCAATACAATAAATAATATCAAAGTTTGCTTATCCTATTTCTATTCTTTGTTCTTGCATTCAAACTCGAAAGAGGAGCTCGTAACTAATTTATTTATCAAATATCGAGAGAATTAGATTCACGAAAGGGGTAAGTGCGGTGTTGTAGACACTAACTCGGCCTAAAGATAAGTTAAGAGTTTTAACGGCTAAAAGGAGTGTGTGATTGGTTGGTGATTATAATTGATTCATGCCTAGAGGTATCATCAAGGACTGATTATCAACAGTATTTCGACTTAGAGATAAGCGAAATCATTCAAGGAAACTTTCTCGAACTTTGGTAATTTTGCCCAAGAGCAAGAGATTGCTGCGGCAGAAAACATTGTCGATGCCGAGACAGTATCTGCAGTACTACTGAGGCAGTGCAGTGTCATTGTATTGAACAAGAATAGATTAATCGAATCCACTATATGACACAATTGGATCCTACACATTCTCTCTATTCGTTCTTAACCCTTTATTTAAGCTTTTATTTTTTAGTTATTCAACAAATCTTTTTACTTGTGTTTTTATTTAATTAACTTTAGGAGCAAGGAAGTAGAAGGAGGCATATTAAGTATACCAGTCCCTACAGAGAACGATATTCGACAAATATTTATCATTATATTACTTGACGTGTACACTTGCACTTAATCACGCTTTTTTTATATACGTCAATCACCAACCAATCTTACACTTCTTTTAGCCGCTAAAACTCTAAACTATCTCTAAGCCGAGTTAGTGTTTCCTGATTGAAACATCGTATTTATTTCATTCGTGAATCTAACTCTCTCGATATTAGATAAATGGATTACTCACAAATTTCTCTCTCGAGTTTGAATGCAAGAACAAAGAATTGCAAAGAATAAGGAAACTTAGATATTTTATTGCATTGAAACAAGAAACAATGTTTAATCTCTTTACAGTAATACTTTACAAACTTTACCTAAGCCTAAAGAAAATTAGAAACAAAGAAAACTCTAAAAGATGAAGTCTAGGTCTAAGCTCTCTATGATCCGAATTGTTTTCTACTTGGACGGCTATGGCTTATATAGGTTTGGCCTAGGGCAAACCTTTCCTAAGTAGGAATACAATTTGGAGTAGAGAATAAGTCAAGTACATAAATAAAATATTTCCAAGTTTATTCCAACTAGGAGGCTTTCTCGCGTGGTCTTTGTCTTGGGCTTTCCACGTGTTATCCAACTCTGATCCTTGGGCTTCTTGTCCAGTAACATTCTCATTTTCTTCTCATGTTGCCTATAATATCGCTACTTGTCCCTTGTTGCTGCCTCGACATCAGGTCCTGTCTCAGCCCTAGTTGCTGTCGCGGTAATAGTTTTTCCTGCAAAGATACAAAAATGCAGTAAAACTTACGTTTTTTGTAAACATCAACTTTATAAGTATGACCTCTAAATATCTCACATTTAGTATATGTATTGGTCCAAGTAGGTGTAGAATTGGTGATTATTGCCCATGAAAGCTGTAAAAGGTGATAGTGAGTTTAACACTTATCATTTATCACCTAAGTTCATTAAAAAAAATTCTATAATCCAACAAGTCCCAAAAGTGTTTTTAAGATCAATCTTATAGCAAGCTTCTAAGTTTTCTTCCTTAAGTATCCTAAAGTTAAGCCTTCTAAACAGGATCTAATCATGGTAAGGAGAAAGATTTCTATAGCCTTAAAAGAATAAACTAAGACAATACTGATGTAAATGCATTGCAAAAGTATGGACAATATTTCAAGTAAGGTGGTGGACATAAAAAACTGAAAAACCACTTAAATACTTCCTTTCATGGCAAGGCTGCGGCAGTGAATTACCTCGGCAGTGGATCTACACCCCCAAACTCGAATCAAACATTATCCTCAATGCTTATATGAATGGCATATAGCAGGAAACAAAATATAAAAATGAACAACTAAAGATATATAAAAGCAACATAAATATGTAGAAATTAAATAGACTCTGAAGAACTGCTATCGACAATCAGTTTTCGTGGCCTTGCTGCTGATTGTTTCATTTTTGGTGTTGGTGATGGTTGAGTTTTGGCTTGTCAGGACCGCTAAAATCTTGTAGGTGGTGTCTGTTGTATTGGAGCGTCCACCTCTTCTCCTTATTATTCCTCGGCAATTTCTTCGGTAGGCATTATATTAGTCCCACCATCATCTTCAACATTCATTGCCTCGGCATATTGAGTGCTAGGCCCGGCAGCGGTTGAAGATTGATGTATGTAGGCATCTATTTTTGCCGAGAGACTTCCCATGATGATGGGGGATCCTGGTGGAGTGCTGAAGACTGCTCTCCTCTCGGATGATCGTCGACTGGCAAAAGATGTCGTGATAGTCTCTGTTGGCTGTGATGGACCAAAAGCATAGAATGATTGCTATGGTCCAGTAGGGAAGAATGGTCGTGTTCCTCCTGGGGCTGGAGTCGTCTCGGTGTAGAGTGCAGCTGTGACAAACATATTGGAGGGGAATTCTGGAAACTGTACCCCTTGGCTGGGAAAATTGTGGATCATCATCTGGGCAAGTGTGTTGTTGAAGTCTCTTTGGTATTCCATGTATCTTTGTTGTCTTAGGTCCATGCCTGCCATCTTCTGAAGTATTTCCTGGTAGGGATCTGTTGTAGCAGTGCTGTGGGCAGCGTCAGGTATGTCTATCGTGAACTGGGCCCCGCAGTGGTATCAGTAGTGTATTGCTGTGGAGTTACCTGGACTAGTTTTGCCTGGGTGATTTGCATAACTTTGTGGCAGAACTCTATAGTCAACCCATATCTTTGGACAGTGAATTTGTCTGTGTACGCCATTGGTACACCTACAGCATTGCAAATACCCATAATTAAACAAGGAAAATATAATGGTCCTTTATCAATCTTATCGCACTCGTAAATTTCCCTTAGGATTATCTCTCCCATATTGATGCTTCGTTTGTTGATGATGGATTGGATGAGAACCAATCTTCTTCAATCTACCGTGCTATTGTGGGAAGTTAGAATAAGGCGTCTTTTGATAAAAGTATTCCACAGCTTGGCCTCAGGCCGTAAGTTCTTCCTTGACACCGATCCTCTATGGGCACCGGTTTCTCAATTGGTATTGTCGTAGCAAAGGTCATGTTTGATCAGCTCATGATCTTCGTTAGTGATGTCCTCCATGAATGCTGAGTGGTCATCACGATCAAGGGTTAAGTCGTAGAACAAATTGATTGTCTCGGCATCAAGTCTGACTGGCCTACCTCGGCATTGGACATATAGAGAGGTCTTGCTCGGCCTATGAGTGTAGAATTCCCGCACTATTATTGTATTGGCTTAGGTAGGTTATAGTCAAAAGATTTTTCATTCTTGATACTTGATTCTATCGAATAAGTAATGCTCGATACCGTAAGTCTCCTCATCAAAATATTGAAATCCCTGTTCTTCCCATAATTGCCTATCAATGAAGGATCTGTTGAATCATTCTTCAACGGTAACAGGTGTGAATCTATTGTATACAGCCATACATATAAACAATAAAGAGTTTCTGAAAATCTTAAGAGAGCTTTAAGATGTTAGCAGAGTAATTCTAAAGATTCAAGAATATAAGAATGAATAGTTCAAGAAGGAGAAGATGCTTATAAAGGCCTTGGCCTTGTAGCCGTTTAAAACCACTAGCCGTTTTATAGCTGTTAGCCTTTACTACCGTGGCGGGAATTTCGACAGACTAGCCGTTACACTGTTATGCCCATTGGGACTGTTGTGGCCCTGATACTGTATTGCCACGGCAGCAGATTTCCTGCTATAAACTTCTTCACCTTCATTCTTGCTTATTGCACTAAAAAAATTAAACATCAACAAGAAAAATAATTGAGTAAAATATATATAATAATAAAAATTAACTCTAAACTAAACTAATCCTAAAAATAGAATAAAAATAAGAGAAATAGATTATGTCACGGGAGGAGTGCGTGCAAGTGTATCTCCTGAAGTGAAGGTCTCTCTAATCCTCATCTCATGTTGTCTAGGATTATGCTTCAATAGTTGGCCATTCTCTTTAAATCCATTCTCATCCTTTCTTGATTTGATCTTTACTGCACCATATGGTTCTGACCATTTGGATCTGAATGTGTCTGGACAATATGTTGTCCTATTGGCTTCCTCCACCTCTGGTGTTCCAACACTGTCCAATATTCTGCTATAACAAGTATCAATTTTTTTGTCGAGCGTACCATTGAGGCAGTAGTTGCTGAGATAGGATATTTTGTTGCCTGTATCTGTATTCGGGATAACTTTGCACTCCTCTGCATCATCATGTCTTTTCAAATTATGGAAAGCATTGAGTTTGACTTATTGGTCGTTAACCCTCATTATCAACTCTCCTTTTTTCCACGTCTATAAGAGTGCGTCCAATGGCTAGGAAAGGTCTCTCCAAGATGATTGGTGCATTGTAATCTACTTCACAATCAAGAACAAGAAATTCAACAGAAAAAATAAATTTATCCACTCTTACCAATATGTCCTCAATTTTTCTTTCAGGTTGCATATGCGGTCTGTAATATCCCGATTCTGGGGTTAGAAGTTTGGGTATTAGTTAGGGGAATTCGATTCGGATTGAACCGGGTTCTTCGGTTCGTTATTCTAGGAAAATATAAAATAATAATATTTTAATCAGACAAGTAATAATTTTATGGAATGGTTTAGGAATATTCGGTTCGTTATTCTAGGAAAATATAAAATAATAATATTTTAATCAGACAAGTAATAATTTTATGGAATGGTTTAGGAATATTAAAATGATGTTTTAAAATTAAAAGAATGTAATTTGAAATTTAAATTGATTTTTAATTGAGCTTAATTATGTACTAGTGAGCAAATTGTAATTTTGGAAAAGATTTGGGGACTAAATGTGTGATTTTTGAAAATTGCTATTTTTAGTGACTAAATTGGAAAGCAAGCTATATTTAGAATCCTTAGAGGGCCATAAATCCAATTTATTTTTTTAATTAATGATTTATCCACCAAAATTATTTTATAAATAGTTTTAAAAGATGATAATTTTATTTTCTTCCATAACCACTTATTTTCTCATCATTTTCTCTCATATCTTCTCTCTATTTTCTCTCCATCTTCTTCATCAATTTTCTTCAATTACTTGCTGATTTCTTCATCTTTTTCAATAAGATTTATTGCATTTTGTTCGTCATTTCATTCTCTTCAAAGCCTACTCATTAATTTTTACAAATTAACATCAATTTTCAAGAAATCAAGTAGATGATTTCTCATCTTTTGGTGGATCATATCCCTAAGGTAACTTTTCTGAATTTTAACTCTTTTTCTAAGGTTCTTTATTTAAATTCCCAAGTATTAGCTTGCTAATCATTAAATAAAACTTGATTTTATGTTTTTAATTTTAGATCTAATAATTTTATGAGGATTTTTATGAAATCTTTTTAAATCTTAATTAATGCTATAATTAGGTTGGTTTAATTATGTTATTATGTTAATTAAATGACTAAATGAGTCTTGATTTGATGGCAAATTAATTTAATCATGTAATAATATAATCGGTGTGGTTTTAAGGTGATTTTCGGTTGTTTTAGGGGCTGTTTTAGGTGTTTTAATGTTGCTGGAGGTATAAGGATGGTTTGGATGTGTTTTTGGTTCATAATTGAAGTGGATTAGATGTTAGAATCATCAGGTTTTGGGCTGATGTTGTTTGGATGCATTTCGGCTTAGTTTTCGGTCTTTTCGGCTATATTTTCGGTAGTTTTGTGGAGGTTTGATGTGGTGTTGGTTTGAGCATGTTATGATGTGAATATGCTCTGTTTTTAATGATGTAGAGGTAGTTCAAGAAGGTACTTAAGTGGCTGGTGCGTTGGCATGGTCATCAGAACGTCGGTAGAAGCTCGTTTCGTTTGTCAATGAGTGTTTTCGGACTTAAAGCGAATCGTATTGGTATGGTTCTGTTTTGGGGACTGTGGAAGAGTGTGAAAATTTTTCATAGTTCAAGAGCAAGTAAAGTAAATGTTTTTGATATATTAGCATGAGTTTCAACTACATTCGGTAAAGATATTGATGTTGGTAATGCAATGAGATTTTTTCAAATGCATAAGTATGATTTTGCAATAATGCATGCATGAGATAATTGCTGAAAATGCATGGTTTAAAAAGACATCCATGGTTAGGGGAAACATGAAAAATAAATTTGGAATATATGTGGTTATTTGCCTTCAAAATTAAAGGTGCCATTGGGTATGTCTTTCGGTTCATTTGTTGAGCACATTATGGATCCTTTATGAGCTGAAAATGAATTGGAATATTATGTGGTTATTTGCCTTAAAATTGATGGTGCCGTTGGGCATGACATTTAGTTCATTTGTCAATATATTATGCATGCATTATGAGCAGCAAATTATCATGCACCCTTGACTATAATATTGGCTTAGTGACACTAACTTTAGACTCAAATACGAATGACATGTCATTAGGATTGAGTGCACTATAAACATTATTGAAAATATGGAATATTGCCTACATGTAACAAGGGTGACTATGTGTCCAATCGTACGTGGTAGAGCCGCCTACACGTAACAAGGGTGACTTTGTGTCCAACCGTGTGTGGTAGAGCCAATAAGTTGTCTTTATGTCATGTTAAGTTGACTTTGTGTCATGTAAAGGTGACTTTGTGTCACGATGAGACTAATGTCTCTAGATTCGTGTATTCGGTGAACTTAAGGTTCACAATAAGTGATCACTAGAAGCCAATATGTATTCATGGATTCAAAGAGAATATTATGCATCATTCTTGAATTGTTTTGATAATGTTATGCATGCACAAGGAAGTGTTTTGGTTTGTGAACATAAATATGAAATAACAAGCATGTATAATTTAGTGGTGCATTACAAATTATGGTTTCATTACGGTTTAAATAGATGCATTGATGTTTTTGTTAGAGCCTCCTCACTAAGCATGTTGTGCTTAAGCTCTACTTTCATCTTTGCAGAAAACTAAAGACATTTGGAGCTTCATTTGGAGCAAGAGGATCAAGGGAGAAGATTAAAACATTTTGGTATGAGTTTGGCAAATAAGTTGGGGTTTGGCAATGTGTAGATCGAACCCCATATGAGAGTGTGTTTGGTTAGTGAAGCTTTGTAAGACATTTTCTTTGGTGTTTGCCTTTTTGGTTGATAAACTTTGAGATTACCTTTGATTGCTTAAAGAATGACTATATGTGGTTGTTCTATGCTTAAAGCATGTACACTTACACAAGCATAAACACTCTTATTTTCAATAAAATATTAGGAAGCATGCTTATAGATTCTTTGAAGTTCTAGATGTTAATGATGATGTGGTTTTTGTTATTTTTATGCTTAGGAATTAATCATGTAGTTGTAGGTGATTAATGATTGTGTATTGAGTCAATAATGTTCACTTAGTGTGATGGAACTTTTAAGTTCCAGACCCAAAGTTTCGAAACCTTTGCCAAACAGTTTCGAAACCTTGCGGGCAATTTTGATTCTGAAAAGTTACTGGACATGAAAAGTTTCAAAACTTTTATAGAAGTTTTGAAAACTTTTTCATAAAGTTTTGAAACCTTTATGAAAGGTTTCGAAACCTTTGGCTGCCAAAATTGATAGTTGCTGGAAATTATATTTTAGTCCCGGATATCTTTCTTTGTTCAATTAAGGTACCTACGGATGTTGTTTTGAGCTAAAATTTCACATGGATGCATAAAGTCGATTTAATTTCAAGATGGCTAACTTAATTTGGACAAAGTCCTTGTAATTTGAAAGATTTATATTTTGGTCCCTAAATTGGTGAAACATGCAATTACCAATGCTAGGATGCTCCATTTGATTTGAAATTTTATGTGAGGGATACTTGTATGTTTAATTGAACTTTGATGAAAAGAATTTCAACTTTGTCATTAGAATTTAAAAGTTTTATGTTTTAGTCCTTAATTCACTAAAGTGTTTAATCAGATGCTTGTTTGTGATTAGATTGCTTCCGTTAATACTTTGTATGAGACCAAGACTTGTAGGAACATATTTTTGAATCTTGAAAAAAAAAGTATATCAGTTTTCAGGGTTATTTATTGAATCGGACCTTCGTAGGTTTGGTTCGATATTCCCCGTGTGACTCGTTAGTGTCGGTTCCGTCTAGGCCAGGCTAAGGGGGTTACATTTGGTGGTATCAGAGCTAGGTTTGTAAAGTTTGTAGTTGATTGGTTAATGCATGTGTAGGATTGCTAAGTTGTGTGTTTAAATGTGCGATTGAGCATGATATATGTGATTGAGCATGATATGTCGATGTGTGAAAATCTATTCATGATGATTGTAATTTGAGTAATGATGGTTTAACTGGGTTATCGGTTACACATTGCCAATGCCAACATATTTTCAGATGCTCTCAGTTTCCCTTGGATCTTGCCCGAATGTAAGTTTATTTTGTTTTAATATTATGTTTTAAATTGTATATTTAAAGTTTTTAGAATATGCTTCTGAGATGTAAGTAACGAGCTAGTGTTGGTATGAACACTTATGGTCAAGATGGAGGATGAAACGACTGCTAGGGAAGAGTAATTTCTTCCTCCTCCGTGAGTGTGCCTTCGGTTAGGCAGGAAGGTCAGTTTAGGGTGTTGCCCCGCTGTTTTGGGTGTATTTCAGTCTGCTGAAGCTGGTACAGTTGTTGCTAATTTGACTTGGGAGTAGTCAATAGGATAGTAGTTGAAGTTGTTGAAATTGAGGATGTTATTTGCGAGTATGAACAATAATCATGCTTAGAGTAAGAGCATATATATGTATATATCTATAGATAATGTAGGACATGCATGCATTCTTGAGCATGACATTAGAAATTGCATTTACATGCACATGCACTTGCGTAGGCATTTATGAGGGCATACAGGAAATCATGCATACATTTGTTCACACTTGCGAGTAGCTCTTTGAGGGTGTAAGTGGAGTGTGGTTGGTTCTTTTAGGGTGAAGGTGTGAAAAAAAGGGGTTGAAAGGGCTTTCTTATGGTGTTGAGCTAGATGTGTAGTGGGCAAGCAAACCTTTTGGTTAGGGAATAGTCTTGGATGAGGAATGAATGGTTCGTCTCAGAGTGTGAATGTTTAAAACCGGGGTAAATACCCTGAGTTATGGTTAGTTTGAGCTGGTCATTACTAAAGGTAAGACTGAGTTTTGCGGATTCTTTCTAGTTAGGTTTGGAGGTTGTAAGAAGGTTGCAGCATGTTTTGTAGAGTAAGGCGGATTGGTGTTTTTCCTAAGTAATATGAAATTGTTTTGTGGAAAAGATGTTTTATTGTCATGTTGGTGGAAAAAAATTAATTACATGGAATTCTTTATAGTATAGTTAGTGTGCGGTTAGAACGGGGATTGTGACCGATCTGATTTCTTTTTTTGTTAAGAGTAATAGGCTCATGATGGAAAGCAAAATATGAGAGATATATTGGTATGGGAGTTATGATATCATGGGTTTGAATCATGGATTGTTATGACCTTGAGAGGTTTGGTTGTACTATAAAGGAGGAAAGTGTACATGTTGGGTTTACAAGGTGTTAAGTTGGATATACCTCTGCTAAAGTTAGTTTGTGATGATTTTTGAAGTAGTATAGCGGGAACCACTGGGTCGTTTATGGGTTGTATCGGTTGTTCAGTCCTGTGGGTTTACTTTTATCGAAAAATGTTGTGAGGTTTGTGTTTGGTGGATTCATGTTTGTGGATGTTTCATTAATATGGTTTCATCAACCTAATCAATATGGTTACTGCCTTGGCAAGGTTATAAAATAAGAGATGTTGGGGCAAGTGGAAGGAATAGTTCTACAAGCTTGGATTTTATTATGGTATACATGAGAAAAGAGTTCGTTTATCGATGAGTTGATTTTGGGAAGGAGTTTTGAGTTAAGTGTGAAGGCACTTAACGATGTGTGGATCTTAAAGTTTGAAACATGGTGTTGAGTTGATTATGGTGGCTAACCCTTAAGTTGGAGGTATTATCATTGAGATGAGTATAATAGTGAGTATTGACACAAAGTTGGTAAGTTTCTTGTATGGTATGTTTTGTGGAATGTTAGCTATCGGGGTTGACTTGGCTTACATAAGGATGATTGTAATAGGAGTTTGTTATGTGGGGTATGTAACATCCCATTTTTGGGGTTATTAGTTTAGGCTTAGTTAGGGGAATTCGATTCGGGTTGAATCGGGTACTCCGATTCATTAATTCCGGGAAAAATAAAATAAGGATATTTTTAATTAAGAAAAATAATAATTTAGAAGGTGGTTTGAAATATTAAAAATATGTTTCAAATTAAAAGAAAATAATTTGGATTTTATAATGATTTTTAATTATGCTTAATTATGCATAAATGACTAATTTGTAATTTTTGGAAAATTTAGGGGACTTAATTTGGAATTTTCGGAAACTATGTTATTTTAGTGACTAAATCGAAAAGCAAGCTAAACTTAGAATCCTTAGAGGGCCATAAACCCATTTCTAATTTTTAATGATGATTTATTCACCAAAAAGGTATTTTTAATTACTTTAATTTGTTTTTTAATCATTTTTCTCAAAAACCACTTTTCTCATCTTTTTCTCTCCACTTTCTCTTCAATTCCTTGCTGATTTTTGCATCTTTTTCCACAAAGAATACATCACTTGCATCATCTTTCCATGCTTTATAAAACCTAAGCATTGATTTCATCAAATCTACATCAAATTGCAAGGAATAAAGAAGGAGAAAATCTCATATTTTTGGTGAATAGATCTTGAAGGTAATTTTCTAGATTTTTATTCTTTTCTAAGGTTCTTTATTGAAATTCCCAAGTATTAGCTTGCTAATCTTTGAATAAACACTTGATTCTATGTTTTTAATGTTAGATCTAATGTTTTTGTGATGTTTTTGTGAAATCTTTTTGGATCTCATTTAATGATGGAAGTTAGGTGAATTCAATCATGTTTTTATGTTGATTTAATGATTAATTGAGTCTTGATTTGATATCACATTAATTTAATCCCGGAATAATGCAATCGGTGTAGTTTTAAGGTGCTTTTCGGTTGTTTTATGGGCTGTTTTAGATGCTTAAATGTTGCTGGAGGTATAAGGATGGCTTGGATGTGTTTTTGGATCATAATTGAGGTGAATTAGATGTTAGATTCGTTAGGTTTTGGGCTGATGTTGTTCGGATGCATTTCGGCTTAGTTTTCGGTCTTTTCGGCTAAGTTTTTGGTAGTTTAATGGTGATCGGATATGGCTGTTGGTTTGAGCATGTTATGATGTGAGAATGCTATATTTTTAATGTTGTAGAAGAGGTACAAGAAGAAGCTTGATTGCTGGTGCGTTGGTGCGATCATCGGATAGCGGCGAAAGCTCGTTTCGCTTGTTGGTGAGTGGTTACGGATTTTAAAGCGAATCGCGTTTGGTACGTTCTGTTTTGGGGGGCTATGGAAGAGTGTGAAAATCTTCCATAGTTCAAGAGTAAGTAAAGTAATTGTTTTGATGAACCGATATGAGTTTCGGCTATTTTTAACAAGGTATTTTATTGTTAATGCAATGAGATTTATGGAACTGCATGAGCATGTTTTAAATTGATGCATACATGAGAGATACTTGCTAAAAATGCATAGCTTATTTAGCATCCATGATTATGGAAAATTATGAGAAATGTTTTGGAATACAACATGGTTATTTGCCTTATACATGATGGTGCCTTTGGGCATGACTTTGGTTCATTTGTTGAACATTTTATGCATGCATTATGAGCAACAAGTTATATGATTTGGAATACAATATGGTTAATTGCCTTATACATGATGGTGCCTTTGGGCATGACTTTGGTTCACTTGTTGAACATTTTATGCATGCATTATGAGCAGCAAGTTATCATGTATATTTGATTATGATATTGGCTTAGTGACACTAACTTTAGATTCGAATACGAATGACATGTCATTAGGATTGTCTTAAGTGCACTATAATCAAAACTGAGAATACAAAATATTGTCTACACGTAACAAGGGTGACTTTGTGTCCAACCGTGCGTGGTAGAGCCGCCTACACGTAACAAGGGTGACTATGTGTCCGATCGTGCGTGGTAGTGTCAATGGTGACTTCGTGTCATGTCAATGGTGACTTCGTGTCATGTCAATGGTAACTTCGTGTCATGACGAGACAGTGGTCTCATGGATCCGTGTATTCGGTGAGCTCAAGGTTCACATTAAAGTGGTCACTAGAAAGCCAATATACATACATGAATTTGATATGGACATTGTGCATCATTTATAAATTGTTTTGATAAGATTATGTGAACTCAAAGATGCATATGATTTTGAAGACATGACCATGAAATGTTAGCATGCATGATTTAACAATGTATTACGAACTATGGTTTCATCATGATTTTAAATAGATGCATTGATGATTTGTGTAGAGCTTCCTCACTAAGCATGTTTGCTTAAGCTCTCTTTTCATCCATGCAGAGAAATAAAGGCACTTGGAGCTTCGTTCGAGGCAATGAAACCAAGGGGAAGAATCACTTTGAATTTGGTATGTTTTTGGCAAATAAATTGGGCAAGGCAATGTGTAACCCAACCTATGTGAGGAGTGTGTACTTAGGCTTTGGTTTATGTTGTAATAAGACCATTATTGTTTGATTGCTAATTGTTGAACTTTGGAATGGTTTGAATTGATGAAGCATGTACTAGCATAATTGTTATGTTGTTAATCATTTTTCTAGGGAGCATGCCTATAGCTTGATTGAAGTCCATGACGTTGTTGATTATGTGCCATATGTTTCTAATTAAGTATACCAATCACCAAGAATTGAAAGTTGCTAGAAATTATACTTTAGTCCCAGATATCTTCCTTTGTTCGATTAAGGTACTTACCGATGTTATTTTTTGCTGAAATTTTGCATGCAAGTATAAATTTGATTTAATTTCAAGATGGTAATCCTAAATTGGATTAAGTCCTTGTATTTTGGAAGATTTACATTTTGGTCCCTAAATTAGAAGAACATGCAATTGATAATGATAAAATGATCCATTTAAGTTGAAATTTGCTATGAGGAACTCTTCTATGTTTAATTGAACATTGATGGAAAGAATTTCTACTTTTCTAATTGAATTTAAAAGTTTTACGTTTTAGTCCTTAATCTACGTTGGTGTTTAATCGGATGCATGTTTTTAATTAATGTGTTATCGGTAATGCTTGGTATGAGATATTGACATGTAGGAATAAGATTGTGCATCTAGGTAAAATAAAAAAAATATGTAGCAGTTTTAGGATTGTTTATCAAATCGAACCTTCGCGGGTTTGGTTTGATATTCCCCGTGTAACCCGTTAGTGCCAGTTCCGTATAGGCAGGGCTAAGGGGGTTACATTTGGTGGTATCAGAGCCAGGTTTGTAAAATCTGTGGTTGGTTTGAAAAGTGTGTTGTAAGGTTTGTAAAATGTGTTGTTGATTTGTAAAGTGTGTAGTTGGTTAGTTAAAGCATGTATAAGATTGCTAAGTTACGTGCTTAAATGTGCGATTGATCATGATATGTGTGATTGAGCATGATATGTTGCTGGAGTGTGAAAATCTGTTCGTGATGATTGTACCTTGAGTAATGATGATTAAACTGGGGATTATCGGTTACACATTGCCAATGCCAACATATTTTCAGATGCTCACAGATTTTTCTTGGTTCTTGCCCGAATTTAAGTTTGTTTTATTTGGATATTATGTTTTAAACTGCATGTTTAAAGTTTTTGGAATATGCTTATGAGACGTAAAACACGAGCTAGTGTTGGTATGAACATTAATGGTCAAGATTATGGATGAAATGACTGCTAGGGAAGAGTAAATTCTTCCTCCTCTGTAAGTGTGCCTTCGGTTAGGCCGGAAGGTTAATTTGTGGTGTTGCACCGTTCTTTTGGGTGTGTTTTGGACTACTGAAGCTGGTACAACAGTTGCTAATCTAACTAAGGAGTGGTTAACAAGTTGGTAGTTGAAGTTGTTGGAATTGAGGATGTTATTTGTGAGTGTGAACAATAATCATGCATAGAATAAGAGCACATATATGTATATATCTATAGATAATGTAGGACATGCATGCATTCTTGAGCATGACATTAGAAATTGCATTTACATGCACATGCATTTGCATAGGTATTTATGAGGGCATACAGGAAATCATGCATACATTTGTTCACACTTGCGAGTAGCTCCTTGAGGGTGTAAGTGGAGTGTGGTTGGTTCTTTTAAGGTGAAGGTGTGGAAAAAAAAGAAGAGGTTGAAAGAACTTTCTTGTGGTGTTAAGCTGAATGTGTAGTGGGCAAGCTATCCTTTTGGTTAAGGAATGGTCATGATGAACAATGAGTGGTTGGTCTCGGAGTTATGAATGTTTGAAACCAAGATAAGTACATTGTGTTATGGTTAGTTTGAGTTGGTCATTACTAAAGGAAGGGATGAATTTTGCGGATTCTTTCTAGTTAAGATCTGGAGGTTGTAACAAGGTTGCAGCATGTTTTGTAGAGTAAGGCGGTTTGGTGTTTTTCTGAGTGATGTGAAACTATTTTGTGGAAATTACATGGAATTCTTTGTAGTGTAGTTAGTGTGCAGTTAGATCAGAGGTTGTGACCAATCTGATATGGTCAGGATGGAAGTAAAATATGAGATACATATTGGTATGAGAGTTATGAAATCGAGGGTTTGAATCATAGATTGTTGTGACCTTGAGAGGTTTGGTTGTACTATAAAGGAGGAAAGTGTACACGTTGTGTTTACAAGATGTTAAGTTGGATATACTTCGGGTAAAGTTAGTCTTTGATGATGTCTGAAGTGGCTGAAGTGGTGTAATATGGATCGCTGGACAATTTATGGTTTGTATCGATTGTTCAGTTTATGGGTTTGTTTTTATCGAAAAGTGTTTCAAGGTTTTGTGTTCGGTGGGTTTGTGTTTGTGGATGTTTCATCATTATGATTACCGCTTTGGCAAGGTTATAAAATAAGAGATGTTGGAGCTAGTGGAAGGAATGGTTCTACATGTTTGGATTTTGTTGTGGTATAGTTAATGTAGGAGTTGGTTTGTCGATGAATTGATAATGGAAAAAAAGGGTTTTGGGTTAAGTGTCAAGGCACTTAATGATGTGTAGATTTTAAATTTTGAACCTTGGTAGAGTTGGTTATGGTGGCTAAACCTTAAGTTGGAGATATTACCGTTATAATGAGTATAATGTTGAGGTTGACACAAATTTGGTAAGTTTCTTGTATGATATGTTTTGTAGAATGTTAGCAACTGGGATGACTTGGCTTACATAAGCATGCTTGCAATGAGAGTTGTTGTGTGGGGTAATCCAGGGTTGTTGTGGAGTTACGAGGGAAGATGTTCGGTTAACCTATAGGGAGACCTAGTTAAATGGTGGATCCATGAGTGAAATTCAAACTTAGTGAAATTGATCGGGGATAAGTCGTGGTAGAGTGTTTGTTGAGGGTCTAGTGAAGGATATGTTCTGGGCAAGGTTTAGTTTTGTGTTGAGAATCTTTTTGTGTTATGTTCACCCCATGGTTGTTACGGAAAGTTTCGAGATGGGATGGTATCTTGAGCAAGGCTTATGGTAATCTTTTTCCATGAGTTTGGTGGTAAATGTTGTGGTAGGAGTTGGGGAAAAACATATGTTTTCGACTAAACTGGTTTGGATTATGTTTGAATCATATGTAAATGTTTATCATGCTGATAAGGTAAGTGAGTATCAATTTTCTTTGGGTTATTACTAGTAGTAAAGGTACAAAGGATGAAGTCGGAAAGAATCATCATAAGTTTGGTAGTAAGTTCTATGGATGATATGGAGTTTTCTTATGAGGGTTGTTGGATTAATCGTTTGTTTGAGTACGGTTTTCTTGGGTTTCTAAGTCCCTTTGGAAAGGTGTGTGAATGGTGTATCTATAATATGTTAAGATTTGAGAGTTTTTAGGACCGACATAGGTTGTTGTTTGGATGTTGGGTTTTATCATTCATAGGTAAATGGATGATATGTTGTGATGTTGTGATATGGTTAATATGACTCAAAATAAAGTTGTTGGTGGTGGCGGAGTTTGCTTAGGACAATGTTGACAGTTTTGTACAAAGTTAGTCTGAAGTTTGTTGTGTGGAGTAGAGGTTGGTGAAAGGCTTAGTTGGTTACCTGGTATGTGGGAGGATGTCAATTAAGGTTAGTTTGATGGTGATGGTATGGAAACCGTTGCGGTTATCAAGAGTTGGTTATCAACCTTATGGGGTTTTCTTTTGAGTTATGTTTTCTATAGAGGTTGAGATGGTGTGGTGGTTTGTGCATTGTTGCTTTGGTGTGGGAAAGAATTTGTTGGTTGTCCAAAGAGGGTAAGTGTGGGTTATCTGTTGCATACCATTCGGGGGAGGCTAAGGTGATGGCTGAATCTTTGAACCGTAAGACGGCAGTTGAGTTGAGAGTGATGTTTGCTAAGTTGAGTATTTCAAAGGAAGGTGGTTGAGTGGTGGAGTTGTAAGTAAAGCATATCTTGGTTGAGATGATAAGGTGAAACAATTAGAGGATGAGACATTGATACCTTTTTGTGGAGGATATGGCTAAAGGTAGACCGACTGAGTATCATTTTGATGATGATGAGGTGTTGTATTTTAGAGGTCGGATTGTGGTGCCGAATGATCAGGAGTTGAGGTAAGCTATTTTAGCGGGAGCATATACTAGTCCGTTTGCTATACATCCGAGTGGAGTGAAGGTGTATAGGGATCTTAAAAGTGTGTACTTCTGGATTGGTTTAAAGGAAGATGTGATAGAGTCCAAGAAAGATTCTATATGGGTTATTGTTGGTAGGTTTTCAAAGTGTGCACATTTTCTTGCCGTGCATACAATGTGATCTATGGATAAGTTGGTAGAGTTGTATGTTTCTGAGATGGTGAAGTCGCATAGTGTGCTTAAGTTGATCATATCGGATAGAGATCCGCGGTTTACATCTAAGTTTTGGAGGAGTTTGCAGACAGCTTTGGGTACGAGGCTTAGTTTTAGTACGGCTTATTATCCACAGACGGATGGACAGTCTGAGCGTGTTATTCAGACTTTGGAGGATATGTTGAGGTGTTGTATCATCGAGTTTCAGGGTTCTTGGGAGAAGTAATTGCCGTTGGTAGAGTTTGCTTACAATAATAGTTTTCAGACAAGTATACAGATGGCACCGTTTGAGGCGTTGTATGGGCGTAAGTGTCGTACACCTTTGTGTTGGAAGGAAGTTGGACAGAAGTATGTTTCTTTGCCTCAAGTGTTGAAGGATACGGATGAGAAAGTTGAGTTGATATGTACTAAGCTTAAGGAGGCTTCGGATAGGCAGAAATCCTATGCCGATTTGAAACGTAGGGAGATAGAGTATGATGTTGAGGACAAAGTGTTTCTTAAGGTTTCTCCATGGAAGAAGGTGATGAGGTTTGATCGTAAGGGTAAGTTGAGTCCTCGTTTTATTGGACCATATGAGGTGTTGGAGCGTGTTGGTCCTATTGCTTATAGTTTGAGGTTACCGGAGGAGTTGAGTAAGATGCATGATGTTTTTCATGTATCAATGTTTCGTAGATATAGATCGGATCCTTGTCATGTTGTTCCAGTTGAGGAGATTGAGTTAAGAGAGGATATGAGTTATAGGGAAGAACCGGTGAGGATTTTGGATGTGGATACAAAGGTTCTTCGAGGGAAGACCATAGATTTGGTTAAAGTGCTTTGGAAACACCGGGGTGTGGAAGAAGCAACTTGGGAGACAAGGAAAAGCATGGAGGAGCAGATTCCTCACTTGTTGCTTCAGTTAAATTTCGAGGACGAAATTTTCTTAAGAGGGGGAGAGTTGTAACATCCCGTTTTTGGGTTATTAGTTTAGACTTAGTTAGGGGAATTCGATTCGGGTTGAATCGGATTCTCCGATTCATTAATTCCGGGAAAAGTAAAATAAGGATATTTTTAATTAAGAAAAATAATAATTTGGAAGGTGGTTTGAAATATTAAAAATATGTTTTAAATTAAAAGAAAATAATTTGGATTTTATAATGATTTTTAATTATGCTTAATTATGCATAAATGACTAATTTGTAATTTTTGGAAAATTTGGGGGACTTAATTTGGAATTTTCGGAAATTATATTATTTTAGTGTCTAAATTGAAAAGCAAGCTAAACTTAGAATCCTTAGAGGGCCATAAACCTATTTCTAATTTTTAATGATGATTTATTCACCAAAAAGGTAATTTTAATTACTTTAATTTGTTTTTTAATCATTTTTCTCAAAAACCACTTTTCTCATCTTTTTCTCTCATCTTTTTCTCTCATTTTCTCTCCACTTTCTCTTCATCTTTTCTCTTCAATTTCTTGCTGATTTTTGCATCTTTTTCCACAAAGAATACATCACTTGCATCATCTTTCCATCCTTTACAAAACCTAAGCATTGATTTTATCAAATCTACATCAAATTGCAAGGAATCAAGAAGAAGAAAATCTCATATTTTTGGTGAATAGATCTTGAAGATAATTTTCTGGATTTTTATTCTTTTCTAAGGTTCTTTATTGAAATTCCCAAGTATTAGCTTGCTAATCTTTGAATAAACACTTGATTCTATGTTTTTAATGTTAGATCTAATGTTTTTGTGATGTTTTTGTGAAATCTTTTTGGATCTCATTTAATGATGGAAGTTAGGTGAATTCAATCATGTTTTTATGTTGATTTAATGATTAATTGAGTCTTGATTTGATATCACATTAATTTAATCCCGGAATAATGCAATCGGTGTAGTTTTAAGGTGTTTTTCGGTTGTTTTATGGGCTGTTTTAGATGCTTAAATGTTGCTGGAGGTATAAGGAGGGCTTGGATGTATTTTTGGATCATAATTGAGGTGGATTAGATGTTAGATTCGTTAGGTTTTGGGCTGATGTTGTTCGGATGCGTTTTAGCTTAGTTTTCGGTCTTTTCGGCTAAGTTTTTGGTAGTTTAATGGTGATCGGATATGGCTGTTGGTTTGAGCATGTTATGATGTGAGAATGCTATGTTTTTAATGTTGTAGAAGAGGTACAAGAAGAAGCTTGATTGCTGGTGCGTTGGTGCGATCATCGGATAGCGGCGAAAGCTTGTTTCGCTTGTTGGTGAGTGGTTACGGATTTTAAAGCGAATCGCGTTTGGTACGTTCTGTTTTGGGGGGCTATGGAAGAGTGTGAAAATCTTCCATAGTTCAAGAGTAAATAAAGTAATTGTTTTGATGAACCGATATGAGTTTCGGCTATTTTTAACAAGGTATTTTATTGGTAATGCAATGGGGTTTATGGAAGTGCATGAGCATGTTTTGAATTGATGCATACTTGAGAGATACTTGCTGAAAATGCATAGCTTATTTAGCATCCATGATTATGGAAAATTATGAGAAATGTTTTGGAATACAACATGGTTATTTGCCTTATACATGATGGTGCCTTTGGGCATGGCTTTGGTTCATTTGTTGAACATTTTATGCATGCATTATGAGCAACAAGTTATATGATTTGGAATACAATATGGTTAATTGCCTTATACATGATGGTGCCTTTGGGCATGACTTTGGTTCATTTGTTGAACATTTTATGCATGCATTATGAGCAGCAAGTTATCATGTACATTTGATTATGATATTGGCTTAGTGATACTAACTTTAGATTCGAATACGAATGATATGTCATTAGGATTGTCTTAAGTGCACTATAATCAAAACTGAGAATACAGAATATTGCCTACACGTAACAAGGGTGACTTTGTGTCCAACCGTGCGTGGTAGAGCCGCCTACACGTAACAAGGGTGACTATGTGTCCGATCGTACGTGGTAGTGCTAATGGTGACTTAGTGTCATGTCAATGGTGACTTCGTATCATGTCAATGGTGACTTCGTGTCATGTCAATGGTAACTTCGTGTCATGACGAGACAGTGGTCTCATGGATCCGTGTATTCGGTGAGCTCAAGGTTCACATTAAAGTGGTCACTAGAAAGCCAATATACATACATGAATTTGATATGGACATTGTGCATCATTTATAAATTGTTTTGATAAGATTATGTAAACTCAAAGATGCATATGATTTTGAAGACATGACCATGAAATGTTAGCATGCATGATTTAACAATGTATTACAAACTATGGTTTCATCATGATTTTAAATAGATGCATTGATGATTTGTGTAGAGCTTCCTTACTAAGCATGTTTGCTTAAGCTCTCTTTTCATCCATGTAGAGAAATAAAGGCACTTGGAGCTTCGTTCGAGGCAATGAAACCAAGGGGAAGAATCACTTTGAATTTGGTATGTTTTTGGCAAATAAATTGGGCAAGGCAATGTGTAACCCAACCTATGTGAGGAGTGTGTACTTAGGCTTTGGTTTATGTTGTAATAAGACCATTATTGTTTGATTGCTAATTGTTGAACTTTGGAATGGTTTGAATTGATGAAGCATGTACTAGCATAATTGTTATGTTGTTAATCATTTTTCTAGGGAGCATGCCTATAGCTTGATTGAAGTCTGTGACATTGTTGATTGTGTGCCATGTGTTTCTAATTAAGTATACCAATCACCAATAATTGAAAGTTGCTAGAAATTATACTTTAGTCCCAGATATCTTCCTTTGTTCGATTAAGGTACTTACCGATGTTATTTTGAGCTGAAATTTTGCATGCAAGTATAAAGTTGATTTAATTTCAAGATGGTAATCCTAAATTGGGTTAAGTCCTTGTATTTTGGAAGATTTACATTTTGGTCCATAAATTAGAAGAACATGCAATTGATGATGATAGAATGATCCGTTTAAGTTGAAATTTGCTATGAGGAACTCTTGTATGTTTAATTGAACATTGATGGAAAGAATTTCTACTTTACTAATTGAATTTAAAAGTTTTACGTTTTAGTCCTTAATCTACGTTGGTGTTTAATCGGATGCATGTTTTTAATTAATGTGTTACCGGTAATGCTTGGTATGAGACCTTGACATGTAGGAATAAGATTGTCCATCTAGGTAAGATAAAAAAAATATGTAGCGGTTTTAGGGTTTATCGAATCGAACCTTCGCGGGTTTGGTTTGATATTTCCTGTGTAACCCGTTAGTGCCGGTTCTGTATAGTCCGGGCTAAGGGGGTTACAGGGTAAGCTAGGGTTGTTATGGAGTTACAAGGGAAGATGTTCGGTTAACCTATAGGGAGACCTAGTAAAATGGTGGAGCTATGAGCGGGACTCTATCTTGGTTAAGTTGATCAGGGACAAGTTGTGGCCTGGTGTTTGTTGAGGGTCTAGTTAAGGATGTTCTTGGCAAGGTTTAGTTTTGTGTTGAGAATCTTTTTGTGTTATGTGAGCCGCATGGTTGTTTCGAAAAGTGTTAAGATGGAATAGTATCTTGATCAGGGCTTATAGTAATCTTTTTCCGTGTGATTGATGGTAAGTGTTGTGGTAGGAGTTGGGGAAACATGTGTTTTCGACTGAGCTTGTTTGGATTATGTTTGAATTATGTATAAATGTTTATCTTGCTGATAAGGTAAGAGTGAGTATCAATTTTTTGTGTGTTATTATTAGTAGTAAAGGTGCCTAGGTTGAAGTCGGAAAGAATCGTCATAAGTTTGATGGTAAGTTCTATGGATGGTATGGAGTTTTCCTATGAGGGTTGGTGGATCAACCGTTTGTTTGAGTATGATTTTCTTGGGTTTCTAAGTCCCATTAGAAAGATGGGTGAGTGGTGTATCTATAATATGTTAAGATTTGAGGGTTTTTAAGACTAGCCTAGGTTGCCATTTGGATGTTGGGTTTTATCATTCATAGGTAAATAGATGATATACTGTGATGTTGTGATATGGTTAATATGACTCATAATAAAGTTGTTGTTATTGATGGAGTTTGCTTAAGACAGTGTTGACAGTTTTGTGTAAAGTAGTTTGAAGCTTGTTGGTGGAGAATCATTGTGTGGAGTGGAGATTAGTGAAAGGCTTAGTTGGTTACCTGGTATGTGGGAGGATATCGAAAATAGGGTTAGTTCGATGGTGGTGGTATGGAAACCATTGCGGTTATCAAGAGTTGGTTATCAATCTTAAGCAAGAAAAGGGGTTTTTCTTTTGAGTGATGTTTTTTGTGAGAATTGAGATGATGTGATGGTGTGTGCGTTGTTGCTTTGTTGTGAGGGATGAATCTGCTTGTTGTCCGAGTAGGGTAAGTGTTGGATGACTGTTGGGAATCTTCCGGGGAAAGCTAATGTGATGTCTGAATCTTTGAGCCGTAAGACGGCAGTTGAGTTGAGGGTGATGTTTGCTAAGTTGAGTATTTCAAAGGAAGGTGGTTGAGTGGTGGAGTTGTAAGTAAAACCCATCTTGGTCGAGATGATAAAGGTGAAATAGTTAGAAGATGAGGCATTGGTACCTTTGGTAGAGGATATTGCTGAGGATAGACCAATCGAGTATCATTTTGATGATGATGAGATGTTGTGGTTTAGGGGTCGGATTGTGGTGTAGGATGATGTTGATTTGAGGTATGATATTTTGGCAGAAGCATATACTAGTCCTTTTGCTATGCATCTAGGTAGAGTGAAAATGTGTAGGGATCTTAAAAGTGTGTACTTTTGGATTGGTTTAAAGAAAGATGTGACGGAGTCTAAGAAGGATTTTATATGGGTTATTGTTGATAAGTTTACAAAGTGTGCACATTTTCCTACCGTGCATACGACGTGTTCTATAGATAAGTTGGTAGAATTGTATGTTTTCTGAGGTGGTGAAGTTGCATAGTGTGCCTAAGTTGATCATATCGGATAAAGATCTACGTTTTACCTCTAAGTTTTGGGAAGAGTTTGTAGGTTGCTTTAGGTACAAGGCTTAGTTTAGTATTGCTTATCATCTTCAGACAGATAATCAGTCTGAACGTGTTAATCAGACTTTCAAGGATATTTTGAGGTGTTGCATCATTGAGTTTCAAGGTTCTTGGGAGAAACATTGGCCTTGGGTAGAGTTAGCTTATAATAATAGTTTTTAGGCAAGTATACATATGGCATCGTTTGAAGTTTTATTGTGTTGGAATGAAGATAGACGGAAGTATATTTCTTTACCTCAAGTGTGGAAGGATACAAATGAGGAGGTTAAGCTTATTTGTGTCAAGCTTAAGAAGGCTTCAGATAGGCAAAAGTCCTATGTCGATTTGAAGCATAGAGAGGTGGAATATGTTGTTAGAGATAAAGTGTTTCTAAAGGTTTCCCATAGAAGAAGTTAATGAGGTTTGGACGTAAGAATAACTTAAGTCCTCGTTTTATTGGGCTGTATGAGGTGTTAGAGCGAATTGATCCTGTTGTTTATCGATTGAGGTTGCTGGTGGAGTTAAGTTGGATGCATTATGTTTTTCATGTATCAATGCTTCGTAAGTATAGATCGGATCCTTCTCATATTGTTCTAATTGAGGAGATTGAGTTAAGAGCGAATATGAGTTATGAGGAGGAACCAATGAGGATTTTGGATATGGATATAAAGGTTCTTCGAGAAAAGACCATAGATTTGGTTAAAGTGCTTTGAAAACACCGAGGTATCGAAGAGGCAACTTGGGAGACAAGGAAAAGCATGGAGGAGAAGTTCTTCACTTGTTTGCTTCAGGTGAGAATTTCGAGGACAAAATTTTCTTAAGAGGGGGAGAGTTGTAACATCCCGATTTTGGGGTTAGAAGTTTGGGTATTAGTTAGGGGAAATCGATTCAGGTCGAATCAGGTTCTTCGGTTCGTTATTCCGAGAAAATATAAAATAATAATATTTTAATCGGACAAGTAATAATTTTGTGAAATGGTTTAGGAATATGAATATTAAAATAATGTTTTAAAATTAAAAGAATGTAATTTGAACTTTAAATTGATTTTTAATTGAGCTTAATTATGTACTAGTGATCAAATTATAATTTTGGAAAAGATTTGGGGACTAAATGTGTGATTTTCGAAAATTACTATTTTTAGTGACTAAATTGGAAATCAAGCTATACTTAGAATTCTTAGAGGGCCATAAACCCAATTTATTTTTTTAATTAGTGATTTATCCACCAAAATTATTTTATAGATAATTTTAAAAGATGATAATTTTATTTTCTTCCATAACCACTTATTTTCTCATCATTTTCTCTCATATTTTCTCTCCATCTTCTTCATCAATTTTCTTCAATTACTTGTTGATTTTTTCATCTTTTTCAACAAGACTTATTGCATTTTGTTCATCATTTCATTCTCTTCAAAGCCTACTCATTAATTTTTACAAATCAACATCAATTTTCAAGAAATCAAGGAGATGATTTCTCATCTTTTGGTGGATTAAATCTCTAAGGTAACTTTTTTGAATTTTAACTCTTTTTCTAAGGTTCTTTATTTAAATTCCTAAGTATTAGCTTCCTAATCATTAAATAAAACTTGATTTTATGTTTTTAATTCTACATCTAATGATTTTATGAGGATTTTTGTGAAATCTTTTTAAATCTCAATTAATGTTGTAATTAGGTTGGTTTAATTATGTTATTATGTCAATTAAATGATTAAATGAGTCATGAATTGATGGCACATTAATTTAATCCCAAAATAATATAATCAGTGTGGTTTTAAGGTGATTTCGATTATTTTAGGGGTTGTTTTAGGTGTTTTAATGTTGCTGGAGGTATAAGGATGGTTTGGATGTGTTTTTGGTTCATAATTGAAGTGGATTAGATGTTAGAATCATTAGGTTTTGGGCTGATGTTGTTCGGATGCGTTCCGGCTTAGTTTTCGGCCTTTTCGGCTAAGTTTTCGGTAATTTTGTGGAGGTTTGATGTGGCTGTTGTTTTGAGCATGTTATGATATGAATATGCTCTGTTTTTAATGATGTAGAGGTAGTGCAAGAAGGTGCTTAAGTGGGTGGTGTGTTGGCGTGGTCATCGGAACGTCGACAGAAGCTCGTTTCGCTTGTCGGTGAGTGTTTTCGGACTTAAAGCGAATCACATTGGTACGGTTTTGTTTTGGGGACTATGGAAGAGTGTGAAAACTTTCCATAGTTCAAGAGTACATAAAGTAAATGTTTTTGATATATTAACATGAGTTTTGGCTACATTCGGTAAAGGCGTTGATGTTGGTAATGCAATAAGATGTTTTGAAATGATGCATGCATAAGATAATTGCTAAAAATGCATGGTTTAAAAAGAAATCCATGTTTAGAGAAAATGTAACCCCCTTAGCCCGGCTTAGACAGAACCGACACTAATGGGTTATACGGGGAATATCAAACCAAACCCGCGAAGGTCCGATTCGATAAACAACCCTAAAACTGTTATATTTTTTTTATCTTTCCTAGATGCATAATTGTATTCCTATATGTCATGGTCTCATACAAAGCATTAACGGAAATAATCCGATCACAAACAAACATCCGATTAAACACTTAAGTAAGTTAAGGACTAAAACATAAAACTTTTAAATTCTAATAATAAAATAGAAATTATTTTCATCAAAGTTCAATTAAACACACAAGTATCCTTCACTGTAAATTTCAAGTCAAACGGATCATTCTAACATCATCAATAGCATGTTTCTCTAATTTAGGGACCAAAATGTAAATCTTTCAAATTTTAAGGACTAATTCCAAATTGAGTTAACCATCTTGAAATTAAATCAACTTTATGCATCCATGTGAAATTTCAGCTCAAAATAACGTCTGTAGGTACCCTAATTGAACAAAGGATGATATTCGGGACTAAAGTATAATTTCCAACAACAATCAATTTTTGGTAGTCAAAGGTTTGGAAACCTTCCAGATGGTTTCCAAACTTTTTGTAAAAGGTTTCGAAACTTCCCTGAAAGTTTCCAAACTTTTCGCGTCCAATAGTTTTTCAGACTTGAAACTGCACGCAAGGTTTCGGAAGGATGATTAAGAACATAACAATCATGCCAATCTATTTGTCAAAGGTTTCGGAACCTTCACTAAGGTTTCGAAACTTTAGGTTTGGAACCTAAAAGTTCCATCACCCTAAGTGAACTCTAACAACACAATACTCAACTATTAATCACTTCCAACTATATGCATAATTCCTAAGCATAATTAATAATTTATAACACGAGGTTAACCACGTCACGGACATCAATCAAACTATAGGCATGCTCCATAGAAGATGATTAAGAACATAACAATCATGCAAGTACATGCTTTTACAATCCAAACAATTCCAAAGTTCAACAATTAACAATCAAACAATAATGGTCTTATTACAACATAAACCATAGCCTAAGTACACACTCCTCACATAGGTTGGGTTACACATTGCCTTGGCCAATTTATTTGCCAAAAATATACCAAATTCAAAGTGATTCTTCCCCTTGGTTTCCTTGCCTCGAACGAAGCCCCAAGTGCCTTTATTTTTCTGCAAGGATGAAAAGAGAGCTTAAGCAAACATGCTTAGGGAGAAAGCTCTACACAAAATCATCAATGCATCAATTTAAAACCATGATGAAACCATAATTTGCAATACATTGTCAAAACATGCATGCTAACATCTCATGCTCATATTCTTTAAACCATATGCATCCTTGAGTTTACATAACCTTGTCAAAACAATTTATAAATGATGCACAATCTTCTTCACAAATTCATGTATGTATATTGGCATTCTAGTGACCATTTTAATGTGAACCTTGAGTTCATCGAATACACGGATCCATTATTAGAGACCATTGTCTCGTCATGACACGAAGTCACCATTGACATGACACGAAGTCACCATTGACATGACACTAAGTCACCATTAACATGACACAAAGTCACCATTAACATGACACGAACTCACCATTGACATGATACTAAGTCACCATTGACATGACACAAAGTAACCATTATAGCACTACCACGCACGATCGGACACATAGTCACCCTTGTTACGTGTAGGCGGCTCTACCATGCACGGTTGGATACAAAATCACCCTTGTTATGTGTAGGCAATATTTTGTATTCTCAATTTTGTTTATAGTGCACTTAAGACAATCCTAATGACATGCCATTTGTATTCGAATCTAAAGTTAGTGTTACTAAGCCAATATCATAATCAAATGTGCATGATAACTTGCTGCTCAAAATGCATGCATAATATGTTCAACAAATGAACCAAAAGCCATGCCCAACGGCACCATCAATTTCAAGGCAAATAACCACATAATATTCTAATTCATTTTCAGCTCATAATGCATCCATGATGTGCTCAACAAATGAACCGAAAGTCATGCCTAATGGCACCTTTAATTTGAAGGCAAATAACCATATTGTATTCTAAATCATTTCTCATAATTTTCCATAATCATGGATGCTAAATAAGCTATGCATTTCAGCAAGTATTTCTCATGTATGCACCAATTCAAATCATGCTCATGCATTTCCATAAATCTCATTGCATTACCAACATAATGGCTTTGTCGAATGAAGCCGAAACTCATATCGATTTATCAAAAATATTTACTTTACTTACTCTTGAACTATGGAAGGTTTTCACACTCTTCCATAGTCCCCAAAACAGAACCGTACCAAAAGCGATTCGCTTTAAATTCGTAATCACTCACCAACAAGCGAAACGAGCTTTCGTCGCTATCCGATGATCGCACCAACGCGCCAGCACTCAAGCTTCTTCTTGTACCTCTTCTACAACATTAAAAACAGAGCGTTCTCATATCATAACATGCTCAAACCAATAGCCATATCCGATCACCGTTAAACTACCGAAAACTTAGCCGAAAAGACCGTAAACTAAGCCGAAACGCATCCGAACAACATCAGCCAAAAATCTAACGAATCTAACATCTAATCCACTTCAATTATGATCCAAAAATATATCCAAACCATCCTTATATCTCCAGCAACATTAAAGCATCTAAAACAACCCATAAAACAATCGAAAAGCACCTTAAAACTACATCGATTGCATTATTCCGGGATTAAATTAATGTTCTATCAAATGAAGACTCAATTAATCATTTAATTAAAATAAAAACATAATTGAATTCATCTAATTCCAACATTAAATGAGATCCAAAAAGACTTCCCAAAAACATTCACAAATTCACTAGATCTAACATTAAAAACATAGAATTAAGCTTTTATTCAAAGATTAGTAAGCTAATACTTGGGAATTTCAATAAAGAATCTTAGAAAAGAAAAAAAATCCAGAAAATTACCTTCAAAATCTATTCACCAAAAAGATGTAATTTCCTCTTCTTGATTCCTTGCAATTTGATGTTGATTTGATAAAATTGATGCTTAGGTTTTGTAAAGGATGAAAAGAAGATGAAAATGATGTAATCTTTATGGAAAAAAAATGCAAAAATCAGCAAGAAATTGAAGAGAAAAGATGAAGAGAAAGTGGAGAGAAAATGAGAGAAAAAAATGAGAGAAAATGAGAAAAAAGTAGTTTTAAGAGAAAATGATTAAAATCTCTAATTAAAGTAATTAAAATACATTTTGGTGAATAAATCATTATTAAAAATTAGAAATGGGTTTATGACCCTCTAAGGATTCTAAGTTTAGCTTGCTTTTCAATTTAGTCATTAAAATATCAATTTTTCGAAAATTATAAAATAAGTTCTCCAATTTTTCCAAAAATTACAAATTGGTCATTTATGCATAATTAAGCATAATTAAAAATTAATATAAAGTCCAAATTATTTTCTTTTAATCTTGAAACATATTTTCAATATTTTCAACCATATTCCAAAATTATTATTTTTTGCTAATTAAAATATTCTTATTTATTTTTCCCCAGAATAATGAACCGGAGAACCCGATTCGACCCGAGTCGTATTCTCCAAACTACTAACCCCAAAATCGAGATGTTATAACTCTTCTCCTCTTAAGAAAATTTCGTCCTCGAAATTTACCTGAAGTAAACAAGTGAGGAAACTGCTCCTCCATGTTTTTCCTTGTCTCCCAAGTTGCTTCTTCCACACCTCGGTGTTCCAAAAGTACTTTAACCAAATCTATGGTCTTCTCTCGAAGAACCTTTGTATCCATATCCAAAATCCTCACCGGTTTTTCCTCATAACTCATATCCTCCCTTAACTCAATCTCCTCCACCGGAACAACATGTGAAGGATCCGATCTATATCCACGTAGCATTGATACATGAAAAACATCATGCATCTTACTCAACTCCTCTGGCAACCTCAAACTATAAGCAACAGGACCAACATGCTCCAACACCTTATATGGTCCAATAAAACGAGGACTCAACTTCCCCTTTCTTCCAAACCTCCTCACCTTTTTCCACGGAGAAACCTTAAGAAACACTTTGTCTCCAACATCATACTCTATCTTCCTACGCTTTAAATCGACATAGGACTTCTGTCTATCCGAAGCTTCCCTAAGTTTAGTACATATCAAATTAACTTTCTCATCTGTATCCTTCAACACTTGAGGCAAAGAAACATACTTCTGTCCAACTTCTTTCCAACACAAAGGTGTACGACACTTACGCCCATATAACGCCTCAAACGGTGCCATCTGTATACTTGTCTGATAACTATTATTATAAGCAAACTCTACCAATGGCAATTGCTTCTCCCAAGAACCTTGAAACTCGATGACACAACATCTCAACATATCTTCTAAAGTCTGAATAACACGCTCAGACTGTCCATCCGTCTGTGGATGATAAGCTGTACTAAAGCTAAGCCTCGTACCCAAAGTTATCTACAAACACCTCCAAAACTTGGATGTAAACCGCGGATCTCTATCCGATATGATCGACTTAGGCACACCATGCAATCTTACCACCTTAGAAATATACAAATCCGCCAACTTATCCATGGAGTACATCGTATGTACGACAAGAAAATATGCACACTTCGTAAACCTATCAACAACCACCCATATAGAATCCTTTTTGGACGGTGTTAATGGCAACCCCGTCACAAAATCCATAGTAATTCTCTCCCATTTCCAGTCCGGAACTTGAACCGGCTGTAACAAACCTGCAAGGAACTGATGTTCAGCTTTCACTCGCTGACACACCATACAACGAGATACAAACTCTGTCATATCCTTCTTTAAACCAACCCAAAAGTATACACTCTTGAGATCCCTATACATCTTCACACTACCCGGATGCATAGCAAACGGACTAGTATGAGCTTCCACCAAGATAACTTGCCTCAACTCCTGATCATCCGGCACCATAATCCGACCTATAAAACATAACACCTCATCGTAATCAAAATAATACTCGGTCGGTCTACCCTCAGCAATATCCTCCACAAAAGATACCAACATCTCATCCTCTAACTGTTTCACCTTGTCATCTCAACCAAGATAGGTTTTACTTACAACTCCACCACTCAACCACCTTCCTTTGAAATACTCAACTTAGCAAACATCACTCTCAACTCAACTGCCGTCCTACGGCTCAAAGATTCAACCATCACCTTAGCTTTCTCCGGATGGTATGCAACAGACAACCCACACTTACCCTCTCGGACAACCAACAAATTCTTCCTCACACCAAAGCAACAACGCACAACCTACCACACCATCTCAACCTCTATAGAAAACATAACTCAAAAGAAAACCCCATAAGGTTGATAACCAACTCTTGATAACCGCAACGGTTTCCATACCATCACCATCGAACTAAGCTTAATTTTGACATCCTCCCACATACCAGGTAACCAACTAGGCCTTAAACCAACCTCCACTCTACACAACAAACTTCAGACTAACTTTGCACAAAATTGTCAACATTGTCTTAAGCAAACTCCACCACCAACAACAACTTCGTTATGAGTCATATTAACCATATCACAACGTCACAACATGTCATCCATTTACCTATGAATAATAAAACCCAACATCCAAACAGCAACCTATGTCGGTCCTAAAAACTTTCAAATCTTATCATGTTATATATACACCACTCACACATCTTTCCAATGGGACTTAGAAACCCAAGAAAGCCATACTCAAACAAACGATTGATCCAACAACCCTCATAAGAAAACTCTATACCATCGATAGAACTTACTACCAAACTTATGATGATTTTTCCCGACTTCAACCCTGGCACCTTTACTACTAATAATAACCCAAAGAAAATTGATACTCACTTACTTTATCAGCATGACAACATTTACATATGATTCAAACATAATCCAAACAAGCTTAGTCAAAAACACATGTTTTTCCCCAACTCCTACCACAACACTCACCACCAAACCCATGGAAAAAGATTACTATAAGCCCTGATCAAGATACCATTCCATCTAGGTTCTTTTCGAAACAACCATGCGGTTCACCTAACACACAAAAAAACATTCTCAACACAAAACTAAACATTGCCAAGAACATAACCTTCACTAGACCCTCAACAAACACTTTGCCACGCCTTGTCCCTGACCAACTTTACCAAGGTTGAATTTCGCTTATAGATCCACCATTTACTAGGTCTCCCTATAGGTTAACCGAACACCATCCCTTGTAACTCCACAACAACCCTGGATTACCCCACATAACCAACTCTCATTGCAAGCATCCTTATGTAAGCCAAGTCATCCTCGGTTGCTAACATTCTACAAAACATATCATACAAGAAACTTACCCACTTTGTATCAAACCCAACATCGTACTCATCTCCACGATAATACCTCCAACTTAAGGTTTAACCACCACAACCAACTCAACACCATGGTAAAAAATTTAAAATCTACACATCATTAAGTGCCTTGACACATAACCCAAAACTTCTTCCCATTGTCAACTCATCGATAAACCAACTCTTACCTTAACTATACCATAATAAAATCCAAGCTTGTAGAACTATTCTTCCACTAGCTCCAACATCTCTTATTTTATAACCTTGTCAAAGCAGTAACCATATTGATGAAACATCCACAAACACGAACCCACCAAACATAAAACCTCACAACATTTTTCGTTAAAAGCAAACCCATAAAACCGAACAATTGATACAAACCATAAATTGTCCAGCGATCCACATTACACCACTTCAGACATCATCAAAAACTAACTTTACCCGAAGTATATCCAACTTAATATCCTGTAAACACAACATGTACACTTTCCTCCTCTATAGTACAACCAAACCTCTCAAGGTCACAACAATCTATGATTCAAACCCCCGACTTCACAACTCCCATACCAATATATATCTCATATTTTACTTCCATCTTGACCATACCAGATCAGTCACAACTCCCGATCTAACTGCACACTAACCACACTACAAAGAATTCCATGTAATTTCCACAAAATAATTTCACATCACTCAGAAAAGTACCAAACCACCTTACTCTACAAAACATGCTGCAACCTTGTTACAACCTCCAGATCTTAACTAGAAAGAACCCGCAAAACTCAACCTTACCTTTAGTAATGACCAACTCAAACTAACCATAACTCAGGGTATTTACCTCGGTTTCAAACATTCACAACTCTGAGACCAACCACTCATTGTTCATCCAAGACTATTCCCTAACAAAAAGGGTAGCTTGCCCACTACACATTCAGCTTAACACCACAAGAAAGTTCTTTCAACCCCCTTTTTTTTCTATACTTTCACCTTAAAAGAACCAACCACACTCCACTTACACCCTCAAGGAGCTACTCGCAAGTGTGAATAAATATATGCATGATTTCCTATATGCCCTCATAAATGCCTATGCAAGTGCATGTAAATGCAATTTCTAATGTCATGCTCAAGAAAGCATGCATGTCCTACATTATCTATAGATATATACATATATATGCTCTTACTCTAGGCATAATTATTGTTCACACTCGCAAATAACATCTTAAATTCCAACAACTTCAACTACCAACTTGTTAACTACTCCTTAGTTAGATTAACAACAGCCGTACCGGCTTCAGCAAACCAAAATACTCCCGAAAGAAGGGTGCAACACCCTAAACTGGCCTTCCTTCATAATCGGAGACACATTCACTGAGGAGGAAGAAATTACCCTTCCCTAGCAGTCATTTCACCCTTAAACTTGACCATCAATGTTCATACCAATACTAGTTGGTGACTTACGTCTCATAAGCATACTCCAATAACTTTAAACATGTAGTTTGAAACATAATATTCAAGTAAAACAAACTTACATTCGGGTAAGATCCAAGGGAAAACTGAGAGCATCTGAATATACGCTGGCATTGGTAATGTGTAACCGATAACCCCATTTAAACCATCATTAATCAAAGTACAATCATCACGAATAGATTTTCATACTCCAACAATGTATCATGCTCAATCATACATATCATGATCAATCGCACATTTGAAACACATAACTTAGCAATACTATACATGCTTTAACCAACCAACTACACACTTTACAAACCAACAACACATTTTACTAACCTGGCTCTGATACCACCAAATGTAACCCCCTTAGCCCGGCTTAGACGGAATCGGCACTAATGTGTTACACGGGGAATATCAAACCAAACCCGCGAAGGTCCGATTCGATAAACAACCCTAAAACTGTTATATTTTTTTATGTTTCCTAGATGCATAATTGTATTCCTATATGTCATGGTCTCATACAAAGCATTAACGGAAACAATCCGATCACAAACAAACATCCGATTAAACACTTAAGTAAGTTAAGGACTAAAACGTAAAACTTTTAAATTCTAATAATAAAATAGAAATTATTTTCATCAAAGTTCAATTAAACACACAAGTATCCTTCACTGTAAATTTCAAGTCAAACGGATCATTCTAACATCATCAATAGCATGTTTCTCTAATTTAGGGACTAAAATGTAAATCTTTCAAATTATAAGGACTAATTCCAAATTGAGTTAACCATCTTGAAATTAAATCAACTTTATGCATCCATGTGAAATTTTAGCTCAAAATAACGTCTGTAGCTATCCTAATTGAACAAAGAAGGATATTCGGGACTAAAGTACAATTTCCAGCAACTATCAATTCTTGGTAGTCAAAGGTTTGGAAACCTTCCAGATGGTTTCCAAACTTTTTGTAAAAGGTTTCGAAACTTTCTTGGAAGTTTCCAAACTTTTCGCGTCCAGTAGCTTTCCAGACTTGAAACTGCCCGCAAGGTTTGGAAACCTTCTTGAAGGTTTCCAAACTATTTGTCAAAGGTTTTGGAACCTTCACTAAGGTTTCAAAACTTTGGGTCTGGAACCCAAAATTTCCATCACACTAAGTGAACTCTAACAACACAATACTCAACTATTAATCACTTCCAACTATATGCATAATTCCTAAGCATAATTAACAAATTATAACACGAGGTTAACCACGTCACGGACATCAATCAAACTATAGGCATGCTCCCTAGAAGATGATTAAGAACATAACAATCATGCAAGTACATGCTTTTACAATCCAAACAATTCCAAAGTTCAACAATTAACAATCAAACAATAATGGTCTTATTACAACATAAATCATAGCCTAAGTACACACTCCTCATATAGGTTGGGTTACCCATTGCCTTGCCCAATTTATTTGCCAAAAACATACCAAATTCAAAGTGATTCTTCCCCTTGGTTTCCTTGCCTCGAACGAAGCCCCAAGTGCCTTTATTTTTCTGCAAGGATGAAAAGAGAGCTTAAGCAAACATGCTTAGGGAGGAAGCTCTACACAAAATCATCAATGCATCAATTTAAAACCATGATGAAACCATAATTTGCAATACATTGTCAAAACATGCATGCTAACATCTCATGCTCATATTCTTTAAACCATATGCATCCTTGAGTTTACATAACCTTGTCAAAACAATTTATAAATGATGCACAATCTTCTTCTCAAATTCATGTATGTATATTGGCATTCTAGTGACCACTTTAATGTGAACCTTGAGTTCATCGAATACACGGATCCATTGTTAGAGACCATTGTCTCGTCATGACACGAAGTCACCATTGACATGACACGAAGTCACCATTGACATGACACTAAGTCACTATTGACATGACACGAAGTCACCATTAACATGACACGAAGTCACCATTGACATGATATGAAGTCACCATTGACATGACACTAAGTCACAATTGACATGACACAAAGTCACCATTATAGCACTACCACGCACGATCGACACATAGTCACCCTTGTTACGTGTAGGCGGCTCTACCACGCACGGTTGTACACAAAGTCACCCTT
The DNA here is from genome assembly GCA_035048815.1 of Abelmoschus esculentus. Lineage (NCBI taxonomy): Eukaryota > Viridiplantae > Streptophyta > Magnoliopsida > Malvales > Malvaceae > Abelmoschus > Abelmoschus esculentus. The sequence continues at coordinate 12,662,388 of JAUCBN010000007.1, read as the reverse complement.
GTTACATGTAGGCAATATTTTGTATTCTCAATTTTGTTTATAGTGCACTTAAGACAATCCTAATGACATGCCATTCGTATTCGAATCTAAAGTTAGTATCACTAAGCCAATATCATAATCAAATGTGCATGATAACTTGCTGCTCAAAATGCAAGCATAATATGTTTAACAAATGAACCAAAAGCCATACCTAACAGCACCATCAATCTCAAGGCTAATAACCACATAATATTCCAATTCATTTTCAGCTCATAATGCATCCATGATGTGCTCAACAAATGAACCGAAAGTCATGCCCAATGGCACCTTTAATTTGAAGGCAAATAACCATATTGTATTCTAAATCATTTCTCATAATTTTCCATAATCATGGATGCTAAATAAGCTATGCATTTCAGCAAGTATTTTTCATGTATGCACCAATTCAAATCATACTCATGCATTTCCATAAATCTCATTGCATTACCAACATAATGCCTTTGTCGAATGAAGCCGAAACTCATATCGGTTTATCAAAAACATTTACTTTACTTACTCTTGAACTATGGAAGGTTTTCACACTCTTCCATAGTCCCCAAAACAGAACCGTACCAAACGTGATTCACTTTAAATCCGTAATCACTCACCAACAAGCGAAACGAGCTTTCACCGCTATCCGATTATCGCACCAACGTGCCAGAACTCAAGATTCTTCTTGTACCTCTTATACAACATTAAAAACAGAGCATTCTCACATCATAACATGCTCAAACTAATAGCCATATCCGATCACCGTTAAACTACCGAAAATATAGCCGAAAAGACCGTAAACTAAGCCGAAATACATCCGAACAACATCAGCCCAAAACCTACTGAATCTAACATCTAATCCACTTCAATTATGATCCAAAAATACATCCAAACCATCCTTATATCTCCAGCAACATTAAAGCATCTAAAACAGCCCATAAAACAACCGAAAAGCACCTTAAAACTACATCGATTGCATTATTCCGGGATTAAATTAATGTGCTATCAAATGAAGACTCAATTAATCATTTAATTAACATAAAAACATAATCGAATCCATATAATTCCAGCATTGAATGAGATCCAAAAAGATTTCCCAAAAACATTCATAAGATCACTAGATCTAACATTAAAAACATAGAATTAAGTTTTTATTCAAAGATTAGCAAGCTAATACTAGGGAATTTCAATAAAGAATCTTAGAAAAGAATAAAAATCCAGAAAATTACCTTCAAGATCTATTCACCAAAAAGATATAATTTCCTCTTCTTGATTCCTTGCAATTTGATGTTGATTTGATAAAATTGATGCTTAGGTTTTGTAAAGGATGGAAAGATGATGAAAATGATGTAATCTTTATGGAAAAAAAATGCAAAAATCAGCAAGAAATTGAAGTGAAAAGATGAAGAGAAAGTGGAGAGAAAATGAGAGAAAAAGATGAGAGAAAATGAGAAAAAAGTAGTTTTAAGAGAAAATGATTAAAATCTCTAATTAAAGTAATTAAAATACATTTTGGTGAATAAATCATTATTAAATATTAGAAATGGGTTTATGACCCTCTAAGGATTCTAAGTTTAGCTTACTTTTCAATTTAGTCACTAAAACATCAAGTTTTCAAAAATTACAAAATAAGTCCTCCAATTTTTCCAAAAATTACAAATTGGTCATTTATGCATAATTAAGCATAATTAAAAATCAATATAAAGTCCAAATTATTTTCTTTTAATCTTGAAACATATTTTCAATATTTTAAACCATATTCCAAAATTATTATTTTTTCCTAATTAAAATATTCTTATTTATTTTTCCCCAGAATAATGAACTGGAGAATCCGATTCGACCCGAATCGAATTCTCCAAACTACTAACCCCAAAATCGGGATGTTACAGAAAATATAAAAAATGAATTTGGAATATATGTGGTTATTTGCCTTCAAAATTAAAGGTGTCATTGGGCATGTCTTTCGGTTCATTTGTTGAGCAAATTATGGATGCATTATGAGCTAAAAATTAATTGGAATATTATGTGGTTATTTTTCTTGAAATTGATGGTGCCGTTGGGCCTGCCATTTGGTTCATTTATGAACATATTATGCATGCATTATGAGCAGCAAACTATCATGCACCCTTGACTATGATATTGGCTTAGTGACACTAACTTTAGACTCGAATACGAATGACATGTCATTGGGATTAAGTGCACTATAAACATTATTGAAAATATGGAATATTGCCTACACATAACAAGGGTGACTATGTGTCCAAACGTATGTAGTAGAGCCGCCTACACGTAACAAGGGTGACTTTGTGTCCAACCGTTCGTGGTAGAGACAATAAGTTGACTTTGTGTCATATTAAGTTGATTTTGTGTCATGTAAAGGTGACTTTGTGTTACGACGAGACTAATGGTCTCTAGATCCGTGTATTCGGTGATCTTAAGGTTCACAATAACTGATCACTAGAAGCCAATATACATTCATGGATTCAAAGAGAACATTATGCATCATTCTTGAATTGTTTTGATAATGTTATGCATGCACAAGGAAGTGTTTTGGTTTATGAACATAAATATGAAATGAAAAGCATGTATAATTTAGTGGTGCATTATAAATTATAGTTTCATTATGGTTTAAATAGATGCATTGATGTTTTTCTTAGAGCCTCCTCACTAAGCATGTTGTGCTTAAGGTCTACTTTCATTTTTGCATAAAACTAAAGACATTTGGAGCTTCATTTGGAGCAAGAGGATCAAGGGAAAAGATTACAACATTTTGGTATGATTTTAGCTAATAAGTTGGGGCTTGGCAATGTGTAGATCGAACCCCATATGAGAGTGTATTTGGTTAGTGAAGCTTTGTAATAAGACATTTTCTTTGGTGTTTGCCTATTTGATTGATGAACTTTGAGATTACCTTTGATTGCTTAAAGAATGACTATACGTGATTATTATATGCTTAAATTATGTACACTTACACAAGTATAAACACTCTTGTTTTCAATAAAATATTAGGAAGCATGTCTGATGAGTGCCTAAAAGACAGTTATTTACTACCTTCCCATGGAACTTTAAGCATCTATTTTACACCCACTTAAACAGAAATATGAACTCTTTGGTCAAATATTGGATATTCCGTTATCGTCACTTACAAAGTTAATATCTATAGAGAATGTATATATTATTACAATTTATGTACATGCAGGAATATCCAGAGCCGAAGCGGCAGTAAAGTAGTGTATCGGTCGAGGCAGAAGCATGGTCGCGGCAGAATCCAGTGTGGCAGCACCAACAGTGGAGGCGCATTAAAAGAGAAAAATATAGAGAACATTCTGGAAGATACAGCGCATCAATTGGACTAGGCTAGCGAGCTAAAAGCTCAATTCAAAGATCAAGCGGGAAAACCCTTCTAGAAGGCGGCAAACTTGGAAATATCAGATACCTTGAAGAAGACTTGTTCCCTACTCCAAGTTGAAGTCTATTTATAAAAGGTTTCCCCTAGGTTAAGACTATAAATACCCTAACCGGCCACATTGTCTAGGAGAGCCGATTTGTAGAGAAAACCCTTCCTCCCTAAGAATTGTACTTATACGATAATATGTTCTAAATTTCTTAGGGATAGGTGAAGGTTGTCGATATTAGTGAGAGGATATTGATTCTTGTATCTTTGTTCTTATGCAATAAAATTAAAATTTGCTTATCCTATTGCCATTCTTTGTTCTTGTATCCAAGCCCGAGAGGGAAGTTTGCAAGTAATCTATTTATCTAGCATCGAAAGGTGTAGATTCACGGAAGGGATAAGTACGGTGTTGTAGACACTAACTCGGCCTATACTCTTGTGGAGGCACTAAGGGGTAGGTTAAGAGTTTCATCAGCTAAAATAAGTGTTGAATTGGTTAGTGGTTATCTTTGATTTACGCTGAGAGGTATCGTCAAGGACTGAGCATCAACAGCACTTTGACTCAGAGATGAGCGGAGTCACTTACGGACAATTTGTTGAACTTCGATACCTCTGCCCACGAGCAAGAGATTGTCGCGGCATAGGAGTATCATCGTTGCCGAGGCAGTATCTGCAGTACTATCGAAGCAGTGTTGTGTGATTGCATTGGACAAGGAGAAGATCAATTGAATCCGCTAATTGACACAACTAGATCCTACCTATTTTCTCTATAATCGTTTTCAACCCTTTTATTTTATGTTTTGTCATTTAAATATTTAGTTAGATAAAACAAATCATCTTATTTGTGTTTTTACTCTATTTACAAGAGCAAGGGGACAAAGGAAGACATATTAAGTATATCAATCCCTCTGGAGACGATACACGATATACTTATCATTTTATTACTTGACGACATATACACTTGCACTCAAAAAACGCTTATACCACGCCTATCAAGTTTTTGGCGATGTTGTCGGGGATTGACAACTAAATTTTGTTTTTCTTTAATTTTCTTGCTCTTTAGTTATTAGTTATCTAAATTTAATTTTAACTATTTATTTATTTTATTTTTACTAACTTTTATTTATTTGGTGTATGACTAGGGCAAATCCGAGTGGACCTAAGACGCAATCTGTTCCAAGCTATGGACAATCCACCGAGAGGACAAAACCACCTATTGATCATAATGTACTGCCGCCAGCAATGTCGCAGCATTCAATGCCGCAACCATTGTCGAGACAACCTACTGTCAGAGACTATCTAGTGGAAGATCTAAATGGACTCAACCCTAGCGTAGTCACCCCAGAGATCGAAGCAACTCACTTTGATCTCAAACCAGTGATGTTCAACATGTTGAACACAATTGGACAGTTTAGTGGGTCTGCTACTGAAGATGCAAGGCAACATCTTAAATCTTTCATGGAAGTGTGCTACTCTTTTAAGATTCAAGGTGTCCATGAAGATATTCTGCGCTTAAAGTTGTTCCCCTATTCACTGAGAGATAGGGCGAAGACTTGGCTGAATGGTATCCCAGCAGGATCAATCGGATCTAAGGAGGAACTTTACCAAGAATTTATTACGAGGTTCAATCCGACAAATCTCTATGACCGCATTCATAATGAAATCACATCATTCCGACAAGATGAAGATGAACCGATGTACGAGGCATGGGAACGTTACAAAGAACTATTAAACAAATGCCCGCTACATGGTTTTCCCTTGTGGACGCAAGTCCCCATATTCTATAATGCTACTAATGCCTCCACAAGGATGATGCTAGATGTTTCCGCAAATGGGACACTTTTGGATAGAGCACCCGCGGAAGCCATTGAAATTTTGAACAAACTCGTAAGGAACGATTTCCAATTTCCCACATCAAGGCGAGGAGGAATGAGACGTCATGCCACAGCCCATGAATTAGACACATCAAGTTCGGTGGCAGGACAATTGGCTTCTCTGACCAAGATGGTTCAGAATATGCAAACCCAAAGAAGTGTACATGAGGTTAAGGTAGTTAACTCATCAAATTATATGCCAGATAAGGAGATCGTCCTATATGTTGGAAATTAAAACAGAAACAACCCAATGATGTCTAACAATTATAACACATCTTGGAAAAGGCATCCGAACTTTTCATGGAGTAATCCTAATAATGCCTTGAATCCAATTAATCAAGCCCCTAGATTTCAGCATCAGAACCAGAACCTAACGCAGTAGAACACTCAGCAGCTTATACCACAGCAACAGGTACAACAGCAACAGTCTCTAAACGCACTGGCAAATTCTCTCACAGCTTTCATGTCAAAAACTGATGCTTACATGATGGAGAATAGCCATTTCATGAAGCGAACTGATGACTTCATGAACAGAACTGAGATGAGACTGCAGAACCAGGAGGCCGCAATAAAATCCTTAAAAACCCAAGTTGGTCAATTTGCCCAACGTCAAAATACTCGACCACTAGGAGGTTTGCCTAGCAATACTAAATTTGCTAAGGTGTTAGGCCACGATCAATGCAAGGTAATTACAACCAGAAGTGGCCTACAGTTGAAAGAAAAATAAGGGATCTAAACTGAAAGAGTCCAACCAGAAAAGCAACATCATGAGGAATCAGAGGCTGAGCAGGACCCTGCCGAAAGCTCTGCCAAGAAAATAGAACCAGCAATATCAAAACCACCTGCCGAGGCAGTTGCAGAAAAATTCACCCCAGGTATAAAACTCAATATCCAAGGAAACCTAGAGGATATCAGACCAACACCTCCTTTTTCACGGAGGTTGAATAAACAAAAACAGGACCACCAATTTCAGAAGTTCCTAGACATCCTGAAGCAGATCCATATTAACTTGCCACTAGTTGAGGCGATTGAACAAATTCCCAACTATGTCAAGTTCTTAAAGGACATAATATCCAAACGACGAAGGCTAGGAGATTTTGAAATGGTGGCAGTCACTGAAGGTTGCATGGCCATGCTACATAATCGCATGCCACCCAAACTAAAAGATCCTGGATGCTTCACAATTCCTTGTGCGATTGGAGATGGTTATAAAGGAAAGACCCTATGCGACTTGGGAGCAAGCATCAACTTAATGCCCAAATCTTTTTTTTAGAAAATCGGAATAGGACGGGAAAAACCAATAACAGTACTGCTCCAACTTGCGGATCGGTCTTATGTACATCCTGAAGGCAAAATTGAGGATATTCTGGTGAAAGTTGATAAGTTTATATTTCTTGCCGACTTTTTTGTCCTTAACCGTGAAACTGTCGACAATGTATCGATCATATTGGGTCGACCTTTCCTTGCTACTGGACGCACCATCATTGATGTGTAAAATGGAGAGCTCACAATGCGGATAAATGATCAACAAATCAAGTTGAACGTTTTCCACAATCTTCCAAATTCAGACGCTCCAGCAGAATATAAGGCTCTCCATACACCGAATAAGAGTATTAAAACATCCTGTCTGGGCAGCACGCTCGGCAGACTGTTCGGAAAAAGAATAAAACTCAAAGGAAAAGCCGAATGCACTAAAGGGACTGACCAACTCATGAAGATAGATACTGGCCAGAAAGAGAGAAAGAGAATGGGAGATGCATTTACATGTACTCCACACGTAACATGATCTCTTCCCTTCACATATAATTATTATATTAGGATTAGTTTATATAATATTATTTTTAGTATTCTTATTTTCAGAATTTTATATTGTTATGGTTTATTTCAGTATTTTATGTTTTTATGTTTTTGTCTTATGAATAAAGCAGTAAATACAGGAAAAACTATACCACGGTAGGAAGTCTGCTACCGCGGCAACATTGTGTTAGAGCCGCAGAATTCCCAACGGGCAGAAACAGTGTAACGGCTCTCTGCCGAGAAACCTGCCGTGGCAGTAAATGCACAACAAGAACAATATCTATTCACTCCAGAAATTCTCAAACCACCCCCCACGAAAAATTCAATGGCTTCTTACACAAGCTTCGCCCCAGCCACTTGTGCTAAAAGATTTAACCGATCATTCGTTGCTCAGCAACTATGAGAAGAGCAGGGATTTCAATAAAACAATGAAATGTACTTCGGTATTGAGTCATACTTGTTAGAGTATGCCCAAAGACCAATCATATGATGATTGTATGGATACTTTCATTTACCAATTTTATTGAATAAAGGTATTGCCATTGTTGTTTTCAGATATATGTGTCACATAAACTGAGAAACAATGAGGTCCATATAATAATATATGTATTATTATTAAAAGATCCTTAGTCAAGTATTATTATGGGTATGGACAATAAAAATATGCTTAAGACTAACAAGTGATAAATTGATGACAATGAGTTGTCATTGACATAGAGATGTCAGAATTAATACATGAATATATTAGTAGAGAATAATATATTGGATTGACCCACTATGAGCATATATCTTGGATTATTATGTGATGGTCACGATATTGCTCATAGTGACAACTATATGTATAATCCTTAGACTTGAGATTATTACTATCTCAATATATGTTGTTTTATGTTTTGATGCAGTTAAAGGTGTTTCATAATTAGTTACACTATAAAAACTGACATTGGACATATTACAATATATGTAGTGAGATATGAATAATCAAGATAGGATTTGTCCTTCCTACATAATAGGAAAATATATCAAAGGCCACTTGATTGAGTGAGACTAAAAATGCATGGCCATGCTTGAATATGTTGATATGAGATATCACAAATTATTCATTAATAGTAGTCCACTCTAGATATCAAGAAACACTAATAATAGGCTATACAAGTGTGACTATTCCAAGACTTGTGCCTATTAAAGATATAAAAGGACAAAAGGATATAATACATTAAAAGAGTTGGTCACGGACATGATACATCGAATCATGATCTCTTGTAACTTAGATGACAATGATATATTGCTAGATGTCACTCATTATTTTTAATATTAGAATTGTTCTAATATTATTACTAACGTTACAATGAGCCTATAGGGTCACACCAAATGGTTGAAACAGAGCAAAAATATATAAGTATAAGTTGATTATATTTAATCACGAATTTTAAATAAAGAATATAATTAAAGTAATTATATCCCTTTTAAATTTGAATTAAATATAGATTCTGATATTTAAGGAATTAATTAAAGTAATTATTTCCTATAAACCAAATCAGAATCAAACTCTTATACCTAGGGTTACACCTATATAAAGGATCAATTGGTCTAGCAGCCAATATAGAGAATTCCGAATTCCAAACCCTAGAATCACGAGAAATAGTTTTTCGAGATTTGCTCTCTTAACCGGGTGAACTGAGTAGAGGCCGAGACGATATTCGTGGAGGCTAAAGATTCAAATTGTCGAACAATCGTGATTATTAGAAATCTAGTTGATATGTTTGCTGCTTATCAAGGAACCCAATGTAAGTCATCGTATCACTTCTTCTCGATTTCGGATTAAACGTACATGGATCACTGGAAAGACCGTCGTAATTTTCTTCCGCTGCACCATAGGGTGTGCCGGCGGTCCCAATAGTGGTATCAGAGCCACTTGTACGATCCGTAATCGGGTTAAATACTTGGGTGATGCGATATGTATGAGATGCGTAATTTGTTTTACTATATCGGCGATATAAAATTTGATATTGCTTGTTGATTAGGGATACGATTAATATGTTAATCTGTTAATTACAATCGCCATGTTGCTACAAGGGTTTTTCAATAATCATATGTCAATCGTTGACATAGTGATCGACGAAAGTGCGATAGCAGATCTCATCAAGGAAAAAGGAATAATTGTTATTCCGATATGGAAAAATCTAAGGGATTTTAAAAATCCCGAAAATACGATTTTGTTGATAAATCTTATCAAATCATGATGTTTTTTATAGAAAAATACTCGCTATTTTTCAAAATTTCCTGCCACGGCCCTTGACCCCTTGACCCCTTCGTAGGCAACATAGATTGTAGGCCCATATTGGTAATATTAACGATTTCGTGATAGTATCTGTTTGCTTTACACGGTGTTTGACATGCATGGTTATAGCCCTTGCTTTTACAATAGTTGTAAATTTTAAATACGGACTGCGTGTCGTGCCTTTCTATATCTTTGTTGTACCTCTCTTCTCATCTTACTCCCTCGTATGTAAAACGAGTTTCTATGATTGTAATCTTATTCCAAGAAGCAATCGAGACGTTTGGACCAAAGGCGAGAAGATGTTTGAGAAGCAGTTTTAGTATAAAATTAGGGTTTTTAAGGTTCTCCCATTGGCTTGGGATGAGCCACCTTAGTTCTTTATTTTGGGCTATAACCATTGCAATCCTTTTATTTTATATCTATCATGTATGTGATGCAATGTATGATATATATCTTCTACTCGCATATATTGATGAGATCAATAAGGGCCAAATTAAAAAAAAAAGGTAACGATGAGATATTCAATGTTTTTCCTCAAATTAATATAAGTTAAAATTAGTCGTCCAATATTTGCCCTCGTTAAGGCCTTGATCGATCTTATGTGGGTTTTGCCAAAGCATTAACACATAAGTCCATCTTGGTTAAACGCGAAGAATAAACAAGTGATATTCGTTAGTCGAAATATTGGTAATAACTTAGTTAGGTTGTTCTAATAGGATTAGAAACCTAAAGGCTAAGTATTTGGTTAAGTCATGAGATGACTGAACAAGAGTTGTTCACCAAATGGAGGAGTTACATGATATGTAATTAGTAAAGGGTTACTTACCTAAATAACCTCTATCCTAAAAGAAAAGTCAAAGCTGATTTAGGAAATTGGTGAATTATGGATTCTCACTCACTAGAAAAATTTTTGTCAAATTTTTCCGAAATTAAAAACGAGAGGGGTTTTTAATTTTGAACGAAATAGTGGGAGTATTTTATAAACAAAGTCCTATTTATAATATTTCAAATCGGTAAATTCATATTATGTATTTCCATTGTTGTAGATCTAAATGGCAAACAATACTATATCATTGCGATCAGTCCTTGAGAAGGAGAAACTCAATGGCGTAAACTTCCTTGATTGGTTCCGTAATTTGAGAATTATTCTCACACAGGAAAGAAAGGAATATGTCATTGAAGAACCCGTTCCAGATGAATTGGCAACTAATGCTTCTAGAGCTGACAAAGACAAGTTTAAGAAACATATGGATGACATGTTAGATGTCGGATGTCTTATGCTTGCTACCATGACTCCTGATCTTCAGAAGCAACATGAGGACATGGTTGCATATGATATGATTCAAAACCTCAAAGAAATATATGAGGAGCAAGCACGTCAAGAGAGGTATGAGACCTCTAAAGCTCTATTTCAGTGCAAAATGGTAGAGGGATCTCTTGTAGGAGCTCATGTCATTAATATGATAGCCTATATCCAAACGTTGGAAAAGCTAGGTTTTCCTCTCAAGGATGAATTGGCTACTGATGTTATTCTTCAATCGTTGCCAAATAGCTTCAATCAATTTGTCCTTAAATTCAACATGAATGAAATTAACAAAACTTTGCCGCAGTTACGAATTGCTGAGAAAAATATGTCTAAAGGTGGACCTAAGCTCATTCTGATGGTCCGCAAGGACAAAGGAAAGGGAAAGGCAGTGGCAAAGTACAAGGGTAAAGGTAAGCCTATACCCAAAGGACATGATACATTGAAACCCAAAGGGGGAGTTAGCAAGGAAGGAAAATGTTTCCACTGCAATAAGACCGGACACTGGAAAAGAAATTGCCCCATTTACCTTGAAGAGGTCAAGAAGGCAAAAGCAGATGGTGCATCTGCTTCAGGTATTTATGTTATCGATGTGAATCTGTCAACATCTTCTTCTTGAGTATTAGATACCGGTTGTGGTTCTCACATCTGTACTTCTGTACAGGTACTGCAAAAGAGAAGGAATCTAGCTAAGGGAGACGTGGACCTACGAGTGGAAAATGGAGCAAGAGTTGCTACATTAGCTATAGGAACATACGTTTTATCTTTACCTAGTGTACTTGATTTACATTTAGAAGATTGTTATTTTGTGCCTAGTTTGACTAAAAACATTATTTCTATTTCTTGTTTGGACAAGATTGGATTTGAGATTATTATTAAGAATAATTGTTGTTCTTTTTATCTCGATAATGTTTTTTATGGTTCAGCACAATTGGTTATTGGCTTATATATTTTAAATCTAGAAAATGTCATTTATAACATAAATACCAAAAGATCAAAAACAAATGACTCAAATCAAACTTATCTCTGGCATTGTCGTTTAGGCCATATAAGTGAGAAACGCATATCAAGACTCCATAAAGATGGATTCTTAGATTCATTTGTTTTCAAACGATTGGATGTATGTGAATCTTGCTTATTAGGAAAAATGACTAAGGCTCCTTTTAATGGTAAAAGTGAGCGAGCAAGAGATTTATTGGGATTAATACATAGAGATGTATGTGGACCAATGAACACACAAGCTAGAGGTGGATTTCAGTACTTCATCACTTTCACTGATGACTTCAGTCGATATGGTTACATTTACCTTATGCGCCATAAATCTGAGGCTATCGAAAAATTTAAAGAATTCAAGAATGAAGTACAAAATCAACTAGGAAAGAGTATTAAAGCACTTCGATCAGATCGAGGTGGAGAATACTTAAGCATAGAATTTGATGAACTCCTTAAAGAATGTGGGATTGTATCACAACTTACTCCACCAGGTACACCATAGTGGAATGGAGTTTCTGAGAGGAGAAATCGAACTTTGTTAGACATGGTTCAATCAATGATGAGTCATAGTGATCTTCCGACTTCTTTCTGGGGACATGCACTAGAAACAACTGCTTTCACTTTAAATCGTGTTCCGTCTAAATCTGTTCAAAAGACACCATATGAGATATGGACTGGAAAACGTCCTAGTATGTCTTTTATGAAGATTTGGGGTTGCGAAGCATATGTCAAACATCAGATGTCTACAAAGCTCGAACCCAAATCTCATAAGTGTAATTTTGTTGGATATCCCAAAGAAACTAAGGGATATTATTTCTTTAACCCCAAAAAGAACAAAGTATTTGTTGCTCGAACAGGAGTTTTTCTCGAAAGAGAATTTCTTAATAAGAAAGCAAAGGGTAGAGACATTGAACTTGGAGAAGTTCAAGAACAACAATTCATTAAACCTGAGATTGAACATGTTTCACAAATTGTTGAGGAACAGTCAACAGATTTAGAAACACAACCACTGTGTAGGTCCACAAGAGAACGCCATGCACTTGAGAGATATGGATTTCTCATTACTACGCATGGAGATGTTCTCATTATGGATCAGGATGAGTCAAGAACTTATCAAGAGGCAATATCGAGCCCAGACTCTGAGAAATGGCTTGAGGCCATGAAATCTGAGATGGAATCCATGTCAGACAACCAAGTATGGACTTTGGTTGAATCACCTGAAGGGGTAAAACCTATAGGGTGTAAATGTGTTTTCAAGAAGAAATCCGACATGGATGGAAATGTACAAACATACAAGGGGTGAATAGTAGCTAAAGGTTTTCTACAAGTTCATGGTATTGACTATGACGAAACTTTCTCCCCTATAGCTATGTTTAAATCCATCCGGATCTTGCTTGCTATAGCTACATTCCATGATTATGAAATTTGGCAAATGGACTCAAAACCGCTTTCCTTAATGGAAAACTTGAAGAGGATGTGTATATGACACAACCAGAAGGTTTTGTCGCTCCAGGAAATGCTGGAAAGGTTTGTAAGCTACAAAGGTCCATTTATGGACTAAAGCAAGCTTCTCGAAGCTGGAATCTTCGTTTCAATGATGCGATCAAAGAGTTTGGTTTTATCAAGAACGAAGATGAGCCTTGTGTTTACAAGAAGACTAGTGAGAGCATTGTTTCTTTCCTAATCTTGTATGTAGATGACATACTTCTTATAGGAAACGACATACCTACCTTACAGTCAGTTAAGACTTGGTTAAGTAGTTGTTTCTCAATGAAAGATTTGGGTGAGACAGTATATATCTTAGAGGTTAAGATCTATAGAGATAGATCTAGACAACTTCTAGGTCTGAGTCAAAGTACATATATAAACAAAGTTCTAAAGAGATTCAGTATGGAAGAATCCAAGAAAGGATTCTTACCTATGAGACATGGTATATCTCTTTCGAAGGAAATGTATCCTTCAACTCCACAAGAAAGAGAACGAATGAGTAAGATTCCATATAATTCGGCTATTGGTTCTATCATGTATGTCATGATATGTACTCGACCAGATGTATCGTATGCCTTAAGCATGACAAGTCGATATCAGGTAAACCCTAGTGAAAGTCACTGGGTTGCAGTCAAAAACATCCTTAAGTACTTGAGAAGAACTAAGGATACATTTCTTGTCTATGGAGGCAAAGAAGAGCTTAGTATAAAAGGTTATACTGATGCTAGTTTCCAAACAGATAAGGATGACTCAAGATCGCAATTTGGATTTGTGTTTTGCCTTAACGGAGGTTCTGTAAGCTGGAAAAGTTCTAAGCAAGATACAGTAGCTGATTCTACGACAGAGGCTGAGTATATTGCAGCCAGTGAAGCAGCAAAGGAAGCTGTTTGGATCAAAAAGTTCATATCCGAACTAGGGGTTGTTCCAAGCATATCAAATGCTATAGAACTCCGTTGTGACAACAATGGAGCCATTGCACAAGCAAAGGAACCCAGATCTCATCAACGATCCAAACATATTCTTAGACGCTTCCATCTCATTCGAGAGATCATAGATCGAGGAGATATAGAGATATGTAAAGTACACACGGATGATAACATTGTTGATCCCTTGACGAAGCCACTAACGCAACAGAAGCATGATCGTCACACAGAGTCACTCGGTATTAGATATGTGAGTGATTGGTCTTAGTGCTAGTGGGAGATTGTTAGAGTATGCCCAAAGACCAATCATATGATGATTGTATGGATACTTTCATTTACCAATTTTATTGAATAAAGGCATTGCCATTGTTGTTTTCAGATATATGTGTCACATAAACTGAGAAACAATAAGGTCCATATAATAATATATGTATTATTATTAAAAGATACTTAGTCAAGTATTATTATGGGTATGGACAATAATAATACGCTTAAGACTAACAAGTGATAAATTGATAACAATGAGTTGTCATTGACATAGAGATGTCAGAATTAATACATGAATATAATAGTAAAGAATGATATATTAGATTGACCCACTATGAGCATATATCTTGGATTATTATGTGACGGTCACGATATTGCTCATAGTGACAACTATATGTATAATCCTTAGACTTGAGATTATTATTATCTCAACATATGTTGTTTTATGTTTTGATGCAGTTAAATGTGTTTCGTAATTAGTTACACTATAAAAACTGACATTGGACATATTACAATATATGTAGTGAGATGTGAATAATCAAGATAGGATTTGTCCTTCCTACATAATAGGAAAATATATCAAAGGCCACTTGATTGAGTGAGACTAAAAATGCATGGCCATGCTTGAATATGTTGATATGAGATATCACAAATTATTCATTAATAGTAGTCCACTCTAGATATCAAGAAATACTAATAATAGGCTATACAAGTGTGACTATTCCAAGACTTGTGCCTATTAAAGATATAAAAGGACAAAAGGATATAATACATTAAAAGAGTTGGTCACGGACATGATACATCGAATCATGATCTCTTGTAACTTAGATGACAATGATATATTGCTAGATGTCACTCATTATTTTTAATATTAGAATTATTCTAATATTATTACTAACGTTACAATGAGCCTACAGGGTCACACCAAATGGTTGAAACAGAGCAAAAATATATAAGTATAAGTAGATTATATTTAATCCCGAATTTTAAATAAAGAATATAATTAAAGTAATTATATCCCTATTAAATTCTAATTAAATATAAATTCTGATATTTAAGGAATTAATTAAAGTAATTATTTCCTATAAACCAAATCAGAATCAAACTCTTATACCTAGGGTTACACCTATATAAAGGATCAATTGGTCTAGCAGCCAATATAGAGAATTCCGAATTCCAAACCCTAGAATCACGAGAAACAGTTTTTCGAGATTTGCTCTCTTAACCGGATGAACTGAGTAGAGGCCGAGACGATATTCGTGGAGGCTAAAGATTCGAATTGTCGAACAATCGTGATTATCACAAATCTAGTTGTTGTGTTTGCTGCTTATCAAGGAACCCAATGTAAGTCATCGTATCTCTTCTTCTCGATTTTAGATTAAACGTACATAGATTACTGGAAAGACCGTCGTAATTTTGTTCCGTTGTGCCATAGGGTGTGCCGGCAGTCCCAAGAATACTTGTTCAACAAAATTCAGCATCCGGATTGGTAGACTTTCTGCCTACAGCCTCAACCGGCGAATACCACAATTGTGAGGGAATTTTATGCGCATTGCCCAAGCAAAGACACCCTCTTCATTCACTATCGAGGCAAGCCTGTGCAACTTGATTCAAAAGTCATCAATGACTTTTATGGTCTCACACCCACACGGAATGATCATGTTGACTACATAGACAATATCACCACTCAAGACTATGAGGAGATTAAGGATGAGCTTTGTTACAGCAACACTTCATGGGAAACCGGTACCCAAAAGGGTTTAGTAACACGGTAGAGTCTAATACCCGAGGCCAAGATGTGGTATACGTTTGTCAAAAGATAACTTATCCCGACTTCCCATAACAGCACAGCGGATCGCAAAAGACTGACGTTGATCTAGTCCATCATCAAAAAGGGAAGCATCAACGTTGGAGAGATCATCCTTCACGAAATCCATGAATATGGTAAGAAGGAACACGGACCATTGTACTTCCCATGTTTAATCTCTACCTTGTGCATTAATGCAGGAGTTCCAGTCGAAGATACGAATGAATACACGCCAACGAGGCAGGGATGTTAAGAGACTTCTACCACCGAGTTATGCCATAACACATGCAGAGCCTGTTCAGGCAACACCGTAGCAGTTCACTGTCGACTCCGTCGCCGAAGGGAAGTATTCAACAGAAGCACCAGCCTCTACCGAGCCAACTACCACAACAGACCCATACCAAGAAATCATGCAAAGGATGGTATCCATGGACCTTCGCCAACAACGCTACATGGAGTATCAGCGAGACTTTAACACGTCTTTAGCCAACATGATGATGCAGAGCTTCCCACATCAAGAGGCACAATTTCCTGAATTCCCAGCCAATATGTTCGTCATTGCCGCCTCTTATACCGATACAACACCTATCCCAGGACCACAACCATCTTTCCAGCCACGGCCGCACCAATAGTTTTATACTGCCGGACCTTCTAAGCCAACAAGGTCTGCTGGAATATCATCTACCAGCCAAAGGCCATCCAAGAGGCGAGTTGTCTTTAACTCTCCCCAAAGAGAACCGATTCCTATGCCCAGTGTCAGTAGGGATACGCTATCTCGCGATATTGATGAATACCACAGTTCATCCCATGAATCAGTAATACTCATTGCCTCGGCAGGAGAAGGAACGAAAATCATGGACACAAACAATATGAGCGAAGAAGGGGATAAGGTTACAGAACCGACGCATTGCACACCACCCAGCAGAGTACAGCCGCATCGGTAGGCCAAACAACAATAATCACCAGGATAAGGATCCAGGGGAAAGGCACCATCAGCAAGGCCTAGGAGAATGCTCCTTACAAGTAACTCTTCGGAGTCATTATAAATAATACCTTAATGTTGTTTGCTTTATATTTTGAGCATTGAGGACAATGCTCGGTTTGAGTTTTGGGGAGATTATTGATGCTGAAGCACTACTGAGGCTATCCAATGCCACGGCAGTACCATAAAGGGAGTAAATTTTGACTGAAATTTTTTATATTCTCTTTTCTTGAATTTATGTTTGTAATCTTGCACTGTCCTATGTCAGCTTTGCTTTAGTTTACTCCTTTAAGGCTATAGAAATTTTTCTTCTTACCATGGTCGAGTTCTGTTTTGAAGGGATAACCATAGGATACTCATGGAATAAAACTTAGAAGCTTGCTTTAGGGTTAGAAAGAAAATAAACACTTTTCGGACATGTTTGATTTAGCAGTTCTTTTAATAAACTTAGGTGATAAAGACTTAGAACTTTTTGGAAAAATAACAATAGGTGTCTATCACCGACTTTAGTTTTGCTCTCCTTCATGCTAGAGATGCCCGAAATTGGCTCTAGTATGCTAAATAGGTGGTTAAAAAGAAAAAGAATAAATAAGAAAAGAAGGAAATAGAAAACGCATATCTTGAGGTGCCCGAAATTGGCTCAAGACTTGTTCTTTTAAGGAGATAGCTTTATTCCAAGAGTCTATTTTTCTTGAACTTAGAGTTTACCTAATAAAGCCTTGAATCAGCCTTGTCCATTAAACAAACACACACACACCTAACCCTATAGTTTGTTTCTTAGTAAAAGTCCTTGGGTAAACTAGTGGCTAAAACGGAGAGATAGACATGACCATGGTGGAGAGAATAGATGGAAAAGTAAGACCAAAGGGGAGTAAGGTTTAGCAATTTGATGCTTGGCAATGCTTGAGGAAAAGCAATAGTTCGAGTTTGGGTGTATTTGATGAGTGCCTAAAAGGCAGTTATTTACTACCTTCCTATGGTACTTTAAGCATCTATTTTACACCCACTTAAACCGAAATATGAACTCTTCACTCAAATATTAGATATTCTGTTATCATCACTTACAAAGTTAATATTTATAGAGAATGCAACTATTTTTATAATTTATGTACATGCAGGAATATCCAAAGCCAAAGTGGCAGTAAAGTAGTGTATCGGCCGAGGCAGAAGTATGGCCGTGGCAGAATCCAGTGTGGCAGCACCAACAGTGGAGGCGTATTAAAAGAGAAATATAGAGAACATTCTGGAAGATACAGCGTATCAATTGGACCAGGCTAGCGAGCAAAGCCCAATTCAAAGACCAAGCAGGAAAACACTTCTACAAGGCGGCAAACTTGGAAATATCAGATACCTTGAAGAAGACTTATTCCCTACTCCAAGTTGAATTCTATTTAGGAAAGGTTTGCCCTAGGTTAAGACTATAAATACCCTAGTCGGCCACATTGTCTAGGAGAGCCGATTTGTAGAAAAAATCCTTCCTCCCTAAGAATTGTACTTACACGATAATATGTTCTAAATTTCTTAGGGATAGGTGAAGATTGTCGATATTAGTGACAGGAGATTGATTTTTGTATCTTTGTTCTCATGCAATAAAATCAAAGTTTTCTTATCCTATTGTCATTCTTTGTTCTTGTATCCAAGCCCGAGAGGGAAGTTTGTAAGTAATCTATTTATCTAGCATCGAGAGGTGTAGATTCACGAAAGGGATAAGTACGGTGTTGTAGACACTAACTCGGCCTATACTCTTGTGGAGGCACTAAAGGGTAGGTTAAGAGTTTTAGCAGCTAAAAAAAGTGTTGGATTTGTTGGTGGTTATCTTTGATTTACGCCGAGATGTATCGCAAGGACTGAGCATCAACAGCACTTTGACTTAGAGATGAGTGGAGTCACTTACGGACACTTTGTTGAACTGCCCACGAGCAAGAGATTGTCGCGGCAGAGGAGCACCAGCATTGCCGAGGTAGTATCTGCAATACTGTCGAAACGGTGTTGTGTGATTGCATAGGACAAGGAGAAGATCAATTGAATCTGCTAATTGACACAACTGGATCCTACTCATTTTCTCTATAATCATTCTCAACCCTTTTTTTATGTTTTTTTATTTAAATATTTAGCTAGATAAAGCAAATCATCTTATTTGTGTTTTTACTCTATTTACAGGAGTAAGGGGACAAAGGAAGACATATTAAGTATACCTATCCCTGTGGAGATGATACACGATATACTTATCATTTTATTACTTGACGACGTGTACACTTGCACTCAAAAAGCGCTTATACCACGCCCATCAATGCCTATAGATTCTTTGAAGTTCTAGATGTTAATGATGATGTGGTTTATGTTGTTTTTATGCTTAGGAATTATGCATGTAGTTGTAGATGTTTAATGGTTGTGTATTGATTCGATAATGTTCACTTAGTGTGACAGAACTTTTAGGTTCCAGACCCAAACTTTAGAAACCTTAATGAAGGTTTCGAAACCTTGCGGACAATTTCGATTCTGGAAAGTTACTAGATGCGAAAAGTTTCGAAACTTTCATAGAAGTTTTGAAACCTTTTTTATAAAGTTTTGAAACCTTTATTAAAGGTTTTGAAACCTTTATGAAAGGTTTCAAAACCTTTGGCTGCCGAAATTGATAGTTGCTGGAAATTGCATTTTAGTCCGGATATCTTTCCTTGTTCAATTAAGGTACCTACGGATGTTATTTTGAGATGAAATTTCACATGGATGCATAAAGTCGATTTAATTTCAAGATGGATAACTTAATTTGGAAAAAGTCCTTGTAATTTGAAAGATTTACATTTTGGTCCCTAAATTGGTGAAACATGCAATTAACAATGCTAGGATGCTCCGTTTGATTTGAAATTTTCCGTGAGGGATACTTATATGTTTAATTGAACTTTGATGAAAAGAATTTCAACTTTGTCATTACAATTTATAAGTTTTACGTTTTAGTCCTTAATTCACTTAAGTGTTTAATCGGATGCTTGTTTGTGATCAGATTGTTTCCGTTAATGCTTTGTATGAGACCAAGACTTGTAGGAACATATTTATGTATCTCAAAAAAAAAGTATATCGGTTTTTAGGGTTGTTTATCAAATCAGACCTTCACTTGGTTGGTTTGATATTCCCTATGTGACCCGTTAGTACCGGTTTTGTCTAGGCTGGGCTAAAGGGGTTGCACGATCTATCCGCTAATTGGAGCATCAAGGTTGTAGGTTTTGCTCTTCCTATTCTAAGCTTTTGGAAAACAGATTTTGGCATCAAGTTTATGCTTGCTCCAAGGTCACATAGGGCCTTTCCTTCATAGTGATTTCCTATCGCACAAGGTATATTAAAGCATCCAGGATCCTTCAATTTAGGATGCATGTGATTATGAAGCATTACCATGCATACTTTAGTTGCGGCCACTATTTCAAATTCACCAAGCCTTTTCCTTTTCGACACAATGTCTTTTAAGAATTTTGCATAGTTTGGTATTTGTTCTATTGCTTCCATAAATGGCAAGTTGATGTGGATTTTCTTCAAGATATCTAAGAATTTTTTAAATTGGTGATTATGTTTCTTCTTTTTTAACCATTGTGGGAAAGGTGGTGGAGGTCGCATCTCTTCCAGTGTCTCATTAGTTTAGAATTTAATACCTGGTACCATTGGGTCTTTTGCTATCTTGGTGGCTTGTCGTGGTATTGTCGATTTCTCTGCCGAGGCAGTGCCCTTTTCTGGGATTTCTATGGCATGATCTTTTAGTTCAGCATCTAAGTCCTCTTTGTCTGGTTCTTCTTATTCTACTGGTAGAACTTTGTCTGATGAGTTTCCTAACATCTTCTTAAGTTGTAGACCACTTCTAATGCTAATTGCCTTGCATTGTTCATGGCCCTTTACCTTAGCAACTTTAGTATTGCTGGGTAATCCTCCTTGTGGTCTAGTGTTAAGGTTTAGAGCAAACTGCCCAACCTGAGTTTCCAGTAATTTGATAGCTGCCTCTTGGTTCTGCAACCTCATCTCAGTTCTATTTATGAATGCATCAGTTATTTTAATGAAGTTGTTATTCTCTATTATTTATGATTCTGTTTTCATCATAAAGGCCTTAAGAGAATTTTCTAGTGAACTTGCAGGCTGCTGCTGATGCATCTGCTGCTACGACATTGGTTGTTGTAACTGCGGCGGCGGCAGATGTTGCATTTGCATTGATTACTGGAAACTTGGGGGTTGAGTAGTTGGATTCAAGGCATTGTTAGGGTTACTCCATGAGAAGTTGGGATGCCTTTTTCATGATGGGTTGTATGTGTTGGACATCATGTTGTTCCTATTGTAGTTTCCAACATAATGGCTAGACTCTTGATTCTGCATACATTCAAAAGAACTATGGTTACCTCCGCATAAATGGCAAAAAGAATTTATTGCCTTAACCTCATGGGTATGGTGCTGCATTTGCATGTTTTGAACCATCTTAGTAAGATAGGCCAATTGTTCTGCCACTGAATTGGATGTTTCAAACTCATTCACTGTCGCTTGGCGTCTTATTCCTAATCACCTAGATGTAGGGATTTGAAAGTCGTTCGTTGCTAGTTTGTTTAAAAATTCAATAGCTTTCTCAAGTGCTTTGTCAAGGAGTGTTCCATTGGCAGAGGCATCAAACATCGTCCTTGTCGGGGTATTGGTGGCATTATAAAACATTGTCACTTGTGACCACAATGGAAATCCATGTAAAGGACACTTGTGCAATAGCTCCCTATAGCGTTCCCATGCCTCATACATAGGTTCATCATCTGTCTGTCGAAGAGAAGTAATTTCATTACGTATGCGGTCATATAAATTAGTAGGATTAAAACATGTAATGAAATCACGGCATAATTGATATGTGCTCAACTCACTATCACTTTCTACACTTTTAATGGGCACTGATCATCAATTCTGTACCTACTTGAACCAATGCATGTACTTAATATGATATATTTGAGGATTGTACCATTGAAGATTATATTTGTAGAAAAGGCATACTTTACTGTATTTTTATATTTGTGCAGGAACAAGTATTGCCGAGGCAGCAGAATGATGCCGAGGCAGCAGAGGAGAAAAAACAATATGGTTGGCAATTAAAGGAGAAAAATGTGAAGAACGTTGCTGAACAAGAAGCCCAAGAATCAGAGCTGAACAACACAAAGAAAAGCCCAAGGACAAAGCCACGCGGGAAACCTTCTAGAAGATTTAAACTTGAAAATATTTACCCTATGTACATAACTTGTTCCCTACTCCAAGTTGTACTCTAATTAGGAAAGGTTTGCCCTAGGCCAAGCCTATATAAGGCATAGCCGTCCTAGGGGTTACACATACATATACCTTGAGAGTCGAATCTAGAGAGCTTTTACCTTAGGGACAATTCTTCTCATCATGTTCTAAGTTATCTTAGGGTTTTGGTGAAGGTTATCGAGTATTTGTGAGAAGAGATTATATCTTGTTTCTTGTTTCTATGCAATAAAATATCAAAGTTTGCTTACTCTTTGTCATTCTTTGTTCTTGCATCCAAGCTGGAGGGAAGTTTGTAAGTAATCCATTTGTCCAGACTCGGGAGAGTTAGACTCATGAAAGGAGTAAGTGGGGTATTCAACTTGATTGGAGGATACTAACTCAGCCTAGGAATAGGTTAGAGTTTCAGAGGCTAAAAGAAGTGTGGGATTGGTTGTTGGTTATAATTGATAACACCGGGATGTATAATCAAGGACTGACCTTCAATAGTGTTTCGACTTTGGGGTAAGAGGAGCCATTCAAGGGTACTTTTCCGAACTTCGGTAAATCTGCCCAAGAGCAAGGGATTGTCGCGGTAGAGAACATTATCGCTATCGAGACAGTATCTGCAGTACTGCCGAGGCAGTACAATGAGATTGCATTGGACAGAAATAGATCAATCAAATTCACTATACAACACAACTAGATCGTACCTTCTCTCTCTCATATTTGATATCTCCTTAATTAGTTTAGTTTAATCAATACCCAAACTTATCTGTGTTTTTAGTTTTATTTTACAGAAGCAAGAAGACCGAAGAAAGCATATTAAGTACATCAATCCTTGAAGAGACGATAACTCGATAAATACTTATCACTTATTACTTGGCGTGTACACTTGCACTCCAATTGTGCATATTCAACACGCATTAAGTTTTTGGCACCGTTGTCGGGGATTTGTAACTAAATTTTGTTTTATTTATTTTCTTGCTTTTAGTTATTTTCACTAACATATTTTATTTCTATTTTTCAAAAAAAATTATAGGTGTGTTTCAAGTTGAAGGATTTTCAAGATGCAAGAAGAAAGAAGAAATCTATTCAGGAGTTGATGTTGGAAGATATGAATCAAAACAATCAAGAATTTCCTAGATTAAATGATGATTATCTATGCCAACTAAGAGCAACCCAACAAGTTCATGCCTGGGTAGATTTTTGTTTTAATTGTGGAGATGATCATTTGGTTAGCAATTGCCTATACAATACTGGAACATTTGACCATAGAGAGGACCATAGATGGAACCAACAACAAAATCCTTCATGGTATGATACGTTCAAAATTTCTTTTACCATGACAATTTTATTGATGATACAGATATGTCATGGCAATACAATTCTTCTCAAGAGTATCCAAATTCATTAGAGGAAACATTGAAAGCATCAATGGCTAGAATTGAAGAATTAATGACAAAGCAATCAAGATACATGGATGTACACATAGCTAAATGGGACGCACCCTTGAGAGATTTGGAAAATCAATTGCGGAGATCCATATATGCCATGGAGAATATGACCCAACAATCAATCCTTAGGGATACTGAAATCCCAACACTAGAGGACAAGAGGAAATTCCGAAACCTCTGAGTCTAGAACATGTTGATGAGAAAGACTATCAAACAGTGGATGTGTCTATCGAGATTCTCGCTGCGACAGTAGAGAAACCTGAATAGGGCAATGTCACGATACTACTCAACAAGGCTGATGAGAGTAATGCTATAGAAAATTCTAAGGAGTCTGGTTCCCAGGATGTTACAATGATGTTGAAGAAAGAATCTGAGGATTACTCTCACTCACAGTTGTCAAGGCAGATACATGGCGACATGCTCGATCAACAAGATGGCGATGACATGATAATGGAATATGAGATGGTAAAGATTGAACCTTTTGAATTTTTTAAAAACTCATCTCTTCCATTGCAAGTATCTTTTGAGGAGTCAATGTTACAAGATTTGAAGCCATCACAAATAGGATATGATTGTTTGGAAGATGATATTTCTGTGGTAATTTCATCTAATATTAGTTCCAAACCAAAGTCTCTACTGATGGAGATTTTTTAGAAGCATAAAGAACAATGTGGGTTGATTCTTGAAGACTTCAAGAAAGATGGTTCTTCACTTGACCTACATCAAATTTTGGCAAAAGATTGTCACGACAAGTGGCTATCACAGCAATTGCTACGACAACGAAGGCTATATCCAACTATGATGGAAGTCAGCAAGAATGAGGTAATTAAATGGTTGAATATTGATATAATTTTTTCTAACAAGATATTCATGCCTTCAGGAATAATATCAAGTTGGAGGATAGGCATGGATTACAAAAGAACACAAACGGAAGACACCTCCACCATGATAGTACAAATGGGAGTATCAGTACCCACATTAGCCCATATCTTTTGGAGTAGAATTGTCACTCGATGGAGGATGCGGATGGACTATAAGAAATATCGAAAATGACCCTCCATAGGTTTTCTTGATATTCTTATATTAATTTTCTCTTTTATTTTATTTGGTATTGTTGCGTGTAACAATAGCGCAATTGTGTAGTGTACACATCGCAAGTAATAAAGTGATAAGTATATCGTATATTGTCTCCATAGGGATTGGTATACTTAATATGTCTCCCTTTGTTCCCTTGCTCCTGAAAGATAATGTAAAAACACAGATAAGTGGATTTGTTTAACTAACTAAATAATTAAATAACAAAACATAAAATATAGAATTGAGAACGATATAGAGAAAGTAGGTAGGATCCAGCTGCGTCAATTAATGGATTCGATTGATCTTCTTCTTGTCCAATGCAATTACACAACACTGCTTTGGCAGTACTATAGATACAACCTCAGCAGCGTTAGTGTTCTCTGCCGCGGCAATCTCTTGCTCTTGGGCAGATGCATCAAACTTCAGCAAAGTGTCCGTAGTTGACTCTGCTTATCTCTAAGTCAGAGCATTGTTGATGACTGGTCATTGACGATACCTCTCGGCGTAAATCAACAATAATCACCAACCAATCCAACACTTCTTTTAGCTGCTGAAACTCTTAACCTGTCTCTAGGCCCAGTTAGTGTCTACAACACCACACTTATCCCTTTCGTGAATCTACACCTCTCGATGCTAGATAAAGATATTACTTATAAACTTCTCTCTCGAGCTTAAATGCAAGAACAAGGAATGGCAATAGGATAAGCAAATTTTGATATTATTATTGCATTAGAACAAGAAACAAGAAACAATATTCTCTCACTAATATCTACAACCTTTACCTATCCCTAAGAAATTTAGAACATAAGGTCGATAGGTACAATCCTTAGGGGAGGGGTTTCTCTAAAATCGGCCTCCTTAACAATGTGTCCAGCTAGGCTATATATAGTCTTAACCTAGGGCAAACCTTTCCTAAATAGATTCTAACTTGGAGTAAGGAACAAGTGCCCATAGAGGTTCTGTGACAAGGCAAAGTCTCAAGCCTGAGGCCAAATTGTGGTGCACATTTGTCAAGAGACGACTCATCCCTACCTCCTAGAACAGCACAGTGGACCGCAAAAGATTGGTGTTGATCCAATCAATCATCAACAAGAGGAGCATAAATGTTGGAGAGATCATTCTACGCAAAATTCACGGTTGTGGTAAGAAGGAACGTGGACCTTTATACTTCCCATGTTTAATATCTTGTTTGTGTATTGCTGTAGGAGTACCAGTCTAAGACACGGATGAATACACACCAACTAGGCAAGGATGGACTAGAGAATTCTGCCACAGAGTGATGCAAATCACGCAGGCAGAACCTGTCCAAGCAACACCACAGCAGTTCACTGCTGACTTCACTGTCGGCACTCAATAAATGGTAGAAATGCCTGGCACTACCGAAGCCCCTACCGCAACAGACCCCTACCAAGAAATTCAAAAAAGGATGGAAGCCATGGACCTTCTCCAACAGAGTTATATGGAATACCAAAGAGACTTCAATAGCACCCTTGCACAGATGATGATGCAAAATTTTCCCAACCAAGGGGCGCAATTTCCATAATTTTCTGCCAACATATTCGTCACGGCAGCACCCTAAACAGAGACTACTTCAGCCCCAGGGCCTAGACCATTCTTCCCCTCCAAACTGCAACAACAGTTCAACGCAGCTGGCCCATCTAGGGTAGCAGTAGCTGCCACAGCAAAATCAGCAAGCAGAAGACCTTCTAAGCGAAGGAAAGCCTTCAGCACTCCACCAAGATCTCCAATCCCAATGGGTAGTCTATCGGCTAAGATAGATGCCTATGTTCATCAGAGCTCATCCATTTTCGAGCAACCAGCATGCTCGGGCAGATCTAGAAAATGAAAGAGGCACAGAGATCACGGACACTGTAGATGAAGGAGGAGAAGAAGTCAATGCCCCAATGAAACGGGAAACACCAACGACAGTTCATTCGCCGAGAAGAGCGAAACCATCACCATCATCAAGGGCACAACAATCAGCAGCTAGACCAAGGAGACAAATTATGGAAGAGAGTTCTTCTGAATCATCATAATCTTTTCTTCTTATGGCTCATCTAATTATTTTTTGACTGCTTATATTTATTACCTACTACCTGCCCCTAAATTAAGCATTGAGGATAATGCTTGGTTTGAGTTTGAGGGTGTAGAGCCATTATCGAGGCAATTTACTGCCGTGGCCCTGCCATGAAAAGAAAGTTTTTAGTGATAATTTTTTTTGTTTTATGTCCACCACTTTACTTGAAACTATTGCCATACTCTTGCACTGCCCATCATCAGTTTTGTCTTAGTTTATTCTTAAAGGCAATAGAAATCTTTCTCCTTACCATAGTTAGGATCTGTTTTGAAGACTTAATTTTAGGATACTTAAGGAAAAAAACTTAAAAGCTTACTATAAGGTTGAACTTTAAAAATACTTTTGGGACTTGTTTGGCTATAGGAATTCTTTTAATGAACTTAGGTGATAAAGACTTAGAACTTTGGAAAGGTGACTAGAGGTGCCTATGATCGGCTCTAGGAAATACTCTTCTTCATGCTAGAGGTGCCCGAAATTGGCTCTAGTATGCATAAAGGAATAGAAAAAGAAATAAGAAGTTAAGAAATAGAAAACACAATACTTGAGGTATCCGAAATTGGCTCAAGGAATTGTTGTTATAAGAAAAGTACACTAAATTCAAGTCTACTTGTCTTGAACTTAGAGTTTATCTAAGGACATTAATCAAACTTGTCCACAAAAACGCACACACACACTAGCCTTATAGTTTATCTTCTAGGAACACCCTTGGGTAACCAAAAGGTTAAGCTTAAAGGAGAGACATAGTTATGGTGGGGAGAATAGATGGAAACATAAGACCAAGAAAGAATAGAGTTTGACAAATTGATGGTTTGCATTGCTTGAGGACAAGCAATAGTTCGAGTTTGGGGGTGTGATAAGTGCTTAACTCACTATCACTTTCTACACTTTTCATGGGAACTTATCAACAATTCTACACCTACTTGACCAATACATGTACTTAATGTGATAGATTTAGGGATTGTGCCATTGAAGATTATATTTGTAGAAAAGGTATACTTTACTGCATTTTCATATCTATGTAGGAACAAGTATTGTCGAGGCAGCAGAATGATGCCGAGACAGGACCTGATGCCGAGGCAGCAAAGCAAAAAAAGTACTATGGCTGACAATTAAAGGAGAAAAATGTGAAGAACGTTGCTGAACAAGAAGCCCAAGAATCGAAGCTGAACAACACAAAGAAAAGCCCAAGGACAAGGCCACGCGGGAAACCTTCTAGAAGATTTAAACTTGGAAATATCTACCCTATGTACATAACTTGTTCCCTACTCCAAGTTGTACTCTAATTAGGAAAGGTTTGCCCTAGGCCAAGCCTATATAATGCATAGCCGTCCTAGGGGTTACACATACATATACTTTGAGAGCCGAATTTTAAGAGCTTTTACCTTAGGGACAATTCTTCTCATCATGTTCTAAGTTCTCTTAGGGTTTTGGTGAAGGTTGTCAAGTATTTGTGAGAGGAGATTGTTTCTTGTTTCTTGTTTCTATGCAATAAAATATCAAAGTTTGCTTACTCTTTGTCATTCTTTATTCTTGCATCCAAGCCCGGGAGGGAAGTTTGTGTCTAGACTCGTGAGAGTTAGACTCAGAAAAGGAGTAAGTACGATATTCGACTTGGTTAGAGGATACTAACTCGGCCTAGTAATAGGTTAGAGTTTTAGAGGCTAAAAGAAGTGGGAGATTGGTTGTTGGTCATAATTGATTAACGTCGGGAGGTATCATTAAGGACTGACCTTCAACAGTGTTTCGACTTAGGGATAAGTGGAGCCATTCAAGGACACTTTGTGGAACTTTGGTAAATCTACCCAAGAGCAAGGGATTGTTGCGGTAGAGAATATTGTCGCTGCCGAGACAGTATCTGCAGTACTGCCGAGGTAGTGCAATGCGATTGCATTTGATAGAAACAGATCAATCAAATCCACTATACAAAACAACTGGATCCTACCTTCTTTCTCTCATATTTGATATCTCCTTAATTAGTTTAGTTTAATCAATACCCAAACTTATCTGTGTTTTTACTTTTATTTTACAGAAGCAAGAAGATCAAAGGAAGCATATTAAGTACACCAATCCCTGAGGAGACGATAACTCTGTAAATACTTATCACTTATTACTTGACGTGTACACTTGCACTCCAATTGTGCATATTCAGTACGCATCAATAATTCATTCCAAGATCCTATTGATCCTACTAGAATGCTATTTAACAAGGTTTTTGCCCTATCCCTCAGTGAATAGGGAAATAGTTTTAATCTTAAGAATTCTTCATGTACTCCTTTGATTTTGAAGGAATTATAGATCTCCATGAATGACTTAAGATGTTGCCTGACATCTTTTGTGAAACACCCACCAAACTGTCCAATAGTATTGAGCATATTGAACATGACAGGTTTTAGTTCAAAGTGATCTGCTTTTATTTCTAGTGTAACAACTCCAGAATTTAACTCATTCAAATCCTCTTATAGGAAATCTCTGACAGTGAGCTATAGCGGCAGTGGTGGTAGCGGAAGGCCTTCATTACCGATGGGTAAATTTTGCTCTGTTGGATTATCTGGCATAGCTGCTTGGATTTGTCTCCTCAACCTTTGACGCGTACATTCAATCTCTGGATCTAGTTCATACAAAGGGTTGGTTTGGTTTGCCCTTGTCATACACCAATAAAAACCAAAATAAAATAAAAATAACTAAAAACAAGAAAATAAAGAAAACAAAGTTTAGTTGTCAATCCCCTGTAACGGTGCCAAAAACTTGTTGCGTGTAAAAAGTGCACAAATAGTGCAAGTGTACACGTCGCATGTAATAAAGTGATAAGTATTATCGTGTATCGTCTCCATAGGGATTGGTTTACTCAATATGCCTTCTTTTGTCTTCTTGCTCTGTAAAAGAAATAAAAACGCAGGTAATTTGGGTTAAAGTAAACTAAATAACTTGAAAACTAAAGAATAAGAAAATAATCAATTTAAGAAAGTTTCCAGGAACCAATTGTGTTGTATAGTGGATTCAATGGACTTGTTTTTGTCCAGTACAATGACACAATACTGCCTCGGTAGCACTGCAGTTTTACTGCCTCGACAGCAATGAGCTACGTCCGTCGCAACAATCCATTGCTCTTGGTCGACTTTGCCAAAGTTCGGCAAAGTGTCCTTTGATGACTCTGCTTATCCCTAAGTCGAAGTACTATTGATAACTAGTCCTTGATGATACCTCCCGGCGTGAATCAATTATAATCACCAACCAATCCCACACTTTTTTTAGTCATTGAAACTCTAACCTATCCCTAGGCTGAGTTAGTACTTTACGAATAGAAAATTACCATACTTATTCCTTTCGTGAATCTAACTCCCCCGATATTTGATAAATGAATTACTCACAAACTTCTCTCCAGAGCTTGAATGCAAGAACAATGAATGGCAAAGAATAAGCAAACCTTGAAATTGTATTGCATTGAAATAAGAAAACAAAGCTCAATCCCTTCTCACTAATACTCTACAACTTTCACCTAAGCCTAAAAGAAATTAGAACATAGTAGAAAACAAAGAAAAACTCTAAAACCTAAGATGAACTCTCTCCGAACAAGTCTATGTGTCCCTCCTCTTAGGCAGATGTGGTTTATATAGGCTTGCCTAGGGCAAACCTTTCCTAAGTAGGAATACAACTTGTTGTAAAACACAAGTCAAGTACATAAATAAAAATATTTATTTTATTTCCAAGTTTATTCCCACAAGGATTCTTTTCCCGCGTGGCCTTTAACTTGGGCTTTCCATGCGCTTCTCAGCTCCGATTCTTTGGCTGCTTGTCTAGAAACGTCCACCTCATTTTTCTCTTCAGCTCGCCTACAATATCGGTACTTTTCCTTCAGGTGTTGTTGCGGCCTCAGGTTCTATCTCGGCCTCAATTGCTGCTGAGGCTATAGATATTCCTACAAATGCACAAAAGTGTAGTAAAGCTTGCCTTTTCTATAAATATCATCTTTATAAGTCACAAAAGCAGAATATCTAAATATCTCACATTAAGTTCATGCATTAGTCCAAGTAGGTGTAGATTGAGTGATTATTACCCATGAAAGGTGTAAAAAGTGATAGTGAATTTAGCACTTATCAGCAAACTGCCCAACTTGAGTTTCCAGTGATTTAATAGTTACTTCTTGATTTTGCAACCTCATCTTAGTTCTGTTTATGAATGCATCAGTTCTCTTAATGAAGTTATTATTCTCTGCCATGTATGATTCTGTTTTCATCATAAAGGCCTTAAGAGAATTTTCCAATGAACTTGTAGGTTGTTGTTGATACATCTGCTGCTGTGGCATTTGTTGTTGTACCTACTGCTGCAACATATGTTGTATTTACATTGGTTGCTAGAAACTTGAGGGTTGAGTAGTTGGATTCAAAGCATTGTTAGAATTACTCTATGAGAAATTGGGATGCCTTTTCCATGATGGATTATATGTGTTAGACATCATGTTATTCCGGTTGTAGTTTCCCACATAGAGACTAGATTCTTGATTCTACATGCATTCAGAAGAGCTATGGTTACCTCCACATAAATTACAGAAAGAATCTATTGCCTTAACCTCATAGGTATTATGTTGTATTTGCATATTTTGAACCATCTTAGTAGGAGAGGCCAATTGTGTTGCCACTGAATTGGATGTTTCTAACTCATTCACTGTAGCTTGGCGTCTTACTCCTCCTCCCCTAGATGTAGGGAATTGAAAGTCATTTTTTGCGAGTTTGTTCAAAATTTCTATAGCTTCCTCCGATTGTTTGTCAAAGAGTGTCCCATTGGCAGAGGCATCTAGCATCATTCTTGTTGGGGCATTGGTTGCATTGTAAAACATGATCATTTGTGTCCACAATGGAAATCCATGCAAAGGACACTTGTGTAGTAGCTCCCTATAGCTCTCATGCCTCATGCATTGGTTCATCATCTGCCTGCCGAAAAGAAGTAATTTCATTACGTATACGATCATATAGATTAGTAGGATTAAAACGTGTAATGAAATCACGACATAATTCACTCCAAGATCCTATAGATCCTACTGGAATGCTATTTAACCAGGTTTTTGCCCTATCCCTCGATGAATAGAGAAACAGTTTCAATCTCAAAACATCTTCATGGACTCCTTATATTTTGAATGAATTACAACTCTCCATGAATGACTTGATATGTTTCCTGGCATCTTTAGTTAAAGACCCACCAAACTGTCTAATAGTGATGAGCATATTAAACATGACAGGTTTTAATTCAAAGTGGGCTGCTTCGATTTCTGGTGTGACAACTCTTGGATTTAACCCGTTCAAATCCTCTTCCAGGAAATCCCTAACAGTGAGTTACCGAGGCAGTGGTGGTGGCGAAAGTCCTCCATTGCAAGCGGGTAAATTCTGTTCTACTAGATTATCCTCCATAACTACTCGGATTTGTCTTCTAAACCTTTGATGTGTGCGTTCAATCTCTGGATCTAGCTCCTACAAAGGATTGCTTGGGTTTGCCCTGGTCATACACCAGTAAAAACCGAAGTAAAATAAAAATAATTAAAAGCAAGAAAATAAAGAAAACAAAAATTTAGTTGTCAATCCCCGATAACAGCGCCAAAAACTTATTGCGTGTGAAATAGGTTGCGCAATTAGTGCAAGTGTACACGTCGCAAGTAATAAAGTGATAAGTATATCGAATATCGTCTCCACAGGGATTGATAGACATAATGTGTTTTCTTTCGTCTTCTCGCTCTGCAAAATAAATAAAATAAAAGACACAAATTATTTGAGTATTCTGAATTAAACTAAAGGACTTGAATAATAAAGAAAACTAAATAATAAGAATAGAAACAAATTTAGAAAATGGCTAGGATCCAATTTTGTTGTATTATGGATTCAATTGACTTGTTTCTATCCAATACAATTATACAATACTGCCTCGGCAACACTGCAGTTTTATTACCTCGATAGTGAAGGGTTTCGTCCACCGTGGCAATCTCTTGCTCTTGGGTGGACTTTACCAAGGTTTGGCAAAGTGTCATCTAATGACTCCACTTATCCCTAAGTCGAAGTAT
Source organism: Abelmoschus esculentus (assembly GCA_035048815.1). NCBI lineage: Eukaryota > Viridiplantae > Streptophyta > Magnoliopsida > Malvales > Malvaceae > Abelmoschus > Abelmoschus esculentus. Next base: position 12,629,387 of record JAUCBN010000007.1, on the reverse strand, counting down.
TGTTGATGACTAGTCCTTAATGATACCTCCCGGCATGAATCAACTATAATCACCAACCAATCTCACACTTCTTTTAACCGCTAAAACTCTAACTTATCCCTAGGCCGAGTTAGTATTTTCCGAATAGAAAAATACCATGCTTATTCCTTTCGTGGATCTAACTCTCCCGATACTGGATAAATAGATTTCTCATAAACTTCTCACCCGAGCTTCAATGCAAGAACCATGAATGATAAAGAATAAGCAAACCTTGATATTTTATTGCATGAAACAAGAAAACAAAATTCAATCTCTTCTCACAAATACTCTACAACTTTCACCCAAGCCTTAAAGAATTTAGAACATAACGAAAACAAAGGAAACTCTAAAATCTAAGGTGAACTCTTCTCTCTCGTTCGACTCTCGTATATCTCTTGTCCTTGGGCAGCACCTCCTTTATATAGGCTTGGCCTAGGGCAAACCTTTTCAAAGTAGGAATACAACTTGGAGTAAAACACAAGTACATAAATAAAAGATATTTGTTTTATTTCCTAGTTTATTCCCACAAGGATTCTTTTCCCGCGTGGACTTTGACTTTGACTTTCCATGCGTTTCCCAGTTCTGATTCTTATGCTACTTGTCTTAAAACGTCCATCTTATTTTTTTCTTCAGCTCGCCTACAATATCGGTACTTGTTCATCAGGTACTGTCGCGGCCTCAGATACTATTATGGTCTCAGGTGCTGCCGCGGCATCAGATCTACCTGCAAATGTACAAAGGTACATTAAAGCTTGTATTTTCTATAAATATCATCTTTATATGTCACAAAAGCAAAATACTCAATTATCTCATATTAAGTTCATGTATTAGTCCAAGTAGGTGTAGATTAAGTAATAATTGTCCATGAAAGGTGTAAAAGTGATAATCTTTTGAGCACTTATCACCACTTTTTTCATATTATAGTATTTTAGGTTGTCGGAACCATATAGATTGTATCGACTTTATTACGTCTTACGACTGCACTATGGAAAATGAGAACACAAGTATTTTCTAGAGTTGAAATACTAAGATTAACTACTCGATTAACTAAATAACAAAAGATAAATATAATAAAAGTGAGGTTAGGCTGAATGCTTCATAGAGGGTGATCTAGTTGTATTATTTATCCACTTATTAATGCAATTGTTGAACTTCCGCCTCGATAGATCGCACTAAGGGTCATCGCGGCTTCCTAGGCGGGGTTATGCTTTATTGATAATTCAACTTTTCATAGTTCGACAGAGCATCCTTATATGTCTTCTTCCTTATCCCTAAGCGAAGAGAACTATTGAAACCCACGTCTTGATGATACTTCCCGGCGTGAATCAAGGGTGAATAACAACCAAACACATACGTCTTATTAGTCACTAAAATTCTGGGCGATTAATCTCTCAACCGGATTAGTCAATACCCACGAGAAAAGACCATATTCTCTTATTTCGTGAACCTATATCTCCCGAAGCTAGGCAAATGTATTTTTCTTCACATACTATCATCTCGAGCTCATATCCAAAGAAGAGTAAATACCAAGATAGAATAAACTATAAAATAAGTTTTTGCATTAATAAATATCAATAATAATACAACCTTCTTCTCCTACTACTTCACGAATAACCTAAACCTCTGAAACGTTTAGAACATGAAGTCGGCGGCTAAAGGTTTGTGAAAGAAAGAATCTGACTCGACTTTCCTAAACCTAAACTTAATAAGTGCTTTATATAGGTCAAGCCCTAAGTTGAAATTTTCTTGCAAGGAAAGAGTTATATAGGGGAAAGATATATAACTCTTAATTAACTATAATATTATATTCTTATTTTCTAAAATAATTCTTCTTTCCCACAGTTGACTTTGACAAGGACTTGACTTTTTAAATAGGCTCCGTCTTTCTCTCTCTCTGTTCCTTAAGATCAATATCTTTTTCTCTCTCTCTCGAGCACTAGTTGTTATCTTCACACTATTGTCGCGGCCTCCAAAGTACTACCGTGACGGGTGTTTCATCTGCAATTTAGCATCTATCTTCTCAATTGGTCATATCTATGATGTAGTTCTAAGAAAGAAAACTGTCAAACGTATATGTTTTATGACAAATAATAGATAAATTCATAAAATTGGTATTCAGATGCTAAAGTATGGAAAATGACCAGAAATATCCATTATTGCCTTTAAATCTGTCTTTATTAGTAATAAATGAGTGAGAAATGATATAAAAATAAGGAATTTTGAGTACTCATCAATAGCATTAGATTCAATTTAAGACAATTTTTAGGTTAGAATAAATGGTTTTCAATGATGAGAATTTTAATGCTTTCAAACTGAATCATAGAAAATACTGAGAATAAGTTGATCTAGATTAGGACTTGATGCTTTGAAATTTTACTTAACACGATTGTATATTTTCTATGCTTGAGTGTTAGGAACATTTTAGAAAACTTAGAATCTATACCTTAGTTAGTTCAAAAAGAATAACTCCTTTTTGCTATAGTATATAAAAGAAGAGTAAACGTAAATACAGATATGAGTAAATGCTTTAGCATAAAACTGTAAAAGGATACTCCTCTATGCAATGTTACCTTGAACAAAAATAAAAAATGCTATAGCATATGAGCGAATGAAAGTTGTCACGGGATGACTCTATCTATTAGCTCGGGAATGAGATGTTTATTCCATACTCATCTAGAGTTAAGGATGATAGTTGTGATGACCAAACACCCTTCGAAACAGTTTTTCTAACACTGTTAAGCATAGGTTAGATACAATCCCACATACACAAGCAAGGTATCTTATCTAAGTTCAAGTTCTAAGAATTCTCAATATCATGTAGATTGCTACAACATTTATATTCTGAGGATCGATGTTCTGCCTAGACTGTTGTCGAAGATTGAAAGTGATGTTATAGCATTTTTATGTCATTTCTTGAACACAAGCAATATCTTAAGTTTAGAGGGGTGTTAACGCTCTAAAAAGTGTTTATTTGATACCCTTTTACTTAAGGTTTTGTTTGATTTCAAGTTCATTTGTATTTCATTTAGTTCATTTCATGTACATTTGCATTTAGAATAAGTTTTTATTTTATTTTCTCTTTTATTTTAAAAAAATGTTGTTTTGAAGGGTATTTTATTGGTGATGATGTGCAGATTGTTGGGGCAACGTTGAAAGAATGTAAGAGATGCTTTAGCATAATTTTAAGTGTTTGATCGGACTTTAGGATGCTATAGTATTATGGGCGGACAAAATAGAACGGAACAAAGGAAGTACCTACAACCCAATGTCCTCACGCGTTTTTCCAGGCCATCTACACCTCCCCTACAGACCTGTATTTTGCTACCATTTTCTGCAGCAAATGTTAGGGAATATTCCTTGTATCTTTAGGTCACAAAACCCTAGAAGCCTCCTATAAATACAACCTCAAGCCTCCTTCAAAAAATGAGAAAGAGAAGAGCAAAAACAGTAGCTAAAGAGAGCCACAAAAAGGAGCGAACTTTAAGAGAGTACAAGGGAGAAAAAACAAGAAAGGATGTCACTTTCCTTCGTATTCAACCTCAAGCCGAGTCACCATTGTTGGAGAACTTCAAGCAAAGGGATTTGCGCGACTTTGGGAGGAGCGATAAGCTAGGAAAGACTCACGGCACAAGCGTTTGGGACTTCCTTCCTCTTCACTTTGCTTTACCTCTTTTCTAAGTTATTGAAAATGTATCTCAAAGAACGCAAGTTGAATAGTTTTCTAAACCTAGCCATGAACTAAACTAGTATGGCTAAGGCTTGTTATGGATGATTTTTATTTTATTTCAATGAATATTTATTTTTTCCAGTGTTTATCTAAGTGTTTTGTTCAAGAAAGCTAATACCTTTTTCATCTAAACCTTGGTTTGTAAGAGCTCTTGAGAGATTGAGATAGCTAAGGGGTTCAAGAAGCTTAGATCTAGGGATAGACAAAGCTAGACCAACTTGGACAATGGGGTTACTACGGGAGCAGAATCCTAACTCACCTTAGGGATAAGGAAGAGTTTCAACGACTAAAGGGTAGCACTTTATCAATATTAGAAGTGTTAGAGTTGAGACCGGGAGGTAATGCCTTAGCCTTTTTGAGTGCTAAGCCTTTTGACTAGGGATAATGGAGGCATTTTTAGTAAACTTTATCGAACACTTGTAAACCAGTGGAACAGTAGACTTTCATGATAAAAAGTAAGATCTTTGCCATAGCAAGCCTAGCCTTTCTTAATCTTGAATATCTTTTCTGTGTTTTGTTTGTGCAACTTTATCTATTACTCCATTATCAGTTTTATTTTGCTATTGTATTTTGGTGACACTCTTCACTTAACTCCAGCATTATTGGTGACATTTTTATTTGGCTAAAGCATTTTGGTGACACTTGCAGAATTGCTTTACCATATGTTCATATAAAGGATTTTCTTATCTTTTGTGTATGTTAACTATTTTTGAAATAACCTACCCAATCCTCGTGGGAACAATCTCACTCAAACACTTTATTACTTGTTCGATGTGTATACTTGCACGCAAATCATTAACACATTATAGCACTTAAACTCAACAAGTTTTTGGCAAACAACAATAAACGTATTTGAGATAACATCGGTAGCTGCACAGTCCTCCTGTGCCCTCACAGCATACTACCTAATTGATGCTCTCGCTGTGGAGTGGAAGGTACCACCCGAACCATGACTAGCACCTCTATAGTTAAAACCTCGACCTCTCTAGCTTGAATAACAAATCCTCTAAACCTACTTTACTGGTTCTCTCGCCTTCTCGGGATAGACCATCATAAGATGCTTCATCCACCCAAAACGGTAACAAGCTTTAATCGTGTTCCAAGACACTCCCTATGGTTTCGCCCACACTGAGGGCAAGCTGGAACATCCAAACTTCTCTGAGAACTGTTTGGGCTTATCATCAGGGATAACGTGGACCGCCTCCTCCTACCAGTTGACTAGGACTGTGGTTTTATCTTTCATTCTGATTAGAAGCTCCCCTATTTGGATTTGATTGATTCTTATTCTTCCCCAAATAGGACTAAGAATTGTTAGAGTAGTTTTGATTCCCTCCACATGTACCACCTTGACTAAAAGACGAATCACAGGTTAACCCTTATACTTCCTCCAAAGACTTGGCACGAGCGGTTAACTCTGAAAACAATAAGTGAGGTAGTAGTGAGATATGTTTGGATCTCCTTCCTTAGGCCCTTTAAAAACCACTTGCATCTTATTTTCTCTGTAGCCACCAACTCTAGAGCATACCTACTCAACTGTAGGAAATCTTTGTCATAAGAAAACATTGAATAGTTCCATTGGACAAGATGAGTGAACCGCTCTCTCAGAGTATCAAAGTGAGCCTCTCCACATATTTCTTCACGAACTCATCGAGGAAGTCATTGTAAGTTGATCGATCGGGATCCCAACCAAGCTCAACCATCTTCCACCACTCTCGGGTTAGTGTCTACAACACCATACTTATCCCTTTCGTGAATCTACACCTCTCAATGCTAGATAAATAGATTACTTGCAAACTTCCCTATCGGGCTTGGATACAAGAACAAAGAATGGCAATAGGATAAGCAAACTTTGGTTTTATTGCATAAGAACAAAAATACAAGAATCAATCTCCTCTCACTAATATCGAAAACCTTCACTTATCCCTAAGAAGTTTAGAACATGTTATCGTGTAAGTATAATTTTTAGGGAGGAAGGGTTTTCTCAATAAATCGGCTCTCCTAGACAATATGGCCGGCTAGGATATTTATAGTCTTAATCTATGGCAAACCTTTCTTTTGTAGACTTCAACTTGGAGTAGGGAACAATTCTTCTTCAAGGATTCTGATATTTTCAAGTTTGTCGCCTTCTAGAAAGGTTTTCCCACTTGGTCTTTGAATTGGGCTTTGAGCACGCTAGCATGGTCCAATTGATGCGCTGTATCTTTCAGAATATTCTCTATATTTTTATCTTTCAATGCGCCTCCATTGTTGGTGCTGCCACACTGGATTCTGTCGCGGCCATGATTCTGCCTCAGCCTTAACACAACTTCTCTGCCACTTGAGCACTGGATATTCCTGTAGGTACAGAATTTGTAATAATATCTGTATTCTCTACAAATATTAACTTTGTATGTGGTGATAACGGAATATCCAATATTTGAGAAAAGGGTTCATGATTCGGTTCAAGTTGGTGTATAATATGTGCATAAAGTACCATAAGAATGGTAGTAAATAACTGCCTTTTAGGCACTCATCAAATATCCCCAAACTCGAACTATTACTTGTCCTCAAGTAATGTCAAATATCAAATTGCCGAACCTTACTCTCCTTTGGTCTTACTTTTCCATATATTCTCCCCACCATGGTCATGTTTATCTCTCCATTTTAGCCACTAGTTTACCCAAGAACTTCTACTAAGAAACAAACTATAGGGCTAGGTGAGTGTGTGTGTTTAATGGACAAGGCTGATTCAAGGCTTTCTTAAATAAACTCTAAGTTCAAGACAAGTAGAGTCTTGGATTAGCTATCTCCTTAAAATAATAAGTCTTGAGCCAATTTCGGGTACCTCAAGATATGTGTTTTCTATTTCCTTCTTTTTTTTATTTATTCTTTTTCTTAACACCTATTTAGCATACTACAGTCAATTTTGGGTACCTCTAGCATGAAGGAGAGAAAAACTAGAGCCGGTGATAGGCACCTCTAGTTATTTTTCCAACAAGTTCTAAGTCTTTATCACCTAAGTTTATTAAAAGAACTCTTTGCATTATCATAAGCTTCCATCTTGAATTCATCTAGTTCATTCAGGTTTAGTAGTCGTTTTTGTCTAGCTCTTTCCCACTCCATGTTTAGGTTCTTTACTACCCAGTAAGCTTTATGCTCAATTTCCACGGGTAAATGACAAGCTTTGTCAAATACTAATCTATAAGGCGATGTCCCCAATGGCATTTTGTTGGTTGTTCTATAAGCCCACAAAGCATCATCAAGCCAATGAGACCAATCCTTTCTAGAAGCGTGTACTACCTTTTCGAAGATTTGTTTCAGTTTCCTGTTTGCAAGTTCAGCTTGGCTATTTGTTTGTAGATGGTATGCCGTAGCCATTTTATGAGTGACACCTATCTTCTTTAGTGCCGAGGCAATGAGCCTATTGTCAAAGTGTTTATCTCTATCGCTAATGATGGCTCTCGGTACTCCAAACCTTGTGAATATGTTCTTTTTGAGGAATTTGTGTACTTTCTTAGCATCATTATGGGGCGTGGCTATTGCTTCAACCCATTTTGACACATAGTCCACTGCTACTAGGATGTAGAGATTTCCTTGAGATGGAGGGAATGGTCCCATAAAGTCTATTCCCCATACATCAAATAATTCTACTTCCAGTATTGGTTTTTGTGGCATCTCGTTTCGTCTAGATATATTGACTGTCCTTTGGCATCGGTCACAAGCCTTGCAATAGAGGTGAGCATCTTTGAAGAGCGTTGGCCAATAAAATCCTGATTGAAGCACTTTTATTGTTGTTTTGATTCCACCAAAATGTCCTCCACATAGTAGGTCGTGACATTGTTACAGAATTGCTTGTTGCTCCTCCACAAAGAGGTTTAGAAATTGTAGAAAAGTTTGAGATAAACCTTCTATAGAAGCCTGCATATCCCAAGAAGCTTCGAATTCCTTTCACAGAGATGGGTGGTGGTAGATCATTTATCACATCAACCTTGGCTTTGTCTAACTCAATTCCTTCGGATGATATTTTATGGCCCAGTACAATTCCCTCGTTGACCATAAAATGGCATTTTTCCCAATTGAGGACTAAATTGGTTTTCTCACATCTTTGTAGTACCTTCTCCAAATTACTGAGACAGTGAGCAAAGTCGTCCCCAAAAACAGAAAAATCATCCATGAATACTTCCATTAAATCTTCTATCATATCTGAAAAGATTGTCATCATGCATCTCTGAAAGGTGGTCGGGGAATTGCAAAGGCCGAACGACATTCTTCGAAAAGCATATGTTCCATACGGGCAGGTGAATGTGGTTTTTGCTTGATCTTCTAAAGCAATAGCGATTTGGTTATATCCAGAATATCCATCAAGGAAACAATAATAGGATTTCTCAGCCAGTTTGTTGAGCATCTCATCAATAAAGGATAGAGGAAAATGGTCTTTCCTTGTTGCTTTGTTCAACTTTCGATAGTCCATACAAACTCTCCACCCTGTCAAAGTTCTTGTGGGGATTAACTCATTGTTCTCATTGGTTATGACGGTCATACCACCCTTTTTTGGCACACGTTGTACTGGGCTTACCCATTCACTGACAGAGATAGGATAAATGATTCCGGCATCAAGCCACTTGATTATTGCCTTTCGAACTACCTCCTTCATGGTGTGATTAAGTCTCCTCTGGGCCTCCACAGTGGGTTTTTGACCTTCATCTAGTATGACTTTATGCATACAAACAACTGAGCTTATTCCCTTTATGTCGTCAATCATCCATCCTAATGCTGTCTTATGCTACCGTAACACTTCTATTAAACTTTGTTCCTATTTTGGCTGTAGCTTAGAAGAAATGATTACGGGCATCGTATGGTTGAGTCCCAAATAAACATACTTTAAATTAGCAGGTAATGGTTTTAGTTCTGCGATTACTAGTTTCGTATTAGTAGGTTCGTTTCTTGGATAATTCAGGGGTTCAAAGTACTTACCTGGAGAATGGGTTGTCCAGTTTGCGTCCTCTTTTTCCTGTGCCTTCAGGCAATCATCTTCATGTTCTTTGTTCAGGGCATATGTGTAGCAATCATCCTCTAAGATGCCGAGGCAGGGTTGCATCGGATTGCGGATGGATCTGTCGGGGTAGTTGTTTTCCAGACATGGTTGCATTAAGTCCTCGTCAAAGATTTCTGATTCATGGCATTCCTCTGGATTATCAGGATTTTTCAGCATTCGAAAAACGTTGAACTTGATTTGTTGATCATTTATCCTCATAGTCAGTTCTCTGTTTTCCATATCTATTAGAGTACGACCTGTAGCAAGGAAAGGTCGACCCAATATGATTGGTGCATTATCGTCAGCTTCACAGTCAAGGACAAGAAAGTCTGCAGGGAAGATGAACTTGTCAACTTTCACCAGAATATCCTCAATTTTACCTTCAGAATGCACGTAAGACCGATCCGCAAGTTGGAGCAGTACTGTTGTTGGTTTTGCCCGTCCAATTCCGAGTTTCTGAAAAACTGATTTGGGCATTAAGTTGATGCTTTCTTCCAAGTCACATAGGGTCTTTCCTTTATAACCATCTCTAATTGCACAGGGAATTGTGAAGCATCCAGGATCTTTTAGTTTGGATGGATACGATTATGCAGCATGGCCATGCAACCTTCAATGGTTGCCACTGTTTCAAATTCTCCTAACCTTCGCCGTTTGGATACTATGTCCTTTAAAAACTTGGCATAGTTGGGCATTTGTTCAATAGCCTCAACTAGTGGCAAGTTAATATGAACCTGCTTTAGGATGTCTAGGAACTTTTGAAATTGGTGGTCCTGTTTCTGCTTCTTCAGCCTCTGTGAGAAAGGAGGTGGTGGTCTAATATCCTCTAGGTTTCATTGAATATTGAGTTTTATACATGGGGTGAATTTTTCTGCAACTGCCTCGGCAGGTGGTTCTGATACTGCTAGTTTTGTTGCCTTGGTAGAGCATTCGACAGGGTCCTGCTCAGCCTCTGAGTCCTCATATGGGTTCTCTTCTGGTTGAACTCTTTCGGTTGAGGTCCCCTCTTTATTTTTCAGCTGTAGGCCACTTCTGGTGGTGATTACTTTATAATTCTCGTGGCCTAACACCTTAGCAACTTCAGTATTGCTAGGTAAACCTCCAGGTGGTCGAGTGTTTTGTCGTTGGGCAAATTGACCAACCTGGGTTTCTAAGGATTTTATTGCAACCTCCTGGTTCTGCAGTCTCATCTCTGTTCTGTTCATGAAGTCATCAGTACGCTTCATGAAGCGGCTATTCTCTATCATGTAGGTATCAGTTTTTGACATGAAAGCTGTGAGAGAATCGGCCAGTGCATTTAGAGACTATTGTTGTTGTACCTGTTGCTGTGGTATGGGTTGTTGAACGTTTTGCTGCGGCAGGTTCTGGTTCTGATGCTGAAATCCAGGGGCTTGATTTATCGGATTCAAGGCATTATTAGGGTTACTCCACGAGAAGTTTGGATGCCTTTTCCAAGATGGGTTATAATTATTGGACATCATTGGGTTGTTTCTGTTATAGTTTCCAACATATAGGCTAGTCTCCTCATCTGGCATATAATCTGATGAGTTAAATGCCTTAACCTCATGTATGCTTCTTTGGTTTTGCATGTTCTGAACCATTTTGGTCAGAGAAGCCAATTATGCCACCACCGAACTTGATGTGTCTATTTCATGGGCTGTGGCATGGCGTCTCATTCCTTCTCGCCTTGATGTGGGAAATTGGAAATTGTTCGTTGCGAGTTTGTTCAGAATTTCAATGGCTTCTGCGGGTGCTCTGTCTAAAAGTGTCCCATTTGCGGAAACGTCTAGCATCATCCTTGTGGAGGCATTAGTAGCATTATAGATCATGAAGACTTGCATCCACAAGGGAAAACCATGTAGCAGGCATTTGTTTAATAGTTCTCTGTAACGTTCCCATGCCTCATACATCGGTTCATCTTCATCTTGCCGGAATGATATAATCTCATTACGAATGAGTTCATAAAGATTTGTCGGATTAAACCTCGTAATGAATTCTCGGCAAAGTTCCTCCTAAGATCCGATTGATCCTGCTGGGATTCCATTCAACCAAGTCTTCGCCCTATCCCTTAGTGAATAGGAGAACAGTTTTAAGCGCAGAATATCTTCATGGACTTCTTGAATCTTAAAAGAGTTGCACACTTCCATGAAAGATTTAAGATGTTGCCTTGCATCTTTAGTAGCAGACCCACCAAACTGTCCAATTATGTTTAACATGTTGAATATCACTGGTTTAAGATCAAATTGAGTTGCTTCGATCTCTGGGGTAACTACGTTAGGGTTAAGTTCGTTCAGATCCTTCACTAGATAGTCTCTGGCAGTGGGCTACCTCGGCAATGATTGCGGCATTGGCTGCTGCGGCATTGTTGGCGGTAGTACATTATGATCCATAGGTGGTATTTGTCCTCTCGGTAGATTGTCGATAGTTTGGAATAGATTGCGTCTTAGATTATATCTTCTACGTTCAATCTTAGGATCTAATTCGTACAATGGTCCACTCGGATTTGCCCTGGTCATAAACCAAATAAATAAAAGTTAGTAAAAACAAAAATAAAATAGATAAAGTTAAAGTTAAAGTTAGATAACTAATAATTAAAGATCAAGAAAATTAAAGAAAACAAAATTCAGTTGTCAATCCCCGGCAACGGCGCCAAAAACTTGATAGGCATGGTATAAGCGCTATTTTGAGTGCAAGTGTATACATCGTCAAGTAATAAAATGATAAGTATATCGTGTATCGTCTCCATAGAGATTGGTATACTTAATATGTCTTCCTTCATTCCCTTGCTCCTAAGAATAAAATAATAACACAAATAAGATGGTTTGTTTTATCTAACTAAATAATTAAATAACAAAACATAAAACAAAAAGGGTTGAGAACGATTATAGAGAAAGTAGGTAGGATCCAGTTGCGTCAATTAGTGGATTCAATTGATTTTCTTCTTGTCCAATGCAATCGCAAAATACTACTCCGATAGTACTGCAGATACTGCCTCAGCAATGCTGGTGTTCTTTTGCCGCGGCAATCTCTTGCTCGTGGGTAGAAGTATCAAAGTTCAGCAAAGTGTCCATAGGTGACTCCGCTCATCTCTGAGTCAAAGTGCTATTGATGCTCAGTCCTTGACGATACCTCTCGGCATAAACCAAAGATAACCAACCATCAACCAATTCAATACTTCTTTTAGCTGCTGAAACTCTTAACCTACCCCTTAGTGCCTCCACAAGGGTATAGGCCGAGTTAGTGTCGCCGACACCGTACTTATCCTTTTTATGAATCTACACCTCTCGATGCTAGATAAATAGATTACTTGCAAACTTCCCTCTCGGGCTTGGATACAAGAACAAAGAATGGTAATAGGATAAGCAAACTTTGATTTTATTGCATAAGAACAAAAATACAAGAATCAATCTTCTCTCACTAATATCGACAACCTCCACCTATCCCTAAGAAGTTTAGAACATGTTATCGTGTAAGTACAATTTTTAGGGAGGAAGGGTTTTCTCTACAAATCGATTCTCCTAGACAATGTGGCCGGCTAGGATATTTATAGTCTTAACCTAGGGAAACCTTTCCTAAGTAGACTTCAACTTGGAGTAGGGAACAAGTATTCTTCAAGGATTCTGATATTTCTATGTTTGCCGCCTTCTAGAAAGGTTTTCCCGCTTGGTCTTTGAATTGGGCTTTGAGCATGCTAGCCTGGTCCAATTGATGCGCTGTATCTTCCAGAGTATTCTCTATATTTTTATCTTTCAATGCGCCTCCATTGTTGGTGTTGCCACACAAGATTCTGCCGTGGCCATGATTCTGCCTCGGCCTCAATACAACTTCTCTGCCGCTTCAGCATTGGATATTCTTGCATGTACAGAATTTGTAATAATATCTGCATTATCTATAAATATTAACTTTGTATGTGGTGATAACGGAATATCCAATATTTGAGCAAAGAGTTCATGATTCAGTTCAAGTTGGTGTATAATAGGTGCATAAAGTACCATAAGAAGGGTAGTAAATAACTATTTTTTAGGCACTCATCACTCAACACCGATTCAATCACAGGAAGTAGTTGATCCCTTGACCAACCGCGTACTCAAACGGTGCCTCCATAAGTGGCACATAGTCACCATTGGAGTCCTCTTCCCAAGAATACCAACTCTCCTCGACAACTCGATCCCTCCATGGCATTCTTACTACACAATAGACAAACGAGGTTACATCATCAAATTTTCAGCATTAAAGCAAGTACAACATCGATTTATGGGCATGTACTTATCTAACACCTATATAACATACTAAACTCCTCCAGAGACTTCTTAGAAATGACTAAAACTAAGCTCTGATACCACTAAATGTAACACCCACGACTCGGTATCACATTGAGTCTCTAGCCCAAAACTCGTATTTTAAAATTTTGTTTCGAAATCACAACAAGAATAAGTTCAAATCTATTTTCAACATAAGTCCATAAAATATGATCCAAATAAAACATGAAATCTGCGTATCTTTAAAATATTTGGAGCTCTCAAAATATTACAATCTAATTTAAAGCATTTGACCCAATTAAATAAAACAGAGTTACAATTACACATAGATAGTCCTAAAGTAGATAGCCCACTATATTTAGTAACAGTGCTCTAACAACAACGTCGATACTGAAATCCACCATGATGATGCTCCTCCGAACAAGCTTTCTTTAACCTACGCACAAAAACACATAAGCTCAGTGGGTACTCTACCAACCGGTTAACATTATACCCAACATAATTAAGCATAAGTAACATGAATGATTATATTATATGAGTACGATAACGCTACCATAATCGCCTAAACACATAATATCATACATACATATTATCGGCACAAAGCATATGCATGATAAGAGAACTCCACACAGCATCTCAAGTACTTTATCTCACATATATATATATAGGGTGTCCATATCACCTCGTAATAATATAAAAGTACGTGACCTATCATTACTAAACAAGGTCCGTGGCATGCTACTCCACATAATCCGCTAAGGAACCCATTAGCACTAAGCAAGGTTTTAGCTGGTCTTCCGCATAATATAATATCGATAACCAATCAGCACTAAACAAGGTTATCAGTTTTACCTTTCATATAGTATTTATCCCTAGTAACCCATAAACATTAAGCAAGGTTATTAGGTTTCATATCTCGTATATATAATATACTCTAGATAACTCATCAACACTAAGTAGGGTTCCTAGTAAGCTACATAACTTATGTATATCACACCAAACCCTTATTGGTTTTTATATCGACTTAATTTACCAAAGGCCCAATCTTTATTCTTTTATCTCATGATCGAGGCTAAATGCTTATTTTCCATTTTTATTATTCATTTTATAGCTTAATTCACCTTAAGGGACCTCTAAAATAAATTATGAAACTCTTAAACTCATACCTTAAGAACTTGGCCAAAATGACTAGAGGTATCGAAATGTCTATGGGGCAGTATCCTATATCAAAATGCTTCCCTTGGATTTTGATACGCTATGACAATAGTTCATGGCTAAGGAAAAACATACCCTTGTCGATATACCTATATAGGGTACGGATATATGATCCCATTTCGATACGCTCCCTAAGAGGTATCGAAAAAATTTGCTACTGAAACCTTGGGTATCGAAACACCTAACAAGGGGTATCGATATATTTTGCTACTAGAATGTTGGGTATCGAAACACGGGCTAGGCGTTTCAAAACGCCTGCCTTTCTCACCTAGGTTTTCTCTCTATGGTATCGATACGCCTATCAAAGGGTATCAATACCCCTACATGAAAGGTGGGTTTTGAATAATTAAACACTAAAAACTCTACCCAAAATGATTCTAATGACTCTCAAATCATTCCTATAGTCTAGGGTGATAATTCTAAACATGTTTGCACCTTAATTTCGAAGGTTCATCAACTATTAACCAATCTACCATTAAAGGGTTATTTAAGCTATCATACAACACAACAAGCATTCAAATATGCAACAAGCTTCAAACATGAAATGTATGATATTTAAGAGTTGGATGATTACCAACCTTAGCAAGGAACACAACAACCACGAGCTTTTAACTCTACCTCAAGCTTTCTCCTTCTCAAAGCTTGTAGATGGTCCTCCAACTTGTTTCTTTACAAGGGGAAGATAAGCAATGGATTAGTAACGACTTGGGATGATTTTCAGATCCTAAAGACACAAAAAGAATGAGATTTAAGATCCAAAAATCCTATTCCTAAACTAAACCTTCAACCTCTTCTTCTTCTTCACCAAACCTAACAATTTCACCTTGTTTTGCATATCTTCTTGAGCCCTTTAATTTCATCTCTTACGCCAAAACGTGATTCTCATATTATCTCAACAAAGTTTGAACATTTTCCTCACTCTTTTCTTGCTACAAGGATGAGAAAGATGGGAAGGAAGAAGAAAAAAAAATGAGATCATGGCTTGAAAACATTAAACCCTCTTCCTTTTTCATCTTATTTAGCATTTACTAAAATGACCTCATCCCTCAACCCAAACCCAAATACAACTCAAGACTAAGAACCTAAGACCCAAAAACCGACTCAAAACTCAAACTCGAAGCCCAAAATTGAAGCTCAGCTTTCGGTTTAACCGACACTCGGATCCAAATCTGAGCCGTAGTATATTAAAATTCTTATTTAATTATTTTTAACTATAATATTGTGAAATAATTGTTCAATAATAAAGTGGGCCTTCAAAATATGGGTTGGATCAACACCAACCAACTAGATGACGTCTCTAAATAATATATAGAAGGTTTAATATTAAAATAAATATTTAAATTGTTATATATTTTTAAATGTTTAAATTATTGTAAATTCTTTTTAGGTGTTTCAATTTTTAAAAATTATTTTGATCCTTTTAGCTGATTAAATTATTATTTTTTTTATCATTTTTAAGATCAAATTAAAATACTTATTTTAATTAAAAATAATAATTTAAATGTATATTTTGACAAAAAAATAATTTAAGTACTTAAAAAGAAAAATAAGATAGTTTGGGTACTTATGTTGATATTAAGTTTATATAAAATTTAAATTTGATTTAAATATCAAATACTTAAATTATAACTTTTGCTTTAAATAGGTATTTATAGTATTTTTTAGATAAATTAGGTGACTAATGTTTTTATCGTTATCATTTTTTGTGTATGATCATTAAAGTTTGTTAATGATGTTAAAATCTATTAATCAATCAATTATACATGACTTTTATTTTTATTTCTTTTAACTTATTTTTTAAAAATATCTAAATTTCCCAAAATTTACAAAATAAACCAAAAATCCCTAGATACTTAAATTTAGGGGTGTTTAAAAATATTTGATCCGGTCGATCCGATCCGATTATCCATTGATTCGATCTAAAATTTTGGATATTCGATCCAGTTTTTATTTTTGGATCGGATATTCGATCTGATTTTAAGTTTTCTGGATCGAATACGGTTCGCAATATTTCAAGTTTTGGATTATCCGAAAATCCATAAATTATAATTTTCATTAATTTTAATCTTGTTATATTTAACAATTTAGTGCTTGTTATATTTAAAAATTTTAAAATTAAACCTTTTATAATTGTGAATTTGATTTTATTTAGTAATTTATTGTTTATTATATTTGAAATTTTAAAAATTTTATAAATACAACCTTCAAATTAAAAAAAAAATAGTATAATCAAATTATATTTTTGGATAACTAGATATCCGATTATTCAATCCGAATATCTGATATCTGAATATATGGATATCCTCTTTTTTCAGGATTGAATACGGATCACTATATCATCATTCCGAAAACCTGAATATCTGAAAAACCGAATCAGATCGGATCCGATATCCGACAATAAACACCCCTACTTAAATATAGTCATTGTCGTTGCCCTTCGTAAAGTATTAACGAAGAAAGAAAAATCTTTTTTTGTTGTTGTTATCGTAAGACTTGTATGTCGTTAGTTGTTTGATTGATCACCATTTGTGTCCCATTATTTTTTTCTCGTTTAAACGTTTTATTTTATTTAGACATTTGACACATCGATTGTTGAGTTTAGAGGATATAAAAATATAAAATAATCTCAAACCGAGATGATTGAAGTGGTGGATATACTATCCACGATTAATTACAATGATAACTATAATATTGAATTAGGACTTAGGATCTACCGTTTAAAGATTTAAAAATTATTTTAAATATTTTAAGAATTTTTAAAAATCAAGCACGCCGCATGCCATATTTTTGAAAATTCTATTTTTTAATATATATTTGAAACTTAATATATTTTTAAAAAATCTAATTATATATAGATTATACATGACAGTGTAATGTTTTGATCGGTTAACGAAATTTTTTAAATATTCATTAAAAGTTAAACACTTAAAATGATAATAATAAAAACTTTAACTGTCTCTACAGTACTGTAGATATCTATTGAAAATAAAAATATATTTAATTTAAATATTTATTTAACTATTAAACTTTTAATTTTTATTGATATGATTAATGGATTTATATTTAATATAAAAAATTATTTTTATCTAGTGTATGAATAATTACCATCGGATTGAATTAATTATATTATTATAAACAAATCCGTACAATGTTGAATTCAAATTAATTATTCTACTAATGGTTGCTAAAATTAAAAAATATGAGCAATGACGGAGCTTATCCAGGAAAGCTGGCGGGCCGCATCCCAGCCGATGAAGAGAGTGGGAATATCCAACGGTCATTATCCCCCACTGACAAATGATACAAAGAGACGAAAAAGTCAATGACTGCGGAAAATCTTATATTTGTAGTCTTCAATTAGTATTTCATCGAAATCTTTATTCCCTGAAAACAGAAGAAGAAAACACAGAGAGGGAAGGAACATGGCGATCCAAGTCAAACCATCGCATTTGGCTTTTGTGCCTCACGCGCTCGCAATCGCCGGATCTGTTATGGTGCTGGTTTGGTGCATCCACTTCAGAGGTGGATTAGCCTGGGATTCTTCCAACAAAAACCTCATCTTTAATGTAAGTCTTTTTTTCCCTCATAACAAGAAAGAATTGTTTACTTTTGATGTATCCTTATGAACTCAGTCATGGGTTTCAGTAGAATTTTTTGGGTGATCTTATTCATTCGCTCCCAATTTTCATGTCACTCAAAATTCAACTATCTTTCAGCTGTTTGTTTCTACTGACGATCGGAACTGCAAACGCAATACTTTTTGGTTTTAGTTTTTCCTTACAGTAGAAATGCAACTCATCATTAACAAATTATTCATAGAATCTGAACCAAAGGAAAAGAAGTAGACTTTTCTGGGTTTTTCTGTTTAGCATAAGGGTGTAGGCAACTTGTTTGATTCCTTTGAATCTAGTGATATGGTCCGGTCGATTGATCTTCCCATTTTTTCAATGTTTGTGTTGCTTCTCTCTCAATCATGAATTGACTTTGCCCCATATCTGCTGCAAATTGTGATTATATTGAATGAACAAATCCCATTCGTTTGATTATTTTAACTCGTGTAAACTAAAATGTAGCCAACCCATGGTAACTTTTTATCTCAAAAGTTGCAAAGTTTAAACCTTTAGAAAAAGGAAAGATGAATCTGCTCCTTTAATCATCACTTAACAACCTGGAAGGGTTTTGTTGTTGGGGCAAAATCTATTTGTTTTACCTACCCTGCTACCCATGTGTTTCTCGTGATACCTACCCATTTGTTTCACCAACTTTAAGGAATCTATTACCATCCCTTGGCACGTGAAAATAAATTATTCTTGGACAAGATATTATATTGTTTGGAATAGTCATCTGTTTGCACTTTATCTGACCATCACTTATGAAGATCAGTTTCCTATTTGATTCCATTCTTATGAAAACAATCTACTATGTTCATGTTTTGGAGTTTTATCAAGACTTTGATTCAGGTTTAAACAACATCTTGCAACTAAACTTTCGTTTTGAATGCTCCACCAAATTCGAGATGTAAATGTTTCTTCTTCCCTATATTTAGTTGAATATCATCAATACTCTACTCAACGTGATAAAACTTGCAGAATAATTTACTATCAATGCACAAAATTTACCGGTCTTAACAAGGCAGCAGGAGATGAAACCAAAACCCGATTAACCTTTAATATTAATAAAGCTGTCCAGATTGCTTCTTCTAATTCGATTAAATCCGCTAACCATTTATTCTTTCTGCAGATCCATCCTGTACTGATGTTGATTGGTTTCATTATCATGGGAGGTCAAGGTATATAATCCAACACACTTATATTCAGTGATGGCAAAATTCTCTCAACATGGCTTGTTTTTATTAAATTTTGCGGGGTCAGAGTCGGATATACTTCCAGAAACGATCCGTTTTGTTTCATTGTCGTCCCCATGTATATTCCATGATGCAAATAGCCATTTCCTGAACTCTGTTTTTTCGGATTGGGTAACAATTCTGAACCACACAAAATGAAAAAAAATGCAGCCATTATGAGCTACAAGTCATTGCCTCTGAAGAAGGAAGTAAAGAAAGTAATACATCTTGTCCTTCATGCAATTGCACTAATTCTGGGCATTATCGGAATCTATTCGGCGTTCAAGAATCATAACGAGAGTTCAATACCCAACCTCTACAGCCTACATTCATGGCTTGGGATTGGAATCATCGTACTTTATGGCATTCAGGTATTACATAAACTATATTACCAATAGCAATCTTTGTAGTTTAATTTCTGAAATGGAAACCTAACTTTTGCAGTGGATATATGGCCTCCTCGTATTCTTCTACCCTGGAGGATCGATTGGACTAAGACGAGACTCGCTTCCTTGGCACGTATTGGTAGGGCTGTTTGTGTACATCTTGGCCATCGCCAACGCCTCACTCGGGTTCCTAGAGAAGCTTACATTCCTTGAGAACTCAGGGCTTGATAAATATGGCTCCGAAGCCTTCCTTGTAAACTTCACTGCTATTGTCACAATATTATACGGAGCCTTCGTTATATTTACTGTGTCCTCCAAGGCTCCTCCAGAAGATGACTTCAGCTATTCAGCTATATGATATGGGTGTTATATCTACGTATTTGGTGAATATGGTTTGTATACAATTATTGTGTACGTATTTCTGGACATCAAACTGTAATCAGTGATGTTAAGTGGCAATTTATTTTGTTGAATATTTTGGTTTGTTAGCTTGAGTTTAAGTAATTATATACACAATTTCTTACGAAAACTGTAAGAAAAACGGTACATACATAAATTAACACAAAAATAGTAAGGATTTGTGTTTGTACACAATTCCTTACAAAGTATAAACAACGGCTTACGAAAACCGTAAAAAAAAAGGTACGTACACAAATCCTTACCACTTCAAAACCATGAGCTAAAGGAGGCTTCCAAAGGTAAGGATTTGTGTACATACACAATTTCTTACAAGAATACACAATATGCCACCCAAACGGTAAGGATTTATGTTTATACACAATTCCTTACAAAGTATACACAACGGCCTACGAAAACCGTAAGAAAAAAGGTATGTACACAAATCCTTACCACTTCAAAACCATGAGCTAAAGGAGGCTTCCAAGGGTAAGGATTTGTGTACATACACAATTTCCTACAAGAAAACACAATATGGCACGAAAACGGTAAGGATTTGTGTTTGTACACAATTCCTTACAAAGTATACACAACGGCTTACGAAAACCGTAAGAAAAAAGGTATGTACACAAATCCTTACCACTTCAAAACCATGAGCTAAAGGAGGCTTCCAAAGGTAAGGATTTGTGTACATACACAATTTCTTACAAGAATACACAATATGCCACCCAAACGGTAAGGATTTGTGTTTGTACACAATTCCTTACAAAGTATACATAACTGCCTACGAAAACCGTACGAAAAAAGGTATGTACATAAATCCTTACCACTTCAAAAACATGAGTTCAAGGAGGCTTCCAAGGGTAAGGATTTGTGTACATACACAATTTCCTACACGAATACACAATATGGCACGAAAACGGTAAGGATTTGTGTTTGTACACAATTCCTTACAAAGTATACACAACGGCTTATGAAAACCGTAAGAAAAAAGGTATGTACACAAATCCTTACCACTTCAAAACCATGAGCTCAAGCAGGCTTCCTAGGGTAAGGATTTGTGTATATACATAATTTCCTACAAGAATACACAATATGGCACGAAAAAGGTAAGGATTTGTGTTTGTACACAAATCCTTACAAAGTATACACAACGGCTTACGAAAACCGTAAGAAAAAGGTATGTACACAAATCCTTACCACTTCAGAATCATGAGCTCAAGGAGGCTTCCAAGGGTAAGGATTTGTGTATATACACAATTTCCTACAAGAATATACAATATGGCATGAAAACGGTAAGGATTTGTGTTTGTACACAAATCCTTACAAAGTATACACAACGGCTTACGAAAACCGTAAGAAAAAAGGTATGTACACAAATCCTTACCACTTCAAAACCATGAGCTCAAGGAAGATTCCAAGGGTAAGGATTTGTGTATACACACAATTTCCTACAAGAATACACAATATAGCACGAAAACAGTAAGAATTTGTGTTTGTACACAAACTCTTACAAAGTATACACAACGGCTTACGAAAATCATAGTAAATTGTGTATGTACACAAAACCTTACCTTTGGATGGCTCCTTTAGCTCATGGTGAGAAGTTGTAAGGAATTGTGTACATACCTTTTTCCTTACGTTTTTTGTAAGCCATTGTGTATACTTTGTAAGGAATTGTGTACAATATTTATTCGTACATTTTTTATTCGAATATTTTTATTTGAATATTTATTATATGAATATTTTTATTTGAATATTTTTATTCCAGTATTTTTATTCGAATATTTTTATTTTAATACTTATTATATGAATATTTTTATTCGTATATTTTTTATTCAAATATTTTTATTCAAGTATTTTTATTCGTCTACTTTTTATTCGAATATTTTTATTCAAATATTTATTATATGAATATTTTTATTCGAATATTTATTATATGAATATTTTTATTCGAATATTTATTATATGAATATTTTTATTCAAATATATTTTATTCGAATATTTTTATTCAAAAATTTTTATTCGAATATTTATTATACGAATATTTTTATTTGTATATATTTTATTTGAATATTTTTATTCCAATATTTATTATATAAATATTCTTATTCGAATATTTATTATACGGATATTTTTATTCTAATATTTTTTATTCGAATATTTTTATTCAAAAAGTTTTATTCGAATATTTATTATACGAATATTTTTATTTGTATAATTTTTATTCGAATATTTTTATTCTAATATTTATTATATGAATATTTTTATTCGAATATTTATTATACGGATATTTTTATTCGAATATTTCTTATTCGAATATTTTTATTCAAATATTTATTATACGAATAATTTTATTTGTATATTTTTTATTCGAATATTTTTATTCTAATATTTATTATATGAATATTTTTATTCGAATATTTTTATTTGAATATTTTTTATTCGAATATTTTTATTCAAATATTTTTTATTCGAATATTTTTATTCAAATATTTATTATACGAATATTTTTATTCTAATATTTATTATAAGAATACTTTTGTTTAAATATTTATTATACGAATATTTTTATTCGTATATTTTTTATGCGAATATTTTTATTCGAGTATTTTTATTCAAATATTTATGTATGAATATTTTTATTCGAATATCTTTTTATACGAATATTTTTATTCATATATATTTTATTTAAATCTTTTTATTTGAATATTTTATTCGAATATTTATTATTCGAATATTTTTATTTGAATATTTTTTATATGAATATTTATTATATGAATATTTTTATTCGAATGTTTATTATAGGAATATTTTTATTCGTATATATATTTATCTAAATATTTATTGTATGAATATTTTTATTCGAATATTTATTATACAAATATTTTTATTCTAATATTTATTATACGAACATTTTTATTCGTATATTTATTTTATGAATATTTTTATTCAAATATTTATTATATAAATATTTTTATTCGTATATTTTTTATTCGAATATTTAAAATAAATTGAATATCCATTATTTAAAAAAAAACATGTTTACATTGGAACCGGTTGTTAACCTGTTCCCCATTGCCCATAATGAAAGTTTCTTTTAAGCTCCATTTAAGTGGCTTTTTTTAGAACCTCCCTTGCAAAGAAGAAAGACAAGCAGGGGAAGCAATGTCATATTATTGTTTTTTGTTCAACTTTGGGTTTCACACTCAAAGCAAGGCATTGTCACTCTCAGCCAACGTACATAAACCATTTGTACCGGCCAGTCCTCTTTCATCTCCATCAATCCAACACCTAATCTCATTTCTCAATACTGTATTAGCATATATCATCCTCTTTCATTCCTCCTGGTCTTTCTGTTGTCCAGTATACTTAAACACATGGCAGAGGAAGAAACCAAGAAGGTTGATACCCTGACCCCCTCGGAGAAACTGCCAGCTCCTGAACCCACAGACGTTGCCGAGGAGAAACCCATAACCATACTCCCTCTCACTCAAGAATTGGAAAAGCCTGCCGAGTCCACAGAACCCGGTGCAATTCAAAGTATATACCTTTTGTTTTGTTTTGTTTTGTTTCCTTGTTTATTATTGTCGTCGTCGTTTTTCTCTTAATTTAAATTTTGTTGATTATTAGCCGAGGCATCGGAACCAACTGACGTGAAGAGCACGGAAAGCAGTGTCAATCGAGGTAATTTCTCAAGAGTCTTGATTGTTTGATTAAATGGATCACTTACCATCAGGTATGGTTGCTCAGAAGCTGTGCTTGCTAGAGTTGAGACAGAGAAACGAATTTCACTCATCAAAGCTTGGGAAGACGGTGGAAAAACAAAAGCTGAGAACAAGTACCAACTTTCATCTCTTGGTTTCAAGATTTCGATTTTTGCATAACATTTCAACAAAATCATACTTCTGGTTTAGATTTTGTGACTTTCTTATGCTTTGTGTTTATTGAAACTGTTGAGCAGAGCTTACAAAAAGCTTTCTTCTATCGGTTCACGGGAGAATAGCAGAAAGCTGCCCTGGAAGCTGAGCTCAAAAGGATGGAGGTATTCAGTTTCGTTTTTTTTTCTTCTGGGTTCCTACTCTGCAATTCATTGGTTTGATAAAGAAAAGACTTTGAAAATCAGAAAATGTAATTTGAAGCAGATGGGATGACTGAAAAATGTGATGCAGGAAAAAAGTAGAGAAACAGAAAGCCGAATATGTGGAGAAGATGAAAAACAAAGCAGCCTTAATCCACAAGGAAGCAGAAGAGAAGAAGGCAATAGTTGAAGCCAAGCGCGGCGAACAACTTCTCAAGGCAGAGGAGATGGCCGCCAAGTACCGTGCCGCCGGAACTACTCCGAAGAAGATCCTTGGTTGTTTTTAAGGGCAAATGCTCTGGTTTAGAAGATGGAGTGTTTTGTATGTTTGTTTGTCGGATGCCATTTGTTCATTTTATATGTGCTTTGTTTGGTTTTTATGTTGTAAAGCAATGGCCATTGTTCATTATTGTGTGTGTATTATACCATTTGAAAGAAATCACTTACTGAATTTGTAACAAACAGGTGTGATGTAATAATGTTGATTCGTGAAGATTATAGATTCAAGTTCATCAGTTATGTTTGATACTTAAATTGCTCTAACTTTATGCCAACCATGGATCCGAAAGAGGAGGAACACTCTGTTCATTTCCGAAGAAATTTGTTGGATCAACCATGGTCTTTACTTGCACCAATCTTTTGAAGTTGTTCTTGAAATATTTCAGACCCCAAACGCTGGCCCGTTCGTAACTTGTGTACCCAACAACGTTGTTTGTTCCAATATCCATATCCCTGTAATCAAAATATGCTGCTCTCGGTGATTTCGAAGCATAAGTCGCCATGTAAGTCTTCGGATCCAACTTATGTATTTCCCTTCATCTTCTCCGTTTGTCCATCCGAAAAGGTACAAGACTAGGAACAAGTTGCCTACTCTGCACGGGTATGGAGGTTCATTTTCTGGGATTTCATCCATTTTCCCTCCAAAACCCTCCAGCATCATCATAGCAACGTCGCTTTCATTCTCCAGAAACCTCGACATGATCCCCTGCAGTCCGCTTTCGGGAATCGGTTGTTTCACGTAGTCAGATTTGGCTTTGAAAGTTAGTCTTGGAAGAGCGGTTCTGTTAAGCATGGTCTTCAAACGTTGCGTTTGGAACTCCGCTTAAGTAAAGAACAGATTCCGCCCTGCTCATTTCCAGGCAATCCTTTTTAGTTAATCCCAACTCCGGAAACCTGTGTTGAATCTGGGGAACGAGCTTATCAGCTCCGCCGAGAAACAATGCTTTGAAAGCAGCCTGAACTGTTTTCTTCCCTGCTTGAGTACTGGAGTTCACCTTCGTTATCGTAATGCCTGTGAACAAATCGTCGGGAAGCTCGCAAGCAATGTATTGCCATCGGTGAAGAATCTTCACTACATTTTGTTACAAGTTCTTGTTCACTGTATACACGGTCACAACTGCCGGAATTTGGACCAACTTTATTTTCCAAGCAAGAACAATCCCAAACGTATTTCCTCCACCACCACGAATGGCCCAAAACAGATCTTCCCCCATTGATTTCCTGTCGAGAACTCTTCCATGAGCATCCATTAATTGAGCATCAACGACATGATCAGCAGCAAGCAATACCATATTTTCTCATCAATATCCCATATCCGCCGCCACTAAAATGCCCACTGATCCCCACGGTGTGACAAACACCGGCAGGGAAGGCAAGGGTTTTAGTTTTACTATCAATCCCATAATACAATTCCCCTCCTGATTCAACCCATGCAACTTCATTCTTCACGTCAACCTTGACTCCTCGAATGTTCATCAGATCAAGTATGAGAAATGGGATTTGAGAAACATAAGACAAACCCTCGACGTCATGACCGCCACTTCGACTTCTGATCTGCAAACCGTGTTTCCTCGAGCAGTGCCAGTATATTGTTGATTGGATATGTGAGATTTGCATTGGTGTTACGATGACAAGAGGTTTGTGGGTTTCTGGTGTTGTGAACCTGTTGCATTCAAAACGGATACATAAGCTGGATTGTTTTGCATGTAAATAAGCTTATAAATGTCGGAAGAGTTTGCTGCACCAGCACCAAGATGAAGACAATCAAGGAAATTCCCATGAGGATCAGAAAAAGTTGCACTCATAAAAACAACGAAAAGAAAGGGAAGCAAACAAAAGTGAGGAAACTTCATTGTCTTCAGATGGTTAGGACTTGGGACGAGGAGTAGAGAAGTGGGTTGGAGTCGCAGTCTTTATTGCATCATATTATTTATAATTTTAATTTAATAATATCTATACAAAAGAGAAGAAATTCTTTCAGCACGTAGCTGCCAGCTACTCTGTTGGTTGGTTTGGAAATTGGAATGGAAGAAAACTCCGCACCCTATCAAACCGTAATTGGCCACCCGGAGTAGTCCGATATTAATTTATACAGGTATAAAGAAAATTTTAACCTTAATGTTTATATTTTTATTATTTTGATTCTTTTTTGGATAAATTTATTTTTTAATTTATATCTTTTTGATAAATAACTTATTTTTTAACTTTCATAATAACTGGACCGTTAAAAATTTAACAATGATGAAATGCCATATGCATATGATAGTATATTTTAAATAACATGACATCTAACCTATCAAATATATATATAATATGATTTTATTCTAATAAAAAAATATGAAACAATTAAAATTCAATAAAATATTAAAAAAATAATTAATTCTAAAATAAAATGATACTAAACATTTAAAAATATTAAAAAAATTAATTAATTAAAATCAAAGTTTATCTTAAAAAATATGAACACAGTTCGAAATTAATTAATTTTTTTAAAATAGGATTTTGATTCTATTGTAATTAGGATCGAAAATATATAGTAGTCCTTTATTTTAGAATTAATTAATTTTTAATATTTTATTTGAATTTTAATTGTTTTATATTTTATATTAGAATAAAATTATATTTATATATATATATATATTTGATAGGTAAGATGTCCTGTCATTTAAAATATATTATCATATGCATATGACATGTTATCATCGTTAAATTTTTAACGGTCCAGTTATCATGATAGTTAAAAAATAAATTATTTATCAAAAGATATAAATTAAGGACTAAATTTATTCAAAAAAATATGGACCAAAACAATAAAATATAAACGTTAAGGGTTAAAATTATCTTTATGCCATTTATATACAATAAATAAAGTCTTCTCGTATATATTAACCATCGGTTAATCTAATATAATGAGTTACTGTATATTTTAAATAATACTTAAAAAGTTTAAATTTTATTATGAAGAGAGTAGTTGAGTTTAAAAGTTTAACCCTATAATGGTTTTTTTATTATCGATTTGAATTGTTTAATTAATAAATTAGATGTCGATAATTAAACTTAAAAAAAAAATCTTGTATATTTTATTGTGTAAACTATGTTTTGGTCATTCATCTTTGGCCATATTTCTATTTCGACCACAACTTTAAAAATATCTAATTACATCCTTTGCTTTTGAATTTTGATCTTTTATCAAGTCTTTAAAGACAATTAAAATTTTTGGTAAATTTATGCATAGAACCCTGAAACTTTCCTCTTCAACCCATATTTTTTTTACTCCATTTGATTCATCGAAAATATTATCTTTCAAATCTAAATGGTAAAGAGTTCGAGAATGATGAGAAAAATAATATATCTTAATTCTATATTGATTGTACTATAGAATTTGCATATCAAATTATAAAAAAAAAAATTAAACCTTTGATCTATATTTGTCAAGTTTGATGAGTTTCGAGAAAAATATTTGCAAACAATGATTGACAATAGTTGAACAACGATCGAAAAATATTTCATCCATATAGAATAAAATATTAAAATTTTAGGTAATTTTCATAAATAAAAGTATGCTCAAATTAATTAAAATTTAAATTATATTTAATTAATACTTTTAATCGAATATAATCTTTAATTAAGTAGACTTTAATATTTGATGTGCTAAAATTAATTAAAATTTAAATTAGATTTA
Source organism: Abelmoschus esculentus (assembly GCA_035048815.1). Classification (NCBI taxonomy): domain Eukaryota; kingdom Viridiplantae; phylum Streptophyta; class Magnoliopsida; order Malvales; family Malvaceae; genus Abelmoschus; species Abelmoschus esculentus. The sequence continues at coordinate 12,601,490 of JAUCBN010000007.1, read as the reverse complement.
ATTAATACTTTTAATTAAGTAGGCTTTATACGTGTAACTGTTAGTATTAAACTATACAAATTTTATATAGTTAGATTTGATAGATAAATGAGACATTTGTGTACAACTTAAAAGATTTAATAGTACTGATCTTTAATATCTTCTTTTTATTGTTATATTTTAAACAGATTTCGCTCTTTTGGATGAATAATAATTACTATTTATCCAAAAAATAAGTACTTTAATGTTTGATGTGTTCAAATTAAGTATTTAAATTTAGATCATATATTAAACTGACATTAATTAAATTTATTATTGTGATAATGATAATTTAAATTAAATATATTATTTTTATGCATTATGCAAATAACGTAAAGAATTTTTGAAATCACTAAAAAACCATATATAGTTTTTGTGTTTTTTTTAATCAAGGAAAATTGAGGTTAAATTGAATTTTGGGGATTTTTTTATTAAACTTGTTTTTTATAAAATAAGAACGTAAGTCATATTGGTAGGTCGAAAATTATAAAATTATTTTTTCTAGAAATAAATTTAAAAGTTGATTACGTATGAGAAAGAGTTAACACTCATCAAACTCGAAAATCGATATTAAATTATATGTTGCTTTTAAACAATAAAAAATATTGAGATTCTTTTTGAAATATTGAGATCTAAATTTAATTTACTTAATTATTATTAATCGAATATAATTTTTAATTAAATAGACTTTATTTTTAATGAATTTGAATTAATTATATTTTTAATTAATAAGAATAACTGTATATCGTATCATAGATTAAATCAACATTGAATAAACTTGTCTTTTCTGTTAATTTATTGTTCGAATCTAGTAAGTCACATTTATATATGATGTAGATAGTTAAATAAATGATGTTATAACTTATCAAATTTTATTTAAAATTAAGAATTCACCTTTAAAAGATAGAAATTAATAGGATATTCAGTCTTGATCTATTAAGCCAAAATTAAGACCAAAAAAATTGACTCAATATATATATATATATATATCTTATAATTTAGATTAATTAATTATCAAAGTGAGAATTAAAGATTAAGTTAGATGAATGTAAAGTTAAAACATGTCAATAAATAAATATAAATAAATACGAAAATTTAAAAACAAAAATTAAATTATAAAAAGATACAAAAATTAAAAGCTATACTAAATGAGAATTAAAAGCTACATTTCTCCAAAGTTTTTTTTTAAAAAAAATATTGTAAACTTTTAAATAATTTTTGAGTATTTTTTATCTTTATCTTTTAATCTAAAAAACGATCAATTAACTCAAATCTTGATGACCCTTTTTCATATCGGTCATCATAATTCATCGTTCGTGACATCAATAAACTCAAATTCTAACTCAAAAACACCATTCTTTCTCTTAAAATTTAGATCTCAAGCATATTTTTTAAAATAAATAAACTCTTTTACTCAAAATCTAAAAAAAAAAGCTATTATTTGAGCTAGAATTTTAATATTTGGTCCTAAAATAGACCAAATAATAAATATAATATACGTAATATTTTTTGAGTTTTGAACATTATAAATAGATGAAGTGGACTACTATTATTTTTTAATTATATTAGATTTTTTTATTTATTTGATTGATCTTTAGATTTTTATTTTTTTCATAATGATAACAATAATAATAATAATAATAATAATAATAATAATAATAATAGGTAAATAAAATAAAAAAAGTTATTAATCAAAATAAAACTAGTGATTATAATATTTTTATGACTAGTAAATTGAGTTGGAAGGGTTACTTCATAGTAAGAATCCACGATATCTAATCTAGATTAGTCAATTAATAGGTTAGATACCGATGGTAAGAAAAATATAAAATATCTACCAACAACATGTTAGAATTAAAAATATATTCGATACGAATATAAACCCAAGATCTATATGTCAAATCATCAAGAACAATAAGATAAATAAACTGAATGCGGAAGCGTACCTGAATCCATTGATGAAGATTATCTAGAGGGTTTGACCTTTCAAGAAATTAGGTTTTCTCTTGCGGTACAACTCTCAGACGGAGAAAAGAGATATGCAAGTTGACCTAATTCTTGGGGGACCATAACCCCTTTATATAGTTGATTTAATAACCAACTAGTAGTTGATTTAATAACCAACTCTGAAGTATTTATAACTCTGCCCCTCATCAAATTATAAATACACCTTATGGTATCTACACTTTTAATTCCATGATAATTTAATACCTATAACACGTGTAACATAATTGGTCACTTAATTACGTGTTAAATTTTATAATAGCAATATATATTATACATATTATTGAATTTTAATCCAACAATCTTTCACTTGGTCAACATATGTTTCTTGACAAATATATAACCTTATGAGCTCAAAATTTTGCTATCATATAATAGGTATTCTAAAACAATCTCGTCCATCAATTATATTCATATAGGATCAAAGCAGTCTTCATCATATCAATCATGAATGGACTCATCAATGGTCACGTATAAAAACATAATCAAATGACATAGATCAATCATGGATGCGTAGCATGGAAATTACATGTAAATATGAACCGAATATGTCTATTTCCAACTGGTCCTCCTAAACTTTAGTGAGATCAAACTTTACTAAATTCAGAGTGTGCATAAACCAAAATAACTTTATTTCTGCAGAAATTAACCTTAAACTAAAGTAACCGAAATTGTGTCTAAAACGAATGAGCATTTATCAAAATTACAAACTCTCACTAAAACTGAATATATTTAAATAATATTACATCCATATGAGTAGTTTGTTCATGAAAGACCTAGGGTGATAGTTTCTCAATAAGTGCGCAATTATGGAGTTTGTACTAACATGCTCTATAGACACACAAACACTTTGAATTTTCTTTAACAACCAGGAACTAAAATTTTAAAGTGTTCCTATTGTTTATAGAATAAATGATGCATATTTATTGTCCCAAAATAACTGAAGTTGTCTTTCTATTCAATCTATAATTAGCAGCTCATGTGATAGAGTCTTTTACATCAATATTCTAATAGAATCAAAGCTTGTAAACTTGATGATCTCTAACTTACCAGAACTTTGATATGTGAGCATATAAATTTTGTTCTCTAAAGTCATTTCATAACTCTATTTGTTGCTATCCAACAATTCATATTAGATTTACTTAAATATCTGTCTAACATTCTAATAATGTACGCAATATCTAAATGCATACATACTTAAGCATAAATTAGATTCTCAATAGATTATGAAATATTTTGTATTTTATAAATTTCAAGGTTACTTGTAGGGCACTGAAAAAAAATATCTTCTTTAGTAATATGAGTGTCACTTGATTTACTCCGACTTAACTTGTAATACATACAATTTTCAACCAAATTTATCTCAAAACCGAATAAGATAATCAATATAAAATTTATAATTTTATTAATGAGAGTTAAACTTAAGCTCATATATGGATATCTTTAATTTACATATAATTAATTTTGTATCATTAGACACAAATCAATGATTGTACCATATAATTAATTTATTCAATGTTGTCATTGAAAACACAAGCTTAACATCCATCTTATGTAGCTCAAGATTAAAAGCAATAAGTGTCAAATTATTTTGAAAGAGTCTTTCAGTATAAGTTGAGAGAATCTTCACAAAATCAATATATTCTTTTAGAGTATATCCTTTAGATACAAGACACGCCTTATACTTGTCCACATTATCATTTATATCCCTCTTGATTTTAAATATTAATTTACAACCAATTGATTTGTACCTTAAGGTAATGCGACAAGTTCTTAAACTTTATTGTCTTGTATAAAATTATACTCTTTTGAATAACATCAATCCACTTTTGAGAGTTAAAACATTTATGGTTTGATAAAAGAAACTAATCAGGTTGTCTTTTATCATTCCATTATTGTCTTTATTTTCTTGATGAAATACTAAGTAATAATCCTCAATAGTATTTCTCTTTCCTCTCATGGATATCTTTAAAGACACATTTTTTTAGGTTGTTTTTAGGTTGTTGAGTTTGTTCTTCTAAAAAATAATTACCTTATCTTGAACGAGAGTTGTTCAACATTGTTTTGCTGATGTACTTGATTCACTTTTTATTAATGATATGTGTGAAAACCTAAACATCGCGAAAAGTGATAGTAGGAATTAAATTAATATCCAATTTCTCCTTAACAATAATGTATCTAACCTTATTCTTCCTCCAAACTCAACATCCTAAAAATATTATAAATCTCTCATTAAAATAATCTTAATTGTGGGATCATAAAATTTATAGCCCATGGATCACTCAAAATAGCCTAAGTAATTGCTTACTTTTGAAGTTTAATTTCTTTACATGTATCCTAGCTTATACAAAAGAATCAACATTTTATACCTTATTGTTATTCCTTTGGAGCAGGACCCTTAGCAACTTTATTCTAATATATATTTTTTATTGCCCTTATTCTTAAAGACACTAACCAAAGAGCACTAACTGATTGAGTATTTTTATAATTATAATGCTTCAACTTTTCTTCCTCTTTAACACAATGAGAAATAATCTCATTTGAAGTTTATTTCTCCTTTAATAATTGTAACTACTTTTGAATTAGTTAAACTGTATATGAAGCTATACTAAAATTATAAGAACAAACAATTGTTATAAAGTTTGATCTTATGTGCCTTAAGTTTTGAAGCAATATAATATACTCCCTCACATTTCCTTGATCCTTATACTTAATAGACATCAAGTAAACCAAAAGTGATATCATGTTAATTTTTAAAAAAATTAATATATTTTTTTATCAAGGAAACCCTCAGCATGAATAATTTTTTTTAGATTTGTGCTCCTAAAAATTTATAAAATATTTATACATGATCATTAGACTTGAACAAACTCGCCTCTCAAAATCCTATTAATGGATGCTTACCGCCGTGAGAGGTGCAAGTTGTTCTTCACTTAATGAAAGTTCTATGTTCATACAACCAAATACTATATATAAGTGTCTTTTCTATTCCTTGAAATTAATTTCACTAAACATAAGTATAGAATGTATTCAACAGATACTATGATAGTAAAGATAAATCATCTAAATATAGAACAAAAATTATTAAATAAACAAGCTCACATAAATATCCATAAATAAACAATAAATTCAAAAAAATGGCTAGTTCCCCTCAAGATACCAAGCACAACATTAATATCAAGTCTTTGGACAATAATATTAACTGTAAGCGGTACTCTTATTGTAGCAATCCAACATTGACAATAAACTATGTCAAACAATAGATTAATATTTAGACTAACATATTATTCATATAAAATACCATATAATTATCACACATTTATCGCCACAGTTGTCGTTGTAATTCGGCCAAATATTAATTTTCCTTTGGGCCAATTAATAAACGCATGAATTACAAAGACCTATAATTATCTTAATATTTTAAATAAACTAGTCTACACAAAAGCGGTCACTTTGGCGACATTATGTTTCAATTAATCTATTAAAATATTAGACATCTGAAGCCAAAATATGAATTTAATTGTTTCAAAATATTTTTCTTAATTTTATCTTTTACTCAAGATAAAAGATAACCAAAGTAATAATAAATTTAAATAAAGGTAACTTCATCACAAGATATCGAACACTCCAATAATATTTTAAAAAAATATTAATTTGTAAGTGATATCTTGTTGTAGTAATCAAACATTGATAATAAGAATATGTTAAACAAAAATCTTCCTTTGGGCCGATTTATTGTTCACATATAAAATTGAATAATTATCGCATGTTTATTACCACAGATGCACATGTAACATTACTAATTATTAATCTTCCTTTGAGCCGATTAATATTAGCATAAACTGAATTACATGCACAAAACCCTCTATATTTTAAAATAAAATAATTTTCATATAAAGATCACTTTGGTGACTTAATGCTTCAATTAATTTATCTTAAAATATATAACATAAATATACCAATATTTAAACTTAATATTTATAACAGTCAAAGTTGAAATTTATGATAACACTTGAGTTTTCAAAATAAACCAAATTAAGGTTGTCTTAATGGGGCTATCAGAATCCAAATAATCGAAATCTTTGACTGTTCTTCAAAAATTCCTTAAATATGTTTTTACCAAAATTAAATTCGATCAAAACATTTAATCTTTAACTAAAAACAAAATACAAAAATATTATACAAATGAGTAATTCGTATAATAATTACTTGAAACTTTAATATAATCATAATAATATAATAATCAAAATAAATTTTTTGATCAAACCGAATTGAATATATCAATACCAAATATATATTCTATAATCCAAAATAACATGTGATCAAAACTAAATGCTAAATAAATTAACCTAGTAAATTACATAAAGTAACAATATAATTTAAAAGTAACATGGCGAAAGATCATTCAATCATAACTTAATAGACATAAACCGAATATAAAGCTTTAATAGCTAACCTGAATATAATTTTTTTTGAATTATGATAAATTTATCATGACAAAGCCGAAATTAATTATATTTTTCTTTATTATTAAAGATCAAAACTAAAATTTTGATCTAACCGAATTTAACTTAATACCCAATGATCAAAACTAAAATTTTGATCTAACCGAATTTAACTTAATACCCAATGATCAAAACTACAACTTCGATCTAACTAAATTTAACTTAATACCCAATGATCAAAACTAAAATTTTGATCCAACCAAATTAAACATATAAACTAAATAAAATATATTTAAAATATATATTTCATAAAAATAAAGTAAATTGCTATTATTGAAGTAATTGGAATCCAAACTTAAAATTTAATTTCCAATTAATAGCAACCAAAACAAAATTTAAATAAATTTTTATGCGAACAAAACCTAATCTTCATATAAATCTATATTGATTTCTAAGATTTCTTAATTAATCGATTCAAACTCATGGACGTAAAACCAAACTGAATCCACGGAAATATATATTTGTCGTAAAACAATGAATGTTAATCCATTGGAAAAGGAAAACAACCGGATTGTCGAAAAACCAAAATCAAATCATAGAAAACAAAATTAAATCGATTTGTTCTTAAAATACGATAAATATATAATTTAATTTCGTACGATTAATTATAAAATCAAAAACTTATGATCTCAATGAATCAACATAATTCTGACACTGATGCCACTTGTTAGAATTAAAAATATATTCGATACGAATATAAATCCAAGATCTATATGTCAAATCATCAAGAACAATAAGATAAATAAATTGAATGCGGAAGCGTACCTAAATCCATTGATGAAGATTTTCCAGAGGGTTTGATCTTCCAAGGAGTTAGGTTTTCTCTTTCGGCACAACTCTCACTCTCAGGCGGGGAAAAGAGATATGCAAGTTGACCTAATTCTTGGGGACCATACCCCTTTATATAGTTGATTTAATAACCAACTCTGAAGTATTTATAACTCTGCCCCTCATCAAATTATAAATACACCTTATGGTATCTACACTTTTAATTCCATGATAATTTAATACCTATAACACGTGTAACATAATTGGTCACTTAATTACGTGTTAAATTTTATAATAGCAATATACATTATACATATGTGGCCACTATTATTGAATTTTAATCCAACACAATAATCAGTTAGTTTAATAAGATGAGACACTAAATCTCTTAAGTAATATTAAAAAAATTAAATTTTGGCGTAGTGAATTGAACAAAATAAGTTGGGTAAATCGTCCCATAATAGATATTTATAATACCCGATCTAGATTAATTAATATATTAAATAAAATCATATGCCGACATCAAGAGGGTCAAACTAAACACTCTAAGATTAATGAAAGAAAAATGATAAAAATAAATTTTTTTAAATATTCGTTTTCACGATCTATCTCATAAAAAAGGACTCAAAATAAAACCGTGATCATTAAAAAAAACCCTCAAATGAATCAAATCAAATAAGTACGTCAAAACACCAGTTTGATTCATTAGTTATAGATCAATAATATTTATATTTTTGTAATATAAGAGTCATAAATTTATATTTCCTACTGACTTTCTTATCTAAGATTCTGAAGCATATGAGAATGCCCCAATCATACAGGAAAAATCATTCTTGGCGACGAGAAGAATATTGATCGATTGCGAAAAAGGAGAATTGATTATTCGAGTTAATGACCAACAAGTGAAGATCAATATGTTCAGAGCACTAAGGCGTCCAAAGGAACCAGTTGAATGCCAACAAATTCAGGCTAAGGTTGAATTTAATTTTGATACTAAAACAAGGTGTTTAGACAATGCCCGTCTAGGCGGCAATCACTACCTAGGCAGCACAAACCTTGGAATCGAGGAATTAGTCCTAGTAGATAATGTTGTCTAGAAACAAACAAGAAAGAAACCTCTGGATGCGGATACAACAACAAAATCATCAATATCTCATCCAAACAAAAAAGGGAAAAGAATTACTCTAGGAGAGACAATTAATTATACTCCTCTAGTAACCTAATTTCTCTAATAATTCATATTTTAATTTTATACTTTATGACTTTGATTTTTTGCATTTATTTTTTATTAATTTCGTCTTATCTTCTATTAGTATAAATTGCGTTATTTATATTTTTATTTTAGGTCCAATAAGTATCATGAATTGATTACAAGCTCAATTTGAGGCTCATTCTACGCCTCAGCAATGTAGCAGAAGAATTTTAAGCGCCAAAATTCCTACCCAAATTCAATCCCGTCTAGATAAAACGCTAATTGCTACCAGTTGAGGAAGCATCGTGTGTACACCATCAACAACAATAATCATGCCGCTGCCTTAAATGTCGTACCCGTCCATGCCTTTAAATTCATATCAAAGCAATTGGTTATTCAATTTATATCCATTTAAATTTTCAATTTCCTTCATTGTTATCTTTTCTTCTTCTTCAACCCTGACAGAGAAACCATGCCAAAACGAAGATAAAACCTACCCGTTGTGGTGGAAGCAGCAACGAAATTCAGACGATTTACAACACCTATGGTCGAAAAAGACTACCAACACAACTTCGAAGAGAGACAAGTATGGGAGGAGCAACGCTTATTCTACACTGATGTCGATGATCTCGACATCGAAGCCTTCATCCTATTCAAAATCTATTACCAGCGATAGCAGAAATTCACAAAGCATCCAAAGCCAACAAACGTCAACTGGTTAAGAGAACTTTATGCCCACCGACCCCAACCAAACAACCCATACATATACCTCAGGGGTAGGGAAACCCTAGTGGCAAACACCACCATCAATGCCCATTTTGGTCTGCATATTGAAGAAGACAAACACACTGCCTTTGTTGCTGCTATAACTAGCGTCAATTTTGAAATAATAAAAAATGAGTTGTGTGTGGTAAGAGTAGAATGGGACACTGGCAAGCATCGTAGCTCTGTCAGCCATCGTGATCTTCTCCTTGAAGCAAAGTTGTGGAACACCTTCATCAAAAGGTGTTTGCTGGCGACTTCTCACAATCAGATAGTCGATAGGACCAGACTTGTTCTCATTCACTCTATCATCCACAATAGACAAATCAACGTCATCTGCAACATCATCGAGCAAATATTTGACTATGCTGCTACTTTACTTTCTCTATTTAGTTTCTAGTCTAGATCGCTTGGAGAGAGTGTCAACGTCTCCAACATACCTGAATACACCAATACAAAAGGGGTATATAAGAGAATAAAGAGTTATTTTAGGAAATAGAATAAAGTATCATAGTTTAATAAGGAGTTGTAATCTTTTCCTTATATAACTCTTTCTTTATGTGCAAGACATTAACCTAGGGCTTGACTTATATAAGTCACCCATTAGGGTTACGAAAAAGAGAGTCGGATTCTCATAACAAAATCCTTAAGCCGCCGACTACACCATGTTCTAAAACCCTCTTGAGGTTTAGGTTGTTTATGGAGTAGTTGGGGAAGAAAGTTGTATTATATTTGATATTTATTAATGCAAACCTATTTTCATAGTTTATTCTTTCTTGAAAATTACTCTTGTTTGTATATGAGCTCAATAAGATGGCATGTAAAGAAAAATCTATTTGTCTAATATCGGGAGAGTTAGGCTCACGAAATGAGAGAATGCGGTCTTTGCTCAAGGGCATTGACTAATCCAGTTTAGAGATAAATTGCCCAAAATTTCAATGACTAAAAGGAAGCATACAATCGATTATTATTCACCCTTGATTCACGTTAGGGGGTATCATCAAGACGTGAATTTCAATAGTTCTCTTCGCTTAGGGATAAGGAGGAGACATACAAGTATGCTCTTTCGAATTATGAAAAATTGAATTGTCGACAAGGTATAACCCTGCCTAGGCAGATGCGGCGACCCTTAGTGTGATCCGTCGAGGCGGCAAGTCAACCCATTGCATTAATAAGTGGATAAATAGTGAAACTGGATTCCCTTCTATAAAGCACTCAACCTGACCTCACTTCTATTATTATTATTCACTTTCTTTATTTAGTTTTTAAGTTAGTTAATTTAGTTATCCCAATTCATCCAATTAATTGTGCCTTTATTTTTATAAGTGCATATTTAAGAAGTAGTGAAGTCGATTCAGTCCCTATGGGTTCGACAACCTTAAATACTACAATTTGGCGAAAGGTGGAAAACATAGGACTTTCGAGCCTTCACCATAATTCATAGTTGACTTATCCATGCCATAACCACCTTCAGTAGTGCAAGGGCCTACCAAGTCACCATCAACATCTACAGTTGTTTCTCTACAAACTTCACTTGTCACCGCCACTGTCGCTGCAACAATAGAATCATTCTCTGCCTCAGCAAACTCAATAGTTGAATTTTTGATAATGGGCTTCATCAATCGAGGGGCCACACTAGAAGACTTCAATCCATTTGATTAGAGCAAATCTTTAGAGGATCTTAAGTCTCTGTTGCAGGCAGTGGAAGAATTCATGAAGGAATTATGATCAGGTAGTAAGAGGAAAGCATCTACCGTTGCCCTAATCATTATCGACTCTAAAGAGGAAGTCGAGAAACAACCCACTCCTCTACGAGCCTAACCCATGTGATCTTCCAAGAAATCTGCTGCCAGTTCGCTAATAGCATCACAACTACCACCACGGAGCCACCAAAAGCTGGTCATCAACAACGACTCCGTTGATTCCTTTGAATCTGCTTCGAGATAGGGCGATAGCATTTTCTTATTTTTCTTTTCTCTTATTTTATTTTTTGGTTTATCTTTTTATCTTATCAATACTATATTTTCATACTTTGAAGATAATGCATCCCCTGAGTTTGGGGGAACATTAGTCCACTTTTTATACCTATAATTAAAAATTGCGATGTATAAAAATACATGCCATATTATCGATAATTTCCATAATTTCTGTTAATTTTGATTCTTTATGGTATTTACTTTAAGTCTACAAAATTTATGGAGTACTCTCTGAAAAAGGCTTGATGTGCAAGCTCGAATTGATTATCGATTATCGTCAAAAGGGTTGTTTATGGTTCTTAGTTGAATATACTAAAATCGAAAGAATGTGGCAAATGACACAATGATTTTAGAGTGGTTCGGCCACGCCTACATCCACTACCTTGGCACACCTCTAAGGATTTCAACCAATTCACTAAAGAATTCGACCTTTTTACCGGTTCAAGGGATAACCGTTACAACCCTATCTTTTGGACTTGGCTAAGATAGAACCAACTCTAGTTTTTGTCTAAGGCTAAACTAGAATCTCTCCTTTTACAAAGGGATTTGTTTGGTAAACTAAGTACCTCACAGAGGTGTGTGTTTATACAATTAAGCTCACAAGATAATACAAGATTTACAATAAAATCACTCTCTTAAGACTATGTATAAGAGAAAAGGAAAATAAAGATTTAAACTCAATTTCTCTTGACCATGTTTCTTGGATGTTGTCTCTAACCATCTTTAAGTGTCTCAAGCTTGCTTTTATAGTGTGGAATCATATTTTAGCCGTTGGGAAGTCAAAAAGTTGAACATTAAATTTTCACTTGCACAAAGGTTTCAAAACTTTTTCAAAACTGTTTCCAAACCTTTACTAGAGGTTTAGAAACCTTTAAGCAATTCAAAAATTATAGTCGTTACAGGTCTAAGGTTTCGAAACTTTTCTACTAAAGTTTTTAAACCTTTTGGAAAAAGTTCTGAGACTTTCATTTCAGTAGCGAAATGTTTGAGACTGCCTTGAGAGGTTTCGAAACCTTTAAGGGATGTTTCGAAACTTTCATTTAAAGCACAATTTTGACTATTTCAAAAATGTTTCAAACACTTCTAAAAACTCTCAAAAACTTTTCAAATGTATTTTCAAGTTGTTTGAACATAAGAATCATTTTTGAATTCTTTTCAAATTAGTCCAAAATATTTTTCAATTATTATATCAAAATCAATATCTCAACAATCTCCCCTTTTTGATATAATAAAACTAACTTGAAAAATTGTTTTTGAGATTGCTTCTCCTTTGCAAAAACAAAACTTGAATAAGAGAATTAAAGATTTGAACACAATGCTCCCACTTATTCATTTAAAAAAACAATTTTTCAAAACATTCCCCCTTTTTTTATTTCAAAAATGGTTCAAAAAAGTTTGAAAATTTCAAAGCTCATAACAAAAGAGAATTATTAAAATAAGTTTTGTTTAAAATAGCTCCCCCTTACTTAAAGCATTCTAAAAAAATAGGCTCAAAAGCTTGACACTTAAAAGATATTGAATTTCAATGTTATATTAAAATAAATCAATTTAAGAACACATGAAAATTCAATTTAACCAATACTTTAAATCTTTATGCAAACACAAGACTGAAATAATGTGATTCATATGCATAAAGGATCATAAAATGTCATGTATTTAAAAAATAAGTAAGTAATAATGCATGCACATTTATAAAAAATAGACAACCAAATATAAATAACAAAAATAATAAGCTTAAAGGTTACCCAATTCCTTCATGTGTATGACTTGAGCATTCTTCGATCTTTGATATGCTTGCCATTGCTCCACACACCTATAAAAGATATTTATTTGGATTTTGGTATCCAAATTGCTTTGGATCCATTTACATTAAGTGCAATATATTTCTTTCCTTTAGAAACCCATACTTGTCTAATCCTATAAATTTTTCTTTTCTTTATAGAACAAATATGTAAGGAATGACCATGATAATGATAATGTGAGCATTTTGACATTATGTGAAAAGATGAATTATTAGAAATGATTTCTTTTTCTTTTGTTAAGCTTGATTTAAATCAAAATTTTCTTTTTGAAAGTCTTCATTCTTGGTTTTTGAAAGCTCTAAATCATTTTTCAAAATTTTATTTTGGCTTTCAAAATCGATTTTTGATTTCAAAAGAAAATCATTTTCAATTTCAAGTTTTAAAATCATTTTCTCAAATTTAGAATTTATGGTCTCAAATTCCAAAAATAATTCATCATAGGCATCTTGCAACTTATTAAAAGAGTAAGAATTAAGCTCACTAGAGTTAAATGATACCCCGGGCTCATCGAGAGCCATAACACCTTTCACCTTGGTTGTTTGGAGAAGGTTTGCACTTGATGAGATTTCATCTTTTTTCTTTTCTTTACCATATAGTCTCTCAAGTTTCTCCCATATTTCTTTCTCACTCTTGCATGTGGAGACTTTCTTTGAGATGTCTTTATTAAGGCCACAAAGAAGGATGTGCATCGCCTTGACGTTTAGCTTTGCTTCGCGTTATTTATACTCCGTTGCTTCTTTTTCTTTTTAGGAGTTTCGGTGTAGCTATCTTCAACAATGTCCCAAACTTCAAAATCATGGGCATTGATGAATAGCTTCATGATGTTTCTCCATTGGAAGTAGCTTTCTCCTTCGAAGAGTGGAGGACACATGATAGAGCGGCCTTCTTCAAAGCAAGCCATTTTCTTGAACGGTAAACTTCGAGCGATGGATTTTTGCTCCCTGATGTTAGTCCGAATCAATGGAGATGAGGCTCTAATATCAATTGAAAAAGGCTTGATGCACAAGCTCGAATTGATTACCGATTACCGTCAAGAGGGTTGTTTTATGGTTCTTGGTTGAATTTACTAAAATCGAAAGAATGAGGCAAATGACACAAGAATTTTAGAATGGTTCAGCCACACCTACATCCCCTACCTTAGCATACCACTAAGGATTTCAACCATTTCACTAAAGAATTTGACCTTTTTACTGATTCAAGGGATAACCGCTACAACCTTATCTTTGGACTTGGCTAAGATAGAACCAACTCTAGTTTTTGTCTAAGGCTAAACTAGAATCTCTCCTTTTACAAAGAGATTTGTTTGGTAAACTAAGAACCTCACAAAGGTGGATGTTTACACAATTAAGCTCACAAGATAATACAAGATTTACAATAAAATCACTCTCTTAAGACTATGTATAAGAGAAAAGGAAAATGAAGATTTAAACTCAATTTCTCTTGACCATGTTTCTTGGATGTTGTCTCTAACCATCTTCAAGTGTCCCAAGCTTGCTTTTATAGTGTGAAATCATATTCTAGCCGTTTATAGCCATTGGGAATGTTTTGGAGCCGTTGGGAAGTTAAAAAGTTGAATATTAAATTTTCACCTGCACAGAAGTTTCGAAACCTTTACCAGAGGTTTCAAAACTTTTTCAAAACTGTTTCCAAACCTTTACCAGAGGTTTAGAAACCTTTAAGCAATTCAAAAATTATAGCCGTTACAAGTCTAAGGTTTCGAAACTTTTCTACTAAAGTTTTTAAACTTTTTGGAAAAAGTTCCATGACTTTCATTCCAGTAGCGAAATGTTTGAGACTGCCTTGAGAGGTTTCAAAACCTTTAAGGGAGGTTTCAAAACTTCCATTTAAAACACAATTTTGACTATTTCAAAGACGTTTCAAACACTTCTAAAAACTCTCAAAAACTTTTCAAACTTATTTTCAAGTTGTTTGAACATAAGAATTTGATGAGTGTTTGAATTTATATATTTTTTTATTAATAATTATTTTCCATTATCGATTTGATATTACTAATTTGGTTCTATTTTGATCATTTTCATTGTAGGAACTTATTTTTCAGAACCAACAAAAAATAGTGAATTCTGCATTTTTTTATGGCTGGAGTCATGAGCACGACGCTTTTCAATCTGGCAGATTTGGATTATCCAGTCAGCAAAAGTTTCTAGAAGATAGTCCAGTCATATATTCTAGAAGGATGAATGGATTATCTGGGAATTATCTTGAAGATATATCTTAGGAATTTAAATTTTAAATTTTAGAACATTTATCTTTATCTTTATCTTTTTTATTTTTTTTAAATTTTGAATTGTTACATTTTTAGGGTTTTAGAATAGTATAAATACCCATAGAGGGAAAGCTTGAGATGTACTTCAATTTTCACTTTCTCTCTTGAGTAATAAAAGTTCTCTCTAGTTCTTTTATTTTTCTTTTATTTTTCTTATTTCTTTTCTTCTAGAAAATGCTAAGTATGATCTCAATCATGCTTAGCTAAACTTTCATTTAGCCGAAAGCTAAGTGACGACTCAATACATATTGTGAGAATCGTGAAGCACTTAATTCCTTCGGATAACATTCTTGATTTTCTGAAATCAAGGATTGGCAATCGGCTTTTCTTTTAATGATCTCGACGCCTTCATTTCAAAAAGTGCACGTTGACTTGAAGATTGTTTAGATCTATCGTTGGGAAGAAAAATCGGCTGGTAGCAAATTTGGTTTCCTGTGAACAAACTTGGTGGCGGTCCACTAAGGGAAATCAAGATCGAGTTTGATTCTCTGTGAGATGCTATAACTCGAGTCAGGCTTTTCCAGTGCTTAAAGTTGTATTGGCGCTAACGGCGATAGGCGTGGTTAGTCCAGCAAAGACCGAATTCCGGAGATAGACTTGGGAATATTGGTTTACCAAAGAGAGAAGCAAGTTACAAGGGTTGGGCCTTGTAGACTGTAACTGGCATGGATCCTGAAGTAAAATCTATTTCAATGATCAATTGAGATTTGAGGCGAAGCGAAGCTTGAGGCTATATCCTTTAAATTTATTACTTCAAATATTTATTTTCATTTAATTTCAGTTATTATTAGATTAAGATTATTTTTAGTTTTATAATATCAAACTCCCATTTTCTAATTTATTGTTTTTTTTTGGATCAGGATCAATTCAATTCAACGTTGGAAATTTCTTAGTCCCTGTGGATCAATCCTACTTTCTCTATACTATTCTTTTATTTAATTTGAGAAATAGGAATTATTTATTTGACAATTCGACGCTTGTCAAATTGGCGCCGTTGCCAGGGACTTTGATAAAATTACTAATATTGTTTTGTTTTGATCTATGACCAGGTTACTTCCGGGAAAACTAGTAGATTATAAACCCGAAATCGAAGCTCTTGCCCGGAGACTACGTGGAGAGACCCTTAGGCGCAGAAGGTTGAATCGAGACCTTCAACCAAAACCAAATCCTGATTTTGGGGAAATTTCTTACACCGAGGAGTTATTTACTTCTGACGACGAAGGATCAGAACAAATGGCTGAACAAACAATTCGAGAGTTAGCTGCAGCACCTGATGAACAACAACCACTTTGTATCACGTTCCCAAATGGCGAAACACTGTTTGAACTTAAAACTGGTTTAATACATTTACTTCCAACTTTTCGCGGCTTGCAAAATGAAAATCCACACAAGCATTTAAAAGAGTTTCATATGGTTTGTCTGATTATGAAACCACATGGAGTATCCGAAGATCAAATAAAACTTCGCGCATTTCCTTTTTCTTTAGCTGATTTGGCAAAAGATTGGTTGTTTTATTTACCTTCCGGTTCAATTAATACATGGGCTGATATGGCACGATTATTTCTTGACAGGTTCTTTCCAGCGGCAAGAGCAAGCGAATTAAGGAGAAGCATCTTATGAATTCGACAAAAGGATGGAGAGTCGTTATACGACTATTGGGAACGATTTAAAAGACTTTGCGCTAGTTGTCCGCAACATGGCCTAACTGAACAAACCCTTCTACAATACTTTTATGAAGGACTACTTCCAATGGAAATGAAAATGATCGACGCAGCTAGTGGTGGAGCCTTCGTAAATATGACTCCCACCGCCGCCAGAAATCTTATCTCAATCATGGCTGCTAATGCACAACAGTTTCGCCCAAGTGAACCCACCCGACGGGTTCACGAGATAAGTACATCTTCTTTAGAGGATAAAATTGATAAGTTAACTAATATGGTTCAATCTCTTATTGTAGGTAAAGTAGGTTCAGCTAGACTTTGCGGAATATACACGATGCCAGATCATCCTACAGATTGTTGCCCAATGCTTCAAGAAGATAATAACGTTCAAGTAAATGCCGTTGGAAATTTTCTAGGACCTCCTCAAAGGCAATATGATCTCAATGCAAACAGTTATAATCGAGGTTGGAGGGATCATCCAAACCTCAAGTATGGATCGAATCAAACTTATCAACCTAGACCACCTGCACCGCAACAATATCAACCACAAAAACCATCGTTGGAGTCAATTGTCGAACGTTTGGCGCTAGTTCAAGAGAAATTTCAACAAAAGACAGAGGCACACTTTCAAGAAATTGATAAACAAATGAGTCAACTTACATTAGCTGTGAGTCGTTTGGAATCAAAGGGAAAGCTACCGTCGCAAACTGAGCCAAACCCGCAACAGAATGTTAGTGCCATCACCCTTCGAAGTGGTAACATTGTTGAACCTAAAGAAGATGCCACACAACCCCATAAAAAGAAGGAAACCAAACCACAAGCTATCTCTACGTTATCTCCTTATGATGTTCCACCTCCCTTTCCATCGAGATTAATGAAGTGTGATAAGCAAGCCGAAGAACAAGAAATTCTTGACATGTTTCAGAAAATGGAGATAAACATACCACTTCTCGATGTGATCCGAAAAATTCCAAGGTATGCTAGATTTTTGAAGGATCTTTGCAAAAATAAAAGAAAGCTTACTGGGAATGAAAAGGTAAACTTAGGTGAAAATGTTTCTGTCGTAATCCAACGTAAAATTCCACCTAAGTACAAGGATCAAGGTATGTTTGCTATCCCATGTAAGATTGGTAAAGTTGGTATTAAACGAGCTATGTGCGATTTAGGCGCTTCAATTAATGTCATGCCTCTTTCAATTTATAATTTATTAAGTGTTGAGCCTTTGAAGGAAACATGTGTGACGATACAGCTTACCGATAGATCTTTAGTGTATCCTGAAGGAGTTCTTGAAAATGTTCTCGTAAAGGTAAAAGATTTATTTTTTCCTGCAGATTTCTATGTCATTGACATGGAAGATGATCGCATCAATGTCTCTTCCGAGATTTTACTTGGTAGACCATTTTTGAGCACATCACATGCCAAAATTGATGTAAGAAGTGGAATTCTTACCATGGAGTTTGACGGTGAAGTGGTAAAGTTTGACGTGTATAAGGCTATGAAATATCCTAACTCTATTCCTAATGTCAGTTGTGTTAATATATTTGATTCTTCTATGAATGAATATGTTAAACATAATCTTTCTGATGAGTTATGCAGGAATCTGAATGCTGAAACTATTAAAGAAGTAAAAATGGATATCTCTTCTGATGTGGAATCACGCTCATTTTGCAAAAAGCTAAGTAAAAATTTAAATTTGATGTCTTCTCAAACTAACTTTTTTCCATTTATCTTGCAGGAACTAAAGTTGGAATTAAAATTGCCACCAGATAAATTGCAGATTAAAGAAGAAATTTTGTCGAAAATGAATAAACTCCATAACCAAAAAATTTCTCCTAGAGAAATTCTAAGTTGGATAAAGAACATGAATTGGAAAAAGAATTTCTCGCAAAACCTGTAGTCTGAATCAGGTCGTCAAGCTAATGACGTTAAACAAGCGCTCAATGGGAGGCAACCCATTTTCTTTCTTTGTTTTATTTATTTTTATTTATTTCTTTTTTTATTTTTTTTCATCTAATTTATTTTCAAATAAATTTACACAGAATTTTCCCCAGATTTGAATGGCTTTGTCGTGCATGAAATTTGAAAAAAAATTGCAAATGACCTCCAAAGTTGTCGACAATCAAATTTACTTTAGACACGGGGAGTATCTCTATTCCTTCTCTTGTACTTTAATTTTCATATTGAGATAATATGCTTTAAGTGGGGGGAAGTAGTTATATTTCTCCTTACTTGTTCATGTTAGTTTGAAGGTATATTTTAAGTTCTTATGATTGTTGTTTATCTGGGTTGACTTGTTAGTTTTATCATAATCCTATGTTTACAAGCTTGAATTAATTTTGTTATGCATGGACAATTAACTTGAGATGATTAGATATTTTGGTAAAAGTTTTTAACCTTATGGTATAATTTTTAGTATTGCTTAAATATGAGTTTGTGCTTGTTTTGCTAATAATGATATTATCTTCAAGTGCATGATTTTTTTTTGAGACGATTGTGAGTGGTAGATCGTTTGAATGTGACCGGATTGGAGAATCGGGGCGAGGTGCTTGGGTTGTCATCTCGTTTCCAGTTCAAAGATTCGGTGACGAGTCGAGACTACAGAGTTAGAGTTAATGAGAGTAGCGCTAAAAAAGAAAAAAAAGGAAAAAAATATCTTTTGAAAAAAAAAATAATAAAGCGCTTGAAAAAAAAGAATAAAAAAAGAGAAAAATAATCTCTTTCAAAAAAAAGAAAAAAAGAGAGAGTGATATAAAAGGGGAGGAAAATAAAACTCACACTCCGCCAATCGTTTATCATGAAAGATCTAAACTTGATTTGATTTCGTCTCACAAGCAAATAGCAAAAGCTCTGCATATCTACCTTTTATTCATTTGGTTAATTATTGTTTATTGAAATATCATGTCACCTTCATTTGATTGTCTTGTCTAACTTCTTTAATTCATGCATGTACATGGGATTTGACATAAACTTTTTGAGTGAATTTTGATAAGTGACGAAAATGAGAATTTGAGTATGCTTGAGGACAAGCATTGAATAAGTGAGGGGGAATTTGATGAGTGTTTGAATTTATATATTTTTTTATTAATAATTATTTTCCATTATCAATTTGATATTACTAATTTGGTTCTATTTTGATCATTTTCATTGTAAGAACTTATTTTTCAGAACCAACAAAAAATAGTGAATTCTGCATTTTTTTATGGCTGGAGTCATGAGCACGACGCTTTTTAATCTGGCAGATTTGGATTATCCAGTCAGCAAAAATTTCTAGAAGATAGTCCAGTCATATATTCTAGAAGGATGAATGGATTATCTGGGAATTATCTTGAAGATTTATCTTAGGAATTTAAATTTTAAATTTTAGAACATTTATCTTTATCTTTATCTTTTTAATTTTTTTTAAATTTTGAATTGTTACATTTTTAGGGTTTTAGAATAGTATAAATACCCATAGAGGGAAAGCTTGAGATGTACTTCAATTTTCACTTTCTCTCTTGAGTAATAAAAGTTCTCTCTAGTTCTTTTATTTTTCTTTTATTTTTCTTATTTCTTTTCTTCTAGAAAATGCTAAGTATGATCTCAATCATGTTTAGCTAAACTTTCATTTAGCCGAAAGCTAAGTGACGACTCAATCCATATTGTGAGAATCATGAAGCACTTAATTCCTTCGGATAACATTCTTGATTTTCTGAAATCAAGGATTGGCAATCGTCTTTTCCTTTAATGATCTCGACGCCTTCATTTCAAAAAGTGCACGTTGACTTGAAGATTGTTTAGATCTATCGTTGGGAAGAAAAATCGGCTGGTAGCAAATTTGGCTTCCTGTGAACAAACTTGGTGGCGGTCCACTAAGGGAAATCAAGATCGGGTTTGATTCTCTGTGAGACGCTATAACTCGAGTCAGACTTTTCCAGTGCTTAAAGTTGTATTGGCGCTAACGGCGATAGGCGTGGTTAGTCGAGCAAAGACCAAATTCCGGAGATAGACTTGGGAATGTTGGTTTACCAAAGAGAGAAGCAAGTTACAAGGGTTGGGCCTTGTAGACTGTAACTGGCATGAATCCTGAAGTAAAATCTATTTCAATGATCAATTGAGATTTGAGGCGAAGCGAAGCTTGAGGCTATATCCTTTAAATTTATTACTTCAAATATTTATTTTCATTTAATTTCAGTTATTATTAGATTAAGATTATTTTTAGTTTTATAATATCAAACTCCCATTTTCTAATTTATTGTTTTTTTTTGGATCAGGATCAATTCAATTCAACGCTGGAAATTTCTTAGTCCCTGTGGATCGACCCTACTTTCTTTATACTATTCTTTTATTTAATTTGAGAAATAGGAATTATTTATTTGACAATTCGACGCTTGTCAGAATTATTTTTGAATTCTTTTCAAATTAGTCCAAAACATTTTTCAATTATTATATCAAAATCAATATCTCAACACTCTCTTTACAACAATATGTCATCCAGTTCGGCGTAGCCGAGTATACCCCTACCGGACTTGAATTTAGAAAGGTATCATCAGAATAGAACTTAGGATTAGACTTTGAGTCTAAAAAAAACATTAACACTACGAGACTTAGTTGATTTTGAAAGTTCTTATTTTAAAAATAATAGAAACTTAGACTTTAGATTATAGCTAGAGGTGCTTATTACCAACTCTAGTACAGTCTTTAAAGGTGCTATCACTAGCTCTAAGACTTAGTAATTTTCCCACTTACTATAGGTGCCCGAAATTAGCTCTAGTAGAGTAGTTTAACACTTGAAGTGCACGAAACCGGCTTAAGCACTATAAATATATACTCACATATATTTATATACAAAATAGGGGAAAATGACTTATAGTCTAGTTCTAAGGAAATCCTAGAACCTAAAAGTGGTCGAGCCAAGAAAGAAGCTCTGTTGTGGCAGACAAGAAGACATATTACTATGAAAGTTCTGGCTTAAATTATATTTTCGTTGTTTGAGGACAAGCAATTGTTCGAGTTTGGGGTGGTGATAAGTGCACGAAAGTCCTATATTTTATATGACTTTTCATTAAATTATTACTTGTAATTAATAGACTTTAATGACAATATTGGATATTTCTACATAGTTTCTATATTTCAACATCCAAGTGCTTAAATACTATTTTATATATTATTTGGTAGAAAATAGTTACGGTTATGATTTTCTTTCTTAGATAGAAAATAAAACTCCCTATGATACTAGATACCATCGACAGTTGTTGAATGAAAAATGCAGATAAATATCAATTACAGAGAAACCACCCACAAGGGCATCATTTTGGTTGTGCGAAAAGATAGCAAAGAAGACATATGGTGTGAGATAGATAGAGAATAAAGAACTGAATCCAATGAACCAAGTTAGTGAAGAAATAGAGCAAATAAAAGCACACCGAGCCATGGTCAAAGCTACGAGAATTCAAAGAGTCTAAGAGGAGTAAAATTAGGAAGTAGAATAAAGATCTTGTGTTTAATATAAAGTTGTATTTTATTCTTATTAGAACTCCTATCACTTATAAGAAGTTTTGACCTAAGCTTGCCTATATAAACTGACCTTTAGACCTAGGAGAGACAAGTCGTCTCCCTCGATTAAAATCATAGTCACCGCCACCCTTACCATTTTTTAAATTCTTCATATGTCTTATGTTACTTGTGGAGTAGTTGTGGAAGAAGGTTGTATCTTTATTCAAATTTTATTAATGTAAATTCAGAATTCATTGTTTATTCACTCTTGGTTCATACTATTTCTTGCATACGAGCTCGAAAGATAAATCTACAAGAAAAAACCTATTTGTCTAGACTAGGGATAGTTAGGCTCACGAAATGAGTAAATACAGTCTTTGCTCTTCGGAATTGGCTAATCCGACTTAAAGATAAAGCAACTAGGATTTTAGCGACTAAAAGAAAGTATATCATCGATTATTGTTCGCCTTGATTTACGCCGGGAGATATCATCAAGATGTGGCCTTTAGTAGTACTCCGAATTAGGGATAAGGAGGCAATTAAGGATGCTCTGTTGAACTATGAGTTATTGATTTTTTGACAAAGCATAACCCGCCGAGGCAGCTAAGACAACCCTTCAGTGACCCATCGAGGCGGCACTTCAACCCTTTGCATTAATAAGATGAGAATATTGTACAATTGAATTTCACACTAAAAAGCAATCAACCTAGAATTTTCATTACATCTTGAGATTCTAATCAATTATTTAGTTATCTTTATTATTTTAATTAATCGTACTTCCTACAAATTACTTGTGTTTTACTTTTATTAGTGCAGGAAAGATACACTACGTGGGTATCTAATCCATGTGGGTTCGATATCTAAAATATTAAAACTTGTAAAATGTGTACGCTTGCATCATTAAGGTGTAAGACTTTCTACTCGCACCGGCTAACATGAATTTTAAAGGCACTGATAAGTCTGGACAGACCGAGGTCTACAACTTTGGGTTCAAAGTCTATACTCAGTAAGATATTATTGGCTTTGATATCCCTATGAATGATACGAGGGATTAAGCCATGGTGAAGAAAAGCCGATCCCCAAGCAATACTTGTTGCAATTTTGAATCGTTTAGACCAATCAAAGATGTCCAAAGCTCTTGTGGGTTTTACAACCAAAGATCCAAACGTCTATTGATTATGTATTGATAAATAAAGAATTTCTCTTCACCAAAAGAACAATATCCAAGCAATGGGAAAAGGTTTTGGTGCATCACCTTATCCAAGGTTTCTATTTCAGCTATGAATTCTCAGTGGCCTTGTTCTTTTGCCTGATTTAGCTTCTTAACTGCAACAGTCTTCCCACTATGCAACTTAACTTTGTAAACCATTGCAAACCCTCCATCTTCTATTATATTTGTATTACAAAAGTGATTGGTACCCTCTATGATGTAGCCCAGGGTCAGTTTCATAGTACTGCTCAAACATTGCTATATTGATGCACAATGGCTCCTTCGATTTGCTGCTTCTCAAGAAATATAGCTCATGATCTATAAAAGTTTTCAGTTTAGTTTCCTCAATTTCTTGTAGATCACTTTGCATACTACTACTCATAATCAATCTCCGTAGAGGAAAGGCAAAAGTAAAAATGATGGAGACGGTTGTGACGGCAATCAGAATGAGCCCCCAAGCATTTAACAAAGAAACTTGTGTTCCGACAGTCTAAACCAATGATTCTGCCATAAAAATTATTTTTTTCGGCAATTAAAACCCTTGACAGGTTTTTGGCAAATACCATTACAGGGTACATTACCTTCTAATTGGTTTTCTTCTAGATTAAAGTAGAATATATTGAACAACGTGAGTATTTTAACGGGAATCTGTCTGGATAATTTATTTCCAGATACATCAAAATATTCGAGTTGCATCAAGTTACCAACTTCTGAAGGAATCTTACATTTGAACATATTCCCATGAAAATCTAAGTCACATAAGACAAATTGCTCAAAGAGCTTGACAAGTGCCCATTGAAAATGTTGTTATTCAACTTCATGTCTTCAACCTTCCATGAAAGGGAATTGGAGAGCAGATTAGCTACCCCACCAGAGAGTCTATTCTGCTGAACATATAACCCCACCAAGTTAAGCATCTCGGACAACGAAGAAGATACTTACCGCTAAGATTATTATGGCTTAAATTCAAGTGAGTAAGCTCTTTCAAGTTCCAAAACTTGCAATAATAACACTAGATAACTTGTTGCAAGTAAAATTTAGCTTCACCAAACTGTTAACGTGACCTAAGATTCTAGGGATGGCTCCAGTAAGCTGGTTGTTCCCTACATACAAGCCTTGAAGCTTGAGAGAGAGATCAAATTCAATAGGGATTAAACCTGTTAGAAAATTTTCAGACAAATCCAAAATTGTAAGATTTCTCAATCGAGAAAGTGATCTAAGAATCTTACCGCTAAGCATATTATTGTTGAGAAGAAAATCCACCACCACCACACAGTTCCTCAGTTCTTCAGGTATTGAATCGGTCAATCTATTGTTAGACAATTCGAACACCATATGGTGCTGAACAAAACTTAGATCAGGTATATTAACCTGACGGAAATAGGATGATAATTTCAAAGGGATCGAACCTGATAGATTATTGTGAGAAAGAACCAGGCATAGCAGGAGTCCCAAATCTGCAAGTTCCACCTGAATCAACCCACACAAATTATTGTCTCCAAAATCCAAAGTTGATAGTCCTTTGCAGTCTCCAATTTCAGCAGGTATATGTCCTTCTAAGAATTTCGAGTTCAAGTTAAGCACAAAAAGAGCTGATAGAATACCAATCTCCTTAGGTATATAACCCTACAAATGATTGTGACTCAGAACAAGGGTCTGCAATGTAACAACATTACCGATTTCAACCGGCAGAGAACCTTCTAGTATATTATTTCAAGCAAAAAAACTTCATCAAAGTTTTTGAACTCCATAAACTTACATGTATCATACTAGTGAAACTGTTGGAGTCGAGGTCATAACCATTAATGGATGCTCCAAAGATACTCGGGAAGTGAACCATTAATCTGATTGTTAAGCAAAACCAACTGAGTGATATTTGTACATTTCACAAAAACATTTTTAATTATACTTGAAAGGCTATTACCATCAGATCAATCTCCAAAAGTAATTTCGCATTGCATAATTCTCTCGGTACAAAACTCGAAAAACTATTATTGCTCTAACTAAGATGCTTCAGCATTAAATAACTCCCGATCTTAGGTGAGATATTACCAGAAAATCGGTTGCATGAAAGCAGCATGGACTCCACTTTGTTCCATTTCCCAAGCCAAGATGAAAATGGCCCAGAGAGCTGATTCTTTTTAGCAAAAAATATCAACATAGGGAAGTTGGAAAGCTCTTCAGGCAAAGACCCGGATATTGAATTGAAAGACAACATCAACATCATCAACTTCTAACAGTTTTCAAGCTCAGCTAGTAAAGAGCCATTGATCTCAGAGTAAACAAGGTTCAAAATATTCAAATTCATCAACTTTCCTATAGACTTTGAGATGGAATATTTCAATGGGTCATACGAAAGGTCAAGGTTGGTAAGTAGCTTTAGACTAAATAATTCTTCAGGTAAAGGCCCTGTTATGGAACAAAAGGGTGCAAAGAATTTCTCAAGCGGTGAAAGTTTATCAATTTATGGTGGCAATTGGCCAATGAATTGATTACTGCCTATGTAAAGGGCGATCAAGTTTCTAAGTTCACTGATTTTCGACGGGATGTTATCATAGAATGAATTGTTAGAAATATCTAGAGAGGTTAAAAATTGAAGTTTTTTAAAGAGAGTTAAAGGGAGAGAACCTGAAAGGAAATTGTTAGCCAGGTCCAAAAACTCCAACTGAGTCAATTGACCGAGCTGAGCGGGCACTATGCCAATGAGTCCATTGGTGGAAAGTTCAAACGTTCAAAGATCTTTCATGCTGCCGAGCTTAGGAGGGATTTTTTCGGTGAGAACATTAGATCCGATTTTCAGAGTGTGGACCATAGCCAACGCAGCGAACTCAATCGGTATTTGGCCAGAGAAAAAGTTGGACGACAAGTCCAGGACGGTGAGGGTGGAGAGGAATGAAAGAGACGGAAGAGCAAGTATGGTGACTGGACCGAGTTGGCACACGACACCATCCCATTCGCAGTGATGGATTTTTCCGTTTCCATGAAGAAAAAAGGTGAGGGTTTCGAACCCCTATTTTGAAGGAAATGAGAGCTTCCTTTTCTGGGTTTTCCTCTTCTCGCGCTCTAACATCTCCCGATAACAAGAATAAGAAAAAGATGGACAAGAAAACAGAGGAACAAAAACGAAAGCTTGGATTCCATGAACAAAGAAATGAACTTTCTCCCAAAGCACAAAATATACTTACAGTGTGAAATGAATAAACACTGCTAAAGACATCAATAATCAAAGCTCATAAGAGAAAGTGGAGAATATCAATAAAACATACAAAGGGTCAAAGACTGAAGCTTAAGGAATCGACATGGCAAATTGAGTGAGAAAGAGTTTTTTTTTTGGCAAAGAAGTGTGTCGAAGACTATTGCCAACGTAGCTCTTGGATGAGCTTTTTCGATAAAAATCACCTGTCTCTTTATGATATATCCACTCATGCTTCTTTTGATTTTTTTAAAAAATTTAAATGTTTAACCATAACTCTTATTTTTTATATTCTAAATCCTACACTTTAAAAAATACACCATATCCCTAATTTCTTAAATCTAACCATAATCCATAACCTTGAACCCTAAACCTTATAATTTAATACAAAGACATGAAAAGAGACATGAAAAAGAAATAGATAATTTTCACCTGAACTTTTCTAAAGAATTTTCTCAAAATTCTCCGTTTAAACACTTATTTTTATATTAAACCTAAATAAAATAATATATAAATTTTTTACTATAATAACTTAATAAGATCTATGGTTAGTAGAACATTTTTTGGTTAGTAATTATTAATATTTGAACTAAAATTTTTAAATTGTAGGATTATTAAATTTAATAAATTAAAGGGGTCGGTGGGAAGGTTAATGTGATAATTTAATGTCATTTGTTATTGAATTATGTTCGTAGGTGTGTGTTTTTCTTTGTAGTATAAGTTTTGCTTCTACCAAATTTACTTGGTTTAGGTTTTACGGTGGGGATTTTGAGTAAAATTTATTGTCTCTTTATGGTATATTTTTACGTGTCTTCTTTAAAAATTAAAAAAAATGATTTTTTAACCTTATTGTTTATTTTCTGTATTCTAAACCCTAAATCCTAAAAAAATACACCATTCCCTTAATTCTCTAAACCCTAACTACAACCCTAACCTTAAACCCTAAACTCTAACTACAACCTTTAATCTTAAAACCTAAACTCTAACTACAACCCTTAACCTTAAACCCTAAACTCTCTCATTTAAAATAGAGATATAGAAGAAGGCATGAAAAAGAGACAAATAATTTTCACTCAAAAACTTTATTATTAATTAAAATGAAAAAGGAAATGGAAGTGGAATTATAGATTTTCACCCATAACAATTTATTACAATTTTCTTACCACAATCTCATCTCACGCTACATGAAAAAATTAGTTTATGTATCAAAAATAAATGATATAAAATCACAAGGAATATAAAAAGGATTATTAAATATTTACTTAAAATCTCTTATTAGATTTTGTTATAGGTAGATGTGACTGAATGAGATTATTTTAAAAAAAATTATATAATCATAAAATTATTTTAACATGTTATAGGTAAATTATTGTTCTATGAAACTGTTGTGATGGGCTTACAAAGGCCCAACTAATTTGATTCCCGTTGCATCCACCTTTCACATGTTAGTTTATCCAGTGGTGGACTGTAAAATTAAAAGTGGAGGATGAAAATTTTAAAGTTGAGATATGTATCGAAGACACATGTTCACACGAATATATAACTCAATTTAATAATGATTATGAGTATGGGGTAAAGTTTTTCAGTTAGATTTATTTTAACCAAATAAATTAAAATTAAATAAAAGAATGTAACATTCTAATAATGTATTAAATAATACTATATTTCAATAATCATTTATTTCAAAAAATAATCTTATATTTTTTTTGATAATCTTTGCATTTTAGTTTTCTTTTTTTCAAACTTTCATCAGCTTTGGTTTATAAAATAAGACGCGTGAGTCCCCACTATTCAAAAACGTGTACGAGTTTCAAGTAACCGAAGATATGGTGACTGAATTCACTGAGGGTCTTGTGAAAACATATTCAGGACTTCGGTATTTTTCTGAAGATGAAAGTTATAATTTATGTTGATATTTTAGGCCTAATACATGACAAGATTGTAGTTATATCAAGAGGGGGAAGTTAGCATGAACCTACACATGTTGAATATGTGAAAAAAAAAGATATTGACAATTGTCATTTGTAAAAATACTTTTACTTTTCCTACAGTTGATTTAACTTTAACATGTATTCGTGCTATTATTGGTCTTAGAAGATACTTTTTGATAGTGAAGAATTATACTAGTGGTTGTTTGAATTTTGGGTTTGTTATTGAGCAACCAAAGTCTGAAAATTATAAATAAAAATTACAATTGTTGAAAATGATTATGTATTACCTCTACCTTGAGGCTTACTGGACGAACAAGTTTCATAGAAATTGTTCTTGATCATAAGATAGTTGGAGCTACAATTGATTTTTCTCTTATTGATGTTGCTTCTGATGTGCAACGTGCATATTAAATGATTATAATCATGAGTTTCGCTTTATCTTTTTGTACACTGTCTGTTCAGGTTGGTTACTAAGCAACCAAGGTTTGAAGATTATAATATAGAAATTACAATTATTGGAGATGATTATGCATTACCTACACCTTGAGGCATTACTGAACGAACAAGTTTGATAGAAATTGTTCTTGTTAATAAGATAGTTAGAGCTACAACTGTAACTGATTTTTCTCTTGTTGATGTTGCTTATGATGTGCAACATTCATATGAGATGATTATAATCATAAGTGTCACTTTATCTGTTTGTACACTGTCTGTTTAGGTTATTTCAAATCGTTTGAGATCAGGGAAGATGAAACTTGATCTAAAAATTCATGGAAAATAAATACTATTGTCGCAAACCTTTAACTTGTGGATGTGTTGGTTTCACACATTACTAATTAAATATTATCATCAGAGATAAACTATATTCCGCTTACACGAGGCAATAAAGTGATATTTATGATTAATGGCTTAGGTATCACTCCTGTGATAAAAATTATTATTTCATTTGGAAAGACCATGCCTAAGTTACAACTTGAATTTAGACTATTTGTTGAAAGAGTAAATGATCCTTTCATATTAAGATTACTAGTGATGGGGTATTTTTCAAAAGAAGAGGTGATAGTAATACTCACTTATGTTTTGCTTGCTGAAAATTATAACATGAATAAGTGCTTAACAAATTATTATGACAAGTTAGCTATTATTAGAGGCATTGTTCAAGAGAAGAGCTCCACTTTATGGATGATCAAGTCTCATATGTTTATAGATAATTCTAGATTAAAGGGCAAGAAAAAAGTGTAAGAGAAACTATTGTTTAACGTGATATGTTGTTAGATCAAAGATTATTTTATGTGTCACATGTGGAATATTGTGTTTTGCATGTGTTGCTATACTTCAAACAATAGAACAAGCAACTAGATACCTCATGTCAATTGATTGTTATTGTTTTGATGATTCGAACGCTGATTCTAAAGTAACCAACGACTAGTTTACTGATACTGAAGGGGATGTAATATCATTTAGGAAAAATCCTTGTACAAGATAGATGAATAAACGTGTTCTAAATGCTTGAAATGATATCCTTGTTTAATACGTTAAGTATAAGTTTTTTATGATAGATCAAAGTAATCAAATAGTGGAAGACACTGAAAATAGAAACATATTATTGGTCTGGGTCTATTAGCTTCTGTTAGGATACTTATTTGGTATAATAATTGAAAAATAGTTTTAAATGAATTTAAAAAGATTATAAAAATCATACAAAGTCTAAACAACTTGAAAATATGTTTAAAATAAATTCATAAACTTTTAACATGATTTAAAACGCTCTCAAAATGACCAAAATATCAATTTTATAAGGCTTGTATTGTTAAACTATTGTTCTGTATCGATACGCATATATAAAATTATTTTCCAAAAACAAAACCCTGTAATGGTATTGTTATCATTATCTTTGGTATAGATACCCCTGTCTTTGGTATCGATATCCTAGTATGGATACTCCTATCTTTGGTATCGATACTCCAATATCGATACCTCTATCTTTGGTATCCATACCATTTATATTTTTCTTCAACGGATCTTTCTCAAAAAACCGGTATCGAAATGGCTATCACTTGTTTCATTATGCCCTACATCAGAAGGAGAAATTGGCCTTGAAATCAACTTCAAATTATTTCAAATCAATCCCAACGGTCACCAACGGCTACAAGCTCAATTGGGATAATAAAAGGAACCTCCAAGAATCAAGAAAAGACTAATACTTCAATTGTAACAACAATATGATCAAACATTTGTCTTAGAACTAAAATTCTCATCTTTGGTTAGATAAACACTTATGAGCTTAAATGTTAATGCATGTTCAAATGTATTAGGATTGAATGAGTGCTTAAAGTGCAAATGGTCAACCTTTGTAAAGGATTACTAATTTGCTAAATTTTCTTTGTTTGAGATGATTCCTAAAGTTTGGTTTGTGAACTTTGGATGACAAATTTAGAGAATTGAATCTAGGTTTTAAGTTTAGCCCTTTTTCCTTAAAAGGAAAAGATTCTTAGTAAATTTGGGAAATACTTAGTGGAAAGCTAAGCTAGTGACGTAGGATTTTATTTAAGAATATGAACCACTCTAAAATTTTTGTGTCTATTATTCTATCTTTTTGCTTCCATCAAATTACACCCAAATTACCATTTCTCCTTAACTTCGTAACTAAATCGGTTGGTGCATCGAGCCTAACAACTAGTATCAAAGCGAGACTCATCGAAAAGGATTAACATACTATTGAGGTGATCTGACAAGCTCAACCAATTATCTATCAAACGGTGATTCATGGCGATTTCCATTGACAAGTCACCATTCTTCGACTTGACCAACTATCCCATTGAAAGATAAGGATGATGTACTTCATCAAAGGTATAGATTACAAGCTATAAGATATTGTAACCCCCTTAGCCCAGCTTAGACAGAACCAGCACTAACGGGTTACACGGGGAATATCAAACCAAACCCGCGAAGGTTCTGTAACCCCCTTAGCCCGGCTTAGACGGAACCAGCACTAATGGGTCACACGGAGAATATCGAACCAAACCCATGAAGGTCCGATCCGATAAACGACCCTGAAAACCGTAACACTTTTTTTTATCTAGATGCACGATTAATCTCCTATGTGTAACTAACTCAAGTAACATCGAGACGGACACAATTCAACCATTATAAGTCGATCTAATAGATGCGTACATGATTAGGGACCAAAATGTAAGGAAATAATTTCGCATCACCATATTCACAATCAATCCACCGGATAACAATTAAGCAAGCTTAACACATTCACCATACAATTCAAATCAAACGAGATATCTTAGTTAATCGATTTTACGTTCTAGCATTTATGGACTTAATTGCAAAGTATGCAATATTAGGTATTTCATCCATCTTATATCATTCGTTGTGTGTTCGAGTTAAAACATGAATCATGGTATCACAACATCTCCCAAAATTACTCAAAAATCCACTGTATTCGCTTACTAAATTAAATCCTATGTTTCATGCATTTAAAACTCTCGAGTTGCCCTTTCTAAGCCAGGTGTTTCGAAACAGCCTTGGGGTGTTTCGGTACAATGTGCCCAGTGAACTCATGGTTCGAACTATGATCACCTGTTTCGAAACAACCATAGGGTGTTCCAGAACAGCCATGTCAAGTAGCTTTTGGTACCGAACCCTGGTTCGATACAAGCGTCCAAATATGCATAGGGGTATCGATACTGCCACAGGGTACCCCCTGTATTCGGGACTGGGTAAGACGTATTAAGCTCATCAAAACCAACCCAAGTGAAAACTTTAATAACCCGAAACTATATACAACATTCCTAGACATCACCATCAACATAAACACACCTTAAAACATTTGGAAAGATCACAAGGAGGAGACCTATAGGCATGCTTCCTAAGAATGACTAGCAACATAACAATCATGCTAGAACATGCTTTAACAACTCAAACAAATCCAAAGTTCAACAATTAACAATCAAACAATGATGGTCTTATTACAACATGAAACAAAGCCTAAGTACTCACTCCTCACATAGGTTGTGCTACACATTGCCTTGCCCAATTTATTTGCCAAAAAAACATACCAAATTCAAAGTGATCTTCCACGAAGTCACCATTAGCATTACCACCCACGATCGGACACATAGTCACCCTTGTTACGTGTAGGCGGCTCTACCACGCACGGTTGGACACAAAGTCACCCTTGTTACGTGTAGGCAATATTCTGTATTCTCAGTTTTGATTATAGTGCACTTAAGACAATCCTAATGACATGTCATTCGTATTCGAATCTAAAGTTAGTGTCACTAAGCCAATATCATAATCAAATGTGCATGATAACTTGCTTCTCATAATGCATGCATAATATGTTCAACAAATGAATCAAAGCCATGCCCAAAGGCACCATCATGTATAAGGCAAATAACCATATTGTATTCCAAAACATTTCTCATATTTTTCCATAATCATGGATGCTAAATAAGCTATGCATTTCACCATGTATCTCCCATGTATGCATCAATTCAAAATATGCTCATGCACTTCCATAAATTCCATTGCCTTACCAATAAAATACCTTTGTCAAAAATAGCCGAAACTCATATCGGTTTATCAAAAACAATTACATTACTTACTCTTGAACTATGGAAGGTTTTCACACTCTTCCATAGTCCCCAAAAACAGTACCGTACCAAATACGATTCGCTTTAAATCCGAAATCACTCACCAACAAGCGAAACGAGCTTTCACCGATCTCCGATGATCGCACCAACGCACCAGCAATCAAGTACCTTCTTGTACCTCTTCTACAACATTAAAAACAGAGTATTCTCACAT
This sequence comes from Abelmoschus esculentus, assembly GCA_035048815.1. NCBI lineage: Eukaryota > Viridiplantae > Streptophyta > Magnoliopsida > Malvales > Malvaceae > Abelmoschus > Abelmoschus esculentus. The sequence goes on along the minus strand of JAUCBN010000007.1, from coordinate 12,567,891 downwards.
CATAACATGCTCAAACCAACAACCATATCCGATCACCATTAAACTACCGAAAACTTAGCCGAAAAGACTGTAAACATAGCCGAAACACATCCGAACAACATCAACCCAAAACCTAATGAATCTAACATCTAATCCACCTCAATTATGATCCAAAAACACATCCAAACCATCCTTATATCTCCAGCAACATTTAAGCATCTAAAACAGCCCATAAAACAACCGAAAAACACCTTAAAACTACACCGACTGCATTATTCCGGGATTAAATTAATATGCTATCATATGAAGATTCAATTAATCATTTAATTAACATAAAAAAATAATTGAATCCATCTAATTCCAGCATTACATGAGATCCAAAAAGATTTCATAAAAACTTCCACAAAAACACTAGATCTAACATTAAAAACATAGAATCAAGTTTTTATTCAAAGATTAGCAAGCTAATACTTAGGAATTTCAATAAAGAACCTTAGAAAGAATAAAAATCCAGAAAATTACCTTCAAGATCTATTCACCAAAAATATGTAATTTTCCCCTTCTTGATTCCTTGCAATTTGATGTAGATTTGATGAAATTGATGCTTAGGTTTTGTAAAGGATGGAAAGATGATGCAAATGATGTAATCTTTGTGGAAAAAGATTCAAAAATCAGCAAGGAATTGAAGAGAAAAGATGAAGAGAAAGTGGAGAGAAAATGAGAGAAAAAGATGAGAGAAAAATGAGGAAAAAATTTTTTTGAGAGAAAATGATTAAAAATCAAATTAAAGTAATTAAAAATATATTTTGGTGAATAAATCATCATTAAAAATTAGAAATGGGTTTATGGCCCTTTAAGGATTCTAAGTTTAGCTTGCTTTTCAATTTAGTCACTAAAACATTGATATTTTCGAAAATTACCAAAATTATCCTCCAAATTTTTCCAAAAATCACAAATTGGTCATTTATGCATAATTAAGCATAATTAAAAATCATTATAAAATCCAAATTATTTTCTTTTAATTTTGAAATATATTTTAAATATTTTAAACCACCTTCCAAATTATTATTTTCCTTAATTAAAAATACCCTTATTTTATTTTTCCCAGAATTAATGAACCGGAGAACCCGATTCGACCCGAATCGAATCCTCTTAACTAAGCCTAGACTAATAAACCAAAAAACGGGATGTTACAACTCTCCCCCTCTTAAGAAAATTTCGTCCTCGAAATTTACCTGAAGTAAACAAGTGAGGAAACTGCTCCTCCATGCTTTTCCTTGTTTCCCAAGTTACTTCTTTCATACCTCGGTGTTTCCAAAGCACTTTAACTAAATCTATGGTCTTCCCTCGAAGAACCTTTGTATCCACATCCAAAATCCTCACCGGTTCTTCTTCATAACTCATATCCTCTCTTAACTCAATCTCCTCAACCGGTACAACATGAGAAGGATCCGATCTATATCTACGAAGCATTGATACATGAAAAACATCATGCATCTTACGCAACTCCTCCGGCAACCTCAACCTATAAGCAACAGGACCAACACGCTCCAACACCTCATATGGTCCAATAAAACGTGGACTCAACTTCCCCTTACGTCCAAACCTCATTACCTTCTTCCATGGAGAAACCTTAAGAAACACTTTGTCCCCAACATCATACTCCATCTCCCTATGCTTCAAATCGGCATAGGACTTCTGCCTATCCGAAGCTTCCTTAAGTTTAGTACATATCAACTTAACTTTCTCATCCTTATCCTTAAACACTTGAGGCAAAGAAACATACTTCTGTCCAACTTCCTTCCAACACAAAGGTGTACGACACTTACGCCCATACAACGCCTCAAACGGTGCCATCTGTATACTCGTCTGAAAACTATTATTATAAGCAAACTCTACCAACGCAATTGCTTCTCCCAAGAACCTTGAAACTCGATAATACAACATCTCAACATATCCTCCAAAGTCTGTATAACACGCTCAGATTGTCCATCCGTCTGTGGATGATAAGCCGTACTAAAGCTAAGCCTCGTACCTAAAGCTGTTTGCAAACTCCTCCAAAACTTAGATGTAAACTGCGGATCTCTATCCGATATGATCGACTTAGGCACCCCATGCAACCTTACCACCTCAGAAACATACAAATCTGCCAACTTATCCATGGAGTACGTCGTATGCACGGTAAGAAAATGTGCACACTTCGTAAACCTATCAACAATCACCCATATAGAATCCTTTTTAGACGGTGTTAAAGGTAACCCGTCACAAAATCCATGGTGATTCTCTCCCATTTCCATTCCGGAACTTGAACCAGTTGTAACAAACCTGCAGGGAACTGATGTTCAGCTTTCACCCGCTGACACACCATACAACGAGAAACAAACTCCATCACATCTCTCTTTAAACCAACCCAAAAGTACACACTTTTGAGATCTCTATACATCTTCACACTATCCGGATGCATAGCAAACGTAGTATGAGCCTCCACCAAGATAACTTGCCTCAACTCCTGATCATCTGGTACCACAATTCGACCTCTAAAACACAACACCTCATCATCATCAAAATGATAACCGGTCGGCCTACCCTCAGCAATATCCTCCACAAAAGGTACCAAAGCCTCATCCTCCAACTGTTTCACCTTGACCATCTTAACCAAAACAGGTTTTACTTGCAACTCCTCCACTAAACCACCTTCCTTAGAGATACTCAATCTAGCAAACATTGCTCTCAACTCAACCGCCGCCTTACGGCTCAAAGCATCGGCCACCACATTGGCTTTCCCCGGATGATACTCAATAGATAAATCATAATCCTTAAGCAACTCCATCCATCTTCGTTCCCTAAGATTCAAATCCTTTTGTGACATGAGATACTTCAAACTCTTATGATCCGTGTATATATAGTACACTTCTCTCCATACAAATAATGTCTCCAAATCTTCAAAGCAAAAACCACCGCCGCTAACTCCAAATCATGAGTCAGATAATTCTTTTCATGCTCCCTCAACTGTCTAGAAGCATAAGCTACAACTTTCCCTTCTTGCATCAAAACACACCCAAGACCAATGTATGATGCATCACTATAAACCACGAAATCCTTACCGGACTCGGGTTGAACCAACACCGGTGCACTAGTCAACACTTCCTTCAACTTCTCAAAACTCTTTTGTTGACTTTCTTTCCACTCAAAAGGAACCTTCTTTTGCAACAACTTGGTCATAGGAGCAGCAATGCTCGAAAAACCCTCAACGAACCTACGATAATACCCAGCCAAGCCTAGGAAACTCCGAACCTCCGACACCGATCTCGGTTGCTTCCAACCTATAACAGTCTCTATCTTCTTTGGATCAACACTAATACCCTTTTCCAACACCACATGACCAAGAAACACCACATTTTTTAACCAAAACTCACACTTACTCAACTTAGCATACAACTGGTTCTCCTTCAACGCTTGCAACACCAACCGTAAATGCCGATCATGATCTTCCTCGGTACGTGAATACAGGAGGATATCATCTATGAACACTACCACAAACTGATCCAAATAATCGTAAAACACCCGATTCATCATATCCATAAAAGCAGCATGGGCATTTGTCAAACCAAACGGTATCACCAAAAACTCATAATGACCATACCTTGTCCGAAAAGCCGTTTTCAACACATCCTCCTCTTTCGCTTTCAACTGGTAGTACCCCGATCTCAAATCAATCTTCGAGAACACACTTGCTCCTCGAAATTGATCAAACAAATCATCAATCATCGGCAAAGGATACTTATTCTTCACGGTCAACTTATTCAATTGCCGATAATCAATGCACATCCTCATTGTGCCATCTTTCTTCTTCACAAACAACACCGGTCTACCCCAAGGTGACACACTCGGTCGTATAAAACCACGATCAAGCAACTCTTGCAATTGCATCTTTAACTCCTTTAACTCCTTAGGTGCCATGCGATAAGGAGCAATGGACACCGGATTAGTACCAGCATAAAGCTCGATACTAAACTCCACTTCACGATCGGGAGGTAATCCTGACAACTCCTCAGAAAAAACTTCCGGAAAGTCACATACTGTTCGAATGTCCTACACCCGAACCTCTCCTATCCCCGGATTCATCATATAAGCTAGATATGCTACTCCACCATGTTGCATCAACTTTTCCACTTGTAAAGCCGAAACCATATTAGACAAGAATCCCGTATACTCACTCTTCACCACAACCTCACTACCATCCAACAACCTCAAAGTAACCCGTTTCTTTTCAAAATCCACTACAGCTCTATGCTCCGTCAACCAGTCAACCCCCAAAATAAGATCAAAACCATGAAACGACAACTCCATCAAGTCAACCTCAAAGACATGTCCTTGCACCTCCAACGGACATCTCCTATACAACCTTTTTACGGTCACTTTCTCACCCAAAGAACTAGTAACCACAAATCCCACATCTAAAACATCAACAGGGATATCCAACATATATGCATGCTTACTCAAAACATAAGAATGAGTAGATCCCGAATCTATCAAAGAAAACAACGGTACATTCCGTAAAGAAAAAGTACCTGCAACCACATCTGTAGCATTACGGGTCCCGCGCTGAGCATAAACTCTACGTCCATCTCCCTGTCTCTGGAAAGGACCTCTACCACCACCGCGTCCTCTGTCAGGTACCACGGCAACCTCAGCTCGGTTACCAGCCTCACCAGCAAACCTTGGACAATCCCTCTTCCTGTGATCCTTAGATCCACAACCAATGCAGGCACCAGTGGCCCACCAACACTCTCCCGGATGGCGTCGAGAACACAAATTACAAATTGCTGCATCACCACCACCTCTACCATACTGCTGAGCACGTCCGCCGTGTCCAAAATCACCTCGGCGTCGATCTGCTCTATATCGGTTGTCCCGAAACCTCTTACCCCTATTACCTTGGGTACTAGCCTCAGCAGGCCTCTTCCCAACATCGGAAGACTTCCTAGCCTCCCTCAGAGACTCCTCAACATCCTTAGCCTGATTCACGAGTACATCAAACTCAGTGTACTCCGCGGCCAACAAGTATGTCTTAATCCCCGGATCCAAACCATATCGGAACCTATCACATCTCTTATGCTCCGTAGGAACCAATTCCGGAGCATAATGACTCAACCGGATAAACTGTATCTCATAATCAACAACACTCCTAGTACCCTGCACCAAGGACATAAACTCCCTCTTTCGCGCATCCTCGTACTGCGGACCCAAAAACTTCCGCACAAAGGCGGTCCTGAAGTACTCCCAAGTCAAGTTAGCAACTGCTACACCCGCTCTCGTGGTAGTCCACCATCTATAAGCATCCCCCTGAAGCAGAGAGACCACACAACCCAACCTACGGGCATCCTGACAGTCCATCTGATCCAATATCTTCTCGGTACTAGCCAACCACTCCTTAGCTGCACTCGGATCAAATCCACGGAACTCAACACCTCCAAGCTACGTAAATTCTCTAACGGTAGCCCTAGGGTAACTACAACAGCAGGTGCGGGAGCCAGTACTTGTACTCCAGCCATAACTGCCTAAAACGCACCCGTCATAGCCTGTATGAACGGTGCAAAGTCTCTGAACTGACCTCCCACTGGAACCGGAGGCACACCAGCAGGTGGCACGCCAACTGGTGGAGGAGGTGGAAGCGGTTTCTCCCTCACATTCGCCTCTCCCTCGGCCTGACCATCGGTGATCAAGCTCGCGGTAGCACGTGTCTCACGTCTCGGAGGCATTATCCAAAAACTTCCAACATGCAATTTAAAACATAACATTAAGACATAATAAACTTACATTCGGGCAAGATCCAAGGGAAACCGAAGAACATCTAAAAACATGTTGGCATTGGCAATGTGTAACCGACCACCTCTTTTACTCATAATCATTCTAGGTGCACTCACAATCTATACGTATGCATGCAACATCAACATATCATGTTCAATCTAACATTCTAACAAACCAACACAAAACATGGAAAACCAATACATACTTTGACAAACCAACAACGCATTATATAAACCAACATCACATTTTATTCAACCTGGCTCTGATACCACCAAATGTAACCCCCTTAGCCCGGCTTAGATGGAACCAACACTAATGGGTCACACGGGGAATATCGAACCAAACCCATGAGGGTCTAATCCAATAAATGACCCTGAAAACCGTAACACTTTTATTTATCTAGATGCACGATTAATCTCCTATGTGTAATTAACTCAAGTAACACCAAGACGGACATAATTCAACCATTATAAGTCGATCTAATAGATGCGTACATGATTAGGGACCAAAATGTAAGGAACTAATTTTGCATCACCATATTCACAATCAATCCATCGGATAACAATTAAGCAAGCTTAACACATTCACCATACAATTCAGATCAAACGAGATATCTTAGTTAATCGATTTTACGTCCTAGCATTTATGGACTTAATTGCAAAGTATGCAATATTAGGTATTTCATCCATCTTATATCATTCGTTGTGTGTTCGGGTTAAAACATGAATCATGGTATCACAATATCTCCCAAAATTACTCATAAATCCACTATATTTGCTTACTAAATTAAATCCTACGTTTCATGCATTTAAAACTCTCGAGTTGCCCTTTCTAAGCTAGGTGTCTCGAAACAGCCTTGGGGTGTTTCGGTAAACATGTGCCCAGTGAACTCATGGTTCGAACTATGGTCACCTGTTTCGAAACAACCATAGGGTGTTTCGGAACAACCATGTCCATTAGCTTTTGGTACCGAACCCTGGTTCGATACAGTCATCCAAATATGCATAGGGGTATCGATACTGCCACAGGGTGTTTTGATACCCCCTGTATTCGGGACTGGGTAAGACGTATTAAGCTCATCAAAACCAACCCAAGTGAAAACTTTAATAACCCGAAACTATATGCAACATTCCTAGGCATCACCATCAACATAAACACACCTTAAAACATTTGGAAAGATCACAAGGAGACCTATAGGCATGCTTCCTAAGAATGACTAGCAACATAACAATCATGCTAGAACATGCTTCAACAACTCAAACAAATCCAAAGTTCAACAATTAACAATCAAACAATGATGGTCTTATTACAACATGAAACAAAGTGTAAGTACTAACTCCTCACATAGGTTGTGCTACACATTGCCTTGCCCAATTTATTTGCCAAAAAAACATACCAAATTCAAAGTGATCTTCCCCTTGGTTTCCTTGCCTCGAACGTAACTCCAAGTACCTTTATTTCTCTGCATTGATAAAAAGAGAGCTTAAGCAAACATGCTTAGTGAGGTAGCTCCACAAAAGATCATCAATGCATCAATTTAAACCATGAAGAAAGCATAATTTGCAATACTTTGTTAAATCATGCATGCTAATATCTCATGCTCATGTTCTTTAAACCAAATGCATCCTTGAGTTCACATAACCTTATCAAAACAATTTATAAATGATGCTCAAGCTTCTTCTCAAATTCATGTATGTATATTGGCATTCTAGTGACCACTTTAATGTGAACCTTGAGCTCACCGAATACACGGATCCATGAGACCATTGTCTTGTCATGACACAAAGTCACCATTGACATAACACTAAGTCACAATTGACATGACACGAAGTCACCATTAGTACTATCACGCATGATCGGACACATAGTCACCCTTGTTACGTGTAGGCGGCTCTACCACGTATGGTTGGACACAAAGTCACCCTTGTTACGTGTAGGCAATATTCTGTATTCTCAGTTTTGATTATAGTGCACTTAAGACAATCCTAATGACATGTCATTTGTATTTGAATCTAAAGTTAGTGTCACTAAGCCAATATCATAATCAAATGTGCATGATAAATTGCTGCTCATAATGCATGCATAATATGTTCAATAAATGAATCAAAGCCATGCCCAAAGGCACCATCATGTATAAGGCAAATAACCATATTGTATTCCAAAACATTTCTCATATTTTTCCATAATCATGGATGCTAAATAAGCTATATATTTCAGCAAGTATCTACCATGTATGCATCAATTCAAAATATGCTCATGCATTTCCATAAATTCCATTGCATTACCAATAAAATACCTTTGTCAAAAATAGCCGAAACTCATATCGGTTTATCAAAAACAATTACATTACTTACTCTTGAACTATGGAAGGTTTTCACACTCTTCCATAGTCCTCAAAAACAGTACCGTACCAAACGCGATTCACTTTAAATCCGAAATCACTCACCAATAAGCGAAACGAGCTTTCGTCGCTCTCCGATAATCGCACCAACGCACCAGCAATCAAGTACCTTCTTATACCTCTTCTACAACATTAAAAACAGAGTATTCTCACATCATAATATGCTCAAACCAACAGCCATACCCGATCACCAATAAACTACCGAAAACTTAGCCGAAAAGACCGTAAACAAAGCCGAAACACATCCGAACAACATCAGCCCAAAACCTAATGAATCTAACATCTAATCCACCTCAATTATGATCCAAAAACACATCCAAACCATCCTTATATCTCCAGCAACATTTAAGCATCTAAAACAGCCCATAAAACAACCGAAAAACACTTTAAAACTACACCGATTGCATTATTCCGGGATTAAATTAATGTACTATCAAATGAAGATTCAATTAATCATTTAATTAACATAAAAACACAATTGAATCCATCTAATTCCAGCATTACATGAGATCCAAAAAGATTTCACAAAAACTTCCACAAAACACTAGATCTAACATTAAAAACATAGAATCAAATTTTTATTCAAAGATTAGTAAGCTAATACTTAGGAATTTCAATAAAGAACCTTAGAAAAGAATAAAAATCCAGAAAATTACCTTCAAGATCTATTCACCAAAAATATGTAATTTTCCCCTTCTTGATTCCTTGCAATATGATGTAGATTTGATGAAATTGATGCTTAGGTTTTGTAAAGGATGGAAAGATGATGCAAATGATGTAATCTTTGTGGAAAAAGAAGGAATTGAAGAGAAAAGATGAAGAGAAAGTGGAGAGAAAATGAGAGAAAAAGATGAGAGAAAAATGAGGAAAAAGTGGTTTTGAGAGAAAATGATTAAAAATCAAATTAAAATAATTAAAAATATATTTTGGTGAATAAATCATCATTAAAAATTAGAAATGGGTTTATGGCCCTCTAAGGATTCTAAGTTTAGCTTACTTTTCAATTTAGTCACTAAAACATTGATATTTTCGAAAATTACCAAAATAATCCTCCAAATTTTTCCAAAAATCACAAATTGATCATTTATGCATAATTAAGCATAATTAAAAATCATTATAAAATCCAAATTATTTTCTTTTAATTTTGAAACATATTTTAAATATTTTAAACCACCTTCCAAATTATTATTTTCCTTAATTAAAAATACCCTTATTTTATTTTTCCCAGAATTAATGAACCGAAGAACCTGATTCGATCCGAATCAAATCCTCCTAACTAAGCCTAGACTAATAACCCCCAAAACGGGATGTTACAGGTTTGATTTGATAAACAACCCTAAAACCGTTATATATTTTTTTATTTTATCTTACTAGATGCACGATCTTATTCCTATGTGACAAGGTCTCATACAAAGCATTGTTGGTAACACATTAATTAAAAACAACCATCCAATTAAACACTAACATAGATTAAGGACTAAAACGTAAAACTTTTAAATCCTATTAACAAAATATAAATTTTCTTCATCAAAGTTCAATTAAACATACAAGAGTTCCTCACAGCAAATTTCAACTCAAACGGATCATTCTAACATCATTAATTGCATGTTCCTCTAATTTAGGGACCAAAATGTAAATCTTCCAAAATACAAGGACTTCATCCAAAGTAGATTAACCATCTTGAAATTAAATCAACTTTATGCATGCATGCAAAATTTCAGCTCAAAATAACATCTGCAAGTACCTTAATCGAACAAAGAAGATATTCGGGACTAAAATATAATTTCTAGCAACTTTCAATTCTAGGTGATCAAAGGTTTCGAAACCTTCCCATAGGTTCTGAAACTTTTTGAAAAAGGTTTAGAAACTTTCTTGGAAAGTTTCAAAACTTCTCGCGTCCAATAGCTTCCCAGAATTGAATCTGCCCGCAAGATTTCAAAACCTTGTGAAAGTTTCGAAACTATTTGACAAACATTTCGGAACCTTCACCCAAAGGTTTCGAAACTTTAGGTCTGGAACCAAAAGTTTCGTTACACTAAGTGCACACCAACTACTCAATACTCAACCATTAATTAGAACCACTAAATGCATCAATCCTAAATATAATTAGTAACATATGGCACGTAATCAACAACGTCACGGACATCAATCAAGCTATAGGCATGCTTCCAAGAGAATGATTAACAACATAACAATCATGAAAGTTCACACATCAACAATCCATACAATCCCAAAGCTCCTCACATAGGTTGTGTTACACATTGCCTTGCCCATTATATTTGCCAAAAACATACCAAATTCAAAGTGATTCTTCCCCTTGGTTTCCTTGCCTCGAACGAAGCTCCAAGTGCCTTTATTTCTCTGCATGGATGAAAAGAGAGCTTAAACAAACATGCTTAGTGAGGAAGCTCTACACAAGTCATCAATGCATCTATTTTAAACCATGTTAAAACCATAATTTGTAATACATTGTTAAATCATGCATGCTAACATCTCATGCTCATGTTCTTTAAATCATATGCATCCTTGAGTTTACATATCCTTGTCAAAACAATTTATGAATGATGCACAATGTCCATTTCAAATTCATGTATGTATATTGGCATTCTAGTGACCATTTTAATGTGAACCTTGAGCTCACCGAATACACGGATCCATGAGACCATTGTCTCGTCATGACACGAAGTCACCATTGACATGACACGAAGTCACCATTAGCACTACCACGCACGATCGGACACATAGTCATCCTTGTTACGTGTAGGCGGCTCTACCATGCACGGTAGGACACAAAGTCACCATTGTTACGTGTAGGCAATATTCTGTATACTCAGTTTTGATTATACTGCACTTAAGAAAATCCTAATGACATGTCATTCGTATTCGAATCTAAAGTTAGTGCCACTTAGCCAATATCATAATCAAATGTGCATGATAACTTTCTGTTCATAATGCATGCATAATATGTTCAACAAATGAACCAAAAGTCATGCCCAAAAGGCACCATCATGTATAAGGCAATTAACCATATTGTATTTCAAATCATATAACTTGCTGCTCATAATTCATGCGTAATATGTTCAACAAATGAATCAAAAGCCGTGCCCAAAGGCACCATCATATATAAGGCAAATAACCATATTGTATCCCAAATTGTTTCTCATAATTTTTCATAATCATGGATGCTAAATAAGCTATGCATTTCAGCAAGTAATTCTCATGTATGCACCATTTCAAAACATGCTCATGCATTTCCATAAATCTCATTGCATTACCAATATAATGCCTTTATCAAATGTAGCCGAAACTCATATCGGTTTATCAAAAACATTTACTTTACTTACTCTTGAACTATGGAAGGTTTTCACACTCTTCCATAGTCCCCAAAAACAGTACCGTACCAAATACGATTCGCTTTAAATCCGAAATCACTCACCAACAAGCGAAACGAGCTTTCACCGATCTCCGATGATCGCACCAATGCACCAGCAATCAAGTACCTTCTTGTACCTCTTCTACAATATTAAAAACAGAGTATTCTCACATCATAACATGCTCAAACCAACAGCCATATCCGATCACCGTTAAACTACCGAAAACTTAGCCGAAAAGACCGTAAACTAAGCTGAAATGCATCCGAACAACATCAGCTCAAAACCTAACGAATCTAACATCTAATCCACTTCAATTATGATCCAAAACCATATCCAAACCATCCTTATATCTCCAGCAACATTAAAGCATCTAAAACAGCCCATAAAACAACCGAAAAACACCTTAAAACTACATCGATTTCATTATTCCGGGATTAGATTAATGTGAAATCAAATCAAGACTCAATTAATCATTTAATTAACATAAAACACAATTGAATCCATCTAATTCCAGCATTGAATGAGATCCAAAAAGATTCCACAAAAACGTCCACAAAAACACTAGATCTAACATTAAAACATAGAATTAAGTTTTTATTAAAAGATTAGCAAGCTAATACTTGGGAATTTTAATAAAGAACCTTAGAAAAGAATAAAAATCCAGAAAATTACCTTCAAGATCTATTCACCAAAAAGATATAATTTCCTCTTCTTGATTCCTTGCAATTTGATGTTGATTTGATGAAATTGATGCCTAGGTTTTGTAAAGGATGGAAAGATGATGCAAATGATGTAATCTTTGTTGAAAAAGATGCAAAAATCAGCAAGGAATTGAAAAGAAAAGATTAAGAGAAAGTGAAGAGAAAATGAGAGAAAAGTAGTTTTGAGAGAAAATGATTAAAAATATCTAATTAAAGTAATTAAAACACATTTTGGTGAATAAATCATTATTAAAAATTAGAAATGGGTTTATGGACCTCTAAGGATTCTAAGTTTAGCTTGCTTTTCAATTTAGTCACTAAAACATGTAATTTTTCGAAAATTACAAAATAAGTCCTCCAATTTTTCCAAAAATTACAAATTGGTCATTTATGCATAATTAAGCATAATTAAAAATCAATATAAAATCCAAATTATTTTCTTTTAATCTTGAAACATATTTTCAATATTTTAAACCATATTCCAAAATTATTATTTTTCCTAATTAAAATATTCTTATTTATTTTTCCCCAGAATAATGAACCGGAAAACCCGATTCAACCCGAATCGAATTCTCCAAACTACTAACCCCAAAATCGAGATGTTACAGACATAGTTGAAGATAATCTATATGTGCCACAAGGAAGGAAAATGAAATACAACGTAGAAGATCGCAAGAAGATGGAGCTAAATTACAAGACTTTGCAAATCCTCTTTTGTGCATTTAGCCCCAATATTTGTGAGAAGAGGTTTTCTTATGAAGACACCAAGAAAGTTTGAGACAAGATCGATGTTACATTTAAGGGGAAAAACGATGTAAATGAGACAAATATTGGACTCCTTAACCTAGAGTATGAGAATTTCAAGATGGATCCAGAAGAAAACATTTCAAAGATATTTGATTGATTTTCCACCATCACAAATAGACTCAAGGGCTATGAAAATCATTTCGAAAGAAAAGTTTGTTTGAAAGCTTATCTACTTCTTATCCGAGTCATGGGACTCAAAGAAGACCATCTTCATCGAAGCCAATGATCTAAAGACTCTCAAGCTTAATGAATTCATGGGGTCACCCCTCACACATGAAATATTGAAGAAAGGAAGAGAAGATGATAGGAAAAAAGAAGAGATAAGAATGATGGGGAAGAAGAAAGTCTTGGATCTTGCCGTGAATGTCAACACTATTGCTATCAAATCCTCCAAGTTCATTCATCTAGAAGAATCAAGTAAGACGGATAATGATGAAGATGAATAGATAACCCAACTTTTCATGTATTTTTCCCTATTCATGAAGAATGACTTGAATATATCTTCAAAGTACGAATCAAAGAAGAAGATGAAGAATTACCATAAGTCAATGAAAAAAGGGATCATATTCATAGAAGAAAGCATATGTGGTCACTTGGAGTAATGAGAACTTCACTTAAGATGAGGTAACCCACCTACGCTTGGTGGCCCTCAATAAGGTAGGGTTAGCTTTTAACTCATACACTAAATTGACTTTTGAGTTTAAAGTTTTATTTTCTAAAAACAAAAAAATTGATTTCAAAGCTAAAGTTAGAAAATGATTTGCTTTCAAAAACCAATTTCGAATTTAAAGCAAGATTAAAAGAATTTGAACTTAAAGTCTTGGATTTACAAAACTTGCTTCAAAAAATGGGGAAAAAAATCTTCAATACATTTTAGATAATTTTAAGAACGAAAAATATTTGATTTCCAAAGAGCTTGAAAAGAAAAATAATTTGAGAAAATTAAATTTTTATGATAAATAATCTATTGCCCTAGATTTATAAATTAAAAATATTTTAGAAGTGTTTGGGTCCTAAAAGGATTAATCACTTCATCTAAAAAGGATGAAATTAAAAAAATGGATTCCTAAGGGGTAAAAAATTTGGATTATACTAATGTCAAAGGTTCCAAAGCAATTTGGATACCAAAAATTACTTGATTGTCTTGCTTTAGCTATGATGGATGGTCCGTATTGTGTAATACTATAAATTACGCGAAAATATGTGCAAGTATACACAATCATACAAGTAATAAAGGGTGAGTGAGTATCATTCTCGCGTGGATCGGGAGGAAATTTAAATCAATTTTGTTAAGGCAAAAAAGAACACTAACTATAAAGGAAATAAAGACAATGGTATGAATAGCTCGAAATGTAATGACAAATGGTGTAAATGTATGGTGGAGCGTGGTTAAGGTATAATGATGAAAATGCTATGACAATTTTAAAACAAACAAGCAAGCAATTAAAATTGTCAAGGCAAAATGAAATAGATGGTGAAGTAAATGTGTGAAAGCAGTGTGAAGTGTATAGAAATGTGATTGCAAGTAAACAAGTAAGCAGAGAAAACACTTTGTAAATGCCAAGGTAAAAGCGAAATGAGAAAACGTGAGTAAGAAATATGACGTAATAATCCTCAATTGATAAGCTCTATTGGAATGAATGATGGATTTCTTATAGACTTCTTAAACAACACTCCTCTGAACAACTAGATGTTATATGGCTTATTAACTCGACAAAGTTTTCTGAAGTGCTCTATCTCACTCGAGTCAAAGGAACCTGACAGTCTAAAATGCCACGATATCTCCTCTTGGTCTCAGCAGTAACATTTATCCTATCGATAAAGCACACTCCTCTTAGTCGTTGAAACCTCAACTTAAGTCTCTCTTGAGCACCTAAGGTCAGGTTAGGCTCTAGTTGCAGTCTAAAACCCATTGCTTATGTCGATTGTAACCCTCTTAGCCCGGCCTAGACGAAACTGACACTAACGGGTCACACGGGGAATATCAAACCAAACCCGTGAAGGTTCGATTCGATAAACAACCCTAAAACCGCTATATATTTTTTTATTTTTATTATCTTACCTAGATGCGCAATCGTTTTCCTACGTGACAAGGTCTCACACAAAGCATTATCGGTAACATATTAACTAAAAACAAACATCTGATTAAACACTTGAGTAGATGGACTAAAACGTAAAACTTTTAAATTCAGTTAGTAAAGTAGAAATTCTTTCAATCAATGTTCAATTAAACATACAAGAGTTCCTCATAGCAAATTTCAACTAAAACGGATCATTCTATCATCATCAATTGCATGATCTTCTAATTTAGGGACCAAAATGTAAATGTTCCAAAATATAAGGACTTAATCCAAATTAGGCTTACCATCTTGAAATTAAATCAACTTTATACTTGCATGCAAAATTTCAGCTTAAAATAACATCGGTAAGCACCTTAATCGAACAAAGGAAGATATCTGGGACTAAAGTATAATTTCTAGCAACTTTCAATTCTTGGTGATCAAAGGTTTCGAAACCTTCCCAAAGGTTTCAAAACTTTTTGAAAAAGATTTCGAAACTTTTCTAGAAAGTTTCGAAACTTTTCGCGTCTAGTAGCTATCCAGAATTGAAATTGCCTCCAAGGTTTCGAAACCTTGTGAAGGTTTTGAAACTATTTGACAAAGGTTTTGGAACCTTCACCCAACGGTTTCGAAACTTTGGGTCTGGAACCAAAAGTTTCATTACACGAAGTGCATACCAACTACTCAATACTCAACCATTAATTAGATCCACTAAATGCATCAATCCTAGGCATATTTAGTAACATATGGCACATAATCAATAGCGACACGAACATCAATCAAGCTATAGACATGCTCCCTAGGAATTGATTAACAACATATCAATCATACTAGTACATGCTTCAACAATCCAAACAATTCCAAAGTTCAACAATTATCAATCAAACAATAATGGTCTTATTACAACATAAACCAAAGCCTAAGTACACATTCCTCACATAGGTTGGGTTACATATTGCCTTGCTCAATTTGTTTCCCATAAACATACCAAATTCAAAGTGATTCTTCCCCTTGGTTTCCTTGCCTCGAACGAAGCCTCAAGTGCCTTTATTTTTCTACAAGGATGAAAAGAGAGCTTAAGCAAACATGCTTAGTGAGGAAGCTCTACACAAATCATCAATGCATCAATTTAAAACCATGATGAAACCATAATTTGCAATACATTATCAAAACATGCATGCTAACATCTCATGCTCATAATCTTTAAACCATATGCATCCTTGAGTTTACAAAACCTTGTCAAAACAATTTATAAATAATGTACAATCTTCTTCTCAAATTCATGTATGTATATTGGCTTTCTAGTGACCACTTTAATGTGAACCTTGAGCTCACCGAATACACGGATCCATTGTAGAGACCATTGTCCCGTCATGACACGAAGTCACCATTGACATGACACGAAGTCACCATTGGCACTACCACGTACGATTGGACACATAGTCACCCTTGTTACGTGTAGGCAGCTCTACCACGCACGGTTGGACACAAAGTCACCCTTGTTACGTGTAGGCAATATTCTGTATTCTCAATTTTGTTTATAGTGCACTTAAGGCAATCCTAATGACATGTCATTCGTATTCGAATCTAAAGTTAGTGTCACTAAGCCAATATCATAATCAAATGTGCATGATAACTTGTTGCTCATAATACATGCATAATATGTTCAACAAATGAACCAAAAGCCATGCCCAAAGGCACCATCATGTATAAGGCAATTAACCATATTGTATTCCAAATCATATAACTTGTTGCTCATAATGCATGCATAATATGTTCAACAAATGAACCAAAAGCCATACCCAATGGCACCATCATATATAAGGCAAATAACCAAATTGTATCCCAAATTATTTTTCATAATTTTTCATAATAATGGATGCTAAATAAGATATGCATTTCAGCAAGTAATTCTCATGTATGCACCATTTCAAAACATACTCATGCATTTTCATAAATCTTATTGCATTACCAACATAATGCCTTTATAAAATGTAGCCGAAACTCATATCGGTTTATCATAAACAATTACTTCACTTACTCTTGAACTATGGAAGGTTTTCACACTCTTCCATAGTTCCCAAAATAGAACCTACCAAACGTGGATCTCTTTAAATCCGTAATCACTCACCAAACATGTGTATTTGACTAAGTTGGTTTGAATTATGTTGAAATCATATGTAAAGGTTTGTCATGCTGATAAGGTAAGCTTGAGTTTTAATTTTCTTTGGGTTATTATTAGTAGTAAAGGTACCAAGAATGTAGTCGGAAAGAATCATCATAAGTTTGGTAGTAAGTTCTATCGATGGTATGGAGTTTTCTTATGAGGGTTGTTGGATCAATCGTTTGTTTGAGTACGGTTTTCTTGGGTTCCTAAGCCCCATTAGAAAGATGTGTGAGTGGTATATCAATAACATGATAAGATTTGAGAGTTTTTAGGACCGACATAGGTTGTTGTTTGGATGTTGGGTTTTATCATTCATAGGTAAATGGATGATATGTTGTGATGCTGTGATATGGTTAGTATGACTCGTAATAAGGTTGTTGTTGTTGGTGGAGCTTGCTTAAAACACCGTCGACAGTTTGTGCAAAGTTAGTCTGAAGTTTGTTGTGTGGAGTGGAGGTTGGTGATAGGCTTAGTTGGTTATCTGGTATGTGGGAGGATGTCAATTAAGGTTAGTTTGTTGGTGATGGTATGAAAACCGTGGTGGTTATCAAGAGTTGGTTATCAACCTTATGGGGTTTTCTTTTGAGTTATGTTTTCTATAGAGGTTGAGATGGTATGGTGGTTTGTGCATTGTTGCTAGGGTGTGAGGAAGGAATTGGTTGGTTGTCCGAAGAGGGTAAGTGTGGGTTGTCTGTTGCGTACCATCCGAGAAAAGCTAAGGTGATGGCTGAATCTTTGAGCCGTAAGACGGTGATTGAGTTGAGAGTGACGTTTGCTAAGTTGAGTATTTCAAAGGAAGGTGGTTGAGTGGTGGAGTTGTAAGTAAAGCCTATCTTAGTTGGGATGATAAGGTGAAACAGTTAGAGGATGGGACGTTGGTACCTTTTGTGGAGGATATGGCTAGGGGTAGATCGACCGAGTATCGTTTTGATGAGGAGGAGATGTTGTGGTTTAGGGGTCGGGTTATGGTGCCCGATGATCAAGAGTTGAGGCAAGCTATCTTGGTAGAGACTCATACTAGACCGTTTGCTATGCATCCGGGTAGTGTGAAGATGTATAGAGATCTTAAAAGTGTGTACTTTTGGGTTGGTTTAAAGAAAGATGTGACGGAGTTTGTTTCTCGGTGTGTGGTGTGTCAACGGGTGAAAGCTGAACATCAGTTTCCTGCAGGTTTGTTGCAACCGGTTCAAGTTCCGGAATGGAAATGGGAGAGGATCACCATGGATTTTGTGACGGGGTTACCTTTAACACCGTCCAAAAAGGATTCCATATTGGAGATTGATGATGGGTTTACGAAGTGTGCACATTTTCTTTCCGTGCATACGACGTACTCCATGGATAAGTGGGCAGACTTGTATGTTGCTGAGGTGGTAAGGTTGCATAGTGTGCCTAAGTCCATCATAACGGATAGAGACCCGCGGTTTACATCCAAGTTTTGGAGGAGTTTGTAGACAGCTTTGGGTACAAGGCTTAGTTTTAGTACGGCTTATCATCCATAGACGGATGGACAGTCTGAGTGTGTTATTCAGACTTTGGAGGATATGTTGAGGTGTTGTATCATCGAGTTTCAGGGTTCTTGGGAGAAACAGTTGCCGTTGGTAGAGTTTGCTTATAATAACAGTTTTCAGACGAGTATACAGATGGCACCGTTTGAGGCGTTGTATGGGCGTAAGTGTCGTACACCTTTGTGTTGGAAGGAAGTTGGACAGAAGTATGTTTCTTTGCCTCAAGTGTTGAAGGATACGGATGAGAAGGTTAAGTTGATATGTGCTAAACTTAAGGAAGCTTCGGATAGGCAGAAGTCCTATGCCGATTTGAGACGTAGGGAGATAGGGTGTGGTGTTGGAGACAAAGTGTTTCTTAAGGTTTCTCCGTGGAAGAAGGTGATGAGCTTTGGACGTAAGAGTACGTTGGGTCATCGTTTTATTGGACCATATGAGGTATTGGTGCGTGTTGGTTCTGTTGCATAAAGGTTGAGGTTGCCAAGGGAGTTGAGTAAGATGCATTATGTGTTTCAAGGTATCAGTGCTTCGTAAGCATTGTTCAGATCATTTTCATGTTGTTCTAGTTGAGGAGTTTGAGTTAAGAGGGGATATGAGTTGTGAGAAGGAACCAGTGAGGGTTTTGGATGTGGATACAAAGGTTTTTCGAGGAAGAATCATAGTTTTGGTTAAAGTGCTTTGGAAACACCAAGGTGTTGAAGAGGTAACTTGGGAGACATGGAAAAGTATGGAGGAGCAGTTTCCTCACTTGTTTACTTGAGGTAAATTTCGAGGACGAAATTTTCTTAAGAGGGGGAGAGTTGTAACATCCCGTTTTTGGGGTTATTAGTTAGGCTTAGTTAGGTGAATTCGATTCGGGACGAATTGGGTTCTCCGGTTCATTAATTCCGGGAAAAATAAAATAAGGATATTTTTAATTAAGAAAAATAATAATTTGGAAGGTGGTTTGAAGTATTAAAAATATGTTTCAAATTAAAAGAAAATAATTTGGATTTTTAATAATGATTTTTTTTATTTATGCTTAATTATGCATAATGACCAATTTGTAATTTTTGGAAATTTGAGGGACTTAATATGTAATTTTCGGCCATAAAGATGTTTTAGTGACTAAATTGAAAAGCAAGCTAAACTTAGAATCCTTAGAGGGCCATAAACCCATTTTTAATTTTAATGATGATTTATTCACCAAAATAAATATTTTAATTACTTTAATTTGGCTTCTTAATCATTTTCTCCTAAAACTACTTTTTACCCATTTTTCTCTCATCTTTTTCTCTCATTTTCTCTCCATTTTCTCATCATCCTTTCTTCTCAATTCCTTGCTGATTTTTGCATCTTTTTACATCATTTGCATCATCCTTCCATCCTTTACAAAACTTATGCATTGATTTCATCAAATCTTCATCAAGTTGCAAGGAATCAAGAAGGGGAAAATCTCCTAATTTTGGTGAATAGATCTTAAAGGTAATTTTCTGGATTTTTTATTATTTTCTAAGGTTCTTTATTGAAATTCCCAAGTATTAGCTTGTTCATCTTTGAATAAACACTTGATTCTATGTTTTTAATGTTAGATCTAATATTTTTGTTATGTTTTTGTGAGATCTTTATGGATCTTGTTTAATGCTGGAAATTATATGGTTTCAATCATGTTTTTATGATGATTTAATGATTAATTGAGTCTTGATTTGAGATCACATTAATTAAATCCCGGAATAATGTAATCGGTGTAGTTTTAAGGTGTTTTTCGGTTGTTTTATGGGCTATTTTAGATGCTTAGATGTTGCTGGAGATATAAGGATGGTTTGGATGTGTTTCTGGATCATAATTGAAGTGGATTAGATGTTAGATTCGTTAAGTTTTGAGCTGATGTTATTCGGATGCGTTTCGGCTTAGTTTTCGGTCTTTTCGGCTAAGTTTTTGGTAGTTTAAAGGTGATCGGATATGGCTGTTGGTTTGAGCATGTTATGATGTGAGAATGCTCTGTTTTTAATGTTGTAGAAGAGGTACAAGAAGAAGCTTGATTGCTGGTGCGTTTGGTGCGATCATCGGAAAGCGGCGAAAGCTTGTTTGGCTTATTGGTGAGTGGTTTTTGGATTAAAAGCGCAATGCGTTTGGTACGTTCTATTTTTGGGGGCTATGGAAGAGTGTGAAAACCTTCCATAGTTTAAGAGTAAGTAAAGTATTTGTTTTTGATGAACCGATATGAGTTTCGGCAATTTTGACAAAGGTATTTTATTCGTAATGCAATGGGATTTATGGAAGTGCATGAGCATATTTTGAATTGATGCATACATGAGAGATACTTGCTGAAATGCATAGCTTATCTAGCATCCATGATTATGGAAAATTATGAGAAATGTTTTGGAATACAATATGGTTATTTGCCTATTATATGATGGTGCCTTTGGGCATGGCTTTGGTTCATTTGTTGAACATACTATGCATGCTTTATGAGCAGCAAGTTATATGATTTGAAATACAATATGGTTAATTGCCTTATACATGATGGTGCCTTTGGGCATGGCTTTGGTTCATTTGTTGAACATATTATGCATGCATTATGAGCAACAAGTTATCATGCACATTTGATTATGATATTGGCTTAGTGACACTAACTTTAGATCCGAATACGAATGACATGTTATTAGGATTGAGTGCACTATAAAATAAAGAGAATATTGAATTTGTCTACACGCGTAACAAGGGGACTTTGTGTCTAACGTGCGTGATAGACCCGTACGGAATATTTGCCTACACGCATAACAAGGGGACTTTGTGTCTAACGTGTGTGATAGAGCCGCCTACACGCGTAACAAGGGGACTTTGTGTCTAAACGAGCGTGGTAGTGCTAAAGTTGACTTAGTGTCATGGTAAAGTTGACTTTGTGTCATGATGGGGACTTTGTGTCCTGATGGGACGAATGTCTCAAGATCCGTGTATTCGGTGAGCTCAAGGTTCACATTAAGTGTTCACTAGAAAGCCAATATACATACATGAAATTGAGGAAAGGTTTGAGCATCTTTTGTAAATTGTTTGGACATGGTTATGTGAACTCAAGGATGCATATGTTTTAATGAAGTTGGATATAAAATTTTGGCATGCATGATTTGACAAGTATTGCACATTATGGTTTCTTCATGGTTTTAAATAAATGCATTGATGATTATTTGTGGAGCTATCTCACTAAGCAAGTTTGCTTAAGCTCTCTTTTCATCTTTGCAGAAAAATAAGGACACTTGGAGCTTCGTTCGGGGCAAGTAAACCAAGGGGGAAGATCACTTGAATTTTGGTACGATTTTGGCAAATAAATTGGGCAAGGCAATGTGTAAGGCAATTTATGAGAGAAGTGAGGATTTTAGGCATTATTTCATATTGTAATAAGACCATCATTGTTTGATATCAACTGTTGAACCTTGGATTGCTTGTATTGTTGAAGCATGTTCTAGCATGTGTATGTTGGATTGATATGTTGTAAATCACTTTTCTTAGGGAGCATGCCTATAGCTTGAATGATGTTCATGACGTAGTTGATTATGTGCCATATGTTGTTAAACATGTTTAGGATTGATGCATCTAGTGGTGGTATTTAATGGTTGAGTATTCAGCTCTTGGTGTGCACTTAGTGTAATGAAATATTTGGTTCCAGACCCAAAGTTTCGAAACCTTTGATTGAAGGTTCCGAAACTTTTGTTAAATAGTTTCGAAACCTTCACAAGGTTTCGGAACCTTTCGGGCAGTTTCAATTCTAGGAAGCTACTGGACGCGATAAGTTTCGAAACTTTCAAGGAAAGTTTCGAAACCTTTTGCAAAAAGTTTCAAAACCTTTGGGAAGGTTTCGAAACCTTTGATCACCTAGAATTGAAAGTTGCTAGAAGTTATATTTTGGTCCCGGTTAACTTCCTTTGTTCGATTAGGGTACTTACAGATGTTATTTTGAGCTGAAATTTTGCATGCTAGTATAAAGTTGATTTAATTTCAGGATGGTAATCCTAATTTCGATGAAATCCTTGTATTTTGGAAGATTTACATTTTGGTCCCTAAATTAGAGAAACATGCAATTAATGGTGTTAGAATGATCCGTTTGAATTGTAATTTTTTATGAAGAACTCTTGTATGTTTAATTGAACATTGATGGAGGGAATTTCTACTTTACTAATTGTATTTAAAAGTTTTACGTTTTAGTCCTTAATCCACATTAGTGTTTAATCGGATGGTTGTTGTAATTAATGTGTTTCCAATAATGCTTTGTTTGAAACCTTGACATGTAGGAACAACATTGTGCCTCCAGTAAGATAAGAAAAAAATATATATACGGTTTAGGGTTGTTTATCGAATCGAACCTTCGCGGGTTTGGTTTGATATTCCCCGTGTGACTCGTTTAGTGCTGGTTTCGTCTAGGCCGGGCTAAGGGGGTTACAGTAAACTAAGCCGAAATGCATCCGAACAACATCAGCCCAAAACCTAATGAATCTAACATCTAATCCACTTCAATTATGAACCAAAAACACATCCAAACCATTCTTATACCTCCTGCAACAATAAAGCATCTAAAACAGCCCATAAAACAACCGAAACGCACCTTAAAACGATCATCCTTTAGTTTCTGTCGAACACTAAAGATCTATCTATGGCTAATTTTATATGAAACACATAGCACTATACTTAAACAAAGGACACTATCATTCCTCTTACAAGCTTAGATAATTTAAAATAATGAACAAAGCAAATAAACAAACACATAACATGCTAATATATTCATAAAGAGTAAAGATTAAATCATCTACAAAAAATATCTATCAAATAAAGCTTAAACATGATGGTATGAAAGTATTAAGAGAATATCATCCACAACAACCTCGCAAATATTAAAATAAAGAGAAAGGGGAGAGGTTGGAAGATACCCCTGGTGCGCGCTACCGCTGGCTCTTTAACCACCATGGAGACGCTTTAGCGTACTAACACCTCTCAGGTGCTTAGCACGCCAGTCCCTTCAAGCTCGATCAATGGGAGAAGAAAGGTGAAAGATTTCCGCCGCCTCTTACTTGCTTTTGTGCCTCAAAATCAGCTCCAAAAGTCTCATTTTTCTCTTAGGTCACCTTTCCTTATAAAATGGGGGATAAATACCCTAGGGTTTAGGGGAAATTACCTTTGCACCCCTACTCACGTGATAAAAAAATCTGCCAAGGTGATAGTAGTCTCCCCCAAGGTGGTTATGGTCAGCCT
This sequence comes from Abelmoschus esculentus, assembly GCA_035048815.1. Classification (NCBI taxonomy): domain Eukaryota; kingdom Viridiplantae; phylum Streptophyta; class Magnoliopsida; order Malvales; family Malvaceae; genus Abelmoschus; species Abelmoschus esculentus. The sequence continues at coordinate 12,543,866 of JAUCBN010000007.1, read as the reverse complement.
CACATACAGCACTAGTTGACACTCCTCTCAAAATATCTTATTGTCTTTTCTGTAGATCTAGATGTCTTTATATTTACCATGACATTTTCCTTCATTGTCCTTCTGTAAATGTCATGAAAAATCTTTGCTACTTCTAGCTTCGCTTTACCAGCACATCATCAGCCACAGCACGACCTTCCCTGTAAAATAATATCTATTACCGCACTATAAATGACAAGGTATAACTAACCACTAAATACAATATTATGATCCTAAATGCATCTAAATTCTCTTATATGCACTTAAATACACTCAATAACTTAAGTGAAAAGGCTTTAAATACAACTTTTTTGCGGAGTTATCAATAGAGAATTAAGCAACCAAGTGCAACATTAAGGGGAAGCTCTATACACACAAGGAAGAACACTTGAACAAAGAAGGATTCACATCCTCCTCAAGTGTGATAAAATCTAGTTGTTTTTAACTTGTTTAAATTTTTTAACTAGATTATAATATTTGTTAGATTAACTCTTGTTTGATGCTTTGAGTAAGGGGGAGCCTATGTTTCAAAAGTAACAACTGATATTTGATTTCAAAATTCTTTTTAGCAATTATTATTCTTAAATAATCTCCTTGTTATGAGCTTTAAAGTTTTTCTAATTTTGTTTGAAACATTTTTGATATAACAAAAATGGAGAGAATGTTGTAAAAAATTGAGTGTTCAAATGAATAAGGGGAGCTTTAATGACTTTGAAACTTTTATTCTCTTATTCAAATTTTATTTTTATTAAGGGGGAATCATTAAAATTATTTTTCAAGTTGATTATATTATATCAAAAAGGGGAGATTGTTAGGATATTTATGTTTGATATAATAATTAAAAAATAGTTTTGGATGAATTTGAAAAGATTACAAATATTATGCAAATTCCAAATAACTTGAAAATATGTTTGAAATGGTTTCACAAGATTTTAACATGACTTAAAATGCTCTTAAATTTCCAAAATATCAATTTTATAAGGCCCATATCTGGTGCAAGTAGGAAGTCCTACACATTAATGATGCAAGCGTACATCTTTGCCAAGTTGTAATATTTTAGATGTCGAACCCATAAGGATTGGCTCATATTGTATCTTTCTTGCACTAAGAAAAGTAAAACACAAGTAATTTGAAGGAATTATGATTAACTAAAGTATGAAAGCTAACTAAATATTTGATTAGAATCTCAAGATGTGATAAAAAGGCTAGGTTAATTTGCTTCATAGTGTGAAATCTAGTTGGACAATATTATCCTCTTATTAATGCATAAAGTTGAAGTATGGTCTCGGCGGATCGTTGAAGGATCGCCTTGGCTGCCTCATGGAGTTATGACTTTTCTACAAATCAACAACCCATAGTTCGACAAAGCATCCTTAATTACCTCCTGGAAGATTGTCTTGAATCCAATTAATCAAGCCCCTAGATTCCAGCATCCAAGCCAAAACCTGCCGCAGCAGAACACTCAGCAACCCATGCCACAACAGCAGGTACAACAACAACAGTCTTTGAATGCATTGACAGATTCTCTCATAGCTTTTAAGTCAAAGACTGATGCTTACATGATGGAGAATAGCCGCTTCATGAAGCGTACTGATGACTTCATGAACTAAACTGAGATGAGACTGCAGAACCAGGAGGCCACAATAAAATCCTTAGAAACCCAGATTGGTCAATTTGCCCAACGACAAAACACTCGACCACTAGGGGGTTTATCTAGCAATACTAAAGTTGCTAAGGTGTTAGGCCACGAGCAATGTAAGGTAATCACAACCAGAAGTGGCCTACAATTAAAAAATAAAGAAGGGACCTCAGACGATAAAGTCCAACCAGAAAAGCAACATCATGAGGACTCAGAAGTTGAGTAGGACCCTGCCGAAAGCTCTGCCACGGCAACAGAACCAGCAGTATCAGAACCTTCCGTCGAGATAGCTGTAGAACAATTCACCCTAGGTATTAAACTCAATATCCAAAGAAATTTGGAGGATATCAGACCACCACCTCCTTTTCCACAAAGGCTGAAGAAGCAAAAACATGACCACCAATTTCAGAAGTTCCTAGACATTTTGAAGCAGGTCTATATCAACTTGCCACTAGTTAAGGCTATTAAACAAATGCCCAACTATGCCAAGTTTTTAAAGGACATAGTATCCAAACGACGAAGGCTAGGAGAATTTGAAACAGTGGTAGCCACTGAAGGTTGCATGGCCATGCTACATAATAGTATGCCACCCAAACTAAAAGATCCTGGATGCTTCACAATTCCTTGTACGATTGGAGATAGTTATAAAGGAAAGGCCCTATGTGACTTGGGAGCAAGCATCAACCTAATGCCCAAATCAGTCTTTCAGAAACTTAGAATATGACGGGCAAAACCAACGACAATATTGCTCCAACTTGAGGATCGGTCTTATGTGCATTGATAGGCGTGGTATAAGCGCTATTTGAGTGTAAGTGTACACGTCGTCAAGTAATAAAATGATAAGTATATCGTGTATCGTCTCCATAGGGATTGGTATACTTAATATATTTCCTCTTGTTCCCTTACTCCTGAAAAGAAAGTAAAAATACAAATAAGTTGATTTGTTTTATCTAACTAAATAATTAAATAACAAAATATAAAATAAAGGGTTGAAGACGATATAGAGAAAACGGGTAGGATCCAGTTGCGTCGATTAGTGGATTCAATTGATCTTCTCCTTGTCCAATGCAATCACACAACATTGCTTCGACAGTATTGCAGATACCGCCTTGGCAACATTGGTGGTCCTCTACCGCGACAATCTCTTGCTCTTGGGCAGAGGTTTCAAAGTTCAGTAAAGTGTCCGTAAGTGACTCCGCTCATCTCTGAGTCAAAGTGCTATTGATGACCAGTCCTTGACGATACCTCTCGGCGTAAATCAAAGATAACCACCAACCAATCCAACACTTCTTTTAGCTGCTGAAACTCTTAACCTACCCTTTAGTGCCTCCACAAGGGTATAGGCCGAGTTAGTGTTAACAACACCGCATTTATCTCTTTCGTGAATCTACACCTCTCGATGCTAGATAAATAAATTACTTGCAAACTTCTCTCTCGGGCTTGAATTCAAGAACAAAGAATAGCAATAGGATAAGAAAACTTTGATTTATTATTGCATAAGAACAAACATACAAGAATCAATCTCCTCTCACTAATATCGACAACCTTCACCTATCCCTAAGAAATTTAGAACATGTCATTGTGTAAGTATAATTCTTAGGGAGGAAGGGTTTTCTCTACAAAGCGGCTCTCTTAACATAGTGGCCGGCTAGGTTATTTATAGTCTTAACCTAGGGTAAACCTTTCCTAAATAGACTTCAACTTGGAGTAGGGAACAAGTCTTCTTCAAGGTATCTGATATTTCGAAGTTTGCCATCTTCTAGAAGGGTTTTCCCGCTTTGTCTTTGAATTGGGCTTTTAGCGCACTAGCCTGGTCCAATTGGTGCACTGCATCTTCCAGAATATTCTTTATATTTTTATCTTTCATCGCGCCTCCATTGTTGGTGCTGCCACACTAGATTCTGCCGTGGCCTTGTTTCTGCCTCGGCCGCAACACTGCTTCTCTGCCGCTTCTGCTCTGGATATTCCTGCATGTACAGAATATGTAAAAATATCTGCATTCTCTATAAATATTGACTTTGTAAGTGATGATAATGGAATATCCAATATTTGAGCAAAGAGTCTATATTTCGGTTCAAGTTGGTGTATAATAGATGCATAAGTACCATGGGAAGGATAGTAAATAACTGCCTTTTAGGCACTCATTAAATATCCCCAAACTCGAACTATTGCTTGTCCTCTAGCAATGTCAAACATCAAATTGCCGAACCTTACTCCCCTTTGGTCTTACTTTTCCCCAGTTTAATCTAGGGTGGACAAGAGGGAAATTTGCAAGTAATCTATTTATCTAGCATCGAGAGGTGTAGATTCACGAAAGGGATAAGTACGGTGTTGTAGACATTAACTCGGCCTATACACTTTTGGGGAGGCCCAGGAGATAGGTTAAGAGTTTCAGCAGCTAAAAGAAGTATTGGATTGGTTGGTGGTTATCGTTGATTTACGCCGAGAGGTATCATCAAGGACTAAACATCAATAGCACTTTGACTCAGAGATGAGAGGAGTCACTTACGGACACTTTGCTGAACTTTAATACCTCTGCCCAAGAGCAAGAGATTGCCGCGACAAAGGAGCACCAGCGTTGCCGAGGCGTATCTGCAGTACTATCGAAGCAATGTTGTATGATTGCATTGGACAAGGAGAAGATCAATTGAATCCGCTAATTGATGCAACTAGATCCTACCCACTTTCTCTATAATCGTTCTCAACCTTTTTATTTTATGTTTTGTTATTTAATTATTTAGTTAGTTAAATAAATTAACTTATTTTTATTTTTATTTTATTTTCAGGAGTAAGGGAACAAGAGGAAACATATTAAGTATTCCAATCCCTGTGGACACGATACTCGATATACTTATCATTTTATTACTTGACGACGTGTACACTTGCACTCAAATTGCGCTTATACCATACGCATCAATTGCCAAAAAAAATTCAAAAAAATACTCCCTTTTTCATGGTAATGTCGCGGCAGTGGGTTGCCTCGGCAGTGCTTCTGTACCTACAATACCCTCAAACTCAAACTGAGCATTATCCTCAATGCTCAAATCACAAATCAAACAGTAGATAAAATTAGTAAAACAGGTAAAGATACTAAAGGGAGAGTTTCTTGGAAAGATTCTGAGAAAAATAAGAGAGTTTTGAGATTGTAACGAATATAACAAGAGAGAGATTGAGTAAATAATGCAAGAGTGGATATTTCAAGAGAAAGAAGATGCTTATATAGGCCTTGGCTATGTAGTCGTTTCAACTACTAGCCACGGCAAGAATCTTGGCAGACTAGCTGTTACCCTATTCTACCCGTTGGGACAGCTGCGGCTCTAACACTATGCACTGCCACAGCAGCAAACTTCATGCTATAAACTACTTCTCTGTTATTCCTGCTTTATTGTCCTAACCTAAAAATATAAACATCAAGAAACATTCAAATAATGAGAAGATAATTATTCCTAAATACCATAATTAAGAGAATTTATGAAAATACCAAATAAAATAAAAGAGAAAATTAATATAAAATAAGAATATAAAGAAAACTTATGGAGGGTCATTTCTGATATTTCTTATAGTCCATCTGCATCCTCCATCGAGTTACAATTCTGCCCAAAAAGGTTTGGACCATAATGAATACGGATAGTCCCCTTTGTATTATCTTGGTGGAGGTGTCTTTCTTTCGTGTTCTCATGTAATCCATGCATGTCCTCCATCTTGATATTGTTTCTAAAGGAAAAAATAAATTGTTAGAAAATTTTTTATCAACATCCAACCACTTAATTATCTCATTGTCATTAACTTCCATCATAGTTGGATATAGCCTTCGTTGTCGTAGCCATTGTTGTGATAGCCAATTGTCGTGGCAATCTTTTGCCAGAATTCGGTGTAAGTCAAGTGAAGAATCATCTTTCTTGAAGTCTTCAAGAATCAACCCACATTGTTTTTTATGCTTTTCAGTAATCTCCATCAGTAGAGATTCTGGCTTGAAACTAACATTAGATGGAATTACCACAGAAATATCATCTTCCAAACAATCATATCCTATTTGTGATGGCTTCAAATCTTGTAACGTTGACTCCTCAAAATATACCTGCAATGAAAGATATGAGTTTTGAAAGAATTCAAAAGGTTCATTCATTACCATCTCATATTTTATTATCATGATACTGCCATCTTGTTGATCGAGCATGTCATCATGTAACTGCCTCGACAACTGTGAGTGAGTAATCCTCAGATTCCATTTTCTACATCATTGCTGCCATAACATCCTGGGAATCAGACTCCTCAGAATTTTCTAGAGCATTACTCTCATTGGCCTCGTTGAGTGGTATCGTGACATTGCCCTGTTCATTCTTCTCTACTACCGCGACAATTGCCTCAGCAGTGCACTCATCCACTGTTTGATAATCTTTCTCATTAATATGTTTGGCAGAACGAGTATATACTTAGAGATAAGCGCCTTAAATCCAATTACTCAAGCACCTGGATTTCAGCATCAAAACCAGAACCTGCCGCAGCAGCACACTCAACAGCCCATGCCATAGGAGCAGGTACAACAACAACAGTCTCTGAATGCATTGGCAGATTCTCTCACGGCTTTTATGACAAAGACTGATGCTTACATGACTGAGAATAGCCGCTTCATGAAGCGTACTGATGACTTCATGAACCGAACTGAGATGAGACTATAGAACCAGGAGGCTGCGATTAAATCCTTAAAAACCCAAGTTGGTCAATTTGCTCAACGACAAAACACTCGACCACCAGGGGGTTTACCTAGCAATACTGAGTTGCTAAGGTGTTAGGCCACGAGCAATGCAAGGTAATTACAACAAGAAGTGGCCTACAGTTAAAAGATAAAGAAGGGACCTCAATCGATAGAGTCTAACCAAAAAAGCAACATCATAAGGACTCAAAAGCTGAGCAGGAACCTGTCAAAAGCACTGCCATGGCAGTAGAATCAACAGTACCAGAAATACCTGCCAAGGTAGCTGTAGATAAGTTTACCCCAGGTATTAAACTCAATATTCAAGGAAACTTGGAGGACATAAGACCACCATCTCCTTTCCCACAGAGGTTAAAAAAGCACAAACATGACCACCAATTTCAGAAATTCCTAGACATCTTGAAACAGGTCCATATCAACTTGCCACTAGTTGAGGCTATTGAACAAATGCCCAACTATGTCAAGTTCTTAAAGGACATAGTATCAAAACGAAGAAGGCTAGGGGAATTTGAAACGGTGGCAGCCACTGAAGGTTGCATGGCCATGTTGCATAATCGTATATCGTCCAAGCTAAAGGATCCTGGATACTTCACAATCCCCTGTGCGATTGGGGATGGTTATAGAGGAAAGGCCCTATGCGACTTGGGAGCAAGCATTAACCTTATGCTCAAATTAGTTTTTCAAAAACTTAGAATAGGACGGGTAAAACCAACAGTACTGCTCCAACTTGCGGATCGGTCCTATGTGCATCCTAAAGGCAAAATTGAGGACATTTTGGTGAAGGTCGACAAGTTAATATTTTCTGTCGAATTTCTTGTCCTTGACTGTAAGGCCGACGACAATGCACTGATCATATAGGATCGACCTTTCCTTGCTACTAGACGCACCATCGTCGATGTGGAAAATGACGAGCTCACAATGCAGATAAACGATCAACAAGTCAAGTTGAACGTCTTCCATAAGCTTACAAATTCAGACGCTCCAGCAAAATGTAAGGCTCTCCATACACCAAATCAGGATACTAAAACATCCTGCCTAGGTAGCACGCTTTGCAGACTGTTTGATAAACGAATAAAACCCAAAGGAGAAGCCGAATGCACTGAAGGGACTGGCCAACTCATGAAGAAAGATACGGGCCAAAAAGAGATAATGAAAGTGGGAGATGCATTCACATGCACTCCACAAGTAATATAATTTCTTCCCTTCCATTTTAGTTATTATATTAGGACTAGTTTATATATTCTTATTTTTAGTATTTTATATTGTTATGTCTTATTTTCAGTATTTCATGTTTTCCTGTCTTGTTTCTTTTAGAATAAATAAAGAAACGAATGCAACAAATTTATGCCACAGCAGCAAGTCTGCTGTCGCGGTAGTGCACTATGTCAGAGCCACAGAATTCTTAACGGGTAGAAACAGTGTAACGGTTCTCTGCCGAGAAATCCGCCGCGACAATAACTGTGCATCAAGGCAGTAAATGCCTAACGGCTACTTTTAATAGCCATATTTTTTTACAGCCTATATAAGCAGACTCATTGCTATGCATTATTTACTCTTGCATTCTTGCTACTTTTGTTTTCTTGAACAATCTTGCTCTCATTATGTTTTCAATCTCTTGAAACTTTCAGAGTACTCTCTATTACTCCAGAATTTCTCAAACCATTCTCCACGAACAATCAATGGCTTCTTACACAAGATTCGCCTCGGCCACTGTTGCTGACCGATTCAACTGCTCGTTCGTTGCTCGACAATTATGGGAAGAGCAAGGATTCCAACAGACCAATGAGATATACTTCGGCATTGAATCATACTTGTTCAACAAGATTCAGTGTCAGATTGGGAGGCATTCTACCTACCCCTCCACCGGAGAACGCCACAATTGTGAGAGAATTTTACGCACATGGGCTGAGCAAAGATAACCTCTTTATCCACTGCCGAGGCAAGCTTGTGCAACTTGATGCCAAAGTCATCAATGAATTTTATGGTCTCACACCCACACGTGATGATCATGCCGAATTCGTAGACAGTATCACCACTCAAGACTATGAAGAGAATAAAGATGAGCTTTGTTACAACAACACCTCATGGAAAACTGGTGCCCATAAGGGTCCAGTAATAAGACAGAGTCTAATACCCGAGGCCAAGATATGGTGTACCTTTATCAAGAAACGACTTATCCCAACCTCCTATAACAGCACAATGGATCGTAAAAGACTAGTGTTGATCCAGTCTATCATCAAGAAGAGAAGCATCAACATTGGAGAGATCATTCTTCACGAAATTCATGAATGTGGTAAGGAGGAACGTGGACCGCTTTATTTCCGATGTTTAATCTCTGCCTTGTGCATTAATGTAGGAGTTCCGGTCGAAGACACGGATGAATATACGCCAACTCGGCAGGGATGGACAAGAGATTTCTTCCATCGAGTTATGCAAATCATACATACAAAACCGGTCCAGGAAACACCGCAGCAGTTTACTGCCGACTTCACTACAAGAGGGCAGTATTCAACAGAAGCATCAGCCTTTGCTGAGCCAACTACCGCAGCAGACCCATACTAAGAAATTCTGCAAAGGATGGTAGCCATGGACCATCGCCAACAACGCTACATGGAGTACCAGCGCGACTTCAACACATCTCTAGCCAACATGATGCAAAGCTTCCCACATCAAGGGGCGCAATTTCCCGAGTTCCTAGCCAACATGTTCGTCATTGCCGCCCCTTACACTAAGACAACACATGCCCCAGGGCCGCAACTATTTTTCCAGCCACAGTCACATCAATAGTTTCATGCTACCGGACCCTCCAGGCTAGCAAGGTCTACAGAAGTATCATCTACCAGCCAAAGGCCATCCAAAAGGCGAGCTGTCTTTAACTCTCCCCAAAGGGAACCGGTCCCTATGCCCAATCTCAGCAGAGATATACTGTCTCGCGAGACTGATGAATACCACAGTTCATCCCATGAATCAACAATACCCACTGCCACGGCAAGGGGCGGAAGAGAAATCATGGACACAAAAAATATGGACGAGGTGGAAGAAGGGGATGAAGTTACTGTACCAACGCACCGCACACCGCTCAGTCGAGTTCATCGGCATCGACAGGCCAAACAACAAAAATCACCAGCACAAGGATCCATACGAAAGGCATCAACAGCAAAGATAGGAGAATGCTCCGTACAAGCAACTCCTCGGAGTCGTTATAAATAATTTCATTTACTGCTTTTGCCTATTTTCATATTTTAATTGTTGTTTGCCTTATATTTTGAGCATTGAGGATAATACTCGGTTTGAGTTTAGGGAAGATTATAGGTGCAGAAGCATTGCCGAGACTACACACTACCGCGGTATTATCATGAAAAGGGAGTAAATTTTTTTTGATATTTTTTTTACAATATTCTCTTTTCTTGAATTACTGTTTGTAATCTTGCACTGCCCTATATCAGCTTTGCTTTAGTTTACTCCTTTAAGGCTATAAAAATCTTTTTCCTCACCATGGCCAAGTTCTGTTTTGAAAGGATAACCATAGGATACTCATGGAATAAAACTTAGAAGCTTGCTTTAGGGTTAGAAAGAAAATAAACACTTTTTGGACTTGTTTGATTTAGAAATTCTTTTAATAAACTTAGGTGATAAAGACTTAGAACCTTTTGGAAATAACTAGAGGTGCCTATCACTGGCTCTAGTTTTGCTCTCCTTCGTGCTAGAGGTTCCCGAAACTAGCTTTAGTATGCTAAATAGGTGGTTAATAAGGAAAAAAATAAGAAAAAGAAGAAAATAGAAAACACATATCTTGAGGTGCCCGAAATTGGCTCAAGACTTGTTGTTTTAAGGAGACAACTTCAGTCCAAAATTCTATTTGTCTTGAACTTAGAGTTTATCTAAGAAAGCCTTGAATCAAACTTGTCCATAAAATGCACACACTCACCTAGCCTTATAGCTTGTTTCTTAGTAAAAGTCCTTGGGTAAACTAGTGGCTAAAACGGAAAGATAGACATGACCATGGTGGGGAGAATAGATGGAAAAGTAAGACCAAAGGGGAGTAAGGTTCGTCAATTTGATGTCATGCATTGCTTGAAGACAAACAATAGTTTGAGTTTGGGGGTATTTGATGAGTGCCTAAAATGCAGTTATTTACTTCCCTTCTCATGGTACTTTATGCATCTATTATACACCAACTTGAACTGAAATATGGACTCTTTGTGCAAATATTGGATATTCCATTATCATTACTTACAAAGTCAATATCTATAGAGAATGCAGATATTATTACATATTCTGTACATGCAGGAATATCCAGGGCTGAAGCAGCAATGTTGAGGCTGAGGCAGAAGACAAGGCCGCGGCAGAATTCAGAGTGGCAGCACCAACATTGGAGACGCAATCAAAGATAAAAATATAGAGAACATTCTGGAAGACACAGCGCATCAATTGGACCAGGCTAGCGCACTAAAAGCACAAGTCAAAGACCAAGCGGGAAAACCCTTCTAGAAGGCGACAAACTTGGAAATATCAAATCCCTTGAAGAAGACTTGTTCCTTACTCCAAGTTGGAGTCTATTTAGGAAATGTTTGCCCTAGGTTAAGACTATATATATCCTAGCCGGCCACATTGTTTGGAGAGCCAATTTTTAAAGAAACCCTTCTCCCTAAGATTGTACCTAAACGATATTATATTCTAAAATTCTTAGGGATAGGTGAAGATTGTAGATATTAGTGAGAGGAGATTGATTTTTGTTTCTTTATTCTTATGCAATAATAATATCAAAGTTTGCTTATCCTATTGTCATTCCTTGTTCTTGCATTCAAGCTCGAGAGAGAAGTTTGTAAGTAATATATTTATCTAGCATCGGGAGGTGTAGATTCACGAAAGGAATAAGTACGGTGTTGTAGACACTAACTCGGCCTAGAGATAGGTTAAGAGTTTCAGCAGCTAAAAGTAGTGTTGGATTGGTTGGTGGTTATCGTTGATTTACAACGAGAGGTATCGTTAAGGACCAGTCATCAACAACACTCTGACTTAGAGATAAGCGGAGTCAACTAAGGACACTCTACTGAACTTTGATGCCTCTGCCCAAGAGCAAGAGATTGCCGTAGAGAGATCAACAAGATGGCAATGTCGTGATAATAGAATGTGAGATGGTAATGAATGAACCTTTTGAATGTTTTAAAAGGTTATTATTTACTATTTTTCCTAAACAATATGTGCTCATTACCCACTAATTTGAACTGATACATATACTTATTGTTCAATAATCGATATTTTGCTGCCACAACATATAAAGATGATATTTGTGAGAAAAGAAGGCTTTATGGCATGTTTTTGTGTAGTTATAGGAAATACCTACCGAGGAAGCAGCAGTGCCGAAGGTAGAACCAATGTCGAGGTAGCAGCACTGTCGAGAGTAGAAACAATGCTACGGCAGCAGAAGTTCCATTACTGATGCTGGGCAATTGAAAGAGAAAAATAAGCTGAGAATGCCTGAACTTGAAGCGTTTGGATTGGAGCAAAGTAGCACGTGAAAAGACCAAGTCAAAGGCCACGCGAAAATAGTCTTTTAGATAGAATTAAACTTGGAAATATTATATTTTTATTACTTGTTTCCTACTCCAAGTTATATTCTACTTAGGAAAAGTTACCCTAGGTCTAAACTATAAATACATGAGCCGTCCAATGTATAGAAGGAGAGCCGAATTAGAGAGAAAGCTTTACCCTAAAAATTGTGTTCTTCAGGGTTAAGTGAAGGTTGTTGAATATTAGGGTGAGAAGAATGTATTTTGTTTCTTTTTTTCAATACAATAAGAATATCAAAGTTTGCTTATCCTATTGCCATTCTTTGTTCTTACATTCAAACTCGAGAGAGGAGCTTGTAAGTAATCCATTTATCTAATATCGAGAGAGTTAGATTCACGAAAGGGGTAAGTGCAATGTTGTAGACACTAACTCGGCCTAAAGATAGGTTAAGAGTTTCAGCGGCTAAAAGAAGTGTGACATTGGTTGGTGATTATAATTGATTCATGCCGATAGGTATCATCAAGGACTAGTTATCAATAGTATTTTGACTTAGAGATAAGCGGAATCAATTAAGGACACTTTGCCAAACTTTGGTAATTCTGCCCAAGAGCAAGAGATTGCTGCGAAAGAGAATATTGTCGCTGCCGAGATAGTATCTATAGTACTGTCGAGGCAGTGCAGTGCAATTGTATTGAACAAGAACATATCAATCAAATCCACTATATGATACAACTGGATCCTACCCATTCTCTTTATTCGTTCTCAACCTTTTATTTAAGCTTTTGTTATTTAGTTATTCAACAAATCTTTTTACTTGTGGTTTTTATTTTATTAACTTCAGGAGCAAGGAAGGAGATGGAGGCATATTAAGTACACTAGTCCCTATGGAGAATGATATTTGATAAAACTTATCATTATATTACTTGACGTGTACACTTGCACTTAAATACGCTTTTTATACACGCGTCACATTACTTGAGGACAAGCAATAGTTCGAGTTTGTGGGTGTGATAAGTGCTCAACTCACTATTATTTTCTACACTTTTTATGGGCACTTATCATCAAATCTACACCTACTTGAACCAATGCATGTGCTTTATATGATATAGTTAGAGATTATGCCATTGAAGACAATATTAGTATCAAAGACATACTTTACTATATTTTCTTATCTCTGCAGGAACAAGTACTATCGAGATAGCAGAATGAGGCCGAGGCAGGACTTGATGTCGAGGCAGCAGAGGAGAAAAATCAATATGGCTAGCAATGGAAGGAGAAAAATGAGGAGAAGGTTGTTGAACAAGAAGCCCAAGAATCAGAGCTGAACAACACAAGAAAAGCCCAAGGACAAGGCTACACGGGATTAAACCTTCTAGAAGATCAAACTTGGAAATATTTACCCTATGTACACAACTTGTTCCCTACTCCAAGTTATACTCTAATTAGGAAAGGTTTGCCCTAGGCCAAGCCTATATAAGGCATAGCCGTCCTAGGGGTTAGATATACATTAGATTCGGCCAATACTCATATACTGAGAGAGCTTAGGGACAATTCTTCCTATCATGTTCTAAAGTTCTCTTAGGGTTTGGTGAAGGTTCTTGAGTATTTGTGAGAGGAGATTGTATTTTGTTTCTTGTTCCTAATGCAATAAAATATAGAAGTTTGCTTATTCTTTGCCATTCCTTGTTCTTACATTCAAGCTGAAGAGAGAAGTTTGTAAGTAATCCCTTTATCTAATATCGAGAAAGTTAGATTCACGAAAGGGATAAGTACGGTGTTTCAATCAGGAAACACTAACTTATTCTGGAGATAGATTAAGAGTTTTAGTGGCTAAGAGAAGCGTGGGATTGGTTGGTGATTATAATTGATTCACGTTGAGAGGTATCATCAAGGAATGGTCATCAACAGTATTTCGACTTAGAGATAAGCGGAATCATTCAAGGACACTTTGCCGAACTTTGATAATTCTACCCAAGAGTAAGAGATTGTCGCGACAGAGAACATTGTCGTTGCCGAGATAATATCTATAGTACTGCTGAGGCTGTGCAGTGCAATTGTATTGGACAGAAGCAGATCAATCGAATCTACTATACAACACGATTGGATCCTACCCTATCTCTATCTCATATTCAGTTCCTCTCTATTTAATTAGTTTATTTAGTTTAATCTATATCAAACTTATTTGTTTCTTTACTTTTATTTTACAGAGCAAGAAGATCAAAGAAAGCATATTAAATATACCAATACCTGTAGAGACGATACTTGATTTACTTATCACTTTATTATTTGACGACGTGTTCACTTAAACTAAAATTGCACCCTTTTTACACTCATCAGATATCATCTTCACATCGATTGGTATACTTAATCTGCTTCCTTTAGTCTTCTTGCTCTATAAAATAAAGTAAAAACACAATTAATTGGGTTTTGATTGAACTAAATAATAATAACTAAATAAAGATAGAAAAATAAGATAAAAAAGGTGGCCAGAGTCCAGTTGTTCTGTACAGTGGAATTGATCAACTTGTTCTTGTCCAATGCAATTGTACAACACTGCCTCGGTAGGACTGTAGATTATTGCCTCGACTGTGGTGTCACTCGTGTGCTGCAACAATATCTTGCTCTTGGACAGACTTACCAAAGTTCGGCAAAGTATCCTTTAATGATTCCGCTTATCTCTAAGTCGAAATACTATTGATGACCAGTCCTTGATGATACCTCTCAGCGTGAATCAATTATAATCACCAACCAATCCCACACTTCTCTTATCCGCTAAAACTCTTAACCTATTCTAAGCCGAGTTAGTGTTTCCCAATTAAAACATCGTGAATCTAACTCTCTTGATATTAGATAAATGAATTACTCACAAACTTCTCTCTCGAGCTTGAATGTAAGAACAAGAAATGACAACGAATAAGCAAACTTCGATATTTTATTGCATTGAAACAACAAATAAAGTTTGACTTCCACACACTAATACTTTACAACCTTCACCTAAGCCTAAAGAAATAAAAACAAAGAAAACTCTAAATCCTAAGATAAACTCTTTAGTCTACGAAATTAATGATCTCTCTTCCTTTGGCGGCTATGTTTTATACAGGCTTTTCCGAGGGCAAACCTTTCCTAACTAGGAATACAACTTGGAGTAAAACACAAGTTAAGTACATAAATAAAAATATTTATTTTATTTCCAAGTTTATTCCTATTAGGATTCTTTTTCCGCGTGGCCTTTGACCTTGACTTTTTGTGTATTTCTCATGTCTGATTTCTGTGCCACTTGTCTTAAAATGTTCACCTTATTTTTCTCTTCAGATCGCCTATAATATCAATATTTCCATTCTTGGCGCTGTCGTGGCCTCATGTGCTGCTGCGGCCTCGAAATCTTGCCGAGGCAGGAGCTTTTCTGCATTTCAGCTTCAGCTTCCAGCATCCATCTTCTTGTTTGGCAATTCCTATGATGCAGTTTCCTGTTTAAGTAAGAAAACCATTAAATGCATTTGTTTTATGCCAAATAATAGATAAATTCATGAAATCCGTATTCGGATGGTGGAATATAGAAAAGACACATAAATATCTATTACCAACTCTAATTTTGTCTTTATTAGCAATAATCGAGTGAGAAAATGATATAAAATATGAGGACTTTTGGGCACTCATCAATTGTCGAGCTCTTTGCTGGGGTAGTGTTTTCTACTGGTTTTTCTATGACATGATCAGTTTATTCAACATCCAAGTTGATAACTCTGTAAATGATGGGCGTGGTATAAGAGCTTTGTAAGTGCAAGTGTACACGTCGTCAAGTAACAAAATAATAAGTATATTGTGTATCGTCTCCATAGGGATTGGTATACTTAATATGTCTTCCTTCGTTCCCTTGCTCCTGAAAATAAAGTAAAAACACAAATAAGATGATTTGTTTTATCTAACTAAATATTTAAATAACAAAACATAAAATAAAAAGGGTTGAGAACGATTATAGAGAAAGTGGGGCGGATCCAGTTACGTCAATTAGCGGATTCAATTGATCTTCTCCTTGTCCAATGCAATCGCACAACACTGCTTCGATAGTACTGTAGATACTGTCTCAGCAACGATGGTGCTCCTCTGCCGCGACAATCTCTTGCTCTTGGTCAGAGGTATCAAAGTTCAACAAAGTGTCCGTAAGTGACTCTGCTCATCTCTGAGTCAAAGTGCTGTTGATGCTCAGTCCTTGACGATACCTCTCGGCGTAAATCAACGATAACTACCAACCAATCCAACACTTTTTTAGCTGCTGAAACTCTTAACCTACCCCTTAGTGCCTCCACAAGATTATAGGCTGAGTTAGTGTCTATGACACCGTACTTATCCCTTTTGTGAATCTACACCTCTCGATGCTAGATAAATAGATTACTTGCAAACTTCCCCCTCGGGCTTGGATACAAGAACAAAGAATAATAATAGGATAAGCAAACTTTGATTTTATTGCATAAGAACAAAGATACGAGAATCAATCTCCTCTAACTAGTATCGCCAACCTTCACCTATCCCTAAGAAGTTTAGAACATATTATAGTGTAAGTACAATTCTTAGGGAGGAAGGGTTTTCTCTATAAATCGGCTCTCCTAGATAATATGGTCGGCTAGGGTATTTATAGTCTTAACCTAGGGCAAACCTTTCCTAAATAGACTTCAACTTGGAGTAGGGAATAAGTCTTCTTCAAGGATTCTGATATTTCCAAGTTTGCCGTCTTCTAGAAGGGTTTTCCCGCTTGGTCTTTGAATTGGGCTTTTAGCGCGCTAGCCTGGTCCAATTGATGCGTTGTATCTTCCAGAATGTTCTCTATATTTTTATCTTTTAATGCGCCTCCATTGTTGGTGCTACTACATTGGACTCTTCCACGGCCATGCTTCTGCCTCGGCCGCTACACTACTTTACTACTGCTTCAGCTCTGGATATTCCTGTATGTACAAAAATTGTAATAATTTTTGCATTCTTTATAAATATTGACTTTGTAAGTGATGATAACGGAATATCCAATATTTGGGCAAAGAGTTCATGATTCGGTTCAAGTAGGTGTATATTAGATGCTTAAAGTACCATAAGAAGGGTAGTAAATAACTGCCTTTTAAGCACTCATCAAATACCCACAAACTAAAACTATTGCTTGTTCTCAAGCAATGCCAAACATCAAATTGCCGAACCTTACTCCCTTTTGGTCTTACTTTTCTATCTATTCTCCCCACCATGGTCATGTCTATCTCTCCGTTTTAGCCACTAGTTTACCCAAGGACTTTTACTAAGAAACAAACTATAGGGCTAGGTGAGTGTGTGCGTTTAATGGATAAGGCTGACTCAAGGCTTTCTTAGATAAACTCTAAGTTCAAGACAAGTAGAATCTTGTACTAAAGCTATCTCCTTAAAACAACAAGTCTTGAGCCAATTTCGGACACCTCAAGATATACGTTTTCTATTTCTTTCTTTTTCTTATTTATTCTTTTTCTTATTAACTACCTATTTAGCATACTAGAGCCTGTTTCGGGCACCTCTAGCATGAAGGAGAGCAACACTTCAGCTGGTGATAGGCACCTCTAGTTATTTTTCTAAAAAGTTCTAAGTCTTTATCATCTAAGTTTATTAAAAGAACTCTTAAATCAAACAAGTCCAAAAAGTGTTTATTTTCTTTCTAACCCTAAAGCAAGCTTCTAAGTTTTATTCCATGAGTATCCTATGGATATCCCTTTAAAACAGTACTTGGCCATGGTAAGGAGAAAATTTTTTATAGCCTTAAAGGAGTAAACTAAAGCAAAGCTGACATAGGGAAGTGTAAGATTACAAACATATATCCAAGAAAATAGAATATATAAAAAAAATTTAGTAAAAATTTACTCCTTTATGGTACTATCACGGTATTGGATAGCCTCGGCAGTGCTTCAGCATCAATAATCTCCCCCAAACTCAAACCGAGCGTTGTCCTTAATGCTCAAAATATACAGCAAACAACAAAAGAAAAACAAGGAGTGATGTGGTGTTAGGTCAGCCTTCGCAAATCTACTCTAAGATTTCTTATGTGATTCTCTGTCTTGTCTAAAACTCAACAAAAAGAAAAAGTGAAACGAAAATAAAACTAAAACAAACTAATAAATAAATGCTTAAACTTAGAGCAGAGAAGGATGTCATGTAGGTGCATTGCCTAAAGTGATGGTTGCCATCGTTTTCGTTTCTTGATGTTCAGAGTAATGCTTCAACCGTTGGCCATTCACTTTGAATTCAACACCTTCTTTTTGTGACTTGATTTCGACTGCTCCATGAGGGTAGACCTTAACAACTTCAAAAGGACCTGACCATCTTGATTTTAGTTTCCCAGGGAATAACTTGAGTCTGGAGTTAAAGAGAAGGACCTGCTGTCATGGTAGGAACTATCGCGACAACAGTTTACTGTCATGCTAGCGTTTTGTCTTCTCTTTATAGATCTTGGCATTCTCATAAGCTTCTGTCCTGAATTCATCGAGTTCATTCAAGTCTAGTAGTCGTCTTTGCCTAGCTTTTTCCCATTCCATGTTTAGATTCTTTGTAACCCCCTTAGCCCAGCCTAGACGAAACTAACACTAATGGGTTACACGGGGATTATCAAACCAAACCCGCAAAGATTCGATTCGATAATCAACCCTAAAATCGTTATATATTTTTTTATATTTTTATCTTACCTAGGTGCATAATCTTATTACTACATGTCAAGGTCTCATACAAGGCGTTAACAGAATAAACCAATCATAAACAAACATCCGATTAAACACTTAAGTAAACTAAGGATTAAAACGTAAAACTTTTAAATTATATTAATAAAGTATAAATTCTTTGCATCAAAGTTCAAATAAACACTCATGTGTCCTTCACGGTAAATTTCAAGCCAAACGGATCATTCAAACATCATCAATTGTATGTTTCTCTAATTTAGGAACCAAAATATAAATCTTTCAAATTACAAGGACTTCATCCAAAATAGGTTAACCATCTTGAAAATGAATCAAGTTTATGCATGCATGCAAAATTTCAACTCAAAATAACGTCTGTAAGTACCCTAATCAAACAAAGGAAGATATCCGGGACTAAAGTATAATTTTCAGCAACTATCAATTACTGGTGGCCAAAGGTTTCGAAACCTTCCTGAAGGTTTCGAAACTTTTTGTAAAAGGTTTCAAAACTTTCCTGAAAGTTTCGAAGCTTTTCACGTCCAGTAACTATCTAGAATTGAAATTGCCCGCAAGGTTTCGAAACCTTCAGAAAGGTTTCGAAACTATTTGACAAAGGTTTTGGAACCTTCATTAAGGTTTCGAAACTTTGGGTTTGGAACCAAAACTTTCGTCACACTAAGTGAACACTAACAATTTAATACACAACCATTAATCACTTCCAACTATATGCATAATTCCTAAGCATAATTAACAACTTATAATACATGATTAACAACGTCAAGGACATCAATCAAACTATAGGCATGCTTCCTAGATGACGATTAAAATCTTAATGACTATGCAAGTTCATGCTTCAACAATCCAAGCAATACCATAGCCCGACAGTTAAAAATCAAGCAACAAAGGTCTTATTACAACATAAACCAAAGTCTAAGTACACACTCCTCACATAGGTTGGGTTACACATTTCCATGCCCTAATTTATTTGCCAAAAACATACCAAATTCGAAGTAATCCTTCTCCTTGGTTTCTTTGCCTCGAACGAAGCCCCAAGTGTCTTTATTTTTCTACAAGGATGAAAAGAGAGCTTAAGCAAACATGCTTAGTGAGGAAGCTCTACACAAAATCATCAATGCATCACTAAATCATGCATGCTAACATCTCATGTTCATGTTCATCAAAACATATACATCCTTGAGTTTACAC
Organism: Abelmoschus esculentus; assembly: GCA_035048815.1. Classification (NCBI taxonomy): domain Eukaryota; kingdom Viridiplantae; phylum Streptophyta; class Magnoliopsida; order Malvales; family Malvaceae; genus Abelmoschus; species Abelmoschus esculentus. The sequence continues at coordinate 12,524,101 of JAUCBN010000007.1, read as the reverse complement.
AACCTTATCAAACAATTTATAAATGATGCACAATGTCCTTCTTAAATTCATGTATGTATATTGGCATTCTAGTGACCACTTAATGTGAACCTTGAGTTCACCGAATACACGGATCCATTGTTAGAGACCATCGTCTCGTCATGACACGAAGTCACCATTGACATGACACTAAGTCACCATAATAACAATACCACTCACGATCGGACACATAGTCACCCTTGTTACGTGTAGGCGGCTCTACCACGCACAGTTGGACAAAAAGTCACCCTTGTTACATGTAGGCGGCTCTACCACGCACAGTTGGACACAAAGTCACCCTTGTTACGTGTAGGCAATTTTCTGTATTCTCAACTTTGTTTATAGTGCACTTAAGACAATCCTATTGACATGTCATTCATATTCGAATCTAAAGTTAGTGTCACTAAGCCAATATCATAATCAAATGTGCATGAAAGCTTGTTGCTCATAATGCATGCATAATATGTTCAACAAATAAACCAAGAGCCATGCCCAAAGGCACCATCATGTATAAGGCAATTAACCATATTTTATTCTAAATCATTTCTCATAATTTTCCATAAACATGGATGTTAAATAAGCTATGCATTTCAGCAAGTATTTCTCATGTATGCACCAATTCAAATCATGTTCATGCACTTCCAAGAATTTCATTGCATTACCAACATAATGCCTTTATCGAATGTAGCCGAAACTCATATTGATTTATCAAAAACATTTACTTTACTTACTCTTGAACTATGGAAGGTTTTCACACTCTTCCATAGTCCCCAAAACAGAACCGTACCAAACGTGATTCGCTTTAAGTCCGAAAACACTCTCCGACAAGTGAAACGAGCTTTCACCGGTTTCCCGACGATCACGCCAACATACAAGAACTAAAGCACCTTCTTGTACCTCTTCTACAACATTAAAAATAGAGCATTCTTACATCATAACATGCTCAAACCAGCAGCCATATCCGATCACCATAAAACTACCAAAAACTTAGCCGAAAAGACTGTAAACTAAGCCGAAACGCATCCGAACAATATCAGCCCAAAACCTAATGAATCTAACATCTAATCCACTTTAATTATGAACCAAAAACACATCCAAACCATCCTTATATCTCCAGCAACATATAAGCACCTAAAACAACCAAAAAACACCTTAAAATAACACTGATTGTATTATTCTGGATTAAATTAATGTGCTATCAAATGAAGACTCAATTAATCATTTAATTAACATAAAAATATAATTGAATCCATCCAATTTCAGCATTGAATGAGATCCAAAAAGATTTCACAAAAACATTCACAAAATCACTAGATCTAACATTGAAAACCTAGAATTAAGTTTTATTTAAAGATTAGCAAGCTAATACTTGGGAATTTCAATAAAGAACCTTAGAAAAGAGTTAAAAATCCAGAAAATTACCTTTAAGATCTATTTACCAAAAAGATGCAATTCCCTCTTATTGATTCCTTGCAATTTGGTGTTGATTTGATAAAATTGATGGTTAGGTTTTGTAAGGAAAAGAAAGATGATTAAAATGATGTAATCTTTGTGGAAAAAGATTCAAAAATCAACAAGAAATTGAAGAAAAGAGATGAAGGAAAATAGAGAGAAAATGAGAGAAAAAAATGTAGTTTTGAGAGAAAATGATTATCATCTTTAATTAAAGTAATTAAAAAGCATTTTGGTGAATAAATCATTATTAAAAGTTAAAATGGGTTTATGACCCTCTAAGGATTCTAAGTTTAGCTTGCTTTTCAATTTAGTCTCAAAAATCACAATTTTTCGAAAATCACAAATTAAGTCCTCCAATTTTCCAAAAATTACAAATTGGTCACTTATTCATAATTAAGCCTAATTAAAAATCAATATAAATTCCAAATTACTTTCTTTTAATTTTTGAAACATATTTTAATATTTTTAAGTCCTATTCCAAAATTATTATTTTTCTTAATTATAAATATTTTTATTTTATTTTTCCCAGAATAAGGAACCAGAGAACCCAATTCGACCTGAATCGAATTCTTCCGATTAAGGTTTAAACTAATAACCCCAAAATCGGGATGTTACATTCTTCACTGCCTAGTAAGCTCTATGTTCAATTTCCACTGGTAAATGACAAGCTTTGCCAAATACTAATCTATAGGGTGATGCCCCCAAAGGCGTTTTGTAAGTTGTTCTATACGCCTATAAAGCATCGTCAAGCCGATGAGACCAATCATTTCTAGAGGTGTGTACTACCTTCTCGTGGATTTGTTTTAGTTCCCTATTTGCAAGTTCAGCTTGGCCATTTGTTTGTGGATGATATGCTGTAGCCATTTTATGAGTGACACCTATTTTCTTTAATGCCAAGACAATGAGTCTATTGTCAAAATACTTACATTCGTCGCTAATGATGGCTCTCGGTACTCCAAATCTTGTGAATATGTTCTTTTTGAGGAATTTGTGTATTGTCTTTACGTCATTGTGGGACGTGGCTATTGCTTCAACCTATTTTGACACATAGTCCACTGCTAATAGGATATAGAGATTTCCTTGAGATGAGGAGAATGGTCCCATAAAATCTATTCCCCATACGTCGAATAATTCTACTTTCAGTATTGGCTTTTGTGGCATCTCGTTGCATCTTGATATATTTCCCGTCCTTTGACATCGATCACAAGCCTTACAATAGAGGTGGGCGTCTTTGAAGAGTGTCGGCCAATAAAATCCTGATTGAAGCACTTTTATTGTTGTTTTGTTTCTGCCAAAATGTCCTCCACACGGTAGGTCGTGACATTGTTGAAGAATTGCTTGTTGTTCCTTTTCTGGGATGCATCATCGAATAACCTGATCTGCACATTATCGAAACAAGAGAGGTTTGTCCCAGAAATAATGCTTGGCATTATGCTGAAACCTCTTTTTTTCGTTATAATTCAAGTTATACGGAAATATGCCACTAACTAAAAAGTTAACAAGATCTGCGTACCAGGGAGTTGTCGTTACTGCCTGTATGTCTTCCTTGATAGATTCTGAAATATATGCAAATAGTGTCTCGGCCTCGTAATCATGTACTGCCGTGGGTTCTGCATCGGCAACAAGGACTTCTTTTGTCTCGATATGCAGTATTTGTTCATCTCGAAAGATGTCTTGTATGTTCTCCAATTTATACCCTTCATTCTCCAGTCTGGATAAATGATCAACTACTTGGTTTTCAGTACCTTTCCTATCTTTTATTTCCACATCGAACTCTTGTAGTAGAAGGATCCATCTTATCAATCTTGGTTTGGCATCCTTTTTGGTGAAAAGGTACTTAAGTGCCGAGTGGTCTGTATGGACGGTGACTTTAGTGCCAATGACATAGGAACGGAATTTATCAAAGGCAAACACTACTGCGAGTAATTCTTTCTCTATTGTAGTGTAGTTTATCTGAGCATCATTGAGTGTCTTGCTAGCATAGTAAATCACATGAAAGATAATGTTTTTCCTCTGTCCAAGTGCTGCCCCGACAGCATGATCACTTACATCACACAATACCTCGAAGGGTAGGGTCCAATCTGGTCGAACCACTATTGGTGCTGTGACTAACTTTTATTTTAGTGTCTTGAATGCTTCAGTATATTCGTCAGTAAATTTAAATTTTCTATCCTGCTCTAGTAAGTTACAAAGAGGTTTAGAAATTGTAGAAAAGTTTTAGATAAACCTTCTGATAGGCGTGGTATAAGTGCAATTTGAGTGCAAGTGTACATGTCGTCAAGTAATAAATAATAAGTATATCGTGTATCGTCTCCACAGGGATTGATATACTTAATATGTCTTCCTTCGTTCTCTTGCTCCTGAGAATAAAATAAAAACACAAATAAGATGGTTTATTTTATCTAACTAAATAATTAACTAACTAAACATAAAATAAAGAGTTGAGAACGATTATAGAGAAAGCGGGTAGGATCCAGTTATGTCAATTAGTGGATTCAATTGATCTTCTTCTTGTCCAATGCAATCGCACAACACTACTTCGATAGTACTGCAGATACTGCCTCGACAATGCTGGTGCTCCTCTGCCGCGGCAATCTCTTTCTCGTGGGCAGAAGTATCAAAGTTCAACAAAGTGTCCATAAGTGACTTCGCTCATCTCTGAGTCAAAGTACTGTTGATGCTCAGTCCTTGACGATACCTCTCGGCGTAAACCAAAGATAACCACCAATCAATCTAACACTTCTTTTAGCTGCTGAAACTCTTAACCTACCCCTTAGTGCCTCCACAAGGGTATAGGCCGAGTTAGTGTCTTCGACACCGTACTTATCCTTTTTGTGAATCTACACATCTCGATGCTAGATAAATAGATTACTTGTAAACTTCTCTCTCGGGATTGGATACAAGAACAAGGAATGACAATAGGATAAGCAAACTTTGATTTTATTGCATAAGATCAAGAATACAAGAATCAATCTCCTCTCACTAATATCAACAACCTTCACCTATCCCTAAGAAGTTTAGAACATGTTATCGTGAAAGTACAATTCTTAGGGAGAAAAGTTTTTCTCTACAAATCGGCTCTCCTAGACAATATGGTCGGCTAGTATATTTATAATATTAACTTAGGGCAAACCTTTCCTAAATAGACTTCAACTTAGAGTAGGGAACAAGTCTTCTTAAAGGATTTTGATATTTCAAAGTTTGCAGCCTTCTAGAAAGGTTTTCCCGCTTGGTCTTTGAAATGGGCTTTGAGCATGCTAGCTTGGTCCAATTGATGCATTGTGTCTTCCAGAATATTCTTTATATTTTCATCTTTCAATGTACCTCCATTGTTGGTGCTGTCACACTAGATTCTGCCGTGGCCACGCTTCTGCCTCGGCCTTAACACAGCTTCTCTGCCGCTTCAGCTTTGGATATTCCTGTATGTACAAAAATTGTAATAATATCTGCATTCTCTATAAATATTAACTTTGTAGGTGATGATAACAAAATATCCAATATTTGAGCAAAAAGTTTATGATTCGGTTCAAGTTGGTGTATAATAGGTGCATAAAGTACCATAAGAAGGGTAGTAAATAACTGCCTTTTAGGCACTCATCAAATACCCTCAAACTCGAACTATTGTTTTTCCTCAAGCAATGCCAAACATCAAATTGCTAAACCTTACTCCCCTTTTGTCTTACTTTTCCATCTATTCTCCGCACCATGGTCATGTCTATCTCTCCGTTTTAGCCACTAGTTTACCCAAAGACTTCTACTAAGAAACAAACTCTAGGGCTAGGTGAGTGTGGGTGTTTAATGGACAAGGCTGATTCAAGGCTTTCTTAGATAAACTCTAAGTTCAAGATAAGTAGAATCTTGGATTAGCTATCTCCTTAAAACAACAAGTCTTGAGTCAATTTCGGGCACCTCAAGATATGTGCTTTCTATTTTCTTCTTTTATCTTGTTTATTCTTTTTCTTAACACCTATTTAGCACACTAGAGCCAGTTTCGGGCACCTCTAGCATGAAGGAGAGAAAAACTAGAGCCACTGATAGGCACCTCTAGTTATTTTTCTAACAAGTTCTAAGTCTTTATCATCTAAGTTTATTAAAAGAAATCCTAAATCAAACAAGTTCAAAAAGTGTTTATTTTCTGTCTAACCCTAAAGCAAGCTTCTAAGTTTTATTCCATGAGTATCCTATGGTTATCCCTTCAAAACAGTACTTGGCCATGGTAAGGAGAAAAATTTCTATAGCCTTAAAGGAGTAAACTAAAGCAAAACTGACATAAGGCAGTACAAGATTACAAACATAAATTCAAGAAAGAGAATATTAAAAAAAAATTCAGTAAAACTTTACTCCTTTTTATGGTAATGCCGCGACATTAGGTTGCCTCGGCAGTGCTTCTGCACCTTCAATCTTCCCCAAACTCAAACCGTGCATTGTTATCATTGCTCAAAATATAAAGTAAAAAGCAAAAGAAAACAAGAATAATAAAGCAACAATTTTTAAATGGATTCTGATTGTGATTCAGAAGAGCTGCCGGAGATAGCTGCCCTTCTAGGTATTCCTGCCGATGCTTTCATTCTTGATCCTTGTTCTGGTGATTGCTGTGTTTTTGCCTATTGGGGCGGCTGCACTCTGCTGGGCGTTTGTTTCTGCAGTGGGGCTGTAACTTCATCTCTATCTTCTTCGTCGTCTGTATGCATCACCTCTGTTTCTCCCCCAAACTCGGCAGTTGGTATTCTCCCTTAGGTATGCGATGAACTCTCATGAACATACTCATCAATCTGTCTAGAGAGACTATCTTCAGAAAAACTGCCTATGGGGATAGGATTCTGTGGTGGAGAGTTAAAGACAACTCTCCTCTTTGATGGTCGCCTGCTGCTGGATTATGTGGCGGCCATACCCGTAGGTCTGGATGGGCCGGCAGCGTGAAACTATTATTGTGGCCTAGTAGTAAAGAATGGTCTAGGCCCTAGACAAGGTGTTGTCTCTGTGTATGGTGTGACAGTGACGGAAATATTGGGAAGGAAATCTGGAAACTGCATCCCATGGGTGGGAAAGTTCTGAGTCGGTATATTGGCGAGGGTGTTGTTGAAATCTCTCTAATATTCTATGTAGCGTTGTTGTCGGAGGTCCATGGCTGACATTCTTTTCAAAATCTCTTGGTATGCGTCTGCTGCGACAGGGGCTTGGGCATTGTCAGGTGCTTCTGCTGAATACTGCCCTCCGACAGGGAAGTCAGTAGTAAATTGTTGAGGTGTTTGCTGCACTGGGTCTGCTTGGGTGATTTGCATCACTTTGTGGCAGAATTTTTTTGTCCAGCCTTGCCTTTGTGATGTGTATTCGTTGGTTTCTTCTATCGGGACACCTGCAACAATGCATAAAGTAGAGATTAAACTAGGGGAATATAATGGACCTCGTTCTTTCTTACCGCAGTCATAGATCTCTTGAAGAATGATCTCTCCAACATTGATAGTTCTTTTGTTGATAATTGAGTGAATGAGCAACAATCTTTTTCTGTCCATAGTGCTATTATGAGAAGTGGGCATGAGGCGTCGTTTGACAAACGTGCACCACAAATTTGCTTCGGGTTTAAGGCTGAGCCTTGTTACACAACCCCTATGGGCATCGGTTTCCCATGGAGTGTTGTCGTAGTAGAGGTCGTCCTTGATAGCCTCGTATTCCTTGATATTTGCTGCAAATTCACCATGCTCATTGCGTATGGGGATCACGCTGCAGTGATCATTGATTGCCTCGACATCAAGTTTCATAGGCTTACCCTGGCAGTAGACGAATAGCGTATCCTTGTTCGGGCAGTTCGCATAGAATTCTCTCACAATTGTTGCATTCGCTATGGGCGTTTGGAGGAAGAATTTCTCCCAATCCCGGTCTTCGATTCTATCGAACAAGAATTGGTCGATGTTGTAGTTTTCGTTAGTGGTTTTCTGGAATCCTTGTTCCTCCCATAATTTTCGTCTAACAAAAGATCTTTGAAAGCGTTCTGCTACGTTGCTGTTGGCAAATCGTCTGTATGCTTCCATGGATGTTGATGATATATTTTTGAAGATAAATAGTAAGAATGTGGGTAGGAATGCAAAGAGTTCTAAAGTTCAAGATGTAGTGAGAGCAAGATTGTTCAAGAAAGTAAGGATAACACGAATGCAAAGTAAATAATGCACAGTGCTAAGTCTGTTTATATAGGCTGTAAAAATACGACTGTTAAAAATACTAGTCATTAGGCATTTACTACCTTGATGCACAATTACTACCACGGTGGATTTCTCGGCAGATGGTCGTTACACTGTTTCTGCCCGTTGGCAATTTTATAGCTATTGACATAGTGCTGCCGCCGCAGCAGACTTCCTACTATGGCAAAATTTTTCTTGTATTCATAACTTTATTAAAAATAAAAAAAACACTGAACCTAAAATACTAAAAATAAAGAATACTGATCATAAAGTAAAATAATAAAATATTGAAAATAACAAAATACTTAAAATAAAGAATGTTGAAAATAATACTATATATACTAATCCTAATATAATATTTATAATTTGAAGGGAAAAGATTAGGTTACTTATGGAGTGTATGTGAATGCATCTCCCATTTTCGTTATCTCTTTCTGGCACGTATCTATCTACATGAGTTGGCAAGTCCCTTTGGTGCATTCGGCTTCTCCTTTGAGTTTTATTCTTTTACCGAACAGTCTGCCTAGCGTGCTGCCTAGGTAGGATATTTTAGTATCCTTATTCGGTGTATGGAGAGCCTTATATTCTGTTGGAGCGTCTGAATTTGGAAGATCGTGGAAGGAGTTCAACTTGATTTGTTGATAATTTATTCGTATTGTGAGCTCGTCATTTTCCACATCAATGATGGTGCGTCCAGTAGCAAGGAAAGGTCGACCCAATATGATCGGTGTATTATTGTCAAACTCATAGTCAAGGACAAGAAAGTCGGCAAGAAATATAAACTTGTCAACTTTCACCAGAATATCCTCAATTTTGCCTTCAGGATGCACGTAAGATCGATCCGTAAGTTGGAGCAGTACTGTTATTGGTTTTTCCCGTCCTATTTCGAGTTTCTGAAAAACTAATTTGGGTATTAAGTTGATGCTCGCTCCCAAGTCGCATAGGGCCTTTCCTTTAGAACCATCTCTAATCGTACAGGGAATTGTGAAGCAGCCAGGATCTTTTAGTTTGGGTGGCATGCGATTATGTAGCATTGTCATGCAACCTTCAGTGGCTGCCATCATTTCAAATTCTCCTAGCCTTCGTCGTTTGGATACTATATCCTTTAAAAACTTGGCATAGTTGGACATTTGTTCAATCGCCTCAACTAGGGGCAAGTTAATATAGACCTGCTTTAAGATGTCTAGGAACTTCTGAAATTGGTGGTCTTGTTTTTGCTTCTTTAACATCTGTGGAAAAGGAGGTGGAGTTCTGATATCCTCTAGGTTTCCTTGGATATTGAGTTTTATATTTGGGGTGAATTTTTCTACAGCTGCCTCGGCAAAAGGTTCTGATACTACTGGTTCTGTTGTCGTGGTAGAGCTTTCGGCAGGGTCTTGCTCAGCCTCTGAGTCCTCATGTGGTTGTTGTTTTGGTTGGACTCTTTCGGTTGAGGCCCCTTCTTTGTTTTTCAGCTGTAGGCCACTTCTGGTGGTGATTACTATACATTGCTCGTGGCCAAATACCTTAGCAACATCAATATTGCTAGGTAATCCTCCAGTGGTCGAGTGTTTTGTCGTTGGCAAATTGACCAACCTAGGTTTTTAGGGATTTTATTGCAGCCTCCTGGTTTTGTAGTCTCATCTCCGTTCAGTTCATGAAGTCATCAGTATGCTTCACGAAGCGGCTATTCTCCATCATGCAGGCATCAATCTTTGACATGAAAGCTGTGAGAGAATCTGCCAGTGCATTCAGAGACTGTTGCTGTTGTACCAATCACAACCCAATTTTAAAAGTCAAAATTCCCCAATCTTAAAGTCAAAATCCCTAATTTGTGCCCTAGGAATTGGGGATTTAAATTCTGAATTTAGGGACTAATCTGTGATTTTCTAAAAACTTGAGGGTTCTTTTTGAATTTTGAAAAGTGTAAGCCCCTGGAAGGGTAATTATACCTTTTTCCTTATGAAACGTTTTCTCCTTCTGAAACTGATTCCAAATTAATTTCTGATTTAAATTCTAATTTAAGTCTGGTTATTAAATCCGTCTTTATCTGTAAGGGATTAAATCTCTAAGTTTTCAAACCCTTTTATCTTTGTCTTCCTGGTGGTTGTCTTCTTCGCATCCATTGAATTTTGTTGAGGTAAGGTTTTGGTTCTTAGTTTCTTTTTTTTTTTGTTTCTGTTCGATTTGTTTATTCGTGATAATGGTTCTGTTATTTGGTTGTGGTTAAATTATATTCGGGTTAAGGAGGTATGAATTTGGTTCGGTTCAAAAGGGGGAGAGTATTCTTGGAACCTTTGAATCGGTTTGGGGGAGAATTGAGTGATTTAAATTTGTTTTAGTTCGGTTTAGTTTGTTGGTTTGATTCAGAATTGAATAGGATATGTTTCGGAGGGTTTATAGACTCGAATCGAGTGAAAGGGAGTGTTTGATTCGCATATGGCCTTGTTTGGTTAGGGAGAAAATCTGGGGATTTTCAAAATTTTCCCAGAAAAGTTACAGAGCTCGTGACCGACCCGACCCCGATCTCTGACTCGGTTGACGTTACTGCTGACGTCAGCATTGACCAATACTGACGTCAGCAGTTGACTTTTTCGACCGGGCCCACTTTATGTTTTTCGACGTCGTGAGTCCAATGGCGATATCCGTTTTTCGAAATTCGAACCCAAAGTGTCATTTTTGGGCTTTTATGTTCAATTTGTTATCTTGAAGTTATCAGTATCGGATTTTGAATCAGTTTCTGTTTGCTTCAGGTGACGTGGATTCCGACCCCGAGCAGTTGCCTCCTCATCCTCCTGTACGTTGTCCTATTCATACGCATTCGAGACCTTTACGTGAGTAACGATTAAATTTTGTTTAGTATATTTTTCGGTATAGTGGCATATTAGGAAGTCTAACTTTTCTATTATTTGTAGACTCTACACCTGCTTAATCTGGTGGTAGAGCCGAGTCCAGTAGACGTCAGATTCGACATCGATTCTTCTGCTTCAGGTGTGTTCTCTTTCGTTAATCCTGTTAACTCTGTCACTCAGTATATTCAATTTCTGTTAAAACCGTATGATCATACATCATTCTGACATATCTTTTCTGATTCTGATATCTGTCATGCTTGCCTCCTGTTAGACTATAAGGCATGCATTCTGATTCTGTATATGCATATAACATGATATCTGGTAGATTATATGTGTACAGGGAAGTTAGTGATTTATCACTTCTGTTCAGAGGCTCCACCTACGGGTCGAGATACCACTTCTGTTGGTGTGATGGTGTTAGAGTGGTCTGGGGACCTACTCTTCTGTGGTGTTCGGAGATGGGAGCATATCATGCATACTCTACATCTTCTGCATATTACTGTACTGTAATTTCGTTTATCTGTTTTAGAGACACACTAGGCTCCTTAGCTTACACCCTCTCAACTTCTTGTTTCAGATCTCAGTCCTAGGCTCGGTACGGTACTTGGAGGATCCTGATTCAGTTTGTGATTTATAGTATATTTTACAGTTTCGGATTCTAGACTAATTTATATTTGAATAATAATTTATGTATAGTGGACATTACACTTTATCGGTTTCTATGACATTTACTGTTTATGAAATTTATGGGTTGAACTCAAATATTTAAATGTTTAATTTTTATTTTAAATTATTAATTATTTAATAATTTGTCTGAATAATATATTTAATTTCGTAAAACCCTAGCTTGAGAAACAAGTTTTTAGTTTGTAAACCCTAACTTGTAATCTATGAAATTAGGTTAATTTTAGGGGTTACAGTACCTGCTGCTGCGACATGGGCTACTGAGTATTCTGTTGCGGTAAGTTCTGGTTCTGATGCTGAAATCCAGGGGCTTAGGTAGTTGGATTCAAGGCATTATTAGGGTTACTCCAAGAGAAGTTCAGATGCCTTTTCCAAGATGGGTTATAATTGTTGGAAATCATTGGATGGTTTCTGTTATTGTTTACAACATATAGGCCAGTCTCCTCATCTGGAATATAATCTGATGAGTTAACTGCCTTAACCTCATGTATGCTTCTCTGGTTTTACATGTTCTGAACCATCTTGGTCGGAGAAGTCAATTGTGCTGCCACCGAACTTGATGTGTCTAATTCATGAGCTGTGGCAGAACGTCTCATTCCTTCTCTCCTCGATGTGGGAAATTGGAAATCGTTCCTTGCGAGTTTATTCAGAATTTCAATAGCTTCTACGGGTGCTCTATCTAAAAGTGTCCCATTTGTGAAAGCGTCTAGCATCATCGTTGTGGAGGCATTAGTAGCGTTGTAGAACATGGAGACTTGCGTCCACAAGGAAAAACCATGTAAGGGGCATTTGTTTAATAGTTCTCTGTAACGTTCCCATGCCTCGTACATCGGTTCATCTTCATCTTGCTGGAATGATGTAATTTCATTACGAATGCGATCATAGAGATTTGTTAGATTGAACCTCGTAATGAATTCTCGGCAAAGTTCCTCCCAATATCCGATTGATCCTGCTGGGATTCCATTCAACCAAGTCTTCACCCTATCCCTTAGTGAATAGGGGAACAATTTTAAGCGTAAAATATCTTCATGGACTCCTTGAATCTTAAAAGAGTTACACACTTCCATGAAGGATTTAAGATGCTGCCTTGCATCTTTAGTAGCAGACCCACCAAATTGTCCAATTGTGTTCAACATGTTGAACATTATTGGTTTAAGCTCAAAGTGAGTTGCTTCAATCTCTGGGGTAACTACGCTAGGGTTAAGTCCGTTTAGATCCTCTACTAGATAATCTCTAACAGTAGGCTGCCTCGACAATGGATGCGGCATTGGCTACTGCTACATTGCTGGAGGCAGTACATTATGATCAATAGGTCCTCTAGGTGGATTGTCATAGTTTGGAACAAATTTCGTCTTAGATTATGTCTTGTACGTTCAATCTCAGGATCCAACTCATACAATGGTCCACTCGGATTTGCCCTGGTCATAAACCAAATAAATAAAAATTAATAAAAACAAAAATAAAATAAAATTAAAGTTAAAGTTAGATAACTAATAATTAAAGATCCAGAAAATTAAAGAAAACAAAATTCAGTCGTCAATCCCCGGCAATGGTGCCAAAAACTTGATAGGCATGGTATAAGCGCTATTTTGAGTGTAAGTGTACACATCGTCAAGTAATAAAATGATAAGTATATCGTGTATCGTCTCCACAGGGATTGGTATACTCAATATGTGTTCCTTCGTTGCCTTGCTCCTGAGAATAAAATAAAAACACAAATAAGAAGATTTATTTTATCTAACTAAATAATTAACTAACTAAACATAAAATAAAGAGTTGAGAACGATTATAGAGAAAGCGGGTAGGATCCAGTTGTGTCAATTAGTGGATTCAATTGATCTTCTTCTTGTCCAATGCAATCGCACAACACTGCTTCGATAGTACTGCAGATACTGCCTCGGAAATGCTGGTGCTCTTCTACCGCGACAATCTCTTACTCGTGGGCAGAAGTATCAAAGTTCATCAAAGTGTCTGTAAGTGACTCCGCTCATCTCTGAGTCAAAGTGTTGTTGATGCTCAGTCCTTGACGATACCTCTCGGCGTAAAGCAAAGATAACCACCAACCAATCCAACACTTCTTTTAGCTGCTGAAACTCTTAACCTACCCCTTAGTGCCTTCACAAGGGTATAGGCCGAGTTAGTGTCATCGACACCGTACTTATCCCTTTCGTGAATCTACACCTCTCGATGATAGATAAATAGATTACTTGCAAACTTTCCTCTCGGGCTTGGATACAAGAACAAGGAATGGCAATAGGATAAGCAAACTCTGATTTTATTGCATAAGATCAAGAATACAAGAATCAATCTCCTCTCACTAATATCGACAATCTTCACCTATCCCTAAGAAGTTTTGAACATATTATCGTGTAAGTACAATTCTTAGGGAGGAAGTGTTTTCTCTACAAATCGGCTCTCCTAGATAATGTGTCCAGCTAGGGTATTTATAGACTTAACCTAGGGCAAACCTTTCCTAAATAGACTTCAACTTGGAGTAGGGAACAAGTCTTCTTCAAGGATTCTGATATTTCCAAGTTTGCCGCCTTCTAGAAGGGTTTTCCCGCTTGGTCTTTGAATTGAGCTTTTAGCGCGCTAGCCTGGTCCAATTGATGTGCTGTATCTTCTAGAATATTCTCTATACTTTTATCTTTTAATGCGCTTCCATTGTTGGTGCTGCCACACTGGATTCTGCTGCGGCCATGCTTCTTCCTCAGCCGCTACACTATTTTACTGCCGCTTCGGCTCTGGATATTCCTGCATGTATAGAAATTGTAATAATATCTATATTCTCTATAAATATTGACTTTGTAAGTGATGATAATGGAATATCTAATATTTGGGCAAAGAGTTCATGATTCGATTCAAGTGAGTGTATATTAGATGCTTAAAGTACCATAAGAAGGGTAGTAAATAACTACCTTTTAGACACTCATCAGTAAAAATGCTATATTTAGAGTCTTTATACTTAAGTTATTTATTGTCTTCAAGCACATTTAGGTTCATTTAGTTGCATTTAGGATCATAACATTGCATTTGGTGGTTGTTTATGTTTTGGAATCTATAGTGCGGAAATAGATACTATTTTACGGGAAAGGTCGTGCTTTTGGTTGATGTTGTACAGGTAAAGCAAAGTTGGAAGTTGAGGAAATTTGTCATGGCATTCGTAGAAGGATAGCAATGGGAAAATGCCATGAAAAATCTGGAGGACTCCTATGCTGAGCTAAACGACAAGGAGATATTTTGATAAGAGTGACAGCTGGCGCCATTACAACCTAGCTACAATCACCTTAGTAGGGGACCACTGTCACCATGTCAGATATTCGCAAAAGGATAGCAAAGGGAAAATGCCATGGCAATTCTGGAGACCTTCTGTGCTACACTACAGGACAAGAAGATATTTTGAGAGGAGTACTAGCTGGAGCCAATACAGACTGCCTACAACCATCACAACCAGTCGGGACCACTACAACCTACATATAGCCAACTCGGTAGGGGACCACTGTCACCTCTGCCAGTCCTGTAGAAATGTCACGACAAGAAGAGGGTAGAAATGGATTTTTACCTATCTTTTAGGGTTTTTTACCCTCTTATAAAAGAGCAACCTTTATTCAAGAAAAAAGAACCTTTGGAGAAGATTTTGAGGCACAAGGAGAGTAAAAAGTGGTGAAGAAAGTTTTCACCTTTCTTCCCCAACCAAAGGGTTCCTACATTGATAGAGCTTGAAGGGAGTGGCGTGCTAGGCACCCGAGAAGGGCTAGCACGCTAAGGCGTCCCATGGTGGTCGAAGAAGCCGGCAGTGGTACGAAACGAGAGTGTCTTGTTTCCTCTTCCTTTGCTTTATTTTATATCTTTAAGAGGTTTTATGTGGATGATTTAAGGATGGTATTAGTGGTTAATATTTGTTCTTAAACTCTTTCACCTACCATGTGTTAGCTTTATTTGGTGGATGCTTTTGTAGATGATCATCTTTTATTTCTATTTAATATATTGTCTTCTATGTGTTTATATATTTACATTGCTCATTGTTGATAATTATTTAAGCATTGTAAGAGACACGAGAGTGTCCCGTGTTTAGGTACATGCTAGAGCACTCGAGAGAGGCGTAGCTATATTTCCTTAGATCATCCCAGAGGAGCTAAGGGAGGATCTACAAGAGTAATGGGTTCTAGATTGCAATTAGAGCCTAGTTAGATCCTAGAGCACTCGAGAGAGGCGTAGGTGAAGGCTTCAACGACTAAAAGGAGTGTTCTTTAATCGATAGACTAGAGTGTTATTCGCGTGATAGGCGAAAATACCATGGCATTTTAGTTTGTCAGATTCCTATGACTCGAGAGAGCGGGAATACTTTAGAAACCTCTGTCGAGTAAGTATACACTGTAGCAACCATATATTATGTAAGGGTAAGGGGTAAGAGATCATAGAAGTTACCACCAGTCATTCTCAGCAAGGCTCATCAATTGAGGATTATTTCAACATATTGTTCACATGTGTTCTTTTATCTTGCTTTTGCCTTGGCATTTACAAAGTGTTCCTCTGTTTTCTCTGTTTCCTCTATTTTCCTCTGTTTTCGTTGTTCACTTTCAACCACATTACCTCACCCTTGACACACTATATTCATACAATTACCTTGCCACCATCATCCATTCTATTTTGCCTTGGCAAATTTTAGTTGCTTGCACTCTAGAATTGCCATAGCATTTTCATCTTACATCTTCACTTTACATATCCATTATCACTTATTTATATCTTTATCTTTATTTTCCTTTTAGTTAGTGACACCTTTTTGCCTTGGCAAATTTGACTGCATACTTTACCCCAATCCTCGTGGGAACGATACTCACTCACTCTTTATTACTTGTACGACTATGTATACTTGCACATATATGTGTGTTCGCATAATCTATATTGTCACTACACAGGACACAACAAGTTTTTGGTGCCGTTGTCGGGGATCTGACGAGTAAAGTTTTTCATTTTTACCTTAGCATTTTCGTTTTGCTTTATTTATTTATTTTTAGTTCAGTTTTACTTGTTTTTCTTATTTTTCTTTTTAGGGCTTTTTCCTAGTACGTGACTAGAAGGTCTACTGATGGACCCACCATTGCAGAATCCAGTAGTTCAAAATGTCAGGGCAAATCTGTATGCTGCTGCACCTCGACCAAGGACTATTAGGGATCATTTAAATCCCATATTGGATGATCTCAATCCTGGCATCGTTGCACCAGAAATTCAAGCTACCCACTTCGGATTAAAGCCTGTCATGTTCATTATGCTAAATTCAATTGGGTAATTTGGAGGTATGACGCATGAAGATGCAAGGCAACATATTCGAGCTTTCTTAGAAGTTTGTGACTCATTTCATCAACAAGGAGTTCATGAGGATGTCTTGAAGCTCAAGTTATTCCCTTATTCCTTTTTTGGCCGAGGAAGGGAATGGTTGAGTGGAGTACCATCCAGATCGATAAAGTCCTGGGCAGATCTATGCAAGAGCTTTTTGCTATGGTATAATCCTCCAAATTTCAATGCTCATCTTAGAAATGACATTGCTTCTTTTCGACAAGGCGACGACGAGTCAATGTGTGAATGTTGGGATCGATACAAGAGACTGCTTCATAAGTGTACAAATCATGGATTTCAAGATTAGACTCAAGTTGTAATGTTTTACAATGGAGTCAACGCACCGACCAGAATGATGATAGATGCCTCGGCAAATGGAACTTTGCTAGACAAATAACCCGAGGAGGAATTTGACATTCTTGATATAATTGCCAACAATGACTACCAATTTCCTTCTACAAGATTTGGAATGGGGAGGAAGGCACAAGGGACATTTGATCTTGAATCTAAGGACTCACTATCCGCCCAACCCTAGCAATCACCAATATGTTGAAGAATATGCAGTGTTCCAATGAAGTGAACGAAGTAAAGATGGCCAACTCAGCATATCTGATATGCCATGGCAATTACCATGAGAATGAGTGCCCAAGAAATCATGAGAGAGCCGACTATTTGGGCAATTTCAACAGAAGCAACAACAATCCCTACTCCAACACTTATGATCCAAGATGGCGACCACATCTGAATTTTTCATGGGAAAACCAAGGATCCAGCATTCCTAATCAGAATACTAATGAGCCCCAGAATTTCCACTCGAATATGCCATGGCATAATTCGAACGAGGGAGCATCATCATTATCTCACAACAGTTCTTGGGAGGCGACTATGCAAGAATTTATTCTAAGTACAAAGACGATGCTACAAGAGCATACTACAGCCATCAAGAACCAAGGAACATTACTATAAAGCCACAGTTCTTCATTGCGAATTCTAGAGAGTCAGGTTGGCCAAATTGTCACGGTATTACAAAAGCGTCAACCAGGACGTCTGCTCAATGATATTGAAGTCAATAAGCCATACGATAAAGAGAAATGTAGCGCAATCACACTAAGGAGTGACACGCAGATTAATCTACAAGATAAGTTTGGGGGGAAGAAGACTGATTATTCCTTACCCAAACCTGTTCAAGAAGAAATGCTTGAGTAAATTCTCGAGGAGAAGGACCAGGAGGAAGGTTTGACAAAGGAACCCGCTAATGGAGCAAGCAAAAATGTCACGGAAAAATCAGTTCCTACGCCAGCAATAGAAGAAGTTAGA
This sequence comes from Abelmoschus esculentus, assembly GCA_035048815.1. Classification (NCBI taxonomy): domain Eukaryota; kingdom Viridiplantae; phylum Streptophyta; class Magnoliopsida; order Malvales; family Malvaceae; genus Abelmoschus; species Abelmoschus esculentus. Next base: position 12,506,283 of record JAUCBN010000007.1, on the reverse strand, counting down.
CCCCCACCACCCTTTCCTCAAAGGCTGAAGAAGCAAAATGACGAGATCCAATTCAAAAAGTTCATTGACAAATTGAATCAGTTGTATATAAATGTCCCACTCTTGGAGTCAATTGAGAAAATGCCCACTTACGCAAAATTTCTTAAGGAGATAGTCACGAAGAAGCGGAAAGTGGAAAAGTTTGAGAAAATTGCCACGAAAAAAGCGTACTGCTCTGCTTTGAACAAATTGCCCTTGAAGAGGAAGGATCAAGGAAGCTTTATCATTCCATGTGCTATTGGAGACAAGTTCATTGGAAAAGCACTCTGTGATCTTGGATCAAGTGTGAATCTAATGCCCAAAGCAACCTTTGTGAAGCTTGGCATGGGAGATGTGAGACCCACTTTCGTCATGTTGCAACTAGCCGATCGTTTTCATGTGACACTAGAGGGGAAGATCGAAGATGTCATAGTGAGGGTGGGCAAATTCGTGTTTCTAGTCAACTTTCTTATACTTGATTGCGAGGTTGATGCTAATGCACCCATCACCTTGGGGAGGCCTTTCCTAGCAACCGGTCACATTCTTATTGATTGTGAGAAGGGTGAGCTCACTATGCGAATAGCAGATCAAAGTGTGACCGTGAATGTTAACGACTCTCTTAAGCACGTGGATGATTTTAAAGAATGCCGGGGCATTTTAAAAGCAGACTCTGAACTATATTGAGAAGCTGATCAATTTTGTCACAACAATTTTGTACAACTAGATGATTATGAAGAACTCATACATGATGATAAAGAGGAAGCTAGTGAATTCCCATGGGTGCATAAACGTGCAAAACGATGGACCATGGAAGATTTGAAAGGGATTATTCCTACTATCTGTATGCACAAGATACTCCTGGAAGAATGTCATGGCAATTCCATAGATCCACAATGCATTTACATTGGAGCCCCCGTGATGCGTGACAAACCTACTTCATATCTCCAAGATATCCATAAGCTACTTTTGGAAGAATTTCATGGTTATTACATAGATCCACAACGTGTCTATACTGGATCCCTTGTGATGCGTGATAAACCAACCTTCCACCTTCAGGATGCATGACATACTGAAATGTCATGACATTTCTAGTTTACTACTTTTCATAAATAAATTGTTTTATTTTATTTTATATGCTTAATTTTGTTTTTAGCTTTTCTTAGCCACCTTTGAAGAACCTCATCATGAAATACCAACACAGCCAAAAAAGCAACAAGAGCCACCTAAGGAGTCCAAGCACCGATTGAAAATGTCGCATTGCCGCCTCTACATCAGCACCACCTGTATAAGTCAAGGTACCTTGCATTCATTTCATTGCATGACATTTAGTTTAATTTGCTTTAGTTAGTTGCATTGGGGACAATGCCTGCCTTAAGTTTGGGGGAGGTATCGTTCCTTACTTCATTTTCATTTTGCATGATAGTAGTAGTTGTAGAAAAATACCATGACAAATGTGTAAGTTTTAGGATAAGTTTATAGGATTAAAGTTTATGATGCCTAATGATGAAATAATTTTTTTATGGCGAATGCTTTGATTGAATATGCGTGACTTAGGATTTGGAAAAAACCTGCTTTAGGACTTGATTGTTTGTGTTTATTTTATTGTTACACGAGTGTATGCTTTCTATGCTTAGAAAAGTCAGAAATTTTTTATAGAATGGAAACTTGAACAACTCAGCATGTTTTAATGAATTCACTTGTTAATAGAAAACTCCTGTTAGTTTAGTTAATGAAGTTGTGAATAAATGCCTGGACATATCTGTAGAGGGATACTCCGCTATGCCATGGTATTTCCATGTTCATATGAGTTACTAAAAGAGGCACAGGGTGACGCTACTCTTTTAACTTGCCATGACATTGCCTGGATATTGCGTTTAAATAAATGACAACTATTGAATGAGTAGAAGGTAGTGTGACAGGTTGGCTCCCCTCGTAGCAGTTTATTAGCATTGTGGATAAAAAAAAGAAAAAGAAAAAAAAGTATTACATATATATGGGGAGCAGTAAAATTATGCTTAAATGAGAAACATGCTTTGCTAGAATAGTGAAATTTCCTTAGAATTTTTCTAAATTAACTAAGAATGGATAGGATACACTTACGCACACACACACTCGCAATTGATCTTGTCCTGAAGTAGCATTCTTGAAATTTCCTGAAGTCTTATATGTTTATGCCACAACATTTTCTAAGGGCTGAAACTCTGACCATTTGCTTGTCTTGATCCTGAACATTGTCATGACATTTGTTCTCTACTAGATGCTATCCATTTCTTGAGGACAAGCAATAGCTTAAGTTTGGGAGTGTGATAACTCCGTAAAAATTTATATTTAGAGCCTTTTTACTTAAGTTATTTATTGTCTTCAAGCACATTTAGGTTCATTTAGTTGCATTTAGAATCATAATGTAACATCCCGTTTTTGGGTTATTAGTTTAGGCTTAGTTAGGGGAATTCGATTCGGGTCGAATCGGGTTCTCCGGTTCAATGATTCCGGGAAAAATAAAATAAGGATATTTTTAATTAAGAAAAATAATAATTTGGAAGGTGGTTTAAAATATTTAAAAATGTGTTTCAAAATTAAAAGAAAATAATTTGGATTTTATAGTGGTTTTTAATTATGCTTAATTATGCATAAGTGATCGATTGGTAATTTTTGGAAAATTGAGGGACTACTTTGTAATTTTTGGCAATTATATGTTTTTAGTGCCTAAATTGAAAAGCAAGCTAAACTTAGAATCCTTAGAGGGTCATAAACCCATTTCTAATTTTTAATGATGATTTATTCACCAAAATATATTTTTAATAACTTTAATTGGATTTTTAATCATTTTTTCTCAAAAACCACATTTCTCTCATTTTCTCTCATCTTTTTCTCTCATTTTCTCTCCATTTTCTCTTCATCTTTTTTCTTCAATTCCTTGCTGATTTTTGCATCTTTTTTCCACAAAGATTACATCATTTGCATCATCTTTCCATCCTTTACAAAACCTAAGCATCAATTTCATCAAATCTACATCAAATTGCAAGGAATCAAGAAGGGGAAAAATACATATTTTTGGTGATAGATCTTGAAGGTAATTTTCTGGATTTTTATTCTTTTCTAAGGTTCTTTATTGAAATTCTCAAGTATTATGTAACCCCCTTAGTCCGGCCTGGACGAAACCGGCACTAAACGAGTCACACGGGGAATATCAAACCAAACCCGCGAAGGTTCGATTCGATAAACAACCCTAAAACTGTTATACTTTTTTTTTCTTATCTTACCTAGATGCATAATCTTATTCCTACGTGTCGAGGAATCATGCAAAGTAATACCGGTAACACAATAATTAAAAACAACCATCCGATTAAACACTAACATGGATTATGGACTAAAACGTAAAACTTTAAAATACAATTAGTAAAGTAGAAATTCCCTCGATCAATGTTCAATTATACATACAAGAGTTCCTCATAGCAAATTACAACTCAAGCGGATCATTCTAACACCATTAATTGCATGATTCTCTAATTTAGGGACCAAAATGTAATTCTTCCAAAATTCAAGGACTTCAACCAAATTAGATTAACTATCTTGAAATTAAACCAACTTTAAGCATGCATGTAAAATTCTAGCTCAAAATAACGTCTACAAGTACCTTAATCGAACAAAGAAAGTTAACCGGGACTAGAATATAACTTCTAGCAACTTTCAATTCTAGGTGATCAAAGGTTTCGAAACCTTCCAAGAGGTTCCGAAACTTTTTGAAAAAGGTTTCGAAACTTCCCCTGAAAGTTTCGAAACTTATCGCATCCAGTAGCTTCCCAGAATTGAAACTGTCCGAAAGGTTCCGAAACCTTATGAAGGTTTCGAAACTATTTGACAAAGGTTTCGGAACCTTCAATCAAAGGTTTCGAAACTTTGGGTCTAGAACCATTTATTTCATTTCACTAAGTACAAACTAAATGCTCAAAATTCAACTAACAACTAGAACCACCAAATGCATCAATCCTAAACATGATTAACATCATATGGCACATAATCAACAACGTCATGGACATCATTCAAGCTATAGGCATGCTCCATAAGAAAAGTGATGTACAATATTTCAATCCAATAAATACATGCTAGAACGTGCTTCAACCATTCAAGTAATTCCAAAGTTCAACAATTGACATCCAAACAATAATGGTCTTTCTACAACATAAACCAAAGCCTAATTACACACACTACACATGGTTTGGGTTACACATTGCCTTGCCCAATTTATTTGTCAAAGACATACCAAATTTCAAGTGATCTTCCCCTTGGTTTCCTTGCCTCAAACAAAGCTCCAAGTGCCTTTATTTTTCTGCATGGATGAAAAGAGAGCTTAAGCAATCTTGCTTAGTGAGGTAGCTCTATAAATAATCATCAATGCATCCATTTAAAATCATGATGAAAACATAGTTTATAATACATTGTCAAATCATGCATGCTAACATCTCATGTTCTTTATTCTTTAAATCATATGCATCCTTGAGTTCACAAAACCTTATCAAAACAATTTATAAACGATGCTCAATCTTCTTCTCAAATTCATGTATGTATATTGGCATTCTAGTGACCACTTAATGTGAACCTTTGGTTCACCGAATACACGGATCCTTTTCAACATGCATCGGTCGGACACTTAGTCCCCCTTGTATACATGTTATCCCCCACTAAGCACGGTTGGACACAAAGTCGCCCTTGTCTACGTATGGGTCAACTATATGCACGATCGGACACAAAGTCACCCTTGTTTACATATAGGCAAGCTCTACCACGCACGGTTGGACACAAAGTCACCCTTGTTTACGTGTAGGCGACTCTACCACGCTCGTTTAGACACAAAGTCCCCTTGTTACGCATGTAGGCAAATTCAATATTCTCTTTATTTTATAGTGCACTCAATCCTAATGACATGTCATTCGTATTCGAAACTAAAGTTAGTGTCACTAAGCCAATATCATAATCAAATGTACACGATAACTTGCTACTCACAATGCATGCATAAAATGTTCAACAAATGAACCAAAGCCATGCCCAAAGGCACCATCATATAGTAGGCAAATAACCAAATTGTATCTCAAATCATTTCTCATAATTTTCCATAATCATGGATGCTAAATAAGCTATGCATTTCAGCAAGTAATTCTCATGTATGCATCATTTCAAATCATGCTCATGCATTTCCATAAATCTCATGCACTATCAATGAAATACCTTTGTCGAAAATAGCCGAAACTCATATCGGTTCATTAAAACAAATACTTTACTTACTCTTGAACCATGGAAGGTTTTCACACACTTCCATAGCCCCCAAAAATAGAACGTACCAAACGTGATTCGCTTTTTAATCCGAAAACCACTCACCAACAAGCGAAACAAGCTTTCGCCGCTTTCCGATGATCGCACCAAACGCACCAGCAACCAAGCTTCTTCTTGTACCTCATCTACAACATTAAAAATAGAGCATTCTCACATCATAACATGCTCAAACCAACAGCCATATCCGATCACCATTAAACTACCAAAAACTTAGCCGAAAAGACCAAAAACTAAGCCAAAACGCATCCGAACAACATCAGCCCAAAACCTAACGAATCTAACATCTAATCCACCTCAAACATGATCCAAAAACACATCAAAACCATCCTTATATCTCCAGCAACATCTAAGCATCTAAAACATCCCATAAAACAACCGAAAAACACGTTAAAACTACACCGATTACATTATTCCGGGATTTAATTAATGTGATCTCAAATCAAGACTCAATTAATCATTAAATCATCATAAAAACATGATTGAAACCATATAATTTCCAGCATTAAACAAGATCCATAAAGATCTCACAAAAACATAACAAAAACATTAGATCTAACATTAAAAACATTGAATCAAGTGTTTATTCAAAGATGAGCAAGCTAATACTTGGGAATTTCAATAAAGAACCTTAGAAAATAATAAAAATCCATAAAATTACCTTTAAGATCTATTCACCAAAATTAGGAGATTTTCCCCTTCTTGATTCCTTGCAATTTGATGTAGATTTGATGAAATCAATGTATAGGTTTTGTAAAGGATGGAAGGATGATGCAAATGATGAAATCTTTGTGGAAAAAGATGCAAAAATCAGCAAGGAATTGAGAAGAAAAGATGAATAGAAAGTGGAGAGAAAATGAGAGAAAAATGGGTCAAAAGTAGTTTTAGGAGAAAATGATTAAGAAACCAAATTAAAGTAATTAAAATATTTATTTTGGTGAATAAATCATCATTAAAATTAAAAATGGGTTTATGGACCTCTAAGGATTCTAGGTTTAGCTTGCTTTTCAATTTAGTCACTAAAATACCTTAATGGCCGAAAATCACAAATTAGTCCCCTAATTTTCCAAAACTTACAAATTGGTCATTTATGCATAATTAAAAATCATTATAAAATCCAAATCATTTTCTTTTAAATTTTGAAACATATTTTTAATATTTCAAATCACCTTCCAAATTATTATTTTACTTAATTAAAAATATCTTTATTTTATTTTTCCCGGAATTAATGAACCGGAGAACCCGATTCACCCCGAATCGAATTCACCTAACTAAGCCTAACTAATAACCCCAAAAATGGGATGTTACATATTAGCTTGCTAATCTTTGAATAAAAACTTGATTCTATGTTTTTAATGTTAGATTTAGTGTTTTTGTGATGTTTTTGTGAAATCTTTTTGAATCTCATTTAATGCTGGAAATTGGATGAATTCAATCATGTTTTTATGTTTATTTAATGATTAAATGAGTCTTCTTTTGATAGCACATTAATTTAATCCCGGAATAATGCAATCGGTGTAGTTTTAAGGTGTTTTTCGGTTGTTTTATAGGCTGTTTTAGATGCTTAAATGTTGCTGGAGATATAAGGATGGTTTAGATGTGTTTTTGGATCATAATTGAGGTGGATTAGATGTTAGATTCGTTAGATTTTGGGTTGATGTTGTTCGGTTACGTTTCGGCTTAGTTTACGGTCTTTTCGGCTAAGTTTTCGGAAGTTATGGTTTGGATCCAGAGATTGAGATGTACTTGTTAGCTGCGGAGTACACTGAGTTTGATGTGCTCGTGAATCGGGCTAAGGATGTTGAGGAGTCTTTGAGGGAGGCTAGGAAGTCTTCCAATGTTGGTAAAAGGCCTGCTGAGGCTAGTATCCAAGGTAATAGGGGTAAGAGGTTTCGGGACAACCGATATAGAGCTGATCGACGCTGGGGTGATTTTGGACACGGCGGTCGTTCTCAACAGTATGGTAGAGGTGGTGGTGATGTGGCAGTTTGTAACTTATGTTCTTGATGCCATCTGGGAGAGTGTTGGTGGGCCACTGATGCCTGCATTGGTTGTGCATCTAAGGATCACTGGAAGAGAGATTGTCCGAGGTTTGCTGGTGAGGTTGGTAACCGAGTTGAGGTTGTCGTGGTACCTGGCAGAGGACGCGGTGGTGGTAGAGGTCCTTTCTAGAGACAGGGAGATGGTCGTAGAGTCCATGCTCAGCGCACGACCCGTAATGCTACAGATGTGGTTGCAGGTACTTTTTCTTTACGAAATGTACGGTTGTTTTCTTTGATAGATTCGGGATCTACGCATTCTTATGTTTTGAGTGAGCATGCATATATGTTGGATACCCCTGTTGATATTTTAGATGTGGGAGTAGTGGTTACTAGTTCCTTGGGTGAGACGGTTACCGTTAAAAGGTTATATAGGAGATGTCCGTTGGAGGTGCAAGGGCATGTCTTTGAGGTTGACTTGATGGAGTTACCGTTTCATGGTTTTGATCTTATCTTGGGGGTTGATTGGTTGACGGAGCATAGAGCTGTAGTGGATTTTGAAAAGAAACGGGTTACCTTGAGGTTGTTAGATGGTGGCGAGGTTGTGGTTAGGAGTGAGTATACTGGATTCTTGTCTAATGTGGTTTCAGCCTTGCAAGTGGAAAAGTTGATGCAGCGTGGTGGAGTAGCATATCTAGCATATGTGGTGAATCCAGGGATAGGAGAAGTTCGAGTACAGGACATTCGAACAGTATGTGACTTTCTGGAAGTTTTTCCTGAGGAGTTACCAGGATTACCTCCTGATCGTGAGGAGTTTAGTATCGAGCTTTATGCTGGTACTAATCCGGTGTCTATTGCTCCTTATCGCATGGCACCTAAGGAGTTAAAGGAGTTAAAGATGCAGTTTCAAGAGTTGCTTGACCGTGGTTTTATACGACCGAGTGTATCACCTTGGGGTGCACCGGTGTTATTTGTGAAGAAGAAAGATGGCACAATGAGAATGTGCATTGATTATCGACAATTGAATAAGTTGAATGTGAAGAATAAGTGTCCTTTGCCGAGGATTGATGATTTGTTTGATCAGTTTCGAGGAGCAAGTGTGTTCTCGAAGATTGATTTGAGATTGGGGTACTACCAATTGAAAGTGAAAGAGGATGATGTGTTGAAAACGGCTTTTCGAACAAGGTATGGTCATTATGAGTTTTTGGTGATGCCGTTTAGGTTGACGAATGCCCCTGCTGCTTTTATGGATATGATGAACTGGGTGTTTCATGAGTATTTGGATCAGTTTGTGGTGGTGTTCATAGATGATATCCTCGTGTATTCACGTACCGAGGAAGATCATGATCGACATTTGCGTTTGGTGATGCAAGTGTTGAAAGAGAACCAGTTGTATGCTAAGTTAAGTAAGTGTGAGTTTTGGTTAAAGGAGGTGGTGTTTCTTGGTCATGTGGTGTCGGAAAAGGGTATTAGTGTTGATCCAAAGAAGATAGAGGCGGTTATGGGTTGGAAGCAACCGAGATCGGTGTCGGAGGTTCAGAGTTTCCTAGGTTTGGCTGGGTATTATCGTAGGTTCGTTGAGGGTTTTTCGAGCATTGCTGCTCCTATGACTAGGTTGTTGCAAAAGAAAGTTCCTTTTGAGTGGAAAGAAAGTCAACAAAAGAGTTTTAAGAAGTTGAAAGAAGTGTTGACTAGTGCACCGGTGTTGGTACAACCCGAATCCGGTAAGGATTTTGTGGTTTATAGTGATGCATCATACGTTGGTCTTGGGTGTGTTTTGATGCAAGAGGGGAAAGTTGTAGCTTATGTTTCTAGACAGTTGAGGGTACATGAAAAGAATTATCCGACACATGATTTGGAGCTGGCGGCGGTGGTTTTTGCTTTGAAGATTTGGAGACATTATTTGTATGGAGAGAAGTGTACTATATATACGGATCATAAGAGTTTGAAGTATCTCATGTCACAAAAGGATTTGAATCTTAGGCAACGAAGATGGATGGAGTTGCTTAAGGATTATGATTTATCTATTGAGTATCATCCGGGGAAAGCCAATATAGTGGTCGATGCTTTGAGCCGTAAGGCGGCGGTTGAGTTGAGAGAAATGTTTGCTAAACTGAGTATCTCTAAGGAAGGTGGTTTAGTGGCGGAGTTGCAAGTAAAACCGTTTTTGGTTGAGAGGATCAAGGTGAAACAGTTGAAGGATGAGGCTTTGGTACCTTTTGTGGAGGATATTGCTGAGGGTAGGCCGACTGATTATCATTTTGATGATGATGAGGTGTTGTGTTTTAGAGGTCGTGTTGTGGTGCCGGATGATCAAGAGTTGAAGCAAGCTATCTTGGTGGAAGCTTATACTAGTCCGTTTGCTATGCATCCGGGTAGTGTGAAGATGTATAGAGATCTTAAAAGTGTGTACTTTTGGGTTGGTTTAAAGAAAAATGTGACGAAGTTTGTTTCTCGTTGTATGGTGTGTCAGCGGGTGAAAGCTGAACATCAGTTCCCTGCAGGTTTGTTGCAACCGGTTCAAGTTCCGGAATGGAAATGGGAGAGAATCACCATGGATTTTGTGAAGGGGTTGCCATTAACACCGTCCAAAAAGGATTCTATATGGGTGATTGTTGATAGGTTTACAAAGTGTGCACATTTTTTTGCCGTGCATACGACGTACTCCATGGATAAGTTGGCGGATTTGTATGTTTCTGAGGTGGTGAGGTTGCATGGTGTGCCTAAGTCGATCATATCGGATAGAGATCCGCGGTTTACATCCAAGTTTTGGAGGAGTTTGCAGACAGCTTTGGGTACGATGCTTAGCTTTAGTACGGTTTATCATCCACAGACGGATGGACAGTCTGAACGTGTTATTCAGACTTTAGAGGATATGTTGAGGTGTTGTATCATCGAGTTTCAAGGTTCTTGGGAGAAGTAATTGCCGTTGATAGAGTTTGCTTATAATAATAGTTTTCATACGAGTATACAGATGGCACCGTTTGAGGCGTTGTATGGGCGTAAGTGTCGTACACCTTTTTGTTGGAAAGAAGTTGGACAGAAGTATGTTTCTTTGCCTCAAGTGTTGAAGGATACGGATGAGAAAGTTAAGTTGATATGTACTAAACTTAAGGAAGCTTCGGATAGGCAGAAATCCTATGCCGATTTGAAGCATAGGGAGATAGAGTATGATGTTGGGGACAAAGTGTTTCTTAAGGTTTCTCCATGGAAGAAAGTGATGAGGTTTGGAAGGAAGGGTAAGTTGAGTCCACGTTTTATTGGACCATATGAGGTGTTGGAGCGTGTTGGTCCTGTTGCTTATAGGTTGAGGTTGCCGGAGGAATTGAGTAAGATGCATGATGTTTTTCATGTGTTAATGCTTCGTAGATATAGATCGGATCCTTCTCATGTTGTTCCGGTTGAGGAGATCGAGTTAAGAGAGGATATGAGTTATGAGAAAGAACCGGTGAGGATTTTGGATGTGGATACAAAGGTTCTTCGAGGGAAGACCATAGAGTTGGTTAAAGTGCTTTGGAAACACCGAGGTGTTGAAGAAGCAACTTGGGAGACAAGGAAAAGCATGGAGGAGCAGTTTTCTCACTTGTTTACTTTAGGTAAATTTCGAGGACGAAATTTTCTTAAGAGGGGGAAAGTTGTAACATCCCGTTTTGGGGGTTATTAGTTTAGTCTTAATTAGGGGAATTCAATTCGGGTCGAATCGGATTCTCCGGTTCATTGATTCCAAGAAAAATAAAATAAGGATATTTTTAATTAAGAATAGGGGAATTCAATTATATGTTTTTAGTGACTAAATTGAAAAGCAAGCTAAACTTAGAATCCTTAGAGGGCCATAAACCCATTTTTAATTTTTAATGATGATTTATTCACCAAAATATATTTTTAATGACTTCAATTGGGTTTTTAATCATTTTTTCTCAAAAACCACTTTTCTCTCATTTTCTCTCATCTTTTTCTCTCATTTTCTTTCCACTTTCTCTTCATCTTTTCTCTTCAATTCCATGCTGATTTTTGCATCTTTTTTCCACAAAGATTACATCATTTGCATCATCTTTTCATCCTTTACAAAACCTAAGCATCAATTTCATCAAATCTACATCAAATTGCAAGGAATCAAGAAGGGGAAAAATACATATTTTTGGTGAATAGATCTTGAAGGTAATTTTCTGGATTTTTATTCTTTTCTAAGGTTCTTTATTGAAATTCCCAAGTATTAGCTTGCTAATCTTTGAATAAAAACTTGATTCTATGTTTTTAATGTTAGATCTAGTGTTTTTGTGATGTTTTTGTGAAATCTTTTTGAATCTCATTTAATGCTGGAAATTGGATGAATTCAATCATGTTTTTATGTTGATTTAATGATTAATTGAGTCTTCTTTTGATAGCACATTAATTTAATCCCGGAATAATGCAATCAGTGTAGTTTTAAGGTGCTTTTCGGTTGTTTTATGGGCTGTTTTAGATGCTTAAATGTTGCTGGAGATATAAGGATGGTTTGGATGTGTTTTTGGATCATAATTGAGGTGGATTAGATGTTAGATTTGTTAGGTTTTGGGTTGATGATGTTCAGTTACGTTTCGGCTTAGTTTACGGTCTTTTCGGCTAAGTTTTCGGTAGTTTAATGGTGATCGGATATGGCTGTTGGTTTGAGCATGTTATGATGTGAGAATACTCTGTTTTTAATGTTGTAGAAGAGGTACAAGAAGAAGCTTGATTGCTGGTGCGTTGGTGCGATCATCGGATAGCGGCGAAAGCTCGTTTTGCTTGTTGGTGAGTGGTTACGAATTTTAAAGCGAATCGCGTTTGGTACATTCTGTTTTGGGGGTCTATGGAAGAGTGTGAAAACCTTCCATAGTTCAAGAGTAAGTAAAGTAATTGTTTTGATGAACCGATATGAGTTTCGGCTATTTTTGACAAAGGTATTTTATTGGTAATGCAATGGGATTTATGGAAGGGCATGGGCATGTTTTAAATTGATGCATACATGAGAGGTACTTGCTGAAATGCATAGCTTATTTAGCATCCATGATTATGAAAAATTATGAGAAATGTTTTGGAATACAACATGGTTATATGCCTTATACATGGTGCCTTTGGGCATGGCTTTTGGTTCATTTGTTGAACATGTTATGCATGCATTATGAGCCGCAAGTTATCATGCACATTTGATTATGATATTGGCTTAGTGACACTAACTTTAGATTCGAATACGAATGACATGTTATTAGGATTGTCTTAAGTGCACTATAATCAAAACTGAGAATATAGAATATTGCCTACACGTAACAAGGGTGACTTTGTGTCCAACCCTGCGTGGTAGAGCCGCCTACACGTAACAAGGGTGACTATGTGTCCGATCGTGTATGTTAGTGCTAATGGTGACTTCGTGTCATGTCAATGGTGTCTTCGTGTCATATCAATAGTGACTTCGTGTCATGACGAGACAAATATCTCATGGATCCGTATATTCGGTGAGCTCAAGGTTCACATTAAGTGGTCACTAGAAAGCCAATATACATACATAAAATTGAGAAGAGGTTTGAGCATCATTTATAAATTGTTTGATAAGGTTATGTGAACTCAAGGATGCATTTGATTTAATGAACTTGGGCATGTAATATTGGCATGCATGATTTAACAAAGTATTGCAAATTATGGTTTCACTATGGTTTTAAATAGATGCATTGATGATCTTTTGTGGAGCTACCTCACTAAGCATGTTTGCTTAAGCTCTCTTTTCATCCTTGTAGAAAAATAAAGGCACTTGGAGCTTCGTTCGAGGCAAGGAAACCAAGGGGAAGATCACTTGAATTTGGTATGTTTTTGGCAAATAAATTGGGCAAGGCAATGTGTAACACAATCTATGAGAGGAGTGAGCATTTAGGCTTTGTTTCATGTTGTAATAAGACCATTATTGTTTGATTGTTAATTGTTGAACTTTGAATTTCTTTGAGTTGTTGAAGCATGACTTAGCATGTTTGTTATGTTGCTACTCATTCTTTAGGAAGCATGCCTATAGGTCTCCTTGTGATCCTTTCTGATGTTTTGAGGTGTGGTTATGTTGATGGTGATGCCTAGGAATGTTGCATATAGCATCGGGTTATTAATGTTTATGCTTTGGTGGTTTAAATGAGCTTAATACGTCCCACTCAGTCCAGAATACAGGGGGTATTGAAACACCCTGTGGCAGTATCGATACCCCTATGCCTATTTGGATGCCTGTATCGAACCAGGGTTCGGTACCAAATGCTACTGGACATGTCTGTTTCGAAACACCCTATGGCCTGTTTCGAAACAGATGGCCATAGTTCGAACCATGGGTTCACTGAGCACATGTGTTCCGAAACACCCCAAGGCTGTTTCGAAACACCTGGCCTAGAAAGGGCAATTCGAGAGTTTTGAATGCATGAAACATAGGATTTAATTTAGTAAGTGAATGTAGTGGATTTTAAAGTGATTTAGGTGATGTTGTGACACCATAATTAATGTTTTAACCCGAACACACCATGAATGTTATAAGATGGATGAAATACCTAATATTACATACCTTGTAATTAAGTCCATAAATGCTAGAATGTAAAATCGATTAACTAAGATACCTCGTTTGACTTGAATTGTATGATGAATGTTTTAAGCTTGCTTAATTGTTATCCGATGGATTATTTATGGATATGGTGATGCAATTAGTACCTTACATTTTGGTCCCTAATCATGTTTGCGTTTAATTGATCGACTTATAATGATTGAATTGCGTCCGTCTTTGTCTTACTTGAGTTAATTACACATAGAAGATTAATCGTGCATCTAGGTAAGATAAAAAATGTTACGGTTTTCAGGGTCGTTTATCGGGTCGGACCCTCACGGGTTTGGTTCGATATTCCCCGTGTGACCCATTAGTGTTGGTTCAGTCTAAGACAGACTAAGGGGGTTACACATAACATTGCATTTGGTGGTTGTTTATGTTTTGGAATTTATAGTGCGGAAATAGATGCTATTTTACGGGAAAGGTCGTGCTTTTGGTTGATGTTGCACAGGTAAAGCAAAGTTGGAAGTTGAGGAAATTTGTCATGGAATTCGTAGAAGGATAGCAATGGGAAAATGCCATGGCAAATCTGGAGGATTCCTATGCTGAGCTAAACGACAAGGAAATATTTTGATAAGAGTGACAACTGGTGCCATTACAGCCTGGCTACAGCCACCTCAGTAGGGGACCACTGTCACCATGTCAGATATTCGCAAAAGGATAGAAAAGGGAAAATGCCATGGTAATTTTGGAGACCTCCTGTGTTACACTACAGGACAATAAGATATTTTGAGAGGAGTGCCAACTAGAGCCAATATAGCCTGGCTACAACCATCACAACTGGTCGAGACCACTACCGCCTAGATATAGCCACCTCGATAGTGGACCACAACCAATATGGCCTGTATGCGAGCCACCTCAGTAGGGGACCACTGTCACCTCTTCCAGTCCTGTAGAAATGCCACGACAAGAAAAGGGCAAAAATAAATTTTTACCTATCTTTTAGGGTTTTTCACCCTCTTATAAAAGAGCAACCTTTATTCAAGAAAAAAGAACCTTTGAAGTAGATTTTGAGGCACAAGGAGAGTTAAAAGTGGTGAAGAAAGTTTCCACCTTTCTTCCCCAACCAAAGGGTTCCTCCTTTGATAGAGCTTGAAGGGAGTGGCGTGCTAGGCACCCGAGAGGAGCTAGCACGCTAAAGGGTCCTATGGTGGTCGAAGAAGCTGGCGGTGGCACGGACGGAGGGTGTCTTCTTTCCTCATTCTTTGCTTTATTTTATATCTTTTAGAGGTTTTATATGGATGATTTAAGGATGGTAATAGTGGTTAATATTTGTTCTTAAACTCTTTCACCTACCATGTGTTAGCTTTATTTGGTGTATGCTTTTGTGGATGATTATCTTTTATTTCTATTTAATATATTGCCTTCTATGTGTTTGTATATTTGCTTTACTTATTGTTGATAATTATTTAATCATTGTAAGAGGCACGAGAGTGTCCCGTGTTTAGGTACATGCTAGAGCACTCGATAGAGGCGTAGCTATAGAGCCTTGGATCATACGAGAGGAGCTAAGGGAGGATCTACGTGAGCAATGGGCTCTAGACTGCAAATAGAGCCTAGTTGGATCAAGAGCACTCGAGAGAGGCATAGGTGAGGCTTCAATGACTAAAAGGAGTGTGCTTTAACCGATAGACTGGAGTATTATTCGCGTGACAGGCGAAAATACCATGGCATTTTAGTTTGTCAGGTTCCTATGACTCGAGAGAGCGGGAATACTTTAGAAACCTCTATCGATAAAGTACACACCGTAGCAGCCATATGTTAGGAAAGTGTAAGGGGTAGGAGATCATAGAAGTCACCACCAGTCATTCCCAGCATGGCTCATCAATTGAGGATTATTTCAACATATTGCTCACCTGTGTTCTTTTTTCTTGCTTTTGCCTTGGCATTTACAAAGTGTTCCTCTGTTTCCTTTGTTTCCTCTATTTTCTTCTGTTTTCGTTGTTTACTTTCAATCGCATTACCTCACCCTTCACACACCATATTCATACAATTACCTTGCCACCATCATCCATTCTATTTTGCCGTGGCAAATTTTAGTTGCTTGCACTCTAGAATTGCCATAGCATTTCCATCTTACATCTTCACTATACATATCCATTACCACTTATTTATATCTTTATATTTATTTTCCTTTTAGTTAGTGATACCTTTTTGCCTTGGTAAATTTTACTGGATACTTTACCCCGATCCTCGTGGGAACAATACTCACTCACCCTTTATTACTTGTACGACTGTGTATACTTGCACATATATGTGTGTTCGCATACTCTGTATTGGCACTACACAGGACACACCATAAGTCCTCTTTGTCCGGTTCCTCTTGTTCCACTGGTGGGACTTTATCTACTGAGTTTCCTATCTTCTCCTTAAGTTATAGACCACTCTTAGTAGTGATTGCTTTGCATTGTTCATGTCTCATTACCTTAGTAATTTCAGTATTGCTAGGTAATCCTCCTTGTGGTCTAGTGTTTATGTTCTGGGCAAACTGCCCAGCCTGAATTTCCAGTGCTTTTATTTCTGCCTCTTGGTTCTGCAACCTCATCTCGGTTCTATTTATAAATACATCTATTCTTTTGATAAAGTTATTATTCTCTACCATGTATGTTTTTGTTTTCATCATAAAGGCTTTCAGAGAATTTTCTAAGGAACTTAAAGACTACTGCTGCATCTGCTGCGGCGGCAAAGGTTGATGTACCTGCTGTTGCGGCAGATGTTGCATTGGTTGCTAGAATCCTGGGGGTTGAGTAGTTGGATTCAAGGCATTGTTGGGGTTACTCCATGAAAAGTTTGGATGCCTCTTCCATGAGGGGTTGTATGTGTTGGACATCATATTATTTCTGTTATAGTTTCCAACATATAGGGTGGACTCTTGATTCTGCATACATTCAAAAGAATTATGGTTACCTCCACATAAATTGCAGAAAGAATCAATGACCTTAACCTCATGGGTATTTTGTTGTAGTTGAATATTTTGCACCATCTTGGTAAGAGAGGTCAATTATGCTGCCACTGAATTTGATGTTTCCAATTCATTTACTATGGCTTGGCGTCTTACTCCTCCTCGCCTAGATGTAGGGATTTGAAAATCGTTCTTTGCGATTTTGTCAGGATCTCAATAGCTTCCTCAGGTGCTTTATAAAAGAGTGTTCCATTGGCCGAGACATCTAACATCATCCTTGTCAGGGAATTGGTGTCATTATAAAACATGGTCACTTGTGTCCACAAGGGAAATCCATGCAAGGGACACTTGTGCAATAACTCTCTGTAGCGCTCCCATGCCTCGTACATAGGTTCATCATCAACCTGTCGAAAAGAGGTAATTTTATTATGAATTCGATCATATAAATTTGTAGGATTATAGCGCATAATTAAATCACGGCACAATTCACTCCAAGATCCTATTGATCCAACTAGAATTCTATTTAGCCAGGTTTTTTCCCTATCCCTCATTGAATAGGGGAACAATTCCAACCTTAAGACATCTTTATGGACTCTTTGAATTTTGAAAGAGTTACAAATTTCCATGAATGACTTAAGATGTTGCCTAGCATCTTCTGTCATAGACCCACCAAACTGTCCAATAGTGTTTAGCATATTGAACATGACAGGTTTCAGTTCAAATGGGCTCCTTCTATTTCAGGTATAACCACTCCAAGATTTAACATATTTAAATCTTCTTCCATGAAGTCTCTGACAGTGAGCTGTCGCGACATTGGTGGCAGCTGAAGGCCTCCATTGTCGGCAGGTAAGTTCTTGTCTCCTTGATTTCCTGCCATGGATCCTTAGATTTGTCTCCTTAACCTTTGATGCGTACGTTCGATTTCTGAATCTAATACGTACAAAGGATTGGTAGGGTTGGCCCTGGTCATACACCGAAAGCAAACCAAAATAAATAAACATAATAAAAATAACTAAAAGGCAAGAAAAAGAAAGAAAACAAAATTTAGTTGTCAATCTTCGAAAACGGCGCCAAAAACTTGATGCGTGTCAAATATGCGCAATTATTGCAGGTGAACACGTCGCAAGTAATAAAGTGATTAGTATAATCATGTATCGTCTCCACAGGGATTGGTCTACTCAATATTCCTTTTTTTATCTTCTTGCTTCTGAAAAAGAAATAAAGTAAAAGCACAAGTAATTTGGTTGTGGTTGAACTAAATAAAGAAAACTAAATAATAATAGAAAAATCAAGTAAAAAAAGTGGCCAGGATACAGTTGTGTTGTATAGTGGATTCAATTGACTTGTTTTTATCCAATGCAATCGCACATCACTGCCTCCACAGAACTGCAGATTACTACCTCGACAGCGATAATACTCGTCTACCGCGGCAATCTCTTGCTCTTAGGTGTACTTTACAATAGTTCGGCAAAGTGTCCTTTGATGATTCTGCTTATCCCTAAGTCGAAGTACTGTTGATGACTAGTCCTTGATGATACCTCCCGGCGTGAATCAATTATAATCATCAACGAATCTCATACTTCTCTTAGACGCTGAAACTCTAACCTATCTCTAGGCCGAGTTAGTGTTTCCCGATTGAAACACCATACTTATTCCTTTCGTGAGTCTAACTCTTCCGATATTAGATAAATGGATAACTTATAAACTTCCCTCCCGAGCTTGAATGTAAGAACAAAGAATGGCA
This sequence comes from Abelmoschus esculentus, assembly GCA_035048815.1. NCBI lineage: Eukaryota > Viridiplantae > Streptophyta > Magnoliopsida > Malvales > Malvaceae > Abelmoschus > Abelmoschus esculentus. Next base: position 12,487,729 of record JAUCBN010000007.1, on the reverse strand, counting down.
AAGAATAAGTAAACTTCGATACTTTATTACATTGAGACAAGAAACAGTTCAATATCTTCACACTAATACTCTACAAACTTCACCTAAGCCTAAAGAAAACTAGAACATAATGTAAAGGAAAGAAAACTAAAAGATGAAGTCGGCTAGGTCTAAGTTTTCTATCTCCGAATTATATCTCTTCTCCTTGGACGACTATGGCTTATATAGGCTTGGCCTAGGGTAAACATTTCCTAAGTAGGAATATAACTTAGAGTAGGGAACAAGTCAAGTACATAAATAAAATATTTCCAAGTTTATTTCAACCAGAAGGCTTTCTCGCGTGGCCTTTGTCTTAGGCTTTCCACGTGCTATCCAACTTCGGTCCTTGGGTTTCTTTTCCAGCAACGTTCTCCTCATTTTTTTCCTCATCTTGCCTACAATATCACTACTTGTCCTTATCTGCTGCCTCGACATCAAGTCCTGCCTCGGCCTCAGTTGCTGTTGCGGTAATAGCTTTTCCTACAAAGATACAAAAAAGCAATAAAACTTGCCTTTTTTGTAAATATCATCTTTAGCAGTATAATCTCTAAATATCTCACATTAAGTATATGCATTGCTCCAAGTAGGTGTAGATTTAGTGATTAATGCCTAAAAAAGGTGTAAAAAGTGATAGTGAGTTGAGCACTTATCAATCACCTTAGGAGATACATTTGCATGACCTCCCCAAGTGACATAATCTCTTCTCTTTCTTTTTATTATTATATTAGGATAAATTTAGTTTAGAGTTATTTTTTTATATTTACCTTTAATTATTTTTTCTTATTTATGTTTAATTTTTTTTAGGATAATTGATGCGTGTAAAAAAAAGCGTAATTGAGTGCAAGTGTACACGTCAAGTAATATAATGATAAGTATTTATCGAATATCGTTCTCCACAGGGACTGGTGTACTTAATATGCCTTCTTCTACTTCCTTGCTCTTGAAGTTAATAAAATAAAAACACAAGTAAAAAAATTTGTTGAATAACTAAAGAACGAAAACTTAAATAAAAGGTTGAGAACGAATAGAGAGAATAGGTAGGATCCAGTTGTATCATATAATGGATTCGATTGATCTGTTCTTGTTCAATACAATGGAACTACACTGCCTCAGCAGTACTGCAAATACTATCTCGGCAGCGACAATGTTCTTTGTCGTGTCAATCTCTTGCTCTTGGGTAGATTTACCAAAGTTCGATAAAGTGTCCTTGAATGATTCTACTTATCTCTAAGTTGAAATATTGTTGATGACCAGTCCTTGATGTTACCTCTCGGCGTGAATCAATTATAATCACCAACCAATCTCACACTTCTTTTAGCCGTAGAAACTCTTAACCTATCTTGAGGCCAAGTTAGTGTCTACAACACCGCACTTATCCCTTTCGTAAATCTAACACTCTCGATATTAGATAAATGAATTACTTACAAGCTCCTCTCTCGAGTTTGAATGCAAGAACAAAGAATGGCAATAGGATAAGCAAACTTTGATATTCTTATTGCATTGAAACGAAGAAACAAAATACAATCTTCTCACACTAATATTCAACAACCTTCACCTAACCCTAAGAAAACTTAGAACGTATTGTAATGAAGAACACAATTCTTAGGGTAAAGCTTTCTCTCTAATTCGGCTTTCTTCTATACATTGGACGGCTCGTGTATTTATAGTCTTGAACTAGGGTAACTTTTCCTAAGTAGAATATAACTTGGAGCAGGAAACAAGTAATAAAAATATAATATTTCCAAGTTTAATTCTATCTACAAGACTATTCCTGCGTGGCCTTTGACTTGATCTTTTCACATGCTAATCTGCTCCAATCCAAACGCTTCAAGTCCAGACATTCTCAGCTCATTTTTCTCTTTCAATCGCCCAGCATCAGTACTGGAACTTTTGCTACCGCAACATTGCTTCTGCCTTCGGCAATGCTACTACCTCGGCAATGGTTCTACCTTCAGCACTGTTGCTTCCTCGGCAGGTAATTCCTGCAACTACACAAAAACATGCCATAAAGTCTTCTTTTCTCACAAATATCATCTTTATATGTTGTGGCAGCAAAATGTCAGTTATCGAACAATAAGTATATGTATCAGCTCAAATTAGTGGGTAATGAGTACATATTGTTTAGGAAAAGAATAGTAAATAATAGTCTTTTTAAACACTCATCAAATACCCCCAAACTCGAACTATTGCTTGTCCTCAAGCAATGCAAAATATCAAATTGTCGAACCTTATTCTCCCTTGGTCTTATTTTTCCATCTATTCTCCCCGCCATAACTATGTCTATCTTTCAGTCCAGCCTTTAGTCTACAAAAGGATTTCTACTCGAAACTAACTATAAGATTACGTGAGTGTGTGGGGGTTTATGGACAAGGTTGATTAAAGGATTTCTTAGATAAACTCTAAGTTTAAGACAAGTAGATTTGGAATAATTATTTCTCTTCTAAAAGAAATCAATCTCTTGAGTCTGTTTTGGGCACCTCAAGAGTTGTGCTTCCTTTTAAGATCCATTCTATTTTTCTTTCTTTTTCTTAGGCATACTAGAGTCGGTTTGGGGCAACTCTAGCATGAAGAAGAGTAATTTTCTAGAGCCAGTGATAGGCACCTCTAGTCACATTCCTTAGAATCTAAGTCTTTATCACCTAAGTTTATTAAAAGAACTCCTAAATCAAATAAGTCCTAAAAGTGTTTGTTGATTCTAACCTTATAGTAAGCTTCTAAGTTCTATTCCTCACGTATTCCAAGGTTATTTCTTCAAAAGAGAACCTAGTCATGGTAAGGAAAAAGATTTCTAGAAACTTAAAAGAATAAACTAAGGCAGAGCTGATGTAAGGCAGTGCAAAAGTAAAGACAATTATTTAAAGTAAAGGCAGGTATATAAAAAAATTTTGAATTAAGGCATCAAATTACTTCCTTTTCTAGTATTGTCGCGCGGCAGCGAGCTGCCTTTGGCAGTGCACTCATATACCCCCAAACACAAACTGAGAATTATCCTCAATGCTTAAATCTCACAGCATGTAAAAGAAAATAAATAAAAAACGAGGCAGTAATTTATTTTGATTCTGAAGAGTTGCTGGAAATAGTTGCACTTCTAGGTTTTCCGATTGACTTATTATACTCCTCAATATGAAACCAAAGATACTGATATCTTGGCAGCCTGTCGATGCTTTTATTCTGGACCCTTGTCTTGGTGAGTGTTGTATTTTTGCCTGTCGAGGCGTATGCACTCTTTTGGGTGTTGGCTTCGGCTATGGGGCAGTAACTTCCTCGCCTTCTTCTTCGTCACTGATTACTTTTGTCTGTATCATATGCGTTCCTCCCTCTGTCTCAGCATATGGGACTCCTTGCTGAGCATGTGGTGAGTTATGATGGACATAATCATTAATCTCCCTAGAGAGACTGTCCCTTGAGAGGCTAGCCATTGGGATGGGGCGGTTTAGTGGAGAGTTGTAAACAACTCTCCTTTTTAATGGTCGCCTGTTGGTGGATGATGTTGTTGCAGTGTCTGTTGGTCTGGATGGTCCGGTAGCATGGAATTGTTGTTGTGGCCTTACAGTGAAGAATGGTCTTGGCCCTAGGGTAGGGGTAGTTTTTGTGTAGGGTGCCGGCAGTGACAAATATGTTTGTTCAGAATTCTGGAAATTGCATTCCTTGAGAGGAGAAATTTTGTGTCATCATGTGTGCAAGAGTGTTGTTGAAATCTCTCTGATACTCTATGTATCGTTGTTGTCGGAGGTTCATGTCTGTCATCCTCTGCAGAATCTCCTGGTATGGATCTGTTGCAGCAGGGGCTTCGGTAGTGCCTAGCATCTCGGCTGTGTACTGCCCTCGAGCAGTGCAGTCAGCAGTGAACTGTTGAGGTGTTGCTTGCACTGGTTCTGCTTGCGTTATCTGCATCACTTTGTGGTAGAATTCTCTGGTCCAACCTTGCCGTTGATTTGTGTATTCATTTGTTTCTTCTATTGGGACACCTGCAGCAATGCACAAGGCAGAGATTAAACAAGGGAAATATAAAGGACCTCGTTCTTTGTTACCGCAATCATAAATTTCTTGAAGAATGATCTCTCCAATATCTATGATCCGCTTGTTGGTGATTGATTGGATGAGCACCAATCTTTTCTATCAACTATGTTGTTGTGAGATGTAGGCATGAGGCGTCTCTTGAAAAATGTGCACCAAAGCTTGGCGTCATGTTTTAGGCTGAGCCTTGTTACACAACCCCTATGGGCACCGGTTTCCCATAGAGTGTTGTCGTAACAAAGTTCGTTCTTGATCGCTTCGTAATCCTTATTAGTGGTTTCTTCATAGAATTCACCATGTTCATTGCATATGAGGGCAAGGTCGTAGTGCTGGTTGATTACCTCGGTATTAAAGACGACTAGCTTTCCCCGGCAGTAAACAAATAGGTTGCCTTCGCTCGACATATATGCATAGAATTCACGCACAATTGTTGCATTTGCTGGGGGAGGCTGTAGGCAGAAGATTTCTCAATCTTGATATTTGATTTTATCAATCAAGAATGGTTCAATCTCATAGTTGTGTTCATTCGAATGTTGGAAACCTTGCTCCTCCCATAACTGCCGAGCAACAAATGATCTATTTAATCGTTCAACAATAGCGGCAGGATAAAAGCGGTTGTAAGTAACCAGGGATGATTCTTGAATATTTGGGATGTTGATGAGAGATTCTTTGAAAATTGATCTAAAAGATGCAAGAATGCAGGTAAGATTACAGAGAGTATTGTGAGGGAGATTTGGCAAGATTAACAAAGAATGCAAAGTGAATAGTTTCAACAAGGAATCTGCTTATATAAGCCTCGATAGATATAGCCGTTTGATTTCTAGCCGTTTAGCTTTTCTACCGTTTCAAATATTAACTACCTGCTGGCATTTACTGTCGTGGTAGAAAATTCGGTAGATAACCGTTACACTGTTTTTGCCCGTTGAAACTGCTGTGGCTCTGACACTATGTATTGCCGCGGTAGCGGACTTCCCGCTGTGCACTGTTTCTCTGTTATTCTTGCTTTATTATCCTAAAAATAAATAAATGAGATAAAAATATTTTAAAGATAATTATTGATGTACTTAAATAAATAAATAAATAAAAAATTTTAAAATTATTAACCTAAATTAATCCTAATATAATAATATAAAGAGTAGGGAAAAATTAAGTTACTGGGGAGTACATGAAAATGCATCTCCCAATTTGTCCCTCTATTTATGGCCAAGATGATGTTTTTGTGATTACTGGCCATCCTTATCAGGTTCTTTTTTGTGTGCGACCATTGTTGTGGATTTAATTCTTTTTCCAAACATACTGTCGAGCATGCTGCCAAGGGAGGATATTTTGGTGTTTGTGGCATAGATGGTCTTACACTCTTTTGGATCCTTAGAATTGTTTAGAATATGGAAGGCATTGAGATTGACTTGTTGGTCATTGACCCTTATAGTCAACTTTCCATTTTCCACATCAATTAAGGTGCGTCCAGTAGCAAGGAAAGGTCTTCCAAGGATGATCAATGCTTTTTCATCTGCTTCACAATTAAGGATAAGAAAGTCAATTGGAAAAATAAATTTATCGAATCTTACCAGTATATCCTCGATTTTTCCTTCGGGGTGCACATACGATCGATCCGTAAGTTGGAGCAGCACTATTATTGGTTTTGCCCTTCCTATGTTCAGCTTTTGAAAAACTGATTTGGGCACTAGGCTGATGCTTGCTCCAAGGTCACATAGAGCCTTTCCTTCATATTTATTCCAATCGCACATGGTATGGTGAAACAGCTAGGGTCCTTCGGTTTGGGTGGCATGCGATTATGTAACATTGTCATGCATCCTTCAGTTGCTGCCACTGTCTCAAACTCACCTAGCCTCTTCCTTTTAGACACAATGTCCTTCAAGAATTTAGCATAGTTAGGCATCTGTTCAATTGCCTCAACAAGTGGCAAGTTGATGTGGACTTGTTTCAGAATATCAAGAAATTTCTTGAATTGATGGTCTTGTTTCTGTTTGTTCAGCCTTTGTAGGAAAGGTGGTGGTGGTCTCATCTCATCCAGGGTTTCATTAGATTGGAATTTAATACCTGGGACCACTAGGTTGTTTACTGCCTCGACAGAAAGTGCAGGTCCTGCCGAGCTTTCTGCTGGGGCATTGTCTTCGTGCTTAGTCTGTTCAGCATCCAAGTCCTCTTTATTTGTATCCTCTTGTATTGTTTGTGGATCTTTGGTTGTTGAATTGCCCATTATTTCTTTCAGTTGTAGGCTACTTCTTGTTGTGATCGCCTTGCACTGTTCATGGCCCATTCCCTTAGCAACTTCAGTATTGCTAGGTAGTCCCCCTTGTGATCTTGTATTTTTTCTTATAGCCAATTGACCAATTTGGATTTCTAATGATGTTATTGCAACATCTTGGTTTTGTAGTCTCATTTCAGTTCTGTTCATGAAGTCATCAGTCCTCTTCATGAAATTACTATTCTCAGCCATATATGATTCAGTTTTCATAATAAAAGCCTTGAGAGTATTCTCCAGTGAATTCATAGGCTATTGTTGCTAATGCATCTGCTGCTGCAATAATGACTGCTGCATCTGCTACGACGGCAATGGTTGATAATTGGAGGTCTGGTTGGTGGGGTTTAAGGCATTATTTGGGTTGCCCCATTAAACGTTTTGGTGCCTTTTCCAAGCCGGATTGTATGTATTTGACATCATATTGTTATTCCGATTATAATTTCCCACATAAAATCTAGTTTCCTCGTCTTGCATATAGTTAAAAGAATTTATAGCCTTCACTTCTTGAGTATTCTGTTGTACTTTCATGTTCTGAACTATTTTTGTTAATGATGTTGTGTTGCCACCGTATTGTTGTTTTCTAACTCATTTACTGTGGCATGGCATCTTAATCCTCCTTGCCTAGAAGTAGGAAATTGGAAATCATTCCTTGCGAGTTTGTTCAGAATCTCTATAGCTTCTTCCGGGGCCTTGTCAAGCAGTGTGCCGTTTGCTGAGGCATCTAACATCATTCTAGTCGGGGCATTGGTGGCATTATAGAACATGGTTACTTGCGTCCATAATGGGAATCCATGTAGTGGACATCTGTTTAGTAACTCTCTGTAGTGTTACCAAGCCTCGTACATTGGTTCGTTATCAGCTTGTCTAAATGAAGTGATCCTTTTACGGATTCTATCATATAAATTTGCAGGGTTAAATCTCGTAATGAGTTCTCAGCAGAGTTCACTCTAAGATCCAATTGATCCTGTCGGAATACTGTTTAACCAGGTTTTGGCCTTATCCCTTAGTGAATAGGGGAATAGTTTTAGCCTCAAAATATCTTCATGTACTCCTTGTATTTTGAAAGAGTTGCATACTTCCATGAAGCATTTGAGATACTGCCTGACATCTTCTGTTGCAGCCCCACTGAATTGTCCAATAGTATTGAGCATATTGAACATTACTAGTTTAATTTCAAAGTGGGTTGCCTCAATCTCTGGTGTAACAACCCAGGGTTTATCCATTTAAATCTTCCACCAGAAAATATCTGATAGTTAACTGTCGCGGCAGAGGTTGTTGTTGCTGGCCTCCAATGCCTTCATGTAGGTTCTAATTTCCTGGATTCACTACCATGGCTCCTTGGATCTATTTTCTCAGTCTTTGATAAGTCCACGTAAGGAAGTACTAGGGTTAGCCCTGGCCATGCACAAAAGATAAAATAGATTAAATTTCTTTAAATTATATATATATTATGATAACTTAAAAGCAAGAAAATTAAAGAAAACAAAATTTAGTTGTCATTCCCCGGCAACGGCGCCAAAAGCTTGATGCGTGTAAAAAAAAGCGCAATTAAGTGCAAGTGTACACGTCAAGTAATATAATGATAAGTATTTATCGAATATCGTTCTCCACAAGGACTGATGTACTTAATATGCCTCCTTCTGCTTCCTTGCTCTTGAAGTCAATAAAATAAAAAAACAAGTAAAAAGATTTGTTGAATAACTAAAGAAGAAAAACTTAAATAAAAGGCTGAGAACGAATAGAGAGAATGGGTAGGATCTAATTGTATCATATAATGGATTCGCTTGATCTGTTCTTGTTTAATACAATGGCACTGCACTGCCTCGGCAGTACTGCAGTTACTGTCTCGGCAGCGACAATGTTCTCTACCGCGACAATCTCTTGCTCTTGGGCAGATTTACCAAAGTTCAACAAAGTGTCCTTGAATGATTCGGCTTATCTCTAAGTCGAAATACTGTTGATGAACAGTCCTTGATGATACCTCTCGGCGTGAATCAATTATAATCATCAACCAATCCCACACTTCTTTTAGCCGCTGAAACTCTTAACCTCTCTCTAGGCCGAGTTAGTGTCTACAATACCGCACTTATCCCTTTCGTGAATCTAACTCTCTCAATATTAGATAAATGAATTACTTACAAGCTCCTCTCTCGAGTTTGAATGCAAGAACAAAAAATGGCAATATGATAAGCAAACTTTGATATTCTTATTGTATCGAAACGAAGAAATAAAATACAATCTTCTCATACTAATATTCAACAACCTTCACCTAACCCTAAGAAAGCTTAGAACATATTATAATGAAGAACACAATTCTTAGGGTAAAGCTTTCCCTCTAATTTGGCTTTCTTCTATACATTGGACGGCTCATGTATTTATAGTCTTGACCTAGGGTAACTTTTCCTAAGTAGAATATAACTTGGAGTAAGAAACAAGTAATAAAAATATAATATTTCTAAGTTTAATTCTATCTAGAAGACTATTCTCGCGTGGCCTTTTACTTGATCATTTCACGTGCTAATCTGCTCCAATCCAAACGCTTCAAGTCCAGGCATTCTTAGATAATTTTTCTCTTTCAATCGCCCAGTATCATTACTGGAACTTCTGCTGCCGCGATATTGCTTCTGCCTTCGACAATGCTACTACCTCAGCAATGGTTATGCCTTCGGCACTGCTGCTTCCTCGGCAGGTAATTCCTGCAACTACACAAAAACATGCCATAAAGCCTTTTTTGTCACAAATATCATCTTTATATGCTGTGGCAGCAAAATGTCAGTTATTGAAGAATAAGTATATGTACCAACTCGAATTAGTGAGTAATGAGTACATATTGTTTAGGAAAGGAATAGTAAATAATAGACTTTTTAAACACTCATCAACAATAAGCAAGAATAAAGGAGAAGTAGTTCACAACAGGAAAAATGTTGTCGGGGCAGAAAAAACTGTCAGAGCCGCAGTAATCCCAACAGGCAGAAAATAATGTAATGGCTAGTCTGCCGAGATTCTCGCCACGGTAGTAAAAGCAAGCGATAGTAAAGGCTAACGACAGTAAAAAGCTAACGGCTAGTGGCTTAACGACTATAAGGTCGAGGCCTATATAAGCATCTTCCTTGTCTTGAACTATTCACTCTTGCATTCTTGATTTCTTTAGAATTTTTGTTAATCTCTCTCACACAATACTCTCTGCCTATTCACATGCTCTCTTACAATTTTTATAAATTTTCCAAGAAAATCTCCAAGATCTTCAAATCTCAACTACTCATCCATGGCCACCTACAACCGATTTGCCCCAGCCACTGTTAAAGACAGTTTCAACAGGTCCTTCATTGCTAGGCAATTGTGGGAAGAACAAGTGTTCCAACATGTTAGAGTATGCTCAAAGACCAATCATATGATGATTGTATGGATACTTTTATTTACCAGTTTTATTGAATAAAGGTATTGCCATTGTTGTTTTCAGATATATGTGTCAATGTATAACATAAACTGAGAAATAATAAGGTCTATATAATAATATATGTATTATTATTAAAAGATCCTTAGTCAAGTATTATTATGGACATGAACAATAATAATACGCTTAAGACTAACATGTGATTAATTGATGACAATGAGTTGTCATTGACATAGAGATGTCAAAATTAATACATGAATATATTAGTAGAGAATAATATATTAGATTGACCCACTATGAGCATATATCTTGGATTGTTATGTGACAGTCACAATATTTCTCATAGTGACAACTATATGTATGATCCTTAGACTTGAGATTATTACTATCTCAACATATGTTATTTTATGTCTTGATGCAGTTAAACGTGTCTCGTAATTAGTTATACTATAAAAACTAACATTGGACATATTGTATACAATGTATATAGTGAGATGTGAATGATCAAGATAGTATTTGTCCTTCCTACATAATAGGAAAATATATCAAAGGTCGTTTAATTTAGTGAGTAAGACTAGAAATGCATGGTCTTTCTTGAATACGTTGATATGAGATATCACAAATTATTCATTAAAAGTAGTCCACTCTAGATATCAAGAAACATTAAAATAGGCTTTATAAGTGTGACAATTCCAAGACTTGTGCCTATTAAAGATATAAAAGGAAAAAAGGATATAATACATTAAAAGAGTTGGTCACGAACACGATACATCGAATCATGATCTCTTGTAACTTAGATGACAATGATATATTTCTAGATGTCACTGATTGTTTTTTAATATTAGAATTGTTCTAATATTATTACTAACGTTACAATGAGGCTAAAGGGTCGCACTCAATGGTTGAAATGGAGCAAAAATATATATAAGTATAAATAGATTATATTTAATCCCGAATTTTAAATAAAGGATATAATTAAAGTAATTATATCCCTTTTAAATTTGAATTAAATATAGATTCTGAAATTTAAAGAAATAATTAAAGTAATTTTTTCCTATAAACCAATTCAGAATAAACCTCTTATACCTAGGGTTACACCTATATAAAGGATCAATTGGTCTAGGAGCTATAATACAGAATTTCGAATTCTTAAACCCTAAAATCACGAAAAACTGTTTTTTGAGATTTTGCTCTCTTAACTGGGTGAACTGAGTAGAGGCCGAGACGATATTCGGGGAGGCTAAAGATTTGAATTATCGAACGATCATGAATGTAGCAAATCCAGTTGTTGTTTTTGCTGCTTATCAAGGAACCCAATATAAGTCATCGCTTCTCTTCCTCTTGATTTCGGATTAAACGTACATGGATCACTGGAAAGATCGTCGTAATTTTGTTCTGTTGTGCCATGGGGTGTGCCGGTGGTCCCAACACAATATTCTGATAAGGAAAATTTCGGCATACAACATTACTTGTTCGACAAAATCAAGTATCAAGATTGGGAGATCTTTTTCCTATAACCTACAAAGGCCAATGCCACCATCGTGCGGGAATTTTATGCGCACGGGTCGAGCAAGGAATCTTTTTATGTCCACTGCCGATGTAACATCCCGATTTTGGGGATAGTAGTTTGAATGATGGTTTAGGGAATTTGATTCGGGTCGAATCAGGTTCTTTGGTTTGTTATTTCGGAAAAATTAAAATAATAATATTCTAATCGGACAAGTAGTAATTTTGGGAAATAGTTTAGAAATATTAAAATGATGTTTTAAAATTAAAGGAATGTTATTTGAACTTGAATTTGATTTATAATTAAGTTTAATTATGTACTAGTGACCAAATTGTAATTTTGGAAAAAGATTTGGTGGTTTAATTGGTAATTTTTGAAAATGTCATTTTTAGTGACTAAATTGGAAAGAAAGCTATACTTAGAATCCTTAGAGGGCCACGAACCAAATTTATTTTTAATTAATGATTTATCCACCAAAATTGTTTTTAAATGGTTTTAAAAGGATGATAATTTTATTTTCTTTCATAACAACTTATTTTCTCATCTTTTCTCTCATGATTTTCTCTCCATTTTCTCTCCATCTTCTTCTTCAAATTTCTTCAATTACTTGTTGATTTCTTCATCATTTTCAATAAGATTTATTTCATTTTATTCATCTTTTCATTCTCTACAAAGCCTATTCATCAATTATGCAAAATCAACATCCATTTTAAAGAAATCAAGGAGAAGATTTCTCATATTTTTGATGGAGTAAATCTCAAAGGTAACTTGCTGAATTTTAATCTTTTTTCTAAGGTTGTTTATTGAAATTCCCTAGTATTAGCTTGCTAATCATTAAATGAAACTTGACTTCATGTTTTTAATTCTAGATCTAATGATTTTATGAGGATTTTTTGTAAAATCTTTTTAGATCTCAATTAATGTTATAATTAGGTTGATTTAATTATTTTATTATGTTATAATTAGGTTGATTTAATGTTGCTCAGATACGTTTCGGCTTAGTTTTCGGTCTTTTCGGCTAAGTTTTCGGTAGTTTTGTGGAGGTTTGGTGTGGTTGTTGGTTTGAGCATGTTATGATGTGAATATGCTATGTTTTTAATGATGTACAGGTAGTGCAAGAAGGTGCTTAAGTGGCTGGTGCATTGGCGTTGCCATCGGAGCATCAGCGAGGGCTCGTTTCGCTTGTCGGTGAATGTTTTCGGACTTAAAGCAAATCACATTGGTTCGGTTCTGTTTTGGGGGCTATGTAATAGTGTGAAAACTTTCCACAGTTCAAGAGTAAGTAAAGTAAATGATTTTGATGTATTATTATGAGTTTCGACTATTTCCGATAATGGCATTATGTTGATGATTCAAAGAGATTTTTTGAAATGCATAAGTATGATTTTGAAATGATGCATGCATGTGATACATGCTGGAAATGCATGGTTTATAAAGGCATCCATGGTTATGGAAATGAGAAAAATGAATTGGAACAATATATGGTTATTTGCCTTACAATTAATGGTGCCATTGGGCATGACTTTCGGTTCATTTGTTGAACACATTATGGATGCATTATGAGCTGAAAATGAATTGGAATATAATATGATTATTTTCCTTACATATGATTGTGTCATTGGGCATGACATTTGGTTCATTTGTTGAACACATTATGCATGCATTATGAGCAGCAAATTATCATGCATATTGGAATATGATATTGGCTTAGTTACACTAACTTTAGACTCGAATACGAATGACATGTCATTAGGATTGTCTTTGAGTGCACTATAAATATTATTGAGAATAAAGAATATTGCCTACACGTAACAAGGGTGACTTTGTGTCTAATCGTGCGTGGTAGAGCCACCTATACGTAACAAGGGTGACTATGTGTCCAACCGTGTATGGTAGAGTTAATAATGTTTACTTCGTGTCATGTCAATGGTGACTTCGTGTCATGTCAATGGTGACTTCGTGTCATGTCAATGGTGACTTTGTGTCATGTCAATGGTGACTTCGTGTCATGTCAATGGTGACTTTGTGTCATGTCAATGGTGACTTTGTGTCATGACGAGACTAATAGTCTCTAACAATGGATCCGTGTATTCGGTGAACTTAAGGTTCACAATAAGTGATCACTAGAAGCCAATATACATATATGGATTAAAAGAGAACATTGTGCATCATTCATGAAATGTATTGATAATGTTGAACATGCTCAAGAAAAAAAACTTCGGTTTTATGAACATGAACATGAAATGTTAAACATGCATGATTTAGCGTTGCATTGCAACTATGATTTAAATATGGTTTTAAAATTGTTGCATAGATGACCTTGCTAGAGCTTCCTAACTAAGCATGTTGTCCTTAAGCTCTCTTTTCATCTTTGCAGAAGATTAATGTCATTTGGAGCAAGAGGATCAAGGGGAAAGACTACAAAATTTTGGTATGATTTGGCAAATAAGTTGGGGCTTGACAATGTGTAAATAAAAACCCATATGAGAGTATGTTTGGTTAGTTTGAAGCTTTGTAATAAGACAATATAATGCTTGACTATTGGTTGATGAACTATGAGGTTACTTTTGATTGCTTAAAGAATGCCTATACACGATTATTCTTTGCCTTAAGCCTTAACATGGAAAGTATGTACACTTGCACAAGCATGAACATCCTTGTTTCTAACCATATTTTAAGAAGCATACCTATAGGTTATTTGAGGTTCTTGATATTAATGTTGGTGTGGTTTATGTTGTTTTTATGCTTAGGAATTATGCATGTAGTTGTGGGTGATTAATGGTTGTGCTTGAGTGGAAGAAACCCCTTTAAAATGTTTGAATTAGTATTTTTGGAAAAGGGTATCGAAACACCCTGTGGTGGTATCAATACCCCAAGGCTTAAAAAGGGGCAACATCGAATGGTGATTCGGTGCAATTATGCCACTGGACACATCTGTTTTGATACCACCCAAGGTGGTATCGATACCATTAACTTTTGAAAGACTTAATTCGATTATTTAATGTAAAGGTATCAATACCAAGAATAAAGGTATCGATACCCCTGACCAAATAGTATAATTTTAATATTGTGAATGCACATTAGACCGGATATTTTCTCATAATCGAATATAGATTCTATGTATACCATGTTGAGCTGTTATAACACCGTAAGGCAAGATATTAACTTAATTCCTCCTCAATTAAACAAGGATAGATGTAGAACCAAGATTTTTATCTGTTTTACATTTAGGTCCCTAATCAATAAAATGTGAAATTGGTGATACTATGACGCTCTGATTGATCTAAACTTTGTTGTGAGTATGCTATGTATATTTAATTGAATTATGGTAGATTAAATTTCCGGTTGATGTTTGTAATCAAAATATTTACATTTTGGTCCCTAGTTATGTACGCGTTAATTGAATGATAAATTGTGGTCCGATTACCTTCACTTTCGTTTTGCTTGAACCCGTCTCACATAGGAATATAAATGTGCATCTAGTTTAAGATAAATAAAAATAAAAAAATATATATAACTGTTTTCAGGGTTGTTTATCAAATCAGACTCTCGCGGGTTTGGTTCGATATTCTCCGTGTAACTCAATAGTGTCAGTTCCGTCTAGGCTGGGCTAAAGGGGTTACAGCCGAGGTAGACCGGTCACACTTGATGTCGAGACAATCAACCTATTCTACGACCTTACACCTTAACATGATGTCCATGCTGAATTCATGTAGGACATCACCAATGAAAACTATGAGCTGATTAAAGACGACCTTTGCTACGAAAATACTCTTTGGGAAACCGGTGCCCATGGAGTATCAATAACAAAGCAAAATCTTAAGCCCGAGGCCAAGCTTTGGACCAGTTTTGTAAAAAGATGCCTCATCCCAACCTCTCACAACAACACGGTGAACCAAAGGAGATTGGTGCTCATTCAATTCATCATCAACAAACAGAGCATCAATGTTGGAGAATTAATTTTAAGGGAGATATACGAGTGCGGTGAGAAGGATAGAGGACTTTTATATTTCCCTTGTTTAATTATTGGTATTTGTACTGCTGTAGGTGTACAAATGGCAGAAACGGATGAATTCACAGACCAAAGACGAGGATGGACCAAAGACTTCTGCCACAAAACAATGCAGATCACACAAGCAAAACTAGTCCAGGCAACTCCTCAGTAATACACTGCTGACATAGTTGTCGGGGCTGATGCGTGTAAAAAAAGCGCAATTAAGTGTAAGTGTACACGTCAAGTAATATAATGATAAGTATTTATCGAATATCGTTCTCCACAAGGAATGATGTACTTAATATGCCTCCTTCTGCTTCCTTGCTCCTGAAGTCAATAAAATAAAAAAACAAGTAAAAAGATTTGTTGAATAACTAAAGAACAAAAACTTAAATAAAAGGTTGAGAACGAATAGAGAGAATGGGTAGGATCCAATTGTATCATATAATGGATTCGCTTGATCTGTTCTTGTTTAATACAATGGCACTGCACTACCTCGGCAGTACTGCAGATACTATCTCGGCAGCGACAATCTCTTGCTCTTGGGCAGATTTACCAAAGTTCGACAAAGTGTCCTTGAATGATTCGGCTTATCTCTAAGTCAAAATACAGTTGATGACTAGTCCTTGATGATACCTCACAGCGTGAATCAATTATAATCACCAACCAATCCCACACTTCTTTTAGCCGCTGAAACTCTTAACCTATCTCTACGCTGAGTTAGTGTCTACAACACCGCACTTATTCTTTCGTGAATCTAACTCTCTCGATATTAGATAAATGAATTACTTACAAGCTCCTTTATCGAGTTTGAATGCAAGAACAAAGGAAGGCAATAGGATAAGAAAATTTTGATATTCTTATTGTATTGAAACGAAGAAAGAAAATACAATCTTCTCACACTAATATTCAATAACCTTCACCTAACCCTAAGAAAGCTTAGAACATATTGTAATGAAGAACACAATTCTTAGGGTAAATCTTTCTCTCTAATTCGGCACTCCTATACAATTTGGACGGCTCATATATTTATAGTCTTCACCTAGGGTAACTTTTCCTAAGTAGAATATAACTTTGAGTAGGAAATAAGTAATAAAAATATAATATTTCCAAGTTTAATTCTATCTAGAAAACTATTCTTGCGTGGCCTTTGACTTGGTCTTTTAATGTGCCAATCTGCTCCAATCTAAACGCTTCAAGTCCAGGAATTCTCAGCTCATTTTTCTCTTTCAATCGCCCAGCATCAGTACTGGAACTTATACTGCCTTCGACAATGTTACTGCCTCGACAATAGTTCTGCCTTCTGCACTATTGCTTCCTCGGCAGTTATTTCCTGCAACTACATAAAAACATGCCATAAAGCCTTCTTTTCTCACAAATATCATCTTTATATGCTATGGCCGCAAAATATCGATTATTGAACAATAAGTATATGTATCAGTTCAAATTAGTGGGTAATGAGTACATATTGTTTAGGAAAAGAATAGTAAATAATAACCTTTTTAAACACTCATTAAATACCCCCAAACTCGAACTATTGCTTGTCCTCAAGCAATGCAAAACATCAAATTGTCGAACCTTATTCTCCTTTGGTCTTATTTTTTCATATATTCTCCCCATCATAACTATGTTTATCTTTCAGTCCTAGCCTTTAGTTTACTCAAGGATTTCTACTCGAAAACAAACTATAAGATTACGTGAGTGTGTGAGTTTTTGTGGAGAAGGTTGATTAAAGGCTTTCTTATATAAACTCTAAGTTCAAGACAAGTAGATTTGGGAAGGTTATTTCTCTTCTAAAAGACATCAATCTCTTGAGCCTGTTTTGAGCACCTGAAGAGTTGTGCTTCCTTTTAAGATTCATTCTATTTTTCTTTCTTTTCCTTAGGCATACTAGAGACGGTTTTGGGCACCTCCAGCATGAAGAAAAGTAATTTCCTAGAGCTAGTGATAGGCACCTCTAGTTACATTCCTTAGAATCTAAGTCTTTATCACCTAAGTTATTAAAAGAACTCCTAAATCAAACAAGTCCCAAAAGTATTTATTGATTCTAACCTTATAGTAAGCTTCTAAGTTCTATTCCTTAAGTATTCCAAGGTTATTTCTTCAAAACAGAACCTAGTCATGGTAAGGAAAAAAAATTCTAAAGCCTTAAAAGAATAAACTAAGACAAAACTGATGTAAGACAGTGCAAAAGTAAAGACAATTATTTCAAGTAAAGGCAGGTATATAAAAAAATTTTGAATCAAGGCATCAAATTACTTCCTTTTCTGGTATTGCCGCACTGCAGTGGGCTGCCCTTGGCAGTGCACTCATATACCCCCAAACTTAAACTGAGCATTATCCTCAATGCTTTAATCTCACAGAAAATAAATAAGGAACAAGATAGTAATTTATTCGGATTCTGAAGAGCTACTGGAAATAGTTTCTCTTGTAGGTTTTCCTACCGATGCTTTTATTCTAGACCCTTGTCCTAGTGAGTGTTGTATTTTCGCCTGTCGAGGCGGCTGCACTCTTTTCAGTGTTGGCTTCGGTCTTGGGGTAGTAACTTCTTTGCCTTCTTCTTCGTCACTGTCGCGACCTATTAAAAAAACGCGAGTTTAGGTGAAAAAGTGTTCGACGATTGATTTTGAAAAATTCTGACTTATTAATTTTAATCTTGAAAAATCCAAATTTTATTAAAAATAATAATTTAATTTGAAAAAGTTTGACTTGGAGTCGCCACCGGCCACTTAGGTAGACCAGACACCATAAAAATCAACCAGAGATTCGTTTAAATATGTTGGGTTTGGGAGTCGGTTACATGTAAGGACGACCCTTACAAACGCCCAAAAATTGGTACCTTGAAAAACATTACGTGGCATTGACATTTTGAAGAAAGATATTAATTTAATTTCCCATTGTTAATTGAACATAATTTGAATTTGGATATCCTTTTGATTTAGAAGTTACACCACCTTTAAACTTGAGTTGAACGAGACGTCCTCTAGATAGGAAACCTCACCCAAATTTAAAGGAATGTAACTTCCGCCTCAAAAGGCTAAAGCAAAATGCATGACCATTTTTATCTTGTCTATTTTAAGTTCTAATCCTAGAGAAAGGTTCCATTGCTTAAGTTTTGAAGACCTAAGTTACTAGTGTTACGAGTTATTTACCTATCCATTTTATTTAATTCTAAACCTATGTTTTGTCAAAATTCTAGGTTTTAATAACACATGAATACGATGCCAAGGTACACACTCTAGGTCAGCATCATGGTACGTCAAAACACCAACCTCTTTAGTGTATCCGAGACATAAGATTCACATGCTATGTTACTAAATTTTCTCTCTAATTAAATTAATTAATTTAAGTGACTAGCCCTTAAAGGCTCTAAATTAATTAACTTAAGTTTATTAAATGTCCTCCCTAAAGCATGCTATGCAAGACAACATAAAATAAAGTATAAACAAAAATAAAGAAACTTCATCAATTTTATTAGAATCATGGGTATACAAGATATTACATCAAAAAAAACTCATCGTGAAGAGTACAAAAGGGACTTGTACGAAAAAAGAGATTACAAGGGACTCGAGAACAAACCTTGAGCAACTGATTTGAATTAACTAAGTGTGAAATTAATTTTAAAGTTCAGGATTTTAATTAAATTAATTAATTAAATTAAACTTCAAAGTTTAATTAAAACTTAATTAAAGTTTAAGTTTTTAAGGGTTGAATTAATTAAGTGTGTAACAAATTTTAAGGTTTTAGAACTTTTTTAATTAAATTATTTAATTAAAATTTCTAACCTCAAAGTTTAATTAAAACTTAATTAACTTGGTGAATTTTAAGTTTGAAGGTTTAATTAGGGTTGGTTTAAACTTAATTAGGTTAATTTTTAAATCTTAGCTTAGAAATTTAAATTAATTAAGAGTCTTAGCTAAAATAATTTCTAAGTCTTAAGCATTTAATTTAACTTAATTAAAGTTTAGTTTGGGTGAAATTAGGGTTTATTAGACTTAGTTAGTTTTAAATCTTATCTTTTTAGAAATTAATTAAAAATTAATTAAATTAATTAATTAAAATTATTTTCTAATTTTTAAGAATTAAAAAGGCCTAATTAAAGTCTAACTAGACCTAATTAATTAAATATATTTTCTAATTTTTAAGAATTAATTAAAATTAATTAGACTTAGTTGGGTGAATGTTTAAAGGTTTAAGGCTAACTAGACCTAATTAAGGAGTTTAACTTTAAAACTTTAGAAATTAATTAAAATTAATTAAAATAATTAATTAAAATTATTTTCTAATTTTTAAGAATTTTAAAAACCTAATTAAAGTCTAATTTCTAAATTTTAGGGCCAAATTAATTTTAAATTAGAATTAAATTAGATTAAATTAATTTTAAAGTTTATTAAAATTAAATTAAATCTTAAATCAAGAATTAATTAATTTTTTAAATCTCTAAAATTAATTTTTTAACCTAATTAAATCTAAAATTAATTTAATTTAATCCTAATAATCTATTTAGGGGTTTAATTAGGATTTTAGGACCTAATTAAATCAAATCTAAAGTTCTAAGGGCCTAATTAAGGTTCTGGGACCTAATTGTATGAATCCAAAAGTTCTAAGGGCTAATTAGGGGTTTAAAGGACCAAATTGTAAAGCTGCTCAGACTATGGGGGGCCAAATGTGCTATTTTCCCTTTTACACGGGCGAGCGCGGATCCGGGTTGACCCGGATCAAAATGCGCGGATCCCCCACGCCAAAATGCGGTCGTTTTTGGGGTGGAGGATTACCCTCAACAGCGAGTCAACTCGCTCATTTCTCACCTCCCTGACTCGACGCCAACTCAGAATTCCTTGAGACAAACAACAAAATTCCAGACCAAGAATGTTCATCCAAACCGCCACATGCACCGCCCTTCAATCCAGAACGCCACCGCCCAGCGCCGCTCTGGCGTGTTCGCCGACCACCGCAAAACACACCGGACGTCGCCCCGAAGCTGCCGGCGGCCGTTCTCGACGCCTGTGAGGTCACCGGAACCCTAAAAATACCTAAAAATCGTCCGAAACCCCCCCTAAACCGACCTAAAAACAGTTCTAAAGCTACTGAAACCCCCTAAAACCTTCTAAACTCAGAAACCCAACCAAATCCACTCATCCTATCGGCAGAAGCAAGAACTAAAAAAAGAAACAAAAACTAAGAGTGAGGATTACCTGCTTCGATTGCTTCTGATTCCAACTCTCACTATTGCCGATTCAAGCTCTTGAATTCTTCTAATCTCCAAAAATCTCTAGTGCCGACCGAATCCAAAAAATTTTGAGGACTTAACATCATGCCCGGAGGACTTAACATCATGCCCGGAGGACTTACTGATGACCCGGAGGATTTAATAATGGAATATGGAGTTGTTCTTCTCAGTACGAAATTCTCCATCTCCACTGAAGAGTCTGAAGCTGTTCTTCTCACTTAGAAATTCTTCAGACGTATGTGATGAATCTTGAGGCTGTTCTTCTCACTTAGAAATTCCCCGCGTTACACCACTTCTTTCTGGACTCCCGCCAAAAGGCTGCCGATAATATTAAATAACGGAGTCTAAAGCTGTTCTTCTCACTTAGAAATTCTTCAGACGTAAGTGATGAATCTTGAGGCTGTTCTTCTCACTTAGAGCGTTACACCACTTCTTTCTGGACTCACACCAAAAGGCTGCCGGTAATATTAAATAACGGAGTCTGAAGCTGTTTTTCTCACTTAGAAATTCTTCAGACATAAGTGATGAATCTTGAGATTGTTCTTCTCACTTAGAAATTCCTCGCGTTATACCACTTCTTTCTGGACTCATACCAAAAGGCTGCCGGTAATGGAATATGGAGCTATTCTTCTCAGTACGAAATTCTTCATACGTAAACGGTGAAACTTGAGGTTGTTCTTCTTACTACGAAATTCCTCACGCCACACCACTTCTTTCTGGACTCACGCCAAAAGGTTGCCGGTAAAACTCGTTATTGTTGATTTCTTTAATTCCTGCTTAACAGACATATCATACATGGTTAGCATGATTCTAAATGCAAATATTTCTATTATGATGCATGAGTATAGCCTTGAAAGGCAAGTATTATCAGTCAGTTTGCCACTCTGAAGGGGCTGATCAACTCTTCTCCCTCTTTTCTACATTCGAGGTTTTTCATTTCACATAGCGAGGGCAACTCTTCATGATTATCCTCTTTATAAAGTTGTCCTGAGGCGTTCTTTCAAGACAAATTTCGTCTGAATATCAGAACATGTTTGTTTATATCCTGTTATCTTAATCCGGAAAAAACAAATCTTACCTGTAATCTTGAAACATAATAATGCCAAAAGATTTTCTGCCTTAATTTATTCATGTTAATTCATCAGCATGATGCTTTGGATAGAATTTGAAGGCTCAAATGAAGGAAATGAATATCTTTATTAAAGCTTTTCGCAAATTTATGGCAAACATGTAAAACAAAGAAGAAAAAGGAGCAAAATGCAAGTTCCCAAACGCTCATCACACGCGTTCATCCAAGCCCTTTCCCGAGGTATAGATTCAAAAATGAACTACTTGTTTAGCCGTTCTTCGAATGAGGATCCAACTTTGCCAACATGAAGATCCTTCCGTATTGCTTAGTAATCGAGAGACACAAATCACCGGATGCCTATTTCCATTCATCTGGGCCGCCATTCCTGGTTTTCGACCCAAATCCTCTGTTGGTATCGAGACGCCCTTTACGGGTTTTCATCTCGACCCCTCCTTTCTTTTAGCCATCATTTTTCGTGAAGTGCCCTTTCGGGTTTTCGCTTTATTTTCTGTTTCCTTTCTCTTTTTTCCTTTCTCTTTTTTTCTTTTTTTTCCTTTCTTTTTTCTTTTTCTTCAGGCATAATATCTCTTAACTGAATCAGAATCACTGGTTTGCTTAACTCTTGTCCATCCATTTAAGTCAAGATTAATGCGCCACCGGAGAAGGCCTTTTTGACAACGTAAGGCCCTTCCCAATTCGGCATCCATTTCCCTCGGAAATCTCGATGTATGGGCAAGATCTTTTTAAGCACTAAATCCCCCTCCCGGAATACTCGTGGTTGAACTTTCTTGTCATAAGCTTGAATCATACGCTTCTGATATATTTGGCTGTGACAGATAGCTTTCAACCGTTTTTCTTCGATTAGGTTCAATTGGTCTAAACGAATCTGTATCCACTCTGCATCACTCAGCTTCACCTCTGATAATACATGAAGAGATGGGATTTCTACTTCCAGAGGTAACACGACTTCAGTACTATACACTAGGGAATATAGCGTTGCCCCGGTAGAAGTTCTGATCGAAGTCCGGTACGCAAATAAGGCAAAAGGAAGCCTTTCATGCCAATCTTTGTAGGTTTAATTCATCTTGGATATTATCTTCTTAATGTTCTTGTTTGCTACCTCAACGGCTTCATTCATCTTCGGTCGGTATGCCACCGAGTTGTGATGAATTATTTTAAACTGCTCACAGGTTTCTGCTATCAACCTGTTGTTAAAATTGGTAGCATTATCCGTGATGAACCGCTCTGGTAGACTATACCGACAAATAATCTCTTTCTTCAAGAACTTGCAAACTGTGGTTCTTGTGATGTTAGCATAGGAGACAGCTTCTATCCACTTAGTGAAGTAATCGATGGCCATTAAGATAAAGCGATGCCCATTTGAAGCCTTGGGGTGAATCTGCCCGATTACATCTAATCCCCGAACAGAAAAAGGCCAAGGCAAATTCATTGTATGTAACGGTACTGGCGGAGAGTTAATTTTATCTGCATAGATCTAGCATTTGTGACACTTTTTAGCATATTCTATGCAATCCTCTTCCATAGTAGACCAGTAATATCCGTATCTCATTATTTTCCGTGCCATCGGAAGACTATTGGCATGCGTTTCGCAAATTCCGTCATACACCTCTTCCAAGATACTTCTTGCCTTACTAGCATTGACACATCTTAGCAACACTTGATCTCTACTCTTTCTGTACAAGACGTCACCATCCAGTACGTATGCAGCAGTCATTCTTCTGGTTGTTCTCTTTTCAACGTCGTTAGCTCCAAACGGGTAAGCTTGGAATTTGACGTATTGTAGAATGTCAAAATACCAAGGATTGTCGTCCTCTTCTTCCAAGTTGCAGCAATGAGCATATGTTTCATAGCTCTGCATCCGAATTAACATCATATCCTCTGGTCTGTTTGCTTGGAAAACTGAGGCCAGTGTAGCTAAAGCATCTGCCATTTGGCTGTCTTCTCTAGGAAGGTAAATGAATGTTATCTCGTCAAATTCTTCAATTAATTCTAGTATCAACTTTCGATATTCTACCAACCTCGTGTCTTTGGTTTCCCATTCTCCACGTAGTTGATAAATAACTAAAGTTGAATCTTCGTATACCTTCAAGGCTTTTATTTTTCGTTCTATGGCAGCCTTCAATCCCATGACACATGCTTCGTATTCAGCCATATTATTAGTGCACAAGAATTCCAACTTACTCGTGAGAGGATAATGTACACCATCCGGAGATATCAGTACGGCTTCGATTCCCCTTCCGAGGGTATTGACAGCTCTATCGAAAAATATAATTTCCATTTTTCTATTTCCTTGTTTTCTTCGACAGAAATAGTCATCACATCCTCATCAGGAAAATCGAAGCTTAGAGGCTCATAATCATCCGAGGCTCTACTCGCGAGAAAGTCCGCTATGCCACTTCCCTTGATTGCCTTCTGACTGACATATACTATGTCAAATTTGAACAACAACATTTGCCATCGGGCTAACCTCCCAGTCAACGCGGGTGTTTCCATTAGGAACTTCAAAGGGTCAAGTTTCAAAATCAACCACGTGGTGTGGTACAGCAAATATTGCCTGAGTCGACGAGTAACCCAGACGAGTGCACAACACATCTTTTGGATAAATGGGTACCGTGCCTCGCATTCAGTAAATTTTTTACTCAAGTAATAGATCGCTCTTTCTTTCTTTCCAGTATCATCATGTTGCCCCAATACGCATCCCATGGAATTCTCAAACACCGTCAGGTAGAGGATCAATGGTCTTTCAGGAACTGGTGCCACTAAGATTGGCGCGTTGGACAAATATTATTTGATCTTATCCAATATTTCCTGACATTCATCATTCCATTCACCCGGGTTGTTCTTTCGAAGCAGTTTAAAAACAGGATCACACCTGTCGGTTAACTGAGAAATAAACCGAGACACATAGTTTAATCTCCCAAGGAAGCCTCGAACCTCTTTCTTTGTCTTTGGAGGTGGCAAATTCTGAATTGCCTTGACCTTATGGGGATCGATTTCGATGCCCCTTTGACTGACAACAAAACCAAGTAGCTTGCTGGATGTAACCCCAAACGTACATTTATTAGGGTTAAGCTTTCGTTGATACTTCCGTAGCCTTTGGAACAACTTTTTCAAATCCTGCACATGTCCATCTTCTGTTTGGGACTTGGCTATCATGTCATCCATATAAACTTCGATTTTCTTGTGCATCATGTCATGAAATAGTGTCACCATACCTCTTTGGTATGTGGCTCCGACATTCTTCAACCCAAAAGGCATGACTTTATAGCAGAATGTGCCCCAGAGTGTTGTAAAAGTTGTCTTCTCCATATCCTCCGAATTCATTTTGATCTGATTATAACCCAAGAACCCATCCATGAATGAGAACCATGAATGCCCCAAGGTATTATCCACCAGTCAGGTAGAGGATCAATGGTCTTCCAGGAACTGGTGCCACTAAGATTGGTGCGTTGGATAAATATTGTTTGGTCTTGTCCAATGTTTCCTGACATTCATCATTCCATTCACCCGGGTTGTTCTTTCGAAGCAGTTTAAAAACAGGATCACACCTGTCGGTTAACTGAGAAATAAACCGAGACACATAGTTTAATCTCCCAAGGAAGCCTCGAACCTCTTTCTGTATCTTTGGAGGTGGCAAATTCTGAATTGCCTTGACCTTATCGGGATCGATTTCGATGCCCCTTTGGCTGAAAACAAAACCGAGTAGCTTGTCGGATGTAACCCCAAACGTACATTTATTAGGGTTAAGCTTTAGTTGATACTTCCGTAGCCTTTGGAACAACTTTTTCAAATCCTACACATGTCCATCTTCTGTTTGGGACTTGGCTATCATGTCAGACACATAAACTTCGATTTCCTTGTGCATCATGTCATGAAATAATGTCACCATAGCTCTTTGATATGAGGCTCCGACATTCTTCAACCCAAAAGGCATGACTTTATAGCAGAATGTGCCCCAGAGTGTGGTAAAAGTTGTCTTCTCCATATCCTCCGGATTCATTTTGATCTGATTATAACCCGAGAACCCATCCATGAATGAGAACCATGAATGCCCCGAGGTATTATCCACCAGTCAGGTAGAGGATCAATGGTCTTCCAGGAACTGGTGCCACTAAGATTGGCGCGGTGGACAAATATTGTTTGATCTTGTGCAATGTTTCCTGACATTCATCATTCCATTCACCCGGGTTGTTCTTTCGAAGCAGTTTAAAAACAGGATCACACATGTCGGTTAATTGAGAAATAAACCGAGACACATAGTTTAATCTCCCAAGGAAGCCTTGAACCTCTTTCTGTGTCTTTGGAAGTGGCAAATTCTGAATTGCCTTGACCTTATCGGGATCGATTTCGATGCCCTTTTGACCGACAACGAAACCAAGTAACTTGCCAGATGTAACCCCAAACATACATTTATTAGGGTTAAGCTTTAGTTGATACTTTCGTAGCCTTTGGAACAACTTTTTCAAATCCTGCACATGTCCATCTTCTGTTTGGGACTTGGCTATCATGTCATCCACATAAACTTTGATTTCCTTGTGCATCATGTCATGAAATAGTGTCACCATAGCTCTTTTGTATGTGGCTCCGGCATTCTTCAACCCAAAAGGCATGACTTTATAGCAGAATGTGCCCCAGAGTGTGGTAAAAGTTGTCTTCTCCATATCCTCCGGATTCATTTTGATCTGATTATAACCCGAGAACCCATCCATGAATGAGAACCATGAATGCCCCGAGGTATTATCCACCAGAACATCTATATGGGGTAGAGGGAAATTGTCTTTCGGGCTCGCCCTTTTCAAATCCCTATAATCCATACACATTCAAACCTTGCCATCTTTCTTAGGCACGGGGACTATGTTTGCTACCCATTCTGAGTATGCTACCACCTGTAGGAAGCCTGCGTCGATTTGCTTTTGCACTTCTTCCTTAATTTTCAACAACATTTCTGGCCTCAGCCTTTTGAGCTTCTGTTGTATAGGCTTGCAATCTGGTCTGATGGGCAACTTGTGGACCACTATGTCGGTATTCAAACCCGGCATATCTTGATAAGACCATGCGAAGACGTCTTTGAATTCTCGCAGTAAGTCTATCAAGTTCTGTTTTGCCTCTGACGGGAATGCTGCTCCGATCATGACTTCCTTTTTCTCTTCTTCTATACCCAGATTCAAAGTTTCTATCTCTTCTTTGAGGGGCAAGATTTGCTTATCCTCTTGCACCACCAACCTTAACAATTCTTCAGGAATCTCGTAGTCTGCATTGTCTTCACACTCTTTGACTTCCGTTAGACGAGAGATCCTTTTCAAATCTATTTCGGGTTTAGGCCTAGAATCATACATGTGATCATTGATCGGGAACTTGCGAAGAAGAATTCGGATAGTTGGATGATAATAATAGATGAATAAAGATGAAATGAATAAAGTGAATGAAAGAAAAGAAATAAAAGTTTGCCATTGTTGAAAGGGAAAAAGTATCTTTATTTGCTAAAAAAAACATGAAAAAGCCATTTACAGAAAATCTCCTACACTCGCGGGCAAAAGTATAGGTTGGTTTATGGCATTACTCTATTTTGTAAACTACAGGTAAATCCTCTATAGTCCAGTTATTCAGAGTCTCGCCAGGGAGACACGAACGAATTTTATCCAATAGATTCATCCTTGGGCCTTCAGAAATCCCTCCTACCATTAGTCCTTCAAATGCTTCCCCAAAAATCTCTTCTTCTTACAGTCTGATAGCTTCCAAGAGATTCTTTTCTGCTTGTTCTGTAACATTCACATACCCGTGGGAGATGAAGTCGATCTTTGCGCTTAATGAAGTCGGCTTCTTGGCTGCAGTCCTTCCATGCCTATTCCAATATGCCTCAGTTGAGAAGCCTAACCCGGCTCGCCCTTTCTTCATGATCACGGGCTTAGGGCGTAAGCTCCCTTGTAACCTTCTTCATAGCCCTCTTCCGGCTTTGGCTCCCTTTCCAAGGATCTGTTTGACGGTCATTTCAGTGCAGTTTGACAGCTTCGGACATGGGAATGTTGTACCTTCAGCGATGAATGCAGCATTGATAAATTATAAAGCCCTGAAAGAGCATTCTAGTGCTTCCTTGTTTGCTTGCACATATGGTGTATCTATAGAGACGGATGCGATGATGTCCTCCTCTGCCCCGACACATACGAGCTTGTCATCTACTACGAATTTCAGTTTTTGGTATAGTGATGACGGCACTGCCCCAGCAGAGTGAATCCAAGGTCTGCCGAGTAGACAATTGTAAGTGGGCTTAATGTCCATTATAACGAAGTCTATGTTGTACACGGTGGGACCAATCAACAATGGGACTTCCATCCTTCCCAACACATCCCTCGTGGTCCCATCGAAGGCTCTAACCACGTTTTGATAACTTTTCATATGTGCAACATCTATGGGCAACCTCTACAAAGTTGCCATGGGTAATACGTTCAAAGCTGAACCGTTATCGATTAAAACTCCCGGCACCACATGACCCTTGCAGTGGGTCGTGATGTTTAAGGCCTTGATGGACCCCATTCCACCATCAGGGATCTCATCATTGGTGAACGTTATGTAATTGTCTGCGGTGATATGATTAACAATTATGTCCAATTTGTTCACCGATATGTCCTTCGGGACAAAAGTTTGGTTTAATACTTTCAAAAGGGCGTCACGGTGCCCTTCAGAGCTTAGCAGTAAGTCGAGGATAGAGATTCTAGCGGGCTGTTTCTTCAACTGCTCCACTATACTGTACTCGTTGTGTTTTAGGAATCGCAGAAACTCATGCGCTTGCTCTTCGGTGACTGGCTCATTCACCTTTGGAGTTGGATCTGCAAAAATCTTCTTCTTTTCCGCAGGCTTAGTCTGCTTCTCTTCCTAAGCCGGTGAGTAACACCTCCCGCTCCTCGTAAAATGACCTACCTCATTCACTGGTTCTTGTATTTCCTCTCTCTCAACAATTTCAAATTTTCCTGTTTGTGCTCCCTCAATGGGCCTGGAACTACTCGGCCCAACCACACTCGCGGTGTAATTCTACGGGACTCTTTGCGTATCCTTAAATGGGAAGGGTGCCAAAAGGGTAATTACTATGCGTGGAGCATTTTTCGACCCAACCGGATTGTTGCCCCTTGGCCGAGCTGAGATGACTAGCGGCCTACTTGCACTGTATTTTGGCCCGATACTTTCTGACGCGCATACATCCACCATTTTCTGGCCACCTTCTTTGGTGAAGAATTCCACCTCTTTGTTGTCCATCATCCCTTGTAACAAGCCCCTAAATTCGCCACACTGCTGAATTGTATGCCCGAGTTCTTGATGGAATTCGCAATAAGGGCCTTCCTCGGTAGATTCTTTCACGTGCATCCCTTAACAGATGAGCCCGTTATCAAACAATTGTTGAAAAACCCACTTTAAGGGTGATCGAATTTCTGACACCCTCATTTTAACTTGTCTCGCTTGATCCTCTTCAATTGCATTCACGCCTCGACCGCCATGATTCGGGAGTGGGTTTGTTGAGACACTAGGTTCATCAAATTTCAAAACCCCGGTATTTATCATGTTCTGGAAAATCTTCTTAAAAGCCGTGCAATTTTCGATGCTATGTCCATGAACGTTAGCATGATATACACACTGGGCCTTCGGGTCATACCAGTGCGGATAAGGGGGTTTGAGCGAGAAAATAAAATACCGGCAAATCATAACAGCATCATGTAGCTAAGTGACAACTTAGCATACGTAACTGGGATTGGTGAGAAATTTGGCTTTTCCCACCTTGAGTCCTTCTTGTTTGAACCCTGTGAGCCACCTGCTCCTGACTTTGGTTTGGAAATTGTGACATTTTTTGGGGGTTCATACACAACAACATTGTTTACTTCGTTGTCTTTTTTCTTAGAGTTCTTCTTTGAGCTATCAGACCCTTCGATCCTCCCACTTTTGATAGCTGCCTCCACCAACTCTTCGGTGGCAACTATTTGGGAGAAGCTTTGCATGGATGTACTTGTGAACAGACGTTCATACATCGGCCCCTTCAATGTCTCTACAAACATGAGATTCATCTCTCGCTCGATTAACGGTGGCTGCACCTGAGAGGCCAGATCTCTCCACCTGTGGGCGTATTGTCGGAATGTTTCATTAGATTTTTGCCCCATTTGCTGTAGCATGACTCTTGTTGGCCCCATCTCCGTCACATGTTTGTAATTCTCCATAAAGGCGTGATAAAGGTCCTTCCATGATTTTATACTCTCCCGGCTGAGTTGTGTGTACCATCGGATAGCAGAACCCGTCAGACTATCCTGAAAGCAATGGAAAAGCAGCTTCTCATCCTTGCTGAAAGCGGCCATCTTTCGAAAATACATCGTCATATGAGCGCTTGGACACGACGTCCCGTCGTACTTTTCAAAGTCGGGCATTTTGAATTTTGGTGGCAAGACCAAATCAGAAACCAGGCTGAGCTCGAACGCATCAGTGATTTTATCCACCGACCCTTGAACTTGAATTTGCTGGATCTTAGCTTCGAGAGCCTTGAAGTGATCATCATACTTCTTCTCCATTTCCTGTCTCATCTTCTCCACTTCGCTCATAAAGTTGAGATATGGGACTTCATCAGTATTCAGAGAGAAATCTTCAACTTCCACGGGGTGACTCGTGGATGCCCCAACTGCATTAAACTGCACTCTCCCTGGGACTGAATGTTCTTCCGGTTGCCCTCTAGTTGCCGTGTCTACCTGCCCTTCAGCTTCATCGACGCCTTGCCCCTTTCATCTTGCTTCGTACCCAACAGAGCAGTTATCTGACTGATAATATCCGTCTGAATTTTAGCGAAGCCATCTTTCATGCCAGTTTCTATCGCATCTAGGCGATTTGCGAATATGGCCTGATGATCCTTTAATCTTTGTAGTCTTTCTTCCATCGCTAGTCTCTTGGTGCGCGAACGCGTTGAATACGTGTATAGTATGTTTGCTATTTTTAAAATTCACTGCCATAAAACCTTTGTTATTAAACTTTATTTTTAATTAAAAATAATGCACATGATGTATGAATGCATGAATGCAAGCGGGTATTAAATTCAAAAAATAATCTCTTAAAAACATTCGTCTGTTCAAAAAGGATTCACTACAAATTTAAAGATAACTACAGAAAACTGTTGGCCCTAATCCCTAAGTTGGTCAATTCATGAAGTATGCGGATGATGGTTGCTCCATGTATTTCCCCGATGTTTGGCTGGTCCAGAAGAGTTGTTGCTTCTCCTAACAATATCTGTACATACGATGCAATATTTTTGACTCGTCCCTTGAAGTTGACCAACTCACTGTTCTGACTCTGGACTGTGCGTTGTGCTGCCTCATACTTAG
Organism: Abelmoschus esculentus; assembly: GCA_035048815.1. Lineage (NCBI taxonomy): Eukaryota > Viridiplantae > Streptophyta > Magnoliopsida > Malvales > Malvaceae > Abelmoschus > Abelmoschus esculentus. The sequence goes on along the minus strand of JAUCBN010000007.1, from coordinate 12,456,869 downwards.
CCTTCCATGCTTCTCCGGCATTCTGACTCAGAGCCCCCTTCTTGCAGATCTTGTACTCGGCCCTCGAGCGAGATAATCTTTTGTTGAAGCCCCTCCTTCTCTTCTTTCATTTTGACCTTGTCTTCATTGTGATACTTGGCCATTAGTTCTTCTAACTGCGTTACTTGGGTTGTCAACTCACGGATCGTCGCTCGATCTTTGTCTGATGTCTTCTTGGCTTTGGAGCTTGCTTCTTTCGCTTCAAGGTATTTCTTTTTGTAGAGCTTCTTGTATTCCTCCTTTTCCTTTAAAGCCTTGTTCAAGCGGTCAGAACTGTCCCCGACACTCTCCCTTTTCCTTTTATGTCCCTCGGATATTGGTATTGCTTGCACCTCCCTTAAATCTCGACGTAGCCTCTCGATCTGAAGTGCCATATCCTTTTCTCTCCTCTCATGAGTCTGTACTTGAGATTTCGCAAGGTTCAAATCCTGTGTGAGTTCATAGATCTTCTTATCTTGTCTCTGAAAATCCAAGTCTCGGTCCTCCTTGAGCTTTTCTAACGCTGACGGTGCCTCTAGGGTTACCTTGCTTGAAGACGGTCCCTCATCCCTTAGTACTCCTCGAAAAACTCCATCATTCGCCCTTTGCTTTCTCCACTCATCATATCGGGCCATGATCTCAAACTCTCGATAGGGCTGAACCCTCCTAGGTGAGTCCCAAGTCTTTACAATCTGGGCTAACTTGGATCTGTACCCCTCGCTCTGGTTTGAAAAACTAAAACTGGCCATCCCCGCTGTGGCTGGAATAAACTGTCTCGAACCAAATTGCCTTGAGACTAATAGAGGGCAGTAAGTCGTTCCACCCCATATACCTGCTAATGGGATCCAGTCGCAGTCTCCACATCAATACCAAAAAGTCGTTCCTCTATTCAACCAACAAGCCTTCCAGACGATATCCAAATCTGTCAAATCTCGGAAAAGCTCACTCCACTGGGCTTCAGTCTTCTTCTCCACAATGCAGCTCTTTAAGTGTTCTTCAATAGGTGAGTAGGTAGTCCTGAACCTTAGGGCGCTATACAGAGAGTTCCAACGGTGGCCTCTGAACCATACCTCTAAAAGCTGCACACATCCCCAAAATCTTCCTTCACCGGCCCTCTTACATGCGGTGAGTGATCGATAGGTCTCGGCTAGTATGGCTGGAACCAGATTTACTCCCTTGGAAAACTTCTCGAACAAACCAACCGTGGATGGGTCTACGTGCTCAGGAGTTCTAGGAAATAGCACTAACCCATAATGCAAAGGGCATACATCCTTCTTGCTTTAGTGGGCTCCTCGCTGCTCGAAGCTATCAAATCCTTAAAGACCTTCCAGCTCACTCTTTGTCTCTCCTCGCTTGCATCCTCGTGACCCGTTACCTTCCGGTCCCAAAACTCTTTGTCCTTACCGGTGATTTGCATCAATTTCTTCTTGAAGCCCGAAGTGCTGTTGGGCTTAACATATATCCTATCATTTTTTATTGTTGGGCAGTTGATCAGGACCTCTTATTCCTCTAGCGTAAGTGTCATGTCTATCTTCCCGAAGGTGAAACAGTTGTAAGCAGGATTCTAGAATTGCACCATCGCCCTCATTAGGTTCCTATCAATGGGGACCTTCACTAACAATGCAATATCCCCATACTCCCTCTTGAACTGATCCTTCATGTCGTCACTCCACTGTTCCCATACCTCTTGGACCTCGGAGAGACAAGGACTTTGATTGGTAATCATTCTGACATACCCGTTTAGTGTAGAGATACTCCCTATCGGCAAACTGTCACCCTTCTTATGCTGAACTGATTCGGACCAAGTCCAGACTTCCGTGTTATCTTCGCCTATAATGATCCCTTCTGACATTATTGGACACTTCTAACTTTATTGTTTTCCAAATTAATACCCATACAAATATGCCAAGTAAAAATAAATGCATAAAGGACCAAAGAAAAACAAAAAGGAAAGTGTTAGTAGGATAAATGCGAAGATAAAACAATAAGAAAGTGCTGGAAAAAAACCATAGAGCAGTAAAAAAAAACAAATAAAGTTAACCATAGAACAGGATAAAATGCTTATAAATAACTAGAGAGCATGCTAAATTGCGTAAAAATAACCAGAGAGCATGCTAAAATACGCAAAATAACCAGAGAGCATGTTAACAGAGAAATCCTAAGTTCGGCGGCATTTCGGCAGCATACCGCCTTATCTTATGGTTCCTGTCTGGCTCTAGAAGGGGTTGGTTTCTACTCTATATGTAGGTTTTTGGTCTAGACACTGGGTTCCCGAACTGTCGTTACCGTCTACTACGACGATAAGACATCGATTCGGTGGTATAGGTCCCTTACAACGGGGGTGAAGACCCCACGATGCGTAAGGTTAGTATATCGGAAGCAGATAAAAATCAAAAACTCGGAGCTAGAAAACATCACGTCGGATAATATCTAACTCCCACTCAAGGGTGAAAGCTCGGGTCGAGAGCTTATGCATGAATGACAAAATGAAAGTAAAAAGTTATCCTCATTCAAATAATGTTCACTTAACAATAAAAAATTAAATTAATATGTAACTTCAAAATGCCAAAATGTCACGTAAAGTTTGAAAAAATTAGGTCTGACTCACAAAAATAATTTTTTAAGTCCCCAGTGGAGTCACCAAGCTGTCGCGACCTATTAAAAAAACGCGAGTTTAGGTGAAAAAGTGTTTGACGATTGATTTTGAAAAATTCAGACTTATTAATTTTAATCTTGAAAAATCCAAAATTTATTAAAAATAATAATTTAATTTGAAAAAGTTTGACTTGGAGTTGCCACCGGCCACTTAGGTAGGCCAAACACCATAAAAATAAACCATAGATTCGTTTAAAAATGTTGGGTTCAGAAGTCGGTTACCTGTAAGGACGACCCCTACTAACACCCAAAAATTAGTACCTTGAAAAACATTACGTGGCATTGAAATTTTGAAGAAAGATATTAATTTAATTTCTCATTGTTAATTGAACATAATTTGAATTTGGATATCCTTTTGATTTAGAAGTTACACCACCTTTAAACTTGAGTTGAACGAGACGTCCTCTAGATAGAAAACATCACCCAAATTTAAAGGAATGTAACATCCGCCTCAAAAGACTAAAGCAAAATGCATGACCATTTTTATCTTGTCTATTTTAAGTTCTAATCCTAGAGAAAGGTTCCATTGCTTAAGTTTTGAAGACCTAAGTTACTAGTGTTACTAGTTATTTAACTATCCATTTTATTTAATTCTAAACCTAAGTTTTTGTCAAAATTCTAGGTTTTAATAACACATGAATACGATGCCAAGGTACACTCTCTAGGTCAGCATCATGGTACATCAAAACACCAACCTCTTTAGTGTATCCGAGACATAAGATTCACATGCTATGTTACTAAATTTTCTCCCTAATTAAATTAATTAATTTAAGTGACTAACCCTAAAAGGCTCTAAATTAATTAACTTAAGTTTATTAAATGTCCTCCCTAAAGCATGCTATGCAAGACAACATAAAATAAAGTATAAACAAAAATAAAGGAACTTCATCAATTTTATTAGAATCATGGGTATACAAGATATTACATCAAAAAAAACTCATTGTGAAGAGTAGAAAAAGGACTTGTACGAAAAAAGAGATTACAAGGGACTCGAGAACAAACCTTGAGCAACTGATTTGAATTAACTAAGTGTGAAATTAATTTTAAAGTTCAGGATTTTAATTAAATTAATTAATTAAATTAAACTTCAAAGTTTAATTAAAACTTAATTAAAGTTTAAGTTTTTAAGGGTTGAATTAATTAAGTGTGTAACAAATTTTAAGGTTTTAGAATTTTTTTAATTAAATTATTTAATTAAAATTTCTAACCTCAAAGTTTAATTAAAACTTAATTAACTTGGTGAATTTTAAGTTTGAAGGTTTAATTAGGGTTGGTTTAAACTTAATTAGGTTAATTTTTAAATCTTAGCTTAGAAATTTAAATTAATTAAGAGTCTTAACTAAAATAATTTTTAAGTCTTAAGCATTTAATTTAACTTAATTAAAGTTTAGTTTGGGTGAAATTAGGGTTTATTAGACTTAGTTAGTTTTAAATCTTATCTTTTTAGAAATTAATTAAAAATTAATTAAATTAATTAAAAATTAATTAAATTAATTAAAAATTAATTAAATTAATTAATTAAAATTATTTTCTAATTTTTAAGAATTAAAAAGGCCTAATCAAAGTCTAAATTCGGTGAATGTTTTAAGGTTTAAGGCTAACTAGACCTAATTAAGGAGTTTAACTTTAAAACTTTAGAAGTTAATTAAAATTAATTAAAATAATTAATTAAAATTATTTTCTAATTTTTAAGAATTTTAAAAACCTAATTAAAGTCTAATTTCTAAATTTTAGGGCCAAATTAATTTTAAATTAGAATTAAATTAGATTAAATTAATTTTAAAGTTTATTAAAATTAAATTAAATCTTAAATCAAGAATTAATTAATTTTTTAAATCTCAAAAATTAATTTTTTAACCTAATTAAATCTAAAATTAATTTAATTTAATCCTAATAATCTATTTAGGGGTTTAATTAGGATTTTAGGACCTAATTGAATCAAATCTAAAGTTCTAAGGGCCCAATTAAGGTTCTGGGACCTAATTGTATGAATCCTAAAGTTCTAAGGGCTAATTAGGGGTTTAAAGGACCAAATTGTAAAGCTGCTCAGACTATGGGCGGCCAAATGTGCTATTTTCCCTTTGACACGGGCGAGCACAGATCCGGGTTGACCCGAATCAAAATGCGTGGATCCCCCACGCCAAAACGCGATCGTTTTGGGCGTGAAGGATTACCCCCAACAGCGAGTCAACTCGCTCATTTCTCACCTCCCTGACTCGACGCCAACTCAAAATTCTCTGAGACAAACAACAAAATTCCAGAAACATACCCCCTAAAGGATCAAACAAGGCCATTATGATGGTGTTCTTCATGTTCTTGGAAGAACATGAAGAACACCAAGAATGTTCATCCAAACCGCCGCATGCACCGTCCTTCAATCCAGAACGCCACCGCCCAGCACCACTCCAGCATGTTCGTCGACCACCGCGAAACACACCGGACGTCGCCCCGAAGCTACCGGCGGCCGTTCTCGATGCCGGTGAGGTAACCGGAACCCTAAAAATACCTAAAAACCATCCGAAACCCCCCCTAAACCGACCTAAAAACAGATCTAAAGCTACTGAAAGCCCCCTAAAACCTTCTAAACTCAGAAACCCAACCAAATCCACTCATCCTATCGGCAGAAGCAAGAACTAAAAAAAGAAACAAAAACTAAGAGTGAGGATTACCTGCTTCGACTGCTTCTGATTCCAACTCTCACTATTGCCGATTCAAGCTCTTGAATTCTTCCAATCTCCAAAAATCTCTAGTGCCGACCGAATCCAAAAAAATTTTCCCCCCTAAACTTCATCAACCGAATCCCTTTAAAGGGATTCATACCCAAAACTCCTCATCCAACTCAAATTCTTATCCCACTAAACAACCCAATCCAATCTGAAACTCCTCAAAATCCGGCCGAACAACTCTCCCTCTCCCACGATTCTGTTTCTTTTTTTTTCAAATTTTACTTTTTTTTTATTTTTAACATTTTAATATTATTATTTAATTATTATTATATTAATTATATTAATTATTTATTTATTATATATTATTATTATTATATTTTCGTGTTGACAGTCACTGATTACTTCTGTCTGTATCATGTGCGTTCCTCCTTCTGCCTCGGCATATGGGACTCTTTGCTAAGCATGTGGTGAGTTATGATGGACATACTCATCAATCTCCCTAGAGAGACTGTCCCTAGAGAGGCTGGCCATTGGGATGGGGCGGTTTGGGGGAGAATTTTAAACAGCTCTTTTTTTATGGTCATCTGCTGGTGGATGATGTTGTGGTAGTGTCTGTTGGTCTGGATGGTCCGACAGCGTGAAATTGTTGTTGTGGTCTTGTAGTGAAGAATAGTCTTAGCCCTGGGGCAAGGGTTGTTTCTGTGTAGGGTGCGGTAGTGACAAATATGTTTGCTGGGAATTCTGGAAATTGCATTCCTTGAGAGGGGAAGTTTTATGTCATCATGTGTGCAAGAGTGTTGTTGAAATCTCTCTGATACTCAATGTATCGTTGCTGTCGGAGGTCCATGTCTGTCATCCTCTATAGAATCTCCTAGTATGGATCTACTGCGGCAGTGGCTTCGGCTGTGCCTGGCATCTCGGCTATGTACTGCCCTCCGACAATGTAGCCAACAGTGAACTGTTGAGGTGTTGCTTGTACTGGTTCTGCTTGCGTTATTTGCATCACTCTGTGTCAAAATTCTCTGGTCCAGCCTTGTTGTTGATTTGTGTATTCATTTGTTTCTTCTATTGGGACACCTGCAGCAATGCACAAGCGAGAGATTAAATATGGAAAATATAAAGGATCTTGTTCTTTCTTACCGCAATCATAAATTTCTTGAAGAATGATCTCTCCAACATCTATGGTCCGCTTGTTTATGATTGAGTGGATCAGTACTAATCTTTTGCGAGCCACTGTGCTGTTATGGGAAGTAGGGATGTGGCTTCTCTTGATGAATATGCATCATATTTTTGCCTCAGGCTTGAGGCTTTGCCTTGTTACCGGACATTTATGGGCACTAGTTTCCCATTGAGTGTTGTTGTAACAGAGGTTATCCTTGATTAGCTCGTAATCTTGGGTGGTGATATCGTCCATGAACTCGACATATCGATTACTGATGGGGATGATTCTATAGAAGTCGTTAATTACTTTTGCGTTTAGGCGGACAGGTTTTCCTCGGTAGTGGACAAATAGGTTGCCCTCGCTCGACAGATGTGCATAAAATTCTTGCATTATTGTTGCATTAGCTTGGCGAGGTTGTGCGCAGAAGAATTCTCATTCTTGGTATGTAATTTTGTCCATCAAATAGTTATCGATGCCAAATTTTTCCTCTTTACTGATTTGAAATCCTTTTTTCTTCCCACATCTACCGAGCGGCAAAAAATCTGTTGAATTGTTCAGCAACAGAGGCAGGATAAAACAGTTATATATAGCCATGGATGATTCTTGAATATTTGGGATGTTGATGAGAGATTCTTTGAAAAATGATCTGAAAGATGCAAGAATGTAGGTAAGATTGCAAAGAGTATTGTGAGGAAGATTTGGCAAGATTAACAAAGAATTCAAAGTGAATAGTTTCAACAAGGAAGCTGCTTATATAGGCCTCGGCAGATATAGCCGTTTGATTTCTAGCCGTTTGGCTTTTCTACCGTTTCAAATATTAACTGTCTGTTGGCATTTACTGCCATGATAGAAAGTACGGCAGATAACCGTTATACTATTTTTGCCCGTTGGAATTGCTGCAGCTCTAACACTGTGTACTACTGCGACAGCGGACTTCCTGCTGTGTATTGTTTCTCTTTTATTCTTGCTTTATTATCCTAAAAATAAATAAAATGAGATAAAAATATTTTAAAGATAATTATTGATGTACTTAAATAAATAAATAAAAACAAAATTTTAAAATTATTAACCTAAATTAATCCTAATATAATAATATAAAGAATAGGGAAGAAATTAAGTTACAAGGGGAGTGCATGAAAATGTATCTCCCAATTTGTCCCTCTCTTTATGGACAAGATGATGTTTCTGTGATTGTTGGCCATCCTTATCAGGTTCTTTTTTGTTTGCAGCCTCTGTTATGGATTTAATTCTTTTTTTGAACATTTTGCCAAGCACGCTGCCAAGGCAAGATATTTTGGTGTTTGTGTCATAGATGGCCTTGCACTCTTCTGGATCCTCAGAATTGTTTAGATTGTGGAAGGCATTGAGTTTGACATGTTGGTCATTGACCCTAATAGTCAATTCTCTATTTTTCACATCAATTAAGGTGCGTCCAGTAGCAAGGAAAGGTCTTCCGAGGATGATCGATGCTTTTTCATCTTCTTTATAATCAAGGACAACAAAGTCAATTGGAAAAATAAATTTAACAACTCTAACCAGAATGTCCTAGATTTTTCCTTCGGGATGCACATATGATCGATCCGCAAGTTGGAGCAGCATTGTTGTTGGTTTTGCCCTTCCTATGTTGAGCTTTTGAAAAACTGATTTGGGCATTAGGTTGATGCTTCCTCCAAGGTCACATAGGGCCTTTCCTTCATAGTTATTTCCAATCGCACAAGGTATGGTGAAATAGGCAGGGTCTTTTAATTTGGGTGGTACGCGATTATGTAACATTGCCATGCACCCTTCAGTTGTTGTCACTGTCTCAAACTCACCTAGCCTCTTCCTTTTAGACATAATGTTCTTTAAGAATTTAGCATAGTTGGTCCTCTGTTCAATTGCCTCAACAAGTGGCAAGTTGATGTGGACTTGTTTCATAATATCAAGAAATTTCGTGAATTAATGATCTTGTTTCTGTTTGTTCAGCCTTTGTGGGAAAGGTGGTGGTGGTCTCATCTCATCCAAGGTTTCATTAGATTGGAATTTAATACCTGGGACCACTGTTTGTGTTGTTGTCTCAGTAGAGAGTGTAGGTGCTGCCGAGTTTTCTTCTGGGGCATCATCTTCGTGCTTAGTCTGTTCAGCATCCAAGTCGTCCTTATCTGTATCCTCTTGTATTGTTTGTGGAGCTTTGGTTGCTGAATTGCCTATTGTTTCTTTTTGTAACATCTCGATTTTGGAGTTAGTAGTTTGAGCTTTAGTTAGGAGAATTCGATTCGGGTCGAATCATGTTCTCCGGTTCATTATTCCGGGGAAATATAAAATAAGAATATTTTTAATTAGAAAAATAATAATTTTGGAGTATGGTTTAGAAATATTAAGAAGATGTTTTGAAATTAAAAGAATGTAATTTGAACTTTAAATTGATTTTTAATTATGCTTAATTATGCATAAGTGACCAATTTGTAATTTTTGGAAAAATAATGGAGGATTTAATTGTAAATTTTAGAAATTGTAATTTCTAATGACTAAATTGGAAAGCAAGCTATACTTAGAATCCTTAGAGGGCCATAAACCCAATTTAATTTTTAATAATGATTTATTCACCAAAATGCTTTTTAATTAGTTTAATTAAAGATGATAATAATTTTCTCACTTAACTACCTTTTTTCTCTCATCTTTTTCTCTCCATTTACCTTTATCTCTTTTCTTCAATTCCTTGATGATTTTTGCATCTTTTTCCATAAAAGATTATTTCATTTTAATCATCTTTCCATTCTTTACAAAACCTAACCATCAATTTTATCAAATCAACACCAATTTGCAAGGAATCAAAAAGAGAAAACTTCATCTTTTTGTGGATAGATCTCAAAGATAATTTGCTGGATTTTAACTCTTTTTTTAAGGTTCTTTATTGAAATTCCCAAGTATTAGCTTGCTAATCTTTGAATAAAACTTAATTTTATGTTTTCAATGCTAGATCTAACGACTTTGTGAATGTTTTTGTGAAATCTTTTTAGATCTCATTCAATGCTGAAATTAGATGGATTTAATTATGTTATTATATCAATTAAATGATTAATTGAGCTTTCAATTGATGGAACATTAATTTAATCTCGGAATAATGTAATCGGTGTTGTTTTATGGTGTTTTTCGGTTGTTTTAGGGGATATTTTAGATGTTTTAATGTTTCTGGAGGTATAAGGATGGTTTAGATGTGTTTTTGGTTCATAATTGAAGTATATTAGATGTTAGAATCACTAGGTTTGGGACTGATGTTGTTTGGATGCGTTTCGGCTTAGTTTTCGGTCTTTTCGGCTAAGTTTCTGGTAGTTTTGTGGAGGTTTGATATGGCTGCTGGTTTGAGCATGTTATGATGTGAATATGATCTGTTTTTAATGTTGTAGAAGAGGTACAAGAAGGTGCTTAAATGCTGGTGTGTTGGCGGGGTCATCGGGATATCGGCGAAAGCTCATTTCGCTTGTCGGTGAGTGTTTTCGGACTTAAAGCGAATCGCATTGGTTCGGTTCTGTTTTGGGGACTATGGAATAGTGTAAAAAATTTTCATAGTTCAAGAGTAAGTGTTTTAAATAATGTTGATGTATTACCTCAAGTTTCGTCTATTTTGGTAATGGCATATATGTGAACAATGTTTCAATAAGATTTTGAAATAGCATATCTTTGATTTTGAAATGATGCATGCATATGTTAATTGCTAGAAATACAAGATTATAAGGACATCCATGGATTATAGAAGCATGAAAATGAATTGGAATGATATGTGATTATTTGCCCTACAATTAATGGTGCCATTGGGCATGACTTTTGGTTCATTTGTTGAACACATCATGGATGCATTATGAGCTGAAAATGAATTGGAATAATATGTGGTTATTGCCTTATATTTTGAAATGTCGTTGAGTATGATTTACAGTTTATATGATGAACATTATATGAATGCATTATGAGCAGCAAGTTAACATGCATGACTAATATTGATATTGGCTTAGTGACACTAACTTTAGATTCGAATACAAATGACATGTCATTAGGATTGAGTGCACTATAAAATAAAGAGAATAATGATGATACCTACACGTAAACAAGGGTGACTTTGTGTCCAACCGTGCGTGTAGAGCTTGCCTATATGTAAACAAGGGTGACTTTGTGTCCGACTGTTCATATAGTTGACCCATGCGTAAACAAGGGTGACTTTGTGTTCAACCGTGCATAGTGGGGGTAACATGTATACAAAGGTGACTAAGTGTCCGACCGATGCATGTTGAGACCAAGAGTCTCCAATTATGAGAAAAAGGATCCGTGTATTCGGTGAACTAAGAGTTCACATTAGTTGATCACTAGCAAGCCAATATGCATACATGAAGTGAAATGGTATTCTTGTGCATGACACATGAAATGATTTGAAAATGTTGATGAGCACGATTTGGTTTTACTTATTCTATTAAGCATAAAGGATGCAAACATGACATAAAAAAATGATTTTTGTTTTATGCATTGATGACCTTATGTAGTGCTTCCTCACTAAGCATGCTTGCTTAAGCTCTCTTTTTATCCTTGCACAAAAATAAAGGCACTCGGGACTACATTCGGAGCAAGGAAACCAAGGGGAAAGGTTACTTCAAATTCGGTATGTTTTGACAAATAAGTTGGGGCTTGGTAATGTGTAAACCCAACCTATGTGAGGAGTGTGAACTTGACTTTGGTTTATATTGAAATAAGACCTATGTTGCTTGATTGTTAATTGATAAACTATGGTGATGTTTGGATTGTTGAAGCATGTACTCGTATGGTCGTTATGTTTTTATTCATGTTCTAGGTAGCATGCCTATAGTTTGCTTGATGTTCTTGACGTTGATAATCATGTGTTATATGTTGTTATTTATGCTTAGGATTAATGTATATAGTTAATAGGGATTGACGGTTATGTTTGAGCCAATGATGTTCACTTAGTGTGATGAAATTTTTAGGTTCTAGACCTAAAGTTTCGAAACCTTAGGAAAGGTTTCGAAACCTTTGCCAAACAGTTTCGAAACCTTCAGGAAGGTTTCGAAACCTTGCGGGCAATTTCAATTCTGGAAAGTTACTGGATGTGAAAAGTTTCGAAACCTTCAGGAAAGTTTTGAAACCTTTGGCTACTAGAAATTGATAGTTGATGAAAATTACATTTTAGTCCCGAATATCTTTCTTTGTTCAATTAGGGTATCTACAGATGTTATTTTGAGTTGAAATTTCACATAGATGCATAAAGTTGATTTAATTTCAAGATGGCTAACTCAATTTGGAAGAATTCCTTATAGTTTGAAGAATTTACATTTTGGTCCCTAAATTAGTGAAACATGCAATTGTTGAAGTTAGAATGCTCCGTTTGAGTTGAACTTTTCCGTGAAGGGATACTCATATGTTTAATTGAACTTTGATGAAAAGAATCTCGACTTTGTTATTAGAATTTAAAAGTTTTATCTTTTAGTCCTTAATTTACTAAAGTGTTTAATCGGATGTTTATTTATGATCGGATTGTTTCCGTTAATGCCTTGTATGAGACCTTGACATGTAGGAATACAATTATGCATCTAGAAGAAAAAAATAAATAACGGTTTTAAGGTTGTTTATCAAATCAGACCTTTACGGATTTGGTTTGACATTCCCCGTGTAACCCATTAGTGCGGTTATGTCTAGGCCGGGCTAAGGGGGTTACATTTGGTGGTATATGAGCCAGGTTTGTAATGTGTATAGTTGGTTGGTTAAAGCATGTGTAGGATTGCTAAGTTGTATGTTTAAATGTGCGATTGATCATGATATGTAAGATTGAGCATTATATATTATTGGTGTGTGAAAATCTAATCATGATGATTGTACTTTGAGTAATGATGGTTAAACTGGGGTTATCGGTTACACATTGCCAATGCCAACATATTTTCAAATGCTCTCAGTTTTCCCTTGGATCTTGCCCGAATGTAAGTTTATTTTGTTTTAATATTATGTTTTAAACTACATGTTTAAAGTTTTTGTAATATGCTTCTGAGACGTAAGACATGAGCTAGTGTTGGTATGAACATTGATGGTCAAGATTGAGGATGAAACGACTGCTAGGGAAGAGTAATTTTTTCCTCCTCAGTGAGTGTGCCTCCGCTTATGAGGGAAGGCCAGTTTAGGGTGTTGCACCATTCTTTCGAGTGTATTTTAGTTTACTGAAGCTGGTACGGCTGTTGCTAATCTGACTTGAGGAGTAGTTAACAAGATAATAGTTGAAGTTGTTGGAATTGAGGATGTTATTTGCAAGTGTGAACAATAATCATGCTTAGAGTAAGAGAACATATATGTATATATCTATAGATAATGTAGGACATGCATGCATTCTTGAGCATGACATTAGAATTGCATTTACATGCACATGCACTTGCATAGGCATTTATAAGGGCATATAGGAAATCATGCATACATTTGTTCACACTTGCGAGTAGTTCCTTGAGGGTGTAAGTGGAGTGTGGTTAGTTCTTTTAAGGTGAAGGTGTGGGAAAAAAAGGGGATTGAAAGGACTTTCTTATGGTGTTGAGCTGAATGTGTAGTGGGCAAGCTACCCTTTTGGTTAGGGAATAGTCTTGGATGAGGAATGTATGGTTGGACTCAGAGTTGTGAATGTTTGAAACCGAGGTAAATACCCTGAGTTATGGTTAGTTTGAGTTGGTCATTACTAAAGGTAAGGCTGAGTTTTGCGGATTCTTTCTAGTTAGGATTTGGAGGTTGTAACAAGGTTACAGCATGTTTTGTAGAGTAAGGTGGGTTGATGTTTTTTTGAGTGATGTGAAATTATTTTGTGGAAATTACAAGGAATTCTTTGTATTATGGTTAGTATGCAGTTAGATCGGGGGTTGTGACCAATCTGGTATGGTCAGGATGGAAGTGAAATATGAGATATATATTGGTATGGGAGTTGTGAAATCGGGGGTTTGAATCATAAATTGTTGTGACCTTGAGAGGTTTGGTTGTACTATAAAGGAGGAAAATGTACATGTTGGGTTTACAAGATGTTAAGTTGGACCTTCGCGGGTTTGGTTTGATATTCCACGTATAACCCATTAGTGTCGGTTTCATCTAGGTCGGGCTAAGGGGGTTACACTTTTAGTTGAAGGCTACTTCTTATTGTGATTGCTTTGCACTGTTCATGGCCCATTCCCTTAGCAACTTCAGTATTGCCAGGTAATCCCCCTTGTGATCTTGTATTTTGTCTTATATCGAATTGCCCAATTTGGGTTTCTAATGATTTTATTGAAGCATCTTGGTTCTGTAGCCTCATCTAAGTTCTATTCATGAAGTCATCAATCCTCTTTATGAAATTACTATTTTCAGCCGTATATGATTCAGATTTCATAATAAAAGCCTTGAGAGTATTCTCCAGTGAATTCATAGGTTGTTGTTGCTGATGCATTTGCTGTTGCGGCAGTGAAAGCTGCATCTGCTGCTGCAGCAGTGGAAGATAATTGGAGGTCTGGTTAGTGGGGTTTAAGTCATTGTTTGGGTTGCTCCATGAAAAGTTTGGGTGCCTTTTCCACGCCGGATTGTATATATTTGACATCATGTGTAAGGCTCCAAAATTAAAGAAGAAGAATTAAAATAAAGGGGGGATCAGATAGAGCATAGGGAGACAATAGAGAAGAGAATTGAGGAAGAAAACAGAGACTATTTCATTCATTCCATTCATATCCAGCCAAGAGAAAAAACAAAGTATATAACCCTAAATTGCACTCCCAAACGACAGTGCATAAGAACATTCTAAAACTCACCGTTTCATTAATAACTAATTAACTAACACTTCTAATTGAACTAATTTTTTACTCACACCAACAGCTAATAATAAGGGTCCATGACAATACTCCCTGCTCAATAAAATCCTTGTCCTCAAGGATTTGAACATGATCCTTTTTAGATGAGTAGACCAAATATACCCCCATACTCTTTTAAATTTAAATAAAGATGAAGTAGAAGCCATCAGTAGTTCCTCCATACTAACAATGATTAAAAACCAAAGATCATCTAACATTTCCATGTGGACGTTAGCAAGATTAACACTTCCAGGATCAAAAATGAACACTTCCAAATTGTAGCTAAATGCAGCAAAAGCTAAAAAATAACCAGTTTAACACTTCTCTTTTTCATTTTACTGCCACTTCCACAAAGAAAAACAAAAATTAAAATGACAAATTACATTCTCCAACCATCACATATCCTAGATAAACCAAGATCGAAGGGGAAAAATGTGTTAAGCATTTTCATCACTGAAACAAGTTCAGTTCTGTAGGCTCGCACAACCTTGTTTTCTTCTCTATATAAAGTATTGAAGGTAACTCTGTCTCCATATAGCTGATAGTTGCTAGTCTTGTATTTTTGTTCTTCCTCATAGTATTTGTTGAAGCCTAAACTCTCCTAGATTTCTTCAAAAGATGGCAAGCTTCTTGGCAGTAGAATATGGCCATATTTGAGAGTAGCTAATGAATCCTGTATTGTTTGGTCAGATACTCCAATTAATGAAAATAGATATGCCACAAGTTTATATCTAATTTTCTCCGGTTCAAGCGAAATGAGTATTGGTTTTTTCCCTCCACCTTCAAGCATGTTAGCCATTTTTGGTGCTTCCTCTATGATGGATTATAGTTGTTGGACATATTGTTTCTATTAAAATTTCCAACATAGAAGGAAGATTCTGGTTTGTGGGAGCATGCGTTCGAGTCATGATTTTCATCACATGTTTCATAGAGAATGGTGACTACTGCTTATCCTTCTCGAATGTGACTTGGCTTTTGCAGATCCTTCACCATATTTGTCAAGGCGGACAGTTGGGCTAGAATGGAATCCAAAGAATTTGAATTTGTCATGCCTCGTCTACTTATACCTCTTCTGGTGGTTGGGTGTTGATAGTCATTCTTCTTTAACCTATCCAGAATTTCGATATTCTCATGGGGTAGACGGTCTAAGAGAGTGCCATTGGCAGAAGCATCAAGCATCATCCCCATAGGAGTGTTCAATGCATTGTAGAAGATGGATACTTGGGTGCACTCAGGTAGACCGTGCATGTGGCATTTTTTATATAATTCTCTATATCTTTCCCATGCCTCATACATTGATTCGTCTACATCTTGCCTAAAGGATGTTATGTTATTTCTGAGCTTTTCAGTCATATTGGTATAACTGAATCTGGTAAGGAAGCTTCAGCATAGTTCTGTCCATAAATTCAACAATCCCGACTAGAGGTTATTTAACCATGATTTTGCCTTATCCCTTAGTGAATAGGGAAATAATTTCAGCTTAAGAATGTCGGCTGAGACTCCCAGTAGCTTAAACAAATTACAAATTTCCAAAAAGGATTTAAGATGTTGTTGAGCATCTTTATTGATCGAACCCCCAAACGGCTCAGGGTGTTGATCATGTTGAACATGACCGGTTTTAGTTTGAAATGCTCTGCCTCTATATTAGGCATCACAACAACAAGAGTTAACCCATGTAAATCTTCCTCTAAATAATCTCGAACAATTCGAGCACGTTTCTGTCTTGGAATATTTACTGGATCCACTACTTCGAAGGCACCACGGTTGTATACCGCGGCGGCGTTCATACCCGCGTTGTTTTGTTGGACACGGTCTACGTTCATTCTTAGGCATGCCCTTCGTTTTAGATATTGTGTTGTTTTTTCGATTTCTGGGTTGTAAGGGTATTGATCAATAGTAGGGTTGGACCTGGTCATGCACAAAACAACTCACAGAAGTTAAACTAAAACTAAAACTAAATAAATAACTAAAATAAAAAATATGCGAAAATAATTATTAGTAAAATTGAGCGTCAGTCCCCGGCAACGGCGCCAAATCTGATAGAGGCTATAAAGTCCTTGTTAAATTCCACCTTTGTCAGATTGTAATATTTAAGATATCGATCCCGTGAAGACTGAGTCGATTCTACTACTTCTTATAAATGCACTTAAGAAATTAAAAATATAAGTAATTGGATTGGTTTCAATTGCATTAACTAAATATATTAAATTATAGAAAATAATAATGAGAAGAATGAGGTTAAATTGAATGCTTTGTAGAAGAGAATCCAGTTATATTGCTAATCCACTTATTAATGCAATTGGTTGAACTACCGCCTCGGCAGATCGCACAAAGGGTCGTCGCAGCTTCCTAGGAGGGGTTATGCCTTGTTGGCAATTCAACATTCCATAGTTCGACAGAGCAGCCTTATATGTTTCTTCCTTATCCCTAAGCGAAGAAAAGTGTTGAAATCCCTGTGTCTTGATGATACTTCTCGACGTTAAGCAAGGGTAGATCACAACCTCACATGCGTTTTGTTAGTCGCTGAAATCTGACCCAGATTAGTCAATACCCTTGAGCAAAGACCGTATTATCTCATTTCGTGAGCCTAACTCTCCCGATATTAGACAAATGAATATTTCTTCACATACTTATCATCTCAAGCTCATATGAAAAGAAAGTTAAGTACCAGAAAGAATAAACTATGAAATAAGAATTGCATTAATAAATATCAATAATAATGTGATCTTGCTCTCCATCTACTCCACAACAATCTAAACCTCCAAGGGAGTTTAGAATATATTGTGGTCGGCGGTTAAGGATGTGTTATGTGTGTAAAACCAACTTCTTCTCCTTAAAACCTAAACCTAATGAGTGCCTTATATAGGCCAAGTCCTAAGTTGATCTTTCCATGCAAGGAAAGAGTTCTAAACAGAAGAGAAATCTAATTCCTAATTAAATTATAGTAAATAAATCTTAATTCCTAAAATGCATCTTTTCGCGGTTTGGCTTGAGCTCGACTTCCTAATTGAGTTTTTCTTCTTTCTTTTACTCTTTGTCTTTCGGTATTTTTTCCTCCTCCTGTTGTGTATCACTTGTCGTTTTTCTACGTTGTCGCGACGGTCTTCAGAATGTTGTCGTGGTGGATGCTTCATAAAAAATCCAGCATCTATTATCTTCTTTGGCTCTTTATGTGATCTAGTTTCTTGTTTAAGAAAGAAAACTATCAAATATATATGTTTTATGCCAAATAATGGATAAATTCATAATAATAGTATTCGAATACTGAGATGTAAAAAATAATCAGAAATATCTATTATTGCATTTAATTTTGTCTTTATTAGCAATGATTGAGTGGAGAAATGATGTGAAAATAGAGTACTTTTTGGCACTCATCAAGCAAAGACCGTATTCTATCGTTTCATGAGCTTAACTCTCCCGATATTAGATAGATGGATATTTCTTCACATGCTTATCATCTCGAGCTCGTATGCAAAAAACATTAAGTACCTAGAAAGAATAAACTATGAAATAAGTTTTGCATTAAAAAATATCAATAACAATGTAACCTTCCACTCCATCTACTCCACAAAAATCTAAACCTCCAAAGGAGTTTAGAACATATTGTGCTCAGCGGCTAAAGATATGTTATGTGTGCAAATTGAATTCTCCTCCCTTAAACCTAAACCCAATAAGTGTCTTATATAGGCCAAGCCCTAAATTGATTTTTACATACAAGGAAAGAGTTCTAAACAGAAAAGAAATCTAATTCATAATTAAATTATATTAAATAAATCTTATTTCCTAAAATATCTTTTCTCGTAGTTTGGTTTGGGCTCGACCTCCTAACTGAGTTGTCTTCTTTATTTTAGTCTTTGTATTTCGGTATCTTTTCCTCTTCCTGTTGAGTATCACTTGTCGTCTTTTTATGATGTCGTGGCAGTCTTCAGAATGCTGCCATGACGGATGCTTCATCTTCAATTCAGCATCTATTTTCTTCTTTGGCTCTTTCTGTGATCTAGTTTCCTTTCTAAGAAATAAAACTATCAAACATATCTGTTTTATGCCAAATAATGAATAAATTCATAAAAATAGTACTCGGATGTTGAGATATAGAAAATAATCAGAAATATTTATTATTGCATTTAATTATGTCTTTATTAGCAATAAATAAGTAGAGAAATGATGTAAAATTTGAGGACTTTTAGGCACTCACCATAAACCAACCCTTAGACCTAGGAGAAGAATGTCATATTCCCCCGATTAAAATCATAGCCGCCTTCACCCTCTTTATGTTCTAATTTCTTCCTAAAGCTTAGGTTAATTGTGGAGTAATTGTGGAAGAAGGTTGTACTCTTTTCAATTCTTATTAATACAATTTCAGAATTTATAGTTTATTCTATCTTGGTTCATATTTATTCTTGCATATATGCTCTTAAGATAAGTTTGCAAGAAAAAACTATTTATCTAGACCAGGGGAAGTTAGGCTCATGAAATGAGAGAATACAATCTTTGCTCCTGGGCATTGGCTAATCTGGCTTAGAGATAAGCCAAACGTGATTTCAATGACTAAAAGGAAGCATATCATCGGTTATTATTCACCCTTGATTCACATCGGGAGGTATCATCAAGACATGAATTTTAATACTACTACGAATTAAGGATAAGGAGGAGGCAATTCAGGATACTCTATCGAACTATGAGTTGTTGAATTATCAACAAGGCATAACCCACCGAGACTATCAAGGCAACCCTTCAGGGACTCATTGAGGCAACACTTTAACCTTCTATATTAGTAAGAGGAGAATATTGTGAAACTAGATTCCACAGTACGAAGCAGTCAACCTAGAATTTTCATCTCATGTTGATTTTAATCAATTCTTTAGTTATTTTTATTATTTAGTTAATCATAATTCTAAACGATTACTTGTGTTTTTACTTTTATTAGTGTAGAAAAGATGCGATGCAATTGTATTCAGTTTATATGGGTTCGACATCTAAAATATTACAACTTGGTAAAGGTGTACGCTTGCATCGTTAAGGTGTAAGACTTCCTAATCGCATAAGAAACCATTTGGATGCTAGCTTATGGCAATTTCTTGTGTTGATAGATTGTTTCCTATAAAAATACAAATTTTTGTAAACAAATTCTTCCACCTTGATGCGTGTAATAATAGCGCAACTGTGCAGTGTACACGTCGCAAGTAATAAAGTGATAGATTGTTTAGCGCAATTGTTGCATTCACTATGGGAGGTTGGAGGCAGAATTTCTCTCAATCCTGGTCTTTGATTCTGTCGAACAAGAATTGGTCGATTCTGTAGTTTTCTTCAATGGTTTGCTGGAATCCTTGTTCCTCCCATAATTGTCGTGCAATAAAAGATCTTTGGAAGTGTTTTGCTACGTTTCTGCTGGCGAATCGTCTATATGCTACCATGAATGTCGATGAGATGTTCTTGAAGATAAGTAGTAAGAATGTGGGTAGGAATACAGAGAGTTCTGAAAAGTTCAAGATGTAGTGAGAGCAAGATTGTTCAAGAAAGTAAAGATAACAAGAATGCAAAAGTAAATATTGCACAGCACTAAGTCTACTTATATAGGTTGTAAAAATATGACTGTTAAAAATACTAGCCGTTAGGTATTTACTGCCTTGATGCACAGTTACTGTCACGGCGGATTTCTCGGCAGATAGTTGTTACACTTTTTCTGCCCGTTGGCAATTCTGCGACTTCTGACACAGTGCTGCCGCGGCAACAGACTTCTTTCTGTGGCAAAATTTTCCTGCATTCATAACTTTAAAAAAATTAAAAATACTAAAAATATAAAATACTGAAAATAAAGAATGCTTAGTAACAAAATATTAAAAATAAACAAAAATACTGAAAGAAATAATATAAAAACTAATCAGATTATATTTGTATGTACAAAATTTGTAATAATATCTGCATTCTCTATAAATATTAACTTTATAAGTGATGGTAACGTAATATCCAATATTTGAGCAAAGAGTTCATGATTCAGTTCAAGTTGGTGTATAATAGGTGTATAAAGTATCATAAGAAGGGTAGTAAATAACTGCCTTTTAGGCACTCATCAGCTTGCATATTTTGAACCATCTTAGTCAGAGTAGCCAATTGTGCTGCCACCGAACCGGTTGTGTCTAATTCATGGGCCGTGGCATGGCATCTCATTCCTCATCGCCTTGATGTAGGAAACTGGAAGTCGTTCCTTGTGAGTTTGTTCAGAATCTCAATGGCTTCCGCAGGTGCTCTATCCAATAGTGTCCCATTTGCGGAAGCATCTAGCATTATCCTTGTGGAGGCATTGGTGGCATTATAGAACATGGAGACTTGCGTCCACAAGGGAAAACCATGTAATGGGCATTTATTTAACAATTCTCTGTAGCGTTCCCACGCCTCATACATTGGTTCATCATCATCCTGCCGAAATGATGTGATTTCATTACGGATGCGATCATAGAGATTTGTAGGGTTGAATCTCGTAATGAATTCTCGGCAGAGTTTATCTCAAGATCCTATGGATCCTGTTGGGATTCCATTTAACCAAGTTTTTGCCCTATCCCTCAGTGAATAGGGGAACAACTTTAATCTTAAAATATCTTCATGGACTCCTTGGATTTTGAAAGAATTACACACTTCCATGAAAGATTTAAGATGCTGCCTTGCATCTTCAGTAGCAGACCCACTAAACTGTCCAATTATGTTCAACATGTTGAACATCACTGTTTGAGCTCAAAGTGAGTTGCTTCAATCTCTGGGGCGACTACGCTAGGGTTTAGTCTGTTTAAGTCTTCCACCAGAAAGTTTCTAACAGTGAGCTGCCTCGGCAATGGTCGCGGCAGTAGCTGCTGCGGCATTACTGGTGGCAGTATATTATGATCAACGGGAGGAATTTGTTCTCTTGGTGGATCATTCATGACTTGAAACAGGTTGCGCCTTAGATGGTGTCATGTGCGTTCAATTTTAGGATCCAATTCGTACAATGGATCACTCGGGTTTGCCCTGGTCATACACCAGTTAAGTCAAAGTTAATAAATAAAAAATAATAATTAGAATTAAAGTTAAATAGAGAATGATTAAAGATCAAGAAAATAAAGAAAAATAAAATTTAGTTGTTAATCCCCGGCAACGACGCTAAAAACTTGATGAGTGTAATAATAGCGCAACTGTACAGTGTACACGCCGCAAGTAATAAAGTGATAAGTATATCATTGTGTCCACAGGGATTGGTATACTTAATATGTCTCCTCTTGTTCCCTTGCTCTTGAAAGATAAAATAAAAACACAGATAAGTGGATTTGTTTAACTAAGTAACTAAATAACAAAACATAAAAAAAAGGATTGAGAACGATATAGAGAAAGTGGGTAGGATCCAGCTGCGTCAATTAGTGGATTCGATTGATCTCCTTCTTGTCCAATACAATTACACAACACTGCTTCGGTAGTACTGCAGATACAACCTCGGTAACGTTAGTGTTCTTTGCCGCGGCAATCTCTTGCTCTTGGGAAGATGTATCAAAGTTCAGCAAAGTGTCCGTAGTTGACTCCGCTTATCTCTAAGTCAGAGCACTGTTGATGACTGGTCTTTGATGATACCTCTCAGTGTAAATCAACGATAATCACCAACCAATCCAACACTTCTTTTAGCTTATGAAACTCTTAACCTATCTCTAGGCCGAGTTAGTGTCGTCAACATCGTACTTATTCCTTTCGTGAATTTAACTCTCTCGATGCTAGATAAATAGATTACTTACAAACTTCTCTCTCGAGCTTGAATGCAAGAACAAGGAATGGCAATAGGATAAGCAAACTTTGATATTATTATTGCATTAGAACAAAGAAACAAGAAACAATATTCTCTCACTAATATCTACAACCTTCACCTATCCCTAAGAGATTTAGAAGATAATGTCGATAGGTACAAATCTTAGGGGAAGGGTTTCTCTAAAATCGACTCTCTTAACAATATAGTCGGTTAGGCTATATATAGTGTTAACCTAGGGCAAACCATTCCTAAATAGACTCTAACTTGGAGTAGGGAACAAGTCTTCTACATGAGATCTGATGTTTACAAGTTTGCAACCTTCTAGAAAGCTTTTCTCGTTCGGTCTTTGACATGGGCTTTTAGTGCGCTAGCCTGGTCCAATTGGTGCGCTACATCTTCCAGAATGTTCTCTATATTTTTGTCTTTCATTCACCTACAATGTTGATGTTGTTACTCTGGATGTTGCCGCGGCCTTGTCCTTGCCTCGGCCTCAACACTACTTCACC
Organism: Abelmoschus esculentus; assembly: GCA_035048815.1. Lineage (NCBI taxonomy): Eukaryota > Viridiplantae > Streptophyta > Magnoliopsida > Malvales > Malvaceae > Abelmoschus > Abelmoschus esculentus. Next base: position 12,434,280 of record JAUCBN010000007.1, on the reverse strand, counting down.
GCTGCTTCGGCCCTAGATATTCCTGCATGTACAAAATATGTAATAATATCTGCATTCTTTATAAATTTCGACTTTGTAAGTAGTGATAATGGAATATCCAATATTGTACAAAGAGTCCATATTTCAGCTCAAGTTGTTGTATAATAGATGCATAAGGTACCATGAGAAGGGTAGTAAATAACTGCCTTTTAGGCACTCATCACACCTCACCACCAGTTCTTCTTTTTTCATATTTACTCTTCATCCGATCCTGAATCCTCTTTATATGGAACTTGAACGTTTTAAGAATAACCTCTCGATTAATCAGGGTCACGTCTATAGTTTTCACTAAAGATCCACCTACAACGTAATATATGTGAATGGGAGAGAAATAACCTTACAAGTCTTCAAAATGAGAGGTTGAGATAGCTGTGTGAAAGGTGATATTGTATCACCACTCAGCTAGGTGCAACCACTCTGTCCACTCTTTAATGTCCTCTCTTGTCATGCATTTTAAGTAGATCTTCAAATACTTGTTGAACCTTTTAGTTTGTCCATCTGATTCTGGGTGGTAAGTTGTAGATGCATTGATGGTCACTTCTAGTCTTTAGAATAACTTCTTCCAAAAGATACTCATGAATATCCTATTACAATCACAAACAATGTAATTGGGTAATCTGTGTAATTTAAATACATTCTTTAAAAATGTTTGAGCTACTTCCTTAATACAAAAGGGATGTGATATTGCCAAAAAGTGACCATATTTGTTCAGCCTATCCATAATCACCAATATAACATTCTTCATAGAAGTTGGTAAGCCTTCAATAAAATTTGATAAGTGCTTAACTCACTATCACTTTCTACACTTTTCATGGGCACTTATCATCAAATCTACACCTACTTGAACCAATTTATGTGCTTAATAAAATATATTTAAGGATTGTGCCATTAAAGATTATATTTGTAAAAAAGGCATACTTTACAGCATTTTCATATATGTGCAGGAACAAGTATTGTCGAGGCATCAGAATGAGGTCGAGGCAGGACCTGATGCCGAGGCAACATAGGAGAAAAAGCAATATGGCTAGCAATTGAAGGAGAAAAATGTAGAGATCGTTGCTGAACAAGAAGCCTAAGAATCACAGCTGAACAACACAAGAAAAGCCCAAGGATAAGGCCACGCAGGAAGAAACCTTCTAGAAGATCAAACTTTGCCTATGTACATAACTTGTTCCCTACTCCAAGTTGTACTCTAATAAGGAAATGTTTGCCCTAGGCCAAGCCTATATAAGGCATAACCGTCCTAGGGATTAAGAGCATACAGACATACATAGATAGACCTAGAGAGCCGAATCTTGAGAGAGTTTTAGGAACAATTCTTTCCATCATGTTCTAAGTTCTCTTTAGGTTTGGTGAAGGTTGTTGAGTATTTGTGAGAGGAGATTGTATTTTGTTTCTTGTTTCAATGCAATAAAATATCAAAGTTTGCTTACTATTTGCCATTCTTTGTTCTAGCATCCAAGCCCAGGAGGAAAGTTTGTAAGTAATCTATTTGTCTAGACTGGGGAGAGTTAGACTCACGAAAGGAGTAAGTGCAGTATTCAACTTGATTGGAGGATACTAACTCGGTCTAGGGATAGGATAAGAGTTTCAACGGCTAAAAGAAGTATGGGATTGGTTGTTGGTTATAATTGATTAACATCGGGAGGTATCATCAAGGATACTTTGCCGAACTTTGGTAAATCTGCCCAAGAGCAAGGGATTGCCGTGACAGAGAACATTGTCGTTGCCGAGACGGTATCTATAGTACTGCCGAGGCAGTGCAATGCAATTGCATCGTATAGAAACAGATCAATCGAATCCACTATACAACACAACTAGATTCTACCCTCTTTCTCTCATATTCAATCTCTCCTTAATTAGTTTAGTTTATTTAGTATAATCAATATCCAAATTTATCTATGTTTTTACTTTTATTTTACAGAAGCAAGAAGACCGAAGAAAGCATATTAAGTACACCAATCTCTGAGGAGACGATAACTCAATCAATACTTATCACTTATTACTTGACGTGTACACTTGCACTCCAATTGCGCATATTCAGCACGCATCAAGTTTTTGGCACCGTTGTCGTGAATTGGCAACTAAATTTTATTTTTTTTATTTTCTTGCTTTTATTTTAGTTTTTTATTTATTTTTTTATTTTTATTTGATTTAATTTTTGGTGTATGACCACGGCCAACCCTAGCAATCCATTGTACGAGATAGACCCACAAATCGAAAAGAACCTACCAAGGGCTAAGAAGACAGATCTATGGAGCCATGACAGTGAACCAAGAGAATCAGAACCTACCTACAGGCAATGGAGGCCATCCAGAGCACCCATTGCCCCGGCAGCTAACTGTCAAAGATTTTCTAGTGGAAGATGTGAATGGATTGAACCCTGGAGTTGTTACACTAGAGATAGAGACAACCCACTTTGAAGTCAAACCTGTTGTGTTCAATATGCTTAATACTATTGGACAATTTAGTGGGGCTGCAACAGAAGATGCCAGGCAGCATCTCAAATCCTTCATGGAAGTATGCAACTCTTTCAAAATGCAAGGAGTCCATGAAGATATTTTGAGATTAAAATTTTTCCCCTATTCACTGAGGGATAGTGCCAAAACCTATTGAATAGCATTTCGGTAGGATCAATTAGATCTTGGAGTGAACTCTGCCAAGAATTCATTACGTGATTTAACCCTATAAATTTATATGATCGAATCCGTAATGAGATTACTTCTTTTAGACAGGTTGATGTCGAACCTATGTACGAGGCTTGGGAACTCTACATGGATTTCCACTTTGGATACAAGTAACCATGTTCTATAATACCACCAATGCCCCGACAAGGATGATGTTGGATGCCTCGGCAAATGGCACACTCCTTGACAAGGCTCTAGAAGAAGCTATAGAGTTTCTGAACAAACTCGCAAGGAATGATTTCCAATTTCCTACTTCTAGGCGAGGAGGATTAAGACGCCAAGCCACAGTGAATGAACTAGAAACCAACAATTCAGTGGCAGCACAATTGGCATATTTAACCAAAATGGTTCAGAACATGCAAGTACAGCAAAATACTCATGAGGTAAAAGCGATCAATTCTTTTGAGTATATGCAAGACGAGTAATCTAGTTTTTATGTGGGTAACTACAACCGGAATAACAACATGATGTTAAACACATACAATCGAGCATGGAAAAGGCACCCAAACTTTTCATGGAACAATCCTAACAATACCTTGAACTCCACAAACCAGACCTTAAGTTACCAAAATTCACTACCGCAGCAGCAAGTGCAGCAGTCACTACCGCAACAATAGATGCATCAGTAGTAGTAGCCTATGAACTCATTAGAGAATACTCTCAAGGCTTTTATTATGAAAACTAAATCATATATGGCTAAGAAGAACAGTTTTATGAAGAGGACTGATGACTTCATGAATAGAGTAGAGATGAGGCTGCAAAACCAAGAAGTTGCTATAAAATCACTGGAAACCCAAGTTGGTTAGTTTGCTCAAAGACAAAATACTAGACCACAGGGGGACTACCTAGCAATACTGAAGTTGCTAAGGGAATGAGCCATGAACAATACAAAGCAATCACTACAACAAGTGGTCTACAACTTAAGGAAACAATGGGCAAGTCAGCAACCAAAGTTCCACCAGAAACATAAGAGGAAACAGACAAAGAGGATTTGGATGCTGAACAGACTAAACACGAGAACAATGCCCCAGCAGAGAGCTCGGCAACACCCTCACTTCCTACCGAGATAGCGAGACACACAGTGGTTCCAGATATTAAATTCCAAACCAATGAGACCCTAGAAGAGATGCGACCACCACCACTTTTCCCATAAAGGTTGAAAAAACAGAAATATGATCACCAGTTTAAGAAGTTCCTAGATATTCTAAAGCAAGTCCACATCAACTTGTCATTTGTTGAGGCAATTAAACAAATGCCCAACTATGCTGAATTCTTGGAAGACATTGTGTCTAAAATAAAGAAGCTAGGTGAGTCTGAGACAGTGGCAGCAACTGATGGGTGCATGGCAATGCTACACAATCGTATGCCACCCAAACTGAAAGATCCTGGATGTTTTACCATACCTTGTGCGATTGGTAACAATTATGAAGGAAAGGCACTATGTGACCTAAGAGCAAGCATCAATCTCATGCCCAAATCAGTTTTTCAAAAGCTTAGAATAGGAAGGGCAAAGCCTATAACAGTGCTGCTCCAACTTGCGGATAGATCCTATGTGCATCCTGAAGGAAAAATAAAGAACATATTAGTAAGGGTTGACAAGTTTATTTTCCTTGCCGACTTCCTTGTCCTTGACTATAAAGTTAATGATAATGCACCGATCATCCTAGGAAGACCTTTCCTTGCTACTGGACGAACCATAATTGATGTGGAGAATAGAGAGTTGACAATAAGTGTTATTGACCAGCAAGTCAATTTTAATGCATTCCACAATTTGGAAAATTTTGATGGTCCAGAAGAGTGCAAAGCCCTCACACAACAGATGCAGACACTAAGGTATCCTACCTAAGTAGCACGCTCGACAGAATATTTAGTAAGAGAATTAAGGCCAAAGTGGAGGCAGAAAATACATAAGGGATTGGCTAGCACTTGAAGGAAAATCCAGGCCAACAAGAGATGAGCAAATTGGGAGATGCATTCACATGCACTCCACTAATAACGTAATCTCTTCCCTTCTACTTTATTTATTATATTAGGATTAGTTTTAATTTAGGATTTATGTGTTTATTTTATTTAGTAATATTTTTTCTTTTTTAATTAATATGTTAAATTTTCTTTGTAGGATAATAAAACCAAGAATAAAGGAGAAATAGTTCATAAAAGGAATTCTACCGAGGTAGTAAACAGTGTTAGAAGCCGCAGCATTCCTGCTAACGAACAGTAAATTCAAAATGGCTACAAAACGGCTAGTGGTTAAAACGGTCACACTACAAAGGCCTATATAAGGAGCATCCTTTTTTTGAACTATTCACTCTTGCGTTCTTGAATTCTTTAGCATTCTGCTCAATCTTGCTCTTACAATACTCTCACAAATCTTCTTAAAATTTTCAGAATCTTTCACCAAGACTCTTAATCTTTACAAAATCATCAATGGCAGCATACACTCGCTTTGCCCCCGCCACTGTTGCAGAAAGATTCAACAAATCTTTTGTTGCTCGGCAGCTGTGGGAAGAGCAAGGATTTCAATAATCTGAGGAGGAAAATCTCGGCATTGAACACTATCTGTTCAACAAGATTCAGCATCAAAAATGGCAACTCTTCTGCCTACAACCTGACTAGGCTAATGCAACCATAGTGCGTGAGTTTTATGCACATGGGCCAAGCAAGGAAAATATCTTTATCCACGTCGAGGTAGACCTGTCTGCCTTGATGCTGAAACAATCAACGAGTTCTACAGCCTAGCACCAAAACGAGATAGGCATACCGAATTCATGGACGACATCACCATCCAGGACTACGGATTGATTAAGGATGACCTTTGTTATAACAACACTCCATGGGAAACCGGTGCCCATAGAGGTTTTGTAACAAGGCAAAGCCTCAAGCCCGAGGCCAAATTGTGGGCACATTTGTCAAGAGATGACTCATTCCCACCTCCCACAACAGCACAATGGACCGCAAAAGATTAGTGTTGATCCAGTCCATCATCAACAAGCGGAGCATAAATATTGGAGAGATTATTCTATGTGAAATTCATGATTGTGGTAAGAAGGAACATGGACTTTTATACTTCCCATGTTTAATATCTGGTTTGTGTATTGCTGCAGGAGTATCGATTGAAGACACAGATGAATACATACTAACTAGGCAAGGATGGACTAGAGAATTCTGTCACAGAATCATGCAAATCACGTAGGAAGAACTTGTCCAAGCAACCCCACAACAGTTCACTGTTGACTTCACTGCCAGCATTCAGTACACGGTAGAGATGTCTGGCACTGCCGAAGCACCTACCATAGCAGACCTTTACCAAAAAATCCTTTAGAGGATGGAAGCCATGGACCTTCGCCAGTAAAGATATATGGAATACGAGAAAGACTTCAATAGCATCCTTGCCCAGATGATGATGTAGAACTTTCCCAACCAAGGGGCGTAATTTCCAGAATTCCTCGCCAATATATTCGTCACGGCAGCGCCCTACACAGAGACTACTCCAGCCCCAGGGCCAAGACCAATTTTCACCTCCAGACCGCAGTAGCAGCTCAACGCAACTGGCCTATCTAGGGCAATAGATGTTGCCGCAGCATCATCAGCAAGCAGAAGACCTTCAAAGTGAAAGAAGGCCTTTAACACTCCCTCAAGATCTCTAATCCCAATGGATAGTCTATCAACTGAGATAGATGTCTATGTCCATCAGAGCTCATCCACTACCGAGCCCAACATCCAGCATGCTAGGGCAGATCCATAAAATGAAAGAGGCACAAAGATCATGGACACTAAAGATGAAGGAGGAGGAGAATTTAATGCACCAACAAAACGGGCAACACCAACGAGAGCTCAGCCGCCGAGAAGAGCAAAGCCATCACCATCACCAAGGGCACAGCAATCAGCAGCTAGACCAAGGAAACAAATTATGCAAGAGAGTTCTTCCGAATCATCATAATCTTTTCTTCTTGTTTCTCATATAAATTGTTTTCTTTTACCTGCTTATATATTTTTACCTACTGCTTGCCCCTAAATTAAGCATTGAGGATAATGCTTGGTTTGAGTTTGGGGGTGTAGAGCTACTGCCGAGGCAATCTACTGCCGCAGCCTTGCCATGAAAAAGAAGTTTTTAGTGATAAAATTTTTTGTTTTATGTCCACCACTTTACTTGAAACTGTTGTCATACTCTTGCACTGCTCTTCATCAACACTGTCTTAGTTTATTCATGAAGGTAATAGAAATCTTTCTCCTTACCATAGTTAGGATCTATTTTGAAGGATTAATTCTAGGATAATTAAGGAGAAAAACTTAGAAGCTTGCTATAAGGTTGAAATTTAAAAACACTTTTGGGACTTGTTTGGCTATAGAAATTTTTTTAATAAACTTAGGTGATAAAGACTTAGATTTTGGAAAGGTGACTAGAGGTGCCTATAACCGGCTCTAGGTAATACTCTTCTTCATGCTGGAGGTACCCAAAATTGGCTTTAGTATGCATAAAAGAATAGCAAAAGAAATAAGGAGTTAAAAACATAAAACACAATACTTGAGGTGCCCGAAATTGGCTTAAGGAATTGTAGTTTAAGAATACACTAAATCCAAGTCTATTTGTCTTGAACTTAGAGTTTATCTAAGGAAACCTTTAATCAAACTTGTCCACAAAAACGCACACACACTAGCCTTATAGTTTGTCTGCTAAGTACACCCTTAGGAAACCGAAAGGTTTTTTTTGACTTGAGGAAACCGAAAGGTTAAGTCTAAAGAACAGACATAGTTATGGTGGGGAGAATAGATGAAAATATAAGACCAAGAGAGAATAGAGTTTGACAAATTGATGGTTTGCATTGCCTGAGGACAAACAATAGTTCCAGTTTGGGGGTATGATAAGTGCTCAACTCACTATCACTTTCTACACTTTTCATGGGCACTTATTATCAAATCTACACCTACTTGAACCAATGCATGTGCTTAATGTAATATATTTAAGGATTGTGCGATTGAAGATTATATTTGTAAAAAAGGCGTATTTTACTGCATTTTCATATCTATGCAGGAACAAATATTGCTGAGGCAGCAGAATGAGTCTGAGGCAGGACTTGATGCCGAGGCAGAAGAGGAAAAAAAGCAATATGGCTGGCAATTGAAGGACAAAAATGTCGAGAACGCTGTTGAACAAGAAGCCCAAGAATCGGAGTTGAACAACACAAGAAAAGCCCAAGGACAAGGCCACGCAGGAAGAAACCTTCTAGAAGATCAAACTTGGAAATATTTACCCATTGTGCATAATTTGTTCCCTACTCCAAGTTGTACACTAATTAGGAAATGTTTGCCCTAGGCTAAGCCTAATAAGGCATAGTCGTCCTAGGGATTAAGAGCATACAGACATACATAGATAGACCTAGAGAGCCGAATCTTGAGAGAGTTTTAGGAACAATTCATCCCATCATGTTCTAAGTTCTCTTAGGGTTTGGTGAAGGTTGTTGAGTATTTGTGAGAGGAGATTGTATTTTGTTTCTTGTTTCAATGCAATAAAATATCAAAGTTTGCTTACTCTTTGTCATTCTTTATTCTTGCATCCAAGCTCGGGAGGGAAGTTTGTAAGTAATCTATTTGTCTAGACTCGGGAGAGTTAGACTCACGAAAGGAATAAGTGCGGTATTCAACTTGATTGGAGGATACTAACTCAGCCTAGGGATAGGTTAAGAGTTTCAGTGGCTAAAAGAAGTGTTGGATTGGTTGTTGGTTATAATTGATTAACACCGGGAGGTATCATCAATGATACTTTGTCGAACTTTTGTAAATCTGCCCAAGAGCAAGGGATTGTCGTGATAGAGAACATTGTTGTTGTCGAGACAGTATCTATAGTACTACCGAGGTAGTGCAATGCAATTGTATCGGACAGAAACAGATCAATCGAATTCACTATACAACACAACTGGATTCTACCTTCTTTCTCTCATATTCGATCTCTCCTTAATTAGTTTAGTTTATTTAGTATAATCAATATCCAAATTTATCTATGTTTCTACTTTTATTTTACAGAACCAAGAAGACTAAAGGAAGCATATTAAGTACATCAATCCCTGAGGAGACGGTAACTCGATAAATATTTATCACTTATTACTTGACGTGTACACTTGCACTCTAATTGTGCATATTCAGCACGTATCAAAATTCATCCTTACTATAGACCATACAAATTCTAGAATGGGTAAGGGCTGCAACAACATTTTTGGATGTTAGTGTTCATCCTTGCATTTCTGACTGATTCAACATCCCCTCATTCAATTTCTCACTTCCTTCCTTAATTCTTTTTACTTGAAAATTCTATTCAATCTCTTAATGGTGGCATGCACCCCTAGAGTTTCCTCCAATATTGCTCCCATAGAAGTACCTTACAAGTTTTCTTCTTAATTCCAAGTTATCTCCCACTTGTAATTTTTCTTTTTTTTCTCAATTGTCTCTCATTCTAAGTTTGTTTTCTTTTTTCTCTCACCCCTTTAATTATTTTATGATCTTTTGCAGCTTCTTATCTTTTGTTAAGAATTTTTACTCTAGTAAAGATTTCACTTATGATGTTACCAGTTTCTAGTTTTGTACAGCTCCCTCTATCTGGCCTTCTTGATAATGAGTCAACCACCACATTATTGATCTCTTTCCTATAAACAATCTCAAATAAATACTATCATATTTGTCACCCATATTTGTTGGGCAGGAGTAACAACTTTGTTTTCAGACAGAAACCTTAGGCTCCGGCAATCAATTTTGATCTAGAAATATCTCTCTACCAAGTAAGAGTATTATTTTTTCACTGCCAACAAAACTACTTGCATCTCTTTCTTATATATAAATAATTTTTGATATTTTATCCCCAAGAATTTGCTAAATAATGTTTATGGTTTATTTTTCTTCACCAATATTGCACCTACCCCTAAATCAGAACCATCAGTCTCCACAATAAACATCTCACCAAAATATGGAATAGCTGGCACAAGGGCTAAGGTGACTACTTTCTTAAGTTTCTAGAAAGCTTCTTTCCCATCTCCTATCCATCTCCACTCTCCCTTTCTCAATAGTTTAATGAGGGGTTTGGCCAAAATCTCATAACCTTGTATGAATCTTTAATAGTAACCTAAAAGCCCCCAAAACCCTCTTACCTCATTGACTGATAAGGGAGTTGGCCATTTCAATATGCTGCTCACTTTTGATGTTTTTATAAAGATTGTACCCTTAGATATCACATATCCCGAGTATTCAATACTATCAGCTCCAAAGCAATATTTACTTTCTTTAGTGTTCCGCGTAGAAAGACCTACACCTTTATAGTGGAAACACATACCTTTGTCAAGTTATAGTATTAAGATATCGATCTCACGAGAATTTGATACCTACTCATCTTATCGTTCCTACACCAAGGAAAAGTAAAAACACAAATAATTGATTTTAATTATGATTAACTAGATAACTAAAGCAAATAACAAATTAGAATTCACGATATGATAAAAAGGTTAGGTTAGATTGCTTTATAGTGTGGAATCCAATTGTACAATATTCTCGTCTTATTAATGCAAAGGGATATGTTACTGAAGGGTTACCTTAGTTGTCTCAGCGGGTTATGTTTTGTGGGCAAATCAACAACACATAGTTCGACAAAGCATCCTTTATTGACTCCTCTTTATCCCTAATTAGGATTACTATTGAAGGCCACATCTTGATAATACCTCCCAGCGTGAATGAAATATGAACAACAAGAGATAATATATGCCCCTTTTATTCGTTTGAAATCCAAACTTATCCTAATTCAGATTAGCCAATACCAAGGAGCATAGACCGTATTCACCCATTTTGTGAGGCTAACTATCCCTAGTCTAGACAAATATATTTTTCCTCGTAAACTTATCTTTCGATATCATATGCAAGAAAGAGTAATTAGACAAAGTGACTAAATTATGAATTATGAAATTGAATTAATAAAACTTAAATAAATTACAATCTTCTTTCACAACTACTCCATAAAATAACCTAAGCCTATGGAAGAATTTAGAATATAATGGTGGCAGAGGCGGCTAGGGTAATTCTAATCGGTTATAAGTGATGCTTCTCATATACCTAAGGGCTGGTATATATAGGTCAAACCTAGGTCAAAACTTCCCATAAGTAGTATTACTAATTGGAATAAAATACAATTTTTATATTACATACAATACCTCTATTCTATTTCATAATTTTACTCCTCTTGAACTCTTTTAATCTCATAGCTTTGACCATGACTTGCCTTGCTTTTATTTTTTATGTTTCTTCTCTAACTTGGCTCAACAGATTCGACTCTTAATTCTATTTCTATCACACATCATATGTCTTTATTGTTTTTCTACCGTGGCGGCCAAGATGTTTCCCTGACGGGTGTTGCACTACATCTGCACTGATTTGTATCTTTCTTCATTCAGCATCTCTTGATGATACCTAGTGTCATTGGACGGTCTATTCCCTATCTAGGAAAGAAAACCATAATTGTACCCATTTTCTACTAAATATTATATAAAAACGGTTACTAAGAGCTTGGATACTAAAATGTAGAAAACATGAAGAATTGTCTAATATTTCCATCAAACTCTAATAATTACCAACAATAATTGAGTGAAAAGTGGTATAAAATATAAGATTTTTACGCACTTATCAGTATGTTCTAGTTAGGATTAGCACTTTATAGGATGCTACATTTACCAGTGGAGGACCTATGATTCCATCCTATGGGATTGATATTGAATCGATAATTATCTTCTTTCCCAGCTCTATTCCTAGTAGTTTGTGAAGATCGGTTATCATCGATACCCTCAACTCCTTGAATATATCTTCGATCTTAGTATCCAAGCGGGTTTCCAAGCCATTTATTGTTGTTTGGATTTGATTCACCTTCGTTTGCCATTCCGGGGTTTGAGTAGTCTCAGTTGCTACCATAGTCACCCTCACTTGAGCAGCCAGCGTTGTCACCTAATGTATGGTCAATACTTCGTCCACCGTTCCGAGAATCAACCGCACTCTGATATCTTTGTAACGTTATTAATTGGAGATTTTAAATAAAAGTGAGAGAGTAAGAAATTGCAAAGATGAGTTAGGGAGAAGAGAGAATACATGTCACCACCCAAGTTTCGGGACTCAGAGTCGGGTTAACCCAAGGTTGTGGGCCTCGTGTTTGGGCCTTAGCTTTCTTGTTGGGTTTAATGGTTTAGAGTTGGGTTTGGTTTTGGTTGATGACCCAAGGGTGTTTTGGTAATTGGACCTTTAGGAGGAAAAGGGAGAGGAGAGGGAAGCATTTCTCTAAATTGTGCTAAGGGTGATTTCATCATCTCCTTTATTGTCTTCTCCATCTTCTTCTCTCATTTTTCTCTCCCAAGTCCACCACCAAAGGTAAAGTTTTTAAGTGTTGGCTGTTGGAATCTCGTTTTGCTCTTAGAAAGGAGGTTGTTCATCTTAAAAGGATCTATCTTTCAAGGTAAGTGTTGTCTAAAATGGTGGAGGTAAGATTTTGGGGGGGTTAAGGTAAGAACGTGATTAGGTTTTGGAAGGTTTTAGAATGATTTTAAGGTTGTTTTAACTTCCTTAAATTATCTAAATAGTATGGTAATCTTTTTGTCATCTTCCTTGCAGTTGGAGAGCAAGGAGAGCCATCAAGGAGCTTGGTCAAGGAGAAGGTTTGAGGGCTGGTTGTGGAGCTTTTTCAGCTCGTTTTGAAGGTTGGTATACTTCCAAATCCTTTGCATTTTCATGTGTATCATCATTTTAGCATGCTTGTTTGATTGTATGATGGTTTGGCTATGTGGGCCACCGGTATTGATACCCCTGAGAGAATAATAGGCTATGTGGGTAGGGGTATCGAACCATGGTTCGATACCGAATCCTCTAGTGATATCTCCGGTTCGGTGTTGGTATCGAATCCGGAGGGCCTCTTTAGTTGACACTTAAGGTGGTCAAAGGATATCGATGCTAGTATCGATACCCATGTTTTGATACCCTCTTTCGGTGGGTATCGATATAGGGTGTTTCGATACCATACCTAGGAGTATCGATACCCATGTGAACTTTTGCTAAAAGAAGTGGTATTCGAGGTCTGTTAAGGAAAATTGAAGGTCCTAATGAATCTTAAACTAATGAAATGAATCGTAATCCACTATTGATAATTTTACCTCGAAAGATTAAGTTATGATGGGTCGTGATAAGACTTGTTATGAGAATTATTCTTACATGTTCAGTGTTAGCTTGGTTGTGGTATTACTGTGATGTGAGATCCTAGGTGGATCACCTTGTGTGGTATGAGTCATTGTTTGATGGGATTCGGATACCCAGTGAGTGATAGTGTTGCAATACAACGAAGATCATCTGATGTGAGATTCCGGGTGATGTATCGAAGGCCATCCGATATGAGATTCTGGGTGATAACTTTGCTCGATGCGAGATTATAAGCCTCACTCGATGAGAGATTTTGAATGAAGACTCGATACAATATTCTGAGTATACTAGCTCGATGTGAGATTCCGAGCTGGGTGCATTCCCTAGTGTCAGGTTGACAGTGGACCTCACTCTTGATTTGTTTACTTTATGTATTTGGTTGCATTTGACATGTCATATCATCATATTATCTTATCTCACATTTTTATAGTTATGATTTACTTGAAAGCACAGTCGATAGGTTGTGTATCCACTGAGCTATCGTAGCTCAGCGTTTTGGGATTTGTTTCCATGCGTAGGTTTGTAGGCGACAATCGTGTAGACGTTGTGGAGCACCATCAGCGTAGGACTTCAGCATTGACTGGTTGGTAGAGTATAGTTGCTAGATTATTGGGCTATGTATTCGTAGGACCATTTGCTGTAATTGTAACTCTATTTTATTTTAATTTGTCAAGGTCAAATGTTTTATTAAACTTGTATTTGGAGCTTCGATGATATTTTGAATTATGAAACCACTCAAATTTTAGTATCGTTTTTAAAATTATGTTATATTTCATGATTTGGTTTGGATTTGATTTGAAATTTTACGGATACGGGTTTAGGCTTATGGCCCGTATGTGGCACCCGGGTAGGGGTGTTACGATAGAGGAAGAAGATAGTCATTTTCTTATTTCATGCTTAACTTCCCTCAGGGTTCTGGCTAAAATGTCTTACAAACATACGGTATCATTTTGGGACAAGCCAAACGCACCGTTTCATTTAATTAAACAATGTTTAACTAAAATTTAAAATTTTAATTATGCCTCTTTTGACCGTTTGAGCTTCTTCTCGTTACACAAGGTACAGTAATTGCGTTGGCATTTGTTACTCTCAGAATTGATGAGCACGAGTTTATGTTCTTCCATCATCCGAGTGTCGATATGCATCTTCATGAGTCAAAACTCAATACAAACCTAAGAAAACACAAACTTTGAAACATGAAAGAAAGAAAACCTAAAGAATTCATATAAAACAACCTTGGGTGCATAAAACCAACTCAAACTTCAGATTTAGAAAATGACACAACATTGAAATGATGAACATTTTTAAAGAAAATAAGACGAACATGTCGTTAAATTCTCAGTTATTTTGGAAACTTTTCGAAGAACAAGCGAAGCAATGACCAAAACATGGTGTTTTCAACAATGAAGAAGGGTGCGGGCTTTTGTTTCCCTTGAGCAGGTATTGAAAAAGCGTTTTTGGTCGCGTCACATTTATCACAGTTACGGACATAACGGTTGCTATCGCAGTCATTGTGGGAGTCGTGATCATGAATTTTTTTAAAACTCGCACAACTTATTATGAAAGTTTTTTTTTTAAAATAACGGTACAATAATAGTAAATAATTATAAAATAATGAAAATAACGTAACGTATTACCGTTTATCGACTGTTATCCATTAAATAACAACCGTTATTGATCGTTATTGGTATGAATTTAAATCTCACCGTTATTTTTACAAATAACGGTCGGATTATGGTATTACCGTTAAATAACGGCCGTTATAACGATAACAAACCATTTTTTTTAAATCCCTGCTCCTGAGAATAAGAAAAAGGTGAAAATGGAGAACGTTGCTTGTTAGTTTTGGAGGATTCTTCCGTAGTATAAAAGTTGACGAGTGTTAACAAAGTTGTAAGAGTTAGATTTAAACCAACAATTAAATAACTTATAATTTCTGTTATATATGCCTTTTATATTATCATTTAATTATTTCAGATGAATATTTTAAAATTTAATCCCCTCTTAAGTTGACAATACTTAATGTATATATAGGTCGTTAATTATACAAATTGGTACCTAATCTTGATTATCATATCGGTACTTTTTGTTGATATCAAGGGCGAAACATCCCAGGAGTTTACGGGGATGTAGTCCCTACAAAATTTTTATATTCAACAGTAATAATATATTATTTTTAAAAAAATAAAATCAACGACTTAGTTATTTAAATTTTGAAAAAAAAAAATTAACTCCCCTCAAAAATTTTAATGTTGATATTTAATGACATTATCATTTTGATGAGTGAATATTACATCAATAGGGAAAGATCCATACAAGGGCTACTGGAGTCTTGCCCCCGAGAAACTAACTTTTAGCCTTTTTAATTTTTTAAAATTTTAAATTTAGGGCATTAAAAAAGAATTAAAATTGTTATTATATTTCTAAAATTTTCAATATTTTTAGTTAAATTCTCTGAAAATATTTTAAAACATATCATTATATCTCAAAAGTTTTAATAATTTTATTTAAACCCTTAAATTAAAAAAAATAAATTAAACCCCTTTGCGACCAAGATCCGCCCCTGCACATCAACAACCTAATTTGTTGTTGAGAAAACAAGTCAACAAATGTATTAATTTTTCTTCCGAATTCATGTACTAGTTTAAGACAAATAAAAATTTAGATATTAATATTAAAAAATCATAAAATTTTGATAATATTTTTTTATAATAAATCGATACAACTCTATAAATATTTTATAAAGTGGAATAAATTAGACATTACATCATTAAAATAACAAAGGCGTTTCTTCAATTTTAATTAAATGTGAAACCATTTTTATAAAATAAACACTCTTTACGTTAAGCATATTAATATCTTTACTTTATGTAAGAGGAGACTTATTTAAGGGTTAATGAAATTGTGTTTAAAATATTTACAGATATTAATTTTTTATTAGATAAATTACATGAAATACCACTAAATTTTAACCTTTATATAAAAAATATCATTAATTTATAAAATAATATTTATATACCAGTGAATTTTATTTTTCATTATTATTATTATTATACCACTCAAAATGTTAAACTATAACGGATCTGTTAAATGCAAAATGACATTACTTTGACATAATTATTTTTGATGTTTAAGATAGATCAGGACAATGTATAATACAAAAATATATATTATGAAATAAATTAATTTTAATTATAATATTATTTATACACTATTTTAGTTAGGATTGTTTAAAATCTTTAAATTGATTTCTATTTTAATGTAAATCTTTTATGCTTACAGTTTTTATCTTTGTTTTTATTTATTAATTAATTTTATTAAGAATAATTTTATCTTCATGATATATTTTGTCTTTTGATATATTTTTTTTATTTTTATTGATTATTTGATATTATTTATTTTTTAAAATTAAATTTAATATTGTATCGATTGATCTATATGATATTTATTTTCAGACTATTTTTCTTTGCTTTAAAACCTTGTTATTGGATTTGGATGCACAATTTGTGTTAGTTGATAGTTTTCTCATGACGTTCTGTTTTTATTAAAATTGTGATGGTCTTTTAGTAATTTGATCTCTTTTTGTGATGTTAATATTTATTGATATAATCATATTTATTTGTATCTATCTTTTGATTTTTTTTTTTTATGTTTCTTTGTATAACCATTGTATGACCACAAGTGATTAGTTTTTTGTGTCATATTATAGAAATATATAAATTATGTGTTTAATTTATGATTATAATTATAAATGCTCATTATAATTTTAAATATTTTCTCTTTTTAATAAAACTATAATATTTTTTACATAAAACCTGAGAGCATTTGAACCTATTTTTATATTTCTGGAAAAACATCTTCAAACCAAAAAAATGTAATAACAAATGAAAAATAAATAATAAAAAAATTAATTATTGCAGATATCTTGTTTGTTTGTCTTCATTATAAATTTAATCATTAATTTTAAAAATCAATCAACATAGTCACACACATTTTCGGACCTTAAATTTATGGTCATTTCGACGTTAAAAGCCATTAAAGGTTAACGTAAAGATGATTTAACACAATAATAAATGAATTATTTATTTATATAATTACTAAATAATTATTTTATTTTTATTCTATCTTTAATTTAACCCTTGCAATTTTAAGTTTTTATATTTGTACCATCTTTCTAAACTTATGGTTTTTTCTGCAACTGTTTCATTAGGTAATGACATCATACAATTCGACTCTATTCATCATTTTCAAAGTTTTTTAGATTTTTTTAACGAAAGAACATAGAAAAAGAAATGTGCATGTTATAGAAAAGCTTTCTCCTATTATTGCAAATGTTAAGCTATACAAATTAAGTTTCGTAAATGTGCGAAATTGGGTTCTGGATGTAAACTCAGAGAGACTTTTCGGGCAATTCTTTTTCTCCTTTTTGAACAGGATATATGTGATTCTTTTATTTTTTATAACGGTAAACTTGAACAAAGATCACTTAATTATGAGTATAATTATATTTGGGTCATCTAATTATTGAATGTTACATTTGGATTACTCATTTATGGATAAGGTTACATTTGGGTCACCTAATTATTAAAAGCTATATTTAGGTCATTCCATTATAAGTAAGGTTACATTTTGGTCACCCTTCATATTTGAAAAAGTATATCAATTTGATCATTTTTTCTTCTAAATCACTTGTATACCCTTGTTAACATTAGAGTACTTTATTTGAAATCATTAATTAATCTAATACGCGAATTGATAAACTTTTTTAAATCTAAAGAATGATCCAAATGTAACATTACCTATAATTGAGTGATGTAAATGTAACATCTATTAATTGAGTGACCTAAATGTAACCTTACCCATAATTAAGTGACCAAAATATTACTTTTAATAATTGAGTGACCCAAATGTAATCCTACTCATAATTAAGTGACTTTTATCGCACTTTACTTTTTTTTTATAATGAAATCCACATGGGATTAGAGAGAAAAATGCAGTTTTTTCTTATTCCCTTCATGTTTCATAGTAATCTTTATAGAATGAGGGAATCTCTAATTCTTATACAAATTGATTTTATTGTGGTGTTGCACCGGTAGACATAGGTCGGTATATACTAATATATGTCGATAGAAATTATTTAATACCGTTTTAATATTAAAATGGTATGAATCTGTTGATATCAAAAATTGTACAACCATCATGCCTTACTGGTGATTGTGAACCAGGAGGCATGATACTGGACCGTAGACCTTTTGCAATTGTACCCACCAACGTTCTTTCTTCGTCCGGTTTACTTATTACGTATTGGTTAGGCAAGTTGAAGATGACGAACGAGGCTACGGATGCAAAGAGCACCGTTACGACAGCGGCAAAATTGGTGGTGTTCTGAACTGTACCTCTTAACTTGGCAGACGTTCAAGCGAGAAAGCTTTTTCGTTATATAACGCCTGTCTTCCCTTATATTTTTTTCGTTAAACAAGTTATGAAAAGCTTTAAAGATCACGAATAGAATCGAGTTACATAATATCGTTCACCAAATGAAATAGTTGCAAAAAAATCATAAGTTTAAAAAATGATAGAAAATATAAAATTTTAAAATTTTAAGAGTCAGATTAAAGAATAAAAGAAAATAAAATAATTATTTAGTAACTATATATGTAATTTATTCTTTTATTATTGTGTCAAATTATCTTTCCCTTAACCTTTAACGATTTCAATGTTGGAGTGACCATAAGTTTACAACCAAAAACGCATATAACTGTATTGATTGATTTTCAAAATCGATTATTAAATTTATACTAAAAACAAATAAATATGACCTCCGCAATAAGTAACCCATAATAAAAAGTAAATACCATTAAAAATATATTTGGACTAATGGAGTAAACGTACTGATCCGTCTTGATTTCCAACATCCAAGTACAAAATTAATCCCGGTCTACCCATTTGAGAGAAACCCAAACCCGTTGAGGCAAGAAGCTTAAACAGACTGATCCGTCTTGCTTTCCAGGCCCAGCACTCCTTTGTCACGACACGAACTGGTGGTCATATTGTTATCATGGAACAGCTAAGACAAGCATGAGAAGCAAGCCAAGCACCCAAAGTCCATATTTTGACCTTCACAACACGCACTCAAAACAATACCCCTATTCCTGTCGGGAAAGTTTGCTTTTATCTGTAATACCTGCCTCAGGATGTGACAATGTCCGACTATATCCTCTTCCTGTATTGTTTGTCTGTTCCCATAGCATTGCCACCTACAGCTACAGCATCAAAGAGTTGATGTTCCAGCAGCAGCAGCTAACGTAACATATCACTCATAACATTGGAATTCAGAATCTGGATTAGGGTTGATATCATGACTGATGAGCCATATCTTTTTTTCTTCAAAAATCCAAATCCAAAATCAATCCTGATCGTCTCTGTCCCCCATGGTTGGAATCTGATTTAGATATTCCACCACCAGATACACAAACATTACAGGTTCAACTTGTTAAGAATTATGTACAAAAGTTTTGTTTTTTCCTGGACTGGTTTCAATGAGTAACAGAATACGACGAATCCTATTAACTTTGCCTAAGCTTGGTAACTTTCTTCATGGACAATAGAAAATATGGTTCAATCAAATGTACCTGTTTTGAAGTATAATTTGTGCAGATTCATTGTTATGTGATGGATCTGTCAATATCATGGAACTTGCTGTTTGCTCTTAGAGAGAGAGAACTAATCCCACCCCACATTCTGTTTCCCTTGACATTGTAGCAACTCCACCTGCAAGCTGTTTATAACGACCAGCAATAAAGGACCGAGGGGTGGTAGGTGCGGTCTCACTTCGTAAAAATTTTAAATTTTTTTTAGTTATTATCTAAAATAACAATCTTATGATCATAATTTTTTGTACCCTTAAATTTTTAATATAATTTTTTAATAACCCTCCCCTTAATAAAAAAACCATTCCATACTTTCAATAATGTTTATATACTTTCTTAATTTAATTTATGTGATAACATTTGATAAGTTTAAAAATTTTAAATATAATATTAAATGAATCAACCCGAGTTTGACTCTTGAATGTTTGAGCTCAACCCTACATCATATATTTAAATGTCTTTTTTTTAATTCATTTTTCGGAGCTAATACTTTTCAACAAATCCTTCCAAATATTAGACTAAACTTCATACTCGACTGGTCTCCCCTCATATGGCTTTCATGTTCATTCCCTCCTTCTCCCTCCCCAGTCCCTTTCTTTTTCGTAGAGGACTTACGTCAAGATTAGGTTGGATCTATGTAAGATATTAATACAATCCATACTTTTATTGTGTTCTTTTTGACCTCAAACTTCAATTTTTGTCGGATTAATCCAAATATGACAGAATAATCACTATTTTGTATTTGTTGAAATGTTCATATAAGCTATTTTTTTCATTTTTGTTACATCATAAAAAATTAAAAAAATATATTTTGATCAACGATCATTCATTGACAAATAAAAATCGAAAGATAAAAATAATTACAATAAATAATACATTAGTTCCACCTAAATATATAATTATTGAAGAGATTGTTTATGTACATTATAATTTATGTACGTAGTGATTATTGAAGAGATTGTTTCATGTGAAGGGGTCTTCCCTTCATTATGGTTTCCATTAATAATTCAACAGATTCAAGTGGAGCACACAGACGGACCATACAAGGATGTGTTCAATCTTTACTTTTCATTTGTTTCGACATATTAGTTGGATTCCACTAATATTTTTTTATAATGGTAACTAAACTTATATTAAAAAATTATGAAAGATATCATAAATACAATATATTTAGAAAGGAGAATAATAAAGATAAATCCACTAAAATTTTATAAAAGAACACACACAAAAAAGAAAAATAAATATTTTTATAGAGATTAACATACCGTCAAAATTTAGGAGTTTTTTTGAATCTATTTATCTCTATCCCAACAAGACTTTACGAGTTAAAAAAAAGAGTAGCAAGTGAACCATATTATCAACCAGATTGCAATGTCATATATCTAGGTCTAATTATATAGTCAAACAACCATCAATCAAGTATGGACTTATCTTTTTATGACCATCAACAGAATCTTAATTAAAAATTAACATTATGAAAAATTTTGTACGAATATCAAATAATCGCTAAGACATAAATAACACACAAAACAAAACATAAAAAGAGTGTACTACAAAAATCATAAAAACAAAATTTTTTATTAAAAATATATAAAAAATAATAATTTAATAATTAACTATTAATATTAAGATTTGTAACCTATCCTACCCTAAAAACACTAAGACAAAGATGTTGCGGGGCTAAAGGAAAAAAAAAAAAAGTAAAACCGTATTCCACTAACACTTTTACATGTGTGGATTAGAAAAAAATTGGTTTCTCGATTCCATCCATCCATCTCATCAAATTCATCCTTCACATTTATAAATTCTATTAATTTCATCCTTAGAAACACATCATCTTCATCATCCTTGTCAATGACGGAGGAATGTCGTCGGGTGAAGAAAAATAATCGTTCTCTTATTCTCGAAGATTTTTTTTTAATTTTTAATTTTTATTTATTTTTTAAAATTTAATTTATTAATGAATTTGTTTTTCATTTATAATCATTTACATTTCTCCCCTCAACCTTATATCTTGACTCAATCCCTGATCCTTTCCAAACGAACTTCTATCCATTGGATTAGCTGTTAGCAATACAACAAACCAGCGTACATCGGAGGGACAAAGTATAATTAACCATAAAAATGAGAGCCAGAGGGGCAAAGTTCAACTATCTCCCTCAAATCCTCCTCAAGCTAATGAAGGTGGAGAAGATGGTGGCTTCGAGAGGAGGCTGGGTGGCGAACTAGGGAGGTGGCCTGAGGGCTGTGTAGGTATCGAAGATGTTGGCCTGAGGGCTGTGTGTGTAGGCTTCGTAAGGCACTCTTGGATTTAATCAAGCTCCAACTTATGTTCTAATTAAGTATATTACATAGCTTGTATTTAAATAATTCAGTGGTCATTAATTACAAATAAGGATTTATACACTTGAAACTCCACACATCTCAGACAAATTATATGTCGGCAGACACTATAGAAACCCAAATTTGAAGGAATTAAGAATGATTTTAAAGGTGTTTTTTATTCTTTTAATCTCAGTTAAGTTTTCGTTTCGTTAGGCATTATAGAAGTGATTCGTATTCTTCACTAGATACTGTCGTGGAAATGCGAAAGTCAAGTGTTTAATGGGGATGGTTACGGTAGATAACGGTTTCATGATATTTGGTTTGAAATTAAATTTGAGGCTTTTTTGTCGAAATTTAGTTGACACAGTGCTTAATTCCCTACAATCAATGTATTCTCAGGATTCTCAGTTGTCATTATTATTCCTGTTGACTTCCAAGTAATTTCTATAGTTAGTACCTATTTTTGGATGTATTTGTATCTATTGTAGTAAAAAGAACATAAGATTGTTTTGTATAATAAGTTTTAAATTTAAGAGTCATTTAGTTTTTATTTTTTCTATGATTTTTTTTATTATTACTAGCTGACGGCGTTATCAGCCATATTGTTTTCATTTTTTTATTGATTTTTATATTTTAGTTTTTATTTATCTTTGTGATATATATATATTATTTTGTGACACGTTCTTTTTCTCTATATTGTAGTACGCTTATGCCTTATAGTACGTTTTTGTTTATCCTTATAGTACGTTTTTATTTATCTTTGTGATAGATTAGTGTTTGTGTATGAATTTCTCATGATTCTTAGTTTTAATTTATGATTACTAGTGATCTTTCGGTAATTTGATCCTTCTTTGTAATTTGCTTGTCAATTCAGTTCGATCTATTTTACGAAGCCGCGTGTAAATTTTTTTTATTTTGCTTACCAAATTACTTTCGATCCATAAGTGTGTAGGTGGATAGAAATAATTAATTTCTTTGTGCTTCCTTCTTATGATGTTTTATCTCATGTACGTTATTGTAGCTCATTAGCCATATTTTACTGGTTTGATATTTCAATTTTTATTTTTTAAAATTTTTCTTGGTTTTGTAATTTTTTATACATTTTATTTTGTTTAAAATTGATGTGAGCACATCTATGCTGCCACCCATTAGCATATGTTCTAAGGTAAAGAAATTCAGGGAAGTTCTTTTCCTTACCTGTGCTACAATTCCATGTTCATTTGCAAGTGTTTACGCCTTAGAACATAGTCTTTATAATGTGTTACATGCTGATATATGACATATTAAACTATACTACTTATTAAATATGTTTAAGTATGTATATATGCTATTAAGTGTGTTTTAGGGATTGGATTGATAGTGTTTGTATTGTTTCTAACTTATTTATAAGTTCTTGTATGTTATTGAAAAAGTTTGTATGTGTTTACACCTTGTACTTATGTTTCCATTGAGTTTATAATATTTTAATGGATTCTTGTGATGTTTACATATAGGAATATAGGAGAACACCAGCTCAAGAGAGTGTATGCAGCTCAACTCCAGCTCAAGCGAGTGTATACAGCTGAACACCAATTCATGTGAGATCTATTCAACTCAAATGAAGTCTAACAGAGTGCACGCAGTTCACCTTAGCTCGAGGCAGCTCAAAGGCTTTGCTCTAAGCTCATGTCAACTCATAACACTTTTAGCTAGCTCGTTTAAGCTCAATTCCATTTCCAGCTCAACTCAACTCAAGCTGAAGTAACCTACAGCAGCTGAAACCTACCCTACACGAAGGGAAGATGTCCTAGGCATGCGTCGTGCATGCAAGACACACATGGCAGCCTTGTGCACATGTGTGAGCGTTTAAAGCACTCCAAGTCAAACAAGGCCCTTGCTTTTGAAGGTCAAACATCAAAGGAGATAAGAATGAATTGTTATTGTTCAAAATTAAAACATTAAACACATATTTAATGTGTTTTAAATGTCATTTTCGTTCAAAATATGTGGCTAAGAAAGCATGGCTACCAAAAGGAGTTATTTTCATTCAAATTTAATTTTTAAACTCCTTTAATATTAACCACACATGTTATTTCGGTTTGACACTCTTGTTTCTATATATTTGTACTATAAACATTGTAAAAAGGTTAGACACTTTGAAATAAAATTATACTTGAGAGTTTTTCTCTTCTTTGGTTCTATGTAGAATTTTTCTGATGTTCAAACTTGTTTTGATTGTCATTTTGATACTTCGAGTTCCTAGATCATTATCTAGAGGGATTGCTCAGTAGTTTGTGCAGGTTCTTTCGAGTTTAGCGTTTTATTTTGATTCCAGCAACATAATTCACCATTCTTAAACTTTCGAGTTGCTGCCATGGATGTTTCTTGAAGCATTCATCTTCTTCATTTTGAAATCCATCAAAACGTCTTCTTTTTCTTAATTTTCTTTTAATTTTCGTTCTTCCCCTTTAATTCCTTATTTTATCATGAATATAACTTTGATTCATTGTTGTTTTCTTGTTGTTCTTATTGCAGGAACATGCTTACAACAATCCTAGATCCGTAACATATGAAGAAAGTTCGTTTTCACAGGCTACCTCGTATCAAAAATGTTTTTCTAGTTTATTATCTAATAATTTAGCCGACATAATATTCAATATTCATCTTATTTTATTATATTTGTATAGTTATTTTAGTGACAAGACACTAACTCTTTTAAATAAAATCTAAATTCAAACCTTAATGTTATGAATATAACAAAATTAAATCGAGAAATCGTATCCATAATACACAATCATCAAAGAGTTACTTTTATCTTTTAAAATTGTTATATAATCAAATTTTGATTTTTTTATATAATACATAAGCTATACACACACATTCCAATCCATAAACGGAAAAATGTCAAGCACACTCAAATTCATATAGTTTTATATGTTACAATACTAAAATAATATTCGAATTAAAATTCAATAGATTGAGAAAACATTTTTTAAAATTTACTCTTTCCTTTATAAAAATTTCTTTATTTTTTAATAAAAGGTAATCTTTATTTATGGTCTTTTTATTAAGAACATTATATTTTGGTCAATAATTTTTTAAAAAAATATAGTTTTGATCATGCATGTTTTTGACGTTTATTGTTTTGATAGCCTTCAATAATCTCGTTAATACATGACATGACAAGTTAATTTTAAATTTGACTCTCAAACTTTTAAAATGTTATTTTTTACCATCTTCACACAAAAATTCATCCTTTGTTTAAAAAATTTCTCAAACCCTAACTCTAACTTCTCTTTCTATTTGTCATGAAACGGAGTATTGACGAGGTAAAGCATTTGAAATGGATTTCGATATCGGAAATTGTCCATCAAGGGTAAAGTCGTGCCTCGACTTCTTTCTCGGCGACAAGGATTATTCAACTCTGTTTTCCAGTGCTTTTGGCATATCTTTAAAATTATATTTTAAGGATGAGTCTATAACGGGATTCGAACATCGTTGAACACCGTCAATGATGAACATTATTGAACATCATTAAATATTTTAATGAAGATTAAAATTTACAAGGATTAAACTTATACTTTAAATTATTTTAAAAAATTTTAAAAATATATTATATGAATCAATAGTTTATATTTTATTTTAAATATTGTTTATTAAAATAAACATTCAAATAAAACAAAATCAAATTAATCCATTTTCCCTCAATTTAGAATCATTCTACCGACTTTCAAGAAAAAATAATTTATCTACCGCCGCACAAACTCAAATTCATCCCTTTTTTCTCAGTTTAAAATTCATCTACCGTCGCTCTTGCTGATTGTCGTTGATTGTCTATTGTCCTCGTCGTTCGGTCTGGGTCACTCTATCAAGCCATCATTGTTTGGTGCTAGTTTTAGTTGTGAAAAGGTAATATATTTATAGTTAATTTGTTTACTTTGAATATGGTTATCGATTTCTCATCGTCATATACTGTTTTACATCGACATCATCGATCTTTCCCGATCAACCGAACCCCCATCACCAATGATTTCAATCCTTAATTTTCAAAAATTAAGCTCAAATCTTAACCCTAAATTTTAAATCCTAAATTTTAATTTAATATCTGAATCGTTTCTGAAAAATCTGAATCGCTTTTAGGTATTTTCAAATGTGGACTTATTCCTAATATCTTGAACTAGTTGATGCTTTTGGGTTATCATCATAATTCACTGTTTCGTTTTCTAGGTGTTATGTTGTTCACAAGAAAGTGGGTGTGGGCAGATTTGTTGAATTAAGTTTCATGTTTCTTTGGGTTCTATCGAACCCATTTTATACATCTTATTTTAAGTATTTGATTCAATACATTTGATATGCAATATAGATGTTAAGAATATCTAGTTTTACATTGAAAATTTATGCATAACCATGAATCAGTGAATTTGATGGGATCATTAGGGATTGGTAAACTTTTTTGCACTTGTAGGATTAACCTTCTTTAATAGGCTTTTAGACGAGTGATAAATATTTTTTGAGTAGGTTTCTTAAAGAAGCCCAAAACAGTGTGGATATTGACGTACTTATTAGAATCATATTTTATAGTACATAACAAAACAAAGTTAATTTAAATCTATTGTAATAAAGTTAAGTTTTAAATGACATGATGTAACAGTATATTAGGACAATTTAGGTTTTTTAACAAAACTAATGGTTAACATTAATTTCATTAGTCGAAGGGGTGCATTGACAAGTTAGTCAATTATGATAAAGTTAATTTTTAAACGGCATGATACAAATTTGATAAGTGCATAAAAGACCTATATTTTATATCATTTATTCACTCAATTGTTGCTAGTAATAAATGAATTTAATGATAATATTTGATAATTTTTTATATTCTCTATACTCCAGCATCTAAGCACTTAATTGAGGTTTTCATATATTATTTGGTATAAAACAGGTACGTTTAATTGTTTTTTTCTTAGACAAGAACTAAACCTACTGGTAATACCAAATTACTATCAAGAGATGCTAAAAGTTGAAGTTAAATCGCAGATAAGCACCCATCATGAAAGCACATTGGTTGCCGCGATAGCAAAATAAAGATGACAACTGGTGCACAATAGATAGAGAACTAAATACCAATTCAAGTGAGCATAATCGGAGAAGAGACATAAGCGAAAAAAGAAAGTCAAGCCATGATCAAAGTCAATAGAAGTTCAAGAGTCTATAAAAAAGTAAAATTAGGAAATATAATAAAGAGTTGTAATTTAATATGAATATGCATTCTATTCTTTTTAGAACCTCTAATACTTATGGGAGACTTTGACCTCGGTTTGGACTATATAAAGCAAACCCTTAGGTCTAGATAAGTAAGTAGTTTTTTTATAGATTAAACCCTTAGCCGCCGACAAGCACATCATGTTCTAAATTTTCCTTAAGGCTTAGGTTAATTGTAGAGTAGTTGGGGAAGAAGGTTATAAATTATTTGACCCTTTTTAATGCAATCAAGTTTATCATAGTTTGTTCTCTCTTGGTTCTCACTCTTTCTTGCATACGATCTCGGAAGATAAGTTTACGAGGAAAAACCTATTTGTCTAGACTAAGGATAGTTAGGCTCACAAAATGAGAGAATACGATCTTTGCTTTTGGGTATTGGCTAATTGAACAAGGATTTTAACGACTAAAAGAAAACATATTATCTGTTTTTGTTCACCTTGATTCACACTGTGAGGTATTATCAAGGCGTGGCCTTCAATAGTACTCTAAATTAGGGATAAGGAGGATGCAATTAAGGATGCTCTGTCGAACTATGAAAAGTTAAATTATCGTCAAGGCATAACCAGCTGAGGAAGCTAAGGCAACCCTTTAGCGACCCACCAAGGTGACAGTTCAACCCCATGCATTAATAAAAGGATATATTGTATCTGGATTCCATTTTACAAAGCAATCAGTCTGGCCTTACTTCTTTTATCTTGATTTTAATTATTTACTTAGTTTATTTTCTCTATGTCATTCTTTACCCAAACCAAAACTACTTGTGTTTTTTATATTTTAAGTGCAAGAATAGTTTTCCGCATAGGTAATTCAATCCTTGTGGGATCGATAATATAAAGTATTACAACTTGGCATTAGGTGAAAGCTTTATTTCATAATACAAGACTCCAAAGCCCTCATAAAAAATGATATATAATGATTGCGATATTAAGTACATAGCAAGGATACATATCGATAAAATTTATAAATACTAATATATAAATTGATTTTATGTATATTCTCTTGACTGAAATTTTAATGTGTAACTTAAATCCTTATTTATTGTTTTTCTTTATCGATATATAAAATTCATATTTATTTTAGAATAATTTTTAAAATTTATATAGGCTTAGATTTTATCCTTTAAACTCGTCGATGTATCTAAACTTAATTCCTTCGAAACAAGTTAAGATGATAGAGTGTAAGTGTCATATAAACATGAATTCATAGAAGTCAAACGAGGTAAATTTATTATAATTAACTAAAATTTTAATAGTATTGTACATTTTATTTTTTGATATATAATCATTATCTAATTTTTATTTATTTTATTTACCTATAGGAAAAAGCTGAAATTATACTTGAGGAAAAGACAAAAAATCATTATCATAGCGATCCAAATTTAGAGATACTCATTCATTCCGTACAAAAATATTGAAAATTCATTTGTTAAAATGACAAGTCAATTTAAAAAATTAAACATTCACTTTAAAAAATTATTAACCATATTAACATCAAATATCATTAAAAGTTCAATACAAGATGTTGATTTATCGAAAGGGAAAGATATATATGGTGAACAATTTAAGGATGCAAATTTACATAGTAAATCACATGGTGAGAGTTTATATGATGATTTGAGGAATCAAAAAGGTTTACATAGTCAATCATTGAAAGAAGATGCTTTAAGTAGTAGATTAGAGGAGACAAATTTTCATAGCGAATCATTGAAAGATAAGAGTTTAGAAAATAATCATACAAGGAAGAAATATTAGGTGTCGTATCAATGAAGGAAGAAACTTTGAGCCATATTTGAAATTCGAGTTTGTCACCATTTATAAATTTTGATCCTGATCATTCTTCTCCATCATTACAACCTATTGATAAAAGAAAACTTGAAGTTAATCTTGAAATAAGGCTTACAATATGGCCTCCCAAAAATACCTAATGAGGTTTTTAACTTTTAATTTTCTCATAATTAATTTCTTAGTCAATTAGTTACAATGAAAGAAACATCAATAATTACAAAAATGCGGCCTAAAATGTCAGTCTTAAGGTTTTGTTAAATAATAAAGATTCTCAACTTAAAAAAAGTGTGAGATGTTCAACTGCATGTTCTGAATTTACTGATAGTCCGAAGTTGAAAGATATAACATCAAAAAAGAAAGCTCGAATTTATAAAGTGAACACAATGGTAATTCATTCTTTATTGTTTGTATTTTATCTTATATTTTATGATTTTATATTTTTAATTGAATATATGCTCTATTATTTTATGATTTGGTGCAAGTTAAAAAAGAGAATAAAATTTATAATTTTGAAATTGAATCAAAATTGTAAGATTTATTCAAACAAACTAATATCAAATGTAAAAAAAAAGATATAAGCTATAAATATATATTTAAATACTTATATTTATTATCATCATTATTATTTCAAGAGATCTATTTTTTACACGGGATAAATATGAGGTAGATAATCTATTATCAGAAATTTGCAGAGAAACTAGTGTAATAAATGGTGCATACAAGCAATATTTGAAGTACCTAACGTTTGAAGCACAGACAATTTTTATGAATGTTTCTACTTGGAAGAATACACCCTACATTCTTTATATTTTCAAAAATAATTTTTTGAATGTTGTCAATGCTCGTACTGATTTTCCAAAACAAATGGTTATTATATATATATTTATTCAATATTTTTTTTGTTTAATATGTTTTCGTTTGCTTGATATTAAGGAAAATGTTAATATTGTTTTTAAATATTTAACAGTTCATCGATTATTATGTGTATGACTTGCACTTGAGACAAGAACCTAAGCCAACGAAGCTATATCTGCCTCTGTCCTTTCACGTAAAAATATTTTATGGGCTAGCGAGTATTTTATTTTTGATTTATGATTTTATGACATTTTTAATTTAACTTTTGTCTCAGATTATAATTTTTGAATATTTCACACATGATTAAAAGACTGAAAAAATAGGGTAAACTACTTAAATGGTCCCTCGACTATACCTCAGTTCTTTTTTATATCCTTCGACTATGAAAAGTTACAAATTGGTCCACTAACTATCTTTTTTGTCATAAACTGGTCCTCTACCGTTAAAAAATTGATAGAAATCTGATGTGGACGTTAAATGCTGAGTTGGAGTACCATGTGGCATGGTACAAAGTGGTCCATTGACTTCAAAACTAACGTGGATGTTCTTCTCAACCTTAAACAACAACTGGGAAATCCACCCTTCATTTCTTTCTTGAACTCATCATCCTCGCCATGTGACTGGTCGGAGATCTACTGTAATGTTGGTTCAATAACAGAGCTTGCTTTTGTGGTCGAAACCAAGGATGGTTTGGTGAAAGGGGAAGGACCAGACCTTAGCCCTAAAACCTTCTTTTCCTCAAATTTCAATTTTTAAATATACAGTTAACCAATAAAATGTGGTTCACAGTTCCATAAGAGTGGTTAAAATAAAGCTTTCTGCAACTATCAGGGAAGAAATGAAATGAAAATGGAAATGAAAATCAAAACCAAAGACTTCGAGAAATGTACAATTTGCGAGAATCTGTTTATGTCTATCGTTCTAAGTTATCGCTGCTCAAATCCATAAGAATCGTCAGCCTCCTAGCTGACTTCGTAAACTCATTATGAGAGATATAATTAAATGTAAGATAACTCAAAGAAAATGTTTAACGAGTATAAAGAATCGATACCAAAGAACCTTTCGTAGCTGAAGGTCTCATCTCCGGTGTGTTTAACGGAACCAGAAGCATCACGGTACAGCATACTGCTAAGCATCTCTAAGCTTTTTATGTTGAACATGTTGGTCAGCTTCCCATATAACTCTTCGTATGATCCGAGAATGGAAAGACCAAGGGTTTTTCCTACATCCTCTGATTCCATGAACACCTTGCAATGATCGTCCTCCAAACCGAGCTCGGTTTTCTGATACTCTTTGTGTCAAGGGGATCCTTCATCTGATGAATTTTCTCGAGCAATAGAGAAAATCACAGTTTTCTTCGTATTCCCATATGATGAACTATTTCCGATAGTATCAGCTGAGTAGCTCTGAGAAGCTTGAGGCTCAATAAAAATTAGTTGACCGAACAACAAGATATGTGGTGTCTTTGTTTCATTACTTCGTTTCGAATTCTGGGTCAGATTTCCTATTGTTAACAAGGAAGATATATTCCTTTGGTTCACATAGTCACTTCTAAAGTTGAAACTAAAATTTAGGGGAAGAAGATTTTAGGGGTTCCTTAAATTAGGGTTTTTTAATTTTAATTCTTTGAGGATTAAAGAGATTGAGATGCCATATGATACTCCAACTCAGCATTTAACGTCCACCTCAGATTTCCGTCAATTTTTTAACGATAGAGGACCAGTTTGTGACAAAATCAGTGGACCAATTTATAACTTTTCATAGTCGGAGGATATGAAAAAGAACTGAGGTATAGTCGAGGGACTATTTATGTAGTTTACCCAAAAAAATATTAGCATATTTAAATTTTATTCCTGGTGGATAAAAAACTTTATATCTACTGATAGTAGTAATGTTGAACATGTATATTTATAAATTATTGTTTTTTATATATAGTTGATAGTATTTTTAACTCGCATGATTTAGCAAGTATATGTGCCTTTACATGATGAGAAAGGTAAACACTGATTTTTATTAGTTATTGATATTGTGGAGCAACATAATTATGTTTTAG
The DNA here is from genome assembly GCA_035048815.1 of Abelmoschus esculentus. Taxonomy (NCBI): domain Eukaryota; kingdom Viridiplantae; phylum Streptophyta; class Magnoliopsida; order Malvales; family Malvaceae; genus Abelmoschus; species Abelmoschus esculentus. The sequence goes on along the minus strand of JAUCBN010000007.1, from coordinate 12,402,443 downwards.
ACTCTCTTGACGTCAATGAAGTGCGTAAAAATATTGTAAAAGATTTAGTAAGTTTTTTTTTCTTTTACGAGAACTAATAGAATTAACAATAGATTAAAGCTCCACTTATGTATAAGCGACATGTTCATTTAGGTAGATTAATTAAAGATGTCGCAGAATTTACAATCTATTTTCTTGAATTACTGAAATAATCAAATTCTACGTAATTTTAATTTAAAATAAATGTCTTATATTTACGAATTTCTTTATAATAAATTAATGTATTTATATTGAATTTAGGAATGATTGTGACATTTACGTATTGAAATATATGAAAGCTGATAAAAAAGTGATAGGCCAAAGTTTTTTACGATAAAATATGTCGTATAATTTGATTTAATTATTATGTGATTGATTAACGTGATATATTTATTGTGCAAACACAAAAAATGAGAGTTGAACGATTGAAAATTTTGACAAAACTTGTTAAAACCAACCACAATGTAGTTGATCTTTTAAATCATCGTGGTCTATTCAAACATAATTTAGAATTTGAAAAATAAAATAGGATAAAAAGAGTCAATATAGGATATGATAATCTGTAATAACTATATAGAGTTTTATTATTTATATAGATTCTAGATGTTATTTTATCTATTTTTAAATGACTCATAATTATTTTACGTTTACAAGTAATTAAACATATGTTTTGAACATTTTCATATTCTTTCCAAAGCATTATAATTTAGTTGTGCCTTGAATATTTTTAATTTTTTAGGATCAGATATTATTTGTTTACCTTAAATAAAAGGCCTAATCTTTGTGCATTTTACTAAAAATATCTATAGGTTTGCACAAAACTGTTTGGTTGCTTGTAAAAAAAGATCAAATCCTTGAAAGGATATATTTTTTTAACTAAATGAAACTTCATTGAACATTTTAAATGTTTGTGATGCACGGTGAAATATAGTCATACAATAAGAGGCTAGAGTGGAATACCTGAATTGAATTATTGTTAGATTATTATCTTCGACATATTCATTCTTTTTTGAAATTTAACATCTTTATTCGCATAAATTGTCCATCGTTTCATGATATATCCTTTTGGGTATTTTTTCCTTTACATATTTTAACACTGAAAACAAATGACGATATAGAAATCCAACAAACTCCAACATTATACAGCAACAATACATGGTATCATGTACGTCATCTTTAAGTACAAGATATGTCTTCTCCTTTTCAACATGATCTAACCAATAACATGTGCACTCATTTTGTACTTCACTTTTTTTGACCAAAAAATAACCCTCATAGGATATTTCATTAAAGTTTCCATCATATGTCACAATATGGTTGTTCATCTAATATTTTATAGTATCGATGACCTTCTAATCTTAGAGATTGTAATTGTTTATAATAATTCTCAACAAATTGATACAATATTACCTTTTTCTTCAACAAAGTTTTTAGTATTTTATTCATTGACTCACACCGTTGAGTAGTTCTCATTGCTGCACATCAAAATATTTAATAATATTTTTAAATTTAATAAATAATAAAAAATAAATTAAATATAATTAAATTTGTATATAATGTTACTTGCGTAAAAATATCATTGCAAATATGCTTCTGTCTATTTCTCTTTATCTTCGTATAATTCTTGTACTCATGTTCTTTCTTCAAGTTTGTATTTGTTCATTAATTCTTTCCAACCCTTTCAAAATCTGATGTTGTTGTACACTTGTGAACGCATCTCATAAACCCATCGAGAAAATTACGATAAGCTTTTAATTGTATATTTCTCATGATATGCCATAAATATAGTCTATGTATTGTCTCAGGTAGTACTTGAGAAATAGCATTTGTCATAGCCTATCAGTAAAAACAGTAAGTGGCTTGTAGTCATCTTTGGCTTCAATCAATTGTTCTAACACCCATACATAGGTATCTTCTTTTTCATTCACCTATAATGCACATCCAAATGACATTGTATTTCGATGATGATTGACACCAACCGAAACAACAAACGACTTATTGTATACATTACACTTGTATATCGTATCAAATGCAAGTTCATGATCAAATTCTTTATAGTTAGTACGTGATATACCATCGCACCAGAATAATTTCTCTAATTTTTTATGTTCATCTTTCGTGTGTCTGACAAAAAACGAATCAGATTTTTTCTTTTCATATAGATACGCCATCATCGTTTCAATATCATCATCTTGTATTTCTTCTCGTTTGATTCTATGTAAATAGTTGTACAAATATTTTGGTAAAAGTCCAAGATTTTCAGTTGAACCTGTTTCATTGACGAAATTTTGTATTATTTTACTTGGAGTAATTCTAGAGTTGTACATGCTCTTAATCTTGATTTTATCTAACTCACTAATTTTTCGTAATGACCTACAAAATAATTTATTAAAAATTAAATAAAAATATATTTAAGCTAGAAGTTAGTATATAATAATTTACTTATTGATAATTTACATATATGATGTAAATAATTTGTGTTGGCTGAACCATTTCATGGTTCTGTTCTAAGTAAAACTTAGCAACTTTCTAACATCGATATCATTCATCCAATTTGAATTTAATAAATGCTTTACATCCAACTTTGCTGATCAGTCTTTGTTCACATTTTTTGTTTGGCAAGTTAATCCATATTTCTTCTCTATATCCCTCCTTATGGCATACCAATTTCTTTAAAATTATGTGATCACAATTTTGACTTGTCACTGTCTGGCTCATTCGAACTCCAAAAACCTTCACTTTTGCATAGGTTAAATAAAACTCAATGCAATCATCTAAAGTCTTCCACTTCAACATATCAGTATCATTATGATCGTAATCTTTTAATTCTTTTTCAATATTATCTATATATTCTCGTCAATAAAGTAGTCAATTGTCTTCTCATCATCTATATGTTCTTCATCATCATCATTATATTCAATTTATTGTTCTTCAGCATAAGTTTCACAATCCGATTCATAGTTATAATCATCTTCATCATGATTACAATCGTCTTCATCGTGATTATAACATTCCTACTTCATATTTTCATTTTTGGTATCTTCATTATCAATCATCTCTAACAATTCTATAATTAAAATAAAAAATTATAAATTATTACAATGGTGAATCAAATAACAATCCTAAATAAATAAAATTAATTTTGATTATTTGTTATTGTAAACTCATGAGAACTTTCTTTTATCATAATATAATCGTCGTTCCAAACGGAAAAGGCTACTAAAAGATAAGGTTCTTAAAAAAACTTAAAATACAAAGTAATTAAATGATTGCTCTACACGAAAAACATGTGATAAAGATTAATTATATATATATATTAATTTACTAGGAATGTGACTTTGCCTTTTGTAATCATTAATTTTATTCACGGTCTAAACCCGATTTAATTTTTGTTCATAAATTCGAATAATGGACTTGTAATTATTTTCAATCGAAAAAATACAAAAAATATATATAATACTTATTTTACTTCAATTTTATTAAAAATAATAATAATAATAATAAATATTACTATGTTGTAAATAAAATAATGAAGAACTAAGAACAAGAATAAAGAACAAGAATAAAAGAATAAAGAGAAGATATAAAGAGAGATATTTTTATTATTCTCAATATTGACTTGTGTACGATGCCTTCATAAACTCATCTATTTATAGGCATAAGAAGTACATAATATATTAAACTTTAATTAATGAAGATAATATTCTTAATGATAGAGTTCTTATTATGATAGACATCCACATAAATAATATTCATAACACTCCCCTTTAGATGTCTATGAAGATAATGTGCCTCGTTAAAACCTTACTAAGATAAAAACCCTGTGGGAAAAAAAATTCATAGTGAAGGAAAAAGAGTACACACATCTTTGATACGCATAACATGTTGCCTCATTAAAAACCTTACCAGGAAAAAACATTGGGACAAAACCTCGGTTGAGGGAAAAAGAGTGCAACGCGTATTTACTCCCCTTCATGAAAATATCATATAATATCTTTAAATCTCCACAATTCAATATTAAATATAATTCTCAAATATTGAGGTAGATCATTTACATTAAGAGACTTAACAACTATAAGGGTGATCAATAAATATGCGTTATGCATGTGAAGTCTCTTTAAACATCTTTTTTCGTACGTCGATTGATTCATAAGGATTTGAGGAGACCCTTAGGATTTGAGGAGATCCCTTCACGAGTCTCAACGATATTCAAATTATCGACATACACCATAATAAAAATTCAGAGCTAAATCTCTTAATAAAATTGCTCGGGGAAAATAATTCACATAGCATTATGGTAATAAGTATTTAATGAGGCGATTTTATCAAATACGCCTAAATTGTTTCAATCCATAAAAGATATATTCAATATGATTGAATAATATTCTCGAGAACTTGAATTAATTGTTTCTGACAGTTTAAATCCTTTTAGAAGCTTCATGTAAATGCTGTTATCAAGAGGCTTACATAAATAAAATGTAACAACATCCATTTGATAAAACTAAGTTATTTCATTTATTTCCAGAGTATCTAAAAGTAATTGCATCCACCACCGAGGAATATATTTTCCTCATTAAATTTTATGTATTTGTGAGAATCCTTGTGCAACCAAATGAGCTTATATCTTATGATTTTTCCTTTTGATTTCTCTTTCTCACAAAGGCTCGTTTATATCCATGAGCTTTACACATTTTAGTGTACAGGCTATAGGCCCAAATACTTCTCTTTTGAAAGAGATTTTAGTTTCGCCACAATTGCCTCTTCTATGTTGGCCAAATATTTCTTTTTTTACATTGCCCAATTGACAAGGATCATGATCCACATCATCAAATAAAATCTCTAGTGCTATATTGAATGCAAATATATTAACGACATCAATTTAATTTCAGTTCTACATTAGACATGACATAATCTATTGAGATCTCTTTATTATTAGGTATCTGAGTCATGTTAATGCATGCTATTATGTGCAATTTGTAGTGCAAGTGTACACGTCGTCAAGTAATAAAGTGATAAGTAAATCAAGTATCGTCTCTACAGGGAATGATATACTTAATATGCTTCTTTTGATCTTCTTCCTCTGTAAAAGAAAAATAAAAACACAAGTGAACTGAATTATGATAATAATAACTAAAAAAATATAGAAAAATAAGATAAGGAAAAGGGCTAGGATCTAGTTGTGTTGTATAGTGGATTCGATCAACTTGTTCTTGTCCAATACAACTGTACAACACTGCCTCGGCAAGACTGCAAATTACTGCCTCGACAATGAAGTCTCTTATCTGACGCAACAATCTCTTGCTATTGGGAAGATTTTATCAAAGTTCGGCAAAGTGTCCTTAATTGATTTCGCTTATCTCTAAGTCGAAATACTGTTGATGACCAGTCCTTGATGATACCTCTTGAAGTGAATCAATTATAATCACTAACCAATCCTACACTTCTCTTAGCCACTAAAACTCTTAACCTATCTCTAGGCTGAGTTAGTGTTTCCCGATTGAAATACCGTACTTATCCCTTTTGTGAATCTAACTCTCTCGATATTAGATAAATGGATCACTCACAAACTTTTCTCTCAAGCTTGAATGCAAGAACAAGGAATGACAAAGGATAAGCAAACTTCGATATTTTATTGCATTAGGAACAAGAAACAAAGTTTGACTTCCTCATACTAATACATTACAACCTTCACCTAAGCCTAAACAAAATTAGAACATAATGTAGAAAAGAAAACCTAAATCTAATTCTATATTCTAAACTATAAGTCTAATGTGTCTCATACCCTTAGACGGCTATGCCTTATATAGGCTTGGCCTAGGGCAAACCTTTCCTAAGTAGAATACAACTTGGAGTAGGGAACAAGTCTTGTACATAGGTTAAATATTTCCAAGTCTTTTAGAAAGTTCAACTGAGTACCCAAAGCAGTATACAGAGATCCCCAGAACTTAGACTAAACCTCGGATCTCGATCAGATATAATAGATAGAGGCACTCCGTGTAACCGAATAATCTCAGAGATGTATAACCGGGCCAACTTACTCAGAGGGTAAGTGGTCTTGACTGGAATGAAGTGTGTAGACTTGATCAATCGATCCACAATGACCCAAACAGAATCCTTCTCTGACGGAATCAAAGGTAAACCACTGACAAAATCCATAGTCACACGCTCCCATTTCCACTAAGGAATCTCAATATGCTGAAGAAGTCCAAATAGACGCTAATGCTTGCTTTGACTTTCTGACAAGTCAAGCACTTAGACACAAAACTGACATCTCTTTTGAGACCTTTCCACCAGTACTTCTCCCGAAGATTCTTATACATCTTATCACCACCAGGATGCATAGAATATGGACTGTCATGAGCCTCTTGAAGAATAACCTGTTTCAACTTCGAGTTTCTTGGAACACAGTATCAACCTCTGAAACACAACTTCATTCTGATCAATGGAAAAGTCCTGAGAAGTCCCTTACTTAATTTCCGTAATTTGATGTGCCAAGAACGAATCATTAGGTTGTTCAGCCTGAATTTCAGATATCAGAGTAGAAACCACCCAAAGCTCTGCTAACAAACTGCCATCCTTAAACAAACTAATCCGAGAAAACAGAGCTCTCAAATCTGAAATGGCATTGCGACTCAAGGCATCTGCAACGACATTAGCTTTACCCGGGTGGTAATCAATCTCACAGTCATAATCTTTCAGAAGCTCTAACCAATGTCGTTGTCTCAGGTTAAGCTCTTTCTAAATGAGAAGATACTTAAGACTCTTATAGTTTGTAAAGATGTAACACTTCTCTCCATAGAGATAGTGTCTCTAGATTTTCAAAGCAAAGATTACTGCCGCTAACTCCAGATCATGGGTGGGATAGTTACACTCATGCGGTTTCAACTATCGAAACGCATAAGCCACTACCTTCCCATCCTGCATCAGAACACAATCCAAACCGGTATATGAGGAATCACTGTAAATGGTTTAGGGTTTCCCCGATTTTGGCTGTATCAAAACTAGTGCTTGTGTCAAAATTGATTTGAGTTTCTCAAAACTCTCCTGCTGAGCCTCAGACCAGGTAAACGAAACATCTTTCCTCAGAAGCTTAGTTAGCGGAGCGGCTATAGAAGAAAAGCCTTCTACAAACCTCCGATAATAACCAGTTAACCCTAAAAAACTACGTATCTCAGTCACATTCTTGGGTTGCTTCCCCTCTATAATAACCTTAATTTTCTTTGGGTCAACCTAGATACCCTTAGCAGAAATAACATGAACCCAGAAATACAATCTCCGAAAGCCAGAACTCGTATTTACTGAACTTTGCATAGAGCTGCTTCTCTCTCAGAGTCTGTAAGACAAAACGGAGATGCTGCTCATGCTCCTCCTTAGATTTAGAATAGACCAGAATATCATCTATGAAGATCACAACAAACTGATCCAGATAGGGTCGAAACACCCTATTCATCATGTCTATGAATGTTGTAGGGGAATTCGTAAGACCGATGGGCATTACCAGAAACTTGTAGTGACCATAACGAGTCCGGAAGGCTATTTTGAAAACATCAGAATCTTTAACCTTGAGTTGGTAATAACTAGATCTCAGGTCTATCTTAGAGAATACAGAAGCTCCTCAGAACTGGTCAAACAGATCATCAATGTGGGGAAGAGGGTACTTATTCTTGATGGTCAACTTGTTCAACTTCCGGTAGTCAATACACAGATGTAGAGAGCCATATTTCTTAACAAAAAGGACAGGGGCTCCCCACGGAGAAACACTCGGTCGAATGAAGCCTCTATCCAGAAGTTCTTGTAACTGAAACTTAAGCTCCTTGAGCTCCTTCGGAGCCATCCGATACAGTGCCATAGATACTGGAGTTGTCCCTGGATACAACTCAATATCAAACTCCACCTCCTCCCGCTTAGGAGGAACTCCCGGTAACTCTTCTGGAAAAATATTAGGGAATTTGCACACAACTCGGATCTTATCTAACCCAGAATCAGATTGCCTCGGGTCAAGGATGTAGGCAAGATAAGCCACAGATCCCTTCCTGATCATTTTCTCAGCTTTCAGAGCAAAAATCACGTTAGTCAAAAACCCTTTAAACTTACCGATAAGAGTCACCTCTCGATCATCAAAAGTTCTCAAAGTGGCCCTCTTACGCTCACAATCCAATGTAACTCGGTGAGCTGACAGCCAACCCATCCCCAGAATCAAGTTGAACTCTCCAAACGGTAGCTCCATCAAATTAGCGGGACAAGTTTTCCCTTGAACCTCAAGAAGCAATCTTTATACACCTTGGTAACCACCATAGGATTACCTATAGGACTATAAACTGAGATAGAACTACTAGTATCCTCTACATGAATTTTCAGATACCCCGATACAGAACTAGAGGCATACGAGTGTATAGACCCATTATCAAGAAGTGCGAAAAAAGAAAAGCACGAATAGAAAAAGTATCAGCAATAAGGTCTGGCTCATCTCGGTCCTCTTATCTCCTTATAGTATATACCAAGCTGGGCTAAGACCCTCCTGATCTAGCAGATCCACTAAACTGACTAGGTCTGCCTCTACTACCGGTACTAGATGCAGCACGTCTACCCTGACCCCTTCCCACTACAAGAGTCTGAACTGATGCATGTGATTGCCCCTAAGTATGACCAGACTGTGGTGACACTGGACAGTCCCTAACACAGTGATCATAAGAACCATAAAGGAAGCAGGCCCTACTCCGCATACGACACTCTCCTGAGTGCCACTTCTTATAGAACGAACACTAAGGTAAGGCTCGGGTACTAGTGGATCTAGCTCCACTAGCAGCAGGAACAAAAAAAGCAGCTGGTCTAGAATGTGCAGAACTCTATGGATCAAACTCATCGCGGCCCCTCTTCTAGGAGTGAAAACCTTGATTATGTTGGGCAGGCGCTGTAGGCTGTCGTCTACCTCTATCCTAAACTTGGGACTCCAGCTGAACCCTTAAGCTCTCGTTACGCTCGACTGTCCTGGCACGCCGAGTGATCATCTTATATTCCGTGTCGTGGTGAGTGGTAACAATAATCTTTAGCGATACCCGGAGTCCTTTCAAGAAATGATCACGCTATTGTTTCTCAGTGGAAACAATATCAAGAGCATACTAGAATAGTCGGAGGAACTCAATCTCATAATTATTCACTAACATGTCATTCTGCTGTAGATTCAGGAAGTCATCTCGGCACTTGGCCAGATACTCAGGTCCCACATATCTGTCCTCAAAGGCCTGCTTGAAAAACTCCCAGTTGATCTTCTCTGAAGCGATAACTTTCTCCTCGGCCTCTCACCAATTCAGGGTTTCTCCCTAAAGTAACGATATGGCAGCCCTCAGTTTCCTATCAGAGGGGTATTCCATCTCAACGAACAAACGCTGAAGCTTTTTCAGCAAGTACTCTGCATCAGCTGGTTCTGTACCAATCTTACCATTGAACATGGTCATCCCAGCAACCAAAAACTATGTAGATATGGGTTTCCTGGAACCCTCGTTCTGCTGCAAATATCTGAGCAACTCTCTCTACATCATCATGGAGTCCAAACCGTTTGTTTCACTATCTCCAAACCCAAATGGTCCTTCACTCTGGACTGGCTGATCAGCCTCGGCTTGGTGATCCTCGGTCTGAACCTCAGGCTGATCCTTCACTCCTATTTCCTGAGCCAAACTCTGATCCTGTGGCAGGTCCATAGGAGGCGAAACATTACTAGCAGAAGCAGTAGATCGACCTCTGCCACGGCCTTTCCCAGTAGCTAAACATGTACTCCTACGAGGTGACATAGTAGAGTATCTACAGAAGGACAGACAGAATCCTATATTAGAATCGGTACTTTGAGTAATATTCAAATATTTTAGAGAATTTCAAAATACGAGTAAAAACAGAAATCCGGATTTTTAAATAATATTATCAAAAATATTTTCAGATCAAAAATCATTTTGGACCTTATAGTCTGAGGGTTGAACCTGACTCTGATATCATTAAATGTAACCCTTAAAATTTACCTAATTTCTTAGAATAAAAGTTAGGGTTTTACATTACTGAAACTTGATTTGCATGTTAGGTTTTTATAAAATTAAATAATATGATATGGATAAATTATTAAAATAATTAATTATTTAAAATACTAAAAGCTTATCAAATAATTAAATAAAGTTCACCCCAAACATTAAATATTATTACATTCCTGAAAGTCCAAGGTAAAATTTCAATTCCAAAGTTTATTAAAATAACAGAATATCCAGAATAAAAAAAATAGTCCTAAAAACTATGAAACATACGTAAATAGTCTGAAAACAAAAATCTCTAAGTACCGAAGTAGTTTAGGTCAAAGATCTGAAACAAGAAACTGAGAGGGTGTAAGATAGGGAGCCTAATGTGTCTCTAGAGTACAAATAAACAAAATTTTAGAACAGTATATGCAGATGATGTGGTGTATGCATGAAATGCACCCAACTCCGAACACCAACAGAAGATTAGGTTCCCCTGAACCACTCTAACTCCATCATATCAGCAGAAGTGGAAACTCGAACCGTAAGTGGAGTCACAGATCAGAAGTGGTATCTCGACCCATAGGTGGAGCCACTAAACAAAAGTGATGAATCACTAACTTCCCTGTACACATATAATCTACCAGATGTAATATTATATGCACATACAACATTCGAATGCATGCTATAAATTATAATCTAACAGGAGGCAAGCATATCAAATAGCAGGATCAGAAATGTAATGTCAGGATGATGCATGATCATGCGGATTTAACAGAAACTGAATATACTGAAAAACAGAATCAACAGAAGAGAACACACTTGAACAGAAGGCTCAACGATGATACTGATATCGATTAGACTCGGCTCTACTACTAGAATGAGCAGGAGTAGAACCTACGAATAACCATAATCATTAGACACCCTACTATGCCACTCTACTAATAAGTACACTAATCAGAAATTAACCAAAACTCACGTGCGAGTCCCGAATACTGATGGATAGGAGGTCGTCCAGGAGGAGGAGGAGGCAGATGCTCGGGGTTGGAGTCTACGTCACCTGAATCAAACAGAAACTGATTCAGAATCCAAAACAGATAACTTCCAGACAAACAACCAAACTTAAAAGCCCTAAAAACAACACTTCAGGTTCGAATTTCGAAAAACGGACAGTGTCATCGGACTCAAGACATCGAAAAACATAAAGTGGGCCTAGGTCGAGAAAGTTAACGCTGACGTCAGCATGGTCAACGCTGACGTCAGCTAATGACGTCATCAGCGGCATCAATAGTGATGTCAGCGGATGACATCAACAGTGATGTCAGTGGATGACATCAATAGTGATGTCAGCGGATGACATCAGTATGATGTCAGTGGGACACGGGTCAGGTCGGATTTCGGGTTGGGCGGGTGAGACACAGACTAGGACAGATTTTCCCGAGAAAATATTTTCTAGATTTTTCCGAGAAAATCTGGATTTTCCAGATTATCACGAGAAAATTCTAGAAAAATTCCAAATCCTCCCAGGCCTATTTTTGGTTGGTTTTGATGTCTCATTCCCTTATTTGATTCGATTAAAACCGAAATAAACACTCCCCTAAACCAGATTTCGATTCAAACCAAGATTAAACACTTAACAACCTAACAAACTGAACAGAAGAAACGAAGGGGATGAAGAAAGCTTACCAAACTCACACTCGAAGGGAAAGAGATCACGATCAAAATGAAAGAAAAAGCAAAGAAAGAACGAAAAAGAGAGAACCGGATTGATTATATGAGCAAGAAATTAAAGGGGAAATAAATCTCAAACAGAATCGAAACATAACTCGGGGAAGGGAGTTTCCAAATCCAAAAAATTGGTATAATCGCACAAGAAGGGCCTGAACTCTTAAAGATTAAAAATGGAGCCTTCAACTTCCAGAAATTAAAAAATGGTCACTGATTTCAGACTTAAAATCCCCAAATTTTTAGGGCATAAAATTAGGGATTTTGTTTCGATTTGGGGAAAAAGTTTTGGGGTGTTATAGTGCCTTTCCATGCCGGATTGTATGTATTGGATATCATATTGTTGTTCCGGTTTTAGTTTCCCACATAGAAACTAGATTCCTCATCTTGCATATACTCAGAAGAATTGATCTCTTTTACCTCATGAGTATTTTACTATACTTGCATATTCTGAACCATTTTGGTTAAAGATGCCAATTGTGCTGCCACTAAATTGGTAGTTTCTAGTTCATTCATTGTGGCTTGGCGTCTTACTCCTCCTCGCCTAGAAGTAGGAAATTGAAAATCGTTTATTGCGAGTTTGTTCAGAATCTCAATAGCTTCTTCTGGAGCTTTATCAAGGAGTGTTCCATTTGCCGAGGCATCTAACATCATCCCTGTTGGGGCATTGGTAGCATTGTAGAACATGGGTACTTGTGTCCATAGTGTAAATCCATGTAGTGGACATTTTTTCAGTAACTCTCTATAGCGTTCCCAAGCCTCGTACATAGGTTCGTCATCATCCTTTCGAAAAAAAGTAATTTCATTACGGATTCGATCATATAAGTTGGTAGGATTAAAACGCATAATGAATTCTCAGCAGAGTTCACTCCAAGATCCTATAGATCCTACCGAAATGCTATTTAACCAGATCTTGGCCCTATCCCTTAGTGAATAGGGAAAAAATTTTAATCTCGGGATATCTTCATGGACTCCTTGAATTTTGAATGAGTTACAAACTTCAATGAAAGACTTGAGATGTTTCCTGGCATCTTCAGTTGCACACCCATTAAATTTTCCAATAGTATTAAGCATAGTGAACATCACTGGTTTAAGTTCAAAGTGGGTTATGCCTATCTCTGGTGTAACAACTCCAGGGTTCAATCCATTCAGATCTTCCACTAGAAAATCTCTAACAGTTTAACTGCCGCGGCAATGGTTGCTGTGGAAGGCCTCCAATGTCAGTAGGTAAGTTCTGGTTTCCTTGATTTACTGTCATGGCTCCTTGAATCTATCTCCTCAACCCTTGGTAGGTTCGTTCGATTTCTGGATCAATCTCGTACAATGGATTGCTTGGGTTGGCCCTAGTCATACACCAAAAATAAACCAAGTAAAATAAAAATTTAAAAAAAATATCTAAAAGAACAAGAAAAGAAAGAAAACAAAATTTAGTTGTCAATCCTTGGCAACGACGCCAAAAACTTGATGCGTGCTATATAAGCGCAATTTTTAGTGCAAGTGTACACGTCGTCAAGTAATAAAGTGATAAGTAAATCAAGTATCGTCTCCACAGGGAATAATATACTTAATATGCTTCATTTGATTTTCTTGCTCTGTAAAAGAAAAATAAAAGCACAAATGAATTGGATTATGATAATAATAACTAAATAAATATAGAAAAATAAGATAAGGAAAAGGGCTAGGATCCAGTTGTGTTGTATAGTGGATTTGATCAACTTATTCTTGTCCAATGCAATTGTACAGCACTGCCTCAGCAGGACTGCAAATTACTGCCTCGACAGTGAAGTCTCTCTTCTGCCGCGGCAATCTCTTGCTCTTGGGCAAATGTTACTAAAGTTCGGCAAAGTATCCTTAATTGATTCCGTTTATCTCTAAGTTGAATTATTGTTGATGACCAGTCCTTGATGATACTTCTCGGCGTGAATTAACTATAATGACCAACCAATCCCACACTTCTCTTAACCGCTGAAACTCTTAACCTATTTCTAGGCTGAGTTAGTGTTTCCCGATTGAAACACCGTACTTTTATCCCTTTCGTGAATCTAACTCTCTCGATATTAGATAAATGGATCACACACAAACTTCTCTCTCGAGCTTGAATGCAAGAACAAGAAATGGCAAAGGATAAGCAAACTTCGATATTTTATTGCATTAGAAACAAGAAACAAAGTTTGACTTCCTCACACTAATACGTTACAACCTTCACCTAAGCCTAAACAAAGATAGAACATAATGTAGAAAAGAAAACCTAAATCTAATTCTATATTCTAAACTATAAATCTAATGTGCCTCATACCCTTGGACGGCTATGCCTTATATAGGCTTGGCCTAGGCCAAACCTTTCCTAGGTAGAATACAACTTGGAGTAGGGAACTGGTCTTGTACATAGGTTAAATATTTCCAAGTTTAATTCTTATAGAAAGCTTTCCACATGGCCTTGTCTATGGGCTTTCCTTGTGTTGTCTAGCTCCGATCCTTGGGCCTTTTGTCCAGCAATGTTCTCCTCATTTTTCTCCTCAGTTTACTTGCCATATTGCTATTTTTCCTTTGCTGCCTCGGTATCAGGTCCTGCCTCGGCCTCAGTTTGCTGCCTCGACAATACTTGTTCCTGCACAGACATGAAAATGCAGTAAAGTATGTCTTTTCTACAAATATTATCTTTAATAGCATAATCCGTAAATATATCACGTTAAGTACATGCATTGTTCCAATTAGGTATAGAATTGATGATAAGTGTCCATGAAAAGTATAGAAAGTGATAGTGAGTTGAGCACTTATCACATATCAATGTCTCTATTGGAGACTTTTTAATCTCTTCTTGAGATTTTCATAATTCTTTGACTCATCGATCAGACCATCATAAAATATTGGTCCTTTTTTTATTTCGAAGATTTCTTTGGAACTTACTTGTCTACTACACTTCAAGAGTAAGTTAGACTCATTAGTAACTAGAGTTTATCCTTTCATGATATCAAATTTAATCGCAGCATTCATAGTTGGTATACGTGACTTAGTCACTCTTTAGGGGTCAGCAAAATCAACTGGCAAATGATTTGCTAAATGAATTATCCATTGAACTTATAGTACGTGGATCAAAAAGAGAAAATAATAATCATTCCAACTTATTTCTTTTCCCAGCTATTTTTTTCTCCCCTAATGTTGAATAAATTGACTCATTAAAATGATAGTAAATAAATCGGATTGTAAATAAATTCCCTATCAGAAGCTCAAGATATTTAAATCTGATACATATTCCCAACAAAACTCGTCTTTGTGTCTTGTGGTGTAGAAATTGGAACATATATCGCACACAAAAAATCTAAGATGAGAAATATTTGGTTTCTGAACAAAAACCATTTGTAATGGGGAGAACTTATGATCATTTGTTGGCTTGATGAGAATTTGTGATACTACATGTAAAATTACATGTCATCAACATTATCAAGACTGATTGTCTTTAGAAAATAATCTGGAAAATATGCTTGTAATTTTATCAACTGAATAAGTAGCCTCGCAAATACCAAGTCGCGGGTTAATAATAAGGATACACATAACCATCTAGTCGATGCATCGATAAAAATCATAAAATATCTAGATGGTCTTTAAGAAAGGTGTATGGGCCCATATATATCACCTTGTATCCGTTTCAGAAAATTAATAGCACTCTATCTTAGATGTTGATGATTGAATAATCAATTTGCTTTCATAGCAAGTATCTCGTAAAATATTACCATGAAGAAACTCTTAGTTCTTCAATAAATGACCATATGAAAGTGTTAGCAAATTTTCGTATCATAATTGAACCGGGATGGTCTGACCGATTATACCAAATAAAATTATCAATAAATATCTAGTTTACAATATCATGACCTTCATTTTATATTAATTCTTATGTAGTACAATATAGATGACAGTACATATAATTTTGCCAAAATTTCATTATTGCCTTAAGTTATACTCGTAATATTGAGATAATCATCATCCCTTTAACTGATATTGTCAATATATTTCTATAAATATCTTTAAAACTCAATGTCTCTTTGCGACTTTGACAAGTATAATGCGCTGTAAATATGAGATAAAGTCTCATTTGACAAATATTATATTTGCTTAGTTTTCTGTGATATTAGTACTTCCGGATATAGTACTCATAATATTCTCTTGCATTTAAAATGAGAAAAGATGCAAATTATACCTATTAATACTTGCTTTATTTCATTTACTTCGGAAAATGAAAAATATGTGCTTTGTACCATTCACTTTGGGGAATGGAAAATATTAAAAAAAATAGCACATCATATTAAATCGGATCAAAGATAAGCTCTCAAGAGTTCTTCCGAAGTACTGATATTTTAGTACTTTGAGATATAGTACTTATCTTTTCCTTGTATTTAAATGGGAAAATATTTTTATGCTTAAATATTGTTTGAGTACTTGCACTGTCTTCTAAGAATAAATCGTCATAAATTATTACATATTTTATTCCGGAAGTGATCATATTCTTTTAAAGGAAAAATTAACATAAAAGATAAATAAATAATATATAAAGTAAGTTAACATAAATAAATAATAAATAAAAGTAAATTAACATAAATAAATAAATTAACATTAAACAAAATAAAATAAAGATCAATTATTCCTTTTAGAATTTATAAAGGAAATAAATGACGAATTATTCCCTTCAAGGGTTATGAGAAAAATTATCAATATCCAATTGAGTTGGATCAATAACGCTATTATTTTTTCCATAAAGAAAATCTGTTTATATTTTTTTAATTTATCATTCATGATTTTAGATAAAATCCGTAATACTTTGGCGTTTTACAAGTACAAGATCAATGGTTTGTACCATCACATTGATAACATAAAGATTTTGATATGATCTCTATCATTCTTGTCATATTTATAATTTCACTTCTGGTGGATATAAGCATTCTCAAAAGAATCATCTTATCCATATTTATTTTATGACCACAATCGCAACCATAATTACTAATGTGGCTTTTATTCATTTCACTATAAAATATCGCATTCAATTCAAGGAATGTCATAAATCCAATAATTTCATGGAATAATAATCATGCTTGCATTCACTTTAAAGAATGTCATAAATTCAATAATTGAATGGAATAAGCATCATGCATGCATTCACTTCAGGGAATGCCTCCCATAAAAATTCTTTGATGAAGACGATTTTCGTAACTTGAATTTGGGAGAAGTTTATAATCGAGTTTTTCGATATAAAAATAGTATTGCTTTCAAGAAAATATAAACTTTATAATATACATATTATTAAATAGTAATTGATCAACCAATATATATACAATACATACAAGGAACAAAAATTTAATCCTTATACGCGGCGTTGTTAAATCAGTCCACAAGATCCTATAAAAAGAACCTCCTTTGAGACCAGTAGCCTCGCAGAACGGAATGTTCAGCCAATATACTTGGATTAAACCAACATAACAAAGAACATATTAATTAAAGATTTAATATTTGTTCTAATATCATGTAATACTTGGAACATGATTAAAACATAAACTTTTATTATAATAATAAAATAAACAAATATTGGTTATGAATAAAGAAAAAAATCTCAAATTAAATAAATAAAACATACCTAACTTTCTATTAATTTGAATATGTGGAAAGTTTAATCACCAATATTTTGTTAAAATCTTTTTTTTGGGAATTGTCGACAAGTACCACGGGAATTGAATCACTTTATCACTACACAAACACCAAACAACCAAAGATTTTTAATAAATTAAAAATCAAATCAAAGATCAAGAGAGAAAAATAATCGGTAAATAAAATATAATTGAGGGAGAAGAACTTATCTTTGATTTAATCCAATAACAAATTCTTTACAATAATTCCTTCAAGATTCGAACGACAAAAACCTTCGTTGGTTAAGAGTCTCATGCTGATAACGTATTGTAAGTAAAATAATGAAGAACTAAAAACACGAATAAAGAACAAGAATGAAAGAATAAAGAGAATATATAAAGAGAGATGTTTTTATTATTCTCAATATTGACTTGTGTACAATGCCTTCACAAACTCATCTATTTATATGCATAAGAAGTACATAATATATAAAACTCTAATTAATGAAGATAATATTCCTAATGATAAAGTTCTTATTATGATAGATATCCACATAAATAATATTCATAACATACTATTAATTATATTACTTTAATTCATTATTTTGTTTATAAAAAATCCAATAAAGATTATACACAGATATTATATTACTTTATTTAAAAATTCAAAAATAATTATACTTATATATATATATATTCTTTCTATTAAGTTATTAATGTATTATTCAGTTTTTTATATTATTATAATTCTTATATATTATTATTATTATTATTATTATTATTATATATCATATATTAATTAAATAAAATCTAAAACACAAAATAATAAGTCCAAGTCTTTATTAATAATTAACAGTCCAACAATTAAATACAAAACTCAAAAGGAATTAATACAAGCCCAGAAAATTAATTAGATCCTAACCCACACATTAAGCCCAACCGGTTAACCCGTTATAATAGTTCAACCGGCTAAGCCCTTAAACTGGTTACAAAGAAAACCCTAAGACTAACCCTACTTTCTATCCGCACACAGTCAACAGCGAGCCGTTAGATCTGATCAAGATCCAATGACCACGATTTAAAGGAAAAAAGCTTCTGGAATGAACACGCGTCACGCTTCTCGTCCTCCACACGCGCATGCAGCGGACACGCCCGTCTCTTCAGCTTCCCCAATCACTTAGTTTTCGGCGCCGTTCATTATCCGATGGTCCCCGATTGCTCCGACCGGCCACCACACATGCAAACAAAAATGTGTCAGATTGCATCCAAATTTCGTACGAATTTCAGAAATACACAAGCAATAATTACAACAGAATTTCAAAGATTTACAGCAAATATGCCAACAAAAATCATAATCATAGAACCAAATCGGCCAACATAATCAGAAAAACTCAAACCAGAGGCCATATGAGTCCAAAAAAATTTCTATAACGCAACCAATGAGGATTTTCATTTTATTTTCGTGATTTTGTAATATTTTGGCTATATAACCAAATCCAGCAAGTTATAAAAGGTGTTCTCCCTCACTGATTATCAATACAAAAAAGTAACCTTTAGAGGTAAAATTCTCTTGAGATTCAAGTTACATGCATCAGATCAAAATAAAAAATAGGTTTAGGTCTTCGCTTCTTACCTTTGAAATCTGGTTGAGTTCGGTTGAAGCTCACTCCAGTGAAAAGCCTTATGCCTTCGGGTTGTAGATGATGAGCCGAAAGGTGGTCTGAGACTCGTTTCTCAAATTGAAGTCTTCCCTAGTTTCTTTCGAAGTAAAGTTTTTCCCCATTTGTTTTTATTTCGATTTTCAAAAAGGAAAGGAGATTTGGTTTCTGATTTTTGAAACACAAAGAAGGAAAGGTTGTTTTTGAATCTGGTTTTTAAACATGAAGAAAATGGGAGTTTTTTACTTCGACGATCATCGCTCACGGTGGTCGACACGTCTGGTTTCTGGGTTTCATGTGGTGTTTTTTGGGCATAAAGATGAATGTTCATCATGTTCACCTTTTCCAGATGAACACACATAGAAAATATGGGGGGTTGGCTTCGATTTGAAAAAAAAAAGAGATGAGGCTGATTTTAATTATGTGTTTATGTTTTATAGTCAAGGGATTAAAAAGAAAATGGTCAAACCTCCTCAAAAATCCCTATGCGCTTTCAAAATTTCACCCGTGGTCCCTGAACTTTCAAAGCGTTTTTCTTTTTCGTCACCAAATTGGTTCTAATCACTGTTTTAATATCGGTTTAATCTTTTTCAAGTCCCCCGACATCTGGAAATTCACTTTTAAGCCCTTCCACATGTTATAATAACGATCTGAGGGTTTAATTGTTTTCTTTAATCTACATTTTGGTCGTTATTTTTAATTGTTTTTATTTTGTTTTAGATTTGACCTCGAAGTTTTATTTTCATTTTATTTCAGTCCCTTCCAGTGACTAAGTTTTATATTTTGGGTCTTTAAATTTTTGTTTTTGTTCGATTTAGGCTTTATTTCACATGTTTAGTTGTTGTTTTTGTTTCTTTTATCTAGTTATTTTGCATGTTTATTTATGCTTTTATTTAGGTTGTTCATATATTAGTGCATGTTTTTTTGTGATGCATTGTTATATTTATTTAGTGCTTTTTGTTTATATTGTTTGTCTTTTTTTGCTTTTATGATCTATTGTATTTATTTGTTTTATCATTTTTTTTTAGCATGTCTTTTTATTTATGCCTTTTATCTATATTTTGTACATATTTATTTTATCATATTTTTATTTTATTATGCATTGTATATAGCATGTATGTTTACATAATTTGTTTCATATATTTATATTGCGATGCCATATATTTGTTATAGGCTTTTATTTTATTCCTTTATCATGCTTTAGTATATATTTGCTTTATTTAATTATTTTATTTCCATGCACTTTCACTTATATATTTTTATTTACATGTAAATTTTTGCTTTTACATCCCATCATCTTAATTAACGAATCTAACATTATTTTTTTATTCGGTCGTAACAGGCCTGCCTCACCAAACATAATGGTGGGGGTGTATGGGTTATCTTGAGATAAAGATACGATAAAAATTAAAACGAATCTAAATCATTAAACAAATTCTAATTTAAATGCAACTTTAAGTCATAAAATTCTAAAATCAATTAAGCGGTTAATTGTGCCAAATTTTGGGCGATTTTTAACGCTAATACCGTTTTAAATCGTAACTGACTCTCAAACCCAATTTTTAAAGAATCTTTGTTTTTTACGGTGTCCGGCCTGCCTACCAAAGTGGCCAGTGGCGACTCCAACCCCTTTTTTAAACCAATTTTTAAACCCTTTCCCAAATTCCAATTTTAAATCCATTTCTATTAAAACTTCCAACTTTGAATAAAATTTTTAATTTTCAAAATTCCGTTTATTTTAGGCGTTTTTAAACCTTAATTTTAAATTCCCTTTTTCAATTTCAAAGTCCCTAAACCTAATTTTGCAAATTCCCAATTTTTAATAAAAATCTCAATTTTCAATTTTCAAACCCTAATTTCAAATTCAATTTCAAAATCCATAAACTTAATTTTTCAAATTCCCAATTCTGAATAAAAATCCCCAATTTTTAATTTTAAATCCCTAATTCCCAATTTTTAAACCTAGATTTTAATTCTCCTAATTTCAACCTAATTTCCTAATTTTGAGACATTTTAATTTCTCAATTTTCAATCTTTCAAAATAGTGACCGTTTTTATTTTAGCTCGATTTTTAAAAAGGTCGCTACACTTTTTTATTTGAAGTCTTAGCCTCACTTTTGTTACCGAAAAACAAGTGAATGAGTAAAAAATAAAATTAAATCTATACACACTTTAAAATTATAAATTTAGAACAATAAAGATATGATCATGATCTAAAGAAAATAACAGTTGAGATTAAGACAATCATTGATACAATCAAAAATCACTAGCAAAAAAATATTATTGAACCATTTAAATAATGACATGATAGTAAAAATATCTAAAAGTACAAGTAAAAAACTTTAGATTAAAGCATCATCTTTAATTTGAGGTGGGACTTAATAAACTTGACCACCACGATGTAGTATATACTAAATTGTTGTAATGATTTTTTCTTATCAAGTGGTGTGTCATTGGTTTTGATAGGAATCCTTTCTAGTGGCTTAATTACTTTCTTTTAACTTGTTCAATTTTAAAAATAAATAATCAAAAAATAAACTTTATTTTTATTGTCTACAGTAAAATATGATTCTAATAAGTACGTCAATATCTACATTATTTTGGGATATTTCAAGAAACCTTCTTAAAAAATATTCGTCACTTGTCTAAAAATAAATTAAAAATGATTAATTCTATAAGTGTAAAATAATTTATCAATCTCTAATGATCCCATTAAATTCACTAATTCATGTTTATGTAAAAAATTTCAATGCAAAACTAAGTATTCTTAACATCGATATTGCATATTAAATGTATTACATCAAATACTTAAAAAAAGACGTACATAATGGGTTAAATAAAGCCCCATGAAACATGAAACTTAATTTAATAAATCTGCTCACACTCACTTTCTTATGAACAGCATAACACCCAAAAAATAAACAGTGAACAGTGAAGATAACCCAAAACATCAACTAATTCAAGATATTAAGATCAAGTCCAAATTTAGAAATACCTAAAAGAGATTCAAATTTTTTAGAAACAATTATGATATAAAATTAAAAATTAGGGTTTAAAAATTGGGGTTAATATTTGAGATTAATTTTTGAAAATTAAGGTGAAATCATTGGTGATGGGTGTTCGATTGATCAAGAAAGAATGATGATGACGACGTAAAAAAGTCTATGAGGATAAAAAATCGATAACCATATTTAAAGTAAACAAACTATAAATAGATTATCTTTTCATGACCGGAACCAGCACCAAATAGTGATGGCTTGACAAAGTGACTCAGACCGGACGACGACGATAATCAGCAAAAACGGCGGTAGATGAATTTTAAATTGAGAAAAAAAAGGATGAATTTGATTTTGTGGGGCGGTAGATGAACTTTTTTTCTCTTGAAAGTTGGTAGATGAATTCTAAACTGAGGGAAAATGGATGAATTTGATTTTGTTTTATTTGATTGTTTATTTTAATAAATAATATTTAAAATAAAATATAAAATATTGATTAATATAATATCTTTTTTATTTTTTAAGATAATTTATATTATAATTTTAATCCTTGTAATTTCAATCTTTATTAAAATATTTAATATTGTTTAATAATTTTTAATATTAACGGTGTTCAACGGTGTTCGACATCCATCGTAGAATTTTTTATAGTTCAAATATTGAGAAACAAGATAGAATAGGGAATTTTTCATATTTTATAGGTGCTAAAGAAACATATATCAGTAATTTTGTTTTCAAATCTATAGAAGACGGAAATGAAGTGGATGTCTCTATTCCGAATCTAATAATGCTAGATTAGATAGAACTATGGGTTAAGCAAAATAATTATTCCACTCAAGATTTTTTTTCTTATTAATATTGAAAAAAAATATCATAAAATATAGATATTTTTTTATAAAATTAATATACTCTACTTAATGTCATAATTTATATTATGAATCTACTTTTTTCTATTTTATATTATAATTAATATATTTTATAAAATAGATATAGTTGATGATTTTAACCCACAAATTAACCTATAAACATGTATTCTGCACCACAGGGCACAATGGTTAACTTCGTGTGCCAGTCAAGGACATTAACTCATACATTGTTAGGGGTTTAACAGCCGAGTGACCAAAATAAAACTTTTTCCCAACAATAATTATTAAATTGAAGTTTTTAATTTGGGTGACTAAAGTGCAAGCACCATAAAAAGTTGGTTATAAAAATAACACATTAAATAATTATTATCTAATATATTGATCGATTAATTTAAATCAAATAAAATAAAAATCTATTATAAGGATGATTTTTTTAATAAATGCTACTGAATTTTTATTAAATCCATAAAAAATTATAATTACAACGTAATTAAGAAGCAAAATAATTGGATTAAAAAATCCAAAAATTCTTACAACCCAAAAACAAAGAAACATAAAATTTTTATAGAAATAAGCATACCAAAAAAATTTAGCAGCTTCATGAATCTCCTTGTCTCTGTCCAAACGAGACGCATAGTGAAGGAAGGAGTTGTAGGCGATTCAAACTGTCGTGCAAAAAGTACCTCTACCTAGGAGTGATTTTATTGGCAAACGTCCATCAACCGAGTGGAGATAAGTCTTTCAAAGTGACCACCGACAAAACAATAAATCAGAAAACTAATATCGGTTAAATCTCTGTGCGAACAACAACCGATCGCTAGAGCATGCTGCAATATGCCATAAAGACAAACGAATTAAACCCCAAAATAAAAATATATCACAAGAAAAAAACACACATGGTAAGCAAGAACACCGTAACTTTCTTTACTCAAAATTCCTGAAGCAAAATCAAATGGAGTTGTCCGCGTGTGCTCATTTCCCTCTATACAAAAGCATCTTCTAATTTTCTTTGGACCCACCGGCCATGGACGACATATACCTGTGTGAGGACAGGGCAGACAAAGTTTTATTAGATATAAAGAGATGTAAAATTGTATTTTTCTTTGAAATGAGTCGCTTGCTTTATTCCCCAACTCATCTAAATTTGTGTGTTTGAAATAATTGGTTTACAAATTTAGAAACCATTTTTTGGCAAATTTGAAATGTTCGATTGGTTTGTTTTGTTTCGTCTCGGGAGTGACATTGACATTGTGTCGAATCAACCACTATCCTATGTTGTCCAAAACACATTTAATTGTCACATTTTGTTCTCCACTTCAGGACAAGACAGGATTTCAAGTTTGGTTTAGTGATCGGATTTAGGAATTTACTACAAATAGGCACAGGTCCTGTTTAAATTAGTGTTAATTTGGCCATTCAACAAATTAATTTTCAATTTTATTAAACGTGCGTCTTATATTAAGATTAAATTTTTTTTTTCTTAGTTAAATATATATAAACGTAGGTTTTATGTAGCACTTAATTGAAAATAATTTTAAATTAAATTGAAAAGATTTTAAAAATAGTTCTTTATATCCAATCAACTTGAAAACATATTTAAGAGGCTTTTGAGAAACTTTGAAGGTGTTTAAAATGACTTAGAAACCAAAGAAAGTGCTTTTAACCTAGGTGTTTCGATACCGCTACGTTTTTTTCAAAGGTAAAAATACACAGGCATTTCGATACGGCCTTGGACCGTTTTGATACCATTTGCCACTGTGAATTTTGGTTTCGATACAGCAAGCACCCATCTCAATACATCAATATTGAAACTTCTTTTAGGTGTTTCGAATACACCTCCAATGATTTAAAAAAACCCAACAAATTTATAGAAAAATCCAATCGCTAGCGGTATTTATTTAATTAATTTAATTATTGATCTAATTAAATTATGCAAAAATTTATATGATTATTGATCGTATTTAAATTTATTTAAAAGGTATTAAATTTAACAAAATTTGATTAATTTAGATGAATTTTGAATTCACTGAATTTTATTATAAATTTTAAGGTTTGTGTTTTTCTTTGGCACAATGTCAAAGAACTCCAAAATTTTAGTCTGAATAGTCATTTTGATTCTTATTTTTTGAATCAATTTTATCTCTAATATTTTATTTTTGGTCAAAATAACCCCTCTGTGGATGAAAATTGTTAGACAACTAACGATAAACATCTTAAAAATGACTTGATAAAATAATAAACAGAAAAACTATTTTTATATTTTATAAAATTATTTTTGATTGGTCTAATATTCTTTATTCATATAATATTATAACATCAACGTGTGCTACAATATAAGCTTGTCATGTCTTTTAGATCTATTTATAATTGGTAATTAACAATTTTCATCTACATAAATATTAATTTTTTTAAAGAAACATGCATCATTTTAAACCTAAAATAAAATATTAATATTAAATTAATTAAATAATGTCAACTAAAATAACTATTTAGTAAAATGTTAGGGGTATGTTTTGATTTTGTATCTTTTCTTAGTACTATTAGAATACTTTAAGCATTTTTTCATTTGGGTTAAAAATTAGTTTGGTCTTCAAAATGCCTTTTGGTTAGGTACATCCAATTAAGTTGTATATTTCGTAGTTTATATCATAGGGTCTTCGCATTATTATTATAAAAACGTATAATACAGAAACCACATACAAAGATACTAAATTTCATATTTTAATACTCTAAATATAAATAATATAGTTAAATTTCAATGTTAAGTCGTCAAGAAAATAATGCCACTCAAAGAGTAGGGAAAAGTTAGCCAACGTGCATGCCTTGGGATCAAAGTCTAGTCCCTAGCAACATTATAAATAGACCTCAAAATCTCACATGAAAATTTCAATGTAAAGGGTTTGTGGCTTTGGGCTGCAATCTACAATCCTCTGGCAATTGCTGGTTTCCATTACATGAAACTTTATGTGAAAGCAACCTCCCAGGCTTTGGACTTATTCAAAGTTTTTGTCATTTTTATTACACAAAAATAGATCTTTTCTAATATGTATCCGAAAAAAAAAAATTCACTGTCTTTTCCCTTGGTAGTACTATGTTCTCATGTTCACTATAATCTCACATACTTTTGTTTTATCATTGGGTTTGAAGTTTCAATTGTTCAAGCACCAATACTGCAATTTTCCCTTTTGAGTTGAACCCTTGTTTGCAAACAAATTTTGAGTTAAATGATTTAAGCTAATAACTACTCTCAGTATTCACTCTTTCTTAGAGCTTAGAGTATTTTCTTTTCATGCAATGACTATCGATTGTGTTTCCAACATACCCTCCATGGCTAATCATCCGACCGACGAGAACAAAGACGAGAAGAAGCGACTGGTTTTCGATGTCTTGGTGCTTAAGTATCAGTCCAACATACCAAAACAGTTTATATGGCCCGACCACGAAAAGCCTAGTGTTAATGTACCACTGTTCCATGTACCATTGATTGACATAGGAGGGTTCCTTTCTGGTGACCCTGTTGCAGTTATGGAAGCATCAAGGCTTATCGGCGAGGCGTGCCGGCTGCATGGTTTCTTCCTAGTGGTTAATCATGGGGTCAACGCGAAACTCGTGGCTGATGCTCATAGTTACATGGATAATTTCTTTGAATTGCCACTCGCTGATAAGCAAAGGGATCAGAGGAAACTAGGTGAGCACTGTGGATATGCTAGTAGCTTCACGGGTAGATTCTGCTCGAAGTTGCCGTGGAAGGAAACACTTTCTTTCCGGTATTCCGCCGAGAAAAACTCTTCTGATATCGTTCGAGACTACCTCGTTGGCAAATTGGGAGAAAAGTTTGGGCATTTCGGGTAAGAAATTCGGATATTAACAACTTAAGATTAAAAAAGATGCAATGAAAATTGCTTAATATCAAGTGTTTTTCTTTGTATAGGAGGGTTTACCAAGACTACTGCGAGGCAATGAGCATGCTTTCTCTAGGGATAATGGAGCTTTTAGGCATTAGTCTTGGTGTAAGAAGATCATATTTCAGGGAATTTTTCGATGAAAACGATTCGATAATGAGGCTGAATTACTACCCACCGTGCCAGAAACCAGACCTTACTTTAGGAACAGGGCCTCACTGCGATCCTACGTCTTTAACCATCCTTCACCAGGACCGAGTTGGTGGCCTTCAAGTGTTTGTAGACAACGAGTGGCGTTCAATTAGCCCGAATCTCGAAGCATTCGTCGTTAACATCGGCGACACCTTTATGGTGAGAATCAAACTCTTTTAACAATTAATATCACATACCATAAAGTTTAATGTTTCGATTAATCTCTATGGGGTTTTCGAGTTTTCTTCAGGCACTTTCAAACGGGAGATGCAAGAGTTGCCTGCACCGTGCAGTGGTGAATCGTCACACCACAAGGAAATCCCTGGCTTTCTTCTTGTGTCCGAAGGGAGAGAAATTGGTAACCCCACCAACAGAGTTGGTGGACGCCATTAATCCCAGAGTATACCCAGATTTCACTTGGCCTATGCTGCTTGAATTCACACAAAAGCATTACAGAGCCGATATGAATACACTCGAAGTGTTCTCAAACTGGGTTCAACATCGAAACAACTGAACCAGTTAAAGTTGTCATTACAGAACAGGCCATGTCTGCCGAAGAAAATGACAAGTTGGGATTTATATTTGCTGCAACGAGTTTAAAAGGAAGACCAAAAAAGGCAAAGCTGGAAGAACTTTGCTTCTGTGTTTTTTTTTCTTTCTTTAATGTTTGATGGGGTCAGCTGACAAGCCAATAAAGATATCAGCTTTTAACTTTTCTTTTCATCTATCAGTACAATTTTATTCTTCACTCAAATCAGAAAAGATGAACAACTTAAAATCACCACCATCTCAAAAAAAAAATTATCTTACTTGGTGAATTCATATTTGTTTTCACAGTGCTTGGAGTCGCCTGCATCAACCAATGTGTTTGTTTTATTACAAGTAGTTGGTCTTCCCTGAGGTCTTTCTGTCAAATAAATCCAAAGTAGTCTCTGTCCCACCCATTGAATGATTAAGAAGAGCAGAGTGCTAGACTCCATTTGAGTCTTGCAGGGCTTTCACTTAAAGTTTGTATTCTTCTGCAGATGCCCAGATTTCTGCAAATAGTTCAATGGGATTTAAAATCAGAATATGGGAGATTTGTAAGATTGTGGTAGTGTGCGGAGGAGTAGTTGCAAACGTTGTCGTGGTGTCTGTCCTTAAATGGTGCAACATTCTTTGGATGAGATAAAAGTATCCTGACAAATTTCTTCAATGGAGCTCCATTCGCTCGAGGATTTCAATAACTCAATTAAATTTTAAAATGAAGAACTTTAACTGAATTTTATTAATAAAAAATTATAAAGTATAAACGTACTCTAAATTATGAATATTTTAATGGATAAAATTATATAAAAAATTAAAAAGTATTATGAATATTGTTCAAAAATATTATTTTTATTATCTATTTATTTATATTATTGTTAGACGTAAATACATTCTAATTGTATTGTTAGACATTTATGTATAATTACATAATTTTCTTAGACATCGTATTTAATTTCGATTTTTAATTAATTTGATATTGCGATTATATGTTTCTTTGTTTGTAGGATTCGATTTGGAAAAGAAATCTCAATTAAATTAAGTTAATTCTAAATGGTAAGGAAAGATTTTAAAAGATTGAGTGCAATATGACAGTTAAAGATTTTAATTGAATTTGATTTTTTAAAAAGGAATAATTATCCTTTAATATTTGTTTTTAAATCAAATTCTTTCTCATCACAAGAATTGACCTAACCAAGCCTTATAAATAGAAGACCATGCCGCTAGTCTAAACATAATTGAATAAGAGTGAGCAAAAATTTGGGATTGTTCGAATTCTTCCTATTCGTTTGTTTATTGTTCGATTCATGATTTTGGATTATTTTTTGTTTATCTTTTGAACTCAACCATGAATTGATGCTAATTGATTTGTGTTATTTTGTTTTGTGATTGAGATAAACGTTTGTATTTTATCTAAGTAGTTAAGTTATTTCCAATCAAGGTTTGTTCATTCTTGAAACTTAATTGGTTTATGAGAGAATTGAGTGATGGTCTCGTAACATTATTAATTTATCTAATATCGGGAGGGTTAGATTAATAAAATGAATAAACATGATTTAAATCAAGTGGGAGAACTAATCCGGCTTAGGAATAAGTTAAGGATTTCAACAGTTAATAGAAGCACAAGATTAGTTATTGTTCACTCTTAATTCACGCAGTGATGTATGATAAAAAAAAACGCAATTAACAGAGGTTCACATTCGGAATAATAGAAGCCATTGATCAAGGGAAATTCAATGACAAAATTTAAAAAGACTAAATTTTAAAAAAAAGAAATTGCATGCTAAATTCCCTAATTTCTAATAATAACCTTGATTATTCCTTAATTAATGACTAATTAAGAGTAAAACGATCATTTCTCAAATCCACCAAATATGAATTATCATCTTCATCTTTTTCATTCTTGCATGTTAGCTGAAAATAGAAAAAAGGAAGAGAAAAAAGAGATAACCATGAAAGCTTGTAAATTGAAGTTTGATTCTTGCAAATTAAAGTGGAAATTTGTTGAATTACCTTAGAATTACATGTAAGCTCATTCTTTCTCTCGTAATATTGGTCTAAGGATGAATTTACATGCTTGAATATTTGCTAAAAATATAATTGATTGCTGGAAAATTTTAGAAAGTATGAATGCATAATAGGTTTTATGAAATATTTGCTAGAAATGCATGAATTGTTGGAAATATTTAGGTTGTTAGAATTGCGTGTTAAATTTTATGAACACATGATGTTAGTAGAAGATAATTTGCTGAAAAAAATGTTAAGAGAGTTGCCAGAGAATTTAACATTTATCTTGAACAAATTCATGCTTAGCACTTGACCTTTGTATACTATGGTGATAGAGTTAAATTGACTAGTTGTGATAATTGGTGAAATTAATTACAATAGGTGCAAAATTAAGGAAATTGTTGTAGGAGAAAATTGTTGTACATTGAGTTTTATAATGAATGAAGACTTGCTTAAATTAAAATAATTTTAAAATTGATGGAAATGAGCTTAAGAACATAAATGTGAAATCTTCCTAGAAAGTCTTGTTCTGGGCAATAATTTTGAAAATTCACCATAAATTGTATATATGTAATTTAAGGCTAAAAATTTGATGGATTATACTCTTAAATGTCCATTTTTATTAGGAGAAAACAGAATTATATTTTACGTTTTGATCTGAAATTTGGATATTAAATTATCTACGTAGGACAAATTGTCTAAAAATGTAGGTGTTCTAGAATAAAGCTAAAAATTGTAATAATTGAAAAATATTAAATTTCAAGGCCTTAATGGTATGAATTAAAATTTTATTATATTTTCAAGCATGTAAAGTATGTAAGATTTAAATAAGTACATTAAAAATATGACTATATTAATGAGCATATAGAAACTACCTTTCATGACAGTTTTAGTATGTGCATGTTGTACATATAAAATCATAAATTGTTGGTTCGAATAAATTCTAATAAAATTTGTATGCTTGTACGACATAATTGAGGATCAAGGAGTGAAAATTCTTGGAGAAAAAATGTTGGATTAAAATTCAATAATAGTGGACACATATGTATAATGTATATTGCTATTATAAAATTTAACACGTAATTAAGTGACCAATTATGTTACACGTGTTATAGGTATTAAATTATCATGGAATTAAAAGTGTAGATACCATAAGGTGTATTTATAATTTGATGAGGGACAAAGTTATAAATACTTCAGAGTTGGTTATTAAATCAACTACTAGTTGGTTATTAAATCAACTATATAAAGGGGTTATGATCCCCAAGAATTAGGTCAACTTGCATATCTCTTTTTCCCGTCTTAGAGTTGTGCCGCAAGAGAAAACCTAACTTCTTGGAAGATCAAACCCTCTGGAAAAACTCTATCGATTAATTCAGGTATGCTTCCGCATTCAGTTTATTTATTTTATTGTTCTTGATGATTTGACATGTATAGATCTTGGGTTTATATTCGTATTGAATATATTTTAATTCTAACAAGTGGCATCAGTGCTAGAATTATGTCAATTCATTGAGATCATAAGTTTTGGGTTTTAATTTATTGATATGATCTAAAATTAAATATAATTTTACGGATTATTTACTTCGATATGGTTTTATAATTAATCGTATGAGATTAAATTATATATTTGTCGTATTTTAAGAACAAATTAATTTGATTTGTTTTCTATGATTTTATTTTGGGTTTTCGCCAATTCGTTGTTTTTCCTTTTCCAATGGATTAACATTCATTGTTTTACGACAAATATATATTTCCGTGGATTCAGATTGGTTTTACGTCCATGGGTTTGAATCGATTAATTAATAAATCATAGAAATCAATCTAGATTTATATAAGGATTAAGTTTTGTCTGTATGAAAATTTATTTAATTTTTTTTGTTGCTATTAATTGGAAATTAAATTTTAAGTTTGGATTCAAATTACTTCGATAGTAACATATTTACTTTATTTTTATGAAATATATATTTTAAATATATTTTATTTAAATTATATGTTTAATTTAGTTGGATCAAAATTTTAGTTTTGATCATTGGGTATTAAGTTAAATTCGGTTAGATCAAAATTTTAGTTTTGATCATTGGGTATTAAGTTAAATTCGATTAGATCAAAATTTTAGTTTTGGTCGTTAATAATAAAAAAAATATAATTAATTTCGGCTTTGTCATGATAAATTTATCATGATTCAAAAAAAATTGTATTCAAGTTAGCTATTAAAGCTTTATATTCGGTTTATGTCTATTAAGTTATGATTGAATAATCTTTTGGCATGTTACTTTAAAGTATATTGTTACTTTATGTAATTTACTTGGTTAACATATTCAGTATTTAGTTTTGATCATATGTTATTTTGGATTATAGAATATATATTTGGTATTGATATATTCAATTTGGTTTGAACAAAAATTTATTTTTGATTATTATATTATTATGATTATATTAAAGTTTCAAGTAATTATTATACGAATTACTCACTTGTATGATATTTTTGTATTTTATTTTTAGTTAAAGATTAAATGTTTTGATCGAACTTAGTTTTGGTAAAAACATATTTAAGGAATTTTTGAAGAACAATCAAAGATTTCGGTTATTTGGATTCTGATAGCCCCATTAAGACAACCTTAATTTGGTTTATTTTGAAAACTCAAGTGTTATCAGAAATTTCAACTTTGACTGTTATAAATATTAAGTTTGAATATTGGTATATTTATGTTATATATTTTAAGATAAATTAATTGAAGCATTAAGTCATCAAAGTGATCTTTATTGTGGAAATTATTTTATTTTAAAATATAGAAGGTTTTGTGTATGTAATTCAGTTTATGCTAATATTAATCGACCCAAAGGAAGATTAATAATTAGTAATGTTATATGTGCATCTGTGGTAATAAACATGTGATAATTATTAGTTTTATATGTGAATAATAAATCAGCCCAAAGGAAGATTTTTGTTTAACATATTCTTATTATCAATGTTTGATTACTACATCAAGATATCATTTACAAATTAATATTTTTTTTAAAAATATTATTGGAGTGTTCGATATCTTGTGATGATGTTACCTTTATTCAAATTTATTATTATTTTGGTTATCTTTTATATTGAGTAAAAGATAAAATTAAGAAAAATATTTTTAAACAATTAAATTCATATTTTGGCTTTAGATATCTAATATTTTAATAGATTAATTGAAACATAATGTCACCAAAGTGACTGCTTTTGTGTAGATTAGTTTATTTAAAATATTAAGATAATTATAGGTCTTTGTAATTCATACGTTTATTAATTGGCCCAAAGGAAAATTAATATTTGGCCGAATTACAATGACAACTGTGGCGATAAATGTGTGACAATTATATGGTATTTTATGTGAACAATACGTTAGTCCAAAGATTAATCTATTATTTGACATAGTTTATTATCAATGTTTGATTGCTACAACAAGAGTACCGCTTACAGTTAATATTACTGTCCAAAGACTTGATATTAATGTTGTGCTTGGTATCTTGAGGGGAACTAGCCATTATTTTGAATTTATTGTTTACTTATAGATATTTATGTGAGCTTGTTTATTTACTTATTTTTGTTCTATCTTTAGATGATTTATCTTTAATATCATAATATCTGTTGAATACATTCTATACTTATGTTTAGTGAAATTAATTTCAAGGAATAGAAAAGACACTTATATATAGTATTTGGTGGTATGAACATAGAACTTGCACCAAGTGAATAACAACTTGCACCTCTCACGGCGGTAAACATTCATAAATAGGATTTTGAGAGGTGAGTTTATTCAAGTTGCATAAGTCTAATGATCATAAAGTATAATATTTTATAATTTTTTAGGAGCACAAATCTACAAAAAAAAAATATTCATACTAAGAGTTTCCTTGATAAAAAAAATAATATTAATTTTTTTAAGATTAATATGACATCACTTTTGGTTTACTTGATGTCTATTAAGTATAAGGATCAAGGAAATGTGAGGAGTATATTATATTGCTTCAAAACTTAAGGCACATAAGATCAAACTTTATAACAATTGTTTGCTCTTATAATTTTAGTATAGCTTCCTATACAGTTTAACTAATTCAAAATTAGTTACAATTATTAAAAGAGAAATAAACTTCAAACGAGATTATTTCTCATTGTGTTAAAGAGGAAGAAAAGTTGAAGCATTATAATTATAAAAATACTCAATCAGTTAGTGCTCTTTGGTTAGTGTCTCTAAGAATAAGGGCAATAAAAAATATATATTAGAATAAAGTTGCTAAGGGTCCTGCTCCAAAGGAATAACAATAAGGTATAAAATGTTGATTCTTTTGTATAAGCTAGGATATATGTAAAGAAAAAAGTAAGCAATTACTTAGGCTATTTTGAGTGATCCATAGGCTGTAAATTTTATGATCCCACAATTAAGATTATTTTAATGAGAGATTTATAACATTTTTAGGATGTTAAGTTTGGAGGGAGAATAAGGTTAGATACATTGTTGTTAAGGAGGAATTGGATATTAATTTAATTCCTACTATCACTTTCCACGATGTTTAGGTTTTCACACCGATCATTAATAAAAAGTGAATCAAGTACATCAGCAAAACAATGTTGAACAATTCTCGTTCAAGATAAGATAATTATTTTTTAGAAGAACAAACTCAACAACCTAAAAACAACCTAAAAAATGTGTCTTTAAAGATATCCACGAGAGGAAAGAGAAATACTATTGAGGATTATTACTTAGTATTTTATCAAGAAAATAAAGATAATAATAAAATGATAAAAAATAACCTGATCAGTTTATTTTATCAAACCATAAATGTTTTAACTCTCAAAAGTGGATTGATGTTATTCAAAAGAGTATAATTTTATACAAGGTAATAAAGTTTAAGAACTTGTCGCATTATCTTAAGGTACAAACCAATTGGTTGTAAATTAATATTTAAAATTAAGAGGGATGTAAATGATAATGTGGACAAGTATAAGGCATGTCTTGTATCTAAAGGATATACTCTAAAAGAAAACATTGATTTTGTGGAGACTCTCTTTCAAGTTATACTGAAAGACTCTTTCAAAATAATTTAACACTTATTGCTTTTAATCTTGAGCTACATAAGATGGATGTTAAGCTTGTGTTTTTCAATGACAACATTGAATAAATTAATTCTATGGTACAATCATTGATTTGTGTCTAATGATACAAAATTAATGATATTTAAATTAAAGATATCCATCTATGAGCTTAAGTTTAACTCTCATTAATGAAATTATAAATTTCATATTGATTATCTTATTCGGTTTTGAGATAAATTTAGTTGAAAATTGTATGTATTACAAGTTTAGTGGGAGTAAACCAAGTGACACTCATATTACTAAATAAGACATTTTTTTAGTGCCCTACAAGTAACCTTGAAATTTATAAAATACAAAAGATTCCATAATCTATTGAGAATCTAATTTATGCTTAAGTATGTATGTATTTGGATATTGCGTACATTATTAGAATGTTAGACATATATTTAAGTAAATCTAATATGAATTGTTGAATAGCAGCAAATAGAGTTATGAAATGACTTTAGAGAACAAAATTTATATGCTCACATATCGAAGTTCTGGTACGTTAGAGATCATCAAGTTTACAGGCTTCGATTCTACTAGAATATTGATGTAAAAGACTCTGTCACATGAGCTGCTAATTATAGATTGAATAGAAAGACCACTTCAGTTATTTTGTGACAATAAATATGCATCATTTATTCTATAAACAATAGGAACACTTTAAAATGTTAGTTCCTAGTTGTTAAAGAAAATTCAGAGTGTTTGTTTGTCTATAGAGCATGTTGGTACAAACTACATAATTGCGCGCTTATTGAGAAACTATCACCCTAGGTCTTTCATGAGCACACTACTCATTTGGGTGTAATATTATTTAAGTATATTCAGTTTTAGTGGGAGTTTGTAATTTTGATAAATGCTCATTCGTTTTAGACACAATTTCGGTTACTTTAGTTCAAGGTTAATTTCTGCAGAAATAAAGTTATTTTGGCTTATGCACACTCTGAATTCAATAAAGTTTGATCTCACTAAAGTTTAGAAGGACCAATTGGAAATAGGCATGTTCGGTTCACATTTACATGTAATTTCCATGCTACGCTTCCATGATTGATCTATGTCATTTGATTACGTTTTTATACGTGACCATTGATGGGTCTAGTCATGATTGATATGATGAAGACCACTTTGATCCTATATGAATATAATTGATGGACAAGATTGTTTTAGAATACCTATTATATGATAGTAAATTTTTGATCTCATAAGGTTATACATTTGTCAAGAAACATATGTTGCCCAAGTGGGAGATTGTTGGATTAAAATTCAATAATAGTGGGTACATATGTATAATGTATATTGCTATTATAAAATTTAACACGTAATTAAGTGACCAATTATGTTACACGTGTTATAGGTATTAAATTATCATGGAATTAAAAGTGTAGATACCATAAGGTGTATTTATAATTTGATGAGGGGCAGAGTTATAAATACTTCAGAGTTGGTTATTAAATCAACTACTAGTTGGTTATTAAATCAACTATATAAATGGGTTATGATCCCCAAGAATTAGGTCAACTTGCATATCTCTTTTCCCCGTCTGAGAGTTGTGCCGCAAGAGAAAACCTAACTTCTTGGAAGATCAAACCCTCTGGAAAAACTCTATCGATTAATTCAGGTACGCTTCCACATTCAGTTTATTTATTTTATTGTTCTTGATGATTTGACATGTATAGATCTTGGGTTTATATTCGTATTGAATATATTTTAATTCTAACAAAAGGAACATAGAGCAAGCAATGAAGAAGGGACAAAGGAGTAGTCTTCCAAAAGTAGCAAGCTCGGAGTATTATAAGTGTGACTTTTCTTAGGGTTAGAACCTAGGTAATAAACAACTTGTAACTTTATGAATTGCCATGTAACTTGTATAACGCATACTTGGTAATATATAAGGGAAGAATAACAAATTGAATGACAATAGTTCTTGCCTTGTCATGATATGATTGAGTGCTAATCTTGTAATGAACACTATCACTACAACAATATAGTTTTTTAGTGATAAATTGACAGTAATAAAAAATAATTTAGTCACAAATATTAATTTTTTGATTACTGTAAGAGTAGTAACTGTGACGATTATATTTTTCACAAAAAAATCTCACTAAAAGAATGTAGTTGTGACACAAAATTCATTGTCACTAAAACTTTGACACATATAGCAACAATATGTGAAATGGTCACTATTATTTAAGATTTATTATGACAATGAAATTACTTGTCACTTATTTTTTTGTGATAAATTTTGTCACTAATAAAAATTAAAATTAACGACAAATTAGATATTGTCACAATAATAAATATTTTTTTATAATTAGAAAAAAAATTTAAGTTATCATCAACTAGTTTGTCAAAAGGTAAACTATTTCTATTAGTCTCTATTATATGTAAATTATTGTTTTAGTCAATCTATTTTTCATCAATTTTAATTTCTATATTTTTCAAATTTTAGAATTTATTTCATAATCTTAACGGGACACTAATAATATGAATAAATTATAAATACTAAAAATGATCAAATTAAAAAATTTAAATCAGCAACTTATGTATGATAAATTGACTAAAAATTTTACTTAACATATTTATAGACTATCATTCATGTTAAAATCATAATTTTAAAATTTAAAAAGTGATATGTGCACGCGTAATCTTAGTTTCTGTCCATACCTTAAGTCACGCAATTCCAATCAGGGAGTTTTACTTAATCCTCTTTATTTATTCAATTCATGTGCTACACTCGCTTTCTATCTCATATTATATACCTATGATGTTTATTAGTTTAAGTTGTTTCTTTGCAGGTTATGTTAAGAACAACTTAATGGACTATTGGCCAGCTCCGTTTTAGCTCAAATGCATAATTTGAGCTTAAAAAAAAGAATCATTATTTGAGGCACTTACCAACTTTCGATCAGCACCAAAATGTACCAAACACTCCTAGGCAGCGCAATGAAGTGGATGCTAGCTACGTTCCAGCTCACGAATCCAAAATGAGCTTAAAACGACAAATGGTGAATTTTCATCCATATGGGATTCGGATCAGCTCCTACACACTCTTATGGATTAAGAAGAGTATTATGACCCTAAGGATCAGTTCACTCAACTAGGGGGTTAGCCGTTCAGCTCAAATCATCAATCAAAGATGGTGAACTTTTAGCTAGGTAAATCAGCTAGCTAGCTCAGCTCAAGCCAGCTCACTCTCAACCCAATCAGCTCATCATAACTCACCCTACAATCTTCAGCTCAACCATGGAAGGACATGTTCCCTTCCTAAGAGACACAACCGACCAACCATGGAGAGAAACATGTTTTGGGTGCCAAAAACAAAGAGATAGCAATCTTCATTGGGTAGATTCATGATGGTCCAATTGTGTGCCAATTTCGAGCAGGATACGAGAAGAATTGGGCTTCGATGTTTTCACAAAAGTTGTTCCTATGTCTCTTATATTTCCAACACATGTTGAGATATTTTTAGATTTATTTAGGAATTATCTCTTATTTTTAGGGTTTATATAGGCTATAAATATCTACCTTGGGTAAGGCTAGAACATCATTCATCCTTCATTTTCTTGAATTTCATCTCTTTATTCTAGGTTTTATAAAAGCTTTCTTTCTTTCTTTTTCTTATTTTTAATTTTTTACTTTATTTTATTATTTCGAGCATAATTTCTTCCATAATTAAGCTCGGTTAAGTTTATTTAGCCAAGGGCTTAAGCGATGACTCGGTCCAAATGTGAGGATTGAAAAGCACACAAATAAATTCGTTTTTTTTATTTATTTAAGTTTTCCTTTGAACTTATTTTTCAATCAAATTAATTTCAAAACTAAAGATTGATTTTGGTCAAGATTTCGATTTGATCATTTATGTGGGAGGAAGGATTGACTATAGAAGCAAATTCGACTTCC
Source organism: Abelmoschus esculentus (assembly GCA_035048815.1). Classification (NCBI taxonomy): domain Eukaryota; kingdom Viridiplantae; phylum Streptophyta; class Magnoliopsida; order Malvales; family Malvaceae; genus Abelmoschus; species Abelmoschus esculentus. The sequence goes on along the minus strand of JAUCBN010000007.1, from coordinate 12,363,931 downwards.
TGGGAACACATTAGCAAATTGTTTGCTAAAGCGAAAACTAAAGATTAGATCAGTTGTTATTGAAACAACGTAATCCAAGTTGGTTTTAATGATTTAAACGATTTTTCTACAAAGATTGAGTTGGTGGATTAATCCATGAAACTAATATCAAAGTTAGACTAGTGTACTCGTTTTAGAAGTTTTGCTTCAAGGATTGAACCTTGAAAGCCAATTACTGACATGAAATCCCAAAGTGAAAATATTTTTCCAATGATTTATTAAAGTCGAGTCAAAGCGAAAGCCTAAGGCTAGGTTTTATTTTATTAAATCATTTTCTTTATTTTATTCTCTTTAATTATTAATTTCATTATATTCAACCAACCCCCCTTTTTACTCAAAACAACATTCAACCTTCTTGGATCACCAATCAAACAGAGAATAATCAAGAAGTTTCTAGTCCCTGTCGGATCGACCCTTACTTCTTGTTGCGTGTAGAAAGAGTGCGCAATTTGTGTAAATGTACACTTTGCAAGTAATAAAGTGATGAATAAAGATTATCATCTCCACAGGGATTGATGTACTTAATTTTTTCCTTTTCTCTTCTCACTCTGAAAAAAATAAAATAAAAACATATATTAACGTGACTATTCTGAATTAAACTAAAACAAAATAAAAAGAGAATAGAGAATGAAAATAGAATCAGATTGAGAGAAAGGCCATGATCCAATTGTGTCGTTTTGTGGATTCAATTGACTTGTTTTTGTCTAATGCAACTACACAACACTGTCTCGGTAGAACTGCAGTTTTACTACCTCGACAGTGAAGGATTATGTTCGCCGCGATAATCCCTTGCTCTTGGGTGGACTTCTTCAAGGTTCAGCAAAATTTCCTCCGCTTATCCCTAAGTCGAAGTAATGTTGATGACTAGTCCTTGATGATACCTCCCGGCGTGAATCAACTATAACCATCAACCAATCTCAAACTTCTTTTAGCCTCTAAAACTCTAACCTATCCCTAGGCTTAGTTAGTTTTCCCCAGCTAGAAAAATACTGTACTTATACCTTTCGTGAATCTAAACTCTCCCGATATTAGATAAATAAATCTCTCACAAACTTCTCTCCCGAGCTTAAATGCAAAAACAATGAATGGTAAATAATAAGCAAACCTTGATATTTTATTGCATGAAACAAGAAAATAAAGTACACACACAAATACTCGACAACTTTCACCTAAACCCTAGAAGAATTTAGAACATGATTAAAACAAAGAAAACTCTAAGATCTATGATGAACTCTCTCTTTCTCATGTGTCTTGTGTTCTTGAGCGGCACCTCCTTTATATAGGCTAAAATTAGGGCAACATCATCCTTAGAGAGGAAGCAAAGTTGTTTTGGACATTTCCTTCTTTAAAAAGGTGTATCTCTTTAATTTGATTCTTTCCATCTTTACACTGTCTTCTTGAACTTCAATTGCCACGCAAAGTGTCTAGAAAAATCTAGCTTTTTATGTTCTTCAAATCGATCACCACTTTGACTTTTGGTATTTATGGAATTCCCCGCCTCGGCAAGTTACATCTACTGCCCCGACGGAAGTCTAACTTGAGTTTGCTTAGCTTTCATCAGTAGAATCTCCCATCTGTGGCTAGTTCAATCAGGGTCTGCTTCATAGTTTATTGCCCTATTTTCTCATTATCCTTTGCTGCTTTCTAGGTTTCCTTATCATGCTGCCGTGACACTAGAGTTCAGTTACTGCCCCGACCCAAGTCTACCTACAAATTCACAAAGGTGCATTAAAGCTTACATTTTCTATAAATATCATCTTTATATGTCACAAAAGCAAAATATCCAAATATCACACATTAAGTTCATACATTAGCCCAAGTAGGTGTACATTAAGTAATTATTATCCATGAAAGGTGTAAAAAGTGATAGTCTTTTGAGCACATATCACACCCCAAACTCGAACTATTGCTTGTCCTCAAGCAATGCAAACCAACAAATCGTCATACCTTATTCTCTATTGGTCTTATGTTTTCATCTATTCTCCCCACCATGACTATACCTAATCTGAGTCTTAACCTTTCGGTTACCCAATGACTTACCCGGAGTCAAGCTATAAGATTTTTTGAGTGTGTGAGTTCTTATGGACAAGTTTGAATAAAGGCTTTCTTAGACAAACTCTAAGTTCAAAGCAAATAGACTTTGAATTAAAGTTTTCTTCTTGTAACAACAACTACTTGAGCCAATTTCAGGCTTCTCAAGGATTGTATTTCCTCATCAAGATATTTTTTTAGCATACTAGAGCCAATTTTGGGCACTTCTAGCATGAAAAAGATGAATCCTAGAGTCAGTGATAGTCACCTCTAGTCAATATTTCTAAAAATCTAAGTATTTATCACCTAAATTCATTAAAAGAATTCCTATAATCAAACAAGTCCCAAAAGTGTTTTTAGAGTCAATATAATAGCAAGCTTCTAAGTTTTTGTCCTTAAGCATCCTAAAGTAAGCCTTCTAAACAGGACATAGCCATGGTAAGGAAAAAGATTTCTATAGCCTAAAGAGAATAAACTAAGGCAATACTGATGTAGAGCAGTGCAAAAGTATGGACAATATTTCAAGTAAGGTGGTAAACTAAAAAAAAATTTCAAAATAAACTTAAGTTACTTCCTTTCATGGCAGGGTTGCGGCAATGGACTGCCTCGATAGTGGTTCTACACCCCCAAACTCGAGCTGATCATTGCTCTCAATGCTTATAACTATAGCACAGAGCAGGAAACAAAACATGAAAAATAACAAGGAAAGCGATAAAAACAGAATAAAGGTGTAGAGATTAAATATCCTCCGAAGAACTTCTAGTAACGATCATTTTTCTTGGCCTTACCGCAAACAATTTAGTTTTTGTTTCTTGTGCTGTTGATTGTTGTGCTTTGGCTTGTCTGGGCATCTGAACTCTGGTAGGTGGTGTCCTTTGCAATGGAGCGTTGACTTCTTCTCCTTCTTCGTCATCACCAATTTCTTCGGTGGGCATTATTTTTGTCCCACCCTCTTTTTCAGCTTCTATTGCCTCTACCCAGGCGTGCTGAGTGCTTGTCTTGACAGCTGCATGAGGCTATTGCATGAAAGAGTCCATCTCCAACGAGAAACTCCTCATGATTATAGGAGAGCCTGCTGGAGTGTTGAAGGCTGTTCTCCACTTGGATGACCTTCGACTAGCCGAAGATGCTGCGAAAAGATCTAGTGGCTGAGATGGGCCAGCAATATGGAATGGTTGTTGTGGTCTAGTAGCATAAAATGACCACGATCCTCATGGAGCCGGCGTTGTTTCGGTGTATGGCTCAGTTGTGACAAACATATTTGGAGGGAATTCTGGAAACTACACCCTTTGGTTCGAAAAATTGTTGATCATCATCTGGGCTAATATAGTGTTGAAATCGCTTTGGTACTCCATGTACCGTTGCTATCATAGATCCATGGACGTCATCCTTTGGAGTATTTCCTGGTAGGGATCAGCCGTGGCAGTGCTGTGGCATGTAGCAGGTATGTCCGCCGTGTATTGGGCTCCGGTAGTTGTATCAGCAGTGCATGGTTAAAGAGTTGCTTGGACTGGTTCATCCTAGGTTATTTGCATGACTTTGTGGCAGAATTCCCTTGTCCAATGACGCATGTATAAAAAGCGTATTTAAGTGCAAGTGTACACGTCAAATAATATAATGATAAGTATTTATAGAATATCGTTCCCCACAGGGACTGGTGTACTTAATATGCCTCCTTCTCCTTCCTTGCTCCTGAAGTTAATAAAATAAAAACAAAAGTAAAAAGATTTGTTGAATAACTAAAGAATAAGGACTTAAATAAAAGGTTAAGAACAAATAGAGAGAATGTGTAGGATCCAGTTGTTTCATATAGTAGAATCGATTGATTTGTCCTTGTTCAATACAATGGTACTGCACTGCCTCGGCAGTACTGCAGATACTGTCTCGGCAACAACAATGTTCTCTGCCGAGGTAATCTCTTGCTCATGGGCAGAATTACCAAAGTTCGGCAAAGTATCCTTGAATGATTCCACTTATCTCTAAGTCAAAGTATTGTTGATGATTAGTCCTTACTGATACCTCTTGGCGTGAATCAATTATAATCACCAACCAATCCCATAATTCTTTTAGCTGCTGAAACTCTTAACCTATCTCATAGGCCGAGTTAGTGTCTACAACACTACACTTACCCCTTTCGTAAATCTAACTCTCTCGATATTAGATAAATGGAATACTTACAAGCTCCTCTCTCAAGTTTGAATGCGAGAACTAAGAATGGCAATATGATAAGCAAACTTTGATATTCTTATTGTATTGAAACGAAGAAACAAAATACAATCTTTTAACACTAATATTCAACAACCTTCACCTAACCCTAAGAAAGCTTAGAACATATTGTATTGAAGAACACAATTCTTAGGGTAAAGCTTTCTCTCTAATTTGGCTCTCCTTTATACATTGGACGGCTTATGTATTTATAGTCTAGACCTAGGGTAACTTTTCCTAAGTAGAATATAACTTAGAGTAGGAAACAGGTAATAAAAATATAATATTTCCAAGTTTAATTCTATCTAGAAGACTATTCCCGCGTGGCCTTTGACTTGGTCTTTTCACGTGCTACTTTGCTCCAATCCAAATGCTTCAAGTCCAAGCATTCTCAGCTTATTTTTCTCTTTCAATCGCCCAACATCAGTACTGGAACTTCTGCTACCGCGGCATTATTTCTGCCTTCGGTAATGCTGCTGCCTCGGTATTAGTTCTACCTCAGCACTATTGCTTCCTCGACAGGTAATTCCTGCAACTACACAAAAAAAGCTATAAAGCCTTCTTTTCTCATAAATATCATCTTTATATGTTGTGGCAGTAAAATATCAATTATTAAACAATAAGTATATGTATCAGTTCAAATTAGTGGGTAATGAGTACATATTGTTTAGGAAAAGAATAGTAAATAATAGTCTTTTTAAACACTCATCAAATACCCCAAACTCGAACTATTGCTTGTCCTCAAGCAATGCAAAATATCAAATTGCCGAACCTTATTCTCCCTTGGTCTTATTTTTCCATCTATTCTCCCCACCATAACTATGTCTATCTTTCAGTCCTAGCCTTTAGTTTACTCAAGTATTTCTACTCGGAAATAAACTATAAGATTATGTGTGTGTGGGTTTTTGTGGACAAGGTTGATTAAAGGCTTTCTTAGATAAACTCTAAGTTCAAGACAAGTAGATTTGGAATGGTTATTTCTCTTCTAAAAATATCAATCACTTGAGCCTGTTTTAGGCACCTCAAGAGTTGTGCTTCCTTCTATTTTTCTTTCTTTTCCTTAGGCATACTAGAGCCGGTTTTGGACACCTCTAGCATGAAGAAGAGTAATTTCCTAGAGCTAGTGATAGGCACCTCTAGTCATATTCCTTAGAATCTAAGTCTTTATCACCTAAGTTTATTAAAAGAACTCCTAAATCAAACAAGTTCCAAAAGTGTTTGTTGATTCTAACCTTATAGTAAGCTTCTAAGTTCTATTCCTTAAGTATTCCAAGGTTATTTCTTCAAAACAAAACCTAGTCATGGTAAGGAAAAAGATTCCTAAAGCCTTAAAAGAATAAACTAAGGCAAAGTTGATGTAAGGAAGTGCAAAAGTAAAGACAATTATTTCAAGTAAAGGCAAGTATAAAGAAAATTTTTTGAATTAAGGCATCAAATTACTTCCTTTTCTAGTATTGCTGCTCGATAGTGGGCTGCCCTTGGCAGTGCACTCAAATACCCTCAAACTCAAACTAAGCATTCCTTAATGCTCAAATCTCACAGCAAGTAAAAGAAAATATATAAATAAAAAAACAAGGCATTAATTTTATTCTAATTCTGAAGAGCTACTGGAAACAACTGCTCTTGTAGGTTTTCCTGTCGATGCTTTTATTCTGGACCCTTTTCCTGGTGAGTGTTTTATCTTTGCTTTTCTAGGTGACTGCACTCTTTTGGATGTTGGCTTCGGCCTTGGGGTAGTGACTTCTTCGCCTTCTTCTTCGTCACCGAGTACTTCTGTCTGCATCATGTACGTTCCTACTTCTACCTCGGCATATGGCACTCCTTGCTAATCATGTGGTGAGCTGTGATGGACATAATCATCAATCTCCCTAGAGAGGTTGGCCATTGGGATGGGGCAGTTTGGTGGAGATTTGTAAACAACTCTCCTTTTTGATGGCCGCCTGCTGGTGGATGATACCGCGGTAGTGTCTGCTGGTCTAGATGATCCGGTAGCATGGAATTGTTGTTATGGTCTTACAGCGAAGAATGGTCTTGGCCCTGGGGTAGGGGTAGTTTCTGTGTAAGGTCCTGCAGTGGCAAATATATTTGCTGGGAATTCTGGAAATTGCATTCCATGAAAGGGGAAATTTTGTGTCATCATGTGTGCGAGAGAGTTGTTGAAGTCTCTCTGATACTCTATGTATCGTTGCTATCGGAGCTCCATGTCTGTCGTCCTTTGTAGAATATCCTGGTATGGATCTACTGCGGCAGGGGCTTCGACAGTGCCTAGTACGTCTGCTGTGTACTGCTCTCCGGCAGTGTAGTCGGCAGTGAACTGTTGGGGTGTTGCCTGCACTGGGTCTGCTTGCATTATCTGCATCACTTTGTGGCAAAATTCACTAGTTCAGCCTTGTCTTTGATATGTGTATTCATCTGTTTCTTCTATTGGGACACCTGCAGCAATGCACAAGGAATAAATTAAACAAGGGAAATATAAAGGACCTCTTTCTTTCTTACCGCAATCATAAATTTCTTGGAGAATGATCTCTCCAACATCGATGTTCCTCTTTTTGATAATTGAGTGGATCAACACTAATCTTTTGCGGTCCATATCTTGGCCTCGGGCCTTAAGTTTTGTCTTGCCACGAAGCCTCTGTGGGATCTGGTTTCCCAATTGGTGTTATCATAGCAACGATCGTCTTTGATCAGTTTGTAGTCCTCGTTGCTGATATCCTCCATAAACGCAGAATGATCATCACGAGCAGGGTGGAGGCCATAGAACAAGTTGATGGTTTCGACATCAAGTCGAAATGGTCTTCCCCGACAGTAGACATAAAACGAATCTTTGCTCGGTCCACGAGCGTAAAATTCTCGCACAATTGTGGCATTGGCTTGGGCGGGTTACAAGCAAAAGATTTGTCATTCTTGATATTCTATTTTATCGAACAAATAGTGTTTGATTCCATAGTTCTCCTCATCTGAATGTTGGAATCCCTGTTCTTCCCATAATTTTCTTACAATAAAGGATCTGTTGAAGCGTTCTTCAACAGCAGCGGGTGAGAATCTGTTGTAAGATTCCATTGAGAATTTGTGAGAGTTTGAGAGAAATCTAAGAAAAGTAAGAAAAAAATTCTAAGAAATCAAGAATGCAAGAGTGAATAGTGCAAGGTGAGAAAGTGTTTATATAGGCCTAGGCCTTATATTGTCGTGTTGTTTTCATTAACCCAACTAGCCATTTTTAACCGTTAGCATTTATTGCCATGGCTGAAATTTCGCCAGACTAGCCGTTATACTTCTCTGCCTGTTTGAAAATGCTGCGGGCCTATCACTATAAAATGCCGCGACAGTGGATCTTCATGTTTGAATGATTTCACCTACATTCTTGATTCTTGTCCTAAAAATAAACAACAACAAGAAAAGTTTAAAAGAAACAAACCTAAAAAAATAATTCTAAACTAAAACTAATCCTAAAAGTACAATAAAATAAAGATAAGATGAAGAAATTATTTCACGATAAGAGTGCATGCAAGTGCATCTCCTAAGGTGATGGTCTCCATAGTCCTCATATCATGTAGTTCAGTGTAGTGCTTCAAAAGTTGGCCATTCACATTGAACTCATGCTCATCCCTTTGTGATTTGATCGTTACTGCACTAAGTGAGTAAGCCTGAACAACTTCAAATGGGCCTGACCATCTGGACCTGAGTTTGCCTAGGAATAATATGAACCTGAATTGAAAAGGAGGACTTGCTGCCTCGACAAAAATTGCTTCGGTAGTAACTTACAGTCATACCATCGTTTAGTCTTTTCTTTGTATATCATGGCATTTTCATATGTTGTTGCTCGAAATTCTTCTATCTCATTGAGGTCTAGCAGTCTTTTCTGGCCAGCTTTATCCCATTCCATGTTCAAATTTTTTACTATCCAATAGGCTTTGTGCTCAATTTTCACGGGAAAATGGCATGCTTTGCCAAATACAAACCTGTATGGAGATGTTGTCAATAGGGTCTTATAAGCTGTCCTATATGCCCACAGGGCATCATCGAGATGGTGAAACCAATCCTTTCGAGATGGGTTTACCATCTTTTCAAGGATTTGCTTTAATTCTCTGTTTGATATTTCAGCCTGTCCATTTGTCTATAGGTGATAGGCTGTAACAATTCTGTGTGTGACACCTAATTTCTTCAGGGTCGCGGCAATAAGTCTATTATCGAAGTGTTTACCTTCATCATTAATTATTACTCTAGGGACTCCAAATCTGGTGAAGATGTTTTTCTTGAGGAATTTTTGAACAATCTTGGAATCATTGTATGGTGTGGCAATTGCTTCAACCCATTTTGATACATAACCCACCGCTACTAGGATGTAGAGATTGTATTGAGATGATGAGAATGGTCCCATGAAGTCTATGCCCCAAACATCAAATAGTTCTACTTCTATTATGGGCTGCAATGATATCTCATTACGTCTAGAGATATTGCTCGTGCGTTAGCATCGGTCACAGTGTTTGTAGTAAAGTTGGGCATCTTTGAAGAGTGTGGGCCAATAAAGGCCTGATTGAAGCACCTTGGCGTCTGTTCTGTTTCCCCCAAAATGTCCTCCACAATATGAATCGTGACAGTGCTGAAGCACTTCTTTTTGCTCGTCCTCTAAAACACATCTTATAACTTGATCTGCATATTGCTTGAACAAAAGAGGGTCATCCCAGAAATAATGCTTTGCATTATGTTGAAACCTCTTTTTTCATTATGGTTAAGGTTATAAGGCAGAACACCACTAGCTAAATAATTGACAAGATCAGCATACCAGGGAGTGGCTGTGCTTATGGCAAGGTCTTCTGTCAATTTTTCCGAAATGTACTTAGTCACTGTCGTCGCGGTATAGTCGTTGATGCGTGTCAAATATGTACAATTAGGTCTTCTGTCCAATGCAATTTCACAACACTACCTCGGCAGATCTACAGATTACTACCTCGATAGTGAAGATACTCGCCCACCGCGGCAATCCCTTGCTCTTGGGTGGACTTTACCAATGTTGGACAATGTGTCCTTAGATGACTCCGCTTATCCTTAAGTCGAAGTACTGTTGATGACCGGTCCTTGATGATATCTCCCGGCGTGAATCAATTATAATTATCAGCCAATCCCACACTTCTTTTAGCCGTTGAAGCTCTAACCTATCTCTAGTCTGAGTTAGTGTTTCCCGATTGAAACACCGTACTTATCCTTTTCGTGAATCTAACTCTCTCGATATTGGATAAATGGATTACTTACAAACTTCTCTCCCGAGCTTGAATACAAGAAGAAAGAATGACAAAGAATAAGCAAACTTCGATATTTTATTACATTGAAACAAGAAACAAAGTTTAATCTCTTCACACTAATACTCTACAACCTTGACATAAGCCTAAAGAAAACTAGAACATAATGTAAAGGAAAGAAAGATGAAGTCGGCTAGGTCTAAACTCTAAGATCCGAATTGTCTATTCTTCCTTGGACGGCTATGTCTTATATAGGCTTGGGCTAGGCCAAACCTTTCCTAACTAGGAATACAACTTGGAGTAGGGAACAATTCAAGTATATAAATAAAATATTTCCAAGTTTATTCCAACTAGGAAGATTTCCCGCATGACCTTTATCTTGGGATTTTCACGTGCTATCCAGCTTCGATCCTTGGGCTTCTTGTCCAACAACGTTCTCCTCATTTTTCTCCTCAGCTTACTGATGCGTGTAATAAAAGCGCAATTGAGTGCAAGTGTACACGTCTTCAAGTAAAAAAGTGATAAGTATATCGTGTATCGTCTCCACAGGGATTGGTATACTTAATATGTCTCCCCTTGTTCCCTTGCTCTTGAAAATAAAGTAAAAACACAGATAAGTGGATTTGTTTAACTAACTAAATAATTAAATAACAAAATATAAAATAAAAGACTGATAACGATATAGAGAAAGTAGGTAGGATCCAACTATGTCAATTAGTGGATTCGATTGATCTTCTTCTTGTCCAATGCAATTACATAACACTGCTTCGACAGTACTGAAGATACAGCCTCGACAGTATTAGTATTCTCTGCCGCGATAATCTCTTGCTCTTGGGCAGAGGCATCAAAGTTCAGCAAAGTGTCCATAGTTGACTCCGTTTATCTCTAAGTCAGAGCGTTGTTGATGACTGGTCCTTGACGATACCTCTCGGCGTAAATCAACGATAACCACCAACCAATCCAACACTTCTTTTAGCTGTTGAAACTCTTAACCTATCTCTAGGCCGAGTTAGTGTATACAACACCGTACTTATCGCTTTTGTGAATCTACATCTCTCGCTGCTAGATAAATATATTACTTACAAACTTCTCTCTCGAGCTTGAATACAAGAACAAGGAATGACAATAAGATAAGCAAACTTTGATATTATTATTGCATTAGAATAAAGAAACAAAAAACAATCTCCTCTCACTAATATCTACAACCTTCACCTATCCCTAAGAAATTTAGAACATAATGTCAATAGGTACAATTCTTAGGGAGAAGGATTTCTCTAAAAATCGGCTCTCTAAACAATATGGCCGGCTAGGGTATATATAGTCTTAACCTAGGGAAAACCTTTCCTAAATAGACTCTAGCTTGGAGTAAGGAACAAGTCTTCTACATAAGATCTGATATTTCCAAGTTTGCCGCCTTCTAGAAGGGTTTTCCCCGTTTGTTCTTTGACTTGGGCTTTTAGTGCACTAGCCTAGTCTAATTGGTGCGTTGCATCTTCCAGAATGTTCTCTATATTTTTATCTTTCATTGGGCCTACGATATCCATGCTGCCACTCTGGATGCTGCTGCGGCCTTGTCCCCTGCCTCGGCCTCAACATTGCTTCATTACTGCTTCGGTCCTATATATTTCTACATGTACAAAATATGTAATAATATTTCCATTCTCTATAAATTTCGACTTTATAAGTAGTGATAACGGAATATCCAATATTGCACAAATAGTTCATATTTCAGTTCAAATTGGTGTATAATAGATGCATAAAGTACCATGAGAAGGGTAGTAAATAACTGCCTTTTAGGCACTCATCAAATACCCCCAAACTCGAACTATTGCTTGTCCTCAAGCAATGCAAGACATCAAATTGCCGAACCTTACTCCCCTTTGGTCTTACTTTTCTATCTGTTCTCCCCACCATGGTCATGTCTGTCTCTCCGTTTTAGCCACTAGTTTACCCAAGGACTTTTACTAAGAATCAAGCTATAAGGCTAGGTGAGTGTGTGCGTTTTATGGGCAAGGTTGATTCACGGCTTTCTTAGAGAAACTCTAAGTTCAAGACAAATTGAATTTTGGAGTAAAGCTATCTCCTTAGAACAACAAGTCTTGAGTTAATTTCGGGCACCTCAAGATATGTGTTTTCTTTATTTTATTTTATTTTATTTTTTTTCTTATTAACCACCTATTTGACATACTAGATCCAGTTTTGGGAACCTCTAGCATGAAGGAGAGCAAAACTAGAGCCAGTGATAGGCACCTCTAGTTATTTTTCCAAAAGGTTCTAAGTCCTTATCACCTAAGTTTATTAAAAGAACTCCTAAATCAAACAAGTCCAAAAAGTGTTTATTTTTTTTCTAACCCTAAAGCAAGCTTCTAAGTTTTATTCCATGAGTATCCTATGGTTATCCCTTCAAAATACAACTTGGCCATGTTAAGGAGAAAGCTTTCTATAGCCTTAAAGGATTAAACTAAAGCAAGGCTGATGTAGAGCAGTACAAGATTAAAAATAGTAATTCAAGAAAAGAGAATATTGTAAAAAATTTCAAAAAAAAAATTACTCCCTTTTTTCATGGTAATGCCGCGGCAGTTGGTTACCTCGGCAGTGCTTCTGCACCTACAATACCCCAAACTCAAACAGAGCATTGTCCTCAATACTCAAAATATAAGGCAAACAACAATTAAAATATGGAAATAGACAAAAGAAGTAAATGAAATTATTTATAACGACTCCGAGGAGCTGCTTGTACGGAGCATTCTCCTAAGCCGTGCTGTTGACACCTTTCACCTAGATCCTTGTGTTGGTGATTGCTGTTGTTTGACTTGCCGATGCGGCTAAACTCGACTGGGTGATGTGCGGTGCGTTGGTGTAGTAACTTCATCCCCTTCTTCTACTTCGTCCATGATTTCTGTATGCACAATTTCCGTTCCGCCCCCTGCCGTGGCAGTGGGTATTGCTGATTCATGGGACGAACTGTGGTATTCATCAATCTCGCTAGATAGTGTATCTCTGCTGAGACTGGGCATAGGGATTGGTTCCCTTTGAGGAGAGTTAAAGACAGCTCGCCTCTTGGATGGCCTTTGGCTGGTAGATGATACTCCGAAGGACCTGGCCGGCCTGGAAGGTCCGGCAGCATGAAATTGTTGATGCGGCCGTGGCTGGAAAAATTGTTGTGTACCTGGGGCAGGTGTTGTCTCAGTATATGGGGCGGAAGTAACGAATATGTTGGCTGAGAATTCAGGGAATTATGCCCCTTGATGTGAGAAGCTTTGCATCATCATGTTGGCTAGAGATGTGTTGAAGTTGCGCTGGTACTCCATGTAGCGTTGTTGGCGAAGGTCCATGGCTGTCATCCTTTGCAGAATTTCTTGGTATGGATTCTCTATGGTAGTAAACGGCTGCGGTGTTGCTTGGACAGGTTTTGCATATGTGATCTACATAACTCGGTGGCAGAAGTCTCTTGTCCATCCCTACTGAGTTGGCGTATATTCATCTGTGTCTTCGACCGAAACTCCTGCATTAATGCACAAGGTAGAGATTAAACATGGGAAATAAAGCGGTTTACGTTTCTTCTTACCATATTCATGAATTTAGTGAAGAATGATCTCTCCAATGTCGATGCTTCTTTTCTTGATGATAGACTGGATCAACACCATTCTTTTGTGATCCACTGTGTTGTTATGGAAGTTTGGGATAAGTCTTCTCTTGACAAAATTACACCACATCTTGGCCTCGGGTTTAAGACTTTGCCTTGTTACTGAACCTTTATGGGCACCGGTTTCCCATGAGGTGTTGCTGTAACAGAGCTCATCTTTAATCTCTTCATAGTCTTGAATGGTGATGATGTCTATGAATTCGACATGAGCATCACGTATGGGGGTGAGACCATAAAATTCATGGATACTTGCGGCATCAAGTCGAACAGGCTTGCCTCGGTAATGGACAAATAGGTTGTCCTTGCTCGGTCCATGTGCGTAAAATTCTCTCACAATGGTGGCGTTTGCCGGTGGAGGCTGTAGGTAGAATGCCTCCCAATCTTGATACTGAATCTTGTTGAACAAGTACGATTCAATTCCGATGTATATCTCATTGGTCTATTGAAATCCTTGTTGTTCCCATAACTGTCGAGCAACGAACGAGCGGTTGAATCGGTCAGCAACAGTGGCTGGGGCGAATCTTGTGTAAGAAGCCATTGATTGTTCATGGAGAATGGTTTGAGAAAAGAAATTCTGGAGTAATAGAGAGAGTTCTGAAAATTTCAAGAGATTGGAAGATAGTGAGAGCAAGATTGTTCAAGAAAGCAAAAGTAGCAAGAATGCAAGAGTAAATAGTATACAACAATGAGTTTGCTTATATAGGTTGTAAAAATATGACTGTTAAAAAGTAGCCGTTAGGCATTTACTGCCTTGATGCACAGTTACTGCCGCAGTGGATTTCTCGGCAGAGAGATGCTACACTGTTTCTACCCGTTAGGAATTTTGTGGCTCGGACACAGTACACTGCCGCGACAACAGACTTCCTGCTGTGACATAATTTTTCTGCATTCTTTGCTTTATTTATTCTAAAAAAAACAAGACATAAAAACATAAAATACTTAAAATAACAACATAAAATAATGAAAATAATAATATATAAACTAATCCTAATATAATAACTAAAATGGAAGGGAAAAGCTTATGTTACTTGTGGAGTGCATATGAATGCATCTCCCACTTTCATTATCTCTTTCTGGCCCGTATCTTCCTTCACGTGTTCGCCAGACCCTTTAGAACATTCGACTTCTCCTTTGGGTTTTATTCGCTTACCGAATTGTGTGCGGAGCGTGCTGCCCAGGCAAGATGTTTTAGTACCCTGATTTGGTGTATATAGAGCCTTACATTCTGCTGGAGCGTCTGAATTTGTAAGATTGTGGAAGGCGTTCAACTTGACTTGTTGATCGTTTATTCACATTGTGAGCTCGCCATTGTCCACATCGATGATGATGTGTCCAGTAGCAAGGAAAGGTCGACCGAATATGATCGGTACATTATCATCAGCCTCACAATCAAGGACAAGAAAGTCAACAGGAAATATAAACTTGTCGACCTTAACCAGAATATCCTTAATTTTGCCTTCGGGGTGCACATAGGACCGATCCGCAAGTTGGAGCAGTACTGTTGTTGGTTTTGCCCGCCCTATTCTAAGTTTTTGAAAAACTGATTTGGGCATTAGGTTAATGCTTTCTCCCAAGTCGCATAGGGCCTTTCCTTTATAACCATCCCAATTGCATAGGGGATTGTAAAGCATCTAGGATCCTTTAGCTTAGGCGGCATGCGATTATGCAGCATGGCCATGCAACCTTCAGTGGCTGCCACCGTTTCAAATTCCCCTAGCCTCCGTCGTTTGAGTACTATGTCCTTTAAGAACTTGGCATAGTTGGGCATTTATTCAATAGCCTCAACTAATGACAAGTTGATATGGACTTGCTTCAAGATGTCTAGGAATTTCTGAAATTAATGGTCCTGTTTGTGCTTTTTTAACCTCTGCGAGAAAGGAGGTGGTGGTCTTATGTCCTCTAGGTTTCCTTGGATATTGATTTTAATACCTGGGGTGAACTTATCTGCAGCTACCTTGGTAGGTTGTTCTGATACTGCTGGTTCTGCTGCCGTGGCAGTGCTTTCGGCAGGGTCCTGCTCAGCTTCTGAGTCCTCATGATGTTGCTTTTCAGGTTGGACTCTATCGATTGAGGTCCATTCTTTATATTTTAATTGTAGACCACTTCTTGTCGTAATTACCTTGCATTTCTCGTGGCCTAACACTTTAGCAACTTCAGTATTGCTAGGTAAACCCCTTGGTGGTCGAGTGTTTTGTCATTGGGCAAATTGACCAACTTGGGTTTCTAAAGATTTAATCGCAGCCTCCTGGTTCTGCAGTCTCATCTCAGTTTGGTTCATGAATTCACCAGTACGCTTCATGAAGCGGCTATTCTCGGTCACGTATGCATTAATCTTTGACATAAAAGCCGTGAGAGAATTTGTCAAAGTGTTCAGAGACTGTTGTTGTTGTACCTGCTACTGTGGCATGGATTGTTGAGTGTGCTGCAGCGGCAGGTTCTGACTTTGGTGCTGGAATCCAGGGGCTTGATTAATTGGATTGAAGGCATTGTTAGGGTTACTCCATGATAAGTTTGGATGCCTTTTCCAAGATGGGTTGTAATTGTTGGACATCATTTGATTGTTTCTGTTATAGTTTCCAACATATAGGCTGATTTCCTCATCTTGCATGTAATCTGATGAGTTAACTGCCTTAACTTCATGTATGTTTCTCTAGGCTTGCATATTCTGAACCATTTTAGTTAGAGAAGCCAATTGTGCTGCCACCGAACTATGTGTGTCTAATTCATGGGCTGTGGCATGACGTCTTATTCCTCTTCGCCTTGATGTGAGAAATTGGAAATCATTCCTTGCGAGTTTGTTCAAAATTTCAATGTCCTTCGTAGGTGCTCTATCCAAAAGTGTCCCATTTACAGAAGCGTCTAGCATCATCCTTGTGGAGGCATTGGTAGCATTATAAAACATGGATACTTACGTCCACAAGGGAAAACCATGTAGTGGGCATTTGTTTAACAATTCCCTATAGCATTCTCATGCCTCATACATCGGTTCATCATCCTGCTGGAATGCGATTATAGAGATTTGTCGGATTAAACCTCGTAAAGAATTCTCGGCAGAGTTCCTCCCAAGATCCTATGGATCCTGCTGGGAGTGAATAGAGGAACAATTTTAAACGTAAAGTATCTTCATGGACTCCTTGGATCTTGAAATAATTGCATACTTCCATGAAAGATTTAAGATGCTGCCTTGCATCTTCAGTAGCAAGCCCACTAAGCTGTCCAATTGTGTTCAACATGTTGAACATTACTGATTTGAGCTTAAAGTGAGTTGCTTTGATTTATGGGGTGACTACGCTAGGGTTGAGTCCGTTTAGATCTTCTAACAAATAGTCTCTAACAATGGACTGCCTCGGCAATGGTTGTGACAGTGGCTGTTGCGACATTGCTGGTGGCAGTATATTATGATCAATAGGTGGAATTTGTCCTCTTGGTGGATCATCCAGGACTTGAAACAGGTTACGCCTCAGCTGGTGTCTTGTGCGTTCAATTTCAGGATCTAATTCGTACAATGGACCACTCGGGTTTGCCCTGGTCATATACCAAATAAATCAAAGTTAATAATAATTAAATAAATAATTATGATTAAAGTTAGATAAAGAATGGTTAAAGAGCAAGAAAATAAAGAAAACAAAATTTAGCTGTCAATCCCCAGCAACGGCGCCAAAAACTTGATGCGTATAATAAAAGCGTAATTGAGTGCAAGTGTATACGTCGCCAAGTAATAAAGTGATAAGTATATCGTGTATCGTCTCCATAGGGATTGATATACTTAATATGTCTCCCCTTGTTCCCTTGCTCCTGAAAATAAAGTAAAAATACAGATAAGTGGATTTGTTTAACTAACTAAATAATTAAAAACAAAACATAAAATAAAAGATTGAGAACGATATAGAGAAAGTAGGTAGGATCCAGCTATGTCAAATAGTGGATTCGATTGATCTTCTTCTTGTCCAATGCAATTACACAACACTGCTTCGACAGTACTGCAGATACAGCCTTAGCAGCATCAGTGTTCTCTACCGCGACAATCTCTTGCTCTTGGACAGAGGCATCAAAGTTTAGCAAAGTTTTCGTAGTTGACTCCGCTTATCTCTAAGTCAAAGCGTTGTTGATGACTGATCCTTGACGATACCTCTCGGCGTAAATCAACGATAACCACCAACCAATCCAATACTTCTTTTAGCTGCTGAAACTCTTAACCTATCTCTAGGCCAAGTTAGTGTCTACAACACCGTACTTAACCTTTTCATGAATCTAAACCTCTCGATGCTAGATAAATATATTACTTACAAACTTCTCTATCGAGCTTGAATGCAAGAACAAGAAATGACAATAGGATAAACAAACTTTGATATTATTATTGCATTAGAACAAAGAAACAAGAAACAATCTCCTCTCACTAATATCTACAACCTTCACCTATCCCTAAGAAATTTAGAAAATATTGTCGTTAGGTACAATTCTTACGGAGAAGGGTTTCTCTAAAAATCGGTTGTCTAAACAATGTGGCCGGCTAGGGTATATATAATCTTAACCTAGGGCAAACCTTTCCTAAATAGACTCTAGCTTGGAGTAAGGAACAAGTCTTCTACATAAGATCTGATATTTCCAAGTTTGCCGCCTTCTAGAAGGTTTTTTCCCGTTTGATCTTTGACTTGGGCTTTTAGTGCGCTAGCCTGGTCCAATTGATGCGCTGCATCTTCCAGAATGTTCTCTATATTTTTATCTTTCATTGCGCCTACGATATCGATGCTGCAACTCTTGATGCTACTGCGTCCTTGTCCCCTGCCTCGGCCTCAACATTGTTTCACTGGTGCTTCGGCCCTGGATATTCCTACATATACAAAATATGTGATAATATCTGCATTCTCTATAAATTTCGACTTTATAAGTAGTGATAAGGAATATCCCATATTGCACAAAGAGTTGGTGTATAATAGATGTATAAAGTACCATGAGAAGGGTAGTAAATAACTGCCTTTTAGGCACTCATCACTTGCCTACAATATCGCTACTTATCCTTTGCTGCTGCCTCGACATCAGGTCCTGTCGCGGTAATAGTTTTTCCTACAAAGATACAAAAATGCAGTAAAACCTGCCTTTTTAGTAAATATCATCTTTATAAGTATAACCTCTAAATATCTCACATTAAGTATATACATCGGTCCAAGTAGGTGTAGAATTTGTGATTATTGCCCATGAAAGGTGTATAAAGTGATAGTGAGTTGAGCACTTATCACACCCCAAACACGAACTATTGCTTATCTTCAAGTAATGCAAACCATCAATTTGTCGAACCTTATTCTCCATTGGTATTATGTTTTCATCTATTCTCCCCACCATAACTATGTCTATTCTTTAGACTTAACCTTTTGGTTACTCAAGGGTTTTCCTAGAAAATAAGCCATAAGATTTTGTGAGGGTGTGCGTTTTTGTGGACAAGTTTGATTAAAGTCCTTCTTAGACAAACTCTAAGTTCAAGACAAATAGACTTGGATTTAGTATACTCTTCTTTAGAAACATCAATTTCTTGAGCCAATTTTGGGCACCTCAAGGATTGTGTTTTCTCATCAATATTTCCTTATTTCTTTTGCTATTATTTTAAGCATATTAGAGCCAATTTCGGGCACCTCTAGCATGAAGAAGAGTAATTCCTAGAGCCGGTGATAGGCACCTCTAGTCACATTCTAAAAATCTAAGTCTTTATAACCTACGAATTCCTATAGTCAAACAAGTCCCAAAATTGTTTATAAGATCAACCTCATAGCAAGCTTCTAAGTTTTCTCCTTAAGTATTCTAGGGTGTAAGTCCTCTAAACAGGACCTAACTATGGTATAGAGAAAGATTTCAATAGCCTTAAAAGAATAAACTAAGGCAATACTGTTGAAAAGCAGTGCAAAAGTATAGGCAACAAATTCAAGTAAGCTGATGGATATAGAAAAAATTCTAAAAAATCACTTAAATACTCTCTTTTCATGGCAAGGCCGCGGTAGTGAATTGCCTCGGTAGAGGCTCCACACCCCTAAACTCGAACCAAGCATTATCCTGAATGCTTATATCAGGAGCATATAGTAAGCAACAAAATATGAAAAGGAAACAAGTAATTATATAAAAGTAGCATAAAAAAATAATTAAATGGACTCCGAAGAGCTGCCACCGACAATCAATTTTCTAGGTCGTGCTGTTGATTGCTTCGTCTTTGGTGATGGTGATGATTGAGTTTTTGTTTGTCGTGGTGGCTGGACTCTTATTGGTGGTTCCCGTTGTATGGGAGCGTTCACTTCTTCTCGTTCTTCATCTTCGGCAACTTCCTCAGTGATCATTACATATGGTCCTCTATCATTCTCTGTATCTGCCCAGGCATGGTGAATACTTGTCCCGACAGCGGTTGAATTTTGGTGTACATAGTCATCTATCTCAGCTGATAGACTACCGATGATGATGGGGGATCGTGGAGGAGTGCTGAAGACTGCCCTCCACTTGGATGGTTGTCTGCTGGCAGATGATGCCGTGGCAGTGTCTGCTGTCCTAGATGGGCCAACAACATGAAATTATTGTTGAGGGCCTGTGGGAAAGAATGGCTTTGGTCCTCCTAGAGTTGGAGTCGTCTCTATGTAGGGTGTAGCTGTTACAGACATATTGGTGGGGAACTCTAGAAACTGCACCCCTTGACTGGGAAAGTTATGAAGCATCATTTGGGCAAGTTTGCTGTTGAAGTCCCTCTGATACTCCATGTATCGTTTCTGCCTAAAATCCATAGCTGCCATCTTCTGTAGTATCTCCTAGTACGGGTCTGTTGCGACAGTGGTGTGTGAAGTGTTAGGCATATTTGTTGTATATTGGGCCCCGACAGCTATGTCAATAGTGAACTGTTGAGGAGTTGCCTAGACTGGCTCTGCTTGTGTGATCTGCATGATTCTGTGGCAGAAGTCTCTAGTCCACCCTCGTCTATAGTTATGAATTCATCCGTTTCTGCCATTGGTACACTTGCAGTAGTACAAATTTCAGTAATTAAACAAGGGAAATATAAAGGTCCTCTATCCTTCTTACCACATTTGTAAATTTCCCTTAGAATAATTTCTCCAACATTGATGCTCCGTTTGTTGATGATTGATTGGATGAACACCAATCTCCTCCGGTCCATAGTGCTATTATGGGAGGTTGGGATGAGGCGTCTCTTGACAAAGGTGTTCCATAGCTTGGCCTCGGGCTTAAGATTTTGCCTTTCTACTGATCCTCAATGGTACCGGTTTCCCAAGGAGTATTCTCGTAGCATAGGTCGTCTTTTATCAACTCATAATCTTCAGTTGTTACATCCTCCATGAATTCATCATGGACATCATGTACAGGTGTAAGGTCGTAGAATAGGTTGATTGTTTCGACCTCAAGCTTGATAGGCCTGCCTCGATAGTGGGCATAAAGAGAGTCCTTGTTCGTCCCATACGCATAGAATTCTCGTACGATGGTGGCATGATAACGGTGTTATACTCGCTTACTGATTTAAAATCTTGTAATCTCATATGTAACCAATCATATCGAGCTTTAGGCAAAATAACGGTGTTTTGGTGGTCATATCGTTCCTTTAGATTATTCCAAAGAATAAGAGGATCTTTCACCATTAAATATTCAGATTTCAACCCCTCATGTAGCTGACGAAGAAGAATTATCATGGCTCTGGCCTTATCTTGAGCAGATTCTGCATTCCCCTCTTTAATAGTATTTCACAGGCCATTTGCATTTAGATGTATTTCGGCATCTAAGATCCGTGATAAAAAATTCTTTCCGGAAATATCAAGAGTCACAAACTCAATTTTTGCAAGATTTGTCATTAATATACTATAAAAGAAAAATAAAAAATTAGATCAACTCTATCTTAAGTATATATATATATATATAACAATCAAACAAAGATTTTAATCCTCATACATGACATTGTTAAACCACTCCCCAAGTTCCTTTAAAAAGAACCTCCTTTGAGACTAATAGCCTCGTAGAACAGGATGTCCAACCGATATACTTGGATTAAATTATCAAAACAAATAACATATTAACTAACAAAAAAATATTCATGGCAAGAAATAAACGCAAAATAACATTAAACAAAACAAGAATATACAAATGAAAAAATAAACAAACTTATTTTTTTAAAATTATAATCATCATCGTATATATATTATTTTATAAAGTGAAATATATAAGATAAAAGAAATAAACATACTGTATAAATCTTTGAAGAAACTTGAAATTAAAATCTTCTAAGCAAATTCGTGCTGATAACGTATTATTATTAAAATAAAGAGCAAGAATAAAATAGAGAAAAGAGAGAGATTTTATTGTATTCTCAAAGTAGGATTGTGTACAATACTTTCTCCAAAAGTCTATATTTATAGGCATGGGATGGAAACCCTAATTCAAATGGGTATTAAATCTTAATAATAAACCCCATTAAACCTTCCTCTAATACATAGATATTCACCATAAATAAAATATTCTTAACATTTAATTAATATTTTTGGATTTTATTTTTTTAATTTTGACCTTTATTATTTTAAAATATATATTTTAGTTATAATTCCAAAGTCTTTTAAAATATGTATACTCTTAATTTTTTCCCATTATAAATTGAAGAACTGTATAGTTAAAATAAAGAGAAAATTACCCACTAAAAAAATAAAATACAAAAAATTTAACATCCAATAATTTACTTTATAATTAAAAATATTTTTCACGACCCGAGTTTCGATACTCAGTGTCAGGTTAACCTGTGGTTTAGGCCTCGTGTTTAGGCCTTGAGGGTCTTGTTGGTCTTAAAGGTTGTAGTTTAGGTTGGGTTTGGATGGTGGCCCAAAAGGGTGTTTTGGTAATTAGATTAATGAGAGAAATGAGGGGGCAATGGGGGGTATTTTCTCTATATATGCAAAGAGGTGATATCACCACCATCTTTATCTCCTACATCCTTTTCTCTCATCTTTCTTCTCCTAAAATCCATCATCAATGGTTGATTTTTGAGGTTTTGCTACTTGAGAGAAGTGTGTTTGGCTTTGAAAGATCTATCTCGGGAGGTAAGCTTTGTGTTAAGTGGTGGAGGTAAGGTTTTTGGAGTGGTTTTGAGTTGAGAATAAGAATAGGTTTTTGAGAGTGAGTTAGGTTGGTTAAACGGTTATTTTCGCTTCCTTCAACCGTCCTAATAGTGCGGTAACTTCTTGATAATCTCCCCTTGTAGTAAGGGAGCTTAGTGAGCCATCTATAAGCTTGGGCAAAGAGAAGTCTATTGGAGTATTGTGGAGTTCTTCAGCTCATTTTGGGAGGTTGATTCACTTTCAAATCCTACGCATTTCATGTGCATCATCATTATTTGGTATGCTTGATTTGTTTATGATGATTGATTGAGTTTAGAGCTTATGCATGCTTTAATAGTGGATTGATTTATAGTTGATGTTATTGGGTAAAACTGATTAGAAACACACCTAAACACTCTTAGTAACTTTTAGGAATGTTTCTAGATTGGTAGGATTATATTTTGGGTCAGAACAAGTGATATCCGAGCTTCAGATTGTATTTTTTGGCCTTCGATACTAGTACACGGGTTTGAGTATCGGTACGCCTCTTTAGAAAGATGTGCAAATCCTCTCAAGGTTATCGGTACAAACAAAGGGTGTACCAATACGAGGTTGATATTTCAAATTCTAGTGACCATTTTGGGTATCAATATGCCTAAGAGTACCAATACGGACTTGGGGACCGATACTCAATATATGAGTACTGATATTGGGTATCAGTATGCAATATATGCATATCGGTACGCCATGTTTGGGGAATTACATCAAATGCAAAATTAGTATCGGTACAAGAGGGAGGATCGATACTCTCAAAAGGGGTATCGGTATGATAAGGGTTCATATTGATACCAATAGAGTAATCTGGTCATTTTTTAAGGTTTGAGTTGAGGGTTCAATAATTTGTGTTATGGGTTTCTAAAGATTAATTAAGTTATAAAATGGATCCTAAAACATGGAACTTGTATCTTTGATATGGATATGTTGGTTTATGCCTTGTATATTGGTCTTTAGTTTGGTTGTGGTATAGAGTGGTACAAAGATCCTCGGTGCATCGTGTTGGATGATTTGAGTCTTTGTTTGGTGGGATCCGAATACCCAATGAGTGAGTGTTTCCATACAATGAAGGTCTTCCAATGAGAGATTTCGGGTGATGTATTGAAGGTCATGCGATGTGAGATTCTGGATGATGACTTTGCTCGATGCAAAATTCCAAGCCCTACTCGATGTGAGATTTTGAGTGAAGACTTGATGCGAGATTCCGAGTATACTAGGTTGATGAGAGATTCTGAGCACTTCGACATGAGATTTTGGGCTAGATGAGTCTCCCAGTGTTGGATTGGCATTGGGCCTTACTTCTAAATTGGTTGTTTTATGCTTTGGTTGTATTTTTCATATCATGTGTTTAGGCGATTAAGGTAGAACCAATGTTTCATATCATATCATCATGTTCACATCTAGCTTGTAAATATTTATAATTCACTTGAAGCATAATCGATAGGTTGTGTACTTACTGAGATTTTATAGCTTAGTGTTTTGGAATGTATTTCCTTGCGTATGTAAGTAGATGGAAAGACGGGCGTGGCAGAGCACCATCATCGTAGAACTTTAGCATTGAGCGTTTGGTATAGTATAATTGCTAGATTAGTGAGCTATGTATTCGTATGATCATTTTTGTAATTATAACTCTGTTTTATTTAAGTTGTCCAGGTTAAATATTTTATCAAACTTGTATTTGAAGCTCCAATATTGTTTAGGGTTTGTTTAACTACTTTTTGATACTTAATGTCTTGGTTGACTTATGGTTTGGATTTTTAGAAAATGTGAAAAAAATTTATGAGAATTGGGTTGGGCTTGTTGCCCAAATGTGGCACTTGAGTTCGGGGTGTTATAATATTTATATTGTTTTATTTTATATAAATTTGAATCTTATATAATATAATATATTCATTTAATAAAAAAATGTCATGAGTTTAACTATACAAAAAATATTATAATATTTTTTAGCAAATTTATAAAATGAAATAACCCGGCCCTAAGAGGAGCATAAAAGAATTTTCCTATCGAAATTATAAATTTTAATCTCTAATAATTTATAACAATTTAAATATTTAATATGATTTGCAATTAAAAATAAGATCAAATTATACAAATATGAAAATAATAAGGTTTATTTTTTTGAATTATGACTAAATGGATTTAATGTGTACATATAAAAGACTAAATATGTTATTATATAAAATTTCATAATAATCCCATTAAATGTTTAACGGTTGAGTTAACTTTTTTTACAAAACATAAAGTTTACTTCACTTTTGTAATATTTAAAATTTAGTTGCTATTTTGTTTGTTTAATAAAGTTTAGTGACTGTTTTGGTACTTTACCCTAAAGATAATTATAATTTATAATCAACGAGAGTTGCTTCAAGGTATAAGCAGTTTATATCGTTTAAACATATCTTGAGTTCGAAGTTTTGTAATTATAATTTTTTTATTGATAGATACACCCATCAAACCCAAAAATATAATATATATCAATCTTAATTAATCGAGATAAGTTTTTAAAAATCAGAAGAACAATAAAAATAAATAAATATATAAACTAATTTTGGTTCTTAGGAGAATGTGTGGATCTCAATCAAATCATCAGGATTTTAGAAATGTCCCATTTAAAGGTGTCCTCAATTCGATTATACATCCCTTTTGTTGGGCTTATTGGACAAGTTATTCATTTTATATGTCGTGTTGTATTATTATACTTGTCAGTTAGAAAAAAATGTTTTGATAAAAATTTAAGAAAAAATACAAAAAAAAAGCTTGATTTATAAATTGGTCTCTAGAATTGATAATTATCCTTAATTTGATACCCGACTTTTACTGCTTTTACTACTTGAAAATCGATGTATTTCTCAACGTTCGTGTGCTAACATGACACTACTACAATCAAATTAGGTTGTAGTATGTGGAATTGATCGGTGATAAATGATTGTGTGATACTGATTAGTAAAAAATTAAATATCACGTGTTAGATTTTAATTAGTTGTTTAAATCTTATATTAATATTAAGGATCAATTAAGAAAAATATTTCCAAATTCAAGTACTAAAATTATCCAACAAAATTCATGTGCCAAGCTGAAAAAGATTGTTGAACTCAGCAGACGTTTGACATATTAAAGCGACTTTAAAAATCCTCTTAAAAGACTTTTCTTAATTTGAGAATATAATATATAAAAATATTATATTTAATATATTTACACGCTTAATATCTTCTGATTTATGGATAGGGAGAGAAAATGTTAAATAATACAAATATTGCATTCAATGTTTGATAAAGATATTGTATCTAATAATACAAATATTGCATTCAAATATTAATATTAACGTTTGCAATATGTTAAAAAATAATACAAGTCTCTCTCTTTTGTGATCTCTCTTCTTTGTTCATCTATTTTATTGTTATTCTTTAATTTATTCACAACATGTTATTAGCACGAGACTCTAACTAACGGAGGTGTTTTTCGTTCGAATCTTAAAGGGGTTATTGAAAAGAATTTGTTGTTAGCATGAATCAAAGATAAATTCTTATCCATTTATTCTATTTCAATTATTGATTATTTTTCTCTCTTGATCTTTAACTTGATTTTTACATTTTGAAAAATCATTGGTTAATTGGTGTTTGTGTAGCGATAGGGTGGCTCAATTATCGTGGTTCTAGTCAATAATTCAAAGAAAAGATTTTAAAAAGATATTAGTGACTAAATCTACCATATATCCAACTTAGCTTGGAAAGTCTGGCATGTTTTATTTATTTATCTCGATATAATGGATAATTAATTATTCTCAAATTAAGGGATGGTTGTTCAAAGCGTGAAATTTTCATGTATTTAAAATATAATGACATATACGAGTAGTGTTTTGCATCTATTTAATTTGAGATTTTTTTGTATTTAGTTATAATCAATATTTGTGTATTTTGAGGATGAAAGTTTATACTTTTAATTATGTTTTAAGTATTAAATGATATTTGAACAAATGTTAAATATTTAATTAATTAATATGTTTTTTGTTATGTTGGTTTAATCGAAGAACATTGATTGGACATCCCGTTCTGCAGGCTAACAGTCTCAAAGGAGGTTATTTTTAAAGGACCTTGTGGACTGGTTTAACAATACCGCGTATGAGGATTAAAGTTTTGTTCAAGTTACGAAAATAATCTTGATCCAAAAATTTTTATGGGAGGCATTCACTAAAGTGAATGAAGCATGATGTTTATTCCATGCGATTATTAGATTGGTTTCATTCCTTGAAGTGAATGTAAATATGATAATTCACTATATAGTTAGTGAATAAAACTCCGTTATGTTCCAGAGTATCACTGATGAGGATATGTTAGAAAAATATATTTCACTTTTCACACTTTAATATTATCCTATAGACACAATATAATGAAAATATTTTAAATACCTATTAGTCTTCGTTCTCTTCCCTAAAGGGAATGTGATATTTTATAGCGGAAAGAATAAATATCACATGAATAATTGTGGTCACAATTGAGCCCATAAAAAATAAACATGGATAAGATAATCCTTTTGAGAATGTTTATATCTACCAAAAGTGGGATTATAAAGATGACAAGAATGATTGAGATCATATCAAAATCTTTATGTTATCAATACAATGGTACAAACTATTGGTCTCGTACTTGTTAAACGCCGAAGTATTATGGACTTTAATCATAATCATGAATGATAAATGAAAGAAAATATAAACAGATTTTCTTTATGGAGAAAATAATTTTGGCATTGTTGATCCAACTTAATTGGATATTGTTAATTTTCTCATAACACTTGAAGAGAATAATTCACCATTTATTTTATTTCTCTTATAACCTCTAAAAGAAATAGTTGATATTTTATTTATTTTTTATGTTAATTTATTATTTATTTATATTAAGTTACTTTACATATTATTTATTTACGTTAATTTATCCTTTGAAAAATATGATTATTTCCGGAATAAAATATGCAATATGTGGCACCCTCGCCCTGGGTTAGAAGACGGAGGTGTCGATCGGATATTTGTACTTGTAATTTAGATCAATCTTGAGTTTAATTCTAAAACATTTTGATAATTTGTAAGTTAATTCAAGACAATTGAATGTAATACTTACCAATTTTGAGGACAATTTAAAACTTTTTCAATTACGATTAGGCTCGTCCACTCTAAATTAACTATCATTTCTATTCGATCTTACTATTCAATATTAACGTATTATCCATTTAAGTCCCCATATAGATCTTAATTCAAATAGTTTAATCACCCATAATATTATCTTATTGATCAAGTCAATTTTCACTTTCAAATTTAACTACATTAGCTATAGGTATCGATACCTCTATAGTGGTGGTATCGGAACAGGTATCGAACCAGGGTTCGATATAGGTTGTCTATGTTGACTCGTTAACCAAGGCTGGGTAGCCTAGTTCGATACTGGTATCGATACCAAATGTTATTAGAAGCTCCAATATCGAACCAGGTATCGATACTGGCCTTCTTCATGAATTCAAGGCTTAAGGTTGGGGGCTTGGTATCGAACCTAGCATCGATACCAAATGTTAAAGCCAAGGGTGGTATCAATATCCAAGCTAGTGGTATCGATACCCCTACTCGAAATGGGCAAATTTCAAGTCTTTCAAACACTTAGACACATTTCTAAATGCTTGCATTTAACCTCATTTCACCCCTAAACCTTAAGGGACATTTCTAACACACTAGGCATCTAGGGCAACTTACCTAGACCACTTATCAAGCCTAGATTCTTTAGCTCTAGCCATTAATCAAGCCAACACTTATGTTATATCATTTTTCTTCATGGCAATCAAGCTAACACCTCTTAGCTTAAATGCATGCACACCTACCATATACAAATGACAAAAACGACTCTAGATGCAATCCTATGCCATCTTTAATCCTTAAGGGACCGTTTTAACATGTTTAGGCTTCAACTAACAACCTAACCATTGCATCTATTTTCCAATCCAATGCTCATACTATTATCTAGATCAATTCTACTTTACCATGTCCATGGCCATTAATCAATTATACCTTAGCTACAAGTTAGACCACATGGCTCATCATTTGCATGTTAATACACAATACCCTAGCTAAATTTCATGAGCAATTCTCAACCATATCAAAAACTAGCCAATGCATGATGTTGCCTTATGGCTTACAAACCAAGTCGATTAACAAGCCACATGCACATATATATACAAATCATGGGACATGCCCTTAACTACATAGGCTAACAAAATATGCTTACTAATGCCACCGTAACTAGGAGTTAATCAAATACAAAATACCATACTCTAGCTTGCTTTGAGTCCTTGCTCTGGTTCAATCTCGATCTAACTCTTTAACTCATGAACCTGTTGTTTTGGGAAGGAGGAAACAAGAGGGTGTAAGTACTAAGAAGTACTTAGTGAGTCAGTCCTAGTCTAACCATATTAGACATAAACATATAGCAAATAACATGCTTAATCCAATCATCATATCAAGATCATGGCATTAAAAATGGCATGCTTCAATTAAGCAAATGTATCAATTCATGGCATTAGTTCTTACAATGTACAAGTTCAACAATAACCAATATCATAGGCAACATGCTTCCATGCTTACATTTCTATAATACCTATCAATGTCATGTCCAATATGCTCAAGCTAGCATAAAATCAATACACCTATCTTATTACTCATTTTCATTTCTCAAGTTCAATAACCATTCATAACAAGGGCTACACTTAGCCATATATTCATTTTCCAATGTCAAAGATCATTTCTCAATCAAGTGCTACTCATAGCAAAAATCACATTTCAATGCTCAATATCAATGGTCAAGTATCAATGTTTCCCAAGCCAATGCATGTACATACAATTTTACATTTAATCTTTAATTTCTCATTTTAGTTTAGTGTATTGCCTTGGTAGAGTAGAACTAGGTAAGCGGGTCAACAAGAGTGTCACGAAGACACTAAACAAGAGTAGCATAAAGGCACTAACAAGAGTATCGTAAGATACTAACAAGAGATACCCAAGGTATCTAACAATTGGTGACTAACCACCAATTCACGGTACCTATAGTACCAAACAAGAGTACCGAAGTAGTAAACAAGAGTGCTAAGCACTAAACAATGAGCTCATGATCCTAGGCATGTCGTACTACCTATGACTACTATAGACCAAGGCTCAATAACAATTCAATATCCATTTGAGCATTATTCGATTCATATAATCAAGTTCATTTTATCAAGAGCAAGTATTCCGTACATGCTAATACAAAAAGAATTATCATGCTTGTATCCTTTCATTTGTAGCAATCCAATTCATATGATCAATGCCAAGTATTCATAACATGTTATCAATTCATGTATACCATAACAACAATATCATGCATTTCATGCTATCAACCAATGTGCTTATCATTACATTCATACTTTATGTATGGTTTGCGTACCTACCATTCGTAGTCGTGTGCCGTTACTTACCTCGGTATTTCCAAGCAATGCATATGTGCTAAACTAGTTCTAGTAATCTAGCAAGCATGTCATATAATCAATCAAGTCATTTAACATTAGTCCTCCTTCCCTTTTTACCGAATACGTAATTAGTCAATTTACATGGCATATCCATTTCGATTAATAAAAAATGGTTAGGACCCTAGGTCCTAACCCTAAGGTTTGCCACACTCACAAGTTCTCTGAGATATCAAGGGTTGTAGATCGCAACCCCTTTGCCTCGTTTCCTCGTTGCTTTGAGCCTCTCTTGATCTTCAACTTCTTCTCTCGGGTTATCTAACAATCCATATACAATATCTATGTATCAATACACTTTCAATCATCTATTCCAAATGTTCTTAAGCTTAACAATTATAAACATGTGCATTACAGATAGTTTTGCTACACTTTGGCAAAACGATCGTATCTTCTACCTCCGATGTATGATTTTAGTCTATTTTACCTCGTTGGAAAGCTAGAAGAATCTTCTATAAGGATAAATTAATCCCACATTTTAATTTCTATTCGATTAAATCCAGAATTAATTCGAAACAGACCCGACCGGATTTCTGGGACTGCTCGGGTAGCCCTATAGAACAGCTTATATCTTTCTCTACCGAACTCGGATTAAGGCTTCGTAAATTTTCACTTAAACTAGGTATGCATAAGTATCATGGTTTAAAGTTTCAGCTCCAAATTCCTTAAATCACGATCTAGGTAAATTCTCAAAGTTGGCTACCCGAAGTGGTATTTTCTTGCCAATTTTGACTTGTAACCCATGGCTCTAATTTCCAATTTCTTGTTCTCACCATTTCTAGCATCAAAACCATAAAAATTAACACTAATTTAATCCTCTTTTTCATCAACATATCTAATTAACCAATACCCATTTGGAACTTATAAATTTTCCAAATTCAAGTTCTCTAACTTTATGTTCATGCTTCAAGAACTACACCCAATCATACATAATCCTTAACCTTGACATGAGAATATCTTAGAAGCATGTAAAATCCAAAACTCACGCTTTCAACATCTTAACTATGGAAAGAGGGACTTACCAAGCTATTTAAACTTGCTTTCTTAGCTAGATCCTCACCACATGCAAAGCTTTTAGGCCTCCCTCAATGTCTTCTTTCTACTTTCTCTCTCAAGTTTCTCCCTCTCTCTCCTTTCCTTGTTGTTGCCGTGAGAAATGAGGGAGAAAGGCTCAAATTTTAGCCACTTTTGTTTGTTTAATATTAAGGATGAAAGGTCTACTTTGCCCTTAATGAATTATCTAATGTTAGCTAATTACCAAGGATAGTTTAAGGAATATGGCTATTTGTCATGCAATCTCTTAGTTTCTCAATTAATTAAATTATGTCCATTGATTCTCATATATTTAACTCATGATTTTATTTTAACTTACATTATTCGAACCGTTTTCACTAACCCGATTTTTGGGGTGTTACAACTCTCCCCTCCTTAAAAAGAAATTCGCCCTCGAAATTACCTGAAGGGAACAATTGCGGATGTTGTGCTTTCATTGTGTCCTCGGGTTCCCAAGGAGCTTCTTCCTTTTTATGATTCCTCTAAAGGACTTTCACCAAAGGCACATTCTTGTTTCAAAGCCTTTTTATTTCCTGATCAAGGATCTGAACTGGTTCCTCTTCGTAGGACAAGTTGGAGTTCAATTCCAATTCTTCCGGTTCTAAGACATGAGAAGGATCAGATCGATACCTTCTTAGCATAGAAACATGGAACACATTGTGTATCTTGTCGAACTCACTAGGGAGAGCCAGACGATAGGCCATCGGGCCAATTCTTTCAATGATCTCAAACGGTCCAATGAATCGAGGGCTAAGCTTTCCTCTCTTCCCGAACCTGAAGACTTTCTTCCAAGGAGAAACTTTTAGGAAGACCTTGTCTCCTACATTGTACTAGATGTCTCTTCGTTTAAAGTCTGCATAAGCTTTTTGTCTATCGAAGGCTTGTTTCAATCTATCATGAATTATTCGAACTTGCTCTTCTATCTCCCAGATCATTTTAGGTCCCAAAACCTTATTTTCTCCCATTCCGACCAACACAAAGGAGTTCTACATTTCCTCCCATACAGAGCTTCAAAGGGAGCCATTTGAATCGATGCTTGATAGCTATTATTGTATGCAAATTCCACTAAGGGTAGGGACTTTTCACAATTCTTCCCAAAAGTCTATAACACAAGCACGTAGCATGTCTTCCAATACTTATATCACTCTTTTCGATTGACCATCAGACTGCGGATAGAAGGCAGTACTAAGATGCACTTTATTCCCAAGAGCCTTCTGCAAAGACTTCCAAAATTGGGATGTGAAATTCGGATCTCTATTAGAAATAATTGAGGTTGGTACACCATGTAACCAAATCACCTCACGGATGTACAGCTCGGCTAAGATCTCCGAGTTCATGTTCCTTTGAATCGGAATAAAATGTGTAGACTTAGTGAGTCTGTCCAAAATCATCCAAACAGCATCATTCTTTTTCGGTGTAACAGGTAATCCAATAACAAAATCCATTGTCACTCGGTCCCATTTCCACTCAGGCAATTCGATAGGCTAAAGTAGTCCTGTAGGAGCTCGGTGTTCAGCCTTAACTTTTTGACAAGTTAAGCATCGGGATACAAAGTTTGTGATGGCTGCTTTCATGCCAGGCTACCAATACAATGATTTCAAGTCTTTATACATTTTACAGAGCCAGGATGAATCGAGAATGAGCTTTGATGTGCTTCTTGTAGGATATCTCTTTTCAATTCCTCATTATTTAGGACACATACTCTATCTCTAAAGTAGAGCAATCCATTCGAATTGAGGGAGAATCCGACATTTAGATTTCAAATCAAGCTTTGAAGCAGTAGCCTAAATCTTAGAATCAGATTGCTGAAGATCTTTAATCCTCGTAATCAGATTAGATTGAACCTAGAGTTCAGAAAAATATCCTTGCTTTCGATATACTCGAAGGTGAGCATTAATCGAGTTTGGGGCTACAAGGAAATCCTTAAATCAAATACGATTACTCAAAGGAAGCTTATAACATTTCAAAATTATTAAATAGCTTACCCAAGGTCGGTTTACGACTAAGAGCATCGGCCACTACGTTGGCCTTTCTAGGGTGATAATCAATGACTAAGTCATAATCTTTTAGCAATTCCATCCATCTTCTTTGTCTCAGATTCAAATCCTTTTGAGTCAAGAGGTATTTAAGGCTTTTGTGATCAGTGTATAGGTAACACTTCTCACCATATAAGTAATGTCTTCATATCTTGAGAGCAAATACAATAGCAGCTAATTCGAGATCATGTGTGGGGTAGTTCAGTTCATGAGGCTTCAATTGTCTTGATGCATAAGCTAACACATTGTTTCCTTGCATTAGGACACAACCTAGTCCCGAGTGTGAAGCATCACTATACACAGTAAATTCTTTATCAGATTTCGGTTGAATAAGAACAGGAGCATGAGTCAAGGCTTGCTTAAACTGATCAAAGCTTCTTTGTTGGTCCTCTGACCATTCAAACAATTTATCTTTTCTTAGAAGTTTAGTTAAAGGCAAGGCAATAGTGGAGAATCCTTTAACAAATCTCCTATAATACCCGGCTAAACCAAGGAAACTTCTGACCTCAGTAACATTTCTCGGAGGTCTCCAATCCAGAATAGTTTGTACTTTCTTAGCATCAACTTTGATTCCTTCTGTCGAGATAACATGGCCAAGGACTGACACTTCCGATAACAAGAACTCACACTTGGAGAACTTGACAAACATTTGACGTTCCCGAAGTGTCTGTAATACAATTTGAAGGTGTTCTAAGTGTTCCTCCTTGTTTCGAGAATACACCAGAATGTCATCAATAAAGACAACCACAAACTTATCAAGATAAGGCTTGAACATTCGATTCATTAGATCCATGAATACAGCTGGAGCATTGGTTAGCCCAAATGACATCACCAAGAATTCAAAATGGCCATATCGAGTTCTAAAAGCCATTTTAGGAACATCTTCCTCTTTTACTCTCATCTGATAGTACCCCGATCGAAGATCAATACGAGAAAATACCGTAGCATTCTTGAGTTGATCAAATAGATCTTCAATCCTAGGCAAAGGGTAATTGTTCTTAATGGTCACCCGATTCAATTGTCGATAGTCAATACAAAGCCTCATAGTGTCATCTTTCTTGTTTACGAACAAAAAAGGAGCACCCCACGGAGAAGAGCTAGGATGTATGAATCCTTTATCTTGTAGCTCTTGGAGTTGCTTTTTGAGCTCCTTAAATTCTATTGGTGCCATTCTGTAAGGAGCAATCAATACCGGATCAGTCACAGGCTGGACTTCGATCCCAAATTTTACTTCTCCGGTTGGAGGAAGATCAGGTAGTTCCTCCGGAAAAACATCAACGAACTCGGATACCACTGGAATCTTTGGCAACCCGAAGTCATATTCATCTTGCATAACCATCGCAGTAAAGATCAAAGTTGGCTTTTTATCAATTAGGAGAATCGATTCTTTTCCCAATCCTCGAAGATACAATCTTCGATTCTGACAATCAGTCCAAGCTTCATGTTTGGTCAGCTAGTCTAACCTTAGTACTAGGTCAAACTCACATTCTGGTAGTACAAATAGATCAATTCGAAAAGGAATATTTCGAATTGTGATCGGGGAGTCTTTACAAATAAGATTAACATTCATTATTCCTCCTATTGTGTTTGATACTACAAGACCCGTATCAACATTTTCAGGCTCTGACTTAACCTTTACAAGCATTCTAGAACATACAAAGGAATGAGTAGATCCTGAATCTATTAAAGCATATGCAGGGCTTAAATTTAGTTCAATGGTACCTGCAATCACGTCGGGAGACTCTTCCTTCTCTCTACCACGAACATGGTACATTCTAGCAGGAGCTTGAGATCCTTGACGAGGAGGGGCTGATTGACGGTCTTTTTCAATACTCTGATTCCCAGAATGGGCCTGTCTCGGGCCCTTGTTTTGGTTCTGAGGTGGAGTACTCTGATAGGCACGAGACTGAGGTGTGCCTCTATTAGGATTCTGGGGGCAATCCCTAACAAAGTGGTCTGATCCACCACATGCATAACACAGCTTCATCTGGAGTCGACAAGGACTAGCATGGAATTTATGACAATAATGACAAGCAGAAGCTTTTCCAGAGTTCCCTGTGCTATGAACAGAAGCAACCGGGCGGATGGTCTATTGGCCGACTGAGGTCTAGGCACATAGTTAGTTTTGAACTCATTACGATAGGTTGAGGAACCCTCTTTTTGTTGCTTGGCTCTCTTCACCTTCCAATCTGACCTATCCTCCCATTTACGTTTCTTATCATCTCTATTTCCATCCTTTCTCTTTTACGAAGCTTTCATTTTAGCTTTAGTAGCAATAGCTCGATTGACTAAAATCTGGAAGTCAGTAATTCCCAGAGTAGTGAACATAGGGCTCATCACATCATTCAACCCATCTATAAATATTTGACATTTTTGTTTCTCAGTTTTGATGTACTCTGCACCATACTTGCAGTACTTATAAAAGTCTGCCACGTACTGTTCAATAGGCCTATTAACCTGCTTCAGGTACAAGAATCGTCTTCTCCTTTCGGCCAAGTATTGCTCACTAATGTATTTCTTCTTGAACTCCTCTACAAAGAAGTCACATGTGATAGAATCGGTAGGAGCAGTCAAGGTCGTAGTTTTCCACCAGCTCAAGGTTTCATCAGCTAGAAGCGATATAGCACATTCTAGTTTATGTTCATCTGAGCACTGTAATTGTTTGGTCAGGATTTGGGTGGTCCTCTCTAACCATTGTTCAGGCTCTTCAGGCTTTTCCTCGTTAACACCCGTAAAGGTAAAGGCTCGGTAACGGGCAAGTTTCTCGATGGGTGCCCTTGGTACAACATTAACAGGAGCAGGAGGACGATCCTACCTCAGATCAGATACTAACTGATCAAACATTCCTTTCATATTCAGGAGGCATTCCCTTTGAACATCTTGTATTACCGGAGCTACCTGCTTAGGGGCAGCTTCCACCGGTGGTGGTTTTTGTTCTAATAGAGGATTCGGTTCCATCCTCAAGCTTTCATTCTCATTAGACGATCCTTCGGGACTTTAATCTCCCAAGGCAAGTCTCGTATCAACCATACTACAAAATTAGACAAAATACTATTCACATAAGCAAGAACACAAGCAAGTACGGTATAAAACTCCTAGATGGCATAGTTCAATCCTATATGATGCATGCACATTTCTTTCGGTCCGAGAATCATTCAACTGAAAGCTCTGATACCAAAAAAATGTGGTACCCTCGCCCCGGGTTAGGAGACGGAGGTGTCGACCGAACATTTGTACTTGTAATTTAGATCAATCTTGAGTTTAATTTTAAAACATTTCGATAATTTGTAAGTTAATTCGAGACAATTGAATGTAATACTTACCAATTGGGGCGGCAATTTAAATTTTTTCAATTACGATTAGGGTCGTCCACTCTAAATTAACTATCATTTCTATTCGATCTTACCATTCAATATCAACGTACTATCCATTTAAGTCCCCATATAGATCTTAATTCAATTAGTTTAGTCACCCCCTAATATTATCTTATCGATCAAGTCAATTTTCATTTTCAAATTTAACTACATTAGCTATAGGTATCGATACCCCAATAGTGGTGGTATCAGAACAGGTATCAAACAGGGGTTCGATATAGGTTGTCTACGTTGACTCATTGATCAAAGCTGGGTAGCCTGGTTCGATACTGGTATCGATACCAAATGTTACTGGAAGCTCTAGTATCGAACCAGGTATCAATACAGGCCTTCTTCATGAATTCAAGGCTTAAGGTTGGGGGCTTGGTATCGAACCTAGCATCGATACCAAATGTTACTGCCAAGGGTGGAATTGACACCAAAGCTAGTGGTATCGATACCCCTACTCGAAATGGACAAATTTCAAGTCTTTCAAACACTTAGACACATTTCTAAAGTCTTACATTTAACCTCATTTCACCTCTAAACCTTAAGGGACATTTCTAACACACTAAGCATCTAGGGCAACTTACCTAGACCACTTATCAAGCCTAGATTCTTTAGCTCTAGCCATTAATCAAGTCAACACT
Organism: Abelmoschus esculentus; assembly: GCA_035048815.1. Classification (NCBI taxonomy): domain Eukaryota; kingdom Viridiplantae; phylum Streptophyta; class Magnoliopsida; order Malvales; family Malvaceae; genus Abelmoschus; species Abelmoschus esculentus. The sequence continues at coordinate 12,327,038 of JAUCBN010000007.1, read as the reverse complement.
TATGTTATTTCATTTTTCTTCATGGCAATCAAGCTAACACCTCTTAGCTTAAATGCATGCACACTTACCATATACAAATGACAAAAACCACTCTAGATGCAATCCTATGCCATCTTTAATCCTTAAGGGACCATTTTAACATGTTTAGGCTTCAACTAACAACCTAACCATTGCATCTATTGTCCAATCCAATGCTCATACTATTATCTAGTTCAATTCTACTTTACCATGTCAATGGCCATTAATCAATTATACCTTAGCCTTATGACCTACAAGTTAGACCACATGGCTCATCATTTGCATGTTAACAAACAATACCCTAGCTAAGTTCCATGAGCAATTATCAACCATATCAAAAACTATCCAATGCATGATGTTGCCTTATGGCTTACAAACCAAGTCGATTAACAAGCCACATGCACATATATATACAAATCATGGGACATGCCCTTAACTACATAGGCTAACAAAATATGCTTACTAATGCCACCATAACTAGGACTTAATCAAATACAAAATACCATACTCTAGCACGCTTTGAGTCCTTGCTCCGGTTCAATCTCGATCTAACTCTTTAACTCGTGAACCTGATGTTTTGGGAAGAAGGAAACAAGAGAGTGTAAGTACTAAGAAGTACTTAATGAGGCAGCCCTAATCTAACCATATTAGACATAAACATATAGGAAATAACATGCTTAATTCAATCATCATATCAAGATCATGGCATTAAAAATGGCATGCTTCAATTAAGCAAATGTATCAATTCATGGCATTAAAAATGGCATACTTCAATTAAGCAAATGTATCAATTCATGGCATTAGTTCTTACAATGTACAAGTTCAACTATAACCAATATCATAGGCAACATGCTTCCATGCTTACATTTCTATAATACCTATCAATGTCATGTCCAATATGCTCAAGCTAGCATAAAATGAATACACCTATCACATTACTCATTTTCATTTCTCAAGTTCAATAACCATTCATAACAAGGCCTACACTTAGCCATATATTCATTTTCCAATGTCAAAGATCATTTCTCAATCAAGTGCTACTCATAGCAAAAATCACATTTCAATGCTCAATATCAATGGTCAAGTGTCAATGTTTCCCAAGCCAATGCATGTACATACAATTTTACATTTAATCTTTAATTTCTCATTTTAGTTTAGTGTATTGCCTTGGTATAGTAGAACTAGGTAAGCGGGTCAACAAGAGTGTCACGAAGACGCTAAACAAGAGTACCACAAAGGCACTAACAAGAGTATCATAAAGATACTAACAAGAGATACCCAAGGTATCTAACAATTGGTGACTAACAACCAAATCACGGTACCCAGAGTACCAAACAAGAGTACCGAAGTACTAAACAAGAGTGCTAAGCACTAAACAATGAGCTCAAGACCCTAGACATGCCGTACTACCTATGACCACTATAGACCAAGGCTCAATAACAATTCAATATCCATTAGAACATTATTCGATACATATAATCAAGTTCATTTTATCAAGAGCATGTATTTCGTACATGCTAATATAAAAACAATTATCATGCTTGTATCCTTTCATTTGTAGCAATCCAATTCATATGATCAATGCCAAGTATTCATAACATGTTATCAATTCATGTATACCATAACAAAAATATCATGCATTTCATGCTATCAACCAATGTGCTTATCATTACATTCATACTTTATGCATGGTTTGCGTACCTGTCATTCGTAGCCGCGTGTAGTTACTTACCTCGACATTTCCAAGCAATGCATATGTGCTAAACCAGTTCTAGTAATCTAGCAAGCATGTCATATAATCAATCAAGCATTTAACCTTAGTCCTCCTTCCCTTTTTACCGAATAGGTGATTAATCAATTTACATGGCATATCCATTTCGATTAACAAAAGATGGTTAGGACCCTAGGTCCTAACCCTAAGGTTTGCCACACTCACAAGTTCACCGAGCTATCAAGGGTTGTAGATCGCAACCCCTTTGCCTCGTTTCCTCGTTGCTTCGAGCCTCTCTTGATCTTCAACTTCTTCTCTCGGGTTATCTAACAATCCATATACAATATCTATGTATCAATACACTTTCAATCATCTATTTCAAATGTTCTTAAGCTTAACAATTATAAACATGTGCATTACGGACAGTTTTGCTACCCTTTGGCGAAACGATCGTATCTCCTACCTCCGATGTCTGATTTTAGTCTATTTTACCTCATTGGAAAGCTAGAAGAATCCTATATAGCGATAAATTAATCCCATATTTTAATTTCTATTAAATTAGCTCTAGATTTCATTCAAAACAAACCCGACGGATTTCTGGGACTACTCGGGTAGCCCTACGGAATAGCTTATAACTTTCTCTACCGGACTCGGATTAAGGTTCTGTAAATTTTCACTTAAACTAGGTATACATGAGTATCATGGTTTAAAGTTTCAGCTCCAAATTCCTTAAATCCCGACCTAGGGAAATTCTCAAAGTTGGCTACCTGAAGTGGTATTTTCTTGGCAATTTTGACTAACTTATAACCCATGGCTCTAATTTCCAATTTCTTGTTCTCAGCATTTCTAGCATCAAAACCATAAAAATTAACATAAATTTAATCCTCTTTTTCATCAACATATCTAATTAACCAATACCCATTTGGTACTTATAAATTTTCTAAATTCAAGTTCTCTAACTTTATGTTCATGCTTCAAGAACTACACCCAATCATACATAATCCTTAACCTTGACATGAGAATATCTTAGAAGCATGTAAAATCCAAAACTCAAGCTTTCAACATCTTAACTATGGAAAGAGAGACTTACCAAGCTATTTAAACTTGCTTTCTTAGCTAGATCCTCACCACATGCGAAGCTTTTGGGCCTCCCTCAATGGCTTCTTTCTACTTTCTCGCTCAAGTTTTTCTCCCTCTCTCCTTTCCTTGTTGTTGCCGTGAGAAATGAGGGAGAAGGGCTCAAATTTTAGCCACTTTTGTTTGTTTAATATTAAGGGTGAAAGGTCTACTTTGCCCTTAATGAATTGTCTAATGTTAGCTAATTACCAAGGGTAGTTTAAGAAATATGGCTATTTGTCATGCAATCTCTTAGTTTCTCAATTAATTCAATTATGTCCATTGATTCTCATATATTTCACTCATGATTTTATTTTAACTTACATTATTCGAACCGTTTTCACTAACCCGATTTTTGGGGTGTTACACAATAAATCATGGTGATTTATACTTTAGCAGATAGTACAAATACTCACACTATACTTAAGCATAAGAAATATTCTCATTTAAATACAAGCTAAAAATATGAGTACTATTTCTCAAAGTAGTAAAATATCAATACTTTGGAAGAGCTCTTGAGAGTCTATCTTTGATAGATAACCGATTTGATATGACATGCTATATTTAATATATTTTATTTCCTAAAGTGTGTTACAAAGCACTTTTTTTTCATTTCTCGAAGTGAATGAAATAAAACACAAGTTAGAAGGTGCATAATTATTAATATTTTCTCATTTTGAATACAAAAGAATAATGTGAGTACTATATTCAGAAATACTAATATCACAGAAGGCTCTGACTGAGCAAATATGTTATTGACAAATAGAACTTTATTCCATATTTATAGTGCATTATACTCGTCAAAGTTGTAAAGAGACTTAGTGAGTTTTAAAGATATTTGTAGAAATATATTTAGAATATTAGTTAAGAGAATGTTAACTATTTCACTATTACGAGTATAACTCAAGGCAATAAGAAAATCTTGACAAAATTGCGTGCACTGCCATCCATATTGTACTACAAAAGAATTAGTAAAAATTGAAGTTCATACTATTGTAAGCTAGATGGTTACTAATAATTTTAATTGGTATGATTGGTTGGTTCATACTTGTTCAATTATGATTCAAAACTTTGTTGACACTTTCATGTGATCATTTATTAAAGAACTAAAATTTTCTTTAAGGTAATTTTTTCATTCGATACTTGCTATCAAAGTTACCTAAATATTTAATCATCATCAGCTAAGATAGAGTGTAAATCTATTAACTTTCTGGAATGGATAAAAGGTGATATATGTGGGCCCAAAAACCTTTCTTACACCCATCCAAATATTTTACGATTTTAACCGATGCATCGACTAGATGGTCATATATATCCTTCTTATTAACCCGTAACTTGGTATTTGCGAGGGAGGTTACTTGCTCAGTTGATAAAATTATAAGCAAATTTTTCAGATTATCTTATAAAGATAATCGGTCTTGATAATGTTGATGATATGTCATTTTATATATAATATCACTAATTTGCATCAAACTAACAAATAATCATAAGTTCTCCCCATTACAAAAGGTTTTTGGTTAGGAAACAAATATTTCTCATCTTAGATTTTGTTAGTTTACGGTATATGTTCTAATTGCTCTACCTCAATGCACAAAGATAAGTTCTGTTGGGAATATATGCCAGATTTAAATTTTCTTTGATAATTAAATATCTTGAGATTCTGATAGAGAATTTATTTATAGCTCGATTTACTAAGTATCATTTTAATGAGTCAGTTTACCCAAAATTAGGAGAGAAAATAAAATAGATGAAAAAAGAAATAAGTTAAAATGAATTATTATTTTCTTAGTTTAATCCATGTATTCAACAATGTGAACTATAAGTTCAAAGGATAATTCATTTAACAAATCAATTGTCAGATGATTTTGCTGACCCTAAAAGAGTGACTAAGTCACGTGTACAATCTATGAATGTCCTGATTAAATTCGATGTCCTAAAAAGACAAACTTTAGTTGTTAATGAGTCTAGCTTATGCCTTTAACACGGTATACAAGTAGGTTCTAAAGATAAAAATACTTGGAAAAGAAAAGAAGCTATATTTTATGATGTTATGATCGAGGAATCAACGTATTATGAAATTATCTAAAAGAGATTAAAAGGTTTCCAATGGAGACATTGACATAAATCAAGTACCTGATAATAAAGAGATCTCACTAGATTATGTCATAAGTGGAACTGAAATCAAACCGGCGTTGGTAATACATTTGCATACAATATAACACTATAGATTTTATTTGATAATGTAGATCATGAATCATTGTTCACTAGACAATATAAACAATGAAATGATTAACCAATATGGAAAGAGGCAATTGATGCGAAATTAAAAATATCTTTTGAACAGAGAAGTATTTGGGTCTATAACTCGTACAGTGAAATGTGTAAAGCTCGTTGATATAAATGAGTCTTTATGAGAAAGAGAATCAAAAGGGGAAATCACGAGATATAAGCCCATTTGGTTGCATAAGGATTCTCACAAAGACATGATATTGATTATGAGGAAACATATTCGTCGGTGTTGGATGCAACTACTTTATTTTGATAAGTCTAACAATAAATAAAATTACTCAATTTTCGCCTAATGGATGTTGTTACACCCTATTTGTATGGGCCTCTTGATAGTAATATTTACATGAAACTTATGGAAAGATTTAGATTACCAGAAGCAATTAATTCAAGTTCTCGAAAATATTATTCAATCATATTTGTTGACATATTGATTTTGATATAATAATTGAAAAATATTTTATACTAATTTGACAAGAATTCAAAAATGGTTATTAGGTTCAAACAACTTGATAATAAGTTTAAAAAGTTTTTGAGAGTTTTTAGAAGTTTCGAAACTTTCACTTAAGGTTTTGAAACCACTCAGGCAGAATGACCTTTTTCTTGAAACCTTAGCAAAGGTTTCGAAACCTTGGTTCTGTAACAACTATATTTTTGCATGGTTCCGAAACCTCTGTGCAGGTGAAAATTTAATGTTCAACTTTATGACTTCTCAACGGCTCCAAAACATCTCCAACGACTATAAACGGCTAGAATATAAATTAGGATGATAAAAAGAAGTCTCAAGCATCAAAAGAAGACCAATGCTTCATTGTCAACAATAATATGATCAAACAAATATCTTAGAGCTTTAATTTCCATTCTTTTGGGTAAACAACAATTGTGAGCCTAATGTTTATGTATGCTCAAGTGTCTTAGGTTTGGGTGAGAGCTTAGTTGCAAATAAATAGCCTTATTAGAAGGATTATCAAAGTTTACTCAGTTTATCTCTTTGTTGAGAGGATTCCCAAAGTTCGGGTTGTGAACTTTGGATGCTTGATTCGGGTTTGAATCAAGGTTTATAAGGTTAGCCTGTAACATCCCGGTTTTGAGGTTAGGTTTTGGGTATTAGTTAGGGGAATTCGATTCGGGTCGAATCGGGTTCTTCAATTCGTTATTCCGGGAAAAATTAAAATGATAATATTTTAATCGGACAAGTGTTAATTTTGTGAAATAATTTAGAAATATTAAAATAATGTTTTAAAATTAGAGGGATGTTATTTAAACTTAATTTGATTTTTAATTAATCTTAATTTGACACTAGTGACTATATTGTAAATTTTGAAAAGATTATGGGATTTAATGTGTGATTTTCAAAAATTGACATTTTAGTGACTAAATTGGAAAACAAGCTATACTTTGAATCCTTAGAAGGTCATAAACCCAATTTATTTTTATTTAATGATTTATCCACCAAAATGATTTTTATTTATTTTATTAAAAGATGATAATTCATTTTCTCTCTTAACTACTTATTTTCTCATTTTTTCTCCCATATTTTTTCTCCATTTTTTCTCAATCTCCTCCAAATTTTTCCATAACTTGCTGATTTCTTCATCATTTTTAACAAATTTATTTCATTTTACTCATCTTTTCATTCTCTACAAAACCTACTCACCAATTTTGCAAAATCAACATCCATTTTAAAGAAATCAAGGGAGAATTTCTCATCTTTTGGTAGAGTAAATCTCTAAGGTAACTTTGCTGATTTCTAATCTTTTTCTAAGGTTCTTTATTGAAATTCCCAAGTATTAGCTTGCTAATCAATAATTGAAACTTGATTTTATGTTTTTAATTCTAGATCTATGGATTTTATGGAGGTTTTTGTGAAATCTTTTTAGATCTCAATTAATATTGTAATTAGGTTGTTTTATTCATGATATTATGTCAATTAAATGATTAAATGAGTCTTGAATTGATGGTACATTAATTTAATCCCAGAATAATATAATCAGTATGGTTTTAAGGTAATTTTCGGTTGTTTTAGGGGTTGTTTTAGGTGTTTTAATGTTGCTAAAGGTATAAGGATGATTTGCATGTGTTTTTAGATCATAATTGAAGTGGATTAGATGTTCGAATCATTAGATTATGGGCTGAAGTTGTTTCGGACGCGTTTCGGTTAGTTTTCGGTCTTTTCGGCTAAGTTTTCGATAGTTTTATGGTAATCGGATGTGGCTGTTGTTTTGAGCATATTATTGTAACCCCCTTAGCCCGGCCTATACAGAACCGACACTAATGGTTTACACGGGGAATATCAAACCAAACCCGTGAAGGTCCGATTCGATAAACAACCCTAAAACCGTTATATTTTTTCTCTTCTAGATGCATAATTGTATTCCTACATGTCAAGGTCTCATACAAGGCATTAACAAAAACAATCCGATCATAAACAAACATCCGATTAAACACTTAAGTAAATTAAGGACTAAAACGTAAAACTTTTTAATTTTAATAACAAAGTAGAAATTCTTTTCATCAAAGTTCAATTAAACATACGAGTATTCCCCACGGAAAATTTCAACTTAAACGGAGCATTCTAACTTCATCAATTACATGTTTCACTAATTTAGGGACCAAAATGTAAATCTTTCAAACTATAAGGACTTCTTTCAAATTAAGTTAGCCAACTTGAAATTAAATCAACTTTATGCATCCATATGAAATTTCAGCTCAAAATAACATCTGTAGATACCCTAATTGAACAAAGAAAGGTATTCGGGACTAAAATACAATTTTCAACAACTATCAATTTCTAGCAGCCAAAGGTTTCGAAACTTCCCTGAAGGTTTTAAAACTTTTCGCGTCCAGTAACTTTCCAAAATTGAAATTACCCGCAAGGTTTCGAAACCTTCCTGAAGGTTTCAAAACTATTTCGCAAAGGTTTTGAAACCTTACCTAAGGTTTCGAAACTTTAGGTCTGGAACCTAAAAATTCCATCACACTAAGTGAACATCATCGGCTCAAACACAACCGTCAATCCCTATTAACTATATGAATTAATCCTAAGCATAAATAGCAACATATAACACATGATTATCAACGTCAAGAACATCAAGCAAACTATAGGCATGCTACCTAGAACATGATTAAAAACATAACGACCATGCAAGTACATGCTTCAACAATCCAAACATCACCATAGTTCATCAATTAACAACCAAGCAACATAGGTCTTATTTCAATATAATCCAAAGTCAAGTTCACACTCCTCACATCGGTTGGATTTACACATTGGCAAGCCCAAACTTATTTGTCAAAACATACCGAATTTGAAGCAACCTTTCCCCTTGGTTTCCTTGCTCCGAATATAGTCCCGAGTTCCTTTATTTTTTTGCAAGGATGAAAAGAGAGCTTAAGCAAACATGCTTAATGAGGAAGCTCTACAAAAGATCATCAATGCATCTATTTAAAACCATAAAGAAATCATAGTTTGCAACACATCATTAAAAACATGCATGCTTAACATTCCACGTCCATGTTTATAACATCAAATCACTTTTTTGAGTATGTTCAACATTATCAATACATTTCATGAATGATGCACAATGTTCTCTTTTAATCCATGTATGCATATTGGCTTCTAGTGATCACTTATTGTGAACCTTAAGTTCACTGAATACACGGATCCATTGTTAGACACCATTAGACTAGTCATGACACTAAGTCACCATTATAGCACTACCACGCACGATTGGGCACATAGTCACCCTTGTTACGTGTAGGCGGCTCTACCGCGCGCGATTGGACACAAAGTCACCCTTGTTACGTGTAGGAAATATTATTTATTCTCAATAATGTTTATAGTGCACTTAAGACAATCCTAATGACATGTCATTCGTATTCGAATCTAAAGTTAGTGTCACTAAGCCAATATCATAATCAAATATGCATGATAATTTGTTGCTCATAATGCATGCATAATATGTTCACAAATGAACCAAATGTCATACCCAATGGCACCATTAATTTCATGGCAAATAACCACATAATATTCCAATTCATTTTCAGCTCATAATACATCCATAATGTGCTCAACAAATGAACCGAAAGTCATGCCCAATGGTACCTTTAATTTAAAGGCAAATAACCACATATATTTCAAATTCATTTTCCATGTTTTCCTTAACAATGTATGTGTTTTTAAACCATGCATTTTCACCAATTATCTCATGCATGAACAAATTCAAAATCATGTTTATGCATTTCCAAAAATCTCATTGCATTACCAACATCAATGTCTTTACCGAATGTAGTCGAAGCTCATGTTAATATATCAAAAATATTTACTTCACTTACTCTTGAACTATGGAAAGTTGTTACACTCTTCCATAGTCCCCAAAACATAACTGTACCAATACGATTCGCTTTAAGTCTGAAAAACACTCACCGACAAGCAAAACGAGCCTTCGTTGATGCTTCGATGGCAATAGCAATGCACCAGCCTCTTATGCATATTCTTGCACTAACTCTACATCATTAAAACAGAGCATATTCACATCATAACATGCTCAAACCAGCAGCCATATCAAACCTCCACAAAATTACTGAAAACTTAGGCGAAAAGACCGAAAACTAAGCTGAAACGCATCCGAACAACATCAGCCTAAACCTAATGATTCAAACATCTAATCCACTTCAATTATGAACCAAAAACACATCTAAGCCATCCTTATACCTCCAGCAACATTAAAACATCTAAAACAGCCCCTAAAACAACCGAAAATCACCTTAAAACAATATCGATTGCATTATTTCGGGATTAAATTAATGTTCTATCAATTGAAGACTCAATTAATCATTTAATTGACTTAATAACACAATTAAATTCATCTAATTACAGCATTGAATGAGATCTAAAAAGATTCCACAAAAGCATTCATAAAATCATTAGATTTAGCATTGAAAACATAAAATCAAGTTTCATTTAAAGATTAGCAAGCTAATACTTGGGAATTTCAATAAAAAACCTTAGAAAAAGAGTTAAAATCCAGCAAATTACCTTTGAGATCTATCCACCAAAAAGATGAAGTTTTCTCTTCTTGATTCCTTGCAAATTGGTGTTGATTTGATAAAATTGATGGTTAGGTTTTGTAAAGAATGGAAAGATGATTAAAATGAAGCAATCTTTGTGGGAAAAAATGGAAAAATCAGCAAGAAATTGAAGAAAATAGATGAAGGAAAATGGATAGAAAATGAGAAAAAAAGATGAGAGAAAAAATGTAGTTAAGTGAGAAAATGATTATCATCTTTAATTAAACTAATTAAAAAGCATTTTGGTGAATAAATCATTATTAAAAATTAAATTTGGTTTATGGACCTCTAAGGATTCTACGTATAGCTTGCTTTCCAATTTAGTCACTAAAATTAACAATTTTCGAAAATTATAATTAAATCCTCCATTATTTTTCCAAAAATTGCAAATTGGTCACTTATGCATAATTAAGCATAATTAAAAATCAATTTAAAGTTCAAATTACATTCTTTTAATTTTGGAACATCTTTTTAATATTTTTAAACCATATTCCAAAATTATTATTTTTCTAATTAAAAATATTCTCATTTTATATTTTCCTGGAATAACGAACCGGAGAATCTGATTCGACCCGAATCGAATTCTCCTAACTAAAGCCCAAACTACTAACCCTAAAATCGAGATGTTACAACTCTCCCCCTCTTAAGAAAATTTTGTCCTTAAAATTTTACCTAAAGCAAACAAGTGAGGAACTGCTCCTCCATACTTTTTTCCTTGTCTCCCAAGTTACCTCTTCGACACCTTGGTGTTTCCAATGCACTTTAACCAAATTTATGGTCCTTCCTCGAAGAACTTTTGTATCCACATCCAAAATCCTCACTGGTTCCTTCTCATAACTCATATTCGTTCTTAACTCAATCTCCTCTACTAGAACAACATGAGAAGGATCTGAACCATACTTACGAAGCATCGATACATTAAAAACATAATGCATCCAACTCAGCTCCACCGGTAACTTCAACCGATAAACAACAAGACCAATTCGCTCTAACACCTCATATGGTCCAATAAAACGAGGGCTCAACTTACCCCTACGTCCAAACCTTATCACCTTCTTCCACGGAGAATCTTAAGAAACACTTTATCTCCAACATCATACTCTATCTCTCTACGTTTTAAATCGGCATAGGACTTCTGCCTATCCAAAGCTTTCTTAAGTTTAGCATAAATAAACTTAACCTTCTCATCCGTACCTTTTAAAACTTGAGGCAAAGAAACATACTTTTGCCCAACTTCTTTCCAACACAAAGGTATACAACACCTACGCCCGTATAAAGCCTCAAACGGTGTCATCTGTATACTCGCTTGGAGCAATTGTTATATACAAACTCCACCGAAGGCAACTGTTTCCCCCAAGAACCTTGAAACTCAATGATGCAACACCTCAACATATCCTCCAAAGTCTGAATAACACGTTCAGACTGGCCATCTGTCAGAAGATGATAAGCAGTACTAAACTAAGCCTTGTACCCAAAGCAACCTACAAACTCTTCTCAAGACATAGAGATAAAACGCGAATCTCTATCTGATATGATCAACTTAGGCACACTATGCAACTTCACCACCTCAAAAACATACAACTCTACCAACTTATCCATAGAACACGTCGTATGCATGGCAAGAAAATGTGCACACTTTGAAAACCTATCAATAATAACCTATATAAAATCCTTCTTGGACTCCGTCACATCTTTCTTTAAACCAATCCAAAAGTACACACTTTTAAGATCCCTATACATCTTCACTCTAACCGGATGCATAGTAAACGGACTAGTATGTGCTTCTGCTAAAATAGCTTACCTCAACTCAACATCATCCGACACAACAATCTGACCCCTAAACCACAACATCTCATCCTCATCAAAATGATAATCGGTTGGTCTGTCCTCAGTAATATCCTCCACAAAAAGGTACCAACGTCTCAACCTCTAACTGTTTCACCTTATCATCTGCCGTCTTACGGCTTAAAGATTTAGCCATCACATTAGCTTTCCCCGGATGGTATGGAACAGACAGCCCACACTTACCCTCTTCGGACAACCAACAGATTCTCTCCTCACACCAAAGCAACAATGCACAACCCACCACACCATCTCAACCTTTACAAAAAACATAACTCAAAAGGAAACCCTCTAAGATTGATAACCAACTCTTGATAACCGCAACGGTTTCCATACCATCACCATCGAACTAACCTGGTTTTTGACATTCTCCCACATACTAGGTAACCAACTAAGCCTTTCACCAACCTCCACCTACACAACGATGCTCTACCAACAAGCTTCAAACTAACTTTGCACAAAATTATCAATATTGTCTCACGCAACTCCACCAATAACAACAACTTCATTATGAGTCATATTAACCATATCACAACATCACAGTATATCATCCATTTATCTATGAATGATAAAACCCAACATCCAAACGGCAACCTATGTCGGTCTTAAAAACTCTCAAATCTTAACATATTATAGATACATCACTCACACACCTTTCCAATGGGACTTAGAAAACCAAGAAAACAGTACTCAAACAAACGATTGATCCAACAACCCTCATAAGAAAACTCCATACCATCCACAGAACTTACTACCAAACTTATGATGATTCTTTCCGACTTCATCCTTTGCACCTTTACTACTAATAATAACCCAAAGAAAATTGATACTCACTCTTACCTTATCAGCAAGATAAACATTTACATATGATTCAAACATAATCCAAACAAGCTTAGTCGAAAACACATGTTTCCCCAACTCCTACCACAACACTTACCACCAAACTCATGGAAAAAGATTACCATAAGCCCTGACCAGGATACCATTTCATCTCGGTACTTTTTGAAACAACCATGCGGCTTACCTAACACAAAAAGATTCTCAACACAAAACTAAACCTTTCCAAGAACATATCCTTCACTAGACCCTCAATAAACACCTTGCCACGACCTGTCCCCGATCAACTTTACCAAGGTAGAGTCCCGCTCATAGCTCCACCATTTTACTAGGTCTCCCTAACCAAACATCTTCCCTCGTAACTCCATAACAACCCTGGATTACCCCACATAACAAGCTCTCATTGCAAGCATCCTTATGTAAGCCAAGTCATCCTCGATTGCTAACATTCTACAAAACATATCATACAAGAAACTTACCAACTTTGTGTCAAACCCAACATCGTACTCATCTCCACGATAATACCTCCAACTTAAGGTTTAGCCACCATAATCAACTCAACACCATGGTTCAAACTTTAAAATCTACACATCATTAAGTGCCTTGACACTTAACCCAAAACTCTTTCCCATTATTAACTCATCGATAAACCTACTCTTACCTTAACTATACCACAACAAAATCCAAGCTTGTAGAACTATTCCTTCTACTAGCTAAAATATCTCTTTATTTTATAACCTTGCCAAAGCAGTAACCATATTAGTGAAACATCCATAGACAAGAACCCACCGAATACAAACCCTCACAACACTTTTCGATAAAAGCAAACCCACAAGACTGAACAACCGATACAAACCATAAATTGTCCAGCGGTCCTCGATACACCATTTCAAAAATCATCAAAAACTAACTTTACCCGAGGTATATCCAACTTAACATCCTGTAAACCCAACATGTACACTTTCCTCCTTTATAATACAACCAAACCTCTCACGGTCACAACAATCTATGATTCAAACACCTGATACTATAACTCCCATACCAATATATATCTCATATTTTACTTCCATCCTGACCACACCAGATCGGTCACAACCCCGATCTAACTGCACACTAACCATACTACAAAGAATTCCTTGTAATTTCCACAAAATAATTTCACATCACTTAAAAAAACACCAACCCGTCTTACTCTACAAAACATACACAACTTTGTTACAACCTCCAAATCCTAACTAGAAAGAATCCACAAAACTCATCCCTTCCTTTAGTAATGACCAACTCAAACTAACCATAACTCAGGGTATTTACCTCGGTTTCAAACATTCACAACTCTGAGACCAACCACTCATTCTTCATCCAAGACTATTCCCTAACCAAAAGGGTAGTTTGCCCACTACACATTCAGCTCAACACCACAAGAAAATCCTTTCAACCCCTTTTTTTCCGAACCTTCACCTTAAAAGAACCAACCACACTCCACTTACACTCTCACGGAGCTACTCGCAAGTGTGAACAAGTGTATGCATGATTTCCTGTATGCCCTCATAAATGCTTACGTAAGTGCATGTGTATGTAAATGCAATTTCTAATGTCATGCTCAAGAATACATGCATGTCCTACATTATCTATAGATATATACATATATGTGCTCTTACTCTAAACATGATTATTGTTCACACTCACAAATAACATCCTCAATTCCAACAACTTCAACTACTATCCTATTGACAACTCCCAAGTCAGATTAGCAACAGCCGTATCAGCTTCAGCAGACTAAAACACACTCGAAAGAATGGTGCAACACCACAAACTAACCTTCCTACCTAACTGAAGGCACACTCACAGAGGAGGAGGAAATTACTCTTCCCTAGTAACCGTTTCATCCTCAATCTTGACCATCAATGTCCATACCAGCACTAGCTAGTGACTTACGTCTCAGAAGCATATTCCAAAAATATTAAACATGTAGTTTAAAACATAATATTAAAATAAAACAAATTTACATTCGGGCAAGATCCAAGGGAAAACTAAGAACATCTGAAAATATGTTGGTATTCGCAATGTGTAACCGATAACCCCAGTTTAACCATCATTACTCAAAGTACAATCACCATAAATAGATTTTCACACACCAACAACATATCATGCTCAATCATACATATCATGATCAATCGCATATTTAAACACACAACTTAGCAATCCTACACATGCTTTAACCAACCAACTACACACTTTACAAACCTGGCTCTGATACCACCAAATGTAACCCCCTTAGTCTGGCCTAGACAGAACCGGCACTAATGGGTTACACAGGGAATATCAAACCAAATCCACAAAGGTCCGATTCGATAAACAACCCTAAAACCGTTATATTTTTTTCTTCTAGATGCATAATTGTATTCCTACATGTCAAGGTCTCATACAAGGCATTAACGGAAACAATCCGATCATAAACAAACATCCAATTAAACACTTAAGTAAATTAAGGACTAAAATGTAAAACTTTTTAATTCTAATAACAAAGTAAAAATTCTTTTCATCAAAGTTCAATTAAACATACGAGTATTCCCCACGGAAAATTTCAACTCAGACGGAGTATTCTAACTTCATCAATTGTATGTTTCACTAATTTAGGGACCAAAATGTAAATCTTTCAAACTATAAGTACTTCTTCCAAATTGAGTTAGCCAACTTGAAATTAAATCAACATTATGCATCTATGTGAAATTTCAGCTCAAAATAACATTTTTAGATACCCTAATTGAACAAAGAAAGGTATTTGGGACTAAAATGCAATTTCCAGCAACTCTCAATTTCTAGCAGCCAAAGGCTTCGAAACTTCCCTGAAGGTTTCGAAACTTTTCGCGTCCAGTAACTTTCCAGAATTGAAATTGCCCACAAGGTTTCGAAACCTTCCTAAAGGTTTCGAAACTATTTGGAAAAGGTTTCGAAACCTTCCCTAAGGTTTCGAAACTTTAGGTCTGGAACCTAAAAATTCCATCACACTAAGTGAACATCATCGGCTCAAACACAACCGTCAATCCCTATTAACTATATGCATTAATCTTAAGCATAAATAGCAATATATAACACATGATTATCAACGTCAAGAACATCAAGCAAACTATAGGCATGCTACCTAAAACATGATTAAAAACATAACGACTATGCAAGTACATGCTTCAACAATCCAAACATCACCATAGTTCATCAATTAACAACCAAGCATCATAGGTCTTATTTCAATATAAACCAAAGTCAAGTTCACACTCCTCACATAGGTTGGGTTTACACATTGTCATGCCCCAACTTATTTGTCAAAACATACCGAATTTGAAGTAACCTTTCCCCTTGGTTTCCTTGCTCCGAATATAGTCCCGAGTTCCTTTATTTTTCTGCAAGGATGAAAAGAGAGCTTAAGCAAACATGCTTAGTGAGGAAGCTTTAGAAAAGATCATCAATGCATCTATTTAAAACCATAAAGAAATCATAGTTTGTAATGCATCATTAAAAACGTGCATGCTTAACATTCCATGTCCATGTCTATAACATCAAATCACTTTTTTGAGTATGTTCAACATTATTAATACATTTCATGAATGATGCACAATGTTCTCTTTTAATCCATGTATGAATTTTGGCTTCTAGTGATCACTTATTGTGAACCTTAAGTTCACCGAATACACAGATCCATTGTTAGAGACCATTAGTCTCGTCATGACACAAAGTCACCATTAACATGACACCAAGTCACCATTGACATGACACGAAGTCACCATTAACATGACACCAAGTCACTATTGACATGACACGAAGTCACCATTAACATGATACGAAGTCACCATTATAGCACTACCACGCACGATTAGACACATAGTCACCCTTGTTACGTGTAGACAGCTTTACCGCGCACGATTGCACACAAAGTCACCCTTGTTACGTGTAGGCAATATTCTTTATTCTCAATAATGTTTATAGTGCACTTAAGACAATCCTAATGACATATCATTTGTATCCAAATCTAAAATTAGTGTCACTAAGCCAATATCATAATCAAATATGCATGATAATTTGTTGCTCATAATGTATGCATAATATGTTCACAAATGAACCAAATGTCATGCCCAATGGCACCGTCAATTTCATGGCAAATAACCACATAATATTCCAATTCATTTTCAGCTCATAATGCATCCATAATGTGCTCAACAAATAAACCGAAAGTCATGCCCAATGGCACCTTTAATTTGAAGGTAAATAACCACATATATTCCAAATTCACTTTCCATGTTTTCCTTAGCAAAGTATGTCTTTTTAAACCATGCATTTTCAGCGATTATCTCATGCATGAACAAATTCAAAATCATGTTTATGCATTTCCAAAAATCTCATTGCATTACCAACATCAATATCTTTACCGAATGTAGTCGAAGCTCATGTTAATATATCAAAAACATTTACTTCACTTTCTCTTGAACTATGGAAAGTTGTCACACTCTTCCATAGTCCCCAAAACAGAACCGTACCAATACGATTCGCTTTAAGTCTAAAAAACACTCACCGACAAGCAAAACGAGCCTTCACCGATGCTCCGATGGCAACAACAATGCACCAGCCTCTTATGCACCTTCTTGCACTACCTCTACATCATTAAAAACGTAGCATATTCACATCATAACATGCTCAAACCAGCAGCCATATCAAACCTCTACAAAATTACCGAAAACTTAGCCGAAAAGACCAAAAACTAAGCCGAAATGCATCCGAACAACATCAGCCCAAAACCTAATGATTCTAAAATCTAATACACTTCAATTATAAACCAAAAACACATCTAAACCATCTTTATAACTCTAGAAACATTAAAACTTCTAAAATAACCCTTAAAACAACTGAAAATCACCTTAAAACAACACCGATTGCATTATTCCGGGATTAAATTAATTTGTCATCAATTGAAGACTCAATTAATCATTTAATTGACTTAATAACACAATTAAATTCATCTAATTACAGCATTGGATGAGATCTAAAAAGATTTCACAAAAATATTCATAAAATCATTAGATCTAGCATTGAAAACATAAAATCAAGTTTCATTTAAAGATTAGCAAGCTAATACTTGAGAATTTCAATAAAGAACCTTAGAAAAAGAGTTAAAATCCAGAAAATTACCTTTGAGATCTATCCACCAAAAAGATAAAGTTTTCTCTTCTTGATTCCTTACAAATTGGTGTTGATTTGATAAAATTGATGGTTAGGTTTTGTAAAGAATGGAAAGATGATTAAAATGAAGTAATATTTATGGAAAAAGATGGAAAAATCAGCAAGGAATTGAATAAAATAGATGAAGAAAAATGGAGAGAAAATGAGAGAAAAAGATGAGAGAAAAAAGGTAGTTAAGTGAGAAAATGATTATCATCTTTAATTAAACTAATTAAAAAGCATTTTGGTGAAAAATCATTATTAAAAATTAAATTGGGTTTATGATCATCTAAGGATTCTAAGTATAGCTTGCTTTCCAATTTAGTCACTAAAATTAACAATTTCCGAAAATTACAATTAAATCCCTTATTATTTTCCAAAAATTACAAATTGGTCACTTATGCATAATTAAGCATAATTAAAAATCAATTTAAAGTTCAAATTACATTCTTTTAATTTTGGAATATCTTTTTAATATTTTTAAACCACATTCCAAAATTATTACTTTTCTAATTAAAAATATTTTCATTTTATATTTCTCCGGAATAACGAACCGGAGAACCCGATTCGACCCAAATTGAATTTTTCTAACTAAAGCCTAAACTACTAACCCCAAAATTGGGATGCTACAGTTATGATGTGAATATGCTCTGTTTTTAATGTTGTAGAGGTAGTGCAAGAAGGTGCATAAGTGGTTGATGCATTGGTGTTACCGTTGAAATATCGGCGAAGGCTTGTTTCACTTATCGGTGAGTGATTTCGGATTAAAAACAAATCGCATTGGTTCGATTTTATTTTGGGGACTATGGAATAGTGTGAAAACTTTCCATAGTTCAAGAGTAAATAAAGTAAATTATTTTGATGTATTATTATGAGTTTTCGACAATTTTTGGTAATGGCATTATGTTGATGATTTAAAGAGATTTTTGGAAATGCATAAGTATGATTTTTGAAATGATGCATGCATGTGATACTTACTGGAAATGTATGGTTTATAAAGGAATCCATAGTTATGGAAATGAGAAAAATAAATTGGAATAATATATGGTTATTTGCCTTACAATTAATGGTGCCATTGGGCATGACTTTTTGTTCATTTTTTGAACACATTATGGATGCATTATGAGTTGAAAATGAATTGGAATATAATGTGATTATTTGCCTTACATATGATGGTGCCATTGGGCATGATATTTGGTTCATTTATTGAACACATTAAGCATACATTAGGAGTAACAAATTATCATGCATATTAGAATATGATATTGGCTTAGTGACACTAGCTTTAGACTCGAATACGAATGACATGTCACTAGGATTGTCTTAAGTGCACTATAAATATTATGAGAATAAAGAATATTGCCTACACGTAACAAGGGTGACTTTGTGTCCAATTGTGCGTGGTACAACCGCCTACACGTAACAAGGGTGACTATATGTCCAACCGTGCATGGTAGTTCTACAATGGTGACTTTGTGTCATATCAATGGTGACTTCGTGTCATGTCAATGGTGACTTTGTGTCATGACGGGACTAGTAGTCTTTAACAATAGATCCGTGTATTCGGTGAACTTAAAGTTCACACTAAGTGATCACTAGGAGCCAATATACATACATGAATTAATTTGGAGCATTGTGCATCATTTATGAAAGGAAATGATAATGCAAAGCTTACTCAAAGAAATATTTTGGTATTATAAACAAGAACATGAAATGTTAAGTATGCATGAATTTTGTCAATGCATAGCAAGCTATGATTTGATTATGGTTTTAAATTGATGCATAGATGATTTTGTTAGAGCTTCCTCATTAAGCATGTTGTGCTTAAGCTCTCTTTTCATCTTTGCAGAAAATTAAAGACATTTGGAGCTTCATTTGGAGCAAGATGATCAAGGGAAAAGTCTACTTAGTGTTGGTACGATTTGGCAAATAAAGGGCACGATGATGTGTACACCCATCCCGTATGTGATAGTGTATTTAGCTTTGTTTAAAGAATTGTAAAGAGACCTCATGTTGCTTTTGGTTTTGTTTGATAGATTGTGGTTATGTCTTGAATTGCTTAAAGCATATCTATACATGATTGTTCCTTGTTCTAAACCTTGATATAGAAAGCATGCACACTTGCACAAGCATGAACATCATTATTTCTAACCAAATTTTAGGAAGCATGCCTATAGGTTATTTGAGGTTCTTGATGTTAATGTTGGTGTGGTTTATGTTGTTTTTATGCTTAGGAATTATGTATGTAGTTGTGTGTGATTAATGGTTGTGTATTGAGTCGATAATGTTCACTTAGTGTGGCAAAACTTTTACGTATCAGACCCAAAGTTTCAAAACCTTAATGAAGGTTTTCGAAACCTTTGCCAAACAGTTTTGAAACCTTCAGAAAGGTTTCGAAACCTTGCGGGCAATCTCGATTCTGGAAAGTTACTGGACGCGAAAAGTTTCGAAACTTTCAGGGAAGTTTCAAAGCCTTTTTCATAAAGTTTCGAAATCTTTATGAAAGGTTTCGAAACCTTTGGCTTCTAGAAATTGATAGTTGTTGGAAATTGCATTTTAGTCCCGGATATCTTTCTTTGTTCAATTAAGGTACCTACAGATGTTATTTTGAGCTAAAATATCATATGGATGCATAAAATTGATTTAATTTCAAGATAGCTAACTTAATTTGGACGAAGTCCTTGTAATTTGAAAGATTTACATTTTGGTCCCTAAATTGGTGAAACATGCAATTAACAATGCTAGAATGCTCCGTTTGATTTGAAATTTTCCGTGAGGGATACTTGTATGTTTAATTGATCTTTGATGAAAAGAATTTCTACTTTGTCATTAGAATTTAAAAGTTTTACGTTTTAGTCCTTAATTCACTTAAGTGTTTAATCGGATGCTTGTTTGTGATCAGATTGTTTCCGTTAATGCTTTGTATGAGACCAAGATGTGTAGGAACATAATTATTCATCTAGAAAAAAATATCGGTTTTCAGGATTGTTTATCAATTCAGACCTTCGCGGGTTTGGTTTGATATTCCCCGTGTGACCCGTTAGTGTCGGTTCCGTCTAGGTCGGGCTAAGGGGGTTACATAGCCCTTTGTCCTCAAAAGTAAGAGATTCTTAGTGAAATTGGGAAATCCTTAGTGGAAAGCTAAGGTAGTGGATGTAGGCGTGGTCAAACCACTCTAAAATCCTTGCGTTTTATTGTTTATCTTTTTGCTTCCACAACAAACACCCAAATTACCAATTCTCCATCACTTGGCTAAGTGAAATCGGTTATTCTTTGAGCTACATCAAACCTAACAATATTGAATATATCTTTTTATGGCATAAAATAATGTAGACGTATTTGGTATAATAGTCTCATTGAATACTTATTAGTATAATGTTATTTGAATTATTTAATTTTCTTGGACATTTTTATTAAGAAGTTTATCTCTTAGCTTGTCTTTGTTTTTGTTGTTGATGATTTGAATATCGTTAAGACTAATAGAGAGATCTCCTTAACAATGGAATCCTTGTGCATCAATTGGCATACAAATAAAAAATGTTTAAAGAGACTTTACAAGCATAAAGAATATTCATTAATCACCCTTATGGTTGCTAAGTTTCTTAATGTAAACAAAGATTCATTCCGCCTCAAGAAAAGGATAATGATATTCTTAGTCTATAAGCACCATATATACATTATTTGATCTGGAAGCATTGTATCTTAGTTGGTCCAGAAATATTATTTAAGTTCTACGAGATCATTACCTTTAAACAATTACTATATTTTGAGGTAAAACCGAAATATGTGTTTGGCTAAACATATCCAAAAGATATGTGAATTTCTTTCAGAAGATAAGATGCAAGCTATCTTGTGTAGAGATAATTTAAAATGTATATCAGTGTATACATCAAATATGATAAAATGAAATATATTTATTTGAAATGAATCATTTCAAGAAATAATTAGAAGATTTATCCACTAGTACATAATCTACTTCAACATTTGAAGATTATATTCAAGATTGAATTATGAAGATTTAAAGATCTTATGTGATATTTTCATGAGAGAGAGTAAATACGCGCTACACTCTTTCTCTTAACCGAGTTTTTGTCCCAATAGATTTTCCACTAAGATTTTCAATGAGGCAACACTTTATGCGTATCAAATATGTGTTTACTATTTTTCTTTCACTAAGATTTTTTTCTGTAGGTTTTTATCTTAGTAAGGTTTTAACAAGGCACATTATCTTTATGGATATCCAAGGGGGAATATTATGAATATCTTTATTTATGGTAGATATTCATATATTAAATAATATTTTATTATACTTTATTATTAGAGTTTAATTCTCATTGAAATTAGAACTTCCATTTTATACCTATAAATATAGAATTTTGGAGAAAACATTGTATAACCCTACTTTGATAATATAAAACAAGTCTCTCCCTTTTATCTCACATATTTATTTATCTATTTTGTTCTTAATCGTTACTTTCTTCGTAACAACAAATTATTTTTTTGCTTTAGGTGATTAAGTTTTTTGGGCCAAAATATGTGCTTAATGTTTACATTGTTATTATTTAGTTACACGACTATTAAAAACAATTAGATTAGAACGTGACTTGTGATGGAGTTTTAATTTTTTTATTTTAAAAATTAAAATCCTTAATTAAAAAATCCTAAAATCTTTAATTTAAAAAAAATATTTTCCAAAAACCTATACCCTAAATCCACAGATCCCTAAATTTATCTATAGTCACCGCTACCCCCACCCCTTTCATTGTCGAACCCCTATTATCGAATACACTACTCTTCTATCACTGGAAAATCAACGAATAGAGCGATAATAGAACATTGACTATCGGATCTTAAATGCAGATGTTATATATAATGATGGGAAAAGTGTATTATATGTTTGACACCCAGATTACGTTTTGCAAATATTGTAAAACTGTAAAGTATAAAGATCAGATGAGCTGGTTACTAATATTTTCTAATCTTTTTTAGAGATTTTCGGGGATACCTTAGTGGTGGAAGTGGCCAACAACGGACTCTCCCCGTCTCTTTTAAATTTAAAAAGTGATACCGAACGATGAATTGAGATCTGGATGCAGGAAACTTAACACACTTTCTCAACGGCTTGGTTAAGATTATGGGCGAGCAAAACTCGATTTAACTCAAAAAAATTAAATAATTCGGTTTAATTCGAGGTGAAAAATTTTACTCGTTTTGATTCGACTCGAAATTTATAAACTCGACTCTACTCGAAAATTTTTAAATAAAGTTTAAGTTGTAAAATAGAAATTTGAATAACTAGAAATTTTTAGTAATTAAACGATTAGTTTTTAAATTTGAGACGAATCTCTCAATTTTTATGATATATACATTGATATATAAAAATATAAAAAAAATATATTGCTATATATGAATATAGATATATATATGCATGTCTTATATGATTAGAGGAAGTTGTTTAAATTGGAACCAAATTATATTATAACATAATAAATAATTACAATTAAATATTTATAGGAACTCAAAAGCTCGACTCAATTTGACTTAAATTTTTAAATTTGAGTCGAACCGAAAAATTTCTAATAAAGTTTGAGTTGTAAAATAAAATTCGTTAACTCGAATAACTCAAAATTTTTTAACTCAACTCGACTCAACTCCCTTAATTCAAACATTTTGAAGGATAAAATCCAACGCAAATTGTATGTTTTTTTCCGATGTTACGCACAAATGTTATTAAAATAAATCTTAAACATAACCTAAAAGATGAAATTTTAAATTTTAATATTAAATTATAATTTTTTAAAATTAAAACATAAATAAAGACATTGAAAAATATAAACCCTCTGTTATTAATCGTAGAAACCGTTTTAAAAATTTGTATCTATATTTTTAAGCGAAATATTAATAGTATATCGTACCATTATTTCAATACTTGTGGGCTACATATATTTAGAATGGGATCAGATTCTATTCTTTAAATATTCTTGTTTTTTCTAAAAAAAAATCAATATGAACCCATTTGTGTTTGGTCACAGTCTCATTGATAAACTCGAATAAATAATGGTTTACTTTGCAAACTTTTACATGCACCTTTTGCTATAATAAAGAATACTAATAGCTTCAACGTAATTTCTTTGTCATTTAGCTGTTATCTGTAGCATGATTTGTCCGAAATTCAAGCCAAGGAAAATCAATCATTTTGCCACGTGATTTGTGTGTTTAAATAGTTGTATAGGTAAAATGTTTTCGTTTCTCTTTTAAAGGTTTCACACAGTGTGAAGGGAAAGTGTTCGGTTCAGTTTCATTTTATTATTTCAAAATTATTTATAATTTAAGTCTTAGTTATTCCCACCCAATCTTCATTGCTGTTTAACCATATAAATGGGGAAAAAAACTTCAATCACTTAATGTTTTATTTTTTAATTAAAAAAATAATTATTATTTATTCCCACCCAATCTTCATTGTTCACAATATATAATTGTTATATCAAACTTTACATAATTTTACGATTTTTCTATTCAAAATTTTCTATGTATATTAACCGGTATAAAGGATTAATTATTACATGATATCGATTTACTACGTTATTCATGATCTTGTCTAATGAGATTCATCCATTTAATGACATGTATATAAGAAATACTAAAGATTTTCTTATAAAAGGAAAGTAAAAATTCACTCTAAAAAGATAAAAAATTATTTTTAGATAAAATCATGATGTATCAAGACTCATCTAATAATTTTTTTTTACATAAAAGAGACATGACCTGCCCTAATTTTTATAGCTTAATTATATTTTTAATTTTTAAAAAATTGAAATTATTTAAACTAAGTTACGGTTCATCGTAAAAAAATTGGTTAATTTTTTAAGACCTTAATGATTTTGATGTTAATAGAATTATTTTTTTAACTTTCTGATTTAATTAATTTTTAGAGTATGTTAACTTCAAAATTAGTTGAATTAAACCAAACTCTTTATTTTTAGTATCACCCCGTAGAGAGATTATTAGGTGAATCCTTTTCACCACGTCATCCATAGTCTAAGCAATCAGGACCGTTGATCTTTAATTAGCAACATAATAATTACTCACTCACTAAGTACATGTAGGAAAGAGATGATGATTCACTTAAAAAAAATTAAGATCAACGATCCTGATTACTTAGGACCATAGACGACGTGATGAACAGGGTTCACCTAATAATCTTTTCATCCCCCGGATCCTCCCCTTATTATTACAACATTGAGATGACAAATTAAACTAGAATATTTTTTTCCTCTCTCAGGTATTGCATTTATCATTTTTTGTTGAAAATTTTGAATATACTAACACAATTAAATTCAAAATAAATTAATATCGAAAATAAAAAAAATTATATTACGGGTAAATTTCTTCGTAAATAAGAAGATTCGAACTGGACTTTGTTTATTGATCATGAATAAACCAGTAGCTGTAGCATTATTCCACATGTGCATGTCGTGAAATAATAGAACTCA
This sequence comes from Abelmoschus esculentus, assembly GCA_035048815.1. Classification (NCBI taxonomy): domain Eukaryota; kingdom Viridiplantae; phylum Streptophyta; class Magnoliopsida; order Malvales; family Malvaceae; genus Abelmoschus; species Abelmoschus esculentus. The sequence continues at coordinate 12,301,457 of JAUCBN010000007.1, read as the reverse complement.
AAGATTCTTCATTCCTGTTCACATGTATGTGACACAAATTAAATTACAAAAAGAAATGCAATATCATATCTTTAAACCAGGAACCATACAATAAGGATTTAGATATGCATGCCTATATAATTTAAACATATATAACAAGGGATACAAAGAAAACGAAATGAATTGATGCGTGAGATATTACACTTTTCCAAATTTACTGCATTTATATTAAAAAAAAAGCAAATAATGATATTCCTAACAACTTACAAATAAACTTTAATTATCTAATTTCAAGCTATCTAGATAGGCGAGGTAAATATTCCTAACAACTGATTTTAAAGTTGATCATTCATACCTTTAAATTTATAGATGTGGATCTCAAACCTATTAATGGGATATTTTCGAAACTCACAAAAAAATAATGAGTTGGACAAAAAATGAAGCTAATAACATGACCGATATGAGACTGAGTGAACCTATTGTTCCTTATACATTATTTAAAAGACTTTTGATATAAATAAATATGACCATATATGATATCACAAGATTCACTACCAATTACTCGCATCATGTAAATAAACCGTTGAAATCTGAGTCTTCTAAAAAATCAATGCTCTCCTTTTTACTAAGATTACTCGATGAATTCAAAAATAATGCATTTGCACTTGTCATTAACAAATTAATGATGAAATAACTCCTCTGAATTCATTAACTATAGGAACTCAAAATACTTCCACCTAAATCATAATCCTAACATCAAGATAGTATGTCCTAATTGACTATGGATTAACAATGAATTCAATCTGGTTTTCATTAACTTGCAATGCATGAATGTATGCTTAGTTGATCACATCATGTATGTTTCAAGAAAAGGACAATATATTTATGACAATAAGAGCACTACATTAAGCTCCACTCACGTGATAACAGGAAAAACATAAATGTGCCATACAAATGTAGATCAAGAAAAAAGATCAATCTTACTCAAATCCTAATGAAAACGTGGGAGCTTTGATGGGGGGAAATCTCCATTAAAGAAGATGGCATGGTTTAATAATGTAGCTAGGGAGTTGGAGTCAAGGATGAAATTTCTTCATTTACTTTCTGCTCCAGGTAAGGTACATTAATGCTTCTCAAATCACTAGCCTGCGACAGCAAAAACAAAGAATTGCACTTGGTAAAGAAGCAGCCTAATATCATGCAAAAAAAAAACTGATTAATCTAGAAATCAATGAATAATCATACCTCAAGTTTTATGGTGTGAATCACTCCTCCATCAATCCTGGTAGATATACAATTAACAACATCAAGTCCTTCCTCAAGCAGCAGCTCCAGCACCCTAGAGAGTGTCAAAGCTTGAGCACCAAGACAAGTGCTGACCACAACCTCAACACCGTCCAATGATGGCCGAACCACAGCACTGCTCGGGAAAGACTCGTCGGAGTTCGTCCCTTGGCGAAAACCACTTGAAGTCGAATCAAACGATGCTTTCTTTAATTCGTCTCGCTTCTCACTCAGTTCGTCGATCCTCTTCTGCAGGTCCTTTATATAGATCACTGCTCCGTTCATATGATCCGATATTGCACGCTTTCCCTGAAAACCCCATGAAAAGTAACCCTAAAACGTAACTATAGAAGAACAGAATAAGTAAAATCAAGGTGTTTTACCTTGATGTAGTCAAGAGGGAGAAGGGTTCGGAGACAAGCATAAAGGGTGGACATTTCTTGCCTTCTTTGCCTCTCAATATCCCTATGCATTGACTTCTTCTTATCATCATCATTGCTGTTTTCTCTCTTCTCGCTCGCCGATAATCTTCTTCTCCGGCCTCTACCGCCGCTGCTGCTGCCACCCGTGGGAACTAAATCCCAAACCTCATCTAGTGGTGTTGTGTTCTGAGGGTCGGAATTGGAAGAAAAGTTGAAGAACAACTCATCCATACTGCTTTAAGTGAGAGATTTTGGATTTGAGACAGGGTTTTCTGCACAATAAGAGTTCAGGCAAAAGCAATGGACACGTTTGTTAGGGTGTGAGATCTTGAGATGGGTCCGGAGATTCCCTATAATCCTCCTTCATCAGGTATAATATAAGATCATGAGAGATACGAACTGATATCTCTACCCATTTTATATAGACTCCCTTGGGCATACTGTATTTTATGTTATAGATAATAATTAAGCCACCTACCCCAATTAAACAAAATTGTGGGATTAAAAATTCAAATTAATTGAGTACCATCTCTTAAGGATGATGATAAATTAATAAAAAATAACTTTCAAATTTATCGAATAGTACTAAATCGTTGAGGTAATGTATTATATCTTTTAAATAATATTATAGTTTCAAATTTTAATATTATAAAAAAAATAAATTATAATATAAAGTTTGTGTTTATAATAAGACGTTATTGTATTTAATTTAAACTAATCGATTAATAAATTATATACCTAAAACCATTTTTTAATAAAGGTACCCATAACTTAACAAAAATATTTCTTAATTTTATATATAAATGTGTTTACAAGGTTTTTTTAAAATAATATCTCAACCAATGGATAAGAAGCAGCATAATGCAACACATGATATAGCAACTGTCCCAACGTATCCACTTAACAAAATACTCGGAGATTATTATTATTGATTATTATTTTATATATTAACGAAAAATTAAAAAAAATTCAAATAACTTTATTTTAAGATTTAGAAATTTAGTTTAGAACGTAGAGTTTAGAGTTTAGGGGTAGAGATTTAAATTTTAAGGATGCTAACTAGAATTTAAGGTTCAAATGTTGTAATTTAGGCTTTAGAGTAATATGGTGAGGATTAAAACAAACTCTAAATTATAACTATAATTCTAATTTTTAACCACTATCCTTAAGTTTTAAATCTCTGTACTTAAACTAAATTCATAAACCTTAAAACTAAATATTAGTGTATTAAATAATTACCTATTATTATCGTTGTTGTTTTTAAATACTTTTGTTCTTATAAATAAAATAATTATTTGTCTTATATTCGAGCAATAATATTTTATATTATACTAATAGTTTTAATTAAACTAAGAGTCTCCTGGCATCTCTCTTTGAATAATATACACTTAAGTAGTCTTTGATTGTAGTATTTTACTTGTTCCAAAAGTTAGAAAGAGAACCAGTCTGAGTCTAACTATATTGTTTTGCTTTAATTATTACATTTGTCTTCTTTCTTCCTTTCATGTTAAAGATGATTTTGTCTGAAATCAATCATAGTTGATACAGAGGCAATGTGAATATTAGGTTGGGATGCTTTAAACCATGGAAAAGGCATGTTAGTTATACATTTTTACATTGAAATTATTATAAAAATTTACTGAGTTTATTTTTTTAATTTTAACTATTCCTTATTATCACGTAAAAAAGGAGTAAAATTTAAGAGTTTTAAATAAAATATATATAGGGTTTTTCATGTATAAGGTTTCACTGTATAATTATTTTAATATTATATTCTATTTAAAACACTTTAACAATCAAAGTTTTATTTGTGATTTAATATATATAGAATTGACCCTATTTAAAATATTATGGCTCAAAAAAAAATAACATAAAATATTAATGATAAATGGAGGGATAGGTATTTACCATGTGATAAATATTTTTATATATATAAATAACACATTTTTTAAAGAGTCACTAGCAGGATAATTTTTTTAATATCTATTTTTTAATTACAACATTTGAATGAAAATTTTATTCAAGAGACGTCAAAATTTTCTACTACTTGGTCAAATTATGTTCTCAATCCTGGTAAAAATTTAGTTCCTCATTATTTAATTTGTTAATTAAGTTCCATTGATTTAAAAAATTAAACTTAGCTTCATAACTCATATTCAAATTTAATTAAAGTCAATATGGATTGGTATTTACTTTTTCAAATAAAAGGAATAGAGAGACTAAATTTTTAAAATTAAAAGTAATGGAGCTAAGTTTATAAAATCTAAAGACTGTAGGTGTTAGAGGCAAAATTAAACCTAAACGATCTTACGAATAAAAACATGGAAGCAACATATAATAATAAATAATTAAAATGGTCAGAAATTTTACAATTTTGTGTTGACTGATCCATTTCAATGTATACTTTTGGAAGTTGTTCAACTGTCCGTATATAATTAAATAGCCGAAACAAACATCAATATTGCTTTTTTTAGCAAAAGGGAGACGAAAAAAATACAGTAAAAAAATTTTGAAAAAAGGAATTTTTTTATAAATAAAAATATTAATAATCTTTTTTATTTGGAATTTTTTAGATAAAATACACAACTAATCATTAAAGTACAAAAATAGTCCTACGAATTATCTCCCTTTCAGAAGTTATTAAATGGTAATTAAATTTATTAAACTGTTAAAAATGATCATTAAATTTTATTTAACTGTAATAATAAAATATATATTAAACTAATCAAGTATCATACCGTTTTATAATATTCAATAATTATTTTATAAAAATTTAATAAATTTAATAGCTATTTTATAATTTTTAAAAGATCAAGGACAAAAATACATCATTTCCTAGTTTTAGTGTAGTTTACCCAAAAAGAAATGAAAATGTGTTTCGGTTTCCCATTTTTTTTGTGTTTGAATAAATAAGATAATTTTAAGCCGTTATACCAACAGTATAATGTCGAAATCACTCAAGAGAAGATTTGAGATCTCTACTATTTAATTTCAAAAAAATGGTGACTTAAAGAGTCACATAGAAATAGGAGCATCCGATTTAAAGACTAATTTAGGTTTTAAAATTTAAAATTTTAAAATATAATTAAATATAATTGTTGAAAAAGTTTAGTGTAAATGCATAAAACTATAATATAAATGTTCCTTGTATTTTTTATGAATGTAATATCTGTACTTTTTAGATATGCAAAATACTTTTTATATTGTGCATTCGTGTTCTAATATGCTCCTAAGACTAATGGTATTAAATAACGAAAATACGTGACATTATCCTACATAACCACATGTCACTTTCTAAAAGTTATATATATAATTATATTTTTTATAACCAAAGAAAAAATAGATATAGTTAAATTTTTATCATTTTTTTCTTCTTTCCCATCTTGATTTTTTCATTCTTTATTTTTTCTTTTTCTCTGATTTCTCCATCATCAACTAATTTCTTATTATGACTCGTCAGTTGTTGCTTGTTGATGATATTAAAAGAGAGATTTTAATAAATAGAAATGATATGAATCATGTTTTCTTGATTTTTATAGTTGAATCTATATGTGTTTTTATAAAGATTTGTGTACGAAGATATAAACCCTAATATTAGTTATCATATTCTATTGTAACTAACTTTGTCAGTCAACTATTACAGTTGAATTTTTAGCTCATAGTCTAACATTCATCCCGTTTTTTTCTTTTAGTTCATTGAGTGAAACCACATTGAGCTTTTATCTCAGCTTCTCAAAGTGTTGGACTGATAAAGACGGTTAACACATCAAAAATCTGATGGATGGTAGGAACATAACCAACCTGCATGACACATCCTAAAACTTTCCCTCTAATAAAATATGAATCCAAATTTACATGCATGATAGGATTGGATGTCATAGTAATAGTGTTGGTGTTATCACACCATGCTTTTTAAAAGATCGTAAAGTTATATTTTCATGTCTTATAGTAAGTTATGAACCCAAATTAGTATAGAGGTATCATTTGTCAAGTTTTGATACTCAGCCTCTACTGTAGATCAAAATGTTGGTTGTATAACCAACCAGTTGTGGTTCGTAAGAATCGTTTCCATGCACGTTTTCACAATTGGAAACGTGGACATGGATGCTTTCCCACTTTCACATTTCATGCTTCGGTTAAGGGCCATCATGCCGTGTAGTTGGGGGCAATTTTGTCCATTTGCTTGGTGGTTCATGATGGATGAACCCCTAAAAATACCAACCTAGCCTAAGGTCCCTAAGCATCAAACACAAGCATCACATATTCCATCTAGTGAGTTTTGAGTGCTTAGAAGATCTTGGCGTTTTAGTTTTCTTTTGTAGTCGAGTTCTATATTTTACGGTGGTTCGAGGAGTTACCACGGTGGTCCGACGAGCTCGACGGTAGTGCAACCACATCTCATTTGGCATAAGGTTTTGATAATGGCTGGAGGTATTTATTTCGATCCTTTTCCGCTGCGTTTATGCTCGTTTAATGCTTACATTTGGTATGCGAGCCATGTTAAATCTCTGCCTTGTCATATTTAATTTTTCTCAAAATTTAAATATGTCATTTTGATCTTTAAATTCTGAAATTTTAAGAAAAATTATGTTGCAGAAATTTTATAAGATTAATTTTTAAAATTTATTAATTTATTAATTTATTTTTCTTAAATAAATTTTAGAAATTAATATATAGTATGTTCCTAAATTAATATATATTATAACCTTAGTTATATACATAAAATTAGGTACATGAAATTTTGTACTTATTGCATAAAGCTTTAGCAATAAAACTATAGAATATGTCTAGAGATCTAAATAATTTATTTTAATTAGAGAATTAGCCACAGCAAATTTAATTAAATAAAATTATAATAAGATCTCATAAGGACTAGACATAAAATAAAGTTTAGGGTTAATATCTAGCTAAGTGATTTTAATAATTTTATTTAGTTAAAGACTAGCCACAACATCTTTAGTTAAATAAAATTACTAAGGTTAAAAATCACATAAAGAAAGCTTAGATATTAAATCCCTTAACATTAAGGTAAAAATTATTAAATGAAATTTTATAATTACCCACAGGAGTTATAAAAATAAATTTAATAATTTTTATATAAAGGTTAAAAATAATCATCTTTATCACTTTCTCGGTTTGCATCTGAGAAAACCACTAAATTAGGAAGATTTTTAGATTGAATACTAAATCAAAGTCCGAACCCATTTATTTCTTTAAGATATCGTAATATACATTTTTCAGCACATTCGTAAACAATAGTTGGGCACTACATATATTGTGCAATTTTATTTACAACATATATTATATCAAGACGCATGTGACAAACATATAATAAAGCTCCAACTATGCTTTTGAACTGAGTAGCATCACCATAAATTTCTCCATCATATTTCCTAAGCTTAGGATATACGGCCATGGGAGTATCTACATGTTTGTCATTTTTGCCCTTTCAAGAAGATTTGTAATGTACTTTTGTGGAAGGAATAATCCTTGATCTATTGTCAATAGTTGAATTCTCAAAAATAATCAATAACACCAAAATCCTTCAAAGAAAATTGCTCGTGTAGTTGATGTTTAACATGCTTGATATGTGCTTCAGAATTTTATATTAAAAGAATGTCATTAACATAAACTATGATATATGTAAGCTCAATATCAACTTTGTACTTGAAGATAGAGAGACATTTGCTTCTGAATTTTAAAACTGAATCAACTCCAAAAATCTTTTGAGTTTAAGAAATTAACTCTTTGGTACCTGACACAAACCATATAGTGCCTTAAGTAGTTTACATACTAGAGGAGAACCTTTTGAATCTTTCTATTCAGAACCTAGAGGTTGACACATATAGACTTGATTATGTAACTCATATTTTAAAAAAGTATTATTCACATCAACTTGAAGAACTGACAAAGTATTGGATACCACTAAAGAAAGCAGCATATTAATAGTGAGAGGCTTGACTACAAGACTAAATATTTCTGTAAATTCATATCCAACTATTTGAGAAAAAAATTTTGTCACCAATCTAGCCTTGTATCAAATAAATGTTTCATCAATATTTCTTTTGATTTTGAATAACCATTATTTACAACTAATTGACTTTTGATCTTGAGGTATATGAATAAATGTCCATGTTCCATTTGCAATGAGAACTAAATACTCATCCATGAATGCAGGCCTTCAATGTTCATCTTCCATTGCTTTATGTATATTCTAAGGGATGTAACATCTAAAAAATGAGCTTAGTTGTTATTAAGGTCGGATCAAGGGTTCGATTGAACTGATCAAGTCAATTAGCTTAAATCTGTGAATTTAATTTTTATAAATGGTTTTCAAAGAAAATAAAAAAAATACTCTAAAATTCTTATTTGGATTCTATTTGAATTTGATAAACTCAATTTTGTAAAATTACACTACGAACCTTAACAGTTTTGGAAAATAGTGACTATTTTGTAAAAATGACTATTTTAGTAACTATAATATAATTGGGTCAAAACTTAGAATCTTTAAGGGGCTATTTATCCAATCTTTATCATCAGATCTAAACTTCTAAAAATCTCTTTATAAACCTCTTTTAATCACCAATTAAGATTTAATTGATACATATTTAACATTTTCACCAAAATCACAATTTCACATAACTTCCCATTTTCTCTCAACTTCTCCCCATTTTCTTGGTTTCCAATCAGATTTCTCTTTAATTTTATCAAGTTAAATCACATCTTTTTGATTCAATTTCGTTCATATTATTTTCTCCTTATTACTCTTCAATTTTCTTACATTTTACAACTTGTTTTTCTTGGGTTTTTCAATTGGAAGGAGGTTGGATCTTGTTTGGAGGTAAGAAATCATTCAAACCTCTGAACTTCGAGTTATTTATTGAAATTCCCAAGTGTTTGATCCATTGCATTGAGTTGTTGATTTGTTTTATGGTTTTAATTGATGATTTTCGGTTTTTATCGGTTAATTTTGATTGAATTGATGCAATCCCGTAATAAAGTGATACCTGATGGTTTTCAATGGGTAAATAAATGAATTTTGATGTGTTTTAATATGGAATTAAAGGTTCTTGGATGGGTAAACCTGGATCTTAGGATTTGGTGATATTAATTGGCTTAAATCTTTGGTTTATGGCTTGTTTGGGTGGCTGAATGTTTGCTATTGGTTTAGGGTGATTAGATCATGGTTCTTGATTTTGTTTTATTGTTGAGAAGTTGTGATTTTCGTTGGCTAAGGGTTGAAGGTCATTCGGATGAGTTTCGGATGCGTTTTCGGTTTTCTTAAGTATAGTTTTTTTTGGGTTGTTTTTTGGGAAGTGTTAGAGGTTGATTGAATGAATTAATACCTCTGTTTTGATATGTTAAAAACATAGCAAGGTGTTGAGCTAAGTGTTAAAGGTGTTTCAGAAAAGGCGAGAATATCGGTTTGCTTCAGCAAGCTAGTTTCGGACAAGTGGTGAGTGGGCTATCGTATCGGCAAGGTTTTACTTATTTTATCAAATGTTTGGGGGTGTAAGGATGGTTTGAAAAAACTCCCCACACTAGGAAGTAAGTTCAATGGTTTCGCTCTCTTAATGGTTCTCATATCGTTCCATAATTGCCATATTTTAGACATGCTCTTAATATAGATTTTACATGTGATTTATGCATGAGAAATGATAACTGCTTTGGCCAAAGGATGTTTTCATTATTATCATTGATATCGAATATGTTTTAAAAATTGAATATTTCATGAGTTTTATTAATTTCTATACTTTGGTAACATATCCAATGATTGGTAATGTTGCATTGGTTTTTTGAGAAATACATATAAAGAAATGGTTTTCAATGCATGAATTGAATTTGGAAATGATGCATGCATGTGTTAGTTGTTGTATATGCATGGTTAATGATGGTTTGTATGACTTTTAAAGCATAAGAATGATTTGGATTAAATATGGTTATTTCCCTCTTTCCCGAATAAAGTTGTTGAGCATGATTTGGGTTCACTTTGATGAACATATGTTGAGTGAATTGTAAAACAACAAGATACCATGCATAATGAGAATGATATTGGCTTAGTGATACTATTTAAGACCACGAATACAAATGACATGTCATTAGGATTAAGTACACTGTAAATATTATGAGAATAATGATATTGTTTACACGTAAGCAAGGGTAACTTTGTGTCCGACGTGCATATAGTTGACCCATACGTAAACAAGGGTGACTTTGTGTCTGATTGTACATAGTGGGGGTAATATATATACAAGGGTGACTTCGTGTCCAACCGATGCATATTGAGACCAAGTGTCTCTAGATAAGGAATAAGGAATCCATGTATTGGATGGTTATATGGTTTGAACAAAGTTAGTCACTTAGTTGCCAATATGCATGAATTATGATTGAAACTTTTGTGTATTGAAAAGTATGAGAATGTGAAACATGTTGATTTAGAACTGTATAGAAAATATAATGTTTTAAAGTCATGAGTTTCTCAAGCATGTGTTCTTGATTAAGTTTTATGCATAGAGATGCATATGCATTTAAAAGGCCATATGTTTTGTTGTTATTTTGAAAGCATGAAAGTCTTGAGAATTTTAGTTTTGTATGGTAAGAGATAAAGGACACTTGGTAAGGAAATTGTTTTGGTTTTGTAAACATTGTTGAGACATTTATATTGAGCATGATATGACATGATTTAAAGTGTTTTATTGATGAACTTATGGGCTGCATTGCAAAGGTGTTATTATTTTTGTTTTACCCCTCACTAAGCTTATGCTTACCCTCTCTTTTACCTTGCAATGCAGAGATAATAACCGAAGTAACCAAAAGAAGCAAAATTCCAAGTGCGTGTCGATGAAAAGCTCAAGTATGTGTTCTAAAGTATAGTAGTAGTAGTAGTAAGAGAGCAATAGGGGTATAATTTCTTGTGCAGGAGTTGGTTTTTGGTTGATAAGTTTTACTTTGATTATATGAACTTGGGTATGTATTGAATGTTGAACAAGTTGAATATTGATGATGTTGTGTAAACCTTTTTTTTAGAGTGTGTTTTGAACTAGCAAAAGAATTGTATAAACAACCCATGAATATGTTTGCTTATTAATTTGGTGGATTAATATGTTGATGAATTTCCTTGAAGCATGTTTGGCTATGATGGTCTATGGTATTGAGTCAAAGTTAGGGTATATGCCTATAGATGTTATGGGGTGTTGATGGTTATAATCGAGTGATTAAATAGCTCATTATGCTTAGGAGTTATGCCTATAGCTGATAATGATCTTTGATTAAGTTTCGGATGGAGGAAATCCACTCAAAGTATCCAAAATTTTTTCTGGGCACAGGGGTATCGAAAACCCTAGAACTGGTATCGATACCTTAGGCAAAATTTAGGTGATTCGGGCCCTAGTTAGATGCTTTAACCTCACTGGACGCCCGAGTATCGATACTGTCAATGGAAGTATCGATACCCCTAAGCTTTGGTAGGTAATATGGTTATTGCCACGTCACGATATTCGATACAGGGTTTGGCTGTATCGATACCCCTAACTAAATAATGAGCTTTAGGTGTCAAAATTTTAGGTTAGTCCCGAATATCTTTCTTTGCTTAATTATGGTAGCTACATATATTATTTTGAGCTGAAATTTCATATGATGCATAAAGTTGACTTAATTTCATGTTGGATAACTTAATTTGGACAAAGTCCTTAGAATTTGGAATATTTATATTTTGGTTCCTAAATTGGTGAAGCATGTAATTGATGATGTTAGAATACTCAATTTGGTTTGAAATTTATCGTGAGTGATACTTGTATGTTTAATTGAAATTTGATGGAATGAATTTCTACCTCGTCAATAGAATTTAAAAGATTTACGTTTTAGTCCTTAATATACTTATGTGTTTGATAGAGTGCTCGATTGGTGATTGAATTGCTTTCGTTCTTGCTTGGCATAAGACCCACACATGTAGGAACTTAATTATGCATCTAGATAAGAAAAAAATATATAATGGTTTTCAGGGTTGTTTATCGAATCGAGTCTTTACAGGTTTGGTTCGGTATTCCCCGTGTAACCCATTAAAGTTGGTTTCGTCTAGGCGGGGTTAAGGGTGTTACAAGGGACATTAACACAATTCAATAGGTATAATTTAGGTTTAAAGATCCATGTTTCCTATGAGTAGTCATAGAGTGAGTATTTGTCTGGGTATGGACAATAGTAGATGAAGCTATTGTAGTAACAAATGGTACTTCTGAAGGGTCGGATGGAACTTTTGTATTGACTAGACTAGTTTGATGTGCATCAATTGATGGAGAATCATATGGTTGCTCTTGTTGATCATTAGGTGAGATGATTGGACTATTTGAAGGTTCTTGTTATTTGTTAGACTCTTGTTATTCACCTGGTGATAAGGTGTCTTGGTTAGGAACATTTATTGAAGAATCAATTGTACTGGTTGGGAAGACATCATCATCTCTTCGTTTGAATACCTTAGTAATAACTTGTACAGGATCAGACACAAAAGTGGAAGAATGGTGTTTTTGGTTGATATCCTTATTTGTAACAAAAAGATAGACCCCCTCATCAAATTTCACATGACGTGTGATGTAAATTCTGTTATTTGAACTAAGACATTGATAGCAATGTTGTCTTGGTGAGTAGCCCAGAAAAACATTTTTTAGACTTGAAGTTGAACTTGTGTTTGTTGTAGGTGTGTAATAATGGGTAGCAAGCACAGACAAAATATCTTGAAAAAATAATAGTTTGATTTCCTTTTCGCCATTCTTTCATATAGAGATAAATTACTTACTGATGGAAATCGATTAATGAGAAAAGTAACAGTCAGAACTGCATGAGACCAGTAGTGTAAAGGAACTAAAGCTTGGACAAGAAGATAAAGAGCTATCTCAATGACTTGCTTGTGTTTTCTTTCAACAACACCATTCTGTTGAGAAGTATATGGGTAAGTAATTCGATGCTAAATCCCCAAGGCATTTAACTTAGTGAAGATGGCTTGAAATTCACCACCTCCATTAGTTTGAAAAACTTTAATTATAGAAAAAAATCAAGTCTTTACTAAAACAATAAAGGTGTCGAATACAAGAGTAACTTCATTTTTTTTTCTAAGTAAATGAGTCCAACAATTCCTAGTACTCATGTCTACAAAAGAGATGTAATAACAAAAACCAGATTAAGCAATTAGAACAGTCCCAAACATCAATCTCAACAAGTTTAAAGGGTATTTGATACACTGTGATAGAGTGCTTGGATGAGATTGCATGAGCTTTTTTCATTTGACAAGTTACACACACTGTGTCTTTGTCAAGAGCAATGTCTTTATGGAACACCATGCGAATAACTTTAAAAATTGAATGTCCTAGTCGTTTATGCCAAATCTAGTAAGATTGCACATCTTTATTTACTAAAATATATTGAATGATGGGTTATATTGAAAAATGATAGAGACTTCCTTCTTAGAACCCATGTAGAAACATTGTCCATATACTCTCATCCTTGATAAAACATGTAGTAGGGTGAACTCAAAAAAGACATGATTGTCAACGGTGAATTCAGAGATAGATAATAAATTTTGTATGGTTTATGGAATATGTAAAAATTTGTCTAATAAAAAAATTCTAGTGGTTGCAGTAATATTAGAATGACCAATATGAACAATATTTAGAGAAGTATTGTCACTCAAATAAACCTTACCCTTATATGATATCGTATGACAAAAGTCATAGTTGAAGCATCATTAATGATATGGTGCGTGGCACTAGAGTCAGGATACCACCAAGTTGAAGTAATTGAGTGTTTAGAACAATAAAAAAATTTACTTGAGCTGAATCTTCTACTTGTTGTGCTTAAGGGGTGACTATAATATTGGATGTAGTAGCAACAAAAGATTTATAGTACTGAGTAGGATGCTCAATTTTTCAGTGACATGCATTTGCTTGTGGGCCAACATCAACAAAAGGAAGAGACTCAGGTTAAACACTAGTGAATTGAGTATCAAATATATGCCAATAAAAGATCATAAAATGACCATATTTTTCACACAACTGGAACTGATGCCTATTAGAGGATCTTCCACGTGCTTTATCCATGTAGAAAGGTTGACCACCTCTTTCTCGGTTGTTATATTCAGGTTGTTGATATTGGGTGAGATGAATACCAACAGGAGATTCAAAAAAGCAACCCTCACTCAACATCAAAAAGAATAGAAATAATATCATCTAGAGTGTAGGGTACCTGACTTGCTATTACTAAAGCAACGAATGAAGCATAATCCGGCGGTAATCTATTCAAAATAGTGATTATGTGTTCGATAAGAGAACATGTTGTTTCCATAAGAAAAAATTTGAATCATCCAAACAGGCGTCGATCTTTTTGTTTGAAAACATCTGAGAGATCGTCGATATGAAGAGTAGAAGGGTCATATTCGATAGTCTTGTTTTTAACCATTAGCTATAATAAAAATAATAATAATCAACAACAGAAGTAGCAACAGCAACAGAAGAAGAAGAAGAGACAAAATCGCAAGACCGAGAATGGTGATTGATACCATATTGAAGATATCAAAATAGGGGGTTTAATAAATAAAAATGATATGAATCATGTTTTTCTTGATTTTTATAGTTGAACCTATATGTGCTTTTATATAGGTTTATACACAAAGATGTAAACTCTAATATCAGTTATCATATTCTGTTGTAACTAATTTTGACAGTCAACCATTACATTTGAATTTCCAGCTCATAGTCTAACACACTCTTTGATCTTTCCGTTGGGCGCCTCGATTACACTAATCATCCTTCTCTTGCCGTTTTGGTTCACATTGTCCAACTTATCTTATTACGTCTTTATTTTTCATTATTCGAGATAATAGATTTTAATACAATTTTTAAGAAAAATACTTTTAAATTTAAATATATTTAAAAAAATAGTTTATAATTTTAAAATATAATTAAAATATTTTGACTTTCACGTACTGAATTTTTCTTTAAAATAAAATTTTAACTGATTTTATAATTTTTAATGTAAGTTTTAAAACTTCCTATAAGTGGTTCTAAAACAATTGGGGTAATAAAGCGTGAAACCAACATGGGAAATAGGTTTTGATCAAGGTTTCAAAACATAGATTTAAAACCCTTGCTTGGTTTTTAAATTCAGTATCTATAAGGACTACTAATTGTGAGTATAATGCTTGAATTCCACACTCTGTATTTATAAGAGACATAAATGAAGTTCGATTAAGTTAAAATTCCTTTTGAATTGTAAATGTGTAACTGATTAGATTTAATAAATATCAGAGATTTGATTTGATATTATCTGTTATTAAATCTAATTTTGAATAGATATTATCTGATATTATCCGAGATTTTAAATGGATATTATCTGATATTATTCAAGATTTGATTTGATATTATCTGATATTAAATTTAAATTTTAAATTTTAAATCATATTTTCTTTGTTTCTTGAACAGATTTGCCCATACTTTCAACCTATAAATAAGACTTTTTTCTCTTTTTTTTAATTATCCCATTCAGAATTCGTTCTACTTCTTTGAGATAAATTTAGAACATTCTTTAAAAGCTTTTGCTAGCTTTTGTTCGACTCCAGTTTTGGGTTAGCTGATAACATATTGGGGAAAGTCATTCTATCAGTAAATCTTAACCGAGTACCTCATAAGAATTTAGACTCAACCCCATACGAACTGTTGAAAGGTTATGCACCTAACTTGCAATACCTATAAGTGTGGGGTGTCTAGCTTAAGTAAGTTAGCCTGACTTTAAGAAGTCTACCATTAATCCCCAAACCGTTGATGTAGTATTTATTGAGCATGCTACCAACAGTGTTGCATGATATGCTCTAGAGTTTAAGTTAGAACCTAGAAGAAGTAAGAAAAAAAAGGATAAAAACTTTTTTTGACCAAATTTTGTTACTTCCTTTATTTTTGAGCTAAATGATTTAGACAACTTATCAGATCCTATAGCTCAATTTTCTTGTTAGATGATGATCCTAAAACTTATGAAGAAGCTATAAGATTTATTGACACTAGATTTTGTAGAAGTGTTGTTAATGATGAACTAGAGTCAATAATGTCTAAATCATACTTAGAAATTGGTAGACTTACCTAGAGGATTTAAACCTATCAGCAACAAATGATTTTTTGAGAAGAAACTCATGCCATATGAGTTAATCTAGAGATACAA
This sequence comes from Abelmoschus esculentus, assembly GCA_035048815.1. NCBI lineage: Eukaryota > Viridiplantae > Streptophyta > Magnoliopsida > Malvales > Malvaceae > Abelmoschus > Abelmoschus esculentus. The sequence continues at coordinate 12,285,576 of JAUCBN010000007.1, read as the reverse complement.
GGCTAGGCTAGTAGTCATAGGGTTTACTCAAAAAATGTTAAAGAGTTTTGACAGTTAGTATGTCATATATGCTCGAACTCCTTTTGACTTTAGCACTCATCTCATTAAAAGTAAAGGAAGATGTATTTCCTTAGTTGAATATGCTAAAATTATTGAAAGCCTAATATTCTTAATGAACTATGCTCAGCCCGATATTACCTATGTTATGATTAGATTGAGTAGATATACTCATAATCCAAGTGGTGAACATTGAACGACTCTTAGACGCTTACTAAAGTACCTTAAGAGCATTATGGGATTGAAAACTTAATTTTTTTGGCTATCATGTTGCTTTGGAAGGATGTTGTAACGTCAACTAGGTTTATGATATTGATAAAGTAAGCTCTACGAATGAATATGGTTTCACTTTAGGTGAATTTTTAATCTCGTGGAAGTCTGCCAGGCATACTTGTATTGCACGCTCCATCATAGAGTTATAGTTTATAGCTTTAGACTTAATTGGGCAAGAAACCGAGTGACTAAGGAATCTTTTAACAGAGGTACCTTTATGGGGAAAACCGACTCCTCCGATATCTTTATTATGGATTCGTAATTTTTGATACATGTGGGTTTAAATCAAGCTTACAATGGTAAGAAGAGACACATTCACATAAGGTAAAAATATGTGAGACACCTAATAAAGAACGGAGTACTCGCCTTAGAGTATATTAAGTCGGAGATCAATTTGGTTGATCCTCCTACCAAAAGATTGAGCAGAAAACAAATTCTGGATCCCAACTTAGTTCTCTAAGTTCAATGTGGTCAAACGAAACCATGGAACGACTCATAGTGTACATGTCCATCTACTCTATCCCTATGACGTTTCATGTACATGTCCAGGTTGAGCTTAATGCTCTTAATAAAGTTATAGCCTAGATTTGGGTGGTCTTAGTAAGAAAGACTTGATGAATTTACCAATTTTGGTTGAATAACTACTCTTAATAAGTTCTTAGACCTATTGCGAAGGACTAATTGAACTTACCGCTCGAAAGGATGAGTTCATTTTAACTCTTAATAAATTCTATCCAAAGAGGTTGGATTGTTCTGTTGAGAAGAACATTATTGAATTTACCGAACAAAGAGGTTGAGTTTTTATTCTTAATGATTTCTTAGCCAAGAGTTTTGGTTGTTCATTTAATATGAACTTGAAAAAAATCACCTTATTTTCTTGTGAGTTTGAGCTTTTATACAAAGCTCTTAATTATTTCATAGCCCGGTTTTGGGTGGTTTATGTTGAAATAAACTTGATGAAATAACCTATGTAAGTGAGAAGGGTTAGCCGCCTTCTATGAAAAACGATGGTTGTTTTTCTAGTACACTTACTAAAATACCGAGGTAAGATAACTAAATATATACTTCTTGTATATACATATCTTCATATCACGGACTTTGGTGGATGAAGGGATTAGTTATGTGTCATGAGTTCACCTTGATCTTAGAAAGTTCAAGAATAGTTTCATTTATCTAAGAGGAAGATTACTCATCATCACTACATACTAGTTCAAGATTCGTTCACTATGTACTTAAGTAACTATTCTCGCTAGTGCTCGCCTTGCGTTGGTCGAACTCTGTGGTTTTTTAGGAGGATTCCTTCGCATTAGTGGGGGATTGTGGGTATAATGCTTGAATTCCACACTCTGTATTTATAGGAGACATGAGAGTAGTTCGGTTAAGTTAAAATTCCTTTTGAATTTTAAATGTGTAACTGATTAAGTTTAATAAATATAAGAGATTTGATTTGATATTATATGTTATTAAATCTAATTTTGAATAGATATTATCTAATATTATCCGAGATTTTAAATGGAAATTATCTGATATTAACCGAGATTTGATTTGATATTATCTGATATTAAATTTAAATTTTAGATTTTAAATCAGATTTTGTTTGTTTCTCGAAAAAATTTATCCCTACTTTTAACCTATAAATAACAGGTTTTTCTCTTATTTTTAATTATCTCATTCAAAATTCGCTCCGCTTCTTTGATTGAAATTGAAAACATTCTTTAGAAGCTTCTGCTAGCTTTTGTTCGACTCCGGTTCAGACGACCACTACCGCCATAGTCCACTCCAAAATTTGGGTGTACACTGTTTGGAGCAACCGTGCTAACCTTTGAGGGACAACCACCCAAAGTAACGAGTTTCTAGGACAGTAACCTCCATACCACGACACGGTTTATTTTTGTTCTTGTTTATTTATTATTATTACATGTTTATCTTGAGGCCCTATTTTATGGTATATCAGTACTAACGCTAATTATATTGGGACCTTTACAATGGATTCAAAAACCATGGGTAGATAAATATTTAATATTCAAATCTAATACTTTCCAACGATTTTAATTCATCTCCACGACTATAAATATCTAAGAGTTTTTTATTATCTATTTTATAATTTAATCTAATTCTGGTGAGTTAAATTATATAAATTATTTATAATATCAAGATCTCGTTATTTAAAGGATAGATTTTAGTTATTTTTTATAAAAATTAAAAAAAGTGTTTCATCTTAATCTGTAGAAACATATGGATGTAAATATTTAGTAGATACATATCTCGGTTAAAAGGTTGAATTATTTTAAAATCAAATATATTAAATATTTTTTTTATTTTTTTTTTCTAAAATCAAAAAAAAAAAAATTATGCTCTTCATCGATGATAAATTTAGTCGAAAACATCAAGCCTTTCCCCTCCCCTCCTCAATTCTTATCCTTGTAGATGAAATTCTTTGGATTGTTATATCATTCAATTTATTCTTATTCAAAGCATAAATCTATTTCTTTTGTGCAGAAATGAACGAGGGTCATGTCCTTTTTCAGAGGTTAGGTTTAATTTAACTTTAATTTTCTAATTAAACAATCTATTTATATTCTTAAAAATTTTCCATTGAATAATACATTTCTAATTTTCTAATTATTATTTTGGGTACGAGCTTGAGTTTGAACTTATTAAATAAATAAATAAATAATCGAATTTATTAATTAAATTAATCTTAAAATTTGAATTAAATTGATATCACATGATTTCACTTTTAAAATTGAGTTTCAGTCGAACTGAATTAAAAATAATAATTGAATCAATTGGATAAGTTTTCCACCAAATTCTTCATGCTAACCCTACCTTGTTCTTATTTGTTCGAATAATTTATTTATGTTAACAGATTTTTTCCCTTTTGCATCGACTCTTCTTCTAAGGTTCTTTGTTGGGTAAACTAAAAATCGTTAAACTTAATGGTATTTTCAAGGCTGTTAAGCCTACTGGCTTTCGATTCAAAGAGTTTTAGTAGCCAACTCGATTTGTTTTACTAACAATGATTCAAACAAATCAATAAAATTTAAACAGAAATACTTTAAATTTAAATAAATTTATAAAAATATTTTAAAAAGATTGTCAACTTAATGAAATATGTTTGAAAGGTTTTTAATTTATTTTTTTAAAATAATCTAAATGTTAAAACTAGGGGTGTAAACGAACCGAGCTTTAACGGATAAGGGTATATCCGTGTTTGTTTATTTATTTTTGAAGGTGTTCAAACTCTGTCCATGTTCGTTTAAATTTTTAATAGTATGTTCAAGTTTGGTTCGTTTATTTTTTGTTGTGTTTGAGCTTGGTTCGTTTAATGTTAACGAACATGTTTGTTTAACGTTCACGAACGTATTCGTTTGTATGTTTGATAATTTATTCGTTTAACGTTTGTGAACATGTTCGTTAAGCGTTCGCGAACGAGTTCGTTTGTATATATTCATCAACTTGTCTATTTAGCGTTCACGAACATGTTCGTTTAGTGTTCATGAACATGTTTGTTTAGCGTTTGTATATAAAAGGACATAAACAAGACTATAAACGAGCTTATAAATGAGCATATAAACGAACATAATCGAGTTTGTTTGTGAATATAAACGAGCCAAACACGCTTATGTTCGTGTTCGTTCGTTTATTAATCGAACATAAAATATTTGTTTATACTCGTTTATTTAACTTAATAAACAAACATAAACGAACATTATACGAACGGTTCACGAGCAGCTCGTCGAACACCCTGTTCATTTACACCCCTAGTTAAAACAGTCGTATTTATATAATTTAATATGTATCGATACTTAGAAGAAACTGTATTGGTACATATAAACTTTGTATTTATGTCTTTTTGTCTCCGATGGTCTAATTTTTCAATAGTCAAAATAGATATTGATACAGTTTAAATTGTATCGATACGAAAGAATTAATATTAATACGTATGTATTATGTACAGACATTCAATATAAATTTACTTAACGACTATTTCTTTTGAATTTTTTGAAGTTTTTATCATGATTAATAACTTGTTTACAAAAATAAAATAAATTAACATAAATTAAATTAATGTGAAGATAATTTTGATTAAAAAATCGAATCATTATAAATTAATGTGATATTCTTATTGTTTAGCTTTTTATCTATCAAAATAAAAAATAATTTTTCGACTAGGAAAAAAGCTACACATGTATTTTTCTTTTGTATTCAAGAACACGAAACAAAATACAAAAAGTACAAATAATGCATTACAAAAATTTTAAAATTAACAAAGAATTTGTGCCACTTTCCCAATAATAATAAATAAAGTTAAATTGTATTTTAATACAAAATTTAATTTACAATCAAAATAAATTTAGGATAAGTTTCTGATGAGTACTCAAAAGTCCTCATTTTCATATCATTTTCCCACTCGTTTATTGCTAATAAAGACAGATTTAAAGGAGATAATGGATATTTCCAGTTATTTTTTATACTTTAACATCCGAACACTAATTTTATAAATTTATCTATTATTTGGCATAAAACATATGCGTTTGATAGTTTTCTTTCTTAGACAGGAAACTAAATCACAAAGATGATCAAGTGAGAAGAAAGATGTTGAATTGCAGATAAAGCACCCGCCACGACAGCACTTTAAAGGCCGCGACAGCAACGTAAAAATAACAATTGATGTTCGACAGAGAGAAGAAAAGATGTTGATCTTAACAGACAAATAGTGAGAGAAAAACGGAGCTCATTTAAGAGGTCAAGCCCTTGTCAAAGTCAATCGCGGGAAAGAAAATATATTTTAGGAAATAAGAATAAATTAATATAGTTTAACTATGAATTATATTTCTTTCCCTTTTAGAACTCTTTCCTTGTATGGAAAACTCAACTTAGGGCTTGGCCTATATAAAACACTTATTAGGTTTAGTGTGGAGTCGAGTCGAATTCTCTCTTTCATATATCTTTAGCCGCCGACTACATCATGTTCTAAACTTCTTCGGAGGTTTAAGTTGTTTGTGGAGTAGCTGGGGAAGAAAGTTATGTTATGTTTGATACTTATTATTGCAAAACTTATTTCATAGTTTATTCTCTCTTGGTATTTACTCTTCTCGCATATGAGTTTGAAAGATAGTATGTGAAGAAAAACTCATTTGCCAGCATTGGGAGATGTAGGTTCACGAAATGAGAGAATACGGTCTTTACTCATGGGCATTGACTAATCCGGTTGAGAGATTAACCGCCCAAGATTTCAGCGACTAACAAGACGCATGTGTTTGGTTATTGTTCGCCCTTGATTCACGCCGGGAGGTATTATCAAGACATGGGTTTCAACAGTTCTCTTCGCTTAGGGATAAGGTAGAAGACATACAAGGATGTTCTGTCGAACTATGTAATGTTGAATTGTCGACAACGCATAACCCCGCCTTAATAGTTGCGGCGGCCTTTTATGCGACCCGCTGAGGCGACAATTCAACCCATTGCATTAATAAGTGGATACTTAATACAACTAGACTCTCCTCTACAAAACACTCAATTTAGCCTCACTTCTATCATCTTTATTATTTCGTTAATTAGTTTTATGTTTAATAGTTTTCTTAGCTATAATTCAACTCTTCAATTTACTTGTGTTCTTATTTTCCGTAGTGCAGTCATAAGTAGTAAAGTCGACACAGTCCCTGTGGGTTCGACAACCTAAAGTATTATAATTTGACAAAGGTGGAATTAACAGGACTTCCGAGCCTCCATCAGTTTCACATTAACTTTGGAAAATGTGATGGAAATGTCTTATTCGATTGTTTGGTTTAAAATAATATTGTTAAAAAATATTTTTTTAATAGATAAAATTTTTATTTTAAATATTTTTTTAAATGTTAAAAGTAAATATATAAATGAGGGTATATGAACAATTTTGCTTAAAAGTATTTTTAAAATAACTAAACGTTATAAAAAAATATTTTTAAACTAAACCGAAAATAATTTGTTTCAAAAATTTTATATTTTTATTACTTTGATTTTAAACTAGTTTTGACTCTAAAAGCTAATTTGAAAAGTAAGGTGAAATAAAGTTTTAATGTATTTTAGGCCCATTAATTGAAGAACGGCTCACCCATTACCTTCTCTTACAAGTCTGGTCTAAGATTGACCTCATAGTTTTTCTCTGATTTGGCCCATTAATTAAGTGTTGTGTTAAGGCTTGTAACTTGATTTTTCGCTTTTTGACTTAGACGAACCATTACTTTTTTGTATAAAAATTTGTGTTTGTCAAAAGTTGGGTTTAAAAAATTTATATATTTAATATTATTGTTAAAAATATGTCTTTTAAGGGGATAAAATTTAGAAATAATATTTTTTATATTTAAATAACATTTAAATCGGTTAATATTACGATATATAAAAATATTATTATAAAATATAAAAATATATCAGTCGGGTGTAACGCAATGCACATCGTACTCCTAATAAGATATCCGTGTTCAAATTTTAAAAATATTATTATTAGACGGATGATCACATATTTTTGAGCATGACTATAAAGTGAACGTAAATTATACCAAAAAAATATATAATAAAAATAAAAATAATGTAACCCCTTTTTTATTATATTAGCTGTTAACCAAGTCTATCATGACTGTCCATGAAAAAAATATAAATTGTAAAATAATTCTTTGACGAATTAGAAATAAATGTGAAAAAGCTTAATTTGATTGAAAACAACACATTTCAAATGTAAAAGCTACTGAATTATGATGTGTTTGGAATTTAACTTGTTTTTTTCAAAAAATCTACGATTTAATTTTTTTACTATTATATTTTTTTTCTTTGGAATTATTCGAAGTTTTTATTATGATTAATATAAATCAACATATATTATATATATAATTTTAGTGGATGAGTTTTTCGGTAAAGATATTTTATATATACGATAATCTCAAACTCAGAACTTACTTAAATAATATCAATCGCTTATTACTTGAACTAATTTATATTAATTTACTGTTATTAAATTTAAAATTACTTTCGACGCTTAACACATTTTTAAAATTTCATACTAAGCATGATATTATGGATCACACCTTGCTAAAGCTCATTAAGGATGAATATTCAATCGAATCAAGTTAATTCAAACAAATTTGAGTTATTCGAGCTGACGAGTCATATTTTACAACTTAAATTTTATTTAAATTTTTTTGATTTGATTCGAGTTTAAAAAATTTAAATCGAGTCGAGTTTTTGAGTTCTTATAAATATTTAATTCTAATTATTCACCATGTTATAATATTATTTGATTCCTATTTAGATGACTTTTTTAATCATATAAGATATTTATATATATATTCATATTCTTATATCAATATAGTATAAAAAACTTAAAAGACTCGTCTCGAACATAAAAATAAATCCTTTAATTATTAAAAATTTCGAGCTATTCAAGTTATTTGAATTTTTATTTTACAATTCAAATTTTATTTAAAATTTTTTCGAGTCGAGTTTATAAAATTTCGAGTCAAGTCAAAACGAGTCAAATATTTTTAATTCGAACCGACGAGTGAAAATAAATCGAATATTTTTGCTTTAAATTAAATTAAACAATTCTATTTTTTCAAACCAAGTAGGATTTTGTTCACCCCTGAAACCTATAATCTTTGCTCATCTTGCCCAATAACTCGGGGTGCTCCTTGATTTCCTTCATCATAGCACTTCTAAAGAGGTGCAAGTGCTGCTATAAATGGGAAAAAAAAGTTGCTAGTGCTAATAAAGGAAAACGAGTGTAGCGTAAATAAGTCGACACGATTTAAATAACGATTCGTTATTATAATAATGACTACGATAATAATATTTTTTAAAATTACTGATATAAAAAAATAATAATTTATAATAGTCATAATAATATTTATTAGATTATCAACTGTAATAAAATATAACAATCAAAAATATGATCGGAACCACAATTTAAATTTTTAATACAAATAATAGGATCTTTAAAAGTTAACCATAATAAAATAATACATTATCTTTAAAAGTTATCATCTAAATACATTAAGAACAATATTTAAATATTAATTGTTATAGTATGTTATTTAATCGTAAACACCCTTGATTAGGGCTAAATTCAAAATTTTAAATTTGGTAGTTCATTTGTTTAATAATTTAAAATAAATTGACACCGTTGTAATAATATATTAATAGATGATAATTATCGTACAAATAAATATGATTTATAGTAAAAAAATATATTAATATTGAAGAACCAACCGTAAGTATATTTGAAAGATTAAAACTATCTTACACTAATGTAATTGTATTTTAGATAGTAGAAAAAATCTCTACAATAAAAATAAATATTGATAATGATAATTGTTGTACAAACAAGAACTAATTTTATATTAAACTCGATTTAGAATTTTAATATTTTTTAAAAATGCAAAATACAAAATATTTTATTTTTTTAAATACTTAAATCAATTTTAATCTACGAAAAACATAAAAATTAGTGAGAAATTTAGGTTTCAAAATGATTTAACCAAAAGATCTTGTTCAAATTAACGTGACTAGAAAAAATATTTTATAAATTTTAAATCTTATTTAAATTATATTATGATTATTTTAAAAAAATTAAACCAAAATTTTAGTTAAATTATTTCACCTAAGAGTTGATGGATGTAATCAAAACTTTTAATGGGTCGAACAAACATAATTATAATAATTATAAAAGTATAGTTTAAATATTTGATTTACCAAAAATAATCTAGGTGCTCAACGTAAATAAATAGAAATAATTTAGTTAAATTATTTGACCTAAGTGTCGTTGGATTTAATCAAAATTTTTAATAGGTCTAACAAATATATTTAAGGTATAAAGATAATTTTAACTCTTAACGTTTATAATTTTTATCATTTTGACCCTTATTCTTTTTTTTTTTTAATAAATTTAGCCCTTAACCTATATTTTCTTGACAAATAGCTTATTTTTTAACCACCATGGTAACAGACCGTTAAAAATCTAATAATGATAACATGTCATATGCATATGATAATATATTTTAAATGACATGACATATAATCTATCAAATACATATATATATATGTGAAATATAATTTTTTTCTAATAAAAAATAATTAAAATTTAAATAAAATATTAAAAAATTAATTAATTCTAAAATAAAAGGCTGCTAAACATTCTCATCCATAACTACGATAGAATCAAAATCCTATCTTAAAAAATTTAATTAATTTCGAACTGTGCTCATTTTTTTAAGATGAGACTTTGATTCTATCTTAGTTAAGGTTAGGAATGTTTAGTAACCTTTTATTTTAGAATTAATTATTTTTTAATATTTTATTTGAATTTTAATTATTTTATATTTTATATTAAAGTAAAATTATATTTTATATATATATGTATTTGATAAATTATATGTCATGTCATTTAAAATATATTATCATATGCATATGACATGTCATCATTGTTAGATTTTTAACGGTGTAGTTACCATGATAGTTAAAAAATAAGCTATTTGTCAAAAAGATACATGTTAAGGGATAAATTTATCTTGAAAAAAAAAATAAGGGCAAAAACGATAAAAAATATAAATGTTAAGGTTAAAATTATCTTTATGCCTATATTTAAAATAATTATAAAAGTATACTTTAAATATTTGATTTACCAAAAATAATCTAGGTGCTCAACGTAAATAAATAGAAATAATTTAAGGGTCATTGTGAATAAAATATAGAATAAAAACAAAAAAAGATGAATAAAGATGAGAGACAAAGAGAAAAACTTTTATTATATTCTCAAAGTAGGGTTGTGTATAATGTTTTCTCCACAAGTCTCAAATGGGATTTAAACTCTAATAATAAAGTACATTAAAGTATTATTTAATATATGAATATCTACCATAAATAAAGATATTCATAACACTCCCCCATGGATATCCATAAAGATAATACGCCTCGTTAAAACCTTACTAAGATAAAAACTCCGTGAAAAAAAATCTTAGTGAAGGAAAAAGAATACACACATCTTTGATACACATAACATGTTACCTTAATAAAAATCTTACCATAAAAACCTATTGGTACAAAATCTCGGTTAAGGGGAAAAGACTGTAATGCGTATTTAGTCTCCCTCATGAAAATATCAAATAATATCTCTAAATCTTCATAATTCAACATTGAAGACAATCTTCAAGTGTTGAAGCAGATTATGCATTAGTGGATAAATATTCTAAATTATTGCTTAAAATGATTCATTGAATACTATTCTTCTAAAGATCATGAACAACAATGTATTATCTCTACACAAGATACCTTGTATTTTATCTTGTGAAAGCAATTTACATATCTTCTGGATATATTTAGCCAAACGCATATTTTGACTTTGTCTCAAGCATATTAATTATTTAAAGGTAGTGGTCTCGTAGCATTTAAATAGTATTTTTGGACAAGCTAATATACGATGCTTCCAGATCAATTAATGTATATATGATGCTTTTAGACTAAGAATATCATCACCATTTTCTTGAGGCGGAATAGATCTTTGTTTATATTAAGAGACCTAATAACCATAAGGGTTATCAATGAATATGCATTATGCATGTAAAGTCTCTTTAAATATTTTTCTGTGAATGTCTATTGATGCACAAGGATTCCATTATTAAGGAGACCTCTCTATGAGTCTCAATGATATTCAAATCATCGATATACACAATAATAACTAATTCAAAGCAAAACCTCTTAATAAAATACTCGGAGAAATTAAATAATTCATATAACATTCTACTAATAAGTATTCAATAAGGCTATTATACCAAATACGCCTAAATTATTTCAAGCCATAAAAAAGTATATTCAATATGATTGAATAATATTCTCAAGAATTTGAATTAACTACTTCTAGTAATCTAAATCTTTTTGGAAGTTTCATGCAAATATTACTATCAAGAGACTCGTACAAATAGGGTGTAACAACGTCCATTAGATGGAAACTGAGTAATTTTATTTATTGTCAAACTAATCAAAATTTAAAAATAGTTACATCTACCACCGAGGAATATATTTTTTTCATAATTGATTTCATATCTTTGTGAGAATCCTTGTTCAACCAAATGAGCGTATATCTCGTGATTTCCCCTTTTGATTTTTTTCTCATAAAGGCTCATTTATATCCACAAGCTTTACACATTTCAATGTATGGACTATAGGCCCAAGTATTTTTATTTTTAAAAGAGATTTTAGTTTCGCATCAATTGCCTCTTTCCATGTTGGTCAATTATTTATTTGTTTATATTACCTAATTGACAATGATTCATGATCCACATCATCAAATAAAATCTTTAGTGTTATATTGCATGTAAATATATTATCGATGTTGATTTAATTTCAATTCTACTTATCACCAAACATGACATAATTCTATTAAACTCTCTTTATTATTAGGTACTTGAGTCATGTTAATGTCTCTATTGGAGACCTTTTAATCTCTTTTAGAGATTTTCATAATATGCTCATTCATCGATCAGACCATCATAAAATATAACTCATTTTTTTCGAGGATTTTTTTCTTTGGAACCTACTTATCTACCATGCTTCAAGAGTATGTTAGACTTAATAGCAACTAGAGTTTGTCTTTCCAGAACATCAAATTTAATCGGAGCATTCATAGCTGGTATACGTAACTTAGTTACTCTTTTAGGGTCAACAAAACCATCTTACAATTGATTTGCTAAATGAATTATCCTTAGAACTTATAGTTCACATTGTTTAATATGTGGATCAAACTAAGAAAATGATAATTCATTTCAACTTTTTTCTTTTTCCAACAATTTTATTTTCCCCTTTAATGTTGGGTAAACTGACTCATTAAAATGATAGTTAGTAAATCGAGCTATAAATATGTAACGACCCGGTTTTAGATCCGAGTGTCGGGTTAATCTGTGGGTTATGGGCTTTATTGTTGGGCCCCGGGTTTGTGTAGTTTGGGCCTTAGACTTGTTGGGCTTGTTTGGTTATTGAGTTTATGAGTTGATAGTTGAGGGCTTTTTGGTAAATGCATAATTAAAGGACAAGAGGGGTTAAGGGTATTTTTTGCTGCAGAGAATGAGGTCAGAGGTTTAAGTTTTTTCTCTTTTCTCCTTCTCTTTTGAATAGAAGTAAGAGTTTGGCCAAAGGTGGGATATTTGTTTGTTTGCTTTGGATTCCCATTTTGTGCTTGATGGGTAAGTTGTAGAGGTGTTTGTGATATTTAAAATGAGGCAAGTGAAGGTTTGATGAAAATGAAGGTTTAAGTGGGGGTTTGGGGAAGTCCGAGTTTGAGTTTTGAGGGCTTGGTATAAGAGTTTTTCTAGCATTTTTAGGCTCTTGAGTCATCCCAAAGTTGTTGCTAATCAGTTCTTCATCTTTCTCTTGTAGAGAAAGAGGCTTGTGAGCCATCCTCAAGCTTTGGAGGGAGAAAAGCTTGAAGAGGGGTGAAGCTTGTTTGATTGTTGTTGCTTGCTAAGGTTGGTACTCCCAACTCTTCTAATCATCATGCATTTCATGGTAGCTAGCATACATGTAAGTTTTTGTGCATGCTTGGTTTTAAGCTTTGGATGCTTTAATGGTGAAATTCATATTAATGTGATTAAGGGCTGAAAATTAGTGTTAAAACACTCTAAACATCATTAATAATTGGTAGGAACACTTTAGGATCGTTGATGTGTGTCAAATATGCACAATTAGTGGAAGTGAACATGTCGCAAGTAATAAAGTGATAAGTATATCAGATATCATCTCCACAGAGATTGGTGTACTTAATATGTCTTCTTTTGTCTTCTTGCTCTTTAAAAAAGAAATAAAATAAAAACATAAGTGATTAGGTTGAGATTGAACTAAATAAAGTAATTAAAGAAAACTAAATAAAAAGGAGGTCAAATTGATAAAGAGGGCAAGATCCGGTTGTGTTCTATAGTGGATTTGATTGATCTGTTTCTATCGGCAGTACTACAGATTACTATCTCGACAGCGATAGTGTTCTCTGCCGCGACAATCCCTTGCTCTTAGGTAGATTTTACCAAAGTTCGGCAAAGTATCCTTTGATGGCTCCGCTTATCCCTAAGTCGAAACACTGTTGATGGTTAATCCATGATGATACCTCCCGACGTTAATCAATTATAACAAACAACCAATCCCACACTTCATTTAGCCGCTGAAACTCCAACCTATCCCTAGGCCGAGTTAGTATTTTCCAATCAAGTTAAATACCATACTTACTCCTTTCATGAGTCTAACTCTCCCGAGTCTAGACAAATAGATTACTTACAAACTTCTCTCCCGAGTTTGGATGCAAGAACAAAGAATGGAAAAGAGTAATCAAACCTTGATATTTTATTGCATTGAAAACAAGAAACAAGATACAATCTCTTCTCACTAATACTTAACAACTTTCACCTAAACCCTAAGAAAGCTTAGAACATGATGGAAAGAATAACAATTATTCCTAGGGTGAACTCTCTCAATTCGGCTCCTTTTTTCCCTTGGACAGCTATGCCTTATATAGGCTTGGCCTAGGGCAAACATTTTCTAAGTAGAATACAACTTGGAGTAGAGAACAAGTTATATACATAGGTCAAATATTTTCAAGTTTAATTCTTCTAAAAGGCTTTCCCGTGTGGCCTTGTCTTTAGGCTTCCTTCAGGCTATTCAGCTCTGATCCTTGGGCTTCTTGTCCCGCAAAGTTATCCTTATTTTTCTCCTTAGTTTGCCTGCCATATTACTATTTGTCTTCTACTGTCTCGATATCGGGTCCTGCCTCAGCCTCAGTTTGCTGCCGCAACAATACTTTTTCCTGCATAGACATAAAAATACAGTAAAGTATGCCTTTTCTGTAAATATTATCTTTAACAGCTCAATCTCTAAATATATCATATTAAGTATATACATTGGTCTAAGTGTAAAATTGATGATAAGTACCCATGAAAAGTGTAGAAAGTGATAGTGAGTTGAGCATTTACCACACCTCCAAACTCGAACTATTGTTTGTCCTCAAGCAATGCAAACCATCAATTTGTTAAACTCTCTTCTTTCTTGGTCTTATGCTTACATCTATTCTCCCCACCATAACCATGTCTATTCTTTAGACTTAACCTTTCGGTTACCTAAGGATGTACCTAGAAGATAAACTATAAGGTTTAGTGTATGTGCGTTTTTATGGACAAGTTTGATTAAGGACCTTCTTAGATAAACTCTAAGTTCAAGAAAAATAGACTTGAATTAGTGTACTCTTCTTAAAACAACAAAATCTTGAGCCAATTTCAGGCACCTCAAGGATTGTATTTTTTTTCTTCTTTTTTTCTTATTTCTTTTGCTATTCTTTTGAACATACTAGAGCCAATTTCGGGCACCTCTAGCATGAAGAAGAGTATTTCTTAGAGCCGGTTATAGGTCCCTCTAGTCACCTTTCCAAAGATCTAAGTCTTTATCACCTAAGTTTATTAAAAGAATTCTTATAGCCAAACAAGTCCTAAAAGTGTTTTTAAGTTCAACCTTATAGTAAGCTTCTAGGTTTTTCTCCTTAAGTATCCTAGAATTAAGCCTTCAAAACAGAACCTAACTATAGAAAGGAGAAATATTTCTATTGCCTTAAAAGAATAAACTAAAATAATACTGGTGATGGGCAGTAGAAGAGTTTGGGCAACAATTTTAAGTAAAGTGGTGGATAAAAAATATTATCACTAAAAACTCCCATTTCATGGCAAGGCCGCGGTAGTGACTCTACACTCCCAAACTCAAACCAAGCATTATCCTCAATGCTTTAATCAGGGGTAAGCAGTAGGCAACAAAATAAAAAAAACAAGCAATTATAAAAGCAGCAAATCATGAGGACTCCGAAGGGCTGCTATTGACAATTAGTTGCTGTAGATTTGTTGAGTGATTTCACCTTTGATCCTTGGCTCTTATCCTAAAATAAACGAAAAGAAAATTAATAATAACAGTCTAAATTAAAACTAATCCTAAAATGCTAATAAAGATAAGATGAAAGAATTAATTCACAATAGGGATGCATGTAAGTGCATCTCCTAAAGTGATGGTCTCTATAGTTCTCATCTCTTGTTGATCAGAATAGTGCTTCAACCGTTGGCTATTCACTTTGAATTCATGCCCATCCCTATGTGATTTGATAGTGACTGCTCCATGTGGATAAACCTGGGCAACTTCAAATGGGCCTGACCATTTGGACCTGAGTTTGCCTGGGAACAATTTGAGTCTAGAGTTGGAAAGGAGAACTTGCTGCCTAGTAGGAATTGTCGCGACAGTAGCTTGCTGTCATGCCATCGTTTTGTCTTTTACTTGTAGATCTTGGCATTTTCATAAGCTGCCGCTCTAAATTCTTCTATTTCATTGAGGTCTAGTCGTCGTTTCTGGCCAGCTTTCTCCCATTCCATGTTCAAATTCTTTACTGCCCAATAAGCTTTATGCTTATTTTCCACTAGTAAATGACATGTTTTTCCAAATACCAGCCTGTATGGAGATGTTCCCAAAGGGGTTTTATAGGCTGTTCTATATGCCCATAGAGCATCGTATAGACGATGAGACCAAACCTTTCTAGATGGGTTTACCACCTTTTCAAGGATTTGCTTTAATTCTCTATTCGAAATTTTAGCTTTCCCATTTGTCTACGGGTAGTATGCCGTGGCAATTCTGTGAGTGACACCCAATTTCTTTAGGGCTGCGACAATGAGTCTGTTATCGAAGTGTTTACCTTCATCGCTAATAATGGATCTAGGAACTCTAAATCTTATGAAAATGTTCTTCTTGAGGAATTTTTGTACAGTCTTGGAGTCATTATGAGGCGTGACAATTGCTTCGACCCATTTTGACACATAGTCCACCACTACTAGGATGTAGAGATTACCTTGAGATAATGGGAATTGCCCCATGAAATCTATTCCCCAAACATCAAATAATTCTACTTCTAGTATGAGTTTTTATGGCATCTCATTATTCCTAGAGATATTGCCCGTTCTTTGGCATCAATCACAATTCTTGCAATAAAGTTGAGTATCGTTGAAGAGTGTATGCCAATAAAGGCCTTATTGAAGAACTTTAGCTGCTGTTTTGTTTCCTCCAAAATATCCTCCACAAGGTAAATCATGATAATGCCGAAGCACTTCTTGTTGTTCATCTTTCGGAACACATCTTCTTATAACCTGATCTGCACATTGCTTAAAAAAAAGAGGGGCGTCCCAGAAATAATGCTTTGCATTATGCTAAAACCTCTTCTTTTCGTTATAGTTAAGGTTATAAGGGATAACACAACTAGCTAAATAATTAACAAGATCAGCATACCAGGGAGTGGTTGTTACTGCCGCAAGATCTTCTGTTAAGGTTGCCGAGATGTATTCAGTCAATGTCGCGGCCGCACGGTCATACATTGTTCTATTTGCTATCAAGGAAGTGTCTTCTGCAGTTACCGCGATATGCAGTATTTCTTCATCTAGGAAGACATCTTGTATTTCTTCCAACGCATTGTTATTGTCTTCATTCTCTAGTCTGGAGAGGTGATCGACTACCTGATTCTCTGTACCTTCTCTATCCTTGATTTCCACATCAAATTCTTGTAAAAGAAGGATCCATCTAATTAGTCTTAGTTTGGCATCCTTCTTCGAGAATAGGTACTTAATTGCCAAGTGGTCATTATTGACAGTCACTTTTGTTCCGATAAGATATGATTAGAATTTGTTAAAGGCAAATACTACTGCTAGTAATTCCTTCTCTATTGTGGTGTAATTGATTTAAACATCATTGAGTGTTTTACTAGCACAGTAAATGACATGGAATATGTTGTTCTTTCTCTGCCCAAGTGCTACCCCGACAGCATAATCACTAGCATCACACATTAATTCGAAGGGTAGGGACCAATCTGGTGGGACCACTATTGGTGCAGTGATCAACTTCTCCTTTAGGGCTTCAAATGCTTTAGTACATTCCTTGTCGAATTCAAATTTTCTATCTTGTTCAAGTAGGTTACAAAGAGGTTTAGAAATTTTAGAAAAGTTAGAAATAAACCTACTATAAAAACCTGCATGGCCCAAGAAGCTTCGAACTCCTTTTACAGAAATTGGTAGAGGCAAATTCTTTATCACATCAATATTGGCTTTATCTACTTTGATTCCTTCTAATGATATTTTGTCCCAATACTATACCCTCATTCACCATAAAGTAGCATTTTTCCCAATTGAGGATTAAATTGGATTCCTCATATCTTTGCAGCACTTTTTCTAAATTGCCGAGACAGTGATCAAAGCTGTCTCCAAAGACTGAAAAATTATCCATGAATATTTCAAGGAAGTCCTCTATCATGTTAGAAAAAATTGCCATCATGCATCTCTGAAAAGTTGTAGGGGCATTACAAAGGCCGAACTACATTCTTCTAAATGCATATGTTCTATATGGGCAGGTGAATATGGTTTTTGCCTAGTCTTCTAGATCAGTGGCAATCTAATTATATCCTGAATAACCATCAAGGAAATAGTAGTAAGGTTTACCAGCAAGTCTATCAAGCATTTCATCAATAAAGGGTAAAGGGAAGTGATCCTTCTTTGTTGCCTTATTCAACTTGCGATAATCCATACAAATCCTCCAATCGGTCACAGTCCTGGTTGGGATCAATTCGTTGTTCTCGTTGGTTATGACAGTCATACCACCTTTCTTGGGTACACATTGTACCGGGCTTACCCATGTACTATCAGAAATAGGGTAGATGATTACAACATCAAGCCATTTGATTATTTCTTTATGTACTACCTCCTTCATGGCATGATTAAGTCTCCTTTGGGCCTCAACAGTAGGTTTATGGTCTTCCTCTAAAAGAATTTTATGCATACATACTGCCGGGTTTATTCCTTCAAATCATCAATTGACCACCCAATTACCTTCTTGTGCTGCCGCAACATCTCGATCAAGTTTGTTCCTATTCTGGCTACAACTTAGAAGAAATAATTACGAGCATTGTGTGATTGGCTCCCAAATAAGCATATTTCAATTTTTCAGGTAAGGGTTTTAATTCAGTAACTAAAGATTCCTTTATAGATTTTTTATTCTTACCTGAGTAATCTAAAGGTTCAAAATACTTACCTGGAAGATGTGCTGTCCAGTTAGCTTCTTCATTTTCTGGTGTTTCCACATTGTCCAAGATACTGCTGTAGTAGTCATCAATTATACTATCGAGGAAGATCTGTGGTGTATCGTTAAGGTTACTGTCGAGGCAGTTGTTGCTGAGATAGGGTATTGTACTAACTGCATCTGTATTGTCCAACATCTGACATTCTTCTAGATCATCATGTCTCTTCAGGATTTTGAAAATATTGAGTTTGACTTGTTGATCATTAATCTTCATAGTCAACTCTTCTTTTTCCATATCTACGAGCGTACGTCCAATGGCCAGGAAAGGTCTCCCAAGGATGATCAGTGCATTATCATGCATTATCATCTGCTTCACAATCAAGGACAAGAAAGTCGGCAAGAAAAATAAACTTGTCTACCCTTACCAATATGTCTTCGATTTTTCCTTCAGGTTGTACGTATGATCGATCCACAAGTTGGAGCATCACAGTAGTAGGTTTTTCCCTTCCAATTCCAAGCTTTCGGAAGATAGACTTGGGCATTAGATTGATGCTTGCTCCAAGTTCGCATAGGGCCTTACCTTCATAGTGGTTACCAATCGCACAAGGTATTGTAAAGCATCCAGGATCCTTCAATTTAGGTGACATACGATTGTGAAACATTGCCATGCATCCTTCAGTTGCTGCCACTGTTTCAAACTCACCTAGCCTCTTTCTTTTAGACATAATATCTTTCAAGAATTTAGCATAATTAGGTATTTGTGCTTTTTAACCTTTGTGGGAAAGGTGGTGGTGGTCTCATCTCTTCCAGGGTTTCATTGATTTAGAATTTAATACCTGAAACAACTTTGTTTATCACTGTCTCGGCAGCTTGTTGAGGTGTTGTCGAGCTCTCTGCTCGGGTAATATTTTCTTCTATGAGATGATCAACTTCTAAGTCCTCCTTGTCTGATTCCTCTTGTATTGCTGGTGGAACTTTGTTTGCTGAACTGTCTGATGTCTCTTTAAGTTGTAGGCCACTTGTAGTGATTGCTTTGTGTTTTTCTTTCTTATTTTCTTTCTTTAGGCATACTAGAGCCCGTTTCGGGCTCCTCTAGCATGAAGAAGAGTAATTTCCTAGAGCCAGTGATAGACACCTCTAGTCACATTCCTTAGAATCTAAGTTTTTATCACCTAAGTTTATTAAAAGAACTCATACATCAAACAAGTCCTAAAAGTGTTTGTTGATTGTAACCTTATAGTAAGCTTCTAAGTTCTATTCCTTAAGTATTCCAAGGTTATTTCTTCAAAACAGAACCTAGCCATTATAAGGAGAAAGATTTCTATTGCCTTGCCTTAAAAGAATAAACTAAGGCAAAGCTGAAGTAAGACAGTGCAAAAGTAAAGACAATTATTTCAAGTAAAGACAAGGGTATATATTGTAAAAAAAAATTCAATTAAGGCATCAAATTACTTCCTTTTCTGGTTTTGCCGCGATAGTGGGTTGGCCTCGGCAGTGTACTCATATACCCCCAAACTCAAACTGAGCATTGTCCTCAATGCTCCAATCACACAGCAGAGAAAAAGAAAATGTTTGGTTTCTGAGAGATGCTGCTGCTGATCGGTTGTTTATAGAATTGCTAAGAGAGGTCTTTTGTGACTCTTGATTCCTGACCTAAAACAAACATAAAGAAAATGAGTAAAGGAAATCTAAATTAACCTAAACTAAAAATATTTAATTAAAGGTTTAAACAGAAGAATTAATTCATAGGAGGAATGCATGTAAGCGCATCTCTTAGAGTGATGGTCTCTATCGCTTTCATCTCTTGATGACCAGAATAGTGCTTCAACCGTTGGCCATTCACTTTGAATTCTAGCCTATTTTTATGTGATTTGATTATGAATGCTCCGTGTGAATAAGACTTGACAATTTCAAATGGGCCTGACCATCTGGATCTAAGTTTTCCTGGGAACAATTTGAGTCTGGAGTTGAAAAGGAGTACTTGCTACCCCGGCAAGAACTATCGCGGAAGTAGTTTGCTGTCATGCCAACATTTCATCTTTTATTTGTAGATCTTAGCATTTTCATACGATGTTGCTCTGAATTCGTCTATTTCATTGAGGTCTAGCAGTCGTTTTGGGCCAACTTTCTCCCATTCCATATTTAGATTCTTTACTGCCCAATAAGCTTTATGCTCAATTTCTATGATTGGTGCTCATCCAATCCATCATAAACAAGAGGAGCATCAATGTTGGAGAGATTATTTTACGAGAAATACACGAGTGCGATAAGAAGGAACGCATAAATTTATATTTCCCTTGATTAATATCTGTTTTGTGCATTGTTGTAGGAGTACCAGTAGAAGATACAGATGAATACACACCAAATAGGCAAGGATGGACCAAAGAATTCTGCCACAGAGTTATGCAGATCACACAGTCAGAAACTGTCCAGGCAACTTCTCAGCAGTTCACTGCTAACTTCACTACCGGAGCCCAGTACATGCAGACAGACCTGGCAGTGCCCAAGCTACTGCCGTAACAGACCCCTACCAAGAGCTTCTTCAGAGGATGACAGCTATGGACCTTCGCCAGCAGAGATACATGGAATATCAAAGAGACTTCAACAGTACTCTTGTCCAAATGATGATTCAGAACTTCCCCAATCAAGGGGCGTAATTTCCAGAATTCCCTACAAACATATTCGTCACAGCAACACCCTACACAGAAACTACTCCAGCCCTAGGGTCGAGGCCATTCTTCTCCTCTAGGCCACAACAACAATTTGACGCAGTTGGCCCTTCTAGGGCAGTAGATCCTGTCGCGGTATCGTCTGCCAGCAGAAGATAATCAAGCGAAGGGTAATCTTCAGCACTCCCCCAAGATCCCCAATCCCAATAGGCAGTCTATCAGCTGAGATAGATGCCTATGTCAATCAAAGCTCAATCACTGCCGAGCCAAGCATTCAGAATGCCGGGGCAAATCTAAAGAATGAAGGAGGAACGAAAAATAGTGGACACTGAAGATGAAGGAAGAGAAGAGGTGAATGCTCCCTTACAACAGGCAACACCAATAAGAGTTAGCCACCAAGACGAGCAAAGCTATCGCCATCACCAAGGGCGCAACAATCAGCAGCAAGATCGAGGAAACAAATTGTGGAAGAAAGCTCTTCCGAATCATTATAATTTCTTTCTTTTATTTGTTGTTCATATAATTGCCTGATATATTTTGTTACCTACTGCTTGCCCCTAAATTAAGTATTGAGGACAATGCTTGGTTTGAGTTTTGGGGTGTAGAGCCAACGCCGAGGCAATCCACTGCCGCGGCCCTGCCATAAAAAGGAAGTTTTTAGTGATAATTTTTTTTTGTTTTATGTCCACCATTTTACTTGAAATCGTTTCCCATACTCTTGCACTGCCCATCATTAGTATTATTTTAGTTTATTCTTTAAGGCAATAGAAATCTTTCTCCTTACCATAATTAGGTTCTATTTTGAAGGCATAATTTTAGGATACTTAAGGAGAAAAACATAGAAGCTTACTATAAGGTTGAACTTAAAAACACTTTCAGGACTTGTTTGGCTATAGAAATTCTTTTAATGAACTTAGGTGATAAAGACTTAGATCTTTGGAAAAGTGACTAGAGGTGCCTATAACCGGCTCTAGGAAATACTCTTTTTCATGCTAGAGGTGCCCGAAATTGGCTCTAGTATGTTTAAAAGAATAGAAAAAGAATGAAAAAAATAAGAAGGAGAAAACATAATAATTGAGGTGCCCGAAATTGACTCAAGAAATTGTTGTTTTAAGAAGAGTACACTAAATATAAGTCTATTTATCTTGAACTTAGAGTTTATCTAAGAAGGCCCTTAATCAAACTTGTCCACAAAAACGCATACACACACTAAACCATATAGTTTATCTTCTAGGTACACCCACCAAAAGGTTAAGTCTAAAGAATAGACATAGTTATGGTGGGGAAAATAGATGGAAACATAAGACCAAAGGAGAACAGAGTTTGACAAATTGATGGTTTGCATTGCTTGAGGACATACAATAGTTCGAGTTTGGGGGTGTGATAAGTGCTCAACTCACTATCACTTTTTACACTTTTCATGGGCACTTACCATCAAATCTACACCTACTTGGACCAATACTTGTACTTAATGTAATATATTTAGGGATGATGCTAGTAAAGGCAATATTTTTAGAAAAAGCATACTTTACTGCAGTTTTATGTCTGTGCAGGAACAAGTATTGTCGTGGCAGTAAACTGAGGCCGAGACAGGACCTGATGCCGAGGCAGTAGAGGATAAATAGCAATATGACAGGCAAATTGAGGAGAAAAATTAGGAGAACATTGTTGGACAAGAAGCCCAAGGATCGAAGCTGAACAAAACGAGGAAAGCTGAAGGACAAGGCCACGCGGGAAAAAGCCTTCCAAAAGAATTAAACTTGGAAATATTTAACCTATATGCATAACTTGTTCCCTACTCCAAGTTGTACTCTATTTAGGAAATGTTTGCCCTAGGCCAAGCCTATATAAAGCATAGCCATCCAAGGGAATAAGAGAGCCAAATTTGAAAGAGTTCACCCTAGGAATACTTCTTCCCATTATGTTCTAAGCTTTCTAAGGGTTTAGGTGAAAGTTGTCAAGTATTAGTGAGGAGAGATTGTATCTTGTTTCTTGTTTTAATGCAATAAAATATCAAGGTTTACTTACTCTTTGCCATTCTTTGTTCTTGCATCCAAGCTTGAGAGAGAAGTAGATAAACTAAAATACTAAAGCAAATAAAAGATAGGGATAGAGATAAATAGATTACTCAAGCATAAAAGATAGGGATAGAGATACTCAAGCATTTTGCAGACTGTGATCATCCTTGTCACGCACAATGAAAGCTCCATTATAAACGTTTAGCCTTTAAGCAGTGACCTTGAAGATTCGATCTCCATTGAGTGTTTTAATCTCCACAATACCATAAGGATAAACCTTATGGATCAATAATGGTCCTGACCATCGAGACTTTAACTTTTTAGGAAAAAGTTTAAGCCTCGAGTTGTAGAGTAACACTTGTTGGCCCTTTGAAAAATTTTGTGACAAAAGATGTTTTTCATGCCACCTCTTTGTTTTCCCTTTGTAGATCCTAGAATTCTCATAGGCATGGGATTGAAACATGTCCATTTCATTTAACTCCAAAAGCATGTGTTCTCCAGCTAAATTAAAATCCATATTGAGCTTTTTGGTAACCCAATAAGCTTTGTGTTTAAGTTCTATGGGCAAATGAAAAGCTTTCCCACAAACCAACTTGAATGAGGACATCCCTAAAGGAGTCTTGTAAATTGTTCTATACACCCATAAAGCTTCATCCAGCTTTAGAGACTAGTCTTTTCTCCTTGTGTTGACTGTCTTCTTTAAGATTTGCTTGATTTCTCTATTGGAGATTTCAGCTTGGCCATTCATCTGCGGGTGATATGCTTGATCAATTTTGTGCCTGACTCCATACCTTTGCAATGCCTTAACAATGAGCTTGTTTTCAAAGTAGGTTCCTTCATCACTGATTATGGCTCTAGGGACTCCAAACCTTGTAAAAATTTTCTTGTGCAGGAACTTTAGGATTGTCTTTGAATCATTACGGGGTATTGCCACCGTTTCAACCCATTCTTACGTAGTCCACTGCTAGTAAGATATATAAATCACCGTATGATGATGGAAATGGTCCTATAAAATCAATTCCTCAAACGTATAAAAGCTTGATTTCCAAAATTTTTGCAACGACATTTCATTCCTCCGCGAGATGTTACCGGTTCCTTGACATGTATCACATTCCTTGTAAAATGCTTGAGCATCTTTGAAGATTGAGGGTCAGTAGAATCTAGATTGAAGGAACTTTGCAGCAGTCCTTGATCCATCAAAATGCCCTTCACACGATGCCGTGTGACAATGGAATAGAATATCTTTTTGTTCCTCTTCCGGAACACATCGTCAAAGCAATTGGTCAGCATATTACTTGAACAAATACGGCTCATCCCAATAGAAAATTTTTGCATCATGTTTAAACTTCTTTCGACCTTGGCTAGATAAATCAGGAGGCAAAATACCACTGACAAGAAAATTAACTATATCTGTATACCAAGGTAATGCTATAGCATATAAAATTTTCTCGTCAGGGAAATTTTCTTCTATCTCATAATCCTCTCCTAGGGTTTCTGGATTTTTTAGCCTAGATAAGTGGTCTGCAACTTGATTTTCAGTTCTTTTTTTATCCTTTACTTCTATATCAAATTCCTGAAGTGAAAGTATCCACCTAATAAGTCTCGGCTTAGCATCTTTCTTAGTCACTAGGTATTTGATAGTAGAATGATTAGTGTGCGCTATAACCCTAGATCCTATTAGATATGTCCTAAACTTATCAAAGGTGAATACTACAGCAAGTAACTCTTTCTTAGTAGTGGTGTAATTAATTTGAGCATCATTAAGATTTCTACTTGCATAGTAAATAACATGAAAGACTTTACCTCGTCTTTGACCTAATGATGTGCCCACTGCATAGTCGCTTACGTCACACATCAACTCGAATGGCTCAGTCCAATCGGATGGTATAATTATTGGATTTGAGGTAAGCTTCTTCTTCAGTTCAGTAAAAGCTCTGTGGCATTTTTCATCAAAAACAAAGGGTTGATTTTGCTATAGCAAATTTCAAAGCGGCTTAGAGATTTTCGAGAAGTCCGTGATGAACCTCCTGTGGAAGACAACATGTCCTAAAAAGCTTCTAATTCCTTTCACTGTTGTTGGAGGTGGTATCTTCTCTATTAACTCAACTCTTGCTTTGTCAACTTCAATTCCTTTGCTTAAAATTTTGTACCCCAAAACCGTACCTTCTGTAACCATGAAATTGCATTTTTCCCAATTGAATACAAGGTCAGCTTCTTCACATTGTTTCAGTACCTTGGCCAGGTTACCTAAGCATTTTTCAAAAGTTTCTCTAGACACAGAAAAATCGTCCATAAATACCTCTAATAATTCTTCAACCATGTCTGAGAATATTGCCAACATGCAACATTGAAAAGTTGTTGGATCATTAATAACCCAAATGACATTCTTTGAAAAGCATAAGTTCCATAAGGACAAGTGAAGGTTGTCTTATCTTGGTCCTCTAGTGCTATAGCAATTTGGTTGTACCCAGAATAGCCATCGAGGAATCAATAATAAGTCTTTCTTGTCAATCCATCCAGCATTTGATTGATAAAAGGAAGGGGAAATAGTCCTTCTTTGTTGCCTTGTTCAGTTTCCTATAGTCCACACAAATGCGCCAGCCTGTGATTGTCCTTGTCAGGAGCAACTCGTTGTCCTCGTTGGTGATTACTGTCGTGTCTCCCTTCTTAGGAACACAATGCATAGAACTAACCCACAAGCTGTCAGAAATTGGGTATATGATTTCTGCATCCAACCACTTTATGATCTCTATCATCACTACCTTTTTCATTGTTGGGTTGTCTTCTTTGGGGTTCAATAGAATTGTTGTGGCATTCTTCTAGCATGATCTTGTGCATGCAGATTGTAGGACCGATTCCCTTCAAATCGGCCATAGTCCACCCTAGAGCTTTCTTATATTGAGATAATAATTTCACAAGACTAAACTCTTGGTTAGGATCTAAGCTAAAAGAAAAAATCATTGGTAAAGTGTTATGATATCCCAAATAAACATATTTCAAATGTATGGGCAGTAGTTTCAAGTCTAGAGATGGTGTATGTAAAAGTGATGGTTTCGGACGAATAAATTCAGAGAAATCAATTGATTCAAATTTCGTACATGGTCTTGGCTTGAAATAGCCAATTAGTTGTAGCTCTAGATGAGTGTCTTCTTCATCCTGATCATGCTCCTTCAGCAATTTTGCAAAGTCTTTCATTTGTGGAGAATTATCACAGCAAAAAACTGTATTTTCATCTTCAATTGTTGTAGCATTTATCCTAGCTATAAAGTGACATTCTTAAGTGTCATCCATGTACTTGAGAGTGTTGAAGGCATTGATAGTCATAGATTGATCTGCTACTCTCATTGTGAAGTCTTCCTTTTCACAGTCGATGAGAATTCGATCGGTAGCAAGGAATGATCATCCCAAGATGATGGGAGCTTTTTAGTCCACTTCGCAATCTAGAATCAGAAAGTCCACTAGAACACAAACTTGCATACTTTTATCATATCTTCGACTTTGCCTTTGGGTCGGACATGAGAATGGTCCACCAATTGTAAGATGACAGTGGTAGGTCATGTACTCCTTATACCAAGCTTCTTGAATATTGCTTTATGCATTAGATTGACACTCGAACCGAGGTCGCATAGTGCTTTGCCCACAAAATTGTCTCCTATCGAGCATGGAATAATGAAGCTGCTAGAATATTGCCTCTTCATAAGAAGCTCAATCTTTCCAGAATAAAACTCAGATGCTATAGCAATTGTTTCAAAATTCTTAGCTTTTTTTTTTATTTGTAACAATATCTTTCAAAAACTTTGCATATGAGTGTATTTGATCAATAACATCTAAAAATGAAATGTTTATATAAAATTGGTCTAGCATACTTACAAATTTCTGAAATTGGAGACCCTATTTGTGTTACTTCAATCACTGAGGGAATGGTGGGGGGTCTTATGTCCTTCGAAGGTTGCGTTGGTACTGCTTTTACTGCAGCATCTGCAAGCTTCTCACCAAATGCCTTAGTATTTAAGTTTTCTCTAGTTTCTTCTTAAGTTGATTTTTCTTCTTGTTCTTCAGCTTCTTTTTGCTCCTGAATGGGGATTTCTTCTTTCTCCTTTCCTTTGAACTACTCCCCCGTGTTGATTTTTCTTTCACTCCTCAAGGTAAGCGCATTTGCATTGCTCTTTGCCATGATTTTTAGTGACTTCGGTATCACTAGGCAAGTTACATCTCGGTCTTACTTGTAATGCTTGAGCAATTTGACCCATTTGAGTCTCCAACGATCTAAGTAGAAGAGTTATGATTGCAGCAATGCTCCTTAGGTCTGCAACAGATTTCCTTGATTAGATATTGTGGTGGAATGTTCATGAAATAATGTTTTCGTTGATGTCATAAACTTCTTGGTAGAAGCCATGAATTGTTGCAAAAAAGCTTCCAAAGAATTGTTGGGATGTTGATGAACTGTTCCCTTGTGTTCATTTTACCATGGCATATTCTCTTGAAAACCTTGGACTTCTTGTTGTGTTGCCATGGGTTGCTGCCTATTCGAGCTGCTTGCTTGAGTTGATCCTTGATTACCCCAAGAGAAGTTAGGATATTGTCTTCACCCTGGGTTGTACGTATTAGAAAAGGGGTTGTTGGAATTTTTGTTAAAGTTTCTAACGTAATGAGCATACTCTAAATGAGTTGGGCAGTCTTTGTCGAAATGGTTTCCACTACAGTGCACACAGCTTAATGCTTTAGCATCTCTTACTTCACTAGGTTGTTGAAGGTTCTTCAACATATTTGTGATAGCAGAAAGTTTTGCTGAAACAGAATCATTAACATCAAGCTCTAGCTTTCCTTGAGTTCGTCGTCCTGTTCCAAGTCTAGTAGTTAGAAACTGATAATCATTGTTGGCTATTTTATCAAAAATATCAAATGCTTCTTCTAGCGACTTGTCTAATAGTGTCTCGTTTGCTGAAGTATTTAACATCATCCTTGTGAGTGCATTGACTCCATTGTAGGACATCATGATTTGAGTTTAATCTTAAAAACCGTGATTGATACATATTCTGAGAAGAGTTTTATATAGATCCCAACAGTCGTACATCGACTCATCATCCCCTTTTCTGAAAGATGTTATCTCATTTTGCAACTGTGTGTTCGTGTTGGGTGGGTTGTATCTCTCCAAAAAGCTTTTGCACAAAGTTGTCTAATGCGTGCTATATATGTGCAATTGTAGTGCAAGTGTACACGTCAAGTAATAAAGTGATAAGTATTATCGTGTATCGTCTCCACAAGGATTGGTGTACTTAATATGTCTTATTTGATCTTCTTGCTCTGTAAAATAAATGTAAAGATACAAGTAAATTGGATGTTGATTAAACTAAATAAAGCAATTAAAGAAAACTAAATAGTATGAGATCAAATTGAGAAAGAGGGCAGAATCCAGTTGTGTTTGTATAGTGGATTTGATTGATCTGTCTCTGTCCAATGCAATTGCACTACACAGCCTCGATAGTACTACAGATTACTGCCTCAACAGCGGTAGTGTTCTCTGTCACGACAATCCCTTGCTCTTGGGCAGATTTACCAAAGTTCAACAAAGTTTCCTCTGATGGCTCCGCTTATCCCTAAGTCAAAACACTATTGATGATCAGTCCTTGATGATACCTCACGGCGTTAATCAATTATAACCAATATCCAATCCCACACTTCTTTTTAGCCGTTGAAACTCCAACCTATCCCTAGGCCGAGTTAGTATTCTCCAATCAAGTTGAATACCGCACTTAATCCTTTCGTGAGTCTAACTCTCCCGAGTATAGACAAATAGATTACTTACAAACTTCTCTCCCGAGCTTGGATGCAAGAATAAAGACTGACAAAGAGTAAGCAAACTTTGATATTTTATTGCATTGAAACAAGAAACAAGATACAATCTCCTCTCACTAATACTTGACAACTTTCACCTAAACCCTAAGAAAGCTTAGAACATGATGGGAAGAATTGTTCCTAGGGTAAACTCTCTCAAATTCGTCTCACTTAATCCCTTAGACGGATATGCCTTATATAGGCTTGGCCTAGGGCAAACCTTTCCTTAACAGAGTACAACTTGGAGTAGGGAACAAGTAATATACATAGGTTAAATATTTCAAAGTTTAATTTCTTCTAGAAGGCTTTTTCATGCGTGGCCTTGTCCTTGGGCTTTCCTCATGTTATTCAACTCCGATCTTTGGGCTTCTTGTCTAATAACGTTCTCCTTATTTTTCTCCTCAGTTTTTCTGTCATATTGCCATTTATCCTCTGCTGCCTCGGCATCAGGTCCTGCCTCGGTCTCAGTTTGCTGCTATGACAATACTTGTTCCTGCACAAACATGAAAATGCAGTAAAGTATGCCTTTTGTATAAATGTTATCTTTAATAGCATCATCCCTAAATATATTACATTATGTACATGCATTGGTCCAAGTAGGTGTAGAATTGATGATAAGTGCCCATGAAAAGTGTAGAAAGTGATAGTGAGTTGAGCACTTACCACACACCCAAACACAAACTATTGCTTGTCCTCAAGCAATGCAA
Organism: Abelmoschus esculentus; assembly: GCA_035048815.1. Classification (NCBI taxonomy): domain Eukaryota; kingdom Viridiplantae; phylum Streptophyta; class Magnoliopsida; order Malvales; family Malvaceae; genus Abelmoschus; species Abelmoschus esculentus. The sequence goes on along the minus strand of JAUCBN010000007.1, from coordinate 12,255,924 downwards.
ACCATCAATTTGTCAAACTCTATTCTCTCTTGGTCTTATGTTTTCATCTATTCTCCCCATCATAACCATGTCTATTTTTAGACTTAACCTTTTGGTTACCTAAGGGTGTGTGTGTGTGTTTTTGTGGACAAGATTGATTAAAGGCCTTCTTAGATAATCTTTAAGTTCAAGACAAATAAACTTGGATTTAATGTACTCTTCTTGAAACAACAATTTCTTGAGCCAATTTCGGGTACCTCAAGTATTGTGTTTTCTCTTTCTTATATTTCTTATGTCTTTTGCTATTTTCTTAAGCATACTGAGCTAATTTCGGGAACCTTTAGCATGAAGAAGAGTATTTCCTAGAGCCGATTATTGGCACCTCTAGTCATCTTTCCAAAAAAAATCTAAGTCTTTATCACTTAAGTTTATTAAAAGAATTCCTATAGCCAAACAAGTCCCAAAAGTGTTTTAAAGTTCAACCTTATAGTAAGCTTCTAAATTTTTCTCCTTAAGTATCCAAGAATTAAACCTTTAAAACAAAACCTAACTATGGTCAGGAGAAATATTTCTATTACCTTGAAGAATAAACTAAGACAATACTGATGATGGGCCGTGCAAGAGTATGGGCAACAATTTCAAGTGAAGTGGTGGACATATAATAAAAAAATTATCACTAAAAACTTCATTTTCATTGCAGGACCGCGACAGTGGATTGCCTCGGCAGTGGCTCTACACCCTCAAAATCAAACCAAACATTGTCCTTAATGCTTAATTTAGGAGCAGACAGTAGGCAAAAAAATTATATGAGCAACAAATAAAAGCAAGAAGAGAAATTATAATGATTCGAAAGAGCTTTCTTCCATAATTTATTTTCTCGATCTTGCTGCTGATTGATGCGCTCTTGGTGATGGCGATGGCTTTGCTCGTCTTGGTGGCTGAACTCTCGTTGGTGTTGCTCGTTGCATGGGAGTATTAACCTCTTCCCCTCCTTCATCTTCAGTGACCATTATTTTCGTTCCTCCTTCATTCTCTGGATCTGCCCCAATATTCTGAATGCTTGGCTCGGTAGTGTCTGAGCTCTGATTGATATAGGCATCTATCTCAGCTGATAGACTGCCCATTAGGATTGAGGATCTTGGGGGAGTGCTGAAAATCACCCTTCTCTTGGAAGGTCTTCTGCTAACAGATGATGATGCAGCAGGATCTGCTACCCTAGATGGGCCAACTACGTCGAACTGTTGTTGTGGTCTGGAGAAGAAGAATGGCCTCGGCCCTGGGGCTGGAGTAGTTTCTGTGTAGGGCGCTGCTGTGACGAATATGTTTGCAGTGAATTCTGGAAATTGCGCCCCTTGACTGGGAAAATTCTGAATCATCATTTGAGCAAGAATGTTGTTGAAGTCTCTATGATATTCCATGTATCTCTGCTGGAAAAGGTCCATAGCTGCCATCCTCTGAAGAATCTCTTGGTAAGGGTCTGCTGCGATAGTTGCTTGTGCAGTGCCAGGCATCTCTGTCGTGTACTAGGCTCTGGTAGGAGTGTCGGTAGTGAACTGTTGCAGCGTTGCTTGGACTGGTTCGGCCTGAGTGATCTGCATAACTCTATCGCAGAATTCTCTGGTCCATCCTTTCCTGTTTGGTGTGTATTCATCCGTATCTTCTACTGGTACTCCTATAGCAATGCATAAACCAGAGATTAAACAAGGGAAATATAAAGGTCCATATTCCTTCTTATCGCACTCGTGTATTTCTCGTAAGATGATCTCTCCAACATTGATGCTTGATGCATGTAAAAAGCACGCAATTAGTGCAAGTGTACACGTCGTCAAGTAATAAAGTGATAAGTATTTATCGAGCATAGTATCCATAGGGATTGGTCTACTTAATATGCAACCTTTGTCTTCTCGCTCTGCAAGAATAAATTAAAAGACACAAATTATTGGGGTTGAATTATAACTAAGAAAACTAATTAAAACAATAAATATAAATGATCAAGAAATAAAGGATGGAAAAGTGGGGAAGGATCTAGTTGTGTTGTATTGTGGATTCAATTGAATTGTTACTGTTCAATGCAATCGCACATCACTGCATCGGCAGTACTGCAGATTACTACCTCGGCAACAATGATGCTCATCCGCCGTGGCAATCCCTTGCTCTTGGGCAGATTTTACCAAAGTTCGACAAAGTATAATTTGATGGCTCCGCTTATCTCTAAGTAGAAACACTATTGGTGATCAGTCCTTGATGATACCTCCCGACATGAATCAATTATAATCATCAACCAATCCCATACTTCTTTTAGCCGCTGAAACTCTAACCTATCCCTAGGATGAGTTAGTATTTTTCAATCAAGTCAAATACCGTACTTACTCCTTTTGTGAATCTAACTCTCCCGAGTCTAGATAAATAGATTACTCATAAACTTCCCTCCCGGGCTTAAATGCAAGAAACAAGAATGACAAAGAGTAAGCAAACCTTGATATTTTATTGCATTGAAACAAGAAACAAAGTACAATCTTCTCTCACAAATACTCGATAACCTTCACCTAAACCCTAGGGGACGATGGAGGAGTTTAGGGTTTTCTATGAACACTTGATTTCAAGAATAGCAGTGTGTATGTGATTTCAGGCTCATAGTCTAATCCTAAGTACTAATCCTAAGAGACCTTTCCGAATTCAAGTCTGGTGAATGGTGCATACTATTGCGACGACAGTAGAATATAAAAACTTGATGCGTGTCAAATATGCATATTTTGTGCAAATGAACACGTCGCAAGTAATAAATTTATAAGTATTTATCGTATATCGTCTCCATTGGGATTGCTATACTTAATATGCAACATTTACTCTTCTCTCTCGGCAAGAATAAAACAAAAACACAAATTATTGGGTTTAAATTATGACTAAGAAAATTAATTAAAGCAATAAAGATAAATGATCAAGAAATCAAGGATGGAAAAGTGAGGCAGGATCCAGTTGTGTCGTATTGTGGATTCAATTGACTTGTTCTTGTCCAACGCAATCACACATCACTGCCTCGACAATACTGCAGATTACTGTCTCGGCAACGATAGTACTTGTCCGCCGCGACAATCCCTTGCTCTTGGATGGACTTTACCAAAGTTTGGCAAAGTGTCCTTTGATGACTTCGCTTATCCCTAAGTCGAAGCACTATTGATAACCAGTCCTTGATGATACCTCCCAGCGTAATTCAATTATAATTATCAACCAATCTCACACTTCTTTTAGCCACTGAAACTCCAACCTATCCCTAGACCGAGTTAGTATTTTCCAATCAAGTTAAATATCGTACTTACTCCTTTCATGAATCTAACTCTCCCGAGTCTAGATAAATGGATTACTCACAAACTTCCCTCCCAGGCTTAAATGCAAGAACAAAGAATGGCAAAGAGAAGCAAACCTTGATATTTTATTGCATTGAAACAAGGAACAAAGTATAATCTTCTCTCACAAATACTCGACAACCTTCACCTAAACCTTAGGGGACGATGGAGGAGTTTAGGGTTTTCTATGAACACTTGATTTCAAGATATCCTCCTCTCTACATAGGCTATGGTTTATATTGGCTAGGCCTAGGGCAAACCCTTCCTAAGTAGGAATACTACTTGGAGTAGGATTACAATAATTTCCATAAATAAAATATTTCCAAGTTTATTCTTATAAGGATTCTTTTCCCACGTGAACTTTGACATTGACTTTTCGTGTGTTTCCCATCTCCGATTTCTATGTCACTTGTCTTAAATCGTTCGTCTTATTTTTTTCTTTAGATCTCCTATCATAATGACATTTTCCTTTCAGGTGCTACCGCAGCTTCAGGTGTTGTTGCGACGGGTACTTATCTGCATTTCAGCTTTAGTTTCCAGCATCCATCTTCCTTGTTTCGTAATTCCTATGATGCAGTTTCCTGTCTTAAGAAAGAAAACCATCAAATGCATATGTTTTATGTCAAATAATAGATAAATTCATGTATTGAGTGTTTGGATGCTGAAGTATGGAAAATGACCAGAAATATCTGTTATTGCCTTAAATATGTTGTTTACTAGCAACAATCGAGTGGGCGAATGGTATAAAAAATAGGACTTTTGAGCATTTATCATACCCCCAAACTCGAACTATTGCTTTTCCTCAAGCAATACAAACGATAAATTTATGTAAGGAGTTTTAAGGTAATATACCGTCCTGCCTGCTATGGCAGGATTCCTTTCTTGACTCGACCTCTTCTTGGTTCTTAAGAATTCCTCGGAACTGGAGTATGAGTCTTGGTGAATGTGTGCGTAGCTGTGTCAAAGTTGATTTTCTAAGTTCTAATCCTTTTTCTAGCTCAAGACTTCCGACTAAGATTTTTCTTTAATTCTTTTTCTTTTCTTCTCCCAACAGTGGTATATAAATCTATATTACTATAAATTTATATTGCTTGAGCCAGTTTTGGGCACCTCAAGTGTTTTAGCTATTCTTACTAGAGCCAGTGATAGGCACCTCTAGTAAGTGGGAGAAACCTAAGTCCTAGAGCTGGTCATGGGCACCTCTATGGACTAAACTAGAGCCAATGATAGGCACCTCTAGTATAAAATCTAAGACTAAGTCCTTATTGTTTTTCAAAGAAAAAAACTTTTAAAATCAACTAAGACTAGAAGTGTTTATGTGATTCCAGGCTCATAGTCTAATCCTAAGAACTAATCCTAAGAGACCTTTCCGAATTCAAGTCTGGTGAATTGTGCATACTACTGCGACGACAGTAGAATATAAAAACTTGATGCGTGTTAAATATGTGTATTTTATGCAAGTGAGCACGTCGCAAGTAATAAAGTGATAAGTATTTATTGTGTATCGTCTCCACTGGGATTGGTATACTTAATATGCAACCTTTACTCTTCACGCTCTACAAGAATAAAACAAAAACACAAATTATTGGGTTTGAATTATAACTAAGAAAATTAATTAAAGCAATAAAGATAAATGATCAAGAAATCAAGGATGGAAAAGTAGGGCAGGATCTAGTTGTGTCGTATTGGGGATTCAATTGACTTGTTTTTGTCTAATGCAATCGCACATCACTGCCTCGGCAGTACTGCAGATTACTGCCTCGGCAGTGATTGTACTTGTCCGCCGCGACAATCCCTTACTCTTGGGTGGACTTTACAAAAGTTCGTCAAAGTATCCTTTGATGACTTCGCTTATCTCTAAGTCAAAGCACTGTTGATAACCAGTCCTTGATGATAACTCCCGGCGTGAATGAATTATAATTATCAACTAATCCCACACTTTTTTAGCCGCTAAAACTCCAACCTATCACTAGACTGAGTTAGTATTTTCCAATCAAGTCAAATACCGTACTTACTCCTTTCGTGAATCTAACTCTCCCGAGTCTAGATAAATGAATTACTCACAAACTTTCCTCTCGGGCTTGATGCAAGATCAAAGAATGACAAAGAGTAAGCAAACCTTGATATTTTATTACATTGAAACAAGAAACAAAGTATAAGCTTCTCTCACAAATACTCGACAACCTTCACCTAAAACCTAGGGGACGATAGAGGAGTTTAGGATTTTCTGTGAACACTTGATTTCAAGATATCCTCCTCTCTACATAGGCTATGGGTTATATAGGCTTGGCCTAGGGAAAACCTTTCCTAAGTAGGAATACTACTTGGAGTAGGATTACAATAATTTCCATAAATAAAATATTTCCAAGTTTATTCCTATAAGGATTCTTTTCCCATGTGGCCTTTGACATTGACTTTTCGTTTGTTTCTCAGCTCCGATTTCTATGCCCCTTGTCTTAAAACGTTCTCTTTATTTTTCTCTTCAGATCGCCTATCATATCAACATTTTTTCTTTGGGCGCTACCGCGACCTCAAAGTGTTGTCGAGGCGGGTGCTTAACTGCACTCCAGCTTCAGTTTTCAACATCCATCATGCTATCTGGCATTAACTGTGTGGGAGTTTCCTATCTAAGAGAAAAAACCATTAATCGTACCTGTTTTATGCCTAAAATAGATAAATTCATAAATTAAGTATTGGAATGCTGAAATATGGAAAATAGGCAGAATTATCCATTATTGTCATTAAGTCTGTTCTTCACTAGCAATAATCGAGTGGGCGAATGGTATGAAAAATAAGACTTTTGAGCACTTACCACACCCCCAAACTCGAACTATTGTTTGTCCTCAAGCAATGCAATAAATTTAAGTAAGGAATTTTAAGGTAATATACCGTCCTGCCTGCCATGGCAGGATTCCTTTCTTGACTTAGCCTTTTCTTGGTTCTTAAGAATTTCTCGGAACTGGACTATGAGTCTTGGTGAGTGTGTGCGTAGCTGTGTCAAAGATGATTTTCTAAGTTCTAATCCTTTTTTTAGCTCAAGACTTCCGACTAAGGATTACAATAATTTCTATATATAAAATATTTTCAATTTTATTCCTGTAAAGATTCTTTTCCCACGTGGCCTTTGACATTGACTTTTCGTATGTTTTCCAGCTTCGATTTCTATACCACTTGTCTTAAATCATTTGTCTCATTTTTCTCTTTAGATCGTCTATTATATTAACATTTGCCTTTCAGGTGCTGCCGCAGCCTCAAGTGCTGCCGCGGAGGGTACTTATTTGCAATTCAGCTTCAGTTTCCAGCATCCATCTTCCTTGTTTGGCAATTCCTAGGATGCAGTTTCCTGTCTTAAGAAAAAACCATCAAATGCATCTATTTTATGCCAAATAATTGATAAATTCGTGTATTGAGTGTTTAGATGTTGAAGTATGGAAAATGACCAAAAATATCCGTTATTGTCATTAAATCTGTTGTTTACTAGCAACAATTGAGTGGGCGAATGGTATGAAAAATAGGATTTTTGAGCACTTATCACACCCTCAAACTCGAACTATTGCTTGTCATCAAGTAATGCAAAAGATAAATTTAAGTAAGGAATTTTAAGGTAATATACCGTCCTTCCTGCCACGACAGGATTCCTTTCTTGACTCGGCCTCTTCTTGGTTCTTAAGAATTCCTCGGAAATGGACTATGAGTCTTGGTGAGTATGTGCGTAGCTGTGTCAAAGATGATTTTCTAAGTTCTAATCCCATTTTTAACTCAAGACTTTCGATTAAGATTTTTCTTTAATACTTTTTCTTTTCTTCTCCCAACAATGGTATATAAATCAATATTGCTATAAATTTATATTGCTTGAGCCAGTTTCGGGCTCCTCAAGTGTTTTATCTATTCTTACTAGAGCCGGTGTGGTGTGTTTCTGTGTTGTGCTATAATTGATGTATGTAAACACACATATATGTGCAAGTATACACAGTCATGCAAGTAATAATAGGGTGAGTGAGTATCGTTCCCACAAGGATCTAGAGTAAAGTGTGCAGTCAAATTTGCCAAGACAAAAAGGGTTGTCACTAAAAAGAAAACAAAGATAAAGATATAAACACAAGAATGGATGATGATGGTAAGGTGGATGTATGAAGGTGGATGTGAATGTATAGCAGAGTGATCGCAAGATGATAAGCAGAGTAAAGAAAGTAAGTTGTAAATGCGGAGGCAAAAACAAGATGTAAGAACATGTTAAACAATATATCGTACTTCTCCTCTATTGATGAACTCTCTAGGGAATGACTGATGATGGCTTCTATGGTTTCCTACCCCTTACCCCTTACCTAACGTATAGCTGCTATGGTATATACTTACACGATAGAGGTTTTTAAAGTATTCCCGCTCTCTCGAGTCATAGGAACCTGGCAAACTAATATGCCATGGTATATTCGCCTGTCACGCGAATGACACCTTAGTCTATCTATAAAGCACCCTCCTTTTAATCGTTGAAGCCTTCACCTATGCCTCTCTCGAGTGTTCTAGGATCCAACTAGGCCCTATTTACAGTGTAGAACCCATTGCTCACGTAGATCCTCCCTTAGATCCTCTCGGATGATCTAAGGATCTATAGTTACGCCTCTCTCGAGTGCTCTAACATGTATCTAAACCATGGACACTCTCATGCCTCTTACAAAGTTTAAATAATTACCAACAATTAGCAAAGCAAATATACAAACACATAGTAGGCAATATATTAAATAAAGATAAAAGATAATTATTCATAAAAACAACCACCGAAACAAAGCTTCACAGTGGGATTAAATGTTAAGATAATCATCTATATTAATCTTAAACATCTAACAATCATCCTCATAAAAAGATAAAAGAAAGTAAAGCAAGGAAGGAGGACTAGAAGACACTCTCGGTGTGCACCACCGCCGGCTCTTCTACCACCATGAGACGCCTTGGTGTGCTATCCCCTCTCGGGTGCCTAGCACACCACTCCCTTCGAGTTCTATCAATGGAGGTCCCGTTGGCCGAAAGTTGGAGGAGAAAGGTGGAAGCTTTCCACCATCGCAAAAACCACCGCAAAAGGTGCTTCTTTTCTGTGTTTTGTTCTTCCGCAAAAACCACCATCATGTCTTTTAAAGAGGGTGAAAACCCTAAAAGATGTGCAAAAAAACATTTCTGCCCTCATTTTTGTCCTAACATTTCTGCAGGACTGGCAGAGGTGACAGTGGTCCCCTACTGACGTGGCTCACATACAGGCCATATTCTCTATGGTCCCCTACTGAGGTGGTTGTGTCCAGCTGTAGTGGTCCCGATCGACTGTGGTAGCACCAACTGGTACTCTTATCAAAATATCTCTTTGTCGTTTAGCTCAGCCCAAGAGTTCTCTAGATTTGCCATGGCATTTTCCTTCTACTATCCTTCTGAGAATGCCATGACAAATTGCCTCAACTTCCATTTTACTTTACCTACACAACAACACTAAAAAGAACTACCTTTCCCATTAAATAGCACCTATTACCACCTAAAAATGCCAAGGCATATATAAAAGACTATATGCAATGTCATGAACCTAAATGCAACTAAATGAATTTACATGAGCCTAAGGAAACTCAATAATTTAAGTAAAAAGGCCTAAAATATAGCCTTTTTGCGGAGTTATCACACCCCCCAAACTTAAGCTATTGCTTGTCCTCAAGCAATGGATAACAACTAGCAGAGAAAGAATGCACATGAAGTAGAGTAAAGAACGATACCTCCCTCAAACTTGAGGCAAGCATTATCCTCAATGCAACTAAAAAAGTTAAACTATGTTAAATGTAATGCAATGAAATAAAATGCAATGATATATACCTTGGCTACTTGGGCGGTGTGGTGGCAATTCGGCGAGATGTTCGACACTTCAACGGGGGTGGGTTGACTTCAGGGTTAGTCTCTACATCGACTCCCCATGATTTTGACTTGCTAGCAGCTGAAGGTGGGGTGAGTTATTTCCCAGCTGACATCTTGAATTTGTGCTTTGATTTCTTCCTCCTAGGGGAGGGCATAGTTGAATCTACTTGTAGGGCTGCTGGTTGGTGTTCTTCTTGTTGTGCGAGTGGGGCGGGTAGGTCTTCAAAAAATGAAGAAATGAAACTGGCTCCATGGGCCTTTTCAGTAGTAGGGTCTGGTTGATCTTGAGTCTGGGCTTGCTTATCTGAAAATGCCGTGACATTTTCAGGAGTTTGTTCTCGAGCAGGTGACTGTGCTTCATGGGCTTGCTCCTCAGTCTCTGGATCTGTCGGTCGTGCCTCTTCAGACGGCTCAAATGGTGATGGTACCTGATTTAGATCAAGTGTAGCTCGTCTGGTCGGTGTTAAAGCAGTTGTAAATGCCATGGCATTTTCTATTGCAGTGGGAAATATTAAGTTCGGGAAAGTAGAAAATTCTTGATCGAGCGAAGGAAGTAGCTCTACCAGGTAAGCTTTGATGACTTCGTCTCTTTCCTTCGTGTAGAGGAAGAATTCTTTGAGATCCCTAGAGAAGTCATCCACTTTTTCCATGGCATTCTTGGATAGCTCCAGTGCCTCATGTTTGTAGAATGAGGCTCTTCCTCTAGCAGCAGCAACATGAGAAGATTTCGGTTGCTCATCTATGTTTCCCATTAAAGCGGTCACCTTCTCGACAGATAACCCTTTCATTCCTTCTAAAATCTTATCATACTGATCTTCCGGGACATCCTTTTTGTAATATCCCAATTTTGGGGTTAAAAGCTTGGGTATTAGTTAGGGGAACTCGATTTGAGTCGAATCAGATTTTTCGGTTCGTTATTTCAGGAAAAATATAAAATAATAATATTTTAGTCGGATAAGTAATAATTTTGTGAGATGGTTTAGGATATTAAAATGATGTTTTAATATTAAAAGAATATAATTTGAACTTTAAATTGATTTTTAATTGAGCTTAATTATGTACTAGTGATCAAATTATAATTTTGGAAAAGATTTGGGGACTAAATGTGTGATTTTCGAAAATTGCTATTTTTAGTGACTAAATTGGAAAGCAAGCTATACTTAGAATCCTTAAAGGTCCATAAGCCCAATTTATTTTTAATTAATGATTTATCCACCAAAATTGTTTTTATAAATAGTTTTAAAAGATGATAATTTTATTTTCTTCCATAACCACTTATTTTCTCATTATTTTCTCTCCATCTTCTTCATCAATTTTCTACAATTACTTGCTGATTTCTTCATTTTTTTCAACAAGATTTATTGCATTTGGTTCATCATTTCATTCTCTTCAAAGCCTACCCATTAATTTTTACAAATCAGCATCAACTTTTAAGAAATCAATGAGAGAATTTCTCATCTTTTGGTGAATCAAATCCCTAAGGTAATTTTGCTGAATCTTAACTCTTTTTCTAAGGTTCTTTATAGAAATTCCCAAATATTAGCTTGCTAATCATTAAATAAAATTTGATTTTATGTTTTCAATGCTAGATCTAATGGTTTTATGAATATTTTTATGAAATCCTTTTAGATCTCATTCAATGCTGTAATTAGATGAATTATTATCATATCAATTAAATGATTAATTGAGTCTTGAATTGATGGCATATTAATTTAATCTTGGAATAATGTAATCAATAGTGTTTTAAGGTGATTTTCGGTTGTTTTAGGGGTTGTTTTAGGTGTTCTAATGTTGCTGAAGGTATAAGGATGGTTTAGATGTTATTTTGGTTCATAATTGAAGTGGATTAGATGTTAGAATCATTAGGTTTTGGGTTGATGTTGTTTGGTTGTATTTCGGCTTAATTTTCGGTCTTTTCGTCTAAGTTTTCGGTAGTTTTGTGGTGATTTGATGTGGCTGCTATTTTGAGCATGTTGTGATATGAATATGCTCTGTTTTTAATATTGTAGAAGAGGTAAAAGAAGGAGCTTAAGTGGCTGGTGCGTTGGCGTTGTCATCGGAGTGTTGGCGAAGGCTTGTTTCGCTTGTCAGTGAGTGTTTTTGGACTTAAAGCGAATCGTATTGGTTTGGTTCTGCTTTGGGGACTATGGAATAGTGTGAAAACTTTTCATAGTTCAAGATTAAGTGAATTAAATGATTTTGATGCATTTTCTCAAGTATCGACAATTTCGGTAATGGCTTTTACAATGATGAATTGATGAGAATTTTGGAGATGCATAATTATGATCTTGAAATGAAGCATGCATGTGTTAAAATTTGCTGAAAATGCATGGTTTATAAGACATCCATGGATTATGAAAATATGAAAAATAATTTGAATAATATGTGGTTAATTGTCTTACATATGATGGTGCCATTGGGCATGACTTTTGGTTCATTTATTGAACATATTATGGATGCATTATGAGCTGAAAATGAATTGGAATATGATGAGGTTATTTGCCCTATATTGATAAAGCCGTTGAGCATGATTTGTCGTTCACATGATGAACATGATATGAATGCATTGTGAGCAGCAAGTTAACATGCATAATTGGAAACGATATTGGCTTAGTGACACTAACTTTAGATTCGAATACAAATGACATGTCATTAGGATTGAGTGCACTATAAAAATAAAAGAGAATAATGATGATACCTACACGTAAACAAAGGTGACTTTGTGTCCGACCGTGCGTGTAGAGCTTACCTAAACGTAAACAAGGGTGACTTTGTGTTCGACCGTGCGTGTAAAGCTTGCCTATATGTAAACAAGGGTGACTTTGTGTCCGACCGTGTGTAGTAGGGGTAATATGTATACAAGGGTGACTATGTGTCCGACCGATGCATGTTGAGACCAAGAGTCTCCAATTATGAAAAAGGATTCGTGTATTCGGTGAACTAAAAGATCACATTAAGTGATCACTAGAAAGCCAATATGCATACATGAAGTGAAGTTGTATTCTTGTGCATGACACATGAAATGATTTGACAATGTTGACGAGCATGATTTGGTTTTACTTATTTCAATTAAGCATAAAGGATGCAAGCATGTCATTTAAAATGATTTTGTTTTATGCATTAATGACCTTATGTAGAGCTTCCTCACTAAGCATGTTTGCTTAAGCTCTCTTTTCATCTTTGCAGAGAAATAAGGGCACTCGGGACTACATTCGGAGCAAGGAAACCAAGGGGAAAAGGTTATCTCATATTTTGGTATGCTTTGACAAATAAGTTGGGGCTTGACAATGTGTAAACCCAACCTATGTAAGGAGCGTGAATTTTGGCTTTAGTTTATATTGTAATAAGACCTATGTTGCTTTGATTGTTAGTTGATGAACCATGGTATTTTTTGGATTGTTGAAGCATGTACTTACTTGAATGTTATGATTTTAATCATGTTCTAGGTAGCATGTCTATAGTTTGTTTGATGTCTTTGACGTTGATAATCATGTGTTATACGTTGTTATTTATGCTTAGGATTTCTGCATATAGTTGGTGGTTATTAATGGTTGTGTTTTGAGTCGATAATGTTCACTTATTGTGACGGAATTTTTAGGTTCCAGACCTAAAGTTTTGAAACCTTAGGGAAGGTTTTGAAACCTTTGCCAAACAGTTTCGAATCCTTCAAGAAGGTTTCTAAATCTTGCGGGCAATTTCGATTCTGGAAAATTACTGGACGCGAAAAATTTCGAAACCTCTAGAGAAGTTTCAAAACTTTTTGCATAAAGTTTCGAAACCTTTATGAAAAATTTCGAAACCTTTGGCTGCCTAAAATTGATAGTTGATGGAAATTGTATTTTAGTCCCGGATATCTTTCTTTGTTCAATTAGGGTATCTATAGATGTTATTTTGAGCTGAAATTTCTCATGGATGCATAAAGTTGATTTAATTTCAAGATGACTAACTTAATTTGGACGAAGTCCTTGTAATTTGAAAGATTTACTTTTGGGTCCCTAAATTGGTGAAACATGCAATTGACGATGCTAGAATGCTCCGTTTGATTTGAAATTTATCGAGAGGGATATTTGTATGTTTAATTAAACTTTGATGGAACGAATTTCTACTTTTTCTGTAACCCCCTTAGCCCGGCCTGGACGAAACCGGCACTAAACGAGTCACACGGGGAATATCAAACCAAACCCGCGAAGGTTCGATTCGATAAACAACCCTAAAACCGTTATACTTTTTTTTTATTTTATCTTACTAGATGCACAATCTTATTCCTATGTGACAAGGTTTCATACAAAGCATTATCGGTAACACATTAATCATAAACAACCATCCGATTAAACACCAACATGGATTAAGGACTAAAACGTAAAACTTTTAAATTCAATTAGTAAAGTAGAAATTCTTACCATCAATAATCAATTAAACATACAAGAGTTCCTCATAGCAAATTACAACTCAAACGGATCATTCTAACACCATTAATTGAATGTTTCTCTAATTTAGGGATCAAAATGTAAATCTTCCAAAATACAAGGATTTCATCGAAATTAGGATTACCATCTTGAAATTAAATCAACTTTATACTTGCATGCAAAATTCTAGCTCAAAATAACGTCTACAAGTACCTTAATCGAACAAAGGAAGATATCCGGGACTAAAATAAAATTTCAACAATTAATAAATCCTGGTGGTCAAAGGTTTGGAAACCTTCCCGAAGGTTTCCAAACTTTTTGTAAAAGGTTTCGAAACTTTCCTGAAATTTTCGATACCTTTCGCGTCCAGTAGCTTTTCAACTTGAAACTGCCCGCAAGGTTTGGAAACCTTCGTGAAGGTTTCCAAACTATTTGTCAAAGGTTTCGAAACTTTTTGCAAAAGGTTTCGAAACTTTGGGTCTGGAGCTAAAAGTTTCGTTACACTAAGTACACAACATTTACTCAATACTCAACCATTAATTAGAACCACTAAATGCATCAATTCTAAACATGATTAACAACTTATAGTACATAATTAACTACGTCATGGACATCATACAAGCTATAAGCATGCTCCCTAAGAAGAGATTAACACTATAACAATCATGCTAGTACATGCTTCAACAATTCAAACAAATCCAAAGTTCAACAATTAACAATCAAACAATAATGGTCTTATTACAACATAAACCAAAGCCTAATTACACACACTACACATGGTTTGGGTTACACATTGCCTTGCCCAATTTATTAGCCAAAAACATACCAAATTTCAAGTGATCTTCCCCTTGGATTCCTTGCCTCAATCAAAGCTCCAAATGCCTTTATTTTTCTGCAAGGATGAAAAGAGAGCTTAAGCAAACTTGCTTAGTGAGGTAGCTCCACAAATAATCATCAATGCATTTATTTTAAACCATGTAGAAACCATAATATACAATACTTGTCAAATCATGCATGCCAAAATTTCATATCCAACTTTATTAAAACATATGCATCCTTGAGTTCACACAACCATATCAAAACAATTTACAACTGATGCTGAAACCTTTCCTCAATTTCATGTATGTATATTGGCTTTGAAGTGAACACTTAATGTGAACCTTAAGCTCACCAAATACGCGGATCCATGAGACATTCGTCTCGTCAGGACACTAAGTCCCCATTGACATGACACTAAGTCACCATTAGCACTACCACGCACGATCGGACACATAGTCACCCTTGTTACGTGTAGGCGGCTCTACCACGCACGGTTGGACACAAAGTCTCCCTTGTTACGTGTAGGCAAAATTCTGTATTTTTTTAGTTTTGATTATAGTGCACTTATGACAACCCTAATGACGTCATTTGTATTTGTATATAAAGTTAGTTTCACTAAGCCAATATCATAATCAAATGTGCATGATAACTTGCTGCTCATAATGCATGCATAATATGTTCAACAAATGAACCAAAAGCCATGCCCAAAGGCACCATTATATATAAGACAAATAACCAAATTGTATTCCAAATCAAATAACTTGCTGCTCATAATGCATGCATAAATTGTTCAACAAATGAACCAAAAGCCATGCCCAAAGGCACCATTGAATATAAGGCAAATAACCATGTGGTTCTCCAAATCATTTCTCATAATTTTTCATAATCATGGATGCTAAATAAACCATGCATTTTCAGCAAGTATCTCTCATGTATGCACCAATTCAAAACATGCTCATGCACTTCCATAAATCCCATTGCATTACCAATAAAATACCTTTGTCAAAATTGCCGAAACTCATATCGGTTCATCAAAAACAAATACTTTACTTATTCTCGAACTATGGAAGGTTTTCACACTCTTCCATAGCCCCCCAAAACAGAACGTACCAAACGCGATTCGCTTTAAATCCGAAAACCACTCACCAACAAGCGAAACGAGCTTTCGCCGCTTTCCGAAGATCACACCAAACGCACCAGCAATCAAGCTTCTTCTTGTACCTCTTCTACAATATTAAAAACAGAGCATTCTCACATCATAACATGCTCAAACCAACAGCCATATCCGATCACCATTAAACTACCAAAAACTTAGCCGAAAAGACCGAAAACTAAGCCGAAACGCATCCGAACAACATCAGCCCAAAACCTAACGAATCTAACATCTAAACCACTTCAATTATGATCCAAAAACACATCCAAACCATCCTTATACCTCCAACAACACCTAAGCATCTAAAACAGTCCATAAAACAACCGAAAAGCACCTTAAAACTATACCGATTGCATTATTCCGGGATTAAATTAATATGATCTCAAATCAAGACTCAATTAATCATTAAATCATCATAAAAACATGATTGAAACCATATAATTTCCAGCATTAAACAAGATCCATATAGATCTCACAAAAACATAACAAAAACATTAAATCTAACATTAAAAACATAGAATCAAGTGTTTATTCAAAGATGAACAAGCTAATACTTGGGAATTTCAATAAAGAACCTTAGAAAAGAGTAAAAATCCAGAAAATTACCTTCAAGATCTATTCACCAAAAATAAGAGATTTTCCCATTCTTGATTCCTTACAATTTGATGTAGATTTGATGAAATCAATGCATAGGTTTTGTAAAGGATGGATAGATGATGCAAGTGATGTAAATCTTGTGGAAAAAGATGCAAAAATCAGCAAGGAATTGAAGAGAAAAGATGAAGAGAAAGTGGAGAGAAAATGAGAGAAAAAGATGAGAGAAAATGGGTCAAAAAGTAGTTTTAGGAGAAAATGATTAAGAAATCAAATTAAAGTAATTAAAATATTTATTTTGGTGAATAAATCATCATTAAAATTAAAAATGGGTTTATGGCCCTCTAAGGATTCTAAGTTTAGCTTGCTTTTCAATTTAGTCACTAAAATAATGTAATTGCCGAAAATCTCAAATTAAGTCCCTCAAATCTCCAAAAATTACAAATTGTTCATTTATGCATAATTAAGCATAATTAAAAATCATTATAAAAATTCAAATTACTTTCTTTTAATTTTGAAACATATTTTAAATATTCCAAACCACCTTCCAAATTATTAATTTACTTAGTTAAAAATATCCTTATTTTATTTTCCCGGAATTAATGAACCGGAGAACCCGATTCGTCCCGAATCGAATTCACCTAACCAAGCCTAACTAATAACCCCAAAAACGGGATGTTACATTGTCTTTAAAATTTAAAAGTTTTACATTTTAGTCCTTTATTTACTAAGGTATTTAACCGAATGCTTGTTTGTGATTGAATTATTCCATTAATGATTTATAGGAGACCAAGATATGTAGGAACAAAAGTATGCATCTAAAAAATATATATATCGATTTTTAGGGTTGTTTACCAAATCGGACCTTTACCGATTTGGTTTGATATTCTCTGTGTAATCCATTAGTGTCGATTTTGTCTAAGTCGGGCTAAGGGGGTTATATTTTGTGGTATCAAAGCCAGGTTTGCTAAAGTGTGTGGTTAGCTTGTTAAATTATATGATTGAACGTGATATGTTGTTGATGTGTTGAATACCTACGCATGATGATTGTACTTTGAATAATGATGGTTAAAAGGGTTAAAGGTTACACATTGCCTATGTCAATACATGTTCAGATGCTCTTTAGTTTTCCCTTAGATCTTGCCCGAATGTAAGTCTAATGTGTTTTGATATTATGTTTTATATTACATGTTTAAAGTCTTTGGAATATGCTTCCGAGACGTAAGTCTTGAGCTAGTGCCGATATGATCATTGATGGTCTGAATGAGAATAGAACGACTGCTAGGGAAGAGCAATTTCTTCCTCCTCCGTCGTGGGTATGCCTCCGGTTATGTAAAGAGGTTAGTTTAGGGTTTTTGCACCATTCTTTTGGGCTATGTCGGGTGTATTTCGGACTGTTGAAGCCGGTGCGACAGTTGTTAATCTAACTAGGGAGTAGTTAACAAGTTGGTAGTTGAAGTTGTTGGAATTGAGGATGTTATTTGTGAGTGTGAACAATAATCATGCATAGAATAAGAGCACATATATGCATATATTTATAGATAAGGTAGGACATGCATGCATTCTTGAGCATGACATTAGAAATTACATTTACATGCACATGCACTTCATAGGCATTTATAAGGGCATATAGGAAATCATGCATACATTTGTTCACACTTGCGAGTAGCTCCTTGAAGATGAAAGTGGTGCATGGTTGGTTCTTTTGGGTGAAGGTTTAAAAAAAATGTGGAAGGGCTTTCTTTTGGTCTTGAGTTTGATGTGTTGTGGACAAGCTACCCTTTTGGTTAGGGAATAGTCTTGGATGAGGAATGAGTGTTTGAGCTCAGAGTTGTGAATATTTGAAACTGAGAGGAAAACACTGAGTTATGGTTAGTTTGAGTTGATCATTAATAAAGGTAAGGCTAAGTTTTGCGAATTCTTTCTAATTAGGGTTTGGAGGTTGTAAAAAAGTTATAGCATGTTTTATAGTGTAAGGAGGGTTGGTGTTTTTCTGAGTAATGTGTATTTGTTTTGTGGAAATTTTTTTGTTTTATTGTCATGTTTGAGGGGAAAAAACTACATGGAATTCTTTGTAGCGTGGTAAGTGTGCAATTAGATTAGGGGTTGTAACCTATCTGGTGTTTTTTCGTGAGGAGTATTGGGTCAAGGTTGAAAGAAAAATATGAGATATATATTGGTATGGGAGTTGTGGTATCATGGGTTTGAATCATGAATTGTTGTGACCTTCAGAGGTTTGGTTGTACTATAAAGGAGAAAAGTGTACATGTTGGGTTTATAAGGAGTTAAGTTGGATATAACTCGGCTAAAGTTAGATTGTGATGATGTTTGAAGTGGTGTATTGAGGACCATTGGATAGTTTATGGTTTGTATTAGTTATTCGGTCTTGTGGGTTGCTTTTATCAAAAAGGTGTTGTGAGGGTTTGTGTTCGGTGGGTTCATGTCTGTGGATGTTTCACCAATATGGTTACTGCTTTAGCAAGGTTGTAAAATAAGAGATGTTTGAGCGGGTAGAAGGAATAGATATACAAGCTTGGATTTTGTTGTGGTATAGTTGAGGTAAGAGTTGGTTTGTCGATGAGTTGATATTGGGAAGGAGTTTTGAGTTAAGTGTCAAGGGACTTAAAGGTGTATGGATTTTAAAATTGAAACATGGTGTTGAGTTGGTTAAGGTGGCTAAACTTTAAGTTGAAGGTATTATCGTTAATATGAGTATAATGTTGGGCATTGACACAAAGTTGGTAAGTTTCTTGTATGATATGTTTTATGGAATGTTAGCTATAGAGGATGACTTGGCTTACATAAGGACGCTTGCGATGGGAGTTTGTTTAGTGGGGTAAGCCAGGGTTTTTGTGGAGTTACAAGGGAGGACGTTCGGTTAGTCTCTTCGGAGACCAAGTAAAATGGTGGAGTTATGAGCGAGACTCTACCTTTGTTTAAGTTGATTAGGGACAAGTCGTGGCCAGATGTTTGTTGAGGGTCTAGTTAAGGATGTGCTTGGCAAGGTTTAGTTTTGAGCTGAGAATCGTTTTATGTTATGTGAGCCGCATGGTTGTTTCGAAGAGTGCCAAGTTGGGGTAGTTTCTTGATAAAGGCAGGTGATAATCTTTTCTATGCGTTTGGTGGTTCGGTGTTGTGGTAGGAGTTTAGGAGCGGGTGTTTTTGAGTGGAATTGTTTTGGGTATGTTGATTTATAAATGGATGTTTGTCCTACCGGTAAGTTAAGTTCGAGTATTTATTCTCTCTGGATTATTAATAGTAAAGGTGTCAAGGTTGAAGTCAGAAAGGATCATCATAAGTTTGGTAGTAAGATCTGGGGATGGTATGGAGTTTTCTTATAAGGGTTGGTGGATCAATCGTTTGTTTGAGTACGGTTTTCTTGGGTTTCTAAGTCCAATTGAAAAGATGGGTGAGAAGTGTGTCCGTAATATGTTAAAATTCAAGGGTTTCTAAGACCGAATTAGGTTGCCAATTGGATGTTGGGTTTTTATCATCCATAGGTGAATGGATGATATGTTGTGATCTTGTGGTATGATTAATATGACTCTTTTGAAGTTGTTTTTGTTGTTGGGGTTTGCTTAAGACAGTGTTGACAGTTTTGTGTAAAGTTAGCTTGAGATTTGCTGGTGGAGCATCGTTGTATGGAGTGGAGGTTGATGAAAGGTTTAGGTAGTTACCTGGTATGCAGGGGGAATGTCGGAAAAAGAGATTAGTTCGACGGTGGTGGTATGGAAACCTTTGAGCTGCAAGGTGGCGGTTGAGTTGAGAGCAATGTTTGTTAGATTGAGTATTTCTAGGGAAGGTGGTTTGGTGGCGGAGTTGCAAGTGAAACCTGTTTTGCTTGAGATGATAAAGGTGAAACAGTTAGAGGATGAAGCGTTGGTGTTTTTTTAAGAGGATATTGCTGAGGGTAGACCGACCGAGTATCATTTTGATTATGACGAGGTATTGTGTTTTAGAAGTCGGATTGTGGTACCGGATGATGTTGAGTTGAAGCGAGCTATCTTGGTGGAAGCTTATACTAGTCCGTTTGCTATGCATCCAGGTAGTGTGTACTTTTGGGTTGGTTTGAAGAAGGATATGACGAAGTTTGTGTCTCGGTGTATGGTGTGTCAGCGGGTGAAAGCTAAACATCAGTTTCCTGCAGGATTATTGCAACCGGTTCAAGTTCCGAAATGGAAGTGGGAGAGAGTTCCCATGGATTTTGTGATGGGGTTGCCATTAACACCATCTAAAAAGGATTCTATATGGGTGATTGTTGCCATTAACACCATCTAACAACTGGTTTACGAAGTGTGCACATTTTCTTGTCGTGCCTACAACGTATTTCATGGAAAGGTTGGCGGAGTTGTATATTTCTGAGGTGGTAAGGTTGCATGGTGTGCCTAAGTCGAACATATCGGATAGAGATCCGCGGTTTACCTCTAATTTTTGGAAGAGTTTGCAGGCGACTTTGGGCACGAGGCTTAGTTTTAGTACAGCTTATCATCCACAAACAGATGGTCAGTCTGAGCGTGTTATTCAGACTTTAGAAGATATGTTGGGATGTTGCACCATCGAGTTTTAAGGTTCTTGGGAGATACAGTTACCTTTGGTGGAGTTTTCTTATAACACTAGCTTTCAGGCTAGTATACAGATGGCACCGTTTAAGGTTTTGTACGGGTGTAAGTGTCATACACCTTTGTGTTGGAAGGAAGTTAGACAGAAGTATGTTTTCTTGCCTCAAGTGTTGAAGGATACGAATGAAAAGGTTAAGCTTATTTGTGCTAAGCTTAAGGAAGCTTTGGATAGGCAGAAGTCCTATGCCGATTTAAAGCGCAAAGAGATAGAGTATGTTGTTGGGGACAAAGCGTTTCTTAAGGTTTCGCCATGGAAGAAAGTCAAGAGGTTTGGACGTAAGGGTAAGTTGAGTCCTCATTTCATTGGACCATATGAGGTGTTGGAGCGTGTTGGTCCTGTTGCTTATAGATTGAGGCTGCTAGAGGAACTAAGCAGGATGCATAATTTTTTCATGTATCAATACTTCGTAGGTATAGATCAGATCCCTCTCATATTGTTCCAGTTGAGGAGATTGAGTTAAGAGAGGATATGAGTTATGAGAAGGAGTTGGTGAGTATCTTGGATGTGGACACAAAGGTTCTTCGAGGAAAAACCATAGATTTGGTTAAAGTGCTTTGGAAACACCGAGGTATTGAAGAAGCAACTTGGGAGACAAGGAAAAGCATGGATGAGCAATTTCCTCACTTATTTGCTTTAGGTAAAATTTCGAGGACAAAATTTTCTTAAGAGGGGGAGAGTTGAAACATCCCGGTTTGGGGGTTAGAAGTTTGGGTATTAGTTAGGGGAATTCAATTTGGGTCGAATCGGGTTCTTCGGTTTGCTATTCCGGAAAAAATATAAAATAATAATATTTTTTTCGGACAAGTAATAATTTTGTGAGATGGTTTAGGAATACTAAAATGATGTTTTAATATTAAAAGAATGCAATTTGAACTTTAAATTGATTTTTAATTGAGCTTAATTATGTACTAGTGATCAAATTGTAATTTTGGAAAAGATTTGGGGACTACATGTGTGATTTTCGAAAATTGCTATTTTTAGTGATTAAATAGGAAAGCAAGCTATACTTAGAATCCTTAGAGGGCCATAAATCTAATTTATTTTTAATTAATGATTTATCCACCAAAATTATTTTTATAAATAGTTTTAAAAGATGATAATTTTATTTTCTTCCAAAACCACTTATTTTCTCATCATTTTCTCTCATATTTTCTTTCTATTTTCTCTTCATCTTCTTCATCAATCTTCTTCAATTACTTGCTGATTTCTTAATCTTTTTCAATAAGATTTATTGCATTTTGTTCATTATTTCATTCTCTTCAAAGCCTACTCATTAATTTTTACAAATCAACATCAATTTTCAAGAAATCAAGGAGAGGATTTCTCATCTTTTGGTGGATCAAATCCCTAAGATAATTTTGTTGAATCTTAACTCTTTTTCTAAGGTTCTTTATTGAAATTTCCAAGTATTAGCTTGCTAATCATTAAATAAAACTTGATTTTATGTTTTCAATGCTAGATCTAATGGTTTTATGAATATTTTTGTGAAATCTTTTTATATCTCATTCAATGTTATAATTAGATGGATTAATTATGATATTATATCAATTAAATGATTAATTGAGTCTTGAATTGATGGTATATTAATTTAATCCCAGAATAATGTAATCGGTAGTGTTTTAAGGTGATTTTTTTGTTGTTTTAGGGGTTGTTTTAGGTGTTCTAATGTTACTGGAGGTATAAGGATGGTTTAGATGTGATTTTGGTTCATAATTGAAGTGGATTAGATGTTAGAATCATTAGGTTTTGGGTTGATGTTGTTTGATTGCGTTTCGGCTTAGTTTTCGGTCTTTTCGGCTAAGTTTTTGGTAGTTTTGTGATGATCGGATGTGGCTGCTATTTTGAGCATGTTGTGATGTGAATATGCTTTGTTTTTAATGTTGTAGAAGAGGTGCAAGAAGGAGCTTAAGTGGCTTGTGTATTGGCGTTGTCATCGAAGTGTTGGCGAAGGCTCGTTTCGCTTGTCGGTGAGTGTTTTCGGACTTAAAGCGAATCGCATTGGTTCGGTTCTATTTTGGGGACTATGAAATTGTGTAAAATCTTTCTATAGTTGAAAAGTAAGTGAATTAAATGATTTTGATGCATTTTCTCAAGTATCGACAATTTCGGTAATGGCTTTTATAATGATGAATTGATGAGAGTTTTGAAGATGCATAATTATGATCTTGAAATGAAGCATGCATGTATTAAAATTTGCTGAAAATGCATGGTTTATAAGACATCCATAGATTATGAAAACATGAAAAAGAATTTGAATAATATGTGGTTAATTACCTTTCATATGATGGTGCCATTGGGTATGACTTTTGGTTCATTTATTGAACACATTATGGATGCATTATGAGCTAAAATTGAATTGGAATATGATGAGGTTATTTGCCCTATTTTGATAAAGCCATTGAGCATGATTTGTCGTTCACATGATGAACATGATATGAATGCATTGTGAGCAGCAAGTTAACATACATGATTGGAAATGATATTGGCTTAGTGACACTAACTTTAGATTCGAATACAAATGACATGTCATTAGGATTGAGTGCACTATAAAAATAAAAGAGAATAATGATGATGCCTACACGTAAACAAGGGTGACTTTGTGTCCGACCGTGCGTGTAGAGCTTGCCTACACGTAAACAAGGGTGACTTTGTGTCCGACCGTACGTGTAGAGCTTGCCTATATGTAAACAAGGGTGACTTTGGTAGGATTCGTGATTTCTTAAATTTTGCAAAACAAAACACAGACTCTATTGGTAGGATTCGTTGTCCATGAAAAGATTGTAACAACTGCTTATATAAAAAATTGGCAGATGTCAAGTTCGATTTGTTTCAACATGGATTTGCAGACGATTATACTCGATGGATACATCACGATGAGTCTTTTCAACCAAATAATGATCATCTGTGTGATTTAACTGATAGTGATTACATTAGTGATGAAGTTCAACAAAAACATAATGATATGTTTGAAATGTTAGATGATATACAAAAATCAACTTTCATTGAAAATAATACTGAAGGTTCATCTTCAAATATTGAAATGGTTGAGACAGAAGGAGAAATAGAAAAGTTTAGAAAATTGTTAAGTGATGCAGAACGAGAATTATATCCTGGTTGTAAGTACTCGAAGTTGTCATTTCTTATGAAGATGATTCACAATAAAACAATTACCAATTCGAGTATCAAATCCTTTGACCTGAACTTAAAGTTGTTCAAAGATGCTCTCCTGAAGGGTGAAACGCTTCCTGAATCTTATTATGAGGTGAAAAAACTTTTGCGTGATCTTGATCTCGGTTGATGCATGTGTGAATGATTGCATATTATATTGGAAACAATATGAGCATTTTGATCAGTGTCCTAATTGTCAAGCTTTAAGGTGGCAAATTGGTTTAGGAAATCTAAAAAGATTTCTTGCAAAATAATTAAATATTTTCCTTTGAAACCTAGACTTCAGAGATTACTTATGTCTAAAGATGTTGCTAAAGACATGCGGTGGCATAAGGAAAAACGTGTTAATGATGATATAATAAGACATCCGGCTGATGCAATAGCTTGACAAGAGTTTGATATGAAATATGATTGGTTTGCTTTAGATTCTCGTAATGTACGACTTGGTCTTGCTAGTGATGGATTTAATCCTTTTGGAAATATGAGCACTAGTTATAGCATGTGGCTTGTTGTTATTTTTCCTTATAATTTACCACCTTGAAAATGTATGAAAGAGCCTTTTTTGTTTCTTTCTACTTTAATCCAGGGAAAGAATTCTCCTGATAATGACATTGATGTTTACTTATAACCTTTAACAGATAAGTTAAAAGATTTATGGGAGAATGGTGTTGAGACATATGATGCATGCAATAATGAAAAGTTTCGATTGTTTGTTGCATTGTTATGGACTATAAATAATTTTCCTGCATATGGTATGTTATCTGGGTGGAGTACAAAAGGAAAGTTGGCGTGTCCTGTTTGCAACAAATGGACACATTCTATTACTTTAAAGAATGGACAGAAGTAATGTTACATAGGTCATCGTAGATATTTGAATAAGTCACATCTATGGAGAAAAAGTAAAAAATTTGATGGTCGACCAGAGTATAGAGAAAAGCCTCCAGAATTATCAGGGATGATATAGTTGAACAAACAAAGTGTATTTCTATGAGTTTTAGAAAGTTGCATAATAGTAGAAAGCGCAAATGTACAGATGATGAGTTGAATTCGACTAAAAGAAGTATTTTTTTTTGATCTTCCGTATTGGAAAAATTTGAAATTTTGCCATAATTTAGATGTGATGCATATTGAAAAAATTATTTGTGAAAATATTTTGGGAACATTGATGAACACTGATGGAAAGACAAAGGATAATTTGAAGAGTCGTTTGGATTTAGAAGAAATGGAAATTCAAAAAGAGTTACACTTAAAATGTAATGGTGATAGGTTAGTAATGCCTGTTGCATGTTATACATTGACATTGTCTTCTCGAAAAAAATTATGTGAATAGATTAAATCAATTAAGTTTTCTGATGGTTACTGTTCAAACCTATCTCGATGTGTAAATGTTGATGATGGTAAGTTGTCTGGAATGAAAAGCCATGATTATCATGTGTTTATGCAACGAGTCTTTCTAGCAGTAGCATATGGTTACCTACGAAAAGATCTTTATACTGTGTTATCTGAGTTGAGTTGTTTTTTCAGAGATTTATGTTCAAAGACAGTTCATAAAAATAAATTATCTAAGTTACAAGATAACATAGCTTTAATTTTGTGTAAGCTTGAGAGTATATATCCTCTACCATTTTTTGTGGTGATGTTACACTTGTCTATCCACTTACCCCGTGAAGTTGAGTTAGGCGTTCCAGTTCATTATCGATGGATGTATTTTATTGAAAGGTAATATTAAATTTGTACTTTAATATTTTATTTTTATTTACTTATTATTTTTTATTCATATTTTATTTATTGTAAACAGGTTCTTAGGCACATTGAAAGATTTTGTGCGTAATAAAGCTCGCCCTGAAGGTTCTATTGCTGAAGCGTATGTAAATAAAAAGTGTCTTAATTTTTGTTCTATGTACTTTCGTGGAGTTGAAACTAGATACAATAGATTGGAAAGAAACTTTGACGGAGGTCATACGATAGTTGGCAATGAGTATTCTATTTTCTCGTAAAAAGTACGAAAGTTGAGAGCTGCAATGTATGATATATTGTCCGAATCTGATTTCAGAATGATTTAGTGGTATATACTTAATAATTGTGAAGAAATAGAACAATACCTAAAGTAAGTTATTTTTGATTGAAGTATATGTAAACTTAAATATTGTTATACTATGAGATTTACTAATTATAATTCTTCTTTTTGAATATACAGTATGCATATAGAGGAAGTTAAAAAACAAGGGAATGCTGACGTGCAACAAAGATATCAAGCTCATTTTTCCTCCTGGTTGAAGCGATATGTAAGTGTTTTTTTAATTGATATAAAATAAGTTAATAAAATATATTTATTAATTACTATTAAATTTAATTTCACAGGTTATTAAGTTAAATTTGGAAGGTTTACTTGAATCGAACAATCATCTTTATGTATTAGGTTTGGTTCCTGATACATGTATCACTCGATATATTGGTATAATTGTGAATGGAGTTAGGTTTCATGGTACTGAGCGTGGAGTTAATCGTCGCACTTAAAATAATGGTGTTTTAGTTAAAGGAGTTCACAGTTCAGAAGAAATTGATTTTTATGGTCAATTAACTGATATTATCGAGCTTGATTATTGTAACGGGAATAAAGTTTTTCTATTTAAGTGTGAGTGGTGGAATGTTGGTGACAAGAAAAATGGTCTTAGAACAAGTGGAGACTTGATAAGTGTGAACATTAGCCGAAAATGGTATACAAGTGATCCTTTTGTCTTGGCCACTCAGTGGAACAAGTTTTTTATATAGATGATGTAAAAAATGGATATAATTGAAAAATTGTTCAAAAGACAAATTCCAGACATATATACAACGTTCCAGAAGTTGAAGAAAGTGAAAGTGACTCAGCTCTTACTCATGATCCATATCAACAAGATGAGCCTGTTTCCAATGATGTTTATCAGATTAATATTGAAAGCAATGAATCCTTGAATCAAGAAACTGAAGTTGTTGAGATTGATTCTAGTCATTTATCTTTGAAGAATGGATTAATGTCGAATGAAAAAATAAATGATTCTTATGATGATATTATTGCTAATTACTTAAATAATGACGGTGGTGGTGATGAAGGAGAAGGAGAAGGAGAAGGAGAATAAGAATAAGAATGAGAAGATGATGATGATAATGATGAAGAGTTATGATTTCAATTGAAGTATTTGTTTTAATTTTAAAATTTTATTTAATTTAATTATTTATGAATATTTTTATTTTTAAAATATATATTTTTTTAATTTGTTCAATTGTGCATATTAATAGTTTCTTAATATCGTGAGTATCGTGAAGTATCTGAGAAATATGGATCATTTAAGTATATAACTATATATATATATATATTATAACTTATCTTGAATATCATTATTTGTTGTGATAATTTTTTGTAAAAATACGTATAACTTATAGTTATAAAACTTATCATTATATGATTTTTTTTGCGCCAAAAAATTAAGGAAAATATTTTATAGCAATAATTTTATCACTATAATTAAAATCTATAACTTATAGTTACATATCAAGTCGCTATATTATTTTTTATGTAAAAAAAGAGAAATTTTATAACAATAAATTGTGTTGATATATCTCAAATATATCAATACAAACATAATTTATCACAAAAACATCCACTTTAATTATTTGTTGTAACAATTGTTTTTTGTAATAATATATACCCTATAGTTACAAAACTTGTCATCATACATCTTTTTTTGACGCCAAATAAATAGAGGGAAACATTTATGACAGATAATGATAACACAATATATTTTGTTACCATATATAACATAAATTTGTTAATTGTGTCAAAATATTATGACGATTTCAAATTTTTGGACAAATATATGTATTTTTAATTTAAAGTGACGCTATTTTTCTTTGTCATGAATAAAGTACTAATAGTGACAAAAATAATTTTTTCCAAATTAAATTTGTGTAACAATTGTTTTTTGTAATAATATATACATTATAATTTCAAAATTTGTCATCATATATATTTTTTGGCGCCAAATAAATGGAAGGAAACATTTATGACAAACAATGATAACAAAATATATTATGTCACCATATATCACATAAATTTATTAATTGTGTCAAAATGTTATGACGATTTTAAATTTTGTGACAAGTATATATATTTCTAATTTAAAGTGACGATAATTTATTTTGTCACGAATAAAGTACTAATAGTGACAAAAATAATTTTGTCAAAATTAAATTTTTGTAACAATTGTTTTTTGTAATAATATATACCATATAGTTACAAAATTTGTCATCATATATCTTTTTTTGGCGCCAAATAAATGGAGGAAAACATTTATGACAAACAATAATAACAAAATATATTTTGTCACCATATATCACATAAATTTGTTAATTGTGTCAAAATGTTATAACGATTTTAAATTCTGTGACAAGTATAAATATATTTCTAATTTAAAGTGACGCTAATTTATTTTGTTACGAATAAAGTATTAACAGTGACAAAAATAATTTTATCAAAATTAAATTTATCACAATAATAGAAATTTCTTGTAGTGATACATGAAGTGAAGTGGTATTCTTGTGCATGACACATGAAATGATTTGAAAATGTTGATGAGCATGATTTGGTTTTACTTATTTCAATTAAGCATAAAGGATGCAAACATGACATTTAAAATGATTTTGTTTTATGCATTGATGACCTTATGTAGAGCTTCCTCACTAAGCATGTTTGCTTAAACTCTCTTTTCATCTTTGCATAGAAATAAGGGCACTCGGGACTATATTAGGAGCAAGGAAACCAAGGGGGAAAGGTTATCTCAAATTTTTGTATGCTTTGGCAAATAAGTTGGGGCTTGGTAATGTGTAAACCCAACCTATGTAAGGAGTGTGAATTTTGGCTTTAGTTTATATTGTAATAAGACCTATGTTACTTTGATTGTTAATTGATGAACCATGGTGTTGTTTGGATTGTTGAAGCATGTACTTGCATGAACGTTATGATTTTAATCATGTTCTAGGTAGCATGCCTATAGTTTGTTTCATGTCCTTGACGTTGATAATCATGTGTTATACATTGTTATTTATGCTTAGGATTTATGCGTATAGTTGGTGGTGATTAATGGTTGTGTTTTGAGTCGATAATGTTCACTTAGTGTGACGGAATTTTTAGGTTCCAGACCCAAAGTTTCGAAACCTTAGGGAAGGTTTCGAAACCTTTGCCAAACAGTTTCGAAACCTTCAAGAAGGTTTCCAAACCTTGCGGGCAATTTTGATTCTAGAAAGTTATTGGACGCGAAAAGTTTTAAAACCTCCAGGGAAGTTTAGAAACCTTTTAAATAAAGTTTCGAAAACATTATGATAGGTTTCCAAACCTTTGGCTGCCGGAAATTGATAGTTAATGGAAATTGCATTTTAGTCCCAGATATCTTTCTTTGTTCAATTAGGGTATTTATAGATGTTATTTTGAGCTGAAACTTCACATGGATGCATAAAGTTGATTTAATTTCAAGATGGATAACTTAATTTGGACGAAGTCCTTGTAATTTAAAAGATTTACTTTTTAGTCCCTAAATTGGTGAAACATATAATTGACGATGCTAGAATGCTCTGTTTGATTTGAAATTTACCGATAATGATATTTGTATGTTTAATTGAACTTTGATGGAAAGAGTTTCTACTTTGTCTTTAGAATTTAAAAGTTTTACGTTTTAGTCCTTAATTTACTAAGGTGTTTAATTGAATGCTTGTTTGTGATTAAATTGTTCCGTTAATGATTTGTAGGAGACCAAGACACATAGCAAGAAAAGTATGCATCTAGAAAAAAATATATCGGTTTTTAGGGTTGTTTATCGAATCAGACCTTCGTGGGTTTGGTTTGATATTCCCCGTGTAACCCATTAGTGCCAGTTCCGTCTAGGCCAGGCTAAGGGGGTTACACTTTTTCCGGCACAAAGCCATGATTAGGTTTGGGAATATAAGGGTGCTCTTGGGTCTCTTCCAACAAGCGTGCGTCTCTTGCACAATAATCCTCCTTATATCTATGGGGCAGCCATAGAGAATGAAATGTAACAGCATAAGGCGGGGCAAACTCACAGTGGTGTGATGAGAGGTAGGCATCAAGTTGTATCTAACAAAGTGGCTCCACAACCGGGCGTTGGGAAGAAAAGACTCTCGGTTCACCGTGCGCTTTGCCGCTTGTTGACCATTTCACTCGGTCTTGGGCAGAAAAAATCTTCCTTCACTCCTTGATAGGTTTCATAATCCTCCTCTTCTTCCTTTTTAGCGTGGCGGTCCACTCCTTGGGGAATCTTGAAGAATCAGTTTATAGCGGTGTTGGTGAAGTGAATGTTTTTACCCCAGACATAAATAGATTTCTGGTTTGGGCTATGGATATTGGCGTAGAATTCACGCATTGAGGTGACATTGACAGAGCCTGAATGGGCGGCGAATTTCTCCCAATGGTGTTGCGCCACCACGTCCGTCACCTCTGGTCTCATCTCATCGGAGAGATTGAAGCCTAGTTCGAACAAAAGCCTTCGATTCTTGAAGCTTTTGAATCGTTCTTCCACCGCTTGGTCCACAAAAACGGAAGGAGGGGGTGGCGCGGATCCTACTGGTCTTGTACATACCATCTTTGAGTGAAAAGAAAGGAGAGAAAGTGAGAAAGTTTGAAGCTTTTCTTTAATGGAGAAGGAGGATTTTCGGCTATGGAGGTTGTTTAGGGAAGAAGAAGATGGGTAAAGTTAAAAATAATAAAGGTGAGACCTTTATTATCTTTGGGTGTTTATGTCTAAGAACGTGTGGACGGGTTGATTGGGTGTGGAGAATAAAGGTGTCAGGTTTTTAATAGGAGAGAGAGGGTTTTTGATTTTTGAATTTCAAAATTAAAGAATGAAAAGCCTCATCTTTTTGACTTTTGCCGCCCAAAGTTTCAAGTAAGGTTTCCTACTTTTCTCCTTCTTTTTCCTTCAGCCGTCAACCTCCAAGGTGTATTATAATCTAAAAAAAAGATTAAAAGAAAGGATTAAAAGGGTTAAGGATATTAAAGCAAATAAAAACACTTAAAAATTATTTATTTATGAACAGGAGTAAACTGAAAATGCCATGACATTTCAGTATGTCATGCATCTATCAAATATGTTGTAGGTTTATCTCGCATCACGTGAGCTCCAGTGTAGATCTTCAGTCACTGGCCATTAACTTTAAAAATTGTCCCATCTTTTGGATTCTTGATGTCTACAGCTCCATGGGGGTATACATGGTGAATCTCAAATGGCCCGGACCACCTCGATTTCAGCTTCCCAGGGAAGAGCTTCAGTCTTGAGTTGAATAGGAGCACTTGTTGTCCCGCATGAAAATGTTGTGGTAAAATTGCTTGATCATGCCATCGCTTGGTTCGCTCTTTGTAGAGTTTAGCATTCTCATAAACTTGGGTCTTGAATTCCTCCATCTCATTCAACTCTAGAAGTCTTCTCTCACCAGCTAAATCGATATCAAAATTGAGTTTCTTGATTGCCCAATAAGCCCTATGCTCTAGTTCGATCGGGAGGTGACAAGCTTTGCCAAAGACTAACTTAAATGGAGACATCCCTAGTGGGGTTTTGAAAGCTGTTCGGTATGCTCATAACGCTTCATCAAGCTTTGGTGACCAATCATTCCTTCTCAGATTCACCACTTTTTCCAAAACTTGCTTGATTTCACGGTTGGAAACCTCGGCTTGCCCATTGGTTTGGGATGATATGCCATGACAATTTTGTGTCGTATCCCATATCTTTGTAATGCAATTAACTTATTGTCAAAATGGGTGCCTTCATCACTGATGATAGCCCTTGGCACACCAAATCTTGTGAAAATGTGCTTATACTGAAATTTAAGCACTGTCTTTGCATCATTCCTTGGTGTTGCAATGGCTTGAACCCATTTAGACGCGTAATCTAATACTGCCAAAAGGATGTATAGATCTCCAAATGAGGATGAGAATAGTCCAATAAAATCTATGCCCCATACGTCAAATAACTCAACCTCCAATATATTTTGTCGTGACATTTCATGCCGTCTAGAGATGTTCCTAGTTTTCTGACATCGGTCATAGGCTTGGTAAAATGCCTTGGCATCTTTGAATAAGGCAGGACAATAAAAACTTGATTGGAGGACTTTTGTAGTAGTCATCATCCCTCCAAAATGACCTCCACAAGGGACTGTGTGACAGTGATGCAAAATATCATGTTGCTCTTCTTCAGGCACACATCTTCGGATAATTTGATCGACACAATGCTTGAACAGGTACGGTTCATCCCAGAAATATAACCGCGCGTCGTGTCTGAATTTCTTCATTTTCTGGCTAGTCATGTCAAACAGCAAAACACCACTAACGAGAAAATTAGCAAGGTCAACATACCATGGACTCGTCGTGGCATAAAGAATTTTCTCATCAGGAAATTCATCATGTATATCAATTTTGTCATGACATTCTAGGTTAACTTCTAGCCTAGAAAGACGACCAACAACTTGGTTCTCGATTCTCTTCCTATCTATCACTTCTAAATCAAATTCTTACAACAACAGTATTCATCTAATGAGCCTAGGTTTGGCATCCTTTTTAGTCACTAAGTACTTAATTGCTGAGTGATCGGTGTGAACAATGACCTTAGTGCCTATCAAGTATGACCTAAACTTGTCAAATCCAAATACCACAGCAAGTAGCTCTTTCTATGTTGTTGTATAGTTAAGTTGTGTATCATTTAAAGTACGGCTAACATAATAAACAACATGAAAAATTTTACCTTGACGCTGCCCCAAGACCGCTCCCACGGTGTAGTCGCTCGCATCGTACATCAGCTCGAACGGTAGTATCCAATCTGGGGGAACAACGATTGGTGCAGTGATCAGGATATGTTTCAGGTCTGTGAAAGTGCCATGACATTTTTGATCGAACACAAAAGGTTGGTTCTGCTGCAACAACATGCACAAGGGCTTGGAGATCTTTGGATAAATCCTTGATGAATCTCCGGTAAAATCCCTTGTGTCCAAGGAAACTTCTTATGCCCTTGACATTTGTTGGTGGTGATAGCTTCTCGATCACCTCGATCTTGGCTCTGTCTACATCAATGCCTTTGTGTGAAATCTTATGGCCCAACATAATACCTTCTGTCACCATGAAGTGACATTTCTCCCAATTCAATAAAGGTCAGCCTCTTCACATCGCTTCAGGACCTTTGCTAAATTGCCAAGACATTTCTGGAAACTGTCTCCAGAAGCAAAAAAGTCATCCATAAAAATTTCAAGAGAGTATTCAACCATATCGGAGAAGATAGCTTGCATACAATGCTAGAAAGTTACCGGGGCATTACACAATCCAAAGGGCATCCTTCGAAAAGCATAAGTGCCATAAGGACAAGTGAAAGTGGTCTTCTCTTGATCCTCCGGTGTGATAGCTATTTGATTATAACTCGAATATCCATCCCAAAAACAATAGTAAGCTTTGCCCGCAAAGCTATCTAACATTTGGTCGATGAAGGGTAGAGGAAAGTGGTCCTTCTTCGTAGCTTTGTTGAGCTTACGATAGTCCATGCAAATCCTCCATCCGATCACTAGCGTTGGCAATAGCTCATTATCCTCATTGCTCACCACGGTCGTGCCCTTTTTCTTTGGCACACATTAAATCAGGCTTACCCATGAACTGTCCGATGTTGGGTAAATAACTCCAGCATCAAACTATTTAAGAATCTCCTTTGTAACAACTTGCTTCATGATGGGGTTGAGTCTACGCTGCGGCTCTACAGATTTGCCATGGCATTCTTCCAGGAGTATCTTATGCATACAGATGGTAGGACTAATCCCCTTTAAATCCGCCATGGTCCATCCTATTGCTCGTTTATGCTGTGACAAAACAGCAAGTAGACTTCTCTCTTGATCAACATTTAGGTTCGCAGAAATAATAACTGGCAGGGTCTCATTTTCACCCAAATAAGCATATTTCAAATGCCGTGGCAAAATTTTAGGTCCAATTTCGGTGCATTGAGTAATGAAGGCTTAGGAGGACTAAATTCCTCGAAATCGAGAGGTTCGAAGCTTGAATTGTTTCTAGCTATCATCAGACTAGATTTATGTTCCTCCAATGAAGGTTCACTAGCCTTTTCCCCTTCTTCATTCGTGAGCTCTTCATACTCATCCAGCTGTACGAAATTGTTATGGCAAAATTGATCAGCTTTTATAGATTGCTCATAATCTCCACTTCCAAAAATGCTCCAGCATTCTTTAGAGTCATCCATGTACTCGAGAGAATTGTTGATGTTCATGGTCAATCTTTGATTTGCTACACGCATTGTGAGCTCACCCTTCTCACAATCAATGAGAATGCGACCGGTTGCTAGGAAAGGTATCCCTAAGATGATAGGAGTATTAACATCAGCCTCACAATCAAGTATGAGGAAGTCGGCTGGAAAAATAAACTTGTCCACCCTCACTATGACATCTTCGATCTTCCCCTCAGATCTCACATGGGAACGATCGGTTAGCTACAAGATGACGAATGTGGGTTTCGCATCTCCCATGCCAAGCTTCACGAAAATTGACTTAGGCATCAGTTTAACACTCGATCCAAGATCAAAAAGTGTCTTCCCAAAAAACTTTTCTCCAATGGCACAAGGAATAATGAAGTTACCCAGATCCTTCTTGATGGTAGATTACTCAAGGCAGAGAAATACTCTTTTGCAGTGGCAATTGTCTCGAACTTCTCCACTTTACGCTTCTTCGTGACTATCTCCTTCAAAAATTTAGCGTACGTGGGTATCTGGTCAATTGCTTCCAGTAACGGGACATTTATGTGTGGCTGATCTAACTTGTCCATAACTTTTTAAACTGAATTTCATCATTGTCCTTCTTGAGCCTCTAGGGAAACGGTGGTGGGGGTCTAACTTCTTCCACTAGTGGTGTAAGAACTGGTTTTACCGTGGCATTTCTGCTCGTTCCATAGGTAGGTTCCTTTGTCAAACCTTCCCCTAGTCTTTTTCCTCGAGATTTTGCTCAGACATTTCTTCTTGTACAGGTTATGGTAGGGAATCTTCAGACTTCTTCCCTCAAACTTATCTTGCTGATTAAGTTGAGTACCAATTCTGACTGTGATTGCGCTGCAGTGCTCCTTACCATGTGGCTTAGTGACTTCAGTATCACTCGATAGACGTCCAAGATGACGCTCCTGTAATGCCGTGGCAATTTGGCCAACCTGACTCTTCAAATTTCGCAACGAAACATTGTGGCTTTGTAGTAGAGTACCTCGGTTCTTGATGGCAGTTGTATGCTCATGAAGCATCGTCTTAGTACTTAGAATAAAATCTTACATAGTCACCTCCAAAGAATTGGTATTAGATGATGATGCAGCCCCCTTGCTCTGATTATGACAGGGCATATTTAGTTGAAAATTCTGGGGCTCATGCTGATTTTTGTTCCGCGCTTGGGAATTAGGATTTTGGGTCCTTGGTTTCCCCATGAAAAATTTGGATGTTGTCTCCATCCTAGATTGTAGGTGTTCGAGTAGGGATTGTTGTTTCTTCGGTTGAAGTTGCTCACATATTTCATTGTTTCATGGCTTCTTGGGAACTCACTTTCGTGATGATTGCCATGGCATATCAGACATGCTGAACTGGCCATCTTCACTTCCTTCACTTCATTGGAACGTTGAATACTCTTCAATATATTAGTGATAGCTGAGAGTTGGGCGGATAGTGAGTCTTTCACATCAAGCTCAAATGTCCCTTGTGCCTTTCGTCCGATTCCAAGTCTTATAGAAGGAAATTGATAGTCATTGTTGGTAATTTTATCAAGAATGTCAAATGCCTCCTCGGGTGATTTGCTAACAAAGTTCCATTTGCCGAGGCATCTAGCATCATCCTAGTTGGTGCATTGACTCCATTGTAGAAAATTACAACTTGAGTCCAATCTTGAAATTCATGATTTGTACACTTGCCAAGCAGTCCCTTGTATCGATCCCAGCATTCGCACATAGACTCATCGTCACCTTGTCGAAAAGAAGCAATATCATTTCGAAGTTGGGTATTGAGATTTGGAGGATTATACCGTAGCGAAAAGCTCTTGCATAGATCAGCCCATGACTCTATTGATCCGGATGGTACTCCACCAACCATCCCCTTGCTCGACCACATAGAGAATAAAGAAATAGTTTGAGCTTCAACACATCCTCATGAAATCCTTATTGACGGAATGAGTCACAAACTTCTAAAAATTCCCTGATATGTTGCCTTGCATCTTCATGCACCATACCTCTAAATTGCCCAATCGAGTTAAGCATATTGAACATAACAGGCTTAAGTTCGAAAAGTGTAGCTGTAATTTCTGGTGCCACGATGCCAGGATTAAAATCATCCAAGATAGGATTTAAATGATCCCTAATAGCTCTCGGTCGAGGTGCAGCAGCGTGCTGATCTGCCCTAACATTTTGAACTACTGGGTCCTGAACTGGTGGGTCCATAGTTGTATGTTGATTACGCCTTCTTTGACGAAACAAACGCTCAATTTCAGGCACTATAGGATAGAGAGGTCCGTTAGTAGACTGCCTGGACATGCACTAAAAAGAAAAACAAATAAACAAGTAAAACTGAACTAGAAGAATAAACTAAGATGGAAATGCTATGGCAATTCTAGAGTGGAAGCAACTAAAATTTTCCAAGGCAAAATAGAATGGATAATGATGACAAGGTGGATGTATGAAGGTGGTATGTGAGTGTATAGCAGAGTGATCGCAAGATGATAAGCAGAGTAAAGAAAGTAAGTTGTAAATGCAGAGGCAAAAGCAGGATGCAAGAACACGTTAAACAATATATTGTACTTCTCCTTTATTGATGAACTCTCTAGGGAATGACTGATAGTGGCTTCTATGGTTTCGTACCCCTCACCCCTACCTAACGTATAGTTGCTATGGTGTATACTTACTCGACAGAGGTTTCTAAAGTATTCTCGCTCTCTCGAGTCATAGGAACCTGACAAACTAATATGTCATGGAATTTCTCCTATCACGCGAATGACACCTTAGTCTATAGATAAAGCATCCTCTTTTTACTCATTGAAGCCTCCACCTACGCCTTTCTAGAGTGCTCTAGGATCCAACTAGGCCCTATTTGCAGTCTAGAAAGTTTAAATAATTACCAACAATTAGGAAAGCAAATAGCAAAGCAAATATACACACATGCCTCTTACAAAGTTTAAATAATTACCAACAATTAGTAAAGCAAATATACAAACATATAGTAGGCAATATATTAAATAAAGATAAAAGATAATCATTCATAAAAACAACCACCGAAACAAAGCTTCATGGTGGGATTAAATGTTAAGATTATCACAACCCAAATTTACAAGTCAATTTCCCCAATCTTAAAGTCAAAATCCCTAATTGTGCCCTAGGAATTGAGGATTTAAATTCTGAATTCAGGGACTAAAATTTAATTTTCAGAAAATCTTCGGGGCCTTGTAGTGTAATTTAACCTTTTCCCCTTTTTGGAACGTTACCTTCTTCCTCCTTCTGAAACCGAAAAATAGAGAGTAAATAGGATTAAATTCCTCAATTAATCTTCTTATTAAATCCGAAAATTGATTTAGAATCTCTCATTTTTCTCTCTGTTTCTGCCATTGTTGCCTTTGGTGTCTCCATTTAGATTCGAATTGAGGTAAGGAGTTTTGGTTTTGATTGTTTTGTTTTAATCGTTTATGTGTTTAAGGGGTTGTTGGTTCGATTGGATATTGGTTTTACTTGGTGATAGTGTATAACCGATTCTGTAAAGTTTGAATCAAACGAGTGTTTATTTTTTTCTGAAGTTGGAAGAGGTTGAGTTTTGGGGGTTGAACGTGGGTTCGAATAAATCTGTAAATCAGAGTGTTTGTTCAAGATTAGATGTTGATTTGGTGTTTAATCGAGTGGGGAATTGTTGTAGAAGTGTTTTGAATCGAATATAGGTTCAAATCGAGCCAAAGGGGGGATTTTGTGCGTTTAAACCCTGTTTGTTAGCTGAGAAAATCTGGGAAATTCCTAGATTTTCTTGGGAAACAAACACCAAGAGAAAACCGGCCCAGACAGAACCGACCGGCCCAGTCCGAACCGGCTCAGACCCGACCGGCCCAGACCGTTCGGCCCAGACTGATCGGCCCAAGCCCGAACCGCGACCCGACCGACCCGACCGCCCGACCCGACCCAATCTCCGACCCGAACCTGACCCGACTGATGTCATCGCTGATGTCACTGCTGACGTCATCTGCTGACGCCAGCGTTGACTGATGACGTCACTGCTGACGTCAGCGTTGGCCAGTGCTGACGTCAGTAGTTGACTTTTCTTGA
Organism: Abelmoschus esculentus; assembly: GCA_035048815.1. NCBI lineage: Eukaryota > Viridiplantae > Streptophyta > Magnoliopsida > Malvales > Malvaceae > Abelmoschus > Abelmoschus esculentus. The sequence continues at coordinate 12,217,611 of JAUCBN010000007.1, read as the reverse complement.
CCCGGGCTCACTTTATGTTTTTCGACATCCTGAATCCAATGGCGCTGTCCGTTTTTCAAAATTCGAACTCGAAGTGTCGTTTTTGGGGGTTTTAAGTTCGATAAGTTATCTAGAAATTATCTGAAAAAGTTTCTGAACAAGTTTCTGTTTGCTTCAGGTGACGAGGATTCCGACCCCGAGCAGTTACCTCCTCCTCCTCCTGTACGAGGACCGATACATCCATATTCGGGACCTTCACGTGAGTAACGGTTATACTCTATTTAGATTATTTTTTCGGTAATGTGGCATAGTAGGATGTCTAATATATTTTTGTTAATTGTAGACTTTACTCCTACTCAGCCTGGTGGTAGAGCCGAGTCCAATAGACGTCAGGGTCGTCGTTGAGTCTTCTGATACAGGTGTGTTCTCTTCCGTTCATCTTGTAAATTTTGTTGATCTGTTTATTCGATTTTTGTTATCCGTATGATCATGCATTATTCCGTTATATCATTTCTGATTCAGTTATCTGTCATGCTTGCCTCCTGTTAGATAATAAGACATGCATTTTGTTTCTGTATCTGCATATATCATGGCATCTGGAATATTATTTGTGTACTGGGAAGTTAGTGATTTATCACTTCTGTTCAGTGGCTCCAACCTTCGGGTCGAGATACCACTTCTATTGATGTGATGGTGTTAGAGTGGTCTGGGGACCAACTCTTCTGAGGTGTTCGAAGATGGGTGCACATCATGCATACTCTGTATTTTCTGCATATTTTGTTCTGTTTTTCTGCTTATCTGATCTAGAGACACACTAGGCTTCCTAGCTTACACCCTCTCAGATTTCTGTTTCAAATCTCAGACCTAGGCTCGGTACGGTACTTGGAGGTTCCTGATCCATTTTCTGATTTATAGTATGTTTTACAGTTTTCGGATTCCGGACTATATTTAATTTGAATAATAATTTCTGTAATTTAAGCATTAAATGTTTATGGATTTTTGCAACAATTACTGTTTATGAAATTATGGGTTGGACTTTATTTTGTAAATGTTAAATCTTTGTTATTATTTTAATTTATTAATTATGCAATAATTTATCCGAATATTTTATTTTATTTTTGGTAAAAACCCTAACTTGTGAAACAAGTTTTCTGTTTGTAAACCCTAACTTATAATCTAAGAAATTAGGTTAATTTTAGGGGTTACAAAGATAATCATCCACATTAATCTTAAACATCTAACAATCATCCTCATAACAAGATAAAAGAAAGTAAAGCAAGGAAGGAGGACTAGAAGACACCCTCGATGTGAACCGACATCGGCTCTTCAACCACCATGAGACGCCTTGGTGTGCTAGCCCCTCTTGGGTGCCTAGCACACTACTCCCTTCGAGTTCTATCAATGGAGGTCCCCTTGGCCAGAAGTTGGAGGAGAAAGGTGGGAGCTTTCCACTGACGCAAAAACCGCCGTAAAAGGTGCCTGTTTTCTGTGTTTTGTTCTCCCGCAAAAGCCTCCTTTTTTTGTGTAGGTCACAATGTCTTTTAAACAGGGTGAAAACCCTAAAAGATGTGCAAAAAACTATTTTTGCCCTCATTTTTGTCCTGATATTTCTGCAAAACTGACAGAGGTGACAGTGGTCCCCTACTGACGTGGCTCGCTGATGCTTGATGAATATGCGCAATTGGAGTGCAAGTGTACACGTCAAGTAATAAGTGATAAGTATTTTATCGAGTTAACATCTCCTCAGGGATTGGTATACTTAATATGCTTCCTTTGGTCTTCTTGCTTCTATAAAATAAAAGTAAAAATACAGATAAGTTTGAGTATTGGTTAAACTAAATAAACTAAATTAACTAAAGTGATATCAAATAAGAGAGAGAGAGTAGGATCCAATTGTGTTGTATTATGGATTGATTTGCTTCTGTTCAATGCAATTGCATTGCACTGCCTCGGTAGTACTGCAGATACTGTCTCGGTAGTGACAATGTTCTCTACCGTGGCAATCCCTTGCTCTTGGGCAGATTTACCAAATTTTGGCAAAGTGTCCTTGTATGGCTCCGCTTATCCCTAAGTCGAAACACTATTGAAGGTCAGTCCTTGATGATACCTCCCAGCGTTAATCAATTATAACCAACAACCAATCCCACACTTCTTTTAGACACTCAAACCCTTAACCTATCACTAGGCTGAGTTAGTATCCTCCAATCAAGTTGAATACCACATTTACTCCTTTCGTGAGTCTAACTCTCCCGAGTCTAGACAAATAAATTACTTAAAAACTTCCCTCCCGGGCTTGGATGCAAGAACAGAGAATGGAAAAGAGTAAACAAACTTTGATATTTTATTGCATTGAGACAAGAATCAAAATACAATCTTCTCTCACAAATACTCGACAACCTTCACCAAATTTTAAGAAAACTTAGAACATGATGGGAATAATTGTTCCTAAAACTCTCTCAAAAGTCGGCTCTCTAGATCTATCGTCTATGATATATCTCTAACCCTTAGGACGGCTATGCCTTATATAGGCTTGGCCTAGGGCATACCTTTCCTAATTAGAATACAACTTGGAGTTGGGAACAAGTTATGTACATAGGGTAAATATTTACAAGTTTGATCTTCTAGAAGGTTTCATCCCGCGTGGCCTTGTCCTTGTGCTTTTCTTGTGTTGTTCAGCTCCGATTTTTGGGCTTCTAGTTCAGCAACGTTCTTTGCATTTTTCTTCTTTAGCTACCAACCATATTGCCTTTTCTTTTTTGCTGCCTCGGTATCAGGTCCTGCCTCGGCCTTCTTCTGCTGCCTCGGCAGTACTTGTTCCTGCACAGATAAGAAAATGTAGTAAAGTACGCCTTTTCCATAAATATCATCTTTAAAGGTGTAATCCCTAAATATATCACATTAAGCCCATGCATTGGTTCAAGTAGGTGTAGAATTGATGATAAGTTCCCATGAAAAGTGTAGAAAGTGATAGTAAGTTAAGAACTTATTACAACCCCAAACTCAAACTATTGCTTGTCCTCAAGCAATGCAAACCATCAAATTGTTAAACTTTATTCTCTCTTGGTCTTATGCTTCCATCTATTCTCCCCACCGTAACTATGTCTATTCTTTAGACTTAACCTTTCGGTTTTCTAAGGGTGTAATTAGAAGACAAGCTATAAGGCTAGTGTGTATATATGTTTTTGTGGAAAAGTTTGAATAAAGGCCTTCTTAGATAAAGTTTAAATTCAAGACAAAAAGATTTGGTTTTAGTGTACTCTTCTTATAACAACAATTCCTTGAGCCAATTTCGGGCACCTCAAGTATTGTGTTTTCTATTTTTTAACTCCATATTTCTTTTGCTATTCTTTTATGCATACTAGAGCCAATTTCAGGCACCTCTAGCATGAAGAAGCATTTTTCCTAGAGCCGGTCATAAGCACCTCTAGTCACCTTTCCAAATTCTAAGTCTTTATCACCTAAGTTTATTAAAAGAATTTCTATAGCCAAACAAGTCCCAAAAGTGTTTTTAAAGTTCAACCTTATAGCAAGCTTTTAAGTTTTTCTCCTTAAGTATCCTAGAATCAAGTCTTCAAAACAGATCCTCACTATGGTAAGGAGAAAGATTTCAATTGACTTTAATAATAAACTAAGACAATACTGATGAAGAATAGTGCAAAAATATGGCAACAGTTTTAAGTATAGTGGTGGATATAAAACAAAAAAAATTATCACTAAAAACTTCCTTTTTATGGCAAGGCCACGACAGTAGATTGCCTCGGTAGTAGCACTACACCCCCAAACTCAAACCAAGCATTATCCTCAATGCTTAATTCAGGGGCAGGCAGTAGGTAAAAGAATAAGCAGATGAAAAAATAGTTTATATAGGCAGCAAGAAAGAAGAACAATTAATATGATTCGGAAGAACTCTCTTCCACAATTTGTCTCCTTGGTCTAGTTGTTGATGGTTGTGCCCTTGGTGATGGTGATGGCTTTGCTCTTCTCAGCGGCTGAACTTTTGTAGGTGTTGCCCTTTTTATTGGGGCATTGACTTCTTCTCCTCCTTCATCTTCTGTATCCATGATCTCTGTGCCGCCTTCATTCTCTGGATCTACCCCGGCAGGTTGGATATTGGGCTCGGCCTCGGATGAACCGTGGTAGACGTATTCATCGATTTCCCTTAAAAGACTGCCCATTGGAATTGAGGATCTTGGGGGAGTGTTGAAAACTCTCCTTCGCTTCGAAGGTCTTCTTCTTACGGATGATGCCGCGGCAGCGATTGCTGCCCTAGATGGGCCAACTGCATGAAATTGCTGCTGCGGTTTGGAGGTTAAAAATGGTCTCGGCCCTGGAGCTGGAATGGTCTTTGTGTAAGGTGTTGCCGTTATAAATATGTGGAAGAGAGATCATTCTAACTCCCTAAAAATAATAAAAAATATTACTAAGGAAAAATATTAAAGAAAAATATTGAAAATAAAATAACAACATAAATTAAAACTAATCCTAATATAATAAAATAGAATAGAGGAGAAGAGATTATGTTACCGGTGGAGTGGATATAAATGCATCTCACAAATTGCTCATCTCTTGTTGGCCTGGACTTTTCTGCAGGTGCTGGCCAATCCCTTCTTTATTTTCTGCCTCCACTTTGGCTTTAATTCTCTTACCAAATAGTCTACCGAGCGTGCTGCCTAGGCAGGATATTCTAGTATCTACATCTGTTATCTGGAGGGCTTTGCACTCTTCTGGACCATCAAATTTTCTCAAATTATGGAATGCATTGAGTTTGACTTGCTGATCATTGACCCTCATTGTCAACTCTCCATTCTCCACATCTATTAAGGTTCGTTCAGTAGCAAGGAAAGGTCTTCCTAAGATGATCAATGCATTTTCGTCTGCTTCCTAGTCAAAGACAAGGAAGTCGGCAGGGAAAATAAACTTGTCAACCCTTACCAATATGTCCTCAATTTTTCCTTCAGGATGCACATTGGATCTATCCGCAAGTTGGAGCAACACTGTCGTAGGTTTTACCCTTCCTATTCTAAGCTTTTGAAAAACTGATTTGGGTATAAGATTTATGCTTAATCCTACGTCACATAGTGTCTTTCCTTCATCATTGTTACAAATCGCACAAGGTATGGTAAAGCATCCAAGATCCTTCAGTTTGGGTGGCATGCGATTGTGTAACATTGCGATGCACCCTTTAGTTGCTGCCACTGTCTCAAACTCGCATAGCTTCTTTCTCTTAGACACAATATCTTTCAAGAATTTAGCGTAGTTGGGCATCTATTCAATTGCCTCAACAAATGGCAAGTTGATGTGGACTTGCTTTAAAATATCAAGGAATTTCTTAAATTGGTGGTCCTGTTTTTGTTTTTTCAACCTTTGTGGGAAAGGTAGTGGTGGTCTTATTTCATTCAGGGTCTCATTAGTTTGAAATTTAATACCTGGGACCAATGTGTGTCTTGCTGTCTCGACAGGTAGTTCAGGTTCTGTCGAGCTCTCTGCTGGGGCATTGTTCTTGTCTTCAGTTTGTTTAGCATCCAAATCTTCCTTGTCTGTGTCCTTCTGTATTTCTAGTGGAAATTTGGTTGTTGACTTGCCCATTGTTTCCTTTAATTGTAGGCCACTTCTTGTTATGATTGCTTTTGATTGTTCATGTACCATTCCATTAGCAACTTCAGTATTGCTAGGTAATCCCCCTGTGGTCTAGTATTTTGTCTTGAGCAAATTGACCAACTTGGGTTTCCAGTGATTTTATAGCAGCTTCTTGATTTTGCAGCCTTATCTTTGTGCTATTCATGAAGTCATCAGTTCTCTTCATGAAACTGTTGTTCCTAGCAATATATGATTCAGTTTTCATAATAAAGGCCTTGAGAGTATTCTCTAATGAGTTCATAGGCTGCTGTTGCTGATGCATCTGCAGCTACGAAAGTGACTACTGCACTTGCTGCTGTGGTAGTGAATCTTGATAACTTGAGGCCTGGTTGGTGGGGTTCAAGGCATTGTTAGGATTACTCCATAAAAAATTTGGGTGCCTTTTCCATGTCGGATTGTATATATTTGACATCATGTTGTTTTTCGGTTGTAGTTACCCACATAAAAGTCAGTTTTCTCGTCTTGCATATACTCAGAAGAATTTATTGCTTTTACCTCATGAGTATTTTGTTGTACTTGCATGTTTTGAACCATTTTTGTTAAAGATATCAATTGTGCTGCCACTGAATTGTTGGTTTCTAGTTCATTCACTGTGGCTTGGCGTCTTAGTCCTCATCGCCTAGAAGTAGGAAATTGGAAATCGTTCCTTGCGAGTTTATTCAGAATTTCTATAGCTTCCTTCGGGGCTTTGTCAAGGAGTGTGTCATTCGTTGAGGCATCCAACATCATCCTTATCGGGGCATTGGTGGCGTCATAGAACATGGTTACTTGCATCCATAGTGGGAATCCATGTAGTGGACATCTGTTCAGTAACTCTCTGTAGTGTTCCCAAGCCTCGTACATTGGTTCGTCATCAGTCTGTCTAAAAGAAGTAATCTCATTACGGATTCGATCATATAAATTTGTAGGATTAAATCGCGTAATAAATTCTCGGCAGAGTTCACTCCAAGATCCAATTGATCCTGTCGGAATGCTATTCAACCAGGTTTTGGCCCTATCCCTCAATGAATAGGGGAAAAGTTTCAATCTCAAAATATCGTCATGAACTATTTGGATTTTGAAAGAGTTGCATACTTCCATGAAGGATTTGAGATGCTGCATGACATCTTCTGTTACAGCCCCACTGAATTGTCCAATAGTATTAAGCAAATTGAACATCATAGGTTTAAGTTCAATGTGTGTTGCCTCAATCTCTGGTTTAACAACTCCAGGGTTCAATCATTTAAATCTTCCACCAGAAAATCTCTGATAATTAGCTGTCGCAGTAGTGGTTGTGGCAGTGGTGGTTGTTGATGGCCTCCAATGCCTTCAGGTAGGTTCTGATTTCTTGGATTCACTATCATGGCTCCTTGGATCTATCTTCTCAGCCTCTGATAAGTTCTTTCGAATTCTGGGTCAATCTCGTGAAGTGGATTGCTAGGTGATAGGCATGGTATAAGCGCTATTTTGAGTGCAAGTGTACACGTCGTCAAGTAATAAAATGATAAGTATATCGTGTATCGTCTCTATATGGATTGGTATACTTAATATGCCTTCCTTCATTCCCTTACTCCTGAGAATAAAATAAAAACACAAATAAGATGGTTTGTTTTATCTAACTAAATAATTAAATGACAAAACATAAAAGAAAAGGGTTGAGAACGATTATAGAGAAAGTGGGTAGGATCCAGTTGCGTCAATTAGTGGATTCAATTGATCTTCTTCTTATCCAATGAAATCACACAACACTGCTTCGATAGTACTGCAGATACTGCCTCGGCAATGCTGGTGCTCCTCTTCCGCGGCAATCTCTTGCTCATGGTCAGAAGTATCAAAGTTCTGCAAAGTGTCCGTAAGTGACTCCGCTCATCTCTGAGTCAAAGTGTTGTTGATGCTCAGTCCTTGACGATACCTCTCGGCGTAAACCAAAGATAACCACTAACCAATCCAACACTTCTTTTAGCTGCTGAAACTCTTAACCTACCCCTTAGTGCCTCCACAAGGGTATAGGCCGAGTTAGTGTCGCCGACACCGTACTTATCCCTTTTGTGAATCTACACCTCTCGATGCTAGATAAATAGATTACTTGCAAACTTCCCTCTCGGGCTTGGATACAAGAACAAAGAATGACAATAGGATAAGCAAACTTTGATTTTATTGCATAAGAACAAGAATACAAGAATCAATCTCCTCTCACTAATATCGACAACCTTCACCTATTCCTAAGAAGTTTAGAACATGTTATCGTGGAAGTACAATTCTTAGGGAGGAAGGGTTTTCTCTACAAATCGGCTCTTTTAGGCAATATGGCCGGCTAGGGTATTTATAGTCTTAACCTAGGGCAAACCTTTTCTAAATAGACTTCAACTTGGAGTAGGGAACAAGTCTTCTTCTAGGATTCTGATATTTCCAAGTTTGCCGCCTTCTAGAAAGGTTTTCCCGCTTGGTCTTTGAATTGGGCTTTGAGCATGCTAGCCTAGTCCAATTGATGCACTGTGTCTTCCAGAATATTCTCTATATTTTTATCTTTCAATGCGCCTCCATTATTGGTACTGCCACACTGGATTCTGCCGCGACCCTGATTTTGTCTCGGTCTTAACACAACTTCTTTGCCGCTTCAACACTGAATATTCCTGCATGTACAAAAATTGTAATAATATCTGCATTCTCTATAAATATTAACTTTGTAAGTGATGATAATGGAATATTCAATATTTGAGTAAAGAGTACATGATTCGGTTCAAGTTGGTGTATAATAGGTGCATAAAGTACCATAAGAAGGATAGTAAATAACTGCCTTTTAGGCACTCATCACTAGGTTTGGCCTTGGTCATACACCAAAAAACAAATAAAAATAAAAAATAAAAATAAATAATACTAAAATAAAAGCAAGAAAATAAAGAAAATAAAATTTAGTTGCCAATCCCCGGCAACGACGCCAAAAACTTGATACGTGCTGAATATGCGCAATTGGAGTGCTAGTGTACACGTCAAGTAATAAGTGATAAGTATTTTATCGAGCTATCGTATCCTCAGAGATTGGTATACTTAATATGCTTCCTTTGGTCTTCTTTCTTCTGTAAAATAAAAGTAAAAGCACAGATAAGTTTGAGTATTGATTAAACTAAATAAACTAAACTAACTAAAGTGATATCAAATATGAGAGAGAGTAAGATCCAGTTGTGTTTTATTGTGGATTTGATTGATTTGCTTCTGTTCAATGCAATTGTGTTGCACTGCCTCGGCAGTACTGCAGATACTGTCTCAGCAGCGATAATATTCTCTGCCACGGCAATCCCTTGCTCTTGGGCAGATTTATCAAATTTCGGAAAAGTGTCCTTGTATGGCTCCGCTTATCCCTAAGTCGAAACACTGTTGAAGGTCAGTCCTTGATGATACCTCCCGACGTTAATCAATTATAACCAACAACTAATCCCACACTTCTTTTAGCCGATCAAACCCTAAACATATCCCTAGGCCGAGTTAGTATCCTCCAATCAAGTTGAATACCGCACTTACTTCTTTCGTGAGTCTAACTCTCCCGAGTCTAGACAAATAAACTACTTAAAAACTTCCCTCTCGGGATTGGATGCAAGAACAAAGAATGGCAAAGAGTAAGCAAACTTTGATATTTTATTGCAATGAGATAAGAATCAAAATGCAATCTCCTTTCACAAATACTCGACAACCTTCACCAAATTTTAAGAAAACTTAGAACATGATGGGAAGAATTGTTCTTAAAACTCTCTCAAAAGTCGGCTTTCTAGATCTATCGTCTATGGTATATCTCTAACCCCTAGGACAACTATGCCTTATATAGGCTTGACAGAGGGCAAACCTTTCCTAATTAGAGTACAACTTGGAGTAGGGAACAAGTTATGTATATAGGGTAAATATTTACAAGTTTGATCTTCTAAAAGGTTTTATCTCGCGTGGCCTTGTCCTTGGGCTTTTCTTTTGTTGCTCAGCTCCGATTCTTGGGCTTCTTGTTTAGCAACATTCTCCGCATTTTTCTCCTTCAACTTTCGGTCATATTGCTTTTTCTTTTCTACTGCCTCGGCATCAGGTCCTGCCTCGGCCTCCTTCTGTTGCCTCAGTAGTACTTGTTCCTGCACAAATAAGAAAATGCAGTAAAGTACGCCTTTTCCACAAATATTATCTTTAAAGGTGTAATCCCTAAATATATCATATTAAACCCATGCACTGGTTCAAGTAGGTGTAGAATTGATGATAAGTGCCCATGAAAAGTGTAGAAAGTGATAGTGAGTTGAGCACTTATCACTCGCATACAAGCCATATTCTCTGTGTTCCCCTATTGAGGTGGCTGTGTCCAACTGTAGTGGTCCCGATCGGTTATGGTAGCACCAGCTGGTACTCTTATCAAAATATCTCTTTGTCGTTTAGCTCAGCCCAAGAGTTCTCTAGCTTTTCCATGGCATTTTCCTTCTACCATCCTTCTGAGAATGCCATGATAAATTGCCTCAACTTCTGTTTTGCTTTACCTGCACAACACCACTAAAAAGAACTACCCTTCCCATTAAATAGCACCTATTACCACTTAAAAATGCCAAGGCATATCTAAAAGACTATATGCAATGTCATGAACCTAAATGCAACTAAATGAACCTGTACGAGCCTAAGGATACTCAATAACTTAAGTAAAAACGCCTAAAATATAGCCTTTTTGCAGAGTTATCACTGTGATAGGCACCTCTAGTAAGTGGGAGAAACCTAAGTCCTAGAGCCGGTCATGGGTACCTCTATGGACTAAACTAGAGTCAGTGATAGGCACCTCTAGTATAAAATCTAAGTCATAGTCCTTATTGTTTTTCAAAGAAAAGAACTTTTAAAATCAACTAAGACTAACAGTGTTTATGTGACTTCAGGCTCATAGTCTAATCTTAAGTACTAATCCTAAGAAACCTTTCCGAATTCAAGTCTAGTGAATGGTGCATACTGCTTCGACTATAGGAGAATATATTGTTGCCGAGACAGTTTCAATAAAATTCGATAGACTTGAACAAAAAAAATTGCATCAAATTGAAATTACTGTAAAGACAAAAATTAAGGCAGTAGTAGGATAATCTGAATAACTTCCATACATGGTAGATATTTATAAGGTAGAAAAAAGGATCAATACTCCCCAAAACTCGAGGGATGCATTATCCTCACTTTATGTATTTGAACATGAGGCAACAATTAAAGACAAGATAAAATTAAGAGACGAGGAAAAGATAAACCAATTTTTAGATATTGCGTCTAGCCTCTTCTGTATCCTGAGGGTCATCAGTTGGTGTGGAGTTTGTGGAGTAAGAAACTAAAAAATCTACTTGAAAATAATAATGAAGAAGTATGAAATAAAACGGGGGATGAAGTTCTAGAGATGCAAACCCGCCGTCACTTGTATTTGGGCGGCCAGCCACCTTGGCCGTTTCTTAGGTGGGACAGTGAGTTTGATTTCAGGGTCGTTTTATGTGCTTCATGACTTCTCCTTCTTGGTTTTCTTTTCTAAATAACTGCAAAAAATATTAATAAAAGCAATAAAACTAAATTGCAAGAAGTTTAAAATCTAATTCCTAAACTGAAAACTAAAAACTGATTCCTAAAGCATAAAAGTGAATAGGGACAGAGAGATAAAAATTTAGCTTACTGTAAGGGTGCAATAGAATGCATATCCAGCAGCAACCACCTTCCCCTTTTTGAATGGAGGGGAAACTGATGTCCAGTCGTTGTCTCCTCGTCGGGTGGTTTCTTCATGATGTATTTTTTACTCAAGGAGAGTGCTGCCGTGGCAAAGGTTGCCTCGACAGGTCTTGTTTAGGTACTCCATCCAATTCTTCCTCCAAATAATCACGAACTGTTCATGCTCTTTCTTGTCTTGAAGAATTCTTGGATCAGCTACTGCGAATACGGCGCGGTTGTCTGCCTCGGCAGCATTCATACCGGTGTTGTTCTGTTGCCCAGGTCAAAATAACCCTGATTAGTTTAGGATATTTTTTCTTTTTTTTTAAATAAAACTAAATGCGAGAAAATAAAGGTAACAAAATTTAGTTGTCAATCCCCGGCAACGACGCCAAAACTTGATGCGTGTAAAAAGTACGCAATTAGTGCAAGTGTACACGTAGTCAAGTAATAGATTGATAGGTATTTATCGAGTATCATCTCCACAGGGATTGGTCTACTTAATATGCAACCTTTTTCTTCTCGCTCTGCAAGAATAACATAAAAGACACAAATTATTGGGGTTGAATTATAACTAAGAAAACAAATTAAAACAATAAAGATAAATGATCAAGAAATCAAGGATGAAAAAGTGGGGCAGGATCCAGTTGTGTTGTATCATGGATTCAATTGACTTGTTTCTGTCCAATGCAATTGTACATCACTGCATCGGTAGTACTACAGATTACTACTTCGGCAACAATGATGCTCATCCGTCGCGGCAATCCCTTGCTCTTGGGCGGATTTTACCAAAGTTCGAAAAAGTATCCTTTGATGGCTCCACTTATTCCTAAGTCAAAACACTGTTGGTGATCAGTCCTTGATGATACCTCCCGGCGTGAATCAATTATAATCATCAACCAATCCCATACTTCTTTTAGTCGCTGAAACTCTAACCTATCCCTAGGCCGAGTTAGTATTTTCCAATCAAGTCAAATACCGTACTTACTCCTTTCGTGAATCTAACTCTCCCGAGTCTAGATAAATAAATTACTCATAAACTTCTGTCCTGGGCTTGAATACAAGAACAAAGAATGAAAAAGAGTAAGCAAACCTTAATATTTTATTGCATTGAAACAAGAAATAAAGTGCAATCTTCTCTCACAAATACTCGACAACCTTCACCTAAACCCTAGGGGATGATGGAGGAGTTTAGGATTTTCTATGAACACTTGATTTCAAGATATCCTCCTCTCTACATAGGCTATGGTTTATATAGGCTTGGCCTAGGGCAAACCTTTCCTAAGTAGGAATACTACTTGGAGTAGGATTACAATAATTTCTATAAATAAAATATTTACAAGTTTATTCCTATAAGGATTCTTTTCCCACGTGGTCTTTGACATTGACTTTTCGTGTGAACTATTACTCCCTTATTCTTGCTTTTATTGTCCTAAAAAAGCTTAAATAAAAACATGACGAGTGTTCGAATTTATATATTTTTTATCGATAATTATTTCCCCTTGTTGATTTGGTATTACTAATTTGGTTTTATTTTAATTATTTTTAGTGTAGGAACTTATTTTCCAGATCTAACAAAAAATATTGAATTCTGTATTTTTTTATACATCGTGACTGGAGTCACGGACACGACATAAGGCACGACGATTTCCGACCTGACAGATTTAGATCGTCCAGTCAGCAACAGCTTCTAGAAGGCAGTCCAGTCAGCATTTTCTAGAAGGATGGAAGAAATTATCTTGGGGAATTAATTAGGAATTATCTTAGAAATTTAATTTTGAAATTTGAATTATTTATATTTTAGAATATCTTAAGGATTTATCTTTTATTTATTTCTTTTATTTTTAGGGTTTTAAAATAGTATAAATACCCCATGTAGGTAAAGCTTGAGATGTACTTCATTTTCACTTTTTCCTTGGGTTATAAAAGTTCTCTAGTTCTTTTATTTTCTTTGAATTTTTATTCTTTTTCTTTTAGAAAAATGCTAAGTATGATTTTAATCATGCTTAGCTAATTTCTATTTAGCCAAAAGCTAGTGACGACTCAATCCCTATTGTGAGAATTGATGCGTGTTGAAATATGCGTAATTAAGTGCAAGTGAACACGTCGTCAAATAATAAAGTGATAAGCATTTATCGAATATCGTCTCCACAGGGATTAGTATACTTAATATGCTTTCTTTGGTCTTCTTGCTTTTGTAAAAGAAAAGTAAAAACACAGATAAGTTAAATATTGATTTAAACTAAATAAAATAACTAATAAAAAGAAATATGAGAGAGATATAGGGTTGGATCTAGTTGTGTTGTATTGTGGATTTGATTGATCTGCTTCTGTTTCAATGCAATTACAATGCACTGCCTCGACAGTACTGTAGATACTGTCTCGGCAGCGACAATATTTTCTATCGCGGCAATCTCTTGCTATTGGGCAGAATTATCAAAGTTCGGCAAAGTGTCTTGAATGATTCCTCTTATCTCTAAGTCGAAATACTGTTGATGACTAATGAGTGCCTGAAAGGTAGTTATTTACTACCCATCACATGGTACTTTTTGCATCTATTATACACCAACTTAAGCTGAAATATGGACTTTTTGCATAATATTGGATATTTCGTTATCACTACTTACAAAGACAAAATTTATAGAGAATGCAGATATTATTACATATTTTGTACATGCAGGAATATTCAGGGCCGAAGCAGCAGTGAAGTAGTATTGAGACCTAGGCAGGGAACAAAGTCGCGACAGCATCTAGAGTGACAGCATCGACATTGTAGGCGCAATGAAAGATAAAAATATAAAGAACATTCTGGAAGATGCAGCGCAGCAATTGGACCAGGCTAGCGCACTAAAAGCCCAAGTCAAAGACCAAATAGCAAAATCCTTCTAGAAGGTGGCAAACTTGGAAATATCAGATTTCTTAAAGAAGACTTGTTCCTTACTCCAAGTTAGAACCTATTTAGGAAAGGTTTGCCCTAGGTTAAGACTATATATAGCCTAGCCGACCACATTGTTTAGAGAGCCGATTTTAGAGAAACCCTTCCCCCTAAGAATTGTACCTATCGATATTATGTTCTAAATTTCTTAGGGATAGGTGAAGGTTATAGATATTAGTGAGAGGAGATTGTTTCTTGTTCCTTTGTTCTAATGCAATAATAATATCAAAGTTTGCTTATCCTATTGCCATTCCTTGTTCTTGCATTCAAGCTCGAGAGAGAAGTTTGTAAGTAATATATTTATCTAGCATCGAGAGGTATAGATTCACGTAAGGGATAAGTACGGTGTTGTAGACACTAACTCGGCCTAGAGATAGGTTAAGAGTTTCAGCAGCTAAAAGAAGTTTTGGTTTGGTTGGTGGTTATTGTTGATTACATCGAGAGGTATCGTCAAGGACTGGTCATCAACAGCACTTTGACTCATAGATGAGCGGAGTCACTTACGGACACTTTGTTGAACTTTGATACCTCTGCTCAAGAGCAAGAGATTGTCGCGGCAGAGAACACCAATACTGCCGAGACTGTATCTGCAGTACTATTGAAGTAGTATTGTGTAATTGCATTGGACAAGAAAAAGATCAATTGAATTCACTAATTGACGCAGCTGGATCCTACACACTTTCTCTATATCGTCTTCAACCTTTTATTTTATGTTTTGTTATTTAATTATTTAGTTAGTTAAATAAATCAATTTATTTGTGTTTTTACTTTCTTTTCAGGAGCAAGGGAACTAGGGAAGACATATTAAGTATACCAATCTCTGTGGAGATGATACACGATATACTTATCATTTTATTACTTGGCGACGTGTACACTTGCACTCAAATTGTGCTTATACCACACGCATCAAGTTTTTGGTACCGTTGCCGAGGATTGACAACTAAATTTTGTTTTTCTTTATTTCTTTCTCTTTAACTATTATTTATCTAACTTTAACTTTAACTTTATTTATTTTATTTTTTTTATTTTTATTTTTATTACTAACTTTGATTTATTTAGTTTATGACCAGGGCAAACCCGAGTGGACCATTGTACGAGTTGGATCATGAGATTGAACACACAAGACATCATCTGAGACGCAATCTATTCCAAGTCATGGATAATCCACCAAGAGGATAAATTCCACCTATTGATCATATCGTACTGCCACCAACAATGCAGCAGTAGTCACTGCCGCAACCATTGCCGAGGCAGCCCACTGTTAGAGACTATCTGGTGAAAGATCTAAACGGACTCAACCCTGGCGTAGTCACCCAGAAATCGAAGCAACTCACTTTGAGCTTAAACCAGTGATGTTCAACATGTTGAACACAATTGGACAGTTTAGTGGGTCTGCTACTGAATATGCAAGGCAGCATCTTAAATCTTTCATGGAAGTGTGCAACTCTTTTAAGATTCAAGGAGTCCATGAAGATATTCTACGATTAAAATTGTTCCCCTATTCACTGAGGGATAGGGCGAAAACCTGGTTGAATGGTATCCAAATAGGATCCATAGGATCTTGGG
Source organism: Abelmoschus esculentus (assembly GCA_035048815.1). Lineage (NCBI taxonomy): Eukaryota > Viridiplantae > Streptophyta > Magnoliopsida > Malvales > Malvaceae > Abelmoschus > Abelmoschus esculentus. The sequence goes on along the minus strand of JAUCBN010000007.1, from coordinate 12,201,833 downwards.
AGGAGCTCTGCTGAGAATTCATTACGAGGTTTAATCCGACAAATCTCTATGATCGCATCCGTAATGAAATCACATCATTCCGGCCAGATGAAGATGAACCGATGTATAAGGCATGGGAACGCTACAGAGAACTGTTAAACAAATGCCTACTACATGGTTTTCTCTTGTGGACGCAAGTCTCTATGTTTTACAATGCTACCAATGCCTCCACAAGGATGATGCTAGACGCTTCCGCGAATGGGACACATTTGGATAGAGCACCCGCGTAGGCCATTGAGATTCTGAACAAACTCGCAAGGAACGATTTCCAATTTCCTACATCAAGGTGAGGAGGAATGAGACGTCATGCCACAGCCCATGAATTAGATACATCCAGTTCAGTGGCATCACAATTGGCTTCTCTGACCAAGATGGTTCAGAATATGCAAGCCCAGAGAAACATACATGATGTTAAGGCAGTTAACTCATTGGATTACATGCAAGATGAGGAAACCAGCCTATATGTTGGAAACTATAACAGAAACAATAAAATGATGTCCAACAGTTACAACCCATCTTGGAAAAGGCATCCAAACTTTTCATGGGGTAACCCCAACAATGCCTTAAATCCAATTAATCAAGCCCCTGGATTCCAGCACCAAAGCCAGAACCTGCCGCAGCAGCACACTCAGTAGTCCATGCCACAGCAGCAGGTATAACAACAACAGTCTCTAAATGCATTGGCAGATTCTCTCACGACTTTTATGACAAAGACTGATGCTTACATGATCGAGAATAGCCGCTACACGAAGCGTACTGATGACTTCATGAACCGAACTGAGATGAGACTGTAGAACTAGGAGGCTGCTATAAAGTCCTTAGAAACCCAAGTTGGTCAATTTGCCCAACGACAAAACACTCGATCACCAGGGGGTTTACCTAGCAATACTGAAGTTGCTAAGATGTTAGGCCACAAGCAATGCAAGGTAATTACAACAAGAATTGGCCTACAATTAAAAGATAAAGAAGGGACCTCAACCGATAGAGTCCAACCAGAAAAGCAACATCATGAAGACTCAGAAGCTGAGTAGGACCCTGTCGAAAGCACTGCTACGGCAACAGAACCAGCAGTATCAAAAACACCTACCGAGGCAGCTACAGATAAGTTCACCCCAGGTATTAAACTCAATATCCAAGGAAACTTGGAGGATATAAGACCACCACCTCCTTTCCCGGAGAGGTTAAAAAAGCACAAACAGGACCACCAATTTCAGAAATTCCTAGACATCTTGAAGTAGGTCCATATCAACTTGCCACTAGTTTAGGCTATTGAACAAATGCCCAACTACTCCAAGTTCTTAAAGGACATAGTATCCAAAAGACGAAGGCTAGGGGAATTTGAAACGGTGGCAGCCACTGAAGGTTGCATGGCCATGTTGCATAATCGTATACCGCCCAAGCTAAAGGATCCTGGATGCTTCGCAATCCCCTGTGCGATTGAGGATGGTTATAAAAGAAATTCCCTATGCGACTTGGGAGCAAGCATCAATCTAATGCCCAAATCAGTCTTTCAAAAACTTGGAATACGACGGACAAAACCAACAATAGTACTGCTCCAACTTACGGATCGGTCCTATGTGCACCCTGAAGGCAAAATTGAGGATATTCTGGTGAAGGTAGACAAGTTTATATTTCCTGCCGATTTTCTTGTCCTTGACTGTGAGGCCGACAACAATGCACCGATCATATTGCGTCGATCTTTCCTTGTTACTAGACGCACCATCATCGATGTAGAAAATGGCGAGCTCACAATGCAGATAAACGATCAACAAGTCAAGTTGAACGTCTTTCACAATCTTATAATTCAGACGCTCCAGCAGAATGTAAGGCTCTCCATACACCTAATCAGGGTACTAAAACATCCTGTCTGGGCAGCACGCTCGGTAGATTGTTCGGTAAACGAATAAAACCCAAAGAAAAAGTTGAATGCAATGAAGGGATTGACCAATTCATTAAGAAAGATACGGGCCAGAAAGAGATAATGAAAGTGGGAGATGCATTCACATGCACTCCACAAGTAACATAATCTATTCCCTTCAATTTTAGTTATTATATTAGGATTAGTTTATATATTGTTATTTTCAGTATTTTATGTTATTATGTTCAAAGTTTTTATGTCTTTTTTTAGAATAAATAAAGCACCGAATGTAGAAAAATTATGCCACAGCAGGAAGTCTGCTGCCGCGGCAGTGCACTGTGTCAGAGCCGCAGAATTCCTAACGGGCAGAAATAGTGTAACGGTTCTCTGCTGAGAAATCCGCCGCGGCAGTAATTGTGCATCAAGGCAGTAAATGCCTAACGACTACTTTTTAACAGTCACATTTTTACAGCCTATATAAGCAGACTCATTACTGTGCATTATTTACTCTTGCATTCTTGTTGCTTTTGCTTTCTTGAACAATCTTGCTCTCACTATCTTTCCAATCTCTTGAAATTTTCAGAACTCTCTCTCTTACTCCAGAATTTCTCAAACCATTCTCGACGAACAATCAATGGATTCTTACACAAGATTTGCCCTGGTCACTGTTGCTGATTGATTCAATCGCTCGTTCGTTGCTCAGCAATTATGGGAAGAGCAAGGATTTCAACAGACCAATGAGATATACTTCGGCATTGAATTATACTTGTTCAACAAGATTCAGTATCAAGATTGGGAGGCATTCTGCCTACAGCCTCCACCGGCGAACGCCACAATTATGAGAGAATTTTACGCACATTGGCCGAGCAAGGACAACCTCTTTATCCACTGCCGAGGAAAGCTTGTGCAACTTGATGCCAAAGTCATCAATGAATTTTATGGTCTCACACCCACACGAGATGTTCATGCCGAATTCCTAGACGGCATCACCACTCAAGACTATGAATAAATTAAAGATGAGCTTTGTTACAGCAACACCTCATGGGAAACCGATGCCCATAAAGGTTCAGTAACAAGGCAAAGTTTAATACCTGAGGCCAAGATGTGGTGTACCTTTGTCAAAAGACGACTTATCCCACCTCCCATAACAACATAGTGGATCGCAAAAGACTGGTGCTGATCCAGTCTATCATCAAGAAGAGAAGCATCAACATTGGAGAGATCATTCTTCACGAAATTCATGAATGTGATAAGAAGGAACGTGGACCGCTTTATTTCCCATGTTTAATCTATGCCTTGTACATTAATGCAGGAGTTCCGGTCGAAGACACGGATGAATATACGCCAACTCTATAGGGATGGACAAGAGATTTCTGCCACCGAGTTATGTAAATCACGCATGTAAAACCTGTCCAGGCAACGCCACAGCAGTTTACTGCCGACTTCACCGCCGGAGGGCAGTATTCAACAGAAGCACCAGCCTCTGACGAGCAACTACCGCAGCAGACCCATACCAAGAAATTCTGCAAAGGATGGCAGCCATGGACCTTCACCAACAACACTACGTGGAGTACTAGCGCGACTTCAACACATCTCTAGCCAACGTGATGATGCAAAGCTTCCCACAACAAGGGGTGCAATTCCCCGAATTCCCAACCAACATATTTGTTACTGTCGCCCCTTACACTAAGACAACACCTGCCCCAGGGCCGCAACCATTTTTCCAGCCATGGCTGCACCAACAGTTTCATGCTGCCGGACCTTCCAGGCCAGCAAGGTCTATTGGAGTATCATCTACCAGCCACAGGCCATCCAAGAGGCGAGCTGTCTTTAACTCTCCCCAAAGGAAACCAATGTCTATGCCCAGTCTCAGCAGAGATACGATGTCTTGCAAGATTGACGAATACCACAGTTCGTCCCATGAATCAGCAATACCCACTACCACGGTAGGGGGCGGAACGGAAATCATGTACATAGAAAATACGGATGAAGTGGAAGAGGGAGATGAAGTTACGGCACCAACGCATTGCACACCGCCCGGTCGACTTCAGCCGCATCGGCAGGCCAAACAACAGCAATCACCAACACAAGGATCTAGGCGAAAGGCATCAGCAGCAAGGCCTACGAGAATGCTCTGTACAAGCATCTCTTCGGAGTCATTATAAATATTTCATTTACTGCTTTTGTCTATTTCCTTATTGAAATTGTTGTTTGCCTTATATTATGAGCATTGAGGATAATGCTCGGTTTGAGTTTGGGGAGATTATAGCTGTAGAAGCACTGCCGAGGCTATCCATTGCCACAACATTACCATGAAAAAAGGGAGTAATTTTTTCTGAAATTGTTTTACAATATTCTCTTTTCTTGAATTATTATTTGTAATCTTGCACTGCCCTACATCAGCCTTGCTTTAGTTTACTCCTTTAAGGCTATAGAAAGCTTTCTCCTTACCATGGCCAAGTTCTGTTTGAAGGCATAACCATAGGATACTCATGGAATAAAACTTAGAAGCTTGCTTTAGGGTTAGAAAGAAAATAAACACTTTTTGGACTTGCTTGATTTAGGAATTCTTTTAATAAACTTAGGTGATAAAGACTTAGAACCTTTTGGAAAAATAACTAGAGGTGCCTATCACTGGCTCTAATTTTGCTCTCCTTCGTGCTAGAGGTGCCCGAAACTGGCTCTAGTATGCTAAATAGGAGGTTAATAAGAAAAAAAAGAAAAAGAAGAAGATAGAAAACGCATATCTTGAGGTGCCCGAAATTGGATCAAGACTTGTTGTTTTAAGGAGACAACTTTAGTCCAAAATTCTATTTGTCTTGAACTTAGAGTTTATCTATGAAAGCCTTGAATCAACCTTGTCCACAAAATGCACACACTCACCTAGCCTTATAGCTTGTTTCTTAGTAAAAGTCCTTGGGTAAACTAGTGGCTAAAACGGAAAGATAGATGATAGGCATGGTATAAGTGCTATTTTGAGTGCAGGTGTACATGTCGTCAAGTAATAAAATGATAAGTATATCGTGTATCGTCTACATAGGGATTGATATACTTAATAAGTCTTCCTTCATTCCCTTGCTCCTGAGAATAAAATAAAAACACAATTCAGATGATTTCTTTTATCTAACTAAATAATTAAAGAAAAAAACATAAAATAAAGAGTTGAGAACGATTATAAAGAAAGTGGGTAGGATCCAGTTATGTCAATTAGTGGATTCAATTGATCTTCTTCTTGTCCAATGCAACCGCACAATACTGCTTCGCTAGTACTGTAGATACTACCTCGGCAATACTGGTGCCCCTCTATCGTGGCAATCTCTTGCTCGTGGGCAGAAGTATCAAAGTTCAGCAAAGTGTCCATAAGTGATTCCGCTCATCTCTGAGTCAAAGTGCTATTGATGCTCAGTCCTTGACGATACCTCTCGGCATAAACCAAAGATAACCACCAACCAATTCACACTTCTTTTAGCTGCTGAAACTCTTAACCTACCCCTTAGCGCCTCCACAAGGGTATAGGCCGAGTTAGTGTCGCCGACACCGTACTTATCCCTTTCGTGAATTTACACCTCTCGATGCTAGATAAATAGATTACTTGTAAACTTCCCTCTCGGGCTTGGACACAAGAACAAAGAATGGCAATAGGATAAGCAAACTTTGATTTTATTGCATAAGAACAAGAATACAAGAATCAATCTCCTCTCACTAATATCAACAATCTTCACCTATCCCTAAGAAATTTATAACATGTTATCGTGGAAGTACAATTCTTAGGGAGGAAGGGTTTTCTCTATAAATCGGCTCTCCTAGACAATGTGGTCGGCTATTATATTTATAGTCTTAACCTAGGGTAAACCTTTCCTAAATAGACTTCAACTTGGAGTAGGGAACAAGTCTTCTACAACGATTCTGATATTTCCAAGTTTGTCGCCTTCTAGAAAGAGTTTCCCGCTTGGTCTTTGAATTGGGCTTTGAGCACGCTAGCCTAGTCCAAATGATGCGCTATGTCTTCCAGAATATTCTCTATATTTTTGTCTTTCGATGCGCCTCCATTGTTGGTGCTGCCACACTGGATTCTGCCGCGGCCGGTCTTCTACTTTGGCCTCAACATAGCTTTTCTGCCGCTTCGGCTCTCGATATTCCTACATGTATAGAAATTGTAATAATATTTGCATTCTCTATAAATATTAACTTTGTATACGGTGATAACAGAATATCAATATTTGAGCAAAGAGTATATGATTCGGTTCAAATGGGTGTATAACAGGTGCATAAAGTACCATAAGAAGGGTAGTAAATTACTGCCTTTTAGGCACTCATCAATAGACATGATCATGGTGGGGAGAATAGATGGAAAAGTAAGACCAAAGGGGAGTAAGGTTTGGTAATTTGATGTCTTGCATTGCTTGAGGACAAGCAATAGTTCGAGTTTAGGGGTATTTGATGAGTGACCAAAAGGCAGTTATTTACTAACCTTCTCATGGTACTTTATACATCTATTATACACCAACTTGAACTAAAATATGGACTCTTTGCACAAATATTGGATATTCCGTTATCATTACTTACAAAGTCAATATTTATAGAGAATGTAGATATTATTACATATTTTATACATGCAGGAATATTCAGGGCCGAAGCAACATGAAGCAATGTTGAGGCCGAGGCAGAAGACAAGGTTGCGGCAGAATCCAGAGTGGCAGCACCAACATTGGAGGCGCAATGAAGGATAAAAATATAGAGAACATTCTAGAAGATGCAACGCATCAATTGGACCAGGCTAGCGCACTAAAAGCCCAAGTCAAAGACCAAGCGGGAAAACCTTTCTAGAAGGCGGCAAGCTTGAAAATATTAGATCCCTTGAAGAAGACTTGTTCCTTACTCCAAGTTGGAGTCTATTTAGGAAAGGTTTGCCCTAGGTTAAGACTATATATACCCTAGCCGGCCACATTGTTTTGGAGAGCCGATTTTTAGAGAAACCCTTCTTCCTAAGAATTGTACCTAACGATATTATGTTCTAAATTTCTTAGGGATAGGTGAAGGTTGTAGATATTAGTGAGAGGAGATTGATTCTTGTTTCTTTGTTCTTATACAATAATAATATCAAAGTTTGCTTATCCTATTTCCATTCCTTGTTCTTGCATTTAAGCTCGAGAGAGAAGTTTGTAAGTAATATATTTATCTAGCATCGAGAGGTATAGATTCACGAAAGGGATAAGTATTGTATTGTAGACACTAACTCGGCCTAGAGATAGGTTAAGAGTTTCAGCAGCTAAAAGAAGTGTTGGATTGGTTGGTGGTTATCGTTGATTTACGCCGAGAGGTATCGTCAAGGACCAGTCATCAACAACACTCTAACTTAGAGATAAGCGGAGTCAACTATGGACACTTTGTTGAACTTTGATGCCTCTGCCCAAGAGCAAGAGATTGTTGCGGTAGAGAACACCAATACTGCCGAGGCTGTATCTGCAATACTATCAAAGCAGTGTTGTGTAATTGCATTGGACAAGAAGAAGATCAATTGAATCCACTAATTGACGCAGCTAGATCCTATCCACTTTCTCTATATCGTTCTCAAACTTTTATTTTATGTTTTGTTATTTAATATTTAGTTAGTAAACCAAATTCACTTATCTATGTTTTTACTTTATTTTCAGGAGCAAGGGAACAAGGGGAGACATATTAAGTATACCAATCCCTGTGGAGACGATACACGATATACTTATCACTTTATTACTTGGCGACATGTACACTTGCACTCAATTGCGCTTTTATTACACGCATCAGTACCAAATTCGGCTTCCTATGAACAAATATAGTGGCGGTCCACTAAGGGAAATCAAGATCGGGTTTGATTCTCTGTGAGACGCTATAACTCGAGTCAGGCTTTTTCAGTGCTTAAAGTTATATTGGCGCTAAAGGCGATAGGCGTGGTTAGTCCAGCAAAGACCAAATTCCGGAGATAGACTTGGGAGTATTGGTTTACCGAAGAGAGATACAAGTTAAAAGGGTTGGGTCTTGTAGACTGTAACTGACATGGATCTTGAAATAAAATCTATTTCAATGATCAATTGAGATTTGAGGCGAAGCGAAGCTTAAGGCTATATCCTTCAATTTTATTACTTTCGAATATTTTTTTTATTTAATTTCAATTATTATTAGATTATGTTTATTTTTAGTTTTATAATATAAACCCCCATTTTCTAATTTATTATTTCTTTTTTGGATCAGGATCAATATAATTCAACGTTGGAAATTCCTTAGTCCCTGTGGATCGACCCTACTTTCTCTATACTATTCTTTTATTTAATTTGAGAAATATGAATTATTTATTTGACAATTCAAAGCTTGTCGAATTGGCACCGTTGCTGGGGACTTCGGTAAAATTACTAATATTGTTTTGTTTTGATTTATGACCAGGTCACTTCCGGGAACACTAATAGATTATGAACCCGAGATCGAAGCTCTTGCCCGGAGATTGTGTAGAGAGACCCTTAGGCATAGAAGGTTGAATCGAGACCTTCAACCAATACCAAATCCCGATTTTGAGAAAATTTCCTACACCAAGGAGTTATTTACTTCTGACGACGAAGGATCAAAACAAATGGTTGAACAAACAATTCGAATGTTAGCTGCAGCACCTGATGAACAACAACCATTTTGTATCACATTCCCAAATGGCGAAATACCGTTTGAACTTAAAACTGGTTTGATACATTTACTTCTCACTTTTCGCACCTGATGAAACTACAGGGAGTATCCGAAGATCAAATAAAACTTCGCACATTTCCTTTTACTTTAGACGATTTGGAAAAAGATTGGTTGTTTTATTTACCTTCCGGTTCAATTAATACATGGGCTGATATGACATGATTGTTTCTTGACAGGTTCTTTCCTGCGGCAAAAGCAAGCGGATTAAGGAGAAGCATCTTAGGAATACAAAAAAAGGATGGAGACTCGTTATACGACTATTGGGAACGATTTAAAAGACTTTATGCTAGTTGTCCGCAACATGGCCTAACCGAACAAACTATTCTCCAATACTTTTATGAAGGACTACTTTCAATGGAAATGAAAATGATCGACGCAGCTAGTGGTGGAGCCTTCATAAATATGACTCTCACTGTAGCCAAAAATCTTATCTCAACCATGGCCGCTAATGCACAATAGTTTGTCCAAGTGAACACACTCGACAAGTTCACAAAATAAGTACATCTTCTTTAGAGGATAAAATTGATAAGTTAACTAATGTGGTTCAATCTCTTATTATAGGTAAAATAGGTCCAGCTAGACTTTATGGAATATGCACGATGTCAGATCATTCTACGGACAGTTAGCCAATGCTTCAAAAAGATAATAACGTTCAAGTAAATACCGTTGGAAATTTTTCAGGGCCTTCTCAAAGGCAATATGATCTCAATGCAAACACTTATAATCCGGGTTGGAGGGATCATCCAAACCTCAAGTATGGATTGAATCAAACATATCAACCTAGACCACTTGCACCACAACAATATAAACCACAAAAAACATCGTTGGAGTCAATTGTCGAACGTTTGGCACTAGCTAAGGAGAAATTTCAACAAAATAATGAGGCATGTTTTCAAGAAATTGACAAACAAATGATTCAACTTACATTAGCTGTGAGTCGTTTGGAATCAAACTTATCACCCTTCGAAGTTGTACCATTGTCGAACCTAAAGAAGATGTCACTCAACCCCACAAAAAGAAGAAAGTCGAACCAAAAGGTATCCCTACACCATCTCCTTATGATGTTCCACCTCCCTTTCCATCGAGATTAGTGAAGCGCGATAAGCAAGCCGAGGAACAAGAAATTCTTGACATGTTTCAGAAAGTGGAGATAAACATACCACTTTTCGATGTGATCCGAAAAATTCCAAGGTATGATAGACTTTTTAAGGATCTTTGCACAAATAAAAGAAAGCTTACTAGAAATGAAAAGATAAACTTAGGTGAAAATGTTTCTGCCGTAATTCAACGTAAAATTCCACCTAAGTAGAAGGATCAAGGCATGTTTGCTATACCATGTAAGATTGGTAAAGTTGGTATTAAACGAGTTATGTGCGATTTAGTTGCTTCAATTAATGTTATACCTCTTTCAATTTATAATTTATTAAGTATTGAGCCTTTGAAGGAAACAAGTATGATGATCCAGCTTGCCGACAGATCTTTAGTGTATCCTAAAAGAGTTCTTGAAAACGTACTCGTAAAGTTAAAAGATTTATTTTTCCCTGCAGATTTCTATGTCATTGACATGGAAGATGGTCGCACCAATGTCTCTTTCGAGATCTTACTTGGTAGAAAATTTTTTAGCACATCACATGCCAAAATTGATGTAAGAAGTAGAATTCTTACCATGGAGTTTGACGGCGAAGTGGTAAAGTTTGACGTGTATAAGTCCATGAAATATCCTAACTCTATGCCTAATGTTAGTTTTGTTAATATATTTGAACCTTCTAAGAATGAATATGTTAAACATAATCTTTCTGATGAGTTATGCAGGAATCTGAATGCTGAAACTATTAAAGAAGTAAAAATGAATATCTCTTCTAATGTGGAATCACGCTCATTTTGCAAAGAGCTAAGTAAAAATTTAAATTTGATGTCTTCTCAAACTAATTTTTTTCAATTTATCTTGTAGGAACCAAAGTCGGAATTAAAATTTCCACCAGATAAGTTGTAGATTAAAGAAGATATTTTATCGAAAATTAACGAACTCCATGACCGAAAAATTTTTCATAAAGAAATTCTCAGTTGGACAAAGAACATGAATTGAAAAAAGAATTTTTCGCAAAACCTGTAGTCTGAATCAGGTCGTCGAGCTAATGACGTTAAACAATACGGTGAATGGGAGGTAACCCATTTTCTTTCTTTGTTTTATTTTTTTCATCTAATTTATTTTCAAATAAATTTGCACAGAATTTTCCCCAGATTTGAATGGCTTTTTCGTACATGAAATTTGGAAAATTGCAAATATCCTCCAAAGTTGTCGACAACCAAACTTACTTTAGACACGGGGAGTATCTCTATTCCTTCTCTTGTACTTTAACTTTCATATTAAGACAATATGCTTAAAGTGAGAGGGAGTGAGTATATTTTTCCTTACTTGTTCATGTTAGTTTGAAGGTATATTTTAAGTTTTTATGATTGTTGTTTGTCTTGGTTGACTTGTTAGTTTTATTATAATCCCTTGCTTACAAGCTTGAATTAATTTTGTTATGCATGAACATTTAACTTGAGATAATTAGATGTTTTGGTGAAAGTTTTTAACCTTATGGTATAATTGTTGGTGTTACTTAAATATGAGTTTGTGCTTGTTTTACTAATAATTGATGTTATCTTCAAGTGCATGATTTTTTTTGAGACGATTGTGAGTGGTAGATCGTTTGAATGTGATCAGATTGGAGAATTGGGGCGAGGTGCTTGGGCTGTCATCTCGTTTCTAGTTAAAAGATTCGGTGACAAGTTGAGAATACAGAATTAGAGTTAATGAGAGTAGCGCTAAAAAAGAGAAGAAAAAAGGAAAAACTGTCTTTTGAAAAAAAGAGAAAATAATAAAGCGCTTGAAAAAAAAATAAAAAAAAAGAGAAAAATAATCTCTTTCAAAAAAAAGAAAATAATAAGTATTTTAAAAAAAAGAAAAAAAGAGAGTGATATAAAAGGGGAGGAAAGTAAAACTCACACTCTACCAATCGTTTATTATGAAGGATCTAAACTTTACCAATCGTTTATTATGAAGGATCTAAATTTGGTTTGATTTTGTCTCACAAGCAAATAGCAAAAGCTCTGCATATCTACCTTTTATTCATTTGGTTAATTATTGTTTATTGGAATATCATGTCACCTTTATTTGATTGTCTTGTATAACTTCTTCAATTCATGCATGTACTTGGGATTTGACATAAACTTTTTGAGTGAATTTTGATAAGTGACGAAAATGAGAATTTGAGTATGCTTGAGGACAAACATTGAATAAGTGAGGGGGAATTTGATGAGTGTTCGAATTTATATATATATTATTGATAATTATTTTCCGTTGTTGATTTGATATTACTAATTTGGTTCTATTTTAATCTTTTTCAGTGTATGAACTTATTTTCCAGAACCAACAGAAAAGATTGAATTCTGCATTTTTGTTATCCATAGTGACTGAAGTCACGGGCACGTTATAAGGCACGACGATTTTTGACCTGGCAGAGTTAGATCGTTCAATCAGCAACAACTTCTAAAAGGCAGTCCAGTCAGCATCTTCTAGAAGGATGAACAAAATTATCTTGGGAATTAATTAGGAATTATCTTAGAAATTTAATTTTGAAATTTGAATTATTTATATTTTAGATTATCTTTAGGATTTTTCTTTTATTTATTTCTTTTATTTTTAGGGTTTTAAAATAGTATAAATACCCTATGTAGGTAAAGCTTGAGATGTACTTCATTTTTACTTTTCCCTTGGGTTATAAAAGTTCTCTAGTTCTTTTATTTTCTTTGAATTTTTATTCTTTTTCTTTTAGAAAAATGCTAAGTATGATTTCAATCATGCTTAGTTAATTTCCTTTTAGCCAAAAGCTAGTGACGACTCAATCCCTATTGTGAGAATCGTAAAGCACTTAATACCTTCAGATAATATTCTTGATTTTCTTAAATCAAGGATTGACAATCGGCTTTTCCTTTAATGATCTCGTCGCTTTCATTTCAAAAAGTACACGTTGACTTGAAGATTGTTTAGATCTATTGCTGGGAAGAAGAATCGACTGGTAGCAAATTCGGCTTCCTGTGAACAAACTTATTGGCGGTCCACTGAGGGAAATCAAGATCGGGTTTGATTCTTTGTGAGACGCTACAACTCGAGTCAGGCTTTTCGAGTGCCTAAAGTTATATTAGCGCTAACAGCGATAGGTGTGGTTAGTCCAACAAAGACCAAATTCTGGAGATAGACTTGAGAGTATTAGTTTACCAAAGAGAGAAGCAAGTTACAAGGGTTGAGCCTTATAGACTATAACTGACATGGATCTTGAAGTAAAATCTATTTTAATGATCAATTGAGATTTGAGGCGAAGCGAAGCTTGAGGCTATATCCTTTAAATTTATTACTTTCGAATATTTATTTTTATTTAATTTTAGTTATTATTAGATTAAGTTTATTTTTAGTTTTATAATATCAACCCCTATTTTCTAATTTATTATTTCATTTTTGGATCAGGATCAATACAATTCAACGTTGGAAATTCCTTAGTCCCTGTGGATCGACCCTACTTTCTGTATACTATTCTTTTATTTAATTTGAGAAATAAGAAATATTTATTTGATAATTTGACGCTTGTCAAATTAAAACAAGAAACAAGAAACAAAGTATAATCTTCTCTCACAAATACTCGACAACCTTCGGGGACGATGAAGGAGTTTAGGGTTTTCTATGAACACTTGATTTCAAGATATCCTCCTCTCTACATAGGCTATGGTTTATATAGGCTTGGCCTAGGGCAAATTTTTTCTAAGTAGGAATACTACTTAGAGTAGGATTATAATAATTTCTATAAATAAAATATTTCCAAGTTTATTTCTATAAGGATTATTTTTCCACGTGGCCTTTGACATTGACTTTTCGTGTGAACTATTACTCCTTTATTCTTGCTTTTATTGTCCTAAAAAAACTTAAACAAAAACATCAATGGGAAAAAATTAAAAAGATAAAAATATAAATCCTAAAGTAAAACTAATCCTAATATAATAAATAGAGTAGAAGGGAAGAGATTATATTACTGGTGAAGTGCATGTAAATGCATCTCCCAATTTGCTTATCTCTTGTTGGCCTGGATTTTCTTCAAGTGTTGACATTTCCCTTATGTTTTGTGTCCATTCTTATTTTTTGCCTCCACCTCGAGATTAATTTTCTTGCCGAATAATCTACTGAGCATGCTACGAAGGTAGAATACCTTGGTGTCTGCGTCTGTTGTGTGAAGGACTTTGCACTCTTCTGGATCATCAAGTTTTTTCAAATTTTGTAAGGCATTGAGTTTAACTTGTTGGTCATTGACCCTCATTGTCAACTCTCCATTTCTACATCAATTAAAGTTCGTCCAGTGGCAGGGAAATATCTTCCCAGGATGATCGGTGCATTATCATCTGCTTTACAGTCAAGGACAAGGAAGTCGGAAGGAAAAATAAATTTGTCTACTCTTACCAATATGTCTTCTATTTTTACTTCAAGATGCATATAGGATCTATCCGCAACTTGAGCAGCACTGTCGTAGGCTTTCCCCTTCCTATTCCAAGCTTTTGAAAAAATGATTTGGGTATGAGATTGATGCTTGCTCCTAGGTCACATAAGGCATTTCCTTCATAATTGTTACCAATCGCACAAGGTATGGTAAAGCATCTAGGACCCTTCAGTTTGGGCGGTATGCGATTGTGCAGCATTGTCATGCATCCTTCAGTTACTGCCACTGTTTCAAACTCGCCTAGCTTCTTTCTTTTAGACACAATATCTTTCTTAGCATAGTTGGTCATTTGTTCAATTGTCTCAACAAATAACAAGTTGATGTGGACTTGCTTTAAAATATCCAGGAACTTTTTGAACTGGTGGTCTTGTTTTTGTTTTTCAACCTTTGTGGGAAAGGTGGTGGTGGTCTCATTTCTTCCAAGGTCTCATTGGTTTGGAATTTTATACCTAAAACCATTGTGTTTCTCATTGTCTCGGCAGCTTGTTTAGGTGTTGCTAAGCCTTCTGCTGGGGCAGTGGTCTTATGATCCGTTTGTTCAGCTTCCAAGTCCTCTTTGTCTGATTCCTCATGTGTTGCTGGTGGAACTTTGTTTGCTGGACTGCCTTGTGTTTCTTTAAGTTGTAGGCCACTTCTTGTAGTGATTGCTTTGCATTTTTCATGGCCCATTCCCTTAACGACTTCAGTATTACTAGGTAATCCCTCTTGTGGTCTAGTATTCTATCTTTGAGCAAATTGACCAACTTGGGTTTCCAGTGATTTAATAGCAGCTTCCTGATTTTGCAGCCTCATCTCAGTTCTATTCATGAAGTCATCAGTTCTCTTCATGAAACTGTTGTTCTCAGTCATATATGATTCTATTTTCATTATGAAGGCCTTGAGAGTATTCTCTAATGAATTTATAGGTTGTTACTGATGCATCTGTTGCGGCGGCAGTGACTGCTGAACATGTTGTTGCGACAGTGTATACTGATAACCTGAGGCTTGGTTAGTGGTATTCAAGGCATTATTAGGATTGCTCCATGAAAAATTTGGGTTCCTTTTCCATGCTGGATTGTATGTGTTGGACATCATCCTGTTGTTTCGGATGTAGTTTCCCACATAGAAATCAGATTCTTCATCTTGTATATACTCAGAAGAATTGATCGCTTTTACCCCATGAGTATTTTTGTTATACTTGCATGTTCTGAACTATCTTGGTTAAAGATGCCAATTGTGCTAGCACTGAATTAGTAGTTTCTAGTTCATTCACTATGGTTGGCGTCTTAATCCTCCTCGCCTAGAAGTAGGGAATTGAAAATTATTCATTGTGAGTTTGTTCAGAATCTCAATAGCTTCTTCCAGAGCTTTGTCAAGGAGTTTGCCATTTGCCGAGGCATCTAACATTATCCTTACCGGGGTGATGCGTGTAAAAAGTGCGCAATTGTAGTACAAGTGTACACGTCGTCAAGTAATAAAGTGATAAGTATTTATCAAGTATCGTCTCCACAGGGATTGGTATACTTAATATACTTCCTTTAATCTTCTCGCTCTACAAGAATAAAATAAAAACACAAATTATTGAGTTTGAATTATAACTAAGAAAACTAATTAAAATAATAGAGATAAATGATCAAGAAATCAAGGATGAAAAGAGTAGGGCAGGATCCAGTTGTGTTGTATCGTGGATTCAATTGACTTATTTCTATCCAATTCAATTGCACTGCACTGCTTCGGCAATATTGCAGATTACTGTCTTCGGCAGTGACAGTGTTCTCTGCCGCGGCAATCTCTTGCTCTTGGGCAGATTTACCAAAGTTCGTCAAAGTGTCCTTTAATAATTTCGCGTATCTCTAAGTCGAAATACTGTTGATGACCAGTCCTTGATGATACCTCTCGGCGTGAATTAATTATAATCACCAACCAATCCCACACTTCTCTTAGCCGCTGAAACTCTTAACCTATCTCTAGACCGAGTTAGTGTTTCCCGATTAAAATACCGTACTTATCCCCTTCGTGAATCTAACTCTCTCGATATTATATAAATGGATTACTCACAAACTTCTCTCTCGAGCTTGAATGTAAGAACAAGAAATAGAAAAGAATAAGCAAACTTCGATATTTTATTGCATTAGGAATAAGAAACAAAATACAATCTCCTCTCACAAATACTCAACAACCATCACCTAAACTCTAGGGGACGATGGAGGAGTTTAGGGGTTTTTTATGAACTTGATTTCAAGATATCCTCCTCTCTACATAGTCTATGGTTTATATAGGCTTGGCCTAGGGCAAACCTTTCCTAAGTAGGAATACTACTTAGAGTAGGATTACAATAATTTCCATAAATAAAATATTTCCAAGTTTATTCCTATAAGGATTCTTTTCCCACGTGGCCTTTGACATTGACTTTTCGTGTGCTTCCCAGCTCCGATTTCTATGTCGTTTGTCTTAAAACGTTTACCTTATTTTTCTCTTCAAATTGTCTATCATATTGAAATTTGCCTTTTCGGGTGCTGCCACGACCTCAGATGCTGTCACGACGTCAATGTACTGTCGAGGCATCAATGTGCTACCGAGGCGGGTACTTATCTGCATTTCAACTTCAGTTTCCAGCATCCATCTTCTTTGCTTGACAATTCCTATGATTTAGTTTCCTATCTTAAGAAAGAAAACCATCAAATGCATCTTTTTTTTTGTCAAATAATAGATAAATTTATGTATTGAGTGTTCGGATGTTGAAATATGGAAAATGACTAGAAATATTCTTTATTACTATTAAATATGTTCTTTACTAGCAACAATCGAGTGGGATAATGGTATGAAAAATAGGACTTTAATTGATATATTTCTAGTCATTTTCTCGTCAAGTGGAGGAGAAGTTGATGTCCCAGTCGCCATCTCCTCGTCAAGTGGTTTCTTTCTGATATATTTCTGCTCAAGGGGAGTGTTGCCGCGGCAAAGGTTGCCTCAGCAGGTCTTGTTTAGGCATTCTATCCAAGTCTTCCTCCACATAATCACGAAATGTTCGTGCTCTTTCCTGTCTTATTAGATTTGTTGGATCAGCTACTGCGAATACGCCGCGGTTGTCTGCCTCAGCAGCTTTAATACTAGTGTTGTTCTGTTGGCCAGGTCAAAACAACCCTGATTAGTTTAGGATTTTTTTTTAATAAAACTAAATGTGAGAACATAAAAGTAACAAAATTTAGTTGCCAATCCACAGCAATGGTGCCAAAAACTTGATGCGTGCTGAATATGCGAAATTGAAATACAAGTGTACAAGTCGTCAAGTAATAAAGTGATAAGTATTTATCGAGTATCGTCTCCACAGGGATTGGTATACTTAATATGTTTCCTTTAATCTTCTCACTCTACAAGAATAAAATAAAAACACAAATTATTAGGTTTGAATTATAACTAAGAAAACTAATTAAAATAATTAAGATAAATGATCAAGAAATCAAGGATGGAAAAAGTGGGGCAAGATCCAGTTGTGTTGTATCGTGGATTCAATTGACTTGTTTATGTCTAATACATTTGCACTGCACTGCCTCGGCAATACTGCAAATTACTGTCTTTGGCAGTGACAGTGTTCTCTGTCGCGGCAATCTCTTGCTTTGGGGCAGATTTACCAAAGTTCGGCAAAGTATCCTTTAATGATTCCGCTTATCTCTAAGTCGAAATACTGTTGATGACCAGTCCTTGATGATACCTCTCAGCGTGAATCAATTATAATTACCAACCAATCCCACACTTCTCTTAGCCGCTGAAACTCTTAACCTATCTCTAGGTCGAGTTAGTGTTTCTCGATTAAAACACCATATTTATCCCTTTCGTGAATCTAACTCTCTCGATATTATATAAATGGATTACTCACAACCTTTCTCTCGAGCTTGAATGTAAGAACAAGGAATGACAAAGAATAAGCAAACTTTGATATTTTATTGCATTAGGAATAAGAAACAAAATGCAACCTTCACTAAACCCTAGGGGACGATGGAGGAGTTTAGAGTTTTTTTATGAACACTTGATTTCAAGATATCCTCCTCTCTATATAGGCTATGGTTTATATAGGATTGGCTTAGGGCAAATCTTTCCTAAGTAGGGATACTACTTAGAGTAGGATTACAACAATTTCTATAAGTAAAATATTCCCAAGTTTATTTCTATAAAGATTCTTTTCCCACGTGGCCTTTGACATTAACTTTTCGTATGTTTCATAGCTCCGATTTCTATGCTGCTTATCGTAAAATGTTCACCTTATTTTTTCTCTTCAAATCGCCTACCATATTGACATTTGCCTTTTCGGGTACTGCCACGGCCTCAGATGCTGTCGCGACGTCAATATACTGTCGAGGCATCAATGTGCTACCGAGATGGGTACTTATCTACATTTCAGTTTCAGTTTCCAACATTCATCTTCTTTGCTTGGCAATTCCTATGATGCAGTTTCCTGTCTTAAGAAAGAAAACCATCAAATTCATGTGTTTTATGCCAAATAATAGATAAATTCATGTATTGAGTGTTCGGATGCTGAAGTATGGAAAATGACCTAAAATATTTGTTATTTCTATTAAATCTGTTCTTTACTAGCAACAATCGAGTGGGAGAATGGTATGAAAAATAGGACTTTTGAGCACTTATCACGGGGCATTGGTAGCATTGTAGAACATGGTTACTTGTGTTCATAGTGGAAATCCATACAGTGGGCATTTGTTTAGTAACTCTCTAAAGCATTCTCAAGTCTCATTGATGCATGTTGAATATGCGCAATTGGAGTGCAAGTGTACACATCAAGTAATTAGTGATAAGTATTATCGATTTGTCGTCTCCTCAGGGATTGGTATACTTAATATGCTTTCTTTGATCTTCTTGCCCTATAAAACAAAAGTAAAAACACAGATAAGTTTGGGTGTTGATTAAACTAACTAAACTAAATTAAATAAAGTGAGATCAAATTTAAGAAAGAGAGTAGGATCTAGTTGTGTTGTATAGTGGATTTGATTGATATGTTTCTGTCCAATGCAATTGTACTGCACTACCTCGGTAGTACTGTAGATACTATCTTCGGCAACGATAGTGTTCTCTATCGCGACAAATCCTTGCTCTTAGGTAGATTTTCCAAAGTTCGGCAAAGTGTCCTTGAATAGCTTCGCTTATCCCTAAGTAAAAACACTATTGAAGGTCAGTCCTTGATGATATCTCCCGGTGTTAATCAATTATAACCAACAACCAATCTCACACTTCTTTTAGCCGCTGAAACTCTAACCTATTCCAAGGCCGAGTTAGTATCCTCCAACCAAGTCGAATACCGAACTTACTCCTTTTGTGAGTCTAACTCTCTCGAGTCTAGACAAATGGATTACTTACAAACTTCCCTCTCGGGCTTGGATGCAAGAACAAAGAATGGCAAAGAGTAAGCAAACTTTAATATTTTATTGCATAGAAACAAGAAACAAGATACAATCTTCTCTCACAAATACTCGATAACCTTCCCCAAGTCCCTAAGAGAACTTAGAACATGATGGGAAGAATTGTTCCTAAGGTAAAAGCTCTCAAAATTCGGCTCTCAAGCTCCTCTCCTAATCCCTAGGACGGTTATGCCTTATATAGGCTTGGCCTAGGGCAAACCTTTCCTAATTAGAGTACAACTTAGAATCGGAAACAAGTTATGTACATATGGTAAATATTTCCAAGTTTAATCTTCTAGAAGGTTTCTTCCCGCGTGACCTTGTCCTTGTGCTTTTGATATGTTGTTCAGCTCCGATTCTTGGGCTTCTTGTTCAGCAACCTTCTCCTCATTTTTCTCCTTCAATTTCTAGCTATATTGCTTTTTATCCTCTACTACCTCGGCATCAAGTCCTACCTCGGCCTCATTCTGCTGCCTCGGCAAAACTTGTTCCTGCACAGATATGAAAATGCAGTAAAGTATGCCTTTTCTACAAATATTATCTTCAATGGTATGATCCCTAAATATATCATATTAAGTACATGCATTGGTTCAAGTAGGTGTAGAATTGATGATAAGTACGCATGAAAAGTGTAGAAAGTGATAGTGAGTTCAGCACTTATCACACCCCAAAACTCGAACTATTGCTTGTGCTTAAGCAATGCAAACCATCAATTTGTCAAACTCTATTCTCTCTTGGTCTTATGTTTCCATCTATTCTCCCCACCATAACTATGTCTCTCTTTTAGGCTTAACCTTTCGGTTACCTAAGGGTGTACCTAGAAGACAAACTATAAGGTTAGTGTGTGTGTATGCGTTTTTTGGACAAGTTTGATTAAAGGCCTTCTTAGATAAAATCTAAGTTCAAGACAAATAGATTTGAATTTAGTGTACTATTCTTATAACAACAATTCTTTGAGCCAATTTCAGGCACCTCTAGTATTGTGTTTTCTATTTCTTAACTCATTATTTCTTTTGCTATTCTTTTATGCATACTAGAGCCAATTTCAGGCACCTCTAGCATGAAGAAGAGTATTTCCTAGAACCGGTCATAGGCACCTCTAGTCACCTTTCCAAAGATCTAATTCTTTATCACCTATGTTAATTAAAAGAATTCCTATAGCCAAACAAGTCCCAAAAGTATTTTTAAAGTTCAACCTTATAGTAAGCTTCTAAATTTTTCTCCTTAAGTATCCTTGAATTAAGCCTTCAAAATAGATCCTAACTATGGTAATGGGAAAGATTTCTATTGCCTTCAAGAATAAACTAAGACAATACTGATGATGGCAGTGCAGGAGTATGGCAACAATTTCAAGTAAAGGGGTGGACATAAAACAAAAAAATCATCACTAAAAAATTCCTTTTCATAGCAAGACCACGGCAATGGATTGCCTCGGAAATGACTCTACACCCCCAAACTCAAACTAAGCATACTTAATTTAGAGGTAGGCAATAGGTAAAAATTATAAGTAGAAAAAAAAAACAATTATATGAACAACAATTAAAAGAAAGAAGAGAAATTATAAAGATTCAGAAGAGCTTTCTTCCACAATTTGTTTCCTCTGTCTAGCTGCTGATTGTTGTACCCTTGGTGATGGTGATGGCTTTGTTTTTCTCGGTGGCTAGACTCTTGTTGGTGTTACCCGTTGCATTGGAGCATTGACCTCTTCTCCTCTATCGTCTGTGTCCATTATCTTTGTGACTCCTTCGTTCTCGGGATCTGCCCTGGAATGCTGGATGTTGGGCTCGGTAGTGGATGAGCTTTGATGGACATAGGCATCTATCTCAGCTAATAGACTATCCATTGGGTTTGGAGATCTTGGGGGAGTGCTGAAGGTCTCCCTTCACTTGGAAGGTCTTCTGCTTGCTGATGATGTCGCTGCATCATCTGCTGCCCTAGATGGGCCAACTGCGTTGAACTGTTGTTACGGTTTAGAGGGGAACAATGGCCTTGGCCCTAGGGCTGGAGTAGTTTCTGTGTAGGGCACTGTTGTGACGAATATGTTGGCAGGGAATTCTGGAAATTATGTTCATTGGTTGGGAAAGTTCTGCATCATCATCTGGGCAAGGGTGTTGTTGAAGTCTCTTTGGTTTTCCATATATCTCTGCTACGAAGGTCCATAGCTGTCATCCTCTAAAGAATTTCTTGGTAGGGGTCTGTTGTGGCAGGGGCTTCGGTAGTGTCAGGTATCTCTACCGTGTACTGGGTGCCGATAGTGAAATCAACAGTGAACTACTGAGGTGTTGTCTAGACAGGTTTTGCCTATGTGATCTGCATGACTCTGTGGCATAATTCTCTTGTCCATCCCTGACGATTTTGTGTGTATTCATCCGTGTCTTCGATTGGTAGTCCTGCAGCAATATACAAACCAGATATTAAACAGGGGAAATATAAAGGTCCACACTCCTTACCATAATCGTGAATTTCTCGTAGAATGATCTCTCCAACATTTATTCTCCTTTTATTGATGATGGATTGGATCAGCACCAATCTCTTGCGTTCCACTATGTTATTGTGGGAGGTAGGGATGAGTCGTCTCTTAACAAATGTGCACCACAATTTGGCCTCGGGCTTGAGGCTTTCCCTTGTCACAGAACCTCTATGGGCACCGGTTTCCCAAGGAGTGTTGTTGTAACAAAGGTCATCCTTGATCAATTCGTAGTCCTGGGTGGTGATGTCGTCCATAAATTTGGCATGCCTATCTTATTTTGGTACTAGGCCGTAGAACTCATTGATTGCTTCGGCATCAAGGCGGACAGGCTTGCCTCGGCAATGGACGTAGGGATTGTCCTTGCTCGGCCCATGTGTATAAAACTCGCGCACGATGGTGGTATTTGCTTGGTCAGGTTGTAGGGAGAAGAGTTGTCATTTTTGATGTTGAATCTTGTTGAACAAGTAATGTTCAATGTAAAAGTTTTGCTCCTCTGATTGTTGAAATCCTTGCTCCTCTCATAACTGTCGAGTGATGAATGATCTGTTGAATCGGTCTACAATAGTGGCGGGGGCAAATCGCGTGTATACTATCGTTGATTAGTTGTAAGGCTTGAGGGTTTTGGAAAGATTCTGAAAATTTTCAAGAAGATTGACAGAGAGTATTGTGAGAGCAAGATTGTAGTAGAATGCTAAAGGAATCAAGAATGCAAGAGTGAATAGTTCAAAACAAGGATGCTGCTTATATAGGCCTTGGCAGTGTAACCGTTTTAACCACTAGCCGTTTTGTAGCCGTTTTGAATTTACTGCCTGTTAGCATTTACTGTCGCGGCGAAAAACTCGACAGATAGCCGTTATATTGTTCCTGTCCGTTGGGACTACTGCGGCTTCTAACATTGTTTACTACCTCGGCAAAACTCCTTTTATTAACTATTTCTCCTTTATTCTTGTTTTTATTGTCCTAAAAAAACTTAAAAGAAAAATATTAATAAAGAAAAATAATGAAAATAAAATAAGAACATAAATCTTAAATTAAAACTAATTCTAATATACTAGATAAAGTAGAAGGGAAGAGATTATGTTACTGGTGGAGTGCATGTAAATGCATCTCCCAATTTGCTCATCTCTTGTTGGCCTGGATTTTGCTTCAAGTGTTGGTCAGTCCCTTCTGTATTTTCTGCATTCACTTTGGGCTTAATTTTCTTACCAAATAATCAGCCAAGTGTGCTGCCTAGGCAGGATACCTTGGTGTCTGCATCTGTTGTATGGAGGGCCTTGCACTCTTCTGGACCATCATTTTTTTCAAATTGTGGAATGCATTGAGTTTGACTTGTTGGTCATTGACCCTCATTGTCAACTCTCAATTCTCCACATCTATTAAGGTTCGTCCAGTAGCAAAGAAAGGTCTTTCTAGGATGATCGATGCATTATCATCTGCTTCATAATCAAGGACAAGGAAGTCGAAAAGGAAAATAAACCTGTCTACCCTTACCAATATGTCCTCTATTTTTCCTTCAGGATGCACATAAGATCTATCCGCAAGTTGGAGCAGCATTGTCGTAGGTTTTGCCCTTCCTATTCCAAGCTTTTGAAAAACTGATTTGGATATGTGATTAATGCTTGCTCCTAAGTCACATAGTGTCTTTCCTTCATAATTATTACTAATCGCACAATGTATGGTAAAGCATCCAGGATCCTTCAGTTTGGGTGGCATGAGATTGTGCAGTATTGTCGTGCAGCATTGCCATGCATCCTTCAGTTGCTGCCACTGTCTCAAACTCACCTAGCTTCTTTCTTTTAGATACAATGTCTTTCAAGAATTTAGCATAATTGGGCATCTGTTTAATTGCCTCAACAAATGGCAAGTTGATGTGGACTTGCTTTAAAATATCCAAGAACTTTTTAAACTAGTGATCTTATTTCTGTTTTTTCAACCTTTATGGGAAAGGTGGTGGTGGTCGTATCTCTTCTAGGGTCTCATGGGTTTGGAATTTAATACATGGAACCACTGTTTGTCTCATTGTGTTTGTAGCTTGTTCAGGTGCTACCGAGCTCTCTGTTGGGGCAGTGTTCTCATATTCAATTTGTTCAGCATCCAAGTCTTCCTTGTCTGATTCCTCATGTGTTGCTGGTGGAACTTTGGTTGTTGATTTGCCCATTGTTTCCTTAAATTGTAGACCACTTCTTATAATGATTGCTTTGCATTGTTCATGGCCCATTCCCTTAGCAACTTCAGTATTGCTAGGTAGTCCCCCCTGTGGTCTAGTATTTTGTCTTTGAGCAAATTGACCAACTTGGGTTTCTAGTGATTTTATAGCAGCTTCCTAGTTTTGCAGCCTCATCTTTGTTCTATTCATGAAGTCATCAGTCCTCTTTATGAAATTGGTGTTCTCAGCCATATATGATTTTGTTTTCATTATAAATGCCTTAAGAGTATGCTCCAAAGAATTCATAGGCTGCTGCTGTGGCAGTGACTGCTGTATCTGCGGCGGCGGCAGTGAATTTTGGTAACCTGAGGCTTGGTTAGTGGGGTTCAAGGCATTATTAGGATTGCTCCATGAGAAGTTTGGGTGCCTTTTCCATGCTGGATTGTATGTGTTTGACATCATATTGTTGTTCCGATTGTAGTTACCCACATAAAAGCCAGTTTCCTCGTCTTACATATACTCAGAAGAATATATTGCTTTTACCTCATGAGTATTTTGTTGTATTTGCATGTTCTGAACCATTTTTGTTAAAGATGTCAATTGTACTGCCACTAAATTGTTGGTTTCTAGTTCATTCACTGTGGCTTGGCGTTTTAGTCCTACTCACCTAGAAGTAGGAAATTGGAAATCGTTCCTTGTGAGTTTATTCAGAATTTCTATAGCTTCTTCTGGGGCTTTGTCAAGGAGTGTGACGTTTGCTGAGGCATCCAACATCATCCTTTTTGGAGCATTGGTGGTATTATAGAGTATGGTTACTTGCATCCAAAGTGGGAATCCATGCAGTGGACATTTGTTTAGTAACTCTCTGTAGCGTTCCTAAGCCTCGTACATAGGTTCATCATCAGTATGTCAAAAAAAAGTAATTTCATTACGGATTCTATCATATAAGTTTGTAGGGTTAAATTGCATAATGAATTCTCGGTAGAGTTCACTTCAAGATCCAATAGATCAGGCCATAATGCTATTCAATCAGGTCTTGGCCCTATCCCTTAGTGAATAGGATTTGAGATTTGCATACTTCTAAGAAGGATTTGAGATGCTGGCTGGCATCTTCTGTTGTAGCCCCACTAAATTGTCCAATAGTATTAAGCATATTGAATATCACAGGTTTAAGTTCAAAGTGGGTTGCCTCTATCTCTGGTGTAACAACTCTAGGGTTCAATCCATTCAGATCTTCCACCAAAAAATCTCTGACAATTAACTGTCGCGGTAGATGTTACGATAGTGGTTGTTGTTGAAGGCCTCCATTGCCTACAGGTAGGTTCTGATTTCCTTGATTTACTGTCATGGCTCCTTGGATCTATCTTCTTAACCCATGGTAGGTTCTTTCAATTTATGGGTTAATCTCGTACAGTGGATTGCTAGGGTTGGCCCTGATCATACACCAAAAATCGAATCAAATAAAAAAATAAAAATAACTAAAACTAAAATAAAAGCAAGAAAATAAAGAAAACAAAATTTAGTTGTCAATCCCCGGCAACGACACCAAAAACTTGATGCGTGCTGAATATGTGCAATTGGAGTGCAAGTGTACACATCAAGTAATAAGTGATAAGTATTATCGAGTTATCATCTCCTCAGGGATTGGTGTACTTAATATGCTTCTTGTGATCTTGCCCTATAAAACAAAAGTAAAATCACAGATAAGTTTGGGTGTTGATTAAACTAACTAAACTAAATTAAATAAAGTGAGATCAAATTTAAGAAAGAGGGTAGGATCCAGTTGTGTTGTATAGTGGATTTGATTGATCTGTTTTTGTCCAATGCAATTGTACTGCACTACCTCGGCAGTACTGTAGATATTGTCTTCGGCAGCGATAGTATTCTCTGTCGTGGCAATCCCTTGCTCTTGGGCAGATTTACCAAAGTTCGGCAAAGTGTTCTTGAATGGATACATTTATCCCAAAGTCGAAACACTGTTGAAGGTCAGTCCTTGATGATACCTCCCGACGTTAATCAATTATAACCAACAACCAGTCCCACACTTCTTTTAGCCGCTGAAACTCTAACCTATTTCTAGGCCGAGTTAGTATCCTCCAACCAATTCGAATACCACACTTACTCCTTTCTTGAGTCTAACTCTCCCGAGTCTAGACAAATGGATTTCTTATAAACTTCCCTCCCGGGCTTGGATGCAAGAACAAAAGAATGGCAAAGAGTAAGCAAACTTTGATATTTTATTGCACAGAAACAAAAACAAGATACAATCTCCTCTCACAAATACTCAACAACCTTCCCCAAAACCCTAAAAGAATTTAGAACATGATGGGAAGAATTGTTCCTAAGGTAAAAGCTCTCAAAATTCGGCTCTCAAGCTCCTCTCCTTATCCCTAGGACGGCTATGCCTTATATAGGCTTGGCCTAGGGCAAACCTTTCCTAATTAGAGTACAACTTGGAGTTAGAAGCAAGTTATGTACATATGGTAAATATTTCCAAATTTAATCTTCTAGAAGGTTTCTTCCCGCGTGGCCTTGTCCTTGGGCTTTTGATATGATGTTCAGCTCCGGTT
Organism: Abelmoschus esculentus; assembly: GCA_035048815.1. Lineage (NCBI taxonomy): Eukaryota > Viridiplantae > Streptophyta > Magnoliopsida > Malvales > Malvaceae > Abelmoschus > Abelmoschus esculentus. Next base: position 12,175,124 of record JAUCBN010000007.1, on the reverse strand, counting down.
CTTGGGCTTCTTGTTCAGCAACCTTCTCCTCATTTTTCTCCTTCAATTGTCAGCCATATTGTTTTTTATCCTCTACTGCCTCGGCATCAGGTCCTACCTCGGCCTCATTCTGCTACTTCGGTAAAACTTGTTCCTGCACAGATATGAAAATGCAGTAAAGTATGCCTTTTCTACAAATATTATCTTCAATGGTATAATCCGTAAATATATCATATTAAGTACATGCATTGGTTCAAGTAGGTGTAGAATTGATGATAAGTGCCCTTGAAAAGTGTAGAAAGTGATAGTGAGTTGAGCACTTATCACTCGTACATAGGTTCATCATCATCCTGTCGAAAAGAAGTAATTTCATTACGGATTCGATCATATAAGTTGGCAGGATTAAATCACGTAATGAATTCTCGGCAGAGTTCACTCCAAGATCCTATAGATCTTGCTGGAATATTATTTAACAAGGTCTTGGCACTATCCCTCAGTCAATAGGGGAAAAGTTTTAATCTCAAAATGTCTTCATGGACTATTTGAATTTTGATTGAGTTGCAGACTTCCATGAAGGACTTGAGATGTTGCTTGACATCTTCAGTTGTAGACCCACTAAATTGGGTTGCTTCTATCATTGGTTTGAGTTCAAAGTGGGTTGCTTCTATCTCTGGTGTAACAACTCCAGGGTTCAATCCATTCAGATCTTTCACCAGAAAATCTTTAACAATTAACTGCCGCGGCAGTGGTTGCGACAGTGGTTGCTGTGGAAGGCCTCCATTGCCGACAGGTAAGTTCTTATTTCCTTGATTTACTGCCATGGCTCCTTGGATCTGTCTTCTCAACCCTGGGTAGGTTCTTTCGATTTCTGGATCAATCTCGTACAGTGGATTGCTTGGGTTGGCCCTGGTTATACACCAAAAATAAATCAAATAAAAATTAAAATAAGAAAAATTAAAATAACTAAAATAAAAGCAAGAAAATAAAGAAAACAAAATTTAGTTGTCAATCTCCGGTAACAGTGCCAAAAACTTGATGCGTGCTATATATTCGTAATTGTAGTGCAAGTGTACACGTCAAGTAATAAAGTCATAAGTATTATAGTGTATCGTCTCCACAGGGATTGGTGTACTTAATATGTCTTCTTTGATCTTCTTGCTCTGCAAAATAAAAGTAAATACATAAGTAAATTGGACGTTGATTAAACTAAATAAAGCAATTAAAGAAAACTAAATAGTATGAGATCAAATTGAGAAAGAGGGCAGATCTAGTTGTGTTTGTATAGTGGATTTGATTGATCTATCTTTGTCCAATGCAATTGCACTACACAGCCTCGGTAATACTGCAGATTACTGCCTCGATAGCGGTAGTGTTTTCTGTTGCGGCAATCACTTGCTCTTGGGCAGATTTACCAAAGTTCGGTGAAGTGTCCTTTGATGGCTTTGCTTATCCCTAAGTCAAAACACTATTGATGATCATTCCTTGACGATACCTCCCGGTGTTAATCAATTATAACCAACAACCAATCTCACACTTCTTTTAGTCGCTGAAACTCCAAACCATCCCTAGGCCGAGTTAGTTTTCTCCAATCAAGTTGAATACCGTACTTACTCCTTTTGTGAGTCTAACTCTCCCGAGTCTAGACAAATAGATTACTTACAAACTTCTCTCCTGAGCTTGGATGCAAGAACAAAAAATGGAAAAGAGTAAGCAAACTTTGATATTTTATTGCATTGAAACAAGAAACAAGATACAATCTCCTCTCACTAATACTGACAACTTTCACCTAAACCCTAAGAAAGCTTAGAACATGATGGGAAGAATTGTTCCTAGGGTAAACTCTCTCAAATTCGGCTCTCTTAATCCCTTGGATGGCTATGTCTTATATAGGCTTGGCCTAGGGCAAACCTTTCCTAAATAGAGTACAACTTGGAGTATGGAACAAGTTATGTACATAGGTTAAATATTTCCAAGTTTAAATTCTTCTAGAAGGCTTTTTCCCGCGTGGCCTTGTCCTTGGGCTTTCCTCGTTTTGTTCAACTCTGATCCTTGGGTTTCTTGACCAGAAACGTTCTCCTCATTTTTCTCCTCAGTTTGTCTGTCATATTGCCATTTATCCTTTGCTGCCTCGGCATCAGGTCCTGCCTCGGCCTCAGTTTGTTGCCGCAGCAATACTTGTTCCTGCACAGACATTAAAATGCAGTAAAGTATGTCTTTTCTATAAATGTTATCTTTAATAGCATCATCCCTAAATATATTACATTAAGTATATGTATTGGTTCAAGTAGGTATAGAATTGATGATAAGTGCCCATGAAAAGTATAGAAAGTGATAGTGAGTTGAGCACTTATCACTGTCCATGACTCCATAGAACCGACTGGTATACCATTCAACCATTTTCTAGCTCGGTCTTTCAAAGAGTATGGAAATAGCTTGTAACCCCCAAAACTTTAGATTAAAATGATTTAGTACCTAATTAACATTTAGGTTTTCAAAACAAAATATCCCAAATTTTAGAGTTTCAGGAATTAGGGATTTCAGAATTTAAAATTTTGAATTTAGCAAAATTCGGGGTGTTACATAGCTTGAGCTTCAACACATCCCCGTGCACTCCTTGTTGGCGGAACGAATCGTAGACCTCCAAGAAAACACGAATATGTTGTCGAGCATCCTCATGAGGAGATTCTCCAAACTTTTCGATCAAGTTGATTATATTCAATATCACAAGTTTGAGCTCAAAGTGTGATGCTTGTAGTTCAGGTGTCATTATCCCAAAATTGAGGTCATCCAAGATCGGTTTCAAGTGATCTCGAATTTCCCTTGGTCTTGCTACAACTTCTGGATTTGCTACAGCATTTTGATTCTGAAAACCCTAAGCAGGCAATATGGTTCTTCTTCTTCTTTGCTCTCGCCTCCTTTGTCTAAAATACCTTTGATTTCCAAACTAAATGGTTCGAGGGATTCTCGAGGATTCACTCTGGGCATCCACTAACCAAAAACCTAATAAGAAAAACAAAGAAAACAAAGATTAAACCTAACAAAAGAAATAAAACAAAGTAAACAAAAAACAAAAAGTATGAAAACTATGATTGAAATTTCCTATTGCCTCAATCCCCGACAACGACGCCAAAAACTTGTTGAGTATGATGTGATGTTTAAAAGATGATGAGTTCTCGTGCAATTATACATATCGAACAAGTAATAAAGTTTGTAAGTGAGATCGTTACCACAAGGATTGGGTAGGGTTTAGGGTCAATTTTCAAAATTGATTTGACATAATTTATATATATATATATATATATATATATCAAATAAAAATTTTAGGATATTTTTCCATATTTTAATTTCAATGAAATTTAATTTTTAAGAATTTAATCTCGAACTAGGCTCAACCAACTAAACTGGTTCACTAAACCTCTAAATCGATCACTAAACTTCTAGGTCCAATTTTGGGGCGTTACAAGAACAGTCTTCCCAAAATGATAGAAGCATTTTCATCTACCTCACAATCCAGAATAAGAAAATTATCATGAAATATAAACTTATCCACACTTATCAGTATGTCTTTAATTTTGCCTTCGAGTTAAACATAAAAGCGGTCGGCCAATTGTAGCATCATAATTTTAGCATCAAGTTAATTCTTGTATCCAAGTCACCCAATGTCTTACCAACATATTGATCTCTAATTGAACATAATATCATGAAACTTTTTGGATCTTTTCTCTTTATTGTTACACAGTTGTGTAGAATTACCACGTATCCCTCTGTTATAGCAACAATCTTAAACTCCCCTATCCTTGTCACCTTTTGAAATGATATGCTTGAGGAACTTAGCATAGTTAGCCATTTGCTTGATTGTCTCTACCAAAGGTATATTGATATGTCCATGTTTCAAAATTTCTAGGAACTTTTTGAAATGGTACTCATGTTTTTCTTGTTTCAACCTTTGTGTGAATAATGGTTGCAGTCTCAGATCTTTAATCTTTTCTGTGCATGGAAATTTAATTTGGGTTATTACCTTGTCATCATCGCTACAGAATGAGTACCAACTTTGGGTTTTGTTGTTTTCTTTGTCTTGGATTCTATGGTAGTGGAATCTTCCTTCTCTACCATGGTGGTGTTCTATGTTGCCTGTTGAGTAGGATGTGATGTTTAAAAGCTGATGTATTTTGGTGCAAGTATACACATCGAACAAGTAATAAAGTATGTGAGTGAGATTGTTCTTATGAGGATTGGGTAGGTTATTTCAAAAATAGTTAATATACACAAATTTGTATGAACATATGTTAAAGCAATTCTGTAATTGTTACCAAAATGCTTTAGTAAAATAAAAGTGTCATTGAGAATGTAGTAGCAAAATAAAGCTTGTCACAGAAATGAGGTAGCAAAATAAAACTTGGAGAATGGAGTAATAAAAAAAGCTACAGAAATACAACACAGAGCAGAAATTCAAGCTTAAGACAGGCTAGGCTTGTTATGGCAATGACTTAATTGTTCTCCTGAAAGGAACTGTTCTACTGGTTTAACAAGTGCTCGATAGAGCTTACTAAAAATACCTCTATCATCCCTAATCAGAAGGCCTAACACTCAAAAATGCTAAGTCATTACATCCAGGTCTCAATCCTAACACTTCTAATGTTGATAAAGTGCTACTCTTTTTAGTCGTTGAAACTCTCTCTTATCCCTAAGGTGAGTCAGGATTCTGCTCCTATAGTAACCTCATTATTCATGTTGGTCTAGATTTGTTTATCCCTAGATCTAAGCTTCCCAAACCCCTTAGCTATGACAATCTCCCGAGAGCTCTTACAAACCAAGGCTTAAGAATAAAGGTGTTAGCCTTCATAAATAAAACACTTAAACAAAACCAAAAAAACAGTAAACACATTCAAACAAAATAAAAATTATTCATAACAAACAAGCCTAAGCCATACTAGTTTAGTTCATGGCTAGGTTAGGCAAACTATTCAACTTGCATTCTTTGAAATACATTTTCATCAACAAGAAAAGAGGTAAAGCAAAGTAAAGTGGAAGGAAGTCCCAAATGCTTATGCCGTGAGACTTTCTTGCCTTGCCGCTTCTACCGAAGTCACGCAAATCCCTTGCTTGAAGCTCTCCAACAATGGTGGCTCAGCTTGAGGTTGAAGATGAAGAAAAGTGGTTGCCTTTCTTCTTTCTTCTTCCTCGTTGCTCTCCTTAAAGTTCACTCCTTTTTCTTTTTGGCTATATTGCTACTTTTTTCAGCTCTATTTCACCACACTTGTAAAGGAGGATTTAGCCTTGTATAGATAGGAGGTGATAAGTGCTCAACTCACTATCACTTTTTACAATTTTCATGGGAAATAATCACCAAATCTACACCTACTTGGACCAATACATGTACTAATGTGAGATATTTCGAGTTTATGCTTATAAAGTTGATATTTACAGAAAATGCAAGTTTTACTGCATTTTTATCACTACAGGAAAAACTATTGTCGCGGCAGCAACTGAGGCTTAGGTGAAGGTTGTAGAGTATTAGTGTGAAGAGATTAAACTTTGTTTCTTGTTTCAATGCAATAAAATATCTAAGTTTTCCATTTTTTGTTCTTACATTCAAGCTCGGGAGAGAAGTTTGTAAGTAATTCATTTATCTAATATCGGGAGAGTTAGATTCACGAAAAGGATAAGTACGGTATTTCAATCGGGAAACACTTACTCAGCCTAGAGATAGATTAGAGTTTCATCGGCTAAAAGAAATGTGGGATTGGTTGATGATTATAATTGATTCGCGCCGGGAGGTATCATCAAGGACTGGTCATCAACAGTACTTTGACTTAGGGATAAGCGGAGTCATCTAAGAATACTTTGCCGAACTTTGGTAAAGTCCACCCAAGAGCAAGAGATTGCAGCGGCGGACGAGCATCATCGTTGTCGAGGCAGTAATCTAGAGTACTGTCAAGGCAGTGTTGTGCGATTACATTGAGCAGAAACAAGTCAATCGAATCCACTATACAACATAATTGGATCCTGGCCACTTTCTTTATCTGATTTTCTTTTATTATTTAGATTTCTTTATTTAGTTTAATCAAAACACAGATCACTTATGTTCTTTATTTTATTTCTTTACAAAGCAAGAAGACGAAGAGGGCATATTAAGTAGATCAATCCTTGTGGAGACGATATACAATTTACTCATCACTTTATTACTTGCGACGTGTTCACTTGCACTAATTGTTCATATTTGACATGCATCAAGTTTTTGGCGTCGCTGCCGAAGATTGGCAACTAAATTTTCTTTTCTTTATTTTTTTTCTTTTTAGATATTTTATTTTTTTTATTTTATTTTGGTTTATTTTTGGTGTATGACCAGGGCCAACCCTACAAATCCTTTGTACGCGTTAGATCCAGAAATCGAAAGTACACATCAAAGTTTGAGGAGACAAATCCAAGGAGCTATGGCAGGCCATAAAGGATGTAACGCTCCAAGTTTGGGCTTAGAAGTTAGTGGGTCGGTTTAGTCGATTTAGCCTAGTTCAAGATTAAATACCTAAAAATTAGTTTTCTATCGAAATAAATTAAGGAAAATATTCTAAAATCCTTAAATAATATATATTAGACTTTGTTCAAATCAAATTTTAAAATCGACCCTTTAAACCCTAAGATTTTGAAATTAGTGACTGTTTTGTAAAAACTTGAAAATTTAGGGACAATTTTATGAAACAAGCCAAAACTTTGAATCTTTAAGGGGCTTTGATCCAATTATAATCCTAGCTGGTCTAGGCTTTCCAAATATTAATTAATTAAGTTCAAAATCTATTTTAAATTAAATAACTTAATTAAACTCAATTTAAAACTCTTAAAACCCTTTTTAATTAACCTAAACATCACATATTTTTCTAATTTTTGTTTTTCCTCTTTGGAGTCATTCGTTCATCAAGTTTTCAAGGTAAAAACTCATTCTTTTCCACTAAAAATCGTTTACAATAATTATCTTAACTTTTCTCCTTCAAATTTTCTTGTTTTCTCATTGTTTTCTCGTTTTAAAACCCGGAAAACAATTGGATCAGTTTTGGAGGTGAGATTTTTTAAATCCTCTAAAAAAATAAAGTTATTTACTAAAATTCCCAAGTTCTTAGCTTGGAGAAATTGTTTTAATCCTTTAATTTCATAAAAATCGGTTTTTCTGTTAAAATCTCAATTTTTGTTCAAGGGTTTTTACCCACTGTTTTTTGGTCTTAAATGGATTATTTTTAATGTGTTAGGATGTTTATAAAGTGTTTTTAATATCCCTAATCCCGGACTATGGGCTTAAGTGAAGTTTGGTGTGTTCCGACAAGTTTTCGATTTAGGTTTTGATAGGTTTTAAGGGTTGCTATGTAGGAATCCGACTTGAGGTTTTCTTTTATGTGTTTAGAAGCATTAAACCCCTTGGTTTTGATGCTTGAAACAGGACAAGAGTTAGGCGATCACGTTTAAAGGCGTTCTGGTTCGTTTCGGTGACTTGGTGAGCAAGTATCAGTTATCAGTAAGTGGTTTATGAGAGTGGCTGCTTCGGCAGTGTTTTAAACTTGTTTTACAGAGGTTTGGGAGTGTAGGGAAGGTGTGAAAACCTCTCTATACTCGAAAGTAAGTAAAGTTTAAGTTTTCGCAAAAGGGTTCCCATATTACTCTATGTTTTACTATGAACTTTGTCATGCTTAATGTTGATTTTGCATAGATGTTTATGCATGTATATAAATGCTCATGAAACTGTTTTTAAAGAGATTTTATATATATTAGATGTTCCTACGGTTTTGTTTTGAAAAATAAGATAAAAGTGGTTTTATCGGGTTTTGCAAGTGATGTGTAAAAGATGGGATACATGTGATTTGAATTCTATTTTGAATTAAGTTTTGAGCATTGATTTTTTTATAATATATTGGCTAGTTAAATGATGAACCTTATGGGATAAGTTGATCGATCAATAGGGTCTAGAGTGCATTATAAATATTCAAAAGTCGTATGTGTATAAATTTCTTGTGTGTTGCATTTTGCCTTTTATTCTAATGCTATTTGATGGGAGTAGTACTGTCACATACGGGTTGATCGGAGTAGTACTGTCACTGGACACCATGGTGAGATAATTCATGTTGAGAGTAGTATCAACATGCGCATGCTCTGGGAGTAGTACTAACATGCGGTTGCCCGTTTATCCTAATGATTTGGAGTAGTACAAATCGGATCACTAGCCTCAATATAATTTATGTTTTTTATTTAAAAATGCAAGTGTTATGTGAATTTAGGCCTTGCTAAGTGAGTAGCATATTAGCCTTGTTTTGCTTTGAAAGCATGTGACCTCTTTTCAAGGGATTTTTACTGGTACTTTATGTTGGCTTGTGAGCCATGATTTTGTTAACACTTGTTGGTTTATTAATGACATTGATAACCATGTTTATGTTGTTTTAAAGAAGCATGACACGTTTTTTACCTTAATAAATTGAGTATTTATGAGTTGCATTATAAGTGATGTTTTAAAATATTTTATTGCCCTCACAAAACTTAAAGATTAATCATTCTATTTTCCTTATAATGTAGATAAGTAAGTGTTAGAAGCAATCGAGAAGCAAAGGATCCAATCGTGCCTATTTAATATTTTTTTAGCTCAAGTATGCATTTTTTTTAGTTATAAACCTAGGTAGTTGAGACCAATGGATTAGAAGATTATTGAGTTTGGAATTCTATTTTGGAACCTTTGTTATTGAACTATTTTGATATTGAGTTATATGGGAATTGCAAAGACTTTTGAAGTATGTGTTGCCATATTTAATGATGTTGAAATATGCCTATGATATTTAAATGCTTTGCCTTTGGAATAGGGTGACTTTGCATCTAGGGATGATGATCGAATTGTAGATTACGCCTATAGGGTATGTATCTAGAGAACCTAAACTTGTTCGATTAAATTAGGACTCATTTCTCTTTAGTTTCCGCTATAATCGAATTTCAGTCCTTCCAGGAACATGTAGGATCTAATCAAAGCATTTAGAAAAGATAAAAGATAATTTTTTAGGGTTGTTTATTGGGGCGAGTCTCCGGATTAGCCTTGGTATTCCCCGTGTAGCTCGTTCGAGTCAGGTGGCATCTAGACCGGGTCGAGGGGGTTACAAAGGAAATCAAGTAGATCAAAACTTACCTGCCGGCAATGGAGGCCTTCCGCCGCCACCAATGCCGCGGAAGCTCACTATCAGAGATTTCCTGGAGGAAGATCTAAATGGGTTAAATCCTGGAGTGGTTACACCTAAAAATAGAAGCAGCCCACTTTGAACTGAAACCTGTCATTTTCAATATGTTAAATACTATTGGACAGTTTAGTGGGTCTATGACAGAAGATGTCAGGCAACATCTTAAGTCATTCATGGAAATTTGTAACTCTTTCAAAATCCAAGGAGTCCATGAAGATGTCTTAAGATTAAAATTATTCCCCTATTCACTGAGGGATAGGGCAAGAACCTGGCTAAATAGCATTCCAACATGATCAATAAGATCTTGGAGTGACTTGTGTCGTGATTTCATTACACGCTTTAATCCTACAAATTTATATGATAGAATTTGTAATGAAATAACTTCTTTTCGGCAGGCTAATGACGAACCTATGTACGAGGCATGGGAGCACTACAGAGAATTACTGCACAAGTGTTATTTGCATGGATTCCCCTTATGGACACAAGTAACAATGTTTTATAATGCCACTAATGACCCGACAAGGATGATGTTAGATGCCTCGGCCAATGGAACACTCCTAGATAAAGCACCTGAGGAAGCTATTGAGATCCTGAATAAACTTGCAAAAAATGATTTTCAATTCCCTACATCTAGGCGAGGAGTAAGACTCCAAGCCATAGTAAATGAATTGGAAACATCAAATTCAGTGGCAGCACAATTGGCCTCTCTTACCAAGATGATGCAAAACATACAGGTACAGCAAAATACCCATGAGGTTAAGGCCATTGATTCCTTTTACAATTTATGTGGAGGTAACCACAATTCTTCTGAATGTATGCAAAATCAAGAATCCAGCCTGTATGTTGGAAACTATAACAGAAATAATATGATGTTCAACACTTACAATCCCTCATGGAAGAGCCATCCAAACTTTTCATGGAGCAATCCAAACAATGTCTTGAATTCAACTACTCAACCCCAGGATTCCAGCAACAAATACAACATCTGTCGCAGCAGTAAATACAACAACCTATGCCGCCGCCGCAGATGCAGCAGCAGCCTGTAAGTTCCTTAGAAAATTCTCTAAAAGCCTTTATGATGAAAACTGAATCATACATGGCAGAGAACAATAACTTCATCAAAAGAACATATGCATTTATAAATAGGATTGAGATGAGGTTACAGAACCAAGAGGCAGCAATCAAGGCATTGGAAACTCAGGTTGGGCAGTTTGCCCAGAACATAAACACTAGACCACAAGGAGGATTACCTATCAATACTGAAGTTGCTAAGGTAATGGCCATGAACAGTGCAAAGCAATTTCTACTAGAAGTGGTCTACAACTAAAGGAGGAAGTAGGAAACTCAGCAGAAAAAGTCCCACCAAAAGAAACAGACAAAGAGGATTTGGATGCTGAACAAACTGACCATGTCACTGCAGAAAACACTACCCCAGCAGAGCACTCGGCAGTACCTCAACAAACTGTTGAGACAGTGACAGACCTAGTGGTCTCAGGTATTAAATTCCAAAGTAAAGAAACCTTGGAAGAAATGAGACCACCACCATCTTTCCCACAAAGGTTAAAAAAGAAAAAATAGGACCATCAATTTAAGAAATTTCTTGATATTTTAAAGAAAGTCCACATCAACTTGCCATTTGTAGAGACAATTGAACAAATGCCTAATTATGCTAAGTTCTTGTTAGACATTGTGTCTAAGAGAAAGAGGCTTGGTGAGTTCGAAATAGTGGCTACTACTGAAGGATGCATGGCAATGTTGTACAACCATATGCCACCAAAATTGAAGGATCATAGATACTTTACCATACCTTGTGCAATAGGTAACAATTACGAAAGAAAGGCTTTATGCGATCTTGGAGCAAGTATCAACCTAATCCCAAATCTGTCTTCCAAAAGCTTGGAATAGGAAGGGCAAAACCCACAACCGTGATGCTCCAACTTGCGGATAGATCATATGTGCAATCTAAAGGAAAAATCGAGGACATGCTGGTAAGAATGGACAAATTTATTTGTCCCGCTGACTTTCTTGTCCTTGATTGTAAAGCAGATGACAATGCACCGATCATCCTTGGGAGACCTTTCCTTGCCACTGGACAAACACTAATTGATATGGAAAAAGGAGAGTTAACTATGAGGGTTAATGACCAACAAGTCAAACTCAATGTCTTTCACAATTTGAAAAGATATGATGATACAGAATAGTGTAAGGCTATCCACACCACGGATGCAGGCACCCAGACATCTTGTTCCAGCAACCACTGCCACGGTAGTAAACTCAGTAAAAAAATTTATGCTTGCTGCAATAGAATATTGGGCAGTAGAATTAAGCCAGAAGCGGAGAAAACCAACAGGACAGCACATTGTCCAGACATACAGGGTGTAGTGAAGATTAAATTGAAAAGGGATGAACATGAAATCAAAGAGAATGGCCAACATTTGAAGAATCATTCTGGTCAAAAAGATAATCACCTTGGAGATGCATTTGCATGCACTCCACCAGTGACATAATCTCCTCCATTTTTTTATTATTATATTAGGATTAGTTTAGTTTAGAGTTAATTTTTATAATTATATTTTTCTTTAATTATTTTTCTTATTTATCTTTAATTTTCTTTAGACCAATAAGAAAGAATAAAGGAGAAATAGTTCACAGCAGGAAAAATGCTATCGGGACATAAAACAGTATTAGAGCCGCAGCAATCCAAACGGGCAGAACAGTGTAACGGCTAGTCTGCCGAGATTTCCATTGCAGTAGTAAAAGTTAAACGGCTATAAAACGGCTAGTGGTTTAATTGTCTACAAGGTCGAGGCCTATATAAGCAACCTCTCCCTCTTGAACTATTCACTCTTGCGTTTTTGTTTTCATTAGACTTATTTGCTAAACTCTCTCTCACAATACTCTCTGCCTATTCACAAGTTTTCTTGCAATTTTTAGAACTTTTCCAAGAAACTCTCCAAGATCCTCAACTCTCCAATACTTACTCATGGCCACCTACAACCGTTTTGCCTCAGCCATTGTTGAAGATCGTTTCAACGGGTCTTTCATTGCTCGACAACTATGGGGGAAACAAGGGTTACAACATTCTAATGAGGAAAATTTCGGCATCGAGCACTACTTGTTCGACAAAATCAAATATCAAGATTGGGAGATCTTTTGCCTACGACCAACTCAGTCCAATGCCACCATCGTACGGGAATTCTATGCGCACGGGTCGAGCAAGGACTCTCTTTATGTCCACTGTCGAGGCAGGCCGTCAAGCTTGATGCCAAGACAATCAACCTATTCTACGTCCTTACACTTATACATGATGTTCATGCTAAATTCATGGAGGATGTCACAACTAAAGATTATGAGCTGATAAAAGACGATCTATGCTACGAAAATACTTCTTTGGAAATCGATGCCCATAGAGGATCAGTAGCAAGGCAAAATCTTAAGCCCAAGGTCAAGCTATGGAACACCTTTGTCAAGAGACGCCTCATCCTAGCATCCCACAATAGCACGGTGGACCGAAGGAGATTGGTGCACATTCAATCAATCATCAACAAACAGATCGTCAATGTTGGAGAAAATATTCTAAGGAAAATTTATGAATATGGTAAGAAGGATAGAGGACCTTTATATTTCCCTTGTTTAATTACTGGAATTTGTACTTCTACAGGTGTATCAATGGCAGAAATAGATGAATTCACAGCCTATAGACGAAGGTGGACTAAAGACTTCTGCCACAAAATCAAGCAGATCACACAAGCAGAGCCAGTACAGGCAACTTCTAAGTAGTTCACTGTTGACACAACCGTCGGGTCCCAATACACGGCAGATATGCCTAACACTACCCATACCACTATCGCAGCAGACCCATACCAGGAGATACTACAGAAGATGGCAGCTATGGATCTTAGGCAACAACGATACATGGATTATCATAGAGACTTCAACAGCACACTTGCCCAAATGATGCTCCATAACTTTCCCAGCCAAGGGGTGTAGTTTCCAGAGTTCCCCACCAATATGTTTGTAGCAGTTGCACCCTACACAGAGACAACTCTAACTCCAGGAGGACTAAGGTCATTCTTCCCCACAGGCCCTCAGCAACAATTTTATGTTGCTGGCCCATCTAGGACAGTAGACTGTCGCGGCTTCATCTGCCAGCAGACGACCTCTGTCAAGTTTATTTGTCTTGAACTTAGAGTTTATCTAAGAAGGCCTTTAATCAAACTTGTCCACAAAAATGCACACACTTACAAAAACCTTATAGTTTGTCTTCTAGATACACCCTTAGGTAACCGAAAAGTTAAAGTCTAAAAATAAACATGGTTATGATGGGGAGAATAGATGGAAACATAAGACCAAAAGAGAATAGAGTTTGAAAAATTGATGGTTTGCATTACTTGAGGACAAGCAATAGTTAGAGTTTGGGGGGTGATAAGTGCTCAACTCACTATCACTTTCTACACTTTTCATGGGCACTTATCATCAATTCTTCACCTACTTAGACCAATGCATGTACTTAATATGATATATTTAGGGATTATGTTATTGAAGATAAAATTTATAGAAATGCATGCTTTACTGCATTTTTATGTCTGTGCAGGAACAAGGACTACCGAGGCAGCAAACTGGGGCTGAGGCAGGACCTGGTATTGAGGCAGCAAAGAAAAAATAGAAATATGGTAGGCAAACTGAGGAGAAAAATGAGGAGAACGTTACTAGACAAAAAGCTCAAGGATCGGAGCTGGACAACACAAGGAAAGCCCATAGACAATGTCATGCGGGAAAGCTTTCTAGAAGAATTAAACTTGGAAATATTAACCTATGTACAAGACTTGTTCCCTACTCCAAGTTGTATTCTACTTAGGAAAGGTTTGCCCTAGGTCAAGCCTATATAAGGCATAGCCGTCTAAGGGTATGAGACACATTAGACTTATAGTTTAGAATATAGAATTAGATTTAGGTTTTTTTTTCTATATTATGTTCTAATTTTGTTTAGGCTTAGGTGAAGGTTGTAAAGTATTAGTGTGAGGAAGTCAAACTTTGTTTCTTGTTCCTAATGCAATAAAATATCGAAGTTTGCTTATCTTTTGTCATTCCTTGTTCTTGCATTCAAGCTTGAGAGAGAAGTTTGTTAATAATTCATTTATCTAATAGCGAGAGAGTTAGATTCACGAAAGGGATAAGTACGGTGTTTCAATCGGGAAACACTAACTCAGCCTAGAGATAGGTTAAGAGTTTTAGCGGCTAAGAGAAGTGTGGGATTGGTTGGTAACTATAATTGATTCACGTCGAGAGGTATCATCAAGGACTGGTCATCAATAGTATTTCGACTTAGAGATAAGCGGAATCATTAAAGGATACTTTGCCGAACATTGGTAAAGTCTACCCAAGAGCAAGAGATAATATGTAGTCCTGTCGAGGCAGTATTGTACAATTGCATTGGACAAGAACAAGTTGATCAAATCTACTATACAGCACGACTGGATCCTAGCCATTTTCCTTATCTAGTTTTTCTATAATTATTTAGTTATTATTATCACAATCCAATTTACTTGTGTTTTTATTTTTTTTTTACAGAGCAAGAAGATCAAAGGAGGGATATTAAGTATATCAATCCCTGTGGAGACGATATTTGATTTACTTATCACTTTATTACTTGACGACGTATACACTTGCACTACAATTACGCATATATAGCACACATCAAGGTGCCCGAAATTGACTCAAGAAATTGTTGTTTTTAAAGAAGAGTACACTAAATCCAAGTCTATTTGTCTTGAACTTAGAGTTTGTCTAAGAAGACCTTTAATTAAACTTGTCCACAAAAGCGCACAAACTCACAAAATCTTATAGCTTGTTTTCTAAGTAAACCCTTGAGTAACTGAAAGGTTAAGTCTAAAGAAGAGGCATAGTTATGGTGAGGAGAATAGATGAAAACATAAGACCAAGGGAGAATAAGGTTTGGCAAATTGATGGTTTGCATTGTTTGAGGACAAGCAATAGTTCGAGTTTGGGGGTATGATATGTGCTCAACTCACTATTACTTTTTACACCTTTCATGGACAATAATCATCAAATCTACACCTACTTAGACCAATTCATGTACTAATGTGAGATATTTAGAGGTTATGCTTATAAAGTTGATATTTACAGAAAAAGCAAGTTTTACTGCATTTTTATCTCTGCAGGAAAAACTATTACCGCGGCAGCAACTGAGGCCGAGGCAGGACCTAATGTCGAGGCAGCTGCAAGGGACAAGTAGCGATATTGTAGGCAATATAGGGAGAAAAATGAGGAGAACGTTGCTGGACAAGAAGCCCAAGGATTGAAGTTGGATAGCATGAGGAAAGCCCAAGATAAAGGTCACACGGGAAAGCCTCCTAGTTGGAATAAACTTGGAAATATTTTATTTATGTACTTGACTTGTTCCCTACTCTAAGTTGTATTCCTACATAGGAAAGGTTTACCCTAGGCCAAGCCAATATAAGACATAGCCGTCCAAGGAGAAAGAACACTTGATAATTCGGAATTAGAGAGCATAGACCTAGCCGACTTCATCTTTTAGTTTTCTTTCTTTTACATTATGTTCTAGTTTTCTTTAGGCTTAGGTGAAGGTTGTAGAGTATTAGTGTGAAGATATTAAACTTTGTTTCTTGTTCCAATGCAATAAAATATCGAAGTTTTCTTATTCTTTGTCATTCTTTGTTCTTGCATTCAAGCTTGGGAGAGAAGTTTGTAAGTAATCCATTTATCTAATATCGGGAGAGTTAGATTCACGAAAGGGATAAGTACAGTATTTCAATCGGGAAACACTAACTCGGCCTAGAGATAGGTTAGAGTTTCAACGGCTAAAAGAAGTGTGGGATTGGTTGATGATTATAATTAATTCACGCTGGGAGGTATCATCAAGGACTGGTCATCAACAGTACTTCGACTTAGGGATAAGCGGAGTCATCTAAGGATACTTTGTCGAACTTTGGTAAAGTCCACCCAAGAGTAAGAGATTGTCGCGGCGGGCGAGCATCATCGCTGTCGAGGCAGTAATCTGTAGTACTACCGAAGCAGTGTTGTGCGATTGCATTAAGCAGAAACAAGTCAATCGAAGCCACTATATAACATAACTGGATCCTAGCCACTTTCTTTATCTGAATTTCTTTTATTATTTAGATTTCTTTATTTAGTTTAATCAAAACCCAAATCACTTGTGTTCTTTATTTTATTTCTTTATAGAGTAAGAAGACGAAGAGGGCATATTAAGTAGACCAATCCCTGTGGAGATAATACACGATTTACTCATCACTTTATTACTTACGACATGTTCACTTGCACTAATTGCGCATATTTGACACATATCAGGAGGCTTCTAGTGTTTTGTACCCTAAAGATACAAGGAATATTCCCTGACATTTTCTGCAAAGAATTGCAGCAAAATGCAGTGACTGAAAAGGAGGTGCGGCTGGCCTGGAATTAATGCATGAGAATAGTGGACTGCAGGTATGTCCTTTCTGTCATTTTGTTTTATCCACCCACAATGCTATAGCATCCTGAAGTCCGATACAGCATTGTTTATGTGTTTTCAAGGTTGTTCATTCATTGCTGCTTTAATCCTCTGTCTAAGTCTACTTGTGGTACGTTTGATCTCTAGGTCAAAAGGATGTTCTTCAGAAGATGGGTTGCCATGGTCATACACAAAACGAACCAAATTATAATAGTTTAAAAACTAAATAAAATAAAAGTGTAAGAAAAATAAATTGAAAAGTTAGAATCGTCAGTCCCCGACAACAACGCCAAAAACTTATCGTGCATTGTCTTACGCTCTTGTAGTGAAAGTATAGATTTTTACCAAGTTATAGTATAAAAGATATCGTTCCCTCGAGGACTAGTGTTACTTACACACTTTATACTTCTTGTACAAAGAAAATTAAAGGCACAAGTTGAATTATTTTGTAACTAAACTAATAAAATTAACTAAAATAGTTAAAGTAAATTATCGAGAAATCATAGTTGAGAAGTAGACCAAATTAAATTGCTTTATTGTGTGGATTCAAAGTGTAATTGTCTCACTCTTATAATTTAAAGTCAAGAATGTCACCTCGACGAGTCTCTGAAGGATTACTTTTGCTGCCTCGGTGGGGTTATACTGATGTGGCAAGTTGACGATTCACAGTTCGACAGAATGTTCTTTGATGACTACTTATCCTTAATTCAGAGTGCTATTGATGGCCACGTCTTGATGAAACCTCTCAGCGTGAATCAAAGATGAACACCAACCGGTTTTACGTTCCTTTTAGTCATTGAAATCATAACTTATCCCTAAGTCAGATTAGTCTTTACCGAAGTAGATAAAAATTATGTGTACTCGTTTCATGAGTCTAACTCTCTCGATATTAAACAAATATATTTTTTCTCACGGACTTTTATCCCGAGCTTAAAAGTAAGAAAGAGTACGAACCAAGAGTAAACAGACAATGAATCTAAACTTGCATTAATAAGAACTAAACAAATTACAAATTTTCTTCCGTAGCTATTCCATAAAATAACCTAAGCCTTATGAAGGATTTAGAACATGATGGGATAGATGTCAGCTAGGTTTCTCAGGGACAACTCTATTTCAAGATCAAGATGATTCGACTCCTTCTTCTCTACCTAGGGTATAATATTTATAAGCTTAGCCCAAGTCAAATCCTTCTACGTATATAAATTTTTTTATTTTATTTTCTAGTTTTACTCCTATTGAGCTTTTTCTACGTGGCTTTGACCATGGATTTTCTTGCTCTTCTCTGTTCCATTCTTCACATAGCTTATCTTAACTCAGCTCTTTAATTTTTTTACATCACACTCCATATCTGAAACTCCAAGTTCTGCCTCGACGGGTATAACACTGTGTCTTGTTTAAATATGGTTATTTTATCAAAATATTTGATGGCTTTGGACTGATGTTGTGTTCTTCCTTCGCTGTGGTGGAATGTTGCTAGGATGACATTTTACATGTCAAATAAAGAAAATAAAAGCAATACCTTTTTTACTAAATATTTGCATAAAATTAATAATTGATTGCATATATATGTTGAATTGTAGAAATCATGTAGAAATATCAAGTTTTGCCACTTAATTATCCCAAATACAAGCAATAATTAAAAGAGATATAAAATGTAAGACTATTGTGCATTTATCATTAGACGTCAAAGTAACTTAAAATTTAAATGTATTAAATTTCTGACAAAACAAATCTTTCTCATCATTAAAAAGTGAACGGTTTTTCGTTGATAGAAATTATGATCTTCACAGTAATTATAACTTTAAAAAATTATAATTCTTTTTTAAAAAGAAGACTTTAACGTAAAACATTAATATTTCTTAATAAAATTAACAATATTAAGACAATAACCATAATAAGTTTAAATTAAAATTTTAAAAATTATAATAAATAATATTTTTAATTTGAGAGCCAAAATAAAAATACATTAAAATTTTAATAATAACCAAAATAGTTTATTCTATTTTTTTAATGGTGGGTTAATAAAGAGTTTTTTTTAATCAGTTATAATTATTATAGTAATATTTGTTATAGAGTATACTCTCAACCATCAGATATTGATCTTTTAATCAGAGTGCTATAATGTTAGTGCTCGAACTCGTAACCTCAAGGAACAACAATCATTTTCTTAACCACCAAGACAAGATAATTCGTACATGTATTTGATTTTAACTCGTCCATACATATATACATGTATTCAGCTTTTTACGTCGGTGTAAGTAGTTATCAGGAGATTGAGATTGAGACTGGTGGTGGTGGGACTGGGAGAAAGGCATTCGGGTGTAAAATCCGCAAGTCAAAGCAGCAAGAAACCAAGTGGATCAGTGCGGAACAGCTTCAAAGGATTTACGTCTTTCCGAGTTTTCACGTCAATCGTTGCAGCAGGTTACAGGATTACCTCACAAGGTTGGATCTCAACTTAACACAGCTTCGAAACAACACTAATACAAGGGTCGAGGCCACTTGGGCCCTGCAAACACATGTACAATAATATAAAAGGATGGTATTCCATGGAGATTACATGAGCTTTCAAGCATTTACAAGTCAAATTGAGGAAAAGCCCTCCTCACCACTAATAGAGATCTATCAAATCAAATTGGAAAGAGAAAAAAATCCCTTTATACATCATCACCATCTCTTTCGCAAGTACAAATCAAAACCCCTCTTCCCATCAATTATTGAGCCTTTGGGATACCATAAGTTAGTTCCAGTCCATTCCTAGACTTTTGAACCCATGAAGTAGATTTGATGATACAATTTGATTATGCCATAATAACAAAGCATGGAAAGACATAATTAAGACTAATCACCAACAAAGAGGAGATAAGCAAGACACTTGGACTAATCCAGCTCAGAGTCATTACTCATTTCCTTCATTTTGAACCTATATAAAGGTTGATCAACCCATTGCAGTGTATGCTTTGTTTTTCAAGTTTTTGTACCTTCTAGGCGTAGTTTGAACCCTGTTTTAGTTCCTCCAACCCTATAAATTTCAGTTACTTTGTAAGAACCTTGAGCCTAGATGGCTATCCCTATGGAAGAGGACAATGAGTTGAGAAGAGGGCCATGGACCCTTGAAGAGGACACTCTCCTAATCCATTACATTACTCGTCATGGAGAAGGTCGTTGGAATCTGTTGGCCAAATCTGCAGGTATCATTTCTTCATTTTACATATTCGACTAATTATATCGTGCGTCCTTAAACTATGGTCTAGATTTCAATGGATAGAACATTGTATTGTATATTGTCACTGATACAGCTTTTAACTTCTGAAGGTCTCAAGAGAACCGGTAAGAGTTGCAGGTTGAGGTGGCTGAATTATCTGAAACCCGACATCAAACGTGGAAACTTGACTCCACAGGAGCAGTTCCTAATTCTTGAGCTTCATTCCAAGTGGGGAAATAGGTGGTCCAAAATTGCACAACATCTTCCGGGAAGAACAGACAACGAGATCAAGAACTATTGGAGAACAAGGGTGCAGAAACAGGCACGCCAACTTAATGTCCATGACAGCAGCAAGGGCTTCGTCGAAGCGGTTCGATGTTTTTGGATGCCGAGGTTGCGTCAAAAAGTGGAACAGACTTGTTCTTTCAAAGGGATGAGCTCCCAAGGCTGTATTGACCCTGCTTTGTCAACAATCAAAATCCCAGGCAATGCAAACCATTCCTCTGAAAATTTCAGTTCAGTGACTTGTCCCACAAGTTTCATCAACATTTCAGAGCAAACTGAACAAACAAGTCCAAGCAAATATGGCCATACCCAAATAAATAACGAAGCTTGCAACACTGGCAGAAGTGGGTATGACATGGAGGGTTTTGGCCTGGAATCCATGTCAACCGTGGGATTCTATGAAGAAATCAATTGGATCTCTGATGATGCTTTATGGAACATTGATGAGATGATGTTTAGGGAGTTGGAAGAGATTGGGATCAATAGTATAATATAATATCCACAATTTCAAACCCCAAATGCTGCAATCAAAATCTTCCTTTGTTGTTTGGATGTCGAGTTATTAAGCGTTCGATATTGCTCTCAAAATGTTTTTGAAAAAAAAATAAAATTCACATGATGAAATGTAAACCTTTCAAACTTAGCAAATAATTTGAGTAGGGACGAAATTAGAATTAAAGATTAGGAGTAAAACAATATACCATCATAGTGATGCAGGGTACCTTCACCCTTTATCTCATTACTAAATAAATTCAAGACCACAACTATCTCATCCATCACTGGCGCAGGCCGCCCTTCGACCGAGAACTCGAGAACCAGCCCATCAACTTCGATCAAGCTGCAACCTGGAACTTCTTTTCTTATACCTCTTGCTTTCATCAAGGCTCTAATTCTCTTCACATCATCAAATCTACCTGCTTTGGCATATATATCACACAAGTTGATGTAAAACGCATGGTTCATCGGTTCCAAATCGATCAAATGCTTGGCTATCCTTTCCCCTAGTTCTAAATTCCCATGAATCTTACAGCCTCCGAGTAATGCTCCCCAAACAAACACATCGGGCTCCATTGGCATACTTCTAACAAGCTCTTCTACCTCTTCAAATAACCCCACTCGACCGAGGACATCAACCATGGAAGCATAGTGGTGAAGTTGCGGTTCTATTGAATATACATGTTTCATCGTTTTGAAACACCAACGACCTTTCTCTACCATGCCAGAATGCACACACGCTGACAATAACCCGAGAAAGGTGACATGGTTAGGCTTCACTCCCGTGGCTTCCATCTCTTCAAAGGTATCGAAAGCCTCTTTACTACAACCATGTTGTGCAAATGCAGAAATCATAGCAGTCCATGCCAGGGTATCCTTTTTAGGCATCTCTTTGAAGACCTCATATGCCCTTTCGACACTACCACATTTACCATACATATCAACCAATGCTGTTCCGATCACCACATCGCATTCGACACGGTTTTTCCGTAAGTAACTATGTATCCACTTCCCATGATCAATTGCACCAAGGTAAGCACAAGCTGAAAGTACGCTCGCCATGGTAATTTTATCCGGTTTAACATTGTCATTACCTGAATTCAGCATTTCATGGAACAATTGTAAGGCCTCTTTGCCCCTCCCGCCTTGAACAAATCCCGTTATCATCGAATTCCAAGTTATGATATTCCTATTCTCCATACTTCTAAACAATTCCAATGCCATGTCAAGATCCCCACCTCTCAAGTACCCAATAATCATCGAATTCCACGAAACAACATCCCTCTTCGGCATTTCATCAAACAACTTTCTGGCACTAATTAAAAAACCACATTCAGAATAAAAATTTACCAACGAATTTTGAACGTAAACGTCACAAAACCATCCAAATTTAAGGGCTTCCCCATGAATGCTACACCCAACACGGCTATCGAGCCTACTGGCGCATTCCTTTACAACAAAAGGAAACGTAATGCAATCCGGCGAAATGCCATTGAAAAGCATTTGTTTGAAGAGAACTAAAGGATAAAAATTGTGGGTATTATCCGAGTCGCTGATTTTGTAAGAGTAAGCTCTAATCATGATGTTATATACGGAGAGTGTTGGTTTCTTTATGAACTTAAAAACATCGGTTGCATAGCAAAGAGAGCCGGATTCTGAGAGAGCAGAAGCGAAGAGGAGGCGAGTAATGAGAAAATCTTGGTGGGTTTTGGGTAGTTTCGGAGAAGTTATGATGTGGGCATGTATTTGTTTGAGAACTTTCAGAATTTTGAACTCTTCGATCAAGCGTGTTATGGTGGCTTTGAGCGTCACCATGCTCAAGCTCAGAAATTGGCATGACCGAAGAGAATAAGCGTGCAAAAGAGCGAAAAGTTGTAAAAGGCTTCATCTTGACCGCTTAAACTTCGCCTGACTGACTAAATGGCCCATGCTTTTCTCTTAAAATCAACCACCCTAATTGGCCCAAATATTTACTTGCAAAATAAATGATCTGTCTGCCAAATAAAGCATTGGCATGTTTGCAATTTTATTTACACTTGCTGAGAAAGACATGGTCAAAAGTAAACTTGACCCAAAGGGACCCAAATTCTTATGTCATGAAAGTATTGATCAGAGATATAGTTTGCAGAAATGGGAAAATGATGAATGCAGGTAACAAGTTGAAGTTCATGAAACTCTTAAACTTCGTGTGCTGGTCTAGCTTTCAGGGTGTGGAGATTGAGAGTAGCTTAATGGTGGCGTGGTGCGATCCTAAAGAAAGCCCTCAACACCACGTCCTGCAACAACATCTCGGTAAATTGTGAGTGCTTCGTCCATTACTTGAGCTTGAGCCAGCAGCTGAGCTCTCTTCTTTCCAGACGGATGTGTTGAGAGATAATCTTGCAGTGTTGAATCCTTTGCAACTTTTCCTAATTTCTCAAACACGTTGGGAGCAGTTCGAGGATCATAGCCAGCAGATGCGAGCAACAACAGTCCAATATAATCTGCTTCAAGTTCCATCCTGTAAAATATGATAGTACAGGTTAAGCACCGAGAAGAACATGGGAATGGCATTTAAGCACATGGAAATAGTCATTCCCTTAACGCATGTCAGTTGCGGGCATCAGACATTGATACTAAAAAAATCAGTATAACACGATACAAACTAAAAAAGTTACAACATGAGTATAGCACAAAGATAATATTGACATACAAACGGGTCAAAAATAATATAAGCATAATAGCTTAAATACGATTAAGACAAATAATACCAAATAATCAAGAATATACAGATTGCAAAATTCATACATGAGTGAAAGCACATTGTTTTTTTCATTACTCTGTAGGTGAGAAGGAATTTTTAAACCTTTCCCTCTAGAAGAGTGGTTACCAGTTAAATTAGCATGTGCAAGGTGTCAAGACCAATCCAACTTGGACTACATCTATGAGGCCATCGATAGAGGAAGTGCAGGAGGATGTCAAGGCCGACTCTTATGGTATTGTGATCCTGCCTTGTTAAGCCCATATTAGACCGAGTTGGTGTGGACCTGAGCGACGATATGAGTGATCCCTAAGGAGCAACCAAGCTAGGATGCAGGTTGAGATGCTTGCGGAAGGCCATGAAGACCCTATTCAGAAAGTGTCCCTGTTCGGGACATACTTGGTAAGTTTCTTTAGCTCTTTAGGGGGAAAGTGGTCTGGTGTTGGGTCTCCAACATCCCCTCGCCATGTGCTAGCAGCCGAGTTACCATGGTGTAAGTGACCTTCTCCTAGGTACATGAGGGGGCCTAGGTGTGCAGGGGTTGGGGCCAAGCGGATGGCACAATGTCTTCCTAGGATGAGTTCCTAAGGACGGTTAGGGGCCTAAAGGCCCCATATCGCGCTTGTGCCGAGAATAAGGGGTTGGCTACTAACATTCGCTAGGCTCTACGGGATACAAGATTCGATGGTTATGTTACCAGATGCCTAATGAGACAATGCTTTCAAGATAAATCCTTGGTCAAGGATGAGATAGAGGTCGACTTGTCTAGGATGTGTTCATTTTCAAGTGCCACACATAATATCGATCCGAGCTCGAACGGCATGTCCGTGACACAAGGCATGCCTGAAAAAATGGCAGATGTTTTCAAAGAAAATGGCCAAGAAATAAGGCATGTCAGTTAAAGAACTGGATCATGACTGAGAAGCTTACATAAATTCCAACTCTCTGTAGATATCGGATTACTACATGAACTCTTCTTTCTCCAGGGAACAAGGCCCTACTAACTTCTGGTATTGGCCAAGTGTATAACTAGTTTCAGAGAATCAGATATTGGATAGTTTTTAGAGAAATATTTTAGCTTTTCTTTTTCCCTAAAGTATCTAGCATGTTTACCGATATGCTTATCTTTGTGTCTTATCCATACACAGACTCATCATTCTTTCTAAAGTATTGTGTCCAAGATCTGCACACATATTTGGACATAGGTACAAAAGCATGGTCCTCCAAATATAGGAAAATTTTAAGGAAGAACTTAGTATATAAGTTATAACCATGTGAGACACATTCCAACACTCAGTTAAGTCTGGATAACGCAAGATCTTACAACCTAGGAAAATAATAATTAAAAAAGAAAAGAACATTAGTAAAGCTCTTAAATTATATTTCGTAGTAATTGATTTGCTTGAACAAACATGAATATAACAAGTCCAAAAAGAATTATTTGCCATTAAATGGATTCACAAAGCCATTGCTCTGCTACATACATTTTTATGGTACATCCACAGCTCAATGGCATTGCAAATGCAGCATGCAGGCATTGGAAGAACGAATATGAACCATATTGGAAGAACAAATATGAACCATACATTTAAAACATAAGTTGAAAAATTCATGCAAACTAGGTGTTCCGTTTTAGCATCAAATGTTTCTTGGATTTTTCACTTTTCTTAAACTATCAGTGTTTAGCACATATCTGAACATAGGTATAGGGAAATGATATACCCAGTTACATGGAAATCATAAAAAAATTCGAACATACCCGTGTCAAACATAAAAACCCTTACACCTAAGCCTGAGAAACATGGCATATAAATACAATCCTACATTCACATATATCATACACAAACTGTACACAACTACACATGCATTTAACCATTACACAACTACACATGCATTTAGCCATTATGTTGTTAATTATTTATATGTGTTAGAAATTTGTATAGTTATTGTGTATATAATCTTTCCCATCTTAAAAATTACAAATACAGAAAACATAAATATACCTCCGAGAGAAGGGGAGCCTAAAGAAAAGTGCTGACATTGTGTTGACGAGATCAGGCATAATGAACTGATAAAGTATCAATTGCAGAATGGCAAACCACAAATTCTTTGTTATTGTTTCAGCTATATGTCGAGCCACTGCATGTGCAACCTAATCAGATAAGCAAAAGGATAACATATCACTCACAAAATCCAACAAAAAATAACATGCTGAACTTATAAGCAATGTATACCTCATGTCCAATTATGGTAGCTATCTCGGAATCAGTTCGGAAATGCTCAAGCAACCCTGTGAAGACCACAATCTTCCCACCAGGCAAACACATAGCATTAACCTCAGGCTGGTTGATGACCAAAACTTCCCAATTCAATCCTTCCAAATGATTAGTCGTCGGCTTCGAGCTCGACCCTTTCTCCCGACTTTCCTTCCTGCTTTGTCTAACCCATTTATCATCAAGAACCTCATCTTCACGAGACCAAGTGATCCCCAAATCTTCATCCCTCCCACTCAATGTGGTAATTGCACCGTGTTCAAGTGAACTCTCAGGCGATGCATACTCCAAATCATGCCATATTTGATCATGGCTCAACCCTCTCTGCAACGATTCGATAATATTTTTTGCAATCAGTCGAACTCTGACGCTTTCGGGGTGTATTGCAGGCAATATCTTTCCTTTAAATCCAGCTTTCAATTGCTCAAATTGGGTCTCCCCTAACTTTTTCTCCATATCTTTAGACAATAGCACGAAATGCTTCCGCTTTGTGTAAGGAACAGTTTCTAAATTACCAAAATACACAGTAATCAAAACCCCTGAACCAAGCAAGACAACAATGAAAGCATTCCTAGGATTTTGGAACAACCTTCTAAAACCCCTCGGCTTAAAATGGTGAACTTGGTTCCGATCGACAAAGTAAAACCTCTTAGCACCATTAGAAAACGGATTGTAATGATATTTACTAGATATTCCCAGTCTTTGCGAGATGGAAGAATATGAAGAGAACCCAGAAAACTTAGCTCTATTAGCAGATGAAGCCGAACACCCAAAGCTCGGGGAGATTATGGGAGATGAAACCCGGATTGGGGATCTGAGAAAAGGGTTTGAAATGAAACTATTGCGCAAGCTGTTGACTAAAACCTTTGCCCTTCTGCAACACGCCATGACCGTAAATAGTAGAAATTACCCGACGAACAGAATACAAGTGTGTTAATTTATAGGGCGTTAAGGTAGTAAAGAGAGGCAGAAAGGCATGGCCATGGACGAGTCTGGAACATTTGCAGAGAAACAAAGGAGACACGGTGCAGGGGTGCGGTGCGTTTATGGTATTTTGGGTGATTCTATCGGAAGCTCCTTAAAAAAAACTTAAAAAAATTAATCGGTTTATCTCGTCAATTTTTTTATATAATTAGTTATGAATTATGTACACAATTTCTTAATTGTAAGTAAAACGGTAAAATTTAGGGAATAATGAGATTTCAATTTTTTATTTGAAATATAGGAATCCCAAAAGATATTTGGGGATTTAGGCCATTTTCTACAGTGAAATAAGGGGACGCCACCTGCAGGTGACGTTATCTTTTTTTTATAATTTTTTAATGTTTTCAGCTCATGCTGAGCCATGTAAAGAATCTCTGCATGCACAGTAGGTCGCCACCTCGAGGTGACGGTGTGCATGGCTCATGCACAGTGAGCTGGCTGGAATGGAATCTGCATAACAGAAGCAGGTCGTCACCTCTAAATGACGATGGCATGGGCCATGCAGGCTCGGAAATTTCAATTTTCAATTTTAGACATCCTAAAATTATAAACATAAGAATGTTAGACATCCTAAACCGATTGAAATTTCAATTTTCTCTGCTCTCAATTTCTGTAGGGGAAAAATCTTGTAGGGACGTATCAAAGTTCAGTTCTAACAAAGAAATATACGTTGGAGAAATCTAGTAAGTTTGGTTATGTTGATGGTGATAATTTAAAATTGTTTATTATTATTATTATTATTATTATTATTATTATTATTATTATTATTTATGCTACTTTTATGGATAATTTATGTTATGTTATTTTTTATGAATATGCAGTTATAATGAGTTTTGCAAATTATGTTGATATCGAGAATCTTGTTGGTCGATGGGGAGAATCGCTCGATGATTTTAGCGATGATGGAGAAAATATTGTACCTCTTGGTGAAGATGATGACGCGAATATACTCGATCCGGATGATGTCCAAACAGTTTTGAAAAATATGAATGGAGGACAAGTCGTGGATGTTGAAGATGATGTATGGGAAGCCGTTGTCGCTAAACTTGGTATGAATAATGATCCACCTGCTTAGGGTTACGATAAACCAGAGCTCGAGCCAATGCAACCTATTTACCCATCTTACGAACCACCATCTCGTATGCTTGAGGTGGACTATAGTGTCATGCGAGATCCGGAGCATGAAGCTCATGTATTTGGTTCTTCCTCATCTTCTCACTATGGGAATTAATATTAAAGGCTCAATTTGATACAAAGAAAGATGCACAATTAGCTGTTAAGGAGTACTGCATCAGAAGACATATGAGGTTCTATGTGGCTGAATCGAATACACAAACCTATTGCGTACGTTGTATCAATTGGAAGAGCAAATGTCCTTGGTGGATAAAAATATCATTCGACAGAGGAGTCAAATGTGGGAGGTTACTCGATTCAATGAGCAACATACATGTTCAAATGTATCCTTATCGCAAGACCATATTAATTTAGACTCTGATCTAATCTGTGCATACATCAGATTATTGGTTGAAAAAGAACCGCGGATTTCAATTGCAGTATTAATAGCGTCCATCAGGAATCAACTTGGATATATTCCCTCATACTATAAGGCATGGATGGCGAAGCAAAAGGCAGTGATACAAGTTTCTGGAGGCTGGGATAAATCGTATAATGAGTTGTCAGGTCTTATTCGAGCAATAAAAATCTTCATCCCAGGAACTATGATAGAGTATAAGACCACACCAGCATGCAACGTACGAGGTGAACAATTGTTCGGTAAAATGATATTTAGTAAGCTATTTTGGGTATTTAATACTTGCATTGAGGGCTTCCCATTTTGTAAGCGCATGATTCAGGTGGATGGTACATGGTTATATGGGAAGTACGGTCATATATTACTTATTGTCGTTGCACAAGACGGAGATAGTAATATATTTCCAATTGCATTTTCCATAGTTGAATCGGAAGACACTGATGGATAAAATTTTTTTTGAGACATTTACGAAACCATGTAGTGAAAGAAGATGGAGTGTGCATGATTTCTAATCGAGATACCGTGCTTTTATCAGTAATCGACAGACTCGGAAGTTTATGGTCTCCTCCGTATGCATATCTCGCATATTGTATTTGATATATTGCAGTGAATGCTAAAAAAAAGGTTTGTGAATAATGAAATCTGAAAAGAGATTTTAAGTGTAGGTAATTTTTTAATTATATAATAAATAAATTTAATTTATTTATTTATGATTCGTTCTTATTTTATTATTTTTTTATTTTTTTATGAAGAGTACGAACTAGTTCAACCGAAGTTCGATGCGAGAATAAGAAGGTTGAGACGACATGGTGGACTAGTATTTAGCAAATGACATCCCCAAAGAAAGATAGTCACAAGCGTACGATGAAGGTAAACGTTATGGACATATGACAACAAACCTTGCCGAAGCAATAAATTTTGTGCTTAAGGGAACACGACATCTCCCTATTACAAGTATTATGTGGGAGACATATTTTCGATTGGGTAAGGTGTGGGCCGATAAAGGACAGGAGGTCAACGCTCAAATAAATAGTGGACAAAATTGAAGTCAAACCCTACACGATCGAATGACTTCACTTCAAGCGGATGCAAGCTCTATGAGGATAAGAACTTTCGACCCAAGTGGTCCCAAATTTACTATCGAAGCTATGGTCCGAGGTGAGTCAAGAATGTTTGTAGTTAACCTTCATCGTAGATGGTGTGATTGTAGTCAATTTCAAGCATTTAGATACCCTTGCTCCCATGCACAGGCTACATGCATGCATATTCATATGGACTCTTTTATGTTTGCGGATCCGTGTTATAACCTGCATAATATTGCCAACATATACAATCAGTTCAACACGATCCCAAACAAATACTATTGGCCAGATGATCCAATAAACGAGGAATGGTTACCCAATCCAAATCTTCGTAGAAAGTTGAAGGGGCGACCGACATCAACTCAAATTTATACCAATATGGATAACGCAGACCAAAGAGAGGAGGGCATTCAAATCAAGTATTGCATGCTTTGTAGAGGATCCGGTCACAGTCGAAACAAGTGTCCAAATAGATCACATATGTATGATAAATAATTATTATTTAAATATGTATGATCTGTTTTATTTATTCAAATAAAATACGAACTTATTAAAATGGAATTTATTTAATTAAATTATTGAATTACTATTTAAATATGTAAGATCTATTTTATTTATTCAAATAAAATACGAACTTATTAAAATCGAATTTATTTAATTAAATTATTGAATTACTATTTAAATATTAAATGGTAATTAAATGGAATAGAAAATCAAATTTATTCAAAATAAAATACGAGGACAAAATAAATTATTGATTCAAATAAAATTCTCAAGTACATTGCAATTTAAACATAAGAACATAATGATAAAAATTTATTTTTTTCGCCTCCTCGGTAATTCATGTCGGTGTAAAGAAGATGTTTGGTCGTACCGTCTTGGAGGTTGAACCATTCTTCGTGGTTGATCTGGAGTCTGTTCATCGCTAGAAAAAGGTGGGGTTACATACATATCTTCTAGATTGTATGATGAGCTATTAATATCTTGGTTGATAAGCTGTCATGTCCCCAAATATCGATTATTCTCAATTATTGGGTGGATGAGATTGCACCGGAGACCATGAAGAATATGCCCCTATAGAAGAATCCATGTTATTTATTTTCTATTGATTCTTGAGAACATTGACCTTGACTAGACTCTTGTGATAAATGAACGTGTTTCGAACAACGCGGATCTTGAATCCAGTTATTGGCATCTTCAACAGATGCAATAAATGGTTTAACATTTTCAGAATACCAAGAATAATACTCTGAATTGAACTGAAAATCAGTAGCTTCGATTGGATAAAAATTGTCTGCCCACCGCATGTATCTTTCCTCCCAACATGAAATAAAATATCCTTGTTTATGAGCCCACATCGCGTCGAATATGCCTTTATGCACCATATGTATATGATCAATAGATGGTGGAGCTCTAGGAATAGGCTGGTGAAAATTAATTTACCGTAACACTCTATCAACACAATGATACTCTACAATCGAAAAATAGATCAAATGTACCACTGCACCTCAGAATGTACGACATTGAAGGACATCTACTGATATGTATGCCTCGAATGTTGGATCCACGTAAGGCAACCAATTAAACTGTGAAAATAATTATAAAATTAAGAAAATATATATATGAAATAATTAGTAAAAAATGGATTACAATACCTGATTTTTTTCAATAGTTTAAATTGTCATTCTTATATCTCTAACATTGTTATGTACAACACCGACATTCCTCAACTTATGTCTCCATCTGTAAATATAAAATATATATATAAATTAAATCAGCATAAAAGTTATATATATGACCACTTTAATTATAACATTACCTTCCAGCCAACGGGAATTCCATATGTATGAGACTTTCGACAATTAGAGTTAAATAAGGCAATCTATACCATGCCAAAGAATGCCTCCCATATCAGAATTCTTTTTATCTCCAATCATTATTACGGTCTTGCACATTTCATAGTATAAAAAACACAATATTGCAGATCCCCAACTGTAGTTAGCAACCTTGCTCAAATCAGCCAACATTGGTAAGTACTGTGTGTGAACCAAATTACCAGATGTATCTGGCATTAAAATCTCACCAATAATTTGCATGATATATACTTTAGTTGCGAACATAATTTCTTCGTGACTGGAGTTCTCGGTTACAAGAAATTCATTTTGTAACCATGAAATTCTCAATCGAAGACCGTTTACACATCCATCTAGAAGAATTTTGTCGAGATATTGTATACAAACCTCAGCTACTCGATAGTTGTTGTGTCCCACCAATAGATTCCTATTTATTGGAACACCGAGCTATACAACTACATCTTCGAGAGTTATTGTACACTCTCCAAATGAAAAGTGAAAAGTGTGGGTCTCGAGTCTACAACGTTCAAGCAAACCCGTGATCAATCCAGGCACAATTTTAAACCTACGAAGGAAGGAAGCATCATAAAAATCGGAAAGTTGTAAATAATTAACTATTACTTCTGGAGGTTCTCTGATATTCACTCCTCTACAACGAATTGTATGCTCCAAACCCTATTAAAATTTAGTATAATCAATTATTTAACGTATTAAAGAAAGATAACCAAATAACACATAATAAATTTTATAAATAATTTAATTACTTGTTCATCACGAATATGAGAAGAAATATGTTCATCGTCACGATACAATAGAACTCCTTTAGACTTCATTTTCAAATAATCTGTAAAAAGATAAGATAAAAAGTAGACAATAATATATTCGAATTAAACATAAAATTAAATACACTAAACATTCAATTTATAAAATTAAACAATACTTTCAAAAATTATACAATAAAATTAAACAAACTAAAAACGATATTAAAAACATAACATAAAAATAATTAAAAATCCATAAGAATTATAATACCTTCAAATATAAAAAGTTTATGTAAAAATTCTTTCACTCAATTTTTTCTCGTGCAAGCACAATTCTCTACTCAACTTAACCTTTCAACACCCATCAGAATACCTATATATAAGCTGATATTCATTCAACCATTATTATTTTCATTCAACCATCACATGCAGCGCAAACTACATGGTCCATGTATGCACAGCCTACCATCGCCACCTGCAGGTGGCGACCTAGTTCGTCTGTCTCATGCAGCACGCTGAATTCATGCTGAATTTATTACGCTGAATTCACTGCCTCACTTCCCACTGTGCATGGGCCATGCATGCAACGTTTCACCAACGCCACCTCGAGGTGGCGACCTACTGTGCATGCAGAGATTCCTTACATGGCTCAGCATGAACCGAAAGCATTAAAAAATTATAAAAAAAAAAAGACAACGCCAGCTGCAGGTGGCGTCCCCCTTGGTTCACTGTAGAAAATGACCTAGATCCCCAAGTATCATTTGAGGATTCCTATATTCCAAATAAAAAATTAGAACCTCATTATTTCCCAAATTTTGTCAAGTAAAACGACATATACATAAATTGTTACAAACATAAGGATTTAAGTATATACATAAATTCTTACAAAAATTATAAGAAAAACGGTATAAACATAAAATGTTACAACGTAAGGATTTATATACATACACAATTGGCTACGATTATACATCAATTATTATAAATATTGTAAAGACTTGTGTATGTACACAAATTCCTACAAAGTATACACAAATGCTTACAAAAATTGTAAGAAAAAAGGTATGTGCACAAATCTTTATAACATCTTACCATGAGCTAAAGAAGGCCATGCAAGGGTAAGGATTTGTGTACATACACAATTTACTACGAGAATACATAATATGGCACAAAAATGGTAAGAATGTAAGTAAAGAGGTACACAATTCCTTACAAAGTATACACAATAATTTATGAAAACTGTAAGGAAAAAGGTATGTACACAAATCCTTACAACTTCTCACCATGAGCTAAAGGAGGTCATCCAAAGGTAAGGATTTGTGTACATACACAATTTCCTACGAGAATACATAATATGCCACAAAAACGGTAAGGATTTGTGTATGAACACAATTCTTTACAAAGTATACACAATGACTTACGAAAACCGTAAGTAAAGAGTTATATACACAAATCCTTACAACTTCTCACTATGAGTTAAAGGAGTCATTCATGGGTAAGAATTTGTGTACATACACAATTGACTATGAGTATACATAATATGGCACAAAAACGATAAGGATTTGTGTATGTACACAATTCCTTATAAAGTATACACAATGGCTTACGAAAACCGTAAGGAAAAAGGTATGTACATAAATCCTTACAACTTCTCACCATAAGCTAAAGGAGGCCTTCCAAGGGTAAGGATTTATGTACATACACAATTGACTACGAGTATACATAATATGGCACAAAAATAGTAAAGATTTGTGTATGTACACAATTTCTTACAAAGTATACACAAATACTTTTAAAAACCATAAGAAAAAAAGTATGTACACAAATCCTTACAACTTCTCACCATGAGTTAAAGGAAGTCATCCAAGGGTAAGGATTTGTGTACATACACAATTGGCTATGAGTATACATAATATGGCACAAAATGGTAAAGATTTGTGTATGTACATAATTTCTTACAAAGTATACACAATGGCTTACAAAAACCCTAAGGAAAAAAGGTATGTACATAAATCCTTACAACTTCTCACCATGAGTTAAATGAGGCCTTCCAAGGGTAAGGATTTGTATACATATACAATTGGCTACAATTATACATAATATAGCACAAAAATATTAAGGATTTGTGTATGTACACAATTCCTTACAAACTATACACAAATGCTTACGAAAATCGTAAGGAAAAAGGTATGTACACAGATCCTTACAACTTTTCACCATAAGCTAAAGGAGGTCATCCAAGGGTAAGGATTTTTGTACATAATATGACACAAAAATGGTAAGGATTTGCGTATATACACAATTCCTTACAAACTATACACAAATTCTTACGAAAACCGTAAGGAAAAAGGTATATACACAAATCCTTGCAACTTCTTACCATGAGCTAAAGGAGGTCATCCAAGGGTGAGGATTTGTGTACATACACAATTGACTACGAGTATACATAATATATCACAAAATGGTGAGGATTTATGTATGTACACAATTTCTTATAAACTATACACAAATTCCTACAAAAACCGTAAGGAGAAAGGTATGTAAACAAATAAATCCTTACAACTTCTCACCATGAGCTAAAGGAGGTCATCCAAGGGTAAAGATTTGTGTACATACACAATTGACTACAAGTATACATAATATGACACAAAATGGTAAGGATTTGTGTATGTACACAATTCTCTACAAAGTATACATAAATGACTACGAAAATCACAAGAAAAAAGTATATACACAAATCCTTACAACACGCATTTGAATCAATTTTATTAGATATTTTTATTCAAATATTAAAATATTTGAATATTTTGATTTGAATATTAAATATTTTTATATTATGATTTAATGTTTTAATTTTTAAATATTTGTTAATTTAACATTCGAATCAAATTTATTAGATGTTTAATATATGAATGTTAAGTTTGATATAAAATAATTTAATTCGAATCAAATTTGATGTTTTAAATATTTGAATCAAATTCGAATTACAAAAACTATTATTTAACATATAAGTTGTTTTAAATATCTAATTTACGAATAAATATTCAAATAAAAATATTCAAATAAAATATATAAGAATAAAAATATTTTTAACATATAAGCTATTTTAAATATCTAATTTACTTTTAATAAGGTAAATGACCATTTTAGATATTGTATTATAAGTTATATATATAAATGATACCTATTTTTTTAATGTTATGATATATAAAATATCATAAAAATATAAAATATTTTTATTGATAAATATATATTCTATAAAAATTATAAATTTATAGATTATAAATAAACAATAATAAATAAAAGTTAAATTTATAATTTGGCTCTTAAAAGTATTTTTCTAACCGTAAAAACTAGAAAATTTAGCTTTTACGTTTAAGTTGAAAAGCACTTTTAAATGAGATTTTTCTTAAAAGCTATCCGTTTAATATTTGTTTTGGCCTCAAACCAGTTTTTAGATCCAAAAGCTCATTACTAAATGAGGCCTAAATCTACAACATAATACTTATCCATAAAGATTTTGGTTAAGAACAGTACACCAAGATTTTAATTTAAGAGCTCATTAGGATCCTGACTGTGGTGAGTTTTCAAGGAATATTATTTCATGTAAGTAGCACGCCTAGCTCAGTTTTAATGATAATCAAACATGTACAGAATGCAGTCTTGGTTTGAAAGTAGCAAGATATAGAATTAAAGCAAGTTCAAGCAAAGGTTCACTAATAACAAAAACCCAATAGCTTGTGGACCAGTTTGCAACACTTTCAACTTTTTTTATTCCAGTTGATACCTTCTTTACATCAGCATCAACACTGAATATTGTATCATAAACTTGACCGAAATTGTCTACCCGAGGCATTGCCTTCAACTCACTGAGGTGTTCATAGCTTTTTAGCCTTCCAGAAGATGTGAAGAAGTAACTTGAAAAAGAAATGGTAGAATTTCCAAACATCATCAGCAATTATATTATCCTTGTGCTCCTACATTTTGTTGATAATCTTATTCCGAACGAACAAATTAAATCATACATGGAGAAAAGAAAATACATGGATCAAACCCAAGTTTTAACCCATATTTGAAAGATAAGAAAATCACAGAATAATTTTGATAGAGAAAGAAAAGCAATATAGGAATAAAATGTAAAAATATATAGAGATATGTCATATGTCTGATATACCATGATTATTTATCCATTGAATAAATTTCTAATCAAATTCATTCCATTTTTACCTCACCTTGATTTTTGCCTTATATTCTACACTAGTCTAATAATCCACTTCAAACAAGCATAAATCTTCATCTTGGGTCCCCCCTTTCTACTTATGTGAAACACGAATATGAGTTGAATATACTTGTCAAATGACTTACTAACTGAAAAAAATAGTATAGTCCCTGAAATTATATCTTTTAGGAATGGAGAAAAAGACTTCCCACAACCTTTCTTGACAGTCTCCACATTACCAACAAGAACAAGGTGGCCTTCAACATCAGTTTCCCAGAAGAAAGGTACACTTCCATCATCATCCTGCACAAGAAAAGGGCAAAAAATTTAATCATATAGTAAAAGAAAACGATAAAATAAAAAATATTGACATCCATTACATTGGCCAACAAAATGAGGTTTACTTACGGAAGTTGTAAACGTGGTTTTAGAAGAGCTATCATAGATAATGAAAGCAAATTTTCTCAGTATATCTCTTACAACCTGGTCAGAAGGGTAAGAACCTTTGTCTCTAAGAGTTCAATAAACTTTGATAACAATGATCCCCTCGTTTTTTGTTTTGTTCAAGTCATATTATTGCTTAAGAACAACTATGTTCTCAATGTGGCCTTGAAACAAGCTGAACATGTCATCCACAACCGCAAAGAGTCTGGAAATATAAAAAGAGATATATCGATCTATTTCATTGTGAAAACAATTTAAAAGAGAAAACTTATAAGTTTCTTTTTATAACATATCATGATATAGAAAATATTTAACAAAATAATGAAGCATATGATCTGGCTTCTCATGGAAACTGAGTTATATATACTAAACAAGTATATAGAATCATGGTAAAACAATTACATTAGATGTTTACCTTTGGATTATATTCAATGTCCACATCCCATGGT
Organism: Abelmoschus esculentus; assembly: GCA_035048815.1. Lineage (NCBI taxonomy): Eukaryota > Viridiplantae > Streptophyta > Magnoliopsida > Malvales > Malvaceae > Abelmoschus > Abelmoschus esculentus. The sequence goes on along the minus strand of JAUCBN010000007.1, from coordinate 12,138,135 downwards.
AAAACAATTCATCAATATATAAAAATAAATCAGGCCTAATAAGTTGTTGAATAAAGATAACAAAAGATGTAAATTAAATCTTGAGTTGCATATTGTTCTAAAAAATTTCAGAAAACAAAAGACAACTAAAAATAAGTAAACAACAGTTAAAGTACATATTATTCATTTCATTGGACAAAGGACAAAACCCTGCAAGCATGTAAAACAAGATATAAAAATTTAAAGCTTGATTTCTACAAGAATAAAAAGAAAATGAAAAGCAGGGACAAAACCTAAACTTTCTACAAATCCTCACGGTTCAATGAAACAATAAGGTAAAGAAATATAACCCAAAAAAGATCGGGTTTACATAGACAAAACCCAAAAAACCCAAAAAACATAATCCATGAAACATAAAGACAAAATTATTCAACTTCAGTTTAATTTTTTATTGTCATTAATCAAAACTTTTACTCAGTATAGCATTATCGACTTGCCATAACACGTTTTATCAAAAAAAAACAAGAATAAAGTAATATTTCTCAAAACCATACTTCCTTTAGAAAGAAAATACAAAACCCTAAAAATAGAAACCGGCTATTAATTCAAAATCAAAATTATAACAACATCAGAAAAAAAATATTATACCCAAATTAAATCAGAAACGTGGAACCATAACCTAACACTAAACCAGAAAAAATAAACAACAATTAGAAGATGTTCAAAAAAAATAAGGAGATGAAAGTTACCTGAAATTCAGGCTTCCTTTTAACGTCGTGAATGTGCTTACACGAGGAACTAACAATGGCAGCTTCTTGGGGAAGAAGATTAGCGAATTTTTTTTTATAAATTTAGGGTTATCGTGATTGGGTTTAGGGTTGCGAAGAAGAAGAATATGAAAACGATCGAGGGGGTGGCTTTTAATTCCCTAAACAATTAGATAACCGGATAATTCACAAAACAACAATTACCAACTTAATATCTTATTCAATCGGACGGGTGGGGTTTAATTGTGCGAATCCAACGGTTTAATATTCAAAGGCTTTTTTTAGGCTTCTTTTAAGATGAGCTTTTTTAGACTCTCCCATGGTATTTGTGTTTCCGGTACCAAAATATCAGTGGCGTCTTGTGATGGATTTTACTAAGCCTTTTGTTTTTTTTAATTTTAGTTTGGTCTTAAACCAAAGATTTTATAGAAATTAAAAAAATAATTGCGAAACTAGTTTAGAGAGAAAATCAAAAGTTTTACACTAGAAAACGAAAGCTTTATTCTGTATTTTTGGTTGTTTTTAAAAAATTTTAATGAAAAACTAATTTAAAAACTAAACTTAAAAAAAAAACTAAAACGATTGTTGGAAATTAATTTGAATATGCACAAATATGTTACCTGTCAAAAAATATTTGGTTAGTTTTATTTTCGATATTCACACATGTTAAAGATTTATATTTAAAATTTATAATTTAAATATAAAGGATTATATAATCTTTTTTATAAATTTCATGTATCAAATATAATTTTATTATATTAATTAATGATAAAAATAAAAACTTATATAAACATTTTAGTTTTTACTAGTGTTTTAAATAGGGATGGACGTTCGATCAGTGTGAGTTAAAAAATTTTGAGTAATTTAAGTTGACGAGTCTAATTTACTATTCAATTTTTTTAATTGAGTCAAGTTAAAAAAAATTGAGTTGAATCGAATCAAGTTGAGTTTTCGAGTTTTTATAAAAATTTAATTATAATTATTTATTATGATATAATACGATTTAATTAATTTAAACGACTTTCACTAATCCTATAAGATATGTATGTATATTTCTTCATATTTTTTTTTGTAAAACTAATGTTTTGATATAATAATTGAAAAATAGTTTTGGACTAATTTAAAAAGACTTGAAAAATGTTTCTTATGTCCAAACAACTTGAAAATATATTTAAGAAGTTTTTGAGAGTTTTTAAATGTGTTTTAAATGATTTAAAGAAGCCAAATAAATACTACTTTCCATACCGGTATCGATATCAGTTTCCATACCAGTATCGATACAAGTTTTTATACCGGTATCGATACCAGTTTCTATATCGCCATGATTTCAAAAGGCAAAATCACAATGATATCGATACCCGTTTTGATATCCTTTCACTATTGTGATGTTTGGTTTCGATACCAGTTTCTATACACCCCCAACGGTCATAAACGATTTTATAAAACTCCAAAGGTTAGGAGCGGTATCGTTACCGATATCGATACCTATTCTTAAATATAGGTTCAATGACTATTTCCCAAGCAAGTGTTTCTATACCAATGTCAAGGGTATCGATACCTCCTATACTAGAAACATAAATATGCCTTGAAATCAACTCAAAACGGCTCCAAATCTATCCCAACGGTCACCAACAGCTAGAAGCTCATTTGGGATGATAAAAGGAAGCCTCAAGCATCAAGAGAACTAATACTTCAATGGTAACAACATTATGATCAATGATTTGTCTTAGAGCATAATTCTCATCTTTAGATAGACAAAAACACTTGTGAGCTAAATTGTTTATGTTTACTCAAGTGTATTAGGATTGAGTGAGAGTTTAGATTGCAAACTTTAGCCTTGTTAGAAGGATTAAACAAGTTTGCTTAAGTTTATCTCTTTGTTGATAGGATTCCCAAAGTTCGGGTTGTAAACTTTGGGTGCTTGATTCGAGTTTGAATCAAGGTTTGTAAGGTTAGCCCTTTGCCCTCAAAAGGAAGAGATTCCTAGTGGATTTGGGAAATCCTTAGTGGGAAGCTAAGGTAGTGGATGTAAGACTTGGGTTAGAAGTCCGAACCACCCTAAATCCTTGTATTTTTATTGTCTATATTTTGTTTTCACAACAAACACTCAGATTGTCACTTCTCTACCACTTGACAAGAATTTAATCGGTTATTCATCAAGCACCTCCAAACCCAACATTTTTCATATATAATAATATTTCTTAATATTTTATATATCGGTATATATATCATAAAAATGTTTGATCAAGCACCTCCAAACCCAACATTTTTCATATATGATATTCTTCTGAACAAAAGATTAAAGATACATTCGGTCTTCTAAAAGAGGAAAAAAGATGTTCGATAAACCGTTATGATTTGTCCACGTAGCATTCTTGAGAGAAGGAAGGAAAAAAGAGAAGCAGAACCTCAGTCCGCAGAGATTAAAAGGAATAGGAACCCACTCCAATCTCCATAACTTGAAGAAATCGTGATTCGCATCGCTTGATCTTCCAATTCCTCGCGTCGTCTAAGTCAACCGAGTTGTAAAGCAGGGAAAGAAACAATCAGAAGGAAATTTAAGAAGCATTTTTCAAAAGCCTTATCAATGGCGGAGCAAGTTGTTAAGCTTCGGTGCCAGCGAATCGGCTGTAACGCTACGTTTACCGAAGACAATAATCCCGAGGGTTCCTGCACTTTCCACGACTCGGTATCCATCTCCTCCTTTAATTTCCCATTTCTAATCTATATTTTACTTTTTTTCATAGTTTATGATTGAGTTTGTAATTTCACTGGGTTACATCGTTTTAATCAAAATTACATGTCGTATTGACCAGTTAATTGAAAGGAAAAAAAACTTTGATAAAGACTGTGTAAACTAAGTTTACACAAGCCTTTTAGATTTAGGGGTTAGGAGTTTAGTTTAGGTGTTTAGGTTTTAGAGTTTTAAGGTTAGTGTTCTGAATTTAGGGTTTAGATTTTAGTTTTTTAGGATTTTTGATTAAAAATTTAGTATTAGGATTTTATAGTGTAAATATTCATGCTTGAAAGTTTATACAACCGGAGTATCAAAAATTTACACTAATGGAAACGTCCAGATTAATATTAGATATCTATTCTACATCTTGTTAACTAATATTTGGTTTTCTAACACTAAAGAAACCCTAACCTACTTAAGGCAGGCCTTTATTATGCCTTACCCATATTAGCTTTTATTCGACTAACATAGATTTAGGTTAATGGTTTATTTAGGCATAAATAGGAAGTGATATTTTGGATGTTATCGAAATGAAGGTATAAAATGCATAATCTTTTTATTATTGTTCTTGCCTTTGATTTATTTTGCCTGCATAGTTTACTCTTGCTATATGATAGTTGTACAATCTATTATCTTTGCATTTGAATTTAATGTATTCATAAAGAAGATGTAGTTAACCCTAGATTTGATTAAATTATTTTTTCCTTGTCCTCCCCATTTCCTCTTATAATTAAATTAATGATGTTTTGTGTTTTCCGATTATAATTTGTACAAATTTGTGTCATATCACCTTCCTTCCAGACTTCCAGTTTAAGAAATATATTGTGGATTCCGCAGCATGTTTTATAAAATTAGACATGTTTTTCGACAGTGATATTTCCAGCTTGTATTTACAAGAATGACTTTGCAGTGTCTGTCATGGTTAAATATAGATTTTGGAATGTTATTACATCTTGTGAATCATTCTGATTTTTTTTCCTGTCTTGCATGTTGGCTTGGTTCCCCTGCATGGGTGAATTTATGCAAACAGCGTGTAAGTATAAATTTGTTACACAATATTTTTTTTATACTTTTGAAAATATCTTTTGTACCATCAGTTTCAGCTGATGCTGCAAAAATCAATTCCTTTTCCAGCCTATATTTCATGATGGAATGAAAGAGTGGAGCTGCTGCAAAAAAAGAAGCCATGATTTTAGCTTATTCCTAGAAATTCCCGGGTAAGTATCTCTCTTAAATCTTTCAGGTCTTGCCCTATGATTTGTACTGCTTTTATGAGTAGGTAATAGAGAGAAGGATTGAATGTTTGGGATCTTCTATGGAGAAGGAAGTTCACTGCTTGATAAATTTAATCATTCATTTGCATCTAGTCAATATATATGTTTCTTTGGTGCAGATGTAGGACAGGCAAGCACACAACAGAGAAGCCAGTGTTGAATAAGCCAGCTGCTACTAAGACTATTCGAACTCCTAGTCCTGTTGTTACTCATTCCACCAGTGCAACATCAAAAGAATCTTGCCCTAGGTGCTCTCAGGGTTTCTTTTGCTCTGATCATGGTATGATTATAGTTCTTTCTCATGCCGTTTTTTTAGACTATAAAAAAGACATGTTATTAGCTATATTAAAAAACTAAAATAGAAAAAAGTTTGGTCTGAACTATGGTTTCTTTTAGAAACCCGATTATTATTAATGGTAGGTTTCCAAGAAAAGCAAAAACGTTTACTGGGTCATGTTGTTCAGTTTTGAGGTTTACATTTTGCATGCAACAATATCCACAGTATTTTATGTATCTTAGAAGTTGAAGTATTTAGAAAGTTGTCCAAGAAAACCCTGAGTTCTTTGGTTTTGGGTTAAAAGTATTGGGGCAGTTCCTACATACTGTAATCCTTGTAGATTTGGTGTTGGTGCAAACAAGTAAAACTAATTTTGATGTTGACGGAAAATCCATCTATCTGATGTCATGGATTTCTAAAATCTAACATCATGAATTGGAGTCTGACAAAGTACAAGTTTAATGGCTATCATATAGATAGATTTCAACATGGCAATAAAAACTACAAGTTTGCTATTTCATGGGTGCTATTTCATCATTAATACTGTTTACAAATTTTACTTGTTTGCACCATATAATGATGAAATTACCCAATTTTAAATTATATAGATTAAATTAAATAGACTGCTTAGGAACTTTAGCCTAAGTTTTGATGTTTATGTTTTGCAAGCGCCAAGTGTAATATCCGAATATTCTGTGTATCTTAGAATTAGAAATCTTGAGTTCCTTTCAGTAGAGAAAATATGTTGCTATATATCATATACAGAGTAAAGTTGTGTACTTTGTAGGTTCACAGCCCAAAGTCCTGAACCCCATTCCGGCTGCACCGACTAACAGCAGTAGTGCCAATGTTAAGGAATCTTCTCCTCCGTCCAAGAAGATAGTTGATATAAACCAGCCTCAGACATGCAAAAATAAAGGATGTGGTAAATCTTTCAAAGAAATAGATAACCATGAGACTACATGTAGTTACCACCCTGGACCTGCTGTTTTCCATGATCGGGTTAGAGGGGTATGCTATATAATCCTTCTTTATGATGAAATGTAGCCATTTATTACAATATTTCAAATATTGTTAACCATCCTTTTCTGTTCTTATCATCCATCATTGATTCTAATCTCTCTACAGTGGAAGTGCTGTGACGTATATGTGAAGGAATTTGATGAGTTCATGACCATTCCACCATGCAAGAAGGGGTGGCACAATGCCGACCCAGTGCCTTAGGCCATAAGCACGGGGATGATGAAGTTCCTGTCATCTTAAAGAGGTTTCCCTCATCTTCTTTTTTACCTTTTGCTTTAATCTATTTTTTGAAGGCACTCTCCGATACCGCAACTGTCTTTAATCTAGGATATGGCATCATCCATGTGTTTGAAATGTTGTTTTTGCAACTAAAACATTTGAGACTATTTATAGCCGTTAATTGTTTTATATGAACATGCTGCTATGAGTTGAGCATTGTAGCTGAAAGCCTGAAATTCAAACCGTTTCCAAAGGGTTCAGACTTTTGTGCAGGGATGGAACTAGCTTCAAATCAAATATTGAGAGGGGTAAAAGTTTACTGAGCTTTTAAATCTAAAATTTGAAAGGGGCAAAATTTTAATTTATTATTATTTAAATTAAGAAATATCTTAAATATAATTATACCAAAAGATTGGGGAGGGGCAGGAGCCCTCCTATACTGAGCATAGTTTCGTCCTTGCCTTTGTAGATCGGATTACTTACCTATTGATCCTCATGTAACCCATCGGACGAAAGAGGAGCTACGTCCTCGAATGTTTTCTTGTGTTAGGAGACCTGGCTGATACTTGTCTCACTAGCTAGTTGAATCCGTTTATCATTGAAACTCATAACCTGAGCTGGCTTTATCATAGGCCATGGGCAGTATGAATCTTCGGCTCTGACTTGGATAATTAATAAAAGCATTTAAATAAAAAAAGAAAAAGAAAAAGAAGAGAGTAACCAATTTCCGTACAATGACCTTCGCACCACTTCAGAACACATTACAAAGAAATTATCGTCTGATGAGGACCTTTTGGAACGAAACTAATGAACTTTATACTATGCTGTAAGGTAAAACTTAAATCCATAATTATGTTATCTTAAAACTTAAACCTAAACTCCTAAATTCTAATATCAACTATTGAATTCTAAATACTAAATTAAATACCCAAGGTACTTGTAGAAAACATTTTGTTTTAACGGTTAATTTATTAAACACGTCATTTTATGATGTGATTTACGTTAAATTATATTTTTTTTACTTATTCCATCCCAAAACATTCTTCATTGGAATTTTTCTATTAACTAAATTAATTACACACAAATATAATGTTCTAATATGTTAGACTATTTGATGGGTAGAAGTATGATCACCTTAATGAATTCCTTATCAGAAATTATTTTTATATATTTATTATTTAATTAGGATTAATATTTAATACACTATCGAAAAAAATAATATTACAATCAATGTTTAAATGTTGTGATATATTCCAAATGCCAAGCATCAAACACTAAACTCTAATCCCTAACATTCGACGTTACATGCCACCTGTTCAATGTTTTTTTTTTTTTTAACTCCACTAACAATTAAATAATTTTGCTCTTAATTATTGCTAAAAAAGTTTCATTCAAGCCTTTTATCGTTTGGGTCAACTTGATAGCTTATTTTAGCATGCCAGGTGTCGTGCCTAAATATTTTATTGAGAATGGAGAGTTGAAAGAGGATCAGCTTTACCAGTTTGACACCTACACAAAGATACAGCTTTCATGATGTACATGTACATGCTCTTTTGCAACTTTACTGGAAACCATGTCAAAAGCTATAAAAAACCTTGAGACTGCTATACATACATTGCTGCTATTTTCTCAAAAATCTTTCTGTTCTTTTCAATAAATAAATATCATTCAATTTTCTTTTCTTTCCTTCTCATTTAGATACAAGTATTCACTGTTGTCAACAAAAGACTTGCTTGCTGTGTACCCACTTATGTAGCGCGAGATGAAGGTGACAACCAAAACTACAGAGAGACTTCAGACTACATCCAATCTCAATCTCCTGTTACAACAAAAATACATGAGGATCATATTAGGTTATTGTTCTTAAACATCATATGCAATAGAACATTCATGCGCCTATATATGCATCAAACTGTGTATGTATATGAAGAAATTTGTCAAAGATATGCAATGCAAATACTAGCTGAAATAGGTGTGTTTCAACTAGAAATCAGGAAAGCCTGGACTATTCGCCTAATTCAAGAGTGTCATGTTCATTTCAAACACTCAACCCCTCCTCAAAACCATGAGAAAGGCATTTCATTGACTAGTTGTGGTTTATAAGATAAGTACTTTTGGTTTTATAACCTATCTGCCTTAGGAGAAATTATTCTCTGGACCGGTTCCACCACGTCATCCATGGTCCGTAAGAACAAAAAATAAATTCACGTCATCATTTTTTACACATCATCTGCACACTCATAATTTTAATTTCCAAATCATCTCTCTAAATAAAATATATTAAAATTAAAAAAAATGATGACGTGAATTTGTTTTTTATTCTAAACCCTAACCCTAAACCCTAAATCTTAAACCCTAACCTTAACCCTAAACCCAAAACCCTAAACTCTAACCCTAAACCTTAAATCTTAAACCCTAACCTTAACCCAAAACCCAAAACCCTAAACTCTAACCCTAACCCTAACCCAAAACCCTAACCCTAACCCTAACCCTAAACCCTAATTAAAAAACAAATCTACGTCATCATTTTTTTTTAATTTTAATATATTTTATTTAGAGAGATGATTTGGAAATTAAAATTATGAGTGTGCAGATGATGTGTAAAAAATGATGACGTGGATTTGTTTTTTTGTTCTTAAGGACCATGGATGACGTGGTGGAACCGGTCCATAGAATAATTTCCCCTGCCTTAGACAGTAAGCTGCAAGCTAACGTATGGCAGTGTGCTCAGGTTAGAAGGTCTTGGGGTAGCTAAGCTTATATGGACTTTAGTCTAACACGATATAGTCATCGCTCGATAAGACACTGCATAGCCCAGAATAAAGATATCTGACCTCTATCACATGTGAATATTTAGCAGCACAAAAATTCTAAAACTCAAAACAGAATCCTGCTAGTTTGTGTTGAATTCTTGACCCGTAAAGCTAAATTAGTTACACCGGCATAAATTTAAGAAACACTGCCATTAATCATAGCTAAAAGTGGCAAAAGCTGTTGGGAACCAAGATGTCATATGGCAGAAAAAGGAGGAAAATCAACATATAAAAGTTACTGATAGAAATAGGAGTGGGTGGAATCGATCATCATAAATTCGACAGGGTAAAATAGGCTTTACCTACTAATTTTCTCTTGTCGCCCAATTTAATTTCAGTATTCTTTCCTGTTCTACACAGGTACTGCATCCTTGCATTCCTTTGCAAATGTTCTTTGGCCACTTTCATGGTCTACAAATTGCACATTTTAATTCAATGTTAATGCAGGATCAGAAGGAAACGTGTCAAATTACTTCAATTCTAAGCTGTAGTGGGTGTGTATAAACATCATTCAATATACCTGACACTGCAGAAGTAAAGTACCTGGTTCATTCTCTTTCAATCCCTTAATTCAATAAGCGGGAGAAATTGATAAGAATACAATTTATAGACATGTTTTAGGTTCCAAAAATAAAATTAAAAAAAAAACTGAGGGAACCAACCTTAGAAATAGCTATTTTTTCTTGAGACTTTTCACCAGAACGAAGCTTAGATGACAGAGAGAGCTGATTATACATGCAAGTGAGCAGTGTATGAAACCCAAATAAAAAGCAGATTGAGAATTATCCGAAAACCTTATAGGTGGTTCATTTCAGGCTAAAGGTTGCTGATGAATAAAGTTCAGCAAAAGTAAGATTAATACCTTATTGAGTAGCTCTGTTGGTAGTTCATCAGGAAGCCTCGTGGCTGTTGTTTGGTTCATATTCTGGAGGACGCCATTTTCCCCTTTTCTAGAAGTTACCTGAAAAGACACAGATGATTCTGCTTGCAATAATTATTTTTAAAAAATCTGTACAACAAGGAAGAACCAGTATATTCGAGAAACCTTCTTATTAGGAGCACAAGCTTTAGGTTTGTTAACGGCTTCATGTTTCTCCTCCTTTAATGAATTGATAGACTTGAAGCTATGTAGACAAAGCAAGAGGAATGGAACATCAAGAGTCGGAAGGAATGTGAAAGATTTGAAGAAAAAAAATGAGTGAAGCTAAAAGTCATAGTGTCATTACCTTCTGAGGTGTGTATTTTCATTTCTTGAAGTTGACACATACACTGCTACTTTCATTGCCTGCAAAGAGGATATTATTAACTCTTGAATCCCAAAACTAAAAAAGTAATACCATGTTGTAGAATCCAAATAGGGTTAAAACTTGAGAGAAAACTTAAAAAAATAAATAACCCACATTGTTAGATGCATGCTGCTTGGCTCTCTCAGATGTCCTCAAATGAAACACCTAAAGCAATGAAACAAAGTATCATATGTCATAAAGTTAACCAGTAAAGGGCCATGCAAGATATTTCCTAAGACTATGACAATAAAGACAATTATAAGAGGAGATAAACTAGAAAGTCCCCGTGGTCATCAAATACCTGAAACTCCGTTGGTTGATGCAGGCTTTTCTTGGGAAGGGAAAATGAAGGAGCCTCAAAAATCTATCAAGTCCAAAGAAAATATTGAGATAACACATTCAACGTCAAAGATACTTGAAACTTCTCTAAAATTTTATGATCCTGAAAATTTCAAGTGAAAATAATTTAAGATCTAAAAGTACTAACTTTTTTGTTTAAGGGGCGTGCTTTAAACAAATGGACTTTTGATTTTGCATTTTCATCTGACTCTGCCTTATCCTTAGACCTGAAATCATCACCGTTTGGCTATCAGATTTTAAGCAGAGCACATAAACATAATCTTGAGACAAATGACAGAAAAGAAAAACAATAGGAAATCAATTGCACCTATTTCTCTGAGCTCTTCTTGCTGTTTGTAGCTCTGGTTCTCTTGGAACTGTTACTTTGGGCTTAGTCTGAATACCATCAAAGGATTGGATCTGGACAACAAACTCAAAGTTTTTAGAAAACTGACAATACTGATAATGTTAACTCAATTGTTATTACAGATTTGTTGTCCCTGCAAAGACACACACATGCTAATGGCATGTTTGAATAAGACGTAATTAGTTGGTAACAAAAGAAAAATACTATTGACATTACTCATTAGTCTAAACATAAAACACTTTCTTAATTCTACAACTTACTGTTTTTGGTTCCTTGTGCACAAACTTTGATTGATGCTTCAAATGGGCAACCTGCTTTGCAAAAATTAGAATTATCAAGCATCCTCTTAGGCCAAAATTAAGGTTTACCAAACAAAATTGAGCTATATATGAATGTTCAAATAAAACAAAAAACAACAGTGAAGTGGCATGTAACAACTAACAAAAAAACCAAAGCAGAAACACAAATGTATGCCATGCCCATGATACATACAAGTAAGAAGTAAAAGCAGAGGGAATAACCATATCATAAGCCAAATTACAGCTTGGGTTACAATATACTCTTAACCTTAACATATTCAAAGAGTACATTGCTTTCCCAGAATCCCTCTCATTTTTTTTGACAAATCCTAAATCTAATCCTAATCCTACCTAGAGGGTAGGGGAAGGGAAATGCTCCTAGTGGGTCTAGAACCCATGATCTAAAGGAAAAAGAGGGAACAAGGTCCAAACTTATATCAGATAAACATAAGTGATGGCACCTTGCATACGTAACCAACTTCCAGCTTTTGCCTTTTGGTAGCATCGTCTTCATTGCAGGAACGACTCTTATTGAATCTGTCAGCAATCTTTTGTAACCTGTGTAGTAAAGGAACCAACAAGTAAGAACCTTTTATTATATCATGACTCCAATAGACAATTAACCTTGCATTTGGAGCCAAAATTCATATTAAAACAGAGTTCTAACTACCAAATGTCAGCATATAATGGCATCCAACAACAATAGAGTAACACCTTTTCTGAAATTGATTGGAAGGAACTGTTTTAGACTGGTTTTGCTTTGCCAAGTAACTTGCTGTAGGTTTCATCAACCTTGAACTCTTAGATGGAGATGACTTGATCCCAGAATCAGTTTTAGCCCCCATATTACCATCGGAAGACATATCACATGTTTCTGATCCACAAATAAAAAAGAGGGAAAAGAACATTAGTACATTGAATTTCTAGGCTCTTTTTTTGCAGTTTAATAAGAAAAACTCTTCTTCAAAAAGAAACCGTATTCATCCCTACCAATGATTCTACAAAATCAAGCAAAAGTTACAAAGAAAAGTAACAATTATAAACAGCCATGCTAATTAAAAAAAATAAAAAAATGATAAAGAAAAGAATATACCATTATATTCATCGCACTCTGTTGATCCATTGCCATATTCTCCATTTCCACTTATATCACATCTCCACTTCAACTTTATTACAAAAGCTGGAAAACAAAATAATTGTATGATTATCAGAAGAGTTGACACTAAAAGGTTTGTGACTGATATCACAATGATTCCATTATAAACAAACACGGGAAAAGGCTTACGCGAAGGTGGATAGCTTCCAGCTGAATCGAACCAGAGTTCGGCTTCTTTAGCCTCCGAATCAGTTTCTAGGCAACTGAAATCATAGCATTGCGGTGCATCAAACTCGTAATCAAGATCAAAACATTGCCCAGCCTCAATCGATTCTTCGATGGAATAAAACTCCTCTTCTATTACTTGACCGATCCCATTAACCATTTCTTCTTTCTTCCTTTGGTTTCAAACAAATCTGCTCAGCAGACCCACTGCACTTAAATCACCTGCAATTAAAGGTAGAAGGAATAAAAATATATAGGAATGCCCAAAATTCAAAAATTCCTTTCCATTGTTACGTGCAATCTTTGATTACCAAATCTCGAAATATCTCTATTTCTTTTTCCGTATTCCTTTAAAAACTGGAGCGCGTTGATTTGTTTGTATCCCCAGTAACCAACAAAGAAGAAATAGTCACGAACTTGCGAACTTTTTCTCAAAATTGAGAGAAAGTTCTCAAAAGTTTCAAAGTTCCATTGAATTTGGCGCCTTTCCTCCCTTCTCTCTCTGTGTCTCCAAGTCAGAGCAAACTAGGAAACAAGGAGAAAAGAAAAGAAATTGATTGAATGATTTGATTGAAACCCTAATTCTGTAAGAATATGGAAGGGATGGTATAATTCTAAAATTGCTTCGTTGTATCGAACGGAACGGCGAGAATATCGGCCGATGAACGAAGGAAAAAAGCACGAAACGGATGAAACGCCAGCAAGGCAAAATCAAACTAATTCCCTTTTTATAGAAACACCTCTAGAATCGGTGGGGTCCACATTCTGTTCGTGTAATTTTATCTATTTCAAATTAAGACAACTACAATCAATATAATCTGTGTAATTATAGTAAAAATCAATTAAAAATGATTAATTTCATTAATAACAAATCATTAATATATAAACAAATAAAATAATTATTGAAAGTAATTATTAAATTCGGTGAAATTATAATAAAGCTTTAATCTTACTTGGCGGTTAAACATAAAACTTTGGTGCAAATGGGTTTTTTAGTTTAATTCTTAGTAGAGACAGTTTTATTTAATTTTTTATTCTATAAGAATTTTCCTTAACTTAAATATTAGTTTAGTTAAAAAAAAATATCTTGATAATAACAAATTTTGATTGAAATTCAGACAAAACTGGTTCCGACATTAACTTCACGACTGTTCATTTGGTTTGTCAATTTTCTTGTCGGAAACGACACAACTTGGTAATAACATTTTTTAGATTTATACAGTTTGGACTTTGGAGAACAGACAGATAGAGAACGCTCCTCGGAATTTAAAATCCACAAAGAGGTTTATAATTATAAATATATAATCCAATTATTAAATGAAATTTATTTTTAATGATCTTAGGATGAATATTATTATTTTAAAAATTTGATTTCAGATAATTTATTTGCAAATTGCGTGTTCTTGAAATATTTATTTATATTTAATTTTTGTATTTTTTAAGTATTTATTCTAAATATTATCTTCCGTAAGAAACTTAAACAAATTTATTATATCATCTTAAGATTCGAAAAGTAAAGTTTGAATTTATGAGAATTTTTGAAACGTTTAGTAATAATACTAACATCTATAATTTGTGTAAAATTGTTAAGAATTTATTCAAAAGATTATATGTTTATAAGTGAATTAAATAGTTTTGTAAAAAAAATAAGAGTGCAAAGAAATCTCATTAATGATTTAAGAAAATTATTTTAAATAGAGTGGATAGATGTTTTATGCTTGACTCTCCATTTAATTTATTGCCTTTGATTTAATATTTTACTCGAACTAATAAAATATAAAAAATTAATTATTTAACTCGTTCCAAATAAACTCTTTAAAAATTACTCAATTATTTTGTTGTCACAACTAATGTTTCTTAAAACAAAAATCTCAAGTTCCTATTTTTTAGATGTCTTTAAGCTTTTTCTTAAAGAATAACTAGTATTTAGTTTAGTTAACATCGATTTTTTATATATAAATCTTAGAGTTTTGAAATTTTATAATTTAGTTTGATAAAAATAACTTTATCGTATATTTTTTAAATATAATTTGTTAAAATTTTGAAATATGTTTTATAAATATCTGTTAAATTTATTTTTCAAGTAAATAAAAAGTAATTAATAAGTCATACATAATATTTTTTAGTACACGATACTATCACGACCCGAATTTCAGGACTCGATATCAGGTTAACCCATGACATGGGCTTTGTGTTTGGGCCTTGAGGGTCTTATTGAGTTTTGGTTTAGGCTTAGGTAGAGTGTTAGCTGAGGGTTTTGGGGGTATCTTGCCTTTTTGGATGGGAAAGAGGATGATGGAGTTTAATTTTCTACACTTGAAAATGAGATCACCCTCACCTTTATTGTTTTATCTCTTCTTTCAAACCCTCTTCACCCCAAAAACTTCACCACCAAAGGTTAGATTTTGAGGCTTGAATTTGCTTCTCACGTTTTATGGTAAGAGAAGTTTTTGTTCTACTCTGATAGATCTTTCTAGCAAGATAAGTTTTGTTTCAAGTGGTGGAGATAAGATTTTAAGGGGGGGTTAGGGGAAGAACGAGAATGAGTTTTGGTAAGCTTTGGAATGATTAGGATTTGTTTTTAGCTTCCTTAAGTCACCCTTCCAGAATGGTAACTCGTGGCAATCTTCTCTTGTAATGAGGGAGCTTGGTGAGTCACCTACAAGTTTTGGCAAGGAGAAGGCTTAAGGTTTTCGGTTAAGGGTTTCATCAGTTCATTTTGGAGGTTGGTAAACTTTCAAATCCTATATTTTTCATGTGTATCATCTTTACATGCATGTTTGATTGAGGTTAGAGCTTTTGAATGTATTAATGGTGGATTGTTATATGGGTGTTCATATGGGTTAAAATTGATTAGAAACTCACCTAAATATTTCCAATAATTGGTAGGAATATTTTTAAAATTATATTTGGGGGTCAAAAATAAGGGAATTCCGAGCTCTAAATCGTATTTTCTAGGTGTTGGTACTGGTACTTGGGTTTTGGGATCGGTATGCCCCTGGTAAGATGGTCAATTACTCTCAAGGGTATTGGTACGAACATGGGTGTACCGATCCTAGCTCGATAATTCAAATTTCAATGACTGTTTTTGGTATCGATACACCAAATGGTGTATCGGTACGGGCTTGAGGATCGATACTCAATATATGTGTACCGATACTGAGTATCGGTACATAGGTAAACGTATCGGTACACCATGTTGGATGAATTGCATCAAATGAAAAATTGGTATCGATATGCAAGGGGTATCGGTACGGTAAGGGTCTATACAGGTACCAGTAGAGCAATCTGCCCAAATTTTTAAGGTTTGAGTTTTGGGATTTAATAATTTATGTTATGCGTTCCTATATGTTAATTAAGTTATAAAATGAATATTAAAACATGAAATTGGAGTCTTTGGTGATGATATGATGATTTATGTCTTGTATGCTTGGTTTTTGGATTGGTTGTTGTATAGAGTGATATAGGGATCCTTAGTGGATCATCTTGTGTGGTTTGTGTCTTTGATTGGTGGGATCTAGATACCTAGTGAGAATGTTGCAATACAATGAAGGTCATCTGATGTGAGATTCCGTGTGATGTATTGAAGGCCATCCGATGTGAGATTTTGGCTGATGACTTTGCTCGATGTGAGATTTCAAGCCCCACTCGATGTGAGTGATAAGTGTTCAACTCACTATCACTTTTTACACTTTTCATAAGCATTAATCATCAATTCTATACCTACTTGGACCAATGCATATACTTAATATGATATATTTAGGGATTATGCTATTAAAGATAATATTTATAGAAAAGACATACTTTACTGCAATTTTATGTCTGTGCAGGAAAAAGTATTGTCGTGGCAGTAAACTGAGGCCGGGGCAGCAGAGGAAAAGTGGCAATATGGTGGGCAAGCTGAGAAGAAAATTGAGGAGAACGTTGCTAGACAAGAAGCCTAATGATCGGAGCTGAACAACACAAGGAAAGCCCAAAGACAAGGCCACGCGGGAAAGCCTTCTAGAAGAATTAAACTTGGAAATATTTGACCTATGTACATGACTTGTTCCCTACTCCAAGTTGTATTCTACTTAGGAAAGGTTTGCCTTAGGCCAAGCCTATATAATGCATAGCCGTCCAAGGGAATATGACAGCCGAATTGAGAGAGTTCACCCTAGGAATCATTGTTGTTCTTCTTTCCATCATGTTCTAAGCTTTCTTAGGGTTTAGGTGAAGGTTGTTAAGTATTAGTGAAAAGAGATTGTATCTTATTTCTTGTTTTCAATGCAATAAAATATCAAAGTTTGCTTACTGTTTGCCATTATTTGTTCTTGCATCCAAGCTCGAAAGATAAGTTTGTAAGTAATCTATTTATCTAGACTCGGGAGAGTTAGATTTACGAAATGAGTAAGTACGTTATTTGAATTGATTGGAAAATACTAACTCAGCCTAGGGATAGGTTGGAGTTTCAGCGGCTAAAAGAAGTGTGGGATTGGTTGTTGGTTATAGTTGATTAACGTCGGGAGATATCATCAAGGACTTGTCATCAATAGTGTTTCGACTTAGGGATAAGTGAAACCATCAAAGGACACTTTGCCGAACTTTGGTAAAATCTACCCAAGAGCAAGGGATTGTCGCGACAGAGAACACTATCCCTGTCGAGATAGTAATCTGCAGTACTGCCGAGACATTGTAGTACAATTGCATTGGACAGAAACAGATCAATCAAATCTACTATACAACACAACTGGATTCTGCCCTCTTTCTCAATTTGATCTCATTCTTTTTATTTA
The DNA here is from genome assembly GCA_035048815.1 of Abelmoschus esculentus. Lineage (NCBI taxonomy): Eukaryota > Viridiplantae > Streptophyta > Magnoliopsida > Malvales > Malvaceae > Abelmoschus > Abelmoschus esculentus. The sequence goes on along the minus strand of JAUCBN010000007.1, from coordinate 12,120,659 downwards.
GCCTTCTTTAATTACTTTATTTAGTTTAATCAAAACTCAACTACTTGTGTTCTTTATTTCTTTTTATAGAGCAAGAAGACAAAAGAAAACATATTGAATACAGTAATCCCTGTAGAGACGATATCTGATTTACTCATCACTTTATTACTTGGCGATGTGTTCACTTGCACAGAATTATGCATATTTAGTACGCATCAAGTTTTTAGTGTCGTTGCCAAGGATTGACAACTAAATTTTGTTTTCTTTATTTTCTTGATTTTTAGTTATTTTATTTTTAATTTTTATTTTACTTAGTTTATTTTTTGTGTATGACTAGAGCCAACCCAAGCAATCCATTGTACGAGATTGATCCAGAAATCGAACGTACCTATCAAGGGTTGATGAGACAGATCCAAGGAGCCATGACAGTAAATCAAAAATATCAGAATTTACCTGCCGGCAATGGAGGCCTTCCATAGCCACCACTGCCGCGACAGTTAACTGTCAGAGATTTCCTGGTGGAAGATCTGAATGGATTGAACCCTAGAGTTGTTACACCAAAAATAGAAGCAACCCACTTTGAGCTGAAACCTGTGATGTTCAATATACTTAATATTATTGGACAATTTAGTGGGTCTGCAACTGAAGATGCCAGACAACATCTCAAGTCTTTCATGGAAGTTTGCAACTCATTCAAAATTCAAGGAGTCCATAAAGATATTCTGAGATTAAAACTTTTCCCCTATTCACTAAGGGATAGGGCTAAGACCTGGTTAAATAGCATTCTGGCAGGATCTATAGGATCTTGGAGTGAACTCTTCCGAGAATTCATTACGCGTTTTAATCCTATCAACTTATATGATCGAATTCTTAATTAAATTACCTCTTTTCGATAGGCTTATAATGAACCAATGTACGAGGCATGAGAGCGCTAAAGAGAGTTACTGCATAAGTGCCCATTGCATGGATTTACACTATAGATACAAGTAAACATGTTCTACAATGCCACTAATGCCCCAACATGGATGATGTTAGATGCCTCGACAAATGGAACACTCCTCGATAAAGCTCCGGAAGAAGCTATTGAGATTCTGAACAAACTCGCAAGGAACGATTTTCAATTCCCTACTTCTAGGCGAGGAGGAGTGAGACGCTAAGCCACAGTGAATGAAATAGAAACTACCAACTCGGTGGCAGCACAATTGGCCTCTTTAACCAAGATGGTTCAGAATATGTAGTTGCAACAAAATACTCATGAGGTTAAAATGATCAATTCTTCTGAGTATATGAAAGATGAGGAATCTGGTTTTTATGTGGGAAACTACAACCAGAATAATAATATGATGTCCAACACATATAATCCGATATGGAAAAGGCACCCAAATTTTTTAGGGAGTAATCTTAATAATGCCTTGAATCCTACTAATCAAGCCTCAGGTTATCAGAATCCACTGCCGCAGCAGCAGGTTCAACAGTTAATGCCGTAGCAGCAGATGCATCAGCAGCAACCCATGAATTCACTAGAAAGTTCTCTTAAAGCCTTCATGATGAAAACAAAATCATATATGGCTGAGAATAGTAATTTCATGAAGAGAACTGACGACTTCATGAATAGAACTAAGATGATGATCTAAAACCAAGAGGCAACTATTAAATCACTAGAAACCCAAGTTGGTCAGTTTGCTTAAAGACAGAATACTAGACCACAAGGAGGATTACCTAGCAATACTGAAGTTGCTAAAGGAATGGGCCATGAACAATGCAAAGCAATCACTACAAGAAGTGGCCTACAACTTAAAGAGACATTAGGCAGTTCAGCAAACAAAGTTCCACTAACAACACAAGAGGAATCAAAAAAAGAGGACTTGGATGCTGAACAAATTGAGAACACTACCCCAGCAGAGAGCTCGATAGCACCTCAGTAAGCTGCCGAGACAGCGATAAGCAAAGTTGTTCCAGGTATTAAATTTTAAACCAATGAGACCCTGGAAGAGATGAGACCACCACCATCTTTCCCACAAAGGTTGAAAAAACAAAAACAGGACCATCAATTCAAAAAATTTCTAGACATCTTAAAGCAAGCCCACATCAACTTACCTTTTGTTGAGACAATTGAACAAATGCCTAATTATGCTAAATTCTTGAAGGACATTGTGTCTAAAAGAAAAAGGCTTGGTGAGTTTGAAACAGTGGCATCAACTAAAGGATGTATGACAATGCTACACAATCGCATTCCACCAAAATTGAAGGATCTTGGATGCTTTACAATACCTTGTGCAATTGGTAACCACTATGAAGGTAAGGCCCTATGCGACCTTTGAGTAAGCATCAATCTAATGCCCAAGTCTGTCTTCCAAAAGCTTGGAATTGGAAGGACAAAACCTACTACTATGATGCTCCAACTTGCGGGTCGATCATACGTACAACCAAAGGAAAAATCGATGACATATTGGTAAGAGTAGACAAATTTATTTTTCTTATTGATTTTCTTATCCTTGATTGTGAAGCAGATGATAATGCATCGATCATCCTTGGGAGACATTTCCTTGCCACTAGACGTATGCTCATAGATTTGGAAAATGGAGAGTTGACAATGAGAATCAATAACCAACAAGTCAAACTCAATGTCTTCCACAATTTGAAAAGATATGATGATACAGAAGAGTGCAAAGTCCTCCACACAACAGATGCAGGCACCAAGATATCTTGCTTCAGCAGTCACTACCTTGGTAGCATGGTCGGCAGAATATTTGGCAAGAAGATTAAACCAGAGATTGAGGCAGCAAACAGAGAAAGACAGTGTCCAGACACATACAATTCTGAATTCAAAGAGAATGGGCATGTACCAGAAGGGAATGGTTAACATCTGAATGATAATTTTGGCCAACATGAGACAATCACCTTAGGAGATGCATTTGCATGCACTCCCCCAGTGATATAATCTCTTTCCCTTCTTTTTATTATTATAGTAGGATTATTTAGTTTAGAGCATATTATTATTAATTTTTATCTTTAATTATTTGCTTGTTTAATTATTTACTTTTTTAGGACAATAAAAGCAAGATTAAAGGGAAAATAGTTCGCAACAGGAATTATGCCGAGACAGTAAACAATGTCAGAGCCGTAACAGTTCCAACAAGCAGAAATAGCGTAACGACTATCTGCCGAGATTCCCACCGCGGTAGTAAATGCGAATGTGTAGTAAAAATTAAAATGGCTACAAAACGGCTAGTGGTTAAAACGATCACACTGTCGAGGCCTATATAAGCAATCTCTTCCTTTTGAATTATTCACTCTTACAATCTTGTTTCTTTAGAATTGATTACTCTCTCTTGCTATATTCTTTGCAATCTCAAAGCTCTCTTACTTTTTTCAGAAACATTCCAAGATTCTCTCCAAAATCTTCAAGAAAGTCTCCACTGCTCATCTATAGCAACTTACACCTGATTCGCCCCTATCGCCGCTGAAGAACGCTTTAACAGGTCTTTCATCTCTAGGCAATTGTGGGAGGAACAAGGGTTCCAACACATTGATGTGGAGAATTTCGGCATTTAACATTACTTGTTCGACAGAATCAAGTATAAAAAATGGCAACTCTATTATCTGCAACCCGAACAAGCCAATGCCACGATTGTGCGAGAATTCTATGCACACTGGCCAAGCAAAGACTCACTCTATGTCCACTACCAAGGCATGCCAGTTCGCCTTGATGCCGAGACAATTAACCAGTTCTTTGAGATATCCACTCTGAATTTATGGAGGAAGTAACAGACCAAGATTAAGAATTCATCAAAGATGACCTTTGCTATGAAGGCATGAATTGGGAGACCGGAGCCCATAAAAGATTGGTGGCTCGGCAAAACATCAAGCCCGAGGCAAAGATATGGACAACATTTGTCAAGCGACGCCTTATCCCTATATCACACAATAACACGGTCGATCGAAGAAGATTGGTTCTAATCTAATCCATCATCAACAAAAGGAGGATCAATGTGGGAGAAGTCATTCTACGTGAAATATACAAGTGCGGTAAGAAAAAAAGAGGACCCTTAAATTTTCCATGTTTGATTACATGTTTGTGTATTGCTGCAGGTGTACCAATAGAAGATAATGATGAAATCACAACTCAGAAGAAAGGATGGACTAGAGACTTTTGCCACAAAGTGATGCAAATCACTTAGGCAGAACCTGTCAAGACAACACCACAGCCCTACACTGTCGAGACTTCTGTCAGGACCCAATACACAACAGACACAGCTGGTGTTTCCCGCACTGCTGTCGCAGTAGAGCCCTACCAGGAGATCCTCCAAAAAATAGCAGCCATAGACCTTCGACAGCAACGGTACATGGAGTATCAGAGGGATTTCAACACTGCCTTAGCCCAGATGATGAGCAACAACTTCCCAAACCAAGGAGTACAGTTTTTGGATTTTCCTCCCAACATATTTGTCACAGCATCACCTTATACCGAAACAACCCTAGCCCCAAGAGGGCCGAGACCATTCTTCCCTACTGGGTCACAAAGACCGTTCGATGCTGCTGGCCCATCTAGGGCAGGTTACCCCGTCGCGACATCATCTGCCAGCAGAAGACCTTTAAAGAGTAGGGCAGTCTTCAGCTCCCTACCGAGATCTATGGCCAGCCTCTTGGCAGAAATTTATGCTTACGTCCATCAAAGTTCGTCCACTACCACCCAGCATGCCACGACAGAAGCAATAGATGCCAAAACAAGAGGGACAAATATAATGATCACTGAAGAAGTTGTCGAAGAAGAAGAATAGGAGAAAGTCAACACTCCTTTGCAAATGACACCACCCAGTAGAGTTCAGTTGCCCCGATAAGCAAAAACACAGCAATCACCAGCACAAGGATCTAGAATGAAAGATTCGGTAGGGAGGCCTAAAAAGAAGATAGTTAGTAGCAGCTCTTCGAAGTCCTTATGATTTTTTATGTTACTTTTATAATTGCTTGTTTATTTTATATATTTTATTGCCTATTGTTTGCCCCTAATTTAAGCATTGAGGACAATGCTTGGTTTGAGTTTGGGGTGTAGAGCCACTGTTGAGGCAATCCACTATCGTGACCTTGCCATGAAAAGGGAGTTTTTAGTGATAAAATTTTTATTTTTATCCAACACTTTACTTGAATTTATTGTCCATACTCTTGCATTGCCCATCATCAGGTATTGTTTTAGTTTATTCTTTTAAGGCAATATAAATCTTTCTCCTTACCGTAGATAGGTTCTGTTTTGAAGGCTTAATTCTAGGATACTTAAGGAGAAAAACTTAGAAGCTTACTATAAGGTTGAACTTAAAACACTTTTGGGACTTGTTTGGCTATAGGAATTCTTTTAATAAACTTAGGTGATAAAGACTTAGATATTTGAAAAGGTAACTAGAGGTGCCTATAACTTGCTCTAGGAAATACTCTTCTTCATTCTAGAGGTGCCCGAAATTGGCCCTAGTATGCTTAAAAGAATAGAAAAAGAAATAAGAAAATAAGAAGGAGAAAACACAATCCTTGAGGTACCCGAAATTGACTCAAGAAATTGTTGTTTTAAGAAGAGTACACTAAATCCAAGTCTATTTGTCTTGAACTTAGAGTTTATCTAAGAAGGCCCTTAATCAAACTTATCTAGAAAAACGCACACACGCATAAAATCTTATAGTTTGTCTTCTAGGTAAACCCTTAGGTAACTGAAAGGTTAAGTCTAAAGAATAGACATAGTTATGGTGGGGAGAATAGATAGAAACATAAGACCAAGAGAGAATAGAGTTTGACAAATTGATGGTTTCCATTGCTTGATGACAAACAATAGTTCGAGTTTGAGGGTGTGATAAGTGCTCAACTCACTATCACTTTCTTCACTTTTCATGGGCATTAATCATCAATTCTACACCTACTTGGACCAATGCATATACTTAATATGATATATTTAGGGATTATGATAAGTGCTCAACTCACTATCACTTTCTACACTTTTCATGGGCATTAATCATCAATTCTACATCTACTTGGACCAATGCATATACTTAATGTGATATATTTATGGATAATGCTATTAAAGATCACATTTATAAAAAATGCATATTTTACTGCATTTTTATGCTGTGCACGAATAAGTATTGCCGCGGTAGCAAACTGGGGCCAAGGCAGAACCTGATGCCGAGGTAGCAGAGAAAAAATAGCAACATGGTAGGCAAACTGGGGACAAAAATGAGGAGAATATTACTGGACAAGAAGCCCAAGGATCGGAGCTGGACAACACAAGGAAAGCCCATAGACAAGGCCACGCGGGAAAGCCTTCTAGAAGAATTAAACTTGGAAATATTTGACCTATGTACATAACTTGTTCCCTACTCCAAGTTGTATTCTACTTAGGAAGGTTTTTCCCTAGGCCAAGCCTATATAAGACACAACTATCCAAGGGTATGGGAGACACATTAGGCTCATAGCTTATAATATAGAATTAGATTTAGGTTTTCTTTTCTACATTATTTTGTTTAGGCTAAGGTAAAGGTTGTAAAGTTTTAGTGTGAGGAAGTCAAACTTTGTTTCTTGTTCTTAATACAATAAAATATCGAAGTTTTCTTATCCATTGTTATTCCTTGTTCTTGCATTCAAGCTCGAGAGAGAAGTTTGTGAGTGATCCATTTATCTAATATCGAGAGAGTTAGATTCACGAAAGGGATAAGTACGGTGTTTCAATCGGAAAACATTAACTTGGCCTAGAGATAGGTTAAGAGTTTCAGCAGCTAAGAGAAATATGAGATTGATTGGTGATTATAATTGATTCACGTCGAGAGATATCATCAAGGACTGGTCATCAATAGTATTTCGACTTAGAGATAAGTAGAATCGTTAAAGGACACTTTGCCGAACTTTGGTAAAGTCTGCCCAAGAGCAAGAGATTGTCACGGCAGACGAAAGACTTCACTGTCGAGGCAGTAATCTGCAGTCCTGCCGAGGCAGTGTTGTACAATTGCATTGGACAAGAACAAGTTGATCAAATCCACTATACAACACAATTGGATCCTGACCAACTTTCTTATCTTATTTTTCTATCTTTATTTAGTTATTATCATTTAGTTAAATCATAATCCAATTCACTTGTGTTTTTTATTTTCTTTTACAGAGCAAGAAGATCAAAAGAAGACATATTAAGTATATCAATCCCTGTGGAGAGGATACACGATAATGCTTATCACTTTATTACTTGACGATGTGTACATTTGCACTATAATTGCGCATATATAGCACGCATCAGATTATACTATTAAAGATAATATTTATAGAAAATACATACTTTACTGCAATTTTATGTCTGTGCAGGAAAAAGTATTACCGCGATAATAAACTGAGACCGAGGAAGGCCTCATGCCGAGGTGGCAGAGGACAAATGAAAATATGGTGGGCAAGTTGAAAAGAAAAATGAGGAGAACGTTTTTGGATAAGAAACCCAAGGATCGGAGCTGAACAACACAAGGAAAGCCCAAAGACAAGGCCACGCGGGAAAGCCTTTTAGAAGAATTAAACTTGAAAATATTTGACCTATGTACATGACTTATTACCTACTCCAAGTTGTATTCTACTTAGGAAAGGTTTGCCCTAGGCCAAGCCTATATAAGGTATAACGGTCCAAGGTAAGAGGAGAGTCGAATTGAGAGAGTTCACCCTAGGAATCATTGTTTTTCTTCTTTCCATCATGTTCTAAGCTTTCTTAAGGTTTAGGTGAAGGTTGTTAAGTATTAGTGAGAAGAGATTTTATCTTGTTTCTTGTTTTCAATGCAATAAAATAACAAAGTTTGCTTACTCTTTGCCATTCTTTGTTCTTGCATCCAAGCTTGGGAGAGAAGTTTGTAAGTAATCTATTTATCTAGACTCGGGAGAGTTAGATTCACAAAAAGAGTAAGTACGATATTTGACTTTATTGGAAAATAATAACTCGGCCAAGGGATAAGTTGGAGTTTTAACGGCTAAAAGAAGTGTATGATTGGTTGTTGGTTATAATTGATTAACGTCGGGAGGTATCATCAAGGACTAGTCATCAACAGTGTTTCGACTTAGGGATAAGCAAAAATATCAAAGGATACTTTGCCGAACTTTGGTAAAATCTGCCCAAGAGCAAGGGATTGCCGCGACAGAGAACACTATCGCTGCCGAGATAGTAATCTGTAGTACTGCCGAGACAGTGTAGTACAATTGCATTGGATAGAAACAAATCAATCAAATCTACTATACAACACAACTGGATTCTGCCCTCTTTCTCAATTTAATCTTATTCTTTTTATTTAGCCTTCTTTAATTATTTTATTTAGTTTAATCAAAATTCAACTACTTGTGTTCTTTATTTCTTTTTACAGAGCAAGAAGACAAAAAAAGACATATTAAGTACATCAATCTCTGTGAAGACGATATCTGATTTATTCACCATTTTATTACTTGGCGACGTGTTCACTTGCATAAAATTGCGCATATTTAGCACGCATCAGTGAGATTACTAGTGAAGATTTGAGGTGAGATTCTGAGTATATTAGCTCGATAAGAGATTCTGAGCAGCCCAATTTGACGAGTGAGTCTCCCAGTATTGGGTTGGCATTGGGTCTCACTATTGAATTGGTTATTTTATGTTTTGGTTGTGTTTGCCATATCATGTGTTTAGGCGATTATGGTAGTGCCAATGCTTCATATCATGTCATCATTCTCATCAAGCATGTGCATAGTTATGATTCACTTGAAGCATAGTCGATAGGTTGTATACCCACTAAGCTTTAGTAGCTCAGCATTTTTGGAATGTGTTTTCGTTTGTAGAAAAGTAGACGAACGGACGGATGTGGCGGATAACCATCATCGCGAGACTTCATCATTGACTGGTTGGTAGAGTACAATTGGTAAATTAATGGGCTATGTATTCGTAGGATCCTTGTTGTAATTTGTAACTCTATTTTGTTTAAATTATTAAAGTCAAATACTTTATCGGTTTGTATTGAAGATCCTAATTATTTTTTATTTACTAAACTACTTTTGATATTTAATATTGTTTTTAATTACATGTCATGATTGATGGTATGTTTTGGAATTGACTTGAAAAGTGAAAAATTTTATGGAAACGGGTTAAGTTTGTAGCCCAAATGTGGCACCCGGGTTCGGGGTGTTATATTTAGCCGTATAAGAGCTTAGCTTTAGTCTGTTCTAGGATATCAATGGGAAAGAGTCGGGTGTGGTAACAAGTGTGTAGTGAATACATGTCTATGTGTCTAAGTCGTACTTGAAAAAGCTGAATTTTGATGGTGTAAACCTTTTTGTTTGATTGTGTAGAAGTGAATCATACCTAAGAGAGCCAGAGACTTTGAGGAAAGCTTGGGTTCCCATTGGTGAAGGCTCAGAAGTCCTGCTTTTATGATGAAGCATTCGTCTATCCAGCTTTTTCCAAATTGTAGTATTTAAGATGTCGATCCCACGAGTATTGGCATTACTTACGTAATTTATTATTCCTGTACAATGGAAAAAATAAAAACAAAAATAATTAAGTTTGAATTGTAACTAAGAAAACTACTTAAAATAATAAAGATAAGTGATCAAGAAATCAAGGATGAAAAAGTGGGACAAGTTAGAGTGCTTCATAGTATAGAATCAGAATGTAATTATCTCGTTCTTATAATGTAATAGGTTTGAACTGCCGCATCGACGGGTCGCACTAAGGGTCGCCGTAGTTGCCTAGGCGGAGTTATGCCTTGTTGACAATTTAACAACTTATAGTTCGACAAAGCATCCTTGTATGTCTTCTTCCTTATCCCTAAGCGAAGAGAACTATTGAAACTCATGTCTTGATGATACCTCCCAGCGTGAATCAAGGGTGAATGACAACCAAACACATGCGTCTTGTTAGTTGCTGAAATCTTGGGCGGTTAATCTCTTAACCAGATTAGTAGATGCCCTTGAGCAAAGACCGCATTCTCTAATTTCGTGAGCCTAACTCTCCTGATATTAGACAAATAGATTTTCCTTCACATACTTATCATCTCGAGCTCATATGCAAAGAAAGTTAAGCGTCAATAGAGAATAAACTATGAATTCTAAAATTGCATTAATAAGAACTAAATAAATTACAAACTTTCTTCCACAACTACTCCATAATCTAACCTAAACCCTAAGGGGGCGATAGAGGAAGCTAGGGTTTTTCTATGAATACTTGATTTCGAGACACTTTCCTCTCTACATAAGCTATGGTTTATATAGGCTTGGTCTAGGGTAAACCTTTCCAAAGTAGGAATTAAACTTGGAGTAAAACACAAGTTAAGTATATAAATAAAAAATCTTTATTTTATTTCCTAGTTTATTCCATAAGGATTCTTTTCCCGCATGGCCTTTGACCTTGACTTTTCGTGTGTTTCCCAGCTCTGATTTCTATGTTGATTATCTTAAAACGTCCACCTTATTTTTCTCTTCAAATCACCTATCATATCGATATTTTTTCTTCAGGTGTTGTCGCGGTATCAGTAGCCGCTGCGCGAGTGCTCATCTGCATTTTAGCTTTGGTTTTCAGCATCCATCCTCTTGTTTGGCAACTCCTGTGATGTAGTTTCCTTTCTAAGAATGAAAACCATCAAATGCATCTGTTTTATACCAAAAAATAGATAAATTCATGAAATCGGTGTTGAGATGCTGAAACATGGAAAATACTCGGAATTATCTAATATTATACTTAAATCTGTCCTTTATTGGCAATAATTGAGTGGGAAAATGATATAAAAATTAGGAATTTTAGGTACTCATCACCCATGAAGGTAGCTTTGATGAAGATATCATGCCCGAGATAGACGGGTTCGAGGAAGGGGTTAGACAATGGTCGAATTACTTCACCCATCTGTAACGTGTAATGGATCGGATAGTAAGAGATATTTTGAGGCGTTCACATACCTCACATGAGGCACCAATCGAGAGAGTTAGTAAGCAAGGTGCTATAGGTTTCTTGGGCTCTAGCCAAGATAATCCGATGAAGACGGATTAGTATCTTCATGATACCTGGTGGATCATGTGGCAGATGAGGTTAAGGTCCGATGACAAGTTGTCTTATGTTCTGTCTTTGCTCAAGGAGAACGCGAAAGAATAGTGGGAAACCGTTAAGATGGAATGTTACCCTGATCAATCTATATGGGACAAATTCTTAGTTAAATTTGAGAAGAAGTATGTGGACGAGGTACACATCAACCAGTTAAGAGATCAATTCACCCACCTTGTTCAAGGTAACCATACAGTCTTTGAGTATGAGCAAGAGTTCCTACAGTTGAGTATGTTGTATGCACCCAAGTTGATAGCTACTGAGAGTGTGAGATGCAAGAGGTTTATGAGAGGTTTAAGAAAGGAGATCTAAACCTATCTGATATTTGCCCCACCGTAAGTGTTTTTTGAGTTAACAGCTAGTGCTAAGGCCTTAGAACAGATGCAAGGTTTGACGTATGATTCTTTGAGAGGTAAAGGAAACATCAATGGAAGGAATCAGTCCTCTAGCAGTTTACAGCCATAATCTAGGAGGGAAAGAAACCGTTTGAACCAAGGAAGGAGAGCATCGAATCAGGGTTCAAGGTTAGATTATAGGTTAGAGTTTATCGGTCGTAGGAGCACTTCATCATCATTCATGATGAGTCCCGTGAGTTCTCAAAAGAATGTGAGTCACCAGTTTGTAACCAGTATGAGTGTAGGCATCGTGGTGAGTGTTGGGGACCGAACCAGGCTTGGTTTGAGTATGGATATTTGGACCATGTTATGAAGTGTTTTCTTGTTGTTACCACTACTGTACTGATTCAGACATAGAGGACCTTCTATCCGGCTTAGAGGGGTTGAGATTTCTCTAGAGGAGGTAAGAGTCAGACCACTAACTATCAAATTAGGGGAACATTTCAGTCTATCGCTAGGGCACCAGTGAGACAATATGTAATCAAAGCTTAGGAGGAGTGTGCTTTATTGATTTTGCTTAAAGCAACAACTACCAGTCCAGTATCAAGATGGCACCATTTGAGGTGTTGTATAGGCATAAGTGTAGGACACCCTTGTGTTAGACCGAGCTCAATAAAAGAAGGATCGTGGGATCCGATCTAGTTAAGCAAATAGAGGAAAAGGTTCAGATTGTGAAGGAAAGGTTGCAAATAACATTTAATCTCTCAAAAGCTTATGTAGATAAGAGACAAAAGCATATCGAATATAAGGTTGGAGAGAAAGTATTCCTAAAAGTGTCATTGTGGAAATGGATCATTCGTTTTAGAAGGAATGACAAGTTGAGTCCAAGGTTTATTAAACTGTATGAGGTACTTGAGAGAGTTAGACCAGTGGCCTATCGGTTAGCTTTCCCTCTAGACTTAACATGTATCTATAATGTGTTCCACGTGTGGATGTTGAGACGTTATCGTTAAAATACTTCATATATTTTTTCTCTTGATGATGTTGAGATTAATACAGATTTAATTTACGAAGAGGAACCGATAATGGTACTTGACAAAGGAGTCATGAAGTTTCAAAATAAGTGTATACCCATAGTTAAGATTTTTTTGAGAAACCAAGAAGTCGAAGAGGCTACATGGGATGTTAAAAAGGACATGAGGAGACTTTATCCTTGCTTTTTTCCCCTAAATAAATTTCAAAGATGAATTTTTCTTTAAAGAGTGAGGAGTTGTCACGATCCGGGTTTTAGTACTTGGTTTTGGGTTAGTTCGGGGAATGGGCTTCGTGTTTGGGCCTTGAGTGTCTTATTGGGTTTTGGTTTTGGTTTGGGCTTGGGTAAAATGTTAGCTGTGGGCTTTTGGGGTATCTTGCCTTTTTAGATAGGGGTGAAGGAATTTAATTTTCTATACTTGGCAGAAAATGAGATTACCCTCACCTTTATTGTTTTATCTATTCTTTCATACCCTTTTCACCCCAAGAACTTTATCACCAAAGGTTAGATTTTAAAGCTTGGGTTTGTTTATCACGTTTTAAGGTAGGAGAAATGTTTGTTTTGTTTCGAAATATCTTTCTAGCAAGATAAGTTTTGTTTCAAGTGATGGAGGTAAGGTTTTGAGGGGTTTGGGGGAAGAAAAAGAATGAGTTTTGGGAAGCTTTAGAATGGTTAGGATTCATTTTTAGCTTCTTTAAGTCACTCTTATAAAAAGGTAACTAGTGGTAATCTTGTTTTATGGTGAGGGAGATTGGTGAGCCATCCACAAACTTTGGCAAGGAGAAGGCTTAAGGATTTCTGTTGGGGGTTTCATCAGCTAGTTTTGGAGGTTGGTATATTTTCAAATTCTATGTTTTTAATGTGTATCATCTTTACATGCATGTTTAATTGGTATGTGATAGTTTGGTTGAGGTTAGAGCTTTTGAATGCATTAATGGTGGATTATTATATGGACGTTAATATGGGTTAAAATTGATTATGAACTCACCTAAATGCTTCTAATAACTTGTAGGAATGTTTATAGATTGATAGGATTGCATTTGGAGTCGAAACAGGGAAATTTCGAGCTATAGATTTTGTTTTCTAGACGTTAGTAACGATACTCAAGTTTGGGTATCGTTACACCCCCTAATAAGATGGTCAATTCCTCTTAGGATTATCGGTACGACCATAAGACATACCATACAGGGTTGATAATTCAAATCCAATGACCATTTTTGGTATCGGTATATCAAAGGGTGTATCGGTACTAGCTTGGGGACCGATACTCAATATATGAGTATCAATACTGGTATCGGTATGTTAGGTAAGCGTATCGATACACCATGTTGAGTGAATTGCATAGAATGCAAAATTAGTATCGATATGCAAGGGAGGATTGGTTATCTAAAAGGGGTATCGGTACAATAGTGGTCCATACTGGTACCAACAGAGTAATCTACCCAAGTTCTTAAGGTTTGAGTTTTAGGGTTCGATAATTTAAGCAATGGGCTCCTATGTGTTAATTAAGCTATAAAATAAATATTAAAACATGAAATTGGAGTCTTTGGTGATGATATGATGATTTATGTCTTATATGCTTGGTTTTTGGATTGGTTGTTGTATAGAGTGATATAGGGATCCTTGGTGGATCATCTTGTGTGGTTTGTTTCTTTGTTTGGTGGGACCCAGATACTCAGTGAGAATGTTGCAACACAATGAAAGTCATCCGATGTGAGATTTCAGGTGATGTATTGAAGGTCATCCGATGTGAGATTCCAGGTGATGTATTGAAGGTCATCCGATGTGAGATTTCAGGTGATGTATTGAAGGTCATCCGATGTGAGATTCTGGCTGATGACTTTGCTCAATGTGAGATTTTGAGCCCCACTCGATGTGAGATTACTATTGAAGACTCGATGCGAGATTCCAAGTATATTAGCTCGATAAGAGATTCCGAGCAGCTCAATATGAGATTATGAGTTGGGTGAGTCTCCTAGTATTGGGTTGGCACTGGGCCTCACTTCTAAATTGGTTATTTTATGCTTTGGTTGTGTTTGTCGTATCATGTGTTTAGGCGATTATGATAGTGTCAATGTTTCATATCATGTCATCATATTCTCATCTAACATGTGCATAGTTATGATTCACTAGAAGCATAGTCGATAGGTTGTATACCCATTGAGTTTTAGTAGCTCAACATTTTCGGAATGTGATTCTGTGCGTAGGTAAGTAGACAGACGGACGAACATGGAGGAGCACCATCATTATGGGACTTCATCATTGACAGGTTGGTAGAGTATAATTGCTAGATTAGTTGGCTATGTATTTATAGGATTCCTGTTGTAATTTGTAACTTTATTTCATTTAAATTTTCAAGGTTAAATGCTTTATCGGTTTGTATTGAAGCTCCTAATTATTTTGGATTTACTAAACTACTTTTGATATTTAATATCGGTTTTAATTACATGTCATGATTGATGGTATATTTTGGAATTGACTTAAAAAATGAAAAGTTTTATGAAAACGGGTTGGGTTTGTAGTCCGAATGTGGCACTCGGATTCAGGTGTTATAAATACTTATTTTTACATTATACAATATTTAAAATTAGTTATAAGTTAAATCAAAAATTAAATTAAATTTGAGCAATCATGTTTTTAAACTTGTGAACCATAAATTATACAAATACTATAATTCAAATTAATTTTAAATTTTTTGTTTTGTGATGCTCATCTCCATAGACAACAAATAAAAATATATATTCTAAAATAAGCAAGTTTAAGTACGAATCTGGATAAAAAAATTAATAGTAATATAAAAGAAGTAGACAATAATAGGGAGAAAAATTATTTGCCAAATTTTAATGTTTTTTCTATATTCAAACGCTAAAAATTAAATTTTAAACCCTATTTTTAAAATTTAAATCATAAAGTCGAAATCTTAAAAAATACAACATATTTAAAAAATTTTAAAATTTAATTATAAATTTTTAATGCGTAGACATAAACAAAACAGATAATTTTTATTCACATTAATGCATTAAAATTATGTGCAAATTAATGTTTATAGATATATATCATTTTTCTAAAAAGACGTACATGTATACCTAATGATTTAGAGTTAAAGTGTATTATTTTGACCGAAACCCACACGAACATATTTGCTATGCATTTGAATGATAAAAAATATCTATAGAGATCTTAGCAAACTTTACCGTTGGCACAATTTAAAGAAAGATATTTTGGAATTCATGGTTAGATGTATGATTAGGATTGTAAACAAATCGCATGTCCAATAAGTCGTTTGGTGAATAATTTGTTTATGTTTCTTTATTTATTAAAAGAATGAATATAAATAAGATTTTTCGTTCGTATAATTAAAAGGACGAATACAAACAAAAGACAAATTCATTCATTTATATTCGTGAACGTTCGGTAATCTATTCGTTTATGTTCGTTCATTTATGTTCACGAACGTTCGGTAATTTGTTTGTTTATGTTCGTTCATTTATATTCACGATCGTTCAGTAATCTGTTCATTTATGTTCGTTCATTTATATTCATTTATTTATGTTCGTTTTTATTAGTTTATTTATGTTCTTTTTAATTTATTCACATATATCTAAGGGTGAACATTAGATCAAGTCAAATCAAGTAAAATTTTTTGAGTTACTCGAGTTGAGAAGTATTATTTTGTGACTCGTTAAAAACTTCCTTGATATTTGTTAGGGGTGCTCATTATTATGTTAAATCGAACTAATCGATCAAACCAAAACAAAATTGGTTAATCATTTAAATTTTAAATTTCGTCTAATAATTAAGATTTTTTATTATTTTAATTATCGATTAATTCGGTAAAAATAGTTAATTAGTTGAATTAATCGAATTAATCCAAATATTAAATATTTAGCATATTATATATGTTATTTATGTTCATTTATTTATGTTTCTTTATGTTCGTTCGTTTATGTTCATTTATGTTTGTTCGTTTACGAATGAACAGGAACAAGCTACAATCCTTAACGAGCGAACCCAAACAAAAAATTTTGTGTCCGTTTATGTTCGTGTTCATTCATTTATTTGGTTAAAATTAAACGAACGAACATAAATATACCTTCATTCGTGTTCATTCAATTCATTTACAGCATTATATAATTTATCAAAGAACGAAAGCTAAGCATCGATTTTATTTCGGATTATTGAAACTTGTTCATATTTGGAATGAATGCTAGAGAATCACTATAAATTGTTTATGGGCTGGCTTTAGATGCCTACCTATAAAGATTTTATTTGATTGATCGTAGATAGATTTTATGTTTACTTTGTAAAATTAATTATTTTAATTAGGAATCTTTATTTTATGATATATATCAGAGTTGACACGAAATTTAATTTTAATACGATATATCGTTTTTATATTGATGATCATTTGGAACGGGTTATAAATAGCCTTGAGGATATGTTGTATAGTTGTATTATTTAGTTCGAGAGTTCATAAAATAAACATTTATCTTATTGAGTTTGCTGAAAATAATAGTTTTCAAACAAGTATTCAAACGACCTCATTTAAATTGTTGTATGGTAAAAAGTGTAGAACACTATTTTGTTGGCATAAAAGGTTGAAAACCTGTAGTGATTGGTTCAGAGTTATTCAAAGAAACCAAAAGAAGATTGAAAATCGTATGCAATCATTTGAAAGCATCCTCATATGGACTTAAATTGTATATAGACTTAAAACGAGAAAAAATATCAACTTGATGATTTAGTTATTTTGTGAAAGAAAATTTTGAGATTTGAATGTACTTTGCGGTTTATTAAATTTTATAAAGTGATTGAAAAATTATTGTCTTAAATTATCCGTTAAACTCTAGTATCCATGAAGTTTTTTATATTCATGTTGTTTCATAGAAAGAGAATAAGACTTTCTTTTAACAAGCTAATAGTTATTTGACCTTGATTACTCAGCTAAGATCATTGGTGCTCGAATTCGTGACCTTTAGAAACAACAACCGTTCCGTTAACCGCTTGAACTAGAAGGCTCATGCAAAAAATAAGACTTTTAAATTTGAATCAATTTTAATTTTAGATATAAATATCAAGATTACGTTGACTGTCATTTATTTAAAAATAATTTATGTAGTCAATGTGTTTGAGTAATTAAATTTTTATTATGAATCATAAATAATTATATTTTCAATACCGATCAAATCCTTCAAAACAAAACCATAATAACAAACTAGCACACTCCAACGGTCCTTAATCCTCAAACGCCAACACATTCATCTTCTCTTTCTGTCTACCTGTGATTTCATCCTTTTTGTTGCAAATTCAAAGGAACCTCAAACCTCAATCCTCGCGTCTTTTGGGCTAAGCCTTTCCTTTTTTAGTTTTCTAACTCAATTCTTCATTCGTTCTATGAAACAAACACAAATCTTGGGAGAGGACAAACGGTTCGTCTCAATCTCATTTCTTTCAGGTTTGTTTTCAAATATGCAGATTTTTTTTTCCTGGTAATTTCTTATATTATGTTTGGCTGACGAGAAAATGTAGAGATAAAAAGACAAGGCGAGAATCTAAAGTTTATATCTCCTGTTCATCAATTTTTGCGAAATGGAGATTTATTGTATTTTTTATGATAATTGATCATGTAATTATTCCTTGTCAATTAATCGGATACTTAAATTTTTACAAATAAATCATGATTCAGTGTGCGTTATAGAGAGGTGAACAAGGTCGTTAAAGGCTTAAAGATTTGGAGCTTGGAATTAATTTCTTGCCATTATGGGCAGAACCACAAATTTTGAGAAACAAAAGCAGAAAAAGAAATAAACATTCGGAGTTCTTAATGTTTATTGGCTCTGAATTTTCAGTTTTGCTTTTTTATTCTCTTAGCTTGCCTTACGGTGTATAATTTGAGATGATTTCTGATATGAAGATACTGGTTTTGTCAGGAAATATTCACATGTTTATTCCTCGAATTGATCCTCTTGTTCAATTGGAAACAACTTGTAGAACCCTTTTAGACGAACTTCAGGTATTGGGGAGCATTCCTCACAGAAAGATATCTTAGTTCTTTTATTTTTGTGCCTCTTGGCAAGATAACTACCAGTTCAATCAAATATATCACTTCCCTGATTCTATTCTAAAGATTAGAACATTAATCTAATATTTATAATCTCACGGATCCTTGAAAAACAACGTTAGATTATCTGGGATGAAATCGGGGAGGCACATGCTGATAGAGATGAAATGCTGCATGAGCTTGAACGAGAGTGTGTGGAAGTATACAGAAGAAAGGTGGATCAGGCAAATCTCTCTAAAGCTTATATAAGACAGACAATTGCTGGTTATGAAGCCGAACTTGTTGCTATCTGTTCAGCAATGGGAGAGAGGCCAGTGTATAGTAGGCAGGTCAGGAATGAAAGACTAATGAATCCTTGATGAAAATGTTCCGGTTAGATTGAACTGTTTACTCATGTTTTAGTTCAAACTTTTCAGTCAGATCTAAAAGTAGGAAGCTTGAAGGAGGAGCTTGGGAAAATTATTCCGCAGGTAGAGGAGATGAAGAAAAGGAAGATCGAAAGAATAAATCATTTCATGGACGTACTGGAACAAATACAAATGATAAGAAATGAGATAAGCGGATCGACGGAATCAGTTTCCCTTGAAACACTTATAGATGAAACTGACTTGTCCCTGACGAAGCTTGAAGAATTGCACAGAGGGCTCATTGAACTTCAGAAAGAGAAGGTCAACTTTCTTGTTTTCAATTTTTTTTATTGTTTCCGCCTCATGAAAACTCTTGCTTATCTTTTGCTTGCTGATTCGTCTCTCTTTTGTACAGAGTATTCGTCTGAAGCAGGTTCAGGATCACCTTAATGTGTTGAGCTCACTTTGCTCAGTGATGGCTATGGATTTCAAGCTCACAGTTGCCGAGGTCCATCCTAGTTTAAGCGACTCTGAAGGATCTAGGAGTATTAGCAATAATACGATTGAGCAACTAGGTGCAACAATAAATAAGTTGAGGGCAGTTAAGCTACAGAGGATGGAAAGGGTAAAAATGAATTGTGTAGTATTTCACATACTGCAAAAATTCCGGGCCTCTCCTTTCTATCTGATTGTAAAGGTGATTCTTTGATCCTTTACAGCTACAAGATCTTACAACTACCATGTTGGAGTTGTGGAATCTGATGGATACACCGATTGAGGAGCAACAGAAATTTCAGAATGTTACATGTAATGTAGCTGCTTCAGAGGATGAAATTACAGAACCCAACTCTCTCTCTGAAGATTTTATCAACTATGTAAGTGTAACATGTTTAAAGGGGACAGTTTAGCTGATCTTCTCTTGTTTCTATAAAAGAGAATAAATATGCTATACTATTCAGGTTGAGGCAGAAGTTTCTCGGTTGGAAGAGTTAAAGTCGAGCAAAATGAAGGAGCTTGTCCTCAAGAAGCGATCAGAGCTAAGGGAGATATGTAGGAAGACGCACCTCATTCCAGACACCGAATTAGAAGATGTCATTGAAGCTATTGAGACTGGTACATGCTAATCATATCTCATTTTAATCGGACCATTTGTTATGAGTATCAAACTTCTCCACTCCTTTTCCTCGTGCCATTCGTACTTTATATATTCAGGAGTTGCTGATGCTGAGACTATTCTAGAACAAATTGAACTTCATATTGCTAAGTTTAAAGAGGAAGCTTTTAGCAGAAAAGAAATACTTGAAAAGGTCGAGAAATGGTTGGCGGCATGTGACGAGGAGTGTTGGCTTGAGGAATATAACAGGGTGAGCGTTTTTGTCATCTCTTCGGAGTGCCCTTTTTCCTTTTCTTGTCCTAGGATGGTAACCTTGCCTCAATGTATGTTATTTAACAGGATGAAAAACGATACAATTTGGGAAAAGGAACTCATCTTACACTCAAACGTGCTGAGAAAGCTCGTGCGTTGGTTAATAAACTTCCAGGTATATGGTATCCCATAGATAAAAGGTCGAGAAATGTTAAAAGTCACAAAACTAAACTTGGTTTTGTCGTTACCATTTCTCATCATGCAGTCCAAATTCTGAGATTTCTTACAATGAATTTCTGTTTTCTACCTGTTCTTGAGTAGAATTTGTTAACACGGTGTTGAAACTGTTCTATATCAATTAATTCAGGAATGACCGAGGCATTGATTTCAAAGACCATGGCTTGGGAAGAGGAGAGAGAGACTGGATTTTTGTATGATGGTGTGCGTGCTCTGATAACCTACCCCCATTGAATTTTGTTCCACATTTACGACACAAATTATTAATACACACATCTATACTGTTCAGATTCATCTTCTTTCTATGCTCGAAGATTATGCTGTTTTACGAGAGGAGAAAGAGCAAGAAAGGCGTAGGTTGCGGGTAAGATAACCAAACTCATGTCCCAATCGAAGTGCATAGTTAATATTGTTTCACCAATTTACGAAACTAGGTTATATACAAATGCAATTATGGAGCAATTTCTTGTCGAACTTGATCTTGATAGTCATTTTATGTTGTTTTCAGGACCAGAAGAAACTTCAGGGCCAGATAATAGCGGAGCAAAAGGTACTGTACGGTTCAAAACTAACCCCATCAAAGCCGCCGAATTCAAAAAAGGTTTCCAAGCAGTCTAGCTTGAAAAGATCTGTCTCAGGAGGTTCAATTCTTAAACACGATTCAGTTAGTACCCCAAGGACACCTCAAATACGTTCCAGTAAGAAAACTGAGTTTATGTTCCAAAATGACCGTTTAAATCATCGGCAGGATGATGCCATTCCAGCTCCTCCAGCTTGTAAGTTCTCTGTCCATGCTTGTTTCATTCAAGAACTTCTCAATTAGACTTGTCAATCCCTGTGTTCATGTTGTATATGTGTTTAAAATAATGTCACCCTTGATTCTTCTAAGATATGTTCATTGTTTTAGGCAAGCCAATATGTACTAAAGCCTTAAACTTTCACTATTTGCAGTTAAGAGAGGCATGAACTCTGCCGACACCCCCTTCCGAAAGCACTCGTCAAATTCTGCTAATGAAGTAGAGTCGCCACTGGTTCGTAAGCCATTCTTGCCTATCTATCCATCATCAAAAGCCAATATGTCAAAACAAGCTAGAAGATAACGGTGAACCTAAAACTTTACAGAAAACGGTCCTGGACGATGATGATCTGCCTAACACCCTGCCTCGCTTGAAGATAAGATCTTCTTATGTCGACGAAGAGAATAGGACGCCGAAGGCAATGCAGTCAATGGAAACAGTTCCGATGAAGACAGACACGACGCCAGCTTCAAATAATAATAATATGAAGCCAATCGAAGGAAGCCATGAAGAGATGGAAGAGTCGTTTGAAGAAAGAAGGCTTGCTTGTATGCGTTCAGATAAACAAATAGCATCAATGATACAAGTATGATCATCTTCAAAAACCTTATTACTATACTTGAAAGTTGAAACTAAATCAGAATTGCTTTGATTTTTTTATTCTCATATTTAAAATTTTGGCTGTTGTGCTGTGAATGTGTATCTCCGAGGCTGAACGAGGACGAATTGCAAGGTTGTAAAATCCCAGTGTTTTCGTCATGAAGTTCATCAGCATTCATTATCCACAATTGGATACTTATTTTTGTTGGAAATATACTATTTGGTTTTAGGATCCAAATTGATATTTATACTTATTTTTTTCAAATCAATAGCCGAGTTTGTTTTTAGGATTCATATTGAAATTTGTACAATTTAGGATCCAAATCTAATATCTAAATTTATCTTTATATCATATTTTTTCTTAATTAAATAGAGATATTATATTTTTATGTTAATTTAAATTTAAACATCGATTTAGACCCAACCGAGTTATTTAGCATCCAGGGCCTATGAAATGTTGGATCTTGTATTAACCAACTCTAAAATGAAAACCCAAACTCTAAAACGTATAAAGCACATTTCTTTAGATCCAGGCCCAATATTCAAAGCTAAAATGAAAACCCTAAACACAAACCGACCTATAAAACTGATAAAAAGGAGAACAGGTTTACTTTCTTGCGCCTAGTTGCCGACTGCCTTGTACCAAACAGTAGCGGGAAACAGAGAAGTCTCACCGCCGCCGTCATGGGTCGTATGCACAGTCGAGGGTATTTTTTCCTCCTCCTTTGTTCTCCCTCTGTGTGTTGCATTTCTGTTGTTTATATTGTAAACATTTTGATCTTTTTTTGTTGCAGTAAGGGTATCTCTGCCTCAGCTCTACCGTATAAGAGAACCCCACCTAGCTGGCTCAAGATATCTTCTCAAGATGTTAGTAATTGAACACCCTTTTCAGATTCCTTGCTGATAGAAATGCCCGTGAAATTTTGTTTCGGTGTGATTGAATGCTAATGTGTTCAGGTTGAGGAAAACATTTGCAAGTTCGCAAAGAAGGGCCTGACCCCATCTCAGATTGGTGTCATTCTTCGTGATTCTCATGGTATTGCTCAGGTTAAGAGCGTTACTGGAAGCAAGATCTTGCGCATCCTTAAGGCCCACGGTATTATATTCTTCCCTTTGATCTCATGATTCACTCAAATCGTTGTTTCTAATCAAAGTAGTTTAGTTATACGGTTAATTTAACAGAATAGGATTGTAAGATAATTTTAAAGAGTATTGATTTGTTAGTTTTAAAAAGATTAGAAAAAATCCCTGCTTATTTTTTTAAAACTCGTAAAATTTTGGGCTTTCCTTTCTTAATTAGCATGTTTTTGGTTTAAAATTTAATGTATAGGGGTTATATAGTTCATTTTTTATAGTGGAGGGGTTAGTTTGCTTTCTGTCTATAGTACAAGGACCTATACAGTAGTTTAACCCAAATATTTTCCTGTGCTAATGTATTGGGTTGCTAATTAACTTATTGTTTCTATAGGTCTTGCCCCCGAAATCCCTGAGGATTTGTATCACCTCATCAAGAAGGCTGTTGCCATCCGAAAGCATTTGGAGAGAAACAGGAAGGACAAGGATTCCAAGTTCAGGTTGATCCTTGTTGAGAGTAGGATTCACAGGCTTGCCCGTTACTACAAGAAAACAAAGAAGCTTCCCCCTGTTTGGAAATAGTAAGTGTGCGCATTGATGTTTGATATAATGATTTCATCAGCTATTATGTGTTTTTTGTTCACTGTTGATTGTCTAATTAACAGTTTGGATGCGGAATGCAGTATGTTATGATTTTGCAAGGGATGGATTGAAGAGTTATCAGTACACATGCATAATCCTCTTTATATGTGAATCACTTAGCCTAGGTTGCATGGAATCTATTTCTAATTTTTAAATTTGTGGGAAGTCAGAATATACATACAAGTTCCATTTCAGTAAATGGTTTGGTATGTGTTGTCATATGTTAATATTCATAACATGTTAATTTGTCCTCTAATTGTTTCGATTATTTTCTTTGTACTGTCCTTTGTTGTAGACTTATAGATGTACCATTGTGTCTATTCCTATTTCCTTTTCTTACCTCGACTTTATATATTTGTTTCCTTGGTTTATGTTTCAATCCTGATTCAATTTCATGGTTTGCAGCGAATCTACAACTGCCAGCACTCTTGTTGCTTAAGCATGTGGAGTGGTCATCATCAGTGTTGGCTGAGTCTTGGAGGTATCTTAGACTGTGTTTTCTTGTTCTAGTGAGACATTTTTATGTTTTGTTTGAAACGAGAGTTTGGAATTTGTTAGCCTTTTTATTCTAGTCGCTTTGGTTCCATATTAGACTGTTTTCTTGTTCTAGTGAGACATTTTTATGTTTTGTTTGAAACGAGAGTTTCGAATTTGTTAGCCTTTTTATCCTAGCAGCCTTTCCTTTATTATATTTGTAAAAAGAGCTTCGTCCTTAACATTCTAAATCATGGGGTATTGCTGTTATTTTTGTTTTAAAACAAATCCTTTCATCGTGCAGCAGTCCCAAGTTGGATAATTCGGATAAAATAAAATGCATATACGAAGAGGGTTAATATTTGATGCATTGCCAGGTGGATGTCATGTATTATTTCTCAATGTTTTTAATAAGTTTATTAAAAACTTTAAGCCTAATCTTAAAAGTACACCGTTCGTGAAAAATCAAACTTCTTACTGCCAATATGCTAAATATTTTTCATATAAAAATTAGGTTTGAGCACTGAAAATATACAAAAAATATAATTGAATGTTATGCTACTTCGATTATAAATTGGTCCAATTATGCACAAATTTTGTTTAATCTTTTATAATACCGATATTTAACTTTGATTCAATAATCTTGTTTTTTTATGATAATGACTTTTTCAGTTTAATTTATTTTATTTATTATATTACGATTTAAATTATTAATATTACGTGCATATAAGAATTAAAAAGAAATTAAGTTCAATAAGTGATTTTAGTAAAAATAATAAATAGTGTCCGTAAAAATATGTATTATCAAAAAATAAAAAGTATCTCTAAATAGATATTATTTTATAATTATATTTATTAAAAAATTAATAATAAACTACCATAATAAAATATTTCTTAAGAATATAAGATGGGTTATGGCATTATCTCCCATTCAACTTTTAAAATTTATTGTTTTATCATCTTAATCTTCCCGAATAAAACAAGAAACACAAGTCCACATTTGTTCTTTTTAGTTCGCACAAATGTTTAATGTGCCGAGTGTTTTTGTAGTTGTTCTTGTATAAGCTTGATAAACACTATATTCGATATTAAGAAGTAATTGAAGTATATATACGATACTATAATAAGGTTTTTTTTTTGAAAATAAAAATTCGGTATCTAGAGAAGACAACACCTGAAGAGCCAGATGTCACTACCGATAGAATAACGTTAAAATTTGGAAATTAGTTGGTTGATAATTGGAGTCGCCACTAATCGTTTCAAAAGGGTAGATTGGGCACCAGAAATAAAACTATAAAAATTAGGGTTCGAGAGTTAGTTACGTTTAGAAAGGTTTAGTATCCCATAAGTACGTCTAAGAATTGGTATCTAAAAGTTTGTATTATAATTATTTAAAAAATATAAAATTCAAATTAATTTAATTTTTAATTTTTAAATATGTGATAATTTAAAAATCTTAATATTAACGGTAATTCAAAAAAAATTAATACTCAAAAACCAAGATGTCACTCCTAATAAAATATATCAAAATAATAAAACACAAAAATTAAAATACGACACAATATAAATCACCAAAGATTTAAAAATGTTTTTCTTAACGTATAATAAATATTAATATGTCATAGGTTTACTGTATAAAGCAAAGATAATAATAACTTTAATATGATAATAATATATAATAAAAACATAATTACATAATAATAATATTATTATATAAAAAATAAAATAACCTAATCTATAATGTATAATAATAAACATAAATAAAGAAACATAAATTATATAATAATAATAATAATAATAATAATAATAATAATATTATGAATAATAATAATATGAATAATATTACGAATAATAAATAATACTAATAAAGGCAAGTCGTATTGTAAGTTTGTAATGATCTGGTTTTTCCAGATCAACATCGGACGTTAATCCAGGCCATGGGTCATCAATTGGGTCAAGTACTCGGACTTGTTAGATCATGTTGAACCTTAATTTTGTGTTGTTAGGTTTGAGCTTGGGCCTGTATTTGAAGGAGGAAGAGAAATTGAATGGGCAAATGAATAAATTTTTCACCAAAAAGATAAAGGGGCCGAGAAACCTTTTAATTTCTTTGCCAAATAGGGAAAAATGAAGTTATTTCGGGCATATCAACCCTCTTCTAATCTCTTTCACTTTATTCCATTAGAAATACTAAATAAAGAGAGAAGTTGTTATGGGGTGGAAATCTCGTTTTGATCATGAAGGGAGAGTGGTTCAACAAGGGAAGATCTATCTTTCAAGGTGCATATCTCTTGGGTTAGTGAAGAAAAGGTTTGAAGCTAAAGAACAAGATTTAGAGGTGGGATAAGCTTGGTTGTTGCTCTAATCCGGGTTTGTTGCTTGAGGTCAGTACATTTCTGATTCCTACATCCATGAAACTCATAAAATAGCTTAAAACCCTAAAAATGGTAGATTTCGTATTTAAGGCTGTATTAATGTAACATTGATGGAAAACCACTTATCACACTTCCAATAACTGGTATGAATGAAATGAGAATCAACTATATAGATTGAGGTAGGAAATTTAGAGATTTCCCAACCCAGAACTACATTTTCGTACAGGGGTACCAGTACGGGATAGGGTCATATCGGTACGCTAGGGTATTTATAAGAGATTGTTTGTGAGAGGCGCATCGATACACAAGGAGATGTATCGATACCCATAGCATGTTTAGAAATCCAGAACCGTTTTTATATACCGATAAGGGGATACATATCGATAGCAAATTAGGGCATATCGCTATGGGTAATGTATCGGTATGGGGCTTTTGTGTATCAGAAACGAGTATCGATATGAGGGTTTGGCGTATCGATACAGGTATATATTTAAGTTGTTCGAACTTAGACGGTGTATCGATACCGTAAGGGGTGGTACCAATATTGAGGGTCGTACCGGTATCCTAAGGGAGCGTGTCGATACACGCAAAGCAATCTGCCTAATAATTTGAGTTTATGTTTGGGGGTTCCATAATTCGAGATAAAGGCTTCAATGGGTCCCTAAAGGTGTAAAATACACTATAAAACTTATAGAATGAGTTTAATATCCCAATAGGTGAGTTTATGACCAATTTCTTAGTAATTTATAGATGGCTTAAATATATAATGCTTCTCTAAGGATCCATGGTGTATCGGACAATAGCTATTATGATTTGGATTCAGATCTGATTATCGAGTTAACCCGAAGAGTTAGGCTTCGGTGTTTGGGCTTCGGGTTTGGTTTTTGGTCCTTGGGCTTTAGTGGTTGATTTACGTTGTGAGTTGGGCCTTGTTTAGTGAGAATATTGGTAAATGCTTAAATGAGATGAGAAAGAAAGGGGTTTGAAGGTTTAATGTGCTGTAGAGTGAGACCATCCTCTTCTTCTTTTTCCTTTCTTTCTCCTAGTCCTCTTTGCAAGTTAAGAAAACCTAGTAAAGGCCCCATCTTTGTTGTGTTGCGTAGGAATCTCGTTTTTAGTGTTGAGAGAAATATTTAGAGCTTGAGAGGATATATAAAACAAGGTAAAAAGTGTTGAGTTTGGTGGAAGATTGTTTGTTAGTGAATTTGAAGAGCAAAACGAGAAAGAGAGGTGAAGTTAAGTTCTCTTCAGTTTGTTCATGTTTTTGGCTTCTAAGATTGTCCATGGGAGTGGCTAATAGCTGTTCTTAATCTCTTTCTTGTAGTGAAATAAGTTAGAGCTTCTTTAAGGAGTCTTGGCAAGAAAAAGCTTGAAGAGGAGGAAGAACGTGGTTGTTGTGCTTTTTGGCTTAAGGTTGATAATCATCCAACTCTTAAACATCATGCATTTTATATCTATGTCACGTGTTGCATGTAAAATGACTTGTTTGAGTGTTTAAATGCTTAAGAAACCCTTTAATGGTAGTGTGACACCCTCGCCCCAGGTTAGGAGACGAGGGCGTCGACCGGGATTCTAAACTTGTAATTAAACCGGATGTTGTATTTGTTTCAATGATATTTCAATTCAAATACATGTTTGCACTTAACAAATTCAAGGGCAATTTGAAACTTTTTCTAAATTCGATTTACTTCTTAATCGGTTCCGAGCTTAATTTATTTTTCAATCGTGATCCACCAAATTTTGACCTCATTATCCGATCTTCGAAATTAATCCAATTACTATCTCAATCTTAACTCATTCTCAATTTGGGACCCACTATAGGCTACAATTTGATTTATAGGATCTCTAAAACAATATGTGGAACTTCCATATTTTAAATCTCGAAATTTGGGCCTAATGTAGCTAAAGGTATCGATACCCCATAGAGGGGTATCGAAATAGGGGTATTGAACCCCAGTTCGATGCTGGTCACAAGCGTTGACTCGTTGACCAAGGCCAGAGTAACCTGGTTCGATACTGATATCGAACACGGGAGCTCACTATGATGCTCGGTATCGAACCAAGCATCGAACCAGGAAGCTCCCTGTGATGCTTGGTATCTAACCAAGCATCGGACCAGAGGATTATCATCAAGGGGGTATCAATACCCATGGGATAGGTATCGATACCCCTGCTCGAAAATGGTAGGTTTATCACTTCTAAGGCACATAGACACTAACCAAAAGACCACCTATATGATCTCAAGCGATCCCTAACCTTAAGGGACCATTCTAACATGTTTAGATAACAAGTAACAACCTATCCATTCTATCAATTTGCCAAATTCAATGCACGTACCAATATCTATACCATTCTACCTTACCATCACTATGGTCACTAGTTTAACTATATTCTAGCCTTATGGTCTACATATTAGACCATATAGTTCATTTCTTGCATAACAATACACAATGCATTAACCATAGTTTTATGGGCAATCTCTACCATACCAAATGCTAGCCTATTCATGATTTTGCCTTAAGGCTTACAAACCAAAGGCTCGATGGCAATATATACAAAACACTAAAAAATCTCAAATGAATAATCTAGTCAAAACATGCTCACTATTCCACCATAAACTAGGAGTTGACTAAAAGTACAAAATACCATACTTTGCTTACTTGGTGTCCTTCCTCACGTTCGATCTCGATCTAGCTCCTTATCCCAATTACCTATTGTTTTGGGAAGGAGAAAATAAACGGTGGTAAGTACTTTTTAGGTACTTAGTGAGGCAACCCTAAGTTTAACCAATTTAGACATTAAACATATAACAAAAGAACATGCTTCAAGTAAGCAATCAATCAAGTTTATAGTAATAATTCAATCACCGAATAACATGCTTAACATGTATCTTACATATCATGCTCAATATGCCTTTAGCATGCAATCTGAGTTCACAGCTATATGCTCAATTACAAGTTAGCATGTTTAGGTTCATATGTCACATTAGTAAATTTGCATATTTCCAATTTTCATAACCAAAGTCATATCAAAGGCTACTTATTCGTTTCAAATGTTCAATAGTAATGCATATTCAAATGCTCAATAACAAATCTTATTCAAATGCTCAATATCAAGATCATATTCAAAGGTCTTTCCATGTCTTAAGTTTAAACTTTCAGATTAGTATCAAATGATTTCTTGGTATAGTTAGACTAGGTAAGCGAGTCAACAAAAGTACCACGAAAGCACTAGCAAAAGATACCCACGGTATCTAAAAAATGGTGACTAACCACCAACCAAAGGTACCCATAGTACCGAACATAAGTACCAAAGTACTAAACAGAAGTACCGAAGTACTGGGCAAATGTACCGAAGTACTAACAAATGAACTCAGACCCTAGGAATACCGTACTACCTATGACCAACTATCGACCAAGACTCAATCAGAGTTCCATATTTATTTGATATTTCACTTTGCATTAATCAAGTTCTTTATCACAACATTGTTCATAACTTACTATCAACTGAAGCATTTATGTCATGCTACCATACCAAAAGCATATATATCATGCTACCATATCAAAAGCATATATCATGCTACCAAATCAAAAGCATATATCATGCTAACATATCAAAAGCATATATCATGCTAACATATTAAAAGCATATATATCATGCTAACATATCAAAAGCATATATCATGCTACCAAATCAAATGATCAAACCGTCATAAACATGCCTCATACATGACTCACATACCTGGCAACCGTAGCTGCGTGCTATTACTTACCTCGATATTTCCGAGCTATGAAAAATGTACTAAGCTAGTTTAACCATCTAGTATACAACCATTGCATCAAACAAGTCATTTAATATTTAATCCTCTTCCCCTTTTTACCAAATATTTTATTAGTCTGGTTACATTACAAATCAAATAACAAAAGGTATGGTTAGGACCTATTCTTAACCCTAAAGTTTGCCACACTCACAATTGATTCTGAGCAACTCAAGGATTGTAGATCGTGATTCCTTTGCCTCTTTTTCTAGCTTGCTCGAGTTTTTTCTCCTCAATATTTTCTTCTCTCGGATTCTCTAGCAAACCATATTCACATAGCAATTCATTAGAACATATCCAAATTACTTAATTCAAATAATCACATGCTTAACAAATGTAAATATTCTCATTTGTTCACTAGGGACAACTTTGCTACACTTTCATAATTCGATCATATATCCTAGCTCCCATGTCCGAATTGAGCTTTTTTTATGTCGTTGGAAAGCTAAGATGATCCTCTACCGGGAAAAATTAACCTCACATTTTAATTACCAACCGATTAGTATCAGTTTTTGTTCGAATAAGACCAGTTCAGATTCAGAACTACTCGGACAACCCTTACGGAAACGCTTATAACTTTCTTAAAAAAATTTCGATCGAGGTTCCATAAATTTTAATTTAAACTAGATATATTTAAGTATTATAATTCAAAATTTCAGCTCCTAACTCCTTTAAACCCGACCTAGGGAATTTTCCCAAAAGTGCTACCCAGAATAGCATTTTCTAGGAAATTTTACTAGTTTTCATTTCATGGCTTTAATTCCTAACCCCAACTCATGCTCATGATTTTCAAGCACTTTTGACTTAAGGAACAACAACAATTAGTCTATTTTCTAGCAACTTATTGATTCGAATAACACTTATATAACATTCACAAAAATCTCAATTCTAAATCCATTAATTTGTTGTTCATGCTTCAATAACTAAAACCCAATAAATACTAACTCTAGATTAAGGTTTCTAACAACCTAATCTATCATAATAATATCATATACTTTTCAAAAATCCAAAAGCTTAAACAACCATAAATTTATTTATGGAAGGAATAGCTTACCGTTGTAGTTAGACTTGATTTTCTAACTCAAATTCTTAACCATGCAAAGTGTTTACTCCCTCTATCAATGGGTTCTCTTGAATTTTTTCCTAAGACTCATTCTCTCCTCTTTTTTTTTTGTTTTCACGTGAAAATAGGGTTGGGGAGGAAGGAGGAAGATGACAATCATCTTTATTAAACATGGGGAAATGTCTACCTTGCCCTTTGTGTTATAGCTAGACTTAATTTATTACAAAGTGTAGTTTATAGAAATCCATATTTTATCATGCAACTTTCTCATTTCTCATTTAATTTAATTTGGTCACTTTTATTTAGCCCTTGTAACATTTCTTTTATTTCAATTAAGCCCCTTTATTTCATAATTTTGACTCTTTCATTGGTCAACTAAATTATCAGTTGATCATAATTTCTCCTAGGTCCTTTTGAGGGTGTTACAGGTAGAATCAAGAATTGTTGATGAACCTTCGTTTTTAGGATGTAAACATGCTCATAGTTATCCCCTCAGTGTGTAGGAATGATTTGAGGATTAATGAAAAAGGTTTAGGTAGAGTTCTAAGCATTTTGAGAGTCCAGGCCTATATTTTCGTATAGATGTATCGATACCTTAACATGTGTATCAATGCCCTAGAGAGTAAACAAGCGTTTTGGAGCACCCTGTCCGTGTTTCGTTACCAAAACTTTTACTAAAAAATTATTCCAATACTCCTTGTTAGGTGTTTTGATACCCAAAACTCCAGTAATAAATCGTTTTGATACCTCTTTGGGAGTATATCTAAACAGGGTGCATATCGATACACCATTTAGGCGTATCAATACATCTGTTTTTCCCTTGTGTTTTATTGAGTTATTTAGCTTAGCTTATCGATACGCGAAGGAGGTGTATCGATACTATGTAGGTTCCGATACTCCATATAGGACTATCGATACGGGTATATTTCCCTTGGTCTTAATCCATTGCCTTAGTATATCGAAATGCAAGAGAAGCGTTTCGATACTGGTCATTTCGATATTGCCCTATAGGCGTATCAATACCATTGGACATTCTGCCCAAGTTTTTAAGTGTTGGGTTTAGGGATTTCATAATTTTTTCAATGAGCTCCTATACGAGATAATCTGATACTGTTTTAAAATCTAGTGGTATAAGTTGATTTTTGGAACCATTAAAGGTTCGGTGTGATACACATGAATTATGTGGTTTACTAAGAACCTTGCTTCATTGATGGGTTAGCTAGAGTATACTATTACTGTGAGATATGATAACCATGTAACCTTGCTTAGTGGTGATGGGTTATTAAAGTAAAATATTATATGGAAAGTAAGTTGATAACCTTGCTTAGTGTTGGTAGAGTATCCACTAAGCTTTTGTAGCTCAATATTTCTAAATGTGTTCTTGTGTTTTAGTTAAAGAAAGCTTGGTTCGGAGGAGCATCATCGTGGTTGATTTTAGCATCGACTTGTAGTTTGAGTACTTTTACTAGATGTAATAGGCCATGTACTTGTAGGACCCTATATGTGTATTTGTAACTCTTATTTTATTTATCGAGCAGAATGCTTTTTAACGGATTATAATATTTTGGAGCTCCAACTACTTTTAATTACTTATATTTATATTGTGAAATGGTTTGAATTTTATTAACTTGCGATGAAATTGGTTTTGGACTTATTTTTGTTGGGCTTTTGGATGAAATTCTGAAATACGGGTTTTGGACCGGAGTCCCAATATGACACCGGATTGAGGGTGTTACAATAGCATATGATGGTTAGGGTCTTTGTTGTGTTTTGATGGAACATCGATATTTTCAAGGGCTTTTGCTGGTGAAATAATCTAATGTGGATATTGTAATGAGCTAGTGGCCTTATGTTATCTAATCTTAATTATGGGAGATGTCTTGGTTATTAGTTGAGTTATATATTTGTCCTAATTTGTTAATGCATGTGTAGATGCTCGGGGAGAATGTGTTACTTGTATGACTTGGTACAAGAAATTCGGATATCCTAGAGTCACTGCATGGGAACTTAATCATGGGGACGAGTACATAGGGTTGTGTGAGCGAGTACGTCCGACGTATCCACGGGTTATGTGATCTGGATGCGGTTCGAACATATTTATGGCTATGATGAATCGGATAAGGAATATAACTTGATGGATTGTGTGAGCATCAAGAACTTAATGGGCTATGTGAGCATCAAGCAACTCGAAGGGCTATGTGAACTCGAGTAACCTAATAGGCTATGTGACCTCAGGGATGGACTATTTTTGGCTATGTTGATCCAAGTGTGTTCCAAACGTATCAATGTTGATCCAGATATGATTCAACCCGATGGCTATGTGAGCATGGGTATAGTAGGATTACGTTTGGTCAATTGTTACAGATGTTGCATGCTCGTGTGTATGTTATGTTATCAATGCTTGTTACCCTAAAGTTGTGTGAGGTAAGGTAATTATAACTTGAAGGGTTGTGTGATCTCGAGTAACTCGATGCGCTGTGTGAGACCGAGTAGATAAACCTGGTATGGCATGTGATCTTTTTATATGTTTATGTCTTGAGAATATTAAAATTGAGAACTCTAATTAAGGTAGGTTAAGAGGTGAACCTTAGTCTAAAATCCTTTATGTGAACTCTTAACTATCTTACTTGCATGCTTGTTTTATGTTATTAATGAACTGCGGTAGAATAGAAATGTACCACTAGGCTTGTTAGCTCAGTGCGTGGGATTGTGGTTTTTCCGTTGTGTAGGTGACTTGTAGTATCAGAGGAGCACATCAAAGAAGACTTCCTAGCATTGGAAATATGAGAGAGTACAATACTTGAACTTTAGTTTGGACTTATTGTATTTATAAAACATTACCACAAATTGAGTTTGTATTCTTTATTTTGGATTTTATTTTGAGTCGGATAATGTATTTTAAAATGAATGTCCTATTTTTTTAAACAATTTTATTTTATTTTATTTTGATTTAAATAGATTTATGAAATGTGATATTTTGGAGACTTTCTGGAACATGTGTTTTTAAAGGAATTTTGTTGGGTCGGGTTTTGTAATCACTAATTTTATTCGGGGTTGTAAAACCCGGTTTAAATTTTCATTTCAATTTCAATAAAAGACTTGTAATTATTAAACAAAAAATACAAAAAATAGTGCTATGTATATTTTACTAGTGACATTTAAATTATTATCTTCATATATGTAGTACTTTAACTTATGAAAAAATCAAAAAAACATATATATATATCATACTTGTACAAATTTATTTAATTTAATATACATTATGTTTTGAAAAAAAGAGAAAAATTATATTTATATTAATACGTAAATAGTTATTTCTTACTTTTTAGTATTATTTATTATTCATTTTTATATTATTATTATTTTTGTTTTATTACTACTTTTTATATTTTATACTACTACTATATATATATAAATAGGCATTAAAATAAAATAAGATCCAAAATAAAAGAAACCAATCTGAAATAATAAAAATCAAATGTTTATTAAAATCAGTCCACAATACATAAAGCCCAATAAAAGGTTTTAATTGTAAAACCTGTTATTATTTACAACAGTCCACAATTTGAGCCCATCTGATAATTAAACAAGGAAACTCTAATCCCATCTATCCTTATTCATGCGCAGCCGGCTAGGAGCCGTTGGATCAGATCCATGATCCAACGACCATAATCGAGCAAGAGAAGCATATAGAATTCCCACGCTCCACAAGCTCCAATTATTCGCTGTCCTCACGTGCGTGTCGCGCACACGCGCAGCTCAAGGTCTACCAACCCGCATCGATTCAATTCTCATCAGACCTTTTGGTTTTCTATTCTTCTGTTCGTCTCTTTATTGCCGATCGCTTCTCCGATGGTCCCCCATATTTTTCGGCGGCCACATGCACAAGAAAACAAGTAGTGTCATAAACGTACGAGTATACTAAGCAAAAAACAAAAAATTTTAGCCAAAATTTCAAAGGCTAAAAACAATTATAGTAGAGAAATATGAACGAAATAAAAAAATTAGAGGATTTCAGCCAGCAATATCAGATCCGTGCAACCAATTTTAAAACGAATGCAAACAAGAATCATCAGCAACCAATAGAAATAGGATTATCCTTTTATTTCGTGTATTTTTTCGGCTATAAGAGAGCCATCAAAAAGCATTGTAAGGGGTTCCCCCACCACAAAAATCAATAGAAAGAGAGAAGCATTTCATAGGTAGATTCAATCGTTTTTACATAAAAATAACATAAGATTAGGATTTTCTTTTTATCTTTTTGAAGTGGTGGCCACCCTTTCGACTTCTCCAGTGAAATTCTCATGGCCATCACACCGATGAGGATGAACCGAGAGTGAATGGAACCAATTTGTCTCTTTTTCTTCTACTTCGGTTGTCAAAAGAGTTATTTCTTCTCTGCTTTTTGTTTCGAAAGGAAAAAGACCGATTGGTTGTTTCGATTTCAAAATAGAAAAGGAGTTCATGATTCTCCGATTTTGAAAAGGGGTTCAAAAAACTTTTTTTATCGGTTTTGGTTTTACCAGTCACCACGAACAATGGTCAAAATCTGGATTTAACGATAGAATACGGTGGCCGTGTTCTTTATCTCCTGGGAATTCCAGAAGAACATCATACGTTTTATTAATCTTTCTGGAATCTCCAGGATGAAGAACAAAGAATATTGGGGCTTGTTTCTCGGGTTAAAAGAAAATGGGGAAAAGGGAGAAAAATTATTTTGTTTTTATGTTATATACTATGACCCTTGTTTTAAAAATAGGTAAACACCCTCATTAAATCCCTCCTTGTTTTTGTTCTTACACCACGAGTCCCTGAGTTCTTGTTGCGTATTGCAATTTGGTCACCAAATTATCTAATCCGTTTGTTTCTTCTAAAATTGACTATGAAATGTTTAAAAGGTTTTAGTTTAGTCCTTCATTCATGTGATTTTGGTATCTGAATTTTTTTCTCTTTTAATTTGGTCCAAAATCGAATGATAAAGTTTTATTTTGGGTCTGAAATTTTGTTTTCCTTTTAATGTGATCCATTTCTAGTTTCTAATTATTTTAATTTATTAATTTATCTAACATTTAATTTATGTCTCATTTGCATTATATTATGCTTTGTTTTCATTTATGCATTTTATTTACATTTTGTACATATTTATTTTATTATGCTTTCAATTTATTACGTCATGCATTGTTTATTTATTTGTTTATTTTTATTTTGTTCATGTGTATATCTATTTTGTTAATATTGTTTATATGTTTTTTTTGCTTAAGTCCCACCTCATTAATTAATGAACCTAATTTGATACATCTTTATTCAGTCGTAATGGGCCCGGAACCAGGCTTAGTGGTGACGATGTATGTGTTTACCTTCGAGAAGAGATACGGTTAAAATAAATTTGAATTTGAATTTTTAAACAAACTTTAATTTAAATGTCACTTTAAATCGAAAAATTCAAAATTAATTAAGCAATATTTTTTAAAGGTGCTAATTTTTGGGCGACTTTAAACGCTAAAACTGTTTTTAGTCGTAATCAACTTTCGAACTCAATTCATTTCGAATCTTTGTTTTTTACGGTGTCGGTCTATCAAAGTAACCGGTGGCGACTCCATCTATTTTTCAAATTATTTTAAAACCAATTTCCAATCACTTCCCCAATTTCAAAACCTAATTTGAATTTTCACTCTTTCAAAATAGTGACCTTTATTTTAATACAGTTATTAATTTTAAATGTTTTTAAAAGGGTCGTTACAATTGGCGACTCCGCTGAGGATAATTTTTTATGAGTCAAGCCTTATTCTCAAAATATCGTTTAATTAATTTTAGAAGTTGTGAAGTAAAATGACAATTAAATTATTTTTTTATTAATTCAAGATTATTTTAACGTATTCTAAAATGTCATTCAAACCCGTCTCTTTAAGTGGGGGAAATGCTAGTGCTTTCGTAAGGATATTGTTCCTTCGTATGAGCCCTAGTAAGTATATTTTTCCTTCGTATGATGCATTACTTCAAGAGAAAATATACTAAATCAACAAATAAAAATAGAGAGATTGACATCTCCAAAAAAACCTTGTATCTATTATTCTTCAAAAATCCATAATGTTAGATAAGGAGGACCCTCTATATGATAGTTACATATTGTATTGAAATCATATCCCTTAGGATAAGGAGTACCCTTTTATTTGGATTGGACAAGGGTTAATATCTTCTTCTCAATCAGGATTGGGAGCAACTCAGTTTAAATTATAGAAATCGAATAAAACACCTTTGTAGGCTTTGTTGTCAGTGAGAACTGGTTATAATGTCGGATTTGAAGCTGATTAGTTGACTGAGAACCCATCATATGAACATGAGAATCTTTTTCTTTCTACGGATAACATTGTAGGGGTCATTAATCTTCCCTTTCTTAATTACATCCTCGATGTATTCTATAGTTTTGACTCTATCCGCAAAGTTAGTAAAAGTATAGATTATCAAACAATCATACAAGAACCCTCTTAAAGTATCCAAAAAAATAGTAGTAATTTCATTTTCCTGAAATGAGGGTTGACCCTAAACTGTATCTTTCTCCATCGTTGAACGTATTGGTGAAAACACTCATTGGGTTTATTCTCCAAACTATGAATCGATTTGAGATTAGTTTTGTTACATGCTTATACTAATGTATGAAGGCTTTTAAGTGGTCAATCCATGATTTAATGTTATTTCGACTGAGTTGAGTATACCAACGAATTGTTGACCTGATCAAATTATCCTAAAAATAGTGCAATAATGGCTCCTTATTTTTTATAAAAAGGAGTCATTTTCCTGCAATACATGGTTTTATGTGTCGAAGGATATTTGTTCTGTCATACTTATCAAAATTCGGTACTTTGAATTTTGGTAGGAGAACCAAATCTTCTATGAGTCTCAAATCACCGTGATCATTTCTTTGTACATGCCTTTTATGTTTAACTCTTAACTTGTTAGGCACGATGCAGAACTAGTCTTGCTTGCCAAATGATGAAGAGATGGTAATTTGGGTGATTCGGAGAGTGACCAAAAAGATAAAATTTGGACACAATGATTTATAATGGCTCGGTCTTCGAACAAGCACCTACATCAACTACTTAGCTTACCACTAAAGATTTTCTAAATTCACTAAGAATTTCTACCTTTTGAGGATAAAGGCATAACCTTACAACCTAGATTCTATCCCCGAATCTAGCATTCCAAAGTTTATAATCCAAATTTTGGGAATCCTCTCAAACAAGGAAAATTCTAAGTAAACTAGTGTTTGTCTACACAAAGATGAGAAATTAAGCACTAAGACAATTATTTGATCATAATATTGTTGTTACAATGGAAACACTAATCTTCTCTTGAGGCTTGAGGCTTGAGGCTTTCTTTTATCATCTCAATTAAACTTCTAGCCGTTCATGACCGTTGGGATTGATTTGGAGCTGATTTCCAAGACAATTTCTTCTTCTGGTGCAAATGGTATCGATACTCAGGAAATCGGTATTGATATTGTCTGTTTGAGAAATAGCCATTGGATCTACATTTAAAAAATAATATCGAAACACATTAAATCGATATCGAAACCTTTTTCTCCCCGTATCGAAACGGTTAAAGTTTGTTTTAATACGACTCCTAGTCGTTATTTTTTATAAGTGCTTAACTCACTATCACTTTCTATACTTTTCATGGGCACTTATCATCAATTCTACACCTACTTGAACCAATGCATGTACTTAATGTGATATATTTAGGGATTATGTCATTGAAGATAATATTTGTAGAAAAGGCATACTTTACTGCATTTTCGTATCTGTGTAGGAATAAGTATTATCGAGGCAGCAGAATAAGGCCGAGGCAGGACCTGATGCCGAGGTAGTAGAGGATAAAAAGCAATATGGCTAACAATTGGAGGAGAAAAATGAGGAGAAGGTTGCTGACCAAGAAGCCCAATAATCGAAGCTGAACAACACAAGAAAAGTCCAAGGACAAGGCCACGCGGGAAAGAAACCTTCTAGAAGATTAAACTTGGAAATATTTACCCTGTGTACATAACTTGTTTTCTATTCCAAGTTGTACTCTAATTAAGAAAGGTTTGCCCTAAACCAAGCTATATAAGGCATAGTCGTCCTAGGGACTAAGAGATGACCTTAAGAGCCGAATTTGAGATAGTCTACCTTAGGAACAATTCTTCTCATCATGTTCTAAGTTTTCTTAGGGTTTTGGGGAAGGTTGTCGAGTATTTGTGAGAGGATATTGTATCTTATTTCTTGTTTTTATACAATAAAATATCAAAGTTTGCTTACTCTTTGTCATTCTTTGTTCTTGCATCCAAGCTTGAGAGGAAAGTTTGTAAGTAATCCATTTGCCTAGACTCGGGAGAGTTAAACTCATGAAAGGAGTAAGTATGGTATTCGACTTGGTTAGAGGATACTAACTCGGCCTAAGAATAGGTTAGAGTTTCAGCGACTAAAAGAAGTGTGGAATTGCTTGTTGGTTATAATTGATTAACGCTGGGAGGTATCATCAAAGACTGACCTTCAACAGTGTTTCGACTTAGGGATAAGCGCAGCCATTCAAGGACACTTTGCCGAACTTTGGTAAATCTACCCAAGAGCAAGGGATTGTCGCGGCAGAGAACATTGTCGCTGCCGAAGACATTATCTGCAATACTACCGAGGCAGTATAGTGCAATTGCATTGGATAGAAACAGATCAATCAAATCCATGATACAACACTACTGGATCCTACCCTCTTTCTCAAATTTGATCTCACATTATTTAGTTTAATCAATAATCAAACTTATCTGTGTTTTTACTTTTGTTTTATAGGGAAAGAAGATCAAGGGAAACATATTAAGTATACCAATTTCTGAGGAGACGATAACTCAATAATACTTATCACTTATTACTTGACGTGTACACTGCACTCCAATTGCGCATATTCAGCATGCATCAATTTTTTTTATAAAACCGTTAGGGTTTTCATAAATTCGATAAAGGTGTATCGAAACACCTAAAACTAGTATCAATACTAGCGTATAGATACACATATTTTCTGTATCCAAACCAAAACTTCCAGTAGCAAAATGTATTAAAACGGTCTAAGACCGTATCGAAACGCCTATGCAATTTCCTTTGAAAACAACAAGTTGTATCGAAACGCCTGAGAGGCTATCGAAACGCCTAAAACATTTTGAACACTTTGGCTTTTTTAAATCATTTTGAACACTTCCAAATTTATCAAAAACTTCTTGAAAATATTTTCATGGACATAAAACAATTTTCAAAATCTTTTCAAATTAATCCAAAACTATTTTTCAATTGTTATATCAATACATTAGTTCTACATAACTTCTCTTTGAAGAAAGAAAAACTTTCTTCACTTTTTCTCTTTGCCTCAAATTTAATCATCTCTATTTTATCTATCATGTTTAGATTAGGCACCTTGTTGTCAAGGTTTTCACTTAATTTAGCGAGTTAACTCGTAGATACACCTATTAGATGAACTGTAGATAATTTGGTAGCATCAATGTAGACTTTTCCTTCAGCACTTAATGTTTATGTAGGATTCATAGTCTTATTTTGTTCTTCGGCATAGCCAACTGATATTTTTTCTGTCATTGTAACCCCCTTTAACCCGGTCTAGACAAAATCCAACTCAAACGAGCTACACAAGGAATACCGAGGCTAATCTAGAGACTCGCCCTGATAAACTACCCTAAAGATTTTTCACTTTATCTTATCTAGATGATTTACTTTGATCCCACATATTCATGCATAGATTATATTCAATTATAGCAGAAACAAATAAGGAACGAGTCCTAAAACGTATAAACATGTTTTAAGGACTAAATTGTAGTTTTCCAAAAATTCAGGGACTAATTAAGAAATTAAAGTTATCAAACTTTAATCAAGTTCATTACATGCTTGTATCTCAAATTTCATCTTAAAACGTGGTTTATAAGACATTCTCTATGTAACACCCTCGACTAGGTGTCATATTGGGCCTCCGGCCCAAACCCGTGATTTAAATTTTTTTTCAAAAGCCTAACAAAAGGTAAGTCCAAATCTATTTTCATCATAATGAGAAATCCAATCTGTTTAAAACATAAAATACGAGTAGGTTAAAGTAGTGGAGGTCCAAAATATTACAACTCGTTATAAAAGCATTCGAAAAATAAAATAAAACAGAGTTACAAATTACACATATAAGATCCTAAGTACAAAGCCCACTATACCTAATAATAGTACTCTGAAAATAGATGTCGATGTTGAACCCATCACGATGATGCTCTTCTGAAAGCTTCACTTAACTTACGCATGAAAATACATTTCGAACGCTGAGCTACAAAAGCTCAGTGGGTACTCGACCAATCGTCCACATAAAGCATAACATAAAATAAGCATAAGCAACATGAATGATGACATGGAATAAGTACGATGACGCTACCATAATCGCCTAAACACATGATATCATGATGACATATATCGACATATAACATATGCATGACAAGAGAAGACCACACAACATCTCAAGTTCTTAACTCGTATTTATGTCTTATATATATATATATATACTTATATATATATAACGGTGTCTATATCACCTCATAGTAGTATAGAAGTAAAGGACCCATCAACACTAATCAAGGTCCGTGGCATGCCACTCCATATAATCCGATAAGGAACCCATTAGCATTAAGCAAGATCCTAGCCGATCTTCCGCATAATATAATATCGATAACCCATCAATGTTAAGCAAGGTTATCAGTGTTACCATAATATATTATTTATCACAAGTAACCCATCAGTACTAAGCAAGGTTACTAGGTATCACATCTCGTATATTATATACTCTAGGCAACCCATCAGCATTAAGAAAGGTTCTTAGTAAGCCACATGACTCAAACATGTCACATCGA
The DNA here is from genome assembly GCA_035048815.1 of Abelmoschus esculentus. NCBI lineage: Eukaryota > Viridiplantae > Streptophyta > Magnoliopsida > Malvales > Malvaceae > Abelmoschus > Abelmoschus esculentus. Next base: position 12,078,488 of record JAUCBN010000007.1, on the reverse strand, counting down.
ACCCTTAATGGTTTCATATACCAGTTTATACCACTAAACTCTATTTATTATTCGATTATCTCATTAACAGGGTTAGGAGCCTATTCCTCGGTTTAAAGTTCATTTTATAGTTTAAAAAACTCTTAGGTACCCAAAGGAACATAATGAGACTTTTCAACTTATCCTTAAGAATTTGGGCTAATTTGCCCTGGGTATCGATACCCCTACTTGGAGTATCGAAACCAACTGTATCAATACCCTCACCCAAAGGTATCGAAACGACCTGTACCGATACCCTCTCAAAGAGGGTATCGAAACACTTTGATCAAACCTCAAAGTCAACAAAAAGGACCTACCCGCTTCGATACTAGTATCAAATTGGGAAGGTCACTAGACGACTCGGTCTTGAAACGTGGGTAGGGCGTATCGATACCCCTACACGAAAAGTGCAGTTTTGCATTTTCATCCACTTAGAAATCTATCCAACTTCTATCCATTTAATCCCAAATTGATCCTATACTTTAAGGGAGTGATCCTAAGCATGTCTAAACCATTGTTACGAAGGTTCATCAACATAAACCTAATCCACCATTAAAGGCCACTTAAAGCTTAGCAAGCATACCATAACAATCAACAAACATGCATTTAAGCTCAAGACATGATATGCATGATGATTAAGGGTTGGAAGAGAACCAACCTTAGCAACAAAATCAACAAACCGGAGCTCCAAACTCAAACTCAAGATTTCACCTTCCTCAAACCTTGAGGAGACTCACCAATCTCTTTCTCTACAAGAGAAAGATAAACAAAGATTAGGAACACCTTAGAAATGATTTTCGAAGCTTTACACACTAAAAGAACTAAGATTTAAGCTCCCTCAAACCATTCCCAAACTCAACCCTTAACCCTCTCTTAAACCCTTTTTCTTCTCTAAACCAACTCTTCTTTAGCTTGTTCTATAGATCCACAACAGCTCTGCCACATCCTCTCTAACATAAAAACGAGATTTTAAGCAAAACTCTTAAAGATCAAGCCTTTTACCTTACACTTTTCGTGCTTCTAAGGTGGGGGAAATGGAGATTGAAGAGAGAAAGGAATGAGGTCATTCCTCTGCATAAAATTAAAACCCCTAAACCCCTATCTTCTCATATCAATTTTGAATTTACCAAATTACCCTCAACCCAACAGCCACAAGCCCAACAACCCAAACAAGCCCAAAAGTCTAAGGCCCAACAAGGACCAAACTACACAAACCCGGAGTCCAAAACCAAAGTCCAACTCTTTGGGTTAACCCGATACTTGGATCTAAATCTGGGTCGTGATAACTCTCCCCTCCTTAAAGAAAATTTTATCCTTGAAATTTACCTGACGGGAAGAGTCGAGGATACTGGGCTCTCATGTCTTTCTCAACCTCTTACGTCGCTTCTTCGACTCTATGGTTCCTCCAAAAAACCTTTACCAATGGTATACTCTTGTTTCGAAGCTTCTTTACTCTTCTATCCAATATTCCTATCGGCTTTTGCTCGTAAGTTAAATCTATATTAATTTCGATTTCCTCAAGCTGAACAATATGCGAAGGATCCGAATGATAACGCCTCAACATAGACACATGAAACATATCATGGATACCTGCTAACTCTGAAGACAAAGCTAGCCGATAAGCCACTAGTCCCACTCTCTCAAGAACTTCGTACGGTCCAACGTGCATCAGACTTAACTTCCTTGGTGCGTGTAAAAAGTACGCAATTAGAGTGCAAGTGTACACATCAAGTAATAAAGTGATAATTATTTATCGTGTATCATCTCCTCAGGGATTGATGTACTTAATATGCTTTCTTCAGTCTTCTTACTTCTATAAAATAAAAGTAAAAACACAATTAAGTTGAATATTTATTAAACTAAATAAACTAACTTAGTAAAGAGAAATTGAATATGGGAGGAAGATAGGGTATGATCCAGTTGTGTTGTATAGTGGATTTGATTGATCTGCTTATGTCCAATGAAATTGCACTGCACTCCTTGTCAGTACTGCAGATACTATCTCGGCAACGACAATGTTCTTTGTCGCGGTAATCTCTTGCTCTTGGGCAAATTTATCAAAGTTCGACAAAGTTTCCTTGAATGATTATGTTTATCTCTATGTCAAAATACTGTTGATGATCAGTCCTTGATGATACCTCTCGACTTGAATCAATTATAATCATCAACCAATCCCACACTTCTCTTAGCCGCTGAAACTCTTAACTTATCTCTAGGCCGAGTTAGTCTTTCCTGATTGAAACATCGTATTTATCCCTTTCGTGAATCTAACTCTCTCGATATTAGATAAATGGATTACTCACAAACTTCTCTCTCGAGCTTGAATGTAAGAACAAGGAATGGTAAAGAATAAGCAAACTTCAATATTTTATTGCATTAGGAACAAGAAACAAAGTACAATCTCTTCTCACAAATACTCAACAACCTTCACCAAACCCTAAGAGAACTTTAAAACATGATGGGAAGAATTGTCCCTAAGGTGAAAGTTCTCTCGGTTTAGGTATATTGGCCGAATCTAATGTATTTAACCCCTAGGACGGCTATGCCTTATATAGGCTTGGTCTAGGGCAAACCTTTCCTAATTAGAGTACAACTTGGAGTAGGGAACAAGTTATGTACATAGGGTAAATATTTCCAAGTTTGATCTTCTAGAAGGTTTAATCTCGCGTGGCCTTATCCTTGGGCTTTTTTTGTGTTGTTCAACTCCGATTCTTGTGCTTCTTATTCAACAGCCTTCTCCTCATTTTTCTCCTTCCATTGCCAAACATATTGCTTTTTCTCCTCTACTACCTCGGCATCAGGTCCTGCCTCGGCTTCATTCTTCTACCTCGACAGTACTTGTTCCTATACAGATATGAAAATGTAGTAAAGTACGCATTTTCTATAAATATTGTCTTCAACGGCACAATCCCTAAATATATCATATAAAGAACATGCATTGGTTCAAGTAGGTGTAGATTTGATGATAAATGTAGAAAGTGATAGTGAGTTGAGCACTCATCACACCCTCAAACTCGAACTATTGCTTGTCCTCAAGCAATACAAATCATCAATTTGTCAAACTCTATTCTCTCTTGGTCCTATGTTTTCATCTATTCTCCCCACCATAACTATGTCTATTCTTTAGACTTAACGTTTCGGTTTCCTAAGGGTGTACTTAGAAGACAAACTATAAAGCTAGTGTGTGTGTGCTTTTTTATGGACAAGTTTGAATAAAGGCCTTCTTAGATAAACTCTAAGTTCAAGACAAATAGACTTAGATTTAGTGTACTCTTCTATAACAACAATTCTTTGAGCCAATTTCGGGCACCTCAAGTATTGTGTTTTTTATTTCTTAACTTCTTATTTCTTTTGCTATTTTTTATGCATACTAGAGCCAATTTCGGGCACCTCTAGCATGAAGAAGAGTTTTTTCTAGAGTCGATCATAGGCACATCTAGTCACTTTTTCAAAGATCTAAGTCTTTATCACCTAAGTTCATTAAAAGAATTCTTATATTCAAACAAGTCCCAAAAGTGTTTTTAAAATTTCAACCTTATAATAAGCTTCTAAGTTTTTCTCCTTAAGTATCCTAGAATTAAGTCTTTAAAACAGATCCTAACTATGGTAAGGAGAAAGAATTTTATTGCTTTCAAGAATAGATTAAGGCAAAACTGATGTAAACAGTACAAAAGTATGACAATAGTTTTAAGTAAAGTGGTGGACATAAAAAAATTATCACTAAAAACTTTCTTTTCATGGCAAGGCCGCGACAGTAGATTGCCTCGCAGTAGCTCTACACCCTTAAACTCAAACCAAGCATTGTCCTCAATGCTTAATTTAGGGGCAGGCACTAGGTTAATATATAAGCAAGTAAAAGAAAACAATTTATATGAGCAAAAAAGAAAAGATTAATATGATTCGGAAGAACTCTCTTCCACAATTTACCTCCTTTATCTGACTACTGATGGTTGTGCCCTTGGTGATGGTGTTGGCTTTGCTCTTCTCGGCGACTGAACTCTCGTTGGTGTTTCCCATTTTATTGGGGCATTGAATTCTTCTCCTCCTTCATCTTTTGTGCCCATGATCTATGTGCCGCATTCGTTCTCTGGATTTGCCCCGGTAGGCTGGATACTAGGCTCAGTATCGGATGAACCGTGGTAGACGTATTCATCGATTTCCCTTGAAAGGCTGCCCAATGGTATTAGGGATCTTGGTGGATTACCGAATAATGCCCTTCGCTTTGAAGGTCTTCTGCTTGCTAAAGATGCCGCGGCAGCGTCTGTTGCCCTAGATAGGCCAGCTGTGTGGAACTGCTGCTGCGGTCCAGAGGTGAAAAATGGTGTCGGCCCTGGAGCTGGAGTGGTCTCTGTGTAAGGCGCTGCCGTTACAAATATGTTTGTAGGGCATTCTGGAAATTGTGCTCCTTGGTTGGGGAAGTTCTGTATCATCATCTGGGCAAGGGTGTTGTTGAAGTCTCTTTGGTATTCCATATATCATTGCTGGCGAAGGTCCATGGCTTCCATCCTCTGAAGAATTTCATGGTAGGGGTCTTCTGCGGCAGGGGCTTCGGTAGTGCCACGCATCTCTGCCATGGCTCCTTGAATTTGTCTTCTCAGCCTTTGGTAAATCCTTTCGATTTCTGGGTCAATCTCATGCAGTGGATTGCTAGGGTTGGCCACGTCAAGTAATAAAGTGATAAGTATTTATCGTGTATCGTCTCCTCAGGGATTGATTTACTTAGTATGCTTCCTTTAGTCTTCTTGCTTTTGTAAAATAAAAGTAAAAACACAATTAAGTTGGATATTTATTAAACTAAACAAACTAACTAAGTAATGAGAAATTGAATATGAGAGGGAGATAGGGTAGGATCCAGTTGTGTTGTATCATGGATTTGATTGATCTGCTTCTGTCCAATGCAATTTCACTGCACTTCCTCGACAGTACTATAGATACTGTCTCGGAAGCGATAATGTTCTTTATCGCGACAATCTCTTGCTCTTGGGTAGATTTACCAAAGTTTGGTAAAGTGTCCTTAAATGATTCCACTTATCTCTAAGTCGAAATACTATTGATGACCAGTCCTTGATGATACCTCTCGGTGTGAATCAATTATAATCACCAACCAATCTCATACTTCTCTTAGCCGCTGAAACATTTAACCTATTTCTAGGCCGAGTTAGTGTTTCCCGATTGAAACACCGTACTTATCCCTTTCGTGAATCTAACTCTCTCGATATTAGATAAATGGATTACTCACAAATTTCTCTCTCGAGCTTGAATGTAAGAACAAGAAATGGTAAAGAATAAGCAAACTTTGATATTTTATTGCATTAGGAACAAGAAAACAAAGTATAATATCTTCTCACAAATACTCAACAACCTTCACCAAACCCTAAGAGAACTTTAGAACATGATGGGAAGAATTGTCCCTAAGGTGAAAGTTTTCTCGATTTAGGTGTATTGGCCAAATCTAATGTATTTAACCCCTAGGACGACTATGCCTTATATATGCTTGGCCTAGGGCAAACCTTTCCTAATTAGAGTACAACTTGGAGTAGGGAACAAGTTATGTACATAGGGTAAATATTTCCATGTTTGATCTTCTAGAAGGTTTAATCTCGCGTGGCCTTGTCCTTGGGCTTTTCTTGTGTTGTTCAGCTCCGATTCTTGGGCTTCTTGTTTAACAAATTTCTCCTTATTTTTCTCCTTCCATTGCCAGTCATATTGCTTTTTCTCATCTGCTACCTCGGCATGAGAACCTGCCTCGGCCTTATTCTTCTGCCTCGGCAGTCTTGTTCCTTCACAGATATGAAAATGTAGTAAAGTACGCCTTTTGTAAAAATATTGTCTTCAATGGTACAATCCCTAAATATATCATATAAAGCATATGCATTGGTTCAAGTAGGTGTAGATTTGATGATAAGTGCCCATGAAAAGTGTAGAAAGCAATAGTGAGTTGAGCACTCATCATTCCCTTTCCATCCAAACCTGATGATTCATTTCCATGGAGATACCTTAAGAAACACTTTTTCTCCCAACTCATACTCGATGTGCTTGCGCTTACGATCCGCGTAAGCTTTTTTCCGGTCAAAGGCTGCTTGCAACCTTTCTTTGATGTTATGAACCTTCTCTTTGGTTTCCTTAACAAGCTCGAAACCTACTATCCTTCTCTCGTTAAGCTCAGTCCAACACAAAGGTGTCCTACACAAAGGTGCCATCTTTATACTTGACTAATAACTATTGTTGTAAGCAAACTCCACAAGCGGTAACTGATCTTCCTAACTTTGAGCAAAGTCCACTACACAATACCTAAGTATATCCTCCAAGATCTAGATGACTCTCTCAGACTGTCCATCGTTCTAAGGGTGAAAAGTTGTGGTGAAGTGCAACTTGGTATCAAAAGCCTTATGGATAGACCTCCACAACCTCACTGTGAACCTCGGATCCTTATCCGATATGATCGATGAAGGTACACCATGCAAAATTACGATCTCATTTATGTACAACCGAGCCAACTTTTCCAAACTGAAGCCTATCCTTACTGATAAAAAGTGAGCCGACTTAGTCAACCGGTCAAATATGACCTACACTGCATCGATCCCACTTCCACCGTGGAATCTAGATAGGTTGAAGCAACCCTGAAGGAACCTGATGTTCCGCTTTCACAAGCTGACACGCCAAGTATCTCGTCACAAACTTAAAAATATCTCTTTTCACGCAAGGCCACCAAAAGAAAGGGCAAAGATCTTGGTACATCTTGTTACTACCCGGGTGAATAGAAAACGGGCTACGGTAAGCTTCCCTTAAGATATGGTCTCTTAGATCCTCTAGAGCAGGGACACATAAACGAACTTTGAAGTACAAGAATCTACCATCCCGTACCTCAAAGTCGGACACCTCACCTCTCCGACAAGCCTCAAGCTGAGCTACAAACTCCTGATCTAATGCTTGTGCTCTCTTAATCTTCTAAACTAGTGTGGGCTCCACACACAACTCTGCCAACAAACCAACATCCTCGGTCATCCTCAACCGGGCAAACATAGCTCTCAAGTCCGACATAGACTTTCTACTCAAAGCATCGGCGATCATATTCGCCGTACGGGGATGATACTCTATGACAAAGTCATAGTCTTTTAGCAACTCTATCCATCTTCGCTATCTCAGATTCAACTCTTTCTGGGTAAGCATATACTTTAAACTCTTGTGGTCAGTGTAGATGATGAGTGCCCAAAAGTCCTCATTTTTACAACATTTTCCCTCTTAACTATTGTTAATAAAGGTAAATTTAAAAGCGATAATAGATATTTCTGTTTATTTTCCATATTTTAGCATTCTTACATTGATTTAATGAATTTATTTATTATTTGGCATAAAACAAATGCATATGATGAAATTCTTTCTTAGACAAGAATTATATCATATGACAAGCCAAAAGATAAATGCTGAATTACAGAATAGCATCCGCCACGACAACGCTTTTGGAGGTCACTGATGAGTTCCTAAAAGGCAATTATTTACTACCCTTCTCATGGTACTTTATGCATCTGTTATACACCAACTTGAGCTGAAACATGGACTCTTTGCGCAATATTGGATATTCCGTTATCACTACTTACAAAGTCGAAATTTATAGAGAATGTAGATATTATTACATATTTTATACATGCAAGAATATCTAGGGCCGAAGCAGCAGTGAAGCAATATTGAGGCCGAGGCAGAAGACAAGGCCGCGGCAGCATCCAGAGTGGAAGCACCAACATTGGAGACGCAATGAAAGATAAAAATATAGAGAACATTCTGGAAGATGCAGTGCACTAATTGGACCAGGCTAGCGCACTAAAAGCTCAAGTCAAAGACCAAGCGGGAAAACCCTTCTAGAAGGCGGCAAACTTGGAAATATCAGATCCCTTGAAGAAGGTTAAGACTATATATACCCTAGCCGGCCACATTGTTTAGAGAGTCGATTTTTAGAGAAACCCTTCTCCTTAAGAATTGTACCTAACGACATTATGTTCTAAAATTCTTAGGGATAGGTGAAGGTTGTAGATATTAGTGAGAGGAGATTGATTCTTGTTTCTTTGTTCTAATGCAATAATAATATCAAAGTTTTCTTATCCTATTGCTATTCATTGTTCTTGCATTCAAGCTCGAGAGAGAAGTTTATAAGTAATATATTTATCTAGCATCGAGAGGTGTAGATTCACGAAAGGAATAAGTACGGTGTTGTAGACACTAACTCGGCCTAGAGATAGGTTAAGAGTTTCAACAACTAAGAGAAGTGTTGGATTGGTTGGTGGTTATAGTTGATGTACGCCGAGAGGTATTGTCAAGGACCAGTCATCAACAACACTCTGACTTAGAGATAAGCGGAGTCAACTACGGATACATTGTTGAACTTTAATGTCTCTTCCCAAGAGCAAGAGGTTGTCGCGGTAGAGAACACTAATGATACCGAGACTGTATCTGTAGTACTGTCGAAGCAGTATTGTGTAATTGTATTGGACAAGAAGAAGAGCAATCGAATCCACTAATTGACGCAGCTGGATCCTATCCACTTTTTCTATAATCGTTCTCAACCTTTTATTTTATGTTTTGTTCTTTAATTATTTAGTTAGTTAAACAAATCCACTTATTTGTGTTTTTACTTTATCATTCAGGAGCATGGGAACAAGGGGAGACATATTAAGTATATCAATCCCTGTGGAGACGATACACGATATACTTCTTACTTTATTACTTGACGACGTGTACACTTGCACTCAATTGCGCTTTTATTGCACGCATCAAGTTTTTGGCGCCGTTACCGAGGATTGACAACTAAATTTTGTTTTCTTTATTTTCTTGCTCTTTACCATTCTTTATCTAACTTTAATTCTAATTATTTATCTTTCTTTTTATTAACTTTGATTTATTTGGTATATGACCAGGGCAAACCCGAGTGGTCCATTGTACAAATTGGATCCTGAAATCGAACGCACAAGACACCATCTGAGGCGCAACCTGTTCCAAGTCATGGATGATCCACCAAGAGGACAAATTCCACTTGTTGATCATAATGTACTGCCACCAGCAATGCCGCAGCATCCACTGCCGCAACCATTGCTGAGGCAACCCACTGTTAGAGACTATCTGGTGGAAGATCTAAACGGACTCAAACCTGGCGTAGTCACCCCAGAAATCGAAGCAACTCACTTTGAGCACAAACTAGTGATGTTCAACATGTTGGACACAATTGGACAGTTTAGTGGGTCTGCTACTGAAGATGCAAGGCAGCATCTTAAATCTTTCATGGAAGTGTGCAATTCCTTCAAGATCCAAGGAGTTCATGAAGATATTTTACGATTAAAATTGCTCCCCTATTCACTGAGGGATAGAGCGAAAACTTGGTTGAATGGCATCCCAGCAGGATCTATAGGATCTTGGGAGGAACTCTGCCGAGAATTCATTACGAGGTTTAATCCGACAAATCTCTATGATCGCATCCGTAATGAAATCACATCATTTCGGTAGGATGATGATGAACCAATGTATGAGGCATGGAAACGCTACAGAAAATTATTAAACAAATGCCCATTACATGGTTTTCCTTTGTGGACGCAAGTCTCCATGTTTTATAATGCTACCAATGCCTCCACAAGGATGATGCTAGACGCTTCCGCAAATGGGACACTTTTGGATAGAGCACCCGCGGAGGCCATTGAGATTATAAACAAACTTGCAAGAAACGATTTCCAATTTCCCACATCAAGGCGAGGAGGAATGAGACGTCATGCCACAGCCCATGAATTAGATACATCCAGTTCGATGGCAGCACAATTGGCTTCTCTGACTAAGATATGTTCAGAATATGCAAGCCTAGAGAAATATACATGAGGTTAAGGCAGTTAACTCATCGAATTACATGCAAGATGAGGAAACCAGCCTATATGTTGGAAACTATATCAGAAACAATTAAATGATGTCCAACAATTACAACCCATCTTGGAAAAGGCATCTAAATTTTTCATGGAGTAACCTCAATAATGCCTTAAATCCAATTAATCAAGCCCCTAGATTCCAACACCAAAGCTAGAACCTGCCACAGCAGCACAATCAGTAGACCATGCCACAACAGCAAGTACAACAGCAACAATCTCTGAATGCATTGGTAGATTCTCTCACGGCCTTTATGATAAAGACTGATGCTTACATGATCGAGAATAGCCGCTTCATGAAGCGTACTAATGACTTCATGAACCGAACTGAGATAAGGCTGTAGAACCAGGAGGCTGCAATAAAGTCTTTAGAAACCCAAGTTGGTCAATTTGCCCAACGACAAAACACTCGACCATCAGGGAGTTTACCCAACAATACTGAAGTTGCTAAGGTGTTAGGCCACGAGCAATGCAAGGTAATTACGATAAGAAGTGGCCTACAATTAAAAGATAAAGAAGGGACCTCAAACGATAGAGTCCAATCAGAAAAGCAACATCATGAGGACTCAAAAGCTGAGCAGGACCCTGCCGACAGCATTGCCACGACAATAGAACTAGCTATATCAAAAATACCTGCCGAGGCAGCTGCAGATAAATTCACCTCAGGTATTAAACTCAATATCCAAGGAAACCTTGAGGATATCAGACCACCATCTTCTTTCCCATAGAGGCTAAAGAAGCACAAACAGGACCACCAATTTCAGAAATTCCTAGACATCTTGAAGCAAGTCCATATCAACTTGCCACTAGTTTAGGCTATTGAACAAATGTCCAATTATGCCAAGTTTTTAAAGGACATAGTATCCAAACGAAGAAGGCTAGGAGAATTTGAAATGGTGGCAGCCACTGAAGGTTGCATGGCCATGCTGCATAATCGCATGCCGCCTAAGCTAAAGGATCCTAGATGCTTCACAATCCCATGTGCGATTGGGGATGGTTATAAAGGAAAGGCCCTATGCGACTTAGGAGCAAGCATCAACTTAATGCCCAAATCAGTTTTTCAAAAACTTGGAATAGGATGGGCAAAACCAACAACACTACTGCTCCAACTTGCGGATCGGTCCTACGTGCATCCTGAAGGCAAAATTGAGGATATTCTAGTGAAGGTTGACAAGTTTATATTTCTTACCGATTTTCTTGTCCTTGATTGTGAGGCCAATGATAATGCACCGATCATATTAGGTCGACCTTTCCTTGCTACTAGACGCACTCTAATAGATGTGGAAAATAAAGAATTGACTGAGAATAAATGATCAACAAGTCAAGTTCAATGTTGTTCATATGCTGAAAAATCATGATAATCAAAAAGAATGCCAAGTATCAGAGGCCTTAGACGAAGACTTGATACAACCTTGTCTGGAAAATAACTGCCCCGACAGAGTCATCAATAATTCTACAAATCACTGCCTCGGCAGTTCAGAGGATGATTGCTATACCCATGCTCTGAATAAAGTGCACAAAATTGAGAGATTTGAGGCACAAGAAATTGAGGAAACAAACTGGACAACCCACTTTCCAGGTAAGCACATTGCACCTCTGAATTATCCAAGAAAGGATAATGAGCCCACCAGTACGAAACCAGTAATCACTGAATTAAAACCCTTGTCTGCCAATTTAAAGTATGTTTATTTGGGATCCAACCACACAATGCTCGTAATCATTTCTTTTAAGCTGTAGCTGAAACAGGAACAGAGCTTAATAGAAGTGCTGCGGCAGCATAAGACAACACTAGGATGGACAATTGATGACATAAAGGGAATAAGCCCAACCGTTTGTATGCATAAAATTATCTTAGATGAAGGTCAAAAACCCACTGTGGAGGCCCAGAGGAGACTAAACCATGCCATGAAGGAGGTAGTTCGTAAGGAAATAATCAAGTGGCTTGATGTTGGAATCATTTATCCTATCTCTGACAGTGAATGGGTAAGTCTAGTACAATGTGTGCCAAAAAAAGGTGGCACGACTGTCATAACCAATGAGAACAATGAGTTAATCCCAACAAGAACTGTGACGGGGTGGAGAGTTTGTATGGACTACCGAAAGTTGAACAAAGAAACAAAGAAAGACCATTTTCCTCTACCCTTTATTGATGAGATGCTTGACAGACTGGCTGGTAAGTCTTATTATTGTTTCCTTGATGGTTATTCAGGATATAACCAAATTGCTATTGCTCCAGAAGACCAAGCAAAAACCATATTCACCTGCCCATATGGAACATATACTTTTAGAAGAATACCGTTCAGCCTTTGCAATGCCCCGACCACCTTCTAGAGATGCATGATGACAGTTTTTTCAAATATGATAGAAGATTTCATGGAAGTATTCATGGATGATTTTTTAGTCTTTGGAGACAATTTTGCTCACTGCCTCGATAATTTAGAGAAAGTACTACAAAGATGTGAGGAAACCAATTTAGTCCTCAACTGGGAAAAATGTCATTTTATGGTAAACGAGGGAATAGTACTGGGCCATAAAATATCATCAGAAGGAATTGAGGTTGATAAAGACAAGATTGATGTGATAAAGAATTTATCTCCACCCATCTCTATGAAAGGAATTCGAAGCTTTTTGGTTCATGCAGGTTTTTATAGAAGGTTTATCTCGAACTTTTCTACAATTTCTAAACCTCTCTGTAACCTACTTGAGCAAGATAGAAAATTTGAATTCACCGAAGAATGTACTGAAGCATTAGAGACCTTAAAGGAAAAACTAGTTACAGCACCGATAATGGTCCCACCAGATTGGACCCTACCCTTCGAGTTAATGTGTGATGCAAGTGATCATGTTGTCGGGGTAGCACTTGGACAAAGGAAAAACAATATCTTCCATGTTATTTACTATGCTAGCAAGACACTCAATGATGCTCAGGTAAATTACACTACAACCGAGAAAGAATTACTAGCAGTAGTGTTTGTATTTGATAAATTCCATTCATACCTCATTGGGACTAAAGTTATCGTCCATACGGACCACTAGGCGCTTAAATACCTTTTCTCCAAAAAGGATGCCAAACAAAGATTGATAAGATGCATTCTTCTGCTACAAGAGTTTGATGTGGAGATAAAAGATAGAAAAGGTACTGAGAATCAAGTGACTGATCATTTATCCGTACTGGAAAATGAAGGTTGTAACAATGAACTGGAAGATATACAAGATACCTTTCGAGATGAACAAATATTGCATGTCACAACAAATGATGCCGATACTACCGAGGCAGTACCCATAGCAGTACATGATTACGAGGCCCAGGCACTGCTTGAATATATTTCAGAATCAATCAAGGAAGACATACAAGAAGTAACGACAACTCCCTGGTACGCTGATCTTGTTAACATTTTAGTTAGTGGTATAGTTCCTTATAACTTAAACTATAACGAAAAAAAGAGGTTTCAGCATAATACCAAGCATTATTTATGGGACGAACCTCTCTTATTTCGATAATGTGTAGATCGGGTTATACGATGATGTGTCCCAAAAGAGGAACAATAAGCAATTCTTCAACAATATCACGACCTACCGTGTGGAGGACATTTCGGCAGAAATAAAACAACAATAAAAGTGTTTCAATCAGGATTTTATTGGTCGACGCTCTTCAAAGATGCACATCTCTATTGCAAGGCTTATGATCGATGTCAAAGGACGGGCAATATATCTAGACGAAATGAGATATCACAAAAGCCAATACTGGAAGTAGAATTATTCGATGTATGGGGAATAGATTTTATGGGACCATTCCCTTCATCTCAAGGAAATCTCTACAACCTAGTAGCAGTGGATTATGTGTCTAAATGGGTTGAAGCAATCGCCACGCCCCACAATGATGCCAAGACAGTACACAAATTTCTCAAGAAGAACATATTCACAAGATTTGGAGTACCAAGAGCCATCATTAGAGACGAAGGTAAGCACTTTGACAATAGACACATTGTCGCAGCACTAAAGAAAATAGGTATCACTCATAAAATGACTACAACATATCATCCATAAATAAATGGCCAAGCTGAACTTGAAAATAGGGAATTGAAACAAATCCTCGAAAAGGTAGTACACACTTCTAGAAAGGATTGGTCTCATCGGCTTGACGATGCTTTGTGGGCATATAGAACAGCTTATAAAATGCCCTTGGGGAAATCACCCTATAGATTAGTATTTGGAAAAGCTTTTCATTTACCAGTGGAAATTGAGCATAGAGCTTATTGGGCAGTAAAGAATCTGAATATGGAATGAGAAAAAGCTGGACAAAAATGACTACTGGACCTTAACGACTTAGATGAATTCAGGACGGAGACTTATGATAACGCCAAGATCTATAAGGAGAAGACAAAACGCTGGCACGACAGCAAGCTGTTGCCGCGATAGTTCCTACCAGGGCAGCAAGTCCTCCTCTTTAACTCTAGACTCAAGTTATTCCCTAGGAAACTCAAATCTAGATGGTCAGGTCCTTTCGAAGTTGTTAAGGTTTATCCCCATGGAGCAGTCATAATTAAGTCACAAAAAGAAGGTGTTGAATTCAAAGTGAATGGCCAACGGTTGAAGCATTACTCTGAACATCAAGAGACGAAAACGATGGCAACCATCACTTTAGGCGATGCATATACATGACATCCTTCTCTGGTTTAATTTTAAACATTTAATTATTAGTTTTAGTTTTATTTTCGATTTTACTTTTTCTTTTTGTTGTGTTTTAGACAGAATCGGGAATCACAAAAGACATCTCCGAGTAGATCTGCGAAGATTGAACCGACACCGTATCTCTCATTTAATTGTTGTTTGCCTTATATTTTAAGCATTGAGGACAATGCTCGATTTGAGTTTGAGGGTATTGTAGGTGTAGAAGCACTGCCGAGGTAACCCACTACCGTGGCATTACCATGAAAAAATGGAGTAATTTTTTCTGAATTTTTTTTACAATATTCTTTTTTATTGAATTATTGTTTGTAATCTTGCACTGCCCTACATCAGTCTTACTTTAGTTTACTCCTTTAAGGCTATAGAAATCTTTCTCCTTACCATGGCCAAGTTCTGTTTTGAAGGGATAACCATAGGATACTCATGGAATAAAACTTAGAAGCTTTCTTTAGGGTTAAAAAGAAAATAAACACTTTTTGGACTTGTTTGATTTAGGAGTTCTTTTAATAAACTTAGGTGATAAAGACTTAGAACCATTTGGAAAAATAACTAGAGGTGCCTATCACTAGCTCTAGTTTTGCTCTCCTTCATACTAGAGGTGCCCGAAACTGGCTCTAGTATGCCAAATAGGTGATTAATAAGAAAAAATAAGAAAAAGAAGAAAATAGAAAAATGCATATCTTAAGGTGCCCGAAATTGGCTCAAGACTTGTTGTTTTAAGGAGACAGCTTTAGTCCAAATTTTATTTGTCTTGAACTTAGAGTTTATCTAAGAAAGCCTTGAATCAACCTTGTCCATAAAACGCACACACTCACCTAGCCTTATAGCTTGTTTCTTGGTAAAAGTCCTTGGGTAAACTAATGGCTAAAACGGAGAGATAGACATGACCATGGTGGGGAGAATAGATGGAAAAGTAAGACCAAAGGGGAGTAAGGTTCAGAAATTTGATGTCTTGCATTGCTTGAGGACAAGAAATAGTTCGAGTTTGAAGGTATTTGATGAGTGCCTAAAAGGAAGTTATTTACTACCCTTCTCATGGTACTTTATGCATCTATTATACACCAACTTGAACTGAAATATGGACTCTTTGTGTAATATTGGATATTCCGTTATCACTACTTACAAAGTCGAAATTTATAGAGAATGCAGATATTATTACATATTCTATACATGCAAGAATATCTAGGGCCAAAGCAGTAGTGAAGCAATGTTGAGGCCGAGGCAGAAGACAAGGTCGCGGCAGCATCCAAAGTGGCAGCACCAACATTGGAGGCGCAATGAAAGATAGAAATATAGAGAACATTCTGGAAGATACAGCGCACTAATTGGACCAGGCTAGCGCACTAAAAGCCCAAGTCAAAGACCAAGCGGGAAAACCCTTCTAGAAGGCGTCAAACTTAGAAATATCAGATCCCTTGAAGAAGACTTGTTCCTTACTCCAAGTTGGAGTTTATTTAGGAAAATTTTGACCTAGGTTAAGACTATATATACCCTAGCCGGCCACATTGTTTGGAGAGCCGATTTTTAGAGAAACCTTTCTCCCTAAGAATTGTACCTAACGACATTATGTTCTAAAATTCTTAGGGATAGGTGAAGGTTGTAGATATTAGTGAGAGGAGATTGATTCTTATTTCTTTGTTCTAATGCAATAATAATATCCAAGTTTGCTTATCCTATTGTCATTCCTTGTTCTTGCATTCAAGCTCGAGAGAGAAGTTTGTAAGTAATATATTTATCTAGCATCGAGAGGTATAGATTCACGAAAGGGATAAGTACGGTGTTGTAGACACTAACTCAGCCTAGAGATAGGTTAAGATTTTCAGTAGCTAAGAGAAGTGTTGGATTGGTTTATGGTTATCGTTGATTTACGCCGGAAGGTATCGTCAAGGACCAATCATCAACAGCACTCTGACTTAGAGATAAGCGGAGTCAACTACGGACACTTTGTTGAACTTTGATGCCTCTGCCCAAAAGCAAGAGATTGCCGCGGCAGAGAACACTAATGCTGCCGAGACTATATTTGCAATACTGTCAAAGCAGTGTAGTGTAATTGTATTGGACAAGAAGAAGAGCAATCGAATCCACTAATTGACGCAGCTAGATCCTACCCATTTTCTCTATAATCGTTCTCAACTTTTTATTTTATGTTTTGTTCTTTAATTATTTAGTTAGTTAAACAAATCTATTTATTTGTGTTTTTACTTTATCTTTCAGGAGCAAGGGAATAAGGGAAGACATATTAAGTATATCAATCCATGTGGAGACGATACACGATATACTTATCACTTTATTACTTGACGACGTGCACACTTGCACTCAATTACACTTTTATTGCACGCATCAGTCACGACAGTAGCATAAAGAAAACAATTGGTGCTTGACAGAGAGAGAAAAAGTTGTCGAAAGTAAAGAATATAAAGCGAGAGAAAGAAGAAGTAGTTTAAGGAGTCAAAGCCCTGGTCAAAGTCAAACGCGGGAAAGAAGAGTTATTTTAGGAAATAAGAATAAAGTTTATTAGTTAATTAAGAGTTGTAATTTCTTTCTTTTAAGAACTCTTTCCTTGTATGGAAAACTTTAACCTAGGTCTTAGACTATATAAACCCCCTTAGGTCTAGGTTTAGGAAGGGAGAGTCAGTTTACACATACATCATACCTTTAGCGGCCGACCACATTATGTTCTAACTTCTTCGGAGGTTTAGGTTGATTGTGGAGTAGTTGTAGAAGAAGGTTGTATTGTTCTTGATATTTATTAATGCAAAACTTATTTCATAGTTTATTCTCTCTTGGCATTTAACTTTCTTTGCATATGAGTTCGAGATGATAAGTATGTGAAGAAAAATCTAATTCTATAATATTGGGAGAGCTAGGCTCATGAAACGAGAGAATACGGTCTTTGTTCAAGGGCATCGACTAATCCGAATTAAGAGATTAACCACCCAGGATTTCAGCAGCTAACAAGACACATGTGTTTGGTTGTTGTTCGCCCTTGATTCACGCCGGGAGGTATCATCAAGACGTGGAATGTTGAATTGTCGATAAGGTACAACCCCGCCTAGGCAGCTGCGGCGACCATTTGTGCGATTCGTCGAGGTGGCAGTGCAATCCATTACATTAATAAGTGAATAAATAATACAATTGGATTCTCCTCTACAAATCAATAAACCTGATCTCATCCTTCTTATAATTATCTTTCCATTAATTAGTTTATATTAGTTAATTTAGTTAATCCAATCCAACAAATTATTTGTGTTTCTACTTTTTCTTAATGCAGTTTTAAGAAGTAGTGAAGTCGACACAGTCCCTGTAGGTTCGACAACCTAAAGTATTACAATCTGAAAAGGTGGAAATAGACAGAACTTCCGAGCCTTCATCAGATTTGGCTTCGTTTCCGGGGACTAGCGCTCAATTTTACTACTAATTATTTCTGCACCTTTTCGTTTATTTTATTTTATTTTGTTTTAGTTTTAGTTTTAATCTTAACTTACAAGGATTATTTTGTGTATGATCAGGTCCAATCCGACCATTTATCAATATCCTTACGATCCAGAAATCGAAAAGACAACACGAGATCTAAAACCTAAGACACGCCAAAGAATGAACACAAAACCTGGTCAACAAAACAACGCTTGTATGAATGTCATCGTGGCAGACAACCGTGGTGCGGTACATTCACAGTGGCTAATTCAGCGAATCTTCCAAGATAGGATCGTGCACAAATAGTTCGTGATTATCTAGAGGAAGATTTGGATAGATTAACTCTTGTCGTTGTGATGCCTAACATTGAGGGAAAACATTTCGAATTAAAGTCGGTCATGTTCAACATGATCAACACCCTAGGCCAATTTGGGGGATCGACTAATGAAGATGCTCGACAGCAACTTAAATCTTTTTTAGAGATTTGTAACTCATTTAAACTGTCGGGAGTCTCTGACGAAATCCTTAAGTTAAAGTTATTCCCTATTCACTAAGGGATAGGGCGAAGGCATGGTTAAGTAACCTCCAGCTAGGATTATTGAGTTCATGGAAAGAACTATGTTGAAGTTTTCTTTCCCGATTTAGTTACACAAATATGATTGATAAACTCAAAAATGATATCACATTATTCAGGCAAGATGAAGATGAATCAATGTATGAGGCATGAGAAAGATACAGAGAGCTATATAGAAAATGCCCCATGCATGGTCTGCCCGAGTAGACTCAGGTATATATCTTTTACAACGCAGTTAATACGCCCACAAGGATGATGCTTGATTCTTCCGCAAATGGCACTCTCTTAGACCGCCCACCCCATGAGAGTTTAGAGATTTTGGATTGGTTGGCAAAGAATAACTATCAACACCCAACCACCAGAAGAGGCATAACTAGGCGAGGTATGACAAATCCTAAATCTTCGTATTCTATTCTAGCCTATTTGTCCGCCTTGACAAACATGGTGAAAGTCCTGTAAAAGCCAAGTCAAGTTCGAGAAGTTAAAGCAGTCACCATTTTATGTGAAATATGTGGTGACAATTCGAACACAAACCTGCATAACACAGAATCTTCCTTCTACGTTGGAAATTTTAACAAAAATAATATATCCAACAACTATAATTCATCATGGAGGAAACACTCGAATCTCTCATGGAGTAACCCAAACAATACACTTAACCCGCAATACCAATCCGTGTAATCCACCGGATTCCAGTAGAATAACAGATTTGCTCAGCAGCAGATGCCGTAGCAGGTATTACCGTCGTCGTAGACAATAGATGTCCAGACTCGGGAGAACACACTACAAACATTTATGGCTCAGACTGGTGCCTGCAGTACAAACATCAATAAGTTCATCCAAAGAGCCGACACTTTCATGGACAAAACAGAAATGAGAATTCAGAATAACGAAGCTGCTCTCAAATCGCTGGAAACCATAATAGGACAAATGGAAAATAAAAACTTCATATGAATTCATAATGGAAACCATAGTAGGTAAGACCCCTAAAACAGTAGATCTAAAAGTAGCTACTGAATAAAAACTTGAGGCCAAAGAACCAGAAGATATTATCAACAATGCCGACGCAGCATATGATGCCATAGACGCACCGCAGATAAGGTTCCAGTATAATGAAAATATTAAGGATCTGTGTTTACCACCACCTTTTTCACAAAGGTTTAAACAACGAAAATAGGAGTACTAGTTTAAGAAATTCTTAGACATACTTAAACAGGTACATATAAACATACCTTTGGTGGAGGAAATCAAGCAAATGTCCAACTATGCTAAGTTCCTTAAGTATATCATATCCAAAAGGAAAAAATTAAGGAATTTGAAACTGTTGTTGCGACAGAAGGGTGTGTGGCAATGCTGCATAACAAAGCTATAATCAAAAGAAAAGACCCTGGTAGCTTCATCATACCTTGCTCAATTGGTGACCAATACATGGGTAAGGCATTATGTGACTTAGGCGTAAGCATTAATCTAATGTCGAAGTCAGTATTCCAAAAACTAGGTATCGGGCAAGCAAAACCAACAACGGTGATGCTGCAATTGGCAAACCACTCTAACATGCAACTAGAAGGAAAAATCAAAGATATCCTGATAAGAGTGGATAAATTTATATTTCCTACTGACTTCTTAATTCTTAATTGTGAAGCAGATGAACATACACCAATCATATTGGGAAGGTCATTCCTAACCACAAGAAGAACATTGATCGACTGTAAAAAAGATGAATTGGTCATAAGGGTCAATGACCAGCAAGTGAAGATCAATGTATTAAAAAATCTAAGGCATACGAATGAATCAGACGATTGTAAGAACATTGAAGTAAAAACTGAATTTAACTTCGAAGCAGAAATATATTGCCTAAACAACAACTGCCGAAGCAACCTCTACCGAGGCAACACTCCCCTAGAACAAAAATACATTAGAAAGAAGCCACCTGATGAGGAGACAACAACTGTGACATCAGCTTCTCCTCCATCTAAAAAGGGGAAGATGATTGCTGCTGGAGATGTATCATATTATGCTCCTACAATAACCTAAAAATTCTATCTCTTTGTCCCTATTTACTTTTATGCTTTAGGAATTAGATTTTTAATTTTTTAGATTTAGGATTTAGATTTAAATTTTCAACAATTGAGTCTTCAGAATAATTTATCTTCACATATTTTAATTTCAGATACTAGGTCCAATAAAGAAGATGAAATAGAGATAACCAAGCCCAACGCGAACTATTATAAGCAGAAAATATCTGGGCAGGAAACTTACCACCCAAGACGGAATTTGCATCAAATCTGCCGTCAGTGTGGGCTAGCTGGATTTGCGTCGCATGCACGCCAAGGATAATGATATCAATGTTGCAGCCTTCAACGGTCCGCTTCCTTCACCTATAAATAAACAAGCAAGGTTCATCTTTTCCACACTTCTTTTCTATTACCATTACTTTGCCAAAAATCCTTCTTTGTTCTCCACAAACATGACAACTCCAAGAGAAACCTCTTCGGAGCAGCAAAGTTCAGACGCTTCTCTACACCGGTAGTGGAATATGAATATGAAAGAAATTTCAAGAACCGTTAGATCTGGGAGGAGTATGGTTTTTAGTACACCGATGAGGAGGATCTGGGCCTGAAAGCGTTCATACTATCGAAAATCACCTTCTAGCAATGGCAGCAATTTGCAAGGCAACCAGATCCGTCGAACATATAATGGGTACGGGAATTCTATGCCCACAGACCATTGGCGAAAAACCCATATGCCTATCTCCGAGAAAGAGCAATCCCAATTGCAAACGTCATTACCAATGCCCATTTTGGACTCCACATAGAAGTAGACGAACACAATGCATTCATCGTCGCCCTGACGGCCAACGATTATGAAGCAATGAAGGCCGAACTCTACGTACCCAGAGCAGAATGGAATACGGGCAAGCACCGGGGATTTGTTAGCTACTGAGACCTCCGACTAGAGGCAAAACTCTGGAACATGTTTATAAAAAGGAATCTAATGCCAACTTCTCATAACCAGACAGTAGATAGACCAAGCTTAACGCTCATCCACTCCATTATCCACAACCGGAGGATCGACGTTGGTGGCATCATCAGCGAACAAATATTTGAATGCGTCACCAAGAAAAAAGGTATCCTAATCTTCCCTTGTTTAATTACCGCTTTGGGGAATTTAGAAAGGGTTCCAAACATTCCCTTAGATACCTACACATCGAGACGTGTGGGCTGGACACGAGATATTTACAAGAAGAGGATATACGTGGAAGAAGTAGTTCTATAAGCCTTCATTCCTCCCACCACCGAAGCAGTGCCCGCCGAGGTCGGTCAACAACCAAACTAAGCTGAAAATACACCAGCAGGAATCCTGAAAATCCTACAGAAGATGGAGAGAAGGCAGTTGGCCTTCATGACATACATCAGAGAGTTCAACAACGTCATCATCGCAACCATCCGAGAAGAACTCCCCATATGCACGACTATCTTCCCATAATTCACAATCACCTCTCCACTTCCCAGCCTCCCCCTGCTACACCAACGACCTCAGCCACAATTCCAGTCTCCTCCACTCCTACAGCCACCGCAGCAAACACTGAACCACTCTCAACAGAATCAGTAGCTGAGTTCCTCTGATTGGACTCTACTAACAGAGGAGCTACACCAGAACAGTCAAGAATATTCACATGGAGCGAATCGGAAGAAGATCTGATAAACCAACTTTAAGTTGTTGACAAATATATTATTGTAACACAAGGAGAGCAAAAGTGAAAGGCAACCTCCCCCTCTCCAATCATCTTTGACACGGAGGAGGAACAGCTACGAGACCCAATGCCTACTCGTATACAGGCACACCGATTGATCAAAATCCCAATGGTGATCCCGCTGAAGCTAATCATATAGCAACCACCCAGAACCCGCCACAAGCTCCTAATCGATAGTGACTCCGAAGATTCATTCGGATCTGAAGAATTTTAAAGGGCGATAGACTTTTCTTTTTCTTTTTCTTTTCTTTTATTTCTTTTATTTTCTCTGTTATCCATGCATTTAGGACAATGCAACCCTTGAGTTTGGGGGAGCATTTGTCTAATTTTGTAATATATAAATGCAATGTATGGAAGTAATCAAAGCATCTCATTACTGCCATAAGTCTTGTCGTAATTGTTTAATCATTTACTGCAAATATTTTTAAGTCTACCGAAATTTATTGACACTGCCTTGGTAGTAATATATTCTCCAACGACCATAGCAGTCTGTACCATTCACTAGACTTGAATTCCGAAAGGTTTGCTAGGATTAGTACTTAAGATTAGATTATGAGCCTGAAAACATCCTAAACACTGTTAGTCCTAGTTGATTTTAAAAGTTTTTTTCTTTGACAAGAAATAAGGACTTAGGCTTAGATTTTAACTAGAGGTGCCTATCATCGGCTCTAGTTTAGTCCATAGAGGTGCCCATCACTGGCTCAGGACTTAGGCATATATTTAGGCATCAAAAACAACCATGTAAAACCCTTGAACGAAAATCAAGAAAACATTAGAATTGTTATTAAGAAAATCGATTTTATTGATTCAAGAATTTAAAGATTGTTGCAATAAGCCAGGAACTTAGGAATTTCATTAAAGAACTTTAAGTTTCAGAGGTTTGAGTGATTCTCGCCTCCAAAATTGATCCAACATCCTTCCAACGTTTAAAAATAAGTAAAACCGAAGAAAAATAAAGAAATTTAAAAAAAGAAAAATATAGGAAAATAAATCAATGAAATTTTATTAAAAAGAATGAATATTTACCTTGTTGAAGAATATGTCTTGGGAAGGAAGAAACTGAAATCTTGGAGAAGAGTTTAAAGCTTGATGCAAAAATAGAGTTTTTTAAGTAAAACCGAAGAAGAAAATTATAAAGAATTAACCAAAAGGATTTTTATTAAAAATATTGATGTTTACCTTTGAAAATATGATGGAATGACTGCCAAGAAGATGAAAAGTCAGAATTTTAAAAATAGGTTTAGGTTTATGACATAAAAATATGTTTTTAGGATTAATATTAAGTGATTTAGGTTATTAATTAAAATTATGGGTTATGGGTTATTAAAATAGGCCCTTAAAAGATTAATAAATGGAAACTCGCATGAAAATATAAATGTCAAATTATGCCACGTATGGGACTATACTATCAACATAACACATATGGGGCTCTATCACCTACTCATACCACACACGAGCTAAACTCATGCACACGAATGGATTAAATCCAATCATGTTTTCCACCTTAGCTTTAGTATAAGATACGCTTAAATGCAATAAAACACATATATCATAATTCAAGCAATAACTCTAATGCATCACTAAGGAATTTACCCACGTATACGATTTTGTATTTATAGTGCACTCACATCCTATTGATCGATCAACTTATCTATGTTATCATCATCTTTAATATCCAACACAAAACCAAAATCAATGCTCAAGTTTTCCAGTTAAAAAGTATGTAAGTATATGCATCACACTAGTACTTGCATCAAATGCATAACTGGTAAAAACCACTTTTCTCATATTTTTAAAATAAAATCGTGAAGATAAGGAAGTTGAAGGACAATCTATAATTTACCCACTTTGTTAAAATTTATATGGATCCAGATTGGTTCTTGGGTCGGATGTCAGGTTATAAAAGCAAAATATGATCCTAGATTAGTAGATCTAATATAAAATCTAGTATATTTCTATATTTTTACCTTTGTTTTTTTTTTTCGATTTTATGGTTTCTAATTTACTCCCCTTCTATTTTATTTTTGTTCGACTTTTTCGTTTATTTTTGAGAATATATTAAAATCTCATAATGCTTTTTTTTATTTCAAATCTTAAAAAAAAAATCCTCTACAACATTTTGTTCTTGTTTTTTTCTAACCGATTTTTGACATAAAATAAAGAAAGTGATTCTGGATTTTTACCCAGAACGAATGATGTTCGCGTTTTAATTTTTGCAGATGAAGTGACTGAGGCTATGGAGTAGAGGAATTCAATAGCTAGGGTGGTCGAATGGTGTCGTGCGAGACAACCATGCAAGAAGACGAACCGTAGGACATAGCGACCACGCACAGTGGGTTATTAACCGAAGAGAACGACATCTTTGGGATTAGGATATTACGGTTTTTATTTATTTGAAATGGATATTAGGGGTTTTAGTTAGGGCTGATTTTAGATTGGATTAGTTCTTTTATTTGGGTACGTGGGATTGGGATATATGAGTGGTGGGACATTGGTTTAGGTTTTGTATATTGGGTCAAAAACGGATATTACAAATAAATGTGTAATTTCTTAAACATTATATCAAATGTAATATTGAAATATTTTATTAATATTGTAGTAATGTGTACACGACATGTGTACTTAATTAAAAAAAACTAAGAAAATTAAACAGATACAATTAATCACGCTAGCATATTTAAAAAAGTCAAATTATGCCTTCAATCAAAATATCCCAGCACAATCTTTAGGTTACAAAAAGGAAACAAATTATAGTATTACAAAACACAAACTACACTCATTTGGTTAGGATCAACCCAAGCAAATAGCGATGGAATGTCTCTTTCTAATAAACTAGAACTATATCAAGGCCAACAAGTAAATGAAAGGCACATTTAAGAATCTGCAATGGTAACCTCTACCTCGACACCGGGTTCGATGGTGATGGAGGTAATCTGCTTGACCACATCAGGAGAGCTAAATAGGTCAATAACTCGCTTGTGGACACGAAGCTCAAATCGATCCCATGTGTTTGTTCCTGAAAAGCACACAGAGTTAGTTATGTAAACTTTCAAAACATATCAGTAGTATTACATTAAACACTCTGTAGGACTGTAACCACTAACCAACATAGACAATAAAAAACATATGCAGTTGAAATAAAAGGTAACATATATAACTCAATTTATGAGGCCAATCAATACAATAAGTGCGCTAAGTAGTTCAAGCATTCAAATCTTCCGTTACCAACACGAGTTCAAACACATTTAACCACACAAAAAGGTAGAAGACAGGTAAAGCATACACCATATCATCATACATGTTAACTCAGGCCCGGATAAGAGTATCAGTATGGGTATGCTTTTCCATGTCTTTAGAATGTTTTTGGATCTCTATGCACATGTTTAAATGTATCAAACACGAGTACTAGACGTAGTCAAGAAAAATAAAAGTGACTCAGTCCGAATGCGAGGCAGATAAATACCTTCACCGCAGGGAGACTTCCTGGTGGTGATGTGAAGAACCTTGGTGGGCATTCTTACAGGTCCCTTAACCCTGAGTCTCTTATCCTTGGCACCACGGACCAAATCAGCACAAACTACCAATCAAAACAGAAACACATCATTCTAACCAATTCAATTGAACCCATAACATCAACCAAACAAAAAGTATCACAACATGAATAGAAATGAAACTATACTACGTTTGTTAAACAAAAAAGCACCTTTTTCGAGGTTTTTGACATTCTTAGAGGAGAGAGTGATCCTGATCTTGTGAATCTGCTCTTGGGGCTCCTCCAAACCCGGCTTGGTAGGCTTCATTGCAGCATACGCCATTGTTATTAAACTGACTATCGGCTTCTGGTTCAGAACAAACGAATTGCAGGAAACAAAAATCCCTTGAATTAGTTCACAAAGTTCAAAATCTAAAAACTATGGATTGTGGATTACAACAAGAGATTCTAGCTACTAAAGCAAAGAACAAAATTTCCACATATTTCGTAAAAATTCTCAAAAGCTAGAATTATCCGAAACTAGGGAGAAAAACAATCGAAAATGCAAGGGAAATTATTTTTCCAAAATAAATTGCAGAAATGGGAAATATAATGGCAAAAATAAAATAGAATAGAAAAAAATGAAAATCCAGATTAAAGGAAATCTGAGACATGAGAAGATTGAGAGGGAAACCTGGAAGGAGGTGAGGGAAGGGAAGAACCGCCGCCTCTGCTGCCTTTCCCGCAAAAATGATGGATGGGGAGTTGACTGCGGGGCTTTATTAGGGTTAGGGTTTTTCGACGGACAAAAAATGCTATGCGGGTTGGGTTGCGGATACTTGACCCGGGAAGAGATCAAGTATAATGAAGTTGTTTTACCAATTTCTGATCTTATACGGTTAATATATATTAATATTTTTAAATAAATATATTACTATTTAAATTTTTGACATAAAGATAATTTTTACCCTTTAACGTTTATAATTTTTGTTATTTTGGTCTTCATTCTTTTTTTTGATAAATTTAGCCTTTGACTTATATCTTTTTGACAAATAATTCATTTTTTAATTATCATGATAACTGAACCGTTAAAAAATTAATAATGATGACATGTCATATATATGTAATAATATATTTTAAATGATTTAACATCTAGTATATCAAATACATACACGCGGAATATAGTTTTATTCTAATCTAAAAATATAAAACAATTAAAATTCAAATAAAATATTAAAAATTAATTTTTTATTCATTAAAAATAATTAAATCTAAAACAAAAGGCTACTAAACATTCTCAATCTTAACTATAGTAAAATTAAAATTTTATCTAAAAAAGTATAAACATAATCTGAAAAGAAAAGGTTTTGTATAGTTTGTTACCGGTGAATCAAAGATAAATAATTTTGATAATAATCAATTGGATCTTTATTATTTTAGTTTAGAATTTAGGTATTTTAGTTTTAATCTAAATCAAAGTTTTAGGGTTTTATAAAGATATTTTAGTTTAGTTAGGGTTGAGAATATTTAGTAATTTTTTGCTTTGGATTTAATTAATTTTTAATATTTTATTTAAATTTTAATTATTTTATATTTTATAATGGAATAAAATTATATTCTCTATATATGTATATATTTAATAGGTTATATTTTATGTTATTTAAAATATATTATCTCATATATATGACATGTTACCATTATTAAATTTTTAACGGTTCAGTTATTATGGTAATTAAAAATGAGTTATTTGTTAAAAAGACATAGGTTAAGGGTTAAATTTATCCAAAAAAAATAGGGGCCAAAATGATAAAAAAAAAATATAAACTTTAAGGGTAAAAATTATATTTATACCTTTTTTTTTTATAATTTTGTGATTTTTAAAATTTAATTTTTTAAATAAATTTAAGTTATAAAATAAATTAAAAAGAAATAAAAAAATTATAATAATTAATGACATCTAAATTTATAACCTTTAAAATTTTAAATATATATTTAAATTTATAACCTTTAATATTTAAATATTTAAATTTTTATAATTTTAAGTTATTGTAATTGTTGAATTCGACAATGGTCAAGCGATGAATATTTGTTATCGAAATACCAATGTCTTACAAGGTGCAGCGATTGTAGATTTGGTGTATGATTTGCTTGATAGGCGATGGGAGGTGCAAGTGAGGCGGGTGAGTCAACAACTAAATATGGTTGTAGATTATCTTGTTAGGATGATGAGAGGTAAACCGATTGGATAGTGTACTTATAATACACCACCTAGTGAGGTTATTCAATTAATCCAGGCTGATTTGGTCCCTGATTAATGTCTTGTTTTCTTGTAGCCGTTTGTGGCACTGATCTTGTAAGTACTCACTTGTGCACTTTTTTTCCTCTATTTAGGTTTAGAAAATTTTTTAACGAGGCATAAACGTGTACGTTTCTTTACCCATAAAAAAATATATAATTTATGTACTAATATATTTGGATAGATCTTACCCATATAAACCAAATACGGTGGAACATAACATATAACCTAAAATAATAAAAATAAATAATTTAATAAACTGATAACTATACTTACTTAATCTTATGTTATACTTAAATCAGTAATGACTTTCATTTTTAAACATAAATGTCTAATTAACTTTGATGTTATTAAAGTAAAATAAAATCATAAAAAATTATTTACTGTGATTTATCTAATGAAATTTAAATAAATTTCACCAAAAAATTAAATAAACCATTTTCTTTAATATTATTATAAAAAAAAAAGTTAGCAAGACACACCGAGTCTATAATTATTTTATTGAAACTTAAAGCGGAGTTTCTCTTCCACCTCATCTTCTTCGTCTGCCTCTGTAAAACCCAATCTTTTAACGAAGAAAATGCTGAAACTAAGCTCCTCAATCTCCACCATCCGTTTCCAGAATTTCAATTCCCTTTCCATTATATGGTATCCTTCATTTAAATTTCCCACCACTCTCAAAATAACCATGACTCGTTACCCTAATTTTTCAACCCATTCTTCAAATTCTTCTCACGCAATTACTGCGGAGGAACCTCAAGTGGCGCTGCACAAGCCCAAGCCTGAGCCTAAGCATCCATGGCTCATTGTTGGCCTCGGTAATCCCGGAAAGAAATACAATGGCACCCGACACAATGTAATTATATATATCTTCTTCAAAACATCCTCTCTTAGTCTTTCTTTTCTATTCTTTTTTAACGATTTTTTTTCGAACAGGTGGGTTTTGAGATGGTAGACGCCATAGCCGAGTCTGAAGGGATTTCCATTACCAATGTTAATTTCAAAGCCCTGCTTGGAAGAGGTTCTTTTCTACCTCTTTTACCGCAAAAAATACTTTGGCTTTCTTCAATCTTTAAATTCTTTTCTATGATTTTAAATTTGTGGACTTTAATATGGTCTGAACTCTTGCTTACCTGCTTTCCTGAGAATATTATAGCCATGACTCTTTGGTTGAGTATAATTTCCTGGTTCTTCATGGAATTAGCGTCGGACATTATGGGATCCCTCAATTTTTGATTTTGGACTTATTTATATTGGCATTGATTTGATTATACTTCGCCACTAACTTTGATTATCAGAATGGTAGAAAACGTATATTTGATAATTAGTACTTAAATGTAATAATGAAGTGTTGAATCCAACTGTAGTTGCATGGTTCTTGCTTTGCAGTTTTTTAAAATTTTACTAATTTTTAGCTGTAATTTTCTTTCTAATTAAAATTCTTAACTGATTATTTATTAATTAATTGCTCTGTTAAATATGAATTTTTGATTAAGATATTACTACAAAATAATGGAATAGAAAAACGAAGTACAAATGTGGATAATGAAAATTGAAAACTTATCGAATCATGTTGCCACTCCTCAGTTTCCTTGTGATTTAAATGATGGTAGACAATAGAAGCTACTGTTCTTAGTAATTCTCATCTTCTGTTATCCTTTTGGGAAGGGACACTGACGCATGGTATAAATTATGCCAGAAACCTTTACCTTAGTTTCTTCAGCTTTAGTTTAAGCATGGATATCAATGTTTCTTACCAAAGTCATAAATAGAATATGTGATGCCTGATATAGCATGCTTGGTAAAGTCTAGAAGTAGAATCAGACAGACACATAGTTCATGATCGGTATTGTATAAAGATTAAATTGTGTGTGTATAATTGTATATACAAATTATGAGCTTGCGACTGATAGATGTAAAAAAAGTTAAGAAAAATCTATTTGATTCACAAAAAGAGCGAGTAAATTACTGAAGAATTTGTGCCACAGTTTTAATTTTTCTGGTTATGGTAGGTACCTGAAAATGCATACTATGCAATATTTGATTGGAGATAGTTTCTGCTTTCCAGGGTTTATTGGAAATGTTCCGGTCATGCTTGCCAAACCACAAACTTTCATGAACTCAAGTGGTGAATCAGTAAGTGGCCATCAGACCTATATATTGTTCTTGAGGGTCAAAGCTTCTCATCTGATTGAAATTATTGTAATTCTTATAGTCATTGTATGGTTTTTCAATACACTTTGAAGGTTGGGGCCATTGTCTCATATTACAAGATACCATTGAAGCAAGTACTTGTGGTAATTTTCTTTAATGCAACTTAATGCTAATCTTTCCCACTCAGTGCACTGACAGTTCCTTCTAACAGATTTATGATGATTTAGATTTACCTTTTGCCAAATTGAGACTACTTCCAAAAGGTGGACATGGAGGACATAATGGGTATTTATTTTGTGTTTTCTTATCCCATTGAAGTGAATGCTTTTAGTGTAATGGTTGGCTGTATGTTTTTTGCGTGTGTGCTTTTAATTTTTTCCATTCTTCTAGGATGAGAAGTATCATTGACCGTTTAAAAGGTAGCCGTGATTTTCCTCGTCTAAGAATTGGTATGCTGCTAAGAGCACTAAATTAATATCTGAAATTCTGTTAATATCCTTAGTTGCTGGTCTTTAAAGTATTGAACTTCACTAGGCATTGGACGGCCTCCTGGGAGGATGGATGCTGTTAATTTTGTTCTTCGCCCTTTTAATAAACAAGAACAGGAAGAGGTATGTAAAAATATATAAAATTATGATAGAGAAGAAACATGAAACAAATTGGTATTTGATAATAGATTTTTTATTGTTTCAAGTTTATGTCTTCATTTTCAGCTCGAGTTCACATTTCAACATGGTACAGAGGCTAGTCAGATTCTTTTACTTGAGGGTTTTGATAAAAGTGCTACATTTGTCAACAGCGCCAAAGCAATGGAACAACTTGGTTAAATTATTGCTCTTGATGGTATATCTTTTGTTAAGCGCATTGAGGTAATTTACAGAACTAGATTGTGATTACGATGAATTTGTTATTTAGGAACTTAGGTTAAAATTTTCATGATGCACACAATCAAGTAAACAAGTAGTTGTTTTTTCTGAGCTTCTTTTTTATCATTCATTCCTGATATTATATTTTTCATTTCTGTTAACAAAAAACAGCACCAACACATTGGAAATTTGAATTTAGAGTGAATCTGTAATAAAAGATGAAAGCTTCCTTGAAATGTCAGTGACTCAGTAGTTATTTCTTTATAACTTCTTTCGTTCAGAAATCAAGATGGTTTATCTCCGTTTATGCATTCGTTCTTTGGATTACCTTCAAAACTTTTTTGGCGTATCATAGACCCAACAATTTGTATGCTCGTTCCATGTTTTTGTTATTTCTCATTGTTAGTCATGTTTAAGGCATTATACTTTTGTTTATATTTAATACACATGTACTAACAATTAGCTATATGACATATGCCTGTTAATAGTTAAATGATTTGTATTGTTTTAAAGATTTTTATAGTGAGATGTTTGGGTTTTTAATGAAATGTCATTATATGATTAAGTGTTTGGGTATATGGTAGCGGATGAAATACAAACTCTTGTATACTTATGTAAATTTTGACATATTAATAATATGTTTCACAGATCTTGGCACATTCAGTGAATTTGTGTTTATTTCTTTATCTCGTGCTCGGTTATTTTTCTTCTGTTGCATTTGTCTTATGTCCAAGATCATTAGTCTAATCCGAATCTTAAATGTTGTAGGTGTGTGTTGATGATGATTATGGTTTTTCATATGTTGTTCAAAACTTTGGCGCAGATTTAATGAAGCGTTGGAGGGCTTGAAAATATGGTTGTCAATGGTGGAAGATGATATATATGTATTGACGTTGAGACAAAGAGCAATGTATCTGAGTAAACTGACTCCGCAATACTTGGCATTCGTGGCTCAAGCAGATTTTCGGGTTCGAGCCGATTTTCGGGTTCGAACTTGCATTGCCAGGTATTTGCCTCGTTTATAAAAAGTGCAAAAACCATATTTGATAAGCTAACATTGCTTATGACTCCAACTGTATTTTTTCAAAAGTATGGAACAATGTCAAGATCTATCAGGGAATGATTAATTGTTTGAAACATCAACAAATGAACAATGAATCCACCACCTGAGATAACAGTTGATGAAACAAAACAAGAAACTTCAAAGCAGGGTGATGAAAATACAAAAAAAATATTATTTTTTTTTACCATTTTTGATAGGCTCGGGAGTATAGAAGAATATACATTTTTACCATATTTATCGACTCCTTATTGATTAATTGTTATGGTAAAAAAAAGTAGGTGACTTGGTGCGAAGATGTCATGGGGAAAATATGACATCCTTTAGTATGATTTATGGGCGGTAGCTCAACTTAGTGAAAGTTTGGGGTAATTGAAAACTGAAAAATAGACTTAAACTAAAGTCTCAATTCACATTAAAAAAGAAATAGGGTTTAATTAAAATTTTTGAAATTGTGAGGAAATTGGTGAAAATTTTTAAAATTTATGGAATTAAAAACATTTAGAACTAACTATTGAATCTTGAAAATTGTAAAGGATTAAGTTCTAATTTATTAAAGAGTCATGCGGTCATGACTAGGGTGCTTATTGAGCGAGTCGATCGTGAGTTAGGTATTGTTCGACTCATGTTCATTATAAAATTTTATTGCTCGACTCGTTGCTCGTTGAGCTCGTTAAAATTGTGCTCGACTCGTTCTCGACTCGTGCTCATTAAAATATTTTATTGTTCAATTCGATTCGTTGTTCGTTAAGCTCATTAAAAAACTTATCTTATTTTTAACTAAAAGTAAAATTTAATAATACCATATGAGGCATAAATATTAATTTAAATTAATAAATTTAACCAAAAATATTAAAAAAATTGTAAAAATTTTTAAAGTCTAAATTCAAAAGTAATATTTCATAAATACACTAAACTATTATATTAAAATTAAAGTAATAATTCACACATTAATAATTATTATTTAAATTTAATTTTTGAATAAAATTATTTTAAAATATTTATTAAAAATATTTTAAAAAATTAACGAGTTGCTCGCGAACTTATCGAGTGGAGTTAGACTTTGCTCGATTCAATTCGTTAAGGTATCAAGTCGAATTCGAGTCGAGCTAATCCGAATTGAGTATTTATCGAATTTTGATCGAATCAAATTCAAATAATTTACGAGCGACTCAACTCGTTAAGCACCCCTAATCATGCCCCATTAATTCCTTTTATGTCTTTTGCTGCTATTTATGGGGCCCATGATTTATGTAGTATAAAGGTTCCTATGTGATAAATATTTTATTGTAAATAAATATTATAAATTTAATTATTAAAATATTTTTATATTAGTTTTATTAAAATAAATAAATCGTTATTTTTTATATAACTATTGGTATCACATTTATTGGTTGATTGGTTGATTAACTTAGATTAGGTATTGTAAATGTCTATTATAAGATCATTTTTCTGATCGAATTATTCTATAATACAAACTTTAAAAACTTATTCTTTTTGCAAAATGATAATTAAAATTTTAACTTTATTTAAATGATTAGTGCCTTAGTAACAAAAGTTAAACTCAAATATTAGCTTGATAGAAATTTAGTAAATGTATTGCCTAATTTAGTGGTTAAGCATGGTATCCTTTGTGTAAAGGGTCCTCCCATGTTCGATTAGTGTTTTGGTTTAATTTTGAGGCGGTGACACACTTTAAATTAAATATTTGTTTTGATGTAATTAAATTAAATTTTATATTTATGTTATATCTGAAAAGATATAAAACCATTAATTTTATATTAAAAAGAAAAGAAGCTTTGAGATATAAAAAACGATAAACGTTGTATATTTTATTAAACATCTTTTGAGAAGAAAATAACATTCTCATGATATTTAGTTACGTGCATCCGAGATCAAATCTTAAAAGCACTTATTAATACCGTGGTGATATATTACTTTATTGTTAAATTTTTAATGATGACATCAAAATAAAAAATTATAATATTCAATACAATTTTGTTAAAAATTATAATTGGATGGACAATACAAAAATATAGAAAATAGGTGGTATTGTAATAATAATAATCCATCATATTATTATTTTTAATATATTGATGTAATCACAAATTAATATCTATTTAAATTTTTTTAATATATATACACACCGTATACATATAATACATAAATCCAGATTATTTGGATAAAATATATCATTATATTATTATTTTTTTTTACGTACTGAAGATGTATCAGATGTTTTAACTTGTACTCTTCAATGTTGTGGGTGTGGCATTGCTGAATCTTGTTGAATGAGTTATAAATATGGTTGTTTAACTGTGTTCAAAACTTGGACATAGATTGGAAAGGGAGAAAATACGGTTGGCGACGCTGGAACAATATAAATCAAGGGGAAAAAAGAAGAAACAAGGGTTGAGATTCAACGAGCTGACTCCAGTCTCACCTATCATACCAGATCTATATTGGTTAATTCAATTTAAAATTTTAATTATTCAATTCAGCTTTTTAATATTTGAATTAAATATGAATTATAATATTTTAAGTTTAATAATAGTTAAAAATTTAAAGTTTTAGAATATCCAAAAATTTAAAGTTTTATAGGTATAAATCATGTTAGATTTAACAATTTGATTATTTGTTATATTTAAAAATTTTAAAAATTAAATATATAAATGTGAATCGTGTTATAATTAATAATTTATTATTTGTTATATTTAAAAATATAAAATTTTTATAGATATGAATGTTAAATTAAAAAATATTTAAATCAAATTATAATTCGAATAATGAAATATTTAAATAATCATATATCCATTTTTTATCTCGAATATAGATTATTATTTTATAGATTCAAAGTTTCAGATATCTAATTTTTCAGATGAGATCCGATATTCGAAAATACTTACCTTATCTATACTGATAATTAAAATCAATTATTTGTTATTTGTCTACAAGAAGTTAATTAGTTTTTGCGAGATGAAGTATTAGATCCTTTAAACAAGGATAAAAACTTTAATTCTAATATTATGAACAGTAAAAAATAGATCGAAAGAATTATTTTATGTTAAATCTTTATAAAATTTAATTCGACTAAATTAGATACAGATAATTAATTCAATAAAAGTATTTGTATGTTAACTCAATTTTAGCATCGTAAGTTAATTGTACATTAATTCAGTTGAAAAATGTTAAACTATCTCTATTTTAAATTATAATTAATATTATTATTATTTTCACACTTCTACTAAATCTTCAAATAAATAGCGGAAAATTACCCTTCTAAAAATCAAAACTAGTATTTAATATTATTTTTTTATTTTTTTTCATCACTCCACCAAAACCATTAATGATAAAATTTTATAAGTATAACATGTTCACATTTTTTTCTTTTACCCACGTCATGAAATACGAATTAAATATATTTATCTCAAATCGGCCAAGTTTGGAATGAGATTTATTTATTTATTTATTTATCCGAATGAGAAAAAATAAGTTTTTTAAAATTCAACTTTAATTTTATTAGAACGAAATTATTTATTTTATTTATAATTAAACCGTTTAATTATAAAATATGCATAAATGTAAATATGTTTTAAATGACTACAAAATTGTCTGAAGGACCCAAAGGTTTCAAATTTCCTTCGTGTCAGCCTTGATTGACATGAAGACTGTGGATGCCTCGTGGGATGTTTGTTTATAATATTGCCTTACCCTACGGTACCCACTCTCCTGATGGCTGCTCCTACTGCCTAAGACCATCCTTTTCCCACATGTGAATAGGGACGTAAAAAGCTGGGCAATATTATATTAATAAATTATTTAATATTTTATTATAAATATATATCCCACCCAACTTCATTTACAAAACTATATTCCTACCAG
Organism: Abelmoschus esculentus; assembly: GCA_035048815.1. Lineage (NCBI taxonomy): Eukaryota > Viridiplantae > Streptophyta > Magnoliopsida > Malvales > Malvaceae > Abelmoschus > Abelmoschus esculentus. The sequence goes on along the minus strand of JAUCBN010000007.1, from coordinate 12,042,413 downwards.
AACAAGCATAAATCGCTTTGTGTGAAAAGCGACTTTTGAAATCGCTTCCTACGCAAAGCGGTTTCAAGGTGACTTGACATCCCTTGCCACATCAACCATAAACATAATCTGAATAAGAAATCGCTTTATACGCAGCGATTTCCGCGAGGGCTTGAAGCGTTAAAACCCTAGATCCTGAAAATCGCTTTGCATACAAAGCGATTTCTATTAAATAGTAATCGTTTTGTGTACAAAGCGATTTTACCTTTTTTAATATATTTTTAAAATTCTTATCTTAATCTTAAACGTAAATATCAAATATTACATAAGAAACATCTATGGGATTGAGGAATCGTTTGTTCCCGTGTCTTCGTAATCTGTAGACACGTCAAATGTTAAGTTTAATACTTTAATTCTCTGTTCCTTTTGATGTTTTATGCTGTTGGTATGTTGTAGAATTTCCAATCTTTTTAGAAATCGCTCTTTGCAGGAAACGATTTTCTGAAGTGGTTTAAAACACACTTCAGCTTCAAATTTCAAATCAATTCTCATAAGAAATCTCCCGTTTTACAAGTTTCAATTTCGAATTTCATCTTCTTTCGAATTAATTGTCACTTTGAATTTTAAAGCAAAAATTTTAAAAACAATTATTGCTTTAGTTTATTACGATGTCCAGATGGTTGGAGATGCATCTCTAGGTGTTATCTTTCAGTCATTGAATATAGTTACAATCGAGTTTCCACGAAGATTAAGTTATAGGTCATTGATGAAGAGAGTATCGAATCATGTTCCGCATGCTCGAGGACAAAAATTAGAGCCGTTAAAATATTAATTACCAATTCGTTGAAGCCATTGTATTATACAATTTACCATATAGCAGACAATGACGATGTGGAATTGATGATCGAATCGCACCTTCAATATTATTTAGGAGGATCGTTAGAGTTGTTTGCAATTTTTTCTGATGATGATGTTACTGGCGTCCTAGATTGGCGATGTACAAATTTTAACTTCGATTCGAATGTTTATAGCTCGTCGGCCAATATAAGAGATGACTTCAGCTTGTTATCGGCACATTGTTCATAGAACGATGGTGATGTTGCATCGTCTTCGATGGCAAGACATTCTTATGTAACTTCTTTTGACTTCGACCTTAAACTACCACCCACCCAACCGTCATCGTTCGCTCCTTCTAAATTTGAATTGAAGTTACCATCAACTCAACATTCGTCTGTAGTTGTTGGTGATGTTGTGGAATTAGAGTTGTTCCAATTTGAGGGTGACTACTCGAATGAATAACCGATTAGGGAGCCTGGACTTGATGATGATGAGCAAGGCCCTTTTTTATGCGAACCCAAAGATATGGATGAGCTAGAGGAAATGGATGTTCCTAACAATTCAATGGCAATATCGATTTACGCGTCACCGTCCCACTTTGCATCAATTGATATGGAAGTCTTCAATGCTCTAGAATTTCTATAATTCCCCCAAATCGATCAATACAACCAAAATGGTAATCATGAAATATATAAAGGAATGGTTTCGCGACCAAAAATCTTGCGATTGCAACAATCAAGAATTATAATATCCGTCACTTTGTTACATCCAGTGTTTACAAAAATGCACCTAACAAGTACATTGTTGAATTTATACACAAGAAGCAGGGATGTAAATGGAGGGTTCATGTTTCTCGTCTAAAGAAACTAAACAATCTTTGGCAGATTATCAAGTGTGAAGACCCTCACACATGCACTGTGGGTAGCCTTAATCAGGATCATCGAAACTTAGATTTGCACGTGCTTTGTGAGGCCTTTTTTAGTTGGTCAAAATGAATCCACGTATAATTGTTAAGACTTGTATGACTTCAATCACGTCTCAATACAGTTACACGGTCGATTACCATAGAGCATGGTATGCTCGATATCGTGTTGTTCAAAAATTGTACGTTCAGTGGGATGAATTATACAGTGAATTGCGATTGTGGCTTTATTTGATGCAGAAACACATTCTTAGGATGGTTGTGAATCTCAAAACAGTACCAACATATGAAAATGACTGTATCATACCCGGTGTGTGCCAATTTGAATAGTTATTTTGGATTTTCCATAATGTGTCAATATATTTCGTTATTGCAAACCGATGGTTTAGATCGACGGTACTCAGTTGTACGGAAGGTACACACAAATTTTATTGTTGGCAGTTGCACAAGATGGTAACCGAAAGACTATTTTAGTTGCCTTTGCAATTGTTGAAAAAGAAGATCTCCCTTCTTGGGAGTTCTTCCTCAAGAACTTGCGAAGTTATGTTCTATCACCTGTTTTGCGGGATAAAGATAATGGAATATGCGTAATTTTTGATCGAGGCAAAGCGATCAAATACACAATGCAGAAGATGGATCAATCTAGGCAACCGCCTAATATTTATAATCGGTATTGTCTGAGACACATTGCAACGAATTACTTGGCGAGGTTCGAAAGTCCCGATGAATGTATAATGGTGCTTCGAATGGGTTAGTATTTTATTATTATTCTTTGTTAAGTTATCTTTGAATTTGTTATCGTAGTTCTGAAATATTCCGTTAACAAAAGTATCACCATCTTGTTCATTGAGCATGTCGTCATGTAATTTCCCAAGCAACTATGAGTGAGAGTAATCCTCAGATTTCTTCTTTAGCATCAGTGCTAATGTAACATCCTAGGAATCAGACTCCTTAGAATTTATTGTAGAAGTACTCTCCTCGGCTTTACTAATTGTTGTCGTAATCTTGTTGTGTTTAAGCTCCTCAATTGTCGTGACAATTATTTCTTTAGGCTCATCTAATGTTGGGTAGTTTTTCTCATCAACATGCTCTGGACTCGGAGGCTTCAGAATTTCCTCTTTGTCCTCTAGTGTTGGGATTTCAGTATCTCTAAGAACTGATTGTTGGGGTATGTTATCCATGACATATATATGAATCTCCTCAATTGATCTTTCGAATCTCTCGAGGGTGCATCCAACTCGATTACCCTCGCATCCATGGACTTTGTTTGATCTCTCATCTTCTCTATTAATCTATCAATTCCAGCCATTGATGCTTGAAATCTTTCCTCTAAAGAATTTGGATTCTCTTGAAAAGGACTATAATTCCATGACATATCTATAGCATCAACAAAATTATCTTGGTAAAAAATAATATGAGTGTGTTGATCATACCATGAAGGATTTTGTTTTTGGTTCCATCTATGGTCATCCATGTGGCCATATATTTTAGCATTATACGAGCAATTGTTAAATGAATGTTATACTCCACAATAAGAACAAAAAAATTGCCCTGACTTGAATGTTTTGGGTTGCTCTTAGTTGGCATAGATAATCATCATTTAATCTAAGAAATTCTTGATTGACTCGATTCTTGTTTTCCAATATCAACTCCCGAATAGATTTCTTTCTTTTGTTCTGTATCTCGAAGTTTCTTAGTTGGCAAAGTAACCATCATTTAATCTAAGAATTTCTTTCAACTTGATGTACATCTAATTTTTTATTTGTTTTTTAAATAAAAAGAAAATAAGTTAGTAACAATAATAAAAAATGCAAGAAACTAAAAACAAAGTCGCTATTGCCAATCCCCGACAACGACGCTAAAAACTTGTTACGTATTTTAAGTGCTTCGCAATTACGTGCAAGTGTATATATTTCAAGTTATAGTATAGATAGTTATCGTCTCCACTAGGATTGGTGCTTCTTCCGGAATCTAATTTCTTGTACTGGAAATAAAAACACAAATGGTTTATAGAATTGATATTTAATTAAATAATAAAATAAATAAGTAAAATAAATTAGAGTAATCGATAAGAGAGATTAGACTGGGTTATCCTGAAATTATGGAATGATTGAAGAATGAATTCTTTCTTGCAAGTGGGTGCTCGCACCACTCAATTATTCTGGAAATTGAGCTTAATCAGATTGCCTAGTCAGTTCATCTGAATGCTTGGGCAATTGCAACTAAGGAAATTGCTTGGGCAAGTTGAGAGACTATCCCCAAGGTTCGGAAAAGTGTTCTTCAGTGGTCCCATTATCCCTAACTTGAGACTCTGTTAATTACACATCCCTTGCTAATACATCCTTGCTTTAGTCAAAGGTGTACAACAACTATCTTGCGCTTCTATTAACCGTTGAAATCTTGCACTTATCCCTAAGCTGTATTAGTTCTCACGCAGTTGGATCGAACTATGCTTATTCATTTCGTGAATCTAATTCTCCTGAATCTAGATAAATGAATCGTTTATCGAGGTCCTTTCCTAATTCTCTCGCAAACCAAATTAACACCAAGAATAGGCAAACTTTAATTAACAACACTCAAAAGCTTAGATAGAATTTAAACTAAATCAAACCAAAAAAACAAAATAACCCAAGCCAACTTTAAGTTAGTTCATGTCTGGGCTAAATATCCAAAAAGTAAATCCTCTCATCACTCAAAAATAACAAAGAAAATACAATGAAAATTGGCAGCCTCCTTCTTTACTCTCCCCACGATCACCTCACTTTGCTTTGGACGACATCCTCCTCTTTTAATAGCTAGGCTTGGTTGACTTAGGTCACAAAGTAAGGTTTAATTGGAAATATTCATAAAGAATATTTTCATTTTTCATTTGATTCTTATCACCTCTTTCCTTCTTTGTTTTAATCTCCAATTCTTTTCATGTCTTCTCTCATTGACCTTTTTTTCATTGCTTTCTTTCCAATTCAGCAACTCCTCATCAAGGAAAGAATCCTGTAAATATGGAAATACACCCAAACAATATATTTTTTCACATAATCCAACCAACTTAGAAAATAAATATGACAACTCAGAAAATTATGTAAATATGCATGAATGATTAATAATGCAATTAATTTCATGCTTAATTCTAACAATAATAAGAGTATAAAGGATAATAAAAATAATACTTTTGGACATTCATCAAACATCAAATCAAGCTGAAATAACTTGTATTCGATTTTATCCGACCTGACAATATCCGACCTAAAACTCATCCGATTAATTGTTTTTATATCCCTACGTAATTAAAAATTGATACAATAATAATATAAATTTTTGTAAAGTTTCCGATACTATATTGAAATAATACAATTTATAAAATATTGTATTAAACATAAATTATATAGTCATATATGAGATACATAAAAATATTTATATAGACCTTTTCACCTAGAATGGAATCTAGTATAAAATTTTATAAATCTTCTTTTAGTTGAAATACATAAAACAATTTCATCTAAAAAAATTGATACAACAATAAGCAACTACAATATGATATTTATTACAAAGGTATAAGTGTTGCATCTTTAAAATATTGAAAGAATAATTTGTTAAAAGAATATTAGAAAGAGTAATGTTGGTTAAGATATTTATTTTTCTTCTTTTATTTTTGAAGTTATATGTGTTAAATTCATAAAAAATAGTTTTTATTATATATAAGATAAAAATTAAAATTTATCAAAAATATTATAAAATATTTAATATTGTTACTAAATTAATAGCTATGTTTATTGATCTCTCTGGTCTCTGCTGGTGTGATTACGTTCATACATTTTTAATTCTTTGACATCATACGTGGAATCACACTTTGATAACGATAATCAGATGACATCACAAAATTTTTGGATTGATTTTTTATATACTTTATATATAATTTTTTTTAAAATAAATAAATAATATTAATTTACAAACAATTGACACCCTTTAAATATAATTCAAAAAATTAATCTCTTAAATAATTTTCTAACTCTAATCCTATTTGATATTACACACTTTAACATATACTTCGAACTTAAATCTTATGCGCGGAACATCGCAGGGTCAACGAGGTATGAGCCCCCGCCATTTTTCTATGATAATAGAATATGTTTTTGGGAAAAGATAAAATTAATTTGGAGTGTGTATTCAATTAATTCGATTAGTGGTCGAGTTGAATTAATCATAATCAAAATTTTTATAATTTTAAACGTTAATCGAACTGAATTAATTAAACTGAAATAATTTAAATTAATTCGATTAATTTTTAAATTAATTTAAGAAATGATCTTAATAAAAAAATAGATAATTATTTTAAGATATTTAGGTTTAAATTATTTATCTGTATAATATGTACTTTGTAGAATAGTTAAAAATATATAAATATATATTATATTATAATTACCTTAAAATTATTAAAAATATTTATTTTAGTTATTATAAAACAGTTAAAACTGTTATTTTGACATTTTTATATCCAATTAAAAATCAAAGCTAAAAATTAAAAGTTATTTTTGAATAAAAATAATCCTAAAACTATTTTAACATTTTTTCTTTATTGCTTTTAGTATCAAAAAAATACTTTTAGGTTAAAAAATATTTGAAAAACAACGAATATCTTAATCTAAATACTTAATGAAAAAGGTATGTTGTTCTTTTAGTTATTCTTGTCCAATTCGACAAGATAAATTAAAAAGTAGGCTATGATATAATAATAATTTTTTAAAATTTGTATTATATTAATTTAATCTTAATTCAAAAGTAATTAATAAATTTAATTAAAGATGGATGTATGATTTTTGGTCAGAGTAAACTTATAAATTTGCAGAAAAAATAACTTTTTAATAAAAATATATAATTATTTTAAAAAATTATGTATGAATTTGAAGTTTCAGAAAGAGCGATTATTTTCTTTAATCTCATCGATCTATTTCTAATTTTAACCCACTTATCACACTTGATGCTACTATCTATCATTACAATAATCTATATATATTATAGTTTAACATAAATAATTATTTTATTATTGGACAACTGATATATTAATTGAACAAACTCATTATAATCTTACCGTCGATTTTTAGTGACACAATCAATTTTTTAATATTTTTTTAAAAAAATATACACAATTAAATTATTAAATATTCAAATTAAAATAAAATTAATAAAATTGATACTATACAGAGTTGTCCGCTTTATTTTAATAAAATGAAAAAGTAATCGTTTGTAACAAAATTTATTTAAATAATTAAATTATAATTTTTAAAAGAGAAGTCTCTTAGTTGTCACCAAACCTATCATTAACATGTGATGTATTTTTTCAAAAAAAAAAAATCATAAATCAACATTTAAAAGAAAAAGAGGTTTATTAGGTGTAATTCTAGAACGGGGTTGCTTAGAAATTAGAAGTGGTGTGAGTTCAAGTGATTTTTTTAGTATTGTAAAATTTGTCGGGATGAAAAATAGGATCGTAAACGAATCAAACAAACACAAATGAGGGTATATTTATGTTTGTTCATTTAACTTTAATCGAATAAATAAACTAACACAAACATAAACAAACACAATTTTTTGTTTGTATTCGTTCGTTAAGGATTGTAGCTTGTTTATGTTCGTTTATGTTCATTCGTTTAAATAATAAACAAACGTAAATGAACGAACATAAATGAACGTCAATAAACGAACGTAAAAGAACAAATATAAATAATATAAATAATATACTAAATATTTAATATTTTGGATTAATTCAATTAACTCAACTAATTAATTGATTTTAAACCTAATTAATCGTGTAATCACTAATTTTATCCAAGGACTAACCTGATTTAATTTTTCAATTGAATAACAGGCTTGTATTTATCAAAAATTAAAAAAAAATGTAAATACAAAAAAATATTATAGATATGTTATTCTTTTAATTATATGTTAAAACCAAAACATCATCATTTCAAAAATAAAAAAAAAAAAAACATTATAAACATATGAATTTTGTTCTTTTAATTATGCTTGTATATATATTACTTTCTTTGAAAAATTCAACAATATTAGTATACATTATATATATGTACATTTATTATTATCTTTTAAACTTAGTTATTTTTATCATAAATTAAAATATCAAAAATATTATATATATATCTTTTTTATATAGTTTTGTTTTGTTTTGTCATTTGCGGTTTTTATTACAAGTTTATATAATTATTATTATAATTATTATTAAATAAATAAATATTAGATATTAAATAACCCAACTTATATAAATATTAAACCCATATAAATGAAATAAAGCTCAAGGTTTATTAAATTTATAACAGTCCATGAATACATTATTAAAACCCATAAATAAATACATCAGCCCAAATGATAATTACAAAGCCCGATTTTTTTTTAATTACATCAAGCTCATCTGTCTAAAATCATGGAAACCCTAATCAGCTAACACTTTCTTCATCCATGCGCAGTCCAATCTGAGTCATTGGATCTGATCTGGATCTAACGATCCAGATGCAGAAAAGAGAACCGTTTGGAGTCCTGTCACGTGCCCACGCGCGTCCGTTCATCATCCTCACGCGCGCGTGCAGCTTACACGCTCGACTCCTCAGCTCCCAAACTGATCGTTCATCTCCTCGTCGGCGTCGGTGATCTCCTCCGACAATAGCCACGACGTATATACATAAGAAGACAAACCATGTCAGATTCGTACAACAAAATAGCACCCATCTGCAAAAATCAGAGGTTACAAAAAAACAATTATAAAGAATTTCGGCACCAATAGCAGAGATTTTGCAAAACGCATATCAAGCTTTCATAGGCGAATACAACAAGGAAATCATCAAAGAGCCAAAAATGAGATTTTTATTTTTTTTGTAACGATCGACTATAAAACCAAATCGAAACCACTTGTAAAGGGGTTCCTTTCCACCTTTCGAATCAATAGAAACCAAACAATTTTCAGAGGTAAATTCAAGCAACCACCAAATTCTCCTGTAATCAACAATGACGATGAATATTCTCTTATTATTAAATAAAACGTGGATCTTGATGTTATTATTATAGAGTTTAATAAAAATATTTTTAACGAAAGTTTAAGTCCAAAGTTTTTCATTAATTTTTATTTTTTTAATTAAAAATTTGGTATTTTTTATAGTTAATTAAATTAATCAGTATATTTTATTTGCTATGTTAGATTTTTTTTTATTAACTTTTGAGGCTTTAAAACAATTAATTAACATATTTGGAGATATATTTAATGTTTTCATCAATTGTGATTTAAATAGATTTAGAGCGAAGGTCTTAATTACTTTGAAGATAAAAGAATAAATGAATGGATGATTTACAAGTGAGATGATAATCTCTATTTATAGTTGAACTTTTTTTGATTTGACGATCAAAACTGATTTATATCGACGTAAGGGATTACATCAATATCTTTACAATATCTCTAACTATCTCTAATATTATCTAAATAAATCATTTGAAATAATTCAAATGGATAATGTTATCTTCTAGAATATTTTAGAATCTTCTTGAACCGGGTTAAATCTGATGATTTTTCACACATAATTCCTCTATTGCAATCCACCGCCAGCTAATAGCGAATATAACTCGGGTTTGAACTGTTTGCCTGTGTCACCATGCAAGATCAATTATTCTTTAACTTTTATAGTTGAATCAATATATCTACTTACACATAATTTCAACTCGTAGTTTTATATATTTTTTCATAATTAAAAGAATAAAATGAATGTTTGAGATTAATTTTTTAATTTTTTTCAACCGATAATTTTCTCGTATTATACAATTACTATGATATCACTGCACTAGATGCACCCTTGGGTTATTTCAGTAATTCTGTACATTATATATATGTATATATATTGATATTGTATTATCAATTTTGTAATTAGTTTCAATTTAATTTAATGAAATCGTTTTCTTAAAGGAATGTATCAAGTGAAATTTTCTTTTGTTAGACTGACTTTCTCATTTGGTTCAATATCAAGAAAACTCAAGTTCCAATACACTACATTCTCTTTTATTGGATACAGAATCAGTTATTTGGATGAGTTTTAAGTCGGGTAAAATCGATACAGGTTATTTCAAGTTGATTTGATGTTTTGATTTGTTCGGATTTGGGTGCAGGTTCATTTTAGGTTAGATCTATTCACGTTGGGTTCATTTTAGGTTGGGTTTAAACGATTTGGGTTCAAATCAGATAATTGACAGGTTCATTTCAGGTCAGGTAGATTTTAGGTCGGGTTTATTTCAGTTTAATTGTATTTCAGGTCGGGTTCATTTCAGGTTGATTTTATTTCAGGTCGAATTAATTCGGGATTTAAATTCATATTAACTAAAATTATTATGTTTGAGTTTGGTACAAATAAGTAATTAAGTAAATAACCGATAGACTTTGGGTTGAATGGTTGATCATTTATTTCGAATTAGTTATTTAATATTTAACGTCTTTAACTAGCATGAATCCTATTAAAAATAAATATTACGCACTAGACTAAACAAAAATATCAATGATTCATATCTTAAAAATTGAGCTAAATTACAAAAAATAAAAATTAATAAGGAATAAATATTAGACTAGAAAGAATAAAGTTTTAAATTAAAAAGGATAAATATTAATAAAATAAAATATCATCTTATTTAAAACACTAATCTAAATTAAAAGAATAAATAGTAGTCAGTTTTGAAATAAAAATAAAGTTAAAAAGACTAAATTGCAAAAATTATAAAATTTAATAATAGTTAAATTTGGTGAAATTTTAATTTTAATGTATTTTAATACATTATAATTTATATCTATATAATATAGTTTAATACATTTCAAAAATATAAAATTTATACTAAATATGGAAATATAAAATGTATACTATATAAAAATATAGAATGTATAATACTATATATATAAAATTGTATGTATGTATGTGTATGTGTGTGTGTGTCTGTCTGTGTGTGTGTGTTTATGTATGTATGTATGAATGAATGCATGTATATTGTTTGTATATTTATATATAAGTATGTATGTATACATTAATATATGTATATTTATTACTTATATGTATATATATATATATGCATATATACTAGATGTATATATTGATATTATTTAATACATATATAATATACTTATATGTATATTGTAACACCTTATTTTTTCCCTAATTTTAAAAATCCTAAATCCCTAATTTTAAACCTAGAATTTTGGGGATTTTCTATGACCAGATTGTAATATATGAAAGTTTTATGATTCATTTTTTTAAAATCTGAAAAGTTTAGACCCTCAATATGTAATTTTACCAATTTTATTTTGGTAACAACACCCCTTCCTTTCCTTTCCTTTCCGTTTCAGTTTCAGTTTCAGTTCGGGATTTAATTCCCATGTTATTCTCTTTGAATCTTCCAGATCAGCGTACTCTTCTTTTCTCTATATTGTTTTTAATCTGAAGGTTTTGTCTTCTTTTGAATCATTTTCAGAGTGTGATGTGGTAAGTGTCCCTTTTTTATTTGTGGTTTCGATTATGGTTTGAAGGAGAGTTTTGTTCGGTTTAGGATTTGTTTGGGTGTGTTTTCGGGATTAAGATAGTTTTTTGTTTTGAATTTAGGAGTCTGAATCGAGTGTGGGTTGAATTTAGAAAGAAATAATCGAAATACCCATGTTTGGCTCTTGGGAAAAGTCTGGATTTCCCAGATTTTCTCGAGAAACCTGGATACCCGATCCGAAAACTGATCCGATCCGAGACCCGACCCGGACCTTGTTGATGTCACCTGCTGATGTCAGCGTTGATTTTTTTGACCCGATCTCACTATATGTTTTTCGACGTCCTGAGATCGATGATGCACTCCATTTTTTGAAATTCGAACCCGAAGTATCGTTTCTAAGGCTTTTATGTTCAAATACTTTATTGGAGGTTATCTTTACTGGAATCTGAAACTGGTTTATTAATTGGTTCAGGTGACGTGGATTCAGACCTCGAGTATCTACCTCATCCTCCTCTTGGACGACCTCTTGTTCATCAGTCTTCGGGACACGCTCATGAGTCATCTAGTTATTCTGTTGCATGTGTTTATTCTGAATATTGGCATAGTAGTGTATCTTACTTTGTTGTTACACGTAAGTTCTACGCCTGCTAGACCTAATACTAAGACTGAGCCCAGTAGACATCAGTATCAGCGTTAAGTGATCTACTTCATGTGTGTCTCTCCCAACAATTTTCTGTTTATTTCTGTGTGCAACATTTAGCATATTTGTTAATTCTGTGTATCATGTTGATTGCATCATTTTTGTTATTTTCTAAAAATAATTGAATAATTATCATGCTCTAAAATATTAAATTGAATATCTGATTCTGAAATTGTTATGCATGCCTCTTATTATTCTTTTAGACATGTATTCTGATTCTGTTATCTGTTCATACCTTGTTGTTTATTCATGCCATGGCATCGGTTAGATATGTGTACGGGGAAATTCAGTGGTATCACCTATTGGTGAGTATCACTTCTGATCAATGGCTCCACCTTCGGGTCGAGTATCCACTTCTGTTAAGTGGCTCTACCTACGGGTCGAGTATCCACTTCTGTTCAGTGACTCCATCTTCGGGTCGAGCTTCACTTCTGATGGTGTGATCAACTTAGAGTGGTTCAGGTGAACATTTTCTTCTGATGGTGTTCGGAGTTGGGTGCATATCATATCATATATTCATTACATCGCATGTTCTATTCTGTTTTGTAATATGATATTATATTCTGAAATTATGTTATTCTATTTTGTGTAATACTTTTTTGTATTGTAGTCATGTTTATTTGCACCCTAGAGACACACTAGGCTCCCAAGCTTACACCCCACAGTTTTTGTTTCAGATTCTCAGACCTAGGCTTCGGTACTTGGAGGAATCTTGTTTCGGAACTACTTCGTATATTTTACAGTTTTCAGACTCCGAATTTATTCCATTATTTTTTGTTATTATTATTATTTTGTTTTTCTGGACTTGGACTTTGATTTCTGGACTTTCATATTGGTTTTTTGATTCAGATTTCAAAACTGATAATGTTAGTACAATTATGTGTTGGACCTTTATTTATTTTAAATGTTTAAATTTCTGTTTTCCAGTTAAATAAATTATCAGAAATTTTAGTTTTATTTTGTTTAAATCTAAGTAATTAAGTTAAAATTAGGGGTTATATATATTATACTATGTATTAATGTAATATGTAATATATAATATACTTTAATATATATAATATATATACTTAAATATATACTAATATATATTTGTTTTGTTTATGAATTAATGTATGTATATGTATTTAGTTAATATATGTATATTATTAATTCTTTAAGCCCAACACTAACCTCCTAAGCCCAAATCATTAAATTAGTTCTCTAAGACCAATTCTCCAATCACTAAACTAATTCTCTGTGATCAAATTGAAACAAGTTTCAAAATATATAATTTAATTTTAATTAAATGATGATCAAATCGAATAAAAAATAAAATTTAAAACTTAATTTTTAAGTTATCATAACCAAATTAAAATAATTGTAAAATAAAGTATAGAACGGCACGAGATTCGATTTTTTAGGCGCGACCTATATAAAATATGTGAAATTTTTTACCCAGCCTAGAGTAGTGTCAAATGAATATTGAAATCTAATCTCCCTTTTTTATATTTTTAATTGATTATATTTAATCAATGTTTATTATTTGATTATATGTTGTAATATTAATAATAATCTTCCAAAATTTACTATATATATTAATTCTCTCTAAAATTTTGTTTTTTCCTTTTTTGTATAATAACCAAAACTTATTTCTAATTACCTCTAAAATTTTGGGTAACTTATATCGTCCAATATTTTTACACGTAAATTAATCTCAATATAAGAAAATGAGTGACTTATTTCCCTCCAAAATTTTATCTTTTCACTCTTTTTTTATTGATTGTCTTTTTCTTCTTTTATCAATTGTTTTGGTTTAATTTAATTGAGTCATAATTTAGATTAATATAATAAAAATATACATTTAATTTTAAAATTCTTTTAATTCTTTTTGTAATTTTTTTTATATTTTAACTTAATTAATCTTAAGTTCAATAAGTTAATTTAACTTAATGAAATATTAATTTAAAATTATAATTAAAATTAAATACATTAAAATTAAATAAAATAGTAAATAAATTAATTTAATTGAATATGTAAAATATAATACTAAATTTAAATATTAATCCCTAAATTAATTCTCATGTTTAATTCTATTTTTTAAGCTTAATTATATTTATCAATATTTTAAACTCATCAAATTATAGACATATTTAATTATATGTCATGTAAATATTAAGTCTTGTTAATACTAGTTTAGGTCACTAACAGGTCGGGTTCAAAACAAGTCGAATCATTTATTAGGTTGGATTCAAAACAAGTTGGGTTAAAACAGGTCGAATAAAATCAAGTCTCGGGTCGATTCAGTTAGATAATATCGGTTATCTACCAAGTCAGACTCGGATTCGATTTCGTTTCAATCGAATGTAGGTATGATTTCGGATCCACAATGACATGTAAAAATTAGGTTCAAATCATTCTCAGTCGAATACAATTCGGGTTCAGTTACTACAGTAACAAGTCCAACTCGAGTTCATGTTAACAATAGTCGGATACAGATCAAGTTCAGATCATTACATCCTCGGATCAAACTAGATTCTGACTCGAACAAGTTTCAGTCAGATTTTCAGGTCAGGTCAGCTTTTTATATTCTTGCTCTTTGATTTTGTATGAAGTTAATTATATTAGATTAATTCGCCATGATTTAACTTTGGATTTTAATGAAAATTGAGTAGTTCCGTTGTTGGTAAACATATAAACTTAAAACAATATTTTTATGAACTTGTGTAATTAATCACTTTTTTTACTAACCCTTATCTGTAAATTGTTGAATTGATTCTATGCTCAACGATAAAACAAATCTAACAACCTTATACAACTAGATTAATTTGTAAGTTTTATAAACTAAGATGATAAATTAATAATTCTGACAAGTTAAACTCACCCAAGATTGAATAAGAAAACACCCAAAACTAAAATCCAACAAAATTTAATCCTACCTGAATCCATTTTTTTTAAAAAAAAACACATACAAGGTTGGGTCAGAACATGTTAGGTTGCATTAAAGACAACCAAACAAACCCGTTATGGTTATGGATTAACAAATTAATTCTCCAACCAATTACAAATGTCGAGTTGTCAACACCTTTCTCTTACAAACGAGCAATCATGAAATTAAGAAAAAGGCAAGATGGGGGATTGAAATGCACCTCAGATATTGATTGTGGCCTCCCAGAGCCGAAGAAGTCCATTGCGACCCCCGCTGCATATCCTTTTCCTTTCTAGATCAGAAACAACACAGCGTACCTACACACGGACATCCAGGACAACGACAGTATGGACAAAATACAAGCCTACAACTCAAGTGCACACATAAAGAATCACAAAAAAAAAAATAATGAAAAGGAAATCAAGAATACCACGGCGTTGGTCTTTTGAGGGGTCCGATATAGTTGCCACCCAGACATTTTGGATCCCGTGTTGGGGACGCTGCCAAGCCTTTCCTGAGGACGTTGGAAGAGAGACATGGAATTGTCGGCCGCTCCAACTCCTAACCACTGCTCTCCGGCATTTATAGATAAGATAGGAGCAGTATGAACGGTTACGTTCTTCACGCACTTGATTCCCCCTGCACCCAAAACAAAATACGAACTAGTAGCGTTGTCAAGAGTTAAAAGACAAATTCAGGAGATATGTACAGAAAAAGATTATGATCAACAAGAACGATGAAGAGTCAAACACGTTTTAGATTAAGGCTTAGTTTGTAGTTGTGTTTAAAAAACTTGATTTGAGGTGAAGCTTTTGCAAACCAAGGTTTTGAAAAACTAAAAAATTTAGCTTTTGCAAACCAAGGTTTCAAAAGTAAAAAATAAGAGTAAATAAGAAAGTTGCAGTGAAAAAACTTTTATCATTTTAAAGTGTTTTTGGTTGCTGCGTTTGAAACAGAGTTTTCATCCAAAAACACTTTCATAAGCAACCACAAACAAAGCCTACATCCTTGGTAAGCTTTGACCAGTTTGGACAAAACCACACCAAACGAAAGATGCTAGGAATGCAATACAACACTTACCTTCATCATTTTCCCAAAACCGGAGGAGACCGTCTGTTGAACCTGAGAGGACAAATTTTCAAAGAATTACAATAATATTCTATTCTTTTCATTATCCAGCGCCAGAAATAAAATTGTTGCTAAAAATCATTAACATAACGGATTTAGTGCCAACCGGTTATTATTCCTCTGTCTGATGCTGAATACTCAACACAAAGAAGTGGGCCAGCATGACAGGCAAGAACAGCATCGCATGTTCCTCGGGAAACAGTCCAAACTCTAGCAGTCCAATCATCACTGCCCGTAATCAGAGTGTCTTCAACCATTCTCATAGACCTGCATAACTGACACATGAACACACTGTTCCTTCCAAGGTCCACAGACCACAGCAATAAACCAAAAATTTGGGGAAAAACATAATTATATTGCTAACCGTATCCATTTTGTATGCCCTGGAAGCTTGTGCATCTGCCTACCAGCACGGATGTCCCAGATATTTGCTATCCTGACAATGGAAAAGATCCATCAGCTTAACTTCAAGAAGACAAGCCATAAACTTAATTTATCATCTACAAGCAAATTGCAAGTGACTTGTACATACGAATCTCTGCCAGCAGCAGCCAAGATCCCACTGGAGTCGTCATACTCCATGCATAAAACTGCACTAGAATAACGACCCACTGTAGCCACACAAGTATCAGTTCGAACATCCCACATCTTAACTGTTCCATCATAAGCAGCTGTTAGAACACGTTCACCAGACAGCATCCGCACACAGCTGACCTGTAGTAACATAAAAACGGATATCATGTTAAGGAAAATTAGCTAAGTTTTCCTTGCAAAACACTATTAAAGAAAACAAATTTAGAATTAGGAACCACGGAAAGTAATTAAAAAAAATCAAGAAATCAAACAACATTCAAAGAAGTTGATGGGAAAGCAACCGAATAAAACGTTCACGAGAACTTATTTTTACACAAAGGACTTGTTGATAATATGAGTTAGATTAGAGTCCTATTTATTAGGATCTTATCGCCTATCTATTAGAATCTTATCAACAGAGTTAAGATACTATCTTTTAGGAGTTTTTGTTAGTTATCCAAGAAGTGTTAGACTTTGAGAAGAAGTCTAAATTAACGAGGAGTGTTAAGAGTTTTTATTTAATATTTAATTAGAGTTTATTCCTAATAAGTAGTTTAGATTTATTAAAAGCCTTATTTAAATTAAGAATAAATATTATTTAAATCATAGATAAAATATAATTTTAGTTATATTAAAACTCTATTTTAGCCTATTTAAAGGCTTATTCTGTAATCATTTGATATAGAAGAATAATAAGAAAATACAGAGAAACACTTTGTTCTCTCTGGAAAATATCCTCTTCATCTCCTTCAAACAACAAATCTCTAACTATTGACTACACACAAACCACCATCATCTGTTGCATCTACGGCCACCATGGCCCCTTTCTCACATGGTATTAGAGCCAATAACGGTCTTGATGTTGTCACCATTATTGTCATCTGTAATCAACAATAAATCGATGATTTGATTTTTTAGATACAAATTATTTTTTTCTGCTGTTATCATTAGACCACACTCGTTCATTGGCTTCTCCTTCATAAAAATCTTACATCTTTGGTGAAATTTCTACTCGCTTAATTTTGTTGGTCCTTTATTTAATGGTTCTATCTTAGCCAATTGAAAAGATAGATGAAAATGTTATAGTTTAGCCTTAAAAACTATTTGGTTCTATCTTAGCCATCTGTTCCAAAAGATAGAAAAAAAAGTTATAGTTTAACCTTAAAAATTATTTGGTTCTATCTTAACCATCCGTTTTAAAAGATAGAAGAAAATGTTATAGTTTAGCCTTAAAAACTATTTGGTTCTATTTTAACCAACCATCCAAAAAAGATAGGTGAAAAGGTTATAGTTTAGCCTTAAAAACTATTTGGTTCTATCTTAGCCATCCATTCAAAAAGATAGGTGAAAAGGTTATAGTTTAGTCTTAAAAACTAAATAATATTTTTTTAAAGGATTCTACATCAAAGGTTCAAGTTGGAATTCTAGTCTGTGTATCTATCAACTTGAGGAGAGTGTAGATTCCTTTGATCACTTCATACATCATTCACATCAGATCTTTTAATCAAGAATCACATGGGACATCTCAATCAGTCTCCTACCTCGAGAACAAGGAACATTTTTCTCAAAGAAACAACGAAAGAGAAAAGAGTAGGACATCACATCCAAGATCCAAGCTATTGTTCTACTACGTTTGTTCACCAGCTTGAGGGGAATGTTAGTTATCCAAGAAGTGTTAGACTTTGAGGAGAAGTCTAAATTAATGAATGTTAAGAGTTTTATTTAATATTTAATTAGAGTTTATTCCTAATAAGTAATTTAGATTTAATAAAAATCTTATTTAAATTATAAATAAAGTATAATTTTAGTTATACTAAAACTCTATTTTAGCCTATTTAAAGGCTTATTCTATAATCATTTGATGTAGAAAAATAATAAGAAAATACAGAAAAACACTTTGTTCTCTCTGAAAATATCCTCTTCATTTTCTTCAAACAACAAATCCCTAACTACTGATTACACACAAACCACCATCATCCGTTGCATCTACGACCACCATGACCCATTTCTCACAGTTTTATTATGTTACTTTATCTCTTATCTTTTAAGAGTTAGACTCTTAGTTAATTAAGTCTTTTAACTATTGTAAACTTTAGTAAAAGAAGTCTATATATTAAGACTTCTTGTTATTCAATAAAATATACGGCACAAAGAATGGACTTACTTTGTTTCTACATGGTATCAGGTTGGAACGATCCTTTTTCGATTCAATTTCCTTCTTTTTGTCTCGGGCATCAGTTCTATTCCTCTTTCTTTGTTTGTCTTTCTATTATTCTTACCTCATGACTCATCCAACTCAGTCGAGTTCTGAGATTACTTCCCAGAATAATCCCAATCAATCAGAATATCAAATTTTTGATTCATCTCTTTCGCCTATTACCTACTACAAATTAAATGGCCATAACTACCTCCTATGGTCTCAATTCGAGGCTAATTCTGCTGCTACATGTATTAGTTCATCCAATCAATCAATACAATGGATAATGGATCCGGGGGCGACGTATCATATGATTGGGAATATTGCTCTCAGAAAATTATGGTGAGAACAACCTACCAGCATTTATTCGAATTACAGATGGCTCTCTGACCAGTGTATAAGGGAGTGGTTCGGTTACTTTGAATAATAAATTATTCCTTCATAATGTTCTTTATGTGCCTCAACTTGCTTGTCATTTATTATCTATTAGCAAGTTAATCAGAGATTCAAATTGTAATGTTGTGTTTGGAACTGGTGGCTGTGTATTTCAGGAACAGGGTTCGAGGAAGGTGATTGGCACTACAGATTAGGCCATCCTAATTTTGTTTTTGATGTTAATATCAATAATGTTTTGTTATGGCACTACAGATTAGGCCATCCTAATTTTTTTTATCCAAAATGTTTCCTACCTTGTTCATTAATAAAAATCCATCCATTTTTTCATGTGAGATTTTTCAATTAGCTAAGCATACTCGAAAGCCTTATAACCCAGCACAATTTGAATCTATAAAGCGCTTTTCAATTGTTCAGTGATATATGGGGTCCCTCCTCTATTGAAACTATCTCGGGTCATAAATGGTTCATATCTTTCATAGATGACTATTCTAGGACCACATGGGTCTTTCTTATGAGAGAAAAATCTGAGGCTGAATCTATTTTTCAAAATTTTTACCAACAAATTATCACTCAATTTGATACAAAAATAAAGATCCTAAGGAGTGATAATGAAAGTAAGTATTTAAGCAAATCCCTTAGCTCTTTCTTTCAGGAGAAAGGTTATTCACCTTACTTCTTGTGTAATACACTTCAGCAAAATAGGATAGCCGAGAAAAAATAGGTATTCTTGAGGTCACAAGATCTATCATCTTTGCTGCTTGTGCACCTAAATACCTTTGGGGGAAGCCATTCTTACAACTACTTATCTTATCAATAGGATGCCAAGTAAGACTTTGGGATTCAAAATTCCTACCGAGGTACTATTTCATCATTTTCCCCATTATCAACCCTTGAAAACAAACCTTCCTCCTCGGGTATTTGGATGCACAGCCTTTGTACATGTACATCACAATACTATAGGTAAATTAGATCCTCGATCCCTTAAGTGTGTGTTTGTGGGCTACTCTTTGAACCAAAAGGGCTATAGGTGCTATTTTTCATCCAAAAAAATGATGTAACTTTCTTTGAAGATAAACCTTACTTTTCCCAGACCAAAAGACCAAAATTCAAGAAGAGGATCTTTAAGAATTTCAGTCCGTCCAAACATCCAATACATCCCCATAGCCGAGTGTGTCAGTCTCTTTTATTGTTGTTCCTCAACCTATTGTCCAACCACCAAATGGTAATGATGGAAAAGATTCTGCTGCTGCTGAGATATCTTCTCCCTTAGGAAACGATTTTGCTGCTGCTGAGATATCTCTTCTCTTATCCCACAATCGAGTCCTTATAGAACTCCTACTACCATTTCTAAAATATCATCCAGTAATAATGTTGACACTGTCACACCTCAACTTAAAGTTTACTCCAGAAGAAAGAAAATTGTTGAAACGAAAACCGATCAACTTAGCATTATTCAACCATCAGATTTGATCCCTGTTACTGAAACAAAAGATACTGGTGCAGAAACCGAAACCAATGATGCTGCAACAGAGGGTGTTGAAAGGTTTCAAAAGGCTAGTACTGTGGATCTAAATGATTTTCCTATTGCTATTAGGAAAGTGTATTGCACATCCTATAAATAAATATGTTGCATATGAAAAATTACAATCTTATTTCAAGGCTTTTACTATTAAAATCAATCATGAGAAGATACCAAAAATGTGACAGAAACTTTCAAGTGTCCAGAATGGAGAAAGGTAGTAGAAGAAGAGATAAGGTCTCTACAAAAAAATGACACTTGGGACTTGACAGAGTTACCTATTGGAAAGAGAGCTATTGGATACAGATGGATTCACCATCAAATATCATTCGGATGGGAGTATAGAAAGGTCTGGCATTACTTATCAAGAGACTTTTGTTCCGGTTGCAAAATTAAATACTATCAGGGTGTTATTGTCAGTAGAGGTTAATATGGACTGAAAGCTACATCAACTGAATATAAAGAATGCATTCTTGAATGAAAATCTCAAGGAGGATGTGTACATGAAAGTTCCACCAGAACTAGAAGGAGAGTCACCAAGAATACTGTTTGTAGACTAAAAAAGTCCCTATATGGTTTAAAACAGTCTCACAGAGCATGATTTGATCAATTTGCTAAAGCAGTGATTAACAATGGCTTTAAACAAAATCAGGTAGATCATACTCTTTTCAAGAAGACAGCACGGAGTGGTAAGATTACACTTCTAATAGTCTATGTAAATGATATAATTGTTACTGACAATGATGAAGAGGACATAGAGAGGCTAATGATGGACCTAGAAAGAGAATTTGAAACTAAAGATCTGGGGACCATGAGATATTTTCTTAGTATGGAGGTTGTAAGATCTAAGGAAGGACTGGTGATTAATCAACGAAAATATGTGTTAGATCTTCTTGCCGAAACATAGATGCTTGGGTGCAAGTCAATTCAAACTCCATTGGAACCAGGATTAAAGTTTAACAAAGAAGAAGCTAAAAGTCCAACAAACAAAGAAACACATCAAAGACTAGTTGGTAAATTAATCTATCTTTCACTCACTCGACCAAATATTGCCTACTCAGTTAGCATTGTTAGTCAATATATGAGTAATCCTCGGAAAGAACATATGAAAGCTGTATACAGAATTCTGAGGTTCTTGAAGTTTACACCAGGAGCTGGTCTTATCTTCAGAAAGAGCCTAGACAGAAGTGTGGAGATCTACACTGATACTAGTCGGGCAGGTGAACTAACAGACAGAAGATCGGTTAGTGATTATTGTACTTATGTATGAAGTAATTTAGTCACATGGAGAAGCAAAAAACAAGCAGTTGTCTCTCGAAGTAGTGCCGAATCAGAATTTAGAGCAATGGCTCTTGGACTTTATGAAGGAATGTGGATTAAAAAGATACTCTTCGAACTTGAGTTAGATGATGAGAGAGGATTTGAAATATTTAGCGATAGTCAATCGGATATGAGTATTGCTAAAAATCCAATTTAACATGATCGAACGAAGCACATTAAGAAAGACAGATAGTTCATTATGAAAAGGTCAATAATAGAATAGCTAACTTGTAGTATGTTCCTACAAAGAGCAACTAACAGATATCTTCACCAAAGCCCTTCCAAAAGTAACTTTTGATGAGCTTTCATCCAAACTGGGTATATACAACATATATACACCAGTTTGAGGGGGAGTGTTGATAATATGAGTTAGATTATCGCCTATCTATTAAGATCTTATTAACAGAGATAAGATACTATCTTTTAGAAGTTTTATTATATTACTTTATCTCTTATCTTTTAAGAGTTAGAGTCTTAGTTAATTAAGTCTTTTAACTATTGTAAACTCTAGTAAAAGAAGTCTATATATTAAGACTTTTTGTTATTCAATAAAATATACGACACAGAGAATGAACTTACTCTGTTTCTACATGACTGCATAGAAATTATCTCTATCCATGAGAAACCCAATACATAGGCCAAGCAGCTTGCCTATCCAAGAGGAAAAACAGACATCTCTACAGAGAACTAATATAGTATTTAGTACATGTTAATTCAGTATATGATATAATCCTAAAAGCAGAATAACCAATTCAGAAAAAGGTAAAAGAACATAGGGCTGCAGAGAAATTTCATACAAAACTACATAATGCATGTCTATGCTTGTATGCAGGTTTCATGCTCCGGGCTTTACTCTGAATTAATACAATTAAGTATTTAGTTTAAAAGAAAAGGTGATAAAAGACCAGAGAGACTTGAAAAAGTCTTATGCTTGAATCTATAGGACAAAACAATAAACATTTCTCCCTTCCTTTACTGACCACTCCATGCTACATCAATCTCTTACTCCCTCAACCAACCCTTTCCCCTCTCCCCAACTTCCCCTTTCCCTTCTGAATTTGTACATTCTGAGTATCTGAATCCAACATTGTTAAAAAGAAACATTCTTTGATATCAAAGCAAACTGCTGTGTTGATACTACCAAGTAAAAGGTCAGGATTTACTAGATCATGACTACAATGAGAATTGGCATTGCTCTATGCATAGGAAAATAAATCTTCAATAAAGCTACTGCTGCAGTCAAATCTGTATTCACCATTTACACATTCCTTAAAAGACCCATTTCAGATTTAAACCCAGTTTGTAATCAAGGATGTTATGAACAAGCAAACCTGGTCATCATGACCCTTTAGTTCCTCCAGCAACTGGGTTGTTTGCTTGTCCCATACAATAACAGACCGATCATCGGAGCCAGATACAATTTTTCCTCTATCGGAACTGATGGCGCGGATAGCTCTGCATAGCAAGAGTTGTGAGAAATACGCAAGTAAACATATGACAAAAAAACATTTCAATGAAAAGAACGACCAGCAGAAGGGTTTAAATATCCCATAAGAAAGACCTTGTATGTCCTTTCAAAGTTGCCCGAAGTTCAGAACCGCGAAGGCTAGGATCCCAAATCTTAACCTGGACAAATTACAAACCCAAATCGCAACTATTAATCTGAACAAAAATGAGCAACCATAAATATTTGCTCCAGAAAATGAAGCAATAATTCACCAAGACAAAGAAGAAACGCAAAAGCCTTAAGTAACGCTAGTAATTTATCAGATACAATTTCAGATAACATAAACACATCTGTACTAGATATATCATAAGTCATAACCATACTTTACAAGTGATGATAGATATGAACATGATGGAATTAACAGATATAACCAAGTTTCATGAAGGTCCGTCCAAGAATCCGAATTCTCTAGCAATGTACTGACAATTTGTTTAGCTGCAGAATCAATCATATGGCTGTACAGAAAGAACTTGGGTCCCTCAATCTGAGCATATTAGTTATAAGTGTTAGATAAAATAATAATAATATTATTATTAGGATAAAGTTCTATTTAATAGAACTAAGTAATTAGGACTAACTCCTATATTTTAGGAGTTATTAGTATGTTGAAACTCTTATCTCATTAAGAGATTAGAGTCCTATTTGTTTAAGAGATTAAGAGTCCTATTTTTAGTTATTGTAAAACTCTTGCAACAAGAGTCTATATAAGAAGCCATTCGGCTCAGTAATAAAATAAGTAACAAAGACTATTTCACTCTGTTTTCTACATGGTATCAAGTTAGAGCGATCCTGATTTCTCTCAATTTGAATTTTGTTTCTTCTTCTCGGATTAGTTTCTCCTCATGACTAATAAAAATCAATCCTCTTCTGAGATTAGTTCTCAGAATAATTCCTCACAGTCAAAAAATGTATTGTCTGATTCATCCCTTTCTCCGATAACAACCTACAAATTAAATGGGAATAACTATCTTCCATGGTCCCAGTCAGTACGACTATACATCACTGGAAGAAGGAAGATTGAGTACCTCTCTAATTCCATGGTCATTCCGACAAAAACAGATCCAAAGTATAGCATCTGGCTGAGTGAAAACACCATGATCATGTCATGGTTGATCAATTCAATGCTTCCTGAAGTTGGGGAGAATTTCATGCTGTATCAAACAGCAGCAGAAATATGGGAAGCAGCAAGGGATACCTTTTCGAATAATGATAATACTGCAGAACTCTTTCGGATAGAAAATCTCATCAAAGATCTTCGACAAGGAGATCTTTCAGTTGTGCAATACTATAGTCTTCTCAACAAGTATTGGCAGCAACTTGATTTATACGAGAACAATGAGTGGAAGTGTCAAGATGATAGTCTTTTATATGGTCAACAGAAAAATCAGAGGCGAATTTTTCAGTTCTTATCTGGATTAAATGGAGAGTTTGATGGGGCTAAAGGAAGAATATTGGCAACTAAACCTCTTCCATTGGTACGAGAGGTTTTTTCAAAAATTCGAAGAGAAGATAGTAGAAAAACAGTAATGATAGCACCACCAATTCAACCAGATGCTGCAGCTCTTGTCATTAAACCAAACTAAGAGAAATCGACCATGGTGTGAACACTGTCGAAAGCCTGGCCATTGGAAAGATCAATGCTGGAAACTCCATGGCAAACCTACTGATTGAAAGCCTACTCGATTCAAAGTTCCAAATGAAGCTAATGTGGCTACCCAAGAATCATTGTCGAGTCCCTTTACTAAGGAACAAATTGTCACATTGCAACAACCTCTGAACAATATGACACCTCAATCTTCCAACATTGCACATGCTGTTACTGCAGGTAACTCTTTTTCCAAATCCACCATTCAATGGATAGTGGACTCTGGAGCATCAGACCATATGACAGGGGATTTTACTATTTTGGAGAACTATGGTGCTATTACTCTTTCAGCAATTCGAATTGCTGATGGTACCCTTACTCCAGTCGAAGGAAGTGGTTCAGTTATCTTGAATAATAATTTAACTCTTCACAATGTTCTCTATGTTCCTAAGCTTACATGTAATTTGCTTTCTGTTAGCAAGTTAGTCCATGAATCCAAGTGTAATGTTCTTTTTGGCATTGATGGTTGTACCTTTCAGGAACAGGACTCGAAGAAGGCGATTGGCAAAGCTAGGCTATTAAAGGGCTTATACATACTCGAAGGATGTATCTCTCCTCATCATACCTTCTCTACCTCTTTTAGGAAAAGTTTTTCTCTCCACTCTTAGCACGAATGAGATTTTATTATGACACTATCAATTAGGACATCCAAATTTCTTTTATTTATCCAAGATGTTACCACACTTATTTGTTAATAAAAATCCATCTTTATTCAATTGTGAATCTTGTCAGCTTGCAAAACATTCCCGCAAACCTTATGCCTCAAATACATATGAACCCACAATACCTTTTTCAATCATTCACAGTGACATATGGGGTCCTTCCTTTGTCAAAACTGTATCTGGATATAGGTGGTTTATTTCCTTCATTGATGACCACTCTCGAAACACATGGGTCTATCTTATGAAAGACAAATCTGAAGTAGAAACCATCTTTAAGAACTTTTACCAAAAAATTTCAACCCAGTTTGACACAAAAATAAAACTACTTTGAAGGGGAGTGAATACTTAAGTTCTTCTCTTGGTTCTTTCTTTCGAGAAAAAGGAATAGTTCATCTTACTTCATGTGTCAATACACCCCAACAAAATGGAGTGGCAGAGAGAAAAAACCGACATATTCTAGAGGTTACAAGGTCTCTATTTTTCTCGGCCTATGCACCTAAGTACCTTTGGGGGGAGGCAATTTTGACAACTACCTATCTCATAAATAGGATGCCAAGTAAAATTTTAGGGTTCAAAATTCCTAGTAAAACTCTTCTTGACCACTTCCCTCACTTTAAACCTTTACATTCAAACATTCCTCCAAGAGTTTTTGGGTGTACTGCCTTTGTACATATACACCAACATCATCGCAGCAAATTAGATCCTAAAGCTGTCAAATGTGTTTTCATAGGGTATTTTCCTAGTCAAAAAGGCTACAAATGTTATTCTCCATCCACAAGGAAAACTTATGTTTCTTTTGATGTAACTTTTTTTGAAGATACACCATATTTTCCGGATCAGAAATTCAGGGGGAGAATTCTAAGGAATTTCAGCATGTTCATATACCTGAGCAACCTATTTTCCCTTTTCCTGCTACTATTTCTCATCAGTCAATTATTTCAGCTCCTACTGAAAATAATGTGACTAACCGAGACGATATAATCACTGAATGATCCTCTCCTTTATCTCAACTTCCTAGTCCTTCGACCAAAAATACACCATCTCAAATCGATATCTATTCGAGAAGGAAAAAGGCCACTGCAGACCAGCCTAGCATTAGCCAAAGACTAGACTCGATTCCTGCTACTGAAACAGAAATTATTGGTGCTGAAACAAATCCTATTCCTGTCACTGAAACAGAAGTTAGAAGTGTTGAAACAGACCCTGTTCCTACTACTGAAACAGAAGATAGAAGTGCTGAAACCAAGAACAATAATGTTGAAAATGAAACTAATAGAGATACTACAACTGTTGAACTCGATGATTTTTCTATTGCCATCAGGAAAGGAGTAAGAAAATGCACTGCACATCCAATAAATAGATATGTAGCGTATGAAAAATTACAATCTGATTTCAGGGCATTTACGGCTAGCATTAATAGTAAGAAGGTACCAAGAAATGTGACAGAAGCACTCCAAATTCCAGAATGGAGAAAAGCAGTGAAAGTAGAAATAAAAGCTTTACAGAAGAATAACACATGGAATCTGACTGAGTTACCACATGGAAAGAAAGTTGTTGGGTGTAGGTGGATTTTCACAATCAAATACAAATCAGATGGGAGCACAGAAAGGTATAAGGCAAGGTTGGTTGCTAAAGGTTTTTCACAAACCTATGGTATTGATTATCAGAAAACATTTGCACCTGTTGCAAAGTTGAACACTATTAGAATTTTGTTATCAATAGCTGTCAATATAGATTGGAGGTTGCATCAATTGGATATTAAAAATACCTTTTTAAATGGGAATCTGGAAGAAGATGTTTACATGGAGGTACCACCGGGAGTAGAAGGAAAATTCACAAAAAATACTGTCTACAAACTCGAGAAATCCCTATATGGTTTAAAACAATCACCTAGAGCATGGTTCGATAGATTTGCTAAAGCAATGATACAAGGAGGATTCAAGCAAAGTTAAGCCGATCACACTTTATTCAAGAAAGGTGACTCGAATGGTAAGATGACTCTGTTAATAGTATATGTAGATGATATTATTATCACTGGAAACAATGAAAAGGAGATAGAAGAATTAAAAAGGAACTTGGCAAAAGAATTTGAAACTAAAGACCTAGGGACCATGAGGTATTTTCTTGGTATGGAAGTTGCCCGATCCAAAGAAGGACTTGTCATCAATCAAAGAAAATATGTGCTAGACCTTCTTACAGAAACAGGAATGTTAGGCTGCAAACCAATCGAGACTCCTATGGATCCAACCTTGAAGTTCAGCAAAGAAAAGAATGAAAGTCCAACAAACAAAGAAACCTATCAAAAGTTAGTTGGTAAACTAATTTATCTCTCTCTAACACGACCAGATATTGCGTACTCTGTTAGTGTAGTCAGTCAATATATGAGTGATCCTAAGGAAGAACACATGGAAGCAGTAAAGAGAATACTTAGATTCTTGAAGTTTACACCTGGTGCTGGACTTATATTCAGGAAAAATCAAGATAGATCAATAAAGATCTACACTGATGCAAGTTGGGCAGGAGAACTAACTGATAGAAGATCAGTGAGTGGCTACTGTTCCTATGTTTGGGGAAATCTTGTCACATGGAGAAGCAAGAAACAAGCTGTGGTTTCTCGAAGCAGTGCTGAGTCAGAATACAGAGCTATAGCCCTTGAAATATGTGAAAGGATATGGATAAAAAACTACTTACAGAACTAGAACTGAAAAGTGAAGGCGATAAAAGTTTTGAGATTTTCAGTGATAGTCAATCGGCCATAAGTATAGCAAAGAACCCAGTACAACATGATAGAACGAAGCACATTGAGATAGATCGACACTTCATTCACGAGAAAGTCAATAGTGGAGTGACAAACCTACAATATGTGTCTACTAAGAAGCAACTGGCAGATATTTTCACCAAAGCCCTTCCAAGAGTTACCCTTCGATGAGCTTTCATTCAAACTGGGTATATACAACATATATACTTCAGTTTGAGGGGGAGTGTTAGTTATAAGTGTTAGATAAAATAATAATAATATTATTATTAGGATAAAGTTCTATTTAATAGGACTAAGTAATTAGGACTAACTCCTATATTTTAGGAGTTATTAGTATGTTGAAACTCTTATCTCATTAAGAGATTAGAGTCCTATTTGTTTTAGAGATTAAGAGTCCTATTTTTAGTTATTGTAAAACTCTTGCAACAAGAGTCTATATAAGAAGCCATTCGGCTCAGTAATAAAATAAGTAACAGAGACTATTTCACTCTGTTTTCTACAGAGTAGGATGCTAATTGGTAGGGAAGAACAAAATGATTAAAGAGTTTGAGTAACATTGGAAACACTCTTCGAGAAACATAACCAAAGACTTACAAACACTACATTAACTTCTCCTATTGTTTAAAGACTAAACCAGCCAAAGTTTGATCCCCTTTCCCTCTTTCAGAAAATAGATGTTGGATAGGCAAAATGGCCAGAAGAGCACAATAGAACGAAGCCAGAAAATTGGAGGGAATCCCCATCCTGTTGCTTCAGTCATTTAAAAGCAAAACACCACCAATGATTTTGAACAACCAATCTAGCAACTAGATTATGTAATTCAATAGATATAAAATAAAAGATATAGCCACTCACCGTACAGTCGGTGCTTCCACTAATACAGAAACCTGCATCTTCACGATCACCCACAAGATCCCACACCTCTCTTCTCGTTACACAATGCAAAGCAGTAACAGCACCACTATGACCCCTCAATATGCGAACATTTGTTTGTGTTTTCTTCTGCCCAGCAGCAGAAATATCTTGTTTGCGAGCACTCCCATTCTCTGATCAGTTAAAAGATAATTAGCCATGAAAACATTGTTCACGACCTAAATATAAAACACTATAGGCATCTAATGTTAACAAAAGATATACCTGTAGCACCATCAGAAGCCCATGTACGAACACGATTAAATGAGTTTGTTCTTGATGCTGAATCCCTACTGAACATGCTCTGCACCTAGCTCCTTCCAACACCAGATGCCTCTACAGGTTGTTGACTCTCATCTACAGCATCTTTCAGACGCGGGGATGACAATCCAGGTGGCAATACCGACTGTGGCAATACTGACTGTGGCTTCAGAGATGTGACTCCCCAGTAATTGATGCGAAGTTGCTGGATATGAGACAAAAGTCCTCTGAGTTTTATCTGAAACATAATGGGGCACCATATTCAGCAATTATATTAATTTATTTAAAGAAAAAGAGTTCCATGGATAATCAGGCCAGGAACATTCATAATCACTCAAACATCATCTTCCAAAAACAAATCTCCAACTTCCTTATTACATCACCCAGCCACACAACAAATATATTCATTCCAATTACTAAAAACCAAGTTAGGTATGCTGAAATTTACCTTTGAAGAAAGATGAGTTGTTATTGGGATGACCGAAGATACTTATATAGTAGGTATGTAAAAAAGAGTAACATTACTTAAAGAAATGGTATATAACTGTACACGATTCGTAAGGCACTCAAATTCTTTTCTTTTGGAGCAATATAGAATTATACTGATTTAATTAACACCATTAGTTAAAGGTAATGCATGTCAAATCACATGGAAATTAGTTTCTGTTGATTATACAAGTTAGATTAGAGTCCTATCTATTAGGATCTTATCAACAGAGGTAAGATACTATCTTTAGGAGTTTTATTATTTTACTTTATCTCTTATCTTTTAAGAGTTAGAGTCTTAGTTAATTAAATCTTTTAACTATTGTAAACTCTAGTAAAAGAAATCTATAAATTAAGACTTCTTGTTCTTCAATAAAACATACGATACAGAGACAAAAAGACTTTGTTTCAACATGGTATCAGGTTATAACAATCCTTTTCCGATTCAATTTAATTCTTCTTGTCTCGGGCATCGGTTCTATTCCTCTTTCTATGTTTTTTTTTCCGACTATTCTTACTTCATGACTAATCCAGATCAGTCGAGTTCTGAGATTAGTTCCTAGACCAATCTCAATCAATCAGAATATCAAATTTCTGGTTCATCCCTTTCGCCTATCACCTCCTACAAATTAAATGGCCACAACTATCTCCTATGGTCTCAATCTGTCAGACTCTACATTATCGAAAGAAGAAAAGGTGCCTATCTCTCGGAATCCATGGAGATTCCAGATGAAACAGATCCCAAATACAACACCTAGTTGAGCGACAACACCATGATTATGTTGTGGTTAATTAACTCAATGATCCCAGAGGTAGGAGAGAACTTTATGTTGTACCAGATTGCTGCAGAGATCTGAACAGCTGCCAGAGATACATATTCCAATGCTGATAATACATCAGAATTGTTTGGAGTGGAGAATCTTCGACAAGGAGAATTGTCAGTAGTACAATACTTTGGCATTCTAAATAAATGTTGGCAACAATGAAGAGGACATAGAGAGATTAAAGATGGACTTAGCAAGAGAATTTGAAACTAAAGATCTAGGACTATGAGATATTTTCTTGGTAAGGAGGTTTCAAGATCTAAGGAAGGATTGGTAATCAACCAACGCAAATATGTGTGTTAGATCTTCTTGTCGAAACAGGGATGCTTAGTTGCAAGCCAATTGAAACTCCAATGGAATCATGATTGAAGTTTAGCAAAGAAGAGGCTAGAAGTCGAACAAATAAAGAAACATATCAAAGGTTAGTTGGTAAATCAATCTATCTTTCACTTACTCGACCAAATATTGCCTACTCAACTAGCATTGTTAGTCAATATATGAGTGATCCTCAGAAAGAACATATGGAAGCTGTATACAGAATTCTGAGGTTCTTGAAGTTACACCAGGAGCTGGTCTTATCTTCAGAAAGAGCCAAGACAAAAGTGTGAAGGTCTACACCGGTTCTAATTGGGCAAGTGAACTAACAGACAGTAAATCGGTTAGTGGTTATTATACCTATGTATGGGGCAAGTTAGTCACATGAAGAAGAAAGAAACAAGCAGTTATCTCGAAGTAATGCCGAATCAGAATTTAGAGCAATGGCTCTTGGACTTTGTGAAAGAATGTGGATTAAAAAGATACTCTCCGAACTTGAGTTAGATGATGGGAGAGGTTTTGACATATTTAGCGATAGTCAATCGGCTATGAGTATTACTAAAAATCCAGTTCAACATGATTGAACGAAGCACATTGAGATAGACAGACAGTTCATTTATGAAAAGGTCAATAATGAAATAACCAACTTGCAGTATGTTCCTACAAAGAAGCAACTAGCGGATATCTTCACCAAAGTTCTTCCAAGAGTAACTTTTGATGAGCTTTCATCCAAACTGGGTATGTATAACATATATACACCAGTTTGAGGGGAGTGTTGATTATACAAGTTAGATTAGAGTCCTATCTATTAGGATCTTATAACATAGATGAGATACCATCTTTTAGGAGTTTTATTATTTTACTTTATCTCTTATCTTTTAAGAGTTAGAGTCTTAGTTAATTAAATCTTTTAACTATTGTGAACTCTAGTAAAAAAAGTCTATAAATTAAGACTTCTTATTCTTCAATAAAACATACGATACAAAGACAAAAAAGACTTTGTTTCAACAATTTCAACTATTAGCGTGTTTTTTGTATGAAAGCAAAGCAAAGGTACTATGAGGCGATTTTTCACCTTTATATGCTAAGGCTAGAGCAATTGAGAACTATTGATATGAGAAAGGGTGCATATGAGACAAAGTACTGACTGCTAGCTTGTGCACAAGTTGAAACTTTAAAAGTCAAACTGGATGAATATTGCATGAAGGAGAGAGAAGGTGCTAGATGGAAATCAAAATTAAATTCATGTAATAAAACCGGTCCTTATTTAAAGTCTCATATGAAATAATAAAATGATAAGCTGAATTTCTATCAAAAACACCGAAGAGATTTGGGTCTCTCTATTTAATGAGTCCTAAGGTTTCTGTATCCCTTTAAATTTTAATGAGCTGAAAATTTTCAATCTCCATTTTATGGGGTGAAGTATCAATCCCAATCAAAATCGGCCATAACAAATAAACCCAAAAATTGAACACCATGTTCAAGGCATGAGAATTAAAATGACTATGAACTTGGCAGAAACAATGGAGTCAAGTGAGAAAGGGTGCATGAAGGACGAAACGAGCCATACAGTTAGAGTAAAAGGCCAAACAGCTAGGGATGAGTATTGCACCTGAACCCGACGGGTTTTGCCCCGTCCCAAACAGGTCAGGTTTTTGTGTGTGAAAAAAGCCAAGTTCAGGTCGGGTTTTATTAAGGGTGAGTTTGGGTTCGGGTTTAGGGAGGAAAATCCGATCGGGACTAATAGTGTTATTTTCCTATATTTTTAGGGATATTTTACAATAATAACCCAGTTTTATATTTTTTAACAATTAGGTTCCAAAAATTAATTTTTTACAATTAGATCCCTAAAATTAATCATTTTACAATTAAGTCCATAAAATTGGATTTTTCTTATATATAGATCGGGTCAGGTTTGGGTTGAAGTATATAATTTCTAGGTGCTCATCCCTACAAACAGCATGAGGTAAAGGAAGAAAGAAAAAGGGAATGAAAGGAAAACAATGTCGATATAGCTACGAACACTGCGAATAAGCAAAAAAAGAAAACATGGTATGGTACACAGGGTGATGAATTTTGTAGAAAACCTAGAGAAAGAATGAAGAAAAAGGAAAGAAAACAAAAACTAAAGCCAATAAATGCTGGAATTATATCTAGGTTTTCAAACATCTTTTTCCCACATAAGTTTTCCAGTTTTGCAATATTATATATAGGAAATCACACCATCACATGGCCCAATGTCAGTTAAGTTAGCAAATTAAACTGGATGTAAAAGTTCAACCCTGACTTAGCAAATGCTCAGCGCAAGCATCCAAATTAAACATCAATTTACAAAGACAATTACCAGTGTAGCCATTAACCAAATAGAGGAAACTATATGTATCAAGTTATGGAACACTGTTCAACAATTATTCATCTGTTTTTTGGGGGGCTTGAGATTCCTAATCTGTTTTATGTCACATTCAAAGTAAGGGAATACAGGGAACTCTCAGATCTAAACCCAACGTCACTTTATTCAGTAATTGCTTATGCTCAACTTCAAGACTTAAGATATCAGCTTTGGCATAGAGAAAATATTAATCTTCTAGAACACTACACAAAATTTTCAAAGCATCTTCTACTTGAATGTTAATACGTAAAACAGGAAGGACTATCAGATCAAGTAATACATGAAAAATAAAATAATTAATTCAGGCTGCGATATAATCCCGAGGCATTCATATGTTTGATAGGGGAAAAAAGGTCAGGACACTACTATCAACCATGTACATCATTGTCAATCACAATAACACACCACAGAATAGAAGATATACTTACTAGCAACTTATATCCAATATTGTTTCTCTCTGCTATTGTTTCAATAATGTACCAGGCGTCGTTATCAGGAAGTCCCAACCCAGCCTTCAAGTTAACATGTACTATTGTTAATGCTTACAGTTTTGGGAACAAAAGCAAGTGACAGAAAAGGATTCAAAATTACAAAAAAAAAACTACCATGTGTGAGGCTAGCACAATTAGTTGTGCTGTCACCAAAGTTGCATAATTGGCAGATCTGAGAAAAAGAAACAAGCAAAATAGATAGGCATTAGTTTCCAGTTTAAGACTTGATTATTAAGTGAGAAACCAATACAATGTCTCATATAAATGGGTTAGCAGATATGCATGAGATATAACAATTTGGATGGAACATAATGAAAAATCAAAGGACAATTTGACCGGATATGATTCTATGAGTAGGTAGGATGAAGAAATAATAAAGACAACAAAAGATAATGATACAACCCAGAAACTCATCCTTGTTAATATGAGAAATTGCATGAAATTCAGAACCATCAGCATACAAGAAAGAATTTTATTAGTAATTTTATTTGGGGTATCATGTTACACTAAGTTCTCTGTCATTTTTAAAAGTATAATCCATGTATTTTTAAACTAATAATTTATTCCATGGCCATCTTTGACAATAAGGTAATGCCATTAACCGTTTCTCTTCATTAGTAAGGGATTTTACCACTTCTTATTGAAGGACAAGCATTTTTAACTTTTCAGTAAAATTGAAGGAAAATTGAAGAAAAAACATTATTCCAGCACATTTGTAACAGTCTAATAATGCAACAATTAGGCATGAGTTGTAGAGAACATAAATCAGTAATAGACAGCATAGATAAACACCATCATTACCTGATGTAGGATAAGCAGATACTGAGCAAATAGAGATAAGGGAAAGAGCCTAAAGGAGTTAATCTACTCTTTTTTAAGGAAACAGAACTGTTCATTCCTGATTCTTAGTTTCAATAAAAAAATAAAGATTGTATGGTTGTATCAGTGTTAGTGATTTATCTAGCATTACATCGGGAAAAAGAACACAAGTAATAGAAGTCACTAGTGTGATTATCTCAGATAAAATAGTAATTCTTACATATACTCACATGGTCTAGAGCGAACTTAGTGGAACCCACTACAAAAATTGCAATGGAAAAATAATTCCACTAGGCTTTCTTATAAAACACTACCTTCAAAAGCAGATCTGAGTTCCATGGGAAACCAAAGTTCAATTCATATTATTACTAAATATTTGAACAATAATATCAAACTTAAAGATATATTTCATGAACATAACAATAATCTAAAATATAATATTTCAGAAATTAATTTTTAAAAATATAAAATTTATCAACTTACTTGTTGGATGACTGCTCCAGAAGATGGTCAAAATATCCTTCCCAAAACCTGAAAGAACCTTGCCTTAGCTATATAAGATTTCAGTTTTTTGGTACAGAACACCAATAACTAATCAGAGTTATCTAAGGCAATTGAAGGAAAAAGCAATGATTTAAATTTTGGAAGAAGCAAATGCCACTTCTAAAAGTAAATCTTGTATAAGCACAACTGGTTTAACTTTTAATTTATAGGTCCAACTTGCAAAAGAAAAAATGACTGTAAAACTTAAGCCAAGAGACTAACACACAGTTATACATACCGTAACTCCTCCCATATAGACAGAGAAATAAGATGACGCTGGACATAGTCTGGAACGTTATTAGCATCTTTCTTATACATCTCAGTAGACACTTCCAGGGCATCTCTAATAGTCAAAACATCATTCCGAGAGGTTGCACGACTTATAGCTGTTTTGAGCTGAAATTGTGCATTAACGTATTCAGAAAAAGGAGAAAAAAAACATTTAGAAGAAACATTATTACAAGATGAACTTCAATCGTTAAAAAAAGTCAGACCAGAAAGTAAAAGAAAACAGCTTATAGGAAGTTAGTGAACAATCTACTTCATTAACAAAATTATTTAAATTTGATCATGTTGAAGATTCTTAAATTACTTTCTGAAAACTGTTGATTATATCGAGTAGAATAAATCTCCTATTTTATAGCATCTTATCATCTAGAGATAGAGGCCTATTTTCTAGGAGCTTTGTTAGTTAGTTTGTTTATATTTAAATTAGTTTAGATACTCTGTCGACTTGTATTTTATTCAAAGACTTAAAGTCTAATAAATAGACTCTAAGAGAAGAGTTTACATAAGGATAAACTACCTATTTGAGATAGGTCTCTAAACTAATTTAAATATAAACAAACTAACTAACAAAGCTCCTAGAAAATAGGCCTCTATCTCTAGATAATAAGATCCTATAAAATAGAAGATTTATTCTACTCGATATAATCAACACTCCCCCACAAACTGGTGTATATACATTGTATATACCCAGTTTGGATGAGATTTCATAAAACTTGTTCTTGGGAGAGCTTTGGTGAAGATATCCGCAAGTTGTTTTGTTGTAGAAACATACTTCAAGTTGGCTACTCCTTTGTTCTCAAAAGCGCGCCTGAGGCGCTAGGAGGTGTGAGGCGACCGGAAAATCGCCTCTTTCAGCCCAGGCGAAGCGAATTCCAAGAAACGCACGCCTCAATCCCAGGCGAGGCAAGGCGAGAGGCGAGCGCCTCCAACGCCTCATGCAAGCGAGGTGATGTGAAATAAAACACGTGACTGTTAAAAAATATATATATGTTTTTTAATTAAAGCCCTAAAATCCCCTTTCCAAAGTCTCGACCCTTCGGCCATGCTTCTTCTCTGCCGTTCTTTCTTTTTCAATCAAACTTCAAGATAATCGGT
This sequence comes from Abelmoschus esculentus, assembly GCA_035048815.1. Classification (NCBI taxonomy): domain Eukaryota; kingdom Viridiplantae; phylum Streptophyta; class Magnoliopsida; order Malvales; family Malvaceae; genus Abelmoschus; species Abelmoschus esculentus. The sequence goes on along the minus strand of JAUCBN010000007.1, from coordinate 12,005,435 downwards.
CAATCGTTGTCACCGGCCTGAAAAGTTATCGTCGCCGGCCTGAACAGCTTCTTCTTTGCCGTTCTTCCCTTTTTAATCAAGCTTCTTCTCTGTCGTTCCCTTTTCAATCAAGCTTCAAGCCTTCAAGACAATCTGGTAAGTTCTTCGACCATGCTTCTTCCTTTTTCAATCAAATTTCTTTTCTAAATTCTTAACAGTGCTATATTTCTGCCATCATTTTTTTTCCTATAAATTTTTTAATCAAAATATAAATAGGTTTTAGGATTGGAATTGCTTGAATATGTATTTCTAACCGAGTATGTATTTCTATGTAAATTTCTTAATCAGACTTTGTAGAATGCTCTAACATCTTTTTCACTTCATTTCGACATTGATTCACTGTTTAATTTGATAGGTTTTAAACATTTGACTTTCACTACTCTAAAATTCTTAACATTTATTCACTACTCTAAAATGGGTAGATGAGATTGATTCACTGTTTACTGCTGTAACATCTTTTTTACTTCATTTCGAGTTTTCGACATTGATTCACTGTTTAATTTGATAGGTTTATTAGGATGCAATTTAGGACCGATAACCAAGTAATCAATTGGTGACTGCATTCTTTGTTTATGTTCTATAATTTATATGTTATTGTTTTATTATTCAATTTCAGGTATAGAAATTCAAATAATGAATTTGGAATCAGATTCAACTGGATCATCAATCCCTTTAGATCCAGCAAGAAAATATGGAAAACCAGACCCGTCCAATAAAAATAATTTTCTTTGTGGTTTTTGTGGTAAAGTTACAAAGGGAGGGACATATCGGATGAACCAACACTTAATTGGAGGATTCAGTAGTGTGGTCAAGTGCCCTCAATGTCCCGAACATGTTAGGGAAGAAGTGAAGTCCTTTATGTTGAAAAAAAAAGAAACAAAGGTTACAAATTTAATGTCATCTAAAAAATTTTTATATGATGTTGATGATCATGATAAAAACTTGAAATTGCCTCAGGTGGGGATACAGGACTAAAAAACCAAGAGTTAAAGGTCCAATGGATTTCTTTGTTGCTCCTAAAGTTAAAGAAGGGAGTATGCAAGCAGCTTGTGCTAAGCAACTAAGGGAGGATACATGTAGAAAAATTGTTAGATTCTTTTATGATGTCGGGATTGCTTTTGATGTTGCAAGTTACCCAAGCTTCAAAGAAATGTGCGAAGCTATTGGACAATACGGTGTTGAATTTAAAGTGCCTAGCGTTCATGAGCTTAGAGTGTCACTTTTTAAGAAAGAAGTAGAGGATACTCAAAAAATAATAGAAGAGCACATAAGAGAGTGGCCAAAAAAGGGTTATTCTATTTTGTCAGACGGGTGGCGTGATTCAGTTGCGCACAAAGATATTATCAATTTTTTTGTCAACTCTCCGAAAGGATCTGTATTCATTAAATCTGTGGATGTTTCAGAAATTGTTAAGGATGCCGACTTGTTATGTCGGATGCTTAATGACATGATGGAACTTGTTGGGGAGAAAAATGTGATTCAAGTAGTAACAGATAATGCTTCTTATTACGTCAAAGCCGGTATGAAATATAATTTTTTTAATTTTTTAGATTATTAAGATGTTTTAATTTGATGTGTTGTTTTTTATTTATAAGAAAAATATTACAAATAAAGAGGCCACACTTTTATTGGACTCTATGTGCGGTCCATTGTATCGATTTGATGTTAGAGGATATTTAAAAATTTCCAAGAGTCAAGAATGTACTAAGAAGGTGCATATTCATGAATGGCTACATATATAGCCATGTCTCCCTTGTAAATATGATGAGGAGATTCACAAATCAAAAGAATTTGCATAGGCCGGCAATCACAAGATTTACGACATCTTTTATCATTCTTGCGTAATTCCGTAAGCAGAAGAATAATTTGAGGAAGATGGTTACTTCTCAAGAATGGAGTGAATCCAAATGGCCAAAAGAAGCTGGAGGAAAGAAGATTGCAACTTATCTTTTGTAAAAAATTTTTTGGAGGAACGTTCCTTATGCTCTCAAGTTAACGGGACCTCTTGTTAAAGTTCTTAGAATGGTTGATGATGAGAAAAATCACCTATGAGATACATTTATGAAGCCATGGATAGAGCTAAAGAGGTTATTTTCAAGAGATTTTCAATGAAGGAAGAGAAATACAAGAAAACTTTTGAGTTTATTGATAGAAGGTGGAATTGCCAACTTCACCAACCTTTACATGTTGCTGCTTATTTTTTAAACCCGGAACTCTATTATGATGACCCCGAGAGAGCAAGTGGTGAAAAAGTTATATGGTCTGCTTGATTGCATTACAAAGTTGACTCCGGAGAGTGAAATTGAAGACAAGTCCATCACAGAAATAGAACTTTATCGAAATGTTAGTGGTCTTTTCGAGAAACAAACAGCCATTAGACAAAGAAAAACAAGATCTCCAAATATTAAAAGTTACAATACAATTATGCAAAGTCTTAGTATAATTTATAGACTTTTAATGTTATTTGAAACTTATAATATTTTTTTTATATGATAGCGGAGTGATAGTTTACATTTGGATCTTCAACTCCAACCTCCAAAAGTTTGCTATACGAGTTCTTAGTCTTACTTGTAGTGTTGGTTATCCAAGAAGTACTAGAGCTTGAGGAGAAGTTTAAATTAACGAGGAGTGTTAAAATTTTATATTTAATATATAATTAGAGTTTATTCATAATTAATAGTTTGAATTTATTAAAAATCTTATTTAAATTAGGAATAAATATTATTTAAATTAGAGATAAAGTATAATTTTAGTTATATTAAAACTCTATTTTAGCCTATTTAAAGGTTTATTCTGTAATCATTTGATATTCAAGAATAATAAGAAAATACAGAGAAACACTTTGTTCTCTCTTAAAAAATATCATCTTTTGTTGCATCTACGGTCACCATGGCTCCTTTCTCACATGGTATCAGAGCCAATAACGGTTTTGATGTTGTCACCATTGTTGACATCTGTAATCAACAATAAATCGATGATTTGATTTTTCAGATACAAATTATTTTTTTCTGCTGTTATCATTAGACCACACTCGTTCATTGGCTTCTCCCTCATAAAAATCTTACATCTCTAGTGAAATTTCTACTCGCTTAGTTTTGTTGGTCCTTTATTTAATAGTTCTATCTTAGCCAATTAAAAAGATAGATAAAAAGTTTATATTTAGCCTTAAAAATTATTTGGTTCTATCTTAGCCATCTGTTCAAAAGATAAAAAAAAAGTTATAGTTTAGCCTTAAAAACTATTTGGTTCTATCTTATTCATCCGTTTCAAAAGATAGGGAAAAAGATTGAAAAAAATGTTATAGTTTAGCCTTAAAAACTATTTGGTTCCATCTTAGCCATTCGTTTCAAAAGATAAAAGAAAAGATTGGAATTCTACTCTGTATAACTACCAACTTGAGGGGGAGTATAGATTCTTTTGATCTTCGTATATTATTCACATCAAATCTTTTAATCAAGAACTATATGTCGGAGCATCTCAATCAAAGATTTCTGACTCGAGAACAAGTAGCATTTTTTTCGAAGAAACAACAGAAGAAAAAAAAGTAAGGCATCAGAATCCTCTCAATCAAAGATTCTTGACTCGAGAACAAAGAATATTTTTTTCTCGAAAAAACAACAGAAGAAAAAGAGTAGGGTATCACATCCAAGATTCATGATGGTGTTCTACTACATTTTTTCACCAGCTTGAGGGGAATGTTGGTTATCCAAGAAGTGTTAGAGCTTGAGGAGAAGTTTAAATTAACGAGGAGTGTTAGAGATTTTTATTTAATATATAATTCGAGTTTACTCATAATTAGTAGTTTAGATTTATTAGAAGTCTTATTTAAATTAGGAATAAATATTATTTAAATTAGAGATAAAGTATAATTTTAGTTATATTAAAACTCTATTTTAGCCTATTTAAAGGTTTATTCTGTAATCATTTGATATTCAAAAATAATAAGAAAATACAGAGAAACACTTTGTTCTCTCTGAAAAATATCATCTTCCGTTGCATCTACGCCACCATGATCCCTTTCTCACATGTAGTGCTACTAGTTGTGAGAGAAATTGGAACGTTTTTCAGCTAGTAAGGACTAAAGAACTTGTTCTCTATATTATTTCTTTCTTATCATAATAAATTATTATTTTTTAATTACTTATATATTTTTATTTTTTTCAGTTTCATACCAAAAAGAGAAATAGATTAACAAAAGATCGATTAAACGATTTGGATTTTGTAAAATATAATCGTGCTTTGAGACGTCGATTTCAGCTGAAAGACACTGATTCTATTCCTTTGGAGGATGTTGATGAAAGTAATGAATGGTTGATTGGGAGAATGGAGAATAATTCATCTGACAATGAAGATGAATTTGTGTTTAATAGCGATGATCTGACATGGAGTCAAGTTGGTAGAGCTGTCGGAGCCGATGATCTTATCTATTACACAAGAGCATCAAGAAATCCCTTATCTGCATCTGTTAAAGGAAAAGGTGTAGTTATTAGTTCTACGACCTTTACTCCTAGATCAACTCATGAAGTCTCAATGCATGATGATGAGATAGAAGAGGATATTGGTGAAGATGAAAATTATGGACTTGATGGAGATGAATATTTTGATGTTGGTGATGATTTGGAGTGATGGAGTATTACTCTTTAATGTTTAAGTGCAACTTTGTTCATGTACCACTAATCGACCTTCTGTCGGTTACTTCACTTGTCCAAGTAGCATCTGTGTAGACCTTCACACTTCTGTCTTGACATTTTTTTAAAAATAAGTCTTACTCCTGGTATAGACTTTAAGAACCTCAAAATTTTGTTTACAGCTTTCAGATGTTCTTCTCGAGGATCACTCATATACTGGCTAACAATGCTAACTAAGTATGCAATGTCAGGTCGAGTGAGTGAAAGATAGATTAATTTTTCAACAAGTCTCTGGTATGATTCTTTACTTGTAGCTGAACTTTCTTTACTAAATCTCAATCTTAGTTCCATCGAAGTGTCACTTGATTTACAACCAAACATCCCTGTCTCAGTAAGAAGATCTAACACATATTTACGTTGGTTTATGACTAGTCCTTCCTTGGATCTCGCAACTTCAATGCCTAGGAAATATCTCATAATTCCTAGATCTTTAATCTCGAATTTCTTTGCAAGGTTCTTTTTCAGTGTCTCTATTCCTTCATCATCATTGTCAGTAACAATTATATCATCTACATAAACAATTAGAAGAGTAATTTTCTCACTCGATACTTTTTTCCTGAAAAGAGTATGGTCTGCTTGACTTTGTGTAAATCCACTTTGAACTACTGTTTTAACAAACCGGTCAGACCAAGCTCTGGGAGACTGCTTTAGACCATAGGACTTTGAGCTTACAAACAGTATTCTTGGTAATGCCTTTCTAGTCCTGGTGGAACCTTCATGTACACATCCTCCTTAAGACTCTCATTCAAGAAAGCATTTTTACATCAAATTGATGTAATTTTCAGTCCATGTTAACAGCAACAGAGAAAAGAATCCTTATAGTATTCAATTTGGCCACTGGAGCAAACGTTTTCTAATAGTCAATGCCATAGGTTTGTGAAAAACCTTTAGCAACTAGTCGTGCTTTGTACCTGTCTATGCTTCCATCTGACTGGTACTTTATAGTAAATATCCATCTACAACCCATAGCATTTTTTTCGATAGGTAAATCTGTCAATTCCCAAGTGTCATTCTTTTGTAAGGCCTTTATCTCCTCTTCCACAGTTTTTCTCCACTTTGGTGATTGAAGAGCTTCTGTCATATTCTTTGGTATTATCTCACGATTAACATTAGCAGTAAAAGCTCTAAATTCAAACTTTAGTTTTCCATATGCCAAATACTTATTTATAAGATGTACCGTGCACTTCCTTACCTCTTTTCTAATTGCAATAGGGAAGTCATCAAGGTCTGTATTGGCAGTCTCTTGGAACCCGTCACTACATTCTACTCCGACATCATTAACCTCTTTTTCAGCAATAGAGATCAAATCTGGTTGTTGGACAATACTAGGTTGACAAATTTCTGTTGTAGCTTGTTTTCTTCTGGAATACACCTTAAGTTCTGATGGTATAGTGGCAAAATCTTTATTAGGTGAAGCTTTCGAAGGAGATAGTGTTTTACAAGGGCTCGGACTGGATGGTTGAGAAAGAGAAGGATGTATATCTGTGGGAACAGTGGGATGACTTGAACCAGTAGGTCTAATGGAACCAGAACCAGTGGGTACAAAAATGTTGCTCGGCTGTAAGATTAAATCAAACTGAAATTCTATATGATTCTCCCCCTAGTTTTCAGTATGTGAGAAAAAAGGTACATGCTCAAAAAATATGACATCAAATGAGACAAATATTTTCCTTGTAGTTGGGGAATAACATTTATATCCTTTTTGAGTAGACGAATATCTTATAAACACACTTGATAGGCTTAGGATCCAGCTTACTTTGAGCATTGTGATGTATATGAACAAAAGAAGTACACCCAAATATCCGAAGAGAAAGTTTGGAACACAAGGGCTTAAAGTGAGGAAAACACTTAAAAAGAACCTCTGTAGGGATTCGAAAACCAAGAGTTTTACTGGGGATACGATTGATAAGATATGTAACTGTAAGAACAACATCCCCCCAAAAGATATTTAGGTACGAAAGTAGTAAACATGAGAGACCTGGTAACCTCAAAAATGTGTGTTTTTTCTCTCGGCAATTCCATTTTGTTGAGGAGTATTGATACAAGAAGTAAGATGTACAATCCCTTTGGAAGCAAGGAAAGATTGAAGAGACTTACTCAAATATTCTCTGCCATTATCACTTTGAAGAATTTTAATTTTTGTGTCGAATTGAGTGAGGATTGTCAGATAAACTGACGAAAGATAGAGTCAACCTCAAATTTTTCTTTCATAAGGAAGACCCAAGTAGTTCTAGTGTGGTCATTAATAAAGGAGATGAACCACCTATATTCAGAGAGACTTTTTACAGAGCAAGGACCTCAGATGTCACTGTGAACAATAGAAAAAGATGTACTGTTTTCGAAGGATGTAGGAGAATAAGATTGTCGAGTGTGCTTAGCAAGTTGACAAAATTCACAAGAAAAATGAGAGGGAAATTTATTTATAAATAAAGCTGAAAATATTTTTGACAAATAAGAAAAACTAGGATGACCTAATCGATATTGCCATAGTAAAACATCACTAAGACCTAAGGTGGAATTCCTAAGTTGAGTGGACAGGACCATAGTTGGGAGGGAAGGTTTTGAAGTATGTAAAGTCCTTTGTCAAGCCTAGCATTGCCAATCACCTTCTTTAATCCCTGTCCCTGAAGCACACAACCACCAGAATCAAACACCACATTATACTTTGAATCACTAATCAACTTACTTATGGACAAAAGATTGCAAGTAAGATTTAGAATATAGAGCACATTCTTGAGAACCAAACCATCTGTAAAAGTAACAGAACCAGTCCCTTTCACACAATTTAGAGAACCATCAGCAATACGAATCGAGGCTGAAAAAATATTCTCACTATAATTTTCCAAGAGAGATTTATTGCCTGTCATGTGATCTGTGGCCCCTGAATCCACTATCCAAGGGACAGATGAATGAGAGGAACCAATACCTGCATTAGCAGCGAAAGCCTCTGAGGATTGTGTGGTTGTCATCGAGCTGAGCAGCCTCTGCAGCTCCTCAATTTGCCTTGGACTGAAGCTACTGTCTGAGACTTTTTGAGTGACAATGTGAGCTTCTTTTGGAATTGAAGGCCTAGTTGACTTCCAATCAATGCGTTTTCCATGCAATTTTCAGCACTTATCCACCATATAAAATGCAACATCCTTTCCCAACACCTTTAGAAAGAAGTAAGCAACCATTCAACTGTATAATCCCTCCACCCTAGAAGATCTCAACCCAAACAGCCATGGCCCATCCTAGAGTGGCTTTTGGGGAAAATCATTTACATAAAAATGAATTAAGAGAAAAAATAATGTGACCTAACAATAATTACTGAGAATCGAATATAAAAAAATGATATACAAAATGAAGATGGAAAAAAATAGAATGCATGGACATGTTAATACTTAAGTTCATGAAAAACTTACACCGTCCATAACAAGATTTGATGTATCAACACCTGAATGGAGACCCATCATATATGGTGTAGGAGCGTCAATGTAGTCTACTCCACTGAAAAACAGTAATGGAATGTAGACATGCTTCAGCACAAAAAAAAAGTTCAAAGATTAGATTAAAGTTGACAAATTTCTCATACAAGGGAATATTCAGTGGTGCCTGTGGTCTATCTAACTATATAAAAAGAAAAGAATACAAAGATTAGCTGGGATTATCCGTCAACGGATAGTTCCAACCAGGTTTTCAATTAACTAAGAGAAGTTGGTAAAATACATAAACCTACCTGCCACCGAAATGGATAAATCAAATGGCATATTGCCTCTGATACTAGGGTTAGAAGTGAATACCTGCCAGAAGTTAACAAAGCAAAGGGAACTCATGAATAGGACATAAGCACCAGAAGAAAACAGTGACAAAATCAACATCAAAGAAGATACTACCAATATGGTATAAATTATATCTCTTGGCAGCCTTAAATACGTTTTATCACCGCAACCACAAAGTCCTAGGTACAAGTAATCAAATTAGCTGATTAACATAAGGCCACATCAGACAAAAGGGTCCTAACATGCATAGTTTCAAGAACAAAATGACTTGAGTTACCGATCACTACCAAAGTCTTTCTTTTCTTTTATAAGGTATTCACTTGACCAATATATAACAGGAGATAAGAAAAGTTTGACAAAGCTTTTGAAAGTAAATTTGCATAAAGTAAAGGGCCTACCATGGAGCTCTAGTCCCTACCATGAGCTATTAGTAGAAAGAGGTGTGTCCCTTAAAAAACCAATCACTAAAATGCAATAACTAAAACAAGTTCAAGAAGAAGCTTACGGTAATCATAATTCATAACCGCAATGAAAACTGCATAAAAGCTTGTGTATTAAACGGGCTACTATTAAATAGAGAAACTATAGAAAGAGCACTACTCCAATGGAAACAAAATTTATTACAAAAGTTTAAGAAACTGAATAAAAAGGTTAACATAAATTATATTTTACTTGCAAAAAGCCATGACTCATAAGTTATGTAGACAGTTCCATACAACAGCCAACGATACACTACAGTCATTATTATTCCATCAAAACTGCTCATATCTACAACATAGTAAGAACTGGAGAATTTCCTTTTCTCTAGATTTAGAAAATTACTTGTTTGATCGTAGCAAAATCCTCCTTTCAAGTAACACAGATGTGAAAAGTTTAATCAAGTTGTCAACATCCAAGCACTGTACCAACGGCTGAAAAGATATCTGCACCATTTGGTGAATAGATGTCAGCTACTTTATCATGTATGCTGTTATGTTCAAAAATGATTACTTAATAATGCAACCAGAATAAAGAAGAAAAAACATCCAGTTAATAATATATAAGAGAAGAAATAGATACTCATACATCCGCATGAGGTAGACCATCTTTCGGAGGAGCCTCCACAGAAAGCAAATAGTTGTCAATAGCAAATAAAACTCGCTCTTCCCCAGGTTTAGGCAAAGGTACATTGGAGACCATATGTGCAATAACATCCCACAATGGCTTGCTGCAATTGTCACAGAGATGAAAAATTAAATGCACAGAAAGGAAAACCAGATTTTTATACCTCCATCAATCATCTAACATTTTCAAAAATGTAAACCATACAGAATAAACGAATGGACATAAGTATTGATAACATCCTGAAAAAAAAGCATTGGCACTATCCATGATTGAGTAAATGATCTATTATATTTGAATACAATTGATCCTTAACCCTTCAACTATAATTTTGGGTTGATTAAGGATTCTTGTATGTTTGGTGGGAGGGTGGGTGGATAGAGCACCTGTCATTGATCTTTACTGGCACTTAGATAGGACAAACTTAAATAATCCTTATGTTGGACTTGGATGTTACCGGTTAGCGCCTAAATGACAAGAGGATTAGTAAATTCTTGGCCAAAAAAGATCCATAAATTAATCTATTTATTTTAAATCGTGATAATTAGAATTGGATTGCACTTGAATTGATTAAAAATTATAATCAACCCACATTGTATCAAAATAATAATAATAATAATAATAATAATATAACGAAAGTTGAAGTTATCAAAATTATAACAGTTATTAAAAGACAGCAACATAAGGAAAGAGGGAAAAAGTGAGAATGGGTGAAAGGGGAAAAGGCATCTTCATAAAAGCAAATGGATGTCATTTGGGCACATCCATTATAAGGTTCTCACAATCAACTTTTGAAATCAAAACTAAAGAACAGGATTAAGCACCCTCACAATAACTCTGATTTTGGATGATGAATCTAGGATTACATGTGTTATCTTGGCAGGTACTGGCCAGATCTGACATTTGAACTGGTTTCAGCATAGAAGGGAAGTTTGGTGCCAAATGGCTCAACCCAATGCAAGCCATTACAAGTCTAACTATTGATGCCAGATCAAAGTAGTTTGACATTTCATCCAACACTGATAGTAACAAACAAGAACGAGCAAAGATGAAATAAGAAATCGAACAAAAATTCATTAATAAGAAATATTTGCTCTTAAAATGTACCTATCTTTTCTAAAAATAGGTATATTAATGCCACTCAAATTTTAATAAAGATTAGATATTATTTAATTATCTCGATTTCAAAATAAATTACATCAAGTTTTTGCAATGTAGGCACCAATCAGAACATGTAGTAAATCGTGATCAAAGTTTTTGACAAAAAAGCATATGATATAAGGAATAATAAAAACTCCTATGCAACCAAACTAAGAAAAAGAAAATATAAGGGAACAATCAAAGTTCCCAAAACAAGTTGTTTTTGGTTTCCAGAGCAAAATGTTTTTGGTCCTGCAAGCTACTTACTGTTTATGACAAATGAAAACTCACCTACCACCACTAGGAGAAAAGCAAAGTGCAAATATCTCTTCTAGTGCATCCCGATGAACACGAAAACAAGGTGAGCGTGAAACAACACAGATACATTTGTCAGCAAATGAGTTTGCCGGTATACGATACGCTACCGCAATGTCCTCGCAAACTGGATCCCTAAATGTGATGCAACTGACATATATTTTTGACCCATCTCCCTCTGCAGAAAATAATTCATCAAAACTGATGAAGTCAATAATTTTTGGGGCAAACCAATAAAAAGTATCAATTGAACTTTACAGCATAATCACGCAAACTGGAATTACTACAATAAAGGAAATAAACTAAAATTAAGAAGAGTAAATCCTTAATCTCATGTTACTGATTGAGAAAAATCTCTACACCAGGTGAACTGCTTCATTGGCATGCATATACTACCAGCAATTTTACCAATGCTCTCTCCTACTAACACTTTTCTTTAACATGTCCTCCCTTCTGCTCATCTAAATCTCAAATTGATCTGTATGTAGTTTTTGCGGCTTAGCTTAATTACATGAGAATAAGAAAATTACAACTTTTGAGTGGTGACATAATTTTCCGTCGTTAGACTACCTTGCTATCCATGTAAAAACACAATCAGAGAACTATAGAAGGATGCCAGAAGAAAAAATATATAGCATTTAAACCATTGATTTCTATCAAGCATTTGTCTGAGTAATTGTAGCATTCAATTTAACCTAAGTAAAATTAAGAATCTCTCCAACTTGCAATGATTCCGTATTTCCATTCTATAGCAACTCAAGCTACGGGAAAGCTAAGCGGAACCCCAAACAACAAGCCAACTAACTGAATCAAGCAACATTTGACAATACAATATCATCGACATTATACTAGTGGGGGCATGTTCCAATCATTCAAAAAGCAAACTAAGATCTAAAAGCTCTCATTTCAAGAAAAAGAAAATTGCTTTTGTAACAACAAAAATCTTCATTGCAGCAGTAACTACAAAAAAACACTTACATATAAAAAACAAGAGACAAATACATTACTACGTCATACCTGTCAAAACAATGGGGTAACTCCGGGGATGAGTTAAGGGATCATTAGCATCAGATCCCGATGGAAACAACTCCACTCCAGCTGGCAACACACACTGCAAACACAAGGTTTTCAGCACCAAAAAACAGAAAGAATAGGGAAAAGCGATTCATAATTCGAAAAGGACTTTGGAAGCGGGCGACTTACGGTTGGGAGCTGAGGCGGAGGCGGCGGATAGAGGGTATGATTGTCAGGCGGATACTGGTCAAGGAGAGAAGGCAAATACATATACTCAGTTCCATGGTATCCTTTGGTCCCATCCAATGTTCGCATCTCGGGTCCGAGACCGCACACCACGAAGTACTCAAATATTCCTGCCATTTTTAGGCGTTGTTTTATGGTGATTGGATCTGATTAGATGAGTTGATCTCTGTGGAATTATAGCAATGTTTTTTCAGATCTGATTTGCATTTTTGCTTTTCACTTTCTGGGATTTTGGAGAATACATTTGAGAGATTTGGGGAGACACGGAATTTAATCGAGAAAAATCAAATCATGCGACTTTTTAATGTTTTATTTTTTCTGTTTAATAAAGCGTTTAATATGTACATACTTAATATCCGACCAGAGTAAATTTTATTTCGTAGTTAAGAGTTTAAGATTTATAATTAAAATTAGTTTAATTATAAAATAAAAATTTATATTATATTTTTAATAGGTAATTAAATTATTTTTAATTAAAATAAATATTTTTATAAAATAATATTTAATATATTATATTTATACATAAAATATAATTTTGTTTTAATTTAAAATATAAGAAATAATTCAAATAAAAATTAAAGAATATAAAAACTATGAGAAACAAATATCTCTCTTAATCTCGAATGCTTACCCGTTTTTTTGTTTTACTTTTTCAAAAATAACATTTTATTTGATTTTTAGTTGCTTATTATTAAGTAAAATTTTGAATATAAATCGTATAAATTTTACACTAATCTAAATGTTTATATTATTAAATTTAAATTTTAAAATAAAAAATTAAACTTTAAATTATATACTATAAATTCTAACAAATTACCTTATATTCTAAATCTTAAAATAAACCCTAAATTTTAAAGCCTAATTAAATCTCTAACCCTTTAAAAGATTTGTATAAACTAACATTTACATTGTAACACTCAATTTTTCCCCAATTCAAATCCCTGGATTTTAAAATTCCTATTCAAAAACTCTAACAGTGGTGAATTTTTGAATTAAAACCCTAATTTGAATTTTGGGGTCAATTATGATTAATATTGAAATAGATGATCTAATTGAGCAAAATCAAAACTTGTTAATCGATAAAAATCCCTATTCAAAAACTCTAACAATGGTGAATTTCTGAATTAAAACCCTAATTTGAATTTTGGGCCCAATTGTGATTAATATGATGACCTAATTGAGCAAAATCAAAACTTGCTAATCGATAAAATGGGTAAATTTTGTCCTTTGGGGTGTCTTATGCAAACCCTTAGTTTAGTGACCTTTATGGATTTGCCCATTAAAACGGGGTATCTTCCTGTGCTATGATGAATGAAATCCAGGAGCACGTCGAGCTAATTTGTGCAAGATGACCAAAGATTATGAGCTTAGTAAGGGGTGATCTATAATATCATATTTAGTATTGTAGTCAAAAATATTTAAAGGGTTAAAAGTATTTTTAAATTTGATAGTAATAAATTAATATCAGTTAATTTAAATGTTAATTATTGTTTAAATATATTTTGAATTTGAGATATTTTATATGTAGACATAAATTTTGTCTGAACTAATATTCAAATCACACACTTAATACCCATTATAATCCAATACCCATAATTAATTATAAATTTTCCATGTTTAGTACAAATCGTTTATCTTTTATTATATTTTTATTGGTGTTTCACGGTTTAGAGTTTAAAATTAAGGGTTGTGATTCAAATTTAAGAAATTAAGGGTACAATATATTTTTAGGATATAAATTTTAAGATGTACAAATTAAGATTATAATCTAAAATTTAATTTTTTTAATAATTTTTAGTATGAGATATAGGAATAGACATAATTAAAAAAAATCTACTCATCCATGTTCTTAAGTTTCTAGTTCGGATGAGACTCATTCTAGGACAAAATGAAGGATGAAAACATAAAAGTCAAAGACTAAAGTTATTAATATTAGAGGTCATAATGTTTACCCTACAACCTTGTACACCGCTAGTTTAAGTTGAGTTTGGATTCGGTCTGGTTCACTCTCGTGTTAGTAGAACATCATCTTCAACTATGATGTCGTATGAAAAATCTAAAACTTCAGACATCGAAATAATTTGGACCAAAGGCCGATGGACTCTGTTGCTGCTGCTGGTAACTCCTCGGGTTCCTTAAAGTTTGAGATCTCACCCAGCTCTTCGAATGCATCAACCACGTTTTGCATCCTCGCAACGAATTCAATCAAAAGCGACGTAAATGTTGCCAATGACAATGCACTTGCACTCTCATATGTTTTCGACTCCTCCAAAACTTGCTTTGCATCGGGAATAAATGAAGGGTGTGCTGAACATGATATACGTTTCTTAAGTAAATCTTCAGAGGGTGCACCGGGAGAGACAATGGGGTTGACACTGACATTAGTCTCGAGGTTATCCAAACTATTTGGCATGGTAATCGATCGGAGATCAAGTACTGCCTCACTAAGGGACTTATAACCCAGGACTCTATTTTCTTCGCTATCCGAGTTCAGAAAATCTTGAGGCTCTGACAGAACCTGTGGTCGATTTCCGATCTCCCAACTCTCAGCATTGACGAGAAGGTAGGATTTCCGGTCAACTTTATTTTGCAATTCTTCTGCAGCCTCACGTAATTCAAATAGTATGTCAGTACAACCTAATTTCTCCATCTTTTTTACTTTGTTCCCAAGCTCACGCAACACTCTAGCACCTTCGGCACCAACCCTCTGAAGTTCTTTACGAAAGACTTGTCTTCGTTCTGGTGGAGCCTACACATTCAAGTCATTGTAATTTGAAATACATGAAGCCATCTCTTTTTCTAGTGAAAACTGTGTGGCACTTGCAATGATAAGCACATTTCAATGAGGGGAAGAATCATGATGGATGATCATTGACCAGTAAATTCTGATGGTCCAATATTCCCATACATATATGAGGTACACATGGATGTCAATGGACACTTCAAGAAAAATGAAGAGAGCAACATAGTAAATTATGCACCTATTGCTAAATGAAAAAGGAGAAACCAATGAATCGGGATACTGTCGCACTTCTATAGAATAAACAATGCATGAAGACTGTGGAATTGGCCATCGATTGCAAACATTCGAGATAGGTAATAAGAATAAGTACCTGTATTTCTGAAAGTATACAGCCATGTAAAGCCATAACCATGAATGCACAATGCCTCAAGGCTCCACTTAATTTGGCATAGTTCTTCCATGGGTAGCGAAGTGACCTATAAGGACCATGTGGTGGCTCCCAGATGGCAAAGCCTAACTTTACTCCAGAATGGAAAAGGAAGGGGAAAACGGAATGAATATGCGAATACCATCATTTCAAAAACCAAGTGGAAGACGTAAGTACAATAAAAATTACCAGTGCTTCCTCCTGACTTTTAGATTCTACAGCTGATCTGTAGCCACTATAAACCGGATCATCCGAAGCTTGATAAGTTAAAATTTTGGAAGGGACCCTTGTATATTCAAGGCAGTTAAGGTACCCTTTAACACATTCTGATCAAAAGTGAGAGAAAACAAGCATGAGAATGATCAATTACTTTCAAAATTCCAAGAGATAAATAAGTACTTTACATGCATACTAACCTTCTAAAGAACTTGCCACACTCATGAAATTTTTAGCTACCGAGTTGTGTAGGTCCTCACCGGCCCAGATGGGGTAAATGCATATGTTAACAACTAAACAAACACAGGCACCGAGTGCTATTAGCAAAAATCGAGTAACAGCTGTATGGACGAATTCCCCTGTATTATACCCGGATACTGTTATGTAACAATATGTTAATGTGAACACTCGGAATCCGTACTCATAAGCCTTCATCGTCGGGTATATTTTTGCATAAGTTGAGAAGAATCCTGGAACGTATGGTATGTCAGAGAAAACTTAGTAGCAAATCGTAAAGAAACTAGTACTAATTAACAGCATAACACATGAGCATGAGCATGAATCCCAACCTATTATAAAGATGCTAATAACAATAACAACTTCTTCCCATTCTCCAGCCAACTGCGACAATTCTGCCATACTGAGAGCAAGCCCTCCGGCCGTTAATGTACCCAGCCCACGGTTAAACCCTTTGCTAAGAGTTGCTCCTGCAGAAAGGAAAGGTGGCCATTGAAGTTTTTAAGAAAACAAAATACCATTTCCCTTTATGCTTACGATGATAAAAGTACAGAGCTTTTAAAACCGGAAACCCCTTAACAAGCAAAAAGCTTTTCCATCCTTTTGCGCCGAGCAAAAAGGTATACCCGGAAACGTACAAGCAAGAAAGTAAAATGCCTAATCACCAAATGAAGCTTGGATGCTCAAACATACAAGATGACAAAAGAAATTATTCATGAATTTCATTCCATTCTTGTAAGTTGTAACAAAACTATAGCATTTTGGCCGTAGAAAAGAAAATTAAAGAACAACCCAAGCACAAATGAATTACCCATATGAACTTCTATAACAACACACGTGAACATAAAACTGAAGATTACAAAAGCAAACAAGACCACCTCTGCTAAGAACCAAACTAGGCCTCTGTTTTGTTTTGAGAAGCAAAAGAACAAATAGTACATCAGCATTCAGCAGGTACATAATATAAGAAAAATCATAGAGTTACAATTTGTATACCTTTTTAATCAGTTATGATATTGAAATCAGCATGAGATATGGTAACTTTAAAAAAATCTAAAGGAAACAAAACTGGCTACCTATACTGAACTCAAAGACGACGACGACAGTGAGAATAGCCCAAACAGAGTGGTCACTGAGTTCCTTGACGGGTTGTTTCACGAAAATCAGCAACGAAATGAGCATCAAGGCAAGACCCATCTTGGCAGAGAAAATTATCTTTCTGGGATCCGACATCCCCATCTGCCATGCCTTGCCTGCAACCCGTCGGACCGCCTTTGAGAACCCAGTTAGTTTGTCGCATAGGTACCTATAAGAAAAGCATCTCCCTCCCCGTTCTTGTTCATGTTCCATTTCCTCTCCTTCTTCGTACAGACCCAGTAATGAATACCCCCTGGTTCTCCCCCTTTTCTCTAGCAGGGAGTGCCTAAAAGAACCGAGCTTGGCAGCCATGGAAAATGCAGGGGGGAAATGTTGTTTTGATGGATTTTTTATGAAGTTTTAAATCGATGATATTGATGATGAAACAGTACATACAAAGCAGGGATATGAAAAGAAAGAATATTGGGGTGGTGAGAGTGGAGAAGTGAGAGACGGCATCTCTTAAACAGAAAAGGAGAGAAAAACGGCGTCGTAAATGTTGGACCTAACTACGGTTCCAAGTACGGAAGTGTGGGACCCGCGTAGAGGAAAACCAAAGGTTTTGAACTGTCCCATGGTGGGCCACGGAGTTTTGTAAGAGATCCATCATTGATGAAGCGATAGATTAATCATGTCCGTCAATTTTTCTTTGGGATTGATGGGATGTCTTGTGTTTATTAAATTTTAAAGGTTTAAATATGAAATAATTATAAAAATAATAAATTAATCATGTCCATCAACTTTCCCGACATAAATTTTCGTTTGTCACACTCTCTGATTTTGTTTATTTAATTATTTGGGTAAATATCTATTCAAAAACTATATATTTAGGATATAAAGATATAATTAGATTATTTTATTCTTTTAATATAATATTTTTGATTTTAGTCATCTGAACTCTTAAGATGTACAAATATTTTATAGATTATATTATTTTAATTTAGGTTTAGTTTAATTTTATTTTTAAAAAATACAATTAAAAAATAATTTTAAAAATATCATAGAAAAAATAATTTTAAAAAGTTAAATAATATTTATTATCAATATCAAAAAATAATTTTAAAAAAATAAAAAATATATTTTAAATATGATGTTATAAAGTAAAAGTGAATTTAAATAATGTTTTAATTCGTTAAAGTTATAATTTATTAAATAAATCAATTTAAATATTAATAAAAATTTATTTTTTATAAAATTTAATTTTAAAACGTAAACTATATTTTAATTATATACAAAAATAATAATTATAAATTAATAGTAAATTTAAAATAAATTATAAATAAAATAATTTTACTCTTAATATAAATATTATAAAATATATATTATTTTATAATTATGTATGCATAAATATTATTTTAATAATATATTATAAGAGTAAAAAATAATTTTAATTTCAAACTAGTTTTTTAACTTAAAAGTCATAAATTTTAGCTTTTTAGTTTGGGTAGAATAATTGATTTAAAAAGCAATTAAAAACAACTAAAATATGCCTAAAATGTATTACTTATTTCATATATGCAAAAGCAACCAAAAATACAACCTTAGAAATATTAATTTTTATTTTATCATTAAGATTACTTTATAGATAATGCTTTAGTTACGGCTATTTAGGAATTTTTGAATCGTGAATGAAATATACGTATTCGTCATATATTTAGAGAAGACAATGGAGTAGCCGATAGACTCATAGCCTGAAGCCGTGGTGCACCCATTGGTACTTTGGAGTTTACTACAGTACCGAATATGATAGTAGACTTGGTGAATATGAAAGCTGATATTCATCATTAGTTTAGAGAAGATAATGAAATATACGTATTCGTCATATATTTAGAGAAGATAATGGAGTGGCCGATAGACTCGTAGCCTGGAACCGTGGTACACCCATTAGTACTTTGGAGTTTACTACAGTACCGGATATGATAGTAGACTTGATGAATATAAAAGCTGATATTAATCATTAGTTTCGCTCTCAAATCTGTATTAGCAAAAAGAAAATACTTTATAGATTCAAATTATTAATTTTTTTTATAATTGCCACTGAATTTTTATTAAATCCATAGAAAATATTATAATTATAATTGTAACACCCGACCCGGATGTTACAATGGGCCTCCGGCCCAAAACCCATATTTCAAAATTTTCTTTTAAAAGCCCAATAATAAAAATCACGCAAGTCCAAAACAATTATATAGTCCACTTAAGTTTAAAACAAGCCCAAAATAATTCAAGTAAAACGGAGCTCCAAAATAAATTACAGACTGTTTTAAAACATTCGACCCAAATAAATTAATAGAGTTACAATACATATAGGGTTCAACACAGTACTAAGCCCACTACATCTAATAACTGTACTCTGACAACGCGGTCGATGCTGAAAGTCCAAACCTTGATGGTGCTCCACAAATCCCGCTCCACCTAACCTACGCACGAAAACAGATTTCGAACGCTGAGCAACACAAGCTCAGTGGATACGCCAAACTCGGCCAACATCATGCATATCAAAGCAGTAAAGCATGGCATATAAGTCACATGCATGGTATGAAGGTCTAGCATGTTTGCCTATCACATGGCATCAATGGATGTATATTAACGCACACAGCATATACAAGTCAACACAAAACACACGAGGTAGTGAGGCCCGCGTCCACACAGTATCGGGATCCTACACTACGAGTAGGGCCCGCGTCTATACAGCATCGGGATCCCATACTCAAGGATGAGGCCCGCGCCCACACAATATCGGGATCCTACATCCGGGATTGAGGCCCGCGTCCATATAGCATCGGGATCCTCTAAATCCCATACTCGGAATGTCACATCGAGTATCTTCGAATGAGGCCCGCGTCCATACAACATCGGGATCCTACACTCGGGATAGTCGTCAAATCATCATCCGGAATGTTACATCGGATGGCCTTCGACGTGTTGCAACACTTATGGATATCCGGATTTCTAACTCAAAGGACTCAAACCACACAAACGACCCACCTAGGATCTATCAGAACAAGACATATTAATCCTTATCATACTTTAGTCTTTCGGGGGTTATGATTATCAATCTTAGTTCGATGATTCATTTCATAACTTTTAGATTAAAGTATTTATTTATTAAGATCACCGAGCCCCAAAACTCTATTCAAACTTAACCAAATTACACAAGGGTATCGATACTAGTATCGATACCACCTGCCCAAAGT
This sequence comes from Abelmoschus esculentus, assembly GCA_035048815.1. Taxonomy (NCBI): domain Eukaryota; kingdom Viridiplantae; phylum Streptophyta; class Magnoliopsida; order Malvales; family Malvaceae; genus Abelmoschus; species Abelmoschus esculentus. Next base: position 11,985,174 of record JAUCBN010000007.1, on the reverse strand, counting down.
CAAAGTCAACAGAAGAAGGGGGAACTGTTTCGAAACATGGTTCGATACCAAAAGTTTCTGGAGACCCTTGGTATCGAAGCATGGTTCGATACCGTTGACCAACCTTAAAAGTCAATAGAAGAGGGGAGACCAGTATCGAAACATGATTCGATACCAAAAGTTTCTGGAGACCCTTGGTATCGAAGCATGGTTCGATACCCCTGGGCAACAGGCCAAAATATACTCATGGGTATCGATATCGGTAGCCCGAGTATCGATACCCCCTGTACTAGGGACGGTTTTACACTTAGAAAAACTAGATTTTCAGCCACAAACTCAACCCAATCGATCCTAAAGTGTTCCTACTCAATATTAATGATGTTTAAAGTGTTTTAACACCAATTTCCAACTCTTAAACACATTAACACGGATTTCACCATTAAAGACCCATTTTCAAGTAATCAAGCAAAACAACATACATGCATGATTATCTCTACATGTCATGCACTCTACCAAGAATGGATAATGAAGAAGGAGTTGGGACTACCAACCTCTTAGCAAAACAGCAGCAAAACGTCCTCTAACCACTCTTCAAGCTTTCTCCTTGCCACTCCTATGGGAAGAAGCTCCAACCTCCTTCTCTTGTTTAAAAGATCCTAAAGCCCTCTATAACTTACCCTTAAGCTACACAACGTCATTCTTGACCAAAATTTGAAAGTTTACCCCTTTCTCTGGTGATTTGGTGAAAAAAAGGGGGAAGAATAAAAGAGAAAACTTGGGTGACTTCACTCTGATTTTTCTGCAGAGGAAGTCACTCCCTTTCCCCTTCTCTTTGTCCTCAAAAAGAGAATTACCAAAACACCCTCATAGACAAGCCCAACACTCAACCCAACCAAGCTAAAGGCCCAACAAGACCCAACTACACAAACCCGAGCCTAAACCCGAGGCCCAACACAACGGGTTAACCCGACACACTAAACCGAGAGTTTGGGTCGTTACAACTCTCCCCTCCTTAAAGAAAATTTTGTCCTCGAAATTTACCTGTCAAGAAGAGATGAGGATACTGAGCTCTCATGTCCTTCTCCGGCTCCCACGTGGCCTCTTCGATCCCATGGTTCCTCCACAACACTTTTACCAAAGGTATACTCTTATTCCTAAGCTCTTTGACTCCTCTATCCACGATTCCGATGGGCCTTTCCTCGTAAGTCAAATCCATATTGACTTCGATTTCTTCAAGCTGAACCACATATGAAGAGTCGGAACGGCAACGTCTCAACATAGACACGTGGAACACGTCGTGTATACGTACCAACTCTAGAGGCAAAGCTAGCCGATAGGCTATCGGTCCAACCCTCTGAAGCACCTCATACGGCCCGATATACCTTGGGCTCAACTTTCCTTTTCGACCAAACTGGATGATACCCTTCCAAGGAGATACCTTGAGAAAAACTTTCTCACCAAGCTCGTACTCGATGTGCTTACGCTTCTTATCCGCATAAGCCTTCTATTTGTCAAAAGCTGCTTGTAACCTCTCCTTGATGATCTGGACTTTCTCTTCTGTTTCCTTAACAAGTTCCGAACCCATTATCTTCCTCTCGTTGAGCTCTATCCAACACAAAGGTGTCCTACACCTGCGCCCGTACAAGGCCTCAAAAGGAGTCATCCTGATGCTCGACTGATAACTATTGTTGTAAGCAAACTCTACCAAGGGTAACTGCTCCTCCCAACTACGAGCAAAGTCTACTGCACAATACCGAAGCATATTCTCCAAGATCTGGATAACTCTCTCGTATTGTCCGTCGGTCTGAGGATGAAAAGCTGTACTGAAGTGCAACTTGGTGTCTAGTGCCTCGTGGATAGACCTCCACAACCTCGCTGTGAACCTCGGATCCCTATCCGATATGATCGATGAAGGTACACCATGCAACCTCACGATCTCCTTGATATACAACTGAGCCAACTTTTCCAAGCTGAAGTCCATCCTCACGGGTAAGAAGTGAGCTGACTTGGTTAACCGATCAACTATGACCCATATAGCATCATGTTTCCTCAACGTCATCGATAACCCGGTGACAAAGTCCATGGTCACACGATCCCACTTCCACTGTGGAATCTGGATAGGCTAAAGCAAGCCTGAAGGAACCTAATGTTCCGCTTTCACCTGTTGACATGCCAAACACACTGTCACAAACTCTAACACATCTCTCTTCATGCACAGCCACCAAAAGAAAGGATGAAGATCCTGATACATCTTGTTACTACCCGGATGAACAGAAAACAGACTGCGGTGAGCTTTCCTCAAGATACGATCTCTCCGATCCTCCAAGGCGAGAACACACAATCGACCCTTAAAGTACAAGAAACCACCCTCTCGTACTTCAAAGTCTGACGACTCACCCCTCTGAACAGCTTCCAACTGAGCTACCAACTCCTCGTCTAACACTTGTTCTCTCTTTATCTCCTGAACAAGCGTGGGCTCCACACGCAACTCAGCTAAAAGACCTCCATCATCGGTCATCCTCAACCGAGCAAACAAAGCTCTCAAGTCCGACATGGACTTCCTACTCAAAGCATCAGCGACCATATTCGCCTTGCCCGGATGATACTCTATGACACAGTCATAGTCCTTTAACAACTCTATCCACCGACGCTATCTCAGATTCAACTCTCTCTGGGTAAGTAGATATTTCAAACTCTTGTGATCGGTGTAGGTGTAACATTTCTCTCCATAGAGATAATACCTCCATATCTTCAAAGCGAAGATAACTGCTGCAAGCTCCAGATCATGTGTAGGATAGTTCCTCTCATGGGGTTTCAACTGTTTCGAGGCGTAAGCAACCACCTTACCCTCTTGCATGAGCACACAACCCAACACATTCAAGGAAGCATCACTAAACACCATATAATCTTTTCCCGGTTCCGGTTGCGTCAAGACCGGTGCCTCGGTCATATAAGCTTTCAACTGCTCAAAACTCTATTATCTTCTCTCGTTCCAAACAGACGGAACTCCTTTCTGAAGCAACTTGGTCAAAGGTGCCGCTATGATCGAAAAAACCTTAACGAACCTCCTGTGGTATCCGGCAAGTCCAAGAAAGCTACGGACTTCCGATACATTCTTCGGTGGTTTCCACTCCACCACGGCTTGTATCTTTTAGGGATCTACTCGGATCTCATCCGCTGCAACTATGTGGCCAAGAAACGCCACCTCAGACAACCAAAACTCGCACTTACTGAACTTGGCGTACAGACGCCTATCCCTCAACACTTGAAGAACAACTCTAAGGTGATAATCATGCTCCTCCTCTGAGCGTGAATACACCAAGTTATCATCGATGAACACAACCATAAACTGATCTAGATACAACTGAAAGATCCGGTTCATCAAGTCCACAAAAGCTGCGGGTGCATTCGAGAGCCCAAACGGCATCACGAGAAACTCGTAATGTCCGTACCGCGTCCTAAAAGCGGTCTTCTAGACATCCTCGTCCACCACCTTTAACTGATAGTACCCTAACCTCAAGTCTATCTTAGAAAACACACGGGCACCCCTCAACTGATCAAAGAGATCATCGATCCTAGGCAATGTATAACGATTCTTGATCGTGACCTTATTGAGCTGACGGTAGTCGATGCATATCCTCATCGATCCGTCATTTTTCTTAAAAAACAAAACGGTGCTCCCCACGGTGACACACTCGGTCTGATAAAACCTCTTTCAAGCAACTCCTAGATCTGTTGTTTCAACTCTCTCATCTCTGTCGGTGCCATGCGGTAAGGTGCTATGGACACCGGTGCCGTACCAGGAAACACCTCTATCCGGAACTCCAACTAACGATCGGGAGACAAACCAGGTAACTCCTCCGGGAAAACGTCGAGATACTCGCAGACTGTCCTCAAGGTCTCTAAAGTTGGGCTGCCAACACTCACATCCACCACGTGAGCTAAGAAAGCCTCACAACCTTGCTGGATCAACCTCTGAGCTGTCAATGCTGACACCACGTTCGGTAAGCACGGGTTTCTTTCGCCCCTCACAACCAGCTTAGAACCATCTGCCACTCTAAGCTTCAAACTCTTGGATCTGCACCCCAAACTTGCATCGTGTTCAAACAACCAATCCATCCCTAGGATTGGGTCGAACTCCTGGAACGGCAAGACCATAAGATCGGCCGGGAAGATAGATCCTTATACCTTGATCGAACACCTCCGATACACCTTATCCACCAACATATCCAACCCCAAAGGGCTTGTCACACGGACCCCTATCTCAAGATCCTCCGTTGGTAACCCCCACTGCTGAGATATCCCACTACGGATATACGAGTGGGTAGACCCCGAGTCCACAAGAGCAACTATAGGTACAGAAAACAAACTGAATGTACCTGCGATCACATCGGTAGCAGCATAGTCCTCTTGTGCCCTCACAGCATACTATCTCGCCGGTGCTCTAGCGGTGGACTGAAAGGTGCCTCCTGATGCATGGCTAGCTCCACCACGCGAAAACCCACGGCCCCTCTGAGCCTGAAACACAGTCCTCTGAGCCTGACCCGGTGGTGACGTCACAACCTTGGGGCAATCCCTCACAAAGTGCTCCGAAGACCCGCACTGAAAGCAAACTCTAGCATTGCCCCAACACGGACCTCGATGGTTCTGGCCACACTGATTACAAACCTGAACACTGACACTCCTCTGTAAACTCTCGGGACCTCCAGCAGAAGAAGACACAGACTGTCTCCTACGTCCCACTGACTCTGACCTCTGGTCTGACCTCGAGCTCTGGTTAGATGCTCCTCTGTTCTGGTTCCAACGGTTTCTACTCCTACCAGAGTGGGACTGAGAGTTACCCGCATGACTCTGACTGACTCCACCGGAGACTCCTTGGCCAACAGACGGCCCTTAGGTCAAACCCTGAACCTGCTCCAACGACTTAGCACTAGCAGCCAACTCTGAAAACACTGTAGGTGGTCTAGCAGTAAGATAAGTCTGGATCTCCTTCCTCAGACCTCTCAAGAACCTCTTGCATCTCATCTTCTCGGTAGCAACAAGCTCCGGGGCATACCGGCTCAACTGAAAGAACTCCTGCTCATAAGCGAAGACCGAACGGTTCCCCTGAACCAGGTGGGTAAATCGCTCCCTTAAGGTGTCTATGTGAGTCTCACCCACATACTTGCTCCCGAACTCCTCAAGAATGTCCTCCCACTTAGGACGATGAGGATACCAACCCTACTCAACAGTCTCCCACCACTCTCTTGCGTTGCCCTTGAGAAGAGACAACACACACTATAACTTATCCTCTGACCTCAGCCTCATCTGTCTCATGATCCACCTTGTGTCGTGCAACTACTGATCCGTCTGTACGGGATTATCCTGTCCCGTACCAAAGAAGTCGATAGCACCCTGCCTCCGCACCCTCTCAACCGGTGCCTCTCGAGGTGTAGAAGACGGCCTCGATATAGCTCTCACTATCCTGCGTAGTGTACGGTTCAACTGAGCAAAGTAGTTGACCCCTTGACCAACTGCGTCATCCGATGGCACCTCCTTATCGGGCTCATACTCATAGTCAGAGTCTCCTCCTCGAGAACCCCGACTCTCCTCCTGATCTCTCACGCGCCTAGGCATGCTGCACAACAACCACAAACGAGATTACACCATCGAAATTTCAGCTTTAAGAGAAGTACTATATCGACTCGTGGGCAATTTCTAGTCTAACACCTATATAACACACTAAACTCTCCCGTGAACTCCTAGAACAGACTCAACCTGGGCTCTGATACCACTAAATGTAACACCCGACCCTGATGTCACAATGGGCCTCAGGCCCAAAACCCATATTTCAAAATTTCCTTTTAAAAGCCCAATAATAAAAATCACGTAAGTCCAAAACAATTATATAGTCCACTTAAGTTTAAAACAAGTCCAAAATAATTCAAGTAAAACAGAGCTCCAAAATAAATTACAGACTGTTTTAAAATATTCGACCCAAATAAAATAACAGAGTTACAATACATATAGGGTTCAACACAGTACTAAGCCCACTACATCTAATAACTGTACTCTGACAACGCGGTCGATGCTGAAAGTCTAAACCTTGATGGTGCTCCACAAATCCCGCTCTACCTAACCTACGCACGAAAACAGATTTCGAACGTTGAGCCACACAAGCTCAGTGGATATACCAAACTCGGCCAACATCATGCATATCAAAGCAGTAAAGCATGGCATATAAGTCACATGCATGGTATGAAGGTCTAGCATGTTTGCCTATCACATGGCATCAATGGATGTATATTAACGCACACAACATATACAAGTCAACCCAAAACACACGAGGTAGTGAGGCCCGCGTCCACACAGCATCAGGATCCTACATTACGAGTAGGGCCCGCGTCCACACAGCATCAGGATCCCATACTCAAGGATAAGGCTCGCGTCCACACAGCATCGAGATCCTACATCCGGGATTGAGGCCCGCATCCACACAGCATCGGGATCCTCCAAATCCCATACTCGGAATATCATATCGAGTATCTTCGAATGAGACTCGCGTCCATACAACATCGGGATCCTACACTCGGGATAATCGTCAAATCATCATTCGGAATGTTACATCGGATGGCCTTCGACGTGTTGCAACACTTATGGATATCCGGATTTCCAACTCAAAGGACTCCAACCACACAAACGACCCACCTAGGATCTATCACAACAAGACATATTAATCCTTATCATACTTTAGTCTTTCGGGGGTTATGATTATCAATCTTAGTTCGATGATTCATTTCATAACTTTTAGATTAGAGTATTTATTTATTAAGATCACCAAGACCAAAAACTCTATTCAAACTTAACCAAATTACACAAGGGTATCGATACTAGTATCGATACCACCTGCCCAAAGTCAAAGTCAACAGAAGAAGGGGGAACTGTTTCGAAACATGGTTCGATACCAAAAGTTTCTGGAGACCCTTGGTATCGAAGCATGGTTCGATACCGTTGACCAACCTCAAAAGTCAACAGAAGAGGGGAGACCAGTATCGAAACATGATTCGATACCAAAAGTTTCTGGAGACCCTTGGTATCGAAGCATGGTTCGATACCCCTGGGTAACAGGCCAAAATATACTCATGGGTATCGATACCGGTAGCCCGAGTATCGATACCCCCTGTACTAGGGACGGTTTTACACTTAGAAAAACTAGATTTTCAGCCACAAACTCAACCCAATCGATCCTAAAGTGTTCCTACTCAATATTAATGATGCTTAAAGTGTTTTAACACCAATTTCCAACTCTTAAACACATTAACACGAATTTCACCATTAAAGACCCATTTTCAAGCATCCAAGCAAAACAACATACATGCATGATTATCTCTACATGTCATGTACTCTACCATGAATGGATGATGAAGAAGGAGTTGGGAGTACCAACCTCTTAGCAAAACAGCAGCAAAACGCCCTCTAACCATTCTTCAAGCTTTCTCCTTGCCACTCCTATGGGAAGAAGCTCCAACCTCCTTCTCTTGTTTAAAAGATCCTAAACCCCTCTATAACTTACCCTTAAGCTACACAACGTGATTCTTGACCAAAATCTGAAAGTTTACCCCTTTCTCTGGTGATTTGGTGAAGAAGAGGGGGAAGAACAAAAGAGAAAACTTGGGTGACTTCACTCTGATTTTTCTGCAGAGGAAGTCACTCCCTTTCCCCTTCTATTTGTCCTCAAGAAGAGAATTATCAAAACACCCTCACAGACAAGCCCAACACTCAACCCAACCAAGCTAAAGGCCCAACAAGACCCAACTACACAAACCCGAGCCTAAACCCGAGGCCCAACACAACGGGTTAACCCGACACACTAAACCGAGAGTCCAGGTCGTTACAATAATGAATTCAAAAAAACCAAAAAAACAAAGAAAAGTAAAAAAAAAATTTTATGGAGATAAGCATACCGTCAAAATCCAGAAGCTTCCTAAATCTCCTTGTCTCTGTCCAATCGAGACACGTAAGGGTGAAAATTATAAATCTATAATTTTATAAGAAAGTAAATATTTAATTTTATAAAAAATTCAATTTCTAATATTAAATAATTAAATTTATAATTATTTTATTTAATTCTCGATTTAATTATCACCTGTCGCATTTTTTTATTTTTATTTTCCTTGTTCCCCGCAACTAATCACCTCCTTACATCACAGATGATAAACGAGTGGTGAAATAATATCTGAGCGTTGAACGTAAAACCTTCTATCAAACAACAAACACAAATTGAGTCGTGAGATTGATAAGAGGAGACTTTGATAGCGATGGAGAAAATTTAAAGTTCTGAAATCTTTTGGATTTTTTTAAAACCACATATCATGTAATGACTAAAAGATAATTTTTATAATTATTAAAGAAATTAAAATAATTAAAAAATAAAATATTAAACATCGCTTTCATCAAAAAGTAGTTTAAACATTTATTTATAACAACAAAAATGATATTATAATTTTATCATGGTTGAGCTTTAATTTCTTTTGAAAAATATTTTGATATATAAATGTGTGTAACATATTCTTTAATTTTCGTTATTTATGATTTTATGTTAGAGTTTAAGGGTTTAATGCATAGAGTATAAATTTAAGGTTTATTGTTATGATTTAAAGTTTAAGATTTAGATTTTGAATTTTATTAGAGAGTTGTGTAATTTTTTTTATACGAAAATATAATTTTTTTAAGATAAATATAAAGTTTGATTAGACTAACTATAAAAAAACATCGTGCAATACAAGATTTAGCATCTAGGGTACATAAAATTGTCAATCTCAATCTTCCTTATTGGCCACATCTCAGTGGTTGAACTTCCCACAAACGCTTACCCTACACTGTTTCCCCGTCAAAAATAATTATTGAAATCCACCATCTGTAGGGTTCTTATTAAGCATGTTTTATGATGATAGTGAATTGGTGATGAATATATATACTTTCTAATTAAGCTTAAAAGATCAAAAGAGCTCAATATTCATGGGAATTTCAACTTTCCCTGTAATATATGCTCACAGCTGACTGTAATACTATAACAACGTCTCACAATCATTAAGATAAAGTATTTTCAAAGAGAAACTACAAACAGTAGCTTATAAATCAGGGAAAGAAAGAAAAGCAGATAAGTTCCCAATTGATTTGTTTTCACAATCCAGATAGATGCAGCAGACACTTTTAAATCTCCATCTTGTAGCAACTACTCAAAACTGGGTGCAACTTCAGTAGGGTTAGATTCAAAGACATTGGAATTAGAGGCATCGGGTTGTTCTAAAAGCTCTCGGGATTGGACTGATTCTTTGTATGCAGGAGTCTCCTTAAAATCCGTTGCCCCTTCGTTGTAAGTTGCCACGGCAATCCCACAAGCAATCAACTGATCAAATAGAAGCAGAAACTCAGTAGATTCAATACTCAAATACAGAAAATGCAGAATATTTTACATGTTCCATGTGTACCAATGAATCATGAAATAAACAACTCGGACCCCCCCCCCCTTTCCAGTAAAATCTGAAATGCTAAAATATCGGTGTTCAACTCGAAACTCCCCAGTGGATGCTCAGTGACCCAAGGAAAGGAAAGAAACTTTCCAGCAATGAAAATTATGTTCTTTTCATTCATCAAATGATATGGAATCTTTTTAACACCACAAACAAACAAGCATGTGAATAGCTATGGATTCACAAATTCTCCTACCAGATACTTATCCCATTCAATTGCCTAGATTTTAATGCTTTCAACTTTTTTTGACCATATGAAAGAGACCGTTCTCAACCAATTGTCTTCAAAGAAATATATGACTTGATCAGAAACAGGTGAAGAGCAAGATAAGGTACTTGGATCAATCATCCACCAAACTTCCTAAACCATCTTTTAAAGTAATCCAGGAAAGAATCTACAGATAGTCTACATCACTCGTGAAAGAGCGCCTTAACGAATTAGACATATGAAGAAAAAGAGAAGGCACTGTATTAATCAATGAGAAGTATTATGGAAAAGAGAAGGCTCAATTGTCATATAACTTCCAATCTTCAACAATTTTTGCTCATTAAGATCAGATCTCAATTGTGTTATGTTGTTTTGAATTACACTGATATTACTTATAAACTACGACTACAAGGACTGCCAAATACCATTCAAACCAAAATGCTTTAACATTATACAAAATTTCCATGCAAAGGCAGATAAGGGCAGGATCATTTGTTTCCGTTAGTGTGTACTGAAATAAAGATTTATAGCATATACGCAACACCAATTCTATGTTTTACCCAACTCAACAACCACAATTTTACCTTTGATAAGCATAAAATCAGGGTTCCCAATCAGGTGCTCCATGCTGTCTACCTTGAGTACCTTCCATAATCCCTATCCTATCGAAAACTATAAAAATGCTATTTGTGTATGACACGTAATCCGAAAGGGGTGGTTCCCAATTCTAATTCTGAATTGAATTCTCCAAAGTCCAAACCCAAATTCAAGTTCTAATTTTTCCTTTACCAGTCGGCAGTAATGATGATATTTTTTGAATTTTCTAATTTTCTTTTCAAACCAACCAACTTTAATCCTTTATAAGGTAATATAAATTCAAATATGGATAATTTCAGGCATAGTTACAGCAAAAAATAAACAAAGGAAAAACAAAAGAAGGCTGTGTTAAAAGCTTCGAGAATTACCGCGAAAAGGATGCCGAAAGCCCACAAGTATTGAACAAGGAAACCAAGAACATCCCATTGCGGACCTTCAAATGGATCCGGTTGAAGACCCGGAAGATCCGGAAACGGCTTACCGTCAACCGACACCGCAGACGAACTCCCACCAAGTCCAACGTTATCTAATCCAACTCCAAAACCTCCATCATTTTCTTCTTTTTGCTCCAGTTCATCCTCTTGTTCTTTGGTCGTGAGATTGTTCCTCCGGTTCTTGCTGTCGAAGCGTCCGGTTCGAAACTTTTTGGCAGCTGAGGTCAAGTGGAAAGTTCTGGGGGATGTTGGGAATAGGAGGAGACGGCGACGGGGGAGACCGGTTGGCAAGTGGTTCTGGCGGAGGATTCCGACGCCGTTTCCGTTGCTACTTGTACTAGTGCCATTGCTGATGGTTAATGTTAGCGCCATTTGAGTGGAGAGCAGCGAACAGGATAAGAATTGAAGATTTTTATTATTGTTATGTATTATTTTATTGGTAACGGTTTACTATTATTTAAAAATGGTAAATTATCTATGTGATACATAATTATTAGGTATGTTTTGTTTTGATCATTTAATTAAAAAATAATAATTTGATCATCCACCGTTAAAAAATTATATAATTATATATTTAATCTATATTAATTATTTATTATATCAATAAACATTTTACAATACTTCGTTCAAACATTTTGCTAATATCATTAGTGTTCGATCTCGTAACCTCTAAAAATAACGATCGTTCCTTTAACTACTTTGATTAGAGAGCTTGTGCAAGCTCTTTTCATTTTTAAATACACAGTTTTAAAAATGTTATAAATTTTCAATTATTAAGTAAATAACAAAAAAAATTCTCTTTTATTGTCATTATATAAGGATCGTAATTTTATTTATTTTTCTATGTGGATAAGGTTATAATATATTATTAAAACAAATTTAATGATTTTAAATTTTGGTGTAACATCATAACTTGTACTTTCAATACTGAAGAAAGTCGTTGTAGTCAAGGATTTAAAAAACAGACCATTAACGTTGTAACGGACGTTATTTAACGATAACGTCTCTACTTGAAACCGTTATTAGTAAATATAACGGTGAGATTTCAATTCATAATGATAATGGTCGATAACAACCGTTATTTAACGAATAACGGTCGATAACAGCGATAATGTTCTGATATTTTCGTTATTATATTGTTATTTGATCGTTATTTGAAAAAATCTTGTGCGAGTTTTTTAAAAAAATTACGATCGCGACTTCTACAATAACCGCGTATTAGAATCAGTTAAGCAGTTAGCATGTCAATTGTAAAATCTGATGAGTTGTTAATATGTTGGCTGAAACGGTTAGAGAAGAAATGTTAGGTTGTCGTTCTTGACTGATATGCACAACTCACACAAATCTTGTATAAATATAACTCGGTCTCATTCTTGAGATATTATAAGTGTCATCAATAAAATCTAACGAGAGTAACGCCTCTCTTCCCTCGTATTCTTCTTTCTTTCCATTCTTCAGTCTCTTGTTTCATTACTGTGAAATTATGAGAGTGGTTTCTTTCACCGCGATAGAATCATTATGTCCGGGACCGCGATAAACACGATGCGACTTAAAACGCGACCGAAAGCGTTTTTTTAAATCCCTGACTGCAGCTATTCGGGCCAAGGAACGCGAGTTCGAGACGATGAAATTGGCCATGGATAATACCAACTCATCGGTTGCTCCTTCGTTGGTGCTAGAAGACTCGGCCAATGCCATTGAAATGGAAGACAATGGTGAAGAGAAATCAATGTACGTAGTGAAGAAAGGTGTGAAAGAATACAAATTTGTTCAAGAATGCAAAACTAAGGTCGACAATGAGGTAGACAATGGTGTTGTCCGTCGGCTTCGGATTCATGGGAGAATCTCTTCGGACCGTGTGGTCACGCCGGATCTTCAGGACAATCTTTGGTTGAACGATGCTGTCGTCGACCACCGCCCGGAGGATGCTAAGTTAATTGAGTTGCCTGACATGGAATTAGACAATATTGTATCTCTGTTGGATTTTTTTCCTAGATAAAAGATGGATTTTATAGAAATTAAATATATTATAATAAAAACACACACTCTAATTATGAAAAGAATTTTGAGTATTATGTTGATTAAAAAGAGTTACGAAGAACCTTGATGTAGTTTATCATTGTTTTAGTGTATAAAGTTTTTATAAAGTTAATGATTTATAAATATTTTTAAGCGTGAATATAGATTTTTAGTGAATATATATAAAATGTTAAAATTTTAGTGTGAATATAAATTATTAATATTAATAAATTAAAGATTGATTTATAAAAATAAAATATTTAAAGTTAAATATATCAAATTTAAAAAATTCAGAATAAGTATAAACTTATTATTCAATTTGTATAGATCCGTAAGTGATGTCAACTCTATATATGTAGTATTTATTCGACAAAAAGATCTATAGATTTTAGGGTTAGTCGCTCTTTAATTTTTCTTTTTTTCTTATTCTCGTTTTTTTTATTTCTCTTTCAATTTTTAGGACATCATCCCGATTAAATCAGACTAAACCGTGCCTAGGGACGAAGCCATGTTATACATGGAGGGACTCTTACCCCTCCAAATTTTTTAGTATAATTACATTTAAGGTCTTTGTAATTTTGATAGCAATAAAATAAGGCTTTTGTCTCTCTCAACTTTTAAATTTATAGGCTTAATAGACCTTTATCCTTCTCAGTATTCGATTCTGACTTTATTTCTGCCCATATCGTACATTTAATTTTGATGTATAAATTTCTTAAGAATTTTCTACGTCACATTTTGATCTTAAGATTTTTTTAATTATTATTTTTCTTCGACGGTGACATTAATCTTCTGTAAATTATCGATGTTGATTGTCTTTTTTATTTTTTATTTATCTTTTATTATTTATTTATTTTATATTTTCAATATGAATCTCCTCTATTTTGAAACTTCCTTTTCAGGCGTCTTATTATATTTTGTTTCTTATATTTTTTAAGTAAATTTTATTAATTTTATAACATATTTTTTATCTATCTTTTAAATTAACGTTTATAATCACAATATTTATTCTTAATTAAAAAATATCAACAGTCTCGTATGATTATATTATTTTGTGATAATTTGTTAATGTTCATAAATCTTTAGCAAAAGAACCTATAAAATTAATTTTGTTAATTATTCTTTCTACATCATTACTAAAACATTTAGCTGTACGAACACAGATAAACTTATTTGTTGAATTTTTATGGACGATGAACTTTGTTATTTTGTTGTTTGTTCTTTTCACTCCCTTTGAATTTTTATGTTCTATTTTTTTTATTAATTTTTATGATTTCTTGATGAACATAATCATCAAATATTTTTAAAAAATATTTTTAGGGTAATTATATCATAAATTACGGTAGGATTTTTTTTTATTTTTACAAACGTCTCAACTTGAGTGGTCAGAGATTTGGATTAGGGTTTATAGTGTATATATTTATATGCTTAAAATTTAAGGATTATGGTTTAAATTTAGAGTTCACGACTAGTATTTAGTGTTTAAAGGTTAAAATTTAAATTATTGACGATGTAATTATAATTATTTAGAGTTCATGACTAGTATTATTTAGTGTATATATTTAAGGATTGTTTAATCCATTTTTTTTCACTTCTTGAAGACGATGTAATTATAATTTTTTTATGAATTTAATAAAATTTAGTAGCATTTGTCAAAAAAAAATTAAATTATTGACGTATTTTAAAATTTTAAATCTAAATCTCAAAATAAATATTTAATCCCTAAATTTAGATACTTATAAAATAAAAAAAATACTAATAATAGATGAGATATTTTTTTATTTTGATTTTATGAATAAAAAATGTAAAAATCTATAAATAACATTTTGGCATAAAGATAATTTTAATCCTTAACGTTTATAATTTTTATCGTTTTTGCTATTCTTTTAGGATAAATTTAGCTCTTAACTTATATATTTTTGACAAATAACTTATTTTTAACTACCATGATAACTGGACCGTTAAAAATCTAACGATGATGACATACCATATGCATATGATAATATATTTTAAATAATATGACATCTAACCTATCAAATATATATATGAAATATAATTTTATTCTAATATAAAATAATTAAAATTCAAATAAAATATCAAAAAATAATTAATTCTAAAATAAAAGGTTACTAAATATTCTCAACCCTAACTACGATAGAATTAAAATACTACCTTCAAAAAATTAATTAATTTTGAATTGTGTTCATATTTTTTTTAAGGTAGGATTTTGATTCTATGGATTAAGAAAGTTTATAGTCTTTTATTTTAGAATTAATTAATTTTTTAATATTTTATTTAAATTTTAATTGTTTTATATTTTATATTAGAATAAAATTATATTTCATATATATATATGTATTTAATAGGTTAGATGTTATGTTATTTAAAATATATTATCATATACATATGACATGTCATCATCCTTAGATTTTTAACGGTCCAATTATCATGGTAGTTAAAAAATAAGTTATTTGTCAAAATGATATAGGTTAAGGACTAAATTTATCTAAAAAAGAATAACGATCAAAATAATAAAAATTATAAACGTTAAGAGTTAAATTATCTTTATGCCTAACATTTTTTTTTTAAATATATATAAAGCATATACGTCATTTTTTCCAACAATTTTGAAAATACTATTAAATTAATGTGGTTGAAATTCCCCTTAGTAGAGTAAAAATATTTATGAATTAAAATTCTATTTTATTTCTTTTAACAAAATAAATCATTTTCACACTGTTTTTTCACTAACATGGTAAATGTTAAACAAATTTAATAAATTTTAACGGCTATTAAAAGCTTTCTAATTTTTAATTTTTGATTTCTTGATTTTTTTTTGATTTTGTTTATAATCGAGACCGCCTTTAATGAATTTTGAAGGTTTTTGGTATTTCTTGACAATCAAGTCTGTCAAAATAATACCATAAATAGTTTTTTCTTTCCTTTTATATCCTTCCCGTTCCTCAATTTTAATTTACTTAAATTCAACGAACCAAGAGCTTTGCCTTTCGATTTTCAACACAATGGGAGGCCATGAAAGTTCCTGAGAGAAAGGTTTGAGTTTGAGTGAGGAAAAAACATGAAGCGAAGTTTGAGTTTTTCGAAGAAGATTCGAATAATATATAGTGATCCTTATGCTACGGATTCTTCAACTGACGATGAAGGACATGGGATGCACAACACCATGATTCGAACTTCGGGGATCAAGCGATTTGTCAAGGAGATTAATTGTTCAACCGTTCCCATTGATTCTTCGGAGATCGATGCCAAACGACATCGAAAATCTCGTAACGTCACCACTGGAGTTCGAAGAAGGCCTTGGGGTAAATTTGCTGCCGAAATTAGAGATCCTTTCAGCAAGAAACGTCAATGGCTTGGCACTTACGGCACTTTAGAGGAAGCTTCTGCAGCTTATCAGAGCAAGAAACGTGAGTATGAGATGAAGGCGGCTGAGGTGAAAAGGAACTTGTCGTCGGTTCCGACGTCTCCTTTGTCGGTGCTCGATGTTTCGGTCAATGCCATTGAAGTGGAAGCGAGCAATGAGAAGGAAACGATGGAAGATCAGTACGAAGTGAAGAAAGTTGTGAAAGAGTATAAATTTGTACAAGAAAGGAAAACTACTGTCTACAAAGAGGTATCCTTTCAAGATTTGTGGAATGGTGAGGCATCAATTATGGAGTTGTGGGAACCTTCATCGGCTTCGGCTTCGGCTTCATGGGATGAGCTCTTCGGACGGTCTGGTCTCGAGAATCATACGTCGAATCTTGATCATCATCTTTCGTTCAATGACAATGACGTCGGCTGCTGGCCGGAGAATGGTAAGTTGATTGATTTACCGAACATGGAAATAGAGAATGAGGACATGGCTTGGGTGGATGAAATTCTAATATGAGAGTGAAGTTCAATTTTGTAGGTAGGTGGTATTTTCGAATTTAGATTTAAGAATAATGAGTGCCTATTCTTTTATCAATAAATTTTGTTTCGTTTATCTCGATTTGAGTTGAAAATTTATGAAATTAATTTTGATTTCTAACCGATGAGATGTTCTTAAAATTATTGATTATTACAACACTAAATTTAATAGTCTCTTGTACCCTAATATGTTTTTTTAACTTGTATTTATAGTCTCTTGTTGAATTCTATTTGATTGGGTAGTTAAAAGTCGTTGAAGGCCGTTTTTAACGTTATGATCGATACCCTTATTTTAAATGCAAAAATAACCGTTAAGAAACTCAATAAGTATCGAAACTTCACAACGAATATTCGATTTTTGAAAAATAATTTAAAATTTTTAGTATCGACATCCAAAGGTTGTACCGATACAAATACTAAACAAACATTAAATGTTTTAAAAAATAATTTTAAAGTTTTATCGATATCAAATATCGATACTCAGGATACTCACTAAGAACATGAAAGTTTTGTACTTGGGAGTATCAGTATTCAATACAATATGAACGAGTATCGGTGTTATTCATATAATGCCAATTACTCGAAAGTGAGTATTAGTACTCAAATGACTTCAAAATTTTCTTTTACGGAGCAACCTGACAAAATTCCTTCCAAAAACACAGAAAGCAACACCATAAGACAGCATCGAATTCACGCGCCACTCGGCCATAACTATCCCAGAAGTGATTCACGAGTTACTAGAAATGCACCTGATATGCTGTCTGTTCCTAATGCAAGCACCACTGCTGATTTAACTCATTCGATGCTCCCCAAGGAACTCACTAAAAGAAAATTTGCAGGTTTCTTAAGCTTATATGGTTTACTGACCTTATGATCTTAGGCTAACAATGTTTCCCAAATGCGAGATGATAAAGATTACGTAAGATCATTTCAAAATCCTTAAAACCCTTTCCAATCTACCCAAAAGCAAATAACTAAATAGACCTCAGATATTATGCGTTAAACGAGTCAGGATCTGTGGATTCAGTAGCCTCAAGCTGAATAAAACCCTTAATTTCATGCTTAATACAAATATTACAAAAGCAAACTTCTCAATAAATCTACAAATTATGTAGCATTTTCCAAGAAAGCCAGTTGAAGTTCTTTCCTTTTCGGTATAGATCCAAGAACATAACATTGTTCTAATGATTTCCAAAGTGTTTATACACAACAGGCTTGAACTATGTTATGCCCAACGACATCCAAGTTATGCCTCAAGTTTATCCCCCGAATCGACTTCCACAATCTATCAATAATTTCCCCTAACGGAGTCTAAAAATTCAACCAAAGAGTTCCATGAACAACAACAAAAGCAAGAAACAAATTCATCAAATCAAGTAACCATAAAACGGACTGTACAATAAATAGTGTAAAGATCCAATTAATGTCTGAGATAACCTTTCATAAACCAATACAGTAGCTCATTCCGATTCAACCTCCTCAACTGTGAACCTGAAACCGAAATTATTAAACAAAAAATTAATACAGTGCAATCAGTTCCTCCTCAACATCAGTGTAAACATCAGTTGATTACTTTACCAGAAAAAATGCTTAATGTAGAAAATATAGATTCAGTTGACAAATATATATAGAAGTAAAAACATGCATTACATTACTCAAAAATATCAAATCTCCTTTAAAATCCTTCAGGAAACAAGAATTGAGAAGCAAATAACAAAAGTAAAGATAAAATCCTAAAACTATACAAGAACTATGGTTCATTAGCAATGTGGTACATCAAATTTGAATGTAATTTAGTTCCACAAGGTACCATTTTAAATTTAATTTAGCAAAATCAAAGTTTCAAGTATACCATTTGACTCAAGATCAAAAGTTCGTGCATATAATTGGAGAAAAATCAAAGTTCAGATATCACATTATATATTATCAATTGGATCAAAAATTCGTATCTAGTTGTGAGATTTATCCTAAAAGTGAGAACAAAAACCGAAGGAGGAAGAGTATGGGACCGTGGAGGGAGGGGTGGCGGCCGTCGTTGCCCCAACCTATGCCGCGGGTGGTGTCGAGGTACTGGCGGACGAGGTGGCGACACTTCTGGAGATGGTTGACTCCTTCGATGCGGTAATACCACCGGAGCTTGTCTCGGAGGATCTTAGCCTTCTCTATGTGGATCCATTTCTCTCGAACTATAAGTTCCCTCATCTCGAGCATCGCCACAGGGTCCTTGTACGGATTGGCTGGGTCGAAGTCATCCGGCGCCGTCTCGTCGAACTCTGGTACTCCCTTCTTTCTCACAATCTCTGTTTTTCTTATTGTGCCGATTTTAGAATTCTGAATTTTTGCTTCTCTTCTATCATTGTATGCATTACTGTAGAAAGTGCGGATTTAAATATATATTTAGATTATTTAATTTAATTAAGAACGTTTATTTAGATTATTTAATTTAATTAAGAACGTTTATTTAGAGTAAATATTTATTTTAGATATATACTTTTTGAAAATATAAGATAATTAGTATTATAAATAAAGATAAATAAATAATTTTATTTAAAAGTATTTTTAAAATTTAAAATTTTAATTTTTAAAAATTATTTTTTAAACTAAACTTAAAAAAATAGCCTGAAAAACTACTAATTTTATATCATTTTTGTTTTCAAAATTACTTTTTAGCAAAAACACCTTTTAAAAGCATTAAAGAATAGAACCTTAGTTATATCGTCTCTTCCGTAAACTGATGTAATTGGAAAACTATATATATTACGAGGATTTAAAAATATTTGATTTGATTATTCGATTATTTGAATATAAAAAAAATTAATTTTTTAGTTCAGATCAGATACTCGGTTTGTCATTTCTTGGGTCATAAATTAAAAAAATAATAGGTATCCGGTTACTTTCGGGTACTCGGTTCCTATTTTTTATTTTTTATTTTAAATGTAATTATTATTTAAATAAAATATCATTATATCCATAATATTCCCAAATCAAACAGCTTAATTTCTAAATCTCAGACCTTTAATCTTTATTTTAAAAAAGAATTAAATTATTCATCGTAAAAAGGTAAATTAGGGTTTAAGTAAAATAATAAATTTAATTTTTTGAATTGATATAATTTAAACTTTACTCATTTAGATATACACTATTTTTGTACATGCATTAACTAAGACAAAAATCAAGTCAAGATTCTTCATATAATTCACCTGTCATGTTAAGATTCTTTATATAAGTCAATATTAATATTATTGGAGAGTTGGTACTATAAAACTAATATAATTTTGTATTTTAAAACTTATATTATTTAGAAATAAATTATGCAATTTGGGTCAACATTATGTTTAGTTTATGTAATTACCATTTTAAAATTTTATGTTTGGATATTGAATTACGTAATTAGAAGTTTAAAATTTGTGTATATATTTTTAAGATTAAATTTAAAATTTTAAAAAATAAATAAAAATCTGAATACTCGATTACTCGAATTTTTAATACTCGGGAATTCAGATGCCCAAAGTACTGGGAACCCAAAAAATTCGGATCATGATATGGGCCAAATTCCATACTATCCGATATTTTGGGTACTCAAATACCCAAATATATGATATTTCAAGTATTTAAATATCTGAATTTAAACACTCCTAATACATGTGTTAAAGTTTTTTGTTACCCATTAATCGCATCCTAACAACTTATTGTAATTACCAAAATTTTACGGTGGATATTTTAATGAATTGTTATCATTCGATTTAAATGAATCATCGTTTAGATAAATGATCGTTTATTTAATATAATTACAAAATTAATCACGGATTATTTAACATCTAATATCATAAATAATGACAAAATTGGTTGGATATTGTATCTAACTTTTTTTATTCCAAAAACTATAGAGGGTGGCTTTTTATTTCAAGAAATATAAAACTTTGAACAATGCCAAAATGAGGTCGGGTGGAACACACCCCGACTTCAAGGAAAATAAAAAAAAATTGATGAAGGCCGAAGGGAATCAATCCGACCTTATGCAATTTAAAAAATAAAATAATATGAAGTCAACAAGCTTTCAACCCGACCTCATGGGTTTTCCTCCCTAGAGAATTGATTCAAACTTTAATTTTTCGGGCAGAGAGCCTGTCATTGATTCAATGAAAAAAATTTCGGGCAGAGTGTTTGTCATTAATTCAGTCTTTATTTTTTCGGCAGAGTGTGTGTCATTGATTCAGAAATTATTTTTCAGGTAGAGAGTGTGTCATTGATCCATGCTTTATTTTTTGTGTAGAGTGTCATTGATTTAGACTTTATTTTTCAGGCAGAGAGTGTGTAAGTGTTTTTATTGATTGGTCAAATGGGTGATGGCTGAAATAATTGAAGTTTTGAGGTTGTTAAATAGGGGTGTAAATTTCATAATTGTTATCTAACTGGTTTTGAAAAAATTGTAAAAAAAGTATTCTGGGAGCACTTTCTAACCTTGGAGAATTGTAAATTTTTAATTTCTAATATTTTATTTCCATGATTATAATTTTTTTATTATAATATTTATTTTTGCATGTTAGTAGATTTATTAGAAGGGTATATTGAGATTACAAAATTAACACATCTTTAATGTTCTGGTTGTTGATATGGTATAAGATATTTATTTTATTTGTTAATATTTTGAGTCCTTATTTTATTTGTTATCACTAACATTTTTTATAATCTAATGTAGGCAACCGAGGATACTTTTAGGGATCACTTAACCATGGTGAATAATGATCCCCATCTTGCTAGAATGCAATGGTTACAAGCTGTTGGATTCTATCATGCCATGTTTATTCGTAGCAACAAACTAATTCTGGGGTTAATAACCGTATTGATTGGGCGTTGGAGACCGGAGATCGGAGACCCATACATTTCACATACCTTGTGGGGAATGTACAATAACACTTGAAGACTTGATGATATTAATTGGGATTTCGGTGAACATGCTTCATCATGTTAAGGAACTAGAAGAATCAGCTTTCCAACTATGCTATGATTACCTCGGTAAGGTTCCAAATGGAACCGAAGTCAGAGGATCTCGTATAAAATTTAGCTAGTTACAACGAGAATTTAAGTTTGGTAATACAACACAAGATATTACTTTCGCAAGTCGAGCTTATATTTTACAACTCATTGGTGGTATATTAATGTCAAATAAATCTAGCAATCTAGTTTATACACGTTATTTACCTTATTTATCGTCCTCTTAGTAGCTGGTAGTTATAGTTGGGATTCTAAGATATTAACGTTCTTATACCGTGAGTTGTGTAAGGCTGCGCTTCTGGATAATAATGACGGTAAAGAAAAAGGTGTTGGTGGATGTTTGTTACTGTTACAAACTTGGGCATGGGAACGACTTCCCTTTTTTACATTGCTTACAAGAAGATTTAAAAATTTTCCTCTCGTTAGCAGGTAAATATATTAAATTTATATTTTAAGTACTTTGTAATTATAAATTATCTTTTATTTTATCTAAATAACTTCTGTTTGTATATGTAAACAGATGAAATACTAAAAAACGGACACCGATTTAGTTCATAATAACGTTAGAGTATTTTAAAATCATATTGATTTAGAGTGTAAAGATGATTTATTATAATCAATTTACTAAAATTTTCATATTATTTATTATGAATTTTATTTAAATTTTAATATTAATTAATTTATATAATTTTTACAGTTTATTTGAAGGTCATATACTAGTGATCGTATAAATATACCGAACAAATTAATGGTTGATTCCTATCTCAGGTGTGCAATTACACTGTTGATCCATTTTGCTTTAGTGGAATATCAATTTGGAGATAGTGTTCTTAAATAATTCAGCTTCCACCAACCCATTCCAAGAGATCTATTTAATCAAAATTCCTTGCATCATGTTAATTTTTTTGAAAAAGGGCATCATGCTTGGGAAATAAAATATCCACAATACGTTGATATATGGATCAATCGACATCAAATGGTATCACCTCGTTATCTATTCTAAGTCGATGATATGGAACCAGATAATTTAGAGTGCATGATATTTTATCTTAACCATAGAAAACCTTATTTGATCACTCCGAATGAACGAGAACATTATCGCGTGTTTGTTAAAAAATATCGCGATCACGATCAATCATCAAGGCGTTTTGCAAGTCATAGTAAAACAAATGAACCATACAGTCACTCTGCTACATCATTTGGTGGGAGCTCAGCTATCAATCAAGTAGATGATTCATTTCATCAGTCAGCTTCTTTTTATCAACTTTAGTGGGTAAAAGTTAGTTCCCAAATCTAGTAGCTGACCAATCTTATCAGTCACAAACATCATTTTATCATTTATAGTCTATTGGATTTGGTGACAATTCTGTTGAGACCTATAAGAAGCTATGTACTTGATTTTTATCAAGCACAGCCACCAATGTACTCAAACTTTGGCAAAAACATGGACTATGACGGGATCATAAATTTTATGGCGTGTACAATGATTAACAGTCCAACATTTTTGCCACATATATTTACAACACCGTCTCCAATGCCTCATTTGATTGATAATGTTGAAGAAGATGAGGAGGATTGTAATGACTCGAATTCGCTTTCGAGTGTCGGGTTAATCCAAGGGGTTTGGACTTTGGTTTTGGGCCTCGGGTTGAGTATTGGGCCTTAGGCTTTTGGGCTTGCTTGGTTGTTGGGCTTTAGTATTGTTGGGTTGAGAGTTGGTCCTTGGTTATTGGGGGCATTTTTGTAAATTCCTAAAGTAAAAGACAATAGGGATGGGGTTGTAATTCTCCTACAGAGAATGGCTTCATCTTTCTCTCTTTTCTTCATCCTCCTCTATCTTTGCAGCAAGGAAAGGGAAAAGTAAAGGTAAGATCTTTCGAGTTTTGTGTTATAATCTCGCTTTGGTGTTAGAGAAAGTTTTGTAGGGCTGTCAAGGATCTTTAAAACAAGGTAATAATGGATAATTTTTGTGGGGGTAAGATTTTAGTGGGGTTTAAGATATAATCCGGGAATAAGGTTTTAGGGTTTATTTTTATGTTTTCCTTGTTGTTTTTAAAAGTTAAAAACATCTCTAGTAGTGCTTAAGAGTTGGTTTAATATCCTTCTTGTAGAGAAAGAAGTTGGGGCAACATCTTAAGGTTCGGGCAAAGGAAAAAGCTTGGAGTGTGAGTTCGGGTTTGGTTGTTGTTTTTGCAATAGGTTGCTACTCCCAACTCCTCTCTTTATCATTCATATCATGTAGTTTACATACATGTAGATGCTTGTGTTTGAATCTTGGGTTGTAAGCTTGGAATGTATTAATGGTAAATTTTGTATTAATGTGATCAAGGGCTGAAAAATGATGTTAAAACACCTTAAACTTTCTTAAGACTGAATAGAAACACTTTAGAATCGTTTTAGATAAGTTTAGGGTTGAATCCTTTATATTTATAAGTACAAACCTGTAGGTCGTGTAGGGGGTATTGATACACGGGCGATATCGATACTCCTGAGAGAAAAATAGGCTTATTGGCTAGGGGTATCGAACCATGGTTCGATACCAAAATTTCTAGTGGCATTTTTGATTCGATACTGGTTTTGAATCGGATAATCCCTCCTTTATTGACCCTTGAGTTGGTCAAGGGTATCATTGCCCTCCTTGAGTGGGCATCGATACAGCCTGTTTCGATACTCCATCTAAGAGTATCGATACACCTATGTAATTTGGCCAAGTTTGAGTAGCAAATTGAGGTTCGGTGATCTTAATAAATAGGCCCTAAGTCTTAAAAATAATAAAACGGGTTGTTAAACCAAAATCGATAATTGTAACCCCGAAAGATTAAATTGAGATAATCTTAATATATCTTATTATGCTAAGATCCTCGGTGGATCGTTTGTGTGGTTTGAGTCCTTGTATATTGGAAATCCGAATATCCATAAGTGTTGCAACATGTTAAAGGCCATCCGATGTAATATGTCGGGTGATGTCTTGAAGACTTTTATTCTGAGTGTTGGGCGGCCTCACTCGAAGATGTTCGATGTAACATTCTGAGTATGAGATTGATTGAGCGACCTCCATCCCTTTCTGAACATTGGGCGACCTCGTTCGAAGATGTTCGATATAACATTCCGGGCATAAGATTTGAGGGCAGCCTCAATCCTGAGTGTAGGATCCCGATGCTGTGTGGATGTAGGTCTCACTCTTATGTGTTGACTTGATATGATTTGTATATGCTGTGTGCGATAATATACATTCATTTATGTCATGTGATAGGCAAACATGCTAGACCATCATATCATGAACGAGATTTATATGACATGCTTTACTGCTTATGATATGTATGATGTTGGCCGAGTTCGGCGTACCCACTGAGCTTTTGTAGCTCCGCGTTTGAAATGTGTTTTCGTGTGTAGGTTAGGTGGAGTCGGTTCCTTGTGGAGTACCATTGAAGTTTGGATTTCAACATCGACCGAGTTGTCAGAGTACAATTAGTAGATTTAGTGGACTAGTACTATGTTGAACCCTATATGTAATTTAACTCTGTTATTTTAATTTAGGTTGAATGTTTTAAATGGATTGTAATATTTTGGAGCTCCGATTTCTTTAAACTATTTTGATTTTATGCTTTAACTCGTATGGATTTTATGAACTACATTTGGACTTGGGTTTGTTTTATTATTAGGCTTTGAAAAGAAATTTTGAAATACAGATTTCGGGCCGGAGTCCCAATGTGAGACCGAGTCGAGGGTGTTACAAGGATGATGATGAAGAAGAAGGTGATAATGATGATGATAACGATGATGACGATGACAATGGCGATGCTCCACAACAATTGCAATGAGTTAGACGACCACCGCGATGTTACAAGTAACTACACCCAAACATGAAAAAAAATAATATAAGAAACGATTTCATTCCATGTAACTCTTCTATGTTATTTTCTATATTGTATTTTTAATTTTTAATAAAAGTGATTAGTATTCTTAAAATTGAAATATGTTATTGATCATTATATATAAAATAATAAACAACATATAGAAAATAACATACTTCAACAGATAATCAAGTTACATATTATAAGTTCCGTGGCATTGCTATATAACTCGACACATTTAGACATTTGTTTTTCGAATATCTAGTACCCTTACATCTACTGTATCTCTTCGGTTCTTTCGGCTATTTATAATGAAGATTCGTACTAATATGAATACGAGTCGATGAAGGCTTACCCTTTGATTCTCTACGAAGTGCTGGGTTTGAAATCCATTCATCATGCTCTAGTGATGGCCAATATTATGAATTTGAAATAGATGAGAACTCACATTTGTAAATATTTATTATTCTATGTAGGTTAAAGCATTCATTCGCAAATTTGTACAAGGAAACACTTTTAGGCATATATACTGTGGTTGCATGCCTACAAGGATAACGCCACGCTTGGAACTCACCACAATCACACCATCTTCTTCTAAAGTCTACTCGAAATATGTGCCAGTGTCCTCCTTCATTGTTGCGTGTGGAATCAACAACATCAAAAATCTGGTTATTTAGGTTGAACCTGTGAACCATCATTGATCTTGTTAGTTCAACGTTCTTCTCCATTTTTTTACAAGATCAAGAGACCACATTTGTCCTTTATTTATCATAGCTTGAATTTTTGACGCTTTATCTGACCAAACTTTAGTCAACCTGTAGTATATCTCTCTCACCAAGCTTGTTACTGGAAGATGTCTTGTTCCTTTTAATACACCATTTATACACTCTAACAAGTTGGTTGTCATTTGGTTGTATCGTCGTCCTTCATTGTATGATTAGGTCCATCTTTATTTTTCTAAATTACTTGCCCACTCTCAAACTTCTTCTTCGTACTCTATGATCAAATTTGTCAATTTTCTCTCTAAATTGGGTTGTAGAAGTTTATATCTTATTTAATAAGATAATTCTATTAGCATAAAAAATTATTAGCTTACAAAAATGAAAAATAAAAAATACGTACCAGTCTTAAAATTGTGCAACGAAGATGGGATTTCTTAAATTTCTCAATAGCGTTCTTGCCAATATATCGCATACAGTAAGCTGAATAAGCATGCGGAGGGGTTCATCCACTATTCTGTCAATCAATTATTGCTAAAATACATGTTGCTCTATCGGATATCAAGCAAACACCATCTTCTCGTATGACATGCTTGCGCAAATTACTCAAAAAGAATTTCCAAGAATTAGTAGACTCCGATTCAACAATTGCAAAGGCAATCGGAAAGATATTTTCATCATCATCCTGTGTAACGGTAACCAACAATATATGTTTATAGCGTCCATAAAGCCAGGTTTCATAGACTTCTACCATACGTTTGCAATATTTAAATCCGTCGATACATGACTTGAATGCCTAAAATAATTTATCAAAGTTTTTTTTTCCTTGAAGAAGTTGACCTTCACGGTTACAGACATCAAATGTTTTATATATGACGATAATCCCTGGAACAAAGTATATCATTGCATTCAATAAAACTGATAACTTGTTGTACGACTTCTCGTGATTACCGTACACCTTTTTTAATATCTTATCTCTTGCGTACCAACCCTTACCATATTCAATATGATAATCAAATTGTTACTTAATGGATGTCATAATCGTTGCCACAAAAACTCTTGGATTAGCTTCAACTAACATCCTCACATGTTTGCTTATTACTTCAGAGTCTAATTTACGATAATCTTGGCTAAAGGAATTTCACAAACAAGTATGATGACCACTGTATTTTGTATTCTCCCAATAATCTTTTTTTTTAAAGTTTGGGCACATGAATCTTCCAAGTACAATCTTCTCCATATTTAACATATTTTGCGAACAAAGTTCTTGGACTTGATTCATTTACAATAAAATTTACATGCTTTCTGATAGAATACTCTTTGATTGCTAATGTAGCTTCTTCTTTATCTGCAAATTGTATCTTAAAAAATAACTCATCAGAAGAACCAGAATATATTTGTGGTAGTACCGAGTATTGAGTTGTCCTAATCATATCATAATCTATCAAATTCATATGAGTGAAAGGTTCATACCATGTTATAACATTCCTAGTAGAAACGAAACCTTCATTATCAACCAAACCAAATTGATCATCAAGGTCATCATCACTCAAATCTGTATTTACGATTTCTTCTTCTTCGCCTTCACTAGAATTAGCAAGAAATTCTCCCCACCACCCTTGGAGATGTTTAACATCAACACTACTCGTATCAATCGTTGGCTCAATAATCGGCCCAACAGTCGAGATGAATGTAGACATGAACCTACACGTATCAATCGTCTACTCAACATTCAGGACCATCGATGGACAAGAAAATGGGTTAAATTCATGCTCTGCCCCCACTTTCCAACAACGCAACAAAGCTGTCACCAAATCTATAAGGTTGGTTATCCACTGTACTATCAAACCCATCTGAGAAGAACTACCATATACATTTCCGGAAGAAAACGAAACATTATATCTCCCTCGTAACTCAACATTTATCGTAACACTTCGGATACATATTGATTCATGCTCTACGATCATAATTCCAACATCACTATCATCTTTAAGAGATATTGCAGAATATCTAACAGGATCATCACAGGTCTTCCATCGATACCGTAAACGAACAATCTCAGTCCCTAATTTTTTCTATCTTCTAGTTAGGCTCTCTAAGAGAAATATTCTTCGAAAACCTCATTTTTGTAGTTTTTTCGATTCAAATGCGACACCAATATAAGTTTTTACAATTTCTCCATCATAATGGATAATAGCCATGAAAAAGTTGCTCATTGTATCTGTCTGTTCAAAAATAATTACAGTTTCGAATCAAAATTATTATAATATAATGATATATTGCTATAATTTTGTAACGTAAGAAAAAAATGTAAAATAATGTAGAAATTTATTAGAGTTTTTTTAGATATTTTTCTTCCTTCTTTTTCTTCTTTTTTTCTTCTTTTACTTCTTCACCAAATTTTCTTTCAGACTTAATACCCATACACAATTATCTATTTTTTTCGATTTTATCATCTTTTATTAGTCAAATCCACTGTCCAAAAAATAAAGCCTGATAAAACTGTATATCCTCTGCCCGATACACGCCTAAATGATTGTCAGACTCAAAAGTTAAAGTTTTTTACCCATGAGGTCGGGTTGCAAGCATGACACTCTCATAATTTTTATTTTTTATTTCAACCCATGAGGTCGGGTAGAAAGCAAGCAAACCTCACAAATTTTTTACTTCCTTGAAGTCAGGTAGAAAGCAAGCAAACCTATTTTTTTAAAATTTTTCTTGAAGTCGAGGTGTGTTCTACTCTACGTCAATTTAGCACTGTTTAAAGTGCTATATTTCTTGAAATTAAAAATCACCCTTTATAATTTTTGAAATAAAAAAAATTGGATACAATATCCAACCAATTTTAATTATTATTAATAACTAAAAATTATCATGAATTTAAATAAAATATTTAATATTATAATATTAGATACAATATAAACATAAATAATAATAAAAGAAATTAATGACTCAATGTACTTCGGCTTAATAAATAATCGCTGAAAATAATTTTTAAATTTCTGTTTTGCTTTACTGTTCACCGTAAATTTTATTGATATAATTATATTTATTTTTTATTAAGTTTTCTTGAATCAGTTATCATTTAGTTTTATTTTGTTTATGGTATTTGATTTTGAATTTTCTCAACAACCTTGATATGTGTAGATAAATTGATATTATTTGGTATTTATATAAAACTTTATCTATTGCACTTTAAATAAAATTATTTACGTCGATTTCATTACGTTGGCATATCCATATGGATTATGTTATTTTTTCAGCGTTCATACTTGGTATTATTTTATATATTTGTATATATTTTCGCCTTCTATAAAGACGCGCACAATAGATCGAAAGAGATAGGGATGAGAAGGAGCGGCTGGTGCCAAGAGTGGGTGATAGAGACGCAAAAGTAAGAGCTTGAGACATTGCCCCACACTTCAAAAGCAGCCTTCCCCACTTACCACCCGTCTTTAAATCTTAGACGATAAATAAAATGAGATACATCACAAGTTATTTAAATTTAATTTGATTAAATTTTAGTTAATATTTAATTTAAATAGACTTGACTTTAAACTTGGTTCAATAAATTTCTAAATTCAATAACCTAAATTTCTAAATACTAATCTAACGCTCTAAAACCTAAAAATAACAAGTTTGTGTATCAAATTTTTTTTTCTACTTAAAAAACTTTAAATGAGATGCGACAAATCGCGAGTTACTTGAATTTAACTCAGTCAAATCTCTATCAACACTCTATCGATGAAATTCAACTTTAATTCTTAACGAAAAAAATTGATTTCAAATTATTCATAAACTTATTAAAAACTATTCAAACTCGAATTCTAAACCAACGAAATTAAACTTTAACTTGCCCCAAATCCATGCCCTAATAATTATTTCGCCGATAATGAATACTTGTTAGAGAAAAAATCCCAACGCTTAACTCGAGAAAACTTGAGTTAGGAGTTAAAAGCTTATCAGTTATCACCGGTCATGTGTAGGTTTAATCAAATATAAACAATTAATACCGATTATAGAAATCGTTAGAATTTTGTAATAAAAAATAAATTAGAATGAAATGATAAATTCATAAAAAAGACAAAATTAAATACCTTCATAAAAGAATAAAACTCTGCCTAACCTCGCAGTAGGGTAATAAAAGAGTGTTTTTAAATAACACGTGAAGCAAATAAAACAAAATTAAAATGATAAACCTTACTTTCCTTCAAATTACAATTACATAGGAAGGAACAAGGATTTAGGATCAAACAGAGGAACTATATTACAAAGAAAGACACTCAAATCCTCTCTTCAAAAATAAACAAAGGGAACTCTAGCAAGAAACCACGTCGTTTTCAACCCCAGCTAGAGAATTCTTATGCAACGAAAATCTCAACAAATTAACACCCATTCTTTTAATTAGTCTTTGTATTTACAATCCAAACACTAACGAGTTGTAATTCCAGTAATTTATCATCTCCCTCGTCTCTTTCTGATGATTGATCGTATCAAAATTTTGTTATAATTTAGGCAACAGCGGAGATGCTGCGATTGCGGTTATCTCGGTTGAGACAATCGAAACCCTCGATGCGTACAGTCGCCGGTGTCTGCCCGAATTTCACTCTCACGCATCCTCCTCCCCTTGATGATGGGGAATAGGGCGGAGCCGGAGATGTTAACTGCGACGTATCGTTGTTGAAACGGACATCTTGGGTCAAGGGGTTCGCCGACCTGCTCGGTGGGGATCCGCAGAAATACGGCGACGATGAAGCCATTTGGTTGATGGATTCTTCTACACCATACCCTCCCTGTAAATCAATAAAAAAATCAAGCTCAAATAAAAAGAAATTAAAGCCCAGAAATACTTTTAAAACAAAAACTTGGGGAAATTGAATTTACCCTGAAGAGGATTTTATCGAGAAGATCTGTACCAATATCTGAACCCGCCATCTCCCTCTGACAACTACTGGTTTTAAATCAAAATAAAATAAATTAAAACCTTCAAAGAAATTAATCAGAAAATTAAAGGGAGGGGGCTTACTTGTTAAGCCGTCTGAAGTTACGGATAGGCTTAGGGCAAACCACAGAAACAAATTCTCTCTCTTCAAACCTTTCCATGGCGTTGGTGTTCATTTATACCCCTTTAATTTTATTTTCCAGATAAATCAAAAATCTGAACACCAAAATAACCTGTCCAAGAACAAAATCCAAAACAAAATGAGATCTAAACAGAGAAAATAACCAAAAAAAGAGAAAGACATCTGTGTATTTTTCCAGACTAACCTAAGGATTTAAAGGAAGAGAGGTTTGTGTGGAATCAAAGAAGGAGATGGAGAGAGAACAAATCTGGGTTTAAGATTTCGAGAGAGGAAAAGTTTCAAGAGAGATGGAAACCAGGGATTGGGCTGAGTATTCATAGATAGAAAGTGACGGAGGGTAGACTAGGGTATGGGTGAACTGATTTGATTTGATGTGAGGTCGGTTGATATTCACCGTTTGATTTGAGTTGAACGACAATGAGTGGTTGATGATTGTTTTAGGCAAAAGTCAAAGGTGTGGTTGGGATTTGGAGCGCATATGGAATCTGATGAAGATTTTGATTCTGAGACGCACATCAAAATAACAATCAATCAATCAAATTTTATTTTCTTTTTAATTCTGTGATTTGCATATTTTATCCTCCCGATGCATGCACGTTTCATATTTTAATTATTTTCTTTAATAAAATTGATTCCTTTTGGTCAGAGAAATGAAATTGTTTTTGAATGGCAAATGGCTCCCGTTCCATATAATATTTTTACTAGAATTTATAATTTGATCAAATTTCGTCGTTAGTCCTTATATTATTTATAAATTGAAGAATGAAATTCATATTGGGTCTGATAATATAATTTAACTAGAATTGTACCAAGGAAATGGCTTTAATTATATTGAAGGAGGCCCATTTCTTACGATGCTTACTCGAATATACTTTGTATAAAGTTATAAATAAGGGTATATATTAATAATTGGTTGGTTTATTTTTAGATAAATTATGTTATATTTATCCAAGATAAAAAATACATATATATTTGGGCATCTATTCTTAAAAATTCTCGAAGTTGTCCAAGTTTTTCTATTTACATTATCCATTCAAATAAATTTATTCCAAGTTCTAATACGAACAAACTTCCTAATACAATCTAAAATTTTTCAGCATTCCTATTAGAATGTCGAAACACTCTTCTATTCTTTTTCCTCCCATATGAAATAGACATAAACATTCCAAGTCAACTTCAAAATATGGACAAGCAATGGCTTCCCCTTCAATCTTTCACTCAACCACTACATCTCAGCTATCCACTCCAGCGGACTCCTATGAAACTTACATAAGTTCAACATAACGGACCACACAGATATGAAGTAGCTACAGACAAAGAAAAGATGATCTCCAGTCTCCCCTGCATTCCCACATAAAACAACACCTCCTCAACATCAAGCCTCATATTCCTAAACTTATCCCTTGTTGATAAGCAGTTGATAATTGACATCCAATGGATGATAACATGCTTAAACACATGCAAAACAAACTATATCGGTTTATACAAAGAAACCCTCTTCCTTATCTCCCGAATCACATTTCATGTGATCTACATAATCCACTTATCATGTCCATCCCTCATTAATGCCTGCACTGTATCTCTTTGCTGCAGAATCTTCTTTAAGAACCAACTGTGATGTTGTTTAAGTTTCAAACACCAAACATCACATCCTTTAATAATTACGCATTCACCCAAGTCACCTACAAAGAGCCTTCACTTGCCAACAATTTCTTAAATAAAAGAACCAAACAAGTTTGATTTCAAGATTTCACATCCTTTAACCTTAAACCACCTTCCTTTTTAGGTCCACAAATTTACTTTCAACTCACTCTAGCACCCCTCCCAACATAGTCCTTCCCCCTCCAAAAGAATCTTATACACAATTGTTCTACCTTATCATTAACACCCTGTGAAAGCACCAACTGCCTGCACCAATAGTTAGTCAAATTACAAATTATAGACCGAATCAACTGTAACCTGCCTGCATAACTCAAATGTAACTTAGCCCACTGCCTAACCTTAGTTTTAATCTTTTCAAATTATTTAAGTAGCATTGGATATTTATATAATAACGTGAATGGATCAATTTCGATCGATAGGATTGTTCCACGATTTTATTTGATTAAAATAGTTAGTTAATGAGTTAGATACAAATATTTATAGAAAATAATAAAATATATACTATGAGATAAGTTCATGATTAATATGTTATAAATTGAATATATTTTTTCTCCGAGAAAATTGGATATGGAACAATTATGGGAATTATCAGTCTCATTTCATTATTTTATGAAAAATTTTAATTTTAAATATACCTAAAAATTGAGAGATTCTAAAAAAAATTATAAATAAAAAACCGATGATCTAAAATATATAAGAAAATAAAAACAAAGAGTTTAGTATTAGATTCATAGTTAGTTTGTTATAGCTTTCTGTTAATTTGTTTTCCATGTTAGTTTCAACTTCCAGCTTGTATAAAAGGATAGTAAACCTTGGCTTGTAATCATCAAGATTGAATAAAATTTCTCAGTTCTTAGTTTACATGGTATCATAGATATTGTTTTCCTCATTATTATTCTCTTTTTTTGTTTTTTATTGATTACAATGAGTCTCAATGATCAATTTGATAATAGAAAAAATCCAGACTTTCTCCACCAATTCGACAACCCAGGGATGAGCCTCGTCGCACAACCACTAGGCAACGATAACTATAATAGTTGGTGGCGTTACATGATAATGGCTCTCTCGGGCAAAAATAAGCTGGGATTTGTGGACGGTACTATCTCCGAACCTCTACTCTCTCCTGCTGGGACTCATGGTGCCTGGACCAGGACAAACAATATGGTTAGTTCTTGAATTTTAAACTCAGTTTCTAAAGAAATTACGGCTAGTCTTGTCTACTATTCGACTTCTAGTGCTATTTGAAAAGATCTTGAAGATCGTTTTCAGCAAATCAATGGTTTTTTGATTAAAAAAGAGACTTAACAAACTCGTTCAAGGTTCGATTTTTGTTATTGCATATTATACGTAGTTAAAGATCCTATGGGATAAACTTGCATCCGTAAAACTAATATGCTCTTGTTCACAGTGTCCTTGTAGGAGTGTCCGTAAATTGATAAATGAACTGGAAAAAGAACAAACTCTCAAGTTTTAATGGGTTTACATGACTCTTATTCCCATATTCGTTGTCAAATCTTGCTTACTAATCTTTTTCCTTCTATAAGCAAGGTTTTTTCTTAGATAATTTAAGAGGAAAATCAATGATTGATTTCTCAACAACCCAGTGGTTGAACCTATTTTTGCTGCGAAAATCATTTCTTATCTCAAACGTTCGTCCCCAATGCAGTCATTGTAGTATGCTAGGGCACACCAAAGAAAAATGTTATAAATTACATGGCTATTCTCCCGACTATCGATCCAAGAACAATCTTGCTACTACAAATGAGATCGTTACTCTTGAGAATCCTTCAACTTCAAGTGATAATATCACTTCTCAACAGTGTCAACAATTGATTAAAATGCTCAAAAACCAGTTACAAGCAGATTTCACAACATACATTTCCTTTTTCTCCATCAATTTTTCTATGCAAGGCAGGCTTCTCTCTTATATTAACAACCTTGAAACATTTGTTATATCAAAGACTCCAGATTCCTCCAATATGGTACAAGGGTCTGCTTATAAGGGACCAGGTATGTTGGTTGTAGGCAATGGTGTTGGTTTACATATTAGTAGAGCTGGTCATTCTAATATTTTAACTTCTTCAAGATCACTTGTCTTAACAAATTTATTACATGTGCCCCAAGTAACCCGTAATCTCCTCTCGGTGTCCAAGTTTGCTAGGGATAATCGAGTATATTTTGAGTTTCATGCGAAGTATTGCTTGGTTCGTGATGTGGATACTGGACAAGTTCTTCTTGAAGGCAAAGAACGTGATGGTTTGTACCAATTTGATGTTCCGGTAGATGGACAACATAGACATGGTGAAGCAAGAGCATATGTAAGCTCATATGAGCTGATGCATAGGAGACATGGGCATCCTGCTCATGATACTCTCATACAACTTAAAGAATATTAATAAGATTGATATGTGTGTTGCGTGTAAGATGGGCAAGAGTCACAAGCTTCCGTTTCATAACTCTGAAACTGTGTATAATGTACCTTTTCAACTGGTATTTATAGATCTTTGGGGACCAGCTCATGTAACATCTAAAGGTTTTAAATATTATGTATGCTTTGTTGATGCTTGCACACGATATAGTTGGGTGTATTTGTTAAAAGACAAAAGCCAAGCTCTTGAAGCTTTTCAACAGTTTCAAGCCTTGATCAAAACACAGTTTAATGGGACTATCAAGGAGTTGCAGTCTGATTGGGGAGGAGAATATCGCAAGTTGACATCTATGCTACTCAAGGAAGGTATTCGTCACAGGATTACGTGTCCGCATACCTCAGAACAAAATGGGGTAGTGGAACGTAAGCATAGACATTTGATTGAACTCGCCTTGGTGCTACTGGCACAAGCTTCTCTACCTCTTTCTTTATGGTCCTATGCTGTTTCAATGGCAGCGTATCTGATAAACAAATTGCCTACTCGAGTGTCACAAGGAAAATCTCCCTTTGAAGTTTCACATGGGCGTAAACCAAATTATGAGTCTCTGAAAGTGTTTGAGTGTCGATGCTTTCCTCACCTTAGAGATTTTTAACAACACAAACTAGAATTTAGGCGTAATACTTGTGTATGACCAACAATGGAAGGATATTTGTATCTAGGCATGTAATATTTGATGAAGGTTATTTTCCTTTTGCAGATAAAAGACTCCCTCACAGCATCATGGGACCTATCAAGGAGAGTCTCAGCCATTTCCAGCAAGTTTCAGACATAATGCTACGTCTGATCCTCCTACTCCAGAAGTCAGGCATAATGCTAATCCTTCATCTCCTGTAGATAGGCGTAATACTGCTGTTCACGAATCCCCTTCCATAGGTGATGTTTCTCATGTTGCGGATCAATCTGTGTAGCAACCAGAAAGTCCAGTAAATGAAGTGCAAGAGTTACCATTAATGGAAGTTGGTGATCTAGAACAACCTGAAGGTGTTCAAAGTGTACAAATGAATAAGATGCAAAGTGAACAAGAAGGTCCTGATTCTGGGATAATATCATATAGCACGTTTAGGGACACACGTGATGATGGTATGAGTCAAGAGGAGAGTCAGTCTCAAAGTGTGTTTAGTGAAGCTAGGAATTCAGTAGATGTTGAAGCTCGTCAAGTGCCAGCATCGAACAACAGTCATCCTACGATGACTCGAAGTAAAAATGGTATATTCAAGCCTAAAGGACCTAAAGGTTATATTGCAAGTTACTTAAGTGATGATGAGCCAGTGAACATTCAAGAAGCTCTTCAATCCCAGAACTGGAGGGAGGCAGTAGAAAATGAGTTACAAGAACTTGAAAAAAATGGGACATGGACAGTTGAAGAATTGCCTGAAGGAAGGAAGGTGGTTGGTTGCAAGTGGGTGTTTAAGGTGAAGCGTAATTCAGATGGTTCTATTCAACGGTATAAAGCTCGTTTAGTAGCTCGTGGTTACTCTCAAACACCTGGTCAAGACTACCAGGAAACGTTTAGTCCTGTAGTCAAGTCCACAACATTGAATATAATACTCGCTTTGGCTGTAACGAACAATTGGAAACTGAGGCAGGTGGACATTAACAATGCGTTTCTTAATGGGGACTTAGAGGAGGCAGTGTACATGCAACAACCACCTGGCTTTGAGAAGGTTGATGTTAACGGACAAATGTTGGTGTGTCGGCTACAAAAAGCTCTTTATAGACTCAAGCAAGCACTTAGAAATTGGCACAATAAACTCAAGATGTACCTGTTGAGTATTGGGTTTCGATGTTCAAAGGCAGATGCATCGGTTTTTATGAGGAAGTCTGGAGGAAAGAACACTTATATGTTAGTTTATGTTGATGACATAATACTTACTGGTGAGTCTGATATGGATATAAATCAATTGATTATTGAGCTAAATGAGAAATTTGCTCTAAAAGATCTAGGGGACTTGCATTACTTCCTGGGTATTGAGATATGCAGAAGCTCAGGAAGATTATTTCTGAACCAAAGGAAGTATATAAGGGAGTTATTGGACAAAGCTGAAATGGATCATACCAAAGCAACTCCTACACCAATGTTATCAGCGTCAAAGCTTACTAGAGTTGGGGGAAGTGTAGTTTCAGATGTTTATATGTATAGGAGCATTGTAGGTGCATTATTATATGCGTGTCATACGAGGCCAGACATTGTGTTTAGTGTGAACAAGATGGCTCAATTTATGCATGAGCCATGTGAAGAACACTGGGCAACAGTTAAAAGAATTCTTAGGTATCTAGCAGGGACACTTGACTATGGTCTTTTATACACTGCAGAAGATGCAACAAAAGTTGTCCTCACAGCCTTTGCTGATGCAGATTGGGCTGGAGATCCAGATGATAGGAGGTCGGTGACAGGAAATTGTGTGTTGTTAGGAAATAATATAGTCTCATGGAATTCGAGGAAACAAAAATCAGTGTCTCGATCAACTTCTGAGGCTGAATATCGAAGCATTGCAGATGTGGTAGCTGAGGTGTCTTGGATCAAAGCTTTGTTGAATGATTTGGGAAACAAGAAGAGTGTTCCACGATTTGGTCTGACAATACGAGTGCAATTGCTATGAGTGCAAACCCAGTTTATCATGCAAAATTTAAGCATGTTGAATTAGATATTCATTTTGTAAGGGAGAAAGTTGTTGCCAAACAAGTTCAAGTAAACTATGTGCCTGCAAGCAATCAAATGGCTGATGGCTTTACCAAACCTTTGTCAAGAGTGTATTTTGAAGAGTTCAGACAACGAGTTGGTGTCACCACAGAAGGAAAACACGAGGAAGGAGGGAGAATGTTGAATGAAGCTTAGCTTCCAGAAGCTTTTGCTATGCATGGCATATACTCGTAGCAATGAGCTTAGTGTAACTAACTTCTGTTGAAGTTGTTAGGCTGTTAAGTTTGACACCATTATCATTTTACCTTTGTTCTTGGTTCTATATAAAGAATGTACCTGATACACTTTACATTCATTCAATACAATACATTTCTTCTATAATTCTTTGGTCAGTTTGTCAGTTTGTTATAGCTTTCTGCCAATTTATTTTTCATGTTAGTTTCAACTTTCGACTTATATTAAAGGATAATAAATCTTAACTTGTAATCATCAAAATTGAATAAAGTTTCTCAGTTCTTAGTTTACATTTAGTCAACCGCCTTCCAAATATTCCAACCCAAACAAACAATAAAACTTGCGAAAAAATTCCTCTACCTGACACCAAATCAAATTAAAATTAAATAACTAGCGGTTGAGATGTCGGATATTCAAACGGTAGATTATTATTGAAGCATGAGCCCTCTAGCTAAGTGATTAAAGGAACTGTTGTTGTTCTTAACTAAAAAAAAGATTATTATTGAATTTTTAAAATTTTAATTTATTATACCTTTTAATTTTTTATTTGTCACTTTTTATTTGTCACTTGAATTGATTTAAAAACTATTGTCTAAACTGAATTAAATTTGATTAATTTAATCAATTTTTAAATTAATTAAAATTTATAAAGAAAAATACTTTAATTCATAAGTTTGATTAATTTAATAAAATATTTGAACTGAACTAAATCCCATTAATTCTATTTCTTTCTCTTATATTATTATTATTATTATTATTTAACGATATGTTATTAAAATAAATATAAAATATAATGTTTGACACATAACTTAAAAAATAAACAATAACTAAAATAATAAAATAAAAATATGTGAGGTACTAAATGTGTAGTTATACGATCAAATTAAGAAAGGTTCTGCATTCAACGGACCATAGATTTCCACATCACAAGGTTCGAAAGGGACGAAACATTGAAAAGAAGCATTATTTTAAGCTTAATGCAACATGTGTTTAGTGTTTACTTTGTTTAGAAAACTGGAGAAATTTGATAATAAATTTTGGAGAAGACTATTTAATTTTTTAAAATTAAAATTAAAATTTTTAGAATTTACGAAGAGTTTAATTTTAAAATCAAATTATTTTGATTATTATTTTTTTTACAAGTTAAGAATTTATGAGAAATTCTAAAAATTTTAAGAGAAAAATTAATTAAAGTTAATTAAAATATTTAATATAATAAAAAAATTTAATTAAAAAATTATAAATATTTAAAATTTTATGTGGTTTGGGCTATTCTGATTCCCACAATGACCTGCCTTTGATTTTAAAAACTAAAATCAAAGTTTTATATTAATAAATAATAAAAATGATAAATATATTTTCAAGTGAATCAATTTAAGGTTGAAAATTAAATTATTCTGATAACTTATTTAAAATATAAAATAATATCAATTCACAAATTAGCTTAATATGTTTTTGTTACCCTATTTTAAAAGAGTTTGAATTTTAATATAAAAATATTTTATTATTTAAAAAAATATAAATTAAGAATTGTAACAACCCAGATTCGAATTTGAGTATCGGGTTAATTCGAAGGTTATGGGTTTCGGTTTTGGTCCCGAGTTTAGTGGTTTTGGGCCTCGGTTTTGTGTTGGGTCTTGTTGGGCCTTGGTGTGTTGGGCTTTTGAATGGTAGACTAAGAGCATTTTTATAAATGCCAAAATGGATGAAAGAGGGGTTGGGGGTGTTATGTTTCTCTGCAGAAAGTATAGAAGGTGATATCACCATGTCTCCCATCCCCCTCCTCCATCCTTGCAAGAGAGAAGTAAGGTAAAGATCCAATCTTTGTTGTGGTAAGTCAAGAATCTCGTTTGGTGCTTGAAAGGTAAGTTATAGGGGTGTTTTTGATTTATAAAAAGAGGTAAGAAAATATGGTTTCGATGGAGGTAAAGGTTTTATTGGGGGTGTAGGGAGAAATCCGGGAATGAGGTTTTGAGGGTTGTTTTTATTGTTTTTCTTGATGTTTTTAAGAGTTGAAAACATCTATGGAAGTGTCTAAGAGTTGGTTTGACCTCCTTCTTGTAGAGAAAGAAGTTGGAGCATCATCTCAAGGTTTGGGCAAAGGAAAGAGCTTGGAGAAGTGAGTGGCTGGGTTTGTGCTGTGCTTGCTTAGGTTGGTACTCTCAACTCGTTCTTACATTATTCATAGCATGGTAGTTGCACATATATATTTTTGATGCATGTGTGCTTGGTTGAGAGTTTAAAGACATTAATGGTAAAATTCGTGCTAATGTGTTAAATATGATAAAAATGGTGTTAAACCTCTCTACACATCCTTAAAATGTGTTGGAAACACTTTAGAATCGTTCTAGGTAAGTTTAGGGTTGAATCCTTAAAAATTTCTAGGGCCAGACCTACAAATCGTGTAGGGGGTATCGATACCGGTGGCCTGTGTATCGATACCCCTGAGAGAAAAAGGGGTTTCTTGGCCAGGGGTATCAAAACCCTATATTAGCATAATTGCATGGATACCTGTATCGAAGAGATTTTTCCCCTTTTGTTGACTTTTGAATTGGTCAACGGGTATCGATGCTAGTATCGATACTCATGTTTCAATACCCTCTTTGGGTGGGTATCGATGTAGGGCGTTTCGATACCCTACCTAAGGGTATCGATACCCCTGTGTATTTTGGCCAAGTTTGAGTAGAGATTTGGGGCTCAATGATTTTAATAAATGCTTCTATTAATCTAAAAGTTGTGAAATAAATTATTAAGCTAAGCTCGATGTTTATAACCCTGAAAGACTAATTGAGATAACTTTAATAAATCTTGTTATGGTAAAATCTTAGGTGGATCGCTTGTGTGTTGGAAATCCGGATATCTATAAGTGTTGCAACGCGTTGAAGGCCATCCGATGTAACATGTCGGGTGATGATTGAAGACTTTTATTCCGAGTGTTGGGCGGCCTCACTTAAAGATGTTCAATGTAACATTCCGAGAATGTGGTTGGTTGGGAGACCTTCACCCCTTTCTGAATGTTGGACGGTCTCGTTCGAAGATGTCTGATGTAACATTCCGGGCATAAGATTTGAGGGTGACCTCATTCCTAAGTGTAGGATCACGATGCTGTGTGGACGCGGGCCTCACTCTTGTGTGATTTGTATATGTTGTTTGCGATAATATACATCTCTTTTATACCATGTGTTAGGCAAACATGCTAGATCATTATATCATGCACAATGTTTTTATGCCATGCTTTACTGCTTATGATATGCATGATGTTGGCCGAGTTCGGCGTACCCACTGAGCTTTCGTAGCTCAGCATTCGAAATGTATTTTCGTGCGTAGGTTAGGTGGAGCCGGTTCTTGTAGAGCACCATCAAGGTTTAGAATTCAGCATCGACTTTGTGTCAGAGTACAGTTATAGATGTAGTGGGCTAGTACTATGTTGAACCCTATATGTTTTTTGTAACTCTGTTTAGTTAATTTGAGTCGAATGTTTCAAATGGGTTTGTAACATTTGGAGCTCCAGTCACTTTAAACTATTTGGGCTTTTTGTTTAAAATTAAATGGATTTTATTCATATTATTTTTGGACTTAAGTGGTTTTAATTTGGGGCTTGAAGCCAAAATTTTAAAATACGGGTTTTTGGTCGAGGTGTTAAATTTAGTGGTATCAGAGACAAATTGAGTCGGTTCTAAGAAGTTCCCTGGGAAGTCTAGTGTGTTTTATAGGTGTTAGACAAGTACGGCTCACGAGTCAATAGCGTATCTTCCTTAAAGTTGAAATTTAGATGGTGTAATCATGTTTGTTATTGATGTTTTTTGTGCATAGTGTGGTCGAGTCTGAGGTAGGGGTTAGGCAAGGGGAAAATTATTTCGCCCATTTGCACTGTGCTTTGGATTAGATAGTGAAGGCTATTCCGAGGCATGCACCTACCCCACGTGTGGCACCTATCGAGAGGGTTCGTAGGTAGGGTGCCACGAATTTCTTGGGTTCTATCTAAGATAATCCTGTGAGGGCGAATCAGTGGCTTCATGATACTCGTTGGATCATGAGATAGATAAGTTTGAGATCGGAGGATGAGCTGTCATGTGTATTGTAGCCTCTAAAGGGCAATGCGAGAGAGTAATGGGGAAAAAGTTGAGATGGAGTAGTATCTCGATCGGTCAACATGGGACGATTTTTTGTATGAGCGTGAGAAAAAGTATATGGGTGAGATTCATATCGATCGGTTGGGAGATCAGTTCACCCACCTTGTACAAGGTAACCGTACGGTCTTTGAGTACGAGTAGAAGTTCCTACAGTTGAGTAGGTATGCACCCGAGTTGATAGGTACCGAGAAGATGAGGTGCAAGAGGTTTCTGAGAGGTTTGAGGAAAGAGATCCAGACCTATATGACAAGTAACTCACCGGTAGTGTTTTCTGAGTGAGCATGCTAGGATATCGGATATACCTTGTAAGACACTAGATATAGGTTTTAGTGTTACTAATTTCAGAGATATCGCAGTGGTCAAAAAGATGTATAGACGATGTTCATTGATGGTTCAGGGGTATGTGTTCCCAGTTAATATGATGGAATTGAGATTTTACGATTTTGATGTGATTTTGGGTATGGACTGGCTGATAGAGTATAGGGCTAGGATAAACTTTGAGACCAAGAGAATTTATTTGAGGCTAGTAGATGACCATGAGATGGTGGTTGTAAGTGAGGATGTGAATTTCTTATTGAATATGATTTCGTCTCTAGAGACTCAGAGATTAGTCGAGTTGGGGCTTTAAGGCATACCTAGCATATATGATAAACCCGAACATGAATGAAGTCAGACCGCGGGATATCATGATGGTGTGTGATTCTTACGAGTGTGTCTCCAAAAGATTTTTCTGGTTTACCACTTGACAGAGAGGTTGAGTTGCCATAAAGATGTATTCAGATGTTATTCCTATTTTGATTGCTCCGTATCGTATGTCATAGAAAGAATTGAAAGAGTTGAAGACTTATTTGCAAGAACTATTAGATAGAGATTTTATCCGACCGAGCTCTTCGCTTTAGGGCACACCCGTGTTGTTTGTAAAGAACAAAGGCGATAGTATGAGCATGTGCATCGACTACAAACAGTTGAATCAGTTGACATTGAAGAACAAGTATACATCGTCGAGAATTGATGATATCTTTGATCAGCTTAGAGGTGTTACCGTATTTTCTAAGATAGACTTGAGACCAGGGTATTATCTGTTGAAGGTAAAAGAAGTCGATCTGCTGAAGACAGCTTTCCGTACAAGGTATGGTCACTATGAGTTTCTCGTTATGCCTTTCGGGTTGACTAATACACCAGCTGCTTCTCATGGACATGATAAACAAAATTTTCTGCGAGCACTTACATCAGTTTGTAGTTATGTTCATTGATGACATATTGGTGTACTCACTTACTGAGGAAGACCTTGACAGATACTTGAG
The DNA here is from genome assembly GCA_035048815.1 of Abelmoschus esculentus. Taxonomy (NCBI): domain Eukaryota; kingdom Viridiplantae; phylum Streptophyta; class Magnoliopsida; order Malvales; family Malvaceae; genus Abelmoschus; species Abelmoschus esculentus. The sequence goes on along the minus strand of JAUCBN010000007.1, from coordinate 11,941,458 downwards.
GTTGATATTGCAGACTTTGTTAGATCATCGGTTGTATGCCAAGTTGAGCAAGTGGGAGTTCTAGATTAGAAAAGTTGTTTTCTTAGGATATATAGTGTCAACTAAAGGGATTAAGATAGATCCTAAGAAGATAAAAGCGATTGTGAGTTGGAAGCAACCGAAGTCTGTCACAGAGATTCATAGTTTCCTAGGCTTAGTAGGTTACTATAGGAGGTTTATGAATGGATTTTCAAACATAGCTTCTCCTTTGACTAAATTGCTTCAGAAGAATATTCAGTTTGAGTGGTTAGATGCAAGACAACAAGCCTTTGCAAAAAAACTGAAAGAAGTTTTAACGGATGTATCGATTTTGATACAGCTAGTGTTAAGGAAAAAGTATGTGATCTACAGTGATGCTTCGTATGTAAGTCTGGTTATGTGCTTATGAAAGAAGGAAGAATTATAGCTTAAGCTTTGAGACAGTTGAAGAACCAAGAGCGCAATTATGCAACCCATGATATAGAGCTAGCCGTAGTTGTGTTCGCCTTGAAGATTTGAAGGCATTACTTGTATGGTAAGAGATGCGTAGTTACACAGATCACAAGAGTTTGAAGTATCTGAGGATAAAAGAAGAGTTGAATCTGAGGCAACGCAGATGACCCGAGTTATTAAAAGACTATGATCTCAAGATTTAGTACCATCCGGGTAAAGTCAATGTAGTGCAGATGCTTGAGTTGGAAAGTAGCTGTTGAGTTGAGAGTTATGATTGCTAGATTAAGCTTATCAGGTGATAGTGACTTGGTAGACGAGCTTCAGGCTAGACTTACTTTGGGTCAGTTGATCAGAGAGAAATAATTGTTAGATAGATCTTTGGTACCTCACATACAAGATATAATCAAAGGAAGATCTACAGAGTACAGTTTCATAGATAATAGTGTATTGTGTTTCAGAGACAGAATGATTATACCGAATGACAGTGATTGGAAACATATGATTTTGACCAAAACGCACAATAGTCTTTTTGCTACACGTCCAGATAGTACGAAGATATACCGTGGTTTGTAGGATGAGTACTTCTGGCTTGGTCTGAAGAAAGATGTTGCCGACTATGTGAGTAAGTGTATGATTTGTCAGAGAGTTGAAGCAGAATATCAGTTTCCGTCTAGTTTGTTATAGCCGTTGAAGATTCCCGAATGGAAATGGGAAGTGGGAAAATATCGCCCTAGATTTTGTATCCGGTTTACCATTGACCCCTTCGAAGAAGAACTCAATTTGTGTTATAGTTGATCGTTCCATGAAGTGTGCTCACCTTATTGTTATCCTTACGACTTACTCGTGAGATAGGTTGGTAGATTTATACGTCAGTGAGATTGTGAGACTGCATAGTGTACCGGAATCGATTGTGTTTGACAAATATTTGAGATTCACAACCAGATTTTGGGAGTGTTTGCACAGTGCTTTGGGGGTAGCCGTTTGAATTTCAGTACTTCATATTATCTTCAGTTAAATGGGCAGTCAGGGAGAGTAATTCAAATTCTTGAGAATATGCTAGTACTATGTCGAACTCTATATGTTTTTTGTAACTCTGTTTAATTAATTTGAGTCGAATGTTTCAAATGGGTCTGTAATATTTGGAGCTCCGATCACTTTAAACTATTTTGGGCTTTTGTTTTAAATTAAATGGATTTTATTCATATTATTTTTGGACTTAAGTGGTTTTAGTTTTGGGCTTGAAGCCGAAATTTTGAAATGTAGGTTTTGGGTCGGAGGCCCAATGTGACATCCAGATCGGATATTACAAGAATATCAATTTACAAGACCAAAAATACATACACGACCACTATAATAAATATTTTGTTAAAAAAGTGATATGATGGAATTTAAAATAACTAAAATCCAAAATAAATCATGAGAGTTAATTAGAGGTAAATATACTAAGTTTGTAAAGATATTTATCTATTTAAACCCAATATTTTAATTTCGTCTCATATATTTATGATTATTTATATTTTATTTCTCTAAATTTGATTTATAGCTTCCTTCATATTATAGGTAAAAAAATAAAAAATAACATTGTTTTTCTTAAATGATATTTTGAATCGGCTACATTGATTACAGTATTATCCACGTTAGAGTATACTTTCAATCATTAAACATTAATCGCTCAATCACTATGCTAGTATTATTAGTATTCAAACCCGTAACCTTCAAAAATCACAATTGTTCCCTTAACTATTGACACAAAATAATTCGTGCATCTTAAATAATTTTATATTTGAGTGACTTAATATATATAATATATATTTTTTAAAATAAAAAATTACTAATGTATGGCCATATCAGAATATAAAAAATAGTAAAATAAAAAATAAAGGAGCGTCCATGAGCATATGTTTCCGCATCCAATACTGGGAAAAAGACAAAAGAGTGCATCACAATAAGGAGATTTTACATAAATAATCTCCATTTTTAAAAAAAAAAATATGATGCCTCACAAATTATTTCTACCAATATGATTGTTTATTGTGCAATTCAAAAATTAGATTTTTTTTCATTTTTAAATAATGATCAAATAAAAAATTAAATATTATTTAAAATTAGAGTGTTTTTCATCCGATTTCAAACAATAATTTAAAAAATATCAATATTCTTAAAAATTTGTGATTTTTTGAAAATAAGTATTTGAAGTCGGATGAAAAATACCCCAACTATAAATAATGTTTAATTTTTAATACGATCACTGTCTAAAGATACAAAAAAATCCGACGTTTAAACTATACAATAATCATCGTATTGGTAAAAATAATTGTACCATATTTTTTGAAAAAAAAATTAAAGATACAATATTTATATAAAACTCCATCACAATAAGATGAAAAAGGCGAAAAAAATAAAAAGATATTACAATATAAAATAATAATATGAAGTATATAGGTATTCTAACATTTATATAAAACTCAGTGAATATTTTTAATAAAAAAGAAGATAATAATTATTTTAAAAATATAAATATAAATTATATTATTAATAAAGTATATATATATATATATATTATTAAATAATTAACAAATTTACAAACATATAGTATTTTATAATTGTTTTTAAATTATTAAAAATATTTATATAAAACGTATAAAATAATTCAGCTACAAGATGAGTATTTTTTTATCTGGACTATTTTTTTATAAAATTCAATTTTTATCAATTAAAAAAATACTAAATACATAATATAAAATAATTATAAAAATTTAAAACTGAATCTTTAAATTTTAAAATTAAAATAAATTAATTTTTTTTTATAAAAGGTTAATGTATAAAAGTAATTTAATCTTTTATAAAGGTTATTATTCTATATACAAACGGTTGGATTTTTTATTTTAATAAATATTTTAATTTTAAAATTTAGATTTTAGAGTTTTAAAGTTTTAGAGATTATGAATTTTAACGTAAAATTTATATTTTAAGGGTTAATGATTAAAATTTAAAATCTATAAATAAAATTTATTATCTAAGGTTAGAATTTTAATTTTAAAATAATATGATTATATATTAAAATTTTAATTTATATACTTTAAATTAATATTATCTTAAAATTAAATAAAAAATATTTTAAAAAATGTACTTTGACTTATATTATCTTAATTTATATACTTTAAAAAATATTTTAAAACAACATTACACAAATCGATAAAATGTATATTAAATGGTCCAATTGGTTGATCGACTGTATCAATGCAGAAATGATTGCACTGATACTTCATGGTCAACAAAAGAGAAGAACGTAATGAATTTGATTCCTAAATATAATATAATATAATATAATATAAGTATTATAAATTATATAAAAAATTTTAACGACCTAAAATCTATTTTTTTTCTTTATCCGCCGTAGTTTTTTGGCATGTAATCCGTAATTAATCGTAATATTAATCATTATCATTTAGATTTATTGTTTTTATATTTTATTTTTATAATATATTTTTATTAAAAAATTATTTTTGTGATATATATTTTTTTCTTATAACAAGATTTTTGTTTGTTTGATTGATCATTTTGATATGATTTTAAAATATTTTAATGCTCGTTTGGTGCTCGTATAAACTCATATAAAGATATTTATGATGTAAATTTTTTATTATAATTTTATTGATGATCATAAAAATATAAATTTTTATTCGATTGATGATTATCTGCCTGTATAATTAGATTTGAGTATCAAAGTAATCTGCCTAATAATTTATTTGATTACTACTCTTTTTGCCTCATAAAGCATCTATTTAGATTAACAACAAAAGATACGTATTTGTTTTTTTTTTGAATTTAACAATATGTTAATCTCTAGGAAACTATTTTTTTACACCTTTAAATTTTTATATGAAATTATAATAAACTAATTTATATTATTCTTTTTTAGATATATTATATTTATAATATTTTTATAATTTTAATATAATTTAATTACCATTGAAAAAAATATTATATTAATGTATAATTTATTTTATTGTAAGAAAAGACATTGATGTCTCTTCTACCCTTTATATAATTAATAAATTATTGGATTTTCCGTTTTGTTTCCCCCTAGTTTTCTGTTGAAAAATAATTTATATTATGTTTTTAGAAGACAAATAGTAATTTTACTCACCTCAACTTATTTTTTTTTTAATTTTTATTATTCTTGGAATTGCCATGACATTACGTCATTATATCATTGTAATAACTTAATTCGAATATATAATGTTAAAAAATGTCTTTTATATTTTATTGAATAATTGCTTTGGTCTTATTTTTTAAATAATAATTTAACTTTTAATATTTTATTCTAAATCAAAATATTCATCAATAAATAAGAATCATTAATCAATTAACACTAAACAACATCAAATAATTTGATAGAATAACACGTTAAAAAATATTTTATATTTTATATAATTTTATAATTAATATTTCATTTTGTAAATATAATATATTTTTATATGATAGTGTTATCGCGACATGTATTGTCATATAAATTTTTTATGTCATTTAACATTAGTTGACTAATAATTTTCATCTACATAAGGATCATTTTGACTCAAAATAAAATCTTAAAAATTAAATTACTTTAAAAAATATAAACCAAAATAATTATACAATCAAACGTTATGAATATTTTTAACATTATACCTATTTTAAATTAAAATTTATCTCCTCTATTTTTTAGATTAAATACCTATTAATTTCACAATATTTTAAACTAAGACCAATTATTTTTCTAAATATTATTTGGGTCGTAGGTAATAACCGAAACCTTGTAAAGATTATTCTAGTGATAAAACGAAATATTGTTTTTAGATTTTTTAATTCAAAAGATATTGTTTTTACCTCATTATTTTTTATTATATTGTGATTTATTGTTGAGTTCAGAAAATCGATTTTTATCAACCCGTGTTTAAATGAATTAATAAAAATAATAAATATTATTCAGAAAAAAGCAAACAATCTTTAAATAGTAAATTAATAAAAATATTCTAGAGACCAAGTTGATTTAAATTAATAAAAATATCCTATGGACTAAGGTTCTTTTTTGGTAAAAGCACTTTTTAAGTGTTTTTATCAGATTTAGGTTATTTTTCATTGTTTTTTAAATTATTTTTTTCATCTAAACTTAAAATTTAAAATTTATGACTTTTGAGTTGGATAAGCTAGTTTGAAAATAAAACTATTTATTTACTCTTATAGTATATTTGTTAAAATAATGTTTATACATGTATAATTATAAAATAATATATATTTTATAATATTTATATAAAGAATAAAATTATTTTATTTATAATTTATTTTAATATTTATATTAAGAATAAAAATATTTTATTTTTAATTTATTATTAATTTATAATTGTTATTTCTGTATATAATCTAAAATATACTCTATATTTTTAAATTAAATTTTATAAAAAATAAAAATTTTATTATAATTTAAATTGATTTATTTAATAATCATAATATTAATAAAAAAATAAAATTTTTATTATAATTTAAGTTCACTTATACCTTACAACATTATGTCTAAAATAGATGTTTTATCTTTTCAAAATTACTTTTTGACATTAATAACAAGCACTACTTAATTTTTTAAAATCACTTTTTCAACTGTACTTTTTATAAGCAATGTCAAACTAAGCCTAAAATTTTAACATGTTTTTTCCTACCGTGGTTCACCCTTTTCCTTAACCTCTCATTAATATTAGTTTACCTCTTTATTTTACTATTTAGGATAAATTATATTAGATATTATTTAATTATTAGTAATTTATATTTGGTTACTCAAATATTAAAAAATATAATTGGTCACTCAATTAACTTTTAGTTATAATGAGTATTTTTTGAAATGCAAAACAAATAGTTGTTAGAAAATATATTGGACTTTACTCAATTATTAGAGATATTGTAAGCATGTCCCTCAATTATTAAAATTTACAATTGAGCTATTCGGTTAAAATTTGATTATAATAGGTTGGAGAAATCTAGTAAGATTGATTATGTTGATGATAATAATTTAAAATTGTTTATTATTTTTGGTTTGTATGCTATTTTTATGAACAATATTTGTTATTTTTATGAATTTGCAGTTATAATGAGTTCTGCAAATCATCTTGATACCGAGAATCTTGTTGGTCGATGGGGAGAATCACTTGATGATTTTAGCGATGATGACGAAAATATTATACCTGTAACTGAAGATGATGGCGTAAATTTATTCGATCCGGATGATATCCAAACTGTTTTGACAAATATGAATGAAGGGCAAGTTGCGGATGTTGAAGATGATGTATGAGAAGCCTCTGTCGCTAAACTTGGTATGAAAAATGATCCATCTGCTTGGGGTTATGTTGAACTAGAGCCCAAGCCTATGCAACCTATTTACCTATCTTACGAATCACCATCTCGTATGCTTGAGGTGAACTATACTGCCATGCGAGATTTAGAACATGAAGCTCATGTATTTACTCTCTCTCCCTAAAGAGAAATTTTGTCCTTGAAATTTTACCTGAAATGAACAGATGTGGGAACTGCTTCCTCATCGATTTCTCGATCTTCCAGGTGGCCTCAAAAGAGCTACGATTCTTCCACTGAACTTTAACCAAAGGAATACGTCTTTTTCTCATAACCCTCTCATTAAACTCTAGGATCTAAACAAGTTCCTCCTCATAAGACAAATCTGAACTTAACTCAACAACTGGGAACCTGAATAACGTGACTCGGATCTGGATGGTATTGTCTCAACATGCATACATGAAAAATATCGTGGATACGGCTAAGCTGAGGAGGAAACTCAAGCTGATATGCAATAGGCCCGATTCTTTTCAGAATACGGTATGGTCCAATATATCTCGGGCTCAACTTGTCCTTACGTCTAAATCTCAGAACTTTCTTCTATGAAGAGACTTTTAAGAAAAACTGATCACCAACCTTAAACTCGATATCTTTTCTCCTCCGATCAGTATAAGATTTCTTGTCTGGTAAAAGCTTCCTTTAGACAATCTCGGATCAATCTGACAGTCTCCTCATTTTCCTGAATTAACTCTACTAGTCCAACAGATAGGAGTACAACACTTACGTCCATACAGGGCCTCATAAGGTGCCATACGAATGCTAGCCTAGTAACTGTTATTATAGGCAAACTCTGCCAACGGTAAGAAGTCTTCCCAACTGCCTCGAAAGTCTAACATACAACCTCGTAACATATCCTCGAGGATCTGTATCACTCTTTCAGATTGACCATCTGTTTGGGGATGAAAGGATGTAATGAAATTCAGACGGGTACCCAAAGTAGTCTGTAAAGCTATCCAAAACCGGGAAGTAAACCTCAGATCTCGATCAGAAATGATAGATAAGGCACTCCGTGCAGTCTGACAATCTCAGAAATATAAAGTCTAGCCAGCTTTTCTAGAGAATAAGTGACTCGAATAGGAATAAAGTAAGCAGACTTTGTGAGTTTATCCATAATCATCCAGAAAAAATCTTTCTTAAACGGGGTTAGAGGCAAACGAGTAACAAAGTCCATTGTGATTTGCTCCCACTTACACTCTGGAATCTTGATAGGTTATAAGAGACCAGAAGGATGTTGATGTTCTGCTTTCACCTGCTGACAGGTCAGACATCTAGATACATATTCCGAGATATCCTTTTTTATACCTACCCAACGGTATCTCTGTTTCAGAATCTGATACATCTTATCTCCTCCAGGATGCATAACATAAAGAGTACTATGAGCCTCTCTAAGAATGGTTTGTCTCAGCTCGGTATCATTGGGTACACGGTAACGATCATTAAAACAAAGAATTCCACCATGATCAAAAGAATAAACAAAAGTGGATCCTTGCTCAACTTGTTGTATGACAGGAAGTAAGGAGTCATCTAAACATTGCTTGGCCTTAATCTGCTCAACCAAGGTTGGTTTAACTTGTAATTCAGCTAGAAGGCTACCATCATCATATATACTCATCCTGGAAAACAAATATCTCATATCTGTTATGATTTTTAGACTCAAAGCATCAACCACAATATTTGCTTTCCCCAGATGATACTCAATCTTGCAGTCGTAGTCCTCAAGAAGTTCCAACCAACGATGCTGTCTCAGATTAAGATCTTTCTAGGTAAGGAGGTACTTCAGGCTCTTGTGATCCGTAAAGATATAACACTTCTCTCCGTAGAGATAGTGTCTCCAGATCTTTAAAGCAAAAACTATCGCTGCAAGCTCAAGGTCATGAGTAGGATAGTTACACCCATGTGGTCTCAACTGTCGTGACGTATACGCGATCACCTTACCACCCTGCATCAGCATGCAACCAAGCCCTAAGTGTAAAGCATCACTGTAAACTGTAAAGTCCTTCCCTGACTCAGGTTGGGTCAAAACTGGAGCTCGGGTCAAAACTGACTTTAACTGATCAAAACTACATTGCTGGGCCTCAGACCACACAAACGGAACACCCTTCCTCAAAAGCTTTGTCAAAGGGGAGGCAAGATAGAAAAACCCTCGACAAAGCATCGATAATACCCGGCTAAGCCCAAAAAACTGCGGATCTTAGACACGTTCCTAAGAGGCTTACAACTGGTGATTGCATCAATCTTATTCGGGTCCACATGGATACCCTTAGCTGAAACAACATACCCCAGAAAAATTACCTCACTAAGCTAAAATTCACACTTACTTAGCTTGGCATACAGGTGATGCTCCTTGAGAGTCCGTAACACAACTCTCAAATTCCCCACATGCTCGTCCTCAGAGCGAGAGTAAATCAGGATATCATCAATAAACACCACAACAAACTGGTCTAGATAGGGTCGAAAGATATGGTTTATCATGTCCATAAAGGCTACAAGGGCATTAGTCAAGCCGAAAGGCATAACTAGAAACTCATAGTGACCATACCGGGTGCGGAAAATAGTCTTAGCAACACTGGAACCCTTAACCTTTAACTGATAATAACCAGATCGAAGTTCAATCTTCGAGAAAACCGTTGATCCCCGAAACTGATCAAACAGGTCATCAATCCTGGGTAAAGGATATTTTTTTTTCACAGTCAACTTATTCAAATTTCAGTAGTCAATGCACAACCAAAGGGAACCATCCTTCTTTTTAACAAAGAGAACTGGAGCTCCCCAAGGTGAAGAGCTAGGTCGGATGAACCCTCTATCAAGCAGTTCTTGCAATTGAACCTTTAACTCCTTTAGCTCTTTCGGAGTCATACAGTACGGGGCCATAGAAACTAGTGTTGACCCCGGATAAGTCTCAATCTCAAACTCAACCTCTCTGCTTGGAGGGAGACCAGACAATTCCTTAAGAAAAACATCAAGAAACTCACTAACAGTGTGAATTTCATCAATCTTAGATAGAGACCCTTTTGTGTTAAGGAAACAGACAATAAAGGTCTCACATCCCTTCTGGATTATCTTGTCGGCAGTCAAAGCCAAAACCATATTGGACAGATAACCTCGTCGCTCACCAATCAGAACTACAAAATGTCCATCCAGAGTCTTTAAAGTGACCCTTTTGGCCTCATAGTCCAGAAAAACACGATGCTCGGTTAACCAGTCCATTCCTAGAATTAGATTGAACTTCTCTAAAGGAAGTTCTATAAGATCCGCCAGAAACACTTTCCCTTTAAACACGAGGGGACATCTCCTAAACACCTTATTCACTGATAAAGATTTCCCCACAGGGCTCAAAACAGTAATAAAACCCTCGGTGTCCTCAACAGAGATCGAAAGGTTTCTAGATACTGTCTTAGATACGTAAGAGTGGGTGAAACCATTATAAAGCAAAGCAAAGTACGATACAAAAGAGATGGTAAAAGTACCTACGATAACATCTGGCTCATCTCGTTCATCCCGACGTCTGATGGCATAAACAAGCACTAGCTGACAAGCCTAAAAAATAGATGGTCCACCATTCTTATGGCCTCGACCCCTAGATTCGGATCGAACAACAGACCTGGAAGCTCTATTATGAAAACGTCATGAAGCTGGTGTCTGAATAGACGTCTGAAGCCGGAAAGGAGTCTGAGTGTAAACAAGAGTCTAAGTCGATGGTTGACTAGCAGAAGGTGGATGAGGGCAGTCTCTCAGAAAATGCTCGGAAGATCTGCATAAAAAACAAGCTCCAACCTTCTTCCTACACTCACTCATGCAGATTGCCACAGTAATCACACGCTGGTGTAGACGAGGACCTAGAAGAACCACCTCGACTAATAGAAGAGTCTTGTGACACGGGCCGATGATAGGAACCACCTCTTTAACTCGGTGCAGACTGAGCCTTCTTATCAGGACGACTATAAAACTCACTATGGTTTGTGTGACCACCGGATCGACCGCGGTCCTTCTTGCAGTCCCGATCTCGGCCATGATCTCTCATAATCTGGCTATCAGAAAGCTTTTCCAAATCCTTAGTAGTCTTTGCACGGTTCACCAAAAACTCAAATATCACATCATGGTGTATGGCTACCCAGTCTAGGATACCAATACGGAGACCTTCTAGAAACTTATCGCACTTATCTTTCTCTTTAGCCACCAACCTAGTACCATACCTCATCAGATCCAAAAACTGTAGCTCATACTCGACAACTGTCATGGTACCCTGAACCAAGTCCTTGAAGGCCTGACGCCTCTCTCTCAGATATCGCTCACCTAGGAAATGATTCTTGAATCGTTCCTTGAAAAAGTCCTAAGTCAGTCTATCGAGGGATACACTACTCACCACAGACTTCCACCAGATATGAGCACTACCATCAAGTATAGATACAACCCCTAAATATCTCTTAGCTGGCTCCAAACCCAGCTGATCCATACGCCTCTCAGTATCATACAACCATGTCTCCGCGTCTAAAGGTGCACTGGTCAAAGATCTAAAAAAGGTTCACTCCATTAGAGATCAGGATCTGGGAGATAGGAGTATCTGGCAAAGCACCGGAAGCTCTGACAGCTCCCTGTATAAGCTGAAGGAAATGCCTACTAAGAGTCTCATCTGTCACAGCGGCAGCAGGCTCAGTGCCCGGTGCTGAAGCCCCTCTGACCGGAGTAGACATACCTATGCCTGAAGCAGGCTGCGGGGCAGGCGGTACAATGGTATTGGTAGGAATAGGAGGGTTCGGAGAAAAAAACGGGCGTAGGATCATAATATATTCCTCTATAGGATCAACAAAACTGGTCGCTCGACCACGCCCTCGAGTGGTTTGGCGAGCTCTATGAACATTCATGTTTCTCAGATAGTCTACAAGGATAAAGTTTATGAGATTAGAATTGGCATTAGAGAACCATACACAACACAAAAAGATATAGATAACATGACCTTATAGATATCATTTTATAAAAGTTCAACGGAAAACGTTTTATTTAGGACCCGCCACAGTCCGAGATTCATAAAACCAAAAGCTCTGGTACCAACTAAATGTAACCCCCTAGACCGGCCTATGCGGAAAGCCCGACCTAGAGTGGTCATATTGTTTTTTAAATATAAACCAAATTTCAAATAAATCAAAATAACTAGTACGAAAGATAAACTTTAATATCCTTTAAAACAAGTAAAAACGTTACCTGTAACCCCCTCGACCCAGTCTAGACACTACCCGACTCGAACGAGTTACACGGAGAATATCAAGACTAATCCGAAGACTCACCTCGATAAACAACCCTAAAAAAACTTATCTTTTATCTTTTCTAAATGCTTTGATTAGATCCTACATGTTCATGCAAGGACCGAGTTCAATTGTAGCGGAGACTAAAGAGAAACAAATCCTAATTTAATCGAACAAGTTTTAGGGACCTAATTATAATTTCTAGACTTTTATACCCTGATTGTGAAATTAAGATTATCAATATTTAATTAAGTATATTTCATGCTTGAACATAAATTATCAGCTTAAAATAATATCTACAAGTCATTTAATTGCATACTCAAAGTTTATGGACTATTTCCAGCCTCCAAAGGTTTCATGACATTCTCTATTTGCAAATTCACCTAAAAACACTTTAAGCACATATCATGGCATATTATCTAGATGCACTTCAACCTAGTTAACAACAATATATTCAACTCTTAAGTAGTCATGCTTCATTATCAACAATACTCAAATTCACACATAGGGATATCAAGAACCAAACTTCAAAATAACCATATTATAACTAAAGGTGTATCAATGCGAAATTCAAGTTAAAGTCATGAGTTAACATCAAACTTTGATATTTATCAAATAAGTATAAACATATAACCATTTCAAGTCTCAAAAGCATAGACATTATTCACAATATGATAACCCATCCCCATTGCTCTCTCACTACTACTAATATTATAAAGACACACTTGAGCTTTCACTTGACGGTTACCTGGATCCTTGCTTCTCTTTGCTACCTCCACATCAAATACTCTACATTGCAAGGTAAATGAGAGGGTAAGCATAAGCTTAGTGAGTGAGTAAAACAAGTATAAAAACACCTTGCAATGCAGCCCATATTAAACCAATTTCATCAATTTAAAAACATGTTATACTCTTTATAAAACAAAACACACATAGCTAACAACGCCACTTTTAAAACTCAGTAAGTGTCATCAAACCAAGGCGAACAACGCCATCATTAAATTTTAGTAAAAATCATTTTGTAATCACATGCTTTACCAGTTAAAACACAAGTCTTACATGCTACTCATATAGCAATGCTTACACGTGCATCTCGATGCAAAAAGCTCAAGTCTTACATGCTATCAACATAGCAATGCTATAATCACATGCATACCAATGCATAAAACCTCGCATGCATAACACCATATGCAATCAAGTGAAAACCAAGACACTTACCTTTGAAAATAAAAACATATTGGTGCTAGTGATCTGATTTGTACTACTCCAAATTGTTAGGATAAACGGGCAACCGCATGTTAGTACTACTCTCAGAGCATGCGCATGTTGATACTACTCTTAACATGAATTATCTCACCTTGGTGTCCGATGACAGTACTACTCCGATCAACCCATGTGTGATAGTACTACTCCCATCACATAGCATTAGAATAAAAGGCAAAATGCAACACACAAGGAATTTATACACGTACGACTTTTGAATGTTTATAGTGCACTCTAGACACTATTGATCGATCAACTTATCCCATAAGGTTCATCACTCAACTAGGCAATATATTATCAAAAACAAATGCTCAACATTTAATTCAAAACAGAATTCAAATCACATGTATCCCACTTTTTACGCATCACTTGCAAAAACCGATAAAACCACTTTTATTTTATTTTTTAAAATAAAAACCATAGGAACATTGAATGTATATAAAATCTCTTTAAAAACAGTCTCATGAGCATTTATATATATGCATAATCATATATGCACAACACAATAAGAGCATGACAAATAACATAATAAAAACATGGCATAATATGAGAACCTTTAAGAAAGCAATACTTTAAACTTACTTTAGAGTATAGGGAGGTTTTTCACACCTTCCCTACACCACCAAACCTTTGAAAAACATTTAAAACCATGCCAAATTGGCAACCCTCATAATCCACTCACCGATAACCGATACTTGCTCGTCAAACCACCGAAACGCCTTCAAACGCGATCGCCTAACTCTTGTCCTGTTTCAAGCATCAAAAGCAAGGGGTTTAATGCTTCTAAACTAACAAAAGAAACCAACAATTCAGATCCCTATACAATAGCCCTTAAAACCTATCAAAACTTAAACCGAAAACTTGTCGGAACACACCAAACTTCACTTAAGCCTATAATCCGGGAATAGGGATTTTAAAAACACTTTATAAAAATCCTAACACATTAAAAATAATCCATTTAAGACCCAAAGACAGTGGGTAAAAACCCTTGAACAAAAATTGAGATCTTTAGCCGAAAAACCGATTTTTATGAAATTAAAGAATTAAAACAATTTCTCCAAGCCAAGAACTTGGGAATTTGAGTAAAGAACTCTATTGTTCTAGAGGATTGATAAAATATCACCTCCAAAACTGATCCAATTGCTTTCCGGATTTTAAAGCGAGAAAACGATGAGAAAATAAGAAAATTTGAAGGATAAAAGTTAAGATAATTATTATAAATGATTTTTATTGAAAAAGAATGAGTTTTTACCTTGAAAACTTGATGAACGGCTGCCTCTAAAGAGGGAAAACGAAAATTAGAAAAATATGTGATGTTTAGGTTAATTAGAAAAACTTCCTTAACGAGATGGCACATGTCACCATAAACATAAACTGATGATTTAAAACATTACTTCAAGTTATAACCAGAAAGTGAGTAGATCCTCCAAGTGCCAAAATCGGGATGCTTATCTACGACTATCTGAGAGGGGAAGAAAACGGGTATGAGTTACGGAGCCTAGTGTGTTCCAATAGTGCATATAAAAATCAAAGGTTAAACATATAAACAGTAATACCAGAAAAATAGTTCATGTATAATTGTTTTGCTACCCTTCAACCAAACTCTTAGATAAAGTTCCCCAGAACGGTATCTAATACAGGCATTAAACTCAAACCAACAGGGAGAAGGTACCAGCCTAAGGAATCACCTTAGGATACAAGCAGAATTACCCCGACTGTAGCAGGGGAACCGATAACGGGCGAAATTATCCTAACCGAACCTAGAAATTATAAACAGGCAGAATTACCAGCTGGATAAAGGTTGAACCGAATCTTAAACACTACTCATCGTCCTAGTCCTAAAGTGACAGTCGTGCGGTAATAGTAGGAACAATGATAATAATACTAGGAAATAATCAAATATCATGTATATACCAAGTCGGGAAATATCTTACAGGATATATCAGACACATAGTAAAAATAGAATATGATCATGCTTATAGTTCAAAATAAATATCTGTGTAAAGAGAACGGGTATGAGCTACGGAGCCCAGTGTGTTCCAACAGTGCATATAAAAACCACAAGTTAAACATATAAACAGTAATACCAGAAAAACAGTTCATGTATAATTATTATGCTACCCTCCAACCAAACCCCTGGGTACAGTTCCCCAGAACGGTATCTAATAAAAGCATTAACCTCAACCCGATAGGGCAAAGATATCAGCCTAAGGAATCACCTTAAGATATAGGCGAAATTACCCTAGCTGTAGCACGAGAACCGATAACAGGCAGAATTACCCTAACCGAAACTAGGAACCATAAACATGTAGAATTACCAGATGGATCAAGGCTAAACCAAATCTCAAACACTACTTATCGTCCCAATCCTAAAGTGACAGTCGTGCGGTAATAGCAGGAACAATGATAACAATACTAGGAAATAATCAGATATCATGTATATACCAAGTTGGGAAATATCTTACAGGACATATTAGACACGTAGTAAAAACATAATATGATCATGCTTATAATTCAAAATAAATGTCTGTGTAAAACAGTCATGTGTACACGATAGGTTCTTTAAAATAGGTAAAATAGTAGTATATAGTCATATAGCACACAAAGAACACACCTCGAAGTGGGCAGAGACAGCCAGGTGACCTACTGGGCATTTGAGCCTCGCTCTGCAGCAGTACTGGACCCTATAGATACGAGACAAAATTTATATCAATACGAGAACTTAGATAACTGGATTATTCACTAGAGTTTAAAACACATACGGGTCACGATCGGATCTCGAGACTGGTTGAAACAGGAAGAGCCGGGCTGGGCAGGTACTTAATCGGGAGAATTGTAAGGAACTACAATTAATCAGGTATCGATATTAGACTTTAAACAAAACACCGAACTTAACTTAACTTAGAAGAAAAGTTTGAATTGAGACTTTAAAGTTCAATTTGAAGGCTTTCGGGATTAAATTTCGAAAAACGGACTTTATGGATATACTCAAGACATCGAAAAACATAAAATATGAGTTTTTGAAAATTTTGACTTTTTGGTCAAAGTCGATACTGATGTCAGCAGTCAACGCTAACGTCATAATGACCTCAACAGTCAAAGTCAACGATCAACGCTGTGTCATGCTGACGTCACAGTCAACAATCAATAGGTCGGTCAACGGGTCAAGTTTGGTCAATAGGTCGGGTTTGGTCAATAGGTTAACTCGGGTTGACCAATTCGGATTGAACCGGTTCAAGACTGGTTTGGTTCAAGTTGACCGGTTCAAGGTCAATTTGGACCGGGTTTGGTTCATTTTGGACCAGCCGGCTCTAGGCTACCATCTAGGGCGGTCGGAAAACACCCCGGTGGTGCGTAGAGGCCATACGCAGCCCTAATCGGCCGGAAAACATCCTCTGAGACCAAATTTCACTCCTAAACCACCAGAAACACCCAAAAACGACCGAAAACTTCAACAATCAGAATCAAAAGGGTTGAACAAAAACCCCACTTACCGAAACTAGGACTAAACGGCGGAGGCAAGATTGGAGGGGTTTTGTTCGACCTTCGACGGTGAACTAGAGGGGAACGGTGACGCGCCGGATCAATGTCGGTGCTGGCTAAAATCGGCGAAAAACACTAAGGGTTAAACCCTAATTCTGAAAAAACTTTCACCCTCAATTCATGGCGTTTGCGACGGTCGACGAGTGCGTGGTTCAGTGGGTTTTGATCGGGAGAGGACTATGAGCACAATCACAGCGGCGATGCAAGCCACGACGCGATGAAGGAGCGATGACGGTGAACGAAGGTAGATTTAAGATAGGGGTAGGTGAGGGAGACGAAGAGTTCATTTATAGTTCGAATAGGTTAAAAAAGTTTACATCAGGTAGGGATAAGGTTTTTATATACGACTAATATTAATATATTTATATTTTTATTAATTTATTTATTTATGGATGTTACATGAAGCTCATGCATTTGATTTTTCCTCATTTTCCCACTGTGGGGAATTAATATTAAAGGCTCAATTTAATATAAAGAAAGATGCACTACTGGTTGTTAAGAAGTATTGCATCAAAAGACATATGAGGTTATGTGTTGCTAAATCGAATACACAAACCTATTGCGTACGTTGTATCAATTGGAAGAGCAAATGTCCTTGGTGGATAAGAATTTTATACCGACAAAGGAGTCAAATGTGGGAGGTTACTCGATTCAATGAGCAACATACATGTTCAAATGTATCCTTATCACAAGACCATATTAATTTAGACTCTGATCTAATCTATGCATACATTAGACTATTGGTTGAAAAACAACCGCGGATTTCAATTGCGGTGTTAATAACGTCCATTAGGAATCAACTTGGATATATTTCCTCCTACTCTAAGGCATAGATGGCAAAGCAAAAGTCAATGATACAAGTTTATGGAGACTGGATAAGTCGTATAATGAGTTGCCAAGTCTTATTCGAGCAATGAAGATCTTCATCCTGGAAACTATGATCGAGTATGAGACCATATCAACATTAAACATACGAGGTGAACAATTATTCGGTAAAAGGATATTTAGTAAGTTATTTTAGGCATGAATCAATGCTTGCATTGAAGGCTTCCCATTTTGCAAGCGCATGATTCAAGTGGATGGTACATGGTTATATGGGAAATACGGTTATATATTACTTGTTGTTGTTGCACAAGACGGAGATAGTAATATATTTCCAATTGCCTTTGTCATAGTTGAGTCGAAAGACGCTGATGGAAGATAATTTTTTCTGAGACATTTATGCATTCATGTAGTTAAAGAAGATAAAATATGCATGATTTTTGATCAAGGTACCATGCTCTTATCAGTAATTGACAGACCCCAAAGTTTATGGTCTCCCCCGCAAGCATATCCCGCATATTGCATTCGACATATTGCAGCGAATGCTAAAAACAGGTTTGGGAACAATGAGATCCGCAAAGAGATTTTAGGTGTAGGTAATTTTTTAATTGTTTATTACAAAATGTAAATTGATTTATTTATGATTCTTTCTTATTTCATTATTAAGAATATTTTTATTGTTGTGAAGGGTACGAACTAGTTCAACCTAAATTTGATGCGAGAATTAAAAGGTTGAGATAACATGGTGGACTAGTATTTAAGTTTGCAAATAACATCCCCAAAGAAAGATGGTCACAAGTGTACGATGAAGGTAGACGTTACGAACATATGACAACAAACCTTGCCGAAGCAATAAATTCCATGCTTAAGGGAATACGACATCTCCCTATTGCAAGTATTGTGTGGGAGACATATTTTTGATTGGGGAAGGTGTAGGATGATAAAGGGCAGGAGGTTAACGTTCGAATAAATAGTAGACAGAATTGTAGTCAAACCTTACACGATCGAATGACTTCACTTCAAGCGGAGGCAAGCTGTATGAGAGTAAGAACTTTCGATCCAAGTGGATCCGAATTTACTATCGAAGCTATGGTCTGAGGTGAGTCAAGAATATTTGCAGTTAACCTTCATCGTAGATGGTGTGATTGTGGCCAATTTCAAGCATTTAGATACCCCTACTCTCACGCACAGGCCGTATGCATGCATATTCATATGAACCCTTTCATGTTTGCGGATCCGTGTTATAACCTGCATAATATTGCCAACATATACTGAAATCAGTTCAACACGATCTCAAACAAAGATTATTGGTCAGATGATCTAATAAATGAGGAATGATTAACCAATCCAAATCTTTATAGAAAATTGAAGGCGCGACCGACATCAACTCGAATTCATACCAATATGGATGACGCAGACATAAGAGAGGTGGGCATTCAAATCAAGCACTGCACGCTTTGTAGAGGACCCAGTCATAGTCGAAACAAGTGTCCAAATAGATCACATATGTATGATAAATAATTATAATGGACTGCATGGTTATTTTCAATATGTATGATCCATTTTATTTGTTGAAATCAAATACAAACTTATTAAAAGGAATCAAATTTATTTAATTAAATTATTTAATTTCTATTTAAATATTAAATGGTAATTAATTAAAATGGAGTTAATTAATTAAAATTTATTTAATTAAATTATTTGTTCAAATAAAATACGAATAAGAAAATGATGATAAAAATTTCACTCACCCAAACCACTTAATATTATTAAAGCAAAATTCTCAAGTACATTATTTTTTTCGCCTCCTCGGTAATTCCTGTCGGTGTAAAGATGTCTGGTCGTACCGTCTTGGAGGTTAAACCATTCTTCGTGGTTGATTCGGAGTCTGTTCATCATTAAAAAAAAGGTGGGGTTCCATACATATCTTTAAGATTGTATGATGGGCTACTAAAAGTCGGAGGACTAGTAGTAGAGGGATACTAAAATTGGGGTATGTATCCTCCATCATCAATGAATGTTGGTTGATAAGCTGTCATGTCCCCAAATGTCGGTTGTTCCCAATTACTAGGTGGATGGGGTTGCACTGGAGACCTCGAAGAATCTATGTTATTTTATTCTTTTGTTAGTTCTTGAGAACATTGACCTTGATCAGACTCTTGTGATTATTGAACGTGCTCGAACAATGCAGATCTTGAAGCCATTTATTAGCATCTTCAACAGATACAATAAACGGTTTACCATTTTTAGAATACCAAGAATAATACTCTGAAGTAAACTCAAAATTAGTAGCTTCAAGTTGAAACAAATTATCTATCCACCGCGTGTATCTTTCCTCCCAAAAGGAAACAAAATATCCTTGCTTATGAGCCCACGCCGCGTCGAATCTACCTTTATGCACTGTATGTATATGTTCGATAGATGGTGGAGCTCTAGGAATAGGATGATGAAAATTAAGTTGTCGTAACACTCTATCAGCATAATGATATTCTACAATCGAAAAAATGGATCAAAGGTATCACTGCACCCAGAATGTACGACATTGAAGGACAACTGCTGGTATGCACGCCTCGATTGTTGGATCAACGTAAAACAACCAATTAAACTGTGAAAATAATTATAAAATTAAAAAATATATATAAGAAATAAATAATTAGTAAAAAAATGGATTATAATACCTGATTTTTTCCAACAGTTTGAATTTTCATTCTTATATCTCTAACATTGTTATGTATAACACCCGCACTCCTCAACATATGTTGTCATCTGTAAATATAAAATATATATATATAAATTAAATCAACATAAAAGTTATATATATGACCACTTTTAATTACAATATTACCTTTCAGCCAACGAGGATTCTATATGTACGGGCGCTTCCACAATTGAAGTTAAATAAGGCAATCTATAGCATGCCCAAGACTGCAATAAGATTTGACACCACCCCCCATATCTGAATTTTTTCTCCCCAACCATTATTACGGTCTTGCACATTTCATGGAATAAGAAACACAATATTGTATATCCCCAACTGTAGTTAGAAATTGTGCTCAAATCAGCTAACATTGGCAGGTACTGTGTGTGAACCAAATTGCCAGATGTATCTGGCATTAAATCCCACCAATGATTTGCATGATATATGCTCTAGTTGCAAACACAATTTCTTTATGACTAGAGCTCTCAGTTATAAAAAAAATCATTTTGTAACCATAAAATTCTTAAACGAAGACTGTTTACACATCCATCTGGAGGAATTTTCCCGAGATATTGCATGAAAACATCAGTTACTCGATAATTGTTGTGTCCTACCAATGGATTCTCATTTATTAGGATACCTAGTTGTACAACTACATCTTCAAGAGTTATTGTACACTTACCAAATGGAAAGTGAAAAGTGTGTGTCTTGGGTCTCCAACGTTCAAGCAAACCAGTGATCAACCCGGGCACAATCTTAAAACCACGAAGGAATGAAGCATTATAAAAACTGGAAAGCTGTAAATAATGAACTATTGCTTTCAGAGGTTCTTTGATCTTCACTCCTCTAGGACGAATAGTATGCTCGAAACCAAATAAAATTGAGTATAATTAATTATTTAACGTATTAAAAATAACAAGATAACACATAATAAATTTTGTAAATAATTTAATTACTTCTTCATCATGAATATGAGATGAAATATGTTCGTGGTCACGATATAATAGAATTCCTTCAGACGTCATTTTCAAATAATCTATAAAAAAGAGAAGATAAAAAATAGACAATATTATATTCAAATTAAACACAAAATTAAATACCTTAAACATTCAATTAATAAAATTAGACAATACATTAATAAATTACACAATAAAATTAAAATAACATAATAAAATAAACAAACTAAAAACGATCATTAAAAACATAACATAAAAATAAAAATACCTTTAAATTCTTTAAATTTACGTAAAAATCTTCGACACTAACTCAAATTTCTCTCGTGCAAGCACACTCTTCTACTCATTAAAATTAAAATAAAAAAATAAAATAAACAAACTAAAAACGATCATTAAAAACATAACATAAAAATAAATATCAATCCATAAAAATAAAAATACCTTCGAATTCTTCAAGTTTACGTAAAAATCTTCAACACCCACTCAAATTTCTCTCGTAAAAACAAAATCCTCTACTCAACTTAAATCTTCAACACCTACTTAAACGTATATGTAAACTGATATTCGATCTAGGCCAATAATACACCTTGTTCAGCCATCACGTGAAGGCCCTGCATCCATGCAGTATGTCAATGCCATTTGTAGGTGGTGACCTGTCATCTCTCACAGCGCTGAATGTGTTGATGCGTTGAACAATAACACTGATTTTCACTGTTTACACAACGCCACCTCGAGGTGGCGACACTGAATTCTCTCATACATGCCCAATGCATGCCACGCTGACATCTCTTACACGGCTCAACCACGACTCAATGGTTGAGCCGAATATAATAAACATAATATATATTCCCTCCAACAGTGAGCCGGATGTCAAGAAAATGTTCTAACGCCACCTGCAGGTGGCGTTTAATTTCCCAACTACACCGTAACAAATGGTCTAGATCCTCAAATAATATTTTTGGGAGGGCAATATCCTCCAAATTTTGCCTCAATTTGACACCCATATTTCTTAGGCGGCTGCCCATACCTCCATCCTCATTAAATATAATATTTTAAAATAAGTAAAATTTATGTTTTTAATAATATAACGGATAAATTTTAATAAAAATCAAAATAAAGAAATAACATAAAATAAAATTGTAATAGAAAAACAAACGAACAATAATTTAAATTGAAACAAACAAACAAAAAAGATGAAACACTGAAAAAATATAAGCAAAAACGACTTTGTCGATCGCTATTTACCTACATGCTTCATGATCGAAACAATCTTGGAAGTTGTTTCTTGAAATAGGTGTGACTGCATCGACACGTATTATAAGAAAAAACTTAAATTACTAAACATCACTCACAATTCGTAAATTAGAATTAAGTGTCATAAAAAATATATTCATGAACATAAATCTATTATAGTGATAAATAATAATGTGTTATAAGGTAAAAATATACCATAAGATAGAGAAAAAGGTACTACATGATAAATAAAAAATGAAATCTAAAAAATAATAATTAATTACTAAAAAAAAATCGGCGGTAATGACCAGTATTATAGGAAAAAAGTTGAGTTAGAATTAAAAAATAGGCTTGACTCAAAAATAAGTACCTAAATTATAATTTTTTTAAAAATAGGTGTCTAATATTTTTTTGTTAAAATAAATGTTTAAACCATATAATTTTTTTTTGAAATAGGTGTCTGATGTTTTTTTTTTGTTGAAATTGGTGCCTAAAATTTCATTCCGTTATTATTTTAAAGTAACACCGTTAAAAAATTGTTTAACTTATAAATAGGTACCCAAATTATAATTTTTTTAGATAAGTACCTAATGATTTTTTTTCTTCAACTTGATCATTCAATTTTTATTTCAATGGTAGGTTTTAATCAAATTATTTAAAAATAACCCAAAGATTCAATGCTTGTGAACCCACTTGTCAATTGGACTAGAAGTGTTCTAGGGACCTGAAAAATCAAATCAACACAGATAATGCGAAGACAGCAACCCTTCAATCTGTCGAATGTACTAAACATGGAACCGAAATATTAACTGAAGACAAGAAAGATCTTAGAACAGAAAGTTCTGCACATTACATTTCTTAATCTTTCTTTAGATTTCTTCCATCAATTGACCATCTTATCAAAATTCGATCTTTCTTAAAGTACTTACGTTCGAGTTGTTGAAGGATCAGCCTGCTCAAAGCTCTCAAACACTGATTTCCATTTGCTTGGATCAATTCCTGCAGATCATGGAGGATACATTAGTTCAAGCTAAGATACCTCAAAATAGAACATTTTCCCTTTCCAGTACAAATAATTTGTATTTTTTCCAAAGCAAAGAATCATACCGCAACTCGTATCATCAACTTCAAACCAAAGAATCATTTTGTTGTCTTTTTCTTCATATGGTTTCCATGTTTCAACTTTGTCTTTACCGCAGACAATGGTTTTTTCTGATCAGGAGAGAACTTCCCAGAATCACTAGATACATTTGGATTCTTGCGCCATCCACGGAGGATAATATAACCCACTGAAAACCATTTGAAACAGTTAGGACTTAGGCATGTAAGTCATCTCTAAAGTTAAGTTTTGTTGGAATGTAACAGTTACATCATCGCCGTATATTTGTAGTTAATATTTCGATCGGTTCCATGTTTAGTACCTTCGACAGATTGAAGGGTTGCTGTCTTCACATCATCTTCGTGTTTGATTTTTCAGGTCCATGGAAAACCTCTAGTCCAATTGAGAAGTGGGGTTCACAAACATCGAATTTGGAGTATTTCTAAATAATTCAATTAAAACCTATAATTAAAATAAGAATCGAATGATTAAGTTGAAGAGACAAAACATTAGGTACTTATATAAAAAATCTATAGTTTGGGTACCTATTTATAAGTTAAATATATTTTTAACGGTGTTACTTTAAAATACTAATAAAATAAAACTTAAGGTACTTATTTAAGCAAAAAAAACATCAGACACCTATTTCAGAAAAAAAATATATAGTTTAAACACTTATTTCAACAAAAAAAAAACATTAGACGTCTATTTTTAAAAAATATATAGTTTAAACATTTATTTCTGAGCTAAGCCAAAAAAATATAAAACTTCGTAAGGGTTTGATGAAAACCTTCAAAGATAATACTAGTAAATAATATTTAACTGTTCCTATATATTGTTTAAGGGGACATATATGTATTTAATTTAATAATATTTATTTATATTTTTTTGTAATCTTAATAAAATATATATATTCGAATCTAAATATTTTAAGATAAATATTATTTTATTCCTGATTGGGTTCATAATCATGTATTTTCATATATATCGGTAACGAGTGCAAATTCCTTTCTATTGTGTTGCTATGCATGTGTGAGTGTTACTGCTTCTGCTTCTGCTTCTCTTCTTTTGATAACACCGAGTCCTCAAATCCTCCTAGATAAACCCTAATTAAAATAAAGCAAAAGTAAACTGACAAAGAGACCATGGTACCATATACAATCTTCATGTTCATTGCTTTGTGTCTACTCTTTCACGTCAAAAGTTGATGAACAAATAAAAAACAACCCCACATGATTTTTAAACTTTGATTTGTAGGACCATGTGATGTTTGAACATATAATATTAATGTCGGATAACATACTGAATATGCATCGAATATAAAAAAAATCTTATCATGTCTTATTATTCCTCATTTTTAAAATGTTCTATATATATCAATATGTTATATGATACCATACTCGTATTACATTTCCGTCAATATCTACAAAATGGTAGCTTAGGGTACTCATTTGGTGCACTGATGTGCACATTTTATGCATATATATAGTTTAGTAATACTAAAAACAGTGGTGGTCAAGTGACACGGATCGATCCAATTTAGTCAGAGCAAAGTCTTTAGGATCCGAGAAGTAAAAATAACAGTGGTGTGGGTCAATATGGTTAATGTGCCGGGAAAAACAGTGTTGAGGAATCCCTATGGAGTTGGCCTTCCAAAATCCTGAGTTTGCTCATCTTCTCTTCACACCAATGCAATTGTTGTTCGGTTAGATCAGCCATTCTCAAAACCCTAGACACAACTTTTAGGTCAATTAGACCCATCAATATGTCCATCCCTTTCTCTATCTTCACTTTCCTTCTCCTGATGCATTTCTTAGCCCTTCGGAGGTCTTTCAGCTTAGTCCTTTTCTGTTATCGTAACCGAATAAAAATAATTTACGTATCTTGTAACCGGACATGAAAATCTATAAAACTGAAGAGGATATAATTTGAGCACTTACTTTGGCATTAACTTTTTTCATGAGTTGAACAAGTGTAGGGTCTACTGAACCTCTACTCTTCTTTCCAAAGAATTTTTTAATGATTTGACATGGTTTCTCCTTGTCTGCCTTGAGAAAATTCATGAAGGTTTGGATTCCATCCTCCATTATCACTCCAAATGTGTTTGCTGAGATTCTTGGCCCATACCCTTCACCCCTTTCATCTTCTTCATAATCTTACCCCCACATCAAATTAAGGTAAGATTTAGCTCAATGAATTGGATATCGATGGTTATATCGGAAAGAAAATGTTATGATTTACCTCGATATTCAGGGACCAGAAGCAGCTTCGGGGCCAGAAGCCTCATCCTGGCATACACCTCCGGTCTCCGCCCTTGCTCGTAAGGCTCGTTTTCGATGTATCTTTGTAGAAGAACCTGGAACTGCTGGAACTGCTGAGCAACCACGGCGGGGCAATCAGAATCTTTCCGAGCGGCTCGTTTACGTTCGAAGTTCTTGTAATTCAAGTTGAGTGCTTCCCAAGTCAAGCAAATTTGAGCAACGTATGCAGATTCCAGTTCATGGTAAGGGTTTTGTCTGATATGTGATGGCGATTTGTTCATTGTGGCAAACCTGTGGACTATTCTCTCGGATATTGATCTTGGGCAAGCTTGAATGGACCTCAGTGATTCTGAAAAAACAATTTCAAATCCATAACACAAGTATACATTATTCATAAATATGCGCATATTGTCATGCCCGAAAGAGGTGAGGAACATTAATCTCTCGTTAAAAAGAAAATGTCTGGTCCTAAAAGTGATTATGCTAAACGTTGTATTAAGCATGTCTTTTAGAAGAGGATAATGTTGCACAACAATATATTACCTGTTTCTTGGAGCTTTTGTGCACTGATTCTGTCTAGGAACATCATCTCTTCATCATATTTCTGAAAAACTGTATAGGATTCCCATTTGGGACAACTTCTTCGTGAGGAAGATGAAAATGGATCATCAGTTACTGAATCTCTACAATTAATGGAGCTTCTCCACTCGGAGGAGCTTTTCGATGTGGAGCCAATTGTGTAAGAATCTCCATAGATTTGCTCATCATCTTTGTCCTCTGCTAGTAGCTTCTTAGACTCCACTTTTGTTTCTATAACAAAAAAGTTGTCACTTCTTGAAAAGTCTGTTTGCACCCTTTGTTTGATTTCTGGGTCACTTAGATTTTCTACAGAAACAAACAGAAAGTAAGGATCAGGCCAGCATGTGATAACAATAATTAATGAAGGGCGCGTACATATTACCATCATCATCTTCATCATTGTCCACATCACTTTGGTCCATTGGTGAAACTATAGGGGTGGGGCCGTCTTGGTCTCCGTGATCATGCAAATCAATTCCATCATCATCATCAACGTCAGTAGAATCTGGGCAAGGTGATGACTGTTCAGTGGAGCAAGTTGCATAGTACTCTTGATCTTCACTCGTGATGAGCCTATCATCATAATCAAGGGGATTCATGAACTCATCGTCGACGTCGACGACATCGCTTCGAGTCTTCCGAAAGCTGTTGTCTTGCAGGAAAACAAGTGATTCACCGCCGTGAATTATGTCCGCCACAAGGTGGTCATTTTCCATGAAGTTCATCTTATAATTATACCTTTCAACGCCATTTTCTTCTTCTTCTTCTTCTTCTTCCTCCTCCTCCTCCTCCTCTTCTTCTTCCTCGGAAAACATGCCATAATCGTATCCATTTCGAGCCCTGCAAACGAAACAAAGAACAAATAAACACGATGAATTCAAGCAACACAATTCACCAATTCATTTCTTCCATAACAATGGAGAATTCATAAGACCTTGGGATGAGTGAGTAGCTTCCAACGAAGAAGAAGAAGTTGGCAAGCAGAATTGATGATGAGTAAAGGAAGAGAAGGAGAAGCAAAGATGAGCTTGAGAGATTGTAAAACAATATGACTAAAGCTTCCTTTTGCATATTTTCTTGTTTTGTTGGTTTTTTTTTTTTTGAAATGAGCTCAAAAGCAAAGTGAAGTCTTTGGTTTGGAAAAAGAAAAAGAGGGAAAATGATGTGTTGCTTTCATGGGTTTCATATACTTGCTTTAAACTAGTCTTTCAGTCATTCTTTCTTTAAAATGACTAGTCTGTCCTACAATTTCAACCTCATCACTATCATTCTCCGGAGTATCAATTACACTCGGGAGGGCAAATTTGTCAGTATCATGCTACTCACCTTTTTGCATATATGGTTGTATTTTATTAAAAAATCATCAATCTGAACCAAAATAATATCATTTATGAAGGGTTCTAGGGGTGATGGTGTTATATTTGGGTGTAAAAAGTTTGTTTTTTTTATTATATTTTTTTGATATTATTTTAAAATATTAAAATTAAGGTTTAGATTTTAAAGATTGTGGTTAGAGTTTAAAGAATTAGAGATAAGATGTAAGATATATAAATTAAAGTTATGATATAAAATTTAATTTTAAAGGATTTTTAAGGTATGACATAAAATATATATGATTAGGGATTGGGAGAATTTTGTTCTTTGTACTTGCGAACAAAAATCGTTTGTTTTTATTGTCATTTTTTATGTTTTAATACCTGATAATTAAATTTTATATTTTAAAATTTAAAAATAATATATTTTTAATTTTTTAAATCTTAATTATAAGTTTTAATTTTAAACCTATTTATTAAAATTAGAGACATAAATAAAGACATAAAAAATTATAGGATTTATATTTTGTATTTACATGTTGTAGGGTGGGAAATAAAAATAAACCAAATGGAGTTCTCTTTGCATTGAAAGCATAGAAAATACATATTGCTAGATGTACCAGAAATAAATGGGATTATAAGAAATAAGGATAACTTGGTTAACGAATTTAGGGATTCGTGAGTTATTTAAATTCGACTTGATTAAAATTCGTTATTCGTTTAATTTAGATTGATTTGATTCAAATTCGACTCGATACTTTAACGAATTGAGTCGAACAAAGTCTAATTCGATTCGATAAGTTCGTGAGCAACTTGTTAATTTTTTAAAATATTTTTTTAATAATTAATTTTTATTCAAAAATTAAATCTAAATAATAATTATTAATTTATAGATTATTGCTTTAGTTTTACTATACTATCTTGGTGTATTTATGTTAATATTAAGCCTCATATAATATTATTAGATTTTACTTTAGTTAAAAATAAGATAAATATTTTAGTGAGTTTAACGAGGAACGAGTTGAGCTTAATAAGTAATGAGTTGAGTTAAGCAATAAATTTTTTTAATGAGCATGAGTCGAACGCAATTTTAACGAGCTTAACAAGTAATGAGTTGAGTTAAACAATATTTTTTTATGAGCATGAGGCAAACACAATTTTAACGAGCTTAACGAGTAACGAGTAACGAGTCGAATTGAACAATAATTTTTTTTAATGAGCATGAGTCAAACGCAATTTTAATGAGCTTAACGAGTAACAAGTCGAATTGAACAATAATTTTTTTTAATGAGCATGAGTCAAACGCAATTTTAACGAGCTTAACGAGTAACGAGTCGAATTGAACAATATTTTTTTTTAATGAGCATGAGTCAAACGCAATCTTAACGAGCTTAACGAGTAACGAGTCAAATTAAGCAACAAGATTTTTTTAATGAACACGAATTGATCACTACTCAACTCGTGAATAACTCGCTTATCATTTTAATCACTTCAATAATAAATTCCTATAATATTTAATTTAATTTATTAACCAATAAATTAAATAGAACCAAAAATATCAGAAACAAAGAAATTCTAATCCAAAATATAAAACCAAAGTTCCTATCTTATCTCATAAGTTATAACCCTAAATAACAACAAAAAGATAATGAAAAGAAGAGATTAAAACTTGATTACACGCATCTACTCCTGTATATAAACAAGCATTACTTTTTTGCTTTATAAAAGAATTACTATAAAAAATTTATATTTAATGCATAAACGGTGAAATAAAAAAAATATTTATGTTTAATTTTAAAGTTCATGAATATATTTAAGATTTAGAATTTATAGGTTAAACTTTTAGAGGATGTATTTAGAATTTAGGGCTTAAAAGTTAGGTTAGAGTTTAAGGTAATATGGTTAAGGATTTAGGGTTTGATCTATAAGTTTTAAACTGTAACCTTAAACCTTAATTTTAACTATAATTCATTAATTTTAAATTACTAAAACTAAATATCTAACCTTTAAACTATGAAATCTATCTTTAAAATCAAGGCAATTTTTTTTTCTATGAAATAATTACCCTTAATATAAATAATAAATCTTTTTTTAAAAAAAATAAAAAAAATTTAAACCGTGATTATTTTCTTCAAGAATATCTTAAATAAAATGTAATTTATATACCATAATATGCAAGTATTATTAATCTTATGGTCCATCTTCAGAACAAGACTCTTTTTTCAATAATGTCATCTTTAAAGCTTGAACTCACATTAATTCTTTTCTTAAAAGTCTAATATATCTTACTAATACACCAAATATTTATTTATAAATTATAAAAATATTATTATATCCATATTCTTTAATAATCACGACATCGAATTGAGTCGCGTAGACAAAGATGAAACTTGATATATTCTTTGCCTCTGCTCTAAATTATGAAAAAACCCTCATAAAGGTTGCAGTACTGCGGAAGTGTCTTTGAGGCTTTTTGTCTTGGAAATCTATCCTATAATCTGCATGTCCTTAACTTGGTTCCCAAGGTTTTGTCCCAAAAAATGCTGTCTCCATAAGGGTTTTGTCTCCCACTTTTATTTATTTATTTAAGTTTAAGGATGTTTTATACCCAGCTTTTTCATCAAGTGATTGCCTAATTATTGAAACATAATTACAGAATGAATCAGAAAAGCTGGAACTGCCCCACTTAGGATGCAAGGAAAGGACAACAAACCTCAGACAACAGAAGTTATTGCGTGAGGAATATTTAGAGTACGTCTAAAATAAAGTGATTTTATATATATTTTATTAAAGATAAAATGTATATAATTTTTTATTTAATTAATAAAAATTTATGTATTTTCTTATATATATGACTACAAAATTCTATCACGTGCATAGTAATGAATAGCTATATTTTAAAATATTATTACAATATCTTATTTTCTTATATATTCAACGAAGTCCTTCGACTAGGTTCTGCCTGGAATCTGGAGCATACTTGAAGACTTTGGGTTCGGACAATGCACAATAAAATAAGAGGGGTGAGGTCACTGGCGGATCCACGTTAGAACGTGCCTATTCTAAATTTTTTAAAATTCATACATTTGGTTTTGGTTTTTAAATTTTTTATGAATTAGTTTTTAATTTTTTAAATTTTTATGGTTGTGCCTACCCTGAATTTTTTAAATTTTATGATTTGTGTCCACCCTAAAGTATATTTTGATTTATGTCCACTCTCATAAATATTTCTAGATCCGTCACTGGGTGAGGTACAGAGCTCTCTGTAAATTCTGACATATTTTACTCTTGTGGAATATTTGCCCAATTAGGGACTAAATTGAAAAAAACAATATTATGGGTGTTTTTGGTTTAGGAATTGTTGCATTATGTTTAGCAATATAAGATTTTGTACTTTATGTCGTTCGGTTTCACTATATTAACAGATAATAGTAATGTAAGATTATCAACATTAAACACTATTTACAAATGTAGGTGTAATGTTAAGACAATTTCACTATTGAAGTTTATTGTTTTGTTAATTTAATGTTTTTCAAATTAGACAAGCCCATGCACTAGGTGACCTGTCTAACTTAGGTTGAGTTAAGTTTAAGTAATGCTGAATTTGACTTAACTCGTTAAAAATTTGAGTCAAGTTTAAGTTTAAATAGTTTTTAACAAGTATGGATAATTTGATATCGACTTGGCTCGTTAATAACTCGAGCCGAGTTCGAGTTCAATCGAGACGAGTGTTAACCAAGTCGGACTCGAATTGCTTGCAATATATTTTATCTTCTTTACAACCTTATTAGAAAAAACTTTACAGACTCGAGCCAAGGTCGAACTCGAGTTGAGTATTGACTGAGCTAAATTCGAGTGGCTAATGATCTATCTTGTCTCATTTATAACCTTAGTCTAACCTATGGATAATTTAATATTGAAATTTAATATTATTAAAAAATCTATTGCAAGGACAATTTAATTAAATATATCTTTCAATAAATTTATATTTCACCAACCAAACACTACAATCTTTTATATTTTTTTCTATTAAACCAAAAAAAAATAATATAACGTACTCCGTACTATAAAAAAATCTTACCTTTCAAAAATTCTATTCCTAAAAATAACAAGGGTAAATTTTGTCATTATACCAATGTTGTAAAATTTTTTAACCTTTTTTATTTTTGGGTTAATTACTGTGAAAGACACGTTTGTTTGCCCTCGGTACAAATTTAATCACCGATTTTGAAAATCAACCAATACAATCACGTACGTTTTCGGGATGTAAACTTATGGTCACTCCAACGTTAAAAGCCGTTAATATTTA
Source organism: Abelmoschus esculentus (assembly GCA_035048815.1). NCBI lineage: Eukaryota > Viridiplantae > Streptophyta > Magnoliopsida > Malvales > Malvaceae > Abelmoschus > Abelmoschus esculentus. The sequence continues at coordinate 11,909,290 of JAUCBN010000007.1, read as the reverse complement.
ACAGAAAGACGATTTGGCATAATAAAAAAAGGATAAATATCTAGATAGTCCCTAAATAATTATTTATTTTTATTTTATATTTAATTAACTCTCAAAATTTTAAAATTTTATATTTTTGCCATCTTTCCCAAATTGAAGCATAACTTGAAGGATTTTGTTGAACAAAACAAAGATGTATTCATTATACAATTCTGAAAAGAGAAACTACGGGCATTAAACTACATTTCTACAATCATGAGTTAAAGAATAACAATCTAACTGAAAAGAATTTTTTTATAATTTCGCCTCCGTTACATCCGAGGTAGCAATCTCTTCTACTTATAGTTTTCATGAAACTATGTGATAGTAAACTTACTTCTAGAGGTAAAATGATGGTTGAGGGAAGTATTTTATTGCAACTCACAAGCCCAGATAAAGTTAACATGCCTCAAAGTTTAAGAGATTAGGACAATGACTTCTACAGAGTTCTACTACCAACTATAGCAAAAAAGAATACCCACTACTGCAGTTAAAACAAGTTAAATTCTAGACCCAAGCCCCTATCCAGCTAACCACTAGCAAGCTAGCCAACACCAAAAGTTTGGTTTGCTGGACAAAATAAAAATGAAGAATTGATGTTTTCATTCTAGTTGCATCAGATTACAGTCCCAAAATTATTGTAACAACAAAAATATGAATAGATGAACTTGTTACTTGTTTCATAAGTCAACTTTTTTATACCTCTAAGAATTGTAATATAACTTCTAACAATGGTCATAAATTTCGATTCAACAGAATTAAAATAGTTTTGTTTTTTTTCCCTATCCCCTAGTCCTCCCATTATTTGACTTAACTTGTTGTGTTCAAGGTCAAAGGCTCCCTTTGTTTTCTCTTTTTGTTTCTTTTTCTCCCCCTTACTTGACGGGTGTTGATGGTTTAAAGTATGTTTTTTTTTTCAGAAGAATGCATGTTAAAAATATGCCAAACTCAAGAATATTTTGAGGGTTTGGAGTTTGAGATTGTACAACCATACTTTAGCTGCAACCGATTGTAGCAGAATGAATTGAGGGGTTTAAACCAGAAGTAATAAGATAAAATTCTTCAAGTTATACCTTAATTTGGCAAAGATGATAAAAATATAAAATTTTAAAATTTTGAGAGTTAAATTAAATATAAAATAAAAATAAATAATTATTTAAATATTATCTATAATCACTAATTTTATCCGGGTTTTATACTTGGTTTTAAATTTTTGTTCTCAATTTGAATAAAGGGCTTAATTATTATAAAAATTCAAAAACGTTAGTTTACTTTATATGTCTCATATGTTATTTAAATATCATTACTATCCTTTTAAAATTAGTTATTTTAATTATATAACTTCTAAAATCCAAAAAATATATTCCTATACTAGTTTCCGTTTCCTTTTGTGCATATATTTTATTTATTTTATTTTATTTTTTTACTTTAATTTTATTACGTTGTTATTTTCTTTATAAACTAAATATATATGTTACTAATTTATTTTTTTTTCTTTTTTGTACGTTTTGTTATTGTTATATTTATTAAATATTATTTTTGTATTATTATTGCTATTATATTTATTAAATAAATAAAACATATAAATAAATAAGCCTAAATATTTATTAATATAATAAACTAATTTAAATTAACAGTCTAATACAAAACCCATTAAATGATAAAATACAAGCCCTCTTTTAATTACATCAAGACCCAAATCCCTTAGCCCAAATCGGTTAACCCATCAGATAAACCCTAATCTAATGTCTTCTTTCTCATGCGCAGCCAGACTATCCATAGTCGTCGGATCCAATATAGATCCGACGGTCGAGATCGAAGCGGATGAAGACCTTCCAGCTCCCCACGCGTCCACGCGTTGTCACTTGGAGTGCCCACGCGCAGACTCTTCGAATTCCAGAGGACCGTTCAATTGCTCAGGAACCTCTTCGACTCTCCGATCAGCCACGTCGTCCGATGGTCCCCGATTGCTCCGACCGAGCACCACTCATACAAGAAAATAAAATTAATGTCAGAATCGTACGATGCACACCCAAAAATCAGAATTTCAGAAGCGTTTCACCAACAAATTGCAGACATGAATCCGGCCAAATTTCACAGAGCCAAAAATAAAGAATTTCAGTACGATTACAACAAATCATTAGAACCAAATCAGCAACCAATAGGATTTATTAGAGCTTTTTTCTTTTTTCAGATTCATGTAATTTCTTTCGGTTATAAAAGAAAACCGAAACCAACTTTGTAAGGGTTCCCCCACTCGTTTAATCAATAGAAAATAGAGTTTTTAGGGTCCGAAAAAAAAGAATCTACTCGAGTTTGAGAATTCCAAGAAGTAAACAAAACAAAAGCTAAATAAGAAAGAAGAAAATAAACAAAAAAAGAAGAAAGAATTTGAAAGCGGTGACGAATCGAAAATCCCTATTCGAACGAGCAATCAAATAAGTCTCAGGGCATCCTGATGGAGCTGTGGGGGGAGAACGAATCAAATAAGGATATAGAGTTCCACCAGTTCGATACCCTAGCGTCAGTGGTGAATCTTTGAAGACACTGACACCTTAATACATTAAAGATTAAGTGCAAATTAAAGCATACATTTACACTTGGAATTCTCAAACTGAAGTACAAAGAAAAAAATATGAGAACTAGAAGGAGTAGTTTTCAAGAGGATCGTGCGAGTACGGTAATCATGAGGATGAACCAAGCGACTTGAATAGAGGTCTTAACACTTCAGATATCGCCACAACATTTTAGGGCAAACCATTAATCATTGAGTATCGAGTTTTAGACACTCTTGCATTTAACATCCAAGGATTTTGTTCATTATTTTCTAAATCTTAATCTTTGAACTTGTTTTAAAAGACGTGTTTTTAAAACGTCAACAACTCATTTTTGTAGAAAAATTCATCTATTCAAAATTATTTTTTTCAAAATGTAAGGCTATTAATGCATTCTGTCATCTTTGATTAAGCCCAAATAGAATGAGGCATTTTACGATGCGGGGTCTCCCCTAATGACAGGTCATCTTCCCTTTTGAGATTGTCAAGTGAATATTGTTTGAAGAAGTCAGAATTTCAAAAAATAATTTTAGGGGCAAAAATTTTGGGGCATTCGGTGTAGATAAGTTTTCTCCGGGGCAAGAATTAAGAAGGTATATTAGTTTACCAACCCGAGACAAGATCAATAATGTTCTTTCATACATTATTTTTAAGCTAAATTTGGGCTATGATGTTTAGGGGCGAGTATTTATCCTAGTTTTGAAGTAGAAAAATGCTCGTTGAGAACAGTTTTACTAGAGGTCACCTTTCAAGTCTAAGTCAAGTGAGAGTGGTATGAATTTCCTCGACTCCATTTTGAACAGCAAAAGTCAACAGTCTCTTTCCATAAAAGAAGATTCAGCGAAATTGAATGATCAACATGTCCAAGAGTGACCAAATTCGAGGATTAATCCCCAAGAAAAATTCATAAATCATACATCATTTGTAGGTAGGCATCCCTAGGGTTAGGGGCATTTAACACATGCAATCATGCATCATTTTAGTTAGACATTCCTAGAATTAAAAGGCATACTAACGCATGCATGCATACATACATTTCTACTTATTTTGGCAGATATTAAGAAGAAAATGAGAAGATGTCTTAAACATGCGGAAAAGCATATCCAGAAGAAATCAAAATATTTGAATTTATCAATCTAAGAAGTTGTAGAAGTTGCAAGATGTTATTAGAAGTCTGAAGTCTGAAGTTTGAAGTTTAAAATTTAAAGTTGAAGTTTGAAGTTCGAAGTTTGAAATTTGAAGTTTAAAGTTTGAAGTTAGGTTTTCTTCCGTTGAAGAAGTGAAATATCCTATTTGAAGTTTGAAGTTTGAAATTTAAAGTTTTGAAGTTAGATTTTCTTCTGTTGAAGAAGTGTAATATCATACTTGGAAGTTTTGATTTATTCGAGGTTATGAGGTCTTAAGGTGTTCATGAAAGGTTCTAAATCTGCTCGAAATATCAAGATGGGGGAAATCAAAGTTCGCTTCTGAAAATTCTCTTTTCATATGTGCAAGTGGTCTCAAAATATCATTCGTGGCGGATCTAATCTAGGGTTCAAGGATAAAATACAAGCCCGCATCTCTTTTAATTACATCAAGACCCAAATCCCTTAGCCCAAATAGGTTAACCCATCAGATAAACCCTAATCTAATATCTTCTTTTCCATGCACAACCCATCCACAGCCGTAAGATCCAATATGGATTCGATGGTCGAGATCGAAGCGAATAAAGACCCTCTAGCTCCCCACGCACTATCGCTTGGAGTGCCCACGTGCGTGTGTAGCCCACGTGCGGGCTCTTCGAATTCTAGAGGACCGTTCGATTGCTTAGAAACCTCTTCAACTCTCCGATCAGCCACGTCGTATGATGGTCCCCAATTGCTCCGACCGGCCACCACTCATACAAGAAAACAAAATTAATGTCAGAATCGCACGATGCACATCTAAAAATCAGAATTTTAGAAGCGTTTCACCAACAAATTACAGACATGAATCCGTCCAAATTTCACAAAGCCAAAAACAAAGAATTTCAGTACGATTACAACAAATCATCAGAGCCAAATCAGCAACTAACAGGATTTATTAGAGTTTTTTTCTTTTTCAGATTCATGTAATTTCTTTCGGTTATAAAAAAAAACCGAAACCAACTTTGTAAGGATTCCCCCCACTCGGTTAATCAATAGAAAACAGAGTTTTGAGGTATATCCTCGTCCATTTTGCATGCATCGAAAATAAAATTGGGTTCTATTTTTACCTTTTTCTTGAGTCGATCGAGTCTTCCTCCCTTCGTGTTCCTCCTTCGATGATAAGCTCAAGGCCTTCGTTCCAATAGAGTGAGTCGATAGCGAGGCTCCTCCGAATGAGCGTTTCCTTGTGTTTTCGTTCATTTTTCTAAAACATAAAAGTTTTTTCTCGGTTCGGTTTGTAGAGAAAAGAAGGATTTCGATTTTGTTTTTGGTGAGCTAAGGGTTTTCAATCAAGTTTAGGTTTCGAAAGAGGACAAAAGAAGTTTTTTGCTGGTTTTCAAACTTGTTGGCCACCACGAGCGGTGGCCTATGCGTCGGTTTTCTGGGTTAGCTCGTCGGAATCTGGTTTTCATTTGAATTTCTGGTTTTGGATGGATGTTCATCCAAAACTCTAGAGAACATGAGAGAAAGAAGGGGCTTTGGTTTATTTCGAAGTGAAAAAATGAAAAAGGGGTGTTTGATCTGAAATAATTGAGTTTTATACTCATTCAAAATTTTAAGAGTGGATTTATTACGTTTTTAAGGACCTCTGTATTCCCTAAATCATGACCTATGTCCCCTAAGTTTTATTTCGCTTTTCGATTTAGTCTCATTTTGGGCTATAATCATATTTTATTTCGCGTTCTTGTTATTACTTTAGAGTCATTCCTCGTTTGGTCACTAAATCGGTCTTAATCTCTTTTAAAAAAATGGTTTATTTCACTTTGGGTCCCTCCGTGTTTTGGGACATTTTTTCAGGTCCTTCCTCGCTACTAAATAGCGTTTTGAGGGCTCGATTTTTTTTAAATCTTTCATTTTAGTCCCTTTCCGGTGACTATTTTCTCTTTTTTTACTGTTTCCTTTTTATTATTTTCATTTATTTATTTCACACTTGTTACTTATTTATTTTGCATTTAATGTGTACATATTTGTTAGCTTTTGTGTTATATTTTTTTATTCATGTGCATTTATCTATTTTTATCATGTTTTTTTTATTTATGCCTCATTTACATTATATCATATTTTTTTATTTATTTATTTTGTCTACATACATTTTGTATATATTTACTTCATGCATTTATTTGTGTCATATTAAGCCATGCACTTTTATTTCATTTATTTGTTTGTTGCTCTTGTATTATTTTTGCATATATTGCTTATTTTATTTCGCTCGCATCTCACCTCCATAATTAATGAATTTTGACAAATACGTCTTCATTCGGTAGTAACGGGCCTGCCCTCAGACGTAGTGTCGGCGGTGTATGCGTTGCCTTCGAATAAAGACACGATAAAAATAAAATCGAATCTGAATCACTAAACAAACTTTAATTTAAATGCCACCTTAAAACAAAATTTTCAAAACTAATTAAGCGGTCATTTTTTATAAAGGTACCAATTTTGGACGATTTTAAAACCTAAACCCGTTTTTAAACCGTAACCGACTCTCGAACCTATTTTTTTTTAATCTCTGGTTTTTACGGTGTCCGGCCTACTAAAAGTGACCAATGACGACTCCAACATTTTTAAATCTTTCCATCCATTTTCAAATATTTTTCCCCAAATTCTTTTTAACCCTAATTCGAAAATTTTTCTTTTTCAATTCAAAAATTTCAATTCGTAACCCTAATTTCCTTTTCAATTTTAAAATTTTCCATTTTCAAACCAAATCCCTAATTTTTACCCTAAATTCTCTTTCAAGACTTAATCCCAATTTTTGAAATTAAACTCTAATTTTCATTTTCACTCTTTCAAAATAGTACCTTTTTACAACACTTCTTTCATTATACTTAATATTTTTAATTTTTTAATTTTAATAAGGGCCACTACACTATCTAAGTAATTTATCTTTTTTTATTGTGTCAAATCATCTTTCCGTTAATTATTAACGGCTTTTAACGTTAAAGTGACCATAAGTTTACAGCCCAAAAACGTACGTGACTGTATTGGTTGATTTTCAAAATCAATGACTAAATTTGTACTGAGGGCAAACAAACTTGACTTTCGCAGTAGTTAACCATTTATTTTTTTAGAAACCCAAATTATAAGTGGGCAACTCCAATCTCACAAGTCTGTCCATTTTACATAGGCTTTAAGGTATAAGATTTGCATAACGATCCAAAAGATTTGCCAAATGAGAGATAGTCCATATAAAATTCAACATTTTACACTTGAACGCAGGGACGAAATTAAGATCGAACATTAAGATTTTTAACACGAATTTCTTTTTTAAAAAAATAATAATAAAATAAATAAATAAAAAATCAAATTAAAAGAAAAAAATATAAAAAATAAAATAAAAAATAAAAATAAAAAATAGAAAATTTGAAGATATGGGAGAGTTTTAGATTTAGTGGGGATTGTGTTGAGGGATAGTAGGAGAATTTTTAGGGATTTGGTAGTTTTTTATTTGAGTTAGGATTGTTGAAAAATCCTTTCAATAGAGACCTTCGAATCTGAAAAAAAGGGGAATGGCAAAGAGCTGAAAGTTTGAATCAGAGAGTTTGGATCGACAAGAGGACAATCGAAAGAGATTTTCGGTGGATTGAGGAGGTAAGCCCTTGTTTTGTTTTTTTCTCTCGTTAGTTGCTTTTAGTTCATCTATGTTATTTTCGGTTTTAGGGAGAAATCGGGGTAGATTTAAGTGTTTTTAGGGTGTCATCCGAGTAGTTTTTGAATGATTAGGGGTGAGATTTAGGTGCGTTTATGGTGTTTAGATCTAAAAAATGAGTTTCCGAGATGTTTTCGGTGGTTTTAGAGGTTTTCGGCGAGTTCATCGGTACCGGAAGTGGTGCCCGGAATGTTCGGACGGTGGTCGTCGGCCATGTGTGGTCGTCGACAAACTCACTAGAGTGATGGTTAGTGGCGGTAGGTTGGATCTATGGGCGGAGTTCATGGTGTTCCGGGTTGGTGTTCATAGTGTTCTTCATGTTCATTGTAGAACAAGATTTAATCAAAATTCACTCAATTAAGTCCTTAGTTTCACTCTAGATCGAACCCTAAGTTCAAAATTTAATCAAATATTAGATGTTAATTAGGTGTTAATTTAATTTTAAGGCTTAGGAATAATTTAATTAGGTTCTTGGTTGAATTTAATTTAATTTCTAAGATTGAATTTAAAATTATTTTAATCTAATTAAATCTAGTTTGAACCTAAATTGAACCCTAAAACTCAAAATTAGTTAATTTAGATATTAATTAGGTTTAAATTTTTTTAAGGCTTAGGAATAATTTAATTAGGTTCTTAGTTGAATTTAATTTAGTTTTTAAGATAAAATTTAAAATTAATTTAACATAATTAGATCTAATTTAGCCTAAGTGAACCTTAAAACTAAATCTCCATCAAATTTGACTTTAATTAGGATTAATTAAAATTTAAAGCTTAGGAAAATTTGATTAAATTATTAATTTAATTAAAGATTCTAAACCTTAAAATTAATTAAACTTAATTAAATCTAATTCATCACTTGAAATTAAACTCTTGGCTTTTTTTGTCTTTACCATGTAAATCCCTTTGTGCTCAATTTTGATCATCTTGATTGTAATTCGAACTCCCATATTTTCTAATGAAAAATAATCAAGTTCCTTTATTTTGTTTATTTATTTTATTTTATTTAATTATTTCTCTTTTTAAATCACTTGGCATATTTGTTAGGAGATCACTTAACCATCATTTAGTTAATTAATTTAGAGCCTTCTAGGATTAGTTGCTTTAATTAATTAATTAAATAGGGAGATAATTAATATTGATAGTATTTGAATCTTATACCTCGGTTACACTGAGAGGCCGGTGTTTTGACGTACCATGATGTTGGTCTAAAGAGTATAACTTGGTATCGAATTCATGTGCTATTAAAAACCTAGAACTTGATAAAATAATTTAGGTTTATAATTAAATAAAACTGGTAGGTAAAAATTATTAACATTAGTAAAGTTATTAATTTTATTAAGTGACAAGATGGTAGTGTCTGAACATTCGGATGTTATCATACACTTGGTGAAATTAATAATTTAAATAGGGTTTTAATATTTAATTAATGGAGCCTTCCTAGGTTAGAACTTAAAATGAACAAGATAAATAAATGATCATGCATTTAAGCCTTTTGATGCGGAATTTATATTTCTTTAAATTTGGACGAGATGTCCTATCTAGAGGACGTCTTATTAAAGCCCAAGTTTAAAAGGGATGTATTTTCTTAATCAAAAGGATATCCTCAATTCAAGTGATGTTTAATTAACAATGACGAATTAAATTGATATCTATATTCAAAATATCAAAATGACACGTGAAATTAATAAGGTACCAATCTTTGGGCGTTTGTAAGGGTCGTCCTTACACGTAACCGACTCCCGAACCCAAATATTTTTAACGAATCTCTAGTTTGTTTTATGGTATCCGGCCTACCAAAGTAGTCGGTGGCGACTCCAAATTAATTTTTAAAATTAAATAATATATGTTTTTTTAATAAAATTTGGGTTTTTCAAGATTAAAAGCAATAAAATTCGAATTTTTTAAAAACAATTCGTCAGGCTATTTTTTACACGAATCCAGTTTTTAAAAAGGTCGCGACAAAGATAAACAAAGGTTTATTAAGTCTTTAAATCTAAAATTTAAGAAGTTTTATCTTATTTAATATTATTTAAATTAAAGACTTTAAATATAATTATACTAAGAGGTACCTCTTACCCCTCCTCCCACAGATAACATACAGATAACATACGGCTCCGTCCCTGCGTACATCAACGTAAAATAGATATCATGTCATATGGCTGTCATGTCATGTCATGTCATGTCATGCCATGCTACGTCATGCATACAAGAAAAAAATAGTTTAGATTTTTATCGGTATGAACTCGTTGGTATATTCAAACGGAAAGGAAAAAGTCAAAGTTATAGAATGGATAATTTATCATCTTATAGACTGTTTTGAAACGTACAAATGTATTGAGTTTGTTTATGTGAAGTAATTAAGTTTGATTGAACCGACTTTAATTGAATTTGAAGAATTTTTAATCTTAATTTTGAATCAAGATCCACTTCCAACGTTTTCAACTTTCAATTAGCTTGAGTATATGATATGAATCGGGTGAAAACGGTACGAAAGGTATTCTTTATATATTTATCTTGTTAAGAATTTTTTATTTTCATTTTCATCTCACGACTCATTACGAATATAAAATCTAAAATCATTCATACTTTATAATCTATAAGACTAAAATTATCCCGCCTTCATCATCCGCATGGATCTTGAGACTGATTTAATCTCTTTTTATTCGTCTCATGACTTATTTATATAATATATTTATAAATAATATATAGTTAAATAAATACAATCAAATTTGTTGCGAAAAAAGTATAAAATATATGTCCTTTTTTAAAAATAATAATATAGAAAATTAAATTTTATACGACACAAAAGTTTAGACTAAAAGATACTAAAATCTAGTATAAAGTATAAAAAATAACATAAATAACGTAACATATAAAATAGTATTTAAATTATTATAATAAATAAATAATATAAAAAACAATATTAAAAAATAGAAGAATAACATATGAGAAGAAAACAAGCTTTAGATAGAAGGTTTAATAACAGACAACAATAAAGACAAAATTAATAAACCTAAATATCATATATGTATATATATATTCATAAATATTTCAAGATAAAATCAATATAAATCATCTTAAATTTGATTTTGATTTATACTTATATAAAAAATATTTATATATTTAATCTGATCAATCTCGAATGCAATTATATATTAAACATTTCAATAATATGCAAATATAAATTAATATGAATAAGGGTGTTAAAATCCGGGTACTCGAGTATTCGAGTATCCAGAGGTTCGAATATTTAAAAAATCACATGTCACGACCCAGATTTTCTGGATACTCGTTTTTTAATTGTTTTTAATATAAATTTTAAATTTAATCTTAAAAAACATACATAAATTTAAAAGTTTGAATTATATAATACAATAAAAAACATAAAATTTTAATACCCTAATTACATAATCTAAACATAAAGTTTAAGACTCAAATTAAACAATCTAATTCGTAATAAAATATAAGGCATAAGGGATTTTTTAACTTTAATTTATTTTAATATATAAATAATAAAAAACATAAAATTTAGAAAGTAAAGGTTATTATTTAATATTTTTAATTTATTTTATTTTTTTAATTAGGTTGATTTATTTTAATAAAATAATGCATATCTAAACGCGTAAAGTTTGAATTTGTCAATTCTTAAAATTAAATTTATTATTTTACAAAAAATTAATTTTCCTTTTTAGAATAAGTGCCTATTTTTTTTTGAAAATAAAGTTTAAGAGATCAAGATTTAAAATTTAAGGTGTTTGATTTGAGAATATAATGAATATGAGAGTATTTTATTTAAATAATAATTATATTTAAAAAATATAAAAAATAAGAACTGGGTACCAAAAAATTCTTAATTTTATGACCCAGACCCGACTCGGGAAATCACAGGCCGAATACCCGACCCGGATATAAAAAAAATTATATAAATATTTGATTATTTAGGTTCGAATAATCGGATAATCAGTCAGATCGGGTATTTTTGAACACCCCTAAATATAAATTATTAAATTTAAGTATAATCTAAACTGATATTATATTAATACTATTTATTATAAGATAAAATTTGACAACTGTAAACAATAACCAAATTTAAAAATGTGACATCCAAATGCTACTAATACTATAATCAAATGAAATTAAATGATATAATATTTTTGCATTGTATTCATCTCTTAAAATAACGTGTTTTTCACAAGATTCATCGATAGTAATATATTAATTATAAAATAATAATAGATCTCCATGTTAGTAAAACTCACATTGCTAAAATGAATAAAATATTCCTACCACGTGCATGATTTTAATTGTATTATTATTTGAACTTTCATGATTGAGAAATGTTTATAATTTGAATACATATAAATATTTTTACTTTTTCTTTGACCAATGATCTACCATTGCATTATTACACAAAGGGTTTATTTATTATCATTTTATGTGTCCACCACCACCCTTTCCTAAAGAAATATTATAAATCACTTTGAGATCTGAAAAAATATTAGATATATCAAGTTTATCATAATATCTCTGATTTTATTTAATAATAAATTTATATTTTAATTTTTTAAATGAATCTTTATTAATTTTTTTATTAGGTGAATTTTTATTTTTTTATTTTACATATTATTAAATAGAATTTTATAAATGACGTGATAAACCGAGATCATATAATAATTTATCTACCTTTTAAGTTGAAGCTTTAAGCATTTGAGTGAGGGAAAGAAATATATGGCAAGTATTATTCGGGAAAATCTTATTGATATTGTTGTTGGGAAAAATTTCTTAAAATATTGTTGTTTTAATTTTATTTTTCGAAATATGATGTTTCAACAGTTTTTAAAAGTCAGTTCATTAGATATCGACTTTGAACAGTGTTCAAAAAAAAAGTGAAAATAAAACTTTTTTCACGCGAAGATACCAAAGTCGAAGCTTAAAGGCTCTGTTTTCATCCAAAAAATTTAAACACGATTCAAAATTAATGTCTAATGGAGCCCATATTTAAACACTATTAAAACATCATTATTCCGGAAAATAAAATTATAACAACAATATTTTAAAAAATTTCCCCAACAACAATATCAATAAGATTTTTCCAGCATTATTCAGTAAGATTTTAATTCCATTTTTGTAAAAGTAGTGGGTATTGGTAAGAATGATGACCATCTACCAACCCTTCTCCACTTCATCCACTCCCTATAGACATTGGTATTGAACCCACTAGACTTGAATCCTTGAACTTAGCCTATATTTGCTCATCAACTGTGACAATAAATCTAAAACCCAATACAGGAAATCTATACATTTTATGGGACCCTCACCTTTCCTTTTATCATTTTTAATAAATCTGATAATTCAAGTATCCATATCATATTCATATATTTTAATCTATCATAATAAAGTTAAAAAATTATAAAAACAAGTCCAGCATAATCACATCAAAAAGTAATTGGATCGGTCTATATGAGTATTTTATATATTCGCGCATTCATATTTTAATGTGACTTGTATCGCAAGCAAAGGGCTTGGTGGAGAAGGAAAAATTATATCATAGGTCAGTCTCATCATTTGTCCATAGGATCAACTAATAAAAACTGTCCACTTCATCAATTTTTTCATGTCATAATTTTTTTCCAAGTGAATCTTCACTTAAAAAATTAAAAAATAATGAGGTGAACAATTTCTATTGATTGGTCTCATGGATGACGTGATAGGACTGACCCATGATATAATTTCTTGTGGAGAAGGGGTCAAAGAATAAAAAATATAATTGGGAAATAGTAGACAAAGCGGATTTAAAAATTTAATAATTAATTGATTTATTGAAATGAAATATTGTTTTTCTAAATAAAATTAAAAATTAAAAATTTTATATTATAAATAAAATAAATTAGATTAAGAGAATCGTTTCATAATAAATCTGTATAATATTCACATTATTAACCCACTTGTGAAATAATGAATCAATAATTACACTAGAAATAAATATAACCCCCTAGATTTTGTGTCCTTATGTATTGTGAGTTTAGGTTTTAATTTTATTTTATTTCTTCCACGGGTATTAACCGAATCAGATGAGATTTTATTGTATTTAGAGATAAATATTTAATCGATTTTAACAGAATTAAAAAAATAAATTTATTAAATTTACGAATTTTATTTTAGAATTTATTTTTAAAATTACTTTTTGTGTTAAATCATATATTCACTCTTATTGTTTCCTGGGACATGCCCTCTAAAATGTTGTTGTTCGAAAGGATTATGACATTCTGTTTTGTTACCGACAAGTAGGATTTTTCTAACAGCTTCTTCCTAATTATTTGTTGTTGTTTTGTTTGATATGTGATGGAAGGACAATCATTTATTTTATTTTATTGGAAATAACCATGGAGGTACACAGTATGTATCGAGTAATTTTTACCGATTTAATAAAATTATTTGATGCATTAAGATTGATGTGAGGGGGAGGATTTTTCCTTCTTTTAAGACAAATTTTCAAAATATCGTCGATAAATTTTCAATAATTTAATATTGTGTTTCTATGATATCTATACGCAAATAAAATCATATACCCGTTAAATGAATTATATAATTTAGGACATGGTTTTGAATCCTACCAACATTGATATTTTAAGAAAAAAATAGTAGAGGTTCTAAATACCCCCTAATGAAATAACAAAATAATTTTAAGATAATATGAATATAATGTCACGGAATTAGATTATTGTTTTATAATAATACACGTTTATAAAACATACTACCATCCGATGAACAATATTTCGAAGAATCTCGTAAGAAACTCCTCAACATTGTGCAGTAAATGTACAGTGTTAAATATGTCTAAAAATATAATATCATATTACAATCCATTTCATAATATGTATGTATGCAACTCTTAAATATTTTCAATTTTGCATATAATTGTTGTACTTTGGGTTCTTATCAAAAGGTAAGTTGAGAAAAATATTATGTAAGGTATGAATCAACAAGTTAAGATGAGATTCCATCATTAAGAGTGAAAGAGAAACGTAGGGACGGTAATATGTTTTGAATTCGTTGGGTTTCGACATGATCTGATATGATAGGAACATATTTTTTTATTAAAGTATTAGGTTCGAATGGGGGGTTATTATAAAAAAATAAAATTGGATCGGAATTGGGTTTAAGATAAAAATTCCCCTACCTAATTTGATACATTTATATATTTTTATTATATTTTTATGTAAAATATATAATATTTTATTAGTTTTTAGGTCAAGTCAGATTTAGTCAAATTTTTTATTAAAATATTAAGGTCAGATCAGAGTCAAATTATAATTTTTATTATATCATGTTAGAGATAAAATATATTAAGATCAGCTCGAATTAAAATCGAAACAAATATTTTAGTTTTAAGATCAAGATTAGTACGATCAAAACCCTCCCAAACCTACCCATTATCATCCCTAATCACAAACAACATGTCATGCTTTTATGTTTTATCGGTTGTTTCTTCTAAATATGTCAAGGTTGTCTCTACAAAGTGTGGAATCTTGAAGTCTCAAAGACTAAAATAGTAGTTTATCCTTTGTTGTTCATATTTTTCACCCATACTTATGTCTATCCAAGCAAAAGAAATAGCAAATTACGAAAGGGCGTGTGTAGATATTTATGTCAATTGTTTACTATTATTTTATATCGTATTTAAATGAATGGATTGATACAATCGATTTAATTGATCGAAAAGAATATAATATGTTATACTGATTTTATTGAGTGTTGAATAATCTAGAATCTTGTAATTCTGAAAAGTTGTTAGTTGGTTTCAAGTTAGTTAGACTTAACAAACTCTAAAAGCTTTTCGGTTGTGACCTAGCTGCATGTAGCCATGTATGCTCGTTCATGTATAAATATGTGAGCTAGGGTATCTATATTTTTGTATCATTGATAATAATGTTTTATCTTCTTTATCAGTTTTATAAGTTTTTCTAATATGGTATCTTTTGCCGGTGGTCTTAGAGCCTGATTCGTTTTTCACTCGAGGTTGGTTGGTGTATTGGTTTCTTCTTCTCCAGCTTTTGTTCCTGCGATTTCTTGTGAGTTTGCTTGATTTTGGGAAATCTCTGCTGTTAGTTCCATGCAATCTCAAGCATCTGGTGAACTTTCCAAGAATACCAAGATGTTCACCAACAAACGTGTTAACATTGTTTTTGATGAGTTGAACTTCCTCCTATCATGGAAGCAATAAATTCTCCTAACTATCAGGAGTTATCGCCTAGAAAGATTGGTGACTGGTACAACCAAACCACCCTTAAAGACTGTGTTGAATGACCAAGGTGAAACAGTGGTCAATGAGGATTATGAGGTCTTCATTGCTCAAGATAATGCACTTATTTCGCGGTTATTTTCCATGATAAGTGCAAGTTTGATTTCTCAATTTATTGGAGATGAAACTGCAGTCATAGTTTGGAACATTGTCCTCAAATTCTTTGCTAATAAATCAACAACCAGTGCCATGGGTCTCCATTGTAAACTTCACTCCATTCGGAAAGATGAGAGTATGAGGTCCTATCTTACACAAATTAAAGAGGTGTGTGATGCCCTCTCTAGTTGTGGTAGTTTAGTCTTTAAGCTGATCGCAACTATATTGAATGATCTTTCAGTTGAATAGCATTCATTTAAAGACATTGTTACAACAAGTAAAAATTTGTTTTCTTTAGATGGAGTCAAAACTATACTCGTGGATGCAGAAGCCCAATTGAAGAGATTCAATACTCAACATGTCTTACCAGTGCTTAGAAACATAGCACAGATGCAATTACCTACTGTTAATCACATTCGTTGTGCTCATCCCAATCAGAATCCAGGAATGATACCAATGATAGCCAATGTAGCTCATGTGCAAAGCCCCAATATCAATCAAGGGGACGGTTTTATCAGAATATTGAAGTAAGGACAGTGTATCGAGGAAGAGGTCGTGGTTGTCTGCGACTTTAGTGCCAATTGTGTGAAAAGAATGGTCACTCAGCAGATCGCTACTGGCAGCAATTCAAAAAAGACTATGCTAGAGTCTTGACCAATAATACTCATATATCAAAGGATCTGGCTAATGTGAATATGACTTCAGCCTATGATGAACAGTCGTGTCTTTGTTGTTGTGGAACTGTCTATGTCAATCTAGAAACTACATCGGATAACTGGGTGATACATTCAGGAGCGACCCATCATGTTACTCCAGATGCTACCAAAGTAGGCAACAGCACTGAATATACAGTAACAAGTAAGTTACTCGTGGGTAATGGTCATGGTTTGAACATTTCTAAAACGGGTTCTACCTTTTTTAGCACTGATTCTCGTAGCTTGGTTATCAGTAATTTGTTTCATGCACCTTCAGTAACTAAGAACCTACTTTTTATTTTAAAGTGTGCCAAGGACAATTAGATATTTTTTGAGTTTCATGCGAGTGAGTACTTGATTAAAGAGGAGAAGACTGAAGACATTCTGCTATGAGAAAAAGAAAAGAAAGGTTTATATCATTTTGATGTTTGTACTGTTCAGCCTAGTAGTAATGTTGATAGAGCTGAAGCTAATCTAGCTAGTGTCTCATCTGATGTGTATGAATTGTGGCACAAGAGGCTTGATCATCCTACATATGTACCACTTGTTCAAGTTTGTAAAACAATGAATTTGAATGTTGCTAATCTAGCTAGTGTCTCATCTAATGTTGATATAACTGTTTGCACAGCTTGTAGAATAAGCAAAAGTCATGAGTTTCCTTTTAAGTCAAGCAATACAGTTTATGATACACCCTTTCAAGTTGTGTTCTCTAATCTTTGGGGACCTTCGTATCTAGAATCAAATAGATTTAAGTACCATATATCTTTTGTTAATAGATACTCTCGATACTGTTAGGTGTATCTTCTCAAGACAAAGGACAAAGTTGTGTCTGCCTCCATCTATTTCATAAAATGGTCTAGAATCAGTTTAATGCTTCGATAAAAGAAGTCCAAACTAACTGGGGAGGTGAGTATTGTGTGGTTTCTCCAGTTCTACAAACTTTGGGCATCAAACATAGACTATTATACCCTCATACATCTGAGCAAAATGGTATCGTTGAAAGGAAGCATAGACATGTTATTGAGACAACTCTAGCCTTGCTTGCCCAAGCATCTCTTCCCTTTCAATTTGGTTCTTTGTTGTTACCGCTGCAGTGCACTTAACAAACAGAATGCCTTCTACATTCTTGCAAGGAGTCTCACCATTTGAAAAGCTGCATCACAATCCGCCTCAATATGATTATCTTAAAGTGTATGGTTGTCGTTGCTTCCCATATTTAAGGGCCTATCAATCTCACAAACTAAGTTTTCAATCAAAAGCTTGTACATTTTGGAGCTATAGTTCGAATCACAAGGGCTACCAATATCTTGCCCCAGATGGTAAACTTTACATCTCGACACATGTTATTTTTGATGAACATATGTTTTCTTTTGCAGAAAGCAAGCCTGGAGGGTTGGCCACAAGACCAGTTGTTCATCCTACTGCCTCAATAGGAGTGTTTCTTGTAATTGATGGTGCTGTTAGGGTTTGTATGGGGCCTGCTCCCTTGTAGTCAAATGGATCAAGGTCCTATGAGCCTCAGCCAGCAGGGGTAAGCTCAAGTAGTATTGGTGAACCTCTTACGAATATTGTGGATCGTGAAACTCTAGATAGAGAATCTGTAATAAATTCTCCTCGTCCCTTCCTTGATTTGATGAGTCCTGTACCTCAGTATAGTTATACTGAGTCTCAGTCAGAGACTCGTGGGTCTAATGTGGTCTCTCAAAATTTGCCTAATGAACCTGATCAATAGGTTACTGTTGCATCCAAACAAGTTGAATCAACTCATATTCCAGATATTGCTAGGGGAGATAGTGAATCTCATCTACAAGTGACTCGGATCAACAAGTTCAAAGTGTGCCAGCACAACCTCCAAGTAATATTCACCATATGATTACTAGAAGCTAAGGGTGTAAATGAACAGGGTGTTCGACGAGCTACTCGTGAATCATTCGTATAATGTTCGTTTATTAAGTTAAATAAACGAGTATGAACAAGTATTTTATGTTTGATTAATAAACTAACGAACACGAACATAAGTCCGTTCGGCTCGTTTATGTTCACGAACAAACTTGTTTATGTTCGTTTATAAGCTTGTTTATATACTCATTTATAAGCTCGTTTATAAGATTGTTTATGTTCTTTTATATACAAACGCTAAACAAACATGTTCATAAACACTAAACGAACATGTTCGTAAATGCTAAATAGACAAGTTGATTAATATATACAAACGAACTCATTCGCGAACTCTTAACGAACATGTTCATAAACATTAAACGAACAAATTATTGAATATATAAACGAACACATTCATGAATGTTAAACGAACACGTTCGTGAACGTTAAACGAACACGTTCGTGAATATTAAACGAACCAAGCCCGAACACGATAAAAAATAAACGAACCAAGCTTGAACATACTATTAAAAATTTAAACGAACACGAACAAAGTTTGAACATCTTCAAAAATAAATAAATGAACACGAACATACCCTTTTCCATTCAAGCTCGATTCATTTACACCCCTACTAGAAGCAAACGCGGGATCTACAAGCCTAAGACCTTCATGAATTCGATCAATAATAAGCTCTCAGAACCTGATTCTATCCGGGAGGCATTTCAACTTTCTCACTAGAAAGCTGCCATCTTGGATGAGTATGAAGCTTTCATGAGAATGGTCCTTAGTCCCAACACCAGAAGGGAGAATCATAGTTGGGTGTAATTGGTTATTTTAGATTAAAAAGAATGTTGATGGGTTTGTGCAACGATACAAAGCGAGGTTAGTGGCAAAAGGATATTCTCAAGTACTTGGACAAGACTTCTAGGACACTTTCAGTCCTGTGGTGAGAGCAGCTACAATCAATGTTGTTTTGTCTTTGGTTGTGCATCATAAGTGGCCTCTAAGACAAGTAGATGTGAATAATGCCTTCTTGAATGGAGAGTTACATGAGGAAATGTACATGAAGCAACCAGAAGGCTTCAAGCAGACAACATAAGATTGATCCAGGTTGGTGTGTAAGCTACAAAAGGCTTTGTATGGACTTAGGCAAGCCCCACGAAATTGGTATGCAAAGTTGAAGGATTTTCTGATAGAAATTGGTTTCATAGGATCACGAGCAGACACTTCCTTGTTTATCACAAGAAAATCAGGTGCAATATTATATGTCTTGGTCTATGTTGATGACATAATAGTACCAGGAGAGTCAGTAAAGGAAATCGAAAAAATTGTGACATTGTTAAGAAAGAAATTCTCTTTTAAAGATCTTGGAGAGCTGAACTACTTCCTAGGTATGAATGTGATCAAGGTAGGAAATTCGATTATGCTAAGTCAAAGAAAGTACATTGTAGAACTTCTTGAGAAAGCACACATGAAGAAGGCAAATTCCACACCCACACCTATGATAACCTCACTTAAACTTTCACAAGAAGCTGAAAGTCCATTGAAGGATATCACAAAATATAGAAGTATCATAGGTGGATTACTCTATGCATGTCATACACGACTCCATATTGTTTGTAATGTTAATAAGCTTGCTCAGTTTATGCATAAATCATGTAAACAACACTTAGCAGCTGCAAAGCATGTGCTACAATATCTTAATGGAACACTGGACTTTGTGTTGTTATTCTCACCAACTGACACACATTGTCAACTTGTTGCCTTCACAAACGCAGATTGAGGTGGTAGCTTGGATGATAGAAGGTCAATTTCAAAAAATTATGTGTATCTAGGAGGTAACCTGGTTGTTTGAAACTCTAAGAAATAGAAGGTTGTGTCTCGTTCGACAATAGAAGTAAAATATAGAGGTTTGACAGATGTAACCTCTGAAGTTACATGTCTAAGTATCCTACTTGATGAAATGTATGTGAAGCTTAAAGAGGTGCCTGTAATCTGGAGTGACAACTCTGGTGCCATTGTTATGAGTGCCAATCTGATTTATCATTCTAAATCAAAACATGTCGAGCTAGATGTCCACTTTGCGAGGGAAAAAGTTGCCGTCAACCTACTCAAAGTGAATTATGTGCCTGCAAAGCACCAAATTGCTGATGGAATGACTAAAGTACTCTCAAGAACATATTTTGTAAGATTTCGATAAAAACTGGGAGTGTTTTCAACCACTGAGGTTGAAAATAGAAGAAGTAGGGAGGATATTGAGTGTTGAATAATCTAGAAGCTTGTAATTCTGGAAAGTTGTTAGTTGGTTTCAAGTTAGTTAGCCTTAACAAACTCTAGAAGATTTTCGGTTGTGACCTAGCTGCTTACAGCCATGCATGCTCGTTCATGTATAAATATGTGAGTTAGGGTATCTGTATTTTTTGTATCATTGATAATAAGATTTTATCTTCTTTACCAGTTTCATAAATTTTCTAATAGATTTCATCTCTAATTTGATTTTTTTTTATCTTTTTTATATAATAAGATGGTTAAAAGGTAATAAAAGTTTGATTTAATATGGGATGCGTAAGAACCTATGTCTCGAATTATTATAAATTTCATAGTTTTAATTAAGGAAAATGACAAGAAAAAAACAAAAAACAAATAAATTAATGTACTTCAAATCATATTGTAATAAACTAATTCCTTGTAAATTTAGTGAATAGAATTCCATCAATGCTTGTGAGAGTGACAATAAATTACAAGTGTATAATGTTTCACATATTCTACTTTGGGGAGTCCAACATATTATATATATATATATATATATATATATATATATATATATATATATATATATATATATTGTAAAGATCATATGCGTTTGTAAGGTAAATCAAGTCAAAGAGGACCATGATGATGATGTTGATGATAATGGGTGGAAGCAAAGCAAGCTAGCCCTCCAGCATCTCCTTCTCCCATCAATCTTTCCAACTGATCTCTTGCCTCCTGGACTTTTTCCCTCTGAAAATTGTCATTCATTTTCATAAAAAATATATATATATATACATACATGCATATGCATATATGTATCTGTATATATACTTTCAAGCTATAGATATACCTGTAATCTTTCCATGTCATCCGAGTCTGAGTTGAAGTCATAAAAAGTGCTTGCTGCTGTTAGCTTCATCGAAAGAAACTGCAGCATTTCAAAAACAGTCAAAAAAAATAGGAAGGTTATTTAAGACCAGTGAATCTATATTACAATCCATGCATGCATGTATGTATCCATTCATCCATGTATATACATAGGAAAAAGATGAATGAATAAGTATTCTTTCTTTCAACTGACCTCAACTTGGTTCTGTAAGGACTGGACATAATTGATTATCTCATCTAACATGACTGCCATGCCCATGGTCTGCGATTAATCAACACACATTAATAAATGGAAATATTTCCTACTTTTGATGATATATGTAATAATTTTACCTTGTAGCATCCTGGGACAATATCTTGCAAGCACCTTAGCCTCTCATTTATTTTCCCTCTTCTCACCTGATTAATAAAAACAAAAGGAAAAACATCATTTTCAATTGGTCGGAACAAATGGATCAATTAAACTTCAGAGATCTCAATTATTTCTTGAGAAATCTTACCCTTTCTGCCAAACTATGACTATCAGTAGCTTCACCTCTTCTGGCCCTGACATGAACAACATCTTTTGGCTTGTTTTCTTCCTTTTCTGTAACTTTGGCTCTTTTCCCTCTCCCATAATTCTTCATATCAAACAAAACCCAGATAAAAAATGAAGTAAAAATTTAAAAAATGGAGAAAAAATGTATAGAATATATACTTACATTTTTTCTCTTGTTCCAGCTTTTAAAAGGTTGTGAAGATGTTGAATTCCCAGAACTATTTTCCGACACGTCCAGTGATTTTCTCTTGTTGCTTTCATGGATTTCGTTTTTAGCAGTGATAATGGGTAGTGCTGACTGAGAAACTGAGAGTGTTGCAGTTAAATCTTGATTGGTATCATAGAAAAAACCAGGTGGATTTTCCCTGCAGTTTCCCAGAATTTGAGTACCTTGGTTGCCGAAGAAGCTTTCATTGGAGAAGGGGAAGATGCTTTGAAAATTCATGGCAACTGGATTGACTATGGCACTTTGGTTTAGCACTCCACTAAGTGATGACTCCATGGTAGTAGGATCGATATCAAAGAAAGAAAATGATTGTCTAAAATTCTGTAAATCTGATTTGAAATCAGCCATATGGAACTTATGAGAGTTTTCGTTTCCTTATTCTTTTCAAATGGGTGTTTGCCTAATGAGATGGGACTTGTGCATATTTATAGAGTGGGATCAATGTATTCAATATGCATGTGATTTTTTTCTTTTCTTTTTTCACTCTTAAATTTTAGGTAAAGTACAATTATAGTCACCTAATTATAAAAATAATTGAATTATTTATTAATATTTTAAAAATTATAAAATTTTAATTATCAAATTTATCAAGTTGTATAGAATGATTATTGAATGTTTTAAAATAATCAGTGGCGAATCTAGAAAATTATCATCGATTGGGCTAATTTTAATTAATCCAGCCGATTTAATTAGTAATAGAATATTTTAATATAATTTATATATGATTTTAAAATTTAAATTTTGTTAATCAGTAAACTTAAATTTTTTTATTATCATATTCAAAAAAATCTTTTATTATTTATATATTTATTTAAATAAAATTGATGTATTTCATTAAAAAAATTATGTATAAATTAATTGATTTTTTTAAAATATAAATTTAAATCTATTTATTTAAAATTAATTAATTTCAACAAAAGTAACATGAAAATATATTATATTTTTATTTTTTAAATTTATTTTTCTAAAAATATTAGATATGAGTTATAGTCTTTTACTAAAAATATATATTTTAAAATATAATTTTGATCTTAATTTTAATTATGTTTTGTTGTTTGTATTTTATGATATTATATAATAGGATAAAACCTTAACAATGCTCAAAAAATTATTTTTTAAATATATTTAATTAATTAATAATTAAAATATATTTAAATAATTTTTTAAAAATAATTATATAATATTTATAAAATGTAATAAAAATATAAACAATCTCATTTTTTATTTTTAACTTTTACTTTAACTAAATTTTATTTCTTAAATTATTTCAAGATTTAAAAATAAATTAATCTTTTATATTGGGCTATTTTTTTATTCTTACATATCTAAAACCTAATTTACATTAATATTAAAATATAAATAAATAACTTTTATTTGTGCATAGGGTGGGCCTAGGCCTAGGTAGGCGTAGGCCCAGATTCGCCACTAAAAATAATACAATAATTTGATTAAATTAATGATCATTTTATAATAATTTAATAAAATATAATTATTTTATAATTTTAAAAAATATAAATTAATTATAACTTACCACGAATAAGCATTTGACCCACTTTTATTTTACATATATATTTTTAGATTTTTTTATGATTAAAATATTTTTAATAATAAAAAATCCAATTAGACATTTAGTTGGGTAGTTATAATTAATTTTTATTTTTTTATAATTGTTACTAAATTTTATTAAATCCATAAAAAATATTATAATTAGAATGAATTCGGAAAAATTAAAAAAAATAAAGAAAAGTAAAACATTTTCTATGGAGATAAGAATACCATCAAAATTCAGAAGCTTGTTGAATCTCCTTGTCTCTGTCCAATTAAGGCACATAACGGGTGAATAAAGAGTGATGAGCGATCTAAACCATCAGGCAGAATATTTCGCTACCCAAGACTAATTATATCGGTACATAACCATCAACCAAGTGGAGATCTAACCATCAATGACCATCAATAAAATCATAGTAAAAAACTCGTATCAATTCGAATCTTTATAACAATCGACTGCTAGGGTATGTACTCTAAATGTATCATTATATAAAAAATTCTATAACATACAAAAGCACATATAATTTAAATATTATTTATAATAATCATTAAATATTGGGAGGGGGAGGGGGTTATCATGTGCACCACAACCAATGTTATGATTGCTTCAATAAGTGCATTTGGACATAAAATGTGCATATCAAAAGTATTTGCTTTAGTGGTTACAAGATGTGAATCTTTGATCAACTATACATTGTAACCATACAAATAGTCATAGAATATAATTTTTTTCATTATTTAAATACAAATATTCAATAAATATCAATTTGAGGATACATTTTTTTTTAAAAGTTGCGGATACACTTATCAATTGGGAAATGGCCATCATTTTCCATGTACCATGATAAATATTAAGATTTAATAAATTGGATGTTTGTTTGCTTCATGGAACTTACATACATGATTGATCTTAGTATATAGTTTATACAAACATAGATATTACAACAAAAGCAATTGGTTAATATATATATAGGGTGTTCAATCGGTCGATTCGATTAATCGACCGAATCGAACTTTCAAATTTTTATTAACCAATTTTTTTGTATTAAACGTTAATCGAACTGAAATTTTTCAAAAAAAAATTATTCGAACCGAAAAAAGTTCAGTTAATTTGATCGATTAATTTGGTTAACCGAACTTTTAAAAAAATGGATAAATTACACAAATGATCACTAAACTACGTTAAAATATTTTTTTAGGCAGTGAACTTTCGAAATTATAAAAAAACATTAGACTTATCGAATTATTACATTGATTCATCGTACGTTATAAATTATTGATAAATATTAAAAATTTTAATAATTATTTTTTAATTTAATAAATTTAATTATTGTTTTATGCTAATTTTATAAAGTTTAATAACCATTTTATAATTTTTAAAAGTTCAATGACCAAAAATAATTATATAAAAAATATATAAAAATAATATATAAAAATTTCGGTTAATTCAGTTAATTAACCGATTTCGAACTGAATTAATCGATAATCGTAATTTTAAAAAGTCATTAACCGTTAATCGATCTAATCTAAAATTAACCGAACGACTAACCGAAAAAATTCAGTCGATTAATTCGATTAATCAAAATTTTGACTGCTCTATGTATATTATTCTTTTGATAATAATATGTCTTGTATTTGAGTCTGGTGACTTAGGGTAAAGTCATATATCTTGAATTATATTTTTATAAGGGTTGAAAAATGTATTTTTTAAGCTTTTAATTCTATAATATTTTGAAAGATAAATTATTTTTTTCATTTTAAAGAGTTAAAATATAATTTTATTGCATAATAACTTAAAAATTTATATTTTTAGAGGGATTAGTTGTTAATTTTACTAATTAGAGATATTATCCCCGTCAAGTTCTAAATTCACCTCTAAAACAGGTGTCTCGAGGATCTTTGTTTTTTACTTTTTATATTATTTTATATATCATTAATAATTTTATGTCACGTATATTATCAATAAAATATAAATAATTATTAAAATCATAATAATTAAATTATTAATAAGACCGAAAAAAACTGACAAATTTTGTTGGGGAGTGATGAGTAAATTTCATTTAAATTTGAATTCGAGGTGAACTTAAACTTGTGCCCGACCATTGTTGGACGTTTATGTGCCGACCTCTTTGGCTTTTTCATGGATGAGGATCGAACAAGTTGCATGCATGGGCAACCTTTCCATTGCCACTGTTGTTTTGGTCGATGCATTTCATTTTCTTGTCCGTATATCAAGTAATAAAGATGGAAAAAAAGGATACAATTATATAATTCAGCTTTATACTGATAAATGATTATTTAATGAGCGTAAATCGATGATTGAAATTAAAAATTATAAATAATAATTTTTTATAAAAATTTAATTACAATCATCAATTATATTCATTTAATGATCTTATATAAGTGTAGAATTCTTTGGTTTTTACGCAGTATAAGTAGGTCATATCTGATATCAACTTAAAGTGTGGTCCCAATGAAAAAATAATAATGTTCATCGATCGAATTTAAGTAACTTTTTTTTACGGTAGGTTATCTTATTAAAGGGTTAAAAATTATGAATATATATTATTTTATAATCATCTTAAAAAAAAATCATTTTCTATTGGCAATCTAAATCATTAATCTTCACTCATTTAATGATAAAAATATGTAAAATTTAAAAATTTTACGTTATATCTGCATATCTTACCTCATAAATATATAACGATTTCTCAATGTCATATTTATTTATTCATTCATGCACCGCGTCTTTTAAAATTTACAATTTTAGTGTTAATTTTAATAAATAGTCGTGAAATGATAAATCGTGTTATCAATTGTTATATTACACGTAAGTTGTAGATATAAACTTCGTTTTTTATTACAGATTCTAAACTTCACCTGAGGATGCAACAATCATTTTTAAAAAATTATAAAATACAATTATTAATAAATGCTCGTTTGGGTGTTATAAAAAGTGGGTAAATGTTCGTTTAAACTACTAAATAAAAAATACAACCTTAATTCATGTTCTCCAATTTGATAATTTAAGTCTTATAATTTAATTATATTGTCTCTATTATTTAGATCAAGGCACAAAATTTAAATTTTAAAAAATACAAAGATTAAAATCAATCAAATTAGAATACACGGAGTGACACATACTTTGATCTTTCTTAATAAAATCAAAACTTTCTACCATTATTTTATAAAGAAACAACCACCCATAAATCAACATGAATAGAAATTATATAGTAATGGAATTGAACCAAAATAAAAATAAAAATAAATTAACTCAATCCATGTGAGCTGTGTGTTTGGTAAGTGGGCAAAAGGCATTTAAGCTTTGCTTCTACTAAAGGCATAGATTTCTAGGCTTCCTTAACAAACCCAGTGATAGTGGTATGAGTTTATATAGACTATGACCTATAAAACATAGGAGTTGGAAGGTTTCATTTTATGAAATTGAAGCCATTTGCCCAAATTTGGACATGGTTTGAAACTAAGGGTAGCTAGTAGGATTTGGTGCCTATTGAAGGATGGATTTCCCAGTAGTTTACTACTTGTGTATTGCATTTTAGCCACAAATTCACCTCTCTTGAAAAGGGTTTGTTTGACTTATAGAAAAGACGATTAATTTTAGGCACAAGTCATTGGGAAATGGAAGTATAGAAGTACACGTTTGTTCCAAGTTATGAGGTACATTTACCTTTAGAATCTTAGAACTATTGACAGGTAGAAAAGGGAAAGAAAGGAAAAGAATGGGCCTAGACGGTTAGGAGGGGATGGTACTGTTTAAAATTTGAAATTTATATATGAATTAATTTATTTTAAAAATTTGTATTTTCTAATTAAAAATCTTTGTCACCTTAAAAATTTATAAATTTATCTTTTAAAATTTTATAGGTTCATCTTTAATACAAAGTCTTGAGTCTTTCCTTGAAAGAAAGGGTATTTTCTATATAAAAAATTATGGTATTGGATAAATATGATTAAATAATTTAGGTTTAACCGTCAAATAGGTATCTAAATCATGTTTATTTTTTAGTTAAGTATCCAAATTATTTTTTGAGTTAAATAAGTGTCTAACGTTTTATTCTATAATCTATTTAAGTTTTTTCGATAATTTCCAACATTAAAAAACATGTGACATTTCTTAAAATATCTAAAATCAAATTAAAAAATAAATAAAATTATTTATTTTTTAAAAAATCTATAAGTTTTCTAGATTTCATCAAACAACCCCATATTCCAAAATCATCAACTCTCTAAAACCTAATTCTTGATTTGGACTGATTTTATCTTCGATTGTCACATCGTCGTTCACTATATCAATCAATGTATCATCATGACCATTTTCTTACCTATTCTATCATCAAAAATTGATACATATCATGCGAAACATTAAAATTGTCGAATAGTTTTTTGAATGATTCGTGATAAATAATGGCAGAATAAACGCCAATGAAAATGAAAATGATCAAATTTGAGGGTTTATTGATTTTGGGACTACTTTTAGAATATTTGAAAATTTTAGGATATATTTTTTATTTTATTTTATTATTTTTATTTATTTATAATATAATTTAAAATTTTTTAGATGATCACACATATTTTTAACAATGAGAATTAAACATATATTTGATTAAAAATAATTTAAACATGTAACTAAGAAAAACATAATTTAAGCATATATTTAATTATTAAACCTTATATAAATTGTAATTTGTGGTGAAATATTGAGGTCCAGTATAAAATATAATTACCCTTATAGTTTGAAAACCACATAAAATTAAAGCTGAAATCATGATAAAATATTAGGGGCATGATATAAATCATAATAGAATCTAACAAAATTTAAAAGTATTATGCTAAAAAATACTTAAATACACAAATCCAATCTATCATAACAGATCAGCAAATAATTAGAGAGGAATTCATATTCATTCTTACTGCGAGACTTATTTTTATTGATGTTAATCATTAAAATGATGGTTCCGTGGTAACTGCAAAAACTAAAAAAATAAAAATAAAAATTACAACTTTATACGTAAAATGTTAATCTCGAGTTTTTTTGTTTTTACTGACGATTGTTGTAATTACTGAAAAATTAAGGAGTGAGGTCGAGTCGCCACTGTTGGTAATGTTCAAGGGAATAAGAGCATGTAACTCTATCTTTTTAATACGTGTATTTAACACGTACCATACGTGTATTATTTTTTTATGGAAATACGGAAGATTTTTTATTTTATCTTTCTAATATTGAAAAATATTTTCTGCTCTAGTACATTTTTAAACTAGACCTGGATCCGAGAACTGAAAATCGAATCGATTTATCCGAATCAAACCTGAATGAATCTGAACAAGATGATCCTAATGTGATCCGTAACCCGAACTGAAATTGAAACCGAAACCGATCTAAATTCTAAAAGAACCGATATAGACACGTAACTGATTTTCACCCGAACTAATTTTCACCCGAACCGAAAGCAACCCAAAATTAACTTGCTCAAAACTGATCTAAACCGAACATCAATCCGATTTTAACCCGATAATTGAGTCAAAATGAACAAATAATTTATTTTAAACCCGAAATAAATAATTTATTTTTACGATTTTAATCTGAATCCATGTATTTACAAAAATAACATTAGCCCTTAAATTACCAATATTGCCTTTACTCGAATAAAAACCGAGGCAAAAAATTCAAAACAATTTCAATACGAAATGTCATAATCCTTGTTCATCCTACACCATTCTTCAAATTTTTGTGACATTTCAAGGTCAAATGATTATCCAACTTTAAAATCGAAAATTTTCCTTTTATAGCTTTTCACGCAAATCTTGTACCGAAAATTTGATTCCCACTATTTTTCTTGTACTAATGTGAACTATTTATTTATGGAATAAAATAATTATTGAAAATGTTATCAAGTTGGTCTTTATACTTTTTCCTCTTTTCACTTTTATCCTTAAACAAATAAAAAGATATATTTTTATAAGAATATATGATTAATTCTCTATATAATATACACGATTAGATTCATACTCAAGTCCAACTCAAACCAAATTAACCCGAAAATTCAAAGATTGACCCGATTTGAACCGATCCGAATGACCCGATATTGACCAGAATAAAAAAAACGATCCGATATTGACCTGACCCAGAACAACTGATCCGATATTGATCCGAATCACCGATCCGATATCCGAATCGAGTCGAATTATCATATAACAGAATTAAAACCGAAACCCGAACCGATCAGAAACGAATACAAACAAACCCGAAATGAATCAAACCGAAATAATCCGAACAACCCGTTTACCACCTTTACTTTAAACCAAATTAACGGTCTTATGTTGGATTGAAATTAGAATCTTTATAATTACTCGATAATTGCTTCATAATTGGCAATCTTAATTGCCTTAATTTGCGTGAGAATTGAATCAA
Organism: Abelmoschus esculentus; assembly: GCA_035048815.1. Lineage (NCBI taxonomy): Eukaryota > Viridiplantae > Streptophyta > Magnoliopsida > Malvales > Malvaceae > Abelmoschus > Abelmoschus esculentus. The sequence continues at coordinate 11,879,050 of JAUCBN010000007.1, read as the reverse complement.
ATTGTGGCAATTTTAAATTGCCTTAATTCACATATTGATACCACATGTTTTATGTGAACGAATTTGGGCTTGTTTCCAAGCTTTATTCATCTATAACAACTGTAAATTAAGGATTGAATTTGAGCAGATTTTAGGAACGGTTTCTTTAATTGATTTTTAATATTATTGCCTTTATTAATAATTTATTTTGGACGTAATTATCCTTTGTTTTTCACTATAAAAAGAGCACATGTTAGCTTATTTTATATATTCTTAACATACTACAAAAAAAATTGTGTTTTTACATAGTCCATTTTTCTATTGCTTTCAAAAACAAAATCGTTCTTGAGTTTTCTTTTAATTGAGAACCAATACCATAAAATTCGTTCCTTGTTTCGGGTGTACGAAATAAAGGAAAGACTGTCTAATCTCGGAGGATAATTTGCCTCTAGCAATAATTACACTCATTGGGGCAAATCTATTTCTAAGGTAGTTGTGTTAACCATGACATAGTTCAGTATTTTTTTGTTTATTTTATTTTATATCCATTCAGTGTTAACGTCCTAGTTTTGCAGTCTATATTTCCTATAATTTAGAAACAAAATTTACTTGAAAATGTCAATCCAATCGAGCAAGCATGTTCTAGACCTTTCAAAGCTCGATGCACTTGACGAATTTAACTATCGAAGATGGTCCTAAAGAATTATGATATTCTTTGAGCAGCTGGATCTATACTACGTGTTGATCAATCCAGAGCCAACACAACCAATTGCTGATGTGGTTGATGCCCTTATCACCAATGAGGATCTTATAGTCGTTCAAGTGTCCAATCAAAAATTCTAAAAAGACAACAAGACGGTTTGAGGTCATCTCCTCAGTCGCATGTCGAATAAATTATTTGATATGTTTCGTAAGGAAAGGAGTGCCAAACTAATCTAGGATACTCTCAAGAAAAAATACGGATTTGACGACGTAGAGATCAAGAAATACAAGGTTGGCGAGTGGCTAAAATTTCAACAGACGTAAAGCCAATAATGGAACAAGTTCATGACTATGAGAAGCTTGTGCCTGACATCATTTTGGAAGGGATGAAGATGTGCAAGGTGTTACAAGCCAACGTCTTGATTGAAAAGTTACCTAATTCATGGTCTGACTATCATAATTCTCTCAAACACAAAAAGAGAGATATGAAGATCGTAGAATTAGTGGCCCATATGAAGATTGAGGAGGAAAACTAGTTAAAAGATAAGGTTTCTGACTCTAGTCAATATTCTTTGAAAGCTAATCAGGTTGAATTTGGTAGTGTTAGGTTTTAAATTTAAATTAAAGAAAAAGATAAACCAAAAAAATACTAAACCCTAAAAGGCTACAAACTTCAAGAATCCAGAAAAGGAGAAAATCCAAGGCAAGGTGGTCAACTGTATGTATGTGGACAAGCTGGAAACAAAGCATATCAGTGCTAACAAAGATCAGACCGCCAGAACCAAACACAACTCAACATTATCGAGAATACCAATGATATCATTAAAGTTGTGATTTCATAAGTGAATTTGGGGGAAAACAACATCGGGTGGGTCGTGGACATTGGTTCTTCAAGACATTTCTGTGAAAAAGGAGTTGTTTACTGAGTTCGAATCTGTAGACAAGGGAGAGCAAGTTTATATGGGGAACTCCAGCAGCTCAGATATGCAAGGCAAAGGGAAAGTTTTTCTCAAATTGATATCGGGGGAAAGTTAAGCTTTAAGCAATGTCTTTTATGTACCCGCCTTACGTAGAAATTTAATTAGTGATGGATTATTGAATAAGGCGGGCGTTAAACTAGTTTTCGAAGTAGATAAACTGATACTTTCCCAAAATAGAGATTATGTAAGGAAATATTTTTTTACAAAATTGTTTACTAGTAATCGAAACCCAATTTAATGAAAATAATTAAGCCATTACTTTTGCTTATATTGTTTAGACTTTTGATATATAGCATGCTAGATTAGGACATGTGACCCTACAGTCGCTTAAAAACTCATGAAATTGAAGTTAATTCCTAATCTAAAAGATAATAGCTTTAACAAGTGTGAAATTTGTATAGAAGCTAAGCATACTTAACTGAGCTTTAAGATAATTTCTAAATGTAGATTTGATCTTTTAGAACTTATACGTATTGATCTAGCAAACTTTAGAAACTATGAGAGTAAAAGAGGAAAACACTACTATATAACCTTTGCAGATGATTACTCTAGATACACAAAGGTTTATCTCTTAAGAAAAAAGACGAAGAAGAAAATTTCTTTCTTATTCATAAGGTAGAAGTTGAAAATCAACTTGATAGGAGAATAAAACGCGTTAGATTCGATAGAGGTAAAAAAAATACGGGTCTAATTTTCTTAAAAAGGTGTGTGAGAAGAATGGCATAATACATGAGACCTTTGCTCCATATTTTCCTTAACAAAATTGCATTGTCGAGAGGAAAAACAGAACTTCAAAAGAGATGATGAACTCATTGTTGATAAGTTCTGTGTTATATGATAATATGTGGGGGGGAGTCATTCTCTCAGCTAATCATATATTGAACTGAGTACATCATAAAATATTAGATTGTACCCCATATGAATTATGGAAAGAACATGCACCAAATTTACAATACTTGAAAGTGTGAGGGTTTCTGGAAAAAGTAGGTTTGCCTGACTATAAGAAGACCACTATCGGTCCTAAAACCTTTCATGTAGTGTTTATAGGGTATGTTATAAATCGTGTCACATACACTAAACATTAAGATATAACGAGAAAATCATACTATTGCTTGTTCTAGTATTTCTATAAAAATGACTTTAGAATTTGAAATAGAACCTAGAAGAACTAAGAGACAAAAGGTATCCATTACTTTTAGACCGAATTTTATAACTTCTTTTATTACAGAAATTAGTGATTTAGACATTATATTTGAACCTATAGGATAATCTTTTCTTTCAGATGAAGATCCAAAGACATATAATGAAGCTATAAGTTCAATTTATGTTAGTTTTTGGAGAATTGCTATTAATGATAAACTAGAGTCAATTAAATCTAATCACACTTAAGAGTTGGTTGATTTGCCTAGAGGGTTTAAACCTATCAGGAACAAATGGGTCTTTAGAAAGAAATTAAGAAAAGATGAGTTAATCCAAAAGTATAAGGAAAGACTAATATTTAAATGATTCACTCAGAAGTTTGGTATTGACTTCTTTGATAGTATTCTCCTGTGACAAAAATCTTAATGATTCGTGCCTTGTTTGCGATTGCATCTATTCATAAATTTCATGTATATCAAATGGATGTAAAGACTAAGTTTTTGAATAGAGATCTAGACGAGGAGATCTATATTTAGCAACCATTAAGTTTTGAGACACCTGGTATGAAAGGCAAAGTGTGTAGACTTAAAAAGTCTCTTTAAGACTTTAAACAAGCTTCAAAATAGTGGTACAAGAAATTTCATAAATCCATTTTAAGTTTTGATTTTATTGTTAATGAAGCAAATGCATGTGTGTATTTAAAGATATTTGGAACTTATTGCTTCATCATAAGTTTATATGTATATGACATGTTAATATTCAGTACTAAGATTGAATCCACTAACAAAATGAAAAATTTCTTATCCAATAAATTTGAGATGACTGATTTAGGAGAGGTCGATGTGATATTAGGAGTAAAAGTTGCCAAAACTGAAAAAGATTTTTCTTTAAGCTAAACACATTATATTGAGAAAGTGTTAAAGAAATTTGACAGTTTTGATGTTAATCATGTACGAACTCTTTATGAATCTAGTTTACATATCTTTAATAATAAAGGAAGTGGTGTTTTCCAAGAAGAGTATCCTAAAATTATTGGAAGCCTAATGTTCTTAATGAACTATACTCGGCCTAATATTCCTTATGTAGTGAGCAAATTAAGAAAATATACTCATAATCTTAGTAGTGAACACTAGATTGCACTTAAACGCTTACTAAAGTATCTTAAAGGCACTATAGATTGGAAACTTGAGTTTGTTGGCTTTCCTTCAATATTAAAAGGATATTGTGACGCCAACTGGGTTATCGATAATGATGAAATAAGCTCAATGAGTGGGTATATCATTACCTTAGGTGATGCAGCGATTTCTTGGAAGTCTACTAAGCAAACTTGCATTGCTCGCTCTACTATGGAATCAGAGTTCATTGCTTTGGATTTGACTGAGCAAGAAGATGGATGGCTTAAAAATCTCTTAGCATAAATTCCTTTATGGGGAAATTCGACTCCTTTAATAACCTTATTTTGTGATTCACAAGTTGTGGTATGTGTGGCGAAGAGCCAAACTTACAATGGTAAGAAGAGACACATTCGCATAAGGCATGAATTTGTGAGACATTTAACAAGGAACTGAGTACTCTTTTTAGAGTATGTGAAGTCAGAAAGGAACCTAGTTGATCCACTTACCAAAGGGCTAAGTCAAAAATTGGTTCTAGATTCATCGAGGAGGGTGAGTCTAAAGCCCATTGGTTGAGGAATTCGTGGTGGATACCCAACTTAGTTATCTAAGTTCAATGTGGTTAAACGAAAACATGAAGAGTACTCATAGTGTACATTTATACTACATATTCCTATGACAAACAATGTACATGCCCAGATTGAGTTTTATTATTCTTAATAAATTTATAGCCCAATTTTGGGTGGTCTTAATGAGAAAGACTTAATGAATTTATCGATATTGATTGAATAACTACTCTTAACAAGTTCACAACCCTATGAGAATGGATAGTTCTATCGTGAAGGACTGAATGAACTTACCATTAGAGGGGATGAGTTTTCTTAAACTCTTAACGAATTCAATCCCAAAGTGTTTGGGTTGTTCTTTTGAGAAGAATTTATTGAATTCACCGATTAAAGAGGTTGAGTATTTATCTTAATAAACTCTTATTCTAGAGTTTGGATGGTTCATTCTTTAAATGAACTTTAAGAATTCACCTATTTTTTAGAGGTTGAGCTTGTGAAAAAGCTCTTAATTATTTCATAGCTCTTATGTGAGTGATTTATGTTGAGATAAACCTGATGAAATAACCTATGTAAGTGACAATGATTAGACACCTTCTATAAAAATATTTGGCTATTTTTCTAATACACTTACAAGAATCCTGAGGTCATACGGCTATACTTGTTTGTGTATGTATTTTATAAATTTGTATATTTTGTTGACACATCGAGAATTTTGGTGGATGAAGGGAATAGTTGTGTGTTATGAGTTTACTCATATCTTAAAAATTTCTAGATTCGTTCACTTATCTAAGAGAATAATCGCTCATATCACTATTTACTAGTTCCAGATATGTTCTCTAGTGCTTAAGCAACTAATCTCTCTAATGCTCTTCTCAAATTTTAACTTCAAAATTTTCAATGTTTTTACAAAATAATTCTTTTTTATTAGTGTGGGAATGTTGGTAATGCTTAAGGGAGTAAGAGCATGTAATCCCATATTCTTTTTAATATGTGTATTTAACACGTACCACACGTTTATTATCTTTTTATTGAAAATATGAAAGAATTTTTCTTTTGTATATTTTTAATATTAAAAAATATTTTCTAGTCTAGTATATCTTTAAACGATCTTATGTTGGATTGAAATTAGAATTTTTTTTAATTACTTGATAATTGCTTCACAATTGATAATCTTAATTGCCTTAATTTGTGTGAGAATTGAAAGAAATTGTGGCAATTTTAAATTGCCTTAATTCATATATTGATATCACATGTTTTATGTGAATGAATTTGGACTTGTTTCCAAAGCTTTATTCATCCATAACAAATATAAATTAAAGATTGAATTTGAGCAAATTTTAGAAATGATTTTTAATTGATTTTATTAATATTTATTGCCTTTATTAATAATTTATTTTGAACGTAATTATCCTTTTTTCACTATAAAAAGAGCACTTGTTAGCTCATTTTATATATTCTTAACATACTACAAAAAATAAATTGTGTTTCTACATGGTCTATTTTTTTTATTGCTTCCAAAAATAAATTTGTTATTGAGTTTTCTTTTAATTGAGAAGAGCAATACCATCAAGTTCGCTCCTTGTTTCAGGTGTACGAATTAAAGGAGAGACCGTACCAACCTCGGGGATGATCCGCCTGTAGCAACAATAACACTCATTGGGGTGAATATGTTTCTAAGACAGTGGTGTTAACCACGACACAGTTCAATATTTATTTCGCTTATTTTATTTTATATTTAGTCAATGTTTATTCCCTGGTTTTGCAGTCTATATTTCCTACAGCCACCAATATAATTTAAAGGTTGATTAGAACACTAAAAATCGGTTATTTTAATTCAAATTTTTTTGTTTTTATTAAAACAACGAATTTCAGATCTACAAAATCAGAAAAACATATTCGAGAGTCAGTTACGTGTGGGAAAGGAAAAATACCTCCAACCTATCAATTACGAAATATTTTAAATGACGAAAATTATAGATTCAAATTTAAATTTAAAGTTATGATCCCCTATTAAAAATTTATTTTAAAAATCGGTTTATGCAAAATAAATCTTAATAATAATAATAGTTAAAATAATAATAAATTAATAATAAATATTAACGGTTAAAGTAATATGATAAATTAAATATTATTAATAATAATATAACATTAAGTAAAAAAATAATAAACAACAATTAACGTAATAAAGTAACAAATCTAAATGATTATAATATAGATATACACGTTAATATTATATAATAATAATGATAATAATAAAGTAAAAAAATAGTGAAATTGGAATAAATCCAAAATTATAGAGATTAATTATAATAAAAATAATGACCAAAATATAACTGAATCGAAACTAGAAAACCAAAACTAAAAAAGATACAAGATTTAGTGGATTTTGTCTGTGATTTCCACTTTTTCTCGGATAAAGGTGCGGATCTTAGACCTAAACCGGGTTGCATAATTGGTCATGGCCTTAAACAACATCGTTTGGATCTTAAGGGCTGACACCAAAATGACGTTGTTTTATTAGTCCCTTAAATACCCAAATTTTAACTCAAAAAATTCATTTGCATATCCACTTAAAAAAACATTCTAGTCCTCTTTATTCTCTCTGAATTTTTTCCCTTTCCGGTTATCATCCGCTATCTGCCGCAGTGGGTCACCGTTCATCGACGACGGTAACAACTGTCTACAGCGGTCTGATGTAACAAAAGAGATGACTTTCTAAAGTGTCTCTACATCCTAAACACGAATTTAATTTAAGGGTTTTTTGAATTAGATTTGGGTCTGGGTATTGAGCCAAGAGTCTTTTGTTTGTTTGGGCCTATAAATGTAATTATGGGTTTAATGAAATGGGTTATGACATGTGCCTTTTTTGTTCATTTTTTTGTGTAACAATAATAAAGTAAAGACAAAGAGTAATTCACTTCATCTGACATGGTTGGGGGTTCTTCCCTGACCAACTTCTTATTCTAGAGCTTGACTTGATCTACTCCACTGCACTTGTTAGCAAAATCTTCAAAATGAAAGATTTGTTAAGGGGGCTCGAACTAGATGACCAGTTGTAGAAGATAAAATATGCTTGGTCTACAACGACACTGACGATGCTACAAACACTAGAGAAAACTTCACCTAGTTGAAACACTAATGAAAAGGCAAGGCCTGTAAAACTTGATCCAACTATAACACTAATGATAAAACAAGATTGAATAATGAAGGCTCTGATGTGTGACCCAGCTACAACAATGGTGAAAAGGCAAGATCTGAATTTAGTGATTAGATTTATTCACACAATTAGTGGAGTGATAAGATAGAATATCAGCAATTAGAATCATTCAGTTCGAACCATATATTTACATTTTCCTCAAATGCACAAGATCAACGGATTTGATTTGCCTTTACTGGTATTTATTTGCTCTAGGCTAGTTGTACTATTCCCTAGGTACAATCAGTTTGTACCAATCATAAGATTAAAATTTTTCAAATGATTTATTTTCCTTTGACCATTCGTTAAAATGAATTTTTGACGGACATTTGAATTGTCCCTTATTTTGGTTTTTTGTAGACCTAGCAAACTTGATCCGAGAACCGAAAACCGAACCGATTTACCCGAACCGAAACCAAAACTGATGATTTAGCGTGATCCAAAACTCGAACTGAAACCGAAACCGATCTGAATTCTAGAAGAACCGATATAGACCCGTAACTGATTTAACCTGAACCGATTTTCACCCGAACCGAAAGCAACCCGAAATTAACTTGCTCAAAACCGAACTAAACAAAACATCAATATGATTTTAACCCAATAATTGAGTCAAAGTGAATGAATAATATATTTTTACTATTTTTTTATTTTTTAACAATATGATAAATAATTAAATAATATATATTTGATTATCTTTTTGTATTATGATAATACTAATTAATCACTACATCTAATAATAGTTTAATTTTTAATATTACATTTCCTTCTTTAAAAATCAATTTATTTTTTGTTAAAATTTGGGGTGTTATAAAAATGACCAAAATGTTATTAATGAATCAATGTATTTACAAAAATGACATTATCCCTTAAATTACCAATATTGACTTTACTCGAATAAAAGTTGAGGCAAAAATTTTCAAAATAATTCCAATATAAAATAAAAAAGATATATTTCTACAAGAATATATGATTAATTCTATAAATAATATAGACGATTACATTTATACTTAAGTCCAATTCAAACCAAATTAACCCGAAAATTCAAAGATTGACCCGATCCGAATGACCCAACATGGACCTGACCCGAAAACATCCGATTCGATATTGACCCGACCTGAAAACAACCGATCCAATATTGACCCGAATCAACGATCCGATATCCGATCCGAACCGAACCGAATTATCATGTAACCAAATTAAAACCGAAACCAAAACCGATCCAAACCGAATCTAAACTGAATACAAACAAACTCGAAATGAACCAAACCAAAATAATCCAAACCGAACCCGAACCTGAACCGAATGACCCGTTTGCCACCTCTAGTTTTTTACACATCTATTTCGAATTTTGTTTTTCTTTCTCTAAACAAAGAACATTTATCATTTAAGTCCAAATTAACTAGGAAAGATTATAAAGGGAGACAACAAAGAAAATATAGAAATCAGCTAAAACACAATTAAAATTAAAATTAAAATAAAACTATCATGTTTATACAGGAACATGTTGTAACCCCTTAATTTTTACTTATAGAGTACGGTAGGTTAAAATTGTTGTTTTAAAAACTTTTATGTCAAGAAATTTTAAAAAGTGATACAAATCCAATTTGTAAACCAAAAGATAAAAACATAATTAAAAAGTAAATATTCTGATTTAAAAATGGATATAATAATTTTATGCATGAGGTTTAAAACATCTTAGATCCCTGATAATCCCAAAATAACTGAAATTAAAATGGTTGTAAATAACCGTACTGAAAAAAATGTTTTCCGGTAGAGATCTCCAAGTACCAACTCTTAGGGCCAGATATCTGAAAAAAAAATAAACTAAAAGAATAAGCTATAAAGCACAGTGTGCCTCTAAAGTGTAGTTAAAAATCACAATATCACTCAAATCACAATCTCAATTATAATATAACTTCCGTAGTAAATAGACACAAAGAGCGATGAATGCAATGTCACAGAAAATGCAATATCACAGAGAATGCAGTCCCATACTCTGAACGCCAAACACAGTGGTGGCAAAGCCAACCGATCACAGTGGAGGTAGTTCCCTAGAACCCCTCACCCCTTATTTCGCCAAAACACAGTGTGGTAAAACCACCTTCCTCCGTACAATCCATCCCATGTACATGTAATGCAATAAATGCCAATGATCTCATGTCACAACACAGATATCCGTATAGTATACGAATCACACAATTCAATAAATCTGATCGTACTCTCATAGTGTAACACAATATTCACAATATCATATAGTATGTCGATATACCGTAAAGTCTCAATAACGGATAAGTACAATACACAAAAAATCTAACACATGAAAAGAACGCACATTTAAATTCATTTTACAATAGCACAAGAAGAAACACACATTTAACACAAGAGGAAAACACACATTTATATTCAATTAACAATAGTACGTGGAAACTCACATATTTAACACAAAAAAAGAACACGCATTTAGCACAAGAAGAAAAGACACATTGAATTTATTCGACAATAACACATAAAGAAATATATTTAGCACAAGAAGAAACAAGTCGAATTTAGGAAGTTAACGTTCAAAGTTTTAAACTCAAAACTAATTTAATTTATATTATTTTATAATAACTGTTAAATATTTAAATTCTTAATAATTCATCACATCCGAAGGTTAAAATTCTAACTAAGAATTGATAATTTAAGAATAGTTAAAATTCTCAAAATACATTATCTCATAAACTTATTGAATTAATATTATAAATTGATGGTTCAAATTAAATATAAAAAAAATATTTATGTATACTGAAAATAATCTTAATTCCCAAATGCATCAAAGTTTCCAGAATAATAATAATTTGAAAAATCTAATAGTTTGTTTTATATTAAATAAAAAATAGATAAAATATGAGATTCTTCAGGTACCATATTGTCAAAAATCCAAAGATTTATAAGAGGAAACTAAGATGGAGTAACCCCAAAGAACTTAGCATATCTTAAAGATGAAGATAAAAACAATAAAACAAAGTTTATAAAATTATTTCTCAAGAGTAATATTTTAGAAAAAAAACAATGCAAAAACATGATGTACACACAACACAAATCACAACTACGTATTTAAATCTTAGTTTAATCCGAAATCTTAATTTATCCAAAATCACAAATTCACATGATTTAAAATCATAATTACTCGCAAAAGTATGAGTTCTCAAACACAAATACACAATCAAAGTCACAATACAAAAATTAAACATGACAGCAAAACACGAATATTTTTCAAAGCATATCACAGGAAAATATATTAAAAAAAACATATAGCACTAGTAAGAGAACACATATATATTCATTTAAACACATGAAAACACACATATTTAACGAGAGAAAGGCTCACACATTTAGCACAAAAAGAAAACACATATTTAGCACAAGAAGAGATAGGTTGAACCTAAAAAGTTAACATTAAAAACTTTACCCTCAAAATTAATTTAATTTATGTTATTTTATAGTAACTTTAAAATATTTAAATACTTAATAATTCGTTAAAACCCAAAATTAAAATTATAATTAAGAATTGATGACTTGAAAAGAGTTAAAATTCTCCAAATACATTATCTCAAAACTCATTAAAATAATATTATATTCAGATGATTCAAATAAAATATTTATATATACTGAAATAACCATAATTCTCAAATGCATCAAAGTTTCTAAAAATAATAATGACTAAAAGTTAGTTTTATATTAAATAATAAAATAACCAGATAAAATATGAGATTCTTTAGGTATTGAATTGCTTAAAGCCCACAGATTTGTAAGAAAAAACTAAGATAAAGTAAACTAAAGAACTTAGCGTATCACAAAGAGGTATTTAAAAACAAAAAAACATGATTTATAAAATTATTTTTGAAGAGTAATATTTTAGAAAAACAATGCAAAACAAGATGTACGCAAAACATAAATCATAACTACATATTTCAATCATAGTTCAATCCAAAATCATAATTTATCCGAAAATACATATTCACAGGATTTAAAATCATAATTACTCACAAAAGTGTAGAATTTCAAAATCCGAAAGTTTTATATATTTCTAAAATCACAATATTAAACATGTCACAGAAAATATATATTTTAGATAAACACATCTAGCACCAATAAGAGAACACACCTTAGCCAAAGCGACTCAAATTATTGTATAACATAGTTTTGATCTCGAACAGAAATAAAGAGTGATAACAAAGTTTTTAGAAAATCTTGATGGAGGAAAAATAATGTAGTGATTTCTCTTAGATCACAATATGTATTTATAGTGAAAAAAATAACTGAGCTTAAGTAGAATTAAAATTCTATTAGATCACATTATAAATATAAGAATAATAAAAAATAAGATTGTATAATTTTAAATGAGCTTCTTATCTTTATCTGAGACTTTATATAATATATATAATATTAAACAAAGAGTTTTGATAAAATAATAATTAAATAAAATAATATTTTTAATAAAAAGATTGATTGTAGAAAAACTCTTAATAAAAAAAGTAATTAATCTCAGTTTAAAAGCAAATTAGTTATCCAAAAAGTCATCTAATTTTAAAACATCACTTTAACTTTTAATCTTTAAATTCATATTTAAACTTTCAAAACTTTATAATCTTATCTCAAAAATTTTCCCTTAAATATAGAAAATCAATTTAAAACCTCAAAAAAAAATTAGGGTTTCAGAAATTGGGAATCTAAAAAGATTTTTTTTAATTAGGGATTTTAAAATTAGGGTTTTTAAAATTAGATATAATTTTTGGAGTATTACACATGTAAGGCTTAGTCAACTTCTTTCATCTTATTGCCTTCAGCATCTGCATCTTTTAATGAAGGCATGTCGATATCAGCTTCAATTTCACCTTCATATTCGGCTTAATCAACTTCTTTTTTTTGTTCTTTCATGAAACGATGTATCTAAAAAGGTATTTTACATGGTAAGCTCAATATGTAAAACTTGTGAGGCAAAACGACCTGAAAAAGATAATTTTTGATCTATAAAAATCTGACGAAGTGTCATGATCAAGAGACAGTTTGATCCGTACAACTCTGATGAAGTGACATAATCTGAAGAGTGTAAATTAGATCAGCACAACTCTGATGAAGTGAAAAGATCAAGAGAAAGTTTGATTCGTATAACTTTGACGAAGTTAATTGATCTAATACAATAAATTTAATCTGCACAACTCTAACGAAGTGACAAGGTCAAGAGAAAGTTTGATCCACCAACTCTGATTTAGTGACGTGATCTGAAGAGAGTAAATTCGATCTACACAACTCTAACGAACTCACAAGATCAAGAGAAAGTTCAATTCGACCAACTCTAACAAAGTGACGTGATCTGGAAAAGATAATTTTGATCCGCACAACTTTGAAAAAGTGACGTGATTAAGATAAAGCTAGATCCATACAACTCTGATTAAGTGACGTGGTCTAAAGATAGTAAATTTGATCTACACAACTCTAACGAAGTGACATGATCAAGAGAAATTTCAATCCACACAACTTTAACAAACTCACAAGATCAAGAGAAAGTTCAATTCGACCAACTCTAACAAAGTGACATGATCTGAAGAAGATAGTTTTGATCTGCATAACTTTAACAAATTGACGTGATTAAGATAAAGCTATATCCATACAACTCTAATGAAGTGACTTGATCTGGATAAGATAATTTTGATCTGTAAAACTTTGACGAAGATAAAATTAGATTCACACAACTCTAATGAAGTGATGCAATCTGAGAGAGTAAATTTGATCTACACAAATCTGACGAAGTGACATGATCTAGAGAAAATTTGATCCATACTATTCTAATGAAGTGGCGTGATCTAAATAGAGTGTTTTGATATGCACAACTCTGACGAAGTGACCTAACCAAGAGAAAGTTCGATGCGCACAACTCTAACAAAGTGACGCGATCTAGAGAATAAAATTTTGATTTGTACAACTCTAACAAAGTGACAAGATCTAGAGATAAGTTGATCCACAGTACTCTAACGAAGTGACAGGATTTAGAGAGAATTTGATTTGCACTACTTTGATGAAATGTAATGATCTGATAAGGAAAATTTGATCTGAGCGAGCTTCAGTCATGTTGTATCATTATTCTGTTGTGAAATAAAGAGAATAAAGCTATTCTATGTATTTTTTATTCTATGAGTATGATTATTGTCATACATGTTCTATCGAAATTATGCAATAATGAAGTTGTTATGCTCGTTTATATTGTCGCTTGTTAGAAACGAAAAATCTGTAACACTTCTGCAAACACATTTATAATGATATGGTTAGCATGAGTCAGATGATTCTAGCTCAAATATGTCTGATGAATACATGGACGATCCTAGCATGAAATGCAAAATATCGTTCAAGAATGATTTTATCTCAAGATCGACTCGAGCAGTTGTATGTTGGATTCTTGTTTCCTTTAATGGGTGTTTCTTTATTCATGTACGAACAAAAAAATATTTGATCCTCACTTTGTTCATTTAATGATTTTTCTCTTTTAGTTTTTTTCTACAAAATGTCTCTTTCCGAATCGAGATTGCTTCTAGTCCATATAGTTTTAAAAATATTTCAAGAAAAATATAGGTAAATTATCATCTTATTACCTTTATTAACAAAGAGAGTTTGTTGAAAACAAAATTTAGATAGAAAATCAAGCAAATTGATGCCCTAAATATTTGACTAATGAGCTCTTTAGAACTAGTTTGACGACACATCATCATATGTCTAAGATGCCTCAAGTGCAAATTTTTCTTGCACCACAGAGATTTATAATTATCTTGGATAGACAATAATGTTTCATCTTTTTTTTAATTTTAACACAACCCGTAAAGAATGATGATGGAAGCTATGGAGTCTTGTTAATTCCACCTTTGTCAGATTATAATACTTTAGGTTGTTGAACCCACGGAGACTGATTCGACTTCACTACTTCTTTTGACTGCACTATGAAAACTAAAAACACAAGTAAATTCAAGAGTTTGAATTATAACTAAGAAAATTTTGAAACATAAAATTAAATAACGAAATAATAAAGATAATAGAAGCGAGTCTAAGTTGAGTGCTTTGTAGAGGAGAATCCAATTGTGTTAAGTATCCACTTAATAATGCAATGGGTTGAATTGACGCCTTGGCGGATCGCACAAAGGGTCGTCGCATCTGTCTAGGCGGGATTATGCCTTGTCGATAATTTAACATTCCATAGTTCGACAGAACATCCTTGTATGTCTTCTTTCTTATCCCTAAGCGAAGAGAATTGTTAAAACCCATATCTTGATAATACCTCCCGGCGTGAATCAAGGGCGGACAACAACCAAACACATGCGTCTTCTATTGCGTAAACTGTTTCAAATTCCACAATTTTTGTCCTTTTGGATATAATATCCTTAAGGAACTTGACATAGTTGGGAATTTGTTTTATTGCCTCCACCAAAGGTATGTTTATATGTACTTGTTTAAGTATGTCCAGGAATTTCTTAAAATGGTAATCATGTTTTTGTTGTTTCAACCTTTGTGGAAAAGATGGTAGTAAAAGCAGATCCTCAATCTTTTCATCGCACTAGAACCTTATCTGTGGTGCGGCTATGGCATTATTGGCGGCGGCGGCATCGTCAGTAGTATCTATTGGTTCTTTTTCCTCAAGTTTTTCTTCAGTAACTACTTTTAGATCTATTGTTTCAGGGGTCTTACCTATTGTCTGGGTAAGTATCTCAGGATCCTTCAGTTGTAAACAACTTCTGGTAGATATGACTTTGGAGGACCAATTTTAGCGACTTCAGTGTCGCTAGAAAGACCTTCTATGGGTCTGCTTTTCATCTATTATGCAATTTGTCCTACTGCAGTTTCTAGCATCTTGAGAGCAGCTTCGTTATTCTACATTCTCATTTTTGTTCTTTCTATGAAGGTGTCGTCTCTTTGAATGAACTTGTTGGTGTTTGCAATGTATGCACCAGTCTAAGCCATAAAGGTTTGTAATGTATTCTCCAAAGTCTGAACATCTATTTTCTGCTACTGCGGCGGTGCCTACTGCGGCATCTACTACTGAGCAAATTTATTGTTTTGTTGGAATCCCGTAGATTGCACTGGTTGATGTTGCGTATTAAGCGCATTATTAGGATTGCTCCATGAGAAATTAGGGTGCTTCCTCCCATAGATTGCACGAGGTGTTAACTGCATTTTAGAAGATGGATACTTGGGTCCACTCAGGCAGACCATGCATAGAGCATTTTCTGTATAGTTCTCTGTATCTTTCCTAAGCCTCATACATTGATTCGTCTTCATCTTGTCTAAAGGATGTTATATCATTTCTCAGTTTATCAGTCATATTGGTGTAACTAAATCTGGCAAGGAAGCTTCGGCATAGTTTTGTCCATGAGTTCAACGATCCCGGCTAGAGGTTATTTAACCAAGATTTTACTCTATCCCTTATTGAATAGGGGAACAATTTCAGCTTAAGGATACCGGCTGAGACTCCCGGTAGCTTAAACGAGTTACAAATTCCTAAAAAGGATTTAAGATGCTGCAGAGCATCTTCATTAGCTGAACCCCCAAACTAGCCTAAGGTGTTGATCATGTTGAACATGATCGGTTTTAATTCGATGTGCTCTGCCTCTATGTTAGGCATTACAGCAGCAGGAGTTAACCCATCTAAATCTTACTCTAAATAATCTCGAACGGTACGTGCGCGCTCCTGTCTTAGAATGTTTACTGGGTTAACAACTACGAAAGCACCACGGTTGCATGCCATAGCGGTAAACATACTCGTGTTTTTTTGTTGGCCAGGTTCTGCGTTCATTCTTTGGCGTGCCCTACGTTTCAGATCTCGTGCTATTTTTTCAATTTATGGATTGTAAAGGTATTGATCAATAATAGGATTAGACCTGATCATACACAAAACAAGCCTTTTAAGTTAAGATAAAAACTAAAACTAAATAAAATAAAAGAAAGAAAAATAATTGGAAAGGTGTAGAAATAATTAGTAGTGAAATTGAGCGTCAGTCTCCGGCAACGGCACCAAATATGATGGAGGCTATGGAGTCCTGTTAATTCCACCTTTGTCAAATTGTAATACTTTAGGTTGTCGAACCCACAGGGACTGAGTCGACATCACTACTTCTTATGAATGCACTATTAAAAATAAAAACAAAAGTAAATTCAAGAGTTCGAATTATAACTAAGAAGACTTTGAAACATAAAATTAAATAACGAAATAATAAAGATAATAGAAGCGAGGCTAAATTGATTGCTTTGTAGAGGAGAATCCAATTGTGTTAAGTATCCAATAATTAATGCAATGGGTTTAATTGCCACCTTGACGGATCACACAAAGGGTCGTCGCAGCTGCCTAGGCGGGGTTATACCTTGTTGACAATTCAATATTCCATAGTTCGACAGAGCATCCATGTATGTCTTCTTTCTTATCCCTAATCGAAGAGCACTGTTGAAACCCACATCTTGGTAATACCCTCCGATGTGAATCAATGGCGGATAACAACCAAACACATGCTTCTTTTTATTTCACTGAAATCCTAGGCAGTTAATCTCTCCACCGGATTAGTCAATGCCCATGAGCAAAGACCGTATTCTCTCGTTTCATGAACCTACATCTCTCAATGCTAGGCAAATGGGTTTTTCTCACATACTTATTTTTTGAGCTCATATGCAAGAAGAGTCAATACCAAGAGAGAATAAAATATAAAATAAGTTTTGCATCAATACGCATCAAACATAACATAACCTTCTTTCCCAACTACTCCACAAACAACTTAAACCTCCGAAAGGTTTAGAACATGATGTAGTCGACGGCTAAAGGTATAAAAGAGATAATATGTCTCGACTCCATACTAAACTTAATCCTAATAAGTGCTTTATATAGGCCAAGCCCTAAGTTAAGTTTTTCATGCAAGGAAAGTGTTCTAAAAGGGAAAGAAATATAACTCCTAATTAAACTGTATTAATTAAATCTTATTTCTTAAAATATCTCTTATTTCCCGCGGTTGGCTTTGACAAGAGCTTGACCTCCTAAATGGGATTCGTCTTTCTCTCGCTCTTTGTCTGTTAAGATTGACATTTTTTTTCTCTCTGTCGAGCACCAGTTGTTATTTTCACGCTTCTACTATAGCCTCTAAAGTGCTGCTGTGGCGGGTGCTTTATCTACAATTCAATATCTATTTTCTCACTTGGCCATCTATGTGATGTAGTTTCCTGTCTAAGAAAGAAAACTATCAAACGCATATGTTTTATACCAAATAATAGATAAATTCATAAAATTAATATTCGAATGCTGAAGTATGGAAAATAACCAAAAATATTCATTATCGCCTTTAAATTTGTCTTTATTAGCAATAAACGAGTGAGAAAATGATATAAAAAATGAGGACTTTTGAGTACTAATCAAATGAATTTCAACCTCTACGGGTAATATCGCCTTCATCCTTATAGCTACCCTTTTCGCTAAAAAAGTAAAATTTAAATGTTTGTAATAAAATAAAAACGTAGCTATTTTGAACCGATGAAAAATTAAGGATTAGGTTAAAATTAAGTTTTGAAATGATGAGTGATTTGAAAGGGACATTTAAAAAATAAGGGTTTAAAATGACAGAGGAATTAATTTAAAAAAAGAGAGAATTAGAAGTATAATTATGAAATTAGGGTTTAGGAAAATAAATAAGAAATTGAAACTTGAAAAATTAGAATATTAGGGTTTAAATTGGAAAATGATAAAAAATGATTTTAAAAATGTTTAAAAACGATTTAAAAAATGAAGTCGTCACCGGTTATTTTGGTAGACCAGACATCGAGAAACCTAAGATTCGAAATAAATTGGGTTTGAGAGTTGGTTATGATTAAAAACACAAAGGGAAAAAATAAATTGAAAAACATATACAAGTTTTTTAAGAAAATTATGTTTTATAGATAATAAAATTACCTACTAAGCCCGTTATTCGATAAACATAAAGAATTAAAACCGGGTTTAAACCATCAAATAAAATTAGTGATTACAATCCCATAGGATAAGAAAAAAGGGTTGCCATAATAAAAGTTTTGTCTGATATATGTTAGGCATATAGAATAAATGATAGCTTCCTATGTCAATCTCTATGGATTCTTGGTACGGTAGGGTTTTTTATTCTTCTTATTCTATTAATCTTAGCCGATCAGGAGGCAGATTAAAATCTTGATAATCATCAAGGCCCGAAAGCTCTACTAGACATAAATCTTCCTCGAAAATAATTTCTAGATTAGTCTCAGTATCCCCCGATAGATCGATATTAGAGGCCTTGAAATAACATTTGTTTGTCCGAAAGAATGAATAATTTGTTTGAAATTCGTGTGTTAAAAGGAAACAAAATATTTTCTAGATATAACACAAAAAGTCTCATTTCATTATCGTAAAGATGACAAACTTAAGCTCTTTTACAAAAACTCTTGTTACCCTCGGAAAAAAGTAACAAGTGTATTTTGTACATTACTTTGAAACATTCCCAAAAACTGTAGGTAAATCATTAGCAGTTTGATTGTTCAGAGTAGTTTCAAAGTGGATGAATCCCTCAGATATAAGTTTTAGAAAAAAGGGAAAATCAAGGGTTCCTGGTTGTACTAGATCCTATATAGTCATCAAATCTTATAACCCCTATATTCATAAATTTTCACGAGTTTCTTGAAATTGATATAATTCTTGATTGAATGCCCCACATCTCCAACATGGTATTCACATTGTGCGTTAGGTTCATACCATTTGGAGTAAAGCAGTTGTATTAGATTTGTATAAAACGGGGAGACCACATGTGCGTTGTACAAATTCTTGTATAACTCACTGTAAGACGTAGGGATAAAAGTGAATTTCATCTCTTTTAATTTTCTATTGATCCCTATTTTGAGAAATTATGGAAGTTTGAGGTTGCGAATTTGGGTTGTCCAACTATTGACGGCTTTGAATAACTGACATTATAGACAGTTGTATTATCGACCTCATCTTTTTTCTTGTAATTCGGCCTTCTTGAATTTTTTTCATCCTCAAGCTTTCCACTTCGAATGAGTCTCTCGATCATTTCTTCATTCGTTATTATGTCGGAAAAATCGTTCATGGAACCTCCCAAGATGCGACCGAGAAAGGGTTTATTCAATGTATCCACGAAAAAGATCATTGTTTGTTTTTCCAACAACAGTGGTTGTACTTGAGCAACAACATCTCTCCATCGTTGTGCGTATTGCTTGAAATTCTCTTCAGGTCTTTTTTCCATATTTTCAATATAACTTTATAAGGAGTTATATAAATGACGTACTTGTACTGCCTAATGAACACATGTGCTAAATCTTTTCAAGAGCTAATCTTGATACAGCTCAACTGGTTGTACTATATCATTGCAAATCTGGTCAAGCGATCTTAGAAATAATGTATTAACAGGGGGTCATTAGCAAGATACCCCATCACTCTCCTGATAAACATCGTGAGATGAACCTCAAAACATATAATTTTGTTATACTTTTCAAATTCATGTATTTTAAACTTTAGAGGCAGCACGAGATCGAGAATCAGGCTTAACTCCCTTGCATCCATCCTTGGGAGCTGATCTATACCTTCCATAACTTTTAATTTTTCTTCCAACTATTTCTATTGTTTTACGAGTTGTTTAGGTAGTTCAACATTCATCTTGTCAATTTCGTTGAAGTCGGGCATCATATATTTGTTAGGGTCATCGTGAACTACCAATCCTCCTTGGAGGGAGGATTTGGCTTGGCCATCTTGTATTTTTTTTACGAGAATTTCAAATGACACATGGGTCTTGAGAGGATTGTCCGAGTCTTCTACCAATACATTTGGGTTTATGACCAGTCCTTTCTATATTTTGGAATCTTTTTCGAACAACATCTTAGCTATCTTTTCTAGCAGGTCATCCTGTGACTGTGAAATGTGTGCCTATATATCTAACTGTATCTTTTCCAACTTAATCTCAATGTCTTTCTTGATGTCTTCATGTGCTTTTTTAATTTTTACCAATATTTCTTCCATACCTTTAACTTTGCTTTTGGTGAAATAAGGATGTTGAGTCTTAGTATGTTCAAAAATGACTATAATGGTAATGCCCCTTTGATGTCAGAAATGATGCAATATGATATGTCATGATGTAACTAAGAGAATGTGATGCCCATGCGAAATACGTATTATTTCAATAAAAGGTGTTGATTTCATTACAACTTTCAAAAAGAGACTCGCACTAGAATAAGTTTCTTTACATAAGGTGGGCTACTTGGCATAAATTTTTGAAAGCTTGATCTTCCCGAAAATCGATGCCAATTTCTTACCCCTCTTGGATTTTAAGCAACAGTTTCGATCATAATATGATTTCTATCCCGAACTTGATCGTGAGATTGGTCGAGTTGCAATTGTCCTCCTCACACATTTGTATTTTCCACCTTATCAAGAACGATTCTTCATTGTTGGTCCTTTTTAACGATTGAACTTGTCTCAACACCTTTTAATTAAAAATACAATGAAAGAATGAAAACGAAAAACACCAAATAAATGTGTAGTACAGAAACATGTAATAATAAATGAAACAAAATTAAAATAAACTTAAAGCATGTTTTTCTACCCTCAAAAATATCAAAAAAACACCTTACCCAAACATGGTATCTACCCACATGCTTTATTTTACATAAATATAGACATGGTATTTACAGATTACAAAAAATAAATAAATAAATAAATACAAAAATAAATATCTAGAATTAAAGAGCATAAGTATATAAATTCCCTCGTTCACTCTCCTTCAAATATGAATTCTAAAAGGTGACTCTCTAACTGGGCAGAGGTTCGGCATGGCTCTAAGACAGGTTTCTGTGATTCACTACATGTGGTGTAGTTCTAAAAGGTACTCGAACGATAGTCATTATCCTGCAAAGGGTAATAAGCACGATTTAGGGGGATGCATTTCTCTAGGTCTATGCGTAGACATAGATCTCATGAAGACAAAAGGAAATGTATCCCGAAAGCGATTCACCATCCTACACGGAGGGACTCTGTCACGAAGGAGTGATTTCTTGCTCCAACTTGAATGAACAGAGCCCGAGTCGAGAGCTCATGATATGAGGGGATAAAAAATAATTTTATAAAAATTTTCAAAACAAAAATAAAATAAGGACTATAAAATTATATTAAATCGTATTTATATTTTATACTCATTAAATAAATAGTAATTGACTTGTGGCTCAACTCTCAAAAAAATATTCCCAGCAGAGTCGTCAGCTATGATCACTAAAAAATTGAGGAGTGGGTTTGAGTCGCCACCAATCTGATTTTAAATATGATTAAAATACTAAAAAATGGTTATTTTAATAAAACGCTTTTTGTTTTTTGATGAGTGCAAATTAGTTTTATTTTTTATATCATTTTCCCACTCGATTATTGCAATTAAAGGATAGAATTAAGTACAAAATTAGATAATTCTGAGTATTTTCCATATTCGAGCGCATCAGCACCAATTTCATGAATTTATCTATTATTTGGTATAAAACAGATGCATTTGATAGTTTTCTTTCTTAGACAAAAAACTACCACACATGTAATGCCAGAGAAGATAAAGAATGTTGGAAATTAAAGCTGAATTATAGATAAGCACCCACCACGACAACACTTTGGAGGTCGCGACAGCAGGTTGAAGATGACAACTAGTGCTTGGTAGATAGGGAAAAAGATATCGATTCTAACAAACACAAAGCGAGAAGAATCCGAAGTGGATAAAAGGAGTCAAGCCATGATCAAAGGTCTACACGAAAATATATGAGTTATTTTAGGAAATAGAATAAAGTGTCATAAGTTAATAAGAAGTTGTATTTTTTTTCCTTTTCGAACTCTTTCCTCATGTGAAAGACTTTAACCTAGGCTTGGCCTATATAAGTCATACATTAGGGTTAAGAAAAATAATTCGGGTTCTCATAATCAAACCTAAAGCCGTCGACAAAGTTATTATGTTCTAATTCCCCATAGAAGCTTAGGTTGCTTGTGGAGTAGTTGGGGAAGAAGGTTGTACCTATTTGATATTTATTAATGTAAACTTATTTTCATAGTTTATTCTCTCTTGGCATTCACTCTTCTTTGCATATGAGCTCGAGATAATAGTACGTGAAGAAAAACCTATTTATCTAATATCGGGAGAGTTAGGCTCACGAAACGACAGAGTACGGTCTTTGCTCAAGGGCATCGACTAATTCGCAAGGATTTCAGCGACTAAAATGATGTATGTGATCAGTTATTATTCATCCTTGATTCACGCCGGGAGGTATCATCAAGACATGGATTTCAACAATTCTCTTAGCTTAGGGATAAGAAGGAGACATACGAGGATGCTCTGTCGAACTATAGAAAGTTGAGTTATTGATAAGGCATAACCCCACCTAGGCAGCCAAGGCGACCCTTAGTGAGACACGTCGCGGCGGTAGTTCAACCCGATGCATTAATAAATTGATAATAAGTGCAACTGGACTCCCCTCTAAAAAACATTCAGCCTAGCCTTACTCTTATCACTGAAATTTCTCTCCTTTATTTATTTGTTTATTTAGTATTTACTTTATTCACATCATAATCCAAACTATTTGTGTTCTTTATTTTCTTTTGTGCAGGATTAATACGCAGTTGAGTCTGATACAGTCCCTATGGGTTCGACAACCTAAAATATTATAATTTGACAAAAGATGTGGAAGCCTTGAAATTAACATAGGATTTCAAGTAGCATGTCAATTTTATTAAAACAACGAATTTTGGGTCTACAAAACCAGAAAAACGAATTCTGGAGTCATTGACATGTGAGGAAGAGAAAGCACCTCCACAACTTGGTACCGGTCAATTACGAAATATTTTAAATGATAGAAATTATAGATTTGGCTTTAAATTTAAAGTTGTGATCCCCTATTAAATAATTATTTTGAAAAGCAGTTTATAGAAAATAAGTCTTAATAGTAAAAATAATAATAATAATAATAATATTAATTATCAGGGGTGCTTATCGAGCGAGTCGATCATGAGATGGGTATTGTTCGACTCATGCTCGTTAAAAAATTTTATTATTCAACTCGACTCGTTGCTCGTTAAAATTGTACTTGACTCGTGCTCATTAAAATATTTTGTTGCTCAACTCAGCTCGTTGCTTGTTAAACTCAACTTGTTTCTCGTTAAGCTCGTTAAAAAATTTACTTTTTTTAACTAAAAGTAAAATTTAATAATAACATATGAGCTTTAATATTAATTTAAATTAACAAATTTAACCAAAAATATCAAAAAAAGTGTAAAAACATTTTTAAAGTCTAAATTCAAAAGTAAAATTCTATAAATACAACAAATTAGCATATTAAAATTAAATTAACAATTCACACATTAATAATTATTATTTAAATTTATTTTTTGAATGAAATTATTTTAAAATAATTATTAAAAAATATTTTAAAAAATTAACGAGCTCCTCGCGAACTTATCAAGTCGAGTTAGACTTTGCTCAATTCAACTCGTTAAGGTATCGAGTCAAGTTTGAGTCGAGCTAATCCGAGTCGAGTATTTATCGAGTTTTAACCGAGTCGATTTCAAGCAACTCGCGAGTTGCTCAACTCGTTAAGCACCCCTGTTAATTACTCTAATAATAAAGTAATAATAATTTTAACGGTTTAAGTAATACGATAATTTAAATAATAATAAAAATAATATAATATATAATATAATATTAACATTAAGCAAAAAAAAATAATAAACAACAATTATCATAATAAAGTAACAAGTCTAAATGATAATAATATAGATATACAAGTTAATATTATATATAATAATAATAATAATAATAATAATAATAATAAATATAAAGCAAAAACAGTGGTGAAATTGGAATAAAACAAAAAATATAGAGATTAATTACAATAAAAATAATGAGCAAAATATAATGGAATTGAAACTGGAAAACCAAAACTAAAAGGATTACAAATTTGGAGGACTTTGACTGTGATTTTCCCTTTTCTCGGATAAAAGTAAGGATCTTAGACCCAAACCGGATTGCATATTCAGCATAGCCTTAAATGACATCGTTTTGGGTCTTAAGGGGGCTGACACCAAAACAACATCGTTTTGATAATCCCTTAAACACCCAAATTTCAACTCAAAAATTTTATTTTCATATCCACTTAAAAAAAACATTTCAGTCCTCCTTATTCTCTCTAGCTTCTATCCTTTTTCGGTTATCATCCGCGAGTTATCGTCGTGGGTCATAGCTCGTCGGTATCGGTAGTCGTCGTCTACGAGGGTCTGGTGCAACAAAGGAGATAACTTTTCGAAGTGTCTATACGTCTCGAACCTAAATCTAACCTGGATTTTTCGAAAAGGTAATTGCACACGAGTAGATCTGAAAAAGAACCAAAAGGTTTTAATATTTTTTTATCTTGTTTTTGATCTAAATCTTATATTTATTTATATCTTCGTTTTGTAGATTTGAAGGCGATGGAAGATGGTCGATGGTGTCAGGCGACTGTCGGTGGACGACTAATTCGTGTGGGGCACATGGTAGCGATGGAAGGTGACGGAAGGCTAAACATTAGGTTTTTCGTAGTAATATGTTAGGGTTCTTTTTAATTTATAGTTTTTTGTTGGCATAAAGATAATTTTAACCCTCAACGTTTAGAATT
This sequence comes from Abelmoschus esculentus, assembly GCA_035048815.1. Lineage (NCBI taxonomy): Eukaryota > Viridiplantae > Streptophyta > Magnoliopsida > Malvales > Malvaceae > Abelmoschus > Abelmoschus esculentus. The sequence goes on along the minus strand of JAUCBN010000007.1, from coordinate 11,853,690 downwards.
TTATCATTGTGACCCTTATTCTTTTTTTAGATAAATTTAGCCCTTAACTTATGTTTTTTTAACGAATATCTCATTTTTTAACTAACATAATGACTAGGCCGTTAAAAATTTAACAATGGTAACATATGATAATATATTTTAAATTATATGACATCTAAGCTATCAAATACATACACATAGAATATAATTTTATTCTAATATAAGATATAAAACTATTAAAATTTAAATAAAATATTAAAAATTAATTAAATCCAAAACAAAAGTATACTAAAAACTCTCAACCTTAACTACAATAGAATTAAAATCCTATCTAAAAAATATGAACACGGTGTGAAAATGAAGAATTGTATAAAGATTGCTATCGATAAATCAAAGGTAAGGGATTTTGATACTAATCAATTGGATTTTTGTTATTTTAGTTTAGAATTTAGGTATGTTAGTGTTTAATCTAAATTGAAGATTTAGGGTTTTGATTTATAGTTTAAGATTTAAATTTAAATTTAAAAGTAGTAAATTTGAGGTTTTAGGTTTTGAGTTTTAATTAAATCTAAAAAAATTCAAAACCGTAAAAAAATATAGTAGTAAATTTATTTAAGGTTTAATATCCAAAATATTTTATATTTAATTAAGTTTTAATATTTTATTTAAATTTTTAATTATTTTATATTTTATATTGGAACAAAATTATATTCCACATGTATGTATTTGATAGTTTAGATGTCATATCATTTAACATATATTATCACATGTTTATTATATGTCATTATCATTAAATTTTTAACAGTGCGGTTATCATATTAGTTAAAAACTGAGATATTTATCAAAAAGACTTAAGTTAAGGGCTAAATTTATTCCAAATAAAAAAGAAGAACCAAAATAAAAAAAATTATAAATATTAAGGGTTAAATTTATTTTTATATTTTTTTTAAGATCAGATTTGCATCTAGTATTAGGCTAATGGTTTTTGTTTATTTGGACATGTAAATATATTTATGGGTTTAATGAAATGGGTTATAACTGTTGGTACAAATAAAATTATTTATTAATTTCGAAAGAATTTATCGAGCACAGTTAAAATGTTTAAAATACACTTTTAATTGCACATTATCAAGTTTAAAAAATAATATTAAATTCTAATTTAATTAAACAAGTGATTTTATATAAAAAAAATCAAAATTAATAATTTAATAAATAAGTTGATTCTAATAATTAAATGACTATTTACGTACTTTTCCTAATTTAGTAGTGCGAGAGAGTTTAGTTTTTATATTGTAGAACCCTATACAACCAATTAGAGGCCCATACAAATGAGATAGTCCAAATTGTAGGCCCATCTTAAACTTACGATGATCACATATCTTAATCACGACCGTACACGTGTGAACTTAAAGAATCGTGGCCTTCAACGTCACACTATAAAATGTCAACATATCTTGGAACCCTAGGGTTTTCTTTTTGTTCGGCAATATCGAGCAAATAGAGCCTCCTCTCAAACTCTTGTGCTTCTCTTCAGGTACAGCTTTTCGCTTTTGCCAATGAAATTTTCTTGTTCCTATAAAGTTCTCTCACATCTAGACAGAGCGGTAAGGCTGTTACACTTTTCTACTGCTATGGTCTGTCTGATTGCTGAGAAAATTTGTAGGTAAAGGGAAAACAAATATTGTTATGATTCGATTTAGATATCTCACTTCGAGAATTTAATTTCATCACTGGAATCTCAAACAATGAGTTTTGTGTTTCGTTCATCTTTAGCCGGCTGTGAAATGTAGTAAATATTTTTTAAAAAATGTTGAAATTATGCTTTTGATTTTTTGGTGTTAATTAATGCTATGAACTGTTAACAGTCATGTGTATCAATTAGATTTATGCATGTTTTACAATTATCAAAGATGTTATTGAATTTGAAATCGGTGTAATGATTTTAGTTGTAAATTAAACTATAGTATCTAAAGCTGGATTTTAGCTACTAGAACGTCTGAGTGAGAGTTCTTAGGCCTTTCAATTTCAAGTTCAATCTGATTTCTACTTGCAATATATTGTTTGGAAATTCCTTTTCAACGTTTTCTACAAATAATCCATGTTTCAGATCTTGAAGATGTATACATCAAGGAAGAAGATCCACAAGGATAAAGATGTTGAACCAACAGAGTTTGAGGAATCAGTTGCACAGGTTTTAAATTTTCTAATCCTTGTTGCACTTCAAAAGTTTCCTGAAATGGTTCAATCATGTGTAGGTTTTAATTTTGTATGCATGTTTGTAACAGGCATTCTTTGATTTGGAGAATACCAACCAGGATCTTAAAAGTGACCTCAAGGATCTCTACATTAATTCAGCAATGTACTTATGATTTTATTGAGATTAATTAATTGGAAAGTGACTTGTGCATTTGTTCTTAATATGATTGGTTTAATCCTTTCGCATGCAGCCAAATTGATGTGTCTGGGAGCCGGAAAGCTGTTGTTATCCATGTCCCCTACCGATTGAGGAAAGCCTTCCGCAAGGTTCATGTTAAGCTTGTGAGGGAACTTGAAAAGAAGTTCAGTGGCAAGGTGAGAATTCTTCTTGAAAGTCCTTTCTTTGAATGAAATATGTGCTAAGCCTTTTAATTTACAATCTCTTTCAAGTAAATTTTTATTTAGTACAGACTACAAATTTCATTAACCCTTTTTATTTGCACGCATGGCCTAAGATTCTTGTCAGTCAGAATTCTCCGTTCCCATATAAGCAAAAGAATTAATCATGTTTTTATGTCATAAATTGTCATGTCTGTGATTTTTCTTTTTGCCTGTTTTAAATAGAAGTTATATTTTCCATTCACAAGGATGCACATGTTTTTGGTTTAACTATTTAACTTAGTGTATGTATATATAATAGGATGTTATTCTTATTGCCACCCGGAGGATATTGAGGCCCCCAAAGAAGGGCTCTGCTGTTCAGAGGCCTCGCAGTCGCACATTGACTGCTGTGCACGAGGCAATGCTTGAGGATATTGTCTTACCTGCTGAAATTGTCGGGAAATGCATTAGATATAGAATCGATGGATCTAAGATAATGAAGGTACAAACAGCTGTCATTTAGTAATTATTATTGCTGCTAAGTTTGATGAAACCGATTGTAATTGATGAGTGGAAGAATTGTAATCTTTATATATATACATATCAATGTTTTAATTTTTCATTTGAAGGCTAATGTTTCATCTCATTCAGGTCTTCTTGGACCCCAAGGAACGTAATAACACCGAGTATAAGCTGGAGACCTTTTCTGCCGTTTACCGGAAGCTTGCTGGAAAGGATATTGTGTTTGAGTTCCCTGTTGCAGAGGCATAGATAAGTATTACAGATGTTGTCAACATCTTTATCCTAGTCTTTTGTTTCTCCTGAAAAACTGCATTTTGTTTAGGTTTTTATTTAAAAATTGACATCAATGAGGTGATGAACAGGCAGAGAATATATTCGGTTTGTTTGAATGCTTTTGTTTAATATTTTCTGTTTCTTAGCATGTTACAGAGTTAAATCCCCTTCCTTACGTCGGGGGATATAAAATTTTTATTATTTACTATTTGATTAAGCATTTATTTAATATGTTATGTTTAATCTTAAGTACCTAACAAATTTTAGTTAACTATTTTATCTCTTTAATGGTAAAGATTTTTTTTAATTGTTTAATTAGGCGGGAAGAAATTAAAGAATGATGTTTCCGTGTCATAAATTTTTTTGTCTAGTTTTTATAAATTTAAATATTATATAAATTAGGCAATGTCTCCAAATATTAAGTTTAAATATTTTATTTTAGTCTAGTCTTAATATCACAAATCAATGTTTTAAGATCAGCCTATTATTGGATGAATTAGGCATTGTCTCCATTCTCTCTGGCTTTACATAAAATTTCGATACAAGTAACTAGGGGTGTGCATTTTGGATTATCCGATCCGAAATTTTTGGATAGGTATTTTAGTGGTGCGTATTCGATCTGAAAATTTAGATATCTGATTTTTTGGATATTTGAAATTTTAAAATTTAGATATCTGATTTTTTGGATATTTGAAATTTTAGATCGGATTTTCGGATATCTGAATATCTGAATTTATGATTTAATTTAAGTAATTTTTAATTTAATGGTATTATTCATGAAAATTTTGGTTTTTGAATATAAATAATCAATAATGAATAAAACAATATTTTTATTCATGAAAATTTTATTTTTTTCATATAATAAGTAAAAATATTAAATATAACAATATTTATACGTATAAAAATTTAAATTTTTTGGATATCGGATAATTGAATATCCGATATCCGATACGAATGTAAAACGTTGATCCATATCTGATCTAAAATTTTTGGATATCTGATTTGACTTATCCAAAAAATAAGATTTAGATCAAATATCCAAAATTTTGGATCGGATTCTTTTTCGCACCCCTACAAGTAACATCTTTACTAATCAGTTCACCGTCTTTACAAAAGATCTTTACTACTATCATAATACTTGCATTAATATTGGTAAAAGCCAACATGGTTGTCTTCGTCCTATATGGCCGTGGATTGCGGGTTTTCATGACCTTGTTAAAGTGTACGATTCGCTGGTTAGCATGAGATTGATGGAGTTCATGTTCGTCCTCTCGGCGACAGTCTGTTGACAGCATAGCCATCCCAGCTGACTGCACATTGCTGCCTCATCAGGATTGTATTCCTCAAGGACGGGATCGATTCAATCCAATGACTTTCGTACCTGGAATAGTAGCCATGACTGTATAGGGAAATCCATCAATAGTCAGAATCAGACACTCGAACCCAATTTGCATCCAAGAGTATGGGTAACTATCTCTAAGTTTTCACATCAGAAAAGCTAGAAATATTATCGGATATGAATATAGGATATCAGTAAGATCCTTTCGTGCGCCTCTTCATGCAGGTATAGAAGACCTCTTGCACTGTCTTAACTCGCTGCCCAAGGAGACATGCTCTTATCTGAGAAATCTAACCAAACAACTAACAAGACTTTGAGTTCATACGTTTACCTAGCGAATGCCACGTATAAAAGGGTTCTTACCAAAGATATAGTAATGAAGGCTTGTATTTGGAAAATACTCATAAACAAGCATCTTCTTAGGTCCTTTAGCACAGCACCCCAACATCACGAAGTACTTGTGCTGGCTTTTCAGTAAGACTTTCACCTCGTTAATGAATTGTTCCAGTCCCGTCTCGAATCCAATGCAAGTTTCTTGACAGCTATTTCCAGACCGTTTGGCACTAAAACCTGGAAGATATAAGCTGAAATGAGAGTAATTCACAACAGTTTCCAATCATCAACACTAACCAAATACAAAAACTAAACGGATAAATATTAAATTTTTTCTTTAATTCAGACAGTAATTAAAATTAAACGGATTAATATTTTAACTCAAATATTTTCTCAAAAAGAATCGATCATTTTCAATTATATTTTAAAATTAAACGGATAAATATTAAAATTTTTCTTTAATTCAGACAATAATTTTAGAAATTGTTCTTTAAAGGCTCATTATTTCTTGAATCATAAATGTTACTCGTCGTGAAACTCATATAAATAGCGTGTAATCTTTTAAGTTTTGGAATTGTTTATTCTTTTACTCTGTGATTTCAAAAGTAATTTTTATGATAGTAGAAGGCAATATAACGAGAAATTATATTATGGGTAAGTTTCACCACGTCATTTATGGACCAACCATTAAAAAACATTCATCCTATCATTCTTTTCATGTCATATTTTCTTAAATGAATCTTTACTCATATTTATTGTTAATTCATTTTAAAAACAGTTTTTAAAATTAAAGATTCACTTGGGAAAAAAATATGGCATGGAAAAATTGATGAGATAAATGATTTTTAGTGGTTGATCCATGGATGACGTGGTTGGACTTACCTATAATATAATTTCTCCAATATTACGGTTAATGATTGATACAGTTGTGTAACCGTAGCTGATAATAGTATCAATAATCTCAAACAAAATATTTATTTTTATTCTTTTACGGTTAGTGATTTAGACAATTGTATTTATTTTTTTCAATATTTTAATATAATATTATATTTTAGTGTTTATATTGTTCTTATATTAACGAGAAATTATATCATGAGTAAGTCTTATCACGTCATACATGGGACTAACCACTAAAAAACATACATCTTATATTTTTTCCATTTATATTTTTCTAAGTGAATCTTCACTCATATTTACTATAATTCATTTTAAAAACAATTTTTTTTCAAGTAAAGATTCACTTAGAAAAAAAATTTGACATGGAAAAATTGATGAGGTATGTTATTTTAGTGATTGGTCCCATAGACACGTGGTGGGATTGTAACACCCGACCCGGAAGTCACATTGGGCCTCCGGCCCAAAACCCGTATTTCAAAATTTCTTTTCCAAATCCAACAAATAAAACAAAATCCAAGTCCAATGTAATTCATAAAATCCAAAACGAGTTAAACATAGCCCAAAATAGTTTAAAGAAATCGGAGCTCCAAAATATTACAGACCATTTAAAACATTCGACTCAAATTAAAATAACAGAGTTATAAATTACAAATAGGGTTCAACATAGTACTAGTCCACTATCTAATAAATGTACTCAACACGGTCGATGCTGAAATCCAAACCTTGATGGTGCACCACGAAACCGGCTTCACCTAACCTACACACGAACACATTTCGAACGCTGAGCCACATAAGCTCAGTGGATACGTCGAACTCGGCCAACATCATGCATATCAAAAGCAGTAAAGCATGACATATAAATCTCGTGCATGGTATGATGGTCTAGCATGCTTGCCCAACACATGGCATAAAATGAGATGTATATTATCGCACACAACATATACAAATCAACAAATCACACCAGGTAGTGAGGTCTGTGTCCATATAGCATCGGGATCCTACACTACTAGTAGGGCCCGCGTCCACACAGCATCGGGATCCCATACTCAAGGATGAGGCCCGCGTCCACACAGCATCGGGATCCTACATCCGGGATTGAGGCTCGCGTCCATATAGCATCAGGATCCTCCAAATCTTATACTCAGAATATCGCATCGAGTATCTTCGAATGAGGCCCGCGTCCACACAGCATCGAGATCCTACATCCGGGATGGTCGTCAAATCATCACCCAGAATGTTACATCGGATGGCCTTCGACGTGTTACAACATTTATGGATATTCGGATTTTCAACACATAAGGACTTGAACCACACAAGCGATCCACCTAGGATCTTACCACAACAAGATATATTAAGTCTTATCATACTTAAGTCTTTCGGGGTTATAAACATCAATCTTAGTTTAATAGTTCATTTCATAGCTTATAGATTAATGGAATTATTTATTAAAAACACCGAGCCCAAAACTTTGCTCTAACTTGGCCCAAAAGCACAGGGGTATCAATACCCTTATGTGGGATATCGATACACCCAACATCGATGCCCACCCAAAGAGGGTATCGAAATAAGGGTATCGATGCCAGTATCGATACCCTTTGACCAGTTCAAAAGTTAACAAATAGGGAAGGGTCGTTTTGATATAGGTATCGATACAAAAAGTTACTAGAGGGCTCGGTATCGAACCGTGGTTTGATACCTCTTCACGATAAGCCAAAATTTACTCAGGGGTATCAATACCTGTAACCTCTTTATCCCAGCCTAGACGGAACCGACACTAACGGGTTACACGGGGAATATCGAACCAAACCCGCGAAGGTCCAATTCGATAAACAACCCTGAAAATTGATATTTTTTTTCTTTCTCTTTCCTAGATGCGTAATTATGATCCTACATGTCTTGGTCTCATACAAAGTTTTAACGGAAGCAATCTAACCACAAACAAGTATCCGATTATACATTTGAGTGAATTAAGGACTAAAACGTAAAACTTTTAAGTTCTATTAATAAAATAGAAATTCTTTTCATCAAGGTTCAATTAAACACGCAAGTATCCTTCATGGTAAATTTCAAGTCAAACGGATTATTCCAACATTATCAATTGCATGCTTCTCTAATTTAGAGACTAAAATGTAAATCTTCTAAATTACAAGGACTTCATACAAATTAAGTTAACCATCTTGAAATTAAATCAAATTTATGCATTTATATGAGATTTCATCTCAAAATAACATCTTTAGGTACCCTAATTGAACAAAGGAAGATATTCGGGACTAAAGTATAATTTCCAGCAGCTATCAATTCACGGTAGTCAAAGGTTTCGAAACCTTTCATAAGGTTTCGAAACTTCCCTAAACGTTTCGAAACTTTTTCGCGTTCAGTAACTTTCCAAAATTAAATTTGCCCGCAAGGTTTCGAAACCTTTCTGAAGGTTTCGAAACTATTTGACAAAGGTTTCGGAACCTTCACTAAGGTTTCGAAACTTTGGTTCTGAAACCCAAAAGTTCCGTCACACTAAGTGAACACTAACGACTCAATACACAACCATTAATCACTATCACTATATGCACAAGTCCTAAGCATAATTAACAACGTCACAGACATCAATCAATCTATAGGCATGCTTCCTAGAATATGATTAAAATTCATAACGATCATGCAAGTACATGCTTCAACAATCCAAGCAATTTCATAGTCCAACAATTAACAATCAAGCAACAAAGGTCTTATTTCAGCATAAACCAAAGTCTAGTTCACACTCCTCACATTGGTTGGGTTTACACATTGCCAAGCCCCAACTTATTTGCCAAAAACATACCAAATTTGAAGTAATCTTTCCCATTGGTTTCCTTGCTCCGAACGAAGTCCCAAGTGCCTTTATTTTTCTGCAAGGATGAAAAGAGAGCTTAAGCAAACATGCTTAGTGAGGAAGCTCTACACAAGATCATCAATGCATCTATTTAAAACCATAATGAAACCATAATTTGCAATACATCACTAAAACCATGCATGCTATCATTTCATGTTCATGTTCATTAAACCAATTGCTTCCTTGAGTTTACACAACCTTATCAAAACAATTTATAAATGATGCACATTGTCCTTCTTAAATTCATGTATGTATATTGGCATTCTAGTGACCACTTAAAATGAACCTTGAGTTCACCGAATACACGGATCTATTGTTAGAGACCATTGTCTCGTCATGACACGAAGTCACCATTGACATGACACCAAGTCACCATTATAGCACTACCACACACGATTGGACACATAGTCACCCTTGTTACGTGTAGGCGACTCTACCACGCACGATTGGACACAAAGTCACCCTTGTTACATGTAGGTAATATTTTGTATCCTCAATATTGTTTATAGTAAACTTAAGACAATCCTAATGACATGTCATTCGTATTCGAATCTAAAGTTAGTGTCAGTAAGCCAATATCATAATCAAATGTGCATGATAACTTGTTGTTCATAATGCACGTATAATATGTTCAACAAATGAACCAAAAGCCATGCCCAAAGGCACCATCATATGTAAGGCAATTAATCATTTTGTATTCCAAATCATTTCTCATAATTTAATCATGGATTCTTGATAAACTATGCATTTCAGCAAGTATTTCTCATGCATGCACCAATTCAAATCATGTAAATGCATTTCCAAGAATCTCGTTGTATTACCAACATTAATGTCTTTATCGAATGTAGCCGAAACTCATGTTGATATATCAAAACATTTACTTTACTTACTCTTGAACTATGGAAAGTTTTCACACTCTTTCATAGTCCCCAAAATAGAACCGTACCAAACGCGATTCGCTTTAAGTCCGAAAACACTCAACGACAAGCAAAACGAGCTTTCGTCGATATCCCGATGACCACGCCAACGCACCAGCACTCAAGCACCTTCTTGTACCTCTTCTAAAACATTAAAAACAAAGTATTTTCACATCATTAAATACTCAAACCAGCAGCCATATCTGATCACCACAAAACTACCGAAAACTTAGTCGAAAATACCGTAAACTAAGCCGAAACCCATCCGAACAACATCAACCCAAAACCTAATGAATCTAACATCTAATCCACTTCAATTATTAACTAAAAACACATCCAAACCATCCTTATATCTCCAGCAACTTTAAAGCACCTAAAACAGCCCCTAAAACAACCGAAAAACACCTTAAAACAACACCGATTGCATTATTCCAGGATTAAATTAATGTGCCATCAATTGGAGACTCAATTAATCATTTAATTGACATAATAACATAATTAAATCCATCTAATTACAGCATTGAATGAGATCTAAAAAGATTTCACAAAATCATTAGATCTAGCATTGAAAACATGGAATTAAGTTTTATTCAAAGATTAGCAAGCTAATACTTGGGAATTTCAATAAAGAACCTTAGAAAAGAGTTTAAAATCCAGCAAATTACCGTTGAGATCTATTCACCAAAAAGATAAAGTTTTCTCCTCTTGATTCCTTGCAAATTGGTGTTGATCTTTGTTGAAAAAGATACAAAAATCAGCAAGGAATTGAAAAAAAGAGATGAAGGAAAATGGAGAGAAAATGAGAGAAAAAGATGAAAGAAAAAAGGTAGTTTAGTGAGAAAATGATTATCATCTTTAATTAATCTAATTAAAAAGCATTTTGGTGAATAAATCATTATTTTAAAATTAAATTGGGTTTATGAAACTCTAAGGATTCTAAGTATAGCTTGGTTTTCAATTTAGTCACTAAAACAACAATTTTCGAAAATCACAAATTAAGTCCTCCATTGTTTTCCAAAAATTACAAATTAGCCACTTATGCATAATTAAGCATAATTAAAAATCAATTTAAAGTTCAAATTATATTCTTTTAATTTTGAAACATCTTTTTAATATTTTTAAACCATATTCCAAAATTATTATTTTTTCTAATTAAAAATATTCTTATTTTATATTTCCCCGGAATAATGAACCGGAGAACCCAAATCGAATTCTCCTAACTAAAGCCCAAACTACTAACCCTAAAATCGGGATGTTACGATATCGGTAGCCCGTGTATCGATACCCCCTGCATGAAATGCAGGTTTGCACTTAGAAATTTTAGAGAGTCATCTCCAAACTCAACCTAAACGATTCTAAAGTCTTCCTACTCGTTTTTAATATGGATTAGGTTGTTTTAACATCATTTTCAGCCCTCTAACACAATATTACGAATTCCACCATTAAAGCGCATCAAGCTCAAACCATGCACACATACACCAAAACTATATGAATGCTTCCTACCATGAAATGCATAATGATTAGAAGAGTTGAGAGTACCAACCTTAGCAAGCAACAACAACCCAAGCAAGCTCCACACCTCTTCAAGCTTTTCTCCCTCCTAAGCTTGATGATGGCTCACAAGCCTCTTTCTCTACAAGATAAAGATGTAGAACGAGTTAGCAAGGTCTCGGGATGATTTTAGAGCTTAAAAACATATAAGACTCAGATTTCTAAGCTCTTAAAACCTAATCCCGAACTCTCTCTAAAACCCCCACTAAACCTTCATCCTCCCCAAACACACATTTCCTTACCTTATTTTATAGATCACAATCCCCTCTACAACTTACCCTTCACCGCCTAAACGAGATTCTAGAGTTATCACAACAAAGATTGAATCTTTCCTACCTTTCTCTTGCAAGGATGAAGGAAGGGGATGGGAGGCAAGGTGATATCACTCCTTCAACTTTCTATAGAGAAACATAACACCCCAAACCCTCTTTCAAATATTTTGGCATTTACAAGATTGCCCTCAGCCCATAACTTAAACCCACACGCAAACACTCCAAACCCAACAACTAGACCCAACTAGGCCTAAAACTAAAGCCCAAACTCTCAACACACTAAACCGAGAATTCGGGTTGTTACAGGGACTTACCCATGATATAATTTCTCTCTATTAACACTCTTCTAATAGTCACATTTTGTATGAATTTAAATTTTGAACGTAAAAGTTTAACTTTAATAATAAAAACAAACAAACAAAATATTGCAATTTATAATTACTCAAATTCAAAGGTATTTTAAATAAAAATTTACATATAATAATATAAGAAATATAACAAGTTATGATATGATGAAAATATATTTTAAATAAAAATATTGTTTAGTATAATCTATCCGATCCAATACTTCTAATATATATATTTGTGTGATTAATTATATGTTTATTTTATTTTTTAAACATTTTTACTTTGAAATTAAACTCAAATCTTTAATATATACTTTTAAGTTTTAAATTTAATTTTTTAATAAATATTTGTATTAATTCGTAAGTATGATATTTAAAGAAAAAATCATAATTGAGATTTTTTTAAAATGTTCTATAACACCTTCGACTCGGATATCATATTGTGCCTCCGACCCAAAATCCATATTTCAAAATTTCTATTCAAAAAACCATTTGACTCATTCAAACAAAATGTCCAAAACATAATTCAACATTTAAAACGACAAAAGCCCAAATGAATTAAAACAATAATAGGAGCTCCATTATACAAACCATTAAAAGCATTCAACCCAAAATCCAAACTAAATAAGAGTTATAAATTACAATATAGGATTCGACAAGTACTAGCCCCTTACATCAATTAGCTTGTACTCAGACACTAAGTCGATGCTGAAATACCAATCTCGACGGTGCTCCTCCAGCCCATGACTTCACCTAACTTACGCACGAAAACACATTTCGAAACACTGAGCTATAAAATCTTAGTGGGTACACCGCCACTTGACCAACATCGCATATATCATAAATAAAACACACATATAGTGTCATGCATGATATGATGACACTACCATAATCGCCTAAACACATGACACCATAAATGTATATTATCGCACGTACCATATACATATCAAACCAAAAACCACAAGGTAGTAAGGCTCATATCCACACATCATCGGGATCCTACACTACGAGTGAGGCCCGCGTTTACGTAGCATCAAGATCCTTTATTCGGAAAAGTCTTTAATACATCACCCAAAATGTTACATCGAATGGTTTTCTTTGTGTTGCAACAGTATTCTTGGGTATCTGAATTCCCATCACACAAGGATTTTTCCTAATCTAAGCAACCTATCAACACATAGCAAGGTTCTAGCTATCGCAAGCATCTAAACCACCAAGGAAATCCCTATGGTTTCTATCATTCATTTAAACAACCAAGGTTTACCAATTTTTTTAGTTCAATTATTCATATTTTGGTTAATTTATTAATTTATTGGTTCTAGTATTTATTTTGCACCATAAGAGACCATCACAAATTATAGAGCCCCAAACTCAAACGTTAATTTTTTAAATAGATTGCCTAACGAATACTGATATGTCTCCCAGTATTGATACACCACCAAGGCATATCGATACTCTAAGCCTTATAAGAGTCTTAAGCTGCCTACCTGTATCGATATAGTTCAATCCCGTATCGGTATCGATTCATACTAGTACAATATACCTATATGGCATATCTATATGTCTACATAATATTAAACCAATGCAACAATGGTATCGATACCCCCTTGCGTACTGATACTCAAAAATGTTTTTGGAATTTGAATTAAGTGGTATCGATGTGCGGGATTGACGTACCGATACACCTGCTATCTAAGCCCTTATTTTCTCTCTATGATATCGATATGCTCCCAACCTATCTTGATACGCTTGCACGAAAATACAGGTTTGAACTTGAAATTTGCTAAGAATAATACCCTAAACCAAACCTTTTAATCCCAAATTGTTCATAAACACTATTAGAAGAGTTTAAGGTGTGTTTTAATCAATTTGAGCCATCAAACTTCCAAATCTGAAATTCACCATTAGATTGAGCCATCAAACCAAACCTGAAATTTGAGCTATCAAACATTCAAAACTGAAATTCACCATTAAAGGTCCATAAGCTACCAAACCAAGTAAAACATGATAATCACAAGTAATGCAACCTAATTCCATGAGATGAATGATGAATTGGGAGTTAGAGGGGTACCAACCTCAAGCTACAGGAACGCAAAACGTCCTCTCAAGCCTTCTCCTTGATGAAGCTCCAACTTCTTTCTCTTGTTTTAAAGATTACACTCAGTTAAACAACTTTCCCTTAAACTATAAAAAGAAAATCTTAAGCATTCTAACGCGTGTAAAAAAGTGTTATTAAGTACAAGTGTACACGTCAAGTAATATAATGATAAGTATTTATCGAATATCGTTCTCCACAGGGACTAGTATACTTAATATGCCTCATTCTCATTCCTTGCTCCTAAAGTTAATAAAATATAAACACAAGTAAAAAATATTTGTTGAATAACTAAAGAACAAAAGCTTAAATAAAAGGTTGAGAACGAATAGAGAGAATGGGTAGGATCCAGTTGTGTTATATAGTGGATTCGATTGGTCTGTTCTTGTTCAATACAATGACACTGCACTACCTCAGCAGTACTCTAGATACTGTCTCAGCAGCAACAATGTTCTCTGCCGCGGCAATCTCTTGCTCTTGGGCAGAATTACCAAAGTTCGGCAAAGTGTCCTTGAATGATTTCGCTTATCTCTAAGTCGAAATACTATTGATGAACAGTCCTTAATGATACCTCTCGGAGTGAATCAATTATAATCACCAACCAATCCCATACATCTTTTAGCCGCAGAAAATCTTAACCTATCTCTTAGACCGAGTTAGTGTCTACAACATCGCACTTACCTCTTTCGTGAATCTAACTCTCTCGATATTAGATAAATGAATTACTTACAAGCTCCTCTCTCGAGTTTGAATGCAAGAACAAAAAATAGCAATAGGATAAGCAAACTTTGATATTCTTATTGTATTGAAACGAAGAACAAAATACAATCTTCTCACACTAATATTCAATAACCTTCACCCAACCCTAAGAAAGTTTAGAACATATTATAATGAAGAACACAATTCTTAGGGTAAAGATTTCTCTTTAATTCGGCTCTCTTTTTATACATTAGATGACTCATGTATTTATAGTCTAGACCTAGAGTAACTTTTCCTAAGTAGAATATAACTTGGAGTAGGAAATAAGTAATAAAATATAATATTTCCAAGTTTAATTCTATCTAGAAGACTATTCTCATGTGGCCTTTGACTTGATATTTTCACGTGCTACTCTGCTCCAATCCAAACGCTTCAAGTCTAGGCATTCTCAGCTCATTTTTCTCTTTTAATCGCCCAACATCAGTACTAGAACTTCTACTGCCTCGGCATTGGTTCTGCCTTCGGCACTACTGCTTCCTCGATAGGTAATTCCTGTAACCACAAAAAAACAAGCCATAAAGCCTTCTTTTTTCGCAAATATCATCTTTATATGTTGTGGTAGGAAAATATCGATTATTGAACAATAATTATATGTATCAGTTCAAATTAGTGAGTAATGAGTACATATTGTGTAGGAAAAGAATAATAAATAATAGCCTTTTTAAACACTCATCAAATACCCCCAAACTCGAACTATTGTTTGTCCTCAAGCAATGCAAAACATCAAATTGTCGAACGTAATTCTCTCTTGGTCTTATTTTCCCATCTATTCTCCCCAACATAACTATGTCCATCTTTCAGTCATAGCCTTTAGTTTACTCAAGGATTTATACTCAGAAACAAACTATAAGATTACGTGAATGTGTGGGTTTTTATGGACAAGGTTGATTAAAGGCTTTCTTAGATAAACTCTAAGTTCAAGACAAGTAGACTTGGAATGGTATTTCTCTTCTAAAAGACATCAATCTTTTGAGCCTGTTTTGGGCACCTCAAAAGTTATGCTTCCTTCTATATATTTTTTTTCTTTTCCTTAGGCATACTAGATCCGGTTTTGGGCACCTCTAGCATGAAGAAGAGTAAATTCCTAGAGCTAGTGATAGGCACCCCTAGTCACATTCCTTAGAATCTAAGTCTTTATCACCTAAGTTGATTAAAAGAACTCCTAAATCAAATAAGTCCCAAAAGTGTTTGTTGATTCTAACCATATAGTAAGCTTCTAAGTTCTATTCCTTAAGTATTCCAAGGTTATTTCTTCAAAACAAAACCTAGTCATGGTAAGGAAAAAGATTTCTAAAGCCTTAAAAGAATAAACTAAGACAAAGCTGATGTAAGGCAGTGCAAAAGTAAAGACAATTATTTCAAGTAAAGACAGATATAAAAAAAATCAATTACGGTATCAAATTACTTCTTTTTCTGGTATTACCACTCGATAGTGGACTGCCCTTGGCAGTGCACTCATATACCCCCAAACTCAAACTGAGCATTGTCCTCAATGCTCAAATCTCACAGCAAGTAAAAGAAAATTGTTAGGTTTATAAGAGATGTTACGTTGATCGATTGTTGTGATTCCTAAATTCTTACCTAAAACGAGCATAAGGAAAAATGAAATAAAGGAAAATCTAAACTGAAAATATTTAAATAAAGGTTTAAACAGAGGAATTAATTCATAGGAGGGATGCATGTTAGTGCATCTCTTAGAGTGATGGTTTCTATCGCTTTCATCTCTTGATGACCAGAGTAGTACTTCAACCGTTGGCCATTCACTTTGAATTCTAGCCCATTTTTATGTGATTTGATTATGACAACTCCGTGTGAATAAGCTTTGACAATTTTAAATGGTCCTGACCATCTGGATCTAAGCTTTTCTGGGAATAGTTTGAGTTTGGAATTGAAAAAGAGTACTTGCTGCCCCGGCAAGAACTGTTGCGGCAGTAGTTTATTGTCATGCCAACGTTTTATCTTTTCTTTGCAAATTTTGGCATTTTCATATGTTGTTATTCTGAATTCGTCTATTTCATTGAGGTTTAGCAGTCGTTTTTGGCCAGCTTTCTCTCATTCCATATTTAGATTCTTTATTGCCTAATAAGCTTTGTGTTTAATTTTTACGGGCAGATAGTAAGCTTTTCCAAATACTAGCCTATAGGGAGATGTTCTCAATGGGGTTTTGTAGGCTATCCTATATGCCCATAAAGCATCATCTAAACTATGGGACTAATCCTTTCTAGATGGGTTTACCACCTTTTTAAAGATTTGTTTTAATTCCCTATTTGAAATTTCAGCTTGCCCATTTGTTTGTGGATGGTATGTTGTTGCAATTCTATGAGTGACATCCATTTTCTTTAATACCGCAACAATGAGTCTGTTATCGAAGTGCTTCCCTTCATCTCTAATGATTACTCTCGGGACTTTAAATCTTGTAAAAATGTTTTTCTTAAGAAATTTCTATATAGTCTTGGAGTCATTGTGAGGTGTGGCAATTGCTTCGACCCATTTTGACACATAGTCCACTACTACTAGGATGTAGAGATTGCCTTGAGATGATGGGAATGGTCCCATGAAATCTATTCCCCAGACATTAAATAATTCTACTCTTAGTATGAGTTTTTATGGCATCTCGTTGCGTCTAGAGATGTTGCCTGTTCTTTGGCAGCAGTCACAGTTTTGTAATAGAGTTGGGTATCCTTGAAGAGTGTAGGCCAATAAAGGTCTGATTGAAGCACTTTAGTTGTTGTTCTATTTCCTCTAAAATGTCATCCATAAGGTAGATCATGACACTGCCGAAGTACTTCTTGTTGCTCATCTTCAGGAACACATCTTCTTATAACCTGATCTGCATATTGCTTAAATAAAAGAGGGTCGTCCCAGAAATAATGTTTGGCATTATGCTGAAACCTCTTTTTCTCATTATAGTTAAGGTTATAAGGGATAATACGACTAGCTAAATAATTAACAAGATTCGCATACCAGGGAATGGTTTTCAATATAGCAAGATCTTCTGTTGTTGAGATGTATTCATTCAGTGCTTCAGCCGCATAGTTATATACTGCCGTGGTTAGTGCCTCGGTAGTGGTTTCGGCAATTGTTGTAATCTGCAGTATTTGTTCATCTGGAAAGGCATCTTTTATTTCTTCTGTTGCGTTGTTATTGTCTTTGTTGTTTAGTCTGGATAAGTGATCAGCCATTTGATTCTCTGTACCTTTTCTATCTTTAAGTTCCACATCAAATTCTTGTAAAAGGAGGATCCATCTAATTAGTCGTGGCTGGGCATCCTTCTTTGAGAATAAGTATTTAATAGCTGAGTGGTCAGTATGGACAGTTACTTTTGATCCAATAAGATATGATTGGAATTTGTCAAAAGCGATATACTACTGCTAGTAATTCTTTCTCTGTTGTAGTGTAATTGATTTGTGCCTCATTCAGTATTTTACTAGCATAGTAAATGACATGAAACAATTTTTTTTTCTGTTCAAGTGCTGCCCCAACAGCATGGTCACTTGTATCGCATATTAATTCGAAGGGCAGCGACCAGTCTGGTGGGACTACTATTGGTGCTGTGACCAATTTTTCTTTTAGTGCTTCGAATGCTTCAGTACATTCCTTGTTGAATTCGAACTTTCTGTCTTGTTCGAGCAGGTTACAAAGAGGTTTAGAAATTTTGGAAAAGTTAGAAATAAACCTCCTATAAAAGCCTGTATGGCCCAAGAAGCTTCGGATTCCTTTACAGAAATTGGAGGAGGCAAATTCTTTATTACATCAATTTTAGCTTTATCCACTTTAATTCCTTCTGATGATATTTTGTGTCCCAATACTATACCCTCATTTACCATAAAATGACATTTTTCCCAATTGAGAACTAAATTGGATTCTTCACATCTTTGTAGTACTTTTTCTAAATTGTCGAGGTAATGATTAAAGCCGTCTCCAAACACTGAAAAATCATCCATGAATATCTCTAGGAAGTCCTCTATCATTACAGAAAAAAATACCATCATGCATCTCTGAAAGGTTGTCGGGGAATTGCAAAAGCCGAACGACATTCGTCTAAATGCATATATTCCATATGGGCATGTGAAGGTGGTTTTTGCCTGGTCTTCTGGATTGATGGCAATTTGATTATATCCTGAATAACCATCAATGAAACAATAGTAAGGTTTACGAGCAAGTCTATCCAACATTTCATCAATAAAGGGTAAGGGGAAGTGATCCTTCTTTGTTGCCTTATTTAACTTGCGATAATCTATACAAACCCTCCAATCGGTCACAATCTTGGTTGGGATTAATTCATTATTCTCGTTGGTTATGACAGTCATACCACCTTTTTTGGGTACACAATGTACCGGGCTTACCCATGCACTGTCAGAAATAGGATAGATAATCCCAACATCAAGTCACTTGATTATTTCTTTACGCACTACCTCCTTCATGGCATGGTTAAGTCTCCTTTGAGCCTTGACAGTGGGTTTATGATCTTCCTCTAGAAGGATTTTATGTATATAAATTGTCGGGCTTATTCCTTTCAAATCGTCAATGGACCACCCAAGTGTCTTTTGTGCTGTTACAGTATCTTGATTAAGCTTTGTTCCTGTTTTGGCTGTAACATAGAAGAAATAATTACGGGCATTGTGTGGTTGGCTCCCAAGTAAGCATATTTTACTTTTTCAGGTAATGGTTTTAGTTTAGTAACTACTGAATCTTTTATGGGTGTTTCGGTTTTACCTGGATAGTTTAAAGGTTCAAAATACTTACCTGAAAGATAAGTCGTCTAGTTGACCTCTTCAATTTCTACTACTTCTGCACTATCTAATGTATTACTATAGCAGTCATCAACTGTGCTACCGAGACAGACATCATCATCACTGTCGATGTAATTATTGCTGAGACAAGGTCTTGACTGAACTGTATCTACATTGTCTAGCCTCTGGTAGTCTTCTGGATCATCATGCCTTTTCAGGATTTGGAAAACATTAAGTTTGATTTGTTGTTCGTTGATCCTCATAGTTAACTCTCTTTTTTCTATATCTATCAAGGTTCGTCCAGTAGCAAAGAAAGGTCTTCCTAGGATGATCGGTGCTTTTTCATCTACTTCACAATCAAGGACAAGAAAATCAGTTGGAAAAATAAATTTATCGACTCTTACTAGTATATCCTCGATTTTTCCTTCGGGGTGCACATATGATCGATCCGTAAGTTGGAGCAGACTGTTGTGGGCTTTGCCCTTCCTATATTGAGCATTAGGTTGGTACTTGCTCCAAGGTCACATAGGGCCTTTCCTTCATAGTTATTCTCAATCGCACAAGGTATGGTGAAACAGCCAGGGTCCTTCAATTTGGGTGGCATACAATTATGTAACATTGTCATGCACCCTTCAGTTGCTGTCACTGTCTCAAACTCACCTAGACTCTTTTTTTAGACACAATGTCTTTCAAGAATTTAGCATAGTTGGGCATCTGTTCAATTGTCTCAACAAGTGGCAAGTTGATGTGGACTTGTTTCAAAATATCAAGAAATTTCTTGAGTTGATGGTCCTGTTTCTGTTTGTTCAGCCTTTGTGGGAAAGGTGGTGGTGGTCTCATCTCATCCAGGGTTTTATTAGATTGAAATTTAATACTTGGGACCACTGTTTGTTTTACTGCCTCGGGAGGTAGTACAAGTGCTGCCGAGCTTTCTGCTGGGGCATTGTCTTCGTGCTCAGTCTGTTCAGCATCCAAGTCCTCCTTATCTGTATCTTCTTGTATTATTTGAGGAGCTTTGGTTGCTGAATTGACTATTGTTTCTTTCAGTTGTAGGCCATTTCTTGTTGTGATTGCCTTGCACTGTTCATGGCTCATTCCTTTAGCAACTTCAGTATTGCTAGGTAATCCCCATTGTGGTCTTGTATTTTGTCTTATAACGAATTGACCAATTTGTATTTCTAATGATTTTATTGCAGCATCTTGATTTTGTAGCCTCATCTCTGTTCTATTCATGAAGTCATCAGTCCTCTTCATGAAATTACTGTTCTCAGCCATATATGATTCAGTTTTCATAATAAAGGCCTTGAGAGTATTTTCCAGTGAATTCATAGGCTGTTGCTGCTGATGCATCTGCTACTATAGCAGTGACTGCTGCATCTGCTGCTGCGGTAGTGGCTGATAGTTGGAGGTCTGGTTGGTGGGGTTTAAAGCATTGTTTGGGTTGCTCAATGAAAAGTTTGGGTGCCTTTTCCAAGTCAGATTGTATGTATTTGAAATCATATTGGTATTCCGATTATAATTTCCCATATAAAATCCAGTTTCCTCGTCTTGCATATACTCAGAAGAATTTATAGCCTTCACTTCTTGAGTATTCTGTTGTACTTGCATGTTCTGAACCATTTTTTGTTATTGATGTCAACTGTGTTGCCACCAAATTATTGGTTTCTAACTCATTTACTGTGACATGGCGTCTTAATCCTCTTCACCTAAAAGTAGGAAATTGGAAATCGTTCCTTGTGAGTTTGTTCAGAATCTCTATAGCTTCTTCCGGGATCTTGTCAAGAAGTGTGCCGTTTGCTGAGGCATCCAACATTATTCTAGTCGGGGCATGGGTGGCATTATAGAACATGGTTACTTGCGTCCATAATGGGAATCCATATAGTGAACATCTATTTAGTAACTCTTTGTAGCGTTTCTAAGCCTCATACATAGGTTCGTCATCAGCCTGTTTAAATGAAGTGATCTCATTACGGATTCTATCATATAAATTTGTAGGGTTAAATCTCGTAATGAATTCCCGGTAGAGTTTACTCCAAGATCCAATTGATCCTGCCGGAATACTGTTTAACCAGGTTTTGACCCTATCCCTCAGTGAATAGGGGAAGAGTTTCAGCCTCAAAATATCTTCATGTACTCTTTGGATTTTAAAAGAGTTGCATACTTCCATGAAGGATTTGAGATGTTGCCTGACATCTTCTGTTGCAGCCCCACTAAATTGTCCAATAGTATTGAGCATTACTTTTTTAAGTTCGAAGTGGGTTGCCTCAATTTTTGGTGTAACAACCCCAAGGTTTAATCCATTTAAATCTTCTACCAGAAAGTCTCTGACAGTTAGCTGTCGCGGCAGTGGTTGCGGCAGAAGTTGTTGTTGCTGGCCTCCAATTCCTTCATGTAGGTTCTGATTTCCTGAATTCATTGTCATGGCTCCTTGGATCTGTCTTCTCAGTCTTTGATAAGTCCTTTCGATTTTTGGGTCGATATCACGTAAGGGAGTGCTAGAGTTAGCCCTAGTTATACACCAAAGATAAAATAGATTAAAAATTTCTTTAAATATTATATATATTATAATAACAACTTAAAAACAATAAAATTAAAGAAAACAAAATTTAGTTGTCAGTCTCTAGCAACGACGCCAAAAACTTGACGCATGTAAAAAAAGTGTTATTAAGTACAAGTGTACACGTCAAGTAATATAATGATAAGTATTTATCAAATATCGTTCTCCACAGGGACTGATATACTTAATATGCCTCCTTCTCATTCCTTGCTCCTAAAGTTAATAAAATATAAACACAAGTAAAAAATATTTGTTGAATAACTAAAGAACAAAAGCTTAAATAAAAGGTTAAGAACTAATAGAGAGAATGAGTAGGATCCAGTTGTGTCATATAGTGGATTCGATTGGTCTGTTCTTGTTCAATACAATGACACTGCACTACCTCAGCAGTACTCTAGATACTGTCTCAGCAGCAACAATGTTCTCTGCCGCGACAATCTCTTGCTCTTGGGCAGAATTACCAAAGTTCGGCAAAGTATCCTTGAATGATTTCGCTTATCTCTAAATCGAAATACTGTTGATGACCAGTCCTTGATGATACCTCTCGGCGTGAATCAATTATAATCACCAACCAATCCCACACATCTTTTAGCCGCAAAAAATCTTAACCTATCTCTTAGACCGAGTTAGTGTCTACAACACCATACTTACCTCTTTCGTGAATCTAACTCTCTCGATATTAGATAAATGGATTACTTACAAGCTCCTCTCTCGAGTTTGAATGCAAGAACAAAGAATGACAATAGGATAAGCAAACTTTGATATTCTTATTGTATTGAAACGAAGAACAAAATACAATCTTCTTACACTAATATTCAACAACCTTCACCTAACCCTAAGAAAGCTTAGAACATATTGTAATGAAGAACACAATTCTTAGGGTAAAACTTTCTCTCTAATTCAGCTCTCTTTTTATACATTGGACGACTCATTATTTATAGTCTAGACCTAGGGTAACTTTTCCTAAGTAAAATATAACTTGGAGTAGGAAACAAGTAATAAAAATATAATATTTCCAAGTTTAATTCTATCTAAAAGACTATTCCCGCTTGGCCTTTGACTTGATCTTTTCATGTGCTACTCTGCTCCAATCCAAACGCTTCAAGTTCAGACATTCTTAGCTCATTTTTCTCTTTCAATCGCCTAACATTAGTACTGGAACTTCTGCTGTCGCGTCATTGCTTCTACCTTCGATAATGCTGCTACCTCGGTATTGGTTCTGCCTTCGGCATTGCTGCTTCCTTGGCAGGTAATTCTTGCAACCACACAAAAACAAGTCATAAAGCCTTCTTTTTCGCAAATATCATCTTTATATGCTGTAGTAGGAAAATGTCGATTATTAAACAATAAGTATATGTATCAATTCAAATTATTGAGTAATGAGTACATATTGTATATGAAAAGAATAACCTTTTTAAACACTCACCACATTCTAGCAAAGTTTGCATCTTTCACTAAACTTCTCCTTGAAGAAGAGAGAAAGAAAATGGTGAAAAAGCTTTCTAATGACTTCTTCCTATTAATTTTCTGCAGAACTCTTTCACACCCTTCTCTTTTTTTATCCAAAAGTGAAATTAGCATAAAACCTCTCTCATAAACTATATTGGCCAAAAGATAAACCCAACAATCCAAGCCGAAGGTCCTAAAAACAAGTCCAACACCAAACCCAAAACTCAAACGTCAAAGCCCGATGCTTCGGGTTAATCAGATATTCAGATCCGAAATCCGATTGTCGATAAACTTTAATAAATATTTCATCCTTAAAAGTTAAAATTAATTCTAAATCACTTATTTCTTTATTTGAATTATGTATTAATATAATTTTTTAAATTTTATACGCTTATTATATAAATTATTAAATTTAAAAATTAAAAAATAAATCTAATATTCGATATCCAATTTTCTAAGTACATGAGATACAGGATATAAGTCATCATATGTAACACCTGGAATGTGGTGTTTTTGTCAATTCAGAAATTAGGGATACCAAAACCATGCAGCCAAACAAGGGGAAAAAATGTTTACAACATGTCGAAATGAAGAGTTTGTGCATTTCCATAGTTGCCCCTACCAGATTGTGCAAATGACTTTTCTCTTTGGCTCCCCGTCCCTTGCTTCTCGCCCAATCCTTCGCGGATGAAACATTTCTCATACCTTACGGTTAGCTGATCGGAATCCGCCGATCCCACCAACTTTATATCTATAAAGTAAAGAAAAAGGAGAGAGAAATTGAAGGGGAGAGAAATTATGAGGTCTTCGACGGAAAGAATAAACATAGCGGCGAGCGCGCGAAAACTCGATGTTGATAATCGGATCTCTCTCCGATATTACTACCGGATCGCCGACAATATCCTCAAGCAGGTTTATTTTTCTTATTAAATTTACTTATTTTCCCCTTACATTAATTAGTTGTAATATATAAATATATATTGTGCTGTATGTGTTCAATAATCTTGGCATGTTTAGCAGATTAGGGCTTCTTAAATCTTGTTTGGAGGTTGCATTTGTTTACGAACAGTTGCTAAATGTTAGAAGAAAATAAAACGGAAGTTGAATCATTAGTAATTTAAAGTAGTGGATACGGGGAAGGGTAAAAGGGAAAGGACTGGTTTGAATCTGAGAACCTAGTAGTCTTAGTATAGTTAGAGATTCAGAGCAGCATAGACATCATGGGAAAGCATGAAATGTTCATAAGCTAGTTAAGTGTATCCCTCGTAAAGTTTATTAGTATTTCTGTCCAAGAAAATCTCGTGGCTCCCCAGTACAAGATTGTGTAGGTGTGTGCTGAAAACCTTTCAAAGCTTGAATACACTTTTTCCATTCCTAGTGTGTTACTGTGTTAGGAGTCTTCCATTAACTAATGCTTTTCTAAGTCCCGCAGTTTCCCATTGTGTCTAAGTGGATTCTTCCCCATATTTGATAGAGAGAGGTCCTGGTGATTCAGGGTCTTCGTCATTATGATCATTTCCTGTAGAAAGTGGAAATGCCTTCAAGCAGAGAGGGCAACTAAGCCAATATAAGATCTCATAGAAAGAGTACATTTATGACTTGAAGACAGGATCTCAGATATCTGCTGGCTTATTGATGACATTTTATCCTGCTGCATTTTGCCCAAAAGATGGGTAAACTAAGAAGAAATTAATAATCATAGGTTGTTTGAGAATAGGGACTTCCGACTTTCCTGTTGATGCAAGTAATTGACACCTTAAGATGAAAATAATTTTAACATAAACTCTCTTTTTAATTTTTTATTTGTTTTTCCTTTTTGATAAACGTGAATAATTTTTTTTTTGAATTGTCGAATGTATTTTCTTTTGTATGCAAATGAACTCCTAAAATATTTGGAAGCAGAAAAGGATATAGTGAAAGTGATAACCGCAAAGAGGATTAAATCGGAAAATGCTGAGTTATGATGTAATTGTCATCAGGATGGAAAATTTGATGTATTCTAATGCCGTCATTTATAAAGGATAATGGTAACTTATGTTACTTGATTTCTTCATTTTCTCAAAAGTACTCGTACCCAGTACTTGTATTTGATATATATTTGGATATGATTATACTCAATTCTCCAAATATATGGAAAAACATAGAATAAAATAAATATTACCGTATTAAACATTAAACACATGCTCGTATCCTTTGATTCTGGGTAACATAGATGGCAACATTGTATAGGAGTTCAACTAGGTGTTTGTAGTTTCACGGTATACAATTGATCCCAAGGTACTAAATCTGGTATAGTTCTATTGTTGCCCTGCATTACAAAGTACACATCAAATAGAGCAAGGCACCCGCACATTGCACTCCCAAGGAGAGACCCAGGTTCAAACCTTGGAGACGTTGTTGTGAGGGCATTCATGAATCTCGAACATGAACCGTAAAACGGGCATGAATCATACCAAGAAAAGTTCAAATATGGATTTTCATCTCTTTCTATTGTAAAATTTTGATGTATCTGTGAGAAATAGATATTTTCAGGATAAGTTTGTTGTTGTCACTATTGTCAAAGCTGTGAATAATCCCCACTTAGATCTTTTTTAGGATATAGTTAGTGATGGGTATAGGAAATTATCTGTAAAAATAACAGATAAGTCTTCACTCTTTAGAGTGAAATGAGTGTTAAAAGGCAGACAAGTTCTTTTATTTGTGGCAAAAGTTGGTGAAATGTATTGTGACTTGAGAAAGAATTATTTTGCATTTTTGCAGAGGATTATTTTTGAATTTAGAATGTCAATGGCTTTATTATAGTACATTCTTTCGGGTATAATGCATTTCTGCTACTGGTTGCTCCCTTAGATTCTTGCTTATATCATGTTAAATATTCGGCTATGCTCATGCTTTAATACTGGCATCTGTTTGATATTGTGAATAAGTTAACTTCTTGGTCTGAATGATCTAACTTTTCTGATGTACTCCCTGCTCTCTAGGCTGACATCTTTCGAGCTGAGAAGAATATTATAGATCTATACATCATGCTTCTAAGGTTTTCAAGGTCTGAAAAAGACACTTCATTTTTATATGAATTTCTTAATCTTCTTTCGACAATGAATATAAAGCTACTTGTTCCCTATCTCACTTGCTCTTTTCCTCCAGTTTGGTTTCTGAAACAATACCTTGCCATCGAGATTATGGAGCTTCTCAACGAAACCAAAATGTTTACTTCAAAAAGGTAATAACTCCTTCCCCCCTTCCCCCACCTCTGCTTACTATTCTAAAGGTTTGATGTGAAATTTGATTTCAAATTCTTGTTGTAGAGACTAGTGAATGCCTTGACTGAACTAGAGGATTTGAAGCCACAAGTGCTACAAAAGATCAATGAATTAAACAGAAGATATACTTATCAAAATAATTTGGTACTGCAGTCTGATGTGAAAAAACAAAATTTGACATACTATGGTGCGAAAAAGGTACTGTTAGTGCTTCTTAATTCTTCTAATGAGCTGGTACTTGAATTCCCTTTTAACTTCTTTTTTATCATCTAATATAGGTCGAGTTAGTGTTCTTTTAATCTTGTAAATCTAGTTTGATGATCTGAATGAATTTCTTTGTTCATCTACAGGCAGTTAGACCAGCTGCACAAGAACTTGGTTATTATTATGGTTCAAGAACTCAGCAACTTTCGTATTCCAAACCAATGGAAGAGCAGTTTCAGAGAATGTAAGTTGTTTTCTTTATTTTAATGATTACCCACTGATGTTGCTTAGAGTTTGGAACTTGAAGTAAAGTGTTTGCTTCTTCTCCTCAATAATATACGGAACGATTATATTGCACTTTTTCTCTGCTACCCCTCTTCTCACTTGCCTTCGTATGTTTAATATCTGTATGCTACAATACACAAAACGTTATCATAAATCTTTGGTCTCTACTGTCAAATCACCCTTCACAATTTTTCAAATACAGACAAATAATAGTAAATTTGTTAGGATAACTATCGTTTATCATCCTAAATCTTTGCCAAGTGGAGAAAACACATTTCGTAGCTATTGAAATAGTATCAAAATGCATAATGTTCTATTCTTTCATCTGTTGAACTGGTTACCATTAAATTTAAAAGAAAATTAAATATGAGAAATGTGCTTTAGGGCACTACTATAAGTTGCTAATTTGTTATAAATTGATTTTTTAGTTTATTTTTCATGGAGAAATAGGAGACTTGAGTGGAAAAAATATTCTCAGGCAATCCCTTACGCTCATGAGACAATTGCTTTGGTTTTGATTTGAAATTGTATCTGATGCTAAATATGTAGTACAAAATGAAGCACGTGTTGGTTTGCTCATTTTGCCTTTTGTATTAGTGATAAGGACAATCCTTCTCTTTTTGGAGGGATGATAAAGATAATTTACTCTGCCATAAAATGCAGTTTTGGTTGAATTTTCTGATATTGCAAATGAAGCTTTGTTGAACATAGAAGACAACGATGCCCTACACCTAGCCCCCCACCCCTAAACTTTGGTTGCACTTTGACATTTTATTTCACTATTTTAGTTGGCATTTAACATGCTTTGCTTTTTCTGTACTGTTTCATTTCTGCTAGCTTTGGTATGTTATGTTATAGGAAATGATTCTGGAATCCAACATCTAGATTTTAGTGTATGATACATCTGAAAAATGTGTTTGACAACCCTTAATTATATTTTGATTCTTTAGGTCATTAAATCTGTTGCGTCCAAAGGAGGAAACCCTCTCCAAACATTCTATTTTGGGTCCAAATGGGCTTTATGGGCAGTGGCAGCCACCTAGGAGTGATATAGGGGTATGGTGATATTTATCTTATTTCTCTGATCCTCATTAAGAGCCGGTTCTTACAGTTCTTTTCTTTTTGCAGCAGGTGAAATATCCAAGTAATGTTGACCTGACACCAGTGGAATTTCCAAGGTCAGCCCTTTATGGGTTTTGTGTTTTGGGATAATTCCTATTTGTTGATCGCAATTTACATTTCTAGTAGACAATAATAAGATAGTTTCTAGAGGCATTGAATGATTATTTTATAGAAGCACATTGCCTTTGAAGTAACTCTCCATGCATGAACTGATGTCTTCTTTTATTTATTTTATTGTATTGGTTTATGGTTTGACTACTTTATTATTTGATGGTATTTATTGACCAGTTTGCAGCAGCCTACAGGAAATGAACTTCCAGGGAAGAATGGTCATAGCAATTTAGAATCTGTAGCATCAAGCGTGGATTCAACTCTTACTGTTGGTCATGTTCGTAGGGAGAAAAGTGATGTGGATGAACCTTGTCCGATGATTTCTTTTGAAGAACCAGAAACTTCTCCTGCTCATAATGCTATTACCAGACAGCTGTCATCTCCTCCAGTACTTGCAGAAGTACAAGATTTGGTTCATGCTATCCATGCCTCTGAGACAGATTGTACAATAGAGAATCCCTCTGCAGATGGTCTTGTTCATTCTGAATCTCCCCTTGAGTTGCACATTGTAAGTTCAAGACATTTTCTGTTGATGTTTATTCTATGTTGTATTCCTTGAGAATCAAGTTTCTTTGGAAAGGAAAGATCTGTTTCTGTTTATTATCCACAAGAACTGTTAATCTTTTAATTTGACATGCGATTGTTGCAGGCAATCACAATGATGGAAAGCTTCATGAAGCTGGCTAAATCAAATACTGATAGGAATTTAGAAACTTGTGGGATTCTTGCAGGTTCCCTTGTAAGTATCAATGCTTTAAGACCTTTGCTTCGCCTTTGGCATAATGCAATACTTAAGTTTAATGTGATACTGATCTGCAGAAAAATAGAAAGTTCTATATTACGGCTCTTATTATCCCAAAGCAGGAATCTACATCTAACACGGTATGGCTGTCTCATTTTGGATTTACCATGTCCAACTTCAATTTTCTTATGTCAATCCAATTTCTCTTTCTTTTGTTACTCTTTATCTGGATGTATTCCTTCTATTATACTCGTCTTTTCTTAGTGCCAAGCGAAAAATGAGGAAGAAATATTTGAGGTGCAGGATAAGAAATCTCTCTTCCCTCTGGGTTGGATTCATGTAAGTGTTTCATAGTCTGCTCTCTAGACCTTATAATTAATCTGCTCAATTACAAATTGATTTTTCCTCCTTTAGTAGTAACTTGAACACAATTTCGAAGTCACTTAATAAACAAGTTTAGCTAGAATATTGATTAGCCCTGTCCAGTGTCCATGAATGAACTCTATGACCTACTTTTGGAAAAACTTGATAGAACCTTGTTTTATTTTCCTAAATCCTCTACGTCCTGAAGATATTTATATTTGAGAAAGTAGGCGTATTGTATATTAAAGTTCATGTATTATTTCGAAAAGATATAATCGATAAAGGCATTTGTCATGTGTCCATGAGGCCATAATGAGCATTTGATAGGGATGATCTGTCTACAATAATATCCCCTCCTTTGTATTCTATTATTATTTTAAAGCTTGATTAAAGTTGGCTTTCGTTTACTTCTCATTATACTTGGCACATTTGCACCCTTATTTTTTATGTAAGAAAACATTTCTTGCAACTTGCAAGGTTTGTCTTTTCTACTTAGATTTTGTATATTATGTTAGTTATCCAACAAGTGTTAAAACTTGAGAAGAAGTCTAAATTAACGAGGAGTGTTAGAGTTTTTTATTTAATATATAATTAGAGTTTATTCCTAATTAGTAGTTTAGATTTATTAGAAGTATTATTTAAGTTAGGAATAAATATTATTTAAATTAGAGATAAAGTATATTTTTAGTCATAATAAAACTCTATTTTAGCCTATTTAAAGGCTTATTCTGTAACCCTTTGATATAGAAAAATAATAAGAAAATACAGAGAAACACATTGTTCTCTCTGGAAAATATCTTTCTTTATCTTCTTCAAACAACAAATCCTTAACTACTGATTACACACACAAATCACCATCATCCATTGCATCTACGGCCACCATGTCCCCTTTCTCACATATTAAGCTTGTGATATGCTACCCTATGCGTTGTTGCAGTTATGGGGCTTATGGAAGCATGTTGCTGGGGGATAGAGTGGGAACACTTTTCAGTTGAAATTTTTGTGATAAAATGAAATCAATACAATATTTGGGGCTAATAATGTAGTTAAACTGATTGTGGCTTAGATTTTGTATATTAAGCTTGTGATATGCTACTCTATGCGTTGTTGCAGTTATGGGGCTTATGGAAGCATGTTGCTGGGGGTTGGGGTGGGAACAATTTTCAGTTTGAAATTTTTGTGATAAAATGAAATCAATACAATATTTGGGGCTAATAATGTAGTTCAACTGATTGTGACATAATTGCACCTAATTTTTTTTAGAATGGAGTAGGCGAAAAAATATGTCTCTTTGACCTCATTATATTTATGGTTCTTTTTGGCAAGTTGGCCTCGATTGTTGACATCAAACTAATCAAGGAGCTTTATATTATTATAGACCATATGAGCTTACATAGCTCCAATATGTCTCTTTACTTTGTAATGACAAATGTGTATGAGCAGAACCATTATCCTTTCTATGTTTGCCATTAGAGGAGGGAATGGGGAGTAAACAAATGAAATCTCTCTTTATTTCCATGTCTATTAATCAAGATCTTATGTCATAAAATAGGAGTATATGACATTAATACCAAACAATACATATTGCCAAGTATTTGTCTGATCTCTTCCATTCTTTTAATTGATATTTGCATGCCTAATAGGGTATATTTCAATAATGTCATTTTAATGTTTGAGAGGATAAGTGTTTTATAATCTTTATGCTGGTCAACTGATTAAATACGTTTCAATCCCCAGACGCATCCTACACAATCATGTTTCATGTCATCAGTTGATGTTCATACTCACTACTCATACCAGGTATGTTTTTTGTATCGTAATAAAAATAGTGCCTTTTAAAGTTGGTTTTATCTGTGAATGTTTGTCCGTTATTTATTTAGGTCACTGCTAATGTCTATTTACTTTGAATTATGCAATATTTGTGCTTATCTTGAAGTGCAGACAGTGTCTGGCACCAAAAACTGTCAGGGAATGAAAGAAAACTGTGTCAAGTGTATGGACTGGGTTGGATGAATTGAAAATTATGTCATTTTCTTTTAGTTATCTGTGTTAGTACTTTTTAATGGGTATTGATCCTATCTGCTAAAAGATAACAGATCATCTGTTACTTTGGCGTATGATTTAGAATGCACATTGAACTTATTCTACGACTGAAATATCAATTTAGTTAATGTGAATAAAAATTAATTTAAAGAGGAAACGATTTGACCATATATTTATTTGAATCTGCATTATCACACTAGGATGTAGTAGTGGATATCTCAGCTATTTCTACCATTCATTTTATGGTTTTTGAATCTCTTTACGTATTCTGAACCTGTCTAGCTGTTTCCTCTTATAACATTTCTTTGTGGTTTTCACTCCATAAAACTACATTTTCTCCTTAATTTGGGATGCTGAAATGGGGTTTGTAGCCCCTTGGCAGGGGTTACTTCCATGCATGTCACTGGGAAATATATTGTTTTCTTGTTTTTTACTTTCTCTTAGCAAAGTGTAGGCCAATATTTTAGCAGGATATCCTGAACTTAGCCATTTGCAGTAGAGAATCCAATATGGGTATATCGGTCTTTGTATGTGCCCGAAATGATCGTGTGTATTTGTAGATTATGTTGCCA
The DNA here is from genome assembly GCA_035048815.1 of Abelmoschus esculentus. NCBI lineage: Eukaryota > Viridiplantae > Streptophyta > Magnoliopsida > Malvales > Malvaceae > Abelmoschus > Abelmoschus esculentus. The sequence continues at coordinate 11,821,519 of JAUCBN010000007.1, read as the reverse complement.
GAAGCTGTAGCGATAGTGATGGCACCAACAGATACTAAAAGGTGACAAGCATATTATACTGATTAATGTCCTTTTTGATTCACTGCTATAATATGTATGCAGTGTTGAACTTTTCGTTCCTCTGATTATGAATGCAGAAAACATGGGATTTTTCGATTGACAACTCCGGGTGGCATGTCAGTCATCAGACAGTGCCAGCAACGCGGCTTTCATTCGCACAATCCACCTCCTGATGGGGGCTCCATCTACGATTCCTGTACAGATGTGTATATGAATCCGAGCGTGAAGTTCGAGGTCATCGACCTCCGATGATGAGAATCATCAATCATGGCAGCTGGATGAAAATGTTTTGGAGATGCATTTATCATGTTCATGTAGAAGATAGGGAACTGTTGGGGACCAAACTGTATAATAATATCATCTTTGCATGTTTAGGGTAGGAAATACTGACTTGAAATTGAAAAAGAAAACAGGAGAGGAGTGGGGTTTATTCTTTGTATGTATCATTAAACATGAAATCTTGTGATTCATTGGAAGTTGAATTGCAGACTTGCTATGGCTAAATGATTTCAGTTTTCTTAAGCAAACCTTCATAGGATGCACATAACCATTTGTATTGTCCGTTGGAATCTGAATAGCTACCAAAATGGACGGACGTGAGGGTTTGCGAATATTAGAGATGGCAACGAGTGTGACAGGTTAGGGTTTAAGACTGTTTAGAAAGACTGTTTAGAGCTTTAGTACGTAAAAAATTTTATGGTAAGAATTTAATATTTAAAGTTTATGGTAAGAATTTAATATTTAGGGTTAAAGATTTAGATTTTAGTTTTCATACTTTAAATATGAAAAATATAATTTTTTTAGGCATAAAGATAATTTTAACCCTTAACGTTTATAGTTTTTGTCGTTTTGACTCTTATTTTTTTTTTTTGAAAAATTTAGCCCTTAACTTATATCTTTTTGACAAATATCTTATTTTTTAACTAGTTTGATGACTGAACTGTTAAATATTTAACGATGATATATATAAATATATATGGAATATAATTTTAAATGACGAGTATAACCTATCAAATATATATACATATATATATATATAGAATATAATTTTATTCTAATATAAAACAATTAAAATCCAAATAAAATATTAAAAAATAATTAATTCTAAAATAAAAAAATTATTAAAATTCTAAATCCTAACTACGATAGAATCAAAATCTCGTCTTAAAAATATAGACACAATTCGAGTAAGATTTTGATTTTATCGTAGATAGGATTAAGAATGTTTAATAATATTTTATTTTAAAATTAATTATTTTTTAATATTTTATTTGAATTTTAATTGTTTTATATTTTATATTGGAATAAAATTATATTCTATTTAAAATAAGATATTTGTCAAAAAGATATAGGTTAAAGGCTAAATTTATCCAAAAAAAGAATTAAGGGCCAAAACGATAAAAATATAAACGTTAAGGGTTAAAATTATCTTTATGCCATTTTTTATATAGTTTGTGTATTAAAATATAACACATATTAAAAGAGTAATTTTGATACATGTGTAGTATTTGTATTTTAAAGGTTAGAAATTTAGTTTATGAAAAATATTTTGATACACAAATTTATGTAAATTTTAGTTTATATAAGTATTTTAATTTTAAGGTTTAAAGATTTAAGTTATGGCTTAGGGGCTTGTGTTATAGGATGCAGATTTAAAGTTTATGATTAGAATTTAGGGTTTAAAGTATTAATTTTATAATTTAAATATGAAGAGTTACGTAATTTTTGTATAACTTTTATATTAAAATATAACCCTTAAAATTTAGTACAAACTTTGCAAGAGAGAGTTTATGTAACACCCTCGATCTGGTGTCACAATGGGCCTCCGACCGAAAATTTGTATTTTAAAATTTCTTTCTAAGGCCTAACAAGTAAATCCAAATTCAAGTTCAAAGAGATTTCATAAAAATCCAATTCAAGTTGAGAAGTAAATTCTAAAAGCATAAGTAGTTTTAAAGCTCTAAGTATTACAAACTATTTAAAACATTCGACCCAAATAAATAAATAGAGTTATAAATTACATAGGGTTCGACAAAGTATTAGCCCACTAAATCTATAACCGTACTCTGACACGTGGTCGATGCTGAAATCCAAACCTCAATGGTACTCCACAGAAATTTGCTTCACCTAAACTATGCACGAAAACATATTTCGAACACTGAGTTACGAAAGCTCAATGGGTACGCCGCAACTCGGCCAACATCATGCATATCATAATAAGATAAAGCAAAACATGTAAATATCATGCATGAAGTCATGGCTCTAACATGCTCGACTAGCACATGGCATGAATGTAATATATACTATCGCACACAACATATACATGTCACATCAAAGACTAACAGACAAAAGTGAAGCCCGAGTTCACACAGCATCGGGATCCTATACTCAGGATTGAGGCCACCCTCAAATCCTATGCTCGGAATATTACATCGAGCATCTTCGAACAAGGCCGTCCAACGTTCGAAATAAGAAATCGGGATGGAGGTTGCCCAACCAATCCCATGTTCAGAATATTACATCGAACATCTTCGAATAAGGTCACCTAAAATTCGGAAAAGGTTTTCAATACATCACCCGGAATATTACATCAGATGAGCTTCTTCGTATTGCAACACTTTTGGATATCTAGATTTCCATCACGCAAAGACTACACACAAATGATCCACCTAGGATCTTCACATCGAGACTTACTAAGACTCATCCTATCTTAGTCTATCGGGGTTAAGGTTATCAATCTCAGTTTTAACAATCCATTTATAGCCTAAGCGATTTTATAAGAACCCTTAAATTCAATTACCGAAACCTCATTCGTTACTTGAACTTGGGCGAGATTCATAGGGGTTTCGATTCTCCTATATGAGGTATCGAAATACCTTGTATCGATACCCTTGCTAGGAGGGTACCGAAACACCTGGTATCGATACAAAAAGGGGGGTATCGTTACGCTTTGACCAACGACAAGGTCAACTAAAGGGGAACCCACCTGTTTCGATACACCCTATATGGGATATCGGAATGACACTATGACTGTGAAGATCCGTATCGATACATGGGCAAGGCGTTCCGAAATGCTTGCCCTTCTAGCCTAAGCTTTCTCTTTGGGGTATCGATACACCCACCCAGAGTATCGATACCCCCTGCACGAAATTTAGAACTAACCTGGAAAATTACTAATAATCCTACCAAAACCCATCTATTTGATTCTAACTTAACCCTACACATTCTTAAGGGTGTTTAGAGTTTTTTAATATCATTTTCAACTCCTCAAATATATTAAGCACAAATTCACCATTGATGCCTTAAACCATAGAAACCAAGCATTCATGCATTAAACTTACATGTATGCAACTATCATGAGATGAACGATGATAAGAATAGTTGGGAATACCAACCTCTTGCAAAACAACAACAATCCTGAACTCCCCTTCCACTTCAAGCTTTTCCTCTCCCCAAGCTCGAAGATGGATCTCCAACTTGTTTCTCTATAATAGGAAGACAAGAAAGGGATTAGACACAACTTGTGAAGATCTTCGGAGCTTGAAACACTAGAAAAATTGAGATTTGAGCTCCTCAAACCCAAATCCCGAACTCAAACCATAACCCCCCTCAAAACCTTCATCCTCACCAAACTAACATATCTTTAGCTCTTTGGATAGATCTTCAACAGTCCTAAAACCTACCCTTCACCTCAAAAACGTGAATCCTCAACAAAACATCAAAGCTTTCACCTTTAGCAAGATTTTTCCATGAAGAAGAGAGGAGGAAGAAAAGATAAAACCTTGTGACCTCACTCCCTAGATTTTTTGCAAAAATCACTTCAAAAACCCTATCTTTCAACTTAATATGCATTTACTTAAATACCCCTAGCCCACAACTCATAAACCCAACACAACATAAGGCCTAACAAGGCCTAACGTAAACTCGAGGCCCAAAACCAAAGTCCAAAACCTCGGGTTAACCTAACACTCGGATCCGAATCTAGGTCGTTACAGCTCTCCCCCCTTAAAGAAAATTTCATCCTCGAAATTTTCCTATTAGGAAGAGATGAAGATACTGAGCACTTATCTCCTTTTTCGCTTCCCACGTTGATTCCTCCATAATAGTTTTACCAAGGGTATACACTTATTATGAAGCTCCTTAACTCCTCTATCAAAAATTCTGATAGGCCTTTCCTCGTAAGTCAAATTCGTATTGACTTCGATTTCCTCGAGTTGAACCACATGCGAAGGATCAAAACGGTAACGACTCAACATAGACACGTGGAATACATCATGTATACATGTTAACTCTGGAGGTAGAGCTAGTTGATAAGCCACCGGTCTAACCTGACGATTCCCTTCCACGGAGATACCTTAAGAAACACCTTCTCCTAAAGCTCATACTCGATGTGCTTATGCTTCTTATCCGTATAAGCCTTTTGCCGGTCAAAAAGTTGCTTGTAACATTTCCTTGATGACTGGAATTTCTCTTTAGTTTCCTTAACAAGTTCTGAACCCATTATCTTCCTCTCATTAAGTTCTATCCAACACAAAGGTGTCTTGTACCTATTCCCGTACAAGGCCTCAAAAGGAGCTATCTTGATGCTTGACTGATAACTGTTATTGTAAGCGAACTCTACAAATGATAACTGTTTCTCCCAATTACGAGCGAAATCCACCACACAACACCGATGCATATCCTCTAAGATCTGGATAACTCTCTCAGACTGTCCATTGGTCTGATGATGAAAAGTTGTATTGAAGTGCAACTTGATATCTAAAGCCTCATGGATTAACCTCCATAACCTTTTCGTAAACATCGGATCCCTATCCAATATGATCGATGATGGTACCCCGTGTAACCTCACTATCTCCTTGAAGTACAACCAAGCTAACTTTTCCAAGCTGAAGTCCATATGCATAGGTAAAAAATGAGCTGATTTGGTCAACCAGTCAACTATAACTATTGAGGTGATCGATCGATGTATTTAGCCAAGAGGGGGTGAATTGGCTATTAATAATTTTGATGGAAGATTTGGTAAAAATATAGAAAATAAGAAACATAAGATTTATAGTGATTCAAGCTTTAAAACAAGCTCTACATCCACTACCTTAGCTCTCACTAAGGATTTTCAAACCAATTCACTAGAGAATTCGACCTTTTTCTCAGTTTAAGGGATAACCGTTATAGTTCGAATCAATCTTTCTATCCAAAGACTGATTCTTCTTCACAAGGTTACAAGATGAAAGAAATGCAAGTTAGATATCTCTCAAACAGATAAATATTGCCCAATTATAACTGAAATCACTCCCCAAACTCTAACAAAAATTTTTAATGAAAATTACAAGAGTTGGATACAAAAGATATGCAATATAACACTAGGAGTTGGATTGGAATGCTTGATTGTTGCTTGGTGTTCAATAGTTGTTAATCCATCTTGAAATACTTCATTTTATACCTTTTCATTGATTTTTAACCGTTGGGATTGTTAGAAATTTAAATATGGACGTTGAAGCTTCATATTTCCACCATAAATGCACCTCTATAGCCTACGGTATTAGGGGTGAGCAACAAATCGAGAAAACCGAAAAATCGATTCGAATCGAGCTATGCGGTTTGGTTCGGATTCACATATTGCGGTTCAGTTTAAAATTCAAATTTGATAATTTGGTTCAGTTTCGGTTTTTCCATATAAAACCCGTTTATTCCATATTAACCCAAATTAAAGAAAAAACATTATGACTCATATCAAATATGTTTTAAAGATATTCCTTTGAAATATTTGGATTTATTTTTTTGTTTAGTCTATTAAAATATTTAGATATGATTTTATAATATTTAATTATTAGATATCGTATTTCAAATTCGAATATATTTTTGTAATATTTACTATTTATGATTATTTTATAACATAGAATATTTGAGATCAAACAATATATTAGACTAAATATATACGTTTAGGTTTGTGATATAGAATCATTGAGTTTATATTAATTAAATAAATATTTTTATGATTTATTTTTTAGATATATTGTTTGTTTTGTAATAATTGTTAGTTTTTTAAAATTTTTGTTTAAAATCTTAGATTTTTCAAGGGCTCGAGACATGTGTTTTTATGTTCTAAATAAATTGATTTTGAAGGATCTAATACATATTTTATTTGTTTTGGCTTACTTTTTTTAAAAAATAAAAAACCGTTAAAACCGCGGGTTTTAACGAACTGAATCGCAAAATTCGATTTTTGTTTTTTCGTTTTTTTTACCATTCGGTTTCAGTTTCCTTTTTAAAAAACCGCAAACTACGGTTTGGTTCACATATTGACAAAAAACCGAACCGAACCGAATAAACCCCTATACGGTATTAAAACACGAGCTACCTGTTTCAAAACATCACTCAAATAAAAAGAGACGTGCATTTATTATAGAGGTTTCAAAACCATGGGTCATGGTATTGAAACGCTATGTTTTAAAAACAGGGTTGTATCGATACAGGTTTCGAAAATCAGAGTAAACTATGAACATTGGTATCGAAACGAGTATCAAAACTTCTTAACTATCATTTAATGCTTCAACTATCATCAACGGTCAAAAGATTTGAAACTTAAAATATCCTTTGGGATTTTTAGGGTATCAATACTGGTATCGAAACACCTGATTATAAATTTAAAAATATTTGAAAAATTAAAGCATGGTATCGGTACAGGTATCGAAATATTTCTTGATAGTGTAGTTCTGGTATCGGAACGTGTATCAAAACGTTCGTTAAAACTCAAGAACATTCTTCAAATACAAGAGGTCGGTATCGATACCAAAGCAAATGGTATCGAAACGCCTGGAGTGAAAAACTTAGAAAGTTATTTTTAGTGTTTTTGGTTTGACTTTAAGGGTAATTTTTATTTGGAGACTTAAAAGTTTATTTCAAAATAATCCTCTAAGATATTTGTTATATCAAAATCAAATTTAGTTTTACAATAACATATATAGCATCATGCTTCCTTAACGTCATTGGCAACCCGATGACGAAGTCCATGGTCACTCGATCCCACTTCCATTGTGGTATTTGGATAGGTTGAAGCAAACCCGACGGAACCTGATGTTCTGCCTTTACTTGCTAACAAGCCAAACACCTTGTTACAAACTCTGAAGCATCCCTTTTCATATACGACCACCAAAAGAAAGGACGAAGATCCTGATATATCTTGTTACTACCCAGATGAACAGAAAACGGACTGCAGTGAGCTTTCCTCAAAATACGATCCCTCAGATCCTCTAAAATTTATGGATTTAAGTTAAGTGATCTAAAATTCCAAGGTTGTGACTAAAATTTAACGCCTTTGTTTGTTTAAAATTAAACATATATTATAATGTTTTATAAATATCAGGATTAGTTACTAAAAGTACATAAAATTATGTATAAAATTACAATATACGTGTAAATCTATAAGAACTAAGGAAACATAATCGTTCTAAAATTATTTATATTATATTAATTTAGTTATGATTTTAATTTAAATTAATCAACCAATTAACGATACATATCATCATCACTCGATCGAATAAATTTATTTTAATTTTTATTTAATATATTTTTATTCAATCACATGATGATTTATATTTTAATTAAATTAATTTTAATTTAGTAGATTTAACAGGTAACTAGATAATGACATATCACTATATGTGAGTATATAAGAAAAGCAAGCAATTAAAAGGAGTGTATGTACATAATAGATATTGAATTACGCCATAAGCAAGTGTAGTTAACGGGTGATTCTAGGAAACGGCTATTAAAAGCCGACTAAAAAAAGCCTGATCGGTTTACCCGATCATTTATGTACATAATTGGTTACAAAGTGTGTATACAATTTCTTACAAAAACTGTATGCAAAAGGTATATACATAAATTGTTACAAACGTAAGGATTTGTACATACACAAATCCTTACAAATATTGTAAGAAGAACGATATATACATAAAATGTTACAACGTAAGAATTTGTGTACATACATAATTTACTACGAGAATACATAAATTGGTACAAAAATTGTAAGCATTTGTGTATGTAAACAATTTCTTACAAAGTATACACAAATACTTACGAAAACCATAAGGAAAAAGGTATGTACACAAATCCTTAGAACTTCAAAACCATGAGCTAAAAGAGATCATCCAACGGTAAGGATTTGTGTACACACACAATTGACTACGCGAATACATAATATGACAAAAACTGGTAAATATTTGTGTATATACACAATTCCTTACAAAGTATACACAACGGCTTACGAAAATCGTAAAGAAAAAGGTATGTACACAAATCCTTACAACTTCAAAACCATGAGCTAAAAGAGGTCATCCAAAGGTAAGGATTTATGTACATACACAATTGGCTACGCGAATACATAATATGACCAAAAAATGGTAAGGATTTGTGTATGTACACAATTCCTTACAAAGTATACACAACGGCTTACGAAAACTGTAAGAAAAAAGATATGTACACAAATCCTTACGACTTCGAAATTATGAGCTAAAGGAGGCCATCAAAGGGTAAGGATTTATGTACATACATAATTGGCTATAAGTATACATAATATGACACAAAATGGTAAGGATTTATATATATACACAATTCCTTACAAAGTATACACAATGGTTTACGAAAATCGTAAGGAAAAAGGTATCTACACAAATTCTTATAATTTCTCACCATGAGTTAAAGGAGATCGTCCAATGGTAAGGATTTGTGTACATACACAATTTACTATGAGTATACATAATATGATACAAAAATGGTAAGGATTTGTGTATGTACACAAATCCCTACAACGTATACACAAATAGTTACGAAAATCGTAAGGAAAAAGGTATGTACACAAATCCTTACAACTTATCACCATGAGTTAAAGGAGACCATCAAAGGATAAGGATTTGTGTACACACACAACTTACTACTAGAATACATAAATTGCTACAAAAATGGTAAGGATTTGTGTATGTACACAATTTCTTACAAAGTATACACAATGGTTTACGAAAACCATAAGGAAAAATGTATGTACACAAATCCTTACGACTTCGAATCATGAGCTAAAGGAGTTCATCCAAGGGTAAGGATTTGTGTACATACATAATTGGCTACAAGTATACATAATATGACACAAAAATGGTGTATGTGTTATAGGGATTTGTGTATGTGTTATAGGGATTTGTATATGTACATAATTTTTTACAAAGTATACACAACCATTTGTGTATGCGTTATAGGGATTTGTGTACAATATTTTTATTCTTATATTTTTTATTCGAATATTTTTATTTGTATATTTTTTATTTGAATATTTTTATTTGATTATTTTTTATTCGAATATTTTTATTTGAATTTTTATAATATGAATATTTTTATTCTAATATTTATTATATGAATATTTTTATTCTTATATTTTTTATTTGAATATTTATTAAACAAATATTTTTATTTGAATATTTATTATACTAATATTTTTATTCTAATATTTATTATACGAATATTTTTATTCGTATATATTTTATTTGAATATTTTGATTTGAATATTTATTATATGAATATTTTTATTCGAATATTTGTTATACGAATATTTTTATTCGTATATTTATTATATAAATATTTTTATTCAAATATTTATTATATGAATATTTTTATTCCTATATTTATTATACGAATATTTTTTATTTGAATATTTTTATTCATATATATTTTATTTGAATATTTATTATATGAATATTTTTATTCAAATATTTATTATACGAATATTTTTATTTGTATATATTTTATTCAAATATTTATTATATGAATATTTTTATTTTAATATTTATTATACGAATATTTTTATTCTAATATTTATTATAAAAATATTTTTATTCGAATATTTATTATATAAATATTTTTATTTATATATTTTTTATTCAAATATTTTTATTCATATATATTTTATTCCAATATTTATTATATGAATATTTTTATTCGAATATTTATTATACTAATATTTTTATTCGAATATTTATCATACAAATATTTTTTATTCGAATTTTTATTATATGAATTTTTTTATTCAAATTTTTATTATTCGAATCATAAGGAGGGAGAGAACAAATGAGGGCGTAGATAAGAATTTTTTCCCCTAATTCACCTAAGCAACCGGTTACCTTTTAATTTTCTTTTTAAATCTAACGGTTCAAAATAACTAAGCATCATCAAACGGAGGAAATAAAATTACCGGGTTTTAGTCATTAAATAAGGTGCCGGCTTTTAGACACACCCGTAGTTAACAACTCAATCACTGTACCAACTACTTTAATATATTAAAAGATGATAAAATATTGTATAAATTATCTTATTTTAGTGGTTAAAGTAACAATTTGTTATTTTTAGAGGTCACATGTTCAAACACCAATATTATATTACAGTGATTAAGCTATCAATGTTTAACGGTTAAGAATATATTTTAAAACAAATATTACTATAATTATTATAGATGATTCAAGTATTGTTAATTTATTTTATTTAATGATATTTTTAAGCTTATTAATAATTAAAATTATTTTTATTATTATTTTAATTTTATATAATAGAATATTAATATAATGTTATGAATATCTTTATTTATTGTGGATATTCATATATTAAATAATACTTTAATGAGCTTTATTATTAGGGTTTAATACCCATTAGAATTAGGGTTTTCATCTTATGCCTATAAATATAGACTTTTGGAGAAAACATTATACATAACCTACTTTAAAAATATAATACAAATCTTCCTTTTGTCTCTCATCTTTATTCTCCTATTTTATTCTTATTTTTTTTACTTTATTCACAATATTTTATCATCACGAGACTCTAATCCATAAATAAGTTATTCTCCTTCTACTGTATTTTAATTATCGATTATTTCTCTCTCTTGATCTTTAACTTGATTTTTAATTTTTGAAAAACCATTGGTTATTTGGTGTTGTGTAACGATAAAATGACTCAATTACCATGATTCTTGTCGATAATTCTCGAAAAAATATTTTAACAAGATATTGATGACTAAATCTACCATATTTTCGACTTAGTTTAGAAAGTCCGGTATGTTTTACTTATTTATATTGATATAGTAGATAATTATTTATTTTTAAATTAAGGGATGGTTGTTCAAATCGTGAAATTATCATGTATCTAAAATACAATAACATATATCGATAGTATTTTGTATCTATTTAATTTGATATTTTTTCTCTCTTTGAGTATGAAAAATATTTATTTATTTTGATGATGAAAGTTTGTGTTTTTAATTATGTTTTAAGTATTACATGATATTGTAACAAATATTGAACCATTAATTAATTAATTAATATATTCTTTGTTATATTTGTTTAATTCGAGTATATTGGCTAGACATTTCGTTCTGCGAGGCTACTGGTCTCAAAGGAGGTTCTTAAAGGATCTTGTGGACTGGTTTAACAATGTCTCGTATGAGGATTAAATTTTTATTCTTTGTATGTATTGTATATATTGGTTGTTTAATTACTATTTAATAATATGAATGTTATAAAGTCTATATTTACTTAAAAGCAATATTTTTTTTGTATCGAAAAACTCGACTATAGACTTATCCCAAGTTTAAGTTACGAAAATCTTCTTGATCCAAAAAGATTTATGGGAGGCATTCCTTGAAGTGAATGCAAGCACGATGTTTATTCCATGCAATTATTGGATTTATGTCATTACTTGAAGTGAATATACATATGATATTTATTCCATGCGATTATTAGATTTATGTCATTCCCTCAAATGAATGCAAGCATAATGTTTATTCCATGCGATTATTGAATTTGTTTCATTCCTTGAAGTGAATGCAAACATGATAATTCACTATATGATTAGTGAATAAAACTTTGTTATGTGCTATGTTAGAAAAATATACTCTACTTTTCATATATTAATATTGTCTTGTAGATACAATATCGAGAAAATGTTTTAAATACCTATTAGTCTCCGCTCCATTCCCTGAAGTAAATGTGATATTTTATAGCGAAAAGAATAAATGTCACATTAGTAATAATGATCATGATTGAGGTTATAAAATAGACATGAATAGGATGATTCTTTTTGAGAATGCAATATCCATCAGAAGTGGAATTACAAGGATGACAAAAATTATAAAGATCATGTCAAAATCCTTATGTTATGAATGTGATGGTACAAACCAATTATCTTGTACTTCTCAAACAACGAAATATTATGGACTTTATCCATAATCATGAATGACATAGAAAAATATAAACAAATTTTCTTTATGACAAAAATATTTATGGCGTTGTTGATCCAACTCAATTGGATATTGTTAATTTTCTCATAACCATTGAAAAGAATAATTCATCATTTATTTATTTTCTTTATAACCTCTAAGAGTGAAGAATTAATATTTTATGTTAATTTATTTTATTTACTATTTATTTATGTTAATTTATTTTACATATTATTTATTTATGCTTTATGTTAATTTTTTTGAAGAATATAATTACTTTCGGAATAAAATATGCAATAAATCATAGTGATTTATGCTTAGCAGACAGTGCAATAAATATTTTCCCATTTAAATACAAAGAAAAATATGAGTACTATATCTCAAAGTACTAAAATATCAATGCTTCAAAAGAGCTCTTGAGAATTTATCTTTGATAGATAACCGATTTGTTATGATGTGCTATATTTAATATTTTTTCCATTCCCCGAAGTGAATAGTATAAAGCAAATATTTTTCATTCCCCGAAGTGAATAAAATAAATCACATGATAAAAGATGCATAGTTATGCATATTTTCTCATTTTAAATGCAAGAGAATAATGTGAGTACTACATTCGAAAGTACTAATATCACAGAAGGCTCCGACAGAGCAAATATGTTATTGTTAAATGGAACTTTATTTCATATTTATAGTGCATTATACCCGTCAAAGTCATAAAGAGACTTATTGAGTTTTAAAGATATTTACATAAATATATTGAGAATATTAGTCAAGGGGATGTTGACTATCTCAATATTATAAGTGTAACTCAAGGCAATAAGAAAATCTTGATAAAATTACATGCATTGTCATATATATTGTACTACAAAAAAAAGTATAAATTGAAGATCATGCTATTGTAAACCAGATGTTTATTGATAATTTTATTTGGCATATTGGTTAGGCCATCCCGATTTAATTATGATGCAAAAATTTATTGATACTTTCATGTGGTCATTTAATGAAGAAATAATTTTTTTTCAAGATAATTTTCTTATGTGATACTTGCTACCAAAATAATCTAATTATTCGATTATCAACAACTAAGATTGAGTATAAATCTATTAATTTTCTTGAGTCCATCTAGATATTTTGTGATTTTAATCGATGTATCGACTAGATTTCATATGTATCCTTGTTATTAACCCGCAATTTAGTGTTTGCGAGTTTACTTGTTCAGTTGATAAAATTACGAGCACATTTTCCAGATTATCTTATAAAGAGAATCGGTCTTGATAATGTTGATAACATTTCATTTTACATATAGTATCACTAATTCGCATCAAGGCAACAAATGATCATAAGTTCTCCCCATTACAAATGGTCATAAGTTCTCTCCATTACAAATGATTTTTGGTTAGAAACCAAATATTTCTCATCTTAGATTTTTTGTGTACGGTATATGTTCTAATTGCTTCACCACAACGTACAAAGATTAGTTCTGTTAGGAATATATGTTAGATTTAAATTTTTCTTGATAATTAAATATCTTGAGCTTTTAATAGAAAATTTATTTACAGCACGATTTACTGAATATCATTTTAATGAGATAGTTTATCCAATATTAGGGGGAGAAAATAAAATAGCTAGAAAAAGAAATAAGTTGGAATGAATCATCATTTTTTTAGGTTGATCCACGTATTCAATAATGTGAACTATAAGTTTAATGAATAATTCATTTAGCAAATCAATTACAAGATGATTTTGCTGACCCTAAAAGAGTGACTAAGTCACATATACCAGCTATGAATGCTTTAATTAAATTTGATATCTTGGAAGGACAAACTCTAGTTGCTAATGAGTCTAATTTACGCCTATAGTATGGTAGACAAGTAGTTTCCAAAAATAAAAATCCTCAAAAACGAAGCTGTATTTTATGATGGTCTGATCGAGGAATCAACGTATAAAAATCTCTAGAAGAGATTGAAAGGTCTTCAACAAAGATACTGACATGACTCATGTACTTGATAATAAATAGATCTCAATAGATTATGTCATGTCTTATAATAAGTGGAACTGAAATTAAAATAACGTCGATAATATATTTGTATGCAATATAGCACTAGAGATTTTATTTAATGATGTAGATCATAAACCATTGTTAATTGGACAATGTAAACAAAGAAATGATTGGTCAACATGAATAGAGGCAATTGAGGTGAAACTAAAATCTTTTTCGAAAAAAGAAGTATTTGGGCCTATATCCCGTACATTGAAATATGTAAAGCTTGTGAATATAAATGAGCCATTGTGAGAAAGAGAAATCAAAAGGGGAAATCACGAGATATAAGCTCATTTGGTTGCACAATGATTCTCACAGACATCGATTATGATAAAAATATATTCCTCGTTGGTAAATACAACTATTTTTAGATATTCTGACAGTAAATAAAATGACTTATTTTCGTCTAATGTATGTTGTTACATTTTATTTGTGTGAGCCTCTTGATTACAACATTTACATGAAGCTTCTAAAAAGAATTTAGACTATTAGAAGTAGTTAATTCAAGTTCTCGAAAATATTATTCAATCATATTGAATATATATCTTTTATGGCTTGAAATAATTTAGGTTTATTTGGTATAACCGCCTCATTAAATATTTATTGGCAGAATGTTATATGAATTATTTAGTTTTCTTGAGTATTTTTTATTAACAAGTTTAGCTCTGAATTTGTTATTGTTTTGTATGTCGATGATTTGAATATCATTGAGACTCATGGAGAGATCTCCTTAACAATAGAATCATTGGGCATTAATCGGCATACACAAAAAATGTTTAAAGAGACTTTATATGCATAATGTATATTCAGTGATCTCTATTTGGTTGTTAGGTCTCTTAATATAAACAAAGATCCATTCCGCCTCAAGAAAAGGGTGATAATATTCTTGGTCTAAAAGCATCATATATACATTAATTGATCTAGAAGCATCATATCTTAGTTGGTCCAGAAATACTATTTAAGTACTACGAGACCATTACCTTTAAACAATTACTATACTTGAGGCAAAGCCGAGATATGTGTTTGGCTAAACATACCCAGAAGATATGTGAACTGCTTTCACAAGATAAGCTATAAGTTATCTTGTGTAGAGATAATGCAAAATTTAAATCTCAAGGTGGATACATCAAATATGATAAAATGAAACATATTCCTTTAAACATATTCGATGAATCATTTCAAGCAATAAATTTGAAAGATTTATCCACTAGTGCATAATATACTTCAACATTTGAAGATTGTTTTCAATATTGAATTATGAAGATTCAAAGATCTTATGTGATATTTTCATGAGGGGAATAAATACGCGTTGCACTCTTTTTTCCTTAACCGAGGTTTTGTCGCAATAGTTTTTCCTAGTAAGATTTTTAATAAGGCAACATATTATGCGTATCAAAGATGTGTGTACTCTTTTCTCTTCACTGAAATTTTTTTTCCACAGGGTTTTTATCTTAGTAAGGTTTTAACGAGGCACATTATCTTCATGAATATCCAAGGAGGAGTGTTATGAATATCTTTATTTATGATGAATATTCATATATTAAATAATACTTTAATAGACTTTATTATTAGGGCTTAATACCCACTGAAATTAGGATTTTCATCTTATGCCTATAAATATAGACTTTTAGGGAAAACATTATACACAACCTTACTTTAAGAATATAATGCAATCTCTCTTTTGTCTCTCACTTTTGTTTTCCTATTTTATTCTTATTTTTTACTTCATTCACAATACATAATTAATTATATTTAATAATTTATTAATTTTTATTTAATTTATATACTTTATGTTGTCTTTATAAGTGGTAGATTTATTTAGTGGTTTAACATTTTAGTTTTATACAATTAATTTGGTTTTATTAATTTTTTTTCTATTTTCTTTAATTTTCGTCAACAAGAATACTCTTTAATAGAGTATGGTATCATCTCTTAAAATATTAAAGCAGTTGGTCTAATGATCGGGTATTAAATTAAATATATAATAAATTAAAATAAATCTATACAAACAAGTAATGATATGCATTAAATATATAATTATTAAATAAATTAAAATCATGACTAAAATCGATATAATATATAAATAATAATAATAATAAAATATATAATTATTTTAAGTTAATATTACAAATAAAATATTTAAAAATTTGATAGTTTAACGCATTAATCTAATAATTAAAATAAAATCTCCAAAATGTCAATTTCTTTTAGTCTTCAAACATAAATTTTGAAATTCTAAATTTATTTAATCGATATCAAATCCTTCAAATGATATTTTTTATATTTTCAATGTTTCTAATTTTAAATGTATATTTCTTTTAGTTTTAAAACATAAATATAATTATTAAATAATTAAAATAATTGTTAAATTATATTTTTCTTCATTTCTAATGCCATTGTTTTAGTTTTCTCTATATTTTCTAAATATATTTTATTTTAATTATTTAATAATTATCTTTTTATTATTTTGAAAAAGCCATATCCCCAACACATTTTAATTATTTTTATTTTTGAAAAAAAATTATCTTTATTAACCAAAATATATTTTTTTATTTTTTAAAATTAAAACTGAAGATTATTTTTTAAAAGAAAAAATAAAAAATATTTCAAAAACCAAACGTCACCTTTTATTAAAATAATTCCATTCCGTTATAGCGAAAGCATGATTAAACTTATTTGATTTTATTTTCACTATTAATGTACTTAATTTAATTTTTCCGTAAATATGATAGTATTATTAATTAATAAATTAAATATTAATAATTATAGAAAAATAATATTACATCCTTCAATTAGTTACAAAACCATATATACTTTTTGGTGAATATTTTCTCACTTTAAATTTTTAAAATTTATTGTAAATAAAATAATGAAGAACTAAAACAAGAATAAAGAACAAGAATGAAAAAACAAATATAAGATATAAAGAGAGATATTTGTATTATTCATAATATTGACTTGTGTACAATGCCTTCTTTCTTACGGTTTTCATAAGCCGTTGTGTATACTTTGTAAGGATTTATGTACAAACACAAATCCTTACCGTTTTCATGCTATATTATGTATTCTTGTAGGAAATTGTGTCTGTACACAAATCCTTACCATTGGATGCCTCCTTTAACTTATGATTTTGAAGTCGTAAGGATTTGTGTACATACCTTTTTTCTTACGGTTTTAGTAAGCCGTTGTGCATTCTTTGTAAGGATTTGTGTACAAACACAAATCCTTACCGTTTTCGTGCCATATTGTGTATTCTTGTTGGAAATTGTGTATGTACACAAATCCTTACCTTTGAAAGCCTCCTTTAGCTCATGGTTTTGAAGTCGTAAGGATTTGTGTACATATCTTTTTTCTTACGGTTTTCGTAAGTCGTTGTGCATACTTTGTAAGGATTTGTGTACAAACACAAATCCTTACCGTTTTCGTGCCATATTGTGTATTCTTGTAGGAAATTGTGTATGTACACAAATCCTTACCCTTGGAAGCCTCCTTTAGCTCATGGTTTTGAATGTTAGAAAGCTTAAACCAAGCTCAACCTAGAAGACGACTAAGAAACAAACCATAACTGCAGAATAACAGAAAGAGAGGAAAGGAAGAATTATTGAGTAAAAGATATTTTCATTTAATGCTCACAGTGAATCTGCTTGAATACAATCATAGTGCTTTGTTTATATAGCACTGAAACCCATGCACTTATAATAATAAACCCATAACAGAAATCATAACAGAATTTATAACTGACTTTTCATCAGTATTCCTTTACTCTAATATTCTTCTGGTTCTATTTTAATCTTCTCGAACCTCTATGGTCTGACATTCTCCTGGTTTTATTGTTGTCGAACCTCCTTTGGAGCTAGTACTCCTAGTTGCCTTTTCATTTTTGGAAAAATGGATGGGGGCAATGGTTTGGTCAGTATATCGGCAGACTGCTCTGAGCTAGGCACATAATTCACCACAAGTTGTCCTTCAAGAACCTTTTCGCGAACAAAATGCAAATTTATCTCAACATGTTTTATTTTAGCATGATGAGTAGGGTTAACAGCCAGAGAAACCACAGAGGTGTTATCACACCATACTACTGGTTTAGCATTCAAGGTAACGTCAATCTCAGTGAGCAGCTGCTGGATCCAAAGCAACTCAAAGACTGAGTTAGCAAGACTCCTGTATTCGGCTTCACAGGAGGACCTAGAGACGACATTTTGCTTCTTAGAACACCATGCCACAGGGTTACCTCCAAGATAGATACAGTAACCTGTGGTAGATCGACGATCGTCAACAGAGGCTGCCTAATCAGCATTAGCAAAACAAACAAGGACAAAATCATCACCAGACGTGAAACGTAGCCCATGATCGATAGTTCCTTGAAGATATCATAAGATTCGCTTAACAACCCTCCAATGATCATCACTGGGGTTGTTCATGTACTGGCTAACCTTGTTCACAGCATAACAAATGTCTGGTCGCGTTAAAGTAACATATTGGAGTCCTCCAACTGTACTTTTGTATAAGTGAATATCAGCAAAGGCTTGCCCCACATCAGATGTCAACTTGGGAGTCACGACCATGGGTGTGCCAAGAGGTGAAACATTCAACATTTCTGTCTTTTGTAGTAACTCAGTAACATATTTACGTTGAGACAGAAATAGTCCATTAGAATCTTGGATGATTTCCATGCCCAAGAAAAAACTCAGATTCCCCAAATCCTTTAGAGCAAACTCAGTATGTAATTATTGAATAAGAACATCAATCTCATCATGGTTGTTTCCAGTGATGATAATATCATCAACGTACACCATCAAAATTATAGTAGAGGATTCTTGTTGTCAAATAAAGAGAGAAACGTCAGCCTTAAAAGGAACAAAACTTAATCTTGTGACAAGAAATGCCTTCAAAGTATCGAACCAAGCTCGAGGAGCCTGTCTTAAACTATAGAGAGCCTTTTTTAACTTGCACACTAGCTCTTGACCATTGGATCCTTGCAGCTCATATCCTGGTGGTTGCTTCATGTAAATTTCTTCCACCAGCTAGCCATTTAGAAAAGCATTATTGATGTCAATCTGACGAACTATCCAACACTTCATAACCGTTGCAGCAAGTACAGATCTGATCGTGGTGGATCATACAATAGGGCTAAAGGTCTCCTTGTAATCACAACCAATAACTTGAGAGTAACCCTTAGCAACCAATCTGGCTTTAAACCTTTCCACAGAGCCATCTGGGTTATGTTTCACTTTAAACAACCATTTGCACCCGATGTCCTTCCGATTTGAAGGCAAAGGTTGAAGCTCCCATGTTTGATTTTTGAGAAGTGCATCATACTCACTCTGAACAGCAACTCTCCATCGAGTATCCTGAAGAGCTTCATGTATCGAAGAAGGTTCCTGATTATCTTGAGTAGCAAGAAACACCTTTGGTTTAAAGATGCCTGCCTTCGATCTAGTAACCATGGGATAATGATTGTTTTGTCTGGAGAATCCAGGAGGTGAGGATGAAACACGTACTCGAGGTGAAGTAGGACCAAGGGGTAATGATGAAGAAGTATAGGAAGATGAAGAATGTGAATTAGAAGATGGTAGTGCTGAAGATGATAAAATGGGAGATGGGGAAGAAGTATCACCAAGGAATGGTGAAGAATTAGTAGTAGGAAAAAGTGACATACCTGGATCAGAATTATCATTCTGATGAGTAGATGGAGTTCCAAAGCCATCGAAATCAGTGTGAAATTCATTGCCACTATTATTTTGAAAACTAAGATTGTTTTGACTATTGTGAGAAATACGTTCACAATTATTTTGAAGATTATTTGACAATGAATCATGAGAACCAAGATTATTTTGTAAATCAGAAGGTATAGAAGAACTAGGTTGTGCATTCTCACAACCCTTGCTATTTTGAAAACCAAGACCAGTATGACCACTTCTCAAATTTAAAAGATTGGAGGGCACAACCATAGTCTTACTAAGATTAGAAAAGAAAGAGCTATTACATATAGTGGAATGAACAGGATGCAAGAGAGAAGTATTGTCAGTCTTATTTCTGCTTGAGTGCGTTCCTGAAATATTAGTCTGAAATGTAGCATAAGGAAACACACTCTCATCAAATTTCACATGACGAGAGATAGATTATACCACTACAATCCATGCATCTATATCCTTTATGTGAAGACGAATATCCCAAAAACACACATTTAGTGGATCTAAATTGAAACTTATTGGTGTTATATGACCCTAAGAAGGGGTAGCATAAGCAACCAAAAACTCGAAAGAAGCCATATTCAGGTGTCTTACTAAACAATTTTTGATATGGAGACACACCACCTAAGACTTTCGTAGGAAGTCTGTTAATCAAAAATATGGCACTAGTAAATGCATCATTAATCCAAAAGGATAAAGGAAAGGAAACCTGTGCTAGCAAGGTTAAACCTACTTCAACTATATGCATATGCTTTCATTCAATTAGACCGTTTTGTTCAGATGTATGTGGACAGGAAAGTCTATGAACAATACCTTGGCTTTTAAGAATAGATTGCAAGGCTACGAACTCACCTCCCCCATCTGTTTGTAAAGCTTTTAGCTTAAGACCCAATTGCCTTTCTACCTGTTGAAGAAACTGAGGAAACACAACTGATACTTCGGATTTCTTCTTTAAGAAATAAACCCAAGTAAACCGTGAATAAGCATCAGTGAAAGCAACATAGTATTGAAAACCATTAGAAAACATAGGTGCTGGTCCCAAAACATCAACAACTACTAACTTTAATGGACTAGAATATACAGTGCTAGAATCATGAAATGGCAACTTGTGAGACTTACCATATTGACACGCAGAACAAAGAGACGATTGTTTATTTGCAGAATATTGAATATTACATTGTTTTAAGGCTAACAAGAGAACATTATGAGCAGGATGCCCAAGTCTCTTATGCCATGTATCTAAAGAAACAATAAACAAAGAAGCAGAAACAATATTACATGCTGGTAAGCACGCATGCTTATTTGTTTGGGTGCCTATATTCCTATGTGAAGGTAAATCCAGCTTGTAAAGACCATCATGCTCATATCCTGTAATTAGAACTTCCTTGGTGTGTAAATCTCTCACATAGCAAAATTTTGGATAAAACTCAAGAAGCACTTGGTTGTCCTGAGTGAATTTAGAAACAGATAATAAGTTTTAGTAATATCAGGTGTGAAAAGTAAGTCTTTAATCCTGAGAGATCTATTACGACTAAGAAAAGAGGTTTGACCTACAAATTTAATAGGCAAAATATGTCCATTACCAACTTTGATGTTACCTGATCCTGGATGCAAGGGACCAAGGGTCAAATTATTGACATCATTGGTGAGATGATTAGTCGCACCTGAATCTGAATACCACACTGTGTCATTAACACTTTCTGGTGTAGCAATCAAGACTTGAGAATGGAACTGCTGTGGTGGAGGCGACAATGTAGAAGGAATTTGTGGAATTGAAGCAAAGTGTGAGCCTGAGGGAAACACACTGTGGGATGACTGAGGAACACCAAGCTGAACTGAACCTTGTTGTTGAAAAGGAGAAGGAGACTGAGGAAGAACAATTGTGGGAACAAGCATATGAGGTGAAGCATAATATATCGAATTATTAACAGAAGGATTTACGGTACCAAAGGAAGAGTTATTCATATGTCCTCTCCGAGTACCATTCTGACCAGATCTGGCCGATTCATTTTTGAAATTCATATCAAATCGAAAATAACACCTCTCCACTATATGACCAAATCGGCCATATAACTGACATTGAGGGCGGTTAGAGTTATTAAACCAACCTCTTCCTCTACCTCGAAAGTAGTTAGAGTGTCCTTGAATATTATTATTATTATTGATAAAACCAACTAAATTAAGATCAACATAGGCTTGTTGAACCATTTTCACCGTTCCAACCTCATCAGAATGTTGATGTACCAAATGAGCAGATCCAGAAACCTGACTTAAAATCACATGCTGCCTTGCTTCAGCATCTAACAACATCGTCCTAACAGTCTGAATATTAGGAGCAGCACTTGCAGTAATAACAGTGATAATAGACTCAAACTCAGGGGGTAAACCATTGAAAACAACAGTGATATGTTCTTGAGTAGAAATCACTTCTCCACAGCTAGCTAAGCTATCATATATATTTTTAATTTTTATTAGAAACTCCTTCATACCTAGCTCACCCTTCTTTTGAGAATGAAGTAATCTCCTAAGTGACATGAGTCTAAAAGTTGTTTTTTCACTATACAAATTGTGCAAAATATTCCAAATCTCAGTAGACGTATTATATCCTATCAAATGCGGCAAAACATCGGCACTTATAGCGGATAGAAGCCATGAGGCGAGAGCCTCATCTTGTTCTTCATATACCTCAAAATCAAGATTAAGACTAACAACACTATCTCTCCTAATATATTGTGAAGGTCGAGTGAAATTATTATCCAAAAATTTCTGCAAACGATGTGTTTTAACAGTTAAGAGCACCTGCTGTTGCCACAATAGGTAATTACTATCATCTAACGTAATGTTTATTTTCTTTGTAGAGAACAACCTTTCATTCAACTGATTCTGCTGATTCGGATTGTTAGTAATGTTGGTAGGAGTTCCATTCTCCTCTTCTTGAGATAAAAAATAGTAGCCATGAAGAAATCAAACAATCACACAACGCGAAAGAAACAAAATCTAAACAGAAGGATTCACAGCAAAGATCAAACCAAACTCAGATAGATCGAAACAATAATACCTGACACAGAAGAACTCACAATCGAATCCAAGCTTCAGCAGAGATATGAAACCACAAAACTCCAGAGAAACCAACTCGAAAAAACGAAAACCAACGCAATAGTCGCAGCTGGAAGAAGATGAGAATAATCTTCGACCAAAATCAGGATCACTAAATGACTGTCGAAACCATGTTAGAAAGCTTAAACCAAGCTCAACCTAGAAGACGACTCAGAAATAAACCATAACTGCAGAATAACAGAAAGAGAGGAAAGGAAGAATTATTAAGTAAAAGATATTTCCATTTAATGCTCACAGTGAATCTGCTTGAATACAATCATAGTGCTTTGTTTATATAGCACTGAAACCCATGCACTTATAATAATAAACCCATAACAGAAATCATAACAGAATTTATAACTGACTTCTCATCAGTATTCCTTTACTCTAATATTCTTCTGGTTCTATTTTAATCTTCTCGAACATCTATAGTCTGACATTGAAGTTGTAAGGATTTGTGTACATACCTTTTTTCTTACGGTTTTCTTAAGCCGTTGTGTATACTTTGTAAAGATTTGTGTACAAACACAAATCCTTACCGTTTTCGTGTCATATTGTGTATTCTTGTAGGAAATTGTGTATGTACACAAATCCTTACCCTTGGAAGCCTCCTTTAGCTCATGGTTTTGAAGTCATAAGGATTTGTGTACATACCTTTTTTCTTACGGTTTTCGTAAGCCGTTGTGCATACTTTGTAAGGATTTGTGTACAAACACAAATCTTTACCGTTTTCGTGCCATATTGTGTATTCTTCTAGGAAATTGTGTGTGTACACAAATCCTTACCCTTGGAAGCCTCCTTTAGCTCATGGTTTTGAAGTCGTAAGGATTTGTGTACATACCTTTTTTCTTACGGTTTTTGTAAGTTGTTGTGTATACTTTGTAATAATTTGTGTACAAACATAAATCCTTACCGTTTTCGTGCCATATTGTATATTATTGTAGGAAATTGTGTATGTAAACAAATCTTTACCCTTGGAAGCCTCCTTTAGCTCATGGTTTTGAAGTCGTAAGGATTTATGTACATACCTTTTTTCTTACGGTTTTCGTAAGTCGTTGTGCATACTTTATAAGGAACACAAATTCTTACAGTTTTCGTGCCATATTGTGTATTCTTGTAGGAAATTTTGTATGTACACAAATCCTTACCCTTGGAAGCCTCCTTTAGCTCATGGTTTTAAAGTCGTAAGGATTTGTGTACATACCTTTTTCTTATGGTTTTTGTAAGTCATTGTGCATACTTTGTAAGGATTTGTGTACAAACATAAATCCTTACTGTTTTCGTGCCATATTGTGTATTATTGTAGGAAATTATGTATGTACACAAATCCTTACCCTTGAAAGCCTCCTTTAGCTCATGGTTTTGAAGTCGTAAGGATTTGTGTACATACCTTTTTTCTTACGTTTTTTTAAGCCGTTATGCATACTTTGTAAGGATTTGTGTACAAACACAAATCCTTACCGTTTTCGTGTCATATTGTGTATTCTTGTAGGAAATTGTGTATGTACACAAATCCTTACCCTTGGAAGCCTCCTTTAGCTCATGGTTTTGAAGTCGTAAGGATTTGTGTACATATCTTTTTTCTTACGGTTTTTGTAAGCCGTTGTGCATACTTTATAATGATTTGTGTACAAACACAAATCCTTACCGTTTTCGTGTCATATTTGTATGTACACAAATCCTTACCCTTGGAAGCCTCATTTAGCTCATGGTTTTGAAGTCGTAAGGATTTGTGTACATACCTTTTTTCTTACGGTTTTCGTAAGCCGTTGTGTATACTTTGTAAGGATTTGTGTACAAACACAAATCCTTACCGTTTTCGTGTCATATTGTGTATTCTTGTAGGAAATTATGTATGTACACAAATCCTTACCTTTAGAAGCCTCCTTTAGCTCATTTTTTTTTGAAGTGGTAAGGATTTGTGTACATACCTTTTTTCTTACGATTTTCATAAGCCGTTGTGTATACTTTGTAAGGAATTGTGTACATACACAAATCCTTATCATTTTTGTGCAAATTTATGTATTCTCGTAGTGATTTATGTATGTACACAAATCCTTACGTTTGTAACAATTTATGTATGTACCGTTTTTCTTATAGTTTTTGTAAGGAATTATGTACATACACAAATCTTTACTATTTTTGTGCTAATTTATGTATGTACCGTTTTTTTTACAGTTTTTGTAAGAAATTGTGTATATAACTTTATGTGTACAATGTGACCGGATAAACCGGTTAAAACTTATTTTAAGCTTTTTTTAAGGGGCTTTCTCCAGAACTACCTGATATTGCGTTTCTCAATCAACCATCGGTAAAGTCAAAAGTCTATGTCCGTTCATAGGATCCCTTCCTTTCATCTTTCAAGAAAATTCTAAGCAAAATCAAGCCAAGCCAAGTAATCTTATGGAGTCCTGGTCAAATCCGATAGTCCACTTTATTTGCATTTTTAAACTTTGAAAGAGTTCCAAAATTTTATTAGTTTTACCACGTCTTCCCCAATACGAATTCCTCCATCTTTACAGCTTCAGAAAAATGAATCACCCACTCCCTTCAATCTCCTTCATCACTTTCTTCTTCATCGACTTACTGTTCTTCATCCACCTACCAGTATCGTACACACAAGATGCTGCAACTTTTGCGAGGTGTTTTGATCCTTTACCTTGCGGAAACATACCCAACCTCGTGTTTCCATTTTGGAAGGAAGACAGCCCGGAATTCTGTCGCAATGAAGGCTTTGGGTTGACCGAATGCGAGCAAGACCCGCCTGTCATTAATATCGGCGACATGGAATTCCGATTGATTTTCGTCAACCAAACCGGCTCTAGAATGACAATCTCTAGAGACGATCTGTGGGAAAGAATTTGTCCTCCACCTCCCATCAGTAACATAACTCTGGGATCCCCTTTCCTTCAATTCTCTCCAACAAATCGAAACCTTACTTTCTTTTTCGGTTGCAGCTCATCAGTAGCACCACCACGCCGCGGAGCTACAACCGAGTGCACCTCAGGCTCAGGGATAAATTCTTTCTATGCCGATGATATAGTCGACGGAGGTTCTTATGCACGCTTTCGCCAGTTTTGTGGAGACGGGGCTATCCAAGTTCCGATTAATCAGAGCCATTTCGAACAACTCCCAAGAGAAGGACCGGCAAGTTTTGCATCTGGGGAATGGAGAGTGGGATTTGACGTTGAGTATAATTACGGCGAAATTTTCTGTGGGAAATGCAACGGAAACAGACGTTTGTGCGATGGTCTGCGTTCATCTGAATATCCAATCTGCGAGATGCATGGTACGCACAATCTCTTAACCCCCACTCCTCAACATCCATTTGATTGCTAAAATCTGGTGATTTCATTACTCAACATTCCAACTCTACCTATGCTTCCTTGCATAACTTCTTCATGTTTTTTGTTGTAGTTTGTCTTCATTTTAGCTTTCCTTGATCAATTTTACTTGTGAGGTTAGTTATCAGTTACCATTCATTTGCACTACTGCCTTGGCAGTGGCCACTAACTTCATAGTCAACTTGAATATAGAGTGAAGGTTCTGGATAGACATAATAGGAGTTAAATTTGAGTAAAATTCGATTCTATTCAAAAAAATCGAATAACTCGATTTAAAGTAAAAATATTCAACTCGTTTTGACTTGACTCGGAAAAAATTTTAAAATAAAGTTCAAGTTATAAAATAGAAATTCGAATAAAATCTATATATACACATCTTATATGGTTAGAGAAAGTCGTTTAAAATGGAATCAAGTCGTACTATAACATGATAAATAATTACAATTAAATATTTATAGGAACTCGAAAACTCGATTTGATTCGACTCGCTCGAATTTCTTAAACTCGACTCGAATCGAAATTTTTTTAAATAAAATTTGAGTTGTAAAATATGACTCATCAATTTGAATAACTCGAAATTTTTTGACTCGACTCGATCGAATACTCACCCCTAATAGGAGCATCCGCACAAGGCCTCCTAAAAAGAGGGTCCCAAAATTTTGATAAACTACACTCATAGATGATGTTAATCTCAAAATTCAATGAAATATTTTAAAAATACTATTAAAAAAGATGAGCTATAATTGTTAAAACGTTATAATTATTTTTTAAATGCAACAATTAATTATAGAGTCTTATTAATTATTCTTATTACTATTGTTTCTATAGAACTAGTGAGGTTTTAGACTGACGCAATAGAAACGATCGCACATGAGCCCCTAAAAAGAATGTTTTACTTCTAAGGGCCACAGTTTTAGAACTAGCAAAGGTTATAAATAATTACTTTTAATGGTCTTATTTTAATACATTGCACAAAGCTCTTAAAATCTATGAACCAACTGGTTGAATACATAACATTATCATGAGTATCCTTAATTTTTTTTTAAAATAGATCTCGAGCACCCTTAAATTTCTAGTAATTGACCATTTTCGAGATATATAACTTCAAATTTTCCTTTTTTGTATTTCAGGTGGTGGTTCTAGCATGGGAAGAAAGCTAATCATTGGTAATGTGATCCCCTGATCCTCCTCTGTTTCATTCTTATACAGTCACTTGTTTCATGCATTTTTTTCTCCGAAATGAAACGAAGTTTCGATCCGAAACATATGCAGGTTTATGTGCCACTGCTGGAGTCATACTGATCAGTTGTATCAGCTTTCTATGCTTTAGAAGAATCTTGCACAGTAGAGCAGCTACATTCCTAAGGAAATTCAGAAACAAAGATCAAGACATTGAAGCTTTCCTAAGAAACAATGGAACTTTAGCTCCTAAAAGATACACTTATTCAGAAGTCAAGAGAATGACAGACTCGTTTAAAGAAAAGCTAGGAAAAGGAGGTTTCGGGTGTGTTTACAAGGGGAAATTGCCGGACAACCATCTTGTTGCCGTGAAATTGCTTAACACGGCGAAAGGCAACGGCCAAGAATTCATCAACGAGGTGGCTAGCATCAGTCGAACATCTCATGTTAACATCGTCACCCTTTTAGGCTTTTGTTTGGAGGGTGGGAAGAGAGCCTTGATTTACGAGTTCATGTCGAATGGATCTTTGGAAAAATTTATCTACAAACAACATAGTCCAGAGAACGGCCGCCGGCTCTTGACAGTAGAAGAGTTGTACCGAATCGCAATCGGAATAGCTCGTGGACTTGAGTACTTGCACCTTGGCTGCAACACTCGCATTTTGCATTTCGACATCAAGCCTCACAATATTCTTGTAGACATTGAATTTTGTCCAAAAATCTCCGATTTCGGGCTTGCAAAACTATGTTGCCAGGACAATAGTATCATATCGATGATGGAAGCTAGAGGGACAATTGGCTACATTGCTCCTGAAGTATTCTGCAGGAACATCGGAAGTGTTTCGCATAAATCGGATGTGTACAGCTATGGAATGATGATTCTTGAGATGGCCGGAGGAAGAAAGAACCTAGATGTTGGTGTACATCAGACCAGTGAGATATATTTTCCTCATTGGATTCATCAGAAACTTGAGCAAGACAACATTGATCTTGCTCTGCTGGGGGTTTTGAGTAAAGAAGAAGCAGAGATTGCAAGGAAGATGATAATTGTTGGCCTGTGGTGTATACAAACAAATCCTAAAGACAGGCCATCCATAAGTAAGGTCAAAGAGATGTTAGAAAGCAAAGAAGCCTTGCAAATTCCACCAAAGCCATAGTTATCTTCGTAGGGATATAAATAATTATCTGACGCTGTTATACAGTAGTTTTGATATCGATTAAAATCGTAATATCTATAATTGTTATGTTTTGTGATAATATTTATATTTAAAAAAATTACAGATACCGATATCTACAATAATTGTTAGGGTAAACTACTGCGCTAGTCACTTTCGTTTACCCTCAGTACACTTTTGGTCACCGATTTTGAAAAACGGTCAGTAAAGTCATTATCGTTTTCGTGGTGTAAAGTTTTGGTCACTCTTAAATATTGACGAAAAGATGATCTGTCACAATAAAAATGATAAATTACTTAAATAGTCCTTAAACTTTTATTATATTTTTTGTTTCATCTTTAATTTGATTCTCAAATTTTTAAAATTTTATAATTTTACCATCTTCTTCAAAAAAAACTAACTCAACCATCTGTCACTTTAATGGATTCAAACTCGTCGGTCGAAATGGTTCCCTTCCCTTCGACGGTTTCATCAACGAGCTACAAGACCTAGCCATCTTCCACGCCAACTCTAACAACTTCACCGGCACAGTCCCTCTTGGAATCTCCGATATCAAATACTTATACGAGCTCGACCTCAAGAACAAAATTTTAATTTTTTTGGACTTACGGTTCAACTCCATCAAAAGGGACGGTTCCACAACAAGTGTTCAACTTAAACCTCGATGTACTCTTTATCAACAACAATAACCTCTAACAAAAACTTCCTGATAACCTCAAAGACACGCCATTTTTATACCTTACATTTGCCAACTAATAAGTTTAGTGGTTCGATCCCGCCGAGCATCAACAATGCTATAAACTTACTCGGAGTGATTTTCCTTAACAATAAACTTTTCAGGTGTTTACCGTATGAGATTGGCAACTTGAGCCAAGATACTGTGTTCGATGTTGGCACCAACCAACTAACGGGACAAATTTCTTACTCGTTCGGTTGCCTAAAAAGCATCGAGCTTCTTAACTTGGCTAACAACGAGTTCTATGAGGAAGTATTCGAAATTGTTTGCAAACTCTAAAATCTGCAGAATTTCTCTTTGTCGAACAATTTCTTCACTCAAGTCGGCCCTATTTGTCTGAACTTGATATCTAAGAAAGTACATGATGGAAGAAACAACTGCATTCTGGACTTGCCTGATAGCCTTGATCAAAAATCTAAAGTCGAGTGTACTGTGTTTTTCTCGAAAAAATTATACTGTGATCGTAAATATTTGTTCAAGTGGGTTCCTTGTATGAAACGTGGATATTCAAGTTGGGTTGTGAAATCTGAGAAAGAATCAACCAAGTCTTCTTCTTCTCCATCAGCTATAACTTATAGCAAACTTATCCCACATATATAATGTTCCATGCTAGCATCTTGCAGAAATGTAAATATATTGAAGCCTGAAGTAAATGAATTAACTTCACGTATCCATTTAGTTTAGGAGTCATCTTTGTTCATAGTGAATAAATTAACAATATTTGGATCTTGAATGCAAAAAAATCAGCACACAATCAGAGCTTCTATTCATAGTAAAATAGGGGATAGCAAAATTAATGAAGGTCAAAAACTGACACAGTAAAAACTTCAACGCTTCTAAACATTTTGTCTAGTGGTGGTAGTAAAATGAAACAGAAGTGATGACCCATTTTATAATGGTTAATATGGCAGAATTTGAAAATGGGTTTTGATTTCAGGGGCTACGGTGGGTAATGAGTATTTCTCAAGTGATTACCATCATGGTTATTTATTTTAGTCATCCAACACAGACAAACATGTGAAACATATAAGTTCATTAGTTTTACTGTCAGTTAAAATGGTTGAGTTAGTTTTTTTTGGGAGAAGATGGTAAAATTATAAAATTTTACATTTTTAAGAGTCAAATTAAAAATAAAACAAGTATAATAATAGTTTAAGGACTATTTAAGTAATTTATCATTTTTTATTGTGTTAGATCATCTTTTCGTCAATATTTAACGGCACTTAACGTTTGAGTGGCCAAAATTTTATATCTCGAAAACGATAGTAACCTTACTGGTCGTTTTTCAAAATCGGTGACCAAAAGTGTACTGAGAGTAAACGAAAGTGACTAGCGCAGTAGTTTACCCAAAGATAAATTCACTGTCTTATAATACTTGTATAGTATCATTGAACAAAATGCAATGAACAAATTATCATATAATATTTCTTTAAAAGATTGTTTCATGGTATTACAAAATAATAAGTTGAATAAACTATCATGACATTACAAAAAATAATTTCAATGAGATGTAAAACGATATAAAAGAGATTTGTGCTAATTCATGTTAAGTAACCAGAGTTTCATGACATTACAAAATTAAAAACCAATGAAAGTCATTTTCATGATATTAGTCCACTTTATTATTTGTAACATTGCTTGTGGTTGTGCCTGAGGTTGTATCAGTTGACATATTTGACTTCCTTGAATCTTATGGAGCTGTTGGTGGTTTATTTCTCTTTATAGATAGCTTTTTCCTCTATTGATATGGTTTGGGAATAGGTCTTATCCTAGGTTGTGGGATTGTTGTATGAAATTGTTGAGTTGGATAATAATAATTGAAAGGACTGACAGATGAACATTGATTTTTTGATGTGGGACCCTATAACACAATAATACATCAATTATAAAAGAATAATATATGACCTAAAGATATAATTTATATTATCCGTTGAACATTTTTTTTATGTTTATTCATTTTTCTTTGTATGTCTTCATGTTATGACCAAGTTTACCATATTTAGTGCACTTCAATTTTACATACTTTCTGCTCAATCTTGTAGAATTAGTGGCAGGTTGATCAGCTTTTCCTCTGAATTTATGAAGTCTTCTAGGTGACCTTCTCAATGTTGGTGATAATATTGGTGGACAACCTTCTTAAAGAATCTACTGATTTGGTCCTCTAATTGGGTTGATGAACTTAGAATATATCATTGTTTGTGTTTACTTGTTATAACATTTATCAATATATGATTCAGGCTAACATCAGTTATGAACATTATTGAGACAATATGGTTGCATGAGATACCAATTGCTTCCATCTTTTACATGTACAAGTTAAAACTTGCATGTTCATAACATGTTGGTTATCATATCTACATTCAATTTGATATTATTGACCATCAATATTTTTAAGGCAGAACCTACATTATAAATTAAAATGTTATTTAAAAGATAAAAATTAAAAATATATTAACATAATTTTGATTTACCTATTTGAAAGTTGGATCATAAAATTCTTTTTATGAATTTTGGGACAAAGAGGCCCAACATATTTTTTAATTGTTGGTTGTTTTTTGGCTATCATTTGCATGATCTTAGCTCTTATGGTTTTGATCATGGTAAGGATAGGCTTGTCTCTTGCTTCTAGTATAAACTATAAAAATAGATACAAAAAATTAGTATGAAATAAGTCTTGTTCAACAAACTTAAGTAATGAAAGAATCTTGTTAAAACATTCACAAAGATTGTTCAACAATATATCAGTCTTGGTTCTGCTTGTAAAGTAAGTCTTACACCATTGGTCAGGATTGATCTTGACTGACTAATCATAAGACTTTGATGAGATAGATTTAATTTCTTATAACGTGTCTTTGAAATCTTTAACAATAATTGATCTTGCAAATTTTCAGAAAAGATCCTTAAGATTTTTTTTCTTGTTAAAATCGTTTGAGTTAAAATTTTCGTATAAATATTTAACAAATGTCATGTGTTGAGAATACGAAAATAATTCTGTAATGACATCCACTAAACCCTGCAAACATACAAAACTTTTGTTAATGAGTTATCCACTAATTACAAATATAAAAAAAAAATACTTAATGTGAAAATACCTTAGTCTGTCAAACATGAAAAACATATGATACGAGAGCTGATAGTATCTAAATCATTCTTTAAGATATCCAAGAACCATGCTCAAGATTCATCATGCTCATTTTTAACACATGCATATGCAATGGGACATATGCAGTCATCAACATCTATTTCAACTGCTGCCCATGATTCTATATTGTTGCTTTTGACTTCCTATTATTTGTTAAGTCCATAATCTCTAGCTCTTAAACATTTAGTGAGAGACACATGAGTATGATGATCTTTGCAAACATCTTTCCTTAAATATATAGGTGGATAATTGGAATCTGCCATAAATTTATGGAAGCATTCTCTTGTAATTCATTTAGATGTCACATGTTTATTCTTAAGGTCTTTTGCACATCTATGTTGAGGAACATGTCTTAATTTATCAGGATATTTTTAATGGGTTACTTGAATTTTTAGGAGAAAATCTTATTATCCATGGACAACCTTGTTTACATGCTGAAACTAGTCTTATTTTATCATTTTTTTTGAAACTAACATTGTACTTATTCAATCTTTTATATTGACTAATGACTTCTTTCAGAAATTTTTTATTAATAAACATTAAGCTAACTTGAAATTTAGCGTTAACCATATCAGTAATACAATTAAATTCTAAAAAATTTCACCATCAAAGTGTCTAACTCATGGAAACTGTTCAATGAGTAAGATTTTTAACTCTTAGTATTAGTGTCCATTCTACTTTCAATTTCTAAATTAGATAATCCTATGTTAGAATAGTCTTTCTCAATTTCATTGTCCATATTCTCAGTACATGTTTTTTTTTCTACGTCACCAACATCATTATCAGACTCAATAAAAGATGAATAAGAATTATCAGATTCCACAAACATAGACTCAAAATCAGCATCGAAATGAACAATTGTATTCTCAATTTGGTCTAAATTTGGTTCTTCTCTAATTTTAGTCTCAATAATTTCAGGTTCATTCATAGGTCATCTTGACCTAATCCTAAGTTAGGTTCAATTAGGTCCTGCTTCAACATAATATTTACTGAATTTTTTAACTACATACACATCTAGGTAACGGGCCTAAGACATATTGTTTATCAAACTGAGGACATCTTGGTCAGTTTTTACCCTTAATGGTTTGCCTAGTTAGGTTATCTTCTTATTTTTTTAGTATAACTCATATAAGCAAACTAAAGCATGTTTAACATATCAATTTTATACTAGTCATAACGAGCAATAAATTTTTCAGTATATCTAAAGATGGGATCTTCAACAAAAAAAATCCACCATGGTGCATAACTGTTGTACATTGATTATATTTTTATGGTAAAATCAAGTAAACATTCATACAATATTAAAAACAATGAAAATAATCAAGTACATAAAATATATTAAAGTAAAGATAACAATACATCAAAAACAATGCATACAACATAACACATTAAAAATATCAAACTTTAAATAAACACATTAAAATAAATATAACTATACATTAAAAGTGATAAACATTGACACAACTCAAAATCACCATTTCAGATATTAAAATAATTTCTTTAGTCATTGAGGTGATAAAAAGTGGTAGGGTTGTAATATTTGTTTACAAACATTAAAAAATTGAAATTTCTATACTACCATATCCCTTTGGGGAAAAATGTCATTGTAAGAAACTACAACTACTCAAACAAAACAACCAAATAAAAAAGTTAAAAAATTTAGTCAAACGTTTAACAATGGAAAGAAAAGTAAACTGACGAAAGATGAAAGAAAATACAATAACGAATGTCTCTTTTTTCTCTTGATCGAAATTGGCGATCACACATCTTTAATCATAAAAAACACCAACTAAATAAAAAATGGAACCAAGATTCACCCTTAACCGATCAGATTGTTGAAACTTTTCTCGTAGTAATTCGTTCAAAATTTTAATTTTAGGTTAAAATTGATTTGTGATAAAGCCAAACTAGTCTTTAGGGTTAAATCAAAATGGTGTGTTTCGATTATAGAGATCGGGGATGCCACATGATATCCACCTCAGTACGTTAAGTCCATATCAGCTTTCCGTCAATTTTTAACGACACATAACCACTTTGTATCAAAAAAGTTAGTTAATAAACCAATTTAAAATATTTGATAGTCAAAGAATATAAAAAAAGATAACTGAGATATAATCAAGGGACCATTTATATAGTTTACTCTTATTTATTTAAAAATAATTTTACTAAAGATTGACCGAGTATATGTTAATCCATAGCACAATAATATATTAGATTATGCCGCGCTTATAGTGCAAGGGAGTCAAAATATTTTACTCTAAAAAAATATTAATTATAGAATTAAATAAAATTTTTATAGAGTTAGTATAATTTTTTTATAGAAATATTATAATTTATTCAACTTGATTTTTTTAGTATGAGGCTAATGATATTTATATTATAGTGGTATTAGAATTCTTGTACCTTAAAGTTTATTTTGATCTTATTATATAAACATTTTGATTTCGCCATTATATACAAATTTAAATCTAATTAAATTTAGTAGCGTTGTGAGTTAAATGATGAAATTGCAATACCACTGGCTAATATAAGAATTTTTAATCAGTTAAATGATGTAGATAGCCTTGATAATCAGTTACTTATATAAGAATTTTTAATTGTTGAAATGATATATTGTTACTTCGAGGAGAAACAATACTTAACCTAATATTGGTCTGGGATAAACACACGATTTTATGTTAGAGAGTATAAATTTTTTTATATGAGAATTTAAAAATTTAAGGGTGTGAGATTAAATCTACAATATAAAATACAAAAATAATTTGAAAATATACGAGAATTTAGATATTTTCATATAATGTAACTGTCTTCCTTACCTCTAGCACCCCTCGATCCATCCTTAATTGTTTCCAACTTACTTTATATAGTTGAGATTGCGTTCTTGTTTCGAGCACTCATAAGCATGGACTTGCTTGGCATGTGAGAGCATATATCTTACGGTAGCTTATTGAGAAAAACAACTTTAGATGTTTCCCTTACAAGAAGTAAGAATAACGTTTCCAATATGATGCTGTAGCAAATTAGAATTTATATGGCACATTTTCATGTTAGCCTCCTATACATATTCTAAACAGCCTTGGATTTTGGTTATAGGTACATATTTCGTGGCTTATATCAGCAAAGTACTCCACTTTCAGTAAATAAACAGCACGGTTTTGAAAACCTCAGTTTTTCACAAGACTTGGTGGTTTTATAGCTCAGAGATTAGAAGAACAGTTAATCCATTGGCTTAGGGCGGCAGAGCTAACCTGTGATCGTGCAGCCCTTCATGCTGCACAAGATCCCAAGGTAACATAATCTGCAATCAAATAGTCAAAATTTCATTATCTAATTTTCGTTGTGATGCACGTATAAGAGGTCGTCATCTCTGTTTTGATGAAATTAACAGGTGGCTGCCCATCAATGGCGGATCAGCAAATGTGGAAGCATTTTTTTAGCAAGCTTACTCTTATGAATAAGCTTCTTCAAGACCAATCGGTTAGTATACAAGGTGATCAATGGTTTGAGTAGAGCGTTCGAAACTTGCCTTAAGCTTTCGTTTCGGTTGTTTAATTACTTAATGATGTTCAGAAATGCTCAAACATGGTAGCTTTCATATCCATCCACTGCCTGTTCTGCGTGCTCGTGAGATTGATGAGCGGTCAAGAAATCGCGAGTACAGAAGTTTTCTTAAACGTGCAACTCAGATGAACATGCAGATGAGATCGAGATGGAAGCAGCATTTGTAAAGTGCGTCTATAGCTAACATTTATCCAAAGAGATGATGGTTTGAATTGTATTTGTGGAAAAAAAATCATGTTTGGATCTTTTGTAGCTTATGTTGCACTGATACGGAGAAGGGAACGGGAATGGGGACGGGATAAGAACGGAAACAAAAAATAAAAATTCTCAAAAATTACAGAGTACGGATATGGCACGGAAAATACAAAATAATAATATTATATATTAATAGAAAAACAAAAGACTAATAAAAGACCTAAATAAAAAATAATAATATTTTTAATAAAATACTCATAATTACATAAAATAATAAATACACATTCATGAATAATATGATTTTTTCATATAAAATAAAGTAATAAAAACATATTTATAGATTATGTTATAAAAATATATTTATGCTTTAGTCATAAAATATCTAAAATAACCGATAAAAATAAAATACTATAATCAAAGTAGTAAACAAAGAACATACTAAAATTACTTGTAAAACTAAAATAAAATTTAAGATCAGATTATTTACTTTAGTTTTTTAAGTTAAGATCGATACTTTAAAATATATATTATATAATCATTTTTTATTTATTATATATTTATTTAAAAAATTCTTTTAAAAAATAATTATTATAAATAATTATTATTTTTTATATTAATTTACATTAAAAGTAGTGTTAAATTTAATTTTATTTTAATTTATATTAAAAATAATATAATTATTTTAAATATTAAAATCTTAATAACTTTTTTTATTAAATAATTAATAACAGTGGAATCTAAATAACAAATAACTTTATTTTTTAATAAAATAAAATTTATGGACACCACAAAAAGTTGAAAAACAAAGTTGACGGGTTTTTCTTTCTTCTTTCGCTGTTCTTCTTCACCATCTTTCACTGTTCTTTTTTTCCGAAAAATCTTAGGGGAAAGTTGTCGGGACGTTTCCGAATACGTTCCCGATGAGTGTTGACTATTTCCAGTGAATGTTGACCGTATCTGGTAAGCGTTGACAATCTTCGAGACATCCCGACCATACCCGGCCCGAAAACATATCGGGGATATGGGACGCCCTCAAAATGCCGTCCCCGTGCTTCCTTGTCTGTAACTATGACAGAGATGGATTCGTGGAAGTTATAACAACATATAAGTTTTGATGCTCATTGGAACAGCACACTGTCTGTATATTGTTGTTGGCACAACGAATTCGAATATAGCCGTCTCTTGATCCCATTGTTGTTGGACACTGTTACCATATTGAAGATACTGCAACCTCCCAAGATTATATAGTCTCCAAGAGTTAGATTGAATAAACATAGATCTAGTCTGACCTCTTTTCAGCTGACTTCGAATGTCGATTCCGGGACAATTCCATTTTCATTTAGCACAACAAAAGGGGCACTGTTGTTCCCTTTCAATCTGAACTCTGAAGATAAACTGTCGACAAAGAAAATCCCTTTACTCAGCAGCCACGAAAGCTTATCTCGAGGATTTGGTCATGCTAAAGCTAGGCAGAAATGTTGGATTGCATGCTAATGTGCCAGTGGGCTATGTTCGATGAAGCCGCCATTATTTATTCTTGCGTAGAGACCCCTTCAATTTCGGTAAAAATACTTTTCTCTTTTTTATGTTTTCATTTATGTCTCTTGTTAAAAAAAATTTAAAAATTAAATTTTAAAATATAACCCTTATTTTCTATATCATAAACCCTAAAAAATACACTCTATCCTTAATTTTCTAACCTCTAATAACTCTTAATCTAGAACCCCAAACCCTCTAATTTAAAACAGAGGCACAAATGAAGGCATGAGAAAGAGGTAAACGATTTACACCCCTTTAAAATGATAAAAATCGTTTGTTTCTTTTTTATGCCTCCATTCATGCCTCTGTTAGAAATTTTTAAAAATTAAATTTAACACCCGAACCCTTATTTTTTATATCTTAAACCCTACACCCTAAAAATATACTCCAACTCTAATTCCAAACCCTAATCACAACCCTTAATCTTGAACTCTAAACCCTCAAATTTTAAGTGAAGACATGAACGAAAATATAAAAAAGAGACGGACAATTTCCGCCCCTTAAAATCGAAGTGTCAAATGAAAGAGAACGATGTCGTTATTTTGATTTTGGGAAAATTGGAAGAGTTTCAAAAGAGAATTTTTGAAAATAAGGTTTAATAAAAAAAAATCAAAGGTATTAAAATTAAATGAAAAAATAGGGGCACTAAAAATTTTTAAAAAGGAAATTTTAAAGATGAAAACCAAAAAAACATGGGACTCGTAAACGGTTGAAAACAAATTAAATTGAAAAAAAATAATAAAAACGGGTTAGAAAATAGTTAGAGTTCCCGCTTACTATTAAGGTAGATTAGACACCGTAAAATTCAAGATTTAAAAGGGTTTAAGTTCGAAAATCGGTTACGGTTAAAAACGGTGTTAATATTTTTAAACCATCCCAAATTAGTATCTTTAAAATTTACCACTTTTAATATTAAACTTTATAAATTAAAGTGATATTTAAATTAAAATTTGGTTATAAATTTGAGTAAATTTTAAAAGTTTTACAATTCGAGAATAAACGTCTAACTACCACCACTTCAATTAGTGCTAGCGTCGCTTAATCCGAATAATTAGACACTGCATTAAATAATTAAGTCCAAATATAATTTTAGATAACACAAAATGTATGATTTCAATAAATATATAGAAGAATGCATATAAATAAAATAATTGAATATGTAAAAAGATAAATGCTTTAGAGAATACACATTTACATAATAAAACATGATACTAAAATAAAAAATATTGTTTCATGATGCTACATACGTTATATACTATTTTAATATGCATATTAAAGGAAACGAAAGAAAAATAAAGTATTAGGAAATAATATACAAAAATTAAAACCTAATCTATGTCTATATTTACAAAATGAATAATAAATAAATATGCAAAACAAACATACATTATTTACATAAATAAAATACATATAAAAATGTGACATGAGAAAAAAGAATAAATAAATACATGGCTCATGTGTACATGAAAAAAAAAAACATGTAGGGGATGAATTAAATAAAACAAAAGTTAGAAGATAAAAAAAAAATTGTTACTGGAATTTAGACAAAAAAGAATAAAATCAAAAAATAGGGATTTAAATAAAATAAATAAATTAAAACGGGGAAATGAAAGATTTTGAAAACCTTTGAGGTTTAATTAGGCATTAACCCATTCGAAAACATGATTACATTCAATTTCAGGATGAACTGGTATGGCCTTGAGAATGTTTGAGGACTGCGGAGAGGATTTTGAATATGCAGAGAGATTTAATGAGAAAAATAAATTCATTTTTAAAATACACAAGAACTATAAAACACAAGTTATAAATAAAAGCAAATCTTTTTTTTTTCTTATTTTTTTGACTCTCCTATAGAAAGAATAAACCAAAACCCTCAGGGAAAATTTCATCCAAACCTAAAAAAATTCAAACCAAAACCCAGAAAGGATGAATGTTCATCTCTTCCACCATATCAAAATAAAAAAAAACGAATTGAAAACCTTCATGTTTTGACTAAAAAACAAAAGAAAA
This sequence comes from Abelmoschus esculentus, assembly GCA_035048815.1. NCBI lineage: Eukaryota > Viridiplantae > Streptophyta > Magnoliopsida > Malvales > Malvaceae > Abelmoschus > Abelmoschus esculentus. Next base: position 11,781,495 of record JAUCBN010000007.1, on the reverse strand, counting down.
AAAATTAAACTCCCCTTTCTCCACAGTTAGCTCACCACTGAAGCTCCGAGGATCAAGGGATTATGGCCGATGGAAGAAAAGAGAAGGATCGACGATCAAGATTTTGAGGTAAAAGAACAAATCCTAATTTTATTATTATTTGTTTTCTTTTCTTGCATGGAAGACTCAAATAGGATTTTTTTATAAGCACTCTAATTGTATTGATAATCTGGAAAAAGTCTTTTACATATGGTGTTGGTTTTTCTTTTTATAGTCAATGTGTCACTATCCGAATTTCAAAAATCGGATATCGGGTTAACCCGAGATAATGGGCCTTAAAAATCTTGTTGGACTTTGATTTAGGCTTGGTATTGGATGATATCTCGGGGTATTTTTGTAATTAACTTATGGGATGGAAAAAGGGAGGGGAAGAGTTATTTTTCTGTAAAATCATCACCTTTATCACTTTCTCCTTCATTTTTCAGCCCTTTCTCTCTCATTTACGAACAACAAAGGTTGAATTTTGAGTCTTAGATTAGAGTTTCTTGTTTGATTGTTAGAGGAGTGTTTGTTAAGCTTAAAGGGATCTATCTAATAAGGTAAGTTTGATAAGAAATGGTGGAGGTTAAAGTTTCAAGGAGGGTTTTGTGGTATGAACAAGAATAGACTTAGGAAAGCTTTAGGATTGTTAGAGTTCATTTCTAGATTTCTTAAATCACCTAAATAGAATACCTCGTTGATAATCTTCTCTTATAGAGGGAACAAGGAGATCCATCTTTAAGCTTGGGTAAGGAGAAAGCTTGATGGGTTGAGAAAAAGGTTTTAGCAGCTTGCTTTAAGGTTAGTAAACTTCCTAATCCTTTGATTTTTATGTGTATCATATCTATTTGCATGCTTGATTGGTGTATGATGATTTGGTTGAGGTTTGAGCTTGTATATGCATCAATGGTGAATTGCTATTTGGACGTTGTCGTGGGTTAAAATTGATTAAAAACTCACCTAAATGCTCCCAATAACATGTTCGAATATTTTTAGATTGATAGGATTGTATTTGGGGTCAAACATGGAATTTCCAAGCTCTAGGTCATATTTTTTGGGCTTTAACATTGATACTCGGGATTAAGTATCGGTATACCCCTCTTTTAAGATGGGTGATTCCTATTGTGGTTAACAATAAGACCATGAGGAGTATCAATACATGGACGTTAATTCAAATTCTAGTGACTATTTTTGATATCGATATGCTAAAGGGCGTATCAATATAAGCTCAAGACCGATACTCAATATATGAGTACCGATGTGGAGTATCGATCCGCTAGGTAAGTATATGGGTACACCTTGTTTGGGTCAATTGCATCAAATAAAATTTCGGTATCGATACACAAAAGGGCAAATTAGTACATAAAGAGCGATGTCGGTACGTATAGGGTTTGTACAGGTACGGGCAGAGCAATAGGTCTAAGTTTTTATGTTTTGAGTTTGGGGGATTCAATAATTTATGGTAATGGTTCCTAAGGGTTGGTTAAGCTATAAAATATATGTTAAAACTTGAAAACGGTGATTATGATGTTTTTCGCGACCATTTTAAAATTGGATGTAAATAGCCTGACGATTGAATTTTAGAAAATCGAGTTTTTTTTTACCACTTTTAATTGTTAATCTAGAAAATTTGTTTTTTCGATTAAAACATGTATCATTTTAAGTAATTTTAAAAATTAGTATTTAATTTTTAAACCCAAATTATTTATTTGAGAAAATTCCAATTTTACCCTTTTATTTAGTTAGAAAAAGTTTTAGTCGCCACAAGTCACTTTGATAAGTCGGACACCATAAAACAAACTAGAGATTCGATTTTCGAAATTTGAGTTTGGGAGTCGGTTACGCGTAAGAAAGACCCTTACGAGCACCAAAAATTGGTATCTTATTAATTCTACATTGCATTTTGGTATTTAAATATAATTTCAATTTAGTCCGTAATTTTCAGATGAATTTCATTCGAATGAAGATATCCTTTTGGTAAGAAAATACATTTCTTATAAATAGGAGCTTGATTAAAACGTTCAGTTACATTAAGACATTTTAACTCGTATTTTAAAGAAATATAATTCCTCCCCAAAAGGTTTAAATGTATGATAAAATATTATCTACTCAATTTTAACTTTTTCCTATGTTGGCTCCATTAATTCGATAATTATTATTTTAGAAAAGGTATTCGGTAACACCTAAACAATTGGGGATTACCCATATAAGCACTTAGAAAAATTAATAATTTTTGTAATTACTTTGCTAGTTAATTAACTATTTCATTTTTATTTTAAACTAATCCTATATTATTTATTATTTTCTAATTGAAAATAGAATATTAAATATTATACTGAAATATACCCTTGGCAAACGTGCCATAGCAATGAGAAACTAACCAACTTAGTATATTAAGGTATTTATTTAATTACATATTTATTTTCTACAATTCTCTCCAAATCAAATTAATTTAATTAATTAGAGTGAATAGTCTTAAAAGGCATTAATCCTATTTTCTAGGTGAATTAGGTCTTCCTAAACAAATACTACATGATCTTGAATAAAACAATTTAATTACAACATTCAAATAAATAAATTAAATAATTAAAACAAGAAATAATGCAAGAAAGAGCTCAGTCGAATCTAATTTGAATTGAGAGCTCAATTACAAGTGTAAAGGGGCTAAAATATTCTTGTTACAAATTCTAATGCCTATATGAATAAAGAAACTAAACAAATATATTAAGAAAAAAATGATAAACTTACCAAAGCTTGGCATTGTAGAGCTAAACATAACCCCCTTTAATTTTCTCTAAGGCTCCCACCATTCCTTTTTCTTTTTTTTTTTTCTAAGTAGACATCCCTCCATTTTGTAGGTATTTAGGGAGGGGAAAATGTTGTTTCCTACTGATGTGAGATTTATTTATTATACTAAAATGAGTGATTATATGTAATGAATATTCCCATCAATGTGAGATTTATTTCCTACACTAAAATGAGTGATTATATGTAATGGACATTCTCACTAATGTTAGATTTATTTCCTAAATTAAAATGAGTGATTATATATAATGGACATTTACACCAATATGAGATTTGTTTTTTACATTAATTATTGTTATCAACTATTTATTATGGTCTTATTATATGTACTAATACTCAGACAAAATACGTGTATGACAGTTGCCCCTCTTTGCTCGTTGTCGTGGAACAATAAGCGAACAAAGACTAAAAAGGAACGGATTTCCTGATCCACTAGCCATTTGCTACGCTACTAAAGCTTAAAGTTGTTCTTACCATCTTAAATTCTTTAAAATTACATCGAACCATGAATTCTGAAATTGTTTTTCTCATTATGAAATTATTTATCTTTCGCCAAACTACGAAGTCTGAAGCTATTCTTCTCATTTAAAATTCTTTAAACTTTTTTCAAGCTATGGAATCTGAAGCTATTATTCTCATTATAAAATTCTTTAAACTTTTGCCAAGCTATGGAATTTGAAGTGTGTCTCACTATGAAATTCTTTATCCTTCAAGACCTAAAACTATTCTGAAAATTCTTTGTCTTGTACCTCTCGACAAAGGTGTCGAATAAGTAAGCTATTACAATTATGAACTTTCTTATTTTTCGGGAAATGTCATCACTTGTTTACAAAAGCTTTGACAGACAAATTCTTCTCATTATGAATTTTTCTTTATTAAGCGAACTTTTCTCATTAGGAGATCTTTTTTACTAGGCGAACTCCTCTCATTTGGAGTCTTAATTTATCTCTTTCTCTGAAGAAAAATTACATCTGCAAAAAGGAACATTATTGATTAATATGAACTCAACATCGATTAAAGTAATAAAAAAACTTCATTTTTTTATTTAGAGCATTGAGATCTCTAGTGTTGTTGCTTTTTATTTAAGATATCTTGGTCTTTCTATTTGAAACTTGCATTAGATCTTTTTTTCCTTTTTTTATTGATCAATTTTCTTTTACATGAACCATATAGGACTGAACATCTTTCTCATCTGAACCTATTGTTGGTTTATCTCGCTTAATCTTGCTCAAAGTTGACCCACCTACATTTTGATCAAGAAATATAAATCTTTCATTTTCATTTCTTTCTTTTTTTCTTTTTTCCACACTTCTTTCATTTCTTTTCCATTTTTCCTTTTCCCTTTCTTATATTTTTCATTTTCTCTTCTTTATTTTCCTTTTTTTCTTTTATTCTCACTTTTCTTTCTTTTTTCTTTCTATATCTTTTCTTATTTTTGTTCTTTTTCTTTTTTTTTTGAAAATTTTAATGCCACATCATCTTATTTTGATAACCCTTGAAAAGTTCTCTTCATTTCTAAAGACACCATCCCGAATGACTTAACATCATGCCCAAAGGCCTTATTGATGACCCAAAGGTTTTAGGATCGAAATGTACTTTTTTTCCTGTGCAAATGGTATCATCACTCCTGAAGGTGATGGCCTAAAGTATTTAACATCACGTCCGAATGACTTACTGATGACTCGAAAGACTTAAGATCGTAATTTAGTTCCTTTTCATGTGCAAACAAAATCATCACTCCTGAAGGTGATGACCCAAAGGACTTAAAATCATGCCTGAATGACTTATTGATGACCCTAAAGATTTAAAATCGTGGTACACTTCCTTTCCTATTCAGGAGACATCATCAATCCCGAAGGTGATGTCCTGAAGAACTTAACATCATGCCCAAAGGATGATGACCCGAAGGATTTAGCATCGTGGTAAACTTCCTTCCCTGTGAAGAAGACATCATCACTCTCAAAGGTGACGGCCCAAAGGACCTAACATAATGTTCCCAAAAGACTTATTGATGACCCTAAAGATTTAAGATTGTTGTATACTTTCTTTCCTGCGAAAACAATTGGCTATCTTTGTTATGGAATAAGTCTACGTAAATGGAAGAATCTTGCTGAAATCTGTCTCTACAAACAAAAATCATTTCTAGAACTCGCCTTTCCCAACGGTAAATCTTCCTTAACTTCATTGATCTTGTTGATCTTCTCTAGTTGTTCGATCCTTTTGACCAAAATCTTTGTCTGTGATTTTGCTAGTAGATCATTCTTTTCAAAATCTGTACTCATTCTTGTTGTTTTGTTCATTCCAAATCTTCTCTCAAATTTTTGTTCTATTTTCATCAGATTTTCTCTCTCCGAGATCTTTGCTTGTTCTAATTTTGCTTGTTTCTTCGTTAATCTTGCAAGTTCATGTTTGAATTAACCAAAAAATGCTTTGAATGCATGAATTAGCATGTTTCTATCCTATGGATGCCTAACTATATGATGCATGAACCACAGTAATTGAGGATCACTTGGAGATGCTCTGATCTTCTTTATTTTCTCCATTGAACCCTTTTCTATTGCAACAACATATCATCTATGTATTTTTCTTTCCCTATTCATGCTTGCTTTTATCGTATATCTTTCATTTTTTGGATTAATATTATTGTCTTCTTGACTGGATAAAATTATGCCCATTTTCATCAATGAGCTATCGTTTCTTGGAATAGATCTTCAACTATACAACATATAAGTTTTCTGGACTCTGTTACTCTTTTGTCCATTTCAATTTGAGATTTCATGTTCAATGATGCTCTAGTAATCTCCTATCATGCTAATTTTACCCCACTTTCATCATTTAGGGTGAACAAATGTCACAGGTTCTCAAACTTTCTTGTGGTCATCGAACTTTTTCTAGTTCTTGGACTTTTATAAAATTAAAATAATATTCATATTTCAACATCATCACCACCACGACCCTTGACAAGGATTATAGTCTGTACATGATTGTCTCATGTCCAACCACATCTTTACATGTCCGGTTGTATATTTACAATAGTCTTTTTATCTTTTGAAATTAACCTTAAAGAATGTCTGATGATCATTATTTCAACAAAAGGTTTTTCTTTAAAACCTGAAGGTCTATTATAAAAGAAAAAAAACAAAATATGACACTTTGGATACTAATTACAATAGCTTTCAGATTCAATCCTCTTGTGTTTTCATTGCCCTCAAACGTTGTAGTGGAATAAGAAGTTTTATAATTTCTTTTGTAACACCCAGTTCACTCCCTTGTGATTACCGCGTTGCTCGATCGAGTCAGAAACAACCTTTTTTTTGTCCTCTTTATCCTTGTTTAGCCAGTAGAGTGCAAAAATATGATTCTAAGAATAAATTTATATATGTGTGTGTTCCTTTTCATTTCATATCTTTAAAGATACATCTCTAACACCAGGGTATTGGACGAGTGGAGCATAACTCATTTTTCTTTTTCACTCTTTCTTTTTTCACTTTCATTCTTTTTTTTTTCAATTTTAATTCTTATACTAGGAAGCTATACTTAGAAATTTAATTTTATTCAACTCAATGCATTTCAAAGATTTGTCATTAAACATTACCAAAGGAGTTGAGACTTTCCTTTTCTTGCTTTGTTGACCAGAGTGATTTGTGAAACAGCTTCACATCCTCGTCTTTGCTTCATTCACTTTATCATTATTCTAGAATCAATACCGCATCTTGAAATTGGTACCCAAAGACCTACAAGGGTGAGGAAAGGCATATACTTTCTAAATTTCAAAGAAAATACCTTTTTTATTGAAAAAAACTTCAAACATGACATGTTTTCAGAAATCACGCATTTGGAGGTAATAGAGCTTAATTTCAGTCAATATTTTTGCATATTGTTCTTCCTTGATGTATTGACATAGAAAAGACAAGTCTTTTAACTCTCCAAACAATCTTGGAAGTTTTCATCCTTACTTCCTGATTCTTCAGCTGTTGTATCATCTCAATTCTTTCCTTTAGTCTTCCATTGTTGTACTAACTCCCTTGTTAGAACTCCTTTATTAACCAATTTCTTGATTTCTTCAAATAAGGGCTACACTTTGATACAAGCATGAGAGGGATAAAATAATGCACATTGAGCATAAATTTGAATATGTTGGTAAAGTCAATAAAGTCAGCCAACTAGCGTTGACTTTTTGGATGAGTTCTGTGCATTTATGGGCAGAGTTGTCTTCTAATAAATTGACCGTCATTTAGTTACCTTTTCAATGCATATTTAAACGCATCAATTAGATATCAGGAGTTCAAGATATTTTTGTTTTACTAAAGATTGCACTTGCAGAAAACTGGATACGGGATTACTATGAGATTTTGCAAAATTCAGCCCAAAAGCTAATATATAATCCTTGGGCCATTTTATTTTATTAAGATATCAATGTGCTGATATATAGGGATTGATCAGCTAACTATTAGGGCTCCTTTAGACTATAAAAAGATGTAGATTCTTCTCTTATAAAAACATGAAGAACATGAATTTTTGAGTTATAAAACTCTTGGCCTTGGGCCATTTTATTTGCAAGGTTGTCACCTTGCTATTTTTATTATCAAAAGTCTTCTTTAACATAATTACTTCAAGTTTTTATGAGGGAGATTATCTTCACACTCTCGCTTGCCTAAGCAATCACGTTTAGGAGGGTGAGTTAGAGCCGATTATGTTGTTTGCCTATCTAATTACGGATAGGAGGTTGCCTAGGACAATAACATATCATCAATTCACCGGAGAGATTCGTTTCTTTTGTAGGTGTTCGCCTATTCAATTGCGATTAGGAGGGTGTTAAGGACAAATCTATCCAACATCATACCACCATTACTATCTTTCCCACTGCATATTTTATATCACACTTCTTGGTAGTATGACATGGTAATCTTATATGAAACTCACAAACCTTGTTAGTATTGTAAATATGAGTAGAGGGATCGGTGTTTTGTTTATTGGCTTGAGAGTGAGATATCGAGCTTCAATAAGATAAAAAAGTAAATCTGTAATGTTTATTCCAAATATCTTTTGATCTGTGCTTTTTTGGAGAATCTTCTGTAGTCGCCCTAAAGATGGCTTCATACTCAAGCTTGGAGTTAGCTAGAGCCATCACACTTTTGGCATGTAGAACACCGTCAAGTGAATTTTAGGTCAACTAAAGCCATCACAATTTTGGCATGTAGAATATCGTCATTTGAATTTTAGGACAACTAAGAGACATCATAATTTTAAAAAATGAGGGCCTTGAATCCTTGTGGAATAATCAAATCAGTGACTAGATAAAAATCATTCGCATCAAACTTGGAGTTAACTCATTTTACTACCGCAATCTTCTTATTGTATTTTAACTCTAAGACAACAGTTTTCGTTGAAGATGGCTTCATACTCAAGCTTGGTACACTAGGGTAGATTTTCAAACATGGCGTTATGATTGGGCCATCCATCCTTGTCTAAGACTTGAACACCTTCTCTCTAGTACATTTAACTTCTACCTTATCTTTATCCATAGCGACAAACATTCAGAGTTTCACTAATTCCATATTAATATCATTGGAGCCCTCAACCACTTTAGATTCATGTATGTTAATGTAATGTTGTTAAATAATAATATTATGATATTAAATATGAAATAAACATATGTATGAATATAGTAAAGTATTGATCCTAAAAGTGATTATTATAGAACAACTTTCATTTCAAGTCAAAGGATTTATTACATCAAGTATCGAATACTACAGATATTGGCGAGTCTTAACTCCCAATTTCTTAATTTCTTCTAAGAGTCGAGCTAACTTCTCCCCATGGTCTATTGCCAAATCAATGCTCTGACTGCCATGTAAGCAAGGTTTGTTACCTGTTGAGTCATTTCTCGTGCTTGTATAAAAACAACCCTTATGTCATCATCACTTTCTTGTAGCTTCACCCTCAAGTTTTACATTTGAATATGTTGTTTTCCCCCCACTTACTTGGCATTCTTTCTTGACATCTTCAGCGAGATCTTTGTACATCTAGGCGTGAATAGAGTACTCGTCCACTTTCTTATTTTCCATTTCATAGTCATCTAACAAGTATTCAATTTGATAGCAGTTTTTTTTATATATTTGCACATATCAAGCAAGAATTCATGTAACCCCTAAATTTAACTTACGGTTTAAGCTGTTAAAACTTGTTTCGTAAATTAGGGTTTAAAAGATTATAATACAATTTACAATTAATTTCTCAAAATAAAAAATAAATGAAATACTAGAATTTATCGGATAAAATTATCTGAAAGTTAAACCCAAGTTTATAATAAATTTTAATAGTATTGAAAACTGAATAAATTTCCAAAGCTCCTTACAGAAATAATTAAATATTCGAAATAGAATTTATTATACCGAAGTCTGTAAAACATACAAAACAAGATCCTCCAAGTACCAAAGCCTAAGACTGAGTAACTGAAACAAAAATTGTAGGGGTGTAAGCTTGGGAGCTTAGTGTGTCTCTAGTGTGTAGATAAAGTTATTTATAGTATAGAAAAGCATAACATAGAACAAAACAACATATTTCCGAACAAATTATCATATTACGAAATAGAACAAATCATGAGATGTAATTTATATATGACAAGATATGCACCCAACACCGAACACCATAAGAAGAGAATGTTTCCCTGAACCACTCTAACTCCATCACACCATCAGAAGTGAAACTTGACCTGAAGGTGAAGTCACTAAACAAAAGTGGTTACTCGACCCAAAGGTGGAGCCACTAAACAAAAGTGGATACTCGATGCGAAAGTGGAGCCACTGATCAGAAGTGATACTCATCAATAGGTGATATCACTGAACTTTCCCGTACATATTATCCAACCGATGCAATGACATGAACAGATAACAAAGTCAGAACACATAACAGAGTCAGAATACATGCCTAAAAAAATAACATGAGGCATGCATAACAATTTCAAAATCAAATATTCAATTTAATATCACAGAGCATGACAACTATTCAATTATTTTTAGAAAATCACAGAAACTATGCAATCAACATAATATACAGAATTAACAAATATATAGAATATTGCAAATAGAAATATACAAAAAATTATTAGGAGAGACACACCTGAAACAAATCACTTAACGCCGATTGTGACGTCTATTGGGCTCAGTCCTAGTACTAGGTCTAGTAGGCGTAGAACGTGCGTGACCCAAAGTCTGAGGAGCAGAAGTTCATCCAGGAGGAGGAGGAGAAAGATGCTCGAGGTTCAAATCCACGTCACCTGAATCAAACAGTAAACCAATTTTAGATTTTAATAAAGATAACTTCTGATAAAGGATTTGAACTAAAAAGCCTTAAAAATGACACTTCAGGTTTGAATTTTGGAAAACAAACTACGCCATCAAACTCAGAACGTCGAAAAACATAAAGTGGGATTAGGTTTGAGAAACTCAAGACATCAGCAGGTGATGTTAGCAGATCGGGTCAGTCAGGTCACAGGTCAAGTCGAGTCGGGTTGGTCGAGAAATAAGTTGGTTCGGGTCCCGGGTTTGTTTACAGGTTTCCAGAACTTTCTTAGGAAAATTTGGGTTTTCCTAGATTCTCCCGGAAAATCTAGAAATCCCAAAAAAATAGGTTTCTAGATTTTTGATACTCAGATCTAGATTCAAAATAAACCGATTAAAACAACCCTAACACTTCAAAATTCGAGCTAAAACCAATTAAACAAAAAACCCATTTTTGAGAATAAAAAACAAAACCTTCCTTTAACACTGAAACAAAACAAAATGAAGAAAAGATTAGAACGAGAAGAAGGATTTCAGAACTTACCGATGCAGAATAGATCAGAAGAAAGTTCGGTTGGATTGAGCACCAAAGATAAGGAGTAAAATTCAGAGAAAAAAAAGGGCAGTCAAATTTTTTTATTAAAGGAGATAATCCATCCCCTAAATTTAAATCGGAGTTGGTCAATGAAGGAAGGAAGAAAAATTACCAAAAGTAAAATGTTTAAATTACTCAAAAAGGGTCGAAACATTCAAAAATTACAGAAGAACCCTTAACATTTCAAACTTTACAAACTAGTCATTAAAATTCAAATTAAAAATAAACTAAAAATTACCAAATTTCTAGGGTTTCAATTTAGGGATTTAGATGAGATTAAGTTTTAAATTGCGTCTAAAATTGGAGTGTTACAATTCACGTTTGGAATTACTAGCATCTAATTCGCCTCTGATATTCTCACATGTTGTTTCCTATGTATTGTTTCGATTTTCATTTACCTTAGAGTATATCTTTCAATAATCGGCTTCATTCAGTAACTTATTGATATTTTCCTTTGACTTTTGTAGGGTTACTCCCAAACAAACACTTTTAAGCATCGAACAAAGATCTTGATAGTTGGATCGTAAAGTTAGCAGCTCTATTTCTAGGTTATCTCTCTCGTGCATTAGCTTACTTATCTGAACCTCATACTCGAACTGATATCTCTCCGTGCTTGTACCTTGGACTTCACATTTCCCCCTAAACTAGGTTGATTTCTTCCTTCAAACTTCCACTTCTCGTATTCCAACAGAACTTAAACTTGACGTTTCAGAGAAATGCAATTTTAAATTAAACGTCCTTATTCCCCATCATGAAATTCACAGTGAGCGTTAACATCGTACTATTTCGAATACGATGATTGCATTGGTGCGATAAATTATGGTGTCATTAACCTAGCTTACATTAATTGAGGGTACAATTCTTATTATTAAGTGAGAATTTGGTAAAAATGATTCTTTTGATCTCCTATATTTTGGAGATTGACAAAAGGAATACTAGAATTTTTATTCTGTTTTGGACGTTTGACCAACTTTATTGAGCTAAATATTTCTTTTACTTTTGTCTTCTAGTGACCTATCATCACTTTCTCAAGATTTGGGTTTGATATACCTCTAAATGGCTTATTTACGCAAATTATAAGGGTGTGCAAACCCAATAATTTACTCATGTATTGTTCTCTATTCGAATCTTCTATCCTTTTAGTAGGGCTCATTTCCTCCGATCGTAGCCATCATCATGGTCTTCATTTCATCCATCTACTTTTTCCTCTTGTATCTCATTCTTTTTAGCATAACCAGAGTCTGATGAGTAACCTCCAGGTAAACTCTCTCTCATTCCCAAGTTCAGACTAAAGATTGTACCCTCTTTTCAGGCCTATAAATCCATTTATCCGTTATGATTGTCTTTTAATTTGATAATCATTTTCTAGATCGATACCTCTATGCCATGTAATGTGAGGATATTAACAAGTCAATTATGGACAGAAATATATTGGCATATAATTATTTAAAACAACGAGAGTACAAATCTACTTTATAATGCATGAATGCAAGAGATATCGATTTTAAAAACTAGTCATTAGAGCAACACCCATTTAATCAAAATATCAAATACAAAAAGTCAATTTGTTGAAAAAAAAAGGTTAGTCCAAACTTAATTGTTGATCACTTTGTTCAATCTAATTTGATAATTGCTCTAGTATGTCAATGCAAATCCATTGATCGGTTTACTACTTTACTGAGTAAAATCTACACATATCTGACATTTCTATTACTTGGTTCTGAAGTTGATCACCAACTCTATTTTTCATAACCTAGGTAACGGACTCGGTCTGGCTTTCTATATGTTGTCCTTTATTTGAAATATTGGTTTAAAACTTGCAAACTGATTCTTTGTATATCATATCATACTTTTTTGTTTTCATCATTTCATTTCTCAACTTCATCTTTCGATAATTTTCATCATTCATGAAATTTTAACATCGATTCTATGCACACAATCCCCTTTTTCTCTCTGAGTTTTCATTTGCCAACAACAGACCTAGGATGCTCCTAATTTATTCATCATATATTTGTTTCTCTGATTAACTCCACCCTTTTACTATCATATCTCATTTATCTCTACAACTACTCTTGAACCCAACTTGAAGCTCGAGCTATTGTTGAACCTAATATAAATCCGATTTTTTCTACACCTAAAGTAACATGAAAACTATTATCTCCCTATTATCGTTGTCAAATTCATCCTCTAAGTAGCATTCAATTATATCGATCTTCATAAATAATTTATGGTCTTGAAAAACTCTTAAATCCATTTGAAAGTATAATAGTGGCTCCATAACCTAAAAATCTTGTTGGGACCGATTCATGACTTCATGCTATGATTTATCTTAACTTCGAAAAATATGCCACATGCACAAAATTTTATAATTCAGTCTTGCATCGATGACATTTAGCCTCGGCGAATATTGACTTCGTTCATGTACAGACTCTTCTTGGATTAGTTTTATTTCGACATATTGTTCTCCACTTGTCTATCAAACTCTTCAGTTTATGACCACAACCTATTCGACTAGCTCTCAATACCTTTAATGCATACTATGTGATGCAAAACTTACACACACAACACATAAGAAGTGTCAATATCGTGAATTAATAATAATCTGAGAAAAAATAAATTGACATGAAAAAACAATTTAAGTTGCGAAAATATCCAGAGTGGTTCATGTTGCATAAAAATAATTAGAGAGCAGTTTATATTAAGCATAAAATAACCATATGTAATCATTAATTTTATGTAGGGTGTAAAACTCAGTTTTAATCTTTGTTTCAATTTTGAATAATGGACTTTAGTTTTAGTCGTTGTTATAAAAATCTAAAATTTGTTACGTATATGTAGATGTCTTTATTATGGGCTTAAAAATATATATAAATAAATTATGTTATAGTTGTTTTCATATTACTAATTATAGTTTGCATTTTTCTCTCTTTTTCAATGTCTTATATATATATATATATATATATATATCTTATAAATCAAAATCCAAAAATACATATCGTAGATTACGTTTTGAAAAAAAATGAAAAATATATTAGACTTAATTTTTTTTTGTTTTTATTTCGATCTTATTATTATCTTTTTATTTACTTTATTCGGTTTGATTATTATTATTATATATAACAATAAATAAATAAATAAAATCAGATCATTTTTAATTAATTAACATTTCATTACAAATAAACCCAAAAAATTAATTAAATAAGCCCTTTAAGCCCAGACCAAATCAGATTACAACACTGAAACTCTATCCTAACCCTTCTTCTTCTCCATGCGCAACCCTCTATAAGTTGTTAGATCATATATTGATCTCATGGTCTTGAATCCAAGGGAGGAAGATTCAAGAAAAGCAACACGTGCCCATGCGCGACCATCAACTTCACCCATGCACGCGTACAACACACGCTTTGGACTTTTCGAATGTCTAGATAACTCCTCAAATCTTCTCGCCGACCGATCACCGTCCAACCACCTTTCTCTGGTAACCACCTCACACAAACAACCAGAAAGATAGAGTCAGATCGTACAAGGAATTAGGCTAAAAAATAGAAATGATGGAAACAATTTTAGATACATAACAGAGATTTACAGAACCAATATCAGATATAATCCAAACAAAATTTCAGCAACAAGTAGCAGAACCAATAGCAAATATAAATTTTTTCTCTCTTTTTTTCATGTAATCACACGTTTAAAAAACTAAAAGAGAAACGATGTTAATGAGAGCTTTTTCTCCCTTTTCAAAATCAATAAAATGAAAGTTTTGGAGGTATATCCTCATTTTTTACATACAATAAAATATTAGAGTTTGTTTGTTTATCTTCGAATCGGGAATTTAAATCCTCGGTCTCTCATGTCCGTTGATCCGATGATAATCTAAAGGCCTTTGAGTCATTAGGGTAAATCATACTAGAAAGGCTCTTCAAAGGGGATGATTCATCATTGATTTCGTAAAATTGAGAAATCATAGTTCTTTTCTTTCTTTTTAAGGTTTTGATTTTGTTTCGTGGAATAAAAGGTTTTAAAATATTTTTGAGTTTCAAAAAGGGAAAAGAAAGATTTGGTTTATACTGTCGTCCACCGCTAACGATGGTCGAGCTGGTGGCTTTCTAGATTTTTCAAATAAATACCTTGAAGGTGTTTATCTTTTCTGGGTTTGAATGAAGAACATCATAGAGAGTTTAGGATTATTTGATTTTGGTTTTAAAAAAAGGAAATAAGGGGCTTATTTTTAAATCAATGTTGTGTTTTATACTTGTTAAAATTTTTAAAAGTGGGCTTTTTACTCCATAAACCCCTATATGCTTTGAAAATGTCTCTGCAGTCCTCCCTAGTTTCTTTTGTTTTGCAATTTGGTCACCAGACCATATAACTTATTTTAGTTTTTTTTTTAATTTAGTCACACAATTTTTAAATTGTGTCTTTTTAGTCTTGATTTTAGTTTTAATCGTTCATTTTAGAAATGGTATCATTTGGTTTAGATCTTTCTATGTCTCGGAATTTCTTTTTAAGTCATTCCAGCATTTCAAATATTCCCTATGGCCCTTGTAATATTATTTTGGCTTATAATCGGGTCACCTTTTTCAAATAAATATCTTTTTCTTTGATTTGGAACATAAATTTTATTTTTCTTCTAATTTAATCCTTTTCAGCAGCTTTAATCCTTTTGAGCTTTTCATTTGTTTTTATTTAGTCATTATATGTTTAATTATTGTAAAACAAAATTTGATTTTGATATAAAAATTAAATACAAGGATTAATTTGAAATAATTTTTAAGTCCTTAAGTTAATATTTTGATTTCAAGTCAAACAAAGATATTTAAAATAAAATTTCTAAGTGTTTTGCACGAGGGTATCGAACCATCATTCGACACCCCTAGGATTTTCAAAGCCTTATTCTTGAGATCAAGAACAGGTATCGAAGCATCGTTCGATACCATGAGCTTACTGCCAGACTCTGTTTCGAAGCATGTATCGAAGCACTTCAAACACTTTTTAAATATTTTAAAATCATTTAAAAATTGACCCCTGGTATCGATACCAATATTGATACCACCCTTAATCCCCAACGACTATTTTAGCATTAAATGTTTTGACCATTGGTGGAAGTTAATTTTTGATTGGTGGTTAGCATGGTTCGATACCAACCTTCATAGTTTCATAAAGATATTGAAGTATGGTTTGATACCTCTTGATTTAATGCACAACGACTCTTTCTATTCTTGGTCTGTTTCGAGATAGGTTCTTCGTGTTTCGACACCGTCTGCTGTAGAGTGCATTTATGGTGGAAAGATGAAGTCTCAACGGCCATATTTACATTCCCAACAACTACAACGGATAGAAATCAATGAGATGGTATAAAATGGAGCATTTTCAACAGCATTAAGGACTATTTGAACCTCAAACAACATCCAAGCAATCAAATCCAACTCTCAAGCACTTATTGCATATTCTCATTCTCCCAACTTGTGTATTTCAATTCAATTCTTTATATTTGAGTTTGGGGAGAGTTTACTTGTAATTGGGGCAAAATTATCTTGTGAGAGATCTTTCATTTGTCTCATTCCTTTATTTTATCTTGTGAGGTGGAATTAGTCTTTGGGTAGAAAGATTGATTCGAATTGTAACGGTTATCCTTTGAACCGAGAAAAAAGATGAATTCAATAGTGAATTGGTTTCAAAATCCTTAGTGGGAGCTAAGGTAGTGGATGTAGAGCTTGTTCAAAGCTTGAACCACTATAAATCTCTTGTCTTTCATTTTTCCCGTTTTACCGAAATTTTTCTCGATCAATTTTAATTGCTAATTCATCTCCCTCTTGGCCATTCTTCAACAACGATCAACTCAACAATTGATATCAAAGCCACATCTTTGAAGAGATTAACATCTACCAAAAAAGATCCAAGACATGTTGATCATCTCTACAACAAAAATCAAATGACCTTTTCTTTCGGCTCGTGGAATGAGTCACACTCCATCACAAAGCCACCATTCTTCAATGGGGATAACCCTATTAGAAGAATAGGATGAGGCTATTCATCAACTCAAATAATTATATCCTTTGGGATATAATTGAAGACGGTCCTTCAATTTCGATGAAGATGGAGGTAAATCGACAAGTGCCCAAGAAGAGAAATGAAATGACCGATGAAGAACGAAGGAGGATGTCCACCAATGATAAGGCGTTGCACATTCTTTTTTGTGCTCTTGGTCTCGATATCTATTCCTAGATGTCATCATGTATTAGTGCCAAAGAAGTTTGGGATTCTTTGGAGACCACATATGAGGGCACCAACGATGTGAAGGAGACGAAGATTGGGCTTCTCAATCTTAATTATGAAAATTTCAAGATGGAGCCGGATGAAGACATCACCAAAATGTTCGATATATTTTCGATGATAGTTAATGGTCTCAAAGGTTTCGGTGAGATCATTCTGGAAGAGAAGCTCGTTAGAAAACTCATCTACTCTCTTCCCAAGTCTTGGGATAGCAAGAGGACGACAATCATTGAAGCCAAAGACCTCAAGACTCTTAAACTTGATGGTCTTGTGGGATCTCTTATCACCCATGAGATCATAAAGAAAGGAAGAGAAGAGGAGAAAAAGAAGGAAGAGGTAAAGATTGGCCATGGTGGCCATGGTGGCCAAAAGATTTACAAGGCTCATGAGGGCAAATAGGAATAGAAGATTCCAACGAAAGAGGGACTTCAAAGCAAAGAGCAAAGAAGAGGAGAAAGATCAAATCATTTGCTATGAATGCAAGAAGCCCGATCACATTAGGACCGATTACCCTCTATACAAAAGGAAGGATTTTGAGTAGAAGAAAAACAAAAGGCTCACGCTGCAACTTGGAGTGATGAGGAGTCATCATCCGATGAGGATAGCGAGGTGGCCAACTTGTGTCTCATGGCTCTTGATGAGCCTAAAGTAACCCTCGAACCATCTTGTAATAATTTATCTTATGATGAACTTTATGATGCTTATGATGAATTACAAGATGTGTATGATGAGTTGGTTTTAAAATTCAAAGAATCAATTTCGAAAAGCAAGAAAACCATTTCCGATTTAGAAATGAAGAATGATTCTTTGAAAAAAACGATTTTGGATTTAGAAGAAAAGGTTGTTGATTTAAATGATGATTTAAAATTTTTTCAAAAAAAAAATGTTGATTTAAACAACCTTATCTCTAACTTGAGTGAGAATCACCACAAGGTGGTGAATGAGCTTAAGGAACAAATCAAGGTGGTTGGGAGTTCAACTTTTGAAAAACGAAGCTCTTCAAAACCCAACCATATGAAAAAGAATCTTTATAACCACAAACAAAGAAATTCTCAAAGACATTTTAGACATAGAAAGATTAGGAGTGTTTGGGTTCCCAAGGAACTCATTGTTTCTAATAATTTAAATGTCATTGCTTCTTAGATTCTCAAGGGAACCAAGATTTTAGGGAGTAACTCTCATGGATCCAAAATAGTTTGGGTACCAAAAATCAAAAACTAAATCTTTGTTTGTAGGTTGATCATTGCTTCAAGGCCAAAGCTTCAAGTCAAATCATGTGGTACCTTGATAGTAGATGCTCAAGGTATATGACCAGAGACAAGGCTAGAGTAGTGACTTTTGGTGATAACTCCAAAGGCCAAATTGAGGGTATTGGCTCTATTGGTAATCACTCATCTATTCTTATTGAAAATATCTTGCTTGTTGATGGTCTTAAGCATAATTTGTTGAGCATTAGTCAATTGTGTGATAAGGGTTTCTATGTCTCTTTTGATAAAAGTGGTTGCAAAATAATTGACATAGAATCCAATAGAATAATGCTCATAGATCATCGCATAGGAAATATTTACATGGTGCATCTAGATGACATTAATTTTTCTCATGCATGCTTAGTTGCTAGTGATGAAAATGATGCATGGTTATGGCATAGAAAACTAGGACATGCTAGCATAAGTTTTCTAGAGAAACTAGCCTCCCAAAATCTAGTTAGAGGTTTACCTAAGCTCAAGTTTTCCCTAGATGAAATTTGTGATGCATGTGCTAAGGGTACACAAAAGAGAGTTTCTTTTAAGTCCATTAATGATGTTTCAACTAGTAGAGTATTACAATTGATCCATATGGATCTCTTTGGACCTATTAGAACTACTAGCTTGGATGGAAAATCATATGCTTTTGTTATTGTTGATGATTACTCTAGATACACTTGGGTTCTATTTTTGAGTACTAAAGATGAAGCTTTAGAAAACTTCATCACGTTTTCAAATATTTCTTAAAATGACCTTGATCAAAGAATTTCTCATATTAGAAGTGGTCATGGAACGGAATTTCAAAATTTAGGTTTGAAAATTTTTGTAATGAAAATGGGATTAGCCATAAATTTTTGGCTCCTCGCACTCCTCAACAAAATGGGTTAGTTGAGAGGAAAAATAGAACTTTAGAAGAAATGTCTAGGATCATGCTTTGTGAAAACAATTTACCTAAGTATTTTTGGGCGGAAGCCACAAACACTTCTTTTTATATTGTAAATAGAGTAATGATCAGGCCTATTTTAAAGAAAACTCCGATTTTAAAATCTAAAAAGCCTAACATTAGCTATTTTCACCCTTTTGGGTGCACGTATTTTGTTTTAAATAATAGAAAAGAAAATTTAGGTAAATTTGATACAAAAGTGATAAAGCTATTTTTCTTGGATACTCTTTAAATTCTAAGGCTTATAGAGTTTTCAACAAAAGAACCTTAGTTGTAGAAGAGTCAATACATGTGGTTTTCGATGATAATCTCCTTCCTAGGAAGGATTTTTGTGATGATGATGATGTAGAAATCATTGAAACCATTGATGATGGATAAGCATCAAAGGTGGATGGGGTAACTACTCGTTGTCAAAAGTGGTGTACAAGATCTATCCAAGGGGGTAACTACTCGTTCTTCTTTTAGATTAATGAATCATATTATATTTATCTTATGCATAGAGTCCAAAAATATCAATGAAGTCTTAGATGATAATTATTGGATTTTGGCTATGCAAGAATATTTAAATCAATTTGAGAGAAATAATGTGTGGACATTAATTGATAGGCCTAGTAATAAATCTACTATAGGAACTAAATGGGTCTTTAGAAACAAACTAGATGAGAGTTGTAACATAGTGAGAAACAAAGCTAGATTAGTTGTTCAAGGTTACACTCAAGAGAAAGGAATAGATTTCGATGAAACTTATGCACCCGTAGCTAGGATGGAAGCCATTAGGATGCTACTTGCATTTGCATGTTATCATGATTTCAAGCTTTTTCAAATGGATGTCAAAAACGCTTTTTTAAATGGTTTTATAAATGAAGAAGTGTATGTTGAACAACCACCGGGTTTTGAAGATCCAAAATTTCGAAACCATGTTTTTAAATTAACAAAAGCTTTATATGGTTTGAAATAAGCTTCTAGAGTTTGGTATGAAAGGGTTTCAAACTTTTTAATAGAAAAGGGCTTTGAAAAAGGAAAGGTGGACACTACACTTTTTATAAAAAGGTTTAAAATGACATCTTATTAGTTCAAATTTATGTTGATGATATAATTTTTAGATCTACTAATGAATGTTATTGTCAATAATTTTCTAAGCTTATGCAAGGTGAATTCGAGATGAGTATGATGGGAGAGCTCTCATTCTTTTTGGGACTCCAAATTAAGCAAAGGAAGGATGGAACCTTCATCAATCAAGCAAAATACATCAAGGATATGCTCAAGAAATTTGGCTTGGAGAATGTGAAATCTCAAGCGACTCCTATGAGCTCATCTACTAAGCTTGACAAGGATGAAGGAGATAAGTGTGTTGATTCTAAATTATATAGATCCATGGTAGGCTCTTTGCTTTACCTTACCGCAAGTAGACCGGATATCATGTTTAGTGTTTGCTTGTGTGCTAGGTTTCAAGCTAGTCCTAGAGAATCACACCTTGTAGCCACTAAGAGAATTTTTAGGTACCTTAGAGATACACCTCGTTTAGGTCTTTGGTATCCTAAAGCTTCTTCCTTTGATCTTTATACTTATTCGGATGCGGATTATGGAGGTTGTAAGATAGTAGGAAAAGTACTTTCAGAACATGTCAATTCCTAGGTAGTATGCTCATATCTTAGTTCTCTAAGAAAAAAAATAGTGTAGCTCTATCTACCACCGAAGCGGAGTACATATCCTTAGGGAGTTGTTCTGCTCAAGTTTTATGGATGAAGCAACAACTCTTAGATTATGGCATTAAGGTAGAAACCATACCTCTTAAGTGTGATAATACTAGTGCCTTATGTCTTACCAAGAACTCCATTCAACACTCTATAACCAAACACATAGAAATTAGACACCACTTTATTAGAGATCATGTATCTAAAAACGATGTTCTTTTAGAGTTTGTTAACACCTTGAACCAATTAACGGACATCTTTACGAAACCTTTGGATAAGAAGCATTTTTGGACCCTTAGGAGAGAGTTAGGTCTAACTAGCCTACCTTGACATCTTAAGTGTTATTTTTATGCATACCTTGCTTGAATCTTGATTGAAATCATGCTTATGTTGCTTTTGTATCTTGATGATTCCACGCATGTTGTTAGGGGGAGTATGAACTTGTTCATGCATATTAATCATGTCATAACATCATATGCATGCTTTTAAGGGTTTTAAAAACTCATTTGTAGTATATTTAGAAGCCTAAATGCAAAGCTTAGATCGATGGTATCGATACAGCTTGAGCCTGTTTCGATACCTGTTTATCAATCTCACATGGGAAGTTTCTGGGAAGAACAGGTATCGAACCATGCTTCGATACCTGGTTCAATACTTGCATCGAAATAAGCATGTTTCGATACCGGTATCGAAACACGCGGCGGCAGATTGCTTTAAAACATCCAAAACCTAATTCTAATCACATTAAAACACTTCCATATTTAAAATTCTCATACCCTAGCCGGTCCTTCTTTATAATCCTCTCAAATTCATCGTTTTTAACAAAAAATATCAATGATTTCCTTGATGGTTTCGTATCTAAACATCAAAGACTACACAATATCATCAAACGGTGCTTCACAATCAATTGATTCATCTTAATCTACACTCGAGGTATATTTTCGAAAAACCTTATTTTCTTTTGGATTTAGATTGTTAAAATTTAGATTTCGAACATATTTTAAATGTCTATTGGATGGGTTTTGATAATCCTACAAAATTGTTTTAAAATCCATATTTTTTTAATTGAATATAAATCCTTTTTTGTATAATTTTTAATGGTTTTTCAAAATTTTTGTTAAAATTCTCAAATACCTTGAATTGTTAGATTACTAAATAGGATTGAATTTGATTATATAAGCATACATGTTTTATCAAACTAATCCAAAACTTTTGTGAAATATCTAGATCTTATGGTACCGAAGAAACGTTCTCGCACCGAGGCTAGTTCTTCATCGACTCGTCCTGCTCGTGTTGATGTACAAGAAGTCTTTGCACGATGTTTGGATACAAATCAACGGGTTAATCAATTCAATCTCTTCCGACATCTTCCTCTTAAATCAGAACATCGTGTCGATATCCAATTCATGAACTTGACCAAGTTCAAGTTCAAATTTAAGTATTACAACCGTCTTGTTCAATGGAAGTTTTTTAAATTCCTTACCCATTCCGGTAATTTTTTTCCTACTCTTGTCCTAATCTTTTACACTAATGTCACATGTCTTTTTGATCCCATAGACAACACTAAGGTCGTAGCCATTGAATCTTTTCTTATGGGAAAACTTTTCAAATCGATGTCTCGACCTTTGAGGATGTTTTTGGCCTTGAGGATGAGGGTGAAACCGATGAAGACTCTCTAGGCCACTTTACCGGAGCGGCTTCTACTCTTGACGTGCATGATAGATTTCTTCATCTTATCATCTCGTGGTGAATTCGTCCATCCAATGGTATATTCTCTCATATCCGTCAAGTAGATAGCTTTTGGCTAAAATGTTTTCGTCAAGGTGTTCGACCCAATCTTGCCCAAATCGTTTTCTCGGATATGGTTTGGCATGTCCAAAACCGAGCCAACCCACTTGTCCAATCTTTTCCTTATGCATGTATTCTTAGTTCCATCTTCTTGCATTTGTGAATTTATTGCTCTTTCGACAAAGTGGGATCCTTAAAAGAACTTATTGGTGGACTTCCCTTCATCGTGTCCACTTTCAATATACCGGTAACGGTGAATGTGTTCGTGGTGCTCCTCCTCCTCCTTCTCTTCCCGTTGATCCCGTGCCTCCTCATCAAGTTGCTCCGAGCATGGACATGATGGCCTTTCTTACCACTCGCTTCGACAACTTGGATGCACAGTTTGGTTCTTTGAATGATCACTTTGGCACTTTGAGTGATCGCATGAATACCATTGATGGTAGGCTTGACTCTATGTCTACTCTCTTTCAATCTAACTTTGACTCCATGAGCACTAGATTGACGGGATTAGAGACCCAAGTTCATACCTTACGCATCTCCATCGAGGCTCTTTGATATACCCAACAACTCAATGAATAAGATGCCAATGATGAGAACGAAGAAGAAAAAAAAGAAGAAGAAGAAGAAGAAGAAGAGGACGAAGACAAGGATGATGGTGATGATGATGAGATGGGCGACTAGTGCTATTAGTTTTATCCTATGCTTTGCTATTTGGCTTTTAGGACTAGTTATGTTTTCTTAAGCATTATGTTGTATTTCATCTTAGAACTTATGCACTTCATTATTTCCCTATGCTTTGATATTTTATTATGTTGGATTTGAATTAAGTATTTTATGCTATGGATTATGTTTATGTTTTTATTCTCCTTTAATGCATTACTTTGATTTATTTCTTGCTCTATATTTTATTGATTTTTGATCTAACAAAAAGAGGGAGAATTTTTATGCTTTTAAGTTTAGGAAAACCACCATCTTTAAAAGTATTTAAAATTGTGCACATATTAAGGGGGAGTCTTTAAAAGTTTTCAAAGTGTTTGAAATCCAAAAATCTTGACTTAAACTTAAAAAATCTTTAAATGGTTTTGTTATATCAAAAAGAGGGAGATTGCAAAACTAAATTTGATTTTGATATAACAATTAAATACAAGGACTAATTTGAAATAATTTTTAAGTCCTTAAGTCAATATTTTGATTTCAAGTCAAACAAAGATATTTAAAATAAAATTTCTAAGTGTTTTGCATGAGGGTATTGAACCACCATTCGATACCCCTGGGATTTTTAAAGCCTTGTTCTTGAGATCAAGAACAGGTATCGAAGCATCATTCGATACTATGAGCTCACTACCAGCCTCTGTTTCGAAGTATGTATTGAAGCACTTCGAACACTTTTTAAATATTTTAAAATCATTTAAAAATTGACCCCTGGTATTGATACCGGTATCGATACCACCCTTAATCCACAATGGTTATTTTAGCATTAAATATTTTGACCGTTGGTGGTAGTTAATTTTTGATTGGTGGTTAGTCTGTTCCGAAGCATGGTTCGATACCAACCTTCACAGTTTCATAAAGGTATTAAAGCATGGTTCGATACCCCTTGGTTTAATGCATAACGTCTCTTTCTATTCTTGGTCTGTTTCGAAACAGGTTCTTCGTGTTTCGATACTGCCTGCTGTAGAGTGCATTTATGGTGAAAAGATGAAGTCTCAACGGCCATATTTACATTCTCAACAACCACAACAGATAGAAATCAATGAGATGGTATAAAATGGAGCAATTTTAACAACATTAAGGACTATTTGAACCTTAAGCAACATCCAAGCAATCAAATCCAACTCTCTCAAGCACTTATTGCATATTCTCATTCTCCCAACTTGTGTATTTCAATTCAATTCTTTATATTTGAGTTTGGGGAGAGCTTACTTGTAATTGGGGCAAAATTATCTTGTGAGAGATCTTTCATTTGCCTTCATTCCTTTATTTTATCTTGTGAGGTGGAATTAATCTTTGGGTAGAAAGATTGATTCGAATTGTAATGGTTATCCCTTAAATCGAGAAAAAGGATGAATTCAATAGTGAATTGGTTTCAAAATCCTTAGTGGGAGCTAAGGTAGTGGATGTAGAACTTGTTCGAAGCTTAAACCACTTTAAATCTCTTATCTTTCATTTTTTCCGTTTTTACCGAAATTTTTCTCGAACAATTTTAATTGCCAATTCACCCCTTCTTGGTATTCTTCAACAACGATCAACTCAACAATTATGCACTTCATTTCTACCATGTTTGTGTATTTGTTAGTAACTTGTATATACTTTGGCATGTAATTTATTTTGTTAAGTTACATTTTACCATTAATTAACTAATTGAATGTGATGTCTCTTTATTCGGTCGTAATGGGCTCGATACCAAACGTAGTGGTGGCGGTGTATGCGTTTACCTTCGAATATTAAAACGTTTAAAATATACCCGAATCTCTAAACAAATCTTAATTTAGTTTCACTTTAATTTGGAATATTTAAAATTAATTAAGCGATAATTTTGTAAAGGTGTCAGTATTTTCGCGATTTTAAACGCTAATACCATTTTTTGTAACCGACTCTTAGACCCGTTTTTATTTGAATCTTTAATTTTACGGTATCCAGTCTACCAAAGTGACCATTGGCAACTCCAATTTTCAAATTGTTTTTTGATTTTTTAAATTATTTTTTAAAATTTCTTTTAAATTAATTTTTCAAACTATTTTCCTATTTTCACTTTTTAATCCCTAATTTCTGTTTTATTTTAAAATCCTAATTCTGAATCTTTCAATTTAAACTTTAAATTCCAATTTTAAATTCTCAATTTCAAATTTCATATCGTTTTTAAATTCCTAATTTTTAAATTTCCTCTTTTGGAGATAATTTCTCTATTTTTCCATTTTTAAGTCCTTAATTTCTTTTAATTTCTTAATTTATAATTTTTTTAACTTTAATCTTTAAAATTCTTAAATTTCATGTCTTTACCTTTTTATTCCATTCTTTTTCAAGTTTTCAAATATCAAATTCGAGAAATTGATTTTTAATTAGTGAAAGGGTCGCTACACAAGAGAAAACTCCTATTTTGGCGACAATCTAGCAATTCAATCTTCTCTCGCTCCAATTGAACACAAACACAATCTGAGGTCGTAATGCAATATTAATAGGATGCAACGAGGATTTTCTCGGTTGTGAATAACAACGCCGAATGCTTCGAACGACTGAACGTTTCAGCAACATACCGCCTTATCCTACCGTCCTTTTCTGGCTCTAATAGGGGTAGGTTTCTCTACAAATGCAGTTTTGGTCTAGATTCTAAAGTTTTCAAACTGTCATTATTGTCTATTGTGACAATAAGACATTTATTCGGTAGTATAAGTCCTTTACAACGGAGGCGTGAGCCCAAAACGAGTAAGGTTAGTAAACCAGAAGTAGACATAAATCTAAACTAGAAGTTGGAGAGCATTACGTCAAATTATGTCTTTCTCCCACTCAAGAGTAAAAAGGCAGGTCGAGAACTTATGCATGAATGACAAATATATCATACAAAAAAAATACCCTCATTCTTATGAAAATTCATCCAAAAATTTTGAATATATATAGATATATTATTACTCAAAATGCCAAAGTGCCCCGTGGAATTAATTATTAAGACACCTGAATCTCGAAGTCCCCAACAAAATCGCCAAGCTATCGTGACCATTTTAAAACCGGGTGTAAAATAGCCTAATAATTGAATTTTAGAAAATCGAGTTTTTTTACTATTTTTAATTGTTAATCTTGAATTTTTTAAACCTGTCTAATTTTAAATAATTTTAAAAATTAATATTTAATTTTAAAACCCAAATTATTTATTTGAGAAGATTGCAATTTTACATTTTTATTTAGCTAGAAAATATTTTGGAGTCGCCATCGGCCACTTTGGTAGGCCGGACACCATAAAATAAACCAGGGATTCGATTTTTGTAATTTGCATTCGAGAGTCGATTAAGCGTAAAGAAAACTCTTATGAGCGCTCGAAATCGTTACCTTATTAATTTTACGTGGTATTTGGGTATTCGAACAATAATTTCAATTTAGTTCATAATTGTCAGATGAATTTCATTCGATTGAGGATATTATTTTGGTAAGAAAATATATTTCTTATAAATACGAGCTTGATTATAATGTCCAGTTGCCTTAAGATATTTTAACTCGTATTTTGAAGAAATATAAATCTTTCTCAAAATGTTTAAATGCATGATAAGTTATTTCATGGTCAATTTTAAGTTCTTCCTAATTTGGCTCCATTAATTCGATAATTAAAGTCCTAAAATATTATTAATTTTAGAAAGGATATATGGTAACACCCAAACACCCAAACAATTGGGCACTACCTATATAAGCCCTCAGAAAAATTAATAATATTTCTAATTATTTTGCTAGTTAATTATCTAATTTTTTTATTTTAAATTAATCCAATATTATTTATCATTTTCTAACTGAAAATGGAATATTAAACCTTATACCCAAATATATACCCTTGCCTAATGTCTCATTGAAACAAACCAACTTTGTATATTAAGGTATTTTTTTAATACACATTTATTTTCTACAATTCTCTCTTAATCAAATTAATTTAATTAATTAGAGTGATTAGTCTTTCTAAATAAATACTATATGATCTTGAATAAAATAATTTAATTAAAGCATACAAATAAATAAATTAAATAATTGAAACTAGAAACAATGAAAGAAAGAGCTAAATTGAATTCAAATTTGAATTAAGAGCTCAATTACAAGTGCTAAGTGACTAAAATATTCTAGTTACAAATTCTAATGCTTAAATGAATAAAGAAACTAAAAATATATAATAAGAAAAAAAAAGTGGACTTACCAAAGCTTGGTATTATAGAGTCAAGCATAATGTCCATTGATCTGCACCAAAGCTCCCACCATTCTTTTTTTCTTTCTTTTTTAAGTAGACATTCCTTCCTTTTATAGGCATTTGGGGAGGGAAAAGTGAGGTTTTCTACCAATATGAGATTTATTTACTACATTAAAATGAATGATTATATGTAATGGACATTTCCACCAATATGGGATTTGTTTTTTACACTGATTATTATTATTAACTATTTATTATGACCTTATTATATGTACTAATACCTGGACAAAAAACAAGTATGATAATGTTGGTATGATGTTTATGCCTGTATGATTGGGTTTTGGGTGGTTGCTTGTATAGTGTGGTCTAAGGATCTTTGGTGGGGTCATGACTTGTGTGGTTTGAGTCATTGTATGGTGGGATCTGGATACTCAGTGAGTGAGTGTTACAACACAATGAAGGTCATTTGATGTGAGATTTTGGGTGATGTATTGAAGGTCATCCGATTTGAGATTTTGGATGATGACTTTGTTCTATGTGAGATTCCGAGCCTTACGCAATACGAGATTTTGAATGAAGACTATGCGAGATTCCAAGCAACCTGATGTGAGATTCCGAAAATAGGTAGGTCTCCTAGTGTCGGGTGACATTAGCGCCACTACTAGTCATCTAGCATATGCATAGTTATGATTTACTTGAAGCACAGTGGATAAGTTGTGTATCCACTGAGCTTTTATAGTTCAACGTTCGGAATGTGTTTCCGTACGCATGTAGGTAAGAGGTTGAACGTGGCGAAGCACGATCGTTGAGGATATTCAACATTAACAGGTTGGTAGAGTATAATTGTTTGATGTATTGGCCTATGTATTTGTAGGATCCTTTTTATAATTGTAACTTTATTTAATTTATCGAGGTCAAATATTTTATCAAACTATATTTGGAGCTCCTAACTACTTTAGATTTGTTTAAAATCTTTTGATACATGGTACTACTTTTAATTATTATGACATGGTTGGTGTTATGATCTGGATTTGATTTAAAATAAAAAAAATTGTAGGAATGGATTGGGTTTGTGACTCAAATGTAATATCCGAATTGTTACACGCTGATTACATTCATTTTAAATTTCTTAAAAAAACTAATATTGCTATTGGTTCTGCCTTCAATTTGGTCAGATGCCTGTTATGCTTCTGAGATTATTTGTTTATCCCCTTTAGAATCCTTCTAAAACCCCTGATCTTGATGCATTTTTGCCTATGATTTTTATAAATTGGTATATGCGTGTTATTTCTAACATTTTGATTTGTCTGTTTATGGTATGTTCGGACGAGGAGAGGCTAAGAAGTAGTCGTGGCGATCGAAAAAGCAGGGACCACGAGGGGATCAATCCGAGGAGCCCAACCATTGCATGTGGATGACACGCAAAAATTTAGGGGTTGTCTAGTAACTAAAAACGCGTGCATGGGGCAATTGAGTGGGCGCGTGTAGTGTGTGAGAGATCCAAAACCTTCCTTCGTTTAATTTGAACCATTGAATTCAGATTGGATCCAACAACTTAGAATGAACTGAACAAAAGGAAAAACAATAATGGTTAGGGTTGTTGATATTAGGCTAGGGTTTAATGTTTTAAGGTCCGAATTGGACTTGTAATTTAATTTTTAGGGGTTTTAAAATGCATATGGACTGTATCATTTAATAAAGATTGGGCTGCATTTTATTTAATTCTGTTTATAGATTTTATACGGGCTTTTAATTTATTTATTATAACATGGGCTTTTATTTTAATACTTGGATTTTATTTATGTTGGGTTTAGTATATAATGTATCTCTCTCTATAATAATAGCTTAATAGTATTAATAAAGAACGAAATTAAATAATAATTAATAATACTAAATAATAATAATAACAATTGTATAAGAAACGTTAAACTATTAAAATCGACGTAAAAAATTAATACTGAAAATACTTATATATATTTATATAATCTTTTTTGTATTTTTAGCATAGGTAATAATACTTAACAAAACAAAAATTAAAGGATAATAACCGAAAAATAAAAGATAATAATTTTTGTTATTTTTTTGTTATAAATACTAAAAATTAAATTAAAGCTCATTATTTATAAAAGAAACAAAAAAATAAAAATGGGTTTAAAATCTCAAATAAAATTAATGATTACGTCTTAAAATAATGTTTAAAAATAAGACGAAAAGTAAGTTGTTTTCGATTATATATATAAAAAGCAGACAAAAGGAACACAACCACCGCAAGGAACATACCGTGAGGGGAGTTCCATTTTTTTGGAAAGAAAGTATCTTTATTACAGTACGAGGATAAACAATATGTTTGAATCTGAATGAATATTCTTCTAGCAATTTACTTTAGAATATATTACAAGAATGTAGATTAATGCTTGCTTTGTTGGACTCGCAATCCAATCTTTCTATGCTGCCGTTTCTGACTTTTCCAAATACTGATACTTCTATAACTTCTGCTATCCTATCAGGTTTGAGTCCATCAAGCTGCTGCAATAGTTATTTCTTAGTAAGTTTTTTTTTCCTTTTTCCTTTTCGAATGAGATAGGTCGGTGATCGAGGATTGGAGAAAAGATCGAAGATCCGAGTTCAAATCGAGATCATATGTTTTATGTTTCTGTGACTGCAATAGTTTGATTTCAAACTATGGTTTTCCATTTGTTGCTGACAGATTCCTAGAGAATGGAGATGTTGAGAGCTTTTCGGAAGAGTCCCATAGGCCCCAAAACAACTAATTTATGGGGCCTTGTTTTCAATTGGAGCCTCCCTATTGCAGTATTGCTAGATAAATACACTTTTTTTTTTTTTTAATGTCGATTACATTTCTTTTGAAAACTAACACTGCTGTTTAAAGGCATTTGTAGACACAAGGAAAAACCCAGAGAGATGATATCAGTCAACTTGACTGCCGGTTAAGGGCGAACGTTCGAACGAATCGAGTCAATAATTTTGAGTTATTCGAGTTAAGTCAACATAGTTTACAACTTAATTTTTTTTTTGATTTTTTTATTCGAGTCAGGTTTGGCAATTTTGAGTCAATTCAATTTTTCGAGTTTATGTATAAATACATATTTTTTAAGCGACTTTCTTTATATCTACATACATATTTAAGCGACTTTTTTACTATAATTTAAGCGATTTTCTTTATACCTACATACATTTTTTTAATATTATTTTTATATGTATAAATAAGATTTTAAATTATTATTATTATTATCAAATACATTAGTATGAATATATTATTTCATTAAATTACGAGCCTCGTTAAAAACTTTTTTCTAATCTAGAAAAAGCTAAAAAAAATTAAAAGAATGATAAATTAAATATAATGATAAAAATACATAAATTAAAAAATATAAAATAATTAACGAAATTTAAATAATATAAAAAATATAAATAAAAATTGTATTAAATAAAATAAAAAAAATAAATATGGAAAACGATTATATTTTAAAAAATTAAAATGTAAAAGTAATAAAAAAGAGAAGATATGATTGAAATAAAATTAAAAATAAAATTAAAAGGACTAATTGTGTAATTAGATCCTAAAAATTTTTAAACTATTTAATTTTTTGAGTAACTCAAACTTAAAAATTAAAACTTGACTCAAAATTATTTTTTTTTTTAAATTATTCGATTCTAATAAATCAAAATTTAAAAAATATAATTTTTTTAAGTCGAGTTTTATTCATCCCTACCGTAGGTCCATCCATATCTCTATTCAACAGATCGTTATATATTCTTAGATTGAATCCGATGCTCGCTATCGAGTGTCGGAGTAACATAACGTGTCGGTAAAACATATTTTGCTAAATTAAGGTGCTAATGTGTGTTTTCTTTCTTGAAGTAATGTGCGGATACTCGGCGTTTTTCATGAGGTTTGCATGGATGGTACAGTCACGCAACCTCCATCTTCTTGTCTGCCATGCCGCAAACGAGACCGTCCAGCTTTATCAGCTCTCCCGTTGGATTAATGCTCAACAGTAAAACCCTTTTTTCATTCACAGAGATGAACGCATTCACCCAAATTCGAACCAACTCCTAATTTGTGGTTGTTTTGCACAGGAATTCACAGATGAAAGATGAAACCGAGACCCTAAACAGCAACACAGATGACCAGTAGTGCAATAGTTAACTGATCATGAAGATACATATATTGTGTTATAATAAGGATAAATTAAACTGCTTTATCCGAATGTAAAACTAGTTTTATTTATTTATTCTTAACCTTTTTAACAAGGTACACACATCCCTGCACACGCAATTGCTCGAACTCAGATTTCATATTCTTTTTCACTGGAACCACTAGTTGAATTCACCAAGTCTGTTTAAAAAAATAAAGGTTAAATTTATAATTTACCTAGTCTCTTGTATCTGAAAGGGGATCACACAATAGCATCCAAAAACTTCTGTATTTCTTTTGAATAAAACATTTAAGGACCAACTTCACAAAAGGAGAGCTACAAAGCATGGATCCCCATCAATTGAGAACTAGCAAAACAGCTTCGCCACAAAGACGTAAGTGTACACTTCGGACAAGAAAACCAGCCCACATAATTTATTCTCAGACACGTTCTATCAGGGTAGTGAGATCCTTTCAAACCAAGTATTAGGAGCTTAGCATCATCAATAACCCCAACTCCGAGGTAGATCGCATTATTCATTTGAACTCAAAGCTCCTCTCCACAACTTTGTTCACTCAATTCCTGATTCCTTGCTGCCATCATCTCCAAATCCTTCTTCATCTGTTCTGTTCGCAACCTCGACATCTCAGCTCTCTCCCGCCATCCTTCCTCCAACAATCCAACAAACTTATCCTTTATCTCAAGCAATGGATCCTTATCGATCAATTTGTCGCCCTTATACGCCTCTCTTAGCACTGCAGTCTCTATTCCACCTTTCAACGACATGTAGAATATCCCTGAATGCCTTGTGAATGCACTTGAAAAAGCATTTGAGAACCTATAGTCGTTGGTGAATTTTCCCAATATCGGCACCGGAACCCGCTTCAGCAATGAAAGGGAAAGTAACTCATGCAAGACCCCCACCATCCTCTTCTCCATTTCTCGTGAGGCTTGATCCAAATGCGAAACATCCTCGTATGGAGATATATAATCCAACTCTAACCAATCCCTCACCCACTCTCTCATTTCTTTCCTAAGAGAAAACCCCGGCGGTAACTTGTAGCTAAAATTCGGCCTAACCCGAATCCCTGTTAACTTTGATTCCTCTTCTGCTCTTAACTCAATAACAGATTTAGCAAATTCGGGATTCCACTCAACCAATTCCAAAAACGATTGTCCCTCTCCAGGGGAACCTGTTAACCGAAAGTAATTCGAATATTTGTGCACCAAGTTAACCAAAAAATTATTTGGCAAACCAAATTCCCTCTTCACATGAACCAATTTATCTACACTAATCACCTTATACCTAGACATCATCAGCAATTTACAAAGCTTTGAAACAATTAATTTTTCATTTTCATCGTAAATCCGTTTCTCCTCTTCTAGGAAATTCATCAACCTGTTACTAGGCCGCAAAAACGGGACAAGGTCAGATTTGGGTCGAATCCGGTCGTAGTAAGTATCGAAAAGACCGGGGTTATTGCTAATAAAGGTTTGAACTTTGACATTGAGGCGTAATCTCTCCCGCCTTTTGGCCAAGTAACGAAGAGGGATGACTTGACCCGGTTCGTTTAAGACTTCCTTAACGACCCTGACACAGAGCTTGTATCGTTTATCGTTTTCAATGGCTCGGTCCAAGTTCAAATCTTTTTTCCAAACAACCTTGAGGCTTGAAATGGGATTGAATTGGAATATGAAGTTAGGGTTTAAGAAAGATTTGGAATTAATTTTAAGACTGGAAACGGAAGAAAAAATGGTTTGGGATTTGAGGAGCATACCTGAATGGAAGAATAAAAGAAACCCTGAAGCAATTTGATCAGACTAAAGAATAGCTGGTTCTTGGATTTCTCAGTTGGACGTTGCGTTCAAACTTCAAACCAGAATGTGTAAATCAGTAGAATTTAGGGTTTCTGAGAATGAAAAGGGAAGATGAGATATGTATTCCAACCATGTGCCCAATAAGTAACCCAAGCCAATTAAAAGCCCAACCTATTGCTTTGTCCTTGACCGCTATAAATGAACCGAATTTGACCAAATAAAACTTTATTTATTTATTTATGAAGATATTCAGGTTCGTTCGGTTCATATTTATTTTTTTATATTATATTTGTGTTCGTTTGTTTATTTTAAAGATGTTCGTATTTGTTTGTTTAATTTTGCGAACATGTTTATTTATAGGTCTGTTAAAATAATGAAATTTCTTATTAGTCTTTAAGTTTCATAGTTTGAACTATAAAATTTTTCATATATTCAATTTAATTCTTACCTTCAAAATATTTAAAATGTAAAAAAATAAAAACCGAATAAACGAACTTATAAACAAGTCAATAAAACGAGTTTATTCGTAAACATAAACGAACTGAATATCTTCTATTCATGTTCGTTTATTAAAAGATCATCAAAACTTTTTTATACTCTTTTATTTTATTTAATAAACAAACATTCTATCTTACGCTTTATCGTCTTCTTCGGATCCTGTCTTGGATATATGTTCCCAATATTCCACATTAAATCTGATACTATCAAACTGGAAAAAAAATAATTTATAATTTTTTTAAAGTGATAGCATATTTATATATAAATTTTATTAAACATAAATTTAAATGTTCATTAAAATACTTATGGGTAGAGTGGAAACAGGGATATACTTTAAAACAAACATGATACTAATATACAGTCAAATTCTTTACCATCATCACTTGATATTATAGTCAGAATTTATAATATTTTTGAAATTTAATGTCATTAATACGTTATGAATATACAAATTCTCAAGCAGGAGCTAACTCTAATACAGGAGAGATTATACGGTGAACCCTGTTCACTACGTCATCCATGGTCCAAGCAATCAGGATCGTTGATTTTTAAATAATCACCTAATAACTAAGTCCATGTAGGAAAGAGGTGATGATTCACTTAGAAAAAATTAAGATCAACGGTCCTGATTGCTTGAAACCATGGATGACATGGTGAACAGGATTCACCGTATAATCGCGGGAAAAATCAGCTAATGAAAAGAACTGGATTCAATTTAATAAAAGAAAGAGGGTCATCTAAATCTGGCATTTACAAGACTACAGTTAAAAGACACTGTTGGAGTTAATATGTATGTAGAAGAATCATTCACTTAAGAACATCAAGGCATTCGATGACTTGGAAAAGAATGACTATGGTTCTCCTTAAAGCCCGATTCGATCCCGCAACAAACTTACAACGTTCTGTTCGAGTTGCCAATTCTTAAATCTACCTGCAAAATATTCTAAGAAGAGAGAAGAAAAAAAAAGAAGAGATGCCCTTCGGAACAGGAAATCAAGTGACATTGTTCATGCAATGATAAAAATAAAGTATTCGAACAATAGCGTCATTGTTAAAAGATTTTCCTTGTTTCTCTAAGGGTTAAGATACTTTACTTAAAATAAAAAATAAAAAATGTATTCTAATATTATAAAACTTTTCAAGCATCCCATTATTTGAATTTAATTCAACAAGTATCGGATATATATATGTGTTCAACACTTGTGTTGAACACTGCTTAAAGAAAACTGAAGAGTCTGAGTGACATAGGCTTGTAGAAAAAGCATTATTTTGTTACAACTAAGATACCTTTCATTTCAACAAGGGAGCATAAGGTGCAGCGCACGAAGACACGGAGTGATCAGGTAATTCGTCAATCAGTTCAGTTGTTGCCTGAAGACAAGTATGGAGAATTTTTTTTTCAGACCTAACAAGTTGAGTGGCAACTCGCCTCCTGGGATTCAAGTTTGGATCTGACAACTAACATAACAAAAATTATGTTAAATTAAAACTAACAGTACATGAGTTCAGGTCTAATCGTTAATTTGGTTGAGAGAATAAATGTTACCAATGATTCATCTTCATTCAGCGTGGTAAGGTAGCCAGCCAGGCGTCTTTTGAAATAATCAGTAAGTTGGTCTAGCACTGCTCGTTCCATGTATGGACTCACCTATTATGTCAAGTATTTCATCAGTATTACAACAAATCTTACATTATAATTACTATATAGTGAAGCAGTATCTAAATAATGCAAATAGCAATTTGCAATAAACAAAGTCACCGGACAGACTGGACCCTGGGATGAAAGAATAGAAGGATCGAAAACGTAGCCTAATCATAAATATGCTTCCATATCGGAAACAACTTCTTTTTCCTTCCCTGCATAAACCTGTAGCAAATACAAAATAAGTCAGATAATATCTGAATTCTGACTACATAATCCAATTAATTCGAGGTTTTAGTTAAGACAAGAAAAACTTGCACAGATAGTTTGCCATTTCTTTGAACAACCAATCTCTTGTCCTGATATTGAGGATCCTTAGTATTCAAAGCTACCTGAACATACAGTAAATAAAGCTCGACACAAAATTGATTAAGAAAAACATAAAATCTCAGATCTCTTTGATGTGATCAACTTACAAGCCTCATACCATATCTGTCACTTCAATGAACCATTTTTTTAAAAATATATTAAATATTTGAGCACAGAAGCATAAATCTCTATTCATTCATGAGAGTAGATTTTACCATGAAATTGCATGGTAGATGGAAAATTTAGATTTTACCTCAACAACTAGGCGGTCATACGAATTATCATTATCAACAAAGCCATAGTTTATAAGCAGTTTCGAATTAGGCTGTGGTCCACACCTGAAAAGAACAAGCAATTTACCAATTCAAATTTTTTTCTCATAATTACAAGGCAAAAGTTTTTGTTGTTTTGATACTAAAGCATGACTGAGAGAAATCGACATTACGACAAATAAAGCATTATGTGTTTATATTTATATACCAGACAACAATGGGCTCCCCGGCCTTATATGGGCGATCAACCACTAGTTCAACAGCACCACCAACAACACTTAACATTGCCTTGCAATTGCTCCTGTAAGCTAGCAATGGGGGTCCAAGAGGAACCAATGCAAATCTCCGAGCCAAAGGTACTTTCTAGTTTATCAATCAAACATAAGTTGGTCATAAAGACTACAAACAGCTAAGAAGTTGGTCATGTCCTCAAGGTTGAAAATATATTTCTTCAACTTAAAGGAAATCAGAAAAGGTTATCACCAGCTAAAGAGAAAAATCACCTGTAAATGCACCACACAAGACTGAACAACGACAAAGGCTTCTTTGAAAATTTCAAACGGAGAAGCCTCAGTCGGTATATCATACGGATATTGCTGCAATGAAAAGATAAAAAGAAACATTCATGATCACACTCTGAGCACTAAGCTTTAGAAAGGAAAAAAAGGATGAAAGACGATACTTGAAAGAGAGACCCGACCATA
Organism: Abelmoschus esculentus; assembly: GCA_035048815.1. NCBI lineage: Eukaryota > Viridiplantae > Streptophyta > Magnoliopsida > Malvales > Malvaceae > Abelmoschus > Abelmoschus esculentus. The sequence goes on along the minus strand of JAUCBN010000007.1, from coordinate 11,744,510 downwards.
AACCAGACCGTATCAAGCTCATTATATTCTCTTTTTATTTCTTCAGCCCTTTCGAGCAATTCAGCCTAGCTTGTAAACAACAGATATAGTCATGAAACTCAATGAACTTTATGTGAGCACATCTTCACCGGCATTTGATATTGATCCGGAGGTCTTACCTTTAGGATTAATTACTCGATCTAAGGCAAAACATTTCAGGGAAGCATTTCTCCTTACTTGTACCAATATGTCTAATTCATTTGATAATGTTTGTGCCTTAGGAGATAAACTTTTAATGTGTTGCATGTTACAATGTGACATATTAGATTATACTATTTATTAGGTGTGTTTATATATATATATATATATATATATATATATATTGTTTCGTCGGTTTATTCAGTTTTTACCGTCGGTTTGTTCCCCACTTCAGTTCTATTACCGCTCCCTTAACATGTATTATAAATAAGAATTCAGTCTTTCCTTGGGTAAAGAACATGAAGATGTCTTTCTAAAAATAAAGGATTTGTAACCTTTAAAATTTACTTAATTTCTTGGAATAGAAGTTAGGGTTTTATTTTACTGAAACTTGATTTACAAGTTAGAGTTTAATAAAATAAAAATATAATTCGAATAATTAATTAAATAAATAATAATTTAAAATGCTGAAAATTAAACATTTAAATAATTGAGTTCAAACCCCAAGTTATTAAATAAATTCAGAGTCCGAAGTTTATTACAAATAATAATAAAAATATCTGAAAATAAACAAAGTTCAGAAATCACATTAATAATCCAAATGCTGAAACATACGTAGTAAATCTGAAAACAAGATCCTCCAAGTACCGTACTGAGTCTAGAATAGAGATCTGAAACAGGAAACTGAACGGGTGTAAGCTAGAAGGCCTAGTGTGTCTCTAAAGTATAGATAAACAAGATAAGAAGACAGTATAATGTAGATGATGTGAAGTATGCATGATATGCACCAACTCCGAACATCAACAGAAGAGTAAGTTCCCCTGAACTACTCCAACTCCATCACACCAACAGAAGTGGAACTCGACTCGTAGGTGGAGCCATTGAACAGAAGTGATAAATCACTAACTTCCCTGTACACATATATTCTACCAGATGTAATGTTCTATGCATAAACAGAATCAGAATGTATGCCTTGATATCAACAAGAGACATACATGAAAAATATCAGAATCAGAGATGTAATGACAGGATAATGCATGATCATACAGTTTAACAAAAACTGAACATACTGAAAATAACAGAATTTACAGAAGAGAACACACCTGAATAGATGATCAACGCCTAGAATGATGCCTACTAGACTCAACTCTACCACTAGATCGAGCAGGAGTAGAACCAACGAATAATAGAATATTAGATATACTACTATGCCACTAACAGACAAGTACACGTAACAGAAGTAACACGAAACTCACGTGCAGGTCCCGAAGACTGGTAAACAGGGGGTCGTCCAGGAGGAGGAGGAGGCAATTGCTCGGGGTCGGAATCCACGTCACCTGAACCAAACAGAAACTGATTCAGAAACTCTTACAGATAACTTTCAGACAACTGATCAAACTTAAAAGCCTTAAAAACAACACTCCGGGTTTGAATTTCGAAAAATAGATAATGCTATCGGACTCAGGACGTCGAAAAACATAAAGTGGGCCCTGGTCGAAAAAGTCAACTGCTAACGTCAGCACTGGTCAACGTTGACGTCAGTAGTGACATCATCAGGTCATTGTTGACGTCAGCAGATGACGTCAGCAATTACGTCAATAGTGACGTCAACGATGACATCAACAGTGACGTCAACGATGACGTTAGCAATGACATCAGTGATGATGTCAGCCGAGTCATGGGTCGGGTCAGACGGGTCAGGTTTCGGGTTGGGTTGGGCTGGCTACGGGTTCTGTAAATTTTTCCAAGAAAATCTGGAAATTCCCAGATTTTTCGGGAAAATCTAGAAATTTTCCAGATTTTCTCGGTATCCAAACACCACGAAAACTGAACAACCCCCCCTCAAAAACCCGATTCAACTCAAATTCGATTCAAAACATTAACTTCTCTAGATTCAATCTGAAAACACTCCAAAACGCTCTTAAACACGAATCAAAACCCAACTCTCTGCTCCAAACAACCTAAACAACCTAAAACACTTCGCACAACTAATAAACCGAAACAAACCATTCATCCTTAAGCTTAAAACCAACTGAAACAAAACAAAAACACAAGGCAAGAACAGAGTGGTTATCAAACACTTACCACCCAGCAAAATGAAGACGATGAAAGCCGAGTTCGCAACGTACCAAAAGGAAACGGAGCAACAGAGAGAAAACAGACTTGGTTTGATCCAAAATAAGGAAAGATAGAGAAAATTTCAGATTTTAATCTGAAAATTTAAGAAGAAATTAATCCCATTAACAACCGAATCGGTTTTTGAGGAGGAAGGAGACGTTACCATTTGAAAATGGTAAAATCACAGGATAAAGGCTTAAAGTTTTTGAAACTTCAAACTCAGACCCTTCACTTTCAGAAATTTTCAATTTAGTCATTGTTTCCAGAATTAAATTCCCAAAAAGGTAGGGTTCTGAATTAGGGATTTGAACTTTAATTTGGGGGGAAAATTGGATTGTGACAGGATTGTTTGATAAAAGCGTTTGTTTTAGCATTACCTGACTTTGATAAGATGTTTGAAATTGAATATGATGCTTCTGGAGTTGGTATATGTGTTGTTTTATTACAGGAAAAGAGGTCGGTTGCATATTTTAGTGAGAAGCTTAGTGAAGCGACGCTCAATTATCCTATCTATGACAAGGAGATGTATGCACTAATTCGGGCTTTGGAGACTTGGCAGCATTATTTGTTACCTAAGGAGTTTATGATCCATACTGATCATGAGGCCTTGCAATACATTACAGGTCAATATAAATTAAACAAACGGCATGCTAAATGAGTTGAATTTTTATAGTCTTCTCCTTATGTCGTCCGTTACAAAAAGGATAAAGACAATGCCGTAGCTGATGCATTATCACGTCGATATGCGTTGTTGAGTTATCTTGATTCCCATTTAATTAGATTTGCATATATTCATGAGTTTTACTCTGATGATCCTGATTTTCAAAATAATTATAATGCTTGTGAGAAAGGTGCTATTGGAAAGTATTTCAGGCACAATGATTATCTTTTCAAGGAAACATGATATGCATTCCATAGGATTCTATGCGTGATATTTTGATTCGTGAGACGCACGAAGATGGATTGATGCGTCACTTTGGATTCACCAATACATTACAGACATTAAAAGAGAATCTATTATGGCCTAAGATGTGCAGAGACGTTGAAAGATATTATGAACGTTGTGTGACTTATAAGAAAGCAAAATCGAATGTTTTACCACATAGTATGTTCTTACCTTTACCGATTCCCAATTCCCCTTGGACTGATATTTCTATGGATTTTGTATTGGAATTACCTAAAACTAGGACAGGAGATAGTATTTTTGTTGTGTTAATAGGTTCTCTAAGATGACACATTTTATTGCATGCCATAAGACTGATGATGGTGTTAATGTGGCTAACTTTTTCTTTAGAGATGTTGTACGTTTACATGGTATTCCTAGGTTAATTATTTCTGACAAGGATGTAAATTTCTTGAGTCACTTCTGGAGGACTATTTGGAGCAAACTAGGTACGAAACTTATGTTTTCTACTACTTGTCATCTCCAGACTGATGGACAAACGGAGGTTGTTAACAGGATTTTATCTACTTTACTTCGTTCCATCATTAAAAAGAATTTTAAGACTTGGAAAGATTGTTTGCCACATGTTGAATTTGCATATAATCATGTTGTACATTCTGCTACTAAGATGTCACTATTTGAGGTTGTTTATGGCTTTAATCCTATTACTCTTCTAGATATGTTGTCTTTGCCACAAGAACAGGTGATGAGCAAAGACGGTAAAGAGAAAACAGAATATGTGAAAAAATTGCACAAACAAGTAATAAAGAACTTAGAACGAAGGACTCAACAATATGGAAAGCAAGCAAACAAAGGAAGGAAGTGAGTCACTTTCGATGTTGATGATTGGGTTTGGGTTCATTATATATATATATATATTATTTTGTATGTTCATGTTATGTTTTATGTGTGTTTGTGTGATTACCATAAGCTACTTACTATATATGTTTAAATATATATATTTAATTTATTTATTATATTCGAGTGTATAGGAAAAACCATTCGATTGCTGAAGATCGGTTCGGTGATGCCACCGTTTGTTTTACATATGACACACCCATTTGGTATCCATTTTACTAAGGAGAATTGCATCCAATTGGTTGCTGTAACCATTAAGGAAGCATTGCATCAACTTGGCGCCACATGTCCATTGATGCCACATTTGGCATCTCATTATTAAATTGTGTTATTCATCCACATTTAGCATGAGTACACCACCGGTCACATTGCTGCAGCAAATTAAGGTGTCCATTTTAAATTTCAAAATTCACGCACATTTAACATGTGCTTTATTTTGAAATTTGAACTGCCCAGCACATTTCACATGTGTTTTTCCATTCGATTGATAAGATTTAAATGTGGAGGACATTGTTTCCGCATTGTGTGAAATTCAATCCTTTGAATTTCAATTTAAATTTTAGCCACATGATTCCAACGGCAGACCTTCCCTTTATTCCTATATATATAATTAAATTATGTAATATGGTTACACACTCTGATCAATAATATTTTATTTGAGAGTTCTTTCTTTTTTCGGTTCTTTTTAGAATTATTTGACACTCAATTCGTTTGACTGTCTTATGATACTTTGAGTTTTTAAATTGATATTAGCGGATCCAAGTCCTACGGCGTTAAACAAATTTGATTCGGGTTCATTCAACATATTGTTCGAGTCTTTCGAGTTTAGCGTTTTTCACTATCGGCCGTTTTTGAAGTTTTCACTGTCGTCGTCATTGAAGTCCCTTGCGAAAGACCAAAATTATCACCTATTTATATCTATCTATATATTTTTTAATGTCATTTTGTTCATCTTTAATTTTTTTTACTTAATATAATTATGTCGTATAATTATTTTTTTTATCATTTTTATTGTAGGAACATGCCTACAATATTCCTAGATCCGAAACTAACGAGGAAAGTCCGTTTCGACGAACTCCGTATTATATTAGAACTAGAAAAAAATAAATTAGGGGTTAAAACCTAAGACATTTGTGTTGTCTATGCTACCTTAGTGGGGCTACCCGTTAGGTAAGCTAATTCATCTTTTGACCATAGAAGGGGAGATTCGACAGCCAGCTGGCCCTTTCCTCGTTGACGATCAAGCTCTCTAATGTACGGATACCGTAATGATTTCTTTCCTTGCTTCTTCTCATACATTAGGTACAAAGCTAAGGATACCAATTCGGACAACTTGTTCGTTGTCAAAACTTCAGCTTTATAAATAAATACAATTATACGACCAAATCAAATAGACAACAATACCGAATCAATATAGACAAAATAAAAACATCAATGTCTATCATTTACACCACCCCACCCCCACCTATGTGAATTAATTTCCCAATATTGAAAAAACATTCAGTGGTTCATAAAATCTTAAAACAATTTACGCAGTGCACCTTACCAATAGTCTCGTTTCCTAGCACTCGATCAAGCATGACAACTAATAAATTCTGCACCGAGAAAGGAACATCCAAAAATTGTAAGCCATTTTATGTACTTGAAGATCCTTACTGGCAAAAACATAATGTATAGGGCTATGCTTCTCATCGTGGAAAATTCTCTCGCCGAGCACAATTTTACACGGCGGCAAACCATTTTTATGCATCCAAGATTTCAAGTCCCCAAATTCATCTTCTTTTTTGCTGCCAAGTTCGTTTCTTGAGGAGGCAACAATGGTATCAAAGGCCAAAGCCACAAAAAGATTGTTTCTTTTTCTAGTAAATATTCTGGGGTTAGGGTTCTTGCAAAAAGGAAGAGATAGGTGAGGCAACGAAGGGAAATATAATTTGTTATGCAAACATGTAAACTCTATTGAAGAAGGGAAATGATAAAAGAAAGAAGAGTGGTGAGTGGGATTTGAGATGAATTGGAATCTGAATCAGAGGGAAATAAAATCCTTGACTGTTTGTTTTTATATGTGTGGTTGGACCAATATGTAACACCCTAAATTTGGGCCTAGAAGTTTAGAGGTCTAGTGGACCGATTTTGTTGGTTTTGCCTAGTTCGAGATTAAATACTTAAAAATTAATTTTTAATCAAAATAAATCATATAAAAATATCCTAAAATCATTATTTAATATATATTTGACTTATTTCAAATTAGTTTTGAAAATTGACCCTTTAATCCCTACGATTTTGAAATTAGTGACTATTTTATAAAAATTGAAAACTTGAGAACAATTTTATAAATTAAACCAAAACTTTGAATCTTTAAGGGTATTTGATCCAATCCTAATTCTAGATAATCTAATCATTTTAAGGGTCTATTTTAATAACCCATAACTCATAATTTTAATTAATAGCCCAAATAACTTAATATTAATCCTAAAACCCTATTTTTTTGTCATAAACCTAAACCTATTTTTAAAATTCCGATTTTTCATCTTCTTGGCAGTCATTCCAACATGTTTTCAAAGCTAAACATCAATCTTTTCAATAAAAATACCTTTGGTTAATTCTTCATAATTTTCTTCTTTGGTTTTACGTGAAAAACTCTAGTTTTGCATCAAACTTTAAACCCTTCTCCAAGATTTCTATTTATTCCTTCCCAAACTGACCCTCTTAGGAGTCCGAGACAGAGGTTTATAAAGTCCTGGACAAGGATATCCTAATGCTTCCTGAAGAAATCACTTGGGAATCCATCAACTCCTGGGGCTTTCCTCGGGTCAATATCACGGAAAGCAATGGTTACTTCATCTGCTGTGAAATCCTTATTAAGATCATTATTCATTGATTCGGTAACAATAGTGGGAGTATTATCCAAGATGGAAGCTGCAATAGTAGGTGAGGAAGACGTAAAATGGTTTTGAAAGTAATTAATAGTGGTAGACATTATGTCTTTTGTATTTTTTTGCCATATATTCTGGTTGTTAAGAAGTCCAACAATATGATTCTTCCATTGTCGGCTTTATGCTCTAGCATAAAAAAAGGAAGTATTTTTGTCACCTTGTTCTAACCAGTGTGTCCGAGCTCTTTGAACCCAATATATTTCTTTCGCATTTAGCAAATTGTCAAGCTTACTTTTAGCAGAAATAAAATTGTGGATTTTCGTTGAGCAAAATATATATTAAATAATGATTCAGTTGAGCAAAATGCTCATTGGATTTAATGTGTTATATTGTGCTCATTTAAAATGAAAATGCTCTTTGAACCCAATATATTTCTTTGACACATTAATAAAATCATTCAGTTGAGCAAAATGCTCATTGGATTTAATGTGTTTATTAGTTTGTCAAGTGGCTAGGAGTCGTTCAATATCCTGAAGTTTGTAAAGAGTCGAGCGAGATTGATTAGACCAAATCTCTCTAATTCGAGACAGAACTTCTGGATTATTAGCCCAACAATTCTCATAGAGAAAGATATTATTAGAGTGTTCGGATCTAAGAGCTTGTGATGGGCTAGTTTCCATTAAGATGGGGCAATGGTCAGAACGTGCCTGAAAAAAAGATATAGCTTGAGTGTTAGGAAATGTATTAAATCAAGCGGAGTTACCAAGGAATCTATCGATTCTTCCATAATGGTTTCCGTATTACATCCAGATCTAGTCCATGTGAACCATCCAGACATTGGAATACAGTCGAAAAGATCATTTTTATTAAGAAAATCTCTAAAATGATTAATTTATGATCGCGCACGACGAATACCGCCTTGCTTTTCATTGTCATAAAGGATTTCATTAAAGTCCCCCCTAAAAGCCAAAGAATGCAAGAAGCTGATTGTAGAGTGTCTATTAATTGTCAAGTTTTGTATTTGTTTGCAGTTTTGGCGTAACCATGTAAGCCAGAAAAATGGAATTGTGTTTGATCAAAGGAAACAATAACATCAATATGACGATCTGAGTAAGAAAGCAAATCAATAGAAGGTTTATTATTCCAAATAATAGCAAGCCCTATACAAGAAGGGTTGGAGTCAATGGCTATGCAACCATGCATTCCTAACTTAAGCCTAATACGTTCCATATTATGTTTGTTTAACCTAGTTTCACAAAGAAAAAGAAAATCGACATCATGCTTTGAGATAGCACGTTGTAAAGCGAGAAATATCTGGGTGTTGTTGAGACCCTGACAGTTCCAACGTAATATTTTCATTTTACTCGGTGAGGTTGATCACCGTCAACCTTCGCCGGAGAGTTTTTTCTGCTTCTCATCCCAGCTCTGTTAGTAAAGGCTTTAGCCGAAGATCGAGTCCGCTTGGACCTGGTGCCCTCATTGGAGGGTGGTATGCGTTTGGTGCCTCTATGCGAGGTTGTTCTAACATTTTGTTTAGGGGTAGGCGGAGAGTCTAACTAGTCGGCTACCACCTGGAAGTCTGGATCATTGGCGAGATCTGTTTCTAACTCTTGAAGGTCTGGTTCCATCAAACCAATATCATCAGAATTGTTTAAACCCGAAACCTTTGGATGAGTAGCTGGTTGAGGGGACACCGAAGGACGGGAAGTCTAGGCCCTTTTGGAATATTCTTTTGAGAATCGTTACTTGGAGCGTGCTCATGGTCATAGACAAGGGAGATGGCATAGGGCCTTTCCCGTTGTTATTAGTGGTAGACTAGTTGTTGGCAGAAGTTTGAGAAGTTGGCGTAAGCTTAGTAGTGGATTGAGTATTGGTAATAAAACGGATCCGACCTCTTTGTGTTGGCTGCGTATCGTTCTTTTTAGGAACATAGCGAAGCCAGTCGCCATATTGGAATTGTTCATGTCGATTCTCAACCGGGATAAGATAAAAATCCATGGAATGACCAACTTTGCCACATAAATGACATATGGTAGGAAGACGTTCATATTGAAGTAAGCAAAACCTTGTAGAAGGTCCCTCGCCGACAACAACACAACGTCTAATTGGTTTGATAGCATCTATTATTAAACCAACTCGGAGATAGTCCACCATATTAAAATCAATCTTCCTTGTACCGATTTTTGTAATTATTCTAATTATGGTTCCAAGGGATTCACTAGTGTTGTGGGCCGATTCCTCTGAGGCAAGAAGGATAAGGGGAATATTATAAATACAAACCCAAATATTCATTATTGTGAAGGAGTACTCATCAAAGCTGATAGTTGTGTTATATTGTGCTAGAGCTAACCATTCTTCCTTGTAGGTCCAAGGTCCCCTTGCTAGGATATCTTCCTTAATTTTCTCATCTTTGAAACAGATGCGAAACACATAAGGTTTCATAGTTCGTATAAACACCAATTTGGTTGGGGTCCAGATCCCAGTAAAAGCTTTAATAATCACATGATCGTCAATATCCTTAGAGGATATGAGATTCCCAAGAAGGGTAGATTGTGCTTCCTCTTCAGAGGAATCCCAAGAGATAATTGGTTGAAAGACAACAACTTGTTCATCAATAGTGAATTTAAAATTTCCAAGTTGTTAAAGAAAAGTTTGAGAGTCCATTTGTAAATGGTTGATGAGGGTAAAGGAATAGTTGAGAGAAAAGAAGATAGATAGGCGTGTTGTTGGTATTGTATATGAAGAAATATGGAGAACTATATATAGGAATGAGTAGAGTGTTTGATATATAGAATTAATGTGATAACAATTTAGTATAGATAAAGGTATAGAAATTTGAAAACAATTTGGATATTTTTTAATAAATAAAAAATTAGATGATAATATTAAAAACAGGATAAAATATTGGAAAGAAGAAAGAGTTTACAAAACTATAGGTTTAGGAGAAGAAAATTGAGTTTGAATATGAGTCTTGTGAGTAGTATATATAGGTAAAAAAATAGGCCTAAAAATTGTAGCTATTAGAAATAAAGTGCTGGAATAATCCCTCTTGGAGGGTGGTATATGTATAATTTTATCAAGATATACACCATGAGAGGTGTTGGCAGGAACCCAAAAAAGGGTTAGAGTATAGAAAAAGAAGATAAATAAAAGAAGAGACCAACATAAAAGATATGATGATACAAATATAAGATGTAGCAAAACTAAAAAATGAATAGATGGATGTACCAGGTAAATAAACATACCAATGTATAGAATGGGAAATCCGATCTGAGGAGTGTACAGATCAATGTTAGTTGAACCCGCCAAGGAGCTACATGTATTGGGGTCCATGGATACCACTAAAGAACATTACATACCGACAATAGAAGGATTGTGCTTAACGAAAGCAATGATTGGCAACCTTGCAATTTGCGAAGATGGTGTATGTATGAAACTCGTATAAGAAATATATTCCTAAAAAAGAAAACCTCATGTAGGGAAGGTAAAAAGAAAGAGATTATCGTAAAGCTAAGTGAAAGACTCACAAAATTTATGAACATGTGGTAGGTAATCAGAAAACGCATACAATAATCAAGATAAAACTCATGGTAAGAGAATAAACAAAGATTAATGTAAGGAAACCAAACGAGTAAATTTGTATTAGCATAAGCAAAAGGTCACTGGAAAGACATACTTTTTGCGTAACGTGATTAGCTGAGCCATGAGGAAAAGAAGTTAGAACAACAGGAGAGGCCGAGGAGGTAGATCCCGTGCCGAGTTCCAGAATGAGCTCGGGACTTTCTTGCTTCCTTCATGGTATAGTTGAAGAAAATCAAATGTATCGATAAACGTCTTATAGCCTGGTCGCTTGTACAAGCATCCAACAGAAGCAAAATCTTGAAACCTATTCTTTCGACGAAAGTGAGTGGATCCAAAGTCTTGACAGTGACGGGTAAGAGATATGAAATCAAATATCCATGAAACTTACTTTGGATCCTAAGATTTGTTGACCAAGAAACAATTCGTGCATCTTTCTTGATACCACTGGATGGTAGGATCGTTAAAAAAACAAGAAAAACATCTTGGTCTGAACGGCAAACAACAACCCCAAAAGCATACAAAGCGAGAAGTTGCATGGAAACTATGGCATCAAGCCTAAAGAAAGAACACAAAGTTATTTGCGACTTCAACAACCAAGTAGGTAGGAAACGATAAAGAGGAGACGAGTGAAACGTGGAACCAAACAAGTTAGAACACAATGATTCGAATTGACAGTAGAGAACAAAAAAAACTTATTAAGAAGATCGAAGACATGGTTCTGTTTAAGGAGGAGTGAAACTCCAACCAAGAATCCTTCTTTAACCCAATATACTTTGGGTCTAGTAAAAAAGAGATCAGCATTAGCAGACGAAGAGGTGAAAAAGTAAATTACATCTGGGTGCAACTAGTTTTATCCAAATCCGGGAAAAAAATTCTCATCAAGAATTGATCCAGTGACTGTATCGTTTTAGCTAGGACTCTCATTAAGAAAGGAACCAAAGAATGGATCGTTTTCTGGAAAGAACCTTGCCTCCCCCGGGTAAGAATCCAAGACCAAAGGCATGGAAGGCATGCTTGGCTTAGGTTCGATTGCTGATGCCATAAAAGGACACCGATCCTCAGTGTTAAAGTTTCCAGTCGTCGAAAAGAAATTACATCAAAATTGAATCTTTGATCGTCCAAGATATAGGATATCCTAATATAACATCCGAAAATGTTGGAAGAGAATACATCAATAAGGGTGTTGGAGTGATCCCGTCTAATGGTGTGTATTTGCGTAGCAATAAAAAAATAAAAAGATTACCTGTCAAAGGAGACAGAGCCAGCAAAACCTCATCCAGTTACATTCGTTGTTAGAGAAAAGCGATAAGATTGCTTGAATGTAAGCATTCTTGGAATAGGTTGTGATTGCTTGAATATGCCAGACCCGAATCAATTCGGCAAGAGATGGGATTTGATCGAAATAGTTCCAATCAAGACTTTTATATGTGATTAGACCATTTGATAGCGATAAGATTGAGTCCTTTATCTCGGTTCTTCCAAAACGTAACAGACCAAAAAGTTTATCTAACATATAGAGGCGTGGACGTACACTCCATAGTCCTATACGATCAACCTGACGATGATTGTTGCGCAGCAAAACGTAGACCTGATATATTGGATTGAAGGCTAATCCATAATCCTGTTTGTAACCATGTTGCGTAATTGGAGTAGCTGTGAGATCGGCAGAAACAATCTTCTATAAATTAATATAATGAGTAAAATGTTTCAGGACCCAAATATGTAATTCCAATCTGAGGGCAATGTATATTAACAAAGCAAAGTTGTAGTTCCATCTGGGAGATAGTTCGTAGGAATTAAAGAATAATGAATAGAGTAACTAAAACAAAAAGGTCCTGTTTATGCCAAAGTAAAATTCTATCCAGGAATCCCTATTAAAATAAATAACAAACACTTGTAAATGAGTAGAAGAAGGCTGCTTAGGTTGACATAGTGCCATCTGGAGTTTGCGAGCGCTCAAAGAAACACTGGATCTCTTTCTAGAGCGACATTTGAATGGGGTGAAAATTAATACATCATATATGATGTTGGATTGATCTCTTCTCGAAGGTGGTAATTATGGATGGATACAAGGGAGATGATCCGATCAAAGAACCAAGTAAAACTTTCATGAAATATAATTAATAAAATCCAACTTTTCTCATTGGTTATTTCTTCCGAGTCTGCCATGGTGATAGGAGATGGCGAGTGATAAGTGCTTAACTCACTATCACTTTCTATATTTTTCATGGAAACTTATCATCAATTCTACACCTACTTGGACCAAAGCATATACTTAATATGCTATATTTAGGGATTATGCTATCAAAGATAATATTTGTAGAAAAGACATATTTTACTACATTTTCATGTTTGTGCAGGAACAAGTATTGCTGCGACAGCAAACTGAGGCCGAGGCAGGACCTGATGCCGAGGCAGTAGAGGATAAATAACAATATGGTAGGCAAATTTAGGAGAAAAATAAGGAGAACATTGTTGGACAAGAAGCCCATAGATCGGAGCTTGACAACACGAGGAAAGCCCAAGTATAAGGCCACGCGGGAAAAAGCCTTCTAGAAGAATTAAACTTGGAAATATTTAACCTTTGTACATAACTTGTTCCCTACTCCAAGTTGTACTCTATTTAGGAAAGGTTTGCCCTAGGCCAAGTGATGCGTGTAATAAAAGCGTAATTATGTGCAAGTGTACACGTCAAGTAATATAATGATAAGTGTTTATCGAATATCGTTCTCCACAGGGACTGATATACTCAATATGCCTCCTTCTGTTTCCTTGCTCCTGAAGTTTAGTAAAAAAAAGAACACATGTAAAAAGGTTTGTTGAATAACTAAAGAATAAAAACTAAATAAAAGGTTAAGAACGAATAGAGAGAATGGGTAGGATCCAGTTGTGTCATATAATGGATTCGGTTGATCTGTTCTTGTTCAATACAATGGCATAATACTGTCTCGGTAGCACTGCAGATACTACCTCGGCAGTGTTAGTGTTTCCTGCCGCGGTAATCTCTTGCTCTTGGGCAGTTCAATCAAAGCTCGACAAAGTGTCCTTAGTTGTTTCGCTTATCTCTAAGTCAAAATACTGTTGATGACTAGTCCTTAATGATACCTCTCGGCGTGAATCAATTATAATCACCAACCAATCCCATACTTCTCTTAGCCGCTGAAACTCTTAACCTGTCTCTAGGCCGAGTTAGTATCTACAACACCGCACTTATCCCTTTCATGAATCTAAGTCTCTCGATATTAGATAAATAAATTACTTATAAATTTCTCTCTCGAGTTTGAATGCAAGAACAAAGAATGACAATATGATAAGCAAACTTTGATATTCTTATTGTATTGAAACAAAGAAACAAAATATAATCTTCTCGTACTAATATTCTACAACCTTCACCTAACCCTAAGAAAGCTTAGAACATATTGTAAAAGAATAACACAATTCTTAGGGTAAAGCTTTCTCTCTAATTCGGCTCTCTTCTATACATTGGATGGGTCATGTATTTATAGTCTTGACCTAGAGTAACTTTTCCTTAGTAGAATATAACTTGGAGTAGGGAACAAGTAATAAAAATATAATATTTCCAAGTTTAATTCTATCTAGAAGACTATTTCCGTGTGGCCTTTGACTTGGTCTTTTCATGTGTTAATTTGCTCCAATCCAAACGCTTTAAGTCTAGTCTCAACTTATTTTTCTCTTTCAATCGCCCAACATCAGTAATGGGACTTTTGCTGTTGCGACATTGCTTTTGCCTTCGGCAATGCCGCTACCTCGACAATAGTTCTACCTTCGACACTGCTGTTTCCTTGGAAGGTATTTCCTACAACTACACGAAAACATCCATAAAGCCTTCTTTTCTCATAAATATCATCTTTATATGCTGTGGCAGCAAAATATCGATTATTGAACAATAAGTATATGTATCAGTTTGAATTAGTGGGTAATGAGTACATATTGTTTAGGAAAAGAATTGTAAATAATAGCCTAGTCACTCATCACCAAGCCTATATAAGTCATAGCCGTCCAAGGGAGAATTTGAGAGAGTTTACCTTAGGAATAATTCTTTCCATCATGTTCTAAGCTTTCTTAGGGTTTAGGTGAAAGTTGTTGAGTATTAGTGAGAAGAGATTGTATCTTGTTTCTTGTTTCAATGCAATAAAATATCAAAGTTTGCTTACTCTTTGTCATTCTTTGTTCTTGTATCCAAGCTCGGGAGAGAAGTTTGTAAGTAATTTATTTTTCTAGACTCGAGAGAGTTAGACTCATGAAAGGAGTAAGTGCGGTATTCGACTTGATTGGAGAATACTAACTCGACCTAGTGGTAGGTTAGAGTTTCAGTGGCTAAAAGAAGTGTGAGATTGGTTGTTGGTTATAATTGATTAACACCGGGAGGTATCATCAAGGATTAATCATCATCAGTGTTTTGAATTAGGGATAAGTGAAGCCATCAAAGGACACTTTGCCAAACTTTGGTAAATCTGCCCAAAAGCAAGGGATTGTCGCGGCAGAGAACGCTACCACTGCCGAAGACAGTAATCTACAGTACTACCGAGGCAGTGTAGTGCAATTATATTGGATAGAAACAAATCAATCAAATCCACTATACAACACAATTGGATCCTGCCCTCTTTCTAAATTTCATCTCCTCTTTTATTTAGTTTTCCTTAATTGTTTTATTTAATCACAACCCCAATTCACTTGTGTTTTTTCTTTCTTTTAAAGAGTAATAAGATCAAAGGAAGCATATTAAATATACCAATCCCTGTGGAGACGATACTTGATTTACTTATTACTTTATTAATTAACGACGTGTACACTTGCACTAAAATTGCGCATATATAGCACACGTCAAGTTTTTGGCGTCATTGCCGGGGATTGACAACTAAATTTTATTTTTTTATTTTCTTATTCTTTTAGTTATTTTATTTTAAATTTTTATTTTACTTGATTTATTTTTTGGTGTATGACCAGGGCCAACCCAAGCAATCCATTGTACGAGATTGATCCAGAAATCGAGCGAACCTATCAAGGGTTGAGAAGACAGATCCAAGGAGCCATGACAATAAATCAAGGAAACCAGAACTTACCTGCTGTCAATGGAGGCCTTCCACAGCAACCACTATCGCGACATCTAACTATTAGAGATTTTCTAGTGGAAGATCTGAATGGATTGAACCCTGGAGTTGTTACACCAGAGATAGAAGCAACCCACTTTGAAATCAAACTTGTGATGTTCAATATGCCAAGCAACATCTCAAGTCTTTCATGGAAGTGTGCAACTCATTCAAAATTCAAGGAGTCCATGAAGATATCCTGAGATTAAAACTTTTCCCTATTCAATAAGGGATAGGGCCAAGACCTGGTTAAGTAGCATTCTGGCAGGATATATAGGATCTTTGAGTGAACTCTGCCGAGAATTCATTACGCACTTTAATCCTACCAACTTATACGATCGAATCCCTAATGAAATTACTTCTTTTCGATAGGTTGATGACGAACCTATTTACGAGGCTTGGGAACGCTACAGAGAGTTACTAAACAAGTTTCCACTACATGAATTTCTCCTATAGACACAAGTGACCATGTTCTACAATGCCACCAATGCCCCGACAAGGATGATGTTAGATGCCTAAGCAAATGGAACACTCCTTGATAAAGCTCCGGAAGAAGCTATTGAGATTCTAAATAAACTCGTAAGGAACAATTTTCAATTCCCTACTTTTAGGCGAGAAGGAGTAAGACGCCAAGCAACAGTGAATGAACTAAAAACTATCAACTCGGTGGCAGCACAATTGGCATCTTTAACCAAGATGGTTCAGAACATGCAAGTACAACAAAATAATCATAAGATAGAAGCGATCAATTCTTTTGAGTATATACAAGATGAGGAATCTGGTTTTTATGTGAGAAACTACAACCGGAACGACAATATGATGTCCAACACATACAATCCGGCATGGAAAAGGCACCCAAATTTTTTATGGAGCAATCCCAATAATGCCTTGAACCCCACTAACCAAGCCTCAGGTTATCAGAATTCACTACCGCAACAACAAATGCATCAACAACAATTTATGAATTCATTGGAGAATACTCTCAAGGCCTTCATAATAAAAACAAAATCATACATGGCTGAGAATAGTAGTTTCATGAAGAGAACTGATAACTTCATGAATAGAACTAAGATGAGGCTGTAAAATCAAGAAATTGCAATTAAATCATTGGAAACCCAAGTTGGTCAATTTGCTCAAAGACAAAATACTAGACCACAGGAAGGACTACCTAGCAATACTGAAGTTGCTAAGGGAATGGGCCATGAACAATGCAAAGCAATCACTACAAGAAGTGACCTACAACTTAAAGAGACATCAGGCAGTCCAGTAAACAAAACCCAGTAGCAATATAGGAGGAATCAAACAAGGAGGACTTGGATGCTGAACAAACTGATCATAAGAATACTATCCCAGCAGAGAGCTCGACAGCACCTGAATAACCTGCCGAGACAGTGAGAAACACAATGGTTCCAGGTATTAAATTCCAAACTAAAGAGACCCTGGAAGAGATGAGACCAACACCACCACCTTTCCGACAAAGGTTGAAAAAGCAAAAACAGGACCACCAATTCAAGAAATTTCTAGACATCCTAAAGCAAGTCCACATTAACTTACCCTTTGTTAAGGCAATTGAACAAATGCCTAATTATGCTAAATTCTTGTAAGACATTGTGTCTAAAAGAAAGAGGCTTGGTGAGTTTGAAACAGTGGAAACTATTGAAGGATGTATGGCAATGTTACACAATCGCATGCCACCAAAGTTGAAAGATCCTGGATGCTTTATCATACCTTGTGCGATAGGTAATCACTATGAAGGTAAGGCCCTATGCGACCTTGGATCAAGCATTAATTTAATGCCCAAATCTGTCTTCCAAAAGCTTGGAATTGGAAGGGCAAAACCCACAACTATGATGCTCCAACTTGCAGACCGATTATACATACAACTCGAAGGAAAAATCGAGGACATACTGGTAAGATTAGATAAATTTATTTTTCCTGCTTATTTCCTTATCCTTGATTGTGAAGCAGATGAGAATGCACCGATCATCCTTGGGAGACCTTCCTTGCTAATGGACATACACTAATTGATGTAGAAAATGGAGAGTTAACTATGAGGATCAATGTCTTCCACAATCTGAAAAAGTATGATGATGCAGAAGAATACAAAGTCCTTCACACCACAGATGCAGGCACAGAGACATCATGTTTCAATAGTAACTGCCTGGGCAACATGCTCGACAGAAAATTAGAGATCTGTTATGGCAGAATTGTTGGCAGGAAAAGTAAGGAAAAGGTGAAGGAAACCAATAGCACAACATATTGTCCAGACAAAAAGGGTGCAGTGACAATCAGAATAAAAAGGGATGAACTTAAAGCCAATGGCCTGCACTTGAAGAAAGATCCAGGCCAACAAGAGATAAACAGATTGGGAGATGCATTTACATGCACTCCACTAGTAACATAATCTCTTCCCTTCTATTTTATTTATTATATTAGGATTAGTTTTATTTTAGGATTCATATTGTTATTCTCTTATTCTTTTATTTTTAATTTTTAATTTTTTTTGTTTTTTTTTATATTTTAAGTTTTTAGGACAATAAAAGCAAGATCAAAGGAGAAGTAGTTCACAGCAGGAAATCTGGCAAGGCAGTAAATAGTGTTAGAAGCCACAGCAGTCCCAACAGGCAGAAACAGTGTAACGACTATCTGCCAAGATTTTTGTCGCGACAGTAAATGCTAATGGGCAGAAAAATTAAACGGCTACAAAACGGCTAGTGGTTAAAACGGTCACACTGTCGAGGCCTGTATAAGCAATCTCTCCCTCTTGAACTATTCACTCTTGTATTCTTGTCTTCTTTGCTAATCTTGCTCTCACAATACTCTCTGCCTACTTACCTTCTTACAATTTTCAGAAACCTTCAAGAAATTCTCCAAGACTTTAAATCTTCAATCTCTCACAGATGGCCACCTACAAAAGATTCGCCCATGCCTCCGTTGAAGAACGATTCAACAAGTTATTTATCTCTCGTCAATTATGAGAGGAACAAGGGTTCCAACAGTCAGAGGAAGAAAACTTCGGCATCGAATACTACTTGTTCGACAAGATCAAGTATTAAGAATGAGAGATTTTCTACCTACAACCTCACCAGGCCAACGCCACCATCGTGCGAGAATTCTATGTGCACGGGCCAAGCAAAGAGTCTCTTTTTGTCCACTGCCGAGGCAGACCTGTTAGGATCGATGCTGAGAAAATCAATGATTTCTATGGACTAATCCCCATCCGTGATATTCATGTCGAATTCATGGAGGATGTCACCACTCAGGACTACGAGCTAATCAAAGATGACCTTTATTACAACAATACCCCTTAGGAAATCGATGCCCATAGAGGTTCTGTAACAAGGCAAAGTCTCAAACCCGAGGCTAAGCTATGGTATACCTTTGTCAAAAGACACCTCATCCCTATCTCCCACAACATGGTAGACCGTAAGAGATTGATGCTCATCCAATCCATCATCAACAAGAGGAGCATCAATGTTGGAGAGATTATTTTATGAGAAATACATGAGTGCGGTAAGAAGGAACCCGAACCTTTATATTTCCCTTGTTTAATCTCTGGTTTGTGCATTGCTGCAGGAGTACAAGTAGATGATACAGATGAATACACACAAAAAGGCAAGGATGGAATGGGATTTCTTCCACAAAGTTATGCAGAGCACTCGGGTCGAATCAGTCTAGACAACTTCGTAGCAGTTCACTGCCGACACTACTGTCGGGGGCCCATACATAGCAGATATGCCTGACGCTACTTATACCACTGCTGCAACAGACCCATACCAAGAGATTCTACAAAGGATGGCAACCATGGACCTTAGGCAACAAAGAGACAAGGAGTATCAAAGAGACTTCAACAACACACTTGCTCAGATGATGCTCCACAACTTCTCAGACGAAGGGGTGCAATTTCCAGAATTTCCAACCAACATGATTGTGACCGCTGCACCATAAACAGAGACAACACCATCTCTAGAAGGATCGAGACCATTCTACCCCACATTCCCTCAGCAAAAATTTCATGTTGTTGGCCCATCCAAGGTAGCAGAATCTGCCGCGGCATCATCTGCCGGCAAAAGACCTTCCAAGAGGAGGACAGTCTTCAGCACTCTCCCAAGATCCCCAATCCCAATGGACAGTCTATAAGCTGAGATAGATACCTATGTTAATCAGAGTTCAGACACTGTCAATCCAAGCATTCAACATGCCGGGGTAGATCCAGAGAATGAAGGAGGAACAAAGATAATGGACACTGAAGATAAAGGAGGAGAAGAGGTGAATGCTCCAGTGCAACGAGTAACACCAACGAGAGTTTAGCCACCAAGACGAGCAAAACCATCGCCATCACCAAGGGCGCAACAATCAGTAGCAAGATCGAGAAAACAAATTTTGGAAGAAAGCTCTTTCGAATCATTAAAAACTTTTGTTGCTCATTGATAAGTGCTCAACTCACTATCACTTTCTAAACTTTTCATGGGCACTTATCACCAAATCTACACATACTTGAACCAATGCATGTGCTCAATCTGATATATTTAGGGATTATACCTTTAAAGATTATATTTGTAGAAAAGACATACTTTACTATATTTTCTTATCTGTGCAGGAACAAGTACTGTCGATGTAACCCCTTAATTTTAACTTAAAGAGTACGGTAGGTTAAAATTGTTGTTTTTAAAACTTTTATGTCAAGAAATTTTAAAAAGTGATACAAAACCAATTTGTAAACCAAAAGATAAAAACATAATTAAAAAGTAAATATTCTGATTTAAAAATGGTAAAACAATTTTATACATGAGGTTTTAAAACATCTTAGATCCCTGATAATCCCAAAATAACTAAAACAAAAATAGTTGTAAATAACCGTACTGAAAGAAAATGTTGTCCGATAGAGATCTCCAAGTACCAACTCTTAGGGTCATATATCTGAAAAAGAAAATAAACTAAAAGAATGAGCTATAAAGCCCAATGTGCCTCTAAAGTGCAAAAAAAAAAATCACAATAACACTCAAATCACAATCACAATTATAATATAACTTCCGTAGTAAATAAACACAAAGAGTGATGAATGCAATGTCACAGAAAATGCAATATCACAGAGAATGCAGTCCCATACTCCGAACGCCAAACACAATGGTGGCAAAGCCAACCGATCACAGTGGAGGTAGTTCCCCAGAACCCCTCACCCCTTATTTCGCCAAAACACAGTGTGGTAAAACCACCTTCCTCCGTACAATCCATCCCATGCACATGTAATGCAATAAATGCCAATGATCTCATGTCACAACACAGATATCCGTATAGTATACGAATCACACAGTTCAGTAAATTTGATCTCAGTCTCATAGTGTAACACAGTGTTCACAATATCATATAGCATGTCGATATACCGTAAAGTCTCAGTAACGGATAAGTACAATACACAAAAAATCTAGCACATAAAGAGAATGCACATTTAAATTCATTTTACAATAACACAAGAAGAAACACACATTTAGCACAAGAGGAAAACACACATTTATATTCATTTAACAATAGCACATGGAAACTCACATATTTAACGCAAGAAAAGAATACACACTTAGCACAAGAAGAAAAGACACATTTGAATTTATTCGACAATAACACAGAAAGAAATATATATTTAGCACAAAAAGAAACAGGTCGAATTTAGGAAGTTAACGTTAAAAGCTTTAAACTCAAAACTAATTTAATTTATATTATTTCATAATAACTGTAAAATATTTAAATTCTTAATAATTCATCACATCTGAAGGTTAAAATTATAACTAAGAATTGATAATTTAAGAATAATTAAAATTCCCAAAATACATTATCTCATAAACTTATTAAATTAATATTATAATCTGATGGTTCAAACTAAATATTTAAATATAAAATAATATTTATGTATATTGAAAATAATCTTAATTCCCAAATGCATCAAAGTTTCCAGAATAATAATAATAATTTGAAAATCTAATAGTTTGTTTTATATTGAATAATTATAAGAACAAATAAAATATGAGATTCTTCAGGTACCATATTGCCAAAAGTCCAAAGATTTATAAGAAGAAACTAAGATAGAGTAACCCTAAAGAACTTAACGTATCTTAAAGATGAAGATAAAAACAATAAAACAAAGTTTATAAAATTATTACTCAAGAGTTATATTTTAGAAAAAACAATACAAAAACATGAAGTACACACAACACAAATCGCAACTACGTATTTAAATCATAGTTTAATCCGAAATCTTAATTTATCCAAAATCACAAATTCACATGATTTAAATCATAATTACTCGCAAAAATGTGAATTCTCAAACACAAATACACAATCAAAGTCACAATACAAAAATTAAACATGACAGCAAAACACGAATATTTTTCAAAGCATATCACAGGAAAGTATATTTAATAAAACATATAGCACTAGTAAGAGAACATATATATATTCATTTAAACACATGAAAACACACATATTTAACGTGAGAAAGGCACACACATTTAACACAAAAAGAAAACACATATTTAGCACAAGAAGAGATAGGTTGAGCCTAAAAAGTTAACATTAAAAACTTTACCCTCAAAATTAATTTAATTTATATTATTTTATAGTAACTTTAAAATATTTAAATACTTAATAATTTGTTAAAACCCAAAATTAAAATTATAATTAAGAATTGATGACTTGAAAAGGGTTAAAATTCTCCAAATACATTATCTCAAAACTCATTAAAATAATATTATAGTCAGATGGTTCAAATAAAATATGCAAATGTAAGAAAAATATTTATATATACTGAAATAACCATAATTCTCAAATGCATCAAAGTTTCTAAAAATAATAATAATGACTAGAAGTTAGTTTTATATTAAATAATAAAATAACCAGATAAAATATAATATTCTTTAGGTATTGAATTGCTTAAAGCCCACAGATTTGTAAGAGAAAACTAAGATGAAGTAACCTAAAGAACTTAGCGTATCACAAAGAGGTATATAAAAACAAAAAAAACATGATTTATAAAATTATTTTTCAAGAGTAATATTTTAGAAAAACAATGCAAAACAAGATGTACGCAAAACACAAATCACAACTACATACTTCAATCATAGTCCAATCCAAAATCATAATTTATCCGAAAATACATATTCACAGGATTTAAAATCATAATTACTCACAAAAGTGTAGGATTTCAAAATCCGAAAGTTTTATATATTTCTAAAATCACAATATTAAACATGTCACAGAAAAATATATATTTTAGATAAACATATCTAGCACCAGTAAGAGAACACACCTTAGCCAAAGCGACTCAAATTATTGCATAACATAGTTTTGATCTCGAACAGAAATAAAGAGTGAGAACAAAGTTTTTAGATAATCTTGATGGAGGAAAAAAAAATAATGTAGTGATTTCTCTTAGATCATAATATGTATTTATAGTGAAAAAAATAACTGAGCTTAAGTAGAATTAAAATTCTATTAGATCACATTATAAATATAATAATAATAAAAAATAAGATTATATAATTTTAAATGAGCTTCTTATCTTTATCTGAGACTTTATATAATATATATAATATTAAACAAAGAGTTTTGATAAAATAATAATTAAATAAAATAATATTTTTAATAAAAAGATTGATTGTAGAAAAACTCTTAATAAAAAAATAATTAATCTCAGTTTAAAAGAAAATTAGTTATCCAAAAAATCATCTAATTTTAAAACATCACTTTAACTTTTAATCTTTAAATTCATATTTAAACTTTCAAAACTTTATAATCTTATCTCAAAAATTTTCCCTTAAATATAGAAAATCAATTTAAAACCTCAAAAAAATTAGGGTTTTTAAAATTAGATATAATTTTTGGAGTATTACAGTCGAGGCAGCAGAATGAGGCCGAGACAGGACCTGATGTCGAGGCAGGACTTGATGCTGAGGAAACAGAGGAGAAAAAGAATATAGCTGGCAATTGAAAGAGAAAAATGAGGAGAACGTTGCTGAGCAAGAAGCCCAAGAATCGGAGCTGAACAACACAAGAAAAGCCCAAGGACAAGGCCACGCGGGATGAAACCTTCTAGAAGATCAAACTTGGAAATATTTACCCTATGTACATAACTTGTTTCCTACTCCAAGTTATACTCTAATTAGGAAAGGTTTTCCATAGGCCAAGCCTATATAAGGCATAGCCATCCTCAGGGTTAGGCATACGATAGATCTTGAAACCCGAATTTTGAGAGAGTTTTAGGAACAATTCTTCCCATCATATTCTAAGTTTTCTTAGGTTTTTGGTGAAGGTTGTCAAGTAATTGTGAGAGGAGATTGTATTTTGATTCTTGTTTCAATGCAATAAAATATCAAAGTTTGCTTACTCTTTGCCAACCTTTGTTCTTGCATCCAAGCCTGGGAGGGAGGTTTGTAAGTAATCTATTTGTCTAGACTCGGGTGAGTTAGACTCACAAAAAGAGTAAGTGCGGTATTCAACTTGATTGGAGGATACTAACTCGGCCTAGGGATAGGTTAAGAGTTTCAGCGGCTAAAAGAAGTATGGGATTGGTTGTTAGTTATAATTGATTAACGCCGGGAGGTATCATCAAGGACTGACCTCAAACAATATTTCGACTTAGGGATAAGCGGAGCCATATAAGGATACTTTACCGAACTTTGGTAAATCTACCCAAGAGCAAGGGATTGCCGCGACAGAGAATATTGTCGCTGCCGAGACAGTATCTGCAGTACTGCCAAGGTAGTGCAATACAATTGCATTGAAAAGAAGCAGATCAATCAAATCCATAATACAACACAACTGGATCCTACCCTCTCTCTCATATCTGATATCAATTAGTTAGTTTAGTTTATTTAGTTTAATCAATACTCAAACTTATCTGTTTTTTTACTTTTATTTTACAGAAGCAAGAAGATCAAAGGAATCATATTAAGTATACCAATCTCTGAGGAGACGATAACTCGATAAAATACTTATCACTTATTACTTGACGTGTACACTTGCACTTCAATTGTGCATATTCAGCACGCATTAAGTTTTTGACCCCGTTGCCGGGGATTGACAACTAAATTTTGTTTTTTTTATTTTCTTGCTTTTTTGTATTAGTTATTTATATTTTTATATTTTTTATTTGATTTGATTTTTGGTGTATGACCAGGGCCAACTCTAGCAATCCACTACACAAGATTGACCCAGAAATCGAAAGAACTTATCAAAGGCTGAGAAGACAGATCCAAGGAGCCATGGTAGTGAATCCAGGAAATCAGAACCCACCTGCAGGCAATTGAGGCCATCAATAGCAACCACTGCTGCGACAGCTAATTGTCAAAGATTTTCTAGTGGAAGATTTAAATAGATTGAACCCTGGAGTTGTTACACCAGAGATTGAGACAACCCACTTTGAACTTAAACATGTGATGTTCAATATGCTTAATACTATTGACAATTTAGTGGGGCTGCAACAGAAGGTGTCAGGCAACATCTCAAATCCTTCATGGAAGTATGCAACTCTTTCAAAATCCGAGGAGTCCATAAAGATATTTTGAAACTGAAACTTTTCCCTTATTCAATGAGGGATAGGTCCAAAACTTGGTTGAATAGCATTCCGGCAGGATCAATTGGATCTTGGAGTGAACTCTATCGAGAATTCATTACGCGATTTAACCCTACAAATTTATATGATCGAATCTGTAATGAGATTACTTCTTTAAGACAGACTGATGATGAACCTATGTACGAGGTTTGGGAACGCTACAGAGAGTTACTGAACAGATGTCCACTACATGGATTTCCACTATGGACCCAAGTAACCATGTTCTATAATGCCACCAATGCTCCGAAAAGGATGATGTTGGATACCTCGGCAAATGACACACTCCTTGATAAAGCTCCGGAAGAAGCTATATAAATTCTGAACAAACTCGCAAGGAACGATTTCCAATTTCCTACTTCTAGGCGAGGAGGACTAAGATGCCAAGCCACAGTTAATGAACTAGAAACCAACAATTTAGTGACAGCACAGTTGACATCTTTAACAAAAATGGTTTAGAACATGCAAGTATAACAAAATACTCATGAGGTAAAAGAAATAATTTTTTCTGAGTATATGCAAGATGAGGAAACTAACTTTTATGTGGGTAACTACAACCGGAACAACAACATGATGAAAAATACAAACAATCCGGCATGGAAAAGGCACCCAAACTTTTCATGGAGCAATCCTAACAATGCCTTGAACCCCACCAACCAGACCTCAAGTTATCAACAGTCACTGCCGCAGTAGCAAGTGCAGTAGTCACTGCCACAACAGCAGATGCATCAGTAGCAGCCTATGAACTCATTAGAAAATACTTTCAAGGCCTTTTTCATGAAAACTGAATCATATATGGCTGAGAACAATAGTTTCATGAAGAGAATCGATGACTTCATGAATAGAACAAAGATGAGACTGCAAAACCAAGAAGCTGCTATAAAATCACTGGAAACCCATGTTGGTCAGTTTGCTCAAAGACAATACTAGACCATAGGGGAGACTACCTAGCAATACTGAAGTTGCTAAGGGAATGGGCCATGAACAATGCAAAGCAATCACAACAAGAAGTGACCTACAACTTAAATAAACAATGGGCAAGTTAGTAACCAAAGTTCCACCAGTAATATAGGAGGAAAAAGACAAGGAAGACTTGGATGCTGAACAAACTGAAGACAAGGACAATGCCCCAGCAGAGAGCTCGACAGCACCTGTACTACCTGCCGAGACAACAAGACACACAGTGGTCCCAGGTATTAAATTTCAAACTAATGAGACCCTGAATGAGATGAGACCACCACCACATTTCCCACAAAGGTGGAAAAATAGAAACAGGACCACCAGTTTAAGAAGTTCCTTGATATTCTAAAGCAAGTCCACATCAACTTTCCATTTGTTGAGGAAATTGAACAGATGCCCAACTACGCGAAATTCTTGAAAGACATTGTGTCTAAAGAAAGAAGCTAGGTGAGTTTGAGACAGTGGCAACAATTTAAGGGTGCATGGTAATGCTACACAATCGCATGCCACCCAAACCAAAGGATCCTAGATGCTTTACCATACCTTGTGCGATTGGAAAAAATTACGAAGGAAAAACACTATGTGACCTAGGAGCAAGCATCAATCTCATGCCCAAATCAGTTTTTCAAAAGCTTGAAATAGGAAGGGCAAAGCCTACGACAGTGCTGCTCCAACTTGTGGATAGATCTTATGTGCTTCCTGAAGGAAAAATTGAGGACATATTGGTAAGGGTTGACAAGTTTATTTTCCCTGCCAACTTCCTTGTCCTTGACTGTGAAGTAGACAAGAATGCACCGATCATCCTAGGAAGACCTTTTCTTGCTACTAAACGAACCTTAATAGATGTGGAGAATGGATAGTTGACAATAAGGGTCAATGATTAGCAAGTCAAACTTAATGCATTCTACAATTTGAAAAAATAATAGTTTAGAAGAGTGCAAAGCTCTCCAGACAACAGATGTAGATGCTAAAGTATCCCGCCTGGGCAGCACGCTCGGTAGACTATTTGGAAAGAGAATTAAAGTCAATATGGAGGTAGAAAATAAAGAAGGGATTGGCCTGCACCTGCAAGAAAATCCAGGCCAACAAGAGATGAGCAAATTGGGATATGCATTTATATGCACTCCACTAATAACATAATCTCTTCCCTTCTACTTTATTTATTATATTAGGATTAGTTTTAAATTTATGTGTTTATTTTATTTTCAATATTTTTCTTTAATATTTTTCTTTAGTAATATTTTTTTATTAATATGTTTATTTTTTAGGAAACTAAAGTTAAGAATAAAAGAGAATTATTTCAGAGCAGAAACTCTGCCGAGGTAGTAAACTGTGGTAGAAGCCGCAGAAGTCCCAACGGGTAGAAACAGTGTAACAGCTATCTGCTGAGTTTTCCGTCGGGGCAGTAAATTTAAAACGGCCACAAAATGGCTAGTGGTTAAAACGGTTACACTGCCAAGGCCTATATAAGCAGCATCCCTCTCTTGAACTATTCACTCTTGTATTCTTGAATTCTTTAGCATTCTACTCAATCTTGCTCTCACAATACTCTCACAATTCTTCTTGAAATTCTCAGAATACTTCACCAAGACTCTCAAATCTTTACAAATCATTAGTGGCAGCATACAACAAATTTACCCTCGCCACTATTGTAGAAAGATTCAATAGATCTTTTTCCGCTCAGCAGTTGTGGGAAGAACACGGATTTCAATAATCTGAGAAAGAAAATCTCGGCAATGAATACTATATGTTCAACAAGATTCAGCATAAAAAAATGGCAACTCTTCTGCCTACAACCTGATCAGGCTAATCCAACCATAGTGCGCGAGTTTTATGCACATGGGCCAAGCAAGGACAGTCTATTTTTCCACTGCCGAGGTAGACCTATCCTCCTTGATGTTGAAACAATTAATGAGTTCTACGGTCTAACACCAAAACGAGATAGTAATGCCGAATTCATGGATGATATCACCACACAGGACTACGAATTAATCAAGGATGAACTTTGTTACAACAACACTCCATGGGAAACCGATACCCATAGAGGTTCTGTGACAAGGCAAAGCCTCAAGCCCGAGGCAAAATTGTGGTGCACATTTGTCAAAAGATGCCTCATCCCTACCTCCCACAATAGCACAGTGGACCGCAAAAGATTGGTGCTAATCCATTCAATCATCAACAAGAGGAGCATCAATGTTGGAGAAATCATTCTATGCGAAGTTCATGATTGTGGTAAGAAGGAACGTGGACCGCTATATTTCCCATGTTTAATATCTGGTTTATGTATTACTGCAGGAGTACCAGTTGAAGAAACGGACGAATACAAACCAACGAGGCAAGGATGAATGAGAGAATTCTGCCACAGAGTGATGCAGATCGCACAGGCAACACCTATCTAGGCAACACCACAGCAGTTCACTACTGACTTCATTGCCGACACTCAATAAACGATAGAGATGCCCAGAACTGCCGAAGCCCCTGCCGCAACAAACCCCTACCAGGAAATTATTTAGAGGATGGAAGCCATGGACCTTCGCCAGCAAAGATACATGGAATACCAAAGAGACTTCAACAACACCCTTGCCTAGATGATGATGCAGAACTTCCCCAACCAAGGAGCACAATTTTCAGAATGCCCTACAAACATACTTGTAACGGCAACGCCTTACACAGAGACCACTCCAGCTCCAGGACTGAGACCATTTTTCACCTCTAGACCGCAGTAGCAATTCTACACAACTGGCCCATCTAGGGCAGCAGACGCTGCCGCGACATCATCAGAAAGTAGAAGACATTCAAAGGGAAGGAGAGTCTTCAGCACTCCCCCAAGATCCTCAATTCCAATGGGAAACCTTTCAAGGGAAATCGATGAATACGTCTACCATGGTTCATCCGATGTCGAGCCCAGTATCTAGCCTACTGTGGCAGATCCAGAGAACGAAGGCGGCACAGAGACCACAGACATAGATGATGAAGGAGGAGAAGAAGTTTATGCCCCAATAAAAAGGGCAACACCTGCGAGAGTTCAGCCACCGAGAAGAGCAAAGCCAACACCATCACCAAGGGAACAACCATCAACAACTAGACCAAGGAGACAAATTATGGAAGAGAGTTCTTCCGAATCATCTTAATTATTCTTCTTTCTTGTTGCCTATATAAACTGTTTTTTTTTCTATCTGCTTATATTTACCTACTGCCTGCCCCTACATTAAGCATTGAGGACAATGCTTGGTTTGAGTTTGGGGGTGTAGAGCTACTGCCGAGGCACTCTATTGCCGCGGTCTTACTATGAAAAGGAAGTTTTTAGTGATAAATTTTTTGTTTTATATCCACCACTGCACTAAAAACTGTTGCCATACTTTTGCACTGCTCTTCATCAGTATTGTCTTAGTTTATTCTTAAAGGCAATAGAAAACTTTCTCCTTACCATAGTTAGGATCTGTTTTGAAGGCTTAATTCTAGGATACTTAAGGAGAAAAAATTAGAAGCTTGCTATAAGGTTGAACTTTAAAAACACTTTTGAGACTTGTTTGGCTATAAAAATTCTTTTAATGAACGTAGGTGATAAAAACTTAGATTTTGGAAAGGTGACTAGAGGTGTCTATGACCAGCTCTAGGAAAAACTCTTCTTCATGCTAGAGGTGCCCGAAATTGTCTCTAGTATGCATAAAAAATAGCAAAAGAAATAAGGAGTTAAGAAATAGAAAACAGAATATTTAAGGTGCCCGAAATTGGCTCAAGGAATTGTTATTATAAGAAGAGTACAATAAATTCAAGTTTATTTGTTTTTAACTTAGAGTTTATCTAAGAAGGCCTTTATTCAAACTTGTCCACAAAAACGCACACACACACTAGCCTTATAGCTTGTCTTCTAAGTACACCCTTAGGAAACCGAAAGGTTAATTCTAAAGAATGGACATAGTTATGGTGGGGAGAATAGATGGAAGCATAAGACCGAGAGAGATTAGAGTTTGACAAATTGATGGTTTGCATTGCTTGAGGACAAACAATAGTTCGAGTTTGGGGGTGTGATAAGTGCTCAACTCACTATCACTTTCTACACTTTTCATGGGCACTTATCATCAAATCTACACCTACTTGAACCAATGCATGTTCTCAATCTGATATATTTAGGGATTATACCTTTGAAGATTCTATTTATAGAGATAAGCGGAGCCATACAAGGACTGACCTTCAATAGTGTTTCGACTTAGGGATAAGTGGAGCCATACAAGGACACTTTGCCAAACTTTGGTAAATTTGCCCAAGAGCAAGGGATTGTTGCGGCAGAGAACATTGTCGTTGCCGAGAAAGTATCTGCAGTACTAGCGAGGCAGTGCAATGCAATTACATTAAACAAAAGCAGATCAATCAAATCCATAATACAACACAACTAGATCCTACCCTCTCTCTCATATCTGATATCACTTTAGTTAGTTTAGTCTATTTAGTTTAATCAATAATCAAACTTATCTGTGTTTTTACTTTTCTTTTACAGAAGCAAGAAGACCAAATGAAGCATATTAAGTATACCAATCCCTGAGGAGTCGATAACTCGATAAAATACTTATCACTTATTACTTGACGTGTATACTTGCACTCTAATTGTGCATATTCAACACGCATCACTCATATAATTGCCTGTTTTCCTTTTTATTTTTTGTTGCCTACTGCTTGACCTTAAATTAAGCATTAAGGACAATGCTTGGTTTGAGATTAGGGGTGTAGAGCCACTGTCGAGGCATTCTATTGCCGCGGCCTTACCATGAAAAAAGAGTTTTTAGTGATAAATTTTTTGTTTTATGTCTACCATTTTACTTGGAATTGTTGCCCACACTCTTGCACTGCTCTTCATCAGTATTGTCTTAGTTTATTCTTATAAGGCAATAGAAATCTTTCTCCTTACCATACTTAGAAGCCTACTATAAGGTTGAACTTAAAAACACTTTTGGGACTTGTTTGGCTATAGGAATTCTTTTCATAAACTTAGGTGATAAAGACTTAAATCTTTGGAAAAGTAACTGGAGGTGCCTATAACCGACTCTAGGAAATACTCTTCTTCATGCTAGAGGTGCCCGAAATTGGCTCTAGTATGCTTAAAAGAATAGTAAAAGAAATAAGAAAATAAGAAAGAGAAAACACCATATTTGAGGTGTCCAAAATTGGCTCAAGAAATTGTTCTTTTAAGAAGAGTACGCTAAATCCAAGTCTATTTGTCTTGAGCTTAGAGTTTATCTAAGAAGGCCTTTAATTAAACTTGTCCACAAAAACACATACACGCACTAAACCTTATAGTTTGTCTTCTAGGTACACCCTTAGGTAACTAAAAGGTTAAGTCTAAAGAATAAACATAGTTATGGTGGGGAGAATATATGGAAACATAAGACCAAGAGGGAATAAAGTTTGACAAATTAATGGTTTGCATTTCTTGAGGACAAGCAATAGTTCGAGTTTGGGGGTGTGATAAGTGCTCAACTCACTATCATTTTCTATACTTTTCATGGGCACTTGTCATCAATTCTACGCCTACTTAGACCAAAGCATGTACTTAATATGCTATATTTAGGAATTATGCTATTAAATATAATATTCATAGAAAAGACATACTTTACTGCATTTTCATGTCTTTGCAAGAACAAGAATTTCTGCGGCAGCAAATTGATGCCGAGGCAGGACCTGATGCCGAGGAAGCAGAGGATAAATAGCAATATGGCAGGCAAACTAAGGAGAAAAATGAGGAGAACGTTGCTGGACAAGAAGCCTAAGGATCGGAGATGAAAAACACAAGGAAAACCTAAGGACAAGGCCACGCGGGAAAAAGCCTGATAGAAGAATTAAAATTAGAAATATTTAACCTATGTACATAACTTGTTCCCTACTCCAAGTTGTAATCTATATAGGAAAGATTTGCCCTAGGCCAAGTCTATATAAAGCATAACCGTCCAAGGGACTAAGATAGCCGAATTTGAGAGAGTTCACCTTAGAAATAATTCTTCCCATCATGTTCTAAGCTTTCTTAGGGTTTAGGTGAAAGTTGTTGAGTATTAGTGAGAAGAGATTGTATCTTGTTTCTTGTTTCAATGCAATAAAATATCAAAGTTTACTTACTCTTTTTCATTCTTTGTTCTTACATCCAAGCTCGAGAGAGAAGTTTGTAAGTAATTTATTTGTCTAGACTCGGGAGAGTTAGACTCATGAAAGGAGTAGTGTGATATTCGACTTGATTGGAGAATACTAACTCAGCCTAGGGATAGGTTGGAGTTTCAGCGGCTAAAATAAGTGTAGGATTGGTTGTGTGTTATAATTGATTAACGACGGGAGATATCATCAAGGATTAATCATCAACTTTGCTGAACTTTAGTAAATCTGCCCAAGAGCAAGGGATTGGCGCGATAGAGAATACTACTACTACCGAAGACAGTAATCTGCAGTATTGCCGAGGTAGTGTAGTGCAATTGCATTGGACAAAAACAAATCAATCAAATCCACTATACAACACAACTAGATCCTGCCCTCTTTCTAAATTTGATCTCCTCTTTTATTTAGTTTTCCTTAATTGTTTTATTTAATCACAATCCTAATTCACTTTTGTTTTTTTAGAGAGCAAGAAGATCAAAGGAAGCATATTAAGTATACCAATCCTTGTGGAGACGATACTTGATTTACTTATCACTTTATTACTTCACGTTGTGTACACTTGCACTAAAATTGCGCCTATATAGCATACATCAGCGAGCGACATTGTTGGCGAGGACATGACAAAGGTCCATACCAACAATGACGTTGGTGATCATAAAAAACCATAGCATTCCAAAGAGTAGGATTAATAATGAAATAGTAAATGCAAAGAAGAAAAAAATTGCAAGAAAAAAACCTTGTAGAGTTTGAGACGGGTGTTATTTCTTCCTCTCCCGATAATAGAGATGGTGAAGGACAACCGATCAAGACGGTGGAGGATCGATGGAGAGGGACGGTGTAAGCGGCAGACGACATGAAAGGGGAGAGGGGGAAGAGAAACGAGAGAGTGAGGGAGAGGAGAGAAAACACCCCCATTCACCCATTCCTCGTTCGAATTTTAATAGAGTAAAAAGCTCAAAATTAGTGAATAAGTTGTATAATTAGGTTCAAAAGCCCATAATTAACTATTTGAACCCATAAAATTTGGTTTAATATCATTTTCGATCATTTTGTAGGGTTCAAAGCGTGTATGTCAAAATGGTCTTTATAGTGAACCCGTTCAAATATGTTTTGAAGGAAAGGACCTCATTAAAAAATCCCTATAGCCAGCCACCTCGAGAGGTGAGTAGGCCCCTATGGGGAAAAGAGTATCCAAGGTTTTATTGAGAAGAAGAGAACCTCTCCGAACCTGTTCAAATTTTAACCTAGTAAAAAACTCAAAATTTGTGATTAAACTATATAATTAGGTTCAAAATCGCATAATTAATAATTTGAACCCATAAAATTTTATTTAATATCATTTTTGATTTTTTTTTAGGGTTCAGAGTGTGCATATCTAAATGGGCTTCATGGTGAACCCGTTCAAATTTTAACCAATTAAAAAGCTCAAAATTTTTGATTAAGTTATATAATTAGGTTCAGAAACCCATAATTAACTATTTGAACCCATAAATTTGATTTAATATAATTTTCGGTCGTTTTGTAGGGTTCAGAGCGTGAAAGTCTAAATGGGCTTTATAGTGAACACGTTCAAATTTTAATTGATTAAAAAGCTCAAAATTTGTGATTAAGTTGTATAACTAGGTTCAAAAGCTCATAATTAACTATTTGAACCCATAAAATTATATTTAATATAATTTTTTATTATTTTATACGATTTAGAGCGTGTATGTCTAAAGGGGCTTTATAGTGAACCCGTTTGAATTTTTAACTGAGTAAAAAGCTCAAAATTTAAGTTTAAGTTGTATAATTTTGTTTAAAAGCCTAAATTAACTATTTGAACTCATAAAATTTGATTTAATATAATTTTCGATCATTTTTTACGGTTTAGAGCGAGCATGTCTAAATGGGATATATAGTAAACTCGTTCAAATTTTAACCGAGTAAAAAGCTCAAAATTTATGATTAAGTTGTATAATTAGGTAAAAAAGCCAATAATTAACTATTTGAACCCATAAAATTTGATTTAATATCATTTTCGATTTTTTTTGTAGGGTTTAGAGCATACATATCTAAATGGGCTTTATACTGAATCCGTTTGAATTTTAACCGAGTAAAAAGCTCAAAATTTGTGAATAAATTGTATAATTAGGTTCAGAAGCTCATAATTAACTATTTGAACCCATAAAATTAGATTTAATATCTTTTTCGATAGTTTTGTAGGGTTTAAGAGCGTGCATGTCTAAATGGGCTTTATAGTGAACCCGTTCAAATTTTAACCAAGTAAAAAGCTCTAAATTTAAGTTTAAGCTGTATAATTTTGTTCAAAAGCCTAAATTAACTATTTGAACCCATAAAATTTGAT
The DNA here is from genome assembly GCA_035048815.1 of Abelmoschus esculentus. Lineage (NCBI taxonomy): Eukaryota > Viridiplantae > Streptophyta > Magnoliopsida > Malvales > Malvaceae > Abelmoschus > Abelmoschus esculentus. The sequence goes on along the minus strand of JAUCBN010000007.1, from coordinate 11,709,805 downwards.
TTAATATAATTTCGATTATTTTTTACGGTTTTGGGCGAGCATGTCTAAATGGGCTATATAGTAAACCCGTTCGAATTTTAACCGAGTAAAAAACTCAAAATTCGTGATTAAGTTTTATAATTAGGTTCAAAAGTCAATAATTAACTATTTGAACCCATAAAATTTGATTTAATATCATTTTCTATCGTTTTGTAGGGTTTAGAGCGTGCATGTCTAAATAGTCTTTATAGTAAACCCGTTCAAATTTTTTTTGAAGGAAAGGGCCTCATTAAAAAATCCCTATAGCCAACCACCTAAAGAGGTGAGTAGGTCCCTATAGGGAAAAGAGTACACAATGTTTTATTGAGAAGAAAAGGAGAACCTCTCTGAACCCATTCGAATTTTAATCGAGTAAAAATCTCAAAATTTGTGATTAAGCTATTGATGCGTGTAATAATAGCGTAACTGTGCAGTGGACACGTTGCAAGTAATAAAGTGATAAGTATATCGTGTATCGTCTCCAAAGGGATTGGTATACTTAATATGTCTCCCCTTGTTCCCTTGCTCCTGAAAGATAAAGTAAAAACAAAGATAAGTGGATTTGTTTAACTAACTAAATAATTAAATAAAAAAACATAAAATAAAGGATTGAGAACGATATAGAGAAAGTGGGTAGGATCCAGCTGCGTCAATTAGTGGATTCGATTGATCTTCTTCTTGTCCAATGTAATTACACAATACTGCTTTGGCAGTACTGTAGATACATCCGTGACAGTGTTAGTGTTCTCTGCCGCGACAATCTCTTGCTCTTGGGTAGATGCATCAAAGTTTAGCAAAGTGTTCGTAGTTGACTCCGCTTATCTCTAAGTTAGAGCGTTGTTGATGACTGGTCCTTGACGATACCTCTCGGCGTAAATCAACGATAACCACCAACCAATCCAACACTTATTTTAGCTTCTGAAACTCTTAACCTATCTCTAGGACAAGTTAGTGTCGTCAACATCGTACTTATCCCTTTAGTGAATCTAACTCTCTCGATGCTAGATAAATAAATCACTTACAAACTTCTCTCTTGAGCTTGAATGCAAGAACAAGGAATGACAATAGGATAAGCAAACTTTGATATTATTATTGCATTAGAACAAAAAAACAAGAAACAATCTCCTCTCACTAATATCTACAACCTTCACCTATCCCTAAGAGATTTAGAATATAATATCGATAGGTACAAATCTTAGGGGAAGGGTTTCTCTAAAATCGACCCTCTTACCAATGTGGTCAGCTAGGCTATATATAGTCTTAACCTAGGGCAAACCTTTCCTAAATAGATTCTAACTTGGAGTAAGGAGCAAGTCTTCTAATATTTCCAAGTTTGCAACCTTATAGAAAGCTTTTCTCGTTCGGTCTTTGACTTGGGCTTTTAGTGCACTAGCCTGGTCCAATTGATGCACTATATCTTCCAGAATGTTCTCTATATTTTTTTCTTTTATTCGCCTAAAATGTTGGTGTTGCCACTCTGGATGTTGTCGCGGCCTTGTCCTTGTCTCGGCCTCAACACTACTTCATTGCTGCTTCGGCCCTGGATATTCCTGCATATACAGAATATGTAATAATATTTGCATTCTCTATAAATTTTGACTTTGTAAGTAGTGATAACGGAATATCCAATATTGTGCGAAGAGTCCATATTTCAGTTCAAGTTGGTGTATAATAGATGCATAAAGTACCATGAGAAGGGTAGTAAATAACTGCCTTTTAGCCACTCATCAGCTATATAATTAGTTTTAAAATGATGCTCAGTGGAAAGATTTTGGTAATGAGTGTTGTAATACCCAAAAATTATTCCTAAATTAAAAACCTAATTTTAAAATCCCTAATTAAAAACCTTAGTTTTCAAGTTCTCAAATTTTGAAGCCCTAATTTTTCTTGAGGTTTTTAAACTGGTTTTCTAAATTTGAGGGAAGATTTTTTAGATAAGATTATAAGGTTTTGAAAGTTTTAAATGTGAATTTAAAGCTTAAAACTTAAAGTGATGTTTTGAAATTTGATGACTTTTGGATAACTAATTTGCTTTTAAATTGAATTATATTTTTATTGAGATTAATTATTATTTTTAGAGTTTTTCTGTATTCAATCTTTTTATTAAAAATATTATTTTATTTTAATTACTGTTTTATGAAAACTCTTTGTTTAATATTATATATTATTTTAAGTCTCAGATAAAGAAAAGAAGTCCATTTGAAATTATACAACCTTATTTTTATATTTTGTTATATTCATAATGTGATTTGATAGAATTTTAATTTTAATTGGAATCATTTACTTTTTCTCCTATAAATACATAGTATGATCTAATAAGAGAAAACCATAAAAATTGTTTTTCTTCGTCAAGAATCTCTAAAGCCTTTGTTCTCACTCCTTTTCCGTTCGAGTTCAAAACCATGTTATTCAGTAATTTGAGTCGCTTTGGCTAAGGTGTGTTCTCTTACTAGTGTTATATGTTTTTTTCCTAAATATACTTTCTTGACATATGCTTTGAAAGATATCTGTGTTTTACTGGCATGTTTAATTTTGTATTGTGACTTTGATTGCATAATTGTATTTGAGATATCACACTTTTACGAGTAATTATGATTTTAAATTCTGTGAATGTGTTTTTGGATAAATTAAGATTTCAGATAAATTATGATTTTGGATTGAACTGTGATTGGAGTATGTAGTTGTGATTTATGATTTGTGTTTTGCGTACATCTTGTTTTGCATTGTTTTTCTAAAATATTACTTTTGAGAAATAAATTTATAAACCATGTTTTGTTGTTTTTATCTTTGGGAAATGCTAAGTTCTTTAGGTTACTTCATCTTAGTTTTTTCTTATAAATCTTTGGGCTTTAAGTAATACGGTACCTAAAGAATCTCATATTTTATCTGGTTATTTTATTATTTAATATAAAACTAACTTTTAATCATTATTATTATCTTTAGAAACTTTGATGCATTTGAGAATTATGGTTATTTCAGTATATAAATATTTTTCTTACATTTGAATATTTTATTTGAATCACCTGACTATAATATTATTTTAATAAGTTTTGAGATAATGAATTTGACAACAGAAGCAAAATCAATTTCAATAATCACATTAGTCTAACCATTGGAATCAACACATTTTAAACCTTCCATAATTGCAAGAGCCTCGGCAGAGGCTGAATCCGGGCAAACAAGAGGCACAGAGTGGTCCACCGAGGAAGGAACACGAAGAATCACGAGCGATGACGCCTGCAGCAGCACCCCTTGACACAGGGTCAAAGGCCCCATCCATGTTAATTTTGACGAAACCAGGGGTCGGTTTCATCCATCTAGCTTTAGCGAAAGTGGGCTCAACTAGCCGGGAACGTAGGTGGAAGGTATCATTAACTGATGTATAGTCATTGAAAAGATTTTGTGCATTGGAAACAGTTAACCAAACCGGTTGGAGAGAGTTGTTATAGATGAAATTATTACGGCGGTTCCAAAGATTCCATAAGAACGTAATAAGGAACGAGAATTGATGCAAGGAAAGAAAACTAGTAACTTCAGAAAGCCACTGGTGGGGAAAGATATAAGTATTGAATAAAATTCGAGTGGACCCATTCGAATTTTAACTGAGTAAAAAGCTCAAAATTTGTGATTAACTTGTATAATTAAGTTGAGAAGCTCATAATTAACTATTTGAACCCATAAAATTAGATTTAATATCATTTTCGATCGTTTTGTGAGGTTCAAAGCGTGCATGTCTAAATGGGCTTAATAGTGAACCCGTTCGAATTTTAACCGAGTAAAATGCTCAAAATTTAAGTTTAAGCTGTATAATTTTATTTAAAAGCCTAAATTAACTATTTAAACCCATAAAATTTGATGTAATATAGTTTTGGATTATTTTTTACGGTTTAGAGCGAGCATGTCTAAATGGACTATATAGTAAACCCTTTCGAATTTTAACCGAGTAAAAAGCTCAAAATTATTGATTAAGTTGTATAATTAGGTTCAAAAACCAATAATTAACTATTTAAACCTATAAAATTTGATTTAATATCATTTTCGATTGTTTTGTAGGATTAAGAGCGTGCATGTCTAGATGGTCTTTATAGTGAACCCGTTCGAATTTTAACCGAGTAAAAATATCAAAATTAGTGATTAAGCTGTATAATTTTGTTTAGAAGCACATAATTAATTATTTCAAACTATAAAATTTGATTAAATATCATTTTTGATCGTTTTGTAGGGTGCAGAGCGTGCCTGTCTAAATGGATTTTATAGTGAACCTTTTCGAATTTTAACAGAGTAAAAAGCTCAAAATTTGTGATTAAACTATATAATTAGGTTCAAAATCGCATAATTAACTATTTGAACCCATAAAATTTGATTTAATATCATTTTCGATCGTTTTATAGGGTTCAGAGCGTGCATATCTAAATGGGTTTCATAGTGAATCCGATTGAATTTTGAGTAAAAAACTCAAAATTTGTGATTAAGTTTTATAATTAGGTTCAGAAGCCAATAATTAACTATTAAAACCCATAAAATTTGATTTAATATCATTTTCGATCGTTTTGCAGGATTCAGAGCGTGAATATCTAAATGGGCTTTATAATGAACCCATTCGAATTTTAACCGAGTAAAAATCTTAAAATTTATGTTTAAGCTGTATAATTTTGTTTAAAATCCTAAATTAACTATTTGAACCCATAAAATTTGATTTATTATGATTTTCGATCATTTTTAGGATTCAGAGCGTGCATTTCTAAATGGGCTATATAGTGAACCCGTTCGAATTTTAACCGAGTAAAAATCTCAAAATTTATGAATAAGTTATATAATTAGGTTCGAACACCCATAATTAACTATTTCAACCCAATTTTTTTTAATATCATTTTCTATCGTTTTGTAGGGTTCAAAGCATGCAAGTCTAAATGGTCTTTATAGTGAACCCGTTTAAATTTTTTTTGAAGGAAAGGGCCTCATTTACAAACTCTATAGCCAGCCACCTTGAGAGGTGAGGAGGCCCCTATGGGGAAAAGAGTACTGATGCGTCTGGTATAAGCGCAATTTGAGTGCAAGTGTACACGTCGTCAAGTAATAAAGTGATAAGCATTTATCGAGTATCGTCTCCATAGGGATTGATATACTTAATATGCTACCTTTTCTTTTCTCACTCTGCAATAAAATAAAAGACACAAATTATTGGGATTGAATTATAACTAAGAAAACTAATTAAAACAATAAAGATAAATGATCAAGAAATCAAGGATGGAAAAGTGGGACAGGATCCAGTTGTGTAGTATTGTGGATTCAATTGACTTGTTTTTGTCCAATGCAATTACACAACACTGCTTCGATAGTACTGCAGATACTGCCTCGGCAACATTGGTGCTCCTCTGCTGCGACAATCTCTTACTCTTGGGCAGAGGTATCAAAGTTCAGCAAAGTGTCCGTAAGTGACTCAGCTCATATCTGAGTCAGGGTGCTGTTGATGCCCGGTCCTTGACGATACCTCTCGGCGTAAATCAAAGATAACCACCAACCAATCCCACATTTCTTTTAGCTGCTGAAACTCTTAACCTATCTCCTAGTGCCTCCACAAGAGTATAGGCCGACTTAGTGTCTACAACACCGTACTTATCCCTTTCATGAATCTACACCTCTCGATGCTAGATAAATAGATTACTTGCAAACTTCCCTCTCGGGCTTGGATACAAGAACAAAGAATGGCAATAGGATAAGCAAACTTTGATTTTATTATTGCATAAGAAACAAGAAACAAAGTACAATATCCTCTCACAAATACTCGACAACTTTTACCTAATTATAACAGGTATTTGCACTGCTGCAGGTGTACCAATGGAAGTTACAGAAGAATTCACAACCCAAAGGCAAGGATGGAAAAGGGAGTTTTGCCACAAAGTCATGCAAATAAATCAAGCAGAACCAGTCCAAGCAACTTCCCAATCTTACACTACTGATACAAATATCGGGACCCAGTACACGACAGACATACCAGCTATATCCCACAGCACTACCGCGGTGGATCCCTACCAAGAAGTACTTCAGAGGATGGCAGCCATGGATCTACGAAAGCAACGATACATGGAGTACTAGTGGGATTTTAACACAGCTGATAAGTGCTCAATTCACTATCACTTTTTACACCTTTCGTGAGCAATAATCACTCAATCTACACCTATTTGGACTAAAACATGAACTTAATATGAGATATTTAGGTACTTTGCTTTTGTGACTTATAAAAATGATATTTATAGAAAATACAAGCTTTACTGCACCTTTGTGCATTTGCAGGTAAATTTGAGGCCACGGCAGCAACTGAGGCCACGATAGTACCTGAGGAGAAAAATGAGCTGGATGTTTTGAGACAAACAAAACAAGAATCGGAGCTGGGAAACGCATAGAAAGTCCAAGGTAAAGGCCACGCGGGAAAAGAATACTTGTGGGAATAAACTAGGAAATAAAACAAATATCTTTTATTTATGTACTTAACTTGTGTTCTACTCCAAGTTGTATTTCTACTTAGGAAAGGTTTACTCTAGGCCAAGCCTATATAAACCATAGCCGTCCAAGGATAAGAAACAAGAGAGCCAGAAAAGCGAGAAAAAGTCACTTTAGATATTAGATTTTTCTTTGTTTTTCGTTATGTTCTACGTTCTTTAAGGCTTAGGTGAAAGTTGATGAGTATTAGTGAGAAGAGATTGAACTTTTTTTTCTTGTTTCAATGCAATAAAGTATCAAGGTTTGCTTATTCTTTGTCATTCATTGTTCTTGCATTCAAGCTCGGGAGAGAAGTTTGTGAGAAATCTATTTATCTAATATCGGGAGAGTTAGATTCACGAAAGGAATAAGTACAATATTTTTCTATTTAGAAAATACTAACTCGGCCTAGGGATAGGTTAGAGTTTCATCGGCTAAAAGAAGTGTGGGATTGGTTGGTGATTATAATTGATTCACGTCGGGAGGTATAATTAAGGACTAGTCATCAATAGTACTTCTACTTAGGGATTAGCGGAGTCATCAGAGGACACTTTACCGAATCTTGGTAAAAGTCTACCCAAAAGCAAGGGATTCCTGCAGCGGACGTAGCTCATCACTATCGAGGCTGTAAAACTGTAGTGTTGTCAAGGCAGTGTTGTGTGATTGCATTGGACAGAAACAAGTCAATTGAATCCACAATACAACACAATTGGATCCTGGCTACTTCCTTAATCTGATTATTTTCTCATTATTTAGTTTTCTTTCTTATTCAAGTTATTTAGTTTACTTCAGAATACTCAATTTCATCTATGTTTTTATTTTATTTCTTTTACAGAGAAAGAAGATGAAAGAAGGCATATTGAGTAGACCAATCCCCGTGGAACAATATTCGATAATACTTATCACTTTATTACTTGCATCGTGTACACTTGCACTAATTGCGCAACCCATTTTACACGTAACAAGTTTTTTGCGCCATTGTCGGGGATTGACAACTAATTTTTTTCTTTATTTTCTTGTTTTTAGTTATTTTTATTTTTATTTAACTTCAGTTTTTACTGGGGTATGACCAAGGAAAACCCAAGCAATCCTTTTTACGATATAGATCCAAAGATTGAATGCACGCGTCAAAGGTTGAGAAGACAAATCTGAGAAGTTATGGTAAATAATCCAGCTGAGTAGAATTTACCCGCCAGTAATAGAGGCCTTCTGTCGCCACCACTTCCGTGGTAGCTCACTGTTTGAGATTTCCTAGAAGAGGATTTAAATGGGTTAAATCCAAGAGTTGTTACACCAAAAATCGAAGCAACCCACTTTAAACTAAAACCTTTCATGTTCAGTATGCTCAATATTATTGGACAGTTTAGTGGGTCTTTAACTGAAGATGTCACGCAACATCTCAAGTCATTCATGGAGATCTGTAATTCATTCAAAATCCAAGGATTCCATGAAGATGTTTTGAGATTGAAACTATTTCCCTATTGACTGAGAGATAGGGAAAAAACTTGGTTAAATAGCATTCCAGCAGGATCTATAGAATCTTGGAGTAAACTATGTCGTGATATCATTAAACGTTTTAACCCTACAAATTTATATGATCGTATACGTAACGAAATTACTTCCTTTCGGCAGGCAGATGATGAACCAATGTATGAGGCATGGGAGCGCTATAGGGAGCTACTGCATAAGTGTCCTTTACATGGATTTCCATTATGGACACAAGTGACCATGTTTTACAATGCAACCAATACCCCAACAAGAATGATGTTAGATGCCTTTCCAGCGGGACACTCTTTGATAAAAAACCGGAGGAAGCTATAGAAATTTTGAAAAGCTCGCAATGAATGACTTTCAATTCCTTACATCTAGGCGAGGAAGATTAAGACGCTAGCTACAGTGAATGAGTTAGAAACATCCAATTCAGTGACAGAGCAATTGGCCTCTCTTACTAAGATGGTTCAAAACTTACAAATGCAAAATAATACCCATGAGGTTAAGGCAATAGATTCTTTCTGTAATTTATGTGGAGGTAATCATAGCTCTTCTGAATGCACGCAGAATCAAGAATCTAGCTTTTATGTTGGAAACTACAATCGGAAAAATATGATGTCCAACAAATACAATCCTGTATGGAAAAGGCATCCCAACTTCTCATGGAGTAATCCCAACAATGCGCTGAATCCAACTACTCAACCCTCAGGTTTTCAGCAACCAATACAAATGCAACATTTGCCGTAGCAGTAGGTACAACAATCACTGTCGCAGCAGAAGATGCATCAGTAGCAGCCTGTATGTTCACTGGAAAATTCTCTAAAGGCTTTTATGATGAAAACAGAATCATACATGGCAGAGAAAGCAACTTTATTAAGAGAACTGATGCACTCATAAACAAAACTGAGATGAGGTTGCAGAATCAAGAGGCAACAATTAAATCACTGGAAACTCAAGTTAGGTAGTTTGCTCTAAATCTGAACACTAGACTACAAGGAGGATTACCCAGCAATACTGAAGTTGAAAAGAGAATGAGACATGAGCAATGTAAGGCAATTACTACTAGGAGTGGCCTATAACTTAAAGAGATATCAGGCAGTCCAGCAGATAAAGTCCCACTAGTAGGACAAGAAGAAACAAATAAAGAGGACTTGGATGTTGAACTAAGTAATCATGCCACAACTATCCCAGAAAAAAGGCAATGCCTCGGTAGAGAAATCGGCAGTCCTTCGACAAGCCACCGAGACAACAAAAGAACCAGTGATACCATGTATTAAATTCCAGACCAATGAGACACTAGAGGAGATGTGACCAACACCACCTTTCCCACAAAGGTTAAAAAGGCATAAGCAGGACTATCAATTTAAAAAGTTCTTAGACATCTTGAAGCAAGTCCACGTTAACCTGTTATTTGTTGAGGCAATAGAACAAATGCCGAATTATACTAAATTCTTAAAAGACATTGTGTCTAAAAAAAAAAGCTTGGTGAGTTTGAAATAGTGGCTATAACTGAAGCATGCATGGCAATGCTTCATAATCGCATGCCTCCCAAATTGAAGGATCCTGGATGTTTCACTATACCTTGTGCGATAGGAAATCATTATTAAGGAAATGCCTTATGCGACCTTGGAGCAAGGATAAATTTGATGCCTATATTCGTCTTCCAAAAGCTTAGAATAGGACGGACAAAACCTACAACCGTGATGCTCTAATTAGCGGATAGATCATATGTGCAACCTAATGGAAAGATCGAGTATATATTGGTAAGGATGGATAAATTTATTTTTCCAGTTGACTTTCTTGTTCTTAATTGTGAAGCAGATGACAATGCACCAATCATCCTGGGGAGACCTTTTCTAGCTACTGGATGCATTCTTATAGATGTGGAAAAAGGAGAATTGACAATAAGGGTTAACGAACAACAAGTCAAACTCAATGCTTTCCAAAATTTGAAAAGACACGATGATCTAGTAGAGTGCCAGGTTATCTACACCACAGATTCAGGCAACAAAATACCCTATCTCAGCAATCACTGCCTCGGTAATAAGCTCAACACCAAACCACAGATCTGCCTCGATAGTAATGTTAATGATTGTTGCAGTAGAGTCTTAGACAGTGTTGAAACACCAGAGGTGGAGGAAGTCAATTGCATAGCACACTTTCCAGGCAAACTCAAGTCCAAATGTTCAAACCCACATGGTGCAATAATGATCAAAATACAAAGGGAAGAGCATGAATTCAAAATGAATGGCCAACATCTGAAGCACTATTCTGGCCAACATGATTTGAGAAATATAGAGACCATCACTTTAGAAGATGCACTCGCATACACTCCTCCCGTGACATAATCTTTTTATCGTCTCTTTATTTTATTTTTAGAATCAGTTTTAGTTTAGAGTTAATCTTTTTATTTTTGCTTCTTTTTAATTTAATTTTTGATTGATGTTTAATTTTTTAGGATAGTAAGCAAGAATGAAGGTGAAGTAGTTCTTAATAGAAAATCTGCCACCGTGGAAGTGCACAATGTCAGGGTCGCTGTAGTTCCAACAGGCAGAACAGTGTAACGGCTAGTCTGCCGAAATCTTTGTCGCACCAGTAAAGGCTAACGGCTACAAAATGGCTAGTTGATTCAAAACGGCTACAAGGCTGAGGCCTATATAAACACATTCTCCCTCTTGAATTATTCACTCTTACATTCTTGAATCTTTAGAATTATTTACTCAATCTTTCTCTTGTATTATTCTTTGCTTATATCCAAGTTATCTTAACATTTTTAGAAACTCTACAAGATCATCTCCAAGATCTTCAGAAACTCTCCACTGCTTATCCATGGTTACTTACAATAGATTCGCACCCGTTGTTGTTGAAGAATGCTTCAACAGATTTTTCATTGCTAAGCAATTATGGGAAGAACAAGGATTACTTGTTCGATAGAATAAAGTACCAAGAATGACAAATCTTTTTCCTGCAAACTGCCCAGGCCAATGCAAAAATGGTGCGGGAATTCTACGCACATGGGCCAAGAAAGGACTCACTGTACGTCTACTACCGAGGTAGACCAATCCGACTTGATGCCGAGACAATCAATCTATTCTACGGCCTCTACCCTGCTCGCGATGACCACTCAACATTCATAGAGGACATCAGCAATGAAGACTATAAATTGATCAAAAACGACCTTCGCTACGACAATACCAATTGGGAAACCGGTGCCCAAAGAGGTTCCGTGGCAAGGCAGAACTTAAGGCCCGAGGCCAAGTTGTGGAACACATTCGTCAAAAGATGCCTCATCCTAACATCTCACAACATCACGGTCAACCGAAGAAGATTGGTTCTTATCCAATCCATCATCAACAAAAGAATGATCAGCATGGGAGAGTTGATCTTACGAGAATCTACGAGTGCGGTAAGAAGGACAAAGGACCATTATATTTTCCATGTTTAATTATGGGTATTTGCACTATTGTAGGTGTACTAATGGCAGTTATGGAAGAATTCACTGCCAAAAGGCGCGGGTGGACAAGGAATTTTGCCAGAAGGTTATGCAAATAACCCAGGCAGAACCAGTCCAAGCAACTCCATAACAATTCACTGTTGATACAACTGTCGAGGCCCAGTACACAGCAGACATACCTACTGCTACCCACAACACTGCCGCAGCAGACCCCTACCAGGAAGTACTTCATAGGATGGTAGCCATGGACCTACGACAGCAACGATACATCGAGTACTAAAGAGACTTCAACAATACATTAGCCCAAATGATGCTTAAAAATTTTCCAAGTCAATGGGTGCAGTTTCCAAAGTTCCCTCCAAACATGTTCGTCACAGCTGCACCATATACAGAGACCACTCCTACACCAGGAGGACCACGTCCATTCTTCCCTACTGGACCACAACAACAATTTTATGCTTCTGGACCATCTCAGCCAACAAAGCCCGCCGCGGCATCTTTAGCCAGCCGATGGCCATCCAAGCGGAGAGCAATCTTCAGCATTCCACCAGGATCCCCCATCATCATGGAAAGTATCTTGGCAGAGATAGATGTGTACGTGCATCAAACTTCAACCGTTGTTGGGCCAAGTACTCAACATGCCTGGGCAGACGCAATGAATGTTGAAGACGATGGCGGGACATATATTATACCCACTAAAAAAATTGCCGAAGAAGAAGAGTGATAAATGCTCAACTCACTATCACTTTCTATACTTCTCATGGGCACTTATCATCAAATCTACACCTACTTGAACCAATGCATGGGGTTCATATGATATATTTTGGGATTATGCTATTAAAGAATATACTTGTAAAAAATATGTACTTTATTGCATTTTCTTATTTGTGTAGGAACAAGTATTGCCGAGACAGCAGAAGGAGGCCGAGGCAAGACCTGATGCCGAGGTAGTAGAGAAGAAAAAGGCAATATGGCTGACAGTTAAAAGAGAATATTGATGAGAGCATTGCTGAGCAAGAAGCCCAAGATTCAGAGTTTAACAACACAAGAAAAGCCCATGGACAAGGCCACACGGGATTAAACCTTCTAGAAGATCAAACTTGGAAATATTTAACCTATGTGCATAACATGTTCTCTACTCCAAGTTGTACTCTAATTAAGAAAGGTTTAGGCCAAGCCTATATAAAGGCATAGCCGTCCTAGGGTTTGAGAGAGGCGAAAATTAGAGAGAATTAGATAGACATATTTTGAGAGAGTCTTAGGAATAATTCTTCTCATCATGTTCTAAGTTTTCTTAGGGTGTTGGTGAAGGTTGTTAAGTATTTGTGAGAGTAGATTGTATTTTGATTCTTATTTCAATAAAATAAAATATCGAAGTTTGCTTACTCTTTTCTATTCTTTGTTCTTGCATCCAAGCCCGGAAGGAAAGTTTATAAGTAATCCTTTTGTCTAAACTCAGGAGAGTTAGACTCACAAAAGGAGTAAGTGCGGTATTCACTTAATTGATAATACTAACTTGGCCTAGGGATAGGTTAAGAGTTTCATCGGCTAAAAGAAGTGTGGGATTGGTTGTTGGTTATAATTGATTAACGTCGTAAGGTATCATCAAGGATTGACCTTCAACAGCGTTTCAACTTAGGTATAAGCGAAACCATACAAGGACACTTTGCCAAAATTTGGTAAATCTGCCCAAGAACAAGGGATTGTCGCGGCAGAGGATATTGTCACTACCGAGACAGTATCTGCAGTACTAACGAGGTAGTGCAATGCAATTGCATTGGAACAAGAAGCAGATCAATCGAATCCACAATAAGAAACAACTGGATCCTACCCCTTTCTCTATCATAATTTTTATTACCTTAGTTAGCTTAGTTTATTAGTTAATTCGATTTCAAATTAATTTGTGTTTTTACTTTTCTTTTATAGAAGCAAGAAGACCAAAGGAAACATATTAAGTATATCAATCCCTGTGGAGACGACATTCGATGAATGCTTATCACTTTATTACTTGACGACGTGTTCACTTGCACTTAATTGCGCATCTTTTAGCACGCATCAAAGAGGGAGAAGAACTTGACGCACCTTTGCAAAGAACACCACCTACCAGAGTTCAGCCGCCCGACAAGCCAAAACTCAGCCATCACCATCACCAAAAATGAAACAATCAGCAGCAAGGCCTCGGAAACTGATTGTTACCAGCAGCTCTTCGGAGTCCATTTAATCTTTACATACTTATGTTGTTTTTATATCTTTACTTGTTCATTTTTATATTGTTTTTTTGTTTCCTGTTGTGTGCATTGATATAAACATTGAGGGCAATGCTCTGTTCGAGTTTAGGGTGTAGATCCACTGTCGAGGTAATTCACTGTTGTTTTAAGAAAAGAACATTAATTCTAAGTCTACTTGTCTTGAACTTAGAGTTTGTCTAAGAAAGCCTTTAATCAAACTTGTCCACAAAAACTCACATACTCACAAAATCTTATACCTTGATTCCAGGTAAGTCCGTGGGTAGTCGAAAGGTTAAGGCTTAAAATAGGCATAGTTATGGTGGGGAGAATAGATGAAAGCGTAAGACCAATAAAGAATAAGGTTTGGCAATTTGATGGTTTGCATTTCTTGAGGACAAACAATAGTTCGAGTTTAGGAGGGTGATAAGTGCTCAATTCACTATCACTTTTTACACCTTTCATGGACAATAATCACTCAATCTACACCTACTTGGACTAAAGCATGAACTTAATGTGAGATATTAAGGTACTTTGCTTTTGTGACTTATAAAAATGATATTTATAGAAAATGCAAGCTTTACAATATCTTTGTGCATTTGCAGGTAAATCTGATGCCACGGCTGCAACTGAGGCCACGGAAGTACCTGAGGACACCTACTTAGACTAAAGTATGAACTTAATGTGAGATATTTAGGTACTTTGCTTTTTTTACTTATAAAAATGATATTTATAGAAAATGCAAGCTTTACTGCACATTTGTGCATTTGCAGGTAAATCTGATGTCGCGGCAGCAACTAAGGTCACGATAATACCTGAGGCCGCAACAGCACCTAATGAACAAGTACCGATATTGTAGGCGATCTGAAGAGAAAAATGAGATGGACATTTTAAGACAAGAAGCACAAGAATCGGAGTTGAGAAACGCATAGAAAGTCAAAGTCAAAGTCAAAGGCCACGTAGGGAAAGAATCCTTGTGGGAATAAACTAGGAAATAAAACAAATATCTTTTATTTATGTAGTTAACTTGTGTTTTACTGAAAGTTGTAATCCTACTTAGAAAAGGTTTGCCATAGGCCAAGCCTATATAAACCATAGCAGTCCAAGGACAAGAAAAAAGAGAGTCAAACAAGAGAGAAGAAGTCACTTTAGATTTTAGAGTTTTCTTTGTTTTCCATTATGTTCTAAGTTCTTTAAGGCTTAGGTGAAAGTTGAAGAGTATTAGTGAGAAGCGATTGAACTTTGTTTTCTTGTTTCAATGCAATAAAATATCAAGGTTTGCTTATTCTTTGTTATTCATTATTCTTGAATTCAAGCTCGAGAGAGAATTTTGTGAGAAATCTATTTATCTTATATCGGGAGAGTTAGATTCACGAAAGGAATAAGTGCAGTATTTTTCTATTCAGAAAATACTAACTCGGCCTAGGGATAGGTTAGAGTTTCATTGGCTAAAAGAAGTGTGAGATTGGTTGGTGATTATAATTGATTCACGCCGGGAGGTATCATCAAGGACTAGTCATCAACAGTACTTCGACTTAGGGATTAGCGGAGTCATCAGAGGACACTTTGCCGAATCTTGGTAAAAGTCCACCCAAAAGCAAGGGATTCCTGCGGCGAACGTAGCTCATCAATATCGAGGCAGTAAAACTACAGTGATGTCGAGGCAATGTTGTGTGATTGCATTGGACAGAAACAAGTCAATTGAATCCACAATACAACACAACTGGATCCTAGCCACTTCCTTAATCTAATTATTTTCTCATTATTTAGTTTTCTTTCTTATTCAAGTTATTTAGTTTACTTCAGAATACTCAATTTCATCTATGTTTCAATTGATCTTCTTCTTTGTCCAATCCAATCACACAACACTACTTCGACAGTACTACAGATACTGCCTCGGCAACATTGGTGTTCCTCTGCCGCGACAATCTCTTGCTCTTGGGCTGTAATACCATAACCATAGCTTAGAAGTTAAGGACTAAATAAATTAAATTAGAGCTTAATAAAATTCAAATTTTAGTGACTAAATTGAATAAATTTGAAAATTAGAGGTCAATTTGAAAAGGGACCAAAAAGTGAAAATTCAAAAGAGGTGAGATTGCATGTAAGTTTTTAAGAAGTTGGTGGCCTTAGACACATGGCAAAACACCATGTGGCCAGCCACCCCTTGTCCATAATAATAGATTTGTTTAAATTAAAAAAAATAAGAAAAGGGGAAAATGATGATTATATGTCATAGTGGGAGAGAGAAAGTTCTATTTGTCATCTTCTTCACCCATTTCTTCCCTCTTGGCCGGCCATGGGAGAGAGTTTGAGAGAAAAAGTTTGCTTGTCTTGCATGTGAGATTTTAAGGGAGATTTTGAAGGTTTGAAGCAAGATTCTTGATTAGGGAGGTCAAACAAGCAAGGTAAGGTATTTTTCTTCTTCTAAGCTTAGCTAAAAATGTAGTTGAAGGTTGTTAACTTGAAATCCATGGCTGAAAATTTAATATAGTGTTCTTAGTTAGCTTATTTTTAAGTTAGAAGTTGAATGCATGTTGCTGGAAAATACATGTTATATTTGTTAAGTTTTTGAGCTTAAGGACTAAGTTGCATGGGTTTGGAAATTGTAGGGACTGATTTATGGTTAAATTTAGGAAGGGTTTTGATGTTAGGATGATTAAAATATTCATATGTGGATTGATTTGGGGTGAAAAGAAGCATGAGAAACTTGTTGCTAGAAAATTAAGTGATAAATGTGGTTTTGGACTGTTTTGCAAGAATTGAGAAATTGGTGGACTTATTTGTTTTGGTTGAATCTGGAAATTTAATATTTAATTTATAGGATAATGATTTAAGAGTGAGGAAATTAAATTGTAGGTGTTTTGGTTGAAAAGATGAAGGAAAGGAAGTGTTAGAATTGGTAAAGTGCTTTGGACTAGCTTATAAGTGATATTTTAGTAGCTTCATGGATTGAGCTGAAAACTCTTTTTAAATGCCAAATTAAAAATGTTTGTATAGGTAAAATATGCTTAAAATTTAGTCTACTAAAGTTTACAAATGTTGGATGAGTTGAATTGGTTTTTAGGTTGATGAATCTTGAAGTAGAATTGATGTAGGTGAAATCTATCCAAAATAGGCCTTGTTCTGGACAGTAACTTCAAAAAATTACCTAAAATAATTTACAAGGAATTTAGGGCTGGAATTGAGCAGTCTAGAACTTGGATGAGTCTAGTTTAATTAGAAAAAAACCTCACCTCGTTTTCCCTTGTAAACTAGGAGATATAAGAGAAACAAAAAGATTGGTCCAGACTGTCCCGAAACAGCACTGCCTTGTCTTTAAATTGAAAACTGGTATTGATGGGTTTGTAGGAAAAATTCAAGCTTTGTATGGTTCAAAATATGGTTTCGTTAGCTTTCCAACGAAGTAAAGTGGACAATTTTTGGACATGTGGATCAAAAGATAAAAATAGTTTAGTGAGCATTGTACAATCTGTCCAGGAATGTAACCTTACTGTTTTGGTTGTTTTGGAGTTGTTAATTATGAAATGTGTAGTTCGAATGTATTTTGATGATGTGTCAGTGCTTTTGTGTGTTTTAGAGGCTTCTAAAGAATTGGATAGTGAGGAAGAGCTGAGGCAAGAGCTTGCCAAAAGAAGGAGCAAGGGGCCAATCATCCATAATCCCTAGGAGTTTCGCTTGGATTGTTTGTGAGTGTGACTTTCTTTGGGGTTGGGACTAGGTCCTAACCCAATTCTGATTTTTGGTTGTTTATGATTAAACCGGTATAAAATATGACTTAATACAAACTTGGCTAATCTTTAAGGGAAGAGTGAAATGCTATGAAAACTTGTTTGTTGCCATGTTACTTGTTAGCATGTTGATTGAATATGTATTGCTTATTAAGTAATTGTTTTGGTTTGTTCATACCCATGCATTGCATATGCCGAGGTATGAATGGCATGCTTAAGCTTGGGACGCAAGGTACGTGTACATGCATTTGTTCCATGCAATTAAAGTTCTGATTTTTGCTTGTGCTTAGCATGTTTGATATAATGTATAAGGAATGGCATGAAATGAATTTTTATGAGCCTAGGCATAATGGCCTAAGAGGCTTGGCCTATGAGGACCGTGTTATTGAAATAATAATGAATATTAGATTGATATGCTTAAATTGATAATCGATAACCTTGGTAGCTAGTTAGTTAGATAGGAGGGCATGCCTTAGAATCTAGAGCTCATTGTATCGGGTAGGACTTCGGTCCGGGGCAATTGGCCCTTATTGGCGACAGTTGGAGGGTACGTTTTTGGTCATTGGCGACAGTAGGAGGGTTTGACCAGCACTATAGGTGCATATTTTGACGACAGTTGGTTGGAGATTCGATTATCTTCTAGCTAAATACCAATGTGGTTGTAATGATTTAATTAACTTGAACTTGAATTGCACTATATTTGTTAGTTAAATGTAAGCATGATTACTTCGTATGAAAATGCATTTGTTATTGGATTGTTACATGTATTTGGATTGGTATATATTGAATATTGGATTGTTACATGTATTTGGATTATTGTACATTGAATATTGGATTGTTACGTGTAATCGGATTGTCAAATGTTGAACCTTGGATTGAATTGTTATATATTGATTTGGAATACGTGTACTTGAACTTGGTATGTTATGGTATATGTGAACTTACTTGGCATATGATACATGTTTGGATTGTCTTGGATTGTTTTGATTTCTTTTTTTTGTTACCTCACTAAGTACCTTATGTACTTACCCCCGGTCCCTTCGCTCTTCCCAAACATTTCAGGTCGATCGATTAATAGCTCGGTCCTGGATTTCTGTCGTTCGGATCTACAGCAGCACAAGCCATGTATGTTTCTTTTTGAGATCTCCTTGTGGTGGCTAGTCTTGTTTTGTTAGACCATGCATTTTGATTACTTTAGACGGTTTGTATATAGTAAATCATTTTGGTAGCTTGGGGCTTAGTTTTGTATAACTTAGAATGATAACACATTTGATATGTTTAATACGTATGTATATTTTTGTAATGGATTGCATGCTATGGAATGAAATGGATGAATTATTGATATTGTCATATGGAATGGACCAGTGAATTATAGAACTATTGAATGAACAATAGGCTTCGAAAATATTTAATAGTGAATATAAGTTGTTAAGTGGTTTAAAGGCCTAGTAATAGGAAAAGTTTTAAATTACCCCTAAAATTGGTACTTTCAAGTTAGGTTAAGTTGGTAAACCATCGTTCGGGCCGGGTTATCGGAGTGCTCAAGGACCGGTGACGCCCCTTTCCTACCGGCCCGGGGTAGGGGTGTCACACTTGGTTGGTATCAGAGCGTTTAGGTTAGGATTCTAGGACTAAAACCGAGTCCGCATGCATCATATAGGATCGAACTATGCCACCTAGGAGTTATATATAATAATGTGCTTGTGCTTGCTCGATCTAAACTCTTTCTTGTTTGCTTGTCAACAGTATAATGTCCGATACGAGGTTGGTGGTGGTTGACCCGAATCCCGCAGCCTCTTCGACTGACGGAGATAGTGTGGAGATGGGTTAGAACCCTCCGCAACAAGCTCCACCTCCTTCGCCCCCTGTTGCTCCTCAACCGGGAATTCAAGGAGTTCAGAACGTCCAGCAGGAATGTCTTCTTAGCATGAAGGAGATGTTCGATCAGCTTCTAGTGAATCTGAAGCAGAATCAGCAAGATGCTCATGCCCCTGATGCGCCCAATTGTGCTCCAATCGAGCTTATACATTTCCGGATGTTAGTGAGGAGAAACCAGAGGATGCAGAGTATTGGTTAGAATGTACTACTCAGATTCTGACCAAGCAGCTCCATTGTTCGGACGAGCACAAGTTAGAGTGTGCCATAGCCCTCTTGGCCGATGAAGCTCTGAGTTGGTGGGAAACCACTATATTGACTGCCCCGGCGGAAGCTGTTACATGGAAATTCTTCGTCGAGAAATTTAAAAAGAAATATATCAGTGAGTGATATCTAGCCGAGCGCTAGAAGAAGTTCTTGTATCTGAAACAAGCCAACCGGCCGATCGAGCAGTATGTGGCCGATTTCTACAAATATTGTAAGTATGGCTCCGAGTATATTAAGATCGAGGAAGAAAATGCCGGAAATTCACTGATGGTCTTAACGATGAGTTAAGCCCAATGTTTACGGCCCTTAGGATTACCGACTTCTAGAACTTGGTGAATCGGGCCATTGCGACAGAGACAAAGATGAAAGCTTCCGAGAAACGCAAGGGTGGTAGTTCCTGGAAGGACAAACGAGCAAGAACCGATGATAGGCCTCAGTGGAAGAACAAGAACTCAAGGACTTTTACTAAGAAACAAACTATAAGGCTAGGTGAGTGTGTGCATTTTATGGACAAGATTGATTCAAGACTTTCTTAGATAAACTCTAAGTTCAAGACAAATAGAATCTTGGACTAAAGATGTCTCCTTAAAACAACAAGTCTTGAGCCAATTTCGGGTGCCTCAAGATATGCGTTTTCTATTTTCTTCTTTTTCTTATTTATTCTTTTTCTTATTAACCACCAATTTAGCATACTAGAGCCACTTGCGGGCACCTCTAGCACGAAGGAGAGCAAAACTAGAGTCGGTGATAGGCACCTCTAGTTATTTTTCCAAAAGGTTCTAAGTCTTTATCACCTAAGTTTATTAAAAGAACTTCTGAATCAAACAAGTCCAAAAAGTGTTTATTTTCTTTCTAACCCTAAAGCAAGCTTCTAAGTTATATTCCATGAGTATCCTATGGTTATCCCTTCAAAACAGAACTTGGTCATGGTAAGAAGAAAGATTTCTATTGCCTTAAAGGAGTAAACTAAAGCAAAGCTAACGTAGGGCAGTGCAAGATTACAAACATAAATTCAAGAAAAGAAAATATAAAAAAATTCAGAAAAAAAAATTTACTCCTTTTTTTCATGGTAATGTAGCGGTAGTGGTTAGCCTCGGCAGTGCTTCGGCACCTACAGTCTCCCTCAAACTCAAACCGAGCATTGTCCTTAATGATTAAAATATATAGCATGCAAAAGAAAACAAGGATAGTTAAACAGCAGGGATTAAAGAGATTCTGATTGTGATTCAGAAGAGCTGCTTGAAGTAGCTGCCCTCCTAGGTATTCCTGCCGATGCTTTCTATCTTGATCCTTGTCCTGGTTATTGCTGTATTTTTGCTTGTCGGGGCGGCTGTACTCTAGTGGGTGTATGTTTCTGCAGTGAGATCGTGACTTTATCTCCTTCTTCTTCATCGTCTGTATGCATCACTTCTATTTTTCCTTCAGCCTCGACAGTTGGTATTCTCTCTTGGGTATGCGATGAGCTCTCATAGATATACTCGTCAATCTGCCTAGAGAGACTATCTTCAGAAAAAATGCCTGTGTAGATAGGATTCTGTGATGGAGAGTTGAAGACGGCTCTCCTTTTTGATGGTCGCCTGCTACTGGATGATGTGGCAGTCGTGCCTGCAGGTCTGGATAGGCCAACCGCGTGAAACTGTTATTGTGGCCTAGCGGTAAAGAATGGTCTAGGCCCTGGAGCAGGTATTGTCTCTGTGTACGGTGCGGCAGTGACAAAAACGTTGGGAGGGAATTCTGGAAACTACATTCCATGGGTTGGAAAATTCTGGATCAGTATGTTGGCAAGAGTGTTGCTGAAATCTCTCTGATATTTCATATATCGTTGTTGGCGCAGGTCCATATCTGACATCCTCTGCAAAATCTCCTGATATGGATTTGCTGCGGTAGTGGCTTGGGCATGGTCAGGTGCTTCTGACGTATACAGCCCTCCGACAGTAAAGTCAGCAGTGAATTGTTGAGGCGTTTCCTGCACTGGGTCTGCTTGGATGATCTGCATCACTCTGTGGTAGAATTCTTTTGTCCAGCCTTGCCTTTGTGTTGTGTATTCATCAGTTGCTTTTATAGGGACACCTGAAGCAATGCATAGGGCAGAGATTAAACTAGGGAAATATAATGGACCTCGTTCTTTTTTACCGCAATCATATATTTCCTGAAGAATGATCTCTCCAACATTGATGGTCCTTTTTTTGATGATTGAATGAATGAGCAACAATATTTTTCTATCAACTGTGCTATTGTGGGAGGTAGGCATGAGGCGTCGCTTGACAAATGTGCACCAAAGCTTGGCTTCGGGTTTAAGACTGAGCCTTGTTACACAACCTCTATGGGCACCGGTTTCCCATAGAGTGTTGTCGTAGCAAAGTTCGTCCTTTATGGCCTCGTAATCCTCGGTATTGGCTGCAAATTCAACATGTTCATCGCGTATGGGGATAAGGTCGTAGTAATTGTTGATTGTCTCAGCATCAAGCTTTATTGGCTTGTCCCGGCAGTAGACGAACAGTGTTTCCTTGTTCGGGCAATATGCATAGAATTCTCTCACAATCATGGTATTTGCTATGGGAGGTTGGAGGCAAAATTTTTCTCAATCTTGGTCTTCGATCTTGTCGAACAATAATTGGTCGATGCCATAGTTTTCTTCAATGGTGTGCTGGAATCCTTATTCCTCCCATAATTGTCGTGCAACAAAAGACCTTTGGAATCTTTCTGCTATGATGTTATTAGCAAAGTGTCTGTATGCTGCCATGGATGATTTGAATGTTGATGAGATGTTCTTGAAAATAAGTCGTAAGAATGTGGGTAAGAATGCAGAGAGTTCTAAAAATAGTGAGAGCAAGATTGTTCAAGATAACAAGATTAGCAGGAATGTAAGAGTAAATAATGCACAGTAATGAATCTGCTTATATAGGCTATAAAAATATGACTGTTAAAAATATAGTCGTTAGGCATTTACTGCCTTGATGCAAAAATACTGCCGCGGTGGATTTCTTGGTAGAGATTCGTTATACTGTTTCTTCCCATTAGTAGTTCTGCGATTCTGACACAGTGTAATGCCGAGGTAGCAGACTTCCTGTTGTGGTATAATTTTTCATGCATTCATAGCTTTATTCTAAAAAAACATAAAAAATACTGAAAAGAAAACATACTAACATAAAATACTAAAAATACTAATATATAAGCTAATCCTAATATAATAATTAAGATTGAAGGGAAGAGATTATGTTACTTGTGGAGTGTATGTGAATGCATCTCCCACTTTCATTCTCTCTTGCTGGCCCGTATCTTTCTTCACGAGTTGGCCAGTCTCTTTAGTGCATTCGGCTCCTTCTTTGGGTTTTATTCTTTTACTGAACAGTCTGCCGAGCGTGCTGCCCAGGTAGGATGTTTTAATACCTTTATTCGGTGTATGGAGAGCCTTACATTCTACTAGAGCGTCTGAGTATGGAAGATTATGGAAGGCATTCAACTTGACTTGTTGATCATTTATCCGCATTGTGAGCTCGCCATTTTCCACATCAATGATGGTGCATCCAGTAGCAAGGAAAGGTCGACCCAATATGATCGGTGCATTGTCGTGGCCTCACAGTCAAAGACAAGAAAATCGGCAGGAAATATAAACTTGTCAACTTTCACCAGAATGTCCTCAATTTTGCCTTCAGGATGCACATAGGACCGATCTGCAAATTGGAGCAGTATTGTTGTTGGTTTTGCCCGTCCTATTCCAAGTTTCTGAAAAACTGATTTGGGCATTAAGTTGTTGCTTGCTCCCAAGTCTCATAGGTCCTTTCCTTTATAACCATCCCCAATCGCACAAGGAATTGTGAAGCATCCAAGATCTTTTGGCTTGGGCGGCATGCGATTATGTAGCATGGCCATACAACCTTCAGTGGCTGCCACCATTTCAAATTCTCCTAGACTTCGTCGTTTGGATACTATGTCCTTTAAAAACTTGGCATAGTTAGACATTTGTTCAATAGCCTCAACTAGTGGCAAGTTGATATAGACCTGCTTTAAAATGTCTAGGAACTTCTGAAATTGGTGATCCTGTTTTTGCTTCTTTAGCCTCTGTGGGAAAGGAGGTGGTGGTCCGATAAAAAGCTCAAAATCTGTGACTAAGTCGTATAATTAGGTTCAAAAGCCCATAATTAACTATTTAAACATATAAAATTTTATTAAATATCATTTTCGATCGTTTTGTAGGTTTAAGAGCGTGTAGATCTAAATGATCTTTATAGTGAACCCGATCTAATTTTAAACGAGTAAAAAGCTCAAAGTTGGAGATTAAGTTGTATAATTTCGTTCAGAAGCCCATAATTAACTATTTAAACCCATAAAATTTGATTTAATATAATTTTTTATCGTTTTATAGGGTTCAGAGCGTGCTTATCGAAATGGGTTTTACAGTGAACCCGTTCGAATTTTAACCATGTAAAAAGCTCAAATTTTGAGATTAAATTCTATAATTAGGTTTAAAAGCCCATAATTAACTATTTGAACCCATAAAATTTAATTTAATATCATTTTTTATCATTTTATAGGGTTCAGAGCTGAACCCATAAAATTTGATTAAATATAATTTTTGATCGTTTTTTAGGGTTTACAGCGTGCATGTCTAAATAAGCTTTACAGTGAACCCGTTCGAATTTTAACCGGATAAAAAGCACAAAATTTGTGATTGAGTTGTATAATTAGGTTCAAAAATCCATAATTAACTATTTAAACCCAAAAAATTTGATTAAAAATCATTTTCGATCATTTTTTAGGATTCAGAGCGTGAATGTCTAAATGAGATTTATTGTGAACCCGTTCGAATTTTAACCGGGTAAAAAGCAAAAAAATTGTAATTGAGTTGTATAATGCGGTTCAAAAGCCAATAATTAACTATTTAAACCCATGAAATTTAATTAAATATCATTTTCGATCGTTTAGAAGGGTTTAGAGCATGCACGTCTAAATGGGCTTTATTTTGAACCCGTTTTAATTTTAAATGAGTAAAAAGCTCAAAATTTAAGTTTCCATGAAATTTAATTTAATATCATTTCCGATCGTTTTGTATGTTCAGAGCGTGCATGTCTAAATAGACATTATAGTGAACCCTTTCGAATTTTAACCAAGTAAGAAGCTCAAAATTTAAGTTTAAGCTGTATAATTTTGTTTAAAAGGCTATAATTCACTATTTGAACCCTTAAAATTTGATTTAATATCATTTTTGATCATTTTCTAGGGTTCAAAGGGTGCATGTCTAAATGAGCTTTATAGTGAACCCGTTTGAATTTTAACCGAGTAAAAACCTCAAAATTTGAGATTAAGTTGTATAATTAGGTTTAAAAGCTCATAATTAACAATTTTAAACCATAAGATTTGATTAAATATCATTTTTGATCATTATGTAGGGTTCAGAGCGTGCACGTTTAAATGAGCTTTATAGTGAACTCATTCGAATTTTAAACAAGTAAAAAGCTCAAAGTTTAATATTAAGTAGTATAATTAGGTTTAGAAACCCATAATTAACTATTTGAACCCATAAAATTTAATTCAAAGTAATTTTCAATTGTTTTTTAGGGTTCAGAGCATGCTTGTCTAAATGGGTTTTATAGTGAACCCGTTCGAAATTTAACCAAGTAAAAAGCTCAAAATTTGTGATTAAATTGTACAATTAGGTTCAAAAGCCCATAATTAACAATTTAAACCTATAAAATTTTATTAAATATCATTTTCGATCGTTTTGTAGGCTTCAGAGGGTGCACATCTAAATGGTCTTTATAGTGAATCCGTTCGAACTTTAAACGAGTAGAAGGCTCAAAGTTTGAGATTAAGTTGTATAATTAGGTTCAAAAGCCCATAATTAACTATTTGAACCCATAAAACTTGATTTAATATCATTTTTGATCGTTTTATAGGGTTCAAAGCGTGCTTATCTAAATTGGTTTTATAGTGAACCCGTTCGAATTTTAACTGCGTAAAAAACTTAAAATGTAACCCCCTCAACCCGGTCTAGATGCCACCCGACTCGAACGAGTTACACGGGGAATACCGAGGCTAATCCAAAGACTCACCCCGATAAACAACCCTAAAAAAATTATCTTTTATCGTTTCTAAATGTTTTGGTTAGATCTTACATGTTCATACAAGGACCAAGTTCAATTGCAGCGGAGACTAAAGAGAAACAAGTCCTAATTTAATCGAACAAGTTTTAGGGACCTGATTATAATTTCTAGAATTTTATACCCTGGTTGTGAAATTAAGGTTATCAAGAACCAAACATCAAAATAACTATATTATAACTAAAGAAATATCAATGTGAAATTCAAGTCAAAGTCACGAGCTAACATCAACTTTGATATTTATCAAATATGTATAAACATATAACTATTTCAAGTCTCAAAAGTATAGACATTATTCATAATATGATAACCCATCCCCATTACTCTCTCACTATTACTAATGTTATAAAGACACACTTGAGCTTTCACTTGACGGTTATCTGGATCCTTGTTTCTCTTTGTTGCCTCCACATCAAATACTATGTATTGCAAGGTAAATGAGAGGGTAAGCATAAGCTTAGTGAGTGAATAAAAACATATTTAAAAATACCTTGCAATGCAGCCCATATTAAACCAATTTCATCAATTTAAAAACATGTCATGATTTTCATAAACAAAACGCACATGGCTAACAACGCCACCTTTAAAACTCAGTAAGTGTCATCAAACCGTGGCTAACAAGGCCATCATTAAATTTTAATAAAAACCATTTTGTAATCACATGCTTTAAAAGCTAAAACACAAGTCTTACATGCTACTCACATAGCAATGCTTACACGTGAATCTCAATGCACAAAGTTCAAGTCTTACATGCTAACAACATAGCAATGGTATAGTCACATGCATACCAATGCACAAAACCCAAGTCTTACATGCTAACAACATAGCAATGCTCATATCACATGTAAACCAATGCATAAAACCTCGCATGCATAATAACATATGCAATCAAGTAAAAACCATGACACTTACCTTTTAAAAGTAAAAATATATATTGGTGCTAATGATCCAATTTGTACTACTCCAAATCGTTAGGATAAACGGGCAACCGCATGTTAGTACTACTCCCAGAGCATGCGCATGTTGATACTACTCTCAACATGAATTATCTCACCTTGGTGTCCAGTGACAGTACTACTTCGATCAACCCGTATGTGACAGTGCTACCCCCATCATATAGCATTAGAATATAGGCCAAAATGCAACACACAAGGAATTTATACACGTACGACTTTTGAATGTTTATAGTGCACTCTAGACCCTATTGATCGATCAACTTATCTCATAAGGTTCATCACTTAACTAGCCAATATATTATCAAAAACCAATGTTCAACATTTAATTCAAAAAAGAATTTGAATCACATGTATCCCACTTTTTACGCATCACTTGTAAAAAACGATAAAACCACTTTTATCTTTTTTTTTCAAAATAAAAACCGTGGGAACAATGAATGCATATAAAAGCTCTTTAAAAACAGTCTCATAAGCATTTATATACATGCATAATCACATATGCAAAACACAATAAGAGCATGATAAATAATATAATAAAAACACGACATAATATGGGAACCTTTAAGAAAGTAATACTTTAAATTTACTTTAGAGTATAGGAAGGTTTTTCACACCTTCCCTACACCCCCAAACCTTTGAAAAACATTTAAAATCATACCAAATTGGCAAACCTCATAATCCACTCACCGATAACCGATGCTTGCTCGCCAGTCCACCGAAACGAATCGGAACGCCTTCAAACACAATCGCCTAGCTCTTATCGTATTTCAAGCATCAAAACCAAGGGGTTTAATGCTTCTAAACTCACAAAAGAAACCAACAATTCGTATCCCTACACAACATCCCTTAAAACCTATCAAAACTTAAACCGAAAACTTATCGGAACACATCAAACTTCACCTAAACCTATAGTCCGGGATTAGGGAGATTAAAAAAAATTTATAAACATCCAAACACATTAAAAATAATCCATTTAAGACCCAAAAACAATCCTTGAACGAAAATTGAGATTTTTAGCTGAAAAATCGATTTTTATGAAATTAAAGGGTTTAAATAATTTCTCCAAGCCAAGAACTTGTGAATTTAATTAAAGAAATTTATTGTTCTAGAGGATTGACAAAATCTCACCTCCAAAACTGATCCAATTGCTTTCCGGGTTTTAAAACGAGAAAACGATAAGAAAACAAGAAAATTTGAAGGAGAAAAGTTAAGATAATTATTGTAAATGATTTTAAGTGGAAAAGAATGAGTTTTTACCTTGAAAACTTGATGAACGGCTGTCTCCAAAGAGGGAAAACGAAAATTAGAAAAATATATGATGTTTAGGTTAATTAAAAAGGGTTAGAGTTTAAAATTGAGTTTAATTAAGCTATTTTTAATTTTTACAAAACGGTCACTAATTTCAAAATCTTAGAGTTTCAAGGGTCGATTTTCAAAATTGATTTGACTAAAGTCTAATATATATTATTTAAGATTTTAAAATACTTTTTGTCACTTTATTTTGATAGAAAACTAATTTTTAGGTATTTAATCCCGAACTAGGCTAAACCGATAAAATCGATGCACTAGACCTCTAAACCGGCCTCTAAACTTCTAGACCCAAATTTGGGGTGTTACACAAAATTTTTGATTAAGTTGTATAATTAGGTTCAAAAGCTCATAATTAACTATTTGAACCCATAAAATTTGATTTAATATCATCTTTGATCGTTTTATAGGGTTCAAAGCGTGCTTATCTAAATGGGTTTTATAGTAAACTCGAATTTTAACCGTGTAAAAAGCTTAAAATTTAAGATTAAGTTGTATAATTAGGTTAAAAAGCTCATAATTAACTATTTGAACCGATAAAATTTGATTAAATATTATTTTCGATTGTTTTGTAGGGTTCAGAGCGTGCATGTCTAAATGGACATTATAGTGAACTCGTTCAAATTTTGACCGAGAAAAAATCTCAAAATATAAGTTTAAGCTGTATAATTTTGTTTAAAAGACTATAATTAACGATTTGATCCCATAAAATTGATTTAATATTATTTTTGATAGTTTGGTAGGGTTCAGAGTGTGCATGTCTAAATGGACATTATAGTGAAACCTTTCGAATTTTATATGAGTAAAAATCTCAAAATTTAAGTTTAAGTTGTATAATTTTGTTTAAAAGCCTATAATTAACTATTTGAACCTATAAAATTTAATTTTATATTATTTTTGATCATTTTTTGGGTGCAGAGCGTGTACGTCTAAAAGGGCCTTATAGTGAACCCGTTCGAATTTTAAACGTGTAAAAACCTCAAAATTTGAGATTAAGTTGTATAATTAGGTTCAAAAGCCCATAATTAACTATTTGAACCCTTAAAATTTGATTTAATATCATTTTCGATCGTTTTCTAGGGTTCAGAGGGTGGATGTCTAAATGGGATTTATAATGAACCCGTTCGAATTTTAATCGAGTAAAAATCTAAAAAATTGATATTAAGTTCTATAATTAGATTTAAAACCCATAATTAGCTATTTGAACCCATAAAATTTGATTTAATATCATTTTTGATCTTTTTTAGGGTTCACAATGTGCATGAATAAATGAGCTTTATAGTGAACTCGTTGGAATTTTAATTGGGTCAAAAGCTCAAAATTTGTGATTAAGTTGTATAATTAGGTTCAAAAGACCATAATTAACTATTTGAACCCATAAAATTTGATTAAATATCATTTTCGACCGTTTTGTAGGGTTCAAAGCGTTCACGTCTAAATAGGCTTTATAGTGAACCCATCCGAATTATAAACGAGTAAAAAGCTCAAAACTTGAGATTAAGTTGTATAATTAGGTTCAAAAGCCCATAATTAACTATTTGAACCCATAAAATTTGATTTTAATATCATTTTCTAGGGTTCAGAGCGTGCACATCTAAATGGTCTTTATGGTAAACACGTTCGAATTTTAAACGAGTAAAAAGCTCGAAGTTTGAGATTAAGTCGTAGAATTAGGTTCAGAAGTTAGTAATTAACTATTTGAACCCATAAAACTTGATTAAATATCATTTTGATCATTTTATAGGGTTCAAAGCATGCATGTCTAAATGGACATTATAGTGAACTCTTTCGAATTTTAACCGAGTAAAAAGCTCAAAATTTAAGTTTAAGCTGTATAATTTTGTTTAAACACCTATAATTAAATATTTGAACCCATAAAATTTTATTTAATATTATTTTTGATCCTTTTTTAGGGTTCAGAGTGTGCATGTCTAAATGGGCTTTATAGTGAATGCGTTCGAATTTTGACTGAGTAAAAAACTCAAAATTTAATTTTAAGCTGTATAATTTTATTTAAAAGCCTATAATTAACTCTTTGAATCTATAAAATTTGATTTAAAATTATTTTTGATCGTTTTGTAGGTTTCAGAGCGTGCATGTCTAAATGGACATTATAGTAAACCCGCTCAAATTTTGATCGAGTAATAATCTCAAAATTTAAGTTTAAGGTGTATAATTTTGTTTAAAAGCTTATAATAACTATTTGAACCCATAAAATTTGGTTTAATATTATTTTCGATCGTTTTGTAGGGTTCGGAGCGTGCATGTCTAAATGAACATTATAGTGAACCCTTTCGAATTTTAACCTAGTAAAAAGCCTAAAATTTAAGTTTAAGCTGTATAATTTTGTTTAAAAGCCTATAATTAACTATTTGAAATAATAAAATTTGATTTAATATTATTTTCGATCGTTTTGTTGTGTTCAGAGCGTCCATATCTAAATGAACATTATAGTGAATCCATTCAAATTTTAAATGAGTAGAAAGCTCAAAATTTAAGTTTAAGCTGTATAATTTTGTTTAAAAGCCTATAATTAACTATTTGAACCTATAAAATTTGATTTAATATTATTTTTGATCGTTTTTAGGGTTCAGTGTGTGCACGTCTAAATGAACTATATAGTGAATACGTTCAAATTTTAAACGAGTAAAAACCTCAAAATTTGAGATTAAGTTGTATAATTAAGTTTAGTAGCTCAAAATTAATTATTTGAACCTTTAAATTTTGATTTATTATCATTTTCGATCATTTTCTAGGGTTCAGAAGGTGCATGTCTAAATAGGATTTATAGTGAACCCGTTCGAATTTTAACCGGGTAAAAACCTCAAAATTATAGATTAAGTTGTATAATTAGGTTTAAAAGCGCATAATTTACTATTTGAACCCATAAAATTTGATTTAATATCATTTTCGATCGGTTTTTAGGGTTTAGAGCGTGTATGTCTAAATGCGCTTTATAGTGAACTTGTTTGAATTTTAACCTAGTAAAAAGCTCAAAATTTGTGATTAAGTTGTATAATTAGGTTAAAAACTCATAGTTAACTATTTGAACCTATTAAATTTGATTAAAAATCATTTTCGATCATTTTGTAGTGTTCAGAGCATGCACATATAAATGGGCTTTATTGTGAACTCATTCAAATTTTAAACGAGTAAAAAGCTCAAAATTTGAGATTAAGTTGATAATTAGGTTCAAAAGCCCATAATTAATTATTTGAACCCATAAAATTTGATTTAATATCATTTTCGATCGTTTTATAGTGTTCAAAGCATGCATGTCTAAATGGATATTATAGTGAAACCTTTCGACTTTTTTGAAGGAAAGGACCTCATTAAAAAAAACTATTGCCAGTTACCCCGAGAGGTAAGTAGGCCCCTATGGGGAAAAGAGTACCATAGTTTTATTGAGTAGATGTGGAGAACCTCTCCGAGTTTATAGAATCCCGAATAAAGTTGGGAAAGATACAATCAAAAGAGCAAGAAGTAAAAGAACGTAAATCCCTAGTAGCTAAGACATGGGATACAACGTTTTCTTCTCTAGGTACATAACAAATCTTACAATCAGGCAGAGTACCAAGAGTGGAACGGGTGCAAGACACCAAATGTTGTACTATGGAAAGATCTTGTTGATTAGTGTTGTTAACTTTGTTGTCAATGGATGCAGAATCTGTTTCAAGAACCACATTAGTCCAGCCATTTGCAACAGCAAATCTTAAACCTTCCAAAATAGCATAAGCCTCGGCAGAAGCTGGATCCGGACAGACAAGAGGCATAGAGCATCCACCAAGAATAGAACCAGAAGAGTCTCGAGCAATGATGCCAGCAACAACGCCCTTTAACACTAGGTCAAAGGCCCCATCTGTGTTAATTTTGACCAAACCAGGAGCTAGTTTCGTCCATCTAGCTTGAGCGAAGGTGGGCTCAACTAGCCAGGAACGTAGATGGAACGCATCATTAATTGATGTATAGTCATTGAAAAGTTTTTAAGCATTGGAAACAACTAACCAAGTCGGTTGAAGGTGATTGTTATGAACAAAGTTATTACGGCAGTTCCATAAATTCAATAGGATCGTAATAAGGAAAGAAAATTGATGTAAAGAAAGGAAATCAGCAACTTCAGAAAGCCACTGGTGGGTGGAAATATGCATGTTGGAGAAAATTCAAGTAGGAAGCCCTGTCAACTGGACCACCTCCTTGGCCCTAGGACAGTCCCTCACCGCATGGAGAGTGGTTTCAATGTCTATGTTGCAAAGTGGACAAACTCTCATACCAAGATTGGCTTAAAGGATTTTATAGCCAGATGGGATTGCGTCATGACATAGCTTCCATCCAAAGGAACGGACCTTAGATAAGGTGGGTAGTTTAGAAAGAGTTTTCCAAAGCCTAAAGGGCCTGTTAACTAACCCTAGTTATAGTTACAAAAATTGGTACCCTGATCGAACCGAGTATATGCTAGAGTCATGGTGGCCCTACAGAGTGGTGTCCTTTGTGTCATTAATAATGGATACATTAAGAATGGTGTTAGCATCTTCATGGGAAAAGTATTTTCTTACTTTTGGTTCATCCCACCGAGTCATGTTGGGCAGCATGAAAGTACTTGCACGAAGAGGTACTTCATCATTCACCTCATAATCACCATAAAGGTGTATAGGTTGAGAGCCTCCCCATTTGTCAAAGTGGATCTGAATTTGACTGGACATGCCAGGCCGTTTGAAAAAACCATTGTGATATTTAGAAATAGCTATGCTAAGACCTTTCTAGGCAAAAGAAGATCTCCGAGTGGGATCAGCTTTAAGGATAGAGCCCGATGGGTAATACTTTTACATTTGTAGACATGGCTAAGGAGATTATTAGGTTCACAAATCAAATGCCAGATTTATTTGCCTAGTAGAGCAACATTAAAGTGGTGTAGATCGCGAAAACCTATACCTCTTGCTGCTTTCGGAAGACAGATAGTGTCCTAAGGGAGAAAATGTCAACCTCGTTTGTCAGCTTTACCAGACCACCAATATCGGCGTATCAAAGTGGTCATATCATCAATAATGTTTTGGGATAATAGGTAGCAAGACATAACATATTGGGGCATAGATTGTATGACTGATTTAATAAAAATTTCTCTACCACTAAAGGATAAAAGGTGTTTATCCCATTTACTCAAGCGAGCATTGATTTTTTCCCTGGTAAAACCCAAGGTCGTTGTCTTGTTCTTCCCTGTTAAGAGAGGGACTCCCAAATAAATACCTGAATCGTCAACTTCTCTTACGTGAAGGATATCATTAATATCCGCTCTAAGCGACAAGGAAGTTTTCTGGGAAAAGAAAATAGTAGACTTTTCAAAGTTCACCATCTGATCAGATGAAGTAGCATAAGTATGCAGAGCATCCTTAAGGCGTTGAGCTTTTGTAGTTTTATTCTTAATGAATACAACACAATCATTAGCAAAAAGAATATGATTCATGCATGGCTCATTCCTGCTAGAACAGAGTCCAGGTAGGTTGTCACTAGTTTGCTCATCATTGAACAATGTTGAAAGTCCTTGGGTATAGAAAAGAAAAAGGAATGGAGATAGAGGGTCCCCTTGTCGTAACCCTCTAAGGGGTTTGAAGGTCCGTGAAAGAGAATCGTTGACACGTACTTGGAATGTAACTAAGGATATACATCTCATAATGAGAGAAATCCAATGGGTGTTAAAACCTAGCCGAAGCATAATCTGTTCAAGAAAAGGTCATTCAAAATGGTCGAAGGCCTTTTCTATGTCAAGTTTTAAGCTAGAACCTTTTTCCAGCAAGGTCTCATTTGTATTTAAGGTGTGGATAAGCTCATGGTCAATTAGAATATTATCAGTAATATTTTGTCCTTGAAAAAAAATAGCTTGATTACCACTTATACATAGAGGTATGATAGACTTCAGACTATTGACAAGAACTTTCGCAACAGTCTTGTAGAGGAATATGCAGAAGCTAATAGGTCTGAGATGATGCATTGTTGTGGGATCGCTGATCTTGGGTATAAGAACAATAATTATAAGATTGACCTCTTCCATATTAATCGACCCTCGTAAGATTCCAAGGCAGAGGTTTATAAAATCATGGCCAAGGATGTCCCAATGCTTCATAAATAAACCACCTAGGAACCCATCAATTCCTGGAGATTTCCGGAGGTCAATATTACGAAAAGCAATGGATACTTCATCTGCTGTAAAGTTCTTGAGAAGATCATTATTCATCGATTCAGTAACAATAGTAGGAATATTTTCCAAAATGGAAGAAGCAATAGTAGGGGAGAAGGATGAAAAGATGTTTTGAAATTAGTCAATGGCAATAGTAATGATGTCATTTGTATGCTTTTGCCATGTATTCTGGTTGTTAAAAAGCCTAGCAATATTATTCTTCCACCATCGACCATTTACTTGGGCATGAAAGAAGAAAGTATTTTTGTCACCATGTTCTAACCATGGTGTCCGGACTCGTTGAGTCCAGTATATTTCTTTCGCATTAAGTAAGCTATCAAGTTTACTTTTAGAGGAAATAAAGTTTTGGATGTCCGCATCAGAGAGATGTAGATTGAGGTACATATTAATGAAATATTTAAGCTGCGTAATACGTTCATTGGATTTGATACGTTTATTTCTTTGCCAAGAGGATAGAAATCTTCTAATGTCCTCAAGTTTAGCTAATGTTGAATAAGTATGGTTAGACCAAATCTCACTAATTCGAGAGGACACCTCTAGACTATTAGCCCAACAGTTCTCAAAGCGAAAAAGGTTGTTAGAATGGTTGGGTCGGAGGGATCGAGTTGGATTAGTATCCAGTAAGATAGGCCAGTGGCCAGAACGAGCCTAAAAGAAAGATGTAGCTTGGAAGTTTAGAAAGGAGTTAAATCAGGCAGGAGTACCAAGAAAACGATCAATTTGTTCCATAATTGTTTCTGCATTACGCCTAGATCTAGTCCAAGTGAACCATCCAGACGATGACTTGCAATCAAAGAGATCATTCCTAGAAAGACAATCTCTGAAATTATTAATTTGCAATCACGCACGATGGATACCGCCTCGTTTTTCATTATCATAGAGTATTTCATTAAAGTCCCCTCCTAAAAGCCATAGAAAGGAAGAGGCAGATTGTAAAGAATCTATCAGTTGCCAAGTTTTATACTTGTTCGCAGTTTCAACGAACCCATGTAAGCCTGAGAAATGAAACTGTGATTACCCAATGGATATAGTAACATCAATATGATGATCCGAGTAAGAAAGGAAATTAATGGTAGCTTTAGTGTTCCAAAGAAGAGCTAGCCCTGAATAAGAAGGGCTTGAGTCAATAGCTATGCAACCTTGCATTCCTAATATAAGCCTAATACGGTCCATATTGTGTTTGTTTAACCTGGTTTCATAAAGGAACAAACAATCAGCTTCATGCTTGGAGGTAGCACGTTGAAGAGCGAGAACTGCCTGGATGTTGTCAAGACCCTGACAGTTCCAATATAATAGTTTCATTTTTCTCGGCGGGGTTGAACGTGAACCACCGCCGGAGAGTTTTTAACGCTTCTCATCCCAGCTATTCTAGTAGAAGCCTTGGTTGAAGGACGAGGCCTCTTGGTTTTGTTGCCCACATCAGAAGGTGGCGTTCGCTTGGAACCTCTATTCAAGATTCGATATAGATATAAAAAATGAGAAAATACACAATAAGATATGTTGGATAAGATCCCTATCAAGGGTGGTATAATGAGAAAGAAAACAATATTAGGAAGAAGGTAAAGGGTGGATAACAAAAACAAAGGAAAGATGTCAGTAATATCAGATTCAAACCTAGAGAATCCAGAGTGCCAAAGTTTTTGGAGGTAAACAAGGAGAATTTGATAGGAGAGACTTACCAAGAGAATAGGAAGAACCAAGATTGTTCTTGTTGGTTCATGGAGAAAACTTACCAATGGAACCAACAAGGTTCCTATTCTTGGTTTTACACCAATAGGAGTGTTGATAAAATATCATTAAGAAGGTGGCATGTACATGAGATTAACAAAGAAAATAAAAGGAACATGGCATAAAAGGACATTAGATGAGAGATGGAACCGAGTTGTATTCTTTATAGTGGTTAAATCCTTATTGCGATGTATAGACATTCCATGCAACATAAGAAAAACACTTACTAAAGAAATTGAAGAATAAGTAGAAGTCTTTAAAAGATATGGCTTAGAGGACTTATTGCATTGGATTAGATAATAAGTAGATTCATAGTATAAGTGGAATTTTTTATGTTCAAAAGATATAAAATGCTTCTCTTGGAATATAGTTTTGATAGTTTGATTCAAAATAGAAGGGATAATTATGTGTCGCATCTGTTGTTTCCAAATGGTATGAGTAATTGTGAATTGAAAAACAAAGTAAAGAGTAAATTTGTTAGTGAAGAATACACCATAATAGGTATTGGAGTAATCCCTTTCAAAGGGTGGTATAAGAGTATTATAGCAAATTGAGTTTAAAAGATCATCAAATTGCCAAAGAAACAAAAATTTAATAAAAGGAGAAACAATATATTCAAATCTAGACCTATGATAAATAGGACTAAAAAAGATGAATAAGTTACTCCTTGGAATAAATAAGTTATAGAAAAGAAGAGAACAAACGAGACAATGCTAACGAGTGAGCGATCAATTAAAACCAAAACTCTATAAACAAAAGCAAGATTTCTACGAAAAAACAAACGACAGAGTGAAAGAAAATGATCAAATAAGAAAATGATTACCTTGGCCAAACCGACCCATGATTTGCCAAAAACTATGAAGATTAGAGGTTGGAAACGATTACCTTGGGCAAAAAGACTCATGCTTGGCCAAAAACCAACGTGAATGTCAACTTTGAATTTGAATTTAGGATCAAGACAAGATGTGAACATCAAAGTGTTAAGAAACTTGTGAGTGCGGATAAATGTAAGTAGACTGAGGGAGGCAACCTAGGACCGAGACACTGTGTTGAGGTTAAACAAACCCAGAATAGTAGCTATCACATCGGGATAATCTTTATGTCCGTGTAGAAAGTGGATCCATCGAAGTGTTGAAGTTGTATTACGCCTTCCACTAGTATGGAATAGTTCGAATAAGTGATCTGCAAACACAAATAAAAAACCATAGTGCAGAGAAATATCTCGGATATACTGGAACCGTAGATCAAAGACACACAAAAAGGTGTTGGTGAATAACCCTAAAAAGGGTGATAAAGTGACCACAAGGATGAATGATGATAAGGAAAGGAGTGCAAGACAAGTAAATACACTAGGGATGTTGAAAGAAATATGATCAGCAAACCTCAAAGGATTTAAGGAATCCATCTTCCAATACTCCATAAGGACGGAGGAATCGCAAGCGTATGCTCCCAACGAAAAAGCCAAGATATGGTTGTACCAGAATAAGATTGACAAAAGAAGTGATCCAAAACCATGGTTGAAGAAAACAAAAATTTGGGGGTGAAAACCACTAGTCGTCAGTCTTTTAAGACTTAGAGGCCAAGAAACAAAAAAGTGTCGGATAGCATAGTACGATAGATCTTTGGCATCGCACCTCGATTGTAAGCCCCGATAACAAACAAATAGAGTTGTGGACTTGGGGCCAAGCAAAACAGCGTTGGGATGTTAGTGTGGGTGGCACGTAGATTGATGCGCCAAGCTGAAGGTCGAGAGCGATGAGGAGGCACAATAGGCAGATGGTATAACCATAAACTACTAATAAATATGTTAGAAGGAGAAAATAGGTAAAACTGTTTAAGATGGAGTAGAACTCCTTCCGCAATATCTTACCTATCATACGGAAAGTAATAGTCTTCTGAAACATGAGAAGAATTATCCATGTAAAAGAACAAATAATATATTCAGATAATAGAGTAAAAAAACCGACTGAACTCATTAGTAGTCTCCTCCGTGTCCGCTGATGATGATAAACCGAAGAAGTAGAACATCAAGATCTCTAAAAAAGATAAAACATGAAAGAATAACCAAAAAATGGTTGGCGGTGGAACATCTAGAGAGATGTTGGCAAAACCCGTAGGTAAGGGTTGTTGGTATACCATGTTATTAACGAGAAATCTATTATACCATCAAACCCCCGAGAGGAGGGGAACGTCAAGATGCCTATGATACGATAAAGAGTCATAATCCATAGATCGACAACATGGGTGGGAAGAAAACAAGGTCACTACTGACGCGGTCGAAAGACTGGTGTAGGCGAATAGTAAGATATCTGGAAAGTAAAACCTCAGGAAAAATAAAATGTAAAAGTGATCATGTATATGTGTGTAGGGCTTCCGAAAATCAGAAGTCGTAATAAAAGAGAACTGAATAAGGAGAAGGATAAATTGCCTGACCATTAGAACTTCTTGAAAGGGTTTAAAGAATCTTTGGGGAAACATGACTATAGATCGACAAGGAGATTGTCTCAAGAACCATACTTGATCACGTCGTATCCAAAAAGATGGTAGCCACGAGAAGATGAAGGTTGCCATAATCCAAAATTGCTTAAAAAGGCGCGGGATCCGATCAACAGATCTAGTTCGCAGCCTACGTCGTGTTGTGAGCAAGATAAAAATATAACACGCCGAGTCCATCGATAGTATCTGGATGAAAGAGATCTGATTGCTCAGTAGAGATAGAATACACAAAAATGTGTTGGTAATGAAAAGAAAATCCATAAACAAAACAATAAACATGATGTTAATGGCCACCAATAAGAATCCTTTTACCAAAAGACAAAGGCAAGCAATTGGCAACAGTTGATGTATAATAAGAGAAAAAAATAAGCAAAAAACAATAAGTATAAGTAAATAACATGCCATACCATCGGAAAACGGTTGGAGAATTCGACAAGATGCTAATTTCTTCCTCTCCTTGAGGGGTGGGCGACGGATCTATGGAGGCAAAGGCAAAGTCGATCTCCAAAAAGGAGATGGTGAAGAAGAAACAAAAAAGGGAGAGGGGTGAGAGAAAAAAGCAATCCATAACCCTTTCGAATTTTAATCGAGTAAAAAGCTCAAAATTTAAGTTTAAGCTGTATAATTTTGTTTAAGATCTTATAATTAACTATTTGAACCCTTAAATTTTGATTTAATATTATTTTCGATCCTTTTTAGGGTTTAGAGCGTGCACGTCTAAATGGGCTATATAGTAAACCCATTCAAATTTTGACCGAGTAAAAACCTCAAAATTTAAGTTTAAGATGTATAATTTTTTTAAAAGCCTATAATTAACTATTTGAACCATTAAAATTTGAATTAATATTTTTTCGAACGTTTTGTAGGGTTCAGAGCGTGCATGTCTAAATGGACATTATAGTGAACCCTTTCGAATTTTAACCGAGTAAAACGCTCAAAATTTAAGTTTAAGTTGTAGAATTTTGTTTAAAAGCCTATAATTAACTATTTGAACCCATAAAATTTGATTTAATATTATTTTCGGTTGTTTTTTAGGGTTCAGAGCATGCACATCTAAATGGGCTTTATAGTGAATCCGTTCGAATTTTAAACGAGTAAAAAGCTCAAAATTTGAGATTAAGTTGTATAAGTGGTTCAAAAGCCCATAATTAACTATTTAAACTCTTAAAATTTGATTTAATATCATTTTCGATCGTTTTCTAGGGTTTAGAATTTGCATGTCTAAATAGGTTTTACAGTGAACCCGTTTGAATTTTAAACGAGTAAAATGCTCAAAGTTTGAGATTAAGTTGTATAATTATGTTCAGAAGCCCATAATAACTATTTGAACCCATAAAATTTGATTCAATATCATTATCGATCGTTTTATAGGGTTCAAAGCATGCATGTCTAAATGGACATTATAGTGAACCCTTTCGTATTTTAACCTAGTAAAAAGTTCAAAATTTAAGTTTAAGCTGTATAATTTTTTTTAAAGACCTATAATTAACTATTTGAACCCATAAAATTTTATTTAATATTATTTTTGATTGTTTTTTTAAGGTTCAGAGCGTGCACGTCTAAATAGGCTTTATAGTGAACCCGTTCGAATTTTAAACGAGTAAAAACATCAAAATTTGAGATTAAGTTGTATAATTAGGTTCAAAAGCTCATAATTAACTATTTGACCCTTAAATATTATTTAATATCATTTCTGATCATTTTCTAGGGTTTAGAGGGTGCATGTCTAAATGGGCTTTATAGTGAACCCGTTCAATTTTTTTTTTGAAAGAAAGGGTCTCATTAAAAAACCCTATAGTCAGTCACCTCGAGAGGTGAGGAGGCCCCTATGGGGAAAAAAGAATCTATGGTTTTATTGAGAAGAAGAGGAGAACCTCTCTGAGTTTACAGAGGCCAGAATAAAATGGAGAAAGTTGTTATCAAAAGAACAAGAGATAAAATAACGTAAAGCCCTAGTAGCTAAGACATGGGATACAACATTTGCGTCTCTAGGTACATAAAAAATCTTATAATCAAGCAAAGTACCAAGAGTGGAGTGGATGCGATGCACTAAATGTTGTACAGTGGAAAGATCTTGATGATGTATGTTGTTAACCTTGTTGGCAATGGAAGCTGAATCCGTTTCAAAGACCACATGAGTCCAACCATTAGCAATTACAAACTTTAAACCTTCCAGAATGGAAAGAGCCTCAGTAGAAGCAGGTTCTGGGCAAATGAGCGACATAGAACAACCACCAAGGACGATGCCAGAGGAATCCCGGGCAATGACGCCAGCAGTAGTACCCCTTGACACGGGGTCAAAGGCGCCATCCGTGTTAATCTTGACTAAACTAGGGTCTGGTTTCATCCATCTAGCTTGAGCAATAGTGGGCTCAGCTAGTCGGAAGCGTAGGTGAAAGGCATCATTAATTGACGTATAGTCATTAAAAAGTTTTTGTGCATTAGAAACAGTTAACCAAACCGGTTGGAGATGTCTATGATGGAAAAATTCGTTTTGTCGATTCCATAAATTCTAAAGGATCGTGATGAGAAGTGAAAATTGATACAAAGAGAGAAAAACAGCTACATCAGAAAGCCACCGGTAGGGGGGAGTCAAAGGTATTGGAAAGAATTTGTGTAGGAAGCCCTGCCAAAAGGAGTGCCTCTTTGGCACTAGGACACTCCCGAATAACATGGAGGGTGGTTTCGATGGTCATGTTACATATCGAGCATACCCCTGTGCCGAGATTGGCCTAGAGAATATTATGGCCAGATGGGAGAGCATCATGAAATAAACGCTATCCAAAGGAACGAATCTTAGGTAGAGTAGGCAGTTTAGATATAACTTTCCAGAGTTTAGAGGGCCTATTAACTGGCCCTAACTGCAACTGCAAAAATTGGTAACTAGACCGTACCGTATAGATACCAGAGTCATGATAACCCCAAAGGGTGGTATCTTTTGTGTCATTAATAATGGATACCTTAAGGATGGTTTTGGAATCTTCATGGGAGAAGTATTCTCTGACTTTTGATTCGTCCCATCAAGGTAAATTAGGCAACATAAAAGCTCCTGCTCGAAGAGGGATTTTGTCATTTACCTCATAATCACCATAAAAGTTGACAGGCTGAGAGCCACCTCATCTGTCAATATGGATTTGAGCTAGGTTGGATATACCTAGGCTTTTGAAAAAAAAAACATCACGAAGCTTAGAGATAGCAATACTAAGGCCTTTCCAAGCAAAGAAAGATCTTCGAGTATGATCAAAATTGAGGATAGATCCCGATGGGTAATACTTGCATTTGTAGACCTGACTAAGGAGATTATCAGGTTCACAAACCAGGCGCCAGATCTATTTGCCTAGTAAAGCAACATTGAAGTGGTGAAGGTCGCGAAACCCTATACCTCTTGCTTCTTTTGGAAGATAAACGGTGTCCAAAGGGAGCATATGCCAGCCTCGTTTATTAGCTTTCCCAGACCACCAATAACAACGTATCGAAGTAGTCGTATCATCAATAATGTTTTGGGGTAAAAGGTGGCAAGACATAATATACTATGGTATAGACTAGATGATAAATTTAATAAAAATTTCTCTACCACTAAAGAAGAGGAGATGTTTATCCCATGTACTCACGCAAGCATTCATTTTTTCCCTGGTGAAACCCAAGGCTATTGTCTTGTTCTTTCCTATTATGAGAGTTACTCCCAGATAGATACCTGGATCATCCACTTCTCTTACATGAAGGATATCATTGATTTTGGACCGAAGCGATGTTTAAGTTTTCCGAGAAAAGAAAATAGTAGACTTTTCAAAATTCACCACCTGCCCAGACGAAGTAGCGTAAGTATGTAGAGCATCCTTAAGGCATTGAGCTTTAGTAGTTTTATTCTTAATGAAGACGATGCATTCATCAACAAAAAGGAGGTGGTTGACACGTGGCCCATTCCTGCTAGAACAAAGTCTAGGGAGATTACCATTTGTTTTCTCAGCATTGACCGAGGTTGAAAGGCCTTGAGTACAAAAAACAAACAAGAAAGGGGATAAAGGGTCCCCTTATCGTAACCTTCTATGAGGTTTGAAAGGTCTTGAAAGAGAGTCATTGATACGTACTTGAAAGGATATTGAGGATACACACCTCATAATAAGTGAAACCCAACTAGAGTGGAATCCTAGATAAGTCATAATTTGTTCAAGAAAAGGTCATTCAACACGATCAAAAGCCTTTTCCATATCTAGCTTTAAGCTAACACCTTTAGCAAGAGATGTTTAATCAGTATTTAAAGTATGGATAAGCTCATGGATAATAAGAATATTGTCAGTAATGTTCCTCCCTTGAACAAAAGCAGCTTGATTGCCACTGATACATAATGGTATGATAGACTTTAGACGGTTAACAAGTATTTTCGATACAGTTTTGTAGATGATTGCACATAGGCTAATAGGTATAAGATGGATACTTCATCCGCTGTGAATTCCTTATTAAGATTATTGTTCATTAATTCGTTAATAATAGTGGGAATATTGTCCAAAATGGAAGACGCTATAGTAGGAGAGGAAGACGTAAAAAGGTTTTGAAGTAATTAATAGCAGTAGACATGATGTCATTTGTATGTGTTCGACATACATTCTAGTTGTTGAGAAGTTCAGCAATATGATTCTTACGCCTTCGGCTATTCGCTCTGGTATAGAAAAAGGAAGTATTTTTGTCACCGTGTTCTAACCAGTGTGTTCAAGCTCGTTGAGCCCAATAGATTTCCTTAGCATTTAGCAAGCTATCAAACTCACTTTTAGCAGAAATAAAGGTGTGGATTTTCGTATCAGAAAGATATCATTTAAGGCACATATTAATAAAATTGTTTAATTGAGTGATACGATCATTAGATTTAATACGTTTGTTAGTTTGCCGGGTGGCTAAGAATCGTCCAATATCTTGAAGTTTCTAAAGAGTTGAGCGAGATTGATCAGACCAAATCTCTCTAATTTGAGCCAAAAATTTTGGGTTATCAGCCCAACAATTCTCATAGTGAAAAAGATTATTAGAGCGTTTGGATCTGAGAGCTCGAGATGGTGTAGTGTCTATTAGGATGGGGCAATGGTCAAAACGTGCCTGAAAGAATAATATAGCTTTTCAGTTAAGAAAGGTATTAAACCAGGCGGAGTTACTAAGAAATCTATCGATTCGTTCCATAATGGTTCCCATATTACGATCAGATCTAGTCCAAGTGAACCATCCAAACGCTGGTTTACAATCGAAAAGATCATTCTGATCAAGACAATCTCTAAAATTATTAATTTGTGAACGCACACGACGAGAATCACCTTGTTTTTCATTGTCATAGAGGATTTCATTAAAATCCCCCCTAAAAGCAAAGGAAGGGAAGAGGCTGATTTTAGAGAATCTATTAATTGCCAAGTTTTGTATTTGTTTGTCGTTCAGGGAAACCATGTAGACCGGAAAAATGGAATTGAAATTTTTCAAACGAAATAATCACATCAATATGAAGATCCGAGTAAGAAAGCAAATCAGTATTAGTTTTGTTATTCCAAATAAGAGCAAGCCCTGTACAAGAAGGGTTGGGTTCAATAGCTATGCAGCCATGCATTCCTAGCTTAAGTTTAATATGGTCCATATTGTGGCTATTTAACCTAGTTTCACAAAGAAAAAGAATATCGACATTATACTTTGAACAAGCACGTTGTAGAGCAAGAACTGTCGAGTATTACCGAGACCTTAGCAGTTCCAACATAATATTTTCATTTTTTTCGGCGGGGTTGATCACCATCAACCACCGCTGAAGAGTTTTTAATGTTGCTCATCCCATCTAAATCAGCAGAGGCATTGGTCGAAAGATGAAGCCTCTTGGACGTAATACCCTCCTCAGAAGTTGGGGTAATTAGTATACCTCTACATGAAATCAGACGAACAACTCGTATAAAAGTTGGTGTGGTGGGAGTCTTGTGTAAGAGGATAAAAAGCAATATGGCTGAAAATTGAAGGACAAAAATGAGGAGAAGGTTGCTGAACAACACAAGAAAAGTCCAAGGACAAGGACAAGCGGGAAAGAAATCTTCTAGAAGATCAAACTTGGAAATATTTACCCTATGTACATAAATTGTTCCCTACTCCAAGTTGTACTCTAATTAGAAAAGGTTTGCCCTAGGCCAAGCCTATATAAGGCATAGCCATCCTAGGGATTAAAGAGGAGCTTGAGGACCTATAATTAACTATTTGAACCCATAAAATTTAATTTAATATCATTTTTTATCGTTTTGTAGGGTTCAGAGCGTGCATGTCTAAATGAGCTTTATAGTGAACTCGTTTGAATTTTAACCGGGTAAAAATCTCAAAATTTGTGATTAAGTTGTATAATTAGGTTCAAAAGCCCATAATTAACTATTTGAACCCATAAAATTTGATAAAACA
Organism: Abelmoschus esculentus; assembly: GCA_035048815.1. Classification (NCBI taxonomy): domain Eukaryota; kingdom Viridiplantae; phylum Streptophyta; class Magnoliopsida; order Malvales; family Malvaceae; genus Abelmoschus; species Abelmoschus esculentus. The sequence continues at coordinate 11,665,083 of JAUCBN010000007.1, read as the reverse complement.
TCATTTTCGATCGTTTTGTAGGGTTCAGAGCGTTCACGTCTAAATGGGCTTTATAATGAACCCGTTGAAATTTTTTTTGAAGGAACCCGTTGAAATTTTAAACGAGCAAAAAGCTCAAAATTTGAGATTAAGTTGTATAATTAGGTTCAAAAGCTCATAATTAACTATTTGAACCCATAAAATTTCATTTAATATCATTTTCGATCGTTTTCTAGGGTTTATAGTGTTCATATTTTTTTAAGATAGGACTTTAATTCTAACGTAGTTAGGGTTTAGAATGTTTAGTAGCCCTTTTATTTTAGAATTACTTATTTTTTTAATATTTTATTTGAATTTTAATTGTTTTATATTTTATATTAGAATAAAATTATATTTCATATATATTTATTTGATAGGTTAGATGTCATTTTATTTAAAATATATTATCATATGCATATGACATGCCATCATTGTTAGATTTTTAATGGTTCAGATAGCATGGTCGTTAAAAAATAAACTATTTTTCAAAAAGATATAGGTTAAGGGCTAAATTTATCCAAAATAAGATTAAAGGCCAAAACGATAAAAACTATAAACGTTAAGGGTTAAAATTATCTTTATACCAATTTATAATATCAAAAGTAATGAATGTAGTAGTTTAGAAGTCCAATCATCCCTAAAATTATTGTCATTTATTCTTTCTTTGCTTCCAACATCACCTAGTTTACAACTTATAAACTAGTTTGATTGAAGGATATCTAGCACAACATATATATTGTTACTAAATTCACAAATAGTACATCAGAAATGTTATACAATGTTTTAAGTTTATGTTTATTATTGATATTTCAAATTTATTCTACAGTATATATTAATACTAAATTTAAAAAATATTTCATTATAAATAAATAAAAACATAAAATAAATACATAATATTTGAAAGTCTTCATTGGAACATTCTCGCGATCCGATTATTATGAAAGAAGATAATACTGTTAGACAATGGGAGAAATGAATCAAATCCACATCAGCTTCTCTATTGAGGATTTGGTGGACGACTATTTGCGGCACAGACTCTTGATCCCCACTCGAGCAGCTCTTTGCTAGTGTCATCCTTGTGAACAAGCACTTCAATAAAACACAGGCAATCTTTCTTCTCACATGTGGCTATTTTGATCGCTTCAACAAGTTCTTCTTCACACTTAACCTGGAAAAGTGAAGATAGATTAGTTTCATGCTACACCCTTCAAGCAAGAATAAAACTATCTAACCTTTTTAGTCCAGCATTTTCCTTCACCGTTGTGAATTGCATCAACCAATCCAGTGTAGTTCCAATTTTTTATAACATTATAAGGTCCGTCGTGGATTTCAACTTCAATGGTGTAGCCCCCATTTTTAATTAAGAATATGATACTCTTTTGTTCGCATCGGATCATGGTGGATATATCTTGTGCTGTCACCTACCAAGGATAATAAAAATAATATGACACCCTGAATCAACAATTACTATGAAAGTTTTAGAAACATAAAAAAATATATAACTCTAAAATATCGACGCTTACTTGAAAGCTTCCATCGCCGATGCAAGCAATCACACGCTTGTCTGGAACTGATTGAGCGTATCCAAGAGTTGCTCCAACTGACCACCCAATTGAACCATATTGCATCTGAAATTCATACCTGTAACACCAACTTTTTTCCCTTCTGTTTGTCAAATGTCAAATAAGCCTTAAATACTGGAGATATAGCTAAAATTTTTGTTACATACCCACAACCTTCTGGTAGTCTTAGCTTCTGGCAGTTAAACCAGGAATCCCCAGTCTCAGCAATCACAGCTGTGTTACCTGAAAGCATCTTTTGTATATGGTTGAACATGATATTAACCCTTAAAGGATCTTTGGTGTCGGATTTTGGAGGAACACCATCTGGAACAAATATACGCTGGTAGTTTTCATAAGCAGTTGCGTTGTGATTAAGCTTTTTGGCAAGCTCTTCGAGAAAATCTTTCATTAAGATACACCCAAAAGCTGGTCCATTGGCTATAACTACACGATTAGGCTGCACAACGACGGCCTTCTCCCTCTTAAGGAGGAGTGAGTACCCAACCGAGCTATAATCATTAAAAATTGGTCCAACAAATAAATAAGCATCAGCAGATTCCACAATTTCAGCACAAAAACTAGTGCTTACTGCGCCCCAGTAAGTACCAATAAACCGAGAGTGATGTTCTGGCACTAAACCTTTTGCTGATGGCATCGCAGCAATTGGATAGCCACAAGCATTTGCCAGTTCGACAAAAGCCTCACAGGCCTTTGCTACTCGAAGTTTTGGCCCTCCTATAATCACTGGCTTCACTGCCTTATTCAGAAAGGCAGCAGTTGCATCCACGGCAGCTTCTAGACCCATTTTGTTACTTAGCCTGTAACCACAATTCAGACCCAATACAAGCATGAAGATCTGGAAATGGGAAAAGAAAAAGAAAACAAAAAATAATTGTACCTAGGTGATAGAGAAAATGGAACGGGCTCTCTAATGAAAGTAGGATGAGATATTCCTGGTAAATTACAACTTATGCTGATATATACCGGCCTACTCTCTTTCAAAGAAGTAGAAATAGCTGTATCAATTTGTTCATGCGCATCCTCCAGGTTATTGACCACAGCCTGAAATTAAATCCAAAAACAAATTAGTATTTATATTTAGGGTTTTAGGTAAGACCGTAAGAGAGAAATACATCCAAATCCAATTTAGACATTAAAATAAAAATAAAACCTTCTAGAATAATTCTGGACATACTCATACCTGATAGCAAGTAACAGTTTGAAAGCATCTTAGCTCTTGGCTAAAATCTGATAATCCGATAGTATGATGGAGGATCCTATTAGTCCCATAATCATTGGTGTTGGGTCCTCCTACAATGCAAATAACAGGAAGATTTTCACTATAAGCACCAGCAATGGCGTTGATAATGCTGAGGCCACCAACAGTAAACGTGACAACACATGCACCAACCCCACGAGACCTAGCGTATCCATCAGCAGCATACCCAGCATTGAGCTCATTGCAGCACCCAATATTTTTCAGCCCTGGCTCAGCAATAAGGTGATCAAGAAGGGTCAGGTTGAAGTCACCGGGAACAGAAAAGACATCCTTAACCCCTATTTCAACAAGTCGGCGAGCCACGTGGCGTTTGAGAAGCTAAGATTGAAGTTGAACCATTCTGGGATGGACAGCCTAGTATGTCGTTTGCCGGTTTGCACGACTCAAGCTGAGAACCAATGGTTGAATCCATGTTGGATCAATAGAACAACACAAGAAATAAATGATAGAGACTCTACGTTGGCTTACTTAATGAAAAGTATGGTAGTTTTCTGTTGAGACAATATCGGTTTTAAGAATGGAATACATTTATAGGACGTAAAACGAAAATTAAAGAAAAAATTTCTTGGAGAAGATTCATTCAATCGAGTATATGGCAGTTAATTGTGCCTCAAAAGAGGAAAAGTCGTTAAAATTAACCTAAATATTAAAATATAAACTTATTATAACAGGGTTTATTAAAAATATTTTAAAAATACCCTAATATTGGTTAGTTAAAAATATAAACTTATGATAATCAGGTTTGGACAATTTATTCAAATAAAACTTTTAATTTAAATAAAAAATATTTTTTGATTTGTTCTATAAGTGATAAATGCTTTCGAATAAGAAAGAGTACAATAACATTTTAATCAAGTATTTTATTACTCTTCATAACTTTTTTTTTTTTGTAAATGTTTAATTTAATTCTATTTGAAATGTTCATTTTAAAGAGACCCGATTGTACTTATTACATATATCTAAAATCATCAAGTAATAAAAACTCAATTAACCAACAATTTTTTGATCCAAATATATGTTACGTAATCGATAAAGTTTTGAAACATAAACAATAAAAAAACAAAATAAGAAAAAAAAAAAGATAAGTTATTATTAATGATTGATTGCTAAAGAAAAAAATTAAAGTTTAGAAACTAAATAAAAAATAAAACGAAATTAAAAAAAAAAAGTGTGCCTTTTCTATTCTTACTTTTTCTCCAGATGGAACTTGATGGACTCACAAATTGACAAAGTTGCATACCATTTAGAGAATTAAGTGATCATGAAAAAGGATGGTGATTAAACTATAATTATATTATAGTTAGGTGGTCATTTATGTAGTTTACCCTATTATATGTTCTAACGCGTAAGTGACGAAAAAAAGGAAGAAGCTCAATCCCGGCACAACTGAAAGTCTTGTGTAGCGCCGATAAATCGATTTGGGGTTCAAATTGAGCTAAAAGTTCTACAAAAAGAATGAATAGCCTGTCAAACGTGTTTTCGGCACTGGAGATTGACGTCGACGACCATCACCCCCCTTCCGTTTCCAAAGTTCCAGGTCCGCCTATCTTCTTTCGTCCTTCATCAACTGCCTTCGGATTTAGTGTATTTTGAATCTCCTCGGAAGTGGTTTATATCTTTGAATTATTTTGAATCGGGGTCTTTCTTCTATTTAATCAAAATTGATTGATTCTTTGGAAGCTTTTTAATATCTAATTTAGGGCTTTAAGAAAACATGATGAAAACTGAAAGGTTTTAGGCTGAGTACTGTGGTCCGATGATTTTAATCATTGAATGGTGTTTGCTTGTGACATACAGGAAAGAGAAAAAGCAACGGAAAGGGCTCAACTGAACTGAAATCAGCATCACTTTCTGACAACTACAAGTTTCCCCTTGTGTGGATTGACTTGGAAATGACTGGCAAGCATTCCGAATCCTATTTTTCACTAATTTAACTCACTCTAATGGTGGATTAAGAATGGCATTCTTATTGTCTATGTAGGCTTGGATATTGAGGTTGATAGAATCTTGGAGATAGCTTGTATAATTACAGATGGCAATCTCACCAAATCCTTGGAGGTATTTATCTCTCTCCCTAATGTTTTTGATTTAGGATAAGCATTTAAGTATTTATTTTCCAGACAAAAGCATGGGATATGATGATTGATCTCCAAGAATCTTCCAAATACATGTTAAAATTTGGAAAATGTTTTTGATTGAACATGTACACATATTCAGACACTCACATATGAGTCTAAGTAACATAGCGTCGAAGAAAAATATATCATTATGAAAGTGGTATGTGAAAGTTATATTCAAAATATTTCTTCTTTCAGGGTCCACATCTGGTTATTCATCAATCTAAGGAGTGTTTAGATAGAATGGGGGAATGGTGTCAAAATCATCATTCAGCTAGTGGTATGTGGTTCAAGACCAATTGTGTTATGATATGTAAATTTTAGTTATTTGGCTGTCTTATTGGGAACCATTACTAATAACTGTCCACCATTTTAGGATTGACAAAGAAAGTTCTTCGAAGTACAATCAGCGAAAGAGAAGCAGAAAAACAGGTCAATAAGAATATCATCAATTGGCGTGATTTGATTATGTTTGTTCAGTAAGAGCGAACCAACTGTTATGCTTTAATCATAGGTTACAGAATCCTAGTAGGATGCAGGGTTTTTTTGTGTGTGTTTCTGTACAAAGGTTTGCAGTTATGTTCTGTGATGGTGCAGGTCATAGAATTTGTGAAGAGAAATGTTGGTGCATACACACCTCATTTAGCTGGAAATTCTGTTTATATGGATTTTCTCTTTTTGAAGGTAATTATTGAATTCATATCACTTTTAACTTCTGGTTCAAAGTTGAACCAGACACAGATATTTGCTCTTTTAATGTTGTCATTATACCACAGTAATTTGGGGGGCGCTTAGATGATAATCAGGCCATTACATGACAATGTTCAGAATAGGAAAAGGTCTTATCATGTGAATCTAATTTCCACTCCAAAGCTACTTAGAATGACCAAGTTATCTTTGGTTTTCACAACCTTCCCCTTTTTCTTGCGTTAATTTTTTTTCTGGTGGGTTCTAAGATGGGAAATTGCATGCATGTTGTACAAGATAAAGGTGGAGTTCATTTTCTTTTCTTTTATGAGAATTGCTTATCAAGTTTTTTTTATATTCTTTTGATATGTTGGCTCTTTTTCTTGAAGTTTGTGCCATAAATTACGACATGTGCTTGACAGACTAAGAAGTATTGGTTCTTTAGCGTTTATTTTGTTTCTATTCTTGGTTTCTTGATAAGCTTTGTCCTTGCTTGTTATTGGCACAATTTGAGATGTTAACCATTTTCTATTTTGCAGAAATATATGGCTGATTTGGCTAGTCTCTTCCCTCATGTTGTTGTGGATGTGAGCAGTGTAAGGACTCTTTGCTTTCGTTGGTATCCAAGAGGTAAATCACGCTCCTTGCCAGAAAATTTGCATCGCTGTTTTGGTAAATTTATGGTATTCTTATCATACATGGCAGATCAGAAGAAAGCTCCTGCTAAAGAAAATAAACACAGAGCCATGGATGATATCAGAGAGAGCATATTAGAACTCAAATACTTCAAGGAGACCATTTTTAAAGCAAAGTCCAAGAAGTGAATGCCAATAGCTTTTGGAGACAATTTGATACAATAGCTTTTCTACTCTTTGTTGACTGCAATGATTCGAGTTTGAGTACAATCTTTTGCATTAGCTTTCAGATCAAAATTATTTTTTATCTTAGTTTGGAAAGTGTTTTTCAAAAGCTGAATTTTTTAGCTTTTTCCTTTATCAAAGTACTTATCTTTATTTAAATCATCAATCTTTTTATATTTTAAAAAGATTATTTAAAATAGATATTTTGACTACATAAATATACTTTTTAGTAATTATATCACTCTTATTTAAATCAAATAATTTAAATATACTTTTTTAAAATTAATTTCTTATCACATTCTTCAAAAATAATGTCAAATTAGCTCACGTTCTCTTTAACATTGATATTACAAAAGTTTAGAGGATTATGATTTCTGGATTATGGGTTATGAATTATATAGAAATATATAAATCAGAAGATGAATTACTCAATTGTGGTTAATGTTTGAGTAGATTATACTGTTGGTCACGAGTGATTATTTTTACTCAAATTCAAGAAAATAATATTTTGGATATTTATATTATCAACTTATAATGTTTTAGTTATTGAAATGTTAAAAGCAGTTAGTTTAATGATAATATATGTCAATAAAATGTGTTAATTTTTTAGATAAAATATTAATTTAATCTTTAAATTTTAAATAAAATATCAATTTAATTTTTAAAATTTAATAAAATATCAATTTATATCTTTAATCTGATTTATGATTCCTATAATCGGTCATATCGACCGTCATTGGACATTGTCAAAATTAATTGGATCCCAATTCACACTTTTTTAATCTCTTAAACTTAATAATTCGTTTTATAAAAAAAAAATCTTTCAAACTTTTCTTGCTATACCATTGTTTGATTTTGGTTTGCTAATCCGATTATTGTTATTTTTATGTCAAGAATTATAGATATCTTAAACTACTTTGCATCTCGTGCTTCACACAAGTTCATTAATTGTATTAATAATGAGATTTTATGAAATTAATATTTACAAATTATTTTAGCATTGTAAAAGTTTTAAAAAATATATAATAAAATATTTAAATTATTACAAATTGAATACTAAAAAGATTGTTTAAAAACATTGTTTAATACTAAAATTACAATTTCTATTCTAGTATATTTTTCTCTTGTTCTCGTTCTACTTTATTCATTTACAAATATTAACACCGCTCCATAAAATATACAATTATTATAATAAAATTTTTAAAATTTTTAATTTATTTAAACTTCACACAATATAAAATTCTCTAAGTTTTATATATTTTGTGGACCTTGGATAGCTAAAACAAATAATTCATATTAAATTTTTAACCTTTTTTTAAGTGATAATCTTCACATAATCAACTGTTAATTTAAGTCGTTCGTTTTAATCATCCAAATGATCTAAAAATTATATAAAACTTAAAGAATTTTACATTGTGTAATTTAATCCTATCATATATATTCTTCTAGTTTTCACATTTGTAAATTCAAAAATTTTAGGACTAAATTGTATTTAAACTTTTGATCCTTCCTTAGATGCTATAATTTGAACTTTTGGTAAATTAAAGCATGACTTGGTATGGTTGCTATAAAGTTGGATAAAAGTTAATAGTGATGGTGCTTGTAAACTTGTCTAATGAAAAAATTGTTGCAGGGAGGGTGTTACGTGATGAACATGGTTTTTGGGTCTTTGATTTTTCTCGTAATCTTCATTGTTGCTTAGTGTTATTAGCTGAACTTTAAGGGGCACATGATGGTCTAGTCAATGCATAGAGGCTTAGATTCTGACAGATTGAGTTAGAGATGGATAGTCGTGAGATTGTCACAATTTTAGGTGTTGAATCTGAGACACTTATAGATAATGCTTTAGTTACGGTATTTCAGGAACTTCTTAATCGTGAATGAAATATACTTGTTCGTCATATATTTAGAGAATATAATGGAGTGACCCATAGATTTGTTGCCTTGAGCCTCGGTGCATCTATTAGAACTTTGGAGTTTACTATAGCACTGGATATGATAGTAAACCTAGTGAATATGAGAATTATATTAATCATTAGTTTCACTTTCAAATCTGTATTAGCAAAAAAAAATATTAAATTATCTCTAATTAAAAATATAGTCAAATTAAAATAATAAAAGTTAAAATTATTATTTCTATTAAGATTAAATTGTTTGAATGTGTAAATATAGAGGGTTAAATATGTTATTATATAAAATATTTTAATAATCACATCATCTTTTTAAAAATTTAATGATAAAATTAAAATAAAACTAAAAACTTAATGATACATTAAAGTAATTAAAAATAATTATTAAATTGAGTAATTAATCCCAATTATGAATTTCCCCTTAAATTAAAGTGGAGAATTATTATAGTAATAAGAGTTTAATTATTTTTTAATTAAAATTAAAAGAAAATTTTAAAAAAATAATATAAAAATTAATGGTATATTGCGTCCGTATAAATAGCGATACCTTGTGATGTTTTTACGATAGAATTATTATTGATAATATTATATGTATATATACATATGTGAAATTGGTAAATAACGGTTTAATTTTATTGTCCGATTCACAAGATTTGAGTTCTGACCAAGAAAAAACATTTTAAATTGGCGTGTTATTAGGGGCCAAGGCTTCAACGAGTTTCTCTGAATCGGTTTTTGCCCTCCAAGCACTCTCTTTTATTTCTGCTTGGACGGTAATTGTTGTCGGGGGTTCAAATTTCCCCTGTCCTGTCGAGAGGGAAGAGAAAGAAAGTAAAAAGGAGGGAAATTTTTCATATTCTTTTCTTGTTTAAAAACTCTTGTTGAGCATGGGTTGTTTTAGGTGCTCTGAGATTTCGGGCGAAGACTCAGAGTACCCAAGAAACAAGAACAAGAAGAAGAATGATTACAGCAGCAATACAAACAAGCCACAACGACAAGTCGATTCCGGTATTCTCTGTTTGTGCGATTTGTGTTTCATCTTGTAGGACATACCCATTTGCTTCCTAACCCAATTCCCTTTTATTGGATCCATTTACATTACTTTGTTTTGATGATGATAGCTTTGGAAACAAATGTTGGTTATGAGTTTTTGGATTCTCAAGCCATGTGAATATCGCATCTACTGGTGTTGGATATTGTTTGATTCTGGTCATTACGAAACAGTTTGTTGAATTGTCTTTTTCTTCTTGTTTAAAAGATTCGTCGAATCAGAGTGTACAGAAGGAAGAATCACCTAATAGTGAGCAGTTACTGTTGGGTGTAAAGAATTTTGCTTTGAATGCTGGGGTTTCCGCGGATGAAAAAGCTACCAAAGTGGCACATTCATTTACATTCAATCAGGACATAGCCGCCACGGGCAACTTCAGGTTGGATTATTTCTTGGGAGAAGGAGGTTTCGGTAAAGTTTACAAGGGATTCTTGGAGGAAACGAACCAGGTTGTGTTGATTTTTAGTACATCATTTTCTTGGCATGCACGTATCATGCTAGATTTGGCGTTGTTCATTATATTCTTTGGAGTTCGTTGTTACCTTGCTTTCTTTTTCTTGCCTGTTGTAGGTTGTTGCTATTAAGCAACTTGATCAAGATAGTCTTCAGGGGACGAGGGAATTTGTTGCCGAAGTATCGACATTAAGCACAGCTGAGCACCCAAATCTTGTAAAATTGATAGGTTTTTGTGCTGAGGATGAACAGAGACTACTGGTTTACGAGTACATGCCGTTAGGGGCTTTGGAAAACCATTTACATGGTATGCAAAGTTTCCTGCTGATTTTGTTATTTTTCTGTTTACCGTTTATGACCACGCAATCTTTCTTACGGATAGTTTGTCCCCTTTGTGTATACAGATCTCGAACCTAACCAAAAACCACTTGATTGGAACACAAGGATGGAAATAGCGGCTGGTGCGGCGAGGGGATTAGAATACTTGCATGTTAAAATGAAGCCCCCTGTCATATACCGTGACTTGAAGTGCTCCAATATTTTGCTTGGTGAGGGATATCATCCGAAACTCTCTGATTTCGGCTTAGCCAGAGTTGGCCCCAGTGGGGACAAGACTCATGTTTCTACAAGGGTTATGGGCACGTATGGTTATTGTGCACCGGATTATGCAATGACTGGACAGCTGACATTTAAATCCGATATTTACAGCTTTGGGGTTGTCCTCTTGGAACTAATTACCGGTAGGAAAGCGGTCGAGTATTCGAATTCAAAAGAGAACAAGGCAGAATATCTTGTTGGTTGGGTAAGATGAAACTTAATTCAGTTGTATATCTTCATTTGGTTACGTTTCCAATTAAAATTGTCTGTTAAAAATCATTGATCTTCCATCCGATTATCATATTATATCGCCTCGGTTTGTACGTTAAAAATATACTCATTTGGTTTTAGAAGGAAATAGTAAAAGTGGTTGCTTTGATCTGTTCTACAGCCGGTTATTTAATTGCAGGCACGGCCTCGATTCAAAGACCGAAGAAATTTTTCGCAAATGGCTGACCCTCTGCTGCAAGGTGAATATCCTATGAAAGGTCTCTACCAAGCGCTTGCCGTTGCTGCAATGTGCGTTCAGGAGCAGCCTAATATGCGTCCGGCCATTTCCGATGTAGTTAATGCTCTGAACTACCTAACCTCCCATAAATATGACCCCAACAATTGTGTTCAGAGCTCACGAAGGAGAAAGACGGCGTCAATGGTGAATATACATCAGGCTAAAGGAGCAGTTGCGGACCGTGATTTTAAGAGTTTCTAAGAGAGAATATTAATTAGAAATAAAAGCGGTATATACTTTGCGTGTTGCCAGGTTATCGGTTTTTTCATCAACTGGCATACTTTTCCAATCCCTCCTCAATCTTTGTCCCTCTGTGCCGGTGTACATCTGAGTTAGGGTTCTTGTAGGAACCATTTTCTCTCCATGATTACTCCCTCAAAGAAAAAAAACTTGCTTCCTATATAAACAAGTAAACCATATAGTTGACAATGTAAATGAAAATCATACAACACTATATTTTTGTTTCTTTATTGTTTTGTCTGCAAGAGAATCCAGGACATTGAGCAACCCCATCATAAAGTCATAATTCCTGTATGTAACCACTATCAACTTTAAATGATCCAAGTATATTATTTTATAACCTTTTACGTTTTTTAATTTATTTTATTATATTTTTATATAAGAGTAATTTTCACAGAGATCATTTTTGTTTGTTCCCATTATAAATTTAATCATTGATTTTGAAAATGACCAATAAAATCACTTACGTTTTTGTGTCGTAAACTTTTGGTCACTAAAATATTTGTTACGGTTGAACTTTAACGGAAATTTATAATAATAAGTGGATTCATACCCACAGTCTATCCTCAATTCCTCACCCAGTGCCATGTGTCTTATACAGCCATTCAAAGTCTGCATTAGATTAGAATAATAAATATTATTAGTGACATGAAGTAAAGAAGATGAAGGGTAGTAATGATTGATAAGTTAACAGTAAGCATTTATACGTTAAATGTTTTCAAGACAATAAGGGGGCTTGTCATTTACTCATTTATACATATTTTATAAAACCGTATTGAAACCAATTTACAATCTTCAACTCTTTCCATGTTAAAACGGATTACTCCATATATATTTATTAGGCTCATTTAAGCTCTTTACCCGGTAAAAACTGAGCTTGTGTTTTATGCTCAAAATAAAACTCAAAAATAAAAACTTGATTGATGATAACAACTTACCGAATTTGATTTTTTTAATGTTTCCAATGTTGCACCATCTTCTTAAGAATCCAAGATTGGAGTACTTAATATTAGTGTAAATGCCCAAAGAAAAGCATAGGAAAGTTCCTTGAGAGAGTGATATATGGCATCCAAAAAATGTTTTTATCTTAATACGTAAGATTTTGTTGATAAGTGGGTTGGATTTCTGTAGTTAGAAAATGTTGATAAGGTATTTTGGCAGCGGAAACGTAAGTTGAAGACGGCAATGGAGAGATGTTTTAAAAGGCAAAGTTAAGAAGTGCATGTTATTATACAAACAAATCCATGAACTGGAATGAATAAATTAATATCCAGATCCTAATTTCTACATTTCAAGTCATTTCTTTGCAACGTACAGTACCATGACATCTTAAGGTCCTTTCAAATTTACTTACTATTGGCTTTTAGCCATACCCGGTACCCAATTGGCAATTGCCAGGGTTGTGAGATACCCTGAAATGCTATCTATAGAGTCCATACAAATTAAGCACCATTTAAGCATTTACTTTTCAGAACCATTCTCAACGAGGGGCCTATCAGCAACAATATCCTCCACTGGGTTCTGCTCTCCCCATACAGCTGCATCTAGATATCCGAGATCAAAGAGCCTGTCAAAAATTTCATCTTCTCCCGGCTCCCTCGCCCATTTGAAAAGCTGAGAGTAGTTGGCAACAAGGATTTAGAGGTTTGTACTCGAGGAAAACAATTAACCTTTGCGGAGCTATGGGATTACCTCCCTTCTTGTAGCCCTATTCTCAGGATTGCAGTCTGGACTAATCTCAATTCCTTGCAATCCGAACCAACTGGCTGGAAAAGCACTAACTCGGACCTGCAAAGACAACATCAGAAACCATATAACCATCAGGAGTATGTTTGTGTAATCATTTTTGCCATCATTGCTTGATTTTAGGTCCAGTGATAAGAAAAATTAGATAAACAAGAGTAATAACACTATAGATAAATTTAGGCAAATCTGTGTCCCGATAAAACTTAACCACTGATAAAAAAAATGTTGTATTATCACACATCTATTTTCAAATCTTAATAATAACCACAGAGAATGCAATATGCGGATCATAAAACAGGTTTCACTGAATCCTAGTTTTGTATTCTACAGCAACAGAATATTTCAGAAACTCTAGAAAACATAAATATCAAAATGCAACTTACCACCCTAGCAATTCAATTCAAAACCATTTATGATATCCTTGTTTCAGACCAATATATGATTGTAAACTTTACTAAACATAGAAAGTCTTACGACAAGTAGTTTCACAGACTATTTGGAAGCAAGTTCAGCTCTAAATGATTGAAAATACCGTTTTAGATGCAGATGTTGGGGGCAGAAATAATGTCAAACCCCCATCAAGGCATAGACGATTCCGAAAAACTATTGCTGGGCGAGGAGCAAGATACCTGCAAAGACATGTTGTATAGGGTTCAGGTAACTTCATGGCAAGTGTTTTGAATACAGAACTGTGCCTTAACCAATTAATTACCCAGGGATGAAGGAAGATGTAATTACTGCATTGATTAGATCTTCTTTAGAATCAAATTGATCCACCAGTAAACCCCTAGGCCTCCAAAGTATCTGAGTTATAGCAACTGACATAATAGTAGTGAACAAAAGAAATGTTAACTGTTCAAAGTGGTGGACATTAGCAAGTCAAATTCAGACATCCATGTTATGCAAATTGCTTTATAAAGAACGCCATACATCAAATAGAGAATTTTTCTTGGAATGGAGAAAGGTGAATCGTGTAAAGACAACTAAAGCTATTGCAACACCTCTACTTCATTGTGTTCATAATGGGTTTGTAGTCAAAGGTATTTTAAAATGCAACGTAAACCTCAATAAACATCTCTTTAACATTATGATTTGACCAATTCTTTGCATGTTACAATCCCAATGAGGCCTATCTACTTTTTCCTTATTACCAACTTGAACCGAAAGTCTAACTGACTGGTATTATGTTATCATGGTCTAAATGCATGATTCAAAGATTTTGATTGTATAATGATAATATTATTGTCATGTGCTTCAAAAAACTTCAAAAAGAATATACATAGCCTCTAGTTTGTTTTCAAATTATCATACTGTCACTCACCACGAATCCTCCCATTGGACTTGGTATGAGTATCATCAGGCAGATGCTCGTGCAGAAGATCTCGAAGAACAGCCTGTCGGTTTTTAAAAAGGGATAAGTTAACACAAATTTTGATCAGATTCTGATGCAAAAGTATGAGTTCTTCGGTGAGATATTAAGCAAATGGACAAAAATCATTGTGCTAGGCTTATGGCCTACGCATACCCCAAGACGAAATGTAGTCCCATTAAGCCGGCAATCATTGCCCAGGATTTTACCAACTTTTAGGGCTTCATCCATGGTAGCTCCAGAAGCAATCACAGCACATACTATGGCACCAGCAGAAGAACCAGCCAAGGGTGTTGTTTCCTGCATCAGAGTGGAGAAAAGAAATATCAGGTATGGACAGTGTGATTCATAATGAAATATCAATGTATAGAGCCGTATAAAGACTTTGCTAGTGCTGTCAATAACTCAAGAGTGTATTTGACTAAAATCCATACTTCCGAAGCCATTTCTAAGGTGAAAGTTATACTCAATATCTAAAGAGGAACATGTAAATTCGTACTCTCCTTTAAAATAGACACCACCGGTGGCCGGTGGGTGTTTCCAGAACCCACCAAAATTTAACAGTCAACTTTATATGCTTCATTACAGCATAAAATTAAAGCTCAATGAAGCTAAGATCCCTCAAACTGAATTTATGAACCAAAGAAGCAGTTTTGTAAAGTGGAAAAAGATTAAACCTTTATGTAACCCTTTTCAATGAGAAACTGGGCAGCTCCAAGATGGTAAGGAAGCAAGAAGCCGCCACCAGAAAAGCTAAACCCATGGGTTGTAATCACTCTTCTTTCATTCTCAGCTTCAATATCCCTGACTCTTTGTTCCCATATCACCTCTGGCTCTATCTCATCCTCCATCACTGCCCCAATTCTCTCGCTCTCACTAATCCTCTTTCTGAGCCTGTGAGAAACAGGGATTGCTGAATCTTCATAATTCGAACTGCTTTTGATTAATCTCGATGCAATTCCCAAGAAAAGCTTCCCCGTTGCTGCGGCTAAAGAAGAACCATTTTCATTTTTATCTTGAGAAGGTGGAACTGTAAAGTTATTGTTATTTTTAGAGTAGTTGACCAAGGAAACGAGGGAGTGAGGGACTGAGGAAAGGATGAACCGACGGCTGAGGCGAGAGTTACAACATAAAGGTAAGGCGTGGGAAATGAGAAGACACCCCATTGATTGAAGGAACAAAGAGAAAGGAATTGAAACAACTAAATTCATAAAATAACATAAAAAACTCTTGGAGAACTCGCAAAGAGATTCGTGTTTATCGAAGCTTAAGTTCAAAATATTTTTTGGACACAATAAAAATTTAATGTCTTGATTTTTTAAAATTTTAAAATTACATTTAAAAAATTATTAAATTTATAAAATAACTTAAAATTTAAAATGTTAACGCTCCAAAATCTAAATTTATATTTATCGTCGATTATCGCATTATTGTTTATTATATCTGTCGTTGAATCATCATAATTATTTATTTTATTATTTTATCATTAAATATCGACAGACATCGTATAAACATTAAAATTATTAAATAATTCATTTGAATAACAATTGATTTTGGACGTTGAAGTGTCGGGATAAATAATTATGATGGTCCAGCAATGGATGCGATTGACGTGATTATTTTGTTTTATTAATTTTTTAATACAATTTTTTAAAAATTTATGTGTTAGATAACAAAAATTAACTGTAAAAATTAACAGACAATAATAGTGTATAAAAACATTAGACACCTATTTGGTCCAAAACAAAGTTTAGACACATATCTAAAAAATTAAAAATTTGGGCACTCATATGCCACTTAAGAAGGAAAAAAAAAACCATACTTTTGTGTTAGACATACTCGAATTAGTGTGATATTTGTTCACTTCATAAATTTGGAATTTTCTATTTCCCAGGAATAACATAATGTTAAATGAGGAAAAACTATGATCATTTGAGAGAGATATTTAATGGTTAACTTATGGAAGGAGACGAGTTGTTATGCCAAATCCATAGGTAATGTGTCTGGCAATTGATTCTTATTAAATGGCATACATTTTGTTGAGCTCATTGTTTAGTATTTCACTATCCGACATCACAGACAATGGATAGGAGTGTAACAGACTCTCCAGTGATGCTCTTCGATTATTTCGTTTGTTTGATGCCTCGATCCGATGGCTAATCACCCAATAGCACATGGTGCCTAAAGTTGTGAGCATTATAACTGCTCCAATAGCTAGTCATCTTTCGTTTCCGATCACAACAAAACACAAGGCTAAGTATGCCACTGAAACAAGCACACAAGCCAACCACAATAACTTGTTGATAACAGCCACCATCTGCTTCTTCGCCTGGCTTTCAATGATTACGACTGAGGTTTGAACCACCACAACAGCCAGGGAAATGAAGAGTGAAATAGAATCAAAGATGAAGAATATAAAAACGCAGGGTTTTCACCTATGTTTGCTTCTCCAAGGGAGAGTCCAAGAGGAATGTCTTTCGCATCTTCCACAAACTGGCCAGGAACTTGGAAAATGGCAGCAAAGGCAACTGTGGCAATTAAGACGGTAACTACAGTGGTGGAGTTTTTTGCATTGTTAAGGCCTTCAGAATGCATTTTGTGGAGCCTTTTGGCAATGCCTTGGACATGTTTTCGTGTTTATCGGGTGTGTTCTAGCTGATTGTGCAGTTCGTGCTTTATATCACTCACAGTTTGCTTCAACTCTCGGGATGGATTTGGTGCTGCTGGCTTGATTAATCGAGCACTTTGAACCCCATGTTGCTGCTGCATGGCTGCTATCTTAGGTTGCCCGGTTTTCTCAGCTGTATCGAAAGCAGTTTTATTACTTCTGTTAACAGCTTTTGTGTCGGTTTCTTTGTATCCAAGCAGCAGTTTAACATAGCTTACTTTTAATTAGAAAACAGACAAGTCTTGTTTCAGAAGCATACCTAAATCTCCTTGTTTAGCATCAATATGAAATGCATCAAAGCCATTTCTAGCTTTGATCCCGGCAGCAACAAGATCATAATACTTAATCATCTCCTCAACCAAACCGACATATCCGTATTCTGCCACGTCATATAGGGCAGTTTCACTAGATGAGTTCTGTTTAGGCAACAGCTCCTTCAGTTCATCCTCCTCAATCTGTGTCAAGATTTCCAGCTCTTGCTGCAGCATGCAGAGGCGTATCATCACGTTTCCCTGTTAATTGTTTGGTCATCTTTTTCATACGAGCAGGAATAGATGGTTGCTCGGTTGATGGTCCCCCCCAATGGAATCAAAATTCCCCCGTTGCCTAAATTTATCTATGAATTGAAAGATTATTCTTCATGTGGAACAATAAAATCCAGATCAAAACTATTGTTTTTGGTTTAAAAAAAACACTATTCATCTAAAACCAACTAATGAAATGAGAATCTATGTAAGTCTTGAATTCACTGATCCTAAGACAACGGAGCTCGATTCCTTCCTATTGTGTCTGGTTCAGCAGAGTCTCTTGCTGTTTAACAAAAAGAATCAGCTTTCCTAAAACACAGAGGGAGATTTCTTTCAATATAAGGAAACATCTTTACAAACCAATCTAAAGCATAAAAATAAACAACCTCAAAAAGGAAACGAAGCGAAACCTTTTTCATTTGTTCATCCCCCATTTTGCAAAGAGGAAAAGGGGGAAATGGACTAAGAAGAGAACAAGGAAGAAACAGAAAAGAATGCAGGAGCTATTTTTTCTCCCATCCATCAAAAAACAAAACACCCATCTAAGTTAGAAAGTAGTTTTCAATTATAAATTTATTTATTTCGAATCAGAATACCAAAAAAGAAGAAATTTTGTATTGGAGACCAACCCACGGAATTAACCTATTGAATTAGCACTGCCATCTTAAGATGCTTTTCTATTGGAGTTTTTCTCCCTTTTTGAACATGTAGGATTATATTGTTACAAATGGAGAATCTGGTTCCTTTGGATGTTGAGGAAGTTATAATCAAAGCATTACATGTCCGGTTCAAACGGGAGGTATTAAGTTTTATGTCTCTAAAATCTATGGTTGTAATTTAAGAAATGACAGGTTAAGGCTCTGACAGCATACTACAGATCTTAAAATTCACATTCTACGGCTAGCGGCAGGAAATTTCAAAATAGAAGCTAATCAGGACGAAAGCTGAGAGGCATCTAGCGGCGGGTGGGGCTACAAAAACCTCACTAAAATGAGCCTAAAAAGAGCTTTAATAGAGGGAAATGGGAAGCCGGTTCCAATTTAAATCTTGTTTTTTTTTTGTTTTTTTAAATAATGGTTATCTAATTTATTTTTATATATTCGAATAAAAAATATATGAATAAAAATATTTATATAATAAATATTCGAATAAAAATATTTATAAAATAAGTATTCGAAAAAAATATTCATATAATAAATATTCGCATAAAAATATTTGTATAATAAATATTCAAATAAATAAATATACGAATATAAATAATCATATAATAAATATTCAAATAAAAATATTTGAATAATAAATATTTGAATAAAATATTCAAATCAAAAGATTTAAATAAAATATATACGAATAAAAATATTCATATAATAAATATTTAAATAAAAATACTCGAATAAAAATATTCGAATAAAAAATATACGAATAAAAATATTCGTATAATAAATATTCAAATAAAAGTATTCTTATAATAAATATTAGAATAAAAATATTCGTATAATAAATATTTGAATAAAAATATTTGAATAAAAAATATTCGTATAATAAATATTCAAATAAAAATATTCATATAATAAATATTGGAATAAAAATATTTGAATAAAAAATATACAAATAAAAATATTCGTATAATAAATATTCGAATAAAAATTTTTGAATAACAATATTCAAATAAAATATATGTGAATAAAAATATTCATATAATAAATATTCGAATAGAAATATTCATATAATAAATATTAGAATAAAAATATTAGAATAAAAAGTATACGAATAAAAATACTTGAATAAAAATATATGAATAAAAAATATACAAATAAAAATATTCGTATAATAATTATTCAAATAAAAATATTTGAATAAAAATACTCGAATAAAAATATTCGAATAAAAAATATACAAATAAAAATATTCGTATAGTAAATATTCGAATAAAAAATTTTGAATAAAAATATTCAAATAAAAATATCCGTATAATAAATATTGAAATAAAAATATTCATATAATAAATATTCGAATACAAATATTCGAATAAAAAATATACAAATAAAAATATTTGTATAATAAATATTCGAATAAAAATTTTTGAATAAAAATATTCGAATAAAAATTTTTGAATAAAAATATTCGAATAAAAATATTCGTATAATAAATATTCGAATAAAAATATTCATATAATAAATATTAGAATACAAATATTTGAATAAAAAATATACAAATAAAAATATTCGTATAATAAATATTCAAATAAAAATTTTTGAATAAAAATATTCAAATAAAATATATTTGACTAAAAATATTCATATAATAAATATTCGAATAAAAATATTCATATAATAAATATTCGAATAAAAAGTATACGAATAAAACTACTTGAATAAAAATATTTGAATAAAAAATATACAAATAAAAAAATTCATATAATAACTATTTAAATAAAAATATTCGAATAAAAATATTCGAATAAAAATATTTGAATAAAACTATTCGTATAATAAATATTCAAATAAAAATATTCGAATAAAAAATATACAAATAAATATTGTACACAATTCCTTACAAAGTATACACAATGGCTTACAAAAACCGTAAGGAAAAAGGTATGTACACAATTCCTTACAACTTCTCACCATGAGCTAAAAGAGCCATCCAAAGGTAAGGATTTGTGTACATACACAATTTACTACGATTTTCATAAGTCGTTGTGTATACTTTGTAAGGAATTGTGTACAAACATAAATCCTTACCATTTTGGTGTCATATTGTGTATTCTTGTAGGAAATTGTGTATGTACACAAATCCTTACCCTTGGATGCCTCCTTTAGCTCAAGATTTTGAAGTCGTAAGGATTTGTGTACATACCTTTTTTCTTACTGTTTTAGTAAGCCGTTGTGTATACTTTGTAAGGATTTATGTACAAACACAAATCCTTACCGTTTGGATGGCATATTGTGTATTCTTGTAGAAAATTGTGTATGTACATAAATCCTTACCTTTGGAAGCCTCCTTGAGCTCATGGTTTTGAAGTGGTAAGGATTTGTGTACATACCTTTTTTCTTATGGTTTTCGTAAGCCGTTGTGTATACTTTGTAAGAAATTGTGTACAAACACAAATCCTTACCCTTTTGGTGTCATATTGTGTATTCTTGAAGGAAATTGTGTATGTACACAAATCCTTACCCTTGGAAGCCTCTTTTAGCTCATGGTTTTGAAGTGGTAAGAATTTGTGTACATACCTTTTTTCTTACGATTCTAGTAGGCCGTTGTGTATACTTTGTAAGGAATTGTGTACAAATACAAATTCTTACCATTTTGGTGCCATATTGTGTATTTTTGTAGGAAATTGTGTATGTACACAAATCCTTACCCTTGGAAGCCTCCTTTAGCTCATGGTTTTGAAGTGGTAAGGATTTGTGTACATACCTTTTTTCTTACGATTCTAGTAGGCCGTTATGTACACTTTATAAGGATTTGTGTACAAACACAAATCCTTACCCTTGGAAGCCTCCTTTAGCTCATGGTTTTGAAGTGGTAAGAATTTGTGTACATACCTTTTTTCTTACGATTCTAGTAGGTCGTTGTGTATACTTTGTAAGGAATTGTGTACAAACACAAATTCTTACCATTTTGGTGCCATATTGTGTAGTTTTGTAGGAAATTGTGTATGTACACAAATCCTTATCCTTGGAAGCCTCCTTTAGCTCATGGTTTTGAAGTGGTAAGGATTTGTGTACATACCTTTTTTCTTACGATTCTAGTAGACCGTTATGTATACTTTGTAATGATTTGTGTACAAACACAAATCCTTACCATTTTGGTGTCATATTGTGTATTCTTGTAGGAAATTGTGTATGTACAGAAATCCTTACCCTTGGAAGCCTCCTTGAGCTCATGGTTTTGAAGTGGTAAGGATTTGTGTACATACCATTTTTCTTACGATTTTCGTAAGCCGTTGTGTATACTTTGTAAAGATTTGTGTACAAACACAAATCCTTACTGTTTTCGTATCATATTGTGTATTCTTGTAGAAAATTGTGTATGTACACAAATCCTTACCCTTGGAAGCCTCCTTGAGCTCATGGTTTTGAAGTGGTAAGGATTTGTGTACATACATTTTTTCTTACGATTCTAGTAGACCGTTATGTATACTTTGTAAGGATTTGTGTACAAACACAAATCATTACCATTTTGGTGTCATATTGTGTATTCTTGTAGGAAATTGTGTATGTACACAAATCCTTACCTTTGGAAGCCTCCTTGAGCTCATGGTTTTGAAGTGGTAAAGATTTGTGTACATACCATTTTTCTTACGGTTTTCGTAAGCCGTTGTGTATACTTTGTAAGGATTTGTGTTTACCGTTTTCGTATCATATTGTGTATTCTTGTAGGAAATTGTGTATGTACACAAATCCTTATCCTTGGAAGCGTCCTTTAGCTCATGGTTTTGAAGTGGTAAGTATTTGTGTACATACCTTTTTTCTTATGGTTTTCGTAAGCCTTTGTGTATACTTTATAAGAAATTATGTACAAACACAAATACTTACTATTTTTGTGCTAATTTATGTATGTACCGTTTTTTTTACAGTTTTTGTAAGAAATTGTGTATATAGTTTTATGTGCACAATGTAACCGGGTAAACAGGTTTAGGCTTATTTTAGGCTTTTTTTTTTTTAGGCTTATTTTAGGCTTTTTTTTTTTTTAAGAGCTTTCACCAAAACTACCCATTTAACGGCACGTATCGTGATATTGAGAATTTTAATGTGTACCGGTTAATGATTTGCCGGATAATGCTTTTACATGGTCGAACCGTCAGGAACAAATATTCAACGCACATAATAAATATTTAGCAAGAACCGTCCGGGAGCTGAATTTGTTGGAGTTTGATAGAGTTAACAGGAATTTTTTTTGTTTTGTTTTTTTATTATTATTTTTTATCTATAACTTCCGTTAAAAATTTAAAATTTAAACCTAACACATTTTTTTATCTTAACCCTTTATCCTAAAAAATATATATTTCCTCTAATTGTTTAAACTCTAAAAATACTAATTTAAAACAAAGACAAAAATAAAAACATAGTAAAAAACAGACTATTTACCCCCAAAGTTCACACCTACGTTCGTTCTCTAAAGTCTAAATGTTTTTCCTTCTTGGGTTGAACTTTGAAGTGCTTTTTATGCGACTGGGAGCTTATTCATGTACTCTGAAACTCCGCTGATTTTTCAAAATGTAGACCTAAGCCGCCCATTTAACAGTTTGTCGCACAGCATTTGCAATTTGCATAGCAACACAATTACCTTAAACACATGCAAGGACAAGTGAATCAAGAGCAGAACAGAATAACATGACAAGCGCAGAAACAAGATGTTCCATTTCCATTAAAGTAACATACGAAACTAGGACTATAACAACTATCGATACGGCCAAACATGCGAAACAAAACCGCAGAGAAATCCCACCAAATAGACATGACTCCTGCCAATCTGAGTTTGTTGATTGAAACTAAGCTTTCTTAGGAGACTTGGTGGCCTTTGAAGGAGATTTGGATTCTTTGGGGGCCTTTTCAGTCTTCTTCGGCAACAAAACTGGGTTGATGTTTGGTAAGACTCCACCGTGGGCGATGGTAACACTAGCGAGGAGCTTCCCCAACTCTTCATCGTTCCTCACGGCGAGCAGCACGTGCCTTGGGATGATCCTGTTCTTCTTGTTATCACGAGCAGCGTTTCCAGCCAATTCCAGAACCTGACTTGAAAATCATAAATACCACAAATTAAGAATCAAATAAGGAGGGAAGTGGCAACGATTTGAATTGACTCTCAGTTACCTCAGCGGCTAAGTACTCGAGAACAGCAGCCAAGTAAACTGGAGCTCCGGTTCCAACACGCTGGGAATACCTTCCCTTCTTCAAATAACGGCCGATCCTTCCGACGGGGAACTGAAGCCCAGCTTTAACAGACCTTGAAACAGGCTTCTTCTTGGGGCCACCGCCTTTCCGTCCTCCAGCTCCCTTCTTTACTTTTGCAGAGGAATCCATTGCACCAAAGATTCGATAAGTTAGACGCTTGGCTTTAAAATGAGAGGACACTGATTAGTACAGGTGAGGCATCGGGACAAGTTGAGATCTAAGTTTTATAGTACTGGATATGTACAAGTCAGTAATGAATTAGTACCTTTAGATGGGAACTTATCAACGGTCCAAATTTATTTATTTGCGATCCGCGTGGTTTATGAGCTAACCAATGAACAAGCTTTGATTTTTCATTTTGAAGTTTTCATTCCGAAAACATTTTAGGCGCCATTTACCAGGGGTGTTCAAATCTAAGTACTTGAAGTACCGGATACTTAAAAAATTGGATAATTAATTTTTTGATTTGTGTCTAGATTCGAGTTTTTTGGATATCCGATATTTTAGGTACTCGAAAACCCAAATATCCGAAAAATCAGATAATCGAATACTTAAATTATTATTTTTTAAATATTAATTTTAATTTTAAAATATTATATATAAATTTAAGTGTTCAAATTACATAATTCAAATTTCAAAAATAAAATTTAAAAATTCTTATCTCGTAGAAGGGAGTCGGGGACTGCAACTGCTAAAGTGAAAAACATTGGAGAGGAAACAAAAGAATGCGGCTGATGGTTATCCTCGCAGCAATTCTCCAGGTTATACACTTTCAACTCTAACTTTTGCATCAATTTCCTCTTTGTTAATTGTATATATTGATAGTTTTAGCCAAGTACGAATATACTCAGTATACTAATTCCTAAACAAAGGAATCAACAAGCCAACAACCAAACCTTAAACAAAATAAGTTAATAAACATATTTTTTATTGATATTTTTAATTATTTTAATATATTTTAATATATAAATAAATAAATAATTGTAAAATATCTGGTATCCGAAATATCTGGGTACGCGGATTTTTTTTATTTTACTACCCGGGCCTGACCCGAGAAATATCGGGACAGGTACCCGACCCGAAAATTTTTTATTTTTTAAAAAAATATCAAAATTTTTTTAAGCGGGTCGTCGAGTCTGATCATCCTGATCGAATATTTTTTTAACACCCCTACCATTTACAAATATTTTTAGGACTCCCGCTTCTAATTATTAGGATTTTAAGTTTTGTTTAGCATTATTTTTAAATTAATTTTATTTTAATAATTATTTAAAACTAAAAATAATATTAAATAGTTAATTTTAAAAATGGTTAAATAACTAATAAAATATTTTTAGCTTGCAAATTATATATTAAATAAAATATTAAATTTATTATATTTTTATAAAATATATACAATTATTAAAAACATATATTTATTAATATAAATATTTTTATGATAATTTAAGTAATATTAAATTAATCTCATCGGATATATTAATTATTATTTTTTTTTTATTTTTATATTTAGGAAATACGTGATTTAACACAACGAGTATAATATAAATTAGACAATTATTGAACCATGTTGGTCCATAGTAAATTTTTGTGATTTTAGTAATGTAAATTTAGATAAGTCTATAACGGGCGTCGAATAGCGTTATCGTTAATTTTGAATATTATTGAACATCATTAAATTAATTAATTAAAATTAGAAATCTAAAGGACTTAATACATAATTAACAATTAGTTAAAATAAAAATATGATTAAATTATTCTCTATAGAAAACTATAAGTTTAATCATCCAACTATCATTTTTTTTGTGATGGTCATTCAATTATAAAAATCATCACTAACATTTTATTTTGTTATCGTTTAATTCATCGATCGTTAAATATTTAATAGAGTTTGTGACATGATATGATTTAATAATAATTTTAAATTTTAAAATTATTATATTATACCAATTTAATTTAAATAAAAAACAACTCATCAAATATTTGGACTAAACATTAAAATTTTAATCCATTTTTTTCTTTCCTCTGTAACAATATTGATATAAATTTAAAAAAAAATAATATCTCGTCTCCGAAAATCTACTGTCCATTGATAAACTTTGCAACTTCTACATTAACGAGTCCCAGAAAAACAAGCTCCTTAAAACGAACAAGCTATTGGTCTAATTAAAAGTATATTTAAAGATTTAATTAGTCTCGTCATTGTTGTGAAAAATATATATATATATCAAACGATCGATTATTGCAAGATTCCTAAAAGATAATTTCTTTGTTTTTCTTTTTTAAAATGGATAATCAATTGCTTCGAGACCCAACTATAAACAAATAGGAAGTCGCTCCAATTAGTTATAATTTTCTCCATTTTCAAACCGTGAAAACATGGCAATTCCTACACAAACATTTAATAGAAAAGGAATATAGCAGAGGAAGAAAGAAAATGAAAAATTGAAGGTTAATCCAAATATCGATGAGTTATTTTTTATTTGAATTAAATTGGTATAATATAATAATTTTAAAAACTAAAATTATTATTAAATCGTATCATGTCACAAACTCTATTAAATATTTAATAATTAATGAATAAACCGATAACGGAATGAAATATTAGTGGTGAGTTTAATGAAAAGTTTAATTCAATGACCAAAACAAGTAAAGAGTAATAATTGGGTGATCATCTTTATAGTTTTCCTTAGGAAAATAACTTAATTTTAAATAATTATTAATTATATATTAAGTCTTTAAATTTTTAATCTTTATTAATTAATTTAACGGTATTAAACAATATTCAACATTAATGATGTTTAACGATATTTAATACCATTTTAAAATTTTCATTAAGTGAATTTTTCAAGTAATTAATAAGTTAATGTTAAACATCTAAATGTGCGTTTACTTACGATTTAAAAAATTTAAGTTTATAGTTAAACAGATGTTTGCTCACGATAATAGCAAACAAATCTATAATCACGTGATTTTATTTATTTTAAATATTTGTTTTATTTATTTAGTTTAATTATTAAATGTAAAACTTTACAAAAAGGCTCTAGTTTAATAAGACCCAATACATTAGTAGCTTAATTATCCCAAAAATAAAACTTTAGACGACGCGTTTTCATCCCTATGTATAGCTTAATCTCCACCGTTGAATTTGGGGTCAGCTACGCGCGCGCGTGTATACCTCGCGCCAACAGCTTGTTCTCAACCCCCCTCCCCCCATCTTCTCTCCTGCTCGTCCCTCGCCCCAGCCATGAACGACGCCAACAGACACGACTCGAGCTGACTCTAAAATTTGTCTGGCCATGCGGAACCGTTGTAGATCCCCGTCGTGAACACCAGCTCGCGCCGCCGCTTTATTTCTCTTTCCTCTAACTTGCAGAACGTGGAAAAAAAAAGAAAAGAAAGAGGCTGATTGGAATATAGTAAAAAAGAAAGATGTTAGTATCGATCTGACCACAATGTTTTAAAAAGAATTAAATATATCGATAAATTATTAATTTGTTATTAAAATAATAATCTACCGTTAAAAAAATAACGGACTGATAATGTGACAATTAAAGATAAAATAAAATAATTATTTAATTTGGTGGTGCACCACTTAATTGAACGTTACATTTATATAATATTTTTATTTAATTTATTTTTCTCCTCCAATCAGGTGTGATACGTAGGAGAAAAATAAACTCCTCACACATTCTTCTAAGAGGGATTGAACCCGGGTATGATAGCATGAAAATCTTAATCACTGGGCCAAACATAATCTATTGATATAAACCACTATTATTCATATATATTTATTGTTTCTAATATTTGTTACTTTATATTTAATTATTTTTAATTTAATTTAATAATTAAATTATTATATAATAAATTAAAAGTTTTAATTTAATAAAATTTTATTTATAAACTCTAAACCCAAAACCCTAAATCTTAAACCCTTAAAACTTAAACCCTAAAAATATTTGAATAAAATATTTCAATTTTGAATATTTGAATAAAAATTTTCAGATATTCAAATAAAAACATTCATAGAATAAATATTCGAACAAAATCATAAATATTTAAATATTTTAATTTAAAAATATTCGAATAAAATGTTTGAATTTTAAATTTTCAAATAAAAAATTCGTATATTCAAATAATAAATATTTGAATAAAAATCATAAATATTTGAATATTTGGATTTAAAAATGATTTTATTCAAATATTTATATTTGTATATTTATTATTCGAATATTTTTATTTGAATATCTAAAAACATTTATTCGAATATTTAAAAGCTAAATATTTTATACGAATATTTTTAAATCCAAATATTCAAATATTTATGATTTTTATTCGAATTTAGGATTTAAAATTTTATTTTTATGAATTTAGGGTTTAGGGTTTAAGGTTTAAGGTTTAAAAATTCATTTTAATGAATATAGGATTTAGAGTTTATAAATAAAATTTTATTAATTTGAAACTTTTAATTTATTATATAATAATTTAATTATTAAATTAAATTAAAAATAATTTGTAAAACTAAATTTGATTTTGATATAACAATTAAGTATAAGGACTAATTTGAAAATAAATTTTTAAGTCCCTAATTCAAACTTTGGATTTTAAGTCAAACCAAGAACTTTGAAATAAAATTCTAAGTCTTTTCATACGAGGGTATCGATACCCCAAGAACAAATATCGATACACTTGGGTTTTTAAAGTCTTGTTCTTGAGATCAATAACAAGTATCGAAGCACCATTCGATACATTTTCGTCACTGCCATCACACGTTTTGAAACACATCAAGGACTTCAATAATTCTTTAACTCTTTTTAAATTGACTCCAGGTATCGCTACTCGTATCGATACACCCCTTAATCCCCAACGGTTATTTTAGCATTAAATGAGTCGACCGTTGGTGGCAGTTAATTTTTGTTTGGTGGTTAGCCTATACCGAAATATAGTTCGATACCCAACCTTACAAATTCATAAAGGTATCGAAGCATGGTTCGATACCCCTTGTATTAAATGCACAAAGACTCTTTCTATTCTTGGTCTGTTTCGAAACAGGTAGCCCGTGTTTCGATACCGCCTGTTGTGGAGTTTATTTATGAATGGTAGATGAAGTCTCAACGGTCTTATTTACATTCCCAACAACTACACGATCGATCAACTCAATAATTGGTATCAGAGCCTAATCTTTGAAGAGATTCACATTAACCAAAAAAGATCTAAGGCGTTTTGATCACATCCACGACTCATACACAATGGCCTCCACCTCCGGTTCATGGAACGAGTCTCACTCCATCACCAAGCCACCATTCTTCAATGGTTATAACTGCCCCTATTGGAAGAATAGGATGAGGTTATTCATCAACTCAAATGGTTGTCCTTTGAGATATAATCGAAGATGGACCCTCAATCCCTATGAAGTAAGAAGGAGACCAACAAGTGCCAAAGAAGAGGAACAAGATGACCGATGAAGAAAGACGAAGGATGTCCATAAATGATAAAGCTCTCCACATTTTCTTTTGTGCGTTAGGGCCCGACATCTACTCCAAGATGTCTTCATGTACAAGTGCCAAAGAAGTTTGAGACTTTTTGGAGACTACATATGA
This sequence comes from Abelmoschus esculentus, assembly GCA_035048815.1. Lineage (NCBI taxonomy): Eukaryota > Viridiplantae > Streptophyta > Magnoliopsida > Malvales > Malvaceae > Abelmoschus > Abelmoschus esculentus. Next base: position 11,635,997 of record JAUCBN010000007.1, on the reverse strand, counting down.
TGGCACCAATGACGTGAAGGAAACAAAGATTGGTCTTCTCAATATAAGCTATGAGAATTTCAAGATGAAGCCGGATGAAGACATCACCAAGATGTTCGATAGATTCTCGATGATCATCAATGGTCTCAAGGGTTTTAGTGAGATCATTCCAGAAGAGAAGCTCGTTCAAAAGCTCATCTACTCTCTTCCCGAGTCTTGGGATAGCAAGAGGACGACCATTATTGAAGTCAAGGACCTCAAGACTCTTAAACTTGATGCTCTTATGGGATCTCTTCTCACCCATGAGATTATGAAGAAAGAAAGAGAAGAGGAGAAAAAGAAATAAGAGGTAAAAAATGAAAAGAGGGAAGTTGAGAAAAAGAAGCAAGGGATTAATCTTAAAGCTTCAATGTCACAAGATGAAGTGGATACAAGTGAAGAAGAAGAGCTAGAGGAATTGGCCATGGTGGCCAAAAGATTCACTAGACTCATGAGGGCAAATAGGAATAGGAGATTCCAACGAAAGAAGAACTTCAAATCAAAGAGCAAAGAAGAGGAAAAAGATCAAATCATTTGCTATGAATGTAAAAAGCCCGGTCACATTGGTATCGATTGCCCTCTATACAAAAGGAAGGATTTTGAAAAGAAAAAGAAGCAAAAGACTCATGTTGCCACATGGAGTGATGAAGAGTCATCTTCCGATGAAGACAATGAGGTGGCCAAATTGTGTCTCATGGCTCTTGATGACCTAAGGTAACCCTTGAACTCTCTTGCAATGATCTTTCTTATGATGAATTATATGATGCATATGATGAGTTGCAAGATGTTTACGATGAGTTGGTTTTGAAATTCAAAGAATCAATTTTGAAAAGCAAGAAAACCATTTCCGATTTAGAAATGAAAAATGATTCTTTAACAAAAACTATTTTGGATTTTGATGAAAAGGTTATTAATTTGAATGAGGAATTAAAATTCTTTCAAAAAGAAAATGTTGATTTAAACAACCTTATTTCTAGCTTGAGTGAGAATCACCACAAAGTGATAAATAAGCTTAAAGAACAAATCAAGGTGGTTAGGAGTTCAACTTTTGAAAAAGGAAGCTCTTCAAAACCCCACCATCTGAAAAAAATTTCTATAACCACAAACAAAGAAATTTTTAAAGGCATTTTAGACATAGAAAGATTAAGAGTGTTGGGTTCCTAAGGAACTTATTCTTTCTAATAATTTGAATGCCCTTGCTTCTTGGATTCCCAAGGGAACCAAGATTTTAGGGACTAACTCTCATGGACCCAAAATGATTTGGGTACCAAAATTCAAAAACTAAATCTTTGTTTGTAGGTTGAGCATTGCTTCAAGGCCAAAGCTTCAAGTCAAAACATGTGGTACCTTGATAGTGGATGCTCAAGGCATATGATCGGAGATAAGGGACGGTTTAAGGAGTTAGAGCTCAAAAAAGGTGGAGTAGTGACATTTGGTGACAACTCCAAAGGCCAAATTGAAGGTATTGACTCTATTGATAATCACTCTTCTATTTTAATTAAAAATGTCTTGCTTGTTAATGGTCTTAAGCATAATTTGTTGAGCATTAGTCAATTATATGATAAAGGATTCTATGTTTCTTTTGATAAAAGTGGTTGCAAAATAATAGACATAGAATCCAATAGAACAATGCTCATAGATCATCGCATAGGAAATATTTATATGGTGCATCTAGATGACATTAACCTTTCTCATGCATGCTTAGTTGCTAGTGATGAAAATGATGCATGGTTATGGCATAGAAAACTAAGTCATGCTAGCATAAGTGTTTTAGAGAAACTAGCCTCCCAAAATCTAGTTAGAGATTTACCCAAGCTTAAGTTTTCTTTAGATAAAATTTGTGATGCATGTGCTAACAGTAAACAAAAGAGAGTTTCTTTTAAGTCCATTAATGATGTTTCAACCAGTAGAGTATTACAATTGATCCATATGGATCTTTTTGGACCTATTAAGACTACTAGCTTGGGTGGAAAATCATATGTATTTGTCATTGTGGATGACTACTCTAGATACACTTGGGTTCTATTTTTAAGTACAAAAGATGAAGCCTTAGAAAAATTCATCACATTTTCAAACATTTCTTAAAATGATCTTGATCAAAGAATTTCTCATATTAGAAGTGATCATGGAATCGAATTTCAAAATTTAGGTTTTGAGAATTTATATAATGAAAATGGGATTAACCATAATTTTTCGGCTCCTCGCACTCCTAAAAAAAATAGGGTTGTTGAGAGGAAAAATAGAACTTTAGAAGAAATGGCTAGGACCATGCTTTGTGAAAACAATTTATCTAAGTATTTTTGGGCGGAAGCCACAAACACTTCTTGTTACATTATAAATCGATTAATGATTAGGCCAATTTTAAAGAAAACTCCTTATGAGATTTTAAAATCCAAAAAACCTAACATTAGCTATTTTCACCCTTTTGGGTGTAAGTGTTTTGTTTTAAACAATGGGAAAAACAATTTAGGTAAATTTGATGCAAAATGCGATAAAGCCATTTTTCTTGGATATTCTTTAAATTCAAAGGCTTATAGAGTTTTTAACAAAAGACCTTAGTTGTAGAAGAGTCTATATATGTGGTTTTCGATGATAACCTCCTTCCCAGGAAAGATTCTTGTGATGATGATGATGTAGGAATCATTGAAACCATTGATGATGGACAAGCATCAAAGGTAGATGGGGTTCCAAACAATGAGGAAACACAAGATCCTCCAATAGAAGCTTTAGGGAATGTAAAGCTTGAAGAAAAGGAAGTGAGTGACCCAAGGTTTTCATACGAGGGTATCGATACCCCCAAAACAAGTATCGATACACTAGGTTTTTAAAGCCTTGTTCTTGAGATAAAAAACAAGTATCGAAGCACCATTCGATACCTTTTCGTCACTCCCATCATACGTTTAAAAACACATCAAGGACTTCAAATAATTCTTTAACTCTTTAAATTGACTCCAGGTATCGATATACCCCTTAATTCCCAACGGCTATTTTAGTATTAAATGAGTCGACCGTTGGTGACAATTAATTTTTGTTTGGTGGTTAGCCTGTCCGAAACATAGTTCGATACCCAACCTTACAGATTCATAAAAGTATCGAAGTATGGTTCGATACCCCTTGTATTAAAAACACAACGACTCTTTCTATTTTTGGTCTATTTCGAAACAGGTAGCCCGTGTTTCGATACCGCCTGTTGCAGAGTGTATTTATGAATGGTAGATGAAGTCTCAACGGCCTTATTTACATTCCCAACAACTACAACGGTTAGAAATCAATGAGAAGGTATAAAATGAAGCATTTTCAACAACATTAAAGACTATTGAACCTCAAGCAACATCCAAGCACACAAATCCAACTCAAATCACTTCATTGCATATTCTTGCTCCCAACTCTTGTAATTTTAATTTGATCTTTTGTAATATGAGTTTGGGGAGAATTTGTTTGTATTTGGGGCAACATATATCTTGTGAGAGATCATTCATTTGCCTATTTTTCCTTCGTATTATCTTGTGAGGATGAATTAATTCTTGGGTAGAAGAATTGATTCGAATTGTAATGGTTATCCCTTAAACCGAGAAAAAGGTCGAATTCTATAGTGAATTGATTTCAAAATCCTTAGTGGGAGCTAAGGTAGTGGATGTAGAGCTTGTTCGAAGCTTGAACCACTATAAATCTCTTATCTTTTATTTTTATCTTTTTTTATCGAAAATTTCTCAATCAAAATTTCAAATGCCAATTCACCCCCTCTTGGCCATACTTCACGATCGATCAACTCAACATAATTAAATATAAAACAAATATTAGAAGCAATAAATATATATAAATGATAGATTTTCATATAAATAGATTATGCATGGCCTAGTGGTTAAATCATTTGCTTTTCATGCTATCATACCAGGGTTCAATACCTTTTAGAAGCATGTTTTTGTGGTTTATTTTTCTCCTTTGATCAGGTGGTGACACGTTTCAATACCCTTTAGAAGCATGTTTTTGTGGTTTATTTTTCTTCTTTGATCAGGTGGTGACACGTGTCATCACCTAATTAAATAATTATATTATTTTATTATAATAAAATTATAATTAAATTATAAAATTATATGAATAACAGAGACTAAATGCGTAATTATTTTATTTTATCTATAACTGCCACATTAGTAGTCCGTTACTTCTTTAACGACAGATGACTATTTTAATACCAAATTAATAATTTATCAGTGTATTTGATTCTTTTTAAAATATTATGGTTAGATCAATACTAACCTCATAATATTGTGGTCATCCCTGTAATTTATCCAAAAGAAAATATGCCAGCCCCAAATTACACCAGATTCGATCAAATAGAAAGGGGAATAAATCAAGGGAAATTTAGGAAATAATTTCACCTGATTTTTAGGATTAATTTTAATTTTTAATATATTTTAAGTAGTGAAAAATCTTATAAAAAACTCTCTTTATAACACAATTTAACGCATCAGATTACAACACAAATCTCACATAGATCCATCGGAAATCTCTAGCAAGAGGTTACGAATTTGTTATCAGGAATTCTAAGAAATAAAGCCTAAATTTTAAGTATTTCTTGTTCTTATTTAATTTTTGTTCTTTTGAATATAATAAAAAGGGACAACTTTTACCCATTCATATAAAGTTTTGAAGTTATCTACTCGACTATTTTCGATTGGTTTAAAAATATAAAATTCCATCAGTGTGGGTGATGACCGACACCAAAAAAAAAAATGGTCGGTGCGATGATATAATGCCCATTGCCCACGTTCTTCAATCTTTTTGTTTTAAACAAAAACCTTCGAAAGATTTTTAAAAAAATTGTTTTGATCCATTTTTTAAAGAGTAATTTGTATAAAGTTTTTTACTGGGTTTTATACCTGTATACTTTAAAATAAAAGTAGGTCAATCGGTTTAATTATTATTTCATACATTTATATCTTTCAAAATGGCAACAAATTTCCTTAAATTTGGCTTTTAGCTTTCTTTTCTTTTAATCGGCAAAATTATATTAAAAACCTTTTTTTATTATTTAAATCCAAATATATACCCCTCCCAACTTCAATGACAAATCTATACCCCTATCAGGCCACGTAGGAAGAAGTCGCTACCTGCCAAAAGCGTTTTAAGAAGTCGCTCTGTGCAGGAAGCGACTTCTGGCTGAGTTGGCCTCCCTTGCCACATAAGCCTTTAATTTTAATGTGGATAAGAAGTCGCTCTGTGCACAAAGCGACTTCCCTAGGTTTGTGAAGCGTCAAACCCTTAGTTTCAAGAAATCGCTCTGTTTCAATCATGTTTTAAGAAATTGCTTTTTACACAAAGCGATTTCAATTATGTTTATTTTTATAATATATATTTAATATTGTTATCTTAATAAGTAAGATTAATAATATAACTTATATTTTATTAATTAAACGTATCTTAATAATTCTATGTTGCTAAAATATATAGTTATTCAAAAAATGTATTAAAAGGTATATTTTATTATTATTTCCCCAAAATATTAAAAGCTACATAAAAAATATCTAAGTGGTTGAAGAATCGTCTGTTTCCGTGTTTTCGTAATCTATAGACACGTCAAATGTTAAATTCAGTTCTTCAATTTGTTGTTCCTTTTGTTGTCGTCTGTTGTTGATACGTTGTAAAATTGTTTCTTCATCGACGTTGCTTGATGAACTAACTTCGTCTGTAACTGAACTACCTTCATCCTTAAATTTAACGTAAATCTCAATATATAAACATGGAATATTTGTGTAAGCTCGAAACATCTTCCGAAGGTCTTTTGAACTTGACAATTCAATAGGTAATGTGCTTCAGGACCTGGTTCATCAACTGGTATTTTTGCTTGCATGTATAAGATATCTCTTGTTCTTGTTCAGACTGAAAACGCTCAGAATCCGCTTCTGAACAAGATTTCCATTCACAGATTTCCCACAATAATGCTTTTAGGAACTTGATGAATTCTTGTTCCAATTCGAACCCCCAAATTTCCAACCAGAATTCTCATTTCCAAATCCTAAAATTTTTCTATTGAATCCGCTTTCATTTGAATTTAAAATTCAAAATGTCAAGAAGAATCACTGTTTTGGTTTATTATGACCGCCAAATGGTTGGTGATGTATCTCTGGGTGTGGTGTTTCAGTCTTTGAATACAGTTACACTTGAGCTCCCGCGGAGATTAAGCTATAGATCATTGATGAAAAGAGTATCGGATCATGTTCCGCATGCTCAAGGTCAAAAATTAGAGCCATTAAAATATAGATTACCGACATTATTGGAGCCATTGTATTATACAATTTTTCATGTGGTCGACAACGGAGACGTTGAAATGATGCTCGATTCGCACCTGCAATATTTCTTAGGAGGTCCGCTGGAGTTGTTTGCGATTTTTTCTGATAATGATGATGATGTTCATGTCATCCCAGATTGGCATCGTGCAAATTTTGATTTTGACCCTAACGTTTATAGCCCTATGGCCAATATTCGAGACGACTTCAACTTGTTGTCGACCCAATGTTCACAGAACAATGTTGATGTTCCATCGTCTTCGGCGGCAAAACATTCTTGTGTTACTTCTTTTAATTTCGACCTTAATCTACCACCCACCCAACCGTCTTCGTTCTCTCGGTCTGAATTCGATTTGAACTTCCCACCAACCCAACACTCATCTGTAGTTGTTGGACTTACGCTGGACTTTCAATTGTTCGAATTTGAGGATGATCGCTCTGATGAAGAACCGATTCAAGAGACCGGCCCTGATGGTGATAAGCTAGGCTCTTTTTATGGCCCTCCTGAAGATGTCGATGAGCCCGAGGAGGCAGACAAAGTGGATGCCCCTAACACTTCAATTCCAATATCGTTTTACGAGCCACCTCCCCACTTTGAATCCATTGATATAGAAGCCTTCAATGCTCCGGAATTTCTGCAATTCCACCAGATCGACGAATACAACCAAGGTAGTTCTCTTGAAATATATAAAGGGAAGGTTTTCGAGACCAAGGATCTGGCGATTGCAGCAATCAAGCATTATAATATCCGTAACTCTGTTGCATCCGATGTTTACAAGAATGCATCTGATAAGTACATTGCTGAATGTGTACACAAGAAGCAGGGATGTAAATGGAGGGTTCGTGTTTCTCGTCTGAAGAAATTAAACAACCTTTGGCAGATTACCAAGTTTGATGGCCCTCACACATGCACCGTGGGTTGCCTTAATCAGGATCATCGAAACTTGGATGTGCACGTGCTGTGTGATGCCATTATGCCTCTGGTGAAAGCGAATCCGCGGGTAACCGTGCATACTTGTATGGCTTTAGTCATGTCTCAATACGGTTACCATGTTCCGTATAAAAGAGCATGGTATGCAAAACAACGTATCGTTCAGAAGTTGTACGATCAGTGGGAGGAATTGTACAATGAATTGCGACCGTGGCTTCTGTTGTGAAAGCAACATATTATCGGTTGGGATCTCTCTTTGCCACATTGGGTAAACAAGCTCAAGAGTATATGGAAGATGGTCATACAGTTCACCCAGATCTTCGAAATAAATTACAAGCATTTGTACAACAGTCGAATTCCATGAATGCGATATGTTTTTCACGGGAAGGGCATTTATTCCGTGTCTCAGAGTACTCAAGACCGTTAGAAGGTATACAACATAATGCTTACGTCATGGATCTGAGGAAAAGAACATGCGATTGTGGGTTCTTCCAAACATTTAAATACCCCTGCCCACACGCCATTGCTACTTGTTCTTCTGTCCGATTAAATTACATGACGGTTGTTGATCCAGTTTACTTGCTAACAACCGTATTTAAGGTTTACGAATGCGAGTTCCCTCCTATTGGAAATGAATGGGATGAAGATGCGACGGACGATGAACCGAAAATACGACCGAATTTTGCATTAAGACGCGAGAAAAAAGGTCGTCCAATATCAACCAGAATATTCTGCGATGAAGATTTGGTCGGTCATAGAGAAAGTACTGGGCAACCCAAGTTATGCACCATTTGTAAAAATCCAGGACACACCCGAAGAACATGCCCACATCGAGCGGGTCCTTCGATAGACTGATACGGTTTATATTGTACATAATATGTGTAATATCCAATTATGACTGGTCTTTGTTCATTCTTTAATATGTCCATTTTTTAAGACTTAAGATTAAATATTTAAGAAATTTAATTTACCAAACGTCTACATTAATAAACCAAATAATGAAAAAGTTACATAAAATAAACTAATGACGTCTATGCCCGTCTGTGCCGCACCGTGGTGGACGACGATCCCGACGCGGATTTCTGCGCTGCAATCGTTCTTGCTCTTCTTCTTCCTCCTCCTCCTCATCTCCTTCCACATTACCTGAGTGAGAACCACTACCAGATGGGCCGGTGTAAAAGAGGCTCTGAGGAGGAGTCTGGTCGACCATACCTGAGCTAGATCCAAAATATGGATACTGAGGCATAAGAGCGAACTCCGAAACATATGCATGCGGTGGTGGATAGTAAGAACTCAATGGCATCGGGACAGTGGTTACACCCGCCGCAGACATAAACGAAGGCAAGACGTTAGTAAAAAAACCCTCTGAGGGTGGTGGAAACTGAGGAGACCAAGACGACTCGGGCTGAGGCTGGGGCACTGGTGTAGTAGGTGGCTCCTCTGCTGGCTCCTCTGGAACATTTTGTTCTCTACCATGCCCCGCTCGTTGCGTCGGTGGACGTCTCTGTGGACCAACGGCTATCTCGCTTACTCGCTCCTGGTCGGTCAAGATGTGGGGTTTACCATTGTCCATGTACCAACGCCAATACCCGTATCCCAAACTCTCGTCCACAATTGGCTCGTACATCGAGACCCGCTACAATCTTTCAGCCCACATCTGGATGTACTCTCTATGTCTGTCCGACCAATCCACGTCGGTCTTTCCTTGTCGTGTGAGAGCATGCAAGCTATCCAATACAGGAGGTGAGTCGGGAATGCCTTGCTTGAACCCAAACTGTCGTAGAACTCGATCACCCGGATGCCACTCGACAGTTGAGTAATTAATCAGCGGCACCATCAAAAACCATATGTTGGAGCGAGCCAATATGTCATTTGGGATATAAGATATAATGGTTGGCTCGCTGTACGACTGCCAAATGAACTGGAAAAAAATACCCGATATTAAAATAAATTAAAACTTTTTTTATTTATAAAAAAATGTAACTAATAAATTATAAAAAAATCAAATACCTCATCCTCCCGATCTATCCGTAATCGGAAATCTGCTTGGTTATCCGGCAATCTATGATGCGACAATGGATAACACCACCTAACATTAATAAAACAAATTTATAAGTAATAAATTATAAACAATAATTTTAAAAAAATTGTAAAAAAATAAATAAAATAAAACAGTACCTCCGAGCTAGTGGAAACTCATAGGCACGTCACGTAATCAAGGAAGGACGAAGAAAAGGCATACGAAACCATGCCCAAGACTGAAGCAATATCAAGCAACCTCCCATGACTTGCTTCCGAGGATCAACATTGGTACAAAGTTCTCGATATAAAAAGGCAAGAACAGCCGATCCCCAACTGAGTTTTTCGGAGTCCGAAAAATCTCATAGATGGTGTAACTACACCAAATGCACTTTGTTGCGGGTTTTTTCCGGCATCAAAATCCCGCCAATTATGCGCAAAATATGTACGTGAGCATAATACTATAAATATGATAAAATTAATATAAATAACCCTAAATTCTAAAAATTCTAAAAATAAATAAAAATTGAAAAAAATAATTAAATAATTAAATAAAAAATTATGTTACCTTCTTTGTAGCTTCGTCCGTATCAACGGGTAGAGCTGAAAAATTGTCGACCAACCATTTCAACGTTACCTTCCCGTCGGACACCTTCTCGGGAACAAGTCTAAGATCGTCATTACAAAGACGAGACCAATTATCTTCCGCAATACCCGTTACAACGGGGCCATCAATACGCAAACCAAGTTGGAATTGCACGTCTTGTAAGGTTATAGTGGCCTCACCATACGGAAGATGAAAGGTGTGGGTCTCTAGTCTCCACCTTTCAAGAAGAGCACTAATCAAGTAGGGATCCAATTTCGTCCCCGCGATAATAAGGCTCACATATCCGAACCCCGCCTGGGTTAAATAGGGAACAAGAGCCGGATCCGGAGCATTCATAACTCGATGATGGTAGCAACTTAAAACTCTTTCATAACCCTTCAAAAAAATATACAAAAAAATTAAATAAAATATTTTACAAATAATAATATCAAAAATTTAAAAAAAATATATTAAAAAATAATAATATTAAAAAATTAAAAATACCTCATTATCACGCCAGAAATTGAAACAATGATTATCATCCAATCTTGTGAGACCCACCATGCTATCGATAATAACCACGAGATAAAATAACTCAAAAATATTTTCCAAGTAAGAAATAAGAAGGAATTTTAAATAGAACGCGACTTCGGGGTGAAAATGGAAGAAGGGGCCCGATAATTTATAGGGAGATCGCTACCCTCGGGAAGCGATATCATAAAGGAAATCGCTCTGTGCATAGAGCGATTTCTATGTAAATTAAAAAAAATCGCTTTGTGCACAAAGCGATTTGTTAGTAAAAACGATTCAATTTTCAAAGAAATCGCTTTGTGCACGGAGAGATTTCTTTAAGATGATTCAATTTAAATTCAAATCGCTTTGTGTACAGAGCAATTTCTTTAAGACAATTCACTGTAAACTAAAATCGCTCTGTGCACAGAGCGATTTCTTGAAATTAGGGTTTGACGCTTCACAAACCTAGGGAAGTCGCTCTGTGCACAGAGCGACTTCCTATCCACATTAAAATTAAAGGCTTATGTGGCAAGAGAGGCCAACTCAGCTAAAAGTCGCTTCCTGCACAGAGCGACTTCTTAAAACGCTTTTGGCAGGTAGCGACTTCTTCCTACGTGGCCTGACAGGGGTATAGATTTGTCATTAAAGTTGGGAGGGATATATATTTAAATTTAAATAATAAAAAAGGGTTTTTAATATAATTTTGCCCTTTTAATCGGTCATACCTTTTTCTTAAAAATTTCAAATTTATTTTAAAATTATTAAAATCACTTTTCTCACAATCTTTGAAACTAAAATTAATCTTTTTATCACACATGTTTAATATTATTATGGCATAAAGATAATTTTAACACTTAACGTTTATAATTTTTAATTTTGACTCTTATTTTTTTTGATAGATTTAACATAAGACTTTAATTTTATCGTAGTTATGGTTGAAAATGTTTAGTAGCCTTTTATTTTAGAATTAATTATTTTTAATATTTTATTTTAATTTTAATTATTTTATATTTTATATTAGAATAAAATTATATTTCATATATATATTTGGTTGGTTAAATAATATGTCATTTTAAATATATTATCATATGAATATGACATGTCATCATCGTTAAATTTTTAACGGTCCAATTATCATGGTAGTTAAAAAATAAATTATTTTTTAAAAAGATATAGGTTAAGAGCTAAATTTATCCCCAAAAAGAATAAGGACCAAAATGATAAAAACTATAAACGTTAAAAGCTAAAATCATCGTTATGCCTATTATTATAGGTTAAGGTTAGGGGTGTAAACGAGCCGAGTCGAGCTCGAGTAGTGTTAAGCTCGGCTCGACTCGTTAAGATTTCGAGTCGAGTTCGAGCTTGAGTAATTTTAAACGAGCCTGAAAAATCTAAGCTCGACTCAACTCGTTAAGAACTCGAGTCAAGTTCGAGCTTTTTTTGAGCTTTATCGAGCCAAGTATTGATCGATCTTTGATCGTGTTAGACTCGAATAACTCTTATTTCTCAAGTCTCATTTAAAGTCTAATGGAGAAAAAACTTTGATACACATGTTGTGTAAACTCAAGCTTGTATATTTTAGGTTTTAGTACGTTATTTTAGGGTTTAAGACTTATATTTAGGGTTTTAAGTTTAGAAATTTAGATTTAAAAATATAAAAAATAGTATATTTATATTTTCGAGTAGCTCGTGAACTTTTCGAGTCGAGTATCTTGTAGCTCAGCTCGTCTCGTCAAGAACTCGAATCGAGTTCAAGTTTGAACCGAGTCCACTGCTCGACTCACTCATTGTCCCCTTAATCGTATTCAGCAGCTGCCCCCGCCCCTACTATCAAAGCGCCTCCTCCTCCGACTGCACTGCATGTTGGGGGTATCTTGGGAGGTGCGGCTTCGAACAGAATCTCTAAAGCCTCCCGTTCCGCCGACTGACTATTAGGGGGGGCTCGACTCAGTCGTCTTGCCCCTTTGATGAGCCTGACGAACCTCTTCTTCGACATTCCTACATCTCTCAGGCCCTCTGGCTTGCCTCGGTCCTTTGACCGAATCGAACTCGAGTAGCTCGCGATCTGTCTCGTCTCATTTACGACCCTAATTAAGGTTATTTTTAGTCTAAAATCACACAAGTTTTAGTATTACTCTATCACTATTGTTTCTAGAATCCTAAAATAAACTTGGTATATTGAGAATAGCCCGTGAACATTAACGTTTTACATTGTATCTGGCTTTATTAGATGAATGGAATGAATGGATGAGATTAACAATAAAAAATATGTAAATTAAAAATAAGAATAATTTTAGTTATTTATTATCATCATCTAACATTCTAAAATTAGTATAAAATCAAATGAGTTTTAAATAATATAAGTGGATCCTAACTATACATATATATATATATAATTAGCATCAACTTACATTGTGAAAAAATTTAAAAAATTTACACTAATTTTAGATTATTAGATAATAGTAATAAATAATTAAAATCATTTATTTATTTTTAAATGATAATCTTTATATTTTTTATCTTAATTTTATCTTTCTTTTTTTTTACTTATCCAATAACCATAAATTAATATAAACTTTTTAAAATTTTCATTGTATAAGTTAATCGCATCCTTTCCCTATTTTTTTAGTTATACACTACTGACTCTGAAGCTCATTAAATTTATTCATTACCACATGTATATAAATTTGAGCTTTTTTGAGATATCGATATTAGATTAAGAGGTCTAAAGGCATTAATTATGGAAAATCTAAATGAACATGCAGGTCATTATACCTTTGTAGTGTATTAAATTCATATTCGAGTATGAGTTTTATCTTTTTGTTTTTTAAATTATATTGGTTTAACGAAAAGTTTAATTTATTAATATTTATAATAATTATAATGTAGAATGAACGTCTGTATGAAAAATGTGTGCGCTCATCCATTAAAATTTTATATATTCTTAAAAATCATAAATGTTTAGTTTTTAATTAAAATATCTGCATATAAGTTTGGATAAGTGTATAGCTGTTGTCATAAGTTGATATGTAGTTTTAGTTTAGTTTTTTACAATTTTATTTTCCTTTCATAGTTATTTGAATAAATAAAATTTTATTTATCAAGAGAAAAACTTTGATTTTAATAATATTAATTTTTTAAATATTTAAATTTTATAAAATATAGATGCTAATTCAATTGTCCCCTTATATTTTTTAAAATTATAAATTACAAATTTATTTTTTATTTTTTCTAAATAAAGTAGGAATAAATTTAAAATTTATAAAAAAATCAAAGTACAAGTAACACTGATATTATAAGCGATTTAACCAACTTACTGCTGAAAAAATATTAATATTTTTATATTAAAATGTTAATTGTTAAACTTATGGTGTATTCTTTAAGAATGAGTCTACTACGTGCGTCGAACACCGCTGAATACCGTTAATGATGAACGCGCTGAACACCATTAATTTTTTTTAAAAGATTTAAAATCAAAAGGACTTTAATTATAATTATAATTATTTTAAATAAAAATTAACTTAAATAAATTTAATATCTTATTTATTATTTTTAATTAAAATAATTAAATTAAATACAATTTAAACCTAATTCTAAAAGACTATACGACGATTATCTCAGAGTAAAATTTAGAATTCCAATTTTCCAACAACCTCGCATTCTTGTGCCACGTCTTCGGTTATCGATGAAAATTTTTCGTCGTTTGCTGCAACCCAGTATTAACAGATCGTTGTTGTGTGAATCACAACAATGATTTCAGCCACCACCATCGTCGTAGTTTCAAGGTTGACCTTAATCGTCGTTCATCGCTTACACTGCTCTTAACATGGATTCTCCTCATCTCTTCACAATCTATCTCAGGTTTGCTATTGAATTTTCAATTTTGAGCATTGCAGATTTATTTTAGCGTTAAATCTATTTTTTAACTGTGTTCGATCCTCCTCAATTTGAATGTTCAAAAAAACGGGATCTTGCCTGATCTTCTTGTAAGTTAAAATCATGATTATTCAAATTCAAATACAAAGATTATTCTTCGATCCCTTTTGTTTTTACATGAATTAGATTTATACTGTTAATTAATTTTTTATTTCATTCACATGTTTAAAATTTTGGGTCTTTTATTTTGATAACAGACCAAGTATATGGTGGATATGAAGTGCGAAGATTGCGTTAATACGATCAAAAATAAGTTACACACAATTGATGATAAGACGACAATAATAATTTTGCGCGTGATTTCATTTTAGGCTTTTAAGAGATGTTCTTTGGATGTTCTTTCATTTGAGATTTTTTTTTTTGTTTATAAATACATAGGAGTTAAGACTGTGGAAGTGGATTTGAGTAATCAAGTGGTGAGAATACTTGGTTCTTTTCCTCTGAAAATTATGCCTGAAAAATTCGAGCAGAGGTCGAAAAGCTAAATTAATCGGCTAAGGTTTGCTTAAAGGTTTATCAAATCTTATTTGCTTTTATGTTCGAGATATTAATATATTATTTGTTTCTTGCCCATATTTATGCATGTTGGTAGCAGACAAAGAAAACTCATAGTTTTCATTGGAATTCATAGTTTATGTAGCGGTCTGTTCATTTGTTTGCTATATTATTCCACAAAAGGATGTTGAGCTATGCTAAAAAATAATAAAATGTATGCTCAATTTAGCTTGTTGATAGAACTTCTTGGAACTTAAAAATGTTTTGTTAATTGCTATAATTATTTGTAGGATTAAAAATCTGATACCATTTGTCTTTAATGTATATTGTTCGAATGAGATTTATTAAGATATGAATATTATTTATATTTTCTTTTGTCTTGAATATATCTTATTTGAATGCATATTACTTTAAAATTAATCTTTTAAGTAATATAGGTTGGGGAAGATAATCTATTAGTATCTGATGTAATTAATATTTGACCAATATTTTTATGTGCAATCAAATATTATAATATTATGATCTATAATAATAATAATAATAGTAATAATAATAATAATAATAATTTACAATTTTCTCTTGTTTGAATACATGTTGCTTTAAAAAATAGTTTTTTATTTAAAGCTACATTATCAAATTTATAATTAAAATGTAATTAGATTTAATTTATAATTAAGTCATTTTATTTATTTACGATTGTTATTTAATTATCTATTGTAATATTTGTAATTTTGTGTGTTTTTATTTAAATTATAGAATTCTCAGAGATGGTCGATAACGAAGATACTAAAAATAAAAATATAGAGTTGGATTGTTATAATCAAGATAAAGGTGATTATAATCATGATGAAGATGATTATAACTATGAATCTGATTGTGAAACATATTTTAAAGAAAAACAATTTGAATATAACGTTGATGATGGAAAATATATAGATGATGAGAAGACAATTGATTACTTCATTGGCGAGAGTATATGGGATAATATTGAGAAAGAATTAAAAGATTACGATGAGAATGATATGGATATATTGAAGCGGAAGGCTTTAGATGATTGTATTGAGTTTTATTTAACGTATGCAAAAGTGAAAGATTTTAGAGTTCGGATGAGCCAGACAGTGACAAGTCGAAATGGTGGTCATATAATTTCAAAAGAAATTGGTATGTCAGAAGGAGGGATATAGAGAAGAAAGATGGATTAACTTACCAAACAGAAAACGTGAACAAAGACCATCAACAGAGTTGGATGTAGAGCATTTATTAAATTTAAATTGGATGAACGTTATCAATATTGGAAAGTTGCTAAGTTCTACTCAGAACATAACCATGAAATAATTCAGCCAACACAAGTTGCTTACATTAGGTATGTTATTCATCTATAAGTAAATTATTATATACCAATTTTTAGCTTAACTATTATCTTTATTTAACATTCTTTAATGAATTATTTTATAGGTCATTTCGAAAAATTAGTGAGTTAGACAAAATGAAGATTAAGAGCATGCATAACTCTGGAATTACTCCAAGTAAAATGATACGAAATTTCGTAAATGAAGCTAGTTCTATTGAGAATGTTGGATTTTAATAAAAGATTTATACAACTACCTACATAGAATCAAACTAGAAGAAGTGCAAGATGGTGATGCTAAAACGGTGATGGCGTATTTATATGGAAAACAAGAATCTAATTCATTTTTTTGTCAAACACACGAAAGATGAATACGAAAATTTAGAGAAATTATTCTGGTGCAATGATATATCACATGCTGACTATAAAGAATTTGGTCATGTACTTGCTTTTGTTACGACGCACAAGTGCAATGCATACAATAAATCGTTTGTTGTTTTGGTTGGTGTCAATCATCATCGAAATATTGTGCCATTTGGATGTGTATTGGTGGTCAATGAAAAAGAAGATACTTATGTATGGGTGTTACAACAATTGATTGAAGCTGGAGATGGTTACAGGCCACTTACTATTATTACTGATAGAGATAAGACTATGGCAAATGCCATTTCTCAAGTACTACCTGAGGTAAAACATAGACTATGTTTATGATATATCATAAGGAATATACATTCAAAAGCTCATCATAATTTTCTCGATGGATTTATGAGATACACTGACAGGTGTAGAATACCATCAGATTTTGAAAGGGCTTGGAAAGAATTAATAGATAAATACAAATTTAAAGGAAGAAGATAGGTACGAGAATTATATAAAGATAAAGAAAAATGGACAGAAGCATATTTACAAGGATATTTTTATGCTGGTAACATTCTATACAAACTTAATTAATTTTATATATTATTTTTTATTGAATTTAAAAATATTATTAAACATTTTGATGTGCAGTAATGAGAATTACTCAACGATACGAGTCAATGAATCGAACACTAAAAAATTTGGTTGGACAAAAAGGTGATGTTGTATCGATTTGTTGAGAACTATCATAAACAACTACAATCTCTAAGATGGGAGGAAGGTCATCAAGACTACAAAAAAATGGATGAACAACTATATTGTCACGATATGATGACAACTTTAAAAAGTAATGCAGTTCAAGTATATACGAGAAATGCTTTTGCTACATTGTGCAAAGAAATATCTTACGAAGGTTATTTTTTGGTCAAGAAAAGGGAAGTACAAAATGAGGGCATCTGTTATTGGTTAGATAGTGTTGAAAAGGAAAAGTTATATTTAGTACTTAAAAATATCACACATGATATCATGTATTGTTGTTGTATGAAGTTGAAGTCCGTTGGATTTTCATGTCGTCATATGTTTGCCGTTTTAAAATAGGAATAGGTAAAGGAAATACTCAGGATGTATCATAAAGCGATGGACAATTTATGCGAAGAACAATATTGGATTCCAAAAAAAGAATGAATATGTCGAAGATAACAATTCAACAACAATTCAAGCCAAGTATTCCACTCTAGTCTCTTATTATATGAATATATGTCATCGTGCTCCATAGACATTTAAGACGTTCAATGATATTAAAGATCAATTTGCAAAACTGAGTCTCAAATTACAAGCGGTGAAATTAGGGGGTAGAAAAAAAGCAGTAAAAGTGGAGATTGTTTTGGAATCAGTGATCCTATAATTCTTGAAACAAGAAGAGAAAAACTTAAGAGAACTAAACGTCAAGCTTCAGTGTCCAACCCTACACATATTTCATATGATGAAGATGTAATGTTGGACTTGTATAAATGCTTTGAATCGTGTCTGAACAAGACTTCTAACCAGGATACGATATATACTGATGCATTTCAAATATCAAAATTAGTTGGATACATGCCCGACACATATAAAAAAGACGATATATCTGAGGTAATTAAATATGATATATAATAATTATTTTTATTTGTTATGTATATTAATACACATCTTTTTTTGCAGGTTACATATACTAATGAATTGAAAAATATGGAAAAAGATCCAACTATTTTGGATTGGGATTGGCAACCAAATAAGGATTGGTAGTGTGTGTCCTCATCCATAAATTACACGCTTTATTTTAGGTATATCATGTCTTTCTTTGATCTTTTACAATATTATGTGAGTTGTGTCTCTTATTTTTATCTTTGTTTACTTTCTAACTGTTATTATAAACTTGTTTTGGTATAAAAAATATTATAAATGGTCTATTTGATCAGTGGTTACTTACAATGATTGTTTATCGTGATTGTTGATGCAATTATTTTGTTTTTTCTTGTTATACACTGCAGGTGCAACTCTTGTATAAAGGGTTTGAGATGCCAAACCAATCGATGTTCAATATTCAGACAACCAGTTGAAAAATTTTTGGAGTTAAAGGTTAACAATGGCCCTGATGAATAAGCTGAAATTATATTTTTTTCCTTTATAGCATTACTCTATTATATTTCTTTAAATTTTCTCTCATTATCTTTTTGTTTTAAGTTTGTTTGGTTGTAATAATCAAATAGGTAGCATAACAGTTTACTACTATTACATATAATGAATGAATTTTTGAAATTTTCACACAATATAATTTATTGGAATATGAAATGTTTTGTTCCTTCTAAGATGTTAAATAAAAAACAATCAAAAAATATGTTTCAAATCATAACGTGATTTTTCTAAGTTTCAAGATGAATTGTGCAAGTTCAGTTATCTAACTCATGAGATTATTATGTGCACAAAGCTATCCACATGTTTAATAATATTTTTTTCACATGATACTCATCTATCAAAAATAGATAAAATGACATGATATCATTGTATCTAATTATATGTCATATTTTATACTATATGTCTTCTTTTTTTTTCAGCTTCGTTGACAAGGTTTGTTAGATGCCATTCTATACTCTTGATTTTGATTAGGCATAAAGTAAAATTTATATAATTTGAATGACTTAAATAATTCAGTTATTAATAAACAAAAAATAAAGTGTATAAAAAATCTATAAAGTGACTTAAATTTATTAATAACTTAACATAAAATAATTATAAATCATTTAAAAATAGATAAAATAGCATCTAAAATCTCTATAAATAATAAAACCCATATAATTATTATAAATTATCGTAAGCTATATCATCTCTCTTTGTCCTATTCCTTTCCTCAACTTCTGAATCATGTAGGAATAGATCCCGACAATTGAAAAGATCAACTTCATTGTGGTTGCTAGTAACAAGTTTTGTCAAAATTTTCAGTCGTTCAACTCCCATTTCTTGCGTCTGCATAATAAATATATAACATTAATCAATCACATAATAAGTAAATCAAACTACATGGTATACTTTACAGTGGAAAAAATCTTCGACCAATCATTTTTTTTCTCAGCTTCCATATATTTCAATACGTACATGCCACAATCATCCTTGAAAAATAGATAAAATATATTAATTTATTATAAAGAAATTCATAATTACAGGACATAAATTTAAATTTCGTACGTATTTGGCTGCTTCAGTAATTCAAGAACATATATTATAAATTCTGCAACATCTTTAAATAATCTATCCAAATGAGCATGCCGCTTATAAATAAATGGAACTTTAGTCAACTGTTACAATAAATTAGAACATAATATAAAAAATTGATTAATTAAAAACTATATTAATTATATTAATTCTCATAAATGAAGAAAGAACTTACTAAATCTTTTACAATATTTTTACGCACTTCATTGAAGCTGAAAGAATCTAAAATATAATTTTGTTGCTCCACGATATCAATAACTAATAAAAATCAATATTTTTTGTTCATCACGTAAAGGCACAAAAACCTGTTAAATCACGTGAGTTAAAAAATACCATCAACTACATACATCCAAACAATAATTTATAAATATACCTGTTCCACATTACTACTATCATTAGGTATGGAATTCTCTATCCACCGAGAATGAAATTTAAAAATGCTAGTATTTTTTTTAGTCTTATGATCATGTGCGAAATATTCAAAAATTATACTCTGAGACAAAAGTTAAATTAAAAAATATTATAAAATCATACATTAAAAATAATATATTCGCTAATCATAAAATATTTTTACCTGAAAGGATAGAGGCAGATATAACTTCTTTGGCATAGGTTCTTGTCTCAAGTGTAAATCGTACACATAATAATCGATGAACTGTTACATAATTTTAAAAAATATTACCACTTATCTTGATATCAAGCAAACAAATATATATTAAAAAAGAAAAATATTTAATAATTATATCTGCAATACCTAATTTGATAACCATTTTCTTGGAAAAACGGTACGAGCATTGGCAACATCCAAAAATTTATTTTTGGACATATAAAGAGTGTTGGATGTACTCTTCCAAGTTGCAACATTCATACAAATTGTCCGTTCTTCAGGCGTTAAGTACTTCAAATATCGCTTGTATGCATCAATTATCATACTAGTTTCTCTGCAAATTTCTGATAACAAATTACCTACCTTATATTTATCCTGTATGAAAATATATCTCTTAAAAATAAAAAAATAATAAATATTTAAAATTGTATTTATAGTTTATACTTTTTTGTTTTACATTTAATATGAGCTTGTGCAACTAAATCTTGTAATTTTGAATCAATCTCAAAATTACAATTTTTATTCCTTTTTTCAACCTGCACAATCATAAAAGAACAGAGTATATATTCAATTAAAAATAAAATATTTATACAATCATAAAGTATAAAATAAAATGTATTAGATAAAGAATAAATTACCATCGTGTCAACTTTATAAGTTCGAGCTCTTTTTCTTGATGTATCTTTCAATTTTGAACTGTCATTAAATTCAGAACAGGTAGTTGAACATCTCACACTCCTTCTATGTTGAGAAAATTTATTATTAGACAAAGTTTTAAGATTGTTTAGTATTTTAGCTTTTATTTTTATATTTATTGGAGTTTCTTTCATTGTAACTAATTGACTTGGAAATCGTTGTTGAGAAAATTGAAAGTTAAAAACCTCATTAAGTATTTTTGAAAGATTATAAGTATCAACCTTGATGTTGTCTTCAAAATTAACTTCAAATTTTCTTTTATCAATAGGTTATAACGAGGGTGTAGAATGATCTGGATCATAATTTATAAATGGAGACAAACTTGAATTTCTAATACGATTCAAAGTTTCTGTTGGATTAAAATTCAATAATAGCGGGCACATATATAATGTATATTGCTATTATCAAATTTAACACGTAATTAAGTGACCAATTATGTTACACGTGTTATAGGTATTAAATTATCATGGAATTAAAAGTGTAGATACCATAAGGTGTATTTATAATTTGATGAGGGGCAGAGTTATAAATACTTCAGAGTTGGTTATTATATCAACTACTAGTTGGTTATTAAATCAACTATATAAAGGGGTTATGGTCCAAAGAATTAGGTTAACTTGCATATCTCTTTTCCCCGTCTGAGAGTTTTGCCGCAAGAGAAAACCTAACTTCTTGGAAGATCAAACCCTCTGGAAAAACTCTATCGATTAATTTAGGTACGCTTCCGCATTCAGTTTATTTATTTTATTGTTCTTGATGATTTGACATGTATAGAACTTGGATTTATATTCATATCGAATATATTTTAATTCTAACAAGTGGCATCAGTGCCAGAATTATGTCGAATCGTTAAGATCATAAGTTTTTGGTTTTAATTTATTATTATGATCTAAAATTATACATAATTTTATGGATTATTTACTTTGATATAGTTTTATAATTAATCGTATGAAATTAAATTATATATCTGTCGTATTTTAAGAATAAATCAATTTGATTTGTTTTCTATGATTTTATTTTGGGTTTTCGCCAATCCGGTTGTTTTTCTTTTTCCAATGAATTAACATTCATTGTTTTACAATAAATATATATTTCTGTGGATTCAGTTTGGTTTTACGTCCATGGGTTTGAATCGATTAATTAAGAAATCATACAAATCTATCTAGATTTATATGAAGATTAGGTTTTGTCTGCATGAAAATTTATTTAATTTTTTTGGGTTGCTATTAATTGGAAATTAAATTTTAAGTTTGGATTCCAATTACTTCGATAGTAACATATTTGCTTTATTTTTATGAAATATATATTTTTAAATATATTTTATTTAAATTATATGTTTAATTTGGTTGGATCAAAATTTTAGTTTTGATCATTGGGTATTAAGTTAAATTTGGTTAGATCAAAATTTTAGTTTTGATCATTGGTATTAAGTTAAATTCGGTTAGATCAAAATTTTAGTTTTGGTCGTTAATAATAAAGAAAAATGTAATTAATTTCGGATTTGTCATGATAAATTTATCATGATTCAAAAAAAATTATATTCAGGTTAGCTATTAAAGCTTTATATTCGGTTTATGTCTATTAAGTTATGATTGAATGATCTTTTGGCATGTTACTTTTAAAGTATATTGTTACTTTATGTAATTTACTTGGTTAACGTTCAGTATTTAGTTTTGATTATATGTTATTTTGGATTATAGAATATATATTTGGTATTGATATATTAAATTCGGTTTGATCAAAAATTTATTTTTGATTATTATATTATTATGATTATATTAAAGTTTCAAGTAATTAGTATACGAATTACTCATTTGTATGATATTTTTGTATTTTGCTTTTAGTTAAAGATTAAATGTTTTGATCGAATTTAGTTTTGGTAAAAACATATTTAAGGAATTTTTGAAGAATAGTCAAAGATTTCGGTTATTTGGATTCTGATAGCCCCATTAAGACAACCTTAATTTGGTTTATTTTGAAAACTCAAGTGTTATCAGAAATTTCAACTTTGTCTGTTATAAATATTAAGTTTGAATATTGATATATTTATGTTATATATTTTAAGATAAATTAATTGAAGCATTAAGTCACCAAAGTGATCTTTATTGTGGAAATTATTTTATTTTAAAATATAGAAGGTTTTGTGCAAATAATTCAGTTTATGCTAATATTAATCGGCCCAAAGGAAGATTAATAATTAGTAATGTTACATGTGCATCTGTGGTAATAAACATGTAATAATTATTCAGTTTTATATGTGAACAATAAATCGGCCCAAAGGAAGATTTTTGTTTAACATATTCTTATTATCAATGTTTGATTACTACATCAAGATATCACTTACAAATTAATATTTTTTAAATACTATTGGAGTGTTCGATATCTTGTGATGAAGTTACCTTTATTCAATTTTATTATTACTTTGGTTATCTTTTATCTTGAGTAAAAGATAAAATTAAGAAAAATATTTTGAAACAATTAAATTCATATTTTGACTTCGGATATCTAATATTTTAATAAATTAATTGAAACATAATATCACCAAAGTGACCGCTTTTGTGTAGATTAGTTTATTTAAAATATTAAGATAATTATAGGTCTTTGTAATTCATGCGTTTATTAATTGGCCCAAAGGAAAATTAATATTTGGCCGAATTACATTGACAACTGTGGCGATAAATGTGTAACAATTATATAGTATTTTATATGAACAATACCTTAATCCAAAGATTAATCTATTGTTTGACATAGTTTATTGTCAATGTTTGATTGCTACAACAAGAGTACCGCTTACAGTTAATATTACTGTCCAAAGACTTGATATTAATGTTGTGCTTGGTATCTTGAGGGGAACTAGTCATTATTTTGAATTTATTGTTTACTTATAGATATTTATGTGAGCTTGTTTATTTACTTATTTTTGTTCTATCTTTAGATGATTTATTTTTACTGTCATAATATCTGTTGAATACATTCTATACTTATGTTTAGTGAAATTAATTTCAAGGAATAGAAAAGACACTTATATATAGTATTTGGTTGTATGAACATAGAACTTTCACTAAGTGAAGAACAATTTGCACCTCTCACGGCGGTAAGCATCCATAAATAGGATTTTGAGAGGCGAGTACGTTCAAGTCTAATGATCATAATGTATAAATATTTTATAAATTTTTAGGAGCACAAATCTACCAAAAAAAATATTCATACTAAGGGTTTCCTTGATAAAAAAAATAATATTAATTTTTTTTAAAGATTAACATGACATCACTTTTGGTTTACTTGATGTCTATTAAGTATAAGGATCAAGGAAATGTGAGGGAGTATATTATATTGCTTCAAAACTTAAGGCACATAAGATCAAACTTTATAACAATTGTTTGTTCTTATAATTTTAGTATAGCTTCCTATACAATTTAACTAATTCAAAATTAATTACAATTATTAAAGGAGAAATAAACTTCAAATGAGATTATTTCTCATTGTGTTAAAGAGGAAGAAAAGTTGAAGCATTATAATTATAAAAATACTCAATCAGTTAGTGCTCTTTGGTTAGTGTCTCTAAGAATAAGGACAATAAAAAATATATATTAGAATAAAGTTACTAAGGATCCTGCTCCAAAGGAATAACAATAAGGTATAAAGTGTTGATTCTTTTGTATAAGCTAGGATACATGTAAAGAAATTAAACTTCAAAAGTAAGCAATTACTTAGGCTATTTTGAGTGATCCATAGGCTGTAAATTTTATGATCCCACAATTAAGATTATTTTAATGAGAGATTTATAACATTTTTAGGATGTTGAGTTTGGAGGAAGAATAAAGTTAGATACATTGTTGTTAAGGAGGAATTGGATATTAATTTAATTCCTACTATCACTTTTCACGATGTTTAGGTTTTCACACCTATCATTAATAAAAAGTGAATCAAGTATATCAGCAAAACAATGTTGAAAAACTCTCGTTCAAGATAAGGTAATTATTTTTTAGAAGAACAAACTCAACAACCTAAAAAAAACAACCTAAAAATGTGTCTTTAAATATATCCATGAGAGGAAAGAGAAATACTATTGAGGATTATAACTTAGTATTTCATCAAGAAAATAAAGATAATAATGAAATGATAAAAGACAACCTGATCAGTTTCTTTTATCAAACCGTAAATGTTTTAACTCTCAAGAGTAGATTGATGTTATTCAAAAGAGTATAATTTTATACAAGACAATAAAGTTTAAGAACTTGTCGCATTGCCTTAAGGTACAAACCAATTGGTTGTAAATTAATATCTAAAAATCAAGAGGGATGTAAATGATAATGTGGACAAGTATAAGGCATGTCTTGTATCTAAAAGATATACTCTAAAAGAATACATTGATTTTGTGAAGACTCTCTCTCAAGTTATACTGAAAGACTCTTTCAAAATAATTTAACACTTATTGCTTTTAATTTTGAGCTACATAAGATGGATGTTAAGCTTGTGTTTTTCAATGACAACATTGAATAAATTAATTATATGGTACAATCATTGATTTGTGTCTAATGATACAAAATTAATGATATGTGAATTAAAGATATCCATATATGAGCTTAAGTTTAACTCTCATTAATAAAATTATAAATTTTATATTGATTATCTCATTCGATTTTGAGATAAATTTGATTGAAAATTGTATGTATTACAAGTTCAGTGGGAGTAAATCAAGTGACACTCATATTACTAAAGAAGATATTTTTTTTTTCAGTTCCCTACAAGTAACCTTGAAATTTATAAAATACAAAAGATTCTATAATTTATTGAGAATCTAATTTATGCTTAAGTATGTATGCATTTGGATATTGCGTACATTATTAGAATGTTAGACATATATTTAAGTAAATCTAATATGAATTGTTGGATAGCAGCAAATAGAGTTATGAAATGACTTTAGAAAACAAAATTTATATGCTCACATATCGAAGTTCTGGTAAGTTAGAGATCATCAAGTTTATAGGCTTCGATTCTACTAGAATAATGATGTAAAAGACTCTGTCACATGAGCTGCTAATTATAGATTGAATAGAAAGACCACTTCAGTTATTTTGTGACAATAAATATGCATCATTTATTCTATAAACAATAGGAACACTTTAAAATTTTAGTTCCTAGTTGTTAAAGAAAATTCAGAGTGTTTGTATGTCTATAGAGCATGTTGGTACAAACTCCATAATTGAACGTTTATTGAGAAACTATCACCCTAAGTCTTTCATGAGCACACTACTCATATGGGTGTAATATTATTTAAGTATATTCAGTTTTAGTGATAGTTTGTAATTTTGATAAATGCTCATTCGTTTTAGACACAATTTCGGTTACTTTAGTTTAAGGTTAATTTATGCAGAAATAAAGTTATTTTGGCTTATGCACACTCTGAATTCAGTAAAGTTTGATTTCACTAAAGTTTAGGAGGACCAGTTGGAAATAGGCATGTTCGGTTCACATTTACATGTAATTTCCATGCTACGCATCCATGATTGATCTATGTCATTTGATTATGTTTTTATACGTGACCATTGATGGGTCCAATCATGATTGATATGATGAAGATTGCTTTGATCCTATATGAATATAATTGATGGACGAGATTATTTTAGAATACCTATTATATGATAGCAAATTTTGAGCTCATAAGATTATACATTTGTCAAGAAACATATGTTGCCCAAGTGAGAGATTATTGAATTAAAATTCAATAAAAGTGGGCACATATGTATAATGTATATTGCTATTATAAAATTTAACACATAATTAAGTGACCAATTATGTTACACGTGTTATAGGTATTAAATTATCATAGAATTAAAAGTGTAGATACCATAAGGTGTATTTATAATTTGATGAGGGGCAGAGTTATAAATACTTCAGAGTTGGTTATTAAATCAACTACTAGTTGGTTATTAAATCAACTATATAAAGGGGTTATGGTCCCCAAGAATTAGGTTAACTTGCATATCTCTTTTCCCCGTCTGAGAGTTGTGTCGCAAGAGAAAACCTAACTTCTTGGAAGATCAAACCCTTTGGAAAAACTCTATCGATTAATTCAGGTACGCTTCCGCATTCAATTTATTTATTTTATTGTTCTTGATGATTTGACATGTATAGATCTTGGGTTTATATTCATATCGAATATATTTTAATTCTAACAGTTTCTTCCTTCATTGATGCAACACTTAATATTTTTTTCTTGTATAATTTATTTTATAAACTCTCACCATGTGATTTATTATGTAAATATTCATCTTTAGATGGTTCACTATATATATCTACTCCTTTCAATGAATCACCATCTTGTATTGAACTTTTAATATTATTTGGTGTTAATATGATCAATAATTTTTCAAAATGATTATTTAATTTTCCAAATTAACCATTAAAATTTTTAAATTGACCCATCGTTTTAATAAATGTTTTTTTAATATTTTACACCGAATGAATAAGTATATCTAATTTTTTATCATTATGATAAGAAATTCTTGTATTTTCCTCAAGTCTAACTTCACTTTTTCCCTAAAAATAAATAAAAAAATTAAAAAATAACATTAAATGTATATGTCGACAAAAATAAATTGTATACTATTACTAAAATTTAAATTAATTATAATAAATTACCTCGTTGTTTATCTTCTCTGAATTCATGTTTATATGACGCTTACATTCTATCATCTTAACTTGTTTTGAAGGAGTTATGTTTAGATCCATCAACAAATTTAAAATATAAAATATAAACCTGCATATATTTAAAACAATAATTGTAAAATGAAAATGAATTTTATATGAAGATAAAAAAATAAAAACGAATTTAAGGTTTCATCTTTTGTTCTACTTGTTACGAATAATATCCTTCATCACCAAAACAAAATATTATAACAATTGTAAAATAAAAAAAAAATTATATATAGATGAAGAAAAATTTCAGTCAATAAATACGAAACACAAAAATGATAAAAATTTCAATCATTAAATACAAATAATATCCTCTATCAAATTCTAAATACGAAGGAAATTTTCAACAGCTAACTATGATAATAATTTGATGCAACTATTTTATATGATTTGTATTAAATAATTTAAATCGCTAATAATATTTCTTTAACCAAACATACAAATGAATTTCAAAACTTGAAATGAAATTCTAAGGAAAAAAATATAAAATCATAAGGCTAGCATTTATAATTTTTAGATTATTACAGTTCTATTTTCAACGATTACAATTATGATTTTGGGTAATATTGAAATTAGGGTTTAAATTTTATAAATTAAAAATTAGAATTTAATAATTTAAGGCTAGAGTTCATGAAATTATACTCAAATTTAAGGATTCAGTTGAAAAATGATAAGAAGATTACCTAGATGGATGCGCAGCGAATGAAAAACGACAAGCAAAATACGGCGGACGACAAGGCAAATAATGATACAATCAGCCTTGAAACTACAACGATAGTGATGGCTGAAACCGTTGTTGCGATTCACACAACAGCGATATGTTAATATTGGATTGCAGCAAACGATGGAAAATCCTCACTGATAACTGGAGACGGTAGCATAATAAGAATGCGACGGCCGTTGAAAATTGGAAATCTAAATTTTGCTTTAAGATAATCGTCGTAGTCTTTAGAAATAGATTTAAATTGTATTTAATTTAACTATTTTAATTAAAAATAATAAATAATATATTAAAATTTTATTTAAATTAATTTTTATTTAAAATAATTATAATTATGATTAAACTCCTTTAGATTTTAAATCTTTTAAAAAAAAATAATGGTGTTCAGTGGTGTTCATCATTAACGGTGTTCAGCGATGTTTGACACCCGTTGTGAAATTTTCCATTCTTTAAATAATTAAACCAACAATGTTTTTTTAGATAATTAAACTTACGACAATTGATGTAAGAATATTTTGTGTCCGGAGACAGATTTAGATTTAAAAGTTATCTTAATACTGTGTAATATTTTAAAGGTTTAATATTTAAATAGGTGTTTAAAATATATAGATTATTTTTTGTGTTTAAATTATTTTTAGTTTTAAATAAGTGTTTAATTTTAATTTTGATAATTTTAAAAGTTTAACCATTAATTATCATGGTTTTTATTAAAAATACTTATTTATTTTAATTTAATTTTTAATGATAATTTTAAATATTTATAAAATAATCTTAAATCTCTAACATAAAATCTTCAATTACTATCGTTGTTATTGTTTGTTACCTCACCAAAATAAAGAAAAATAATTTGATCAACCTATAAGATATAATTATTTAAGAATAATACATTTAACCATACTCTCTTATCATTCTAAATATGAAATTTAATATATAGATTGATTCTATGGTTTTTAATATTTATTAAAAAAAGGATTACACTATGTTAAAATTTCATTTTTCTATTTAACGTGTATACAAAAATGATTTATCTTTCTTAAAATTACAAACACCTATTTATAGTATTTCAAGTTCACCTAATAAACTCCTTAACAGATTCCTAACCTCCTTAACCATTTATCTAACATTCACCCTATTTTCTTCCTTTGTTGAACTTTTTTTTGATCCTTGAATTTAGCTGGTTCAAGGAGTTATCTTTAACATTCTTCATCCTTTCTTACTTTCTTTCTTCTTCACCATGTACAACATTATTTGCAGGTGAGGTTGTATCCAAAGAAGGAAATCACTTGTCTCCAAATCTAACTTTACCTGAGCATACACATGACAATATACATCTGTTTTTTAACAGTGTACTGATACAAAGAAGCTTCACTTTCTTCCTTTTCTTCCTTCTTCAATAGTCTATTATATAATTTTTTTATCTTCTTCATACACAACAATTTTTGAATTGTTGTAGAATTGGTCAT
Source organism: Abelmoschus esculentus (assembly GCA_035048815.1). Lineage (NCBI taxonomy): Eukaryota > Viridiplantae > Streptophyta > Magnoliopsida > Malvales > Malvaceae > Abelmoschus > Abelmoschus esculentus. Next base: position 11,606,072 of record JAUCBN010000007.1, on the reverse strand, counting down.
CACAATTCTATAACCAACTTTAACCATCTTCCATCATTACTCAAGTATCACAAAAAACTAAAATAACAGTTGATCCACCAAACACACCTGTTGAACCTTACAACAAAACTCTAGTCATGCCATCTTTCAATAGAATACTTGTAACTCCACCAAAAAAAATGAATAGCTTTACAATCCCTATTTGGACTAGCCACCAAGCAGCCTTTCATGGTTGCCATAGAAACTAAGAACTCTTTTCTGTTAAGCAACAATGGCCCAATAATTTTCACGGGGTTCTATACGTACTCAACATGCATCTCACAACACTTCCTTAAAATTGAATCATAATCAAACCCATTCAATGATAAATTAGATAATGACTTTCCCATTAATCTCTACAATACCTCAAACCTGATTGTAGACTCTCTCCTGCAATCATCTAACTTAGACTTTAAAGAATAGGATAAAAACTAGTATTTGAAGTAGTAGTAGAGGAAGCAAGCAATTTTGACCATAAGGGAATTTACAAGTATCTTCCTTGATTGTAACTCTAAGAGGCTTTTCATTGAACAATTTTCGTGAAGTTACATTCGGTGCACGAGGAGGTAGTGAAGGAATTGAATCATCAAGAACTTGGTTGCAAGAGACAGTACGAGCATCTTCTTTATGAAGTAACATTTCATTGTCCTCTTCCTCGTCCTCGACACTCCAAACGTCACCAGATAGTTGAAGAATCAAAGACTAAACAAAGTCGATCCTAAAGAATCTCAAAAGATAAATCAAAGAGACGACTAAAGTGAAAATCATAACGATCTTCGAAAAGATGACAACATAGAGAGGAATTGAAGCTCCGATCTTTTTACGCCAACGAAAAAAAAATAAATCACTGAGAAGAAGAGCATGAAGAACATCATATTCGGTAGACATAAAGGAAGATGTAATGCGTCAGAAGCTTTGGCAGTATCTTCCACTACAAAGATCATCTTCTCTGGTTTAACAGCATAAATGAATTTAGTCGTTGTTCGTCGGAGGGCTTCCTTTTTAAGCTGCGATGATAGAGTAGGAAGAACGAAAAAGTGAGAGATAATTCTGATCTATGTCAAGAGCATTTTCTGTGTAGGTAGAGAAACTTCGAGGTTTTGGAAATGGTTTCTGGGTGTGACAAAGCAGAGGAGACTAGAGAAGAAGAGAAGGAAAGAGACAATAACGATGATGTCATGAGAGCAACGGAGAACAAATATTTACTTTGGAGGAACGAAATAAGAGTGGTGTCAGGATCTTCAATGGCTCTGATACCATATTAAAAATTTCATTTCTCTGTTCAACGTGTATACAAAAATGACTTATCTTTCTTAAAAGTACAAAAACCTATTTATAGTATTTCAAGTGATGCGTGCTAGATATAGGTAATTTTAGTACAAGTGAATACGTCGTCAAGTAATAAAATGATAAGTAAATCAAGTATCGTCTCCACAGGGATTGATATACTTAATATGATTCCTTTGATCTTCTTGCTCTATAAAATAAAAGTAAAAATATAAATAAGTTGAATATTAATTAAACTAAATAAACTAAATAAATAAAGAGAAATTGAATATGAAAGAGAAAGGGTAGGATCCAGTTGTGTTGTATAATAGATTTGATTGATCTGATTTTGTCCAATGCAATTGCACTGCACTGCCTCGGTAGTACTGCAGATACTGTCACGGTAGCAAAAATATTTTCTGCCGCGGCAATCTCTTGCTCTTGGGTAGATTTACCAAAGTTCGGCAAAGTGTCCTTTAATGATTCTGTTTTATCTCTAAGTCGAAATACTGTTGATGACCAGTCCTTGATGATACCTCTCAGCGTGAATCAATTATAATGTCTAACCAATCCCACACTTCTCTTAGCTGCTGAAACTTTTAACCTATCTCTAGGCTGAGTTAGTGTTTCCCGATTGAAATACCATACTTATCCCTTTTGTGAATTTAACTCTCTCGATATTAGATAAATGAATTACTCACAAACTTCTCTCTCGAGCTTGAATGTAAGAACAAGGAATGACAAAGAATAAGCAAACTTCGATATTTTATTGCATTAGGAACAAAAAACAAAATACAATCTCCTCTCACAAATACTCAACAACCTTCACCAAACCCTAAGAGAACTTTAGAACATGATGGGAAGAATTATCCCCAAGGTGAAAGCTCTCTCGGTATATATGTATCAGCCGAATCTATTGTGTGTGTCTCTAACCCATAGGACGGTTATGCCTTATATAGGCTTGGCCTAGGGCAAATCTTTCCTAATTAGAGTACAACTTGTAGTAGGGAACAAGTTATGTACATAGGGTAAATATTTCCAAGTTTTATCTTCTAGAAGGTTTTATCCCGCGTGGCCTTATCCTTGGGCTTTTCTTGTGTTGTTCAGCTTCGATTCTTGGGCTTCTTGTTCAGCAACATTCTCCGTATTTTTATCCTTCAATTTCCAGCCATATTTTTTTTCTCCTCTGTTGCTTCGGCATCAGGTCCTGCCTCGGCCTCATTTTGCTACCTCAGTAGTACTTGTTCTTGCACAGATAAGAAAATGCAGCAAAATACGTTTTTTTCTACAAATATTGTCTTCAATGGCACAATCCCTAAATATTTCATATAAAACACATGCATTGGTTTAAGTAGGTGTAGATTTGATGATAAGTGCCCATGAAAAGTGTAGAAAGTGATAGTGAGTTGAGCACTTATCACACCCCCAAACTCGAACTATTGCTTGTCCTCAAGCAATGCAAACCATCAATTTTTCAAACTCTATTCTCTCTTGGTCTTATGTTTCCATCTATTCTCCCTACCATAACTATGTCTATTCTTTAGACTTAACCTTTCGGTTTCCTAAGGGTGTACTTAGAAGACAAGCTATAAGGCTAGTGTATGTGTGCGTTTTTATGGACAAGTTTGAATAAAGGCCTTCTTAGATACACTCTAAGTTTAAGACAAATAGACTTGGATTTAGTGCACTCTTCTTATAACAACAATTCTTTGAGCCAATTTCGGGCACCTAAAGTATTGTGTTTTCTATTTCTTAACTCCTTATTTCTTTTGCTATATTTTTTATGCATACTAAAGTTAATTTTGGGCACCTCTAGCATGAAGAAGAGTGTCTCCTAGAGCCGGTTATAGGCACCTATAGTCACCTTTCCATAATCTAAGTCTTTATTACCTAAGTTCATTAAAAGAATTCCTATAGCCAAACAAGTCCCAAAAGTGTTTTTGAAGTTTAACCTTATAGCAAACTTCTAAGTTTTTCCCTTTAAGTGTCCTAGAATTAAGCCTTCAAAACAGATCCTAACTATGGTAATGAGAAATATTTCTATTACCTTTAAGAATAAATTAAGACAAAACTGATGAAGAGCAGTGCAAAAGTATGACAACAGTTTTAAGTACAGTGGTGGACATAAAACAAAAAATTTTATCATTAAAAATTTTCTTTTCATGGCAAGATAGCGACAGTAGATTGCCTCGGCAGTAGGTCTACACCCCCAAACTCAAACCAAGTATTATCCTCAATGCTTAATTTAGGGGCAATCAGTAGGTAAAAATATATAAGCAGATAAAAGAAAACAATTTATATGAGCAATAATAAGAAAAAATTATGATGATTCGGAAGAACTCTCTTCCACAATTTGTCTCCTTGGTCTAGCTGCTGATTGTTGTGCCCTTGGTGGCTGAACTCTCTTCCACAATTTGTCTCCTTTGCTATTCTCGGTGGCTGAACTCTCATTGGTGTTGCCCGTTTCGTTAGGGCATTGACTTCTTCTCCTCCTTCATCTTCAGTGTCCATGATCTTTGTGTCGCTTTCATTCTTTGGATTTACCCCGGTATGCTGGATGCTAGGCTTGGCATCAGATGAACCGTGGTAGACGTATTCATCGATTTCCCTTAAAAGACTTCCCATTGGAATTGGGGATCTTTTAGGAGTGCCGAAGACGGCCCTTCGCTTAGAAGGTCTTCTACTGGCAGAGGATGCCTAGGTAGCGTCTGTTGTCTTAGATGGGCCAGCTGCGTGGAACTGCTGATGTGAATATGTTGGCAGAGAATTCTGGAAATTGTGCTCCTTGGTTGGGGAAGTTCTGCATTATCATCTAGGCAATGGTGTTGTTGAAGTCTCTTTGGTATTCCATATATCTTTGTTGGCAAAGGTCCATGGCTTCCATCCTTTGAAGAATTTCCTGGTAGGGGTCTACTGCGGTAGGGGCTTCGGCAGTGCCAGGCATCTCTTCCATGTATTGAGTGCCGATAGTGAAGTCAGAAGTGAACTACTGTGGTGTTACCTGGACAGTTTCTGCCTGCGTGATTTACATCACTCTGTGGCAGAATTCTCTCGTCCATCCTTACCTCGTTGGTGTGTATTCATCTGTGTCTTAAACTGGTACTCTTGCAGCAATACACAAACCAGATATTAAACATGGGAAATATAACGGTCCACGTTCTTTCTTACCACAATCATGGATTTCGCGTAGGATGATCTCTCCAACATTTATGCTCCTTTTGTTGATGACTGATTGGATCAACACCAATATTTTATAGTCCACTATGCTGTTGTGGGAGGTAGGGATAAGGCGTCTCTTAACGAATGTGTACCATAATTTTGCCTCGAGCTTGAGGCTTTGCCTTGTTACAGAACCTCTATGGGCACCGGTTTCCCATGGAGTGTTGTTGTAACAAAGGTCGTCTTTAATCAACTCGTAATCCTGTGTGGTGATGTCGTCCATGAATTCGGCATGCCTATCTCATTTCGGTGCTAGGCCGTAGAACTCGTTGATTGTTTTAGCATCAAGGCAGTTAGGTCTGCCTCGACAGTAGACATAGGGGTTGTCTCTGCTCGGCCCATGTGCATAAAACTTACGCACTATGGTGGCATTTTCCTGATCAGGTTGTAGGCAGAAGAGTTGCCATTTTTGATGTTGAATCTTCTTGAACATATAGTGTTTAATGTCGAGATTTTCTTCCTCGGATGGTTGAAATCCTTGCTCTTCCCACAGCTGCTGAGCAACAAAAGATCTGTTGAATCTTTCTACAATAGTGGCGGGGGCAAATTTGTTGTATGCTGCCATTGATGATTTGTAAAGATTGAGAGTCTTGGTGAAATATTCTGAAAAATTCAAGACGATTTGTGAGAGTATTGTGAGAGCAAGATTGAGTAGAATGTTAAAGAATTCAAGAATGCAAGAGTTAATAGTTCAAAAGAAGGATGCTCCTTATATAGGCCTCAGCAGTATGATCGTTTTAATCACTAGCCATTTTATAGCCATTTTGAATTTACTGTCCGTTAGCATTTACTACCGCGACAAAAAACTCGAAAGATAGTCGTTACACTGTTTCAGCCCATTGGGACTGTTGTAGCTTCTAACACTGTTTACTACCTCAACAAAATTCCTTTTATGAACTATTTCTTCTTTATTCTTGGTTTTATTATCCTAAAAAGAAAATTTAACATATTAACAAATATTACTAAAGAAAAATACTAAAAATAAAATAAACACATAAATCCTAAATTAAAACTAATCCTAATATAATAAATAAAGTAGAAGGGAAGAGATTATGTTACTGGTGGAGTGCATGTAAATGCATCTCCTAATTTGCTAATCTCTTGCTGGCCTGGAATTTCCTTCAAGTGCTGGCTAGTCCCTTTTGTATTTTCTGCCTCCACTTTAGCCTTAATCCTTTTACCAAATAATCTTCTGAGTGTGCTACCTAGGCAAGATATTTTGGTATCTGTATCTGTTGTCTAGAGGGCTTTGCACTCTTCTAGACCATCAAAATTTTCCAAATTATGGAATGCATTGAGTTTGACTTACTGGTCATTAACCCTCATTGTCAACTCTCCATTCTCCACATCAATTAAGGTTTGTCCAGTAGCAAGGAAATGTCTTCCTAGGATGATCGATGCATTATCATCAGCTTCACAGTCAAGGACAAGGAAGTCAGCAGGGAAAATAAACTTGTCAACCCTTACCAATATGTCCTCTATCTTTCCTTCAGGATGCACATAGGATCTATCCGCAAGTTGGAGAAGCACTATTGTAGGCTTTGCCCTTCCTATTCCAAGCTTTTGAAAAACTGATTTGGGAATGAGATTGATGCTTTCTCCTAGGTCACATAGTACATTTCCTTCATAATTGTTACCAATCGCACAAGGTATGGCAAAGCATCCAGGATCTTTCAGTTTGGGTGGCATGCGATTGTGCAGCATTGCCATACACCCTTCAGTTGTTGTAACTGTCTCAAATTCACCTAACTTTTTTCTTTTAGACATAATGTCTTTTAAGAATTTAGCATAGTTGGACATTTGTTCAATTGCCTCAACAAATGGCAAGTTGATGTGGACTTGTTTTAGAATATTTAGGAACTTCTTAAACTGGTGGTCCTGTTTCTGTTTTTTCAACCTTTTTGGGAAAGGTAGTGGTGGTCTCATCTATTCTAGGGTCTCATTGGTTTGGAATTTAATACCTGGAATCACTGTGTGTCTTGCTGTCTCGGCAGGTAGTGCAAGTGCTTCCGAGCTCTCTACTGGGGTAGTGTTCTCGTGTTCATCAGTCTGTTTAGCATCCAAGTCCTCCTTGTCTGTGTCCTCCTGTATTGCTGGTGGAACTTTGGTTGTTGACTTGCCCATTGTTTCCTTAAGTTATAGGCCACTTCTTGTAGTGATTGCTTTGCATTGTTCATAGCCCATTCCCTTAGCAATTTTAGTATCGCTAGGTAGTCCGCCCTGTGGTCTAGTATTCTGTCTTTGAGCAAATTGACCAACTTGGGTTTCTAGTGATTTTATTGCAGCTTCATGGTTTTGCAGCCTGATCTCTGTTATATTCATGAAGTCATCAGTCCTCTTCATGAAACTGTTGTTCTCAGCCATATATGATTCAATTTTCATAATAAAGGCCTTGAGAGTATTCTTTAGTGAGTTTATAGGTTGTTGCTGCTGATGTATCTACTGTTACGACAGTAATTGCTGGACATACTGCTACGGTGGTGAATTTTGGTAACTTGAGGTCTAGTTAGTGGGGTTCAAGGCATTGTTAGGATTTCTCCATGAAAAGTTTGGGTACCTTTTCCATGCCGGATTGTATGTATTTGACATCTTGTTGTTGTTCCGTTTGTAGTTACCCACATAAAAGTCAGTTTCCTCGTCTTGCATATACTTAGAAGAATTGATCTCTTTTACCTCATGAGTATTGTGTTGTACTTGCATGTTCTGAATCATTTTGGTTAAAGATGTCAACTGTGCTACCACTAAATTGTTGGTTTCTAGTTCATTCACGGCTTGGCGTCTTAGTCCTCCTCGTCTAGAAGTAAGAAATTGGAAATCGTTTCTTGCGAGTTTGTTCAGAATCTCTATAGCTTCTCACGGAGCCTTGTCAAGGAGTGTGCCATTTGCTGAGGCATCCAACATCATCCTTGTCGGGGCATTGGTGGCATTATAGAACATGGTTACTTGCGTCCAAAGTGGAAATCCATGCAGTGGACATCTGTTCAGTAACTCTCTGTAGCGTTCCCAAGCCTCGTACATAGGTTCGTCATCAGTTTGTCTAAAAGAAGTAATCTCATTACGAATTCGATCATATAAATTTGTAGGGTTAAATCGCGTAATTAATTCTCGGCAGAGTTCACTCCAAGATCCAATTGATCCTGCCAGAATGCTATTTAACCAGGTCTTGGCCCTATCCCCAGTGAATAGAGGAAAAGTTTTAATCTCAAAATGTCTTCATGAACTCCTTGGATTTTGAAAGAGTTGTATACTTCCATGAAGGATTTGAGATACTATCTGACATCTTTTGTTGCAGCCCTACTAAATTGTCCAATAGTATTAAGCATATTAAACATCACAAGTTTAAGTTCAAAGTGGGTCGTCTCAATCTCTGGTGTAACAACTCCAGGGTTCAATCCATTTAGATCTTCCACCAAAAAATCTCTGACAGTTTAGCTATCGCGGCAATGGTTGCGGCAATGGGTGTTGTGGATGGCCTTCATTGCCTGTTGGTACGTTCTGATTCCCTTGATTTACTGCCATGGCTCATTGGATCTGTCTTCTTAACCCTTGGAAAGTTCTTTCGATTTCTGGGTCTATCTCGTTCAGTGGATTGCTAGGGTTAACCCTGGTCATACACTAAAGATCAAATCAAATAAAAATAAAAATAAGAAAAACTAAAAACAAAAAGCAAGAAAATAAAGAAAACAAAATTTAGTTGTTAATCCCCTGCAACGGCGCCAAAAACTTGATGCGTGCTAGATATGCGCAATTTTAGTACAAGTGAACACATCATCAAGTAATAAAGTGATAAGTAAATTAAGTATCGTATTCACAGGGATTGGTATGCTTAATATGCTTCCTTTGATCTTCTTGCTCTGTAAAATAAAAGTAAAGAAACAAATAAGTTAGATATTGATTAAACTAAATAAACTAACTAAATAAAGAGAAATCAAATATGAGAGAGAGAGGATAGGATCCGGTTGTGTTGTATAGTGGATTTGATTGATCTGCTTCTGTCTAATGCAATTGCACTGCACTACCTCGGCTGTATTGTAGATACTGTCTCGGCAGTGACAATGTTCTTTGCCGCGACAATCTCTTGCTCTTGGGCAGATTTACCAAAATTCAGCAAAGTATCCTTTAATGATTCCGCTTATCTCTAAGTCTAAATAATGTTAATGACCGGTCCTTTATGATACCTCTCGGCGTGAATCAATTATAATCACCAACCAATCTCACACTTCTCTTAGCCGCTGAAACTTTTAACCTATCTCTAGGCCGAGTTAGTGTTTCCCGATTGAAATATCGTACTTATCCCTTTCGTGAATCTAACTTTCTCGATATTAGATAAATGGATTACTCACAAACTTCTCTCTCGAGCTTGAATATAAGAATAAGGAATGACAAAGAATAAGCAAACTTCGATATTTTATGGCATTATGAACAAGAAACAAAATACAATCTCCTCTCACAAATACTCAACAACCTTCACCAAACCCTAAGAGAATCTTAGAACATGATGGGAAGAATTGCCCCTAAGGTGAAAGCTCTCTCGGTATATGTGTATCAGCCAAATCTTATGTGTGTGTCTCTAACCCCTAGGATGGATATGCCTTATATAGGCTTGGCCTAGGGCAAACCTTTCCTAATTAGAGTACAACTTGGAGTAGGAACAAGTTATGTACATAATGTAAATATTTCCAAGTTTTATCTTCTAGAAGGTTTCATCCCGCGTGACCTTGTCCTTGGGCTTTTCTTGTGTTGTTTAGATCCGATTCTTGGGCTTCTTGTTCAGCAATGTTCTCCGCATTTTTCTCCTTCAATTGCCAGCCATATTGCTTTTTCTCCTCTGCTACCTCGACATCAGGTCCTGCCTCGATCTCATTCTGCTGCCTCGGTATCAGGTCCTGCCTCGGCCTCATTCTGCTACCTCGACAATACTTGTTCCTGCACAGATAAGAAAATGCATCAAAGTACGCCTTTTCTACAAATATTGTCTTCAATGGCACAATCCCTAAATATGTCATATAAAGCACATGCATTGGTTCAAGTAGGTATAGATTTGATCATAAGTGCCCATGAAAAGTGTAGAAAGTGATAGTGAGTTGAGCACTTATCATCAAGTTCACCTAACAAACTCCTTAATAGATTCCTAACCTCCTTAACCATTTGTCTAACACGCTAAATATAGATTTTACTCAAATATTATGTTTTAATTCTTTTTTTCCTTCAATTGTTGTTTTCTAAAATTCTTTTGAAAAATAGAGTACTTTATTGTAGCGCTTAAAAGTCGGATAGATTATAATCCAACTTTAAATAATGTTTTACCTAAAAAAATCAATATTGTTCAAAGACCAATGAATTACAATCCAACTTTGAACAATGTTTTACCCTTTGAAGTCTGGTAGATTACAATCCAACTTTAAATAATGTCATTTTTTTAGTTTTTAGGTAAAACACTGTTCAAAGTCGAATTGTAATCCATCTAGCTTCTGATTTACTTCAGTAAAGTATTCTATTGTTTAAAATAAATAAAGAGTATTTGTATTATTAGAAAAAACTTAAACAATAATATATAAGTCAAAACTCCACTCTAAATAGTCTAAAGTACAGAAGTAAAGTTACAAAATAAAAAAGTAAACATATTTTAAGGTTTACATGTCACTTCCTTTTGTTATAAATTATAATAATCTTAAATTATATGACCAAAGTTAATTTTTTCTATGGAAAATATAAATGGATGGAAATCCCTGCTGAAGCGCTCCGCCATCCAAAAAGGAGGGTACAAGCAAAGGATCCGGTAAAACCGTTAAAGAACAGCTTGAAAGCTTTTCCATTACATGTTTTAAACGTCAATTAAGGCTTCATTCTCAAGAACCATTTTCTTATTCTTTCCATACACTTCAGTCGAGTAGCTCAGATCATCTTTCTCATTGCTTTTGTTTTCCGCAGGTGACTTCTCTTTACCTTCTGTTTGGTCCCTGAGAAAAATAACACAATGAACGAATATTTCAGACTCCCGTTCTCTTAAGTAGTATTAAAATTTGATTTTTCGATCTGTATTCGGTAGGTCATCTGATCAGTTTGAAGGATTTGTATGTATCTGTACTTTTCTAATTGATTTAACAGCTGTATAATCGGTAATTCGTTGTTCTCTGCATTCAAATGATGACATATATGGATGTTCGGTGATTTTGATTTTAATTTGGTTCCATGAATTAGCATTTTCATCCCCTCCTCCCTTTCTGCGGTTCTAATTATCAGACGATGTTTTGTGATTTCCGAGGTTTTAGTTAATCCAAGATGGCAGATGGCGAGGATATTCAACCACTTGTCTGCGACAATGGAACTGGAATGGTCAAGGTATGAGTTTGGGATTCTCTTTCATGTTTCATACATGATATCGTCTAATGATGTTTTTAGGCTGGATTTGCGGGTGATGATGCTCCAAGGGCTGTGTTCCCTAGCATTGTCGGCCGTCCACGACACACAGGTGTGATGGTTGGCATGGGTCAAAAAGATGCATATGTTGGGGATGAGGCTCAGTCTAAGCGTGGGATCTTAACTCTTAAATATCCGATTGAACACGGTATTGTTAACAACTGGGATGATATGGAAAAGATCTGGCATCATACCTTCTACAATGAACTTCGTGTTGCCCAAGAAGAACACCCAGTTCTGCTCACTGAGGCACCTCTTAACCCAAAAGCCAATCGTGAGAAAATGACCCAGATCATGTTCGAGACCTTCAATGCTCCCGCCATGTATGTTGCTATCCAGGCTGTTCTCTCCCTTTATGCCAGTGGTCGTACGACTGGTAAGCATATTGATATTATTATACTCCATATATGTGTTACTTAGATGCAGATTCAGGAGGTTTACCAAGGATACTTGTTGTAGGTATCGTTCTGGACTCTGGAGATGGTGTGAGCCATACGGTCCCCATTTACGAAGGATATGCCCTCCCTCATGCCATCCTCCGTCTCGACTTAGCAGGTCGTGACCTCACTGATGCCCTTATGAAGATCTTGACAGAGCGTGGTTATTCATTTACCACTACGGCAGAGCGTGAAATCGTGAGAGACGTGAAAGAGAAGCTTGCATATATCGCACTTGACTATGAGCAAGAGCTAGAAACTTCCAAAACCAGTTCTTCAGTCGAGAAGAGCTATGAGTTGCCCGATGGTCAAGTGATCACCATCGGGGCCGAGCGTTTTCGATGCCCGGAAGTCCTTTTCCAGCCTTCCATGATAGGAATGGAAGCTGCTGGGATTCATGAAACCACATACAACTCCATCATGAAGTGTGATGTTGACATCAGGAAGGATTTATATGGAAACATTGTTCTCAGTGGTGGAACTACCATGTTTCCCGGAATTGCTGACAGAATGAGCAAGGAGATCACTGCCTTGGCCCCAAGCAGCATGAAAATCAAGGTGGTGGCTCCACCTGAAAGAAAATATAGTGTCTGGATTGGAGGTTCCATCTTAGCATCTCTCAGTACTTTCCAACAGGTATGGTTGTTTGGTTCATTCCACAAATCATATGAAATGAACATCATTCATACATTTTCTCATTGTGATGGCCATGTAGATGTGGATTGCTAAGGCGGAGTATGATGAATCTGGCCCATCTATTGTGCACAGGAAGTGCTTCTAATTCTTCAGAGTGCAGAGGCGCACGAGTAAATGCCTTGTTTTATTTGACAAAACAATTGCAGCTCGCGAGTTTTTTGGTTTTCTAATCTATATAACAGTCTTTGATTCCATACCTCTTAATTATTTTATTCGAATGGTCTGAAAAACAATGCAGCAAGAACAGTGGAGTTGAAAGTTTCACTTGGTTGTTTTAACCGTTGTTAATTCATAGTTGCAGTGAAGGCCTTACCCTTCAAGGGTATTCGTATCACTTGTTCTTTTGTATCCTCATCCTCTAATGGTATGTTATCCGAACCATCAAATCAATTTATAAAGAAACAAATCATAACTCCTACCTAATAATTTCTTATCGAACCAAATAACAAAAAATAATCATTTTAATTGACAAGCGTTTCAATATTAAATAAATATTATTTTGATTTTTTGGATAGATGGTGTATTTTATTTATCCAAAAAAACCAGAAAAATCCTATAACAATATCAAAAAATTATCCCTTTGCAACGAACTCTTAGGAAATTCTCTAAAAGAGAGAGAATATTCTATTTACAGTATCAATATGAATATCTTTACTATTAATCTTGATACTAATAATATTTTATTTTAATTATTAAGGATAAAATAAACATTTGCCCTTCACATATAAAAAAAAACTATTAAATTCCATCTCACCCTGCTCGTGTTTTTACCATAAACAGAGTAATTGAATTTATTCTTTTAGTTCTCACAGTTTAAATGTGAACTTAAAACACAAAATATAACTTTTTTTTCAAAAAAAATTAACCATGGGGAAACAAGAGTAAGGAATTATAATTCCTAGATCTAAAAGGTTATATTCGGGTTATAGGAGGGACTTATTATATATATTTTTAAAATAATTAAAATCATAAAAATAAAAATTTACTTAAATTACTAGTTTAGAAAATCATTTATACGTTAAATAAAATTTTAAGAAAAAATATTACAGATTCAAACACAAAATAAAATTCTATATACATGTTCACTATCTATACAGATATCATACCTCGTAAGTAGAGATAAAATTAGGATGAAACATTAGGAGGAGAAAAAGTTTATTAAGCCTTTAAATTTGGGAGAGGTAAAAATCTTATTTTATTATTATTTAAATTAAGAATGATCTTAAACTATAAAAAAAAATTAAAAAGGTTACTTCCATCATTAACATGGCTCTATCCTTGCTTATAAGCAACGTTGAGGATATGAATAAGCATTTATAAAGTTAATCAAAATTGATGTAATGAGTCAGTATTAATATGACTCTGATACGAAATATAATTCATATAATTGTTATACTTGACGATTACAAAATCATTTCTAATTTCATCATCCAACTACCATAAAAAATATTTAACTCAGATAATCAGAAAAAAATAAAAATTACAAAAATTAAATTATTCATAAAAAATATTTCAATTGAAGTATCAAAATTTATCCAAAACAACCTTTAAATCCATAAGGAATTACCAACATTAAACTTGCAGAGACTTTAGTTATTTCATATTTGAATATTGTTTTCCATATTTTGATTATACTAAATAAACATATATATGCAACTTGTCACTTTAAATTATTTTTTTCGGTTTATTTTTTTTAAAAAATTTTAATTAAATTAATTGATCTATTTATTTGATTTAAACTATTTTTTCTTCATCATCACATTTGTTATAATCTTTAAATTTTGATGTAATCACTTGTATTCAATTTATTAGTCAATTAATTTGTATCATGTTTTTAAAGAGGTATAATATAAAAGTTAGTCTAGAAAGAAAATGGCATAAGGATAATTTTAACCTTTGACGTTTATAATTTTTATCGTTTTGGCCCTTATTCTTTTTTGGGATAAATTTAGCCCTTAATCTATATCTTTTTGACAAATAACTTATTTTTTAACTACTATGATAACTGGACCGTTAAATATCTAACAATGATAACATATCATATGCATATGATAATATTATTTTAAATAATATGGAATCTAACCTATCAAATACATATATATATATATATATATATATAAAATATAATTTTATTCCAATATAAAAGATAAAATAAAATATTAAAAAATTAATTAATTCTAAAATAAAACGTTACTAAACATTCTCAATCCTAACTACGATAAATCACAATCCTATCTTAAAAATAATTAATTTAGTAGTTAGGGTTGAGAATGTTTAGTAGCCTTTTATTTTAGAATTAATTAATTTTTAATATTTTATTTGAATTTTAATTATTTTATATTTTATATTAAAATAAAATTATATTATATATATATATGTATTTGATAGATTAGATATCATGTCATTTAAAATATATTATCTTATGCATATGAATATTATTTTTAGCAGTTAAGTTATTATGGTAATTAAAAAATAAGCTATTTGTCAAAAAGATATAGGTTAATGGCTAAATTTATCCGAAAAAAGAATAAGGGTCAAAACGATAAAAAATAAAAACGTTAAGGGTTAAAATTATCTTTATGCAAAAAAAAAATTAACTCAAAATTACAATCTGGGGTTTAAGATGTAAAAATAAAAGTAAAAGTTTAAAATTTATTTTTTAATAATTTTTAATATAAAATATAAAAAACATATTAAGAGACTTTAATTATTTTTTATAAAAAATTTCACTCAATTATTGTTAACTACCGTTCACCATCATATTATTGGTTTATTTATGTTCAACAATGAAAGATAATTTAACTTTAATTAGGGTTTTCACGTACTTGAAAGGATATTTTTTTACATCATACATTTTTTTTTTGAAAGATTTACATCATACATATGTAAGACTTGAAAAGGGTGAAATTTCTAGGGAGAGAACTGAGGTAAGCAAGTTCTCTCATTTGTTTCAAATGACTTGAGCTGCGCATGATTCGTTTGATTGTTACCACTTACCAGTCACTTGGGATGCAATGAATCTATCCTATTCTTATTCCTATTCCTATTTCTATTCCTATTCCTATTCCTATTTTCTACCGATCACAACTTTTAGGTCCTATGATTGTGTGTGTGATTGTTGTTGATACGATACTCTCAGCTTTGACTCAATCTCTATTTTAGCTACTGTATCAAGGAACCGACGGCTTCAAGTGATAGGTCCAGACAGCATAGGCATAGCCAGTAGGGGAAACTGATTGGGACAAAATAAATTAATTTTCATATTATGTTTTAAAGTGACTTTAAGCTTATCACATTTCGGAAACAGTTAATTAGGTTCTTTTCACGGGTTGCTTGCCCCCACGTTCATCCTGCAAGAAAAATACGTCTTTCTCTTCCCACTTGGTTTAATAATAATAAAAAAGCTGAGCCTGAGTAAATATGTTGTGCCTGAAGCAACTTCCGCTAATAATCTAACCTGCGTTCCAGTCAACTTCCTCAGAAGCTTCACTTTGAAATCTCAAAGCTTCAACTTTATAACGGATCAAGATCCACTTTCAATTTTGTTTTGTTTCCTGCAAACTTATTTCAACAAAACTTTCTATGGATACCCTTTTCCAAGATCTTCCCAGTTTTATGGATGGATTCAATTTTGATCATCACGACCTTGAAAATGGATCGAAAGAGAGTTCAGAGTCTCCCGTTGATTCATCTTCATCTTCTTCATCAGGTGTTATTAGTTTAGGTGCACATCCTCTTGACAACAATCCTTTCGCCAATGAAATGCTCAAGTACATAAACGAGATGCAAATGGAGGAAGATCTTGACGAAAAGACCTGCATGTTGCAGGATTGCTTAGCTCTCCAAGCTGCGGAAAGATCCTTCTACCAAGTCCTCGGTCGTGATTATAATCCCACCCAATAGTAAAAATGATGAATTCAACTCCTTTTACACTCAAACTTGTCTTGTTGATATCTTGAAAGAACCTCTCTGGCTCTAGATTTACAAAGACAAGCCGTTAAAGAGCTTGCGGAAGCGAGTAAATCATCACCTGGCAATGTTGATAAGGTGTTTTTGGCTTCTCCAAATGACCCATCAAAGCCTTCGGGGTCAAGGGGAAGGAAAAATTATGAGCGTGGGGAT
Organism: Abelmoschus esculentus; assembly: GCA_035048815.1. Lineage (NCBI taxonomy): Eukaryota > Viridiplantae > Streptophyta > Magnoliopsida > Malvales > Malvaceae > Abelmoschus > Abelmoschus esculentus. The sequence goes on along the minus strand of JAUCBN010000007.1, from coordinate 11,589,894 downwards.
ATGGAAGATGGTAGGATTAACAAGCAATCTGCAGTTTTGCTTGAAGATTCAGAGCACTCACAATCGAAGATGTACTGTTTTGCAAAGCTGAAAATGAGGACTCTCCAAAGTTGCAGCTGAACGGGCGGATTAAAGGGTTTAACGGCGGCGGAACAACCCGCCGGAAGAAGAAAATCGACAAGAAGAGTGAGTGGTGGATCTATGGAGTCTTCTTACTTAGTGTGCTCAATCAGTAGCCGTTAATGACCAAAGGACGACTAATGAGCTTCTGAAACAGATAAGCCAACACTCTTCTGATTCTGGAGACGGAACACAAAGATTGGCATATTACTTCGCTAATGCCCTTAAGACACGTTTGACTGGCATAGGGGCACCATCGTATGCACATCTGCTGAGCAACAGGACATCCGCTGCTGATGTCTTAAAAGCTTATGAAGTTTATATTTTAGCTTGCCCCTTTAAGAAGATATCAAATTTGTATACAAATAAAATGATAATGGAAACGGCTGAAAGGGCAACCACGCTCCACATTGTTGATTTTGGCATTTGCTATAGGTTTCAATGGCCATGTCTCATCCAGCGCCTCTCAGCGCGGGCCAGTGGACCTTGCAAGCTTCGTATTACTGGTATCAAGTTTCCACAACCAGGTTTCAGACCTGAAGAAAGGGTGGAAGAGACTGAACGCCGATTGAAAAGATATTACAAGAGATTCAATGTTCCGTTTGAGTATAACATGATAGCAAAGAAATGGGAAACCATCCAACTTCAGGAACTAAAGATTAAGAAAGATGACGTGGTGGTTGTCAACTACCTGTATAGGCTAAAGAACCTCCCAGATGACACAGCCACATCAACCAGTGCTAGAGATACCGTTCTGAAACTGATCAGAAGCATAAATCCAAAGTTATTCATCCATGGGTTTGCAAATGGTACATACAATGTTCCATTCTTCATCATAAGGTTCCGTGAGGCTCTCTTCCATTTCTCTGCTCATTTCGATATATTTGAAGCTACTGTTGGCCGGGTCGATCCTCAAAGGATGATGTTTGAGAGGGAAGTACATGGGAGAGACATTATGAACACCATTGCATGCGAAGGTAATGAAAGGGTTGAAAGGCCAGAGACGTACAAGCAATAGCAGGCTCGGAATCTTCGGGCAGGGTTCAAGCAGGTTTCACTGAATCAGGAGCTCGTGAAGAAAATGACAAATATGGTTCGATCTAGTTATCATAGGGATTTTGTTGTAGATGTGGATGACCGATGGATGTTGCAGGGATGGAAGGGGAGAGTTATTAATGCCCTTTCATGTTGGAAGCCTGTTACGAATTAACTGTAGTTCCAGCCACAAATTGTAGAATAGTAGTCTACAAAATGTTTTCATGCATTCAAAGTTTAAATAAATATCGTAATAGTGACAAGTTCGGTTATTATAAGTAAATACGACACCACTCTACATGTTACAAAGAGTGGTGAAAATACACCAAGTATAGATTAATGGTCTAAGAGCTACGCTATAACTGTAGTCTCAACGGGCCCCTCCCCACCATGCAGAATGTTTTCAACCTTCTCATTGACTGCCTCCCAGAGCTCTGGTAATGCTTCCTTGATATTGTGAATGCTCTCCAATGCATAATCCACACCTTTGGTTCGATGAGAAGTGCCCACCTATGTTGGCATCATAGGAAACTGGTGAATAAAATTCCATACCCCTCGAACATGGATGTAAGAGTAGGATACAAACATGTAGAACACTAGTATGTTAAATAAAGTAGACACAAACATATTGCAGTTAGATATTCGGTAGCTTACCCATACAGTGTGAAGGCCTACTTGTTTGCCAGTCTGAATGTTGCGGATGCTGTCATCAAAGAACAACTGCAAAACAAGACATTGCAACATTTGTTAGAAGTTACTCAACTCAGATCACTTCAAAAGATTTTCAGATTCCAATGGAGTCTGCAAAGTAAGAGGATCAATGGAATGATTTACAGTTTTCTGGGGATTGATGTTGGTCATCTCAAAAACTTGTTTGTATGCTTTTTCAAGTGGTTTGCACACAACTTTAGGACTTGGAAGTTCAAGACCGGAATCAGGACAAGTACTGTATGTATAGAAGTCAAAGATGTCAGCGAAACCATTTGTTGAAGAATCATCTTTGTTTGTGGGATTCAGGGTCTCAAAGCATATAATCCCTTCAAAACAGTCCTCCAATCCCAGCCTGTTAAGCACTGTGGTAGCATGGTTCTTATCTGCATTCGTGAAAATCTGTATACAAAACAAAAGTCGCAAGGAAGCATCTAAATAATCATCACTATCAACAATCCATAAAGCACACAAATCTTACAACTTTCCGAACAGACAGGCTAAGCAAGAGATTCCTCAAAAAATGGTCAGGTTTTAGCAATTCATAAGGCAATCTCCCATGAACAAAACTGTAAGAAAAGGAATGTTTTAGTACCCTATACCATACATACAACCATCATCATACAAAAACATGAATTGAAAAAAGATCAGTACCTATGAAAATCGTCATAATTGAAGTTATAGCCAATAGCCTGAAGAAAAAAGGAACAAAGAATTATCATTTTTTTGGTACAAAAGAAAAAATTGTGTCACCTCTTAAGGATGATATCTATTCTAATGGTATAGTTTAAACATTCTTAAAAGAATGTGATGATAGACGTTACCTTTAAACCAGCCATAGTTGTGCCATAGTGCCTGTATAAGGAAACACATAACTGAGGAACTTTTTCCTCCTCCATTTCAAGCTTCTCAATCATATATTCTAGAAAATGGAAAAAAAAATTCAAAGAAAAAAGGTTATGGGTTTCAAGAGAAAGCACACAATTTCACAATGTAATCACGGGACCCTTCAAGTAAATAGTAAAAACAATACCTTGAATGTTCTTGGTAACTTCCTTGGACAATCCAGATGTCAGAGGATAAAGAGTATCATCTAAATCTGTATTTTTTAAATATAATGAATCCGATAATACAAAAACTAAAGAACAAGTTTATATTTTGATATAAACATATGAATGCTCTTTACAGAAAGGTAAGATATTTTACCAAATAAGAGACATTCGTATGTTGGGTCAGCTCGATCGATCTGTTTTTCGTACTCCATTTTTTTCTTTAAAAAAATCACCACAATTTCAAAATAAATATGTATTTCAAATGGGAAAATAAAATTCTTTTTGTTCCTTGCATCACTAAAACAATCATTAGAAACAAAGATTTTATTTTCAGCATTTTTTGAAATACGTAGCGAGGCATCCCACATTATGAATTTTTATGTAAACTCAACCCAGATTAAAGAAAAAAAAATCGACATGAAAGAACAAATACAATATCAAAAAAATGAGATAAAATAACGCATAAAATCCATCAATGAAGAACAAAAGAGGAAAAAAATCAAACATTACCAGAGATCTAAAGTAATCAAAAAATGCACGAGAGAATAATCTTTTTGTTTCACGAAAATCCAAGAGAGAGGAGGAAGGGAAAGAGAAGGCAATAAATAAATAGTTGCGTAAAGGAGTATTTTGGAGAAAGGGAAAAGAGAGGAAAGTCGCGATCTAGAAGGGTACATTGTATGCCGCAAGTTGGGAGATGACGTGGTCCAACCAGTTTACAACACATTATTGTCTTTGATCTTTGTAATCATTATTTTTGTCCGGGTCTAACTTTTTTTATATATATTTAAAATAAAGAGCTTTAATACGTAATGGTCATGTATAATGTGTGAAAAAAGAAAAAAGAAAAAAATATAAAATATATAATGACATGTATTATTGCATGCTATCATTGTGTGTTTGTTAGTGTCACCGTTTGGGTACATATATAATAAGCATAGTATATTGTATGTTTCATTTAATTAGATCATGTGTGTATTCATGTTTTATTTTATACGTGTATAATATGTTTTTATTATGTGTGTAATCTATGTTTCTATCATGTGTGTTGGCATACAAGTATTAGTACTATTATCATGTTGCATGTATTATTTATATTATGAGTAAAAATATAATTGTTACTTATGTATAAATCGATTATCATTTTTATGTTGTCATCAATTTTGCATGTGTTAGATTTTATATTTTAATATATATTGTATGGTAATTAATTATTATCTAATAAATTATTATTATTATTATTATTATTATTATATTATTAAAAGTCTATTAAAAATAAATTAATATCACTCCATGTCCATTTACATATACAAAAACCCAAAATATTATATATGAATATTTCATGCCCAATAAAATGATTTACAAGCCCACTAATACAGGCCCAACCGGCTAGCCCCTTTTACCCTTCAATAATCCCTAAGTTTTATATTACAAAACCTTAAATATCTCTTTTTATCATTGTGCATTCTTATCTGAGTCGTCAGATTAGATCAAGATCTGATGGTCTAGATCAATTCTGATCATGACTCTTCATCCCAAGATGCACATGAAACGCATGCACCCGCCCTTTTAGCTGATCAGCGACCGATCGAGTCTCTCACGTGCCCGCCCTTTTAGCTGATCAGCGACCGATTGAGTCTCCCACGTGCCCAACAACAGATTCATCGTTAGCCGTTGAATCCGACGTGACCACCAGAAATCCCACTTTCAATACGGCCGTCGTACATACACAGAACCAGAAAAAGAAATGGTTAACATCTCTAAGAAATCCAAATATAGAAATGTACTTAAAACTCTACTGGATATAATAAAAAAACCTAGAATTTATGTCCGGATTTTCTGGATTTGTAAACGGGATATAAAGATCCCTAAAACCCTTTTGTAAGATCAGTTCGGATTTTCCAACATTAATAGAAAAAAATCCTCGATTTATAAAGGTAAATATTTTTTGTTTTCGATCCCGCGTACATGCAAAGCTAAAAACAAGAAAACTAGTTAGAAGAAAGGATCTTACCTTTCGGATCTGAACCATCACTTCCGTGCATGATGTCCGAGGCTGGTGTCACCGATGAACGACACCAATACTTGTATCTCTTTCTCTTTTTCTTTCGAAACAACCTCAAAGTTATTGACAAGAGAGATTTTGACTCAAATAAGTATTGAAAAATGGTAAGATTTTCTCAAAAATGGTTTTGTCTGGGGTTCAAATCTGAAGCCTTCGACTTAAGGTCTGATTTTGAGTGAAAGAAAGGAATAAACATTCTTTTTTGAAAGTGAGTTTAAGTTTTCAGATGGGTCATGATTCTTTTATGGAAGAATTTGAGTTTTGATTTTCTTTTTAAGAAATATAACGTTTTTGGGTATAAAGGGGATGAACAACACTTGATGTTCATCTAAAATCTCAGATAATTTTAAGCATTTTTGTTTTAGTGAAGGTTGAAATGAAGTTTTCTAAAAATATTTATCTTTTATATTTCACAAAAGGTGGTATAAATATTTTATTAAATCCCCATTTAATTTCTTTATATTTTAAAAATTATATAAAAATCTCCATTAATCTTTGTTGTTTTGTCTTTTTTTTAAACGATAGCACAAGTCTTTAATTTCAAGTTTGGACTGTTGTGCCAATTTTGTATATTTTCAAGTTTTCTTTTTTCTAAAGTTTAAATATATTATAGATGTTAAATATGGTAAATATATTTTCTTGTATATGTTTTATATATTTTCCAAAAACATTAACCTGTACCTTATATATATATATTTATATATTATTTTTTTATCTATGTAATTTATCGTTTTCTTTTATATTATGGTACCTTTATTTAATCGAATATATATATGCATGTTCATGTGTATCGTTAGTTATGTATACAAGCATCCTTGTTTTATTTAATTTATTCCTAAGCATGTTGTTTTTGTTTTATCCTTTTATATATATATATATATATATATATTACATGGTCTTTAAATCAAAATCAATTGTTGCTTGTATGTGTAATTATTTATGTTCGATTATTCATATTGAGATAGTCATCCTATTGTTGCTATGCCACGTTGGTAGAATAATAATGATATTTTATTTCTAGAATTTGTCTCACCAAATACATGTGCTTAGTCATTCGATTATTTACCTTTGGATTTTGTATGTTCTTGTTCATTCACTAGACTATAATCATTCACATAATTTAGTATTTATTTAGGTCTGTTTCTATTTATTTAATTGATTAAATTCTAAGAAAAGAGGTGATCATTAGTTTTTATGCTCATGTTGTAATGGTTCAAATCATCGGACGTTGACTGAAATATTCAAATTAATTTTCACCATCTCTAGGTAATTAAATTTAAACCGACAAGATCATGACATCATTTGTTTTTATGTTGTATCATTCATAAAGGTGACGTACGGGATCCGAATCCTAAACTAACACGGTGATCAGTATTTTTGACGTCAATTTAGTCTTTGGTCCGGTGTATCGTCCACCTTAGTAATTAAATGTCTTAGTAATTTAAATTCACCAATTAAATTAACCTCGTTTAATTAAGGTCAATTTTGAATTTAGAAATCGATTTAAAATTAAGTTAAAGTTCAAAAATGATTTTTAGAAGAAAATATTTTTGGTACCGATTTTCGGGCGTGTTGGGGGTGCTAATCCTTCCCCGTAAATAACCAACTCATGAATCCTTTCCGAAATGAATCTCTGGTTTTCTTTTTAAGGTGTCCAGTCTACCTGAGTGACCGGTGGCGACTCCAGTTTTATCATTTTTAAAAGAATAAATATTTTTAAGTCATATTTTTAAAGGAGATTAAATTAGTAGCATCAAAGACCTTTTTACATCAACTTTTCAAATTTAATTCCCATTTTCCATCTTTCGAAACTTCTTAAAAAGGACGATACCGTATGGCAACTCCGCTGGGGACAATTTTTGTTTTAAACAAAAAAGAGAGGCCAATTAATAATATTTCAACTTTTTAAAGAGGTTTCTTTATTAAAATGTGATCAAGATTTTTCGGACTTTAATAATTGGTGAGTCAAATTAATTTTTCATTTAATTTTTAAGGAATCACAGACATATGTTGCATCATTCCATCAAGCTCTATACTCGAGCTTTAACCCTTTTAAGTGGGAGTGAGACGCCCATACCCAAGTGAGTAACCCTCCACGGGTCGGCAATGCACTTTCGGAATCCATGCCTTTGACAAGTGAGCAGTCATCCGCGACACTAGGTCGTGCTTTCCCTCAAACTGAATCCAATTCGTAAGTTTGTAATGAGCCAAAATTTGGGCTCTTATTTGTCTTAGTAGGCGATAAGATAAGTTTGAGTACCCCAATTAAAACCGAACCTTATGTGTGAGAACATAGAAAACCCACCCCGTTAGAGCCATGCGGATATCCCTAGATAGATAGATTAGAGTTTTCTTTGTGAAAATGCCTTGTATTTCTCTTGTATTTATTTTCTCGTCTCCAAATATTTATTTATTTTTTTATTATGATTAACAATTTGTGTCGTTTTTTTGTTTCTTTTTTACATGCATTATCATGTCAAAAAGAGCATATCGAAGTTGAAAATAGTTTGAAATTAAAAACTTTGTTAAAGTAAGATTTTATTCAAAACAATGAAGAGAAGGGTCAAATTTGGACAAAAAGGAAGCAATCGTAGGAAGATCATGTAATACCCCAAAAATTATTCCTAATTTTAAAACCCTAATTATAAAATCTCTAATTAAAAATCGTAATTTATAGATTCCTAATTTCTGAAATCCTAGTTTTTTTAAGGTTTTAAATTGATTTTCTAAATTTAAGGGAAAATTTTTTAGATAAGATTATAAAGTTTTGAAAGTTTTAAATATGAATTTAAAGAGTAAAAGTTAAAGTGATTTAATGACTTTTGGATAACTAATTTACTTCTAAATTGAATTCTATTTTTACTGAGATTAATTATTATTTTTATTATTAAAAGTTTATCTACAATCAATCTTTTTATTAAAAATATTATTTTATTTTAATTATTGTTTTAATAAAACTCTTTGTTTAATATTATATATTATTTAAAGTCTCAGATAAAAAAAAGAAATCACTTAGAAATTATACAAGCTTATTTTTATATTTATTATATTTATAATATGATCTAATAGAATTTTAATTCTAATTAGATTCAATTATTTTTCTTTCTATATATACATATCATGGTCTAAGAGAAAACCATACATTATTTTCTTTCATCAAAATTCTCTAAAGCCTCTATTCTCACTCTTTATTTCTGTTCGAGCTCAAAAATCATGTTATTCGGTAATTTGAGTCGTTTTAGCTAAGGTGTGTTCTCTTACTGGTGCTACATTTGTTTTGTTTTGTTTCTTTTTTGTGTGTGTTATGTGATTATCTGTTTACTGCGACACTGTGACATTGAACATACTATGTGATATTGTGATCTTGACTTATCCTGTGAGACTGTGATTAGATTATCTGAACTGTGTGCTTCATTTTCTATACGAATATTTGTGATGAGATTTTTTAGAACTGTGACATTGATTGCATAACATGTGCATGGGTGGGATTGTACGGAGGAATATGATTTTACCACACAACGTTTTGGTGAAATAAGGGGTGAGGGTTTCTAGAGAACTACCTTCACAGTGATCGGTTGGTTTAGCCACTACTATATTTGGCGTTCAGAGTATGAGACTACATTCTCTGTGACATTGCATACATCATTCCGTGTGTTTATTTATCCGTGTATTTATTTATTGCGGAAAGATGTATATTTTATCTTTGATTGTGAACTGAGTGATATTGTGATATTTAACTGCACTTTAGAGACACACTAGGCTTTATAGCTCATTCTTTTAGTTTATTTTTTTTAGATATCTGGCCCTAGGAGTCGGTACTCGGAGATCTCTCTCGTTTACGATTTTATTATTATTTTTAGTACGATTAATTATAGATATTTTTATTTTGAGATTATTAGGGATTGAGATGTATTTAAACATAATGCATAAAACCAGTTATTCAAACTTGTTAATTTAAAATAATAATATTTACTTTTAATCGTGTTTTTATCTTTTGGTTTATAAATTTTGTTTTAAATCACTTTTTGTGATTACTTGACATGAAAGTTTTAAAAGTAACAATTTTAACCTAGTGTGCTCCTTTAAGTCAAAATTAAGGGGTTACAAATCATACCTTGTTAGATTCTATCAGCAAACGCAAAGACGATGAGTTGAAGAACCAAGCATCAACGGCTAATTTTGACGAGTAAAGTTCAAAACATGATGATTAAGGGGAAACCATGGAGGGAGCAATTCCAGCACACCTAATATTGACTTTAGAGACATGTCACTTTGTACCCTATACCATTCGGGGGAAAAAGCAAGAATTAACATGATGAACCGCTTAGACGCAAGGGCTACAAGGAAAAATCAATTTTTTAGCGAAAGATGCTAACGAACTTTAGGGTATTCTAGGTAAAAGATCAAAGAATACAAGAAGATGGAGAGACCATCGACTTAAAGATCAAGTGGCGAGCATGAAGAGAGACAATTCAAGTGCATCCAATACTTAATTTGCAAACCCCATACCATTTGGAGACGATAAGAGAAATGGATAAGTGTAAAACTAAAATTGATTTTGATATAACAAACAAATGCAAGGACTATTTTGAAATAAATTTTTAAGTCCCTAAGTCAAAGTTTGATTTCTAAGTCAAAACCAAAAACTTTGAAATACTCTTACAAGCTATTTTTATACGAAGGTATCAATACCATGAGGACAGGTATCGATACACCTGGGATTTTTCAAGGCTTGTTCTTGAGATTAAGAACAGGTATCGAACCAAGGTTCGATACCAAAACTTTTTGCCAACCCATGTTTCGATACTCGTATCGAAACACCTTAGCTAATTTTTTCAAAGTATTTTTTTTAATTTTAAAATATGACTCCTAGTATCGATACAGGTATCGATACACCCTTAATCCCCAACGGCTACTTTCAAGCATTAAATGAGTCGACTGTTGGTGTTAGTTAAATTTTGATTGATGGTTGGCCTGTATCGAAACAAGGTTCGATACCGAGCATCAAAGAAACTTTTTATATCAGAACAAGTATCGATACACCCCTTATTAAATGCACAACGACTCTTTCTTTTCTTGGCATGTTTCGAAACAGGTACCCCGTGTTTCGATACCACCTGCTGTAGAGTGCATTTATGATAGAAAGATGAAGCTCCAACGTCCATATTTACTTTCCCAACAACCTCAACGGTTAGAAATCAATGAGAAGGTATAAAAAGAAGCATTTTCAAAAGCATTAAGCAAGAATTGAACCTCAAGCAACATCCAATCAAATCAAATCCAACTCCAAGCACTTATTGCATATCCTAGCCTCCCAACTTGTGATCTTAATTTGATTCTTGTAATTCTTGAGTTTGGGGAGAGTTAAATTGTATTTTGGGGCATATATTTCTTGTGAGAGAATTTCTTTTAGCTCTTTCTATCTCTTGTAACTTCTTGTGAGGTTGAAATCAATTTTGGGTAGAAAATTGATTTGTTTGTAAAGGTTATCCCTTGACCCTAGAAAAAGGTTGAATTCAATAGTGAATTGGTTGAAAATTCTTAGTGGGATCTAAGGTAGTGGATGTAGAGCTTTTTCAAAGCTTGAACCATTATAAATCCTGTGTTCTTTATTCTTAGCATTTTTAGCCAAATTTTTTTACCTCACTTTCTAAATTGCCAATTCACCCCCTCTTGGCCATTTTACAAGATTAATCAACTCAACAATTGGTATCAGAGCCTAATCTTTGAAGAGATTCACATCTACCAAAGAAGATCCAAGGTGTTTTAATCAAATCCACAAGTCAAGATTAAATGGCCTCCACCTCCGGTTCATGGAATGAATCACACTCCATCACCAAGCCGCTCTTCTTCAATGGGGACAATTACCCCTATTGGAAGAATATGATAAGGCTATTCATCAATTCAAATGACTATGTCCTTTTGGATATAATCGAAGATGGACCCTCAATCCCAATGAAACAAGAAGGAGGCCGATAAATACCAAAGAGAAGAAATGAGATGACCGGTAAAGAAAGAAGGAGGATGTCCACAAACGATAAAGCTCTCCACATCCTCTTTTGTGCACTAAGGCCCAACATCTATTCCAAGATGTCTTCATGTACAAGTGACAAAGAAGTTTGGGATTCTTTGAAGACTACCTATGAAGGCACCAATGATGTTAAGGAAACCAAAATTGGTCTACTCAACTTAAATTATGAGAACTTCAAGATGAAGCCGGATGAAGACATCACCAAAATGTTCGATAGATTCTCGGTGATTATCAATGGTCTCAAGGGTTTCGATAAGATCATTTTAGAAGAAAAGCTTGTTCGAAAGCTTATCTACTCTCTTCCCGAGTCTTGGGATAGCAAGAGGATGGCTATCATTGAAGCCAAGGACCTCAAGACTCTCAAACTTGATGCTCTTGTGGATCTCTTCTCACCCATGAGATCATGAAGAAAGGAAGAGAAAAGGAGAAAAAGAAGGAAGAGTTGAAGATCGAAAAGAGGGAAGTTGAAAAAAAAAAGCAAGGAATTGCTCTTAAAGCCTCATGTTCACAAGAAGAAATGGATACTAGTGAAGAAGAAGAGCTAGAGGAATTGGCCATGGTGGCCAAAAGATTCACTAGGCTTATGAGGGCAAATAGGAATAGAAGATTTCAAAGAAAGAGAGACTTCAAGGCAAAGGGCAAAGAAGAGGAGAAAGATCAAATTATTTGCTATGAATGCAAGAAGCTTGGTCACATTAGGACTGATTGCGCTTTATACAAAAGGAAAAGTTTTGAGAAGAAGAAGAAACAAAAGGCTCACGTTACAACTTGGAGTGATGAGGAGTCATCATCCGATGAGGACAACGAAGTAGCCAACTTGTGTCTCATGGCTCTTGGTGAGCCTAAGGTAATCCTTCAACCATCTTGTAATGATTTATCTTATGATGAACTTTATGATGCTTATGATGAATTACAAGATGTGTATGATGAGTTGGTTTTAAAGTTCAAAGAATCAATTTTGAAAAGCAAGAAAACCATTTCTGATTTAGAAATGAAAAATGATTCTTTGACAAAAACAATTTTGGATTTGGATGTAAAGGTTGTTGATTTAAATGATGATTTAAAATTTTTTCAAAAGGAAAATGTTGATTTGAACAACCTTATTTCTAGCTTGAGTGAAAATCACCACAAGGTGGTGAATGAGCTTAAGGAACAAATCAAAGTGGTTGAGAGTTCAACTTTTGAAAAAGGAAGCTCTTCAAAATCCAACTATGTGAAAAAAATTTCATGACCACAAACAAAGAAATTTTCAAAGGCATTCTAGGCATAGAAAGATTAGGAGTGTTTGGATTCCTAAAGAACTAATTGTCTCTAATAATTTAAATGTCATTGCTTCTTGGATTCCTAAGGGAACCAAGATTTTAGGGATTAACACTCATGGACCCAAAATGGTTTGGGTACCAAAAATCAAACATTAAATCTTTGTTTGTAGGTTGAGCATTGCTTCAAGGCCGAAGCTTCAAGTCAAAACATGTGGTACCTTGATAGTGGATGCTCAAGGCATATGACCGGAGACAAGGGACGTTTTAAGGAGTTAGAGCTCAAAAAGGGTGGAGTAGTGACTTTTGGTGACAACTCCAAAGGCCAAATTAAGGGTATTGGCTCTATTGGTAATCACTCCTCTATTTTTATTGAAAATGTCTTGCTTGTTGATGGTCTTAAGCATAATTTGTTGAGTATTAGTCAATTATGTGATAAGGGTTTCTATGTTTCTTTTGATAAGAGTGGTTGCAGAATAATTGACATAGAATCCAATAGAATAATGCTCATAGGTCATCGCATAGGAAATATTTACATGGTGCATCTAGATGACATTAATTTCTCTCATGCATGCTTAGTTGCTAATGATGAAAATGATGCATGGTTATGGCATAGAAAATTAGGGCATGCTAACATAAGTGTTCTAGAGAAACTAGCCTCCCAAAATCTAGTTAGAGGTTTACCTAAGCTCAAGTTTTTCCTAGATAAAATTTGTGATGCATGTGCTAAGGGTAAACAAAAAAGAGTTTCTTTTAAATCCATTAATGATGTTTCAACTAGTAGAGTATTACAATTGATCCATATAAATCTCTTTGGACCTATTAGGACTACTAGCTTGGGTGGAAAATCATATGCTTTTGTTATTGTTGATGATTACTCTAGATACATTTGGGTTCTATTTTTGAGTACTAAAGATGAAGCCTTAGAAAAATTCATCATATTTTTAATCATTTCTCAAAATGACCTTGATCAAAGAATTTTTCATATTAGAAGTGATCATGGAACAAAATTTCAAAATCTTGGTTTTGAGAATTTTTATAATGAAAATGGGATTAACCATAATTTTTCGGCTCCTCGCACTCCTCAAAAAAATGTGGTAGTTGAGAGGAAGAATAGAACTCTAGAAGAAATGGCTAGAATCATGCTTTGTGAAAATAATTTACCTAAGTACTTTTGGGCGGAAGCCATAAACACCTCTTGTTATATTATAAATCGAGTAATGATTAGGCCTATTTTAAAGAAAAACTCCTTATGAGATTTTAAAATCTAAAAAGCCTAACATTAGTTATTTTCATCCTTTTGGATGCAAGTGCTTTGTTTTAAATAATGGAAAAGATAATTTAGGTAAATTTGATGCAAAAAGTGATGAAGCTATTTTTCTTGGTTATTCTTCTAATTCTAAGGCTTATAGAGTTTTCAACAAAAGAACCTTAGTTGTAGAAGAGTCGATACATGTGGTTTTCTATGATAATCTCCTTCTTATGAAGGATTCTTATGATGATGATGATGATGTAGGAATCATTGAAACTATTGATGATGGACAAGCATCAAAGGTGGATGAGGTTCCAAGCAATGAGAAAGCATAAGATCCTCCAATAGAAGCTTTAGGAAATGTAAAGCTTGAAGAAAAGGAAGTGAGCTACACAAGGGAGTTCAACTATGTCAAAAGTGGTGAAATCTTGGGTGATCCATCCAAGGGGGTAACTACTCGTTCTTCTCTTAGATTAATGAATCATTTTGCATTTATCTCATGCATAGAGCTCAAAAATATCAATGAAGCCTTAGATGATGATTATTGGATTTTGGCTATGCAAGAAGAGTTAAATCAATTTGAGAGAAGTAATGTATGGACATTAGTTGGTAGGCCTAGTAATAAATCTACTATAGGAACTAAATGGGTTTTTAGAAACAAACTAGATGAGAGTGGTGACATAGTGAGAAACAAAGCTAGATTAGTTGCTCAAGGTTACACTCAAGAGGAAGGAATAGATTTTGATGAAACTTATACACCCGTAGCTAGAATGGAAGCCATTAGGTTGCTACTTACATTTGCATGTTATCATGATTTCAAGCTTTTTCAAATGGATGTCAAAAGCGCTTTCTTAAATGGTTTTATAAATACAGAAGTGTATGTTGAACAATCACCGGGTTTTGAAAATACAAAGTTTCCAAATCATATTTTTAAATTAACAAAAGCCTTATATGGTTTAAAACAAGCTCCTAGAGCTTGGTATGAAAGGCTTTCAAACTTTTTGATAGAAAAGGATTTTGAAAAATGAAAGGTGGACACTACACTTTTTATAAAAAGATTTAAAAATGACATTTTAGTAGTTCAAATTTATGTTGATGATATAATTTTTGGATCTACTAATGAATGTCATTGTTAAGAATTTTCTAAGCTTATGCAAGGTGAATTCGAGATGAGCATGATGGGAGAACTCTCATTCTTTTTGGGACTCCAAATCAAACAAAAGAATGATGACACCTTCATCAATCAAGCCAAGTACATCAAAGATATGCTCAAGAAGTTTGGCTTGGAGCATGTCAAACCTCAAGCCACTCCTATGAGCTCATCTACTAAGCTTGACAAGGATGAAGGAGGTAAGTGTGTTGATTCGAAATTATATAGATCCATGATAGGTTCTTTGCTTTACCTTACCGCAAGTAAACTGGATATCATGTTTAGTATTTGCTTGTGTGCTAGGTTTCAAGCTAGTCCTAGAGAATCACACCTTGTAGCCATTAAGAGAATCTTTAGGTACCATAGAGATACACCTTGTTTAGGTCTTTGGTATTCTAAAGCTTTTTCTTTTGATCTCTATGCCTATTCGGATGCGGATTATGGAGGTTGTAAGATAGATAAGAAAAGTACTTCCGGAACTTGTCAATTCCTAGGTAGTATGCTCATATCTTGGTTCTCTAAGAAACAAAATAGTGTAGCTCCATCTACCATCGAGGTGGAGTACATATCCTTAGGGAGTTGTTGTGCACAAGTTTTATGGATGAAGCAACAACTCTTAGATTATGGCATTAAGGTAGAAACCATACCTCTCAAGTGTGATAATACTAGTGCCATATGTCTTACCAAAAACCCCATTCAACATTTTAGAACCAAACACATAGAAATTAGACATCACTTCATTAGAGATCATGTGTCTAAAAACGATGTTGCTTTAGAGTTTATTGACACCTTGAATCAATTAGCGGACATCTCTACTAAACCTTTGGATAAGGAGCGTTTTTGGACCCTTAGGAGAGAATTAGGTCTAACTAGCCTACCTTGACTTCCTAAGTGTCATCTTTTTGTATATCTTGCTTGAACCTTGATTCAAATCATGCTTATGTTGTTTTTGTATCTTGATGTTTCTATGCATGTTGCTAGGGGGAGTATGAACTTGTTCATGCATAATAAACATATCATTATATCATATGCATGTTACTATGGGCTTTAGAGACTCATTTCTAGTACTTTTAGTAGCCTAAATGCAAAGCAAAGGTCGAAGGTATCGATACAGCTAACCCTTGTTTCGATACTTGTTCATCAGCCTATCTGGGTTTTTAGTTGGGAAGAACAGGCATCGATTCCAGCATCGATACCTATGTTTTGATACTAGCATCGAAACAGGGTGTTTCGATACCAGTATCGATACTCGAGGATGAAAGTTGCTTTAAAACACTTTAAACCTAATTTTAATTGCATTAAAACACTTCCAAATTTATTCCTAAAACCCTAATCGGCCTCTCTTATAAAATCCTCTCAAATTCGTTGTTCTTAACTCAGAATCTCAATGATTTCTTTGAGGGTTTTGATTCAAATCATCAACTCCAACACTATATCATCAATCCGTGCTTCATAATCAATCAATTCATCCTAATCTACACTTAAGGTATATTTTCGAAAAACTGTTATTTCGTTTGGATTTAGTTTATTAAAATTTAGATTTTGATAATTCTACGAAATTGTTTCAAAATCATAATTTTTCTTTCGAATATAAATCCTTTTTCGTATAAGTTTTTCAATGGTTTTTCAAAATCTTTGATAAAATTATTAAACACCTTGAATTGTTAGATTACCACATAGGATTGAATTGGATTATATAAGTATACATGTTTTATTAAAACTAATCCAAAATTCTTGTCTTAAATCCTAGATCATGGCACTAAAGGAGCGATCTCGTACCGAAGCTGGATCTTCATAATCATCTCGTATTGCACAATTTGATTTTGAGAAAGTCTTTGCCAAGAGTTTGGACAATAATCGTAGATTGGACAACTATAATCTTTTCTGAAGCTATCCTCTCAAAAAAGAAAGATGTGTGGATGTTCAATTCATCACTTCATACAAATTTCCTTTTAAATACTATGACCGACTCATCGAATGGAAATTCTTGAGGTTTCTCACCCATACCGGCAAGTTCTTTCCAACTTTTGTCCTTATCTTTTACTCCAATGTCAAATGTATTTTACCTCCGGACAAGAGCAAAGTAGTGGCTATTGAATCCTATCTCATGGGCAGGTCCTTCACTATTAATGTCTCTACGTTTCTTGATGTTTTTGGTCTTAAGGATAAGGGTGTTGAGGATGAAGATTCTCTTGCTCCTTTCACCGGATCGGTTACATCTATTGACGCACACAACCGCTTTCTCCATCTTATCATCTCTTGATGGATTCGTCCATCAAATGATAGATATTCTCGGACCCGTCAAGTTGATAGTTTTTGGATCACATGCTTCCGTGATGGTGTTCAACCTAATCTTGCTCGGATTGTATTCTCGGACATTGTGTGGCATGTCCAAAACCGTGTTACCCCTCTTGTTCAATCTTTTCCTTATGCTTGTATTCTAGGCACCATCTTTTCGCATTTGGAAATAGATTGCTCTTTTAACAAGGTGGGATCCTTGAAAGAGCTTATTGGAGAAACTTCACTCAACCGTGCTCACTTTGTCTATATCTCTAATGGTGAATGGACTCGAGGTGCTCCCCCTTCTCCTCCTCATGCTCCTATTGATCCGGAACCTCTTCATCAATTTGATATGTTGACCTTTCTCACGATGAGGTTCGATTCTCTAAACGCTCGTTTGGATTCCATAGATGAAAAACTTGACATTCTTTCCACTCAATTCAATTCGGGTTTCGATGCCATCAACACTAGGATGACGAGCCTAGAGACTCAAGGACACTCCTTGAGGGTATCTCTTGAAGCTCTTCGCCAAAGCCAAAGACTCAACAATGATGATAATCAAGATCAAGAGGAAGAAGAAGATGAGGATAATGATGATGGACTCGATGGCGATGATATGGCCGATGATTGATCTTTAATCTTTCTTATGCTTTGCTTTTAGCTCTTAGGACTAGTTATGATGCATTCATATTAAAACTTATGCACTTATTTCCCTATGTTTTGTTTGTTTTTTTTTGGATACTTTGCTTGCTATGAATTATGTTTGCTATGAACTTTTATTATCCTTAATGTTATGTTTGCTTTATTTATTACCTTGGTTGTCATTGATTTTGATCTAACAAAAAGGGGGAGAAAGTTTTATGTTTTCAAGTTTCAAAAACCATCCATCACTTGTTAAAATTGTTTTTAATGTGGTATATATTAAGGGGGAGTCTTTCATATCTTATTTCAAAACTTAAATTTCTAAATGTTTTTGTTATATCAAAAAGGGGGAGATTGTAAAACTAAAATTGATTTTGATATAACAAACAAATGTAAGGACTATTTTGAAATAAATTTTTAAGTCCCTAAGTCAAAATTTGATTTCTAAGTCAAAACCAAGAACTTTGAAATACTCTTACAAGCCATTTTTATACGAGGGTATCGATACCATGAAGACAGGTATCGATACACCTGGGATTTTTCAAGGCTTGTTCTTTAGATCAAGAACAGGTTCGATACCAAAACTTTCTGCCAATCTATGTTTCGATACGCGTATCGAAACACCTTGGCTATTTTTTCAAAGTATTTTTTTTAATTTTAAAATATGACTCCTAGTATCGATACAGGTATCGATACACCCTTAATCCCCAACGGCTACTTTCAAGCATTAAATGAGTCGACCGTTGGTGTCAGTTAAATTTTGATTGATGGTTGGCCTGTATCGAAACAAGGTTCAATACCGAGCATCAAAGAAACTTTTTGTATCGGAACAGATATCGATACACCTCTTATTAAATGCACAACGGCTCTTTCTTTTCTTGGCATGTTTCGAAATAGGTACCCCGTGTTTCGATACCACCTGTTGCAAAGTGCATTTATGATGGAAAGATGAAGCTCCAACGTCCATATTTACTTTCCCAACAACCTCAACGGTTAGAAATCAATGAGAAGGTATAAAAAGAAGCATTTTCAAAAGCATTAAGCAAGAATTGAACCTCAAGCAACATCCAAGCAAATAAATCCAACTCCAAGCACTTATTGCATATCCTAGCCTCCCAACTTGTGATCTTAATTTGATTCTTGTAATTCTTGAGTTTGGGGAGAGCTAAATTGTATTTTGGGGCATATATTTCTTGTGAGAGAATTTCTTTTAGCCCTTTCTATCTCTTGTAACTTCTTGTGAGGTTGAAATCAATTTTGGGTAAAAAATTGATTTGTTTGTAAAGGTTATCCCTTGAACCTAGAAAATAGGTTGAATTCAATAGTGAATTGGTTGAAAATCCTTAGTGGGAGCTAAGGTAGTGGATGTAGAGCTTGTTCGAAACTTGAACCACTATAAATCCTGTGTTCTTTATTCTTAGCATTTTTAGCCAAATTTTTTTTACCTCACTTTTTAAATTGCCAATTCACCCCCCTCTTGGCCATCTTATAAGATCGATCAACTCAACAATAAGAGACTGCCTAAATACAAAGATTTGTCGGGAAAGTTCTGTTTTTAGCATGGAACAAGGATAAGCTTCACGATGTTCTAAGAAAAAGAGAAACCCAAAGAAGATAAGAAGGTTATGTAAACTTTGGGAGAGCATTAACCATGATGTTACCCCCAAGCTATTTTTGTAATTGATAAATCTCAATCATTGTATCGAGATGATATTTACCCTTTAATAAAAGTTGTTTAACGATGATATTTGTTAATTCGATTGTGCTCTTTGAATTGCATATTGAATTAATAGCATATTTTCAAAGGGGATTAAATTAGTAGCATCAAAGACTTTTTTACATCCACTTTTTAAATTAAATTCGTGTTTTTCATTTTTTGAAACTTCTTAAAAAGGTTGCTACAATCCCTTCTAAACAAGAAATTATTACATGAACCTGTTCCACCACCTATGATATGGTCCCTAACCAATTAAATTAAGATACATAATATAATTTTTTTATATCATATTTACACATAAGCATTGTCCAAATCGTCCAATTTAATGTCTTTGATTTAAAAAAGAAAAAAAATATTATCAAAGATTTCTTGTGTCATCTTTCTCTTTATTCTTTAAAATTTTCCTAATTAATTTTTTCCATAGGTTTAGGGTTAGGGATTACGGGTTTATGGTTTACGTAGTTTAGGGTTTAGGGTTTATGTTTAGGGTTTAGGGTTAGAGTTGGGGTTTAGGGTTAAGGGTTATTATTTAGGTTTAGAGTTTAGGGTTAGGGTTTAGGGTTAAGGTTAAGGTTTAGGGTTAGAAAAAATTAATTAAAAAATTGAACAATAAATAGGAAGACAACATAAAAAATCTTCAGTAATATTTTTTTTCTTTTTTAAATCAAAGTCATTAAAGTGGATGATTTGGATGGTGCTTATGTGTGAATATGATATGAAAAAAATATATTATGTGTCTTAAATTAATTGGTTGAGATCATATCATAGGTGGTGGATCAATTCCATATAATAATTTCTCCTTCTAAACGAAATATGCGTTGATGTCGATAAGTGTTAAAGACTTGTACATTGTTGACCACATCTATTACCAACGACCTTTTTTTTAATTTGTGTAACCTCCCCTAATGATAGTTTTGGTTTCCTTTTGGTCATGGATTTCAAAATAATAATGTGAAGACTGATCGAAACTAGTCTTTTTAAAATTGCTTACGTCGTCTTCAAGTAGTTTTTTGAGTACTCTTTGGAATTTCATGTTTATTTTGTAGTTCATGCCATGCATTGCTTACATTATTATACTGATCAAAGGATACTTTCAATTTATAGTTTTCTTATATTTATAGGAGTTCAGTTTACTTTTGTTATTCTTATACTTCCCGCTGTAAGTAATTTGGGGGATGTTCAAACAACGCTAGGTAAATTTGTACTCTCTGTTGAAATTATGAGGATAAGATAAACCTGCATCATTCTTAAATTTTGTCTAGCATCTGATATCTTTTCCTTCTAAATGGAAACTAATACCCACTTTTCGTTATAGCTCATTTTTAGAGTTGTGTTGCAGAGGACTTCTTTAGACACCTTCAAGATGAGTTTCGAAATTTGAAAGCTGGTGTGTCACAAGAAAAACCGAAAAGCTTATGGGAAGAAATAGTGGTATGATATCATTGTTTCTACCAGTTGGCAGATGCAATATATATGAAAAGTTTATACTTGTTCGAGCTTAGTTTGTAATAAAGAGCTTTGCTTAACTAGTTGAATATTTCACCCTTGGCAGGCAATTGGAGAGGATTTTGTTGAATTGTTTATTTCTTTTTTATACAGTTTTTGATCCAGTCATTATTGATTCATAATTACTATAATTAATGGTATCCTAATTAAAGATCAACTAATAATTGAATAAACCATCAACGTTCATCTCTTCTGCCGTGATTCATAATCACTTCTCCCATCAATCCCTTTCCCTAGCAACAAACTCTTTGTTTTGGTCTCAACATCCTTTTTCTCTTTAAAATCCCCTCATTCAATGAGAAAGAGAACCTTGGCATAGTAATGCAGTCTCTGGCACCTCCAGGCAGCAAGGACCGATGTAAGTTCCAACTCAAAGAATCGAATGTCATATCAATGTGATGGTCAGATTGCAGTACATGCAATATTGAGGCGGATAATTTAGCCAAGGCAGGAACTGGATAAAACTTTTTGATCGGCTCATTTTTACGTTTGGTTTAGTCGTATAGTCTACCTAAACTTTGTATTGATGATTAGGGCGCTTATGGCTCAGGTTATTTTATAGTTGAGGAGTAATCGTTTTGACTAGTTTTGGATGAATGTAAGACAAAAAAATGTGCTCCTAGTCTTACCCTACACAAATGCACTTTGACTACAAGAGATAATATCCCCCAAAGGAGTCAATTTTCTAACAAGAAAATGAGCATCCAAGTATATTTTTCAAGAGAATATGTTGTATCAGTAGTAACAAGTAATTTTTGGAAGCAAGGTCGTAAAAAAATTAACTAGATCTGAAAATTTGACTGAATTTAGTTTAGTTTAAAAATACGGTGATCTGCAATTGATTTGTAACTGATTCTTGTTAACTCGAATTTGAGTTGAACATATTATTATAGTAACCGAATTCAACATATATGTAGTTGAGAATAACTTGAATCCGAATTAAACCTATTATTATGGACTTAAAATTTAGTAAACACTTAACTAAAACGAACTCAAACTCAAAGTTAATTTAACAGATAATCGATATTAACTAAATGAATCCATCCATATTAATTTTACCCGGATTTTTTTATATTTATAATTTTTGATCGTTCTTTGTTTGGTTGTATGTGACATCGTGGTCAGTAAAAAAAAAAGAGAATATCAAAATCGATTGACGTGACGATCTGAAACGACGTGACATTCGAAGAGTGAAAGATGAGCGCGTGGTGCAGCAGGTGCACATGTGTAAAATTAACCGACCCTTCTGGTATTCATCTGAACCGTTAGATCTTTATTAAAACGTGGCGATACCTGAAACAAGCAAATGGACAATAAGGTTTCTAATTGTATTGGGGCAGATTGGGATTTATTTGGACCTCTAATGGGCCAATATGTAATATGTATTTTTTTTAGTTTTTTAATGTAAATATACTGTTTAATAATTAATTAAGTTGTTTTATTTAAATTATCTATTTGTTTTTTTGTTTTGTTTTGTTTTTTATATTTTTTATAATAATAATAATACAACCATACTACTAATATATCAAAAAATAATAATAATAAAAATAATAGTTAGATGAAAGAGTTAATAAAATGATAATAATAAATAGAATGTGATAATAATAATAGAGGATGATAATATGGAAAATAAGGATAATAGTAAATAATAATATTGATAATATAAACATATAAAATTATTATTAGTAATAATATTTTTATATTTTTTTATCAAATAATAACATATAATATACTATAAGAACATAAGTATGCTACTAATAATAATATTTTTTAGATTTTTAATAGATCTAATGTTAATAAAATTAGGTTCTTATTTTTGGACAAATATATATTATAAAATAAATTTAAAAATGGATAAAAATTAGTGATTACAACACGATTTTTTTTATCTGAGTAACGAAATAAATCATTAAATAGTAATTTGACTTTGAAAATAGTTATGTACCTAATTGAAGAAAATGTATAATTTGGGTAAATTCTAAGGATTAAGCCTTTTTAATATACAAATCTCTCTCACTTTTTCCGAACTCGACAAGGATAAGCTGATAAACCAAATGACTAAATGCTAACCCACAGCTC
Source organism: Abelmoschus esculentus (assembly GCA_035048815.1). NCBI lineage: Eukaryota > Viridiplantae > Streptophyta > Magnoliopsida > Malvales > Malvaceae > Abelmoschus > Abelmoschus esculentus. The sequence goes on along the minus strand of JAUCBN010000007.1, from coordinate 11,566,998 downwards.
TGAGATAGTTGATGTGAGACTCCTTGTGTATAAAATAATTACTAGCACCACCAGATTTGTAAACTCTCAAAACCGATTGGAGTTAAAGCTATTTTTTTCCTAAACGTCAATGGCTTTAGTTCCCTATCAGTATAATGTTTGTTACCAACGTGTTCATCATAGGATCAGACCACAAACTTGTCTTCTTCCTGTACCTCCTCGTCACGTTCAAGTTGAGTTAAACATATACGTTGAATTTTTTCCCGTGATCCTTTAAGGGGCAATTACTCCACTTCTCCCATCAAACCCTCTGTTTTGGTCTCAACACCTTGCATGACCTGTTCCTGTTGAACGATGTTATTACTCCAGTTTTTACAAGACTTGGGATCAACATATTTTCTATATCTTACACCAACGTCCTACTAGAAATCATGCGACGTGGACTTGCAATGGCCAATCAAGCGTATACCGGGGGATATAATTGTAGAGTCTTGTATTTAACTTCTGAGGTACAAGCACCACTCATGGACTGGGAGACTTTGATGTTGGAAGAATCAGAATTAGAGTTTGAGCGCACTAACTAGGCATGGTTGCAGCCAATGAATCATCGATCGAGGAGATGTTAAAGAGGGTTAGAGTAGAAGAAGGAGATGAAGAGAAGTGCGTGATATGTTTGGAGCAACTATAGGTTGGGTTTGAAGCTTCTCGGATGCCATGTTGTAATACCCAAAAATTATATCTAATTTTAAAAACCCTAATTTTAAAAATCCCTAATTAAAAACTCTTTTTAGATTCCCAATTTCTGAAATCCTAATTTTTTTGAGGTTTTAAATTGATTTTCTATATTTAAGGAAAAAATTTTGAAATAAGATTATAAAGTTTTGAAAGTTTAAATGTGAATTTTAACAGTTAAAGTGATGTTTTAAAATTAGATGACTTTTTGGATAACTAATTTGCTTTTAAACTAAGACTAATTATTTTTTTAAGAGTTTTTCTACAATCAATCTTTTTATTAAAAATATTATTTTATTTAATTATTATTTTATCAAAATTATTTGTTTAATATTATATATATTATATAAAGTCTCAGATAAAGATAAGAAGCTCATTTAAAATTATACAATCTTATTTTTTTTATTATTATTATATTTATAATGTGATCTAATAGAATTTTAATTCTACTTAAACTCGGTTATTTTTCTCACTATAAATACATATTGTGATCTAAGAGAAATCACTACATTATTTTTTCTCCATCAAGATTCTCTAAAAACTTTGTTCTCACTCTTTATTTCTGTCCGAGATCAAAACTATGTTATGCAATAATTTGAGTCGCTTTGGCTAAGGTGTATTCTCTTACTGGTGCTAGATGTGTTTGTCTAAAATATATATTTTTCTGTGACATGTTTAATATTGTGATTTTAGAAATATATAAAACTTTCGAATTTTGAAATCGTACACTTTTGTGAGTAATTATGATTTTAAATCCTGTGAATTTGTATTTTCGGATAAATTATGATTTCGGATTAAACTATGATTTAAATACGTAGTTGTGATTTGTGTTGTGTGTACATCATGTTTTTGTATTGTTTTTTTCTAAAATATTACTCTTGAGAAATAATTTTATAAACTTTGTTTTATTGTTTTTATCTTCATCTATACCCTAAGTTCTTTAGGGTTACTTCATCTTAGTTTCCTCTTATAAATCTTTAGACTTTTGGCAATATGATACCTGAAGAATCTCATATTTTATCTGTTTTTTTTATTTAATATAAAACAAACTATTAGATTTTTCAAATTATTATTATTCTGGAAACTTTGATTCATTTGGGAATTAAGATTATTTTCAGTATACATAAATATTTTTTTTATATTCAGATATTTAATTTGAACCATCAGATTATAATATTAATTTAATAAGTTTATGAGATAATGTATTTTGGAAATTTTAACTATTCTTAAATTATCAATTTTTAGTTATAATTTTAACCTTTGGATGTGATGAATTATTAAGAATTTAAATATTTTACGGTTATTATGAAATAATAATTAGTTCTGAGTTTAAAGCTTTTAACGTTAACTTTCTAAATTCGACTTGTTTCTTCTTGTACTAAATATATATTTCTTTCTATGTTATTGTCGAATAAATTCAAATGTGTCTTTTCTTCTTATTTTAAATGTGTATTCTTTTCTTGCGTTAAATATGTGAGTTTTCATGTGCTATTGTAAAATGAATATAAATGTGTGTTTTCCTCTTGTGTTAAATGTGTGTTTCTTCTTGTGCTATTGTAAAATGAATTTAAATGTGCATTTTCCTTATGTGTTAGATTTTTCTGTGTATTGTACTTATCCGTTATTGAGACTTTACGGTATATCGACATGCTATATGGTATTGTGAACATTGTGTTACACTATGAGATTGAGATCAGATTTACTGAACTGTGTGATTTGTATACTATATGGATATTTGTGTTGTGATATGAGATCATTGGCATTTATTGCATTACATGTGCATGGGGTGGATTGTACGGAGGAAGGTGATTTTACCACACTGTGTTTTGGCGAAATAAGGGGTGAGGGGTTCTGGGGAACTACCTCCATTGTGATCGGTTGGCTTTGCCACCATTGTATTTGGCGTTCGGAGTATGGGACTGCATTCTTTGTGATATTGCATTTTCTGTGACATTGCATTCATCACTCTTTGTGTTTATTTACTACGGAAGTTATATTATAATTGTGATTGTGATTTGAGTGATATTGTGATTTTTGACTGCACTTTAGAGGCACACTGGGCTTTATAGCTTATTCTTTTAGTTTATTTTTTTCAGATATCTGTCCCTAAGAGTTGGTACTTGGAGATCTCTACCGGACAACATTTTTTTTCAATACGGTTATTTACAACCATTTTTATTTTTCAGTTATTTTGGGATTATCAGGTATCTAAGATGTTTTAAAATCTCATGCATAAAACTGTTTTATCCATTTTTAAATTAGAATATTTACTTTTTAATTATGTTTTTATCTTTTGGTTTATAAATTGATTTTGTATCTTTTTTTAAATTTCTTGACATAAAAACTTCAAAAACAATAATTTTAATCTACCGTACTCTTTAAGTTAAAATTAAGGGGTTACACATGTTCTCATAGTTTTCATGGTGATTGCATTGAACGATGGCTGAAGCAGAGCCATTATTGTCCTATTTGCCGGTTCGAGATGTCAAAGGATTAGATTTAGATAAAGATTCTTTTGTATGTTATGGAAACAAAATCTATTCAATTACTTTGTAAATCTCTCAAAAAAGAGTTTAATAGTAAACAAAGCCAATTTGATTCCTTAGCCTTCACATAAAAGAATTGAAACAGCGTTATATTCTGAGAATTCAATTACTACTATTTTTAGATGTGCAGAATAATTTAAAATCAGGATGATAGGTTGAATGAATCTCAACGAAAGAATCAGTCTTCAAACCCTAAGCATAAACTGCTTGAAGTTGAGTTAAGGAAGAAGGCCCTTGAATCACTCAAAGCAAAGAATGGCTGAATCTTGTGGTTTGAATGCTAATAATGCTATTTTTATTTTATGTTGAGCAGATCCTTTTGAACTTCTTAATCAAATTGGATTGGTTACCGCTTATTGCTTCATGTAGTTTGTGTTTACTGCTGGCAGCTGAAAGGGATAAATAATAAATGAGGACAAGTTTTTGCAAGCCTTGCTGCTAGATTTCAGGTAATAACTGTCTTCCCTCTATTGGGAATTTGATTTCCTCATACTTTTAGTCACATAGATCAGAATTTTGAAACCATTTTTCGGCCTGGATTTATTTTTGACATTATGCCGACTGCCGAGGATCAAATAGTCTGTTTATTTAGATATAACATTATGTAGTCTTCTGTGATGCTCTAATATGAGATTTCTAAATCACTTTTGTGGTCAATTGGTAGATGACTTGGTTGAGCAGGCCATGTGCAGAACTTCGATTTCAGCTTCCATTCAGGTGCAGTGTTTTCATTCTTTAGGAGAAGGATGAAACTCATCTTTGTGCATTTATGCTACGTTACTTGTGCTGTTCTGGTTATGACTTGCTTTAAAGATTCTGCAGATGACATCGACATGTATGCATTTGCAATGATTAAACACTGCATGAGAATATTTGTTAAATCTAAAAGGTCTGTATGGTTTTCGGCATGAGAATTTCTCTAAAATCTTAATGCGATCTTGGAAATGATACTAATGAAATGTATACAATATATAGATGAAAAGTATAGAAATTTGGATTTATCAGATCCAAATATAAACCAAGTATTTTTATTACTCAATTTACACTCCAAGTCCAAATGTTACCTACAGGTATTGATCTATTAGAATTCAATTCCTAATCTGCTGTCGGTATGCAGTATGTGGTCTCTTTGATGTTAGTCCTGCATGGTATTCGAGATGTCTGTAGGATGAAAATCCTGATCATTATTAGAGGGGTCTATCTGCCATACTTTTACTGGGGGTTTAGCTTCTAAGCTTTTATGGCTTGTCTGTTTTGTGTATCTCACCCTGTGGGGGGTCCTCCTATGTACCCTGATCTTTCAGAAACAAAAAGTGAGTAGGACTTTGGTAGCTTTGTTTCCCCTTAAAACAAACTGAACAAGACAGTAAGTTATATATATATAAACTGTTAGTAATTACTAATTAGGCGTTCAGATGGAGTATATTTTTAAGTGGCCAAAATCACTGGTACTCGATTATTCCCGATAAGATGCAAACCATTTGCAAATGGCAATCGGCAATCGGCAATAGGCTCTACCAAGGCACCATTACTGTTTGGTGAGTTGATTTTGAAACACATCTACCACTAATTCTCTCGTATTTATTTAACCAATTTCACAACTCATTCCTTTCATATACAGGCTAATCATCTAGTATAGAACCCTGGTTCGATGAACCACATTTGGCGGCAAGTGACATAGGAAAACAGCTCTTCCACCAATATATTTGAAGATATCCGATCTGTATCGTAAACTACGAATAGTTTTCTTTTTCTTCTTCTTTTAATGGAAATCAAATGGTTCAAGAAGTTGAATCTTATTCTGAAGCAAGCTACACATCGAAATGCAAATGCACAAACTTGGAAGGGAATATATGTTTGTAAAGCTTCACCAAGTAAATACTTTGAGATTCCATCAAAAACAACAAACTTGTCTACTTTATAAAATCAATATAATAGAGATCATAGCCAAAAGCTAAAATGGGAAAATCTATTTATCAGCCACCACCATCTCCGCCATGAGAACTACCACAACCACTTCCTTCCATGGCGGAGGCATGTGCAGCAGTAGCACTCACCAGTACAACAGCAGCGGGAGCCATACCTGCATCATTGGCAGTTGCTGTCGTGGTAGTCGGAGCTCCCTGGTAGCCTCCTTCATGATCACCGTCATCAATATCTCTTCTCTTCTTTTTCCCGCTTCGTTTAGGCTTTTTATGTGCTTTCGCTTTGTGAGAATCAAAATCGTCTGAATCTTCTTTCTTTCCCGGGATGCAAAAACAAAAGCTTCCTCTGCATTTCATGGCTGCCAAGAAGAACAATGAAGCTAAAATATACTACTCGAAAACACTCCGCTCATTTATATATGATTATGAGGTTGATTGAGAAAACATAAACAAAATTCCAAAAAGCCAAGCTGTAAAGCTTGGGGAAAATGGGTCCACTCATTTATATATGATCACGAGGTTGATTGAGAAAACATCAATAAATTTCCAAAAAGCCAAGCTGTAAAGCTCGGGGAAAATGGGATGTGGTATGATTAAAGTTAAAGTTTGGGTTAAATTACAAAATGTACAAATCTTGTGGTCCAAATTTATTCCACTTTTGAAATATACATAGATTTAATGACTCTTTTTAGCACTTTTGGAAATCGAGAGGACCTAAGATGTATTTTTACCTTTTATTTGTTAATAATGTTAAGAGAAGCCAGCACATGTTATGAGAATAAATTCTTGGAAGGTAGAATTATGATACGAATTTTTAAGCATTCATCATTGCCTACCGGCTACCATACAAGGAAAAGTGGCTTTAAACATGGAGCACTGCCTTATTTTTGCAGAACAAAGTGCCTGTCATTTTCAAATATTCTTAATGATAAGATCACACTTGAGTCGATGTTTATAGATACCTAACACAAATAGTTAACCATCGCCTTTAAACATCCACAAAACCACTAATTCCTCATGAGTTGATAACAAAGACAGAATTCCAAGGTGCATGGAATAATGCCGAGAGATTATCCAACAGACGATCATGCTGTGGTGGGATCATTAATCACACCCAAGAAATCATCCTTTATGGTTCCAATGCAGAACTGAAATACAAAAAACATTATTAGAGTTATACGGATAGTAGTAATTGAAATGTGTTCGATATATCAAACATTATGAAGGTACATGATTCTTAAAATATATGGAAAAAGACTCCATCCTAAAGTAAAATTTTAACAAATGCATGCACAAAATACAAACTTGCCTACATCTCCAAGTATAGACCTGAAATCGGTGATCTTTGATCACACCATAGACAGGTGATTTACCGGGTTTTAGATCACACAGAAGAATACTCCAATACAGCCTACGGAAATGGATGACTCGTTTAACTAGTTCATTACTGTAATAACTCATTGATATACACTTAACGCATAACTTTCCCTAGAACCATAATAAATGCAACTACTATTGAATGTTGACCAGTTCCAATAATCAGTCGCTAGTTGCATTAAGGAATACTTCAAGTCTATGTTATCTGGATTCAAGTGCAACTTGTGAGTGTTTGACTTAGATACAAGTGTGGTGTATGAATCGTGTATATTCAATTCTTTTTCCCATGGAATTGAAAGATTCTTGAAGAGCCTGAGCAATATAGCTACCAGTTCCGAGTGAGCTAAAAAGACTAATTAGCTTCGCATCTAATCTCTAATTCAATCAACTTAAGCCCTTGTAAATGTCCGACACAGGTATGGCTAGATTTTTCTAAGTTTTACTATATATTTGGAAGATTCTTGCATGTCATATCCCCATATCCTTGTGTTTACAGCAACATAGATTTACAGCAAATAAATATAGGAGCTATGAGTGACGATGATAATCAAGAGAAAGAAAGTTTCAAGTTTATACTATTTCGGTAGCATCTACTCGAGTTCCAATTATCTTCAACCGAACTTCGCTGTCCTTTTGAATCTTAACCTGAAAAAACAAAAGGTCAAAAATAAAATTTCCACAACAGAAAATCAACAGATACTTTGCTTTAAAATGAACTTAAACATACTGATCCATCAGAGGTGGTATAATTCGGCATATCTCCAGACTGAAACTCCATATCATCCGGAATCAACTGAAAAAACAAAAAAAATTATATATGTGATGGAGGTATAAATGAAAAGGCAAAATTTATCAGCCAATCCAGTAATCCTGAAAACCGAGTAACATACGGCAAATCATAAATAACAGAAACTTCACTACAATTAACAAGCAATAAAATACGATCATGATACAAAAGTTTCCTATGTTATATTTAAGTAATTCGTGAAACATATTGAAAACAGGTATGCTTATGGGAAAGACGCCATTTCTTCATATTTCATGCATTAATCTTCAGCCGGATAGCAACATAGAAGGAAAAGAATCTCATAAAACGAAACTTGTGTTGTCCCATATGAACAGAAAATCTCTCCCAACAAAGGAACTAGTTCAATAAAGCCAGTCAATGGGATAATTTCAATTCTATTTATTCAGATACTATCTGCTTCCGAGAGTCTCTACTTTATCTAGAGATACAAACATACCCTTGATCAAACAATATTTCAATTCCATAACATTGAAAATAAGAACGAAAACTTGTACCACAGGAAACAACTAATTTCATGCAATCCAAGTGAAAGATCTATAGTCTAACGGATGCCGAGATGTTTAACAAGACTTACATGGTTAGAAACAAAAATTTGAACTGGGCCGGCTTCAGCAAAGAACCCCATCTGTATGAGAAGCCATAAATCTTAGTTACAAACATTGGCAGAAACCAATAGTTAAACGATCCAAAGGAATACATACCTTGTTCACCATAGTCACCGCAGCTTCCAAAATCTCCCCTTTAAATGGTCTAAACACGACACATTGGTACTTAACAGGGAATGTCACGAATCCTGTTCCGTCTCGAATCAAACCTTTACCGACGTTCTCTATACCCGTTATTGCCACCACAAAACCATGTCTTCCACTGCAAACAATTATCAAGATTTTATCCCCAAACTTCATAATCAATCCATAAAAACCCTATTTACTATTGGCACTCAACCAAGACTAAGCATTTGGGAATACAACCGAATCATGTAAAAAGAAAAGAAAGGAAGCTAAAACCCAAAATAATAGCAGTTAGGGAATTGTAAAGGAAACAAGAACCTGCAAGTGCCCTCGACATCTTTCATGAGTTTGGAAACGAGGTTTTCCCTTAGGTTACGACCGAAGTGGCGTGGATGCAACTGCATGTTCCTCTCCAATACTATGTGGAAAAACATGTTTCTTTCTTGATCTTCTTTGTCTTGTTGATTGGGAACCAGAGTTTTCCCCCGAAAGTTTAAGAAAGCCAACGATGATCTATTCAAAGAGGTTGAAGGTTGAGCGACTGTTTATTTCTGAATTTCTTTCTATCTACTTATTCGGGTTCCAGGAAGGTTTCGGTTCTCGGGCCTTCATCTTGGGCTGCTTACTTCTTTACGAGCTTCTCAGTTACCTCTGGATTGTATATTCTTAGGTTAATGTATGGGTTAATTATTACGAAAGTGACCTATGTTTTAGTATAATATAAAACTAATCACTGATTTTAAAAATTAATTAATATAATAACTTTATTTTTTAAATTGTAAATTTATTGTTATTAAAACGTTAAAAAACATTAATAAGTAACGAAAAGATTACTTGATTAATTAAAAAATATTAATTCTTCACGTTTAATCCACCTGGACTAACTATCATATAAGATAAATAATAAACTCCCATCTTCTTTACTCTTTTTGTTGTAACCCTAAATAATAAACCCCCAATTTCGTTTTTTTTTTTAATTTTGATTTTGAGTTTATAAAATCAGAGATTTCTGATATGAAAGACGGCGGAGCAGGAGGAAACAACTGTAGCACCGTTAACCTTAGTGATCTACGACAGGATTGCATTCTCGCCGTCATTTTGAGTTCATATTCTTTGTTTAAAGATTTTGCGATGAAAATGAATCGTAAAATCAAATGATGAAGAAATAAAAAAAATAAATTAATCGATAGATTATTAAAATAAAATTTTTTTAAAGTTAAAAAAAATATAAAATTTGAGGAAAATTTGTATAATTATATTAGTTATTACATTAATAACTGTTAAAATCTTAATAGTATCAAATTAGAAATGTATTTATATCTTTGATGATTGGGTCGCAGAGAAATTAAAATATAAATATAAATATAAATATAGTTTACCTTTAATTTTAATATTTTTATTGAATTTTGAAATGTATTGATATTTTATTAATCACACCTTTCATCAGTCTAACATCAACTTAAACATTAAATATTATTCTAATCGAATATATATAATTATAGCATGAACACCATGTATCTATTTAAAATATGTGTAATTAAAATGTAGTGCTTTACTATATAACACATAATTCCAACTCTTTAAAAAATCACATAAATATCTATATAAATTATCTTAATGAAAAACAAATGATATTATTTTTTAGGGTAAACTACACAGATAGTCACTATACTATGAGCTTAGTATCGATCTGACCACAATGCTTTAAAAAGCGTCAAATACACCGGTGAATTATTGATTTGGTATTAAAATGGCCATCGACCGTTAAAGACCAAACGAACTGATGACGTGACAGTTAAATATAAAATAGAATAATTATACATTTAATTCCTGTTATTTATACATTTTTATAATCTAATAATAATTTTATTATAATAAAATAAAATTTAATAATTTTATTATAATAAAATAAAATAATTATTTAATCAAATGGTGATACGTTCGAAGGCTTGCACCTAGTGGGGTTTGAACATAGGACTCCAAAGAGAGCATTAGGCATGTAAAACCACTGAGCCAAAATGGCTTTTAAGGATATTTGACACCAATACTAATATTTATCCACTATTATTGTTTATATTTTTTACCTTCCAACTTACTTATAAACATATATTTATTTTTTTATTTTATTAAAATATTAATTGAATTATTATATATATTAAACTAAAATATCAAAATCCATAAAACAAAAACCTTAAATATCAAACCCAAACCCTAAATTATAAACCCTAAATTATAAACCCTAAATCCTTTTAATAAACCATAAACTCTAAATATTAAATCATAAACCCTAAATTTTTAATAAATCCTAAACCCTAAGCCTTAAATCCTAATCTATAATTTATTTTATATTTATTATTTAGAATTTTAGTATTTCAATTTATCATATATAAAATAATTCAATTAATATTTTAATTAAATTAATAAATAAATAATATTATTTAGAATTTCAGGATTTTAATTTATTTTATATAAAATAATTTAACTAATATTTTAATGAAATTATAAAATAAATATATGTTTATACATAAAAATATATTTTTACGATTTATTAAATATATTTTTAGTTAGGGTTTAGAAGTTTAATATTTAGGGTTTGGGATTTAAGATTCACTAAATGTTTTAGTATTTAGTGTTTGAATTTTAGGGTTTATGATTTTCTAAATAAATTATAAATTTTAAAATCATAATAAAAAATTATTTAAGATTTAAGATTTAGAGTTTATAATTTAGGTTTTTTTTATAGATTTTAATATTTTAGTTTAATATATATAAAATAATTCAATTAATATTTTAATGAAATAAAAAATATATATGTTTATACGTAAATTGGAAGATAAAAAATATAAACAATAATAATAGATAAATATTAATATTGGTGCCAAGTATCATTAAAAGCCATTTGGCTCAATGGTTTACACGCCTAATGCTTTCCTTGGAGTCTCAAGTGCAAGTCTTTGAATTTTGTTTTTTCCCTTTAATCAGGTGGTGACACGTGTCACCATCTAATTAAATAATTATTTTATTTTATTATAATAACGGTCGATGGTCATTTTAATACCAAATCAATAATTCACCGGTGTATTTAACGCTTTTTAAAGTATTATGGTCAAATCGATACTAAGCCTATAGTATGGTGACTATCTGTGTAGTTTACCCTATTTTTTAAATGTATCTCTTTATTAATTTTGGCTTCGCAGTTACTTTAATTCAATTTCGTTTGACAAATACTATATTTAGTAAGAGTGACATTTATCTCATGTTTTAATGTGGAATTAAAAATAAACTAATTTGATAACTTTTGGTCACACACATCAACTTAATTTAAACAACATATGCATAACCCTTAATTCAACTCATTTGACAAATACTATATATGGTAAGAGTGCCATTTATCTCATGTTTTAATGTACGAGTTTTCATTTATCTTTACGTTAAAAAATGTGTACCAACGTAATTTAAGATTCATATCTAATGTATATCTAAATATACATTAGATATTTTAAGAAAATTACGAAAAAACCAAAGTAAATTGTTTTATTCGGGCTTATTATTTCCTTTTGAACGAACAAGACTCTGTTGAACTCTTGATTACTTAGCAAGGGAACCAGCTGAAAGATTAACTGGAGTTTTAAATTTAGACAAAGGTCTATTTTGTACCTTTCAATTCTCATAACCATAAGAATTACATAATGCATAGTCATGTTTAGAAATAGAGGGAACAATCTAAAAGTAGACACAACTTTATTACAGGTTAGTGACTGATCAAATAAAACAAATAAAACCACCTTTGTTTCTAAATGCGCCTTGCAAATCCAATCTCTCATCTTCTATTTTTGAAGAAAACATGTAGATAAAAAAGCCTTTTAGAGCTGCTAACAAATGGTTTTGTTTAAAACATCAAAATCAAGTAAAAATAAGTACAAGAAAGATAGAACCTATTACCTTTTTCTTTTCAAGTAGAACAACATCCTCTCTTAGTGTTCCCCGATGCATCATCCACATTAATGGTGGTTCCCTGGCCAAGAATTGAGGCATTAGCGACTGCTTCCTGTGCTGCCAATGTCTTTTTGCTTACGATATGGTAAATCTCAGTCAATATGGTTTGGAATGCCTTCTCGATGTTGGAGGTGTCCAAAGTTGATGTTTCAAGAAAAGATAGCCTTCCTCCTCAGCAAGAGCTTGACCATCCTGTTCAAAAACAACTCTGAGATGATTCAAATCAGACTTATTTCCAGCCATCATGAGGACAATGTTGGAATCCGCATGGTCCCTTAATTCATGCAGCCACCTCTGAACATTATCAAAGGTTTGCCTCTTGGTTAAGTCATAGATGAGGAGTGCACCGACAGCTCCTCTGTAGTGAGCACTAGTGATAGCTCGATATCTCTCCTAACCCGACGTATCCCAGATTTGTGCCTTAACGGCTTTCCCTCCACCAGATCATGATAATGAAGTGATATCAATAGCGAAAATACAAACCAAACAGTTCACAAATCTACAGTAACATGATTACTAGTGAATAAAAAAATGTTCTATTAAATCTAATATAACAGGGTGGCAAATGCAAGGAAATATTGTTTATAACACGGGCCATGAGCAAAATAAGACAGAAGCATAATTACAATCTGGACTAATATAATAACTTAAGTTTCAAATAAATGAAATAATACAAGAGACAAAAAAAAACAGATACAGATGTTTTCTCCTATGCTGTACAAATTGGTCGAGTGTATAAGTTCGACACAAGTAAACATAATTTCTTTTTGAGTTTTCTTTCATATATTTGAGCATCATGATTCATTAACCATGTCCCCATTTGAATGTGTTTCACATAAAAATCAAACAAGGATTCTTTGCTGAATCTTTTGATCTTTCCAAGAGCAGAAAAAATATAGTGCAAAAAATGTTTTGAATTGGTCATCATTTCTTAAAGGTATCATTGGTTCCAGAAAATAGAATTGGAGCAGCCATTTCAGCTCAAAAACAGGTTATTTATGAGAACATAAAATAAAAAAGTGTGAAAGCGCCTTTGATGATCATCGCTGTAAGATCAATTTTCCCCTTATCTTACTGTATGTCATTCAAACTGAACTTCCAAGTTAAAATCAAGGTGCAATAGATCACAATCAGATTCGTCATATGATGTTAAAATAACTTATGTACTAAACATTTAACTAAGCATAAGAATTCACAATAAATTTCATCATGCAATTTTTTCCTCAAAACTAATCAGATCATAAGCACTCCAATACACTTCACAATATCAAAGATGAAGAGAATATTCTGGTCAAATTCTAGAAACTTCAAGAACAATTAGTCTTCATCAGAGAATTTTAAAAAAACAAGGATCGATCAAAGGTGTATCGATTGAATAAATGAAAACCTGAAGAGTTCTGGTAGCAAACTCGACGCCGATAGTGGATTTAGATTCCAAACAGAACTCGTTTCTGGTGTACCTAGAGAGGATATTCGATTTTCCAACTCCAGAATCGTCGATCAAGACGATCTTGAAAAGGTAATCATACTCGTAATCTACTCTATGTGCCATTTCATATAGATCTTCCCTCTCAAACCTGCAAGATCCAACACATCAAGCAAATCAAAAACTAAGAAATTGTCACAATGGAAAGCCAAAGAGCGGAAAAATCAGTTGAAATTAAGGAAAATGGGAGAAAGGCGGAAGTAAACGATGTCGTCTTGATAAATGAAAAGGAATTAAAAGAAAAGCAAGAAGAAGACAAACCTCAAACGGTCTGAAACGCTGAGCTTGCCTGATTACAGCTGGAAGAAACCATCCTTGGCAACCGTTACTGGAAAATAAGAGTAGCTGACACGTGTCCATGAATAAGGTGTCCTAACTAGAGAATTTATATTATACTGTTATCGTGTAGTATTTTTTATGCTGATTTTGCTGTAAACATTTCCCTTCTTCAATCTAAATACTACTGATTCTGAAACCTTCATTTTTGTTCTTTCTTTTCGAATTACATTCGTTACAGAAAAAAAAAGATTGAGATGGAATCGATTGAAAACTTACCCGAAGCGGATAGATCGAGAAGAGAGAAATTTCAAAATGGAAGAAATTCGATAATTTTGGGGAAGTTAAAGAGGGCAAGGCAAGGCCAAGCCGGGAGGGGATTCGATTTTGATTTTTGAAACGGGCAAGGATTAAATTTTTTTTATTACGGTCCTTTTCGCCGTTTTGGGTGATGAAACGGTGCTGTTGTAATGGCAATTGTGTGAAAATGAAATTTTTGACAGGTCGGTCAAAAATGAATAGGAGTAGGCTGGCGTGGCAATTGTGGATGTCTCTCCGGTCTCCACTATGTCATCCCTAATTTATTGTATTAAGAGTGCACATAACTGATTTTTCACAACACACAAGTAGCGCAAACCATAAGAAGGTTTCGAAGCCTCTTCTGTTCTGAATCAACAATTTAGAGGAGGAAAGTTGGAAGGTTCCTCGTACTGTACAAACTCAGACTTCCTAAAAACTCGACTCCCGTAAACTAAGAACCCGACACCGTATCCAACAACCAAGGCCAAAATGACAGCCAGGCGCCAGCATCACCAACTAAGCCAGAGCCACCCTGATAGTGTCTGCTTGGTGTGGGAAAGTCGTTCCACCATCAATGAAAGAAGAAACACCCAAAATTAAATCCAATCCCAAACAATGTGACGTGTCCCATCTTGATTTTGCTTATTGCATGGTTGTCACTGAACTAGTCGAATACAATTTAAGAAGGGGATTGTAGGCAAAGTTAGGCTCTCATGGTCAATTGATAGTTCCACTCCACCAAGTAATCACTGTTCCGTTTAAAGGAGAGAAAGGAAGTGCACTTGCAGAGAGATCATGATAAGTTGGTATTCCAATTCTAATACAGATGATATGGTGTTTTAAAAGTAACACTAGAGATGAAATTTAAATATTTTTAGTGAGTTGTCAGCTAGTGAACTTAGATGCTGGATTTTTAGTGGGGTTTCACAGTCATATTTGTAGTACCAAACCATCCTCATTTGTAAAGAAAAGAGAAGCGGTTTGGGGGATATAATCAAGCAAACAGGTCCAGCTGCAGCGTTTTGGCAACAAACATAATCCAGGATTAATCATAAACTGGGAAAAGAGCTTGTTTCATTGACTTGTCGTTTCATACCTTATTCACTGGTTATATGATTTCATTGATTTGCAACTTAACCTCCCAGGTCAATGCCTCCAACTTCTAACCATGTCTGTTCATTGACTTGACTTCCTTATCTTTCCCTGTTAAAAGCTCATGAAACGGGAAATACAAGAATTATTCGTTAGACATAACACCAGAGACTTGCAAAATGAAATACAAGAATTATTTATGTTCTCCTATTTTGCTTCCATGATCAGCATTAGATCATTCGAAATGCGCGTATGGTGGACTGGTGGTGGCTGTTTTGATTGCCACCGTTTTAATATCAATATTGGTTACTTCCTTTATTGCTTGAAACAAGTTTCAGGGGCAGATGTTCTAACGATTACGTAGAAATTTGAAACAGACGAATTCAAGTTGTTACTCCAGAGGTTTCACGAATAATCAAATTTGAAACAAACTCTTGCTTTCTTCCAGCACACGAGGATAGAACATAATCGTTGTCCCTACAGGCTACATACATGATGCTGTAATCTGTAGGCGCTCTGTGACCGGAAGATATTGTGCAGATAAAATCCGGTGACACAGTTAGCCCTAGTAACAGCTCGAAGGGGAACTGGCTGATGAGCAAGATGTCTTTGACAACTGAGAGGAAGAGTCCTAGACAGTTGAAGAATATTACAAATGCAAACATTAGAGCATCAGATCAGATGGTATGATTATTATTCTCTGGATTTGCTTCTTCTATTGCATTAGATAATAGATGCGCAATATCCGCCTGAAGGGCTAAGAACCGTTCGTTAGTCTCCCATCAAGGTCAGTACCTTTGATCACGTGAATGCGATCAGCACAGATGAAAGAAAATTGCATGAGAAAAACTTCCACTGCTATGTTATTGGAGTATCACATAGGCCTGAAGGCAATTAGTCTCTTTGTTTGGGAAGATTTATACGAGACCTGCAATTGTTTACCTTATTATCCAACTATTTTGAGAGAGTTACAGTTTTAAACAAAATCTATAATTTCGTAAACAGGGAAGAGTAGTGAAGTTGTGAATTAACAAGCAAGATTACTCTTTTATTTGTCACATACCAACGTTGACAACGTCACAAACATAAGAATCGTAGTACAAATTCGCATCTCACAAATAGTTCACAACTTTGAAACAGAGTAATCTGTGGTTCCAAGTTGAAGCTTTTAGCCAGAAATGTCGATGGCTTTGACATCGGGCTTTTTTACTTCCACCTTGGGAACGGTGACAGTGAGCACGCCGTTTTCCATGGCAGCCTTGATCTGATCCATCTTGACATTTTCGGGCAGCCTGAACCTCCTCATGAACTTCCCACTGCTCCTTTCCATACGGTGCCACATATCGTTCTTGTCTTCCTTCTCCACGTTCCTCTCCCCACTTATCTGCAACACCCTGTCATCCTCCACCTCCACCTTCACGTCTTCTTTCTTAAGCCCCGGGACATCTGCCTTGAACACGTGGGCCTCCGGGGTTTCTTTCCAGTCGATCCGTGTGCTGACAAAGGCCGAGTTCTCTAAACTTGGTGTCGTCAAGGAAGAGGAAGTGAAGTCCCTGAAAGGGTCCCAAACATCGAGCGAGAAAGGATCAAAAACATTACTGCGTTGGTTGCCAAAGAAGCTTGGAATCAGAGACATTTTCACAACTGAAAAGAAAGAAACTTGTTACAACGAAAAGTTGTGTCTTGCTTGCCTGCTTGTTATGTCTGGTGGTTCAAAAAAATGGACGAGATGGGTTACTTGTAGCAGTAGTAGACGATTTTAGCATTCACGTGATTTTTCTAGTTGTCGGGTCTTACGTCATTTTTGGGGAAATCTATCAAGAGATTATAACACTTCCTAGTCTTGGACATTCACGAATTTTCTTGTGCTACATTTGGGCTTTATTCATAGAAAAATGGAGGATTTACAGCCCAATACCTACTGAATTGGCTTCAAAATTTATCGTTTAATTAAATTTACCTTACAAAATTAGTTTTTTTATATATAAATTATTTATTATCCAAGAAAAAACAAAAAAATTCTATGACAATCTCAAACAAGATTCTTATATGTGAAAGCTTGGGTAACCATCCTACTAGGGAATCCCCGAACCGCACAAAGTAATCTATTTACATCATCAATTTGTATATTACTTTGATGTATCTTTGCACATACTATATCCTTAATATATGCAACCAAAACAAAATATTCTTTATGTTCATTCTTAAATCTTCTATAATTTCTTTCCTCCCAAATGCTATACACATAAGTTCCCCAAGCAATTTTAAGGATAAAAACAATCAAAGATTTACTTTTCAATCGAGTTTGTATGCATTCTAATTCACCTTCTCAATCCAACATCTTTCTTTGAATCCCACACAAACGAGAACACTCTCCCAGAATTGCATCGAAAAAGAATACTCTGCAAAAATATGGTTACGAGTCTCTAAAGTAGTGCCACACAAAGCATTAGTTTATATTTTTAATTGTTATTTAACTTTTATTTTATTTATTTTCCTCATAAAAACCATTTAGATACAATGTATTTATTATATCAGTAAAAAATCAAGCTGTTACCATATCTAAAAAATGCTCGCACATGAATCTCCTAAGCTATGCAAGAATGCGACGCTTCAATATTAACAAGTAAAATTCACCTAATAGTAACATGTTGGTCGATCAATACTGTATTTAACTATTTACAACATGATTGATTGTTAGAATACTATTAGATTATTTTTAAGCTTAAATCTTGAGTTTAACGTATAAAATAATCTTGAGATCAACTAAAAATATTTTATGCTAAATTAAAAATTTCAACGAAAAATAATAGATATGATATAACAAGGAAAACGTTCGTGTTTATTTAGCATGTCACAAATTAGTGGTGGAATTTAACACAGATTCTTACAATTTTCAGCCTCCAAAATTTACAGCAACCACGTACTCGGGAAAAATAAGTGGCATTTGATTTCTGGGAAATGCAAGAAAATCTCTATTGTTTTGAAGGATACAACTGAGAAAACGCCTAAATTGATGGTTTAATTATTGATTTTTCTCACTCTCAAATAAAATAAATAGGATTATAATGTAACGAAAATTGAAGAAGAAGAACTCTTCTCCTACTTAAGCTCCTACAAAACCTGAGGACAAAAAACCCCATCACCTCAGGTTCTCTTTTCCGCTTCATACATCACAAAATCACATTTTTCTTTTATTAATTTTTTCTTTAACATCCAAATACAATGCTAAATTCTATATAATCTGCAACATTAACGAATAGCAAGAAATTCTGGGTTTCAATCCATATCACAGTTCAACTTCTTCTTGAATTATCATAAAAAAGCAATTTTTCTCCTTTTCATCAAATACCCAGGAAAAAGTTTCTTTTTTTTTAATTAGAAGAGTCATAATCAATATCCGATGAGAAGTTTATTCACGATCGGACTAATTGCAGCATGGTACTCCTCGAACATTGGGGTCTTATTATTGAACAAATTCTTGCTAAGCAATTATGGGTTCAAATACCCGATTTTCCTCACGTTATGCCACATGCTGGCGTGTTCTTTGCTGAGTTACATAGCCGTTGAATGGCTCAAAATAGCTCCTCTACAAAGGGTAAGGTCGCGATTGCAGTTGCTCAAGATATCCGCCTTGGGGATCATTTTTTGTCTCTCCGTCGTCGGCGGGAACATTTCGCTTAGATACCTCCCTGTTTCGTTCAACCAGGCCGTTGGCGCCACCACGCCATTCTTCACGGCAGTTTTCGCGGTGGTGATGACCGCCAAGAGAGAAGGTTGGATTACGTATGTCACCCTTATCCCTGTTGTCGCTGGTGTAATTATTGCCAGCGGGGTGAGTCTTTACGATTTGATTCATTCATATTTAGATTTGGTTACATGATTTTTTTTATCAGAGCCGCCACTAACTGGTTGTTGATTTGGTTCTTGTGAAAATGCATGGATGAAGGGAGAACCACTGTTTCATTTGTTTGGATTTATAATGTGTATCGGCGCCACAGCTGCAAGAGCTCTTAAATCAGTGCTTCAAGGGATTTTGCTCTCTTCAGAAGCGTAAGAGATCTACATTTTGAAAAAAAAATCGTGTTTTTTATCCTCTATAACGATGCTAAGTTATCTTTGATTGTTTCATTTAATTAGGGAAAAGCTCAACTCCATGAACTTGCTAATGTACATGGCACCTATAGCCGTCCTAGTCCTTTTCCCAACTGCTATTTACATGGAAGAAGGTGTGATTGGAATCACAATTGCACTTGCAAGAGATGATTGGAAGTTCTTATTATATCTCCTCTTCAATTCCGCACTTGCATATTTTGTCAACTTGGCCAATTTCTTGGTCACCAAGCATACCAGCCCCTTGACTCTCCAGGTAAAACCACCTTGTTAAGAAGTTTGAATTAATGCCAAGTACAAGTAAGTATACTCTTAAGCATTATTATAGTTGTTGTTGCTGTAGGTGTTGGGAAATGCGAAAGGGGCCGTGGCCGTGGTTATATCGATCATGATATTCAAGAACCCGGTATCAGTTACAGGGATGCTCGGATACTCCCTCACGGTAGCTGGGGTTGTTCTCTACACTGAAGCCAAGAAACGCAATATGTAATAATAAGGGCATTTAGCAGGGAACATATAGGCACCCATTCCACCAAATGTGATGTGTTTTTTAGTGCGGGATGAGGCTATTGAAAACAAATATCAATTCAGGCTATATTAAGTTGTACCTCTTTTTGCAGAGATACCAAGTAGAAGAATTGCATTTTTGTTGAACATGTGTCTTCTCTTCTCTTCTTTTATGGAGAATTTGGCAGAAATTTATTGTACTGGATTTACCCTTTTTTTTATCATATCTCTCTCAATTTTAAATTTTGCTCGATTGGATTTTTAAAAAAATATTTTTTTACTTACTTTTTTAGTTCACTTAATTAATTTAAATCGAATTATATCTTATATCTGATTTTAATGAAAATTTTAATGAAAATTTTCTTAGCTAAATTATATGTTCAATAATATCAATTATTTATTATTCAGATTAATCCGTTAGTGAATGTTATATAAAGATAAAAATCTAATAAGTATAAAATTATATCTAATTAAAATTTAACCGTGAACTGAAAATTGTCCAATTCAGTTCTTATTGGACTTTTAAGTCCTCCGCTTGTAAACCTAAAACCCATATATAGAATAGGAAGATTCATGAATGTCCTGGAAAATATACAAAACTGAAAACTCTAGAATCTATTCTAGATAATATACCAGGAGACAGGGTGGAAAGGAGGAAGTGAAAAGGAGAGGAACGTGGAGGATGACAGGGTGCTGCAGATAAGTGGGGAGAGGAACGTGGAGAAGAAAGACGAGAACGATACGTGGCACCGCGTGAAAAGGAGTAGTGGGAAGTTCATGAGGAGGTTCAGGTTGCCCAAAAATGTCTAGATGGATCAGATCAAGGCTGCCATGAAAAACGGCGTGCTCGCTGTCACCGTTCCCAAGGTGGAAGTGAAAAGGCCCGATGTTAAAGTCATCGACATTTTTGGCTAAAAGCTTTAACTCTGTTTCAAAGTTATGAAATTAATGGCTTTAAGAGAGATTGTAAGAAACAAAGAAGAAAAAGGAAGCAATGGATCGAACTCTCTCACTCATTAAAGAAATATACACAGGTTTATATAGAAGTGCTGAAACCTCAGCTGAAGCAAACCTAATTAACCCTAACGACTATAACCGCCTCTAACGGCATTCTTGAATACAACCAAGATTTCTAGAAGATTATCTCAGAAGCTACAGCTAACACACAGTTAACATACCTCTCGCCCTTTCTTTCTTTCCCTTTTTTTTAAAACAAAAAAACCTATTCTTTGAAGACAACAAGACTAGCCTCTTGAAGGCGCAACTCGTCCTTGGAAAACACCTTCAACTGTTCACGGAGTCGAACAAAGAACGAAGCCGACAAAGGCTTCGTCAGAACGTCTGCAATCTGTTGTGCAGCAGGTACATAATTTACAAGAAATGAACCTTCCATAACCTTCTCCCTAACAAAGCTTAAGTCTAACTCCACATGTTTCAACTTGGCATGATGAACGGGGTTTGCGGAATGAGCAATGGCTGACGTATTGTCACACCAAATAACAGGAACGGACTCCAGACATACTCCAACTTCAGTTAACAAAGACTTGATCCACATTGCTTCACACATGGCGTTAGCAAGACTCCTAAACTCAGCCTCTGTGGAAGACCTAGCAACAACACTTTGGTTTTTAGAGCTCCATGCAACCAGATTATTTCCAAGAAACAAGCAGTGCCCAGCTGTCGATCTTCTGTCAACGAATTTGGCTCCCCAATCAGAATCTGAGTATCCAACAAGAGTTGTAACAGTTGGAGACATGTCAAAAAACAAGCCATGATCAACCGTGCCTTTTAAGATACCTAAGCAACCTTTTCACTACTGCCCAATGAACTTCAGAAGGCACTTGCATGAACTGTAAGACTTTATTAACAACAAATTGTATGTCAGGTCGAGTGGTGCAAATATGTTGAAGTGAGCCAACAACTCTTCTATAAAGAGTGACATCATGAAAAGGAGTATCATCTTGAGAAGAAACTAAAGGAGGTGAAGTAACCATGGGAGTTGGAGCTGCAGTAGCTTCTAACATAGAGGTACTCTCGAGCAATTCAAATATATGCTTCTTTTGAGTAAGTAGAATCCCTTTGTTAACATGTTGTATTGTCATCCCAAGAAAGAAGTTAAGTTGACCTAAATCTTTTAGAGAAAAAACAGTGTTAATAGCTTGGACAACACCATCAGTGACTTTAGGATCCTCTCCTGTGACCACAACATCATCAACGTATACCATCACATAAGTTTTGATTCCATCCTTGTCTCGAATAAAGAGTGATGCATTTGCTAGTGAAGGAGTGAAGAGTAGTTCATTGACCAGGTGAAATTTAAACTTATCAAACCAAGCTCTTGGAGCTTGCTTAAGCCCATATAGAGATTTCTTAAGTTTGCACACCAACAAGCTCCCATTAGAATCAAACTACTCAAAGCCAGGAGGATGCTCCATGTAAACCTCTTCCTGAAGATCACCATTAAGGAATGCATTGTCTACATCAATCTGTCGAAGAGTCCAACCCTTGCTAAGAGCTAGACTAAGCATGACTCGCACAGTTACAGGCTTGATAACTGGACTATAAGTTTCATTGAAATCGAAACCAGACTGCTTGAGTAACCCTTGGCAACTAACCTTGCCTTATAACGAGCAATACTACCATCAGCATTCTTTTTGATTTTAAACAGTCACTTACAACCAACAAACTTCCTATCTTTAGGTAAAGGCACAAAATCCCAAGTTCCCTTGTTAACAAGGGCTTCAATCTCACTCTGAACAACAGTTTTCCACTCATGAAACTACATTGCTTGATGTATATCTTTGGGCTCAGCTGGAACTGACGGCACCTCAGCTGAATAGACTTTAGGCTTAAAGATACCGACCTTCGATCTAGTAACCATCTGATGAGTCCCAAGCCTTGAGTTAACTCTGGAAGAAGTAGGGTCTTGAACCAGACTCGAGCTGGAGACCTCAGGTAAAGCAGTAGTGACCACTTCAGGTACAGCAACAGAAGTAGCAGACAACTTCTCACTGAGACTAGGTAGAACACCTGAAGAGGAATGATCATCACTAGGAGCCCTATTTCCAATAGGTGAAGTCACAAGTACACGATTGTGTGTTGTTGATGAATCTGAGCAACCAATAGATTAACTCAGAGGAAAAGAGATCGTCCTATCTGAGCTGACCATTCGAGAAGAAGTCAAATCTGCATATTTCTTGACATTTCTGGGATGCACAAACTTAGGTAAAGATTTTTCACTTAAGGCTTTAAATTTGAAAGGAAAACAACTCTCATTAAACTTTACATGTCTAGAAACATATAGCCTGCCATCTTCACTTAAACATTTATAACCATGCTGCTGTGAGCTATATCCAAGAAATATACAAGGCTTAGACCTATATTGCATTTTATGCTGATTATATGGCCTAATAAGAGGAAAGCATTGTACACCAAATACTCGAAGAAAGCTGTAATTAGGTTTCCTGTTAAACAACTTCTCATGTGGAGAAGCATCATGCAAAACTTTAGTAGGTAGCCTGTTAATTAAATACACAGAAGTATAAAAGGCATCTGACCAATACTTAGCAGGAACTCTTGCCTGAGCCATCAAGGTGAGACCAAGCTCGACTATGTGTTTGTGCTTGCGCTCCACCATCACATTTTGCTCCGAAGTGTAAGGACATGTGTGTTGAAAAAGAATACCATGTTGCTTAAAGTCAGTTTGCAAAGGTAGAAACTCTGAACCACAATCTGACTGCATAACCTTGAGCTTGCAGTTCAACTGTCTTTCAGTCATAGTGTGAAAAGCAATGACAGTTTTATAGACATCAGATTTACGAGCAAGAAAGTACACCCAGGTGTACCTAGAGTAAGCATCTATAAAACTAACATAATAACTAGAATTATTGGAGATTACTGGTGCTGGTCCCCATAAATCAACTTGAACAAGTTGTAAGGGACTATCATATACCACATTCGAATTCTGAAAGGGAAGTTTGTGGCTTTTACCAAGCTGACATGCATCACAAAAACTAATTTTATTACTATTCACAAGAGGTACATTACAAGATTTAAGTAGTTTTACAAGAACATCATTCGAAGGGTGACCAACTCTTCTATGCCATATGTCTAATACATTCGTATCATTGTCATAGGTGTGTAAACAATCATATGAAGGAGAAGCAGAAGTAGAGTAGACAGTGGATGGAATATCAGAAGTAAACTTGTAGAGACCATCATTTTTCACTCCTTGCAAGATCACCTCCTGTGTTTTCAAATCCTTCACAGCACAAAAGTCAGAAAAGAATTCTAAAGATACACCATTGTCTTTGGTAAATTTAGAAACAGATAACAAATTTTTCTCAATGGCAGGAACATACAATAAATTATGCAAGAGTAAAGGCCTGGATGAGGAGGGTAAAGAGCCACTCCCAACACTAATAATGGGAGTAGTCATGCCATTAGCAACTAAAACCTTTCCTGAACCAGAATAAGCTCTAGAGCTAAGAACCATACTTGCATCAGGTGTGATGTGAGTAGTGGCTCCTGAATCAGGATACCACGCAGCATCATATCCAGACACACTGATTTCATCAACTAGGCCAACATTGTTGACCACATTGGTGTGATCTTCAAGGTGAGGTTGATCTTCCAAAGGCTCCTCATCATAAGTGCACAGGTTCGCAGCATTGCCATACGACTGATCGTATCGAAAATAACATCTGTTAGCCAGATGACCAATCTTCCCACATATTTGACACTAGGGACGAGAACGACCCCCATAGCTGTGTCCTCCTCGAGCACCTCGATTATACGAAGGGACTTGAAAGGATTGTCCAGTAGAAGAATTAGAGAAGGTTTGTCCACCAAGAAAATTTTGACCAGCAGCAGGCCTAAAGCCAATATTCCGAGTAACTCCATAGAAACCTGAACCACCTCGAGGAAAGAAGACCCCTCCTTGATGACCAGAACCTTGATGAAACATACCTCCTTGATGACTAGGCCCTTGAGCCATATTCACAGAGAAAGTCTGAGTCACAAACTCCTGCTGTCTAGCTTCTGTATCTAACAAGACATTGCATACGCCATCAAGCTTATAAGGTTGTTGACTGGATGTAATAACTGCAACCACAGGCTCATATTCTGGTGGAAGCCCAGACAAGATGGCTGAGATATACATCGTTTCAGTAAGGGGATTACCACACGCTGCAAGATTGTCACAGATGGCTTGAATCTGGGCCAAGTTTTCTCTCATCGATTGATCACGGTTCCTCAAACTCTTCAAAGAACAATGTAAATGCATAACCTTTATCGTAGAAGAAACAGAAAACAAATGGTTAACCTTTTCCCAGATTTCAACAGCAGACTTACAGCTCACCAAAGAAGGCAAAACAGAAGCACTGATAGAGGAAAGAAGCCAAGAACACAAGGCATTGTCTTGCTGCCTATAAGCAAGAAACTCTGGGTTAGGAATTTTCATGTTTCCATCACCAAGAATCTGACGAGCCGGAACCTGCGCCGTTCCATCAATATGATCCAACAAAGATAAGCTCTCGATCGCAAAAAGAACTTGCTGCTTCCAAAGCATATAATTGGTGTCATCAAGTCGAATAAAGATGGTTTTGTTGGTGAAAGGTTTCGAACTAGCGTCTGCCATGGAACCCGAAAGAAGAAAGACGAGAGTTCTTTGAGAGATTAGAGATGAACCTCTGATACCATGTAAGAAACAAAGAAGAAAAAGGAAGCAATGGATCAAACTCTCTCACTCATTAAAGAAATATACACAGGTTTATATAGAAGTGCTGAAACCTCAGCTGAAGCAAACCTAACTAACCCTAACGACCATAACCGCCTCTAACGGCATTCTTGAATACAACCAAGATTTCTAGAAGATTATCTCAGAAGCTACAGCTAACACACAGCTAACAGAGATTTGTACTCTGTGAATCTACAACTCTACCTATAATGTTTGTTTGTGTACTATCCAGTGTGTGAACTTTTTGCTATGTAGAAAATAAAAGAGTAATCTTTATGTTAATTCGCAAGTTTAATGCCTTCCCTGGTCCCTGAGTAATAACTTCCGCAAAGGAAGGAAAACCAACATTGATAAACCATGTCTGACCTTGTTTATGAGTCCAATGGTTAATAGTTTCTGCAGCTACAACTTTAAATTGTAACCACGAGCTTTTAAATTTGTGTTCCCAAAATAGAGTTCTTTCTGATGCACCGACAAAGTTCCCAGTGTAGTATACCATTTAACAATTCCCAGGAAAACCACAAAATTCTTTACGTTTAGAGCCGTCGAAAGCTGAAAGAAGTAATCAACATGGCCGTGATTAAAGTTATCGGTTATCCACCCCACCTTTCCATGTTTAGCAGTCACACTAGTAATAATGCTAAAACCCCATCCCAACTCTTATAGGTTTGAACTCACATCAGCACAGATGCTGCAATAAGAGCACCCATGTTTATGGAAAAATAGAACCAATTGAAGAACTCGTGTTTCTTCTCCTTCTCGTCAGTGTCATCGAACTGGTCGGCACCATACGATGAAACACAAGGTTTGATTCCTCCTGTCCCTAGCGCTACAAGGTAAAGTGCTAGAAAGGCCATGGCACTGTGTGTCAGTCGGATTGCAGTTATCTTTCGTATAACATCTAGGCTTGATGCTGAGGACCGACACAGACAATGCTAAAAGTGTCATTCTCTGTGCAAAAAAAAGAGTAACATTTTCTTGTCACAATTGCAGGTAAAGATTTCAGATCAATTCTTTTTGTGGTGAGTGAAACTTACAATGATATAGATGATCGAGAAACAGGCAATTTTCCAATATCTTCCTAGGTAAGAATCTGTCAGAAATGCTTCAATCAACGATATAATGTAACATGTTCCGCCCCCGTTTTGGTTATTTTTCGAGGCAATCACGTTTTCCTGGTTTAGTTTATAGTTGCAATAAAACACTCAATGGGTGCTCGTTCTATAGTATGCCAATCTTTCACACGCTTCGTTTCCTGCTTGATAAAATACCAACATGTAAGCATCATATCCATATCTCTATCTTCAATCACAGAGTTCAAATATCTTCAAATGAATTCATTATTTATATAGAGAAAAAGAAAGTAGAGTACATTGCAGAGCATTACTAATAGATGAGTGTTGAAGAAAACAAAAACTCAAAGGCAATGAATCCCGAGAGATGATGATTCATACTGTTTTATTTTCATTTCTTGGCGAAGAGTAGTAGGTCCCTTATTCTGGATATTGTAGTGAGCATCAAATTAGATTGAATCGATTACAAACCGTAGACTAGAAATCTATCAATTTGGACACCCTGTCCCTAATTAGATCATTTAAATATCCAGTCCAGTACTTTTATAGACTCCACTTTATAGACAACTCTTCACCATGTTGTTTGTTGTGAAATTTATGAAACGAGTTGCACTTGTCATAACATCAATTAGCAAACGGATACCAGAGTCAAGAAGATATATGTAGCGAAATTTAAATCTTCTGTTGATTGACTCGATTGAAACTTAAAAACTACAACAAAAACGGCTATTGTATTACAAACAAGATCAAATTTTACTAATTACAATTGCTCTTGTGGATTTATGCAAACCAAAAAGGCCTAAAATGCTTAAGAAAGCTCCATTTCTCCAACAATGATCCCTTCGTTCATCTAGAGTGCCGGCTTGCCCCCACCCACACATTTGATGTTAGTGTACATACAAAGACGAACTTAACAATTGGAGCCGCATCATGAACATTGAAGAGCTAGGACTAGGAGCCAAGAGGGTAACAGGTGTCCTCTCCACCAGTACTCCATAGAAAATCAGCATAGTTTCCCGAATAATAAGGGTTATCAGGATCTGCTTCAATGGCTTCCAGAAAAATTTCCTCACCTGCCCACGGATTATCCTTGGCTTTCCATAAAAAGTTGGCGTATTTACTGTATGCTTCGGCGTCTGCCGGTTCCACTTCTATCGCTTTCTTGAACAATTCTTCCGCTCTGGTAATCAGACAAAAAGATGCTCAAATGAACTCAGTTACGTAGTTAACTGGAATGAAAACAACTACTTCCATATAGGTCCAACCAAGACTTTAAAAGCATGCATATAGGTGGGTTTTCCCCGTTGAACAACGTGCATGTCACGTGCACAGATGTGATATTTTTATATTCACCATGAAAGTGAAATCTATGAAGCGGCATCACACATTCATCTCTACCAAGAAAAGCATCATCCCATGCACGAAATTGATAACTAACACCAGAATAGCGAAGAAATTTGTACCTGTCATTATCATGAATA
Organism: Abelmoschus esculentus; assembly: GCA_035048815.1. Lineage (NCBI taxonomy): Eukaryota > Viridiplantae > Streptophyta > Magnoliopsida > Malvales > Malvaceae > Abelmoschus > Abelmoschus esculentus. The sequence goes on along the minus strand of JAUCBN010000007.1, from coordinate 11,538,839 downwards.
ATAAGGTAGAGAAACTGAGCATAGTTGGCAAGGAGGAGAGGATTGTTAGGCTCTTCTGACAATCCTATTCGGTAAAGAAGCTTCCTTCTAGTTTCATGATGGAGCGTTTCGTCTGAAAATAAAGCATGCATTTTCTTTTCCCGCCATATTATTCTCGACTCTGTTTTATCCAACCATTCTTCATTCTCGATTCCACCAGCAACCGGCCGTGTTTTTCCACCGCCACCGCTGTTGTTCCCGCTCGATGACGGTATAGAGTCGAACTCTGGATGCTTATGATCTTCCTCTTTAACTTCAAGTTCAACCAACAAAACCTGGAACCCTGCACCCGAGGTCGGATTCACTGCTGCTAAAGCATCATTGTTTCCCATGGAATGAACAGAGTAATTTGCTAACAAAATCATCACGTAAATCATCAAAGTAGGCGTGCGAGAAAACACCTGCTGAAACAACCAAACGAACGAAGCGTGCATCTCGTTCTGAACTCGATCGAGGATCCCGTGTAAATTTTCAAAAAAGAAGAGTTCCCGCATTTGTAAGGTGTAACAATAAAGCTCACGGATTATAAATAACATAGAAGAAAACGTCTTTTTCATCGAACAGTAAGTCGATTCCCCGGCTTCCCAAAACCCTTGTTGCCATTGTAATTTCAAATACTCTGCTTCTGGATCGGACCTTCCTAAACCCGTGTTAAATCCCTGGTTGGTTTGGTCAATGTCGTCTGATAAGTAGAACCCTAGGGACAAGTCTTTTATATTTTTGAAAAATTCTTCATCCGAAAAATCGTTTAAACAAGCTCTTGTTGAAGTCGTGGATTTTGGGTTGAAGAACTCCCAAGATTGGGACCGAGGGATAGTGGTGGCATGAGAACCGAAAAGAGCAGACCGATTTAGCCTTGGAAGTAGGGATTTCAAAACAAGCGAAGCGTCGGAACGACACCGTCTTCGTAGGGAAGATAAAGAGGTTGCCGAAGACAAAGAGAAAGACGGAGATTGGGGAATATTTGGATTTGAAAATTTTAAACAAGGCGTTGCTGCTACTTTCAAAACCATTTATTAGAACTCGGCTTAAGAAGTTTGTCTTTTTTGTTTTGCCGGCCGAAGAAGAAGAAAGTCCGTCGAAGTTTATCAGGAAGAAGAAACAGAGCTCCAATTATTTATAAGACAAAGCTCTTTTGCCTTTTTTTCGTATGTCAAACAGAAAACCCAAACACAAGAATACATGCTATATGTGAGTTCAAAGGATGAAACGGCCTAAGTCGGTTAAAAAAGCTTAAAGAGTTGACATAATATAGAATTTCTTCTACGGGGAGATCCGGTTACCTGTTTGCTTTCAACAGCAGGTAGTCTTGGTCATTTAACGTTTATTTTTTTTTTTTCTAAAATAACCACCACCATTTATTATCTTCGTCTATTGATTCAAAATATACAATTTTATATATGCAAATAGATCTAGAAATTAATAATTGAACGTGTCTCGTCCTGCGTACAGATATGGAGTTGTGGCATCCGTTTAAATATGCAACATTTTCATGCAGTCGTCTTTTTGTTTTTCCGCCGACTTGTTTTCTTCTCAGTCCCCTTGGTAGTAAATTTTCCTGTTGACTACCCAGTAAGTGATTTCTTTCAACTCCCCACTGATGGCTACACTCGAGATTTTATTTTCAAATTGGGTCCTAAACGATGGAATTTTTGTGAACAAAACTAACAAACTGGGGTCTCAACTTAACGTGCTTTGGTTGAATTCTCAAGTGGTGGATATACATGGAAACATCAATTTCGCACTATATTCTCGTACAAAAATTATTAAGTAAATCATGTTTACATCATTATTTATGATTCTGATCAGTTAAATTTATTTATCTTAATTTTTTAAGATAAATTATTACTTCTTTCTTACATAATTAATAGATGAGTAATTATTAAATAATTATTTAAAGATGAACGGTACAAATTATTTAAAGCATAAATAACATGATAATCTAAAAGAACCAGCTAGATGAGAAATAACTGAAAACATCTATTATCACCTTTAGTTTTGTCTTTATTGGTAATAAATGAATAAAGAAATGATGTGAAAAATGAAGACTTTAGAGTGCTCATCACTTTTATTAATCAAGTTGTAATATCCTCACTAGGAGAACCAGCTATAAATACAAGAGGTCGATTGTCAAGTTAGTTAAGAAGTAGTCTAAAAGAATCCTAACCACTTGTATAACCGGATTTAACAATCTAATAAGAGGTGCGGTACAAGTTTAACCAAAACTATGCACTCATTGATTCAAAACAAAACATGTGATTTCTTATATATTCTAAACACTTTATTCTAATATTCTCCCTACTACTTGTACTACTTTGATGAAGACTTGACGAAAATTGGATAAAGATTTGGAGAAGATTCCTTACGCGTTCCAAACAAAGATGTTGAACATTTTTAGCCTAAAACACCAAAAAACAAACCAGAAAGAACAAAAAACAAACATAAACTCCTTGTATGTAAGATCAAACCTCTTTACATGACGCATTAGATTCTTGTAGAGACACAACAGAAAGTTTTAAACGATGTCGACAAAATAAAGAAGCAGAGAGAGGCTTAGTAAGTATGTCTGTAATTTGTTCATAAGCAAGTACTTCATTCACACATAATTTGTTTGCAACAACCTTCTCGCGAACAAAGAAAAGATCAAGCTCAACATGCTTGAACTTTAAGTGCAAGACATGATTAGAAGAGACTGCTACAACACTAGTATTATCACACCAAAGAGTGGGTGTCCTTTCTAGCTTAACCCCAAGCTCACTAAGCAAGGACTATAACCAAATAATTTTAGTAGTAGCACATGATACACTTTGATACTCAGCTTCAGCAGTGGAGCGAGCTACAACCTATTGCTTGCTTGAGCTCCAAGATACTAGATTACCACAAAAATAGAGACAATATCCTGAAGTAGAGCTCCTATCATCAAAATCGGTTCCTCAATTTGCATCAGAAAAACCAATTAGATTTATAAACGAACTAGCAGAGAAGAAAAGACCAAAGTTAAGAGTACCTTAAAGATAACGCAAAATTATTTTAAAAGCAAGGAGATGAACATCATTAGGGCTCTACATAAACTGACAAACCTTATTCACATCAAAAGCTATATCTAGAAGGGTAAGAACAATATATTGGAGTACCCCTACAATACTTCGATATTCAGCCACAATATTAATAGGGCTACTGTCAGAACAAGATAGTTGACAATTAGATATCATGGGAGGTTGGTAGGCTCTTAGCATTATCTAAACCACACCGTTTGAACAGCTCTAAAATAAACTTCCTTTGATTTATGAGTAGACCGGTAGAAGTATAATGCATTTCCAAACCCAAAAACTATGTAAGTATACCAATATCTTTAAGTGAAAATACCTTGTTCAGATTTTTCAAAATATGTTGAACTCCATTGTTGTTATCCCCTGTGATAATAACATCATCAACGTACACAATAAGATAAATCACACAAAAATTTTTACGTTTAATAAACAAGGATGCATCACTCTTGGTGAGAGTGAACCCAATTGACAGTAAGTAATCTTTTAGCTTGTCAAACCAAACCCGAGGTGCTTGTTTAAGATCATACAAAGCTTTATGTAACTTACACACTAATGGAGTATTTGAACCTTACTTGTTGCTCATATCCTGGAGGTTGGGTCATATAAACCTCTTACATTAAATCACCATTTTAAAAGGCATTGTTTATGTCTACTTGCCTCAAGACCCATCCTTTTGTAATAGCTAATGAGATGATTACTCGAATAGTGACATGTTTAATCACAGGGCTGAAAACCTCATGAAAATCAACATCAGACTCTTGTAGATATCCCCTTGCAACCAGTCTAGCTTTATATTTAGCCACAAACCCTTCAGGATTTCTTTTTATTTTGAAAATCCACTTACAGCTAACAACCTTTCTATTTGGAGGCAAGGGAACAAAAAATCAAGTCTTATTTGCCATCAAAGCATCATATTCAGATTGGGAAACAGTTTTCCAATGCAAACTGCTCATAGCTTCTTTAATGCTTGTAGGTTCTTTCTCTTCTTTTGATACTTGAAGCTGAAAAACCTTGGGTTTTTGTATCCGATTATTGTTACGAGTTATCATGGGATGTGTATTTCTCCTAATTGGAGGAACATAAATTTCTTCTCAAAGTGAGTTGTGAACTCCTTAGGAGGAAGACATGGACTTTCTTATTGAGAATGATTTATTGTAGTTTCTCTTTGCTCTTGAAGATTAAACGTATGCCTTTCACCAAAGTCAAAACAATTATTGTCAAGAGTGTAAGGATCTTGAGAAAAACCAGATTCATCATTATTATAGCGACCTTTTTTTAAAAATAATTTAAAAATGTTGTTTAAAAATGTTTTTGGCGGGTGATTTTGAAAATCCAGTATCCGAGAAGATGACACTTGAAGAAAAGGATGTCACTCCTATTGGTATACCGTTAAAATTTGAAAATTAGTTAAGTGGAGTCGCCACCGGTCACTTTGGTAGACCGGACACCATAAAAATTTAACCAGAGATTTAAAATATTCTAGGTTCGGGAGTTAGTTACATGTAGGGAAGGATTAACAGCCTCACAACACCCATAAATTGGTACCTAAAGGTTCGCATCATAATTTTTAAGAAAAATATAAAATTCGAATTAATTTAATTTTTAATTTTAAAATGTTTATTTAAGACCTATATCCACGATAATTCAAATAAGATAATACCCGGAGACCGGGATGCTACTACCAGCAGAATATATCGGAACAATAAAGTCTATCAAAAACGTGCGATAACAATAATAAATAAAATCAGAACGTAATAATATAAACAAAGTTATAAAAAGATTAATAAAAATAATAATTATAATAATAATTAATATGGGTCCATCTGAAAAAACAAAAAAATATAAGGTTAATAAAGCAAAATTAAGGACTAACAAAATATGAAAATATAGGGCGTAATCATAAGAACAATGAGTAAAATTGAAAGAGGATACAATGAGTAAAATTGAAAGAGGATACAAACTAGAGTGCTAGAACGTAAAGCTACTCAGAAGTCAGGGACCACACATGCAATTTCCTCACTTTTTCAGGTTACCAGCGGGTTTGGGTCTCTGGAACGGGTCTGGTATGCGGGTCAAGGACTCAAAACGACATCGTTTTGGGCTCAATAAACCGGCACCAAAACGACACCGTTTGGTGTGGGACATAAATACCAAAATATAATTTTTTTGTTGATATTCTTCACTTGTTCTCTTCTTCAGTTTAACAAGGTTTAGAGCCTCAAAGGCTCTCTGGTTTTCTCCAGACTCCGGTGGTCGGCCGTCTCTCGTGCCGCCGTGGACTGTCGTCGGCCGCCGCACTGGTCGCCATCGTCATCATTGAAAAGTGAAAAGGAGGAAACTTTCCGAAGTTTTTGAATATGGAGAGCACCAATCCGAGCTCGGATTTTCAAAAGAACAACCACACGAGGCTATATCTGAGAGATAAGTTTCGAATCTATTTTTTTTTACCTTTTTATTTCAGTTTTTTACTTACGATTTCTTTCATTTTTCCGATCTTGTTTCGATTTGGTGGTGTTTGGTTGCTCTGTTTTTTTCTTTATCCGAATATCCTTTTTTCATTCAAATCTCGTGAAAAATACAAGATTTTGATTCCATCTTATATATCCGGATTTTTACAATATAATAACATAAAATCTCCTTTTCAGATCTAATTTGCTTTTATTTACAGGTGAAATATGGTGGAGCCACGTGATTTGGGCGGTGGGTGCAAGCTAAGGGTGATGGCAGTCTATCTGGATCAATAGAAGAGCAAGTGACCAACACGCGCGATTCAAAGCGTCGCGCGTGATCGTCATGCGCCGGTGACCGAAAAACACAGGGGCAGCGGCGACGGCGGTTGACAAAGGTGGGTAGTATTAGGGTTAACATTTTAGGGTTTACTGGATTGAGTTGTAAGTTTGGTAATGGATTAATGATTCTGTTGGGCCTGTTGGGCTAATGTATTTGTGTATTGGATTTGGTTATAATAAAATGGGTTATTACAGTTGTCCCTCTTTGCTTATTATTGTGTAATGACAATAGAGCAAAGATAAAGAATAACCCATTTCATCTAGCATGGTTTAAGGGTTCTTTTTTGGTAAGGTTGGGTTCTTTTTGGTAAGGTTGGGGTTCTTTTGGTAAGTTTGATTTTCTTTTTGGGTAAGGTTGTGGTTCTTTCGGTAAGGTTTAGGCCTTTTTGGTAAAGTTGGGGTTTTTCTGGACACCGCTTCTTTTACTAGAGTTTTGACTTGATCTACTCCACCACTATTGTCAGCAAAATCTTTAAAATGAGGAGATCCGTTGAGGAGAACAAAGCTAAGGTTAATCCATTGAAGAAAGCAAAAAATGAACTTGGCTTGCTATGACACTGACGACACTGCAATACCTGGAGAAAACTTGGCCTAGCTGCAACACTGACGAAGAGGCAAGGTTTGCAATATTTGATTCAGCTGCAACACTAACGATAAGGCAGGATCGAAAGGGTAAGGCTCTGACAATAGATCTAGCTGCATTACCGACGATGAGACGAGATCGAATGATGAAAACTCTGATATCTGATCCAGTTACAACACTGACGAAGAGATAAGATCAAATTATAAAAACTCTGATATGTGATCCAGTTGCAACATTGAAGAAGAGACAGGATCGGAGAGCAAAAATTTCGATGTTTGATATACCTGCAAGGAAGCATGGTTTGACATATTTTCTCTTTTTTCCTTTTTCTCTTTTTTCATTTTCTTTCTTTTTCTCTTTTTTTATATAGTAAATATCCGCAAGTAAGAAAATTTGGACTAGTTGTACCATCAATGGTAAAACGAGACCGATCAAAATTGAGATATGCTTATTCCATGAACGGCAAAACGAGATCTTATTGGATTTGGTCCAGCTACAACTCTAACGAAGAGGTAGAACCTGAAGTTTGGTGAAGTTTGACCCATCTAAACACCGACGAAGAGGCAGGGTCTGATGTCAGTAAGGTTGATTCAGCTCAACTCCGATGAAATGGCAGAATCAGATATTTGACCAAGCTACAACTCTGACGAAGAGGCATAGTCTGAAGTCAGTAAAGTTGATCCAGCTACAATACTAACGAAGAGGCAAGATCGAAAAGAATAGTTTTGCCCAGCTACAACACCGACGAAGAGGCAGAACCGACGAAGAGTCAGGGTCTGATGTCAGTAAAGTTGATTCAGCTCAACTCCGACGAGGAGGAAGAATCAAAGATTAGACCAAGCTACAACTCCGATGAAGAGGTGTGGTCTGAAATCTGTAAGGGGGATCCAGCTATAACACCGACAGAGAGGTAGGATCGCAAAATGGTTTAGCCCAACTACAACACCGATAAAGAGGTAGGACCGAGTTGGATCTATCCGCTCCATCAATTGAGGGGTAAGATCAAGTCTGGATTATACTACGCCATCAACGGAGAAGCATGATTGAATGAGATCTGGCCGCACCATCAATGGGGACAAGATTAAAGTCTGAAAGATTTGAGTATCTGATTTGAAAGTGTCTTCAATTGACATCATGTGTCCTCTTTGCATTTTTCCCAAATGCACAGGGATCAACGAATTTGATTTACCTTTACCGGTAGCCATTTGCTTCGGGCTAGCTGTACCATTCCCCTGGGTACAATCAGTTTGTACCAATTTTGAGATTGGATTTTTCCAAAGGATTTATTTTCCTCCGACCATTCGTAAAAATAGATTTTGATGGACATTTGAATTGTCCTTTGTCTGCTTCTGCATGTCTTTGTTGATTTTTTCATTATTCATTTTTCATTTTTATGTTTTTCATTCATCATTCATTTTTTGTTTTTTCATTTTTTCTCAAAATAACTTTGATTCATATGTACTGTCAGTACAAATATGGAAAAAAGTAAAATCCGCATTAAAGCTTGATCTGCAACATAGTTGTCGGAGGAGCATGATTCTATCAAAAGTGATTTCCCACCAATAACGGATGTGACAGTGGGAAAAAGTTGTTTCTGCTACTCCATGATGGGTAGTCGTGACTTAAAAGCAAAATAAAACATTTGTTAGTTACTGTCCAAAATTTTGAATTTATTACCTGAATATTTATGATTTTCTGCGCTTTTAGCCTCTTAGGGATCAAATGTTAATCATCACGTTGGTGCCCCATGATTGAGGTCTGTCGGTCTCTTTCTCGGACCTGTTTTGTATATACAAAAAATCATGAATGCCCATGACTTGATGCCTAATGCATGCTAAATTTAAATGAATGGTGTGCAAAATGCTTGAATGCATGAATAACATGATTTTTCCAAAGGGTGCCCCTGATTCCACCGATCATAATGGAAGATGCTTGAACATCTCTGATTTGAACTCCTTTCCCGGAATCTTTTTTTTTTCCAGAATGGATTCCCCAAATAATTTTTAACAATCTGAATCTTTAAAGTGCTCAAATTCATATTGTTCACTTTACCCCTTCTTTCTAAAGTTAGGCTGCTTAAAATTCAACCTCAAAGGGTTACACAAGACTTGAACGATAACAAAATATATTCCATTGTAACTTGTAGTTTTGAGCCCTTACAAAATGCTCTCACCGCCATTGAGCTTAGGCTAGTCATATAGTTTACAAAAATATTTCATTGAAAGAGATGAAAACTACAAGGGACCGACTATGATCAAGGTAGAGCAATATCTTAGCCTAGCAGGCATGATTTACTTTTGTACAAAACAAAAAACAACAACACTGTCATTTTCATTTAGTGTCTTCATGTTTTGGAACGGATCCTTGTTCGTGGCCGTCTCAGTTGAGTCATCGAAGCTTAATACTCCAAGCTTGATAAACTTTTCTACCAACTTTTTGAAACCGATACAATTTTCGATTGAATGCCCCACTTGTCCTGCATGGTAATCACATCTTGCATTGGCATCGTACCATTTCAGGAAAAGGGATTGTATCGGAGCTTGGTAGAAGAGTGACACCAGATGGTTATCGCACAACTATTTGTGTAACTCCCTATAAGTAATTGGTATCAGAGTGAACTTTTTCTTTTTATCATTCTTCTTCTGACCGAAATCTTGGTTTGAGGAATTATAGGTACCTGTAGCTGTTGGCTACGTCACCATTACAGGCTTTGAATAATTAACATTGTAGACTTTTGAAAAGTTCACTTCATTGTCCTTCTTCCCATATGTTGCCTTCTATGGGACGAACTTCCACCAGTGTCAATTCTGTCACTCTTAATGACATTCTCGATGAGCTCACCAGATAGTATCAGATCAATAAAATTGGTGGTTGCATTGCCTATGAGGCGATCTAGGATTGGGCCTTCCAAGGTTTGGATGAATATAACCACCGTCTCTTTTTCACTGAGAGAGGGTTGGACTTGTGCTTCTACATCTCTCCAGTGTTGTGCGTATTGTCTGAAGCTTTCATTAGACTTCTATTTCATGTGTTGCAGAGTCCAATGGTCTGGTACCATGTCACTAACATGATTGTATTATGCCAGAAACGCTTTGGCCAGGTCCTTCCATGATTTTATCTGATAACGGCTCAATTGATTATACCATCTAGTGGCGGATCTTGTTAAGCTTTCTTGAAATTAATGTATCAATAACTTATCATCCCTACTATATCTGGTCATCCTTTAACAAAACATTGTAAGATGGGCTCGTGGTTAGCTACTCTCATCATACTTCTCAAATTCTGGGATTTTGAACTTTGGGGGTAACACCAAATCTGGAACAACACTGAGTTCGTTGGCATCGAATCCACTGAAGGTGTATACTATCTCCATGGCTTCTATCTTTTCTTTGATTCGTTTGCAACGCTCCTCAATTTCTTTTAAAGTCTCGATCTTTGGTTTTCTGTTTTCTTCAACTGATCAAGTTCTGAGACAAAGTTTTCGGCTTGATTGCCCCCTGGTTTGGCTTCTGACATGGAGGGTATATTCATACGGCCAAATGTGTCGTTCGGATGCAATGATAGCTTCCCTTTAGAAAGAACCACTTGGGGATGAGCTTCCGATGTTAAGTTATCTTGAGTTGGAGTAAACCCCGGAGGGTATATGGGATCTTCAATCATGTCAGCGGGGTTTACCCCTGGGTTGAAAACAGAAGCATCTTCTTGTTCATGTGGCTTGAGTCCGAGGATGTGTGCTAGTTTTCCGAGCTTTTCTTGTTGAGATCTTGCAATCTGATCTTTCATCTCTTGTCGAGCTTTTGCTAATTGGTCTTTCATTTTTTGTGTTAGATCTGCTTGCAAGTCCTTTTGAGTCTTCTCGATCTTATCTAACCTATCTTCGTTGATCTTTTTCTTCTTGCATCGAGTTCTATAGGGATGTTGAATTGTTGTCTTGTCTAGTATTGCTGAGACAGGTGACCTCAAACATTAGTATTGATGTTTAAAAAATGAATACATGAAAATGCAATAATCAAAATGCGATCATAGTATTTTCAGTATACAATGGATGATTTTGATATGCCATGATGCAACAAAAAAGGAAAAGTGTTAGTTCATATTAAAATAATTGAATAAATAGAATAAAATTTAAACAGATAAGAAACTGTACATAACCAACATATAAAGGCACCCAAGCCTAAAAAGGTTACCGTTAAACGGACAGAGTTTCACATGGCTCTAAGGCTCACTATATGCGATTTGGTTCTAGAGTATCGGTACCCGAACTGTCGCCAGGACATCGATTCGGGGGAATATGACCCTTATTTATACGGAGGTGAGAACCCCACAACATATAATGACTAAAATTCCGGAAATAAATTACAATACTATACGAAGGTGAAAACCCCACGAAGCGTTGTAATCATTCTCACTTACGGGTTCTTAATCTAATGTGATGAAAATTAAAAATTAATTTAATTTGAATTTTTCATTTTCTTAAAAATTATGATGCGAACCGGACTAAGGCCTAACTCATTTTTGAAAATTTCGTCCCTAGCAGAGTCGCTATCTGTAGCGACCTTATTTTAAAAATAATTTAAAATTATTGTTTGAAAACGTTTTTGGCGGGTGATTTTGAAAATTCGGTATCCGAGAAGATGACACCTGAAGAACAGGATGTCACTCCTAATGGTATATCATTAAAATTTGGAAATTAGTTAAGTGGAGTCGCCACCGGTCACTTTAGTAGACCGGACACCCTTAAAAATTTAACCAGAGATTCGAAATGGTTTGGTTTCGGGAGTTGGTTACATGTAGGGAAGGATTAGCACCCCCACAACGCCCATAAATTAGTACCTAAAGGTTCGCATCATAATTTTTAAGAAAATATAAAATTCGAATTAATTTAATTTTTAATTTTAAAATGCATATTTAAGACCTATATCCACGATAATTAGAAGATGATAACACCCGGAGACCGGGATACTACTACCAGCAGAATATATCAGAACAATAAAGTCTAGCAAAAACGTGCGATAACAATAATAAATAAAATCAAAACGTAGTACTATAAACAAAGTTATAAAAAAGATTAATAATAATAATAATTATAATAATAATATTAATATGGGTCCATATGCAAAAAAACAAAAATATAAGGTTAATATAGCAAAATTAAGGACTAAATTTAACAAAATACGAAAATATAGGACTTAATCATAAAAACAGTGAGTAAAATTGAAGAGGATGCAAACTGGAGTGCTAGAACGCGAAGCTACTGAGAAGTCAGGGACCACGCATGCAATTTCCCCACTTTGTTAGGTTAACAGCGGGTTTGGGTCTCTAGAACGGGTCTAGTATACAGGTCAAGGACTCAAAACGACATCGTTTTCTCTATTTGGTGTGGTCACCCGATGAACCGACTCCAAAACGACACCGTTTGGTGTGGGACATAAATACCAAAATAATAATTTTTTTTGTTGATATTCTTCATTTGTTCTCTTCTTCAGTTTAACAAGGTATAAGGCTCTCTGGTTTTCTCCAGACTCCGGTGGTCGGTCGTCTCTCGTGCCGCCGTAGATTTTCGCCGGCCACCGTCGCTGACGTCGAAAAGTGAAAAGGAGGATACTTTCCGATGCTTTTGAACGTGGAGAACATAAATTCGAGCTCGGATTTTCAAAAGAACAACCACACGAGGCTAGATCTGAGAGATAAGTTTCGAATCTAATTTTTTTTTACCTTTTTATTTTGTTTTTTTGTTTCCGATTTCTTTCCTTTTTTCGATCTTGTTTTGATTTGGTGGTGTTTGGTTGCTCTGGTATTTTCTTTGTTCGAATATCCCCATTTTTCATTCAAATCTCATGAAAAATACAAGATTTTGATTCCGATTTATATATCCAGATTTTTACAATATAATAACATAAAATCTCCTTTTTCAGATCTGATTTGCTTTTATTTTGTAGGTGAAAGGCGGTGGAGCCACGTGATTTGGGCGGTGGGTGTAGGTTCAGGGTGATGTTCGTCCATCCGGATCAATAGAAGAACGCGTGACCACCATGCGCGATTCAAAGCGTCACGCGTGATTGTCACGCGCCGGTGATCGAAAAGCAAAGTGGCAGCAGTGGCGGCGGCTGACAAAGGTGGGATGTATTAGGGTTAATATTTTAGGGTTTATTGGATTGGGTTGTAAGTTGGATAATGGATTAAGGATTCTGTTGGTCCTGTTGGGCTAATGTATTTGTGTATTGGATTTGGTTATAATAAAATGGGTTTGGTTTTTTTATTGGATTTAGCCGAAATGGGTTATTACAATTACGTGAAACATCTTGAATTCCATGCAATTCATAAAGAATATTGTCTAAATTATTATAAATAAACCATCAGTGATGGAGGCTATGGAGTGCTTATTAATTCCTCCTTTGTCAGATTGTAATATTTAATATATCGATCCCACGAAGACTAAGTTGATTCTACTACTTCTTATAACTTAACTATAGAAAATAAAAACACAAGTGATTGATGGATTGAATTAACTAAATTAATGAAACTATACTAAGTTATAGAAAGATAATAATAAAAAAGACGAGGTTAGATTGAATGCTTTGTAGAGGAGAATCCAGTTATATTTTCAATCTACTTATTAATGCAATGGGTTGAATTGCTGCCTCGGCGGATCGCATAAAGGGTCACCGCAGCTGCCTAAGCAGGATTATACCTTGTCGACAATTCAACTTTTCATAGTTCGATAGAGCAACCTTATATGTCTTCTTCCTTATCCCTAAGCGAAGAGAACTATTGAAACCTCTGTGTCTTGATGATATCTCCCGGCGTTAACCAAGGGTGGATAACAACTTTACATACATCTTGTTAGTCGTTGAAATCCTAACCGGATTAGTTAATGCCCTTGAGAAAAGACCGTATTCTCTCATTTCATGAGCCTAAATCTTCCGATATTAGACAAATGGATATTTCTTTACATACTTATCATCTCGAGCTCATATACAAAGAAAGTTAAGTACCCAGAAAGAATAAACTATGGAATAAGTTTTGCATTAATAAATATCAATAACAATGTAACCTTCCTCTCCACCTACTCCACAACAATCTAGACCTCCAAGGGAGTTTAGAACATATTGTGGTCGGAGGCTAAGGATATGTTATGTGTGAGAACTGACTTCTCTCCTCTAACCTAAACCTAACAAGTGCCTTATATAGGTCAAGCCCTAAATTAACCTTTCCATGCAAGGAAGGTGTTCTAAACAGGAAAGAAATCTAATTCCTAATTAAACTATATTAAATTAATCTTATTTCCTAAAATATATCTTCCCGTAGTTTGGCTTAGGCTTAACCTCCTAACTGAGTCAACTTCTTTCTTTTTCTCTTTTTCCTTTAATTTCAATATCTTTTCTTCTTGTTGAGCATCACTTGTCGTCTTTTATGCTGTCACGACAGTCTTCAGAACGTTGTCGTGGCGGATGCTTCATCTGAAATTTAGCATCTACTGTCTTCTTTGGCTCTTTCTGTGATCTAGTTTCCTGTCTAAGAAAGAAAACTATCAAACATATATGTTTTATGCCAATTAATAGATAAATTCATGAAGTTAGTGATTAGATGCTGAAATTTGAGAAATAACCGAAAATATCTATTATCGCCTTTAATGTTGTCTTTATTGGCAATAAATGAGTGGAGAAATATTGTGAAAATGAGGATTTTGAGTGCTCATCAATCAGCTACTGAGACATTCTGGTCAGTCTGATCAACTTCAAAATATCTTCCAGGAAGCAAAATATTTTCAAGATGTATACTGTGATTTGGTAGATTCTGATCTGCTTCTCTTAATAGGACAGAAACATGATTTGGAACTAATAGGGAACCTTCAAATGTTATACAAATGTTGGGAGAGTGGGGAGTGATGAGTGCCTAAAAGTCAGTTATTTACTAACCTTCTCATGGTATTTTATACATCTATTATACACCAACTTGAACCGAATTATGAACTCTTTGCGAAAATATCGGAGTTTGCTTATTCTTTGCCATTCCTTGTTCTTACATTCAAGCTCGAGAGAGAAGTTTGTGAGTAATCCATTTATCTAATATCGAGAGAGTTAGATTCACGGAAAGAATAAGTACGGTGTTTCAATCGGGAAACACTAACTCGGCTAGAGATAGGTTAAGAGTTTTAGCGGCTAAGAGAAGTGTGAGATTGGTTGGTGATTATAATTGATTCACGCTGAGAGGTGATGAGTTCCTAAAAGGCAGTTATTTACTACCCTTCCCATGGTACTTTATGCATCTATTATACACCAACTTGAACCGAAATATGGACTCTTTGCACAAATATTGGATATTCCGTTATCATTACTTATAAAGTCAACATTTATAGAGAATGTAGATATTATTAAATATTCTATATATGCAGGAATATCAAGGGCTGAAGCAGTAGTGAAGTAGTGTTACGGCCGAGGCAGAAGACATGGCCGTAGTAGAATCCAGTGTGGCAGCATCAACAATGGAGGTGCATGGAAAGATAAAAATATAGAGAATATTCTGGAACACGTAGCACATCAATTGGACCAGGCTAGCGCGCTAAAAGCCCAATTCAAAGACCAAACGGGAAAACCCTTCTAGAAGGCGACAAACTTGGAAATATCAGATTCCTTGAAGAAGACTTGTTCCCTACTCCAAGTTGAAGTCTATTTAGGAAAGGTTTACCCTAGGTTAAGACTATAAATACCCTAGCCGACCATATTGTTTAAGAGAGCCGATTTTTAGAGAAACCCTTCCTCCCTAAGAATTGTACTTAACGATAATATGTTCTAAACTTCTTAGGGATAGGTGAAGGTTGTCGATATTAGTGAGAAAAGATTGATCTTGTATCTTTGTTCTTATGCAATAATAATATCAAAGTTTACTTATCCTATTTCTATTCTTTGTTCTTGCATTTAAGCTCGAGAGGGAAGTTTGCAAGTAATCTATTTATCTAGCATCGAGAGGTGTAGATTCACGAAACTGATAAATACGGTATTGTAGAAACTAACTCGACCTAGACTCTTTGGAATCCCAGGAGATAGGTTAAGAGTTTCAGCAGCTAAAAGAAGTGTTGGATTGATTGGTGGTTATCGTTGATTTACGCCGAGAGGTATCGTCAAGGAATGGTCATCAACAACACTTTGACTTAAAGATGAGCTGAGTCACTTACGGACACTTTGCTGAACTTTGATGCTTCTGCCCAAGAGCAAGAGATTGTCGCGGCAGAGGAACACCAATGTTGCCAAGGCGGTATCTGCAGTACTGTCGAAGCATTTTTGTGTGATTGCATTGGACAAGAAGAAGATCAATTGAATCCACTAATTGACGCAACTAGATCTTACCCACTTTCTCTATAATCTTTCTCAACCTTTTATTTTATGTTTTGTTATTTAATTATTTAGTTAGTTAAACAAATCAACTTATTTGTGTTTTTACTTTCTTTTCAGTAGCAAGGGAACAAGAGGAAACATATTAAGTATACCAATCCCTGTGGAGACGATATACGATATACTAATCATTTTATTACTTGACGACGTATACACTTGCACTCAAATTGCGCTTATACCACACGCATCAAGAGGTATCATCAAAGATTAATCATCAACAGTACTTCGACTTAGAGATAAGCGGAGGTACTAATGGAAACTTTACCAAATTTTGATAAAGTCTTCCCAAGAGCAAGAGATTGTCGCGGCAGACAAGCATCATAGCTGTCGAGGCAGTAATCTACAATACTGCAGAGGTAGTGTTGTGCGATTCCATTGAGCAGAAATAAGTCAATTGAATTTACTGTACAATACAACTGGATCCTGACCACTTCTCTATTTGTTTTTCCTTATTATTTAGTTTTCTTTATTTAGTTCAATCTCAACCCAATCATTTGTGTTTTTATTTTTTTCTTTATAGAGCAAGAAGATTAAAGAAAGCATATTAAGTAGATCAATCTCTATGGAGACGATACACGATTTACTCATCACTTTATTACTTGGCGACGTGTTCACTTGCACTAAATTGTGCATATTTAGCACGCATCACTCTAGAGAATGAAATTATTTTCAGAAAGTTTAACGATTTCATGTTTAGGAAGGTGTTGTACAACAGTCACATTCACAGAGGAGTTTAGACTCGATTCAGAGACTTTATTGGAAACCATTGATACAAACCAACAAAAAGATTGTATGCCATCAAAACACAAAGTACTGCAATCAAACACTAGGCTGATACAACAACCTAATGCCCACAGGAGAAAAGGATCACAGAAACACCTAACCGATCACTAGTTTGCTCTTTCTACTAAGAGTCATTACGAGTTAAACTTCCTTATAATCAAAATTATTTTTGTTAAGAAATAAGAACTTAACCCTGTAAGGAGAAACGAGCAAAGTTTCAAAAGGTCATACCATAGTCATAAGATAATCACTATCTGTGTAAACAAAAATATATATCAAAAGTCGACACAATGAGTAGTAGAGATACAGCGAAAGTCTAGAAGAACCGTTCTTGGTAATGATACCATGTTAGGATTCTCTCACTGAAGCTAAGTGGTTGAAAAGAGAAAAAGGGAGCCAATACTCTCGGGAAACTTTTATTAATCAAGCTGTAATATCCTCACTAGGAGAACCAACTATATATAAAAGAGGTCGATTGTCAAGTTAGTTAAGAAGTAGTCTAACAGAATCCTAACCACTTCTATAACTGACTTTAATAATCTAATCAGAGGTGCAGTACAAGCTTAACCAAAATTATGCGCTCACTGATTCAAAACAAAACATTTGATTTCTTATATATTCTAAACACTTTATTCTAATAACTTCATTCATGTAATGTGAAGTTTTATCCTGGAAAAAAAAAGAAAGAAAGATGATAATATGAACACTGTGATTTTAATAATTTATTAAAAAAGAAACAAAAAAACAAACCTGTTGGGTAATGGGTAAAGGCAACAAGCAATTTCAAGAAGATTAAATTCAAGGTCCATTGGAACTCTCAGAATCCATCCAACTACAACACACAAGGAGCCTCAAACACACACATACGTATATGATACTTGATTTGTTACAACGGATTGAGAGATGACATCTTAAAAGATGTTTTTGAGTTGGTTTGGATCTTACAGCAAACATAGACATTTGAGTTCAGAACCTAGAGAAATGTCCTGAAATAGGTCTCACACACATAATGAAGTTATGCAGAGATAATTTAACATAAAATAAACATGAATTTGGGGGGTTTACCGATTTATTCTTGAAAGAGAATGTAACTCCCAACCCGAATGTCACATTGGTCCTTTGACCCAAAACCCGTATCTTAAAAATTTTCTTTAAAAGTCCAACAAGTAACCAAATCCAAGTCCAACTTGATTCATAAAATTCAAAAACGAGTTAAAACATAAGCCCAAAATAGTTTAAAGAATCGGAGCTCCAAAATTATTATAGACCATTTAAAAACATTCGATCCAATTAAAAATAATAGAGTTACAAATTACAAATAGGGTTCAACATAGTACTATGACCACTACATCTAATAATTGTACTCTGACAACTCGGTCGATGCTGAAAGTCCAAACCTTGATGGTGCTCCACGAAACCCGCTTCACCTAACCTACGCATGAAAACAGATTTCGAATGCTGAGCCACACAAGCTCAGTGTATACGCCAAACTCGGCCAACATCATGCATATCAAAGCAGTAAAGCATGACATATAAATCACATGCATGGTATGATGGTCTAGCATGTTTGCCTAACACATGGCATAAAAAATGTATATTATCGCACACAGCATATACAAATCAATCAGATCACATAAAGTAGTGAGGCCCTCGTCCATACAGCATCGGGATCCTACACTCAAGATTGAGGTTGCCCTCAAATCCTATGCCCAGAATGTTATATCGGATATCTACGAACGAGGCCGCCCAACCAACCTCATGCTCGGAATATTACATCGAACATCTTCGAGTGAGGCCGTCCAACACTCGGAATAAAGGTCTTCAATCATCACTCGGCATGTTACATCGGATGGCCTTCAACGTGTTGCAACACTTATGGATATCCGGATTTCCAACACTCAAAGACTCAAACCACACAATGATCCACCTAGGATCCATCATAGCAAGACATATTAACCCTTATCATACTTAAGTCTTTCGGGGTCATGATTATCAACCTTAGTTCGACGGTTCATTTCATAGTTTTTAGCTTAAGGTAATTATTTACTAAGAAACATCGAGCCCAAAACTCTACCCATATTGGTCAAAATACATAGGGGTATCGATACCCTTAGGTAGGGTACCGAAACACCCTGTATCGATACCCATCCAAAGAGGGTATCGAACACGTAGGTATCGATACTAGTATCAATACCGTTGACCAACTTTAAAAGTCAATAAAAGGGGAGAACCCGTTTTGATACAGGTATCGATACAAAAAGTTTATGGACTCCCTCGGTATCGAAACAAGGTTCTATACCCCTGAACAACAATTCAAAATGCTCTCATGGGTATCGATATTGGTAGCCCAAGTATCGATACCCCCTATACTAAGGACGGGTCTGTACATAGAAATTCTAGATTTTCGTCCCTAAACCTCACCTAAACGATTCCATAGTTCTCCTACTCATTTCTAAGTGTATTTAGGATGTTTTAATATCAATTTCCAACCATTTTGCGCATACTCTCGGATTTCACCATTAATGACCCATTTTCAAGCAAACCAAGCAAGACAATACACATACATGATTTTTCTATATGCTATGAATTATACCATGAATGGATGATGAAGAAAGAGTTGGGAGTACCAACCTTAGCAAGCTACAACAACCCAAGAAAGCTCCACACCTCATCAAGCTCTTCTCCCTCCTAAGCTTGAGGATGGGTCTTCCACTTATTTCTCTACAAAGGGAAGGTTAACAACAACTTAGAACTATCCTAGAATGATCCTCAAAGCTTAAAAACACTAAGAAAAACTGGATTTAAGCCCTCCAAAAGTCAAACCCGAACTCAACTCAAAACCCCTTTTAAACCTCCATCTCCATCAAACCTATACATTCTTACCTTGTTTAAAAGATCTCTAACAACCCCAAAACTTTATCTCTTACACCAAAACGAGATTTCAACTCTAAACTCTCAAGATCTTACCTTTGTTCTTGGGGTTAGATGGGAAAAAGATGAAGAATAAGAGAAGAAGGGGAAATGACTTCACCCTCTGATTTTCTGCAGAGAAAATCAATACCCCTCGCCAAAGAAACTCAACTTCATCCAAAAAGGCTATTATAAGAATGCCCCCAACTCAACTTCTAAAACCCAACAACTCTAAAGGCCCAGCAATCCTAAAACCACAAAACCCAGGCCCAAAGCTAAGGCCCAATGTCCTGGGTTAACCCGACCCTCGGATCAGAATCCGGGTCGTGGGCAAGTACTAGTCTAACACCTATATAACATACTAGACTCCTCCGTGGACTCCTAGAACCGACTCAGCCTGGGCTCTGATACTACTAAATGTAACACCCAACCCGAATGTCACATTGGGCCTCCGACCCAACTCCGTATCTCAAAAATTTTCTTTAAAATTCCAACAAGTAACCAAATCCAAGTCCAACTTGATTCATAAAATTCAAAAATGATTTAAAACATAAGCCCAAAATAGTTTAAAGAATCGGAGATCCAAAATTATTACAGACCATTTAAAAACATTCGACCCAATTAAAAATAACAGAGTTACAAATTACAAATAGGGTTCAACATAGTACTATGACCACTACATATAATAACTGTACTCTGATAAGTCGGTCGATGCTGAAAGTCTAAACCTTGATGGTGCTCCACGAAACCCGCTTCACCTAACCTACGCACGAAAATAGATTTTGAACGCTGAGTCACACAAGCTCAGTGGATACGCCAAACTCGACCAACATCATGCATATCAAAGCAATAAAGCATGACATATAAATCATATGCATGGTATGATGGTCTAGCATGCTTGCCTAACACATGGCATAAAAGAGATGTATATTATCGCACACAGCATATACAAATCAATCAGATCACACAAGATAGTGAGGCTTGCGTCCATACAGCATTGGCATCCTACACTCAGGATTGAGGCTGCCCTCAAATCCTATGCCCGGAATGTTACATTGGACATCTTCGAATGAGGCCGTCCAACATTCGGAAAGGGGTGGAGGCCGCCCAACCAACCCCATGCTCGGAATGTTACATCGAACATCTTTGAGTGAGGCCATCCAACACTCGGAATAAAGGTCTTCAATCATCACCCGGCATTTTACACCGGATGACCTTCAACGTGTTGTAACACTTACGGATATCTAGATTTCCAACACTCAAGCATTCAAACCACACAATGATCCACCTAGGATCCATCACAGCAAGACATATTAACCCTTATCATACTTAAGTCTTTCGGGGTCATGATTATCAACTTTAGTTCGACAATTCATTTCATAGCTTTTAGATTAAGGTAATTATTTACTAAGAAACATCGAGCCCAAAACTCTACCCATCTTGGTCAAAATACACAAGGGTATCGATACCCTTAGATAGGGTATCGAAACACCCTGTATCGATACCCACCCAAAGAGGGTACGAACACGTAGGTATCAATATCAGTATTGATACCGTTGACCAACTTTAAAAAGTCAACAAAAGAGGAAAACCCGTTTTGATACAGGTATCGATACAAAAAGTTTTTGGACTCCCTCGGTATCAAAACAGGGTTCGATACCCCTGAACAACAAGCCAAAATGGTCTTATGGGTATCGATATCGGTAGCCCGAGTATCGATACCCCCTGCACTAAAGACGGGTCTGTACTTAGAAATTCTAGAGTTTCGTCTCCAAACCTCACCTAAACGATTCCATAGTTCTCCTAATCATTTCTAAGTTTATTTAGGATGTTTTAATATCAATTTCCAACCATTTTGCGCATACTCTCGGATTTCACCATTAATGACCCATTTTTAAGCAAACCAAGCAAGACAACACACATACATGATTTTTATATATACTATGCATTCTATCATGAATGGATGATGAAGAAAGAGTTGGGAGTACCAACCTTAGCAAGCTACAGCAACCCAAGCAAGCTCCACACCTCTTTAAGCTCTTCCCCCTCCTAAGCTTGAGGATGGGTCTTCCATTTATTTCTCTACAAAGGGAAGGTTAACAACAACTTAGAACCGTCATAGAATGACCCTCAAAGCTTAAAAACACTAAGAAAAACTGTATTTAAGCCCTCCAAAAGTCAAACCTGAACTCAACTCAAAACTCCTCTTAAACCTCCATCTCCATCAAACCTATACATTCTTACCTTGTTTAAAAGATCTCTAGCAACTTTACAACTTTCTCTCTTGCACCAAAATGGGATTTCAACTCTAAACTCTCAAGATCTAACCTTTGTTCTTGGGGTTAGATGAGAAAAAGATGAAGAATAAGAGAAGAAGGGGAAATGACTTCACCCTCTGATTTTCTGCAGAGAAAATCAATACCCCTCCCCAAAGAAACTCAACTTCATCCAAAAAGGCAATTACAAGAATATCCCCAACTCAACTTCTAAAATCTAACATCTCTCAAGGCCCAACAAGCCCAAAACCACAAAACCCAGGCCCAAAGCTAAGGCCCAATGTCCTAGGTTAACCCAACTCTCGGATTCGAATCCAGGTTGTTACAGAGAAAATAATAGATCCAGCATATTCAGTAACATTCCCCACTATCGGTATCAAAAGTAGGCTAATAAAGCTAATGGAAATTCCCAAAGTTTTTGATGCAACCTAATATCATACATCAACAAACAATTCAATCACTATAGCTATATATGTATATAGAATACATGATGTACCCAAGAGCAGAGCTAGACAATTATTTAAGGGGTGTCAATTTTTTAGTTATATTTAAGGGGTGTCATTTATTTATAAATTAATATTATATTTATATTTTTTAAAAAATTATATATAAAAATCATATAAAAATTATTTATATAATTGGAGACCCTTGTTAAAGTGGCTCTACCCATGGATGTACCTCAACTGTGCCCACTACATACTCAGATACCAAAGCTATAACGAGTGTCATACACCAACCAGATAAACCCACTCCAAAATCTTATCACTGCCTTTTCTTCATAGTTCATCCTGATCCTCACCACCATCCCCTTGAGCATCGAAAATATGTCTATGAGTTTTAAGCTGGAATACGATATATATGATATATGCCATAAGCATAACCACACTACTCGCTCTCGACAACTGAGTGGGGATTCGGCAATCGAAACCCCAGCAGTTTGTGTCGCATATCTGAACATTATATACAATACATAATCCCAAAGCATTAAAAATTTAATATTCTCGAAGTTACAGTATATAGTTTGGAAATAAATAGCTTACTATATCATGTTTGTGCTCTTTTTTGAGATTAGCAAAGGCACCGCAAAGGAGAGAGGTGCTGAGAACAAGGAGCAGATTTGAGAGAACAAAACTCATGAGAGAGTACTTGAGGACGTGGATTTTGTTTTGGTAAAGTGCAAATATTAATGCTATGATCAACTAATCTGTTGCATTTCAACAAGTTGCATTCAGCAGCCCTCCAAATGCAAATATTTTTCAACACATCGTTTTATTTGCTCTCGATATCTTAAAAAAGTTCAGTTATCTTTATCAATATATCTTAAAAAAGTTCAGTTATCTTTATCTTAAAAAAGTGATAAATATTATCAAGTTATCATCTCCTCAGGGATTGGTATACTTAATATGCTTCCTTTGGTCTTCTTGCTCTGTAAAACAAAAGTAAAAACACAAATAAGTTTAAGTGTTGGTTAAAATAAACTAAACTAAATAAGGTGAGATCAAATTTGAGAAAGAGGGCTGGCTCTAGTTGTGTTGTATAGTGGATTTGATTGATCTGCTTTTGTCCAATACAATTGCACTACACTGCCTCGGCAGTACTGCAATTACTATCCTCAATAGCGATAGTGTTCTCTATCGCGGCAATCCCTTACTCTTGGGCAGATTTATCAAAGTTCGGCAAAGTGTCATTTGATGGCTCCGCTTATCCCTAAGTCGAAATACTTCTTTTAGCCACTGAAACTCCAAGCTATCTCTAGGCCGAGTTAGTATCCTCCAATCAAGTTTAATACCGCACTTACTCCTTTCGTGAGTCTAACTCTCCCGAGTCTAGACAAATAGATTACTTACAAACTTCCCTCCCGAGCTAGGATGCAAGAACAAAGAATGGCAAAGAGTAAGCAAACTTTGATATTTTATTGTATTGAAACAAGAAACAAGATTTTTTTTTCAAAATTATGTATCCTTTAACAGATTAACTACGAGTCTCATTCGAATTTGATTGAAAATTAAAATTGGGCATACTTTCTCTTCGATCTTGACCAATTGCCAATTAATAGAAAAAAATTAAAGTTTGCGTAGGTAGATAAAAATGGTTTTTTAGACTTTTTATTTTGATGTATTTTTCATGTAAAAATTCGAAATGGAGATGGATAAATTCTAAACGTAGGAAGACAAAAAAATAGGCAGAGTAATATAATCTCAAAGTACTCCAAAGACTCAAATATAGTAAATCAAGAAGGTGGTAAGACCCTTGCAGAGTTCCCCAACAGCATAGAGCTTGGGAAGCTCGGACCCGATCAAGATCCGAACAACAAGGAGCACCCAACTACTAGACTAGACTATACAATCTCTTCTCACTAATACTTAACAACTTTCACCTAAACCCTAAGAAAGTTTAGAACATGATAGGAAGAATTATTCCTAAGGTAAACTTTCTCAAATTTGGCTCTCCCTAGTCCCTTGGAAGGCTATGCCTTATATAGACTTGGCCTAGGACAAACCTTTCCTAAATAGAGTACAAATTGGAGTACGGAACAAGTTATGTACACAGGTTAAGTACTTCCAAGTTTAATCTTCTAGAAGGTTTCTTTCCCGCGTGACCTTGTCCTTGTGCTTTTGATGTATTATTCAGCTCCGATCCTTAGGCTTCATGTTCAGCAATGTTCTCTATATTTTTCTCTTAAGTTTGCCTGCCATATTGCTTTTTATCTTCTGCTGCCTCGGCGTCAGGTCCTGCCTCGGCCTTATTATGCTGCCTTGACAATATTTGTTCCTATACAAATATGAAAATGTAGTAAAGTATGCATTTTCTACAAATATTATCTTTAATGGCATATTCCCCAAATATATCATATTATATACATGCATTGGTTCAAGTAGGTGTACATTTGATGATAAGTGCCCATGAAAAGTGTGGAAAGTGATAGTGAGTTGAGCATTTATCACACCCCTAAACTCAAACTATTGTTTATCCTCAAGCAATGCAAACCATCAATTTGTCAAACTCTATTCCCTCTTGGTCTTATGTTTCCATCTATTCTCCCCACCATAACTTTGTCTATTTTTAGACTTAACCTTTCGGCTACCTAAGGGTGTACCTAGAAGTCAAACTATAAGGTTAGTGTGTATGTGCATAATCGTGGACAAGTTTGATTAAAGGTCTTCTTAGATAAACTCTAAGTTCAAGATAAATAGACTTGGATTTAGTGTACTCTTCTTATAACAACAATTTCTTGAGCCAATTTTGGGCACCTCAAGTATTGTGTTTTTTACTTCTAAACTCCTTATTTCTTTTGCTATTCTTTTAAGCATACTAGAGCCAATTTTGAGCACCTCTAGCATGAAGAAAAGTATTTCCTAGAGCCGGTTATAGACACCTCTAGTCACCTTTCCAAAGGTCTTTATCACCTAAGTTTATTAAAAGAATTTCTATATCCAAACAAGTCCCAAAAGTGTTTTTAAAGTTTAACCTTATAGTAAGCTTCTAAGTTTTTCTCCTTAAGTATCCTAGAATTAAGCCTTCAAAACAGAACCTAACTATGGTAAGGAGAAAGATTTCTATTGCCTTCAAGAATAAACTAAGACAATACTGATGAAGGGCATTGTAAGAGTATGACAACAGTTTCAAGTAAAGTGGTGGACATTAAACAAAAAATTGTATCACTAAAAACTTCCTTTTCATGGCAAGATCACGACAGAAGATTGCCTCAGCAGTGGCTCTACACCCCCAAACTCAAACCAAGCATTTTCCTCAATGCTTAATTTAGGGGTAGGCAATAGGTAAAAAATATAAACAGTAAAAAAATTATATGAGCAACAAGAAAAAGAAAGAAGAGAAATTATAAAGATTCGAAAGAGCTTTCTTCCATAATTTGTTTCCTTTGTCTAGCTTCTGGTTGTTGTGCCCTTGGTGATGACGATGAATTTGCTCTTCTTGGTGGCTGAACTCTCGTTGGTGTTGCGCGTTGCATTGGAGCATTGACCTCTTCTCCTCCATCTTTAGTGTCCATTATCTTTGTTCCTCCTTCGTTTTTTGGATTTACCTCGGGATTTTGGATGCTTGGCTCGGCATCGAATGAACCGTGATTGATGTAGGCATCTATCTCAACTGATAGACTGTCCATTGGGATTGGGAATCTTGGAGGAGTGCTGAAGATTGCCCTTCTCTTGGAAGGTCTCCTGCTTGCAGATGATGCCGTCGCAGGGTCTGCTGCCCTAGATGGGCTAGTTGCGTCGAACTATTGTTGCGGTCTGGAGGGGAAGAATGGTCTCGGTCCTGGGGCTGGAGTAGTTTCTGTGTAGGGCGTTGTTGTGACGAATATGTTTGCAGGCAATTCTGGAAATTGCACCCCTTGGTTGGGAAAGTTCTGCATCATCATTTAGGCTAAAGTGCTGTTGAAGTCTCTCTGATATTCTATATATCTCTGCTGGCGAAGGCCCATAGCTGTCATCCTCTAAAGAATCTCTTGGTAGGGGTCTGCTGTGGCAGTGGCTTGGGAAGTGTCAGGCATCTCTGCCGTGTACTAGGCTCTAGCAACAGAGTCGGCAGTGAATTGCTGTGGTGTTGCCTGGACAAGTTCTGCCTGTGTGATCTACATAACTTTGTGGCAGAATTCTTTTGTCCATTGTTCATCCTTGCCTATTTGGTGTGTATTCATCTGTGTCCTCGACTGGTACTCCTGCAACAATACACAAACCAGAGATAAAATAGGGGAAATATAAAGGTCTATGTTTCTTCTTACCATAATCATGAATTTTGCGTAAGATAATTTCTTCAACATTTATGCTCCTCCTATTGATGATGGATTGGATCAACACCAATCTCTTGCGGTCCAATGTGCTGTTGTGAGAGGTGGGGATGAGGCGTCTCTTGACAAAGGTAAACCATAACTTGGCATCGGGCTTGAGGCTTTGTCTTGTTATACAACCCTTATGGGCATCGGTTTCCCAAGGGTGTTGTTGTAACAAAGATCATCTTTGACCAACTTATAGTTCTAGGTGGTGATATCTTCCATGAACTCGGCATGAACATCACGGATGAGGATTAGGCCATAGAAATCATTAATTGCCTCGGCTTCAAGTCGAACAGGCTTGCCTCGGCAGTGGACAAAGAGATTATCCTTGCTCAGACCATGTACATAAAACTCTCACACTATTGTGGCATTTGCCTGTGGAGGTTGTAAACAGAAAATCTCTCATTCTTGATATTGAATCTTGTTGAACAAGTAATGTTCAATGCCGAAGTTTTCCTCCTCTGATTGTTGAAATCCTTGCTCCTTTCACAACTGTCGAGCGACAAACGATCTGTTGAATCGGTCTGCAACAGTGGTGGGTGCAAATCGATTATATACTGCCATGGATGAGTTGTAAGGCTTGAGGGTTTTGGAAAGATTTTGAAAATTTCAAGAAGATTGACAGAGAGTATTGTGAGGGCAAGATTATAGTAGAATTCTAAAGAAATCAAGAATACAAGAGTGAATAGTTCAAAAGAAGGATGTTGCTTATATAGGCCTCGGCCTAGTAGCCCTTTAAACTATTAGCCGTTTTGTAGCCGTTTTGAATTTACTACCTGTTAGCATTTACTGTTGCGGTGTAAAATTCGGCAGATAATCGTTACATTATTCCTGCCTGTTGGGACTGCTACGACTTTGATACTGTTTATTGCCTCGGCAGAATTTCTGCTGTGAACTTCTCCACCTTCATTCTTACTTATTGTCCTAACCTAAAAAAATAAACATAAAGAAAGAAACATTCAAGCAATGAGAACATAATTATTCTTAAACACCATAATTAAGAGAATTCATCAAAATACCAAATAGAATAAAAGAGAAAATTAATATAAAATAAAAATATAAAGAAAACTTATGGAGGGTCGTTTTCGATATTTCTTATAGTCCATCTGCACCCTCCATCGAGTGACAATTCTACTCCAAAAGATATGGGCTAATGTGGGTACGGATACTCCCATTTATGCTATCATGGTGGAGGTGTCTTCCGTTTGTGTTCTTTTGTAGTCCATGTTTATCCTTCAACTTGATATTATTCCTGAAGGCATGAATATCTTGTTAGAAAAAATTATATCAATATCCAACCATTTAATTACCTCATTCTTGTTGACTTCCATCATAGTTGGATATAGCCTTCGTTGTCATAGCAATTGTTGCGATAGCCAATTTCCGTGGCAATCTTTTTTCAAAATTAAGTGTAAGTCAAGTGAAGAACCATCTTTCTTGAAGTCTTCAAGAGTCAACCCGCGTTGTTCTTTATGCTTCTCAAAAATCTCCATCAGTAGAGATTTTGGTTTAGAGCTACTATTAGATGGAATTATCACAAATAAAATATCATCTTTCAAATAATAATATCCTTTTTGTTATGGCTTCAAATCTTGTAACGTTGACTCCTCGAAAGATACCTGCAATGGAAGAGATGAGTTTTTAAAGAATTCAAAAGGTTCAATCATTAATTTCTCATATTCCATTATCACGGCATCGCCATCTTGTTGATTGAGCATGTCATCATGTAATTGTCCAGGCAACTGTGAGTGAGAGTAATCCTCAGATTCCATGGCGTCCATAGTATATATAGATCTCTACACTTGATCTTCTGAATCCCGCAAGGGTGCATCCAATCTAGCTATATGTGCATCCATGAACCTTGATTGCTCTGTCATTAATTCTTCCATTCTAGCCATTGACACTTTCAATGTTTCCTCTAATGAATTTGGATACTCTTGAGAAGAATTATATTACCATGGCATATCTGTAACATCAACAGAATTGTCATGGTAAAAAAATTGAGTGTTTTGATCATACCATGAAGGATTTTGTTGTTGGTTCCATCTATGATCCTCTTTATGGCCAAATGTTCCAGTACTGTATGAGCAATTGCTAACCAAATGATCATCTCCACAATTAAAAAAAAATCTGCCAAAGCATGAACTTGTTGGGTTGCTCTTGGTTGGCATAGATAATCATCATTTAATCCAGGAAATTCTTGATTGGTTCGATTCATATCTTCCAACATCAACTCCCGAATAGATTTTTTTCTTTCTCCTTGCATCTTGAAAATCCTTCAACTTGAAACACACCTATAATTTTTAAAGAAAAAAAAGAAAATATGTTAGTAAAAATAACTAAAAGCAAGAAAATAAAGAAAACAAAATTTAATTGTCAATCCATGGCAACGGTGCAAAAAACTTGATGCGTGTTGAATATGCGCAATTGGAGTGCAAGTATACAAGTCAAGTAATAAAGTGATAAATATTATTGATTTATCGTTTTCTCAGGGATTGGTATACTTAATATGCTTTCTTTGGTCTTCTTGCTCTGTAAAAAACAAAAGTAAAAACACAAATAAGTTTGAGTGTTGGTTAAACTAAATAAACTAAACTAAATAAGGTAAGATCAAATTTGAGAAAGAGGGCTGACTCCAGTTGTGTTGTATAGTGGATTTGATTGATCTGCTTCTGTCCAATACAATTGTGTTGCACTGACTCGACAGTATTGCAGATACTATCCTCGGCAGCGATAGTGTTCTCTACCGCGGCAATCCCTTTCTCTTGGGTAGATTTACCAAAGTGCGACAAAGTTTCTTTTGATGGATCCGCTTATCCCTAAGTTGAAACACTGTTGATGGTCGGTCCTTGATGATACCTCCCGGCGTTAATCAATTATAACCAACAATCAATCACATACTTCTTTTAGCCGCTGAAACTAAAACCTATCCCTAGACCGAGTTAGTATCTTCCAATCAAGTCGAATATCGCACTTACTCCTTTTTGTGAGTCTAACTCTCTCGAGTCTAGACAAATAGATTACTTACAAACTTCCCTCTCGGGCTTGGATGCAAGAACAAAGAATGGCAAAGAGTAAGCGAACTTTGATATTTTATTGTATTGAAATAAGAAACAAGATACAATCTCTTCTCACTAATATTCAACAGCTTTCACCTAAACCCTAAGAAAGTTTAAAACATGATGGGAAGAATTATTCCTAAGGTAAACTTTCTTAAATTCGGCTCTCCCTAGTCCCTTGGACGGTTATGCTTTATATAGGCTTGACCTAGGGCAAACCTTTCCTAAATAGAGTACAAATTGGAGTAGAGAACAAGTTATGTACATAGGTTAAGTACTTCCAATTTTAATATTCTAGAAGGTTTCTTTCCCGCACGGTCTTATCCTTGGGCTTTTAATGTGTTGTTCAGCTCCGATTCTTGGGCTTCGTGTTCAACAACGTTCTCCATATTTTTCTTCTTAATTTACCTGTCATATTACTTTTTATCCTCTGCTGCCTCGGCATCAAGTCCTGCCTCGGCCTCATTCTACTGCCTCGGCAATACTTGTTCCTCCACAGATATGAAAATATAGTAAAGTATGTCTTTTCTAAAAATATTATCTTTAATGTCATATTCCCTAAATATATCACATTAGGTACATGCATTAGTTCAAGTAGGTGTAGATTTGATGATAAGTGCCCATGAAAAGTGTGGAAAGTGATAGTGAGTTGAGCACTTATCACCTATATATATGGTTGCAAATCGTCTATCCCTTTCCCATGCCTCTATTTATGCCTCCACTTCAAATTAGAGGTTTAAGATTTAGGGTTTAAGGTTTAGGGTTTTAGGTTAAGGGTTTTGGTTAAGGTTTAGGGAATTAGGAGTGGGGTATATTTTTTAGGGAATAGGATTTAGGATTTTGTATATAAAAAATAAGGGTTAAGGTTTAAAATTCAATTTTTTAGTAAAGTTTCAAAGGAGGCATAAAATGAGGCATGAAATGAGGCATGAAAAAGGGGGCAGAATATTTTTACTCTTTATAAATAGTATGCGATTTGTATGAATTATAGAAACAAATACTTGTCAGGAATCGTCCACGTGCATGAAAACATTATGGTTAATACTAAATTGACCCCCAACTATATAACTTTTAACAATCTGTAACCAAAAAGGTTTATAATTGCATACGTAAATTTTATTTATTAACCCAATACAATGAATAAAAATCTTCTGCCTCTTTTTTGTGCCTCCTTTCATGCTTTCTTTGATTTTTTTTTAAAATTAAATTTTAAGCCCTAAACTCTTATTTTCTATATTCTAAATCTTAAACCTATATCCTAAAAAATACACCATACCCCTAATTCCTTAAACCCTAACCAAAACCCCTAACCTAAAACCTTAAACCCTAAACCCTCTATTTTAAAATAGGGGCATAAATGAAGGCATGGGGAAAGGGTAGATGATTTGCGCTCCAATACAAAACAATACATTAGTTCTGCGACATAAAATATATACAATATATTAATTCTGCGATAATACAATACATTTATTGATGCCTCAAGCTTCTGGTATGGAAGGAGAATATGTCAAAGAAGATGGTATTTGAAGAAAGAACACCCCTTTTGATCGCTTCGATTTTTGGGTGCAAGGACGTGATGAATTATATTGTTAAAAGTGATTGTGTCGATGTTAACAAGACTTGTGGTTCCGATAGGGCCAGCGCTCTCCACTATGCTACTGGTGGTGGTTCTTCTCATGCACCTGAGGTTGTTAAAATCTTGCTTGATGCTTCTTTACGAATTCCATTTATGCTAATGGAAATCGGCCTAGTGATTTGATTGCTCTAACTTATTGCAACTGGGATTTCAACTCCCGGAAGAAAGACATTGGAAGCATTTCATAAAGGAAGTATCAAAGTAGTAGTGTTGGTGAAAAAGAGGGTTTGGCAGCTCAAGTAGGGAATGAGATAGAAGGGTCAGAG
Source organism: Abelmoschus esculentus (assembly GCA_035048815.1). NCBI lineage: Eukaryota > Viridiplantae > Streptophyta > Magnoliopsida > Malvales > Malvaceae > Abelmoschus > Abelmoschus esculentus. The sequence continues at coordinate 11,507,264 of JAUCBN010000007.1, read as the reverse complement.
CAGCAAGCGAATTCAGTTCCCCAAGCTTGAAAAAATGGAAATGAAAAGAAAGATTATCCCTATCAGAAGAAACATGGAAGTGAGAAGAAACATGTGTTTGAGCAGTTCCATAAACAAGCAGAAAGACAACTAGGAGTTAAGCTTAAAGCCTTACAATCTGATGGAGGAGGTGAGTTTATTGCTCTCAAACATTAACTTCAATTATATGGTATTATTCATAAAATATCTTTTCCTTATACTTCTGAACAAAAATAGAATTGTAGAAAGAAAATATAGGAAAATTATTGAAAATGATTTAACTCTTCTTACTAATGCTTCTCTCCCTTTAATATTTTGGAATGATTTCTTTGCTACCGCTATTTTTTTAATTAATATGTTACCTAATAAGGCCCTCTCTGGTCAGTCGCCACATGAGAAATTATTTCTCAATAAACCAGATTATACAGGTTTAGAGTATTTGACTGTTTATGTTATCCATTACTAAAGCCCTTTAACTCTAATAAACTTCAATTTATGTCCACAACTTGATTTTTTTAGGCTATTTTGTTCATCAAAAAGAGTATAGATGTTTGGATAAGTCTGATCGAATTTGTGTCAAGACATGTCAAGTTTGATGAAGCAAATTTTCCTTATGTATCTTGGTTGAGTCAATCAACACTCCCTAATGATAAAGGTAAATATTCCAAAACTCAATTTCAGTCAGCTCTTTTTCCTAATATGTCTAACTCATTCGCTCATAGTCCTAGCATTCCCACTGTCACACCCCAACTACCACCTTCTAAAGATATTTTTTGTTAAAATTTAGAGTCAACCAGGTTTGTCCCTCTTTTGGTACATCACCTCAAAATGCCTCTTCTTCCAACACTTCACAATCTCCTTTTTCTAGTTCTTCAAATCATCATCCAGCATCTCATGCTACCTCCTCTCAACCTACTGGTCCATCACCTAAAAATGCCCCTTCACCCAATACTTCACAATCTCCTTTTTCTAATTCTTCAAATCGTCAACCAACATCTCATGCTACCTCCCCACATCAACCATTATTCTCTTCTTCTACTGTATCACCATCACATGTTGCATCATTTTCATCTATCCATCCTTCATCTATTTCCCCACCATCCATACATTCCACCAATCCATCATCCATTTCATCATCGTTCATTTCTTCTCCACCACAACCATTGCATCAAAATATTCACTCATGGTTACAAGAGCAAAATATGGGATCTTTAAACCCAAATTTTTGTATTATGTTGTCAATATTGTATAACCAAATGATATCTTTGAGGCCCTTCAATATTCTGGTTGGAGAGATGTTGTGCATGCTGAATATTCTTCACTTCTAAATAACAACACCTGGCACTTGCAACCTCTACCTGTTGATCGAAAGGTTGTAGGTTATAAATGGCTTTTTAAATTCAAAAAGAAGTCGGATGGGTCTTGATAAGTGCTCAACTATCATTTTCTACACTTTTCATGGGCACTTATCATCAAATCTACACTTACTTGAACCAATACATGTACTTAATGTGATATATTTAGGGATGATACTATTAAATATGATATTTTTATAAAAGGCGTACTTTACTACATTTTCATATCTGTGGAGAAACAAGTATTGTCGAGGCAGTAGAATGATGCCGAGGCAGGACCTGATGCCGAGCCAGCAGAGGATAAAAAGCAATATGGCAGGCAAACTAAAGAGAAAAATGAGGAGAATGTTTCTGAATAAGAAGCCCAAGGATCGAAGCTGAACAACATATCAAAAGCCCAAGGATAAGGCCACGCAGGAAAAAAACCTTCTAGAAGATTAAACTTGGAAATATTTAATCTATGTACATAACTTGTTCCCTACTCCAAGTTGTACTCTAATAAGGGAAGGTTTTCCCTAGGCCAAGCCTATATAAACCATAGCCGTCCAAGGGACTAGAGAGAGCCGAATTTGAGAGAGTTTACCCTAGGAACAATTATTCCATCATGTTCTAAGCTTTCTTAGGGTTTAGGTGAAAATTGTTGAGTATTAGTGAGAGGAGATTGTATCTTGTTTCAATGCAATAAAATATCAAAGTTTTCTTACTCTTTTTCATTCTTTGTTCTTACATCCAAGCCCGGGAGGGAAGTTTGTAAGTAATTTATTTGTCTAGACTCGGGAGAGTTAGACTCACGGAAGGAGTAAGTGCGGTATTCGACTTGGTTGGAAGATACTAACTCGGTCTAGGGATAGGTTTGAGTTTCAGTGGCTAAAAGAAGTGTGAAATTGGTTGTTGGTTATAATTGATTAAAGCCAGGAGGTATCATCAAGGACTAATCATCAACAGTGTTTTGACTTAGGGATAAGCGGAGCCATTAAAGGATACTTTGTCGAACTTTGGTAAATCTACCCAATAGCAAGGGATTGCTGCGACAAAGAACATTGTCGCTGTCGAAGACAGTATCTGCAGTACTAAAGAGGTAGTGAAGTACATTTGCATTGGACAGAAGCAGATCAATCAAATCCACTATACAACACAACTGAATCCTACCCTATTTCTCAAATTTGACCTCAATCTATTTAGTTTATTTTATTTAGTTTAATTTATACCCATCTTTACATGTGTTATTACTTTTGTTTTACAGAGGAAGAAGACCTAAGGAAGCATATTAAGTATACAAATCCCTGAGGAGATGATAACTCGATAATACTTATCACTTATTACTTGCGACGTGTTCACTTGCACTCATTACGCATATTTAGCACGAATCAAGTTTTTGGCGCTGTTTTCAGGGTTGGCAACTAAATTTTGTTTTCTTTATTCTCTTGCTTTTATTTTAGTTATTTTTATTTTTCTTATTTTTATTTTATTTTTATTTGATTTGATTTTGGTGTATGACCAGGGTCAACCCTAGCAATCCACTAAACGAGATTGACCCAAAAATTGAGAGAACTTACCAAGGGTTGAGAAGACAGATCCAAGGAGCCATGGCAGTAAATCAAGAGAACCAGAACCTACCTGCTGGCAATGGAGGCCTTCCACAGCAACCACTAACGCAATCTAGGGGACCAGGGCCAACCCTAGCAATCCACTGTACGAGACTAACCCAAAAATCGAGAGAACCTACCAAGGATTGAGAAGACAGATCCAAGGAGCCATGGCAGTAAATCAAGGGAACCAGAACCTACCTGTTGGCAATAGAGGCCTTCCACAGCAACTATTGCCGCAACCTCTGCTGCAGAAGCTAACTGTTAGAGATTTTCTGGTGGAAGATCTGAATAGATTGAACCTTGGAGTTGTTATACCAGAGATAGAAGCAACCCACTTTGAACTCAAACCTGTGATGTTCAATATGCTTAATACTATTGGACAATTTAGTGGGTCTACAACTGAAGATGTCAAGCAGCATCTCAAATCCTTCATGGAAGTATGCAACTCATTCAAAATTCAAGGAGTCCATGAAGAAATTTTGAGATTAAAACTTTTCCCCTATTCACTGAGGGATAGGGCCAAGACCTGGTTGAATAGCATTCTGGCAGGATCTATTGGATCTTGAAGTCAACTTTGTCGAGAATTCATTACGCGATTTAACCCTACAAATTTATATGATAGAATCCATAATGAGATTACTTCTTTTATACTGACTGATGATGAACCTATGTACGAGGCTTGGGAACGCTACAGAGAGTTACTGAACAAATTTCCATTGCATGGATTTCCACTATAGACACAAGTAACCATGTTCTATAATGCCACTAATGCCCCGAACAAGGATGATGTTGGATGTCTCGGCAAATGGCACACTCCTTGACAAAGCTCTAGAAGAGGCTATAGAGATTCTGAACAAACTCGCAAGGAACGATTTTCAATTTCCTACTTCTAGGCGAGGAGAATTAAGACGCCAAGCCACAGTGAATGAACTAGAAACCACCAATTCAGTGGTAGCACAATTGGCATCTTTAACCAAGATGGTTCAGAACATGAAAGTACAACAAAATACTCATGAGGTAAAAGCAATCAATTCTTCTGAGTATATGCAAAATGAAGAATTTGATTTCTATGTGAGAAATTACAACCGGAACAATAATATGATGTCAAACACATATAATCCGGCATAGAAAAGGCACCCAAACTTTTCATGGAGAAATTCTAATAATGCCTTGAACCCCACCAACTAAACAACAGCATGTTCAGCAGTCACTACCGCAGCAGCAGATGCATCAGCAGCAACCTATGAACTTATTAGAAAATACTCTCGATGCCTTTATAATAAAAACAAAATCATATATGGATGGGAACAGTTGTTTCATGAAGAGAACTGATGACTTCATGAATAGAACAGAGATGAGGCTACAAAACCAGGAAACTGCTATAAAATCATTAGAAACCAAAGTTGGTCAATTTGCTTAAAGACAGAATACTAGACCACAGGGGGGACTACCTAGCAATACTGAAGTTGCTAAGGGAATGGGCCATGAACAATGCAAAGCAATCACTACAAGAAGTGGCCTACAACTTAAAGAAACAATGGGCAAGCCAGCAACCAAAGTTCCACCAGCAACACATGAGGAATCAGACAAAGAGGACTTGGATGTTGAACAATCTGACCATGAGAACACTGTCCCAGCAGACAAATCGGCATCACCTGAATAAGCTACCGAGACAGCAAGAAACAAAATGGTTCCAGGTATTAAATTCTAAACCAATGAGATCTTGGAAGAGATGAGACCACCACCATCTTTCCCACAAAGGTTGAAAAAGCAAAAGCAGGACCACAAATTTAAAAAGTTCCTGGATATTCTAAAGCAAGTCCACTTCAACTTGCCATTTGTTGAGGCAATTGAACAGATGCCCAACTATGCTAAATTCTTGAAAGAAATTGTGTCTAAAATAAAGAAGCTATGTGAGTTTGAGACAGTGGCAGCAACTGAAGGATGTATGGCAATGTTGCACAATCGTATGCCACCCAAACTAAAGGATCTTGGATGCTTTACCATACCTTGTGCGATTGGTAATAATTATGAAGGAAAGGCATTATGTGACCTAGGAGCAAGCATCAATCTCATGCCCAAATCAATCTTTCAAAAACTTGGAATAGGAAGGGTAGACAAGTTTATTTTTTCTACCGACTTTTTTGTCCTTGACTGTGAAGCAGATGAGAATGAACCAATCATCCTAGGAAGACCTTTTCTTGCTACTGGACGAACCTTAATTGATGTGGAAAATGGAGAGTTGACAATGAGGGTCAATGACCAATAAGTCAAACTCAATGTATTCCATAATTTATAAAAATTTGATGATCCAGATAAATGCAAAGTCCTTCATACAACAGATGCAGACACCAAGATATCCTGCTGATGTGTGTAAAAAGTGCACAATTAGTGCAAGTGTACACGTCGTCAAGTAATAAAGTGATAAGTATTTATCGAGTATCGTCTCCATAGGGATTAGTAGACTTAATATACAACCTTTTATCTTCTCGCTCTGTAATAAAATAAAAGACACAGATTATTGGGTTTGAATTATAACTAAGAAAACTAATTAAAATAATAAAGATAAATGATCAAGAAATCAAGGATGGAAAGGTGGGGCAGGATCCAGTTGTGTTGTATAGTGGATTTGATTGATTTGCTTCTGTCCAATGCAACTGTACTTCATTGCCTCAGCAGTACTGCAGATATTGTCTTCAGCAGCGACAGTGTTCTCTGTCGCAGTAATCCCTTGCTATTGGGCAGATTTACCAAAGTTCGGTAAAGTGTCCTTTAATGGCTCCGCTTATCCTTAAGTCAAAACACTATTGATGATTAGTCCTTGATGATACCTCCTGGCTTTAATCAATTATAACCAACAACCAATTTCACACTTCTTTTAGCCACTGAAACTCAAACCTATCCCTAGACCGAGTTAGTATCTTTCAACCAAGTCGAATTCCGCACTTACTCCTTTCGTGAGTCTAACTCTCCCGAGTCTAGACAAATAGATTACTTATAAACTTTTCTCTCGGGCTTGGATGCAAGAACAAAGAATGGCAAAGAGTAAGCAAAATTTGATATTTTATTGCATTGAAACAAGAAACAAAGTACAATCTTCTCTCACAAATACTCGACAACCTTCACCTAAACCTTAGGGGACGATGGAGGAGTTTAGGATTTTCTATGAACACTTGATTTCAAGATATCTTCTTCTCTACATAAGCTATGGTTTATATAGGCTTAGCCTAGGGCAAACCTTTCCTAAATAGGAATACTACTTGGAGTAGGATTACAATAATTTCCATAAATAAAATATTTTCAAGTTTACTCCTATAAGGATTCTTTTCCAATGTGGCCTTTGATATTGACATTTACCTTATTTTTTTGTGTGTTTCCCAGCTCCGATTTCTATGTCACTTGTCTTAAAACGTTCACCTTATTTTTCTCTTCAAATCGTCTACCATATTGACATTTACCTTTTCGGGTGTTGCCGCGGTCACAGATGTTACCGCAGCATCAATGTGCTGCCGAGGTGGGTACTTATCTGTATTTCAGCTTCAGTTTCTAGCATCCATCTTCTTTGCTTGGCAATTCCTATGATGCAGTTTCCTGTCTTAAAAAAGAAAACCATCAAATGCATATGTTTAATGCCAAATAATAGATAAATTCATATATTGAGTGTTCGGATGCTGAAGTATGGAAAATGACTAAAAATATCCGTTATTGCCATTAAATTTGTTCTTACTAGCAATAATCGAGTGGGAGAATAGTATGAAAAATAGGACTTTTGAGCACTTATCACACCCCCAAACTCGAACTATTGCTTGTCCCCAAGCAATGTAAAAGATAATAAAAAAATTAATTGAGTGGAAAAATGATGTAAAAGATGAAGACTTTTAGGAACTCATCACACCCCTAAACTCGAACTATTGCTTGTCCTCAAGCAATGCAAAAGATAAATTTAAGTAATGAATTTTGAGGTAATATATCGTCCTGCCTGCCGTGACAGAATTCCTTTCTTGACTTGGCCTCTTCTTGGTTCTAGGAATTCCTTAGAACTGGACTATGAGTCTTGGTGAGTGTGTGCGTAGCTATGTCAAAGATGATTTTCTAAGTTTTAATCCTTTTTCTAGCTCAAGACTTCCGACTAAGATTTTTCTTCTCTTTTCTTGGCCTAGGGCAAACCTTTCCTAATTAGAGTACAACTTGGAGTATGAAACAAGTTATGCACATAGGTTAAATATTTCCAAGTTTGATCTTCTAGAAGGTTTCATCCCGCGTGGCCTTGTCCTTGAGCTTTTCTTGTGTTGTTCAGCTCCGAATCTTGGGCTTCTTGTTCAGCAACGTTCTCCTCATTTTTCTCCTTTAATTGCCAGCCATATTTCCTTTTTCATATTTGCTGCCTCGGAATCAGGTCTTGCCTCGGCCTCATTCTGCTGCCTCGGCAATACTTATTCCTGCACAGATAAAAGAATGCAGTAAAGTACGTCTTTTCTACAAATATAATCTTTATTGACATAATCCTTAAATATATCACATTAAGTCCATGCATTGGTTTAAGTAGGTGTAGAATTAATGATAAGTGCTCATGAAAAGTATAGAAAGTGATAGTAAGTTAAGCACTTATCAGTACCCTTTCAAGGTTCAACCTTTGCTCAAGAGCTTATTCTCATGACTGGACCGAGTGCCTATTTGTTCACTCGAGGGAGAATGCATGGAGGCGTGATCCTATGAAATATCTTTATAGCTGTGTCGTGATGTCGTCCCTTGCCCTGAATTTCGTAAGGGATCGTACAAGGTAGAAAAAAAGCTAAATTAATAATAGAAATGTTATTAATAGAGTGGTTTTTTTAGAAACAAGTTGGTTTTATAAAATTAAAAGAAATAAATATGCTTTCAACTGAAAACATGATATACATAGTAAATATATGAAAATCCAGGTAGCCGAAAATCTAGTTACAAACAACTAGAAATTGTTAACATTAGCATTTCGCAAGAAATAGAATCTATGTTCAGCTTTAAACCTTGCACTGAATTTCCCCTCTCATTCGATTCTCATTCTTTCCCCTCCATTGATGCCCTAATCTTAGTGTGACAGCCGGTGGCAGCCATGGTACTGGCAGCACCACCACCACCTCTTCCCTACGGAAATGAAACATTTGAAATTTGCATCTCTTTGCCGCCCAAGGTACACTCCGCCTGCGTCTGGGAAGACACAGCTTCTCCATCGGTGATTCTGACATATTCTTTATCGCTCCTGGAGTTGCAAATGCTCGTGGTGTTCTTGCTCACTCATCTTTTTCATGCCATCTTCAAGCCCATTGGAGTCACTTACTTTGCCTCGCAAATGTTTGTACGTTGATAAATTAAATTTAGTCACCTGTTTCCTTTCTGTGTGTTTACTATTTCTTGATTCCTGACTAATTTAAATTTTGTGGAGTAGGGTGGCATGATCCTGGGAATGTTGGGGAAAGTGAAAGGAATCCGAACCATATTTTTTACTGCAGACTTTGGTGCGGAAACCCTTGAGACTGCAGCATTGTTTGGTCTCTCCATGTTTTTGTTTCTGATGGGAGTGAAAATGGACTTGAATGTGGCATTTAGAACATCAAGGAGAACCATACTGGTTGGCATTATATCCATTTTATCTCCTATGTTGGTTGGTTTAGCAGTTTACCTGACCTACAAGGAACAATATCAGACTAAAACAAAAAGTATGGAACGCTTAATGGGAATGACCATCGAATCTTTAACCTCTTCTCTGTCATCGCATACCTTCTCAGCGAGCTCAACATCCTAGATTCCGAACTGGGACGGCTGGCTCTGTCCGCATCCGTCGTCGGTGACCTCAGCACTTTAAGTCTGGTTTATGTCATTTCTTCCACGCGACGCTGGTCCATCTCACCAGTCATCACCGTGATACATATTTTATTAATGGTTGTTTTCATACTTGTAATCTTTTTCGTGTTCCGTCCATTGATGCTTCGGATAATTAGAGAAACACCAGAAGGCAGACCAGTGAGGGAAGTGTATACTGTGATCATCGTGATGGTAGCTATGGGGTGTGCTTTATATACCGCTAAGTTGAATTGTTCTCCTTTGATCGGACCTTTTCTCTTCGGTTTAGCAGTCCCTAAAGGACCACCGATAAGATCCGCACTGGTTGACAAGTTCGAATGCTTTGTCAACGGTATCTTTCTTATGATCTACGTAACCACATCTGCAATGAGAATTCATCCACAGAACTTGTTTGACGATCTGAATACCCTCAAATTTTCTCTACTTAATATTGTTTTATCATTCCTTGCCAAGCTTTTACCCTGTTTCGTAGCTTCGTTTTGGGGTATGATGCCGTGGAGGGACTCGTTGGCTTTTGCTCTCATCATGAGCAGCAAAGGCGTCGTGGAGTTGTCATATTTTTCCAATTTGAAAGACGTCAAGGTAAATATAAATCCTTACGCTATGCCAATGTGCGTTAACGGAAGCACTAATTTCCGTTTTCATTTGCAGTATATGTCAAAACAAGCATTTTGTATCTTTACCCTTGGCGTTCTAGTAAACGCAACGATTATCCCAATCCTGGTGAAGTTCCTTTACAACCCGAATTCAAGAAAGTATACAGCATATCAGAAAAGAAACATGGTGCACCTAAAACCCGATGCTGAGCTACGAATTCTTGCATGTATTCATAGACCCGAACATGTCTCAGCCCTCATAGATGTGCTTGATATCACATGCCCTACGAAAGAGAGTCCTAATGTTGTTTACGCCCTTCACCTGGTCGAACTAGCTGGACGCGATTCTCCGGTCTTTATAGCTCACAAAAAGAACGAGAATGTAGTCGGGATTTCCTTCCAGCACATTCTTGCTTTCCGTCAATACGAGGAAAACAGCTGTGGATTCGTCACCATGAACACATTCACGTCGATCTCTCCACCTAAACTGATGCATGAAGATGTCTGCAATATGGCCCTCAACAAACAAACATCCTTCATACTTCTTCCATTCCATAGGAAATGGTCCATTGACGGATCCATTGAAGTTGAAAACAATGTGATAAGGAACCTGAATTGCAGAGTCCTGGACCGAGCCCCTTGTTCGGTAGGGATTCTCATAACCCGTGGTGTTCTTGACCGGAAGAGAAAATTGTTGAAGATACCGTCGAGGTCATCGTTCTGCTCCATGTGCATGCTCTTCCTAGGCGGCAAAGACGACCGTGAGGCTTTAACATTAGCCAAACGAATGGCTCATGACCCTAGGGTGAAGCTGACTGTTATCCATCTCATTGCTGATGAAGATCGTGGCAATATCATGGACTGGGACATGATGCTGGATGCTGAGATATTGAGAGATACTAAGCACAGTGGTTTTAGTAATGTTTGCAACATAACGTATGGAGAACAAGTCTCGAACAATGGACCGCAAGCTACGAGGATCATTCGATCGATTGCGAATGAATATGATTTGATCATCGTCGGCAGACGCGATGGGGTGGATTCGGTCCAAACAATGGGTTTATCTGAATGGAGTGAATTTCCTGAACTAGGGGTAATCGGAGACCTTCTGGCATCCACAGATTTAGATAGCAGGGCATCTGTACTAGTTGTGCAACAACAACAGTACGTACAATAGATTACGTCACATCAAATATAATTATAAAAAATATTCAATTAGTTATTACTCCGATATGAGAAATGTTCTAAGAGAAATTATAAAGAATCCTTACTAATAACATGTTTCATCCTTGGATAAATATTGATTTTTGAACTCTCATGCTATGCTTTTGTGTCTCTACCTGGGAAAAATTAAACCTTGCACTCTAACCTTAATTTTTAAAGTTTAAAAATTAACTATGCACACCAAACTCTATATTTTTAGTTATTTTATTTGAATAAAATTTATTTGTCCATTTTTTGCTTTTTACATGTCGCTACATATATTAATAATTACTTTTATTTTATTTAATTGATAAACATTAAAAAAAATAAATTTTATTATTTTATTTTGACCATCATCCCTCGTATAACATATCATGCTTAACGTTTCAACTTTCATGAAACCAAACAATTAAACGAGTCTGAGCTGTTTTTCCTTTATACTCCATAAAAACCGTTCATGTGTTTGCATGACATTTACGCCTAACATGTGACATATCTCCGCCATTAATGCACCATTATAGGTGCCTTTTAGCCACGTACTCGTTTTACATAGTAATTTGTCATTACATGTTTAAAAATGTTAGAAAACAGTTCATTGAGTTTAACTTATTATCATTAGTGTAGTATTATATTTAAATATTTGATATTGATTGAGATACCTCAACATTATAAAAAAATGTGAAGATAAATTTAGATACAATAATATATATCACATGTACATATGCATATTTAATATATTATTGAAAAGAATAATTATAAACTCCAAAAATAGAGTACAAATGGAGTACTGTTTCTTAGTTAGGAGTTAGGGCCCGAAAGGTGCCCTACGAGGGATGCCTTTTCTTCTCCTTGAATTAGACTGAGCTTTACATCTATTAATATACATTTCTTCACGCAATTCTTCCTCGTCATTCTTGTTGCTTAAAACAAAGCTCGTGTCTCCCTTTCGCCTTATTCCTACAAGCTGCAACAATTACATTTGAAACAAGGATATACATATTTGAATACGGCCGTACGAAAGCATGATAATGTGGAGCTAACCTTGCATCCCAAAGAACAGAAACGAAAGGGATCCGAAAGGCTTCTGCCACAGATTTCACATAGATGAGCGTGAGACCCCCCTTTGCTGCCGCTGCTAGTGCTGGTGGTTTTAGGCAGAAGGGGTCTCTGATTTAAGAAAATAACTCTTGCACTGTTTATCACATAAGTTTGGACTCCGCTTACATCCAATACTTGTTCCACTTCACCAACTCTTACAACATCATGGTATGACGACCGTCTGATCTGCATAGATCATGAAATTTTGATACATGAGAAAAAGAGCCAGAGTTTAATTCATGCGTTTGACAAATGAGACATGGGAAAGTGCACCTGAATCACGAGATGATCTCTGTGTGCGGAGGATCTGCAGTAGAAGCAAAATGCATTGTCCATGCAATCGAGGCAATACATGTTACATTCGTTCCTCGATGTGTCTCGATGTCTTGAGCAGTTGGAGAAGAATGCCGTCGATAACAAGGATTCCAGCCATGGCGGCACCTTCATCTCTTCTTGGCTCTTGCAATCGAAAACGAATTCTTTTGATTTTTGTGAAATGGGGCCGGGGTTGAAGAAGAGCCGGAGAGAAGAATGGAACATAAGAGTTTCATAAATGGGATTAAAGGACAAAAGGGTTATAAATGGGTTTTGGATCAAGAGACGGTAGATGCAAAGAGGGTTTTTCACCGTTGGATTAAGGATGAAAAGGAAAGGCTTCTTTTTATGAGTTTACGCAATCCTTAGGTTCTATTTGGCGCCTATGGGAAAGTGACATCAAATGGTCTCAAAGAGGAGAAAGGCGTTGAAGAAAATCCCATGTGCAGTTCATACGTTAACGGGGGATACATATGGAAACGGATGGGATTAATATATAATTCCACAAAATCTTAATCTTAATGATACCTTAAAGAAAGGGGAAGGAGGATTCTAACTCATAACCTAAGAAAATATAAAAGATTAATATATAATTTATTAATTTTTTAATTGGTATATTTATATTTTTTATTTAGTGTTTGAATTTAATAAATTGTAAAATTCATAGGTTGAAACATTACAGAAAATGGACCTAACAACCTTAACCCAATACCTCTGTTCCTATGAAGGATCAAATTAAACCCACCCAACAAGGATGTTTAGATTACTCTCTTTTATATAAATTTAAATCTTTAACATAAAAATATACTATATCAACTTAATAAAAAAACACTACCCAAGAAGAGAATTGATGCCTTAAACATAGTAAAAGGAAAGTCTCGAGGAGGAGAAATTATATTATGGGTCAGTTTTACCACGTTATTTATAGGACTAACTATTAAAATATTTAACTCAGCAATTTTTAATTTTCAAATGAAGATTTACTTGGAAAAAATGACATGACAAAATTACTGAAGTTGATAGTTTTTAATGATTGATTTTATAGACACGTGATAAGACTGAACCATGATATAATTTTTCCTGGAAGAGACCAATCAAAACCATCTTTGGGCAACAGCTTTTATTTCAATTATTGATGTTAGGTACCGATGGAATGCACGATTTAATAAAGGATGTCCTAAATTACACAATTAAATTTAAATTAAAAAGATACAAATGAAAATAAAAATGAATATTTTTTTATGATATCCATTCTTTTATCAAATCAATCGTCACATATTTTTAACTCTTTCATATTATTCATCTTTTCATTTAATACTTGTTAGGTTTTGATCAACTAAATATTGGAATGGTCATACATTATGATTTATGAGTATTACAACATATTTTCATTAAATTATCAAACCTAAATGTGTTTTACATGCAGGTGCGTTTGGTTAACGGAATATAAGATTATCGTTGGGAATAAAATTATTAGAATGTTGTATTACTTACCTATTACTAGGAATATTGTATTATCTTGTTTGGCTTGTTTGGCAGGAGTGTAAGATTACAATATTTGGTTGAAGGAATATAAGATAATAAAAATGTATGTTTTACCAAGTTATCCTTGAGATATATTTTTCATTTTAACTAATTAAATTTTTAATATTAAAGTTAAAACATTTACATAAAAATTCATAAAATATATTATCCTTTTTAAAGACAATTATTTTTTATTATTTATTATTTAAAGTTTATATATGAATTAGTTTTAAAATTAAACTTGTTATTTATTTACCTTTGATGAGTTATTTTCATTTTTCTTTCTTTTTTAATCTTTTTAATCCTTCTTTGATTTGTTTGTGTAATAAGAAAATCTTTATTATTTAATTAAGAAAATTTTAAGTAGAATGTATAAATTTATCTAGACAAAACTTTAATAAATTTGAAGGAGTATCATTAAATAGTTCTAATGGATCAAACAACTTTATCAAATTTCATAAATTTTTAAAAAAATATTGTTAAGTTATATATTTTATATTGTATTTGTTCAGAATATATAATTCATTTTATAAAAAAATTGTAGATTTATATTTTTTCTGAAAATATTTATATATATATATTTATTTATTATTCTATGTTTTAACTTCGTATCTTATTCAATATGTATTTATTTGTATGTAATTATACCTTATTTAATAATTCAAAATTATAAATTAACCTAAAAAAGAAAGGACATGATTGAAATGTTTCTATTTTATCAAGGATATTTTTGTCCTAAATACCCAGAATCCCTAAATACCTAAGAAAAGTAAGGGAATAGGATTCTGGGAATAAACACAAAAATACATGAAAATAAGAGCAAACCAAACATGAGAATAAGATTTTAGAATGTTACATTACCTTGAAAATATTGTATTCCGCGATGCAAACGCAAGTATCCCATATTGTTATCGCATAATACGTTTCACTTTATAGGGAGTAACGTAGATGTTGTATCAATTTCATCTTATTGGAAATAAAATTGAAAATCAAAATAGAAATGAAACGAGAATAAAATTTAAATGAATAAAAACCAGAGTTTAGATAGATACATATTCTAATATTGATAATATTTTTTATATGTATAATAAAAATACTAAAAGACGATAATTATTTTACCTATATATTTTCGAATGTCAAATTATTTGTAATTGTGAGAATAAAATTTTTAAAACATAATACTACCTGACATATTATTGAAATAAATATTTGTTGTGAAATTCATAGAACTAATTTTATTATATTATTTATTTTTCAAAAAATATATTTAATATATTATTAATATAATTAGTATATTAAACAATATATAATATATATTAGTATATTTTTACTAATATTAAATTTTTATAATTAAATTTTAATAAAATGAATAATAAATTTATATAAAGTCAATAAAAAATAATGTTTTTTATATAAAACTCAAAATTAATGAAACACAAATATTATCATGTAATATGCTATGTATTTTTATTTATTTTCTATCAGAATTTATAAAAAATCTAAGACCTCCTTAAGAAAATTTTCATAAAAAATATTTTCCCCTTTTATTTACATATGTGCACCATTTGACTCTTGAATAGAAATATTTAATAAATTCTCACTATTTAAATATTAAAATTCTTATAGAATATAAATTTTAAAGATAAAATAATTTAAATATTTATTTTAATATTAAACTAATCGAGTAGAAAAATAATACTTATATTGAATTCAACATCAAGGGTTTCGATAGAAACCCAAAAGGAACTAGAATAGAAAAGAAAACCCAAAGCAGGTGTAAAAACAATAGTAAATAATACTAGAGTATAAAAAGACTACAGGTGGCACACATGACACATCATGCTCACCGTCCTTTTGTTGGCTAGCCAATAAATAATTCAAAACAACCGTCGTTTATTAACGAAACCGAATTACAACCCAAACCAAAACCCGACTCCCTTTTTCTCAATTCCACGAATCCTGCAAATGGCTCCCTTTCCATCAGAAAACGGCGTAGAAGGAGACGACGAGCGAGAAGAAGAGGAAGAAGAAGACGTTGAAGATGAAGAGGAGGGGGAGGAAGAAGAAGAAGAGCCGAGGCTCAAGTATCAAAGAATGGGAGGGAGCATCCCTCCCCTGCTCTCTAACGAGGCAGCTTCATGTATCGCCGTCGCCGAACGCATGATCGCACTCGGAACCTACGATGGAAACATTCACATCCTCGACTTTTTAGGAAATCAGGTGAAACTTTACTTTGAGTTTATCTTATTTAATCGTTTTAGATCTTATATTTAGTTTACGAATCTTAATATATGTTGTTTTGGATTAGTTAGTGGATTTTAATAAGTTATTTAGTTAAGTTAATTGTTTTAGTTGCATTCAATTATTGATTCGCGTTTGTTTGTGTGTAGGTTAAGGAATTTGCTGCTCATTCAGCTACAGTGAATGAGCTTAGTTTTGATATAGAAGGTGAATACATTGGAAGCTGTTCTGATGATGGCTCTGTTGCAATAAATAGTCTTTTCACTTGCGAGAAATTGAAATTCGATTATCATCGTCCTATGAAAGCGATTGCTCTTGATCCTGATTATGCAAGAAAATCATCTAGGAGATTTGTAGCTGGGGGTTTAGCAGGGAACTTATATTTTAATACCAAAAAGTGGCTTGGCTATAAGGATCAGGTTCTTCGTGCTTGTTTGACTTTGATGCTTTTGAAAATGGATCTCTCTCTCTCTCTCTCTCTCTCTCTCCCTCTCTAAATTCTTAACGTTTTATATGTTAACTGGATTATAGGTTTTGCACTCGGGTGAAGGTCCAATCCATGCGGTGAAATGGAGAACAAGTCTCATTGCTTGGGCTAATAATGTAGGTGTGAAAGTTTATGATGCTGCAAATGATCAGCGGATTACATTTATAGAAAGACCAAGAGGCAGTCCTCATCCTGAAGTTCTGCTCCCGCATTTGGTTTGGCAGGTTAGTCAAAGATTCAAATGGAAAATATTGGAACTTGTTTTAGACTATATAAAATTTATCTGTCTTTTATTTTAAAACTTTTTACTAACTTTGCATTCAGGATGATACTTTATTGGTGATTGGCTGGGGAACCTCTGTCAAGATTGCAGCTATAAGGTCTAGCTTGAACCAAGTAGATATTGTTGCATCTTTTCAGACTAGCTATTTCATATCAGGAATTGCTCCTTTTGGTGATTCTTTGGTTGTCCTTGCTTATATTCCTGGTGATGAAGACGGAGAGAACGAATTTAGTAGCACAATACCATCACGACAGGTATATGTCCTTTACATGTTTAAATTGCAATAAGTTTCTCATCATGCACGCACCCTCCTATTTGGAGGTTATATCATGCTATCTTTTGTGCATTACCTGTTACGCCAGTGTATTGAGGTGTTGTGATTCTTTGGTTCTCTTTGTGTTTTTCATATGTTTAATAATTCCATGAATGAATCTACTAAAGCAGGGTAGTGCTCAGAGACCAGAGGTACGTGTAGTAACTTGGAACAATGATGAACTGGCAACAGATGCCCTACCTGTGCATGGGTTTGAGCACTACAAAGCAAAGGATTATTCCTTGGCGCATTCTCCCTTCTCAGGTTTATATTTCTGTTTTTGAACTTTCTGGACAATTGGACACAATTTACAGTAAATACTTATGGTGCTTTTCTCATATAACTGTAGGAAACAGTTATGCTGGTGGACAGTGGGCTGCTGGTGATGAACCAATCTATTACATTGTATCACCAAAGGATGTTGTCGTAGCAAAACCCAGGTTACTATTGATTCTTTGAACACTGTAGCCTCCTAAAGATTATTATTGCTCCTTATGATAAAAAGGATCATGGTTGCTTCTGTAATATGCACTAATAGCTAACTACATTTTATATTAAATGCATTACTGTCAATCTGGTATTGATTGCTTATCTATTTATGCTGTATATAAAACTCCAAACTGAGTTAGCCTAATGAGTCAGGTGACACCAGCTCGGTCAAGACAGAGATAAAAAAAACTAAAACAAAAATGATATATATATATATATATATATATATAATACTATCAAATCTTTTAGCCTAATTTCCTTTTACCTTTTAAACCACACATGTATTTATTTTCAAAATACTCTTATGGTGTGTGGCCTCATTCTAGTTTGTCATAAGGATTTGAGTTTATGGATAATCTCTCTTCCTGTAGTTGCTTATTTGTTTTGCATTATAATCCCTCACCTTCTAATTTACTTAAATGATCTGACTTGGTGTGTATGTATCTATTGATCTATCGTGCTCCTAAATCTGACAGTAAACTTTACGAGCTTCTATTTGGCAGTTTAACATGATCCTAGTATATAGTACTATAGTAGTCAAATAATGCTTGAGGTGTATTTTCATCAAAATGTAATAATTCGGTGAATATTGTAAATCCTCAGATGAACAATTATGTAGTGCATTCTCATAGGGAATGAGTTTTGTCTGAATTTTAATGTCCAGATTCCCTTAGCATAGTCTTCAACCTCTGCATAATTTTTTTGTTGCAAATTCTGCTTATTTTAAGCATATAATTATTTTACTCTTAGAAATGCAGAGGATCACATTGCATGGCTTCTTCAACATGATTTGCATGAAAAAGCTTTGGCAGCAGTTGAGTCTGGTCAGGGACGGAGTGAACTCATTGATGAGGTAATTTTGATTCATTCGCTTAATATATTATTAATTTATTATTGCTACTAACTTTTTAGAAATTGCCGTACAAACGTGCTAGCTGTAGGGATTCTTAATTACATATGATTATAACAATAATATTAAAGACCGTCTGCATATGATTGTATATCAATTTTGATTTGTCGTAAAGTAATACCTATTATTGCTGATAGCATTGTTGGCCTAGGTTTCTATTTCCATCATCCGTGCTATTGCTAAAATAATTATGTTTTCCTCCTTTTTTACTTTCTTATCATTTTACATGCAGGTGGGATCTAGATACCTTGATCACTTGATTGTTGAAAGGAAATATACTGAGGCTGCATCCTTGTGTCCCAAATTGTTGCGAGGATCTGCTACATCCTGGGAAAGGTACCGGAAATCATTATCTCTAACTCTTTCCGTACATTTCTTGTTAATCACCTGCATTCAATTGCTTTTGACAGATGGGTATTCCACTTTGCACATCTCCGTCAGCTTCCTGCATTGGTTCCACATATGCCAACTGAAAACCCAAGGCTGCGTGATACTGCATATGAGGTTCATTAGGACAGCAACTGCATGCAAATATTCATGTAGCCCACTTCTATTTTTCATATATATCAGCTTGGAATTAAAACTACCTTACTGTTATGCTGCAGGTTGCACTTGTGGCCCTTGCAACAAATCCATCCTTTCATAAGGATCTCTTGTCAACTGTTAAATCTTGGTCACCTGTCATTTATTCTGCATTGCCTGTTATTTCTGCCATAGAGCCACAATCAAATACTTCATCAATGACTGATGCCCTTAAAGAGGTTCGTAAGGCAGTTTGTGGCATATCTGATATGATTTAATTTTTAATTGGTTGACGGCTCATGGTGAATGACCTAAACCTTTTTATAGGCACTTGCAGAGTTTTATGTTATTGATGGGCAGTATGAGAAAGCGTTTTCACTCTATGCCGATGTAAGTGTTTGGATGTAAATTTGTGGTCTAATAACTGTACATTTATCTGTAATTTCATCGTATGTAAATTGCTTCTGGAATCTAGATTTCCATCCATTATCTGGTTTTATAGCTTGTATCTTAATGAATCTACTTCTCTGAGTTTTCCAGCTTATGAAGCCTGATATATTTGACTTCGTTGAAAGGCACAACTTACAAGATTCCATTCGTGAAAAGGTATGGTTATGGTCCTTATGGATGAGAAGGTGCAATGTTTTAGCTGCTTAACTTTATCACGGATGATTTTTTTCGTATAAAATAATTCAACACTCGTTCCATTTGAGGCCTGCCTGTGAAATTCTGAAACAGGCGCATTAAATGAATTTACTACTTCGGTTGCCACTCGACACTTTGATTTGCATTGATACTTAAAAATCAACACTACATGTATATACCTTTTACACTATGTTCCAGAAATGAAAGCAATTCATGGCTTTCCCATTTCCGTTTGTTGACATTCTATAGGATTTTGTTACTTTTTCATTCTCTTATTGATGTCCTTTCTCTTACATGTGAGGTGCAGGTTGTCCAGTTGATGATGCTAGATTTTAAGCATGCCGTTTCTTTATTGATTCAAAATAGGGACTTGATTACACCATCTGAAGTTGTTTCACAACTTCTGAGTGCTGGAAATAAGTGTGATTCGAGATATTTCTTGCATCTATATCTGCATTCTTTATTTGAAGTCAACCCACATGCTGGAAAGGATTATCATGATATGCAGGTATGGATAAGACGATTATATTGGTACTTTAATAGCTTTTATGTGAATAGCGTGGGTTGCATTACTTTAAAAGGTATCTATTTTCTGATATTTGTTGCAACTTTCTAGCTTCAAATATTAGTTGTTGGGAGGTGAAATGGACAATGGTGGAGAAGCAAACTTTGAACCATTTGTTTGGGTTTCAATTGGCTGTTAATAATAGCCAATGTGGTTCATACATTCATCGATATAGCTCAATTCATGGCTGTAACCTGAACTATAAATCAATCCGGGTTATAGATTTGATGGTCGGTGTACTGCTTGTATGTGTTAAAATCAATAATAAAGAAAAAGAAGAGAAAAAAGAAGATTAAAACTTCCCATAAGATGGGGCAGATATTGCTTGTTCTTTGATGCTTTATTAATGCTTGAGATTTTGTGCTTGTACAGTACAAACATACTTTTCTAGCATTTAATACTTGTGTCAGTTTACTCAATATGTGCGTTCATGTGTGTAAGGTTCTCGTTCTTATGTTGAGTAGTTTTTCTAATAAATTACTTGCCTTTAACTTGATGGTTAGGTAGAGCTTTATGCTCAATATGATCCGAAAATGCTACTTCCTTTTCTTCGCAGCAGTCAACATTACACACTAGAGAAGGTTTGTCCATCTAAATGTTTCGCATCATAATTTTTCATAAATGACACTGCTTAAATTCATCCTCAGGCATGTGAGATCTGTGTCAGAAGAGGTCTTTTAAGGGAGCAAGTATTCATCCTTGGAAGAATGGGAAATTCAAAACAAGCTCTTGCTGTCATCATAAATGAATTAGGAGATATAGAAGAGGTAGTTATATGCCATTTTCAATGTTCGGTCCATGTTTTAGATGTTGCTCCTGGGTTTCTATTAGTATTTCCGGGAATGTAAGGATCGTTACTAACGAGAAAACTCTTGTTATTTTCCGAAGGCTGTAGAATTTGTGAGTATGCAGCATGATGATGATCTTTGGGAAGAATTGATTCAGCAATGCCTCCACAAACCTGAAATGGTAATGGCACAAAATGAAGACTGGAAATATGTGTCTTTGTCATATTTATCCATTTCTTGTCGTCCATTTTCCATATCTTTTTACCATTTTCACACTAATTCGCAGGTGGGTGTCCTATTAGAACACACTGTGGGCAATCTTGATCCTCTTTATATTGTAAGCATGGTACCCAATGGCCTGGAAATTCCCCGGTTAGTATTCTCTTTTTCATAAGTGCAATTTGCGAATTGTTATATTTATTGAAGCTGTTTGGTTGGTGACTGCAAGTTCTCAGAAGGAAAGCCTGAGGCTTTATTTGTTGTTTCTCTCTCTCTCTTGTTACTTTCCTATTAACGTTTTTGTGTTGCAATAACTGAAATCATTTTCCGTATCTTGAAGTGACCCATTTTACTTTAGTTGAACTTGAATCCTTCGTATTCATCCTTCCATACTGAGGCATCCATGTTCTATGTTTACGGTGCCAATTAGGCGCGTAAACTAGTCAGTCGAGTTGTGATAAGATTTTAAATGAGCTTGCAAGTCTGAGAAATTTGAGTTTGACTCGACTCATTAAGAACTTGAATCAAGTTCGAGTTTGATTTAAGTTCAACCTAGTCAAGTGTTGACCGATCTTTGATCGTAACTTGTTATTTGTCATGTCTCATTTAAAGTCTTATAAAAAAAAAGACTTTGATATACAAATTGCATAAATTTAAGTTTGTTAATTTAAGGTATATGATATTAATTTAGGGTTTAGATTGTTGTGTTTAGAATTTATGGTTTAGATTTTAGGGTTTAGACTTATATTTAGTGTTTAAGTTAAATTTAGATTTTAAATTATAAATATTAATAATTTTCGTATATTATATGTTCAAGTAGCTCACGAGCCTTTCGAGTCGGAGGTCACGAGTTTTTCGAGTCAGATATTAAGTAGCTCGTGATCTGTCTCGTATCATTTACAACTCTGGTACCAACTATCCGTCATTTAATAACATTTCATTAAAATGGCCTTTAATTCCTCCAATTGACCGACATCTAAAGATGGACCTTAATTCATGTCCCTCAAAGCATTTCTCAAAGAGCATACAATCTATGCATAAAACTTATAAAATTTAATTATACAGTGTAAAACACATTTCGGATTATAATTAGATGTGCGAGTTAAATAGATGGGTAGATAAAATTAACAATAAAAAATTATGAAAATTATCAGTTGAAAAAAATAATCTTTAATCATTTATTATCATTGTACTCAATGAATCATCTAGGCTAAGTCACAAGCTCGAAACTTAGGAGTTTAAATTGGTGGGATCTAATTTGTGGAACACTTTTTATTTACGGGATGCAATTAGTTCGGTAGAATGACTCAATTCCCTATGTTATTTGCAGGCTCAGGGATCGTCTAGTCAAAATTATAACTGATTACAGAACTGAAACTTCTCTTAGACATGGGTGCAATGACATTCTCAAGGTACTCTTACTCTTCTTACTCTTATCATGTGTCGTTACTTGAAATTTCAATCTTCGGAACTTGACATTGGTGTAAATGTGAAATAATACAGGCTGATTGTGTTAACCTTTTGGTTAAATACTATAACGAAGCTAGACGCGCAGTTTGCTTGATCAATGAAGGCATCAATGAAGGCGATTATCCCTCCAAGAGGGAAGCAAGTGGAGCCTCTCGATCAATAGAGAAAACACCTAGCACGAAAAACATGGTAGTTAAGTCTAAAACTAGGGGAGGTGGAAGATGTTGCATGTGTTTCGATCCTTTCTTGATTCAAGACGTATCAGTCGTCGTTTTCTTTTGCTGCCATGCTTATCATACGACTTGCCTGACGGACTCCACTTACACGGATGACAGCAAAAAAGGGGCCGGAATGAATTTTCAAGAGTCATGCGGGTACTATAATGTCAATGAGGGCGAGGATGACGGCGACTGTGATAGCCAGGCTGGTGCCCCTCGAATGCGATGTATTCTATGTACCACGGCAGCAAGTTAAGTTTGTGATGATGTATGCTAATGTACGTGGGTTTGTGCATGTGCTTTTTGTTCTCTTATTTCATTTTTCTTTCAGTTGTAATATTTAGTGGTTGTGCAGGTGAAAATTCAAGATTCATTTTTTTCTCGATTATTTTTTAAAATGTCTTAAATTGTTGTTGTATTTTAATGTAGCGGCAACATATGAATAGTTCCCTGTAATTATTGGAAAGTGTAATTAACCTTTTTTTATGGGTTTTCTGTATATACTTGTTGATTTGTTGTACTGTATAGAAGAAAAAAGGTTCTTTTAAATGAAATTATGCGTTGGTGCGAAACCAGTTGAAAAGAAAAAGAATAATCTGAAAATTGAACTTACATAAATGAAAATAAACCTTGGGGTTCTAAACATAGATGCTAAAGACACTAGCTTGAAATATGCCCATGGCATCTATGACTGTGAACCAGTTAAATTTCTTTTCAATTCATTTTGCTGATGTATTAAATTTTCTATTTTCTCTAAAATATTTATTTATCATTTATATGAACTCTATGATTATTGTAAATTGCTTATGAATTAGAATTAACTGATTCCACTTAGAAGGCATAATACTCTTCTATCTCAAATACCTGTTTATTCTTTTAGGAATTTAAATGTACTTTAAATTGTCTTCATTTAGATGTTTAGAGAACTGTAGACATAACATATATTGAACTCTTTGTTTGGCAATGCAATGGGTATAACCTGATAGTTCAGCTCAAATTTGGATTTTGAACTATAAAGATGGAATAGAATGAAGTTATGAAATAAAATCGTTTAATTCCAAAGTTGACAAATAATTAGAAAATATTTAAATCATAAATAGACTTAATTTAATTTATTTAATCTCAAAACTACACTTAAAATACAAAGATTAATATCGATATTTTTTCCCATTATATCAATATTAGTAGAAAGGTAGCTTTTGCTCATGTATAAACGGTTCTTCAATCAAAACTAAAATAATTTAAGCTTTCGTTATATATGAATATAAGAATATAAATAATTTGTATAATATAAGAATATTCAATTTAAATATATTATTTAAAATTCGATTAAAATATTTGTACGTTTGTTATTTTCAAATAAAGAATAGAATATATGACTTTAAACTAAAGGTTGGTCTTCCTTGAATGAAATTTTAGATAAAAAACACAGAATTTTAATATCATGATTCTACCATGTTTTGATGGTAGTGTGACCGATCGTGAGTGATCACTATTTCTCTTTTTGTGCCCCTAAGGCTACTATTAGTGGTCTACGACGACGAGACTAGATTTCAAAAAAGGAAGAAAAACAGAGACTCTATAAGAAATTATTCGCATATACATGAGTCGGTTTACTTTTAAAAGAAAAGGATTCTATATTCTTGATTAGTGATAACAAGGAGTGTTTTAGTATAACTAGGACAGGAAGCCGAGCACCTTGTGCCTCAGCAGTCAGCACCACCTAAACAAGGGTGAATGGACTGTCATTCATTTCATCTGTTTCTTTTGTGTTCCTTAGTTTCTCTGTCCTGTGTCGTCGGAACACGGTTTAAAATCCCAAGACTCGGAGCAGTTGGTAGAAGAAATGAATCCGGCATCACAGTGACTTGTGTTTCTAAAGATTTCGAAACCTTTTTCTACCACCAGACACTTGATCATTTCAACTACAGACCAGAAAGTTACAGTCGTTTCCCTCAAAGATATGTGATCAACTCCAAGTACTGGGGTGGTGCAAATGCAACTGCACCAATCATGGTCTACTTGGGTGCAGAAGAAGCACTGGATTACGATTTAACCGGAATCGGATTTCTGACCGATAATGCGCCTCGGTTCAAGGCTTTACTGGTATATATAGAGGTAAAGTAAACAGTGGTCATTGAATTCCTTTCGTTCCTTCCTCTTCTTCTCACCCTGTTTAAACAATCATGGCATTGGCAGCATCGCTTCTACGGAAAATCGATACCCTTCGGATCCAGGGAATCAGCCATGAGAAATGTCAGCATCCGGGGATGTTTCACATCATCTCAAGCTATAGCAGATTATGCCGTCATTCTTCTTCATGTAAAGAAAACATTCTCCGCCAAAAACTCTCCGGTAATAGTCGTCGGAGGTTCTTACGGGGGAAGTAAGTGTTTGCTATGTTTTTGCAGTATTAACATTGATCATGTTTGACAGTTGTTTTCTTTATGCTTTTGCAGTGCTTGCTGCATGGTTTAGGCTAAAATATCCTCATGTTGCTCTTGGAGCACTTGCCTCCTCAGCTCCGATTCTTTACTTCGATGATCTTGCACCACAGGTTGGTTACTATGCAATTGTGACCAAAGATTTTAAGGAAACTAGCGAAAGTTGCTACAAAACGATCCGTAAATCGTGGGACGAAATCGACAGAGTTGCTTCAAATTCTAATGGTCTTTCAATCCTCAGTAGGAAGTTCAAAACTTGCGAGTAAGCGAATTGTTGTTATCGATATGCCGTGTTCAATGTTACAAGCACTAATCTTCCTGTAATTTGATCAGAAAATTGAAGACAAGTTTTGATCTTAAGGACTTCTTGGATTCGATATATTCAGACGCAGCTCAATACAATCGTCCCCCCACTTATCCTCTTAGTATTGTCTGCAGTGGCATCGATGGTCCTCCTAAAGGGACCGATATACTCAGCCGACTATTTGCTGGTGTCATCGCGTATATGGGAAATAAATCGTGCTACGACATGAACGAATTCAAACGTCCTACTGATGAAACTTATATAGGATGGAAATGGCAGGTGAGAGCGGTGACTATGAAGATAGCTGATACATCTGGTTCATAAAGTTACAAGATTCAATACCTATTTGCAGACATGCAGTGAGATGGTGATGCCCATAGGGCACGGAGACAACGACTCAATGTTCCCACACGAGCCATTTAATCTAAACTTGTTCATGAACAAGTGCGAGAGCTTGTTCGGTGTCCGGCCTCGGCCACATTGGGTGACAACTTACTACGGAGGCCATGTTAGTTTCTCTCGATCTTCATAGCTTCCTATTCACATCAATCCTTAAAACTAACCCTTCAAAGTCCCTCATCATCGGCAGGATCTGAAGCTGATTCTCCATAGATTTGCTAGCAACATCATTTTCTCTAATGGCCTTAGAGACCCTTATAGCAGCGGCGGGTATCTGATTTTCTTCAGATTGTATACTAACTTTGAATATAATCGATCACACGTTTTACCATGATATTTGAGCTCCCCCTTTCTGTAACCTGATGGTGATTTCTATCTCATTACAGGGTATTGGAGAACCTATCAGATAGTGTTGTTGCAGTCTATACTGTCAATGGTACTTTTGATTTCTCTGTAATTTGTATATCACATTAGAACTATGAACCAACTTTAACCTGTAATAAATCTTGTTTAATTTGCAGGATCTCATTGCTTGGACATAATGCCGGAAACGAGGAGTGATCCGCTGTGGTTGATCAAGCAACGACAAACCGAAATTCGGATAATCAAGGGCTGGATTTCAAAGTACTATACTGATCTGTTTCAGTTCCAAGATCGAACAAGATTATCAGAGGGAATGAATTAAGTTCCCATATCAAACTTTCAACTACATATATATTGACTGAATCAAAATAGCTACCTTATCAGAAACTTGTATGTTACGAAATATAACACTGTTTTATTTTCTTTTAATTATGCATTTATGTATGGTATCTATTCGAATATGAGTCTTCTTATTAAGGACCATGACAAATATTCCCATGTTTTGTTCTTTTCATTACACAACGGAGTCCCTAGGAAACTGTATAACTTCCACTCAATTGGAACCTTTTACAAGTGTCATGACAAACAACAAATACAAAAAGCCGACACACTCTTATTATACAATGCGGGGACAAGGATTTCTCAATGTTTTTTTTTTCTTTTCATTTATAAAATTTGACCTTACAACCCAGATACTAAATTCAATACGAAGTAATAGCAAGCCAATAGGCAATAATGCATTGAGGAGGATGACAAGGCAAAGTGTGGGACACAAGATATGACTCGTAATTAATATTTAGGACCAACTCAAACGCAAGTCTGAGCACGTGAAACTCAAATCACAAGAATACTTGTCCAGTCCCCTAAGCTAAAAAGGCCACGAGAACAAATATAATGTTACGGATTTTGCACTGCACTGATAATTAAAGAGAAAGAATATAAGTTCGAGGATGATAAACACACGTAGATATAACAGATCATATTCAACGTGAATAACAAATAAATGGTAAATTTAAAACTTTATCTACATCGTACATCCACTTATTTTATAATTTTTCGTTACATAAATTTTGAATCATTTATATTTATAAACCTTGATTATACTTATAAATAATAGATACAAACATGTACGATGAAGAAGTATCCGCATTTACCCGCCCATTTGCGATCGCTAATCACGTCGCTCTCTACCTACAAATTCCCAGAAACCCCAATTTCATCTAATCATCTCTCCCTCTCTCTCTAAACTCAATCTCTCCAGTCCCCTGATAAGTCAATTGAATTCAATCAACACCTGTAATGTAACTACCCGATTTGTTCATTTGTATTTGTTTCGGAGATGGCTGAGGATAAAAGCGGAGATCGAAGTGAAGTGAGTGATTACTCATCGGAAGATGAAGGGACTGAAGATTACAGAAGAGGAGGGTACCATGCGGTGCGTATCGGCGACACTTTCAAGAACGGCTGCTATGTGATTCAGAGCAAGCTGGGTTGGGGTCATTTCTCCACCGTTTGGCTCGCGTGGGACACTCAAAAATCGGTATTTCCCTCTTTCTCTTCCTTCTTATGGTAAAAGTTCATTTTTTTAATGGAAAGTTGGTTAAACTGCTTAATTATTATAAAGGTGAATTATTGTTTTTTAGAAGAAAAAAATGGGATGTTGTGCATTTTTGCATGGAATATCTTTTTTGGGTGTATTAGAGCGATGAAAATGTCATTGTAAGAGATGCTGGATTATGTATTGCTTTTGGTTAATGAAGCGTCTTATTTCTGCAGCTAATGTTGTTAAGAGTCCATGATTTGCCTCCTTGCAATTGAGCTTCAGATGCCCTTCATTTTGCCTTCAGAGATGCCCTTATGATTCTCTTCATTATGACTATATATGTTCTGCTTCTTGTTTGGGTCATAAGATTCTTTGTGTGTTGAACTTCTTAATGTAAAACTGGATCAGCCATTTCCATTTGATTTCCATGGTTCAACTCTTTAACCACCTGAGGATTTATTGTTTGTAGCGTTATGTAGCTTTGAAGATTCAAAAGAGTGCTCAGCATTACACCGAGGCAGCAATGGATGAGATAAAGCTCCTTAAACAGATAGCTGAGGGAGATCCAGAGGATAAAAAATGTGTTGTGAAGCTCTTGGATCATTTTAAGCATTCTGGGCCAAATGGGAACCATATTTGTATGGTTTTTGAGTACTTGGGGGATAACCTTTTGACCCTTATAAAATATAGTGATTATCGAGGGGTTCCACTTCACATGGTTAAAGAGATTTGCCATCATATTTTGACGGGACTAGATTATTTACACCGTAAACTTTCAATCATTCACACTGATTTGAAGCCAGAGAACGTGTTGCTGTTGTCAATGATTGATCCATCGAGAGATCCTAGGAAATCTGGTGCTTCTCTCATCCTTCCAGATGGAAAGGATAAGGCTGGCCCGGAGACTGTCACTTCAAAAGAAATTAAGGGTTCGAATGGAGATTTGGATATGAATCAGAAAAAGAAGATTCGGAAGAAGGCTAAGAAGGCAGCTCGAGATTGTGCTGCAAAGGAAGCTTTGGAAGAAACTGAGACAGATTCCCGGACTGGTGGTATGGAAGACAGTAATGCTGATGTGAAATCAAATGAAGTTTCTAGTGAAGCACAGCCAAAGAGTTCTGTGGTTAAAGATGATACAAGGAGTGATGGAATTAACAATGGTAACCAAGGAAAGGAGTGTTATAGAAGGGGGAGCCTTGCAAGGAGGAAAAGGCTATTGGCCGAAGCTGATCTTAAATGTAAATTGGTTGATTTTGGCAATGCTTGCTGGACATATAAGCAGTTTACAAATGATATTCAAACCAGGCAGTATAGATGCCCCGAGGTTATCCTTGGATCCAAGTATTCAACGTCAGCTGACTTATGGTCTTTTGCTTGTATTTGTTTTGAACTGGCAACGGGTGACGTTCTTTTTGATCCTCACAGTGGTGAAAACTATGATAGAGATGAGGTATGTGAAACCTTTCTTTATATCTCACATTTATATTTTCCTTTGCTGGATACTTTATATAGTCTTATGTGCATCGTAATTATGGTGTACCAGTCACATCTTGATGTTTGTTTCATTTTAAGATTGTTATGATTTGCATGCGTTTACATATAAAATTTCCAGTAATCTATATGCCTGTACCTCTCTTATGCACTTCAAATAAGGGCAGAGAAGAAAATGAATTGTAAGTTTTTTAGCTTTATATGCACTCCGGATAAAGTTTCCTTCTATTTTACGTCCGGAGTAAGCATTATGTAACCTACAAATGATGTGACTGCTTGTTTTTTATTTGTGCATTGGTGGAAACATAAGAAATTCTTAGAAATTGAAAGACCACCCTTCATGCTTTTTATTTTTTATTTTCAATATTAATTTTCTTGTGATCTGTAGGTCATTACAGATTTTCTTGTCGCCTTTTCCCCTTGACTTACATGACATCTTCCATTTCCAGGATCATTTGGCATTGATGATGGAGCTTATCGGAATGATGCCACGCAAGGTAAGAATAAGGCATGCCACGTGCCTCTCAAAGCTAGGAGTTTGCCATCCCCCTTTTGTTTCAAGTGAACAAAGTTAATACTGAATGCTTTAACACTGTAAACTATGTAGCTTAAGTTATTGTTGTTGTAAATCTCACTGTTTTAGCGTCTTAACAATTTTCTTCAGATTGCACTAGGAGGACGCTACTCTCGGGATTTTTTCAACAGACATGGAGACTTGAGGCATATTCGCCGATTACGTTTTTGGCCTATCACTAAGGTGCTTATGGAAAAGTATGACTTCAGTGAGCAAGATGCCACTGACATGGCTGACTTTCTGGTTCCAGTACTTGATTTCACCCCTGAAAAGAGGCCCACAGCTGCTCAATGCCTCGTTCATCCATGGGTCAATGCCGGCCCACGACTGCTCGAACCTTCCGCAACTGCTCACAAACAGTGCACAGATGATAGTACGGAAAGTAAAGAGAAG
Source organism: Abelmoschus esculentus (assembly GCA_035048815.1). Lineage (NCBI taxonomy): Eukaryota > Viridiplantae > Streptophyta > Magnoliopsida > Malvales > Malvaceae > Abelmoschus > Abelmoschus esculentus. Next base: position 11,477,064 of record JAUCBN010000007.1, on the reverse strand, counting down.
GATGACAGAGAGTCATTGGAAGCTAGAGTAGGGAGTATAGCAATCGATGGACGAGCTTCAAAGCCGTTGAAAGAAATGCCTCCTAAGTTGGAATAACCTTATTCTGAAGTTTTTTTTATCCAGTGATTTCTCTTGTAATTCTTTCCTCTTTGCATTACTTTGCCAGTTGCCACAAGGTTGATTCCAATTTTGTAAGAACACCATTGCTCATGCACCCCAATTTCAGGGTACATGTTTATGGTGAACGGATGTCATTTAGAATTTGGTCTGTTTTGGACATCGGAAATGGTTGTTTATAGTATTCTTTGACGCCAGATCGTACCTGCCAAAAGTTGAGCAATTACCTGGAATTTTCAGGTCTTTGTTTTGAATTTTTAAGGATTAGGATCAAATTGTAATGTGTAAAGGTTCAAACTTAACTTTCTTAAAATTAGAATCAGACTGATATGGTGTGAACATATTGAGGAAGTTAAATTTGTTAGTAGGTGAATTTTAGAACCATCTTTTGATTTTAAAATAAAAAGGAATAAGTATTGTATACTAGATGTTAAAACAGATTGATGGTAAAAAAAAATCATAACTTCATCCTATTAATTAAAAAGATATTTTGAAGAGGATCCAAGCTCACTTAATTGTGCTAAATAAAAGGCTTAACTGAAAAGTTATTTTTTTTTATAATAATTGGGACCTCGTTAAAAACAAACGTTTGTTGAGATCTAATGAGAAAAAGAATGCCTATATTTTATTTCATAATAATAGTTTTACGACTTGTAAAATTCCTTAACTTTAGTACACGTTTAATATAGAGCATAATTACCCTTGATTTTAAATCAAAAAATAAATAACGAACAATATACCTCACTCAAAAATCTATATGTATTTGTCGAACTCAAACTTCCGTAAAACTCTCTTGTCTGGGAGACATAATGAATTATTTAGCCCATTCTTAGCTAATAGATCGGTATTACAATTAGCAGATCGTGAGATATGTCTGAGATAAATCCACTCATCCTTGCAACACCCTGCAATTCGATTGATTAATTAAATGCATAAAATAATATCTCATTAATCAAAATATTTTTTGTTTTATTTAAATAACTAATAAACTTAAAACGATAAAAAATTATTTTGATTAAAATTTAAAAATAAACAAAATACATAATTTAAGGATTTGTTTTTTATTTAAGCCTAAAAAAACTCAATCCAATTAAAACTTGGACCAATAGAGATCCAGATGTAGTGTACATTCAAATCAAATAAAAAAAACGATCCGACTAACGAATCCAGCTCGTTTCTTCGTCCCTTTTAGATTAAAAAAAAACAAAAATATATATTCATTATTCTCTCCTTTTCTTGTACATTTCAAGATTGAAATTTCCATTTCCATTTTTTTCAACACCTCATTTTCGTCTCCGTTGCCGTTAAAAGAAAAAGATAGGAAGATCTGGAAAATTGAGAGGCTGATCCCAAGGGAAGAAGTGGATCTGATCCGTGTATCGGAATGGCAATGCACGGGATGAGAGGGCTCTCGATTTTCATTAGCGACATTCGGAATTGCCACAACAAAGAGCAAGAACGCTTACGCGTCGATAAAGAGCTCGGCAACATCCGTAATCGATTCACAAAAGAAAAGGTTAGGTTTCAAAGCTTCCCCTCCCCCTTCAATTTAAACTCCGTGTTTGGAAAACGACCGGATTTACTTTTAACTTTTATTTCCTTCAGAAGGATTAAAATGCACATCATTCTTTCGTTGATTAGATTTTGTTTGAGCGAAAAACGTGAAATTATTTAAGCTGTGAAGTCTATACGCTTGTAAATGCCGTAAGTGTATCAATTTTATCGATGCTGGTAGATTATTTTCAGCAAAATATTGCAAATAAATTGCCCATATGCCTTTTAGGAAAAGGATTCATCATCGATTCATAACCATCGCCCCAGCTGTTACAGTGGGGATCTGCGTTCTTCATAACCACTTACTGCCATTTTTCTGCTGACTAAACCTATGTGGTATCTCTATTTTTACATAATTTATATTAGAGTTTGAAGTAGGATTGGATCTCGTATCTTAAGAACTCTAAATCTATGTAGTGTATTAGACAATATTTTGCTAGATAATCTTGAGAAACCCTTTACATGTTAAGGAGGAGTTAAGCTCATTCTTTCATGTGAAATTTAAATGTTAGAGCCAAAGTTTTCCCAACACTGCTCATTTCCTCTAGAAACATTTTATGGAATGATTCAGTGCTTTGTTAATATGTCTTTTTAGTGCCTTTAAAAGATGAGTGAGCAGTTTTTTTATTGAATGTTCATGTTTTTCTGATAGGGATTGACCCCATATGATAAGAAGAAATATGTTTGGAAAATGCTTTACATTTACATGTTAGGTTATGACGTTGATTTTGGTCATATGGAAGCTGTTTCCTTGATATCTGCACCAAAGTACCCGGAAAAGCAGGTAAGATCCGTTTTGTTATCTCTTTAATTTGATTAGTGTCACATCTATGAGACATTAAATGGAGAGAAACCTGGTGGACCTATGACCTGGAGTGACATACTGACATCCTTTGTAAGAGTTTGAAAGAGCAGTAAACTATAAAAGTAGTGAACCAAGGCCTAAGTTTGTGCTCAGTTCCTCCTTTCCCTTTGAGAAAGAAAGAGGGGGAAGGGCCAACAAAACTTGAATGTATATAGAAGATAACTTGTTGAAAGATCTCAGCTACATTGCAACATTTACAATCTGCACTACCGTTCGTATCAATTATTAGTACATGCATGTAACTACTTTCCTGCAACAATAAAGCTGGCAAGAGATTGGTACTTTCTAAGCACTATAGATAACCATCATTTTATAGAACGCTGATCCTTATAAGTATTTGAACGGGGCCTCATGATATCAATTTAACTATGTATTGTGGAAGCATGGGTTGGATAATATATGAATATTTGTTTAGCGTTTTCAGATAATGTAGCTTATTGGGTTTATCATGATAAGGATATATTCTCATGCTCTAAATGGTTGGTATTCAAATATGCATGTTAATATTTTCTCTATTATTTTTTTCTCGATAATTTTATTAGCTTTTGTTCTATAATTGCCTTCAGGTCGGATACATTGTAACATCATGTTTGCTCAACGAAAATAATGATTTTCTGAGACTAGCCATCAACACTGTACGCAATGATATAATTGGTCGAAATGAGACTTCTCAGTGCCTGTCATTGACCTTGGTAAGGATAAGAGAAACTGTTTTAGGTTCTAGGCATCATCTATGTAACTAGAATGGGATGGAAGCGTTTGTAATTTACAACATCGAGCACCTAGCATACATTCTTAATTGAGCTGCATACAAAAAGTATGATTTGTCTAAGACGTGATTGAGAATTTTCTTTTCCCCCTCTTTCTCCAGGGGAGTTCAATTTTCTCTTTTCCAGAATATTATTGTTCACTTTATGATTTATATCATTGCTCATTATTTCTAAATCTGCAACAGGTGGTTGTATTACTATGATTTTGTTGTTACTCAAATGCCATGATGGAACTCAGTGTTCTATTGCTTTGTGCCTTGGATGTTTCTGTATAGTCTGTAAAGTTTTAGTTATTGATGTTTTGGTTACTCTTTTGTTACCTTCTGTTGGGCTGATTCACGGACACTAAGGCTTTCCATATTGTTTAGGTTTTTGATATTGTTATTGTTGTGACCTCACATCTTCACTTTTATTGAATTAATTTTGCAGGTTGGGAATATTGGTGGGAGAGAATTTGCTGAATCTTTGGCACCTGATGTCCAAAAGTTAATTGTAAGACCAACCAGAGACTTGTTAAGTTCTACTGTTTCTTTTAGAAATTATTTTACCCTTATATATTCTATGTTTCAGCTGTCTAGCAGCTGCAGACCACTTGTACGGAAAAAAGCTGCATTATGTTTACTGCGATTGTTTAGGAAAAATCCCGATGTTGTCAATGTTGAGGGCTGGTATGCTAGAATGTTAACAAGTGTATCCCAATTGACTGTTTTATGACGTTAATCTGTGCTTCTGCTGAATCGCTTTTCTTGCCCTATGTTTTAGGGCGGATCGGATGGCGCAACTTTTAGACGAGCGTGATCTTGGTGTTTTGACAGCTTCCATGAGCCTTCTTGTTTCTTTGGTATCAAATAATCATGAAGCTTATTGGATTTGCCTTCCTAAGTGTGTTAAAATATTGGAACGCCTTGCAAGGAACCAAGATGTTCCACAGGAATATACTTACTATGGTATCCCATCTCCATGGCTGCAGGTTAGTCCTACTTCACTCTTATAACTCCTACGAATTTGATGCCCAGATCAGAAAAAAGTGTGTCATGTGCCTGGTCTAATTAGTCTATATAAGCATGTTTCAAGTGGATCTTGTTCTCTTGGATATGTTTGCACTTTGTTATTTGGTAATTGTGTCCAATTCTTTCCCTCCTTTTTCCTATCTCTATGTTAGAGTTGATGACTTTGTTTGTCAGTATTTATCAATGACTCATATTTAGTGTATATAAGTATGTTTCAAGTGGATCTTGTTCGCTTGGATATGTTTGCACTTTGTTATTTGGTAATTGTGTTCAATTTTCCCCTCCTTTTTTCCTATTTTATGTTAGAGTTGATGACTTTGTTTATTGGTAATTATCAATGACTCGTATTTGGTAGATTTTATTATGATTTTTATCTTTCTATTATTATAGGTCAAGACAATGAGGGCTCTTCAGTATTTTCCTACCATTGAAGATCCAAATACTAGAAGAACATTGTTTGAGGTTTAAACTTCCCTGTACACTTTTTGTTTTCTATCAAGGTTATTTTGATATTAATGGAACTTGAATGCTGATTTCAGGTCCTACAACGCATATTAATGGGAACAGATGTTGTGAAAAACGTTAATAAGAATAATGCATCTCATGCTGTCCTTTTTGAAGCCCTTGCTCTTGTGAGTTTACTTCTGAATTCTGGCTCTAGCATGTGAAAATTATTATCAGACATTTTTTTGGCATTAAGCGATTTTAGAAAGATTAAGTCTTCAAAGCTCAAATAGATGAAAATCTTGCTGAAATTCATCAAAATAGGTTTTTTACGTGGGTCTCATGTCTTCTATCATATGACAATAAATGTTATGTGCTTTTTTAGCTTTCACGTGTACTTTCCTGCCCTGCTGTAAGTATTTAATGGAAGTATATGGATGATAACACCCTTACTCTGCACATGCACATGAGGGAAGAAAAACATAGTGTTTTCAAGAGCAACATATCTGCTTTCTTTCCTCTTTATGACACATTTTTAGTTGTGTTGTACATTTGCTCTCCTTATTACAGGTCATGCATCTTGATGCTGAAAAGGAGATGTTGTCTCAGTGTGTGGCCCTTCTTGGTAAATTCATTGCTGTTCGTGAACCAAATATTAGATATCTTGGTTTGGTAAGTTATGGAAACATAATTACTTAGTTCTCTCTTAATGATCTTGTTTGCAAACAAGAAAATATGTTTGCAGGTGCCAGATCATGGTGGTTTTATATAACCTAATAATTTACTAGTATATTAAATGCTTGGTTACAGGAAAATATGACTAGGATGCTAATAGTTGCTGATGTGCAAGAGATTATAAAAAGACATCAGGCTCAAATTATCACATCATTGAAGGATCCCGATATCAGGTTGAGTTTCTTATTTTTGCAAATTTTGAGTATTGATCACACTTAAATTTTTGCTGCTATGATTCTCTTTTGTTACCTATTTATATACAGATCAAATATATGTTACTTCAGTTGGTGCCATCTAAGACATGTGAAGCATCCTTGCTTGAAAATCACCTTATATAGTTCTATTATTATGAGTTCCCCATCTGATTAGTTAAAATAACAAGCTACCCACTTTATTTAAGATTTAAGCATTCAACTATACCTAAAGCCTTGAATTTCTAAACATGGAACTATATACGCTTCAAATTGTATGTTCATAAGATCCATTTTCTTTGACTAATGCCAGTGTGAATTTTCCAGTATCTGTAGGCGAGCTCTTGATTTGCTTTATGGTATGTGTGATGTAACAAATGCAAAGGACATTGTTGAAGAATTGTTGCAGGTGCTAAAGTTTTTGATCGTGGAAAAGCTATTTCTTTGAATGATTCCCCAAATAATTTATTTTCTATATAGCTACTCAAATGCTTTGGTACAAGATTAGAATGTTACTAACTGTCATCTCTTTACCAGTATCTGAGCTCAGCTGATTTCACGATGCGTGAGGAATTGTCACTCAAGGCTGCCATTCTAGCTGAGAAGTTTGCTCCCGATCTGTCATGGTAAGCATGTTGGAAGGAAGCAGGGTCTTAGCCCATATCCTTTATTAATGAAGATTTTCTACCTCTGTTTTTCCATTGTGTACAGTAGCTTCATCAAATGATTGATTGTTATTCCTTACAAAATAACTAGTTTGCATAAGCATTGCAGGTATGTAGATGTTATTCTTCAGTTGATCGAAATGGCAGGAGACTTCATTAGCGATGACATATGGTTCCGTGTTGTGCAGTTTGTTACTAACAATGATGACCTACAGGTGATCAAAAAGTCCAACACATTTAGTTGTTCTACTTTATGACATAAAAGATATTCTTCTTTCGGTAGTTTTCAGGCTGAAATGTTTATGTTTATGGCCAGCCTTATGCAGCTGCAAAGGCAAAAGAGTATCTTGACAAGCCAGCTGTACATGAGAAAATGGTCAAGGTTCGTATAATTTGTTGTATTTTATTTCAGGATGTGTTTGCAGGCATGGAGACGGTATATGGTACACATTTTACATAGTTATGTATATAATGGACAGAGATATGTAAGTTTATTCTGGTATTTGTTTGTACCAAACAGGTCTGCGCTTATATTCTTGGAGAATACAGCCACCTTCTGGCTAGACGACCTGGGTGTAGTCCAAAAGAAATCTTTAGCATCATACATGAGAAGCTTCCTACAGTAAGGTAAGAGTCTTTTTCCTTGATTCTCTATGTTCCATAAATACTTATTCTCTATTATTTGTCTCACTATATTGTATATCACATTTCAGAATTACTGCCATTCCTATTCTCCTATCAGCTTATGCTAAGATCTTAATGCATACTCAGCCACCTGATCAATTACTGAAAAATCAAATTTGGGCAATATTCAACAAGTAAGATTTAATTTTGAATGGTTTTCTCTGTAATTGTTCAACATTTCATCTTTAGTGTGTTTGAAATTTTCAGATGTTTTTGGTTTTATTGTCATCAAAATAATGTGATTTGCTCAGCACACTTTTGTAACTGTTAACTTAGATATGAGAGTTGCATTGACGCGGAGATACAACAACGAGCTGTTGAATATTTTGCATTGAGTCAGAAAGGTGTTGCTCTAATGGATATTTTGGCAGAAATGCCTAAATTTCCTGAGCGCCAGGTTTGTGTACTTTGTCTTTGTTTAGAAGCTGCCTGTTCTGGTTTTGTGTTGCAGGAGGTCTACGCATACTCTTGATTCGAGTGGTGACTAAAACATGCTCTTGTCCTCCTCAATTTACAGTCTTCATTGATCAAAAAGGCTGAAGATGCTGAGGGCGACACTGCAGAGCAAAGTGCTATCAAGTTGCGTGCTCAACAGAAACCGTCAAATGCTTTAGTTGTAACTGATCATGGCCCTGCTAATGGGGCACCGCCATCAGTTTCTGTTGGCCATCTTAGTGTAGTAAAAGCACACAACATGAATGATACCGAGGTTAGTTCTTTTGCAATCCTAGTGGCTACTTGTTTTCTAGGTCTCTGATATACTAGTTGCTATTGTCACACTCGTTGAACATGTATACATTTTATCCTTTTTTAATTTTTTTACAAATTCATTATATATTGAAATATACGGTTGCATATGTTGTGTACAAATAACTGAAATTAGAATTATTATGAATTGGATAAATCTTATTAATCAAATATTTCATGTAATGGAAGTCTTTTAATGGTATAAATATTTGAAATGGCAATGTGGAAATATAATAATAATAATAAATTATGTCTGTTTAAGAGTATTTCAACATGTTCTTTACATTATAGGTTATAGATAATACAATTTGTGTAGCTATTTTTGTTAAGCCTAATTTTCAGTAATATATACTTGAATTTGATTATATTACCAGGATCATAATTCAAAAGAGCAAGCTCCTTCTCGGGAAAACGGAAATATACGCAAAGTAGATCCTCAACCGCCTTCGGCTGACCTCCTTAGTGATCTTTTGGGTCCACTGGCTATTGAGGCCCCTCCTGGTGCTGCTGTTCAATATGAGCAGAATGCAACCCCTGGATTAGATGGTGAGCCAGATGCAGTGGATAGTTTAGCCATGGTACCTGTAGCAGTAGAGACAAATACAATTCAGGTACTGCTTTCTGAATTAAACTTCAAGTTTAATCATTATAAAATTGCATGTGATTCTAAGTGGTTCAGTATTGTTATTAGCTTACTAGATGATTTTACTACTTGCATCTGCAGCCAATAGTAAATATTGCTGAAAGAATTTGTGCTTTCTGAATTCAATTTACAAGTTTATTGTAAAATTGCATGTGATTCTAAGTGTTTCAGTATTGTTATTAGTTTACTAGATGATTTTACTACTTGCATCTGCAGCCAATAGTAAATATTGCTGAAAGATTTCGTGCTTTATGCCTGAAAGATAGTGGTGTTCTATATGAAGACCCTTACATTCAGGTACAAACCTTTTACTTTACAGATTTTTTTCATCTTTTATTTTCTATTATTTCCGGAGGAGGATAAACTCTAGGATACTAATTTGGTTTTTCAAGTTGGTTTTATGACTTCATTAGAAGCTTCCGAATGGTTGATGCTGATTTTCTCACTATTTTTTTCAGATTGGCATTAAAGCTGAGTGGCGAGCTCATCATGGACGGCTTGTTCTTTTCTTAGGAAACAAGAATACATCTCCTCTCATTTCGGTTCAGGCTTTGATATTGCCTCCTGTTCATTTGAAGATGGAGCTTTCTTTAGTGCCTGACACCATACCTCCTCGAGCACAGGTGAAAAGGACTCATTGTGCTTGTAACTAGTTACACGCCGATGCACATATTGATGAATTTTAGTTGTCATCCTTAAGTAACTTTTGCATTATCATGTTTATTTACTTTCTTCTCATGGTTTCTGTAGGTGCAATGCCCACTCGAGGTTGTAAACCTTCAGCCAAGCAGGGATATAGCTGTTCTCGACTTCTCCTACAAATTCGGAATAGATATGGTACTTGTAGATAATTGATATGTTATAAACTGCTAAATCACCAGGAGCTGGTTTATTTACTATGCCATTGCCTTTTATAGGTTAACGTCAAGCTTCGACTTCCTGCTGTGCTGAATAAATTTCTTCAGTCTATATCAGTTTCTGCTGAGGAGTTTTTCCCCCAATGGAGATCACTTGCAGGACCACCATTGAAGCTTCAAGAAGTTGTATGTACCTTTTTTCCCCATACCTATTTGTGTGTAATAGTATAACGGCTGTGATATATTATGAGTCATCATTTATAGTCTTGTTTGTATCATAATTTATAGTCTAGTTTATTTTCTCTTCTGGGCTCCCTGTCTGATCTGTGCACTAGTTTGCTCCAAATTTGAGCAGGTTAGAGGTGTAAGACCTATGTCTCTTTCGGAAATGGCAAATCTACTCCATAGTTTCGGACTGATGATTTCTCAAGGGCTTGTAAGTCCTTTTTCTCTTGAATAATATCTTATGTCATTTATATATGCATAGTTCACTGTGATTTTCTGTTCCAGGATCCAAATCCTAACAATCTAGTTGCCAGCACAACCTTCTCCTCGGAGAAAACAAATGGCATGCTCTGCTTGGTAAGAAACATGTTATATTCAAGCTATGCATGTCTGTTTATTGTAATGAAGTTTGAAATGACACCATTATATTTCTTGTGCTATTTTCCCCTTTTGGTAGTTATTTTATCTACTTAGTTTGAAATTATCCACATGTAAATCCTAGCAGGTCATTATAATTAAATTTCATATAGAGAAATCATATCTGTCTGACAACTTGCAGTAGTTTTGGAAATTATTTTTGAGCTTGTAGTGCATTAGAATCTGTGTAACGTTGTTTGCTTACAAGCTGCTTCTGTAATATTCAGGTCAGAATTGAAACAGATCCAGCAGACAGAACTCAGTTGCGTATGACACTTGCTTCAGGCGATCCTAAGTTAACATTTGAGTATGTAATTAAATTTCATCGGAAGAAATTATATTTAGTTTAATTGGATTAGCACAAGTTTCTTATATCTTTTACCTACAGGTTGAAAGAATTCATCAAGGAACAACTGGTTAGCATTCCAACAGTCCATCAGGCGTCTCCACCAGCGCTTCCTGCGTCTCCACCAACCCCACAAATACCGCCAAACGATCCCGCTGCACTACTAGCTGGTTTGCTATCATAAAAATGAAGATGACCGAGGTTGAAGATTTGTTTAATATACACTTAACAGAACTTGATTTTAACAGCCAGCACACGCACCCACTTGCCCCTCTGTTAAATTGCAATGCGAGGGCTGGCGGGACCAAAGTTGAGCTACATATATATTTTTTTGGGCTTAGCGAAGAAGGTTTGCTCTTCATTTTGTGATTCTTCACAAGGATATTGCACCTTGGTGAGTTTTCTCTCTCTCTCTCTGTTTAGTGTCCTATGTGAGTGGGGGTTTTGTTTTCCTTACCAGTTTTACAAGATTTATTTGTTCAGTACGATGTCTTTGTAGCATGTAAGATATGTGGCATGAAAAGTAGGATGGTTTGTAACAATGTCTTCTTCTTCTTCTTCTTCCAACATGTTTTTAACCAAGCTATCTTGGTCAAATTTGGTCAAGTATCATAACCTTTCGTGTGATGGATTTATCGATTCATGGGATTTGTTTGCTTGGTTGGAAAACAGCATCGTCTATTTTGTTATTACAAATCAAGGTGTCATGATGGTTACATCTCGTTGCTCATCGTGGTCTGTTTTTTCCACTCACCCAAGACCAACAAATCACGTCTTAATAGGAGATGGGCAGACTTGTGTTCTTGAATGTCACTTTGGCAAACCCACAAAGAAATTATGGTTTATACAAACAAAAAAAGTTCGTTATTGAAGCTTTCTACTCCCGAATATCAAGACCGATAAAAAAAACTGGTACGGATTTGGTATGCTTTTTATGTCTGAAGGTAACATATATTCACATTAAAAACGTTGTTGCTTATGAAATTCTGTCGGCATATTCACAACTGTTTAGGATGATAATTTATCCGATGTAATTAATTATTTTCTTATAATAGTCCAATTCTGATTAAAAAGATACTATTGGAGCCTCACCTTGTCCTCCTCTTATATCTTTTATTGTTTGTCCCTGAAAATGAAGATATCTTTTAAATCATGGACCCAATACTGTCTAATAAAATCTTCACCTACAATCAAAATGGCAAGTCATAACACACTACTATATGTTACCAAGTCATCTGTTTCCTGTGTGATTGTCGGGTCTATCTTACTTGTCCAATGCTACAAGGAATATCTATTAGACACAAAGATTTAGGATGAGTTGCCCTATCTTCACCATCTCTAACTCAAACTTTCTGCGATTTCATGGGGTTCAATCAAGGGCTATGCTTTTTACTAGTAGTAAATAGTGATAGCCATTAGCCTAGGGTTGATTCTTGGCTTCAAGATGGAGTCTTTGCCCTTGTTTGATCCTCCCAGCACATTCCTCTGAAAAGTTAAAAAATGAAAAAGAGAGTGCTCAATCTCTAGCTTTCCACCATTGGAGAAGCTTGCAGCAAAAGCCAAACACTACCATCAACAATATATCACCATTATGCACCATTGAAGAAGCTGACTCAAGAATTAGAAACAATCAAGGACGGAAGTAATATTGTTCATAGATTACACGGAAGATCAATGGTAAGGTGGTACTGATTATAAAGAATTTAATAATATTTGTAAAATGGGGAAATTATATCTTGAATTGTAGAATTAATATCAAATTCACAAAGAAATGATTTTTTTTGTAAAATTGATCAAAAATAGTATAACCCTGATTAATTATTCTTAATTGTTTCTTCGATGCCTATTGTTATTCTTTGTCCAATGTAAGAGTTTGTACTTTGTGCTCCAATCTCATCAACAAAAATAAATATGTGAAAATAATCAAATTTAATAAGACTCTTCATACTGTTGATACTTGGACTTGCACCAGTCCATATTCTTAGATTTGATGGTATCCAAAACCAAATATTATTCCCAATGGAGTCATTAGAGACCAGAATCTGACTATAAAAACACCCCCTTTCTCTCTCTTTTATCTACTCCCCTGCTTTCTGCCTCACACTCTCACTTCCTTTTGTTAGAGCCTAGAGGGAGGGAGTTCTCTCAATATATTTTTTTTTTTATCTTCTCTCTTCCGTTATTTTCTCAACTGTTCGTCTCAATTTATACACAAAATCCCAGATTTTTCTTCACATTGTTAACCGGATACAAAACAACCAGCCAGAAAGATTCGTTTTTTAAACCCCATTTGTACTCTCTCTACTGAGTAGAAAGCAGAGATGGCTCAAATTTCACCCAAGCTGTTGATTCCTGAGTCATTTCAAGTATCCAGAGACGACATTACTAGCCAACTCGGTTTGATATGGGAACTCGTCAAAACGCCATTGATAGTTCCTTTACTGAACCTCGGCGTCTACGTTTGCCTAGCCATGTCGCTCATGCTCTTCATGGAGCGTGTTTACATGGGCATCGTCATCATCCTCGTCAAGCTCTTCTGGAAAAAACCCCAGAAACGTTACAAGTACGAGCCCATCCAAGACGACGAGGAACTCGGCAGTTCCAATTTCCCCGTTGTCTTGGTCCAAATCCCGATGTTCAATGAAAAAGAGGTAACCCATTGTCTTCCCCGATATTCTTTCTGTTGTTTCCATTTCTGATGATCTATTTTTTTGAATCTGAATAGGTTTACAAGATCTCAATCGGAGCAGCCTGCGGACTTTCATGGCCGGCTGACCGTCTCGTCATCCAAGTGCTCGACGATTCGACTGACCCCGCAATCAAGGTAAATGACTCTCCCTATACCCCACTAAATCACCCTGTTTTTAGCTGCTGGATGCATTAAAAGAAGTTGGATTCTTGAGAGCAGTTGCTGGTGGAGCAAGAGTGCCAAAGATGGGCAAGCAAAGGGATAAACGTAACGTACCAAATCAGGGAAAACAGGACTGGTTACAAAGCGGGAGCTTTGAAAGAAGGGTTGAAGAGGAGCTACGTCAAACACTGTGAATATGTGGCCATCATCGATGCCGATTTCAGACCAGACCCTGATTTTCTCCGGCGGAGCATACCGTTTCTGGTCCATAACCCCGACATTGCTCTCGTTCAAGCTCGTTGGAGATTTGGTAACACAACCTTAAACCCTGATTTATCTATTCTTTTTCATCATCCGAATCATCGTTTTTTATTACATCGGTACTTCAATTTCATCAGTGTCGGTGGTATCAAAAACACTTTTTTATACATATAATTGGTCTTAAAACTTTTGGATTTTTGGTTTCTGTCGGCTGAGGGTGGGTCAAGAGGAGGACCCCACTAGTCAGGGGATGGGACCCACTGCAGTCTTGCTCAGCCTTTCACCACAGTTGATAGTTGATACTTCACTTGCGGTTGGATCCATTTAAAGACTCCATCTTTAAAGATTATACACGAGGGACCAAACTCACTCCAAATAAGGGTTTGAAGAAATTAGTTCGAGTAAAAATAACTAAAAAATAGTTGTTTAATATATCAAATTTCAATCACTTTATTTTATAAAAGTTGAAAAATTAATCTAATTCAATAATATTGACATGCCTTGCTGTTATTTTATAAAGTAGAGACTCATTTTTTACTACTTTTTTAAATGTATAGGTAAAATCCATAATTAGAAATACTACTAAAAAAATTGAGAGTAGACATTCCAATTATTGATGAAGCCTTGTCGTCTTTGTTCTTAGTAATTTTTTATCTGATTTCCGGGTTGATTTCCGAAAGTAACTATTCTGAGTGAAAAAAGGGTCATCCTCTTCTTAAGAGATAAGAGGCTATAGTAGTCATTTCCATGCAGCACAGCCATCCCACACTTTTGATTTTTTCTCTACTGTTTCTCGAGTATCAGTTGACAGCGAAATATAATACGAATTTCTAATAGTTTATAATATAATTATATACTATAATAATATAGTTTGTGATGTTTGTAGTGAACGCGGATGAATGCTTGTTAACTAGAATGCAAGAGATGTCCTTGGATTACCATTTCACTGTGGAACAAGAAGTTGGATCAGCCACGCATGCTTTCTTTGGCTTTAATGGTAAACAACCCCCATCATAGTACATTCTTTGCCAATCTAGTGTTAAATTATTTTCTTCTTGATTAATGCAGGAACTGCTGGTATATGGAGAATTGCCGCCATTAATGAAGCAGGTGGATGGAAGGATAGAACCACGGTTGAGGACATGGACCTTGCCGTCCGAGCTAGTCTTCGAGGATGGAAATTCGTTTACCTCGGTGATCTTCAGGTATTAACTCTCGAAATAACCCTCCGAATACACGGTAAAGTATGTCTAACTCATGGTTCCATGTCTGTAAAACTTTGTACAGGTGAAAAGTGAACTTCCAAGTACTTTCAAGGCCTTCCGTTTCCAGCAACATAGATGGTCTTGTGGTCCGGCAAATCTGTTCAGGAAAATGGTGTGGGAGATCATTCAAAACAAGGTTGAATTTTGCTGTAAATTTGATCTTTTTTCACCTGAAGTCACACTTTAATCATGTTAAATTGATTAATTTGTATTGCCCTGTTGTTGCAGAAAGTGAAATTCTGGAAGAAAGTTTATGTCATTTACAGCTTCTTCTTCGTTCGAAAGATCATTGCTCATATGGTCACCTTCTCCTTCTACTGTGTTGTCCTTCCCCTTACGATTCTGGTTCCCGAAGTTAAAGTACCGATATGGGGTGCCGTTTATATTCCTTCGGTCATCACAATCCTGAACTCTGTAGGAACTCCGAGGTATGGAAGCTTTCCACATTGTTCTCGTTCTTCTTTTATTTTGAAGTATCCGTATCTAACATAAACTCAAACACGACCGGGCATTTGCAGATCCATCCACCTATTGTTTTACTGGATCCTGTTTGAGAACGTGATGTCGTTGCATCGGACAAAGGCCACACTGATCGGCCTGCTGGAAGCAGGCAGAGCCAATGAGTGGGTCGTCACTGAGAAACTCGGAGATGCAGTCAAGAAAGCTGCAGAAGCTGCTAAAAGCAAGCCAAATGCTAAAGGTCTCAGAAGATTTAGATTCAAATTCACTGATAGGTAAGGAACTAAGTTGGGTACATATACTATTCGATTAGTATTATATCCATATCCGATCTTCACTTCTTAGTATTGGTTGTATGAACAGATTGAACACATTGGAGTTGGGATTTGCAGCATTCCTTTTCCTATGCGGATGCTATGATTTCGTCCATGGGAAGAACAACTACTTCGTGTATCTATTCCTCCAAACCATTACCTTCTTCATTACAGGAATTGGTTATGTCGGCACCATCATTTAATGAAAACCTGCTCCCAACAATCCATTTTGCCAGCCTGCCTTTGTTGTCGCTGTATCGTTACTGCCTTTCCAGTCTGCCAAACAAACAAGCAAAATAGAGGCGTGTCTGTCACCAACCTCTATGAATATCATCTCTTATTGTTAGCTCATTCAGTACAAAGAAAAGCTGTCGCTATCTTTCCGGTTAATGGAGAATTCAACAGGGAAAACAAGTTATGGGAAATATATTATACAAACAAAAATGCCAAAAAAGAAGAGATCTTTGTAGTAAAATATAACTGGAGGTGATGATGTTTTCTTTAGTTTGCCTGTAGTTGTCAGATTTCTGATTTCTTTTGTCTGTTCTTTTACTACTTGTTATACGTTCTTTTATTATATAGAGTATTTTTATAAGTTAGTATATGATGATACTTTGAAAGATTTGATATCTTTAATCGAATTTAGCATCGATGAAAGAATATAAATTTTTGGATTTGGAAAAAAAATAAAAGAAACGAACATTTGACATAATTGATTTTATAATGATTTGGATTTTTAATCAATGTTTACATCTATTATATTAACTATTCACACTAAAGTTTTTTAATTTACTAATAATGAATTCCTCTTTTATAGGTTTAAGGTTAATTTTTACATTTGATGAGCACTCAAAAGTTTTCAATTTTCACAAATAGATATTTTTGATTATTTTTTACATCTCACATCTAATCATTATCTATTAATTGACATAAAATAAATATGTTTGAATAGTTTTCGTTCTTAGAGAGAACTAAATCATAGAAAGAGCAAAGAAAACAGTAAATGCTAAATTGCAGATGAAGCATCCGCCAAGGCAACGTTTTGAAGACCACCGCGGCAGTATAAAAGACGACAAATGGTCCTCAACAAAAAGAGGAAAAGATATCGAAATCAAAGGACAAAGAGCAAAAGAAAGAAGACAACTCAACTAGGAGGTCAAACCCAAGACAAACCATGGGAAGAGATATTTTAGAAAATAAGATTAATTTGATATAGTTTAATTAGGAATTATATTTCTTTCCTGTTTAGAACTCTTTCCTTGCATGGAAAGATCAACTTAGGGCTTGACCTATATAAGACACTTATTAGATTTTGTGTGGAGTCAAGACGAATTCTCACATTAGTATACCTTTAGCCGCTGCCTCCACCATGTTTTAAGTCTTTCGGAGGTTTAGATTGTTTTTGGAGTAGTCGGAGATTAAGGTTATGTTATGATTGATATTTATTAATGCAAAACATATTTCATAGTTTATTCTCTCTTGGTAGTTACTCTTCTTGTATATGAGCTCGAAAGATAAGTATGTGAGAAAAACTCATTTGCCTAGCATCGGGAGATGTAGGTTCACAAAATGAGAGAATACGGTCTTTGCTCATGGGTATTGACTAATCCGTCAAGGATTTCAGCGACTAATAGGAAGCATGTGTTCGATTGTTGTCCGCTCTTGATTCACGTCGGGAGGTATCATCAAGACGTAGTTTTCAACAGTTCTCTTTGCTTAGGGATAAGGAAGAAGACAATCAAGGATGCTCTGTTGAACTATGGAAGATTGGATTGTCGACAAGGCATAACCCCACATAGGCAGCTGCGGCGACCCTTAGTGCGATCTGCCGAGGTGGTAGTTCAACCCATTGCATTAATAAGTGGATACTTAACATAACTGAATTCTTCTCTACAAAGCACTCAATCTGACCTCGTTTTTATCATATTATTTCATTATTTAATTTTATGCTTTTATAGTTATCTTAGTTATCATTTAACTCTCAATTTACTTGTGCTTTTTAGTTTTCTTAGTGTAGTTATAAGAAGTAGTAGAATCGACTCAGTCTTCGTAGGATCGATATCTTAAATATTATAATCTGACAAGAGTGGAATTAACAAGGACTTCATAGCCTCCATCAGATTTGGCGTCGTTGCCGGGGACTGACGCTCAATTTCACTACCAATTATTTCTACATCTTTTTAATTATT
Organism: Abelmoschus esculentus; assembly: GCA_035048815.1. NCBI lineage: Eukaryota > Viridiplantae > Streptophyta > Magnoliopsida > Malvales > Malvaceae > Abelmoschus > Abelmoschus esculentus. Next base: position 11,459,455 of record JAUCBN010000007.1, on the reverse strand, counting down.
TTAGTTTATTTTATTTAGTTTTAGTTTAACTTCCAAGGGTTGTTTTGTGTTTGACCAGGTCCAACCCTACCATTGATCAATACCCTTATGATCTAGAAATTGAAAAAACTGCACGAGACCTTAAACAAAGGGCACGTCAAAGAATGAACGTAGACCCTGGCCAATAAAATAATACGGGTATGAACGTCGTCGCGGTAGACAACCACGGTGCTTTCGCAATAGTTGATCGAGTAAATATTCCAAGACAAGAACGTGCTTGAACTATTCGAGACTATTTAGAGGAAGATTTAGATAGGTTAACTCCTGCTGTTGTGATGCATAATATAGAGGCAAAACACTTTGAAATAAAATCGGTCATGTTCAACATGATTAACACCCTAGGCCAGTTTAGGGGTTCGGCCAATGAAAATGCTCGACAACATCTTAAGTCCTATTTGGAAATTTGTAATTTGTTTAAATTGCCGAGAGTCTCAGCCGATATCCTTAAGCTGAAATTATTCCCCAATTCACTGAGGGATAGGGCAAAGTCGTAGTTAAACAACCTCCAACCGGGATTGTTGAATTCATAGACAAAACTATGCCGAAACTTCCTTGCCAGATTCAGTTACACCAATATGACTGATAAACTCAGAAACGATATAACATCCTTTAGGCAAGATGAAAACGAATCAATGTATGAGGCTTGGGAACGATACAAAGAACTATACAGAAAATGCCTCATGCATGGTCTGCTTGAGTGGACCAAAGTATCCATTTTCTACAATGCAGTTAACACCCCTACGAGGATGATGCTTGATGCTTCCGCCAATGGCACCCTCTTAGACCGCCCACCCCATGAGAGTTTAAAAATTTTAGATAAGTTGGCAAAGAACGACTATTAACAATCAACCACCAGAAGAGGCATAAATAGGTGAGGTATAACAATGTCTAATTCTGCAGATTCTATCCTAGCACAACTATCGACCTTAACCAACATGGTCAAGGATCTGCATAACCCAAGCTACGTTTGAGAAGTAAAAGTAGTCATCGTTCTTTGCGAAACATGCGGGGACAACCGTAACTCGAACGCATGCTCGCATAATCCAAAATCTTCCTTCTATGTTGGAAACTTTAATAGAAACAATATGTCCAACAACTATAAACTCTCATGGAGGAAACATCCTAATTTCTCATGGAGTAATCCTAATAATGCACTTAACACGCAATATCAACCAGTGCAATCTACGAGATTCTAGCAAAATAATAGATTTGTTCAATAGTAGATGCCGCAGTAGGCACCGCCGCCGCAGCAAACAACAGATGTCCAAACTTTGGAGAACACACTGCAAACATTTATACCTCAGACTGGTGCATACACTGCAAATACCAACAAGTTCATCCAAAGAGCTGACACTTTCACGGATAGAACAGAAATGAGAATGCAGAATAACGAAGTTGCTCTCAAAGCACTAGAAATAGTAGGAAAAATGGCACAACAGATAAAAAACAGACCCATAAGAGGTCTCCCAAGCGATACTAAAGTCGCTAGAATTGATCCTCATGAACAATGTAAATCCATATCAACCAGAAGTGAATTACAATTAAAAGACCCAGAAAATACCTACTCAAATAGTAGGTAAGACCTCTGAAACAGTAGTCCCTGAAGAAGCTACTGATGAAACATCTAAGGCAAAAGAAACCAACAGATACTGCCGATGATACTACCGCAACCGTACCGCAGATAAGATTTCAGTGCAATGAAAAGATTGAAGATCTGCGTCTACCGCCACCTTTTCCACAAAGGTTAAAACAACAAAAGAAGGAGTACTAGTTAAAGAAATTCCTGGACATACTTAAACAGATACACATAAACATACCTTTGGTGGAGGCAATAAAGCAAATACCCAACTATGCTAAGTTCCTTAAGGATACTATATCCAAAAGGACAAAAATTGGGGAATTTGAAACAATTTTTGCAACAAAAGGATGCGTGGCAATGCTGCATAACAAGGTCACAACTAAAAGAAAAGATCCTGGTAGTTTTACAATACCATGCGCTATTGGTTACCAATACGTGGGCAAGGCACTATGTGACTTAGGCGCCAAGATAAATCTTATGCATAAGTTAGTATTTCAGAAGCTAGGCATTGGGCAAGCAAAGCCAACAACAATCATGCTACAGCTGGCAGACAACTTTTACGTATAACCAGAAGAAAAAATTGAAGATATTCTGGTAAGGATGGATAAATTCATTTTTCCTGTTAACTTCTTAATTTTTGATTGTGAAGCAGATGAACATGCACCAATCATATTAGGAAGTCATTCCTAGCCACATGAAGAACATTGATTGATTGCGAGAAAGGAGAATTGATCATAATTAAGGGTCAATGATCAATAAGCAAAGATCAATGTGTTTAAAAATCTAAGGCATCTGGATGAACCAGATGAATGCAAAAGAATTGAAGTTAAAACTGAGTTCAACTTCGATCCAAAAATAGATTATCAGAACAAAGTCTGCCAAGGCAACCTCTACCGAGGCAGCACACCCCTTGAATTATATTACATTCGAAAAAAACCACCAGATAATGAGACAACAACTGGGACATCATCTTCTCCTTCATCCAAAAATGGGAAGATAGTTGCTGCTGAAGATGCAATTTATTGCACCTCTGTAGTAACCTAAATTTTCTATCTCTTAGTCCCAAATTTAATTTTTATATTTTAGGAATTAGAATATTATTTTTAGTTTTAGGATTTAGATTTTAATTCTCACAATTTAGTTTTAAATTTTAATTTTTCTTACATTTGTTATTATTCAGTTTTTAATCCTAAAAACACAGCCCACACCAAGAAAGAAATTTCGGACGGGAATTATGCCACCCAATTAAAGAATTACGACGCTTCCGTTGCCATTAATTACATCGTTTCCGCTGCTAATGGACAACAACTGTAATTACATTACAAGCACGCCTAAGGGAATTAATCACGATGCTCCCTTAAAATCCGTACCGCTCTATCAGTTTAAATACACAAACTCGAGTGATCATTTTTTCTCACACTCAATATAATTCCTTTCCTAATAAACAACCTTTTATCATTTTCTACTTCAAAATATTCAATGACCAACCAACAACAAAATACCGTCGGAGCAACAATTTGTAGAAGATTCTCTACAAGAGATGTCGAGCACAAATACCACCAAGTATTCCAAAATCGATATATTTGGGAAGAATAAGGATTATACTACACAGAAGAAGAAGAAGACTCGTGGCTGGACAACTTTATCCTATCAAAAATCATATTTCAAAAATGGCAAAAGTTCGCCAAACAACCTCCAACAGCGAACATTGAATGGGTACGAGAATTCTACTCACACAAACCAATAGCGAAAAATCCATACTCCTACCTTCGAGGAAGAGCCATTCCCATTGCTGATGTAGTCATCAATGCATATTTTGGCCTCGATATAACAACTAATGAACATGCTACGTTCGTAACCGCCCTGACAGCCAATGACTACGAAATAATAAAAACAAAACTATGTATGCTGGGAGCAGAATGGAATACGGGAAAATATCGTGGCTCAGTTAGCCGCCGAGATTTAAGGCCAGAAGTAATATTATGGAATACCTTTATAAAAATAAATCTACTACCAACATCCCACAACCAGACAGTCGATAGGCCATGACTAGTAATAATACATTCAATCATCCACAATAGAAGAATAAATATCGGCCGCATAATAAGTGAACAAATATTCGAATGTGTCGCCAAAGACATAGATATACTAATTTTCCCATGTTTAATTACTAACCTAGCAAGGTATGAAGGAGTACCGACACTACCCATAGACACATAAACCTCAGAGAGAAAAGGATGGACCAGAGAAATATACATGAAAAGAATGCAAGTGGAATGAGCTACACCATAGACATATATTACTCCCACTATTGAAGCAGAGTCCGCCGAGGTTGGTCAAGCAGCAACCCAAACTGAAAATACACCAGCAGGAATCTTGAAAATCCTGCAGAAGATGGAGATAAGACAGCTAACCTTCATGACGTATGTTAGAGAGTTCAACAATGTCATTATCACAACAATCCGGAAGGAACTCCCCACCTCCACGACTATCTTCCCAGAATTCATAGTCAACCTCTCCACTTCTCAACCTCTCCATGCCACACCAACCACCTTCGCCACGATCCCACTATCCCCCGCTGCCATAAATGTAGCAACAGCAACAGAATACTCTCTGCCGAATCTGCAGCAACAACCAAGAAACAAGACACTATCACATCGATAAAATTCAGCTCACTTGATTGGAGCAGCTTCTCTGATGACATGGAATCACTTATGAAAACAATCACATATACCATTGCACCTGAAACAAGCAAAAAGAGGAAGGCCCTTGACTCTGCTACAACAACCTCTCCAATCAACCTGGACACGGAGGAATCACAATAATACCCCACTCCTGTTCGTATTCAACCACCACGCTCGGCCAAAAAGCCAATGGTGAGCCCACCAAAACTAGTCACCGAGCAGCCGCTAAAACCCATTGCTAAAACCCACCGCAAGCTCCTCATCGATAGTGACTTCGAAGATTCCTTCGGGTCCGAAGAATTCTAAGGGCGATAGTTTTTCTTATTTTAATTTTTTCTTTTTTCTTTTTTCTTTCTTTTTATCTTTTTAGTTTCGGTTATTATTTTTTTTATCGGTTACTTGGCCATGCATTGAGGATAATGCATCTCTTGAGTATGGGGGAGCATTTGTGTAAATTTTGTAACATGTAATGATCTACCTGGTATGAAGTAATCATAATACTTTGTTATTGCTTTAAAAATTCTACCTCATATCCTGTCTAATACAATTGCAAATTTTTGTTTTTAATTATGAATTTTATTGAATCTACCTCGGTAGTAATATATTCTCCGGCCGTTGCAACAGTTCACACCATTCACCAGACTTAAATTCAGAAATGTTCACTAGACTTAATACTTAGGATTAGACTATGAGCCTTAAATCACTTAAATACTTGAGGTGTCCAAAACTGGCTCAAGCAAGTATAACTATATAGCAATATATAATTATACATCAATTTTAGGGAGAAAGAAAGCAAAAGAATTAAGAAATCTTAGTCGAAAGTCTTGAGCTAGAAAAAGGATTAGAACTTAAAAAATCAACTTTGACATAGCTACGCGCATGCACACACACTTAAGACCTATAGTCTAATTCCGAGGAACGCCTAGATCCAAGAAGAGGCTGAGTCAAGAAAAGAACTACCATGGCAGGCAGGACGATATATTACGTTAAAATTCCAGATTTAAAACTTATTTTTTGTATTGCTTGAGGGAAAGCAATAATTCGAGTTTGGGGGTGTGATGTACACTCAAAAGTCCTCAATTTTCACATAATTTCTCCACTCATTTATTATTAATAAAGACAGAATTAAATGCAATAATAGATATTTTTGATTATTTTCTATATTTCAGTATCTAATCACTAACTTCATGAATTTATCTATTAATTGGCATAAAACAAATATGTTTGAATAGTTTTCGTTCTTAGAGAAGAAACTAAATCACAGAAAGAGCCAAAGAAGACAGTAGATGTTAAATTATAGATAAAGCATCCGCCATGATAGCGTTTTGAAGACTGTCGGGGCAGTATAAAAGACAAAAAATGGTGCTCAACAGGAAGAGAAAAGGATACCGTAATCAAAGGATAAAGAGCAAAAGAAAGAAGACAACTCAGCTAGGAGGTCAAGCCTAAGCCAGACCACGTGAAGAGATATTTTAGGAAATAAGATTAATTTAATATAGTTTAATTAGGAATTAGATTTCTTTCCTGTTTAGAACTTTTTCCTTGCATGAAAAGATCAACCTAGGGCTTGACCTATATAAGGCATTTATTAGGTTTAGGTTTAGTGTGGAGTCAAGACAAATTCTCACATTAGTATACCTTTAGCCGTTGCCTCCATCATGTTCTAAGTCTTTCGGAGGTTTAGATTGTTTTTGGAGTAGTTAGAGATAAAGGTTATGTTATGATTGATATTTATTAATGCAAAACATATTTCATAGTTTATTCTCTCTTGATAGTTACTCTTCTTGCATATGAGCTCGAAAGGTAAGTATGTGAGAAAAAATCATTTGCCTAGTATCGGAAGATGTAGGTTCACGGAATAAGAGAATATAGTCTTTGCTCATGGATATTGACTAATCCGTCAAGGATTTCAGCGACTAATAAGACACATGTGTTCGGCTGTTGTCTGCCCTTGATTCACGTTGGGTGGTATCATCAAGACATGGGTTTCAACAATTCTCTTCATTTAGAGATAAGGAAGAAGACAATCAAGGATGCTCTGTCGAACTATGGAATTTTAGATTATCGATAAGGCATAACCCCGCCTAGGCAGCTGCGGCGACCCTTAGTGCGATCTGCCGAGACGACAGTTCAACCCATTACATTAATAAGTGGATACTTAACATAACTGAATTATTCTCTACAAAGCACTCAATCTGATCTCGTTTTTTTCATATTTTTTCACTATTTAATTTTATGCTTTTATAGTTATCTTAGTTATCATTCAAACTCTCAGTTTACTTGTGGTTTTTAGTTTTCTTAGTACAGTTATAAGAAGTAGTAGAATCGACTCAGTCTTTATGGGATCAATATCTTAAATATTACAATCTGACAAAGGTGGAGTTAACAAGGACTTCATTGCCTCCATCAACATTCATATCTTTTCATGGGTTATGATAGAGTCTCCTCCTTGATTTTTTATAAGGATTAACTAAAATATATCCCTCAATTACTAGATTTTGATAATGGAAATCAATTTACGTCCTTATGTGCGTATTTATACATTTTGACTCACTAGTATTGAACTAAATAAAATATGAGAGATTATAAAATAGACAATGAAAAACTCTAATATCTTGATTTTTAAGTTAGGATGTCCATCTTCTTGTTCTTAGGACGTTCCAAGATTCTTTTAGTGTGAAATGAGTTACTAAACATTTATGATTGTTAGAGATGATTTGAAACTGTTGAGAACTTAAATTTTTGTTTTGAATGCAATTCTGATGTAGTAGATATGTGTCTTGCTATATCAGTACTTGTTAAAAGAGCAAAAAGTCATTATAAATATACAAAATGAATATGTGTGCGATTGGGGTATAAACGAGCCGAGTTTGAGTAGTGCTAAGCTCGACTTGGCTCGTTAAGATTTTGAGTCGAGTTCGAGCTTGAGTAATTTAAATGAGCCTGAAATATTTGAGCTCAGCTCAACTTGTTAAGAACTTGAGTCGAGTTCGAGTTTTTTTCGAGCCTAATTGAGCCAAGTATTAACCGATCTTTAACCGTGTTAGACTCGAGTAACTTTTATCTCTTACGTCTCATTTAAAGTCTAATGAATAAAAAACTTTGATGCACCAAGATGTATAAACGTAAACTTGTTAATTTTAGGTTTTAATATCTTAATTTAGGTTTTAACACTTATGTTTAAGGTTTAAATTTTAAGGTTTTAAGTTTAGGAATTTAGATTTTAAATTATAAAAAATAAAAAATAGTATATTTATGTTTTCGAGTAGCTCACGAGCTTTTTGAGTCGAGTATCATGTAGTTCGGTTCAACTCGTTAAGAACTCGAGCTCGACTCGAGCTCGAGTAGTTCACGATCTGTCTCGTCTCATTTACAACCCTAGTGTGCGATATGTTTGTATCAGTACGATAATGTCTAGCACATCGGTATCGCCAAACTTATACTGATACAGAAGTTTTTCACTGAAAAATAGGGGCACACTATGTATCGATACGGAAAAAGATCGTACCGATATAAATGATCAATTTTTAACTTTTAAGACATTTTAAAATTTTGTTAAATTAAAAATCTTTTTAAAATTATTTAGACTTAAAAAATCAATCATCTATATATCTAAGTTTTTTTATTAAGTTATATCAAATAAATATCTATTATCAACTAAAATTTATAAATAAAAAATTCTGTTTATAAGTATATTTCATTAAAAATTTCAAATTGTGTGCTTTTCTAGTCTCTGAATACTTTGTGTCTCCCTTCTCTAAATTGACTGTCTTCTTTTTTCCAGACCTTGAGTGTGTGCAATAATTGTTTCAACAGTCCCCAACTGGCTACTGGCCACTGCTCTGGTATTTCAACCACCCCTTTTTTTACCTCTGAGCCTGAGGTTTGAGTTAAAAAGTGTTGTTTTCTCTGCCCCGAAGCACATGCAAGACTTGTAATTTCCTGACCCATCATGTGGCCTGTGCCTGTGGGGATTGCCTTACAAGTGTATTTTTGGATCCTTACAAGTGCGTGAGTTGGCCAGTCCTTTTCTCCACTTGGTGTCTTGAGAAGGAATGGACCCAGTGACATTTGACGTATGAGGCCACACCATGTTTGTGAAACATGGCACATGACATCTATGTGGGATGTGGAAATGAATAATGAAGGGGAGATAAACCCACAGCTTTTTATTCAACAATTTTAAGGTAAAACATTTCATATTTTTCTTAAGAATGTCGTCTTCTGAGTGGGTCTCCTCCTTTTTCTCTGTGGGCTTTGTTGTATACCAGAGAGCCATGTTACCCCATTGAATAAGCTTGAACCAAATTAGTAGCCTAGCCCTAGCCCTAGCCTGTTACTTGTTCATTAGGCTTTCGGCTGTTAATTATTGGGCCCATGAGAAGTAAAATATGGTTCAGCAACGAAATGGGATTAGGGTGTCCATGAGTTTAACTCATTTCAAGTTACTCTCATAAGCCTTTGGAGATCCATTGCTCCTCGAGCACGACAGGTGAAAGACTTGAACTCCCTTACCTCCAATCTGCATGCTAACTCCCCATGGTCACCATAAAGCAACAGATGTTTGTTGCAGTGCAAGATCCTCTTCAACTCATCTGTATTCTTTAATAAAAACAAGTAGGTTTGTATGATAGGATTCCTGTTTCAGCTGATTTGATCCTATCACATCACCACAGAGTCAGAGATGAAGGGGTTTTGTCATATGCAGAATCATTCATGGGTAGAGGAGTCGAGCAAAGTATGAATTGGATTTGGATTAGAAACATACGGTACTGGATGCGATTGGTAGAGAAAAAATATCTGGATGTCAATTGCTACACGTCGATACTTCAGGAATCAGACAAACAAACAAAAATAAAATCTGAAACAACAACATAAAATCACAAAAGTAGACAACAAAAAGTAAATCCAAAATGATATCCCTAGCACATGCTTCTCCGATGCTCCACGGACGACTCAACCGTCTCCATACAAAACGTAGGACTCCGGTCAACGTACGATCATCATCGAGTCTCCAAGAGATTGAAAAGTCGTCGTCTCCACAAACGACGGGCGAAGATAGAGAGCTGAGATCGGGGATTCAAGCGTCGGTTCAATTTCCTCCGATAAAAGCAGCGAAGAGAGTAGTGCTGGTGAGGCACGGGCAGAGCACGTGGAACGAGGAAGGTAGGATACAAGGGAGCTCAAACTTCTCCGTTTTGACTAAGAAAGGCGAAGCTCAGGCTGAAACTTCCCGCCAAATGCTCATCGATGATTCCTTTGATGTTTGCTTCTCCAGGTCAATTTTCAGTGAAAAATATTTTATTAAATGTAAAATTTGTCAATTTTATTCTTCATTTTAAGCACTTAGTACAATGATTGTACACCTTTCAGCTACACATTTTGATTTGAAAAAAATGGTAAATCCTCAAGTATAAAAGTTCTCGGACAATTAGGATATGTAACTTTTGTTTGAAGAATTAAAATTTGAAATTTGATGACATTTAGGATCCACAAGTGACAAAACTTAGCAATTTGATAGTTTTTAATTAAAGAAATGTTTTTAGTTGAGAAAAAAATAGAAAACTAATGTTTAGAGGAGTGAATTCTATACATATTTTAGGACAATTAGGACCATAATATTTTGAAGAATTAAAATGTGAATTTTGAACTGGAAATTTGTATATATAACATGAAAAAATTTAGCTATTGGATAGTTTTAATGAAGAAAATGTATTTATTTCTGTATAAGATTTAAGACAATTGCAGTGCAATTCAGAAGATTTATTTACTTTTGAATTCTTAAGCTGGATTTTCTTTCATATATTTCAGCCCGCTCATTCGATCAAAAAGAACAGCTGAAATCATATGGGGCACTCGAGAAGACAAGATTTTAACAGATTCTGATTTGAGGGAAATTGATCTTTATTCATTTCAAGTACGATTTTGCTCAAATTCATCAGCTGTTTTGAGTTATTGGAATTCGTAAAATGCAAGTACATATTTTTAGTTAGGAAGGTTTAATGTCTTGTAATGATTTTTATCTCAGTTTATTGGCGGATTTTAGGGCCTCTTAAAGCATGAGGGTAAGGCAAAGTTCGGTCCGGCTTATCGCCAATGGCAGGTTGATGCTGCAAACTTCAACATTGATGGTCATTATCCGGTCAGAGAGTTGTGGGGACGTGCCCGAAATTGCTGGGACAAAATCCTTGCTCATGAAAGCAAGTCCGTTCTTGTGGTAGCTCACAATGCTGTTAATCAAGCACTAGTTGCAACAGCAATTGGTACTTGTCTCTTTCCATGTTATAGCTACTACTTTAGGACACAAATGGTCACTTTTACTTTTCTAATATCTTTTTACCTTTGCTGATAATCAGGATTGGGAACAGAATACTTCAGGATTTTGCTTCAGAGCAATTGTGGTGTAAGTGTGCTTGATTTTGTCCCACGCTTGGAGGGAGGGTCTCCAGATATCTGTCTCAATCGTTTAAACCAGGTACACGATGAATGTACAGAAAAATATCGGATTTTAAAAACTTCATTCTTGCTCTTGATTAGTTATTAGCTGAAACTCTGAATTTCTGGGAAGTACTTTCAGTTATGCAACTGCAGTTGGTTTCGTTCTATTAAATTATTCATTTTCTTTGATGAGGATTACTGTTATGATATCTATGTCATATGATTGGTTATGCTGTCTTTTAAATATTGCGCAGACACCGGGTTCTCCTGTTGCTTCTGGGGCCGGAAGAAAGACAAGTAAGCGGATAATACTTGTTTGCCAGGGATCCACACTGGATACAGAGGTATGGGAGCAATGGCTGGGTAGTTTGCCGGCCCCTAGTTTCATACCCCCATTTTAACCTTAAGTTTCATGAATTGATGCTCTCATATTTAAACACATTCTCTTCATCTCTTGTGTACTGAGGCTCCATATCACATGGCAGAGAATTGTCATTAGGACTAGCATAACTTAGGGAATACGGATACCTATATGCCTTTTTGATTTAGTGTCAAAAGAATTGCCTACTGTAGAGGGAATGAAATACTAAATATGAGTGATTTGTTTTACTTGTTTACAATCTGTTGTATTACTCGTATCAATTTTTGGATTATCAATCATTACTTATATCATTACACAGGCTACTGTTGCCGGCTTAGGTGATCAACCAATGAACATGCTTGGGGTTATACAGGTATATGATTAATATTATTCGTGGATTAATCATCGAGTCGTATTATCCAACTCTATTTATTGTTCTTAACAGGCCCAGAAAACTGCCGAGCTACTTCTTGATCTGAAAGTGAGTGCCATAGTTAGCGGCCCAAACAATGCCTGTGCTGAGACAGCTAATATTATCTCCCAAGTAAACCCTATTTCATTGTCTTTAAACCAATAAACAATGCTGTGAAGTCTTTTGAGTTCCATTTTAAGGTCCATTTTGTTGTCCCATAACTCTGAAAACTTCCTATATTGTAGGTGCAAGAAGCTGCTGATTGCTTGGGTGTCGATTGTGTTCCTCGGTATGTAGAGATGAAGAAAGTAGTGGACCTTGATGTTGGCAAACTCTTTCAACCATCTACAAAGGCAGGATATCTGAACATCATATTACAAGATACTTGTATTTCCAATTACTGCTTTCTCCACTGAGATAGGGATTGAAGAATTAGGAGTATTGATCATTAACTATTCAATTAAGATGATACCAGCACAAAATGATCTTTTCGCTTCATATGTGCCTGCTCTGCAGAACACGTCTGAGTTTTTATCTCTACTCCCCGGTTGGTCAAAGGGATTAGACGATGGAGTCACATCAACACTACGGGAGCAATCCGGGCGAGCCTGGCATTCATTGCTGACCGAACTATCTGATGAGTCTGAGGAAGAAAAGATCGTTGTTGCCGTAGCTCACCCCATAGCACATATAGCATTGATAGGGCATTGCCTAAACGTGACGAAAGAATGTCTGGGATCATTCCATCTTGATGCAGGGAGCATCAGTGTCATTGATTTCCCAGACGGACCTACCGGAAGAGGTGTTATCCGGTGCATAAACTACACTGCCCATCTAGGGAGATGGTCTATACCAATTACAAGATCGACAGTGGACGATGATTCATTTTGATTATGCATATGTATAGATCCCACATGCATAGACTTGGGTGTCCTGATACTGTATATGATTTTATGGTTCATATAAATTATCAGTAAAGCTGAACAAGCTCTGCTACTCAGATAGACTCAGATTCAGATTATTTGGAAATAAACGGCAATTACAAGCCATAATCCCATAATGATGAATAATGAGAGAGATGTAGCTATAATGAGAAGAGAAAGAAATTATGGAGACAAAAAAGACGATTTTGTATTTCATAGAGAAAAGGAATACAATTGAAAGAGTGTAAAAGCTTGGTTTTAGAAGACAACCCAGCTATGCTATTTATACACAGCCAAGCCTTAAACAAACTCATAACTTCCTTAACAAACTAACATGATTGAAATCCAAAGATTCCAGAACATACAATCCCATACATGAGATACACTATATATCCTATGATATACTCTATCATTCTCCCGGTTTTCTGCCCTCCTAAAAAGATGATCAGAACAAACACCAAACTGAGTGCGAAACTTGCTGAATTCAGAAGAGGGGACGTGTAAAACTAAAATTGATTTTGATATAACAAATAAATGTAAGGACTAATTTTGAAATAATTTTTTTGGTCCTTAAGTCAAAGTTTGATCTCTAAGTCAAAACCAAGAACTTTGAAATACTCTTACAAGCCATTTTTACACGAGGGTATCGATACCATGAGGACAGGTATCGATACACCTGGGATTTTTCAAGGCTTGTTCTTGAGATCAAGAACAGGTATCGAAACAAGGTTCGATACCAAAACTTTCTGTCAACCCATGTTTCGATACTGGTATCGAAACATCTTGGTTAATTTTCAAATTATTTTTTAATTTTTAAAAATATGACTCTTGGTATCGATACAGGTATCGATACACCCTTAATCTCCAACAGCTATTTTCAAGCATTAAATGAGTCAACCGTTGGTGTTAGTTAATTTTTGAATGATGGTTAGCCTGTATCGAAACAAGATTCGATACCAGGCATCACAGAAAGTTTTTGTATCGAAACAGGTATCGATACTCCCCTTATTAAATGCACAACGGCTCTTTCTTTTCTTGGCATGTTTCGAAACAGGTACCCCGTGTTTCGATACCACCTGCTGCAGAGTGCATTTATGATGAAAAGATAAAGCTCCAACGTCCATATTTACTTTCCCAACAACTTCAACGGTTAGAAATCAATGAGAAGGTATAAAAAGAAGCATTTTCAAAAGCATACACAGAGAATTGAACCTCAAGCAACATCCAAGTACACAAATCCAACTCAAAGCACTTCATTGCATACTTTATCCTCCCAACTTGTGTATTTCACTTTGATCTGTTGTAAATTAAGTTTGGGGAGAGTTTGTTTGTATTAGGGGCTATTATTTCTTGTGAGAGAATCCTTCTTAGCCAAATCAAACTTCTTGTAACACCTTGTGAGGTCTAAATCAATTTTGGGTAGAAAATTGATTTGTTTGTAAAGGTTATCTCTTGAACCTAGAAAAAGGTTGAATTCAATAGTGAATTGTTTTCAAAATCCTTAGTGGGAGCTAAGGTAGTGGATGTAGAGCTTGTTCGAAGCTTGAACCACTATAAATCATTGTGTTCTTTATTTCTCGATTTTTACCGAATTTCTCCTACCAAATTTTTAATATCCAATTCACCCCCTCTTGGACATTATTCAACACCGATCAACTCAACAATTGGTATCAGAGTTAGATCTTTGAAGGGATTCACCTCCACCAAAGAAGATCCAAGGGTTGTTGATCATCTCTACAACAAAAATCTAATAGCCTCCACTTCCGGTTCGTGGAACGAGTCTCACTCCATCACCAAGCCACCCTTCTTCAATGGGGACAACTATCCTTATTGGAAGAATAGGATGAGGCTATTCATCAACTCCAATGACTATGTCCTTTGGGATATAATCGAAGATGGACCTTCTATCCCTATGAAGCAAGAAAGAGATCGACAAGTGCCTAAGAAGAGGAACGAGATGACCGATGAAGAAAGAAGGAGAATGTCCACAAATGATAAAGCTCTTCACATTCTCTTTTGTGCTTTAGGCCCCGACATCTACTCCAAGATGTCTTCATGTACAAGTGCCAAAGAAGTTTGGGACTCCTTGGAGACAACTTATGATGGCACCAATGATGTGAAGGAAACAAAGATTGATCTTCTCAACCTAAACTATGAAAATTTCAAGATGGAGCTAGATGAAGACATCACCAAAATGTTCGATAGATTTTCCGTGATTGTCAATGGTCTCAAAGGTTTTGGTGAGATCATTCCGGGAGAGAAGCTCGTGAGGAAATTTATCTACTCTCTTCCCGAGTCTTGAGATAGCAAAAGGATGGCTATCATTGAAGCCAAGGACTTGAAGACTCTAAAGCTAGATGCTCTTGTGGGATCCCTTCTTACCCATGAGATCATGAAGAAAGGAAGAGAAGAAGAGAAAAAGAAAGAAGAGGTAAAGATAGAGAAGATGGAAGTAGAGAAAAAGAAGCAAGGGATTGCTCTTAAAGCTTCATTGTCACAAGAAGAAGTGGACACTAGTGAAGAAGAAGAGCTAGAGGAATTGGCCATGGTGGCCAAAAGATTCATAAGGCTTATGAGGGTAAATAGGAATCAAAGATTCCAACGAAAGAGGAACTTCAAAGCAAAGAGCAAAGAAGAGGAAAAAGATCAAATTATTTGCTATGAATGCAAGAATCCCGGTCACATTAGGACCGATTGCCCTCTATACAAAAAGAAGGGTTTTGAGAAGAAGAAGAAACATAAAGCTCATGTTGCCACTTGGAGTGATGATGAGTCATCATCCGATGAGGACAATGAGGTGGCCAACTTGTGTCTCATGGCTCTTGATGAGCCTAAGGTACCCTTGAACCATCTTGTAATGATTTATCTTATGATGAACTTTATGATTCTTATGATGAACTACAAGATGTGTATGATGAGTTGGTTTTGAAGTTCAAAGAATCAATTTTGAAAAGCAAGAAAATTATTCCCGATTTAGAAATGAAAAATGATTCTTTGACAAAAACAATTTTGGATTTGGAAGAAAAAGTTGTTGATTTAAATGATGATTTGAAATTTTTTCAAAAAGAAAATGTTGATTTAAACAACCTTGTTTCAAGTTTGAGTGAAAATCACCATAAGGTGGTGAATGAGCTTAAAAAACAAATTAAGGTGGTTGGGAGTTCAACTTTTGAAAATGGAAGCTCTTCAAAACCCAACCATGTCAAAAGAAATTTTCAAAACCACAAACAAAAAGGTTTTCAAAGGCATTTTAGACATAGAAAAATTAGGAGTGTTTGGGTTCCTAAAGAACTCATTGTTTCTAATAATGTAAATGCCATTGCCTCTTGGATTCCTAAGGGAACCAAGCTTTTAGGGACTAACTCTTATGGACCCAAAATGATTTGGGTACCAAAAGTGAAAAACTAATTTTTGTTTGTAGGTTGAGCATTGCTTCAAGGCCAAAGCTTCAAGTCAAAATATGTGGTACCTTGATAGTGGATGCTCAAGGCATATGACCGGAGACAAGGGACGATTTAAGGAGTTAGAGCTCAAAAAGGGTGGAGTAGTGACATTTGGTGACAACTCCAAAGGCCAAATTGAGGGTATAGGCTCTATTGGTAATCACTCCTCTATTCTTATTGAAAATGTCTTACTTGTTAATGGTCTTAAGCATAACTTGTTGAGCATTAGTCAATTGTATGATAAAGATTTCTATGTTTCTTTTGATAAAAATGGTTGTAAAATTATTGATATAGAATCCAATAGAACAATACTCATAGGTCATCGCATAGGAAATATTTACATGGTGCATCTAGATGACATAAACTTATCTCATGCATGCTTAGTTGCTAGTGATGAAAATGATGCATGGTTATGGCATAGGAAACTTGGTCATGCGCATAAGTGTTTTAGAGAAACTTGCCTCCCAAAATCTAGTTAGAGGTTTACCTAAGCTCAAATTTTCTTTGGATAAAATTTGTGATGCATGTGCTAAGGGTAAACAAAAGAGAGTTTCTTTTAAGTCCATTAATGATGTTTCAACTAGTAGAGTATTACAATTGATCCATAAGGATCTTTTTGGACCTATTAGGACTACTAAATTGGGTGGAAAATCATATGCTTTTATTATTGTTGATGATTACTCTAGATATACTTGGGTTCTATTTTTAAGTTCTAAAGATGAAGCCTTAGAAAATTTCATCATATTTTCAAAAATTTCTCAAAATGATCTTGATCAAAAATTTCTCATATTAGAAGTGATCATGGAACCGAATTTCAAAATTTAGGTTTTGAAAATTTTTGTAATGAAAATGGTATTAGCCACAATTTTTCGGCTCCTCGCACTCCTCAACAAAATGGGGTAGTTGAGAGGAAAAATAGAACTTTAGAGGAAATGGCTAGAACCATGCTTTGTGAAAACAATTTACCTAAGTATTTTTGGGCGGAAGCCACAAACACTTCTTGTTACATCATAAATCAAGTAATGATTAGACCTATTTTAAAGAAAACTCCTTATGAGATTTTAAAGTCTAAAAAGCCTAACATTACCTATTTTCACCCTTTTGGGTGCAAATGTTTTGTTTTGAACAATGGAAAAGACAATTTAGGTAAATTTGATGCAAAAAGTGATGAAGCTATTTTCCTTGGTTATTCTTTAAATTCTAAGGCTTATAGAGTTTTCAACAAAAGAACCTTAGTTGTAGAGGAATCTATACATGTGGTTTTCGATGATAACCTCCTTCCTAGGAAGGATTCTTGTGATGATGATGATGTAGGAATCATTGAAACCATTGATGATAGACAAGCATCAAAGGTGGATGGGATTCGAAGCAATGAGGAAGCACAAGATCCTCCAATAGAAGCTTTGGGAAATGTAAAGCTTGAAGAAAAGGAAGTGAGCTACCCAAGGGAGTTCAACTATGTCAAAAGTGGTGAAATCTTGGGTGATCCAACCAAGGGGGTAACTACTCGTTCTTCTCTTAGATTAATGAATCATATTGCTTTTATCTCATGCATAGAGCCTAAAAATATCAAAGAAGCCTTAGGTGATGATTATTGGATTTTGGCTATGCAAGAGGAATTAAATCAATTTGAGAGAAGTAATGTATGGACATTAGTTGATAGGCCTAGTAATAAGTCTACTATAGAAACTAAATGGGTCTTTAGAAACAAACTAGATGAGAGTGGTAACATTGTAAGAAATAAAGCTAGATTAGTAGCTCAAGGTTACACTCAAGAGGAGGGAATGAATTTTGATGAAACCTATACACCCGTAGCTAGAATGGAAGCCATTAAGATGATACTTGCATTTGCATGTTATCATGATTTCAAGCTTTTTCAAATGGATGTCAAAAGTGCTTTCTTAAATGGTTTTATAAATGAAGAAGTGTATGTTGAACAACCACCGGGTTTTGAAGACTCAAAATTTCTAAACCATGTTTTTAAATTAACAAAAGCTTTATATGGTTTGAAACAAGCTCCTAGAGCTTGGTATGAAAGGCTTTCAACCTTTCTAATTGAAAAAGGTTTTGAAAAAGGGAAGGTGGACACTACACTTTTTATAAAAAGGTTTAAAAATGACATCTTAGTAGTTCAAATTTATGTTGATGATATTATTTTTGGATCTACTAATGAATGTTATTGTCAAGAATTTTCTAAGCTAATGCAAGGTGAATTCGAGATGAGCATGATAGGAGAGCTCTCATTCTTCTTGGGACTCCAAATCAAGCAAATGAAGGATGACACCTTCATCAATCAAGCAAAATACATCAAGGATATGCTCAAAAAATTTAGCTTGGAAAATGTGAAACCTCAAGCCACACCAATGAGCTCATCTACTAAGCTTGACAAGAATGAAGGAGGTAAGTGTGTTGATTCTAAATTGTATAGATCAATGATATGTTCTTTGCTTTACCTTACCGCAAGTAGACCGGATATTATGTTTAGTGTTTGCTTGTGTGTTAGGTTTCAAGCTAGTCCTAGAGAATCACACCATATAGCCATTAAGAGAATTTTTAGGTACCTTAGAGATACACCTTGTTTAGGTCTTTGGTATCCTAAAGCTTCTTCTTTTGATCTTCATGCCTATTTGGATGCGGATTATGGAGGTTGTAAGATAGATAGGAAAAGTACTTCCGGAACTTATCAATTCCTAGGTAGTATGCTCATATCTTGGTTCTCTAAGAAACAAAATAGTGTAGCTCTATCTACCACCGAGGCGGAGTACATATCCCTAGGGAGTTTTTATGCACAAGTGTTATGGATGAAGCAACAACTCTTAGATTATGGCATTAAGGTAGACACCATACCTCTTAAGTGTGATAATACTAGTGTCATATGTCTTGCCAAAAACCTCATTCAACACTCTAGAACCAAACACATAGAAATTAGACACCATTTCATTAAAGATCATGTGTCTAAAAATGACGTTGCTTTAGAGTTTGTTGACACCTTAAATCAATTAGCGGACATCTTTACTAAACCTTTGGATAAGGAGCGTTTTTGGACCCTTAGGAGAGAGTTAGGTCTAACTAGCCTATCTTGACTTGCTAAGTGTCATCTTTTTGCTTATCTTGCTTGAATCTTGAATTAAATCATGCTTATGTTGCTCTTGTATCTTGATGACTCCATGCATGTTGCTAGGGGGAGTATGAACTTTTTCATGCATAATAAACATGTCATTACATCATATGCATGCTTCTAGGGGCTTTAGAGACTCATTTCTAGTACTTTTAGTAGCCAAAATGCAAAGCAAAGGTCGAAGGTATCGATACAACTAATTCTTGTTTCGATACCTGTTCATCAGCCCATCTGGGTTTTTGTCAAGAAGAACAGGTATCGATGCTTGCATCGATTCCTCTGTTTTGATACTAGCACCGAAACAGAGTGTTTCGATACCAGTATCGATACACGAGGACGAAAATTGTTTAAAACATTCTAAACCTAATTTTAATCTCATTAAAACACTTCCAAATTTAAAATCCTAAAACCCTAGCTGACCCTCTCTTTAAAATCCCATCAAATTCGCCTCTTTTAACACAATTTCTTCATGTTTTCTTTGAGGGATTTTGATCTACACATCAAAAACTTCATCATATCAACAAACGGTGCTTCCTAATCACGAAATTCATCCTAATCTACAATCAAGGTATACTTTCGAAAAATCTTAATTTCGTTTGTTTTTAGTTTGTTAAAAATCAGTTTTTGAGTATGCTTTAAATGTCTATCCTATGGGTTTCAATAAACCTATGATTTTGTCTCAAAATTCTAACTTGTTTTAATCGAATATAAATTTTTGTTCGAATAAGTTTTTCAATGGTTTCTTCAAAAAAAAAATTTAAATTCTTAATACCTTGAATTTTTAGATTATCTCATAGGATTGAATTGAATTATATATACAAGCATACATATTGTTCTTAACTAATCCAAAATTTATTTTATCCAATCCTAGATCATGGCACCAAAGAAGCGATCTCGTACCGAAGCCAGATCCTCTTCATCATCTCGTGTTGCACGAGTTGATTTTGAGAAGGTCTATGCTAA
The DNA here is from genome assembly GCA_035048815.1 of Abelmoschus esculentus. Classification (NCBI taxonomy): domain Eukaryota; kingdom Viridiplantae; phylum Streptophyta; class Magnoliopsida; order Malvales; family Malvaceae; genus Abelmoschus; species Abelmoschus esculentus. The sequence continues at coordinate 11,439,495 of JAUCBN010000007.1, read as the reverse complement.
GAGTCTAGACAATGATCGTAGATTGGACAACTACAACCTTTTCCGGAGTTATCCTCTCAAAAAGGAAAGATGTATGGACATTCAATTCATCACGTCACATAGATTTCCTTTTCGTTACTATGACTAACTTGTCGAGTGGAAGTTCTTGAGTTTTCTCACTCATACCGACAAGTTCTTTCCAACTCTCGTCCTTATCTTTTACACTAATGCTAAATGTATCTTATCTCCGGACAAGAGTAAAGTAGTAGCCATTGAATCGTATCTTATGGGAAAATCTTTCAAGATTAATGTCTCTACTTTCCTTGATGTTTTTGGTCTTGAGGATAAAGGTAATGATGATGAAGACTCTCTTGCTCCTTTCACCGGATCGGTTACATATCTTGACGCACACGACCGTTTTCTTCATCTTATCATCTCTTGGTGGATTCGTCCATCAAATGGGAGATACTCTAGGATCCGTCAAGTTGATAGTTTTTGGATCACATGTTTCCGTGATAACATCCAACCAAACCTTGCTCGAATTGTCTTCTTGGATATTGTGTGGCACATTCAAAACCGTGCTACCCACCCTTGTTCAATCCTTTCCTTATGCGTGCATTCTAAGCACCATCTTCTTGCATTTGGACATCGATTGCTCTTATGACAAGGTGGGATCTTTGAAAGAGCTTATTGGAGAAACTTCACTCAACTGTGCTCACTTTGTCTATGCCTCTAATGGTGAGTGGACTCGAGGTGCTCCTCCTTCTCCTCCTCATGCTCCGGTTGATCCGAAACCTACTCATCAGTTTGATATGTTGACCTTCCTCACAACTAAGTTTGATTCTCTCAACGCCCGTTTGGATTCCATGGATGGAAAGCTTGACACTTTTTCCACTCAATTTACTTCGGGTTTTGATGCTATCAACACTAGGATGACAAGCCTAGACACTCAAGGACACTCCTTGCGAGTATCTCTTGAAGCTCTCCGTCAAAGCCAAAGACTTAATGATGAGGGTAATCAAGATCAAGAGGAAGATGAAGATGATGAGGATGATGATGATGACGGTGATGACATGGCCGATGATTGATCGTTTCGATCTCTCTTATGCTTTGCTTTTTAGTTATTAAGACTAGTTATGATGCATTCATATTAGAACTTATGCACCTATTTTTATTTCTCTATGTTTTGGTCTTTATTATTGTTGGATTATATTTTGGATACTTTGCTTGCTATGGTTTACGCTTCATATGAACTTTTATATTTAAGTGCTATAATTTCTTTATTCTATTACCTTGATTATCTTTTTATATTTATGCTTCATTGATTTTGATCTAACAAAAAGGGGGAGAAAGTTCTAAGTTTTAAGTTTTCGAAAACCATCAACAATTTTAATTTTTTTTTTGGCACATATTAAGGAGGAGTCTTTCAACCAAATTATTTCAAAACTTAAAATTCCTTTTGGTTTTGTTATATCAAAAAGGGGAAGATTGTAAAACTAAAATTGATTTTGATATAACAAATAAATGTAAGGACTAATTTTGAAATAATTTTTTTGGTCCTTAAGTCAAAGTTTGATCTCTAAGTCAAAACCAAGAACTTTGAAATACTCTTACAAGCCATTTTTACACGAGGGTATCGATACCATGAGGACAAGTATCGATACACTTGGGATTTTTCAAGGCTTGTTCTTGAGATCAAGAACAAGTATCGAAACAAGGTTCGATACCAAAACTTTCTGCCAACCCATGTTTCGATACTGGTATCGAAGCATCTTGGTTAATTTTCAAATTATTTTTTAATTTTTAAAAATATGACTCCTGGTATCGATACATGTATCGATACACCCTTAATCTCCAACGGCTATTTTCAAGCATTAAATGAGTCGACCGTTGGTGTTAGTTAATTTTTGAATGATGGTTAACCTGTATCGAAACAAGGTTCGATACCAGGCATCACAGAAAGTTTTTGTATCGAAACAGGTATCGATACTCCCCTTATTAAATGCACAACGGCTCTTTCTTTTCTTGGCATGTTTCGAAACAGGTACCCCGTGTTTCGATACCACCTGTTGTAGAGTGCATTTATGATGGAAAGATAAAGCTCCAACGTCCATATTTACTTTCCCAACAACTTCAACGGTTAGAAATCAATGAGAAGGTATAAAAAGAAGCATTTTCAAAAGCATACACAGAGAATTGAACCTCAAGCAACATCCAAGCACACAAATCCAACTCAAAGCACTTCATTGCATACTTTATCCTCCCAACTTGTGTATTTCACTTTGATCTGTTGTAAATTAAGTTTAGGGAGAGTTTGTTTGTATTAGGGGCTATTATTTCTTGTGAGAGAATCCTTCTTAGCCAAATCAAACTTCTTGTAACACCTTGTGAGGTCTAAATCAATTTTGGGTAGAAAATTAATTTGTTTGTAAAGGTTATCTCTTGAACCTAGAAAAAGGTTGAATTCAATAGTGAATTGTTTTCAAAATCCTTAGTGGGAGCTAAGGTAGTGGATGTAGAGCTTGTTCGAAGCTTGAACCACTATAAATCATTGTGTTCTTTATTTCTCGATTTTTACCGAATTTCTCCTACCAAATTTTTAATATCCAACTCACCCCCCCTCTTGGCCATTATTCAACACCGATCAACTCAACAGGACATAATTAACAACAAGCTTTTGAGCAAGAGCTCGTTCCCGAACAAAATGTAAATCTATTTTCACATGCTTCATCCGAGCATGATGAGTAGGATTGGGAGCAGTTGAAACAGTAGATGTGTTATCACACCAGATTACTAATCAGCTAGAAGTTGCTCAACCCACATAATCTCGGCAACTGCATTGGCTACACTTCTATACTCAGCCTCAGAAGAGGATCGAGAGATAACATGTTGCTTTTTCGAGCACCAAGCTGTAGGATTGCCACCAAGAAAAATACAATAACCAGTAGTGGATCTTCTATCTTCCACAGAGGTTACCCAGTCAGCATCAGTATAACAAATTAAATCAAATAACCAGTGGATTGGAACACAATCCATATGATAATGTGCCACTCAGATATCGCAAGATTCTTTTAACTGCTTTTCAGTGAAATTCAGTAGGATTATTCATGTACTGACTCACTTTATTTACAGCAAAAGTAATATCGGGTCTTGTCAAACATACATACTGAAGACCACCAACAATGCTTCGAAAGAGATGAACATCTGTAAATGTCGGACTATCATTGGCATAAAGTTTAGGCTCACAACCATAGGAGTTGGGGTAGGATTGGATTGAGCCATGTTAACTTTGTGCAATAATTCAAGAATATATTTCCTCTGACTTAAAAGCAATGAGCCTTCAAGTTGCAGAACCTTCATGCCCAAAAAATATTTCAATGACCCCAAGTCTTTAAGCCGAAACTCAGAATTGATCATATGAACTATAATATCTACTTCAGACTTCTTAGTGCCAGTGATAACGATGCCATCAACGTAAACCATAAGACACACCTTATTGGAATTGACAGTATGCAAGAACAAGGAACTATCAGCTTTGGATGAAGCAAAACCCAATTTAGTAGTAAGAAACTCCTTTAGAGTTAAAAACCATGCACGAGGAGCTTGTCTAAGACCATAGATTGCCTTTTTCAAATGGCAGACTAATGGTTGTCCATCCACACTTTGCACTTCAAAGCTAGAAGGTTGACACATATAAATATCCTCTGAGAGTTCACCATTTAAAAAAACATTGTTAATATCCACTTGTCGTACATATCATTTTTGTAAAACTACATCTGCTAGGACAATTCGAATGGTAGATGCACGTACTACTGGGTTGAAAATTTCCTTGTAGTCAGGTCTATACATCTGAGAGCATCCTTTTGCTACAAGATGAGCTTTGAATCGATCAACGAACCCATCCGACTTCCTTTTAATTTTAAACAACCATTTGCAACCAACAGGTTTCCGAGAAGCTGACAAAGGATGTAGCTCCCAAGTATCATTTTTTATTAGAGCTTCATACTCAGCAATAACCGTAACCTTCCATAATGGATGCTGAAGTGCTTCATGGACTGTCGCAGATTCAGAAGAATCTAAGGAAGCCACGAAAGCTTTGGGCTTGACTATACCAGCTTTGCTTCTAGTGATCATAGAGCGAGTATTAGAAGCTACAGACGTAGGTCCAAGTAGCCAAGTATGTTGAGAACCAAGAGTAACAGATGGTGGTGGCATAGGGATGTTGGTAGAAGATGGAGATGGTGATGGACAAACCATAGCTGAAAGAGATGGAGGATAGACGTTGGTAGATAATGGTGGTGGTGGTGGATAAACCATAGCTGGCGAAGATGAAGGATGGACGTTGGTAGATAATGGAGGTGGTGGTGATGGAAAACCCATAGTTGGCAAAGATGTAAGATGAACGTTGATAGATAATGGAGGTGGTGATGGACAAACCATAGCTGACGGAGATGGGGGATGAACGTTGGTAGATAATGGTGGCGGTGGTGGACAAACCACGTTGGTAGATAATGGTGGTGGTGGTGGACAAACCATAGTGGGCGGAGATGGAGGATGGATGTTGATAAATAATGGAGGTGGTGATGGACAAGCCATAGCTTATGATGATGATTGACGGATGTTGTTAGATGACGAAGGTGGTGATGGATCACGAATAGGTGAAGAACATGGCACAAGAGGACTAGCAGAAGCTGGAACATGTGGTGGACATGGAGCAGCTCTTGATTCGTGGATATTATTTTCTTGAGTAGTACCTAATGCAGCAGACTGTGAAGCAGAACACTTATGGGAGAAAGAAAGAATAGAGAGCATAGAAAGTAATGACTCAGTGGGTTCAGTACCAGATGAAAGATCTAAAAAAGATAAAAAATCAGCATTTGAAATAGAAGTAACCGAGGAAGGCCACTGGTCCTTATATTGAATGAAAGGAAAAACATTCTTTAAGAATTTAACATGCCTAGAGATGTAGACCCTACCAGAAGCTGTCATACATTTGTAACCTTTATGCTTAGAAGAATAACCAAGAAAAACACACGACACAGATCTAAATTGTAACTTATGCTTATTATAAGGTCTAAGATTAGGATAGCATAAACATCCAAAAATCCTAAGAAAAGTATAGTCTGATTTTTTTCCAAATAAATTTTCATGAAGAGATAGTCCCGAATTAGTAGAAGAGGGCAAACGATTTATTAAAAATATATCAATAGAAAAAACGTCATTCCAAAAAGATAAAAGTAAACCAGATTGAGCAAGCAAAGCCAAACCTATCTCAATAATTTGCTTGTGCTTCCTTTCGATAATGTCATTTTGCTTCGACATATAGGGACATGAGAGGCGATGAACAATCTCAAGTTGTTGCAAAGAGTTTTGCAGAGATTGAAACTCTTCACCCCATCTGATTGCAACATTTTTAAGGAATGACCAAGCTACAACTGAGCTTGTGTGAGAAAGGATAAGAACACATCCTTAACTTGTGTTTCTGTTTCAAAAAATAAATCCAAGAGTATCTCGAAAAAACATCAGTAAAAACAACATAATAACGAAACGTATTGGAAGCAATTGAAGCTGATCCACAAACATCAGCCACCACTAATTCTAGAGGAGCAGAATACTGAATAGACGAAGCAGAAAAATGGAGTTTATGTGTCTTACCCAATTCACAAGCATTGCACAAAGAAACAATATTGTTCTTATTAGAAAATGACACATTACATTGAGACAAAGCATTAGTTAGCACATTTACAGAAGGGTGACCCAATCTATTTTGCCAGGTATCTAAAGACACATTATTCACAAATGCTATACATGAAGAACTAGATGAATGAACACAAGAAGTTGATGACAAATTATTATTCTTATCGAAAGAAGGGAAATGCGCAACAGAATTACTAAAACCATCAGGAATATGAAGTTTATAAAGACCCCCACATTCGGATCTAGTGAGCAGTATACGTTTAGTGATCAAATCAAGAACCTGACAGAAAATATGATAAAACTCAAATGAAACCTGATTGTCCTGTACAAATTTAGACACTTAAAGTAAGTTCTTGATTATACGAGGGACAAATAAAATATTCTTCATGTGTAAGGATTTATCAGAAGTTAGAATAGTAGAGTGACCAGCAGCATTAACAGATAAAGATTGACCATTATCAACTTGTACTTTACATGTACAGGCAAAATAGTTCTAGGCTGTAAGCTGAAAAAACTATTTGTTAAGTGATGTGTGGCACCTGAATCAGGGTACCAAACATTACCTTCAACAACATCAGTGAGAAAAATTTGTGGAACTGACGATCTTAAAGAAACCCCTGAGTAGGAATATTTGAGATTATATCAGCAGAACTTTGAATAAGATGCCTGAAAACAACAACAGATCCAACATACATAGCAAGAGCAAATTGTTGAGCAACATGTGTTATAGGTTGAGTTGCAGAGGGGATTGAACAAAATGTTGTGCTACTTGTGGCAATAGTGTAGGCATTAATTGATTAGAGATATGAGATATCAAACCAGAAGTTCAAGAAGTATAGACAACATTATTAAAAGGAGCAGGGACTATATTAGGAGAAGCAAAAGTAGATAAGTGAGCTTGAGCCAAAACTGAACCTCTGCCACTGTAAATGTCTAGCAGACTCATTTTTAAATGTTGTGTCAAATCTGAAATAACATCTATCAACCAAGTGTCCTAACTTCCCACACAATTGACATTGAGGTCTATTTCTCCCTCGACCTCTGTCTCTACAGGAGAAAAACCATAGTTATTTGTAGAATAAGGATAGGTAGGCTCAAAAAAAGATGATGCCTGAGGAACATTATTTGGAGACAAACTCTGTTCAGAAACATAAGCAGCTGAAAGGGCAGAAACTAAAGGAGACGGAAAAACATTGATAGAGGAAGGATGCTGCTGAGATGGAGAGACAATGGCAACATGAGCAAAAGCAGTGACATGAGAAGGGACTAAAGGTGGAGACCTAACCTCAGCATCCAAAAGAATTGTACTAACATAAGTGAGATCAGTGAAACTAGGACTGGCTGTGATAACAGTAATTACAGGACCAAACTCAGCAGGTAAACCATTAAAAACAGCAGTAATATGTTCTTGTTTGAAAATCACTTCTCCACGATTAGTCAAGTTAACACAGATGGATTTTATCTTCATTAAGAATTCTTTCATAGTGAGTTCACCTTTTTTCTGTGAATGTAACATACGCCTATAGGACATAAGTTTGGAAGTTGTTTTATCACTGTACAACCGGCGCAAAGAATGCCAAATATCTGACGCAATATTTAATCCTATGAGATGAGGAAAAACATTTTGACTAACAGTGGACAATAACCAGGTGACTAAAGCTCCATCCTGTTCTTCGGAAAACTCAAACTCAAGGTTAATAGTCACTAATCACCATTCTTCACATATTGAAGAGGAAGAGTTACTGTACTATCAATAAAACGTAATAACCTATTAGTCTTAATAGTCAAATACAGCTGTTGATGTCATAAGAGATAGTTGTGATCATCTAAGATCACATTAATCTTTTACGAGGAAAATAATTTGGTAGACGATTGGGTGCTAGTGACAGTAGAGGTAGGAGCAAGAACAGAAACACTATCAGCCGATTGATCAAGCGATGGTACTTGTTCCAGATTCATAAAGGACAAATGTCACAGACGAAAAACCATACAAACGAAGACAAAGCCAAAAAAAAAAACAGTTACAAGCAGATTAAAGCGAGAAGCAGAAGCACACCAGGGAAAAAAACACTTCACAACAAGAAACAATCTCACCAAAGTAATTACAGTAACACCGATAAATGGAAGAAAAATCAACAGCTGAATCGAGCCGAATCCCTACGATATTACGTAAATCCATACTCCATATTGAATGGGCATGACAACCATCCCAATTTCGATCGATTTGGCTCAGATACCATGATGAATAATGAGAAGAGAAAGAAATTATGAAAACAAAAAAGACGATTCTGTATTTCATAGAGAAAATGAATACAATTGAAAGAGTGTAAAAGCTTGGTTTTAGAAGAGAGACTAACTATGTTATTTATATACAGCCAAGCCTTAAACAAACTCATAACTTCCTTAACAAACTAACCGGGTTGAAATCCAAAGATTCCAGAACATACAATCCCATACATGAGATACACTATATCCTATGCTATACTCTATCACATAACACATACGTGCATAAATCCAAGAGATGTCGACAACTGATGAAAAATGAAGCAGCAGCCCAGCCGAATCTTGTGAATGGCTGTAGAAAAATTTACAGAGTTGAGCCTAATCTTGTTTGTTGCCGACTGTTCAAATCCTATCATTCCAACCAAGGTTTCTTTCTCTTCTTTTGCTTTCATCATTTGCTACCCCCTGGCCCTGGCCCTGGCCCTGGCCCTGGTTAATCAATCAAATTCAGATGGGTGTAATTGTGGCCTAGAATCAATCAAGGACAAAAACTCAATGATGTACAAACCCAACTTGCATAAAGATAATGCTCAATGATTCAAACCAACCATGAAGACACTGATTCTGCGGCTCAAGGCATAACATCAAGTAAAAACAGTGGTCTAAGGATGGTTTTACTCACCCTCGGAGGCTAAAATTTTATATTTAATCCCACTGATTTGATATTTTTATTTTTATAATGTTATTAGTAGACTTAAATCAATAACATCATGGGTGGTATGTTATTATTTTTTTATCATTCTACTTGAATAGAATAGAATATCTATATCCGATTTTAAATCATATAAACTCAAATACACTTGTAGATTAAATTCAAGCCTCCTAAATAAAAAAACATCACCTTTTACTACTAAGAGTCTAACACCACACCTTTAATCTTAATTGCACTTGTTCTTTATTAATGGTCTAGCTAGTGTGTTTTATGATTATAAATATTTTATTCAACTGTTTTAACTTAGTTAAAACAATTGTTATTATAATTTTTAAAAATATATATTTGAACTCATATTATTTTAAATTTATGACTAGGATGGGTGACACAACCTTTGCCATTTACCAATCCTTTTAATAATAAAGTTGTAAATAAAGAATGAACACTTTTGTATGTTATTATGGACACATATATGACTAGAATCTATGAAGGACAAAACTACATAATTTCCGAAATCCAACTTGCCTTTCTATAATGAAACAGAATTTTCAACAACTCATACCAGTGGATCATGATGTGCCCAAAAAAATAATTAGTGGACCATGTTCATACTATAATAGAGACAAAATCTTCATTAATTTTTACAAAAATATATTTTCATATTTAACTCAGAAGTCAGCTAATTTTCAACCTATATCATAAAACAATTACTCCCTTTGTCTCAAAAATAGTGTCCCTTATTGATTTTTTTAGGGTCAAATTTTTTAAACTTTGACTATTAATTATTTAAAATTTATTATTGATAAAAATATATAAAAAATATATTTCAAAAATCTCTAATCGAGTAAATTTCAAATATATATTTTATAAAATTTAATTATTTAAAATATTTAATATAATTATAGTCTAAGTTTTAAAAAAATGACTTTCAAAAAATCAATAAAGAACATTATCTGTGGAACGGAAAGACTATAATAAAACATTATTACACAGTCGCATATAATATAGTGTTATTAGAATATTACCATTTTTTTAAAAGATATATTTAATAAAATAAATTGTATCATATCTTAATTCTTAAGATTAACCTTAGTCATTTTTCTCGTCTTGTGATGGATTATTTTCACGGTTATTTTGATTGCAAGACTGATTCTTACATGTCTTCTCTTCCTCATCCTATTGCCCATGTGTCCTCTCTTCAGCCTGCAGCCTGCAGCCTGCAGCCTGCAGGTCCCTGGTATTTGTTCTTCGCCTCTTGTACTTGGTAGAGTTGGACATGGCATAATGCCTCCATCTTTCAAGGTGTCCCCATGGATGCTTCTTCGTTCCTTTATATTAGTACTCACTAAAACTCTTATGAGATTGAAACCCCTTCCTCGTCGCACCACCCTCACCGACAGAGATTCAAATCATAGGAAACAGAACTCAACCCGCATACAATTCAGTAAAGTTCATATGAAAATCAAATCTACTTCAACTCAGAAATTAATCATACATAACATATCTATCTTGTGTTTCATTTGGCACAAAAAAAGCATCAAGGCTAAGCTAGAAATCTAGAACATCTGATCAAGAAGAAGAACAAGAGACATGGCAAACTCCATCCTTATATTATCAGGATGTATGATAAGACGGAAAACGTCCGTTCCGAACACAACACCTCCACTACTCTCTTTCATCTTTATCTCAGCCGCCAACCGCCGGTTGTTACCCAACACGGCACAACGCCGTTGGGAATAAGACCCCTCGATCTCATACACGATTTTGTTACCGTCGCCGTCGATGACATAAGCCAAGCACTTTTTGTTCAATAAGTTCACCGATTTCTTCACCGAAAAGCGAGGAGTAGCCGTGGTTTCTTCTCCATCGTAAACCAGCCAATTCTCCCCCAGTCCTAGGCTCATTTTCTGACAACATCAATGTTAGATAAATTTAACCGGTAAACAGAAAAGAAAGGTAAATGTACCTTACGGCGAATGGTGATGAGAGGTTTTCCATTGGCATCCATTAAAAGTATGGATCCCTTGTTGCCTTGCATATAATTATCCACCCGGAATACTAAATCGCCTTTACCATCGAACACTGTGAAGCCATTACAGTTGAACAGCAATGATCTTCTCCAGACTGTTAGGACAGCTTCCTCTACCTTGGACGCACCAACGCCGGTATTGGGATGAACCTTTTTCATCCTGAAAGCAAGTGAGAGCTGTGTTTTGGGTGGAAATGAGTTGAGTAGAGATACATATATAGGAGTAGGAGTAGGATCCAAGTGTGGCGACAAAAGTCTAACACGACTGCTCCACCACCATGAAAAAGACGCCAAAACAGCATTCGATTGGACGGAGGAAATAGTTAAAGAAAACGAAAGGTGATATTTGACCCAAACTTGACTTGGAAGCCAGACGAATCTTATTGTAGGGTTAGAATATGCTTATATTGTGTGGCTCACAACTATTTTACGGTGGGAGAACATGAACACGTGTCCAATGAATATGGCCTTTCAGTTGGATATTTTAGTGTACGATGATGACCCATTCTTTGAGGTTCAGTTGAAATAAAGCATGAGCTTGGAGGCGTTATCGTGTTCATACACGACATACACATAAAATTCACGTGTACTAAAAAGAGGAGAGGGGGGGGGGGGGGGGGGGAGAAAGGGTTGTCCGACCATGTCCATGCTGATTGCTGAACGAGTTAAAAACACAAATGCCTTTCTTCGGTTCAACAAAAGATTTTATTTAAACAACTAAAATAACAAACATAGAAAGAGTCCACATGGTCTCTTTCATAATTTCCATTGCTTAGACCAAATAAACAATGCTACAACGGTCCGGGAAATACATGTCTTGTAAGCATGAGTAGAGAGCCTCATTCCTTCTTTCCAATCCCATGAGACATGTTATAGATGCCTTGTCCCTGAAAAAAAAAACACAAAGCATACAGCAGAAACAATAGTTTCAACACCATGATGGTAAAAATGAAAAAGGTTTCATCTACAGTAATCAGGGGCCTAAAACTGTTTGACATGTTTACAAATACAAAGGAACCTACGATTAACAAGAGCCAGAGCAGCAGGAATGGCAACAGATGTGACCTTATCAAAAGGTCCTTTCAGGTATGTGTGCTTGTGGATGTTTTGGAAATATTTCTGGTACTCAATAAGTTTCTCCCTAGGTCTGAATGGTGGCTCCGACATCCTGCGTCGCAAGATAACAGTACAGTTATGAATTGTCTAACAGAAGAAGATTTTCAAAGCTCTGAAGACACCTCAACCCCGATTAATCTCTTCTCAAATTGGCGCATTCATGCATCCCGATCGAGTTCCATAATATCTCTCTTCATCTATTTTAATCAATAACACAGCTGAAAGTTCACCTCCAAAGACATCTGCTAGCCTATCCCCGTAACTCATAACTTCAAGGTTGCAAAAACAAGCTGACATCAGCTAGCATCAACAAAACACAAGATTTAACGGCAATCTTCTCTCCTATGTTACTTGAACTTGAGTGTAAGTGTTAAATGTGGAAGATCATTGAATGTCATATCCCCATATATATGTGTTGGACACGAGTGCCAAACATAGGTATTTGAAGAAAAAGTGGAGAGCATGAGCAACATAGGAACCCACAGTTTTAGGGGGGAGCTAAATCAAAACAAGGACAGGTAATGATCTTGACATAACGTCTAAAGAAGATGGGAAGAGAGAACAAATGAATTTCAGCAATGAAATAAAGTTAACCATCGCAATATAGCTTATAAATTGAATTTTATTTTGGGGATAAGCCTTACAACTGAAAGATTTAACATTACAATTTAACTTGAACAAACATAAAAGGCATTCGATTCGTTACTCCTAAAAAGCCTCATCATTTCAGTACTCTTTTGCCTAATAAAATTGGGATCACTAAAGTCCACCAAAGGATGAATTAAATGAATCCTTGGTACAGGTACAGGTACAGGAACAGATTAAGTGGCTTCAATCAATACTTGTACCATACCTAACCAAAACAATTCCAAATAGCTAATTTAGACGATTTTGAAGGGAGGAAAACTGATTCCTTCGTCGTAAATCTATAACTTCTCAAGCAACTAACATCAAAGATCGAATCCAATAATCCCAAACCAATTACACCAAAAAGAAAAACAAATTAAGGAAATGTTTCCCCCGTAAATCAAATCAGCAGATTCAAACATCAGATATATATATTAAAATTAAACACCTTTCGATATGAGATTCATAGGAGAAATAAAAAGAAAGCTTACTAGTAACTGGAATCAAATCAAACCTGATTCTTTCTTTCTTTCTTTGATTAGGAAACCCCTAGAATTTCTTGACGCCTTTGATCCTTTCAGGATTGAACAGGTTCTGGAAAATGTTTTTTTATATTATTGGAAAAATTATCCCCCCAAATGGACAGTACTTGCAAAAGTTGATCGGGTTAAGATTTTCTGACCCAATAACAGATCCTAATTCATTTTTACCGATACAATCTCATTTCACTGCTTCTCGTCAATAAATTCGTTTTCATGTGCGTATTGAATCGAACCAACCACTCCTTTTGGATTGAAACGTTCTAACCTATCTTATATTTTTATTTTTAATGAATTTATCTATAGGCTCACGTGTCTATTGCTTTAAGATGTATGCACAGCCCCTTTGAAAAAGACTTCCCAGTGCATCTAGAAGTATTAGTCTGTAGATATACACCAGCACCAGGATGGTCTTGCTATTTTTGGTTCATTATAATCTCTAAACCCTAAATATCTTATATTTTTGGTTTCATTAGTGTTACCATAAACATTCCCATTGCAGTTTCTAACAGATAGTGTAAAAACTGCGCAAGGGAAAGCACAGAGACTAACGAATGACTCGTTCCACCGTCACAAAGTAACGTTAAAACTTTTTAAAGAAGAAAATGGTGGATTGTGTCATTGAAAACATAACAGATTCTACTTTCTAGTGTGTTTGGGGCAGGGGAAGTCAAATCATCCACAGACATAAATTGCCTGGACATAAGTTATGAAATTGTTGGTCGTAGGGATGAATATTCGATCAAGTTAAGTAAATTTTTTTTAAGTTACTCTAATTGACAAGTTATATTTTTTCACTCAAATTTTATTTAAATTTTTTTATTTAAGTCGAATTTTTGAGTTTCTATAAAGATTTAATTGTAATTATTTAAAAGATTTTCTCTAATCATATAATATATATTTCTTATATTTTTCCATATATAGTAATATTTATTCATATTTTTATATATCAATCTATATCATAAAATTTTTAATTATTAAAAATTTAGAATTATTCAAATTTTTATTTTTTAACTTAAACTTTATTTAAAATTTGTTCAAATTTATAAAGTTTGAGTAAAGTTAAAATAAATAAAGTATTTTTGTTTTAAAACAAATTATTCAATTTTTTCAGTCTGAGTTTTACTTACTTTTATTCCCTTTCCAGTTCCCCTCTGTGACAGGTTTGATGAGTCCTTTTATGCACCGGATACTCCTTTCAAACATGGGAATGAAAGCGTGAAGTTTGAATCTACGCAACAGATTTGATTCATGCCAGCTCAACTGACATCCTTTTGACACTGACTGACAGATTGAAGAATTGCTTTAACCTAGACCTCGTCTAATGCACAAGACAACAAAGATCGAACATGAATAACAATAAGATGAGAAGAATACTTGTATACATATCCTCCCCAAGACTCTTGGTGTACAACATTGGACTGGTGTACGAAACCATAACCCATTACCCATGAACAAAAGCAATAAGATGACTTAGAGGTCCAAACAATCAGAAATTCCAAACAGGATTAAGGAAGACCAGCAGAAGAAAAAAAAAACAGAAGAATTAAGAGCCATTCATCCAATTCCAAAATGAACCATGGAATAGGGAAATCCATAATTATAAAGGAAATGCAAATGTCATTAACGATTTAACTACATTTTCTAAAAAAACATAAAATCAGAGAACAGAAGAAAAAATGGTTTCAAAACTCGAATAAAGCAAATGACTTTACGAGGAAACATCAAGAATTAAGGTTTGCTTCACCCACTTTAGTCGAAGAGGCTGAAACCCATATCCTGCATCAAAATAAAATTGCGTTAATGAAGAACAAACAAAATAAGAATCAATACTACTGCTTCAAAAAGCAATTACATCATCGGATTCTTCCTTCTCCTCGACCTTCTCCTCCTTCTTGGACTCAGCAGCAGGTGCTGCGGCAACACCGCCAGCTGCAGGAGCGGAAGCGGCAACAGCACCACCGCCGGAAGGAACTGAAGCCAACTTCTCCCTTCCACTAGCAATTACCTCGGTGATGTCTTTTCCTTTAACTTCAGACAATAGCAACTCTATCCTATCATCTTCAGCCTCCGCTCCAACTACAACATTCAAAAATATCATTCCTTTGACATTGTAATGCTAAAGTAATCGCAAATAACAAAAGTCTCAGTTCACCCATTTTCCTACAATTTATATAACCAAAACAAATAGATAAATAAAATTGATAATACAAAATTCTGATATCAAAGCGATTACAAAAAAGGTAGATCAAGATAAGAAAAGACCTGATGCGAGAATAGATTTCAAGTCACTGGCTGATGGGGAAGCGTTTCCTCCCAGAACAGCGAGCAAATAGGCTGCGACAACCTTCATTTTTACTTGATAAAAGACTTGTGAAAAGGATGAAGCTAGGGTTTGCAGGAACAAGGATGCACCTGTGATGTTTATATTATGGTATGTGATTGGATTTCTGCCGTGGATCTTCACCTAAAAGCCTTGTATCAAGGTTCGATGAGCAGTTTTTGAGACCATATTGTCGTAAATGGGTTCAAAACCGTATCTTCGTTAAAGCCTAATTGTATGACGATCAAGTGCCACCATCAGGAATCTAATGCGGACTTTTAAGAGATTTAGAAATAACAATTTTATTTATAAAAAGTATTTATTTTGAAATGATTTTAAAATGTATCACTATCTTTCATTGGTTATTATAACTTTTAAGTAGCTTATCGAGAAGATTTTGAGTGATATTGTTATTATTATTATTACAAAATATTTATGATAAGTTTAAAATTCGTGACGTGAAAAAATAAAAATAAATAATTTAGGTAACTAATCAAACGTACCTCATTTTAAGATAATTTTAAAAGCATGTGAATGTCTTTTAGATGATTAAAATTTAGGGTAAATTATATAAAAAGTCACCTAATTATAGGATTTATATCAAAATGATCATTATTCTTTAAAACGATAAATATACTATTTAATTATTAAAAGATTTTAATATAGTTACATGTCTTAGAATGATGATGTGATGGTTAAAAATAAAATAGAATAATTATATATTTAATTTTTGTCATTCACACATTTTTTTAGGATGCCGGAAATATGAATGTTCATGAAGTAATCTTCCCGGTCAATGTATTTGGGGTCAAAGTAGAACATGTCATTCTCCTCTAGACTCAAACTGGCTGCCATTCGCAGTTTTTCGGTGTTTATATCATCAAATCTGCAATTCATTTTTTTGGTTTTTTTAAGATTATATGACATGACTAAATTTATAGATTCAATAATAAAAAGAAACATATACGTACATGGCATCGAAGAACAAGTATGGCTTATAAATGTCAACCATTCGAATCAAGTAGTTGATCTTCCTACTGAGATCCCTATAAAGGCCTTGAAACAAATAGCAAAAGGCTGTATTTCCCATTCCAACACCTAGACAACAGAACAAACCTTGATAACCACAATCCACAATAATAACATTTTATTACATCTGTGATCGCGATAAACACGACCAACCTTCAAAAGAAGTAAGTATCGAAGAGCCATGTATCGATGGAAGCTGGCGCTGCTACCCATGGCTCGAAATTCCCCTACTATAACAGGCTTTCCATCATTGTTGATCCAAGGTTTCTTGGAGAAGTAACTTAAGATGAAATCTGTGAGATTTCCATATTTGACTGGATTTTTCATTGATGAACCCACGAGATAGATAGTCTCCGACGGTTGGTTCAATGCATGGGCTATTATGGCTACAATCATGGCATTCACCACCATGTCAGCTGGTATCTGCACTATCCAACTCATGTATGGTTAGTATATCTTTCACATATGAATGTGTTTACTTAGCTTCTCTTTGTTGAATGTCATTGTTTTATCTTTTGAACCTTAATCTATAATAAATCTGATTTGTTTAGCCAAAAAAATGATGACAATAATTTTAAGCTCACCAAGTCAACAACGGAATCCACATCACCAAGGAAGAATGGTAATTTTTCCTTCGCATAACCCAGTATAATACTATCGATTGTTCCGTTTATAATTAAAACAAGTTAAAATTTAAGATAACAATTAATAATAATTGATCTAAAATAGTTATTAAAATCTTTGAATTTATTTTACCGAACACCGTTCGCCCAACCAGGAACTGTTGTTTGAAAGTGCTGGTAATAATGGTCGGTCGTATGATGAGTATTGGCAAAGTCCCTTTAAACTCTCCTAACAGTATTTCTCTCATTGCCTTGGTAAAGACATACGTATTGGGCCATCCATAAAATATTGATTTAGATTCAATAGTCATTACAAAAAATCTTACATTGATAAATGTCTAAATTTAATTTTATTCGACCCGATCAAGATTAACGGTATAAACTTATACCTTTGGACGCCCAAATCTTTCATGGTTCGAGTGATCTTCTTGTCAGAAGCACCTTCCGCTGTCAGTTCATTCAACTTCTGTTCAACAATTTCCTTCTCCACAGTAATATCCAAGCCTGAGACACCATTAAGTGCCTCTCCCATGCTGTAAGGATTTTCAAGTACAAGTCCTGTCCTTTCCCCTGACACATAAGCTGCAAAACCAACCATAAAACATTAATTACTTGAACAAAAAAACTATGAAGTTCAGTCATTGATTACATAAAAATGCACACCATTATATACAATAAATTTTCTATTGTAATGGAAAAGAAAAATAATTGCGTGGACCAACCAGTAGATACATGAAGTAAAACTTTGAGTACACATTTCTTAGCAAAGTTCTCTACCAATTTTGCTCCAAATGTATTGAGGCCAAGTGCCACATCATATCTACATGAATAGTATTAATTGAAAAATCATTCTTTAAAATACAATCTATACACATGTAGTAGCACCTTTCATCAAATTTTGTTGTTGCAGCTAGGTTAACAACTACATCAACTTCATTCAAAATCTGTTTCACCAGATTAGAATCTTTGATTCCCAAATCTTGATAGGAGATGTCTCCGAGGACTAGTGTTATTTTTTCCGATATAAACGAACCGTAATTTTCCCTGCATTTTTCTTTCAGAACTCTGAACAGATCCTTCCCTACGATCTGTTAGAACCAAGTATGTTATTTGTATTTGAATGATTACAACTATGTCTTTGGAGTTTTTTCTCTGTACCTCGCTGTGCAACCGGTGTGTGGCAGATTTATGATCCGTTGCTCGTAGAAGTAGATATAGCTTCTTGACGTTGGGTTGAACTCGTAGTATTTTCTCCACAAAAACTGCATTTCAAACTCTTAGTCTATGTGTTACAAAAAGTAGGTACCAGTAACAATACACTTCTTACTCTTTGCCAAGAATCCAGCAGCACCCGTGACTAAGATGGACTTGTTGTGAAGAAACTGAAGAGCACTCCCTAATTCCATTGCTTACAAACCAAGATCGTTGACTGCTGTCTGCTATAAGGTTTATAGGAACTGTTATATAGACAGCGGGAGATGGTTGGGTCGTTGAACCTGGCTATTGCCTATTTCATTCCTTTTAATAGGTTGGCTGTTACAACCACCTCGAAATCAAGCTTAAAGTTGCAGTTGCAGAAGGGGAAAGGATTTTGAATCCGAAATGGATTGTTTCTTTCTACCCCATTATTGCTTAAACTTGAGTTTGCTATTTCATTCCTTTTAATAGGTCGGCTGTTACAACCACCTCGAAATCCAAGTGATACTGCTCCTATGGAAAGGATTTTGAATCCGAAATCCGAGACTTGTACCTTTGGTTGCCCAGCCCCATGGTCCAGCCTCCAGTAATCTCCTACTCTTGGAAGTCTGTTGTTGCAGTACTAGACTGAATATCTGTTGTACCAAATCACAAGTCCCAAATCTTGATATGTTATTTTTTGTGATATAAATGAAGTCAAACTTTGAAAAGGTGAAGTGAGGGATGTGGGTTTTGAGGAAGGAAGGATTATAGATTTTGACAAAGACAAAGTAGATTTAAAGTAGGCAATGAGGTAGACGTGGATAGAATTGATACTTTATCTTTATTCGTATCATATTATTTTACCATAGAGATTTATCGTAAGATATTAATAAGATGTTCGGTATATATAATTGAGCTTTTGAATTGATAAGATTAAGGGTTAGTATTGGATTAAGTCGAGTTGTGTAAAAAAATTTCAATTATTCGAGTTTACGATATATATTTTATAGTTTAAATTTTATTTGAAAGTTTTTCGGCTCGAGCCGTGTCTAAAAAATTCGAGTCGAGTCGAGTTTTTATAAAAAATTAATTTTAATTATGTATCATGTTATAGTACAATTTAGTTCAAATTTAAACGACTTTCTCTGAATAAAAATCCTCTGCCCCTTCCCCATGCCTCCTTTGGAGCCTCCTTTGTTTTTTTTTAAAATCAATTTTAAACCCTAAACTCTTATTTTTTTATATTCTAAACCCTAAACCTTACACCCTAAAAAATACACCCTACTCTTAATTCCCTAAACCCTAACCAAAACCCCTAACTTAAAACCCTAAACCTCTAATTAGAAGTGGGGGCATAAATAGAGGCATGAGGAAGGGGCAAATGATTTTCACTCACTTTCTCTAATCATACAAGATATGTACTTTTATATTTCGTCGTACGGAATAATATTTCTTCATATTTTCATATATATATTATAAAAAATTAAGAGACTCATATCGAACTTAAAAATAAATTCTTTAATTATTAAAAAATTGAGTTATTCGAGTTTCTATTTTACAATTCAAACTTTACTTCAAAATTTTTAGAGTCTAATCGAGTTTATAAAATTTTGAGTTGAGTCAAAACGGGTTGATTATTTTTGCCTCGAGTTGAGTCAAATTATTTATTTTTTTCGAATCAAGTCAAATTTTACTCAACCCTAAATCTAATCATATACATAAATACTTTTTAAAATATCAATTTAAATATTTACATTCTATCGGTATTTATTCTTATTTTCTAAAGCTTATTTTTATTTTTATATTTATTATTATTATTTTTAGTTTATTCTATATTATTTATTTGTTACGACAATAGAGGTATTATTTTATATATTATTTGTATTATTTTTCAGTAGTTTACAATAGAATTTTAATTTTGTCGCTCCAAAGTTGTGTTGTATAAAATTGAATTTTTATATTATTATTATTATTATTATTATTGATTAAGTAGTGATGGATGAAATACTATCCTCATACATATAGTGGGAGTTCGATTGATAAATACTTTATTTTTATAATAAATGTTATTTATATTTATTTAATTAATAGTTATAAAATATTCTATAAATATGTTATGGGACGAATAAAAAAGAGATATGAGTGATAAAAGAAGATAATTTTAATCTTATATATTACATAAAATGAATAATTTTAAATTCTATATTTGTAATGAATCAAAGAACGAAGATAAATACTCTCTCCATCTCAAAATAATGTCTCTTATTAACTTTTTGAAAGTTAAATTTTTTAAACTTTAATTATAATTATATTAAATATTTTAAATAATTTATATATTTAAAATCTATTCTATTAGAGGTTTCTAAAATATATATTTTTTATATTTTTATCAATAATAAATTTTAAATAATCATTAGTCAAAGTTTAAAAAATTTGATAAAAAAATCAATAAGAGATACTATTTTTGGGACAGAGGAAGTATAAAATTTATTAATGGAAATGAATGTAAAATAATAACTTCCGCACTTACCCCGTCCGATTAACATGGAATATGCATAAGTAGTACTTGAGAGTTTCATGGGATTTAGTATTTTTAGGGTTTAAGTTTAAAATTTTAGGTTTAAAATTTTAAATTTGGTTTTATTTAATTTGTTTATTTATTTATAAAACTTAATAACAATAACAATATAATTTGTTTTACTCAGTATTAAAATAAATTTATAATAATCATTTTGTTAAAAATATTTTATTTATGGTGAATATTCATGTATTAGAGGAAGGTTTAATGGGCTTTATAATTAAGTTTTAATACCCATGAAATTAGGGTTTTCATCTTATGCCTATAAATATAGACTTTTGGAGAAAGCTTTGTACACAACTCAATTTTGAGAATACAATAATATCTCTCTCTTTTCTCTCCTCTTCATTCATCTATTCTAGTTCTTTATTGGCATAAAGATAATTTTCACCCTTAACGTAAGGGTTTATAATTTTTGTCATTTTGGCCCTTATTCTTTTTTTGGGTTAAATTTAGCCCTTAACCTATGTCTTTTTAACAAATAACTCATTTTTTAACTACCATTATAACTGAACCGTTAAAAATTTAATAATGATAACTTGTCATATATATGTGATAATATATTTTAAATGATATAGAATCTAACCTATTAAACATATACATATATAGAGAATATAATTTTATTCTAATCTAAAAATATAAAAAAATTAAAATTAAAATTCAAATGAAATATTAAAAATTAATTTTTTATTTATTAAAAATTAATTAAATCTAAAATAAAAGGCTACTAAATATTTTCAACCTTAACTATAGTAAAATCAAAATTTTATCTAAAAAAGTATGAACATAATATGAAAAGAAAGAGTTTTGTAGAGTTTGTTACCGGTGAATCAATGATAAATGATTTTGATAATATAATCAATTGGATTATTATTATTTTAGTTTAGAATTTAGGTATTTTAGTTTTAATCTAAATCGGATTTTTAGGGTTTTATAAAGATATTTTAGTTTAGTTAGGGTTGAGAATATTTATTAAATTTTTGTTTTGGATTTAATTAATTTTTAATATTTTATTTAAATTTTAATTATTTTATATTTTATACTGGAATAAAATTATATTATATATATGTTTAATAGGTTAGATTCTATGTCATTTAAAATATATTAGTATCACATATATATGACAAGTTATCATTATTAAATTTTTAACGGTGCAGTTATCATGGTAGTTAAAAAATGAGTTATTTGTTAAAAAGACATAGGTTAAGGGCTAAATTTATCCCAAAAAAAGAATAAGGGCCAAAATGACAAAAATTATAAACATTAAGGGTGAAAACTATCTTTATGCCTTCTTTATTTTATTCATAACACGTTATCAGCACGAGTTTGCTCAGAAGATTTTTATTACAAGTTTCTTCAAATATTTACCCGGTATGTTTTTTTTCTTCATCTTATATATTTTAATTTATAAAATAATATATATGATGGTGATTATAATTTAAAATAAAAATAAGTGTGTTTAATTTTTTTTGTGTGTAGATTCTTGTTTTGTCTAATATTATTATATGTTTATTTCATGCCATGAATATTTATATATATATATATATTTGTTAATTAACATGTTATTTGTTTTGTTTATTTAATCCGAGTATATTAGCTGGACATCCCGTTCCACGAGGCTACTGGTCTTAAAGGAGGTACTTTTATTAAAAGGACCTTGTGGACTGGTTTAACAACGCCGCGTATGATGATTAAATCTTTGTTTGTTTGTATATATATATTTAAGATATAATTGATCTAATTTTTTTATTTGTCTTTTATAGTATATCAATGACAAATCTTGCAAAAATTGAGTTTGTAGCACTTGATATTTCCGGAAAGAATTATTTGTCTTGGATCCTAGATGCCGAAATACATCTAGATGCAAATGGCCTGGAAATACTATTAAAGAGGGGAATGCAAAATCTGCACAAAATAAGGCCAGAGCCATGATACTTCTTCGCCGTCACCTCCATGAGGGGTTGAAATCTGAATATTTAACGGTGAAAGATCCTCTTATTCTTTTGAATAATCTAAAGGAACGATATGACCACCAGAAAACCGTTATTTTTCCTAAAGCTCGATATGATTGTTTGCATTTGAGATTGCAAGATTTTAAATCAATAAGCGAGTATAACTCTGCTATATTTTGAATTACTTCACAATTGAAGTTATATGGTCAAAATATTACTGATGAGGATATGTTAGAAAAAACATACTCCACTTTTCATGTCAACAATGTTGTCCTTCAGACACAATATCGTGAAAAAGGATTTAAGAAATATTTTGAGTTAATTTCTTGCCTTCTTGTGGCTGAGCAAAATAATGAGTTGCTTATGAAAAATCATGAATATCGCCCAACAGGCTCTGCTCCATTCCCTGAAGCGAATGCGATATTATATAACGGAAAAAATAAAGGCTACACCCATAATCGTGGTCATAACTATGGGCGTGGGCGTGGTCATAGCCATAGTCGAGGACATAGGCGAGGTGGTTATTTTAAAAGTAACTATACCCACCGTAAGTGGAACAATAAGGATGACAATGGTGCAAAAGATCAATCCAAGAAAGAAGAATCTACGTGTCATGTGGTAGCACAAATCATTGGGCCCGTGCTTGCCGTACGCCAAAATATCTTGTAGATCTTTACCAACAATCAATAAGTGGTAAAGGAAAAAGAATTGAAACAAATTTTGTTTATATCGATGACAAAGATGACTATAGCCTTCACAAAGATGATTATGGAATTTCCGGCAGTGGCTAGGACAATTATGGCATTACAAACATAGAAGTTGATGATTTTCTCATATCCCCTGAGAGAAATATTTGATGCCTTTTAATTAATTTCGTATTTACTTTATGTTATTAGGAAACTATTGTCTTTTTATCATGATTTTTTTTCAAGAATAAATATCATGTTTACTTTATTAAAATAATTGATGTTATTTAATTATTTGTTTTAAATATTGTTGTAACATTTATTCTTTGAAGAATATGATTACGGCACAAATACAATCTGCAAAATATGATGACGACTTATGCTTAGCGGACAGTGCAAGTACTCATACAATACTTAAGCATAATAATTTTTTTCCATTTAACAATACAAGAGAATAATGTGAGTACTTACTATATCCGGAAGTGTTAATATCATAGAAGGCTCCGGAAGAGCGCATATGTTATTGCCAAATGGAACTTTATTCCATATTCAAGATGCGCTATACTCTCCAAATTCGAAAAGAAACTTATTAAGTTTCAAAGATATTCGCAAAAATGGATATCATATTGAGAGTATTAGTTAAGGGGATTTGAATATCTCTATATTACGAGTGTAACGCAAGGCAATAAGAAAGTGCTAGAAAAATTACATGCACTATCATCCGGATTGTACTACAGAAGAATTAGTACAATTGAAGCACATGCTATTATAAACTATAAGTTTACTGATAACTTTATATTTGGCACGATTGGTTAGGTCATCCCGGATCGACTATGATGCGAATAATTATTGAGAATTCATGTGGTCACTCATTGAAGAACCAAGAGATTCTTCAAAGTAATGCCCTTTTATGTGATGCTTGCTCTCAAGGCAAATTAATTACTCGACTATCATCAACTAAAATAGATTATGAATCTATTAACTTTCTAGAACGGATACAGGGTGATATATGTGGGCCCATACACCCTTCTTGTGGACCATTTAGATATTTTATGGTTTCAATTGATGCATCGACTAGATGGTCAAATGTATCCTTGTTATCAACCCGCAACTTAGTATTTGTGAGGTTACTTGCTCAATTAATAAAACTACGAGTACATTTTCTAGATTCTCCCATAAAGACAATTCGTCTTGATAATGCTGGTGAATTTACTTCTAAGGCTTTTGATGATTTTTGCATGTCGATTGGAATTAGTGTTGAACATCCTGTAGCTCATGTTCATACACAAAATGGTCTTGTAGAATCATTTATCAAACGACTTTAATTAATTGCAAGACCGTTATTGATGAAGTCCAAACTATCAATTTCTGCTTGGGGACATGCAATTTTACATGCAGTATCACTGATTCGCATCAGGTCAATAAGTTATAATAATTTATCCCCATTACAAATGGTTTTTGGTCAGGAACCAAATATTTCCCATCTTAGAATTTTTGGGTGTGCGATTTAAGTTCCAATTGCTTCACCACAACGCATAAAGATGGGTCCTCAAAGGAGGTTGGAAATATATGTCGGATTTGAATCTCCCTCGATAATTAAATATTTTGAGCCTTTAACATGGAATTTATTTACAGCTAGATTTGTCGATTGTCATTTTAATGAATCGGTTTTCCCAACATTAGGGGGAGAAAATAAACAACTGGGAAACCAAATAAGTTGGAATGAATTATCTTTATCACACTTTGATCCACGTACCCAACAATGTGATCTAGAAGTTCAAAGGATAATTCATTTGCAAAAATTAACAAATCAATTGCCAGATGCTTTTGCTAACCCTAAAAGAGTGACTAAGTCACCTATTCCAGCTGTGAATGCTCCGATTAATATTGAATTCCTAGAAGGACAAACTCTAGTTGCTAATGAGTCAAACGCACGCCTAAAGCATGGTAGACCAGTAGGTTCCAAAGATAAGATTTCACAGAAAAGAAAAGGAGCTATATCTTGTGATGGTCCGATTGTGGAGTCAACGAATCATGAAATATCTCGAGAAGAGATTGAAAAGTCTCCAGCAGAGACATTAGACATGACTCAGGTACTTGATAATGATGAGATCTCTACAAATTAAGTCATGTCTGGTAACAAATGGAATCGAAATAAAATTGATGTTGATAATACTTTTACATGCAATATAGCACTAGAGATTTTGGATGATAATATGGATTATGAACCATTGTCAATTGGAGAATGTAAGAAAAGAGATGATTAGTCAAAATGGAAAGAGACAATTGAAGTGAAACTCAAATCTCTTTCAAAAAGAGAAGTCTTTGGGCTTGTAGTCCGTACATCAGAAGGTGTAAAACTCGTGGGATATAAATGGGTTTTTGTGAGAAAGAGAAATAGAAAAGGGAAAATTGAGAGATACAAAGCTCGTTTGGTTGTACAAGGATTTTCACAGGGACCTGAAATTGATTATGAAGAAACATATTCCCCAGTGGTGGATGCAACCACTTTTCGATTTTTGATTAGTTTGGCAGTAAAAGAAAGACTTCATTTCCGCTTAATGGATGTGGTTACAGCCTATCTATATGGGCCTCTTGATAATGATATTTATATAAAACTTCCGGAAGGATTTAAACTGCCTGAAGCAGTCAATTCAAGTTCTCGAGAACATTATTCAATTAAATTAAATAGATACCTTTATGGATTAAAACAATCTGAGCTTATGTGGTATAATCGCCTCAGTGAGTACTTATTAGCGGAAGGCTATAAGAATGATCCAATTTCCCCGTGCATTTTTATTAAGAGGTTTAGCTCCGAATTCGTCATTATTGCCATGTATGCCGATGATTTGAATATCATTAGAACTCCTGAAGAGATCTCATTGACAGTTGAATATTTAAAGAAAGAATTTGAAATGAAAGATCTCGAAAAAACAAGATTTTATCTTGGATTACATCTTGAGCACTTAAAGGATAAAATCCCTATGCATAAATCAACATATATAGAAAAATGCTAAAGATGTTTTACATGCATAACGCACATCCATTGAGCACCCCATGGTTGTTAGGTCACTTGATGTTAACAAAGATCCATTTCATCCTCGAGAGAAGAATGAAGACATTTTTTGTCTAGAAGTACCATACTTAAGTGCTATTGGTGCATTGATGTATCTTTCTAGTCACACATGACCTGATATATCATTCGCTGTCAATTTGTTGGCAAGATTTAGCTCATGCCCAACCCGAAGACACTAAAATAGGGTTAAACACATACTTCGTTATCTTTAAGGTACGAAAGACATGAGATTATTTTTCTCTAATATATCCAAAATTGAATTGGTCGATTTTGTTGATGCAAAATACTTATCTGATCCTCATAATGCTCGATCACAAACTGGTTATGTATTTACATACGGTGGTACAATAATTTCTTGGCGTTCCATGAAACAAACTATTACCCCCACTTCTTCTAATCATGCTGAGATTTTGGCTATCCATGAGGCTAGTCGTAAATGTGTGTGGTTAAGGTCTGTAACCCAATATATTCAAGAAAATTATGGTTTACTCTCTCGAAAAATCTCTCCAACAGTCTTATATGAGGATAATACAGCATGTATCGTGCAACTTAAGAAAGGATATATAAAGGGTGATAGAACAAAACACATCTCACCAAAATTCTTCTTCACTCATGATCTACAAAAGAATGGAGACATTAATGTGCAATAGATTCATTCATGTGATAATTTGGCAGATCTATTTACTAAGACGCTCTTTATTGCTCCATTTGAGAAGCTAACTTACAATATTGGATTGTTTCGTGTCAGAGATCTTATCTGATGTATTTATAAGGGGGAGTCAAATACATGTTGTACTCTTTTCCTTAGCCAAGGTTTTGTCCCATTGGGTTTTCCTAGAAAAGTTTTTAATGAGGCAACATATTTTGTGTATTAAAGATATGTGTACTCTTTTTCCTTCACTAAGCATTTTTTTCCCACAGGGTTTTTATCTTAGTAAAGTTTTAACGAGGCACAATATCTTCATGGATATTCAAGGGGGAGTGTTAAGAATATTTTATTTATGGTGAATATCCATGTATTAGAGAAAGGTTTAATGAGCTTTATAATTAGGTTAATACCCATGAAATTAGGGTTTCCATCTTATGCCTATAAATATAGACTTTGGAGAAAGCTTTGTACACAACTCACCTTTGAGAATACAATAAAATCTCTCTCTTTTCTCTCATCTTTATTCATCTATTCTTGTTCTTTATTTTATTCATAACACATTTAGGGTTGTATATATATATTTTTTGAATTAACTAATAGTGATTACAGTAGTATCTGTTCAAGAATATAATCTCAACCAAATAAACCGTTGCGTAAACATGTGACTATTATTTAGTATTTCTATAAGAAATCTATTTTTCATTGATTGTGTTAACAATATGACAAAATTCACAATTCCTTTAACCACGTCTAGGTAAAAACTACGTTCTCTATAATAAAAGAAATAAGCCTAAATAGTTACAGTTATTGTCCGAGTTCTTAGTCAACAAACTTTGAACACATTTTCAGCTACATGTATTTTAATGACTAGAAAATCAATACACTTCTGGGATATTTATTCTTTAAACTTTAATTTCGCACTCTTATTTTTATTTCTTTTTCTTTATATTTTTTCATTTAAAATGTATTTTATGATGCCGGGAATATGAATGTTCATGAAGTAATCGTCCCAGTCGATGCATTTGGATTCAATGTAGAACATGTCCTGCTCCTCTAGACTCCAACTGGCTGCCAGTCGCAGCTTCTCGGTGTTGATATCATCAAATCTGCACTTCATTTTCTTTTTTTTTTTAAGATTAGATGACATGGTTAAATTTATAGATTCAGTATAAAAAGAAACATATACGTACATGGCATCGAAGAATAAGTATGGTCTATAAATGTCTTCCATTCGGATTAAGTAGTTGATCTTCCTATTGAGATCTTTGTAAAGGCTTTGAAATAAATAGCAAAAGGCTGTATTTGCCCATTCCAACAGCTACGCAATAGAACAAACCATGATAACCACAATCTACAATAATAACATTTATTATATATCGCAATAAACACGACCAACCTTCAATAGAAGAAAGTATCGAAGAGTCATGTGTCGATGGAAACTGGCGCTGCTACCCATGGCTCGAAATTCACCTACTATAACAGGCTTTTCAACATTTTTGATCCAAGGTTTCTTGGAGAAGTAACGAAAGAAGAAATCTGTGAGATTTTCATATTTGACTGGATTTCTCATTGATGAACCCACGTGATAGATAGTCTCCGACGGTTGGTTCAATGCATGGACTATCATGGCTACAACCATGGCCTTCACCACTATTTCAGCTGGTATTTGCAATACTCAACTCATGTATGGTTAGTATATCTTTCACATAGGAATGTGTTTACTTAGCTTCTCTTTATTAAATGTCATTGTTTTGTCTTTTAAACTTTAATCTGAAATAAATCTGATTTTGCTTAGCTAAAAAATGATAACAATTTTGAGCTCACCAAGTCAACAACGGAGTCCACATCACCAAGGAAGAATGACAATTTTCCCTTCGCATAACCCAGTATAATACTATCGATAGTTCTTATTATAATTAAAACAAGTTAAACTTTAAGATAGCAATTAATAATAAATGATCTAAAATAATTATTAAAATCTTTGAATTTATTTTACCGAACTCCCTCCGCCCAACTAGGGAATGGTTGTTTAAACGTGCTAGTGATAATGGTGGGTCGTATGATGACTATTGGCAAAGTCCCCTTCGACTCTCCCAACAACATTTATCCCATCGCCTTGCTGAAGACATACGTATTGGGCTATCCATAAAATATTAATCTGGATTCAATAGTCATCTTAGATTTGTATATTCAAAAATTTAATGTTATTCGATCCGATCTAAGATTAATGATACAAACTTATACCTTTGGATGCCCAAATCTTTCATGGTTCGAGTAATCTCCTTGTCAGAAGCTCCTTCCCCTCTTAATTCCGCCAATTTCTATTTAATAATTTTCTTCTCCATATTAATATCTAAGTCTGAGACACCAGTAAGTGTTGGTGTCTCTTCCATGCCGTAAGGATTTTCAAGTATAAGTCATGTCTTTTCGCCTGACACATAAACTGGAAAAACAATCATAAATTTTCTATATACGAGTATGAAAGTGAAATCATATATATCAAATAAAATTTATATTTTCTAAGAAAAAAAAGATCAAAACTACTTGTGTAGATCAACCTGTGGATACATGAACCATAACTTTTATTTTGACACATTTCTTGGCGAAGTTGGCAACCTGTAACCCCTAAAAGTAACCAAATTTCTTAGATTAAAAGTTAGGGTTTACAAACTGAAAACTTGTTTCGCACGTTAGGGTTTTTACAAAAATTAATATAATATTCGGATAATTATTCAATAATTAATAGATTAAAATAATAATAAAATTAATCATTTACAAAATATGATTCAACTCGTAAATTTCATAAATAATAAATGTTACAAAAACCCATAAAAACTTAATGTTCAAATTAAAGAAATATTGTTCAAATAAAAATAATCCGGAATCCAAAACTGAATACATACTATAAATCAGATACTGGAACAGGAACCTCCAAGTACCGTACCGAGCTTAGATCTGAGATCTGAAACAAGAACCTAAGAGGGTGTAAGCTGGGGAGCCTAGTGTGTCTCTAGAACAGATAACGGAATAACAGAACAGAATATGCAGAACAGACAGAGTATGCATGATATGCACCCATCTCCGAACACCTCAGAAGAGTTGGTCCCCAGAACACTCTAACACCATCAAACCAACAGAAGTGGTATCTCGACCCGAAGGTGGAGCCATTGAACAGAAGTGATAAAATCACTAACTTCCCCGTACACAGATAATCCCAGATGCCATGTTAAATGCAGATACAGAATCAGAATGCATGCTTTATTATCTAACAGGAGGCAAGCATGACAGATAACAGAATCAGATATGATATAACAGAATGATGCATGATCATACGGTTAACAGAATCGAATATACAGAACAACAAAATTTACAGGCTGAACGGGAGAGAACACACCTGTATCAGAAGACTCAACGATGAACCTGACGTCTACTGGATTCGGCTCTACCACCGGGCTGAGCAGGAGTAGAGTCTACAATTTATAGAATTATATTAGACTTTCTACTATGCCACATTACCGAAAATAAATTAAACAGAATTAATTCGATACTCACGTGAGGGCCCCGAATGTGGGTGTATCGGACCTCGTACAGGAGGAGGAGGAGGTAACTGCTCGGGTTCGGAATCCTCGTCACCTGAAGTAAACAGAAATTGATTCAGAACCTTTTTCAGATAATTTCCAGATAACTTATCGAACTTAAAACCCCCCAAAACGACACTTCGGGTTCAAATTTCGTAAAACAGACATCGCCATTTGATTCAGGACGTCGAAAAACATAAAGTGGGCCCGGGTCAAAAAAAGTCAACTATTGACGTCAGCACTGGTCAATGCTGACGTCAGTAGTGACGTCATCAGTCAATGCTGACGTCAACAGATGACGCCAGCGCTGACGTCAATAGTGACGTCAGCGATGATGTCGGCCGGGTCAGAAAACGGGTCAGAGATCGGGTCGGGTCGGGCAGTCGGATCGGATCTAGGGTCGGGTCGGACGGGTCGGCTGGGCCGGTTCGGTTCAGGGTCGATCGGTTCTGGGCCAGTTTTTCCAGATCTGTTTGGCTCCTAGGAAAATCTGGAAATTCCATATTTTCCGGGAAAATCTGGAAAATTTCCAGAATTTTCCTACTTGCCAAACACCCTTTTTTTTCTCGATTTAAACCCTCTAAACCACCCCGATTCGATTCCAAATTCATCCCAAAACCATCCTTTACTCAAACCGACACTACCAGCATCCTAAAATCAACAGAACAACATCCCCTCGAAGATCATTCGATCAAAACAGAATCTTAAACCCCTTTATTTTCTAAACCGAAGCAAACACCCATGAATGCTTCGAACTAAACTCATCCTCCTTAACCCGAATATATCACAACCAAAACTAAATTACATAATAAACTTTACGTATACTAACCCGAACAGAAACAAAATTAGGAACCAAAATCTTACCTTAATCGAATATAAAGCTTGAACGGAGAATGAGGAAGACAACCCAAGACGAAATAATCAACAGAACGACGAGAACAATGAAAAATCCAGAGCAGTATTCGGATTTTAATTCAAAATTAACGGTAGGATTAAAAGAGAATTTAATTCTCTAATTAAAATTGAAACGGTTACCAGATTCGGGGAAGAAGAAAACGTTCTTTAAAAAAAATGGTTTAATTACTTGGGAAGGGTTCACAATTTTTGAATTCTTTTACTTTGACCCTTAAGTTTTATTTATTCTCATTTTAGTCCTTAATTTTAGAATTTTTAATTCCCAAAATTTAGGGTTTGATTAGGGATTTTGACTTTTATTTGGGAATTTTGACCTCTAATTTTCGGGTTATTACAACTCTCCCCCCCTTACAGAAAATTTCGTCCTCGAAATTTACCTGGATCAAAGAGATGCGGATACTGGGCTTTGATGATAGACTTGGGTTCCCACGTAGCCTCATCCAGACCTCGGTTACACTAGAGAACCTTAACCATCTTAATGGTTTTCCTCCGAAGAACTCTCTGATCCTGAGCAATGATCTCAACGGGTTCCTCCTCATAACACAGATCAGGCCGAATCTCGAAATCCTCCACAGACAGAACATGAGACGGATCTGCTCGATAACGTCTCAGTACAGAAATATGGAACACATCATGGATCCGCTTGAGTTCAGGTGGTAACTCAAGCTGATAAGCTACTGGTCCGATACGTCTGATAATCCGGTAGGGTTCAATATATTTGGGACTGAGCTTGCCCTTATGACCAAATCATAGTACCTTCCTCCACGGAGATACTTTCAGGAAAACCTCGTCACTAACCTCGAACTCAAGATCTTTACGCCTTAGATCAGCGTAAGATTTCTGTCTATCAAAAGCGGCTTTGAGCCGATCCCGAATCAATCTGACAGTCTCCTCAGCCTTATGTACAATATCTGGACCCAGTAAACGGTGCTCAGTGAGCTCAGTCCAACCAATCGGGGTGCGACACTTTCTCCCGTATAGAGCCTCATATGGTGCCATCTTAATGCTGGCCTGATAGCTGTTGTTGTACGCGAACTCTGCCAAAGGAAGGAAATCCTCCCAGCTACCTCTGAAATCCAGAATACATCCTCTCAACATGTCCTCGAGGATCTGAATCACCCGTTCAGACTGACCGTCGGTCTGAGGGTGATAAGCAGTGCTGAAGTTCAGTCGAGTACCCAGAGCAGTATGTAGAGATCCCCAGAACTTAGATGTGAATCTCGGATCCCGATCAGATATAATAGACAAGGGTACTCCATGTAACCGGACAATCTCGGAGATATATAATCGGGCCAACCTACTCAGAGGATAGGTGGTCTTGACCGGAATGAAATGAGCAGATTTGGTCAATCGATCAACGATGACCCAGACAGAATCCTTCTTTGACGGAGTCAAAGGTAACCCACTGACAAAATCCATGGTCACACGCTCCTATTTCCACTGAGGAATCTCGATGTGCTGAAGTAGTTCAGATGGTCGCTGATGTTCTGCTTTGACTTTCTAGCAAGTCAAGCACTTGGATACAAAACTGACCACGTCTCGCTTGAGACCCTTCCACCAGTACTTTTCTCGGAGATTCTTATACATTTTGTCACCTCTAGGGTGCATAGAGTACGGATTATCATGAGTCTCTCGCAGAATGACTTGTTTCAATTCAGATTTCCTCGGAACACAGAGTCGACCCCGGAAACAC
Organism: Abelmoschus esculentus; assembly: GCA_035048815.1. Classification (NCBI taxonomy): domain Eukaryota; kingdom Viridiplantae; phylum Streptophyta; class Magnoliopsida; order Malvales; family Malvaceae; genus Abelmoschus; species Abelmoschus esculentus. Next base: position 11,406,292 of record JAUCBN010000007.1, on the reverse strand, counting down.
AGAACTCTATCCTGGTTCAGAGAAAAATCCTGAGAAGTTCCCTCCTGAACTTCCTTAATACGGTGAGCCAAATACGGATCATTAGGCTGCTCAGCCTTAATCTCAGAAATCAGTATCGGAACCACCCGAAGCTCTGCCAGTAAACTGTCATCCTCTAACAGACTCATCCGAGCAAACAAAGCTCTCAGGTCAGAAATGGCGTTGCGACTCAGAGCATTTGCAACAACATTAGCCTTTTCAGGATGATGTTCAATCTCACAATCATAGTTCTTCAGAAGCTCTATCCAGCGACGCTGTCTCAGATTAAGTTCCTTCTGGGTGAGAAGATACTTAAGACTCTTGTGATCAGTGAAAATATAACACTTCTCTCCATAGAGATAATGTCTCCAGATTTTCAGAGCAAAAATCACGGCTGCTAACTCCTGATCGTGGGTAGGGTAGTTACACTCATGCGATTTCAACTGTCGGGACGCATAAGCCACTACTTTCCCATCCTGCATCAGAACACAATCTAGACCAGTGTAGGAGGCATCACTGTAAATAGTATAGGGTTTCCCCGACTCTGGCTGTATCAGAACTGGTACTTGAGTCAAAATGGATTTCAGTTTATCAAAACTCTGTTGTTGATCCTCAGACCAGATAAATAGAATATCCTTCCTCAAAAGCTTAGTCAATGGAGCGACTATGGAAGAAAAGCCCTTCACAAATCTCCGATAATAACCCGTTAGTCCCAGAAAACTGCGGATCTCTGTTACATTCTTGGGTCGCTGCCAACTCATAATAGCCTCGATTTTGTTCGGATCAACCTGAATACCCTTAGCTGATACCACATGACCCAGAAAAACCACCTCCGAGAGCCAGAATTCACATTTACTGAACTTTGCATACAGCTGTTTCTCCCTCAGAGTCTGTAGAATAATCCGAAGATGCAGCTCATGCTCATCCTCAGACTTTGAGTAGACCAGTATGTCATCAATGAAAACCACTACGAACTGATCCAGATAGGGTCGAAACACCCTATTCATCATGTCCATGAATGCTGCAGGGGCATTCGTAAGACCGAAGGGCATTACCAGAAACTCGTAGTGACCATAACGAGTTCGGAAAGCTATCTTGGACACGTCAGAATCCTTAACCTTGAGTTGGTAATAACTAGATCTCAGGTCTATCTTAGAGAAAACCGAAGCTCCTCGGAACTGATCGAACAGATCATCAATACGGGGAAGGGGGTACTTGTTCTTGACAGTCAACTTGTTCAGCTTCCGGTAATCAATACACAAGCGTAGAGAGCCATCTTTCTTTTTAACAAATAGGACAGGGGCTACCCATGGTGAAACGCTGTGTTGTATGAAACCTCTATCCAGAAGTTCCTGTAGCTGAATCTTAAGCTCCTTAAGCTCCTTCGGAGCCATCCGATAAGGTGGCATAGATACAGGAGTAGTCCCAGGATACAACTCAATACTGAACTCCACCTCCTCACGCTTAGGGGGTACACCTGGTAGCTCTTCCGAAAAAACATCTGGAAATTCACAGACTACTCGGATCTTATCCATTCCAGATTCAGGTTGTCTCCGGTCAAGGATGTAGGCAAGATAAGCTATACACCCCTTCTTGATCATCTTTTCAGCTTTCATAGCTTAAATCAGAAATTGATTCAGAACCTTTTTCAGATAATTTCCAGATAACTTATCAAACTTAAAACCCCTAAAAACGACACTTCGGGTTCGAATTTTGAAAAACGGATAGTTTCATTGGATTCAGGACGTCGAAAAACATAAAGTGGGCCCGGGTCAAAAAGTCAACTGCTGACGTCAGCATTGGTCAACGCTGACGTTAGCAGTGACGTCATCACTCAACACCGACGTCAGCAGTGACGTCAGCGATGACGTCAGTCGGGTCGGAAAACGGGTCAGAGATCGAGTCGAGTCGGGTTATCGGGTCGGGTTGGGCAGTCGGGTCGGGCCTGGGTTCGGGTCGGACGGGTTGGTTGGGCCGGTTCGGTTCAGGGTCGATCGGTTCTGGGCCAGTTTTTCCAGACCCGTTTGACTCCCAGGAAAATCTGGAAATTCCAGATTTTTCGGGAAAATCTGAAAAATTTCCAGAATTTTCTCACTTGCCAAACACCCTTTTTTTCTCGATTTAAACCCTCTAAACCACCCCGATTCGATTCCAAATTCATCCCAAAACCATCCTTTACTCAAACCGATACTACCAGCATCCTAAAATCAACAAAACAACATTCCCTCAAACATCATTCGATCAAAACAGAATCTTAAACCCCTTTATTTTCTGAACCGAAGCAAACACCCATGAATGCTTCGAACTAAACTCATCCTCCTTAACCCGAATATATCACAACCAAAACTAAATTACATAATAAACTTTACGTATACTAACCCGAACAGGAACAAAATTAGGAACCAAAATCTTACCTTAATCGAATATGAAGCTTGAACGGAGAATGAGGAAGACAAGCCAAGACGAAATAATCAACAGAACGACGAGAACAATGAAAAATCCAGAGCAGTATTCGGATTTTAATTCGAAATTAACGGTAGGATTAAAAGAGAATTTAATTCTCTAATTAAAATTGAAACGGTTACCAGATTCGGGGAAGAAGAAAACGTTCTTTAAAAAAATGGTTTAATTACTTAGGAAGGGTTCAAAATTTTTTAATTCTTTTACTTTGACCCTTAAGTTTTATTTATTCTCGTTTTAGTCCTTAATTTCAGAATTTTTAATTCCCAAAATTTAGGGTTTGATTAGGGATTTTGACTTTTATTTGGGAATTTTGACCTCTAATTTTCGGGTTATTACACAACCAATTTAGCCCCAAATGTGTTAAGACCAAATGCCACATCGTATCTACATGAAAAAGAATTACTAGTATATACTAGTATCTGTTTTTTATTATCAATCTTTTTAAATATTTGAATTATCACCTTTTGGTATCTACTACCTTTGTTGAAAGTCTGCTGTTGCCACCTGGTTTATTAGAATCTCATTTCATTGAATATATATTGTACCAACTCAGAGTCTTTAATTCCCAAATCTTGATGGGATATGTCTCCAGGGACCAATGTCATTTTTTGTGATATAAAATAAGTGAAGTTTTCCTCATATTTCTGTTTCAAAACTTTGAACAAATTCTTTTCTAGGATCTGTAAAACAAATGTCATATCTTTGCTTTACTGCAACTGCAAGAAAAGACTACACAAATTATGTAACATCTTATTCGGATTCACCTCATTTTGCAATCGGTGTGTGGCATCCTTAGCTCGTACAAGAAGATATAGCTTCTTGATGTTGGTTTGAACTCGTAGTATTTTCTCCATAAAAACTGTATTTAAAAACACAGCAAAAGTCATGACTACGAAACAGCATACATGTCTTACAAGAGTCGGTGGAAAATAAGATTGATACTCTTTGCTAAGAACCTAACAGCACCCATGAATAAGATTGATACTCTTTGCCGCGGTATTACCATGAAAAGGGAGTAATTTTTTTTTTAAATTTTTTCTTACAATATTCTCTTTTATTGAATTTCTGTTTGTAATCTTGCACTGCCCTACATCAGCTTTGCTTTAAGTTTACTCCTTTAAGGCTATAGAATCTTTCTCCTTACCATGGCCAAGTTCTGTTTTGAAGTGATAACCATAGGATACTCATGGAATAAAAGTTAGAAGCTTGCTTTAGGGTTAGAAAGAAAATAAACATTTTTTGTACTTGTTTGATTTAGGAGTTCTTTTAATAAACTTAGGTGATAAAGACTTAGAACCTTTTGGAAAAATAACTAGATATGCATATCACTGGCTCTAGTTTTGCTCTCCTTCGTGCTAGAGGTGCCTGAAACTGGATCTAGTATGCTAAATAGGTGGTTAATAAGAAAAAAAGATATAATAAGAAAAAAAAGAAAATAGAAAACGCATATCTTGAGGTGCCCGAAATTGGCTCAAGACTTGTTGTTTTAAGGAGACAACTTTAGTTCAAAATTCAATATGTCTTGAACTTAGAGTTTATCTAAGAAAGCATTGAATCAGCCTTGTCCATAAAACGCACACACTTACCTAACCTTATAGCTTGTTTCTTAGTAAAAGTCCTTGGGTAAACTAATGGCTAAAATGGAAAGATAGACATGACCATGGTGGGGAGAATAGATGGAAAAGTAAGACCAAAGGGGAGTAGGGTTTGGCAATTTGATGTTTTGCATTGCTTGAGGACAAGCAATAGTTCGAGTTTGGGGGTATTTGATGAGTGCCTAAAAGGCAGTTATTTACTACCCTTCTCATGATACTTTATGCATCAATTATACACCAACTTGAACTGAAATATGGACTCTTTGCGTAAATATTGGATATTCCGTTATCATTACTTACAAAGTCAATATTTATAGAGAATGCATATATTATTACATATTTTGTACATGCAGGAATATCCAGGGCCGAAGCGGCAGTGAAGCAATGTTGAGGCCGAGGCAGAAGACAAGGCCGCGTCAGAATCCAGAGTAGCAGCACCAACATTGAAGGCGCAATGAAAGATAAAAATACAGAGAACATTCTAGAAGATGCAGCGCACCAATTGGACCAGGCTAGCGCGCTAAAAGCCCAAGTCAATGACCAAGCGAGAAAACTCTTCTAGAAGGTAGCAAACCTGGAAATATCAGATCCCTTGAAGAAGACTTGTTCCTTACTCCAAGTTGAAGTCTATTTAGGAAAGGTTTGCCCTAGGTTAAGACTATATATACCATAGCCGGCCACATTGTTTGGAGAGCCGATTTCTAGAGAAACCCTTCTCCCTAAGAATTGTACCTAACGAAAATATGTTCTAAATTTCTTAGGGATAGGTGAAGGTTGTAGATATTAGTGAGAGGAGATTGATTCTTGTTTCTTTGTTCTTATGCAATAATAATATCAAAGTTTGCTTATCTTATTGTCATTCTTTGTTCTTGCATTCGAGCTCGAGAAAGATTTTTTATAAGTAATACATTTATCTAGCATAGAGAGGTGTAGATTCACGAAAGAGATAAGTACGATGTTGTAGACACTAACTCGGCCTAGAGATAGGTTAAGAGTTTCAACAGCTAAAAGAAGTATTGGATTGGTTGGTGGTTATCATTGATTTACGCCGAGAGGTATCGTCAAGGACCAGCCATCAACAACACTCTGACTTAGAGATAAGCAGAGTCAACTACGGACACTTTGTTGAGCTTTGATACCTCTGCCCAAGAGCAAGAGATTGCCGCGGCAGAGAACACCAATACTGCCGAGGCTGTATCTACAGTACTGTCGAAGCAGTGTTGTGTAATTGCTTGGACAAGAAGAAGATCAATTGAATCCACTAATTGACACAACTGGTCCTACATGCTTTCTCTATATCGTTCTCAACCTTTTATCTTATGTTTTGTTATTTGATTATTTAGTTAGATAAAACAAATCCACTTATCTGTGTTTTTACTTTATTTTCAGGAGCAAGGAAAAAATGGGAGACATATTAAGTATACCAATTCCTGTGGAGACTATACACGATATACTCAATTGCGCTTTTATTACACGCATCAAGTTTTTGGCGTCGTTGCCAAGGATTGGCAACTAAATTTTGTTTTCCTTTATTGTCTTGCTCTTTAACCATTCTATATCTAACTTTAATTTTAATTATTTATTTTATTTTTATTAACTTTGATTTATTTGGTTTATGACCAGGGCAAATCCGAGTGGTCCATTGTACGAATTGGATACTGACATTGAACGCACAAGACACCATCTGAGACGAAATCTGTTCCAAGTCATGGATGATCCACCAAGAGGACAAATTCCACCTTTTGATCATAATGTCCTGCCACCAGCAGTGCCGCAGCAGCCATTGCCACAACCATTGCTGAGACAGCCTACTATTATAGACTATCTGGTGGAAGATTTAAACAAATTCAACCCTGACGTAATCATCCCAGAAATCGAAGCAACTCACTTTGAGTTCAAACCAGTGATGTTCAACATGTTGAACACAATTGGACAGTTTAGTGGGTCTGCTACTGAAGATGCAAGGCAACATCTTAAATCTTTCACGGAAGTATGCAACTCTTTCAAGATTCAAGGAGTCCATGAAGATATTTTACGATTAAAATTGTTCACTAAGGGATAGGGTGAAAACCTAGTTGAATGGTATCCAAACAGGATACATAGGATCTTGGGAGGAACTCTGCCGAGAATTCATTACGAGGTTTAATTCGACAAATCTCTATGATCACATCCGTAATGAAATCACATCATTTCGGCAAGATGAAGATGAACCGATATATGAGGCATGGGAACGTTACCGAGAAACATACACGAGGTTAAGACAGTTAACTCATCGGATTTCATGAAAGATGAGGAAACCAGCCTATATGTTGGAAACTATAACAAAAACAATCTAATGATTTCCAACAATTACAACCCATCCTGGAAAAGGCATTCAAACTTTTCATGGAGTAACCCTAACAATGCCTTAAATCCAATTAATCAAGCCATTGGATTCCAGCATCAAAACCAGAACCTACCGCAGCAGCACACTCAGCAGCCCGTGCCACAGCAACAGGTATAACAACAACAGTCTCTGAATGCATTGGCAGATTCTCTCACGGTTTTTATGACAAAGACCGATGCTTACATGACCGAGAATAGCCGTTTCATGAAGCGTACTGATGACTTCATGAACCGAACTGATATGAGACTGTAGAACCAGGAGGTCGCGATAAAATCTCTAGAAACCCAAGTTGGTTAATTCTCCCATCGACAAAACACTCGACCACCAGGGGGTTTACCTAGCAATACTGAAGTTACTAAGGTGCTAGACCACGAGCAATGCAATATAATTACAACAAGAAGTGGCTTACAATTAAAAGAGAAAGAAGGGACCTCAACCGATAGAGTCCAACCAGAAAAGCAACATCATGAAGACTCAGAAGCTGAGCAGGATCTTGTCGAAAGCACTGCCACGACAACAGAACCAGCAGTATCAAAACCACCTGCCAAGGCAGATGCAGATAAGTTTACCCCAGGTATTAAACTCAATATCTAAGGAAACTTGGAGGACATAAGACCACCACCTCCCTTCTCACAGAGGTTAAAGAAGCACAAACAGGACCAACAATTTCAGAAATTCCTAGACATATTGAAGCAGGTTCATATCAACTAGCCATTAGTTGAGGCTATTGAAAAAATGTCCAACTATGCCAAGTTCTTAAAGGACATAGTATCCAAACGATGAAGGCTAGGGGAATTTGAAACGATGGCAGCCACTGAAGGTTGCATGGCCATGTTGCATAATCGCATGCCGCCCAAGCTAAAGGATCCTAGATGCTTCACAATCCCCTGTACGATTAGGGATGGTTATAAAGGAAAGGCCCTATGCGACTTGGGAGTATGCATCAACCTTATGCCCAAATCAGTTTTTCAAAAACTTGGAATAGGACGGGCAAAACCAATAACAATACTGCTCCAACTTGAGGATCGGTCCTATGTGCATCCTGAACGCAAAATTGAGGACATTCTGGTAAAGGTCGACAAGTTTATATTTTCTGCTAACTTTCTCGTCCTTGATTGCGAGGCCGACGACAATGCACCGATCATATTGGGCCGGCCTTTCCTTGCTACTGGACGCACCATCATCGATGTGGAAAATGGCGAGCTCACAATATGGATAAATGATCAACAAGTCAAGTTGAACGCCTTCCATAATCTTATAAATTCAGACGCTCCAGCAAAATGTAAGGCTCTCCATACACCAAATAAGGGTACTAAAATATCTTGCTTGGGCAGCACGCTTCGCAGACTGTTTGATAAACAAATAAAACCCAAAGGAGAAGTCGAAGACACTGGAGGGACTGGCCAACTCATGAAGAAAGATACGGGCCAGAAAGAGATAATGAAAGTGGGAGATGCATTCACATGCACTCCACAAGTAACATAATCTCTTCCCTTCCATTTTAGTTATTATATTAGGATTAGTTTATTATTTTCAGTATTTTATATTGTTATGTCTTATTTTCAGTATTTCATGTTTTTCTGTCTTGTTTTTTTAGAATAAATAAATCAACGAATGCAGAAATATTATGTCACAGTAGAAAGTCTGCTGCCGCGGCAATATACTGTGTCAGAGCTACAAAATTCCTAATGGGCAGTAACTGTGTATCACGGCAGTAAATGCCTAACGGCTATTTTTTTAACAGTCGTATTTTTACAGCCTATATAAGTAGACTCATTGTTGTGCATTATTTACTCTTTCATTCTTGCTAATTTTTCTTTCTTGAACAATCTTGCTCTCACTATCTTTCCAATCTCTTGTAATTTTCAGAATTCTCTACATTCTTACCCATATTCTTGCACTTTATAGCTTATTTTCAAGAACATCTCATCAACATTTGAATCCTCCATAGACGCATACAAACGCTTTGCAAATACCCTTATAGCAGAACGATTCCAAAGGTCTTTCGTTGCACTACAGTTATGGGAGGACCAAGGATTCCAGCACATCATTGAAGAAAACTATGGCGTCGACCAATTCTTGTTCGTCAAGATCGAAGACCAAGATTGAGAAAAAATTTGCCTCCAACCCCCTATAGCAAATGCCACAATTATAAGAGAATTCTATACGCATTGTCCGAACAAGGACACGTTGTTCGTCTACTGCCGAGGCAAACCAGTAAAGCTTGATGCCGAGGCAATCAACGGTTACTACGGCCTTATCCCCATACGTGATGAACATGTTGAATTTGCATCCAATACCGAGGATTACAAGGCCATCAAGGACGAACTTTGCTACAACAACACTCCATGAGAAACTGGTGTCCATAGGGGTTGTGTAACAACACTCAGCCTTAAACTCGAAGCCAAGCTTTGGTGCACATTTGTCAAGCGACGCCTCATTCCCACCTCCCAAAACAGCACAGTTGATAGAAGAAGATTGTTACTCATTCATTCAATCATCAACAAAAGGACAATCAATGTTGGAGAGATCATTCTTCAAGAAATTTATGATTGCGGTAAGAAAAAACGAGGTCCATTATATTTTCCTAGTTTAATCTTTGCCCTATGCATTGCTGCAGGTGTCCCTATAGAAGAAACCAATGAATACACAACCTAAAGGCAAGGCTGGACAAAAGAATTCTGCCACAAAATGATGCAGCTCACCCAAGCAGACCCAGTGCAGGCAACACCTCAACAATTCACTGCTGAAGAGCAGTATACGACAGAAGCACATGAGAATGCCCAAGCCACTACCGCAGCAGATCTATATCAGGAGATTTTGCAGAGGATGTCAGACATGAACCTGCGCCAACAAAGATACATGGAATATTAGAGAGATTTCAACAACACTCTTACAACAAGCTGATCCAGAATTTTCCCACCCATGGGATGCAGTTTCCAGAATTCCCTCCCAACATTTTCGTCACTGCCACACCTTACACAGAGACAACCCCTGCCCCAGGGCCTAGACCATTCTTTACCACCAGGACACAACAATAGTTTCATGGTACCGGTTCATCCAGACCTGCGGGCATGGCTGTGGTGTTATCAAGCAGCAGGCAACCATCAAAAAGGAGAGCCATCTTCAACTCTTCACCACAGAGTTCTATCCCCATAGGCAGTTTCTCTGGAGATAGTCTCTCTAGACAGATTGATGAGTATGTCCATGAGAGCTCATCGCATGCCCAAGAAAGAATACCAACTATCGAGGTAGGGGGAGAAACAGAGGTGATGCATACAGACGAGGAAGAAGGAGATGAAGTTACAGCCCCACTGTAGAAACAAACACCCACCAGAGTACAGTTGCCCCGGAAAGCAAAAACACAACAATCACCAAGACAAGGATCCAGACAGAAAGTATCGGCAAGAAAACCTAGGAGGGCAGCTATTTCTAGCAACTCTTCTAAATCAAAACCAGAATCTATTTAATCTCTTATGCTTTACTATCCTTGTTTTCTGTTGTTTGCCTTATATTTTGAGCATTGAGGATAATGCTCAGTTTGAGCTTGGGGGAGATTGTAGGTGCTGAAGCATTATCGAGGCTACCCACTACCGCGACATTACCATGAAAAGGGAGTAAATTTTTTTTCTGAAATTTTTTCTTACAATATTCTCTTTTCTTGAATTTCTGTTTGTATTCTTCAACTGCCCTACATCAGCTTTGCTTTAAGTTTACTCCTTTAAGGCTATAGAATCTTTCTCCTTACCATTGACAAGTTCTGTTTTGAAGGGATAACTATAGGATACTCATGGAATAAAACTTAGAAGCTTGCTTTAGGGTTAGAAAGAAAAAAAAATACTTTTTGTACTTGTTTGATTTAGGAGTTCTTTAATAAACTTAGGTGATAAAGACTTAGAACCTTTTGGAAAAATAACTAGAGGTGCCTACCACTGGCTCTAGTTTTGCTCTCCTTCGTGCTAGAGGTGCCTGAAACTGGATCTAGTATGCTAAATAGGTGTTTAATAAGAAAAAAAGATATAATAAGAAAAAGAAGAAAATAGAAAACACATATCTTGAGGTGCCCAAAATTAGCTCAAGACTTGTTGTTTTAAGGAGACAACTTTAGCCCAAAATTCTATTTATCTTGAACTTAGATTTTATCTAAGAAAGCCTTGAATCAGCCTTGTCCATAAAACGCACACATTTACCTAGCCTTATAGCTTGTTTCTTAGTAAAAGTCCTTGGGTAAACTAATGGCTAAACGAAAAGATAGACATGACCATGATGGGGAGAATAGATGGAAAAGTAAGACCAAAGGGGAGTAGGGTTTGGCAATTTGATGTTTTGCATTGCTTGAGGATAAGCAATAGTTCGAGTTTGGGGGTATTTGATGAGTGCCTAAAAGACAGTTATTTACTACCCTTCTCATGGTACTTTATGCATCAATTATACAAAGTAAATATTGGATATTTCGTTATCATTACTTACAAAGTAAATATTTATAGAGAATGCAAATATTATTACATATTCTGTACATGCAGGAATATCCAGGACCGAAGCGGCAATGAAGCAATGTTGAGGCCGAGGTAGAAGACAAGGCCGCAACAGAATCCAGAGTGACAGCACCAACATTGGAGGCGCAATGAAAGATAAAAATATAGAGAACATTCTAGAAGATGCAACGCACCAATTGGACCAGGCTAGCGCGCTAAAAGCCCAAGTCAAAGACCAAGTGGGAAAACCCTTCTAGAAGGCGGCAAACTTGGAAATATCAGATCCCTTGAAGAAGACTTGTTCCTTACTCCAAGTTGAAGTCTATTTAGGAAAGGTTTGCCCTAGGTTATGACTATATATACCATAGCCGGCCACATTGTTTGGAGAGCCGATTTTTAGAGAAACCCTTCTCCCTAAGAATTGTACCTAACGACAATATGTTCTAAATTTCTTAGAGATAGGTGAAGGTTGTAGATATTAGTGAGAGGAGATTGATTCTTGTTTCTTTGTTCTTATGCAATAATAATATCAAAGTTTGCTTATCCTATTGTCATTCCTTGTTCTTGCATTCAAGCTCGAGAGAGAAGTTTGTAAGTAATATATTTATCTAGCATCGAGAGGTATAGATTCACGAAAGGATAAGTACGATATTGTAGACACTAACTCGGCCTAGAGATAGTTTAAGAGTTTCAGCATCTAAAAGAAGTGTTAGATTGGTTGGTGGTTATCGTTGATGTACGTCGAGAGGTATCGTCGAGGACCAGTCATCAACAACACTCTGACTTAGAGATAAGCGGAGTCAACTACGAACACTTTGTTGAGCTTTGATACCTCTACCCAAGAGCAAGAGATTTCCGCGACAGAGAACACCAATACTGTCGAGGTTGTATCTACAATACTGTCGAAGCAGTATTGTGTAATTGCATTGGACAAGAAGAAGATCAATTGAATCTACTAATTGACGCAACTAGATCCTACCTGCTTTCTCTATATCGTTCTCAACCTTTTTATTTTATGTTTTGTTATTTGATTATTTAGTTAGATAAAACAAATCCACTTATCTATGTTTTTACTTTATTTTCAGGAGCAAGGGGAAAAGGGGAGACATATTAAGTATACCAATCTCTATGGAGACGATACACGATATACTTATCAGTTTATTACTTGGCGACGTGTACACTTGCACTCAATTGCGCTTTTATTACACACATCAGTGGATGTGAGTTCGAAGTCCTGGCATGATATAAAAGATAAACATGAAAGATGGAGGATCTGAAAGGGCAGCTAAAGCGTCAGAAATATTGATGACGGATGAGCTAATTAAGATAGAATAGGGGTAGTCAGAGGAGTGTAGAACTGTAGGGTGGATATTTTTAAAAAGCGATAGTTTATAAATACTATTAAAAACAGTTTTAATAATTATTTATAAAAAATTTAATAATAATTTTTATAAAAAAAATTGATATATACTTAAAACAATTGATATCAAGATTCTTATAATTTTTATAAAAAATTTAGTATAATCATTTTTAAAGTCCGTCGTTCTTCAAAACTACTAGGTTCGGGTAATGAGTCGTTTGGGCTTAGATTTACTATGTAAAAAAAATACGGAGTTATGAGTTGTATTTTTTATTTATAATTGTGTCATGTAACTGATTTGTATTTAAAGTTTTCATTTAGAGTACTTTTCCAAACCATTCGGATAATATTAAAAATGGCAATGGATCGGACTATATAAAGTCTAAATCTAATCTAACTAATAATCGAACTCTTAGATTAATTTAAGTCTGAATCCATATTCAATTATATTATATTCAAGTCTGATCCAAATAAAATATTTAAAATCCAAATTTGAATATTCATATCCAATTAATTTTTTTATTTTTTAAGTGAAAGGTCCAAATCTTCAATAAATTTCTTTGAAGATAATAATTATTTTTTTGTTATGAATAATATTTATCTATGTGGATGTCTATCATAATAAGAACTTTATCATTAGAAATATTATCTTCATTAATTAGAGTTTAATACATTATGTACTTCTTATGCCTATAAATAAATGAGTTTGTAAAGGTATTGTACATAAGTCAATATTGTGAATAATACAAATATCTCTTTTTATATCTTATCTTTATTCTTTCATTTTTGTTCTTTATTCTTGTTATAGTTCTTCTTTACTTTAGTCACAACACGTTATCAGCACGAGACTCTAACAAACGGTTATTTTTCTCTCTTGATCTTTAATTTGATTTTTAATTTATTAAAAATCTTTGGTTATTTAGTGTTTTTATAGCGATAAAGTGATTCAATTCTTGTGGTGTTTGTCAATAATTCTCGAAAAAGATTTTAACAAAATATTGATGATTAAACTTTTCACAGATTCCAATTAGTGAAAAGTTCGCTATGTTTTATTTATTTAATTTGAGATTTATATCTTTATTTATAACCAATATTTGTTTATTTTATTATGATGATGAAAGATTATGTTTTAATTATGTTCTAAGTATTACATGATATTGGAATAAATATTAAACCTTTAATTAATATGTTCTTTATTATGTTGGTTTAATCCGAGTATATTGGTTGAACATCTCATTCTGCGAGGCTACTAGTCTCAAAGGAGGTTCTTTTTAAAGGACCTTGTGGACTGGTTTAACGATGTCGCGTATAAGGATTAAATTTTTGTTCATTGTATATATTATATATATATTGGTTGATCAATTACTATTTAATAGTATGAATATTAAATTTACTTTTATTTATTATTTATTTATGCTAACTTACTTTATATATTATTTATCTTTTATGTTAATTTTTCCTTTAAAAGAATATGATTACTTCCATAATAAAATATGCAATAATTTATGGCGATTTATGCTTACCAGACAGTGCAAGTACTCATACAATATTTAAGCATAAGAAATATTTTTCCATTTAAATACAAGGAAAATATAAGTATTATATCTCAAAGTAATAAAACATCAGTACTTCGGAAGAACTCTTGAGAATTTATCTTTGATCCGATTTGATATGATATGCTATTTTTTAAATATTTTTCCATTCCCCGAAGTGAATGGTACAAAGCATATATTTTTCATTTCCCGAAGTGAAAATAATGCACGTATTAAAAAAGTGCATAATTATGCATATTTTCCCATTTTAAATGCAAAGGAATAATATGAGTACTATATTTGGAAGTATTAATATCACAGAAAGCTTCGACTAAGCAAATATGTTATTTGCCAAATGAGACTTTATCTCATATTTACAGTACATTATGCTCGTTGAGCAAATATATTATTGCCAAATGAGACTTTATCTTATATTTATAGTGTATTATGCTCGTCAAAGTCGCAAAGAGACATATTGAATTTTAAAGATATTTGCAGAAATATATTGAGAATATTAGTAAAGGGAATGTTGACTATCTCAATATTACGAGTATAACTCAAGGCAATAATGAAATTTTGATAAAATTACATGCACTGTCATTCATATGGTACTACATAAGAATTAGTACAAATTGAAGCTCATGCTATTGTAAACTAGATGTTTATTGATAATTTTATTTGGCATGACCGGTCAAACCATCCCGATTCAATTATGATGCAAAATTTGCTAACACTTTCATGTGATCATTTATTGAAGAACTAAGATTTTCTTCATGGTAATATTTCACATGATACTTGCTATGAAAGCAATTTGATTATTCAATCATCAACATCTAAGATAGAGTGATATTAATTTTTCTGGAACGGATACAAGGTGATATATATGGCCCATACACCTTTCTTAAAGACTATCTAGATATTTTATGATTTTTATCGATGTATCGACTAGATGATTATGTGTATCCTTATTATTAACCCACAACTTGGTGTTTGCGAGGCTACTTGCTCAGTTGATAAAATTATAAGCATATTTTCCAGATTATTTTCTAAAGACAATCAGTCTTGATAATGTTGATGACATGTAACTTTACATGTAGTATCACAAACTCGCATCAAGACAACAAATGATCATAAGTTCTCCCCATTACAAATAGTTTTTGATCAGGAACTAAATATTTCTCATCTTAGATTTTTTTATGTGCGATATATGTTCTAATTGCTCCACCACAACGCATAAAGATGAGTTTTGTTGGGAATATGTATCAGATTTAAATATCTTGAGCTTTTGATAAGGAATTTATTTACAACCCGATTTATTGACTATCATTTTAATGAGTCAATTTACCCAACATTAGAGAGAGAAAATAAATAGCTGGGGAAAGAAATAAGTTGGAATAAATTATCATTTTTTTCTTTTTGATTCACGTGTTACACAATATGAACTATAAGTTCAATGGATAATTCATTTAGCAAATCAATTGCCAGATGATTTTGCTGACCCTAAAAGAGTGACTAAGTCATGTATACCAGCTATGAATGCTCCGATTAAATTTAAGGGCAAACTCTAGTTTCTAATGAGTCTAACTTACGCTTAAAGCATAGTAGACAAGTAAGTTCCAAAGATAAGAGATCCTCGAAAAAGAAAAGGAGCTATATTTTATGATGGTCTGATTGAGGAATCAATGACTATTAAAATCTCTAGAAGAGATTAAATGGTCTCCAACAAAGACATTGACATGACTCAAGTACCTGATAATAAGGAGATCTCAATAGATTATGCCATGTCTGATAATAAATGGAACTGAAATTAAATCGACATTGTTAATATATTAGCATGTAATATAGCACTAGAGATTGCATTTGATGATATGGATCATGAATCATTGTCAATTGGAAAATGTAAACAAAGAAATGATTGGTCAACATGAAAGAGGCAATTAAGGAGAAACTAAAATCTCTTTTGAAAAGAGAAGTATTTGGGCCTATAGCCCGTACATTGAAATGTATAAAGCTCGTGGATGTAAACGAGCCTTTGTGAGAAAGAAAAATCAAAAGAGGAAATCATGAGATATAAGCTCATTTGGTTGTACAAGGATTCTCACAAAGACATAAAATTGATTATGATGAAAATATATTCCTTGGTGGTGGATGCAACTACTTTTAGATTTTGATCAGTTTGACAATAAATAAAATTACTTGGTTTCTGCCTAATAGATGTTGTTACATCATATTTGATTGGGCTTCTTGACAGTAATATTTATATGAAACTTCCGGAAAGATTTAGATTGCCATAAGCAGTTCATTGAAGTTCTCGAGAATATTATTCAATCATATTGAATATATCTTTTTATGACTTGAAATAATTTAGGCGTATTTGGTATGATCGCCTCATTGAATACTTATTAGCATAATGCTATATGAATTATTTCCCCGAGTATTTTTATTAAGAGGTTTAGCTTTGAATTTTTATTGTTGTGTATGTCGATGATTTGAACATCGTTGAGACTCGTGAAGAGATCTCCTCAAATCCTTGTGCATCAATCGATGTACAGAAAAATATAAAAGAAACTTTACATGAATAATGCATATTCATTGATTAACCTTATAGTTGTTAGGTCTCTTAACGTAAACAAATATTCTTTCTGCTTCAAGAAAAAGGTAATGATATTCTTGGTTTAAAGCATAATATACACATTATTTGATCTGGAAGCATCGTATCTTATCTGGTTCAGAAATATTATTTAAGTGCTACGAGATCATTACCTTTAAATAATTGTTATGCATGAGGCAAAGCCGAAATATGTGTTTCGCTAAACATATCCTGAAGATATGTGAATGTTTTTCACAAGATAAGATGCAAGCTATCTTGTAAAGAGTTAATATAAAACTTATATCTCAAGGTGGATATATCAAATATGATAAAATAAAACATATTTCTTCAAGTTTCGTCCATCATGATTTTCAGATGAATATTATTCAATGAATCATTTCAAGCAATGATTTGAAAGATTTATCCACTAGTCCGTGATCTACTTCAACATTTGAAGATTGATTCAATATTGAATTATGAAGATTCAAAGATCTTATATGATATTTTTATGAGGGGAGTAAATACGCGTTGCACTCTTTTCCCCTTAACCAAGATTGTCCCTATGGGTTTTCCTAGTAAGGTTTTTAATGAGGCAACATGTTATGCGTATCAAAGATTTGTGTACTCTTTTTCCTTTACTAAGAATTTTTTTCCCACAGGGTTTTTATCTTAGTAAGGTTTTAACGAGGTACGTTATCTTCATAGACATCCAAGGGGGGTTATGAATAATATTTATCTATGTGGATGTCTATCATAATAAGAACTCTATCATTAAAAATATTATCTTCATTAATTAGAGTTTAATACATTATGTACTTCTTATGCCTATAAATAAATGAGTTTGTGAAGGTATTGTACATAAGTCAATATTGTGAATAATACAAATCTCTTTTTATATCTTATCTTTGTTCTTTCATTTTTGTTCTTTATTCTTGTTATAGTTCTTCTTACTTTATTCACAACATTTTTATCAAATAAATATTTTAATTAATAACACAAATAAATTTAAAAAAATATTAAAACTCAATGAATAAATTAAAAAAACTATTTAAACTTTAACTTTAAATGACTAAAACAAAAATCTTACTAGTCTTTAAAACAATTGTCTTCACTAATTATTATATAACTACGATCATCAAAGTCTTTTTTGGATCATAATATAGATGTCTATCGTATATTATAACTAAAAATAAAATCGGTAGAAAAAAGCGTAGAAAGTGAAATTTAGGGTTAGATTTTTTTACTTTTATATTTTTTATAAGTTATTGGGCTTTGACTTTATATTTTATTTTAAGATATATAACTTTTAAATAATTTATTTTAAAATAAAATATAGATTGGATCAGACTAGGACATGGATCGAATTCGGATTATATTCGGATCGAATCCTTGTATAATCATATCCAATCTATCTCCTATTAGGATTCAGATTTTTTCGAATTCAAATTCAAATTTTTTAAATCGAATTTGAATCAATTTTTTTCTTTAGATCGAATTAAATCGTCATCCTTAAACCATTTTTGTTACTATAATAACTACAGAGCCCCCAGCCCCAATACCAAAATCATCCTCCATTTATGTTTGTTGAACATCTAAAACAACCCCCAGTCTCAGCACCCAATAGGATAGCACATATATGGGGATTATTTTCATTTTATATATGATTGTATAGGGTTTATTTTGTACAGGATGTCTACAATGATTTTTTGGATGAATAAAAATCTTCATTTATTAAAAAAAAAAGTTGTATCATAATCGGGTCAAATATTTAACGACTATATTTTTTTACCCAACACCATTTCTCCCGTCCCATTACCTTCATAGATACTACTCCAATATTGAACCCATGGGTAAACAACAAAACAAGATGTATTTGTTTGTCTTGAATAAAAATATCAACCTCATACTTGAGAAGACATCATCAACATGCAGAACATGATGAGTGAGTTGGGATTAGTATCATGTGGATCATATTAAAGACTTCGATTTCTAATTGAGTTTAAAAGTTAAAAATAAAACACAACAGAATACGAATTATGTGACATGGAACACAAGAACATAAGATGAATTTAGATTCGAACCACAATCCTAAAAAAATCAAACCTTTAAAATAAAAACACTACTTGTAAGACAGGACTCAGCTAACTACTCAAATTCTACAAAGGCACAGACAAGATTAAAAAAGGAAAAGATACATCTGATGGCAACGGTTATGTATTTTGCATTAATGGAGATTTCAGTTTCATGAACCGGCAGCTTCTTCACTCGTCGGAGCTTGATTTACTTGATCAGTTGATTCGATGCCCGAGTTTACTTGAACCAATATTGATGGAACAGTATCCATTTGATCTACACCGGGGGAATGGTTTTTCTTGTTATCTGTTCCAGGCACGGGGGTATTCGTTTGACTGGGCACAGATGGGTTAGAGATCATTGGATCCATCTCCGGTTGAGTTGTTGGTGGAGATGGGATTTTTTGATCTACATTGTTTTCAACAGTTCCGTATTCAGAAAGGAGATCCATGAACTCGTTTAGTAACCGCTGAACTTTTCTATTCGATGCCATGGCAGGAAGAATGTCTTCTCTTAAAAGTTTGTGTTTTTTCATTCCCTGAAAAGATCCAGATAAGTTGGGGGCGAAAGTCGTTTAAAAGACTTTAAAGCAACCAAAGGGTTCGGGAAGGGATATGCAATTGGACTTGTCTGGTAAAAAGGCCAATGTACCATATTTATTAGAGGTTGGGATGAAAGACTTACTAGCACATAAGCATCCCAAGCAGGATTATTATTGGCATCCGAAGTCATTCCACTTGGTGGCCCGAGAAAACTTTCACAGACTTCTCGCAATCTAGACTCATCTGCTTCTCTACAAACACACAAGCATTTATAATTTGTCAATGACTTGTTTTTATGATCGCTCCCTGATAACCAAGAGAAAATATATAAACATGCGCTGAATACACATGCTTTTGGTAGGGGGAAAATGCCTACCTTGCTAGGAAGCGTATGTACGAAAGAAGGCTTTGGCGATATTCATTAGGAGATTCCAGAGCCAAAGATGATGCCAACTGAGCTTCTAAATGAGCACGCGTCTGCACTCCATCAGTTACCCTGTTGCAACACAGTCACTACTGAAATTCTACAACCAACACGTTTAAAAGTTCTAAAAATGATTAAAAAACGGGAATTATTCAGAATCATATCTTTAGCAGCTAATTATGTCGAGGAATATAATTGAAAATTCATGCCATCGACAGATAAGATGTCACACAAATACTCAGTATCAAATCTGATATGGCTTCACGATTTTAGGGCAAAACATTGTTAGTGACAAACCTGCTCCAGCCTGGCTTTCTGGCCAAATATTTCCTGACATCCACTTGCAGTGCAGCCAGCTCACCGGTCTGAGTTGAACCCAAATTCCAAGAACTAGCGAAATTAGATGCAGGGAAGCAGTCATCAGCAACCCTCAGCCAACACATGAGACTCATGTCAAAGAGAAATGCATGCCGAGTGGCCAAAACAACAAGGGGGAAACCAGATTTTGTTAACTTAGCTGATATAACTTTGATTGTGCCTGAAAATAGTTTAAAAATGTAAGGAAATAAGCTTAACATCCCAAATGAACAAGACATTATTGAGTTGTCTATCATGTACCACGAAACAAGTCTTCTAAGATCATCTAAAGGATTGAAAATATATAAAGTAGTTCTACCTTTTGTAGATGAATTATGGTCCAAAGTGATTAGAGACTCCAATGAATCATGAAGGAGACAATTCCTATTGAAGAGATCCCATAAGTACAGAGATCCTTTCCTCGTTATCAATAATAATTTCCAGCTCTCATCGCAATCTATAAAAGTTGTTGCAGATCCCATCATCATGGTCGGCAAAGCACGCCTTCCACACTTTGTATAGATCTTCAAAACCATTAGAAAAAAGGACTAAGGTACATTTGCCAGAAAATTTATGAAATCTCATCATACTATTAATTGTCTATTGTCCGAATGTCCTGAACAATTATTAAGACAACAAAGAAACATAAATTCTACCAGGATAGAGTGTTCTTTCTTACCTGAAGACACCCATCTTCACATCCAACAGCCCAGAAGTTTGTATTTCCAGCTAAAACAGAGACTTTTCCAGAGATACGATCAGACCAAAGAGTTTGAGCCCCTCTTGTGCACACGATTTCTGTGTCTTTCGTCATGCATGCATTTCCGACACCAGCAATGTCATTAACAGCATGTTCCCGGGGACAAGCTTCGAGGCAAACTGGAGTCATATCATCCCCTTCTTTCTTGCCAAACACCCTAATCAAAAGAGATTTGGTAGAGCTAACTGTGGAACCTGAAGGCTTCATGCTTCCAGGTGGTTCTACATTGATGCTATGATCTTCGCCAGCAAAAACTTTCTCAATAACCAGACTGTCAGTAACAGTTGCCCGAGCAGTGACCCCTGAGCACTCCTTTAAATCAAAACTTCTACCCACAGTCCCCCTGATAGGAGCTTCTCTCAAACTATTATCAGTAGGAATTATGATGCCATTACCATTTTGTCTGGGATCAGATGCAACGGGGAAATCTAATGCTTGAGATTGAGCACTGCTACAATTATTTTCCTGCTGAATAGGAACACCGACAGCTTCAGGAATAATTCTCTTTCTACCATCAGCTCTTCTGTATTCTCTTTGTTTCACAGGACTAGAAACCCGGGCAGGTGTCACAGTTTTATTTAATCCGTCACTAGCAGAAAGTCTGCTCTTCTTTCCATCATTAGTCTGAGGAGGGGAACTTTTGTTTGGTATCCCCAACTCAAGAGAGGACTTCACCGGTATCTGGTTCTGCTGAACATCCAAAGCTACTTTCTTGCTAGTGGTTTGCTTGGCTGAAGCAGCTTCAAGCAATAATTGTGCCGGGCTCTCCGCCAAAGTTGCCTGTTGACCTCTTACATCACCATAACGACTTCTCTTTAACTCGTCAAGTTCAGCATCACTTAGCTTGTGGCCAAGTTCTTTCACTTCAAAATGGAATGTAGCCACCGTTCCGTCCAATGAACAGGCAAAGAGTGAATAGCCATCTGGGCTCCTGTTCAAGAAGATAGATTACCATTAAGATATATATAAGTATATATTTCACTGAAATTAAAACTTTTACCAGGATAAATCCACAACACTTTGACCAAATAAATGCTTGGCCACAAAGAGTGGCCGAGGACTAGCTGTTGTCCAAACAGTTATAGTGCGGTCCTGACTCCCTATTGCAATGACATTGTATGGCTGTAATTCTTTCCCCCCGACCTTAGCAGCTCCATTTGTCCAGCCAACAGGAGTGGCTTTTGCTTCCTGCGAATTGGTGGAATTCCTTCTGAACATCGAGTGATTAAACTTCACTACAATAATTGGTGCATTGTGGCCTAAGAAATCAAATGTGGCAGCCCATTCCCCTCTCTCAAGAACAGGTGCAGAATGCCTCGGCTTTTGGTAACCATGAGTGGTCGTTATGAAATGGCCACAAGGTGACCATCCAAGTCGCCTGAAAAACGTAGATCCCAACTGAAAAGAACATGTTTTCCATTAGAAAGCAAAACAGAATGCGCAAGACCAAAGAAAATTCCATCAACACAAATCATCATACTGATTTTGCCCAGTGGCCCTCTGTTTTATGAGCAAGGCTCCAGTCACTCGTTCTCCATATTACAACCGTCTTGTCATCAGATTGACTCGCTATGAAAGACCCAATGGGATCCCAGGCAACTCCTTTAACAAGACTAGAATGGCCCCTAAGCACAGCCATACATATGCCGTTACTCATATTCCATATGTGGATAGTGTTGTCCAAACTCCCACTAGCCAACATCGAGTCATCAGGAGACCAATTAAGATCTACCTACTTCAAGCTCGGAATGAAAGAAACATCCTAGTTAGACAATATCCAGTGCTCATCCAAAACAGCAACATTAATCTAAACATGTAATTGAAGTGCTAACATTAGCAAGAGTGTACTTAAAAAAACATGAAAAACAATATCATTACCACATCTGCAGTGTGTCCCCTCAATGTCATTGCAACTTTCCAATTCTCAACATCCGGGGGCTCTCCACTGCCAAACTCGGTTGTCCCAGAACCAGGTTTTCTCTCGTGAATTAGAATCACTTGATCATCAGACCCTGATGCAACAAATCGACCATGCTTAGCCCATCTAACACAGTTAACAGACCCAAAATGGTCTCGCAATGTTGCGAGAAGCCTCAATGTAGATTCATCCTTTCCCAAGTTTCTCCCAACAGATTCCATGTTCCATACTCGAACCTGAATTTAAAACAACACAAAAACAAAACATATCAATTCAAAACCAATGATGTTTGTTTATCAGCACAATTAGATAATTTCTAGTCATATATAATTATAAATACTATGCACAGTCAAATTTGCAACTCAGGTTACCAGCAGCAGTAACAAAACTAAACAAAAAGAAATATCAAAAGAGTAAGAAAGAATTTTTTACCTTGTGGTCACCTCCACCAGTAGCAAACCTAAGACCACCAGGCTGAATATCAATGGAGAAAATCTGCATTCCCTCATGCCTAACCCAGCTTGGCTTCTCAGCAATCATTTTCCTTTGCCTTTGCTACTTCAAAGTACCCTTAAAATTTCTATTCTTTTTTTCCACTATGTTCGGTGAAAACTTGGAGAAATTTTAGTAAAGTTCATAGCTTTTCAACAAGGAAAAAAATCAGGATTGAAAAATGAAAATTAAACCCTAAAGTTTCTTAGTACCAAAACCCAATTTTGGAATATCGAGAAAATCCAGAAGAAAAAAAAGACAGATTACCTTTTTTTTCCTAAAAGAAAGAAAGAAAGAAAACCCAGAAGGGAGAATGTAAATTTTAGGGTTTTGACGTGCTTAGAAGTAAAGGAGCAAAGCTTGAAGTGCCAAAGAAAAATCAGATTAAAAATAATAAAAATAAAAACTTTTTTAAAGAAAAGAAATACCAAAGCTTATGCTAATTATTGGGGGGTTTTTTTCTTTCTGGGGGTAAGAAGAAAAACCCTAATTTCGATATCGAAGAAGGCAAAGAAAGAGACCCCAAAACACTAATAATACAAGGGAACAAAACAAGAGATCTTAAAAGAAAGTGGAAGTGCTAATTGCTAAACTTTGGTCTTTTAAAGGTCAGTGTTGTTAGAAG
Organism: Abelmoschus esculentus; assembly: GCA_035048815.1. Lineage (NCBI taxonomy): Eukaryota > Viridiplantae > Streptophyta > Magnoliopsida > Malvales > Malvaceae > Abelmoschus > Abelmoschus esculentus. The sequence continues at coordinate 11,382,682 of JAUCBN010000007.1, read as the reverse complement.
GGTGACTTAGATTCATAAAGTTTAAGACAAAAGAAATAATATTAAATAATTTTTTTTTTATTCTAGTACATTGTTTTCTTAATAGACTAAAGAAATCAAATCCATCTATAGTATCTTTCTCCATTTAAAATAATATTTTTAAACGTTTTAATATAAACTAAATAGAATGGAATAAAATTTATGAAGGTTCAGATTTGAAATTGTATAAAACCAACCATATAAATATTTTAACATGATTAAAAAACATAGGAATATTTGAATATTTGTTTCTCCTTTTGGGATTAGAGCAGAAAGAAAAGAATGGGTCAATTAAAAGTTTTTAAATCACTTATGTATATTAATTAGATTATTTAGATAATTTGTATAGTTTTGAATTTAAAATTATAATTATAGTCTATGTTTTAAAATTTAAAAATCGTTATGAATATATTTATTTACGGTGGATATCCATATATTAAGTTAAAGTTTAATGGGCTTTATTATTAGGGTTTAATACCCATTGGAATTAGGGTTTCTATATTATGCCTATAAATATAGACTTTTGGACAAAACATTGTACACAAAACTACTTTGAGAATATAATAAAATCTCTCTCTTTGTCTCTCATCTTTGTTCTCCTATTTTATTCTTATTCTTTACTTTATTCACAATACGTTATCAGCACGAGACTCTAACCAACGGAGACGTTTGTCGTTCGAATCTTGAAGGAGTTATTGAAAAGAATTTGTTACTAACATAAATCAAAGATAAGTTCTTCTCCCTCAATTATATTTTAATTATTGGTTATTTTTCTCTCTTGATCTTTGATTTGATTTTTAATTTATTAAAAATCTTTGGTTGTTTGGTGTTTCTGTAGCGATAAATTGGCTCAAATACCGTGGTTCTTATTGATAATTCCCGAAAAAGATTTTAACAAGATATCGGTAACTAAATCTACCATATAGTGAAAAGTTCGGTATGTTTTACTTATTTAATTTGAGATTTTTGTCTTTATTATAACCAATATTTGTTTATTTTATTATTACGATGAAAGTTTATGTTTTTAATCATGTTCAAAGTATTACATGATATTGGAAAAAATATTAAACCTTTAATTAATTAATATGTTCTTTATTATGTTGGTTTAATCCGAGTATATTGGCTGGATATCCTATTTTGCGAGGCTACTGGTCTCAAAGGAGGTTCTTTTTAAAGGACCTTGTGGACTGGTTTAACAATGTCGCGTATAAGGATTAAATTTTTGTTTATTATATGTATTGTATATATATTAGTTGATCAATTACTATTTAAAAGTATGAATATTATAAAGTTTATATTTGCTTGAAAGCAATACTAATTTCATATCGAAAAAAAACTCGACTATAAACCTCTCCCAAGTTCAAGTTACGAAAATCGTCTTGATCAAAGAATTTTTATGGGAGGCATTCCCTGAAGTGAATGCACGTATAATGATTATTCCATGCGATTATTGGATTTATGATATTCCTTGAAGTGAATGCAAGCATGATGATTATTCCATGCGATTATCGATTTTATGTTATTCCTTGAAGTGAATGCAAGCATGATGTTTATTCCATGCGATTATGCAAGCATGATGTTTATTCCATACAATTATACAAGCATAATGTTTATTCCATGCGATTATTGAATTTGTTTCATTCCTTGAAGTAAATGCAAACGTGATAATTCACTATATGGTTAATGAATAAAACTCATTTATGTGCCAGAGTATCACTGATGAGGATATGTTAGAAAAACATACTCTACTTTTCATACATTAATATTGTCTTACGGACACAATATCATACAAGGGTTTTAAATACCTATCAGTCTTTGCTCCATTCCCTGAAGTGGAATTATAAAGATGACAAGAATGATAAAGAAAGTTAACATTAATGTTTATAGCGGAAAAAATAAATATCACATTAGTAATTTGTGATCATGATTGAGATTATAAAATAGACATGGATAAGGTGATTATTTTGAGAATACTTATATTCACAAGAAGTGAAATTATAAAGATGACAAGAATGATAGAGATCATATTAAAATCTTTATGTTATCAATGCGATGGTACAAACCATTGGTCTCGTATTTGTTAAACGCCGAAGTATTATGGACTTTATCCATAATCATGAATGATAAATTAAAGAAAATATAAACATATTTTCTTTATGACGAAAATAATGGCGTTATTGATCCAACTCAATTGGATATTGATAATTTTCTCATAATCCTTCAAGAGAATAATCCGTCATTTATTTTATTTTCTTTAGATCTTTTATTTATTTTATTTTATGTTAATTTATTTTTATTTATTATTTATTTATGTTAACTTACTTTATATATTATTTGTTTATCTTTTATGTTAATTTTTTTCTTAAAAGAATATGATTATTTCCGGAATAAAATATGCAATAATTTATGACGATTTATGCTTAGCAGAAAGTGCAAGCACTCATACAGTACTTAAGCATAAGAAATATTTTTCCATTTAAATACAAGGGAAATATGAGTACTATATCTCAAAATACTAAAATATTAGTGCTTCGGAAGAGATCTTGAGAGCTTATCTTTGATTCGATTTGATATGATATGCTATTTTTTTAATATTTTTTCATTCCCCGAAGTGAATGGTACAGAGCACATATTTTTCATTTCCCGAAGTGAATGAAATAAAGCACATATTAAAAGGTGCATAATTATGCATATTTTCCCATTTTAAATATAAGGGAATATTATGAGTACTATATCCGGAAGTATTAATATCACAGAAAGCTCCGACTGAGCAAATATGTTATTTGCCAATTGAGACTTTATCTCATATTTACAGTGCATTATGCTCGTTGAGCAAATATGTTATTGCCAAATGAGACTTTATCTCATATTTATAGTGCATTATGCTCGTCAAAGTCGCAAAGAGATTTATTGAATTTTAAAGATATTTGCATAAATATATTGAGAATATTAGTCAAGGGGATGTTGGCTATCTCAATATTACGAGTTTAACTCAAGACAATAATGAAATATTGGCAAAATTATATGCACTATCATCCATATTGTACTACATAAGAATTAGTACAAATTGAAGGTCATGCTATTGTAAACTAAATGTTTATTGATAAATTTATTTGGCATGATCGGTTAGATCATCCCGGTTCAATTATGATGCGAAAATTTGTTGACACCTTTTTGTGTTATTGAAGAACTAAGATTTTCTTCATGGTAATATTTTACGTGATACTTGCTACGAAAGCAATTTGATTATTCAATCATCAACATCTAAGATATAGTGCTATTAATTTTCTAGAACGGATACAAGGTGATATATATGGTCTCATACACCTTTCTTAAAGACCATCTAGATATTTTATGATTTTTATCGATGTATCGACTAGATGGTTATGTGTATCCTTGTTATTAACCCGCAACTTGGTGTTTGCGAGGTTACTTGCTCAGTTGATAAAATTACGAGCATATATTCTAGATTATTTTTCTAAATATAATCAGTCTTGATAATGTTGATGACATGTAATTTTACATGTAGTATCACAAATTCGCATCAAGCCAACAAATGATCATAAGTTCTCCCCATTATAAATGTTTTCTAGTCAAGAATCAAATATTTCTCATCTCAATTTTTTTGGGTGTACGATATATATTCTAATTGCTCCACCACAACGCACAAAGATGAGTTTTATTGGAAATATATATAAGAGCTTCTGATAGAGGATTTATTAACTATTATTTTAATGAGCCAATTTATCCAACATTAGGCGGAGAAAATAAATAGATGGGGAAAGAAATAAATTGGAATGAATTTTTATTTTCTCTTTTTGATCCACGTAATACACAATGTGAACTATAAGTTCAATGGATAATTCGTTTAGCAAATCAATTGCTAGATGATTTTGCTGACCCTAAAAGAGTGACTAAATCACGCATACTAGCTATGAATACTCTAATTAAATTTGATGTCATGAAAAGACAAACTCTAGTTGCTAATGAGTCTAACTTACGCTTAAAACGTAGTAGACAAGTAAGTTCCAAAGATAAGAGATCCTCGAAAAGGAAAAGAAGTTATATTTTATGATGGTTTGATCGAGGAATCAATGATTATGAAAATCTCTAGAAGAGATTAAATGGTCTCCAACAGAGACATTGACATGACTCAGGTACCTAACAATAAAGAGATCTCAATAGATTATATCATGTCTGGTAATAAATGGAACTGAAATTAAATCGACGTCATTAATATATTTACATGTTATATAACACTAGAGATTTTATTTGATGATGTGAATCATGAATCATTATCAATTAAACAAAGAAATGATTGGCCAACATGAAAGAGACAATTGAGGCGAAACTAAAATCTTTTTTGAAAAGAAAAGTATTGGGGCCTATAGCCCATACATTGAAATATGTAAAGCTCGTGGATATAAACGAGTCTTTGTGAGAAAGAGAAAGAGAAAAAGGGAAATCATGAGATACAAGATCTTTTGGTTGCACAAGGATTCTCACAAAGACATGAAATTGATTATGAGGAAAATATATTCCTCGGTGGTGGATGCAACTACTTTTAGATTTTGATCAGTCTGGCAATAGATAAAATTACTCGGTTTCTGTCTAATGGATATTGTTACATCATATTTGAATGAGCCTCTTGACAGTAATATTTACATGAAACTTCCGGAAATATTTTGATTGTCATAAGCAGTTCATTCAAGTTCTCGTGAACATTATTCAATCATGTTGAATATATCTTTTTATGGCTTGAAACAATTTAGGCGTATTTGGTATGACCGCCTCATTGAATACTTATTAGCATAATGCTATATGAATTGTTTAATTTCCCAGAGCATTTTGATTAAGTGAATTAGTTCTGAATTTTTATTGTTGTCGATGATTTGAATATAGTTGAGACTCGTGAAGAGATCTCAAATCCTTGTGCATCAATCGACATACAGAAAAATGTTGAAAGAGACTTTACATGAATAATACATATTCATTGATCACCCTTATGGTTGTTAGGTCTCTTAGTGAAAACAAAGATTCTTTCTACCTCAAGAAAAGGGTAATGATATTCTTGGTCTAAAAACACAATATATACATTATTTGATCTGGAAGCATCGTATCTTAGCTGGTCCAGAAATATTATTTAAGTGCTACGAGATCATTAGCTTTAAATAATTGTTATACATGAGGCTAAGCCGAAATATGTGTTTGGCTAAACATATCCTAAAGATATGTGAATGTTTTTCACAAGATAAGATGCAAGCTATCTTGTAAAAAGATAATACAAAATTTATATCTCAAGATGAATATATCAAATATGATAAAACGAAACATATTTTTTCAAGTTTCGTCCATCATGAATTTTAGATGATTATTATTCAATGAATCATTTCAAGCAATGATTTGGAAGATTTATTCACTAGTGCATGATCTACTTCAACATTTGAAGTTTGTATTCAATATTGAATTATGAAGATTCCAAGGTCTTATGTGATATTTTTATGAGGGGGATTAAATACGTGTTGCACTCTTTTTCCCTTAACCAAGGTTTTGTCCCACTGGGTTTTCCTAATAAGATTTTTAATGAGGCAACATGTTCTGCGTATCAAAGATGTGTGTACTCTTTTTTCTTCACTAAGAATTTTTTTCTCACAGGGTTTTTATATTAGTAAGGTTTTAACGAGGCACATTATCTTCATGGATATCCAAGGGGGAGTGTTATGAATATATTTATTCATGGTGGATATCCATATATTAAGTTAAAGTTTAATGGGCTTTATTATTAGGGTTTAATACCCATTGAAATTAGGGTTTCCATATTATGCCTATAAATATAGACTTTTGGACAAAGCATTGTACACAACCCTACTTTGAGAATATAATAAAATCTCTCTTTGTCTCTCATCTTTGTTCTCCTATTTTATTCTTGTTCTTTACTTTATTCACAACAAAAATATAATTGTATAATTTTTTTTACATGAATTATATCACAATATAACCTTAAAAATAAATTTATTTTATTAAAATAAAGTAAAAGATAAAACCAAAAATAATATAAAAATAAAAAATTATACCGATCTAACAAATAATTTGAAGAATCAAAGATATAAGTCGGTCATAACTCATAAATAAAGCACGTCAGTAGGGCGTAATACAAACATCTGAAGATATTAAAATTAGTATAAATAAATAAAATTATGGAAATTATATATACTAGGGTTTTGAGCGTGGTTCTCTTCTTTGTCCAATCTATTATCTTTTATTTTTTTTCATACCGGCGGTAGCACCGATTTTAATACTGGTTGTCGACCGCCGAATTTATTTCTTATTCCGTTTACTTTTTATTTTTAATAAATTATTATATTTTTGTGGCATGATTTTGCTCTACCTTTCTTTATGATTTTTCTGTCTTTTGGCATGCTTTTCTTCTTTTCGTTATGATTTTTTTAGGGATGAATCTAACAACGTCACGACTGATCAAGTTGACGCTCCTTTAATTATGGTGTTGATCTCCCTATCACGAACCCTTGAACTAGATTTGGATACGTGGTTATATTTACCATTCTTTTGTCGCGATCGAGTTGTTGTAATATCCTTTTTGTCAACGTTTTTCATTGTAATATGCATTTTTATGATGTTTGTTGATGGTTTACGTTCGTCGATTTTGATAGTATTTGTATCCACTTATTATTCGAGTCTTTGGGTTAGGTTCTTACCTTTTCCTTGTTTGGTCCTCTTTTGATCTACGCTAGTTTTATTTACTAGGTTTATATATGGATTACTATGTTGTGAACTTTCATTATAATTTCAGATATATTCATTTTTAATAAAATTAGTGATCTTTGTTAAAAAAATAAAATTATTATAAGATACCATATTATTTAATTATTTCTTTAATAAATTTGATTCACATCAATATATTTATCTAAAGAAGCTAATAACATCCCACCCGTCCGGATTCATCTAAAGTAGCTGATGAGTCCGTTGATTTCACAAACTTACACCTAACCAAGCTAGATCCCATGGAAGAATTGGGTGTGTTGAATGGTCCCCAAGATCTAAGTTCATGGTCAAATTTTGATGAGGATGGCCATGAGTCAATAGGTTTAGAAATACCGATGGGTGACCTATCAGACTTGAAAGTTGCGTTTTGATGGTAATAATTGATGAGGCAAGGATACTATAATTATTAATTTTATTTGGGTCTAAATCCGATTTTAAATTTTATTTGAATAATGAGCTTTAAATCTATTGTATTTTTTTTAAATCTAAAAATGTTATTATATTTTTTTAAAAAATAATATTCATTTTCCTTTGAATTTAAATTTGTAAAATATTTATATTACTATAAACATTATTATTTTCTTTAGTATAATAGTACATAACTTAATATATATATATATATGCGCGCATAGTTATTTCTTTGTAAAAAATAATAATAAATTAATTAAAATTTTCTTTTTCTTTTGAGTTACGACTTCATCTCTTTTAATTTTATTTATTTTATTAGTATTATATTAAATATTACTATTAGTTATTTATTATTATTATTATTATTATTATTATTATTTATCTATTATAATCATAATTGTTATAATAAAAACAGAAAATAAATAAAAATTCATTTAAATAAATAAAGCCTAAAGGATTATTTATTAATTTTAGCCCATTACATTTTTCTAAACCCAAAAAAATTAATTTCACAGTAGTCCATTATCTGAGCCCAATTCGGATACACATCAGAAAACCCTAGCCTAATGCCCTTCTCTATTCTCTGCGCAGCTGCGTCCCAGCCGTTAGATCTAAGATAGATCTGACGGTCCACGTTGAAGCAGGAAGAAGCTTCTGGAGACTCAGACGTGCCACCCGCGGCTCGCCTGCTTCCTCACGCGCGCGTAGCCCGCACGCGCTGGCTCTTCACATTCCAGGTCCGCCTCTTTTACTCCTTGTCGGCCGCTCGTTCTCCGGTGGTCCCTCCACAGCTCTGACCGTCACGTACACAAGAAAACAAAGAGTGTCAGATTTGTACCATAATCTCAAAGCTAAAATACAGATTTCAGAAGATAATTCGCACCAAAAAATAGAGAATTTCAGAGCATTACAACCAAAATTTTCAGACGAATGTTAGGCATAAAATCGACAAAAAAATCAAAGAAACCAGAGACCAACCAACAATATCAGAGAGATTCAGAAGCATTTCGGCAACGAAAAATTCAGAATATCACATATGCATCCAAATCGCAGCAAACCAATAGGAAAAAGAGGATGAATTTCTTTTTTTCTCATGTAATTCGGTTATAAAAACCGAAATCAAAGTTGTAATCAGGGTCCCCTTTCATTCGAATCAATAGAAAAACAAACAATTTCAGAGGTAAAAAAACTTCTTTGTTTTTTTGCATTAGGGGAATAGCTTTAGGGTTTTGAATCTTACCTCTTTTTCGGTTTGAGTCCTTCACCTCGTTCGCTCAGATCCCTCTTCGGCAATAAACTTCGTGGCCTTCTGGCTGCTTCTGGTGAGTCGTAAAAGGGAAATGCGAGTTTGGTTTCAGGTTTCGTAAGCGAAGCAAAAGGGTTTGTTCTTCTGGATTTTGTGTTTCGAGAAAAAAAAGAGAGATTTTTGCTTCGCTGGAAAAGATGCGGCAGAGGAGATGAAACTTTTGAATGTTCATACTCTTCTTCTGGGTTTGGTTGAATCTGAGAGAGAATCTCTCATTTTCTTTGTTTTCGGGTTGATTAAAATAATAAAGGGACATTTGTTTGTTTTCAAGTGAGTTTTATACTCCCTAAAAACTTTAAAAACGATTTTATTCCTTTTTTAATGCCTCCATCCCAAAATAATCACGTTCTTGGTCCCTCGAAGTTTTCAAAACCGTTCAATTCAGTCACCATTTCAGTCATAATCGTCATTTTATTTTGGTTTTATTCCGAACTAATCCATTCGTGTTTCGGAGCTTATTTTTCAGACCCTTTCTCGTTTTTAAATAACATTTCAAGGGCCTGAACGTTTTCAAATATTTTTAATCTGATCACTAGCAGTTAGCTTTTTATTTATTTATTTTCCCTTTTTACTTTACTTTCCTTTTTATTTATGGTTTTCGTTTATGTATTTATTTTGCTTATATATTTGATTTTCTGTGCATATATGTTTGTTATGTCTTTATTTTATATTTACTCATGTATTGGTTTATTTGATATATTTATATTTATTTTTTTATGTATTTTATTTTATTGTACACATTTGTGTTTATTTGTACATATTTATCGTACATGTGTACTTATTTGTCATATATATTTATTTTTTAGATTTTTTTTATTATTATGCTTTTTCATGTTTTTTATCATGGTGGTTTTCTTTTTATGCACATGTTTTATTTATATGTTTTTTTATTTTGTTTCACACACATCTCACATCCATTAATTAACGAACTTAATAATTATGTCTTTATTTGGTCGTAACAGGCTCGTATTCTAACGTAGTGGTCGGGGTGTATGCGTTGTCTTCGAATAAAAACATGATAAAAATAAAACTTAATTTGAATTCTTGAACAAATATTAATTTAAATGTCACTTTTAATTCGGAAAATCCAAAATTAATTTAAGCGGTTATTTTAAAGGTATTAATTTTGAGCGGTTTTTAAACCCTAAATCCGTTTTTAAAACCGTAACCGACTCTCAGACCCGTCTTTTTCGAATATCTGGTTTTTACGATATCCGGCCTATTAAAGTAGTCGGTGGCGACTCCAACCCGTTTTTTAAATTATTTTCTCCCGATTTCCAAATTTTAAAACTTAATCCCAATTTTTTTAAATCCCTAAAATTTCAATGTTTTTAATCCCTAATTTCAAATCCAACATTTTTTAAAACTATTTTTCAAATCCATTCCCTAATTTCCTTTTATTTCAAAACCTATTTCCAATTTTCCCCAAATTCGAATTTTTGAAACCCTAAGTTTTTACATTTCAAAATCCCTAAATTCATCTTTTAAAACACCTAGATTTCAATTCTTTCAATTTTAGAAGTTTCCACTAGTGACCTTAATTATACCTCTTTTTTATACTTAAAATTTTTAAGATTTTAAAGGGTCGTTACGGATACTTATAATTCATTTAGTATATTCTGTAATTCTAAGAATTTTATTGATATTTCTCTCTTTTTTCTCGACCTTTGAAATATCAAGGATTGAACAAAACATACAAAAAATATTGAAACAGAGCCAAATCCTCCTGGGTTAGACAGATACTTCCCCTATCATCCCTTTATGTTGTTTTAATCCCTCTGGGTTGTAATGGTTCCATTATGGGATAAAACAGTGGTTTATCATGTTGTTCGGACTCAGACACAAATTTATTTTATGGATTTTTTTTGTCAGAAATTGTTAATAGAAAATTTTTAAGAATAATCTAATTAAAAATTTTATTTTGAAATATAAGTAATCTTTAATTATATTTTGGTTTTTATATTAATTTCTATAATACTTGTAAGAAAATGCTATATGTACGTGATGTTCTCTTTTTAGATTTAAAAAAAAATTATTAAAAAACAGAGGTCGTTATTTATAGGTGGTGTCCCCCCTCAAGTTGTTCTTTGTAGTTGGCGTTCTTTTACTTAGACTATAATTTTTTGTTTAAATTTCAAAATAAACTTTAAATACCATATTTTTTCTAATAAAATTATTAAATAGCCTATATATCCAACGAAACCGTTAATGATAGATAATATTATTTGTTAATGATAAATAAAAAGTATTTATTTTCTTTTGCTAAGAATAACATTATTACTATTTGCAATTAATGCAACTTTCCTATTTTAAAATATTTTAATATTGTTAAAAAATATCTTTTTATAATAATTAATATTCAATTTATTAATAAATTATTTGGATTAAATATTACGTAGAGTGATTATGAAACGATTCTTTTAATTCAATTTATTATTCTAACTAGATTTTTTGTGTATTAATCCCTTTTGTAACATTTTCTTACACTTTGTCCTGACCGTAACTAAAGAACTGAACAACTAAACTTATAAATCAGTCCTCACTCATCTATGGTACCTATCTGCCAGCAAAACGTAATCCGTAAAGTGACAGACACTACTAAGGGTGCACTGAGGCTGAGCAGTCAAAGCATCAGTATAAATTGTTCAGAGGACTCTCCTACTTAACTAAAGTAAGCTGGGTAAAATCATATGTATTATCCGGATAAGCTAAGTCTCCAACGTTTTTTCCATATATTTTGAAAGAAATCCAAATCTTGTTTGTTCCATGTCACCATTCATGCATTTCTGAGTTCTCTTCCTTTATCCCTGTAGCAGAATGTATCAGCAACAGTTCTTAGAGAAATGGTTGCTCATGTAACCTTGTATTTCTATCTACTCCAACACACTTTGGGTGATGTCTTCAAGGAAGGATACAAATCCCATGACACTAGTGAGGCCAACATCCTGCTCCTAGTCCTCTGTTAGCTATACCATGTATTAGCTGTATTGTGGAGTTTCACGTGTATTAAGCTCACGTGTAGTATTAGCTGTATTAAGCTCACGTGTATTAGCTGGAATATGGTTAGGGTTCTAGAAGGTAGTTAGTTTTCTGCTAGTAGTTACATTTCTTCCAAGACTCAAGGGTCAGCTCTTGTATATATACATTGTAAATCTTCCATTATAATCAAGAAATATACACTATTTCTGCTACTTTCTTCTCTCTATTGGTTTGTCTTTCATGGTATCAGAGGTTGAGTAAAAAGAATGGCCGAAACCTCGAAACCCTTCACCAACAAAATCATTTCCATTCGGCTCGATGACATTAACTACTTACTATGGAAGCAGCAGGTTCTTTTTGCGATCGAAAGTCTGTCGCTACTTGATCACATTGATGGCACTGTTACAGTACCTCCTCGGCAGGTTCTTGGTGAAGGAAACGTCAAGATTCCTAATCCTGAGTTCCTCATCTACAGACAACAAGACACTGCGCTGTGTTCTTGGCTTCTTTCGTCGATGAGTGTGTCTGTTCTTCCTTCCTTGGTGAGTTGTAAGACTGCAGTTGAAATCTGGGAGAAGGTAGGTCAGTTGTTTTCTGTTTCCTCTACTACCAAAGTCATGCACTTACATTGCTCCTTAAAGACTCTTCGCAAACGAGACCAGTCGATGAGGGAATACTTGGCTCAAATCCAGACGATTTGTGACAGTCTTGCAGCATGTGGAAATCCTTTAACGGATACCATGCACATTTCTGCCATTCTTTCTGGTTTACCACCAGAATATGAACCTGTAGTTGCTGTCATTACTTCAAGTCAGCAGCCATACAAACTTGATGGTGTATGCAACGTCCTTCTTGATACAGAAGCAAGACAACAGGAGTTTGTCACTCAATCTTTTTTTGTTAACATGGCTCAAGGACCTGGTCAAGTTCACCAGGGAGGTGCCTTTCAATCTCGAGGAGGTGGTATGATGCATCAAGGGTACTATGGTATGCCACAGCGTGCTTTGTTTCGACCCAACAGTCCAGGTTTTTCTAATCCTAATCATGGTTCACCTCAGGGTTTTAACCATGGTCCTTCTCAGGGTCCTAATCATGGTATAAATATTCCTACCTATTCGAATAATTCTTTTTCTTTTAGAGGTGCTCGTGGAGGAAGAAACTTTGGGGGACGTTCTCGTCCATAGTGTCAAATTCTACTGCTTGTAACAATGTTGCTTATACTACTTGTTTAGAGTCTATCTTAAGTCTTGTAATATAACCTCTTCTAGTAGCAATAAAATGACCTTTTGTGATGCTTGCCAGCTTGGCAAGAGTCACAAGCTTCCTTTTCTGAAATCTGATTTTCATTGTGATGGTCCTTTGCAACTCGTCCAAGTAGATTTATGGGGTCCTGCCCCTTTGATTTCTAACAATTCAAGTTATTATATTAGTTTTGTAGATGTTTATTCCAGGTACACCTGGATTTATTTTCTTTCTCGCAAATCTGATGCACATAAGACTGTTGTTGCATTTCACATCATGGCTGAGAAACAACTAAATTGCAGGTTAAAAGTATTACAAACTGATTGTAGTTCTGAATTTAAGACATTACATGCATACTTTAAACAGTATGGAGTTATTCTTCAGCATACCTGTCCCTATACTTCTGAGCAAAATGGACTTGTAGAGAGGAAACACAGGCATGTGGTTGAGCTTGGTCTTACATTAATGGCCCAGGCATCAGTTCCTTTTAAGTACTGGTCCGATGCTTTTTATACCTCAGTTTATCTTATTAATAGGCTCCCTACTCGTGTTCTACAAGGGTTGTCTCCTCATGAAAAGTTGTTTAACAGAAAACCTGATTATAGCTTTTTACGAGTGTTTGGTGTTCAGTGTTTTCCTCTCATGAGACCCTACAATCAACACAAACTGCAATACAGGTCTAAACCATGTGTCTTTTTAGGATACTGTTCTCAACAGCATGGATATAAATGTCTCAGTGAGGAAGGTCGACTTTATATATCCAGGCATGTTAGGTTTAATGAAGCTTGTTTTCCTTTTAAGGAAAACAAGACTGCTTCTGGTTCTAAGGATACTACTCCAGTAAAGCTTGTTTTGCCTAGGTGTTCTAAGAATTCTGCAGGTCTTACCACTAGCTCAATGCAAGGAACATCGGTTTCCTACCCTTCATCTAGTGGTATACAAAGTTCCAGTTCCACTAATGTGCAGGTTGCTTGTATTCGACCTGTGTATTCAGATGGACAATGCTCTCGTGCTTCCACAGCTAGGACTGACGAGCTGGTATCTGGTGACACCATCACGAGTCACCCTGAGCAACTTTATGTTTCAGAAGATATTTCTCAGACAAGGGGTCGTGTGGCCAAACAATCTGCTTCAGTTGTTGGGAATCACCCAATGGTGACTAGGGCCAAGGCTGGCATTTTTAAGCCTAAGGCCTTTACAGCTGAGCTTTCTACTCCCTTACCTGAACCTAAGAACATTCATCAAGCTATGCTAGTTGATGAATGGAAAGAAGCTGTTCACAATGAGCTGCAAGCTCTTATCAGCAAAGGAACTTGGGAGTTAGTTCCTTTACCTCCAAATCGAACTTCAGTAGGGTGTAAGTGGCTCTTCAAGGTCAAGAAGAATCCTGATGGTAGTGTTGCTCGCTACAAGGCGAGGTTAGTTGCTAAAGGGTATTCACAGCAAGCTGGTTTAGATTTCAACGAGACATATAGCCCAGTTGTCAAGCCAATCACAGTTCGAGTAATTCTGAGTCTTGCTCTTAGTAAAGGTTGGTCACTGAGGCAGATAGATGTTGACAATGCTTTCTTGAATGGTGATCTTCAAGAGGAAGTGTTCATGGACCAGCCACCTGGTTTTGAGCAAATTGGCTCTAAAGGAAGGGTAATAGTATGCAAACTGAAGAAATCTTTGTATGGCCTGAAACAGGCCCCAAGGGCTTGGTTCGATAAGTTTAAGGTTTTCATAGTTTCTGAACTAGGTTTTACTTCTTCCCTGGCTGATGCTTCTCTTTATATTCGTGATAAAAATGGAAGTAAAACATATGTCATGGTTTATGTCGATGATATTGTCATCACAGGAGAGAACACACAAGACATTAATACTGTTGTTTCGAGCATCAATACTGCTTTTTCCTTAAAAGATCTTGGCCAGCTCAGTTTCTTTCTTGGTATGTCTGTTCAGCAAGTAGACAAAGGGCTTATTTTAAGTCAGAGAAAGCACATTTATGAACTACTAGAAAAAACTTCCATGCTTGAAGTATCTCCTGCCTCCACTCCTATGGTAACATCACCATTACTGGCTCCACTTTCGCAAGGAGAAACATTGTTTCATGATGTTACGTTGTACAGACAAGTTGTTGGTACTCTTCAACACATCTGTGTTACTCGACCTGACATTCAGTTTGCAGTAAATAAGGTCTCTCAGTTCATGCAGTTGCCCTCAGTGTTACATTGGACTGCAGTAAAGAGGTTGCTTCGATACCTCAAAGGGACTATTGATTATGGTCTCTTTTTTGACAAGTCACCTACAGTTACTGCTCTAGTTGGTTTCTCAGATTCAGATTGGGGTACAAAGTCTAAGGATAGGAGATCCACTGTTGGTCATTGTTTGTACTTAGGTAACAATTTGGTTGCATGGAGCTCTAAAAAGCAGAATGTAGTTGCAAGGTCGTCCACAGAAGCTGAGTTTCGAAGTCTTGCCAATGCTATGTGTGAAGGAATGTGGATCAAGTCTCTTCTTGCTGAGCTTGGTGTATCATTGGAAGCAACACCTGTTATATGGTGTGATAATACCTCAGCCATTGCTCACTCTGCTAATCCAGTTCATCACGCCAAGCTTAAACATATTGAGTTAGATCTCAGTTTCGTCCGAGAAAAAGTAGTGGGAGGTCAGTTCCAGGTCAATCATGTGCCTGCTGCTAATCAAATAGCAGACGTGCTCACCAAGCCACTTTTAGCAGCATCTTTTGTTCCATTTCGTGAAAAGCTAAGGGTGTTTTCGAGGGATGAATTGCGGCTTCAAGAGATCAGCTTTGTTGTCTATGAAGAATGAAAACAAGAAGACAAGAGGAAATGGGAAGTATGTTAGCTATACCATGTATTAGCTTTATTGTGGAGTTTCACGTGTATTAAGCTCACGTGTAGTATTAGCTGTATTAAGCTCACGTGTATTAGCTGGAATATGGTTAGGGTTCTAGAAGGTAGTTAGTTTTCTGTTAGTAACATTTCTTCCAAGACTCAAGGGTCAGCTCTTGTATATATACATTGTAAATCTTCCATTATAATCAAGAAATATACACTATTTCTGCTACTTTCTTCTCTCCATTGGTTTGTCTTTCATCCTCGATAAAATCGTTCTCAGGACGGGAGTAATACAAGTTTACATTTCAACTCTTAAAATTCAAATTTTGTGTACTGGGAATTCATGAAAGAGGTGGAGGAAAAGGAAGCTAGGATCTGATGTAGACGACGAGTAGAGTCGTGAATGCATCAACAAAAAAATTGGACTACTGCTGCTTGCTGCCTGCTGCCCGACTCAAGGCTTGTTTATCTAAACAAAACTTGGTTCCACATACATATGGAGAATAAAATCAAATACACGAGGAAGAATTTTCAGCATAATCCACTAACGATACTAATGAAGGCTCACTTATACTAAAACATTAAGGTAAACAAAAGCACGTTGGTAGATGTCTGGGTAGCGGCTTCATACTTTTGTTATATAGGGTTGGGTTTCCCATTTCTGATCTGATGGAACCGAGCCGACCATCACCCTGGCCTGTATTAAGCATTGAATTCGAATATAAACAAGACGATCATTTTCCGGATAAAGAACTCACCAGAGTAAAACAAAATGGGGGTATGAAAGACAAATAAAAGTGAGCACCTGCAGGCTGCAGACGTCAAAAAGATCTCATGGAAAAGAAAACAGATTGTAAGGTGTTTTTTCATTATATAACATCTTATTAAAAATAAATAAAACATAACCCAAGCACGACAAAATCACATTAAATATAGCCAACAATAACATGGTCTGTGGATTAATATTTTTTTATTAAAATCAAACTTCAAACAGGGATGAAATCAAACAAGGGAAATCTTCATCTGAGATTTATTTTCCTGATCAATCACATCAAGAAAAACAGGATCAACGGTAATATGACTATCCACGTGGACTTTGAACCTATGACCCCACCACAACACCTTAGCTTTACCGCCGATGTCCACCTTAGCATCAAGAGACATCTCTCGCTTCGCGACGTCAGAGAAGAACTTCCCGGCGTGGTGAGCCAGCTCCATCCCGTCGAGACGAGTTGGCAGCCTCAACACTTGGCAAGATCGCGGCCGCTGCGACCCGGCTTTCACCTGAGCCTCCCCGAGCAACGTCCCTTCATAGAAAATCGACATGGCGGTCGAAGCGTATCTGATGGGAGCAAAGTTGGGGTTGGTGACATGGACGGTAAGGATTAAATCGGCGTCCACGTGTGGAAGGTTGAACTTGAAAGAATTGAGCTTGATTGAAACAAGGTGGAAAGTTGGGTCTTTCGGTCTCGCACTGAGGAGAGCAGTCACCGCCGTTGCCGTCGCTGCTCCGACGAACGCGGAGGTCCAGCTCCATTTTACTTTTTTGCCCATCTTTCTAGTTGTAAACTACGAAGCTAACCTTATCCTACTTTTTTCTGAAAGTTTGGGAAATGTAGCTGAGACCCGAGGTTGGTGGAAAGTGGACAGATGCCTTAAAAAGGAAGACAATTATTGGAATTACAAGACTATCCTTGTATTATTCGTTATATTCTGGATTCCCAAGGTGTTTTTTGGAATTAAACAAATACTGAGCTACCACGTTCTTGGCGCAACTTACAATTTAGATTTTGCGGTTCATAGAACAAAAAATGAGAGGGAAAGTGTGATTTTCATGTTTTATTGCCAGATGGGTTAGGAAAATCGTGAAGCTTTTGATTTAACGGATTGAATTATTATGTATTATTTTAATAAACAGATTTTTTATTATTTTATTTGAGAACATGATAACCCTCATATTTGATTTTAAATTTAAATATTTATAAATTAAACTGTTTACTTAAAAAATGAGGAATAAAATTCTTTTGCCCATCTCATCCCCATTGTGCCCTATCACTCAAATTATAACATGTGTATTCATAATTTAGCAACAATATAAAGTAGTTTGTTATTGTCTTTATTTTCTTTCCATTTTGAAAATGTCCCTGTTTGATAATTTTTTAAATATTTTTCTGTCGGCGGTAAATTTAGTAGAATATTAAATTTCAATAAAATAATTAGAGATATAAAGAGAGAAAAATATTATATCATAAACTCTGTTTATCACGTTATCTGTGATTTATATAATCATGTTTATTTATATTTAAATAATTACTTGATAATTAACTCACTCGTTTATTATATGTAAGAAAAAGTGATGATTCACCTTAAAAATATGAGATGGATGAATCTAATTGGTTGAGATCACGAATGACATGGTAAAAAGGAATCATGATACAATTTCTAGGAGAAAGAGAGTTTATTTTGCAAAATGTAATATTTTTTACAGTGTTTGAAGATAACGTCACCTGCACATAGTGTTATCTCTTAAAATATAATTATTTTAGGGATAATGACACTTACATGTAATGTTAATCCTTAAATTATTATTTTTATTCGTAAAAGTGATAATCTTATAAAACACCGTGAAAATAATAATATTTTAAAAAATAACGCTATACGTAAGTGATGCTATCCTTAAATACTATAAAAACAATATATTTTACAAAATAAACTCTTATTCTTCTTACATTTCTAATTATTTCATTTGAATTCAAAATTCCACTCAAATGGCCAACTTTAACTCTCAGGAATTTATTTGATTTTTTATATATATTTAAAGACAATTGTAATCATCGTTTTTTTGGTTCGGGGAGTCACCACCAATCATTTTTCGGTGCGATTGGAACACCAAATCTGTGTCTGCGAAATCAGAGTTGAGTCTGGGAGTTTGTTACGCGTAGGGAAGGATGAGCACCCCTACAACGCCCAAAATTGACACCTATCGGTTACAAAATATTTTATATAATCAAAAATATAAATTCGGTATTTAATTTAACATTTGTGATCCCATTTTTTAATATTTTAAAGTTAGAATTAAAAAAACATATATGCTAATAAATAACATGATATGATAGATAAAAATATAACTAATGTAATAAAATATTATCATTGTTAATGATATAGTAACAGTCAAACGTGTATATTATGGTAACATATCAACATCCATATAACAAAGATAAAAATTAAAAATATATGTATATAACAAACGTCAACGACAAAATATGGAAATAATATACAAATATATATAAAAAAGGTCAAAGACAAAATATGGTAATAATGTATATATAAAAATTGATTTAGACTAGATTTTGGATTCCATATATATATTACATTAATATATAAATATAATAATTAATAATAATATAAACATCATGGAAATTAAAAAGATGATATAATTATAATAAAACAAAAAAAGGTTAGTAAATATTTAGAAAAAAAAAACATGATGATAATAATTTTAGGAAATATCAGGGACTAAACCTGCAAAAACAGAAATTATAGTGGTTAAAATATTTAAAAAGTATGGACTGAAATTGAAGAAAACTTAAATTATAAGGTCAAAATTATCAAAACAGTGACCAAAATTAAAAGCGAATCAAACCGAAAGCCATAGGTGCGAACACTCTAAAGAAATAAGGGTTGCTTGTGTGATTTAACCATGTTTGCAGGTAACAAACGGTCCGAATCTAGGTACGAGTCTGATCCATGGATATCCAACATCAAAACTACGTCGTTTTGAAGGGCTTTATATATACCATTTTAACACAGGAAAAATCATTTGTGTTGTATTTCAAATAAAAAAGATTTCATGCTCTCTGAATTCTCTCGCTCTTCTCCTCTGCGCCGGTATCCGACCACCGTCGCCATCGTGGTTCGCCGGTCACCGGTGCCAGCGCCGCCGCTCCCGGTTGTCGAAAACCGAAAAGTTCGATACTTTCCGAAGCGTCTCGACGCAAGGATTCCAAATTCGGGCTCAGATTTTTTAGAAGACTGTTGGATTCGCGTAGATCTGAAGTTAAGTTTGGATTTTCTCACTTTCTTTTTTTTTCTTTTCCGATTTGCTTTCTCAGATCTCACTCTATTTTTTGATTTGGTTTCGAATTTGTGGTGTTTTGTTGCTCTATTTTTGGTGGTTCGAATGTCTCTGATTTTTCATTCCGAAATCCCCCGATTACAAGGGTTCAATTCTGGGTTTTATACCCAGATTACAACCATATTATAATATTTTTTATCCTATTCAGATCTAAAAATATAGATCTAATAATGCTCATTTACAGGTTGAAAGGACAAAGGCGATGGAGTAGGGTGATGGCCGGTGGCCGGCCAGATGAATCAATTGGATCATGACACATGGCACATGGTGGCTCAAGATTATCAAATGGAAGGTGACGACAGCGGCTAGGATTTTAGGGTTTAATTTTCATATTAAGTTTAATTTGGATTGTTGATAATCGGGTATGAGTTTAATATTTGGGTCATATCTGTTTGGGTTTGAAATTTGGATTGAACTGAATATGTTTCCATGGAAATAGGTAATTACAACAATATCAAGTTTTGAGATTAAAAAGATTAAATATAAATATAAAAAATAAAAATAAATTTATAAATAAATTAAAATTAGTTAAACAAAAAATAAAAGTAAAAAATTAATTTCGTCACTATTCATATCCTTTATCCAAAGTTAGGGATGCATCCAATTAAATTATTTTTTTAAAGAATTTGATTAATTTCAATTCTTGATTTTTTTCTTTTTAATTTAATCTTAAATTATATTAAATTATTTTATTATTTTTAAAAAGTTTAATTTAATATTAATACTATAAAATTTAAATATTATTTTTCTAACACTATAAAATTAAACTATACTTTAAATTCTAAACCCTTCAACTTCCAGTACCAAATTAAAATTCTAACCCCTAAAACTTCAAACACTAGAAAAGGTGTTGAGTGAAACCTAGAAAGTTATAATAAGTTGTAGTTAAGTTAATTGTACTGTTTTTTATTATTATTTTGTGTCAATTGTTAAACTTGAAAACGAAATGAGTGCATTTAGAGTCGGATTCAAATTAATTCGTCATGCTAATTGCTACCCATACCAGTTTCATTGGGAATTTTTACTTTAAACAGTCATCACCAAGGAAGCAAATGCAATAGGACCATAAAAAACTCAAGAGTAGACGGCTAGATCTAATAGATTGCGCCACAGCTTACAGCCTTCTCCCTCTTCTACCACCCTTTCTCCGGGTGCTGTCGGAGTAACATCCTCTGAGAAAATACAACAGTGTAAGGCTTCGACAAGAATATGCAAAACGTGGTTGTTTCTCAGCATTTCAAAAATACTTTCCAAATAATTGTTTATAAGAAATGGCCTTACCAATAAGGCCAATTTTCATTCCAGATCTAGCATGAGAGCAGACTGAGCACCTGGAATGAAAATTGTAAGGGTTTAGAAGATTGTTGCAAGCTTGAGACAAAGAGTAAAGTGTAAGGGCTAGGTACTCTCTGCTGCTCCTGCTCTTCTTGCCTTAATATTTATACGGCCATCCCAATTCCCATGTACCAAAGTTGTTGAGAAAGAAAGAAAACCCACTGATTCAAACATGTGTAGTTTCATATTACAGCATATAAGAGGTTTATTTGTTACTTTCTTTTCATGCTCTCCCCCTTAACAGGATAGCAGAGGATATAGAAAGATATTGATGAATCTGTTGGGATGAAATAGCAATAGGAAGACAAAGGATAAAAGTTTAGAGTCTAGGGACCATTTGTATAGTTTATCCAAAAGCTTAGTACTTTTCGATAAGTTTCTAAAACAAAAAAAGTTGACGACAAGAAAAGCTTGCTGAGTTCTTCCCACCGTTAATTCCTCCTTTCGTTCGCCGATACGGCGAAAACACCGTCCAAATCTAGCTAGACTTTCTCAGTTTAATTTTTGAAAAAATATACAAAATGTCGCAGCAACAATTCGGGAAATTAATGCCCAAGCTGGACCAACAAAGCACGAAACTCCCCAATTTAACGGTACTCCGTCGCATCGACCCTTTCGTCGAGGAAATTCTCATCACCGCCGCTCATGTCGCCTTCTATGAGTTCAATATCGACCTTAGCCAATGGGTAATGCCTTCATTTCCTATTATTTCTAAAGCTTTTTTGTTTAATTTTCTAAACACTGAACGTTTGCTTCTTTTTTTTTATTCAGAGCCGAAAAGACGTTGAAGGATCTCTCTTTGTTGTCAAGAGGTAACTTTGAAATTTCTTTTAATGATCTGTGCATTTTCAATTTCGTGTTTTTTTTCTTTCCAAATTTAAGATATTTATCCCGGTTCATAATTCAGGAATACGCAGCCTAGGTTTCAGTTTATTGTGATGAATAGACGCAATACTGGTTAGTTCCATGCTATTCTTGATCTCCTTGTATCGGTGTTTAACAATTGTATGCCTTCAACTTAAACCACTACAGAAATGCCTGATCCATGTAATATTTACTCTAAAATCATTCTTTTTTGCACAATTTGGTGAGAATCAAGATTAAACTAAGAAGCAGAATATTTTAAGCTTTAAGGAAGTTTTGTTTATTTCTTACTAATAAGCTTCAATGTGCCTTTGTTAAACAGATAATTTGGTGGAAAATCTCTTGGGAGATTTTGAGTATGAAGTTCAGGATAAATATCTGCTATACAGCAATGCTTCTCGGGAAATAAATGGTATTTGGTTTTATGATGCTCATGAACTGGAGGAGGTTGCAAATCTTTTCAGCAGGTACTGTTAGTTTTTGTCATTTGTTTCGCTTTGAATGTTTTAGGACAGAGGGCAAATGTATATATATATATTCTTTCTATTCCTAATTCCGGTCATTGGTTGTTTGATGTTTACGTATTTGTTTTTTTTTTGTGTGTGTGTTTGTATGATGAAAATTTTATGATATTTTTTTATTGTTTATTTGTTCCATTTTATTTGCGTTGTAATCTTCAGGATCCTTACTGCATACTCTAAGGTGCCCCAAAAGTCGAGGGTAACATCTGCAAAAGGGTAAGGGTTATGGTCCCCTCTTTTCTATTACATACGCTATGTTTCTTCATTTTCTTAAAATTTGCATTATGATTAGTTATCAGCATATGCATAATCAAATTGAATTCTCTTTATGGTTTATAATTGTGTTCTTTTTGAGTTTTTCAATCAAAATTAAAATTTTCAAGGACTAGAAATCACTTTATAAGAGATATTTTTTTCTTCTAAATTGCCTTAAGTTCACTATCATAGTGGACACCCATACCTTCATTTTCATCTACCAGATGGGTTCTGGATTTTTATGATTTTTTCAGGGCTGCATGTTGCTTTGGTTTCGTATAGTAGAAAATCCTGTTTTTGAGATTCTGAATGGTAAATGTTCCAATTGTGATGCCATTATATACTTTCTAAACTTGTAAGATATTCTGGGTTTCATTGTTTTTTTCTACTTTCCTAGTAACAGTATTGATCGCAAATGCAGTGAGTTTGATGAACCGGAGGCTGTCTCAACAATGGCAATCATGGATGGTCTTTTGGAGCCATCATCATCAACTGCATCCCATGCTGCAGATGTCCCTGATGACCCTGCCTTTGTGAATTTCTTCAGTGTATGCATTTTCCTAATTAATATTTCCTTAATGAAGTATTTTTTTCAGTGCATTCGATTCTGCCCTATGATTACATGCAATATGTTCCTGTACATATAGAAAATTGTGTCACCTTATGACTACAATTTTGTCCTTCCTGTCGGTTGCTTTGTCGCAAAGTGAGCTCTACCAAATCTAATTGTTTAATCAATCATGTTTATTATAAGCAGATGATGCCATCCTATCCGATGAATCATGTTTATTATGTAGTTAAGTATCCATGTTTCTTAGTCCATCCATCGCTTTACACATGTCCTAAGTTTATTCACTAAGATAAATAAACGAATGCTAGTAGTTTCCTTTATAATTTGTGCCCCTTTTATCTTATTAGATGTTGCTTAGTGACAACATTTATCATGGGTGTCTATATCTTTGTCCTTTTTTTACATGTTGCAGACAGCTATGACCATCGGAAGTGCATCAAATACAGCTAATTACAGACAACCATACCGATGTTCTGTTGCAATGCCTACACCTTCTAATCTAGTGATTGTTACTTCCCCTACAGTGCCAGCTTTACAACTACCATATCCTCTACGATCTTCTAGTTCGTTGATGCCACTATTTGATACCCCTGAATCGGGAAGCAATCATACTAATCTTGTAAAGCCCTCAACATTCTTTTTGCATCCTTCCTCTTCTCTGGAGATAGCGCCACCCTTCTCTGCATCTTCACCAACTGCTCCTCTACTCAACCCACCTCTGAGTCTACCACGCCTGCATGGTTCAACGTTGCTTCAACCTTTTCCACCACCCACCCCTTCACCAGCACTCACTCCTGCATCTGTTCCCGCTCAAAACTATGGATTATCTGTCAGCAGAGAAAAAGTTCGGGAGGCTCTTTTGGCTCTCATTCATGTTAGTTTACTATCCACCTGCAACATTCCAAATTAGACTTTGAGAATTCGGATTATGAAAGACCCTAGACTATAATTTCAGTTCATATTTTAAACCCTCGTTTATTCATCACCCCCCCTGCATCTAGCATCTAACCAGCATTGCATATGTTTCAGGACACTCAATTCATCGACATGGTCCACCGAACACTGCTAAATGCACATAATTCCTGACCCCCAAGTCGACAGTACCGGTTTTATAAATTATTGTTGGCTATAGTTTTGCTTTTCTGTCTATTGTTTAGCAGGTTTTGTTTGGAGTTTATATGATTCTAATTCTTTATCTGGTCATTATAAACCGAGTGCCTCTATATACTTGTTGATTATTGTTCCTGGGTCAATAAAAACTGATACAGATAGTATTCGATACCGACTGAAACATCTATTTTGGTATTTAAATATTGATGCCACATTTTCCCGAGTTATGTCTCCGAGATCTTCACCAAAGAAAATAAAATCTGAAGTTTTTCACAACATTCAACACAACCAGTGAAGATCAGTCGGAAGCAGTGGTTTACAAACTTAGATTTGCTGAAGTGCCTTCCCTTCACAACGAGGCCCTGCCAGACAGATGGTGATATTACGACACTGAATACCATGGGTAGTCATGATAGATTAATCATATGTTTAACCTACACAATTGGTTAAGGATTATTGAATTTTGCTATTTGTAATTTGACGGTTTAGTTATAAATTAATCTATAACTTTATTATAATTTTTTAATATATTTACTGATTATTTTTAAAGAATAATATAATTGTTTTTAATAAATATTATATTAAAATATTTATAAAAATACCTAAATAAAGATATTATAATCATTTATGTCATAATTAAAAAAAATTATATACGAGTATAAAATTTTAACATAAGATAAAATATATAAATTTTATAATATTTTAAAATTTTAAATTTTATAATATAATATTATAATAATACATCAAAATTTAAGACATAAAAATCAACAAATTTTAAAGATAAATCCAATAAACATAAAATAATCATAAGGTAAATAAAATCTCTAGTAATTTGATAAATTTAAAAATAAGATTTAGAATTAATTTTTAGGTTAGTCATAAATTAAAATTTATAATCATAATTATTAATTATTTATTTTTAATGATATAAATAATCAGTCTATACAATATACTGAGCATATTACTCCACTTATGTACCTTTTGTTTCATACATCCCAGAGGACGGAATTTGTGTTCCTTCCGACCGACAAAACTCGAGTTATGTGTCGATGACACATCCCTGGCATCAGCAGGCATCAGGCAGCAGCCAGTAGGTGCACTATATATTTCAGTACCTGCAAACATTAAAAGCCTCTCAAAGTTAGAGCATACAAAGATCATAAAAGAAAGGCACGTGGCATTTTCATTCATGGAAAAATACTCAAACCAAACAATAACGACATCATTGAAGGAATACGAATCTTTTATTTTTTAATCTTTTATTTATATTTTTACACTAAAAATTTATACTTAAAATTTTAAAATTAAATTTAAGTATGATATGACATATTTATTTGAAAACATTAGAGTCATCTACTAATAAATCTCATGATAAATTTTATTTATTTAACAAGTAGTACAAATAGTACCTTTTGACTTTTCTCCCACACAAATGTAAATTTATAGCGGAAGTTGAGAGTTTAATACCCTACGGACTATTTACTGTTACATTTAAGGTCAGATACGGTCATTGGTAAATTTACTGGTAAAATAACAGAAGGCTGCCATTGGTATATATAGTAAGCTCAACCCTGGCAATTGGCAATTGGCAATTGGGTGCTTCAACGAAAGGCTGCTTCTGAGTTCTGTCAAAGGTGAAATATGTTTTTTCCTTCTTTCAATTTCTTGTTTATTTGTTTTCACATGATTGGTTCATCGATGTCTAAACAGGTGGAAGATATACGATATTTTGTTAAAAAATAATCATGAGTCGAAGATCGAGCAGTCCGAAGCTGGAGTTGGTGATGAACTCAACACCAGCTAGGGTGGATAACCCACAAGTCGGGTTGCCAGACGTGTCGGTTTCCTCTTCCGAAACAATGCCGGAAAGCTCGTGTCTATCTTCTGATCCCGACGAGGATTTGACATCTGTGTCGGTTATTTGTCCTGAAGTAACGCCGATGTTGCTGGTGGGATGTCCTCGCTGCCTCCTGTATGTGATGCTATCCGAGGTTGATCCCAAGTGCCCTCAATGTAAGAGTACCGTCTTCCTTGATTTTCTTAAACAAGAGACCGCCAAATGGTCAAGGAACAGAAGATGAACGAAACTCTAGCTAGCCTCTAGGGTTCTTGCGAACACCCTCAATCGAATAAACTTTTTGGATATCTCAACTTTGATTTGTTTAAGTACGATTCTGTGTTGTCTGAATGACTTCACCCCGAGCGCTGGTTTTTGTTTGTTTTCAAATTTATATGTCCATGACTCTGTTTGTAATAAATCTTTCCACTTTTGTGGCTTGAGTTTCCGGTTGCAGCTACAGAAGCCAACCCTGAAGAGACAGAGAAAGCCAACGGTAGACAAGTCGAATTGCTTTGTTTTAAATACAGACACCACTCCGAAATATCAAAACTATACATCACGGGTGTTTAAATATTAGTACCAAATGACTTGTATTTATAGTATTTAAGTGCCAATAAAACCAATGATCAATAACTTATCATATGATAGTTATCTGATTTATCGTTTGTTTATATTTTTATCTTTTAAGTTATTTGATTAAATTTTTATTTTTTTCTTAATACAATCTTATTTTTATTATTTAGTTAACTAAGGTTACCTCTTTGATAGTTTTGAGGTAAATTCAAAAGAAATGGATTAGTTTAAGTTTATCTCTTTGTATTGGATTGTATCTAGTACAAGAAATTGATTATTTATTTGTATTAATTTTAATTAATTTATGTTTTGTCAATTCAAAAGAAATATCCGAAAAAAAGAGAAAATTGATTATATAAGGAATAGAGTGGAATGAGATCATATTCTATATTACATTATATCTATTATGTGAGATTATAACATGTCTGTAATATTGAATGGAAGTTTTTTGTTCTTTAATAATTTTATTTATATTCTACGTTAAAAAATATTTTTTATGAATATTTTTATATACCACAATCAAGTTTAGAATTTAAAGTTAGAATTTAAGAATTCTAAAATAAAATATATTTTTAAGATGTATGATATGGAGTTTAAGATTTAAAATTTATGGTTAAGATTTTATTTTACTTTTATATTTTATAGTGTTAGAATCAAAAAAGTAAATGATTTTTGTTATATAATGTTACCAAACTCAACATTAGGGGTGTTCATTACCGGGTACCTGGTTTTCGAGTCACAAAAAATCGGCCCGTGTCCCGACCCATTTAAATCGGGTATTTATTATTATGTACCCATAAAACCCGGGTACCCGACTAATCAGGTAACAGGTACCCGGTTCATAATTTTTATTTTTATTTTATTTTAAAATTAAAAAAATTACATATTAAATATGCAAGTTTTAAAAATTTATAATACAAAATCAAACATAAAAATGAGTGATTTAGAGTTAGTTTTAGAATATTTGAATATCTATATTTATTAAATTTTATCACTAAAATTACATAAAAGTATTAATCCCGTTTTTTCTTTCGGTATTAGTAAATTAATAAAAATATATTTAAAATTTTTTAAATCTAAAAGTATATAATACAAACCTAGAACTAATTTAGAGATTTAAATTTAATTTTAAGTATAAATATTAAACAAATCTAAAATAAAATATAATTTAAAACTAAAAATATATATAATAAAACTAATCGGGTCAGATCAGATATCCAAAAATTTAAAATTTTTGGCCCAAGTCTGGCCCATTAATTCTTGGGTCGAATACCCAACCCGGCTGAATATTTTTTCCCCGAAAATTATCCAATATTTTTGTTTCGAATCATCGGATAGTCGGATCGAATAATTTTAAACACCCCTTCTCAACATTATAATTTAATACCACACTTTTAAGATTAGTGAGCACTAAATTCCCCTCCCTACATGCGGATGACCTATGCACCAACCCTAGCTAGGGACAAGCATTTGGAAATGAATATGAGTTTTATATAAGAAAAATATTTGGGTAAATTAAAAACAACTTTATGAGCATAATGAAAACTGTAAAGGCAACGTGTTAATCACTGTCTACCTAGAGGAACAATCAAAGATAGATTTTAAGGCACACAACTGCCATATGGGGAAACTACTTTGTATTTTTTTATCTATTTTTTAATAGCTTCAATTACTTTTTAAATATAACAAAATAATAAGCAATTATATTTATAGATTCATCAAACTAATCATGTTTATTATCATATTTTTATTAGGTTCTAAATTTTAAATTTATTAAACGTATTTTTTTCTATTTTTTTTTAATCTTTTGAACAAAACTAAAATTAAAATTTATCGGTATATATACCTAGATCATATTATAAAAACCAACGCAAGAGAAAAATATAAAATAATTTTCTCTAAAAGAAAACAAAATTATATTTTATCGATGCAAAGAAATTAAATTTATTGTTATTTCACTTTTACGTATCTAATAATGTGGCGTGCGTATTGAATATTCACATGAGGTATTATCGGACAATATATGTAATGGTATTTGTTGGGCTTGAAGGGTTCGATGAATAACCGATTAAATTCGCCAAGTAATGAAGAAATGACTATTTGAGTGGTTTATTATGGAAGCAAAAATATAAATAATGAACACAATGATTTTAGAGTGGTTCGGCCTTCGAACAAGCACTTACATCCACTACCTTAGCTTCCTACTAAGGATTTCCAAAATTCACTAAGAATTCAACCTTTTAAGGAACAAATAGATAACCTTACAACATTGATTCACAACCCGAATCAAGCATCTAAAGTTCACAACCGAACTTTGGGAGATCACTCACAAAGAGATAAGCAAACTTGAATCCTTCTAATAAGGCTAATGTTTGCAACTAAGCACTCACCCAATCTTAAGACACTTGAGAATACATAAACATTGAGCTCACAAGTGTTGTTTACCCAAAAGATGAGAATTATGCTCTAAGACAATTTCTTGATCATAATGTTGTTATAATTGAAGCATTAGTCTTCTCTTGATACTTGAGGCTTCCTTTTATCATCATAAGTGCGTTTCTAGCCGTTGGTGACCGTTGGGATTGATTTGGAGCCATTTGGAGCTTGTTTCAAGGCATATTTCTGTTTATGGTACAAGAGGTATCGATACCCATGACACTGGTATCAAAACACCTACTTTGGGAAATAGCCTTTGAACCTCCATTTAAGAACAAGTATCAAAACTGGTATCGATACGGCTCCTAGCCGTTGAGGGTTTCGTAAAATAGTTTATGACCGTTAGTGGTGTATAGAAACTGGCATCGAAATCAAACATCACAATGGTGAAAGGGTATCGAAACGGGTATCGATACGATTTTGATTTTGCCTTTGAAAACATGACGGTATCGAAACTGGTATCGAAATGCTTGGGTTAAAATCACTTCTTTGGCTTCTTTAAATTATTTAAAACATATTTAAAAACTCTTAAAAACTTCTTAAATATATTTTCAAGTTGTTTGGACACAAGAACCATTTTTGAATTTTTTTAAATTAGTGTAAAACTATTTTTCAATTATTATATCAAAACATTAGTTCTACAATCTCCTCCCTTTTTGATATAATAAAATCAACTTGAAAAATTGTTTTTGAAGTTCCCCTTTGTGAAATAAACTTTGAATAAGAGAATTAAAGAATCAAATCATTTAAAGTTCCCTCTTATCCATTTGAGAGTCTTTGAAAAGCAATTTTTAACAATATTATCCCTCTTTTTGTTATATAAAAATGATTCAAAACAAGTTTGAAAAATCTTTAAAGCTCATAACATAGAAGAATTTTAAAATGTCAATTATTTAAAATAAAATATCAAAACTTAGTTTATGAAAACAAAAGACTCCCCTTACTCAAGGCATCATTAAGTGTTAGTCCAACATATATGATAATCTAGTTTAAACAAAAGATAAACAAAAATAAAGCTAAAAACTAAATTTTACCACACTTGATCTCAAGTGAGGATGTGAAGCCTTCCTTATTCAAGTGTCCTTCTTGTGTGTATGGAGCTCCCCTTAATCTTGCACTTTATTGCTCATACCTCTATCACTTTGTTGCACTTTGGTATCCAAATTGCTTTAGAGCCTTTAGCATTATAAGCACATAATTTAGTCCCCTTAGGAATCCATTTTTCAATTTTATCCCTTTTAGTTGAAGTGATTAGTCCTTTAGGACCCAAACACTTCTAAAATATTTTCCATTTTCAAACCTAGGGATACTAGATTGTTTCAAATAAAAGTTTGATTTTCCCAAATTATTTTTGTAACGACCTGATTTTTCAGGTCAATATCGGATGTTGAATTGGGCCTTGGATCGTCAAGTTAGGTTTCGTGTTAAAGCTTGGTAGGCCTCAGTTTTGTCTTCTTAGGCCTTTCGGGTTTGTTATGAGCTTACTTGTTGGGCCTAGCCTTTGGGTTGGCATGGATGAAAAGATGTTAGTGAAGGGTAAATGAGTAATTTCCTTGCCCATTCACTTATGAACAACCCTAAAGAAAAAGGGGTCACATCTTTTCACCATCACTCTCATCATCTTCTCTTTTATTTCCCAACCCAAGTTAAAGGTGAAATCTTGTTAGCATGGAGTAAGAATCTTGTTTTGGCACTTAAGGAAGAGTTGTTCAATAGCTTCTAATCTTTGGTTCAAGGTGTATATCCTTTGGGTTGGTTGAGGAAGAGGTTTGAATTGTAAACACAAGGTTTGTAGGTTGGAAAAGCTTGAGGGAAGCTTAAATCTGGGTTTGTAGCTTGAGGTCAGTACATTTCTGACTCTTATACTTGACGTGCTTCATAAATTCGTGTCTTGCTTGATTTATTGTCTATTGAATGCTTGAAATGGGTGTTGTGATAGTTTAAAGCCCTAGAAATGATAGAATTTGTATTAGGTGTTTAATGGATGCAAAATTGTTAGAAAATTATCTCTTAAGCTTTCTTAAACTTGTAGAAACAATTTGGGACTCAACCTTTTAGGTTGGGTGAGAGTTCTTGGTGAATTTTAGACTTAGACCTGCAAATTCGTGCAGGGGTATCGATACATGGGTAGGGTGTATCGATACCCTGTAGGTAAAACTTAGGCTTGTGAGCAGGGGTATCCAACCGTGGTTTAATACCGACCCTTCTAGTGATATTCCCGATTCGATACCCGTATCAAATCGTATAAGCATTCTTCAATTGACCTTAGAATTGGTCAATGAGTATCGATACCCGTATCGAAACACCCTTATTTCAATACCCCTTGGAGGAGTATCGATACCTTTGAGTGATTTTGTGCAAGTTTTTAAGGGCAAGGTTGGAAAGCCTCAATATTACCCTCAGAATCCTATGGGTCGCTTAAGCTATAAAATGAATTATGAAATACATGGAATGAGTTTGATGTTCCGACACGAGATCATAGAACGATTAACTCAATAATAGACATATAACTTAATTATTATCATGTTTCACTAAGAATACCGAGTAGATTAGAATATAACGTGTGATCGGTATCGAGTGGTATCGATACTGCAACTTTGAGATATAGCTGTTGAACTTGCATTTAAGAACAAGTATTGAAACTAGTATCGATACCGCTCTTAACCGTTGGGGTTTTCATAAAAATGTTTATGACCGTTGGGGATGTATCAAAACCAAACCTCACAGTGGTGAAAGGGTATCGAAACAAGTATCGATACCACTGTGATTTTTCCTTTGAAAACATGGTTGTATCGAAACACCTAGGAGGTGTATCAAAACACCTGGGTTAAAATCACTTATTTGGTTTCTTTAAATCATTTAAAACACATTTAAAAGTTTCCAAAAACTTCTTAAATATATTTTCAAGTTGTTTGAATATAAGAACCATTTTTAAAATCTTTTCAAATTAATCCAAAATTATTTTTCAATTATTATATCAAAACATTAGTTCTATATATCGCACACTCAAAAAATCTAAGATGAAAAATATTTGGTTTCTGACCAAAAACTATTTGTAATAGGAAGAACTTATAATCATTTGTTTCCTTGATGCAAATTGGTGATACTACATGTAAAATAACATGTCATCAACATTATCAAGAACGTTTTTCTTTATAAGATAATCTAGAAAATATGCTCATAATTTTATCAACTGAGCAAGTAGCCTCGCAAACACCATGTTGCGGGTTAATAAAAAGGATACATATAACCATCTAGTCGATACATCGATTAAAATCGTAAAATATCTAGATAGACTGTAAGAAAGGTGTATGGGCCCATATATATCACTTTGTATTCGTTCCAAAAAATTAATAGATTTACACTCTATATCAATTGTTGATGATTGAATAATCAAATTACTTTCATAGCAAGTATCACATGAAAATTACCTTGAAGAAAATCTTAATTCTTCAATAAGTGACCACATAAAAGTGTCAATAAATTTTCGCATCATAATTGAATCGTGATGACCTAACCGGTCATGCCAAATAAAATTACCTATAAACATCTGGTTTACAATAGCATGAGCTTCAATTTGCACTAATTCTTTTGTAGTAAAATATGGATGAAAGTGCATATAATTTACAAAGATTTTCTTATCGCCTTGAATTATACTCGTAATATTGAGATAGTCAACATCCCCTTGACTAATATTTTCAATATATTTTTACAAATATCTTTAAAACTCAATAAGTCTCTTTGCGACTTCGACGAGTATAATGTATTGTAAATATGTAATATAGTTCCATTTGGTAATAAAATATTTGTTCAATCGGAGCTTTATGTGTGAAAAATTGAGTATGTTTTTCTAACATATCCTCATTTGTGATACTCTAGCATATAAAGAGTTTTATTCACTAATCATATAGTGAATTATCACGTTTATATTCACTTCAAGGAATGAAAAAAATTCAATAATCTCATCAAATAAACATCATGCTTGTATAATCGCATGGAATAAACATCATGCTTGCATAATCGCATAGAATACACATCATGCTTGAATAATCGCATGAAATAAACATCATGCTTGCATTCACTTCCAAGAATGAAATAAATCCAATAATTGCATGGAATAAGCATCATGCATGCATTCAATTCAAGGAATATGTAACACCTCAAAATTGGGCTTATAAGTTAGTGAGTTGGTTTAGTTGGTTTGGCCTAGTTCGGGATTAAGTACTTAAAAATTTGTTTTTAACCGAAATAAATTATGAAAAAATATTCTAAAATCCTTATTTAATATAAAATTAACTTTGTTCAACTTAATTTCAAAAATAGACCCTCGAACCTTTAAAATTTTAAAACTAGTGACTATTTTGTAAAAATTAAAAACTTAAGGATAATTTTATAAACTAAGTCAAAACTTTAAATCTTTAAGGGGATTTTATTCAATCCAAATTATAATTTATTTAAACTTCCATAGTCTTATTTAAATAGAACTTAACCCAAAATTTTAATAACAATCCAAATTACTATATTTAATTCCTAAAAACCTATTTTATATTAAAACCTAAACCCTTATTTTATTATTTTCGTTTTCCCTCTTCTCAAGGCTGATAATGGTCTTCTTTTCAAGTTAAATTTAATTTTTTTCATTAATTTTCATTCTAATAATTATTTATAATTTTTCTTTTTTCAAAAACATTGTTTTCCACTTGTTTTTCTTCTCAAAAACCATGGAAGTTGGTTGGGTCAGAATTGAAGGTAAAAAAAATTCAATCTTCTGATTTTAAAAGGTTCTTTATTGAAATTACCAAGTTATTGGCTTGGTAAAAATGTTTTTACTCTTTTGGTTTAAGAAAATCGGTTTTTGATCAAAATCCATAATTTTTATTCAAGAGTTTTACTCACTATTTTTGGGTCTTAAATTATTGGTTTAATCATAATAGAATATTTATAATGTGTTTTTAAAGTCCCTAATCCCGGACTATAGGTTTAGGAGAAGTTTGATAGTTTTCAAAAAGTTTTCGGTTAAGGTTTTGATAGGTTAAGGGTTGTTGTGTGAGAGTCCGACTTGGGGTTTTTGTGTGCGATTAGGAGCAATAAATCCTTAGTTTTTGATGGTTGAAACACGACAAGAAGTTGGTGATCACGTAAGATGAAATTTTGGATCGAATCGGTGACTTGTCGGACAAGAAACGGTTATTAGTGAGTGAATTATGAGGGCTGTCAATTCGTTAGGGTTTTAAATATGTTTTCAAAGGTTTGGAGTGTAGGGAAGGTGTAGAAAAACTCCTTATACTCGGAAGTAAATTTTAAGTATTATTTTCTTAAAAGTTTCCATATTATGCCTTGTTTTTACACATTTATTTGTATGCTCTTATTGTGTTATGCATATGTGATTATGCATGTATTTTAATGATCATAAAAATATTTTTACAAAATTTTTTATATGTATATGATTCTCCCACGGTTCTGTTTTGAAAACATGAGAAAAGTAGTTTTTACCGGTTTATACAATTAATGCATGTATTGGTGGGATGCATGAGTTTATTTCATTGTTTTTAACTTGAAACTTAAGCATTGGTTTTTGATAATGTATTGGCTAGTTAAGTGATGAACCTTATGGGATAAGTTGATCGATCAATAGTGTCTAAAGTGCACTATAAATATTCAAAAGTCGTACATGTTAAATTCCTTGTGTGTTGCATTTTGGCTTTTAGTCTAATATTATATGATGAGAGTGGTACTGTCACATCCGGGTTGATAGGAATGATACTTTCATCGGACACCAAGGTGAGAAATTCATGTTGATCGATCAACATGCGCATGCTCTGCGAGTGGTACTAACATGCGGTTGCACCAATATATGTTTTTATTTTTCAAAGGTAAGTGTCATGATAATACATGTTTGCATATGAAATTATGCATGTGATTTAATACGGTTTTGTGCATTATTATGCATGTGATTTAAGCATTGCTATGTTGTTAGCATGTAAGACTTGAGATTTGTACATTGAGATGTATGTGTAAGCATTGCTATGTGGGTAGCATATAAGACTTGTGTATTTATTTATAAAGTATGTGATTTCAAAGATATATTTTTTATTATATTTTAATGATGACATTGTAAGCCATGGTTTGAAGACACTTAATAAGTTTTTTTAAAAAGTGACATTGTTAGCCATGAACATTTTTTTTATAAAGAGCATGACATATGTTTTAAATTGAAGAAGTCGGTTTATTATAGATTGCATTGCAAGGTATTTTTAAATTGTAATAATTAATTTTATCCGGGGTTTAAAACCCGGTTTTAAATTTTATTTCTTTTTGAATAGTGGGCTACTGTTTAAAATTAGATTTAGTTATAATTTAGCTTTTGTTTTGTTTAAACATTTCTTCCAAATTCAAAATACACTCTTTTTATCATAAAAAAATATATTTAATTTTATTCTTTTATATATATTTGCATTTATTTATTTTAGACAATATATATATGTACATATATCATTTCCTTCGACTTAAATTAATTAATTAATTAAATAGGAAGATAATTAGTAAATAATAGTATTTAAATCTTATGTCTCGGATACACTAAAGAGGCTGATGTTTTGACGTACCATGATGTTGGCCTAGAGAATGTACCTTGGCATCGAATTCATGTGCTATTTAAACCTAGAATTTTGATAAAATAAGTTAGGCTTAGAATTAAATAAAATTGATAGGTAGAACTAGTGACATTAGTAACTTAGGTTTTAACACTTAATCAATGGAGCCTTTGTAGGATTAGAACTTAAAATGAACAAGATAAAAACGATCATGCATTTTATTTTAACCTTTTGAGGCGGAAGTTACATTCCTTTGAATTTGGGTGAGGTTTTCTATCTAGAGAACGTCTCGTTCAACTCAAGTTTAAAGGCGATGTAATTTCTAAATCAAAAGGATATCCCTGATTCAAATAATGTTCAGTTAACAATAGAAAAGTAAATTAATATCTATCTTCAAAGTATCAATGCCACGTAATTTTTTTTCAAGGTACCAATTTGGGCGTTTGTAAGGGTCATCCTTATACGTAACCGACTCCCGAATCCAAATATTTTTTTTAATGAATCTCTGGTTTGTGTTATGGTGTCTAGCCTACCTAAGTGGCCGGTGGAGACTCCAAGTCATTTTTCAAATTAAATTATATATTTTTAATAAAATTTGAGTTTTTCAAGATTAAAATTGATAAAGTTTATATTTTTCGAGACCAACCGTCACGTTATTTTTTTACACTTATCGCGTTTTTAAAGAGATCGCGACACTTCAAAAATAAAAAATATATATAACATGTTTAACTTTAACTTTATTTCTTTCTCTTTTTTTCGTTTGCTTTTATTATTATTTGTTCTTACGATTCTTATTATTATTATTGGCTTTATTATTATTAATAATATTAATATTAATATTAATACTAATATTATAAGTTAAATAAACAAGAAATCATATTTTAAATTAAAACCCAAAAATATGTACATATCTGCTTTTTACGTTTTCTTTGTAAATATATATATATTGTTCACTTCTTTTTAAATTATTAGTATTATCATTATTATTTGAATTTTATTATATATTTATAACGGATTATATAAATAATAATAATGAACCCTTTTTTATTAAACAGTCCATTATACATTATTAAGACCCAAAGAATAAAATACATCAGCCCATACACTTTTAAATTATAGAAGTCCACTTATAATTAAAATAACAAGCCCAAATCAGGCCTAAACCCTTAGCCATGTCATAACAAAAACACTAGCTAACCACCTCCTTTGTTTTACACAGTTGGCCGCCCACCGTTGGATTTAATCTGGATCCAACGGTCCAGATTAAAGCAGAAGAGTCTAATGGTCTCCTTGCACGCGCCTACGCACCGAAGTTTACAGTTCCCACGCGCATGTGACTCTCACGTGGTGACCATTCGAATACCCGATTGACTCTTTATTTTCTTCGGTCGTCGTCCGACGCCTCTCCGATGATGGTCCTCCACGATTTCGGCAGCCACGTACAAGCAAAAACAAAAAAGAGCGTTAGATTATGTAAGGGATTAAGCATAAAATGTCAGAAATCAGAGCCAATAATCCGATAATTTTTCAGTGATTTCAGAGTACGAAATCAGCCACCAACAAAAAAGATTTTAGCATTTCAGAGGCGCACCAACATGCATCAGATATTTCAGAAGCAATACATCCAAAAAAATCAGAGCTAATAGCAATTAGAAGCATTTTATTTTTCGATTATAATCGGCTATAAAAGCCAACGAAAAATACATTGTAGAGGGGTCCCTTTCCACGATTTCAATCAATACAAAAGGAGAAATTTTAGAGGTAATATCCTCCCGGGTTCCTTGCATGCAATAATAAAAAAGTTTAGGGTTTGTTTTTACCTTGAGAGGGTACACCGCCCGTTTCTCTTTCCCTTTTCTTCGATAGCCAACAAGCCTCGCACTCCTAGGGTGTTGCTGGTAAGTCGAAGGAAAGAGGGATCTTGTCTCTTCTGTTTTTCGTTCGTAACAGAAGAGAAGCCCTTTTTTCAGATCTTTCTTTCGGTTTCGGTTTTTAGAAAAAGGAGTGGACTTTCAATTTTGGTTTTGAAAACGAGTAAAAAAAGAGGTGGTTTTTAGGCTCGTCGACCATCGTACAGTGACCGGCGTGGCAATTTTCACGGCAGAGCCTCGCCGGTTTCTGTATTACACGGCGATGTTCTTCAAGCAATAAAGAACACCTTCTTGTTTTTGGGTTCTTTTGAAGAACAACAAAGAGAAAAATGGGGTTTGGTTTTGGTTAAGAAGAAAATAATAGAAGGGGAGAGTGTTTTAAAATCAGTTTGTATTATATACTTTCCCCATATTTTAAAAATGGTCTCATTACTCCATAAAATCCTCCGCATTTTAAAAACTATGCTCGAGGTCCTTTCCAAGTTATTTGGCTTTGCAATCTCGTTCATATCTTTTTTCTAATCATCCATTTGAAAGTGGTTTTATTAATTTCCAGTTCCTCCGTGTCTTTGGATGATCTTTCAGCCCCCTCCTCGCTTTCAAATAGCATTTCGAGGGTCAGAATATTTTCCAATCTCTTCATTTTGGTCCTTCACATGTTGTTTTTATTTTATTTTACTGCATATACTTTTTTTATTTCTTTTTGTTATTGTTTTTTGTTTTTACATATATTTAATTTACACCATGTATTTATTTTCTGTTTTACTTGTATGTTTATTTATTTTGCTTTTTATTTTTATTATATCATGCACTGCTTATTATTTGTTTATTGTTATTGTTATTCATGTGCTTATTTGTTGTACATATTTTATTTTATCATGCTTTGTATTTATTTATTTATTGCTAATGTTTTTATTTTTGTACATATTATGCCATGTTGTCATCTTTATTTGCACATTTTTTATTTATGTGTTCATGTACATACCTCTTTTTCATTTATGTCAAGTATATTATATGTGTTTGTTGTTCTTATTTTATGACATGTTTTTTTACATTTATATACTTTATTTTATTGTATATTTATTTGTATATATTGTTTTATTTTGCCTAAACCACATCCAACCATTAATTAATGAATCTAATAATTACGTCTTTATTCGGTTGTAACGGGCCCGCCCTCAAACGTAATATCGGAGGTGTAAGTATTTACCTTCGAATAAAGACACGGTAAAATTAAAATAAGTTTGAATCTTTAAACAAACTTTAATTTAAATGTCACTTTAAATCATAAAAATCGAAAATTAATTAAGCGATTATTTTGATAAATGTGTCAATTTTTGGCATTTTTCAATGTTAACCTCGTTTTAAACCGTAACCGACTCTCAAACCCAATTTTAAAGAATCTCTGATTTTTTTGATGTCCGATCTACCAAAAATGATCGGTGACGACTCCACCTTTTTGAACCCTTTTTTAAATTCTTTTTAATATCAATTTTCAAATTCCTAACCTAATTTCAAAATTACTCTTTTTAATATCAAAAGTCTCAGTTTCTAAATCATTTCAAATTTTTAAAGTATTTTTTCAAACCCTAATTTTGAAATTCTTTTTTTAAATTTTCAAGTTTTTGACAAATTTCTAAATTCTACCTTTTAAATCCCTAATTTCAAACTCCAATTTTAACACCTAATTTTCACTAGTGATCCCCTTTTTATTACACTTTTAATTTTTTAATTATTTAAAGGGTTGCTACACAAATGAATTTTAAATTTGTTTTATTCCCTCACTAAACTTTATGCTTAACCTTCTCTTTTACCTTGCAACGCATGATATATATGTTGATGCAGCAAGGGCAAGTAAGGATTTTATGTAATCGTCAAGTATGAGTTCAAGTATGTCTTTTTTGTAATTTTAGTAGTAGTGAGAGAGCAATGGGGATGGATTACCATGTTAATATTATTGATATGATGATCAGACTTGTTGTAGTTGTATGCTTATATATATTTGACGTTTATCAACATTGTTATTGCTTAAGATATGGCTTAGTGAACCTATGTGTTTTTGGTTAGTTTGGCTTTATTACTATAATTGATACACATTTATGTTAATGAGGTATTTTGAGATCCATTATAGGTTAATTTTAAAGTATGATATATCATATTTGTTATTGTTAAAGTATGCTTATAAATTATGCGTTTTACGTGTGGAATTAGGTGATTTTGCAACTAGGGATGATGTTCGAAGTGGAGATTACGCCAGGGTCTTGTATGCATCTAGAGAACCTAAACTTGTTTGGTTAAATTAAGACTCGCTTCACATCTCTTTCCGCTGCAAATGAACTCAGTCCTTGTATGAACATGTGAGATCTAATTAAAGCATTTAGATAAGATAAAAGAAAAAAAAAGATCGTTTATCAGCGCGAGTCTTCGGATTAACCTCGGTATTCCCCGTGTAGCTCGTTCGAATCGGGTGACATCTAGACCGGGTCGAAGGGGTTACAAAATGCCTCCCATAAAAATTCTTGGATCAAGATGATTTTCGTAACTTAAACTTGGGAGAAGTTTATAGTCGAGTTTTTCGACATAAAAATAGTATTGGTTTCAAGCAAATATAGACTTTATAATATTCAAACTATTAAATAATAATTGATCAACCAATATATATACAACACATACAAGGAACAAAAATTTAATCTTTATACGCGGCGTTGTTAAACCAGTCCACAAGGTCCTTTAAAAAGAACCTCCTTTGAGACTAATAGCCTCGCAAAACGGGATGTCCAACCAATATACTCAGATTAAACCAACATAACAAAGAACATATTAATTAATTAAAGGTTTAATATTTGTTTTAATATCATGCAATACTTAGAACATGATTAAAAACATAAACTTTCATCGTAATAATAAAATAAACAAATATTGATTATAAATAAAGAAAAAAAATCTCATATTAAATAAGTAAAATATACCGAATTTTTCATTAATTTGAATATATGGTAGATTTAGTTACCAATATCTTGTTAAAATATTTTTCGGGAATTGTCGACAAGAACTACGGTAATTGAACCACTTTATCGCTACACAAACACCAAACAACCAAAGATTTTTAATAAATTAAAAATCAAATCAAAGATCAAGAGAGAAAAATAACCGATAATTAAAATATAATTGAGGGAGAAAAACTTATCTTTGATTTATGCCAGTAAGAAATTCTTTTCAATAACTCTTTCAAGATTCAAACGACAAACACTTTTGTTGGTTAGAGTCTCGTGTTGATAACGTTTTATGAATGAAGTAAAATATAAAAACAAAGTAGGAGAACAAAGATAAGAGACAAATGAGAGATTTATATTATATTTTCAAATTATGGTTGTGTACAAAGCTTTAGCCAAAAGTCTATATTTATAGACATAAGTTGAAAACGCTAATTCTTCCAATGAGTATTAAACCCTAATAATAAAACCTATTAAAATTTAATTTAATACATAGATATTCACCATAAATAATATATTCACAATAAATATCTAATTTTTTAAATATTAATTTGGATATGTATACGTGGAAAACTCGCACAAGATCAACTTAATCTTTTTTACTTTGAAAAGATAAATTTATATTGGCTTGCATTATATGTATAATCAAATGGTGTTTTAAATAAAAATGTTTACCTAAAACTCTTCATTTGCCAGAATAATTATGTAAATGCTGACGAGGATAAATTTAATATGGGAGGGGGTTAATCTTTCAAAGTTCAACCCTCCCTTGCCTTAAATACATTTAAGAATTTAATTACAACACATGTCCTTAAATTATTGTAACTATTTTAAATTAGTTTCTGAATTTTTAATGTTTTAATTTATTTTTAAGTTATAACTCACATTCTAAATTAATTAAAAAATTAAATATTTTAATTTTATCCTTAAATTATAACTCTTGTTTTAAATATATTCTAAAATTTTAAATAATTTAATTTTATCTTTAAATTATCATTTATACCAATTTATATTATTTCATGATTCAAATCAAAGTTTACAACATTTTTATAATGGTTTTGTTAATACAAGTGATTTAAAACGAGGATCACAGTTTTAAATAAAATTATAAATTTCAAAAGTTTAAAGATTGATCTTATATAAGAGTCATATTTAAAAGTAAAACTAAATATTTATAAATTTTAAAGATTAATTTAAA
Source organism: Abelmoschus esculentus (assembly GCA_035048815.1). Lineage (NCBI taxonomy): Eukaryota > Viridiplantae > Streptophyta > Magnoliopsida > Malvales > Malvaceae > Abelmoschus > Abelmoschus esculentus. The sequence continues at coordinate 11,340,808 of JAUCBN010000007.1, read as the reverse complement.
ATGAAAATTAAATATTTTATACAATTGACTCTATAATTAAGTCTATTATAATAAGTCTATCTCGTTTCTTGTATTCACTTTTTCTTTGAGATGTTTGATTAAATTTTACAAATTACTAAAACAGTTATCAAATATAACATCGTTTTATAATTATACATAGTATATACAAATAATTATACATAAGAATAAATAAATATATTTCTATTCTATAAGTGAACACAATATTTCTATACAGAATTGCACATTTCATAAAAACTCGTCTATCCTTTTATACAAATTTACTTATTTGAATCTGTATTCTTATTGTACGAATTGTTCTACAAAAATACAAATTCTGAACTACCACAATTTATATACCCCTCCTTTTCTTAAATCTAACAAGGAGGCCGCCTCTCATCTTCAAAAGTAATGATAACGTGTAAGGAGGGTCCATCATTTTCTCTGAAGTTGCACCACCATCAACGGCTACGATCTCGAATTCACGCATCAGAGCCACCACAATCGTCTTCATCTGTACAAAGGCCATTTCTTTCCCCAAACACGTCCTTGGCCCGCAGTGAAACACCGGGAATTTGAACTGATCCGACGGCTTAAAAACACCAACACCGTCGCATAACCATCTTTCGGGCTTAAATTCCCTACAATCGGGACCCCACACAGTAGCCATCCTCCCCATCGCGTAGGCTGAATAATCAGCGAACCATCCTTTCGACACGTGGGTACCATCAGGCCAAACGTCATCATCCACCGTAAACCTCGAATTGATCGGCACCGGAGGGAACAATCGGAGAGACTCCGATAGTGCCGCGTGTAGATAATTCAACTTTTTTAAGTCATCGTAGGTGAAGTTGGAATCCAGTTCCGACAGTTCATCGAGAATCAAACGCTCGCAACGAGGATGTCCGTTGATTAGCCAGAAGAACCAAGTCAACGCCGTTGACGTTGAATCTTTACCGGCGAGGACAAAGCTTATGACTATGTCTCTCAAGAATTTCCTTCTCGTTTCTTCATCTTCAAACTCCATCTCCGATGATGTTTTCGACATAAATCTCGACAACAAATCTTGGTTTTCTTCAATTTGTTCTTCGTTCTCTTTGGATTTGATGATTTCGAGAGCGAAATCGTTGACTATACCGATTGCTTCTTTCAATCGCTTCTCCGACCCAATGTTCAGTAACCTCTGGATTTTCCAAACGGCGGGAATCGGATTAAAGAATCTGGAAGGACAGATTTCAACGGCATCATCAAAAGCTTTGGCAAAAGCAAACACAGAATCAACATTATCCAGAGATGAAATCTCGACTCCGAACGCAACTTTACAGATATTACTAAACGTGAATCTCTGGAGAATCTCTTGAAGATCGATGGCTCTGTTTTCATCGGAAGCTTTTGAGAAACGAGGTATGAGGTTGTGAGCGAGTTGTGAACTCACCACATCGGAGATGAAGTGTTTGAGTGACTTGGTTTTGAATTCGTGGCTCGAGATCTTACGCTGAACGGTCCAGAGATCTCCGTCGACGCCGAAGATGCCGTGGCCGAGGAGTTCGTGGAGGTGGTCGCGGAACCGGGATCCTTTGACGTAGTTTTGGAAGTTGATGACGAGGAGGTGTTGTACGTTGACGGGTTTGGCTGTGCAAACGCCGTTGGAGAGGTTGAGGAATGCGTTGACTTGGAGAGTGGACGATGGGGTTTCCGCCAGCATGTCTGCGACCCAATCGTGGAAGCGGTTTCGGTTTCGGATCAATCCGGGGAGGTTTCCGATGATGGGGTACGAGTGTGGAGTTGGGTTCCGGAGGTGATCTTGTTTTTTAGGTCTAAAAATTGTGACTAATATGATTGTAAGTAGACAAATGGTTGAAGCTATGAATGAAATGTTTGTATCCATGGTGTTTAGATGATCTAAGTACGACATTGTTGGAAAGTTTTTTTGCTTCTTCTTCTTCTTCGAATGGCTGAGGTGAAGTGGATGGAGAAGAAGATAAAAGAAGATCGAAGACCGTGGATATGCGTGAAAATGTTTCTAAATACTATTGACGGAAAATTCTAAATATAATCACTCAACTTTCTTCACATTTTTATTTTAGTCATTATTTTTTATAATTTAATAATTAAAATTTTAATTATTTCTATTTTAAGCATTAAGTGTCAAATTAAAAATGAAAAGATAAGATACTTTATGATTTAAATTACTAAGTTTAACATGTATTTTTATTTACATCACAAATCTTTAGAATTAAAGTATTTATTTGTTATTATTAATAAATTAAATCATTTATATTCATATCATTAACTAAGGTTAACGAAAAAATTAAATTTGATATTTTTACTTAATATATTCTTTATATGTTATCATCAAATAATATTTATTTAATTATTAAAATTAATATTTTAAAAAAATAATTATATAAATGTAAATGACTTAATTTATGAATAATTAAAATTAAATGATATAATTTAAATAAATTAAATATTTGTGAAGTAAACAAAATAAATTTTAAATTTAGTGATCTAAATTGTAAATTACTTTAAAAAATTGACATGGTAATCCTGTATATGTGCTGTTGTAGATGTTTTTGGTTGACATGATATGCACAATACCATAAGTTATATAGTTTTATTATATATCACATCGACACGGAACCAACATTTTCTTATTGTTTTCTTCGATCACTAATACAAAAATAAATTTGTTTTATTGTATTTTATCTCACTATCAATTTAATTTTTTTTAAGAATTATGAAATTTAAATCACTTGAATTTATAATATCTAACACTCAAGTAATATAAAATCACAATATACACCCTGTTTCCTTTTTCTTCATCTCCCCCACATTGGGGTTTTGAAAGAAATATTTTATTGTCGAAAAATCGAAAGGATTTCGTAATTTTCTTTTAAAAAGTTTAATCATAACACCGATAAATATTTAACGGTAAAATAACTAAAATAAAAGTAAATTAAAAATTTAGTGATTAAATTAAAAGATTATAAATTTTAGTGACCAAAATAGGAGTGTAAAACTTTAGTGACTAAAATAGTTGGAATTATATTTTTTTTAACTAATAACAATAACTAGTTTTATTGAATAAAAAAGAGAAAATATAAAAATTAAATGTATATTTGGAAGCAAGAATCCTTTATATATCAAAAAAATTAAGAAAAAAATCGAAGACATTTATATTTGACCCTCGCCCGAGTACAAATAATATATGATTCCACTATTGAGTCCGCTCTATACATCAAAGAGGCATGTTCAGAGCTTCTCAAATCACTTGTTGCTTGAGAGTACTGAAGTTTTACCTCATTGAACAACTCAGTATGATCAGTAGATGGCAATTGTTCCAAAGTCGCCAGAACTCGGAACCAGAAACAAATATAACTCATGAAACGATTCCCTTATGATTTATAAACACCGAGTTGCCTCGAGTGCTACAGTTCCAGATGTTCGATGTTCTCTTCTGTTAAAACACCACCTTAGTCTATGCCAGATACAAGAGCTTCCATCATCATGACATCTTTTTCCATGCAACTGTTGAGACTAGATAGACATTCATACATGATCTTTGCTTCTGGGTGTGAATTATCTTCTACGAAAAAAGGTCGGATCCTCTGATCGACCTTGATCCAACTGCAACCAGGGTTCTTTTTCAGTCCTAGCTCTTTCATCTTTAGTCTCACCTCGCGTACTTTGCTCCATTTCTTGGCTGAAGCATACATATTTGACAAAATGATATAGGTTGATGAATCATTCGGATCTTTCTCAATAAGCATTTCAGCAATTTTCTCCCCCAGCTCTAAACACCTGTGCAAACGGCACGCAGACAATAGTGTGCTTAGCAACTCAATGTCCTCTCTAGTTTCCGGGGTACTCTGGAGAATCTCATATGCTTCATGTAATCGACCAGCACGTCCAAGAAGATCGATCAAACATGAATAGTGTTCACATTGAGGTTTAATATCATACTCACTGGTCATTTGATTGAAATAACAACGACCCTCGTCAACTAATCCCCCATGGCTACAAGCAGATAAAACCGCAAGAAAAGTAACTCCATCTGGTTTTGCATTGGATTGCAGCATTTTATCGAAAATATCCAGAGCCTCTTGAACTTTACCGTGGGATCCATAAGCAGTGATCATAGAAGTCCAAGACACAAGATCCCTCTCTGGTAAAAAACGGAAAATTCTATACGCTTCATCTACGGCACCACATTTTGCATACATGTCTAGGAGTGTCCCCATAACTACTTCATTTCTCTCCAACTTGTTCTCAAGTATAGAATTATGAATCTCCTTCCCTTTTCCTAAGGCAGTCAATTGTGCACAAGCTGCTAAGATGCTAGTAAATGTTACCTCATCCGGAATTATACCAGCTTTTACCATGCTATCGTAGATGCCAAGGGCTTCGAAACATTTTCCGACAGAGACATACCCCGAAATCATAACATTCCAAGATACTACATCTGTCTTGGGCATCAACTTGAAGACATTTTCAGCTGAATATACATTTCCACATTTGAAGTATAGATCAATCAGGGAATTGTTAACAAAGATATCAGTTTCTATCATGCTTCTTAGCATATAACCATGTATAAATTTTCCATATTGAAGCTGGGTCGATCTCGAACAAGCCATTATTATGCTGCTTAAAGTAGTCAAAGAGGGTTCAATCCCTTCCATATTCATCTTCTTAAAGAGTTCAATGCATGACTGGCTATCAGCTATTGAACTGTAACCGGCAATCATGGTATTCCAAGTGACCACATTCTTTTCTTGTATTTGTTCGAAAACCACCCTGGCCATCTCTATACGATCACATTTCCCATACATATCAACAAGAGCAGAACCAAGAAAACCATCCAAAACAATCCCTTTTTCAACCAATTCTCGATGAATCTCCTTCCCTCTTTCCAAATCCATAAGCCTCGCACACGAAGAGATGATAATAGTAAGCGTTACTAAATTAGGCTCGAACCCGGCCTCTCTCATTTCCTCAAACAATTCCAACGCCTTTTCAGCTTTGCCATCCTGATAATAACAAGAAATAACAGTGTTCCAACAGGCGACGTCTCTCTCAGTCATTTCATCAAACACCTTGGAGACCTCATCAAACATATTACACTTGGCATACATGCCGACAAGAGAGCTTCCAACAAAAACGTCAGATAAAAACCCAATTTTTATCAAATGGGTATGGATCATTTTACCACACGCAACACTCCCCAATCCACCACAAGCCTTAAGCAAACTCGGGTACGTGAAACCATTGGGTTTCAAAAAAGGGTATTTCCATAACTTATCAAAGAGCTGGAGAGCTTCAACGAACATGCAACTCTTAGTGTAAGCAGCTATGAGGGAATTCCATAAAGAAACGTCTAATGGGTTGTGGATGGTGTCGAAAACACGACGAGCCGAGCGATGTAAACGGAGAGAGAAATAAAAATCGATGAGGGTTTTGCATAAAGCAATGTTGTGGTGGAATCCTGATGTGATGATTTTCTGATGAATGAGCTTACCTTTTGTCAATGACTTGGAACTAACGCAGGTTTTTAGAAGGGATAACAGTTTCACGGTGTTCATTTGTAGATGGACAGAAAGAGGAATTTCTCTATTAGTAGCCTACTTAAGAAGTTTAAATGTGATTCAAATTATTTTTTGATATTTTGTATAAGTTTAAAAATAAATATAATATTTTATTTCCACAGTTAAAAACTAAAACGAATATTATTTTTTTTATAATCCGATCACTCAAATTATTATTATTATAATTAAATTATTTAATTATAATTTAAAATTAAGAGTTGATTATATTATAATGACTCTCGTCTTGAAATGATTTTTAAACGTTTAAATATTTCAATTTCATTATAAATTATTTACTCTAAATTAAAATCTACTTTTGAACATTTCAGTTTTTACTCTAAATTATGACCTACATTCTCAGTTAATCTCGAATTGACTTTAAAATTATCTATAATTTCATTTTTAACGACGAACTGATTTGTTTGTAACAATCATGTGATCTATTTACAATTTCTTAAAATTTAGTGACCTATTCAAATTCTTACCAATAAATGAATGACTGATATTTTATACTAAAATTTTACCTTTTTAATCCGTTTTACAATTCATACCTGACTCTTAATTTCCCCCCAAAATACACTGCCATCATCACAACAGAAACTTTTCCTGTTGCTTATGACTTTACAAGGCAACTGCTTTCAACAAGAGCCAGCAACCTAATAAAAATATACATTTTTGTCACCCTCAATCCCCTACCACACAGTAAAACAAGGTACCTTTGTCTACGAAGTAAGATCAAGTGGGGGCAAAAAAATGATATATGAAAAACCCAATCAAACCCTCTACTAAATATCTTCCTTTATACCACTCTTGATCAACAATGGTATGATTTGATCAATCAAGTTACCAATGTAGAGATCGAATCTGGGAAAGACTATATTGCATGTACATCATATAGTTACTTCATTGTGTTAATGGGCCAAGTCCTCACTCTCAACACCAACACTAGACTTGTCGATCATGCGGACATTGTATTGTTCGTAGACTCTTACTCTGTTCTCTGCCCACCATTGTTCCGCTTGTTTCTCACTGAATCGCTTACGACTGCAATCAAAGTTTTACGGAACCATTTACTTTCTGATAGTGTGTCTACACAAATTAGAATTGCCAGAGGGTAATGCATAACATACCTGAATCGAACTCGCTTGAGATCCTTGGCACCACCTGGTAGTGAGGAAAGTGTTATATACACACCGGGTTCGTCTTGCTCAACCCATTCATTCTCGTTTCGAGATTCACCTTCTTTTGTTCTGCCTCCACTTTTAGTAGCTGGTTCAGTATGACCTTGTTTGTTATGGCCTGAATCACGGTTACTAGCGGTGCTGAACCCATTAGAAAGTAACTGGCTGCTTGATACGTTTGAATCCAGTTCTCCACACAAATATTGACCATTCAGTCTTTCAAATGAAACACTGGAGACATCATTGGAAGGAGGGCTAGAGCCAAACGAAGGAACTGAAGGCAATTTGATGTTCCGAGCAGCCCCAACAGGCAGTCTTTCAGCCATATCCTTTAACTGCTCAACATGTCAAATATCATTTATAGAAGTAGGAAAACATGATGAAAGCTTCTCAAGTACAAAGTGAAGTATAAATAAACTTGAGCAATCTCGTCATACTCTCACTCATTTGGTTCATGACTAAAGGTAAGCAAAGATATCTGGATAAAACAAAGTATAAAAAAAACGGGGAAAAAAAAATACTTAACATAGACAAGTATAGTTCAGAGCTAAGATTGCTCAAAAATGTCGCATTGCAGAGATATTGGACTAAAGATTTATTAAAATAGATATTCGTGGACAACGACAAATTAGTCCATCTTACTTGTGCAGTAAGAGACTTGATGACTTCCTTTGCTGCTTTGCATTTTGCAGTTTCCTCCTCTGCGATTGCAATCGCCTCTTTCAGCTGTTTGGTTGTTCTTTCCAGCTCAACTTCTTGAAGCTGTGCTTTACGTGTAAGATTCTCCACCTGAGAGATAAAGATTGGTGAGGCATAACGAATAAATACTATATAACCTTGCAAACAAGTGAAGACCCTTGCTTGACAAAGAAAACAAGAGTAAATCTTATAAGTTGTAAAATATCATGCTTAAATTAAAGCTTCACAACTAAAGTATTGTAAAATGTGTAGATTTAAATAGGAAAATTCATTGAATAATCAAACAGAACCTAGTTAAACAAACAAACATATAAATCTCCACATTTGTATTGAGAAGTACGAAAAACAAAATACCTGTGATCTTAATCTGATAACCTCTTGACTAAGGCCATCATTGGTCTTCTTAACATCATCCACAACTATTTTAGGCGAGGTGAGGCCTCCGAGTGTTGGGGTCGGTGTTGTTGAACGCGGAGGGCTAGGCTGTCTTGATATTGGTGAAGTTGCACGAGAAACGATTCTTGATCCAGGAACAGAAGCTGAGAAAAACTTCTTGGATGATCCAAATACTGGATTAAAGGATTTAGATATATTAAGTGATCCCCTTTGGGAGCCTCCATTTGGGACTGGGGAGACACGACTACTATTAAATTCTAGCTTCTTGTTTTTCTTTGATCGGCTTTCCCCTTGCTTAAATGACTCCATTGATGAGAATCTATCAAGTTGAGCATGAGATCTGGAATCCAACTTATCATCTTTATCAACAAATTCACCAGTCACGTGATTTATGCTTCCTCTTCTACTTATAGAAGATTGAGATGATGCATCATTTTCAATGGCTTTCTTCAGCCGATTAAAACAATTGTCACAGACACGATAAGGTTTGTTGGGATTTGGAGCCATGGAAGCCTTAAGGCACTTCTTACCGCTGCATGAGTGACAAAAGACTAGTCCACAATTATAACAATTGTGACGTTTTCTTTTGAAATTAAATGTGAGGCGACAACCAGAACACATTGACTGATCAACACCCGAAACCCATTTGTGGAGACATATTGCTGCAGTGAAGTTTGTGCCACATGCAATACTTTTGACTTGCTTGTCTTTCAGAGCTTCTACCAATGTAGGGGAATTCTTATCCTCAGTATTCCCATGACCTAATCGACCATTTGCTCCCTTTCCCCAGGTATAAACTTCGGTTCTGGAAGTCAAAACTGCAACATGATAAGCACCGCAAGAAATCTCCTCAACAAAACTCTTGGAAAGCTTTCCTTCGACACGGCTAGGAACCTTCCCATCGGCTTGTGGATTTCCTAGCTGGCCATAAACAGGACTTCCCATGGTGTAGACATGCCCTGATGTTGAAAGGGCAACTGTCAGACTGTGTCCACAGGCAACTTGGCAAAAGTTTGGCTCTACAAGAGCAGCTACACAAGTAGGAACAAGTTTGGTTTCCTTATCGCCGTGCCCAAGTCGACCTTTATCCCCATCTCCCCACGTAAATAGCTTACCCGAGGAACAGTTGCTAGAACTTGAATTCCCAACCATGACTTCAACAACTGCAGCAGTATGCCATACTCCACAAGCTGCTCGAACAGTGCGGAGCCCCTTTAGGGATTCCACTTCCCTTGGCAACGAGACACTATTCCGATCCTCATGACCCAAAACACCGAATGTGCCATCACCAAAGGTAAACAATTGTCCCGCAGAGGTAACTACAGCTGTATGCCAAGGACCACAAGATATTGACGAGACATGTATACCTTCCAAGGGCCCATTCACTCGTTTTGGCACCCAATGACTTACTTCATTTCCGTGACCAGGAAGACCGAAATTATAAGTGACATCACCCCATGTGTACAAATCACCAGAAAGTGTTACAGCACAAGTATGGTACTCACCGCATGCTACAAGCTCAATGTTAGTATTACTAAGGGCATCAATAAGCTTTGGATGCAAAACGTCAGAGTCTACACCATGTCCAAGTCGGCCTCCAGATTCCTCTCCCCATGAGAAAACCTCCCCCTGCTTGGTTACCAAGGCAGCATGTCGACCACCACAGGCAATATTCTGGACATCAAGTACAACTGCAGATTCCAAAGCTTTAGGCAGTAAAGAATCCATTTTGATACCACAACTGCTGACTTTATTAAGTCCACCACCCAATACCCCATCCCCAGTGCCTTCACCCCAAATGAAAACATCACCCAAGGCATCGCCATCATCGTGACCAGATCCTTGGCTGGATGAACTAACTGCACTTGAAATACTAACCCTAAAAGCATCCATTGCCGTTGTCTTCATGTGGCCATGAACACTATCTGATCCTCCAGAAGACAAAGAATGAACTGAACCACTAGCGGAATCTGGAGGAAAGAAACCCTTGGGAGGAACAGCATATAGTACATCTGAAAATGCCTTACCAAGACCATTCTTTGGAGGACTTTCGTACGGACTATGAAGGCGAAGGTGATCACCATCCTGAATTTTAAGTAGGAAAAAACATCTCAATTCACTATTTTATAGTGTTAAAAGTAGATTTTGTGGATAAAATAGGACTATACCTTTTGCAAGCTATCATTACTACCAAATGGGGAATGTAATGGTGAACTTCTTCGTGTGTATGTTCTAGGACTACTTGCTTCAGAAGGAAAGCCATCACTTCTTGATTCAGTTCTCCATTTTCTTTGGTGGCTACGAGAGAGTAATGCTTTTAAACCACTAAACCAGACTTCAGCTTCATCCTTGTCCTTGCATATCTAGAATAATTTTATTAAAAAATAAAAAACTTTAAGCTGTCTGTACATGCCACTCATAAGAGGTATGCAACAATAACCAGTCCATGGTTACAAAAAAGTAAATGCTTACCAAATCCAGCGATCTGTCATTATATATAAGTGAAAACGACTGATACTCTTTCTCAGGCCGAGGATATCTTTGAAAGATAGGCTGGAAGAAAATATAGGCCGTTTTTATAAGTAATTGAAGCAAATGAAAAGATTTTTCAAATATAAAGCCATCACAGCATCACCGATACAAGACAATGAATGATGGAGATTAGAGTTAGATTACCACAAAAGAATATAGAATATTTTTTAATGTAGATTGCAACTTCACTCAAAGTGGGCGAAAAAAGAAAAGTTAAACAATAACATAGAAGTGTCATAGACCGGAAAAGAATATAATTAGAAGTATCTGAGAAAACAATATGTTCACATCATATGTTACAGGCATGTAATCAACTCTAAATATGATCAAAATCATGGCATAGAATGCAAAGACAATACACCATCTCTACAGAAAGAACTAAGAAGCATACTTTATGCTTACATAATATGTTACAGACATTTAATGAACTCAATATTGTCAAAATCATAGCAAAATAGGCACAGATACACCATCTATACAGAAACCCACTTACAGTGCGCTGCCCGGATATGATTCTAGAAACGTGACTTAGTTTAAGATGTTTCTCTTCTTTCCCCGAGAACCAAATTAAAACAGATTCGTCCTGAAAGCAGAATAATATTCAACAACTTAGGACTTCTATAAGGAAAGCCATGATCAATGATGTATATATAGGGGCAAATGATAGCATCCCCAGCTTCAATTTTTATCTTACACAATGGTTTTCCGTCATCCAATTGAGGAACCACTATTAATACATAACAAGTCAAGAACAAGTGATAATACGTTATGAGGCAAGTGAACTGTTCCCTCACCAAAACCATTTGAGCAATAAGTGATGAAGGCACAGGGGCAGTGTTACATATGAAGACAAATATAATTTGTATTCCCCAAGTTAGAAATTAGAATTACGAACAGTCTTCATACCACAGTTTTGAACCTGATTTCTCTATCTAAAACAGGTATCTGAGCCATAGTGTTAAAGACAAAGGAATCGAACCAAATGTTCTAAACAGTAAACAAAGTGAAAGGTTCCCATGCATTATAAGTCTTATATCAACAAATTTTAACCTCATTTCCTCACTATACAAGCCAATCCATAATTCATTGCTTACAATGGCTAGAAGTAAAAAACTCCTTGATACATATTGTTCTTGAATTTAACGTAGTGTAAATTGTTAGATTATCAATAGCCGCTAATTGACAATGAAAATATAAAACAGATACACAATCTAAAAGAAAAAGGTTCATGCATGTGACACTAAAAAGGAAGAAAAAAAATTACATTTGAAAGGCGGAAGGGGCAAAATTTTGGCTTCCCTCTTCTTCCATACTTCAGCAGACAAGCCCCTTTCTTCAAAGCAGTAATTGCCTGTTGCAAAGAGTACCACAATAGCCTTAGGCATATTAAAGGACATTTGCAGGTGGAAAACATAATTGTAGCTCCAATATCAATGCTACACATAGCACAGTAATAAAGGAAAATGCCCAAGTCACAGCCAAATTATTCAGAAAAATACTGGGCTATTTCCACATGAATCTTAGCAATCTACTTTCCAACTTATATTGAACTAGGCACGTATACATTTACAGATTACTTCCAGCCTCCACTTGACAAAGATTAGATCAGTAACTTCAATTTCAATGATCCAGAAACAAAGTAAAGTTTGTGGTGTGGATATAGATGTGCCATAGAACACAGGACAGCAGACTTTTTTTAATCTATGGCTCAGTATCAAATTATTCAGGCATTGAAATAGAAGTTATACTTCAACAACCCAAGAAGTAATCTGCATCAGTATTAGAACTCATAGTAGAAAAATTAGTTCCGGTCCGCCAACCTTTTCATCTGTCATGGCACATGTGTCATGTGGAATTGTAATTATAATGGACTTGTTAAAAACCAGGTCACATAGAGCATAGCTTGCATAAGGTACACGCAACTTTGTGTGACAATGTATAGCATCATTAAAGCATTAACCGCATTAACCACATATTAACGATGAAATGGAAACAAATTTCAACAGACCTAGAGGCTAGAGCATATTGGTATTTTCATGATTTGTCACAAGAGAGGATTTAACTACTTGGTGAATGGTGACTCAACAATAAAATTCTAAGATCATTGAATCAAATATTAAGATCAGCTGATTTCCCCTATTTACTCGCAATTCAAAGTAAAAGAGGTTTCTAGTTATAAGCCGACCAGACTTCATTCCCATCCTACAAAAATAGCATAACCCTATTGTTTCTACTAGTTCCTAAAATTAAGCATAATCTGGCGAACGCGTCAAACATTTATGCAACACAAATTATTAGTCAAACTTATATATAAATACAAATTATCAAAACAAGAAAATATATGAACACTATCTGGTCTACTAGATACAAATAGAAGGCATAGAATCAGCAATTTCAAACAATAATTAGAAGAAAAACTCAACAAATTCAATCAACCAAGTACATAGAAATTCAGCAATAAAAGTAAAGTACTTGTTCGATGTCTCTTTCCACAGGGCCAGTTCTGCTAAGATCGGAAGCCATCCGATCAGTTCTTGACATAACCAAAACTACACTTCAAAAAAAATGACCCCCTAAATCCCTCCCAAAAAAACGAGGGATCCAAAAAGAAAGTCAAAAACCCTGTTAAGGAATGTTAAAAACACATTCATCCATTTTCAAAGCCAAACCCTTCCTCCAAAAGTACCCTTTATTTTTCCCTCCACCCCATAGCTGAACACTAACTCCGACTCCTCAAATCCCATCCAATCTCCTAATAATTTGGATTCCACCATCGAAGGAAAATTCACTAACCCAAATCGTACTTTCGCTTTTTACACCTCTTTTGAAGCTTCAATAATCATAATCTAGAGCAAATATGGAGAGAATTATAAGCTGTGTAGTTAAAGTAGCTAAAGAGAAAGGGAGAGGAAAAGGAATCAGCTTGCAATGAGGCGAGATGTGAAGGCAAAGGGGTGGGTGTTTGGAAAGAGAGAAAATCTGGGGGGAATGTAATATTTGATCTGATTAGGATTTAGGAGTTTAAGAGACAGAGAAGAGAGGGAATAAAGAAATGAGAGGAAAAAGAAGAAAAAGGTGAAAGAGATAAACAGAGAGGGGATAATGCAAATTGCAAAATACCCATAAAAATTTTAATCTGAATTTCATGGAGTAGTAATTAGTAATTACATCGTTATTTATTCCCTTTGTTAGTTTGCTGTATTTTTTTTTCCCTTTTTCTGTTTGGTGACTGAGAAAGTTGTAAAACGAGAAGAAAGTACAGTGAACTGTAAATGGTAAAATCTAAGTCAAACTTTCCTTCTCGATAAGAAAATAAAACAAGTATTTTTATTGGGTAAAGTGCACAAATGTGTCTCTAAAGTAAACAAAATGATATATTAGCCAACGAAGTTTCAGAAGTTATAAGATGGTCACTGAATCAAACTACTACAAAACGAACATTAAAAATTATTGAACTATTGCAAAATGATCCTTAAACTCATTGACATTGTGTCGCTATTTTTATTTATAACAGTTTGATAAAGTTAATGATTATTTATATAAACTTTAAAATTTTAATGGTCAAAAAATATTTTTTTCATAAAAATTGATTATTTATTGTGACTAAAAGTTTATAATTTTTTAAATTTGATTTCACTTTCACTTAAATTATTTTTTTTATAAATTACACCTTCATTTTATAGTAATATATGTTCGAATTTCGTGAACTCTCTCTCAACAATATTTTTTAAGGTTCGACTCGAATAAAGTTTCATTTCATAGTACTTATTATGCTTAAACTATACTCAATAAATTTAAATTTTTTTCAATAAAGGAAAAAAAGAAGCCATGGCACAAGATATATTATTAAAAGAGGAATCTAAATTCTGCGTGAAACAATTATTTTGGCTGGTGTCGACTGAGCAAAAGCTCGTTTATCCTTGGACAAGGCCATGTTCTTTCTCTGGACCACCCATTGAAAGCTTTTGGACATACATTTGTTCATTAACAAACTAAATTAAGATCCGAATTAATATAGTATATTTTTCTGTTAAATGAAAAGATTTTAAGAAAATAAGTAAAGTTTTTGATTTAGAAACTCAAGATCTTGCAATGGGAGATGGGGAATTTGTACATATATGTAACAACTGAGCAGTATTTCAAGGATAAATACAATAAACAAAAATATCTCTAAGCTCGATGTTCATCTCGGAAGCACTTTTCCGGTGGCAATTTCTTGGCCTCCGAGGAGTCGAGACAACCCCTTCAGCCTTGATCTATATTACATCAATCAACCATGTAAGTGTCGGTCAACCCGAGGAAGAACTAGTTTCTGCAGTTTCATCTTCACTGAAGCCAGATGGTACATCCATGGCAGGTCTAAATGAAAATAACACACTTCAAAGGATCTTACCGAGTGTATATGGTAATAAACAAATGGATAGAGGGAGGTATAATATGTACTATAACATACTGACCTTTCAGTCGGATTTGTCAACATGGGTGATCTGGAATGTGATGCATTTGAAACATCTTGCTGAGGGAATTCGGCATCGACTTGCTTTGCAACCTTGGAAATACGAAAGAGATGGGTCAAAAGCAAAATACGAGTGCCTGATTCGACTGAGAAAACCGACTATAGGTTGAACTTACTCCCAATTCATTTCTTGGATCAGTTTTTACTCGTACAGGGTACTCCTTTTTCAGCTTCCGCTTTCCACCCAGTTTCTCCGCCTGCAAGCATGCATCCGATATAAACCAAGCCAAAACATTCACCATGGAAACCATTGAAGGACAAAGCATGTGAGAAGAAATACCTTTCCTGTCCTTGCAGATTGCCCTCTCTCAGTACCCAGGGACTTAGACGGGTTCTCTTTCTTCAGGGCCTTATATGTATGGTTATCACCGTCACGCAAACAAGGCTTTTCTTGTTCATCATCAATTTTTCCACCATTGGGGTCGAGATGGTTAGAGAAAGAGTCCGGTCTCATCCTTTCAGCATCAAGCTTAGAGTTCAACCTACTTCGTTTGCAATCACTGATACCATCTTTTTCGGCAGAACCTTTGCGGATATCCAATGAAGAGTTCTGGCCCGGGAATGAGTTTGAAGAAAGAAAAGAAGACTTATATTTCAATTGCTGCAGAGATTTTTTGTTCCATCTTTCAGACCCATACACAGTTTTAAAGGTTGCATTCTCCATATATGAATCCTGAGAACTCAACTTGGAATTCCGTACTTCATCTACCTACATGGACACAAAAAAGTTCTCTTAAAAAGAAAGATGATGTCCGGCTTGTTAAATATGATTTTCCATTAGAACTAATGTCAATATGATTTTCCATTAAATATGATGTCCGTCTTGCTCTACTTTAAACCCCGCAAATTCTTGCAGTATCTGACACATGATAATTGATAGCAAATAACACTCTCGCACAAAATTCTATAATTCAAGAGAATAACATGAATTCAGCCATCTCTAAACATGGAAAAAGTGCCTCCACGAGTCCACTTACAATGTTAAGATTTGGCTGCTTTATAACTCCAGCAATACGAGATGAATGGAGTTGTTGGGAATCTCCTGCATCAACTGACTCTGCTGAAGCAAACACACAAGATTCAAATATTTCATGACTAAAGAGTGATACAAGATCAACTTTAAGCATAAGGACTACATCGGAAGAACAGAAGTAAGAGTGTTCAGGTTTATATATTCCTTTCTATATGCACTATTTGTAAGAGACTATTTAAAACAAGAAAATTGGATGCGTATTAGCCTAGACTAGGACCATGGAGAAAGGTAGCTAAAACACACAAAATAGAGAATGAAGAGTTCCGAGCATGATTTAACTTGTGTTGATCTTACTTTGAGACTTGCGTTAAGGCCTAGACTCCTTTAATAAGGAGTGATAAACTGCATATCACTATTTATCTTCTGCATGGGTTTTCAAAATGCTAAACTTCAGTAGGCTAATGCATACAATGCAGAAAAAATATGCGAAATGTAGACCAACAAAGTACTATAAAATGGCAAAAAAAGTGCCCCTTCTATCGGAAATGATATAAAAATTGACAATATAGCAAACAGATTTTGGTATTGGACTTACCACTGACAGGCTTGCTACTCGGGAATTCAAATGTGCCATTAGGCGGTGGATCAAACTCAATACCAAGTAGAGGACCATCTTCTAGATAATACCTGCCCAGCTGCCTCTTTACTGCAGTAATCGCAGGATTTTCGCTTTCACCCTTAAGCTTCAAGTATCCTGATGGCCTATAAACCTTGCTTTTAGTTATCCTTGTGTTTGCGTTTATTGGCACAGTTGCTCCATTTTGTCTAAGTTTCTTGGAAGTTAGCATGTCATGAGGATCCTCACTTTCAGAAAAACCCATATCTTGCAAAGACGAGTAACTTTCAGAAGATGTATCTTCCAGATGAGCATCATATGGATTTTGAAGACTCCTATGGTCGACTAAGAACTCTTGGCTAGAAATCCTTCCACTTTCAACCTCCCTTGGATCAATATTCCTATAATCCCGCTCCTTAATACTGCTAGAAGAATCTTGCCTGAGTCCACTACCACGATCCTGAATAACGCCACTAGAATGATCCAAGCGACCATTAGCATGTTCGTCTCGCCTTTTGTCTTTTAACCTTCTGTGACAAAACCAACTAGATATCTGTTTTTCTGTCAATCCTACCTGAAGTGCTATTTGTGCTTTCATTTCATCTGAAGGAAATCTGAGCTCTGTAAAACACCCGAAACTCCGTTTGAAACATAGAAAATGAAGCGTGTAAATAAGATGAGAAGTGAAGAACTGGTTACCTTTATAGAATTTCTCCAGAGCCATAACCTGGGCTGGCGTCTTGACTGTTCTTTTTCTGTTGACATCCGGAGAAACTTTATTCTCTTCAGTCTGAACTTCAGCTGAATTTAAATCAATCGCATAGAAGTAAAAACAAATGTATTAGATTCGATAACATTAACCATATGAGAAAAAGTACAATACATACCAGTCATCTACATAAAATAGCATAAAAACAAGAAAGTGGGGAACTCGGATTAACAAACAGTAAAACAAAACCCTCATGTAAATTACTTGGGACCAGATGAACAATTTCACTATATTCTTTTAGTCATTTTAAACACCTTTATATTTAACGGATCATCCTGGTTATGACGCTTTACATTATAAAAAAATCTGCTAGTTTCTGACATTAACCAACTCTAGAAGGCCACATCTTGTCTCTTTCTCAAACTGATCTCTCAGATTTAAGCACAGGCATTAATAGTCGAAACATTTTGAACCCTGCAGTCCTTCAACCTCAAATATAAAAAAGAAAGAAATATATATATCTTCACTTCCAGATTCTTCATGTCATTAATATAGCTCCCTACAATATAACATATGGAAAATAATACGACCAAGCCTCCTACCAAACTTGCATCTCTAACCCATAAACTTGTGACCGTTCTCGAATTCATGTTTTGCTAGCCATTAGCGAAAAAAGTTACATTCGTAACCCATTAACAAACTTTTGCTTTAACAATAAACCTCTTGGAATCCTCATCCCATTTTCCCGTAAACAACCCATTAGCCAAACGCACAAGTTCATGAATCACTGCAGTATATAAAATAACCCAAATCCATCAGGCATCAGCCGCACATAGTAACATAAATTTCAGATTTGACATTCAAGTCCATGCAAGGAACCGGAGATATAGCTTTATGCAGATTACACTCAACGCCTAGAATGGATTCAAAGATGATCCATTCATTGATACATCACCTATCAATGCAAAAATACTCTTGAGGTTTAAAACATTCTAAAGGAGCCATGTAAACATTTGAAACAGTAATCAAACAAATATTTCAAGCACAAATAACTAATAACAAGAATACAGGCATAAACAAAAACTTGCATATTTTCAGTTGATGAAACAACATTAAAATCATAGCAAATTGGGATTGGCTAAACAAAATTAAATAATTCGTAAACAAATAAAGACAAAAAAAAATAACAAAATTCATAACTTTTTTATACTAGAAAATTAGATCGTGGCTGAACTTTTATACTGCATTTTCTAATGAACCAAACAGGTAAAATTCCTCAATACATACAACTTTCTTTGCAATTTCCAGGAAGCAAAAAAAAACAAATGTTAAACCTCCTAAAATCCCAACACTTTTAAATGCTAAGGACTCAAAATTGGGATCATTAATCAATGCAAAATTAAGAACCAAAATCTGAAAACTTTGATCTGAGATTTAACGAAACAATTACCTTCCATTTTGAATTTTTGTATATTTCCCCCTTCTGGGGCACCTTTGTTTTTGTCCTTCAATTCCAGGGATCCACCATTTCAAAATCTGGGTTTTCGATTCTACAAACCTTTTTCACAATCCTACCTTTGATTCAAACATAACGTTTACGTTTCAAGAGATTAAGAAAGAGAGAAAGGGAAGGATTCTGAATGAAGAATGGAAAGATAAAAGGGGAATTGTTTGTCGTTGTTGTTTGGGGGTGGGGATTTGTTTTTTTTCTTTCTCCCCTTATTTTTCCTGATATCCATTTCCTGATTTCCATTTCCATATTGATCCGATTTAAAGTATTCAACGGTTGTGGTTTTGGATTTAATCAAAACCCAGATTTGGTTTTCGACAGTTTTTTCATTTTGTGATTTGTCAATCCTTTTTTTAGTCCCCATTTTCTGGGCAAATATGGTTTTTGCTTACTCCCACTGCTACTAGCAGAAGATCAAACATGAAATCACAAAAAAGAACTCGTCATGTTCTTGGGGCTGGACAGGCCCATTGGACCTCCATGTTAGAGATAATACAAGAAAATGAATTTAGGAGGTAAATAAATGGTATGAACGCTAAATGATTATTAAGATATTATTATATGGTATATTATAATTTTATTGTGTGATATTTATAATAGTAATAATGTAATATGATGTATCTAAAAAATCATCGACCCGGCAGCATGTATTGTTGTTGACGATGATGTAGCCCAATCTGCAAAGGAGTCTTTTAACCACTATCACTCAAGTTCCCATCATGGTGTACGAGCAAATCAACGGTCTAGGGGTCGGCGTTATCCCGCTTCTTACAGTGGAGGATTCTGATTTGTTAAACAATGGTCGTAGTAAACTCAACGGGATGCAGCTATGGCAGAATTCTTCTATTCTTTATCTTAAGAAACCTTCTTCACTCCCCGATAACAATAGTTCCTCAATGATTATGATACAAACCGGCAGCGGCGGTGGTGATGGAGGCGACAGGATGGTAGGAGGGACGGTGGTTGAGGCAACGTGTTAAGATTGTGGGAACCAAGCTAAGAAAAGATGGTTCCCATGGGAGATGTAGATCGTACCGTAAAGGTGAAGTTTTGATTGCCCTACTCACGTGAAGACTAAGAGCACATGGGTACCAGCTTCTCGGAGAAGAGAACGACAGCCCATGACGGTGGCTGTTACGACGGTCGGAGCGGGCTCATCCGAGTTGACATCGGGGGCCAAGAAACCGAGACTTGTAACATCTCAAACTACTACTACTTCTCATACATAACTTTGAACACAAACTCTAGTCGCCAAGGTTTGTTTTCTTTCCGATTAATCCCTATACATCGATGTATGAATATAAAATTTTAGGTTAGAGTATAAACTTTTTTACTCGATAAAGTTATATAATAATTTAAATTTTTTAAAGAATACAATTGTCCTTCTATCTTTCAATGAATTAAAAGGTTTACACGATAAGAAACAAGAAATGAAAGAAAATCAATGTGTAATTCTTGTATATATGAAACAGACAAATACAAAGATTATATAGGAAAAGCAAGCTCAAGCCCTTGAAGGATTTTGACTAACTAACAACTCTAAACAACAGACTTAACAGCCTTCTGAAACCTTAACAATTTTCCAGCCAACACAAGTTGATATGGCTAACATACTTCTCGTTTTCTTTTTTTTCTTCATTTTTTTCTTATACAAAACAAACTCATTCCTCATAAATAGCAAAACTAACTTCTTAAAGCCTCAACTCATCTTTCGAAAATACTTTCAGTTGTTCTCTCAATCAAACAAAAAATGACGCAGACAGTGGCTTGGTGAGCACATCAGTTATCTGATTAGCTGCTGGCACATGATTCACCTGAAACAATTCACCCACAACTTTCTCTCTAACAAAGCTAAGGTCCAACTCGACATGTTTGAGTTTAAGATGGTGTACAGGATTAAAAAAATGAGCAATGGATGAGATGTTGCCACACCATATAATAGGCACTGCCATCCAAAGATATACCAAGCTCATCTAGTAGAGACTTGACCCACATAGCCTCACACATCACATTGGCGAGACTTCTAAACTCAGCTTCTGTTGATGATCTCACAACTACATTTTACTTTTTAGAACTCCATGCCACCAGGTTGTTTCCTAAGTATAAACAGTGACCGACTGTTGATCTACTATCAATCGATTTTGCATCCCAATCAGAATTTGAATACCCAGCAAGAACAGTACTAGTAGGTGATTTGTCAAAAAAGAGACCATGATCAATGGTGCCCTTGAGATACCTGAGCAGCCTTTTCCCTACAGACCAGTGTGCTTCTGAAGGCGACTGCATGAATTATGAGACCTTGTTCACAGCAAACTCAATGTCAGGCCGAGTGGTACAAATGTGCTGAAGAGTACCAACAACCTGCCTATACAAAGTAGCATCATGAAATAGAGCTTCCCCTTGTAAAGAAGCTAGTAACGGCAAAGTAACCATTAGCGTGGAAGCAAGTGTAGCTTCAAGCATGGAAGTCTTTACTAAGAGATCAAAAATATGCTTTCTTTGACTTAATATGACTCCTCTGTCTACTTGTTGAACAGTCATTCCAAGGAAAAAATTAAGTTGTCCAAGATCCTTAAGAGAAAGTATTGTATTAATACTTTTAACAATAACATCAGTAACCTGGGAATTTTCTCCTGTGATGACAATGTCATCAACATACACCATGACATAAGTCTTGTTCCCATCCTTGTCTCGAAGATAAAGTGACACATCTGCTAAGGAAGGTGTGAAGTCCAGATCCGTTACCAAGTAAGATTTGAACTTATCAAACTAGGCTCTTGGAGCCTGCTTGAGACCATATAACGACTTCTTGAGCTTACACACCAACAATTCTCCATCAACACCTACCTGTTCAAACCCAGGTGGTTGCTCCATAAACACTTCTTCCTGAAGATCACCATTCAGAAAAGCATTATCAGCATCTATCTGTCGTAGAGCCCAACCCTTACTCAGGGCTAGACTGAGCATTATACAAACAGTGACTAGTTTGACAACCGGACTATAGGTTTCATTGTAGTCTAGGCCAGCTTGTTGCAAGTATCCTTTAGCTACCAACCTCGCCTTATATCGAGCAACACTCTCATCTGGATTTTTCTTGACCTTAAAGAGCCATTTACATCCTACCAGAACTCGATCTGGGGGTAAGGAGACTAACTCCCAAGTTTCTTTTTTAACAAGGGCTTTAATCTTATTTTGGGCAGCTACTCTCCATTCATCAACCTGCATGGCTTGATGAATGTCTTTGGGTACAGGTAAAGAGGAACAAAGCTCTACCGAGTATGCTTTAGGCTTAAAAATTTCAGCCTTCGACCGAGTTACCATTTGACGACCACCACCAACTGACACGGAAGGGGCACGACCCCTTGCTCGATTAGAAGGAAGACTCGTAACTTCAAGTTTTAGAGATTGAACATAGCGAGTATTGGAGGCTATCGACAATGGTAAACTGGTAAGCGAGACACCAGGTGATTGAGCATCAGGATTGTCTGCTGGAGCAAGGGAATATTGGCCAGCTGAGGATTCAGCATGAACAATAGTAGGCACAACAGGAACATTAGTAGGCACAACAAGCATATTTTGTGTATTCGACGAACTTGAACCCTGGACACTACTGGATGAAGGGTAAGAAACTGATGCCCCTTGACTAGAGCTGAGATCAATACCTGCAGGTTTCTTTACATGTCTAGGTGGAACAAATTTAACCTGTTCAGTGTTTACAAAAGCATCAACAATTTTTTTTTCTTTAAAAGGAAAGCATGCCTCGTTAAACTGGACATGCCTAGATATATACAACCTACCTTCCTCACTTAAGCACTTATACCCATGTTGCTGAGAACAATAACCTAGGAAAACACAAGGCTTAGACTTGTACTGTATTTTATGTTGATTATAAGGTCTCACAAGAGGACAACATTAAACACCAAACGCAAAAAACTATAATTGGGTTTACGATTAAACAATTTTTCATGAAGAAAAACACCTTGCAAAACCTTAGTAGGAAGCCTATTAATCAGGTAAACAGAAGTATAAAAAACATCTGACCAGTACTTGAAAGGAACCGATGCTTGAGCCATCAAGGTAAGTCCAAGCTCGACCACATGTCTATGTTTTCGCTCTACATTCCATTTTGTTCAGACGTATAGGGACATGTATGTTGAAAAACGATACCATGTTGCTTAAAATAAGCATGTAACGGCTGAAACTCAGAGCCACAATCTGTTTGCAAAACTTTAAGCTTATAATTCAACTGCCTTTCAGCCATAGTGTGAAAGGCAACAACAGTTTTATAAGCATCAGATTTAAGAGAGAAAGTAAATCTATGTGTACCTAGAATATGCATCCACAAAGCTTATATAATAACTAGAATTATTAGAGATTAAAGGGGTAGGACCCTATAAATCCACTTGAACAAGCTGTAAGGGCCCATCAAAATGCATATCAGACCTTTGAAAAGAGAGTTTGTGACTTTTTCCAAGTTGACAGACATTACAAAGAGGCATTTTATTACCACTAGAAGAAACTATGTTACAAGACTTAAGAAGTTTTTCAAGTACATCGGTGGAAGGATGGCCTAATCTCTTATGCCATATCTCAAAAATGTTCTTAGACCATCGAAACAAGACCATCACTGGTAGGTGAAGGAAATCCAGAAACAAACTTGCGGAGACCATCACTTTCCAACCCTTTCAAGATCACCTCTTGTGTTCTCAAATCCTTCACAACACAAGAGTTAGGAAAGAACTCTAAAGAAATACCATTATCTTTAGTAAATTTAGAAACAGAAAGCAAGTTTTTTTAATAGCTAGAACATGTAACAAATTATTTAACAATAAAGGTCTAGAAGTCGAAAACAAGAAAGTACTTTCAACGCTGGAAATCGAAGTAGCCATGCCATTTGCAACAGATACTTTACCAGAATCAAAATAAGTTTTAGGGTTAGAAACCATACCTGTGTCAGGAGTAGTGTGAGTTGTAGCCCTTGAATCGGGATACCATGCAACATCATACCCAGAGATATTAATCTCATCGACCAAGCCAACATTATTAACTACAACATTGTTTCCTTCTTCACCAGTTTGAACAGGCTATTCTTCTGTAGGTTCTTCATCATAAGAGCATAAATTGACTGTATTTCCATATGACTGATCATACCTGAAGTAGCATCTGTTTTCCAGGTGTCTAATTTTTCCATAAATCTGACATTATGGACGAGAACGTCCATCATAACTCCTTCCTCCTCGAGCACCTCTAAAGGAATTGTTCGAGTAGGCTAACATGTTAACTTGAAGTTGACCATTATTGGGAAACCCTGGACTGAAAACTTGAAATCTAGGATTACCAGGCATGTAAGTCGTACGTGGCACACCATAGAACCCTTGATGTACCTGACCCCTACCTCGAGACTGAAAGGCTCTACTTTGATGCATCTGTCCAGGCCCTTGAGCCATATTAACAGAAAAAATTAAGTAATAAACTCTTGTTGTCTTGCTTCTATATCAAGAAGAATATTGCACACGCCATCAAGCTTGTACGGCTGCTGACTGGACGTAATGACAGCAACCACAGGTTCGTATTCTGGTGGTAAACCAGAAAGAATCATAGAAATATGCATAGTCTCGGTTAAAGGATTTTCACAGGCTGCAAGATTGTCGCATATTGCTTGGACCTGAGCCAAATATTCCCTCATTGATTGATCACGCTTTCGCGGGCTTCTCAAGGAACAATGTAAATGCACGATTTTGGTGGTTGAAGAAACAGAAAACAAATGATTCACCTTCTCCCAGATTTCAAACGCTATCTTATAGCTAACCAAAGAAGGAAGGACAGAGGCGTTAATAGAAGAAAGAAGCCAAGAACATAACACAATATCTTGCTGCCTATAAGCAACAAACTCAGGGTTAGCAATCTTGACATTACCTTCTCCAAGAACCTGTCGAGGGGGTATCGCAATAGTATCATCGATATGATCAAGCAACGACAAACTCTCGATTGCAAAAAGAACTTGCTGCTTCCAGAGCGTGTAGTTGGTATCATCGAGTCGAAGAGAAATTGTTTTGTTGGTTTACACAGCAACCTCTGATACCATGAAAGGTTTACACGATAGGGAAGAAGAAATGAAAGAAAATCATTGTGTAATTCTTGTATATATGAAACGGAAAAATGCAAAGATTATATAGGAAAAGCAAGCCCAAGCACTTGAAGGGTTTTGACTAACTAACAACCCTAAATAATAGACTTAACAATCTTCTAGAACCTTAACAGTTTTCCAGCTAACACTAGCTGACATGGAGCTGACATGGCTAACATGAATACCATGTATGCAGATGCTGATTTAAGGAGTCGTACGTTTCCGGGGTAAGTAAGTACACCAGCGGTGTACAAATGTGTGCGCATGACGGCAATGGAAGATGGTGAGACTCGAGAACGAGTATGCTTATCAAGCAGTTGTTAAGATAGGTGGACCGTGGACGTGTGTTCAAAGGGTTTCTTTATGACCAAGGAGTTGAAGGAAGATAAGGTTTTTGAATATATCCTAATTGCATCTAGGTGGTGGAGGTAGAAATACAGGGCCGCCTTCATCCCCGTTTCTCGATCCATCTGAAGTTTATACTGCCCCCACCAGTGGTTTCAGCGGTGGATCGATCAAACTTGAGATGCGATATAATCTTTAGTAATTTTTTATTTCTTTTTTAAACTCTAACATTTTTCTAGTTTTTTTAATTGCTCACAGATGATCATAATCATATATAATTATATCGTCGATGAATTTACATTTACTAAATTAGTGTTTAATTTATCAAATTTTAAATAAAAAACAAATATATTAAGATGAGTTTGCTTTTAGAATTTGATTGAAACCGAGACCGATTAATCTTTTATGTGTATTAACTATAAATAATAATATACTATTAGAATCACGAGTTTACATAACACTTAACACGTCAATAATGAATTTTACACGTCCAATCATAGTTTTAATCCCTTTAGATTCGTTTCCCCAACAGCTGCCAAATGAGTGGACCACATCATGGTCTAAAACAGCTTGTAATGTATGTCAAGATCTTCTTTCTCTTCTGCAATGCAACACAGTGGGTAGATGTTAGAAAATCGCAGGTGGGGATTTAAAAACTCAATTTAGATGTTCGACTTAAAAACTTAAAATTTTGGGCTTTTAAGTGAATTCAATTTTGATATCTTATTTCCTTTAATTTATACCTAATAAAAATCTTAAGATAAAACAAAATTTAAGTTCAAAGGTTAATTTAAATATAAATTAAAGTACATGAGCCTATTTGGTGACACCAATAATAAACTAATTCAAGAATTATTTTTATAGTTTAGTTTTTTATTTAAGAATTCAGTTTAATCGGATTAAAATTCTATAAATCATAATAACATAAAATATATGGATTAGATTATATGACGTAGCTAAATTAATAGATAAGTGAAATCTTATAAAAACTGAATTAACCTTGTCTTGTCGGTAAGGCAGTTGACGAGGTATTGGTTGAAGTGGTGATAAAGCAACAACGAAATCTTGTTCACTCCCTAAGCTGCTTCGAATATCACACTTTTGTCTTTTCTTATTAGCTCGAGCTCGAGAGAACTCTATTGTATAATCTATAGATCCAACATCACTCTGATCCCATCCTCCGAATTTAGGAACCACCATCCGTGAATTATTCTATCGATATCGAAACAATCAAAATATAAATATTAAGATCACTTCTTATTAGATAAAAATCTATCCCATTTAATACATAATTGAAAGGAAGGACTCAATTTTATACATAAACCTTGTAATAATTGAGATAATATACTAAATAAGCCATTAAATATTGTCCTTTTATTTAAAAAGTCCTTATACTTTTATTACAACTAAATAAGCTCTCAAACTAAACCCAAACTTTAGCTAGCATCAAAATAAGTGTATAACCTGTAACTTATACCTAACAAAAATCTTAAGATAAACTAATATTTTAGACGAAACAAGGGTTAATTTAAGATCTTAAAGAATAAAATGGTTCATGAAGTAAACTCAAATCACAAAAATTCAATGACTTTAAGAGAAAAATTGATACAATTAAATTGATTCAGGATAAATTAAATGCAATTAAAATGTAGGGGGTAAAAGACAAAGTATTCATTTGAGTTCCTTACACCTTAATTTAAATACAAATCGAATTATAGGGTTTAAATCACATGTTGCAGTTGGGAAATCTTACAGAGACATAATCATTCTTTTCTTGTCGGTGAGGTAGTTGACGAGGTATGGAATCCTGTTCACTTCCTAAGCTACTCCGACCATCACTCTTTCGTTGCTTCTTATTAGCTCGAGCTTGAGAAAACTCCATTGTGTAGCCCATAGATTTGGCATCGTCCCAATCCCACTCTCCGAATTCGGGAACAGTCTTCTGTGCATTGTTCTGTTGATATCAAAATAATCCAAACACAAATATCAAGATTACTTCTTACTAGATAAACTATTTGTTTGTCTCGTTGTCATCCCTCGTCCCCTACTAAATATGTTGTTATAGTTCACATGAAAATAGAAATCTTACAACCACTGCGGAATATTGGTTATTGTCATGTCGCGGAAGTTGTGATTGAGGTGAAGGAACGGCGATAAAATCCCGGTCGTTCCCTAGGCTATGCCACTCATCGGACTTTTGTTGCTTCTTCATGGTTTGAGCTTGCGAGAACTCTATCGTGTAGCCTAATGATCCAGGAGCTTTCCGATCCCACCCTCCGAATTCGGGAACCAACATACATGAGTTGCTCTGTTGATTCATTCTGAGTTTAGTCATACTCACGTACAAACAAACACATATATGTCAATTCGAGGGGTCAGATAAACCGGTTCGAGTAAATCGAAATCTTACCACAACAGGATCATTTCCGTTGCCTTGTTGATGAGGTGCTGAAGAGGTGGCCACAAACCCCTGTTCGTTCCCTAGGCTACAGCTAACCTTGGTCTTTAGTTGATTCCTGTCGGACCGACCTCGAGACATTGACATCGAATCATTGGCTGCTCCAACAACCGTCTTGTGTTGGATTTTATTGTCCTATAATTAAGAATATCAACCAAATCATCTTAAATTGAACTGAATTGACTGAAAAAATGGTTTCATCGGCTTGAGCCGACGACTGCCGTCGCCATATGTAGGCAAATTAATGGATGACAAATGTGAATTCTTACCGTGACAGAATCTTGGTTTCCATGTCTTAACGAAGCCGCAGCTAAATCAAGTTCATTTCCTAGACTTCGCCAAGCATCCCTTTGTTGCTTCCTGTTGGCCCGAGCTTGTGAGAAAACCACTGAATAGTTGGTAAATGCTAGTTCTTTATGTTCCCACTCTCCGAATTTCGGAACCAAAACCCGTTCATTTATCTGTCGGACATCATAATCAGCCATTACAAATTGTAACCGAACTTCAATGTTCTGGTCAAACTTCTTACCATCAAACCAATTATAAAAGAATCACCAATGTCTTAAAATCTATAAACAATTCTGGATTAATGGAATTTCAATTGGGAAAAAAAACATGAAAAAAGGAAAATAAATTAAAATTAAATTGCAACCAAAGGTTAATTTTTTTTACCTCTGCTGGGTTGGGCATGAATGATTGGGGGAATGATTAATTATCAATGATAATTAATCACTGGAATTAAAGTTTTCCAACCCAGTGATTTATAGATAACTAAAGGAATTACATATCTGTTAATAAAATCAAGAATATAAATATAGATTTTGTTGCATTTTTTGTTATCTTCTTTTTAAGACATCCTTGTAGATATTTATAAAATTTAGTTTTATTATTTTTATCTTCAATTAATTTTTTAGTTTAAATTTTGTGTACGGAGAAAATAAATAGTAAAACAGATTGATAACTATTTTTCAAAGGTAGATTGATAGTTTTGTGACTCAAACAAATATTATTATAATAAATAAAGAGATAAATATTGATCGAGATTAAATTCGAGATCTTATAATAATTCAATTTAACATCAGTCTTTTACTATAACACCACAAATTTAAAAAGAAAATGATAAATTATTTTATACAATTACTAATCTTCTCAAAAGAAAAAAAAATAGCATTGGATTTGAAACTATAATTTTACTTGTCCCGTCAAATGGTGCATGATCTGCACTTCTCTCCTTTCATCCTCGGTATCTTCCTAGTTTGTGAGTTTCCTCTTGGCTATGTGTACACAAGTACGTAACCCCAAACTGTCCCCTGCTGAATTCTTTATCGATGTAGTATATATTCCATCGGACGACACAATACCGTTCTGATGTTAGGCCTGTTACGCTTAGAGGATGTTTCCAAAGATGGCAGCGACGGAGCATCCTGCTGTGCCAGTGGAGTGTTACAGATACTATCCTCACAGGACGAACTGATAAGAGCTAGGATCAATTGTATCATTTTTAACCGAAGTCTCTGGTTCTATGTCTGGGATAACGAGGTTGTCTCAAGAGCAACAATTCCTCATCTATGGTGAAGAGATAAACAGAAAAAAAATGATTAAAACTATAATCGGAGTCGAGGAATAAAAGATAAACAGAAAAAAAAAAAAAGATAACGTAAAACTTGATTTAGGATGTACAAATTTTTGAATGGTAATTTGAGAGCGATGGATTTTAGTATTAAAATTGTGATTTTAATGATGTTTTTAAATTCCTAACATGTTTTTCAGACAACTGTTCAAAGAATTTGTTGAGTAAATATTGAAATTTCTTCGTAAGACAATTAAAAATCACTGAGAAATATACGAAAAACTTATAATCATATGTCTGATACAAGTCTCTTAGTATTAATTAGGACAGGTCATTTCTGGGTCTTGTTGGTGCATGTGAAAACAAAAGATCAAGTTTTGTTTGACATAGCTAGGACTGATGGTGAATTGAGATATGACCATGATGGTCTATGGATGGGTTTGACCAGTAAAAAAGATGAACAAAGTAGAAACAAGACCACCTCTTGTAAACTTCTTTAATCCCTTGTCTTCCCTACTCTTAATGATTGCAGCAGAGATACTCAATAAAACACAGATTGTCTAAACCTTTTTGTATCCCCACAGATGAAAAATCAATCGGTCAAAGGGAATGCCCCCTCAAATCATGCACTATCAAGAGTAGTGGGTGTGCATGTTACTCATCATAAAGGTATTTGTGTTTTTAATTGAACTTTTATGTTCGGACTTCAAAAATATAATATTAATTTAAAAAAAATTAAAAACAAAATCCGAAAACGTTTTAAAGTACTTATCCTAATACATAATCAACAAGAAATAAATAAATAAAGATTTATCGTACAAGGAGAATTGAATGAAAAGAACTTGAAGTAACAAAAGATTACCATTAAATTATGACGTAAATAAAACTCAAATTTCAACATTTAAAATCTTATAATAATATTCGTTCTACATGTGTTTTATTCCATCATCGAAATAATTTATTAAAGAATTCAAATGATTTTTTAAAATTATACTTTAAGATGTACAAAGAAAGTGCAGCAAAAAAATGAAAATAGAGCAATGAGTCGAGAGGCATAGGAAAGTGCATGCAAATTTTGAACCCTAATTATTGAAAGTCCCTGGTAAAAGCAAACTTCTCCCTAAAGCCAAAAGAATTAAAGTCTTAAACAATGATGGAGGGGAAGACAAAGAGAATGAGAGGAAAGGGGGTGGAATGATGAGGTTGGAAGAAAGTTGGAGGAAACTTTTGTAGATTTATATGGAATTATTTTTTTTATAATAAAAGAATACTATCATTGGTATCGTTAAAAAC
This sequence comes from Abelmoschus esculentus, assembly GCA_035048815.1. Classification (NCBI taxonomy): domain Eukaryota; kingdom Viridiplantae; phylum Streptophyta; class Magnoliopsida; order Malvales; family Malvaceae; genus Abelmoschus; species Abelmoschus esculentus. The sequence continues at coordinate 11,310,301 of JAUCBN010000007.1, read as the reverse complement.
ATCTCTCAACCTAAATGAAAGAAAATAGTATCATATAAAAGTATTTACAAGGTAACACAAGATCAATCAAGACCAATCTATCAAAAAAGCATTACAATCAAAAAAATAACCTAACTTACACCATGACAACACAAGATTAACCATTATGACTAACAATCACTCTATCGGCACCACTCATCGTATCAATGTCAATCTCCAAACCAACAATTTTCGTATTGAAAACATCCCTGAGATTATAAGGGGGGCTTATAAACAGATGTTCAACAATAGGAGAACCACGACTCATCGAAGCGAGACGATCAGCTACAACATTACAATCACGATGAATATGAAGAATATGCACTCTCCAATTGCGATCAAGAATGTTAATTATAGTAGCCACCAAAGCACTCTCTATAAGAATATTCGATTCTTTACGCATGATTCTAACAATATCCAAATTATCAACCTCCAAAACAATCTGTTGAAAACCAAGTCTCCAAGCATGAAAAAGAATATCGTGAGCAATCCATAATTCAGAAAAAAGTATAAAACAAATATCAAGGGTACGAGTAAACCCAAAGAACATCCATCATGATTGCGTAAGACACCCCTTGTCGCTGCCATACCATCACATGAACGGATCGAATCATCGAAATTAGCCTTGATCCAACCAGTAGACTGGGGTTGCCAAATCAAATGAGGGCTCATGGTGGATCCTCTTCCAATTTGTGACTGAACGGCTAAGAAATCTGAGACAAGACGTTCTCCACAATACTGAATATCCTCTCTTTGAACATACTGAAGATCAAGGATGCTCTATTTTTTTCATATGATCCAACAAAAAACTGAAAAATTTTAAAATTTATTAAATATTTAATTTAAACATGTATTTATCCCAATAATATAAAATATAGACACATTGAAAAAAAAACATATTTTTTATTTAGTAAAGTAATTGATTAAATAATTTTATAAAAGATATGGTAAATAAATACTTTTTAATTATTATTTATATACATATAAATGTACATATATTTATATTTTTCTATTCTAAACTAGAAAGATCAATGTTGAATTTTATACCAATGAGATGAGATACAAAATTTTTAAGTCAGTGATTCAAAAAATAAAGTTATAAATAGATAAAATAGGGTAAAAAAGTTTTTTATATTAAATATTTATAAAATTTGATTTAAATTAATCGATAAATAAATATTTATTATTAAAAATATAATTGCATAGAAAAGTGTTATGCGTACAGTAGATAAATAATATAATCCACGAAGCATCACAGCCAATTCTCCAACCCATCTTCAGTTTTCTCTCTGCTTCAGATACAGATTTGATTTCCCATGTAAAAAGCTCAATGCCCTCTCAAAGCACCAAAACCTATGCATTTTGACTCTCTCTCTCTCTCTCTTTCTCTCCCTAATATTGTCAAAACTGTTTCATTTTCAGAGCTCAAAATCCAAGGCCTTTCCCCCCGACACACAAACCAGACCTCAAATAATACAGACAAAACACATTTAAGTCTGTGTTTCTAGTACCCTTTGAAGGTGTTTATCAGGGTTTTTTTTTCAAAAGGGGAAAAACAAAAGAGAAACATGATTTGAATGTCTGAACAAGGATACATAACAACATATGAAGCATCATCTGATGATGTCGTGTTGTAGCAAAAGCTTCCTTTGCTTCTTTTTATGCCTTCTTTTGGTGTTTCACTACTTACAATCTTCTTCTTCTGAAGAGTTTGTGTCTGTTACTGGTTATTCCCATGGTGGATTTGAAGCATCAAATCAAGGAGATGAAGATGAAGTTTTCGGTGATGACAAGAGGAAAGTTCATACAGGTCCAAATCCTTTGCATAATAGATGATTTAGACTTCTGTTGTATGCTCTTTTTTCATTTGTTTTTCTAATATATTGGAAAGGATATGAGCTTTTCAGTTGTTTTGTTTTATAGGATTAATTAGTGGAATTTGAAGCCAATCAATCTTAAAGTTTGATATAAATAATAAGCTTTGAGTTTTAGTGTGTTCTTTTAGAATCTTGTGTTATATAGAGAAATATGCATAGATATGTAATGTTTGTTGCCATTGATTAAATTATGTTGATTCGATTAAAATAAAAATTCAATTAAAATGATCAAAGAAAAAAGAGTACTTAAAATTTTATTTTAAAAATAATTGGTAAAAAAGTTTAAAAACTATACAATAAAACTGAAATTCACGATCCAATTCTGAATCAAATGAACACAACTCATAACACTTAATACGATACAACAATAAAAAATAACAAGCAAATTACTATTGAACTAGTAGGTGATGTCTGAATCTGCGGACCGATTATCATTCTCTTATGATGCATGGTGTTGCTATTTTAATATAGATCATATTTTTGGAAGATCTTGAGTTTGAATTATTTCTTAAAGTTGTAAATAATATTTTAATTTTTTTTTACAAATATGTGATTTTGTGGTTGGTTGGTTTATCATTTCTTACTTGTCTGTAAGTTAACTGGCTGTTAATTATTAGGACGATTAAGATGTCATTTTCCTTTAATGATGGAATTCTTTACTAATAATTCTTAATGACGGCAAGTTTGTCCAATTTTCAACTTTATTTCCATAGCTAACAAAGAAAAGTAATTTGTTAATCGGTGTCGACGTAATTTCAAAATTCGAATTTCATATAAAATGGAATAATTTGAAAATTTTTAATCACATAACAATTAATAAATCTCAAATATAATTTAAAATTTTAGTTTAATCAATACAAATATAAATTCAAATTTATTAAAGTGTTTTGTCATTACTATTATACATATTAACGACGGAATCTAAATAATTTTAGGACAAAAGTACCAAATATCAAAGTAGTTAAAAAATACGATAAAAGCCGCCGTCCGGTCTTTCTTTTGTTTTCAGACAACTTCCCTCGTCGGTCAACCATCTTTTGGTTTACAGCTTAGGTAAAGATAATTACTTATCGTTTAGCTTTGTGCGGTATTTTCTTAAATTGTGAGCAAAGTTCGCTTTTTTGTGTGCTTTGGGTATTTTTTTAATGAGATTTTTCATGGAACCTTTCTATAAGATAGGAGTTGAGCTTATTGAAAGAAAAAAAGGCCCATTTTGTCCACTTAGAATAATATATTAGTGGGTATAATTTGTTGTTGGATTTTCTAGTTGGAATTGTTAATGATTTAGTTTCTTAATTGTGGTTAGTGAGGAGAGATGCTTGATGTTTCTGCTGTAAATAATGATGGGTTTTTTGGTGTCCAAGCAAATTGGCGGTGCTGTTGATTTTAGTGATAAGGAAGGGTTGCTTGGAAATTCAGATATCAAGTCTCTACATAATCAAAAGGGAGTTTTTGTAACACATATCCCCGGTTTAGACTATATTACTGTGTCTGTATGTAGGGTTCATATTGGCCAAGTTCTATGTAGAATTTTGAGTTATCTGATTTTTCTACTTTAGAGGATATTTATTTTTAGGGAAATGCAATTATAAATACTAAAAGGTACTTGTTATGTTTTCAGCTAAGCATAGTTATTTTTGTGTTGCCTTCCAGCATACAATGAAGATACGGAATGTGTTGGGGTCGACCGGTTGGGAAGTGAGGATCAGATGATAGTTGCAGGCATGATGAGACAACTCCAGACGGTTGATTTCGGCGAACCTCCGCATTGCCTGGTCATAGTAGGCAAGACTCATCCGGCGGAAGAAGAAATGTTGGAGTTCTACAAGAGTAACAGTGAGGAACTGGGATAGAAAGGCAACGAGATCACGTGAGTAAAACATTTCTTCCTCCCGAGGCGGATTTGCAGGTTATTGTTTCTTTCTAATTCTATCTGGAGATGGCTTTTGTCTTCTTCTGGAAAAAAAAAACAGTTTTATATGGCACTCAAATTTCGAGCATGTTCGAGGATTCAGACCATCATAGCCTGGTATTCATCAAAATGGAACACGTTCAAACTGTATTATATCAGATAAACTTGAACAAACATGAATTATATGTAATATCATACACTAACCAAGCTTGAACCTAACCAAATCGGACACACCATATATGCTACCTGTTTTTGTGCTTCATTAATGGGGATATTGGCATCTATTTCCATAGGTTATCCTACACAACACAACATATATACATACCATCTTTTCTGCTTCATTTTAGCTACACTAATCAATACTATATGCATTTGATTGGTATAAATATGTGTAACTTATTGCTCAAGTTTCATACCATAAGCCTTCAGTTTCTAAACCCCAAATACTACCATACCGTCTTTCAATGGCATTTCATTTGCTTCTTGTCTTTGCTTTCCTCAATGTGAGCCTTAACAAGTTCTTAATTATCTTCTATATTTAGTCTTTGTTTTATTTGGTTAATGTTTATACATGGTCAGCAAGATCAGACGACGATACATCGTGAAAATTGTTCAAGTAAAATTAATTTTAATTTTTAAATTTGTTCAAAATTCTGATATATATATATATATATTCAGATTGTATTTGCAGGGAGCCATGGTGCTGTGCCTGAGGAAGTTTACTGGAAATCTGATTTCACAAACAATCCGATGCCAAAGGCCTTGAAAGATATTTCACCACCACCACCTGGATTAGGTGAGGAGCTTGCAGAGACTTTCAGGGAGTTAGACAAGGACCAGAATGGTTTCTTATCTGCTGCCGAGCTTCGGCCTACCCTGACAGATATCGGCCCGCCGCTTATGCCGCTTACAGTTGACGAAATCAATGAGTTGATCCGTGGATTTGATTTCGACGGTGATGGGCAGATAAACTTCGAGGAGTTTGTTAAATTAATGGTGTTCGGATAAGCTTGCTAAGATTTCTATTTCTATCTATACCGAATAAGACACCAATGTTTCTATGTTACTAGCTTTCGTTGGTTTGTTGTATGGACCTTAATATCCTCTTCCTACTTGGTTGCTCTGTTTTTCTTTTTGTTCATTTCATGTCTGGGTTGTTGGTGTCGTATTTAAGGTAATCAATATCATATTGTTAGATGTGATGTTTTTCTATGGTATACAGACATATCGGTATTGGTATGTTTTGGCAGATCATTTTGGTTGTATCAATTTTTTTTAAGTATTATATACCTCTGTTACGATTAGGATGAATTGTAAAATTTAAATTATAATATCTTAATTTTATTAGTGTATCGAGTAAAATAAATATAATGAGATTAAGTTATACAATGTAAAACTTAAAGAACTTTACATTAATTCAGATCGTTAGATGGGTAAAATGGATAAATAAAAATTATCACTTGAAAAAAAATTATTTATTACCATCATTCAACAGTCTAAAATTACTATAGAATTGGATGAGTTTTACGCCATGTAAATTGATCTTAACCTTATACATATATATATATATATATATATATAAATGCGAAGAAATATAACTAAGACATAAAGATAATTTTAACCCTTAACGTTTATAGTTTTTATCGTTTTCCTTATTTTTTTTTGAGATAAATTTAGCTCTTAACGTATATATTTTTGACAAATATCTTATTTTTTAACTAGCTTGATGACTGGACCGTTAAAAATTTAACGATGATACATATATATGGAATATACTTTTAAATGACATGGCATGTAACCTATCAAATATATATATATAGAATATAATTTATTTTAATATAAAATATAAAACAATTAAAATTCAAATAAAATATTAAAAATTAATTAATTCTAAAATAAAAGGTATTAAATATTCTTAATCCTAACTACGATAAAATCAAAATCCTATTCGAATTGTGTTTTATTTTAAAATTAATTAATTTTTAATATTTTATTTGAATATTAATTGATTTATATTTTATATTAGAATAAAATTATATTCCATATATATATATGTATTTGATGAAAAATTATATCATGGGTCAGTCCACCACGTGACCATGAGACCAACCACTAAAAAACACCCACATCACCAATTTTTACATGTTATATTTTTTTCCAAGTGAATCTTCACTTAAAAAATTATTTTTAAAAAGAATTAACAGTAAATATGAGTGAAGATTCACTTTAAAAATATATGACATGGAAAAAAATGACGATATGAGTGGTTTTTAGTGGTTGGTCTCATGGATAAAGTGGTGGGACTGACCCATGATATAATTTCTCGTATTTGATAGGTTACATCCCATGTCATTTAAAAGTATATTCTATATATATGTATCATCGTTAAATTTTTAACGGTCCAATCATCAAGCTAGTTAAAAAACAAGATATTTGTCAAAAAGATATAGGTTAAGGGCTAAATTTATCCAAAAAAATAAGAACCAAAACGATAAAAATTATAAACGTTAAGGGTTAAAATTATGTTTATGCCTATAACTAATCAGTACCGTAATATTATAAATATTTGAGATTTCTACTGTACAAATATAATAATTTTGTCATCATTTAAATTTAGGATGAAATTTCTTCCATTATAATTTCTGTGGATAAACATTTTGATTATTTTTTATTCCATCGGTTTAAATTCTCATAATTTTTTTTATTAATTTTATAAAAAACAAATTTGGAAGTAGCAAAGTGATAATAAACCAATAGTACAAGTACACATTTAGTTATTAAACCTAGTCAAAAAGAGGGGGAAAACTAAAAAACCTAGGAAAACTTGAAAAAGCCGCCGGAAGCGGTGCTTCATCGTCTTCCGCTCTCTCTTTTGTTTGCAAACAACTTCTCTCATCGGCCACGCATCTCTTGCTTTACGGTTCATGTATAGACAATTCTTTATTTCTTAGCTTTATGGGTATTTTATTAAATTCTCAGCAAAGTTCAGTTTTCTGTGCTCTGGGTACTTTTAAAGTGATTTTTTGCAACATTTCTATGAGATAGTAGTTGAGCTTATTGAAAGAAAACAAGACCCGTTATGTCCTCTTAGAATAATGCAATGGGTATAAGTTGTTTTTGGTTTTTAAAGTTTTAATTGTTAGTGATTTGGTATCTTTGCGGTTGTTGAGTAGAGATGCTTGCTGTTTCTGCAGTAAAAATGATGGACTTTTTTGGTGTCTAAGCAATTTGGTGGTGCTGTTGATTTTAGTGATAAGGATGGGTTACTTGCAAGTTGCAATTTGAGATATCAAATCTTTACTTAATAAAAAGGAAGTTTCTGTAACAAGTACCCTTGTTCAGACTATATTTCTGTATGTAGAATTCATATTGGCCGATTTCTATGCAGTTTTTTGAGTTATGTATTTTTTAAATTTAGAGGTATTAAAGCATTCATGGCTGAAATTTCATGTTAAAATGTTGTTTGAGCTGTTCTATCTCTCCTTTGATGCTTACATTACTTGGCTTTAACAATTTATAATTGCAGTTTGCTATACCTTTTCGAATTTTATGGTGAAGGATGTTTCAATATGAAATTTGCTAGTGTGAGAATGAAATTGATAGATCTGTATATCACCTGTAATGAATCATCCATGGTATACGATAATATAGATGAACTGTTTCAACTTTCAACCTACTGAAATATCAATGTTAGTAGTTTGATTCTAATCCTTTTTCCCCATTTTGATCATTAATCCCGATTTGGCGACAGAGATGTTATACATTATAGGCCTTGGATTGGGGGATGAAAGGGACATTACTCTAAGAGGTTTAGATGCGGTGAAGAAATGTGAGAAGGTGTACATTGAGGCCTATACTTCTCTTCTATCCTTCGGTCTTTCTACAGATGGCCTATCCACTCTGGTACTACAAAAATGATTTTTCCTGATAAATTTGCTAATCCTTCAAAGCTCGGAATTTTCGTTTATGCTAGAATGTTTAAAATGTCAGGAGAAATTGTATGGGAAACCAATTATACTAGCTGATAGAGAAACGGTTGAAGAAAAAGTAGACAATATTCTTTCAGAGGCTCATGGATCTGATGTTGCTTTCCTTGTTGTTGGTGATCCTTTTGGGTAATTACCATACTTTCTTTTCTTTTTATGTTAAATTACTATCATGTGCTGTGCTCCCATTGATTTTAGTTTCCCTTTTTTTGTTAATTTCTTTTAACGTCTTACATGCACATGAGATTGCTTTTATTTATTTGTAAAATGCCTGGTCTCATCAAATACCCATGGTTTAAATCATGACGTTGATTTGTCGGTTTGTCTTTGTAAAAGGCCATAAACTTTGATTTACCATCTCTCTTGAGAAGTAGGACTGCTTGACTAGCTTTATTGGAATTTTTATTCTAAATGAGGCTATTTTGGTTGAAGCTTTAATATTGAAATACCACCAAATAACACGATAAAGTCTTGAAATCTGGATGAAACCATATTTCGTTGAAGTAGAGGGATTGATCCTGGCCGAACGTGCTGTGTGGGAATATAATCATGGTATTTTATTTCCTTGGAGTTTCTCTGTGTCTCGAGCGTCAGTTACATTGTATTCTTTATTCGCCTTGAAATCTTTGTCTTTGTTACTTCACTTTCTCATTAGTCTTTTGATTGAGAAAATTGCAGAGCCACAACACACACGGATCTTGTTGTTCAAGCCAAGACATTGGGGGTTGATGTCAAGGTAGTGCACAATGCTTCTGTGATGAATGCAATTGGAATTTGTGGTTTGCAGCTATATCGTTATGGGGAGACAATTTCAATACCATTTTTTACCGAAACATGGAGGCCGGATAGCTTTTATGAGAAAATTGAAAGAAATCAGAATCTTGGATTGCACACACTCTGCCTTTTAGGTGGTGTTGCTTTATACTAACTCTAATTTAAGGTTTTTAATTGCCTTTTCTCATCTTTCATCATTTGTCACTTGAACATGCAGCATTATGGAGCTTTAGTGTGCTTCTTTAAATCTGCTGTAAATGACTATGTAGGAGTTGTTACTGTTAAAAATAGCAGCTAACTGTTGTCAGCTGATGATAAGCTCAAATATTTTAACTGAGCATTGCACGACGATGTGCATCTTTTTTGTTTTCTTCCACTTTCTTAGGGATCCATTATCCGAGTGTTTCTCCAATGTCTGAGACTATACTATAACATGCCTTTTAAATTTATTACAAATTGCTGTGGATTTATGAGCTATTGTTGTATACTCTTGCCTGATTCGAGAATCTTAAGTCAATTCCTTTCTTTTTTCCTACAGATATTCGCGTAAAAGAACCGACGTTGGAATCTTTGTGCCGGTCTGTATTACTTGCCAGCTTGTACTTTTTTTATTTGCTGCTTACAAGTCTATATCTGCCATTGCTTTGACTGATTGTATTTCTTTGTTTTCCTCCATATATTTTCAGGGGAAAAAAGCAATATGAACCACCGAGATTCATGACCATAAACACTGCCATTGATCAGCTTTTGGAGGTTGAGCAAAAGCATGGTAAATCTGGTGAGTGGGGAATGGCCCTCCAATGACTGTATATTTACATGTAGAAACTTTAAAGATCTAATATATCCTTGTTGGATACATATCCGTATCCGATACTCGCACCAAACGGATATGCTATAATATGCTTGAAAGGGTACTTGTTATGTTTTCAATTTAACCCATGTTTAGGGGAATGCAAAGAAGGATGTGAATTATGAAGTAACAGTTCAGCTAATCATATTTATGTGTTGCCTTCCAGCGTACAATGAAGATACAGAATGTGTTGGGTTTGCTCGGTTGGGAAGTGAGGATCAGATGATAGTTGCAGGCACAATGAGACAACTCCAGACAGTCGATTTCGGTGAACCTCTGCATTGCCTGGTCATAGTAGGCAAGACTCATCCGGTGGAAGAAGAAATGTTGGAGTTGTACAAGAGTAACAGCTGAGAAACTGGAACATAAAAGCCGTGTGATCAAAGCCAAAATGTGTTCTTTAACAGAAATCTTTCTTCCTCCAGGTTATTCCGTTATTGTTTCTTTCTAATCCTATATAGAGTTTGCTTCCGAAGAAAAAACAGTTTTGCATTGAGACCAACTTTGCTTGTTTTTCATCAAAATGCAACACATTCAAACTGTATTATATCAGTTTGAGCTGATTTGTAGTACTTTTTATGGATACTTTGTTTTCTAGAGGAGCTAATTTTGTTTTTATTATTAATATTTGGGAACAAACCAAGATGATCTCGAACATGAAGTATATCAATATCATACAACGGCCAGGCTGCAATGGAACCTATTCCGACACACCATATATACAGTAATTATTACTGACGATGCTATTGCTATTAATGGATAGTTTAGTGGGTACTCTTTTTTTTTAGTGGTTGATATTTAATGTCTGACTGTAGAAAGGGTTTTTAACGAGATTTTTTTTAAATATGTATATATATATGCTGCTATACCTTATATTTCTTCTTTCACTGCCGTTTTATTTACGATACAGCGGAAAGATAGAGGTTTAAGTAAATTTAGTATAACCACGGATTTTGTGACGGAGCATAGAATTACAAACCGTTCCCTTTTTATATTCGTTTTCAAACAAATAAGAGGGGAAAAGAAGAAATGGAATGTGGAAATAAAAATAAAATATAAATTATAAATGATTTCTTATTAAAATATTAGATTAAATATAATATAAATTATGATGATTAAATTTGTTATATAAATGGAAAGTCTAAATGTAAAAATATTTTTCGGTAAAATGGTAGGGTGTTATTTGAAGAGAAAATCATATACGAGATATTATTGCAAGTCTCGTTAAAAGAATTTAAAATTAAATTTGAAAAATAATGTCAAAGAAAAATATTAAACCAGTAAAACATGAGAAATAAATTAATGTTACAGTAATACAGTATGTTATCGATTGATATATAATAAAAAAATAATTTAAACCATAAATATGTATCGAAATTCGAATTTCTAGTACTATGTTCATCCTTACATTGTATCTGACTATTGTTGTGTGAGCTGTGGGGGTGTAACAATGATCAGGCAAAGATTTCCATTGTTTCAGAATAAGGACGTAATCGAATAAAAAAGTTGAACTAATAACAGGACAAAGTTTAAAGGTGAATTTTACGATTGAATCGTACAAAATAGGACGACGACTTCCAAGCGCCGAATCACAATTTTTTTTTATTTTATTTTATACAATGAACTCTTCTTATATACATATAGTGAACTTTGCCGAATCACAAAGATTTAATGAGATAAGGTCTTTAACTTTGCCGAATCATATTAAATTTGTATAGATAGTGTGTATCCGATTTAATTGGGTTGGGTTAAAAAATATTGAGTTAGTCGAACTGACGAATTTTATTTTATAACTTATTTTTTGAATATTTTTCGAGTAGAGTTAAGTTTAGGAATTTCAAGTCAAATTATTCGAGTTTCTATTCAAATTTAATTATAAATATTTAAATATTATGATATATTTATTCATATTTTTTCATATAGAATAAAGATATTCAAGTAGAATTAAGATATTTAACTCCGAACTAATTAATCCATTAATTATTAAAATATTGAGTTATTCAAATTTTCTTTTTATAACTTAAATATTATTCAATTTTTTAAATCAAACTGAGTTGACACTGTTTGAATTTTTCATATCAAATCAAATCAAAAAATTTATTTTTTTCAGATCAAATTTTGTCTACCTTTAGATCAAAACTATACATCTCTCTAAAAAACAACTAATTTCTCAAGAAAAAAAATACTCTTCATCTTACTATGCAAATTCCAGACAAATTAATGTCGATTATCTCAATAAATGTTGACTTTGGTATCTATTTTGACTGACTATATATATGTGTAACTTATTGCTCCACTCTCATACCAAAACCCTTCCATTTCTACACTCCAAACGACCAGACCAGATTCTTTTCTCAGTTGCCAATGGCATTCCATTTCATTGTCGTCTTCGTTTTACTCAATGTGAGATTTATTAAATTCGAAACGTAATGATATTAGTTTCTACGATCGAATTTAGCATTTAATAAATTCTCGGTTCGAGTTCTAATTCTGATTTCTATTTTTTTTCAGATTGTATCCTGTGAGAACACTGTTGTGCCTGAGGAAGTTTATTGGGACTCCGTCTTCCCCAACAATCCAATGCCACAGGCCTTGAAAGACATTTTACCCACAGGGACATATGATTGGAGTTCTAAGACAAATCACAATCTGCCGGAAAATGATGAGTTTGATGATTGGAGTGATGACTTTAGTCGCAATCACAGAAACAAAAACACACACAAAGAATCAAAAGGTAAAGGCATGTTCTTGTAGAACTTAAAGAGACAGATTCGAGTACTATTAACTTTGTAGCTTATTTGAGTTTAATCGAAAGAAAAAATAGATTATTATAATAAGTGTTAGAGTTAAAAATTTATTTAAAGGGTTATTTTTTGAAATTATATTTAAAAAATCAATTATTTTTAAAGGGTACTGTTTATATATTTATATTTTAAAATAAAACTTGGATTAAATTCAAACCAAACTTTAAATACTTAGAATGTTCAATCGAACTTAAATCCATCTAAGGAATTCAATTCCCCATGCAGGGAAATACGATGGGAGCTCTGGACGTAGCGGCAATCTACCGAGAAATGATGAGTTTGATGATTGGACTGATGATTTTAGTGGCAATCATGAAAATAAAGGACAACGTAAGTTCATATTATTTGTACATAAATCCCAACCAGATCTTTAAACACATTTGTCGTAAATGATATCCCTCGGAACTTTTGATCGAATCGAACTCGATCCTCGTACATGCAGATCTATCTAAGGAATCCAATGCTGCACAAGGGAAACATGATCGGGGATCTGAGCGTAGGGACAATCCAATGGATGAGTTTGATGATTGGACCGATGACTTTAGTGACAACCATGAAAACAGACGACAGATCAAACAAACCAAAGTAGATGAAACTATCTTCTTCTTCAGACAGGATCTTCGTGCTGGTAAGATGGTGAATTTACCTAACCTCATAACAACCGACAAGACCCCATTTTTGCCGGATCGAGTTGCCAAGTCCATACCCTTCTCGACCAACAAATTGTCAGAAATTTTGTACCGTTTCTCTTTAAAACCTGGAACAAGGGAAGCCAACACCGTGTATAGAACAATCCGAGGTTGTGAAAGAGTAGCCATGAGCGGAGAACAAAAGTTCTGCGCCACATCGTTAGAGTCCTTCGTAGATTCAAGTATTTCGAAACTCGGGACACGAATCCATCTTCTGTCGAATGAGCTTTCGAAAGAGACGAAGAACCCGTTGTTTACCATCAGTAAGGGAATGCAAAACATGGGGGAAAACTTGTTTGTCTGTCATAAGAAGATGTATCCGGGTGCTGTCTTCTCGTGCCATTCGATCAACAGAACCACATTGTACAAGGTTCCGTTGGTGGGCAAAGATGGGACCAAAGTTAATGCTTTAGCGGTATGTCATAAGGATACATCGGCTTGGAACCCGAAGCACATGGCATTTCAGATTCTCAAAATTAAGCCTGGAACTGTTCCCGTTTGCCATTTCCTTTTCAGAGATACCCTCGTCTGGATTTCCGACAACTGAAAATTGTCTGTTTAAGTGTTTATGTTAAGTGTCTTTGTGTTTCAATAATGTTCCCATAAGATGGCATGGATTATATTAACTATGAATAAATAAATGTATGAATCATTGTTCAAGTTTCAATGATTTTCTTTTTGGGTGAATAAAAGGAAGTGCTTGGTGTTTCTAAATGTATTTTAAGAAGTTTATTTGTGGATTTTATTTATTTTAATCTTATACTAAATTATTTATTTTTATCCTACAGATGTTACATTATTAAATGACTGTAGTATACCGGCAAGTTCTAAAAAACGGCCTCTTAACTGGCGACTAAAAAACGGCCTGTTATGCTCAGCCGTTTTGATATTAATAAGAAAACCAAAGGTAAACAGGTCATTCGGTTACCAACTTTACGAATCTGAATCATCACTGGACCAGAACCGGAAAGTACGACGTAAGAAAGATGGAAGTTCAAGGAGAGAAAAAGAGCGAAAACGAGAGAAAAGAAAGCGAAAGGAGAAAGAAAGAGAGAGAAAAAGGAAATTGAGGAGAGAGATAAAAGGAAAAAGATAAGGGATTACGGGTTAGAGTCCGAATCCGAATCCTGGTCTGATTCTCATTCTGGATTTGATTCTGAAGGTGTTAAAGGGCGGATTGAGCCTGAAGTAGTTATTCGAGAGATGTTGAAGGAGTTTTCCAATGTTGATAACGATTTGAAGCAGGTAAGTGCAAATTGTTGAATATAAAACAGCTGAGCTGTGCAAAGAAACAAAAAAAAATATAGGTTGTTATAGGTTGTTATTTCTCTTTGTATAGATCTAATTCCAGACCTTCTAAAATGATCTAGAATAGGGCAGCTGTATCCTTGGACACCTATAAAGGATTATCCGATCCTTTGAATAAATCATCCCTTTCATTGTTCTCAATATACAGAAAAAGACTTCTCATTGAATATTTTTTTCAATATGGTATCAGTTATCCAGACGTTTCTATAACTTCATCTGGGTCTGCTTTCGTCTGTCATGGCTCTTCCTGAGGATCCAGCTTTTGTCTCCCTTGATGACTCGTCTGCTCCTTCCTTCTCCAACAAGAGGATAAGTATTAGTTTGAATGAGACTAACTTTCTTTTATGGAAGCAACAGGTTGTTCTTATGATGCGTGGTCAAGGGTTAGATTCTTATCTTGATCCTTCCAATCAGCCTCCGGCGAAGCTTGTGCCTGGAGAAAACAATGAATTGGTATCGAATCCTGCGTATCTGCGTTTCGTTAAGCAGGATAGCTCCATTGCTTCTTGGCTCTTGTCAACTATTAGTCCGGATATTCTTCCTCAGCTTGTTGGTGCGGATACAACTTTTTCTATCTGGACCACTATAGTACAGCTTTATTCCTAGTTGTCTACCACTCGAATCATGCATCTCCATTGTCGCCTTCGAGCCATTAAGAAAACCACTCTTTCGATGCGCGCTTACACCATGTAGATCAAGGAGATCTGTGATTTGTTAGCTTCTTGTGACAGTCCCGTCTCTTCTGTTGAGTATATTGCTACCATTTTAAATAGTCTTCCTTCTGAATTCGATCCGTTTATTGTTGTGATTTCTGCCAGCAAAGAGCCTTATACTGTTGATGGTGTCGTTTCTCTGTTGGTTGATGCTGAGACTTAACTTTCTGACCCTCTTCGTTATCCCGTTGGAATACATAATACTAAGGTTCTGGAGGCTGATTCTTCAGGTAGTAATCCTCAACTTCCTTATGCCTATCCTCATCGGTCTTCACAACCTTTCACTAGTAGCTACAAGGGACTTTCTCGTCCTCAGTGCCAACTCTGTGGCAAATTGGGACATCTCGTTGATAGATGTTGACATCGATTTGATCAGAATTTCAAAGGTGTTGCTTCCAGGACTGTTTCTTCTTCAGTTCCTACATCTCCTCAGGCGAATACTTGTCATACAGCTTTTCTGCCTGATCCAATTAAGGTCGCTTATGATCCATATGTTACAGCTACTCCTTCATCTGCTCCACAGCCTGAAGAGCCATCCACTGATACTGTTCAGATTAATTCTATTGTGGCCAACACCTTTGGTATCATTTACATGGTTTCCAGATTCGGGTGCAACCCACCATGTGACTGGTGATATGTCTCTTTTACCTTCTGCCTCACAGTATTCTGGTAAGGGGCAAGTGTGTTTAGAAGATGGTTCTATTTTGTCTATTTCTCATATTGAACACACTAAATTACTCACACCATGTCGAGATTTTAATGTTAATCACTTACTACAAGTGCCGGATATCACTAAGAATCTTCTCTCAGTCTCTAAATTTACACATGATAATTCTGTATTCTTAGAGTTTCATGCTGATTCTTGTTGTGTGAAGGATGAAACTTCAGGACAGGTTCTTTTGCGAGATACTCAGGAAGGAGGTCTTTATCTATTTTCCAATGGTTCTTCTCAGCTTTCGGCCACAGCTTTTACAACTAATGCACAATCAGTTACTGAATATTCCCTTTGGCATCAGCGTTTGGGGGCACCCAACTAGGGATATAGTTACTAAAGCTTTGCATAAGTCTTTTACTTTTGATGAATATTTTGTATGTCGGGCATGTCAAATGGGTACGAGTCACACTCTTCCCTTCTCAGGATCCACTACTATGTATTCCGAACCTTTTGAAATGATTGAAGTAGATCTTTGGGGACCGTCACCTATTTTGTCTAATGGTTTTCGTTACTACATTTCTTTTGTGGATTTATGCACTAGGAATTGTTGGCTTTATTTGTTGAAAACTAAATCTGAAGCCAAAATAGCTTTCACCTTGTTTATGGCTCTAGTCAAGACTCAATACCAAGCCTCCATTAAAGTAATTCAAACTGATGGAGGAGGAGAATTTTCCTTCCTGCAATCTACCTTGTCTCAGCTTGGTATTCAACAGCGAATTACGTGCTCTCATACCTCGCAACAAAATGGCATTGTTGAAAGAAAGCACCACCATATTGTTGAAACTGCCCTTACGTTGATGGCTCAGGCTACTCTTTCGCTTAAATTTTGGTCTTATGCTGTTCTTCATGCCGTGTATCTTATTAACAAATTACCTTCTCCTACAACTGGGAATGTCTCACCCTATGAGAAGCTTCATCACAAACCCCCTAATTATTCATAATTGAAGGTCTTCGGTTGTGAGTGTTATCCACACACTCGACCTTTCAATCACCACAAGCTTGATTTTCGGTCTAAAGCATGCTTGTTTCTTGGTTTTTCTCCTAATCATCATGGTTACCAGTGTTTAGATGATACAGGGAGGATATACATTTCCAGAAATATATCTTTAATGAAGGTGTTTTTTCGTGGGTAGTAAACAAAATTGACCATCCTGCAAGCCCCTCACCCTTGTCGTCCCCTATACCAACAATCCCACACACCACCACCACCACCACAGCAACAATCACCGTTGCCACCACAACCACCATCGCCTCCACCAAGTCCCTCCTCAATTCTTTTTCCTTCTTCCCCTTCGTCTGATACATCCTTCAGTTCCATTTCCTCTTCTCCGTCACCAGTTGCACAATCAACCATTCCCACACCATCACCTATACCTTCTACGACAACCAATACTCATCGTATGGTAACTCGTAGCAAATCTAGAATTTTCAAACCCAAGTTATACTCGGTTGAACATCATGATACACCTTTAACCATTTCTGATGCCTTGAATGATCCTCAATGGAATGCTACTGTCCTCGAAGAGTACACTGCTCTTCAGAACAATAACACTTGGGAGCTTGTCGACCTACCCGTTGGTAAAAAAGTAATTGACTGCAAATGGATCTTTCGTATTAAGTATAATTCTGATGGCTCCGTTCATCATTATAAAGCTCATCTCGTCGCCAAAGGATTTACTCAAATTTCGGGATATGACTTTCTGGATACTTACAGTCCTGTTATTCGCTTCTTTACAGTCAATATCTTATTGTCCATTGCTGTTTCGAATGGTTGGCAGGTGCATCAGGGAGATATTAACGCGTTTCTTAAAGGAGATCTCACTGAGGACATTTATATGCATCAACCTCCGGGCTTCATACAAACATCACCACATCGCACTCATCTTGTATGTAAACTGAACAAGACAATTTATGGCTTACGACAGGCTCCTCGGAATTGGTTTCTTAAGCTGCAGTCTTTTCTTCTCAGCCTCAGCTTTACAAACTCAACAGCTGATACGTCCTTATTTGTTCAAGCTCTACAACGTTCAATCATTTATCTTGTTGTCTACGTTGATGATATTTTGCTTACAGGTAATTCAGAATCACACATTCTTGAGGTTATTGATGCACTTCATAAGCAGTTTTCTCTGAAGAATATGGGTCAATTTCAACTATTTCTTGGCATTGAAGTTCATCACATTCAGTCTGACATCTTTTTAACCCAACGACAATATGCTATCGACTTACTACAACGCACCAACCTTCTTGACAGCAAACCCACTTCTAGTTCTATATTAGCGTATCCCAAGCTGAGTAAGCATGATGGCGAAGCTCTTCCTGATGCTCATGGTTATCGCAGTGCTATTGGCGCATTACAATACCTCTGCCACACTCGCCCAAATATTTCTTTTGTCGTTAATAAAATGTCTCAATTCATGCAACAACCTACTGATGTTCATTGGAATGTTGTTGTTCGGATTTTACGATATCTCAAAGGCACACTTGACTTTGGACTATGGTTTTCTCCTCAATCAGATACATCTTTAACGCTCCATGCTTTTTCTGATGCTGATTGGGGCAGCGATATTGATGATCGCCGCTCAGTCTCTGGTTTTTGCATATGTCTTGGTCAACATCTTCTTACCTGGAGCTCCAAGAAACAAAGAGCGGTTTCTCGTTCAACGACTGAGGCTGAATATCGCAGTTTGGCCGACACAGCTTCTGATCTTACGTGGGTTCACTCAGTGCTTTGTGACATGAAGCTCACTCTTGCTGATATTCCTACCATTTGGTGTGATAACACCAACACGGTCTCCATGGCTGCGAATCCAGTCCACCATGCTAAAACTAAACATGTCGATTTAGATCTCCACTTTATCCGAGAGAAAGTCACCACTGGCAAACTCAAAGTCAATTATATACCGGCTCGACATCAACCTGTCGATATGTTTACTAAGCCTATTTCAGTTCAACTACTTGAAGAGTTTCGACAAAAGCTTAATATTATCAGTTTTTCAGCTTTTGAAAAAGAAAAACAATAGGGAAAATGTTGAATATAAAACAGCTGAGCTGTGCAAAGAAACAAAAAAAAATATATAGGCTGTTATAGGTTGTTATTTCTCTTTGTATAGACCTAATTCTAGATCTTCTAAAATGATCTAGAATAGGACAGCTGTATCCTTGGACACCTATAGAGATTGTCCGATCCTTTGAATAAATTATCCCTTTCATTGTTTTCAATATACAGAAAAGACTTCTCATTGAATATTTTTTTTCAATACAAATAAGCTTGTTCTCTTTTCGTTTCTGATAATTTGGATACTACCAATAAAAATCTATTTGAATTTGGATGTGCTATTATTGTAGCTTATTTTAAAGCCTAGAAATGAATATGTTTTTTAAGTAATTGGGGAATACTATTAGTAAGTTATTTTGTAACACTTGTTAGATTTGCAATTTAGGTTTAGTACACAGTACCAATAGCCGGTTTTCAAAGTTGTTATCTCTGCAACTGGATATTATTAAGCTTAGATACAAGCTAATGATGACAAAGAAGAAATTTTGTATATGCTTCTTGTGGCATTTTTTTGTTGCCATCCTTATATGTTATAACTCTATTAATGGTGCATTTCGAGTTCAACAAATGTTAAATTTTTTATTTGGCTTCCTATGTTTGAGATGCAGTAGGGGGATTATGAAAGAATAAAAAATAACAGTAATGAAGAGAAAGAGAATTGATTATAAATTTTGTGTTTCTGCTTAATACTGAAAAATTAAGAGTTCATAAAGGGAATAATTTGATTTTGTTATTTGAGATATGTCTAAAGCAATTTCACAGGTCTATTCTAATGATGGAGTATCATAGCTTAAGCAGGCTAGTATGCTCATTTATCTATTAACGAGGGAAAGATGGATGGTATTGGTTCTGCTAAGAGCTTTAATGTTTGTTTCATTGTCAATTGCATAGTGCTTTTTTAAAATAAAAAGCATAGTTTGAAAACTAAATATTCTTGCAAACATACATTGTCTTATCAAGTAGTGGATAAAGATTGTATTTTCTCTTTTTCTTTGATTGTTTTTTTCAATGGATGTGTGTGCTTTTAGGCTAGAAATAAGATTGGTAAAAGGACATGTAAAAAACTTATAATTTTATTGTCCCTATATTCTGATATTTTTTCCCAATTGTAGCTTCTCCAAATGATTGATGAGCTATGAACTTTTATGATAAGCATTTATTGGCTTGATGCATTATAGTCTTATGGATAATCAGTTATTTGTATATGCCAGCTCAAATGCTTCATTTTTACTTGAACAGGTCACAAGAACTATGAGAGCTAAACCTGATAATCCGTATGATGTTATAGGAGCAAACCGAAATATATCTGCTAATAATATAAAGAATCTTACAGGAAACTGCTATTTCTTAGTCTCCTACTTGAAGAAAGCATCAGACAAGAGTACAGGGGAGCATCTTCAAGCTGAATTGTTGGTGTGAGGTCCCTTACCTACCCTGTCCTGAAGAAAGCTCGATACACAACAGGATCAAGATGTCTCGTGCGACCATCATTCACTTAATCCCACACGTCCTCTCATGTCCTCTCTGCCAACATCATTTGTTCGAGTTTTTCTCTTAGTCTCTCCAATTCCTGCACATCAAAGTCAATGCGATTATTGTAGTTTCTTTTTCTTTGTTCTGGAAAACAAAAGGAATAAGGTGTACATCAAAGTCAATACGTTCACAGTATTGAATTAAAGTAATATGTTAAATGTTAAGACTTTCTTGAAATGATACTTAAATATTCCTTAATTGGTGCTCAATATCCGATCAAAGTAACATGAAATGCACTGCAACAATGTGTTCTTACAGTTCATATAATGTGGTTGGAGAGGTTTGATTCCTTAAAGAGGCATTCAAAGTATGATTAGCCCTAGGCCTCTAATTGATCAAACAAAATAAGACATAAACTATTAGATTTTAGTCTTTAATATCAAAATTTATAACTTTTTTACTTGGATATTTAAAGTATTTTTTAGTAATATCAAAATTTATAACTTTTTTATTTGGATATCATAAATCTTAAGCTTTCGAATATTTAAATTTTCTTGTTAAAATTAACGGTAATGTTATTTATATAATTATATCTCACATAATGCTAGTAAGTTATTGTAAAATTATTAGTTTTTAAATAAACACTAATGTTTGTTGCATTAACTTTATTAATTGAGATAATATATTTAGATACATATCTAGAAATCCAAATCCATTTTTTGTTTTACTTATTAAATTAAAAAATAGACTTGATAAATGTAATTTTTTTAAGGGTAAATAACATCAATGGTCACTAAAAAATATACGAATAAAAATTTTCGAATAAAAAATATAAGAATAAAAATATTATACACAAATCCCTACAACGTATACACAAGTGGTTATGAAATCCGTAAGGAAAAAAGTATGTACACAAATCCTTACAACTTCTCACCATGAGCTAAAGGAATCTATCCAAGAGTAAGGATTTGTATACATATACAATTTACTACGAGAATACATAAATTGGTACAAGAAATGTAAGAATTTATGTATGTACACAAATCTCTACAAAGTATACACAAATGCTTACGGAAATTGTAAGGAAAAAGGTATGTACACAAATTCTTACCCTTGGATGGCCTCCTTTAGCTCATGGTTTTGAAGTTGTAAGGATTTGTGTACATACCTTTTTCCTTACAGTTTTCGTAAGCCATTGTGTATACTTTGTAAGGAATCGTGTACATACACAAATCCTTATCATTTTTGTGCCATATTATGTATACTCGTAGTCAATTATGTATGTACACAAATCCTTACCCTTGGATGACCTCCTTTAGCTCATGATTTCGAAGTCGTAAGTATTTGTGTACATACCTTTTTCCTTACGGTTTTTGTAAGTCATTGTGTATACTTTGTAAGAAATTGTGTACATACACAAATCATTACCATTTTTGTAACAATTTATATATTCTAGTAGTAAATTGTGTATGTACACAAATTTTTACCCTTGGATGACCTCCTTTAATTCATGGTGATAAGTTGTAAGGATTTGTGTACATACCTTTTTTCTTTACAGTTTTCGTAACCATTTATGTATACGTTGTTTGGATTTGTGTATATACACAAATCCTTATCACTTTTGTACCATATTATGTATACTCATAGCCAATTGTGTGTGTACACAAATCATTACTCTTGGATGGTCTCTTTTAACTCATGATGAGAAGTTGTAAGGATTTGTGTACATACCTTTTTCTTTACGATTTTTGTAAGTCATTGTGTATACTTTGTAAGAAATTGTGTACATACACAAATCCTTACCATTTTTGTGCTATATTATGTATACTTGTAGCCAATTGTGTATGTACACAAATCCTTACCTTGGATGCCTCATTTAGCTCATGGTTTTGAAGTCGTAAGGATTTGCGTACATACCTTTTTCTTTACGGTTTTTGTAAGCCGTTGTGTATACTTTGTAAGAAATTGTTTACATACACAAATACTTATCATTTTTGTGCCATATTATGTATACTCGTAGCCAATTGTGTGTGTACACAAATCATTACTCTTGGATGGTCTCTTTTAACTCATGATGAGAAGTCGTAAGGATTTGTGTACATACCTTTTTCCTTACGGTTTTCGTAAGCTGTTGTGTATACTTTGTAAGGAATTGTGTACATACACAAATCCTTACCATTTTGTGTCATATTATGTATTCTGTAGTCAATTATGTATGTACATAAATTCTTACCCTTGGATGCATCCTTTAGCTCATGGTTTTGAAATCGTAAGGATATGTGTACATACCTTTTTTCTTACGGTTGTCATAAGCCGTTGTGTATACTTTGTAAGGAATTGTGTACATACACAAATCCTTACCATTTTTGTGTCATATTATGTATTCACGTAGCCAATTGTGTATGTACACAAATCGTTACCCTTGGATGGCCTCATTTAGCTCATGGTTTTGAAGTAGTAAGAATTTGTGTACATACCTTTTTTCTTATGGTTTTTGTAAGCATTTGTGTATACTTTGTAAAGAATTGTGTACATACACAAATACTTTCAATTTTTGTACCAATTTATGTATTCTCGTAGTAAATTATGTATGTACACAAATTTTTACGTTGTAACATTTTATGTATATACCATTTTTATTACAATATTTGTAAGAATTTGTGTTTGTATACAAATCCTTACGTTTGTAACAATTTATGTATATACCTTTTTGCTTACAAAAACTGTAAGCAATTGTGCACATACTACATAATCAATTATATACATAAATGATCGGATAAACCAGTCAACCGTTTTTTAGTTGGCTTTTAATAGGCGTCTCCTAGAATTACCCGTACGTAGTATACCCTTGTTCTTTGAAAAATTATATCATGGGTCAGTTCCACCACGGGTCCATGGGACCGACCAATGATAACTACCCACTTCATCAACTTTTCTATGTCATATTTTTTTTTTCAAGTGAATTTTCACTTTAAAAATTAAAAAATAATGAGGTGGATGATTATCATTGGTCGGTCTCATGGATAACGTGGTGGGACTGACCCATGATATAATTTCTCATTGTTCTTTATGTAAAATAAAATAAAATAAAATGTGTTGGTTACGCTCTCGTTGTGCGCGTGAAGAGCCGTTGGACCAAGGGAAGAGTTAAAGGTACTGCAGTAGACAATGGAAGAAGCAGAACGAAACGAAGAGATTAGATTACGAGATTATGTAAAAGATAAAGGGAGAAAACAATTGAAACAAAAAGATAAAAATAAAAGCTCCCAGTTGTTTGTTTGTTGAAAAATCAATGGCATGTTCTGCTATGGCTACTACTTGTTCATCACTTTCTCTGTGTCATCTTCAGCTTCAATCATCTTCTGCCATATCTAAACCGTACCCTTTTCTCTTCTTCCCTTATTCTTCTTCCCGTTTGAACCCAAAGAAACGATTTCAAAACCGAAGCTGCACTCGTTATCGTCGTGTTCTCGCTGTCTCAGACACTGCTCTAGACTCAAGCAACGGAGCCGCCATTGCTACTGAATCTGAGGACCCTTCGTCTTCTTATGGTAGACGGTACTTTCCTTTGGCTGCCGTCGTTGGCCAGGTTTCTTTTCATCTCTTTCTCTGTCTCCTTTGTTATGGAATTTGAAGGAAATGATATGTTTTGGTAGTGGTTAAAAAAATGGGTCTTTTAGTTCATTGCAAATTTATAATGTTTATGACTTAATTATGTTGATTTTAAGTTTTAAAAGCTTGAGAACAGATATGGGTTTGAATCAAAACTAAAAATTGGTTTGGTCAACTGCTGTCACATAGGATGCCATTAAAACTGCACTTTTACTTGGGGCTATTGATCGCGAGATTGGAGGGATTGCCATCTCCGGAAGGCGTGGAACAGCCAAGACTGTAATGGCACGTGGATTGCATGCAATTTTGCCTCCCATTGATGTTGTTGTTGGTTCAATGGCAAATGCAGACCCTGCCTGCCCAGAAGAGTATGAGCACTGAACCCTTATATAATCTTATTAATACTTTGGTTGTTCTAAACTGGTTATATATATACATAGAGAGATGGAGAGAGCTTTTCCTTTCCTGTGGAACATTGTTTTATGCTTCATATTACGTTTTTTTCCCTATAATTCTTGTTGTTCCAGTTCCTTTTGTGAACATATCAATATTCCCTTTGAGTATCAATATCTGTTCCGGAGCTAGAACGACACAACTTTTGCCTTAAGCTTATAGGTTGCATATTTTATGTGATAAGATAATGGATATGACTCATACTAGAGCTGACTGGTTCGGGAATAGTTTTGATGTTCATTACTTTCAAGATAGTGACGTGGTCTTCATAAACTCTGTAGGTGGGAAGATGGTTTAGCTCAGCGAGCCGGATATGATTCTGATGGCAATGTTAAGACTCAAGTTGTTCGATCTCCTTTTGTTCAGGTATATTTCAATCATGCTGGAAAGCTTCTGGTATCGAATTTGGTTTATTTTCTTAATGCCCTTTTCGTCGCTCTTGTTCTAGATTCCACTTGGAGTCATGGAGGATAGACTCATTGGATCTGTTGATGTGGAGGAGTCTGTGAAAACGGGAACAACTGTTTTTCAGCCTGGCCTTCTGGCGGAAGCACATAGAGGCGTATTATATGTTGACGAAATTAATCTTCTGGATGAGGGCATTAGTAATTTGCTTCTCAACGTGCTGACCGATGGAGTTAATATTGTTGAAAGAGAGGGAATCAGCTTCAAGCACCCTTGTAAACCACTTTTAATTGCCACCTATAATCCAGAAGAAGGTGCTGTACGAGAACATTTATTAGATCGAATCGCAATTAACTTGAGGTATAAAGCTTGTTTTGTAGACGATGGAATGTGTTTCTTAGTTTCCACGTATCTATCGCAAACTATTATTAACACACTTCTTTGCAGTGCAGATCTTCCAATGACCTTTGAAGATCGTGTTGCGGCAGTTGGTATTGCTACAGAATTTCAGGAAGCTAGCAATATTGTTTTTAAAATGGTTAAGGAAGCAACCGAGGATGCAAAGACTCAGGTAACCAAGCATTCAGCTGTTCAGCTTCATGTTTTCCACCAAATCGTGTCACTAATTGAATATTCGGACTTGATTCTAAGCTTTGTTGATTTAATGTGCATCTGAGTTTTGTTATTTTGGCACTTTGTTATGGAGAAAGATAATTTTTATTCCTTTTGTGCATCTTTTGCTTAGATCATTTTAGCAAGAGAGTACTTGAAGGATGTCACAATTGGCCGGGAACAATTAAAGTACCTCGTTATGGAAGCCCTTCGAGGTGGTTGTCAGGTGCTAAGATCAAATCTTAGTTTCTTACTTTTCATGCACCCTTTAAAGTGCCCCCTTTTTAAATATGATGTTGATATAGATTGTGAGGTACTGTTTTAACTTTTAATCATACTATGTAGGAATAATTAATACTCAGGAGTCTGGTGATTTACAGGGACATCGAGCTGAGCTATATGCTGCCAGGGTTGCAAAATGCTTGGCTGCTTTGGAAGGCCGGGACAGAGTTGGCGTAGATGACCTGAAAAAATCTGTTAAGTATTCTTACTATGGTTTTGCACTTGTTAATTTTCAGGCACACCCATGTACAACAAATTGTCACAGTCACAGCCATTCATGCCCCCAACATTTTATTTGTTTCTTTCTTCATGATCTCTAGACTTTTGAGCGTTTTTCTAGTTCATATTATATGATATTTATGGTGGCATGTTTTGTTGAAATGTCTGCTAATCACACTAGTTATGTATGTGCATGAGTATATACTAGTTCTAATTCTAGTTCTAGTCCGGAGAACAATGCATACACTTGTAAACCTTTTCTCCTCTTCCTTCTGTTTATTCTTTTGGCGGAAAATTAGGGAGAAATATTGAAGTTAGAAAGGAAAAAGTATCTGCTTCTTGACATAGCTACCCGGTTTTGTCTTTGTCATGAAAGCCAAAAATTAGAAACGTTGCAAATAAATGTGTTGATATATTATATAATACAGGTGGAGCTTGTCATCCTCCCTCGATCGATCATCAATGAGAACCCACCAGATCAACAAAACCAACAGCCACCCCCTCCACCTCCACCTCCACAAAATGAAGAATCCGGGGAGGAGCAAAGTGAGGAGGAAGAGCAAGAGGTATGTTGTCATTAAGCACTAAACTTTGATGATCCTTGATAAATGTTGTCATTCGCTTATTGTTAGTCAACTAATATATGCCAAAGTCATTGTGGATAGCCTTCTTCTATGTTTATTTCGATTTTTTACCGGTGAAATAAGTTTACTGAAACTGCGAGGCTTTGTTTACAACAGGATGAAAGTGATCAAGAGAACGAGCAACAGGAGCAGTTACCTGAAGAATTTATCTTTGATGCCGAAGGGGGGTTGGTGGATGAGAAACTACTTTTCTTTGCACAACAAGCACAGAGGCGCCGGGGGAAAGCTGGAAGGGCCAAGAATGTAATATTCTCTGAGGATAGAGGCCGATATATTAAACCAATGCTCCCGAAGGTTAGTCTATTTCAAATTGTCTTTACATTATTTTTGCCCACTCTTAAGATGCCGAATAAGCTATGTTGTTTTTACCACAGGGCCCTGTGAAGAGACTAGCTGTTGATGCAACACTTAGAGCTGCTGCACCATATCAAAAGTTGCGTCGGGAGAAAGACATTCAAAAAACTAGGAAAGTTTTTGTGGAGAAAACTGACATGAGGGCGAAAAGAATGGCAAGAAAAGCAGGAGCATTGGTATTTATGAGCTACTTATGTTTACATCTATTATTAACTTTACTTATATACCTAGCAACAAATACCTTCCGGTTCCTATGTATTTCATCGTACCACACCGTATTATACTAAATACTCCTGCTGGATTCTGGTTGATGAATTTATCACTAGTTACAATGAAGTATACTGGAATCATAATTTAAGAGGTTGAATGCCTGTAGATTATTTAGGCATGAGAATTGGAGTAATCGGTGTGTAATGATTGTTCAATCAAATTGTTTTAACCGGGATCTCTCTCAAGAGTAAAGTAAATTTCATTCAATTACTGATGAACTATTCGTGTGTCTGGGGTTCATACATATTTATTTCATGTCAGGTTATATTTGTGGTTGATGCAAGTGGGAGCATGGCATTGAATCGAATGCAAAATGCTAAAGGCGCTGCCCTTAAGTTACTGGCCGAAAGTTATACAAGCAGAGATCAGGTAAACAAGAGACGGTTTTGTTCCATGCTTTTAAGCATACAAACCTTGCTAGTGCTTAATTGTTCTGCTAAAACAAAACCGTCAACACTGATGTAATGAAACCATCATGAATATTTCTGGATGATAATTTGTTTCATTTTGCTCATAATGCTGAATAGGTCGCTATTATACCTTTCCGTGGAGATGCAGCTGAAGTTCTGCTTCCTCCTTCGAGGTCAATAGCAATGGCAAGAAAACGTCTTGAGAGACTTCCATGTGGCGGTGGCTCTCCCCTAGCTCATGGTTTAAGCATGGTATGTTTTGATACAGAATCTCTCAATTTGTGGCACATATTTTACTGTAACATAAAAATTCCTTTTTGCTGTATATCTTGATGCAAATTTGAAATGTTACTGTTGTGGGTGTCAATAAACGTGTTTATGTTATTCCCGAAGGAGTCGGTAAAATTCTTTTTCACTGTCTACATTTTATACAAATTAACAGTTCCCTTTTCTATTACTTCATCAACTTTAATATTATCAGGCAGTCAGGGTAGGGTTAAATGCAGAGAAAAGTGGTGATGTTGGACGCATAATGATCGTTGCAATTACCGATGGAAGAGCCAACATATCACTAAAACGGTCCACCGATCCAGAAGCCGCTGCTTCTGATGCCCCTAGACCCTCAGCACAAGAGTTGAAGGTAATTTTAGCATTGTGTCTAGGGATAATATCATTATGACTGTAGAAAACATGCTAATCTGCTATTGAGCCAAGTATAGTATAGCAATTTTCGGCCTTTACTGGATATGCTATCAAAATATAGCAACATGGGCGGAAGGATACATATGAAGGTTTTGGGATGCTGTCTGGGTTTGACCTAATGGTTTTCATACGGTTCGTGCGTATAAATATTGCAGGATGAGATTCTTGAAGTGTCTGGGAAAATATACAAAGCAGGAATGTCTCTTCTTGTCATTGACACCGAAAACAAGTTTGTTTCAACTGGTTTTGCCAAGGAAATCGCCCGAGTAGCTCAAGGTGCATCAACAGAAACATTTATTCATTTTATGCATATGGAATACAATGAAAAAGTGCCTCATTGATTCAATCTTGCAGGGAAGTATTATTATTTGCCAAATGCTTCAGATGCAGTCATCTCAGCTACAACAAAGGAAGCATTATCGG
Organism: Abelmoschus esculentus; assembly: GCA_035048815.1. Classification (NCBI taxonomy): domain Eukaryota; kingdom Viridiplantae; phylum Streptophyta; class Magnoliopsida; order Malvales; family Malvaceae; genus Abelmoschus; species Abelmoschus esculentus. The sequence goes on along the minus strand of JAUCBN010000007.1, from coordinate 11,281,738 downwards.
CTTTGAAAAGTTCGTGATTCGAAAGCATTATCGGCTTTCCCCAACTCCTCGATGCTTATAATCAACCCAATTGTGAGATAATATAAATCATGCCATGTCTGCTTTTTTTGTGTTTTTCTAACATCTTCCATCTGGATCATCATTCTTCAGAGATATTGGTTTATGATGAGATTGCGTAGCCTTTTTTCCTAGCATAATTTTTTCATGATCATTGAGCAATGAACAATAAAGAAGAATCTCAATACTTGCCCCACACATTCAGATATGAAAACAGAAACCGGGAAATCATCAGACGCACACATATGCTTGCTTAAATTAATCTATGCTCCAGAGACCTTTCACTCAACGATGCATTATGTTCCTCTCTCAGGCTGTTATATTTCTCACTCAGCTTATTGAAAGCTTCCCTTCTCTCAGCTGCAATACCCTTCTTCGCCACCGTCTTCTTCGCCACCGTCTTCGTCTTCTCTAAACGAACCTTCAGCTCTTCAATTTGCTTCTTAAGCTCTCGGATCTTTACAGTCTTCTCCACATGCTGTTTCTGTAATGCTTCCAACTCTGTTGGTGGTTTCACCAAAGTTTTTAAAGTGTTTTAGTTCAATGTTTCATATATGTTAAGGTCCCTGTACTATTTCAAAATACAAAATTTAGTTCCTATACTTTAATTTTACAACACAGAGTCCATAAACTTTATTTTTACAACACAGAGTTCATACACTTCAATTTTAAAACTAAGAAAAAGAACAGATTGAAAATGGCAAGAATTTAGTACCTGGAGGATTGTAGGAGCTGCCATTGCTACTACCTTCCATTATGTTTACAAATGCTTCCTGAAATACACACACGCACACATATATTAACCATGATCTTTCATATACATCATCTCGGAAAATTATTGTATATTTGAAGAATCGTATCCCGTAATTCAATGTCTTAACAAGAACTGATGCAAATACCAGTTGAGAAAGGGAAGCCATAAGAATTACCTCAAAAGGACTAAAGCTATGGCCTGTGGAGAGGCATGGACTTGAGAAAACAAAATAAGCCTACAGGAAAATGCCGGTGGTGTAACAACTAACAATGGAGGACAAAGGAAGGTGACACCGACAAATGACAAAGAAAGAGGTTTGAAGATTGAAACGAAAAAGTTGGTTCTTCACTGGTACTATTACTATATAAGAATCAGAATATAGGTTGTGTGTTTGTTTTGCAACAGACATGAACATGTTCCAAAGCTAACTTTTTTGTTCAGTAAGATATCTGCATAACGGGACGAATCCAATGTGTCGCGACCGTTTTAAAAACACGAATTTAAGTGAAAAGTGGCTTGACGATTAATTTCGAAAAATACGGATCTTATCGCTTTTAATCTTGAAAAACCCAAATTTTAGAAAAAATATTTAATTTTAAAATGATTTGGAGTCGCTACCGGCCACTTTAGTAGGCCAGACACCATAAAACAAATCAGAGATTCGTTAAAAAAATATTGGGTTCGGGAGTCGGTTACGTGTAAGGACGACCCTTACAAACGCCCAAAAAAATCGGTACTTGAAAAAAATTACATGGCATTTTGATACTTTGAAGATAGAAATTAATTTAATTCTCCATTGCTAATCAAACATTATTTGAATTGAGGATATCCTTTTGATTTAGAAATTACATCACCTTCAAACTTGGGTTGAACGAGACGTCCTCACCTAAGTTACTAATGTCACTAGTTCTACCTATCAATTTTATTTATTTCTAAGCCTAAGTTATTTTATCAAAATTCTAGGTTTTAATAGCACATGAATTCGATATCAAGGTACACTCTTTAGGCCAACATCATGGTACGTCAAAACATCAGCTTCTTTAGTGTATCTGAGATATAAGATTCACATACCATTATTTACAAATTTTCTCCCTATTTAATTAATTAATTAATTAAAGCGACTAGTCTTAGAGGGCTCTAAATTAATTAACCTAAATGTTTATTAAGTGGTCTTCCTAAAATATGCCATGCAAAAACATAATAAAATAAACAAACAAGATAAAAGGAACTTGATATTTTTATTAGAATCATGGGAGTACAAATTACATCAAAATTATCATCATAAATGAGTACAAAAAGGGACTTGCATTGGTGAAGGTAAAAGGGAAAGAGACCAAACCGAAGAATGAAATAGACTTTAAAAAGTGTGTGATTAAAATTAAAGTTTAGAAATTTTTAATTAAATTAATTATTTAATTAAGTTTTCTTAATCTTTAAATTTTAACTAAAACCTAATTAAAGCCTAATTTGATGAATTTTAGGTTTAAAGGTATAATTGGAGTTTAATTAAATTAAATTAGGTTAATTTTAAGACTTACCTTAGAAATTAATTAAAATTAATTAAAATAATTAATTAAAATTATTTCTTAAATTTTAAGAATTAAATTAAACCTAATTAAAGTCTAATTTGATGAATTTAAGTTTTAAAATTCAAAGGCTAACTAGACCTAATTAAGTTAGGTTAATTTTGAAACTTATCTTAGAAACTAATTAAAATTAATTAAATTAATTAATTAAAATTATTTTCTAAATTTTAAGAATTAAATTAAACCTAATTAAAGTCTAATTTTTAGGTTCTATGGGGCAAATTAATCTTATATTAGATCTAACTAGGTTAAATTAATTTTAAAAATCTTAAAAATTAAATTAAATTCTGTTTAGAACGTAATTAATAAGTTTTTAAGTCTTAAAATTATTTTTTTGTCCTAATTATAGTTTAAAATAAATTAATTTTAAACCTAGGGGTCTAATTAGGGGTTTAGGGACCTAATTGAATAAAATCTAAAGGTTTAAGGGCTAGATTTAAGTTCTGGTGTCTAAATTGAATAACAGTTCAATCCTAAGAAGACCTAGGAAGTAAATAACCCAAAAGCAGCCAAAACACGTGGATCCGGGTTGAACCCGGATCTGACCCGCGACCCAGGTGCCCTACACGACACCGTTTCATTAGGTAACAAAACCCCAAGTGCCGAGTTGGCTCGGCCATTTGCACAGAGACCAACTCGGCCCGACTCATTTTTCTCTTAACTCCAACACTAATAACCCAGAACTTAACCCCAAAAATGGATCAAAGGGGCCAAAAGACAAGAACAGTTTGAATGTTCTTCATGTTCTAGATGAACATGAAGAACGCATTTACACTACGCCGCCTGAACCGCCGTACGATCCATCCCGCCATCATCCGGTGCCGCTCCGGCGTATTCGCCGACCACCGCGAATCACGCTGGCCGTCGCCCAAAAGTCTCCGGCGGCCATTTTCAACGCCGACGAGACCATCGGAAGCCCTAAAACATGCCAAAAACACCTCTAAAGTCCTAAAAACACCTGATCGAAACCTACCCTAAACAAAATACCACCGGCCGAACCCCTAAACTCAATCTTACCAAAATTTAAGTATCAAAGCAGAAAAAGATCTTGAGGAATCGGTTCAAAAGCTTACCTTCTAGCGATTCGCAAGCTTCTAAAATCAAGAAATCCGATTGCTCTTCACTGCCACTGCTGAAAACCTCTAGATTTCAATTTCAATTCTACCCATTGAACCCCCTACTCAAATCGATTGAATCCCTATTTAAAGGGATTCAATTCAACAATCCTACTCTGATTCAAACATCACCTAATCCCCTAAAAAGCTCAAACACCAAATCCTTTAAAACTCTCATCCCTCTCTTCCATATCCGATCCTAACAAACCCCCACGATTTTCATTTCTTCAGATTTTTTTTGATTTTTATATATTTATATTTTAAATATTTTATTATTTTATATTTTATTAATTATTTATTATTTATATATACTATGAAAGATTCGTGTTGACAACTGTCCCTCTTTGCTCAATGCTGCGGAGCAGGAGATGGGCAAAGACTGAAAAACACGAATTTTGTTAAAGACCTGAAACTTGAAGCTGTTCTTCTCATTATGAAATTCTTCAAGCGAAACCTTGTGACGCAACTCGAGGTTGTTCTTCTTTCTAAAATTCTTCGTCTTTGGAATAACTGGAGCTGTTCTTCTTATTATGAAATTCTCCAGGGTCTGAAGTTGTTCTTCTTATTACGAAATTCTTCAAACGAAATTCCTTAGACTCATCAAGTGATGGAGCTTGAGGCTGTTCTTCTCATTACAAAATTCCTCATCTCCGAGATCTGGAGCTGTTCTTCTCATTATGAAATTCTCCAGATAAGAGTGGTGAAATCCGAGGCTGTTCTTCTTATTATGAAATTCCTCGTATCTCGTGGAATTTGGAGTTGTTCTTCTTATTATGAAATTCTCCAAACTCATCAGGTGGTGGAGCTTGAGGCTATTCTTCTCATTAAGAAATTCTCCAGATAAGAGTGGTGAAATCCGAGGCTGTTCTTCTTATTATGAAATTTCTCGCATCTCGTGGAATTTGAAGTTGTTCTTCTTATTACGAAATTCTCCAAACTCATCAAGTGGTGGAAATTGAGGTTGTTCTTCTTATTATGAAATTCCTCATTTCCGGAAGATTTGAAGTTGTTCTTCTTATTAAAAAATTCTCCAGATATAAGCGGTGAAACTTGAGGCTGTTCTTCTTATTACGAAATTCCTCATGATACACCACTTCTTTCGGGACTCACGCCGAAAAGATTGCCAATAGTGCTTTAATCGGGACTCACGCCAAAAAGGCTGCCAATAGTGTTTTAATCTGGACTCACGCCGAGAGGGCTGCCAATAGTATGTATCGAGACTCACGCCGAGAAGGCTGCCAATTTCTGTTTATATCAGGACTCACGCCGAGAAGGCTGCCAATAATGTTCGCTGTTGTTGATTTCTTTAAATCTTGTTTAACAGAAATATCATGCATTGTTAGCATGCTTCTAAATGCAAATATCCCTATTATGATGCATGAGTATTGCTTTGAAAGGCATGTATTATCACTCAGTTCGCCACTCTGAAGGGACTAATTGACTCTTCTCCCTCTTTTCCGCATTCGAGGTTTTCATCTCATATAGTGAGGGCAACTTTTAATGATCGTCCTCTTTATAAAGTTGTTTTGAGGCGTTCTTTCCAGACAAATTTCGTCTGAATGTCAGAACATGTCCGTTTATATTCCGTTATCTTGATCCGGAAAAAACAAATCTTACCTGAGACTTAAAACATAGTGATGCCAAAAGATTTTCTGTATTCATTAATTCATATTAGTTCACTAGCATGATGCTTTGAATAGAATTGAAGGCCCCCCAAAAAATGAGTATCTTTATTGGAGCTTTTCGTAAATTTATGACAAACATGTATGTAATCACTCATTTTTTTATAAATTTTAATATTTTTAGTATTATTGTAGTAGTAATATTATTAATAAAAATAGAAGAAAAAATGGAGAAAAAATGAAAAGAGAAAGGAGAAGAAGAAGAAAGAAAAGGAAAAGTGATGTAGGATTAGAATCCCACATTGGTGGGAAACATGACTTTCTCCTCTCTCATTGCCTATAAAAGGAGGGGATGGAGAGCCTTTTGGGAAGAGAACCAATTGGGTGAGGGTAGCACCCTATGATCTTAATTTGAGAGCTTAGCTCTTTCCAAATTTTGGGTGGTTCGATCGGGTCTTATTTTTAAGATTCGATCTAGTTAAAATTTTGGAGGGGTCGTGGTAGATCTTGGTGGGGAGTTCATCGGGATTAGCCGTTCGTATTTTTAGGTATAATTTTATCTTTGTATTTTGAATATTTTTAATGAAAATAGTTGTTTTTAATTTGTGTTGTATATTAATATTAATTTATATTTATGTTTTAGATTAATATTTATGTATGTTTTAATTTATATTTTAGATTAGTATTAAATTTGTTAGATTAATATTTATGTTTTATGTATTTATTTTTTATGTGATATATTTAATTTATTTGCTTAAGTTGCATGAATTAATATTTAGTTTTGTTAATGCGGGCCCCTAAATTCGGTCGTAAGCGAGGCCAACTCCAGTGTAGTGGTGGTGGTTCGGACACTTACCTTCGGGTTTAGGTGTTTTAAAATAAATGCGTACATTTAATTAAAAATTAATTCGATCGTCAAATTAGCCCGGAAAATTTAATATTAGTAACACGATAATTAAATAAAGTACCAATTTTTGGGCGGTGTGGGGTGCTAATCCTTCCCTATCCGTAATCGACTTCCGAACCCCAATTTTCAAAATCTCTAGTTTTATGGTGTCCGGTCTACCAAAACGGCCGGTGGCGACTCCATTTTTTTAAAAAATCATTTTTTAGCCGAAAACCCATGTGGAAGACATTTATTTCAAAATGACACATCGAAATATGTTTTTCACAATCGAAAAAGAATTTTTTAGCGATTTTAATTAATCGTGGATTTTTTAGATCGCTACAGATGGCGACTCCGCTGGGGATAAATTTTTGTTTTTCTTAAAACAAAAAGAGAGTCAAGCTTTTAAACAATTACCACTTTACTAATATTAGAGATTCCTGGCTAAAGTGACGATTAAATTAATATTCAATTAAATTTGCGCTTTTATTTTTCCGCATTTAAAAATTACATCTAAACCCGTCATTCTAAGTGGGGGGAAAAGGCTAATGCTTTCGTGGAGATATCGTTCTCCCGTATAGGCCCTAGCCGAAGTACTTTCGGGGCTCCACTACCTTATGCTCTCGTAAGGATATCGTTCCTTCGTATGGGCATAAGCGAACGGGTCCCCCTGAATTGAACCCGGTCAAGATGAGCCTATAATGGGTGATGATCGGGGGCCTTGCTACTCTTAGTAGAGGACAGCTCGGACAATTCGGGTCCCTCTTTAGCACCAACACTGCATATAGAGAACTAGATCACCCACCCCACTAGAGCCATGTGGATACCCTAAATGAACTAGACGAGATATCTAGGGTTGTCTTTCTCTGTTTACTATTATGCAAATTTAATTTTCTTAAACTTATTTTTGCGTTTATTGTTTTTACTCGGTATTAACTCGGTTTCTTCATGTTTTTATTTTTCTTTTTGCATGCATCACCGCATTTCGCATTGCATTAGGAGGTATGGATTCGTGTGGTTCATCCTACATAGGAAGCTTTCATCATGGAAGAGAGGTATCTGAAATCCTCAACCCTAATATTAGAAACCGATCAGAGACATCGATTAAGGGATAAGATTCGGTCAACATCCATAAGACTCCTTTCATCAAACACCGATTATAGGACAATCAAAGAGCCTAAGACAGCAGTCTACCGAACGTCAATACTAGGTAATGATCATGCGTTTATCCAGGTCTACATCAAAATGTTAGTTTGAGGTTCTAAGAGAGCATGAAGAAGGTAACAGAAATCAAGGTTTAATTAAAAGGGTTATCAGAGGCACAAAACAATATCGTCTCACCATTCGAAGACCGAGTCAGAATCAGAATCGATACTATCTCTCCATCTTGAGGAAGAGTCAGAGTCAGAGTCAGAGTCAGATGTAGATAGCCAATCAGAAAAGGTAATTGACCAATTTCTCAAGTACATCAATGAAGAAGTATTTTTAGACAACAAAAACGAAGAACAAAAGATCGATACCTTACCAACCCACTTTACGAGGATCAAGGTCATCGTTCGAGATTATCAAAGATGATCAGCAACACTGACACTACAAGGTCACTCAGGCAATGTTTGACACAGACCAATGCCATACAATTCTAGAAGATCAAAGTTCAGAAGGATAATTAGAAACGTGACCAGGTCAACCGAGGAGACCGAAACACATGATGCAACAAAGATTCCTATGTCAAGCAAACAACATAGGGCCATAGGGAATAGGAATTAGGACTAGTACTTGTGTATAAGATTAGTTTCCCCTAATTTTATAATGGACCCTCTATTTCCCGTGAAAGTAATCCAGTATGGTGATTACCAACAGGGGTCAATACCTTTAACCCGCATACATTTTGCATCATTGACATCCGCATATGCATCATACATGCATTTAACCATTTTGAAATCATCTAACTATGTGCATATTATGACAGTGCATTTTAAAACGCTGACCACACCACATTATAATTTCACATACTATCGAAAGAAAAGAATGGAAGACCGTGTGACCAATCTGGAAAGAGGTCAGAAACACTTAGAGGATCGTCTTGGGGATATTGAACAGAGTATCAGTGCACAGATTGCTCAGTCTCAAGAGTCCATTTTATCTGAGCTTACGACACTACTAGGCAAGAATCGTGGGAAAGATAAAGTGAGAAATGAAGAGACATCTAAGCCAAATGAAGATACCTCTCATCATATGGTTCAATTCGTCGCACCAAATAATGCAAACCCTGCCAGAGTATCTGCTAAACAACCAGTTCAAGTTCTCGGGAGCCAGCCTATAGATGTTGAAAGGCTTTGTGAGGAAAAGACCCCCGACCTAAATCTGATCGAGAAGATTAGACATGATATTGAAGAGAAGTGGAATTGAAGTTCTGCCTGATGGAAGAAAGGTTCAAGACCATTCAGACTCAAAAAGGGACAGGGAACGATGCTAGTGAGCTAAGTCTGGTACCCGATTTGATCCTACCCCCTAAATTCAAAAGTCTAGAATTCAATAAGTATGATGGAACATCGGGCCCTTTCGCACACCTTATAATGTACTGTCGTAAGATGGCTTCTTTCATCAAAGATGAGAAAATTTTAATACATTGCTTTTAGGATAGTCTAACCGGATCCGCAATCCGATGGTACGCTCGGCTTAGTCGCGAGAACATCAGGTCGTGGAAAGACTTATCCAAAGCTTTTTTACAACAGTACAAACATGTAACAGACATGGTACCCAGCCGCATCATGCTTGAAGGTTTGGGGCAAAGGTCCAACGAGAGTCTGCGTCAATACGCCCAACGATGGAGGGAGATGGCTGCTCAGATTCAACCACCTATCCCCGAAAATGAGATCACATCGATATTCATTAATTCGCTGAAAGGAGCTTTGTATGATCGTCTCATCCATCATACTACCCAAAACTTTGTCAATCTCATCAGAATCGGTGAATCTCTAGAGATAGCTCTCAAGAGTGGGAGGATCAGTAATGGTGACAAGCCCCAAGGGTACGATAAAAAGAATGAAGGTGAAGTGAATGCTACTGGGACCTTCAATTACCCTATGACCGGGAGAATGCAAAAAGGAGAAGAAAGCTCTAGAAAGGGGCATGACAGAGCAACCTTCACTCATCTTCCAGTTTCATACAACGAGCTCTATTCTCAACTATACGAGACAGGTCTTGTATGGCCTTACATCCTTACACCCCTCGAGCCTCTATTCCCTGCATGGTACAACGTTGTTGCACATTGTGAGTATCATGGAGACATTCTAGGTCATTCTATTGAGAATTATCATTATTTCAAGAAGCTCGTGCAAAATTTAATCGATACCGGTGTTTTGAAGTTTGAAGAATAGAGACTTGATCGAGGTTATGATCTGGAGATTAAAGACCAACCGAGATGAATTTTGGTGGTGAGAGGTTCTGACTCTCCAATTTTAATATTTAATCATTTTGTGAAATGAAGTTCAATTTACTACTTTGAGCCCGGAAGGTAGTAGGACAATTTGTAAGGGCATGCATTTAAGAATTAAGTTTTTACCAATTAAACGGTTTTACATTCTTTAATTCTTTAAAAATTAATTTTTAGGAGTTGCCTTTGCTCTTCTATGTACGCAAAATCAAACATTTTTGAACATATATGTACATATCATTACATATCAGATCTTGAATTTTAGATACGGTAACATCTTTGCTTCAATTTCAAAGACCGACTATAAAGTTTTGCATATTTAGAAGGGACTGAATGTCACGGGGATATTGCAAATGAGAGTCTCTACTAGTCTACTTGGGCCAACAGAATAACAATATGAGCGAATAACAATGGGTAGTTCCCATTTTTAGGAAAACTCCTTCTCAGGCACTTGTTGTTCAAGATCCTTGAATCGGGAGTCGACCTTGAATCCTCTATCCCCTGAAGACCTTCTCAGGACTTCCTCGAATGAGATGACGAATGACATTCCTCAAAAGAGATAAGGTCAAACATATTAAGTGTAAAGATCAAGAAACCATTAAAAGAGACAACTAAAAGCAATGACATAGTAAAAAAGAGAGAGAGAGAGAGAGAGAAAAGAGACAAAGACTGAAATGAAATGAAACGAGATGAGAAAATTTTCTTTAAAAAGCACTCCAATGTTCAGATCCTGGTAATAGGCACATCCGAATAAGAGTGCGGTAATCCTGGGGCACTCCGCTGAAGCTTTAACTTTATGAGTGATGGTAATATTTTCAAATCATGACTATGCCGAGTAATTCAGGGTATTGTCCTCGAAACAAAGGACTATGATGAATTGATTTCCCCAGAAAAGGTAATGGAAATATTTATACATCGATCATGGATCTAAAATTGGTAAGATCATTCTGATCATTCAGGGACATCCAAACTAAATGAGATTGTCTTCAAACCACACTTCCGCCCAAAGGTTAACCTTGCTTCAAGGAACGTCGAACTCCGAAGTGCCTGATCGACACCTAAATGAGGGAAGGATTGGGCAGGTTGAGAAGGTGAGATAATGAGTGCCACATGAAAAAGGGTAGCCATTGGGGAAAGGATTATTCCTTTTGAAAGCCCGATAAGTCTAGAAGAGACTACACATTTTCCTATATTCCCGTAATAGTCGAGGATCCTCTAAATATGCTCTTCATTAGAGTTGAGCTTTTCCAGATTGGGGCAAATATGTCATTGCATTTGATATTTAGGAAGGCAAATATATTTTAAATGCTTTTTTGCAATAAACTTCCAAATTACATACATTTTAAATCTTTCTTGCATCAGAAATACATATAAATAAAATCATTTTTTTAAGAAAAATGAGAGTCGGTCTACATTGAGGTATCTCGACAAGTATAGAAAAGAAGTTAGGACACAAAGACGTTCGATCAACCATTATACTGATCCAGAAGAGAATATAAGGAATACAAACGGGGCATCATTGTCCACGAAATGACAGAATCAAAGCTCGAATTTGATATGACCAGAGGTGTCATGATGACTGACAAAGTTTAACGAAGCCTACATGGTCAACCGAATGAGGATCGAGGCATCAACCTTTTTGAAATAGAGAACAGAACCTCATGTATCAATGCATACCCACAGATAGGTTGCACATGTACATCCCAAACATACATCATACATGCATGCATAATGAAAATGTTCATACATCATTCTTTTTCATAAGCAATCGTCTTACAGAAAAAGATAAATAGTAATCAAGAAAGATGACCCTAACAAGGATTTTGTGCATCTTTGCACCCTCCATAAACGCTCATTCGAATACCATCTTCCAATAGAAAGAAGGAAAATAAGAAAGATTAGACTAGAAAGATCAATCCTTTAAATTTTCAACATCGCCTGTGATAAGTCTATTCTGATATCCAGACGGATAGAACCGAGTCATCTCTCGAGGTAAAAAAAAAGAAAAGAAAGAAAGAAAGAAGAAGAAGAAGAAGAAGAGAATAAGAAAAAAACTAAGCTGAGCACGGGAATTTGAGCCCGACAATTAAACGAGAGTATAGAGAAAGAAAAACCTGAGCAGACTGAAAGCTAAGTCTAGCAGGTCACAGAAACCGAGATATCACAAAAAGAAGAAGAAAAAGAAAAGAAAAATATTCTCGAGACGAAACTAGACAGACAGTGAATGTGTCTCCAAAACGAAAGAGGAACCGGATACAAAGATCAAGACATTGAGGCAATCCAGAAACCCCATATGTTTTTAGAAAGAAGATTGGCAGCTGCTAGATGTGAGTCTCGATTCGAAGAAGATTGACAACCACTCTGGCATGAGTCCCGAAGAAAAAGATTTTTTGGCAACCTTTTAAGGTGTAAGTCCCGATATAAAAAGAAGATTGGCAGTCTCTATAGACGTGAGTCCCAATTCAGAGGAAACATTGGTAGCCTTCCTGGAGTGAGTCCCGAAGAAATAGATTTTTTGGCAGTCTCTATAAATATGAGTCCCGATTTAGAGAAAACATTGGCAGCCTTCCCGGCATGAGTCCCGATTCAGAAAAAGATTGGCAGCCACTTTGGTATGAGTCCCGAAGTAACAGATTTTTTGGCAGTCTCTATAGATGTAAGTCCCGATTCAGAGAAAACATTGGCAGCCTTCCCGGCATGAGTCCCGATTCAGAAAAAAGATTGACAACCACTTTGGCATGAGTCCCGAAGTAACAGATTTTGGCAGTCTCTATAGATGTGAGTCCCGATTAAGAGAAAACATTGACAACCTTCCCGATATGAGTCCCGATTCAAAGAAAACATTGACAGCCTTCCTGACGTTAGTCCCGAAGAAAAAGATTTTTGGCAGTCTTTGTTGGCGTGAATCCCAAAAGATTGAAGATTGACAGCCTATGAAGACGTGAGTCCCGATTCAAAAAGAAGATTAAAAGACACTTGACGTGAGTCCCGAAATGAAAAAAGATTGACAGATGAAGGTTCCACACAAAAGGTACCAACATGGTCAAGTTCCACAGAAAGAATTTGAAGCAGTTCTATACAGAAAGAACTTGCACACACCAAACACAAAAAACTCGAAGCTCTATACAGAAAGAGCTACCAGTGGAAAAGTTCATCCATGATCCGGTAGTTTTATATAGGAGAGACCGACAACACCAAAGTGAAGAGTTCTATAGAGGAGGGACCCTCATCTTCATTTTTGTCTCTGAGATTGAAACTTCATATAGGAGAGGCACGTAACTCGAGACTTTAGAGTAAAAGGTTTCATATAGGAGAAACCCTAACTTCGGATCTAGAAGTAAGAGTTCTATATAGGAGGGACCTTAGTCTACAAGATCCGTCATGACGCGAAAGGTTTTATATAGGAGAGACCGACAGCGTGGAAGATCTGGAGTTTCATATAGGAGGAATCCCTATCTTCGTCATAGTCTTTGAGTGAAAGTTCCATACAGGAGGGGCACGTAACTCAAGACTTCAGGGTGAAGGTTTTATACAGAAGAAACCTCAGCTCGGGATCTAGAGATGAAAGTTCCATATAGGAAGAGCTTTTGTTTTTCAAGATTTGCTCAAGACGAATGATCATATATAGGAGTGACCTGCAACTTCAAAACTAGAAGGCAAGCAAGTTCGATACAGAAGGAACTTACGAGCCTGAAGAGTCGGTCAAGGAAGGTGAAGAGTTTTAGAAAAACACATCATTCCAAGACCACCGACTAAGGAGTCAGTAAAAAATGAGTGCTTTTTTATCTTTTCTTAGTTCTCGTTTCACAAGAACAAGTAAAGAAGGGCAACTATAATCACTCATTTTTATCAAACTTTAATATTTGTAGTATTATTGTAGTAGTAATATTATTAATAAAAATAGAAGAAAAAAAAGGAGAAAAAATGAAAAGAGAAAAGAGAAGAAGAAGAAAGAAAAGGAAAAGTGATGTAGGATTAGAATCCCACATTGGTGGGAAACATGACTTTCCCCTCCCTCATTGCCTATAAAAAGAGGGGATGGAGAGCCTTTTGGGAAGATAACCAATTGGGTGAGGGTAGTACCCTATGATCTTAATTTGAGAGCTTAGCTCTTCCCAAATTTTGGGTGGTTCGATCGGGTCTTATTTTTAAGATTCGATCTAGTTAAAATTTTGGAAGGGTCGTGGTAGATCTTGGTGGGGAGTTCATCGGGGTTAGCCGTTCGTATTTTTAGGTATAATTTTATCTTTGTATTTTGAATATTTTTAATGAAAATAGTTGTTTTTAATTTGTGTTGTATATTAATATTAATTTATGTTTATGTTTTAGATTAATATTTATGTATGTTTTAATTTATATTTTAGATTAGTATTAAATTTGTTAGATTAATATTTATGTTTTATGTATTTATTTTTTATGTGATATATTTAATTTATTTGCTTAAGTTGCATGAATTAATATTTAGTTTTGTTAATGCGGGCCCCTAAATTCGGTCGTAAGCGAGGTCAACTCCAGTATAGTGGTGGTGGTTCGGATGCTTACCTTCGGGTTTAGGTGCTTTAAAATAAATACGCACATTAAATTAAAAATTAATTCGATCGTCAAATTAGCCCAGAAAATTTAATATTAGTAACACGATAATTAAATAAAGTACCAATTTTTGGGCGGTGTGGGGTGCTAATCCTTCCCTATCCGTAATCGATTTTCGAACCCCAATTTTCAAAATCTCTGATTTTATGGTGTCCGGTCTACCAAAACGGCCGGTGGTGACTCCATTTTTTTTAAAAATCATTTTTTAGCCGAAAAACCCATGTGAAAGACATTTATTTCAAAATGACACATCGAAATATGTTTTCCACAATTGAAAAAGAATTTTTTAGCGATTTTAATTAATCGTGGATTTTTTAGATCGCTACAATGTAAAACAAACATGGCAAAACAAATTGAAAAAAAAGGAAAGAAACAAAATGCAAGTTCTGAAACGCTTATCACAAGTGATTATCCAAGCCTTTTCCCGAGATATAGATTTAAAAATAATCTACTTGTCTAGCCATTCTTCAAATGAGGATCCAACTTTGCAAACGCGAAAATCCTTTTGTATTGCTTGATAACCGAGAGGCACGAATCACCGGATGCCTATTTCATTCATTTGAGCCGTCATTCCTAGTTTTCGACTTAAATTCTCCGTTGGTATCAAGACGCCCTTTTCGGGTTTTTATCTTGACCCCTCTTTTTTCTTTTAATCATTTTTTTTATGAAGCGTCATTTCGGGTTTTTGCTTCATTTTCTTTTTCCCATTTTCTCTTTTCTTTTTTTTTATCTATTTTTCTTCTTTTCTCTTTTTTCTTCTTTTTCTTCAGACGTAATATCTCTTAACTGAATCAGAATTCATTGTCTTGTTTAATCTTGTCTGTCTATTTCAGTCAAGATCAACGCGCCTCCAGAGAAGGCCTTTTTGACAACATAAGGTCCTTCCCAATTCGGTATCCATTTCCCTCTGAAATCTCGGTGTATAGGCAAGATCTTTTTAAGCACTAGATCCCCCTCTCGGAATTCTCACGGTCGAACTTTCTTATCATAAGCTCGAATCATTCATTTCTAATACATTTGGCTATGACAGATAGCTTTCAACCGCTTTTCCTCGATTAGATTCAACTGATCAAAACGAATCTGTATCTACTCTGCATCATTCAGCTTCACCTCTGATAATACCCGAAGAGATGGGATTTCAACTTCCAAAGGTAACACGGCTTCAGTACCCTATACTAGGGAATATGACGTTGCCCCGGTAGAAGTTCTTATCGAAGTTCGGTACGTAAATAAGGCAAAAGGAAGCCTTCCATGCCAATCTCTGTAGGTTTCAGTCATCTTTGATATGATCTTCTTAATGTTCTTATTTGCTGCCTCAACGGCTCCATTCATCTTTGGCCGGTATGCCACAGAGTTGTGATGAATTATTCTAAACTGCTCACAGGTTTCTGCTATCAATCTGTTGTTGAAATTGGTAGCATTATCCGTGATAATTCACTCTGGTAGACCATACCGACAAATAATCTCTTTCTTCAAGAACTTGCAAACTGTTGTTCTTGTGATGTTAGCATAGGAGGCGGCTTCTATCCACTTAGTGAAGTAATCGATGGCCACTAGGATAAAGCGATGCCCATTTGAAGCCTTGGGGTGAATCTGCCCGATTACATCTAATCCCCAAACAGTAAAGGCCAGGGCGAATTCATTGTATGTAACGGAACTGGCGGAGAGTTGATTTTATCTACATAGATCTAACATTTGTGACACTTTTTGGCATACTCTATGCAATCCCCTTCCATAGTAGACCAGTAATATCCGTATCTCATTATTTTTCGTGCCATCAAGAAACCATTGGCGTGCATACCACAAATTCCATCATGCACCTCTTCAAGAATACTTTTAGCCTCACGGGCATTGACATATCTTAGCAGCACCTGATCTCTGCTCTTTCTGTATAAAACATCTCCGTCTAATACATATGCAGCTGCCATCTTTCTGATTGTTCTCTTATCAATGTCATTAGCTCCAAATGGGTAAGCTTGGAACTTGATATATTGTAGAATATCAAAATACCAAGGGTTACCATCCTCTTCTTCCAAGTTGCAGCAATGAGCATATGTTTCATAGCTCTGCATCCGGATTAGAATCATATCCTTCGGTTTATTTACTTGGAATACCGAGGCTAGTGTAGCTAAAACATCTGTCATTTAGTTGTCATCTCTAGGAAAGTATACAAATATTATCTCTTCAAATTCTTCAATTAGTTCTAATATCAACTTTCGATATTCTATCAACTTCGTGTCTTTGGTTTCTCATTCTCCACATAGCTGATAAATAACTAAGGCTGAATCTCCATATACCTTCAAGGCCTTTATCTTTCTTTCTATTGCAACCTTTAATCCCATGACATATGCTTCGTATTCAGCCATATTGTTAGTGTACAAGAATTCTAACTTGCTCGTGAGAGGGTAATGTATACCATCCGGAGATATCAGTACAGCTCCGATTCCCCGTCTGAGGGCGTTTACTACCCCGTCGAAATACAATTTCTATTTTTCCATTTCTCCATTTTCTTCAACGGAAATAGTCATCACATCCTCGTCAGGAAAATCAAAGCTTAGAGGCTCATAATCATCCGAGGCTCTACTTGCAAGAAAGTCAGCTATGACACTCCCTTTAATTGCTTTCTGGCTAACATATACTATGTCAAATTCGGACAACAACATTTGTCATCGTGCTAATCTCCTAGTCAATGTGGGTGCTTCCATCAGAAACTTCAATGGATCGAGATTTGATATCAACCACGTGGTGTGGTATAACAAATATTGCCTTAGTCGACGAGTAACCTAAACAAGTGCACAACACATCTTTTGGATAAATGGGTACCGTGCCTCACACTCGGTAAATTTCTTACTCAGGTAATAGATTGCTCTTTTCTTCTTTCTAGTATCATCATGTTGTCCCAGTACGCACCCCATGGAATTCTCGAACACCGTCAAGTAGAGGATTAATGGTCTCCCAGGAACTGATGCCACCAATATTAGTGCGTTGGACAAATATTGTTTGATCTTGTCCAGTGTTTTCTGACATTCATCATTCCACTCACTTGGGTTGTTCTTCCGAAGCAGTTTAAAAACGGGATCACATTTGTCGGTTAACTGAGAAATAAACCAAGATACGTAGTTCAATCTCCCAAGGAAGACCCGAACCTCTTTCTGTGTTTTTGGAGGTGGCAAATTTTGAATTGCCTTGACCTTATCGGGATCAATTTCGATGCCCCTTTGACTAAAAACGAAACCAAGTAGCTTGCCAGACGTAACCCCAAACGTACATTTATTAAGGTTAAGCTTCAGCTGATACTTTCGTAGCCTTTGGAACAACTTCTTCAAATCTTGCACATGTCCATCTTCTGTTTGGGACTTGGCTATCATATCGTCCACATAAACTTTGATTTCTTTGTGCATCATATCGTGAAACAGTGTCACCATAGCTTTCTGGTATATGACCCCGGCATTCTTCAACCCAAAAGGCATAACTTTATAGCAGAACGTGCCCTAGAGTGTGGTAAAAGTTGTCTTCTCCATATCCTCCGAATTCATTTTGATCTGATTATAACCCAAGAACCCATCCATGAAAAAGAACCATGAATGCCCTAAAGTATTATCCACTAGAACATCTATATGGGGTAGAGGGACATTGTCATTCGGGCTTGCCCTGTTCAGATCCCTATAATCCACACACATCCGAACTTTCCCATCTTTCTTTGGCACGGGGACTATGTTTGCTACCCATTCCGGGTATGCTGCAACCTGTAAGAAGCCTGCATCGATCTGCTTCTGTACTTCTTCCTTGATTTTCAATAATATTTCCGGCCTCAGCCTCTTGAGCTTCTATTGTATGGGCTTGCAATCTGGTCTGATAGGCAACTTGTGGACCACAATGTCGGTATTCAAGCCTGGCATATCTTGATAAGACCATGCAAAGACATCCTTGAATTCTCGCAATAAGTCTATCAAATTTTGCTTTGCCCCTGGTGGAAATGTTGCTCCGATCATGACTTCCTTTTTCTCTTCTTCGGTACCCAGATTCAGAGTTTCTATCTCTTCTTTGTGGGGCATGATTTGCTTATCTTCTTGCTCTACCAACCTTAGCAATTCTTCAGGAACCTCGTAGTTCGCATTATCTTCACACTCATTGATTTCTATTAGACAAGAGATCCATTTCAAATCTATTTCGGGTTTAGGCCCAAAATATTCATGCAATCATCGTTCGGGAACCTGCGAAGAAAATTTGTATAGTTGGATGAGAATAATAGATGAATAAAGAATGAAATGGATGAAGCGAATGAAAGAAAAGAAAAGTGTTTGCCATTGAAGAAAGGGAAAAAATATCTTTATTTACTAATGAAAATTATGAAAAACCCCTTTACAGAAAAATCTCCTATACTTGCGGGCGAAAGTACATGATGGTTTATGGTATTACTCTGTCTTGAAAACTACAGGTAAATCCTCTACAGTCCAATTATTCAGAGTCTCGCTAGGGTGGCACGGACGAATTCTCTCCAGTAGATTCATCCTCGGACCTTCAGAAACTCCTCCCACCATCAGACCTTCAAAAGTTTCCCCAAAAATCTCTTCCTCTTGCAGCCTAATAGCTTCCAAGCGATTCTTCTCCGCTTGTTCGGTGACATTCACAAACCTGTAAGAGATGAAGTCGATTTTTGCGCTCAATGAAATTGGCTTCTTGGTTGCGGTTCTTCCGTACTTGTTCTAATACGCCTCAATTAAGAAGTCTAACCCGGCTCGCCCTTTCTTCATAACCACGGGCTTCGAGCGTAAGCTCCCCTGTAACCTTCTTCCCAGTCCTCTCCCGGCTTTGGCTCCTTTACCAAGGGTCTGCTTGACGGTCATCTTAGTGCAGTTCGACACTTCGGACATGGGAATTTAGTACCTCAGCAAAGAATGCAGCGTTAATAAACTCTAAAGCCCTGAAAGAACATTCTAACACCTCCTCATTTGCTTGAACATAGGGTGTATCTGTGGAGACGGA
This sequence comes from Abelmoschus esculentus, assembly GCA_035048815.1. Classification (NCBI taxonomy): domain Eukaryota; kingdom Viridiplantae; phylum Streptophyta; class Magnoliopsida; order Malvales; family Malvaceae; genus Abelmoschus; species Abelmoschus esculentus. The sequence goes on along the minus strand of JAUCBN010000007.1, from coordinate 11,262,706 downwards.
TGCAATGATGTCTTCTTCTGTCCCGACACACACGAGCTTCTTATCTATTACAAACTTCAGTTTCTGGTGAAGTGATGACGGCACTGCCCCGGCAGAATGGATCCAAGGTCTGCCGAGTAAACAATTGTAGGTGGGCTTAATATCTATTACAACAAAATCTATGTTGTACACGGATGACCCAATTAGCAACGGGACTTCAATACTTCCCAACACATCCCTTGTGGTCCCATCGAATGCTCTGACCACATTCTAGTAGCTTTTCATGTGTGTAACACCTATGGGTAACCTTTGCAAAGCTGCCATAGGTAGCACGTTCAAAGCTGAACCATTGTCGATTAGAACTCTTGGCACCACATGACCCTTACAGTGGGTCTTGATGTTTAAAGCTTTGATAGACCCCATTCAACCATCAGGGATCTCATCATCGGTGAACGTCATATAATTGTCCGCGGTAATGTGATTAACAATCCGGTCCAATTTGTTTACTAATATGTCCTTCGGGATAAAAGTCTGATTTAATACTTTCAAAAGGACGTCACGGTGCCCTTCAGAACTTAACAGCAAATCGAGGATAGAGATTCTGGCGGGTTGCTTTTTCAACTCTTCCACGATATTGTACTCACTTTGCTTTAAGAACCGCAGAAACTCATACGCTTGCTCCTCGGTGACAGGCTCATTCACCTTCGGGATCGGGTCTGTGAAAATCTTCTTCTTCTCGGTATGTTTAGTTCGGTCCTCTTCTTTTTCTTGAGCCGGTGAGTAACATCTCCTGCTCCTTGTGAAATGACCTACCTCATTCACTGGCTCTTGTACTTCTATTTTCTCAACAGTTTCAGATTTTCTTGGTTGTACCTCCTCAATGGGCTTCGAACTACTTGGCCCAGCCACACTCGCGGCGTAATTCCATGGAACCCTTTGTGTATCCTTAAACGGAAAGGGTGTCAGAGGGGTAATTACTATGCGAGGAGCATTTGCCGATCCAACTAGATTGTTGCCCCTTGGTCGAGCTGAGATGACTAGCGGCCTGTTTGCACTGTATTTCGGCTCGGTATTTTCAGACGTGCATACGTCCATCACTTTTCGGCCACTCTCCTTCGCGAAGAACTCTACTTCCTTATTGCCCATCATCTCTTGTAGTAAATTCCTGAACTCACTGCAATGTTGAATTGTATGCCCTTGTTCTTGATGAAACTCGCAGTACAAGCCTACCCCAGTAGGTTCCTTCATCTTTATCCCTTGGCATATAAGCTCGTTGTTGAATAGCTGTTGAAAAACCCATTTTAATCGAATTTCTGACACACTCATTTTAACTTGCCTCGTTTGGTCCTCTTGAATCGCATTTACGCCTCGACCATCATGGTTCGAAAGCGGGTTTATTGATACACTGGGTTCATCAAATTTCAAAACCCCGACGTTCATCATGTTTTGGATAATCCTCTTAAAGGTTGTGTCATTCTCGATGCTACGCCCCTGAACGTTAGCATGGTATATGTACTGGGCCTTCGGGTCATACCAATGTGGATAAGGGGGTTTGAGTGGTATGATGAAGTACGGGCGTATCATATCTGCATCGTGTAGCTGAGTGTACAACTCAGCATACGTAACTGGGATAGGTGAAAAGTTTGGCCATTCCCATTTTTAGTTCTTGTTCGAACCCTACGAGCCATCTGCTCATGTCCCCGGTTTGGAAATCGTCACATTTCTCGGGGCTTCATACACGACAGCATTGTTCACCTCGTTGTCTTTCTTTTTGAAGTTCTTTTTAGAGCTGTCAGATCCTTCAATCCTCCCACTTTTGATAGTTGCCTCCACCAACTTTTCGGTAGCAACTATTTGAGAGAAGCTCTACATTGACGTATTAGTGAACAGACGATCGTACATCGGCCCCTTCAACGTCTCTACAAACATGTAGGTCATTTCTCGCTCAATCAACGGAGGCTGTACCTGAGAGGCCATATCTCTCCATCTGTGGGCATACTGTCGAAATGTTTCATTTGACCTTTGCCCCATCTGTTGCAACATGACTCTAGTGGGTCCCATTTCCGACACGTGCTTATAATTTTCCATGAAAGCATGATATAAGTCCTTCTATGACTTTATATTTTCCCGACTGAGTTGTGTGTACCACCGGATAGCAGAACCCGTCAAACTATCCTGAAAGCAATGGATTAGCAGCTTCTCATCCTTGCTAAAAGCGGCCATCTTCCGATAATACATCGTCATATGGGCACTAGGACATGACATCCCGTCGTACTTCTCGAAATCCAGCATCTTGAACATCGGTGGCAGGACCAAATCAGAAACCAAGCCGAGATCGAACGCATCAGTGCTCTTATCAGTTGACCCCTGGATTTCCTGAATCTTTACTTCGAGCGCCTTAAAGTGGTCAGCATATTTCTTCTCCATATCCTGTCGCATCTTTTCTATTTCGCTCATGAAGTTAAGATCCGGGACCTCATCATCATTCGGAGTGAAGTCATCAACTTCCACGGGATGACTCGTGGATGGCCCTACTACGTTGAGCTGCACTCTCCCTGTGACTGAATGCATTTCTGGTTGCCCCCTTATGTGAGTTACCGTGTCCGCTTGTCCTTCAGCTTTATCCGCCCCTCCCATCAACGCCTTGCCTTTCCCATCTTGTTTTGGGCCCAATAGAGCAGCATCTAACTTATAATATCTGTCTGGATTTTGGTGAAGCCATCTTTCATGCTATTCTTTATCGCATCCTAGCGATTCGCAAATTCAACATGATGATCCTCTAGTTTCTGTAGTCTTTCCTCCATTGCTAACTTCTTGGTGCGCGAACGCGTCGAGTATGTGTATAGTATGTTTGCAATTTTTAAAAGTCACTGCCATAAAACATTTATTATTAAACTTTATTTTAATTAATAATGCACATGATGAATGAATACATGAATGCAAGAGGGTATTAAATTCGAAAAACAATCTCTTAAAAATATTCGTTTGTCCAAAAAGGATTCACTATAAATTAAAGATAATCTAAAGAAAACTGTTGGCCCTAATCCCTAAATTGGTCAACTCATGTAGCATGCGTACGATAGCTTCTCCGTGCTCTTGCTCGACGTTCGGCTGGTTCAGAAGAGTTGTAACTTCCCTTGACAATATTTGTACGTAAGATGCAATACTTCGAACTTATCCCTTGAAGTTGACCAACTCATTGTTCTGACTTTGGATCGTGCGTTGTGCTGCTTCATACTTCGTCTTCCATGCTCCTCCGGCATTTTGACACAAAGCCCCTTCGAAGTCGACTAACTTCTCTCGCAACTCTTGTACTTGGCCCTCTAGCGAGACAATCCTTTGTTGAAGCCCCTCCTTTTCCTCTTCCATCTTGGCCTTGTCTTCATTGTGATACCTGGCAACCAATTCTTCTAGCTGTGCTACCTGAGTGGTCAACTCCAGGTTCTTCGCTTGCTCTTTGTCCGACATCTTCCTAGCCTCTTGTATTCCTTCTTTTCCTTTAACGCCTTGTATTCCTCTTTTCCCTTTAACGCCTTGTCCAAGCGGTCAAAACTATCCCCGATGCTCCTGTTTTCACCTTCCCTTGGGTATTTCCTTTTACGACCCTCGGATACTTCTTGTGCCTCTCTCAAATCTCGATGTAACCTTTCGATCTGAAGTGTCATCTCTTTCTCTTTCCTTTCTTGCGTCTGTACTTGGTACTTTTTGAGGTTCAACTCCTGCGTAAGCTCGTAGATCCTCTTCTCTTGTCTTTGAAAATCCAAGTCCTGGTCTTCCTTGAGCTTCTCTAATGTTGATGGTGCTTCTAGGGTTACCTTGCTTGACGATGGTCTATCATCCCTCGGTATTCCTCGGAAAATTCCATCATTCACCCTTTTCTCCCTCTACTCATCATATCGGGCCATGACTTCGAACTCTCGATAAGGCTGAGCTCTCCTAGGCGAATCCCAAGCTTTTACAATCTGAGCTATCTTGGATCTGTACCCTTCGCTTTGGTGTGAAAAACGGAAACTTGCCATCCCCGCTGTAGCTGGTATGAACTGTCTTGATCCAAACTGTCTCGAAACTAGTAATAGGCAATAAGTTATTCCACCCTATATACCCGTTAATGGAATCCAATCGCTGTCTCCGCATCGATACCGAAAAGTCGTCTCCTTATTCAACCAACAGGCTTTCCAAACGATGTTCGAATCTGTCAAATCCTAGAAAAGATCGTTCCATTAGAATTCGGTCTTCTTCTCCAAAACACGGCTCTTTAGGTGCTCTTCGATGGGTGAATAAGTAGTCCTGAACCTTAAAGCACTATACGGGGAGCTCCAACGATGGCCTCTGAACCATATCTCCAAAAGCTGTACACAACCCCAAAATCTTCCTTCGCCGACCCTCTTGCATACAGTCAGTGATCTATAGGTCTCAACTAATATGGCAGAAACCGGATTTACGCCTTTGAACAATCTCTCGAACAAACCAACTATGGATGGGTCTATGTGCTCGGGAGTTCTGGGAAATAGTACCAACCCATAGATGCAAAGGGCGTAAATCCTTCTTGCTTTGGTGGGCTCTTCGCTGCTTGCGGCTATTAAATCCTTGAAAACCCTCCAACTCACTCTCTTTCCTTCCTCGCTCACGTCTTTATGGTCGTGACCCGTTACCTTCTGGTCTCAAAACTCTTTATCCTTGCCGGTGATCTGCATCAACCTCTTCTTGAAACCTGAAGTGCTGTTGGGTTTAACATATATCCTATCGCTCTTTATCGCCGGACAATTGATCATAACTTCGTACTCCTCTAACGTAGGCGTCATGTCGGTCTTCCCAAAGGTAAAACAGTTGTAAGCGGGATTCCAAAACTGCGTCATCGCCCTCATTAGGTGTCTGTCAATATGAATCTTCACTAACAAAGTAATGTCTCCAAACTCCCTCTTGAATTGCTCTTTCATGTCATCACTCCATTGTTCTCATATTTCTTGGACTTCGGAGAGACAAGGACTCTGATTTGTGCTAATCCTGACATACCCTTTCATTGTTGAGACGCTTCCTGATGGCAAGCTGTCACCTTTCTCGTGCTGAACTAACTCTGACCATGTCCAGACTTCCGTATTATCTTTGCCTATAATGATCCCTTCTGACATTTTTGGATACTTCTAACTTTACTGTTTTTCAAATTAAATACTCATGCAAATGACATGCCAAGTAAACATAAAATGCATAAAAAGATCAAAAACGAAAACAGAAAGAAAATGTGTTAGTAGGATAAATACAAAGATAAAATAGGATAATAAAAGTGCCTGAAAAATAACCATAGAGCAGTTAAAAATGCAAAGAAAATTAACCAGAGAATAGGCTAAATTGCGTAAAATAACTAGAGAGCATGCTAAATTGCATAAAATAATCAGAGAGCAGGTTAAGTTGCATAAAATAACTAGAGAGCATGTTAACAGAAAAATCCTAAGTTTGGCGGCATTTCGACAGCATACCGCCTTATCTTAAGGTCCTTGTTTGGCTCTAGAAGGGGTAGGTTTCTACTCTATATGCGGTTTTTGTTCTAGACACTGGGTTCCCGAACTATCGTTACCGCCTACTGCGATGATAAGACATCGATTCGATGGTATAGGTCCCTTATAATGGAGGTGAAGACCCCACGATGCGTAAGGTTAGTATACCGGAAGCAGATAAAAATCCGAAACTCGGAGCTGGAGAGCATCACATCAGATAATATCTAACTCCCACTTAAGGGTAAAAGCTAAGGTCGAGAGCTTATGCATGAATGACAAGATATATCACAAAAGTAAAAGCTATCCTCATTCAAACAATGTTCATTTAACAATAAAAAAATTAAATTAATATCTATCTTCAAAATGCCGAAATGCCACGTAAAATTTTAAAAAAAGTTAGGCCTAACTCACAAAAAATAATTTTTTAAGTCCCCAGCGGAGTCGCCAAGCTGTCGCGACCGTTTTAAAAACACGAATTTAGGTGAAAAGTGGCTTGACGATTAATTTTGAAAAATACGGACTTTAATGCTTTTAATCTTGAAAAACCCAAATTTTAGAAAAATATTTAATTTTAAAATGATTTAAAGTCGCCATCGGCCACTTTGGTAGGCCAGACACCATAAAACAAACCAGAGATTCGTTAAAAAAATATTGGGTTCGGGAGTCGGTTACGTGTAAAGACGGCCCTTACAAACGCCCAAAAAAATCGGTACCTTGGAAAAAATTACGTGACATTTTGATACTTTGAAGATAGAGATTAATTTAATTCTCCATTGTTAATCAAACATTATTTGAATTGAGGATATCCTTTTGATTTAGAAATTACATCACCTTCAAACTTGGGTTGAACGAGACATCCTCTAGATAGGAAACCTCACCCAAATTCAAAGGAATGTAACTTCCGCCTAATTTGATGAATTTTAGGTTTAAAGGTTTAATTGAAGTTTAATTAAATTAAATTAAATTAGGTTAATTTTAAGACTTACCTTAGAAATTAATTAAAATTAATTAAAATAATTAATTAAAATTATTTTTTAAATTTTAAGAATTAAATTAAACCTAATTAAAGTCTAATTTGGTGAATTTAAGTTTTAAAGTTCAAAGGCTAACTAGACCTAATTAAGTTGGGTTAATTTTAAAACTTATCTTAGAAACTAATTAAAATTAATTAAATTAATTAATTAAAATTATTTTCTAAATTTTAAGAATTAAATTAAACCTAATTAAAGTCTAATTTTTAGGTTCTAGGGGGAAATTAATGTTATATTAGATCTAACTAGGTTAAATTAATTTTAAAAAAATCTTAAAAATTAAATTAAATTCTGTTTAGAACCTAATTAATAAATTTTAAAGTCTTAAAATTAATTTTTTGTCCTAATTATAGTCTAAAATAAATTAATTTTAAACCTAGGGGTCTAATTAGGGGTTTAGGGACCTAATTGAATAAAATCTAAAGGTTTAAGGGCTAGATTTAAGTTCTGGTGGCTAAATTGAATAACAGTTCAATCCTAGGAGGACCTAGGAAGTAAATAACCCAAAAGCAGCCAAAACACGTGGATCCGGGTTGAACCCGGATCCGACCCGCGACCCAAGTGCCCTAAACGACACCGTTTCATCAGGTAACAAAACCCCAAGTGCCGAGTTGGCTCGGCCATTTGCACCGAGACCAACTCGGCCCGACTCACTTTTCTCTCAACTCCAACACTAATAACCCAGAACTTAACCCCAAAAATGGATCAAAGGGGGCCAAAAGACAAGAACGGTTTGAATGTTCTTCATGTTCTAGATGAACATGAAGAACACGGTTACACTATGCCGCCTGAACCGCCGCACGATTCATCCTGCCACCGTTCGGCGCCGCTCCGGCGTGTTCGCCGACCACCGCGAATCACGTCGGTCGTCGCCTAAAAGTCTTCGGCGGCCATTTTCAACAAAGGCGAGACCATCGGAGGCCCTAAAACATGCCAAAAACACCTCTAGAGTGCTAAAAACACCTGATCGAAACCTACCCTAAACAAAATACCAATGGCCGAACCCCTAAACTCAATCTTACCAAAATTTAAGTATCAAAGAAGAAAAAGATCTTGAGGTATCGGTTCAAAAGCTTACCTTCTGGCGATTCGTAAGCTTCCAAAATCAAGAAATCCGATTGCTCTTCACTGCCACTGCCAAAAACCTCCAGATTTCAATTTCAATTTCAATTCTGCCCATTGAATCCCCTACTCAAATCGATTGAATCCCTATTTAAAGGGATTCAATTCAACAATCCTACTCTGATTCAAACATCACCTAATCCCCTAAAAAGCTTAAACACCAAATCCCTTAAAACTCTCATCCCTCTCTTCCATATCCAATCCTAACAAACCCCCACGATTTTCGTTTCTTCAGATTTTTCGGTTTATTTTTATTTTTATATATATATTTTTAAATATTTTATTATTTTATATTTTATTAATTATTTATTATTTATATATACTACGAAAGATTCGTGTTGACACAATGATTGATATTTCAAGTTCTCTTAGCTCATGTAAGAGATAATCACAGACCACAAAATTTTAAGTTAATTTCTTTAACCGATTATGTTCTGTGTTTTACTTCAACTTGGATAAACTTTTGGGCGCATTTCAGGGTAATCAATCGTAAACATTGACCACCCGATTACAATAGGGTTCACTTTTTCTCCGTAGGCTCATTGCTATCTATTGAGGAACTCAATATTTTGTTCTACAATAATTAAAGATTTATTTATCGATTAATTCAAAATGATTTATATAAGATAACTTTTTTAATATAATTTCCTCTTTAGACCAATTAATTATCCATATCCATATGTTTAAATATTAAATCAAGCTTTTTCAAAACATAATATTTGCTCCACTCAGAACGATTAATTCAAAAATTGTCAATTGTTTAAGAAGATATCATAGAACTAATGTTTTGATATAAAAATTGAAAAAAGTTTTGCACTAATTTGAAAAAATTTCAAAAATAGTTCTTATGTTCAAACAACTTGAAAACACATTTAAGAAGTTTTTGAGAGATTTTAAAAGTGTTTTAAATGATTTAAAGAAACCAAAGAAGTGTTTTTAACCCAGGTGTTTCGATACACTCTCAAGGTGTTTCGAAACAACCCCGCTTTCAAAGGCAAATTGAACAGGTGTTTCGATACCTGTTCGATACTGATTTGTCACTGTGAGGTTTAGTTTCAATACATGTTTAGATACACCCAACAGTCATAAACGATTTTATAAAAAAAAACTCAATGGCTAAGAGCGGTATCGAAACCCGTTTCGATACCGATTCTTAAATGCAGGTTGAACGGCTATTTTTCAAAGTAGGCGTTCCGATACCAGTTCCACACGTTTTGATACCTCTTGTACCAGAAGTAAAAATATGCCTTGAAATCAGCTCCAAAAGACTCCAAATTGATCCCAACGGTCACCAACGGCTAAAAGCTCATTTGGGATAATAAAAGAAAACCTCAAGCATCAAGAGAAGACTAATGCTTCACTTGTAACAACATTATAATGAAAGATTTGTCTTAGAGCTTAATTCTCACATTTTTTGGTAGACAAACACTTGTGAGCTTAATTGTCAATGTATACTCAAGTGTATTAGGATTGGGTGAGTACTTTAGATTGCAAACATTAGCCTTGTTAGAAGGATTAAACAAGTTTGCTAAGTTTTCTATTGTTTGAGGGAATTCTCAAAGTTCGGTTGTGAACTTTAGATGCTAGATTCGGGTTGTGAATCTAGGATCGTAAGGTTATCCCTTTTGCCTCAAAAGGTTGAAATTCTTAGTGAATTTGGGAAATCCTTAGTGAGAAGCTAAGATAGTGGATGTAGGCGTGGCCGAATCACTATAAATCCTTGTGTTTATTGTCTATTTTTTGCTTCCACCACAAACACCCAAATTACCGATTCTCCATCACTTGGCTAAGTGAAATAGTTTATTATCGAGCTACATCAAACCTAACAGATATCAACTTCGAAAGGTTACATAGATATTATATGATCATTAAAATTTTAATAAAAAACCAATTTGTTCCTCTATGGTATTATCCGTGAACTTCAATTATTAAATCAAAAATGTTATCGAGACTAGAATCGTATGAGTAAAAGTAAGGACTAAATTTTAAATTTACAAAGAATATAGAGAGTAAGAACAGAATTAGACCTCAATTTGATATTTTAATTATTTATAGCTAATAACAAGGGAGGTTTGTTTATACAAGAAAAAGTATAGTGAACAGGCCTCTTATTTCGCCCTTTCTATTTCAGTAAAACAAAACAGAAGCTCAAGTAGTGTATCATCACTTTCCTTGAGGTTTTGAATCAAAAGAATGACAAATGAGAAGAAATCCCAAGCTGGGGTTTGGCCAAAAGTTAAGCCATTCATCAATGGTGGCACCTCTGGTATGCTTGCCACTTGTGTCATCCAACCAATTGACATGATCAAGGTTTGTGTCATTCCGATGGGTGCTTGGGAGCAGTCGTATTCTTCACATTCACTGAAATTTTGTAACAATTTTCACATTATACTCTTGACATAAAATCCTAAGTCCGCCGTGTCCCGTTCATATATATCTTTTTACCTTTCATTTCTTCTATATCATCCCATTGATGGGTTCTTTTTTGTTTTATAAAATCTGGGTTTTGCTTGGATTTGTTTGGAATAGGTGAGAATCCAACTTGGTCAAGGATCAGCAGCAACTGTCACCAAGGACATGCTTAAAAATGAGGGCATTGGTGCCTTTTACAAGGTTCTTCTTTTGAGTCATATTCATCTGATGTTACATTTTCTCAGTTTTTATGTTGCTTGGACTGAAATGTGAGTGTCATTTGTTTGGTTTTGGCAGGGGCTATCAGCGGGACTGCTCAGGCAAGTTACATACACTACCGCTCGACTCGGATCATTCAAGTGAGTCTCGAAGAACGAGATATTTCCGAGATGAAAGTCGGATTATCAGTGTCGATTCTGATTGTATTTCGATTGTTTTTCTTCAGAATACTGACTACCAAAGCAATCGAAGCCAATGACGGGAAGCCCCTGCCTCTATATCAGAAGGCATTATGTGGTCTGACTGCTGGTGCTATTGGAGCCTGCTTCGGCAGCCCTGCGGATTTGGCACTTATCCGTATGCAAGCTGATGCCACTTTGCCCGCCTCTCAGCGCCGGAATTACTCGAATGCATTCCACGCTCTCTCTCGTATAGTTGGCGATGAAGGGGTTCTTTCACTTTGGAAAGGTGCAGGTCCGACCGTAGTCCGAGCCATGGCATTGAACATGGGAATGCTCGCCTCTTACGATCAAAGTGTTGAATTTTTCAAAGACTCTCTCGGTTTAGGTGAAGCCGCGACAGTGGTAGGTAAGAGTCTAAAATCTGACATTCACTCTGTTGTTCCAATAGCATGATCATAGTGTACAAGGATATGACCCTCGACGAGTGCTGTTCGTTTTCTTCGTCTCAGGTGCGAGTGCGGTTTCCGGTTTCTTCGCTTCAGCTTGTAGTTTACCATTTGATTATGTGAAAACACAAATCCAGAAGATGCAACCCGATGCCGAAGGAAAATATCCATACACTGGCTCATTAGACTGTGCTATGAAGACCCTCAAGTCCGGCGGACCCTTGAAATTTTACACCGGATTCCCCGTATATTGTGTTAGAATCGCTCCTCACGTTATGGTACGTACGTTACATACATGTCCATATTTGATTCTGGATACGACTTCAAAGTGAGTTTCAAATTATCCCTGGTGACACTAAATCTGAAATGTCTTGTTCTGCAGATGACCTGGATTTTCCTCAACCAGATTCAGAAGATACAGAAACAAATGGGGGTGTAGAGATATCTGAAAGGGAGGATTGAATTCAAATAAAAGTTCGGTTTCTTTCAAGTTTTTTTTCCCTAGTTCTGGCAATTTCATACAGCCTCTACTGTCAAACCATTTTGTTTAACAAATTTTGAAGTAGAACCTTCATTTATATTTTTTTAGAATAAAAATCTCACAATTACCTATAATTAGGGGATAACGAGTTAAACCAAGCTCGAACCTAGACAAATTTAGTTCACTTTAAAAACAATACTAACCTCGGCCTAAAGCTCATCGAACTCGAAATTTTAGATTTATTATCAACCCTACCTACAGCTAAGTTTCTTGATAAATGTTGGTGTTTTGCAATATCATAGCTCGGTTATTTCCATGCATGTATTTATTTATTTTACCATTAATCACCCAATTATTTTAAATCCTTCAATTTAGTCATTAAATATAGAGTAAACTACCTAAATAATCATTTAATTATGGGAAATTTTATAATTTGATCACTAATTTATTAATTTTGCCAACCGGATCCCTGACTTATTTAAATTATGCTATCAATTAAACCACATGTTTTAATAATTAACAGCGAAGATAATGCAGTAGTTTAAAAATCGGTATAATGAAGCAAGCCTGAATTAATCTCAACCAAATTACATTTTATAACAAAATCAAGCACAATGTGAATGAATTCAAGGCACAAAACAACTTATTCAGCATGTATTAATTCCATCCTTGCAATCTTTTGTTAAATTATAAAAGGTTTCTACCCGGATCTTCGATCGATAAAGTACCTCGGTATCCACCGCGACTCTCATGTATCCGTCGAACTCGACTGGTTTCCCATTGTTCAGCATCGTCGTCTCGTTGTACCACTCGCTTGTATCACTCCATAATTCCTTATAATCATCGAGCAAACGGACCTTGTAATGAGACCTCAAGTTATCGAAGTAGTTATAGAATGGCTCATTCGTCGCGATGTAAAGGTTCCTCCATGGCTGAACCATTTCTTTAACCTTCACGAGAATTGGATCAGGGGAGGTATCGGAATCCAAGTGCGGCCAAAGCTGTTTGTTCCTAGCTTTTTCCCCTCGAACCACATGCAGAGCATCGAAATCCCAGTCCATTCTTCCGCTAATCTCGGTCACAATATTCATCAATCGCTTCGATTTCCATATCGCTTGCCAAGGTCGATGAATGTACTTAGCTGTTTGCCCCTCACATACCCGATACCAATAGTTTTCCGGCTCTGGACCATCGAATTGCCTCCATATGATTGTGCTCGTATCTTTCTTGAGCTGCATTGGTGTGACTTTATGGTTCTTTACCTTCTTAACCGGCACTTTTCGTTTATGCCCCTTATCCCAGTTCTTCCAATCTCTCAAGAACTCACTCTCCCCCACGACGGATACCGTCTCCTTAAGATGCTCAAAATCGAAATAAAACCGAAAATCCTTTCCCTCCTCGTCTTTGTTGGTCGAACTGTAAGTCCCGGATAAACATAAGCTCAAATCCATCACAAATGTCCGATTCAAATACATAGCTTCCCCTAAACCACACAAGAAACTCCACAAGTAATGATTCATTCCCTTGCAGTGATCCCCTCCCCTTGCATAATACAGATACTTCCCTTTCCTAAAGTTTGTTTCCGAACCCAAAGTCGGAATCGTATCGTTTATCTCTTCATCCCGTAACGATGGTGCAAGCTTTGGCTTCTGGATCCCACTGCCACTCCTTGTGGTGTTAGGCCGAATCCGAGGTGGCCGAGCGTTGGTTCCTGAATGCCACAGACCGGTGTGCATCACCTTATAGGTACAATTCTCACTGATTCCGAACTGGAACCTTCTAAAATCCCTATACTTTCTCCAAGACTTCTCTTTCTTGTTCCTAAACCTCCAGAAAACATCACATTCATCCGGTTTCGTTCCGTTCACCGGAGTTTGATACTCCAAGAACACAATAAACTTGAAAGTTTTCAAATTGAATTTCTTGACTGCGAGTAGAAGCCGTGGATCCGAGCAATTCACAGCTTTTAACTCACAATCAGATTTTAAACTCAAATTCGAAGTTTTTTCTTTGGACTTCTCAATCATGGATTCAGCAACGGGATCGGGTGCCAAAGCAGGGGACGCTGTAACGAAACCAGGGGGTGAGGGCTTTTCTGCCAAAATAGGGGGAGAAGCCGACATAGCAGGGGGCAATGCCGACATAGCAGGGGGCGTTACCGCCAAATCGGAGGGTGATGCCGATAAAGCCGGTGGCATTGCCGGAGCCGGAGCAGAGAGCAAATCTTCACCGGTTTTGATGATGGAATCGTCGGTTTTGAAAGTGGCATTTTCAGTTTGAGTAAAGAGGTTCGTTAAGGAAGGAGCTGATTGCAGCCATGGATCTGGGGGTTGGTAAGTGATGGCAATGGCTGTGAAAATGAGCACCGACAACACAAACACAGAGAAACACACATTACTAATCAATTTTATCAGGTTCTGTCCGATTGGCTCGGTGCTCAACTCAGATTCCTTGGTGGGTTTTCTCATTATCTTCGAAAACCCAATTGCAGAAAACGAATCAGATCTCCAGATAAAACCAACGAAACAAACAAATACGAGAAACAAAGTTGATTAATTCATTGGTTTAGCTTGTTTTTGAAAACCCAGTAGCAGAAACTAATCAGATCTTGATTACAGGAAGGAAACAGAGAAGAAACTAAAAAGAAGCTTGCATGCGAATGTGTTCAATCATCTCTAGCTTTGCTGTATCTTGAAGAAGAAAAGAGGAGATTGACGAGAGGGAAAATGAGAAGAAAAAAATGGCTGCCGACAGGTGGAAAACCAAAAAAAACAGAAAAGAGTTTGGACAAGTTTATTTTAAACTAAATGTTTGGTGTGGGTTCCTTGTCCAAAAGGCTTTGAGTTGAAGCAAAAAGATGCGTTTGTTGGCTGTTGCAGAATTAGTAGTTTACCCTTCACTTTCACTCCTTTCATAAATCATAATGCATTGAAATCTAGAAATATCGAACCTTTTATCACTAAAATATGCTAATCATTGTTGTTATAGTAAAAAAAGTTCAGCTTGCTTAAGCTTACATATAAAGTAAAGGGTGTCATATTTGCATCAAATTTATACCACAGCATGGTTATAATCATGGTAATGGAAAGTCTTGTGGATGAAATGAGCCAACCATCTTGAAGCTGCAAAGCAAATGATAGCCATTGAAACGATAGCTGTTCTTCTAGCCATCGTCGACATCATGTTCTGTTTTATTGCGGCAACGATCCCGATGGAAATAACAGATACGATTTGCAGGATTACTTCGAGTGCCTTGAGACCTTTATATGCAGTTTTGCAACTCTTGCAATTCACCACATGAGTCCAGTACCTGAACGGTTCCAAATGGAAGTCAAATTTGTAAAATTAAGTTTATTGGGCAAAGAGTGTTGGATGCATGCATATGTTCGCAGGGACGGAGTTAAGATCAAATATTGGGAGGGGCAAAGATATATTAAACTTTTAAACTAAAAATTAAGAGGAGTAGAAACCTTATTTATTACTATTTAAATTAAGAGGGACCTCATGTATAATTATGTCAAAAAAAATTGGGAGGGGAATGCTCAAGATAGCTTCGTCCCCGCATGTTCGATGCGGTTATGCTCTTTCTTTTGCATGTTTGAGTTAAAGCAATATAACGAAGTCACTAAATTTACCTGTCCATCAGCTGTTCTCTTGGAGGGGATGGAGGAAGAGCCCCGGTAAACTTCCCTTTCCAATCAATCTCGCCCCCGGTATACTTGTTGAACCACCTTCGGAAACCAACCACTAAAGCATCTGACTTTGTAGGCACAAAACAAGACTTTTGCCAATTGGTAACCCCAGTTTCCTTTATCTTACGCTCCTACAATGAGAATTAAAAAAGTTTCTATTATTTTACGCTCCTACGTTGAACATAAATGTCAGACACAAATACTTCATGGAAAACAAAGAGTTGGAACAACATAATATTTTGAATGGAAGTCATCATCGAGGCAGAGATAAAGGGATCACCTCAACATGAAGAAGATACAAATCAGAATCAACAATCAGGTTTTGTCTGATGTGAAACATCCATCTTGGAACAATTTTGTCAATCCAAACACCAAAGTTTCTTGGTAGAGTCCAAATCAATCTGCTATTACCTGGACTAACAGGGATACACATAAAAATCAAAGAAATTCTTTGATTTGAAGGTGGTACCTGCTCAAGTTACTGTGTATGAGTATACATCCATAAATAATATTTCCTTTATCAAGGAAATCCTGTGTTTGTATAATATATGATATCAGACATGACAGTCTGGTTAAACCAGCTGATCCGATATGCACTTTTAGTGGCTAATAAAAGGCAAATAGCAATATAGTGAAATGAATGTAAAACCTTTTGGATTTTGGATGTTGCAGACCCATTTTCTAGATCAACCTCGGAATCAGTATCAGTACCAGCATCAGCGTAAGCATGATAGATGCATGGTGCAATAAAGTTAGAACTGCCCCAGTCCTGATTTGCAGTAAAACCATTTATATCCAACTTCTTGACACGCATCTCAAGTGGTATGCCCCCTTCTCTGTCAACCTTCACTGTGAACCAAAATGAACAATTTTTGAGATGTCTGAATTCTGCATCTTGAAATGCATCGAGAACTTCTTACCCATAGGTGTCTGAGTGTGCATTAGTCCGTAATGTGCATATGGAACATGAGCAGGATCCATAAGATTTTCAACCAACACATCATACCTGAAAATGCAAAGTTATTTTCTTGAACAAAGTTCAGCAAATATTGATGATGTTATGTCCCCATGTTCCACGCATAATCATGAAATTTTCAACCATAAGACAAGCCATAGAACTCGCATACCCATAAGGAATATCTCTGTTAGTCATCGTCTTTGTAAATGAAGGATCTGCCAGTTCAGGAAGATAAGGGGGCTTTTTCTTCGTTATAATATCTTTGTATTGAGGATCAGCATTTGGCCAAACCCACACAATATCATGCTGCACAGTGCTCGGATAAACAGCCACGCATGATTTCTTGAATGTATGAACCTGCAAATTTGAAAGCAAAGTTAAATAAGAGTTTACCCCTTTTGCAAATAACACGACACACCTACACATCACACAAAATTGCCGAACATGATGCATAATCAACGTTCACTTTCACACTATGTTAATCAGCATGTATATATATGTTGATCCACTTACACCGGAGAACATCCAACCTACATCCTAATATGTATAAAGAGAGAAATAAATAATAGACACACTATGTTTTCTGAACTTAAGTGATCAGTTACAATTATTTATGTCCAACAAGGATATGACTGATTTAAAAGTTTGACGGTCTAATTGACGAGATATGTAATTGAGTGGTCAAAATAGGACAACCCCAAAACTTGGTCGTCACCTGAGTATTTTACCCTAACATATATGATCTGATTTATAAGTTGTGTTGTTTGGTGGTCAAAATAACACCATCCCAAAGTTTGCTGGTATATGTGCACACACGTTTGCACCGGGGAACAACAAAAATTATGTCCTAATATGTATAAACATATGATGGACGCAAGTACTATCGAGGAAAATGATTTTGCACCAACCGGGTTTATAAATTTTAAATTACTACAAAGTTTAGGTATTTTTTTGGTGTAATTTACTCAAAAAAATAAACACATATAGTCACAATATTATGAGATTATTATCGAAATGAATATAATACTTTAAAACGCGTCAAATACACCGATGAACTATTAAAATGATAATCTATATATTTATTGTTTCTTATAAGAATGTGGTTATCTATATAATTTATCATTTTTTTTTTATTTCACACACCTAAAAGTTTATAGTTTCGCGCTTTAAATTCTTAAATTTTTAATATTACTTGGATAAAACCTTTAGACCGTGCTGAACTCGAACTTGGTCCCCCCTTCCGATATAACTGACAAACCTGACCGACGCTCAAACAACAAAAAAGGGTTTAATTTTCCACTTAAATACTATCATTCATAAGCATGGAAAATGAAACCCAGAAAGGTACGAAAAAGGGTTACCGGGGCTCCATCGGGAGGAGCTTGAGGGATGATTTTGCAGTCACCGTTTCCACCAAAGCACCAACCGTGGTACGCACACTGCAATCTTCCCCATTGATCGATTCTTCCCTCGGACAAAGGAGCCAATCTATGAGGACAAGTATCATCAAACACCTTCCATTCACCCTCATTTCTATCCCACCACACCACAAGATCAAGACCCAGTATCCTTTTCGCATGCGGCGCCGTTTTATCCAAATCGCACACCGGCATCACCGGGTACCACTGCGAGTACCAATCGAATTTCTCTTTCCCACTGTCGACCTCGACCTCCGGCTGAGGCGGCTCGAAGGATTCCATCGTTGGGGACGATGATAAGGTCCTGAACAGTCTGGATTTCGATGGGGTTCTGCGAAGAGGATTGAACCCGGGTTTTGAGAGAGAATTGATAAAGACGGGTTTGTAGAAGTGGGTTTTGCTTGTTGGAATGCCTAGTGCAGGAACGATGGCGGAACATGCTGTGAGAACATTCATGGCTACCAATTTTCGTTTGTTTTGAATTTAAAAAATTGAAGGCCAATAGGTGGTGACATAAATTTTGGATGTAAAAATTAAAATGGATCTCATGTTTATAGAATCCAGAATCGAATGATAATAAGGGATGACGTAAATTTTAAAGGTAGAATGGACTTCATGTCTATAGACAGTCTAAAATTAAATGATAATAAATGCTCGCATAAACTCAAGTTTTAGTTGATTTTATAAGTCTTTTAATGCATGATTTTTAACGAGACCTTCTAACTGTTAATTTTTTATTTGAATAATATTTATATTTTGAGTTTTAAAATTTATATTTAAGTATTTATTGTCTAATTTTAATAATATTTAATAATTATAAATTATCTTCAATAACCTTATTAATCGATTAGAATATTATTTTATATTATAAAAGCATTAATTTTTAATACTATATAGTGCATAGTTTTTTATCTTAAAAGAAAAAAATTATAACAGTCAATTGAAAAACTCTTAATGGTATGTTAAGATAATAGATATAAAATCGATTAAACAGTCAAATAATTTTAAAATTATTGTATAATATTTTTTTTATTTTAATCAATGCATTCGAAATACAACTTCAATTATTTTAACGATTCAATTGATTCGACTCGAGTATAACATTTATTTGTTTTTGCCTATAAGTCACAATGGACTCAACGAGATTAGTCTGCTAGCTTTAACTGTGTTGTGCAGTTTGGGAAGGGAAATCCATGCGAGCTGCGCTTGTGCGTCTAGCTTAGCGTGGATTAAACTATCATGTCTGAAAAAAGAAGAACGCTCGTTTACATGGGAAGCAATCATGTTCAGCCGATTTTATTTTTGAGCAAATTAAACATGATATTGATTTATATTTTCATTTTTGTCGTCTTTCTTTTAATAGGGATATAGCCATTAATTGGGGTATAGTGTGAAATTAATTTTCTCTTGATTCGTCTGTAAAATTGATGGACGTGGATGATTGATTTGGATGAATAAAAATTCAATTTATGTCGAAAAAATATTCAATTGATTATTTTAAACTTAATAAATGAAGCTCAGGTCCATATACAATCTAATCTAATCTTAAAATTAAATGATAATAAATAGTTGCATAAATTTTAAAGGTAAAACGGCCTCGTATCTATGTCTAATCAGTCTAGTTTAGTCTAAAATTAAATGATAATGAATAGTTAAATAAGTTTTAGAGGTAAAATAGAATTTTATGTCTATGTATAATCTAATTTAATCTAATCAAATTTAATCTAGAGTCGAAAGACAATAAATAGTGACATAAATGTTGGAGGTAAAATGGACCTCATGTCTATGTATAGTCTAGTTTAATTTTGTAATTGAAGTATAGCATAATCTTGAATGGAATGGAATGCAATGGAATAGCTGAATTTATTAGGTTTCATCTAATTTGATTTGAAAGAAAATCAAGATTAAATCGAATCGAATTATTAAAAAATAAAATTAGATTAAATCAAATTTGAATTTAGATAATAAATTTATCTTGATTTGATATATTTAATATTTTTAATAATAATTTTGGATTCAGCCGTGGCTAGAAAGAAAGAAAAAGGAATTTTAACGAAAGAAACTCCAAACACAAGAAAAAATCAATCCTAAAGATAAAGGATGAAAAGAGAACAACGTAGGGAGATAAAGACAATTTTTTAGCTAAAGTTTGAGATATGAGGTTACGAATAAAATAAATTAATTTCTACATGAACATTATTTTCTTGTTTAAAAGAAAAAAATCCTACAATTATGACGTCAATTGTCGACTTATGATTCTACATGAAAAAATCAAAAAAATGTTTGCATAAGTCTAAGTTTTAAAAAGAATGATAAAGAATTCCTATACTGAACTACTTGTAATGTAAATGTACCTGTATGAACTCTAGTTCGTAAAAAAAATAATTTTGATATCGGAGAACGTCTCGAAACTCAAATTCCGGCGACTTTTAAGGAGAGGTTTGCATTCTGGTTTGAATGTTTTTTCTGCAATGAATTTTCTGTCATGAGAATAGGCAAACTTTGTGTTCTCATTTCTTCACTCATGGCTGCTGCTGGCTCGGATGATTTCGGATTCAGGCCGCTAGTATATCGAGGCGAAAAGTACGGTTTCGTATAGCCAATGCTTTTCGGAGATAAGTTCACTTGTTCCAAGGCTCTGAATTGGAGTTCAGATGGAAAATCTCTAACACAACCAATTCGGGGACCTGCACCTGTGGTCCATTTGCATGACAGTTGCTTGCCCAATTGATATGATTTCATCCCTTTCTTAGAGTTAATCCTTTGAAGGATCGAATCTTTGGCAATGGCTTCAACATTACGATTGTTTTCATCGATCTTCTCGTATCGAACCATTGGATTCGAATCCTTGTCTGAAGCAATGGCATCCTCAAATGATTCAGTTCTTGTTGGTACTTCAGTGGCTGCACCAGTTTCCTTTTCCATTGAATCAACTAAATTTTGGGCCAAGTTTTCGATACAGATCACTTCAGACTCTAAGCTTTCTTCCGATGATGAACCGCATCGAAGATGGTTTCTTGTTCTATGGAAGCTTTCCTCGTCATCAACCGGTGCCATCTGAATAACAGAATGAAGCATCATCTGTCAACCATTGGTTCTATTTGCAGAGAATGATATGAAATAAAACAATTCGAATAAATTTCCTCCCATTTTCACTTACCTTGACATCGGTAAGATCGACGTTCTTCTCCTTCAGAAACGAAATGAAGTCGTTGAAGTTCTCTTCTGTAGGACGATAATGACCACTGTGAGGCCAAACTGCCTGTTTTGACACAATGACATGTGATGGAATGTGCATAAGACATCAGTATTCCGGGAGAGAAAAAATAAAGAATCGGAATACATATGCTACGAAATATACCTTAAGGACACCGTTGTCGACAACTAATCTACCGGCAGCAATGGTGGCGCCACCAGCCAAGAAGCTTGAATGCTGAAATGTACCCTTCTTCTTCGTTCCAACATACAAGACCTTTGATGTGCTGAGGACAAAAATCCACTTCGAATCGCTGTTTTCTCCAGTCGTTTGAAGAAGTTTACCCGTTTGCTTGTATATGAACTTCCCATCCTCCACAACAATCTCATAGGGCTTCCTTTCCATCTGCATAATGAAAAACGAAAATCGTTTCGGTTTAGCATAAATCCGGTTTAAGTTAGCCTGCGTTACTCCAATCCGGTGTGCATGTCAAGTATGAAGATGTGTTAAATACTACATAAGATGTCATTGTCAAGGCCATCATACACATTCACGCATGATATTCACACCCGAATCCGAAAAACATAACCATAAATCGAGACTCACCGGACCGAGATATTTGATACATTGATGTTGAAGCTTTGATCTAGGACATTGTTCTATGTTCACTTCTTTGCCTTCTCCGATATCCAACCTGCATATTCGAAACAAATATGTTCTTTTTCAGTTCCATTTTCTTAAATCTATACATCAAAATGTCCTTACAAAGAATTAAAGAAAAATTACCAGTAAAAGAAGGGCTCTTGACACTGAGAATGGAGCCATTGATTGTAATAAAAGTGCAAATTATGTCCATATCTATGCCTTGGATCAATCTGAATTAAGACATCGAAACTTGAATCAGTAACAGATAATGAACAACAATGGTACACTCTATCATTTGTAGTGGTACTGCATAATCCAACTTACAGCTTCAAGCCAATGTTGTAAAGCAAGCTTCCGAGCTTTATCGTTCTTTAATAAACCTTTCCCGACTTTCGCAGCTCTTGTTCTCGCCCTCGACCATCGGGAAAGAGCCGTTTCTTGTTTATCTATATCGAAGAACGATACAGAACTCCTTCTCAGCTCAGCAAAATCCAAGAGTTTCCACCTACATAACAACATACAACAATTCATACATGCTAGATATCGAATGAGTATGTTCAAATTCCAGTCGTTATACTCATGTCCGAAATCCGAATATGTCAGAATAAGTAACATACCAGCTCTGCTCAACAAGGACTGCACAATCTGCTAGCTTTCTCCTAGTCCTGAAGCTCTTGTAGACCTTTTGCAACCTTATTGCAGCCTCCATTTGTGGGTTGTTTGGATCTGAAACCTGGGATTTTCTTGGGGATTCCGGGAAAATATCTGTTTTTTGGCCTCTTGGGGATTGAATATCCATTGCTTTGCTGTTTAAACACTCTGCTTTATCCAAATCTCTCCTTTTGAAGCTAACAGATCCTTCCAAAATCATCTTCCCAGAACCTAATGATTTAAGAATTGTGGGCTCTGAATCTGAGATTTTGAAACTGATGGATCTAAGAGGTGTTTTGATTCCTTCATCTCCAAAACTAATGGATTTCACAGTGATTGATTCTAAGCTGCCATTCTCCATTTCCGTACTGCTGCATTTACCAAATGGCCACGAAAAAACAACACCCATTTCTGTCAAACAAACTGAATTCAGATCATAGGTGTTTTTCATATCCAAAACATATACATATATATGAACAGCAGCCATTTTTGAGAATCAATAATACATGACCCATTTTCAAAATCATTTCATTCAATAAAAAAAAAATAAAGAGGTCTGGATCTGCCAAAACCATCAAGTAAAAGCAATTCCCAGAAGAAACAAAATATTCATTTAAAAAACCCAGCATTTGGCAGCAATGTAGTAGGGATAGACAATGAACATTACCTTGAACTGTATAAAATCTGGGAAAGGAATGAAAATGAAAAACAGGGAACTGTCTGGTTAGTGCTTGAACTTTGATATCAGCTTTTTTCCCCTCACTTTCTCTCTGTTTATTTCTCAGGAAAATGGAACTATCAGTGATAAGTTCTACCTGTGATTGCTTATATATTGGCGTGAAATATAATTTACATAATATATTAAGGGAAATAGAAATTGAATACCCAAAACAGCGTTGTTGTTATTAATAATTAAAAATGAAAGCTTTAACAAGTGGTTGTTGAAACTTCCATGCATGAGAGTTGTTTGCCTTTCATGGGGGAAAATCACCCACTGGTTGACTCGAAAATCCCAGAAAAGGTTTTGAAAAAAAAATATTTTAAAAAAATTTGAAAATCATTGTCAAATTTATTATTATTTAATCCTATCACATTGCATGCAAGAAATTTTTTATATAAATATAATATAAATCTTATCTGTCCATGATTTTTTTTAATAAAAAGGTAGTTAGGGTGGAAAATTATTGAAAATAATTCGAATTTCAAATTTGCAAATTTGTTTAGTGTCCTATCGAGATTTCATAAAATAAATTTTAATTTAATATTAAAAAATTATAATTAGTTTTAAAAACTATTCGAAGAGTTAAAATATAAATTTTTATTATGTTAATTTAAAATTTTATAAAATCCAAAAACATTGGTCGAAAATTAGAAAAATAATAAATATTTAAAGAATATTAAAGAAAATTGGTTGGATCAACTTATTGAGATTTCTCACATATTGGATTCTTGTAATCAAAGCCAATATTTTATAACATATGATCATTTTGTAATTATTAAATCAATTTAATGATTATTTTATAATTTTTTAAAAAATAATGCCCATACCGATCCTATTTCATAGTTCGTGACTTTTGTTGTATTTTACCCACAGAATAAGTACAGTTGATTCACATGGGATAAGGCACCGTCATGACTCGTGAAAATGTGTCTGAACAAATAGTCAAACCTTCCATGTACTTTACTACAAGTATTTTTTAAAATACGTGTACGTATTTGTACATAAACGCACGAAAAATCAAAAGGATGGATTTGTACTGAAAATATTGTCGGAAAGTAGCATGTATAATAAATAATCAAACTGCTAATCCCATATTGGTCGGATTTACATATAAATTTGGTGGGAAAGTCAAAATCAGGTATTGTTTTGTTTTAAGTCAGTGGGAAAATTGGGACTAAATAAATGTTTATATTAAGGTGGACTTAACTAATAAAATTTTAATTCAATTGATATTATAATTTATAATATTTAAAATATAATACATTTAAACATATTTAAGCATTCATTTGTTATTTTAAGACTGACTTCAACCGAGAAGCACAGCGGTGCCTTGGACGAAAGAAAAGGTTTCAGCTTAGTTGTTAGCAAATGAGACTTGAAAAGGTACGCGTTTTGCTGTGTCTGTTGTCTCGTGTGGGTGGCTGACTGCAGCTGCTGCTGCTGTGTGCACCGTCCAGTCGCCACACCGAACAACGCTGAAGCAAAGGCGGTAGTAAAAGGGAACAGAAAGTCAGCAACTGACTGTATTGACGCTGCAGTTGCAATGCACCACGTGTTTGATGAAATGCCAGACGGTGGAGAAATTATATTATGGGTCAGTCCCATCGTGTTATCCATGGGATCGATCAATAGAAATTGTTCACCTCATTATTTTTTAATTTTCTAAATGAAAATTCACTTGGAAAAAAATTATAACATAGAAAAATTGATGAAGTGGGTAGTTTTTATTAGTTGGTCCCATAGACAAGTGATGGAACTAACCCATAATATAATTTTTCTAGACGGTGGGGTAACTTACGAAGTAACGATTTAATTTTTTTAACAAATCTCTTATCTTAATGTAAGTTAAGAATGAAATCGAAAAAATTAAAAATTGATCTGAAGTAAAAAGATTTAAATGGTTTATAGTTTACAGGCTTATTGAATCATTTTTAATTTAAAATTAATATTAAGTTTTTACGAATATAAAAATAAGTAATTTATATTGTAAAAATAGAAATTAAAATTTGATAGTTATTAAAATAATTTATCAAATTAAAATTATTATTTGTTTAAGTTTGATATAAATTTAATAGAGACTTATAAATATTTGTCAATAATATTGACATTACTTAGTCAATAAACAATTGATCTAAAATGTGACATTAAATTACTTTTTAAAATAAAATTAGATATTCAAATTTTGATATTATTAATAAAATAAATTAGACTAAAAATATATTTTTAATAAAAATTTTTTATATTTAATCTAAATTAATCAATTAATAATTTAGATATCAATAATTAAATAAAAAAAATCATACTATTTATACATAGACAAGTTATATATATGTCATTAAATTATAAAACAAAGAATATGTTTGTTTTTAACAAGATTTAAAGCATTTTCAATTAAATTTTTTACAGATTTAGATATTGGACATGTAATTTAAAATTTGACTTATACTCTTTTACCACTAAAATAATAATAATAATAATAATAATAATAATAATAAAAAAGGAGAGAGTCAGTTGTTGAATTTATATTATGAATAGAATAAAATAAAATAAAATAAAGAGTTGATTACTGCAAAAATCACTTATGTTTGAGTGCAGTACAAAATTAATCACCTATTTTGAAAATCAATCAGTAAAGTCACATACGTTTTCGGGGTGTAAATATTTGATCACTCCGACATTAGAGACCGTTAACGGATAACGAAAAAATAATCTGATGAATTAAAAAAAAATATTTTTTTTATGTTTGATCCACGTGGCTGCTTATTTGCCTTTCTTCCTCATCATCTTCTTCATGTCAACATGAAAGGGGAAGGAAACCACCCTCCATTTTCAGCACCACAACCACAACACAAACACCCGTTCACCACATCGCCGCCGCGACCACCCTTCAATTTTAGTACCCTTCCCGTGAGACACAACATGAAATGGGTTTTGCGTTGCAAATTATTATAGGTGATTTGATTATAAAAGAGGAAACCACAATTACTCTGTTATTATCCCATCCATGTGTCCTTGTTGAACAGCGTAGCGACCAGGGTTCATTTTCTTTTTTCGCTGAAGAGATTTTCGTATAATTTCTTGATATAAACGCACAAACATAAAAAAAAATACAAAAAACAGAGAGTATTATGCCATTATACGAATCAATCGAAGCAGCAGAAATCCCCTACGATTTTGGCCTGGGAATCCCCTTTTTACCATCTTTCTTTTTCCACATTAATGAATATTGAGAACAGTCAAACAAATCAAAACAACAAAATTCCTCATTTGCAAAGTCAAAGTCCCACTATCTTCATTTCATTTTTGTTTACCTGCCTAAGGCTTGAGGTTGGAGCTCGATTTGAAACTTGAATTAAATCTTCATTCGTACTTCCAATCTCCGGCTTTTTGTCTTTCTTCCGATTGCCCAATCCGATTTCATTTCAATCTAAAAACCTAAATCCTTTCAGAGACTTTACTAGAGTACTCTTGTTATTATTTTTGTTCTTACTGTATAATAGTTACAAAGGAATTTTAGGAGATGGTATGAGTTGGGTCAGATTTTCCAAATCTTAAACCAAAAAGACGGATACATATCTAAAATAACTATTTTAAAAAGACAGAGTGCTGAAAGTGGAGGGTGACCGTGACAACGATATGGTAAACCGGTGGTTTTGTTATGGTAGTGACGAAGGGATAGGGTGGTTGTATTGTGGTGCTGAAAGTGGAGGTGGTTTTCTTCCCTTTTTATGTTGACATGAAGAAGATGACGAGGAAGAGAGCTACATAAACAACCACATGGATCAAACATGATTTTTTTTTTTAATTCATTAGATTATCTTTCCGTTACTCATTAACAGTCTTTAACATCAGAGTGACCAAATATTTACACATCGAAAATATATATGACTTTACTGATTAATTTTTAAAATTAATGACTAATTTTATACTACGCTCACAAATAACTTCCGCAGTAATTATCCTAAAATAAAATAGTCCTCCTCCTCCTCTCCATAAGTACAAATGGTTTTGTACTCCAATTGTTTAATTGACAAAGGTGATGTGTTGTGTCCTGTACCGTACCGGAAAAAATTGCAATCACATGCACATTTCTCGAAGCCCAAATTCCAAGACTTGTAGATCTCAATCATATTTTATTTATTTATCAATTAATTTAAATTAAATATTATAAAAATTATTATATGAGAATATTTTTAAATTAAATTATCTTATTTACAGTATTATTATAAAAAAATTAGTATTTGGTTTAATAATACTGATAAATATTTTTTAATTTTTTTAATAATGATAATAGGTCCTACTGCTTGAGCACATGGAAATTACAATAATTTTGTGAAATTAAATGACAAGGTTCCAAGATTTTCCAGCATTCCAATCACTTTCTTAGCTGGCTTTGCCTTTCCTCTCAACATACTCTGTATTTTTTTTAAGTATATTTTTTAAATTTCAAGGGTAAAATATGGCGGCAGAATCACTCAAACATCACCTTCTAATTTTTATTTATTTATCAAACACCCTAACAAAATTTTCTCTCTATATTTAAAACCTCTATTACTTATATTAAAAATAAACTCGTAAATATGTTGAGTTTTATTGAAATTTATTTCTTTTAATATTTAAAAGCTCCATTACTTATATTAAAAATAATAAAAATAAAATTATGATATTAGTTTTTACGGAGTTAAAATAGTAAACGGTGAAGTTTAATTTTACGGTGTGAGAATGACAAATAGAGATATTATTTTTTAATTAATTACGATAGTTATAATAGTATATGTTGTAAACTATATTTTTAATTATTAAATATTAATCGTTCAATGATGATATTATTAGAATGATAAATGATGATATTTTGACATTTAAGACAAATATGGCACTGCACAACATCCCATGTTTGTGAATCCGATAACAAATCCAATTGTTTTCTTTAATTTTGTAATCCAAATAATAATAATAATCACTCTCTTTAACTACTAATATTTATGGAAAAATAAAATAAATCTTCAACCCTTAAATTATAAATTTTAACCATAACTTCTAATACTAATGCACTTGTAAATTCTAGTCTGTGGAGTAATTACCCTTAATTTATGTATAATAATTTTGAGCTTAGTTAAAAAATAATTTTTAACTATATACTTTGTGAGGATTACACGAATCAATTAAAAGATCAATCTGTACTCGAATCCACCCACAATTTCAAGATCCAATACAAACAAATTCCATAGCATTACTCCATAAGCAAAAATAATCGTACATTGGACCAGTACAACGTGATAAATTCTAAAGCTGTCCACCATCCTTGATCCTTGGCTACGCATGGTACTTGAATTCACATGGAATCATCAGAATCGTCGGAGTCAGATCCATCAGCCTCACCCGCATTGCCGACTGTATCTGGAACTTCAGGCTTTGTGGCAGTAGCAGCTGCAGCAGGAGCTTTCTTAGTCGAGTTACGAGCATTCTCATCACCGGCTTCGCCTTGCCCGTTGGCATCAGCATGTAAAACATGATTAAGGCATATCAAGAGTACACAAATCATACAATCAAGAACATGGATAGCAATAAAGAAATGATGTCTGGTTTTCCATCTCATGAACTGTGGAAACTGTCGGTAAAGTGATAAATTATAACAAAGAAACAATACTATATTAGATGTATCCAGGATATCAAGATTTTCAACTGTTCCTCCAGACATGATGTTCACCAAATCCTTTTCAACGCGTTGTACAAGCTCTGGCTGCAAAAATAAAGTAACAGGAATCAGTAAGGGAACGAATCTGCCATGCATGAACCGACACTAAGTCACTCCCATATACTCGGATCCAGCCCAAGTCCGAGTAAACATAGACTTCCATACAGTCTCGGTTAGTTTTCTTTTTTCTAAAATGCATACAAAGAGATTTTGAGAGAAAGGAATTATATTAATACATTTAGATCCGGCTCCCTTCGGAATCTTCGCTTTCGAGCGTCCCTCATTGGAGGGGTTAGACCATGCCTGTATTCCACCACATCAGGGGAAGCTTCTCCGGACTCTCTGACCAAAATCATCTAAAACAATGACAGCAGTTAAATAAGCCAGCATGCACGACTGCATCCAAATAAAAAATAGTAGCAAGTACCATACTTGACCGATATCAGCTGTTTTAACTAATGCAGTGTCATCGTAAGTTTTGTATGATTCAACAACACAGGGTAGATCTAAGAGAGACGCAGGGAAACGTTCATTGCCAATGACAAATGTGCCTGTCCGCCCATCCTCTGCAAAGTAAGGAGAAGCTTAATGTTCGTATATATCCTGTGACAGACACTAATAGCATAGATGATACAAATAATATAATGCACAATCATTACTTTAGGTAATCACTCATCCCTTAATATACCTACGTGGGGTGATTTAAGGTTTGATTAACAAGGATGGACCCAGGGGGTGCTGGAGGGCAACCGCAGCCCCTAAAAACTTCACGTTCTCTTATATTTTATATATTTCCTTTGTATTTTCTATTGATAATCACTAAACTCTTGAAATTTTGCACCCCTTACATTTTTAATAAACCTTCTTGATAGTTTGCACACCTTACATGAGTCTGTCCCTGTTGATTAATATATGTGGATGTGTGTGTGTGTACGACAAAATCATGCATAATCAAGTGATATCCTCACCAGAAAATTCCAAATCCACTAATTTGTCCTCAGAAGATGAAGCATTTTCGCTTAAAAGGAGATTTATGCGCTCAGCAACAGAAGGTGGAACCCTAAGAACAAATTGCTCATCCATGCCTGCTAAATGAAATGAAATACATGAAATAAAATTTGAACATATTCCAAGTCCAAGAAACTAATACAAACCCTAGAAACACAATATATCATACAATCATAACAATTACGATTGAGGCATCAAGCTACTTCAAAACCACTGTTTTACATTCTAAAATCACAAACCAGACTTAAAATATCTCGGGTTCTTCTATGGCCTAAACCTCTAGAGAGAGCTTACATAGGTAAATAGACCCCAAAATAACCAAAGTAGGATTAATTATGTTCTACTCAGAAATATAAGCCTCTCATGGGCATCTATGAATCAATTACAAGATTGCAAACTTAAAATCAACGAAAAATTCTTCCCCCACCCCCACCCCCCTCATATTTCCACAAAATTTCCAAAAAAACATTAGGCTTTTCAACAAAGAAAGGACCAAAACTGCGTTCTTCAAACCAATTCCGTAGCCAACAAATGCAAATTGGCTAATTGGTTGAAGCGATAGTTAAGGAAAAAACAACTTGAATATCAAATTACAAGCATATGTGAGGGAATTGACGATTAAACCCGTAAACGTCAGAAAGCATAAGAGATTATAGGCAGAAGAATGAAAATACCCAATCCGGTTGGAGCACTGTACCCGCAATACTCACCAACTGTTCGATGAAAACCACCGAAGAGATGAACGTTTTATCTGAGGGTAGGGGGCAGAAGCCTTCAAATTTAGCGTACACGAGATACCCACAAGCGAAATCTACAAATTAAGCGACGACCGATGAAGAGTCGATGATCCAGTAAGCAACGGCCTAAATTGAAAGGACGTGGTTTCGAATTCAAGAGAGTAAAAGGAAAAATATCAAGGAAAAAGGCCGAGAAATTGCAAAACCAGGTTTATAAACCACACATTAGGCCCGACTATTGGACTCTTTTCATTGGGTTTAATAATTATGAAAAATTATAAAATTTAATAAATTTTAATATTAAATATGACATATATTTAATAAAATTAAATAATTGAAATAACATGACATAAAATTATAAACCATACATTGGACTCTTTTCATTGGCTAATTTGTTCTCGTTAAGAATTTAATTGACATAATATGACATATAATAAAATTATTTAATATTAAATATATTAGACAATAATATTTGTTATTTAAATTTAAATATATAAATAAATATTTGATTTATTTAAATAAATAAATTAAAATTATTTGAATTGATAAGTTTTATTTTATAATTTAAATTTTAAAATTTGAATTCAGTTGAATTTATAAAATTTTAGAATTAAATTATTTGGATTTTTATTTAAATTTAATTATAAATATTTTAAATATTATGATATTAAAGATTTCACCTTCTATAACCGTATACTATACACTAAAATTCTATGATAAATGTCATGCACTATACGACTATTTATAATAAAAATATTAATAAATAAAATTTATATTGTTTTTCTGATTTTTTAAGGATAAACTACACAAATGTAGAATTAGCTTTAGCGTGGCCATCATATTCTAATTATCTTTTTAACCATAATATTATTTATAAACTTTACCCTAAATTAAAGTGAATATAAAAATTATTATAATAATAATAATTTTATTATTTTAAATTTAAAAAATAAAAATATATATAATAATATAAAATCATTTTAAAGATTTTATTCTACAAGGAATAATAATTTTCCATAGATTTTAAACATAATTAAATAATATATTACGTTATATACGAATAACAGTACATTAAAATATATAATATTTATCATAAAATTATTCTATATATTCATAATATTTTCATATGTAATATATATAAGATAAAATCTAATCGATTAATTATTAACGCAAATCCTAAATGGGCTTTCAAGCAAATCTAATGTTGATTATTCGATTGAGGCCTACTTCAATTACGCCCAATCCTAGATCATGAAACGGCAATGGCCCATCGTAGATGCTTAGATGCGTAAATACAAAATTTCTGGTTTAGGAAGAAAGCTGGACACGGACGCTGGTGGTAATGGCGATGGAGTTGATTCACGTAAGTCGCACAATCTTCGCAACGAATCAAAGGAATCCCTTTAGAATTACACCTATAATTCATTCGAAAAGATCCTTTCACTCGCGAACTGATCGTTTTCGCTTTCGGTTCATCACTTCGTACAAGAAATCTGATTTTCAAGGTTATTTCTTTTAATTCTAAAACTTTATTCTTTAAACTGTTGTTTAATCTGAATAATTGTTGATTAAAAGTATTTTTTCTCATTTAACCACTGTTTTTTTTATATTGAAGTAATATATGTATGATTTATCCTAATAGAACGAGGAGAAGATGGTCGAATTAAACAAATATGGTAAAACTGTTTTAACCTTATATTTGTGATGGTTTATATATTAATCTGCTGTTGTGCCAACTGCCAAATGTATTTTGGCACCAGAATTTCAGAATAAGAAGAAATGTTGAGGTTTATTATAGAGAATTTGATGTTGCATTCCATATCCACTCCAGATTTTCAGGTCTTTGCGCAACCATCGCGTCTGCTGCCATGTACAGAACCGAAAGTATTCACCGAAACGATCCCGACCGGCTTGAATGGAGCTCGGGCATTTTACATGGTTAGGTTGCAGACGAGTAACATGTATGGCTCAAGTTTGAGCAATATAAATGCCGGAATACTCTTAAGCTTGATAGATGAGAAAGGAGATTCAATATTGCAGAGGATACCTGCGTCTTTGATCATTGAACATCCTATGGAATCGAAGAACACAGTGAACCCTGACTCTCTCCATTTCCAAAGAGGTTTCGTTGATGAATTTGTCTTTGAGGGGCCACCAGAATTGGGGAAGGTTCAAGCTCTTTGGACCGGTGTTGAATCAGGTTAGCATCAAATAAGAATTGTTAGTTTTAAAATTTTGATTCGTGTGAGTAAGATGTTCAGTACTAAGTGCACCTGACAATATAAATGCTTGTCTTCCTTTCTCATTTTTCAGGTCAATGGAGACTAGGTGGTGTCAGCCTAATCATTCTTGATACATCTCAATCTCCCTCTGGGGAAGATGGTGAGGAAATTTTCAAACATGGTGTTAAATACAACTTCGAAGTTGATGATATCTTGCTCGGAGAGAGTGGTGATAATTCCATGGTGGAGCTAAGACCTTGTTTCATCACCAAGTTATCGGGGCCTGATGACTTTGTGAATGGGGGCTTTTCTCAGCCAACTTCACCCTTGAGTGACAGGATATCTAATGAGAAAAGCATGAAGGAATATGCAGATTTGAAGTTCTCTTTGCTACTTTACGATGTCATTCTTATAGTTGTTGGTACATCAGTTGCATCCTTCTCGATCGGGGAAAGTTCTGCCTTCGCATTCTTACTTGGTGGGATTGTTGGTTTTCTTTACTTGTGGTTATTGCAAAGGTCTGTTGATGAATTACCAGCTTCAGAATTAATATCAAAGAATACCGAAGACAAAATGGTCCGGTTTAAGGGCCCGGTATCAAGCCTTGCACTGGCTATAGCACTTTTTTCATTGGCAATCAAGTATAGCACGGGGGATGTTCCATTCGAATTGACTGCAAAAGAGCTTTTGGTTGGAATGATGGGCTTTCTTGTATGCAAAGTTGCTGTTGTTTTGGCTGCATTCAAGCCCTTGCCTGTGAGTATTGAGGAAGGAAACTGAGGTATTTCTCGGATTAGTTTCAAATACATGTATATGTCTATATACGTCCAATGTTCATATGTTCAATCATTGAAAACCAAAGGAAAAAGCATCAATGTATGAAAAATGTTCTCAGCATTTCTCCTACAGGTCTCTCGACTCTGGAAAACAAAAAATTAACATAAATGAAGTGTCAACATTGTCTGCGGGAAATGGTACATATGATTCTTAACAGTGTTGTCGGCTCTTCAGCCATGGATCTTGAGCACAATTCAAGGAAGCAACCCTTACCCCATGGGTCTTATACAACGACTTTGCTGCCACCCACCATTGCGAATTACATATCTTAATCTTAAAACTTGGGAAAGCCTCTCGATGCAATCCCATTGATGGGTACCAGCTTCCGGAGACTCGTCAATTCAATGCCAGTTTGTTTTATAGGAAGTAGTCGGGTGTCCTACGGGTTACATCTGGCTCTCCTCTCCTCGGAGCTGGCTCAAACTGTTTGAACAGAATCCAGTTCATTAATGTTTATATAAATAACTCAAATTTCCATGTAGTGGCACGTTTATGAGAGGGAGCAGCTTACCTGAATGAATGTATGACCCTGGTAGTCGTCAACTTCCAAGATGGAAGCCATGTTTCCACATCGATAGCAATAATTAGGTGCACTAAATATAGTAACAACCTTTTGTTCCTGTGGAAGAAATTATATCAGTTACACAAATCTCGTATTTGATAAGAAATCGGATTTCAGGATGATGCAGGTGAAGTACTAACATGACCCCAATTGTACCCTTCCATGACCAGCTGATGAGCCCTGGCAATCAGCTTCAAATTGTTTGTGTGGTTAAATTGTTCGGATATGTCCTGAAGATGTCATTAAAGTTACGAGGGAGATAAAATTTTCCTTTGACTGTTTCCAATAAATAGAGGGGGATAAAAACCAAACAATGAAGGAAAACAAAAATAACATAATACTTGGCCAAAGGTATATCCAGCACCCCTAGGAGAAATACCCCAACCACAACGGTCATCAGGATCAGACCATAAAAGATCGCACATGGGACCCTCATGAGGGACTTCTTGAACACGGTCAAAGTTCCGTATGTTATCCAGTGTTTCAACGGATGGAGACAACCCACCATGGAGACAGAAAATTTCAGATTCAACCTTCAAACAGCAGAAAGCCAGCAGCCAAGAACCATTAAAAAAACACAAACATAAAATGAAATTGCTGTGACAAGTTTCTGGTGTCAAACTAACAAACTAAATCGAGTTGGAACAACATCAGCAGCGTTAGAGCAGCGTTAGATCAGCTTAGATCAAACATAATCTAAGGAAATAAAGCTTTAAGTTATGAATATACCTGCCAACGTTTCTGGCAAGATTACTAGTGACATACAGGAAATAGTAAAACACAAATCCTATGGCTGTTGGACATATGATGAAAACAGAATGATAATAATGGTAGCAGTGCCAATAGTTCACTTCAGTACCCTCTATGTTTACAATTGAAAAGCTGCATCAAAGGTAAATGAGGGGTATAGATGATCTACATCTCTGATTAAAAGGTGTTTGCTGGATACAATGTATGTCTCAAAATCAATTTTCTGCCAAGTTTTTTCATATAGGGTTGAACCTCTATACCCACAGCTGTGGATGTGCCGGACAAATGACTATCCGAAAATGAAGCATAACAAAGAATCACTTCACAAAAGTTGTGCGCTTTTTGAAAGCATTATAAATAGAAACAATCAACCAGTGATGGTGTGTGGTCAATAACATTACAGGCCATTAACAATGTTAAACAATAAATAATAAATACTAACCAATGCTGTTAGTGGAAAATAATCAAACAGATCAGTAAAGATCTTCCAAACATTGGCGCTGCCATACCTGAAGATGGAAAAGAATATTTCAAGAAAGACCAAAAAAATTAATTAAAGAGAAGGTTACTAATCCAGAGATTGCAAATTTGAAAAAGAAAAACATATGACCAGCATGCAAAACAATGTCCCATTAAGAAAATTGACATGCCATACACTGTGCCACCCTATTGCTCCCATTGCTCCGGATATAATATTGGCATAACCTACTTCCAAATTCAATGTCTCGTTAAGAAAATTGACATGCCATCCTATTCAAATCTGGGATTATTGGAAAAAACGCCATACATCTAAACCAAAATACTAAAGTAGTTTATCACGTCAAGTTATCCATATTCCAAATATGCTTGCCACAATAGGTTCGTGCATCAAAGCTGAAAAAGAAAATATGACATTAAGATCCCCCCTTGTATTATTGATGAAAAGATAGAACAGGGAGGAAAGATCACAAGCAATAGTTTGCAGTCAAAATAAAGAAAATCCAACCTCAATTTGAGCTTTCAAAAATAATGCATACTGACATCGGCAATAATCCTATACAAACATTCTAAGATACTCACTTTCTCAGGCACTCATCATAAAACCCATATACTTGAGTAATCTGCATTTTAGATATAAAACAATTATCAGAATTTAAGTTATATATATCTCAACGGGATAAATAAACTTAAAAGAAGAATGGATAATGAAGAAAATTATTTTTTCCTACACACATAACAGCTTACAAAATGAACAATTATAAATTATTCCTGCTTAAAAAGATGTAACAAGCAATTCAGGACCGAAACATACATCATGAACAAATTTAGAAACAAAACATACCTGACGGCTCTCATGATTTCCCCTCAAGATGGTTATCCGTTGGGGATAACGCACTTTGAGTGCTACCAAAAGCTGAAGAAAAAACATTTGCAAGTAAATCATGAATTGCAACTAATTAATTAAGGTTAATGTGAAACATAACCAAGTAAATCATGAATTACAACTAATTAATTAAGGTCAATGTGAAACGTCTAAAAAATCAAAATCAAAGAGAGAAAACTCATACTTACCGTTACAGTTTCAACTGAATAGTAACCTCGATCAACATAATCACCCATGAACAAGTAGTTTGTATCTGGACACTGATCAGAAAATTTGCAGCAAAAACTAAAAGTTAAAATAAAAAATCATTGAAACATAGTGATAGTCCATTTAACCCCATCGCAAAGAGTATGGAAATCTATTGCACAGAAATTGGATGCACATGATACTTGTGATTGTGGTCTATGAATGTTCATTGAAAAACAGACAACAAAATACTGCATACATTGCAAATAGTTCATCAAAGCTAACATCACATTTGACACACAGCATCACAACTTGAACGAGAAAAATTACCTTGCCTCCAATTCGGAAAAGCTCTGCAAGATCATGAAACTGCCCATGAATATCACCGCATATTGTAACAGGACTTTTAACAGGCTGTTTTGCACCAAACACAAGAAAATTCAAGTCGTAATCAGTCCAACCACAGGGAAAACAAACTATTGTTTGTGTACCTTACAAGTCATCATATAAAAAAGACGAGATAAAATGAGAGACTCCATACATTTCTGATTCCGATGAATGAAAACAGAAATCTTACCATCCGTAGAAACAAAATAGAAACCAACTCAGCTTTAAACATATGCTTAAGACAGGATGTATAAGGAAACTCAAATATGGAAACAAAATGGATATAATACCATAAACTCCGAAATGCAATGCTGAGGATAACAAGGCAAATGGCATCCAATTTCTTGAGCACTAAAGAAACATTATCTTGAGATAAAACTAATATAAACAGAATAAAAGGGTGTTGACAGAGGTAGTGGATGATAAGGCACACCTGAACATTGCTTTCATCCATCAGTATCTCCTTAGCCTTATCGCACAATACCCTAACCTAATTCATAAAGACATCCAAAATAATATCAGGTAACAGTAACTTCAAAAGAAAATTTATTATCATTTAAAAGAAAGGGAAAAAATGAAGTTCCCCACACTTCCACCATAACAAGTAGTTTAAACACATTATATCATTCTAATTCAAAAACAAATTATACATAGTTTTCTTGATTGAAGAAACGTAAAGAAGATGCCCGTTGCCTTTTAGGTGTATGCATATGCTGCTATGCACAATAGCATGCGAGTTAAAAGTAAGAAATAAATTCATAACAATTCAATTATCGCATCTTGTCCTTTTAAGCACGAACTCCATTCAATTTGCGCCAATATGGCTACTTTTGGAGGTAGATGGCCAATGAAAACCAAATATATCAAAAGAGACAGCTGATAACCACGAACTTCCATTTGTGAATGGCCACAGAGTCCAAGAAAGCAAGAAAACAAAATATTGTCAACGGCTACTACTACTAAACCTCCAAATCCAGGCAAAGTAGATTTTTTTATGTAGAGAGATGAAAGAAAGAAAGAAAGAAAAAAGAAATCAATTCACTGCAACTAGTACTAAACCTCTACTTCCGCAATCGTGCTTCCGTCTAGGGAAATGAACACCAAGCAAGAGAATAGACAAACATAATGTATCAATTAAAGAAAAGAGATAAAAATTGAATCCGAGAAAGATCCAATATCCGGAAAATAAAATAGATCTGATCCAATATCCAGAAAATACTGGAGAGAGAGAAAAAAGGGATCGGAATTCCCAGATCAAGACGTGAACTATAAATTCCAAACAGATCCGCTTGAACTAGTTACGATGTGAACAGGGGAAAAAAACAACAAGAACTAGCAATACCTCTTGTTCCGATAACGGCTTGCACTGCATTAGCTGCGCAATCTGCTCTTCCAGGTTCCCATGCGAGTTAGAATCCACCGAAGACCCCATATTTTCTTCTCTTATAACCCTAGATTTCGAAAAATTCCCCCAGATTGGTAATTATTCAAGAGATTTCTGGAGAGAGAAGTAGGAAAGGGTAAAGGAGAAAGAAATGAAGCACTGGTGAACAGCCCAATGCATTTGTGACAGATAGAGACCGAGGGAGGAAATCATAAATATTGTTTTAATTTTTTAAAATATATATTTAAAATTTACTCGATTAAAGATTTCTAAAATATATATTTTTATATTTTTATTAATAACAAATTTTACATAATTATTAGTCAATGTTCAAAAAGTTTGACCTTTAAAAAAATCAATAAGGGACATTATTTTTGAGACAAATGAGTATTAATTTTATGAGAAAGTGGTTTCAAAAAGTAATATAGATTATTTGATTTAAAATAAAAATATTTGATATTATTATTAAAAATGTTTTAAATAAAAAAAATTATTTTATGTATATTTTGAAAATATAAAAAGATTAATTATATAAATAAAAATATATTAGAGTTTTTATTTAAGTGTTTTTTTAAATTTAAAATTAAAATTTTTAACTTTTAACATAGATCAGGAAAACTAACAAAATAACTGATTTGATTTAGCGAGATAAAATATTAAATCATAAAATCACTTTTAAAATTTTTACTATTAGGTTATAATATACTTATTTCGGGTTGTGAGGAAGCTTATTCAAAATTAAAAAAAAATAGTTTAAAATTTTAAAGGTTTAACTACATTTTACTAAATTTTTAAAGGAGACTTAATTAAATATATTTAAAAAATAAAAGAAATGAGAATTTATAAATCTTTCAATGTGCCAAACTAAAAATATTAAAATTTTTGAGAGGTCAAAGATGAATGATTCAAAATTTTGGGACCATAATTTAACAACAATAATAAATTATTTTAAATAATAAATATATACAAATCATATTCTGACACGCCCAAATTTTGCTGTGTGATAAAAATCCAAAGAGAAACTCCCAAAGTCACCTCACTGGCCGCCCACTTCTGTCTCTTTCCTATGTCGCTTTTATGTGTGCCACTGCTAGTAGTGGAGTTTATTACATATACAATTTAATAAGTATTTTTATTGTATTATATTTATGGTGATTTAAAATTTTATTAAATTTAAATAATGATTTTTATTTATTGATTTATCTGAATTATTGTTTACGGTAATATAAAAATATCAAATAACGTTTTGAATAATGATAGATTTTTAAATTGATCCTGTAGAACTTTTTAAAATTGAAACATGTGAAAAATGGTCTGGCGAGTTGATTTGAAAAAATCGAATTTATTTATTTTTAATCATGAAAAAACAAATTTTATTGAAAACGTATATTATTTGAATTTTAAAAATTAATTTGGAGTTGCCATCGGCCATTTTGATAGGCCAGACACCATAAATAAACCAGAGATTTTTTTAAAACATTTTTGGGTTCAGGAGTCGGTTACACGTAAGGACGACCCTTACGAGCGCCCGAAATCGGTACCTTATTAATTACACATGACATTTTGGCATTCCGAATAACAATATTAATTTAATCCGTCATTGTCAAATAAATATCATTCGAAGAAGAATATCCTTTTGGATAAGAAAATACATTTTTTTTTAAATACGGGCTTGAATAAGACGTACTCTATATAAGAAACCTTAACTCGTATAAGAAATATAAGTTCTACCTAAAAGGTTTTAGATGCATGACCGGTTATTATCTGGTTCATTTTAAATTCTAACCTAAAAAGGTTCTATTAATTAAACATTTAAACCCTATTAATTATTAATTTCACCAAATGTATTATGATAATATCCGAATGCTCGGACACTACCATCTCGACACCGAATAAAATTAATAATACTATTGGTGTTTCTAGTTTTTTTTGCCTAATTAATTTTATTAAATTCTAATTCTAAAATTATTTAGTCAATTTCTAAGTTTCGAATGCACATCAATACGATATCAAAGTACACTCTTTAGGTCAACATCATGGTACTTTGAAACACCAATCGTTTAGTGTATCTGAGATATATGATTAGCATGTCACCATTATTACAATTTTCTGTCTAATTAAATTAATTATTTTATTAGAGTGACTAAGCTAAAGGGCATTAATCTAATTATCTAAGTATAAATCAAATGATCCCTAATAAATATATTATGTGAGTTTTAAAATCATGCAAACATACACGTATTAAATAAAACCATACAATAAATAAAATCATTCGATTAATACATTTCTTTCAATTCCAACTTGAGTGAACAAAAACAAAATTGCTTACCTTAGAACTGCAACACAACTTGATGATTTACAATCAAACCGAATTGCCATTTGAAATTCGCAATCCAATCAATACAACACTCAGAACAATAGACTTCTTCCATCAATTTTTCCATTTCACCGAATGCAGCAGCACCATTATTTGCCATTTGCATCATCATCCTTTTGAATTTCTACACGTGGTCATTGACAAATATGAAACCGTCCCTTAATTGCATCTCCATGTGCTATGCCGTCATTTTTGTGGTAGTTTCAAGTTAATTTATCAAAAGTGGAAAAGTTGAACAACGAATCAGAAGAGCTGCCACTGCTATGGAAGCCCACCAGTTAACAATATCAAAGTGAAATAAACATGTCCTCTCCATGGCTTTGTTGATCGAGGTTTGTGTACGACCTATTCCCTTTCTCAATAAATTCGGCTAAACTTTGATTTTGAAATAAGGAAATCCGAGACAAGGATGCTTTTGGAGCAGTCATTGGTATTTCTCGGTGGGATCAAGCTTTGATTCTCTCATTCGGTGGAAGGACCGAATGAAGAGATGCACCAAACATGAAATGGAATCCCATGGTCCTACACCCCTGCAAAGTGGACCCCTCTCTGCCATTTGCTTCCTTTCATTTTCTTGTCGTGGAGAGTGGCCAAGCCACCTGTTGCCGAATGCCTCTCTCCTTGCCGATTGCTTCCAAGCTTCCAACCTCTCTCATTCTTGCTCTTCAGTTTCAAGGCTCTTTGCAATGATATCTTAGCATGGTTTTTGGTGTTCAAGCTCCCTCCACAATTATTCTTGCTCTCATATTTTTCCTTTTCACCCACAATCCACACCAAATCAAACTCCTAAACCCTCTCCCGAAAATCTCTCAACCAACTTCTCACACCAACCGGAAATCTCTCCCATATCTTCAATTTTTTTATTATTTTTATTATTTTTTCTGTTATTTGTTTATTTTATTTACCCAAAATTCGGGTGCAACAATTGCCCCTCTTTGCTCAATGCTGCGGAGTAGGAGACGAGCAAAGACTGAAAAACACGAATTTTGTTTAAGCTTTTTGGCCTATGTTACACTAACAAAGCTTGAAGCTGTTCTTCTCATTACGAAATTCTTCAAGCAAAACCTGTGACGGAACCTGAGGTTGTTCTTCTTATTATGAAATTCCTCGTATCCAATTAAACTTGAAGTTGTTCTTCTTATTACAAAATTCTCCAGGGTTTGAAGTTGTTCTTCTCATTACGAAATTCTTCAGTCTTATCGAATTCTGGAGCTGTTCTTCTTATTATGAAATTTTCCAAAGTTTGAAACTGTTCTTCTTATTATGAAATTCTTCAAACTTATCAAGTGATGAAGCTCGAGGTTGTTCTTCTTATTACGAAACTTCTCGTCTCCGGGAAATCTGGAGCTGTTCTTCTTATTATGAAATTCTCCAGATAAAAAATGATGAAATCTGAGGTTGTTCTTCTTATTACGAAATTCCTCGTATCTCATGAAATTTGGAGTTGTTCTTCTTATTATGAAATTCTCCAAACTCATCAAGCAAGTGATGGAGCTCAAGGTTGTTCTTCTCATTACGAAATTCCTCGTTTTTGGAAAATCTAGAGCTGTTCTTCTTATTAAGAAATTCTCCAGATCAAAAGTGATGAAATCCTAGGTTATTCTTCTCATTACGAAATTCCTCGTATCTCATGAAATTTGGAGCTGTTCTTATTATAAAATTCTCCAAATTCATCAAGTGATGGAAATCGAGGTTGTTCTTCTCATTACAAAATTCCTCATATTTCATTACATCTTTCGGGACTCACGTCGAGAAGGCTGCCAATAGTGTATGAATCAGGACTCATGCCGAGAAGGTTGTCAATAGTGTTTGAATCGGGACTCATGTCTGTCACGACCGTTTTAAAACCAAAAACGTGTGGAAAAATAACCTGGCTAATTGGTTCTAAAAAATCCGAATTTTATTGCTTTTAATCTTGAAAAACCCAAATTTTATTAAAAGCATATATTATTTGATTTTAAAAATTGATTTGGAGT
The DNA here is from genome assembly GCA_035048815.1 of Abelmoschus esculentus. Taxonomy (NCBI): domain Eukaryota; kingdom Viridiplantae; phylum Streptophyta; class Magnoliopsida; order Malvales; family Malvaceae; genus Abelmoschus; species Abelmoschus esculentus. The sequence continues at coordinate 11,220,577 of JAUCBN010000007.1, read as the reverse complement.
CGCCACCGGCCACTTTGGTAGGTCGGATACCATAAAACAAACCAGAGATTCGTTAAAAACATTTGGGTTCGGGAGTCGGTTACGTGTAAGGATGACCCTTACAAACGCCCAAAAATTGGTATCTTATTAATTTCACGTGGCATTTTGATATTTTAAATATAGATATTAATTTAATTCTTCATTGTTAATTAAACATTGTTTGAATTGAGGATATCCTTTTGATTAAGAAAATATATTTCTTTTAAACTCAGGCCGTATGAGACGTCCTCTAGATAGGAAATCTCACCCAAATTTAAAGAAATATAAATTCCACCTCAAAAGGTTTAAATGCATTACCATTTATTTATCTTGTTCATTTTAAGTTCTAACCTAGGAAGACTCCATTAATTAAATATTAAAACCCTATTTAAATTATTAATTTCACCAAGTGTATGATAACATCCGAATGCTCGGACACTATTATCTTGTCACTTAATAAAATTAATAACTTTACTAATGTCACTAGTTATTTACTTACCAATTTTATTTAATTATAAACCTAAATTTTTCATCAAATTCTAGGTTTTTAATAGCACATGAATTCGATAACAAGGTACACTCTTTAGGCCAACATCATGGTACGTTAAAACATCAGCCTCTCAGTGTATCCGAGGTATAACATTCAAATATTATCGTTACTAATTATCTCCCTAATTAATTAATTAATTAAAGCAACTAATCCTAGAAGACTCTAAATTAATTAATTAAATGATGATTAAGTGATCTCCTAACAAATATGCCATGCGATTTTTTTAAAAAGAGACATAATTAAATAAAATAAAATAAATAAACAAAATAAAGGAACTTGATTACTTTTCATTAGAAAATATGGGAGTTTGAATTACAACCAAGATGATCAAAATTCAACACAAAGGGACTTACATGGTAAAGACAAAAAAAAAACAAGAGTTCAATTTCAAGGGATGAATTAGATTTAAATAAGTTTAATTAATTTTAAGGTTTAGAATCTTTAATTAAATTAATAATTTAATCAAATTTTCCTAAGCTTTAAATTTTAATTAATCCTAATTAAAGTCAAATTAGATGGAAATTTAGTTTTAAGGTTCACTTAGGCTAAATTAGATCTAATTAGGTTAAATTAATTTTAAATTTTATCTTAGAAACTAAATTAAATTCAACTAAGAACCTAATTAAATAATTTCTAAGCCTTTTAAAAAAATTTAAACCTAATTAATATCTAAATTAACTAATTTTGAGTTTTAGGATTCAATATAGGTTCAAACTAGATTTAATTAGATTAAAATAATTTTAAATTCAATCTTAGAAATTAAATTAAATTCAACCAAAAACCTAATTAAATTATTCCTAAACCTTAAAATTAAATTAACACCTAATTAACATCTAATATTTGATTAAATTTTGAACTTGGGGTTCGATCTAGAGTGAAACTAAGGACTTAATTGAGTGGATTTTAGAGTTTTAAGGGTTAATTAGGGTGTTTGGGGACCAAAATGAATAACAGTTTAAAGCTCAAAGGACTCATGGGAGAAAATTCCCTTATTTTCTCACAAATACTAAAATCCTAGAAAAACTTCCCATTTTGGATCAAAACACATATTTTAGCATGATGTTCATCTTGTTCTACAATGAACATGAAGAACACTAACACTAACCCGGAACACCATGAACTCTACCCATAGATCCAACCTACCGCCACTAACCACCACCACGACACCGGTGAACTCGTCGGAAACCTCTAAAACCACCGAAAACAGCTCAGAAACTCATTTTTTAGATCTAAACACCATAAACGTACTTAAATCTCACCCCTAATTATTCAAAAACCACTCGGATGACACCCTAAAAATACTTAAATCTACCTGGATTTCTCCCTAAAACCGAAAATAACAGAGATAAACCAAAAGCAACTAACGAGAGAAAAAAAAACAAGGGCTTACCTCATCAATCCACCGAAAATCTCTTTCGATTTCCCTCTTATCGATCCAAACTCTCTGATTCAAACTTTTAGCTCTTTTCATTCCATCCCCTTTTTTCAAATTTGAAGGTCTCTATTTAAAGGATTTTTCAACAATCCTAACTCAAATCAAAAACTACCAAATCCCTAAAAATTCTCCTACTATCCCTCAACACAATCCCCACTAAATCTAAAACTCTCTCATATCTTCAAATTTTTGTTTTTTTTTTTTTATTTTTTTATTTTTTTATTTGATTTTTTAGTTATTTATTTTTGTATTATTATTTTTTAAAAAAATTTGTGTTAACAACACCGAGAAGGCTACCAATAGTGTTTGAATCGGAACTCACGCCGAGAAGGCTGCCAAGAGTGTTTGAATCGGGACTCACGCCGAGAAGGCTGCCAATTTTTGTTTGAATCGGGACTCACGCTGAACATGCCGCCAATCTTTGTTCGCTATTTCTTATCGGCTCTTGAATCCTGTTTACGAAAAATATAATGCATTATTAGTATGCTCCTAATGCAGATATTTCTATTATTATGCATGAATGTTAATTGAAGACCACTTGGGTAAACTTTCAGCTTCTGGAAAGCTCATAATTTCTTGCTTTATCTCCCGGCATATCTTCTTTGACTGGTATGAGAATTCATTTCACACTCAAGTTTAATTTTCAAAGTCTTTACTCTTTTGCTCTAAAACGCCTTTTCAGGTTTTTACTTTAGATTTTTCTTTCTTCTTTTCTTAATTCTTTTTTCAACAAATAAAGTCTACCACGATCTCAATGTCGCTTGTTCTCGTCTTCAACATATGATCTTTTTTCTTGTATTCTCAACCTTTGAACACTAGGAAAGATCTAATCTCTGGAAGATTTATTCTCTACAAAATGCTTGTTAAAACGATGAGCAAAAAAAGATCAAAAATAATTTTACTAATTTTGAAAATATTGAAAAATTTTGACTGTCATGGCAAACAAAAAAAATAAATTTGTCTTTGAATATCAAGTGCAACAAAATCTTTAAACCAATTTACAAAGATCAACCCTGTTGTGACCATTTTCCATTTATTAAACTTTCAAGAAAAACATTCTATTTTTCCTAATTCTACCCTATTTAGGTGGCAATCTTTTCCTCACTAGCTCATCATACCCAAATTTTCTCTCTTTTCTGATCTCGATCAAGCATTAGAAGACTAAAAATCCTTGAAGAAAGGTTAACCCTGGTCAGTAGGATATATTATGAAGACTAACTCTCCTTGTTCCAATACCGGTATATGGTCAAAATGGTCTTTTGTGACTTACAATGTGGGCTATGGTTTATGGCTACCAAAGAAAGGATATATAGGCTCAAATAATTCAAGGGTGATAAAATTAAGGATCATTGTCGCACTGATCTGAACATGCTCTGACAAAATATTTTTCTCTTTTTCTTTACGGATCACTCTAGACTGACCTTTTTTGGGTTTTCACCCTAGAGGTCATTTCCTTTTCACCACTTCTTTTTCCAGTGGTTCATCTCATCAAAATATTTTACTGAATTTATATTTGTTTTCCTTCTTTTTTTGATACTCCAACTTTTGTGTTAACAATTTGAATTTGACTTGTTTTTTGATTTTGTATCACTTTTATTTTCTGCCACTGATTCACAAGGCATCACAACCAAACATATTTCACTTTTAAACACATTTTCATCCTCTTTTGCCTCCAGTGTAGGGTTGATCCTTAGTTTGGATTGAATCGAAAGAAAAATAATATTAGGCTTAAAGGGGACAACAAATGATATTTTCTTATTTTCTTTCTTTGAGAAGGGAAATCAAGGAATGCTAAATATCATCACATACTTAGATATCTTTGAAGAAAAGTAGCCTTCAGTTGGATAAAGTGTTGGGTTATTACCTCATTCAAAAGCCTTAATCAACAATATTTGAAAGGAAATTCACTCAAATTTTGTTTGAAATTTTCCTGTGATTCCTGAACACTCATTAATGTTCTTCTTTTAGCTTAAATAAAGTAAAAACGAGTCACATTATCAAAGTTAATCTTCGAATTTGATTTAAGGTCAATCTTACAATTAGTATTCAAGACCTGAAAAAAGATGTCAGTGATGATATATATATTTATGGGTGATCAAAAATTAACCCATAATAAAGAATCAAAAATTAATGAATTAAAGAATCAAATAATTAGAGAATTAAAGAGTCGAAGAATATGAATGTTTGCCACTTGAGAAAAATATATGACACAAGCATCATGAACAAATAAATTGAAATAGCCTTCCTTACAAAGGACCTCCAATGCTCACGGGTAAAAATAATTGGGAAAATTCAGGGCATTACTCCGTAACGATCCAAAAATGCAGAAGATTCTCTGTGATTTGACTATCTATTATTTACCAAGAAAATCGGAGTGAGTTTCACCCACCCCATTTTTACCATCGACTTTGCTCTTTCTTGTTTTTGTCTCAATGCTGAATTCTCGATTTTTGAAGCATCAATGTAACATCTCATTTGGTTCCCCTTGTTTGGTATTGTTTAAGGTGAACAAATACCCCCGATCTTTGAATTGAATTTGACTATCTTTTCTCTTTTCGACTTCTTTTTGCATTTCACTTTTTCTCTCTTTTTCCTTTCTTTCTATCAAGAAAACCTTACAAATTGAACCCTTGTATGAGATAAATTTTCATTCAGTTCTCCTTCATTTGTATTTTATCCCGATGACTGTCTTTCTCGATCTCCTTGACACCAAGCAATATGAAAATTGTTGTCTGATTTTGAGACCGACTGATCTTTCATATTACCCAAGTGATCCTCAATAACTTTCTAAAATTTCTTAATCTTAACATTTCTTAATTTATGCTAAAATTTTTTAATCTTAACATGTCTTAATTTATGCTTGTCAAAATACAATGTTACTTTAAAAGTAATAATTAAAACACAATGCAATATTTTTTGTTATTTTATATTCTTTTAAAAATTGCAATATTTAAATAATACAATGCATGAATGCAGAAGATATCGATTTCAAAACCTAATTATTAGACAATACTCATCTAACCAAAAGGTCGAATACAATGAGAAGTCAATTTATTGATAGAAGATAACTGGCTCGAGCTTCTTGGTTGATCACCTCGTTTAGTCTGGTTCGACATCTGTCCTGGTATGTCAGTGAAAATCTGTTGACGAGTCTTCCACTTTATTGAGCAAAATCTATACATATTCGACATTTCCTGTACTTGGTTTTGTAGTTGATCACTGATTCTATCTTTGCATCATCTGGGTAATTATCTTGGCTTGGTTTTTGATGTGTTATCCTTCACTTGAAACGCTGGTTTAAAACTTGAAAACTTATTTTCTACCCACCGTGTCGCACTTTTTGAATTCCTCTTCGGTAATTTTTATTGTTCATGAGAGTTGAACATCGATCCTAAGCTCATAATTCCCTTTTTCTTCTTTAAGTCTTCGTTTATCAACAATGCCCATACGATGCACCTAAATTATCTGCTAAATATCCACTTTCTAGTTATCTTCACCTTTAAACTACCTGAACCCGACTTGAAGCTTGAATAATTTTTGAACCCGATATAAGTCTAATTCTCTTAACTTACTGAAATGATGTAGCAAAACCTCATAATTGTTGGTGTTATAATCATCCTTCTGATTGCAACTAAAAATCTTTATCAAAGGTAACTCTTCGTGTTATCGTCCCAAAAATTCCCAAATTATCTTTAACATTGACAAACATGCACTATGCTTGAGGTCTTCTAAAACATCCTCGCATTATTGATGCTTGGTCTCCCCGAATATTAACTCTGTTCTCGGATTGAATCTTCTCGAAAATCAAATTTGATCGCGTACTGAGTCTTCTCGAATATGGTCCACCTCGGCATACTGTCTTTCACTTGTATATCAGACCCTTTTGTTTATGATTGTTGTTTATATAACTAGCTCTTTAATTGATATCTCTAATGCATGTTATATGAACTCACTCACACACCACCAAAAAAGTGTTAGTATGGTGAAATAATAATCTGAACTAAAAATAAATCAACTTACGAAAAATAACCAGAGAACATATTATGTTGCACAAAAATAACCAGAGAGCAATTAAACAGAGAAATTCTAATTTTAGAGGCATTTCGGCAGCATACCGCCTTATCATATGGTCCATGTCTGGCTCTAATAGGGGTAGGTTTCTACTCTATTCATGTGGGTTTTGGTCTAGACACTGGGTTCTCGAACTGTTATTACCGCCTATTGCGACGATAAGACATCGATTCGGTAGTATAGATCCCTTACAACGAAGGTGAAGACCTCACGACGCGTAAGATTACTATACAGGAAGTAGATAAAAATCCGAAACTCGGAGCTGGAGAGCATCATTCTGTAGTTCCCCAACCAGTTGTTGCAACAGGTCTGAACATATTATCAACTTATTCACCAACGATTAACAAGTGCACATGTTAAGTGCTAACCATCCTTTTTTGCCTTTTCCTCCTGGTTCTCCACTAGGGTCTTCTCATGTTGATCAACAACAGGAAAAGGGTGAGATTGATATAATTCAAAAGTTGGAGAGTTAATTTGAGAGAATTAAAAAAGTGAAACAACAGTTCTGATTTTCAAAGATTATAAAAATTAAATTAATACAATTTTAAAAAGACAATATTGTTATAAATATATTTATTCATGGTGAATATCCATATATTAAGTTAAAGTTTAATGGGCTTTATTATTAGGGTTTAATACCCTTTGGAGTTAGGGTTTTCATATTATGTCTATAAATATAGACTTTTGGTCAAAGCATTGTACACAACACTACTTTGAGAATATAATAAAATTTCTCTCTTTTGTCTCTCATCTTTGTTCTCTTATTTTATTCTTATTCTTTACTTTATTCACAACACGTTAGCAGCACGAGACTCTAACCAACGGAGGTGTTTGTCGTTTGAATCTTGAAGGAGTTATTGAAAAGAATTTATTATTGGCATAAATCAAAGATAAATTCTTCTCCTTTTATTATATTTTAATTATCGGTTATTTTCTCTCTTGGTCTTTGATTTGATTTTTAATTTATTAAAAATCTTTGGTTGTTTGGTGTTTTTGTAGCGATAAAGTGACTCAAATACCGTGGTTCTTATTGACAATTCTCGAAAAAGATTTTAAGATATTGGTAACTAAATCTACTATATAGTAAAAAAATCGGTATGTTTTACTTATTTAATTTAAGATTTTTATCTTTATTATAACCAATATTTGTTTATTTTATTATTAAGATGAAAGTTTATGTTTTTAATCATGTTCAAAGTATTACATGATATTGGAACAAATATTAAACATTTAATTAATTAATATATTTTTGTTATGTTGGTTTAATCCGAGTATATTGGCTGGACATCTCATTCTGCGAGGCTACTAGTCTCAAAGGAGGGTTTTTTAAAGGACCTTGTGGACTGGTTTAACAACGCCGCGTATAAAGATTAAATTTTTGTTCTATATATGTATTGTATATATATTGGTTGATCAATTACTATTTAATAGTTTGAATGTTATAAAGTTTATATTTGCATAAAAGCAATATTATTTTTATGTCAAAAAACTTGACTATAGAATTCTCTCAAAGTTCAAGTTATGAAAATCGTCTTGATCCAAGAATTTTTACGGGAGACATTCGCTGAAGTGAATACATGCATGATAATTATTACGTGCGATTATAAGATTTATGACATTTCTTAAAGTGAATGCAAGCATGATGATTAATCCATGCAATTATTTGATTTATGTCATTCCCTGAAGTGAATGCAAGCATGAAGTTTATTCCATGCGATTATTGAATTTGTTTCATTCCTTGAAGTGAATGCGAACGTGATAATTCACTATATGGTTAGTGAATAAAACTCAATTATGTGTCAGAGTATCATTGACGATGATATGTTAAAAAAACATACTCTACTCTTCACACATTAATGTTGTCTTATAGACACAAAATCATACGAGGGTTTTAAATACCTATTAGTCTCCGCCTTATTCCCTGAAATGAATGTAATATTTTATAGCGGAAAAAATAAATGTCACATTAGTAATTGTGGTGATCATTGAGATCATAAAATAGATAAGATAAAATGATTATTTTGAGAATACTTATATCCACAAGAAGTGAAATTATAAAGATGACAAGAATGATAGAGATCATATCAAAATCTTTATGTTATCAATGCAATGGTACAAACCATTGATCTCGTACTTGTCAAACGCCGAAATATTATGAAATTTATCCATAATCATGAATGATAAATTAAAGAAAATATAAACAGATTTTCTTTGTGGCGAAAATAATGGCGTTATTGATCCAACTCAATTAGATATTGATAATTTTTCTCATAACCCTTGAAGGGAATAATTCGTCATTTATTTTCTTTATAAATTCTAAAAGGAATAATTGATCTTTAATTTATTTTGTTTAATGTTAATTTACTTTTATTTATTATTTATTTATGTTAGCTTATTTTATATATTATTTATTTATCTTTTATGTTAATTTTTCTTTTAAAAGAATATGATTACTTCCGGAATAAAGTTGAAATAATTTATGGTAATTTATACTTAGCAAACAGTGCAAGTACTCATAAAATACTTAAGCATAAGAAATATTTTCCCATTTAAATATAAGACAAATATGAGTATTATATCTCAAAGTACTAAAATATCAGTACTTCAGAAGAGCTCTTGAGAGCTTATATTTGATCCGATTTGATATAATATGCTATTTTTAAATATTTTTCCATTTCCCAAAATGAATGATACAAAGTACATATTTTTCATATCCCAAAGTGAATAAAATAAAACACATATTAAAAGGTGCATAGTTATGCATATTTTCTCATTTTAAATGCAAGAGAATAATATGAGTACTATATCCGAAAGTACTAATATCACAGAAAGCTCCGACTGAATAAATATGTTATTTGCCAAATGAGACCTTATCTCATATTTACAGTGCATTATGCTCGTTGAGCAAATATGTTATTGCCAAGTGAGACTTTATCTCATATTTATAGTGCATTATGCCCGTCAAAGTCGCAAAGAGACTTATTGAATTTTAAAAATATTTGCAGAAATATATTGAGAATATTAATTAAGAAGATGTTGACTATCTCAATATTACGAGTATAACTTAAGATAATAATGAAATTTTGATAAAATTATATGCACTGTCATCTATATGGTACTACATAAGAATTAATACAAATTGAAGCTCATGATATTGTAAACTAGATGTTTACTGATAATTTTATTTGGCATGACCGGTTAGACCATCCCGGTTCAATTATGATGCGAAAATTTGCTGACACTTTCATGTGGTCATTTATTGAAAAACTAAGATTTTCTTCATGCTAATATTTCACGTGATACTTGCTATGAAAGCAATTTGATTATTCAATCATTAACATCTAAGATAGAGTGCTATTAATTTTTCTGGAACGGATACAAGGTGATATATATATGGGCTCAAACACCTTTTTTAAAGAACATCTAGATATTTTATGATTTTTATCGATACATCGACTAGATAGTTATGTGTATCCTTATTATTAACCCACAACTTGGTGTTTGCGAGGCTACTTGCTCAGTTGATAAAATTATGAGCACATTTTCTAAATTATTTTCTAAAGACAATCAATCTTGATAATGTTGATAACATGTAATTTTACATGTAGTTTCACAAATTCGTCTTAAGCCAACAAATGATCATAAGTTCTCCCTATTATAAATGATTTTTGGTCAAGAACCACATATTTCTCATCTTAAATTTTTTGTGTACGATATATGTTCTAATTGCTCCACCACAACACACAAAGATGAGTTTTGTTGGGAATATATATCAGATTTAAATATCTTAAGCTTCTTATAGGAAATTTATTTACAACCCAATTTATTGACTATCATTTTAATGAGTCGGGAGAAAATAAATAGCTGGGGAAAAATAAGTTAAACTGAATTATCATTTTCTCTTTTTAATCCACGTACTACACAATGTCAACTATAAGTTCAATAGATAATTCATTTAGCAAATCAATTGTTAGATGATTTTGTTGACCCTAAAAAAGTGGCTAAATCACGTATACCAGCTATGAATGCTCCAATTAAATTTGATGTCCTGGAAGGACATACTTTAACTGCTAATGAGTCTAACTTACGCCTTTAGCGTGGTAGACAAGTAAGTTCCAAAGATAAAAAAAATACTCAATAAAAAAGGAGCTATATTTTATGATGGTCTGATCGAGGAATCATTGAATTATGAAAATCTCTAGAAGAGATTAAATGGTCTCCAACAGAGACATTGACATGACTCAAGTACCTGATAATAAAGAGATCTCAATAGATTATGTCATGTATGATAATAAATGTAACTGAAATTAAATCGACGTCGTTAATATATTTGCATGCAATATAGCACTAAAAATTTTATTTGATGATGTGGATCATAAATCATTGTCAATTAGACAATGTAAACAAAGAAATGATTGGCCAACATGAAAGAAATAATTGAGGCAAAACTAAAATCTCTTTTGAAAAGAGAAGTATTCGGGCCTATAGCTCGTATATTGAAATATGTAAAGCTTGTGGATATAAACGAGCCTTTGTGAAAAAGAGAAATCAAAAGAGGAAATCATGAGATATAAGCTCATTTGGTTGCACAAGGACTTTCACAAAGACATGAAATTGATTATGAGAAAAATATATTCCTCGATGGTGGATGCAACTACTTTTAGATTTTGATCAGTCTAGCAATAAATAAAATTACTTTGTTTCTGTCTAATGGATGTTACATCATATTTGAATGGGCCTCTTGACAATAATATTTACATAAAACTTCCAGAAAGATTTAGATTGTCATAAGCAGTCATTCAAGTTCTCGAGAACATTATTCAATCATATTGAATATATCTTTTTATGACTTGAAATAATTTAGACGTATTTGGTATGACCGTCTCATTGAATACTTATTAGCATAATGTTATATGAATTATTTCTCCGAGCATTTTTATTAAGAGATTTAGCTCTGAATTTTTATTATTGTGTATGTCGATGATTTGAATATCGTTGAGACTCGTGAAGAGATCTTCTCAAATCCTTGTGCATCTATCGACATACAGAAAAATATTAAAAAAGACTTTACATGCATAACGCATATCTATTGATCACCCTTATGGTTGTTGTTAGGTCTCTTACTATAAATAAAGTTTTTTTACTTCACGAAAAAGGTAATGATATTCTTGGTCTAAAGCACAATATACGCATTATTTGATCCGGAAACAACGTATTTTAGTTGGTCCAGAAACATTATTTAAGTGCTACTAGATCATTACCTTTAAATAATTGTTATGCATGAGGCAAAGCTGAAATATGAGTTTGGCTAAATATATCCTGAAGATATGTGAATGTTTTTCATAATATGTTCGCTATCTTGTACAGAGATAATACAAAATTTATATCTCAAGATGGATATATCAAATATGATAAAACGAAATATATTTCTTCAAGTTTCGTCCCTTATAATTTTTATGAATAATATTCAATGAATCATTTCAAGCAATGATTTGAAAGGTTTATCCACTAGTGCATGATCTATTTCAACATTTGAAGATTGTATTCAATATTGAATTATGAAGATTCAAAGATCTTTCATGAGGGGAATAAATACGCGTTACACTCTTTTTCTCTTAACCAAGGTTTTATCCCAATAGATTTTCCTAGTAAGGCTTTTAATGAGACAACATGTTATACGTATCAAAGATGTGTGTACTCTTTTTCCTTCATTAATTTTTTTTCCATAAGGTTTTTATCTTAGTAAGATTTTAGCAAGACACGTTATCTTTATGAATATTCAAAGGAGAGTGTTAAAAATATTTTATTTATGATGAATATACATGTATTAGAGAAAGGTTTAATGGACTTTATTATTAGGATTTAATACCCATTAAAATTAAGATTTTCATCTTATGCCTATAAATATAAATTTTTGGACAAAGCATTGTATACAACCCTACTTTGAGAATATAATACAAATCTCTCTTTAGTCTCTCATATTTGTTCTCCTACTTTGTTCTTATATTTTACTTTATTCACAAAAAAGAAATATTTTTTTTTTCAATTTGTCAATTGCCATCCATGTTTTAAAAAGCATTTTTATATTTTTTTAAAAAAAATAATAATTACACGACATTTAAAGAACATTTTGTAGAGTTCTTTCCTGTGAGCCCCTTAAGCATTGATAGTACCAATATCATATGTATGGATATATATATATTACACATCAACTAGTCAAGACAAGAATTTCAAAATAAAGAAACTAAATTAATTGCAAATTGCAATACAAGGAGTAGGATTTTATAGATATTTTAGACATCCTAATCTAAAAGAGATATCATAGTTGGGGGAAAAAGATTAATTACCAACAAGACTTCGATTTCATGATACAGTCCTTCCGTAGCATAGACAAGCAAGGTAGAGATTTTTTGACCATTTTTCCTACACACAAGAATAAAATCCACATGATAACAAACTTCACATGGTAGCAAGTGTGTATACGATACATGAAGTAAATGAGAGTCTTACCTTAACATGTGTGCTGGGAAATTGGGATGTGCGTAAAGTTTCTTGAGTTTCGTCCCCGGGTTTGCGCTTAGGAATGCTCAAGATTAGAGCAGCTTGATCCAAAGTGGCAGCTGTCGATGTGATTCTATAGCCGCTATCCCAACGTCTGTGTATACCTTCACTTGGATAGAGGAAATCAAGTTCCACAACCTACAAAACCGGTTGACCATAGTTAATAAGATAGATGAGAAGGATGGAATGAATTCAAACGAGTGCAACTCAGATTAAACCTGGTCACTGAAGCCTGCATTACGAGACATAACAACACCCCATCGGCTCCCAGCAGTAGTCATCGAGGTGACATAAAAACCCTCTCTCCACTTTTTGTTTATCCACTTAAAGGGGAAAGATTCACTTACTTTATAAGATTGTTGAGTATATTGAGTACCTAAAGAGATTACCGTGATTGAGAAATCTTGAGCCATAAAAGTAATTTGAAACGAAAGCAGCGGCTTGCTTATAGATATTACAAGTCCTCGAAAACGAAAAGTACAAACTTTGGTAAAAGAAACCCATCCACGTTTCGGTAAAATGACTTTGAGACAAGTAGAGTGGATAAGTTTCTTGCATCAGGATGCACCTTTCTTTCTACCTGTGTTATGAGAACGGGAAGCATATAGATTAATTCAGTTCATATCTACTTGATTCCCTCAGTTTCTGGCAACGCCAAAAATTATACAGTTTAAATCCTAGGAGAAAAGTGAAAAGAAACAAAACCATGATTGAGAGAGTTGGTTCCTATGTCTATGCCTATGCCTAAATTGCTGAAATTATATCAGAATAAAACAGGAAGGTGCATCTATATCAAAGAAAATTTGTCGCCATCAACTAAATCCTCAATATACTCCATTCCCTGCCCCAATACATCTTCAGAGTTCTTTATTTTAGTGTTTATTTAACATTAAAACCACAATTTCACCAAACAATTTAGAGAAACCAGAATATAAACCAACCTTTGGACATAACAACAAGGGAGCTTCCACTGTTTGAACCAGCAATAGAACTAATATAATAGTTTTTCTCCCACTGATCCATGATCCATTCCTGTATATTTGAAGAGCAAGCCACTCCTTAACATAAATATTTTACTTATAAATACGGAAAATAAAATAAAAATATGACGTAGCAATCATAACGTTATGCAATAGGATGTAACCTTGTGTAAGAAGGAAGATGAAAGCTCATAAACTTGGCTTGTAAAACCAGTTCCAGCATCCATAATTAATGCCCAAAGATTGGTACAAGATGCCACACAACTTATTAGCAGACCATCTGCAACTCCTTTCTCCACATGTTGAGCCAACCTTGCATCAGCCACATTGTAATGATACCTAATTGCGTGATAAAAAACAGTTCAATTGAAAAATGAAAAGCCTACAGTGAGGGAAATCGGGGCAATTAATACGGAAACTAATCCAAAATACCTCTGCTTCATTGGAGGTCTTGCATTGTAGATTGAAATCCACTGTGTAGCAGGAACACCAAGACGAACCTTCTTCTTGGGTTGATCATCTTCTTCATCAAGATTCAACCTACCTCGCTTTTGGCCTACTTGACAAATAATCTACCAAACATTCATGATTATTATTAATCTGTTACAGATTTTCTGAAGAGAAGTCTTCAATGCAAATAATAGTGGGAGCCACAGAAAACATTGGCCCACACCCCCAAGATCTTTTAACTCCTAGTATGAATATGTATTTACATTGAATACATTTAAATTGGCCTCCAAATTAAATTACTATTTTTAATTTTTATAACAACCTGATTTTATGCATTGGCAAAAGTAGTTTAAAGAACAGTATTCTATATAATTATTATTTTAAAATACATAAATTAAGTATCACAAGCAGCATAAGCATACACGGCAACAAATACTAGTCTGATACAATTAAATACCTTTTGAGCACCATCGGTGTTTATTGGCCTTATAGCTGGATTTGGTCCTATTAAGCCCTCAAATAAGGATATTAGTTTGGAGTAGTTGGGCTCCTCGTCAAATTTCATATTCACCACAGTCTCAAGAAATTGTTTCAGTGGTGGAGGACAGAAGCAGCAAAGCATTTCGGGGGATGTAGCCATTTTCTTTTTGCAGACTAAGAATGATTTGTTGTCACCCTTGATTTAGAATATAAAAGAAAAAAAAATGAGAAAATAATATGGATTTTATATGTTGAGTACTCACTGTGATGATTAAATCAGCCATACCTGATAGCCCTGCCATGGCAACCGACCTCGATGCAGGAATATGAGAGTATATGCAAGAGACTCAAGATCATCTCTTCTGCTGGCAGTTCTACCCAAATGCGCATGGACACTGGCTTACCGAACAGTTCCTCTGGTGAATACCAAAATGAACCAAATATTTCAGCAAAATAGTTGATTATGAAGTATGAATAAGTATCCAACTAGACAACAAGTTACACACACCTAAACATATCAGGACGTTGATCATAATCAACATGCAGCCCACTGCTGCTATCTCTCCACTTTGTTGCTGAGATGTCATTGTGTAGATAAAACATAAGAAAATAATCTAAAATGAAAATTAAAAGGGATACTGTAGGGATAAAATGACATATACTCGCCTAGTCCAAGGTCAACAAGAAACAATTTCTTCTCTTGTGGTGTAGATGGTTGACCAAGTAGAAAGTTCTCGGGCTTAACATCCCCATGCACATAACTGGTATTACATAGGATCAACATTCGAAAAAAGGTTGAAAACTAATATTATAAATTTATAGAGCTTGCATGAAAAGTAGTATTTCATACTAAAAATAATCAAAAGAACCAACCCTTTGGAGTGCATCTTCTCTAGTATAGATAGGGACTCAACTGCTATACAAGCTACCATTTCTGCAGACATCCTGCATGTTAAATTAGGAACAAAAGATTTAAAAAGCTTGTATACAATTATTGTCTGTCATTTCTGAACAAATAAACAAAGGAGAAAAGGATGCAGGAGAAGAGACGGGGGGAGTTTATAGGGTAAATTCACTTACGCTTGCCCTGAAGAATTCCAAACATCCCATAAGCTGGGCCCTAATATGTCCATAACCTGAAAACGGAAGTAGAAGTCAAGCATGGATTTGAGATAGATATACACAAACAGAAGACCTCCAGATCATACCATCACATAATAGTCTCCTTGCTTTCCTTTGTAATGCACTTTGGGAACTCCATGACTGCCACCAAGAGCACTGTTCGCCACAAGCTCAACATGCTATGTCAGACACAGTCGTGATTTAGAAATGCTAAGTAAAACTAGGAACATGATAGAACCACCTACTTGTAAACTTGCCATTCATATGGAGGACCATAGTTACATCCTTTGCTGTTTCTATGCTCAAATTTCAGAGCTACCTAAAAATAACACAAGAATAGTAACATAACTAATATAAATAAAAAGAAATAGGACCATATAGAACTTTCTATACGCTTAAGATAGTTGAAGATGGTCTACCTCCATGGCTGCAGATCCAGTTGCACGTTCATTTCCACCACTAACACGCCGTCCAACAAACACCTGACCAAATCCACCTTTTCCGAGCTTTCTCTCTATTTTGTACATAGGAGATCCCCCAACTTGAACCTTGTGAAGTTAACAAGGAAAATAAACCCAATTATCCGAACTGGCTAAAATATTATATCGCACCACTAACAGAAAATACCAGAAAGAGAAACTACAAGAAAAAAATAAAATAAGTAGATCTTGGCCGTTCTCTCATTCCTTCAAAATTCAACCCTTCCAAAAGCCGGGGGTATTAAACTAAAATCAATCACCATCTTTTACAAGTTTACTCGATTTCCCACATCAGTTCACTTTCGATATATTGTACCTAAATGAATAAGCAAAAACCAAGTTCATTCCCTTTTCTTTTCTCTCATAATCTCATTACATAAAGCCCAAAAGTAATTGGTTCTCAACACTTTAACCAATACAGAAAATATATAACTTACATACAGAAACTGAGTAAAAAGGTAACAAAAATGCTGCATTGAAAACATAGCAGCTTGGAACCGTAAAAAGAACAACTATCAACAAAGCACAGTTCAGAAAACAAAACTTAAATAAAGGACAAGCATACCCTCTCAGGAAAAGGGGCAGTACTTCCCTCCTCTTCCTGTATAGCAACCTTGTTAGCACTCAACCCACCACTATCGTCCCCCATCACAGCTTCCTTTCTTTTATCAACTTTTACCAACTCCTTCCTCTTGATATCGCTATCCCTCTCAGAAATCAAAATCAGTTGATCCTTCTGATCCTCTCTACCGTTCGCAGCTACTACAACCTGAAGCTGATTCTCCTCCTTCAGTCTTTTCACCGCCAACCTAGTCCTCGGTCTACCAACCTCCGCGGCGGCAGCCTCACGTTTCCGACCTTGACTCCTCCGCCTCGTCTGTTTTGTTTCTTGTTGCTGTTGCTGCTGGGCTAACGTTGTGCGTCGTCTACAGACTCCTCTTCGAAGCTCAGGCATTTCGAAAACTCCATACAATTGAAACCGAACACCAACAATTCAATCATTGTATGCTATTTTCTACGACGCCAGCCATGGAAAGATTTACAAATCTTTAAAAAAATGGAGAATTTTAATCTCCCGTTTCGTGAAGAAACAAGAAATCGAAACGACCAAGCAAATTTCGAGGGGGCTTAGGCTTAGCAAGATAGGATTCAAACACGAAAAAGAAGAATATTCGAAGGAAATCAAGGGTTTTAGGTTTAGGGTTTGAAGGGAATTTTGGAGAAAAATTGTAGGGAAATATGGAAATGGCGTAAAGATTACAAAGAGAGGCGGAGACCGACAGCCGACTTTCAAAGTCGAATTAATTGATATATACGAATGGAATTCGGTTTTGTGGTTGCGGTGGGGCCTTATATCCTACCACGTCTGCAGCGAAATTGAAAAAAGAGTAAAAAATCCATTTGTAACTAAATGGCTTATATCAAATAAGTACTTAAAATGTTTTTATTTAAAATATATCAATATATAATGTTTTTTTTTAGTTTGCTATATATATTTTTAAATATATTTCAGATTCTTTAATTAAAAATATAATAATAAAATAAAATTACATTAATTTATCATTAGATGTTTACTAAACACTAAAAATGAATTTTCTTACTCTTTTTTTTAACCATCAATAAATTATTTTTGTCCGAATAAATTAAAAATTCTTAAAAAAATATTTATCGAAAACCCCAATAATTAAACTTTTAATTTCAATAATCTTATATTAATTTATGGTTATTAAACCATGATAGGTTGATGACGAACAAGGAAAGAACCCGTCGACATTTTGATAACAACAGCTTATGCCCTATGTGCGGTGTAGAAGATGAGGATATAAACCATGTGTTGAGAACGTGTAGCCCGGCGAGGAAGGTTTGGGCTAAGCTGGTACCGCAAAACCTATGACGTAGCTTTTTAAACGAAAGTAATCACGATTGGTTACAAGCCAACCTGAAGAGTAATAGTAATTGATGGATGATTTTGTTTGCAACAACTTGTTGGATCCTTTGGAAGAGGCGATGTGTTTTTGTGTTTGATAGTGGAGAGAATTAGTTGGTAACGTTGTGGGTTACTGTGTGGCGTATGCAAAAGAAATTGTGGCTGCTATGGAAATACGCAAACAACAACAGCGGAGGATTGTGTAAACAATGGTGCCGACCGGATGAAGGATGGGTTAAAGTTAATACGGATGAAGCGGTGGGAAGAAATCCTTTGGTTGCAACCGCTGGAGGAATCATCCGGGACGCCGACGGTAAATGGATTCGTGGTGTTGGGCGGCGTATTGGCCGTTGCTCGATGATCTGTGCGGAATTGGGGACTGCTTTTGACGGTTTAACATTAGCCCGGGAATTAGGGTATCGTAAGGTGGTGCTTGAACTTGACAAAACTATAGCCGTGACTTTGATACAAGGGTTGTTGGTTGACATCGCCTATCGCAATCTTGTTCTTTTGATTAGTGAGCTGATTGTATGTACATGGGACGTTAGGATTGTGCATGCGAGAAGAGAGGCTAATGGAGTAGCAGATCTGTTGGCTAAGATGCAAAATACTGAGGATTTAGTGCGGGTGTTCTTGGAACCACCTAATGCAATTCGGATTTTACTTGATCGGGACAAGTCCATAGGTTTGACTTGATGTTTTAGGGGTTTAAGTTTTTGTTTAAATTTGGTTAATACCGTTACGAGTACTCTTTTCCTCTAATTAGGTTTAGGGAGGTTTTTAACGAGACTCGTAGTTGCATTCCTTTTTACATAAAAAAAAATAAATTTATATATATATTTTTAGAAATTAATAATTTATCTATACATCAACGTTTTAATAATTTATTTTTATATTTTATTGACACGTTAATGGATTATTGAATTCATATTAATTTATGATGATTAAATCTTAAGTATAAATTCATATACTCGAAACATAGATTGTATTTGTATCTAATGTACAAGATACATTCTAGTTTTTCTAAAAAGCATCAGGTTTTCAACATATATACATATATATCATTCACTTATACAGTATCCCCCCCCCCAAAAAAAAAAAGACGACTATAAAATTTCACCATTAAATAATAATATAATTAAAAATTAGTTACGTTTTTAATTGAAACTCAAAATTACACTTTTGAAGTTCCTAATTCATTAGTTAAATTAAATAAAAAAAGAAATTAAAAAACTAACAGTTCATATATTTTCAGTGCTGAATTTGATCAGAAAGACGGACAACTACAAATATGGTAGATTCACAGTGGTAAAGAAGATCAAATGCCAGTGTTGGGATTGTTACCCGCAAGGATAAGGGAAATTTCCAACCCTCGGCTGAAAGCTTGGTTGAACATCAGCCTTGTCTGGAATGTCGAGACGAACGGGAACCACGAGAGAAAGGCTATCGGAACAAATATCAGCATTCCCATTCCCGCATCGTATAACCGCGCTATTGATCGAATCGATTTCCACAACCCTATCTTTTTCACCAATGGCTTCCAAGCCGCAGCAATCTGCAATTTATATTTATATAGTTCCATGTGAATAAAAAGAGAACTCGGACGGAATCATTGCACGTTATAGGGATCTGTGACCGCGACCAGTTGTGTAAATGAATATGCTAGAAAAAATGTGAAGAGGAACTTACGGAGAGGATTCCCCATCCGGTCGGTACAAATGCTAAGATGCAGGCAAGTATGTCGGGGATACTCAACTCTGTAAATACAACTGCAGCAGCTAATCCGGCTATGGCGAGCAAGAAGGAGAGCCCTTGGACAAAGCGCAGAAGCAGCTGGAAATTAACTGAAATCTTCTGGCTGAAGGTGAATACCTGTTTAAATCAGAGATAACACGCATTTGAACCGAATGGCATTCATCAGTTCAAAAGCAACACTGATAAAAAAGTACAATATTATGTGTACGTATATAATAAATATAACGAACCTTGAAGAGAATTATAAGAACAGCAAGTGCAATCCAGGAAAAGCCGTAAACCTACAGAGATGCAGGGATTCAAGTTACACAAAGTTATCCCTTCAACAAGGCATAAACACACTGCTCTTCCAATCATTTTTCCATAATCTTTTTTTTTCAGTCTTTTCTTCACACCCAAGCATTTAGTTCACAATAAATCCCTCACGAAGGAATAAATCAAAATCCGATATAGACATGAAAAATACACCGACCATGACTTCATTGCCAAGGGAACAGCTTGCGCCTTCCAATGTACAGAATACAAAGAATTTAAAGTTCTACGAGACTGATCTACTTCACAGAAATGACAATGGAGAGGAACGGGTCAAGAAAATTTACCGTCAATGAAGTATTTGTTCCTTGTACATCTAGCTTGTAGACAATGCCATACTGGAAGATGAAGAATCTCAGACTTAAAATAGTCTCCAATATTCTTCCCCTCAGGGTGCGAATGTGCGACTGTAGATGCAAACAAAATAAGCCATTACTCCCAAGTAAAGTTTATTTTTGCTAGTCAATGCGAATTGGATTTTTTATGTTTTATACTCTTGGAAGCAAAAATGAGTGTGGTTTGATAAACTGAACAAATTCGACACCGAAAAATTAAGAAATGATTTCCGAAATCTTAGTGAATTTATGACACAGTTTGACATGGTACTTACCTAGGGATAAGAATTTCATAACATGTATGAAATATGCTTGCGTAATATATGTATTTGTGTAACAGATTTCTATACATCAACATGCATCTATGAAGTTATGCATTCGACAACATACTTAGAATTTTTAGGTACGAGAAATGACACGGTACAGAACAGATGCTTAAGCTCCATGTATCAGAAATGCAACGAGCATCAACATGTATCTGTCCTATGAAATAATGTACTCTATGAACATAATGCATTTTGTTACGAATCAGCTGAATATATAATCATTGTTGAGGAAACTGCTACAAGTTAACGTTTATGATTAATTGACATGTATTGCCTAAGCAACAGGCATATTAATAACAAAAATAATACCAGTTCTTCATCCCACCAAGCTTCCCAGCTTTCAGCTCCCTTAACTCCAATTCCACCCCTGTAAAGTAGCCAATTTGTCCAATCTCTGAAGTCCTCCACGATCCTTTAAAGAAAAAAAGGCAAAAGAGGTAACATATTAGGAATGATCCCACATCCAAAGAGAAATAAATAAAGGAAGCTTACTTACTTTTGCCACTCAAATCCAGAAGGATTGAACAGATAGGGGGCAAAGAGCCATGAAAGAGCCATAAACCAACTGCTAATTGAAAGAAGAATGTAGGACAATGCACCATCGTTGTACCCATACGCAAGGTATACCACCAACAAAAGCACAACTTCTAGCCTGAGTGCACCCACAAGAGCTTAACTTAACATGGCTCGTTCAGAAAAAATAAACATAACACACAAAAACATACGCAGAGGAAGAGAGAGAGATACCCTTTAACAAAATGACTGCGAGAATATAGTCTGTAGTTCTCAGAGAATTTAATATGGCGTACCACAAAACCCCTACCAGTAGCTTGATACTGTTAAGAAACAAGTAATAGAACATGACTCAATAGATCCCATTTTTTTGTAAAAAAGGAACGGAGAAAACAAGTACAATGAAACAAAGCATACCCTTGCACCACCATGCAGGATTGTCCGACCAAAATAATGAGTCCTTGTACCCAGAGAGAATGTGAAGAAAACAGTACAAAGTTGCAACTGCATTGTGATAAAACTGACAACAGCCTGCAGAATCAACCACATCATTGTTCCACTAACAAATAGAAAATATTAAAAAGCATGCATGCAGACAGAAAGTCTAACTGCATAATCCATAAAACTGGCTTTAGAATGGATTTATTACTAGTGATTTTATATGCATGTAAGAGAATAGATATCAATTAAATGGATCATATAAAGGCAACAGTAAGATAGAAAAAGAAATAATCTAACAATAAGAGGACAAGTTTCAAAAACTAAGTTCAGTACGGCAATTCACATGTGCGTTCAAAGGGGAAAAAGATTGAGACATATAAGGATAAACCAATTACCCTTAAGAAACCTTGCTCCAAGATGAAGCCCAAAATCATTGGCACAGCCGTGAAGATACCAATTTGAAACAGGAACTGAGTATTTAGAGCAGCTTCAAGAGCAGTGTTATCAGTTATCCGAGCTCTTACTTGCATTGTTTCACCAACTCCAGAGAGTGCCTGAAAAAAAAATTGGATTAATACCCGGCAAACATACAACCGCACATACCGGTGTAAGTGCAAACGACCACACTATAAAACACAGCTTAAATAAATAAAATACAGCTTTCAGGCTGAAAAATACATGCAAGGTATAATTTCAGTACAGAAGGAAAGACATCACCAACAGATTTAGGTTCTACATTCAAGGAGACACCTAGGTTGAGTTAAATGCAGTTAAAACTTGTAGATTTAGTTGTATGTCAATGCTTATGGGTGTGATTGTGCTTTAACTAGAAAGTTCGTTAGCTCACAACCCTTTGTAATTTTTATATAATCGATGTGTTTTGTACATGTGAACAAGAAATTTTTATATAATCAATGCTTATGGGTGTGATTGTGCTTTAACTAGAAAGTTCGTTAGCTCACAACCCTTTGTAATTTTTATATAATCGATGTGTTTTGTACATGTGAACAAGAAATTTTGTAAAATGTACATTAGTAGAAATCAAGAAAACTGTCATTTACTTTCAGCCTTCTCCAATTTCCCAAGTAAAAATGATTTAAGTTTATCAATCATGGAAATTTCTCATTTTGATTCAACATGTTTGAAGCCTAACGGGGGGCTTGGATGTTGAAATGCCATAGAATTAAAAGATCATAAAATCTAAGATCACAGATGCTATAATTCCAATTATACAATATATAAAATTGAGCAGAGAATACATCTAAAAATCTTACTTACCAAATAAGCCCTTCCATAGAGGAATATATATATAGTCCACACAGTTAACTGCAGGAGAAAAAAAAACTTGTTCAGCAATGGAAGTTCAAATTTTAATAACATAAATACGTCATGCTGCATCAAAGCATTAACTGTATGGCATTTTTTGCATGGAGGAAAGCCCATCTAACATTTTGAAGAGAAGGAAAGCATATACGAATGAGTGCATCAAAAATTACATAGCACCAAAATTGCCTGAAACTCTGCCTATAACAAGCAAGATTTCTGATTAATAACAATGTCCCGTTTTTACAATAAACTCATTTTGTAGACAACAAACATGCATAGAATCAATACATAGAGCTAGCATGCGATGAGGATAAACTATATTCAACATGAACATTAAATCATAAAAATTCACTCTATATACATGGCTCAATTAGGTTTCATTCAACACTTAGCATCAGTTAACAAGTAACAACAGTTATGTGATAGCCGCATACCATGGTACAAAAATAGTATCCCACGGTGGTAAAGTAGAATGACAACATTCTGAAGAAGTCAAAGAGCTGCCCGAGCCTGTATACATCTCGACTAAGAACCTGTTCGCCATTACCACCAGCAACCTTCCCTTCAAATAAAGCAATCTGATTGAGCCCAACATCTCTTCCTTTGCCAACCTACAAATTCAAGTCAGTAACTCCCATCTCAATGTTGTCTAAATTGAAAAGATGTGATATAGAATACTGTGAGATTATATATATAGTATTGGTAGGAATTTGAGTTAGGATCTATTACTTAGAGATAATTTTAGTAGAATTAAAAGTCTTAAGTTAATAGGATTAAAAGCCTAAAGTAATTAGGACTTCTAATCCTATTCAAAGTCTTATTCTAAAGCCTATAAAAAGGCATTAGCTTGTGTAAACAAAATCATTCATTCAACAACAGAAAATCAATTATGTTTCTTCTTCCGTTTCAAAAAGCTTAAATTTTCTTTTTTCTTTTTTCAACATTATTTTATTTTTTCACAAAGTTGGAAGTTGATTTTCTACAAATACGTATTAGTACTCCAAATTCTAAAATATCAAAATCAAATACTAAAATACCCAGAAAATATAAAAGAAGAAATAATAAATCCAGGAACACCCAACTAAAATAGCATGCATACTAACTAGCCTAAGAACTTAATATGAGGCAAAATAGAGATACTCCTAAAGCCCTAATACTAGGAAAAGAATAATACCAATTATGTTAAAAATAACCAAGCTATTCTAAACCATAATAACAGCTAAACAATAGAAAGAGGCCATAATTTAACTATCCAATTACTATATATCCATCCCCGTAGAGACCATGGTGAGGGGAAGCATTTACCTGAATATACTCATGATGAGTGATATTCCCCTGGCGTAAAGTTGAATTAAACCCTACAAATGAACACCCAAAGTTTATTAAGCAGAAAATGATCAGAAACAACTCAAACCAACCTCAAAATAATTGGTACATTAATATACAAGATGCCGTACGACTATCTGATTTCTCAAAGTCAAACTTCTTCATTTATGATACTTTATTGACCTTTTTAAATCAAATGTTTGATTTAAAGTTTTTGAATTTCTAAAATCAAATGTTTGAGGATGCATTACGGAATTTAATATAATAACAGAAATAAAAAGGTCAGATATGGAAAAACTTGACCAGAAAAAACTGGACTAATATTTGGAACATAATAGACTAAGAAGCAATGGCCAGTTTCCGATAGCCTCAATTGATAAAGGCACACCCATGATAAACTTCAATCATTTCTCAAGCGACACAACACCAATCATTTCCTCTTCATGATAAGGACTTTAACAAATAGTATCAAATATGTTGCTATCAGTGCTGAGACTTAAATTTGACAAGATTTACTAATCAGTCTATAACATTTCTCATCATGTAAAAAGTGCATACCAGCATAGATATCTTCACTTATGTTTATGATACGAGAGGCCTTACTGATACCACCCCTTGTTATATGGAAAACCCTATCAAAAACATCAGGATGACCATAATGCATCCGAACCCTGGAAATTAAAGGGCAATATAAACTTCAGTTAGTTCAAAGTTGGAGTCTAAAATGCTAGGAAACTAACCTTTATTACAAATATTCACTTACTTCAGAGGAGTTGCCAAAACACGTTGACCTAGAGTTACAAAGCAACCTTCTTGGTTGGACATAAAAGAAGCTAAAGAGGAGACACTGTAAATCAATTGTAACACAAACGCATTAGTGGAATCATAATAAACATTAAACAAACAGAAAAGATTAACAAAAGCTTACCTTCCAGTAAATACATGTTCCCGGACACCAAGAATAGTAGCAGGACGTATGCCATGATCATGATCAAATTCTTCCAAAAGGTTTCTCACCTTCAAGGCTTCCTCAAAATAGTTGTCCTGGATCAAGATAATAATAAAAACATAGAATAAAAAAGCTCACAACAATTGCAAAGATACATTCAAATTTTTATAGCAAAAAATTCTCAAAAGTGTAAGATGAATATGATTCACATTGTAATAAACAACATTATTGATATGTTATTTAACACGAACTAACTAAAACATCGTGGCTTTTTCATAAATCTAAAGAAATGCAAAGTATCACTTAATATGTGAGTGATTCACAATCAAATTGTGTAAAATTAGATACTGTGGCACACTTAAAACCTCTACTGAGTTCCCACCAAGATTAGAATTTACAATTTGTTTTTTTCACATTCAGCTAAAAAGAAAGCTCTTAAGAGTAAGAAAAACTGACTCAGATAACTACAATCTGTCACCTGATTCATGTCAATTGTCTGAATCGCATTTCCTCGAGTAAAAACAACCGCATGGTTTTGGTTCTCAGGTTTGCCTTCACCAAGTTTTGGATCTCCAGGCAATTTTATGGCATAGATTTCCTGAAAAATCATGAGCAAATTATTGACAGCAGTCAACCAAGTACATTAATTCAGAATAGCATTATAATTTGAGCAGAAATATACAGCAGCACTCCAAAGAGTTACGATTGTGACGAAGAAAATAGTTTCGGACCGAAACATAACATAAAATTTCTATGGTTGAGAAACCTATCTAACCTTAACCATCCATGTTTTTAGATTGCTAGGTTTAGAGTTTACTAAAAATATGAAATAAACCTACGAGCGAAATTATAGGGTTTATGTTCAAATATATTAAGGGTAAAATAATAAAAACATTAAAACATCTTATTAGACCGCTAGGTTTGCAAGCTGATTTACTCAAGTATTAAGATACTTGAATTCATCTTCCATGATAACAGTCAATTTTTTTCAAGTCATACCCAAGTAGCGTGCAAAAACAAGTGTCTTGTCTACACCCATATACATATCAGCCAGAGTCTACCAGTTAATCCTAGGGTATGGTGTTTCTCATCACATTTCTATAGGCAAAATCATATCCCCATGAAATGTCTCAGTCCGACCATGACTAACCAATACAATTCAAGTCTCTTCCCAAAAATGTCGCTTATTAGTATCAACCAACTTAATTATGGTGCATAAACAGTGATGATGTTTGAAGGCTTGTCACCCACCTAATATGTGTTTTAAGGAACTAAGATCCTATTTCCCTTCTTATTCATATCTCTAACTACCCCATTCCTCTCCATATCTCTACCTGTACGTGAAAAATTATGACCTTATTCACCTATGGTTTAGCTTTCTCCTATGTCCGTTGAGTATATTGGAGGAACAAAATGTGGATATCCCTACTAAATTCCAAATGAAAAATAAACACCACAAATGAAAAATAAATTTTCTACACAAAATAATTACTTAAACACCACAAATGAAAAATAAAAACAAACCAACCTTATCTTTCGCATTGATATCAGCTTTCACAAGCTTTGAATAGTACTCGGTGTGTACTTTACCATCCTTTAATGTCTCAACAACATCAATGAAAGCAACACGAAGGGCTTCATTTCTAACATCAAAGAATTAGCTACTATAAGAGAAAAATATAACTAAACAGAAGCAAAAAATTTTGATGCAGAATTAACAGTAAAAGCTAGAAAACAAAGGGTAACAAAATGCAACACAAGAATGAGAAAACAACGATGAAGAATAAACTACAGCCCACCTTTGCATCAGTAATGCAATATCAGTAGCTTCAGGCTTCTGCTCCTCCTTCTGTTTTCCGTATATTTGACATGTGACAACATATGTAAACTTAAGATCTGCCCGTGCGCGAGCTTCGGGAGATAACTCAAAACCTTTGGTATCAGTTGTCTCCAACCTAGATAGTGCAACCTCCGTATCTAATATTTCAAGGATAAATATATAAACAAAATGCAAGGGGGGGAAAATCGTGTTATCATTGAAGGGACTAACCTCCAGCATTTTCTCTCTCCAAATAGGTTTGAAGCATAAGAGCTTTTCTATAATACATCATGCCACGAACTGCAGGTCCAAAAAAATAAATTTAAATGCAAAAATAGGATCACAAGATTTTTTTTTCTCACGAGAAGCATCTAGAACAAAAATAAAAAAACAAAACGAAGGAACCAAGGAAAATAAGCCTCAACCAAAAAATCAAATAATGCAAGAAAAGAACATTAAAAGGAGAGTTTGTAACAAAATCACAAACGCGAACTTCTTAGTCAGGCAATCGGCTGATGGTAACAAAAGCTGATACATTTAGTGATATAGATTAAAAACTCAATTCAAGGCTTAAAGTAGCTGGACGTAAGTGAGAAAGAGAAACGTTTACCAGTTCTTGCCAATGTTTGCCCTCGATAAGAGGCCCAAAAACGAAGTTCAAGAATGTCACTAGGACTATCATAAAGTTCAGTTTCCGCTGCATTTTCATCACGACCAATCCTAGCGAGAAAGTTCTTCCACTCATCTGCAGTAAATAAGTGAGTTCACCAAACCAGCATATTACAATCTAAACAAGCTTCAGTTCCAACAAAAGACCATCACTTTGACTACAGCACAGAGACAACAGAATATAAGAATGGTTACAATCAAATTGACATGAAGAAGTCACTAACAAAGAGTAAGAAAATAAAATGCTTGACCTCAATTGCATAGACCATGAGTCAGCACACAATTTGCAAATAAAAATAAGATGCCAAACAATTGAATCTAGAGAAAGAATAATTCGGTGTTATAATCTTATATTTAACAGTTACAAAATGTGGTGCCACATGTTTTTGTTGGAGGGTGCAAGCAGATCAATCCCGATAACTTTAACTCATGTGTCTAAATTATGTATTTTATTAAATTTTGAATGAATACAAAATCAGCATGGAATTGAAATTCTCCTAATATATAAAATTTAGCAGAAGATGTTTTTTTTTTATTACAAATCTTAAAGGCAAAACACTAAATACAGTAATCTTCAGCTTGTGAGATGGAAAATACCCGGATATATCTTCTGAAGGTAAAACAAAATAGATATCCCATCTTCATTTTTCCTTAACAGTTCATTCATGCTATAAAGCACAATCTCAGAATAGTATGGAGTAAACACACTGCAAAGTTTTTTGTGAAAATAAGAATGAGAACAAGGAATCAACCAAGAATATATACTAATACCTCAAAAAAGCAAAATGGATGAATAAAGAAAAAACTAAAACCTGAATGACAGCATCTCATGAACAGGTCTAGCGGGGGGCATATCCATGAAAAGTGAATTTGTGAAGAACTCTAGTCTACGCCTAGCCTCAAGATTTTTAGGAACATTTGAAGCTGATTCTTTGATCGTTAATAGAGAATACAATCTTTTGACTTGTGCTTTCTGTATATTAACAAAGGTAGTGTAATGTCATTTGAAGCAAAGCACAAAAACAAGAGTTATCTTAACACTAACATACCAACTCAGGATCTCTTGGCCAATTCAACTTTGCAAATAATCGACCTTCAGTTCTAGCTTTTGATATGTTCTGCCACTGTTCATAGTGTTCCCTGGAATGTGCAACAAAATTTAAATGTCAATCACAGACATGGAATCGGGTACAACAAGAACGTGGAACCATATAAATTTCCAAAAAAAAATTAAGACACCAAAGTTGGGTTATGAGAAGTAAAATATTTGATTACTATATTTGGTTTATAAAAGAACTGGCCTAATAATCTTTATACTTAAAAGTTATTATCCAATAAAATTTTAAGTCGTCCAATAAAAAAAACATTAATCTCAACCCGTTTGACCCACAGCTCCATATTATGCCCAGGTTCCGTCCACTTCACATATAATTCTCTTGCTTCCTAACAATGTGGAAGCCGGAATCACCAAGTTGAGCAAAAGAACTGCTCATCTCTTTTCACCTCACTAATGGATTATCTTTTCCACAGCTTTTTATCACTATATAAAATCACCAGCATAGATCTAAAGCCCCAAGGAAAAACGTAGCTTTGTTCTCGATGCTTCTTTATATTTTCATAATTGAGGTGTTCATTAATTTCTGTGAAGGGCTGTGGGTGTTGGGATTCACTTTTGGAGAAAATTTAGGCAAAAAATCCTTCATCACATGTCCCTCTGCATTCTTCTCATATTGAAGCGTGTATTTACAGTTTCAATTTTTTTTTTATCTGTTTGTCGTGTCCTCGAGTATCCAATATGTATCCCGGAGACACTGATACAACACAACTCTGTCATGTGAAGGAAGCTGTGTCCATGCTTCATAGCATGTTAGATATCCCACACCTAAGCAAAGACTAAGATATTTGACTGACCTCATGTTGATGGCAACGACATCATGCCGTACAACGTCATATAAATCTTGAACAGCCTTAACAGCACCTTTTTCATGCTCTGGCTTTTCAGCCTGATTCTGTTTAAGACACAGTGAAACAAAGGTACAAAAGTAAGTATAAAAATTCCAACAACTAATCCAAGGAAAACTAAAACATAAAGAAAATATCCATTTTCATATCACCCAGCCAGGCTAGAGTCGAGTTTTCTCAACCATGCTTTTCCATCATAGTAAAGGGAAGAAAATCATGCAGAGAGAAGAACCACAATAAATAACAATAGAATCTAAACTAAAAGAAAGCAAATCACTGGCATAAAAGGAATAAAGCAAAATCATGACTACATGACTATAATTTTGCTTTTATTCTACAAATATATCAAGCATAGAGGAAATAGAACCAACCAGAATTCCCAAGAGAGCAGTAACACGTGAAATAACCAGCTGCAGCTTGTTTAGCTGAAAATCATCACTGATAGTCTTGTTCTTTATACTGGTTTCGATGCCCTCGTATATTCTCTCAACCCTAAGGGAAAAGAAAATAGATACAATAAAAATACATTATAAGAACATAAATTCTTTACAAAATGCTAACGTATAAGAACTTACCACATCCTTCCTTCAGCTTCAAGTATTTCTGTAAATATAAACCGGAGGGCATGATAGCATTCCTGAACAGCATACTTCATATAGTCATCCCTTGAAATCCTATCCCACAGCTCATCTTGTAAATCTCTACTATCAGCAGCAATATCTTTAGCCAAAAATATCTGCAATGGAACATTGAAGATGAAACCAGGCACAAGTTTAGTAAATCACTGTTGAAAATAAATAATCATTTTAACACAATAAAAGAGTATAAATATAACATAAAAGAGATAAAGTATTATGACAAAAAAGCATGACCTTGCTAGCAAGCAGAAAAAGGGGCCACTGAACCAAAGGGAGACTCCCTGTATTTTTAGGCATAAAAAGTAATTCCATTTCACTGAAACACAGGAAAAGAAGTGAATAACCAGAAATAAATTTCATACAGAAGAACAACTGAATATCAACATTCAACAATATGGGGGCTCCAAATATGCAATCCACCCAAGAGCCAATGCAAATGAATATATGGAATCAACAAGAAACACACAAAACTCACAAGTTTGTTAAATAATCCTCTTCCCTCAGATTTTTTATAATTTCATTCCAAAATGGAGAGAAGCGAGCAGCATCAAACTTGTTCTTCTCCACAACCTATAGAAACACAAAATAGTTACCTAAATTAAAGGGAAACCATGGAAGAAAGCGGAAACCCCCGGTCCTCTAGATTAAAGTGAAACCATGGTGTGAAGCAGAAATATCACCAAAACTAAAACACAACTTCTAGACCAACAATATGTCAATAACTATGAAAAGCATACCCAGCTTCAAAAACTAGATTAAAGGGATATTATGCCTTACCTGGCTAGAAGAGAATGCTGAATCCCTGCAATTTAAATTAAAAAATCCATTTCAATAATAAAAAAGACCCCCTATATAAACATTCAAAAAAACTGCAATTGTAGTACCAGTTTACGAGACAAACCTAACAGGATGGAGTCTCTTCATAAAAGCTGCTGGGAACTCCTCAAAAAGCTTTTGAACAGCATCCAAAGATCTAATCTGCAGTTTCATGTTGAAGCATCAGAGCACAAATCAAGTTATAGATACAGAAAATATATCTTGAGTAGGTAAAACAGTCACACAAAATAGATCTAGGTTGTTTGAAAACTACATACCTCCCCAAGACGATCTCTTGCCCCAAGTAAGAATCCCCACACAGCAGATACAACAGTATAAAAAATGTAAATGTCTAACAGGTACATCTGTGGAAAAGAAGGGGGGAATGCATAAATAACATTGGTACAAGTGGGAAATATTCAAAGGAAAAAAATGAAAGGTCCCCATTATATCTTAACAAGGCATCCACTAAAATACAACCAAATCCAACACATAAAATAAAACTTTATTTAAAGCCCTCCTAGAATATATATGTATAATTCCTTCCCATTATATCATTAAGCAAATGCCTTTAATGTAAGCCATATAGACATCAGAATTTTGAACTTACAGCTATCACCGGAGACCATAAGCTAACCACTGTCAGTGCATTATGGTTATCTGCAGTCAAAGAGCGACTCTATGAGACAACCAATGTGCATTCAATTATAACAAACAAAAGCTTGTCACGTTACACTACTACAAGCACAATAATAATGAGAACTTCCAACAAAAAATCAAAGCGTGAGGAAATAGACACATGTCAAGAGAGAACTCCAGGCAGGAAGTAACAAAATGCATCAATCAGAGTTTTGGTTCCATTGTATATTCCAGCAGAAGATCACATCCGCGCAATACAATTAAGCAACTAATGATTATATGGCAGTGTTGGTTATCCAAGAAGTGTTAGAGCTTGAGGAGAAATCTAAATTAACGAGGGGTGTTAAGAGTTTTATTTAATATTTAATTAGAGTTTATCCTAATTAGTAGTTTAGATTTATTAGAAGTCTTATTTAAATTAGGAATAAATATTATTTAAATTAGAGATAAAGTATAATTTTAGTCATATTAAAACTCTATTTTAGCCTATTTAAAGGCTTACTCTGTAACCATTTGATATAGAACAATAATAAGAAAATACAGAGAAACACATTGCTCTCTGTTGAAAAATATTATTTTCTCTATTGTTAAACTCTAGCATTTTCTATTTTCTTATTCATTGTTCGTCGGCGTTCATGTTCTACGGCTATCATTGCCCTTTCTCACATGGTATCAGAGCCAACAACAATCTTGATGATGTCACTGTTACTATCATCTTTAATCTGAAATATATCTACGGTCTGACTTTTCAGATGCACGTTTTTTTCGTTGTTGTTATTTGTCCACATTCGTTCATTGGCTTCTCCCTCATAAAAATCTTACATCTCTGGTGAAATTTCTACTCCCCTAATTTTGTTGGTTCTTTATTTAATGGTTCTATCTTAGCCATTTGTTCCAAAAGGTAGAGTAAAGGTTATAGTTAGCCTTAAAAACTATTTGGTTCTATCTTAGCCATCCGTTTCAAAAGATAGTAGAAAAGGATATAGTTTAGCCTTAAAAATTATTTGGTTCTATCTTAGCCAGCCAGCCAAAAAGATAGATGAAAAGGTTATAGTTTAGCCTTAGAAATTATTTGGCTCTATCTTAGCCAGCTAGCCAAAAAGATAGATGAAAATGTTATAGTTTAGCCTTAAAAACTAGATAATACTTTTTAAAAGGATTCTACATCAAATGTTCAAGTTGAAATTCTATTTTGTGTAACTATTAACTTGAGGGGGAGTGTAGATTCTTTTGATCACTTCGTGCATTATTCACATCAAATCTTTTAATCAAGAACCACATGTTGGAGCATCTCAATCAAAGACTCCTGACTCGAGAACAATAAGTATTTTTCTTGAAGAAACAACAGAAGAAAAAAGAGTAAGGCATCACATCCAAGATTCGAGCTGGAGTTCTATTACGTTTGTTCACCAGCTTGAGGGGGAGTGTTGGTTATCCAAGAAGTGTTAGAGCTTGAGGAGAAGTCTAAATTAACGAGGGGTGTTAGAGTTTTATTTAATATTTAATTAGAGTTTATCCTAATTAGTAATTTAGATTTATTAGAAGTCTTATTTAAATTAGGAATAAATATTATTTAAATTAAAGATAAAGTATAATTTAGTCATATTAAAACTCTATTTTAGCATATTTAAAGGCTTACTCTGTAATCATTTGATATAGAACAATAATAAGAAAATACATAGAAACACATTGTTCTCTGTTGAAAAATATTATTTTTCTCTATTGTTAAACTCTAGCATTTTTTATTTTCTTATTCATTGTTCGTCGGCGTTCGTGTTCTACGGCCATCATGGCCCCTTTCTCACAGGCAGTTCTTTCATTCATTTGAAAATATATAACAAAAAATCTGCTGCTTATAAAAAAATTTAACGATGTGGACGTGCAAATCACTTACTTCTAGATACGAAATCATGCCAAGAATATTCTATAGTATCCATACTTATGATTGTCCTCGTTGGCTTCACCAGTGGCTTAATCTGCAAAATTAGGACAGGTCATGAACAAGACTTACATAAAAGATCAACATCCACTCTAAGTCTTAGTGGAAAATGCCTCATACCTGGGCAAAATAGGCAAATGCAAACTTTCCACTCAAGATTATGAGCCAAAAAACCATATATCTGTATCACAAGGAGTCATAAAACAGAAAATGAATACTTCAAGAATTGAGAGGGAAAAATTGTTCCCAATGAGCATAACAAAGGTATCTAAATCAAGGAATCTCAGTGTCAGAGATTAGAGATTACTTAATAAAATCAGTAGTCCTCTCATACATGCCACGTCCAACGTAGTACCGCTCCTTTAAGAAAAAAGTACAACAAACAATAAAATAATTAAAAAGAGTTCAATTAGCAAAAACTAGTGCAATAAGAAACGAAAACCAAAAAACACAAATGACTTCTTTTTAGAAAAGCAAAAAGAAAACCTGACGCATCCACTTGATAAAGCGAATCAAAGACCAGTGATCACACATTTCGGTCAAACGATGGCACGCAGGAATCCGCATAAGAAAACTTATGAAAAAATGGATACCACCATAGATGCCTATAACAATCAAATACAGTCTGAAAATAACAGAGTTTGAACTTGGATTACTCTCTTCCTGCAACGCTCTCCTGCATTAGTAATAGATAAAAGTTGAAGGAAAATTAATATAAACAAATATAGATGGACAAGCTAAAACGTGAACTGATGTCAAAAGAGAACTATTCAGCAAATTGACTAAGAACATACACATAAAGGAAAGATACGACGACTGATGCACAGCTAAACCACACAAATCGAAGAAAAATTCTGGAAACGGCTAGGCGTCTGGTGGTCGAATATGCACCATACATCATGAGGACATCCAAGACACCTGTATCATGAAACGAGAGCTTTTAAGTGAAATTTTTAGCAGTGAGTACAAAATGAACTCATCATCGATAGCAGCACAAAAATTATATATTTAAATAACCAAAAAGTGAAACCTACTTTCAATAAACTTCATCACTACAAAAGTCGGACCAAGACTGAGAACTTCCCGTAATGTCTTTTTATTCAGTTGTCCATTGTTGAATGCGATGATTGTGAGACCCTAAAAAAGAGAAGTAGCCAATCCTTGATACTAATTAAGATATAATTAGGATAACTATGAATAATTTAATAGCTTTTATTTGAAAGAGAAAACTCTACTCAAATAAGAGCATATTCTAGAACTATATTCCATCACAATCGAGTACACAGAGAGATTCAAAGATCAATGCAATTGCAATAAAAGATGCAAAACAAGAAACAAAGATCCGGAAGTTTCTAGTTTTGATCTACATATGGTGGAAGACAGATATTGACATAGCCACATAGGGGGAAGTTTAACAGAACTATAGGACATTAGAAAAGGTAAGTGTCTCGTAGGTTGCCTAAACCATCATCTGATAGAATAAACTACATGAGCTGCAAAACTGCAGGTGTTAATATCTCTTTCCATTCAAAGTATTTTACTACTCGTCATTTCTAAAATACAATTGTTCAGGATGATACTCAAGCTACATCAAAGGGAAAACAAAAAAATTGTTCCCATACCCATCAGAAAAAAAGTCTACTTAAGGTTACAAATTCTTACCCCTCAATAAGGAGATTGCAAAGAGGGGAGGGGGCAAAAGGGAGAGATGAATAGAGATGGAAAGAGATATTATTGAGTTTTATAAAAAAACAAAATAAGACAAGAACAGAAGAAAGGAATATAGATTATACACGCATATATTTAACAATATGGGCAGGAATGGAAGAGAGAAAAGTAGTGTTTTATTGGCATGTGATCTCAGAAGCTTTATGTACCAAATCAAAGAAGAAAGAAATAATGGATGAATGAATGAAATAAAAAAAGATAAATGTACATGGAAATAAGCCACCATTTAGAATTGCAAACCTGAAACATCATAACGAGAAATATCCACAACCGATGAAAACTATGGTAAAGATGAAAAAACGTCCGATGCTCAACAAATGAAGTTTTTCCTCGACGTTGACCTCCTCCCAATTTAAGTGGATTCTGAAAAAGAATAAAAAAGCCATTTTCAGCACGAGTAAACAGTCAAGATCCACAGGAACCAAAAGAACTGATGTATCAATTAAAGAACAGGTTTGGCAAACAGAATCCCCAACATATGCATTCAACATATGCGTTGGACGTACCCATAAGTAAAACTAAAAATGGGAGCAACAAAAATTAAGAGCACACATATCACTCAACCTTAATACACTCTAATTGGCAGTGATTAAATAGATGCCAACCTTTGACCTTGGTGTTGGTTTCTGGAAAAATGAAGTTTTGCGCCAAGGCCAGCTAAGTTCAAAACAATGAAGTGACCTGGAAAAGAGTTGGATGGTCAACCACCAAAGCACATGAGAGACCTTTAAAAGAGTTTTAAAATATATAACATTTATAAGATGGTCATGCAACCTAAAAACATGGAGCTATAGTTGGAGAGGCCCTTGTTATATTGCAACTAACTTATCAAATTATTCTAACGTTACAAAGAACTTCTAGCCAATGAAAATTTAGGAAGCTGAGACATTGTCTGAGTAACGTATAACAAGATGACAAAATATAACTCAACAAAGAGTGTCACTGTAGCCAAGATCTTACCAAAAGTATTCATTAAAATCATCATAATTTCTCCAAGCAGAATGTGGTGCTCGGCCATTCTCATTGTTCTTAGCTTCCTATATTCAAAATTTAAATACATATGTCAAACAAAAAAGAAGGGAAAAACACAGAAAAGATGTAATAATACATAATTCATCTTCTAGAAAACACAGAAAATAAGTATGGGACTGAAATTCACAAGAAGTTCAAAGACATTAGAGAAAAAAGAACTAAGATGATTACTAGAGTAGAGTTCAGCAGAAAACAAAATTGAAAACCAACAACAACCTGACCATACTCAAAATTCAAATTTAGTCGTGAATAAAAGCCAATACGTATAACCAGCTCATCAGAAACAACTTCTAAATCTCAACTAAGAAACTTGAGCAAACCAGTAACATAATTGGCAATATAAAAAAAGTAGTAAGAGGTTGCTGCTGGGAGATTGTGACATACCGCTGCAACAACCTCATACAGAGGAGTGATAACTTGATCGAGGAATGATACTACACCATCTTTAGAACAGCTATTGGCTGGTTGAGCAATCTGCTGCCTTAGAATTTCATCCATTTCCCTCGCCATCTTTGAACCGACATTAAAATTTAGATATAAGTCCAAGCATCAGCACTTGAAAATAAAAATACAATTAAACGTTTGAAATAAATTTGATATGAACAGAATGTG
Organism: Abelmoschus esculentus; assembly: GCA_035048815.1. Classification (NCBI taxonomy): domain Eukaryota; kingdom Viridiplantae; phylum Streptophyta; class Magnoliopsida; order Malvales; family Malvaceae; genus Abelmoschus; species Abelmoschus esculentus. The sequence goes on along the minus strand of JAUCBN010000007.1, from coordinate 11,183,367 downwards.
TATTCAGAGTATATTGGTGAAAGAGGAAAGAAGGAAAGATAGCCGCAAGCGACAAAATTATACCAATATACCCACATAGATACAAACAACAAAACCACATTATCAACATATTTACCTATATCGTATTCATCAGTCTAGACTCTAGAGTTCACTTACATGGTGAAATATGTAGCATAAACATTCTGGAAGGAACCTAACGTTGGCAGCTTCACCCCAAATTAGAAAGTACAAAGAAACAAAGAGTATTTTCTTCTCCTTGCTAACAGCATCCAGACTGCACAGGAATTAACAGTCCATAATTCATATTCATCACTGCTCATTAACGAATAACACAAACAAAACAAAACAAAAGGTTAACTAAAAGATGGAAAGCCTCACTTGCTCCAAACAGGTTGAATACACAAGTAGTTGCACCATTTGATGTAGTTATCAAGAGACTTCATAAATACCTTCAGCACTGCAGCTTCATCCAATTTCTGAGGAAAAATCAAGGTAAAATCTGGATCAAATGATCTAAAATAATTGCATGTCGTATATACCTGCCCTTAAACAAAGTATACGAAAATTTTGCAGAATCCAATGGAAGCATGCAAAACTTAGCAGCCATAAACCCTTCAATAAAAATCAAGGTTATATAACAATAGGAAAATGTGAAATGTTCAATTCAAAAACAAATACACATCATTTAACAGCTGCATGTCTCAGACCTTAAACAGTTAAAACACGGGAAAAATCACTTTTGACATATGTAGTATACAAGAAACAACCTTAGTCAAATAACAGGATCATGACCAAGATGATCCTGAGGTTGGGTGACTTTTGACAGAAGAATTACCATCTTATTCAGTATCGTAAAAAAATATTAAATTTAACCGGTGTACCACAATTTAATAGCCCGAAGGACTGAAGTTGCAAGATTAGGAATCATCACAAAAGATGTTATTTGTCACTATAGATTAGGGGTGTCAAATGTCAATCGGGTGAGGAATAACCGAAAATCGTGGGGATCCAAGGGGAATAACCGAAATCTTCACCCCAAAGCTCAAATGGGGATGGGGATGATGATTGTTATATCTGAACTGTGGGGATAACCGAACCGTGCTCGTATAAATCACCATAGGGATCCCCGAAAAATATCCGCAAGGATCCCAATATTTTACAAAGTTGGATGGTCATAAGGGTAATTTACCTATTTTAAAACTGTAGATTATTAGTTACATATTTTTCTCAGTTTATTAAGTTTTGTTTATTTTTTGGGTATGTTGATTAACCAAAAATCATGGGAATCCGTAAGGTATAGGGATAAAAAATCCCCGAAATGTTTATTGGGATTCCCCGAAACTGTACCCGAAAGTGTTAGGGACGGAGTGGGGAATGCAAAACCGACCCGCCCCAACCCATTGCCACCTCTACTATAGATTCACAAAATGCTTTTTTTCCAATCATGAAGCATTCAACAATCATCAAAAGGCCAGCAATAAAACAAAGAACATATCAAAATCATAACTTACCGGTTCAGGTTCTTCAGGAATACCAAGTCGAGACTGTTCATTAGCAAGAAGGAGCACTATATGTTCACGTTGGTTAGAAACATTGTCTTTCTAGAAATGAAAAAAAAATGAATAAGATATTTAACAACAAATAATAAATGCATCAAACATGAAAAAGTTAAAAGAACAAAATCCTGAGTGTGTGAGAGAAATTAAAAACAATAACTCAACATAAAAAATGAAGCAAACAAGATAACCATGAACCAAGAGAATATATTTTAGTTGAACATGGTGGCCTACCAGACCAATTTTACTTTTCACGTGTAAATGATCAAATACAGTACAATGTTAACACACAGAATAAAGCACATACAAGTCCTACACATTCCTAAATTATGTAGTCCATAGGCTAAGTAGAAAGAACAACCACTGCAAACAAAACAAAAGCCAATATATACTCAACCCAGCATCAAACATAAGCAACAGGATCACCCTATGATTTACTGGCTGGTTATATTTGGACATATAAGCCAAGGGACATTAAGAGGCTGAGAGTTTCTGCATACCCTAAACCATCCACAAGGTAATCAGGTTTCACAACCTGAAACTAGGGATAAACAAGCAAGAAACCAGAACTAGGCAGACGACATACAAAGGTAAATCACCAGACAGGCAGAAGCTAAGGAAAAAATTCCATCCTGGCCTTCGAAATGTGGGTATTGCAAACAGATACTTATATGGGATAGTAAATCCTATCGAATAATCTGGCTTAAACTTATAAAAACGAGAAATCAATAAATTGTTAAAAAAACATAAAGAAAACATAATATAATTCATCTCATCATAGAATTACAAACCTGAAATCCAAAAACATAATGCAGAAAATCCATAAGATCGGGGCTCCTTGTATCGGGAATAGAAAAATCGCTAGGCAGTTTTGGCAAGCCCCTAAAGTGCCTTAACGCTGACACTGCTGCTTGTACCTGCTCATATAATTTTGTAGTTTAATAGAATTACAAAAAACTACATTCTAGTATGCAGTCCAAAAAGGGCAAAAATATTTAACCTCGGGAAATGTCACAATAGCATTTGTTATGGTAGGAGCATCCAGTGGGAATGGGATAATGTTATATGCAATCAGGTCCTCAGTCATGGCTGCATCTGAATCAATGACACGTTTCAACTGCTCAAAAGAAATTGAAGCTACATGAGCAGGAGCTAGAATAAGATTACATGCTGCTGAACAACAAACTACGGAATATCAAGAGTCAAGACATAATCTTCAACAAATAAAAGAGACTGCATTGATAATATGGATGTATATACATGGAAATAAATAAAATCGAAGCCAACGCAAGTTAAATGCAAATGATATTAACACAACAGCCTAGAGAGGTCCTACCAATTATGAGTTTGATGTTAAATAGTATGTGCTGCCAATACAACACATCGGATGCTTGGAGGTACCAAATTGGTTTCAGAAATTACATTCCACGGTAAACATTAAACAAAGGCCTTCAAACAACTAATTGCACCAAGGGTATAAGTATAATCTGATCTTGGCAACAAGCCCTGACTCATGAGTTTATAAGAAAAGTCTTCTAATTCTCCACAACAATTTCCACTCCGTTCATAAAAAAGTATCTCCCAAGAAAGTATCTCACAAGAAGCAACAAATATCAAACTCAAGAACTATCGACCTCCTAACATATATGAACATCTACGGGAGCGCTCACAAGCTAATCGTGTGATGCTATCTGCGTTAGCTGTCAAATAGGCTTTAAAAATGGTATGGCATGGGTTATACGTAAATCTCTTGCAAATGATGCAGTGAGAGACTTGCTTTGTAAATAAACACAAGAGAGAAAGAATCATTTAAAATATTTTTTATCAATAATTACTACTGTACCACCAACCTCTTCAGGAATTTCTTCCGTCAACTGCTCCAAGACCATCCCTAAAACTCTTAGTGTTGCATAAACCTTCTTCCTCTTCACTGTCTTCCGCTCCAACCTATATTAAGAAAACATGAGAGAATAAACAACTTAAAAATAAAGAATAAAAACAAAGAAGAAGAAGAAGAAGAATCTAATTCATTTCACTTACAGAATCATGCATATGACAAAAAAAAACATGAAACCAAGCCAACCATATCATGTATGACTCAAGACTCTAACACAGTCAAAATAGCCCAAGTTGCCCAATATACTCATTTCAAGACTCTAACAAAAAACAAAAACAAATGAAAAACCATTGTTAAAACGGCATGGTTTCAATTCAAGATACATACTCCCCAAGGTTGCCACTAAAAACACCCGACTCCCTCAACATCCTTTCTTCTTCCCGGAGCTTGTCAACGTTGTTCTTCTCTCTATAAAGCTTATAGAACTCTTGCAAGCGAGTGATATCTTGGCTCCTATCTATGGCCCCAACCTCTCTTTTTGCTAGCTTTTGCTGAAAATTTGAAGAATGTGTCAGGAATTGCAAGTTACATTACATACAAACATTGACGATAACAATTTATACATAAATATCTTTAAAAAATGCATTAAATATTCATATAACAACAAACCAGCCACATTTCCTATAGATGTGCATTGCTTCTATAGATGTGAAGTTGATACGCATGTGAGGCTTCTAATGCATACAAGTGAAGTTCATACCACAAGATAAATCAGATCTCACGTCTTAAATTCAGGGTAACTAGGGAACGTAAATATAAAAAGGGCCTCTTCATGAATTGCCAATTGGTTTTAGGTTAGATGTTGATTTTAAAATTAAACATATCATAGATAATCACTTTAATCATTCAAGGACCTTTTAGCCAACCATATTTTAAGAATGTTTTGTGAGCCTAAACTTGCATAAAGGAATCCAAATGCTAACTGCAACCAATGGAACAAGTGTAACAACCAACAAGCACATTCTAATCTAAATGCACAAAAAAATGGATACAGGAGAAACTACTTGGGCTCATTCTGGCTTTGTGAACTATTGACAAGAAGAAGCTACTAGCATTTTTCAAAGATTTGAGATATACCTTGATCACAGACATTAGACCAGTCTTGAATTGTAAAACGCCTCTGCCTTCACTATTAGGATCCAGATTTTGAGCAAGTGAATAGGCATGTTCACATACTGCAAAAATAAACAATAAAATTTGGCAAGTCAAAAACATTAAACAGCTTTTAGAGAACTTGATCATCATTTTAACAGAAAAGAGATCAGCTCCTTAGCAGAGAGAAACAAGAAAGAAACATCTCACAGACATATAGATACGTGTACCCAATAACCCATACATGTGTGCAGAAAAGTTTTGGTCGTTTTATATTATCATTTATAACTTGAACCATTAGAGCATCTATTAACTGTAAGAAATATAGCATTTTGCAAGTGTTCGAGTTATATTAGATGTGCTACCATTAATTAATCCTTAGTCTTCCAACCAGAACTCAAAACCCTCTAAGGTCATAATTCATTCACCAAAAACATAGTAACAAAGAATAGAAATCCAAGAGTACTAAAAAACTTCACTAAAATTGAGGATCATGTCCTCTAGTCACAAAAGCTTATACTTGGTGTATGGCATGCAACTTCTCATTAGCCACGCTGCTTGATATCACTAATAAAAGTGATTAATGCGTATTTATAATTATGCAGTATTCTTGGGCATAAACTTTGGACCTTTTACATATCATCCAAAAAATAGACATGTCAGAACCAATACCTATGATTTACAATTAGGAACATAAATAAGCAATAAAAATCAGCAGAAATGATGGATCAGAAGATAAAATACAAAGATCCATACAAAGCTATCATACACCCCAAAGGAAAAAGAAATAAACATACAAATCCTCGATACGTTAGGTTCTTCATCCTGAATTTCATCTGCAACTCTCAGAATTGTATCTATATCTCTATTGTTCGCAAGAGACGAAGGAACATATCCAGCAATTCCACTAGCAGGCTGGCCTACTGTACCCATCCCAAATCTTTCCCTTCTCAATGCTGCCCGTACTAACCGCTCCCATAGCTCTTCAGCTCGAGACATTTCAGTATAGATAAGTCACACAAACTCTACAACAGCAGATGATAGAAACCCAAACATCAGAATTCTGCTCATGACAGATTATATATAAAAAGTAAATGTCAACCAATGCACATCAAGTAAAGAGCTATCTCAGCAGAAAGATGTCACGTGCCAATCACACAATAAATAAAGCAGCATTAAAATAAAGAATGTTGGTCACATAACTGCGAAGCCTTATAGCCCGAACAGGTAAGATTGATACATAATACTTTTAGGAAACAGGAACAATTAGATGTGGGTAAAAAGGAAGGTAACTAATTATAGCACTCTAAGTAACAATTTTATGACCAAAATATCAAACCCTACTATGTCACATTCGTTCAGCCGCTTTTTAATAGATGAATTCAAAACTTTAAGAAATAAATACAGTTAATTCAATATGAAGAAAACAGCAGCAATATCCAAAACTGTTTTCTACTTTCTATGGATCTGTTTTCTTTTATTTCCCGATAAACAAACAGATCTCTACAAGTTTACATCAGATATTAGCTGCGAATGATAATCGAAAAAGGAAATGACGTACCAGATATGAATGAGCAAAACCCTAGAGACCGAGCTGGAACGCGAGTTCAATCTGTGAACTCGGGAGGATTTTGAACGGGAAAATAAAAAAGGTTTTAAAAAGCGAAATAAATAGAATAAAAAGGAAACACTGAAATATAAAGGAAGCTCAAGCTACGGTGGTTAGAGATTTTTAAACAAGAGAAGAGAAGAGTTCAACGACGGCAAAAGGAAAAGGTCGAATCCTTTTTACCGGAAACAGCCGGTTGTGCACACGCCTTTATGAGTGACGCGGTGAAGAAAACTCTGTCACGTGATAACGGATACCTTGAGGATTTAGGGGGTATCCTCGTATCCGGGTGATTCTAGAAAACGGATGTTAAAAGCCGATTAAAAATAAATTAACTGGTTTACCCGATCATTTATGTACATAATTAGTTACAAAGTGTGTATACAATTGCTTATAAAAACTATAAGCAAAAAAGTATATATATAAATTGTTACAAACGTAAGGATTTGTGTATATACACAAATCCTTATAAATATTGTAAGAAGAACGGTATATACATAAAATGTTACAACGTAAGAATTTGTGTACATACACAATTTACTATGAGAATATATAAATTGGTACAAAAATTATAAACATTTGTGTATGTACACAATTCCTTACAAAGTATACACAAATGCTTACGAAAACCATAAGAAAAAATGTATGTACACAAATCCTTACAACTTCAAAACCATGAGCTAAAGGAGACCATACAAAGGTAAGGATTTGTGTACATACACAATTGCCTACGCGAATATATAATATGACAAAAAAATGGTAAGGATTTGTGTATGTACACAATTCCTTACAAAGTATACACAACGGCTTACAAAAACCGTAAGAAAAAAATGTATGTACACAAATCCTTACAACTTCAAAACCATGAGCTAAAGGAGACCATCTAAAAGTAAGGATTTGTGTACATACACAATTGGCTACGCGAATACATAATATGACAAAAAAGTGATAAGAATTTGTGTATATACACAATTCCTTACAAAGTATACACAACGGCTTACAAAAACCGTAAGGAAAAGGTATGTACACAAATCCTTACAACTTCAAAACCATGAACTAAATGAGCCATCCAAGGGTAAGGATTTTTGTGCATACACAATTGGCTACGAGTATACATAATATGACACAAAAATGATAAAGATTTGTGTATGTACAAAATTTCTTACAAAGTATACACAACGGATTACGAAAACCGTAAGGAAAAGGGTATGTATATAAATCCTTATGACTTCAAAAACATGAGCTAAAAGAGGCATCCAAGGGTAAGGATTTGTGTACATACATAATTAACTATAATTATACATAATATGGTACAAAAAATGGTAAGGATTTATGTATGTACATAATTCCTTACAAAGTATACACAACGGCTTATGAAAATCATAAAAAAAAGGTATGTACACAAATTTTTACGACTTCAAAACCATAAGCTAAATGAGGTATTTAAGGGTAAGAATTTGTGTACAAACACAATTGACTACGAGTATACATAATATGGCACAAAAATAATAAGAATTTGTGTATGTATATAATTACTTACAAAGTATACATAATGGCTTACAAAAACCGTAAAGAAAAAGTTATGTACACAAATACTTACAACTTCTCACCATGAGTTAAATGAGGCCATCCAATGGTAAGGATTTGTGTACATACACAATTTACTACGAGAATATATAAATTGGTACAAAAATGGTAAGGATTTGTGTATGTACACAAATCCCTACAATGTATACACAAATGGTTACGAAAACTGCAAGGAAAAAGGTATGTACACAAATCCTTACAACTTCTCACCATGAGCTAAAAGAGTTCATCCTAGGGTAAGGATTTATGTACATACACAATTTACTACGAGAATATATAATTTGGTACAAAAATGGTAAAGATTTATGTATGTACATAAATCCTTACAACGTATACACAAATAGTTACGAAAACCGTAAGGAAAAATATATGTACACAAATTCTTACAACTTCTCACCAAGAGGTCATCCAAGTATAAAGATTTGTGTACATACACAATTTATTACTAGAATACATAAATTGCTAAAAAATGGTAAGGGTTTGTGTATGTACACAAATCTCTACAAAGTATACACAAATGATTACGGAAGTCGTAAGGAAAAAGATATTTATACAAGTTCTTACAATTTCTCACATTCGAATTAAATTTATTAGATATTTTGATTAAAATATTAAAATATTTGAATATTTTGATTCGAATATTAAATATTCGTATATTATGATTTAATGTTTTAAATATTTGTTAATTTAACATTCAAATCAAATTTATAAGATATTTAATATACGAATGTTAAATTTAGTGTAAAATAATTTGATTCGAATCAAATTTGATGTTTTAAATATTCGAATATTTTAACTATTATTTAACATTCAAATTTTTATTATATGAATGTTTTTATTCCTATATTTATTATTTGAATATTTATTAAACGATTATTTTTATTCGTATATTTTTTATTTGAATATTTTTATTTTAATATTTATTATAAGAATATTTTTATTCATATATATTTTATTGAATATTTTTATTCGTATATTTTTTATTTGAATATTTATTATATGAATATTTTTATTCTTATATTTATTATTCAAATATTTATTAAACGAATATTTTTATTCTTATATTTTTTATTCAAATATTTATTATATGAATATTTTTATTCTTATATTTTTATTCGAATATTTATTATATGAATATTTTTATTCCTATATTTATTTTTTGAATATTTTTATTTAAATATTTTTTATTCAAATATTTTTATTCAAATATTTATCATATGAATATTTTTATTCAAATATTTATTATACGAATATTTTTATTCTAATACATAATTCTTTACACATTATTTTTTTTACCTAAACAATGGGTTACCCTTAATTATTAATTTTAATCTAACAGTCCATATCAATTAATCTTTATCAAACGGTCTAAAATCTTAAGCCTTCTTTTAGCCGTCTTTTAATCCACCAGTTTTTAGACAGACCTACGTGGCCCTTTATTTTTGTTTTAGGAAAATATTATTTTATTTAATTTAATTTCCAACATAGTTTTATAAATAATAAAGTAATAAATATATCTAAATTTAATAATTTATAAATTTATATTAAAAATATGTTATATATACATCTAAATTTAACATTTAATAAATTGCATTAAAAAGTAATTGTAACACCCGACCCGGATGTCACAGTGGGCCTCCGGCTCAAAACCCGTATTTCAAAATTTCCTTTAAAAGTCTAATAACAAAAATCACGTAAGGTCCAAACCAATTTCATAGTCCACTTAAATTAAAACAAACCCAAAATAATTCAAAGTAACTCGGAGCTCTAAAATATAATAAGACCATTTTAAAACATTCGACCCAATAAAAATAACAGAGTTACAATACATATAGGGTTCAACATAGTACTAAGCCCACTACATCTAATAACTGTACTCTGACAACACGGTCGATGCTGAAAGTCCAAACCTTGATGGTGCTCCACGAACCCACTTCACCTAACCTACGCACGAAAACAGATTTCGAACGCTGAGTCACACAAGCTCAGTGGATACGCCAAACTCGGCCAACATCATACATATCAAAGCAGTAAAGCATGACATATAAATCACATGCATGGTATGATGGTCTAGCATGCTTGCCTAACACATGGCATAAAATGAGATGTATATTATCGCACACAGCATATACAAATCAATCAAAACACACAAGGTAGTGAGGCCCGCGTCCACACGGTATCGGGATCATACACTACGAGTAGGGTCCGCGTTCATACATCATCGGGATCCTATACTCAAGGATGAGGCCCGCGTCCACACAGCATCGGGATCCTACATCCGAGATTGAGGCCCGCATCCACACAACATCGGGATCCTCTAAATCTCATACTCGGAATGTCATATCGAGTATCTTCGAATGAGGCCCGCGTCCACACAGCAACGGGATCCTACACTCGGGATAGTTGTCAAATCATCATCCGGAATGTTACATCGGATGGCCTTCGTCGTGTTGCAACACTTATGGATATTCGGATTTCTAACACAAAAGACCCAAACCACATAAACAATCCACCTAGGATCTATCGCAACAAGACATATTAATCCTTATCTTACTTAAGTCTTTCGGGGTTATGATTATCAATCTTAGTTCGACAACTCCTTTCATAGCCTTCAGATTAAAGTATTCATTTATTAAGATCACCGAGCCCTTAAATTCTACTCAACTTAGCCTAAAATTCACAAGGGTATCGATACCCTTAAGTAGGGTATCGGAACACCCTGTATCGATACCCACTCAAAGAGGGTATTGAACACATAGGTATCGGTACCAGTATCGATACCGTTGACCAACATCAAAAGTCAACAAAGAGGGGAGAACCCGTTTCGATACAGGTATCGATACAAAAAGTTTCTGGAATCGTAGGTATCGAAACAAGGTTCGATACCCCTGAACAACTAGTCAAAATGCTCTAATGGGTATCGATACTGGTAGCCCGAGTATCGATACCCCTGCACTAAGAACGGGTCTGTACTTAGAAATTCTAAAGTTTCACTCCCAAACCTCACCTAAACGACTCCAAAGTTTTCCTACTCATTTCTAAGTGTGTTTAGGATGTTTTAACATCAATTTCCAACCATTAAACATATAAACTCAGATTTCACCATTAATGACCCATTTCAAGCAAACCAAGCAGGACAACACACATACATGTTTTCTCTATATGCTATGCACTCTACCATGGATGGATGATGAAGAAAGAGTTGGGAGTACCAACCTTGACAAGTAACAGCAACAAACTCGAGCTCCTCTTCCACACAAGCTTTCACCTTCCCAAACTTGAAGATGGGTCCTCCACTTGTTTCTCTACAAAGGGAAGGTTAACAACAACTCAGAAACATCCTAGGATGATCCTCAAATCTTAAAAACAGTAAGAAAAACTGGATTTAAGCCCTCCAAAATTCAAACCCGAACTCAACTCAAAACCCCTCTTAAACCTCTATCTCCATCAAATCTATACATTCTTACCTTGTTTGGTAGATTCTTGCAAGCCCTACAAACCTTCTTTCAGCATAAAAACGAGATTACTACAAGAAATTCTAAAGATTAAACCTTTAACTTCTCTTTATTTTGCTTCAAGGGTGAGAAGGAAGAAAAGAAAGATGAGGAAGATGATATCATGGTCTGCAAAAACATTAAACCCCCTTCACCATCCCATCTTATTTGATATTTACCAAACTGCTCTCACCAACAAGGCTTACTGAAAAACCCAACTCAAAGCCCAACAAGCTTACGGCCCAACAAGGCCCAAGCTCAAACTCGGGGCCCAAAACCGAAGACTAAACCCCTCGGGTTAACCCGACACTCGGATTCGAATCCGGGTCGTTACAGTAATTTTATAAATAATAAATTAATATATATTTAAAATTAATAATAAATAAAATTTATTAAAATAAAACTAAAAATTTAACTATAAGAAGATCTTAATATAATTATCAATATATTAATTCTTAATTAATTCACCTAATTCGAATATTATAACTCAAATTATATAAAATTATCTTTAATAAAAAATTATATAATTATACATTTAGTATCTATTACTTATATATTAATTTAATTATAAATTTAGTTTATTAAATTTCATTTTCATTTAATCATATAACTAAAATATACACTGAATTAAGGATCGTTCGGCGCCGATCGTTGCGCTCTGTTGCTATTCGTCGCCGAAGGTGTAGAGAATCGTTAGTCTCATCTCACTTGCCAATTGCCAGCTCACCGTCTCAAACATCAGCGGCCAAGATGACGGGATTTATTTATATCTGACAATGGGGTTTCGGATACGAGGAATGATCCTGGGTAGAGATGATAGTTCACCAAGGAAGAGATTTAGCACATATGGATCTTGATAGTCATGGAAAAACAATAGGGTTATCGTCTAGAGACGGTGATATCATGTTACCATCAGTGGTGGCGTCTGGGCTGAAAAATGGACAAGAACCGATCGATATTGGGAAGAGAGTTTCTTTTCGAGATGTTGCGATGCGCTCCGCTGAAAGTAATAAGGAGGATAATTTTCTAAAGTCGTTAGAAGTGGAATTAGCCAATGACGATATTATTATTAGCAGAGATGATCCAGTTCTTGAGATTCGATTTTCCGATAGGGTTCATAAGCAGATTGATGTAAACTTGGCAAATGCGATGATAGTAAGACTCCTGGGGTGCTCAATTAGACTCAGGGCTTTGAAGAATAGAATACAAGTACTATGGAATCTGATGGGAGATTTCTTGATCATTGATCTGGATAACTATTATTACTTGATCAAGTTTAGTCTTGATACGGACTATGACAAGGTAATTTCTAGTGGCTCATGAATGATTTACGGAAGCTACTTGACTATCCAGTCCTGGTCGAGGGAGTTTTCGACAGCTGAAGATCATCCTAAACAGATTTTGGCATGGGTAAGACTGCCTGGATTACCCTATCACTATTATTCGAAACATTTGTTTAATGCAATTGTAGGATTAGTTAGAGAGGTTATTCGGGTTGATTTTAACACGATGGAGCGTCGTCGAGGGAGGTTTGCATGGCTTGTTGTTATGGTGAGGCTAGACCAGCCACTACTACCTGGTGTGATAATTGATGGTAGGTTCCAACGGATAGAATATGAAGGTTTGTCGTTGATTTGTTTTGGATATGGGAAGTACGGACATACTAAGAAATTATGTGCGGAAGTGCAAAAGCAGGCGGCACAACCCAAAATTGTGGAACCAACATCAAAAGCTGCTGAGATGTGTGGGTCGTGAACGCAGGTGGAGAAACGACAACGAAGAACCCAACGAATTGTTAAGAGACAAAATTCTTTGGATTCAAGGGCTGCTAAGTCGACGGGTTCGCGGTTTGCTGTGTTGAATGTTGGAATAGATAATATAACGGTGGAAGAGCAAACTCCGACGCAAGGGATCAGCCAGGCCCAGATTCCTAGGGTCGATCATGGTCCTAGTTCAAAGAGGGTAATGAAAGGTAAAGAGGTTGTGGTGGTTCATGAACCAGCTATGAATAAGGGTGCGCAACAGGTTCAAATCATCGCGGACATAGCAAGACCATCTAATGTTGTTCCTCTTATGGAAGCTACTGGTTGCAAATGAATGCGGATGAGATGATCACAAAAACAGTGATTGACACTTCTAAGGCATGTAATGAGCAGGAACAAGTTAAGAGTTTACAGGTCACCAGTATTGGTAATGAGATACAAAGCACGGTGTAGACTGTTCCTTCTAAGTTGCCTACAGAAAAATATACGATTATTCATATTGCGGATGAAAATCAGAAATGGGTATTAAAAAATAATAATGGAAAACCAATGTTAGGTTTGATTCGTAAAATTAGCAAGACATATGCTCGTAGTGGTACTATTCCAAGCCCTTTGGTTTGCAAGAACGGAAAGACGAAAAAGATTGATGGAAAACACCAAACGATGGAAGTTACGCAATGGATAAATACAGTCTTAAATAAACTATCTACAAAGCAAGCAAGTCTGGATCTGTCCGTTAGGTCGAGGGGTTCAGAGACAGCTAAAAAGGGTGAAATTTGATGGACTACGAACGAGTCATTTGTGGGAATGATGCAAGCGGGGAATCCGTGAGTTTGGGGTTCTTTATGCTTATTTTAATGATTAAAATCATTAATTGGAATACTCAAGGCACTCTTGGCCTTGACTTTAATCGCTATTTTAGATTATTGGTTAGTGTACAGTTACTGGATATGACTGCAATCTTTGAGCCTCGAATAAGTGGGGATGGGGAGGATATTTTTATTCGTCGCTCGGGGTTTGATTATTCATACAGAGTAGAAACAAATGGTTTTTCAGGAGGAATATGGATCCTTTGGAAGGAGGGGATTATGTTTGATGTTCTTACTGTTTCAAACCAGTTTGTACATGGAATTGGTGTGGACTCTAGATCAAATGTACAATTCCACGCTACGTTTGTGTATGCAAGCCCAGAGTGGGGTAAACGTCGATTCCTCTAAGATCAGCTTGAGGTCCTAGATCCAGGGCCTGGAATGTCGTGGCTGCTTCGTGGAGACTTTAATGCTATAGTAAGTTCTGATGAGCGGTCAGGTGGATCGACTCGGAGAGTGGGGACTTGCGCGCAGTTTAGTGAGTTTATCTTCCGAACGGGCTTATTGACATGAGTTTCAGTGGTCAACGTTTTACTTGGTAGAGGGGTAACTTGAGTCAAAGGCTTGACCGCTTCCTCTATAATACAAAGTGGTATGATTTTTTTGCGTCTTCAAATGTCCTGCATCCACCTTTGATGGGGTCTGATTATCGTCCAATTTTATTGGTGACTGAGGCGGATAGGAATCGAAATGGTCAGCGGTCTTTCCGGTTTGTGTCAGCATGGAATGATCACCAAGATTTTAAGCGGTTATTACATGAGAGCTGGGATAGCAATATAAATGTGTTAGATAGCCTTTTTTCATTTCAAAAAAAAAGTCGTTAATGAAATAAGGATGTGTTTGGCCATATTGAAAAAAAAGAGGCGACTTCTTGTCCGAATCGGGGGAATTGAGAGAGCTATTGATAGAAGGCATAATCCGTTTCTCTTAGACTTAGAGATCAAACTGAAATATAAGTTGAATATTGTCCTTGAGCAGGAGGAAAGCTTATGGTTTCAAAAGTCTCGGAGTAAATGGCTTGACCAAGGTGATCGTAATACAAAATTTTTCCACTCCACCACTCTTAATCGGAGGAGGCGTAATACTATTCGTATGCTTCACCTAGATGACGGAAGTTGGTGCTTGGAGTCAACCGTTTTAAAGGATCATGCTATCGATTTTTTCTCAAAGCTTTACACTGCCGAACCGGTTGTCAATTTGGACCGTAATGATTTGAGTGGACATTCACAGGTGTCCGAGAGTTAGCAAAGGCTATTGTTACGGGATGTATTGCCAGCTGAAGTCCGTGCAGTTATATTTTCGATAAATCCGCTTAAAGCACCAGATATTGATGGCTTTCATGCGGGTTTTTTTAGAGGAATTGGGATATTGTAGGATAATCGATGGTGTCGTTTTTTGAGAGTTCTTCGAGACTGGAAATCTAGGCGACATCACTAATCAGACCTTACTTGTATTAATTCCCAAAGTTGCTAAACCAGAGAGTATTAAACAATTTAGACCTATCAGCTTGTGCACGATATTGTACAAAGTTATTACTAAGATTCTGGTTAATAGACTTAAGCCTCTGTTACCGAACTGGATATTTTCAACTCAGTCAAGTTTTGTACCAAGACATCATATCACGGATAATATTATTCTAGCTCAAGAGGTAATTCATACGATGGGAAAGAAGAAAGACTCCAAACCTTGGATGGCGATTAAGGTTGATTTGGAAAAGCCTATGATAGATTAAGCTGAGATTTTATAGAAAGTTCTCTTTATGGGTTAGGGCTTCCTAACCATTTTATTTGGTGGAATTTAAAATGTATAACTTCGGTTACTACAAGAATTATCTGGAATGGAGAGATGACAGATTCGTTTCAGCCTTCCCGCGGGGTGAGACAGGGGGATCCGCTTTCACCTTATTTATTTGTCATTTGTAATGAGCAGTTAGCGAAGGCGATTGATCGATGAATCCTTGATGGACAATGGAAGCAGATTCAGCTTTCTCGTGGTGGTTCGGGCTTGTCGCACTTTTTTTTCGTAGATGATCTGGTACTATTTACGGAGGCATCGTTGAAGCAGGCTAAAATTATTCATGAAGTCTTCCAGGATTTTTATATGTCGTCAGGACACCGAGTTAGTGTTTCTAAAACCCAAATATTATTTTCTAATAATTGCAGCTTAGAGTGAAAACAAAGCATAGTGAACCATTTTGGGTTTGAGATAGTGGATGATTAGGGGGAAGTACTTGGGTGTGCCGCTTCTACATAAGCGCATTTCACGGGACACTTACCAATATTTGATAGAGAAGATTGATCAACGCTTATCGGGTTGAAAAGCAAAATCATTGGCACTAGCCGAGAGAATTACTCTAGCTAAGGCTGTGTTACAGGCTATACTAATTTATACAATGCAAACTACCTGGCTTCCTAAAGGTATTTGTGATGAAATTGAGAAACGCATTCGTCGTTTTGTTTGGGGTATAACACCAGACCATAATGCTATCAACCTTCTAAAATAAGATATTATAAAAAAGCCATCAAATATGGGAGGTTTAGGTTTTCGTGATGTGCAGAACCAAAATTGTGCTTTTCTTATGAAGGTAGGGTATCACTTGGTTTGTAGTAAGGACAAGCTATGGGTCCAAGTACTAAGGGATAAGTATAAATGGATTGGAGAATTGCCTAGTGAAATTTATCGATGAAACTCCTCGAGGCTTTGGCAAGGTGTGAGTCATTGTTGGGAAGCAATAAAGCAAAGCATGTGTTGGCAAGTTCGTAATGGGTGGAAAGTCGATTTTTGGTAGGATGTGTGGTTAGATGAGAGAGAACCTTTAGCGACAAAATACCTTCTACCCGGTGATCCTCCTCACGTGAGTGTTGCTAGCATGTTAACGATAACAGGGGCTTGGGATTGGAGCAAGCTTGAGTTGGCATTGCCTCGCGAGTCCTTGGATCAGCTGGAAAGCGTTGTTCCATCACATGCTGGATTTGGGAATGACTCGCTAGTTTGGAGATGGACTGAAACGCGTATATTCTCAACCGCATCAGCCTATCGTACTTTGGGGCCAGAGGTGCTCCTTAAGGAGGAGGATTCATGGAAGTTCATTTGGCGTCTTCCGATTCCACAATGAATCAGAAGTTTTTTATGGTTGTTAAACCATGATAGGCTGATGACGAACAAGGAAAGAACCCGTCGACATTTTAGTAACAGCAGCCTATGCCCTGTGTGCGGTGTAGAAGATGAGGATATAAACCATGTGTTGAGAACGTGTAGCCGGGCGAGGCAGGTTTAGGCTAAGCTGGTGCCGCAAAACCTATGGCGTAGCTTCTTTAACGAAAATAATCACGATTGGTTACAAGCCAACTTGAAGAGTAATAGTAATTGGTGGAAGATTTTGTTTGCAACAACTTGTTGGATCCTTTAGAAGAGACGATGTGTTTTTATGTTTGATAGTGGAAGAGAATTAGTTGGTAACATTGTGGATTACTGTGTGGCGTATGCAAAGGAAATTGTGGTTGCTATGGAAATACACAAACAACAGCAGCGAAGAGGGTTGTGTAAATAATGGTGTCGATCGGATGAAGGATGGGTTAAAGTTAATACGGATGGAGCGGTGGGAGGAAATCCTTTGGTTGTAACCGCTGGAGGAATCATCCGGGACGCCGACGGTGAGTGGATTCGTGATGTTGGGCGGATCATTGGCCGTTACTCGGTGATCTGAGCGGAATTGTGGGCTGTTTTTGACAATTTAACATTAGCCTGGGAATTATGGTACCGTAAGGTGGTGCTTGAACTTGACAGCACTACAGCCGTGGCTTTGATACAAGGGTTGTTGGTTGACATCTCCCATCGCAATCTTGTTCTTCGAATTAGTGAGCTGATTGTACGTGTATGGGACGTTAGGATTGTGCATGGGGGAAGAGAGGCTAATGGAGTAGCAAATCTGTTGGCTAAGATCATGCGAAATACTGAGGATTTAGTGCGAGTGTTCTTGGAATCACCTAATGCAGTTCAGATTTTACTTGATCGGGACAAGTCCATAGGTTTGGCTTGATGTTTTAGGGGTTTAAGTTTTTGTTTAAATTTGTTTAATGCTGCTACGAGTACTCTTTTCTTTCAATTAGGTTTAGAAAAATTTTTAACGAGGCTCGTAATTGCATTCCTTTTTACACACAAAAAATATACACTGAATTACTAATTCTATACTAGACGGTGCTAGCCAGGCAGTGAAACAGCTACATCTAGCAGGCTACCAGCAAACGGCGGAATATTTGTTTAATTGTCTTTTTGCTATATATAATTATTTCATTGGTTTACTTTTAGCTTTGGCTCTTCCGTCGACACTTCGAACAAAAACATCCCTTTATAAAATCACCCCGATCTCGTCGAACTTCTTCAACATTTATTCTCTCCATTCGCATTGCCTCTCAAAGGTTTGTATCTTTCAGTCTCATCAAGTTTTATGCTTTATATCCCAATGGGTACTACATGCACAAAAGTTGGAAGCTTTCATGGTTTCTGATATGGGTTTCTTTTCATTTTCCCGGGAAATATGTAAAATGGATTCATATTTGAAGTTGGGGTAGAATGTGTCTGTTTCTTAGAGGTATAAAGTGGGGATTTTTGGGTTTTTAGTAAGGTAAAAAAAGATGGAAGCTTTGACGGGTTACTTTCATATTAATTTGGGTTTTTGAGGAATTTCTTCATATATTTATTGACCGAGATTTTATTCATCACTTTAACTGATTTACTTCATTTTCTTTGCTTCATTTATGTGGATTGAATTAGGTACAATGGATGGATGGATGGATGGAAGAACAATTTTTAATTGATAAGAGTAAAATGTGTTATTATACATGTTCTGTATGTGTTTGTTTTGAATTAGTTCTGATCCATTTTTTCTCTGTGCAGAATTTTAGTTTCTGCTGTGAAATACGTTTTTTGAGAATGGCGGCTACATCAGCTTCCAGCCTGCAACTAGCTTCCCCAAGACCCTGCATTGCATCTTCTCGCAGGATATTTAAGGCAGGTGCTGCTACTCTAGATGCCAATTCCGAAGCTGTGTCATGGACTAAGCTAGCAAGTGCTCACAATTTATCACAATCTTTAGAGTCTTTCCGGTGTCATTTTGCATCATCTTCCTTGAAGTTTAACAAGGTTGTGACAAAGGCAATGTCTGAATCTAGTGAAAATAACCCTGTTTCTGGGTTGCCAATTGACTTGAAAGGTTTGACTTGCTATTTGCAATACTTCTGCACCGTGTTAACCTATTAGCCCCTTATGAAACTCTGTTGTCTGATTTCCTTAAATTGATCCAACATATTGGCCTTTTGTTGTTGCCGTGAGTTTTCATTAAGCTGTAAAGCTGTCTAGCAAACTGGAAGGCTGCTGTCCCAATGAATTCCACGAAGCTATTTTAGTTCCTTGATAGCTTATGACATCCTTATTAAACATTAGGGATGCTGTTTTATGCAGGTAAGAGGGCATTTATTGCTGGTGTAGCTGATGACAATGGATATGGTTGGGCAATAGCGAAGTCTCTTGCTGCTGCAGGTGCTGAAATTCTAGTTGGAACATGGGTGCCTGTAAGTAAATTAGATATTTGTAGACCTTATCCAAGCTTTTGCTGGTCTTGACAAAAGTGTAGCATGTTGACAACAAAGTTACCCTTGTAGGCTTTGAACATATTTGAAACCAGCCTGCGACGTGGAAAGTTTGATGAATCATGAGTGTAAGAGCTGGTTATATTTTGCAACATAGTGGATAATTTCTTGAAATCAATGGCCTTTTTCCTTACTGAAGTTGATATTTCAGATTGCTCGATGGCTCTTTAATGGAGATTACCAAAGTATATCCTCTAGATGCAGTGTTTGACAACCCTGATGATGTACCCGAAGATGTAAGGGATTAGTTTATGACACTCTAGAGAAAATAAATGTTAATAAGTTCAAATATCCTTTTACATCTAGGTTTTTATATGCAGATAAAATCAAATAAGCGATATGCAGGATCTTCGAATTGGACTGTTAAGGTATGTACTAAAATACATTCCAAGTGCATATAACCTGAAATTTAATTTTGGTCGTAGACTTGAGTTCACATTTGAACCACCCATTGCGGCATAGAAAATTATAGGATTTATGGTCCCTTTCTATATGCACTTTTGTATACATAACAAATGAGATTTATCAGCATGTTATATTAATTCTCATGTGTTGCAGGAAGTTGCTGAATCTGTTAAACAGGACTTTGGCAGCATTGACATTCTTGTGCATTCACTGGCTAATGGACCAGAGGTACATGAGTTTTTAGCCTCTAAATGCTAATTGGTTTCAGCTATAATCTTTGTTCTTAACAAACAATTACTTTGTCACAGGTTAGCAAACCTCTGTTGGAGACATCCCGTTATGGTTATCTTGCAGCTTTATCTGCTTCTAGTTACTCCTATGTATCTCTACTCAAGCATTTTCTCCCATTAATGAATCCAGGCATGTCTTCTTGTGGATTCTAGTTTATCATTAGGTTCCCTTCACATGTTATGTTGCGCTGTTGTCAAGTAGACGACTTAGTGCTCAGAGAGGTGTTTCTGAAATAAGCTATTGTTGATACAGGAGGCTCTTCACTTTCTCTTACATACATTGCTTCCGAGCGAATAATACCTGGGTATGTTTGCTATGCATTGTTTTCTTATTGTTCTGAAAATGGAGTCAATACTTCTTGTTAGGCAACAGAAGTCTAAAACGATGTGATAATGCAGATATGGTGGAGGCATGAGTTCTGCTAAAGCCGCCCTAGAAAGTGATACAAGAGTGAGTTCCTCAAGTTGTATTTTCCTCTCCAGAATTTGGCATATTTATTCATTTCTCTATTCCTTTTCAGGTACTTGCTTTTGAAGCAGGAAGGAAATACAAAATTAGGGTCAACACAATATCTGCTGGTATGAAATCATCATTGCTCACATCTTTTATCAACAATTTTGAATACCATAACCTTAAAATCGCTGCCCTTTTCTGATCCATGACCTGTAATTCTTATGCTTTTTCCTGGATGTTTCCATGAGATAATTCAGTCCTCGAGGAATTAACTAGCTTAGTTATTATCATTGCCTTTCCTTTTAACTTTTATGTCTTGGCCACATACTACATAGTGTAAGAAACAAAGGTTATTTGGATCTGAGATGGATATGTTCCTTTTGAAAATAACCCTTCCACAGTACTCTGTAAGTTTTCCCCTTTTCTTCGGTCTACAGGTCCACTAAGAAGTCATGCTGCTAAAGCAATCGGATTTATCGATACAATGATTGAATATTCAATTGCTAATGCACCTCTACAAAAAGAACTATCAGCAGGTTATTTGGTGGAACTATAGTTTTTTCTCTAAATGTTGCACATTTGTTTTCATGATTGCTGAATTAAATAAATTGATGATGAAACAGACGAGGTAGGGAACACCGCTGCCTTCTTGGCATCAACTTTGGCTTCAGCCATCACTGGTGCCATCATATATGTCGATAACGGTCTAAATGCAATGGGTGTTGGTATTGACAGTCCCATATTTAAAGACCTCAACATTCCTGGCGACAAGCATTAGGAGTAGCTGCCAGGAGGCACATAACAAAACTCAATGCTCAATGTTCATCGTAAGATGTTTACCGGTTCGATCCGCAACCCATTTCACCATGAGAAATTAATGCTCTGCCTCTATTGTTTAGATTTTTCAAGTGTTTTTCAATCGACTTTCCAGCATGACTGGTTTTTATCACATAAGCGTGCTGCCAAAGATTGGACTTGAGTGAACAGTTTTCATTAATGAACCAATTTGCCTTATCACTGTGTTCTCTGCATTTACCATTTTTTGTACTCTATTCTCATTTTATTTTTATTAGGAAAAAATAGACAACCCAAAGTGACCTCTTGTCAAAGGAACACAGGAAAAAAGATTTAGGAGCACGAAACAACTTATGCTAACTTTTACATACACCTGTAATTTGAAGGAAGTAGGACAAATGGTCTCGGGGATCCTATGAGGCCAAAAACCCAAAGAAATAAAGAGATGATAAAAAACAAACAAACAAAATGCATGCTTATAAACTTATAAATGGCCAGTCGTGTGAACTAGCATCTAAAATATTCATGATACAGGCATTTTCCTACCTTACGAGTTCAAATTAAAGTTACAATAGAACTAAATCCGATGAGCCAGATAACTAAAGAGATAAGTCAATTACCTTATCTCGTAGGTCAAAAGGATTCAAACAAGATACAAGCACTCAAAAGGGACGATGTGGTTACTGCTGCTGTTGCTACTGTATATACAAAAGCTATGACTAAAATCGCATGTCGTGAGGCCCCATATCTTGCTTTGATGACTATCACTCGTTGGTCGATCATTTATTGCCATCAGACCCTTCGATCATCCTACCTTCCCCCATCTCATCATACTGCCTGTTTCTCCATGCTCTTTCTTGATCCATGGATTGCCCTTGGGAGTATCGATGATCTCCATCTGCTTTTAAGCCAAACAAATAAATAAAAATAACAAATGCCATTCTTTCTTCACAAATATGGTTATAAAACCTCTTCGCTGTTTTGAGACACGAGGCTTTAAATATGTCTGATCACTTTTTTCCTGCTTTTGATGTTGCAGGAACAGAACAAATTGACAAGTTGAATAATGAGACAGACTTAAGACAAGCTATGAACTGCATGATGCACCCTCCCCTGTTAGAAATTTGTATAATTGCATTCATTATTATAAGAATAGTAATAAGGAAAAAACAATAATTAATTGGAAACTTGTACACCTTTACGCATATGAAAATTGAGCATCCAAAAGCTACAACCATATTATACAACAGATGATGATGCATTGCATCCTTATTTTTACTATTATCGTATCATAATTATATTGTAATCAGTTATTACCACTTTCATCGTCAGAAGCAGCTTCAAGCCTCGAAATTGCATCAACTAGGGCTTGTTCGTGCTCCTACAATGAAAATATATCCATCATGATTGCTGCAACAGCTTATGCAGGACAATACCAAAAAATTAATGATACTTACCGTCAGCACTTTCTTTGCTTTCTCAATCTCTACAGGATCGGGATGGCTTGCACCAAAAACTTTTTCCACCTGTTGAAAATTTACACAATTAAGAGAGGAAAAAAGGTACACACCATATGAAACAATTGCAGTCTATATAGATGGTCTTCCAATAGCAATCATACCTCCTTAATTAGAGTATCTGTATGAAGTATCTCAATATCACCCAAAACCTTTTTTCCAAGGCCATTTTGCTTAGAAGGAAAATCCTTTTTGGCACCCTTTAAATTCCCCCTACCTCTTCCTGCTCCACCAACCCCCCCACCACGAGCTGTGGACTTCTTACCCCCTTGACTTGGTCCTGGGCGACCACCTCTACGGGTTATTCCGGGATCTTCACCGTCCCATCTGATGTCTTTAGGAGATATCTACCATTATACATATAACAAATCAATGGATGGAAGAAAAGCACAATCCAACAAACTTTTCCAATACTGTATTGTATGATCAAAAATGACGGAATATAAAATACCACATTTTGTCTCTTATTGCTTAGGGCATCACATGATAAAAAGCATGAACAAATGGTAAAAGACACCCTAGGAAATAACAAAAACAATGAGACATTACAATTATCAAAGTTATGACTTCAGCATGCAATAATACAAGCCTAAGACAAAGTTATTACCATGATCATAGACTGGTCACAAATTCATGAAAACCATATTGACTATTGACTTATGACTATGCTTGACAATACACTAGAACTCTATGAGATATAAGCCATGGCTCGGGAAAAATACGTGTTCAAGAGGGAAGGAGGGACAATCACATAAATTCTGCAATATCTGATAAACAGTATAAAGGTTACCGAGAAACATATGCAATGTACCGTATGAAATGGCGTAAAGATACAACAATTCTACCTCTTTGAGATTGACCCATTCCCAGGTTTCATCTGCCGTGTTGATATCGTAAACCAAAGCATGCCGCCCCTACCAATATTGAGACATGATTACAAAGAGATCCATTAATTATCAGCTTAAAGTATTATTAACAATGAAGTATACCTCAACTCGATTATAGTCTGTTATAACAGCCTCGTAGAAATGGTTATCTTCAGGCCACCTGGTCCAAACTTTCCTTCCAATTAACGGATCATATGGGGCTGCTTCGGCAGTTTCATTAGTTGCAAAAGCCCCTGAAGAAGAACGATTTGGAGCCTGGGGCCTTCCAGGAAGACCTGTGGAAGGGTACTGCGTCGACTTCATTGAGGATGAAACAAAATATACATAATCAGCAAATGATAAAAATAGAATATGCATATCTCAATCATTATTATGTCACTTGAAACCATATTACTCACTGATTTTGACTTCTTGCTCTTTGCTCCTGGGGGAGGACCCCGTCTCATGGCCGATGAAGAAGGTTGCATAGATGGATGCAATGCAGGAGATGGTCCACCCATAGATAACGAAGCTATAGACTGTGACGTTTTTTGCTTCTTGTGCGATCCTGATACACTTGGACTAGGTAAAGGGTCATGAATAGGCTGGCTGGTACTGAGCATTCCAGGCTGGAGCCCACTCATTGTTCTCCATTCCCTGACAGTAATTACAGAACATAGTTCGCATCACAATTCAGATATAACCAGAAATCATTAATAAAAACTGCTCAGCAGAGCATGACATTGGTATAATCAGACCTTATCCTACGAATCATGTCATCAGCATTAACCCTCAATAGAAGCTCCCTGTGTTCCTCATCAGATACTCTCAACTCCTTTCTGAGTTCAGTAATTAAACTTTCCTTCTCCTGAGAGAGCCAACACATTAGATTTATAGCTTTAAAACCTATGAAACAATCTTAAATGTAACAATATATTGAATAATATACCCAAGTTAAAGCATCTGATTGAGCTTTGAAGGCCCGTAAGACTGAACAGTATGCTTCCTGCTCGATGAGATGGATTTGAGTTTCCATGTCACCATGCATTCGAGGCAAAGGAGCAGAACCTACAACTGTCGATCTTCCATTCCCAGCAGCTGAGCGACCCCCTCTTTGAAACCTACTTTGATGTGAAGGAGGGAGGTCATCATCTGTTCCTGCAGTGTGTAAGCTCATAAAGATTCATTATTTAAGTTTATAAGATGCAACAATATCCATGGAAGGGTTCACACTTCACAGTGAATGCTGTACATATATAAATCAAAAGAAATCTGAGATATGGAATCTTTCATAAAGTTACAAGCTGATAAATTGTTTCTTAAAATCGCTCACTAATACAAGAAACAGGTGAGCGAGAAAAAGGGGCTTTCAATCTTTGGCGAATACAAGCTACTAATAGATTGAATAGCATGTTTCAAGAACACTAGATACTCAATATTAGTCATGGAAAGTTATATAACGTCTGCATCAATTAACCAGCTAAAGAAACCAAGTTCTTTTCATCTCAAAACTATTAGATTACAATGAAAATAAAGATAAACTGAAACAAAACTGTAAACTCAACTTACCGCTGCTATCAGAAAGCGCATATTCCATGACGACTCCTTCAAAGTTTAAGCCTTCACTAATGCTACGGATACACTTTGATTCAATAGGAGGACCAGAATCAAGCTACTAAATGTTGAGAATGACTAATGAGAAGATACAAATACCTAGAAACAATCAACAAAAAACAAAATACTCATAAATTCAGCTAAATAAGATCAATCAAGTAAATTGGCTATAAACCGAGACTTAGCAGTTAGCAACTGTAGATTTTACCCTTGCTGAATGCAAGATCCTTATAGTATGCCTTTAAAAAATTATGCTTAGAAATTACAATTATAACTTTTTGCTTCAAAATAGCTATGGAATCAGTACAAATAGAAAGGATGTGACGGTGCTTCCAGCAATTTAAAATCTGCGACGTTTCTGACTTAAGGAGTTCACCTCCGTCAATACTCCTAATTATGCATCATATGCCAAATTATTGAGGTATCATTTAGTTACTATTTCTACTACTGTTTTGCTTGTATAATCCAACTTCTACATCGAAGCAAATAACAGCTTGAAACATTACGAATTAATTATTTTAGAAGAAATACATGATTTTCTACTTTAGCATACGTCGACCATGTTAAGAGTGAGATTGTAATTTAGCCACTAGGCAACCTTTTAGTACATTGATGATTTTGCCTTTTATTATTTACTTGTACTCTACTGTAACTTGCTTTTCATGAAGCAGAAAGCAAATAGCCAACAACCAAATAAAAATGAATTCAAGCATATTCGTTAAAAAAATTAATTACGAAAAATGTGATCTTAACTTAGAAGACAATTCTAAGATACAAACTTTTTTCTCTAATCAAGCTTCACAATTTTTAATCAGACTCGCCGCTTTAACACTATTATAGTAAACGGGGAGAAAAAACTTTAAAAAATCAATTTTAAGCGAAGTTCATCGAAGACAAACCCTAAATTCACAAAAACTGCGCTCCTATAGTTATTCAAAGAAAATCACAAAAAAGCATAGATGCTTACCTTTTCCGTCCACAACCCTCCTATTCAGAGAACGGAAAATAAATTATTTCACCCAATATTCTTCAAAATTCACCCAAAAATAACTTCAAATAAGCTTCGAGTGCAATAAAATTCGACGAATCTCTTTTGAAAGCTAAACTCCGAGAAGCTCCAGCGCATTAAAGAAGAAAATTTCTCAGAAAATTCCTTCGAATCCCACGCAGAAAGAAAAATTGAATCAAATAAGCTCCCGAAAAGTTGATTCGATGACCGAACACATTCCCTTTAGGACGAAACTTAAAATTCTGCTAGAAATTTGAGTAACTAATGGGATTTCAACGGATTAAGGAGAGATTTGGAGACGAAAATCAGGGATGAAACTAGGGTTTAGAGAGTGAAAACTTTTGTTTGACGAGATTTGGCTTGGATTGCGATAGAGCGTATGTTTGAGGGAAGAGAGAGAGAGAGAACGCGGACTTGAAATCTGTTTTTTTATTATTTTTTGTTTAGTTAATAATTCATTTTGGGTTCCGCTCTCTACGACTACAATTATTGTCGTTTTAGTTAATACTAACAACTTTTTTGATCCATTGTACCAAGATACGAGTTTAACCAACGGTTCTGACGTTTTCTTTACAATGGTTCCCAAGTCATTAGAATTTAAGCATTAAAAAATAATAAGTAATTTTATTAAAAATAATTAATATTTAAGAAAATTTAAACTTAATTATTTTGTTTACAAAATATATTTCACATTTTAAATTTCCCTTATTCTGAAAATCAACGTATATAATAAAATATACTAATTTTAATTTAGTTCAAATTTTAATATTAAAATATTCACTCAATATGAAAATAATAAAAAATATTTTAAGTTAAAATATATTTATTTATGGTGGATATTCATATATTAAATTAAAGTTTAATAAGTTTTATTATTAGGGTTTAATACCCATTGAAATTAGGGTTTCCATCTTATGCCTATAAATATACACTTTTGGCTAAAGTTTTATACACAACCCTACTTTGAGAATATAATACAAATCTCTCTCTTTTGTCTCTCATCTTTATTCTCCTATTTTATTCACAACACGTTATCAGCACAAAACTCTAACCAACGGAGGTGTTTGTCGTTCGAATCTTGAAGGAGATATTGAAAAGAATTTGTTATTAGCATAAATCAAAGATAAGTTCTTCTCCCTCAATTATATTTTAATTACCGTTTTTTTTTCTTGATCTTTAATTTAATTTTTAATTTATTAAAAATCTTTGTTTGTTTGGTGTTTGTGTAGCGATAAAGTGACTCAATTATCGTGGTTCTTGTCAACAATTCCAAAGCTATTAAGTTAGGCAAAGGGTAAAAATCGATCACTATGGTAAAAGGCAATTATACTCTAATTAATTAATATTTTTTTTGTTGGTTTAATCCGAGTATATTGGCTGGACATCTCGTTCTACGAGGCTACTGTTCTCAAAGGAGGTTCTTTTTAAAGGACCTTGTGACTGGTTTAACAACGTTGCGTATAAGGATTAAATTTTTATTCATTGTATATATTGTAAATATATTGGTTGATAAATTATTATTTAATAGTATGAATATTATAAAGTTTATATTTGCTTGAAAGTAATTTTTTTGGGGTCGAAAAACTCGACTATAGACTTCTCCTAAGTTCAAGTTACGAAAATCGTCTTGATCAAATAATTTTTATGGGAGGCATTCCCTGAAGTGAATGCATACATGGTGCTTATTCCATGCAATTATTGAATTTATGACATTTCTTAAAGTGAATGCAAGCATGATGATTATTCCATGTGATTATTGGATTTATGACATTCCTTGAAGTAAATGAAAGCATGATGATTATTCCATACGATTATTGAATTTATGTCATTCCTTGAAGTGAATGCAAGCATGATGTTTATTCCATGCAATTATACAAGCATGATGTTTATTCCATGCGATTATTAAATTTGTTTCATTCTTTGAAGTGAATGCAAACGTGATAATTGACTATATGTTTAGTGAATAAAAACTTAATTATGTGCAAGAGTATCACTGATGAGGATATGTTAGAAAAACATACTCCACTTTCACACATTAATATTATCTTATAGACACAATATCATACAAGGGTTTTAAATACCTATCAGTCTTCGCTCCATTCCCTGAAGTGAATGTGATATTTTATAGCGGAATGAATAAAAGCCATATTAGTAATTGTGGTTTGTGATTGAGGTCATAAAATAAATATGGATAAGATGATTCTTTTGAGAATGCTTATATCCACCAGAAGTGGATTTATAAAGATGACAAGAATGACAGAGATCATATCAAAATCTTTATATTAACAATGCGATTGTACAAACCATTGATCTTGTACTTGTCAAACGCTGAAATATTATGGACTTTATCCATAATCATGAATGATAAGTGAAAGAAAATATAAACAAATTTTCTTGATGGCGTAAATAATTATGGCGTTATTGGTCCAACTCAATTGGATATTGTTAATTTTCTCATAATCCTTTAAGAGAATAAATTCGACATTTATTTTATTTTGATTTATGTTAATTTATTTTAATTTACTATTTATTTATCGTTAATTTATTTTATATATTATTTTATCCTTTGAAAAATATTATCACTTCCGGAATAAAATCTATAATGAATTGTGGCTATTTATGCCAAGCAGACAGTGTAAGTACTCATACAATATTTAAGCATAAGAAATATTTTCCCATTTAAATACAAAGGAAATATGAGTATTATATCTCAAAGTACTGAAATATCAATGCTTCGGAAGATCTTTTGAGAGTTTATCTTTGATAGATAACTGATTTGATATAATGTGCTATATTTAATATTTTACCATTTCCTGAAGTGAATGATACAAAATACATATTTTTCATTCCCCGAAGTGAATGAAATAAAGCACATATTAAAAGGTGCATGGTACTGCATATTTTTCCATTTTAAATTCAAGGGAATAATGTGAGTACTATATCCAGAAGTACTAAGATCACAGAAGGCTCCGATTGAGCAAATATATTATTTCTAAATGGAACTTTATTCCATATTTACAGTGCATTATACTCGTCAAAGTCACAATAGACTTATTGAGTTTTAAAGACATTTAAAAAAAATATATTGAGAATATCTATCAAAGGGATGTTGATTATCTCAATGTTACGAGTATAACTAAAGGCAATAAGAAAATTTTGACAAAATTACATGCACTGTTATCCATATTGTACTACATAAGAGTTAGTACAAATTAAAGCTCATGTTATTGTAAACTAGATATTTATTGATAATTTTATTTGACATAACCGGTTAGACCATTCCGGTTCAATTATGATATGAAAATTTATTGACACTTTTATGTGGTCACTTGTTGAAGAACTAAGATTTTCTTCAAGGTAATTTTCATGTGATACTTGCTATGAAAGCAATTTGATTATTCAATCATCAACAGTTAATAGAGAGTGTCAATCTATTAATTTTCTGAAACGGATACAAGGTGGTATATATAGGCCCATACACCTTTCTTAAAGATCATCTAGATATTTTATGATTTTTATCGATGCATCGACTAGATAGTTATGTGTATCCTCGTTATTAACCCATAACTTGGCGTTTACGAGGCTACTTGCTCAGTTAATAAAATTATGAGCACATTTTCCAGATTATTTTCTAAAGACAATCATGCTTGATAATGTTGATGACATATAATTTTACATGTAGTATCACAAATTCGCATCGAGCCAACAAATGATTATAAGTTCTCCCCATTATAAATGGTTTTTGATCATGAACCAAATATTTCTCATCTCAATTTTTTGGGTGTGTGATATATATTTTAATTGCTCCACCACAACGCACAAAGATGAGTTTTGTTGGGAATATATATAAGAGCTTCTGATAGAGGATTTATTGACTATCATTTTAATGAGTCAATTTACCCAACATTAAGGGGAGAAAATAAATAGTTGGGGAAAGAAATAAGTTAGAATGAATTATCATTTTCTCTTTTTGATCCACGTAATACACAATGTGAACTATAAATTCAATGGATAATTCATTTAGCAAATCAATTGCCAGATGATTTTGTTGACCCTAAAAGAGTGACTAAGTCACGTATACCAGCTATGTATGCTCCGATTAAATTTGATGTCATGAAAGAACAAACTCTAATTGCTAATGAGTCTAACTTACGCTTAAAGCGTAGTAGGCAAGTAAGTTCCAAAGATTAAATGGTAATAAATGAGCTATATTTTATGATAGTCTGATCGAGGAATCAATAATTATGAAAATATCTAGAAGAGATTAAATGGTCTCCAACAGATACATTGACATGACGCAAGTACCTAACAATAAAGAGATCTCAATAGATTATGTCATATCTGGTAATAAATGGAACTGTAATTAAATCGACGTCGTTAATATATTTGCATACAATATAGCACTAGAGATTTTATTTGATGATGTGGATAATGAATCATTGTCAATTGGACAAAGAAATGATTGGCCAACATGAGAGAGGCAATTGAGTCGAAACTAAAAATCTCTTTTAAAAAAGAGAAGTATTTGGGCCTATAGCTCGTACATTGAAATATATAAAGCTCGTAGATATAAATGAGCCTTTGTGAGAAAGAGAAATCAAAAGGAGAAATCATGGGATATAAGCTCATTTGGTTGCACAAGGATTCTCACAAAGACATGAAATTGAATGAGGAAAATATATTCTTCGGTGGTGGATGCAATACTTTTAGATATTCTGGCAATAAATGAAATGATTTAGTTTCATCTAATTGATGTTGTTACATCTTATTTGTGTGAGCCTCTTGATAAAAACATTTACATGAAGCTTCTAAAAGGATTTAGTCTGTCAGAAGCAGTTAATTCAAGTTCTCGAGAATATTATTCAACCATATTAAATATATCTTTTATGGATTGAAAGATTTAGGCGTATTTGATATAATCGCCTCATTGAATACTTATTAGCATAATGTTATATGAATTGTTCAATTTCCCCGAGCATTTTGATTAAGTGGATTAGTTCTGAATTTTTTATTATTGTCGATGATTTGAATATAGTTGAGACTCGTGAAGAGATCTCCTCAAATCCTTGTGCATCAATCGACATACAGAAAAATGTTGAAAGAGACTTTACATGAATAATGCATATTCATTGATCACCCTTATGGTTGTTAGGTCTCTTAGTGTAAACAAAGATTTTTTCTGTCTCAAGAAAAGGGTAATGATATTCTTAGTCTAAAAGCACAATATATACATTATTTGATCTAGAAGTATCGTATCTTAGCTGGTCCAGGAATATTATTTAAGTGCTACGAGATCATTACCTTTAAATAATTATTATGCATGAGGCAAAACCGAAATATGTGTTTTGCTAAATATATCCTGAAGATATGTGAATGTTTTTCACAAGATAAAATGCAAACTATCTTGTAAAGAGATAATACAAAATTTATATCTCAAGGTGGGTATATCAAATATGATAAAACAAAACATATTTCTTCAAGTTTCGTCCCTCATGATTTTTAGATGAATATTATTCAATGAATCATTTCAAGCAATGACTTGGAAGATTTATCCACTAGTGCATGATCTACTTCAACATTTGAAGTTTGTATTCAATATTGAATTATGAAGATTCAAAGGTCTTATGTGATATTTTCATGAGGGGAGTAAATACGCGTTGCACTCTTTTTTCCTTAACCGAGGTTTTGTCCCAATGGTTTTTCCTAGTAAGGTTTTTAATGAGGCAACATGTTATGCGTATCAAAGATGTGTGTACTCTTTTTCCTTCACTAAGAATTTTTTTCCCATAGGGTTTTTAGCTTAGTAAGGTTTTAACGAGGCGCATTATCTCCATGGATATCCAAGGGGGAGTGTTATGAATATATTTATTTATGATGGATATTCATATATTAAGTTAAAGTTTAATGGGCTTTATTATTAGGGTTTAATACCCATTAGAATTAGGGTTTCCATCTTATGCCTATAAATATAGACTTTTGGCCAAAGTTTTATACACAACCCTACTTTGAGAATATAATACAAATCTCTCTTTTGTCTCTCATCTTTATTCTCTTATTTTATTCTTGTTCTTTACTTTATTCACAACATATTTCACATTTTAAATTTCCCTTATTCTGAAAATCAACGTATATAATAAAATATACTAATTTTAATTTAGTTCAAATTTTAATATTAAAATATTCACTCAACATGAAAATAATAAAAAATATTTTCTATTTTTATTAAAAATGAAGAGAGCTATTTGGGAAAAAAATTATAAAGAGGATTATTTGTAATTTTTTTATTTTTATTCAATAGTATTAAAATGTATTTAAAAACTAAAAAATTATTATGAATAACTTCATTTACGAAAATAAATATTATTTTATATAAAAACCGATATTATTTATTGCGCAATGTACTGATATAATCATAAAACATGATAATTTATTGACAACTACTATCACAAATTAAATACTATAAATTTGAGATAATTAATGGCCCGTGTTGATATAAAAAAAAATATGATACTAAATTTTTGTTGATAATTAAATTAAAGTTTAAGCTTTAAATATTACACGCTTACTTTTTATATTATTTGAAGTCGTTATTTTTATTTTATAATATATCTATCGATAATCTAAAAATATAGAAAACTTTAATTTTCCATGTCTCCCTCATGTAAGACTTTATAACCAAAACAATTTTGTAGTTGAAAGAGACTTAAATCTGTAAAAAGCTAATTTATAATTAATGCATAATCCTGGAACGAAAAAATGTTGGCCCTTAGGTGGCACATTGTTGGTAATTGTTGAATTGAATTTTCAATGAACTTGAAAACAATATTTATTAATTAATTTATATTAAATGTTTTAAAAATAATTATTATATATTATTAACAGATTAAAACTAAGATTTATTAAATTTTTAATTTAATAAAAAAACTAAAATTAATTAACAAATACTAGTTTTTGAACAAACAACAATTTCTATCTTGTATGAACAACTGATCAATCTCAACAACTTCATTAAAGGTTAAACAGGTAAATAAATTAGAAACTTTGGGCTTTTATTGTACAGGTCAGCAAGAAAAGGAAATACATTTCACTTTGACTTTAATCATATAATTGATGGAGTGCTGCTCTTATTTTCATTCTTCAAAGCTTAGTTACAGTCATTTCAATGGCAAACCAACGAACTCTGGCAATGATTTTCCTTCTCTTTCCTATCATTTCGCTCTAATTTTGCTACCCTTTTTCAGTGACGCTCAAACCGTCGTCGGTAATATAAAAACCGGCGCTTCTCTTATCGCCGCCGAAGACAACAACTCTTCATGGATTTCACCTTCCGGCGATTTCGCTTTCGGTTTCCACCAACTAAACACCAACCAAAACCTCTTCTTGCTCGCCATTTGGTACAACAAGATCCCAGAAAAAACTCTGGTTTGGTACGCCAATGGCGACAGTCCTTCACCCAGTGGATCAAAGTTACAACTTTATGCGGATAAAGGGCTTGTACTTAGTTCCCCCAAAGGTGAACAGCTATGGAGTTCAAAGATCAGAGATGGAGCTCTCGTTAATGGCGGTTTAATGGATGATAGTGGGAATTTCATGGTTTTAGGAAGCAATTCTACCACGCTTTGGGAGAGCTTTAAATTTCCTGTTGATACTCTTTTGCCGACGCAGGTTTTGGATAAAGGAATGGTGGTTTCAGCTAAGCAATCGGAGACAAGTTTTGCAACGGGGAAATTTCGATTGGTTTTTCAATCTGATGGTAATATTGTTTTAATGACAATAAACTTGCCTAGTGAACATCTTAATGAGCCTTATTATGCAACTGATACGGTTGCCGGTGTTTCATCGAGTCCTGGTGTTCAGTTTGTTTTCAATGAAACAGGGTACTTGTTTGTTTCCCGAGAAAATGGAGAAAATCAAGTTTTAACACCGAGAATAACAGCCTCGGCTAAAGACTTTTATTTCCGAGCAACCCTTGGTTCGGATGGCATTTTCGCGTTGTATTCGCATCCTAAATCGGCTTCGAAAGCAGGCGTTGCGAAATGGACTAGTTTATGGTTCGTGCCGGATAATATCTGCACGGCGATGTCGGTCACTACTAGTAGTGGTGTGTGCGGTTTCAATAGTATTTGCAGTCTCGAGGCCGACGGAAGACCGAAATGTTTGTGTCCGAAAGGGTATACGTTGATTGATCCGAACAACGAATCCGGCGATTGTAAACCGAATTTCACACTCAGTTGTGATGTTGAACAACCAGAACCAGGAGTACATGTTGAAGACTTGTATGACTTTGAAGTGCTTATAAATGTGGATTGGCCATTAGCTGATTATGCACTCTTAGAGCCTTTTACTGAAAACCAATGCCGGAATTCTTGCTTGCATGATTGTATGTGCTCGGTCGCGATCTTCCGACTCGATGACAAGTGTTGGAAGAAAAAGATGCCGTTGTCGAACGGACGAGTCGATCCCGGTCTCGATGGAGGAGAGGCTCTTATTAAAATTCGAAAAGGCCTTAACATTTCACGTTATAATCATTAATTTTATAAGACTATTTAGACTTTGTATTGTATCATTATCACATATTACTCATTATATTTTATGTTTGATTGGATTCAACAAGAAAGAAAAGGGAAGAGTTTGAAAGTTACTATACTTAGAATTGCTTGGAGAGATTAAAATTACTTGATTACAGGAAATATACATACATAGGTAACAATTTAGCTAGTTGTTGAATCTTAGTTGATCTTTTTAATTGTTTTGTACAAAATTATTGATTGTAGTATTCTCTTTAGGAGGTTTTTGGATGAAAAAGTACTATTTATCCAAAAAAAAATCCAAGTATTATAAATATATAGACTCCATAATATATTATAAACTCCATTAATTTTTTTATTAAAATCTACTCTCAACATTCCTATCCACTTCATGGCCAGAATTATGGACCGACTCTACTCCCAACATTCAAGCAATTGCATAGAAAAACAAAAAATTGTTTTCATAAAAACAATTGATTGAAGCATGGGTAGTTCCGGAAAAAACCCTTAAAAAAAAGTCTAAAATAAGCCTTAATCGGTTTACCCGGTCATATTGTGCACATAAAACTATATACACAAATTCTTACAAAAACTGTAAGAAAAACGGTACATACATAAATTAATACAAAAATAGTAAAAATTTGTGTTTGTACACAATTCCTTACAAAGTATACAAAACGGCTTACGAAAACCGTAAGAAAAAAAGTATGTACACAAATCCTTACCACTTCAAAACCATGGGCTAAAGGAGGCTTCCAAAGGTAAGGATTTGTGTACATACACAATTTCCTACAAGAATACACAATATGGTACGAAAACGGTAAGGATTTGTGTTTGTACACAATTCCTTACAAAGTATACACAACGGCCTACGAAAACTATAAGAAAAAAGGTATGTACACAAATCCTTACAACTTCAAACCATGAGCTCAAGGAGGCTTCCAAGGGTAAGGATTTGTGTATATACACAATTTCCTACAAGAATACACAATATGGCACGAAAACGGTAAGGATTTGTGTTTGTACACAAATCCTTACAAAGTATACACAACGGCTTACGAAAACCGTAAGAAAAAAGGTATGTACACAAATCCTTACGACTTCAAAATCATGAGCTAAAAGAGGCATCCAAGGGTAAGGATTTGTGTACATACACAATTTCCTACAAGAATACACAATATGACACCAAAATGGTAAGGATTTATGTTTATACACAATATGGCACCAAAATGGTAAAGATTTATGTTTGTACACAATTCCTTACAAATTATACACAACGGCTTACAAAAATCGTAGTAAATTATGTATGTACACAAAACCTTACCTTTGGATGGCTCCTTTAGCTCATGGTGAGAAGTTGTAAGGAATTGTGTACATACTTTTTTCCTTACGGTTTTTGTAAGCCATTGTATATACTTTATAAGGAATTGTGTACAATATTTATTCGTATATTTTTTATTCGAATATTTTTTATTCGAATATTTTTATTTGAATATTTATTATACGAATATTTTTATTCGAGTATTTTTATTTGAATAGTTATTATATGAATATTTTTATTCGTATATTTTTTATTCAAATATTTTTATTCAAGTATTTTTATTCGTATACTTTTTATTTGAATATTTTTATTCGAATATTTATTATATGAATATTTTTATTCGTATATTTATTATACGGATATTTTTATTCGAATATTTTTTATCAAAAATTTTTATTCGAATATTTATTATACGAATATTTTTATTTGTATATTTTTTATTCGAATATATTTTTCCAATATTTATTATATGAATATTTTTATTCAAATATTTATTATACGGATATTTTTATTTGAATATTTTTTATTCGAATATTTTTATTTCAATATTTATTATATGAATATTTTTATTCGAATATTTTTATTCAAAAATTTTTATTCGAATATTTATTATACGAATATTTTTATTTGTATATTTTTTATTCAAATATTTGTATTCCAATATTTATTATATGAATATTTTTATTCGAATATTTATTATACGGATATCTTTATTCGAATATTTTTTATTCGAATATTTTTATTCAAAAATTTTTATTCTAATATTTATTATACGAATATTTTTATTTGTATATTTTTTATTCAATTATTTTTATTTCAATATTTATTATATGAATATTTTTATTCAAATATTTATTATACAAATATTTCTATTCAAATATTTTTATTCAAATATTTTTTATTCGAATATTTTTATTCAAATATTTATTATATGAATATTTTTATTCTAATATTTATGAAGAATACTTTTATTTGAATATTTATTATACAGATATTTTTATTCGTATATTTTTTATTCGAATATTTTTATTCGAGTATTTTTATTCAAATATTTATTATATGAATATTTTTATTTGAATATCTTTTTATACGAATATTTTTATTCGTATATATTTTATTAGAATCTTTTGATTTGAATATTTTATTCGAATATTTATTATTCGAATATTTTTATTTAAATATTTATAATATTTTTATTCGAATATTTATTATATAAATATTTTTATTCATATATTTTTTATTCAAATATATAAAAATAAATTAGATAACTATTATTTATAAAAATAAAAAAAAAAAGGGTTTATGTTAACCGGTTCCCATTTCTCCTGTTAGAGGGGATCTTTTTAAGCTCCATTAAATGAGTTTTTTTAACCCCACCCTTGAAGCATGGAATAGGATGTAGAGCAAGAAAAATGGTGGTTTAAGCTTAACAACTAGCTTGACCCATAGGCCATAGCTCCCTATTTCTTCAACCTCCCTATCAATTCTTCTCTTTCTTATCCAGCAAGTATCCCTTCTGTTTTCTTTATTAATCCTGTTTTAGGGAGTTGGATTTTGTCTTTTTCAGTCCAAAATCCAAAACCCGCCCAGAATATATCGACCCCCTTTTTAGCTGTGAAGGAAATTGAGAGATAGAGAGAAACATTCCATGGATTCTCAGGTTATGGTGGCGCTTGCTCTCTCTCTTGTCGGTGGATTCAGTACTTCTCTAGGTCAGTTTACAGTCTTCTTCTTCATCTATATTTCTCCATACCGTATTTCTCTAATGACCTTGATTTTAACTGTGTTTTTGGGTAAATCTCTTTCATGTGAGATAACATTTTTCTTCATTTTTTGAAGTCCATTCATCACACCTAAAGTTCTCTAATGCTTGTATCTTGAATTTTATCCATACAAAAATGCGATGGACTTGTGTTAACTGCTAAAGTTCCAATCCTTCGAAATCATAATATGAATGGACATTGTTGGCAGTGTGGGTGTATCGTTTAACAAGAAAATTTCAGGATAAGAAGAATTTCCAATTTTAATAGTGGAAGTCAGATATGTTTGAAAAGATGAAGCTGGAGCGCGGTAGCTTTCTATGTTGCTTATATCTTTATAGAGATTTCGAAAGTGACATTTACTGGTCTTGGTGTTGTAGGATGAGAAATAATGTTAGAGACCATAAACCCTGTTTATTGCAGGGAAGCCTTGCTGTCTTGTGTTAAATGGAGAAAAGAGATAGATAAGTGATTGTGGTTACATGTAACATTAGCCTCTAGCATTTCTAATTAATAGCCTGTTCGGATTAAAAGCCTCCAATATCTTATAGAAAAGGTTGTGGCTTGTTGTGCTCAACTACTGCTTTTGGTTGGAAAGTATAGAAATGATTATTGCTTCAAATAGTTATGCAGAAAGCGCACACCGTTGCATCTTTGCTACCCCTTTTGTCACCACTTGTTTCACTAATGACCTTGATTTCATTATTGAAGGTAGTCTTAAATTGCTTATTGTTGGATACTTGTCTCAAACTTGTTTAGTTTACAACATAATGACGTTGTACTGAAAAGTTTTGTAGATAAGCCAAATGCTTAAAGCACAAAACAATATGTTATTATCTTGAAATGTATTCCATCATTCTTTCCATTGTTTTCTTTTCTTCATTACTTATTTGTTCATTTACATACAATTAACAGTGTGCAACTATTTCCTGAAAAGTTCTGTAATTTATTCTAACAGATTGTCTTCCGTTTTGGAACAGGTGCTCTTTTCGTAATTCTTAATCAAGCTCCCAATTTGAAAATGCTTGGGCTTTTACAGGTAATCCTTCATCCAAATATCAGTTATTGGTATTTTCTTGTGGGTATTTTTAATGCTAAGATTTTCAATGCTAAAGTTCAACTGTTGGATTCTTTGATTACTAACTTTTGCATAATGCTAACAATTACATATTTAATGGTTTTTTCTATTTTATTTTCAAAGTAGATTGATGCTCTTTTTAAAGATTTCAATTCGTCAACAGATAAAAGGCTTTTTAACAATTTTAACAGTTCTATGATTAAAAATATACTTTTACTAGCATAGAGATAGTGTAGTCAAGATTAAAAGTTCTAAAATAGTCTAGTCTGAATACATTAATTTTGTCCTAGCTATGTACCATTTTCAATAAAAATAAGTGATATCCAAAATAACTTAATCAAACTCACTGGGGGGGGGGGGGGGGGGCATCTTGTTTAGTAAAGAATTAGTTGTTAAAAAGGATAATATCCATGAATATTTCTCGGTGTGATTCTATTTGCTTAGTTGCTTATTTTCCCCTTTTGTCTTTGTAAGCTTTATTTTCTGAAAGTTAGTAAAAAAATTGTCAAGTTTGTATCTATTTAATCCAAGGATGCTAGGTAAAATTTTAAAGAAATAGATAGATTATATGCTGATATCGTCTCATGCCTGGGTGTGTCCTTCATGCAGGGTTTTGCTGCTGGTCTGATGTTGAGCATATCGTTCCTTGATTTAGCTCATAATGCTATAAACTCAATTGGGTTCTTGAAAGGCAACCTCTGGGTTAGCTATATTTTATCAGTTTCATTCTAGTTGTCATGCACTGCCTTTCTAGTTCATGGTTCATTTATGTTTTCTCGGTATCTAGTATTTCTTTCTGCAACAATGCAGTTTTTTGGTGGTGTTATCTTCTTTGCTGTGGTTGCCAATTTTATACCTGAGCCAACTCTACCTCAAAGTTCTGAGTTGAAAAGAAAAAAGGTTTGGATGATTTTTTGTGTGTTATATTACTGAATGATTGTTCAATTTTTTTATTCATGTGATGCATCTATATCTAAACCACAAATTATCGAAATATTCGTTGACTGTTTGATAATGCATTGGAGAGCAGAAAAGTGATGATAAAGGGGGAAAAGATATGATG
The DNA here is from genome assembly GCA_035048815.1 of Abelmoschus esculentus. NCBI lineage: Eukaryota > Viridiplantae > Streptophyta > Magnoliopsida > Malvales > Malvaceae > Abelmoschus > Abelmoschus esculentus. The sequence continues at coordinate 11,143,152 of JAUCBN010000007.1, read as the reverse complement.
AAAAAGCATCGACGCCAGGTTTTTTTTAGTGGAATTATTACTGCAATAGGTAAAGCTGTCTTGTAGTGATTTTTTTTTTTTTTGGGGGGGGGGGGGTATTTTGTTTACAAACCAAATATATTTGGGTATCTGATTTAGATTTTTGGAAATTTTAGTATTTTTTTAATATTCATTTTAACTCTTTGCACAAAATGAAAATTGTTTGAATATTTCATTTCTGTTTCTCCACTATTTATATCGTTCTGATTTTTCCCCTCTACATATAATGTTCGTATTTTTTTTGGTTTTGCTTAGTGCCTTTTTCCTCACTGCAAGAAGTGCTCATATCAGTTTGATTGACTGAGTTTTTATTTTATGAATGGCAGGCATAAGCTTGCATAATTTTCCGGAGGGCATGGCAGTTTTCCTTGGATCCATGAAGGTAGGCATCCCCAACCTGCATTATCATGAAAACAACCATTGTTTTCAAATAGTTGTTTGAAATGATTGTTTTCATTATTATGCACCTTTATTATTCGATGATTTTTCAATGATTCTAGATTAATGATGTGCCAAGGATGGTGATTGAACTATTCTTTATTTTAGATTTCAGTTACAGCAATTAAGAACAACTATTCCTTCACTTGCTTGCTTGCTTTTTTGTGAGTGGATTGGTTCTTAAGCCTACTAGTGGATCTCTTATTCTTGCCTAATGTTTGTCTTGTAGGGACTTCGTGTTGGTCTTAATTTGGCTTTGGCCATTGCTTTGCATAACATCCCAGAGGTACATATTCTCATAATACATATATATATATATATATATTGAATTTGACCCAAAGTAATCAAATTTTAGTAATCGTCTCACAGTTTAACTAGTTCAAAATAAGTTGTTTTCTCATACTACACACACACACACATATACATATACATATATATATATATATATATATATATAATTTAGCATTTTAGGATAACAATGAGCATTTTGGTTGATTCATGATTGTATTATGACCGACTTATCAACTACCGAAGCAAGCTTTATATCCCATAACTGATAAATATATATGTAATAGATTAAGTATTTTGTTTCTTGAAACTTCTTTGTCTTCATTTTATAGGGTGTTGCTGTCGCCCTTCCAGTTTACTTTGCTACGCAAAGGTGAGAACTTTTATGAGACTCTGGTCAATTCAACTTCTTGAAATACAGGTTCATTGGACAATCATATGGTGTGGGCGCTAACCATTGTGAGATTGTTGGTTGAGCTATTTGTTATTCCAATTTCAACTGCACAAATGAAATCGAACTTATCGGTATGATGAAGCTGTTAACTAGTTTGTTTGTATTATTTGTCAGCAAGTGGCAGGCTTTCAAATTGGCAACTCTCTCTGGTTTTGCGGAGCCACTTGGTGTTGTAATTGTTGGTAAGTGGACCGCCTTTTCTCAAAGTAGAGCAAAACAATTAAAATTTTGTTAAATAATAAAAGTAAAACTTCTTTTGAATGAGTTTAATGTTTATATTCTACCGGAAATGTAAATATTCATTATAAGCTGCAATAAAGTGAACCTGGTGGAGGTCCATAGACTAAAAATGCTGCCTCTTCCATCTGTGTAGGTCTCCATTTAGGTCTGAGTAGAACATGTACTGGCGTAGTTTACGGGGAATTTGGAGCTTATTTGCTTTCTAGATTTTCTTTATCGATGTCAGATTATTTCACCTTGTTCATTTGTCTTTTTCTTCTACCGCAGCTTATCTATTCCCGAGCAGCTTAAGTCCTGAAATTCTCGAGGGCTTGTTAGGATCAGGTTTGTTTATCATCAATCACATGTATTGGACCTGATTCTGGAAAAAGAATATAATTTCCCTTGCTGTATGTTATCATCTAATGAAAATCTCTTGCTCTAAATCTATGCCAAAATTTCAGTTGGTGGGGTGATGGCCTTCCTAACATTGCATGAAATGCTGCCATTGGCATTCGATTACGCGGGGCAGAAGCAAGCTGTCAAGTCTGTTTTCTTCGGAATGGCTTTCATGTCTGCAAGGTAATAAAATCTATAGCGAAACAGTTTTATGTTTCAAGAAACATTTGAAAAAGCTTGTAATTTTCATTTCTTAGCTCATATAAACCTATGCAGTTCGATTCTCATTATCGCATTGAATGGAAAAAACAAGCCGATTTTCCAGTTCGTTTCAAACTTTAACATCCGTCTTCTATGTTTTTGTGTTCAGCCTCTACTTTCTGGAACTAAGCTTGCCCAAGGAGATTAGCTTGTAGCCTGTTTCCATGAACATATCGACACAATTGTTGTAAACTTCTGAAACCACGATGTCTTATTTTTAGCAACATGTACACAGTATCCATTGGTTCCTTTAACAATTGAGAAGGGAGGGGGCAAAAATTCCTAGACTGCAAATGTTCAATTTCAGGAGTTGTGATATCTGATTTTTACTGGAACTTATGTTTATTAGATTGGATTACTCATCCCGGTAGGCTCGGCTTAAATTAACACGGAACTAGACAGTAGACAAGGGGTTTTGTTGGGGAAATTCGGGACCTGTAGTGAATAATTGGAGTTTTCACTCCACAAAGATTGTTATGCCTGAATTGTAAGGAAAAGCAAAGTACACTCGTATAAATAATAATAGAGACCGCAAAAATATTCGAATGCCTTTTTATCTAAAGTATTGGCCTGCAGATGCATAGAGACTAGAGAGTAACATCTGTGTTTTGCTTGCTTGCTTGCTTGGTCAAGAATGGATGATCTTCCTTTGCCAAAACTATTTTTTCAGGTAGAAAATATAGCATATTAGACTATTAGTTCGAAGTAACTTCAAAAGTTTTGTATAGGTATACGGTGTAAATGTGCTTAATTAAGTCAAATTTGAGTTTATTTCAAGACGAATTTAAAATTTAGATAACATTATTTATCAAATAATAAATTTTGAGTTTCAACTTTTGACTATTTTAAACTCAATTTCATTACAATACAAGCCTTTACATGTGTTTGGGGGGGGGGGTGTTTATTTCATTTTAATATTTTTCTTATTATCTGTACTCACAAGTTTTTTTTTCAGTACCGGGTATAATCTTATTGTAATATTTATTTATTTTTCAATAATTTGATAAGACGTACATACTTATAGATAAAATATTTGAATTTAAATCTTATAAAAAACAATAATATTTTTATGTTTATTAAAACTATCGAAGGATTTAGTTATAATCTGAACTTCGACTGATCGATATAAAATTAGTTCTCTTTACAAATGATAAAAAAACAATGGAAATACTAAATAAAAAATAAAGAATTTAAAAACTATTTGATTCAATCCGATGTGATCATGATTTTACTCTACCATTAGGTTCTTGGTTCTAAGTCCTCACTAACCTCAACTGAAACCAACTTCCTCAAAGAGAGCCTATGGGAGGGTCTAGGGTGACTGTCGATTTTTTTCCCAACCAAATCACGTGTTTCCATATGTCTGCCTGACACCAACGCTCTTTAGGATGTCATCTGCCAAATTGGTTCCATTTTGGTTAAACCAATACTCCGAAATTCAATATATATTTTAAATCAACTCATAAAATCTAAAGTCGAATTGTAATTTTTTTTAATGTAATAAAGTTTTTTATGAAAATTTTTTTGATATATATGTTTAAAATTTAGATTATATAATATTATTATTTTAGTACATTAATCAAAATTATAATATCTAAATTCTAAATTTTAAGTCTAAAAATACATAATCTAAGTAAGTTTAATCACAGTATAAACCTGAAACTTCAAGTTTATTAATATAATTTTTTCTTCGTAATTGGTAATATAATCCAAAACTTTTAGATTAGCTCGTTGGAACAAATCTCATCTGTTTTCCGCCTAATTTGAGGACTTATAAAACAAATTGTAAATACTATATTAATATAATATTAAAAGTAAAATTGAAATAAAGAATAGAACTCGAATTGATATGAATATAATTTGTTATATTAATATTTGTAATTCTTAAACGTTTTCGCTTCTGTAAAATTAAAAATATGATTGTTTAAACAAATATATTCTTATGTTTTTTATATTTTGTACTATAAATAATACAAATCGAATTAAATATTTTATTATATTTAAAATAATACATATGGTAGAGTTATTGGGGTTGTAAATTAAAGGTAAAATCCAAGGGAAAGCATTAAACTATCTTATCTTATACCGCGAAACACGCTATCATTTCCCTCCCCATCTAATTTTAACGGACTTTGCGTGTTTCTCAAACTACTACTAATTAATAATACTAAACAATAATGTTTTTTATAATTATTAATATTAAAATATTTAATTAATTAATTTATGTTGAATATTGTATAATTTTATAAAAAGAATTTCATTTTGATTTAAATAATTTTATTTATAATATTAAAATTCAAATCATTAATATTATTTAAAGGTATTTGACAAAAAATTAATTTACTAATGAAATAAAAAACTTTATATCAAATAAAGAATTAAAATTTAGTTACTCATAAATTTAATTAATTATTGTAACCTATAATAATAGTAATAGAGATAAAGAGTTGTTAGTTTAAAATTAAAAGTGATTAATGTCGGCTCTTTAATCTGCTCTTTATTTCCAAAGATTAATCTCTCTTTATTTACTTTTTTTTTTCATTTGGAGGAGAAGAGAAAACTCAAGGGGAGGAAGGGGAGTATTCTCGTTGGAAGGGAATACAAGAAAACAACGATGAATAATTTAATTAACTGATTAAATATATTTTTTCACATTTAATATTTAACGAAAAAATAATTTTATTAAATTATAATTGAGTAAACTACATAAATGGTCCACCTACTATGACCTAATTCTTTACTAAATTCTTTGGTTTTGAGAGGTTACAAATAGTTTTTTTTTTACCAATCTGACTAATAAATTTATCCAATTCTATTAAAAATAAACGATTGATGACATGCTAATTAATAAAATATATATAAAAATATATTTAACCCTCGATATTTATATTTCATTTTAATTTAGGTTTAAATTTAAAATTTTAACACTCAACATTTGAATATTGTAATATTCTAGTCTCTTAAATTTATTACCAAATTAAAATAAAATGTAAAGGTTAAATCTATTATTATATAGATTTTATTATTTGTCATGAGATTAGTCACTAAACTTATTTGTAACTTCTTATAGTCATGAGATTCAATAAAGAATTGAATCATAATCGTAGGATCATTTATATAATTTACCCATTATAATAACATAATTTATTCTTTTGCTGTACCAATTTAGATTCAAATTGTATACATGTATTTATAACTCGATTCAAATGTTTTTTAAATATGTTTCATGTCATATTAAAATTAAACTTAGGATAATTATTTTATGTACTATTAATTTTTTTCCCGTAAGTGGATATTAAATGCTACCACATGTCCCTTTCATGGATCCTAAACACTAACCTCTAAATTGTAAACCTTATATTTTAAACTTTAAAGCATAAAATATTTTCTCAAACCTTAAAATATAATCATAAATACTAAAACTCTAATCTTAAACCTTAAAAATTAAATTCATAAAAATTATTTTTTTCATCACCAATATATAAAATTTTCTCTTAAAACTTAACGCCTAAATTGACATACAGGCTAATAGAAGAGCCTAATTGATAAAATATTAATTACTTTGAAGATTCTACTAGAAACTTTTGAAGCTTGGGGGCAATTTAGAATCTGGGAGATGATATGGGGATGTTTAGTGGTATTAATCCCTTTTCTAATTTTAAATGTTTTATAGCTTTATATATTTCAGTCACTTCTACTTATCTCTCTGTAGATCACTCCCTCAATTTTCCCGAGAAAATCTCGCATTTTCTCAACCGAGAGAGAACAGGGAAATCGTATAGTGAGGTGGTCTTCTTCAGTTTCCAGAGTAAAAAATCAACTGGAAAAGTAAGCTTTTCTCGATATTTATTCATTGATCGGCTTAGACTAAGTTCCAACGGTAAGGCTTCTTCTCTTTTCTTCCTCATTTCCCTCCATCTTCTCGGCAGCCAAATGTTGAAACTAATCAATTTGTTTTACACGTTGCATTTACTTTAAAGATTTGCTAACACATAGCACGTTTTTGTCGTAATAACCGAATCTCACCGTTTCACATCACTTGTTCTTTTAGAGAAAGTATTAAATTTTGCATTTTCTGGTCTTTCTTTATTACATTTGTGTAGGAATCTTTCTCGAATGCTAGAAGACTGAAATTTTCTAAAAGCTTGTGAAAATTGAGGATATCAGGTCTGCATTTGGATTTTTTTTTCTTCTTAATTTTACCTTTATCGCCTGTTTTTATTAAGTATTACAATTTTGAGATGTGAATTTGAAGGCTTTTGGTGCTTTTCTTTTTAGCTAGATTAGTTGGGTTCTTGAAAATGAGTTGGAATCCGAACATGGAAGTTCATTACATCAACAGTACCTACCCTTATAATAGTGCTGGCAGCTTTATGGAATATTTTGAAGGTCTTACATATCAACATGTCAATTTCATTTTTGACGGTACTTCCCATCTTCAGGTACCATTTATTATCAAATTTGTCCCTTTTTTATTTACTGAAAAGATTTCCTTTATTTTCTGGATAATTTTATCGTAATTGATCCATTGTGGTGTCTTATTCTTAGTATGTTTCATTTGAAGGATTTGGATCATAGCCTTTGTATTGTATATTAGATGTTTTATTGTAAATGAATTGCTGCAATTGGTCACTTCCAAAAGTGGATTTTCCATCTGCAGGAGAGTGTGTACCCATCGATGACTACAAGCTTTTACAAGTTTGGATTATCTGATTCTGCCAATAATATTTCATATTATGATCATAGTCGTAGTTACGATGGGGGTAACCATGAACTGTGCCTTGAAGAATATAGAAGGGCATCGGAGAATTCTTCATCAATGAGGAATGAACAGACTGCAGCAATGAATGTGGAGTGGGAAGGAAATGCAAACACAACCTCTCGAGAAAACCCCGTAGATTGTAAGTTTTCTGTTATGCTTTGGTGATGTCTATATTGTAACATGTTGCAATATACAATCCGGCCAAACATTATGTCAATGGCATATTTTAACATGGCTTAACTGTCAAATTAAGGATTTGATATATTCATATGATTATTTGTGTGTGAAGAAATGTGAATGCTGAAATATGAACTAGGAATGATTGACATCTTAAGAATAACAACAAGTCAACTTGATCAAGTCCTTTGAAATTTTGCTGCTTACAGCAGCACTGATCTTGACATGGGTCTTCTGTAGGTAAACTGAGATTGATTGAACTGAAGATCTCAGGCTTTGTCCAATTGAAATTTTGGCTTGTTTAGTAAAACTTGAATCTTGAATTTTGAGCTTTTGTTGCAATTTGAGTTCAATTACTAGTTTTGTGTGTCTTAGTTGTTTACAGCAGCAATAGAATTGACAGCCACTTATGAGTATGCTCTCTGTTGCATGTCTTTTATTATTTGGTGAATAGTTGTTCCAAGAATTGATTGACTGAGATGAAGTAATGTGGCATACCAGAATTAGTTGGTATGATTTATTAAAACAGAAGTTGGTTGGAGCTTTATTAATATACATTTCTAATTATATAATTAATCACAACTTTTCATTTTCATTTGATTGGATAGCACCTACTTTTACTTAACTTCATTTATGCGAGATTTGTTTTGAAATTTTTTCCTTGTACCAATGTTCCCCTCCCCAATATATTATAGGTCCCCGGAGGCAACAAAATTCTCATGATTATCAGGTTTCTCTCCCTCCCTCCCTCCCTATCTGTCTCTTTACACAATATATGAATTTTCATTCAGATTCATGGTTCAAAAAATTAAATGTTTCACAACTTTGTTAAATTATGCAGGTCATTTGGCAAGATGGTGTGGATCCTGACAATATGACTTATGAGGTTAGACAAAAAGCTTCTTAATTTTCTTTTCTTGGTTAATATTGGAATCACTTAACGTCCCTTAAGTTCAATGAATTCTGTAGAAAGTTGGAATATTGTTTGTTCATATATATATATATATATATATTTTAATTTAATATTAACTTTTTCTTATTTATCCCTGTTTGGTTGTTCTTTTGAGCAAAAACTTTCTTCCTCCAAATGGTTATTTTGATCCATGTAATTCAAAATTTCGTGCATACCAGGCTAGAATTACTACATTTTTGTGTAGGCAATCACTCTTCTTTTCTAAGCTCACGATTGGCTGTTGTCACTCGGGGAAAAGTATGGAAGCAGTCAGGATGAGAGAGTTATGGCCTGAAAATTGTTACTTAATTTGAATGGTTTAAAACATTATAGTTAAGTCCTTATATCTTTTACAGTAATGCAACAGCAAATATCCGTTTCACAGGAGTAATTCCGCAGGGGCTTATATTATTATAATATTTATTTCAGTTTTTTTTATATAAATATTAGAGATATTTTGGATGGCTAGGATTGCGTCTTCTTTCCTACTCATTTGTTCAGCCTTATTTCATTTGATTACTGTTGTTTTTCTTCTTAATCACGTGCACAACAAATAAATATTGAATAAAACTTATTCAGTCATTCTAATACATTTCTCAGAAAATTTGAGTTGTATATCTGTGAATTTTTACCCATTTCTTTATTTTTGATTAATCGTTTCTGATTATGTTTCACTTTAGGAATTACTTGAATTAGGCGAGACTGTTGGAACTCAAAATCGAGGTCTTTCCGAAGAACTTATTTCTTTGCTTCCAGTTTCAAAATACAAGTGCAGCTTATTCTCAAGGAAGAAATCAAGGAATGAGAGGTATTTCATCTGCTTTCTTCACGTAGTCTCTGTTAAAATTTGATTCCATTTACTCACTGCTGGTCATGTTCTTCAACGGACTTTTAATTTGCAATACACAGCCCTAGTTCTTTTTAGTGTTTTTGATGTATTATTTTGCTGGCTTTTTAGCACTTGCTTTGCATATACCAGAAATCTATCGAGATTTAAGATCTGTCATTGAATTCTCCTTTCCATGAATCAACTGTCTCGTACTCTCGTATAATATTGTTGGTTCTTTCTTAAATAGAGCATTGAGAATCTTTAAAATGGTTTGGTAATTACAATAATCGATTCAATTTACTTGATATGGTGCTTTGAGACTTGAGAGTGTCCACCGGTCTATTGGCTTTCATGGTTAAACTTCAAAATAACTAATCTTTTCAGTTTGAAAGAGATAAACATCCAGACATTAATTATATTATTATTTGGTAAGACCAACTAGGATACTAATAGGACATTCTGATCCACTGACATCAGTAGGGAGATTTGATCTTTGAGTATCATTTTCAATATGGCACCTCCGAATTCCGATGCCATTGTATAGTAATTTGGTAAGGTCGTATAGGTAGGTTAACGACCCAGCTTTTAATCTACTCGCCTTTGGGATTTTATTCCCTGAGTCAAATCTTTCAACTTCCATATTCTTAATGGAAACGCACATTTACTTAACGGGCTTGTCTAATAAATCTAAAATGTTTTAATGTATTGAAATTGATGGCGGACAAATAGATGTGCATATGTAGCTAAATGGTTCTAGTGAGTTGGTGAAAAGGAAAGATAATAGCTGGGATGCATGACCGTCCTCTCTATGCTTAGTCCTTCCACCGTGGGCACGTTTGCACACTCACGGTTTTAGTTGTGTGAGTAATATGCATGCCATCCCTGGCACATCCTTCAAATGCTCAAGATTTTCGGCTTTTGTTTTCGATTTTCTTGCTCCTTTTCCCTCTAAAGCATTGTTCTATAAATCTCATTCTTACCATTGTTCTTATTATTTTGGATTAGATGCGTAATTTGCCAAATGGAATACAAAAGAGGCGAGAAACGGATTACCCTGCCTTGCAAACATGTCTACCATGCCAGTTGCGGTAACCGATGGCTTAGCATCAACAAGGTAAGACATTAATTGTTCCTTTTTCGATCGAATTCATGATTATATGTTGGAAGAGGGGGAAAAAAAAAACATTTAACTTCATTTACTTTAAGTAGCATTTTTATAAGCTGCTGACTGCAGTTTTACATCTCCAGGCTTGCCCCATATGTTATACTGAGGTGTTTGGCGACACACCAAAACATTGACAAATTAAACGCCAGGAACAAAAAAAAAACATTCAGACGTTTTTTTCCCCATTAATTGTCTCTCATGTTTGGGTATTTTTCTCTAATACGAAAATGTTTTATTTAGTTCTTTCTACTTTCTTGAACAGAAGAGTTGGTTAGGTTTCGCAATAAATGAAAGGTCTGAACATTGTAGAGAATATGTGGCTAATGGTTATGTTAACTAGAAAGTCTAGAGATTGTATATTCTCAGCGTTGCTTTTAGCCTTGTTCCAAGTTTTCACTATTTTTGTTTTTTCCAGCATTTTCGCAATTTTAATCGTAAAAAATAAAAGATTTTTAAATAAAAATTAAATTTTATTTTATTTTTTGATGAATGAAAATAAATGGTTAATATTACTGAGAATCTAAAAATTATATTTTTGTATAATTTGATAAAAAAATATCATAATTTTAACTTATGTATTTCTGTTGGTGGTAAACCATTTTGTTACCCTGGTAACCTATCTAGTCAAATTTTATTATGTCTCTATATTCTACGTGAACTAAAAGTAAATAAATATTAAATTTGTACCTTAAATTTAACCTAAAATAGAGATATCAAAAAAATTCTTTGAATGGATCGACAAATGTAAACATTGCGTATAATGATTATCGATTATAGATCTCAAAACTCGAAATCTATTAAACATAATGGTGACGATTCATAAATTTTGATTTTATTAATAATTTATTATCAAACATCATTATAAACATACTAATTGCATCAAATAATTATCTCTCTACATCATTCCTTCACCGAGTAGTGTATTTGTTGACCAAGATAGTGTTTGTCTTTTTCAGATTTAATTTTAAATAAATTATGATTTAATTATTCTATTAGCTTTTTATTATGTTAAATTTTAAGATTCAATTGTTATAATTTTAATTTAACATGAATCTAAGTGATTTGGATAAAAAATAATATTTATGTTAAAAGATTTGATTTTAAATATTTAATTTATTTTATCAAAATAAAAAACAATTTAATATAATTTATTTATTTTTATAATTTTAATGGGCTATATCAATGACGATGTTAATTTTTTTTATTCGATCACACAATAGAATTGACGGTTATGTGAAAATGGAGAAGAATTATTGGACCAAAATATATATTAGACCATATTTCCCGTACGTAACCCGACCCGACCGGTGAAATCGCAAGTCCAACCCAAAAGATTTGTTCTCCTTTTATTAAACGTTTGGGGGAAGATTGTGGAAATCGGGGGAAAACAGAAGCTAGAAAAGAGTTCGTTCAAAGAACGGCGAACATGGCGGCAGCGCAATACCACCACCACCATCCGGCAACGTTGGAGGAAGTCCGTACGCTTTGGATAGGGGACCTTCAGTTTTGGGTCGACGAGTCCTATCTCAACTCTTGCTTTGCTCATACCGGCGAGGTTCCCCATTCTTCCTCTTCCTTCCTCTTCGTATATATGCGCGAAATTTTCATGTTTTCCTCAAAAAAAAAATTATGGGTTTATGTTCTTTTTGGGTACTTGAATATATTTTAGTTGTTCGTCGTTGCTTGACGACTGTAGTTCGTAGCGGGAACTTTTCTAGGTTTTCGGTTTTCTGTAATTTTTGAATTAATAATACATAAGTTACACAGGGATGTTCATGTTGGTGAAGTATTAAGTTTTGTTCTGTTATTAAAACTAAATTTCACGTAGTTTTAATGGGGAATTTATAATTCAAGGGGATATCCTGTCAAAAATTGAGTTCTATGCCGAATTCTGTTAAATTACTATTTAAATCAGTAGGGTTACAATCTGTGAAAGCTCCGGTGGTTTTTGGAGCGTTGGTTGTGAACATTGACATTCTTTTGGTAAAGTTGGTGTTCAGATAGTATGAGATTTTATCATATGCTAAAGTTTCTTGATGTACTATTTTTCTTAGTTAAAAAAAAAACTAAATTGTTGTTTGATGTTTCCTATGAAATGAACCATGATTTCTGCTCTTTGCAGCTAGTCTCTATAAAAATTATACGCAACAAGATCACTGGCCTGCCCGAGGGTTATGGATTTGTGGAGTTCGTTTCTCATGCTGCAGCGGAAAGGATACTGCAGACTTACAATGGGACACCGATGCCTGGAACCGAACAAATGTTCAGGTTAAATTGGGCTTCATTTGGTGCTGGAGAGAGACATAATGATCCTGGCCCTGAGCATTCTATTTTCGTAGGGGATTTGGCACCTGATGTTACAGATTATCTATTGCAAGAGACCTTTCGAACTCACCTCAACTAGAGCCATGCGCATTAGTGCAGCAACACCAAAGAAGAACACTAGTTTTCAGCAGCAATATGCTGTGGCAAAAGGTTTTATTCGGTTCCTTAACTTTGACCCTAGCCAAATTAATTTATTCATTTTATGGCCTACAAAATCATGTTGTGTTTTTGTAGTTGTGTTTATCCTTTTCCCTCAGGCAGCTGCCCTTTACTATCCATGTACCATTTAGAATACAAAGGTGCATTGAAGAAAAGAGACGTAACTCGATTAATTTAGAATTGAATTATATGCATTCATATTAAAATCTCAAATGTACCTGTGTCGACACGTCCAAATACATGAAACTTTGAATAAATTGAACATACCCATGTCGACACGTCCAACACACTCCTGCGCTTGAGTAATATTAGTTTTGTCTGAGGTGGGCGGGCTCGGAACTTCAGTAACTGTGCCTATATCTACAAGTAATTGCTCTTTGGTCTATATCTATGTTACATATTAGATACATGTAAAATAGGGAATGCATTTTTGAAGGCAAAGAATTCTAAATGTCACGTACCCATGTTTTTTCTGCAGCTGTATATCCAGCTATGGTTTACCCAACAACTGTCCCGGTGCTTCCACCAGATACTGACAATACGAATACCACTGTAAGGGAGGCACACACAAGTTGTTTCAAATTATTTCTTTCTCATTGACTAACAATACTTTCTTTTGTAGATATTTGTTGGCAACTTGGATCCAAATGTCACAGAAGAGGAATTGAAGCAATTCTTCTTGCCATTAGGAGAAATTGTGTGTGTCAAGATTCCTGCCACCAAAGGATGTGGTTATATACAGTTCGCAAACAGGTAAAGATCAAGTGAACCATGATTATACTAGTAACTTCTGGAAGTGTTCTGCGCTTGGTAGTTTTTAAGGGTGGATGTCCGTGTTCATTCAATTGTTTTTATGTGACCTATCAATGTTTTTTCCCCTTAGACAAGAGTTGCATAAAAAATAATGGAGGGAGATGAATGAATTATCAGTATAAAGTGGTCATGTGTCACTGCCTTCCTCTTATTATTCTTATGGATGGATCTGGTCTTTTTCCAATTATTTTTAACATACTATATCTTTTCTGCAGAAATTCTTCTGAAGAAGCTATACGGAGGATGCAGGGGCAAGTGATTGGTCAACAAGTTGTTCAAATTTCTTGGGGTAGGATCCCTACAGGAAATCAGGTGATATTTCTCATATATCAAATTCACACTCTGATTGAATATGGCTAAATGATATTAGCATTTTCATGGTCCATAGCATCAATTTTGGTTTGAAATAAAAATGAGAAAGAAGCTGTTACTTTTTTTGAAAAAGAGAGGATGAAATGGACGGTCGATGAAATTATATAGTAAAAGTTCAATTGCTGTGACACACATAATATTTGTGCAAACTGCCATGTTTTCATGTGGATGTAGATTTAGATGAATATAGTGTTTGTGGTGAACCCTCTTTTGTAGTTGGTAAATTTACTTTGCTTAATGGTATTTTTGTATTACATATTTTAGGACCTACCGGGTAGCTGGGGCACACAAACCGATCCTAATCAATGGAGTGCTTATTATGGTTATGGACAAGGCTACGATGCTTATTCTTATGGGGCTACCCAGGATCCCTCACTCTATGCATATGGTGCATATGCTGGCTATACACAATATCCTCAACAGGCAAGAGATTCTAGACATATTTTTACCATCATTATTGTTGTCTCATAAAATGCTATATTGTACAGATATTTAGAAAAAAATTGCACTGTAGCTCACGAGCATTCTTTATTTTTCAAATTTGACAATGTAGGTAATAACTATAGGAACATGCATACTGATGCACCTTTAAGAAAACGAGGAATTTTCTTTAGCTAGCTGTATTACTAATACTGGGTGAAGTTAGAAACGTTACTTTAGTTTGAATGAAGCCTCGGTTCTCTTAAAATTGATTTCCAGGTTGAAGGCTCTCAAGATATGGCAGCTATGGCAGGAGCTGTCCCACCTGTAGAACAAAGGGAGGAACCATATGATCCATTGGCAACACCTGATGTCGATAAGTAAAGTTTCTTTCCCCCCACTTCTGTAATAATTGTTTCCCGGATAATTAAAATTCAAGTCTATGATTGTGATTGCTAGGTTAAACGCTGCCTACCTCTCTGTTCATGGAAGCGCAATATTAGGCCGCCCATCATTTTTGGACTGTTGTAATGTCCTTGGGATGAATATTTGTTTAATCGTGTTAGTGAATTGAAACTCAAAGGTTATTTGCTTGATTAAATATGGGCGTTTGTTCTTTATAGAGAAGGATGCAACTTGCTCAATAGTAGTAGTAGGTTTAGGTAAATTGAAGATTTTGACATCCAACAATTTTAAAAATGTTAAAACTTAATATAAAATGTATTTATCAGTAACCAAAATATAATTCAGAAAATATACAGTTCGAACAAAGCTGTGATTGAAACTATAAATACTTGGCCAACCATGGCAGATCCTTGCTATCTTTCAGAGCAAAAGCAACATCATCACTGCCACAACAAAAATGAATCGGGGGTTGGTTTAGATGACAGCCTGCTATTTAGTTATACCATGTCGTTGATTTTTCCAGAGAACTAACCTGGGGAAATTGAGCTGCAACTTCTGCAACCTGTGCCTCTCTCCTGGTTCACACAGAATAATTCTGCATTCTCCGAGCTGGCAGCTGCCGGAACAAGGGAACAAAATTCTGAACCATGATATCTCTATGTGCCTTAATAGTCAATAAAGATGCTGCTTACCCAGCTTTCAGAAGTGTGTCCCAACCAGGAAATGCTTCTCCATTGCTTGTGCAGATACATGAAACAGTCATTGCCAACTGCAGTATGGAGAAAAAGTCAAACCATTTGATCAACTAAGAACAGCAGTGACAGAATAAAATACCTTTTCAAATGTAGTTTCCCCCATCCCTGTCTTGTAGAGTTCATAAACCAGTGCAGTTAAGAAGATTTTGCTCAGTTTGGAACAATTTTTCATTACCTGCAAAAAGTAAAAAGTAAAAAAAAGGTTCCTCATGTCTGTTACCAATAATAGACGGAAAAAAAAGATAACATACTTGGACATGAGGTGCCTGGAACATTTCCTGAATGGCCGCATCAACATCGGCCATAGTAACAAGTTCTTTCCCTGGAGAATGGTAAACCGTAATATTAGCTCCAGTTGCAAGAGCAACCGAGTATGCTACCAAAAAGAAGAAAAAATCATTGAAATATCAGTCGGTAAAACACTACACATGGTTCTGTAAATCTAGCATGCTAAACTATTACCTTTCATAAACTATTACCTTTAGAAGAATTCCCGGTTGAAATTTGATTCTTCACATGATAATCTGCTATTTCTGCTGCACGTCTGCATATCTCTAAAGCACGTCGTGCATCCCCTGAAATAGCAGCTACCTGAAATATGCATAAACTTCAACATCAAATTTGCACTAGTATGATATGGTAGCATTAATTTTAGAAGACAAAAATAAAGAATGAAATCCAAAAACACATGCGGACTAACCTTTCTTGAAGCAAATTCTACAGCTTGCTTTTCAAACGCATCAAGTCCTTTCAAACGACTTGATATGATTTCTTGTAGCTGCTGATAATTGTAGGGACCGAAACAAAGCCTTTGAATACCCATTCGGCTTGAAATGCGAGGAAGCAATTTCTCTGGAAGATCCATTGTATTTGCTATTCCTGAAGTCAGAGATATCAAATTGTTATTCTAGTCAGGCCGCAGAATATCATGAAATAAGAAAAACTGTACCTATCACAATTAACTTGGATTTTAGTTTGGTAGGCCAGTCAAGAATGTTGTATAGTACCTGTAATTGAGAGAAAGACACCCTTTTTCAATTAAAATTAATAAATAGAAAAGAAAGATTAGCTTGTATCATAAAATACACAAATTACCGATTGGTTTCTGGTCACAAGAAGATCAAGTTCATCAATAAGTAGAATACAAGGTCGGTCATCCTCCTTTGCCATTTTCTTTCCATCTGAAAACCGTTCATTCAGTAATTGCAGAGCCCTTTTCCAACTAACCCTATGTCCAGTTAATGCTTCATATATAACCTATAAAAGAATATAGAATGTAAATATTAAAAAGGCAACAATCAACACATTTGTACAAAGGTCTACATAACTCCGTAGTTAGTATATTCTATATTACCGTGTAAATATTCTCTGGTGCCGCTAACTTTAGACCATTAACCTCCACAAAACAGTACGGTCTTATGCTTCCTGCATCAACTTCGGACTTTATGTTCTTCATTACTGCCAATACACTCATGGTCTGCAATGCATGTGGAGGGGGGTAAGTCACCTATTCAGACAAGCCTGAACGACAGATTTGAGCACAAAGTCAATGGACTATACTTTGCCTGTTCCAGGAACACCATGAATATAAAGGCAACGTCCAAGGCACTGCTCATCACATATGGCACCTCTAATAAATGTTGTTATCTCCTCCATTTCTCTGCACCATGACATATTTCATATTCAATGTCCTGTAAGAAAAGTAAAAATTGAATAAGATGGCTAACAGGTTTCACATACTTATTCCTACAAGGTAATGATTTTGGCAATGTTGCCAACAAAAGTGTTGCTTTTGCCCTTTCCAGATCAGTCTGCTTGTGGCACCTCACATGCTCTGGGATCTTTTTTGTCCCTACCTTTTGAAGACCAAAGAAACGGCCCTTCCGAGAGTTCTGTATCAATCAAATAGTTGTTTAAGAACCTCCTGCCAAGCAAAAAGACAAGTGAAATAACTAGAGAAAATCCCTACTGCAGCCAATTGATTAGTTGTGGATGGTCTAGCATGTGCATTCCTTGCATTTTCTTCTTCATATTCTGCATCTTCATCGGTTTCAGAGTCAGCTTCTTTGCAGGAATTCCAGTCTTCATCACTGCTGGCACATTCACCATCCTACACAAAGACAACATACTGAATAATTTTAACAAAAACATCTATATTTTCGTAAAGCAAAACCACTTTAACAAAAATTCAGATTTTGACTTCTTACTGGTTCATCATTGTCAATTTCAGCCAGACGCTTGAAACTGTGCCGTTGAATATCATATTCATATTCGCACAAGAAAACATCATCCCCTTCATCAGTGGCCTTGGCATATTCTTTGGGGATTATTACATTACAATGCCTAATGATAGATTCCATCTGTGACGTCAAATGTTAGATTCCATCTTTAACAAAAAGAGAATGATCTCTTTGACTTTCATTAAAATGTAAAAGCCTACAACAATATATTTCTTCAATTATATTTCCCTAAATTTAATTGCAGATTCTTTCTTATTTTAACCAGTGTAAGATTACAAGAAGCGTGTCTATAGGTTGAAATGCAATTGAAACAATAGAATTGTAGTCAAGTAAGAAATTTTCCTAAAGATGTCAAACCATCCACACCTGTCCAAAAATACAACCATAGATGATTTCTCCAATAATAATAAATTAACGTTAAAAATTCAAACAGATATTATCCATAACCTCTATGTCAGCAAAATCATTTGTTCGATAAAGCTCCCTTCTCAAGTTGTGAGGTTGCCTTCCAATTGCAGTCTCTTCTGGTATGATATACCACCGCCCACGGAACCAATAGCTACCATCTACTTCTTTCCACAAACTGCAAATTTCAAAAAATCAAAATAACATTTAAAAAACAGCTTGTTTATATGACATACATGATAAACCATAATTATAAAATGCAATCTGTTTGTAACCAAACCTCTCAATATGGACAGCCCACAAATCACCAGCAAGCAGCTTTTCCCTTAAAGTTCTAGCCCGCTTCTTCCCCTCTGGAGGCTTTGGAAACTCAACAGTTTCCCCCATTTTCCGAGCCTGGCAAAAGCCGCAAGCCCAATCACCCTCGGGAACCTCTTTCAATGGCGGCTTCAAGCACTTCAAGTGAAACCCACCTAGACAATCATCACATTCAATCATTACACCCCTCCCTGCCTTGAAACAAACTCTACACTCCTCCATTTCAGGCACCTCATCGTCCGAGCTTGCATCTTCTCTCTTCTTCAAATACACATCATCACCCACCGTGAACTCACCCCCATCATACACCACTTTCTTATAATAAACTCTCTTCTTTTTCTTCTTCTCCCCCTTCATCGACTTCTTAGAACCCATCGATGCCGACATAGCTCTGGTTGCAACACTTTTCTCCTGCCCTTTCCTCCTCTTCTTCATCTCCACTGCCGCAGGCAAAACCGGAGAAAACGTAGCCGCGTCCTCATTATTTCCCTCATCCGTTGTACCCAACTCCGGGCTTTCTCCATCCTCATCGTTAAGATTACATTCCGGGATTCTCAGTTTCTTTACACTCTTCTTCTTACTCGATCCTCTTTTTCTCTTCTTACTCTCGGACGCCTCTGGCGACACTGGAGAAAAGGTGGCCTCGACCTCTTCATTCCGCTTACCTAATTTACCCAACTCCAGGATTTCCCTATCCTCACTGTTGAGCGTACCGTTCGAGGGCTTTTTTGGCGTCTTTACACTCTTAACATTGCATTCCTCTATTGCTTCGACGGCTTTCCGAGGCCTGTTCAGATCTGGGATCTGGTCTATGGTTTTCGAAGCGAATGGATGGAGAGATCGACGTGAAGATCTACGAAGGGGCGTTTGAGGGAAGAGATGAATTGAAGGAGATTTTTGTGATTTGACATCTTTGGGCGATTGTTTAGGCTTTTTGGGAGATTGAAAATGTTTTCTTGGAGTTTCGGTCAGCATTGTTGTGTGAGTTTGTGTGTTTCGAGAGAAGGTGAAAATGGTGGCGATTTTCGTTTCAGGATTTTGCAGAGAAAGGAGAAAAGATTTTCAGGGAAAGTGGCGGTGGTTTTAGAGCTTGAATGAAGGGGCGGGAAATCTACTATTTCCCTCCAAATTCCTTGTGCCTTTTCATCGTGGAAACGGTGCGTTTTATTTGGTTGGGTTTGCATTGGAAATATCCGTTATTATTATTATTTTTTTTTGAGAAGTAAAAAAGGGCAAAGTTTATGTTTAGCCCTACAGCTTTCAACGTAATCATTTTTTGGTCGCTTAACTATAAAAATATCAATTTGCCTCAAAAACGTTGTGTTTTTTTGACTTGGAACAAATAAAAGTTAAATAAAATCTTAAATCATATTACAAATATATTATTATATATGTAAGAGTCATTCTACTCCTATTAGTTTTTATATACCTGTTATATTGAACTGATGATTTTCATTTTGATACAAAACAATCTTCACGAGGGTAACTGACATTCTTTCTTCAAGAAAGATACCTACACCCGTAGATAATGTATGCTTTGTGGCTTGTGGTTGGCAACTAACCCAACACGGAAACTATAAAGAATATGCGACGAACTTGAATGAATAAAATCCAACACGGACTCGGAGGACGAGATGATTTACAATAATGTTTAAATAAGATTTACGAAAAAATCTGGTATTCAAAACTTCATTTGGATTTCAGACCATAGCTATAGCCATAGCCATAGCCATAGGGAGATGAGGTTCTCTCTTAAGTATTGCTGCCAATGCCAAGCAACGAACTATTCTTGTTGTGGGGGAAAACAGATTAGCCGCCACCCTGTGATAATTTTTGCGAACAAAGCTCTAGAATAGATTGAAGGAAAACCCATTATGTTTCGAGAGGAAGAATTCAGGTTGTCCATGCCGCTTTTCCTTCACGTGGACCAAGGTTTGATCTTGGTTTGGAAGTGTCCCTGCCTGAAAACAACTCAAGGAAAATAGATTGATAAATCATTTGGTTGAGCATAACCACACAAACCATCACCCTTAACGGTAATGAGAACTGACCTTCGCTCTTTTCCGCTTTTCTTCTACTTCGCCAAAGAAGTCGAATTGGAGTACCAGGAAACCCTGCAGCTGAACGAAGTTGCTTCTCCATATAACGTCGGTAGGTCTCCGGAAATAGTTTTGCATCATTAACAAAGAAAACAAATGTAGGTGGCCTAATAGCTGCCTGCAATAGGAGATATTATAGGATACAAAGTGGCCCGTAAACCACATTGGACAAGAAAACTAAACCATAAAAAAAGATAATGAACTCCGACACAGCTCAATTTTGAGGAAGGTGGATCAGTTTTTACAACCATTAACAGAAAACGGAACAATCCCAAAATAAGCGATATGATATAATTCATTATTTTGTCGAGTAACAAAAGTACCTGTGTGCAATAATAAACACGACCTCTCTTGCCACCTCGTGTCCTAGGAGGGGGTTTGAAAGCTATTGCTTCCCGTACCACTTGATTCAATATTCCCGTGCTAAGTCTTCTCGATCGTTCCTTTTCAACTGTGCTAGCTGCAACAATTATCCTGAACCCAGAACAACAATGAAAGCAAAGATTCGTAAAACCAGAAAATATAAATATAAAAAGAATGAAGAGGAAAAGAAAGTAGGGAAAAGAAACCGTCAGGTCGTATCATTTGAAATCTTAACAATAAAATAATAAAGATATGGCAACTCAAAAACATACTTTTCAACGCTCTGACCAGCTATTGCAGTAGAATAAACAATTGGAGCCCAATCTAGCATGCGCAACTTCTCCCGAACATCTTGCTCGTAGTATGTTGCTGTTTCCTGGTTTTTATTTGGTATGGTATCCCATTTGTTTACAACAATCAGACAACCTTTTCCTTCTTTCTCTATTCTCTCAGCAATTCTAGCATCCTAGGACACCAAGACAAAGTAACACATAACAGTCAACAAAATAATCTGAAGGAAACCAAGGACCAGCAATTCATCATATCAACAGAAACATAAGATTATATTAAAAAGTAGTTCAAAGTTTGATTACAGCTAAATTTACTTAGTTACTGAACTTCCTAAGTCATATATCATCTTCAATCAACTAAAAGGTGAACAATCCAATAATTTATAGGAGGTTTAAAGATAAGAGAAGGGGAAAAGCATCCAAAAAAGGGACAATAATTTCAAATCCAAGCCCTATATGCCATATTCTTTCGTTTCATTGTCTACTGTATATAAACCTTAATCTTTGAATTAGGGAAGGCTAGCTAGGATTCATATTCAAGATATCAAAGGAGTTACCACTTACCAAGGATCTTTTACCCTGGTCTAACAAAAAATGAGAATAAGCACGAACAATGACACACATAGAAAACAGAGTATTCCATGATCTTCCTTGGACTCTTCGCTGAAAATTGAGAACTTCTGACTGGGTCCAAGGATTAATGTCCCTTTCAATTTGAAGAATTGAAGTAATAGCAGCAAAAGCAGCCACAACAATATTCCTTTTTAGTACATATATCAGTGACTTGTTCTTGCTTACGCATAAATTACTTATTGAGAAATCAAAGCTCATACATACAATTGTGGATTTCATTTGTCAGTCATTACCATTAAATGGATAGACATCCATATTTCCAAGAATTTGATGAGCTTTCCAAAATGTTGATTAGACCCTTGTTATCAAATTGTTATATCCAAATCAACTTGGTATAACTTGATTTACCGAACACAAAATCTGTCATCATATTTCTATTCTATATGTTCAAGAACTGCTTAACATTGTACACAATGGCTAACAGTATATGCCAATAAGGACAGTACAAGCATGTTAGATCCATAATATTAGTAGCATGGCTTGTCAAGAAACCATTGACAAAGTACCTGTTCAGTTATGCAAGCCATGGCCTCAATGACCAGAGCAACAACATCAGACCGACGGATGGCACGGAATGCTCTGTTCACTGATAAAGCCTTGGTGGTACTACCTGATGAAACTACGGATGCCCTTCTTCTGATCCCAGCAGTATCAATAAGCAGGAACTTCTGCAAAAATGATGAGCCAGGTCTTAAGCTCCAAGAGGAATCAAGACACATAGGCTATCAGCTATAACATAGGTATTTCTGAACTGAAGAAACCTGGCCATCAGGTCCGATAAATTCTGTATCAATTGCATCACGGGTGGTACCACTGATAGGGCTCACAATTGTTCTATCCTCCCCAACCAAAGCATTTAGAATGCTGCTTTTACCAACATTTGGTCGACCGACAATTGCAATTGAGGGGACATAATTTTCTTCCTCTACCATATTTTCTACATCCTACAATGCAATCAAGAAACCACATGCTTAGCAGAGAAAGCAAATAATATTATCATTAAGAAAAATAATAAGAACAGTTTCACAATGGAAAAGGAAATGTAGAAGACAAGTAAGATGTTAAAAGGAACCATAAACCCAAATTACCTCAATCTTTTTAAGCCCTGAACAAACAAGATCAAGAAGTTCCCCTGTTCCAGTCCCAGATAAAGCAGAAAGAGGAATTGGACAGAACCTGGTTTTGAAGTTGAGCAAATTAACCCGAAGGTAAGCAAATAGAATAACTTTCTCAGCTCTAATCAAGGGAAAATAGATAACTTGAAATAACACACACATTGAGATGCAAAACTTGAGATTTACCCCAATGACCAAAACTCTGATGCCTGCATGACTCCTTTCCGTGGAGATTCACACTTATTCACTGCAAGAAGAACATATTTACTTGAGTAGCTCTTTCGAAGCCAGTCTGCAATCTCCACATCAGCTGCTGTTAGACCAGCCTGTTCAATATCATACAAACAACAACTTGGTAAGTTGATAACTCTCCAAAAGATATAGAAGAATATACAGTTTGTTTCATGTAACTAAATCAGATTG
The DNA here is from genome assembly GCA_035048815.1 of Abelmoschus esculentus. NCBI lineage: Eukaryota > Viridiplantae > Streptophyta > Magnoliopsida > Malvales > Malvaceae > Abelmoschus > Abelmoschus esculentus. The sequence continues at coordinate 11,120,034 of JAUCBN010000007.1, read as the reverse complement.
TCACCATGATAGAGAACTAGCCAGGGAGACCAATCCTTTAAAAAGTTATGCAGATTATCCCAGGGTTAAGTATCACCTTAACCATCAACAAAACTCTCAGATTTCACAGCTTTAAAGCAGATTCATAAAACACCAAGATCTGGCTGAGAGATTACGAATTTTCCAATGTATTCATGATGCCTGAACTTACCTTTCATCTCGCATCATGCTGATGCATAAATATCCTAGATTTTGATTCCCAACTTTTCTCTTCTAAAAGCATCTACTCTAACATACAGGCAACCAACTCCCAAGACTATTCCTTCATAGCTTCGTTAAATTCTAATTTTAATTTTTTTTTATGTTTTGTAAATATACATATATAATATAAATAAAAACAGTGATGCCAAAGGCACTCAGCTCATGCTTAGCATCTTCCTCACCTAGGTAAGAAGAGGTAGAGCAAACATTTTAAAATTTAATTTTAATATTTTTATGCTTTGCAAGTATACATATACACATAATATAAATACAAACAGTGTTGTCAAAGACACTCAAATCAATGCAATGGAATGAAATTGATAATAATATAAATACAAATCTTCGGCAAGAAAAATGAAGCAATGGAACCTTTGTTGTGCACCGAATTCAAACAAATTGACAATAATTGGAAAGACCAACTTCACAAACTTATATGGAACAACACTACTTGACAAACTTTGAACCACCAGAGTGGAATTGCTTCCTAGTCGTATATAGTTAAGTTCCTTGATGCCATCAGACACTCAAGGCAACACATGATTCAACTTAATTGCTTATTCATTGTCTAGTTTATTTTTAAAACATTTGCTAATTAATTATTTAGCCACTCAATTACTCCAACGACCGAGACTGTTAATCCAATGGTTAGTGAACATTAGATTGCAACTTTAAGTAAATTTAAGAATAAACATCATTCCTTTTTCTATTTAGCTTAAAATGTTCCTATTTTCGTTTTTCCAGATCAATCCTAAATCAATCAAACATCACATGAACAAAGTGATACAAATGTGCTAGATACTTTTTCTCAACTTCTTTTTAATTAATGTGTCAAAATTTCATAAGAAAACAATGGCAGTCAATGTAAGAAGACCGAAGTATACCTGCCCATCTACTAGGAATATAATGGCAGATGCTTCTTCAATAGCAGCAGTAGCTTGCTGTTCAATCATAGATGGCATCCTTGCAACAGCTGCCTCCCTGGTGCGTAACGAAATCCCATCCATACCAATAGTTGTTGAAATAGCCAAGTCTTCCATTACCTTAGCATGTGACTTCGACACATTTAGAACCCCTCCAGTATCAACCACCACAAATTCGTGATCTCCCCAGAAGGATCTACCATACAATCGATCCCGGGTAACCCCAGGCTCATCCACCACAATGGCCCTGTTTCCCTGTAACAAAATTCATAAAAGAGTTAGACATTGTCGGCAATCCGATATATCTACTTAGTATTTACATGGCAAATTAAAGACAATTTTAGTGGACTATACCCCCACAAGGCGATTGAATAATGCTGATTTACCAACATTTGGCCTTCCAACTATTGTAACTTTTGGAAGAAGATGATCAGGAATCTGCGAAAGGATTTAAAATTTTCAGTATTAATGATAAAATTTAGTATATCATTGTATGAAGAGTCCCCATCTTACATCATAAAGGGTGTTAATTGAACTAAATCTCGATAATTATTGGTTCAAAAAAGCTATATTTAACAAATACTTCAGAAATGACGCAAACGTATTCCCACACAGTCAACCTTTTAGGCTATAGCATCACAGAGCTCTCAAGAATATGAAACTGGAATAAGGCACATAGATTATACAGAACAGCTAAAAACAGCCATGAAACATCTTGTCTAGCAAAAACAATTAAAAATACCTACTAATACAACAATATGCTTGCCGGTAATATTAAAACAGAAACAAAACAATAAAATTCCTGCACCAATATTCAGGACTTGACAGAATGTATAGCGTCATCAAGTAGAATTCTGACCTAGAACATGTTGCCAGGCTGCGTGTGTGTATATATATATATATATATCAAGCACTGAATTTTCAAAAAAAAAAAAGAGAGGCTTCAAAACAGTTCACTAATTACAAAGGAACAAACAACCATAGTGAAACAAATAGAAAGAATAAGGGAAATGAAGTGAAGATGATTAAATTAATTCATTTTTGCAAGTTACAGCTACAAATATGGTTTCATTGCCAACAAAGCAACTGCAATAGCCAAGAGGTTTAAAGTCACCTTCTTAAGGAAAATTATTTAGCACGGTAATTATCATAATTAGGAGAGTACAAAGGTTTAAGATGGTAAGGTTTACTTACAGTTTTAGTTGCAGTTTTACGTCTCTTCTGCTTTCCACTAATCCCCTTAAGATCATCCATCTCATCCTCTGCGGAAAAGAATCGATAATATAAACCCGGGAAGGATTAAAATCAACAGAAAACCGAACACAAATATATGGGATTTAACTATTGACTTATTCTTAATCAAATATAAAACCTTACTTTTAGCAACAATAAGAAAAGGCAAACGAGAGAGAATAAATATGAGTAAGAAAAAGAGTAAAATGATCGGAAATTTACCAATGGTTAATTGACGAGACAAGGAAGTGGAATATCGACGAACGGCTTCCATGGCTTCGGATTCAAGAGCGTCCACATCCAAATCATCGTCCTCATAAAATTCCTCCTCCTCCTCCTCCGCCGTATCCGTCGCCGGTTCCTCTTCCTCGTCGAGATAATCTAGGATTTGGTCGGAGAGATGAGAGAGAGAAGGGGAGGAGGTGCAGCGGCAGAGACGGGGGGAAGGGGCGGAGGAAAGTAGCAACGGAGGAGAGAAATTATTAGAACGAAGGGGGTGAGGAGGAAGAGAGGAGGGTCTGGGAATTTGACGAAGAAGAGGATTTGGGTACTACAAAGACATGCCATTTTTTTAATCTTCTCTTCTTCCTTTCAAGCTGTTTTCAGTGCTGAGTGTTCAGAAAAAAAAAGGCAAACAGATAGTGGGGGAGGTTTTGGCGGTTGACAGAGGTTTATCCTTTCTCCTGCTGAGTTGGGTCAGGTTTTGAGTTTTCTAATGGTTAAATTCTGATTTGGTCCTTTTAGTATACTTAGCTTAAGATTTAATCCTTATTTTAATTTGTCTATATTTTGGTCCGAATGGTAAAATACTTGGTATCGCTTTTAGTATATTTAGCTTAAGGTTTAGTCTAATGGCTAAAATACTTGATATCGTTTAAGATAGTTTTAAATTCCATATTTTTGTGTAAAAAAATTATTGAAAGACTCAATCACTCAATTCAAATGTACAACATTAATAGATTTGAATTAGTTAATGCAAAGCCCAGTAAAATGGAGATGATAAATGTAGTAGGATCATGCCCCAAATCCAACCTTTATGATTTAATTATTTTTTGTTCTTATTAATTTTGAAACTAATCGAATTAAATCTAATTCTCTTTTTAAAAAACTTACTAATTATTGTTAATTTTGAAATTGAACAAGTAAAATCATAGTCTATTTTTTGTTTAGATCAGACTAATCTAAATCAAGTATTATAACGATATATTATCATTTATAACGTTAAAATTTAAATCATTAACAATATTTAAAGAATCTAACGTTTCAATTTTATTAAACCAACTTGACATTACAAGAAACTAACCTTAAATGCATTTTAAAAAATAAACACTAATATAACTATTATCATTTTATAACAAATTGGTCACTTGAATCTACTTATGTGTGTAAATTGCATTCATAACACAAATATACAAAAAAATGATAACAGATGAGATTGTCACCCGATAGAATTCATATATAGATTCTGTATACACTAATGTGCTATTAACTACCATTCAAAAGAACAAAAGAACTCCTACTGTTTTCTGATTTTCAGGCTTTTTCAAGTTTTCTCAATCACTGACATTAATGTTTACAAGATCAATTGCGGTATTTGAAAAATTTGCATGTCTCGTGCATATCTATACATACAAAGATAAATGTAGATACATAACTAAATTAAGTATGCAATTAATTAAATTACATTTTAAGGGAAATAATATTTGTCTCTCTTTTTTTTACTTTCCTTTACTATGATCCTTCTTTTTGATCCTTACATCAGTGGCACTGGGATTAAGAGGGACAAGTGTCATACACTTAATCTTTCTCGAACTATTCGTGCGGTATTAGTACTCCCAAGCTATGCTAACAAGCCTTAATTTGGATAACTCAAAAGCTAGAAAGTTAAGAAGATTGAAAAGGTAAGAAATGAACACTTTATTTAGCTTTACAAAGCTTTAATGCTTACACTTTTGCTTGATAATTACAAATGAAATGAGTGGTTCTATTTATAGGCCCCTAAGTCCCCAATGGACGGTTAAGATTATTTTGATCGGACGGCTATTATGTTGCCTCCATAAATATCTATAAAAGATCTATATTGTTCTAGAGATTTTTACATTATATTATACATGTCTATAACTATTTATAATGTTCTAGAGAACTCTAGAGACTTCCAGAGTAGTCTTGATCTTTCTAGGGTCTTCCAAGGTCTTCTAGAATATTCTTGATCCTTCTAGAAGATTCTAGATGCTTCCAGCATCTTCTCCATCTTCTAGAATGTTCTAGAACCTTCGAGAATCATCTAGAGTCTTCTAAAATTTTCTAAGACCTTCTAGACGTGTCTAGATCTTGGTGGAACCTCCTAAAATATTTCAGAATGTGATGAAATCCTTAAGATGGATGTAGGCCATTCTATGTCATTTTGAAAGCTTCCTTGGTACATGGATGCCTCAAGAATACCTAAGGATGATTTATTAAACTCATAATTGTTGGCGGGTCGTGACACAAGACTCTGAACCAATAGTTCTGCTGCTTCGAATGAACTTGGGAAACCTTCTATTTTTACCTTTTTTAATTATTTTGCTCCTCAAATCATACCAAGCAAACTTCAGGTCATCAATGTTCAACACACTTTGTCATCACCATTTCTGGAAGAGGCAAAAGGTTTAGGCAATTCAAAAGGTGGAGTGAACATGTGTAGCTCGAGAGATACAAACTTGGTCCAAGATTCTTTCATCAACAACATGGTTTTTCAGTGAGTTACAAACAAACAAAGAGAACCACCTGTAATAACCCATTTTCTACCAACATATTTGACCCAACATATAGATACCAGGCCCATTAAATAACCCAATACCCAATACAAGCCTATTTGGCCACTACACCTAACCCTAATGATAAACCTAACTAAACCCTAGCCCTTTAGCCACCATGTCGACGTTGCCTCTGACCATTACACTTTCAGATCAGCACGCGTGGTGGTCACGCGTGCCCCTATTGGCTTAAACGATCGATCACCGCCCGATTCACGTGCTCCACCGCCCTTGTCAATCGAACCTGTAAAACATTAAAATGAAAGGATGAAGATCAGAAAAAACAAAGTTTTTATGTTTTAATATTGTAAAAAATTGGGTATAAATACCCTAATCGAACTATGTATTTGGGACGAAAAAATGGAATGGAAAAAACATTTTTTTGAACAATATTCAAAACCAAACAAAGTCTAGAGCATATACCCAAAACATTCAAACCAGAAATAGAGAGAACAGAGGGAGATCAAAACAAAACCGAAGCAAAAAGAAGGTAAAAAAAATGAGTAAATCGACTTATCTTTTCTTAGATCTAGGCTTTACACTCAAAATCTTGAAAATCCAAGCCTGGATTTGAAATCTCCACGTTGAGGAGTGTCGAAAAAGTGAAGCCTTTCTCTATTTTGACCGCTGGCACGGCAGCCGGTGGTCCGGCACCAGGACTTCCAGAGAGCTCTCAGAGCTATATTTCTCTTTGGTTTGAAGAGGAAAGTGAAATGGAATTCTGAAGCAAAAAAGAAAAGAAATTATATATATTACACAAGTAAAACGACACCGTTTTGGTGCCTGGTTATAGGACCCAAAACGTCACCGTTTTGCAAATGGACACCTGCACCGAACCCGATCCAGTGACCCGAACCCGTGCTTTACCCAGTATTAGGGGATAATTTTGGCCAAAGTCCCTGCACTCCTAGCATGTTTTCACTTGGGCATTCCAGTTTGCATCCGGCTCCATTTTGGTCACCGTTTATCACCAATTCAGCCTTATATTTTAAATTTCTTGCAATTTCATCCTCACAATTATATTTTAATCCTCTAATGCTTATTATTTTGCAGATTAGTCCCTGAATTTTTAAATATTATCATTTTCATATTATTATTATTATTATATTCACTATTTTTATGTTATTATTATAATTATTATTATAAAATATTCACTAATCACTTTTATTTCAGATTTTAATAATGAATTCGTATTTTCGATCGTATAAAATATCATGTAACCGATAGGTACCGATTTCGGGCGTTGTGGGGGTGCTCATCCTTCCCCACACGTAACAGACTCCCGGATCCGCTCTGGTTCATAGACGCATTTTTGGTGTTCCAATCGCACCAGTAAAAAACGATTGGTGGCGACTCCCTGTACGAATTCCGGTGATTACAACTGGCGACTCCGCTGAGGAAATTTTTCGAGAGTCGAGCCTCAATTTGATTATATTTTATTTAATGATCGAAAATATAAATTCGATTTATTTTAATTTTATGATCTCATTTTATTTTATTTAAAATATATTCTAAAGTATTTTAAATATTTTTTTCAGGATACCTCATTCTATGAGCTCTTAACCCGGGCTTCGTCCAATTAAGTGGGAGCATGAAACCACTCCTTCGTGAGGTTATGCCTCCGTGTAGGATGGGGAATTGCTTCCGGGATATTTTTTCCTCTGTCTTCGTGAGACCTACGTCTCCACATAGACTTGGAGAAACGTATCCCCCTGAATCATGTTTATTATCCTTAGTAGGATAATAAATATTATTCGGGTACCTTCTAGAACTACCTCACATATAGTGAGCCCTAGAAGCCTACCCTTAGAGCCGTCATGCCGAACCTCTGCCCGATTAGAGGGTCACCTTGTAGGATTTTTCTTTCTAGAAAAAGAGAGAGTGAGGGGTTTCATTTATTTGTGCCCTTTAATTCATGTTATTTATTTCTCGTTATTTATTTTCGCAATATATTTGTCATGTGCATATTCACGCATCATAAAGCATGCATGTTTATTATTGTCTAGTTTGATATTAATATTTTTGCATCCTTTTATTGTATAGGTTCCCGTTTTTGCATTCATACATCTAAATTTTAAAAGGTGTTGACACAAGTACAACCATTAAAAAGGTTTAGTCACACAAGAACCGTTTTCTCGATAAGGTGAGGAGCAACGAAATGGGTTCCACTAGTGACGTCAAGAAAACATATTTCGAGATAATTCATTCCAGAAATAATGGAAGGCTCACCTCGACCAGAAGCAAGATTAAATTTGCATCTTGATCAAAGCCCTGAAGCAGGTTCAAGACGTGGCCGCATATCTACACATTATAACTGTTTAAGCCCAAATTTTATTTGGGGCAAAGAGCCGACAATACTTTCCTAGGAGATCGAAATTTCGAAGATGAAGGCTAAATAAGACTTACTTTATGTAGAGAAAGCCTCGTTCTGACTCAAGCTTCCTTTTTAAATTTGTACCGAGTCAACACCTTTTATATAAAATATTTTGTAGCATTTTGCACATACATGACATCATTCTAGTTGCATCGAGCATAACATTTTGCATCATTCTAACATCGAAGAGGAATGCACGTTGCAGTTATTCGGACATCGTTAAGATGCAACATCCTTATCTTACAAGAAGCAAAGCCGAAGACATGGAACAAAGGCTAGTGAAATTGGAGAAAATTTGCGAAGACGTCAAACAAAAAGTTGAAAACAAGTTGAAAAAAATACAACAAGATACTCACGTGTACACTTCAAAGTTACATGATGACCCGATCAGAAAGATGGCCAAGATCTTGACCGAAATGGATTTCGAAAGGGAGAAGAAAGACCCAAATACAATGTGTTTTGAAGCAAGATATGTTGATCTAGAGACACGGATATCGATGCTGGAAAACGAAATGAGCCAGATGAGCTTTGCGATACAATCTCCGGAGCCGGAAATGAAAAGGCTAATGAAAGGAAAAAATAAAGCTGAAGAAGATCTGGGGGATCTGCAAGGCAATCATAAATATGCGGGTATCAAGAAGTCCTCTATTGATCAAAAAGTTGAATTCCAGAAGAAGGCTGATTACTGGGAAAAGAAATTTAAAGTTGCACAGACACAACAAGCCTTTATGCAGAAAGAGTTAGCCCGCAATAAATCTGAGAACATCAGTTTGAAAGAACGAATGGTGGAGCTAGAAAAACCCTCAGAGGGACACTATAACCAGAACTTCGCAGTTGGCGCGAAAGCAAATATGAATTTTCCAAAGGCGAAATCAAGCCAGAAGACAAATACAGAAGAAAAGAAGTTTACTCCTATCCCTATCTCTTATGGCAAATTATATCAGATTCTATACAGCGCACATGCAGTCTTCCCGTCATACGTAAAACCGCGACAACCTTCTTACCTAGAATGGTATGACCCTGATGTTTAATGTGAATACCACGCCGGAGTAGCGGGGCATTCTATCAAGAATTGTTTCGATGTTGCTTGAGGTTCAATAAGATTATTTTCTAGGCCTAATTTAGTTTAATTAATCTTAAAAACTTACTTCCTAGAAATTAATTAAAATAATTAATTAAAATTATTTTCTAATTTTTTAAGAATTAAATTAAACCTATTAGAGTCTAATTTTTAAGTTTTAGGGGTCAAATTAATTTACATTAGAATTAAATTAGATTAAATTAATTTTAAAATTTATTAAAAATTAAATTAAATCTTAGATTAAGAATTAATTAAAATTTTTAGTCTCTAAAATTAATTTTTTAATCCTAATTAAGTCTAAAATTAGATTAATTTAATACTAATAGCCTATATAGGGTTTTAATTAGGATCTAAGGACTTAATTGGATCAATTCTAAAGTCCTAGGGCCCTAATTGAAGTTCTGAGGACCTAATTGAACTATTCCTAAAGGTTTAGGGGTTAAAATTGGGTTTAGGGGACTAAATTGTAAAGCGGGCTAAAGTATGGGGGACCTAGGATGTGAATTTCCCATATCCGGTTAAAAGCACGCGGATCCGGGTTAGACCTGGATCCGGCCCGCGTGCCCGGCTGCCAAACGGCGCCGTTTTATTCCGCATCAAAACCCAACCCACCGAGTTGGCTCGGTCAGATGAACCGAGCCACTGACTCGGTGGACTCACTGGGCCTTGAAATCCTCTCAAACAAACGTTCAAAACCCAGGTTTTAAGAGTAAAACGGATCAAAACCATTAAATTTTAAGTATGTTCTTCATGTGTTCTTCGTGTTCATGAAGAACACGAAGAACACGGCCAAGGACCGCCGCAGTCTCCGCCCCTGGATCGACTCTGCCGCCGCCGATGACAACTCCGGTGAGTTCGCCGGCGACTCCAAGAAAGAGCCGATCGTCAGCAAAACAACATCGGAGGCTGTTTCCGGCGTCGACAATGTCGCCGGAACCTCCAAACGGCCTGGAAATCATCCAAAACAACCCGAAAACAATATCTAACACCCTAAAAACAGATCTAAACCCCTCCTAGACACAAAGAACAGTCGGCCGAACCCTAAACCAAATTCTAACAAAGGAAACAACACCAAAGCAAGGAAAAAAAAACGAAGAAAAGGTCCATGGCTTACCTCCAAGGCCGATTCGAGCTCCAAAACAATTCCTTTGCTGATCGAATGCTCCAATCGATCCTCCCCTTCAAAATCCGATTCAATCCAGTAAAAACTTCTCCCGATTGCCTCAGATCTTTGCTCCAGTCCAATGAAATTCCTCCCCTTCACTGCTGATCGAATCCCTATTTAAAGGGATTCGATTCAGTAGTTCAAATCCATTCCAACACTAATTTCAAATCCCTCAAAAGGCTCAACCAACATGAATCCAAATCCTAACAGGATTCAAGAACCCTCCCCACGTTTTGATTCCTCAGACTTCTCGGCCACTTCGCAATTTTCAGTTAATTTTTTTTATATTAATATTAATATTATTATTTATATATTATTAATTATTAATTATTATTTATTTATTATTTATTATTATTATTATTATATATGAACATGTTCGTGTTGACAGCTGCCCCTCTTTGCTCGATGCTGCGGAGCAGGAGATGGGCAAAGACTGAGAAACACGAATTCTAAAAACCTGAAGCTTGAAGAAATTCTTCAAACTTAATATCATGCCCGGAGGACTTACTGATAACCCTGAGGATTTAACATCATGCCCGAAGGACTTAATGATGACCCAGAGGATTTAGGATCGTATTGCCTCCTAGATTGTGCAAACGATATCATCACTCCCGAAGGTGATGGCCCGGAGGACTTAAAATCATGCCCGGAGGACTTACTGATGACCCGGAGGATTTAGGATCGTATTGCCTCCTAGATTTTGCAAACGATATCATCACTCCCGAAGATGATGGCCCGGAGGACTTAACATCATTCCCAGAGGACTTACTGATGACTCGGAGGATTTAACATCATGCCCGGAGGACTTACTGATGACCCAGAGGATTTAACATCAAAAAGGGTTCCATTCTCCGTATGCACGAATGGATATGCAAGTTCTATTCTCCGAGTGCTCGAATAGATAAGCAGGTTCAAAAAGGTTCCATTTTCCGTATGCACGAATGGATATGCAGGTTCTATTCTCCGAATGCTCGAATAGATAAGCAGCTTCAAAAAGGGTTCCATTCTCCGTATTGCACGAATGGATATGCAGGTTCTATTCTCCGAATGCTCGAATAGATAAGCAGCTTCAAAAAGGGTTCCATTTCTCCGTATGCACGAATGGATATGCAGGTTCTATTCTCCGAATGCTCGGATAGATAAGCAGCTTCAAAAAGGGTTCCATTCTCCGTATGCACGAACAGATATGCAGATTCTAAAATGTCTTTTCTCGAAATCTTTTCTTGTCCTGATCTGGATTGCTTTGTTGACCTGTAAATTCCTGTTAAAATTAACAACAAAGATATCTTGAATGCATGAGTTAGCATGTTTTACCATATGGATGCCTAACCCTATGATGCATGAGTATGGCCTTGAAAGGCAAGTATTATCAGTCAGTTTGCCACTCTAAAGGAGCTGATCGACTCTTCCCCTTCTTTTCTGCATTCGAGGTTTTTTGTTTCACATAGCGAGGGTAAAGCTTCCTCTCTAAAAAGCTATTCTGTGGCATTCTTTCAAGATAAATTTCGTCCAAAAATCGGAACATGTTTGTACTCCGTTATTTTAGTCCGGAGAAACAAATCTTACCTGTAATCTTGAAACATAATAATGCCAAAAGATCTTCTGTATTAATTCATTCATGTTAATTTATTAGCATGATGCTTTGGGCAAAATTGATGGCTCAAATGAAGGGAATGAGTATTTTTATTAAAGCTTCTCATAGATTCAACATAACAAACAAGGTAAAACAATTCAAAGGAAAAAGAAAGGAACAAAATGCAAGTTCCCGAACGCTCATCACATGCATTCATCCAGGCCTTTTCCCGAGATATAGATTCAAAAATGAGCTACTCGTCTAGCCATCTTTCAAATGAAGATCTAACTTTGCAAACGTGAAGATCCTTCCATATTGCTTGGTAACTGAGAAGCACGAATCATTGGATGCCTATCTTATTCATCTGGACCGCCATTCCTGGTTTTCGATCCAAACCCTCCGTTGGTATCGAGACGCCCTTTACGGGTTTTCATCTCGATTCCTCCTTTCTTTTAGTCATCCTTTTTCGTGAAGCGCCTTTTCGGGTTTTCGCTTCATTTTCTTTTTCTTTTCTCTTTTTCTTTCTTTTTTTTTATCTCTTTTTTCTTTTTCTTCAGGCGTAGTATCTCTTAACTGAATCAGAATTTACTGGTTTGCCTAACTCTTGTCCATCCATTTCAGTCAAGATTAGTGCGCCTCCGAAGAAGGCCTTTTTGACAACGTAAGGCCCTTCCTAATTCGGCATCCATTTTCCCCGAAAATCTCGGTGTATGGGCAAGATCTTTTTCAGCACTAGATCCCCTTCTCGGAATACTCGTGGTCGAACTTTCTTGTCGTAAGCCCGGATCATCCGTTTCTGATACATTTGGCTGTGGTAGATAGCTTTCAACCTCTTTTCTTCGATTAGATTCAACTGATCCAAACGAATCTGTACCCACTCTGCATCACTTAGCTTTACCTCTGATAATACCCGAAGAGATGGGATTTCAACTTCAAGAGGTAATACGGCCTCAGTACCGTATACTAAGGAGTATGGTGTTGCCCCGGTAGATGTTCTGATCGAAGTTCGATATGCAAATAAGGCAAAAGGAAGCCTTTAATGCCAATCTTTGTAAGTTTCAATCATCTTGGATATGATCCTCTTAATGTTCTTGTTTGCTGCCTCAACGGCTCCATTCATCTTTGGCCGGTATGCTACTGAGTTGTGATGAATTATTTTAAATTGCTCACAGGTTTCTGCTATCAATCTATTGTTGAAATTGGTAGCATTATCCGTGATGATTCGCTCTGGTAGACCATACCGACAAATAATCTCTTTCTTCAAGAACTTGCAAACTGTTGTTCTTGTGATGTTAGCATAGGAGACAGCTTCTATCCATTTAGTGAAGTAATCGATGGCCACTAATATAAACCGATGCCCATTTGAGGCCTTGGGGTGAATCTGCCCAATTACATCTAATCCCCAAACAGCAAAAGGCCAAGGCGAATTCATTGTATGTAACGACACTGGCGGAGAGTTAATTTTATATGCATAGATCTGGCATTTGTGACACTTTTTAGCATATTCTATGCAATCCTCCTCCATAGTAGACCAGTAATATCCGTATCTCATTATTTTCTATGCCATCGAGAGACCATTGGCATGCATTCCGCAAATTCCGTCATGCACCTCTTTCAAGATACTTCTTGCCTCACTGGCATTGACACATCTTAACAATACTTGATCTCTGCTCTTTCTGTACAAGACGTCACCATCCAGTACGTATGCAGCAGCCATTCTTCTGATTGTTCTCTTTTCAACGTTGTTAGCTCCAGATAGGTAAGCTTGGAACTTGACGTATTGCAGAATGTCAAAATACCAAGGATTGCCATCCTCTTCCTCCAAGTTGCCGCAATGAGCATATGTTTCATAGCTCTGCATCCGGATTAACATCATATCCTCCGGTCTGTTTGCTTGGAAAACTGAGGTCAGTGTAGCTAAAGCATCTGCCATTTGGTTGTCTTCTCTAGGAAGATAAACGAATGTTATCTCGTCAAATTCTTCAATTAATTTTAGTATCAACTTTCGATATTCTACCAACTTCGTGTCTTTGGTTTCCCATTCTCCACGTAGTTGATAAATAACTAAAGCTGAATCCTCGTATACCTTCAAGACTTTTATTTTTCGTTCTATGGCAGCCTTCAATCCCATGACACATGCTTCGTATTCGGCCATATTATTAGTGCACAAGAATTCCAACTTGCTCGTGAGAAGGTAATGTACACCATCCGGAGATATCAGCACAGCTTCGATTCCCATTCCGAGGGCATTGACTGCCCCATCGAAGTATAATTTCCATTTTTCTATTTCTTTGTTTTCTTCGACAGAAATAGTCATCACATCTTCGTCCGGAAAATCGAAGCTTAGAGGCTCATAATCATCCGAGGCTCTACTCGCAAGAAAGTCCGCTATGGCACTTCCCTTGATTGCTTTCTGGCTGATATATACTATGTCAAATTCAGACAACAACATTTGCCATCGGGCTAACCTCCCAGTCAACACGGGTGCTTCCATTAGAAACTTCAAAGGGTCGAGTTTCAAGATCAACCACGTGGTGTGGTATAGCAAGTATTGCCTGAGCCAACGAGTAACCCAAACGAGTGCACAATACATCTTTTAGATAAATGGGTACCGTGCCTCGCATTCGGTGAATTTCTTACTCAGGTAGTAAATTGCTTTTTCCTTCTTCCCAGTATCATCATGTTGCCCCAGTACGCATCCCATGGAATTCTCGAACACCGTCAGGTAAAGAATTAATGGTCTCCCAGGAACTGGTGCCACCAATATTGACGCGTTGGACAAATATTGTTTGATTTTGTCCAACGCTTCCTGACATTCATCATTCCATTCACCTGGGTTGTTCTTCCGAAGCAATTTAAAAACGGGATCACACCTGTCGGTTAACTGAGAGATGAACCGAGACACATAGTTTAATCTCCCAAGGAAACCTCGAACCTCTTTCTGTGTTTTTGGAGGTGACAAACTCTGAATTACCTTGACCTTATCAGGATCAATTTCGATGCCCCTTTGACTGACAATGAAACCAAGTAGCTTGCCGGATGTAACCCCAAACGTACATTTAGTAGGGTTAAGCTTCAGCTGATACTTTCGTAGCCTTTGGAACAACTTTTTCAAATCCTGCACATGTCCATCGTCTGTTTGGGACTTAGCTATCATATCGTCCACATAAACTTCAATTTCTTTGTGCATCATGTCATGAAAGAGTGTCACCATAGCTCTCTGATATGTGGCCCCGACGTTTTTCAACCCAAAAGGCATGACTTTATAGCAGAATGTGCCCCAAAGTGTGGTAAAAATGGTCTTCTTCATGTCTTTCGGATTCATCTTGATCTGATTGTAACCCGAGAACCCATCCATGAAGGAGAACCATGAATGCCCCGAGGTATTATCCACTAGGACATCGATATGAGGTAGAGGGAAATTGTCTTTCGGGCTTGCCCTGTTCAAATCCCTATAATCCACACACATTCAAACTTTCCCATCTTTCTTAGGCACAGGGACTATGTTCGCTACCCATTCTGGATATGCTGCCACCTGAAGGAAGCCTGCATCAATCTGCTTTTGCACTTCTTCCTTGATTTTCAACAACATTTCCAGCCTCAGCCTTCTGAGCTTCTGTTGTATAGCTTGTAATCCGGTCTGATAGGCAACTTATGGACCACAATGTCGGTATTTAAGTCCATCATATCTTGATAAGACCATGCAAAGACATCTTTGAATTCTCGCAATAAGTCTACCAAATTCTGTTTTGCCCCGGGCGGGAAAGTTGCACCGATCATAACTTCCTTTTTCTCTTCTTCTGTACCCAGATTCAGAGTTTCTATTTCTTCTTTGAGGGGCATGATTTGCTTATCCTCCTGCTCCACCAACCTTAACAATTCTTCAAGAATCTCGTAGTCTGCATTGTCTTCACACTCATTGATTTCCGTTAGACAAGAGATCCTTTTTAAATCTATTTCGGGTTTAGGCCCGGAATCATACATGTGATCATTGTTCGGAAACCTACAAAGAAAAAGTTATATAGTTGGATGGGAATAAAAGATGAATAAGGATGAATGAATGAAGCGAATGAAAGAAAAGAAAGATGTTTGCCATTGTTGAAAGGGAAAGAGCATCTTTATTTGCTAAATGAAAAAAACATGAAAAAGCCCTTTATAGAAAATTCCCTACACTCGCGGGCAAAAGTATAGGGTGGTTTATGGCATTACTCTGTTTTATAAACTACAGGTAAATCCTCTATAGTCCAGTTGTTCAGAGTCTCGCCAGGGAGGCACGGACGAATCCTATCCAGCATATTCATCCTCGGGCCCTCAGAGATCCCTCCTACCATTAGTCCCTCAAATGCTTCCCAAAAAATTTCCTCTTCTTGCAATCTGATGGCTTCCAAGCGATTCTTCTCCGCCTGTTCTGTGACATTCACATACCCGTGGGAGATGAAGTCGATTTTTGCACTCAAAGAAGTCGGCTTTCTGGCTGCGATTCTTCCATGTTTGTTCCAATATGCCTCGATCGAGAAGCCCAACCCGGCTTGCCCTTTCTTTATGACCACGGGCTTCGGGCGTAAGCTCCCTTGTAGCCTTCTTCCTATCCTTTTTCCGGCTTTGGCTCCTTTACCGAGGGTCTGTTTGACAGTTATCTCGGTACAACTTGATAGTTTTGGGCATGGGAATGTCGCACCTTCAGCTACAAATGCGGCATTAATAAATTCTAAGGCCCGAAAAGAACACTCTAGCGTCTCCTCGTTTGCTTGCACATACGGTGTATCTGTAGAGACGGATGCGATGATGTCCTCCTCTGCCCCGACACATACGAGCTTGCCATCTACTACAAATTTCAGCTCCTGGTGTAGTGATGACGGTACTGCCCCGGCAGAATGAATCCAAGGTCGGCCGAGCAAACAATTGTAAGTGGGTTTAATGTCCATTACAACAAAATCTATGTTGTATATGGATGACCCAATCAGTAATGGGACCTCGATCCTTCCCAACACATCTCTTGCGGTCCCATCGAAGGCTCTGACTACGTTCTGATAAATCTTCATGTGTGCGACATCAATGGGCAACCTTTGCAAAGTTTCCATGGGTAACACGTTCAAAGTTGAACCGTTATCGATTAAAACTCTCGGCACCACATGACCCTTGCAGTGGGTCGTGATGTTTAAGGCTTTGATAGACCCCATTCCTCCATCAGGGATCTCATCATCGGTGAACGTTATGTAGTTGTCTGCGGTGATGTGATTAATAATTCGGTCCAATTTATTCACTGATATGTCCTTCGGGACAAAAGTTTGATTTAACACTTTCAAGAGGGCATCACGGTGCCCCTCCGAGCTTAGCAGTAAGTCGAGGATGAAGATTCTAGCGAGCTGTTTCTTCAACTGCTCCACTATACTATACTCGCTGTGCTTCAGAAAACGCAAAAACTCATGCGCTTGCTCTTCGCTGACAGGTTCATTCACCTTCAGAGTTGGATCTGTGAAGATCTTCTTCTTCTCTGTAAGTTTTGTTTGATCCTCTTCCTGAGCCGGTGAGTAACATCTCCCGCTCCTCGTGAAATAGCCCACTTCATTCACTGGTTCCTCTCTCTCAGCAGTTCCTGATTTCTCTGACTGTACCTTCTCGACGGGCTTTGAACCACTCGGCCCGGCTACACTCGCGGCGTAATTCCACGAGACCCTTCGCGTATCCTTAAACGGGAAGGGTGTCGGAGGAGTAATTACTATGAAGAGACGTTCATACATCGACCCCTTTAATGTTTCTATAAACATATGAGTCATCTCCCGCTCGATTAACGGAGGCTGTACCTGAAAGGTCAGATCTCTCCACCTATGGGCATATTGTCGGAATGTTTCATTGGACTTTTGCCCCATTTGCTGCAACATGACTCTGGTGGGCCCTATCTCCGTGACATGTTTGTAATTCTCCATAAATGCGTGATAAAGGTCCTTCCAGGATTTTATACTCTCCCGACTGAGTTGTGTGTACCATCGGATAGCAGAACCCGTCAGACTATCCTGAAAGCAATGGATAAGTAGCTTCTCATCCTTGCTGAAAGCGACCATCTTTCGACAATACATTGTCATGTGGGCGCTTGGGCATGATGTCTCGTCGTACTTTTCGAAGTCGGGAATTTTGAATTTTGGTGGCAGGACCAAATCAGAGACCAGACTGAGCTCGAACGCATCGGTGCTTTTATCCACCGACCCTTGGACTTGAATTTGCTGGATCTTGGCTTCGAGAGCCTTGAAGTGATCAGCATACTTCTTCTCCATTTCTTGTCGCATCTTCTCCACTTCGTTCATAAAGTTGAGATCTGGGACTTCGTCAGTATTCGGAGAAAACTCTTCAACTTCCACGGGGTGACTCGTGGATGTCCCTACTGTATTGAATTATACTCTCCCCGGGACTGAATGCACTTCCGGCTGCCCTCTAGTTGCCGTTTCTACCTGCCCTTCAGCTTCATCTCCCCCTTCCATGGACGCTTTGCCCCTTTCATCTTGCTTCGTACCCAAAAGAGCGGTTATCTGACTGATAATATCCGTCTGAATTTTAGCGAAGCCATCTTTCATACCAGTTTCTATCGCATCTAAGCGATTTGCGAATATGGCCTGATGATCCTCTAATCTTTGTAGTCTTTCTTCCATTGCTACTCTCTTGGTACGCGAGCGCGTTGAATACGTGTATAGTATGTTTGCTATTTTTTAAAATTCTCTGCCATAAAACCTTTGTTATTAAACTTTATTTTTAACTAATAATAATGCACATGATGTATGAATGCATGAACGCATGAATGCAAGCGGGTATTAAATTCAAAAAACAATCTCTTAAAAATATTCGTTTGTGCAAAAAAGGATTCACTACAACTTTAAAGATAACTACAGAAAACTGTTGGCCCTACTCCCTAAGTTGTTCAATTCATTAAGTATGCGGACGATGGCTGCTCCATGTATTTCCCCGACGTTTGGTTGGTCCAGAAGAGTTGTCGCTTCTCCTGATAATATTTGTACATAGGATGCGATAGTTCTGACTCGTCCCTTGAAGTTGACTAACTCACTGTTCTGACTCATGACTGTACGTTGTGCTGCCTCATACTTAGCCTTTCATGCTTCTCCGGTATTCTGACTCAGAGCTCCCTCGAATTCGGCTAACTTTTCTCGCAACTCTTGTACTTGGCCCTCGAGTGAGATAATCTTTTGCTGAAGTTCCTCCTTCTCTTCTTCCATTTTGACCTTATCTTCGTTGTGATACTTAGCAACCAGTTCTTCTAACTGTGTTACTTGGGTTGTCAACTCGTGGATCGTCGCTCGGTCTTTATCTGATATCTTCTTGGCTTTGGAGCTTACTTCTTTCGCTTCACGGTATTTCTTTTCGTAGAGCTTCTTGTACTCCTCCTTTTCCTTTAAAGCCTTGTTCAAACGGTCAGAACTGTCCTCGACGCTTTCCCTTTTCCTTTTATTCCCCCCGGACATTGGTATTGCTTGCGCTTCCCTTAACTCTTGACGTAGCTTCTCGATCTGAGTTGTCATATCCTTTTCTCTCCTCTCATGGGTTTGTACTTGGTACTTCGTAAGGTTCAACTCCTGTGTGAGCTCGTAGATCTTCTTATCTCGCCTTTGAGAATCCAAGTCCCGGTCCTCCTTGAGTTTTTCCAAAGCTGACGGTGCCTCTAGGGTTACCTTGCTTGAAGACGGTCCCTCATCCCTCGGTACTCCTCGGAAGACTCCATCATTCGCCCTTCGTTCTCTCCACTCGTTGTATCGAGCCATGATTTCAAACTCTCTATAGGGCTGAACCCTCCTAGGTGAGTCCCAAGTTTTCACAATCTGGGCTAACTTAGATCTGTATCCCTCACTCTGGTGTGAAAAACCGAAACTGGCCATCCCCGCTGTGGTTGGAATAAACTATCTCGAACCGAATTGCCTTGAGACTAATAAAGGGCAGTAAGTCGTTCCGCCCTATATACCTGCTAATGGGATCCAATCGCAGTCTCCGCATCGATACCGAAAAGTCGACCCTCTATTCAACCAACAGGCCTTCCAGATGATATCCAAGTCTGTCAAATTTCGGAAAAGCTCACTCCACTGGGCTTCGGTCTTCTTCTCCACAATACAACTCTTTAAATGCTCCTCGATAGGTGAGTAGGTAGTCCTGAACCTTAGGGCGCTGTACGGAGAGCTCCAACGGTGGCCTCTGAACCAAACCTCTAAAAGCTGCACACATCCCCAAAATCTTCCTTCACCGGCCCTCTTGCACGCGCTGAGTGATCGATAAGTCTCGGCTAGTATGGTTAGAACCGGATTTACTCCCTTGGATAACTTCTCGAACAAACCGACCGTGGATGGGTCTATGTGCTTGGGAGTTCTAGGAAATAACACTAACCCATATATGCAGAGGGCATAGATCCTTCTTGTTTTAGTGGGCTCCTCGCTGCTCGAAGCTATCAAATCCTTAAAGACCCTCCAGCTCACTCTCTCTCTCTCTTCGCTTGGATCCTCGTGACCCGTTACCTTCCGGTCCCAAAACTCTTTATCCTTACCAGTGATTTGCATCAGCTTCTTTTTAAAGCCTGAAGTGCTGTTGGGCTTGACATAGATCCTATCATTCTTAATCATTGGACAGTTGATCAGAACCTCGTACTCCTCTAGTGTGGGTGTCATGTCTACCTTCCCGAAGGTGAAACAGTTGTAGGCTGGATTCCAAAATTGCACCATCGCCCTCATTAGATGTCTATCAACGGGGACCTTCACTAACAAGGCGATATCCCCAAACTTCTTCTTGAACTGGCTCTTCATGTCGTCACTCCATTGTTCCCATACTTCTTGGACCTCGGAGAGACAAGGACTCTGATTGGTACTCATTCTGACATACCCGTTTAATGTAGAGACACTCCCTATCGGCAAACTGTCACCTTTCTCATGCTGAACTGATTCAGACCAAGTCCAGACTTCTGTGTTATCTTTGCCTATAATGATCCCTTCTGACATTATTGGACACTTCTAACTTTATTGTTTTCCAAATTAATATCCATGCAAATATGCCAAATAAAAATAAATGCACAAAGGATCAAAGAAAAACAAAAAGGAAAGTGTTAGTAGAATAAAGACAAAGATAAAGCAATGATTAAAGTGCCTGGAAACAAATAACCATAGGGTAGTAAAAAGCGAATAAAGTTAACCATAGAACAGGATAAAATGCGTAAAATAACCATAGAACATGCTAAATTGCATAAAAATAACCAGAGAGCATGCTAAAGTACGCAAAATAACCAGAGAGCATGTTATAGTACGCAAAATAACCAGAGAGCATGTTAACAGAGAAATCCTAAGTTTGGCGGCATTTCGGCAGCATACCGCCTTATCTTATGGTCCTTGTCTGGCTATAGAAAGGGTTGGTTCCTACTCTATATGTGGATTTTTGGTCTAGACACTAGGTTCCCGAACTGTCGTTACCGTCTACTACGACGATAAGACATCGATTTGGTGGTATAGGTCCCTTACAACAGAAGTGAAAACCACACGATGCGTAAGGTTAGTATACCGGAAGTAGATAAAAATCCGAAACTCGGAGCTGGAAAACATCACGTCGGATAATATCTAACTCCCACTTAAGGGTGAAAGCTCGGGTCGAGAGCTTATGCATGAATGACAAGATATAAAAGTAAAAGGTTATCCTCATTCAAATAATGTTCACTTAACAATAAAAAATTAAATTAATATCTAACTCCAAAATACCAAAATGCCACGTAAAGTTTGAAAACATTAGGCCTGACTCACTAAAAAATAAATTTTTTTAGGTTCCCAGCAGAGTCGCCAAGCTGTCGTGATCTCTTTAAAAAAACGCGATTTTTAAGGTGAAAAAGTGTTCGATGATTGATTTTTAAAAATATGAATTTTATTAATCTCAAAAACCCAAATTTTAGGAAAACATAATTTAATTTTGCAAAAGGTTGACTTGGAGTTGCCACCGGCCACTTAGGTAGGCCAGACACCATAAAAAAATAAACCAGAGATTCGTTTTAAAAACATTGAGTTCGGGAGTCGGTTACGTGTAAGGACGACCCTTACAAACGCCCAAAAATTGGTACCTTAAAAAAACATTACGTGGCATTGACATTTTGAAGAAAGATATTAATTTAATTTTCCATTGTTAAATGAACATTATTTGAATTTGGATATCCTTTTGATTTGAAAGTTACACCACCTCTAAACTTGAGTTGAACGAGACGTCCTCTAGATAGGAAACCTCACCCAAATTTAAAAGAATGTAACTTCCGCCTCAAAAGGCTAAAGTAAAATGCATGATTATTTTTATCTTGTTCATTTTAAGTTCTAATCCTAAAATAGGCTTCATTACTTAAGTTTTTAAAACCTAAGTTACTAGCGTTTACTAGTTATTTACCTATCCATTTTTAATACTAAACCTAAGTTTTCATCAAAATTCTAAGTTTTTAATAACACATGAATTCGATGCCAAGGTACACTCTCTAGGTTAGCATCATAGTGCGTCAAAACACCAACCTCTTTAGTGTATCCGAGACATAAGATTCACATGTTATGTTACTAGATTTTTTCCCTAATTAAATTAATTAATTTAAGTGACTAGTCCTAGAAAAGGCACTAAATTAATTAACCTAAGTTTATTAGGTGACCTTCCTAAAATATGTCATGCAAAACATAAAATAAAGTGTACACAAGATAAAGGAACTTCATCACTTTTATTGTAATCATGGGTACATCATATTACATCAAAAATTTCTCTTCACATGAATACAAAAGGGACTTGAATGAAAAAGATTACAAGGGATTCGAGAAAAAACATTGAACAAAAGATAAGGCTTAAATTAAGTGTGAAATTAAATATTAAAGTTTCAGAAATTTTTAATTAACTTAATTAATTAAATTTTCTTGACATCAAATTTTAATTAAATCTTAATTAAAGTCTAACTTAGTGAATTTTAGGTTCAAAGGTTTAATTGGGGATGAGTTAAACTTAATTAGGTTGATTTTAAATCTTAACTTAGAAATTTTAGATTAATTAAAAGTCTTTAATTAAAATAATTTCTAAGTCTTAAGCGTTTAACTTAATTAAAGTTTAATTTGGGTGAAATTAGGATTAATTAGACTTAAATTGGTTTTAAATCTTATCCTTTTAGAAAAATTAATTAAATTAATTAATTAAAATTATCTTCCAAATTTTTTAAGAATTAAAGACCTAATTAAAGTCTAAGTTGGGTGAATGTTTTAAGGTTAAGGCTAACTAGACCTAATTAAAGGGTTTAATTTTTAAACCTTAGAAATTAATTAAAATTAATCAAAATTATTAATTAAAATTATTTTCTAATCTTTAAGAATTTAAAAACCTAATTAAAGTCTAATTTGGTGAGTGTTTTGAAGTTTAAGGGTAAAACTAGGCCTAATTTAGTTTAATTAATCTTAAAAACTTACTTCCTAGAAATTAATTAAAATAATTAATTAAAATTATTTTCTAATTTTTTAAGAATTAAATTAAACCTATTAGAGTCTAATTTTTAAGTTTTAGGGGTCAAATTAATTTACATTAGAATTAAATTAGATTAAATTAATTTTAAAATTTATTAAAAATTAAATTAAATCTTAGATTAAGAATTAATTAAAATTTTTAGTCTCTAAAATTAATTTTTTAATCCTAATTAAGTCTAAAATTAGATTAATTTAATACTAATAGCCTATATAGGGTTTTAATTAGGATCTAAGGACTTAATTGGATTAATTCTAAAGTCCTAGGGCCCTAATTGAAGTTCTGAGGACCTAATTGAACTATTCCTAAAGGTTTAGGGGTTAAAATTGGGTTTAGGGGACTAAATTGTAAAGCGGGCTAAAGTATGGGGGACCTAGGATGTGAATTTCCCATATCCGGTTAAAAGCACGCGGATCCGGGTTAGACCTGGATCCGGCCCGCGTGCCCGGCTGCCAAACGGCGCCGTTTTATTCCGCATCAAAACCCAACCCACCGAGTTGGCTCGGTCAGATGAACCGAGCCACTGACTCGGTGGACTCACTGGGCCTTGAAATCCTCTCAAACAAACGTTCAAAACCCAGGTTTTAAGAGTAAAACGGATCAAAACCATTAAATTTTAAGTATGTTCTTCATGTGTTCTTCGTGTTCATGAAGAACACGAAGAACACGGCCAAGGACTGCCGCAGTCTCCGCCCCTGGATCGACTCCGCCGTCGCCGATGACAACTCCGGCGAGTTCGCTGGCGACTCTAGGAAAGAGCCGATCGTCACCAAAATAACATCGGAGTCTGTTTCCGGCGCCGACAACGTCGCCGGAACCTCCAAACGGCCTGGAAATCATCCAAAACAACCCGAAAACAATATCTAACACCCTAAAAACAGATCTAAACCCCTCCTAGACACAAAGAACAGTCGACCGAACCCTAAACCAAATTCTAACAAAGGAAACAACACCAAAGCAAGGGAAAAAAAATGAAGAAAAGGTCCATGCCTTACCTCCAAGGTCGATTCGAGCTCCAAAACAATTCCTCTGCTGATCGAATGCTCCAGTCGATCCTCCCCTTCAAAATCCGATTCAATCCAGTAAAAACTTCTCCCGATTGCCTCAGATCTTTGCTCCAGTCCAATGAAATTCCTCCCCTTCACTGCTGATCGAATCCCTATTTAAAGGAATTCGATTCAGTAGTTCAAATCCATTCCAACACTAATTTCAAATCCCTCAAAAGGCTCAACCAACATGAATCCAAATCCTAACAGGATTCAAGAACCCTCCCCACGTTTTGATTCCTCAGACTTCTCGGCCACTTCGCAATTTTCAGTTATTTTTTTATATTAATATTAATATTATTATTTATATATTATTAATTATTATTTATTATTTATTTATTATTATTATTATTATTATATATGAACATGTTCGTGTTGACAAGCAACATAAATAAAGTGAGCACGGTTGAGATATGTCTCACCAATGAGTTTTTTCAAGGATCCCACCTTGTCAAAAGAACAATCTATTTCCAAATTCAAAAAGATAGTGATGAAAATGCATGCATATGAAAAATATTGAACAAGAGGGGTAGCACAATTTTGGATATGCCACACAATGTCCGAGAAGACGATCTGGGCAAGGTTGGGTTGAACACCATCACGGAAGCACGCGATCCAAAAACTATCAACTTGACGTATCCGAGAATACCTACCATTTGATGGACGAATCCACCAAGAGATGATAAGATGGAG
The DNA here is from genome assembly GCA_035048815.1 of Abelmoschus esculentus. Taxonomy (NCBI): domain Eukaryota; kingdom Viridiplantae; phylum Streptophyta; class Magnoliopsida; order Malvales; family Malvaceae; genus Abelmoschus; species Abelmoschus esculentus. Next base: position 11,095,418 of record JAUCBN010000007.1, on the reverse strand, counting down.
AAAGTGATCGTGTGCGTCAAGAGATGTGACCGATTCGGTGAAAGGACCAAGAGAATTTTCATCCTCGACACCCTTGTCCTCAAGACCAAAAACATCAACAAAAGTCGAGGCATTAATAGTAAAGGATTTGCCCATGAGATAGGATTCAATTGTCACTACTTTGCTCTTGTCTGAAGATAAAATACACTTGGCATTGGAGTAAAAAATAAGGACAAGAGTTGAAAAGAACTTGTCGGTATGAGTGAGAAACCTCAAGAATTTCCATTCGATGAGTCGGTCATAGTATCGGAAAGGAAATTTGTGTGAAGTGATGAATTGAACGTCCACACATCTTTCCTTTTTGAGAGGGTAGTTGCGAAAAAGATTGTAGTTGTTCAACCTACGATTAGTGTCTAAACTTTTGGCAAAGATTTTCTCAAAATCAACTCGTGCAACACGAGATGATGATGAAGATCTGGATTCGGTCTAAGATCGCTTCTTTAGTGCCATGATCTAGGATAGAGATAAGAATTTTGGATTAGTTTTAATAAAAAAATGTATGCTTATATAATCCAATTCAATCCTATGTAGTAATCTAACAATTCAAGGTATTTGAGAATTTTATCAAAAACTTTGAAAAAACATTGAAAAAATATACGAAAATGGATTTATATTCGATAAAAAATTTGGGATTTTTAAACAATTTTGTAAGATTATCAAAACCCATATGATAAACATTTAAAATATGTTCAAAATCTAAATTTTAACAATCTAAATCCAAACGAAAATAAGGTTTTTCGAAAATATACCTTGAGTGTAGATTAGGATGAATCGATTGATTGTGAAGCATGGATTGATGATATAGTGTAGGAGTTGATGTTTGGAATCAAAACCCTCAAAGAAATCGTTGAGATTTTGAGTTAAGAACAACGAATTTGAGAGGATTTTATAAGAGGGGCCGCCTAGGGTTTGATGGATATATATGAGAAGTGTTTTAATGTTATTAAAATTAGGTTTAAAGTGTTTTAAAGCAACTTTCGTCCTCGAGTATCGGTACCGGTATCGAAATACCCTATTTTGATGCGAGTATCGAACCACATGTATCGAAACTGGGATCGATACCTATTCTTCCCAAACACAAACCCAGATGGGCTGATGAACAGGTATTGAAACAGGGGTTAGCTGTATCGATACCTTCGACTTTTGCTTTGCATTTAGGCTACTAGAAGTACTAGAAATGAGTCTCTAAAGCCCCTAGAAGTATGCATATGATATAATAAAATGTTTATTATGCATGAACAAGTTCATACTCCCCCTAGCAACATGTATAGAAGCATCAAGATACAAAAATAATATAAGCATGATTTAAATCAAGATTCAAGCAAGATATACAAAAAGATGACACTTAGGAAGTCAAGGTAGGCTAGTTAGACCTAACTCTCTCCTAAGGATCCAAAAACGCTCCTTATCCAAAGGTTTAACAAAGATGTCCGCTAATTGATTCAAGGTCTCAATAAACTCTAAAGCAACATCGTTTTTAGACACATGATCTCTAGTAAATTGGTGTCTAATTTCTATGTGTTTGGTTCTAGAGTGTTGAATGGGGTTTTTGGTAAGACATATGGCACTAGTATTATCACACTTGAGGGGTATAGTTTCTACCTTAATGCCATAATCTAAGAGTTGTTGCTTCATCCATAAAACTTGTGCACAACAACTCCCTAAGGATATATACTCCGCTTCGGTGGTAGATAGAGCTACACTATTTTGTTTCTTTGAGAACCAAGATATGAGCATACTACCTAAGAATTGATAAGTTCCGGAAGTACTTTTCCTATCTATCTTACAACCTCCATAATCCACATCCGAATAGGCATGAAGATCAAAAGAAGAAGCTTTAGGATACCAAAGACCTAAACAAGGTGTATCTCTAAGGTACCTAAAAATTTTCTTAATGGCTACAAGGTGTGATTCTCTAGGACTAGATTGAAACCTAGCACACAAGCAAACACTAAACATGATATTCGGTCTACTTGCGGTAAGGTAAAGCAAAGAACCTATCATGGATCTATATAATTTAGAATCAACACACTTACCTCTTTCATCCTTGTCAAGCTTTGTAGATGAGCTCATAGGAGTGGCTTGAGGTTTAACATGCTCCAAGCCAAACTTCTTGAGCATATCTTTGATGTACTTGGCTTGATTGATGAAGGTGTCATCCTTCTTTTGCTTGATTTGGAGTCCCAAAAAGAATGAGAGTTCTCCTATCATGTTCATCTCGAATTCACCTTGCATAAGCTTAGAAAACTCTTGACAATAACATTCATTAGTAGATCCAAAAATTATATCATCAACATAAATTTGAACTACTAAGATGTCATTTTTAAATCTTTTTATAAAAAGTGTAGTGTCCACCTTTCCCTTTTCAAAACCCTTTTCTATCAAAAAGTTTGAAAGCCTTTCATACCAAGCTCTAGGAGCTTGTTTTAAACCATATAAAGCTTTTGTTAGTTTAAAAACATGGTTTAGAAATTTTGGATTTTCAAAACTCGGTGGTTGTTCAACATACACTTCTTCATTTATAAAACCATTTAAGAAAGCACTTTTAACATCCATTTGAAAAAGCTTGAAATCATAATAACATGCAAATGCAAGTAGCATCCTATTGGCTTCTATTCTAGCTACGGGTGCATAAGTTTTATCGAAATCTATTCCTTCCTCTTGAGTGTATCCTTGAGCAACTAATCTAGCTTTGTTTCTCACTATGTTACCACTCTCATCTAGTTTGTTTCTAAAGACCCATTTAGTCCCTACAGTAGATTTATTACTAGGCCTATCAACTAATGTCCATACATTACTTCTCTCAAATTGATTTAACTCTTCTTGCATAGCCAAAATCTAATAATCATCATCTAAGGCTTCATTGATATTTTTGGGCTCTATGCATGAGATAAATGCAAAATGATTCATTAATCTAAGAGAAGAACGAGTAGTTACCCCCTTGGATGGATCATCCAAGATCTCACCACTTTTGACATAGTTGAACTCCCTTGGGTAGCTCACTTCCTTTTCTTTAAGCTTTACATTTCCTAAAGCTTCTATTGGAGGATCTTGTGCTTCTTCATTGCTTGAAACCTCATCCACCTTTGATGCTTGTCCATCATCAATGGTTTCAATGATTCCTATATCATCATCATCATCACAAGAATCCTTCCTAGGAAGGAGGTTATCATTGAAAACCATATGTATCAACTCTTCTACAACTAAGGTTCTTTTTTTGAAAACTCTATAAGCCTTAGAATTTGAAGAATAACCAAGAAAAATAGCTTCATCACTTTTTGCATCAAATTTACTTAAATTGTCTTTTCCATTATTTAAAACAAAACACTTACACCCAAAAGGATAAAAATAACTAATGTTAGGCTTTTTAGATTTTAAAATCTCATAAGGAGTTTTCTTTAAAATATGCCTAATCATTACTCGATTTATAATATAACAAGAAGTGTTTGTGACTTCCGCCTAAAAGTACTTAGGTAAATTATTTTCACAAAGTATGATTCTAGCAATTTCTTCTAAAGTTCTATTTTTCCTCTCAACTACCCCATTTTGTTGAGGAGTGCGAGGAGCCGAAAAATTATGACTAATCCCATTTTCATTACAAAAATTCTCAAAACCTAGATTTTGAAATTTCGTTCCATGATCACTTCTAATATGATAAATTCTTTGATCAAGGTCATTTTGAGAAATGTTTGAAAATGGGATGAATTTTTCTAAGGCTTCATCTTTAGTACTAAAAAATAGAACCCAAGTATATCTAGAGTAATCATCAACAATAACAAAAGCATATGATTTTCCACCCAAGCTAGTAGTCCTAATCGGTCCAAAGAGATCCATATCGATCAATTATAATACTCTACTAGTTGAAACATCATTAATGGACTTAAAAGAAACTCTTTTTTGTTTACCCTTAGCACATGCATCACAAATTTTATCTAGGGAAAACTTAAGCTTAGGTAAACCTCTAACTAGATTTTGGGAGGCTAGTTTCTCTAGAACACTTATGCTAGCATGCCCTAATTTTCTATGCCATAACCATGCATCATTTTCATCATTAGCAATTAAGCATTCATGAGAAAAGTTAATGTCATCTAGATGCATCATGTAAATATTTCCTATGCGATGACCTATGAGCATTATTCTATTGGATTCTATGTCAATTATTTTGCAACCAATTTTATCAAAAGAAACATAGAAACCCTTATCACACAATTGACTAATGCTCAACAAATTATGCTTAAGACCATCAACAAGCAATACATTTTCAATAAAAATAGAGGAGTGATTATCAATAGAGCCAATACCCTTAATTTGGCCTTTGGAGTTGTCACTCAAAGTCACTACTCCACCCTTTTTGAGCTCTAACTCCTTAAATCGTCCCTTGTCTCCGGTCATATGCCTTGAGCATCCACTATTAAGGTACCACATGTTTTGACTTGAAGCTTTGGCCTTGAAGCAATGCTCAACCTACAAACAAAGATTTAGTGTTTGATTTTTGGTACTCAAACCATTTTGGGTCCATGAGTGTTAGTCCCTAAAATCTTGGTTCCCTTGGGAATCCAAGAAGCAATGGCATTTAAATTATTAGAAAAAATGAGTTTCTTGGGAACCCACACACTCCTAATTTTTCTATGCCTATAATGCCTTTGAAAATTTCTTTGTTTGTGGTCATAAAATTTCTTTTTCGCATGGTTGGGTTTTGAAGAGCTTCCTTTTTCAAAAGTTGAACTCTCAACCACTTTGATTTGTTCTTTAAGCTCATTCACCACCTTGTGGTGATTTTCACTCAAGCTAGAAATAAGGTTGTTCAAATCAACATTTTTCTTTTGAAAAAATTTTAAATCATCATTTAAATCAATAACCTTTTCTTCCAAATCCAAAATTGTTTTTGTCAAAGAATCATTTTTCATTTCTAAATCGGAAATGGTTTTCTTGCTTTTCAAAATTGATTCTTTGAACTTTAAAACCAACTCATCATACATATCTTGTAATTCATCATAAGCATCATAAAGTTCATCATAAGATAAATCATTACAAGATGGTTGGAGGGTTACCTTAGGCTCATCAAGAGTCATGAGACACAAGTTGACCACTTCGTTGTCCTCATCGGATGATGACTCCTCATCACTCCAAGTTGCAACATAAGCCTTTTGTTTCTTCTTCTTCTCAAAACCCTTCCTTTTGTATAAAGGGCAATCGGTCCTAATGTGACCGGACTTTTTGCATTCATAGCAAATGATTTGATCTTTCTCATCTTCTTTGCTCTTTTTTTTGAAGTCTCTCTTTCTTTGGAATCTTCTATTCCTATTTGGCCTGATAAGCCTAGTGAATCTTTTGGCCACCATGGCCAATTCCTCTAGCTCTTCTTCTTCACTAGTATCCACTTCTTCTTGTGAACATGAAGCTTTAAGAGCAATCCCTTGCTTCTTTTTCTCAACTTCCCTCTTTTCAATCTTCACCTCTTCCTTCTTTTTCTCCTCTTCTCTTCCTTTCTTCATGATCTCATGGGTGAGAAGAGATCCCACAAGAGTATCAAGTTTGAGAGTTTTGAGGTCCTTGACTTCAATGATAGCCGTCCTCTTGCTATCCCAAGATTCGGGAAGAGAATAGATAAGCTTTCGAACAAGCTTTTCTTCCGGAATGATCTCACCGAAACCCTTGAGACCATTTACAATCACCGAGAATCTATCGAACATTTTGGTGATGTCTTCATTCGGCTCCATCTTAAAGTTCTCATAACTTAGATTAAGTAGACCAATCTTGGTTTCCTTAACATCATTGGTGCCCTCATAGGTGGTCTCCAAAGAAACTCAAACTTCTTTGGCACTTGTACATGAAGACATCTTGGAGTAGATGTCGGATCCTAGTGCACAAAAAGGATGTGGAGAGCTTTATCATTTGTGGACATCCTCCTACTTTCTTCATCGGTCATCTAATTCCTTCTCTTTGGTACTTGTCGGTCTCCTTCTTGCTTCATTGGATTGAGGGTCCATCTTCGATTATTTCCCAAAGGACATAATCATTTGAGTTGATGAATGGCCTCATCATATTCTTCCAATAGGGGTAGTTGTCCCCATTGAATAAGGGCGGGTTGGTGATGGAGTGCAATTCATTCCATGAACCGGAGGTGGAGGCTATTGAATCTTGACTTCTAGATTTGATCAAAACGCCTTGGATCTTCTTTGGTAGATGTGAATCTCTTCAAAGATTAGGCTTTGATACTAATTGTTGATTTGATCAAACTTGTAAGATGGCCAAGAAGGGGGTGAATTGGCAATTTAAAATTGTGGGGTAAATTTTTCGATAAAAATGCTAGAATTGAGGAACAAAGAATTTATAGTGGTTCAAGCTTCGAACAAGCTCTACATCCACTAACTTAGCTCCCACTAAGGATTTTGAACAATTCACTATTGAATTCAACCTTTTTCTAGGTTCAAGGGATAACCTTTACAAACAAATCAATTTTCTACCCAAAATTAATTTCAACCTCACAAGAAATTACAGGAGATAGAAAGGGCTAAAAGAAAATTCTCTCACAAGAAATATATGCCTCAAATACAATTTAACTCTCCCCAAACTTAAAAAATACAAGAATCAAAGTAAGATCACAAGTTGGGAGGCTAGGATATGCAATAAGTGCTTGGAGTTGGATTTGATTTGCTTGGATGTTGCTTGAGGTTCAATAATATTTAATGCTATTCAAAATGCTTCTTTTTATACCTTCTCATTGATTTCTAACCGTTGAGGTTGTTGGAAATGTAAATAGAGACGTTGAAGCTTCATCTTTTCATCATAAATGTACTCTACAGCAGGTGATATCGAAACACGGGGTACCTGTTTCGAAACATGCCAAGAATAGAAAAAGCCGTTGTGTATTTAATAATGGGTGTATCGATACATATTTTGATACCAAAAGTTTTTGAGAAGCTTGGTATCGAACCTTGTTTCGATATAGTCTAACCATCAATCAAATTTTAACTGTCACCAACGGTCGACTCATTTAATGCTTGAAAATAGCCGTTGGGGATTAAGGGTGTATCGATACCTGTATCGATACCTGGAGTCATATTTTAAAAATTTAAAAATAATGTAAAAATTAACCAAGTTGTTTCGATACCAGTATCAAAACATGGGTTGACAGAAAGTTTTGGTATCGAACACTATTTCGATACTTGTTCTAGATCTCAAGAACAAGCCTTGAAAAATCCCAGGTGTATCGATACCTATCCTCATGGTATCGATACCCTCGTATGAAAACAGCTTGTAAGTGTATTTCAAAGTTCTTGATTTTGATTTAGAGTTAAAACTTTGACTTATGGACTTAAAAATTTATTTCAAAAAGGTCCTTAAACATATTTGTTATATCAAAATCAACTTTAGTTTTATAGAGACCTACAAAGATCGAGGCGAGAAACTATCATCTACTTTGTGTGCTTATGAAACATTGGCTATAATTTCTATTGGGTAGCCTTTTTTTTTCCTAATATAGGGGATAAACGTTACAATACCTGTAGAAATTGAAAAATCTTTCTCTAACCATGGAGAGGACGTGAAAAACCATCATGTGCTCTAGATCCATCCAAATTTTTACTGGGTAGCCACTTTTTCCCTAATATAGGGGATCAACGCTGTAAAACCTTGGAAGTTGAAAATCCTCCCCTAATCATGGAGGAGACATGAAAAATTATCCAGTACTTTATATCAATTTGAATTTCTACTGGGTTAAGCCTCTTTTTCCCTAATATAAGGGATAAACGCTATAATGCCCATAGAAGTTGAAAACCTCTCCCTTATCATGAAAGGGACATGAAAAGTCGTTAGGTGCTTTATATCAATTTGAATTTCTACTGGGTTAAGCCTCTTTTTCCTTAATATAGGGGATAAACGCTATAATACCCATAGAAGCTGAAGATCTCTCCCTTATCATGAAAGGGATATGAAAAGTCGTCAAGTGCTTTATATCAATCCAAATTTCTACTGGGGTAGCCTCTTTTTCCCTAATATAGGAGATAAACGCTATAATTCTCATAGAAGCTGAAAACCTCTCCCTTATCATGAAAGGAACATGACAAGCCGTCAGATGCTTTATATCAATCTGAATTTCTACTGGGGTAGCCTCTTTTCCCTTAATATAGGGGATAAACGCTATAATTCTCAAAGAAGCTGAAAATCTTTCCCTCATCACGAAGAGAACACGAAAGTCGTCAGGTGTTTACTATCAATTTGAACTTCTACTAGGGTAGCTTCTTTTTCCCTAATATAGGGATAAATGTTACAATACCCATTGAGATTGAAAATCATTCACTAATCATGTAAGGGACATAGAAAGTCATCATGTGCTTTTTATCGATACAAATTTCTACTGGTGCAACCTCCTTTTCCCTATTTTATGGGATAAACGTCTCTTCTTTATGGATGTTCCTAAGATCAAAATGAGATGAAATATAGCTTCGTGATAAGAGGAAAATGTCTACTCAAAACCTACAAGACACAAAATGTCTCTCTGAATTGATTATACCGAGCTTTCTATCAAACTCGTGGGGCATTATATTTTGCGAATTCGTCTGAGAAACTATCAATATGGGTACTTGAAATTTATCTATATTGATCCAGAAACATTCCTACAAGTACAGGAACTAAGAGCATTCTTTGAGAAAACATCTCAAATGGAGAACAATCACTCAACAAACAAGAGCGAAGTCAAATAATTTGCCTGAAGAAAGAGGCACGATTATCAGAGTTTTAACGAGCAAACAGACCAACTGATAAAGCCAATCTTAAGACAGAATCATCGTCACATGCATTTTGAATTTCATGCTAGGATCATGCATGTATGCATACATACATCATACATGTTAGGATTAGAATCATGCGATGCATGTTAATCATAATATTTTGAATCTATTTAAGAAAGCATTACATGTCTTGTCCCTTCAAGAAGCAGAGGAACAGGCGAACATAGAGACATCATCAAGGCACTTTGGCAGAATAGTGCAAATCTATCCAGATCACAACCATTCATCGGGGAGTGCAGGTAAGAATCCGCACCCTTTGCACTTATTATGTTTACTCAATAGATATGTCATTCAGAAAAAGTAAAATCAATGAGTGATGAGGACCATTCAAATGTCCTTTAAAATCCACTTTCACGAATGGTCAAAGGAAATCAATCCCTTTGAATAAATTCAATCTCAGGATTGGTGCCAACTGATTGTACCCAGGGGAATGGTACAACTAGTCCGGGGCAAACGACCACCGGTAAAGGCGAGTCAAATCTGTTGATCCCTGTGCATTTGGGAAAAATACATGAAAGAGGACCATTTGAATGTCATTTAAAATCCATTTTTACGAATGGTCAAAGGAAATCAATCCCTTTGAACAAATCCAATCTCAGGATTGGTACCAACTGATTGTACCTAGGGGAATGGTACAACTAGTCCGGGGCAAACGACCACCGATAAAGGCGAGTCAAATCTGTTAATCCCTATGCATTTGGGGAAAATGCATGAAAGAGGACCATTCGAATGTCCTTTAAAATCCATTTTCACGAATGATCAAAGGAAATCAATCCCTTTGAACAAATCCAATCTTAGGATTGGTACCAACTAATTGTACCCAGGGGAATGGTACAACTAGTCCGGGGCAAACAACCACCGATAAAGGCAAGTCAAATCCATTGATCCCTTTGTATTGGGGAAAAATGCATTAAAGAGGATTATTCAAATATCCTTTAAAATCCATTTTAATGAATGGTCAAAGGAAATCAAACTCTTTGAAGAATTCCAATATCATACCAACCGATTGTACTTGAAGAGATAGTACAACTAGCCCAAAGTAAATGGTAATCAGTAAGGATCGCGCTTCTCCGTCCGTGTAGTAGCTTGATCAAACATCACACTTCTTCGCCAGCGTAGCAGAATCAGAATTTTATCACATAGTGCGTCTTCGTCAGTATAGCAGCATCAGAACTCAGTCAGATTATGCATCTTCGTCAGTGCAACAGTATCAAAACTCCGTAGATCGTGCTCCTTCGTCAGTGTTGTAGCTAAATTGAGCTTCAGAACTCGTTGTTAGATCTCGCTTCTCTGGCAGTGTTGTAAGTGGATCAAGTATTGCTCTTCATCTCGTCGGCAGTGTTCGTAGATGGATCAGATGGAACGTCAGTGTTGCAGTTTAATCGAACGTCAGAATTTATTGATAGATCTTGCTTCTCCGGTAGTGCAGTAGTTAGATCAGATATCAGTGCTCGTCATCAGATCGTGTCTCTTCGACAGTGTTGCGGCTAGATCAAAACCTTTAGCAATGGACCTCGCTTCTCCGACAGTGTTGTAAGTGGATCAAGTATTGCTCTCCGTCTCATCGGTAGTGTTTGTAGATAGATCAAATGAAACGTCAGTGTTGCAGTTTAATCGAGCATCAGAATTCATTGACAGATCTTGCTTCTCCGGCAGTGCAGCAGTTAGATTAGATATCAGTGCTCGTCATCAGATCGTGTCTCTCTGGCAGTGTTACGGCTAGATCAGAACCTTACCAAAAAGAACCTCAACCTTACTAAAAGAACTCTAACCTTACCCAAAAGAACCCCAACCTTACCGAAAAGAACCTGAAACTCTGCCAGATAAAATGGGTTATTCCTTATCTTTGCTCTATTGTTGTTACACAACAATGAACAAAGAGGGGCAGCTGTAATAACCCATTTTCTACCAACATATTTGACCCAACAGATATATATCAGGCCCATTAAACAACCCAATACAAGCCTATCAGGACACTACACCTAACCCTAATGATAAACCTGACTAAACCCTAACCCTTTAGCCACCATGTCGACGCCTCCTCTAACCATTACACTTCCAGATCAGCGCGCGTGGTGGTCACGCGCGCCCCTATTGGCTCAAACGGCCAACCACCGCCCTTATCAATCGAACCTACAAAACATTAAAATGAAAGGATGAAGATCAGAAAAAGCAAAGTTTTTATATTTTAATATTGTAAAAATTTGGGTATAAATACCCTAATCGAACTATGTATTTGGGACGGAAAAAATGGAATGGAAAAAACATTTTTTTGAACAATATTCGAAACCAAACAAAGTCTAGAGCAGATACCCAAAACATTCAAACCAGAAATAGAGAGAACAGAGGGAGGTCGAAATAAAACGAAGCAAAAAGAAGGTAAAAAAATGAGTAAATCGACTTATCTTTTTTTAGATCTAGGCCTTTACACTCAAAATCTCGAAAATTCAAGCCCGGATTTGAAATCTCCACGTTGAGGAGCATCGGAAAAGTGAAGCCTTTCTCTATTTCAACTGTCGCACCGGTGGCTGGTGGCCACAGACGGTGGTCCGGCGCCAGGACTTTTAGAGAGCTCTCAGAGCTATATTTCTCTTTGGTTTGAAGAGGAAAGTGAAATGGAATTTTGAAGCAAAAAAAAGAAAAGAAATTATATATATTACACAAGTAAAACGGAACCATTTTGTAAATGGACACTTGTACCAAACCCGATCCAGTGACCTAAACCCGTGCTTTACCCGATATTAGGGGATAATTTTGGCCGAAGTCCCTGCACTCCTAGCGTGTTTTCACTTAGGCATTCCAGTTTGCATCCAGCTCCATTTTGGTCACTATTTATCATCAATTCAGCCTTATATTTTAAATTTCTTGCAATTTCATCCTCACAATTATATTTTAATCCTCCAATGCTTATTATTTTGCAGATTAGTCCCTAAATTTTCAAATATTATCATTTTCATATTATTATTATTATTATTATTATTATTATTATTATATTCACTATTTTTATGTTATTATTATAATTATTATTATAAAATATTCACTAATCACTTTTATTTCAGATTTTAATAACGAATTCGTATTTTCGATCATATAAAATATTATGTAACCGACAGGTACCGATTTCGGGCATTGTGGGGGTCCTCATCCTTCCCCATACGTAACAGACTCTCGAACCCTCTTTGGTTCATAGACGCATTTTTGGTGTTCCAATCGCACCGGTAAAAAACGATTGGTGGCGACTCCCCGGACGAATTTTGGTGATTACACCACCCATAGATTTCACAGTCATAGGAATTCTTGGGTCTAAACAATCCAGCAACTCAGCCACACGGTATTCCTCAGTTTTGAGATCAAATGCAACAATAATGATCTTAGCATCAGGTTCAAGTTTTTCAGTAAGCGCCTAATACAAAGCTTTGTTAACAAAAACACCATTTCCTGGTTTATACGATATATAAAAAGGGAAATCCTTGATCCTTCTCCAAGAGTTGGTCCTCAAACCGTAAACCTCAACTTTAAAATGGAAAGAGTCAACATCTTCGCCACAGAATGGGACGATTCAAAGCGACTTGTTGTCACCGGAAATGGGATCGTGGCCTAGTCCATACACAACGAAAGGGGCAAATCTGGAGTATCATGGAGACTCTACTACAACGATGTGTCACCGCCCACTTATTTTTCACAAGTCCAAACCGAGATCCTAGCACTAAGGAAAGCACTAGAATGAGTTAGGACAACCAAGTACATGCAATAACGTTCTATAAAAGTTTGAGACATTTTACTCAAGTCTAAACCCACCAGAAAAGACTTAAAAGCTCCGAAAAGATCAAGAATTTCTCTAAAATATTTTGGATATATATAGACAGACATATATAAAAAGTTGTAGAGATATCTAGAACCATATAGGTCTTTGTAGATACTTTTGGAGTCAATATATTAGTCGTCCGATTAAATTAATTATAGTCGTTCATTCGAGAGGTGAGAGCCTATAAATAAGGTCACCCCTTCATTTTGTTTAGCCATCAAGTTACGTGTAATAAAGGCTTGTTAGAATTGTTTTAGGATTGATAATTCGTGACACACGAATCGAGTTTGAGTGAATTAAGTCCGTGACAGACAAGTAAATCTGAGATTTTCTCGTTGAGGGGTTCTACAGTGCAATTTCTTCCTCGCCGTCAGTCAAAACTAGTAACCCATTACACTAACCCAATATTTTAGTGCAAGATTTTTAATCGTAGAGTGGGTGATTGATCTTTTGGGCTTCTTCGAATAAGTCGAACTCAAGAGAGAAGAGATCGCAGTCCTGGAGAATAAAAAAGAAATGAGTGATTGTTTTGATAGAGTGTAAGAGGTGGAGTTTGATGAAATCAACGTCGATCAGAGAGCAACATGGCTTTGAAACACACCTAAATCGCAAAAAAACCTATGACGCCTAAACTACGTAGTATTTCATGATAAGATAGCGTGGGAGGGTCGTCATTTTCGAGTTTGGCTCTAGGCGCAAGACTTTAACAAGAGAAAAAAAAGTGAAAGAAAAAATAACAAATAAAAGAAACAAAACATATTTGATTTAGAAATTGTTTTAATTATAATAAACTAAAAAAATACCATATATTAATTATTTTAATTTTATAAAAAATTATAAAATTATAAGGTTGTTTATAAAATAATCATTAGTTTCAACAAATCATATTTGTTTACTTATTTAAAGTTTTTTTTTTCACTCAATTCATGTTTATTAAGAATTTTGTAATTTTGTTTATGTTTATTTATTTAAGGTCTCATGTTTATTAAGAATTTTGTAATTTTGTTTATGTTTATTTATTTAAGGTCTACTTGTGTTTATTTGTTTAATGTATATAAATATATTCAAAAGCAATAAACAAATATATTTACAAACGTTAAACAAATATAATCATAAACAAATAATTAAATATGTTTATGAATAATAAACAAACAAACAAAACTAAATTTTTAAATATAAAACAATAAAAAAATTAATATTTATAATTATAAATAAATAAAATATAAATATCTTATAAGTATCTTTTATAGTAAAATAACAAATTTAAATAAACAGTCATATTATTCACGTCTATTTAATCTCGTTTGCTTAAGAAACTATACATATTTTTAGCCTAGTCATTTATTTAGTTAAAAAACAAACATAAACTAACAATATACAAACAAAGATGAAACCATGTATATATTGGTAACTAATATTCTGAGATAATAACATTTAATGCCCTTCTATATTTAAATATTAGTCAAATAAGGACTTTGTCCCTCTCAATTTTTAATTTTATAGGCTTAACCGAGTCTTACTCCTCCCGATGTTTGATTTTAGCTCCTTTCATGTTCACAAATAGTTTGTTCCGATACTGTAACCACAAACCTTTAGAGAAAATAAACAACCTTGTAAGGTTTCTGATGACCTCAATACCTCAAATAATTCAAGAGAAATATCTTTTAAAACTAAAATACGAGCTAATCGTTGCAAAAATAGACCGCAGATTATATTGTTTCACATGAACCAAGAAATAAAACGCGGATAGAATCCTAAACATAGATGAATAAACAAACATATGGAACCGAATTCTGAATCATATTGCAGTAGAAAATTACTTAACTCTCGATACCAAGCTCGTGATGCTTGTTTAAGGCCATAGATGGTCTGGTGCAGTTTCAAAGAACGAATTCCTAGACACGCCTTATCACAACATAAAGATGCTCGGTTGAATACAAAGGACAATCAATTATCTTGGGGAACCTCAAATCTCGTTGGAGTATCGATGCCCATCATGCAGCAAAGGCCTGATACTAAAATTAAAAGCAACACGATTCCCTGAAAATCAAGTGGTGCAACCATATTATAAGCCAATATATGCCACAGCAGGGACACGTTTACGCATAATATAAGCAATAAGATGCGAAGGACTGAAAACACCAACATTCAAAGACAAGAATGCATATCCAAATTCATATAATCATATCCCAACACTAATTCAAATAAAAGCATTACCGAATCCAAGAAAGGATTAGTTAACGCTTAACGACAGTAATGTATTTCCAAATCCATATATATAACCATATAATAGAAAAACGTTGTTAGAATATAGGTGAGAGATATGAAGAGGGCAAGGACACCGACTTACAACTAAAACTCCCTCTAGGAGTGACGATTTTAGCTTGCAAACCTCATCGCAGATGTGGGCACTGGCAGAAGCATTATTCAGAGTATCTTCAGCAAGAAACCTTTCAAGCTCTTTATAACCGGGATAGTGGATGGATTTAAAAGGATCAGAAACATAAAGAGCTGCATATTTTGCCCCAGATTGCTCCACTGAACTCATAACTTCGTTCAAAACATCACCTGCATAATTAAATAAAACAACACATCAATACGTTTTAGTGTAACGAATCTTCAATAAAATAAGACACATCCTACTATAGCATACTCTCAGGTAATGGTTGGTCAAGCTCTTTCAGAGATTGAAAACCTCCATGGCATAGAACAACCAAATCAGTTTCCCCCATTGTTCTCTTTTCCATCCTTGAAACTAGATGATCCTGCTTATTTTTTATCAGAAAATTGTTAAGGAATTAATAAGATGGAGATGACAAGATGCATTTAAAAAAAACTACTGAAATTAATTTACATGGATCGAATGCAAGTTCACAAGTTTCTGGAAATCTCCACCCTCTACAGAGCACGATTCTGAAAATGCAACATTACTGACTCCCAAACCATTCCCACAAGCTTCCAAAAAACTTGAAACCAACAAATTCTCCATTGTTTCCTCCTCAGAGGTAGCTACATATGGAAATGCCATTGAGAAGTTGGACCTGGTAAAAGAGGCCTGTTCAACAGTATGAATCAGCAATGAAAAAGCAGTGAAGCGGAATCTAATGTAATTAAAAACTAACCAATAAATATATGTATAAAAGAATAGTAACCAGGTGAAATCAAGTCACCTTAAGCAAGTTCAGAAGAGCCGGATCCACATGTTTGTTTCCTGCAACATCTGAAGAATGCAACTACAGAGAACAAAAGCAACATCATAAGCTGGACCACATGAAAGACGGTAAAGGTTGCAGTTTATCACGATGCAACAGTGAACTAAATGCACCTTCAAGGCTTCAACTTCATCAAGAACATAATAAACAGCATTACCATCACCGGCATATGCCGATAAAGGTTGTGACACGAGAATATCAACAAGAATATTGTATTTATGTTCCTATTACATCATCCAGCATGCTAGATGTTTTCAATTCATTGAATTAGTTTTAGATTTAAGCTACTATAGCAAAGTTGTTCAGCTGATGTATCAAAAGAAGTAGAGAAATTCACTCTGCAAAATACGTCTAGGGCTTAAAAGAGGAAGCTTAGAAAATAACATGCAACATTCCAAGAATATTACCTCTCTACCAACAAAAACAATGGCGAGATCAACAGGGCGCTCAAGTTTCCTCTCGGAGCACTAAAATCAAACCGGAAAACCTCAATTGATCAAAGAAGTCAGCAAAATTAAAACCATGGCAAGCGATAATACAGAAGGGGAAAAAAGGATGTTCAAAGTACCAGTAAATCGGACCACCCCCCTTGAGAGAGAACAGAGTTAGCTAGATCCTTCGGAGACATGATCTGATAATTTACAGATTCCTTCAACTCATTAGTGGAGAAGCTGAAAAAAATACAAATCAAAAGATATTCCAAAGAAAATGAGATCCCAAATCTCAATTTACAAGAACCCTAAACTAGATTTTTTGTTTCAAGTTTTACAAATTTGATCCAATAAAATCAAAATTAATGCCAAATAACTTACCCCGGAGACCATAGAAAAGCAGGCACAGTGGATGCCAACGAAATCTGCGCCGCTGCAAAGAAACCCGCCATAATCGCCACCACAAACATCTTGAAACCCATCGCGATTATTCGAATTGTGTATTTCAATTCAAATATTTTTACAATCTCGAAAATGGATCCAACAACAATCAACTGAAAAAATTCACTGTTTTTTCTCTCCTTATTATCTGAATTATTTGATCCGATCAATTCATATATGTGACGACTGAGGACAGATTTTCATGGTTAAACTACAAGATAGTCACTAAACTAAAAAAATAATGATTGTTTCGGTCGCCATCTTTTAAATATTATAAAATAAATCGTTAAAATAATCACTGAATATTATAAAATAATATAATAATTTAATAAATTTAATGTTATTTTATAATATTTTAATAATATTTAATTATTATTTTATAATATTTTGATAAAATGAATTGTGATTGAATAGCTTTTATACGTCGGAATATAGAAGTGTATGTGATAATTTTTAAGGTTGTTTTTCTTCTACGTATTGACCTGGGCTTCTAATTATATTTATGAAAAGATATAATAAAAACGGTTGTATATAATTATAGAAGAAAAGGACTAAAATTAAAGAATCTAAATCTAAATTAATATTTATAAAATATATATAAAATTATGTATATATAATAATAATCTAAAATTAAAAATATAAAAGATAACATTTTTTAAATAAAAATATTTAATTCTTAAATATTTATAAATCAATTTTTTATTACTCAACGAAATATAATAATATTATTTTGTATTAAAATAAATTTAAAAATATATATTTTTATTAATTATAAATTCAATATTATATTTTATTAAATTGTACGTGACTTTAAAATATTTGAATCACTGCTGTTGTTGATGCTACCATGCTTATCGGTCTACTGTCCCAAGAATGTTTTGCAGTTACTACTTTTCATTGTGAAGCCAAAACAGAGAAAAGTAAAAGGGATTAATTATAATTTAATCCTTAAACATGACAATTATTTTCAACTTGGTCCCTGTTTTTATCAGTCTACTTTAATTATTAAATTTGAATTTTTTTATGAATACAAAATCAACTAGTCTTGATTTATTTAATAAAAATTCTGACTTTCAATTATATTATAATTATATGTAAACCCCGTAGCATAAAAATATGAAAATCAAGCCCTCCAAAACTGTTAGCTGCTTTTTGTAGCATTAACTGAATCAGGCTAGAAACTGTACAATTATAAACAAGATTATCTAAAACTTGGTATTGACATTTACTAAAGCTGGTTGATTTGGTTTTCAGAGTATTTACATTCACCGATTGGCATTTTGGTCCAACAAGCTCCTCAAGTTATATATGGCTTCTGGTGAGAGACGACAACACTTCAATCTTCTCGGCCGAGGAGATGATTGCTCTCGGTTTTCAGGCGCGGTAAAGCATATAACGATCACGGTTAGATTGTCGAACGTGTTGCGACGTAAGGCCTCTGCGACAAGGTCTTTAGCACACTGCTCAGGGTCGTCATGCTGTTGCAACCCTCTTCGAACTAGGCTAACTGCGTGCTGACTTGTTATAACATCCCAAATCCCATCACACCCGATTATGAGGAACTCATCATCCTCCGTAAGGACCATCTGCCGGAACTCGGGCTCTGCAATGAGAGGTGATGACGAACCCTTTGGAAACTTGAGTTCCCAATCCCCCAAGGCTCGGGAAACTGATAGGACACCATTAAGATAACCATCGTCGATAAAACCGCCGAGCTCTTCTACTCTCCTTTGTTCTGATGGATATATAGGTCTATGGTCTTCAGACATATCTATTGCCTCCCCTTTTCGGCACAGAACTGCACGACAGTCACCAGCATTGGCCACCATTAGACGCCTGAAGCACAGACAAGTCAAGCATAGATTTAAAAGCTGAAAACAATACTCGCTCAAGATACCCAAAGTAAATAAACAACAATCAAAGCCATAAACATGAATGTACCTTCCAAATATCAGAGCTGTAAGTGCTGTTGTCCCAGAAGAGCTATCCACAGTACAATCATCTGCAAGAGCAAGGTCAGCAAGAAGAAACGATTTCCGAATCGAATTCTCAACCCCTTCCAAGAATACATCATCAACTTTACACGTTTGGGGAAAATGGACATCTTCGAAAAAGAACCTAAGTGCATGTTTCCTTATATACTCAGCAGCCTCAGGACCTCCATGGCCATCAAATACCTGCGTACGAAAGCAGAACCCCTATTACTTACAGGTTGAGGTTACAACTCCTACAAACATCATCGGATTAAGACGGTACCGAAATTGGCCGAATATAATTACCCCATAAAAAGCACATGGCTTCGGAAACTTGAAAACGGACCCCAAATGTGATGACAGATTATCTATTCTAATATGTTCATCTTCCATGTATCTCTTCGGTCCAATGTCTGCAAAACTACCTGAACGGATGCTGGGGGAAAATTGCAGAATGGAGGATTCAATACATTGGTCTGGGACATTTTCTTGAGATTTCACATCCTGAAATATGAAAACATCTCTTACAAGGTTTTAGCTTTAATCTACCAAATATATTCCTCTCTTGCTTGTACATTTACTAAAGCTTGTAAATTTAACAATTAAACATTTCTTTTTGCAAAACATCGAAAACATAAAACTTATGGGCCGTAAATAAACAGAACGTTCAAAGAACTGTTTACGAAGCGTTCCACGAATTTTTCTTGAACCATTTATATTCACAAACAAACTCGCTTATCCTGTTTATAAGCTCGTTTATCCAGTTTCTATTTTCTTTTTATTTCTTTTTTACATTTTAAATATGGGTACATATAGAGACTAAATTAAATATAAAGTGAACTTTGAAGTTCAAATAACAAAATCTAAAGAGTTTAAGGACTAGTTATAGAATTCTACTATTTTAGCTATACACAAACATGTTTGAAAAGTTCGTTATAAATAAATACATAAAATATGATATTAAAAATTAAAAAGAAAATATGAATCGAATATGAACATACTTATAGATTCTAAATCTCGATTCATTTACGCCTCTATAGATACCAAATCTCATACAACCTATTCCCTCTAAAAATTTAGTTGGGGAATCAACATAAAAACTGGGTAAAACAAAGACTAACCCGTTGAGAGATGGATAAATCGGCCGGAACCGATTCCGTAGCATGAACTTGACCGAACATGGTTGACGGAATCATCAATCCTTCGATATTATTTCCTTTAGAAAATAACCTCCGACGCCAGCAGGCTGTGGTCTCCGCTTCAGCTACCATATTTCCCTCCTTTTTAATACAATTACCATAACCAAGCACGAAAGAAATAAACAGTATATAGAACGGTTTCTTTTCCTTGGGTCAGCAAAAAATATGGATCAAACTTGGGCTCAAATTGAAGTAGGAAATGGGGATGAACAGACAAGTAGCAACGGGTTTAAAACTTGGGCTCAAAGTTTAACTTATTTTCAACTTCATCCCTCATTTTCTTCAAATGAAACTGTTGTTTTCAAATTGTTCCCTGAATTTTATGGCTATATTAATTAGTATTAAACTTGAGTTTTAATCATTTTACGTGTCATAAATATATGATATTTCATATTAAAATAATTAAAAGTGTAAAATCCATATTAATATAAATTTAAAATAAGGATTAATATTAAAATAAATATTTAAATTATATCTTTTTCACCGATAAATATTTTAATTTTTTTATTAAAATAAGTGTTTAACTGGTTATTTTAAAGTTTTTTAGTGTTTACTTGGAAAAAAATAATAAAACTTGAGATATTTATATTAAAAAATTATAATTTAAACACCTATGTGATATTAATCTTTAAATTAACAAGGATTAAGGAGCAACTTAAAAATTGTTAAATTTAAAGACTATAATTTTACCTTATCCCGTAACAAAACAAAACAAATAAATGGGTAAATTATATAATGATCACTTAATTATGAGATTCATATCGATTTAATCACTATAATTTTAATTTTAAAAAAACATATTATTTTTTATTCTGAATATAATAAAACAATTTAATTATTTAATTAGATAAAAACATATATTTTAGTAATAGATAATTATATGATATACTTATTAAAATTGAAAATATAATGATTAAATCAATATAAATCATATAATTAAGTGATGATTTATGTATTTTACCCTAAATAATTAGACTGTTCATTCAGCATTTATTTACACGTAAATCGTCCTTCGTCAACCTGGAAAATCAGAAAAATAAACAAACAAAATTACTTCCTTTAAAAACAAAAAGAACAAAAAAGAAAAGAAAGAAGAAAGGAAGAGGCGAGTTGAATCATTGAGTGTGTTTGATGTTTTTATTTAATTTTTGAATTTCGATTTATTTATTTGATTTCGATGTAGCCTTACAAAACCCCAAATCAAACGCAAGAACGAAAAGGAAAAAACAGTTGATTTTTTTCATTAGATTGTTGTTTTTGGAGGAGGAATCAAAATTTGGATGAATTGCAGCAGATGATGATTTGTTGTTGCTCTCAGAATCTGAGAGATGCGATTCAAGCTTGTCTTCGTGATTATGATAAGCTTCTCTATGTGGCCGTTATCCTCATTTACGTCCAAGTAAATTGCTTTCTTCTTCTTCTTTTCAATTTACCCCAACCCTAATTTACCATTTCTCGTTCATTTTCGATTGATTCAGATTGGTTGCGCCTTGACCGGATCCCTCGGCGCATTATACAACGGTGTGTTGTTGGCCCATTTGGGAATAGCCTTGTTCGCTTTGGTCGCCATCGAGAGTGGCAGTCAAAGCTTAGGCCGAGCTTACGCCGTTCTGCTCTTTTGCGCCATATTGCTCGACATTTCGTGGTTCGTCCTCTTCGCACACGATATTTGGAACATGTCGAACGAGAGCAACGGCGAAGGCAGTGTAGAAGGGGAAAGCCGTGGAATATTGTTCATTTTCTCGGTAAGGTTAACGCTTGCGATGGAGATAGTGGGTTGTTTCGTGAGATTATGGTCGTCTCTGTTGTGGTTTCAAATATATAGGCTTGGGGTTTCGTATGTAAGCAATGGTGGGGATATAAGAGACCCTGATTTTGATTTGAGAAATGGATTTTTAAGCCCTCCAACTCCCTCGAATGCCTTGTTTAGACAGTGCTCTCAAAATGAATCCGATGAAGCTTTGGGAGGTGCCATTTATGATCCACCTTATTACTCTTCTCTCTTTGAAGATCATCAGCAACATAACAGAAATTCTTTTGTGGTATAAATGTAACCCTTCATTTATTTTCGAACATCTTGATCTTTTGTCTATTTTCTAAGTTTTTATTTTCGTTTCGCAGGGTCATGATGGTATCGGTGGAAGTGGATCTACTCCTGATGTTGAAACTTCTCTGCTAAAGTTTTCACCTGTTAGGAGTCTTCAGATTATTGATGTAAGCATCTCTGTTCTTTTCCGTTGACATTGTCACTTGTTAGACGTATTCAGTATGTTTTACTCTTTTTCGCATTTAGCAATAGGCTCCTACCAGTGGCTATCACTAATATTTCTCCAATGATTTAGGAGTATAATGAAAAACTACAATTCAATTATGCATCCCGAACTGTTGAAAAAGTAAGTCTTCAAGTTCAGAAGGTAGTAAGTTACTTGCATGGGTTCTGCTTGTCTTGTCTGTTTTTTTGCGGATATGCTATTTCTTCTTCAACTTGGATATGCTAGCTGTTAAATTATGAGTAACATGTTTCAGCTTTTTGTAATATACTTAGGGAGGGGGTTCTACGCTAATTGTTGGTTTATGGTTAGTATGTTTTCCTAATTACCATTCTATCACTTTGTTTGGTGCCTTTACCTGCTGAACTCAACCCTTGCAGGAGGATAATGCTGCAAAAATGCCTCAGACTGTTTGAATCCGAGCATGATGATAAACTGAGTATATCATTATCATTTACATATACCCCTTGCTTTGAGGCTTAATTTTTTCCGGCAAGGTGGGAGTGGGATTTGTACAGGTTTCTACTTTGTCATTCTTTTGGCAGGATGTAGCTGAAGTTCTTCGAGTAGAAAGAAAAAGGCAAACGGTATGTTTAAATCCTGTAAGAAATAGAGTTCAAAAGTGTTTTCCCTCATTTCTTTGATATATTTGATCAATTTAGTTGGTTTCTTAGCCGAAAGGTGTGTAGAGTTGTAGATCAGAAACAGAAACCAACCTTAGCTAGGATTGTGCTGGCTTTGAACTTGTTTTGCATTTGGCTTTTGTTGAGTCAGTTTTGCTAAAACATTTTTGAAAAGAGCTCAGTTTTGGGTGTTATAAGAGCTGGTTGATAGGGGAAACCCTTATCTAGATAATTATTTGATACGCGGAACGATCGAAGTTTTTAACTACATGGTATGTAGTTTTATAAATAGTCTGTTATTTGATGATGATGATATGTAGTCAAAATTAAATGTGGAGTACATGGTGATGGTATGCATTTTAAAAGGAAAAGAAAACTTGGAAGTAAAGCATGAAATGTTGAAGTATTTAATAGGAATAAATTCGGTTTATTGTAATATAGGTTATAGGGGTTATTTAAATAAAATAGTACTAGATTTTAAGGAAATTAGTCCAAGGGGTTATTGTAATATAAGTATTTAAATTAGTCTAATCGTACCAACCGATCATTTCTCTTATATTCAGAAGTGTATAAGTTTACGACTAAAGAGAAAATAAATAAATGTATGCAAAGAAAGGACTTGAACCTTAACCAAACAATGTTTATTTGATTTTTTAAAATTAGTAAAACTAAGGGTAAAAACAATATTTAGTGTGTGTGTTTCGATTTCTTATCTGAATTTTTGTTACTCACATTAGTTCTCTAACTTAGTAATAGTTTTCATTTTACCAATTTTTTTTTTTACAAAAAAAGCTCAGTGACTAAATATTGATTTACCATAAAATTAAAATGAAACTAAACCAGGATATTTCATTCGGGCCTTTAATGGTCCAATTACAATTGATTAGCAAATTCGAGCTCGTTACGTCTATCAATTCGATTTGGTTAATGGAATAAAATCCTATGCTCTTCTCAGTTAAATTTAGAGTTTAAGTTAAGATTAATATATTTTTAGGATTTAGAATTCAGAGTTTAGGAGACATAAAAAAGATAGCCTTTTTGTCCCTAAAAATGTGTTTATATATTCAGTTCTCCAACTCTCAAAAAGTGAACAAAACTCTTTAACCATATACAAAAACTTAGAAGGAACTGAAGCTATCCATATTCCATACCCAAAACACTCGGATCTGACTGTGTAGGGAGTATAGGTTCAATATTCTGGGTTCATAGAATCCAAAAGAAAGACTAATAACTAATAAGCGACCTTCTCCACTCGAGAATCCTAACCCCACATATACAGCATCAATTATTCATGATGCTTTCAAACCTCGTATTGCTGAAAAAATGAACTCGATAATATATGGCAATAAGAACATTATGAATGCAGAGAATAGAACAAAGAGTGCAATGGGACCAATTACTTTTTAGTTCTTACCATAATCAGTTGAGCTAAACCGAACAAATATAATTGTACCTGAATCCATCTATGTCACCGCAACATAATGCATACTCCCGTGTGAAAAAAATAATAATCAGGAGGCTACCTCAGATATGGATTGAAATTCTTCTCAACTAGTCAGAAAAGGCCACATTCCACATCTCTTCATAACTAGGATTGAACTGATACGTGTTCTAATCATAGATTTGTTAAGGAGTCAACATCCTCTAACCGAGTTGCTCAAAGTTCATCATGTTCCTGAGGTTGTTCTTTGTTCATCAAATCTAGTTTATCTTGAAGCTCCTATCACAGTTATTTACCAAACTGTTTAGATTATGACAAAGCAGAAGAGAAGAGTACTACATTAACTACTGATTACCTTAAGCTTATCTTCAAGGCAAAGAGCTGGGGTGGACAATATAGCTACGTATCTGCCATGACAAGCTAAATGGTAGGAGCACGATACATGCACACAATTATGAACATACAACAAGCATGGAAAGGAAGGGATTCTTACTCGCAACGGCTTGGTTCATCAACATCGGTGATCTCGTTTTTCAAACCACATCTTAATTTCACCTGAAAGGAAGATGACAAGTATAGAATTCTAGAACAACTGCAACAATTTGATAATCAACTTCACAATTCATTCTTGTTTTACTTTTATCTATATCTCACTCATGTAATAATCCAAAATAAAATTGGAAATAAACCCATTTCAAAATTAGACAGCCCCATTCATTAGAAAGAAATATATGCGGACATGGGTTCCTCGAGTGAAAACAAATCAGAACATGAAAAAACATGTAATGGAGCAGTACCTTCATACTTCGATCTGGGCCATTCCAGCACTTATCTCCATTTGAAAATACCATCATCTTGTATCCGTCCTCAAATTTGTCCCATCGTCTAGTATATCCCATCAACAAAAAGAAAATAAAACCCACAGAAGTGAAGTGAATATGAAACTTGTAAATATTCAGTTGAAGAAAATTATGAAGGAAATCCTACACGCGCTCATGCATGCTTGCTCACCAGACAAGCACAATTACATGATAGCATATAAAACCTATAGTATTTATTATACATGTTTGACTTAGGTGATTTCCTTTATTATTTTTTTCGAGTTTTTTTTTCATATATTTGAAGTGTTGGAGCTCAATACTCAAATGTTCAAATATGAGTAGGGTATGGGAACTGCAACACATACAATAAACATGCACGGATAAGAAACCACCATATTAGCTACAACCTGGCAAGTGGCAAATAACACTTCCAGAATCCAATATATCCCACAGTTGAGAAAGAGCAAATAGATTTCATGTAGTATATTCTATCCTTTTTCATCCCAAATGACACCTTAATTTTCCACTATATAGAAACACTGTTTCTATTCAAGAATTTGTTTTCCATACACTACATGTATCAATTAATTAGTTAACATTTTTAATATTCATAAATATACCCTTTACCATATGTATGAGATGATTTTCCTTATATCAATTAGAGAACAAAATACATGCAATAACCCTACCCCAAACGGGATGTGGAGTGGCCCTCCTCTTGAGAAGCTTGCTTGTACGGGCAGACTTTGTAAACATACCTGAAACCAAAATTGAAATAATTAGAAATTATTATAGCAATAATTTTGTTTGACAATCTATATGTAGTATGTGCTGCAACAGGAAGTTCTTAACTTGTTCTGCTTGATCTCAAAACAACGATCATAAAATGCATAGAACTCCTTCTCGGGTCCTGTAATATTAAACACAATTTCAGTTTATTGAAGCCAAAGCAATACAATTCTTTTTCACCGCTTAAGCCACTGAAATAATTCACTACGTACCAAAATCATGTTTTAGCTTTTTTGTTAAACTTGATATCCTTGATTGTATTTTAGACAACTTGGCACTGGCTTGGTCATATTCCTTGCGTACATGAGCCGCATCTGAACAAGTCAAACATAAAAGGTTTCCCATTTCCCTATGCTTCCTTAAATTTTATGTGGTAAATAACAGAGGGAGTTCAGCATATACCTGATGTATTCACTGGAGTTTTGAATAAATTAACAGCATCAAGAACATTCCTAAATGTTCTTTGTATCTTCTCCAACCAAGACGGGTCATCTGAGGAGTTTGTTTCTAATAACATATTTACCGGTAAGCTTATTGATTGCGTTAGCCCAGCTTAAAAAAATTGACCAGAAAAGAATTGCACACCTGAAAAGTAAGATTCATCATCTAAGTCATATTTGGACGAAGTTGAGTCATCATGATTCTCCTCTTCATAACCTTCATCTGTTTCATCATCTGCATCATCTTCAATATCATCAGCATATTTTCCAGTTGCATCCTCATCACTGTCAGAAGCATAGCTGTCATATTCTTCTTCGTCGTGTTTGTCCTTGTGCATTTCTTCGTGGCTGTCATCAGTATCGTGTTCTATTCCCCCTTCATTCTCAGTACTTTTCCCAGTCCAACGGGAAGCAATACGACGACCCAACTCTTCCCTCGACAATCCCTCTGTAATTTCAGATTCCTCACTCTCCTGCAGACACCAGAGAGCAATTATGTCGACAAAGAAAGATGTACTTCAAAAACTTGTCAAGTTCATGTATGCACAGACTTATGAGGAACTTCTTGTGCCGCTTCTTATTCTAACTAATATACCTTTCTGAAGTAAAATCCCTAAAAGAAAACCATATTTCATAATTCACATACATCGAAAACTAAAAACAGAATGCTACCCACACATATTTTCATCCTTTCACGCTCACTCTCAGACCCTTAATCCTACAACAGAAAATTAGGGAAGCTACTACTTGATATGAAGAAATAAAGAATTTAGATAACCAAACATATAAGCTGATAAAGTGGATCTGAAATCAACCTGCCTCTACTTCAACTCGATCATGGAGACAATTAAAAGAACCAAGTTTTACAACAGTGCAGAGTCACATGTTGACAATTAACAATGATCCTTAGGTTAGATAGATTAACCATTCAATAGAACTGTTCCAACAACATGCCTCAATTTCTTATTTCCGGGCAGCAACTCAAGGGGGCTTATCCCTCAAGGCCAATCTGACAGCAATTTCTTCCAAAGATTATATAGCATAATATCATATAAGCTTTTGACAAAAAAGGAAAGGTAAGGAGTAGAGAAAATTACTGCTTTCTTGTCTTCACCAGGTGATACTTTGCTTCCAGTATCTTCATCAACTTCAGTTGACACTACAGAATCATCATTGTGTCTTGGTGAAGCAGACTCATGCTGCAAAAAAAGCAAGAATATGTCATTGTCTAATATAGAACTAAAAAAGACAAGCACTCAGGATTCTACATAGAAGAAATGATCATTATATTGTCTTGGCATACCTCCTCTCCCCTATTAAGAGGAATTCCTTCAGTTTTGGAAGCATCACTGTTTTCAACTTTGTCTGATGGATCACCTTCACTAGCATCTACTTCAGGGCCCTGGTAAAGGTTGATAATGACAGAAACAATGAAAAAAAAACAGAAGAAATAAAACGCGCACTCGTGTAAAGACAGTTCAAGAGAAAAATTAAAAACTACCAATCCTACCTCATTTACAAAAGAATCCTCAATGTTACCACTTTTATCATCATCAGTACTTTCTTTGGCTTTATCTTCACTGCTCACTTCTTGCTCAACCTTTCCATTTTCTACCTTTCCTTCCTCCTCAGCTTTCTGATTTTCTCTTAAAGCTTCTTCTGCTTTTCTTTTCTCATTTTCTTCCTTCTCTTTTTGCAACCTTTCTTTCTCTTCTGCCTTCTCTATTTGTTCTTTATGTTCTACATGAGGTAAAGAAATAAATTATATTGCAATGCATACAATGTAGGTGTTATTAGAGGGGTTTAAGAAAAAAAAACAAGCACAATTTCTAAATGGATTGTCCTTGAAATGGTTTGGCCTTTGGGAAAGGAATAATAAAAGATATTTTAGTTAGTTCAATTAATATCATGTTGTCAGACGATATGAAGTTTTGACTGATTCTAGCTACATAACATTTTCAAAACCTTCAAACTTAAATTATTCATTTATTTAGTATCCTTAATGAATGATCAATCACAACAAAGCAGATAAATCTTTGAAACTTTATTTTTAATGCATTTTAACTGTTACATTACTTACAGCTGATTGAACATACACTCTAGTATTGTAATTCCATTTTCTGTATACACATCTTTGAGATTATTTTTACTTAATGGACTGATGAGAAAAAGAAAATTAAATGATCAATGAGCTTCAGGAACAAAATCTTGTTTCAGATAAGCATATGTCATCACATATGAAAGTACTTACCTTCTTCACATAACATTTTCCCGTCACTGGTCATGACCAAACTCAATATAGACAACCACGAAAAATATATAAACAAAACACTTCAACATACAGGTGCAATCCGAATCAAACTAAATACACAATTGTCACATCCAAAATGATAACAAGACGATTACGAAGGATTTTTCAAAAGAAGGTGTTACCTTTAAGTTGATCGACAATTCCCTTCAACAATTTCTCCTCATTTTTGAGCTTCGTTAGTTCTGTTTCATCTTTAGCTATACCTACTTTACCCACTTCAATTTCCTTCTTTCTCAATGTAACCCCTTCTGAATAAGTACTGATTTTTTTCATCAGCCTATCTCTAGCCACTTTACCAGCCTCCCAACACGTATTGGGGCACTTCACTTGACCATCATACTCATCACTCCCATCGCAACAATCTGAGATAAACAGTGAATAAAAAGAAAATCGAAGGGGACATATGAAAGGAGTTCATTGTTGCAGAAGAAAAACATCACCCATTTCCACTAACAACTTACCGCAGATCCCATCATTGACTCTGGAAGAAAACAAGACCTGCGAAACGTGGCCAGCATTTTGGCAGTAGAATTTCGAATTAGGGCACGCGGATGTACCTATGAGAGAGCAAATCAAGGTTAACAAGCAATATGGTTTATACCATCAAAACAAAAAAGGAAATCAAAGTGGGAAAAAGAAAAACCAGGCTCATCAGTGCCGTCAGGACAATCGCAGAAATCATCATTGAGCTGAGATTTGGAGAATTTCTTGGATCCGTCTTTGCATTTAATGGTATCTGACGATGATTTGTAGTAATCCAAATCTGGATATCATTCAATATCAGCAATTATAAGCATGAGTTAATCAAAAAAGAAGAATTATAACTGAAAATTCATTGGAAGATCATTAAAAATGAAAGATCAGAGAAGACCTTGAGGAGAGATTCCAAGAAAAGGGTGCTTAGTAACAGAAGAAGATGATGATCTAAGAAATGAAGCTATGCAAAACACAAGGAGAATGAAAATGGAATAAAATTTCATCGTAAAAAATTGGAAATTTCCAAATCAAAAGCTTTCACAAAATCTCTCAGAAATCCAGTTAGAGAACGCCACTAGCCGTCGTCTTCAGCTTCCAACCGGGGGTATTTCACGGGGATTTTCCAGGTCTTAAAATCAAAAGGGCGTGATTTCCAGGTTCAAAACGTCGTCGTTTAGGATGAACTTGAAAAAACCCACAACCGATTTCAATCTAAAATGATCCGATCCGATACAATAAAATATCAATAACTCAAATTTTAATAATTTTGTAACCAAAATAAATAGGATTTAAAATAATCCGAATATGAAATAAGTCTAAAATTGATTATACATCAATAAAATAATTTAAATTAAGACTTCCTAAAATAAAGATTATCTATTTTTTAATGGAATACTTATTAGATTTAAATCCGAGATAAGTTAAATACAAGATATTTAAATAATTATATTTTAACTGATACTAAAAACTCAATAGATAGTTTAAAATTTATGGGCTATGAGATTTCTCTCATTTTCTTTCTATTTCGTTGTTCTTTCTCTTTCGTTGTTTCTTGATTGATCTAATATAATCTTGGGTGGTTTACAAAGGTTTTCTGGTTTTCTATGACTGTTGTAAATTGGAAGAAACTTTTTTGGGGGATTTGTGAAAAATTCTCTTGATTTCTATCCTCCTGACAATGGTGAAGAGGTTACGATTGTTCCGTCTTCTGAGGTATTCAATGATGGTGCATCAGATTGGAAGAATTCGCTGATGGGACAGTTTATTGGTGGCTCTTCGAATTTTGTTACTCTGAAAAAGATCGTGGATTCGCTTTGGGGAAGAATTCGATCTCAAGGGTAAGCATCGTCGGTTCCAATCTTTATGTATTTTCTTTTGCTATTGAAGCTGCGAGGGATTGAGTATTAGAGAATGGCTCTTGGCACATTCAACATAAGCCTCTTGTTCTTCGAAAATGGGAACTTAATCTATCTAGTTTTGAGTTCGATCTTGCTAGAATGCCAATTTGAATTTAGTTCTATAATGTCCCTTTAGAATTTATAATCAAAGGGGTTTGAGTTACATTGCTAGTGGAGTGGAAATCTCTTTATATATGGACTCTATTACCGCTTCACGGGAGAGATTAAAATTTGCAAAAGTATGTGTGAAAGTGAGTGCTGGTAAGGCTATTCCTCGTATGATTTATGTACAAATGAGGGATAAATTCATTGTTCAAGTCAAGGTACGCGTTCCTTGGATACCTGTGAATTGCAGTTATTGTAAGTTATTCGGGCACTCGGGGAAGTCTTGTACTGATAATAAGGAGAACCATCAATCTTGTAGAACTAATGATTTGATATAAATAGTTTTGAACTAATTTGAAAATATTTCAAAAATGGTTCTCATGTCCAAACTACTTGAAAATATATTTAATATGTTTTTGAGAGATTTTAAATATGTTTTAAATAATTTAAAGAAACCAAATAAATGTTTTTAACCCAGGTGTTTCAATACCTATTCATTAATGCCACGTTTTCAAAGGCAAAATCACAGTGGTATCAATATTGATATCGATACCTTTTCACCACTGTGATGTTTGGTTTTGAACCTTGTTTCGGTACCTCCAACGGTCATAAACGATTTTATGAAAAACCCAACTGCTAGGAGCGATATTGATACTGGTATTGATACTTGTTCATAAATATAGGTCAATGGCTATTTTCCAAAGAAAGTATTTCGATACCAGTTCCAGGGGTATCGATACCGCCTGCACTAGAAACAAAAATAAGCCTTGAAATCAACTCCAAACGTCCCTAAAACATCCCTAACGTTCATAAACGGCTAGAAGATCATTTGGGATAATAAAAAGAAGCCTCAAGCATCAAGAGAAGACTAATGCTTCAATTATAACAACATTATGATCAAGAAATTA
Source organism: Abelmoschus esculentus (assembly GCA_035048815.1). Taxonomy (NCBI): domain Eukaryota; kingdom Viridiplantae; phylum Streptophyta; class Magnoliopsida; order Malvales; family Malvaceae; genus Abelmoschus; species Abelmoschus esculentus. The sequence goes on along the minus strand of JAUCBN010000007.1, from coordinate 11,063,944 downwards.
TCTTAGTGCTTAATTTCCAATATTTGGGTAGACAAACACTTATGAGTTTAATTATCAATGTATGCTCAAGTGTATTCGGATTGGGTGAGTGTTTAGATTACAAACACTAGCATTATTAGAAGGATTAACAAGTTTGCTAAGTTTTCTCTTTGTGAGTGAATTTCTCAAAGTTCGGGTGTGAACTTTGATTGCTAGATTCGAGTTTGAGTCTAGGATTGTAAGGTTATCCCTTTGGCTTCCAAAGGTTGAATTCTTAGTGAATTGTGAAAATCCTTAGTAGGAAGCTAAGGTAGTGGATGTAGACATGGTCGAACCACTATAAATCCTTGTCTTTATTACCCATATTTTGCTTTCACCACAAACACACAAAATTAAGTATTCTCCATTACTTGGCAAGTTTAATTGGTTATTCATCGAGACCTCCAAGCTCAATAAATCTCCTTCAGTTGGCAATACTGATATTGTATCTGTTGTTGGTGATATACCTGTTGTTGGTGTTGGGGGAGTTAAAGGTGATCTCTCTGTTAATAGTGTTGTTTGCGTGGTTAAGGAGGATGTGATTCTAGTTGATTGTGGTTATAGTGGACAGAATTTGATTACTCCTAAACATGATAATGCTGGAGGCATTCATGAGGTTTCGGCTGAAGTTCTTGGTTCTCAAGGAAAGGGTAAAGGGCGAGGAGTAAAGGAGAAAACTTTTGTTGCTTTAAAAAATAGATTTAAAGTACTGACTAGTGGTGATAATGAACAGGATAGAGGTGAGGGTGGGCAACCTAGAGTTGTATCTTTAAGGGTTGCAAATTTGTTGCAAGAAATTAAGGCTAACAAAGGTAAAAAGGTTGAAAAAGTTAAAAATCTTGGGAGAGCTAGTAAGGGGGGATCTTCTGCTTCTTAATGTTAGTTGTCTTTTGGAATGTCAGGGGTTTTAATCACCCCAATAAGTAGAGAAATGTGATGCAACGTATGAATAGGTTGCATGTTAATGTGGCTTGTTTGATGGAAACAAGGGTTCGTGAACAAAATTTTTCTGGGAGTTTTACTACGTTTGATAGAGATTGATACTGTCATGCTAACTTTTCTTCCATTAGCAATGGAAGAAAAATGTATTCTTTAGAGGAAAGAGGTACATTGTTCTGTTATTTTTAGTGTAAGTCGGGTTGTTTCTGTAAAAGGTTTGGTAGGTGGTAAGGAGATTGTTATTTCTGCAATTTATGGAAGTAACAATAGGTTTGATCGAAGGGAATTATGGCAAAAATTGGGGCAAATAGAGAGAGTTGTAGGCTCACTTCCTTGGTTTGTGAGAGATGATTTTAATGTAGTGTTGAATGCTATGGAAAATTTTGATAGTGATAGGCTTGGACCTTATGTTACATGTGATATGTCTGAATTTACAGATTGTTTAACAGAGATTGGATTACATGACTACCCTTTTATTGGTCCCTATTTTACATGGTCTAATAAACAAGATGAACAATTTTTGGCTAGGAAATTAGATTGGGTGTTGGTTAATTCTAAATGGTACACTTTTGATTCGTGCATAAAGGTAGAGTTTCTTACACCTGGTGATTCTGATCATTGTCTTACTTTGGTTCAGATGTGTGTAGGAGCATCAACTTTCAAGCCTAAACCATTCAAGTTCTTTAATTTTTGGATTATTCACCCTGAATTTTAGGGTATTGTGAGTAGCTCGTGGGGGAGACTTTCGAAGGCACACCTATGCAAGTACTTTTTGGCAAACTGAAGAGGTTGAAGGTTAAGCTGAAGGCTTTGAACAAGAAGTACTATGCTGACACTTCGAGAAGGGTGGAGGAAAAGCGAAGACAACTTGAAGTTATTCAATTGGCTAAGTTGGAGCAACCTATAATAGACCTTATAGTGTTTGAAAGAGAATTGAAAATTTATTCACATGAGCTAGAGAAGGTTGAGACTTTATTCTTTCAACAAAAAGCTAAAGTCCTGTGACTATAGGAAGGGGATCAAGGGATCAAGTTCTTTCATTCGATTGTCGCTGAAAGAAGAAGTAAAGGGATCATTCGGTTTTCGTACAATGACAATGAGGATAAGCTTGATTCTTTTGACACTATGGCTGATGAGGTGATTCAGTTTTTTTCAAAACAAATTGAATCGATTGATCAGGTGACTGGATGTAGTGTAGATGAGTTGAGAGATCTTTTGCATTCATTTATCCCTAATTTTGGGCATTCTATTTTGGTTAGAGAGGTCACTGATGAAGAAATTAAAGCTGCAATCTTTGGTCAAAGGAAGGATAAATCCCCTGGTCTGGATGATTATACATCTTGGTTCTTTAAGTAAACTTGGGATATCGTAGGGGGTGATTTTCTGGCAGCTATTAAGTATTTTTTATCTATTTTTTTATTGCTTGCTTTTAATGCTACATCTATTATATTTGTTCCTAAATTTTCGAATTCTTGTATGGTATAGGATTTTAGGCCTATCTCTTATTGCTCAGTGGTTTATAAGACCATTACAAAAATTTTAGTTGATAAATTGAATGTGTTTCTGGTTGATATGATCACTCTGAATTTGTCTGCATTTATCAAGGGTCGAAGTATTATGGATAATACCTTATTGGCACAAGAACTGGTCATAGGTTATGCTCGAAAAGTTATATCCCCTAGATGTGCATTGAAAGTAGATTTGCAGAAGGCTTTTGACTCTATTATTTGGATGTTTTTGTTGAAACTTCTAGAGGCTATGGGTCTCCCTGAGAAATTTAGAGATTGGATAAGGGTTTGCTTTACTGGAAGCAGGTTTTCCATCTCCTTAAATGGTAGCCTTGTTAGATTTTTTAAAGGGAAGAGGGGTGTTCGACAAGGGGATCCCCTCTCTCCTTATTTGTTTGTGACAACTACGAATTCCTTATCACATTTGTTGAATAAGGCTGCAACTCAAGGGATTTTTCGATACCATCCTAAATGTAAGAAAGTCCAACTTACTCACTTTTATTTTGCTGATGACTTACTTATTTTCTGTAAGGGTAATATTCATTCTTTGTTGGGAATCCAAAATATCATGGAGAAGTTCTACGAGATGGCTGGCCTTCGATTAAATGTGGCTAAGTTTGAGTTATTTGTTACTGAGGTTTCATCTGAGGAAAGGGTCACATGCAAGAGTTTACTGGATTTAAGCTAAGGGTACTCCTAGTGAGATATTTGGGTGTGTCATTGGTAACAAGAAGATTACATGATATGGATTGTGCAACACTTCTAGAGAAAATAAAAAACAAACTTAGGCAATGGTCTAAGCTTCACCTAAGCTATGTTGGAAGGCTCCAGTTAATTCGAGCTAACCTTTTCAGTATTACGAAGTGCTAACTATTGCTGCAGGCAATTGGTGCTTCCTAAGGGAGTCATTGAGAAGATCAACCAATTGTTCATGAGGTTTTTTTGGAAAAGAAGGGATAGTCCTAGTCATAGTGCTTGGGTGAAATGGAAGATCATTTGTTGCCCAAAAAATGAGGGAGGACTTGGGCTAAAAGAGTTAAAGTCATGGAATCAAACGTGCTTAGTCCTTTTGCTTAAGAAGCTTCTGCTAGCTGAGGGTTCTTTGTGGGTGGCATGGGTGCATCACTATGTTACATCGAACATCTTTGAGTGAGGCCCCCCAACACTCGGAATAAAAGTCTTCAATCATCACCCGGCATGTTACATCGGATGGCCTTTAACGTGTTGCAACACTTATAGATATCCGGATTTCCAACACACAAAGACTCAAACCACACAAACGATCCACCTAGGATCGTAGCACAACAAGATGTTTAAGATTATCTCAAATAGTCTTTCGGAGTTATCACTCATCATAGTTCGATAATTCATTTCATAGCTTTTATATTGAAGTAATTATTTACTAAGAAACACCGAGCCTAAACTCTACCCAACTTGACCAAATTACACAGGGGTATCGATACCTTTAAGTAGGGTATCAGAATACCCTGTATCGATACCCACCCAAAGAGGGTATCGAAACACGTAGGTATTGATACCAGCATCGATACCACTTGACCAAAGTCAAAGTCAACAAGAAGGAAAGAACCTGTTTCGATACAAGCATCGATACAAAAAGTTTCTGGAACCCTTGGCATCGAAACAAGGTTCGATACCCATGAACAACAAGCCAAAATATACTCATGGGTATCAATATTGGTAGCCCGAGTATCGATACCCCTTGCACTAAAGACGGGTCTACACTTAGAATTTCTAGATTTTCAACCCCAAACTTAATCTAATCGATTCTAAAGTGTTCCTACTCAATATTAATGATGTTTAGAGTGTTTTAACACCAATTTCCAACCTTTAATCACATTAATACGGATTTCACCATTAAGACACCCAAAGCATAAAACCAAGCATTCATGCACAAAGCCTACATGTATGCTAACTACCATGAAATGCATGATGATTAGAAGAGTTGGGAGTACCAACTTTGACAAGCAACAACAACAAACTCGAGCTCTTCTTCCACACAAGCTTTCACCTTCCCAAGCTTGAAGATGGGTCCTCCACTTGTTTCTCTACAAGGGAGAAGTTAGGCCAACTCTTAGACACGTCCAAAGGTATCTATAACCCTTAAAAGCATCAAGAAAACACAAAGGAAACTCCTAAAAACTCAATCCCGAATTAAACCTTAAACCCCTACCAAAACCTTACCTCCACCAAAACAATCTATTCTTACCTTGTTTAAAAGATCTCTAGCAACCCTACAACTTCCTCTCTTGCACCAAAATGGGATTTCAACCTAAAACTCTCAAGATCTTACCTTTGTTCTTGGGGTGGATGAGAGAAAAAGATGAAACAAGAAGGAAGGAGTGATGACTTCACCAAAAGGATTTTCTGCAGAGAAAATCAAAGCCTCACCCTTCCTCCTTGTTCTAAACAAAGGAAAAGGACCAAAAAGTCCCTCTACCACCCCTTGGGCTCAAGGCAACCCAACAAAGACCCAACACAGCCCAAAACCTCACAACTCGGGGCCCAAAATCGGAGCCCAACCCAATGGGTAAAACTGATACTCGGATACGGTAAACCTGGGTCATGAATACACCAAGATGTCATCGATGAACACAACCAAAAACTGATCTAGGTACGGCTGAAAGATCTGGTTCATCAAGTCCATAAAAGCTGCGGGTGCATTTGTGATCCCAACGGCATCACTAGAAACTCATAGTTTCCATATCGCGTCCTAAAAGCGGTCTTCTGGACATCCTCATCCACCAGCTTTAACTGATAGTATCCTGACCTCAAGTCTATCTTAGAAAACACACGGGCACCCCTCAACTGATCAAAGAGATCATCGATCCTAGGCAAAGGATAACGATTCTTGATCGTGACCTTATTGAGTTGACAGTAGTCGATGCATATCCTCATCGATCCGTCCTTCTTAACAAACAAAACCTGTGCTCACCATGGTGATACACTCGGTCTGATAAAACCTCTCTCAAGCAGATCCTAGATCTGCTGCTTTAACTCTCTCATCTCCGCTGGTGCCATACGATACAGTGCTGTGGACAACGGTGCCGTACCAGGCAATACCTCTATCCGGAACTCCAACTCAGGATCGGGGGGCAAACCAAGTAACTCCTCTGGGAAAACATCGGGATACTCGCAAACTGTCATCAAGTTCTCTAAAGCTGGGCTGCCAACACTCACATCCACCACGTGAGCTAAGAAAGCCTCACAATCTTGCTGGATCAACCTCTGAGCTGACAACGCTGATACCATATTTGGTAAACACGGGTTTCTTTTACCCCTCACAACAAGCTTAAAACCATCTGCCACTCTGAGCTTCAAACTCTTAGTTCTACACCCCAAACTTACATCGTGTTTAAACAACCAATTCATCTCTAGGATTACGTCAAACTCCTGAAACGACAAGACTATAAGATCGGTCGGGAAGATAGATCCTTGCACCTTGATCGGACACCTCCGATACACCTTATCCACCAACACATCCAACCCCAAAGGGCTTGTCACACGAACCCCTATCTCAAGGTCCTCCGCTGGTAACCCCCACTGTTGAGATATCCCACTACGGATGTACGAGTGGGTAGACCCCGAGTCCACAAGAGCAACTATAGGTACAGAAAACAAACTGAACGTACCTGAGATCACATCTGTGGCTGTACAGTCTTCCTGTGCCCTCACTGCATACTGTCTCGCTGGTGCTCTGACGGTGGACTGAAAGGTGTCTCCTGGTGCATGGCTAGCTCTGCCACACGAAAACCCGCGGCCCCTCTGAGACTGAAACATAGTCCTCTGAGCCTGACCCGGTGGTGATGTCATAACCTCGGGGCAATCCCTAACAAGGTGATCCTAAGACCCACATTGAAAACAAGCTCTAGCATTGCCCCAACATTCTCCTCGATGGCTCCGTCCACAACGCTTGTAGGCCTGAACACTGACACTGGCACGCCTTTGTAAACTCTCTGGACCCTAGCAGAAGAAGACACAGACTGCCTCTTATGTCCCACAGACTCTAACCTCTGATTTGTCCTTGCACTCTGATTCGATACTCCTCGGTTCTGGTTCCAACGATTCTTACTCCTACTAGAGTGAGACTGACCTTTACCCGTACGACTCTGACTGGCTCCACCGAAGACTCCTTGGCCAACAGACGGCCCATAGGTCAAACCCTGAACCTGCTCAAGGGACTTAGCACTGACAGCTAACTCAGAAAACATTGTAGGTGGTCTAGCAGTAAGATAAGTCTGGATCTCCTTCCTCAGACCTCTCAAGAACCTCTTGCATCTCATCTTCTCAGTAGCAACAAGCTCCGGGGCATACCGACTCAACTGAAGGAACTCCTGCTCATAAGCGAAGACCAAACGGTTCCCCTAAACCAGATGGGTAAACCGCTCCCTCAGGGTGTCGATGCGAGTCTCGCCCACATACTTGCTCTCGAACTCCTCAAGAAAGTCCTCCAATTTAAGATGATGGGGATACCAACCCTTCTCAACAGCCTCTCACCACTCTCTCGCGTTGCCCTTGAGAAGAGACAACACACACGATAGCTTATCTTCTGACCTTAACCTCTTCTGCCTCATGATCCATCTCGTATCATGCAGCCATTGATCTGCTTGTACGGGGTTATCTTGTCCCGTACCAAAGAATTCGACAACTCTCTGTCTCCGTACCCTCTCAACCGGTGCCTCACGAGGCGTAGAAGACGACCTCGGTATAGCTTTCACTATCCTACGCAGAGTATGGTTCAACTGAGCAAAGTAGTTGGCCCCTTGACCAACTGTATCATCCGATGGCACCTCCTCATCGGGCTCATACTCATAGTCGGAGTCTCCTCCTCGAGAACCCCAACTCTCCTCCTGATCTCTCACGCGTCTAGGCATGCTTAGCAACCTCTGTACAACAACCACAAACGGGATTACACCATCGAAATTTCAGCTTTAAGAGAAGTACTATATCGACTCGTGGGCAAGTACTAGTCTAACACCTATATAACACACTAGACTCTCTCGGGGAATCCTAGAACCGACTCAACATGGGCTCTGATACCACTAAATGTAACACCCAACCCGGATGTCACATTAAGCCTCCGGCCTAAAATCCGTATTTCAGAATTTCCTTTAAAAGTCCAATGATAAAAATCACGTAAAGTCCAAAACCAATTTCATAGTCCACTTAACTTAAAACAAAACCCAAAATAATTCAAAGTAAATCGGAGCTCCAAAATATAACAGACCTTTTAAAAACATTCGACCCAATAAAAATAACAGAGTTACAATACATATAGGGTTCAACATAGTACTAAGCCCACTACATCTAATAACTGTACTCTGACAACACGATCGATGTTGAAAGTTCAAACCTTGATGATGCTCCACGAAACCCGCTTCACCTAACCTACGCACGAAAATAGATTTCAAACACTGAGCCACACAAGCTCAGTGGATACGTCAAACTCGGCCAACATCATGCATATCGAAAGTAGTAAAGCATAGCATATAATCTCATGAATGGTATGATGGTCTAGCATGCTTGCCTAACACATGGCATAAATAAATGTATACTATTGCACACATCATATACAATCATATAAGTCAACACATAAGAGCGAGGCCTGCGTCCACACAGCATCGGGATCCTACACTCAAGACTGAGGCCGCCGTCAAATCCTATACCCAGAATGTTACATCGGACATCTTCGAACGAGGCCGCCCAACGTTCAGAAAGGGTGAAGGCCACCCAACCAACCCTATGCTCGGAATATTACATCGAACATCTTCGAGTGAGGTTGCCCAACACTTAGAATAAAAGTCTTCAATCAACACTCGACATATTACATCGGATGGCCTTCAACGTGTTGCAACACTTATGGATATCCGGATTTCCAACACACAAGGACTCAAACCATACAAACGATCCACCTAGGATCGTAACACAACAAGATGTTTAAGATTATCTCAAATAGTCTTTCGGAGTTATAACACCCATCTTAATTCGATAATTCGTTTCATAGCTTTTAGATTAAAGTAATTATTTACTAAGAAACACCGAACCAAAACTCTACCCAACTTGGCCAAATTACACAGGGGTATCGATACCCTTAAGTAGGGTATCGGAACACCCTGTATTGATACCCATCCAAAGAGGGTATCAAAACACGTAGGTATCGATACCACTTGACCAAAGTCAAAGTCAACAAAAAGGAAAGAACCCGTTTCGATACAAGCATCGATACAAAAAGTTTATAGAACCCTTGGTATCGAAACAAGGTTCGATACCCATGAACAACAAGCCAAAATATACTCATGGGTATCGATACTGGTATCCCGAGTATCGATACCCCTTGCACTAAGGACGGGTCTGCACTTAGAATTTCTAGATTTTCAACTCCAAACTTAATCTAATCGATTCTAAAGTGTCCCTACTCAATATTAATGATGTTTAGAGTGTTTTAACACCAATTTCCAACCTTTAATCACATTAATACGGATTTTACCATTAAGACACCCAAAGCATAAAACCAAGCATTCATGCACAAAACCTACATGTATGCTAACTACCATGAAATGCATGATGATTAGAAGAGTTGGGAGTACCAACCTTGACAAGCAACAGCAACAAACTCGAGCTCCTCTTCCACACAAGCTTTCACCTTTCCAAGCTTGAAGATGGGTCCTCCACTTGTTTCTCTACAAGGGAGAAGTTAGGCCAACTCTTAGACACGTCCAAAGGTATCTATAACCCTTAAAAGCATCAAGAAAACACAAAGGAAACTCCTAAAAACTCAATCCCGGATTAAACCTTAAACCCCTACTAAAACCTTACCTCCTCCAAAATAATCTATTCTTACCTTGTTTAAAAGATCTCTAGCAACCCTACAACTTCCTCTCTTACTCTAAAACGGGATTTTAACCTAAAACTCTCAAGATCTTACCTTTGTTCTTGGGGTGGATGAGAGAAAAAGATGAAACAAGAAGGAAGGAGTGATGACTTCACCAAAAGGATTTTCTGCAGAGAAAATCAAAGCCTCACCCTTCCCCCTTGTCCTAAACAAAAGAAAGGACCAAAAAGTACCTCTACCACCCCTTGGGCTCAATGCAACCCAATAAAGGCCCAACACAGCCCAAAACCTCACAACTCGGGGACTAAAATTGGAGCCCAACCCAACGGGTAAAATCGACACTCGAATACGGTAAACCCGAGTCGTTACAACATATACCAAAACATGCTATTATTTTATGGATGACAATACTTTATAGATTGCCTACAAAGGATAAACTTTGATGCATGGGTAGGGACATTGATGAGAGATGTATTCTTTGTAATGTTGTACTTGAGAGCAAGAACCATTTATTTGCTGAATGCAAGTTTTCCAGGGTTGTCTGGTATGTTATCCTGGAGCTTTATGGCTTGCACAGGAACATACAGAGCTGGGATGTTGAGTTACACTGGTTGTGCACTATACTGAAAGGAAAATCGTTGATAGTTCATGTTCTTAAACTCGCTTGGAGTGCCTTTATATACTTTGTTTGGGGGAAAAGGAATAAGAGATTGTTTAGGGCTACTTCTAGAACCGAATAGGACATTTTACGTAGCATACAAGATGTTGTTTATGTTCGAACACGAAATAGGGATATACATGTGGATAATGTAAATAGTACTATTTGTGCATCTTGGGAAATTCCCGAATAGGGATTGATGCCCCAAAGTGCTTATAGGCTTGTCTTGGATAATAATATCACACAATTTATTCAAAAAAATAAAACTTAACAAGTGATTATAACGAAAAAGAAGTTAATACTTATTTTATAAATTTAAATTTAAATTTTTTATCTATAAAACATACTTGTTGCCAAAATTTTAATAATATTTATAAACTATTAAAAAATAGTTTGAGAAAACGAGCTTAAATATATAATATTGATGTTTTAAGAACAAAACTACTCCATCTGTCCCTAAAAAATTGTCTCTTATTGACTAGGCACAAAATTTAAGAAATTCAAAAGTTGAACTTATTAAGTATTTTTCAAGTCATGTAAAAAATTTAAAAAGACATAAATGCCCACTAAAATAAACAACAATTTACAAAATCAGAAACAATGAAGTAAAAGCTAAATTCATGGCGCAATTTACAAGGCAGGAAACAATGAATAGAAACTAAATTCATGGCGCCAATTTACAGTAAAATACTTAAAATTTTAACACAAAAACCGTCCAAATTTGTGCCTAAATTTTATTTTCTTTTAAAAATAATTTAATTTCATTTCATCTGTTTAATAACCAAATTACAACTTCTATGAAAAACTAAATATGATTAAGGGTAAAAAAAGAAATACAAGTATCATTGTTTGTTGACTTTTTAAAAGAGACATTTTGAATGGGTTAAGCTAAAAAAAGCCCTCTTAAAAAAGCCTAAAAGAGTCTCAAACATTGTTAACTGTTGGATGAAGGACAATCATTTTTAACCGTTGGATTAAAATAAAAAATGCTATTGGAAACAGATTAACAGGTCATCCTAATAAAGATGGGTAAATTACATTAGTGGTCACCTAATTAATCAAAAATATATCTTTTGATCAATCAACTAAACAATTGTTAATTAGGTCACTCAATTTTAAATTAATATAATAAAAATTCGAATAAAAATAATCATATAATAAATATTCAAATAAAATATATACGAATAAAAATATTCGTATAATAAATATTTGAGTAAAAATATTTGAATAAAAAATATATGAATAAAAATATTCGTATAATAAAAATTTGAATAAAAATATTCGTATAATAAATATTCAAATAAAAATATTCGTATAATAAATATTCAAATAAAAATATTGATATATTAAATATTAGAATAAAAATATTCGAATAAAATATATACGAATAAAAATATTTATATAATAAATATTCGAATAAAAATATTCATATAATAAATATTAGAATAAAAAAAATATTCATATAATAAATATTAGAATAAAAAATATAAGAATAATAAATATTCGAATAAAAATATTCAAATAAAATATATACGAACAAAAATATTCGTATAATAAATATTTGAATAAAAATATTCATATAATAAATATTCAAATAAAAATATTAATATAATAAATATTTAAATAAAATATATACGAATAAAAATATTCGTATAATAAATATTGGAATAAAAATATTCATATAATAAATATTCGAATAAAAATATTCAAAAAAGTATATACGAATTAAAATATTCGTATAATAAATATTCTAAAGAAAATATTCATATTGTTTATATTTGAATAAAAAATATACGAATAAAAATATTCGTATAATAAATATTCGAATAAAAATATTCATATAATAAATATTTGAATAAAAATATTCTAATAAAAATATAAGAATAAAAATATTTGTATAATAAATATTTGAATAAAAAATATACGAATAAAAAAAATCGTATAATAAATATTCGAATAAAAATATTCATATAATAAATATTAGAATAAAAACATTAGAATAAAAATTTTCATATAATAAATATTCTAATAAAAATATCCTAATAAAAATATTCGAATAAAATATATACGAAAAAAATATTTGTATAATAAATATTCGAATAAAAATATTCATATAAAAAATATTCATATAATTAATATTCATATAATAAATATACAAATAAAAATATTCAAATAAAAATATTCGAATAAAAAGTATACGAATAAAAATATTGTACACAAATCCCTACAACGTATACATAAATGGTTATGAAAACCGTAAGAAAAAAGGTATGTACACAAATACTTACAACTTCTTACCATGAGGTAAAAGAACCATCCAAGTCGTAAGGATTTGTGTACATACCTTTTCTCTTATGGTTTTAGTAAGTCGTTGTGTATACTTTGTAAGGAATTGTGTACAAACACAAATCCTTACCATTTTGGTGTCATATTGTGTATTCTTGTAGGAAATTGTGTATGTACACAAATCCTTACCCTTGGATGCCTCCTTTAGCTTTTGGTTTTGAAGTCGTAAGGATTTGTGTACATACCATTTTTCTTACGGTTTTCATAAGCCGTTGTGTATACCTTGTAAGGAATTGTGTACAAACACAAATCCTTACCCTTTTGGTGCCATATTGTGTATTCTTGTAGGAAATTGTGTATGTACACAAATCCTTACCCTTGGATGCCTCCTTTATCTTTTGGTTTTGAAGTCGTAAGGATTTGTGTACATACCTTTTTACTTACGGTCTTCGTAAGCCGTTGTGTATAACTTGTAAGGAATTGTGTATAAACACAAATCCTTACCCTTTTGGTGTCATATTGTGTATTCTTGTAGGAAATTGTGTATGTACACAAATCCTTACCCTTGGAAGCCTCCTTTAGCTCATGGTTTTGAAGTGGTAAGGATTTGTGTACATACCATTTTTCTTACGGTTTTCATAAACCGTTGTGTATACCTTGTAAGGAATTGTGTACAAACACAAATCCTTACCCTTTTGGAATATGTGCCAAAAGCTAAGTGTGTATTGTGCAATTAATCCAAAAATAGATAATAAAATATCTAAAAAGTCGAATTTCAAAACTTCTAAGTAGAAGGATACGATAGTGAGACTGTGAGAGCGGGCAAAGAGAAGATGAAGGGAATCCAGTTTATCTGTGTTTTAAGCTGTTATTACACTACCAAAACCCATTCCAGACTACGCTACCGGTTGCTGGAGCTTCCATTTTCGAGCTTTCTGCCGCCAAGGTCGTCGCTCAGTGGTAGACACCGTGCAAGCCTCCAAATTCAAACTTCATTCCCTTCCATGCACTCCGGGTCCAGGACCAACGATCATTTCCCAAATCCAAAGAAATGCTGCCTAAAATCGACAAGAATGGCCGCTTATGCAGCCCCAGAGCCGCCAGGGAGCTTACATTGTGCACTCTTCTTCTCCTAGCTTCTTCATATTTCTGATTTCAGTTTGTTTTCTCCAGTTTTATTGAATTCATGATTGGGTGTTTGAGGCAGATTAATCGTTTATGCATCGTGTTTGCAAGGCTCAGACCCTATTCGACTGTTTGAGAAACGGATTAATGCAGCCAGAGGTGAGTATTACACAGGATTCTACCAGTTCTGCAAGATTTCCCTAGTTTGGATTTCGAAATTGGTGTAAATTATGTGATTAAATACGTTTAAATGTGAGCAGAATAGATTTAAAATTTAAGAATTTGTTATGTTGGGTGCTTATTTAGGGATGAATTTGAAGTATATATGAGTGAATTGAGAAATCATTGTATCCATATCTAGCAGAGATTATTAGGGTTTAAAAGACGACTTTGAATTGAATTTAAGACTGAATAGACATCTTTTTTGTTTTTGTTTATATTCAAAGAACCCGATTATGAATTCGACAAGGATTCGTTATTGCAATACAACCACATGAGCTTCTGAGGACCTCCGGTCACTGCGCAATCCGTTGAGGAAGCAGACGAGCTTTTATGCAGCAATGAGCAGGATTCTGCCATCGGTAATTAACCGTGAAAACACAATCTGATATCAATTTTTTATGGTTCACTTGAGATGAATCTGTGTGGAAAATGTTGACACGGCTAACCACCCGGGTTAACTGACATTATTTTGTCATCGTATCGCAGAGCCGAAGTTCTATCGGCTCTTTCAAAGTTGGTGTACAACAAGCTTATTTTTAGGTAAACCATAAACCTCTAATTCTTAACTGCGTTACAATGCATTCCTCTGATCAAACCTATCCTCCGAAAATTATACTCATAAACTATCAAGGCATTGGTGTTGGATTGTTGGTTGGTTGTGTCTGTGTCTGTTCCTTCTTGATCAAATTTGTGAGAGACTGTGATTTCTTACTGACCTCTTGTTCTGTTTATGTAGTTTCGTAAGGAAACTTTTGGTAGCAACCGTGGACAAATGGGACAGTCATGTTCTTGTTATAGATAAAGTCGTGCCATCGAATTGAAAGGTGTGTTTACATGGAATTTTAGATTTAGTTTGTCTTAACCTGTTTGGTAGATACTTGTGTAGATTCCGTAGGCTTTTGGCATTTAAATTCAATGTTTCTGATGTTCGCCACTCGCCTCACCCTTTCAATTTCTTATGAATTTTGTACGTTGATCTTACATCTCTATGTATTCCTTCCTCACAGAATGAGCCAGCTGGTCGGATTTTGGAGCTTGGTATTCTTCACTTGGCAATGTCAGAGATAATCGTTCTCGGGACTCGGCACCCAATCGTCATTAACGAGGTATATCTTTTTACACCTCTCTCGTTTCCGAGTGTTCCTCTCTTTCACCATATTTCCAACCAGTAGGCATTAGCTTTCATACTTAAAACCAAACACTGTGTGTTATGCAAAGGCCGTCGATCTTGCAAAGCGGTTCTGTGATGGGGCAGCACCACGAATGATCAATGGGTGCCTCCGGACATTTGTGAAGGATCTCGCTGGAACCAGCCAAGCTCCAGCTTCGAAATCTAAACAAGAAAAGACAGTTTAAGTTTGAAAGTGAGTTCGTTCGTTCGAAGCCATCATTTGCTTCTCGTCGATCTTCGAGCTTCTGCTTCAAAACTGGTTAGTCTTCGTGAAGGGTAATCGGCAGGCATTCGAGTTCTTATGAAGTATATAGCATTAAACTCGAATTACAAACCAGAAAAACAGTGGCAATGATGAAATATCAGATATCTGAAGATTTTTGTATATGCTTATACTGTAGTCGGAATATTTATGTAGAACGTAAACTTGTAGGACTCATTTCTTAAATTCGATATTACTCAGATTCTTTGTTTTTTTAAAATGATCTAATGTTTTCGTATTTGTTATATTATTAGAAATAATTAACATGGATTGAAAACTCGCATTGCCATAAATACTGATCTATCTCATGCTAAATTAAAAAATTTAAAAATTATTTATCATCAAATTAAAGCTTTTATTTCAAAACTTAAATTTTATTATTCTAAATTAGTATTTAAATTTAAATATTGGCATAAAGATAATTTTAACCCTTAACGTTTATAATTTTTGTCGTTTTAGCCCTTATTCTTTTTTGGATAAATTTAGCCCTTAACCTATATCTTTTTAACAGTCATACTTGACCTTCAGTCATGTGAAGGTACAAAAGTCGGAGTCTGTTGGTTTCGTTTTCACCCTGAGCCACGTGTACAATCAAAGTCGGAGCCTTTTGGCTCAATTTTCACATGATTTTTATCTGATCACTGTTCAAAGACGGAGTCTCTTGGATCCGTCTTTGATTCTACTATTCAAACATCAATATTCTGAGAAATAAATTTCCAACAACAATATTTTAAGAAAAAATTTTTCCAACCACAATATTCATAAAAAATTTCCATAATTAATGGGTAATTATTTGATGCATTAATAATGAAAAATAAAAAAATTCAAAAATCATTTAATTTATGGTGTATGATTTAAGAGTTTAGGGGTATGAATTTTGATTTATGAGATTGTTGTTGAAATCTATATTTTAAGTTTTATAAAATAAAGATCGAATCCTTATCATATATATTATCCTAAAATTACATTCTAAATTCTAACTACTATCCTTAATTTCTACCTATCGAATCACCTAAACTAACACAAAAGCCGATAGGGGCGCATCCAATCAAGCCCAAAAGGCATTAGGGTTTTTCTCTCGTTATGAGTTTATATTATATATACCCTCATTTCACATGCCATGGAGGCGGTGGCTTGAAGAATCCGCTGGGTTTTGTTGTAAATTTTCTCACTTCGATCTTACAAATATTCTGGAAATGGCTTAACTTTGTGTTTCAGGGCCTAATAATTGCAATTCTTTGATGTTCCATTATCAGAATGGATTAAAGGATCTATCGTTAGGCCAAAGCGAAGGCGTTTTCGTATACGCAGCTTTCCTCTGTGTCTACTCTCCCTTTAGCTCCGATCATTTCTTTTCCTTTAGGGTTTATCGGTGACAAGGTAGATACATTCATTTCCTTTATACTTTTAATTCTCCAATTGTTTAATTTTGATTTTTAAAAATGGAGGGAAAAATTAGAGGATGATGAAATCCATCAGACGGATTCCCATTGATTTATCATATGAGAACTTTACCAGCTACTTCTGACTCTTGGTTCTTTTTCCTTTTTAATTTTTAAATATATTTATCGAAAAATAGGGGGTTTAAATAAAATAATTTATATTATTTTGAGGTAGAATTATTACAATATTGTGATTAAAAATTTTATTTAAAAAAATATGGTTTAAACATCACACATCATTATTTCCTAGTTTATTGTAGCCTTTAAAAGGCCTTTTGCATACAATTCGTCTTTGAACCGTGATTTAAATAAAAAATAATATTTAAACCTTACAATAAATCGTAAACCATAATAAAAAAATAATAATGTGTGAACCATATTTTTAAAAATAAAATTTTCAATCATAATATTTTAATAATCACTCCTTTTGGGACCTGTGATGTATATAAAAAGTATTTGCTACTCTTGATGGTGTTTTTTTCTCTTCCATTTGATGATTCTTTCCACCAAGATCTCTGAGGCCCTTTTACATTTTTTTCACTTTTGAAATTTATTTTATTTTTAATAAAACTTGTGTGAGAGATAAAAACTTAAATTGGATATTTTTAGAAGAATACGATTCTTTTCATAAACTTCACTGATTACAAAAATTTCTGAATACAGTTGTTAATTTTCAAGTTTGTTTAATGTTATATATATGACTGATAACTATCAGAAAGTAGTTTTATTTAAATCAGAATTAAACTTACAAGTGGCTTCAAAACGAGCATCATGTTAAGTTCTGAGGTTAATGATTTTTTTCAAAAATATTAATTAAATTTTGAACTCCTTTAAGATTAAATTTAAATTTTTAAACTCTGATTAATATGTAATTTTTTAAACAACCTGGTAGACATACCCTACAATTTTGGTATAAAATCCGAAAGCGTTGGTCCACAAGTGCTTGAAACGTGTACGTAACGTATTGTATGTTACACTTGTATAATGAAAATGAGATGTAGGACAAAGCAACACTGACAAGAAAGATAATGATCGAAGAACAAAAAACATAATTATAATAATAATAATAATAAATATATCAAGGGACAAAGAAGTAAAAGGAACGAACAATTGAAACTGAAACGCTAAAAAAACCAACACCTTACTATGAAAAAAAAGAAAGCATTATCCATCTTTCCCAGCCTTCCCTCCAACCAGCCATGGATTGACTATTATCTTCAACCCCAGCAAGACACTGGGGGGAAATCACCTTGGAGATCGGGTCACGATTTTGTGATCTGTATAAATAATAATGATTCTAAAAAACAGCAGAAAACTCATATTCTACAAGAGACCACAAACCCACCCTTCCACAGCAGATTCGAAACAAAGCTACCAACCAGCTGATTTGGTATGATCTCCGGATGTCGGCAATGAACTGTTCGGGTGAGAAGCTATAATAGGTTCTTTGGTCGAATTACCATGGGTTGCTACCTCCGTCTTTTCATCTGCTACAGGCTTTCCTTCCCATATCTGTAATTTTTGAGGAAATCGATTTTTATGGATGAACAAAGCACAAGACGTATCAAAATGGAAGGAAAAAAAAATCAGTCTTGCCTGCTTTTGCAGCTGATTTTTAGCCTTTTTCTCCTGAATTGCTTTCTGACGAACCTCGTAAAATTCAAAATCGTCTAAAATGCAAGTTTTGCTAGAAGTCTCCTTGAAGATTTTGAGCAACTTGAGACCTTGCTCAAGCATGATCTGCACGGACCAAATAGAGGTTACACTTGCAATAGGAAAAAGAAAAAAGAAACAACACTAGGAACAATGAAATACCTCTTGTGTATCCCTGCTATTCGTGACAGGCTTATTTTCGTTGTTCTCCAGGGTAATGTGCTTCAAGGAATTGTTCGGTACATCCTTAACAATGTACCACTTCACCGGGAAACAACCAGTCCACTTGTCTTGTTGCCAGAATTCCACGTTCTTTTGACAATCAACAGGCCCTACCATCTCAGCAAGGCCAACAAATTGCCCACTTGTATTGACCTATAAAAAAGTTTAATAAATTCAGAAAAGTTATGCACGGAGAAAACTAGAAATGAATTACCAGAATAGACAGAATGCAACAAGACACGAACCGAGAAAAAGAGAAATATAGGGCAGTGACAGGATTTCTGCTGAGCCTCAAGGTAAGCTGCATCAAGCTTTTTATTACCATTTGGTGTGCTTGCCCAAACACTGTACTTGATACTTTTATGCACGTCATCCTCGCTGTATGATTTAATAACAAAGAATTTGGCATCGTCATAATACACAGGGAATTCCTCTAGGTTATATTGTTCCCGGTCTGGAACAACACATGCCTTTTCCTCATCCTTGGTTCCATCTGAGGGAACATTTTGCACATTGGTAGCTTCTGTGATGGGAGGTTCACCCTTTTGGTTCGTAGGCCCCTTAGCTCTAGGTCCCCTGTTCAGTTCATTGAAATTATCCATCATATCATTGCCAGCACCAATGTAACCATTGCCTCGTTCCCTTGGTCTGTACTTGTTTGCCATCCAACCCCTTCCATTTGTTCGAAAATCATAACCATTAGATCCAAAGCCCATTCCAGATCTGAATGTGTTCCCGTACTGGTTGTTTGGTTTGTTTGGGTACATCCTATTAATATAACCATGAGCTGTACCCATGCCAGACATCTGCCCAGGATGCTGCAGTCCCTACAAATTAAAAGGTACAACCATTAAACGCAAACATTAGAACACCAAAATACATAAGAAGATCGATATAGTGACAAATCCAACGAAGTAAATCATTAGAAAAGCCAAATCATACATACCATGTAATTGGAAGTTTTGATTCCTTGAGGATGGGAAACCCTTTGCTTTTGGAACTGAGTAGTTTATTCCAGTGCTAGTCACATGCCTGTGTTGCCCATCAGAACAAATAGAGCCATCATGCCATGGGATAGAAGATTGAAACCCATCAAAACCATATCGTGGATCCAGATATCCAGGAGTAGGAACACTGCCTGTTGCTGCTCCCCGTCCATAAATATTATTGGAATTAAATGAGGTGGGGTATAATGGTTTTATTGCATCTGCACCATTGCTGCCCTTCACATTGCCTCGGTTAGCAACTCCATTGGAATTCAAATTCACTGCCTCAATAGGCAAGGGCTTTTGATCAGCAGTGGCAGAGGTTAGAAGCTCTCCATGTGGTGGAGCAACAGGGTTCGAAAAGAATGGGCCATTGGTCAGAGTCACCGGCTGGAAGAAGGGAGGATACTGGTAGTGCTGAGGTCCATACAGTTGACCATCACTTCCCAAAGTAGGAACTGGAGAAGTTGCAGGTGAATATGGACCATACGATGCATAGCCATAACCATGATGATACATGAGAGATCCATTCTCTGCATATACTCCCTGACAACAAAGTATTACACAAATTTAACAAAACTTAATGAAAAATATAGCAGCTAACAGTAACTTCCAGTACAAGGGAAAAAAGAAAAGAAAAGGACTCACATTAGTCATGTCAACTCCATCTGGATTCACATATTGTGAATATTCATCCCACTCATTACCGGAGCCACCAAAGCCTGCAATAGACAATACATAGATGAAATCCAATTTTAACCCCAATTATTTCAGAACAAATGTGCAATCAAAGGAATGAATATGATTAGTTTTCTACCTCCATAATAATAAGCAGATGGATAACCACTAGGAATATAGCACATAGTTGGATCCATAAAATCCGGCAGCAAAGGTGTTGCAGATCTCTCAAAAGAAGGAGCATGAGTATTCCCCGCTTTGCCTGAATCAACAGAACCATACTGATAAACAGAAGGCTGCAAAGAAACAGATCACGCATTTAGATAATTATAAAAAATCTAGCCTGTCAACGAACGACCCAATATAGATCCAAATTCTTTCATACTTCAACTTAAACATCCGCATCATAGAGAGCAGTTTTATCCATAATCGCAATACAAGTAGGAAAAAGAAGGTACCTTATTGGTGGGCTCAGGAATATCCAAGGGCTTCGGTTGTGAGTCTAAAGACAATTTCTGCATCAGCTCTGCTGTTTCTAAAGAAAGGAAAAAGTTAAAGAAAAACGATTTTTCGCAATTTAGACTAACAATTTTCTTCCCGATTCAAAAGATCAACAAATAACAACACAAATTCAAACAATAGATCAATCAAATCGAATAACAACAAAATCAAAACTACTCCTCGGAATAGTTGAAAGAAGACCAAGAACTCATATAAAATAAGCAAACAGAAAATTCAATGCAAAAGAGGAGGATAGAAAAGCGTAAACGAGTATAGATCTACATGAAAGAAAGACAAACGAATAATTGAGGATACGATCTACAGGGGGAGCAACAGTAGTCGCCATCACCACACCCAAGAATCTCTAAACCCTAAATCGAATCCCAAAACTCGGATTGGGGGTTTTAGAAAGAAAAAATTACACTCTCAGCCTCAAAGCACAGGCACCGAGAGAGAAACAAAAACCAAAAAAATAGAGATTTGGGAAATTAGGGAAATTAGGTAGAGATTTGAAAAATCCAAATCCGGTGATTCAAATAGCACCACGCGACTTCTCTAAAATCTGCCTCGTTTAACGTTTTGGTCTCACCCGATTATATTTTCCAATCAATGTACTGTTATTCCACGTGGCCTTTAACTATTCGTTTGTTTGTGTCACACATTCGTTTTGACATAGTTACGGTAACCGTCGGGGATGTTTCGTTTGTTAAACGAGCCGTATGCCATTGGGGACAAAGTCCTCTTGAACCCTAAATCAGTTATAATTAGAAAGAAAATATTATCCAAATCTAAAAATTATACAAAGAAGCAATTACTTGCTTAATTTCCATCAAATTTCAATTGTGTTCATGAACTTCTTGATTAAATTCCATTAAATAAGGTAATAAAAATTGGTTTGTCCCTTTTTAAAATAACCTATATTTTAATATTTCAATTAATTAAACTAAATTATTAGAATCAAACATATTTTTAAGGCATAAAGATAATTTTAACCCTTGACGTTTACAGTTTTTATCGTTTTGGCCCTTATTCTTTTTTTTAGATAAATTTAACCCTTAACCTATATCTTTTTGACAAATATCTTATTTTTTAACTAGCTTGATGATTAGACCGTTAAAAATTTAACGATGATATATATATGGAATATAATTTTAAATGATATGGAATATAATCTATCAAATACATATATATAGAATATAATTTTATTCCATATAAAACAATTAAAATTCAAATAAAATATTAAAAATTAATTAATTTTAAAATAAAAAATATTAAACATTCTTAACCCTAACTACGATAGAATTAAAATCTCATCTTAAAAATATAAACACAATTCGAATAAAATTTTGATTTTATCGTAGTTAGGGTTAAAAATGTTTAATAATCTTATATTTTAGAATTAATTAATTTTTAATATTTTATTTTAATTTTAATTATTTTATATTTTATATTAGAATAAAATTATATTATATATATATATATTTGATAGGTTACATGTCATGTCACTTAAAATTATATTCCATATATATATATATAATCGTTAAATTTTTAAAGTTTCAGTTATCAATCTAGTTAAAAAATAAGATATTTGTCAAAAAGATATAGGTTAAGGGCTAAATTTATCCAAAAAAAGAATAAGGGCCAAAACGACAAAAACTGTAAACGTTAAGGGTTAAAATTATCTTTATGCTTTTTTTTTAAATGTGTAGCTAATTAGTGTATTTATTAGTTAATTAATGGCATAAAGATAATTTTAACCCTTAACGTTTACAGTTTTTATCGTTTTGGCCCTTATTCTTTTTTTAGGATAAATTTAGCCCTTAACATATATCGTTAAAAGTTTAACGATGATGCATATATATGTGGAATATAATTTTAAGTGACATGACATGTAACCTATCAAATGCATATATATAGAGAGAGAATATAATTTTATTCCAATATAATATATAAAACAATTAAAATTTAAATAAAATATTAAAAATTAATTAATTCTAAAATATAAGATTATTAAACATTCTTAACCCTAACTATGATAAAATCAAAAAAAATTTCGAATTGTGTTTATATTTTTAAGATGAAATTTTGATTCTATCGTAGTTAGGGTTAAGAATGTTTAATAATTTTTTTATTTTAGAATTAATTAATTTTTAATATTTTATTTGAACTTTAATTGTTTTACATTTTATATTGGAATAAAATTATATTCTATATATATATATATATGTATGTATTTGATAGGTTACATTCCATATCATTTAAAATTATATTCTATATATATCATCGTTAAACTTTTAACCGTCCAATCATCAATCTAGTTAAAAAATAAGATATTTGTCAAAAAATATAGGTTAAGGGCTAAATTTATCCCCCCAAAAAATAAGGGCCAGAACGACAAAAATTGTAAACGTTAAGGGTTAAAATTATCTTTATACCTATTTTTAATTCGAAACCTTTAAGGATCTTTTTGAATACATCCTAATTATGGATTGGATTAAAATAATGATCTTGTAATAATCATATTATTCCATATTTTAAAATCAACGCAAAATTCTAAATAAAAATTTAATATTATTCTATATATTTTAAAATTATCAATGCAAAACACTCCTTTTTAAAATAACAATATATTACCACAATAAAGTTTTAATCTTTTTAATATCTTTAAATAAAAAAAAACAAAAAAAAACACGTGTTTAGTGATCTACAGTACCATGAACAATCTACTTGTTTAAAATCAAACTCTCCTAAACTATTTTTTTAATTTACCGAATTCGATTTTTCTAAAATACTATAGTAAATATAACATTTTAAGAATTAAAATAAGGAAGGAACCTATTTCTTTTTTAAAACCCCTAAAGCTATATTCGTATAATTCCTCTTGAGTTTTGGTTTAATTACTGCTATAAATTTGATTTATTATAAATCTACATACAAACTTGAATCTGAAGCATCACTAACCCAGTTGTGTCTAGTACTGCTCACTTGTTTAATCAAATTTTGATTTAAATGGTTTAATCATAAATGTTGTTTAAAACGTTTCTGCTTGCCACCCTCACCCCAACATTGAATGCTTCGATAAATGCATAAGAGGATATCAAAATATATAATTTAAAAAATTTATTGGTTGATGAAAATCATGATTTTAAAAAATTATATTTTAATTTTTTATATCTATTTAATATATAAAAACAATTATCGATAAAAATCGGATTTTTTTCCTGAGTTCCGGCATGAGTCCAATCCGAAACACTACTGGATTTCCTTGTGTGAAATCTATTCAGTTTTTCAAACCCTGTTTATAAGGAATTAACGGTCATGAAATATCAAAGATGTACCTCGTTAAGGAGTGAAGGCCAGGCCTCGATAAAAGAGTTGTCGATTAGATATAAAAAATAGGCTTAAGAGTTCAATAAACTCTTAAATTTTTGTGAAAAAATCAATTTAGCCTTTATTTTTTTTCTCAATAAAGCACTCAAACTCATTAAAAAAATTAATTTAGCCCTTAAACTTTTGTAAAATATCAATGAAGTCTTTAAACTTTTTTTGCATCCAATTAAACCCTCAAACTCAAGAAAAAAATTAATTTGGCCCTTTGATCAACCATGTCCATTAACTTTAATATTTTTTTAAATTTTTTTAACACTTGTCGCGACAAGATAATACCATTTATCGTTTTTAAAAATTTTTAAAATTTTAAAAATATAAAAAAAATCTAAAAACTTTATAAAAAATATTAAAAATTTTAAATTATTTAAAAATATAAAAATATTTTTTATAATTGTAAAGTATTTTTTATTTTTTTTTATTTTTTATTTTTAATTATTTTTAAAAATATTATTTATTATTTTAAATTAAAATTTTAAATTATTTTTTTTATATTTAAAAAATATTTTCATGATTTTTATATGATTTTAAAAATTCCTAAAAACGAAAAGTAGTGTTATTTTGTTGCAATATGTGTTAAAAATAAAAAAAATAAAAAAAATTAAAGTTAACGGTTAAAGCTGGTAAAAAGGTTAAATTAATTTTTTTTTTTGAGTTTGAGGTTTTATTTGGGTGTTAAAAAAGTTTAAAAACTGAATTAATTTTTTTAGAGTTTAAGGGCTTAATTGAATATAAAAAAATTAAAAAACTTAATTAATTTTTTTTATAAAAATTTAAGGGCTTATTAGACCTTAAACCTAAAAAATAATAAAAGTCGTATTTTACCCAAACAAGTCAGGGAATTCGTTGCACAGGAATCCAGTAGCGAGGACTGGATTGGATTTGGTTCTAAAAGTCCTATTGGCTAGTGAGACTGCTATCACGAGATTGATTCGGTAGGTGAGGTGGGTTCAGAGATCCTGGTTGTGGACGATTTGAAAAAGCACGTGCAAAAAAGTAGATAAAAATGAAGTAAATGAATTAGACATGAAATGGATAGAATATTATAGAGAGAACATCAAGACAACTTTTGATTCATAAAAGTAGTGTAAAGAAAGAATTTAGATAGGAATATATTATAATTATTGAGATTTATTGATCATAATTAATATTTGAATTATATTATTTAATAATAAACGATAATATAAGCATCGTTAAATTTTTTTATCTAATTCTAAATAGAAAAAAAGCATATCGTACCAAAGCATAATACAATAGTTTATGACAAGAGGGATAATCCAAGACAAAGAGATTAAAATAAAAAAAATAATCAACAAACAATTTATCTCGTGAAAGTACTAATTTCTATTAACTAAATCGAGATTTTAAATCATATCGTACCTCTATAAAGCACAATATAAATTAGTTGATCAATAAATTGAATAGCGCTAGTTATAAAAAAATCAAGACTATAATCGTTGTTAAACAAAAACATTGAAAATAGTGTGACACCCTCGCCTCGGGTTAGGAGACGGGGGTGTCGACCGGACTTACAATCTCGAACATTGTATTCAAATTCAAACAATTTATTTATTTATACAACATTGTGAGTCAATCTCTATTAATACTTACTTATTTTACGGGCCAAGTTTTTGTATCACTTACACAAATTCGAGGCTAATTTAAAACTTTTTCGATTATAATTATGCTCGTTAATTCTAAATCAACTATCATTCCAATTCAATTTTTACTATTCAATATTAACGTACCATCAATTTAAGATCCGATATAGATCCTAATTCAATTTGTTTGATCACCCTTAAGGTTATCTTATCAATCAAGTCAAATTTTCATTCTAAATTTTAAACCTCGTTAGCTATAGGTATCGATACCCTTTAAGGGGTGGCATCGATACAGGGGTATCGATACCGGTCTTAGGTGTTGACTCGTTGACCAAGCTGAGTAGCCTGGTTCGATACTGATATCGAACCAAGAGGCTCGCAAACAGGCTTGGTATCGAACCAAACATCGGTACCAAAAGTTACTAGGGTTTCTCTAAAAATCGATTCTCTCTAAAAATCGGCTCCCTAAACAATGTGGTCGGCTAGGGTGTATATAGTCTTAACCTAGGGCAAACCTTTCCTAAATAGACTTCAACTTAGAGCAAGGAACAAGTCTTCTTCAAGGGATCTGATATTTCCAAGTTTATTGTCTTCTAGAAGGGTTTTCCCGCTTGGTCTTTGACTTGGGCTTTTAGCGCGCTAGCCTGGTCCAATTAGTGCGTTGCATCTTCGAGAATGTTCTCTATATTTTTATCTTTCATTGCGCCTTCAATGTTGGTACTGCCAATCTAGATTCTAACGCGGCCTTGTCTTCTGCCTCGGCCTCAACATTGCTTCACTACCGCTTCGACCCTAGATATTCCTGTATGTACAAAATATGTAATAATATATGCATTCTCTATAAATATTGACTTTGTAAGTAATGATAACAAAATATCCAATATTTGCGCAAAGAGTCCATATTTCAGTTCAAGTTGGTGTATAATAGATGCATAAAGTACCATGAGAAGGGTAGTAAATAACTGTCTCTTAGGCACTCATCAAATACCCTCAAACTCGAACTATTGCTTGTCCTCAAGCAATGCAAGACATCAAATTGCCGAACTTTACTCCTCTTTAGTCTTATTTTTCCATCTATTCTCCCCACCATGGTCATGTCTATCTTTCCGTTTTAGCCACTAGTTAACACAAGGACTTTTACTAAGAAACAAGCTATAAGGCTAGGTGAGTGTGTGCGTTTTATGGACATTGCTGATTCAAAGCTTTCTTAGATAAACTCTAAGTTCAAGACAAATAGAATTTTGGACTAAAGTTGTCTCCTTAAAATAACAAGTCTTGAGCCAATTTCGGGCACCTCAAGATATGTGTTTTCTATTTTCTTATTTTTCTTATTTTTTTTATTAACCACATATTTAGCATACTAGAGCCAGTTTCAGGCACCTCTAACACGAAGGAGAGCAAAACTAGATCCAATGATAAGAACCTCTAGTTATTTTTTCGAAAAGTTCTAAGTCTTTATCACCTAAGTTTATTAAAAGAATTCCTAAATCAAACAAGTCCAGAAAGTGTTTATTTTCTTTCTAACCCTAAAGCAAGCTTCTAAGTTTTATTCCATAAGTATCCTATGGTTATCCCTTCAAAACAGAACTTGGCCATGGTAAGGAGAAAGATTCTATAGCCTTAAAGGAGTAAACTAAAGCAAAGCTGATGTAGGGCAGTGCAAGATTACAAACAGAAATTCAAGAAAAGAGAATATTATAAAAATTTCAAAAAAAAATTTACTCCCTTTTCATGGTAATGTCGCGGCAGTGGGTAGCCTTGGCAGTGCTTCTGCACCTACAATTTCCCCTAAACTCAAACCGAGCATTGTCTTCAATGCTCAATACACAGCATGCAAAAGAAAACAAAGATAGTAAAGCATAAGGGATTAAATAGATTCTGATTTTGATTCAGAAGAGCTGCTGGAAATAGCTGCCCTCCTAGGTTTTCCTGCCGATGCTCTCTGTCTGGATCCTTGTCCTGGTGATTGTTGTGTTTTTGCATGCGGGGTGGTTGTACCCTGGTGGGTGTTTGTTTCTGAAGTGGGGCAGTAACTTCATCTCCTTCTTCTTCGTCGTCTGTATGCATCACCTCTGTTTTTCCTCTTGCCTTGGCAGCTGGTATTCCTTCTTGGGCATGCGGTGAGCTCTCATGGACATACTCATCAATCTGTCTAGAGAGACTAACTCCAGAGAAACTACCTATGGGGATAGGACTCTATGGTGGAGAGTTGAAGACAGTTCTCCTTTTTGTGGTCGCCTGCTGTTGGATGATGCTGCGGCCATGCCTGCAGGTCTGGATGGCCGGCAGCGTGAAACTGTTATTATGGCCTGGCGGTAAAGAATGGTCTAGGCCCTGGGGCAGGGGTTATCTCTGTGTAAGGTAAGATAGTGACGAAAATGTTAGGGGAAAATTTTGGAAACTGCATCCCATGTGTGGGAAAATTCTGGATCAGCATGTTGGCAAGAGTGTTGTTGAAATCTCTCTGATATTCTATGTATCGTTGCTGGCGCAGGTCCATGTCTGACATCCTCTGCAAAATCTCCTGATATGGATCTACTGCGGCAGTGGCTTGGGCAGTGCCGGGTGCTTCTGCCGTATAATGCCCTCCAACAGTAAAGTCGGTAGAGAATTGTTGAGGTATTGCCTGCATCGAGTCTGCTGGGATGATCTGCATTACTCTGTGGCAGAATTCTCTTGTCCAGTCTTGCCTTTATGCTGTGTATTCATTTGTTTCTTCTATAGGGACACCTGCAGCAATGCATAGGGTAGAGATTAAACTAGGGAAATATAATAAACCTCGTTCTTTCTTACCGCAATCATAAATTTCTTGAAGAATGACCTCTCCAACATTTGTGGTCCTCTTATTGATTATTGATTGAATGAACAACAATCTTCTTCTATCAATTGTGTTGTTGTAGGAGGTGGGCATGAGGCATCGCTTGACAAATGTGCACCACAGCTTGGCTTCAGGTTTAAGGCCGAGCCTTGTTACACAACCCCTATGGGCACCGGTTTCTCATGGATTGCTATCGTAGCAAAGTTCGTCCTTGATGGCCTTGTAATCCTCGGTATTGGCTGCAAATTTACCATGTTCATTACGTATGAGGATAAGGCCGTAGTAATCGTTGATTACCTCGGTATCAAGCTTTACTAGCTTGCCTCAAGATCAAGCTTTACTAGCTTGCCCCGATAGTAGACGAACAACGTTTCCTTGTTCGGGCAATGCGCATAGAATTCTCTTACAATTACGGCATTTGCTATGGGAGGTTAGAGATAAAATTTTTCCCAATCTTGGTCTTCGATCTTGTCGAACAAGAATGTGTCAATGCCATAGTTTTCTTCAATGGTGTGCTGGAATCCTTGTTCCTCCCATAACTGCCGTGGAACGAAAGACCTTTGGAATCGTTCTTCTACAATGATATTAGTAAAGCGTTTGTATGCTGCCATAGAGGATTCGAATGTTGATGAGATGTTCTTGAAAATAAGTTGTAAAGTGCAAGAATGCGGGTAAGAATGCAGAGAGTTCTGAAAATTTCAAGAGATTGAAAAGATAGTGAGAGCAAGATTATTCAAGAAAGCAAAAGTAGCAAGAATGCAATAGTAAATAATGCACAACAATGAGTCTGCTTATATAGGCTGAAAAATATGACTGTTAAAAATAGCCGTTAGGCATTTACTGCCTTGATGCGCAGTTACTGCCACGGTGGATTTCTCGGCAGAGAGTCGTTACACTGTTTCTGCTCGTTAGGAGTTCTGCGACTCTGACACAGTGCGCTGCCGCAGCAGCAGACTTCTTGCTGTGGCATAATTTTTCTGCATTCGTTGCTTTATTTATTCTAAAAAATAAAAACACTGAAAATAAAACATAAACTACTGAAAATAATAATATATAAGTTAATCCTAATATAATAACTTAAAATTGAAGGGAATAGATTATGTTACTTATGGAGTGCATGTGAATGCATCTCCCACTTTCATTATCTCTTTCTGGCCTGTATCTTTCTTCATGAGTTGGTCAGTCCCTTCAGTGCATTCGACTTCTCCTTTGGGTTTTATTCGCTTATCGAACAGTCTGCCGAGTGTGCTGTCCAGGCAGGATATTTTAGTACCCTGATTTGGTGTATGGAGAGCCTTACATTCTGTTGGAGCGTCTGAATTTGTAAGATTGTGGAAGGCGTTCAACTTAACTTGTTGATCGTTTATCCGCATTGTGAGCTCGCCATTTTTCACATCGATGATGGTGCATCCAGTAGCAAGGAAAGGTCGACCCAATATTATCGGTGCATTGTCGTCGGTCTCACAGTCAAGGATAAGAAAGTCGACAGGAAATATAAACTTGTCGACCTTTACCAGAATGTCCTCAATTTTACCTTCAGGATGCACATAGGACCGATCCGCAAGTTGGAGCAGTACTGTTGTTGGTTTTGCCCGTCCTATTCCAAGTTTTTGAAAAACTGATTTGGGAATAAGGTTAATGCTTACTCCCAAGTCGTATAGGGCCTTTCCTTTATAACCATCCCCAATCGCATAGGGGATTATGAAGCATCTAGGATCTTTTAGCTTTGGCGGCACGCGAATATGCAACATGGCTATGCAACCTTCAGTGGCTGCCACCGTTTCAAATTCCCCTAGACTTCGTCGTTTGGATACTATATTCTTTAAGAACTTGGCATAGTTGGGCATTTGTTCAATAGCCTCAACTAGTGGCAAGTTGATATGGACCTGCTTCAAGATGTTTAAGAATTTCTGAAATTGGTGATCCTATTTGTGCTTTTTTAACCTCTGCAGGAAAGGAGGTGGTGGTCTTATGTCCTCCAGGTTTTCTTGGGTATTGAGTTTAATACCTGGGGTGAACTTATCTACAGCTGTCTCGGCAGTTTTTTTGATACTGCTGGTTCTGCTGTCGTGGCAGTACTTTCGACAGGGACCTGCTCAGCTTCTGAGTCCTCATGATGTTGCTTTTCTGGTTGGACTCTATCGGTTGAGGTTCCTTCTTTATCTTTTAATTGTAGGCCACTTCGTGTTGTGATTACCTTGTATTGCTCGTGACCTAACACCTTAGCAACTTCAGTATTGTTAGGTAAAACCCCTGGTGGTCGAGTGTTTTGTCGTTGGGCAAATTGACCAACTTGGGTTTCTAAAGATTTTATTGCAGCCTCCTAGTTCTGCAGTCTCATCTCAGTTCGGTTCATGAAGTCATCAGTACGCTTCATGAAGCGACTATTCTCGGTCATGTAAGCATCAGTCTTTGTCATAAAAGCTGTGAGAGAATCTGCCAATGCATTTAGAGATTGTTGCTGTTGTACCTGCTGTTGTGGCATGGACTGCTGAATGTTTTGCTACGGCAGGTTCTGGCTTTGATGCTGGAATCCAGGGGCTTGATTAATTGGATTTAAGGCATTGTTAGGGTTACTCCATGAGAAGTTTGGATGTCTTTTCCAAGATAGGTTGTAATTGTTGGACATCATTTAATTGTTTCTGTTATAGTTTCCAACATATAAGCTGGTCTCCTCATCTTGCATGTAATCCGATGAGTTAACTGCGTTAACCTCATGTATGTTTCTCTGGGCTTGCATATTCTGAACCATCTTGGTCAGAGAAGCCAATTGTGCTGCCACCGAACTGGATGTATCTAATTCATGGGCTGTGGCATGACGTCTCATTCCTCCTTGCCTTGATGTGGAAAATTGGAAATCGTTCCTTGCGAGTTTGTTTAGAATCTCAATAGTCTCCGCGGATGCTCTATCCAAAAGTGTCCCATTCGCGGAAGCGTCTAGCATCATTCTTGTGGAGGCATTGGTAGCATTATAAAACATGGAGACTTGCGTCCACAAGGGAAAACCATGTAGTGGGCATTTGTTTAGCAATTCTTTGTAGCGTTCCCATGCCTCATACATCGGTTCATCCTCATCTTGCTGGAATGATGTGATTTCATTACGGATGCGATCATAGAGATTTGTCGGATTAAACCTCGTAATGAATTCTCGGCAGAGTTCCTCCCAAGATCCTATAGATCCTGCTGGGATACCATTCAACCAAGTCTTCGCCCTATCCCTCAGTGAATAGGGGAACAATTTTAATCGTAAAATATCTTCATGGACTCCTTGAATCTTGAAAGAGTTGCACACTTCCATGAAAGATTTAAGATGTTGCCTTGCATCTTCAGTAGCAGACCCACTAAACTGTCCAATTCACTATGAATTCAACCTTTTTCTAGGTTCAAGGGATAACCTTTACAAGCAAATCAATTTTCTATCCAAAATTGATTTAGACCTCACAAGGTGTTACAAGAGATTTGGTTTGGCTAAGAAGAATTCTCTCACAAGAAATAATAGCCCCAAATACAAACAAACTCT
Organism: Abelmoschus esculentus; assembly: GCA_035048815.1. NCBI lineage: Eukaryota > Viridiplantae > Streptophyta > Magnoliopsida > Malvales > Malvaceae > Abelmoschus > Abelmoschus esculentus. The sequence continues at coordinate 11,032,097 of JAUCBN010000007.1, read as the reverse complement.
CCCCAAACTTAAATTACAACTGATCAAAGTGAAATACACAAGTTGGGAGGCTAAGATATGCAATGAAGTACTTTGAGTTGGATTTGTGTGCTTGGATGTTGCTTGAGGTTCAATAGTCTTTAATGCTGTTGAAATTACTTCATTTTATACCATCTCATTGATTTCTATCCATTGTGGTTGTTGGGAACATAAATATGGTCGTTTAGACTTCATCTTCCCACCATAAATGCACTCTGCAGCAGGCGGTATCGAAACATGTACAACCTGTTTCGAAACAGACCAAGAATAGAAAGAGCCGTTGTGCATTAAACTAAGGGGTATCGAACCATGCTTCGATACCAGGATGAAACTGTGAAGGTTGGTATCGAACCATGCTTCAGAACAGGCTAACCACCAATCAAAAAATTTACTGCCATCAACGGTCAAAACATTTAATGCAAAAATAGACGTTGGGATTAAGGGTGGTACCGAACCATAGTTCGATACCAGGGTCAATTTTTAATGGATTTTAAAATACTTAAAAAAATGCATGAAATGCTTCGAACCATGCTTCGAAACAGAGGCTGGCAGTGAGCTCCTTGTTTCGAATAGTGGTTCGATACATGTTCTTGAACACAAGAACATAGCTTTGAAAATCCAGGGGTATCGAACCATGCTTCGAAACAGAGGCTGGCAGTGAGCTTCTTGTTTCAAATAGTAGTTCGATACCTGTTCTTGAACATAAGAACATGGCTTTAAACATCCAGGGGTATCGAACCATGGTTCGATACCGTTGTGGAAAAACACTTAGAATTTTCTTTTAAAATCTTTGTTTGACTTGAAACCAAAATATTGACTTAGGGACTTAAAATTATTTCAAAGAATAGTCCTTCTATTTAATTGTTATATCAAAATCAAATTTAGTTTTACAGCTTGCTTAGTGCCTTGCTCCGGTTCAATCTCGGTCTAACTCTTTAACTCGTGAACCTGTTGTTTGGGAAGGAGGAAACAAAAGAGTGTAAGTACTAAGAAGTACTTAATGAGGTAACCTAAGTCTAACCAATTTAGACATTAATTAAAACAAATAATATACTTCAAATGAGCAACAAATCAATTACACATAGCAATTCGTACATCACGTAACATGCTTAAATGTACAATGGCAAGTCATATTCAAGTACCCTATGGCAAAATCATATTCAATGCTCAAGTTCATATCATATCGAATACTTTATGACAAGTACATATCAAATGCTCTATGGCAATATATATCTTAACTTTAGTCTTTCAAATTAGTTCAACGTTGCCTTGGTATAGTTAGACTAGGTAAGCGAGTCAACAGAAGTACCCCAAGGTACTGACAGAAGTGCCATATGGACACTAACAAAAGATACCCATGGTATCTACAAATGGTGACTAACCACCAACAAAGGTACCCATAGTACCAACAGAAGTACCGAAGTACTAACAAATGATCTCAGACCCTAGGCATGACGTACTACCTATGACCAACTATAAACCAAGGCTCAATCGAAGTTTCACATTCAATTGATCTTCCATTTTACTTATTCAAGTTCCTTGTTACAGATGAAGTACATAACATGGCATTAACAAGAACAAGTATTAAGCTATCATTCCCAAAACATATGTCATACCATCTTATCAAGGCATATAACATGTTATCATACAAAAATAAATATCATGTTATCATATCAAAGCATATATGTTATGTCACATACCAAGCATCTATCATGCTACCATATGGTCTTACCCATCATATTACCAATCAATGCTCAAATCACAAAGACATGCTTCATGCATGAATCACATACCTGGCATCCGTAGCCGTGTGTCGTTACTTACCTCGATATTTCCAAGCTATACAAAACATATTAAGCTAGTCTAATACCTAGCATACAATCATGGCATCAAACATGTTCTTAATATTTAATCCTTCTTCCCATATTCCCAAATAGTTTATTAGTCCGGTTATAATTCAAATTAATTCAAATAACAAAGGTGGTTAGGACCCTAGGTCCTAACCCTAAGGGTTGCCACACTCACAGTTGATTCCTAGCAACTCAGGGATTGTAGATCGCGTTCCCTTTGTCCCTTTTTCTGAGCTTGGTCGTGTCTCTCCTCTTCTTCAATATTTTCTTATCTTTGACTCTCTAACAAACCAAAATCATATAATAATTCATTAGGGCATATCTAAACCATTTAATTTTAAGGGTTACATACTTTAACAAATGTAATTTTTGCTCATTTACTTATTCGGGACAACTTTACTATCCCTTACGGAATTGATCATATCTCTTAGCTCCCGTGTCCGAATCGAGCTTATAATACCTCTTTGGAAAGCTAAGAGAATCCTCTAAAAGGATAGATTAATATCATATTTTAATCTCTATCCAAACAGTACCAGAATTTACTCGAAATTGACCCGTCCAGGTTTGGAACTGTTCTAACGGCCCTTACGGCAATGCTTATAACTTCCTCTACAAAATTCCGATCGAGGTTCCATAAATTTACCCTTAAACTATGTATACGAGAGTATTCTACTTCAGAATTTTAGACCATAACTCCAACAAATGTGACCTAGGGAATTTTCTAAAGATAGCTACTTAAAATAACATTTCTAAGCTAGTTTCGGCTAACCCATTCTAAGTGTCCGAACTTAATCTTATAAGTTTTCCAGCATTTTAAACATGGGGTCAACATCTCAAAAGTCCATTTTACAGCAACTTAACAAATTGAATAACATATATATAACATTTGCAACATCTCAACTCCAAATTTTCTAACTCATTGTACATGCTTCAACTAAACAAAAACCCAAATCGATTCTATCTTTTAGATTAGGTTTTCCAACAACCTAATTTATCTCAAGAGAATCATAAAGTGTTCAAAATCCCAAAAGTTTAAACCCACAAGGTTTTTGGTTAGGAGAAAGGAGCTTACCGAAGCTTTTAGACTCAATTTCCTAATGCATTTGCTCCTCCATGCAAAGCTCCAAAGCCTTTTCTCTCTCAAACTCCATGAACATTTTCTTTCTTCCTATTTCTTTGAGTTTCACGTGGATGAGGAGGAAGGAGAGAAATTTTAGTTCTTTTTGTTTATTCATTAATGAGGGTGAATGGTCCATATTACCTTTAATGATTTGCCTAGACTTAATTTATTACTAAGGGTAGTCTAGGGATTTATTATTTTTCTCAGGCAAACTCAATATTTTTCATCTCATTTAATTGAGTCCCTTACTTTAGTCTAAGTGTCACATGATTCGGTTTAATTTCATAATTAATTCGATTCATTTTACTAAACCGGTTTCGGGGTGTTACAAATAGAGAGGCACAAGCCATCCGTTTGCTAGTTGATTAATTTAAGTACTATAAAAACTCTTTATGAGGTTGATCTTCTCGACTTAATTTATTTTATTAATATTATATTTTATTAAATAATTTAATATTATATTTTATTAGATCAATTAAATATTGATTTAGCTATTAATCTTATAACATATCGATCAAATATAATTTTCATCTTGATCGATCCCAAATTAAGTTTCAAAGCAAGATCCACGTGTATATCCTCGAAACCCCTTTGAAGAATGAGAGTTGGTGGGTGACTTTGTTAGGTGACTTTAGACTACACGAAAAACATAACCAATGGACAAAAGAAATCACGGTTCAAAAAGCATCCAAAAGAAGGTTGGGTAAAGTTGGTAGTATTATAAATAAAATAATTTAATATTATTTAAATAAATATTAAGTTCGCAATATTATCTTGAAAAATATTAGAAGAATCGTCAATTAAAATAAAATACGATATAAATCGATTCGAATTAATTTATTTATACGGCCCGTCTTTCTACTTTACAGGAATTAATAAGTAAATTCATTTACTTTATGTTGTCAAAAAAAATGGTCCTCGTAATTTAAAAAATCGAAAAACAATCCATTTATTAAAGCTTTGGATTTTGTTAATTTATTGCAAATAAATTGTTCACATACACAGATTGTTGAACTGTTGATTTTCAAGTTATTAATTTAACACGTGTTTATTTTTTAACACAAATTAGAATAACATGTTATTTTTCAATTTTCATAAAGTATGAGGACTTACTTTTGATAAATTAAAGTATAAGGATTAACTATATAGATATTTTAATCTTTTAATATTCTATAGATATTAGAATAAATAATAACTAATGTGTTTCTAAAGATAGTTTTTACTTATAAAGTGCAGTCTTCACAAACTAAAGCAGGGGAAATGACAAGCTGCCTGTATTTGACTATAAGGAGAGGATTTTTCATATTGCTATTTCACAGGAAGGTCTCTTTTTATTTATTAAAATTATATTTAATCAAGGAAATTATTTTATGTACAAATTATTTAAAATTTAGAGTGTACAATTTTATTTTAACTAAAGATATTTAATAAAATAATATATTAGATCTTTTAAAGAACGTAAAAAGTTAAATTATGATATTATAAAAATAAATTAATTAGATTAAGAAAATAATCTCATAATGAATTTATACAGTAATTATTTTAATTTTTTTTCTAACAAGGAGTATCATTAATACAAAATATCATTAAATTAGTTAATATAAATTAAAAATCTTGATGTATTTTATTTAGTTCATTTATATTAATGCATTATAAACCCCCCCCCCCTCGTTGTTCGCAAACGAACGTACAAACACTCGAAGACTTCATCAATCGGGCAAAACCATGGAGCATTTCTACATCACCCTTTTGCTACTCTTTGTCTCCTTCGTCACCCTCTCCTTCTTTCTCCTCTTTTACAGGCACCGATCGAATTATTCAGCCGAAAACCTCCCTCCCGGCCGTCCCGGTCTTCCATTCATCGGAGAGACCCTCGAGTTCCTTTCCACCGGATGGAAAGGCCACCCCGAGAAATTCATATTCGACCGTATGGCCAGGTACTCCTCCCAGGTCTTCAAGACCAACATCCTCGGCGAGCCTGTCGCCGTCCTCTGCGGGGCCGCGGGCAACAAGTTCTTGTTCTCAAATGAGAACAAACTTGTCATCGCGTGGTGGCCGAGCTCCGTCGACAAAATCTTCCCTTCCTCATTGCAAACTTCGTCGAAAGAGGAATCGAAGAAGATGAGGAAACTCCTCCCTCAGTTCTTGAAACCCGAAGCCTTGCAAAGATACATAGGAATAATGGACGCCATTGCTGGAGAACATTTCGCTTCACAATGGGAAGACAAGGACCGAGTTATTGTCTTCCCATTAGCGAAACGATACACGTTCTGGATAGCCTGCCGTCTGTTTTTAAGCATCGAAGACCCTGGCCACGTCGCGAAATTCGAAGCGCCGTTCCATCTGTTGGCCTCCGGCATCATTTCGCTGCCCATTGACCTGCCCGGAACGCCGTTTAACCGCGCCATAAAGGCGTCGAATTTCATTCGGAAAGAGCTTTTGAAAATCATCAAACAGCGGAAAGTAGATCTCGCCGAGGGAAAGGCGTCGCCGACGCAAGATATACTGTCGCACATGTTGTTGACGAGCGACGACAGCGGGCAGTTCATGACGGAGATGGATATTGCCGATAAGATTCTCGGGTTGCTGATCGGCGGACACGATACAGCAAGTGCTGCCTGCACTTTCATTGTCAAGTATCTGGCGGAGCTACCTCACATATATGAACTGGTTTACAAAGGTATTAATGTTTCCTATTCTCTAGTATTTATTTATTTAATTTTACTTTTTTTGCAGGGGAAAATAAATTAAAAAAAATAAGGAAGTGAAATTAATATTACAAAGGTATTTAATTTTTTAAAGAAGTCTAAAAATTTCACCAACCTTAAAATAAATAATTTATTTATAAAAAAAATAATCAAAATTTATATGCCTTTAATATTATAAAAAAGTGATAGTATTTCAATCACATGAAAGAAATACATGTTAATTTAAATTTATAATTAATACATATTTTATAAAGAGTGTTCATAAAATAGCTTTTTCGTTGATTTGATCCGATCTTTTCAAAGAATTGTTTTTTGTTTTAATCTATTACTTTGCTAATTAAAGTGAGTAAATTTTATCAATTTTTAATTACTTTGTGTAAAAAAAACTAAACCTCAATTATCACGAAATGTTTTTAGTCAAAAATGCAAAACGTCAAGAAATTAATTTAACCCTAGATTCTCTCACTCAACCATTAATTAATTAATAATTATAATACATGTCTTGATTAAGACCAAAATTAGGACAAAGTAGATTTACACTTCCAAAGTAAACATAAATGTCATGTTCAAATACGACAAATTTGCATGCATGCGTTTCTTGTTTAGCCGCTCGTTGTTTTCTTGTACGTATTTTTTTTCTTCTCATCTAGGCCGGTAATTGAATTTAAAATAATTCGAATCTAGAATGATTATAACGTAAAATGATTTATGTAGACAATTTTAACTGAATCGAATTCGAGTATTAAATTTGAATAAAAATTTAAAGGTCAAGAATTAAACTGTCTAATCTGAATATAGATCAAAATTATTATAACTTGAAATGTCCCATGCAAATAACTTTGAAAGATACAAAGTCGAAAGATTAAAATCTAAAATAATTTAACATACCCAATTGACAGGTTTCATTAAGATTAATTCAATTGATTATGATTTAATTTCGATATTTAATCCGATTAATCATTGTTTTTTTTATTTATTTATTTACAGAACAAATACAGATAGCAAACTCTAAAGCCTCAGATGAAAGGTTGAATTGGGAAGACATACAAAAGATGAAATATTCATGGAATGTTGCATGTGAAGTGCTGAGACTTGCCCCACCATTGCAAGGTGCCTTTAGGGAAGCACTCAATGACTTCGTTTTCAATGGTTTCTCTGTCCCGAAGGGCTGGAAAGTGAGTAATTTCGTATTTTATCTTTTATCTTGATTTAAATCATAAATTTAATTTAATTTATGATATCCGTGTAGTTATACTGGAGTGCAAACTCAACGCACAGAAATCCCGAATGCTTCCCTGAACCATTAAAATTCGACCCGACAAGATTTGAGGGAAAGGGTCCAGCGCCTTACACATTCGTTCCATTCGGCGGCGGTCCTCGGATGTGTCCCGGGAAAGAATACGCTCGACTCGAAATACTCGTTTTCATGCACAACATTGTGAAAAGGTTTAAATGGAAGAAGTTGGTGGGTGATGAGAAGATCATTGTTGATCCCATGCCTATGCCTGCAAAGGGTCTTCCAGTTCTTCTGTATCCTCACAAATCTTAAATTCTAAGCATCTTTCAACTTCACTACTCTTTTGAATACTTTGTTTTCTATGTATCAATGCAGATTAAGAAACTTTGATTTCCATAGTTTCTTTGTTTTTTAGTTTATTTTTATTTTTCATAATTTTAGGCTTGTAATGTTTAAAAATCAATGTATTTTACATGTATGTTTGTTTCTGTATGCTGAACCAGATATAAAAATATATTTTTATTTGGTATAATTATCAGTATATCTATTGACAGATTAATTAGAATTCGATACTATAAATTAAAAACTTAAAATATAATTATACTAAAAAATTTAAAAGTACACAACTCCTTCCATTTGTTTTAAGAGACATTACTTAAAAAAGATGTTTTAATTATCAAATTATAACTTATTATTTAGTCATAATTTAACTAAGTTAAACACATGCGGACGAACTAAAATCTATTATAAGTACTTAAAACTAAAATCTAAAAATCTACGACGATAAAACTAAAATTAAAATAATATTAAAATTTTAAAATAAAAAAATAAATATTTTATTTAACTAATATTTAAAATAAAAAGATTTAAAATATTATTATACTAAAAAATTAAGAGAACATAACTCCTCCGAGTTCAAAATTGGATCGGTCAATCTTGATACTAAGTTTTGAACGGGTTTAATTAAAATTTAAAGAGAATTTATGGGAAATTTTAATTTTTTTGAGGTATAATATCGATTTAAAGCATCTAATGAGATTTTTTAAATAATAAATTTAGAAACTCAACATCTTGGTCGATGAGGTTAGTTGTCTTTCAATTTCTTTTGTTTCCCATTCAGACTGGATAGTTACGGGAATGTTCGACTTAGAGAATCCTTAAGATGATTAGAAGAGTTATGTCTAGTTATGTCAAGTTGCAGAATAAACAGGGCATTTAACAGCAAGGAGCGATGTTTATGGATTGGGACTAGTGTTACTAGAGATGCTCCTTGGAAGAAGAGTAACAGACAAGCCTGTTATAGACAAGGGGCTCGGCCGAGAACAGAACCTGGTCGAATGGGCTCGACCACTCTTGAATCATAACAAGAAGCTTCTAAAGATATTAGACCCTAACATGGAAGGTCGTACTCACGTAGAGATGCAATGAAGGTTGCCTATCTGGCCTACTTGTGCCTCAGCCAAAACCCAAAAGGCCGACCTTTGATGAGCCAAGTGGTTGAATATCTCAAGAAATTTCAGACAAAAGATGTCAGTCATGAAGAAGCAGTGCTTCGAAGTGGCTCGCTGCAACAGTGTAACCCGCGACAAAGCTCCCAATAAGTCCCCTCGAACTCCTATGAGAAAGAGAAATCCTACGAGAAGTGAAACTCAGAAAGCCATTTTCAAACTAAGAGAAGAACCTGGAAAAGGAAGAAGACGAAGCAAACCCTCCCGAAGAGCTTAAACTTCTTGAGCAAGTTCTAAAGCTGGAAAAGACGGGTTGCAAATGGTTGCTCATTTTTTCCTGACATGGCCGCTGCAGTTGTAAGTTTTGCATCCAAACATTTTTTTTCAACTTGAATCATATTATTCTTTTATTATTGTACCTATTCTTATATATATATATATTCTTAACTTGTATCAAATTCAAGAAATAAATGATTATTTTCTTTTATAATTTGCTCATCTTTTCTTCACAAGCAAAATGACTTAGGCTTAAGCATGTATACTAGTCCATCCACATTTGCAATGCTTTACCTTAATACATTTGATTAGGGACTATGTTCGAAGATTCAAATTAATAAGCTAATTATATCTGTAATCACTGCAACAGTTCAAGTTTGGCCTTGGTTCAAACCTTCGGCCATGGACCATTTTCTGAAACATCACTAATCCAGCAGTTGGTTTAGCAGCTCGAGGCCTTAAAGAGAAATTTAGGGTTCATAAGCTGTCGGAACAGACAAATAGATGCAATGCTTCATGTCATTTCAGACTTGGTGAAACATCTTTAACAAACTGATACTTAATGACGAAAACTTGAATGCAATACCGTAGTTAAAGGCAGAAACTACCTGAACATACGAATTATAGAGTACTTCATAGGATGGACCTCTATACAGAAAAAACAGTCAGGACAATGGACAAAACGAATTCTGCCTATTGCTGTTCTTTCGATGGTCCGAATTCATGCAGAACTTCCTCGTTCAACCGGTTCATAACTACGAGCATTTTCCTGTTAACAAAAGCAGAAAACGGTGTACCGGTTCAATTGGCAATGTGAATGATAAATTCATAAAGGGAAGTGAGTATGAGAATTGAGAGGTGATGGTGCAACAGAACTAACATCAGGTCTGAATTCTGATTGATAGTTATTATCCGAGATCTAATCCATCCAATAAAGGCCATTTAAATCTATTTATCTCTACTTAATTCAATTTCATTTTGTTTAAAATTGAAGTATTAAAAATTTATTTTTCACAAGAGAAATCTGAACTAGAAATTTCCTTCCCAAAATTTCCCAAAACCTAGTCCATGTTCTGTAACCTTGACTGAACATCAAGACACTGACACGCAGTCAGAAAATCTAAGCGAAAACAGACTGTTGTGATAAAATAGAAAATGATTTTATCAACCTAAAGGGCGTCAATTCTGAGTTTACTAGAGTATAAACAATTCAAGATCAAGCAAAGTAATGAACTTCGTGATTTTATCAACCTATTTGTTTATAAACTATGAAAACTACCAACCAGTCCTCCAAAATCCTTACCCCATTCTCTACTCTAGCCAGGGTGACAAATAAAATCATATTCAAGCATATTTCCTTACCCCATTCTCGGTGGAACCTTATTGCCAGCTGAGTAACCGATCTTCTTTCAGCAGGGTTGGAAAATTCCATGTTCATGGCCTCCTGAATTGCATTTAAAATCTCCCTTCTTACTTTAGCGGAGGGAATAAGAACACTTGGTCCACGGATAGCACTCAAATCAACTACCTAAAAACCAACCATCATAGAGGGTTAAAAAAATGCTTAAAAGCATGGAGATTTTACATGTAAATATGAGTGATGACCAACTACCAGACTCGAGATCCATTCAAACCATTGCAAAGAACACGAACATTTACCTTTCAGACAGCTTTTATGGCTTTTCAAAGTATGTTGATTCGAACTCTCAAATTTATGAAAAAAACATCTTTGATGGTTGATAGTATTTCTTATAGCAGTTTAGCTCATTGTTTAATATTAAACCAAGAGAAGAAATTTGTTTAAAAATAAAGTTTGAAGCTGTACAACTAGTATTTCTGGAAAACCATGGAAACAATTAGAGGGACAATTAGTAAAATGATGAAACTTTAAAGAGAAAATAGAAAGCAACCATGGTACATCAAGTACTCACCCTTTGGAAAGCCATTCACAGTTAACAATGCTTAGGCAATCAATTGGAAAAGCAAGATATGTTGGGCAAGTGTGCTTGGAAATACTGACATGGATATGTGCATGAATATTTTTACCAATATGAAAGTTAATATCTTTAGGTTCTATTAGACATCTCAAAGAAACAGAGAGAAATCTATCATCCATCCCCTAAACTGTGATATGTAAATCATGTATACAATAGTTTGAATAATAAGCTAAAAGTATGATTGGAAACTTGCCTGCTGCAACCATGGAATAACACAATTCATAAATCTCTGTTCCAGGAGGTACGACACCAAATTACTGAGAATATTATAGACATTCTTTTGGGATAAACTTTCTACAACAGGACCAGTTCTATCAAGAAGTTCAACAAGGACAAGTTCATCACCAGAGGAGAGAGCTTTTCCATATGCAGAGTCTATGTCACCTTGGCATAGAAGATTTTTCACATGTTGCCATAGACCATCTTTGTTGTTGAAATACTTCTGTCTGCCACTGATGGTCAGGACAGAAGAACAAGTAGAGGCAGCTTCATTTTTTCTGATCTGGCCAATGCCTTGTGCCCCATTCCCGGAGCTTTTGGGCACATCATTCCCTGTAGAATTTCTACAAAATTTTACAGTATGATTAGTCCATGTCTCCTGCTTCGCACAATTGGGTGACCTGTTTCTACCAAGTGCATTTTCCTCCCAAACATCAGAATTCTTCACTGACAACAAAGAAGATTGTCTGTTTCGAATATCTACAGAAGGCCTTGGAGTGCAAGAAGGCAGTCTGGAAAATGAAGCACCATCACCCTGCTTCTCAAGTCTGGAATTTACTAAATCAGGATGCTTCCCTTTCTGCAGGAGGTCGTGCGCCATTTGATCCATTACATGTTCTAAATTTAAGACTTTTGACTGTAGCATGGACATGCTATCCATTATACCAGTTGAAAATACCTAAAATAAAATATAATTCATAATCAGAAAGAAAAGGTTAATACCGGCTGTCAAGCTCCAATTTCAACTTTATATTCATGGTGACAAGCATTTTATGCTAAAGAATAAATCCTCAACACTGAAAGGTCATCCTATTGCTTCAAAAGGTTTAGCTATTGAGATTTACCTGGAGAAGATCCATCAAGTTGGACTGCTTGCTGTCAATCTCCAAAAGTTGTTTATGGATGCCAAGAATGTTATTCTCAATTCGTGAACAAAATAACGAGACAGTTTCTGTACTTGATTCATTGACTGCTGACTCAAGACTTCTGCAGTCCCTAATTTTTCCAGAGCACACACCATCTTCCTCCTCATTGCTAATTTCTTCACCTGCAAACTGCTGGTTTCGTACCATAGACTTCTGCCATTGTCCCTCGGAAATATGTTTATGAGAAACAGTTACAAACTTAGACCCAAAGTTGTCACTAAGAAGGTTGGATACCGAAGAACATTCTTGTTTGTCATCCACAGGGACAAACTCATATCGTATGTCTTGTGTACTTGTAGTGTCAGGCATAATTCTATCCAGTGTTTTGGTTACCGTACTCCCTTCCGATTCTTCATTCTGAACATCAGGTAAAGAAACATTATGTTTCTCTGAAACAGAAATTTCAATATGCCAATCATCATCTTTGCAATGTTGAGGATCTTGAACATGATTCCGAGACGTCTTTCTAGCAGACAGAGGCATCTTTCTTATAGCTGAGTTTGTAGTAACTTTCTTCCCTGAGACATCTTTCCAACCAGAGTCATTGTTACTGGTGACATCACTGTAATCACCTCCACAGAAATTTTCTGCAGAAAGTATAAATAAACATAATGATTCTATGAAGAGAAAAGAAACTAGTAATGTAAACAAAATGCATCATATCATATTACACTTCTAATTCAGCTGCAGAAGCTATTTAATGAGAACAGTTTTATTACAACCAAATACCACCTAAACTATGCATGATATATGAAACAAATTTCAAAGGGTAAATGTTCAGTATAGAGTAAGAGCACCAGCTACTAAACCTTTTACATAAGATCCAGCCTCGGAAGGTTCAGAAGTATCGGGTCCAGGAACACTTCTCCAGTATTGAAGGGCATTCAGTACTGTGTCCCTAACTGGTTTGACCTATAAGACAAGAAGTTCATAATAACTATGGTACAACCATTCAGAAGCAAATTCCCCAGAGTAAAAATCCATAAAAAAATTCTAACCTTGTCAAAACGACATGATTCAAGGGAACAGATGCACGAAGCTCTGAAAGATCCCAAAAAAGATGCACCACTTGAAGCAATGTCCCCCAACGCTATAGAAGCAGCTTTACGCGTTGTCCAGTCACTGTTTTTAAGAGCTTCTTGAATGCTAGCCATCGCTGCAGCCAGAAGAACTTGTGTTGTAGCACCCCCTGCCTGGAATGCACGTTAAAAAGCAAGTTTTACAGGTATATTGAAAACAATCAACAGAAAACAATGATAATGAAGGGGCAGTGGATAAAACCAAGGACAGAAATGACAACAACTAATGTGTCATTTGTTACACATCCAACCTGAAACTGACCTGGATAATGCTTCTGTTTAACTCAATTACTGATGATTTTGCCATTAAGTGTGGGTTCTTGAGCAATTTTGTAGTGCGAGTCAACATACGCTGCAAAATTGAAGATGGAGGATCATGCGTATTGTCAATGACCCTTGCCAAGCACAAAGCTGCACCTGATTGCACATACTTATTTTGCTCACCTAATGCTTCAAAAAGTGGCCTCACCAACATAATAAAAACTCCATTATTATCGTCTTCGTGATCATTCAATTTTGAAGCCAAAACACCCATTGTTTCATGGCAAGTATCCCTCACAACTGAGTCTGGGTCCTTAAGCCTCTTAACAATGCTAGCAACCATCCTACTTAGATACGGAACAATTAGGCCCTGATGGAATCTAGCTAATGTAGCCATCAACCTGACAGACTCCTTTCTAACCGCGCTCTTCTGCTCTGAATCAGTCTCCAATATACATGACAAAAACGGAGAAATCTTATCTGGGGTTAAACATTCTGCTGTTTTCTCAAGCTCATCAGCACCGATTTGATATGTATCTCTATCGGCTAACTTGTTCAGCGCAAGATTCACCTTACTCTTTAGCTCAAAGCCTACCTGTTGTGAACTGACCTTGGAGGGTCCTTTGGCTTTCCTTTGCATGTGTGCCTTCAGCATTTTACTGGCTATCCACCAATTTTCAAGGGTTAAAGAGTTTTACAGGAAGCACTATTGCTTGTAACATGAATTTGAAAAAAAAAAGAAGTAAAATTTATTCATACCAGTCAAATATTCCATTCATTTACCAAGTAAGAAATAGTATCACAAAATGGAAAACCCTGAAACTTAAACACCCTGCTCCATTCCATTCTAATTAGAATAGTTAAAATCTTTGTGAATGTGGGAAAACACGAAACCCTAGTCTAAATTAAAACCCCGAAGACACGGATTTAAAATTTTCCACTCTGTTTTTCTTTTTTTTTTCTTAGATTTTCTCGTTAAACAAACAGAAACCTCATAAAATGTCAAAAAAATAAATTCAGCTTAGTAGCTTACACTAAATAACGAAATGTGTGATGCTTAAAGCTGAAAACAAGAAAACAACATCAGTTCACTGCAACAAAATTTTGAAATTTCCAGCAACTTACTCCGAAGAGATCAGAACATCGGCGAACGAATCTGCTTCAAAGCTGATTAAACTGGGAAATTATAAAATATATAACGGATGAAATACGAAATTTAAAATTTCAAAAAATGGGAGAAATGCACGAATCTCAATGTATTCTTGTGGTTTTCTGTTTCGCTTCAGTTTTCGCGCCTACTCTCTGTGTTTCGAATTTTGGGGAACGCTTTGACCGGACGACCTTTGGATTTCCGCCACGTGGTATTTTCAAAGGCATGTTCCCGAAGGACGGCTTCGATCGTCTTTTCCTTGCGTTGAATTTTTGAAGTTATAAACTGTCATTAAACTTGTCAAACGGTTATAAAATTATGTATATGAAATAAAAGAGTATTAAGTTTTATCCGTTTAAGCATATTTTTTTGGATCCATGCCTTTAGGGTTTTCACGATTTGAGCATTAATTTTGAAATATCTCACAATTTGGTCCCTGAATATTGTCAATTGAACCCCATACCTTGTTTCTCTTTCAAATGAGACCCTAAATTATTTCTGATTGGGCTTCAAATTCTACAATTCTCTTATTTTGCTCCCGAATTAATGAAATCAACATGAAGTTTTCAATTCCTTTTAATGTAATCATTTAAGTATAATTTTTTATTATTTAATTGTTTTTATTATTATGAGTTAATTAATTATTCTCTTGTTATATACGTAGGCAACTATGTCCATTGCAGTTAGTGTCGTGACTCGCGAGTGTTGCACCCAAGCTAAAGCAGGTCACGGTTATGCTCATTTCTTCGTCTTTGTACCGATTCACGAGTTCGTTCACCGCGGTGTATTGTGGCGGTAGAATCCGGTCTTGTTCCAGTATAAAGAGAGTGGAAACCACGTGCATTGTGGCGCCATGTTCTCCGGCGGTGGGGAACAGCTTCGAAGCTGATATCTGTATTATAAACCGCACATCATTAATCCATTCCTCGGTGATTGAGGTTCCTCCCTAAGATATCAAAATATCACTCCGGCCCAATTCTTGCTTTCCTTGACTGTGGCCACCGCCATATATCCGAATCACGAGGTCTCAACGTGGTCCGAGCCGGCATAAAAGAAGTGTGTAATATTGTACTTGTATGGGTTATTGGGTTCCCTTTCACAAGACAAGCCTTGGGAGAAGAACTCTTGTTTGGAGGCATCTGGTTCGTTTATTTCACTGTTGAAGAGGTCTCCAATCCCAAGTCCTAAGGCTGCGTTTCTTTGGCCATAGTGGATTATGTAGAGGCGGAGATCAGTATCCAGAGGTTTAAGAAGACCCTCTCAGCTATTCTTCCCACTTAGTTCTCTCCAACGACCGGCCCAATTTTTTTTCCCTTTACTTCTTTAGTTTTTCGTATGCATGGAACGAATACTCCATTCGCCATGGACGAATGCTTTATATAGAGCAAGAACTCCATTAGTCAATGCTAACGTACCAACAGATCCATCAAGGCATGTCAGTTGCTTTTATCTTATATTTTTGTTTACTAATTCAATTAATGACGGACATAGCGGTTAATCATCAGCATTAGGGTCATTGTTCATGTATTCTATTGAAAAAACTGATAACATGATAAGTAGTTGGTTCGAAAAAAAATCAGTAAACTGATTAATATGATAACGAACATGCCCACAAAGGCTAACTGCCGCAGAAATATCGAAAACCAAAAGATAGCCTAAAACATGCGAAAGACATATACATGCTCAAAACAAAAGATTAGACCTCACAATTCTGGATACAACATTCAAGAGTTTATATTAACGGGCGAGCTTATAAATTTGTAGGCCTGAATTTATAAAATTTTAAATTATATATAATTTATTTTGTTATCAGGAATGATGTTCCGTCATTTCTTTATTCTATTGTTGAAGATTCATGAATTAAAAAATTAAATTGATAAAATTAAAAAAGGAACAACAATGTTAAATTTTAGAAGACTGCAACGACTAAATTAACGAAATTAAAAAATATATTATTAATTTATGATTGATACAAATGCAAAATCACCCCAACTTTTTTTACTCAACGAAAATGAGTTTTATTAATAAGTAACCGTGTTCCTAAAACAAAACAAACGTCACATTTGATTGTCTCCCGACACAATCAAAACACCACATCGTAGAATACAAAACTACATTCACCCCTTAAACATCAATTATAAAATGGTTTGTAACCAAGCCAAGCTGCGCCATCAAGATTCAAACAACCATCCAGTGACCATTCTCCAATTGAAACATTTTCTTTCGGTTCTTACTGGCCCACCATTTCTTAGGAATATTGAACAATTTCAAATGCCTTGAATGTTTGTTTACGAGTGCTATATCGTAATCTAGTTTGTAAAATGGAATGATCTCCTCCATATCTTTGATTGCAAGTCCATGAGCATACATGTTCATATCGTGACTACCGCTGCTTAAGGTTTCTCTAACCACATTTTCCCTTTAGATTTAGATTCGTGTAACGAACTACGGTTACGTTTGGGTTTAGGTTCATCGTAAGGGTCTATGGTACGTTTGCGTTTTAATTGACGTTTGGTTTTTTCTTCATCAAGAGGGATTATGTCCTGACGGCTACTTTCGCCTTCTACAGGGACTATGGCTCCACGGGTATGTTTTCCGAAGGGTTTTTCTCGCCCTAGGTAGATCGACTCTGAGGTGTTGATATTCAACTTTTTTCCAAAATGGGCGTACGAAGAATCATCATCACACATTACTTCTCTTAAATTGATTTAATTTTTCTTGCATATCCAATATCCAATAATCATCACCTAATGCTTCTTTGATATTTTTAGGCTCTATGCGTGAGATAAAAGCAATATGATTCATTAATCTAAGAGAAGAACGAGTAGTTACCACCTTGGATGGAACACCTAAGATTTCACTACTTTTGACATAGTTGAACTCTCTTGGGTAGCTCACTTCCCTTTCTTCAAGCTTTACATTTCCCAAAGCTTCTATTGGAGGATCTTGTGCTTCCCCATTGCTTGGAATCCCATCCACCTTTGATGCTTGTCCATCATTAATGGTTTCAATGATTCCTACATCATCATCATCACAAGAATCCTTCTTAGGAATGAGGTTATCATAGAAAACCACATGTATAGACTCTTCTACAACTAAGGTTCTTTTGTTGAAAATTCTATAAGCCTTTGAATTTAAAGAATATCCAAGAAAAATAGCTTCATCACTTTTTGTATCAAATTTACCTAAATTGTCTTTTCTATTGTTTTAAACAAAACAATTGCATCCAAAAGGATGAAAATAGCTAATGTTAGGTTTTTGGATTTTAAAATCTCTTAAGGAGTTTTCTTTAAAATAGGCCTAATCATTACTCTATTAATAATATAACATGAAGTGTTTGTGGCTTCCGCCCAAAAATACTTAGGTAAATTGTTTTTATAAAGTATGGTTTTAGCCATTTCCTCTAAAGTTATATTTTTTCTCTCAACTACCCCATTTTGTTGAGGAGTGCGAGGAGCCGAAAAATTATGGCTAATCCCATTTTTATTACAAAAATTCTCAAAACCTAAATTTTGAAATTTGGTTCCATGATCATTTCTAATATGAGAAATCCTTTGATCAAGGTCATTTTGAGAAATATTTGAAAACGTGATGAATTTTTCTAAGGCTTCATCTTTTGTACTTAAAAATAGAACCCAAGTGTATCTAGAGTAATCATCAACAATAACAAAAGCATATGATTTTCCACCCAAGCTAGTTGTCCTAATACGTCCAAAAAGATCCATATGGATCAATTGTAATACTCTACTAGTTAAAACATCATTAATGGATTTAAAAGAAACTCTCTTTTGTTTACCCTTACCACATGCATCACAAAATTCATCTAAAGAAAACTTAAGCTTGAGTAAACCTCTAACTAGATTTTTGGAGGCTAGTTTCTCCAAAACACTTATGCTAGCATGACCTAGTTTTCTATGCCATAACCATGCATCATTTTCATCACTAGCAACTAAACATGCATGGGAAAGATTAATGTCATCTAGATGCACAATATAAATATTTCCTATGAGATGACCTATGAGCATTGTTCTATTAGATTCTATGTCTATTATTTTACAACCACTTTTATCAAAAGAAACATAGAAACCTTTATCACATAATTGACTAATGCTCAACAAATTATGCTTAAGACCATTAACAAGCAAGACATTTTCAATTAAAATAGAGGAGTGGTTACCAATAAAGCCAATGCCCTTAATTTGGCTTTTGGAGTTGTCACCAAACGTCACTACTTCATCCTTTTCGAGCTCTAACTCCTTAAATCGTCCCATGTCTCCGTTCATATGCCTTGAGCATCCACTATCAAGGTACCACATGTTTTGACTTGAAGTTTTGGCCTTGAAGCAATGCTCAACCTACAAACAAAGATTTAGTTTTTGACTTTTGGTACCTAAATCATTTTGGGTCCATGAGAGTTAGTCCCTAAAAGCTTGGTTCCCTTAGGATTCCAAGAAACAATGACATTCAAATTATTAGAAACAATAAGTTCCTTAGGAACCCAAACACTTATAATCTTTTTATGTCTAAAATGCATTTGAAAATTTCTTTGTTTGTGGTTATAAAAATTATTTTTCATATGGTTGGGTTTTGAAAAGCTTCATTTTTTAAAAATTGAACTTTCAACCACCTTGATTTATTCTTTAAGCTCATTAACCACCTTGTGGTGATTCTCACTCAAGTTAGAAATACAGTTGTTTAAATCAACATTTTCTTTTTGAAAAAAATTCAATTCATCATTTATGTCAACAACATTTTCCTCAAAATCCAAAATAGTTTTTATCAAAGAATCATTTTTCATTTTTAAATCGAAAATGGTTTTCTTGCTTTTCAAAATGGATTCTTTGAATTTAAGACCAACTCATCATAAAATATCTCGTAACTCATCATATAATTCATCATAGGAAAGATCATTGCAAGAAGTTTCAAGGGTTACCTTAGGCTCATCAAGAGCCATGAGACACAAGTTGGCCACATCGTTGTCTTCATCGAATGATGACTCCTCATCACTCCAAGTGGCAACATGAGCCTTTTGCTTCATTTTCTTTTCAAAACCCTTCCTTTTGTATAGAGGGTAATCGGTTCTAATATGACCGAGCTTCTTGTATTCATAGCAAATGATTTGATTTTTTCTTCTTCTTTGCCCTTTGGTTTGAAGTCCTTCTTTTGTTGGAATCTCCTATTCCTATTTGCTCTCATGAGTCTAGTGAATCTTTTGGCCACCATGACCAATTTCTCTAGCTCTTCCTCTTCACCTGTATCCACTTCATCTTGTGGCATTGAACTTTAAGAGCAATCTCTTGCTTCTTTTTCTCAAATTCCCCCTTTTCAATCTTTACCTCTTCCTTCTTTTTCTCTTTTTCTCTTCCTTTCTTCATGATCTCATGGGTGAGAAGAGATCCCATAAGAGCATCAAGTTTGAGAGTCTTGAGGTCCTTGGATTCAATGATAGTCATCCTCTTGCTATCACAAGACTCGAGAAGAGAATAGATGAGCTTTTGAACAAACTTCTCTTCCGGAATGATTTCACCGAAACCCTTGAGACCATTGACGATCACCGAGAATCTATCGAACATTTTGGTGATGTCTTCATCCGGCTCCATCTTGAAGTTCTCATAACTTAGATCGAGAAGACCAATTTTTGTTTCCTTCACGTCATTGGTGCCCTCATAGGTAGTCTTCAAAGAGTCCCAAACTTCTTTGGCACTTGTACATGAAGACATCTTGGAGTAGATGTCGGGCCATAACGCACAAAAGAGGATGTGAAGAGCTTTATCATTTGTGGACATCCTTCTTCTTTCTTCATCGGTCATCTTGTTCATTTTCTTTGGTACTTGTCGGTCTCCTTCTTGCTTCATTGGGATTGAGGGTTCATCTTCGATTATACGCTAAAGGACATAATCATTTGAGTTGATGAATAGCCCCATCCTATTCTTCCAATAGGGGTAGTTTTCCCCATTGAAGAAGGTTGTCTTGGTGATGGAATGTGACTCGTTCCATGAACTAGAGGTGGAGGCTATTGTATTTGATTTGTAGATGTGATCAATACGCCTTGGATCTTGTTTGGTATATGCGAATATCTTCAAAAATTAGGCTATGAAACTGTGATATTGGGTATCAAACCTTGTTTCGATACAGGCTAACCATCAAATTTTAACTGCCACCAACGGTCGACTTATTTAATGTTAAAATAGTCGTTGGTAATTAAGGGGTGTATCGATACCAGTATTGATACCTGGAGTCATAATTTTAAAAATTTTAAAAATATACAAAGACATTTCGATACCTGGTTCGAAACAGGTGTTGGCAGTAAAAAATGGTATCGAACCTTGTTTCGATAATTGTTCTTGATCTCAAGAACAAGGCTTTAAAAATCCTAGGTGTATCGATATCTGTCCTTAGGGTATCGATACCCTCCTATGAAAAACACATATATATTTATTTCAAAGTTCTTGGTTTGACTTAAAAAAAAGTTTGACTAAGGGACTTAAAAATTTATTTTAAATTGGTCCTTAAACTTATTTGTTATATCAAAATCAGATTTAGTTTTACAATATTGCTATTATAAAATTTAACACGTAATTAAGTGACCAATTATGTTACACGTGTTATATGTATTAAATTATCATGGAATTAAAAGTGTAGATACCATAAGGTGTATTTATAATTTGATGAGGGACAGAGTTATAAATACTTAATAGTTGATTATTAAATCAACTATGTAAAGGGGTTATGGTCCCCAAGAATTAAGTCAACTTGCATATCTCTTTTCCCCGTCTGAGAGTTGTGCCACAAGAGAAAACCTAACTTCTTGGAAGATCAAACCCTTTGGAAAAACTCTATCGATTAATTCAGGTACGCTTCCGCATTCAGTTTATTTATTTTATTATTCTTGATGATTTGACATATAGATCTTGGGTTTATATTCGTATCGAATATATTTTAATTCTAACAAGTGGCATCAGTGCTAGAATTATGTTGAATCATTAAGAACATAAGTTTTTGGTTTTAATTTATTGTTATGATCTAAAATTAAATATAATTTTATGGATTATTTACTTCGATATGGTTTTATAATTAATCATATGAGTTTAAATTATATATATTTGTCGTATTTTAAGAACAAATTGATTTGATTTTGTTTTCTATGATTTGATTTTGGTTTTTCGCTAATCTGGTTATTTTTTCTTTTCCAATAGATTAACATTCATTGTTTTACGATAAATATATATTTCTTTGGATTCAGTTTAGTTTTACGTCCCTAGGTTTGAATCGATTAATTAAGAAATTATAGAAATCAATCTAGATTTATATGAAAATTAGATTTTGTCCACATGAAAATTTATTTAATTTTTTTTGGGTTGCTATTAATTGGAAATTAAATTTTAAGTTTGGATTCTAGTTAGTTCGATAGTAACATACTTACTTTATTTTTATGAAATATATTTTAAATATATTTTATTTAAATTATATGTTTAATTTGGTTGAATCAAAATTTTAGTTTTGATTATTGGGTATTAAGTTAAATTCGGTTAGATCAAAATTTTAGTTTTGATCATTGATATTAAGTTAAATTCGGTTAGATAAAAATTTTAGTTTTAGTCGTTAATAATAAAGCAAAATATAATTAATTTTGGCTTTGTCATGATAAATTTATCATGATTCAAAAAAAATATATATTCAGATTAGCTAGTAAAGCTTTATATTCGGTTTATGTTTATTAAGTTATGATTGAATAATCTTTTGGCATGTTACTTTTTAAAGTTTACTACTACTTTACGTAGTTACTTCGTTAATATATTCAGTATTTAGTTTTGATCACAAGTTATTTTAGATTATAGAATATATATCTGGTATTAATATATTCAATTCGGTTTGATCAAAAATTTATTTTTGATTATTATATTATTATGATTATATTAAAGTTTTAAGTAATTATTATACGAATTACTTATTTGTATGATATTTTTGTATTTTTGTTTTTAGTTAAAGATTAAATGTTTTGATCGAATTTAGTTTTGATAAAAATATATTTAAGGAATTTTTGAAGAACAACCAAAGATTTTGATTATTTGGATTCTAATAGCCCCATTAAGACAACCTTAATTTGATTTATTTTGAAAACTCAAGTGTTATCAGAAATTTCAACTTTTACTGTTATAAATATTTACTTTGAATAAACATGTGATAATTATTCAGTTTTATATGTGAATAATAAATCGGCCCAAAGGAAGATTTTTGTTTAACATATTCTTATTATCAATGTTTGATTATTACATCAAGATATCACTTACAAATTTTTTTTTTAATATTATTAGAGTATTCGATATCTTGTGATGAGGTTACCTTTATCCAAATTTATTATTACTTCGGTTATCTTTTATCTTGAGTAAAAGATAAAATTAAGAAAAATATTTTGAAACAATTAAATTCATATTTTGGCTTTGGATATCTAATATTTTAATAGATTAATTGAAACATAATGTTATCAAAGTGACCGCTTTTGTGTAAATTAGTTTATTTAAAATATTAAGATAATTATAGGTTTTTGTAATTCATGCATTTATTAATTGACCCAAAGGAAAATTAATATTTGGCCGAATTACAACGACAACTGTGGCGATAAATGTGTGACAATTATATGGTATTTTATGTGAACAATACGTTAGTCCAAAGATTAATCTTTTGTTTGACATAATTTATTGTTAATATTTAATTGTTACAACAAGAGTACCGCTTACAGTTAATGTTATTTTCCAAAGAATTGATATTAATGTTGTGCTTGGTATCTTGAGGGGAACTAGCCATTATTTTAAATTTATTTTTTACTTATGAATATTTATGTGAGCTTATTTATTTACTATTTTTTGTTCTATCTTTAGATAATTTATCTTTGTTATAATATCTGTTGAATGCATTCTACACATATTTTTAGTGAAATTAAGGAATAGAAAAGACACTTATATATAGTATTTGGTGGTATGAACATAGAACTTGCACTAAGTGAATAACAACTTACACCTCTCACGACGGTAAGCATTCATAAATAGGATTTTGAGAGGTGAGTTTATTCAAGTTGCATAAGTCTAATGATCATAAAGTATAATATTTTAGAAACTTTTAAGAGTACAAATCTAAAGAAAATATTCATACTAAGTGTTTTCTATTGAGAAAAACAATTTTTTTTTATAGATTAACATGGTTTACTTGATGTCTATGAAGTATAAGGATCAAGAAAATGTGAGGGAGTATATTATATTCAAGAGGCACGTAAGATCAAACTTTATAACAATTGTTTGTTCTTATAATTTTAGTATAACTTCCTATACAGTTTAACTAATTCAAAATTAGTTACAATTATTAAAGGAAAAATAAACTTCAAATGAGATTATTTCTCATTGTGTTAAGAAGAAAAGTTGAAGCATTATAATTATAAAAATACTCAATCAGTTAGTGCTCTTTGATTAGTTTCTCTAAGAATAAGAGCAATAAAAAAATATATTAGAATGAATTTGCTAACGGTCTTGCTCAAAAGGAATAACAATAAGTTATAAAGTGTTGATTCTTTTATATAAGCTAGAATACATGTAAAGAAATTAAACTTCAAAAGTAAGCAACTACTTAGGCTATTTTGAGTGATCCATGGGCTGTAAAGTTTATGATCTCACAATTAAGATTATTTTAATGAGAGATTTATAACATTTTTTAGGATGTTGAGTTTGGAAGAAGAATAAGGTTAGATACATTGTTGTTAAGGAGGAATTGAATATTAATTTAATTCCTACTATCACTTTTGACGATATTTAAGTTTTCACACCTATCATTAATCAAAAGTGAATCAAGTACATCAGTAAAACAATGTTGAACAACTCTCATCCAAGATAAGGTACCTTTTTTTTTCAAAAGAACAAATTCAAAAATCTAAAAAAAATATCTTTAA
This sequence comes from Abelmoschus esculentus, assembly GCA_035048815.1. Taxonomy (NCBI): domain Eukaryota; kingdom Viridiplantae; phylum Streptophyta; class Magnoliopsida; order Malvales; family Malvaceae; genus Abelmoschus; species Abelmoschus esculentus. The sequence goes on along the minus strand of JAUCBN010000007.1, from coordinate 11,007,871 downwards.
AGATATCCATGAGAGGAAATAGAAATACTATTAAGGATTATTACTTAGTATTTCATCAAGAAAATAAGTATAATAAAAGAATGATAGAAAATAACTTGATCAGTTATTTTTATCAAACTATAAAAGTTTTAACTCTCAAAAGTGGATAGATGTCATTAAAAAAAGAGTATAATTTTATACAAGACAATAAAGTTTAGGAACTTGTCTCATTATCTTAAGGTACAAACCAATTGGTTGAAAAATAATATTTAAAACCAAGAAGGATGTAAATGATAATGTGTACAAGTATAAGACATGTCTTGTATCTAAAGGATATGCTCTAAAAGAAGATATTGATTTTGTGGAAACTTTCTCTCAAGTTTTACAGAAAGACTCTTTCAAAATAATCTTGACACTTGTTGCCTTTAATCTTGAGCTACATAAGATAGATGTTAAGCTTGTGTTTTTCAATGGCAATATTGAATAAATTAATTATATGGTACAATCATTGATTTGTGTCTAATGATACAAAATTAATGAATGTAAATTAAAGAAATCCATCTATTAGCTTAAGTTTGACTCTTATTAATAAAATTATAAATTTTATATTGATTATCTCATTCGATTTTGAGATAAATTTGGTTGAAAATTGTATGTATTACAAGTTAAGTGGGAGTAAGCCAAGTGATACTCATATTACTAAAGAAGATAATTTTTTCAGTGCCCTAAAAGTATCCTTGAAATTTATAACATACAAAAGATTTCATATACATAAGCTATTGAGAATCTAATTTATGCTTAAGTATGTATGCATTTGGATATTGCGTACATTATTAGAATGTTAGAAAGATATTTAAGTAAATCTAATATGGATTGTTGGATAGAAGCAAATAGAGTTATGAAATGACTTTAGAGAACAAAATTTATATGCTCACATATCGAAGTTCTGGTAATTTAGAGATCATCAAGTTTACAGGCTTCGATTCTACTAGAATATTGATGTAAAAGACTCTGTCACATGAGCTGCTAATTATAGATTGAATAGAAAGACCACTTCAGTTATTTTGTGACAATAAATCTACATCATTTATTCTATAAACAATAAGATCACTTTAAAATTTAGTTCTTAGTTGTTAAAGAAAATTTAGAGTGTTTGTGTGTCTATAGAGCATGTTAGTACAAACTCCATAATTGCGCGCTTATTGAGAAATTATCACCCTAGGTCTTTCATGAGCACACTACTCATATGGGTGTAATATTATTTAAGTATATTCAGTTTTAGTGGGAGTTTGTAATTTTGATAAATGCTCATTCGTTTCAGACACAATTTCGGTTACTTTAGTTTAAGGTTAATTTCTATAGAAATAAAGTTATTATTGGCTTATGCAGACTCTGAATTAATTAAAGTTTGATCTCATTAAAGTTTAGGAGGACCAGTTGGAAATAGGCATGTTCGGTTCACATTTACATGTAATTTCCATGCTACGCATCCATGATTGATCTATGTCATTTGATTATTCTTTTATACGTGACCATTGATGAGTCCAGTCATGATTGATATGATGAAGACCGCTTTGATCCTATATGTATATAATTGATGGACTAGATTGTTTTAGAATACTTATTATATGATAACAAATTTTTGAGCTCATAAGGTTATACATTTGTCAAGAAATATATGTTGCCCAAGTGGGAGATTGTTGGATTAAAATTCAATAATTGTCGACACATATGTATAATGTATAATGTATAATGTATATTGCTATTATAAAATTTAACACGTAATTAAGTGACCAATTATGTTACACGTGTTATAGGTATTAAATTATCATGGAATTAAAAGTGTAGATATCATAAGGTGTATTTATAATTTGATGAGGGACAAAGTTATAAATACTTAATAGTTGGTTATTAAATCAACTATATAAAGGGTTTATGGTCCCCAAGAATTAGGTCAACTTGTATATCTCTTTTCCCCGTTTGAGAGTTGTGCCACAAGAGAAAACCTAACTTCTTGGAAGATCAAACCCTTTAGAAAAACTCTATCGATTAATTCAGGTATGCTTCCACATTCAGTTTATTTATTTTATTATTCTTGATGATTTGACATATAGATCTTGGGTTTATATTTGTGTCGAATATATTTTAATTCTAACAGACCCTCCCAGTTGTTCTTCCCAGTTTTTTTATCCCTTTACTTCTTTAGCTTTTCGTATACATGAAACGAATACTCCATTCGGCATGGACAAATGTTTTATATAGAGCAAGAACTCCGTTAGTCAATGCTAACGTACCAACCGATCCATCAAGGCATGTCAGTTGCTTTTATCTTATATTTTTGTTTACTAATTCAATTAATGACGGACATAGCGGTTAATCATCAGCATTAGGGTCATTGTTCATGTATTCTATTGAAAAAACTGACAACATGATAAGTAATTGGTTCGAAAAAAATCAGTAAACAATGATTAATATGATAACGAACATGCCCACAAAGGCCAACTGCCGCAGAAACATCGAAAACCAAAAGATAGCCTAAAACATGCGAAAGACATATTCATGCTCAAAACAAAAAATTAGACCTCACAATTCTAGATACAACATTCAAGAGTTTATATTAACGGGCGAGCTTATAAATTTGTAGGCCTGAATTTATAAAATTTTAAATTATATACAATTTATTTTGTTATCAGGAACGATGTTCTGTCATTTCTTTATTCTATTGTTGAAGATTCATGAATTAAAAAATTAAATTGATAAAATTAAAAATAGAACAACAATGTTAAATTTTAGAAGACTGCAACGATTAAATTAACGAAATTAAAAATATATTATTAATTTATGATTGATACAAATGCAAAATCACCCCAATTTTTTTTACTCAACGAAAATGAGTTTTATTAATTATTAACCGTATTCCTGAAACAAAACAAACGTCACATTTGATTGTCTCCCGACACAATCAAAACACCACATCGTAGAATACAAAACTACATTCACCCCTTAAACATCAATTATAAAATGGTTTGTAACCAAGCCAAGCCTCACCATCAAGATTCAAACAACCATCCAACGATATTCTCCAATTGAAACATTTTCTTTTGGTTCTTACAGGCCCACCATTTCTTAGGAATATTGAACAGTTTCAAATGGCTTGAATGTTTGTTTACGAGTGCTATATCGTTATCTAGTTTGTAAAATGGAATGATCTCCTCCATGTCTTTGATTGCAACTCCATGAGCATACATGTTCATATCGTGACTACCGCTGCTTAAGGTTTCTCTAACCACATTTTTCCCTTTAGATTCAGATTCGTGTAACGAACTACGGCTACGTTTGGGTTTAGGTTCATCGTAAGGGTCTATGATACGTTTGCGTTTTAATTGACGTTTAGTTTTTTCGTCATCAAGAGGGATTGTGTCCTGACGGCTACTTTCGCCTTCTACAGGGACTATGGCTCCACGGGTATGTTTTCCGAAGGGTTTTTTTCGCCCTAGGTAGATCGACTCCGAGGTGTTGATATTCAACTTTTTTCCAAAATAGGCGTACGAAGAATCTCCTGGTGGAAGTGTAGGGACTAAATCATATTTATTTACGATACGAAGGAGATGAAGGTGTTTACTGAGCAATTTGAATACCCTTCCCAATTTTGCATTTCCGATACGTGGACTGCCGAAAGTAAAGGCAGTGACCATGCACGACTTGTTGTATCCATTGGCAACTATGTCCATTGCAGTTAGTGTTGCGAGGGCTCTGCCTAAGCTGTAGCCGATCACGGTTATGCTTATTTCCTCGTTTTGGTACCTGTCCACAAGTTCCCTTACAGCGTCCAGGACCTATGTATACAATCCGTTACGAATTTAAAAAGGTAAATCATAAAAATGGAGTAAATTTTATTTATTAAGAAACTCTTCTCGAACTCATTTTTCTACTTAATTTAAAGTAAAGCGTAATCGTGGTTTAGTAGGATTTTTGGGGGTTATTCTAGAATTGTGGATATTTTTAGAACGCCAAATGCTGAATACTTTTTATATAAAAAAATAAAAAAATATTTAGAACATCAACAGTTTACCTATTCTCTATTTTTTTCTAATTTTATTTTTCACTGTTTTAATCACACGACAAACATTGAGTCGAACGAAACAAATAGAATTCGAATCACTCGTTTTTATACGAGAACTAGATTTTTTCCAGTATAAAGAGAGAGGAAGCCAGCGTGCATGGTAGCACCATGTTCTTCGGGATTGGGGAATAGGTCTGCTTTTGAAGCGGATCTTTGATAAAATGTGGCGTTATAGATCCATTCTTTTTTGTTTTGGTTCCTCTCCAAGCGACCAAAATGTCCCTCCTTCCTAGAGCTAGCTTTCCTTCGTCGGTGGCCATCGCCACATATCCGAACCACGAGGACTTGATAAGGTCCGTGCTGACATAAAGAAAGTGTGTAACATCGTACTTGTATGGGTTCACTTTCACAAGACAAGCCTTGGAGAAGAACTTTTCTTTCGAGGCGTTCGGTTCTTCGGTATCATAGTTGAAGAGGTCTGTGATGGCTCCAACTATTTGGGCGTAATGAATTATATAGCTGCGGAGATCGGGATCCAGCAAAGGTTGAAGGAGACCCTTCCAGTTTTTGGAGCCACTCAGTTCTCTCCAATAACTTGCCATGAAGCTGCCCATCACTCTTTGCTATAAATTTGTTATATGCCTGAGACAACTCCATTGCATGGTTGAGCGCTTTATATAGGCCAACTACTAGGGAATAGGGATGCCAGTTAAGCGAGGTAGGACGGGACTTGCTTCCATTAAGAATTTTTCAATTTATTATGAAAATTATTGATCATGTGAAATTGAATCAATAAAACTAAGAATATAAATTAGTTGTTGGTGATAGTTTGACAATTTTAATTGTTAATTTATTTTTATATTTTCGTGTGATATTAAGGTAAAATTATGAAGATAATAAAACTTATTTTATTGGTAATTAGATTATAACTTATTTGATAATATTAATAAAATATTAACTTCGTCCCTTGTGAAAACATACATCATCTATGATGGTATAAACACACATCATGCATGATGGTATAAATTATAAATGTTTGGTTAGATAAATTGATTTTTTAGGACACTGATGTAATAGAAAAATACTAGTAATAATTATATTAAAGGCTCCATTCACACTTCATTTGTTCTATTGGGTATATATGCTGACTTGATTTATTCATTATCGTAGACTAGGTAACAAGTTGCATTGAACATGATTGCTACAATAATTATTTGCGTGAAGTGAGTTGAGATATATACGGGGAATGAAAATTCCCTTCAGAGTTGTAGGTATAAATTTTGCTTTTAAAGGTTGGAAAAATTTATCGAATATTATTAAATATTATTAATATTAAATATTTTAAATTAATTAATAGATATTAATTTTTTAAAAATTCAATATATAATTATAAATTATTTTTCATAAATGGTAGATTCACACTTCATTTGTTTTATTAGTTATGTCCACTTGATTTATTATTAGTATTATTTTTGTTATTGTTGTTGTGTTGTTATTATAATTGTTGTCAACAAGTTATGTTAATGTAGACTTTTTTATTTTTATTTTTTATTTCATTGTCCTAAAACAACATAGCATCTTCAATAATATTATCGTAGACTTTATTTATTTTATAGTCTTTGACTCAACAATTCGAAGGGATTTATTAATTATTTTTAAAATAAATAATTGTTTAGATTAAAAATTTTAATTAAAAAATATTGAGTGTATTAATAAGACACAATGCACTCTTAAGAAAAGGACGTCCAAACTTTAAAAATATATAGTTATGAGTATAGGTGTTTAACGAGTTGAGCAGCTCGTGAGTTGTTCGAACTCGATTTGGTCAAAACTTGATAAATACTCGATTCATCTTGACTCGAATCGAACTCGACTCTAGATTTTAATGAGTTGAATCTAGCAAAATCTAACTGTCGCGACCATTTTAAAACCAAAACGTGTGACAAATAATCTGTCGAATAAATTTTTGAAAAATCGAATTTTTATCATTTTTAATTTTGAATTAGGAAAATCAGGATCGTGTTAAAAACATGTATTCTTTTAATTTTAAAAAAAATTTGGAGTCGTCACCGGCCACTTTAGTAGGCCAAACACCATAAAATAAACCAGAGATTCATTTTAAAAATATTTGAGTTCGGGAGTTGATTACGCGTAAGGACCCCAAGCGTCCGAGATCGGTACTTTATTAATTACAAGTGGCATTTTGGCATTTCGAATAATAATAAAAGTTTAATTCATCATTGTTAAATAAATATCGTTCAAATGAGAATATCCTTTTTGGATAAAAAAATATATATTTCTTCTAAATACGAATTTGAATAAGGCGTCCTCTAGATAAGAAACCTTAATTCGTATTTAAAGAAATATAAGTCCTGTCCTAAAAGGTTTTAAAATGCATGACCGTTTATTATCTAATTCATTTTAAGTTCTAACCTACGAGACTCCATTAATTAAATATTTAAATCCTATTAAATTATTAATTTCTCCAAGTGTATTATGATAACATTCGAATGCTCGGACAGTACCATCTTGACACCGAACAAAATTAATAATACTATTTGTGTTTCTAGTTTTTACCTAATTAATTTTATTAAATTCTAACCCTAAATTATTTATCATTTTCTATGTTTCGATGACATGTCAATACGATACCAAAGTACACTATTAGCCAACATAATGATACGTCAAAACACTGACCACTAGTGTATCCGAGATATATGATTAAAATACCATCGTTACTAAATTATCTCCTTAGTAAATTAATTATTTTAGTTAGAGTGACTAACCCTAAAAGACTCTAATTTAATTATCTAAATGTAAATTAAGTGATTTCCTAAACAAGATATATTATATGATTTTAAAACATGGATACAAATAATAAAATAAATAATTAAATAAAACAACTAATTAAAAAACATAACCAAGCATATTTCGGATCAAACAACCACTACACCAAAATAGATCTTTAACGGCGTTTTTTTTGTTCTATTGCGGCATTTTTTAGCACCACTAAAAGCTTTTGTGGCGCTTAGAAAAACGTCACAGAATTGTCACTAAAACCACCGCCACAATAATTTGTGACGTTTTGAAGATCAAGATCTTTAGCGGCGTTTTTATTTACAAACGACACTAAAGAACTGCTTTTTGCAACGTTTATATTTTCAAACGTTACTAAAGAACTGTTTTTTGTGTCGTTTATAAATAAAAATGCCGCTAATAATCTTGATCTCTTATAGCGTTTTTTTTGCCAAACGCCGCAAGTAACGCCATTTCTTTAAAAAAATTAATAAATAATAATATTATATCATATATATGAAGTGTATGTAACAATTTCAGGGAAAAATAAATAACAAACATCATTCCATATTTTTTATATAAAAACTACTAAATTTACATCAAAATATTACATAAGTCAATCGAGGTCCATCAAATGTAAGCTAAAATAGTTGATTTCTCACCTACCAAATACATGAATTTCTCATCTAAACCCATTACACAGTTATCCTTCCTGGTTTATTCTCATGCCATAACTCATGCCAAAATATTGCAACCCTGATTAGTTCCTTTGAAATCAATTGTGTCTGTGTACACATCAAATATATTTATAGATCAAACAGATAAGGAAGATAAATCAAAGAAAGTGAAAGATAAACTGATTTTAATCATTCAACCTGATCCACAAGTACACCACTATGCTGATGCACTTCGTCAACCACTTCTTGAGCAGCTGCTTTGCGCAAATTTCTTATGGAAATTTGAATTAAGGCCACTACAGCATCAGGAATTCCAGTTTGGTAGCAGAATGGAAATAATTAAGTCATACCTGGGTAACTTTAACCAATTCGCACCAGAAGCAATTGAATGAGTTCTCCCATAGCATGGTTATTTGAATGTATTCTAGCGATTGAATGAGTTCTCTACAGTTGCTCCATGGTTAAACCACAAGGTAAAGAGACGAAGTATATCTTGAAAAAAAAAACAGAATTTAAGAACCATGTTGTTATGTCTTTAAATTTCGTTGCACCAAGAGAGCCTGATCAAAAAATCACAATAATTTTTTTTTTTTGTGCTACTTTAATAGATAAAGACTTTATTTTATTCGAAAAGTTTCATAGTTAGAACTTTAAATAAAAGATGCATGGCAAACAGGTTTTTCCACCCAAATATTCTCAAAGAAGATCTATTACCTGAACCCACTCAAGTAGTTGACAGTCACCCCTCCTGCATTTGCATATATGTCTGGTAGAATTATTATTCCTTTCTTTGATAGAATCTGCAGTAATGGAGTCTCGGATCAAAATTTTGCTTCGACCTTTAAGAGCAGAAAATAAGGGGCAAATATACCTCATCTGCTTCATGGTCAGTAGGATGCTCTATTATGAACCTTGCCTTCACATCTGCAACATTTTTCCTTTAAACGAGAACATGATGAGTCAATATGCAACACACATAATTCCTACTAGAAGTAATTGATGAGATTGCCCATGAATATCACCGCCATTGTAACACCCCAATTGTTTTTTCCCAATTAGAATCTAAATCTCTAATTGTTCTGCTCTAATTTTTTTGGGAATTTTTAAATCTGATTTGGGGACCTTTTCGTAATTTCTGAAATCTAAAAGCCTTGTTTTTGAAACCCTAAAAGTTCAGGCCCTCCAAAGGTATTTTTGCCTTACTGTTGGGGAAGGGTTCCATTCCTTTTTGTTTCTTAATCTTTTAAATAGTTCGAATCTTCCCCTTTCGGTTCTTTCTTGCCTTACTGTTGTTTTGGCTGCGTCTTCGCCCCCTCTGAGTGTGGTGTGTGTTTGGTAAGTTCTTGTGTTTTTATCTCTCTGTTCGTTAGATCCTTGTTGTGGGTTTTGGGTGTTTTAAACTCTGTTGAATCGAACCTGGTTTGGGGATTGTGTCTTGTTGGTTTTAATCGAATCAAACAAGGGGAGTAAAACTTGTTTTTATCCGAATCACAACCTGGGGAGATCTGGAATTTTTCCAGATTTTCTCGGGAAAATCCATCCCAGCCCGACCCGGAACTCGACCAACCCGAAACCCGACCCATCCGACCCGACCCGTGACCCGTTGACGTCATGTTGACATCATCAGCTGACGTTACTGCTGACGTCAGCACTGATGATGATGTCAGCTGCTGAAGTCAGCACTGATGATGACGTCATCTGCTGACGTCAGCGTTGACCATGTTGACGTCAGCGTTGACTTTTTCAACCCGGGCCTACTTTATGTTTCTCGACGTCCTGAGTCCGATGACGCTGTCCATTTTTTGAAATTCAAACCTGAAGTATCGTTTTTGGGCTTTTATGTTCGAATGCTTATTTGGAATTTATCTTTAGTGGATTCTGAATCAGTTTCCGTTCACTTCAGGTGACGTGGATTCCGAGCCCGAGCATCTGCCTCCTCCTCCTCCTGGACGACCTCTTGTCCAACAGCATCCGAGACCCGCACGTGAGTTTTAGTTATTTCCGATTTAATGTACTTATCAGTGAAGTGGCATAGTAGGGTGTCTAACGATATTTGTTACACGTAGGTTCTACTCCTGCACATTCTAGTGGTAGAGCCGAGTCCAGTCGACGTCAGTATCGTCGTTGAGTTATCTGTTCAGGTGTGTTCTCTTCTGTTTACTCTGTTTTTTAGTACGTTCCGTTTTCTGTTAAAATCCGTATGTTCATGCATCATTCTGACATCACATTCCTGTTACTGTTACATGGTATGCTTGCCTTTTGTTTCACTGTAATACATGCACTCTGATACTGCTTATGCATATTCATTACATCTGGTAGACTATATGTACGGGGAAGTAGTGACTTATCACTTCTGTTCAGTGGCTCCACCTGCGGGTCGAGATACCACTTCTGATTAGTGGCTCCACCTTCGGGTCGAGTTTCCACTTCTGCTGGTGTGATGGAGTTAGAGGGGTTCGGGGGAACCTACTCTTCTGTTGGAGTTCGGAGATGGGTGCATTTCATGCATACACCACATCATCTGCATATACTATTCTAAAATCCTGTTTTATCTGTACTTTAGAGACACACTAGGCTCCCTAGCTTACACCCTCTTAGCTTCCTGTTTCAGGTCCTTGACCTAGGCTACTTCGGTACTTGGAGATTACTATTTTTAGACTATACGTATGTTTTATAGTTATCAGACTATTTTATTATTTCCGGATATTTTATCATCTGTATTGGACTTTGGATTTAGAACTTTACTTCAGACTTTCTGGATTTTATACGATTTATTATTGGGTTGAACTTTATTTTATTTGGATAATATTTCAGTATGTTTGGTAATAATTATTTTAAGCGATTATTCTTATCTTTTGTTTTTAATAAAAACCTACCTTGCGAATCAAGTTTTAATATTGTGAACCCTAACTTTTATTCTAAGGAATTAGACAAATTTTGGGGGTTACAGCCATAGTCCATAGAGCAAACAAACTATTCAAGTGATACTCAGTCCAGCCATAGTCCATAGAGTAAACAAACTATTCTTTTTGTACCTTAAGTCATCATACATTTAAAACATAAAAATGCAACTTGAACCAAAAAATTTACCTTTTCTCCAATTTGAAAAAGCCCAGCAAGATCATAAAATTGCTCATGAATGTCACCACCATAGTTCAGCCATAGTCTATAGAGCAAACAAACTATTCTTTTTTTACCTTAAGTCATCATAAAAAACAGAGATTTAAATAAGAGATTCTATACATTTCTGGTTTTAATAAATAAAAAGGGAAACCTTATCATCCGTAGAAACAAAACAATAGTATAATAAAAAATAAACAAGACAAAAAGAACTAATTTTTAACCATATACTTGAAACAAGATGTATGAGTAAGCTCAAATATGAAAAGCAAATGGATTTAAGAGCATAAACTAATAAAAACATTATCTTGAGATAGAACTAATAGAAACAGGATAAAAGTGTGTATTGACAAAGGTAGTGGATGAATCAATGATAAGTTTGATAAGGTACACCTGAACATTGCTTTCACCCATCAATATCTCCTTAGCCTTATCGCATAACACCCTAACCTAATTCATAAGTACATCAAAAATAATGTCAGGTAACAATAATATCGAAAGAAATTTTATTTCTATTTAAAAGAAAGGGCAACAATGAAGTTTCCCACACTTCCACCATAACAGGTAGTATAAACGCATTATCATTCTACTTCAAAAAGACACATAAGTTTTTTTGTTTTCTTGATTGAAGGAAAATAAATCCACAAAGATCCAATATACAGAGAATAGAATAGATCTGATCTAATATTCAGAAATACTCGAGAGAAAAAATAGATTAGTAGCCGAAAGAAAGCCTAGATCAAGCGGTGAAATAATTAACTCCAAACAGATCCGTTTGAACTAGTTACGAGTGTAAAGAGAAAAGGAGGGGAAGAAAAACAAGAACCAACAATACCTCTTGTTCCGATAACGGCTTGCACTGCATTAGCTGCGCAATCTGCTCGTCCAGGTTCCCATGCGAGTTAGAATCCACCAAAGACCCCATCCTTTCTTCTATTTTAACCTTAGATTTTGAATTTCCCCTAAGATAGGAATTATTCAAGAGATTTCTGGAAAGAGACCTACGTTTTTTCCTCCCATCCAATCGACCCCTTCTTTGCAAACCAAACTGTTAGAAACGGAGAAGGGGATGATGGCTTTATCTTGGAGGCCTTGTCTTGTTGGAATGATCATCAGAACTAAAACGACGAAGAGGAAAAGGACGACGACGTTATGGATCGAGATGAAATAAGGGCTTGACGTTTGAATAGGTTTTAAATCCCGTGATTTAACTTCTGACTTTTCTTTGCTTTTCTATTTAATATTTTTTAATTTATATTCTATTTTTTATAGTGGCGTTTTTTATTCAAACACCGCTAAACTATATCTTTTGTGTCGTTTGATCAACTAAACGCTGCTAAAACTAGATTTGATGTGGCGTTTATGGTAAAAACGTTGCAAAATTTATTCTTTTATGGCGGTCGTGTAGAAAACACCGTAAAAAATACAGTATTTGTAGCGTTTTTCTTAAAAACACCACAAAAAATGACGCTACATACCAAGTTTGATATAGTGAAAATGAATTTTAGATGCAGAATTTTCAATCTTAAAAATTACTTAAACCTACAACAATATTAAATTAATAATATTGTGGACAGATATAAACAATAAAAAAATGGATAAACGAAGTTCCATTCAACTTTTTAAGTACACTGATCATGCCTTTGGTTTGATAATATTCAATTATTTAAAATAAATAAACATCACCTTAAAGTACAAGACTTACAAGTTTTTCAGCGATTGCTTTCACACTTTTTGCTTTATGAAGTCAAGAACAAAAGCTCTGCTTTTTGAGTCATCCAATGTACAAGGTTCTCTACAGCGAAAATGGTGGAAACAAACTGTAAAACTAAAATTGATTTTGATATAACAATTATGTATAAGGACTATTTTGCAATAAATTTTTAAGTCCCTAAGTCAAACTTTTGTTTTCAAGTCAAACCAAGAACTTTAAAATGAATTTTCTATGTATTTTTTACACGAGGGTATCGATACCACCGAATCGATGTATTTTGTCATCTTTTTAGAATTTTACGTGGCATTTCGGTATTTTGAAGATAGATATTAATTTAATTTTTTATTGTTAAATGAACATTATTTGAATGAGGATAACTTTTTACTTTTGTGATATATTTTATCATTCATGCATAAGCTCTCGACCCGAGCTTTCACCCTTAAGTGGGAGTTAGATATTATCCGACGTGATGCTCTCCAGCTCCGAGTTTTAGATTTTTATCTACTTCCAGTATACTAACCTTACGCATCGTGGGGTCTTCACCTCCGTTGTAAGGGACCTATACCACCGAATCGATGTCTTATCGTCGCAATAGGCAGTAACGACAGTTCGGGAACCCAGTGTCTAGACCAAAAACCGCATATATAGTAGAAACCTACCCCTTCTAGAGCCAGACAGGAACCATAAGATAAGGCGATATGCTACCAAAATGCCGCCAAACTTAGGATTTCTCTGTTAACATGCTTTCTGGTTATTTTTATGCAATTTAGCTTGTTCTCTGGTTAATTTTCTTTGCATTGTAAACTGCTCTCTGGTTATTTTTAGGCGACATAAATTATTCTCTTGTTATTTTTCACAAGTTAATTTATTCTTGTTCAGATTATTATTTCACCATACTAACATTTTTTTTGTGGCGTGTGAGTGAGTTCATATAGCATGCATTAGAGATATCGATTCATTAGCTAGTTGTATAGACAATGATCATAAACTAAAAGGTTTGATATACAAGTGGAAGACATTATGCCGAGGTGGACCATATTCGAGAAGACTCAGTATGCGATCAGATTTAGTGCGAGATCAGAGTTGATATTCGAGGACCAGGAGAATGGTTACAACATCAACAATAGGAAGATATGATGTTTTTCTACACCGTTCCAGTAAGTGAAAAGAGATAGACTTATATTGGGTTCAACGATTACTCAAGCTTCAAGTCGGGTTCAACAATTATTCGAGCTTTAAGTCGGGTTTAACAATTATTCAAGCTTCAGGTCGGGTTCAATAATTATTTAAGCTTCAGGTCGGGTTCAGGTGGCTAAGAGGCGAAGATAGTCAGAAAGCGCATATTTGACAATTTAATTAGGGGCATCCCAAGGAACTATCGAAGGATGAAGATGAGAAATATAAGAGAAATTCAGAAAATACAACACGACATGCGGAAAACCAATTTGCAAGTTTTGAACCAACATTTCGAGTGAAGAACAACACGTCAAAAGTCAAACCGAGACAGTTATCCGGATGATGCAAAAGATTGAGCCGATGGTCAACTTCAGAATCAAGTACAAGAAATGTCAGATATATGTAGGTTTTGCTTGATACAACAGAAGACCCGTCAACAAATTTTTAGCAACATATCAGAATGATTGCCGAACCAGACTGAACGAGGTGATCGAGTCAACTATCTTCTATCATCAAAGTGGCTTTCCCTTGTATCTGATCTTTTAGTTAGATGAATATTGTCTAACGACTAGCTTTTGAAATCTATATCTCTTGCATTCATGCATTGCATCATTTAAATATTGTATTTTTTAGGAGAATATAAAATAACAAAAAACATTGTATTTTGTTTTAAATATTGCTTTTAAAGTGGCATTGCATTTTGACAAGCATAAATTTAAACATGTTAAGATTAAGAAATTTCGGAAAGTTATTCTCAAAATCAGACACCAGTTTTCACATTGCTTGGAGTCTAGGAGATCGAGAAAGAAAGACATCAAGATGAAATGCAGATACGAGAGATTGGTATGAAAATTTATCTCACATAAGGGTTCAATTTAAAAGGTTCTTACAAGAAAATGAAAAAAGAAAAAAAGATGAAAAGATGCAAAAGGAAGTCGAAAAGAAAAATGACGGTTGGGGTATTTGTTGAAAATTCAGAAGATGAAAGTTTGAGCTATGAAAGTAGCTATAAAGTGTTCGATCATGATTGTGGGCATTTGTGCACTCCAAACGATGTAAGTGGGGTAAATTATGTTAAGTCATGAATTTACTTGTGTCATTCCGAAGATGAAATCCAAGAAGTTCATACCAAATAGAGAGCAGCCGAAAGAAAAGTTATCGAGAATCCAACATTGAAAAGAAGCAAGAGTCTATCCGTATTTTTGGACATTACGGAGTAATACCCTAAATCATCCCAGTTGCTTTTGCCCGCAAGCATTGGAGCTCCTTTGTAAGGGAAGTTATTTCAATTTATTTGTTTATGTTTCATATATGTTTTTTTCAAGTGGAAAACATTTCATATTTTTTGACTCTTTAATTCTTTAATTATTTGATTCTTTATTTTGGATTAATTTTTGATCAGGTCTTGAATATTAATTGCAAGATTGACCTTAAATCAAATTCGGAAATCAACTTCGATAATGTGACTCGTTTCTACTTTATGTAGGCCAAAAAGAGAACGTTAATGAGTGTTTAGGAAAGACGAGAAAATCTCGTACAAATTTTGAGTAGTTTCCTCTCAAGCATTGTTGACTAAGGTCTTTGAATGAAGTGATAACTCAAAACTTCGTCCAACTAAAGTTTGCTTTTCTTTAAAGATATCCGAGTATGGGATGATATTTAGCATTCATTGATCTCCTTTCTCAAAGAAAGAAAATAAGAAAAATATCATTTGTTATCCCTTTTGAGCCTAACGTTATTTTCTTTTGATTCAACCCAAATCAAGGATCACCCCTACATTGGGGGTAAAAGAGGATGAAAATGTGTTTCAAAGTGGAATATGCTTGATTGTGATGCCTTGTGAATCAGTGGCAGAAAATAAGAGTGAAATACAAAACCAAGAAAAAGAAGCCAAATTAAAATTGTTGGCACAAAAGAAAAAACGAACATAAAGTTTAGTGAAATATTTTGATGAGATGAACCACTGGAAAAAGAAGTGGTGAAAAAGAAAAGACCTCTAAGGTGAAAACCTAAAAAAAGGTCAACCTAAAGTGATCCGCAAAGAAAAAGAGAAAAGTATTTCATCAGAGCATGTTCAGATCAGTGCGACAATGATCCTTGATTTTATCACCCTTGAATTATTTGAGCCTATATATCCTTTCTTTGGTAGCCATAAACCATAGCCCACATTACAAGCAACGAAAGACCATTTTGACCGTATACAGGTATTGGAATAAGGAGAGTTAGTCTTCATAATATATCCCACTTACCAGGGTTAACCTTTCTTCAAGGATTTTTAGTCTTTTGATGCTTGATTGAGATCAGAAAAGAGAGAAAAATTGGATATGGTGAGCTAGTGAGAAAAAGAGTGTCACCTAAACGGGGTAGAATTAGAATGAGAATGTTTTTCCTGAAAGTCTAATAAATTAGAAAATGGTCACATCAGAGTTGATCTTTGCAAATTTGTTCGAAGGCTTTGTTGCACTTGGTATTTAGAGGCCTAATTTTTCGTTTTTTGTTTGCCATGACAGTAAAAAATTTTCAATATTTTCAAAATATTATTTTGAGCATTTTTGCTTATCGTTTAACAAGCATCTTGCAAATGAATTGATTAGATACAAGAAAAGCAAAGGATTTTATGGATATTACTATGATGTACTAACCCTTTAAGTGCGGACAGAGCAGAAGGTGACCTTAGTACTCGATTGTTGATGAAGATATGATGAAGAACAGTTAAAGCTCCAAATGCCAAAGTATTTGAGCAAGAGAAACAAAAATGACCCAAGTAAACTTGGGGCAAAGAGAGAACATTGACCATTATTTAGGGCAAAATATAGCCGGATTAATTCACCAACGTGTGGAAATTATTACAATCAGAATGAGAAAACAGGGCAATTATGCTCAAGTTCGAGTGGGACAATGCTACAAAAGTGTGTCAGAAGAACATACTATCATGAGAAATTCGAAAATCGAAGCAATGGAAATGATGAATTCTTTCAGAGCGGACTGAGAATATAAGAGAAAAGATCATATGTTGAAGACGAGAACAAGCGTCATTGAGATCGTGACAGACTTCATTTGTTGAAAAAAGAGACAAAGAAAGAAAGAAAATAACGGAAAAAGAAAGAATAAATCTAAAATGAAAACCTGAAAACACGCTTTAGAGCAAAAAACAAAGACTTTGAAAATTGAACCTGATTTTGAGATGAATTCTCATATCAGTCAAAGAAGATATGTCGGGAGATAAAGCAAGAAATTATGAGCTTTCCCTGAAAATGAAAGTTTACCCAAGTGGTCTTCAATTAAAATTCATACATCATAATAAAAATATCTACATTAGAAGCATGCTAATAATGCATCATATTTCTGTTAAACAAGATTTAAAGAAATCAACAACAACGAACATTACCGGTAGCCTTTTAGCGTGAGTCTAGAAAGAAGTGGTGTAACGTGAGGAATTTCGTAATAAGAAGAACAACCTCAAGTTTCACCGCTTACGTCTGAGGAATTTCGTAATAAGAAGAACTACTTCAGACTCTTCAGTGGAGATGGAGAATTTCGTAATAAGAAGAATAGCTCCATATTCCATTGTTAAATCCTCCGGGTCATCAGTAAGTCCTCCGGGTATGATGTTAAATCCTCCGGGTCATCAGTAAGTCCTCCGGGCATGATGTTAAATCTTTTGGGTCATCAGTAAGTCCTCCGGGCATGATGTTAAATCCTCTGAGTCATCATTAAGTCCTCCGGGCATGATGTTAAGTTTGGAGAATTTCATAATAAGAAGAACAACTCCAAATTTTGTGAGATACGAGGAATTTCATAATAAGAAGAACATCCTCGGATTTCACCCCTCTTGTCTGGAGAATTTCATAATAAGAACAACAGCTCTAGATCTTCCCGGAAATAAGGAATTTCGTAATGAGAAGAACAACCTCAATTTCCACCACTTGATGAGTTTGGAGAATTTCGTAATAAGAAGAACAACACCAAATTCAACGAGATACGATGAATTTCATAATAAGAAGAACAACCTCGGATTTCACCATTCTTATCTGGAGAATTTCATAATAAGAAGAATAGCTCCAGATCTCCCGGAAATGAGGAATTTCATAATGAGAAGAACAACCTCAATTTCCACCACTTGATGAGTTTGGAGAATTTCGTAATAAGAAGAACAGCTCCAAATTCTACGAGATACGAGGAATTTTATAATAATAAGAATAGCCTCGGATTTCACCACTCTTATCTGGAGAATTTCATAATAAGAAGAACAGCTCTAGATTTCCCAGAAATGAGGAATTTCGTAATGAAAAGAACAACCTCAATTTCCACCACTTGATGAGTTTGGAGAATTTTGTAATAAGAAGAACAACTCCAAATTCCATGAGATACGAGGAATTTCATAATAAGAAGAAGAACAACCTCGCATTTTACCACTCTTATCTGGAGAATTTCGTAATGAGAAGAACATCTCCAGATCTCGGAGATGAGGAATTTCATAATAAGAAGAACAACCTCAAGCTCTATCACTTGATGAGTTTAAAGAATTTTGTCTGAAGAATTTTGTAATAAGAAGAACAGCTTCAGACCCTGGAGAATTTCGTAATAAGAAGAACAGCTCCAGGTATTCTAGAGATGAGAGATTTTAGAACTGGAAGGACAACCGCGGGTTTCAACGCAGGTTTTGCTTGATGAATTTCGTAATCAGAAGAAAAACTTCAAGCTCTGTTAGCGTAACAGTGGCCAAGAAGTCTAGACAAAATTCGTGTCTTTTCAGTCTTTTCTCTTCTCTTGTTCCACAATATTGAATAAAGAGGGGCAACTGTAATACCCGAATTTCGTCTGGGTATTCGAATATAAAGGCCACATGTAAATATTATAAATAAATGATAAAGAAAATAAAATAAAAAAAATGAAATTCAAAAAATACAAAAAGTGATAAAATAAATAAAAATAAAATGATAAATGGTTACCGAAAAATGGGGGTGGTTTCTATGTTTTTCTCTTTGTTTTTGAAGAGAGAAAGTGATTCCTTTCGGTTGAGGGGAGGAGACGTGAAGTGATGGGGGGTAGATTGTTCAGGTGAAGAGGTGATTGAGGAGTCCATATTGGGAAAATTGGATAAAGATATGACGATCTGACGATGTCGAGAGGAGGGAGGGAAGCTTCGCAAGTGCCTCAAGTCATGATCGAGGGAGAGGCAAAAGAGGAAACAAACATTTCCTAAATTCTTCAAGTAGAGAAAACGGAGAAGCAATCTCTAGCTCCGGTAGATGCAGTAGTAGAAGAAAACAAGGATCCAACTTGAAGAAACCCAAATCGGAATGCAAAAACAGAGTGAAATTCGATTCATAAAAAGGAATCAATCGTTTCGGGCTACTCTCTTTTGCCTTCTTGATCTTTGGGTTATTCGTAAAAGTTGGGTTTGTTTTTGTTTTTGTTGGAAGATCAGAGCTTTCTATGGAAGCAACAATGGCGTTTTTCCAAGGGACTCAACAGAAATGCAGCGCCTGCGACAAGACTGTGTATTTGGTGGATAAGTTGACGGTTGATAATAGGGTTTTCCATAAGTCTTGCTTCTGATGCCACCATTGCAGGGGTACTCTCAAGCTTAGCAACTACAACTCTTTTGAAGGAGTGTTATACTGTAGGCCTCACTATGATCAACTCTTCAAGAGGACTGACAGTATGGATAAGAGTTTTGAAGAGGAAGAAGCAAGCAAAGGTCTACCAGATCTATGCCTTTCGCTGACGTGGAATATCATGATCCGAAAAGAAAGAACAATTTTGTAGGAAAAATACTTATGGTTGCAACCCTTACAGCCTTATGCATTATCATGCTTAAGCAATCCCCAACGTTCGGTACTCCAAGTCAGTTTTCCAAACATGAAGAAGGTGTAAATCATGTTCTTATAATCGGTGGTGTTGGCTATGTTGGTTCACATGCTGCTTTACGATAAGAAGAAGTCATGGATTTTATTCGACTGCTCTCTGCCAACACATTTATGCTACTATCAATGTTCCTAGGTAAGCTTTATATTTTATTTTACATTCATGCAAATGGTTGTATTGGATCACCACAAGGTCTTGTAATTGTGTGGATTTATATCTTTAAAATGAAGTGCAATTCAGCTATTTTCCCTTTTAATTTATGCTTTATTTATTTGTTTTTTTTGTATGCATGCTTTTAAACTCACATAGTATATTTGTTTAGGATATTACTCGATTATATATAGTTAATTAAATTAGAACCTTTTAGGGTTAGTCACTTTAATTAATTAATTAATTTAATTAGGGAGATAATTTAGTAACATGACATTTGAATCTTATATTTCAGATACACTAAAAAGGTTGGTGTTTTGACGTACCATGATGCTGACCTAGAGAGTGTACCTTGGTATCGAATTCATGTGTTATTAAAGCCTAGAATTTTGACAAAATAACTTAGGTTTAGAATTAAATAAAATTGATAGGTAAACAACTAGCGACATTAGTAACTTAGGTTTTAAACATTTAATTAATGGAGCCTTTTTAGGATTAGAACTTAAAATGAACAAGATAAAAATAGTCATGCATTTTACTTTAACCTTTTGAGGCGGAAGTTACATTCCTTTGAATTTGGGTGAGGTTTCCTATCTAGAGGACATCTCGTTCAACTCAAGTTTAAAGGTGATGTAATTTCTAAACCAAAAGGATATCTTCGATTCAAATAATGTTTGATTAACAATAAAAAATTAAATTAATATCTATCTTCAAAGTATCAATGCCACATAATATTTTTTAAGGTACCAATTTTTGGGCGTTTGTAAGGGCCGTCCTTACACGTGACCGACTCCCGAACCCAATATTTTTTTAACGAATCTCTGGTTTTGTTTTATGGTGTCTGGCCTACCAAAGTGGCCGGTGGCGACTCCAAGTCATTTTTAAAAATTAAATAATATACATTTTTTTAAAATTTGGATTTTTTTTAAGATTAAAAAAGATAAAATTCAGATTTTTTAAAAATCAACTCGCCAGACTATTTTTCACACACCTTTTTCGGGGTTTTTTAAAACGGTCGCGACACCCTAAGAACAGGTATCGATACTGACCTGGGTTTTAAAGCCTTGTTCTTAAAACCAAGAACAAGTATCGAAACATGGTTCGATACCTTTTTTCACTGCCAACGCTGTTTCAAACCAGTTCGTATATTTTAATTAATTTTAAAATCATTTAAAAATATTACTCTTAGTATCGATACTTGTATCGATACACACCTTAAATCTCAACGACTATTTTAGCATTAAATGAGTCGACCGTTGATAGAAGTTAAGACTTTGAATGATGGTTAGCCTATTCCAAAATATGGTTTGATACCGACCTTTACAGTTTCATAAAGGTATCAAAGCATGTATCGATACCCCTTATATTAAATGCACAACGGCTCTTTCTATTTTGGTCTGTGTTGAAACAGGTTCTTCATGTTTCGATACTGCCTACTGCAGAGTGCATTTATGGTGGGAAGGTGAAGTCCTAACGATCTTATTTACATTCCCAACAATCACAACGGTTAGAAATCAATGAGAGGATATAAAATGAAGCATTTTCAACAGCATTAACAACTAATGATCCACAAGACAACATCCTAGCATCAATTCCAACACCTTGAGCTAAATAACTATATCTTGTAACCCAACTCTTGGGATTTTTCTTTGTAATATTGTTTTAGAGTTTGGGGAGTGTTCTTGATTGTATTGGGGAAAAATCTTCTATTAAAGAGAGTTTAAATTTTCCTTTTCTCTTCTTGTAACCTTGTGAGGTTGAATCAATCTTTGGATAGAAAGATTGATTCGTTGTGTAACGGTTATCCCTTGAATCGAGAAAAAGGTCAAATTCAATAGTGAATTGGGTTGAAAATCCTTAGTGGGAGCTAATATAGTGGATGTAGGTTCATGTTCGAAGGCCGAACCACTATAAATCTTCGTGTTCTTCATTTTCTCATTTTTACCGAAAAATCTTCCACCACAAATTTTAATTGCCAATTCTCCCCCTCTTGGCCATTCCATAGATCGATCAAATCAACAATTGGTATCAGACCCTAATCTTTGAAGGGATTCACATCCACCAAAAAAGATCCAAGGAGTGTTGATCACATCTACTAGTCAAAGCAAATGGCATCCACTTCCGGGCAAAGTTGGAACGAGTCACACTCTATCACAAAGCCATCATTCTTCAATGGAGACAATTATCCCTATTGGAAAAATAGGATGAGGCTCTTCATCAACTCACATGATTATATCCTTTGGGATATAATTGAAGATGGAACTTCAATTCCGATGAAGCAAGAAGGTGACCGACAAGTTCTAAAGACAAGAACTGAGATGACGATAGAAGAAAGAAGGAGAATGTCAACAACCGACAAAACACTTCACATTTTGTTTTGTGCTCTTGGTCCCAATATTTATTCAAAAATGTCATCGTGCAAAAGTGCTAAGGAAGTTTGGGATTCTTTAGAGACAACGTATGAAGGCATCAATAATGTCAAAGAAACTAAGATCGACCTTCTCAATCTTAACTATGAGAATTTCAAGATGGAACCGGATGAGGATATCACCAAGATGTTCGATAAATTCTTCGTAATCGTCAACGGACTTAAAGGATTCGATAAAATCATTCCGGAGGAGAAATTAGTTTGGAAGCTCATTTATTATCTTCCCGAGTCTTGGGATAACAAGATGATCGCTATTATTGAATCCAAAGATTTGAAGACATTAAAGCTTGAAGCTCTCGTGGGCTCTCTTCTCACCCATGAGATTATGAAGAAAGGGAGGGAAGAAGAAAAGAAGAGAGATGAGAAAAATATGGAGAAGAAAGAGATGAAAGCTAAGAAACAAGGGATTGCCCTCAAAGCCTCTTTACCCCTAGAGGTGGGCAACTCAAGTGAAGAAGATGAATTAGAAGAATTGGCTATGGTAGCCAAACGGTTCACAAGGCTCATGAGGTCAAGACGGAATCAAAGATTTCAAAGAAAGAACGACTTCAAAAGAAGAAGTCAAGAAGATGAAAGTGATCAAATTATATGTTATAAGTGCAAGAAACTGGGTCACATTAGGAGCATTGAAGATTTAACATCCGATGAAAATGAGGTAGCTAACTTGTGTCTCATGGCTTTTGATGAGCCAAAGGTAACCTTTAAATCCTCTAGCAACGATCTTACCTGTAATGAATTATATGATGCTTATGATGAGTTGCAAGATGGATATGATGAATTAGTTTTAGAATATAAGGAATCTCTTAAGAAAAACAAGAAAATTATTTTAGAGTTGAAAAATGTGAATGATTTCTTAGTTAAAACTAATTTAGAACTAGAAAGTAAATGAAATGAAATGCATGAGAAGTTTAAGGATCTTGAATCTAAAAATCTTAGCATACATGATTTACTCTCTAGGGTAAAGGAAGATCACTTAAAGGAGATTAGTGATGTAAAAGGTTCTTTAGGCAAAGTAAATTCTAACAATGTGTTTAAAGGTGAACCATCTAGAACTACTTATGCTTGGAAGACCTTTTACAACTATAGACATGGAAATTTTCATTGGCAATATAAAGGTAAAAAGATTAGAAGCATATGGATTCCTAAAAATGTTATTGCTTCTAATGATATTACTGCTATTTCTACTTGGCTCCCTAAAGGAACCAAGCTTATGGAAACTAACCAACATGGACCCAAACAAGTTTGGATACCTAAAGCAAAAGCTTAATTCCATGTTTTTAGGTGAGCACTACTACAAGGCCAAAGCTTCAAGTCAACTTATAAGAAAACTTGATGGTAGATGCTCATGAAGATTGACCAAAGGCAAAAGAAGAATTAAAGGTTCAAGAACTTAATCTTAATTGAGTGATGACAACTCCCAAAAGAAATTGAATTATTAGCTCAACTGATATTTATACATTTAATTTTATCGTATATTTCTTTGTCAATGGTCTTATGTTGATCTTTGGATGAGCAAGAATGCTTATATTCTATGTCTTGCATGATGGTATGTTTGTACTTACATGTCATCCATGACATTGAATATACTTATGATGCTTTTTATTTCTTCGCATAGTTGAAATTATTTTAGGTGCTTTTAATCATGTCATAACATCACATGCATGCTTCTAGGGACTTTAGAGACTAATTTCTAGTACTTTAGAAGCCTAAAATGCAAAGCACAACTAAGTGGTATCGATACAGCTAGCACCTATTTCGATACATGTTCATCAAGTTTATTTGGGAGTCTTCTGGGAAGACTGATATCGAACCACGTTTTGATACCAGGATATCGATACTAGCATTGAAACAGGTATCGAACCATGCGGCGGCAGAATGCTTTAAAATACTCCAAACCTAATTTTAATTACATTAAAAACACTTCAAAATATTCTCTCAAACCCTAGCCGCAAATATCATTTAAATTCGTCTCAAATCCATCAGTTTTAACACAAAATCAAGCGATTTTCTTGAGGGTTTTACATCACAACATCAAAGCCTACACAATATCATCAATCGGTGCTTCAAAAACCTCAATTTCTTCCTAATCCATAATCAAGGTAATTTTCCAAAAAACCTTATTTTCGTTTGATTTTAGGTTGTTAAAATTTAGATTTTGAACATATTTTGAATGCTTATTGTATGGGTTTTCATAATCCTACAAAAAAAATTTAAAATCAAAATTTTTTTCAATCGAATATAAATCGATTTTATTGTATTGATTTTTCACTGAATTTTTAAATTTTTAAAAATTCTTAAATACCTTGAATTATTGATTAATAGGATTGAATTAGGTTGATAGAGCATACATGTTTTTATAAAACTAATTCCAAATTGTTTCAATCTCTATATCATGGCACCCAAGAAATGATCTCGTATCGAAGCCGGTAGCTCTTCAACTTCTCGTGCTTCTTGAGTTGATATTCAAGAAGTTTTCGCCAAGAGTTTGGATACTAATAGTAGGATTGAAAACTTTAATCTCTATCGAAATATTTCTCTCAAAAAGGAACGATGTGTCGATATTCAATTCATGAACTCGATCAAGTTCAAATTCCGATATTATAACCGTCTTATCGATTGGAAGTTCTTGCGGTTTCTCTCTCACACCGGCAAGTTCTTTCCAACTATTGTCCTTATTTTTTACACTAATGTCAAATGTATTGTTTCTCCTACGGACAAGAGAAAAATGGTGGCTATTGAATCTTTTCTCATGGGTAAATCTTTTACAATTAATGTCACTACCTTTTTCGATGTATTCGGTCTTGAGGATGAGGGTATTGAGGATGAAAACTCTCTTGGTTATTTCACCGGATCAGTCACATCTCTTGACGTGCACGATCGTTTTCTACATCTTATCATCTCTGGGTGGATTCGTCCATCAAATGATAAGTACTCTCGCATTCGTCAAGTTGATAGCTTTTGGCTTAAATGCTTTCGTGAGGGTATTCAACCAAATCTTGCTCAAATCTTTTTTTCGGATATTATTTGACATATCCAAAACCGTGCCACTTCAGTTGTCCAATCTTTTTCCTATGCTTGCATTCTAAGTTCTATTTTCTTGCATTTGGAAATTGATTGTTCTTTTGACAAAGTGGAATCCCTAAAAGAACTAATTGGTGATACATCTCTTAACCGTGCCCACTTCCAATATGTCTCCAATGGTGAATGGGTTCACGGTGTTCTTCTTCCTTATCCTCCTCGTGCTCCCGTTGATCCGGAACCTCTTCGTCAAGTTGCTCCACATGTTGACATGATGGTGTTTCTCACTACGAGGTTCGATTCTTTGGATGCTCAATTTAGTACTTTAAATGTTCGTTTGGATTCCATGGATGGAAGAATTGACACTATGTCAACTCAATTCTAATCGAGCTTTGATGCTATATGTACGAGATTGACGGGCTTAGAGACTCAATTTTTTTTATATTCAACAATTTCAATGTCGATAAAGATGACAATGAGAAAGAAGAAGAAGAAGACGAGGATGATGATGATGATGATGGACTTGATGGTAATGATATGGTCGATGAGTGATCTTAGTTTTTGTTTTATGCTTTGCATTGGCTTTAGGACTAGTTATGTTTCTTTTTAGCATTATGTTGCATTTTCATTCATATTAGAACTCATGAACCTTTGTTATTTCTTTATGCTTTGAACTTACTTTGTTGGATTTGGATATTTTATGCTTTGGATATTTTATGTTATGGATCATATTATATTTAATGTTATGCTTGACTTAAATTTTGCCTTATATTCCATTGATTTTGATCTAACAAAAAGGGGAAGAAATATTCTGTTTTAAGTTAGGGAACCACCCACTTTTATAATTTAAAGTTATGCATATATTAAGGGGAGTCTTTTTAAAAGTTTTCAAAGTTTTGGAATCTAAAATCTTGATTTAAACTTAAAAAATTTTCAATGGTTTTGTTATATCAAAAAGGAGAGATTGTAAAACTAAAATTGATTTTGATATAACAATTATGTATAAGGATTATTTTGCAATAAATTTTTAAGTCCCTAAGTCAAACTTTTGTTTTCAAGTCAAACCAAGAACTTTGAGATGAATTTTCTAAGTGTTTTTTACACGAGAGTATCGATACCCTAAGAATAAGTATCAATATCGACCTGGGTTTTAAAGCCTTGTTCTTGAAACCAAGAATAAGTATCAAAACATAGTTCGATACCTTTTTTCACTACCAACGCTGTTTCGAACCAAGTATCGAACCAGTTCGTATATTTTAATTATTTTTAAAATCATTTAAAAATATGACTCTTAGTATCGATACTTGTATCGATACACACCTTAAATCCCAACGACTATTTTAGCATTAAATGAGTCGGCCGTTAATAGAAGTTAAGACTTTGAATGGTGGTTAGCCTATTCCGAAATATGGTTCGATACCGACCTTTACAGTTTCATAAAGGTATCGAAGCATGTATCGATACCCCTTGTATTAAATGCACAACGAATCTTTCTATTTTGGTCTGTTTCAAAATAGGTTCTTCGTGTTTCGATACTGCCTGCTACAGAGTGCATTTATGGTGAGAAGATGAAGTACCAACGGACTTATTTACATTCCCAACAACCACAACGGTTAGAAATCAATGAGAGGATATAAAATAAAGCATTTTCAACAACATTAACAACTAATGATCCACAAGACAACATCCTA
This sequence comes from Abelmoschus esculentus, assembly GCA_035048815.1. NCBI lineage: Eukaryota > Viridiplantae > Streptophyta > Magnoliopsida > Malvales > Malvaceae > Abelmoschus > Abelmoschus esculentus. The sequence continues at coordinate 10,981,188 of JAUCBN010000007.1, read as the reverse complement.
GCATCAAATCCAACATCTTGAGCTAAATAGCTATATCTTTTAACCCAACTCTTGGAATTTTTCTTTGTAATATTGTTTTAGAGTTTGGGGAGTGTTCTTGATTGTATTGGGGCAAAATCTTCTATTAGAGAGAGTTTAAATTTGTCTTTTCTCTTCTTGTAACCTTGTGAGGTTGAATCAATCTTTGGGTAGAAAGATTGATTCGTTGTGTAACGGTTATCCCTTGAACCGAGAAAAAGGTCGAATTCAATAGTGAATTGGGTTGAAAATCCTTAGTGGGAGCTAAGGTAATGGATGTAAGTGCTTGTTCGAAAGTCGAACCACTATAAATCTTCGTGTTCTTCATTTTTCCATTTTTACCGAAAAATCTTCCACCACAAATTTTAATTGTCAATTTATCCCCTCTTGATCATTCTATAGATCGATCAACTCAACACAAACCAAAAACGCGGAGCCAAAAAGAATACCGAACCCCCCTCAGCAATTGTCACCAACCTCTAAACCTTTGTTCTCTGCCCCCTCCATGTTTGTTCTAAGCCTCTTCAATTTGATCCACACTCTCTCCCCTCTCCTTAAGCCAACCGACCCCCCCCCCCTTATTCAACCGACACCATCATGGAAACCGATTACAAGACATTCGGTTTTGGGTAACCGTTCGTTACCAGAATCTTTTATTATATTTATATATTTTATTAATATATTTTTTAATTTTACTTACTTAATTTACATATTATTTATTTATTTATTTATATTTAATATTTATTTGTGGCCTTATTTATTTTTGAAGACCCGGACGAAATTCGGGTATTACACTAACTCTACTTGATAAGTTCATGAGAATTCGTTAATTTTTTAAAATATTTTTTAGTTATTACTTTAAAATTAGTTCATTCAAAAAAAAATCTAAATAATAATTAATAATTTATGAATTATTGCTTTATTTTTAATATGTTCGTTTGACGTGTTTATGGATTTTACTTTTGAATTTAGACTTTTTGAAGTATTTTATATATTGATATTTTTGGTTAAATTTGTTAATTTATGTTAATATTAAGCATATATTTTACTTTTACTTAAAGATAAGGTAAGTTTTTTAGTGAGTTTAACCAGCAATAAAAAATATTTTATTAATAATTTTTTTTACCGAACGCAAATCGAGTATTGACCAACTCACGACCGACTCGTTCGATAAACACTCTTAGTTATAAGATATAACCTTACATATCAGATATAGATTATTAAATGAACATGCATATTAAAAAAATTAATCGACTAATGAAATATATTTTAATTGGATTTATTATTTTAACACAATATTTTTTTTCCAAACACAGTATTCCAGCAATTTTTCGATGTAAGTTTGTATAATTCATAATGTTTCTCTTTATTCCTTTGCACAATAACTTTTACAACATGCACAAATGTGAACATAATCGACAACGCCAAACAAAAGGCGATACATACCCAGACCTAGCTAAGGGCTTTATTTCTATCATAACCAGGACAAGCAACGCCATCAAGATTTAACCACCCACAAGCCGTTCTCGAGTTGAACCATTTTCTGGCGGTTCTCGCCGGTCCACCAGTTCGGAGGAATCTTGTACTCATTTTTAACACGATCTAAATGTTTGTTCACGAGTGATAAATCATGATCGAGTTTATCTATCGGAGTGTTATTCTTGATGTCTTTGATTGCAACTCCATGTTCATATACATCCATATTATGGCAACTATAGTATTCTGGAATACCTCCTCGAATACGATTTCGTTTCGATTCATGTTCATCTTCATCTAAATCTTCATTTAAAGAGCATGTGTCCTTACGAGTACGTTTTCGTTTCGGTTCATGTTCGTCTTCGTCTAAATCTTCATTTAAAGAGTATATGTTCTTACGAGTGCGTTTGCGTTTGGGCACGTCTTCGTCTTTATCGGAGAACGTAGCATATAAACCAAATGGTCCCTTCCACTTTAAGTACTTCGACTCATGTGTGTTAATAATCAATATCTTTCCGAAATCGTTGTAAGAGAATACCTCCGGTGGAAGACTAGGAACTAAATCCCTTTGATTTTTCATACGAAGAAGATGAAGTTGATCGCCGAGGGTATCGAATAAACATGCTAAACCAGAGTTCCCAACCCGCGGACCGCCGTATGTGTAGACCATGACCATAGACGACTTATCATATCCGTTGGCAACTATGTCTATTGCAGTTAACGTCGCGAGTGCTGCACCCAAGCTAAAGCCACTCACGGTTATGCTTACTTCGTCGTCCATATACTTGTTCACAAGTTCCTTCACCGCGCCCAGGACCTAGAGAAAACAACAAGAAATTAGTTATAGGTAGAACCACACGAGGTAGAAAATGAACGAGAATGATAATCTTATAAATGTGATTTAACTCAAAAAAAATAGTTAAAATAAAACTTTAAACGAATAAATTAGTTTAATTTTTTTTTAATAATCAGCGTATTATTTTTAAAATTATAATTAAATCTCAAAATTTTATTTGATATATGTATATTAAACATGAAAAAAATTGAGATATATTTATATAATAAATTATTATAAAAAATTGTTTAAATTCGACTGTATTCAAATTTTATAGTTTAATTTATTTTTTAAAAATATTAGCAAAGTTTGAGTTATAAAAATAATTAACTCGATAAACTTATGTTGGAAATATGTAATGCTTGAATCCCACACTCTATTTTTATAGGTTGTATGAGAGCAATTCAGTTGATTTAAAGTTCTCTTAGAATTTTAAATACTTAACCGAGTAGATTTAATAACAAAATATCCGAGATTTAAATGGATATTTTCGGTTATAAAATCTACTATTTTTAGATAGATATTAACAGATTATCTGAGATTTAATTAGATTTTATCTGTTAATAAATCTAATTTTCAATAGATTTTATCCGAGATTTAAATGGATATTTTCGGTTAGCAAATCTACTATTTTTGGATAGATATTATCTAATATTAAATTTAAAATTTAAATTTAAATCAGATTTTATTTGATTCTCGGACAGATTTGCCCCTGCTTTCAACCTATAAATAAGATGTTTTCTCTCATTTTTAATTATCCCATTCAGAGTTCATCTGTCTTACTTGAGAGAGAATTAGAGAGCATCATTCTGTTCGACTCCGGTTCTGACGATCATTTCCTCTACAGTCCACCCCAAACTTTGGGTGTACATTGTTTGGAGGACCGTGCTAACCTTCGGGGGACAACCGCCTAAAGTAACGAGTACACACATCGGGGCGATTTGTTTCTAAGGCAGTGACCTCCATGCCACGACACGGTCAAACTTTCTATCAGTTCGTTCCTTTAATTTTTCTTGTTAGTGCTAACGCCCTGTTTTGCAGTCTATTTAACCAATAATTTAGAAACAAATCTACTGCAAAAATGATATTTTTGTCAAGTTGGTTTTGGGTTTGATCAAGCTTGACGCACTTGACGGGTCAACTATCGAAGGTGGAGGTGAAGTTGAAGATAAGAACCAAAATCCTAAAGATAAGGATATTTTACTATCAGTGAATTTTATTTATTTATTTATTATTACTGTTAGTAAATTATTTTCGTGACTAACCATATATAATTTTTATTTGAATTTTGTAGACTCAAAATGGTTATAAAATATCAGTCACGATGAATTTGGGATCGTGATACAAGGATTGAAGTTGCAGACATGATCAAAATAAACAAGGTCTACTTGAATTGCGTTTCTACTTATAAGGTCAGATTATTTAAATCATGATTTATATTACATGAATTTATATTAAAGTCTTTACCTAGTCTATAAGCTTAGAGAGTATGGTTTAGACTAGGTTGTAAAAGAAGGCTAGATGACCTTTTTTAGTAGAAAACTTATCTTGAGTATGCTTAATAAATTTTTTTTGTGGGAAATATATATTAAGTGTAACTTTTAAAAGACCTAAATGAGGAGAGAAATATTCATAAGAGATTAATTGGAAAGTAGTGAGATAGTTTAAATAATGCATGTCTAGATTGGTTTTTGAGAGATTTGGTATTTAAGTATGCTTTATGCATCACCTCTCTTTCTAAACCTACCTGGTGCATTACTATGCTCATTATTCCAATTTATAAAATACTATGACTAAATAAATATTCTATACTTAGTGTAGAAGTTAGAATAATAATCTTAATAATTTTTAAGATATCTTTCTTTTAGTCATAGTAGATGAATATTTCTAATGGTCTTTTAAGGTAAGAACCTTGTCTAAAATAAAGAGAAAATGATAGACATTAATGCTACTAAAAGATGTTTGTAGCTATTAAATCTCTTTGAGCTCTTTTCTTCAGATAATTAAGAAGGAAGAGATAAAAAGAGTTAGGTCCGATAGAGGTGGTGAGTTTGGATCTAAATTTCTTAAAGAGGTATATGAGACGAATGACATAGTTCATGAAACTTCTGTCCCTTAATTTCCTCAACAAAACGACATAGTCGAGAGGAAAAACTGAACTTTAAAAGAGATGATAATTTCATTGTTGATAAGTTCTGGGTTAGCTTATAACATATTGGGGAAAGTCATTCTATCGGTAAATCTTAAACCGAGTACCTCATAAGAAATTAGACTCAACCCCATACGAACTGTGAAAAGGTTATGTACCTAACTTGCAATACCTAAAAGTGTGAGGGTGTCTGGCTAAAGTATGTTTGTCTGACTTTAAGAAGTCCACCATCGATGCCTAAACCGTTGATGTAGTATTTATTGAGTATGCTACCAACACTATCGTATGATATGCTCTAGAGTTTGAGTTAGAGCCTAAACAAAGATAAAAATATCTTTTGGACCAGACTTTGTTACTTCCTTTATTTTTGAGATAAATGATCTAGACAACTTATCAGATCTTATAGCTCAAGTTTCTTGTTAGATGAGGATCCTAAAACTTATGAAGAAGCTATGAGATCTATTGACACTAGTTTTGGAGGAGTAGTTAATGATAAACTAGAGTCAATAATGTCTAAATCATGCTTGGGAATTGGTAGACTTGCCTAAAGGATTTAAACCTATCAGCAACAAATGAGTTTTTAAGAAAGAAACTCATACCAGATGGGTCAATCCAGAGTAAGGCAAGGCTAGTAGTTATAGGGTTCACTCAAAAATATTAAAGAGTTTGACAGTTGAGATGTCATTTATACTCGAACCCCTTTTGACTCTAGCACTCATCTCGTTAAAAATAAAGGAAGATGTGTTTTCCAGGTTGAATATGCTAAGATTATTGAAAGCCTAATGTTCTTAGTGAACTATACTCAGCCCGATGTTGCCTATGTAATGAGTAGATTAAGTAGATATACTCATAATCCAAGTGGTGAACATTGAACGACTCTTAGACGCTTACTAAAATACCTTAAGGGTATTATGGATTGGAAACTCAAATTTGTTGGCTATCCTGTTATTTGAAAGGATGTTGTGACGCCAACTAGGTTTCTGATAGTGATGAGGTAAGCTCTACGAGTAGATATGTTTTCACTTTAGGTGAAGCTGCAATCTCGTGAAAGTCTATCAAGTAGAATTATATTGTACGCTTCATCATAAAGTCAGAGTTTATAGCTCTAAACTTAACTAGGCAAGAAACCGAGTGGCTAAAGAATCTTTTAGCAAAGATACCTTTGTGGGGAAAACCGACTCCTCCGATATCTTTATTGTGAGATTCATAATTTGTGATACATGTGGCTCTAAATCAAGTCTACAATAGTAAGAAGAGACATTCGCATAAGGTACGAATATGTGAGGCACCTAATAAAGAACGGAGTACTCACCTTAGAGTATGTTAAGTCGGAGATGAATTTGGTTGATCCTACTACCAAAGGATTGAGCAGGAAACAAATTCTGGATTCGTTGAGGGGGATGGGTCTTAAGCCCATTTGTTGAGAGATTCATGGTGGATACCCAACTTAGTTCTCTAAGTTCAATGTGGTTAAACGAAACCATGAAAGAGACTCATAGTGTACATGTCCCTTTACCCAATCCCTATGACGTTTCATGTACATGCCCAGGTTGAACTTAAATGCTCTTAATAAATTCATAGCCCAAGTTTAGGTGGTCTTAGTGAGAAAGACTTGATGAATTTACCGATTTTGGTTGAATAACTACTCTTAATAAGTTCTTAGACCTATTGCGAAGGACTAATTGAACTTACCGCTCGGAAGGATGAGTTTATTTTTAATCTCTTAATAAATTCTATCCAAAGAGGTTGGATTGTTCTATTGAGAAGAACATTATTGAATTTACCGAACAAACTCTTAATAAATTCTATCCAAAGAGGTTGGATTGTTCTATTGAGAAGAACATTATTGAATTTACCGAAGAAAGAGGTTGAGTTTTTATTCTTAATGATTTCTTAGCCCAGAGTTTGGGTGGTTCATTTAATATGAACTTGAAGAAAATCACCTTATTTTCTTGTGAGGTTGAGCTTTATACAAAGCTCTTAATTATTTCATAGCCCAATTTTGGGTGGTTTATGTTAAGATAAACTTGATGAAATAACCTATGTAAGTGAGAAGAGTTAGCCGCCTTCTATGAAAAACGATGGGCCGTTTTTCTAGTACACTTACTAAAATCCCGAGGTAAGATGGCTAAATATATATACTTTATGTATATACACATCTTCACATCGCGGACTTTGGTGGATGAAGGGATTAGTTATGTGTTATGAGTTCACCCCGATCTTAGAAAGTTCAAGACTAGTTTCACTTATCTAAGAGGAGGATTACTCATCATCACTACGTACTAGTTCAAGATTCGTTCACTATGTACTTAAGTAACTAATCTCGCAAATGCTCGTCTAGTGATAGTCGAACTTTGTGACATCATGAGGATTCTTTCGCATTAGCGGGGGAATGTTGGAAATATGTAATGCTTGAATCCCACACTCTATTTTTATAGGTTGTATGAGAGCAATTCAGTTGATTTAAAGTTCTCTTAGAATTTTAAATACTTAACCGAATAGATTTAATAACAAAATATCCGAGATTTAAATGGATATTTTCGGTTATAAAATCTACTATTTTTAGATAGATATTAACAGATTATCTGAGATTTAATTAGATTTTATCTGTTAATAAATCTAATTTTAAATAGATTTTATCCGAGATTTAAATGGATATTTTCGGTTAGCAAATCTACTATTTTTGGATAGATATTATCTAATATTAAATTTAAAATTTAAATTTAAATCAAATTTTATTTGATTCTCGGACAGATTTGCCCCTGCTTTCAACCTATAAATAAGATGCTTTTCTCTCATTTTTAATTATCCCATTCAGAGTTCATCTGTCTTACTTGAGAGAGAATTAGAGAGCATCATTCTGTTCGACTCCGGTTCTGACGATCATTTCCTCTACAGTCCACTCCAAACTTTGGGTGTACATTGTTTGGAGGACCGTGCTAACCTTCGGGGGACAACCGCCTAAAGTAACGAGTACACACATCGGGGCGATTTGTTTCTAAGGCAGTGGCCTCCATGCCACGACACGGTCAAACTTTCTATCAGTTCGTTCCTTTAATTTTTCCTGTTAGTGCTAACGCCCTGTTTTGCAGTCTATTTAACCAACAACTTATTTCTTTTCCTGTACTAAGTCGAATACTCACTTGCTCTCGGACACTAGTTTTGCAATGAGTAGAATCCCGTCTTGTCCCGGTATAAAGACAGTGGAATCCCCGGTGCACGGTGGCGCCATGTTCTTTGGCGGTGAGGAACAGACCGGAAGTCGATATCTGTATTATAAAGTTGAAATCATTGAGCCACTCGGAGATCGAAGAAGTTCCTCTCCAAGAAACCAAGATATCCCTCCTGCCCAGGGCGCACTTCCCTTCGTCGTTGGCCACCGCCATATATCTGAACCACGACGGCTCGACATCGTCCGAGCCGGCGTAAAGGAAATGTGTCACGTCGTACTCGTATGGGTTCCCTTTCACAAGACAAGCCTTGGAGAAAAACTCTTCTTTCGAGGCGTCGGGTTCGTCGGTCTTGCTGTTGAAGAGGTCTCCCACGGCGGCCGTCCTCTGGCCGTAGTGGATTATGTAGCGGCGGAGATCGGGATCCAGAGGTTGAAGTAGACCGTCCCAGTTGTTCTCCCCACTTAGTTCCCTCCAACGACTGGCTATGGAGCTGCCCATCGCTCTTTTGTCGCTAGTTTTTTCCGCTTTTCTTTGTTTTTTCTTGTGCATGAGATGAGTACTCCATCAGCCATGACTGATTGCTTTATATAGAACAAGAACTCTATTAGTCAATGCTTAAAACCTACAAACCAATCTAGTTATGTAAGTTGTAGGTGGTTTCTCAGACAGGGTGCTTAAGAATAAGAAGTGAGTCCATACCACGGAACAGTAGACAAGACATTGTATATGCAAAAAATCGAAAACATCAATATTTAAAAGCCGTAAAATCACTATCAAAATGATCTTCATAGGCGAAGATGTCGAGCCTTTAGATTTTGGCAGTACACAGCGCTGCCTTGTCTTTGTGTCCGGTAAATGGAAATCCCCAAGGTGTCCGCCGCAATTTATCAATTGCTGGAACCAGAAGCCAATTGCTTGAATCCGATAGCTGGAGGCTGGATCTAGTGTCCGCTGGTGTTTCTTGGAAATCAAGTCTAGTTTAACTAATAATAGAATACAGATGATTTGCATTAAAACTCCAGTGGTTTTATTAGCTATGTTGACTTCATTTATAAGTAGTACCGTGGGATGGATAACAAGTTGGATTTAAATGTAGACTGTTCTTTATTGCCCTACTGAACAATAGTTAGTCGATGGAAGATTAATTAATCAATTGATTAATAAAATAAATTTTGATTCGATTGGTTATTTTAATCGGATAACTATTTGGATAGGATAAATAACTTAAATTGAATATAAAGATTGTGGTTAAAGTTTAATAAATTAGGGCTATAGTGTATTTTTTAGAGTATAGAGTTTGATGTGAAAATTACGATTATGTTTTAAAATTTAATATTGGCAGAAGATATAGAAAAAAAAAGGTGATTAGGATAAAAAGTTTTTTACTCTCTAAAATTATTTATTTAAAATGTAAAATTTAAATTTTAAAATATAAAAACAGAATTAGGATTTAGTTTTTAATCTCTGCCTTAGGGTGTTTTTTTCCTGATCAAGTACGTAAGCAACAAGTGATGAACCAAATTAAATGTTGTCTTATCTTTCAAAGAAAAAAATTCGTCTTTTATGTGATTTACTTCATCCACTTCATGTTTACCTCAATGTTTTAAGTGGGTAATGACTTTTAGTGGGGCAATAATATAATTTATTGTTTTTAGGGGAGTAATACACTCAAGATTAGTGGGGTAATGACTTTTAGAGGTGAGATAAACTTATTTTGATTTGATATTTTTTATTTAACGTAAAAGAATTAAATGCTGTAAGTAATTTCAAAATTTTGTCTTAATTTAAAAAAATTAAATAAAATTTAAATTATAAAATAAGATTTTAAATAACTTAATTAATAATTAGCAGATTAATTTTAAATTAAATAAGTTTGTTAATTCTATCTGATATATATATATCATATATAAAAAAATATATATATAAATAAATTAAATTTGCATAAAAAATTAAATAATTTAACTTTACTTGAATAAAAAAATAAATATATTTAAATTATAAAATAAAATTTATTAATTCAACTAACTCATAATTTTTTAACTTGATTAAACTAACTTATCTAATACTCATTCTTAATAACTCCTTTTTACCTCTCAAAAGTAAAAAGTATATAATTAATTATTAACTCTCTTAAATTTAAAGTCTTTTAAACGACTCACCGTCACCGTAAATAATATTGAGTTCTGATCTCGTTTAACAAATATACCATTAGTACGTATCTATTGTACATTCAGCAAATCCACGTAAGAACTCAACCACCGCCGTCAGTGGTATCTGACAGATTATTGCCGCCATGAAAACCGCCGCGAAAGCAGCTAAATTAAAAAAAGAACAAGAAAACAAAGGGTTTGATTAGTAACCATTGAAAATCGCTACGGAGAATAATTGTTTTGTGTACAATTTATTAGCATTTTAAATCCCAAAAACCTACAAATTCTTGGCTTAGTCAAGAAAATATTGTGTATGTACGCATCGAAAGCTGAAGGGGAAGGGCCGGCACTCCGATTGTTTGATTCTCCTGACATTTTTATCACTAAAGAAAGCAAAAAAATCAGCAAATTTCAGAACATTCGTAAAATCCCACAAGCAATCGTTTAAACCAATGCGAAAACATTGCTTCTTGTCAGCTGTCACCCTTAACTTTTTCAAGTTAAAGAATTCAATAATAAGATGGGAAATTCGAGGCCAAACCCAATTCCATTTGCTAGAAACCAACGAATCATTCTTCAGAAAGTCGCAGGCAAGATCATCTGAACTTGAAAAGGAAAATGACCCAATGTTTGTTTTTGGATTCTGATTTGTAAAAATGGCAGGTACTGGCAGAATTTAACTTGGGTTGTTCTTGTTTTTTGTTCCCGCCATGATCAGAGCTTGATGAACAGTCAAACAATTGAAAACCGGAGTTTTGGTGTATGATGAAGACTTCCTCCTTGTTCTTTTTCCTTGGCGGGATTGTTGTGCTGATTATATTGTTGATTATCGTGTTAATTTTCCGGAAAATTTGGAGACCGGCGGGGATTAAGAGTTCTATATCGGAGAGTAAAAGGCATGCAGGTAAAGTGTTCGATGAATTATTTCACTGGGAATTATTGGTTTGTGAATTGATTTATGTGTCAATTTGCAGCGTCAACGGATTTCTTCAGCGGCGACCTTCGAAGTATTTTCTATTTTGACTTCCGGACATTGAAGAGTGCAACTAAGAATTTTCACCCTGATAATCTCCTTGGCAAAGGTGGATTTGGGCCTGTTTACAAAGTAAGCAAGTTTTCATACATCCTCGCTTCTCATTTTCCCAAGTATTCGTGATTAATATATGCAAATACTAGGGGGTGCGCCCATGAGAGTGAATAATTAGAGTTAGTATTAAAAATTTAGGGATAAAAAATTATAAAAATTTTAAAAGGTGTTAACTTTAATCATCAATAAAAAATATATATAAATTACATGGAGTTTGATTTTTCACGCGACTGTACCTTTTATTTCTAACATTACAAAATTTTGATAAAAATATACGTTGTACATAAAAAATAATCATATCCGTAGCATCTCTTCGAATTTAGTATAGATCAAGTATTATGTAAGATCATCCAAGTATATGAAAAGCTTAGAAGTAATTAAGCATTCCTATATCTAACCACTAACATATAGATACAGTGCATATGCATTGCATATATGTGTGTGTGCATGCAGAGACGTCACCATTGGGCTGGCAGGAGCCTTGGTCCTCAAAATGTTAAAATTATTATTTAGTCCCTTTAGAAATGGTAATGTTTTAAATTGGTACAATAGTAAAATCATTTTTAGCCCCCCCAAATGATAATTCTATGATTTAGTCTTCAGGAATTGTAAAATTTTAATCAAACACAATGATAACATTGGATTTTGTCCACAATTTCTTTTCCATGTCTCTATAAAGTGAGACGTGGATTCATATTTTTCTTTAGTCATGTCTAAAAGTTTGAAATTTGCAAAATCAATGGAGAAACATGTTTAGTTGTACTAGATGAATAATGCAAGTTATATCACATTTTTATACCTTAGAGAGTATATATATCTGGTTTTGGGATCCATTTGGAACTGATATTAAGAACAATGAGGATTTTACCATTTTTTTCTCCGGGTTTTTTCTACAGGGAAAGCTAAAAGATGGAAGACTGGTTGCTGTGAAAAAACTGTCCCATGAGAGATCTCAACAAGGAGAGCCGGAGTTCCTTTCAGAAGTGAGGTTGATCACAAGCATCCAACACAAGAACCTGGTTCGCCTTCTGGGATGTTGCTCCGATGGCTCTCAGCGTCTACTTGTATACGAGTTTATGAAGAATGGCAGCTTGGACCACATAGTATATGGTATATATAACTCACCCCAATCTTCTTCTTCTTCTACACGTCATATTATATCTATAAGCATAGATGAAGGAATGATATTCCCTTTTTTGGAACATAGAGTGATATATAGTCTAGGGATAAGAGAAGGGGTAGCACATATTCCAATTCAAACATGCCACATCTCAAAAATGATTACAGTACACAAATATGTTCGGATTCGAACGTGTTCCATGCTGTTCTTTTTTTTATAAGAGGAATAATGTTAACCGAAGACTTGGTATGCATTGTGTAACCCTGTCACATTGAAATGTGCTGTCTTGTAAATTGATGCAGGAGCAAAGGAAGTTTTCTTGAACTGGGAGACCAGGTTTCAAATAATATTGGGTGTAGCACGAGGGCTTCAGTACCTACACGAGGATTCGCATCTGAGGATTGTTCATAGGGATATCAAAGCAAGCAACATTCTTCTCGATGACAAGTTTCAACCCAGGATTGGTGATTTTGGGCTGGCTAGGTTCTTTCCTGAAGATGAATCTTACATTAGCACCAAATTTGCTGGCACTTTGTAAGCCCCTCTCTTCCCCTACACATTTTTATGAACTCATGATTAAATGGTAGTGACAAAGTACATGAGGAAAGCAAAATAATGATGCATTTCATGGATTTTGAGTCTTGTTGAACTCCTTTTTATTCTAAAGTCAGTTTACCACATACACAACAAGTCAACAAATATTTATTTTTCTTTAAATCGAAGGCCCCGTTTCAATAATTTGTACAAAATCCCTTAAAATTTTGAACCATGCCTGAATGTATTAATAATGATGATGAGATGATTCCTTTTGTGTGTTTGATTTTGTTAAAGAGGTTATACGGCTCCAGAGTATGCCATTAGAGGAGAATTGTCTGAAAAGGCTGACATTTATAGCTTTGGAGTTCTTCTGCTTGAAATCGTTAGCTGCAGGAAGAATACTGATCTTACACTGCCTTCTGAAATGCAGTATCTACCTGAATATGTAAGCAATTCTTAATTTTGTTTAGTTTTAATATTTATTTATATTTAGGGATTAAATTGCAATCAAGTTGCAATGCATGGTAAAACCCGAGCCATTGGATGATTATTTTTATACCAAGTCGGAAAGTCATATTTTTTTAATACTATTCTAACTATGATTAAGTCATTATTATACATGCATGTATCCTGATTACATATTAATTCTGATTGTTTTTATGCTAGCTAGGCGTGGAAGTTGTATGAGCGAGGCTGTATGCTTGATTTAGTAGATCCTAGACTGAGACAACATGGTTCGTTGGTGGAGAAAGATGTGGTGCGGGTCATCAATGTAGCCTTCTTCTGCCTTCAGCTTCACCCAAACTTTAGACCGCCGATGTCCGAGATCGTAACCATGTTAACCTGCACACCTGAAATGGTCGGAACACCCACGAGACCCATCTTCTTCAATCGAACCCGACGTAACAAGAACAACGATATTCTGTCCTCGTTGTCCTGGGACACTATGCCCGACCCTTTCCCTTCTCCACTTCAAACCGAGTCCACTCCATCTCAGGTTCAAAATTAGATGCCTCAGTGGAATCACTTTCATCATATAGCTTAAAGAACCATTGTTTGAATATTGTAAGATACGAGGGACATATAATGTTATAATTTGTGGGTTTGGTTGAATGGAGAAATGGATATAACTTTTAAAAGCATTTTTTAATAAATTCATGTCTGCAATAGTTTATATTTTATTAAAAATTTTGTAATTTCTATGCAATATTTTAACACTAATAATTAGAATTGAATTCACACTATTTTAACTGTTTTAAAGGTGCGGGATCTAATTTAAGGTTTCAAGGTTTTGATTTGTAAGATTTTAATTTAGAGTTTAAGATTAAAATCTAAAATTTATATATTAAGAAATTAAATTTAAAGTTTATGTAAGATTTATATTTAAATTAAAAATAAAAATAAATTGATAGAATAGGTTAGTAACAATGATTAAATGCGTACCTATATACACCTACTAATTACCATATCATCAATTTTATAAAAAATAATAAGCATTAGGTTGACTGAAACTACTTTAATAGATTAATGATTTAATTGATAAAATTTATAATTTAATGATCAAATTAGAATTTAACTAATAATTTAGTGGCCTTGAAGGTAGTTGATTTAATGTCACTTTTATAATTTTAAAAAGACCAATACTAAAAACTACTACTATTCTTTTATAGTTTAGTGATTTTTTTGTGTGTGCGTAATTTACCCTTTTTGTATTTAGTTGCAAAGCCCAAAATCAAGAGGTTTGAGGCCCTTATAAGCTTTGAAATACCACAAAGTAAGTCTTCCATTTTCTTTATTAGCGAAACTGTGAAACAGAATTACAGAGAGGCGGCAATGGCGGCAGCTCCGATTGCCACAAGCAGAACAAGAATACATGTAGGAGGTTTGGGGCAAAGCGTCAGCAGCGATGATCTGCGGAAGATTTTCTCCGCGGTGGGAACGGTGGAAGGAGTGGACATCGTACGGACCAAAGGCCGTAGTTTCGCATATGTCGACATCATCCCATCTTCCTCCAACTCCATCTCCAAGATTTTTAGTATGGTGGGTAATCCTTGTAAACTGTGGATTTAGGTTTAAGGTTACCGCTTTTTATAATTTTTCGGGTTCTCTTGTTTTTTACGATTGATACAGTATAACGGGTGCGCTTGGAAAGGCGGCAAGCTGAAGCTAGAAAAGGCGAAAGAGCACTTTCTTATTCGCCTGAATCGGGAATGGGAGGAGACACGAGCTGAAGCTCAAGAAGGAAAGCATCAAGCCAAGCTGGGCTCTTTAGATAGCCCCGATAGTAAAAACAAGGTTCAAGGTTCTCAAAATAACCATCTTCGGGTCTTCTTTCCTAGATTATCGAAGGTTAGATTTCTGTTTTGTTTCAATTTCAATTCTGTGTTACAAACTGCTCTTTGAAATCTGTTGTTTGTGTTTTGGTCCATCTGTTCATTTTGTTTTTCTTAATGACATGAACATACTTGATACCCTTGTCGGGGTCATAATCCGAGTAGTATTGGTCTTTGTCATATTATCCATATTGTTGACTTCAACTGTAATCATTAAATTCGCATGGCTCGTTTTGGATGAATACCCATCTTGGACGCTTATATCGGAATTGTTAGCTTACTTACATGATGGCTGTGTTGAACATATATTCATATTGGACACTATATCCGAATTTGAGTAATATTGATCTTTGTTAGCTTCATTTGAAACCATATGCATCGTGACAGTTACATGACACACTTGTTGCTCTGAACTCGTAATTTTCTTGAAAAAACAGACTGCCTGACACTCTTTTGGACTTGAGTGACCTCCAATTATATAAGAAAATTTATAAAAAATTGAATAAACCCGATGCTTATGTAAGATATATATATACTCACATCATACGATCAGATTAATACCTGTCTTTGTTATATTATTGGAAATTGTTAGCTGATAAAACCATAGGAATCATGAAAGGCTTACATGTTGTACAGGTCAAATTGTTGCCATTTAGTGGAACTGGAAAGCATAAATACAGTTTCCAACGTGTTGAAATGCCTGCCCTTCCAATTCATTTCTGTGATTGTGAAGAGCATTCTGGTCATTTTGATGCTGTGAAACGAAAAGAAGTTCAATGTCATGAAGAAATAAATGGCGGTGTGAATGAGGAAGAGTTTGGCATGATGAGCTCGATTATGAACAAGCTCTTCGAGAGGGAAAATGTTTCAAACACTAGTAGGCCTGCCATAGCAAAGGAAAAGGATGACATCATAGAACCAATAGAGGATTTGCTGTCCAATGAGGAGGAAAATGATGATGATGACGATGACGATGACCTCATAATTAATGTTGTTTCTAATGCAAGTAGTCGAACAGTTAGGACCAAGGAGCCGGAAAAAATCTTCACTGAGGTACAATTTCATGGTCAATTACTGCAAAGCTCTTGGTTTTCATGGTCTACTAGTCTTCTGTTGTCCTTGTAATTAATTTCATTCTGTTGCTGGAATTAACACACAGAAAAGTAGACTCGGTGAAAACAAAATTTCAAAGGATGCAATTAATCCAAGTGCAGGCAAGCTGCAGAAAAAGAATGCTTTGCATCCTGAAAAGAAGAGGAAACCACTTCCGAGAAAGGATGATAAAGGTGAAACTGCTTCTGTTTCACCTCCAGTGAGAAGGAATTCACAGTTTGATCAGAGTGAGGCAGGTTTTGAGGAGAATGGAACTGATGAAGATGACCTTGTAATTAATGTGGCGTCCATAGCAAATAAAGGAATTGGTTCATCGGGAAGTACAAAGCGTGCTAAGGTATCATCAAAACAGGTATGCCCTCCTTGATTGGCACTGAACTTGTTTGTTTCTTTTATGCTACCAGTTTCATCCATCTATTTACTATCAAGTTTAGGTCCTAATTTCTTCGTATTTCTGTGATGACACCTAGAAGCTAAAATCCAGTGAGTCACAAACTTCTGAAGATGGATCTGTTGAGAATTATCACGAAGAGAAAAAAGATAACTTGATTTCTAAAAAGAAGATGAAACTAATTTCTGCTGAAGAAAGGAATGGAAATGAAGTTGACTTTACCCTTCCTGCAGAGAAGGGACCCATTGTTGCTCAATCAAGTACTAGTTTGTGGTCTCAAAAGTCTTCTTGGAAGGCACTTGTTGGAGATAAAGGCAATAGTGCTTTCAGTCTCTCCAACATTCTGCAAAATGTTGACACCACCAAGGAAAAACAACATATTTCTGATGGTCCCAAAGTGGAAAGCACTCTTGATAGCAAGAATGAGAAACTGTCCACATCTGAAAACACGGAAGGCGTGCCAGGCAAAACAGAAATATTGAATGTGGTTCCGGAAGCTCAGCCAAACCCTCCTAGCACAACGTTGAATAATGCAGGAAGAGGTGCTTCATGGCTCCACAAGTCCTCATGGATTCAATTGGTAAGTAATAAGAGCAATTCTTTTAGTATCTCAGAAATTTTGCCTGGCATTACTACATTACAAGGGGTTTCGAAGCCCATTGGTGAGGATACACTGCAGTCTGCTGCTGGAAATCACAGCAACATAATGGAAGAATATACAGCTTCAGGTGTCAGACAGGAAACAGACTCTGTTGGGAATATCCCGGAAAGCAACTGTCAAACCATCGACGACAACAAGGATTCTTCCCTTCAAGCAGTTGAGAATATAAACAACTCAGAACTGGACAACAGTTTTGCTGTGGGTACCAGCACAGGGGAAACTTGTTCATTTATGAGAACCTCTGCTTCATTGAAAGAATGGGCTAAAACAAAGGCCGCCTTGAAAGGGTCCCGGAAGAAGAAAACTAAAGGTGATTTGATGTAGTGGCGCCCGAGGGTTCCTGTGAAATGATCATTGTTCTTACTATTGTTCTACATTGTGTTCCATTGATGTATACTTGAACCATCTAAAATTTTTGGTATGCTTTTCTTTTTGTCAATGAAACCAAGATTTACATCATTTTCATATGTTTAGTTTTTGTTCATTTCTTCTAACTTTTTATCTCAACTAAATATCTTCTCGGGCAACCACAAAATTCACCAGCAACATCAAGAAAACAAAAGAAAAAAGAACATTTATTGACAAATATTGGCAGCATGATCAGCCATTCAACAAAATTTGAAACTTTTTTTTTTCCAATCGTGACAGATTTTCAGGGGAATGAAAACAATTACTTAACTCCTATTCGATTTTGGATGTTGGTTTTGTGCTCTCTTCTCTATGCCGCTTTCGACATTGCTCAAATTCAGTAGGTTGAGTGGCATCAAGCTTCGGTGCATGAGTCGAAGAAGAACAGTCCATATTGGACTTAGACGATCCAGATTTCTGGAAGAAGCTGCCAGTTTCAGGAGAAAACAAAGATGGGTTTTCATTTGGAAATGTTGTTTTCTTATCAAAAGCGGATCCGGAATTAAGACGTTCATCCATGAGCTTTCTCAAAAGCTGTCCTTGTTGCTCTATTTGCAGCTGAAGCTCCCTTTGCACCTAATGAACAAAAAAACACAGCTAAGTTTTTACTCTGTATTCCCATACCTCATTTCGAGAATATGTCAAACACGAATATCAGACACAAATACTTCAAGAAAAAAAAGGGACTAGCCCATAGCGATCAAAAGAAGCAGTTAAAATAACATTAACGCACCTTCAGCTGATCATGCAACAGCTTTTGAACTTGAACTTGCATTCGCAAGGTCTCTACTACTTGATTGTTACAGTTCATATCTCTACATATGACATGGAAAGATGATTAGTACTGAATTTGTGCATAATCAAAAACTCAACAGTGTTGAATTGTATCACCTTTCTATATTGCCATCAGTTTCGAGATCACTTTCGATTAAAGTAGCCTTCTTTTCTTCAACTTTGCAACTTCGTTTATCTAGCAAGTGTAAAATCAGTAAGCACTGCGGTTTACTCTCAGAGTAACCTTGTTTGAAACTTAAATTTTATTCAGAGTAGTTCGATGTTTACCATGTTTCAGCTCTGAAACATCCTTGGCAAGTCGATATTTCTGCAAGTAAGATATACAGTGAAAACTTATCTATGAGCAACACATACAATATACACACACACTTTCATGAATATCCAATCGAATATACCTCAAAATTACCTGCAAATGGCTCTTGACATGATAGATATTCAAACCCTCAACATTCATACGGTTCAAAATGTTCTTTGGTGTGGCACCTATGATTTCATGGCAATTTTGTTAGGCTTAAAATCTAAAGAACACCCAAATTTTTGCTCATGATGATCGATGAAAAGACGGTTTAAGCTCACTTTCAGGCCCACCAAGTTGATCCACTGCATTTAAGAAAAGTTCATGGAGCTCAGGTATCCACCTTATTCTTTGTTTTTGTGCCGCAACAACATCGGGATGTTGATTCATTGGATGCATATTAGAACCATCCATGTTAACAACTGAAGAAAGGTGGTTTCCTTTACATCCCAACTGATGAATCCCTGGAATCGAAGAAACAAGCGGTGCTCCATGTGTTTCCTAATTAAGATGGAAGTCAAATCTCGAAACAAGCGCATGAAAATCGATCTATATGTGAGAAATCATTGCAACATAACTGTATACATATATACTCACCTGATCAAGGTCAGTACTTTCATCGTCATTCAAATCGATCTCGAGCTCTTTAGACAAATATTGAAGTTGCAGCTGCTCTTTCAAAGTCAAATTCCGCTTTGCATACACTGAACCTTGGAGATTGTCACCAGGATTTGCTGCTGGGACATGATGAGTGAACCCCATGAAAGCATTTTTTCCCCCGGAAAGAGACGGGCCGTTGTGATCAGTCTTTGAATTCCGTAACAATGATGGGTTTAAACCAGTATTGAACCTGCTGAGCTTATGACTTGTGTTACAAGAAATCTGAGGAACGGCATGGGACCGGAACATCAATGCTTGAGGTGCCGGTGTGGGCGCTTCTGGTTGTTGGTATTGAGGCAGAAGATAAGGAGTTGGCGAGTTTTCGTATGCTGAATAAAGCTCCATTGGCTCACTGCTGGGGAAATTGTGAAAAGAATAGGCTCCAGAATAGCTAGTTTGCATTTCTCCACACAGATTCTTCAGCTTCTGCTATGGCCTATGGGTTCAGCCGTTCAGGTTGGGACTGTTGCATATATAAGATTTGATGAATGTTTTGTCTTGTGGGGGCAAGAAAATATTAACATATATTTCTATATACATGCATGCATACGTCATGCAGGTATAAAATAAAGTAAACTATACTTAGAGCCATTGAACTTTTAGACACTTTCACTATGATCATTGAAATAAAAAAACTTTTGATTGCAATCATAAAACTATTAATTCATTTTTATTACGATTATTACCGTTAACTTTTATTGAGAAAAGTTGATGTGACACAAAAGTCTTTTTCTTCAAAAGAACCCAAATCTTTTAAATTTACAACCATCATCATGACCAAAATTCTGATGAACAGAGAAAGATTCATTGTCAAAAACTTAACATAGTTTAATTTCAACTTGATCAGACAATTAACAATGGTGAATCAAAACTAAAAATATCAATAAAAACTTATATCATAATTAACCATCAGATCATCTTAAAATTAATCTTTTGATTAAACGGATCCTCTCCACCATTGAAACTAATCAACAACAGTTTCATTCATCAACATTTTCAATGACGATGACCGTAATAAAAGAGAATTAAAAATTAATGATAATAGTAAAAAATCAATGATAAAAATGAAAACCTCTTAAAAGCTCAGTGGCTACACTGATGAATGTGGCGCTTGGTTGATTTGAATAATAAGTAAATAAGGTGGAAAAAACAAGCACAGCTGGTGGAGCCGCACACGGTTGCTGATATCATCGGTGTGGATAAGAAGCATTGGGAACCGAGTGAAGTTTCCCAAGCATTTTCACAAACAGGTTGTGGGTTGTCTGTAATATGTCACCCTTATTCTACGTTTAATCGAATATTTAAAGTAGGCGGAGATCCTAAAGGCCAAGGAGGGATAGATTCAGAAGCTTTTGATTGGGAATCTTCTTAGAATACATGAATAAACGGGCATTGACCATCATTTAACAAAAATGGAGGAAATTGACGCTATGCCATATTGCCATTGCTATTTGCAAGACAGGCCGGAGCTGACAATGACTCACGAGACGAGAATGCCAAAGTTGAACAATTTGAAGGTGCATATGGATTGGTCTATGGATTATGGGATGTGACGGCCCGGGTTTTTTTTTCGCTTCGAGTCGATATGATCTTTTTTTTATTCTGTTTCCGTTTAAAATTATTTTTTTAAAAAATTAATATTTAAATACAACTTAAAAAAATTTCTAATCTTATTTGACATGTTTAAAAAAATAAATAATTTAATATTTATATTTTTTTACAATAAGATTTATATTCAATATATTGATGGTAGAAAGTAAAAGATTCCACAAGTGATTTAATTTTATGGTTTAAGAATTTAGTTTAAGCGTAGAGTTTAAGGGGTTAAAATTTAAAGTTTAATTTGTAAGATAATATGGTGAGAGATTTAAGTTTTAACCTCTAAATCTTAAATTCTAACAAATAATCATTGTCCTCAAATCTTTAACTCCTAAACCTCTAAACTATAGACCCAAAACTAAATTTATCAACCTTAAAATTTAAACATTTATTAAAAAAGTAATTTTACTTTTTGGTGTATAAAAGATTACAATTCAAAATATCTTATAAAAATAAAATGTCATAAATTTATTAAAAGTCGTACAAAAGTTCAAACAATTCCGACCATGTACGAAATTAATTATAAAATTAAAAGACATATTTTAATAAAATTTCCAAGGGAGCAATATTTTTTTTTTTCTGAATCTAATCTCTTTATTGTTAAGGATCTCTCACATATAACTTAAATAAATCAACTTCTTTATTGGTCCAAACTATTAAATGTAAATAAATAAATCTGAGACCACCTATAGGCTATAGCTTACTATAATGTTTTATTGGTATTTAAGAGACCTAAACCTCAGTTTGTCTAATCGGATGATTATTTTGTAATTTTTTATAGCTGAAAGACTTCATAAAAAAGTATCCTATAATAGGAGATTATTTATGTAATTTACCGAAGAAGATCCAAGGAGACTGAACACATCCTGGTCTTACGATTGTGAAAACAATGGCGTTTTAAAGTTAGACATTCTTCAGAGTTCAGAATACCATATTTGCTTTCGGAAGAAAACAAAATCGGTCACGGTTCGAGTTTTACCAGTCGCGACCATCCACACAAAAAAACATAAAACAGAAATGTGAAAGATCCAATTTCTGGGTATAATTGCAGGCAAGCAATACAGTCTCAACAAAAATAGCACGTTTATGCATTATATCAGGGGAGATCTTTGCCCCTTTAACATAAAATTCTATTCGAAGCAGTGGCTAGCAGCAGATGACATAATACAGTTACAGTCTAATAATAAATTTCATCAAAAACCAAAGTTTAAATTAAATGAAAGACGAACCCTTGCTACCGATCTTTGAGTTCCTGCTCAAATTGAAGCAATTTCTCCCGGACAGGCTGCAAAAATAGCTTCTTCAAGTCCTGGATAATCTGATGCTTGTCTTGCTGCACAAAATCCTTCTCTTCGCTGAGCTTCACTTCCATCTATGGTTATGCAAAATGAAATTCGCAAAGAACATTTTAGTTAGCTTCGGTTGTCTCTGCCAAGCTCTAGTTACAGTTATAAAAGTTGATATATTACCAATGCCTCGTGTGCAACTATGAAAAATAATTGACATCTCATAAGGTTGGTTTTAGGGTTTAAAGTGTTCTTTCCTAAACCTAGATCTACAAATCATGTATTCTAATTGTGTTTCAGTTATTTTATGCCATAATCAAGACATATTCTATAAATTTCTAGATTCTGATGCATTCACATATTTACATACGCTCATGTTATTTGTTTATGTTATGTTGGGGTTTAAACTGATACACCCTCATAGCACCGAAAGTCGTTGAATTTATACCACAAGCCTGGCATCATAGCATGTCATAGACCTTACACCATAAACCATGAATAACATGTTTGCTTTTAAGTATTCCAAGATCTATTCAATTAGTTTATCCTACTATCACTTCTACACCAAATATATATTACTAACACACTCAACCGAATTGTATCGTACCTGCAAGTCATCAAGCTCGCCAAATGAGAATTCTGGGATATCAATATGACACTTCACAGTTTTCTTCTCCTCCTGTACGTGCCACTCCCCTGACATCAGTTGAGATCCCAATTTGATCAGCAAAATGATAAAATAAGCTCTGGAAGTAAAAGATAATACAGCATTTCTATGTTACTCGAACTCCGGTACAAGTATCGGACATGGGTACTTGATGAAAAATGAAAAGTCTGAGCAATATAGCCACATTTAGACCCAACTTACCTTTGATTTTTAATGTTAACTCATACGTATAGCCTACACGCTTCTTGTTTCGTACAGTCACCAAAAATGCCTGTTCAACCGGGAATATTCACGAGGAAACAAGATTAATCTCTATATGTACAGCCACAGGTGCAGTTTAGTTAAACTACAACACTGGTGTCAAATAACAGAGAGACAAAAAGAAAAGGCAAATGAAAGTTAGAAACACTGACATCGCCATTGCACTTGGTTACATCGGAAATCTCTGCCTTGCCACGAGATAAGTCCAATATGCCAACAGATTTAAGCAATTCCTGGAAAATAAAATTGGGTTTTCAGTTCATTTGAAGCTTTAAATATACATAAACACACAGTGTATATAAAAGAATAGTTTTTTCTAAAGACCTTTAATCTTTGGGTAGCCCAGCTATTAAGGTTTTTCTCCTCCCAAGTTCCAGCCTGCGAGTAACAAGGAGCAAGCATTGAACAAAGTAGTCGTAATATACGAAAATTTCAAAACACCCGTTACTAAAACCATAGATTACAATGTCTAAACTAGATAAAATTCCACCCAAAACCCTGAAATCGGAGGCTATAAGGTGTTCAAAGCTACATTCTCCACGGTGTTACCACAGCAACAATGACAATCGAACTAAAACTCAGTCAACTAGATCAGATCATGTATAAACATACAAACACAAACAAAATTAATAAAACGAATAAAAGAAGAGGGAAATAATATACCCGATTCCAAACAGAACCAAGATTTGCGGGCTGAGATTGGTTCGAATTTATGTCTTGAGCGGTGAGTTTCTTTGGAAGAGGGAGGGGAGCGGCGTCCGCCGTCGCTTCTCGGACCCAATAAGTGTACGACGCTGCTGCTGCCTGTCCATTGCTATTGCCGCCGCCACGGCCCTTCTCCGCTCCTCCATTCTCCATCTTGATTTAAGATAATTGTATGGATCCAAACAACTTACCGTTTGAATTTTAATGAAAGTTTTGTCGATGATTGTTGACTATTCTGATTTTTGACAGAGAATCGGAGAATGGGGAATTATTATTATTTAAATCAAAATTGATTTCCAGAAACTTCTTTCAATGTTATATAGTTTGGCACTTCAAAGAAAAAAAATTAAACAACTAAAAAAACGTGATAATTTATAGTATATAAAATTCAAATTCCTAAGGAGAAATTAATTTAGGCACCTAAAAAACACAATACTCTGATACTTATTTTGAAATTAAATTTATTTTTATCTTAAATAATTTTACACAATTTATTTTAAATCTTTAATTTATTAAATCGATTTACTGTTAAATTTAAATATATTTTTAATTTAAAAATATTAATATAATTATATAAAAATTACATTTTTTAATTTTTAATAATATGTTTTATATAAAAAATATTCAAATATGAATCTCTTAACATAAATTTATTCGTTAAATTCTTATACACTTTTAAATTTCTGAAAAAATATATAACATTTTGTTATGAGTATATTTATTCATGGTGAATATCCATATATTAAGTTAAAGTTTAATAGGCTTTATTATTAGGGTTTAATACTCATTGGAATTAGGGTTTGGCTATAAATATAGACTTTTGGACAAAGCATTGTACACAACCCTACTTTGAGAATATAATAAAACCTCTCTCTTTGTCTCTCATCTTTGTTCTCCTATTTTATTCTTGTTCTTTACTTTATTCACAACATGTTACCAGCACGAGACTCTAACCAACGAAGGTGTTTGTCGTTCGAATCTTGAAGGAGTTATTGAAAAGAATTTGTTACTGGCATAAATCAAAGATGAGTTCTTCTCCCTCAATTATATTTTAATTATCGGCTATTTTTCTCTCTTGATCTTTGATTTGATTTTTAATTTATTAAAAATCTTTGGTTGTTTGGTATTTGTGTAGCGATAAAGTGGCTCAAATACCGTGGTTCTTATTGACAATTCCCGAAAAGATTTTAACAAGATATTGATAACTAAATCTACCATATAGTGAAAAGTTCGGCATGTTTTACTTATTTAATTTGAGATTTTTGTCTTTATTATAATCAATATTTGTTTATTTTATTATTACGATGAAAATTTATGTTTTTAATCATTTTCAAAGTATTACATGATATTGGAATAAATATTAAACCTTTAATTAATTAATATATTCTTTATTATGTAGGTTTAATCCGAGTATATTGGCTGGACATCCCGTTTTGCGAGACTACTGGTCTCAAAGGAGGTTCTTTTTAAAGGACCTTGTGGACTGGTTTAACAACGTCGTGTATAAGGATTAAATTTTTGTTCATTGTATGTATTGTATATATATTGGTTGATCAATTACTATTTAATAGTATGAATATTATAAAGTTTATATTTGCTTGAAAGCAATACTAATTTTATGTCGAAAAAAACTCGACTATAAACTTCTCCCAAGTTCAAGTTACGAAAATCGTCTTGATTAAAGAATTTTTATGGGAGACATTCCCTAAAGTGAATGCATGCATGATTGTTAACGCTCTAAAAAGCGTATATTTTCTACCCTTTTTCTTAAGGTTTTGTTTGGTTTCAAGTTTATTTGTATAACATTTCATTACATTTAACTGCATTTCATGTGCATTTGTATTTAGTTTAGGTTTTTATTTTATTTTCTTTTTATTTTTAAAAGATGTTGTTTTGAAGGGTATTTTGTTGGAAATGTTGTGCAGATGCTGAAGCAAAGTTAAAAGAGTGGAAGAGATGTCGTAGCATATTTCTTAAGTGTTGGATTGAACTTCAAGGATGCTACAACATTGTGGGCAGACAAAACAGAACGAAAGAAAAGGACACACATGCAGCCCACTGTCTCCACGCGTTTTCCAGGCCAGTTGTCCCTCCTCTACAAACCTGCAGACGTCGCACCGTCCCTGTACCCTGCCACACTTTTCTGCAGACGTTGCACCACCCCTTGTAGACCTGCGACAGTCCCCTGCAGACCAGACATTCCTGTCACCTACTACAGCAATTGTCAGCCCTTGGCACCTTTAGGGTACCAAACCCTAGAAGCCTCCTATAAATACAAGTCCAAGCCTTCTTCTATAAGGGAGCTAGAGCCAAGCCGGATGTTTTAGAGCAAGAAAAAGAGAAAAATCAGTAGCTAAGGGCCACAAAGGAGCGGGCTTTAAGGAAGCAAGAGGGAGAAGAAAGAAGAAAGGAGGCCACTTTCGGTCATCTCCAGCCTCTAGCCAAGCCACCATTGTAGGAGAGCTTCAAGCAAGGGATTTGCGCGACTTTGGGAGGAGCGACAAGCTAGGAAGTGTCACGGCACAAGCGTTTGAGACTTCCTTCCTCTTCACTTTGTTTACCTCTTTTCTAAATCGTTGAATATGTATTTCAAAGGACGCAAGTTGAATAATTTTTCTTACCTAGCCATGAACTAAACTAGTGTGGCTAAGGCTTGTTTTGGATGATTTTAATTTGTTTTTAATGGATGTTTTACTGTTTCTAGTTTATTAAGTGTTTTGTTCAAGTATGCTAACACTTTTTACTCTAAACCTTGGTTTATAAGAGCACCGAGAGGTAGCCATAGCTCAAGGGGTTTGGGAAGCTTAGATCTAGGGATAGGCAAAGCTAGACCATCTTGAACAATGGGGTTGCCGCGGGAGCAAAATCCTAACTTACCTTAGGGATAAGATAGAGTTTCAACGACTAAAAGAGGTAGTACTTCATCAACATTATAAGTATTAGGGTTGAGACCGGGAGGTAATGCCTTAGCATTTTCGAGTGTTAGGCCTTCTGACTAGGGATAGTGGAGGCATTTTCAGTAAACTCTACCAAGCACTAGTAAACCTTGGGAACAATAACATCCAGGAGAGCAGTGAAGTCATGTCATAGAAAGCCTAGCCTGTCTTAAGCTTGAATATCTTTTTCAGTGTTGTGTTTGTGTAGCTTTATTCATTTCTACAATATCTATTTATTGCTACTGCATTTTCGTGACATCCTTTATTTTGCTCCAGTATCTTTGGTGACAGTTCTATTTTGCTAAAGCATTTTTGGTGACACTTGTAGATTTGCTTTAGCATATGAATTTACAAAAGACTATTTTATCTTTTGTGTATTGTAACTATTTTTGAATTAACCTACTCAATCCTCGTGGGAACGATCTCACTCACACACTTTATTACTTGTTCGATGTGTATACTTATACACTCTTGCATGTAATTCACAATCATATTTTAAGCACGTACAACCAAGCAACAATGATGCTTATTCCATGCAATTATTGAATTTATGATATTCCTTAAAGTGAATGCAAGCATAATGATTATTTCATGCGATTATTGGATTTATGACATTCCTTGAAGTGAATGCAAGCATGATGATTATTCCATACGATTATCGAATTTATGTTATTCCTTGAAGTGAATGCAAGCATGATGTTTATTCCATGCTATTATACAAGTATGATGTTTGTTCTATACAATTATACAAGCATGATGTTTATTCAATGTGATTATTGAATTTGTGTCATTCCTTGAAGTAAATGCAAACATGATAATTCACTATAATAAAACTCTTTATGTGTCAGAGTATCATTGATGAGGATATGTTAGAAAAACATACTCCATTTTTCACACATTAATATTGTCTTACAGACACAATATCATACAAGTGTTTTAAATACCTATCAATCTTCGCTCCATTCCCTGAAGTGAATATAATATTTTATAGCGGAAAGAATAAATGCCACATTAGTAATTGTGGTCACAATTGGGATCATAAAATAGACATGGATAAGATGATTATTTTGAGAATGCTTATATCCACAAGAAGTGGAATTATAAAGATGACAAGAATGATAGAGATCATATCAAAATCTTTATGTTATCAATATGATGATACAAACCATTGATCTCGTACTTGTCAAACGCCGAAGTATTATGGACTTTATCCATAATCATGAATGATAAATTAAAGAAAATATAAACAGATTTTCTTTGTGGCGAAAATAATTGCGTTATTGATCAAACTCAATTGGATATTGATAATTTTTCTCATAACCCTTGAAGAGAATAATTCGCCATTTATTTCCTTTATAAATTCTAAAAGGAATAATTAATCTTTATTTTATTTTATTTAATGTTAATTTATTTATGTTAATTTAATTTTGTTTATTATTTATTTACGTTAACTTACTTTATATATTATTTATTTATCTTTTATATTAATTTTTCTTTTAAAAGAATATGATTACTTTCGGAATAAAATATGCAATAATGTATGGTAATTTATACTTAGAAGACAGTGCAAGTACTCATGCAATATTTAAGCATAAGAAATATTTTTCTCATTTAAATACAAGGGAAATATGAGTATTATATCTCAAAGTACTAAAATATCAGTGCTTCGGAAGAGCTATTGAGAGCCTATCTTTGATTCGATTTGATATGATGTGCTATTTTTTTTAATATTTTTTTATTCCCCGAAGTGAATGGTACAAAGAACATATTTTTTATTTCTCGAAGTGAATGAAATAAAGCACGTATTAAAATGTGCATAATTATGCATATTTTCCCATTTTAAATGCAAGAGAATAATATGAGTACTATATCCGGAAGTACTAATATCACAGAAAGCTCCGACTGAGCAAATATGTCATTTTACAAATGAGACTTTATCTCATATTTACTGTGACACTCTCGTCCCGGGTTAGGAGACGGGAGTGCCGACCGGATATTCAACTCGTAATTAAACCGAACTTGTATTCATTGTTAGATCATTTCAATTATTTGTGCGATAATTCAAGACAATTAAACGTAATACTTATAAATTTTGAGGCCAATTTAAAACTTTTCTATACTTATACAATTTATCATTTCGATTCTTAAATTCTATTTGTTCGTCAATCATGATCTCAATTGATCTTGATCTAAACCTCTAACCAAATTTTATTCATTTAGTCATCATTAATATTATCTTTTTGATCAAGCAATTTCTCACCTTTCATGTTTGACCCAAAATAGTTAGGGGTATCGATACCCCTTATAGGGAGGTATCGGAACAGGGGTATCGAATCCTAGTTCGATACAAGTTGCCTACGTTGACTCGTTGACCAAGGCTGAATAGTCTGGTTTGATACTGATATCAATGCAATTTTGTTACTAAAAGCTTCAATATCGAACCAGGTATCGATACTGGCCTAACTTGATGACTCAAGGCTTAAAGCTATGGTAGCCTGATTCGATATTGATATCGAACCAGGAAGCCTACATGAAGGCTTGGTATCGAACCAAGCATCGATGCAATTTCCCCACTGTCAAGGATGGTATCAATACCCATGTAAATGGTATCGATACCCCCGCCCCCAATTGACAGGTTTCAAGTTGTTTAAACACTTAGATACAAATCAAAGGACCATCTACATGGTCTCAAATTATCCCTAGTCCTTAAGGGTAAATTTTAACATGTCTAGGTAGTAAGTATCAACCTATCCATTCTACCTATTGACCGATTCATTGTACATACCTACATCCATACCAATCTACTTTACCATCACTATGGTCACTAGTTTAACCATAACTTAGTCTTATGGTCTTCATGTTAGACCACATAGCTCATCACTTGCATGACAATTCACAATACGTTAGCTAAGGTTTCATGGGCAATCCCAACTACACCAAAGAGTTAGCCTAATCATGATTTGCCTTATGGCTTACAAACTAAGTCAATTAACAAGCCATATATATATATAAACCATGGGACAAGCCCTCAATGTATAAGCTAAACAAAACATGCTCACTAATGCCACCATGAACTAGAAGTCAATCAAAATACAAAATACCATACTTTAGCTTGCTTGATGTCCTTTCTTACGATCAATCCCAATTTAGCTCTTTGGCTCGTAAACCTATTGTTTTGGGAAGGAGGAAACAACGAGTAGTAAGTACTATGAAGTACTTAGTGAGGCGGTCCTAGTCTAACCATATTAGACATAAAACATATAACAAATGGCATGCTTATATCAAACACTATGTCAAGTTCATGGCAATAAATGAGGCATACTTCAATTAAGCAATAAGTTAAGTCATGGCATTAACATTAATCAATATGTAGTTATCATGCTCCTCATGTCAATCATAAGTCTAACAAATTATTCAATTTCATGATCTATATGCTCAAACCTTAACAAACATATATTCGATGCATGCTATTCATTAGTCAATTCTCATTTCTCAAGCTTTCATTAAACGATTCATATCAAGGGCTACACTTAGCCATGTGTTCATTTCCAATGCCAATAACCATTTCACATTCAAGTGCTACTCATATCAACATTTGCATTTCAATAAATCTATGACATATCATGGTCATGCTCCAATGTTTCATAAGCAAGTGTATGGACATAAAGTTTACATTTAAACATTAGTTTTCCATTTTAGTTTCGTGCATTGCCTTGGTATAGTTAGACAAGGTAAGCGAGTCAACAAGAGTGTCACGAAGACACTAGCAAGAGTACCACAAAGGTACTAACAAGAGTATCATAAAGATACTAATAAGAGATACCCAAGGGATTTAACAATGGTGACTAACCACCAATCAATGGTACCTATAGTACCGAACAAGAGTACCGAAGTACTAAACAAGAGTGCCGAAACACTAAACAATGAGCTCAGACTCTAGGCATGTCGTACTACCTATGACCAACTATCGACCAAGGCTCAATAACATTTACTTATCTAATTGATCATTCGATTCATATTTACCAAGTTTATGTCATTAAGAGTAAGTATCCAAGACATGTTATCAAGCAATGCATTATATCATATCACGAGTAATAGGCAAATCAAGTTATCAACAATTGATCATGTCACCAATAACATGCTCTATTCATGATTCGCATACTTGGCATTCATTGTCGCGTGCCATACTTACCTCGACATTTCCGAGTTATGCATATGTGTTAAGCGAATTTAAATAATTAATAAAATTTATAAATAATAAAATATTTAAAAATATATATAAAAAAATCAAAAAAAAAATGAAAAAAACAGAGTAAGAAACGTGAGGAGTTTCGGTTGCTGGAATTGAGGGATTAGGTGAGGGATTTGTGGCCGGATTGTTAGGGATTAGATTAGTTGGGATTAGGTTGAGATTTTATAGGGAATTCGGTAGAGTTTGAATGGATTAGGGTTTTTAGATCTGAATCCCTTTAAAAGGGATTCATTTGAACCGATTTAGGGGGAAAGACTGGAAATCGGCAACTGTAGTGTTGGGTTTGTCGTCGGAATCAAGGAGAGCAATTGACAGAGGCGGATTGATTTAGGTGAATTCGAAAACCCTTTCTTTTTCCTTTTGCTTATTTCGGTTGGCTTAGGGTGTGTTCTTGTGATTTCCGGTATTTAGGGTTGATTTTCGATCGTTTTTAGGGTTTTAGATGGAAGAAAACCTGTTTTTAGATGGTTTTAGCCTTCTTTAGGGTTTTCGAAGGCTTCGATGGCATCGGAGGTGGTCGTCGGAGGGGGAAAAACGTTCACCAGAGCATTCTGGACGACGGCTGGCGAACTCACCGGAGCGGCACCGGACGGTGGCAAGACGGATCCAGCGGTGGCATGTACGGCAATTAGTGGCCGTGTTCTTCATGTTCTTCATGAACATGAAGAACACTCATGTTGTTCTTGGATAAGAACCTCGTTTGATCCGTTTTTGAGGGGATTTCTGGGCTTGGGGGTGTTAATCTCAGAGATAATCCTAAGGTAGTGAGTCGGGCCGAGTTGGTTTTAGTCCAAATGGCCGAGCCAACTCGGTACTTGGGGGTTTTGTTATAACATGAAACGCTGTCGTTTTGGCAGCCGGGTCGAGCGGGTCGATTCTGGGTTAACCCGGATCCGCGTCTTTTTAGAACTAAAGGGATAATTTACCCCCTAGTCCTCCCTAGTTTGAGCTATCATTCAATTTAGTCCCTAGAACCTTCAATTAGGTCCCTAAAACTTTAGTTTTCACCCAATTAGGTCCCTAAACCCCTAATTAAACCCCTAGGATTAAAATTAATTAATTTTAGACTTTAATTAGGATAAAAAATTAATTTTAAGACTTAAAAATTTATTAATTAGATTCTAAAATAGAATTTAATTTAATTTTTAAGATAATTTAAAATTAATTTAACCTAGTTAGATATAATTTAAGATTAATTTGACCCCTAGAACCTAAAAATTAGACTATAAATAGGTTCAATTTAATTCTTAAAATTTAGAAAATAATTTTAATTAATTATTTTAATTAATTTTAATTAATTTCTAAAGATAAGATTTAAAATTAATTATGTCTAATTAGCCCAAGTTTCATCAAACTAGACTTTAATTAGGTTTAATTAAATTCTTACAATTGAGAAATAATTTTAATTAAGTCTTTTAATTAATCTTAATTTTCTAAGAGAAGATTTAAAAATTAACCTAATTGAGTTTAATCCAACCCTAATCGAACTTTAAAACTTAAAATCCATTCAAGTTAGGTTTTAATTAGGATTAATTAAGTTTAGAGTTAGGGAAATTTAATTAATTAATTTAATTAAAAAATTTCTAAAATTTAAAATTAATTATACACTTAATTAAATCTAATCCATCTTTTGAAGTTTGAATTCTAGTCTCTTTTTATCTTTACAAATGCAAGTCCCTTTTGTACTCATTTATGAGGACAATTTTGATGTAATTTGTACTCCCATGTTCTAAATAAAAATATCAAGTTCCTTTTATCTTGTTTGTTTATTTTATTTATGTTTTTTTTGCATGGCATATTTTTAGGAAGATCACTTAATAAACATTTAGTTAATTAATTTAGAGCCCTCTAGGACTAGTTGCTTTAATTAATTAATTAAATAGGGAGATAATTAGTAAATAATGGTATTTGAATCTTATATCTCGGATACACTAAAGAGGCTGATGTTTTGATATACCATTATGTTGGCCTAAAGGGTGTACCTTGGTATCGAATTGATGTGCTATTAAAACCTAGAATTTTGATAAAATAACCTAGGCTTAATATTAAATAAAATTGATAGGTAAACAACTAGCGACATTAGTAACTTAGGTTTTAAACACTTAATTAATGGAGCCTTTGTAGGATTAGAACTTAAAATGAACAAGATAAAAACGGTCATGCATTTTATTTTAACCTTTTGAGGCGGAAGTTGTATTCCTTTGAATTTGGGTGAGGTTTCCTATCTAGAGGACGTCTCGTTCAACCCAAGTTTAAAGGTAATGTAATTTTTAAATTAAAAGGATATCCTCAATTCAAATAATGTTTGATTAACAATGGAGAATTAAATTAATATCTATCTTCAAAATATCAAAATACCACGTGAAATTAATAAGGTACCAATTTTTTGGGCGTTTGTAAGGGTCGTCCTTCCACGTAATCGACTCCCGAACCCAAAAGTTTTTAAAAGAATCTGTGGTTTGTTTTATGGTATCTGACCTAACAAAGTGGCTGGTGGCGACTCCAAATCATTTTAAAAATGAAATTATATATATTTTCCCTAAAATTTGGGTTTTTCAAGACTAAAAGGGATAAAGTTCAGATTTTTCAAAACTAATCGTCAAGCTATTTTCACCTAAATTCGTGTTTTTAAAGATATCGCGACAGCTTGGCGACTCCGCTTGGACTTATAAAAATTATTTTTTGTGAGTCAGGCCTACCTTTTTTAAATTTTACGTGGCATTTCGGCATTTTGAAGATAGATATTAACTTAATTCTTTATTGTTAAATAAACATTTCGGCTATATCTTATCATTCATGCATAAGCTCTCGACCCGAGCTTTTACCCTTAAGTGGGAGTTAGATATTATCCGACATGATGCTCTCCAACTCCGAGTTTCGGATTTGTCTCTACTTTCGGTATACTAACCTTACGCATCGTGGGGTCTTCACCTCCGTTGTAAGGGACCTATACCACCGAATCGATGTTTTATCGTCGTAGTAGACATTAATGACAGTTCGAGAATCCAGTGTCTAGACCAAAAACTGTATGTAGAGTAGAAACCTACCCCTTCTAGAGCCAGACAAGGACCATAATATAAGGCGGTATGCTGCCAAAATGCCGCCAAACTTAGGATTTCTTTGTTAACATGTTCTCTGGTTATTTTATGCAATTTAACATGCTCTCTGGTTATTCTACGCAATTTAGCCTGTTCTCTGGTTATTTTTCTTTGCATTTTAAATTGCTCTATGGTTATTTTTCAAGCACCTTTATTATCTTGTTTTATCTTTGTATTTATCCTACTAACACATTTTCTTTCTGTTTTCGTTTTTTGATCCTTTTATGCATTTCATATTTGCTTGGCATATCATTTGCATGGGTATTAATTCGGGAAACAGTAAAGTTAGAAGTATCCAAAAATGTCATAAGGGATCATTATAGGAGAAGATAATACAGAAGTCTGGACATGGTTAGAAGCAGTTCAGCATGAGAAAGGTGATAGCTTGCCGTCAAGAGGAGGAACGTGGAAGACCAAGTAAGAAGCAGCACAGCGTACCATTCAGAATCAGAATAATGAGTTGGTCAACTTCAAAGGTCAGAAGCGTCGCATCTTATAAACAGATATTGTCGAGAGAAGCTACAACTCTTCTGAAGCAGTCGAACATCGAGCAAGAGCATGGAGAAGCTATCGTACGCCTGCTACATGAGTTGACCAATTTGGGGATTAGGGCTAGCAATTTTCTGTAGATTATCTTTAATTTGTAGTGAATCCTTTTTGGACAAACGGATATTTTTAAGAAATTGTTTTTTGAATTTAATACTCTCTTGCATTAATGTATTATAAAGTAGATTTATATTTAGGTTGTTGTACATAATTGTTCTGATTTCTATTTCTATTTTTTTTTGCATCATCTTAACATGTTGATATTTTTGCATCACATCGCATAAAGGTATTGATCCAAAAGTGATTATCGAGATAGAAGGCGATCATAACAGTTAAAGTGATTTGTAGGTCAAAGACGAGGTTGAGTCAGAGCTTGAGAAGGATGGACAATTTACCTGAAAATTACTCATTAGGCTCTAGAGACGTTGAAATGCAAGAGTTAGAAAGACAGATGAGTGAGTTGAAGACCATGATAATGAATATGACTAAAGGAAAGAGGCACATGGAAAAGAAAGAAGAGTCGAAAAAGAATCAGTACACATACAAACCACCACTTATAATTGGTGTGAACAAGCCAACCGAAAATGTACCAGACCTAAAACCTGAGAAAGTCACAACGGTCCATGGAAAATCAAAAATGAAAGGAGTGTTCCGCCCGATAAAGTCAGTCGAACATCTAGAGAAAAGTTCAGGTTCCAAGATCCTTTTTCCTAGTTCTCAGAAGACAGAAAGTTGCAAGAATCGGTTTGACCCAATTCCCATTTCATACAAAGAATTATATCCTCAGTTGCTAGAAGCTCGGTTAATAACTCCGTATTTTATCCCACCATTACAACCGCCGTACCCGAAATGGTATGATGTCGATGCTCATTGTGAATTTCATGATGGAGTACGAGGACACTCAATTGAAAATTGCATAGCTTGAAACGTAAAGTTCAGGGTCTGTTGAAATGCGAGAAATTAAAGTTTGAAGGAAAGAGTCAACCTAGTTCAGGGGGCAGACATGACGTCCGAGGTGAAAATATTTCGAAGAAACAACATCAGTCCGAGTACGAAGTTCAGGTAATTAGGTTGATACAAGAGAGAGATAACTTGGAAGTAGAGTTACAAACCTTGCGATCAGATTACCAAGATCTCGCTAAGGATGTTAAGAATGAATGTGTAGAAAGTGAAGAAAAACAACGTGTCCAGCTACGGGGTTTAAGGGTAAAGTCACAAGAAACAGATGATGACATAAAAGCTGCAGCACGAGAGATGGCTCAAGAAATAGCAAGTTTAGCGGATATGGCGGCAGAATTGAGTCAAAACATCAATCCGGCGATAGATCACAATGAGAAGTTAGCAGGGTTCTTAGAGAAAGTTAAGAAATTAGGGGTTAAGACACGCAAATATCTTTAGTATTTGATATTAGATGTAGCAAATCTTTTTACCTGAAATGAAAGTTATTCTACGATGATCACTCTTGGGATCAATACTTTATTGCATTCATGCATATGTTTATTTTATATCATGCCATTATTATTTATCAACATTGCATTAGCATACATGAATCTAAGGTGATTGAGGGTTCCGATGACAGTTGCCATACATTAATAAAAGTTCGAGATCATGGATGAGAACATGAGAGAAGTTGCAAGTATCCAAGAAAGATTGCAAGAGCATATGACAAAGCCTCAACCAAAAGCAAATGATCAAATCCCGAAGCCATATCTAACTATCTACCCGGGAGTATCAAGTTCAAGCATGAGTACGTTTTCCTTAGAACGTGTTGATCAATTGACAAATATGTGTACAGAGCTCCAAAAGAAAATTGAGGCAAGTAAAAAAGGAGTGGACTCCGAGTTTAGTGCAAGGGACTTTTGTCTGGTCCCTGATTTGGTTATTCCACCAAAATTCAAGATCCTTGTTTTTGAGAAGTATGATGGGTCTAGTTGTCCTAAAATTCACTTGACGATGTACTGTCGAAAAATGGAAGGATATCTGGATAATGACCAAATGATGATTCACTACTTTCATGATAGCTTGACAGGGCCTGCTGCAATATGGTACAACAGATTGAGTCGAGAGCAGATTCGAACATGGGTTGATTTGGCGAAAGAATTCTTGGGGCAATACAAGTATGTCATAGACTTGGCTCCAGATCGTCGGACTTTACAGAATATGAAAATGAAAGATGATGAGAGCTTTAAGGACTATGCATTGAGATGGAGGATGATAGCATCTCAGGTGCAACCAACCATGATAGAAAAGGAAATGTCTGAAATGTTTCATCAGACCTTGCCGTCTCCTTTCTTCGATAAAATGCTTACGAATTCAAGAGACAACTTTAATGATTTTATGGCCCTTAGTGGAGTAATAGAAGTTGCAATCCAACAAGGGAAAATTGAACCCAGGCTCAAAAGTTCCACAGAAGATAAGAAGCTGAAAGAGGTAAATGAGTGTAGTGTTCAAAGATCCCGAAGTCGTAAAAGAGAAAGATCACCCAGTTCTTTAGGGCGGTAACAAAAGATCCCCCTGAAAAATGCAGATCGAGAGATATTTGGAATGCCCATTGCCGATTTATTTCCTTATCTTGTTGAAACTCAATATATTACTCCCAAGCCAATGAAGAAAACGCCAAGCCCTTTCACTCAAAGCTATGATCCCAATAATGTTTGTGAGTTTCATATAGTATTACCAGGTCATGCTACTGATAAATGTAGATCTTTGTTGGAAGAAATCAAGAAACTGATTGATAAAAGAATTTTGACAAAGGAGTTGGTGCAACAATGTAAGACCAAAGAAAATGTTCAAGATGATATGCCCGTTGAAGATTTAGAGCGTCAGGATTAGCTTTTCTAAGATTATTTAGAGCTATGAAAAATCTGCCTTGTTCATGTCTAAACGTCAAGAAAAAGGGTGTTTTTGGGATCATTGCGGAGTAATTGCCTTGAATCATCCCAGTTGCTTTTGCCTACGAGCATTGGGTGTCTTTTGTAAGAGAGTTATTTTAATTCATTTGTCTATGATGCTTGTTTCATATGTGTTTTTCTCAAGTGGCAAGCATGTTATATTCTTTGATTCATTGATTCTTTAAATTTATATTTTTTTGATTCTTTGATCCTTTGTTATGGGCTAATTTTTGATTACCCATACATATATCACTGATTTCATTCTTTCAGGTATTGAATATCAATTGCAGAATTGATATTAATTCAAATTCGGAGATCAACTTCACCAATGTGAATCTTATTTAGGCCAAAAGGAAGACATTAATGAGTGTTCAGGAATCACAGGAAAATCCTAGATAAATTTTGAGTGAGTTTCCTCTCAAGCATTATTGAATAAAGTCCTTGAATGAAGTGATAACTCAAAACATCGTCCAACTAAAGTCTGCTTTTCTTCAAAGGTATCCAAGTATGGGATGATATTTGGCATTCCTTGATATCCCTTCTCAAAGAAAGAAAATAAAAAATTTCATTTGTTGTCCCCTTTGAGCCTAATACTGCTTTTCTTTTGATTCAACCCAAATCAAGGATCACCCCTACGCTGGGGGCAAAAGAGGATGAAAATGTGTTTCAAAGTGAAATATGCTTGGTTGTGATGCCTTGTGAACCAGTGGCAGAAAATAAAAGTAAAATACAAAACCAAGAAAAAGAAGCCAAATTCAAATTGTTGGCACAAAAGACGAACATAAAGTTCAGTGAAATATTTTGATGAGATGAACCACTGGAAAAAGAAGTGGTGAAAAGTAAATGACCTCTAGGGTGAAACCCCCCAAAAAAGGTCAACCTAAAGTGACCCGCAAAGGAAAAAGTATTTCATCAGAGCATGTTCAGATTAGTACGACAATGATCCTTGATTTTATCACCCTTGAATTATTTGAGCCTATATATACTTTCTTTGGTAACCATAAATCATAGCCCACATTACAAACCATAAAAGACCATTTTGACCATATACGGGTATTCGAACAAGGAGAGTTAGTCTTCAGAATATATCCCGCTTACCAGGGTTAACCTTTCTTCAAGGATTTTTAGTCTTCTAATGCTTGATCGAGATCATAAAAGAGAGGAAAATTGGGTATGATGAGCTAGTGAGAAAAAGAGTGCCACCTAAACGGGGTAGAATTAGAAAAATGGGAATGTTTCTCCTGAAAGTCTAATAAATTGGAAAATGGTCACATTAGAGTTGATCTTTGCAAATTTGTTCGAAGGCTTTGTTGCACTTGATATTTAGAGGCCTAATTTTTTGTTTTTGTTTGCCATGACAATCATTTTTTTTTCAATGTTTTCAAAATATTATTTTGAGCATTTTTGCTTATCGCTTAACGAGCATCTTGCAGATAAATTGATTAGATACAAAAAGCAAAGGATTTCATGGGAATTACTATGATGTAATTAATCCTTTAAGCGCAGGCAGAACAAGAGATGAATGATGAATGGTATGACGATGAACAAATGAAGCTTTGAAATGTCAAAATATCTAACAAC
The DNA here is from genome assembly GCA_035048815.1 of Abelmoschus esculentus. Lineage (NCBI taxonomy): Eukaryota > Viridiplantae > Streptophyta > Magnoliopsida > Malvales > Malvaceae > Abelmoschus > Abelmoschus esculentus. The sequence goes on along the minus strand of JAUCBN010000007.1, from coordinate 10,942,165 downwards.
GAAGATGATGCAAGTAAACATGGGGCAATTACATACAGACTGTAGTCATTACCGAGTTTCATAGTTATAATGATGAATATTAGTCCAGCTTGGTGAAAGTTCATGGACTAGAAAAGGTTAGGGACCAGGAGAAAATTCAGGGACCTATGATATTTTGCACACCCTAAATGATGAAAGTGGGGCAAACTCAGCATGATAAAAGATCAACAAAGCGTTATTGCATGTGAGATTTCAAATCAGAATGGACAAGGGAGGTACAGAGTTCATGAACTTATTGCTTCGAGAAGCTAATAGCCCATGAAATGTGGGGCAGAATCCTAACTGATTGGAAAATCAATGATGTTAATGTCAAATAGAGCTCAAAAAGATCAGGCAGAGTACAAAGTTGTTGATGTGAGATGTCGTCATGACAGAAGAAGGTTTAATGAAGAAGACCAGTGTACATTCAAGTGTCCCTCAATGACCACGGTTCATGCATCATATGGTTAGGCATCCATAGGGTAAAACATGCTAACATGCATTCAAAATATTTTTGGTTAATTTTAACAGGAATTTGCAAGATTAACAAAAACAATCCAAATCAGGACAAGCAAAAATATCAAAGGAAGGAAATTTGAAAACAACCATGTTAGAAGGTCGGCAGAGACCAATACAGATTTCTATTTGAGGAGAAAGATCTCAACAAAGAAGATGAAGTTAAGAAAGATTTTCCTCTTGAAGATGCGGATTTCAAAAAAATCTTTATTTACCAGATGCTTGAGGAAATTCAAAAAAAAAAGAACAACTTCAGATTCCAAGATTTGTTTGAAGGAATTCAACAGATAAGAACAACTTTAAACTTTGGAGGAGTCAAATGAGAGGAACAACTCCAGATTCAATATTAAAAAACGTCAAATTTCATGACTTGATGTCAGTCTGAAGAATTTTGTAATAAGAAGAACAACTTCAGACTCTTCAGTGGAGATGAAGAATTTCATAATAAGAAGAACTGCTCCATATTCCATTGTTAAATCCTCTGGGTCATCAGTAAGTCCTCCGGGCATGATATTAAATCCTTCGGGTCATCATTAAGTCCTCCGGGCATGATGTTAAGTCCTCCAGGCCATCACCTACAGGAGTGATGATATCGTTTGTACAATCAAGGAGGCAATACGATCCTAAATCATCTAGGTCATCATTAAGTCCTCCGGGCATGATATTAAGTCCCCCGGGCCATCACCTTCAGGAGTGATGATATCGTTTGCACAATCAAGGAGACAATACGATCCTAAATCCTCCGGGTCATCAGTAAGTCCTCCGGGCATGATGTTAAATCCTCCGGATCATCATTAAGTCCTCCGGGTATGATGTTAAGTCTGAAGAATTTCGTAATAAGAAGAACAACTTCAGACCCTGGAGAATTTCATAATAAGAAGAATAACTACAGGTCCCCGGAGATGAGGAATTTCGTAATAAGAAGAATAGCCTTGAGCTCCATCACTTGATAAGTTTGAAGAATTTTATCTGAAGAATTTTGTAATAAGAAGAACAACTTCAGACCCTGGAGAATTTCGTAATAAGAAGAATAGCTCTAGTTATTCCAAAGACGAAAAGTTTCGAAAAGAAGAACAACCTCGAGTTGTGTCACAAGGTTTCGCTTGAAGAATTTCGCAATGAGAAGAACAACTTCAAGCTTTAGGGCTTTAATAAAATTTGTGTTTTTCAGTCTTTGCCCATCTCCTGCTTCGCAGCATTGAGCAAAGAGGGGCAGCTGTCAACACAAATTTAAATAATTAATAAAATTTATAAATAATAAAATATTTAAATATATATATATAAAAAATAAAAAAAAACAGAGTAAAAAACGTGAAGAGTTTCGGTTGCTGGAATTGAGGGATTAGGTGAGGGATTTGTGGCCGGATTGTTAGGGATTAGGTTGAGATTTTATAGGGATTTTGGTAAAGTTTAAATGGATTAGGGTTTTTAGATCTGAATCCCTTTAAAAGGGATTCATTTGAACCGATTTAGCAGGGAAAAGACTGGAAATCGGCAAGTGCAGTAGTGGGTTTGTCGTCGGAATCAGGGAGAGCAATCGGCAGAGGCGGATTGAATTAGGTGAATTCGAAAACCCTTTCTTTTTCCTTTTGCTTATTTCGGTTGGCTTAGGGTGTGTTCTTGTGATTTCCAGCATTTAGGGTTGATTTTCGATCGTTTTTAGGGTTTTAGATGGAAGAAAATCTGTTTTTAGATGGTTTTAGCCTTCTTTAGGGTTTTCGACGGCTTCGACGGCATCAGAGGTGGTCGTCGGAGGGGGAAAAACGTTCACCGGATTATTCTGGACGACGGCCGGCGAACTCGCCGGAGCAGCACCGGACGGTGGCAAGACGGATCCAGTGGTGGCACGCACGGCAGTTAGTGGCCGTGTTCTTCATGTTCTTCATGAACATGAAGAACACTCATGTTGTTCTTGGATAAGAACCTTGTTTGATCCGTTTTTGAGGGGATTTTTGGGCTTGGGGGTGTTAATCTCAGAGAGAGTCCTAAGGTAGTGAGTCGGGCCGAGTTGGTCTTGGTCCAAATGGCTGAGCCAACTCGGCACTTGAGGGTTTTGTTATAACATAAAACGTTGTCGTTTTGGCAGTCGGGTCGAGCGGGTCGGGTCTGGGTTAACAAGGATCCGCATCTTTTTAGAACTAAAGGGATAATTTACCCCCTAGTCCTCCCTAGTTTGAGCTGTCATTCAATTTAGTCCCTAGAACCTTCAATTAGGTCCCTAAAACTTTAGTTTTCACCCAATTAGGTCCCTAAACCCCTAATTAAACCCCTAGGATTAAAATTAATTAATTTTAGACTTTAATTAGGATAAAAAATTAATTTTAATACTTAAAAATTTATTAATTAGATTCTAAAATAGAATTTAATTTAATTTTTAAGATAATTTAAAATTAATTTAATCTACTTAGATCTAATTTAAGATTAATTTGAACCCTAGAACCTAAAAATTAGACTTTAATTAGGTTCAATTTAATTCTTAAAATTTAGGAAATAATTTTAATTAATTATTTTAATTAATTTTAATTAATTTCTAAAGATAAGATTTAAAATTAATTATGTCTAATTAGCCCAAGTTTCACCAAACTAGACTTTAATTAGGTTTAATTAAATTCTTACAATTGAGAAATTATTTTAATTAAGTCTCTTAATTAATCTTAATTTTCTAAGAGAAGATTTAAAAATTAACCTAATTGAGTTTAATTCAACCCTAATCGAACTTTAAAACTTAAAATCCATTCAAGTTAGGTTTTAATTAGGATTAATTAAGTTTAGAGTTAGGGAAATTTAATTAATTAATTTAATTAAAAAATTTCTAAACTTTAAAATTAATTATACACTTAATTAAATCTAATCCATCTTTTGAAGTTTGAATTCTAGTCCCTTTTTATCTTTACCAATGCAAGTCTCTTTTGTACTCACTTATGAGGACAATTTTGATATAATTTGTACTCTCATGTTCTAAATAAAATATCAAGTTCCTTTTATCTTGTTTGTTTATTTTATTTATATTTTTTTTTACATGGCACATTTTTAGGAAGATCACTTAATAAACATTTAGTTAATTAATTTAGAGCCCTCTAGGACTAGTTGCTTTAATTAATTAATTAATTAATTAAATATGGAGATAATTAGTAAATAATGGTATTTGAATGACACTTCTAACATGATATCAACACTTCAAAATCCAATCTACAACAACCTACAAGATTTAATGGCACACATTTGATATTTATAAATTTTCCCCCAAATTTCAAGCTTCCCTCACTTAAAGTTCATGCTTCAATAACTAAACTCCAAATAACATAATCCTTAATTTGAGTTTCTATCTACCAATTTAACTTAAAATCATTTTAGAATAATCAAAACCCAAAGTTTAAAACCCTAAAATTTTTGATTTAGGGAAAGATGAACTTACCAAGCCAATCGAGTATAATTTCTTAATCGAATCTCTCTTCTATGCAAAGCCTTTAAGCTAACTTCCATAAACTCCCATGGAAACCTTCCTCTTTTCTATTATTTTGTGTTTCTATCGTAAAAATGACGGAGGGGGAGAAAGAAAATTTGTTGATTTTGTTTACTCAATTAATGGGTGCAAAATGACCATTTTGCCCCTCGCTTAAGCTTTTAAGCAATTATGTGTCCAAGGGCAATTAGGGAAAGTTGGGAATTTAGCATGCATTCCACTAATTTTCCATTTAGTTCAATTTGATCCTTGTTCTAATTTCATTAACATATGATTCGACTTAATTTATTAATTACTCGAATCATTCTACTAACCCGGTTTTAAGGTGTTACAATTCTCCCCTCCTTAAAAAGAAATTTGCCCTCGAATTTACCTAAAGGGAACAATTGTGGATATTAGGATTTCATTATGTCTTCAGGTTCCCAGGTAGCTTCTTCCTTCATGTGATTCCTCCGAAGGACTTTCACTAAGGGGACATTCTTGTTTCGAAGCCTTTTAACTTCTCGATCAAGAATTTGGACTGGTTCTTCCTCATAAGATAAATCGGGATTCAATTCTAACTCTTTCAGTTCCAAAACATGCGAAGGGTCGGATTGGTACTTTCTTAGCATCGAGACATGAAAGACATTATGTATCTTATCAAATTCACTAAGGAGTGCAAGTCGATAGGCCATCAGGTCAATTCTTTCAATAATTTCAAAAGGTCCAATGAACCGAGGGCTAAGCTTTCCCCTTTTTCCGAATCAGAAGAGTTTCTTCCAAGGAGAAACTTTTAAGAAGACCTTTTCTTCCACATTGTGTTGAATATCTCTTCGTTTCAAATCTGCGTAAGTCTTTTGTCGGTCGAAGACTTGTTTTAGTCGATCATGGATAATTCGAATTTGTTCCTCAGTTTCTTGGATTATTTCGGGTCCAAAAACATTGTTCTCTCCCAATTCGGACCAATACAAAGGAGTTCTACATTTCCTTCCGTAAAAAGCTTCAAAGGGAGCCATTTGAATCGACGCCTTATAGCTATTATTGTAAGAAAATTCTACTAAGGGCAATGATATCTTCCAATTCTTTCCAAAATCTATGAAACAAGCTTGTAGCATATCCTTCAATACCTGTATCATTCTTTCGGATTGACCATCAGACTGCGGATGGAAGGCAGTGCTAAGATGCACTTTGGTCCCAAGAGCCTTTTGCAAAGACTTCTGCAATTGAGATGTGAAATTCGGATCCCTATCGGAAATGATCGATGTCGGTACACCATGTAATAAAATTACCTCTCGAATATACAACTCGACCAAGGTCTCCGAGTTCATGTTCTTTCGAACCGGAATGAAATGTGTAGACTTGGTGAGTCTATCTACAATCACCCCAATAGCATCATTCTTTCTCGGTGTGACTGGTAAACTGATAACAAAATCCATCGTTACTCGATCCTATTTCCATTCAGGCAATTCAATAGGCTAAAGTAGTCCAAAAGGAGCTCGATATTCAGTATTAACCTTTTGACACGTCAAACATCGGGATACAAAATCTGTGATGGCTGCTTTCATGCCAGGCCACCAGTATAAAGATTTTAGATCCTTATACAAATTAAAAAAACCAGGATGGATCGAGAATGAGCTTTGATGTGCTTCTTGTAAGATATCTTTTTTCAATTTCTCATTATTCGGAACACATATTCTATCTCTAAAATAGAGCAATCCATTCGAATTGAGAGAGAATTCGACATTAGCTTTCGAATCAAGCTTTGATGTAATAGCCTGAAGTTCAGAATCAGATTGTTGAAGATTTTTTATCCTCGAAATCAAATCAGATTGAACCTGGAGTTCAGACAAATATCCTTGCTTTTGACATACTCGAAGATGAGCATTAATCAAGTTTGAGGCCATGAAATGACACTTCCGATAACCAGAATTCACACTTAGAGAACTTGGCAAACAATTGACGTTCTCGAAGTGTCCGTAGGACAATTCGAAGGTGTTCTGAGTGTTCCTCCATGTTTTAAGAATACACCAAAATGTCATCAATAAAGACGACTACAAACTAGTCAAGATGAGGCTTGAACATTCGATTCATTAGATCCATGAATACTGCTGGGGCATTGGTCAGCCCAAATGGCATCACCAAGAATTCAAAATGGTCATATCGGGTTCTAAAAGCCGTCTTAGGAACATCTTCCTCTTTTACTCTCATCTGATAGTATCCCGATCAAAGATCAATCCGAGAGAATACCATAGCATTCTTGAGTTGATCAAATAGGTCTTCAATCCTAGGCAAAGGGTACTTGTTCTTGATGGTCACCCGATTTAATTATCGATAGTCAATACAAAGTCTCATTGTACCGTCTTTCTTCTTTACAAACAATACCGGAGCACCTCATGGCGATGAGCTAGGACGTATGAATCCTTTATCTTGTAGCTCTTGGAGTTTCTTTTTGAGTTCTTTTAATTCTATTGGTGCCATTTTTTAAGGAGAAATCGACACTGGATTAGTCCCAGGTTGGACTTCAATCCCAAACTCAACTTCTTTGGTCGGAGGAAGACTAGGAAGTTCTTCCAAAAAAACGTCGACAACTTCAGATGCCATTGGAATTTTCGGCAAACTGGAGTCATATTTATTTTGCATAACCATAGCGGCAAAAACCGAAGTTGGTTTCTTATCAATTAGGAGAATCAATTCCTTTCCCAAACCTCAAAGATAAAATCTTCGATTCTGATAGTCAATCCAAGCTTCATGTTTGGTCAACCAGTCTAACCCCAATATTAGGTCAAAGTCACATGAGGATAGCACAAATAGATCAATTTGAAAAGGGATATTTCGAATCGTGATCGGGGAATATTTACAAATGAGGTTAACATTCATTATTCCTCCTATTAGGTTTGATACTACGAGACCCTTATCAACATTTTCAGGGTCTAACTTAACCTTTACAAGCATTTTAGAACATAGAAAGAAATGAGTAGATCCTGAATCTATTAAAGCATACGCAGGGCTTAAATTTAATTCAATGGTACCTGTAATCACATCGGGAGACTCTTCTTCTTCTCTACCACGAACATGATCCATTCTAGCAGAAGCTCGAGATTCTTGACGAGGAGGGGCTGACTGACGGTCCTTTCCTCTACTTTGATTCCCATAATGGGACTGTCCTGGGCCCTTGTTTCAGTTCTGAGGTGGAGGGCTCTGTTAGGCACGAGACTGAGGTGTGCCTCTATTAGGATTTTGAGGGCAATCTCTAACAAAGTGGTCTGACCCACCACATGTATAACACAACATCATCTATAGTCGACAAGGACTAGCATGAAACTTCTGACAGAACTGACAAGCAAAAGCTTTTCCTGAATTCTCCGTGCTATGAACAGAGGTAACCGGGGCTGAAGGTCTATTTGCTGATTGAGGTCTTGGCACATAATTACTCTTGGATTCATTACGATAGGTTGAAGAACCCTTTTTCTGATGTTTGGCTCTCTTCACCTTCCAATCGGATCTATCTTCCCATTTAAGTTTCCTCTTATCATTATTTCCACCTTTTCTTTTTTCTAAAGTTCATCTTGGCTTCGGTAGCAATGGCCCGATTGACTAAAATCTGGAAATCAGTTATTCCCAAAGCAGTAACATGGGGCTCATCTCATCATTCAAACCATCAATGAACATTTGGCATTTTTGTTTCTCGGTTTTGATATACTCAGCTCCATATTTGCAGTACTTACAAAAGTCTACCACATATTGCTCAATAGGCCTATTAGCCTGCTTCAGGTACAAGAAACATCTCCTTCTTTCGGCTAGATATTGCTCACTGATATACTTCTTTTTGAACTCCTCTACAAAGAAGTCCCAAGTGATGGAGTCAGCGGGAGCAGTCAAGATTGTAGTTTCCCACCAACTTAAAGCTTCATCAGCTAGAAGCGATATCGCATATTCAAGCTTGTGCTCATCCGAGCACTGCAATTGTTTGGTCAGGATTTGGGTGGTCCTTTCTAACCACTGTTTAGGCTCTTCGAGCTTTTCCTCATTAACATCCGCGAAGGTAAAGGCTCGATAACGGGCAAGCTTCTCAATGGGTGCCCTACTTGGTACAGCATTAACAGGGGCGGGAGGACGATCTTCCCTCAGGTCAGACACTAACTGATCGAACATCCCTTTCATACTCAAGAGACATTCCCTCTGAATATCTTGTATAACCGGGGCTACCGACGCAGGGGCAACCTCTACCGGAGGTTGTTCTTGTTCTAGCGGAGGATTTTGTTCTATCCTCAAGCTTTCATTTTCATTAGACGAACCCTCGGGAATTTCATTTCCCAGGGCTAGTCTCGTATCAACCATACTACAAAAGAGAGACAAAATTTTATTCAATTATGCAAGAACAAAAGCAAGTACGATACAAAAACTCCTAGGTGGCATAATTCAATCCTATATGATGCATGCATATTTTTTTCGGTCCGAGAACCACATAACTGAAAGCTCTGATACTACTAAATGTGACACCCTCGCCCCGAGTTAGAAGACGAGAGCGTCAATCGAACATTCAACTCGTAATTAAACCAAACTTGTATTCATTTTTAGATCATTTCAATTATTTGTACGATAATTAAAGACAATTAAACGTAATACTTACCAATTCCGAGGCTAATTTAAAACTTTTCTATACTTATAAAATTTATCATTTCAATTCTTAAATTCCATTCATTCGTCAATCATGATCTCAATTGATCTTGATCTAAACCTCTAACCAAATTTTATTCATTTAGTCATCATTAATATTATTTTTTTGATCAAACAATTTCTCACCTTTCATGTTTGACCAGAAATAGCTACGGGTATCGATACCTCTTATAGGGAGGTATCGGAACAGGGGTATCGAACCCTAGTTCGAAACAGGTTGCCTACGTTGACTTGTTAACCAAGGCTGAGTAGTCTGGTTCGATACTGGTATCGATGCAATTTTGTTATTGGGAGCTCTAGTATCGAACCAGGTATCGATACTAGCCTACCTTGATGACTCAAGGCATAAGGTTGTGGTAGCCTGGTTCAATACTGATATCGAACTAGGAAGACTACATGAAGGCTTGGTATCGAACCAAGCATCGATGCAATTTCCCTATTGTTAAGGGTGATATCGGTACCCATGTAAATGGTATCGATACCCCCGCCCCCAATCGACAGGTTTCAAGTTGTTTAAACACTTAGACACAAATCAAAGGACCATCTACATGGTCTCAAATTATCCCTAATCCTTAAGGGAAAATTTTAACATGTTTAGGTAGCAAGTACCAACCTATCCATTCTACCTATTGACCGATTCATTGTACATATCTACATCCATACCAATCTACTTTACCATCACTATGGTCACTAGTTTAACCATAACTTAGTCTTATGGTCTACATGTTAGACCATATAGCTCATCACTTGCATGACAATTCACAATACGTTAGCTAAGGTTTCATGGGCAATCCCAACCATACCAAAGAGTTAGCCTAATCATGATTTGCCTTATGGCTTACAAACTAAGTCAATTAACCATACCAAAGAGTTAGCCTAATCATGAATTAACAAGCCCTCAGTGCATAAGCTAAAGAAAACATGCTCACTAATGCCACCATGAACTAGGAGTCAATCAAAATACAAAATACCATACTTTAGCTTGCTTGATATCCTTTCTTGCGATCAATCCCGATTTAGCTCCTTGGCTTGTAAACCTGTTGTTTTGGGAAGGAGGAAACAACGAGTGGTAAGTAATATGAAGTACTTAGTGAGGCGGTCCTAGTCTAACCATATTAGACATAAAACATATAACAAATGACATGCTTATATCAAATACTATGTCAAGTTCATGGCAATAAAGGAGGCATACTTCAATTAAGCAATAAGTTAAGTCATGGCATTAGCATTAATCAATATGCAGTTATCATGCTCCTCATGCCAATCATAAGTCTAACAAACTATTCAATTTCATGATCTATATGCTCAAACCTTAACAAGCATATATTCGATGCATGCTATTCATTAGTAAATTCTCATTTCTCAAGCTTTCATTAAACGATTCATATCAAAGGCTACACTTAGCCATGTGTTCATTTCCAATGCCAATAACCATTTCACATTCAAGTGCTACTCATATCAACATTTACATTTCAATAAATCTATAACATATCATGGTCATGCTCCAATGTTTCATAAGCAAGTGTATGGACATAAAGTTCACATTTAAATATTAGTTTTCCTTTTTAGTTTCGTGTATTGCCTTGGTATAGTTAGAAAGACATTTCTTATGCAATTTCGGCCAACCTTAATCCTATGGCTTCGAACCAAACCCGAACTTATTCTTTTAGATTTTTCCAGCATTTCTAACATGATATCAACACTTCAAAATCCAATCTACAGCAATCTACAAGATTTAATGGCACACATTTGATATTTATAAATTTTCCCCCAAATTTCAAGTTTCCCTCACTTAAAGTTCATGCTTCAATAATTAAACTCCAAGCAACATAATCCTTAAATTGAGTTTCTATCTACCCATTTAACTTAAAATCATTTTAGAATAATCAAAACCCAAAGTTCAAAACCCTAAAATTTTCGATTTAGGGAAAGATGAACTTACCAAGCTAATTGAATATAATTTCTTAATCGAATCTCTCTTCCATGCAAAGCCTTTAAGCTAACTTCCATAAACTCCCATGGAAACCTTCCTCTTTTCTATTCTTTTGTGTTTCTATCGTAAAAATGACGAAGGGGGAGAAAGAAAACTTGCTGATTTTGTTTACTCAATTAATGGGTGCAAAATGACCATTTTGCCCGTCGCTTAAGCTTTTAAGCAATTATGTGTCCAAGGGCAATCAGGGAAAGTTGGGAATTTAGCATACATTCCACTAATTTTCGATTTAGTTCAATTTGATTCTTGTTCTAATTTCATTAACATATGATTTGACTTAATTTATTAATTACTTGAATCATTCTACTAACCCGGTTTTAGGGTGTTACATTTACTGTGCATTATGCTCGTTGAGCAAATATGTTATTGTCAAATAGAATTTTATTCCATATTTACAGTATATTATACACGTCAAAGTCGCAAAGAGACATTGAGTTTTAAAGATATTTATAGAAATATAGAATATCAGTTAAAGGAATGATGATTATCTCAATATTACGAGTATAACTCAAGGCAATAATGAAATTTTGGCAAAATTACATGCACCGTCATCCATATTGTACTACATAAGAATTAGTACAAATTGAAGCTCATGCTATTGTAAACTAGATGTTTACTGATAATTTTATTCGGCATGACTGGTTAGACCATCTCGGTTCAATTATGATGCGAAAATTTGTTGACACTTTCATGTGGTCATTTATTGAAGAACTAAGATTTTCTTCATGGTAATATTTCACGTGATACTTGCTATGAAAACAATTTGATTATTCAATCATCAACATCTAAGATAGAGTGCTATTAATTTTCTGGAACAGATACAAGGTGATATATATAGGCTCGTACACTGTTCTTAAAGACCATATAGATATTTTATGATTTTTATCGATGCATCGACTAGATGGTTATGTGTATCCTTATTATTAAACTCGCAACTTGGTGTTTGCGGGGCTACTTGCTCAGTTGATAAAATTACAAGCACATTTTCTAGATTATTTTCTAAAGACAATCAGTCTTGATAATATTGATGACATGTAATTTTACATGTAGTATCACAAATTCGCATCAAGCCAACAAATGATCATAAGTTCTCTCCATTGTAAATGGTTTTTGGTCAAGAACCAAATATTTCTCATCTCAATTTTTTTGGGTGTGCGATATATATTCTAATTGCTCCACCACAACGCACAAAGATGAGTTTTGTTGGGAATATATATAAGAGCTTCTAATAGAGGATTTATTTACAATCCGATTCATTGACTATCATTTTAATGAGTCAATTTATCCAACATTAGGGGGAGAAAATAAATAGCTGGTGAAAGAAATAAGTTGGAATGAATTATCATTTTCTCTTTTTGATTCACGTAATACACAATGTGAACTATAAGTTCAATGGATAATTCATTTAGCAAATCAATTGCCAGATGATTTTGCTAACCTTAAAAGAGTGACTAAGTCACGTATACCAACTATGAATGCTCTGATTAAATTTGATGTCATGGAAGGAAAAACTCTAGTTGTTAATGAGTCTAACTTACGTTTAAAGCGTAGTAGACAAGTAAGTTACAAAGATAAGAGATCCTCGAAAAGGAAAATGAGCTATATTTTATGATGGTCTGATCGAGGAATCAATGATTATGAAAATCTCTAGAAGAGATTAAATGGTCTCCAACAAAGACATTGACATGTCTCAGGTACCTGACAATAAAGAGATCTCAATAGATTATATCATGTATGGTAATAAATGGAACTGAAATTAAATTGACGTCGTTAATATATTTGCATGCAATATAGCACTAGAAATTTTATTTGATGATGTGGACCATGAATTATTGTCAATTGGACAAAGAAATGATTGGCCAACATGAAAGAGACAATTGAGGCGAAACTAAAATCTCTTTTCAAAAAGAGAAGTATTTGGACCTATAGCCCGTATATTGAAATATGTAAAGCTCGTAGATATAAACGAGCCTTTGTGAGAAAGAGAAATCAAAAGGGAAAATCATGAGATATAAGCTCATTTGGTTGCACAAGGATTCTCACAAGGACATGAAATTGAATGAGGAAAATATATTTATCGATGGTGGATGCAATTACTTTTAGATATTCTGGCAATAATTAAAATGACTTAGTTTCGTCTAATGGATGTTGTTATATCTTATTTGTGTGAGCCTCTTGATAAAAAACATTTACATGAAGCTTCTAAAAGGATTTAGACTGCCAGAAACAGTTAATTCAAGTTCTCGAGAACATTATTTAACCATATTAAATATATCTTTTATGGATTGAAAGATTTAGGCGTATTTGATATAATCGCCTCATTGAATACTTATTAGCATAATGTTATATGAATTGTTTAATTTCCCCGAGCATTTTGATTAAGTGGATTAGTTCTGAATTTTTATTGTTGTCGATGATTTCAATATAGTTGAGACTCGTAAAGAGATCTCCTCAAATCCTTGTGCATCAATCGACATACAAAATAATATTGAAAGAGACTTTACATGAATAATATATATTCATTGATCAACCTTATGGTTGCTAGGTCTCTTAATGTAAACAAAGATTCTTTCTACCTCAAGAAAAGGGTAATGATATTCTTGGTCTAAAAGCACAATATATACATTATTTGATCTGGAAACATCGTATCTTAGCTGGTCTAAAAATATTATTTAAGTGCTACAAGATCATTTTACCTTTAAATAATTGTTATACATGAGACAAAGCCGAAATATGTGTTTGGCTAAACATATCCTGAAGATATGTGAATGTTTTTCACAAGATAAGCTGCAAGCTATCTTGTAAAGAGATAATACAAAAATTATATCTCAAGGTGGATATATCAAATGTGATATAACGAAACATATTTCTTCAAGTTTTGTCCCTCATATTTTTAGATGAATATTATTCAATGAATCATTTCAAGCAATGATTTGAAAGATTTATCCACTAGTGCATGATCTACTTCAACATTTGAAGATTGTATTCAATATTGAATTATGAAGATTCAAACATCTTATATGATATTTTCATGAGGGAGATTAAATACGAGTTGCACTCTTTTTCCCTTAACCGAGGTTTTGTCCCAATGGATTTTTCTGGTAAGGTTTTTAATGGGGCAACATGTTATGCGTATCAAAGATGTGTGTACTCTTTTTCCTTCACTAAGAATTTTTTTTCTCACGAGGTTTTTATCTTAGTAAGGTTTTAACTAGGTACATTATCTTCATGAATATCCAAGGGGGAGTGCTATGAATATATTTATTCATGATGGATATCCATATATTAAGTTAAAGTTTAATGGGCATTATTATTATGATTTAATACCCATTGGAATTAGGGTTTCTATATTATACCTATAAAATATAGACTTTTGGATAAAGTATTGTACACAACCCTACTTTGAGAATATAATAAAATCTCTCTTTATCTCTCATCTTTCTTCTTCTATTTTATTCTGTTCTTTACTTTGTTCGCAACGCATTTTACTTTTTCCACTATGAGATAATTATTATAAGATGAACCAAGGCTGGCGGTTAGTCAAATCAGTCAATCATCAAAGCCGATTTTTTTTATTTTATTATTTAAATAATTATATTAAAAAGGTTTTAAATTTGTTATAATCTCTGTTTTAAGTCATAAATAACAAGTAAGGGATATAATAATTTAGTTATAATATTTAATAGAAACATTTTTTAAATTTACTATAATTATGGTTTAATTTCTTTTAATAGTTATTATTAAAAGTTTAATTTTTTAATATTTATATTTAGGCCTTAATTTTTTTAATACCTATAACTAAATATTTAATTTTTTATAATATTTATTATTATAAATTTATTTTTAGTTTTTTAATATTTATCATTAAGAATTTAATTCTTTTAATACTTTTCATTTAAGATTATTTTTTATATTTGTTATTAGGGATATTCTCTTCCAAACCGGCCCAATATGAAAGGACTCGTTAGGCTTGGCTTGAATGGACTCTTTCGAAACAATCCATCATTCACTACAAGTTGGTGTAAATTACTTTGTTCAGATCAATATACCCTTTAGAACAGTACAACAAAAAACCCTTACCAACTATATTTCCCCATGGTTTCACCATTTTTGCAGCTTCCCCATTTCTTGTGAAGCTATGTGCAGCTCTGTGATGGTGAATGCTAAACCTGTGTGATGCGACAATCTACATTACGGATTTGAGCCAGTCACCGCTGTTGCTTTTGCAACCATGAGACATCCACTCAATTGATCTTGGGTTTTGGTCGTCTCGGCTTTAGCACAAGATAGAGTATCCCAAAAACAATCACAAAAGCCGGGATTGTCGTCGCGTCGAACTCTACATGCACTTTCCTGTCCTTTGTGCAATGAATCGGATGAAGAAGGGATATGGTAGCATTCACTTGATCAACAAACGCTTGGGATGCGTCCTCTAAGGTAGACAGCAATCTCATGGCATCTGCATATCTCAATTCACCGGTAATAGTTGATATCTGAAGAAGGAGAAAATGCATGTTATTACGTTAACAATCAGGGCTATTATAAGACGTAAAATGTGGTGTTAATTGAACTAATCGAATAAACTTATCGAAGATGACAATCAGCAAATTCACTCACTCTTCTCCATAAGCTGACAACATAATTATACTTCTTCACTAGATCACGTTCCTGCGATTGGAAGAGTTTAAAGGTTTTCTCAGCTGATATTGGTTAAGTCTCACCTTTGTAGCAACTCCGTTTTTACCGAATCCGGACTAAATACAATCTAAACACAAATCTTGATTCAAAAGACGAACACAATAAATGACAGCAAGATTGTGTGAGCATGTTATATGAGTAATGTATAGGTACAAGTATGATGTACTTTTCAATTATTGATTTGGCACAAGAAAAGGATACTTGTACGCTCCCGGAGTAGAAGGTGCACGGCTGAATTGACCAGTTTTATTGACTCGTCCAGAGTTGTGATAATGTAGCTCCGAGCAATTGTATCTGATTGAAATTTTGATACATGCCAACCTTGAGAAGTAATGGAGAATGGGCTGCATCCAACGGACCATATCCAATCCTGTAAAACATAAGCAACAAAGTTCGCGTAAATTATTTAGGATACCTGACTTCTCAAATGCTATCTATGTATGTATGTATGCCTTACACATACATGGAACTCACTTGCTGAGTCCGTCCATTTGATACAGTAAAAGCAAACAAACAAAATAGAAATTTGAAAGGTTGTCAACGAGATTAAAATAAAATGAAAAGTATAAGGATGAAAATAGAAATTTGAAAGGTTATCTACGCGATTAAATCACACCAAACCCGCTCATAATGGGAAAAAGAGCATTCAGACCATTATTCACTTGGTTTAGATTGTTAATGAAAAAAAAAGCCCAGGAGTGTTAAGGTTGACTGTGAGCATCAGTATTACTTAATCATAAGAAAATTTACAAATAAATATCGAAACCATCAAACCTCAATTGAAGTTCCATGAGCATGACTGTAGACAAACTGAAGAGGAAGTAAACCGGCCAGATGCTCCGAAACAGCAGCCAAAGCAGGTTTGATGGGCCTCCTGAAACCGGAAAAAAGAACATCAATGGTAAGACAAACAAGGTCAACACCCCAGGAATACGTTCTGATTGGACAATAATAACCATACAGAAATAATGATGAAAACCCATACTTCTTTTATTGGATGGAAAATAAAAAAGAAATGCCAGAAACACAAACCTCAAATTCCACAAAAGGGATTTTCCATTACACTGCAGATGGCTTTCCCAGGATGACGACTCTGATTGGACGACAATAACCATATCCGAAAGTGCCTTGGCCTGATAATGTTTGTCCACTAATAACGGTTCAGTATGAATGAACCAAAAGATAGGAACTTCAAGAGTGGACCGGCTATGAGCATGTGATCCTGAATTAAGAATGAAGTGCAATGTTAAATGGCAGAAGAGAACCGAAACCAACAATAGTTTAGTTAGGGTCCTGCAAGCGACAAAATTTGCACACAAGATATCATGATTTCACACAATCAATTCATATACTAACATCCACATTTATAGGCACAAGCATTTTGGAACAAAGGTTAACTTCAATAGTATTGATGTTCAATGGTTTAAATTCCAAAAACATAAAAACGATTAGAATTTAAATTGGAATTAGAGAAATGAAAATTTTAAAGGCTCAAAACTGGAATAATGACAGTGGCAAGATGTTTAAAAATGGAATGTTGAACAGTTAATTAGGAATAAAGGGACTAATAGTGTTCTCTTTCACACTTGTGAGATAAAGGAACAAATATTTCAAGGACTGGTAAATGATAGGCATATCTTAATCAAGGTTGTAAATTGCAGTCCTCAAGTGAATTTAGACAAAAATTTAAAGTCATATGCCAACTAACATAAGAGCAGACCTGAAAACAGACTTTCGAAAATAACTAGAAGCACAACCATCAGAAGAAAATAAAACTATTTCATCCTTTTCTTATGTCCTAGAGGCTAGAAGAAACAAATACTCAGACAGAATGGGGCTAAATTCGGGTTCAAGTACAGATAAAAGATATCAGTGTTATCAAGATCAAGAGCTTTTAGTTTTGCAGTGGGTGGTCATCAAATGAAAGCTCCAAAACCAAACGGATTTTGTTTTACCCAGCAAGCATTATGAAGACAGATCTGACCTTTCAGAGATCCCTGTTCATTCAGCCTCCGCAACTGATACTGGAGAATTGAAGAATCAATATAGGAACGGGTACTTTTCCTGTATGTTCCATTGACGAGCAAAAATGGGACAGCTGCTGCTCGTCGTGCCACAGAAAATGCCATTGCCAAAGCAGGATCCTCTGAAAGTGCTAGCCTATAATTTGCAAAACATATCAGTACAGTCAAATTTACAAGCCAAAAAGCTAATGATTAAGAAAAAAGATTTTGGTAGACTCTCTCATGGGTGAGGATATGGGATCTCAAACCTTATGTTGTACTTTTATGCAGAATGCAAGAATGCTAATCCGGGAATTAGACTGCTTAAGATTTTATTTTGTTTTTTTTTTCTTGTATTTGATAAGACTTAAGTCTGACAGTTACATTTTTTTAAGTTAGCATTGACCATTATTTTTGTGCGTGTTTATCGAGTATCAAGGATATTTTGCCATATTACAATTTGTTAGAAATTTCAGACAGTGTGCATTTGTAATTTAGAGTTTATTTTATCAAATTAATGTAAATTCCTTATAGATCAATTAGGACTAAAAAATAATATTTATTAATTTATTAATGTCCACTTCTAAGAATACGGAACTAATCTTAAATTAACTTTGAATTTACTTCCATTAATACCTTCCATGTAATACAAATAAAGAAACCATGGACCACATATATAACAAAAAACAACCATAGGTAACTTTTTAAGACGAGGTAGAGCGCAAAAGCAAAGAACAAAGAATAGTTCAGAATGCATACACATGCTGACTGAACATAACCTTCTGTGAAGGTATCAACAACGACGAAAGCCCATCCTGGAGGGCCTTAAGGTCCACTGGCAACCGTTTAATATGTTGAACTTTCTGTCACCATAAGAAAAGAAAAAGAAAATTTAATATTTTATCAGATAATCCTCGGAAACTTTCCTCATATGTCATACCTCCTTTGTAATGAAAAACAATTGATACGATATCTTCTCATAATAATGGAAAGCACCATCAGCAACTGAAGGAGATATGATGTGTCTCACAGATCCCCATAGGGTCGCACCAAGATGAGCAAGGAAAGTATCCCGAGCAACAGTGTAGTTTTGGAATTCCTGCACAGAAATAACTCAATTCCCCCAAAACTGCAATAGTTTGATTTCAAGAGAAATATAGTTTGAAGCAATGCGGTTATTATAGATGATCCCTACAAGTAGTAAAGAAAATGTTATACAGGCATTTTTTTTCCAAGGAATAAAGATACCTCAACAGTGTCACTAAACAAATTCCAGTTCTCCATCCGTTTTAAAGCATCTATAGCCTTCCTACGGTGGCTTTCATCATGCTCTTCATTTTCAAATGACCGAAGCTCGTCTTTCAAATCTCGCATTCTCTCGTCAAGCTCTGAAATCATAAATCTTGTAAGTGGAGAAACTTACCATGTATTTTTCATTAGGAACTTGCAGAATATAAAATTGCTTAGCACTTCAAATCTCACACATAAACAATAATAAAACTAAAAGGATATATTGATTATCTATAAAACAATTATCTTAGATGTCCCAGCCAGACAAATAAACAGACTTCAGACTATTTAATAAAACAAATATGTGAGGAACATTTAGCCAGTTAAAATCTCAAAGATATATTACACCCTTCAGACTATACACTGTTCCTATGTAACGAAAAAAGAAAAAAAAAGTGACTCAAGCAAAGATTCCATAACAAAAACATGAGATGACAATAAATATTCAATGTAATAAAACTAAACAAATTGGTATGCCTTAACACTAACCAACTATACTAAACACCTCTGTCGTTTTGACTCTTCATGTTCCTCAAACCATCTCTGCTAGATACATATTCAACACCTCAAAACTGGACACTAGAAGGAGGTATGACCCTCCAAATATAAGGAAAGCATAGGCTAATGTCCCTCGTCCAAGCAAAATACACACCATCAATCCCCTGGGAGCTTTCCCCAAAAGTTGAACTACAAATAGAAAATTAGATATGCAAAATAGAAATAACATGAATCGTACCATCACATAGTGCAAGCTTGATTTTCCTTCCCTTGCAATGCTTGAAAGCAAAAAGCTCATAGATATCAATCTCTGCTAGAAGAATATCAATTGCCTGATGATCCTTCTACAATATTAAATGCAGAGCAAATTAAAGCATGAAATATACATACGCCACCAAATTATACCTAGTAGAAAGTGAAGCACAAATGCATAGTATCATTGCTTCAATTGCAATGCATAAGCAAACATACATCACCAAATACAGAAAACTTTTCCTGAATTGCATCTTGCAAGCGATCTTCAGCTTCATCTTCAGAAATTTCTACTTGTCAAAGTGAGAACAAAATTAAATTCTGCTAGGGCTAAGAAGAACGACAACAATAAAGAAAAAGCAGTGTGAGATGAAAAGCACAATATTTTAAAATCTAGTGACATTTGACACGAGTTTATAAATATTTTACAGATCCTGGTTACTTAAGTCAGTTATCACAAAGATATCAAGCACAATAAGAATAAAAAATTGACTAAATTTCTGTAGCCATGATAAACAAATATATCAACATTGACAAGCAAAAATCCAAGTTAAAATAACTAATACTAACAACAAAAATAACCACCACAAATGTCAAATAATTTACTAACAAGTAACAATAGTTAATAATAACCAAGCATGATGATATCACCTTCGACAGCACCTATGGTCTTTCCCACATTAGGCAAACTTAATTCAGTTCGAACACCTTCTCCACCAACAGCAGGTCCCCAGGAAAAAGGTCCAGCAGATAAATCGATGAAAGCCCATCTGATACAATTATAATAATATATACACAAATAAGAGTCTCCTTTGTGTTTCTCCGTGTATCGCAGCGCAAAAGAAAGAAAGACAGAGAGGGTGAAAGCATGGCATTTGTAATTGAAACCTGTCCTTTCCAACCCATGTATCTGTTAGACATTCTTCATGGTAATCACTGAAGTCACCAGATTTTAAGTCCCTTTCAAGAAGAAGCTTCGTATCTTCATTCTTCCCATTTAATAACTTGAGATATTCACCATACATTTATTAACAAAAGGAAAATGTTAAAACAAATTATGCAGATTTGTCAAAGTCTGCATGACTGCATCTTGATAATGCATCAAACAGAAAAAATGTGAAAAACAAAACCAAAGTACCTGTAAAACTTTGTTCTGAATTATTTCAGAAGTATTCTTTCCTTGATACAATTTCTCGACATTCATCAGTGCATCTAAGCAAATATTGTTCCATTCCACCTAAAAGTTTATCAACCAAATTTACTCTTAACAAATATGATAATTTACTCTTAACAAATACAAAATATGAATTTAAGTTTCTATCATACTTTTCGCACTATCTGTAAATATTCAGCTATCAACACTAAGAATTCGGTACTAAAAGTTTACAGGAAATAACCATGAAGATAATAATGTCGAACACATGTTTTACATAGTGGACACTTACATGATTCTGTGTTGAGATTGGATAATTGTATCATTGTAGTAGAAAAAATTGTTAATCAAATGCTCCCCATACCAGATATCCACAATAATACAGTAAAAAGAATTAGGGAAGAACCACTATTTAAATTACAGGGATTGGTAGAGCAAGTTTGCGACCAGTATGTTCGGATTAACATATCAAAGTAAAATTAACCACACAAATACATTGCATTAGGGCAAAAAGGGCAGACCGTATCCGTTTCATCTGTAACTGTCCATGCAAACTTTGCCATTGGATGCTTTCCATACAAGGGTTTCTTCATATTATCAAGAGCTGAAATTATTCAGCAATCAAATATATTAATTCCAGAAAACAAGTAGGAAAAATGTAGCAAGAATCCCAACAACTAAAAAAATAAAGAAAATAACCAGTCAAGTCAGTACCAAGAACACTGTCTGGAACTCTCCCTGACTGAAGAATTTTAGTTTGCAGACCCTTATCCTGAAAAACAAAAGTTTAACACGAAGTATTCTGCCTAAAATTTAAACTATGAATGTACGGGGGAAAAGGAATTAACACGAACAGCAAGATATTTTATATTCTAAAATAAAACTAGAACCGATACTTGTTTTGAAACATTCCTGAAAATGATACTTAATAAACAAAGAGAATAGCGACTGGAACATGTAAGTACCTCTTTGAGTAGATCTATTTCCGACTCGGATAAACCTCTCCTGCCAATTTATTTTTTAAAAATAAGACTTCAATGAAGAAAAAAAAAAGAAAACAAATAAAAAAAAGCTGAATAATTTGATGAATAAATAAGTCAGTCCAAAAGACATGCATCCTTTGTGCAGCAAGAGTGGATGAGGAAATAAATTTGAAGAATAATAAATTCTACATCATAAATTCCACAACACGAATTTTAGGTAAAACAAGTCTCAAATGAATTATAGTAATAAATCAAAGGATTTCTTTTGAGCAATTGCCCCATCCTTCGCAACTAAAATGGATTTTTCAGGTCATCAGTAGTTCTGTTGGAATTTGCATCACTTACAAGGTAAGAATCATGAAATGTTAAGAGAAATAGCTAGAGTTAAGAAGGAAGAAGTTTGGAGCACTAGTTTCATATGGATCGTCTTACAACTTTGGTTTTGCTTGTCCTAAAACCATAGAGGAAAAAATAATAAAAGAAATCTTCAAACAAAAAAACGCACCGGTAGCCATATTTAGCTATTCTTGAATCACGACGAGGATTCAAAATGAAGATGTTATATGCATCTTCAAGCTGAAGGTATTCAACAAGGCTAGTGAAAAGAGCATCCATCATGTCTGCATCTACTTGCCAAAGAGAATCGGTGTCATTCCTGTCAAGAATGATTCATATTATTAGTATTTATTACTAAATAAAGCTAAAGACACGATATTCCAAAAAAAGCAACAAAAAACGAGAAAACAACAACAACCAAATAATAACTTGAAGATTCATTCAACAGTCTAATTATAAAAAGTTTTCATATGAATATTCAATCATTGAATAGTTCCCTCCCCTCGAGATTTGAAGCATCTTCAAAAACATGTTAAACAGAAAAGGATCTAAACATGAATATGCCAGACAGTGTAGAGCAGTACTAGAGTTGGTCCAAATGGTGTAACAAAACAAGTGACTTGAATTGATAAGTTCTCCTCATCCTATAAGTTTATATATGCATAATGCATCAAGAAAGAAATAATCTACAATTGTATTTCCTCAATCTACAAAAACAATAGAACAGAAGAGAATTTGGGTCATGACTTGTTTCACCTGTCACTTGATGCATCATCTTTACGGGCTAGAACATTTATGGCACGCTCAAAGACAGAAGTCACCAGTTCATTCATTCGAATGGCATGGACAGAGAAACTGCATAGAAATTCCATCACAATGATATGAAAATATTAATTTAATAGTATCTATGGAACAAATCAAGACATTGTGTATATAGAATTATAGATCAGTAACATATTACTATTAAAGCACACAAATAGAAACAAAGTATTACTTGTAATTTATATGACTGACTATTGGAAGATGCTGATGTTGCTTTTTATCTATGATAACTCTGTCAAATATGGTGATAATTTCTCCAATTTGAGGCACTCGTGTATGTGCAAAGATGTGATCTATTTTGGTGAACCATCGCTCAAGTTCTTCCACTTTTAGATGGAACTCTATTTGCAAACAAACAAAAAAGTGATCAAGGAAATAACCTATCATAATTCAAGTATTATTAAAATGATTTCTTAAAAAATAACAGTGGGTGAAGAAATACAAGTATAAAGACCTTGGTTTCCCTTTCCATCAAATCCGATGAAAATGAAATTAACAGGTACTGGAAGGTACAGAGAATCCACTTCCAAAAGGTTCAGGTAATTTGCCATATTACCTGAAAATTATGAGAGACAGACACCGGACTGAAATGCAATTCTTCGAATTGAAATGTTAGAGCAAATGAAAAACCAAATTAACGCACAGTTTGTCCAATTACCTGCCCTGGTGTAGTTATAAACACCCATTTTAGAAGGGCTGCTTACTTCTAAATCATCGAAATCTGAGAAAATCACAGTTTTTAAGAAACGAACAAACGGAAACCTGGAAAACAAAAATTCGAGAGTAATTTTAAGGTGGAGAATGGGTACCTCCACGTATAACGGACTCACTCCAAAACCTACTCTTTTCTTTAAGATTGAACAAAGAGAAAACCGAAGACGATGAAGACTGGCCACTCTTACGACTTTCAACAGTGCGGTCTGCTACCAACTGATCATTTCCATCGCCCAAATCAATACACAAATAACAGTAATGATAAAATCAAGGGGAGAAATGAGCAAATCCTTGTGAAAATTACCAGTAAGATCATTGACACAAGGAGCAGAGATCTAATTTCAGCCATCTCCATTTCCCGTAGGATCTTCCTCTCCGTTACACGCCGCAGGCCTCCCTCTGGTGCAATTAGATATCTAACTTTTAAACCGTGTATTTAGGTCCCTAACTTTGTTTTGCAATTTGATGCCCAACATTCTTTAAGTAAATGTTTTCGATTTTGTTTGGTTCATTATGATTTAATATGTTACACATTTAAAAGTTAAATGTTAAAATTCTAAGGATGAATATGTATAATTTAAAAAATATTACGTACATAATTGAAAAAAAAAATAGAAGTTGGGTACCTAATTTAGGTTCCAAAAGTTATATAACCCCATTTTAGAAAGGCTTAAATGAAAAAAAATCTTAAACTATACAACTTTTGAATGCCTAAAGTATTTTTTTATAAAAAAACTATTGTAATATGTTACAACTTCAGGTACCTTATTGATAATTACTGTTAAAAAAATTTATTAACCAATTATAATGTGACATTTTATAAGTTTAATTTTTATTTATTAAAATTATTGTAAATAAATATAACCATAAATTCATTAAATAAAAAAACTAAATTCACAAATCCGTAAATATATAAATATTACAATTCGATAATTTTTATCGTTATAGATTATATTGTTGACAATAAAATAGAATATCTTTCTTTCGTTGAAACACTCATGCACATACATCATCGTTTGACGTTTCTTTATTATAAATTTTTTAAAGATTTCAATATTCATCCGATGTTTGTACGATTTCAGTCACACGAGTTATGTGATAAGATAATGATCATGATGATCCGAAGATATATGTACGAACGACGACATGATTATAAGTAATAAAATTGATTCAAATCAAATTTTTAGGGGTTTGAAATTTTATATTTGAGGTTATTTTATAAATTTTAAGATTTAAAAAAAAGTTTTAAAAATATATAAAAAAATTAAAATTATTTTCTAAAAAAATTAATGGTAATTAACGCGAAACATTTAAATTATAAAATTGTTAAAATTTTAAAAATTATAATAACGATACAAATTTTAAATATTCTTTAAAAAATATGTTAAGCACTCAAAATTTAAGAGTTTAAAAATACAAACATCAAAAGCACAGGGACGTGCTAAAATTTTTTACATCCATTAACATTAAACTGGGCAAGAACGCAAGGGTTTTTCACTGTCGCCTAGTTCTTTCACATCAAAATAGCAAAACCCTTCCAAAACCCTCCCATTTCTGCAAATCGCCGCCGATGAAGTTCCCGAACCATGTTATACAAAGGCGCCACCGTGGATGCAGGACCTTCATGGATGCCGCCGCCTCCACCACCACCACCGACATCAAATTCGTCAGAGACCGCGGTCTAGACCATGCAGTTGAACGAGAGAAGAACCTTCGCCCACTCCTAAACGTCAAAAACCTCATCAAATCGGAGCCGTCAAAGTCCCTTCCCATCTCCATAATCTCTCAGCACAAAGATTCACTCAAAATCCCTTCTCGCCCCATCGAATTCATCCGCAAGTACCCTTCTGTGTTCCACGAATTTCTCCCCGGCGGGATCGGAATACATCCTCACATAAAGCTGACACAAGAAGTGCTCGATATCGATGCGGATGAGAATTTGGTTTACGAGAGTGTTTCCTACAGGCAATTCGTAGCTGATAGGCTTTTGAAACTGCTGATGATATCGAGAATGAACAAAATCTCAATCAGCATCCTCGATAAATTGAAATGGGATCTGGGTCTTCCTCAAAATTACTTGCAAAACCTCGTCCCGGAATTCCCTGATTGTTTTCGGGTTGTTGGGTCGGATGAATCGGGCCAATTGGAGTTGGTTTGTTGGAGTGATGAATTGGCTGTTTCGGTTCTTGAAAAGAAGGCTATGGAAGGCGGGTCTGGTTATTCAAAGGGGATGCCCTTAGCATTTCCGGTGAAGTTTTCAAAGGGATTTGAGATGGATAAGAAGATGAAAAAATGGTGGGACGATTGGCAGAAATTGCCTTACATTTCACCATATGAGTATGCTCTTCATCTTTCACCAAAAACTGATGAGTCTGATAAGTGGACAGCTGCAGTTTTGCATGAAATTTTGAATCTTTTCGTTTCGAAAAAGGTAGAGAGGGATGATTTGTTGTGTATGGGGGAGTATTTGGGAATAAGGTCAAGGTTCAAGAGAGTTTTGCTTCACCATCCACACATTTTTTACTTATCTAGTAAGATTGGAACTTATACAGTTGTTTTGAAAGAGGCATATAAAAGGGGACTGTTGATTGAGAGTAATCCTTTGATGCATATCCGAAATCGATATCTTCATCTTATGCACACTGTTAAAGAACATGATAAAGGCGTTTCCCTGTCGTCTGGAAGCAGTCAAGAAAAGAAAGCAGCTAGCAATGCAACCGAAAAGGAAGTTGCTGATAGTGAAGAGGAGAAAAATGTGGTTTCAGATGCTTTTTCTGGTTCAGAAACTGAGAATGGTGATAACAGTGATGAAGAGCATCAAGTCCAGGGTCGCCGGCGAGCTTCTCGGGAAGCTGTTAGTAGAAGAAGATCAACAACAAGAAGCAAGAGGAGGAATGTGGACTTGTAAACTCATTTGCGTGATGGTGTAGGTGAAAGGACAATGGAAAAGCAGCATGGTAGGACTAAACCCAAAGTTTCACTTGAAGCAAATGCTACTAGTAATGTTCATCGGAGATCTCAACAGAGGTTATCAAATTTACGTCAGAAGCAGTAGGTGAATTGTCAGAATTGAGTTCTATTTAACCTTCTTGAACTGGGTTTTGGTACTTGTTCAGTTTCTTTTGGTATGAATTTTGAAAAGAAAAACAGGGCAAAATGAGACCAGTTTGAGATGCCAAGGAAGTTTTTTTTTGTTGTTGTTGTTATTGAAATGAGTTGACAGGGTATTTGTTGAGTTTGTCTTAAGCATATGGTCTGAGAATTCAATCAGTTTTTAAGATTATGTTGACCTTGGGTCCTTATCCGCATTTTAACTCCATGCATGTATCTCTTGAATTAATTCTAATATGCACATTTCCAAGTACACGAAGTATTGTAATCTGTTGATGATGTTCTATGTATAGCATTTGTATATGGGTTCAATGACAGCAGAAGCAGACGCATTCATCCATGGCAGGGAGTGTGACACCCTCGCCCCGGGTTAGGAAACGGGGGCGTCGACCGGACTTACAAACTCGAACATTGTAATCAAATTCAAACATATGACTTATTATGAAACATTGTGAGTTGGTCAAATTTATACAAATTGCTTATTGACAAAACATTGCAAGTCAGTTCCTTAATAATATTTGTTCATTTTACGGTTTGAATCTTATATTACTTACACAAGTTCGAGACCAATTTAAAATTTTTTTGGATACTTAAACAATTTCCAATTCGAAACTTAGCTACCCTTCATTATTTAAACGTAACTTCAATTAAATTGATCAAACTGTTATATCAAATTGTATTCATCTAACTATCATCAATTATATCTTATTAATCAAGCAATTATCCATTATTAAATTTGAACCCATGCAGTAAGGTGGTATCGACGCCCCTATTGTTGGTATCGATACAGGGGTATCGAACCAGGTATTGATACCAGTCCTTAGTGTTGACTCGTTGACTAAGGCTGGGTAGCCAGTATCGATACTGGCATCGGTGCAAAAAGTTACTGGAATCCCCTGTATCGAAACGTGCTTCGATACAAAATGTTTCTGCCAAAGGTGGTATCGATACCCAAGCTAGAGGTATCGATACACCTGCTCGAAATTGACAATTTCAAGCCTTCTAGACACTTAGACATATCAAAAGGGACTATCTAAAGGCCTCAACCCAAACCTAGGCCACAAAGATCATTATACATACTTAGGTGACCTATATCGATTCACCAAACTTGTTCATTTTAACCAATTTAACATGCATTTCCATATTCGTACATCCCTTACTAGGACAACCTCTAACCTCATTTTCTCTATGGCCACTTAAGCAAACAAGTTAGGTCCTAGGTTCATATGACCTAATTACTAAGACAAACAACCATAAATCAATCCATGCTTCCAAGCCAACATGCCAACCATAGCTAAATACCCAAAATGTACAAGGCTAGCCTACCGTGTATGTTGTGCCTTACGGCTTACAAACCAAAAGCTAAGATGATCATATGAATATACATAAGACATGAGCTAGCCATCAATGCATATAGTAGACTAACATGATCACTATGCCACCAAATATTAGAAGTTACAAAAATTGTCAAAATACCATACTTTGGCTTGCTTCTGTGTCCTTGCTCCGATTCAAGCTTGATTAATTTCTTTAACTCGTGAACCTGTTGTTTGGGAAGGAGGAAATAAAGAGTGTAAGTACTAAGAAGTACTTAGTGAGGTACCTAAGTCTAACCAATTTAGACATGAATTATAACAAATGAAATACATCAAATGAGTAGCAAGTCCTTTATATATGGCATTTAGTACATTATATAATCATGCTCAAGTACAATGACAAGTCATATACAAATATCTTATGGCAAAGTCATATTCAATGCTCATATTCAATTCTTATCAAATACCCTATGGCAAGTGCATATCAAATGTTCATATTCAATTCATATCAAATGTTCTATGGCAAGTACATGTCAAATGACCATATTCAATCCATATCAAATGCCCTATGGCAAATGCCCTATGGCAAATGCATATCAAATGTTCAAGTTCAAATCATGTCAAATGCTTATTAGCAATTACATTAATTTTAATCTTTCGAATCAATTTCAAACGTTGCCTTGGTATAGTTAGACTAGGTAACGAGTCAACAGAAGTACCCTAAGGTACTAACAAAAGTGCCACTAGGACATTAACAAAAGATACCCATGGTATCTACAAATGGTGACTAACCACCAACAAAGGTACCCATAGTACCAACAGAAGTACCGAAGTACTGATCAGAAGTACCGAAGTACTAACAAATAAGCTCAGACTCTAGGCATGTCGTACTACCTATGACCAACTATAACCCAAGGCTCAATCAGAATTTCTTATTCAATTTGTCTTCCATTTTACTTAGTCAAATTCTTATCACGGGTGATGTACATAACATGGCATATTAAAAGCATCAAGTCATGCTACTAACATATCAAACATATACATATTACATGTTACCAAAATCCAAGGCATAAGTCATGCTAACATATCAGAGCATATACGTGTGATCATGTTACCAAATCCGAAAGCATAAGTCATGCTACATATCAAAGCAAATACATATCATGCTATCATGGACATAACTCATGCATGACTAACATACCTGACATCCTTAGCCGCGTGCCAATACTTACCTTGGTATTTCCGAGCTATGCAAATGCTCTAAACTAGTTATTTATCTAGTACTCAAACCTAGAGTCAGCAAGTCATTATCAATTAATCCTCCTTCCCATAATGTCAAATATTTATTTAATCCAGTTACATTACATAGCAAATCAAATAATCAAATGGTTAGGACCCTAGGTCCTAACCCTAAGGTTTGCTACACTCACCAATACTCCGAGCTATAATGGGTTGTAGATCGCAACCCCTTTACCTCTTTTCCTCGTTGCTTCGAGCCTCTCTTGCTCTTCGACCTCTTCTTCCGGTTTATCTAAAAGCCCATATACATATGACATTCATCAAAACATACCCAATCATTCAATTCAAGTAATCTTAGATTTATCAAATATAGGCATGCACGTTTATCTTTTACGGACAGTTTTGCTATCCCATAGCGAAACGGGCATATCTCCTAGCTCTGATATCCGATTTTATCCCATTTTACCTTGTTGGAAAGCTAGAAGAATTATCTACAAGGACCAATTAACCTTACATTTTAATTCCTATTCGATTAGCTCCAGATTTCAATCGAAACAAACCTGGCCGGATTTCCGAGACTGTTCGGGTAGCCTTACGGAGCAGCTTGTATCTTTCCCTACCGGACTCGGATTTAGGTTCCGTAAATTTCCTCTTAAACTAGGTATACATGAGTATCATAGTCTATAATTTCAGCTCCAAATTCCTTAAATCCCGACCTAGGAAATTTCTCGAAAATGGCTACTTGAAATAGCATCTCTAAGCTTTTTCGGCTAAGTTCCATTTCATAGTTCGATTCCTAATTCCCAACATTTTCAAGAATTTCCAGCTCTTTAAACATGGATTTAACCTCAACTAATTCTCCAATTCACTATTTAATCCATCCAACATCATATTTACAAAACCCCCATTTTCAAAGCTCTCACACCTATTGTTCATGCTTAAAAGACTAAGCCCAAGCAATTTTAATCCTTAAACTAAGTTTACATCATCAATTTAACTTGTAATTACTTAGAAGATTCAAAAACCCAAGTTCAAAACCCTAAAATTTTTGATTTAGGAAAGAAGGACTTACCACAATATTTAGGCTTGATTTCTCAACTTGATTCCTTAAACATGCATAGATTTCATTTAGCTTCCTCAAATTCCATGGAAATTCTCTCAAAAACCCTCTCCTCTACCTTGCTCTTGTGTTTGGCGTGAGAATGAGGATGAAGGGGAGGATTTTTGGCTAGTTTTGTTTGGTCTCAAATGGGGTACAAATGACTATTTTGCCTCTCATTAAAATTCTCTAACAATTAGTGTCCAAGGGCAATTAATGGAAACCTGAAATTTAACATGCAATCCTTGGTTTTTCTCATTTGGTTCAATTAAGTCCCTCACCATCCATCCAAATAATGCATAATTTAATTTATAACTCATTCGAATCATTTTATTACTAACCCGGTTTTGGGGGTGTTACAATTCTCCCCTCCTTAAAAGAAATTCGTCCTCGAATTTACCTGAAGGGAACAGTTACGGATATTGGGCTCTCATCGTGTCCTCGGGTTCCCAAGTAGCTTCTTTCTTCTTGTGATTTCTCCAAAGAACTTTTACTAAAGGAACGTCCTTATTGCGAAGTCTTTTAACTTCTCGATCAAGTATCTGAACCGGTTCCTCTTCATAGGACAAATCGAGACTTAACTCTAGTTCCTCAGGTTCCAGAACATGAGAGGGATCGGATCTGTATCTTCTCAGCATAGAGACGTAGAACACATTATGTATCTTATCAAACTCGTTGGGGAGAGCAAGACGATAGGCTACCGGGTCAATTCGTTCAATAACCTCAAAAGGTCCAATGAAGCGAGGACTAAGCTTCCCTCTTTTTCCGAATCTGAACACTTTCTTCCAAGGAGATACTTTTAGGAAGACCTTGTCTCCTACATTGTACTGGATGTCCCTTCTTTTTAAGTCTGCATAAGCCTTTTGTCTATCGAAGGCTTGTTTCAAACGATCGTGAATAACTCGGATCTGTTCCTCAGTTTTCCAAATCATCTCTGGTCCCAAAACCTTATTCTCTCCCAATTGGGACCAACATAAAGGAGTTCTGCATTTTCTCCCGTATAAAGCTTCAAAAGGAGCCATCTGAATCGATGCTTGATAGCTATTATTGTATGCAAATTCTACTAAGGGTAGAGACCTTTCTCAATTCTTCCCAAAGTCTATAATACAAGCACGTAACATGTCTTCTAGTACTTGTATCACTCTCTCCGATTGACCATCGGACTGCGGATGGAAAGCGGTACTAAGGTGCACTTTAGTTCCAAGAGCTTTCTGCAGGGACTTCCAAAATTTGGAGGTGAAGTTCGGATCTCTATCAGAAATGATAGACGTTGGTACACCATGTAATTGAATCACCTCGCAGATATACAATTCAGCTAAGGTCTCTGAGGTCATGTTCTTTCGAACCGGAATAAAATGTGTAGACTTGGTGAGTCTATCAACTATCACCCAAATAGCATCATTCTTTTTCGGTGTAACAGGTAGGCCAATAACAAAATCCATTGTTACTCGATCCCATTTCCACTCAGGCAATTCAATAGGCTGAAGCAATCCTGTAGGAACTCGGTGTTCAGCCTTAACTTTCTGACACGTCAAACATCGGGATATGAAATCTGTGGTGGCTGCTTTCATTCCAGGCCACCAATACAAGGATTTCAAATCCTTATATGTCTTAACAGAACCAGGATGGATCGAGAACGGGCTTTGATGTGCTTCTTGTAGGATATCTCTTTTCAGTTCTTCATTATTCGGAACACATACTCTATCTCTAAAGTAGAGTAACCCATTCGGATTGAGGGAGAATTCGATATCAGCTTTCGAATCAAGCTTTGATGCAATAGCTTGAAGTTCAGGATCAGACTGTTGCAAATCTTTGATCCTCAAAATCAGATCAGACTGAACCTAAAGTTCAGACAAATATCCTTGCTTTCGATATACTCGAAGATGAGCATTAATCGAGTTTGGGGCTACAAGGAAATTTTAAATCAGATACGAATATTCAAAGGAGACTTATAATATTTCAAAGTTATTAAATAACTTACCCAGGGTCGGTTTACGACTAAGAGCATCGGCCACCACATTGGCCTTTCCGAGATGGTAGTCAATGACCAAGTCATAATCTTTTAACAATTCCATCCATCTCCTTTGCCTCAAATTCAAATCATTTTGAGTCATGAGGTATTTGAGACTCTTGTGATCGGTGTACAGATAACACTTTTCACCATATAAGTAATGCCTCCATATCTTGAGGGCAAAAACAATAGCAGCTAATTCGAGGTCATGTGTCGGATAACTCAACTCATGGGGCTTCAATTGCCTTGATGCATAAGCAACCACTTTATTTTCTTGCATTAGGACACAACCTAGTCCCGAATGTGATGCATCACTATACACGGTAAATTCCTTACCGGATTCTGGTTGAATAAGGACAGGAGCATGGGTCAAGGCTTGCTTAAGCTGGTCAAAGCTTCTTTGTTGATCCTCTGACCATTCAAACAACTTATCTTTTCTTAGAAGCTTAGTTAAAGGCAAGGCGATGGTAGAGAATCCTTTAACGAATCTCCTATAATACCCGGCTAAACCAAGAAAACTTCTAACCTCAGTAACATTTCTTGGAGGTCTCCAATCCAGGATAGTTTGCACTTTCTTAGCATCGACTTTGATTCCTTCTACCGAGATAACATGGCCAAGGAATGATACTTCCGATAACCAGAACTCACACTTGGAGAACTTGGCAAACATTTGACGTTCTCGAAGTGTTCGCAACACAATTCGAAGGTGTTCCGCGTGTTCCTCCTTGGTTCGAGAATACACTAATATGTCATCAATAAAGACAACCACAAACTTATCAAGATGAGGTTTGATCATTCGATTCATGAGATCCATGAATGCAGTTGGGGCATTGGTTAGCCCAAATGGCATTACCAAGAATTCAAAATGTTCCATATCGAGTTCTGAAGGCCGTCTTAGGAACATCTTCCTCTTTTACTCTCATCTGATAGTACTCCGATCGAAGATCAATCCGGGAGAATACCGTAGCATTCTTAAGTTGATCAAATAGATCTTCGATCCTAGGCAGAGGGTACTTATTCTTAATGGTAACCTGATTCAGTTGTCGATAGTCAATACAAAGTCTCATTGTACCGTCTTTCTTCTTTATAAACAAAACGGGAGCACCCCATGGTGAAGAGCTAGGATGTATAAATCCTTTATCTTGTAGCTCTTGGAGCTGCTTCTTAAGTTCCTTTAGCTCAATAGATGTCATTCTATAAGGGGCGATTGACACCGGATTAGTCCCAGGTTGGACTTTAATCCCAAATTCCACTTCTCTATTTGGAGAAAGACCAGGAAGTTCCTCCGGGAAAACATCAACAAATTCGGATACCACAGGAATCTTTGGCAACCCGAAGTCATATTCATCTTGTAAAACCATAGCAGCAAAAATCGAAGTTGGTTTCTTATCAATTAGAAGGATTGACTCCTTTCCCAAGCCACGAAGATACAATCTTTTGTTCTGACAGTCGATCTAAGCTTCATGTTTGATCAACCAATCCAACCCCAATATAAGGTCGAACTCACAAGTTGGTAATACAAACAAATCAATCCGAAAAGGAATACTTCGAATTAAGATCGGGGAGTCCTTACAAACGAGGTTAACATTCATTATGCCTCCTATAGGGTTTGATACTACAAGACCCCTATCAATATTTTCAGGCTCTAACTTAGTCTTTATAAGCATTTTAAAGCATACAAAGGAATGAGTAGATCCTGAATCTATCAAAGCATATGCAGGACTCAAATTTAATTCAATTGTACCTGCAATAACATCGGGAGACTCTTCCTCCTCTCTACCACGAACATGGTACATCCTGGCAGGAGCTTGAGATCCTTGACGAAGAGGGGTTGATTGACGGTCCTTTCCTTTACTCTGATTCTCAGAATGAGCCTGTCCCGGGCCCTTGTTTCTATTCTGAGGTGGACTCTGGTAGGCACGAGACTAAGGTGTGCCCCTGTTCGGATTCTGAGGACAATCTCGAATAAAGTGGTCTGATCCACCATAAGCATAGCATAGTTTCATCTGGAGCCGACAAGGTCCAGCATGAAACTTCTGACAGAACTGACAAGCCTGAGCTCTTCCAGAATTCCCCGTGCTATGAACAGATACAACCGGGGCCGGAGGTCTATTTGCCGACTGAGGCCTCGGCACATAATGGCTCTTGGACTCATGGTGGTAGGTCGAAGAGCTTTCTCTCTGACTCTTGGCTTTCTTCACGTTCCAATCAGGCTTATCTTCCCATTTTCGTTTCTTGTCATTCCTATTTCCACCCTTTCTTTTCTCTGAAGCCTTCATCTTGGCTTCGGTAGCGATAGCCCTGTTGACTAGAATCTGAAAGTCTGTAATCCCCAAAGCTGTGAACATAGGGCTCATTTCATCATTTAGCCCATCTATAAACATCTGACACTTCTGTTTCTCAGTCTTGATATACTCAGTTCCATATTTGCAGTACTTACAAAAGTCTGCCACATACTGCTCTATAGGCCTATTAGCCTGCTTCAGATACAAGAACTTCCTTCTTCTTTCAGCCAAATACTGCTCATTGATGTACTTCTTTTTAAACTCCTCCACAAAGAAGTCCCATGTAATAGAGTCGGTGGGAACAGTTAAGGTTGTGGTCTCCCACCAGCTTAGGGCTTCATCAGCTAGAAGCGAAATAACACACTCAAGCTTGTGTTCGTCTGAGCACTGCAATTGCTTAGTCAAAATCTGAATGGTTCTTTCCAACTATTGTTCAGGCTCCTCGGGCTTATCTTCATTAACACCCGCGAAAGTAAAGGCTCGGTATCGAGCAAGCTTCTCTATTGGTGCCCTACTTGGCACGACATTAACGGGAGCTGGTCGATCTTGTCTCAAGTCAGACACTAGCTGATCAAACATTCTCTTCATACTCAGAAGACATTCCCTCTGAACGTCTTATATAATTGGGACCACCGGCTTAGGAGCAACTTCCACCGGAGGTGGTTCTTGTTCTAACGGTGGATTCTGTTTCACCCTCACATTCTCATTTTCACTAGATGACCCCTCAAGACTTTCATCTCCCAGGGCAAGTCTCGTATCAACCATACTACAAAAGTAGACAAAATATTATTCAAATAGGCAAGAACACAAGCAAGTACGGTATAAAACACTTAGGTGGCATAGTTCAATCCTATATGATGTATGCATTTTACTTTCGGTCCGAGAATCATGTAAACGAAAGCTCTGATACCACTAAATGTGACACCTTCGCCCCGGGTTAGGAGACGGGGGCGTCGATCGGACTTACGAACTCGAACATTATAATCAAATTCAAACATATGACTTATTATGAAACATTGTGAGTTGGTCAAATTTATACAAATTGCTTATTGACAAAACATTGCAAGTCAGTTCCTTAATAATATTTATTCATTTTACGGTTTGAATCTTATATTACTTACACAAGTTCGAGACCAATTTAAAACTTTTTTGGATACTTAAACAATTTCCAATTCGAAACTTAGCTACCCTTCATTATTTAAACGTAACTTCAATTAAATTGATCAAATTGTTATATCAAATTGTATTCATCTAACTATCATCAATTATATCTTATTAATCAAGCAATTATCCATTATTAAATTTGAACCCATGCAGTAAGGTGGTATCGACGCCCCTATTGTTGGTATCGATACAGGGGTATCGAACCAGGTATTGATACCAGTCCTTAGTGTTGACTCGTTGACTAAGGCTGGGTAGCCAGTATCGATACTGGCATCGGTGCAAAAAGTTACTGGAATCCCCTGTATCGAAACGTGCTTCGATACAAAATGTTTCTGCCAAAGGTGGTATCGATACCCAAGCTAGAGGTATCGATACACCTGCTCGAAATTGACAATTTCAAGCCTTCTAGACACTTAGACATATCAAAAGGGACTATCTAAAGGCCTCAACCCAAACCTAGGCCACAAAGATCATTATACATACTTAGGTGACCTATATCGATTCACCAAACTTGTTCATTTTAACCAATTTAACATGCATTTCCATATTCGTACATCCCTTACTAGGACAACCTCTAACCTCATTTTCTCTATGGCCACTTAAGCAAACAAGTTAGGTCCTAGGTTCATATGACCTAATTACTAAGACAAACAACCATAAATCAATCCATGCTTCCAAGCCAACATGCCAACCATAGCTAAATACCCAAAATGTACAAGGCTAGCCTACCGTGTATGTTGTGCCTTACGGCTTACAAACCAAAAGCTAAGATGATCATATGAATATACATAAGACATGAGCTAGCCATCAATGCATATAGTAGACTAACATGATCACTATGCCACCAAATATTAGAAGTTACAAAAATTGTCAAAATACCATACTTTGGCTTGCTTCTGTGTCCTTGCTCCGATTCAAGCTTGATTAATTTCTTTAACTCGTGAACCTGTTGTTTGGGAAGGAGGAAATAAAGAGTGTAAGTACTAAGAAGTACTTAGTGAGGTACCTAAGTCTAACCAATTTAGACATGAATTATAACAAATGAAATACATCAAATGAGTAGCAAGTCCTTTATATATGGCATTTAGTACATTATATAATCATGCTCAAGTACAATGACAAGTCATATACAAATATCTTATGGCAAAGTCATATTCAATGCTCATATTCAATTCTTATCAAATACCCTATGGCAAGTGCATATCAAATGTTCATATTCAATTCATATCAAATGTTCTATGGCAAGTACATGTCAAATGACCATATTCAATCCATATCAAATGCCCTATGGCAAATGCCCTATGGCAAATGCATATCAAATGTTCAAGTTCAAATCATGTCAAATGCTTATTAGCAATTACATTAATTTTAATCTTTCGAATCAATTTCAAACGTTGCCTTGGTATAGTTAGACTAGGTAACGAGTCAACAGAAGTACCCTAAGGTACTAACAAAAGTGCCACTAGGACATTAACAAAAGATACCCATGGTATCTACAAATGGTGACTAACCACCAACAAAGGTACCCATAGTACCAACAGAAGTACCGAAGTACTGATCAGAAGTACCGAAGTACTAACAAATAAGCTCAGACTCTAGGCATGTCGTACTACCTATGACCAACTATAACCCAAGGCTCAATCAGAATTTCTTATTCAATTTGTCTTCCATTTTACTTAGTCAAATTCTTATCACGGGTGATGTACATAACATGGCATATTAAAAGCATCAAGTCATGCTACTAACATATCAAACATATACATATTACATGTTACCAAAATCCAAGGCATAAGTCATGCTAACATATCAGAGCATATACGTGTGATCATGTTACCAAATCCGAAAGCATAAGTCATGCTACATATCAAAGCAAATACATATCATGCTATCATGGACATAACTCATGCATGACTAACATACCTGACATCCTTAGCCGCGTGCCAATACTTACCTTGGTATTTCCGAGCTATGCAAATGCTCTAAACTAGTTATTTATCTAGTACTCAAACCTAGAGTCAGCAAGTCATTATCAATTAATCCTCCTTCCCATAATGTCAAATATTTATTTAATCCAGTTACATTACATAGCAAATCAAATAATCAAATGGTTAGGACCCTAGGTCCTAACCCTAAGGTTTGCTACACTCACCAATACTCCGAGCTATAACGGGTTGTAGATCGCAACCCCTTTACCTCTTTTCCTCGTTGCTTCGAGCCTCTCTTGCTCTTCGACCTCTTCTTCCGGTTTATCTAAAAGCCCATATACATATGACATTCATCAAAACATACCCAATCATTCAATTCAAGTAATCTTAGATTTATCAAATATAGGCATGCACGTTTATCTTTTACGGACAGTTTTGCTATCCCATAGCGAAACGGGCATATCTCCTAGCTCTGATATCCGATTTTATCCCATTTTACCTTGTTG
Organism: Abelmoschus esculentus; assembly: GCA_035048815.1. Taxonomy (NCBI): domain Eukaryota; kingdom Viridiplantae; phylum Streptophyta; class Magnoliopsida; order Malvales; family Malvaceae; genus Abelmoschus; species Abelmoschus esculentus. The sequence continues at coordinate 10,904,114 of JAUCBN010000007.1, read as the reverse complement.
GAAAGCTAGAAGAATTATCTACAAGGACCAATTAACCTTACATTTTAATTCCTATTCGATTAGCTCCAGATTTCAATCGAAACAAACCTGGCCGGATTTCCGAGACTGTTCGGGTAGCCTTACGGAGCAGCTTGTATCTTTCCCTACCGGACTCGGATTTAGGTTCCGTAAATTTCCTCTTAAACTAGGTATACATGAGTATCATAGTCTATAATTTCAGCTCCAAATTCCTTAAATCCCGACCTAGGGAATTTCTCGAAAATGGCTACTTGAAATAACATCTCTAAGCTTTTTCGGCTAAGTTCCATTTCATAGTTCGATTCCTAATTCCCAACATTTTCAAGAATTTCCAGCTCTTTAAACATGGATTTAACCTCAACTAATTCTCCAATTCACTATTTAATCCATCCAACATCATATTTACAAAACCCCCATTTTCAAAGCTCTCACACCTATTGTTCATGCTTAAAAGACTAAGCCCAAGCAATTTTAATCCTTAAACTAAGTTTACATCATCAATTTAACTTGTAATTACTTAGAAGATTCAAAAACCCAAGTTCAAAACCCTAAAATTTTTGATTTAGGAAAGAAGGACTTACCACAATATTTAGGCTTGATTTCCCAACTTGATTCCTTAAACATGCATAGATTTCATTTAGCTTCCTCAAATTCCATGGAAATTCTCTCAAAAACCCTCTCCTCTACCTTGCTCTTGTGTTTGGCGTGAGAATGAGGATGAAGGGGAGGATTTTTGGCTAGTTTTGTTTGGTCTCAAATGGGGTACAAATGACTATTTTGCTCCTCATTAAAATTCTCTAACAATTAGTGTCCATGGGCAATTAATGGAAACCTGAAATTTAACATGCAATCCTTGGTTTTTCTCATTTGGTTCAATTAAGTCTCTCACCCTCCATCCAAATAATACATAATTTAATTTATAACTCATTCGAATCATTTTATTACTAACCCGGTTTTCGGGGTGTTACAGGGAGTCCAAGACTCCTCCCAAAATGGTGGTTAATGTGGATGCAGTCGGGGAACAAGATGGTTTACATACCAAGAGACGACAGTGGTGTGGATGGTTAGGACTTGGTTGCAATAGGCTGTGCTCGGGCTCGTTTTCTGCTGGGATTGGGCGAATTACAAGGGTGGTTGCTTCGGATCATAGTATAGATATGGTTAAAGACAACGCCAAATCGACGGTGTTTCACTTGAGTTGAGGCGGTTCAAGTAACCATAATTCTTCTGAAGGCAAAGAAAAATGCTAGAGGGCGTCATCACGGATACAAGGATACAGCTTTGTTTCACTGGGTGTTGTCTGGACACAAACATGGCCTTTTTCGCTGCCTTAGGTCACTCCATCTGCCCAGATTTCTCGGCTTCATACGTCAACTCGGCTGACAATGGCTCAATGGTGGAGCCTTCTAGCAATCTCCTTCGAGTTGCCATTTCAAACGACCCCATTCAACAGCTCCCTCAGTTTCATTTCACGGTCATCCGCTAATCTTTCAACATGGACTCGTCATGACTAAAACAGGTAACGTAAACCGAAAATAACGGGCCCTACCTACCTCCATTGCTCAGATCCCACGATCATAGTAAAAATCATAACCATAGCAATAAAACACACAAAAATCCAGTAAGAATTCCAGGGCAAACAAAATCCAATGGATCAACACGCACAATCTTTACATGCTTATTTACCAATTCAATGCTTTCTGCGTATGATCAGAAGGTATTAAAAATGGTCCTAAAAAACAGTAAATGATCCACTTAATCTTCAACAGAATCTCTCCTTTTGGGTTGGTATTATACACTAGCTTGAAGTTTGAACCACAATTTCTATTCTTCATAGCCTTTTTCTTGGAACATCCTCAACCAAGAAGAATAAACTAAAACGGGGGATTGACATTTCTCCTCTCCTATGATAAAATGAGGACGGTGAGGGTGAGGGTGACGGTAACGGATAAGTTACCTCCCATCACTTGCTCTCATCCATGGGGTCATTACGGTTACATGATTGAGGACTTACATCTTTGCCATCTTGTGGTGTTTCTCCGGACTCTGACAACTTCGAGACAGAATCTTCAAGTGCCTCGAGGAAAGATAAAACGGTGAATTTGTCTGCAAGAAAGAGGAATAGGAAGTTAAAGTTAACCATGAAGCACAGTAGCATTGTCCGCTGCTAAAATTTACTAGCAAAGGTATGTATTATTAGAACTGCTGACTACTCACATTTACTAGGATCGATACCGAATTGAGACAAGTCTATCTGTCCGGTTCGAAGTACCTATAACGGAGAGAAAGCAACCTCATGAAATTGAACAGCGCCATGTGAAATTACAAACAAATAAACTGTGGATTCTAATTCCTCACATATGTAAATGAATCTACTTGTTGACGGAAAGGAGGGCTCTGCAGCAACTCTAAAAGATCCTCTGGTGTCCAATGACCCTGAAACATCAATAACTTCAAATTCCGAGAACATAGACTATAGAAAGAAAACTGAAACAATGCACTATTCTCTACCTCAGGTAAATGTGAAGCTAATCGCTCTTCCAACGACAATGACTCAATCAATGGCAGTATCAGATCTGGCTTCAAAATGTCATCCAAACCCAATCCTGGTAGGACAAGAAAAGGTGGAGAGGTGTAGTAGTGTTAAAGAAAAGGTGGAAAATTGTTTAGTTGTGCCTCAAACTACCTTCTCGCTAATGGTATGACATCAAAGATGAATAGTGGACAACTCTTGGGAAATAATGGACTTGTAAAGAAACTTTGTACAAGCAAAAAGTTTAACAGATATGACATAACTTTGAGAACAGCATAAAGCAAAAATTGATATTTCAAGAACTGTTTATCAGACTATTCTGTCTTAAGAATGTGATACATTAGAATGTTAAAGTATTGGATCAAAACCATAGTCACTAGCCTTACACCGATAATATGAAGAATATAACTTGCCATTACGTCTACATATCTTTTGGAAAAACACTTCACATGGAAATACACAAGATTTCTAAATCTTAATCAACTAGCTAAGGAGGATGCAAAACCAGCTTCTACAGACATATACCAACTGCCTCCCTTTTCCCGAAACAAAACAAGGTGCAAGCAAAAGTTACTCGAAACATCCACAGGAAGTAAACAGCCCAGAAGCTTTGACAACTATAAACACAACAGCTTCAACATTAATATTACAAGATATAATTGAATATAAGAAAAGAAAGTCACCTCCATCCGGATCTCCAGCTATCTCTGCAACAGACACAACAACAAAACCACTATGTTAGAGTTCAAAATGATCTAATGCCTAATACAAGACAATAACAAGCATTCTGCAACTAATGAATGACATACCAGCTGGTCCAATACTGCTCAGTATTCTTTGCAAGTCTTGCAATTTAACTGGCCCTGATGAAGAGGTTACATCACTAATTGCTTCAACCCCTAAGTTTGGAACAGTCAAGTTTCCAGCTCTGAAAAGTTTGGATACACAAATCATAATGATTTTGAACAAGTGACTAATATCTTGATCAAAAAATAGGACAATATGATAACCATTCAATAAATCTTCTGAATAAGATAACTTAAAGGAAACACATTATATCCAGATTAAACTTGTGTAATGCTCTTGAGAATAAGTGTATCAAGGTTTGTCACAGAAACACACGCGGCCATCCTAGGCTTAGTTATGTCATTAAATCTTTAATAAAAATCTGGCTATAGACTACCGTAGCAAGATATATTAGAGCTCAAATTTCAGATGTTCTTTCAGCCTAAGCCAACCAAGATCTATGAAAAGAGGAACCGACAGTAGATTCTTCAACGAGACTAAACTTGTTTTGTTAACCTTGTTTTTTAATTAGAAAGTTTCATAACCATTTCAAAACCTTTTTGTTAAGTAATTGACAAGGAATAGGATAGGATAGACTACAAGACATCCGAAAACAATGATCATAACGTTTAGATTTTCTGTTTTGAGTTTGCAAAAACACTTTATTAATAATATTTCTGCATGGAGTGTATCTTTATAACAATGGCTTTACCTTGATGAAATATCATCTTCAACCATGTCTTCAAACACTTGTAAAGGTTCAGAAGCATCAGGCTCTTCTACACCAAGTTCTGTTGAATAAATAATTAAAAAATCAGATTACGAGAAACTCCCCTGATCACACCCACATTGAGCAATATAAGAAGCCCTGGTCCGTAGAGCAATTTTGACACATGGGCAAATACACTAAAATCTTAAGACAAGGGAATAGATAAATAATAATAATAATAAAGTTACGAGCCAAGGGTGAGAATTATGGGAAACAAGAGGCAGACTTTGCTCTCGAAAGCCATGTCTGATGATGTGATTACTTACATCGGAGTTGCAGGAACCAACACACAGAGATAGAGACTGTGGTTGGAAAAGCCTCGACTGATGTAATTTAATCAACATAATGTAAGATAATGATGCTTCAAATAGGAACAGAAAAAAATGGTAAAAGCATAAACATCAAATAAACCAAAAATTATCTGTTAAAATTAAAAGGCATTAATACAGCAAAATGACAAAACAACAACAACAATTTATCATATTATAAAAACACAAAACTGATCCATACCAAAGGATAACCTTGACACAATGCAGATTTATTACTACAACTACTTGATGGGTGGGGGTGGGGGTGGGGGGGATCCTTTATACCTAATGGTTGATTGATGAAATTATTGACTGCGATACATAATTCTGAGTCATCTTCAGCTTTTGGCTCCTGAGAGATAAAAACAACTTATCAATAAATTGTAGACGCTTAGTTATAAGGAAGCAAATCAACAAACCTAACCTGCATCCAGAAGAAGAACTTCCGGTCATCAGTATTGAACTTTAATATGTAAACCCTGCTTGATGCTTGATTAACCTGAGTTAGCCAAATATAATAGTATTCAACATAAATTAAAGCAGCTAACAGATTCAATTTGATATTAACTGTTTAAGAAATAGTTAAATAATGCAAAAGGAAATTTTATACCTTCTCAAAAACAGACTCATCAGGAAAAATAATCTGATCCTATAATATATCATGTCAAGGGAAAAAAGAGAGCAGTCAAAATGAAAATAAATAGAAAGGTATGTTATACGAGCATCCATTGAATCACACAATAATAGCAGGGTTAAGTGGGCATTTAGAAGGTTAATCACATGTCTGAATATTAACTCTGATAAGCTATTAAAAATCAATTATTCACAATACCAGTTAACCAGACGAAAATATAAAAAACAATGTGAAAAACGAGAGCAACAACGACACTGACTACAATAGCAAAGATGGCAACATTAATGTATACAACAGCAAAGCTGGCACCATTTCAGCTATTAACAAAGATGCGAAGACAAAACTATTGTGAATAATAGTTAACATTAATACATGCATACAATGTGTAATGTGCACACATGTTGAACTAATATTAAACTCTAGAAGACCCCCTAAGTTCATTTTTAGAATGAAATGAATGTGTACATGCAAACAGATTCTTAGACTACCAAATCAGAAGCAGCATAAAACAAATGTCACAGCGGAAAAAAAAAACTGCTGCGAAATGACCTGCAAGCCTCGGTGTACATGGAATAAAATATTTTTAAACAAAGCAAACTATAGGAAGTGGGATACATCTTCAATAACATTTTGAGTCCGATCAAGCCACTGAAAATGAACCAGTCCCTCCTCACCCTGAAACAGAAAAGCCGTACCCACACAACAGTTTCAGAAGAAAAAAATAGTTAAAACGAAGAATCTGAAGAATAAAAACTTCCGTATCTAAACACAAAGCATAAACCTGATATAAGTCAAAAAGATAAACCATATGTATAACTTTATTAGCTCTGATCAGTATTACCCTGGCTATGCGAATGAGTCCTTTGCGTGTATCAGGTACAACCCTTTTCCCTTCCAACAACATTTTACCAGCACGAAACTCAAGCAGCGTTTCCTGCCAATAAATCAAGGCGAATTGATTTCAAACACAATAGCCCATTGCATAAAGCTTTCAATTTGATTTTAAAGTAGTTAGCTGAGAACATTACCTGCATTGCTGGAAAAGCTTCGGCGAAAGACGAACTCATTTGCTCCACTTATTTCAAAATCTTGAAGAAAAAAAACGACCCAAAAAATAAATCCAAATTCAAAACCCAAAGCAAAACAAGAGATGAAATTCAAGAAACAAGACGACAATAAATTAACGAAAAATCGTTTTACAAAAACCCTAGAATCAGAGGTACAAGTTTAAACAATAGATTCTTTTTCTCAATCGGTAAAGATTCAAAGGCAAACAGTGGAATACCTGATTATATATATCTTTATTTCTTGCTGGATTTGATCAATTTCTTTTGATTATATAAGATTTGTGATGTGAATGAAACTCTAATTCTTTATATCAACTGCGGCCGACTTTTGGCTTTGCAAATGGAGACAATGAATTTCCTCAATATTACGAAATGGACATAGCCTTTTAGGTCTAATTTTGTCTTTAATCCCTATACTATGATAAAATTTAGATTTAACATTTTCTATTTTAATTTATTATAATCTTATCATTTAATTTGATTAATATGCCAAATTGATAATATTGTTAATTAAAATAATTATATGATTTTTTAAAAGAAATATGTTTTAAATTTTACGTTGATATGTAAGTTTATTATTTATTACACAAATAACTGAATTTTCTCATTATCATGTTTGTGTGAAATCCGTTTTGAAAATAAATGATTAAATTTTAAGTTTATTACACTTAAGGACTAAAACCATAATTATATTTTTTTGTTATTCTTTCATTTTGCAGCATTTAAGCGCCAAACTAGTGACATAGGGTTGGGGCTGTTATCTTTAATCTGGGATTTAAGGTTAACTCGATTTAAAAATTAATAAATAATGGAAAATAAATATTCATAAAGTAATATTATTAAAAAATAAAATAAAACTTTTAACGTAAAATTCTACGTTCGTTCTTACTCGAATTAAGGTAGGTGAAAATGAAAAAATTTATTATATTTATATTATAAAGTATATAGTGTCTTGTTAACATCGAGGATAAAATAATATATCTTTATTTATTCTTGAATACAATATTAATAGATAATATAATATTTGAACTTCTCCATGATTCCTACCATCTCCTTGACTTATTTCATAGATTCGAGGTGTGGTACTCCTTTCGCTCGAATTTAGGTCCTATCCCCTACTACAATTCCAAGCCATTCAAACCTCCTAAACTATAACTCCACACTCGAGTTTGCATCAAATGACTGGAAATGAACAATAAATCTAAAACAGTTCCCAAAATTCCCACGTAAATAAGGAATAGGACAGATAAAGAGGACGAGGAAGATATGCACAGCCCTACATTGGAACAAAACCTTTTAACAAATAAAACCTATTATTAGAGGTCCAAAAGCTGATTCAAAGCAATCCGAAGCTCCGAACATTCTCATTGCCTTTTTGTCCTCCGAACTCCAAATCCCAACACCATTCTTCCGCCGCACTGCTGGTCCCGTGGCGAAGGACGAGCATGCGACGCCTTCCTTCAACCAGCGTTACGAAAAACCTCCGCCATGGTCACCTCTCACCTACGACTCATTCTGTTTGCAATATCAATATCAATGCTTTTCGTTTCTTCCCAGTCGTTGTCCGAGCCCCAAAACCTTTTGAAATTCAAGGCTTCTTTGAAAAACGCCGGTGGTTTGGGTTGGGAAAAGAACACAAAGCCGCCGTGCGACGCCCACCGCTCCAGTTGGGTCGGCGTTGTTTGTATGAACAGCTCCGTTATGGGTATACAACTCGAGGGGTTGGGGATTTCAGGCACCATTGACGTCGATACATTGTCTAAGTTTCCCAACTTGAAATCCCTGAGCTTTATGAACAATAATTTCCAAGGCTCCATGCCGGATTTCAGGAAACTTAAGGAATTGAAATCCCTTTATTTATCGAAGAACCAGTTCTCTGGTAATATTCCGGCGGATGCATTCAAAGGTTTGATCAAGATGATGAAGTTGTACCTTTCTGAAAATAAGTTTTCCGGTGAGATTCCTTCGTCGGTGTTGGATCTACCTAAGCTCAAAGAGCTTAAAGTCGATGGGAATCGGTTTTCGGGTCGGATACCGGATTTTAAACAGACGAGCTTACAAGTGGTGAACCTCTCGAACAATGCATTGGAGGGTTCTATACCGGAAAAACTTAGAAAGATGGATACCACCATGTTTTCAGGTGAGTCATCGAAATCTCCTAGCGTCGAATTAAATTTTTTAAAATTATTTAATTTAAATTTTATTTTATTATATAGTTTAAAAACCCTACGCTTTTCTTTGGTTATATGCAGGAAATAAAGGTCTTTGTGGAGCACCATTGAAGACAAAATGTGACTCCCCTCCCCTTAGTCCCACTGCCATTTCTTCGGCGCCTTCCGCCACCCGAACCGGTGCCCCTCCACCCAAACCCTTGACAACATCAATATGGATTATTAGGACAATTTTCTTAGCTGGGGGATTAATAGTATTCTCCATCCTTACTGTCCTCTTAATCGGTCGGCGCAGAAAACAAGCACCGTCAACGGTGGAGGCACCGCCTCCGAGAACTCAAAAACCGGAGCCTGTGAAATTCTGTTTCCTGATGGATGACAGAGAGAAGTTTGATTTGACAGTGTTACTGAAATCCTCGGCGGAGGTGTTGGGTAGTGGGAACTTTGGAGCCTCTTACAAGGCGGCAACGCCGACAGGTCCACCGATGGTGATAAAGAGGTTTCAACAGATGAACAACGTCGGGAAAGAGGAATTCTATGCGCATATGAAAAGCTTGGGGAGGTTGAGGCATAAGAACTTACTTCCGATCATCGCTTACTTTTACCGGAAGGATGAAAAGCTTCTCGTCTCTGATTTTGTTCACAATGGAAGCTTGGCTGTTCATCTTCATAGTTAGTCATTCATTACTTAAAAATCATGAAGTTTACTTACACTTTAATTTTATCTCCGAATTATATATATATTAATTAAACCGTTATAAAAATTATTAATTCTCATAAAATATTTGTGTATTAATTATCATGAACTTTACTACTAGTCTAATTCTCCATCTGATAACCTTTTTTTTCAGGTCATCAAAGTCTAGGACACCCGCCTCTCGATTGGCCAACACGGCTGAGCATCGTGAAAGGGGTGGCGAAAGGCCTCGACCACCTCTACAAGGAGCTTCCCGGTTTGGTAGCACCCCACGGCCACCTTAAATCCTCCAACGTCCTCCTCAACCAATCCCTCCAACCCCTCCTCACCGACTACAGCCTAATCCCAGTCATCAACCGAGAAACCGCCCAAGAACACATGGTGGTTTACAAGTCACCGGAATTCATCAAAACCAAACGAATCACCAAGAAAACCGATGTTTGGAGCCTCGGGGTGCTGATTCTAGAGATTTTAACAGGAAAACTCCCTGGGAATTTCTTGCCGAAAGGCAAAGGAGACGAACAGGATTTGGCCGTGTGGGTGAAGTCCATTGTAGGAGATGCTGCTCCAGATTACGAGTCGAAAATCGATATGGTTTTGGATAAAGATATGGGGGAGGTAAGGAAAGGTGATAAGAAGTTGGTTGTTGACTTGTTGGTGATTGGGTTGAGTTGCTGTGATTTGGATATGGAGAAGAGATTGGATATGAAGGAGGCTGTGGACAGAATTGAAGGACTGAAGGGTGAAGGTGACAAAAGTTGATGTCCCATCCCATAAGATTAATAACGATCTCCTTTTTGATTGGTTTAAATTCTTGACACTTCAAGCCCAGGTACTTTTGTATATTTTGGGAAATTTAGGGTCGAAGTGTTTTAATTCCATGTTCAAGTGTGAACATGTTAGCATTTTTTTATTAATTTTATTAATGTAATATTTTAAAGAAAATATAATAATAATTTGGAAATCTTGGAATAAAAATTAATTTTACAATAGACTCAAATTACAAGACAATATGAATTCCTGGAGTAATTCCAATAATAAAGAATAATAAGGAATTACTCTTAACACTTCACCTAAATCATACAATAATATACCTCTTTCCTAAATTTAAATATTTTTAATTGTACTTTTAGTAAATAATATTAAATTTTGATATAATTATAAGAATAATCATTATAACTCAATAATATATTTAAATTAAAATTATAATAAATTTAAACAAAATCTATATATAATAAACACAAATTAACTTAAATTTTAAAATTTATTATTAGATGGAGTGATTAATGATACTACATTTACAAATTAGTGAATTTCCACGTCATTCGGGGTAAATCATCGGGAACTACCGCTCCATATAGAACATCAATAAAACCCTATAGATTTGATTATGAACCCTAATATTCACACAAATTAATAGAAGAACAAAGATATTCGTATACTACGTTGTTTGAGCGCCATGTAAAGCAAAAGGAGATTAATAACGCAAAGCAAAACCCAAGAGAAATTGAAACACTTACATTTCTCCACGGCAGCGGTAACGGAAGAAGGCGACACGGAACGCCAATGAACAATCATCACCAAAATCAAGGAGGTCAAAAGGAGAGCCCATCGCGATCCCAGATGAGGCATTTTCGCTGTTTCGACGTTCACATAAGTGGCTGAGTTGACGACGGCGCAAGCACAGCGCGGAGAAGAGATGCGGAGAACGGCAAGGATAGCGATCAGCGGCGCCACAACCGGAAGTGGCACTGGATCTTCAAAGAGAATCTCAAACATGCGTACATTACTCGCCAGTTATCCACCAACACCGTCAACAATGATTGATTTGCGTAATCAGATCGGTCAGTTTCTTATTGTTTAGATTTTTTAACTTCGATTTTTGACGATAGGAGTTGGTTATTTTTTGCTCCCGCACTTTCCAAATTTGAATTCTAAGTGGTCAGTTGAGTTTTCTTTAGCCCTTGTATTGAAGTAAAAAACAATATGTTGAAATTACGTCGATTATCAACTTTTTTTCTTACAATTACAAATTTATCACTCAATTTAATTTTTGTTACAAATAAGTCATTCCACCATTAAAACATATTCTATATTACATTAATCTAACATAAAAAATAATTTAATAAATTTAACGTTCATATTAGAATCCTATCAATATATCAACAGTTTTTTCTAATCCAAGTCCTGAGGAAAAATGATTACAATAATAAATATATGTTTAAAAATGAAAATTACTGGCATGCCAACTAATGTATTGATTTTTAAAAAGTAACAATTTTAATTACATGATTGAATTATAATTTTAAAAAATAACTCATTTGTAACCAAACACATAATTGTAGTCATAGAGTATATGATTTTGGTACCCAATCTCTAAAACTAAGATAGTTGATGTATTTAAGAACAGACCACAACTCTATTTCAAGACAACCTGAAAGCCTTTCGTAGGCAAGCTTTGATTGTTTCAATGTCTTTACAAGGCAGCATTCGACTCGTCGTGCTTTTCACTACCTGAAAGATCCAAGTGAAAAACGAAAATATTCAAATGATCTCAAATAACCATAGACTAGACTTTCCAGTTTCCAATAGGGTGATTTCGTATCCGTTTGTCGTTGTAGGAGTGAGCAGATTCGGGGTGTTGACAAACTGAATTGGGTCAAGTTCGGATCTAGTTTTCAGATTACAATCAAATTTGGCATATCTAGAATAGACAGATGAAGATTCTTACTTTTGTTTCTTCGACGTTTAACCATTCTCGAAAAGAACTTGCTGACCGGTGTTTCCGGAACAGGTATAAACTTCCCGACGAGAGCAAGGGGCCAACTGATTTGAAAACAAAAACAGGAATTAGATGATGAATTGCGAAGGGTATAATCAAAATTGAGAAGATTATTCTTGAAAAAAGAATGTGTATATATATATATATATATAATCTGCCATAGGAAAAGCTATCAACCTGATGAAACCAATAGCAATTGATACTAGCCATAGCTGCCAGCTAAGCTGCACGGTTTTAGCAAACTTCCCGAGGAACTCGACGATAATAGCCTGGACAATGAGAAAAAGAATGTAGAACCAAGCAAAATCTAAAATAAAATACCAATCAGATTGATTGCTAACATACAAATCTCACCTGAAGTACTACAGTTATTGCCACGATTCCGATGAACAAATAGTTTTTACCTAGTCCTCTGAAAATGTTCACTTCGTCCGGCTTACGAGCATTGAACTCGTTAAAGATCTGCAATTAAAAAATATATAAAAAAGTCAGATTTTCAAATCTAAGACTAACAATAGTGTGTTTCTGGTGAGTGAGGGTGGAGGCGCCAACAAGTCGTAGCACCCCTGATTTCAGCTATGCTTAGCTGTAAAAGAATGGTTGCCAAAACAACAATACAGCTGGTGTTTCAACAAAAAGCAATTGAGAAGAAACGGAATTTAAGACACGATCAAGAAAGAAGCCCAGGGGAATCTTAAGGAACACGAATATTTTGCTCAATCACTTATATTTTTCCCCTCAGGTCTACAGGGTCTAGAAGCATGCAGAAGCCATAAGCCCCCCAAGAAGTATTATATTAGTCAACTAGGGTAATATCATTCTTAAACTATACACCAAGTTATCGAAACAATAACGCCTGCCCCCAAAGAATATAGAACACAATTCGAACGTGCTGAAAAGAGCTAAAAACCAATTACAGAATAGTTAAGTGAATCAAATTCTAGTAACTTCTTATTTGAGTAATTGTGGCTTACTTGACAAAGGACAAATGCATTGAATATCAGTGTATTCTTCTCTCTGGTAGCATGCTCGCTGCTTTGACGTTCCAGATGCAATATCCTCTTGCCATCGAAATTGAGAACGAGCAGGACAGTCACTTGATATACAGCCTGAAATTTCCATGGATAATTTTGGTTTAGTAAATCACTGTTCTTTAATTATGACCCATGGTAACCAGGAGAAGAGCGTAGTATAGGAGTAAGGCAACTAAAAAAAATTGCCAGAATAGTAACATCTAGAAAATAACAAATAGGTCTGCATTATATAAAAGGTTACCTGTATAAGCAAGTTCCTCCACATGATATTAGTTATAAGAGGTTCCCTGACAAACAAACCATCATTTTAACAAAAATATAGACAAATTATCATCAGGCAAATGCCTTGTGCTACACTCAAGACAAGATTTGCCGAGACATAGCCTTTGGCACCTGCTAATGTAGGTTAAGAATCGAGATTTAATCAAAATTTTATACCTTCTACCAACAGGGGGCCGGTGCATCAGATGGTCGGTTGGAGGTTCAGTAGCTAATGCTAAAGCTCCAAGAGTATCCATTATAAGATTGACCCAAAGAAGCTGTCACAGATTGAACGTGAGATACAGTACTCGTCTATTCATAAGAGGTGAGAGAAATAATGCATATAAGCACACGGTGAACGAACCTGCACTGCATTCAGAGGAACATCACCAGAAGAAACAGCAGCTACGACATTTATAACAATAGCTGCAACATTAACTGTAAGTTGAAACTGGATGAACTTTTGGATATTTGCATATACAGATCTACCCCATCGGACAACCTAAAATTCATAAGATTTTCATGATTATGTTGATTTAAGAAAAAAAAACTACCCACATTGAAGATAAGTAATACAATGAGAAGAAAAGAATATTACCTTCACAACTGAAGCAAAGTTATCATCCAAAATGATTATATCTGAACTCTCTTTTGCAACTTCGGTCCCTTGAATACCCATTGCAAGACCAATGTCAGCCTGTAGTCCAGAGACTAGAAATTTAGCACTTTAATGATAATCACATGCAAACATGATTAATGATTAAGATCGCCTAGCCTTGAATCCATTGCCGATAATTGCATTCAAATAAAGCTGGTGTAAAATTAAAATTTTATAATTTGTCTTACATTCAAGAAGGAAAAATGTGTATGCTTTTAAGTGATAAAAATTAAAAAGTAGAAGATCCTGGAATGGCGTACTAACAAAACAGTACTTCAAAGATGCTGTTGATAGTAATTTATCTAGATGGTCGAGAAAAAGAAAAGAGAATGACAGACCTCGTGCAGAGCAGGAGCATCATTGGTGCCATCTCCAGTTACAGCAACAACATGTCCCCTCCTTCTTAATGCTTGCACAAGCAGAAGTTTATCATTCGGTGATGATCGTCCCATCACCTAATAATCAAAAACGTAATTAATTTAATTTTTTGTTCATGTTTTTAAACTGTACGGCAAATTCAGAACTGAACGGAGAAGCAGAACATACAGATAATTTCTCAGCGACTTCTTCCCTTTGCGAATCAGTTAGAGAACGGAAAACTTTCCCCTCAATGAGATTAGGCTCAGAAGCATCTGCATCCGAGGATAGTATTCCACACTCTAAAGCAATTGCCCTTGCTGTTTTAAGATTGTCACCAGTGACCATGCGTACCTACAACCTCCAACATTATAGTAAAAATAATTCAACCAAAAAACAATGGTTTTATATCATCGTTTTAATGGTGATTAGTTATAGCATATAAATAATTATACCTTTACACCAGCCCTTTGGCATAACAGCACTGATTCTTTGACACTAGGCCGACAAGGATCCTATATAATTTTCAAAGTAATTAAAGAGCATAATTACAAATAAAGCAAAAACCAAATTCATTACAGTACACGAATGATGAAACAAAGAAAACATTGGTTTCATATATCAGATTTACAAACTTCAAACAAGAAGTCCACAAACAACTGAGCCTTTCTAAATATTTAACATTCGCGAAAGGAATCATATTAGTCCAGATATGTGAATTGAAGGAAACAAAAACTACCTTAAACGGAAGAACCATGACTATGGTCTTTCCCATAAGCAAAGAATAAATAAAATATGAAATACGATGCATGAAAACTGTGTATAATTATTACCCCAGACAGATACCTTTATACCAACAACAGCCAAAAAAACAAGGTCATCTTCAGGTAGAGGCCATCGAGCAAGCTCGTCTTCATTAGTTGGAACCTTTTCATTTTCATACGATCTGTAAGCAATAGCAACACAGCGCAAACTACCGGCAGCCATAGTTTCAATTGCCTTTTCAAAAAAGGACACCTAAATACAAGAAATACTAACCATGATTCAAAAGTCAGTGGCTAAAGAAAAAGCGAAACAACACCGTTATCCCCAGAGGCAAAGTGTCTCAAACCTTTTCTTCGTCCATTGCTAAAGTTTCACCATTAGTGTCAAGGTACTGAGTGCATGCAGCTAACACTATTTCAGCAGCCCCTTTCCAGTGAATACGAACTTTAGAGTCCGTCTGGGAGACAAAATATCGTAGGAAACAGTAGTATCAGCAGAAAAAACCTTTAATTGAGAAGGACGATACTATGAATGAATATATGTATAATTATTTCTTAAAGCAACCGCCATTATCTTTCAAGTACAACCTGACATTTTTAGATGCAGTTGCAGCCTACCATGAATACTTCATATTACAATTACACGATTGATATTGTTCCAAATAATATGATATATTGATATACGAGGTGAAAAGATCTAGAAAGAATATTTGGCCAGTATCATTTTTCTTAACAAATTCAATCTGAATTTGAAATCCAAGTTATTTTAAAAAATAAAATAAGCCTTCAAGATTAAAAAAAAAATCAGCAGCTGTTGCCACTAA
Source organism: Abelmoschus esculentus (assembly GCA_035048815.1). Classification (NCBI taxonomy): domain Eukaryota; kingdom Viridiplantae; phylum Streptophyta; class Magnoliopsida; order Malvales; family Malvaceae; genus Abelmoschus; species Abelmoschus esculentus. The sequence continues at coordinate 10,888,451 of JAUCBN010000007.1, read as the reverse complement.
TCTACCTATATCCGTCTTTATCATTAATATTACAACTAGTTCAACTATCACAATTACAATTCACTACTGCTTGGTCTAATACTAAACCAGAGTAGTTTGTATGGACTTATAATACAAAAGTCACCAAACTGTGTCACCAGTTACCAGAACCGCCTCAAACAATGACCATAAACTCAAGTGGAACCACACCGACCAAGCTTCAGAAACTCTCCCACACCCAAAAGAAGTAACTAATATAAAAAAAAAAAAAACTAGCAAAATCCAGCAACATCAACAATCTGCATGGAATTTTAATCGAATGCGTATGCATACGTAGATTAAAACTCAAAGAAAGAGGACCATAGATATTAAAGCAGATAACAAATATACATCCAAAAGATGGACCACATCATCAAATTTCTAATTTTATTCTTGCTTAAAAAACTAGAACAAAATAAGGATCAACATTCAAAGTACAGAAAACAATATAAAGTTGCACATGAAAGCTAACAATATAGTAACATTACCGGTCTTATTGCAACACCGCCTCGTTTTTTCTCCGAGTTGAAGGGGAATACATGTAGAATAGACGAGCAAGACCTAACAGCATCAAAATCCATACCAAGCTACAAGATTCGAAAGCTAAAGCTTAGCACGATTAGAAACAAGCAAGGACAAAAAGATAGCACGAGGTTGGATATGTAACCTTTATTCCCCAATTAAGAATTGCTTTTTCTGTTGGCGATCCAGAGACCTCTACATCTCCACCTCCCTGACAAAGAAAGTGAAAACGAAAGGTATTAAATAAAGACGACTTAATAAACATGATTCAGAAAAAAATGCAAGTTACTGAGACATACCTCTGGCTTGAAGACACTACCATTTGCATTCACAGCAATGCTCTCAATAAGCAATGAAGTTAGTGTATCAGGTAATTCTGAACTGCAATCTGTAGGATCAATTTTTCTTCCACCAACATAAGCTTCAACCACAGTCATCTGTGCAGAAAATACACATCACACATTGATAGACAGACATAGAGAAATAACTGTGTTCATCCTAACATTCTATCCCACCCCAGTGCCACCTCTGGAATCTGTCAGTTTAGCAAACATTTGGATTTTGGTTTAGACTAGTTATTCTACATGTATAATGTTTCAAATTCTCTTTTCACTTTAAAGGCAAAGACAGCAAGGGAATTCAGTGAAGTACTTTGTTTTTATTGATATCCCTAGGGAAAAGACTGGTGATTTCCTGGAATTAGAACTGCTTAGAAAATAACACATCCTAACTTGCCTGATTCAGTGTCAAGGTACCAGTCTTGTCACTGCAAATTGTTGTTGCAGAACCCATGGTCTCACAAGCAGAAAGTCTGCGCACCTGCAGTTCATCTTCTATATTAAGCAGCGTGAAAAACTCTGTTTCCAAGAAGCAATTTCAAAACTCAATGTCCAAAAAACACATGGAAAAGTACTCGTTATACATACCAGAGCTTTATCTGCCATCATTTTCTTCATTGAGTAAGCCAGGCTGCATCACAATCAAATAACACAACTATTATATTAAAAAAGAAAAGGAAACAGTTGAACCAAACTTATGCATATGCACATTTTTTTACTATGCTTGACTACAATTCATAAAGTGAAGTACCTGCCATAGGAGACACAAGCAGATATTTTTGGAATGGATGCAACAAGAATACTACAAAGTATTACCACCACTTAACTAAAAACAATTAGGAGAAAAGATAAGGAGACAAATGAACATGTGAAGAAAAAACATGGCAAGAAATTCAAGTGGAGTCTAATTGCAACCCAATAGCAAGATATCCAATAAAAAACTACAATCGGGACTTTTACATAGAAAACAAACTTACGTTAAGGTGACAGCTAAAGGAAGCCCTTCAGGTACCGCAACAACTACAATTGTAACCTACAAAGTTCAAAATGTCAAGACATACAAAAACAAATATCCCCTCAAGACTCGAGTGTGCACATAAGACATGCAATTGGACAAGGGCGGTAGATAAGGAGCACATACTGCAACAGTGACAATCTTAATGGCTCCATCTACAGCTTTACCGACACTTGTTTTGCCTGCAACAAACTCCGCTCTTCCCCCTGGACCTTCGGTATGACCAGTGAAGTACCTAAGTCAATCAAAGAACCTTTAAGAGTGGACCAAATAGCAGAGCAACTGAAAAACAGAAAGTGGCAGAAGAAAAAGATATCGTCGTTAAGCCAAAAGTTACCTAACTAAAAGGACAACCAAGACAGCAAAAGCAACACTGAGTCCAACGAAACCAATGAAGGTCGCAACCCCATTCAAGCGCACCTAAAAACTAATTGAGGTAAAGATAACAAGTAAAGCCTAAAATTCCATCAATTGCTGTCACAGGGAAAAAGAAACCTGCAAGGGCGTTTCTTCACCGTTGTCTTCTGAAAGATTAGCCATGAGCAAACCCCACTCAGTATTAATTCCTACCCCTGTTACCTGAGAATTTAAAGAAAGATAATCATAGTTGAGCATGCTGATTGCTGTAAAGAACACAATATAATGATTTAAAGATAAGGTAAAGGAGTAAAGATTACCAGCATGGTCCCACTTCCATCTGCCACTTTGCACCCTGACATTAAAAAAGGTTGCTTGGCATCCTTGTGAACCTATATCAAGATGAAATAATAATTTCAAAAAATTGTCAAACTGTAAGAATTTCTTTGAATAACATGACAGGCAGTAAAGTTTACAATATCACTCTCTCCTGTCATGCTAGATTCATCTATTGCAAGTGAATGACCAGATATTAGAATTCCATCAGCAGGGACCTAAAGAGCAGATTTAGAAAATCAGACAAATAATGCATTCAAAAGACAATAATGTAAACAGGACATGATAAAGCCATATACCTGATCACCAATGTTGAGGGGTACAACATCACCAACAACAATATCGTATATTGAAATTTCAACTCTTCTACCTCCTCTAACAACCTGACAGGTTGCATTCAAACATAAATTCCAGTGTTTATACTCAATTCAATTGTTAACCAGTGGATACCAACCTCCAAATGTATGTTTTTCTTCTCTTCATCTAGTTTTTGGAACTGAAGAGATTGTTTATAGTCACTGATAGCTGCAAATTTAAAAATTCAAATTGATAAGAACAACATGGAGAAAATATTCATTACAGTATGGAAAACTTTAAACAATCAGTTCAACACCTGTCACAACAATTACAAGCAAAACTGCAAACGCTATGCTACCCCCATCATACCAGCCTTCCTTTATGCCCTGTAAATGAAGAATGTAACATAGTAGAACACTGAAAAGTTTTACTTATAAAACCTAAAGGCTAAGTAAAAAGAATGTCTTGAATATAAAAAAATAATGTACTTCAGAAAAAGCATACTCTTAAATTAATTATTGATCACACTCAACAAATGGTGGTAGTTATACCATGCAGGGAAAATGAACACTTGGCCATCATATAACACCACTGAAAAAATGTCCCAGCAATGCTACTGGACCTCATGTTAATAAATATTTAAGAACATATAATCAAATCCCTGTGACACTCTAATTTTAATATCCAAGTAGTACATCCTAGACCAAGATAATCTGAATCCTTAGAACTATGTGGAAAAAGACCAGCATTGCACAAACCATAATTATCATCTTCCTGTATGATTTTAAGAAACATAAGATGGTCCCTTCTATTTGAATTACTAACATAAAGTTTTTTATAATAAAGTATTTCTAATTGACAATTACAGAAAAGCTCACCTCCGTCTTTATACCCAAAGCCAAAGAAGCCACAGCAGCTACCACCAAAATCATCAAAGTAAGATCTTGGCAAGCTTCCCAAACAAACCTCTGTGAGCAAGAAAACAAAAATTAGCATAACATTCCGCTCAGAACCCAAAACCAAAGAAGATTTTTCTTAGAACATTATATGAACAGGGGGGACCAAAAACACAACAATGATGGAGAATAGCCAGAGAAAATGAAACCGAGAGTCCGAGATATCTAAATATGTACCCAAAAACTCCTCCCCTTTTTCCTAGGATATGTGTTTGAACCAAATGCATTCCTCCGTATCTGTAAATCAGAATCATCCCCTGGAATACCTTTCTCCAAATTTGTTTTTAGCGACTCTGATAGCCCATGAACCTGATTAGAAACACAAAACCTAAATAAATGGTAAAAGTACCAAAACTTAATATCAAGAAGTTCTATTTTCATGAACTTGCCCCTCCATGTTCCTGCAGAGCATTAAAATTGTGATCCCTAGACACTGAAGCAAGTTGCTCTGGTCCAATAGAAAAATCACTGCCAGGAACTGGTTGTGGAATTTTTGTTCCTACAAATCAAAGCACTGTGATGAACATCTACCAAGAAATGCTGAGATTTTATAAGCAGTGGCAGCACAGAATACAACATTCTACCAAATTTTTTAGATTGATACAAGAAAGAAAAGAAGACAACTGAACCAACAGAGAGACATATCAAGTTCATTGTACTGCTAATAAAAAGTTCAAGTTGATAAAAAAAGGTTTTTACTAAGATGTAAAATTGGCAACTATCAGTCATTTCAGATTATCAATACATGCTGCTTCTGTCGAACAAATCTAAAATACTTTATAGCCAAATTATAAAGAAAAGGAAGAAAAAGTCATGCAGATGGGACATTTAAGGTAAAGCGAGATATTGAAGACTAAAGAGCAAAGACAACATATATAACCAAGTATAATTTTAACATAACTGCCAAAAACATAGAAACATGTAAAGGATTGAACATCAAACCAAAGTAGTAAAATATAAGCACTATCCTTAAACATTGTTCTACAAAGATAAGTAGGATAGATAAATTACCATTTACTTGTTCCCCAGCTTGTTTGAAAAGATGTGCAGCCTAACATAGCCAAAATCAAAAGATTAAAAGGATAAAGACGCAACTTCAGTCCAATGAGAGAACTAAAATCAAAGATAACATACTCGTATAGCTTGCGCATGTGCTCTAATCTTCCTTAAAACCTGCTTCTTCTCTTCTTCCTTTTTCAAGTCTAAGGTGTATCTAAATCGACGAGATGCATTGAGCACTAGTGCAGCTTGCTATGAAAGAAAAGAAGTCAAATACTATTAGTATTTAGTACCTATGAGTATTATCACCTTCTCAGTAGTAAAGATATGAGGAGAATCCCAAACACAACATAAAGAACAGAGAAAACACAGCAGATATGACACCTAGAGTTGTCAAGTAGGGGTCTCGGATGGGATCATTACTTCAGAATGAAAAAAAAAATACGATAGTCTTGGATTGAGTCCTTCCAGATGTTATTGTGGTCTATTTTGATCCTTTGAAGTCCATATTAGTGAGTTTTCCTTCGTCTCCCCTTGTTCTCTACTTATGATAGATGAAGTAAGGTATTTGACAACCTTCTGTTGATATTAAGCAAACTTGAACTGAAAAATAATATAGAACAGTTTTCTAGCTCTTCAGAAAATTAGAAAAGCAAGGGCCTCCAAATTTCATCATTAGCCCTATTTCGCCGAGTGTACTTGGTAGAAAAGCATAGATGCAAAAATCAAAAACCCATTCCAAGGGTGGGCATGGGTCCAAAGCTAGACTGGGTGAAAATCTGTCATTGCTACTTGTTTCTGCACAACATCTCACTTGCCATCGTAAGTTTACTGAAGAAGGTACTGTTTCAGCTATCTCCCACAGCCACCACCCAGCAAGAAGTTTAGCTATCATTTATTCACTTTCTTCAAAAGGCCAAAACAGTAGAAGGTTTGTTTGGATACAGAAGTAACAAATGTTTTAAAATTTAAATAATAAAAATAAAATAAACAAAAAAAAAAGAATATCCATGCTTTGTGATGCATATTAATCCATCGTGATGTTTTATATCATTTCCTTTCTCTTTTTAAGGAAGGAAAAGGAAAACCAGAAAGCAAATGGAAAGAGCAACAGTCAGTGAAACAATAACAACTTTGCTCTTTAATTCAAGACATGCGAGACCAATCTATATTTTATTGAGCATGAACATAAAAGACCAAATTAAAATTTCCAAAATGAAAGAGGGAAAATGGCAGGAAAGGAACAAAATTGAAAGAAATTCAAGGGTAGGGTGAAAATCAATTATAAAAATAGCAGTTAAGTGTCCTCTTGATTTATTTGGAGGCACCCAGAAAAACATGCACGATTAACCCTCGATATAACTGTTTCTTTCTAATCCGCCTAATATTAGTAAACTAAGCCACCAAAATCAAATGCATAAAATAATACTAGATTCAGCATATAAAACTTCACAAAACACTGAATATATCATATAATAGTATAAAATATGAGAGAGAAATTAGGGCATTACCCTCCAACGACGGAGGCGGTCGATAGGAGCATTCTTAGTGCTCGAGATGTAAAAAGGATCAGTAGAAAGCTCATGATCTTCATCGTCGGAGTGAGCGGAACGGCTGCTTCCGGCTTCCACGTCATTCGGCCGCCGGTACGGCGACCCCTTGAATATGCTACTCATCACTCTGTTTATGTCGCGGGAGAGATAACACAGTCACTATTTCTCAAGAAAACTAGTATTACTTCTCATTCAACATCAACTTTCTTCTATTTTCTCAAGCTTCGGTTAGATTTCTTCTCCCTTCTAACTTTTTCTTTGTTCGTTTTCCTATCTTTTTTTCACAGAAAGTGATGGATATTTGCTAATACTTTTTTTCCCAAAAAGATTACTCCACTCAACCATTAAACTTAATCTCTACGTTTTACCATTTCCAGCAAATAATATGATTGACTTTGGGGGTGAGGGAGAAGTAAAACAAAAAGGTGATTAACGCTCTTATTAACCTTTTCCCCTCTTTTCCCGGGAAAAAAACACTGGCAAAGAAAGTCAGAAACCAAGTTCACACTTATATAGAAAATCTTAATTGTACAACTAAATGCTAAAAAAAACAATATTAAAAAAAAATCAGAACTATAATCACATGATTTCCTGACAAAATGACAAACGCAATCCTTGATTTATGCACAGAGAACCGTCATATTATATAAACTTCAAACCGATTCTCCTTTTATAGTATTAAAAACTCGAAAGAAACAAGACGACAAACCGACCGGTTAGCGACCGACGAGGCCGACGCATCGGCCGTAGAACCATGCACGGGCTTCGTTTATCATCGAACGACGATAACAAATACAGAAAACATAAATTAAAAATGGCGATTTCGTTTCATGGATTCTAAACAAAACTGTACCTCTGCGTCGGTGTTTTCTGGTTTCCTTCTCTGTAAGTAACTGCAATTTGCTTTCGTTTTCTTTCCTTTGTCCTTCACTTAACGCTTCCTGGTTGCTTGCTCTGGATGACTGGATGTTAATACTTAATCTGAAATTTGAATACAACAGTTGCTCTGCCTTCAATTACAAACTAAACTTATATTTAATATTTTTTCTTTTTCCTTTTTGGGAAAATTCACAATTTGGAAACATTAATTATATATTTTAGAACTTAAAGACAAAATATTGTTTTTATTTTAGTGATATTATTTGTTAGGTTCGGATTCTTTTTATAAATTATAAATTTATTTTATAATAATTTAGGTTCGAAATCTATATTTTTTTTTGTTTTTAACGTTTCTTTTAATATTTAAATTTAAATTTTTATTTTTAAAAAATAATATATCTTATTATTATCTAACGTATGCCAGCTGGGAAGTCCTTTTCATGTTTTATATGTTGTTAGCATGAAAAAGAAAGGAAAAGGAAAAAGAATTAGGATATAAAACGTGGCATCACGTGATTTTGATTTCCTTACACGTGGGTACTTCCCATCTACTCACAACTCCTTACCTTTTTATTAATTCAATTTTTTTATTACAATATTTAAATTCGTAACCTCTGAAATTATTTTTTATTTTTTTTAAATTTAATTTTTTAATATTATTAATACTCAAATTCCTAACTTTTAAAAATAACTTTTTATCTTTTTATATGTTTACAAAATAAGACATAAAAATATAGGTAATTTATAAATTTTGGTTAGTATAATTTTAAAATTTTTAATTAATATCTATTTTAATTTATTTAGATTCTAATTATTTAGACGTTAAATCAAAAATAAAAAGTAATATGATAAAAATTTTATATATAAAAGATAATTATAATAAAATAAAGTTATTAATATTAGATATACCCTATAAATTAATTTATATGAAATATTAAATAAATAAATAAATAGGGAGGAATGGTTAACGGTGTAACCCATGCGAAAAGTGTGGGACCTGTTTGCCAAGCACCGAGGGCTGACCTGCCAGTTCTGGTATATATGTTCCGGCGAAGCTACGTGTCTGTTTTGTTTTGTCGAGTTTCCAACAAAACACGATCAATTGTTTTAATTTTAATTCAGTATTTGATGTCATGTCATGTCAAATTAGGTTAATCAAAGCTGTTTGTCCACTAATAATAAGACACTTGTCCTTTCCTTGCACGGGTAGACGGTAGTGAAAATTCAGTAAATTATTTAAAAATATATTATATAAATCATCATTAGTTTTTAAAATTTGTATTACAATTATTTTTCAATTTAAAATTATATAATTTATTAATAAAAATGTAATCTCATAAATGTTGTATAACATTAAAAATATAAAAAATAATAAATCTAGAAAAAAAATAAAGATTGTTTTATTTAAATTAAACATTCTTTTACAATAATAGATCTCCAGTTTTTTTATTTAAATAATAGATCTCGGTTCATTATAAAATTAGTTCTTAAAAAAATTATTAAAATATGAATTAAATAAAATTTTATTAAAAAGATGTAATTAAATCTTGATGTCTTCGAGAATTTTTTTCCTACCGTTGTGCCCTTGAGGCCAGGGATGGAGCTAAAAAATTATTTTCGAGGTATCATTTTTTAGTTATATTTAAGGGTCAATTGTTTATAAATTTATGTTATTTATTATTAATTTTTTTAAAAATTATATATATAAATCATATAAAAAATATTAATCTAAAAACTTTGGGATGTCATTTGACCACCCAGGGAAAAGGGTGGCTCCGCCCATGCTTGTGGTAGATTGACGGATGGTCATCCTTGCAGAAGAAATAAGATGATATATTCTGGAGTCACGCCGTCATCTGTGGCAGTCAGGCTCGACTTCTCTGAAGCAGAGAGTGAATCATCGATGCTTGTGGTATCAATGGGGTTCTGGACAGGCGCAATAGGAGCGACCGCACAGGGCCCCTGAAAAATAGGACCCAAAATTTTGATAAACTACATTCATTAGATAATAGGGTAAACTACATAAATGGTCCCTCGACTATATCTCAATTATCTTTTATACCCCTTGACTATCAAAAGTTACAAATTGATCCACTGATTATCTTTTTTATCACAAAGTGGTCCTTTGCCGTTAAAAAATAGGCGAAAAGCTTATTTGGAGGTTAACTTGCTGAGTTGGTTGCTGAGTAGACTAAGATAAATTTTATTTTATTATAATAACTTTACATATGTAAAATTTTATTTTATTTTATTTTATTATAATAATTTTATTTTATTCTACTTACGCATTCCCATTGTCCTTTTTGTTTTGGGGAAAAAAGCTTGGATCTTGATCCATGGAGACAAAACGATCTTTGCTTTTGGTTTCGGTGTCATTTTTAGCGTTTATCGCCTCAGATGTGATGCTAGATGTTACTTACTCTTCTAGGCTCATTCATAGGTTCTCTAAGGAGGCCAAGCTGCTTAGGGTTCCAAGAAACAACAACGAAGTTTAGTGACCAGAGAGGAAGAATTTGGAGTACTATGAGTTTCTTGTGAACAACGATTTTTAGTGGCAGAAGATGAATCTCTTCATTTCTTCCTCACAAAATCATAAGACACCAAGAACTCAATGGTGGTCGAAGTGGTGTCACCGCTCCTTACAGCGGAGTCCAATTCCTTACAGTAGAAGATAGATCTCCTCAATTCTAACAAGCTTTTCAACGGAGGGAAGATTAATTAAACCCCTTAAACTACAACCGGTTGTGTTTCAACAAGTGACGGAGAATCATTTTTAGCAGTCATCGCTACAATGAGTAAGAGAAAGAAAATCTAGGGTTTCATTTTCATTTCATCCCTATCTCCATCATCTTCACCTTCAAGATATAATTACAATTACATTCATAACAAGAGTAGATCATTGTCACCTTCAAACTCTCTGCACTCACATTGCGAAAACCCTATTGTTTTTTCCTACGAATCAGAGCATCAAATCCTACGTTTCGTCAATCTTTTTTGCCATTTTGTTTCAAAATGGGAACAAGAAATAGAAGTTGAGAGATTTGTTGTTGTTTAGAAGTGCATCAGAGGGTAAGGCAACAAGTATCAAAAAAATATTCAGGTCTATTGAGTCGGTAGTGAGTTCAAAGCAGAGAGCATCGCTGATTTCGACGAACAAGCTACATTACACGATGAATCAGCGGTGACGGAGGAGATGAGGCGGAATTCTTTCTTGTCTTACAAACAGGGCTTGCTTGGTTGCTTACTCAACAACCATTTTACACATGTAAAGTTATTATAATAAAATAAAATTTATCTTAGCCTACTCAACAACCAACTTTGCAAGTTAACCTTCACATAAGCTTTTCGTTTATTTTCTAACGGTAGAAGACCACTTTGTAACAAAAAAGATAGTCAGTGGATCAATTTATAACTTTTGATAGTTAGGGGATATAAAAGGTAATTGAGGTATAGTCGAGGGACCATTTATGTAGTGATATGATCACGGTTACATCAGTTTCCGGAATTCACTAGTTGCCCGATCGTGAACGTTGTAAGTAATTCAAAAGGTGATAAAATGAATGCAAAAGGGTTATTGATGATGGGATTGGTATGATTGCGGAAGCTAATTTAATGATTTGATGATAATGTATAAGATGAATGGAAGATTATGATAAATGCATATGTGTAAATGGGGAAAAGTAATGATAGTAAGTAACGAGGAAAGAACCGATATTATAGAGAATGTTGACCCGAATCCTATTGGATGTTTAGAGGAACGAGGAAGGAACCAACACTATATAAAAGTGAAGACCCGTTTCCTATAATGTTCATAAACAAAAGACCGTGACCCTCTAGTTAGAAAACTAGGAACCGTGGTATATGGAATAAGAAATGACGCCATAAAGAGAATTCCTTGATAAGTCGGATAAGTTCAATGAAGAACAAAGAGATAAAACTCTTACACAAAAGTGTATTAGAATCAAAGTTGTCTGCTTACAAATGAAATGCTAGGGACTATTCATAGGAAAACAAAATAAAAAATAAAAAGTTTAACAAATAAACATGACAATGATGACATGACATTAAGGCTTGTGTTCTTCCATCTTCTTTGGTAGTTGAATAGTTTAGAGAACATGTAGGATGAATATGAAAAACACTAGGATAAATATAGACATCCATTTGTCCAAGGGAGAGTATCTCATTGAATTCCATGCTCATCTACAAGTCATTTGTCCTCCTTGAATGTCATAATGGTATGAATAAAAAAGCTCTTCAATGTGTGTCTTATTTTAGAATTTAAATAGTCTCATAAGATGGATGATAAGAAGGCCTTGAATGATTTTTTTTGTATGAATAAAGATGTCATTCAATTGCTTGTCTCTCTAGCTGAATATAAAAAGTCTCTCCTTGGTTCAAGCTCATCCTTGCTTGCATTTCCCGTAATAAAATTCTAGCCTGTATTGTCTTCGGTAAATCGATCATATCTCAAGCTACCGATATCGGATCAATGTGATTTAAAGTGCGTTGGAAAGATAAGAAACGAGGGAATGAGTTTTCAGAAGACTTAAAAACTCAATTCAGCCTAGACCCAACTCAAATATGGCGATCAAGTTGACTGAATAAACAAGACTCCTTGAATTCTCTATTTATGTGTTGTTTTAATCCATGCCTTTCCTCTCACTTGATTTCTTGAATACCAAAAGACTTCAAACATGTATTTATTCAACCTTAATATACCTAATAAAACATAAAAAAAACATATATTAAAATAATGTAATTTATGTGCAAATTAGAAATTACATAAATAAACTACCATGCTTAATGAACATAACATATTCAATGAACCAAAATGCTTATGAACTACCATGTATTATTAAACATGCAAACTTATTAATGCTCATGCAACTACATGCACCAAACTTCTAAGCTAGCAATCAAATTCATATATTGACATGAATAACTAAAAGATGAAATAAGTAAAACTTCCCTTAGCCTTGAAGATCTTCGATGATGGTGGAGGTTCTTCCTTCGGGTTGAAATACAACTTCATAAATCTGAACTTAGTATGAACATCCAATATTAAGGAAGAATAAGTTTCTTGAAACTTATCGAATATAAACAACTTGCCTCGATCAAACGGTCTCAGAAAGGTTGCAGAAAATAATGTAAGGACCGTATTTGTGCTCACATCATGTAGTTTACCCTAGATAATATTATTCTCGAAATTTATTATAAAAGTTTTGAAAATATTTTTAAGAAATATGAGTTATAATTGTTTCCTAGATGTGATAATTGATTATAGAATCTTATTGATTAATCCTATTACTATTGCTTTGTAGAATCAGTGAGGTTTTGGATAATCGCAATAGAAATGACCGCACAGAGGCCCCTAAAAAGGATAATTGCTTTTAAGGACCACATTTTTAAAATTAGTGAAAGTTATGAACATTTTTTTTAAGGGTCACATTTTAATAAATTGCACAAATCCTCCAAAATCTTTAAACCGTCCCTGATGGTATTCGAAGAAGGGTGATGGGTTGATGATAAGTTCAGTTGCTCCGCAGCGGCAGCTGGTGGTGGAAAAATGGAGGCGGCAATGGATCGAAGATGGTAGGGAGTGTGGAATGAGCGTGGGATGTTGTGACTGAAAATGATGGCTGGTAAACGGAACAAAAAACTCGAGTGTGCGATTGGTGAAAAAAGAGAATGCTGGAGAATAACAGTACAATGAAGAAGATGGTGGTCAGTCCGAGACGGGTTTTTTGAAAAATGAAGAATTTAGTTTCCATCTGGAATTGGATTTAGACTACGAGCAGGAGGAACCAAAACGATTTATAATGGGATAAAATACAACACAGTCATACTTCCTACTCTTTTAAACGTTATGATTTATTTATTTGATTAAAATTTTATTATAAATAAATTACTTGATCATTAATTTTATTTAAATATAATAATTTTAATCCTTAAATTTCTATTTTATAATTTAATTATAATTATAAATTAATTTAATTTTCATAATAAAATTTTTGATATTTGCATGTTATAGTTGTCTTTGTTTATAATTTTTAATCGATTATGTTCATCCAGCTATTATCATTGTTTATGTTACTGATTAAAGAAAATTGATGGTCTAATATAGTTAAAAAATTTAAGGGTAAAATACACGGATAGTCACCATATCATGGGGTTGGTATCGATTTGATCATAAAGCTTTAAAAAGAATCAAATACAGCGATAAATTATTAATTTGATATTAAAATAATCATTTGTCATTAAAGGAGGAGTAACGGGCTGCTGACGTGGCAGTTAAATATAAAATAGAATAATTACACATTTAGTCCCTGTTATTTATATATTTTTATAATTTAGTCATAGTTTTATTATAATAAAATAATATAATTATTTAATTAGGTAATGACACATGTCGCCACCTGATCAAAGGATAAAAAAAATAATCCCAAACATGCATTTAATAGGGTTTGAACCCGAGTAACTAAGCATATTTTACTAATATAAAACACTATTATTTATATATTTATTATTTCTAATATTTATTCCTTTATATTTAATTATTTTTTAATTTAATTAAAAATAATAATTAAATTTCTATATAATAAATTAAAAGATTCAAATTAATAAAAATTTATTTATAAACTCTACCCAAAATCCTAAATCTTAAATCCTTAAAACTTAAACCTTAAAAATATTCGAATAAAATATTTAGCTTTTAAATATCCGAATAAAATTATTTGGATATTCAAATAAAAATATTCGTAGAATAAATATTCGAATAAAATAATAAATATTTTAATATTTTGATTTAAAAATTTTTGAATAAAATATTTGAATAAAAATTCGTATATTCAAATAAAAATATTCAAATATTTATGATTTTTATTCGAATATTTATTATATGAATATTTTTATCCGTATATTTATTATTCGAATATTTTTATTTGACTATACGAATTTTTATTCAAATATTTAAAATTCAAATATTTTATTTGAAAAATTTTAAATCAAAATATTAAAATATTTATTATTTTATTCGAATATTTATTCTACGAATATTTTTATTTGAATATCCAAATAATTGTATTATTCCAATAATTATATTATTCCAATTAAATAATTATATTATTTTATTATAATAAAAGTATGACTAAATTATAAAATGTATAAATAACAGGAACTAAATGTATAATTATTTCATTTTATATTTAACTGCCACGTCAGTAGTCCGTTACTCCTTTAACGGCAGATGATTATTTTAATATCAAATTAATAGTTTACCTGTGTATTTGATTCTTTTTAAGGCTTTATGGTTAGATCGATATCAACCCCACAATATGATGATTATCCGTGTAGTTTACTCAAAATTTAATGATAATTTATTAATATAATTTAATTTAAATTATTAACAAAATAAATAGTATATTAATTATATTCAAAAATTATTTTACTTTTTTAATGTCCTTTAGATTTTCATATTTTATTTTTTTAAAAAAAAAAAACTTTTAACTTTCATTTATATTTAAGACCTAGTTTTTTTTTGAATCAATAAACCTGGTTGTATTTATTATTATCATAATAAAAAAATAACAAATTGTTCTTGTAATAACACTCAAATAAAGAAAAGAAAAAAAAAACAAAGTAACCGGTCAAACTTTCTTCCCCTGTAAAAAGCAATAATCTAAACCTTTCAAATGAACATAAAAAAATCAGACTAAGGAACAACAAGTAAGATGAAGCTGAAACCTCAAAGTATGTCTTGCTATTGTATCAATGGATACACAATAATTTTCATCGGAGACCACCAAATGCTCAACTGAGTAAGGAACTTCCTCAATCCAGTATCGATCTTCATTACCCAGAGAGACGTCTTGTGCAATCCTGTGTGCGACTCGATTTCCATGTCTAGTAGTGAAGGTAAACAAACATGAACTGAATAACTTTGTAATTTCTTTTGTTTTCCATATAATTGCACTAATCACCAAGTTGTCGTGTTGCTTGGATTTTAATTTTTCTGATGATTGAAAGGCAATTTCCTTCAACAATGACAGACGACAAACTCAAATCAATTGTGAATAAGAGAGCATATAGTGCCGCCCATGCTTTAGCTACAAACGGTGAAAGAACACGAGAAGCTTTTCTACGACACACTCCCAAGACTTTCCCAGAATGATTTCTCACAATAACACCAGACCATGATTCATTCATATTGGAGGTAAACTTTGTATCAAAATTAACTTTTACCTTATCCTGAGTTTAGAGAAACCAATTGACTTCTTTGTCCTGGAATAGGAACTTTAAATTGGAATCAAAAGTAGATAATTCAAGACAATAAGATCAAATGAAAGTGATGAGCTCCTCTCTTGTTCTAACAATACCTCCATGATATCTCTTATTACGATCAAACCAGATAGCCCACATAGTTATCAAGACTTCTGTATGTTTCTGAGAAGTGATGTTTTTAATGATCCAAGATAACCATTCTTTGAACAACATAGGAGAGTAGAATTCAAACATAAGATACCCTAAGTTTCTCCAAGTAAAAATAGCATAATCACAATCTCGTGGCACATGAATTAAATTTTCATGTATAGTAGGACATGAAAAACAAAAAGGATCAACAACTATTCTCTTGTTGTACAAATTTTGTTTGGTTGGAACAAAATTGTACATGAATTTCCATACTTGAATCTTAACTTTAGGAGGGAAGTTAATCGATCACAAACTCTTATCGATAGATTTGTCCTCTTGACTTATTAACATTTGGTCGAATAAGAGTTTATACCCACTTCTAACTGAATAACATCCTGAAAGTTCATTGTTCCATACCAACCTGTCTGCTTGTTGAAAGTGTGACAAAGGAATAGAAAGAATTTTGGTTGATTCCTCGATACTGAATGTAGAATGAATCAATTGTTCATCCCATTCTTTTGTATCTTCATTAATTAAATTTGAGACCTAGTTGATCGAAACATTAGGGGAGGAATCAATCTTCTTCAGATTTATTCCAAGAAGTTAGAAATTATTCCAGATATTAATAGATGTTGTCGCGACCTCTTTAAAAACACATGTTTAGGTAAAAAAGTAGCTTGACGATTAATTTTGAAAAATCCGAATTTTATCGTTTTTAATCTTGAAAAACCCAAATTTTAGGAAAAATATATATAATTTAATTTTTAAAATGATTTGGAGTCGCCACCGGTCACTTTGGTGGGTCGAATACCATAAAACAAACCAGAGATTTATTTAAAAACTTTTGGGTTCGGAAGTCGGTTATGTATAAGGACGACCCTTACAAACGCCCAAAAAAATTTGGTACCTTATTAATTTCACATAGCATTTTGATATTTTGAAGATAGATATTAATTTAATTCCCTATTGTTAATCAAACATTATTTGAATTGAGGATATCCTTTTGATTTAGAAATTACATCACCTTTAAACTTGGGTTGAACGAGACGTCATCTAGATAGGAAACCTCACCCAAATTCAAAGGAATGTAACTTTCGCCTCAAAAGGTTAAAATAAAATACATGACCGTTTTTATCTTGTTCATTTTAAGTTCTAATTCTACAAAGGCTCCATTAATTAAGTGTTAAAACCTAAGTTACTAATGTCGCTAGTTGTTTACCTATCAATTTTATTTAATATTAAGCCTAATTTATTTTATCAAAATTCTAGGTTTTAATAGCACATGAATTCGATACCAAGGTACACTCTTTAGGCCAACATCATAGTACATCAAAACATCAGCCTCTTTAGTATATCCGAGATATAAGATTCAAATACAATTATTTACTAATTATCTCCCTATTTAATTAATTAATTAATTAAAGCGACTTGTCCTCGAGGGCTCTAAATTAATTAACTAAATGTTTATTAAGTGATCTTCCTAAAAATGTACCATGCAATACTGAAAATAAAACATAAATAAATAAAACGTAGTAAAGGAACTTGATATTTTTATTTAGAACATGGAAGTACAAATTACATCAAAATTGTCATCATAAGTACAAAGGGACTTGCATTGGTAAAGATAACAGGAAGAGTAAAAACCTCGAAAGATAAATTAGATTTAATTAAGTGTGTAATTAATTTAAAAGTTTAGAATTTTTAATTGAATTAATTATTTAATTAAATTTTCCTAATCTTCAAATTTTAATTAAAACCTAATTAAAGCCTAATTTGGTGAAAGCTAAGTTTTAAGGTTTAATTGAGGTTAATTAGATCTAATTAAATTAGGTTAATTTTAAAACTTATTTTAGAAATTAATTAAAATTATTTTCTAAATTTTAAGAATTAAATTAAACCTAATTAAAGTCTAATTTTTAGGTTCTAGGGGTCAAATTAATCTTATATTAGATCTAATTAGGTTAAATTAATTTCAAAATATCTTAAAAATTAAATTAAATTCTAATTAGAATCTAATTAGGGGAATTTTTAAGTCTTAAAATTAATTTTTATCCTAATTAAAGTCTAAAATTAATTAATTTTAATCCTAGGGGTCTAATTAGGGTTAAAAGGGACCTAATTGAGTGAAATCTAAGGCTTTAGGGACTTAAATGAAGGTTTTAGGGACTAAATTGGGAGACATTTCAAACCTAGGAGGACCTAGGAAGTAAATATCCCCCATTTAATCAAAACATGCGGATCCGGGTTGAACCCGGATCTGACTCGCGTACCGTTGCCCAAAACGGCGCCATATAGGGGAGGATATACCCCCTTTGGGCCGAGTTTACTTGGCTATTTCTCTCCTTCCCCACTCGGTCCAACTCAGTTTCCTCTGAGACTAACACAATTAACCTAGAAACTAAGTGCTAAGGTGGATCAAAAAGGGCTAAAAAACAAGAACAACTTGAATGTTCTTCATGTTCAAGATGAACATGAAGAACACGGTTACACAGCGTCGCATGAGCCGCCGCTCGATCCACCTCGCCACCGTCCGGCGCAGCACCGACGTGTTCGCCGACCACCGCGAATTACGTCAGTCGTCGCCTAAAAGTTTCTGGTGGCCGTTTCTGACGCCGACGAGGCCATCAGAAACCTTAAAATATGCTAAAAACAACTCTAGAACCCTAAAAAACCCGATCAAAACGCCCCAAACCCCCTAAAACTACCGATCAAAATCAAAACTTATTGAAAACCTAAAGATTACCCCCCACCAGACCTCAACCAAATCAAAACAACAAGTAACCTGAGCTTTCAAAACTGAAAACCAACTCACCTCTGCGTTTGATTGCTCCGATTGCCGCCTGCCTGCCGATTGAAGTTTCTAAATCTCCAACTCTCCTTCATTCTGTCGATTGAATCCCTTTTTAAAGGGATTCAAATCAGAAACCTAACCCAACTCAAATCACTTCCCCATTGATCTCCTCCTACAAAATCTCAATCTAACAAACCCTATCTACTCCTCAACAATCCGAAAAAGGCTCCCCTACAATCCCACGTTTCTATTTTCCAGATTTTTTTATTTTTTTATTTTTTTTCTAAAAAAATATTTTATTATTTAAATTTTATTAATTATTTATTATTTATTATATGTGATAAATTCGTGTTGACAGATGTCACATTACCCACCTTCCATCGTAATCCTTTCTCAAGAAGACCTCGTGCACTCCAAATGCTCCTCCAAATTAAAGACGGTTGAGAACCAAGGCGTGTAGAAAGAAAACCTAAATTTAGGAAATACTTTTCTTTTAGGAATCTCCGCACAAGAGAATCGGGTCTATCAATCAGCCTCTATCCTTGTTTAGCCAGTAGAGAAATATTAAATTTTAATAGATCCCTGAATCCAAGACTATCATCTTCTTTTAAGTTACATAAAGTTTTTCAATCATACCAGTGAATTCTCTTTTTTTTATCAAACTTTTGCCACTAAAAATTCTCCATAACTATTTCGAGACTTTTGCAAAAGGTTTTTGGAAGAAGAAAGACACTCATGGAGTAAACAGAGATTGCTTATAACACAACTTTAATGAAAACTTCTTTGCCTCCTTGAGATAATGGTTTAATGCTCCACAGATTTACTTTTGATTCCATTCCCTCGCGAATTCCTCGAAAAGCCTTTTTCTTATCATGACCAACTATGGTTGGAAGGCCTAAATATTTTTCTAGATTTGAAGTATTCTTTATTTCAAATATTCTCTTCAGATCATCTCTAATTTCCATACTCACATTGGAAGAAAAGAACAACCCCGATTTCTCATAATTTATCAATTGACCAGAACTGTGAGAATAAACCTGAAGTAAATCCTTCAAATTGACTGCTTCAGAGGAAGATGCATCTCCAAAAATAAGACTATCATCGGCAAAAAGAATATGAGTTATCGTAGGAGTATATTTGTTAAAGCGAAAATCACTAAGTTGCTGTATATTAGCCCCTCGAAGAATGGCTGACAGTCTTTCACTACAAAAAAGAAATAAGTACGGACTAAGAGGATCCCTTATCGTAAACCCCTCGATGGAAGTATACTCTTTTCGATTTCGCCGTTAATCACAACCGAATATGACACTGTGGAGAGACAATTGTACATCCAAGACGTCCATGTGGAAGAAAAACCCATCTTCTCCATAACCGCTATTTTAAAGTTCCATTCCACTTTATCATATGCCTTACTTATATCAAGCTTTAAAGCAAAGTTTCCTTATTTTCCATATTTATTCTTTTGAAAAGAGTGCAGAATTTCATATGCAGTTATAACATTATCTGTAATCGAACGATTCGAAACAAAAGCACTCTATGCTTCGTTAATACAACAATCCATAACTTTTTGTAAACGATTAGCCAACATTTTGGAGATAATTTTATAAAGAACATTACAAAGGCTTATAGGTCTATAATGGCACATTTGTAAAAGATTTTTTATCTTCGAGATAAGGATAATATATGTATCATTCACCTCCCGCATCTCATAATCTCCTTTAATAAGACCTATACAATAATTGGAAATATTATCACCTATGATATGCCAAAATCGCTGATAGAAGATCGCCCCCAAACCATCCTCACCCGATGCTTTCAGTGGCCCCATAACCTTCACAACTTTGTCTACCTCATTCTTTGTAAAAGCTCTAATAAGATGCTCATTCATTTCCCCATGTATACGAGTAGATATCATATCTAAGATGCTTCATCAGGACATGCATTTTGGGATTCAAATATCAAACTAAATTATTCTGATGCAACAACTAAAATATCCTTCAAATCAACCAATTTTCTACAATTTCCTTCTTCCAGAGAAGTTATTGTTTTTAACCTTTTTCTCTGCGATACATAATGATGAAAAAAACTGGTATTTTTGTCTCCATATTTAATCCAATTTGCCCTAGCTTGTTGAGCCCAATAGAGTTTCGACTTGTCAGATTCAACATTTAGCTCTAGTTTTGTCTGAATTATATGGTTCAGAACCACATCAGATGGAGTAGATTTTGTTAAAAGAGCAAGTTTCTTACGACGATCCGTAATAACTTTTTTTTTTCTGGATACCTTTAAATTTCAGAACCATGAATTTAATCTCATATTTACTTTCTTTAAACATGCTAGAATATAGCCTTCTGATAGATTCCGAAGTCTTTTAATTTCAGCTTCACAAGATTATTCTAATAACCATGCAGCTTCAAACTTTAAATGCCAGAAGCATCTTTGGGGAGCATCAACGCTAGTATTGAGAAACAAAGGACAATGAGCAGAAATGGAATGCAAAAGATGAGACATTGAATAGTTTGGAAAAACTGACCACCACCGTTCATTTGTCACTCCTCGATCAAGTCTTTCATGAATGTTTTTTTCCTTAAAAGTACCCCTCTTCCATGTATGCCAATTTTTATTATATCCTAGATCAGATAAATTATATTGTTTTAAAGTCTGCCTGAAAGAAAATATCTGTCTTTAATTGCGTAATCGATCACCTTTTTTTTCAAAAGAAAACATGATTTCATTAAAATCACCAATAACAACTCATGGTATATTCAAAAGATCATCCAATTGTCTCAGTAAACTCCAAAAAAATCTTTTACGATGTTCCTCTGGCTCACCATAAAATCATCTACATCTCCATATATGACCATCAGAATCTTTAGAGATAATTACATCAATATAATCTTTTGAATAAGAACGAAGTGTAACATCACAATTCATGTTCCATGCCAAACGTAAACCCCCACTTCTTCCTTGAGATCCAACATCCTCCATTCATAAAACCACATTTCTTTTTCACTTTTGACATAACATAGGCATCAAGTTTAGTTTCCATTAAAAAAATTACAGATGGATTCAGGTCTCGCAGCAAAATATTTAAGACCTAATTGATTGTACCTTTCCCTAAGACAAGAAAATTCAGCTCTTATTTAAAGAAATGATTAAGGTTCATTTAGTAAATTGAACCAAAGAAAATATTTTAGAGGGAGAATTTGACCTAATTTATTCCTCAAGAACAATAGCCATAAATCATCCGAATATAAACCCGACCCGACTTTATCTCTTATAAACACCTCTTATTTGATCTACGGAATCCGTTTTATTTTATCAGCGTTTTTTATTCTCTCCCCGAGCGAGTCGAAATCGAAACCTTTTGGAAGTGCCGACCAGTTCTTCCGTGAGTAAATCCCGCCATGGAAATCGCCGACTCCCCGGAGAACGGTTCGGAAAAGATACAGTCACCGATCCCTTTCGTAACTGATCCTTCAGAAACCACCGCCAACAACCCAGCAGCAGAGAAGTGGCCCGGCTGGCCCGGCCACTGCGTGTTTCGACTCATCGTTCCGGTTACGAAAGTTGGCAGCATAATCGGACGGAAAGGCGAACTCATCAAGAAGATGTGCGAGGAAACCCGCGCCCGTATCCGCGTCCTTGATGGCGCTGTTGGGACTCCCGATCGCATCGTAACTCCCTTTTCTTTTCTTTTTTTCCTTTTACCCTTGGAACATGAACTGAAAATATTTCATTTTTTTAGTTATAAATTTCATAATTGTTCTTTCTTTAGGCCTGACATTTGCTCTCATTAGTTGATATATGCTTTAGAAGAAAAGAAAGAAAGAGTGAAGGGTAAAATAGAACAAGTTTCAACCCTAATTAATCCACATCGATGTAAATCATGCATCTTGTGGTTCAAGCGAAATATGCTTTAAAAGTAACAAGCGAGTTTAGGTTTATATTTGTCTGTTGTGACACTTCTATAAATTTAGATACCCTTTTGTAACTTTTACAGTCCAGAGAAGTACAACAGTTGTATTAGGCAAAGATTTGACTTTTGAGCAAATGGTAAATACTTTGTCTCCAGTGATTTTTGAAGGAAAAGAGGGGAAATTTGTTGTCAATTGATATGTTTGGGTAACAACAATTGGAGTATTTCAACTGATTATTCTTTAGATTTTGGATTTCACCGCCTGTATTTGATTTACAATGAGATATTGGAGTGAAATTACAGTTTTCTCGCTAACTTTTACTGGTTCCTTGAATTATTTGTTTTTTCTTGCAGGTGCTAATATCTGGGAAGGAAGAACCAGAGTCTCCACTTTCCCCAGCAATGGATGCTGCTATTAGAGTTTTCAAACGCGTCTATGGATTACCAGACAACAATGCTGATGCTAAAGCAGCTGGAGCTACATTTTGTTCAACCCGGTTGTTGGTAGCCTCTACTCAAGCAATCAGTTTAATTGGAAAGCAAGGCTCTGTTATCAAGTCATTACAAGAAAGAACCGGTGCAACTGTAAGAGTATTGTCAGGAGGTATGTTTTGTACATTTCAAAGTATTGGTTTAATTCATGATAGGCCGGGTTCCCTTCTTGCTCATCTATGCATTTAGGTTTCAATTGGTGCATAAGACTTTGAATTGACTAATGAAATGTCTTTATCTTTGAACTTTGGTGCTCCCGTCCTATTTTGTGCTACTATTCTTGTGGGATTATCCATTTTTCTGAGTTTGGAATCCTCGTGCTCCAATCATTTTATCATTTTATGTTTCATCTGAATTTTACTACTGTTTTAACTCATACCAGCCTGATTGTGTAGTTCTAGACTCATAGAAGCATTTTTTTCCTCACTAGAAAACAATACTTTCTAGTAGTAAAAGTACAATATTTTTGTTTCTTCCTTTACTTATTATAGACAATCATAGTTGTACAAATTGTAAGTTATTGTATCTTTTATGTTCAAGAATTGCCCTATAAATCATAGGTTTTGGTATTCTTTATTTATGGTGAACTGGTACTGTTTCTGCAGAGGAAACTCCATCTTATGTGCTGGCAGATGAGAGAATTGCAGAGTTGCAGGGGGAAGCGCTGCAGGTTCTTAAAGCTCTTGAAGCTGTGGTAGGCCACCTGAGGAAATTTTTGGTTGATCAAACTGTTCTTCCTCTCTTTGAAATGACAGTAAGTTTGATTTCTATCGAACCTTTTCTCTGCACCCTGCAACTGTTTCATGTTAACTGGTGCTATCAATGTTTGCAGCAGCATAATTCGATAGGCACTCAAGACTTTCAAGCAGAGACAAGGTCTGAAAAGTCATCTTTGTTTACTGCTTCTCAAAGTGGAATCGGAATTGATCTTCCTATAAGGAGAGACTCTTTGTTCATCGAACGTGAAAAACAGTTCGAGTCACGAATCCCATCTTCTGGAATTTCATTCTATGGGCAGGATCCTGCACTTTCAATCGTACATTCTAGTTCAGGGCTTCATCGATCTGCTGTTCCTATAGTTACTCAGGTTTGTTTTTGTGTGTCTGAATTATTATTACTCTTTTATTTTCCTTTTCCTGAATGGGCAAGAGTGAAATTAGAGATTATGATACCAAACAAGGAAAAGATAAAGAGCTATTTGGGCTTTGGAGTAAAAATTGAAAGTGTGAGGACACAACAGAAATAGGAGTAAGAGGGGAGAGAAATGAAGAGGGCCGACTAGAGCGAATTCTAGTACACAATATTCCAAATTTGGTTATATTCTCCATGAAATTAGTACTATGCTAATTATTAGTTAATTTGAGAAGGTGAGAAGAAAATCATATTGAGACAGATTTCAGGTGATTCATTCCCTTACATCATTCCTACTTCAGTCAAAAAGCTTGAATGTAGCATTTTTCTCTCTTTATTTCAATGCTCTTCTTACAAGCATTTAATTTAGCTTGGAGATTTTGCAATGAAATTTTGTAGTATAAATTAGTCTTTTGAAGTAAAACTTTGTTATGATTTCTGTATTGTCACCTCTCTTATTGCATATCTGGAATCAGATTGCTCAAACGATGCAAATACCATTTTCTTATGCTGAAGACATCATTGGGATTGGAGGAGTTAATATTGCACACATTCGCCGCACTAGTGGAGCTGTCATAACTGTGCAAGAAAGTGGTGGCCTATCTGATGAAATCACGGTTGAAATTAAAGGCACCTCAACACAGGTTCAGTTGGCTCAACAACTGATTCAAGTAAGAAATGACCTATATGTTTAATTTAGTTACAACGTGCATCAGCTTTGTATGAGCATATCCGAAGCTTCATCTGTATGGCACACCCTCAACGGAGATGGATGTTATTTACATGTTAAGATTGTTGAGTATTTTTGGTTACTGCAGGAATTCATGAGCAATCACAAAGATCCAATTGCAAGCAGTGGCTACAGAGACACGGGTTATATGCCCTCGTTTTCGCAGTTGGGCAACACATCTTCCCTTCCCTCCCAACCCTATGGCGGATACGGAGGATCATCTAGTGTAAGTGGCTACCCTACTTTTAGGCTTTAAGAGAAATATCGTTTTAAATTTGCTTAGACTCTGCAGTCTCTTTGTTGGAATGAATTTGTTTTGAGTGGGAGGGCAGACTTGGGTTAAATTTCAGAAGACTTAATACTATAATATATATGTAAAATTATCAGTTTAATTAATGCTCTCTTCAAAACATTGGATGGAATAGGAGAGGGTGTAATGTTTTACATCCGAGTTTGACAACTTAAAACTTTAGACATAGAATCATCTTGCCTAAGATTAACTTGAATTAACTGTAATAATAATAATAATAATAATAATAATAGTTAATTGCACCGCATCTTTTAACTATTACCTTATTCTAAATTGATCCTCGAACTTTTTAAAGTCCCGAACTAATGCCTTCATATTGTTCCCTAAATTTTTATTTCATCCCAAAGTATTAGTATATTCTAATTACGTCTATTGTTAATAA
This sequence comes from Abelmoschus esculentus, assembly GCA_035048815.1. Taxonomy (NCBI): domain Eukaryota; kingdom Viridiplantae; phylum Streptophyta; class Magnoliopsida; order Malvales; family Malvaceae; genus Abelmoschus; species Abelmoschus esculentus. Next base: position 10,863,017 of record JAUCBN010000007.1, on the reverse strand, counting down.
AAACTATAAACCTCATTATGTAAAACTATTGATTCCTTGGGATGAAATTAGAATGTTTAAAAATTTGGAGACTAATCTATAATGTGGATCATAGTTTGGTGATGGAGTTGAAATGATCCAAAGTCTGAAGATTATGTTAGAATGAGTGATAGTGGTGGGACATGGTGCAATTGCCCTAATATCAATCCTGCCATAATTCTATCACATTTTAGATTAATTAATTAATATTTTACCTAATAATAATAATGTCTACTGATACATAATTGTCGATACTAATGATGAGAATTACATAATATATTTTTACCTCCCTAGAAATAGTCTCATTTATTTAGCTTATTGTCTATTAACTTAGGTTTGTTGCTTTGAAGCCATCAACCAGTTTGTCAAGTGGTTGAATAACACGTGTTTAAATATAAAGTCAGAATAAAATAATACGAATATTGTATAAAGTATTTTAATTCAAATTATAAATTAATTATTTAAAAAACCAAAAAGACTTCCGTGTTAGATTGAGCTTTGATTAAGTACTAGACATTATACTTATCAAATAATACATAAAAGAATCTAGATGAAACACGTGAAGTCAAATCTCAAATTTAACTATACAAAATGTGTCTTGGTAAAAATATTATATTATAATTTATGACAAACGCTTTAAAAGAATATTGATAATTGTTTTTTATTCTAAATTAATTTTAAAATTAAGTGTTAAATTGAATTTCAAACTTTGAATGTTTCATTCTCTTGACTCCGACTCTTTACTTTAAAGTAGTCTTTATTTTTTTAAAATATTTCAACAAAATCTTTAAAATTTTGTTTGTCACATCTTTATTAGTATATAATATACATTAATATTTATATGACAATAATTTTTCAATTTATATTGGTAATTTATTGATGGAATTAGAATATTATCAATTTAGATTGCATAGTTTAAATATAAAATTTTAATATTAAAAAATTAAGGGGTGAATTTAAAATAAAGAACATACTTTATTATATTAAGGGATGAATTTAGACACGAATACTCAACTCAAACTCATTATTTTTGCGTATTATACGCTGGAATTAAGATGAACAAACATAAATTGATTTTATCATTTTACACGATTACAGTACTTTTATGTAAACATTTGTTAGAAACTTTTACTTTGTTTGTTTTGTGAAAACAATCTTGCTTCGTCACTAGATCCTTGTGTTCATTTTTTAAAAATATTTTTCATGTGCAAAAAGTTGTCTGAGCCCGTGAACTCAAGCATAGTTTCCTCCGCTGTTCCTTTTGTTCCTACAGGTTCAACTCTTGGAGGATAATGTAATAGAGATGACGATGCCGTTAAGATATTAGAGAAGACGAACGATCTCAGTAAAATATTTTGGTCAAAGGAATCAATCGGACATAGGAATTGGAATTGGAATTAAGAACAGCAGATGTCAGGATTTCCAAGGAATTTTGAAATACGGTATACTTGATTAATAAACATTGTTCTTTCATTTAGATCAACACAGTGGTAGTTAAATAAAAATGGAAGAAAGGTTAAAGGAATGGTTGTTCTTAAAAGTTACGAGTTCAGCAATGCCGGCAGAGTGATTATATTCTAGAACAAATATTACTATAATCACTATAGCTTGTTCAAAAAAATGGAAGAAAGGATTTTTTATTTTCTTGACTACTTTATCATATTCAAATGCAATTTAGAACTGATTAAATGCAATCTTTTTTATTAAAACAAAATCAAATGTTTTAAGCAATGTTGATATTATCGCTGCTACGATTGAATGTGTTTAAGGGGAAAGAGTAGGGACAAGTAATTTAAAAAATTGCAGTCAATTTCCATTCCATTTTATGAAGGAAAGCATTTAAGTATTTCATAGATGAGACAAAATTAATTGTATTTATTTTATTTTATCACCAAAATGCTGCAAAGCATTTGATCAAAGACAGTATCTTCCTGCCCAAAACTGTTGAGAAATTACAACCAAATGCATTAAGCCATAAGCCCCCACCCTTGGACCTGCAAAATCAAATAGTAAAATGATCAATATTAACCAACGCAAGTCTTCCCAATCACAGCATGAAAGAAACACAATGATATTCACATATCAGGCTCGTTCCAACATTCTCGTGTCTAGATTTGATTTCCCGACAAAGATACCAGTCATGGGCACTTCAAGGAAAATGAAGCCATTTGAATTTCAATAAATGTATCACATGCACTCTTCCTATATTGTTCTATCAAAATCGGAATAGGATAATGGTGTTTTAAGTTATAACTTACATAAATGCATGACATTCATAGTATTGGTTAAAAGGCAGCACTTGTAGCAAATGAGTCGATGCCTAATAAACCAAACAATGAGAACAATGATTAAGGAAAGACCATGGGCATGGTTGAAGGGTAGTACTATACTACTATATCGAATGATGGTTAGTCCAACTAAAGTATAAGTTGAAGACCAAAAAACCGAACAATGGAAACAACACTTGAGAATAGACCATCATGTCATTGATGGAAAACAACATAGCAAAGATGGCTAGAATTTTCTATGACCAATGAATTCCCAAATACAAACAAATGCACCAACGAAACAATCAAAACCAAAAATCCATCATCACTTAAAACTTCATTAGAGTCAAGCATCTAAACTAACATTGTTTGTTCGCATCCATTTGCAGTGAAACATAAAAGCTATGCACGCATCAATGCTAAACCGGGGGCAACAGATATAACCAAACAAATGCAATCAAATCTCTTATTTCAGTTATCACACGGGCATACAATGTCCAAACACTTTTTAAACAAATTTATGTATAATACAATATCATGATATAAAGTCCTAAATGTTTCTAGAATTGGGTTAAAATCTCATAATGTTTTAGAATTGTTTTTCATGATCAACTGGAATGAAAATTGTTCTCTTGTCTTCCCCTAAATTCTCTGCTAATTGTCTCCCTTTGCTCTTCCTATCCTCTTAACCCCTTTTAATTCTTCTTCTTAAGTTTTATATTGCATCATATCATCAAAATCATCGATCCGGTAAGCATTTCCAAACATATATGCGAATGCCCATCGATTTATGACTAAATTCCCATCGTTTCAACAATGAGACATGGAATATAAACACCAGTCATCAGTTTAGAACAATATCCAGATCAATAAACCTAAAAAATCCAAAAATAAGGGAGAATATCAGAAATACCTGGATGGGAATCAATGATTTCCATGTTCCTTGTGCGCAAGATGGCGGCGCTCGTTGGGGAGAGCGACGAGATAAGAAAAGATCATCCCACCGAAGCAGACATGGTAAAGAGGCTCGATTGAATCGGTTTGAATGTATTTTGAATTGTAATTGTCCAAACCCCTTTGAAAAGCTTTCTTGACGTAATCCATGGATAACATCGGCTTCACATAGTTAGGGACTTCCTTCACTTTCATCCCTTTGATCTCGCTGTAAACTTTCCTCATTGCCATTTCTCCCCCAAAATTCAATCCAAACCCTAGTTTCTTGCTTCTCTGCGAATGCGAGATTTGTTTATTTGTTTTTGTAAAGGATGGGGCTATCCCTCCTCGATTTAACCATTCTTAGTTGGGCCGGCCTGCTTCACTAATTCCTGAAAATGAGTTTGGGAAGGTCACCGCATAATAAAACTTTATAATATCTAGTTTATATTAATAATCTTTTATAACAATTTGATATAAATAATTATTTTATGATTCTTAAAACGTCATTAATCAAAATAATATTTTTCAAATTGAATAATTATTTGTGTATTTTACCTTAAATTAATACAAACATATCTTATCTAAAAACTTAATTGTATTAATTAATTTAATAATATTTAGAGATATTTAACTGTATTTCGCTACTGAATTTTTATTAAATTCATAAAAAAATTATAATTACATCGTCTTCAAGAAGTAAAAAATTGGATTAAACAATTCAACCATTTTACAACAAAAAACAGAAAAATTAAAATTCTTATGAAATTGAGCATACTAATAAAATTCAGAAGCTTATTGAATCTCCTTGTCTCTGTCCAAACGAGACGCATAAAGAAGGAAGGAGTTGTAGTCGATCCAAACTGTCATGTAAAAAGCATCGCTACCCAAGACTGATTTCATCGGCAAACAACCATCGACCGGAGTGAGATATAACTTTTCGAAAGACCACCGACAAAAATATAAATCAGAAACTAGCGTCGATTGAATCAAACCACAAGAGCAAATAAATCAAACCACCGGCAAACAACAATCGATCGCTAGGGTATGTTGCAACGTGTCACAAGAGCAGATGAATCAAACCACAAAACGAAAAACATGTCACAAAGCCAGAAGAGAACGTGTCACAAGAACAGAAAACGTACTATAAAAGTAGAAATTCTTATTAAAATTAAAAATAAAAATAATATATTTATAGATCCAATGATCAACAATTAATACTAATATTAGTTGCTGACCACCGATCAAAAGAAAAGATTAAAGTGAAGAACGATTTAGAAAAAAAAATAGAGAAAAGGGTTGGTTCAATAAAGTTTTAAACAGATCGTCTGATATATATTTTTTATCCTTACTCAAACTTTTTATCTATAAATTAAAATATTATCATGTATGTAAAGAGGTAGATTTATAACTGCAAGATGTGCTTTGAAGGTGGATTTGCAGAAAGCGTTTGATTCTGTCAATTGGGAGTTTATTTTGAAATTGTTGGAAGCAATGGGACTGCCTACACAGTTTAGAGTGTGGATTGCGACATGTTTTACAGGTAGTAGATTTTCCATATCTTTGAATGGGAGTTTGATGGGTTTCTTTAAAGGAAAGCGAGGGGTTAGGCAAGGAGATCCTCTTTCCCCTTACCTATTTGTGATTGCAATGAATGCCTTATCTCATTTATTGAACAAGGCAGCAGCTCAAGGGATCTTCCAATTTCATCCTAAGTGTAAGAAGATTGGGCTAACTCATCTTTGCTTTGCGGATGATTTGCTCATCTTTTGTAAGGGTAATATACAATCCTTAGTGGGAATTCAATGTGTTCTTGAGAAGTTTTATGAGCTAGCAGGCCTGCGACTTAATAATGCTAAATCTGAACTTTTTGTGACTGGTGTGTCTATGAAGCATTTGGACCAGATGCGAGATGTTACTGGTTTTAAGTTGGGGACTTTGCCAGTAAGATACTTGGGGGTACCTTTGGTTACAAGAATGCTATCTGAAAAGGAATGTGCTAGCCTTATTGAGAGGATGAAGTTGAAGCTGGGACAGTGATCTAAACTCCATTTGAGTTATGCTGGTCGATTGCAACTAATTCGTGCTGTTTTGTTTAGTATGGCCAACTATTGGTGTAGGCAAGTGGTGCTTCCTAAGGGTGTTGTGGAGAGGATCGAGCAACTTTGTATGAGGTTTTTTTGGAAGGGCAATGATAGTCCTGTTCATGGGGCTCGAGTAAGCTGGAATCAGATTTGTTATCTTAAGAAGGAGGGTGGACTTGGGTTGAGGGGGTTGCATTCCTGGAATATAGCTTGCTTGGTTTTATTGCTTAAGAAGCTGCTGGCAAATGAAGGCTCGTTGTGGGTTGCCTGGGTGCATGTATATGTATTAAAGGGGAATGACATTTGGAGTGTGGAGTTGAAGCAGCAACATAGTTGGTGTTTGAGAAGGATTCTGAAGCAAAGAAGTAAGTTGCAAGCGTTAATTGACAGGGGGCACAACATATGGACTGTTGGTTCAGTTTGGGGAATGATTCGAGAAGAGAAAGACCCTGTTACTTGGCACAAGTTGGTCTGGTTCAGTTTACATGTGCCAAAACACTATTTGATTCTTTGAATGGCAATTCTTAATCGGTTGCCGACCAAAGATAGAATTAGAGCTATGGGGAGGGATGTTGATGAGAGCTGTGTATTTTGTCATTCTGCTCAGGAAACTAGGGACCATATTTTTGCTGGATGTAGGTTGTCGAGACGCATAGGGGCTGCTGTCTTGGAAATGTGTGGATTACATAGAATGATGCTTGAATGGAATGATGAGCTGCAGTGGTTGAGCTCCAAATTGAAAGGAAAGTCTTTGATAGTTCATATTTTAAAGCTTGCCTGGGGTGCTTTTGTTTACTTTGTGTGGGAAGAACGAAATAAGAGATTATTTAGGAATGTGAGTAGAACTGTTGAAAGCATTTTATGTTGCATTAAGGAAATCATTTGTATACGAACTCGGAATAGAGTTATACGCATGGATGATGTAAATAGAATCATTTGCACATCTTGAGGAATTTCCTAGGGGGATGGATGCCCAAGTGTGATTATAGGTGATGTATTTTTTATCTTGGATAATATACAATACTTATCAAAAAAAAAATATAACTCATGAATCTTTATGCAAATAACAGTCTAGTAAGAAATGAATGATATTAATCTTACATCCAACTTTAAAAAATATATTTAATTTTATATTTTTATATATATTATATATATATATATATGATATATTAATCGAATTAAATTTAATTTATGTTTTTAATGAGTTTTGAGAATATAAAAATATTTTGTATGTACAAATCAGATAATCTATCCCTTATTTGGAAATTGCAGTCGTTTGGGTCAGTGAAGTGGTCCGTCACATGTGATGTATAAGGAAAACGACAAACTCTGGTAGGGAAGACTCACATGCGCTACAATCTATCCCAATTCCCATCCACCTTGTACTATTCATGAAATTAATACTCTTCATCGGTGGTTTATTTTATTTAAATTTTGTTTGTAAGTGATTATTTTTTAAAATGATATAAAAAATTTTAAATAAAAATATTTTATGAATATTATTCATTATATTTAGATAATATAAAGTTTTGATATTTTATTAATTATATTGAAGTGTTTTAAAACTCGATCTATTTATACTTAAAGGATAAAAGATAAAATTAGAATTTAAATCGTTTTATTTTATAAATTATTGAATAGATTTATTTGTTATATTATTTATAATCTATTCAATTTATTTTTATATAATTTTTAAATAATTATTATTTTTAATTATATAAATAAGATAAAAATTTATCTTTAAAAAACAAAATGTACAAACTTTAATAAACAAAATCTTTAATAATACAATAAATCAAATTTATCTAATAATTTTTTTCATATCCCACCTATCTTATTATTTCACCTTGGAAAATTCATCTTAATAGTTTTTGTTATTGCCAACATCATTTATTCGTATAATTTCAAATTTATTAGCAACATCTTTCTAAAATTTAATCAAGTATTAATATAAAAAATTATAAAACCATAATTAAATCTCTTGGATTAAACCGAGGTACCACGGATAGATCTAGTTCTGACACGTGTACATTGAATGAATAAGTTTAAGTCCTAACGTAAATAAAGACTGGACCATTAATGGAAGTCTTCGGCCTTAGCTCGAGAAACGAGTGGGGAAGGGATTGCAACATGGGAGAAAGCATTTTGTAGTCAATATTATTTTTAATATATATATACTATATAGAGGAAATATAATCTATTATTCATATATTTAAAAAAATTAATCAAGGATATAATTTTCGATAAAATTATTTTAAAATTTATGATAATGTCTCTATTTTTATATGGACCAAAATGAAACTTTTAAACTTTTAAATAATTAAATATTGTATTCTCAAAATCTGGGGAGGGGCAGGACCGTTAAGTCCGGCTCACGCTCTCAGCTTGTAATTGTATGATACATTGTTTAATAATGAAATTTGTTAATTAACCATTTTCTAATCAAAATTAATTAGGGGAAGTTGAGAAATTAATTTGTTCACGTGGGGTCATTTTGACTTTAACCGGCCTCATTTACTCAATTTTTTCTACATTTACTTTATGACCATTGAATTTGTCTTCTCACTTTCACCTTTTTTTTATTTTTTTATTATTGAAAATTTAAAATTAACCTGTCGCATGTCGGTACAAGAAATAAAAGTTTATGTTATTATAAAATATTGCATACGAATTAATTAATTAATATAGCTCAATTTTTTAAAATATTTATTATTATCACACAACCATGACCATGTCCGGTCTTAAGATTCATGTGACCAAAATCTCTTGTCTTAAATCATATTTTAAATTTACAAAATATTCTCTACATTTAAAACAAAAGTATACTAGTTTGATTATTTACAACGTACTTGTTCCTGTTATTATTATATATAAATAAAGAGGAATGATTCTTTACATCCAAATTTTACAAAACATAAATTTATTAAAAATATATAAAATACGTGTAAACTTAGAATATTAAATTGCAATATATGTCCTTAAATTATGAACTTTTGCTAAATAGGTTTCTTAAATTTTAAATATTATAATTTTATCTTAAAACACATCCCTCGTTATAAATTGATTCTAAAACTTTTGAATATTTTAATTTAATCTCCAAGCCATATTTTCTCATTATAATTTGTCCCCTTTTTTTGTAATATTTCAATTCCATCCCAGTTATCATTCACGTAAAACCATATTATTATAACAATTTTATTAACACGATATGTGATCATTATGATTATTTTTCTAGCATAAAGAAAATATGATTTTATCGCCAAATATGAATTTCCTTTCTTTTCATGCAATTTTATAAAACTATAGGGATCAATATGTGAGAGATGAAAACTATAAGGTACAAATTGGACCAAAAAACATTAAGGAGCAAAATGGGAAAATGCTATATTTGTAGGTGATAAACTGTGTATATTAGGCCGTATATTAAATATTAGTAGTTGAATCTGTCTGTTTCAGTCCAGTCCGATGCCCTGCCATGCTGCTCCCTTATCAGCTATCCATTAAAAGGGTTAATTATGGAAGTCATCCCTATCTAATATTAAAATCTAAAATTAGATCACTTTCCTTTCATTTTTCACATTTCAGTCTTTTTATTCTTATAATATTATTAGTAGATTAAAATCGATAATATTAACATGCATAAGGACTGCGACGACAATTATACCTATCCTATTCACAACTAATTTCCAGGGCAGTTAAGTCATTTCAGTTAAACTATAACCCCCGACAGCTTGCGCGCGAACTTCTCTCTCACACAATAAATAAAGATAAGAGAACAAAAACTACAACAAGAAAAAGACACATATATGAAAAAGCAAATTTCATTAATTCAATATTTATTTATTTATTTATTTATTCATTCATTCATTCGTTCGTTACTTTAATTTCTTTAAATTAATATATTATTTTCAAAAGGTACCAATTCTATGTACATATTTAAAAGGTGATAGTTATATTTATAAGATTATAGTCTGAATAACTTAATAAATTTATAAAAAATTATTTATTAAAGATTTAAAATTTACATTTAAAAATTAAATTAAAATATTATTTAAAATTAATTTTTATAATTTTTAATCTTATTCAAGGAGTATAATACTTTACACTCTCAATTCTTTTTCTTCCTCACTAGTCAGACTGCTAATTAACCTACACAAACTTTACTTTGTCCATTGCTTAGATCTCCATTTCTCTTTTTCTTTGTTAATCTTTTATTTTCCCAACAATTTTCAGTCATTTTCTTTTCCGTGCTTTGTTTGGTTTGAACGGAGAAAAAGATCTCTATGAACTTATCAAAGTCTCTGCAAATGTGAATAAATTTATTCTCCCTCTCTCTTTCTTTGTTCTGATCCAATCGTTTTCTCCTCTGTTTTCCCTTTTTTGTTTTGCTTTGATTAGAATCGTCTTATAAAAGCTTCATCGATTCCATTCTTTATTACTTGCGTAAGCCTAAATTTTCCTTCTCCTTTTATTTTTCGAGTGATGCTGCCGTGATCTTCTTTACCACCGAAAACGCTTACGAAGATTCTGTTTTTCCTTGCATTTTCAGCTCGTTTTTGTAACTATTCTTTGTTTGGATCGTAGATAAAAGGACGTTGACATTAATGTAAGACTAAGAAACGCAAACTTCCGGCTGGATTGGATCGGTTTTTGTTTTCAGCGTCTCTACGAGGTACTATTTTCGTTTTTTTCCCCTTTCATATATATTTTTTACTGATTTAAGCATTGTTTTGTTTTTCTTAAAGAAAAAAAAAATACTAAATAGTTTATTTCGAGTAGCTGAACTGAGCTTAATAAATGTCAAGTAAATCTAATCTCCATTGGTGTATGTTTACTTTTAGCTGGAAAGCTCTGAATCCAAGTTGCTTAATATATTTTTCTTACTATAGACGTCAATATCAAACAATCACTTTACTTAAGTCTTTATCCTTACGTATAACAACTGTAGTTTTTTTAAGAAGCAAAAAGAGTAAGTAATTGCTGTTTAAGAGGGGAAAAAAAAGAGGGCCAGATTTTTTTCTTTCTTTCTTGGAATACTAATTTTAATTTGAAGCAGATCTTGTAAGCGTGAAAAAATGAAGGCGGTGGAGCTTGGGTGGGTTCTCCTGGTGGTGCTATTGGGGCTGCTTGTGGTTAGTGGGGAAGCAGATGTTTACATAGTGACGGTTGAAGGAGAGCCTATCATTAGCTACAAAGGTGGTGAAAATGGGTTTGAAGCTACGGCTGTGGAGTCAGATGAGAAGCTTGACACTACAAGGTAAACAATTTTGTTAGTATATATTTGATGTTTAGCCATTGTTTTTTCTTTTTTATGTTTTGGCAGATTCTGCTGTGGGGTCTTGACTTATTTGATATCCTGTTCAGCAGTTGGCGTTTTTGAATAATATATGCATATTTTTGTGGCCTAAAATAATACTATGAATTAGACTTTCTTAGTATATAGTATTGTTTTTGAACCATGGTTGATATATAGTATTAGGTTGTATTATTTGGATTTAAAGGTGAATATTATGAACAGGTGCTCAATATGAACGTCTATTTGAGTTTTTGAGATTCTTTTCATATGTATTCAACATGGTACGAGCGTGAGTATATGTTCAATACGATTTTGTTTCTTGTTTTCTTGAAAGCTCTTTCTTTATATTAGAGTTGGTCATTATTCTTTTTACTCCACTCCTTTATATTCCTTATAAATAGATTCTTTAAAGAAAAAACCGTAATTCAAATATTTGCTGGTTGGGAAATTTGGATCTTTCCCCTCAGTGTAGCTACTCTGTTGTGCTCAATGTTCTAAATTTCTAATGGAATATTTTCAATATTCTTACTGTAAATTTTGATGATGATTTAATCCTGTTTTCTGTTGAATAATGATTTATTTTGAAAGTGAACGCTAGCTTACTTTGTGTATGTCAAAACCTGCTTCAGAAATAAAACCAAATTTAGGAAGTTCCAGTTATTATTAATTGAAGGGGAATTTAGAAGAAAAAAAAAAGTGGATGTATTTTTTAAAGAAGAGACGAGCAAATAAAATGTGAAGTCTGAAGTTCTGTTCTATTTCCATGCACATGTTGAGGAACCGTTAATTTCGAACTTGAGCAAATTTTAACCAACCTTAGTTACGTGATTAATGAAATCTCTTATGTAACACAATAATGTGGTTCATTCTAATGTTGCCAAGTCTTGGTATATTACTTACTGGCTTGACATGAATGATTTTGAGTTCTTTCTCTCACTCAAGTAGACGGACACTCACATCCCGTAGTTGGTCAAAAATTTTCAACGCTTGCTTCACTAATTATCTCCTGTTTTCATTGTTTGTTTCAGTGAATTAGTAACATCCTATGCTATTCATCTTGAAAAGAAACATGATATGCTTCTTGGTATGCTGTTTGAGCATGGGAGTTACAAGAAACTCTACAGTTATAAACATCTGATAAATGGCTTTTCAGTTCACCTTTCCCCCGAACAGGTGAAATAAAGTTCTAGCTCCTAGCCTCCTACACATTGTGATTTTGCATTTGGAATAATTTTTTAGCTAAATAACTTGCAAAATCCGATCTCTTTCATTCTCATTCCTTACACTTTGACAATATATTAGTAGGCAGAAACTCTAAGACGTGCTCCCGGGGTAAAGTATGTGGAGAGAGATTGGAAAGTGAGGAGACTTACAACGCATACCCCACAATTTCTAGGGCTCCCAACTGGTGTATGGCCAACAGGAGGTGGTTGTGATAGGGCAGGGGAGGACATTGTTATAGGATTTGTAGACTCGGGAATCTATCCACACCATCCAAGCTTTGCATCCCATCTTACTGATCCATATAGGCCTGTACCAAAGTACAGAGGAAAATGCGAAATTGATCCTGATACCAAGATTGATTTCTGTAATGGCAAGATCATTGGAGCCCAACATTTTGCTGAAGCAGCAAAAGCAGCTGGTGCCTTTAATCCTGCTATTGATTTTGCCTCTCCCATGGATGGTGATGGGCATGGAAGGTTAGTTGTCATACTAAGTTGCAGTATTGATTTAAATAGGAGACAATCTGCTACATTATCTTTAACAAATATACATTGCGAGAAGGAAAGTTCTGGAAAGAGGGTGATATATAATATTAAACTGTAAATAAATATATGTTCAGTGAGCATAAATTGAAGTGACTACCTCTAATTTCTTGCAGCATTTCTGGCTAAAACTAAAAAGCAAATTATTAGCATTTGATAGGAGTTCTATATATAAAATTACTAGTATTGAGTGAGAAAAAAATTTGTATCTATTATTTCAGTCTAACAAGTTCCCCTTCTTTGTTATGTCACTGGTTACCAGTCATACAGCAGCTATTGCAGCTGGGAATAATGGTATTCCTGTGAGAGTGAATGGCCATGAATTTGGAAAAGCAAGTGGAATGGCTCCTCGTGCCAGGTGGAGATTATATATATCAACCTAGATTAAATGCAATTAAAAGATGTTTTATTTTCTTTGATATGGAAATTGCCATTTTTCTTTTGTTTCAGGATTGCTGTCTACAAGGCACTGTACAGGCTTTTTGGAGGTTTTGTAGCTGATGTGGTAGCTGCAATTGACCAGGTGTGCTGCAATTTTTACTTGGAACAGTTATTTCTATGATTCCTATTTGTGTTAATTTAAAATTACTGCTAAGTTTACATGCCTTCCCATCTTTTTTTAGCTTAGTTTTGCCTGAGATACAAATTCAACATTATTTTAGGTAATATTTTCCTTTTACGCCTAATATTCGAGACTCTAGGTAACCAGATGACAGATCTTCCTGGCTATCGTCCTATATGGGTCTCGTCTTGCTAACAATTGAGAGACGACTTGGATATGTTTTTGTATAAAGAACACATCTTCTTTGTAAAGGTGCAGAGAATGTTGAAGAATGAATGATGATATTACTGTAGTGATCAAAGAGCATGTAAACAAAAAGATGGGCAAAAACTACCTCCTAAAATATTGCAGAATCAATCAAACATAATCGGCAGAAAATCAAAATTAATAACTGAAATGTTTCAATTTTTGCTTCAAATTCAAAATGAAAAGTTAACCAAGTCATGTACTGATACCTTGATGATTATCTTCGAATTGTATATGTTGATGACTGACATCTTCCTTTGTCAAGAAAAATGCATGTGATTCTGAAAGTTGCCTATTTACCAATCAGTTATACGCTCTCTTAGTTATTTTTGTCAACTTGTGATTGGACAACTTCAATGAACAGGCTGTTCATGATGGTGTTGATATTCTCAGTCTCTCAGTGGGGCCAAATAGTCCGCCAACAACCACGAGGACCACATTTTTAAATCCTTTCGATGCTACACTTCTGGCAGCTGTCAAAGCTGGCGTTTTTGTTGCACAGGCAGCAGGAAATGGAGGTCCTTTCCCTAAAACTTTGGTTTCTTATAGTCCATGGATAACATCTGTTGCAGCAGCAATTGATGATCGTAGATACAAAAACCATCTGACCTTGGGAAATGGAAAAATTTTAGCAGGAATTGGATTGTCCCGTAAGTAACCTCAACTTTGGTAATTTATTCGTTCTGAATTGGTAGCCTACAGGAAAAGAGTGGAAAGAGGCATTTAACTTTTGGAGAATGTTTTTCAAGTACAGTAGCTGAAGTGTGTGACTTATGGATTATTGTAGCTTCAACACATCCAAATCAAACCTACACCATGGTTGCTGCTAATGATGTGTTACTGGATTCCTCCGTATCGAAGTATAGTCCCTCTGACTGCCAAAGGCCAGAAGTTTTAAACAAGAATTTGGTTGAGGGGAACATTCTTCTTTGCGGCTATTCCTTCAACTTTGTTGTTGGTACTGCATCAATTAAGAAAGTTTCTGAAACAGCCAAGGCTCTTGGTGCAATCGGTTTTGTTCTTGCAGTGGAAAATGTTTCTCCTGGAACAAAGTTTGATCCTGTTCCCGTTGGTATACCCGGAATCCTTATCACTGATGTCCCAAAGACAATGGTACTTCTCCTTACTCCTATTACCTATTCTTTTGATATGATTATTTAAGCTGATAGATTTTAGGATCTGTACCATGCTCTCATTTCTTGATAGAATTTCATGCATCTTTTTTAACTTGATGACGAAGAATTTTATGATTCGTCTCTTGTAAATCTCTTTTGTAGGATCTTATTGACTACTATAATGTCTCTACGCCAAGAGACTGGACCGGACGAGTCAAGGACTTCAAAGCTATCGGTAGCATTGGGGATGGTTTGATGCCAATTCTCCATAAATCTGCTCCAGAGGTTGCACTATTTTCTGCTCGAGGGCCCAACATAAAAGATTTTAACTTTCAAGATGCGGATCTTCTCAAGCCTGACATTTTGGCTCCTGGTTCTCTAATTTGGGCAGCTTGGTCACCAAATGGAACGGATGAGCCTAATTTCATTGGTAAAGATGTGCTCGTTTTTCATATTTTGTTTCTCTTCCTCATTTCCTGCACCATCACTTTTAGAAAACTCACATGTTAGAGGAAGACAAGATAACATCATGCTTATACGGATGGAAATTTGAAATCTTAATCAGTTCCTTATTTTGAGCAGGAGAAGGATTTGCTTTGATATCCGGAACCAGTATGGCTGCACCGCATATAGCAGGGATAGCTGCTCTTTTAAAGCAGAAACACCCTCGTTGGAGCCCTGCTGCTATAAAATCAGCCTTGATGACTACAACAACAACGCTCGACAGAGGAGGGAGACCTCTTCAAGCACAACAGTATTCTGAAACAGAGGCCATGAAATTTGTCACTGCCACTCCTTTTGATTACGGGAGTGGTCATGTTGATCCGAGAGCTGCTTTGGATCCCGGACTCATCTTCGCTGCAGGTATTCTTGCTTTTGCTTTGTAATGTTATCCTGCAGGTAGGTATTCCTACCTAGGAACTCTAACCATGTATATATTCAACCGGTAAAAACGGATAGAAAATGGATTGAACCACTAAAAAGCCTATAAGCTAACATCTAACTGGGTGCATCGTAGCTTTGCGAAATCATTCGGATTCTTTCTTTGCTTCCCTCGTGCCTTTTGTAGGTTATGAGGACTATCTGGGATTCTTGTGCACAACGCCTGGTATCGACATTCATGAGATAAAGAAATATACAAATTCCCCCTGCAATACCACCATGGGCCGCCCCTCAAATTTCAACACCCCGTCAATCACAATCTCTCATCTAGTTGGAACTCAAACAGTCACTCGTACTGTAACAAATGTCGCCGAGGAAGAAACCTATGTCATCACAGCCAGAATCCACCCATCCATTGCCATCGAAACCAGACCGTCAGCCATGACTCTGAGGCCTGGTGCATCAAGAAAGTTCTCGGTAACCCTTACTGTTCGGTCAATAACTGGAAGTTACAGCTTTGGATCGATCACCATGAAAGGCAGCAGAGGACACAAGGTGGTTATACCGGTGGTGACTATGGCACACTGGCGATAGATTAAACCGGTACGCTGAAATTAATGTCTTATGAGAGCTGCAATCTTTCAGTTTACTACATCCTTGCAATTATTCAATCACAACCACTGAATTCTATATATTTTTGGTTCACAAAACACTGATTTTGATACTATTCAGAATTGTGATTGGCTAATTGCATTGTAGTAAGTGTCGATGGATATGGTCCGGTATTGTTATTCTTTGTAATTTGTGGGTTAATAAGGTATGGGTTTTAGATTATATATTCTATGTACTATGAAATATAGGTGTGGAGTAATTTGTTTAAGGTAAAATGCCATAGCATGGGGAGACTCGTAGCATAATATTCCTTTAAGTTCATATATATATATATATATAATAATCACGAATTTTTATTAAAATCATAATAAATATCACAAACCAAGGAGAATAATATGATAAATCCATATAAAAAAATAATATTTATATAAAAAAGTATGCCATTAAAATTTAAAAGTTTTCATGAATTTTATTGTCTATCTATTTAAGAAATATAACGGGTAAGCAGGAGTAATGAGAGACTTATATTAGAGAAATGTGTCACGAAGATAATTTTTTTTTATAAAATAAAAATAATATAAAATAATAAATTTAATGATTAACCATTAATATTGAAATTAATTATTGATCACGAAGAAAAATAAAATTATAAATAGTAAAATTTTGCTTTTAAAATACCTCTAAAATAATAATAAACATGGTATAACTAATTGAGTCTTATGGTTATTGTTGCCATATGCATTTTATTAGTTGATAAATATCAAATCAATGACCAAATCACTAAAATTTGTTGGTTTAGTTAAAGTTATAACTAATTATTAAGATGTGTCGCGAACCTTTTAAAACCGAAAACGTGTGGAAAAATAGTCTGACGATTAATCTTGAGAAATCCAAATTTTATTACTTTTAACCCAAAATTTTAAAAAAGTGTTTATAATTTAATTTTAAAAATAGATTTGGAGTCGCCACCGGCCACTTTGGTAGGCCAGACACCATAAAACAAACCAGAGATTCGTTAAAAACATTTGGGTTCGGGAGTCGGTTACGTGTAAGGACGACCCTTATAAACACCCAAAAATTGGTACCTTATTAATTACACGTAGCATTTTGATATTTTGAATATAGATATTAATTAATTCTTTATTGTTAAAGAAACACTCTTGAATTGAAGATATCCTTTTGATTAAGAAAATATATCCCTTTTAAACTTGGGCTTGAATAAGACGTCATCTAGATAGAAAATCACCCAAATTCAAAGAAATATAAATTCCGCCTCAAAAGGTTTAAATGCATAACTGTTTTTTATCTTATTCATTTTAAGTTCTAACCTAGGAGGACTTCATTAATTAAATATTAAAAACCTATTTAAATTATTAATTTCGCCAAGTGTATAATAACATCCGAATGCTCGGACACAACCATCTTGTCACTTAACAAAATTAATAACTTTACTAATGTCACTAATTATTTACCTACCAATTTTATTTAATTCTAAACCTAAATTATTTTATCAAGTTCTAGGTTTTTAATAGCACATGAATTCAATACCAAGGCACACCCTTTAGACCAACATCATGGTACGTCAAAACATCAACCTCTCAGTGTATTTGAGGTATAAGATTCAAATACTATCATTACTAATTATCTCCCTAATTAATTAATTAATTAAAGCAACTAATCCTAAAAGACTCTAAATTAATTAACTAAATGATGATTAAGTGATCCCCTAACAAATATGTCATGTGATTTTTAAAACGAAACATAATTAAATAAAATAAAACAAATAAGCAAAATAAAGGAACTAAGTTACTTTTTATTAGAAATATGGGAAGTCCAAATTACAACAAGGTGATTAAATTGAGAAGGGACTTACATGGTAAAAGACTAAAAAAGGACAAGAGTTTGATTTTGAATTAGATTTAATTAAGTTTAATTAATTTTAAGGTTTAGAATCTTTAATTAAATTAATAATTTAATCAAATTTTTCTAACCTTTAAATTTTAATTAATCCTAATTAAAGTCAGATTTGATGAAAATTTAGTTTTAAGGTTCATTTAGGCTAAATTAGATCTAATTATATTAAATTAATTTTAAATTTTATCTTAGAAACTAAATTAAATTCAACTAAGAACCTAATTAAATAATTTCTAAGCCTTTTAAAAAAATTTAAACCTAATTAATATCTAAATTAACTAATTTTGAGTTTTAGGGTTCAATTTAGGTTCAAACTAGATTTAATTAGATTAAAATAATTTTAAATTCAACCTTAAAAATTAAATTAAATTCAACCAAGAACCTAATTATATTATTCCTAAGCCTTAAAATTAAATTAACACCTAATTAACATCTAATATTTGATTAAATTTTAAACTTGGAGTTCGATCTAGAGTGAAACTAAGGACTTAATTGAGTGAATTTTAGAGTTTTAAGGGTTAATTAGGGTGTTTGGGGACCAAAATGAATAACAGTCTAAAGCTCGAAGGACTCATGGGAGAAAATTCCCTTGTTTTCTCACAAACACTAAAAACCTAGAAAAACTTCTCATTTTGGATCAAAACACATATATTTTAGCATGATGTTCATCTTGTTCTATAACGAACATGAAGAACACTATAAACACCAAACCGGAACACCATGAACTCCGCCCATAGATCCAACCTACCGCCACTAACCACCACTCCAGTGAGTTTGCCGGTGACCACACATGGTTGACAACCACCGTCCGAACATTTCAACCACCACTTCCGGCACCGGTGAACTCGCCAGAAACCTCTAAAACCACCGAAAAACATCTCGAAAACTCATTTTAAATCTAAACACCATAAACGCACCTAAATCTCACCCCTAATCATTCAAAAACCACTCGGATGACACCCTAAAAACACTTAAATCTACCCGGATTTCTCCCTAAAACCGAAAATAACAGAGATGAACCAAAAACAACTAACGAGAGAAAAAACAAAACAAAACAAGGGCTTACCTCCTCAATTCACTGAAAATCTCTTTCGATTGTCCTCTTGTCGACCCAAACTCTCCGATTCAAACTTTCAGCTCTTTTTATTCCACTCCCCTTTTTTCAGATTCGAAGGTCTTTATTTAAAGGATTTTTCAACAATCCTAACTCAAATCAAAAACTACCAAATCCTTAAAAATTTTCCTATTATCCCTGTCCCAGTCCAGATTCCAGAGACCATTGAGCAAACTACAAAGAACAAAACATCGACGAGAGATTTAAATTATGATTGCAATCATATTTTCAACCGCAATAAAGATGCGTCCAATGGGTTTTTGCAGAGAAAGAACCGAATGTTTTTTTCATGTATTCATGGTACAAATAGGGGGAAATGCACAAATCAGTACTCGTCTCGGCAGATATGGATCCGGCAACTTGCTAGCCTCTGGCCACATTGGATTACCGTCCGGCAAAACACGAACAATTGACGAATGTAAAACCGAGGGATGGATCGAGAGAATACGATCGAACCGACCAAATAATTCAATCAAAAATTAAGGAGTGTCACCAATTTATCCAAGGCTTCTGGATAGAATTTCCTTGCAAACAGGAAACATGGTCGTCTGATACCATTCCATAGGCAAGGTTGTAGCAGCTCATCACCCTGTAAACACCATTGTCGGAATTCAGTAAGTGTACAAAATCATGAAAGCACAAGACAATGCATACCTTATCGTTACTTGTTATGTGGGTCTCCTGGTCGAGCGACTGCAAAAACAGAGATCGAAAGTTGTTGAGTGTTGGCCACGCTACATAAAAAGTGTTCATTAGTATCAAGAACAAAGAGATGAGCTCATGTACCGTAATGTTCCTAAGAAGCTCGTAGGTAACATCTTGAGCCTTGTATGATTTCGGGTGCCATTTTCTCTCGGACCAGTCAACATATGTTACAGACCAGTTTGAGATACCACCGGGATCAATCAACTGGAGGCACGTAAAAGGAAACGCATTAGAAATAAAAGTGACAAGGGTATGAAACAAGATGATGCAGAGTATGATTCTCACATGGAAAAAGGTTGGGAAGTAATGCTCATCGGCGATGCAATTTTTGCCATCAAAAAATGGCTGTAATAATCAAGAACACGAACGGTTATGTGTCAGCGGCGTAAACTTAAGCACGGATTCGAAACAAAAAACAATTACAGTGAATCAAATTCACCTTGCAGTGTTCTTTGAACCTCGAGTAGTAAAGACTGTCAGCCATAACTACCATAGCATGCTGCCGCTTCATTGTGAACCACTGCATAAAATTCAACGATTTAAACTTGCTCTAACAAGACACTGAAATAGTTTGCTCAAGGAAGTCGGCTGAATGCTGAAATATTTCATGATAAGAGACTTCATTGATACAAGACTCTAACAGTAATGCATATTAGATCTAAATAGCAATAGTTTATGTCATAGTTGTATCACTTAAATTGTATTTTGGTCCAGTTCAAAAATGTTTATAAAGAAGTGGTTTTGTGGCGACGGGCGGAACAGTTCAATTCCGTGTGGAACTCTACTTCTCTCAGTGGCGGATACAAGTGCATACCCTAAGATTTTGAGATTTTATGTGTGCGTACCCTCGTCCGCCATTATTCTCTCTTGAATAGAATTCTTTCTATATAAGTTTACTTTGTAACTTGTAAGTAAGTAATTTATCCCTATAAATAGATATCAAATATTAAAGTTCTAAATATTTTGAATCCTCATTCTTGAATTTCTAGATCCGCTGCTGATTGAGACATACCTGTGCACCTTTTCTGAAGTCTTTCTCTTCTACTTCTGGTAACATGTGCTCTGAATACCTACCATTTCCATGTGGTCCAAGATCCACAAAGCTGGCAAACATGGGAAACAGTTCAAGAGGTCCATATATATATATATGAATGCATATGTAATAATGTAAGATTTCACTTACCAGTCGATGAAACTCATATTAGCATTCATCAGATAATTGTAGACATGATCAAAATTATGCAATGGAACACAACTGCAATGCCACAATCGATAATTCAGATTCCATAATAGTATAAGTAATATATATATATATAGGAAAAGAGACAAACTGTTTTACCTGTCCGAGAGTAAAACAAAATGTTGATTATCAGGATCTTTTAGAGCATATGCCAACAACCGTTTCTCTGCATCAACCATATTAAACGCTCCCCATTGAACCTGCAAATTTAGTGTCAATAAACAATGAATGTTGTCAAGGCATATGCCTATGTGTTTTAGTATTTAACTACAGGCATAAGACCATAAGGAAATCATGCATATTGGCCAACAATAAATGGAGAAAGTTTTTGACTGTTTTGTAGGATAAAATAGATCACACTTTAGAGTTCATCATATGATTAAGACAGTCTGCAGAAACATACTGTTGAACTGCGAATTTCTCGGTTAACAAAGTAACGGCTCTCGTGCACCGGTTTTTCTTGTGATGCATGGACATAAACAGAAAATCTTCCCTCATGTCCCTGCCAGGAAAGTTGAGCATTTTTTTCATCAAGATACAAATACAGAAGGATCACAATTCCTTCCTGCAAGAATTCAACAGAAACAACACCAGGCAGACAGTCCAGTATAACCAAATGGCTGCTGATTCGGACATCCCGAATCATACAAAGAAGGTGAATCTTCCCTGCTCGCCATCCCAGAAACTATACCAGTTCACAATATGCATGATGGATTCCCTAGTACCTTCATGCACATTAACCCATATTTGCATTTTCAATCTATAAAGGAAATGTTCTTTGCTAGAAAGGTACATTATGGGAATCGATCCAAATAAATGTAAATACCCTGAACGGCTTTCAGATACTACTATTAGTATCGAACTCAAGATGGTAGGTTTCGTATATGATCTATCCAATCATGTTATATAGGAACAATCCATGAATGAATTTCTTCCCAATATATCAGTTCATGGACAATAATCATGAAGATTAATGGAATAAAAAGAATCCGGTTATATATGAAGATGATCGATCATAGAAACGAAAAACGAACAAACAGCAAGAAAAGAAACAACTTACACGGAAGAACAAATCCCAAAGCTTCTCGAATGGCAGTGATCCCGGAGTTAAGAACATGAATGCAATTTTAGGATTCTTAGATTGGACAGGAGGTGTATTCAAAATATCCCTAATCACAACCCGTGATATAACCTCCTCATCTGTAAATTCCCTTATAGGAGCAGGAGGAAGCCAATCACTAAGGGTCCTGCAACCTCTAGAAGAAAATATGTAACACGCGACATCACTGTTTTTCGGATAGAGATAAGCAAAAAACAGAAGAAAGCTGACTAAAGACACTGTTAGAATAATCCATATCGGCCTCTTCGAGTGAGGGCGATGTCGAGATCCAGGCGAGATCTTGTTATCACCCATGCTGCCTAGTCGCCACTCCTTAGCTTCTTTCATCTAGTATGAACAGAACAACTATATTCACGTGTTTCATCCTTTGTTTCCAGTTTTCTCCCCCAATATAATGACTTAGTATCCAGCAACCAACAACGGATTCTTCAATGGGTCAATGTTATGTGATCTGGAAAACGAAATCAATGGTGAAAACACAAGCATCCATTACAACTAAAAAGGTCAACTTCAATACCAAGACTAAGGAAGTTTCTTTCCCAACACAGAAACGTACAAGATTTGGATTTCCCAAACTAACAAAAATCAAGCACAGACAATTTTCAATCGTTTTGACCGAAAAAAGTCAACCCAAATCGAAGAACTCGCTCATCTCCAACCTACCACCAAATCTAAGACGACTCATTCAAATCCAACAACAACAATGGAAAAAAAAGCATTTCTAAGTTCTAACATTCTTTTTCCCTGCTTAGTCAAACCAGACCATAACAAAGAAACAATCAATCAATCAATTCAACAGTGTATTTTCTTAATAGAATGGCAAAATCAGCAAAGTTACCTGAGAAATGGAGGAGGTTGAAGAGATCTTAAACCCCCAGAATTTGAAAGATCCAAAGAACTAAAGACAACGAAGATCTATAAGGCAGAGCATCAACAAGAAACAGATGAGAATATATTTATGTGTGTGAGAGATCCATATATGTATATATAAAAACGATTGATCTGTGCAATAATTTAGAGCTTTTTCGACGTGATTATATCTAAAATCCTTTGTTTTTGGAGGGGTTTTCTTTTTTTTTTGAAATGAGAGAGTAGAGCTGGCGTGTTGGGACTTCAAGCTAATTTCCAAAGAAAAACACAGAGCCGGGGGGTATTTCGTTTAATGGATTATTATTTTAATGCATCGTGCTTGTATTGTAGGGTCAAATGTCTACACCTAAACGCATCATAAGCGCGTGAAATACATAATGCATTTACCCTTGCAGTTGACCACTTCCTTTTAGGGTTTAAATTAATTAATGTTTTCCGACCCATTAGTTTTATGTTTTGTCTTTATCTATTGGATAAAAAGGGTAAGAGATGCTTTTTTATTAAAATATATATTCCGTAGATAAAAATTAATAGAATTTAAATTTTAAAAAATAATTATTTTGATTTTTATGATTCATAACATTCATTTTTATTTTAACAAAATTTGTATAATTAAAAAGTTACTTTAAGTACAAGGGCAAAGTACATAAATTTTCTATTATACTATAAACAGAAGATAGATTTTTTTATTTTTATAAATATTTTAATTTTAAGTTTTATAGCTTCAAATAGTTTAAGGGGTTTAGTATAAAGATTTAAAATTCAAAGTTTATAATTAAAATTTAATATTTGATGATAAAATTCAGAATTAAGAATTAAAGTTTAGATTTTAAGATAATATGGTTAGGAATTGAAAAGCTGCCAAGTTGAGATTGATGTGGGCAAAAAAATCAGGGACCAATTTAGTGATGTTATCAAATTCAGGGACTAAATATTGGTTTATCCCATACTCTTAAACACTAAATAATGCACGCGAGGCAATAGCGCGTGGAGACTATCTTTCTCTCAGGTTCCATCACGCATGTTACTTTCACGATCGAAGTACGAACGACGACTACGACGAGGCTTCTATTTGGCTTTGAAGAAGTAAAATGACACACATACCCTTACGATACTTAATTAGTAAGTGGAATGTTTGGTAGGCATTTTAGGCAACTTACCTTGTACACGTCATCTCCAACATGATTGGTAGTGGTAGGTATTTTAGGTAACTTATTTTTATATGTTGACAATTTCTTATATATTTTTAAATAAAATATTTAAAAAATTATTATAAGAATTAATTTAAATAAAATATTTTAAAAAATTATTATAAGATAATTCTTTTAACTTAATTTGTCTTATTAATATCCCAATTCAAACTTTTAACCTTATTTTACACGTGTTATATTTGGTAGTCGATATATATTCTCATTGTCATTAAATCAATGTTGCAATGGCCAAAATATTGTATTTATATGACATTTGGTTAATGTATAACAACTTGACATCGTCTATTCGAAAAAAAAATATTAAATAGATAAAAAAATATTATCATGAGTCATTCTCGCCATATCATCTATCAAATCAACCAATCAAATACTTTTATTCATTATTTTTTGTACGTCTATTTTATCAAGTGAATATTCACTAATACTTACTGTAAATTAAATTTAAAAACAATTTTTAAGTAAAAAAAATGAATACATTTAATTGATTGAATCCTATGAATGACATAATAAGACTAATCTATAATCTAATTTCTCTGAATACAATTATCGAATTAAGCAAAATACGAAGTGTAGTATCTCCATATATGGTTAAATTATATTGACCAAGGCTACTTGGATTGAGATATTTATAAAACAATAGTATTAACTACGTATTTATTTATAATTCTATTCTAGTATCTGCGTTCAGCTTTACTGGTTGATTTATTTGATCCATTCCGATTAACAATACCCAATTTTAAAAAGTAGAATCCACAAGTTCAACTCAAATGTAGAATGTTAAACCAAAACACACAGATATGTATCAAGACAAGAACAAAAAACAAAACATATATTAGACACTACAATAATTACTACGTAAACTAGTTCACCACCAAGACTTACCGAACCGATCCTCGAGGATGCGTTCTAGATTATAATGTAATAGCTGTCAGAAGCGAGCTTTGCGTTTTCGAGCAGTGTACTTGGTGTCTGGGGGAACAACATTCCCCTTCCTTCTCATCTGTTCCTTCTTCCTCAACACCCATTCTCTGCCTTTGCCTTTCTTGTTTATTTTCTGCTTTTTCTTGGGGCGATGCCTGTTCAAAATGCTAACCTGCAAACCCCAGGAAATACAAAAATCAACTGAAGCAACTTTGAGCAAAGTACTAAAACTTGCAAACCCTTTATCTACTCTATCATTATTTTTCCTATTTCCAAAAAAAAGGATGAGAGCCTTGACCAGGTAAGAGCAATATTGTGACATGATATGATATATTCATATATAGGCTTACCGTCTGATTTTCTTCATCTCCGCTGCTCTCATCATCAGAGCAACTCTCTCCATCTTCACCTTTTCCACCGGGAACGGCAGTGCTGAGGGATGGCGGGCCACAAGTGAGGACAAGGTATTCTTTTCTCCTTTTGGTACTGGCAGAAGAAGATTAGTTCATGTTAGAGTGCTTAAAATGATATCACGAAATGTCAATTCAATCCATCTATACAATTGAAAAAGGAAAAAGGAGCAATAACACTTTCCCGTCACTTATGAACACAAGCATATAATAGATGAGTGAATGTATTATAAACAAAAAGCAAAGATGGGAGGCAATTAATTATGTAAAAAGAATCGAACGCTAAGATAAATATGCTGACAAGGACAAAATAGCAGAAAAATAACACCAGTAGTCATTAAATGTTGTAACAATTTCATGCAACACATTCCATTGCGTTGCAAAACCTGGACAAATGAGACTGAATCTTAAATTTGTTAAAAACAATTTCAAAACAGATGGTCTAACAAGAAACATAAACAGATGATCTAAAACAAGTTCATCAAAAAACAAGCAAAAGGCATAGAAGCAAGGATAATGTAGACATGGAAGAGAAACAACTCTCATTGCCGATGATATAATTGCCAATAACTCAGGCTTCCATCTAACAAACATGAATACAGACGCAAAGAGAGTGGGTAATTTTAAATCCGGTCATAAATTGTTCATGTACAATAGAGGCATACCTGTGTGGGTAGTCAACAACCACGCCACCAGCAAACCCAGCACGCATAGCATAACTCAAAATTAGCTCACGCTGGGCTAGGTTTTCAGGATATACTTGGAGCACTGCTCTTGCTCCCCTTGCTAAGCATCTATATAATGATCCGAAAAATGCCCTAAAAAGCCATGAGAATCAGCACATTAAACTTACAGATATACATTTTCCATTTGCACATATGTACAAATGCCAGTTTAATTTATGAAAAATCAGGTATGTAAGAACCCAAAATACTTTAATCTCAATCTTGGCTCATGAGAGGACTTGTCAGCATTGCACAACCACTGCATGTCAAAGCAACAAAAAGGGAAAAATCATGAGCAAGAATAGTCTTTTAATAAATTTGCCCATGAATTATGAGAACACTTTGGAGAATCAGCTTATGAAGGTTCTCAAAAGTTAAAAAATAGCCGACAATACACTTGACTACATCATGCCAGGAACACTTCAAATTTGATTTAACACCATAGAAAATACTTGATAATGATCCAAACTAAACTATTATTTTCTTTCACAATCACAATTGCAGAAATCTAAGACAGGCAAGCAACAAACCAAGGCTTCACATTGGATATGAGGGGATCTCCAAAGTAACATTTAATTACCTGAACAGCAGAAATACTTATAGCCCCATCAATAACTCCAGGTCGAAGTCCTAAGCCCTGAACATACATATATCATAATTCAGAGATACCGTCTGATTAATTTGAAAAGATTTAAGAATTTGGTTAAATACCTGGCCCATATCACCAAGTAACAAATCACCCTCAACCTCATTTTGCAAAGCAACATCTATAAATCAAAACCAACAAAAATGAAGAAAAAAAATCTTAAAACTCAAACATTATAAATGTTTCAAAAGATTAAGTTTTTAAAAGCAAAAACTTACTAAGCATTGAAGGGGAAATGTCTAAACCAATCCATTGGTGACCATTCTCAGATATTGTCTCCCCACTAAGCCCTGATCCACACCCTAAATAACAACAAAATTATTTCAAATTAAATATTCAAATAACTTGTAGTTTTATTTTAATTTTTCGTTTGAGAGGAGAATTACATGTACATACCGATATCAAGGAGCAACCTGGGGACTCCATCATCATGCAAAGCAAGAAGCTCCAATGCTCTCTCAGAAAGCTTTGCCTATTTTTTTCCCACAGAACTCCAAATTTAAATACTTTATAATTTCAACTGCTAGTATAATCCTACAATAAATAAAAAGGATTAAATCTTCAACTGAACCTGTATTTCAGCAATACGAGAAGAGGAAGTGTATTTTCTTGCTTCCGAATCGTCGTAGAAAATCTCCGGCGGGGCTTGCAACTCAGGTCGACTCGACATCTTTTCCACTCAATTTCTCCTTTGTTTTATTCTTTTTACAATGAAATGTAAAGGTACAAGATAGAGGGGAGAACGGATGATAATGTAAAGGTTAGAGGCAGCAAATCCGGCGCCAGCGGTGGCGTCGCGAGAGAGTGAAAAGGGGCGGCTGGAGTTTTGAAGCGTTAAACAGAAAGAAGACGAGAACAACCTTTCTCGAGGGCTTAAAACCTTAAACCCCAATTTAGTTAACTTTATAACATTTGAAGTTACGGATTAATTTTGCGGTACATCCTCAAACTATAATCTAGATTATAAATTGACCCCAAATTTTAAGATATTCAAATGAATCCTAAATCATGCAAAACTAATAAAATAACCCTTTTTTATTATTTAAATATAAAAATATACCCAGACAAACTTTATTTACAAATCTATACCCTGTCAGGACACGTAGGAAAAAATCGCTTTGCATGAAAAGCGATTCCTGAAATTGCGTCCTACACATAGCGATTTCAGGCTGATTTGACATCCCTTGCCACATAAACCATTAAATCTAATATGGATAAGAAATCGCTTTGCGTACAAAGGGATTTCCCTAGGATTTGGAAGCGTCAAGGTTTTTCATCAAAGAAATCGCTTTGTGTACAAAGCGATTTCCCTTGAGAAGTCGCTCTGTGTACAAAGCGGCTTCTTTGTAATCCGAATCGTTTTCTCAAAGAAGTCGTTTTTTATGCAAAGCGATTTCTTTTGAAATCGAATCGTCTTCACAGAAATCGCTTTATGTACAAAGCGACTTCTCAATGGAAATCGCTTTATACAAAAAACGATTTCCTTATTAAGACGCTTCGTGAGGGGCGCGGCCTCCTTATAAATAAATAACCGGCCCTACATCCTTCAACGTCAACCCGAAATCGATTTCTACTGATTTTCTTCTATTTTTCTTGCTTCTAAATTGTTTTTTAGTTATTTCTTTAAAAAATCTTCGATAATATGACGAGTCTATGCAGATTAGATGGGAATCATTGTTTCGACTTTTGGCGTAATAATGAGGTAATTTTCAAAATTTTTATATTATTTTTTAAAATTTTTATTTAATTTTTTATTTTTAATTTTTTGAAGGGTTATGAACGGGTTCTGATCGGTTACTTGCATCGGATTATGGTATAACCGGATCCGGTTATAATGCCTTATTTGATCGAAATCGAGTTTGGATCTGTGAGTTCTATTATCGGTGGTCCTAAAGTGGATCCGCATTTGATTAATGCGTTGCTCGAAAGGTGGAGGCCGGAGACCCACACATTTCATCTTCCATCTAGTGAGACAACTATTACCTTACAAGACGTTCATTTTCAACTTGGATTACGTATCGACGGTCCCCTTATAACGGGTCTTTCGGAAGATCAGTGGGGTAGCCTTTGTTTAGATTTGCTTGGACATGTTCCCGATAAGTTATCCGGAGGGAAAATATTGTTGAAGTGGTTGGATGAAAATTTTTCGGATTTGCCATTTGATGCTTCCGAAGAAACTAAGCAGGTAAATAATATTTTTAGTATTTTTTAATTTATTTATTTTTTAATAAGTTATTTTATATTAATTTTATCAATTTATAGTTTTATGCTCGCGCACATATTTTGCGTATTATTAGCAGGATTTTGATGTCGGGCAAAATCCGCAATAAAGTATACTTGGTGTGGTTACACCATCTACGTGACTTTGCGTATTCTAGCACTCTCAGTTGGGGATCGACTGTTTTGGATTTTTTATATCGGGAGTTGTATACGAATGTTGATCTCCAAAAACAAGTCATATGAGGCTGCTTATTGTTACTTCAGTCTTGGGCATGGTATCATATGCCTTTTTACGACATTCTTTGGTTACGCGACATGACTATGAGTTTCCACTAATTCTGAGGTAATATTTAATGATGTTTAATATTTTATTTTTTTATTATTGTTAATAATTTTTTAATTATAATTTTATTTTATTAATGGTAGGTGGTGTCATCCATTGTCGCATTTTGGATTACCGGAAACCCAACGAGATTTCCGATTATTGATTGACAAGGATGAGGTAATTTTTTGGAATTTCTTATATTTTAGTTCAATTATTATATTTAAAGATATCTTGATCTAATTTTTTAATTTAAATATTATTTTTTGTAGTTTATTTTGTAACCTTACCTCGAGCCAGATGTTATGTCTTGTATCCCAAATAATATATTTGCTTGATCAAACGTCTGGTTTGCGAGGGTGTCGCTTATTAATTATTCAACTATTGAGTGACATCCTGCTGATAGAGTTCTACGACAGTTTGGATTTATCCAAGGCATTCCAGACCCACCTCCCAATTTTGATGAGTTGCATGCTCTGACCAGACAAGGGAAGACGAACGTTGATTGGTCTGTCAGACATGCTTTCTACATTCAGATGTAGGCACAAAGATTAGAGAGGGTCCCGATTTGTCAAGAAATTATTATCGACAATTTGGGATTCGGGTATTTGGCTTGGTACCGTGAAAATTGTAAGCCCCACATCTTTATAGAAGCCGAGCGAGTATCCCAATTACCCGTGGCTCCTCGGAGATGTCCGCTAACCCAACGAGTACGCCGTGAAAAAGGAAGAAATGTTCAAGACAAGCCACTTGCTACCTCAATGGTCGAACCGTCTTGGTCTCCTTAGTTTCCACAACCATCTGATGGTTTTTTTATTGACGTCTTGCATCCGTTTATGTCTGCTACGGGTGCTACCACAATTTCGATGCCCTTGCCTTCTTACTATCCGCAACCAGAATATGTGCCTGAGTTTGCTCCTGTGCCTCAATTTTCATATTTTGGATCTAACTCAGGTATTGTAGATCAAACTCCTCCTCATAGCCTGTTTTACACCGGTCCCAATGGTAGTGGTTCAACCTCAGGAAATGTTCAAGAAGAGGAGGATGAGGAAGAAGAAGACGTTGAAAGATTACAACAAAGAAATCCACATCGGGATCGTCGTCCACCACGTTGCGGTACGAGTGGACATAAACGTCATTAGTTTTTTAGTTATGTAATGTTTTTTTAATTTTTTATTTCATATGTTTTCTATGTTGATTGTAGACGCTGTCTTTTTATCTATTGAATTTTTTTAAATTTAACTTTTTAAATATTTTGTATATATTTAATAGGTTAATCGTATAATAACTATTAAAAAACAATTGTAACATATTAAAGAATAAGAAATGTAAAACAAATATGACACATTAAAGAATAATCAAATTTTACACATTTAAGGAATAATAAATATACACGTTAAAGAATAATCACATATTAAAGAATTACTCTATTGATGGACCAACTCGATGAGGACATGTTCTTGTGTCCTGGATTCTTACAAATTGTGCATAACTTTTGTTGCCTAGTACTTTCTCTATGACCGACCAAATCTTCATCGCAGAATATTAGGGTGGATATTGGACGATCTTTTTTCTTTCGTCTTAATGTAAAATTAGGGAATATTTTTGGTTCATCGTTCGCTGCAACTTCATCCCATTCATTTTCAATAGGAGGAAACTCGCGTTTGTAAATCTTAAATACGGTTTGCAATAAGTAAATTGGGTCAACAATCGTCATGTAATTTAACCGGACAGAAGAACAAGCAACAATGACGTGTGGGCAAAGATATTTAAATGTTTGGAAGAACCCACAATCGCATGTTCTTTTCCTCAGATCAACGACGTAAGCATTATGTTGTATACCTTCTAACGGTCTAGAGTATTATGAGACACAAAATATGATGAAGGCTATGGAGTCCTATTAATTCCATCTTTATCAGATTGTAATATTTAAGATGTCGGTTCCACGAGGACTGAGTCAACCTTGCTACTTCTTATGACTGCACTAAAGAAACTAAAAACACAAGTAAATGAATTGGTTGATTTATGACTAAGATAATTATAAAAACATAAAATTAATTAACGAAATAATAAGATAAAAGCGAGGCTAGATTGAGTGCTTTGTAGAGGAGAATCCAGTTATATTAAGTATTCACTTATTAATGCAAGGGGTTAAGCTGCCTCCTCGGCGGATCGCACAAAGGATCGCCGCAGCTGCCTAGGCGGGGTTATGCCTTGTCGATAATTCAATATTCCATAGTTCGATAGAGCATCCTTGTATGTCTTCTTCCTTATCCCTAAGCGAAGCGAACTATTGAAACCCACGCCTTGATAATACCTCCCAACGTGAATCAAGGGCGGACAACAACCAAACACATGCATCTTGTTAGTCATTGGAATCCTTGACAGATTAGTCAATGCCCATGAGCAAAGACCATATTCTCTCGTTTCATGAACCTACATCTCCCGATGTTAGACAAATAGGTTTTTCTCACATACTTATCTTTCGAGCTCATATGCAAGAAAAGTAACTACCAAGAGAGAATAAATTATGAAATATGTTTTTACATTAATAAATATCAAACATAACATAACCTTCATCACCAACTACTCCACAAACAATCTAAACCTCCGAAAGACTTAGAACACGATGGAGGCGGCAGCTAAAGATATAATAATGTGAGAATCCGTCTCGACTCTCCTCTAAACCTAAACCTAATAAGTGCCTTATATAGGCCAAGCCCCTAAGTTAATCTTTCCATGCAAGGAAAGAGTTCTAAACGGGAAAGAAATCTAATTCCTAAAATATCTCTTCTTTCCGCGGTTGGCTTTGACTTGGGCTTGATCTCCTAAATGAGTCTTCTTCTTTCTTTTGCTCTTTGTCCTTTGAGTTTGTTATCTTTTCCTCTTTATGTTGAGCATCGATTGTAGTCTTTTACGCTGATACAGCGGCCTTCAAAATGCTGCTGTGGCGGGTGCTTCGTTTGCAAATCAGCATCTATTTTCTCCTTTGGCTATCTCTGTGATATAGTTTCATGTCCAAAAGAGAAAACTATCAAACACATATGTTTTATGCCAAATAATCGATAAATTCATAAAGTTAGTGTTCTGATGCTGAGATATGAAAAATAACCAGAAATATCTATTATTGCATTTAATTCTGTCTTTATGTACAATAAACGAGTGGAGAAATGATATAAAAAATGAGGACTTTTGAGTGCTGATCACACTCACAAACTCTAACTATTGCTTGTCCTCAAGCAATGCAAAAGATAATTTTTTAAGTCTGGAATTTTAAAGTAATATATTGTCCTGCTTGTCGCAGCAGAGTTCCTTTCTTGACTCGGCCTCTTCTAGGTTATAGGCGTTCCTCGGAATTGGACTAAAAGTCTTAATGTGTGTGTGTAGCTATGTCAAGGCTGATTTTCTAAGTTCTAATTCTTTTTCTAACTCAAGACTTCCGACTAAGATTTTCTTGATTCTTTTTCCTTCTTTCTCCCTAATTTGATGTATAAATATATATTGCTATATACTTATACTGCTTGAATTAGTTTTTGGGCACCTCAAGTATTTAACTATTTCTTACTAGAGCCAATTTTGGGCATCTCTAGTAAGTGGGAGAAAAATAAGTCCTAGAGCCAGTCATGGGTACCTCTATGGACTAACTAAAGCTGGTGATAGACACCTCTAGTTTAAAATCTAAGCCTAAGTCCTTATTGCTTTTCAAAGAAAAGAACTTTTAAAATCAACTAAGATTAGCAGTGTTTATTTGATTTTAGGCTCATAGTCTAATCGTAAGTACTAAGCCTAGTAAACCTTTCTGATTTTAAGTCTGGTGAATGGTGTGAACTGCTGCGGCGGCTGGAGAATATATTATTGCCGAGGCAGTTTCAATAAAATTCATAGTTTTAAAAAATATAATTAATTACAATTTTATAAGGCAGAATATTAAGCAGAATTTTTAAGGTAATAACAAGGTACTCTGATTACTTCCATAAAATGGCAGAAAATTACATGTTACAAAATTGGACAATTGCTCCCCCAGATTCGAGAGATACATTGTCCTCAATGCATGGCCAAGTAATAGAGAAAAAAAAGATAAAATAACCGAAAATAAAAAGATAAAAGAAAAAGAAAAAAAAAGAAAAAACTATCGCCCTTAAAATTCTACGGACCCAAAGGAATTTTCGGAGTCACTGTCGATGAGAAGCTTGTAGCGGGTTTTGGGCGGCTGCTCGTTAGTTAGTTTCGACGGGCTCATCATTTGCTTTTTGGCCGAGCGTGGTGGTTGGACGTAAACGGGTGTGGGGTCTTGCAGTGATTTCTTCGTATTTCCTAAAAGAAAAAAAATAAAAAACTTATCCCTAAACTTTAGTATAGTTATACTTAAAGATAAAAGAGAAGTAGGGATTTAATGCATAATAGGAGAAGATGTGAAGTCGTCTCCTAATGTGACTGTTTCCTTGAGTTTCTGAAAATTTGCTCTATTGTATAGTTTGAGGCATTGTCCATTAACTTTGAATTCATGTCCATCTTTTTGTGATTGGATTGTAACTGCTTCGTTAGGATGTTGATGCGTGTAAAAAGATGCGCAATTATGTACAAGTGAATACGTCATCAAATAATAAAGTGATAAGCATTTATCGAGTTATCATCTCCACAGGGATTGGTATACTCAATATGCTACCTTTGATCTCCTTGCTTTTGTAAAAGAAAAGTAAAGACACATATAAGTTTGGGTAATGATTAATCTAAATAAACTAAATTAAATAAGATAATATCAAACATTGAGAAAGAGGGTATGATTCAGTTGTGTTGTATAGTAGATTTTATTGTTCTGCTTCTATCCAATACAATTTCACTGCACTGCCTTGCCAGTACTGTAGATACTGTCCCGGCAACGACAATGTTTTCTGCCGCGGCAATCCCTTGCTCTTGGGTAGATTTTACCAAAGTTCGGCAAAATGTCCTTGAATGACTCCGCTTATCCTTACGTCGAAATACTGTCGAAGGTCAATCATTGATGATACCTCCCGACGTTAATCAATTATAACTAACAACCAATCCCACACTTCTTTTAGCCGCTGAAACTCTTAACTTATCCCTAGGCCGAGTTAGTATCCTCTAATCAACTTGAATACCGCACTTACTCCTTTTGTGAGTCTAACTCTCCCGAGTCTAGACAAATAGATTACTTATAAACTTTCCTCCCGGGCTTGGATGCAAGAACAAAGAATGGTAAAGAGAAAGCAAACTTTGATATTTTATTGCATTGAAACAAGAAACAAAATACAATCTCTTCTCACAAATACTCGACAACCTTCACTAAACCCTAAGAGAACTTAGAACATGATGGGAAGAATTTTCCCTAAACTCTCTCGGTGGAATTGTATAAGCCGAATCTAATGTCCCTAACCCCTAGGACGGCTATGCCTTATATAGGCTTTGCCTATGGCAAACCATTCCTAATTAGAGTACAACTTAGAGTAAGGAACAAGTTATGTACATAGGATAAATATTTCCAAGTTTGATCTTCTAGAAGGTTTCATCTCGCGTGGCCTTTGTTAGCGTATGCCCAAAGACCAATCATATGATGATTGTAAGGATACTTTTATTTACCAATTTTATTGAATAAAGGCATTGTCATTGTTGTTTTCAGATATGTGTCAATGTATAACATAAACTGAGAAACAATAAGGTCCATATAATAATATATGTATTATTATTAAAATATCCTTAGTCAAATATTATTATGGGTATGGACAATAATAATACGCTTAAGACTAACATGTGATTAATTGATGACAATGAGTTGTCATTGACATAGAGATGTCAGAATTAATACATGAATATATTAGTAGAGAATAATATATTGGATTGACCCACTATGAGCATATATCTTGGATTATTATGTGACGGTCACGATATTGCTCATAGTGACAACTATATGTATGATCCTTAGACTTGAGATTATTACTATCTCAATATATGTTGTTTTATGTTTTGATGCAGTTAAACGTGACTCGTAATTAGTTACACTATAAAAACTGACATTTGACATATTACAATGTATGTAGTGAGATGTAAATGTTCAAGATAGGATTTGTCCTTCCTACATAATAGGAAAATATATCGAAGGTCACTTGATTAAGTGAGACTAGAAATGCATGGCCATGCTTGAATACGTTGATATGAGATATCACAAATTATTCATTAAAAGTAATTCACTCTAGATATCAAGAGACATTAAAATAGGCTATACAAGTGTGACTATTCCAAGACTTGTGCCTATTAAAGATATAAAAGGACAAAAGGATATAATACATTAAAAGAGTTGGTCACGGATATGATACATCGAATCACGATCTCTTGTAACTTAGATGACAATGATATATTACTAGATGTCACTCATTGTTTGTAATATTAGAATTATTCTAATATTATAACTAACGTTGCAATGAGCCTATAGGGTCACACCCAATGGTTGAAAATGAGCATATATATATGTATAAGTAGATTATATTTAATCCCGAATTTTAAATATAAATGATATAATTAAAGTAATTATATCCCTTTTCAAATTTGAATTAAATATAGATTCCGAAATTTAAGGAAATAATAATATTAATTATTTCCTAAACAAACTCGGAATTAAACTCTTATACCTAGGGTTACACCAATATAAAGGATCTTTTGGTCTAGCAGCCAATATCAGAGAATTCCAAATTCTAAACCCTAGAATCAAGGAAAACAATTTTTCGAGATTTGCTCTCTTATCCGGGTGAACTGAGTAGAGGCCGAGACGATATTCGTGGAAGCTACAGATTCGAATTATCGAATGATCGTGATTACCGCAAATCCAGTTGTTATTTTTGCTGTTTATCAAGGAACCCAATGTAAGTCATCGTAACTCTTCCTCTTAATTCCGGATTAAACGTACATGGATCACTAGAAAGACCACTGTAATTTTATTCCGCTGTGCCATGGGGTGTGCCGGCGGTCCCAACATATTGCATTTTTGTATCTTTATAGGAAAAACTATTTCCGCAGCAACAATTGAGGCTGAGACAGGACCTGATGCCGAGGTAGTACCTGTAAGGCAAGTATTGATATTATAGGCGAGCTAAAGAGAAAAATGAGCTAGATGTTTTTGGATAAGTAGCACAAGGATCGGAGCTGGATAGCACATGAGAAGCCCAAGTCAAATGCCACGCGGGAAAAGCATCATAATGGGAATAAACTTGGAAATATTTTATTTATGTACTTGACTTGTGTCCTACTCCAAATTGTATTCTTACTTAAGAAAGGTTTGCCCTAGGCTAAGCCTATATAAGCCATAGCCGTCCAAGGAGAAAGACACTTAGATAAACCTTATATAGGCTAAGTGTCTTTATAGGCTAAGCTCTAAATCATAAACCTTATATAGGCTAAGTGTCCAGGGAGAAAGAACTTAGAACATAATGAAAAATAAAGAAAACTCTAAATCATAGAGAGCCGACTTTATCTTAGATTTAGAGTTTTCTTTATTTTTCATTATGTTCTAAGTTCTTTTAGGCTTAGGTAAAAGTTGTAGAGTATTAGTGAGAAGAGATTGAACTTTTTTTCTTGTTTCAATGTAATAAAATATCAAGGTTTGCTTATTCTTTGCTATTCTTTGTTCTTGCATTCAAGTTCGAGAGAGAAGTTTATGAGTAATCCATTTATCTAATATCGAGAGAGTTAGATTCACGAAAGGAATAAGTACGGTATTTAAATCGGGAAATACTAACTCGTCCTAGAGATAGGTTAGAGTTTCAACGGCTAAAAGAAGTGTGAGATTGGTTGATGATTATAATTGATTCACGCCGGGAGGTATCATCAAGGACTGGTCATCAACAGTACTTCAACTTAGGGATAAGCAGAGTCATCAAAGGATACTTTGTCGAACTTTGTTAAAGTCCACCCAAGAGCAAGGGATTATCGCGGCGGATGAGCATCATCGCTGTCGAGGCAGTAATCTGCAACACTGCCGAGACATTGTTGTGCGATTGTATTGGACAAAAACAAGTTAATCGAATCCACTATACAACACAATTGGATCCTGGCCATTTTCTTTATCTTATTATCTTATTATTTAGTTTTCTTTATTTAGTTCACTCAAACCCAATTTACTTGTGTTTTTATTTTATTCCTTTTACAGAGCAAGAAGACAAAAGAAAGCATATTAAGTAGACAAATGACGGACTGATCACTTTATTACTTGCGACGTGTTCACTTGCACAATTTGCGCACTTTTGACATGCAACATTGGCATTGTCGTTGGAGCGTCGGCGAAGGATCGTTTCGCTTGCCGGTGAGTGAATTTTGTTTAAAAGTGATTCGCAAGTGAACGATTATGTTTTGGGGACTATAGAATAGTGTAAAAACTTTTCTTAGTTCAAGAGTAAGTGTTACAAAAGTTTTGATGCATTTTTCCTAAGTTTCAACTATTTGGTAATGGCTTTGAGAAAGATGTTTTCGTAGAGATTTTTTTGAAAATGCATAACTTGAATTTTGAAATGATGCGTGTATGTATTAATTACTGTAAATGCATGGTTTAGAAAGACATTCATGGCTTGTGGAAGCATGGAAATGAGTTGGAACAATATATGGTTATTTGCCTTACAATTGATTAAGCCGTTGAGCATGATTTTGGTTCACTTGATGAACATATTATAGGTGCATTATGAGCAGCAAGTTAACATGAATATAGAGTTTGAGAATAATGATGATGTTGCCTACACGTAAATAAGAGTTGCACTAACTATAGTTACGAACACAAATGACATGTCATTAGGATTAAGTGTACTATAAAGATTATGAGAATAATGATGTTGCCTACACGTAAACAAGGGTGACTTTGTGTCCGACCGTGCATATAGAGCTTGCCTATATGTAAAAAAGGGTGACTTTGTGTCCGACCGTGCATATAGATGACCCTACGTAGATAAGGATGACTTTGTGTCCGATCGTACGTAGTGGGATAACATGTATACAAGGGTGACTATGTGTCCAACCGATGCATGTTGAGACCAAGTGTCTCCAATCCTGTCTCCAATTATGATAAGGAATTCGAGTATTCGGTGAGCTAAAGGTTCACAATAAGTTGTCACTAGAATGCCAATATGCATGATACTTGAAATGATTTGGTTATATAGATGAGTATGATTTGATCAAACATATTTTGGTTTAGCTTAAAAAGTGCAAGTGATGATTTTAAATTGGTTTTAAATTGGAATTTATGTCGCATTGATGAACTTGTTCAGAGCTACCTCACTAAGCATGTTTTTGCTTAAACTCTCTCTTTTTATCCTTGCAGAGAAATAAAGGTTTTCTGGGTGACATTTGGGACAAGAAGATCTAAGGGAAGACTTCTCACATTTTGGTATGCTTTGGTAAATAAAAAGAGGCTTGACATTGTGTAAAACGGTACCTTTAAGAGAGTGTTTTGATTTGTTAAGGGATTGTAATAGCAACCTTATTGATTTGCATTTCTTGTTGTTTTGGAGGAATAGTACGTTGTTGAATTTTCTTGAAGCATGTCTGGCTTTGTATGGTCTATGGTTTGAGTCAAACTTTAAGGAGCATGCCTATATTTTTTGTGGAATTTTTGATGACTATGAATAAGTGTTTGAAATGCTTAATGTGTCTAGGAATTGTGCATTTAATTGCTAATGATCTTTGGTTGTGTTTGGATGGGGTTTAACCAACTTAAATTTCCCAATTTGATATTCTGCGCCCATGGGTATCAAAACACTCTATGCTGGTATCGATACCCCAAGGCAAAATTGGGTGGCATCGAAGCGTGGTGCGATGCTCGAACCTCACTGGTCATTAGCATCGATACTGCCCAAGGCAGTATCGATCCCTGAGCTTTGGTAGGTAATATGGTTACTGCCACGTCATGGTATCGATACAGGGTTTGGCTGTATTGATACCCCTGACTGAATAATGAGCTTTAGGTGTTGAAATTACATATTAGTTCCGGATATCTTTCTTTGTTCAATTATGG
Organism: Abelmoschus esculentus; assembly: GCA_035048815.1. Lineage (NCBI taxonomy): Eukaryota > Viridiplantae > Streptophyta > Magnoliopsida > Malvales > Malvaceae > Abelmoschus > Abelmoschus esculentus. The sequence continues at coordinate 10,823,809 of JAUCBN010000007.1, read as the reverse complement.
TAGCTATAGATGTTATTTTGAGTTGAAATTTAACATGGATACATAAAGTTAACTTAATTTCAAGTTGGCTAAATTAATTTGGAGAAAGTCCTTAGAATTTGTAATATTTATATTTTGGTCCCTAATTAATAAAGCATGTAATTGATGATGTTAGAATACTCCGTTTGGTTTGAAATTTATCATGAGTGTTATTTGTATGTTTAATTGAACTTTTATGGAATGAATTTCTATCATGTCAATAGAATTTAAAAGATTTACGTTTTAGTCCTTAATATACTCATGTATTTAATCAAGTGCTCGCTTGGGGTTGGATTGCTTCCGTTCTTGCTTTGTATGAGACTGAAACATGTAGGAATCTAATTATGCATCTAGGAAAAAAATGTATCAGTTTTCAGGGTTGTTTATCGAATCAGACCTTTGCGGGTTTGGTTTGATATTCCCCGTGTGACCCATTAGAGCCGGTTTCGTCTAGGCCGGGCTAAGGGGGTTACAAGTATCCATCGTATCACTCGTGGTTTTCCATCTATTTTTGATAGTAGATATTTTATAACAAAATGATCTGTGTGTACAATTACTTTGCTGCCAATAAGATATGATTTGAACTTGTCGAAAGCGAAAACTACTGCCAGTAATTCTTTCTCAGTTGTAGTGTAATTGACTTGGACATCGTTTAATGTTTTGCTTGCATAGTGTATGGCTTGAAAGAATTTTTTCTTCTGTTGCCCAAGTACTGCCCCGACAACATAATCACTTGCATCGCACATTAGTTCGAATGGTGCATCCCAGTCAGGTGGAACTACTATAGGGGCAGATATCAATTTTTGCTTCAACATTTCGAAAGCCTTAATGCATGATTCAAAAAAGTTGAAAACTTTATTCTGATCCAATAATACTGACAGAGGTTTGGTGATTTTGGAAAAATTTTCAATAAATCATCGGTAAAAACTAGCATGTCCAAGGAAACTGCGTATTCCTTTTAATGATGTTGGTGGTGGTATTTTTTCTATCACGTCTATTTTGGCCTTGTCAACTTCTATGCCGCGACAGGAGATCTTGTGGCCGAGCACTATTCCTTCATCAACCATGAAGTGATATTTTTCCCAATTTAAGATTAGGTTTGTGTCTTCACATCTTTGCAGTATCTTTTCCAGGTTGCCTAGGCAGTTGTCGAAGTTATTTCCGAACACAGAGAAATCATCCATAAAGACTTCCAGGTGATCCTCAATCATATCGGAGAATATTGCCATCATGCATCGTTGGAATGTGGCAGATGCGTTATATAGCTCAAATGACATTCTTCTAAAGGCGTATGTTCCATATGGGAATGTGAAGGTTGTTTCAGCTTGATCTTCGGGGGCTATGGAATCTGATTGTATCCTGAATAGCCATCTAGGAAACAATAATAGGGTTTACTGGCTAATCTGTCAAGCATTTGGTTGATGAATGGTAAAGGAAAATGATCTTTTTTGTTGTTTGGTTAAGTTTCCGATAGTCCATACACACTCTCTACCCGATTACAGTTCTTGTTAGAATTAATTCGTTGTTTTCATTTGAGATTACTGTTATTCCACCATTTTTTGGAACGCATTGTACTGGACTTACCCATGTGCTGTCAGATATAGGGTAGATGATACCTGCATCAAGCCATTTAATGATTTCTTTTCTTATTACTTTCTTCATGCGTGATTTAACCTTCTCTGTGCATCAATGGTAGTTTTATGATCTTCTTCTAATAATATTTTATGCATGCACAATGACGGACTGATCCTTTTCAGGTCTACAGTTGTCCATCTGTTTACCTTTGTGTGTTGCCGTATCATGTCAGTTAGTCGTTTTTCCTGTTCAGGCTGTAAGTTAGAGGAAATGATTACTGGCAACATTTCATTTGCTCCCCAATAGACGTATTTTAACTGCTCAGGGAGTTGTTTTAATTCTAATTCTGGGGGTTGTTCTAAAGATGGTTTTTGTTTCTTGCTTCCACTTAAAGTGTAATCAAGAGACTCAAAATAATTACCTGGGTATGAGGTCACCCAATTACCTTTTTCTGTGTGTTTTTCTAGCGTCTCTATATTTTGATTGTCTATACATGGTTCATCATAAAAATAACGGCCGTTACATTCAGCATCACTGCCTCGACGGGTTGTATCAAGATAGTTTATTTCATTATCATGGTCGAGTTTCTCTGGTTCATCTAGATGTTTTAGAGTTTTAAACACATTGATCATTGACCCTTATGATCAATTCTCCTTCCTCACAATCGATCAATGTTCTTCCTGTGGCTAGTAATAGCATTCCTAATATGATTGGTGCATGTCATCTACTTCACAATCAAGAATTAAGAAGTAAGCAGGAAAAATAAATTTTTCCACTATTACCAGAATATCTTCAATCTTTCCTTCTGGTTGCACGTAAGATCGGTCTGCCAGCTGCAACATTACTGTTGTTGGCTTTGCTTGCCCTATGTCTAGCTTCTGAAATACTGATTTAGGCATGAGATTTATGCTGGCGCCTAAGTCGCATAGTGCCTTGACCACGTATTGATCACCGATAGCGCATGATATTGTAAAACTACCAGGATCTTTTCTTTTAGTTGTGGCTTTATTGTGCAGCATTGCCACACATCTTTCTGTTGCGGCAATGGTGTGTCCTGTGTAGTGTCAATATAGAGTATGCGAACACAAATATATTTGCAAGTATACACAATCGTACAAGTAATAAAGTGTGAGTGAGTATCGTTCCCACGAGGATCGGGGTAAAGTGTAAGTCAATTTTGTCAAGGCAAAAAGGTGTCACTAAACAAAAGGAAAATAAATAAATAAATAAATAAACTAAACTAATATAGACAACTGAATAATTAGATAAAACAATTCAACTTATTTGTTTTTTTACTTTCTTTTCAGGAGCAAGGGAATAAGAGGAAACATATTAAGTGTACCAATCCCTGTGGAGACGATACACGATATACTTATTATTTTATTACTTGACAACGCGTACACTTGCACTCAAATTGTGCTTATACCACATGCATCAAGTTTTTGACGCCGTTGCCGGAGATTGGCAACTAAATTTTGTTTTCTTTAATTGTCTTGCTCTTTAACTATTCTTTATCTAGCTCTAATTTTAATTATTTATTTATTCAACTTTAATTTTATTTATTTATTTTTTATTTTTATTAACTTTTAATTTATTTGATTTATGACCAGGGTAAATTCGAGTGGACCATTGTACGAGTTGGATCCTGAGATTGAATGTACAAGACACCATCTAAGACACCATCTGTTCCAAGTCATGGATAATCCATCAAGAGGCAAATTCTACCTGTTGATCATAATGTACTGCCGCCAGCAATGCCACAGCAGCCAATGCCGCAACCATTGCCGAGGCAGCCCACTGTTAGAGACTATCTGGTGAAAGATTTAAACGGGCTCAACCCTGGAGTAGTCACTAGAAATCGAGGTAACTCACTTTGAGCTCAAACCAGTGATGTTCAACATGTTGAACACAATTGGACAGTTTAGTGGGTCTGCTACTGAAGATGCAAGGCAGTATCTCAAATCTCTCATGGAAGTGTGCAACTCTTTCAAGATTCAAGGAGTCCATGAAGATATTCTACGATTAAAATTGTTCCCCTATTCACTGAGGGATAGGGCGAAAACTTGGTTGAATGGTATCCTAGCAGGATCCATAGGATCTTGAGAGGAACTCTGCCGAGAATTCATTACGAGGTTTAATTCGACAAATCTCTATGACCGCATTCGTAATGAAATCACATCATTCCGGCAAGATGAAGATGAACCGGTGTATGAGGCATAGGAACGTTACAGAGAACTATTAAACAAATGCCCACTACATGGTTTTCTCTTGTGGACGTAAGTCTCCATGTTCTATAATGCTACCAATGCTTCCACAAGGATGATGCTATATGCTTCCGCAAATGGGACACTTTTAGATAGAGCACCCGCGGAGGCCATTTAAATTCTGAACAAACTCGCAAGGAACGATTTCCAATTTCCCACATCAAGGCAAGGAGGAATGAGATGTCATGCCACAGCCCATGAAATAGATACATCAAGTTTGGTGGCAGTACAATTGGCTTCTCTGACCAAGATGGTTCAGAATATGCAAGCCCAAAGAAACATACATGAGGTTAAGACAGTTAACTCATCGGATTACATACCAGATGAGGAGACCAACCTATATGTTGGAAACTATAACATAAACAATCCAAAGATGTCCAACAATTATAACTCATCTTGGAAAAGGTATCCGAACTTCTCATGGAGTAACCCTAATAATGCCTTTAATCCAATTAATCAAGCCTCTGTGTTCCAGCATCAAAGCCAGAACCTGCCACAGCAAAACACCCAGCAGCCCATGCCACAGCAGCAAGTACAACAACAACAGTCTCTAAATGCATTGGCAGATTCTTTCACAACTTTCATGACAAAGACTGATGCTTACATGATGGAGAATAGCCGCTTCATGAAGCGTACTGATGACTTCATGAACCGAACTGAGATAAGACTGCAGAGCCAGAAGGCCGCGATAAAATCTTTAGAAACCCAAGTTGGTCAATTTGCCCAACGACAAAACACTCGACCACCAGGGGGTTTACCTAGCAATATTGGAGTTGCTAAGGTGTTAGGCCACGAGCAATGTAAGGTAATCACAACCAGAAATGGCCTACAATTGAAAAATAAAGAAGGGACCTCAACCGAAAGAGTCCAACCAGAAAAGCAACATCATGAGGACTCAGAAGCTAAGCAGGACCCTACCGAAAGCTCTACCATGGCAACAGAACCAACAGTATTAGAACCTTCCGCCGAGGCAGCTGCAAATAAGTTCAACCCAGGTATTAAACTCAATATCCAAGGAAACCTGGAAGATATCAGACCACCACCTCATTTTCCACAGAGGCTAAAGAAGCAGAAACAGGACCACCAATTTCTGAAATTCCTAGACATATTGAAGCAGGTCCATATCAACTTGCCACTAGTTGAGGCTATTGAACAAATGCCCGACTATGCCAAGTTTTTAAAGGACATAGTATCCAAACGACGAAGGCTAGGGGAATTTGAAACGGTGGTAGTCACTGAAGGTTGCATGCCCATGCTACATAATCGCATGTCACCCAAACTAAAAGATCCTGGATGCTTCACAATTCCTTGTGCAATTGGGGATGGTTATAAAGGAAAGACCATATGCGACTTGGGAGCAAGCATCAACCTTATGCCCAAATCAGTTTTTCAGAAACTTGAAATAGGACGGGCAAAACCAACAACAGTACTGCTCCAACTTGCAGATCGGTCCTATGTGCATCATGAAGGCAAAATTGAGGACATTCTGGTGAAAGTTGACAAGTTTATATTTCTTGTCGACTTTCTTGTCCTTAATTGTGAAACCGACGAAAATGCACCGATCATATTGGGTCGATCTTTCCTTGCTACTGGACGCACCATCATCGATGTGGAAAATGGTGAGCTCACAATGCAGATAAATGACCAACAAGTCAAGTTGAATGCCTTCCATAATCTTCCAAATTCAGACGCTCCAGTAGAATGTAAGGTTCTCTATACACCGAATAAGGGTACTAAAATATCCTGCCTGAGCAGCACGCTCGACAGACTGTTCGGTAAAAGAATAAAATCCAAAGTAGAGGCCAAATGCACTGAAGGGACTGACCAACTCATGAAGAAAGATACGGGCCAACAAGAGAGAATGAAAGAGGGAGATGCATTCACATGCACTCCACAAGTAACATAATCTCTTCCCTTGAATTTTAATTATTATATTAGGATTAGTTTATATATTAATTATTTTCAGCATCCTTTATTTTCAATATCTTTTATGTTTTTTTAAAATAAATAAAGCTATGAATGCAGGAAAAATTATGCCACAACAAGAAGTCTGCTGCCGCGACATTGCACTGTGTCAAAACCGCAAAACTCTTAACGGGCAGAAACATTGTAACGACTCTCTGTCGAGAAATCTACCGTAACAGTAACTATGCATCAAGGCAGTAAATGCATAACAACTACTTTTTAACAGTTATATTTTTACAGCCTATATAAGAAGACTCATTGTTGTGCACTATTTACTCTTGCATTCTTACTACTTTTGCTTTCAAAATCTTGCTCTCATTATATCTCGAAATTTTCAGAACAATCTCTATTTAATCCAGAATTTCTCAAACCATTCTCCATGAACAAGCAATGGCTTCTTACACAAGATTCACCCCGGCCACTGTTACTGACAGATTCAACCGCTCATTTGTTGCTCGGCAATTATGGGAAGAGAAGGGATTTCAACAAAACAATGAAATATACTTCGACATTGATTCATACTTGTTCAACAAAATTCAGCATCAGGATTGGAAGGCTTTCTGCCTACAGCCTCAGCCGGCGAATGCCACAATTATGAGAGAATTTTATGCACATGGGCCGTGCAAGGACAACCTCTTTATCCACTGCCGAGGCAAGCCTGTGCAACTTGATGCCAAAGTCATAAATGACTTTTATGGTCTCACACCCACACGGGATGATCATGCCGAATTCGTAGACAACATCACCACTCAAGACTATGAAGAGATTAAAGATGAGCTTTGTTACAACAACACTTCTTGGGAAACCGGTGCCCACAAGGGTTCAGTAACACGACAGAGTCTAATACCCGAGGCCAAGATGTGGTGTACATTTGTCAAAAGACGACTTATCCTAACCTCCCATAACAGCACAGTGAATCGCAAAAGATTGGTGTTGATCCAGTCCATCACCAAGAAGAGAAACATCAACATTGGAGATATCATTATTCACGAAATTCATGAATGTGGAGTTCCAGTCGAAGACACAGATGAATACACGCTAACTCGGAAATGATGGACAAGAGATTTCTGCCACCGAGTTATGCAGATAACGCATGCAGAACCTGTCCAGGCAACACCGCAGTAGTTCACTGCCGACTTCACCGCCGGAGGGCAGTATTCAACAGAGGCACCAGCCTCTGCTGAGCCAACTGCCGCAGCGGACCCATACCAAGAAATTCTGCAAAGGATGACAGCCATGGACCTTCACCAACAATGCTACATGGAGTACCAGCGCGACTTCAACACGTCTCTAGCCAACATGATGATGTAGAGCTTCCCACATCAAGGGGCGCAATTTCCAGAGTTCCCAGCCAACATGTTCGTCACTGCCGCCCCTCACACTGAGACAACACCTTCCCCAGGGCCACAACCATCTTTCCAGCCACGACCGTACCAACAGTTTTATGCTATCGGACCTTGCAGGCCCGCAAGATCTACCGGAGTATCATCTACCAGCCAAAGGCCATCAAAGAGGCGAGCTGTCTTTAACTCTTCCCAAAGGGAACCAATCCCTATGCCTAGTCTCAGCAGAGATACGTTGTCTCGCGAGATTGATGAATACCACAGTTTGTCTCATGAATCAGCAATACCTACTGCCACGGCAGGAGGCGGAACGGAAATCATGCACACAGAAAATATGGACGAAGAGGAAGAAGGAGATGAGGTTACGGCACCGATGAACCGTACACCGCCCAGTAAAGTTCAGCCGCATCGGTAGGCCAAACAACAACACTCACCAGCACAAGGATCCAGATAAAAGGCACCAGCAGCAAGGCCTAGGAGAATGCTCCGTACAAGTAGCTCCTCGGAGTCGTTATAAATATTTCCTTTACTGCCTTCATCTTTTTCAATATTTTAATTGTTGTTTGCCTTATATTTTGAGCATTGAGGACAATGCTCGGTTTGAGTTGGGGGAGATTATAGGTACAAAAGCACTACCGAGGCTACCCACTGCCGCGACATTACCATAAAAGGGAGTAAATTTTTCCTAATTTTTTTAATATTCTCTTTTCTTGAATTTATGTTTGTAATCTTGCACTGTCCTACGTTAGCTTTGCTTTAGTTTACTCCTTTAAGGCTATAGAAATTTTTCTCCTTACCATGGATAAGTTCTGTTTTGAAGGGATAACCATAGGATACTCATGGAATAAAACTTAGAAGCTTTATTTAGGGTTAGAAAGAAAATAAACACTTTTTGGACTTGTTTGATTTAGGAGTTCTTTTAATAAACTTAGGTGATAAAGACTTAGAACTTGTTGGAAAAATAACTAGAAGTGTCTATCACTGGCTCTAGTTTTGCTCTCCTTCGTACTAGAGGTGCCCGAAATTGGCTCTAGTATGCTAAATAGGTGGTTAATAAGAAAAAAAAAACAAAAAAAGAAAATAGAAAACACATATCTTGAGGTGCCCGAAATTGGCTAAAGACTTGTTGTTTTAAGGAGATAGCTTTAGTCCAAGATTCTACTTGTCTTGAACTTAGAGTTTATCTAAGAAAACCTCGAATCAGCCTTGTCCATAAAACGCACACACGCACCTAGCCTTATAGCTTGTTTCTTAGTAAAAGTCCTTGGGTAAACTAGTGGCTAAAACGGAAAGATAGACATGACCATGGTGGGGAGAATAGATGAAAAAGTAAGACCAAAGGGGAGTAAGGTTCGGCAATTTGATGTTTGGCATTGCTTGAGGGCAAGCAATAGTTCGAGTTTGGGGGTATTTGATGAGTTCCTAAAAGGTAATTATTTACTACCCTTCTCATGGTACTTTAAGCATCTAATATACACCCACTTGAACCGAATTATGAACTCTTTGCGTAAATATTAGATATTCCGTTATCATTACTCACAAAATCAATATTTATAGAGAATGTAGATATTATTACATATTCTGTACATGCAGGAATATCCAGAGCCGAAGCGGCAGAGAAGCAGTGTTGTGGCTGAGACAGAAGACAAGATCGCGACAGAATCCAGTGTGGCAGCACCAATAATGGAGGCGCAATGAAAGATAAAAATATAAATAATATTATGGAAGATGCAACGCATCAATTGGACCAGGCTAGCGCGCTAAAAGCCCAATTCAAAGATCAAGCGGGAAAACCCTTCTAGAAGGCGACAAACTTGGAAATATCAGATTCCTTGAAGAAGACTTGTTCCCTACTCCAAGTTGAAGTCTATTTAGGAAAGGTTTGCCCTATTTTAAGACTATAAATACCCTAACCGGCCACATTGTCTAGGGGAGCCGATTTTTAGAGAAAACCTTCCTCCCTAAGCATTATACTTACGATAATATGTTCTAAATTTCTTAGGGATAGGTAAAGGTTGTCGATATTAGTAAGAGGAGATTGATTCTTGTATTTTTGTTCTTATGCAATAATAAAATCAAAGTTTTCTTATCCTATTGTCATTCCTTGTTCTTGTATCCAAGCCCGAGAGGGAAGTTTGCAAGTAATCTATTTATCTAGCATCGAGAGGTATAGATTCACGAAAGGGATAAGTGCGGTGTTGTAGACACTAACTCGGCCTATACTCTTTTGGAGGCACCGGGAGATAGGTTAAGAGTTTCAGCAACTAAAAGAAGTGTTGGATTGGTTGGTGGTTATCGTTGATTTACGCTGAGAGGTATCGTCAAGGACTGGTCATCAACAACACTTTGACTCAGATATGACCGGAGTCACTTACGGACACTTTGCTGAACTTTGATATCTCTTCCCAAGAGCAAGAGATTGCCACGACAGAGGATCACCAACGTTGCCGAGGCGGTATCTGCAGTACTGTCAAAGCAATGTTGTGTGATTGTATTGGACAAGAAGAAGATCAATTGAATCTACTAATTGACGCAACTGGATCCTACCCACTTTCTCTATAATCATTCTCAACCTTTTATTTTATGTTTTTTTATTTAATTATTTAGTTAGATAAAATAAATCAACTTATTTGTGTTTTTACTTTATTTCCAGGAGGAAGGGAACAAAGAAAGACATATTAAGTATACCAATCCCTGTGGAGACGATACACGATATACTTATCATTTTATTACTTGACGACGTGTACACTTGTACTCAAATTACGCTTATACCACACGCATCAACAAAAGCAAGATAAGAGAATACAGGTGAGCAATATATCGTAATGATCCTCAATTGATGAGCCTTGCTGGGAATGACTGATGGTGACTTCTATGATCTCCTACCCCTTAACCCTACCCAACATATGGCTGCTACGATGTATACTTACTCGAAAGAGGTTTCTAAATTATTCCTGCTCTCTCGAGTCATAGGAACCTGACAAACTAAAATGCCATGGTATTTTCGCCTGTCACGCGAATACTCTAGTCTATCGGTTAAAGCACACTGCTTTTAGTCGTTGAAGCCTTCACCTATGCCTCTCTCGAGTGCTCTAGGATCCAACTAGGCTCTATTTGCAGTCTAGAAACCATTACTCACGTAGATCCTCCCTTAGCTCCACTCGGATGATCTAAGGATATATAGCTACGCCTCTCTCGAGTGCTCTAGCATGTACCTAAACACGGGATACTCTCGTGCCTCTTACAATTCTTAAATAATTATCAACAATAAGCAAAAAAAATATACACACATAGAAGACAATATATTAAATAGAAATAAAAGATAATCATCCACAAAAGCATCCACCAAATAAAGCTAACACATGGTAGGAGAAAAAGTTTAAGAACAAATATTAACCACTAATACCATCTTTAAATCATCCACATAAAACCTCTTAAAGATATAAAATAAAGCAAAGGAAGAAGAAAGAAGACACCCTCGATTCGCATCACCGTCGGCTTCTTCGACCACCATGGGACATCTTAGCATACTAGCCCCTCTCGGGTGCCTAGCACGTCACTCCCTTCAAGCTCTATCAATGGAGGAATCCTTCGGTTGGGGAAGAAAGGTAGAAAGTTTCTTCATCACTTTTTGCTCTCCTTATGCCTCAAAATCTGCTCCAAAAGTCCTACCTTTCTTGAATAAAAGTTGCTCTTTTATAAAAGGGTGAAAATATAGGTAAAAATTCAGTTCTTCCCTCTTCTTGTCGTGGCATTTCTACAGGACTGACAGAGGTGGTAGTGGTCCCCTACTGAGGTGGCTCGTATACAGGCCATATTGGCTGTGGTCCCCTACCGAGGTGGCTATATCTAGGCTGTAGTGGTCCCGACCGGCTGTGATGATTGTAGCCAGTTTGTATTGGCTCCAACTGGCACTCCTCTCAAAATATCTTCTTGTCCTGTAGTGAAGCATAGGAGGTCTCCAGAATTGCCATGGCATTTTTCCCTTTGCTATCCTTTTGCGAATATCTGATATGGTGACAGTGGTCCCCTACCGAGGTGGCTGTAGCCAGGCTGTAATGGCGCTAGCTGTCACTCTTATCAAAATATCTCCTTGTCGTTTTGCTCAGCATAGGAGTCCTCCAGATTTGCCATGGCATTTTTCCATTGCTATCCTTCTACGAATGCCATGACAAATTTCCTCAACTACCAACTTTGCTTTACAAGTACAACATCAACCAAAAGCACGACCTTTCCCGTAAAATAGCACCTATTTCCGCACTATAGATTCTAAAACATAAACAACCACCAAATGCAATGTTATGATCCTAAATGCAACTAAATGAACCTAAATATGCTTGAAGATAATAAATAACTTAAGTAAAAAGGCTCTAAATAAAGCATTTTTACAGAGTGATCACACCCCCAAACTTAAGCTATTGCTTGTCCTCAAGCAATGGATAGAAGCTAGTAGAGAAGAAATATCATGACAATATTTAGGATCAAGACAAGCAAATGGTCAGAGTTTCAGCCCTCAAAAAATGTCGTGGCATAAACATATAAGACTCAAGGAAATTTCAAGAATGTTACTCTAGGACAAGATCCATTGCGAGTGTGTGTGTGCGTGAGTGTATCCAATATATGCTTAGGTAAGTTAGAAAAATTCTAAATAATATTCACTATCCTAGAAAAACATATTTTCTCATTTAAGCATAATTTTAATTCTCCCCTAATATAATTTTTTTTATATTTTTTTCTTTTCTTTTTTTTCTTTTTTTTTCATAAACAATGCTAACAAACTGCTACGAGGGTAGCCAGCCTGTCACACTACCTTTTACTCATGCCATAGCTGCCATTTATTTAAATGCAGTATCCTGGCAATGCCATGGCAATTTAAAAGTATAGTGTCACCCTGTGCCTCTTTTAGTAATTCATATGGACATGGAAATACCATGGCATAGCGGAGTATCCCTCTACAGACTTGTCCAGGCATTTATTCATAACTTTAAAACTAAAATAATAGGAGTTTTCTATCAACATCAAAATTCATTAAAGCATGTTGAGCTATTATAGTTTTCATTCTATAAAAAATTTCTAACTTTCCTAAGCATAGAAAACATACACTCGTGTAACAATAAAATAAACACAAGTAACCAATTCCTAAAACAGGTTCTGTCCAAATCCCAAGTCATGCATATTCAATCGAAGCATTCGCCATAAAAAAATTATCATCATCGGGCATCACAAACTTTAATCCTATAATCATCCTGAAACTTACTAATTTTTTATGACATTTTTCTACAACTACTGCTATCATGCAAATGAAAATGAAGTAAGGAACGATACCTCCCCTAAGCTTGAGGCATGCATTTTCCCCAATGCAACTAACTAAAAAAATTAATATATATGCAATGCAATGAAATGAATGCAAGGTACCTTGACTTATGAAGGTGGTGCTGATGTAGTGGCGAAAATGCGACATTTTCAATCGGCAATTGTACTCCTTTGGTGGCTCTTGCTGCTTTTCTGGCTGTGCTGGTATTTCATGTTGAGGTTCTTCAAAGGTGACTGAGAAAAGCTAAAAATAAAATAAAGCATATAAAATAAAATAATTTATTTATGAAAAACAGTAAACTAGAAATACCATGACATTTCAGTATGTCATGCATCTTGAAGGTGGGAGGTTGATTTGTCACGCATCACAGGGGCTCTAGTGTAGATGCATCGTGGATCTATGGAATTGCCATGACATTCTTCTGGGAGTATCTTGTACATACAGATAGTAGGACTAATCTCCTTTAGATCTACCATGGTCCATCGTTTTTCCAATTTTTGCTCCCATGGTAATTCACCAGCTTCTTCTTCATCATCCTTTAAGAGCTCTTCATATTGATCCAGTTGCAGGAAATTGCTATGACAAAAATGATTAGCTTCCTTTGACAGCTCAGAGTCTGCTTCCAAAATGCTCCTGCATTTTTCAGAATCATCCACGTACTTAAAAGAGTTGTTGACATTCACGGTCACACTTTGATCTACTATTCGTATAGTAAGCTCACCCTTCTCACAATCAAAAAAAATACGACCGGTTGCTAGTGAAGGCCTCCCCCAGATGATGGGTGCGTTAACATCAACCTTGCAATCAAGTATAAAGAAGTCGACTAAAAATAGGAATTTGCCCACCCTCACTATGACATCTTCCATCTTCCACTCTAGTGTCACATGAGAAAGATCGGCTAGTTACAATATGACGGAAGTGGGTCTCGTATCTCCCATGCCAAGCTTCACAAAAATTGATTTGGGCATCAGATTTACACTTGATCCAAGATCACAGAGTGCTTTTCCAATAAACTTGTCTCCAATAGCACACAAAATGATAAAGCTGAATGGATTCTTCTTCATTGAAAATTTGTTCAAAGCAGAGCAATACTCTTTTATCATGGCAATTTTCTCAAACTTCTCCACTTTCTACTTCTTCATAACTATCTCCTTGAGAAATTTGACATAAATGGGTATTTGCTCAATTGCCTCAAAGAGTGGCACATTTATGTACAACTGATCTAATTTTTCAACGAACTTCTTGAACTGAATCTCATCGTTATGTTTCTTCAGCCTATGGGGAAAGGGTGATGGGGGTCTAACTTCTTCTATTGCTGGCGCAGGAATTGATTTTTCCATGACATTTCTGCTCACTTCATCAGCGGGTTCCTTTTTCAAACCTTCATCCTGGTCCTTCTCCTCGAGAATTTGCTCAGGCATTTCTTCTTGCATAGGTTTGGGTAAGGAATAATCAGTCTTCTTCCCCCCAAACTTATCTTGTAGATTAATCTGCATGCCACTCCTTAGTGTGATTGTGCTATATTTCTCTTTACCGTGTGGCTTAGTGACTTCAGTATCACTTAGCAGACGTCCTAGCTGACACTTTTGTAATGTCGTGGCAATTTGGCCAACCCGACTCTCTAGAATTCACAATGAAGAACTGTGGCTTTATAGTAATGTTCCTTGGTTCTTGATGGCTGTAGTATGCTCTTGTAGTATCGTCTTCGTACAAAGAATAAATTCTTGCATATTCGTCTCCCAAGAACTGTTGTGAGATGCTGATGATGCTCCCTCGTTCGAATTTTTTTTTGACATTACCCTCGTTCAAATTATGCCATGGCATATTCGCATGAAAATTCTGGGGCTTATAAGTATTCTGATTAGGATTGCTGGATCCTTGGTTTTCCCATGAAAAATTTAGATATGGTCGCCGTCTTGGATCGTAAGTGTTAGAGTAGGAATTGTTGTTGCTTCTGTTGAAATTGCCCAAATAGTCGGCTCTCTCATGATTTCTTGGGCACTCATTCTCATGGTAATTGCCATGGCATATCAGACATACTGAGTTAGCCATCTTTACTTCCTTCACTTCATTGGAACACTGCATATTCTTCAACATATTGGTGATGGCTAAGAGTTGGGCGGATAATGAGTCCTTAGATTCAAGCTCAAATGTCTCTTGTGCCTTCCTCCCCGTTCTAAATCTTGTAGAAGGAAATTGATAGTCATTTTTGGCAATTCTATCAAGAATGTCAAATGCCTCCTCGGGTGATTTGTCTAGCAAAGTTCCATTTGCCGAGGCATCTATCATCATTCTGGTCGGTGCGTTGACTCCGTTGTAGAACATTACAATTTGAGTCCAATCTTAAAATCCATGATTTGTACACTTGTGAAGCAGTCCCTTGTATCGATCCCAACATTCACACATTGATCCGCCGTTGCCTTGTCGAAAAGAAGCAATGTCATTTCTAGGATGAGCGTTGAAATTCGGAGGATTATGCCGTAGCAAAAAGCTCTTGCATAGATCTGCCCATGACTTTATCGATCTGGATGGTACTCCACTGAACTATTCCCTTTCTCGACCACACAAAGAATAAGGGAATAACTTGAGCTTCAAGACATCCTCATGAACTCCTTGCTGATGAAATGAGTCACAAACTTCTAAGAAAGCTCGAATATGTTGCCTTGCATCTTCATGCGCCATACCTCCAAATTGCCCAATTGAATTTAGCATAATGAACTCAGGCATTAATTCGAAGTGAGTAGCTTAAATTTCTGATGCAACGATGTCAGGATTGAGATCATCCAAGATGGAATTTAAATGATTCCTAATAATCCTCGGTCGAGGTGCAACAACATACAGATTTACCCCGACATTTTGAACTATTGGGTTCTGCATTGGTGGGTCCATCAGTAGACCTTCTAGTCACGTACTAGGAAAAAGCCCTAAAAAGAAAAACCAAAAAAACAAGTAAAACTGAACTAAAATAAATAAATAAATAAAGTAAAACAAAAATGCCAAGGTAAAAATGACAAACTTTACTCGCCAGATCTCCGGCAACGGCGCCAAAAACTTGGTGTGTCTTGTGTAGTGCCAATATAGAGTATGCGAACACACATATATGTGCAAGTATACACAGTCGTACAAGTAATAAAGGGTGAGTGAGTATCGTTCCCACGAGGATCGGGGTAAAGTGTAAGTCAATTTTGTCAAGGCAAAAATGTGTCACTAAAAAAAAGGAAAATAAATAAATAAATAAACTAATATAGACAACTAAATATGAATATGTACGGTGATGATGTGATGGTGAAATGCTATGGCAATTTCAGAATGCAAGCAACTAAATATACCAAGGTAAAATGGAATGGATGGTGGTGGCACGATAAATGTATGAATGTGGTGTGTGAAGGGTGAGGTAATGTGATAGAAAGTGAACAACGAAAACAGATAAAATAGAGGAGCACTTTGTAAATGCCAAGGCAAAAGCAAGATAAGAGAACATAGGTGAGCAATATGTCGTAATGATCCTCAATTGATGAGCCTTGCTGGGAATGACTGGTGGTGACTTCTATGATCTCCTACCCCTTACCCCTACCTAACATATGGATGTTACGGTGTATACTTACTCGACAGAGGTTTCTAAAGTATTCTCGCTCTCTCGAGTCATAGGAACCCGATAAACTAAAATGCCACGGTATTTTCTCCTGTCACACGAATAACACTCTAGTCTATCGGTTAAAGCACACTCCTTTTAGTCGTTGAAGCCTTCACCTACGCCTCTCTCGAGTGCTCTATGATCCAACTAGGCTCTATTTGCAGTCTAGAACCCGTTGCTCATGTAGATCCTCCCTTAGCTCATCTCGGATGATCTAAGGATCTATAGCTACGCCTCTCTCGAGTGTTCTAGCATGTACCTAAACACGGGACACTCTCGTGCCTCTTACAACACTTAAATAATTATCAACATTGAGCAAAGCAAATATACAAACACATAGAAGGCAATATATTAAATAGAAATAAAAGATAATCATCCACAAAAGCATCCACCAAATAAAGCTAACACATAGTAGGTGAAAGAGTTTAAGAACAAATATTAACCACTAATACCATCCTTAAATCATCCACATAAAACCTCTTAAAGATATAAAATAAAGCAAAGGAAGAGGAAAGAAGACACCTTCGGTCCGCGCCACCGTCGGCTTCTTCGACCACCATGGGACGCCTTAGCGTACTAGCCCCTCTCGGGTGCCTAGCACGTCACTCCCTTCAAGCTCTATCAATGGAGGAACCCTTCGGTTGGGAAAGAGAGGTGGAAACTTTCTTCACCATATTTTGCTCTCTTTATGCCTCAAAATCTGCTACAAAGGTCCTACCTTTCTTGAATAAAGGTTGCTCTTTTATAAGAGGGTGAAAAACTCTAAAATATAGGTAAAAATTCAGTTCTTCCCTCTTCTTGTCATGGCATTTCTGCAGGACTGGCAGAGGTGGCAGTGGTCCCCTACTGAGGTGGCTCGTGTACAGGCCATATTGGTTGTGGTCCCCTACTGAGATGGCTATATCCAGGCTGTAGTGGTCCCGACTGACTGTGATGGTTGTAGCCAGGCTGTATTGGCTCCAGCTGGCACTCCTCTCAAAATATCTTTTTGTCCTGTAGTGCAGCATAGGAGGTCTCCAGAATTGCCATGGCATTTTCCCTTTGCTATCCTTTTATGAATATCTGACATGGTGACAATGGTCCCCTACTGAGGTGACTGTAGCCAGGCTATAATGGCGCCAGCTGTCACTCTTATCAAAATATCTCCTTGTCATTTTGCTCAGCATAGGTGTCCTCCAGATTTGCCATGTCATTTTTCCATTGCTATCCTTCTACGAAAGCTAACAAATTCCTCAACTACCAACTTTGCTTTACTTGTAAAACATCCCATAAAATAGCACCTATTTCCGCACTATAGATTCCAAAACATAAACAACCACCAAATGCAATGTTATGATCCTAAATGCAACTAAATGAAATTAAATGTGCTTGAAGAAAATAAATAAATTAAGTAAAAAGGCTCTAAATATAGCATTTTTACGGAGTTATCAAGCAACTTTTTCAAATTCCTTAATTTTTGTCCTTTTAGATATAATATCCTTAAGGAACTTGGCATAGTTAGGTATTGGCTTTAATGCCTCCACCAAAGGTATGTTTATATGTATCTGTTTAAGTATGTCCAAGAATTTCTTAAACTGGTATTCCTGTTTTTTTGTTTCAACCTTTGTGGAAAAGGTGGTGGTAAACGCAGGTCTTCGATTTTTTCATCGCACTAGAATCTTATCTGCGGTGCTGCTATGGCATCATCTGTTGTGGCAGTATTATCGATAGTGTCTGCTGGTTCCTTTGCCTTAGATGTTTTATGAGTAGCTTCTTCAGGGACTATTGTTTCAGGGACTATTGTTTGAACAGGTCTTTTAGGGTCCTTTAGTTATAATTCACTTCTGGTAGATATGGTTTTACATTGTTCATGAGGACCAATTCTAACGACCTCAGTATCACTAGGGAGACCTCCTATGAGTCTGTTTTTCATCTATTGTGCCATTTGTCCTATTGTGGTTTTCAGCGATTATAAATCAGCTTCGTTATTCTCTATTCTCCTTTTTGTTTTGTCCATGAAAGTGTCGGCTCTTTGGATGAACTTGTTGGTGTTTGCAATGTATACACCAATCTGGGCCATAAATGTTTGTAGTGTATTCTCCAAAGTCTGGACGTCTGTTGTCTGCTGCGGTAACGGAGCCTGCTGTGATATCTGCTACTGAGCAAATCTATTGTTTTGTTGGAATCTCGTAGATTGCATTAGTTGATGTTGCGTGTTAAGTGCATTATTGGGATTGCACCATGAGAAATTTGGATGATTGCTCCATGATGGGTTGTAATTGTTAGACATATTGTTTCTATTAAAGTTTCCAACATAAAAGGAAGATTCTGAATTATTTGGGAATACATTTGAGTCATGGTTGTCACCAAATGTTTCACAAAGAATGGTGATTGTTTTTACTTCCCGAACATGGCTTGATTTATGTAGATCTTTGACCATGTTGGTTAAAGCTGATAGCTGTACTAGGATAGAATCTGTAGAATCAGAAGTTGTTATACCTCCCTATTTATGCCTCTTCGGGTGGTTGGGTGTTGATAGTCATTCTTTGCCAACCTATCCAAAATTTCTAAACTCTCATGAGGTGGGCAGTCTAAGAGAATGTCATTGGCGGAAGCATTAAGCATCATCCTCGTAGGGGTGTTAACTGCATTGTAGAAGATGGATACTTGAGTCCACTCAGGCAGACCATGCATGGGGCATTTTCTGTACAGTTCTCTGTATCTTTCCCAAGTCTCATACATTGATTCGTCTTCGTCTTGCCTAAAGGATGTTATGTCGTTTCTGAGTTTCAGTCATATTGGTGTAACTGAATCTGGCAAGGAAGGTTTGGCATAGTTCTGTCCATGAGTTCAACGATCCTAGCTGGAAGTTGTTTATCCAAGATTTTGCCATATCCCTCAGTGAATAGGGGAATAATTTCAACTTAAGGATGTCGGCTGAGACTCCCGAAAGTTTAAACGAGTTACAAATTTCCAAAATAGATTTAAGATGCTGCCGAGCATCTTCATTGGCTGAACCCCCAAACTGGCCTAGGGTGTTGATCATGTTGAACATGACCGGTTTTAGTTCGAAATGCTCTGCCTCTATGTTAGGTATCACAACAACAGGAGTTAACCCATTTAAATCTTCCTCTAAATAATCTCGAACAGTTCTTGTGCGTTCTTGTCTTGAAAGGTTTACTAGGTCAACAACTACGAAAGCACCGCGGTTGT
The DNA here is from genome assembly GCA_035048815.1 of Abelmoschus esculentus. Lineage (NCBI taxonomy): Eukaryota > Viridiplantae > Streptophyta > Magnoliopsida > Malvales > Malvaceae > Abelmoschus > Abelmoschus esculentus. The sequence goes on along the minus strand of JAUCBN010000007.1, from coordinate 10,804,504 downwards.
CTGTCGGGCGGCATTCATACCCGTGTTGTTTTGTTGGCCATGTTCTACGTTCATTCTTTGGCGTGCCTTACGTTTCAGATCTCGTACTGTTTTTTTGATGTCTGGATCGTAAGGGTATTGATCAATAGTCGGATTGGACCTGGTCATACACAAAACAAGCCTTGTAGGTTAAGATAAAAACTAAAACTAATTAAAATAAAATAATTAAAAATGTGCAGAAATAATTGGAAGTAAAATTGAGTGTCAGTCCCTGGCAACAATGTCAAATTTGATGAAGGCTATGAAGTCTTGATGGGCATGGTATAAGCGCAATTTGAGTGCAAGTGTATACGTCGTCAAGTAATAAAATGATAAGTATATCGTGTATCGTCTCCATAGGGATTGGTATACTTAATATGTTTCCTCTTGTTCCCTTGCTCCTGAAAAGAAAGTAAAAACACAAATAAGTTGATTTGTTCTATCTAAATAATTAAATAACAAAACATAAAATAAAAAGATTGAAGACGATTATAGAGAAAGTGGGTAGGATCCAGTTGCGTCAATTAGTGGACTCAATTGATCTTCTTCTTGTCCAATGCAATCACACAATACTGCTTCGACAGTACTGCAGATACTGCCTCGGTAATATTGGTGTTCCTCTACCGCGAAAATCTCTTGCTCTTGGGCAGAAACATCAAAGTTCAGTAAAGTGTCCATAAGTGACTCAGCTCATCTCTGAGTCAGAGTGTTGTTGATGACCAGTCCTTGACGATACCTCTCAGTGTAAATCAAAGTTAATCACCAACAAATCCAACACTTCTTTTAGCTGCTGAAACTCTTAACCTATCTCCCGGTGCCTCTAAAAGAGTATAGACCGAGTTAGTGTCTACAACACCGCACTTATCCCTTTCATGAATCTACACCTCTCGATGCTAGATAAATAGATTACTTGCAAACTTCCCTCTCGGGCTTGGATACAAGAACAAGGAATGACAATAGGATAAGCAAACTTTGATTTTATTATTGCATAAGAACAAAAATAAAAGAATCAATCTCCTCTCACTAATATCGACAACCTTCACCAATCCCAAAGAAGTTTAGAACATATTATCGTTGAGTACAATTCTTAGGGAGGAAGGATCGACTCAAAGGGAAAGGGTTTCTCTCTAAGTCGTCTCTCTCTAAATTGGCTCTCGTAGACAATATGGTCGGCTAGGGTATTTATAGTCTTAACCTAGGGCAAACCTTTCCTAAATAGACTTCAAATTGGAGTAGGGAACAAGTCTTCTTCAAGGAATTTGATATTTCCAAGTTTGCCGCTTTCTAGAAGGGTTTTCCCGCTTGGTCTTTGAATTGGGCTTTTAGCGTGCTAGCCTGGTCCAATTGGTGCGCTGCATCTTCCAGAATATTCTTTATATTTTTATCTTTCATCGCGCCTCCATTTTTGGTGTTGCCACACTAGATTCTACCGCGGCCTTTCTACTGCCTCGGTTGCAACACTACTTCTCTGCCGTTTCTACTCTGGATATTCCTGCATGTACAGAATATGTAAAAATATCTGCATTCTCTATAAGTATTGACTTTGTAAGTGATGATAATGGAATATCCAATATTTGAGCAAAGAGTTCATAATTCGGTTCAAGTTGATGTATAATAGATGCATAAAGTACCATGGGAAGGATAGTAAATAGCTGCCTTTTAGGCACTCATCAAGTCCTATTAATTCCACCTTTTTCATATTGTAGTATTTAAGATGTTGATCCCACAAGGACTGAGTCAACCTTGACACTTCTTATGACTGCACTAAAGAAACTAAAAACACAAGTAAATGAATTGGTTGATTTATGACTAAGACAATTATAAAAGCATAAAATTAATTAACGAAATAATAAGATAAAAGCGAGGTTAGATTGAGTTCTTTGTAGAGAAGAATCCAGTTATGTTAAGTATCCACTTATTAATGCAAGGGGTTAAATTATCGCCTCGGCGGATCGCACAAAGGGTCACCGCAGCTGCCTAGGTGGGGTTATGCCTTGTCGATAATTCAACATTTCATAGTTCGACAGAGCATCCTTGTATGTCTTCTTCCTTATCCCTATGCGAAGAGAACTGTTGAAACCCACGCCTTGATAATACCTCCCGACGTGAATCAAGGGCGGACAACAACCAAACACATGCATCTTGTTAGTCGCTGAAATCCTTGACGAATTAGTCAATGCCTATGAGCGAAGACCGTATTCTCTCGTTTCGTGAACTTACATCTCCCGATGCTAGGCAAATGGGTTTTTCTCGCATACTTATCTTTTGAGCTCATATGCAAGAAGAGTAACTACCAAGAGAGAATAAACTATGAAATATATTTTTGCATTAATAAATATCAAACATAACATAACCTTCATCACCAATTACTCCACAAACAATCTAAACCTCCGAAAGACTTAGAACATGATGTAGGCGACGGCTAAAGATATAATAATGTGAGAATCCTTCCCGACTCTCCTCTAAACCTAAACCTAATAAGCACCTTATATAGGCCAAGCCCTAAGTTAATCTTTCCATGCAAGGAAAGAGTTTTAAATGGAAAGAAATATAATTCCTAATTAAACTATATTAATTTAATCTAAATTCCTAAAATATCTCTTCTTTCCGCGATTGGCTTTGACTTGGGCTTGACCTCCTAACTGAGTCTTCTTCTTTCTTTTGCTCTTTTCCCTTTGAGTTCGATATCTTCTCCTCTTTCTGCTGAGCACCGATTGTAGTCTTTTACACTACTGCGGCGACCTTCCGAATGTTGTCGTGGTGGGTTCTTCGTCTGCAAATCAACATCTATTTTCTCCATTGGCTATCTCTGTGATATAGTTTCATGTCTAAAAGAGAAAACTATCAGACGTATATGTTTTATGCCAATTAATCGATAAATTTATAAAGTTAGTGTTTCGATGCTGAATGGAAAATAACCAGAAATATCTATTATCGTATTTAATTATGTCTTTATGTGCAATAAACGAGTGGAGAAATAATATAAAAATGAGGACTTTTGAGTGCTCATTAGAATAAATTCCCTTCCCGTGAGAAACATGTCACATTCATCAAATTCGACTGCTGTACAAATGCTTGCAATTTATTGCGTAGATCTGGGTGACTGTATGACCACCTTCATATATTCTTGATCTTATTTACCCAATGTGGCAAAGAGGGTACCCAACCGATAATATGTGGCTTTGAAAACAAAAGTGATCGGTAAGTGTCTCACTCCTTTCAACGATGAGTTGATTGCCTCTGCTAAGTTGGTGGTCATATGATCATATCTTTTGCCTTCATCAAATGAATGAAGTCACTTCTCTCGGGTTATATTAAGAAGGTAGTTATATCTATCTCCATTACGATGTTGTAATTCCTTCAAAAGTTGTTCGACTTCACGAACCAAGTATGTGTTTCCTGTTCAATAAAAAAGCTTGGTTAAGAATTATGAAAACAAATTTGAAGAAGAAAAATAAAATACTAACCCATTCGAAGCACCATTATCCATTCATCGGGGCTTTTTAACCTCGCCAAGTAATTAGCTGCAATGTGTCTTAGACAATACCGATAATAAATATGTGGCGGTTGCCAAGATCGACCCATCTTCTGTATTGTGTATTTGATCACTTTGCCTCAGTCAGAAATTACACATATTCCATCATCTCGTTCCCGCAAGACAGATGATAGAACATACCTTCGCAAGTTCTTGAGAAAGAATTCCCAAGAAGAGAGATCCTTCTTTTCGAAAATTGCAAAGGCAACTGGAACAATCTTTCGGTTACCATCTTGTGTAACTGCCAACAATAAGATTTGGGTGTACTTTCCGTACAACCAAGTACCGTCAATCTGAACCATCGGTTTGCAATGACGGAATGCATTGACACAATATAGAAAAGTCCAAAATAACTGTTCAAATTCGTAGACACCGGGTATGACACGATCATTTTCATACGTCATTATTGTTTCTAGCTTGATCACCGTCCCTGAAATATGTTTTTGTATCAGCGAAAGCCACAAGCGTAATTCATTGTATGATTCCTCCCACTAACCGTATAATTTCTGAACGACACGTTGTCGAGCATACCATGCTCTTTGGTACTGAACATAGTAACCGTATTGAGTCGTGATTGAAGACATACAAGTCTTAACGGTTACCCTTGAATTCGCTTTGACCAAAGGTATAAAGGCATCACACAGCACATGCACATCCAAGTTTCAATGATCCTGATTAAGGCGACCCACAGTGCATGTGTGAGGGCCTTCACACTTAGTAATCTGCCAAAGGTTGTTTAGTTTCTTCAGACGAGAAACACAAACCCTCCATTTACATCCTTGCTTCTTGTGTACACATTCAACAATGTACTTGTCAACTGCATTTTTATAAACACCGGACGTAACTGAGTGAAGGATATTATAATGCTTGATTGCTGTAATCGCCAGATCCTTGGTCTCGAAAACCTTTTCTTTACATATTTCAAGAGAAACACTTTGATTGTATTGGTCGATCTGACGGAATTGCAGAAATTCTAGAGCATTGAAGGCTTCTATATTAATTGATGCAAAGTGGGACGGTGGCTCATAAAACGATATTGTCATTGAACTGTTAGGGACATTAACTTCCTCTGGCTCCTCTGACTCCTCCATATCTTCGGGTAGGCCATAAAAAGGACCTAGCTCGTCACCATCAGGGCCAAGCTCCTGGATCGGTTCTTCGTCAGAGTGGTCACCCTCAAATTCGAACAACCGTAAGTTCAAGTCCATCATATCACCAACAATTGCAGATGAATGTTGGGTTGGTGGGAAGTTCAAGTCAAATTCAGAAGAAGCAAATGAAGACGGATGGGTGGGTGGCAGGTTAAGGTCAAAGTCAAAAGAAGCTACACAAGAATGTCTTGCCGCCAAAGACGATGGAACATCAACATCATTCTGTGAACAATGTGTCGACAACAAGTTGAAGTCGTCTCTAATATTTGTCGTAGGTCTATAAATATTAGGATCGAAGTCAAAATTTGCACAACGTCAATCTGGGACAACAGTAACATCATCATCATCAGAAAAAATCGTAAACAACTCTAAGAGCCCTCCTAAGGAATATTGCATGTGCGACTCGATCATCATTTCAACGTCGCCATTGTCGGCCACATGGAAAATTGTATAATATAATGTCTCCAACAACGTCGATAATCGATATTTTAACGACTTCAATTTTTGACCTCGAGTATACAGAACATGATCCGATACTCTCTTCATCACTGACCTATAAGTTAATCTTTGCGGGAGCTCAATTGTAACTGTATTCAAAGATTGAAACACCACACCCAGATATGCATCACCAACCATCTGACCATCGTAATAAACTAAAGCAATGATTCTTCTTGACATTTTTGCTTTCAATTTCAAATTGCCTCTGAGAATTGCTCTCAACTTCTTGGTGAATTTCAAATTGCTTTGAACTTCTTGTTGAAATTCGAAGCTAAAGGTGGAGTTAAAGAATGAAAAAAGTTGCTTCTTACAGAAAGCGACTTCTGTTGTCAGACTGGAAATCGCTTTCTACAAGAAGCGATTTCCTGTCTAAAAGCGATTTCCAGTCTAAAATCGCTTGTTGAGAAAAGTGACTTATGCACTATATAATGATTCGAATCCCTGTTGATTTCAGATTGTATTTCCTGCATTTTCAGAAAGACTTGTATACATGGCTACGTTTTCTTGTGTTCTTTTCTTCGCTGGCACATATCGTTATACTTTGTTTAGTAGTAACATAAAATACGATGATTTCTACGATTTAATATCGACAGAGGTTGCGAAGTTGACAACAAGAAAAATCTTGTACATACAATCAAAAATACCAGTGGATGAACCAGGGCCTGAAGCGCATTACAATTTAAAATTGTCATCTTCAAAAGAGCTTCGTAAGATGTTTCGAGGTTACATAAATATTTCATATAAATATATCGAGATCTAAGTCAAATTGAAGGATGAAGTTAGTTCATCAAGTAACGTTGAAAGTGCTACAGATTTAGTGAACGAAGAAGCAATTCTATAACCTATCAACAACAGACGATATCAAAAGGAACAAAGAATTGAAGAACTAAACTTAACATCGGACGTGTCTACAGATTACGAAGACACGGAAATAGACGATTCCTCAGTCACTTAGATATTTTTTATGTAAAGTTTCGTATTTTCGTTTAAGGTTACGATAAGAATTTTAAAATATAATAAAAATGGTTAAAATCGCTCTGTGCACAGAGCGATTTCTATTAAACAAAAATCGCTTTCTGTCTAGAGCGATTTCCTTGATTAAGGGATTTCACGCTTCCAAACCCTAGGGAAATCGCTTTGTACGCAAAGTGATTTCTTATCCAGATTAGATTTAATGGCTTATGTGGCAAGGGATGTCAAATCAGCCTGAAATTGCTATGTGTAGGACGTGATTTAAGGAATCGCTTTTCATACAAAGCGGTTTCTTCCTACATGTCCTAACAGGGGTATAGATTTGTAAATGAAGTTTGTCTAGGTATATTTTTATATTTAAATAATAAAAAGGGGTTATCTTATTAATTTTGCCCCTAAATCATCAATCTGATACCAATTAGTCTATTCGTTGTAACACCCCAAAAACCGGTTAGTAAATGATTCGAATGAATTCTAAATTAAATCAAATTACATGATTAATTGAGTTAGAAGAAAGGGACTTAATTGAATTAAATAAGAAACATAAAGGTTGCATGGAGAATGCTAGAAATCGATAGACTACCCCCTCTAAATAATTAAACTAAGTTACAACTAGAGGGGTAAGAATGACCTTAAACATTTAATGAAGATGGGGTTGTCATCTTCCTTTCACCATTTCATCCCATTTCACGTGAAACACAAAAAAAGGAAAGGAAGAGAGGAAATTTCATGGTGGCTCATGGAGACTAGCACAAAACCCTTGCATGGTTAGACATTTGATCTAGAAACTCAAGTTCAAACATCTTGGTAAGTTTTTCCCCCATAACCGAGTATTTTAGGATTTGTAACTCTTGGGTTTTTGATTATTTCATGGTATTGACAAGCTAAATAGGTTGATAGAAACTTGATTTAAAGATTATTCTTGCTTGGGTTTGGCTTTTGAAGCATGAGCAATGGGTTAAGAAGCTTGGGTTCTAGGTTCTTGTAAGTGTGTTAAATGTGTTAAGTGATTGATAAGATGAGGAAATTGGATATATTGGATGTTGATTTCAAATTATAAGTGCTGGAAATTTATGAAAATAAATTGGGAATTAAGGATTGAACATGTAGAATGGAATTTAGCCAAAAATGCCTAGAAATGCTATTCTGAGTAGTCATCTTTAAAAAATTCCCTAGGACGTAATTGATGGATTTAGGAGCAGAAATTTTAAAGTATGATACTCACATATATCTAGTTTAAGTGAAAATTTCCGTAAGGGCTGTCCGAGTAGTCCCAAATCTGGACATGTTTATTTCGAATGAAATCTAGAGCCGATCGATTAGGAATTAAAATGTAAGGTTAAATTGTACTTTTAGAGAATTCTCTTAGCTTTCCAAAGAGTTAAAATGGGCTAAAATCAGACTTGTGAGCTAGGAGATATGATCGGTTCTCTGTAGGGTAGCGAAACTGTCCTTAATGAACAAGTGCACATGTTTACATTTGTTAGGCCTAAAATCACTTGGATTAAATGATTTAATATGTTCTAATGAATGATTATATGTGTATGGAGTACTAGAGAATCCAAGGGAAAAGGACGTTGAAGAACAAGAAAGGTTCGAAGTAGCAAGGAAGAGAGGCAAGGGGACCACGATCTATAATTCCTAAACCGCTTAGAAAATTTGTGTGTGTGGCAAACTTTAGTGACCTTTTGTTTATTTGGTTTTAATTGTCATATAAATGGACTAATCTATATTCAGTAAAAAGGGAAGGAGGATTAATGTTAAATAGCCTGTGTAATAACATGTTTTGTTGTTAGATTGCTAGCATTAACTTAAGACATATGCATAGCTCAGAAATACCGAGGTAAGTTATGGCACATGGCTACGGATGTCAGGTATGTGAACCATGCATGAAGCATGTGTTGGGACCACCGGCACAACCCATGGTACAACGGAACAAAATTACGATAGTCTTTCCAATGATCCATGTACGTTTAATCCGAAATCGGGAGGAAGAGATGCGATGACTTACATTGGGTTCCTTGATAAGCAGCAAAAACACCAATTGGATTTGTGACAATCATGATCGTTCGACAATTCGAATCTTTAGCCTCCACGAATATCTTCTTGGCCTCTACCCAGTTCACCCGGTTGATAGAGCAAAATCTCGAAAAACTATTTTTCGTGATTCTAGGGTTTGGGAATTCAGAATTCTCTATTGTGGCTGTTAAACCAAAGATCTTTTATATAGGTGTAACCCTAGGTATAAGAGTTTGATTCCGAATTTGTTTATAGGAAATAATTACTTTAATTATTTCCTTAAATTTTGGAATCTATATTTAATTCGAATTTAAAAGGGATATAATTACTTTAATTATATCCTTTATTTAAAATTTGGGATTAAATATAATCTACTTATACTTATATATATACTCCTTTTCAACCATTGGGTGCGACCCTGTAAGCTTATTGTAACGTTAGTAATAATATTAGAACAATTCTAATATTACAAACAATGAGTGACATCTAGCAATATATCATTGTCATCTAAATTACAAGAGATCATGATTCGATGTATCATGTCCGTGACCAACTCTTTTAATGTATTATATCCTTTTATCCTTTTATATCTTTAATAGGCACAAGTCTTGGAATAGTCACACTTGTATAGCCTATTTTAATGTTTCTTGATATCTAGAGTGAGCTACTTTTAATGAATAATTTGTGATATCTCATATCAATGTATTCAAGCATGGCCATGCATTTCTAGTCTCACTCAATCAAGTGGCCTTTTATATATTTTCCTATTATGTAAGAAAGACAAATCCTATCTTGATCATTAATATCTCACTACATACATTGTAATATGTCCAATGTCAGTTTTTATAGTGTAAATAATTACGAGACACGTTTAACTGCATCAAAACATAAAACAACATATGTTGAGATAGTAATAATCTCAAGTCTAAGGATCATACATATAGTTGTCACTATGAGCAATATCGTGACCATCACATAATAATCCAAGATATATGCTCATAGTGGATCAATCCAATATATTATTCTCTATTAATATATTCATGTATTAATTTTGACATCTCTATGTCAATGACAACTCATTGTCATCAATTAATCACATGTTAGTCTTAAGCGTATTATTATTGTCCATACCTATAATAATACTTGACTAAGGATCTTTTAATAATAATACATATATTATTATATGGACCTTATTGTTTCTCAGTTTATGTTATATATTGACACATATATCTGAAAACAATAATAGTAATGCCTTTATTCAATAAAATTGGTAAATAAAAGTATCCTTACAATCATCATATGATTGGTCTTTGGGCATACTCTAACAGCATGTATATAATGATTTGAGTATTGAATTAATGACATGATATGCATGTTATATGTTTACATGATATGAATAATATGATGATAGCATGATTGATGCTTTTGTGATTAGCATGTTATAAATAATTGTCTTTGGTAACATGAACTTGATTAATTTGAATTAAACAATGATCAAATGAATATGGAAAATGGTATTGAGCCTTGGTCGATAGTTATTCATAGGTAGTACGGCATGCCTAGGGTCTTGAGCTCATTGTTTAGTGCTTCGGCACTCTTGTTTAGTACTTCGGTACTCTTGTTCGGTACTCTTGTTCGGTACTATGGGTACCATTGATTGGTGGTTAGTTACCATTATTAGATACTATGGGTATCTCTTGTTAGTATCTTTATGATAATCTTGTTAGTACTTTTGTGGTACTCTTGTTAGTATCTTCGTGACACTCTTGTTGACTCGCATACCTGTTCTAACTATACCAAGGCATCACATGAGCTCAAATGAAAGACTAAAAGATTAAATGTGAACTATATGTGCATGTATTGACTTGAGAAGCATTGGTACTTGATCATGTATTGTTATGGAGTATTGAAATATAATTGATGCTATGAGTAGCACTTTAACGTGAAATGACTATTGATATTGGGAATGAACATATGGCTATAAGTAGCCCTTGAAATGAATTGTTTAATGTAAGCTTGAGAATGAAAATTGATTAATGAGCAACATGCATCGAATACATGCTAGTTAATGCTTAGCATATAGAATATAAAATTAAATAGTATACTAGACTTCTGATTGACATGAGAAGCATGATACCCTTGTTTATTGATTGATCCTTTGTCATGAATTGGATTTATTTGCTTATTGTACCATGTCATCTTGTTAATTGATTCATGTCTAATATGGTTAGACTTAGGGATACCTCACTAAGTACTTCATAGTACTTACCACTCGTTGTTTCCTCCTTCCCAAAATAACATGTTTTTGAGACAAGGAGCTAAATCGGGACTGATTCCAAGGAAGGACAGCAAGCAAGTAAAAGTATGGTATTTTGTATTTTTGGTTAACTCCTAGATTATGATGACATAGTGAGCATGTTTGGTTAGTTTATGCATTTGAGATATGGTCAATGTTTTGTACATATTGTCATTGAGCCCTTGGTTTGTAAGCCTTAAGGCAACGTCATGTTTTGGCTAGCATTTCGTATGGTTTAGATCGCCCATGGAACCTTAGTTAAGGTATTGTGAATTGATATACAAGAGATGAGCCATATAGTCTAACATGTAGACCATAAGGCTAAGATATGGTTGAACTAGTGGCCATAGAGATAAAAAGGTAGAATGGTTTAGATGTTGGTATGAACATTGAATTGGACAATTAGATGGAATTATTAGGTTGTTTCTTGTTGCCCAAACATGTTAAAATGTCCCCCTCAAGGTTTAGGGATGAAATGAGATTAAATTGGTGTCTTTTGAATTGTGTTTAAGTGTTTAGAAAGCTTGAAACTTGTCAATTAGGGTAGGGGTATCGATACCACTTACATGGGTATCGATACCACCCTTGGCAGTAACGAAATTGCATCGATGCTTGGTTCGGTACCAAGCCTTCATGTAGGCTTCCTGGTTCAATACCAGTATCGAATCAGGCTACCATAGCCTTAGGTCAATGAGTCATCGAAACAGACCAACATCGATACCCGGTTCGATACTAGAGCTTCCAGTAACGAAATTGCATCGATATCAGTATCGAAACAGGCCTTTCAGCCTTGGTCAACGAGTCAACATAGTTGACCAGTATCGAACTGGGGTTTGATACCCTGTTCTGATACCCCTCTATAGGGGGTATCGATACCCCTAGCTACTTTGGTTCAAACTTGAAAAATGAAAATTAGCTTGATCAATAAGGTAATATTAATGATGATTAAATGAACAAAATTTGGTTAGAGGTTTAGATCGAGCTCAATTGAGATTATAATTGATAAATTAATAGAAATTGAGAATCGAAATGGTTAATTGTATAAGTATGGAAAAGTTTTAAATTGGCATCGAAATTGGTAAGTATTACATTTAATTGCCTTGAACTAACTTACAAATTACCGAAATGTTCCAGAATTAAATACAAGATTGGCCTAAATTACAAGTTATAAATCCGGTCGACGCTCCCGTCTCTTAACCCGGGGCGAGGGTGTCACATTCGTCTCGTTCAATATATTAAATATTAATTTTTAATATAGTTTCATATTTATATTTATATTTTTTATAATAAAATGAAGTAATGTATTTTTAAATGATTTAGTTTTAATTAATAGAATGTATAAGTTTTATAACCGAATATGTTAATAAAATTATAAACTAGTAGATGAAATTAAAATTTGTTAATTTGAGAGAAGAAACATAATTCAGATGTCAAATGTACATTTAACCGATTGTCTCAGATTTTGAATATAAATATAATAAGTCACATATCTGCAATTTTGTATTTTCTTCCCTTCCTTATTCTTCACTCAGCAAATTAACTAAATTAACCTCTACAGCCTCCAATTCCCATTGCTTACTTATCCTTGAAAGATGATCTCAGATTTAGAATCGATGCATCTCAATCTATTGCAGTGCTAATTTCTGAATGTTAAATGGCTGAGCTTCCTCAGGTTTCACAGAGCTGTAAGCGTTGTTGGCGATGAGCTCATTTCAAGCGTCGATCGGATGGACGCTGTCCCAGAATACGTACTGGTTCCAAGCGTCGTTCCAAGCGTCTATAATTTTCGTTTTTTGTGTATGAATCTTGATCCCTTTTTTGGCTTCTTTCGCATGTACGAATGGTCGGAATCAGAGAACAGACGGCGACCGGCGATAGGATCGGAAGATGAACGGCTCGATCTGAATATCTGAACGGTCAGGCGCGTTGGGACTACGCGCGTGGGGGAGCGTAAACGCCGTGCGTGGAAGGGCGTGGGATTCCAGAACCTTCATCCTACTTTGATCTGGACCGTTGGATCACAAATCCGACCCAACGGTCTTAAGATAGCTGCACAAGAAGAAGAAGCCTTAGATTAGGGTTTTTTGTTATACCCGGGCGTAAAGCCTAATGGGCTAAAAAGGAACGTGGGCTTGTTGTTTTATTATTGGATTTAAATTAATTTGGGCTTGTATTATTACTGAATGGGTTTATAATGGATTGTTTAATAAAAATGTGGGCTCATTAATGTTTCTTATGCTTTTCTTCTTTTTTATTTAATTAATTAAATAATAATAATAATAATAGAAATAATAATAATAATAATAATAATAATAATAAGCCAAAGATAATAATACCCGTAATAAGAATAAACTTAAAACAAAAACATTTCACTAAAACGAGAACAAATCAATGAAACCACATCTTTGATTTTGACTCCAACAAAAGAGAGTAAACTAATATAAAATAATATGAAATGAATTAAAATAATAATAAACGAAAATACTTAAATGCATATTTAAATAAACGGTAAAAAAGACTATTTATATTTTTAATTTTCTATTTTTACCTAAAGAAAACATTATAACATTATGTATATATTTACGAAATTAAAGAAAATTAATACATATAGTGTTTTTATATTTTTACATTTTTTATGATTAATAATCATGGCCTGAACGAAAAGAGCCAAAATTTAAAATCAGGTTTTGTTTATTTCAGTTGTATAAGTGCTAATACTATAACAAAGTCATTAAATAATATATATTTTTGACTTTTTGAAATGGTTAGAAAGAGAAAGAAAAACAAACATTTATGTGCCCATATTTTTTTATTATTATTTATTTTTTTAAAAAAAATTGTAATTCGAATGAAGGATTAAATCCGGGTCTAGACCCCGGATAAAATTAGTGATTACATGTGTCATACAATTATTCATACCAAAAGCATGTATATCATGCTACAAACCAAAGCATATATCATGTTATCATAAAGTCGTACCCATGGTGTTACCAAACGAATGATCGAATCAACATAAACATGCCTCATGAATGACCCACATACCTGGCATCCGTAGCCGCATGCCAATACTTACCTTGGCATTTCCGAGCTATGAAACATGTAATAAGCTAACTTATCAAATATTTTATTAGTTTGATTAAATCATAAATCAAATCAAATAACAAAGGTGGTTAGGACCCTAGGTCCTAACCCTAAGGTTTGCCACACTCACAATGTCTCCAAGCAACTCAAGGATTGTAGATCACAATTCCTTTGCCTCTTTTTCTTGCTTGCTCGATCCTTTCCTCTTCTTCGATGTTCTCTTCTCTCAGATTCTCTAACAAACCATAATCATATAAAAATTCATTAGGATATATCCAAATTGCTTAATTTGAACAATCACATGCTTAAAAAATATAATTATCCTTATTTGTTCTCTAGAGACAGCTTTGCTACTCTTTCTTAATTCGATCATATCTCCTAGCTCCGATGTCCGAATTGAGCTTATTTTATATCGTTAGAAAGCTAAGAGAACCCTATACAAGGAAAATTTAACCTTTCTCTTTAATTCTTTCCCGATCAATACCAGAATTCATTCAAATCAGAGCTGTTCGAATTTCGGGACTGTTGAAACAACCCTTACGGAATAGCTTATAACTTTTTCTAACGAACTCGGATTGAGGTTCCGTAAATTTTCAATTAAACTAGGTATATAAGAGTATCATAATTTAAAATTTCATCTCCTAAATCCAACAAATGTGACCTAAAGAATTTTTCCAAAAGTGTTACCCGAAATGGCATTTTTACCTAAATTCAGCTAATCTTCTTTCTATGGGTTTAGTTCTAAACTAAGCTTATCCTCATGAATTTCTAGCCAAACATCATATTAACATCAACAATTACCCCTTTTCATCACTATTCGAATCATTTAATATATATAGAAAAACTCAAATTCTAAGTTTCCTAATCCATGGTTCATGCTTCAAGAGCTAAACCCAAACAACCACAACCTTTAATTTAAGTTCCTTTCAACCTAACTAACTTGAAACATCATAGAAATATCAAATCCCCAAAATTTAAAAAACCCTAAAATATTCGGTTTAGAAATGAAGAGCTTACCAAGCTAATCGAATGTGGTTTCTTAATCAAATCTCCTTCTCATGCAAGCTCTCAACTTTCTCAAATAGTTTCTCCCCCAAATTCTCCCAAATTTTCCCTCCCCCTTCTATTCTTTGTTGTTCATGTGAAAGAGGAGAAAGAATGGAAATTTTGGTTGACTTTTCTTGTTTAACATTGGGGTGAGAAATGACTATTTTACCCTTATTGGTATATCTAAACTTAGTTTATTATATGGGGTAGTTTAGGGAAGTTGATTATTTGTCATGCAACTTCTACTTTTATCATTTAATTCAATTAGGTCCATTTGTTCTAATCAAATTAATATATGATTCAATTTAATTTAACATTTATTCAGACCATTTTATCAACTCGATTTTTAGGGTGTTACACTGTTCATAAGTGGATGGGAAAGGAAATTACTCCTTTGCCCTTCACTAATATCTCTTTCTCCAAACCAACCCAAAAGCTAAGCCCAACAAGCAAGCCCACAACAATCCTGAAAGGCCCAAAAGGTAAAACTGAGGCCCACAAAGATCCAACACGACCCTACGAGGTCAAACAAAAGACCCGACTTAACAATTCATGGCCCGAGTCAACGCCCGATCTTGACCTAAAAAACGGGTCGTTACATGAAAAGCGATTCTTGAAATCGCGTCCTACACATAGCGATTTCAGGCTGATTTGGCATCCCTTGCCACATAAGCCATTAAATCTAATCTAGATAAGAAATCGCTTTGCGTACAAAGCGGTTTCCCTTGGGTTTGGAAGCGTCAAGGTTTTTCATCAAAGAAATCGTTTTATGTACAAAGCGAATTTTTTGTAATTCGTATCATTTTCCCAAAGAAGTCTCTTTATACGTAAAGCGATTTTTTTGAAATCGAATCGTCTTCACAAAAATCGTTTTGTGTACAAAGAGAATTCTCAAGGGAAATCGCTTTGTACACAAAGCGATTTCCTTGTTAAGACGTTTTGTGAGGGGTGCGACCTTCCTATAAATAACCGACCCTACATCCTTCCACGTCAACCCAAAATCGGTTTCTATTGATTTTCTTCTGTTTTTCTTGCTTATAAATTGTTTTTTAGTTATTTTTCTCAAAAATCTTCGATAATATGACGAGTCTATGCAGATTAGACAGGAATCATTATTTTGACTTTTGGCATAATAATGAGGTAATTTTCGAAATTTTTATATTATTTTTTAATTTTTTTTATTTAATTTTTTTTATTTAAATTTTTTTGATGGGTTATGAATGGGTTTTGACCGGTTACTTGCATCGGATTATGGTAGAATCGGATCCGGTTATAATGTCTTATTTGATCGAAGCTGGGTTTGGATCTGTGAGTTATATTATCGGTGGTCCTAAAGTGGATCTGCATTTGATTAATACATTGCTCGAAAGGTGGAGGCCGGAGACCCACACAATTCATCTTCCGTCTGGTTAGGCAACTATTACACCCTATAATGGGTCTTGCGGAAGATCAGTGGGGTAACCTTTGTTTAGATTTGTTTGGACGTGTTCCCGATAAATTGTCTAGAGAGAAAATATTGTTAAAGTGGTTGGACGAAAATTTTACGGATTTACCAGTTGATGCTTCCGAAGAAACTAAGTAGGTAAATAATATTTTTAGTATTTTTTAATTTATTTATTTTTTAATAAGTTATTTTATATTAATTTTATCAATTTATAGTTTCATGCTCGCGCACATATTTTGCGCATTATTAGCGGGATTTTGATGCCGGACAAAACCCGCAATAAAGTGCACTTGGTGTGGTTATACCATCTACGTGACTTTGCACATTTCAGCACTCTCAGTTGGGGATCGACTATTTTGGCTTTTTTATATCGGGAGTTATATACGAATGTTAATCCCCAGAAACAAGTTATAGGAGGTTGCTTATTATTACTTCAGTCTTGGGCATGGTATTGTATGTCTTTTTTACGGCCTTTTTTGGTTACGCGACATGACTATGAGTTTCCACTAATTCGGAGGTGATATTTAATGATATTTAATATTTTATTTTTTATTATTGTTAATAATTTTTAATTATAATTTTATTTTATTAATGGTAGATGGTTTCATCCATTGTCTCATTCTGGATTGTCGGAAACCCAACTAGATTTCTGATTACTGATTGACAAGGAGAAATAGGTAATTTTTTGGAATTTCTTATATTTTAATTCAATTATTATATTTAAAGATATCTTGATCTAATTTTTTAATTTAAATATTATTTTTTGCAGTTTATTTGGCAACCTTACCACGAGCTAGATGTTATGTCTTGTATCTCAAATGATATATTTGCTCGATCAAACATCTGGTTTGCGAGGGTGTCACTTATTAATTATTCAACTGTTGAGTGGTATTCTGCTGATAGAGTTCTACGACAGTTTGGATTTATCCAAGGCATTCAAGACCCACCTCACAATTTTGATGAGTTACATGCTCTGACCAGACAAGGGAAGACAGATGTTGATTGGTCTGTCAGACATGTTTTCTACATTCAGATGTGGGCATAAAGATTAGAGAGGGTCCCGATTTGTCAAGAAATTGTTAACAACAGTTTGAGATTCGGGTATTTGGCTTGGTATCGTGAAAATTGTAAGCCCCGTATCTTGACCGACATCGAACGAAGATGCCAATTACCCGTGGCTCCTCAGAGACGTCCACCGAACCAACGAGCATGTCGTGGAAGAGGAAGGAATGTTCAAGACGAGTCTGTTGGGACCGCCGGTACATCCCATGGCGTAGCGGAACAAAATTATGACGGTCTTTCTAGTGATCCATGTACGTTTAATCCGAAATCAGGAGGAAGAGATACGATGACTTACATTAGGTTCCTTGATAAGCAGCAAAAACAACAATTGGATTTGCGACAATCACGATTGTTCGATAATTCGAATCTTTAGCCTCCACAAATATCGTCTCGGCCTCTGCTCAATTCACCCAGTTAATATAACAAAATCTTGAAAAACTATTTTTCGTGATTCTAGGGTTTGGGAATTCGGAATTCTCTATTGTGTCTGCTAGACTAAAGATCCTTTATATAGGTGTAACCCTAGGCATAAGAGTTTGATTCCAAATTTGTTTATAGGAAATAATTATTTTAATTATTTCCTTAAATATTGGAATCTATATTTAATTCGAATTTAAAAAGGGATATAATTACTTTAATTATATCCTTTACTTAAAATTCGGGATTAAATATAATCTACTTATACTTATATATATTTTTACTTATTTTCGACCATTGGGTGTAACCCTGTAGGCTCATTGTAACGTTAGTAATAATATTAGAACAATTTTAATAATATAAACAATGAGTGACATCTAGCAATATATCATTGTCATCTAAGTTACAAGAGATCATGATTCGATGTATCATGTCCGTTACCAACTATCTTCATGTATTATATCCTTTTGTCCTTTTATATCTTTAATAGGCATAAGTCTTGGAATAGTCACACTTGTATAGCCTATTTTAATGTTTTTTGATATCTAGAGTGGACTACTTTTAATGAGTAATTTGTGATATCTCATATCAACATATTCAAGCATGGCAATGCATTTCTAGTCTTACTCAATCAAGTTTCCTTTGATATATTTTTCTATTATGTAGGAAGGACAAATTCTATCTTGATCATTCACATCTCACTACATACATTGTAATATGTCCAATGTCAGTTTTTATAGTTTAACTAATTACGAGACACGTTTAACTGCATCAAAACATAAAACAACATATGTTGAGATAGTAATAATCTCAAGTCTAAGGATCATACATTATAGTTGTCACTATGAGTAATATCGTGACCATCACATAATAATCCAAGATATATACTCATGGTGGGTCAATCTAATATATTATTCTCTAATAATATATTCATGTATTAATTCTGACATCTCTATATAAATGACAACTCATTGTCATTAATTAATCACATGTTAGTCTTAAGCGTATTATTATTGTCCATACCCATAATAATACTTGACTAAAGATCTTTTAACAATAATACATATATTATTATATAAACCTTATTGTTTCTCAGTTTATGTTATATATTGACACATATATCTAAAAACAATAATGGTAATGCCTTTACTCAATAAAATTGGTAAATAAAAGTATCCTTACAATCATCATATGATTGGTCTTTGGGCATACTCTAATAGAGCCACCTGCCACCTCAATGGCCAAACCGTCTTGGTCTCAGTTTCCACAACCATCGGAGGGTTTTTTATTGACGTCTTGCATCCGTTTATGTCTGCTACGGGTGCTACCAAATTTTCGATGCCCTTGTCTTCTTACTATCCGCAGTCAGAATATGTGCCTGAGTTTGCTCTTGTGCCTCAATCTCCATATTTTGGATCTAGCTCATGTATTGTAGACCAAACTCCTCCTCAGAGCCAGTTTTACATCGGTCCCAGTGGTAGTGGTTCTACCTCAGGAAATGTTCAAGGAGAGAAGAATGAGGAAGAATAAGACGTTGAAAGATTACAACGAAGAAATCCACGTCAGGATCGTCGTCCACCATGTTGTGGCACGAGTAGACATAGACCTCATTAGTTTTTTAGTTATATAATATTTTTTAAATTTTTTATTTTATATGTTTGCTATTTTGATTGTAGACGTTGTCTTCTAATCTATTGGATTTTTTAAAATTTAACATTTTAAATATTTTATATATATTTAATAGTTTAATCGTATAATAACTATTAAAAAACAATTATAACATATTAAAGAATAAAAAATGTAAAACAAATATGAAGCATTAAAGAAGAATCAAATTTGACACATTTAAGGAGTAATAAATGTAAACGTTAAAGAATAATCAAATATTAAAGAATCACTCTATTGATGGACCAACTCGATGAGGACATATTTTTCTTGTGTGTCCTAGATTCTTACAAATTATGCATAACTTTTGTTGCCCAGTACTTTCTCTATGACCGACTAAATCTTCATCGTAGAATATTTGTGTGGATATTGAACGACCTTTTTTCTCTCGTCTTAATGCAAAATTAGGGCGTATTTTCGGTTCATCATTCGCCGCAGCTTCATCCAATTCATTTCCAATAGGAGGAAACTCGCGTTCTATAACCTTAAATTCGGTTTGCAACAAGTAAACTGGGTCAACAACAGTCATGTAATTTAACCAGACAGAAGAACAAGCTACAATGGTGTGCGGGCAGGGATATTTAAATGTTTGAAAGAACCCACAATCGCATATTTTTTTCCTCAGATCAACGATGTAAGCATTATATTGTATACCTTCTAACGGTCTAGAGTATTTTGAGACACGGAATAAATGCCCTTCCCGTGAGAAACATGTCGCATTCATCGAATTCGACTGTTGTACAAATGCTTGCAATTTATTGCGTAGATTTGGGTGAACTGTATGACCACCTTCAATATATTCTTGAGCTTGTTTACCAAATATGACAAAGAGGGTACCAACCGATAATATGTGGCTTTGACAATAAAAGTGATCGACAAGTGTCTCACTCCTTTCAACGATGAGTTGTTCGCCTCGGCTAAGTTAGTGGTCATATGACCATATCTTTTGCCTCCATCAAATGAACAAAGCCACTTCTCTCGGGGTATATTAAGAAGGTAGTTATATCCATCTACATTACGATGTCATCATTCCTCCAAAAGCTGTTCGACTTCACGAACCAAGTATGTGTTTTCTATTCAATAAAAAAAGTTTGGTTAAGAATTATGAAAACAAATTTGAAGAAGAAAAATAAAATACTAACACATTCGAAGCACCATTATCCGTTCATCGAGGCTTTTTAACCTCGCCAAGTAATTAACTGCAATGTGTCTTAGACAATACCGATGATAAATATGTGACGGTTGCCAAGATCGACCCATCTTCTGCATTGCGTATTTGATCGCTTTGCCTCGGTCAGAAATTACACATATTCCACCATCCCATTCTCGCAAGACAGACGATAGAACATATCTTCGTAAGTTTTTAAGGAAAAATTCCCAAGAAGGGAGATCCTCCTTGTCGATAATTGTAAAGGCAACATGAACAGTCTTTCATTCCTGACATATTCCATCATCTCATTCCCGCAAGACATGCGATAGAACATACCTTCGCAAGTTCTTGAGGAAGAATTCCCAAGAAGGGAGAACCTCATTTTCGACAATTGCGAAGGCAACTGGAACAGTCTTTCGGTTACCATTTTGTGCAACTGTCAACAATAAGTTTTGGGTGTACTTACCGTACAACCAAATATCGTCGATCTGAACCAGCGGTTTGCAATGAAGAAATACATTGACACATTGTGGAAAAGTCCAAAATAATCGTTCAAATTTACAAACACCGGGTATGACACGATCATTTTCATACGCCGGTACTGTTTCTAGCTTGACCACAATCCCTGGAATATGTTTTTGCATCAACGAAAGTCGTTGACGTAATTCATTGTATGATTCCTCCCACTAACCGTACAATTTTTGAACGACACATTATCGAGCATACCATGCTCATTGGTACTGAACATAGTAATCGTATTGAGACGTGATTGAAGCCATACAAGTCTTAACGGTTACCCGTGGATTCGCTTTTACCAAAGGCATAAATGCATCACACAGCACATACACATCCAAGTTTCAATGATCCTGATTAAGGCGACCCAGGTGCATGTGTGAGGGCCTTCACACTTGGTAATCTGCCAAAGGTTGTTCAGTTTCTTCAAACGAGAAACTCGAACCCTCCATTTACATCTCTATTTCTTATGTACACATTCAACAATGTACTTGTCAGCTGCATTTTTGTAAACACCGGACGTAACAGAGTGACGGATATTATAATGCTTGGTTGTTACAATCGCCAGATCCTTGGTCTCGAAAACCTTTCCTTTATATATTTCATGAGAAACACTTTGATTGTATTGGTCGATCTAAGGGAATTGCAGAAATTCTAGAGCATTGAAGGCTTCCATATCTATTGATACAAAGTGGGACGGTGGCTCGTAAAACGAAATTTCCATTGAACTGTTAGGGGGATTAACTTCCTCTGGCTCATTTGGCTCCTCCATATATTTGGTGGTTCATAAAAAGGACCTAGCTCGTCACCATCAGTGTCGGGCTCCTGAATCGGTTCTTTATCAGAGTGATCACCCTCAAATTCGAACAACCGTAAGTTCAAGTCCACCATATCACCAACAGCTGCGGATGAATGTTGGGTTGGTGAGAAGTTCAAGTCAAATTCAAAAGGAGCGAATGAAGACGGATGGGTGGGTGGAAAGTTAAGGTCAAAGTCAAAAGAAGCTACACAAGAATGTCTTGCCACCGGAGACGATAGAATATCAATATTATTCTGTGAACTATGTGTCAACAACAAGTTGAAGTCGTCTCTAATATTTGATGTAGGGCTATAAATATTATGATCGAAGTCAAAATTTGCACGACGCCAATCTAGGACGACAGTAACATCATCATCATCATCAGAAAAAATCGCAAACAACTCTAACGACCCTCCTAAGAAATATTACATGTGCGACTCGATCATCATTTCAACGTCGCCATTGTCGGCTATATGGGAAATTGTATAATACAATGGCTCCAATGACATCAGTAATTGATATTTTAACGGCTCTAATTTTTGACCTCGAGCATGCGGAACATGATTCGATACTCTCTTCATCAATGACCTATAAGTTAATCTTCGCAGGAGCTCAATTGTAATTGTATTCGAAGACTAAAAGACCACACTCAGAGATACATCACCAATCATCTGACCATCGTAATAAACTAAAACAGTGATTCTTCTTGATATTTTTGCTTTCAATTTTGAATTGCCTCTAAGAATTGCTTTCAACTTCTTGGTAAATTTCGAATTGCTTTGAACTTCTCGTTAAAATTCGAAGCTGAAGATGGAGTTAAATAATGACAAAAGTCGCTTCCTACAGAAAACGACTTCTATTGTCAAACTAGAAATCGCTTACTGCAGGAAGCGATTTCCTGTCTAAAATTGCTTGTTGAGAAAAACGACTTATGCACTATATAATGATTCGAATCCCTGCTGATTCCAGATTGTATTTCTTACGTTTTCAGAAAGACTTGTATACATGGCTATGCTTTCTTGTTTTCTTTTCTTCACTGGTACAATCGTTACACTTTGTTTAGTGGTAAGATAAAATACGATGAGTTCTACGACTTAATATCGACGGAGGCTGCGAAGTCGACAACACGAGAAATCTTGTAAATACAAGCAAAAATACCAGTGGATGAACCAGAGCCTGAAGCGCATTACAATTTAAAATTGTCATCTTCAAAAGAGCTTCAAGATGTTTCGAGGTTACACAAATATTCCATGTCAATATATCGAGATCTACGTCAAATTGAAGGATGAAGTTAGTTCATCAAGTAACGTTGAAAGTGCTACAGATTCAGTGGAAAAAGAAGCAATTCTACAACGTATCAACAACAAACGGAACAAAGAATTGAAGAACTAAACTTAATATCTGACGTGTCTACAGATTACGAAGACACAGAAATAGACGATTCCTTAGCCACTTAGATATTTTTTATGTAAAGTTTCATATTTTCGTTTAAGGTTACGATAAGAATTTTAAAAATATAATAAAAATGGTTGGGATCGCTCTGTGCACAAAGCGATTTCTATTAAACAGAAATCTCTTTCTGCCTAGAGCGATTTCCTTGATCAAGGGATTTCATGCTTCCAAACCCTAGGGATGTCAAATCAGCCTGAAATCGCTATGTGTATGACGCGATTTCAGGAACCGCTTTTCATGCAAAGCGGTTTCTTTCTATGTGTTCTGACAGGGGTATAGATTTGTAAATGAAGTTTGTCTAGGCATATTTTTATATTTAAATAATAAAAGGGATTATTTTATTAATTTTGCCCCTAAATCATCAATCTGATACCAATTAGTCCATTCGTCTCGTTCAATATATTCAATATTAATTTTTAATATAGTTTTATATTAATATTTATATTTTTTTATAATAAATTGAAGTAATGTATTTTAAATGATTTAGTTTTAATCCAGGTCAACCTGGCCCTGACCATAGGCTAACTGGCAGGGTGGGCTACCCGGCCCATTAACAGCCTAGGTCAAAATCAATTCATATTTGGTCGAATGATTCGGATTCGGGTTTTCCTATTCGTATGGCGGTGTAATTATTCTAAAAACTGCCCTGTCTTCTAAGTTGCCTCTACTTTCTTCCAGTTCCTTTGTAAATCTTCTTTCATCAGAAGACGCTTCACAAAACTCGTCGGACTGACTCACCGACTGCTAACATCACCGGTACCGAGGTCGCGTTTCTTTACTCATATTCTCTTTTGTTGTTCCTGCGGGGTTTCCTTTCAATTTTATCATTTGGAATTGTATGTTTGATTTCGTGTTTTTCTTTTAAGGATTTTGTGGGTTCTTTTTGTTTCCCATTTGTTTTCAAATTGTTCAATATTGTGTATTTTATAGGAATGGAACCCCATTGGAGTCGAAGTAAATGAACAATATTCTTACTGTTTCTTTTGTTCCGAGTTAGTGAGATTGTTTGTTTTCTTCTTTTGCTGACTTAAAAATCTCTAACGACTGGTTATTCTATTTATAGAATACATTCAAGATTCAATTCTGTTGAAATTATAGTTTTTCATTGAATACTAGAAGTTCTTATTCAAGCGAAACCCGTATCCTCTAATTTTATTTGTTTTATCATCTTCATTGTAGAGGACTCGTTTTATATGTTTCTAGGATTCATGGAAAAGTATATAGGCTCAGTTTTGTGTAAGTTTTTTCGTATAATTCAAGGATCATGGAAAATGAAGGATCATTGAATATTAGCTCTGTTTTGTAGGCAATTGTTGTAGCTGGAATGGCTCTCAGGCTGTTAACTAGGAATCTCAGGAACAGAATTTCGCCCAAGCTATGTTCTGCTTCTTTGTTACATTCACACGCCACAAGTTTTGGTATTTCTCTGCTTCTTTCTTTCTCTACATGAAAAAAAGATTCTTGCTTATTGTTTCATTGATTCTGTTTTCCCCATCAGTTTATTTGAGAAGCTTATGATTGTTTTCTACTTCTGCATCCACCCCTTAGTTTTTCTTCCCACAGACCTTTCTGTTTGAGCAAGGAAACTTGAAAATATGAATTACTGTAGGCAACTTCACTTTAGTTGGAAACGTGGCACTATATCTTGTGGCACACGAATTGTAAAATAGATGGCTGATGCTTAATAGGATATCCAAAGATGGTCATGGAACGATGAAGATTTGGGTTTAGAAAGTTGTTATTTCTTATAATGAAAAGGTCAACTATGCATATTTCTTGTGATTGTCTCCATAAACCATTGACTTCTGATATGATTTTCTTTGCTCTTAATGCTGAAATGCTCCAGCCTAGTCATGTATCTGGATTTCCCCATTTCACAATCATTGACTTCTACAGAATGAAGGTTTGTAGTGTTAAATTTTCAGGGTTTAAAGAAGTACGAGAAGAAGACAAAAGCCAAATGGTTGGTAAAGTTTTTAGCAATGTTGCTTCAAACTACGATCTCATGAATGACTTTATGAGCGCTGGACTACATAGACTCTGGAAGGATAGGTTGGATTTTCTATAGTTCTTTCTACTTCTTACTTCATTTTTATCTTCTGCTTTGCTTTCTCTTATCTTCTTTGTGTCCGCTCCCCAATTTATCAGATTGGTCTCCAAACTGAGCCCATTTCCAGGAATGAAACATCTTGATGTAGCTGGTGGAACAGGTAGGCTTTCTTTGTTAAACATAGCATATGCACATTTTTTGTGGTGAAGAAAACATAAACACTGCCAAATAGTAAATTTGGGGAGGTAACCCAACAGATACAATAGCTACAAAAATGAAAGAAGAGTTACACTAGCTGGTATAGTTCTAATGTTGGATGATTAATTTGGCCAATATAAGTACATTGAATAACACTTATAATAGGATGTAAGTTTGAAGTTAATTAATTGTGAATTTGAGCTCCTTTGTAAGATATTTTTCTGCCATTTTCTAAAGTAAAATTAAATGAGACAAGTGTGGGGGTGTTGCTATGTTTCATCATATTTTCTTGATCTAAAATGAACATGTATTCCCTTAGGTTAAAATTGCCGAATTTCCAGGTGATGTTGCTTTCAGGATTCTGGAAAATATTAACACAATCAGACGCAGAGCATTACAAGATCCAATCAACGATGATTTACAGGAAGAAACTCGGATATATGTGTGTGACATCAACCAAAACATGTTAAATGTTGGAAAAAGTCGTGCTCTAGAGAGAGGTAAATAAAAGAATAAGCTTGTTGTTAAAGCAATTATTTGTATCTCCCAAAGGAGAAGAATTAGTTGGGAGGGGAAATTTGAATTACAACCCAAACCTATTTTTTATATATATCTTGTTTCCCTGTGCTTTTAGGTTTTGGAGAAGACAAATCCCTTGTTTGGGTGCAAGGAGATGCAGAAGCACTGAATTTTGAAGATAATTCTATGGATGGTTACACCATTGCATTTGGAATTAGAAATGTCACCCACATAGAGAAAGTTCTTACTGAAGCTTATAGGTAAGGTTTCAACTTTTGATCTCCTTTTATCTATTATACAATTCCTCAAAAAAAACCAAGCCCGTGTAGAGAAATTAGAGAGTTTAGAAAAGGGATTTGACCATCAGCAATCTTGAGTTTAGTTGATTAAGGAATTCAGAAACTTTTCACCTTTTAAGCTGTAAATTCTGCAACTTTTGGTTAAAGAAACTGTAGAATATCCGCTTAGCTTTACAACCAATACTCAAAGTAGCAAGGAGGTACATACTTCCAGATTATAGCTTGAATTCATGGGGCTAACAAATTTCCCTGGAGCATCTATGTCCTTAGATTTGCTAATTTCTCTGAACCAGTTAATGCATGTGTTGAATTTCAAGGTATCATAAAATATGGTAAATAAAACATGAAACTGACTTCATCTGTTGTAATAACATACTGCTCGTGCTTATTTATTTTTAGGTTCATGGTTCAACAAATACTTTTTTATTTTTCATTCTTATTGAGAGTTAGAGAAAGAATTGACATTAATTACATTCAATAGCATACTTGTGAAGCTCATTGTATGAAGAGAAAGATAATTTCCATTGTCAACTTCATTTTTCTTTTTTTCTCAATCTCACAATTTAATTATTCACAGCCTGTTTTTTTGCTGATGTAATTATAGGACTATGTTCACCTATAGACTTTCTTTCTTCTTTTTTATATTGGAGTTTCTGAACTTCAATTATAATTGGTACCTTAGTTTTAAAAAGCGCGCCTCCGGCCGCCTAAGGCGCCAGGCGAAAGGAGGCGTGGAGGAAAACGCCTCCACCGCCGGAAGCGCAGCGCTGTACCGGAGGCGGAGGGAGGCGAGGGAGGCGCCCGCTTTTTTGAGAGGCGCTGGGCGAAGCGCTTTTCACGCTTTTGGGTTTCGAACGAAAAAAATAAAGAAATCTTACCGGCGGCCGGCAGAGGAGATAAAAAACCAGAAGAAACTTTGAGGAAGAAGCTGCTTGATGCAGTGGAGAGAGAAGATGGATGAAGAAGAAGACAAAGACGTGTGAATTTCAATTAAAAAACACGTGAGAATTGTAATTTTTAAATTATTATTTTTGTGATAGGATCCAATATATATTTTATTTAATTATATTTTTTTTATTTATATTTTTGTGGTGGGACCCAATATAAATTTTTTATTTAATTACGTTATTTTTTATTTATATTTTTGTGGTGGGATCTAATGTATTTTTTTAATTATCTGTTAGTATTTTTTATTTTTTTTATTTAATTATTTGTAACCTTTTATCATGTGTATTAGTGTATTTAATTATAATTATTTATAAATATATTTATTATTTTAATATTTTATTATTTTGTGGAATTTAATATTTTATTTTTACACTTTTTTTTTATTTATAAGTAATATAAAGAAATGCAATGATTATTTGTACAATTTGGTATTAAATTTTGTCATATTAATTATAGTTTTACTTGGTTGTATATTTTGAAAATATATAAATACTTTCTTTGTTATATCTTGCAATTAATCTTCATTAAATATACATAAAACTGTTATTATAATGTTTCAAATACAAAATATAATACAATACTAATTTATAGCGCCTCGCTTACGAAAGGCGCTCGCCTTCGCCTAGCGCCTTGGCTTCAGAGACTATTAGCGCCTCGGAGCGCCTCTTAAAACTAAGATTGGTACTTGTGGCTGTGGACCCACTTGTGAGCAACGTGATAGACTGTTCCATCGAAGATATTTTTTCCTTGTTGCTTCAAATGAAACTTTGTCTCTTTGTTATAATTGAATATGGTGTGTGTGTTATAACATATATAATGGTAGTACCTCTCTCTCTCAGGGTTTTGAAACGAGGAGGAAGATTCCTTTGTCTCGAACTGAGCCATGTTGAAATTCCTGTATTTAAGGAATTGTGAGTATCCTTCAGACTTTCCATAATTGAATATAGTTCATGTTATAATGTATAGTTGTATACTATATACGCAAGGGACCTAAGGACTAGTATGTATTGGCAGATTCCCCCTAGTTGCTGTCTATTTTTACTGAGAAATCCAGCCCTAGTTTCAAATATTTTGTATAATTACCAACTCCTAATCTTCTTGATTTTTACTGAAGTGGTCACTCTTTTTTTCCTTTTAACTGCTTAAGTAGTGGCAACTCAGGACTACAAATATGCTTCTCCGTTGATTTTCTTAGCTGCTGCCCGTCAGTTTGAAATTTAGATGCGATCCCTATTTGTCTTTACGCACAAATATTGCACATGCTGACGAACTTGAGAAACAAATGAGAATTTTATCTCGATTTCTAATTGATAAGTTTCAATCTTGTTAGCTTTCAAAAATTAATGCGAGAAAGCACAGCCAGTCTTAGTGGATATTTCTTTTCGCTGTATGTAAGTTGTCCGTATTTCATCAGATTCAGGTTACTTTAGCCTTTGATTTTTTTGCCCTTTATGCAGATATGACCTGTATTCTTTCTCTGTTATCCCGCGACTAGGAGAGGTTGTTGCAGGTGATAGAGAATCCTATCAGTACCTAGTTGAAAGTATCCGCCGTTTTCCACCACAGGAAAAGTTTGCTTCAATGATTGCTGATGCCGGATTTCAGATGGTCGAGTACGAAAATCTTGTTGGTGGCGTGGTTGCCATTCACTCCGGTCTAAAAATTTAACTGTTTGTCAAGCAATTCTTATCTGAAATTTTCAACCAAGTGCTGCTGCTAGCTTTGCTTCTATTCGATTTAGATGTCAAGGCATCGTGACAAGGATCCAAGTTCAAGCATGTTCAGGTTTTTGATATTTCTATTAATGCAAGTTAATATAAAAAATATTTAAAATTTGTGGAAAAAAATATTACCTGAGGTGAATAGGAGAACGATGGCAAGAATGCTAGATCTTTTAGTAAGCAAAAAGTTTAATCCTTTTTGGAATATATTGGTAAATACCAAAGCTACTCTACAATTGTATTTTTTAAAAAATAGTGTATCTTAAAAGAAAATGAATACCAGCTGTACTATGCACAGAGTATAAGAAAGTTGTATCGTGTTCTTTTTTTAGGTATAAAGATAATTTTCACCTTTAACGCTTATAATTTTTATCATTTTGGCCCTTATTCTTTTTTTGAGATAAATTTAGCTCTTAACCTATGTCTTTTTAACAAATAACTTATTTTTTAACCATCGTTATAACTGAACTGTTAAAAATTTAATAATGATAACTTGTCATATATATGTGATAATATATTTTAAATGACATAAAATCTAACCTATTAAACATATATATATATATAGAATATAATTTTATTTTAACTCTAAAAATATAAAACAATTAAAATTCAAATTCAAATGAAATATTAAAAATTAATTTTTTGTTCACTAAAATTTAATTAAATCTAAAATAAAAGGCTACTAAATATTTTCAACCTTAACTATAGTAAAATCAAAATTTTATCTAAAAAAGTATGAACATAATCTGAAAAAGAAAGAGTTTTGTAGAGTTTGTTATCGATGAATCAAATATAAATAATTTTGATAATAATCAATTAGATTATTATTATTTTAGTTTAGAATCTAGATATTTTAGTTTTAATCTAAATCGGATTTTTAGGGTTTTATAAAGATATTTTAGTTTAGTTAGGCTTGAGAATATTTATTAAATTTTTGTTTTGGATTTAATTAATTTTTAATATTTTATTTACATTTTAATTATTTTATATTTTATACTGGAATAAAATTATATTATATATGTATATGTTTAATAGGTTAGATTTTATGTCATTTAAAATATATTAGTATCACATATATATGACAAGTTATCATTATTAAATTTTTAATGATTTAGTTATCATGATGGTTAAAAAATAAATTATTTGTTAAAAAGACATAAGTTAAGGGTTAAATTTATGCCAAAAAAAATAAGAATCAAAATGAAAAAATTATAAACATTAAGGGTAGAAACTATCTTTATGCTTTTTATTTATTATTATTGACAATGTAGGCTTTGGCAAATTTAATCTACCGGGCCGGTACCACCTTTAGTGGTTTATATAGCCCATAACAGATTTAACCAAAATTAAGTATTCTATTACATGTTGGGCACTTGTATTATCCTGACATTCACCCGGCTTTAATGGAGGAGCTGTCGGAATGTAGTTCACCTCAACATTTCCAACCTAGAATTGGAATTTATTTTCCACACATCGTAAAACAAAATAAAAATTAGTATACATAGTTATTACTTTATTTATATGGTCATATATATGAAGCTTTATTCCTTTGCTAACTGTTGAATGTTATACGGAGAAGCTTCGGCGGGAGATTTGGAGCTATAAGCACTCTCGGCGACGATCTTATTCCAAGCCTCGGCAGGATGGACACCGTCCCAAAATACATATCGTCTTGGCTTACCACACGGCGTGGAATAAGGAAGGCAAAGTTCGCCGCCGCCGCCTCCTATTTCGCAGCACGAACCATTGATCACTAAATGTCCCAACAACATGCAAGCAAAATAACACCATCTTTAATGGATAATGGGTAGCTAAATCTATTAACTACAAAATGTAAAATGGATATACGGATAATAGGCAATCTAAAGTTAATATCCACATCCACTTCGAATCCGAGGGGCAAAGCTAGTGTTGTTTACCGAGACCGGCCGGATTTCCGGAAGGATTAAGATAAGTGAACTTAGCACCGGCTAGGTTCTTGTTAAGTTGTTTCACCAGTGGCTTGAGTCTATCATTGAAAAGTCTTGCACCCTCGTTGAATTTGTCTACACAACCCGACTCGTCAGATCCAATCGCCGAGATTATGTACGGAGTGCAACCGATCTCCCCTATTCCGTACACCGCAAACTTCCTCGCACCATTATCGTACAAAGCCTGGAATTGTACGTACATACAAATTAGGTAAGAAATTACTCGTACTTTGATTAAAAACAGTAGAAAATTAATAGTAATTACCTTAAGTTGGAGTGAGAGTTGGTGAACGAGCAGTGTCGCGAATTCCATCGGAGTGTAGCGTTGGCTGGTGTTGTAGAAGTCCGTGTTGAAATAATTGTTCAGGTAGTCGTTGCTTCCGATTTGAACGGAATAAATGCATTGACTTAGAAGTAAATCCGTCGCTAAATAATTTCGCATTAACTTCGTAAGGGTTGAAACGATAGTTTCATGATTTTTTATTTGCTGATTCAAAGGTATCCGAACACCCTATCCAAGATATCATAAAATTATATTGTTATGTAACATAAGTGTTAAACTATAGGTGTACAATATCAATTCTATAAGTAAATGTTTATAACTTAACAAAAAATAGATAAATTATGCCTAAACCTATTTACGTCCATATTATTTTTAAAGTGAAGACATTAATAAAAACAAAATAAAAAAAAAACGATTTACACTTTATACTGCCTTATAAACATCTCAAGGTTAATAAAAAATGCATTATTTTTTCCCTGAAATCCATTTTTTTTAACTTCATATTTTTGTCTAAACCCTTTCATTGATGAATGACCTTCCAAATTTACCAGATGACTCCCACTTTCATCGAGAATTCCCGCAGAGCCTGACGCATAGTTCACACCATTGCCAACGTTTTCCCAATCCAACTCGGCAAAAGGAGGCATATAATCTTCGAATCCCAAACGTTCAACTACAATCACATACATATACATATATAAATAAAATGTCGAAATTTAAAAAAAAAAAATAGAACTTCATCCCTGATCATAATGCTGACAAATAAAATCATAAAATATATATGAAGATGGAGAGGAGATAAGGGTCGTACCAATAAAATCCTGCATGTTTCTTCCATTACTAAACCTTCCTGTTGGCCCTTGGGGAAAATCAATCCCATAAGGTGGATAGTTTACTTTGGACAGTGTTGCAAGCTTATTATTGTTCCCATTATCGGATAATGAATCCCCAAAGATGAAGTAACATGGCACTTGGGGCTTTGCAGTTGCCTTGTTTGGCAAGAAACACAGGGCTAACAACACTGAAATCCCCGCCACCTCTAGTGGCTTAAGCTTAGGTTCCATGAAAATGAATAACAAATTAAGTAGATGAAGTTTGAATACTGAAGAGAGGGATGCAAACACTTTATAGCTATTGGAATAGTAAGATTATTGGATTACAAAAATATGTCATGCACCGGTGGTAAAAGTAAAAAGCTTTTAAAGTATTTTAGTTTTGGGTTGAAGTGTAAGGCGTTAGAATTTAGTGTTTATGATTAATTTGAGATTTATGTTCTAATCTATAACCCCTAAATTATAACCCTAAACCCTAAATTATAACCACACTTTTTATTTCAAAACTTCTGCATTTAAATTCTTAAACATTAAACCTTAAAAAGATTTCCTAAACCTTAAAATTGAAGTGTTTGTGGAAAATTTGTTTATACAAATATTTGTGCATAGAATAATTATTCGTAATATCAATCGATATAATATTGGTTCAAGTTTTTTTATATAAGGCATTTAAACATATATTAAAAATATAAAAAATTTTAAATTACTAGAGTTTAAGGATGTTGAATTAAATTATTAATAAAAATAAAAAAAATATAAAAATTAAAATTTTTAAAGATTGCGACTACACCCTCTATACTCATTTAATTAAGCGGGGAACTTGATGGAGCGCGTTTTGGATGAGAATGAGAGTTTTCAGGCGAATATGCTGCAGGCAATTCGCTAAGAGAGAAATTGATGAATAGTGTTAGCATGAACTATACTTGATTGTTCTAGGATGACTTTGTTTATTTTTTAAAATTATCATTATTTAATTTAATGATAGATTAATTTAAATCAAATAAGATAAAAATAGTGAGGGTTCTGAACAAGCGCAATAGGAGCGACCGCACAGGACCCCCTAAAAAGGAGGGACCCAAAATTTCTATAAACTACATTCATTAAATGATGTTAATCTTGAAAATCATTGTAAGAATTTTGAAAATGCTCTCAAGAAAGATAAGTTATAATTCTTAAAACGTTATAATCATGTTCTAAATATGACAATTGATTATAGAATCTTATTAATTATTCCAATTACTATTGCTTTCGTAGAACTAGTGAGATTTTGAAAAGACATAATAGAAACAACCGCACAGGGGCCCTAAAAAGGACAATTGCTTCTAAGATTCATATTTTTAGAACTAGCGTGATTATAGACAATTGTTTCTAAGGGCCGCATTTTAATTAATTGCACAAGGCCCTCGAAATCTTTGAACCGCCCTTGGATAAAAGTTTATTATGAAATATTTTTTAATTAATATTTGTTTAATAAATATAATTTTTTATTAAAAATAACCTTATTTGTAGATCTCGTTAAAAACTTAAAAATTCAAATTTTATATTTAAAAATTTTAATTTGGCTTCCTCAATAGTCAATACCTTTAAAAATTAATATTATGTTTTAAATTTTTAAATATTTTTAATTAAATCTCCTTTATCTTTAAATATTTTTTTGTTAAAAATTTTAATCAAATACATCGAGATATATATATACATAAAACGAATTATTAGTATATAATATGTAATTTTTTAATTAAAGTAAAAATTAACAGACTATATTATATAGCAGTTATTTTGTAATATTAGGAGATCTTTAACATTTCTAATGAATAAGTCTTTTGACAGAATCTGAGATTTCTTAAAAAGTAAAATCGAAGTGAGTTAAAATAGCATTTTTAAATTAAATTATCAATAATTTGCTTCGCATGAAATTCATATGAAATTTATAATACAATGTTTAGCGTTTTCTCATTTCCTTTGTATTTTCTTCTCTTTCTCATTCTTCACTCAGCAAACAAAAAAATTGCAGTGCAAGTTTCAATCTATTGCAGTGCTAATTTCTGAATGTTATATGGCTGAGCATCCTCAGGTTTCTCAGAGCTGTAAGCACTGTTGGCGACGAGCTCGTTCCAAGCGTCGGACGGATGGACACCGTCCCAGAATATGTACTGTTTCCGGTTATCACACGGCTTAGAATCAGGAAGACAAAGCTCTCCATCGCCTCCCCCGGTTTTGCAGCATGAACTATCCGGCACTGAATGACTCAACAATATGCATAAAATGAGACTCGAATATATATCATATATACTTATAACAGGCATTTAAATTTAAACATAAACTCGAAATATTTGACTTAAATTACATAAATTCGACTAAAATCCGTCAAAATTGAAATTCATACGAGAGGAGAAGCTAGTGTTGTTTACCAAGACCATCTGTGTTTCCGGAAGGATTAAGAAAGGAAAATTTAGCATCGGTTAGATTCTTGTTAAGTTGATCGATCATAGGCTTGAGTCTTTGGTTAAAAGGGGTTGCACCCTCATTCAATTTCACCACACAAGGTTCTCCTTTGGTTCCGAACACCGAGCGTGCATCCGGCGTGCAACCGATCAGCCCCAGCCCGTACACGGCGAACTTCCTTGCACCACTATCGTACAATGCCTGGTATAGTATGATACAGAAATTGGTTCATGTAACACCACACAATCATTCAATATTTAAATATCGATCGATTACCTTAAGTTGTTCCAAAAGTTTATCAACGAGTACCGTAGCATATTCCGGCGGAGTGTAGCGTTTGCTTGTGGTGTACACCTCCGGCTTGAAATAATTGTTGATGTAGTCGTTGCTTCCGATTTGAACCGAATAAATGCATTGGCTTAGATGCGATTTTGTCGCTGAATCGTTTCCCATTAAAGCTGTAATTTTTGAGACTATAGTTTTGTGATTTTTTATCTGCTCATTTAAAGGAATTCGAGCACCCTGCACAACACATCAAAAGTTACATAATGTAATATTCATACGTCGGGTTGGATTAGATCGAATTCATATATAAAATCATAGTACATTATTGGATGATGAATGGCTTTCGAATTTACCCGATGTTGTCCCGTTTCGTCAAGAATGCCGGCGGCACCGGACGCATAATTCACACCATTGAGAATGTTCTTCCCTTCTAATTCGGCGAAAGGAGGCGTATAATCTTCAAACCCCAGAAGTTTAACTATCATCATGAATATATATTAACAAAATCAGAAGCCAACATAGATGAGCAATCATAAACAAAAGGCATGAAGGGTCTAACATGGCAAAGGATAACCGATGATAACGATTCTATTAATCAACGGCAATCAAAGAGTGAGATTGATACAATTCGAGAGTTTAAAAGATTAATTGGTAAAATTAAAAAACGAGGGACTTCGTATGAAAAACAAAAGATGATATACCGATAACATCGTGCATGGTTCGACCATTGTTAAACCTCCCTGTTGGTCCTTGAGGGAAATCAATCCCGTAAGGCGAATAGCTTACTTTGGCCGATGTTATAAGTTTATTATTGTTCCCGCTATCCGATAGAGAGTCCCCGAAAATGAAGTAACATGGAACCTGGGGAACTGCCTTTGCCCAATTCCCCAGGTTCAACAATGCTATCAACACTGGAATCGCCGTCAGCTCCAATGGCTTAAGCTTTGATTCCATGGAGGATAAACTAATGAGAACGAGAAACAAAAGATATGGTGAAAAGGGGATTGGTTTTAACAAAGAAGATAAACTAGATATAAGGATCCACCAGAGCTAAAAATAGAGTTTTTTAATATTACATGAAAGCTAAATTTAGTTGTCATGATATTTGTCCTAATCATAAGGTGTGATTGCTATTTTTAATTATATAAAAGATAAACTAAATTGTTGTAAAATGCTTTTTTCTTCTTCTTTTTAATTAATGAAATCTTAATTTTCTGAAAAAAAAACTTATTATGTATGTATAGGTAGTTTTAGGTAGGCACAATAAAAAAAACGTAACAATAAAAACGAGTTTGGCTAAAACGCATATTTTAATCTCTTGTTAGACACCGATTTTCTCGTAAGCATACGTCAATCGATTTGAATAATTCTTGCCTTTGCATATACCCCTCGGGAAGATGATTTGTTGTACCATTCCTTTGTCTAGGCATGTATATAAATCTTGATGTTGTTGTTGTTCAAACCTGTTTTTTTTTTTTTATATAAAAACTATGTTATTAATTATAAAAAACAAATTTGTATTGTGAGTCTCTTTAAAAGATTTGAGAGAGCCTAAGAGTCGTAAGCGTTTTTTTTCCTAACTTGATATTAAAGAATTTTGTTTTTAAGTTGATATTTGAATTAAACACTTTCTCTCAATCCGATACTAAAATTTATACATTCTATAAATTAAATTTTAAATAATTTAATAAATTTAATCTTTTATATTTTAAAATAGACTTAATACACTTTTTTTCTCTCTAAATTATATATTTTTTAATTTGTCCCCTAAACTATTTTTGACACGTTTTACCCACTATATTTTACGTCGTTATCAAATTACCCTTTAAGTTATTCTAGTTTTTTCAAGTTACCTCCCTAAATAAGAGTAATTTTGGTCAGATTTCATAAAATTTAGGGGCACAATAGATAAAAAAAATTGAGAGAAAAATTGAAAAAAAAATGTATAATTCAAGGGACAAAAAATATATTAAACCTTAAAAATATTATTAATTTACTCTTTATTCTTCTCTTACAAATGTTATTTCACTTTCTTGGTATAAAAAGGTTTAACAACAACTTGTTTAAAAGTTACTTATCATATTGTTGTTTAATCCTTTAAACTTTCTTGATTTAGAAGTATCATAAAAGTGACTAAATTAATAAATTTTTTAATATAAAAAAATTAAATTTATTAAATTATTTGAAATTAGGATAAAATTAATAAAATATATAAGTTTTATATCAGAATATGTTAATAAAATTATAAACTAGTAGATGAAATTAAAATTCGTTAATTTGAGAGAAGAAACATAATTCAAATTCCAAATGCATATTTAACCGGTTGTCTCAGATTTCGAATATAAATATAATAAGTCACGTATCTGCAATTTTGTATTTTCTTCCCTTCCTTATTCTTCACTCAGCAAATTAACTAAATTAACCTCTACAGCCTCCAATTCCCATTGCTTACTTATCCTTGAAAGAATGATCTCAGATTTAGAATCGATGCATCTCAACCTATTGCAGTGCTAATTTCTGAATGTTAAATGGCTGAGCTTCCTCAGGTTTCACGGAGCTGTAAGCGTTGTTGGCGATGAGCTCGTTCCAAGCGTCGGTCGGATGGACGCTGTCCCAGAATACGTACTGATTCCGGTTATCACACGGCTTTGAACCAGGAACACAAAGCCCTCCGCCACCGCCACCGGTTTCGCAGCATGCAGTATCCGCCACTAAATGACCCCAACAACATGCAACCAAATAAATAAGGGTAAAAAAAATAAAAACCCTAATCTTTAACCCTAAATTTTAGATCTAAAACCCTAAATTCCAAACACTTAAAAATATACATTACCATAATTTTTTAAACCCTAATCGTAAATAATAATATGCTAGTGTGTGGGCATAAATAGGGGTAACAAAAAATATATGATTTCTATTGATTCAATCGAATACACGTCTCAAGATATTGGGAATATCTATATAAATATTGTATGAATCCACATAAAATCGAAATTCATACGAGAGGAGAAGCTAGTGTTGTTTACCAAGACCAACTGCACTTCCGGTAGGGTTAAGAAAGGTGAATTTTGCATCGGTTAGATTGAGGTTAAGTTCATCGATCATGGGCTTGAGTCTTTCGTTAAAAAGGGTTGCACCATCATTCAATTTCTCCACGCAAGGTGCTCCTTTGGTGCCGTAATCAAAGCGTGCGTGCGGCGTGCAACCGATCAGCCCCACCGAGTACACGGCGAACTTCCTTGCACCATTATCGTACAAAGTCTGGTACAGTATGATGAAGAAATTGGTTAATGGAACACCACATATATGTTCAATATTTAAACATCGATCGATTACCTTAAGTTGATCCGAAAGTTGCTCAACGAGCACGGTAGCATATTCCAGCGGAGTGTAGCGTTGGCTTGTATTGTACCGCTCCGGCTTGAAATAATTGTTGATGTAGTCGTTGCTTCCGATTTGAACCGAATAAATGCATTGGCTTAGATGCAATTTCGTCGCTGAATCGTTTCCCATTAAAGTTGTTATTTTTGAGATTATAGTTTTGTGATTTTTTATCTGCTCGTTTAAAGGAATTCGAATACCCTGCAGGACACATCAGAAGTTAAATTGTTGTATGTAATAGGAGTGCATTCAAAGGTCGGGTTGGATCGGATCGAGCTCATGTAAAGTGCACTACTGAATGATGAATGGCATTCGAATTTACCCGATGTTGTCCGGTTTCGTCACGAATGCCGGAGGAACCGGATGCATAATTCACACCATTGAGAATGTTTCTCCCTTCTAATTGGACGAAAGGAGGCATATAATCTTCGAACCCCAGAAGTTTAACTATCATCATGAATATATTAACAAAATCAGACGCTAATATAGATAAACAATCATAATAATACAAATAATGTCAAAGGATGACTAAAGATAACGAATCTGTCGGTGAACGACGATCAAAGATGAAATTGATGCAATTTAAGAATTTAAGGGCTGCATTG
The DNA here is from genome assembly GCA_035048815.1 of Abelmoschus esculentus. NCBI lineage: Eukaryota > Viridiplantae > Streptophyta > Magnoliopsida > Malvales > Malvaceae > Abelmoschus > Abelmoschus esculentus. The sequence continues at coordinate 10,765,851 of JAUCBN010000007.1, read as the reverse complement.
ATGAAATTAAAAAGAAAGGATGGATTTATTGATTTGAGAGTACTAAATATGGAGATGGAGACTATAGACGATACCGATAACATCGTGCATGGTTCGACCATTGCTAAACCTTCCTGTTGGTCCTTGAGGAAAATCAATCCCGTAAGGCGAATAATTTATTTTAGCCCGTGTTACAAGATTATTATTGTTCCCACTATCCGACAAAGAATCCCCGAAAATGAAGTAGCATGGAACCTGAGGAACTGCATTTACCCAGTTACTCAAGTTCAACAATGCTAACAACACTGGAATCGCCACCAGCTCCAATGGCTTAAGCTTTGATTCCATGGAGGATAAATTAATGAGAACGAGAAACAAAAGATATGGTAAAAAGGAAATTGGTTTTGAACAAAGAAGACAACCTATATATATGGATCCACCGTAGGTAAAAAAAAAGAATTTAACCACCAAAATTTCAATGGTCATTAGTAAATTTAGATTTTAAGATCTCATTTACTATTAATAAGGTTCTAATTATAAGGTGTTATTGCTCTTTTATTCGTATAAAAAATTAAATTTAAGAAAATTTTGGTATTATTTTAGAATTCAAATTTATATAATTATGTGATTACAATTCATGCCCCAAACATTACATTTTATAGAGATATTCATCTTTCCTGTGTTGCTAATTTATGAATGTTAAATGGAAAAGCTTCGAGGGGGTTGTCGGAGTCGTAAGCACTATCGGCGATGATTTCATTCCAAGCATCGGTAGGTTTTTGTTTAGTTGATGGAGCATTGGCTTGAGTCTGTTTAATTTTTCTACACAGATTGATCCATGGGTTCCGTACACCGAAATTGCAAACGGAGTGCAACCGATCAGCCCCAACGGCGAACTTCCTCGCACCGGTATCGTACAAACTCTGATACAAAATCAGATTCGAGCAAACGTAAAATTAAACTCCAGTATAAACTCTGCTACAACAGAAACTGTCTTGAGCTAATTATATCAATTACCTTAAGTAGGTTCGAAAGTTGTTGCCTGTTGGACAAGCAAAGTAGCATATTCCCGCTGAGTGTAACGGCGGGTGTCGTACAGTTCCGGTATGAAATAATTGTTGAGGTAGTCATTGCTTCCGATTTGGACCGAATAAATGCACCGGTTTAGAAGAGATTTCGTCCTTAATCATTTCGCAATAACGAAGTAATTCTTGAGATTATAGTTTTGTGATTTTTTATCTGTTTGTACAGTTATTTCTGTTGTCGCATAGATTATCCTCTTTATAATATTGATGTGTATTTATGATGTGATATAAATGATAACTTGAGGATCAAATTAAAACTTTTAAAAGTTTGGGCGACTAATTTTGAATAAGGGTCATAGTTTAGGGATGAAATTGGAGTATTTAAAAATTTAAGGATCAATTTAGGGAAGAAATCGAAATGTTTCAAAATTTTAGGGATTAGTTTATCATTTGCATAAAATTTTTGGTCAATTCACATTTTGCCTTTCGATTTTTTTTTTTTTTTTTTACTTTGATCCTTTCAAAAAATTTAAAATTTTTATTTTTATTCAACTAAGAGTGATTATAATAGTATTAATTTTATTTTTTAAATATTTTTAGTTAGGTCCTTTTAATTTTTAAAAAATTCTCATTAAGTCTTAAAATCAAATCTTTTAAAACTTTTAAAATTTTTAGTTTAGACTTTTAAAAAAATTTAAATAAACCTCCTCAACTTATTTTTGTCAAGATCCGACCTTGGTGTCCCAATAATTCATATGATAAAAATTTGTACCTTAAAAGTTGAATTCCACATCCGTTGATATATAAACATAAAACAATTAATATTTATTAAATTTATGTTATAGTTCATTAAGTAGTTGACCGATTGAGTTTTATTTATAATTTTAAATGCTTGGTTTATTAATGTAATGACAAAACGCCCGACATTCTTTGCCTATATATGCTTGTTTTTAATGTAATAATCCCTTCATGGAATCAAAGCTTAAGCCACTTGAGATGGTGGCGATTCCTGTGTTGCTTGTCTGGTTGAACCTGCAAAACTGGGTAAATGCACTTCCCAACCCCAAGTGCCATGCTACTTTATTTTTGGGGACTCGATATCCGATAGCGGGAACAGTAACGACCTTTCATCGTCGGCCAAAGCAAACTATCTACCTTATGGGATTGATTTTCCTCGGGGACCGATCGGAAGGTTTACCAACGGTCGAACTATGCACGATTTCATTGGTACGACCTCTCTCTGTTCCACCTCCATATATTTTTAAAGTTATGTTCATGATCGCTTATTCGTATATTTTGACCCTTATTCTTTTTTGGGATAAATTTAGGCCTTAACTTATATCTTTTTGACAAATAACTTGTTTTTTAACTATCATGATAACGAATAGTTAAAAATCTAACGATGATAATATGCAATATTTCATATGATAATATATTTTGAATAACATGATATAAAACCTATTAAATATATATATATGAAATATAATTTTATTTTAATATAAATATAAAACAATTAAAATTCAAATAAAATATTAAAAAATTAATTAATTCTAAAATAAAATGCTACTAAATATTCGCAACCCTAATTACGATAAAATCAAAATTCTATCTTAAAAATTAATTAATTTTGAACCGTGTTCTTAATTTTTTTTAGATAAGACTTTGATTCTATCGTAGTTGGGGTTGAGAATGTTTAGTAACCTTTTATTTTAAAATTAATTAATTTTTTAATATTTTATTTGAATTTTAATTGTTTTATATTTTATATTAGATTAAAATTATATTTCATATATATATATATATGTATTTAATAGGTTAAATATCATGTTATTCAAAATATAATATACATATGGCATGTCATCATTATTAGATTTTTAACTGTCCGTTATCATGATATAGGTAAAAAATAAGTTATTTGTCAAAAAGATATAGGTTAAGGGTTAAATTTATCCCAAAAGAATAAGGGTCAAAACGATAAAAATTATAAACGTTAAGAATTAAAATTATCTTTACGCCTATTTATTAGGATAGTTAAACTTCTGGGGTTCAAAGATTATATGCCTCCTTTCGCCAAATCAAAAGGGAAGAACATTCTCAATGGTGTGAACTATGCGTCCGGTGCTGCCGGCATTCGTGACGAGACGGGACGACATCGAGTGAATTTTAAAAGTCATTTATATATGAGTTTATTCGATTCAATCCGACCCTTGAATACTTTGTATCATTTCCACATTAATATTGCACATAAAAATATAAATGTTGTGCAGGGTGGTCGGGTACCTTTTAACAAGCAGATAAAAAATCATAAAATTATAATCTCAAGAATTCGATCGTTAATGCAAAATGATTCAGAGACAAAATCTCTTCTAAGTCGATGCATTTATTCGGTTCAAATCGGAAACAATGACTACATCAACAATTATTTCAAGCCGGAGTTTTACGACACCCAACGACGCTACTCGCAGCGGGAATATGCTACTTTGCTTGTTCAACAACTTTCAGGCCAACTTAAGGTAACAATCTAAGAAATTAAATCTAATGAGAAATATTTTACAACAAAGAAATTAGTATCGAATATATGTGCGTGTTCGAATCTGATACATTGTACCAGCGTTTGTACGATACCGGTGCGAGGAAGTTCGCGGTGTACGGGTTGGGGCAGTTCGGTTGCACTCCGTATGCAGTTTCGGTGTATGGAACCCATGGATCAATCTGTGTAGAGAAAGTAAACATGGGTGCAACCCTTTTCAACAATAGACTCAAGCCAATGCTCCATCAACTTAACACCAACCTAATCGATACTAAATTTACCTACCTTAATCCTTCTGGAAATCCGGCTGCTTTCGGTAAACAACGTTACCTTTATTATATTTGTTGTTCGTTATATTTTTAATATTGATTATACTAAAAACGATATTATTTTAGCATTAAATTTCATTTTAACCTTCAAATATACTAGTGAGACATTAAGATTCGATTAAATATGTTGTATTTTGGTTGCATGTTGTTGGGGGACATTTAGTGACGAATAGCTCATGCTGCAAAACCGGTGCCGGTGACGGAGAGCTTTGTGTTCCCGATTGGTCGCCGTGTAGTAGGCCAAGGCAGTATATATTTTGGGATGGTCTTCATACTACCGACGCTTGGAATGAAATCGTCGCTAAAAAAGTGCTTACGACTCCAAGATTCCCCTGGAAGCTTTTCCTTTTAACATTCATAAATTAGCAAGGCTGTAAAGATTAATAATGATGCGTAGCTTGGTTCAAAGATAGTTTGATGATAAAAATAAATGATTTTATTAGTTTAGATTTATGAATTATTTGTCATAATCTATCTAGAAATCACGTGATAAATGTAGGATAGGACTGATTATAAGAATATATTCCTACCTATACCATAGATACGAGAAAATTAAATCAACACATGAAGAGACTTAAACTAAAATAAATTTAAATTACACATGGACGAACTTGAACATAAAATTTTAACGTTTCTACAACAACGATCTTATCGTTAAACTAAGACCTCGGCGATAACCATACGAAATAATATTAAAACAACCTTCGAATTTAAATTATCATTATTATTAGAGGTGTGCTAGTTTTTTAATGTTAAATGGAGCAGCACAACTAGGAGACGTGCAGCTATAAGCACTCTCGGCTATAATCTTATGTTGAGTCTCGGTAAGATGAACGCCGTCCCAAAATATAAACTTCTCCGGGTTACTGCAAGGCCTCGAATCGCGAATACAGAGCTCTCCGCTACCGCCTCCGATTTCACAGCATACGTCGGCATTAGCTGAATTCCCCCCCGACATGCAACCAAAATACAACATCAACTTAATTAGTTCGAGGTGAAATTTATCTTGTCCGTGTTCGATCCATAAACAAATTTAACTGTGATGATGATACGAGAGACATAGGAAGGATCGTTTACCGAATACGGATAGATCGACCCGAACTCCAGGCGGATTGAGATATGTGAATTTAGCCGAGGTTAGATTCATGTTAAGTTGATGAACGAGTGACTCGACTTTTTCATTGAAAATAGTTGCACCCTGGTTCATTGTGTCTACGCAAGGTGAGTTCTTGGTTCCGAACTCCAAAATTGCACTCGGAGTGCACCCAATCAGCGGCAGTCCATACACGGCAAACTTCCTTGCACCATAATCGTACAAAATCTGGTGATATATCCAAACAAGATATTAGACCCGAAAAATAAATTAGTTTCCGTTTCGTCTCTTAAAATCATGTAGGTTTGTAGATGGTAATTACCCTCAGTTGCTGCGAAAGTTGTTGAATGAGAAGGTTGGTAAAGCTAGACAGACTATGTCGTCGGCTGGTGTCATAGAACTGGGGCTTGAAATAATTATTGAGGTAGTCATTGCTTCCGATTTGAACCGAGTAAATGCATCTGCTGAGATGCTTTTGCGAAGCTATGGGATCATTCTTAAATTCCTTTCTTATTTTTGTGACTATAGCTCGGTGATTCTGTAAGATCTGTTGATTCATAGGGATTCGAGCACCCTGCATTCGTGACAAAGTCAGAAAATTTAGATTATTGGAGTAAAATTTAAAAAAAAAAATTATAAAATAGCTTCAAAATTACCATATTATTTTTCCCAGTTTCGTCGAGAATGCCTGCGGAACCGGATGCATAGTTCACCCCTTTGAGAATGTCTTTCCCCCGTACTAGGGTAAAAGGAGGTATATAGCGTTTGAATCCCAGAAGTTCAACTATGATACACATATACATATATAAATGAATGTCAATAGTAAATCAGGATAGACGTAAAATTTTATCTCAGAGGATACAAATTTTTATTTGTGTCCTCTAATATTCATGCGGTTCATCCCTATTGAAAACGAGATTATATAACAACAATAAACAATGTAAATGAAGATGAGTGAAGAGCAAACCAATAAAATCATGTATGGTTCGACCATTTGTGAACCTTCCGGTTGGTCCTTCGGGAAAAGCATTCCCGTACGGTAAGTAGTTTACTTTAGTCAATGTATTGAGATTATTATTGTTTCCGTTATCTGATATCGAATCTCCGAATATGAAGTAACATGGTACCTCGGATTTTGCACTTATCGAGTTTTTCAAGCTCGATAATACTAACACCACCGAGATCGTCACCAGCTTCGACAGCTTAAGATTAGTATTCATGGAAGATTGAAAAGGAAAGAACTAAGAGATGATAGCGTTGGAAGGGGATTGGAATGGAAAATGTTTAAAAAAAGTTGGAAACTATATATAGGTTGAGAAAGAGTGGGGGTAGGGAACAAAGTTGTAATGGCCATTATTTTTACTTGGGCCAGCGTTGATTCCTCTCGAACGCAGAGGCATTTTCAATATATATTAATATCTACATGATTCGTCCAAATTACTCGTATTTTATTTAAAATAATAAAAAATATAATTTTATATTAATATCTATATATTTTTATGAATAAAATTAAGTAAATTTTTTGTTGATTTTTTATAAAATTATACATGAAAGGAAACGAGAGACGTCTCTAGGTCGAGCTGAATCATAATTCAATTTGATTAGAACTATGAAATTATTTTATTATTTTTATATTATTTAATAATTAAATATTTAAATATATTTATATTCAAAACCAATTCATATCGATCGGACCAACGGTTTCGGCATAAACAAATCCCACCTAACTTTTATATGTTATTAATTTATTTTAGCCATAAAGATAATTTTAACCCGTTTATAGTTTTTTTGTTTTGGTTCTTATTCTTTTTCTGGATAAATTTAGCCCTTAAATTATATATTTTTTTGACAAATAATTTATTTTTTAATCATCATGATAACTAGACCGTTAAAAATTTAACGATGATGACATGTTATATGTATATAATAATATATTTTAAATGATATGACATCTAACCTATAAAATACATATATATATATATATATGAAACATAATTTTATTCTAATATAAAATATAAAATAATTAAAATAAAAATAAAATATTAAAAATTAATTAATTTTAAAATAAAAGGACACTAAACATTCTCATCCCTAATTAATTAATTAATTTTTTTAAGATAGGATTTTGATTGTATCGTAGTTAGGATTGAGAATATTTAATAGTGTTTTATTTTAGAATTAATTAATTTTTTAATGTTTTATTTGAATTTTAATTATTTTATATTAGAATAAAATTATATTTCATATATGTATTTGATAGGTTAAATGTCATATTATTTAAAATATATCATCATATGCATATGACATGTCATTGTTAGATTTTTAACGGTCCAGTTATCATGATTGTTAAAAAATAAGGTATTTATCAAAAAGATATAGGTTAAGGGCTAAATTTATATAAAAAAAAAGAATAAGGGCTAAAACGATAAAAATTAGTTAAGAGATTTAAATTATAAAATTTATTTTTTTAATATATATGTCTAACATACATTTCGGAGAATTTTAAAAAAATAAATGTATAAAGATAATTTTCACCCTTAACGCTTATAATTTTTGTCATTTTGGTCCCTATTCTTTTTTTAGATAAATTTAGCCCTTGATCTATGTCTTTTTAACAAATAACTTATTTTTTAACTATCATGATAACTGAACCGTTAAAAATTTAATAATAATAATAACATGTCATATATATATGATAATATGTTTTAAATGATATATAGTCTAACCTATTAAATATATACATATATATAGAATATAATTTTATTCTAGTATAAAATATAAAACAATTAAAATTTAAATAAAATATTAAAAATTAATTAAATCCAAAACAAAAATTTACTAAATATTCTCAACCCTAACTAAAATATCTTTATAAAACCCTAAAACTCCAATTTAGATTCAAACTAAAATACTTAAATTCTAAACTAAAATAATAAAAATCTAATTGATTATTATCAAAATCATTTATCTTTGATTCACCGGTAACAAACTATACAAACCTTTTCTTTTCAGATTATGTTTATACCTTTTTAGATAAAATTTTGATTTTACTATAATTAAAGTTGAGAATGTTTAGTAGCCTTTTGTTTTAGATTTAATTAATTTTTAATAAATAAAAATAATAATTTTTAATATTTTATTTAAATTTTAATCGTTTTATATTTTTAGATTGAAATAAAACTATATTCCGCATGTATGTATTTGATATATTAAATGTTAAGTCATTTAAAATATATTATTACACACATATATATATATATGACATGTCATCATTTAAAATATATTATTATATATATATATGACATGTTATCATTATTAAATTTTTAACGGTTCAGTTATTATGGTAGTAAAAAATGAGTTATTTGTTAAAAAAACATAGGTCAAGGTTAAATTTATCTAAAAAAATAGGGACCAAAATGATAAAAACTATAAACGTTAAGGGTGAAAATTATCTTTATGCCAAAAATAAACTTGTGGAGAGTTATATATATTCCTAAAAAATCTAATATATTTAAGAGGATCAAATTAGTGTATACAATTATATATAATTAGTGACTTAATATTCGTTCATAAATTATTATGTAGTTTTTAAATTTAAAATATATAATTAAGAAATTAAGAGATATTCAATAAATTTTCTATTATTTAAAGCTACCTGTAAATCATTTTCTTTAAAGAAACAAAGTACTAGTAATCAGTGTTCTTACCAAACACAAAGATTCTGAGACAGACAATAACAAAAACAAGGAAAATCTTTGTAAAACGATATAAAAGCCGTGAAGAAAGGCAGAAACCCTTTTTAATCCTTTGGATTTCCATTAGAAAATTCATTGAAACAATTCTAACTATATAAAAAAATGTTATTGATTCATCATCTAGAGAGAAAAAAAGGGTTCGAAACTCTGTTATTTAATTCATCTTTAAATATTTATACCTGCATTATTAATTAATTAATTATGAGTTTTTACAGTTCATTTTGAGGGGGGGGGGGGGGGGGGGTTTGAGAAAAAGTTTGGGTTTTTGGTTGCCATTGGTGACAAGCACGACTGGCAATCACTTTCAATTATCTCTTACCCTTTTCTCTCTTTTGTTCCTTTCTCTCTCTAACTTTCCCTCTCTATACAGTTCAGGCTGTGTTTCGCTGTCTAAAGCTTCCATTCTAATTCTATATTTTCCCTTTCAATCTACCTTTTTTCTTGGTTTGTTTTCTATTCACAAAACAATCTCATATTGTTCTTCTCTATTTTTTTTTTTAATTTTTTTGGATCTGGGTTCTGCTTGCTTTCAACTTCAACACGAAAACACCAGGTAATTTTTAAAAAATATATATCTTTATGATGTTTTTGTTGATTTTTGGAATCTGGGTATTTTGAATTAAAGTTCTATCTGCTAAATTCAAGGAGATATATTAGCTTGAAGTGTGTATTTTCTGGATTGTGGAGTTCTTAGACAAAGTTTGGAGCATTTATAATTTTGATTGTTTTTTGGTGTTTGAAGATTTGATGTATTGGTTAATGATGTGTTGGGTGTTTAAAAGAGCAGCTGACTTTGATTTAGCTATGTTCTTTTTGTTCACTCGATATGAATTTTCAATTAAAATATGGCTTTTTTTTCATTTTCATAACATCGAATGTTGATGTATGGGGAACTGTAAAATCTAAAACAGTGATGGGATGTAGGATGTTGTATTTCCAAAAAAAAAAATAGATTTTTTTTCTGGATACGCAAATATGGATCCAGTAGGACTGGACAGTTAAACAAGTAATCTGCTTTATCAAATGGAATTCCATGTGAGCGGGAGCCTAAGCTTGGTCTTAGCTGATATGTTTAAGAATTTGTCTTTGAGTTGATCGTATTCGTATCATGTCTTGGCCTAAGCTACCCCGGTTTAAATTAACTTTACCTTTTAAATGGGACTAAGAATTCTAGAGAGAGCTGATTAAGAGAAGTAAAAAAAGGCATTATAGGCAGTTGGAACTTGGGATTATGAGTATGTAATGTCTGAACTAGTTCCACTTTTAAGATTGAATTTTTGATACTCTTACCAATGAGTAGCTATTTTGGGTTCAATGGTCCATAATGACAAACTTTGTGGATATTTCACCTTCTTCAGAAAAAAAACCCCAAAAAGTGAAAGAACAATGGAGCTATATGCTCGTCTTTTGCTGTCAATCAGATAAGAGATGTGGGTGGTTTCTATTAATTTTTTATGTGAAAATGTTATACAATGATAGATTCTGCACATTTAAGCATTGGCTCTATAGAGTAATCACATTTATCGTGATCAGCTGTGGTGGGATGTTTAGAAAACATCGCTTCCATCATGATCATGAATTATTGTAATCTGGATTTTATAATCTCCTTGTTTGATTTTTTATTCAGTAAATTTGATTACTTTTTCAAATTTCAATAGCAATACCATGAACAGTGTCATGGGAGAGTAGTTGTTTTTTCGGTTCTTTAGATTCTCTTGCTGTAGTTATTTATTTATCTATAGAACTAATGGTGACAATTATGTTTCAGGTTAAATCTATTACTTGCTTCAAGTTCAAGACCCAGAAGATCAAAACATAAATTTAAAGTTGCATAAGAAGTATGGCGGTTTCCATGAGAGATTTAGATCCTGCTTTTCAGGGAGCTGGGCAAAAAGCGTATCCTTTACTTTTTAGATCGATATTCAATATTCAAAATATTTTCTCTAGTAATTTAGGTTGTACGCTTAATGTGGGGTGACAGTTCATAGTTAGCAATCTGTTGCTGTTTTAATCTTGAGTATCTCTGCTTTGAGTTGCACTTCTTCATGAATTATTCTCCTTAACAGTGTGAAGAGGAATTGAAATCTGGCGCATTGAAAACTTCCGCCCTGTTCCTGTTCCTAAGTCATCTTATGGAAAATTTTTCACGGGAGATTCCTATATTATTTTGAAGGCAAGTTATTTTGTCAGGAAGCATCATATAGATTTTAGATATTGAATGCTTATATTGACACTAAAATTTGAAACTTGTGGACTTATTATTATTTGGCTGATGTTCTAGTTTCATTTCCATTGGGGTTATTTATAAAAACTGAGCAGTCATATATTTCTTGAGTATACTTGTAGTTAGAGCCTTTAAAATGCATCCAAGTTTTTCTTCTCGGATTAATGTTCTTTAATTTTTACTGTTTTTTTCTTGGCTCAGACAACTGCCTTAAAAAGTGGTGCCTTGCGTCACGATATCCACTACTGGCTCGGTAAAGATACATCCCAGGTAAACTTTGTTCCCCCAAATGTCTCTTTTTCTTGCTCAACTTTTAACATTTTAGTAAGCATAGATTGAATTTCAAAACTAAAAGGAAATAGTAGATCAATTTTGTGACCACAACTTGTCTGTTTAACATAGGATGAAGCAGGTGCTGCTGCAGTCAAGACTGTTGAACTAGATGCTGCCCTTGGAGGGCGTGCTGTTCAATATCGTGAAGTCCAGTGCCATGAAACTGAGAAGTTTCTTTCCTATTTTAAGCCATGTATCATACCCCAGGAAGGAGGAGTAGCATCTGGGTTCAAACATGTTCAAGAAGAGGAACATAAGATACGTTTGTTTGTATGTAGAGGCAAACATGTTGTCCATGTAAAAGAGGCAAGAATTTTGGCCTAATTTATCTTCTATGGACTAACAATGCTCTTTCTTGTGTGCTATTCAGTAGTACTTTTTTTCAAAAAGTTGATGACATGCGTCATATGGCAGGTTCCATTTACTCGATCCTCACTTAACCACGATGACATCTTTATACTGGATACGAAGTCAAAAATATTTCAATTTAATGGGTCCAATTCATCCATTCAAGAGAGAGCAAAAGCCCTAGAAGTTGTCCAGTACATTAAAGATACTTATCATGATGGGAAATGTGAGGTAGCTGCCATTGGTGAGTAAACCAACAGATACAGATCTTGGATGGACGGAAGAAAAAGATAAATGGAATGAGAAGTGGATAATTGTATACAAAACTAATATATTCCGTCTTATTACTCTATGCAGAGGATGGAAGGTTGATGGCCGATGCTGAAACTGGAGAATTTTGGGGATTCTTTGGTGGCTTTGCTCCACTTCCAAGGAAGACTGCTAGTGATGAGGATAAATCTGTTGAGTCTCATCCTGCCAAGCTACTCTGGTAAATTTTTATACTCGGTTTGGAGATGGTGATTATGGTCATTCAATGTTTGGTTGATTACCTCTAAAAATGCAATTTTTGCTCTCTAAATAAGACCAACTAGTTATCTTTGAGTGGAAAGAAAAATACTTTGCATTTGGTAAAGGGCCTTCTTTTGGGTCATACGGTTTTGTACTTTGAACAATGCTCTCATTTGATCATGTTTGCTTTTCAAGCCTTGAGAAGGGGGAGGCAAAGCCTGTTGAAACCGATTCCTTAACACGGGAGCTGTTGGATACAAATAAATGCTATGTTTTGGATTGTGGGTTAGAAGTGTTTATATGGATGGGAAGAAATACTTCTCTTGATGAAAGGAAGAGCTCAAGTGGAGCAGCTGAGGTAATAGCTTTCTAAGGTGATTTAGACCTACTTTTATTAGGATTTCTCATTCACTCCTTTTGCATTGTTGATGTTACCGATCAGGAGTTAATCCGTGGTTCTGATCGACCGAAATCCCAAATAATTCGTATAATTGAGGGGTTTGAGACTGTTTTATTTAAGTCGAAGTTTGAGTCCTGGCCCCAGACCACAAGTGTTGCTGTTACCGAGGATGGTAGAAGCAAAGTTGCTGGTCAGTAACTAAAATATCTTGCAATTTTGTTGTTTTTGCATTACAATTTGTCTATGCTTAATATTTGTACTATTTTAGCTATCAAATAGTCATTATTTGTCAACTTGAATCATCAATATATTTCAATTATTTTTTGTAGCACTTTTACGGCGTCAAGGGCTGAATGTCAAGGGTCTAGCAAAAGCTGATCCAGTGAAAGAAGAACCCCAACCGTATATTGATTGCACTGGAAACTTGCAGGTATGTATGTACTTATGTTGTTTATGTACATTTTCCTACGTGCTGGATCTTTGTATGTATCGTGATCCTTTACTGCCATGCTTCCCAACAGTGGAGCTAGAATTTTATCTTGGGGGATGTTGCACTTGCATTAAAGTAATACATACTTGAATATGATTGAAGATTTGAAGTTAAAAAGTAAACTAAAATCTTAAAACAGTAAATTCAGATAAAGGGATCATTTTCTGTGATTAACATTAGTAAGAAACTCTCTGCCTAAATATTTGACATCAATTTGTTTATTTGATTTTATTGGGAAGAAAAAATCATGATATGAGTTAAAGATCATGTACATTAATATTTATAATATACGTATGTAAAGAAAAGGTACCTTTTGGTTGCTAGACTGAAGATCTGCTGCGAGAGAATTTTGTTTGTTCTTGCATGTTATCTTGCTTAAACCTATAGCAATCTTAGAAGAATGTGGCAGTTTCCTTTCCTGCTGCATTTGGATTAATAAACATTTTACTTATCCAAAGATGATAAAAGAATGAAGTTAAATAAATATTTTTTGAATGAAAATTAAATTGGTAATTTTTATCACAATTCATGAATTACCATATCTCATATCTGTTACAAATTTCACACGGGAGTCAAATTTTATGTACTGAGAAGTTGGGAATACATCTGGTTGAGTCTTCCAAAGATAGGGGCAGGTTCGCCCCCACCATCCCTTTATATAGCCAAATGTCTTGCACTTAAGTAAGGTTTTATGTTTCCTTCTCCCAGTTAATGAGTGATATTGGTATCATATTTCATGGAAAACTACTGTTCAACTTTTGAATGATCTATGGGTTTTTTGGACTGCATTTAATGAGGAATCTCTCTTTCTCTTTCTCTTGTTTAATGAGGAACCTCTCTTTCTCTTTTTCTTGTTTAATGAGGAATCTCTCCATGCAATGGACATAATATATGTATCACGGTGATTTTGCGTGTGGAACCAGTTTACTGATCATAGTATTGATCTGGCTGTGCAGGTTTGGCGTGTGAATGGCCAGAAAAAGGTTCTCCTTCCAGCTTCTGATCAATCAAAATTTTACAGCGGGGATTGCTATATTTTTCAATATTCTTATCCTGGAGAAGACAAAGAGGAGTATCTCATAGGAGCATGGGTTGGAAAGCAGAGTGTTGAGGTGGTTAAATATTCTCTGACCGTCTTTTGTCTCTCAATTCCCAAAACTGTTGAGTGCCATAGTTCTTTCACTTCCTGTGACAAAACTGTCCTTTTCCAGAACAGGAAACATTCATATGTACCATGGATGTGAATTTTCGTACTATACATGTATCATACAATGCTTGTGTTAGTGTTGTTACTTTACTGATCATGAGATTTTTCTCTGCAGGGAGAAAGAGTTTCCGCTGTCTCTTTAGCAACCAAAATGGTTGAAGCAATGAAGTTCCAGGCTACCCAGGTAAACTACCTTTTAACTAGAGCGTTGTTCTTTTGCTGTATGTTTCTATTTTCCTTGTGTTGATATCTTAACCGATTAACAGGGTTGCATCCACGAAGGAAGTGAACCCATTCAATTCTTTTCTATCTTCCAGAGCTTTATCGTGTTTAAGGTTTGAGAAATTTTTATTATTAACTTTTACTTCCTTCTATTACTCATGTTTTTAGGTCTTCCCTAGATGACTAGTTCGGTTATGTAAAATTCATCAGGGTGGTCTTAGTGAGGGATACAAGAGTTATATTGCTGAGAAGGAAATCCCAGATGGCACATACACAGAAGATGGTCTTGCGCTGTTCCGAGTACAGGGCTCTGGACCTGATAATATGCAAGCTATACAAGTCGAAGCAGTATGTCCCAAGTTTCATATACTATCTTTGTTTCCTTAAAGAATTTGTTAAACTTCGATCCTGATAGAAATAGTTTTTATGGCAAGTGTAAAATCTCCACCTGACTATGGTTGGGTACTTGTTTTTATTGTTTTTGAATTCTTAAAAAGGTGTCTGGACCTTGTTTTGACTTTTCCTTGACCGGACAATGTGAAACCATGAGTCCCGAAATAGTTGCTTGTATAGATTCAAAAATATAATCTGTTCTGCTGTACTTTTTTGTTTATAGGAGGGAACTTATGCTCTTTTCCATTTTTTCTTTATTTGACTTCTATCAGGCAGTGGCATCTTTGAACTCCTCCTACTGTTACATATTACATAGTGGTTCCACCATATTCACATGGGCTGGAAACCTAACTTCCCCCGATGACCATGAGCTTGTTGAGAGACAGCTAGATATCATAAAGGCACGTTCGAACTTCCTTCCTGGAACTTCATTTTATTAGTATGGCTAGTTGGTTGTTTCCCTTTATTGTTTTTAATATTATGATTAACTTTGGGTTCGTTTATTTGAGTTTTTGATTTGATACTTTAAGTTCTGATTCATGTTCATGTTTAATTGGTTGGTATTCCTTGGTGTGTTTTTCTTGGCTTATGCCACCCTTTTGATAATCTCCAGCCTAATTTACAATCCAAGCCCCAAAAAGAAGGATCGGAATCTGAACAGTTTTGGGAGTTGCTCGGAGGAAAATCTGAATATCTGAGCCAAAAGATTGCAAGGGAACCTGAAGGTGATCCTCACCTATTCTCCTGCACGTTCTCGAAAGGTATTAGTAACTCTTTAATGGTTATGAGGTTATTCATGGTCTCTTAATTCTAGAAAAGTAAAACTTCCATTCATATTATAGTCTTCTAATTTCTTATCTTTCTTCATTGTCATGTTGAATTGCAAATTGTACCGCAATCCGCAGGGAATCTTAAGGTGCGTATCTAATCCTGCGGTATAAATCCATATTCAATGTGATTTGAATTTTTAATTTTCCATATGTGTGGGTTCTTAAAACTTAATGATGTGATCTGATCTCCTCGTAACCTTTGTATGTTCAATCCCTATATGGATCATACTAGACTGCTTATAATTATTTTGAAGCGCTTAGCTTTTATTATGCAGGTGACTGAGATATATAACTTCACCCAAGATGATTTGATGACTGAAGATATATTCATCCTAGATTGCCACTCGGATATCTTTGTCTGGGTCGGACAACAGGTTGATACCAAGAATAAATTGCAAGCCTTGACCATTGGTCAGGTAAGATCAACTGTTTAAATAGAAGGTGGACTGTTTGTTGCACTCTATTTTTTAATTGTAATTTTTCATCACCAATAAATTACATATGTCGATCACCACCATATGTAGTATCTTTTAGGAACTTGAAATAGTTTGTGGTAGATATGCGGGGCATGTTCTTACCTTTCCTTCTGTTGTTGCCCAGAAATTTCTTGAGCAGGATGTTCTCTTAGAAAATTTATCCCGTGAAGCTCCGATCTATGTAGTCATGGAAGGGAGCGAGCCACCCTTCTTCACACGTTTTTTCACATGGGATTCTGCAAAGTCTGCGGTAAGTATATTTACTACTACTATGGAAGTGCTCATGGTTGATATATCTTTGCAAGGATCTTAGTGTCTTTATTTTCTTGCAGATGCATGGAAACTCTTTCCAAAGGAAACTTACCATTGTGAAAACCGGGGGTACACCAGCGATTGAAGTAAGACTTCACTTTAACAATCGTCTTTAGAGTTAATTTTTCTGAATACAATCATATTACATGTTCAGAAACCCAAGAGGAGAACACCAGTATCATATGGTGGAAGGTCTAGTAGTGTGCCAGACAGATCACAACGTTCGAGAAGTATGTCCTGAACGGGTTCGTGTGAGGGGAAGGTCTCCTGCTTTCAATGCACTGGCAGCTGCATTTGAGAATCCCAATGCTAGAAACCTTTCTACTCCGCCACCCGTGGTTAAAAAACTGTATCCAAAATCCGTAACCCCAGATTCTGCGAAGTCTGCAGCTATAGCAGCTCTTACTGCATCTTTCGAACAACCACCACCAGCTCGAGAGACCATCATACCTAGATCTGTGCAAGGTATGCAATTTCTATGTTTCAAGATAAATTCATGTTATTTTCATACATGTACTCAAAACCGTAAGTATGTTTCTCGGTGAAGTAACCCCACCGACACCCAAATCAACACCAGAGCCCAACTCTAAGGAGAATTCCATGAGCAGCAAACTAGAATCCCTTACTATACAAGAAGATGCCAAAGAGGATGAGGCTGAAGACGAGGAAGGACTTCCAATATACCCGTATGAACGTCTCAAAACAACATCAACTGATCCTGTTTCTGAAATAGATGTGACCAAGCGAGAGGTATAGTTTTAAGATGGTATCATGTTCTTCTAGACATTTATGATTATTTCTTCTCCGAGACTTATTTTCGAAATGTGCACAGACGTACTTGTCATCCGAGGAGTTCAAGGAGAAGTTCGGGATGAAAAAGGATGCATTCTATAAGTTGCCTAAGTGGAAACAAAACAAGCTAAAAATGGCTCTTCAACTGTTCTAAGTCCCCCTTGATTCATCAGCTATTTATTACACCCCCTGCCAATGTGAGTTTGCAGGTGGAACAAAACATGCTTGCAAATCTGCACAAGTTCTTTTCATTTCCCATCAAGTTTGCTTTTTTATCTCAACTCGAATCCGCAAATCACTCTAACTGCACACATTTTGTTCAGCTGCAGTGGGAAGAACCAAACCCTGTTTTCTCAGGATCGAAAAAGTGGGACAGCATCAGTGCATATTTAGCTGTTTCTGCTCCCCTATGAAGCTTTTTTTGTCATTGATATATTTGGATTTCAACCCCTTTCCCCCCTCGTGGTTGTTTGGATGTCTAGAAAATTCTCCCTTCTTTTCTTTGTTGTTTCTGGTTGAGTTAGCTGATGGGTATTCTTTATGGTTGTGAGGTTTGCATTTTTTAACATATTTTTTATTTTTTTTATTGTCCAAAGTGATTCAAAATAGAACAAATATTTGGAGCTTGGTAATACAGACACTTTAGGTTGTATTTTGTCAACTGAAGATGAAAAGTTTGTATAGCAGAGTGTAAGATCCTGTTCATTGTCTCTTGTTTTGGATAATAAAAGTGTGTTTGTATATTATTTTGTACTTGTTTTTTACATTATTTCTTCTCTTTTCTTTATTTTGATTTTATTTTTTTAATATATTTTTTTACAAATTTTCCCCTTTATTACATTAGTGTTAAAATAATTATTTTTGGATGTCTTCCTAACCGATTAAGACATTAAAAAAAATCTTTTAAAAAATTTAGTATTTTAAAAAATTTCTTTAAAAATCATAAAATTTAATTCTAAACAAAATCATCTTATCAATTATAGATTAAATTAAAAATTAAATTTTATTGACTAAATAAAAATAAATAGAAAGTTGAGTGATGAAATTTGTAATTTACCCTTAATGAATTTTCCAGCACCGAGGCAAAGTGGATTGGGTAGGGCTAGGGTTATTGGGCCAATGTTGGCCGTTAAACAGTTCCGCCAAACTTCCATTGGGTGGCAACTGGCAACTGGCAACGAGCTGTGATGTAGATTCAACGCTTCGTCGTTATCGAGTATGATTATAAATCAAGAAACTCATGCAAAAAGATTAACAAAAAAGTGCAAAGAGTAAAGCGCAAAGAAACAAGATTGACACAGTTGGATTTTACCAACGGAGTCCGATTTTCTCTGCAAAAATCTAGAAATCGATCTTCCGGGCAGGTTCTATGTCGAGCGAGAGAGTATATGTAGAGGTAGCCAAAGGCGTTAACGGCCTCGAAAAAATCATCCTCCGGGAAACTCGCGGAAGCTCCGCAGAGGTAATTTTTTATATTATTGATTTCCGGATCTGTTCAATCTGATCTGCGCTAGATTTCTTTTCTTTTCTTTTTCTTTGAATTTATCTTTTATTCTTTTTTGTTATTTTGTTATTTTCCATAGATCTTTGACTTTGTATTACTGTTTCGAGTTTCCTCTTAGGTGTATTTGTATGGAGCTCATGTGACATCTTGGAAGAATGAGCATGGAGAGGAATTGCTTTTCGTCAGTAGTAAGGTGCTTTTTAGTGACAGTTTTCTTGACCAAATATGATATATAATGTTTGAAATATCTTGTTCAAGTCCTTTGAATCGATGCTTCGTTTAGACCTAATCTTTTTTTCCCAACGAAACTCTGTGTTTAATGCCTAATAGTTGATATTGTGATTTGCGAAAGAAAATCTTCTCCTGTGCTTTTAATGACATGATCTACTTCATCCTCTATTGGAATCAGATTTGCTTCCCCTGTAGCCTTTGTAAACACGTGAACCGTCTGTTTTGATTGTAAGCAATTGCAAAAGTTGGGCATATTATGTATTTTGTAGACTATAAACCTTTCTGAACCATTTTTGAAACACTTCAAGAACTGATTCGTTAGTTATTGCAATATCATAAAACCACGGATTAACTGTTCAGAAAAACAAGATTAGAGTAATGCTATATTTAAAGAAATTGAATGAATTTTATTTCTTTGCTTGAAATTCCTTACTCTATTATGAAATGAAGTGTTCTGGTATTTTTAGGAAAAAATGCTGTTCAGTAACTTTTGTTTTGCTTGTCTTTCTTTTTTGTTCCCTTCAGTGATCATATGAAACAGGAAGAATAGAGTTTTTGGTTTTATAAAATATAAAATGATAGATGACTTAAATTATTTAGGTGAATATGCTTAACAAGTAAGAAGAATGCATTAATCTATAGTTGCTGTCTAAAGTGAGCACTTGCATGTGCAAATGCAAGTGTTTAAGAAGACAACACTTAGAAGTTATGGGTGTCTTTTTGTTTCTAATGTGCTAAATGCATTTCTTCTGCAGTTATTGTTCAAGCCTCCAAAGGCAATTCGTGGAGGAATTCCTTTATGTTTCCCCCAAGTATGTGCAGACCTTCTATTGTCCTAGCTTGATTAGACCATGATCATCCTGGTCACAAAAAACATGCTCTGTGTTTGCAGTTTTCAAATCTTGGTCCTGTTGAGCCGCATGGATTTGCCAGAAATAAATTTTGGAGCATTGACACTGACCCACCTGCTTTCCCAACAAGCTCATCCAGTAGAGCTCACATTGATTTGATCCTTAAGCCTTCTGAAGAAGATATGAAGAGTTGGCCTCACAGGTGGTGTCATTTTATAATCTTTTAATGTCAGTTTACAAAGAGATCCATATTTGAGTCTTTGCAGCATTATTTTCTGATCAATTAATTAACTTGTCTTCATGTCTGTCTTCTATCTCAGCTATGAGTTCCGCCTGAGGGTAGCTTTGGGTCCTGGAGGAGATCTAACGTTAACATCTCGCATCAGAAATACTAATAGTGATGGGAAGCCGTTTACATTTACATTTGCGTATCACACATATTTTTCTGTTTCTGATATCAGGTAACTAAAAGGATTTGTGATTTGCATATCCCAGTTTGTTAACACCAACTGTTGAGAGCTAAGATATTATACTGTCATTATTAAGTTCTAACGAGTAAACTAATACTGGTGACATTTGTCATATTCCTAGTTCTAGTTTACTTCGGTCTAAAATTCTGTCTGCTATTGCAAGCATGTCTTGTGTTTGTACTGTTATTTCTGGAAGGTATGGGAGACTGGAACTTTGTTTATCCTTACCTACCCAACCCCTTTGAATTTGTGTGTTTGACTGGACGACCCTGATTGCCATTTCCAATAATGAAATTTAAAAATGCTCTTCAGCCTGCTTATCCACCACTTTTCAATGATGAATTTTTACACAATTCTTAGCGTCAATAAGAAGGTTTATGATCATGTAACAATACCAATTCTTTTTTTTCATACCCCCCTCCTCCAAAACTACTTTCTAATTATTGATATAGGCGCTAATTTAATTGGTGCTCTTATATTTTTTTTTCTTATTATTGCTTTGCACCTCAGCTAGTAACACTGATTCATGGTAGAATATATTAGTTGATGACTTAACGTTTGTCTCATTTCATGACTATACCGTTATTATGAGCAGGAGTTCATATTATCAGAGTTTAAAAGAACTTTGTTCCCTCTGTACAGTGAAGTTCGTGTTGAAGGATTAGAGACGCATGATTATCTGGATAATTTGCAGAGCAGGGAGCGATTTACTGAACAGGGAGATGCGATAACATTTGAAGGAGAAGTGAGTTAATGATTGCTTTGCCCCTCAGTCTGCTCACACTTCAACCTAATTAACTGTTGACATTTTCTTATTTCTGCTTAAAAGGTGGACAAGATATATCTCAGTACTCCTACAAAAATTGCAATTCTGGATCATGAAAAGAAGAGAACCTTTGTATTACGCAAAGATGGGCTCCCTGATGCTGGTGAGGTTTTATTGATATTTGTGCTTTATGGAGTCTGATTATGTTAAGACTTCTATCGATACTTTCAAACATTGTACTTCATATTTACATAGTCTGAGCTGGAAAATATTACCATGTTGTTCATTGCTCTGCTTAATAGTAGAGAAACTTCTTTATCCTTTTTATAGGCGTAAATCTATGAAATCCATTTATAATAGAAATTATGGATTATTGTTGGATTGTTTCAAGTGGTTGGACTAAAAGTATATCCCGAAATGCCTTTCCATATGTTAGTATGGGCTGTTCTTTGCTTTTAACAATGTTTTTTTTTTCTTTTGCATGCAGTGGTGTGGAATCCCTGGGATAGAAAGGCAAAGGCCATGGCTGATTTTGGAGATGATGAATACAAGCACATGCTGTGTGTGGAGGCTGCTGCTATTGAGAAACCCATCACATTGAAACCCGGTGAGGAATGGAGGGGAAGGCAAGAACTTTCCGCTGTTCCGTCCAGTTACTGCAGTGGCCAACTTGATCCTCAGAGAGTCCTCCAGGGTAGCTGAAGATCCCTTACTGTGGTCGTTAAATGTACAGGTAATCATACCTGTACTTTAATAATTTGAGTCATCATTGTTATCTTTCTGCATTTATCATGAATCCCTGATACATGGGTCGTATCAAGTTCTGCAGTAAACTATGATGCTACTTCCATGCTGCTTCTGTTTTTTGGTCTCTGGTCCGGAATTTGATTTTCAGTCTAAAGTACATGCATAGTAGTTTTTTTTCTTTGATAGTGATGAGTTTCACGTAACAGGAAACTAAAATTTGTAGGGTATATATAACATCTCGGTTCTTAGATTGCTTTTGTGATCATTTGCCCGACGTTGTCCCTTTTCCTTGCGGATATATGCATAAGTAAATGTTAGAAGAGCTTTTTGTCCGGTTTTTGAGTACGTCCATTGTAGTCTCGTTTTTTATCGTGGTTCAACATGTTTGCAGGTATGATGAGGCACATGTTGAGTATGAATCCTGGATTTTTGGTGGATTAATGAAATAAGGAAGGTGTTGCCTGGTTAGGGTCTTATTGTTGAACAATGTTATTACTTACGCTATTATAGTAGCAAATGACGGTATTGTTTTCTAGCACACTGTGGTTGGTTATTTCAGCTATGGATGAGCTTTTATTTGTCTCATCACCCTGCTCCCGTTTTGTAAGAACTTCCTGATTCAATTTGAATTGGATTTTTTTTTTAATTTTTTATTTTTATCATACCAAAAAGTAATCTAACATTTCTAGGGAAAACAAGAATTAAATCTATAGATTTTGAAAACTAAAATTATTATTATATGATAAGGGAGGATTGCCTTTGTGTGATTTTCGACCACCGGTATTCTTCTGTCCCGAGATCGAAAGCCGGGGAGTTGAAAACCTTATTCCAGGATGGTTCAAAGATTTTAGGGGTCTGTGCAATTTATTAAAATATAATCTATAGAAGTATTTTTTTTATGATTTTTACCCGTTCTAAAAATATAACCTTTAGAAATAATTATCTACAATTCTTACTAATTTTAAAAATGTGGTTCTTAAAAACAGTTAGTATTTATTTTAGGGGTCCATGGTCGTTACTATTACGTTTTACTAGAATTCTAGTGGTTTTATAAAAACTAGAATTTTACTGGTTTTATAAAAACAATAGTTCGTAATAAAAATAATTAACGATATTCTATAAATAATTATCATATTTAAAAAATAATTATAATATTTTAATAATTATAATTTTTTAAAGTATTTTTAAAAAAATATAATGAATTTTAAAATTAACATATCTAATTAATATAATTTATTGATGATCGTTATTATTGCGTCCAGAACCTACTACCTTATTCGGTCGTTGGGCAACATCTCTCGTTGAAGGGTTCCAAAGAGATATTTCATCCTTACGGCTAACTAAACCCAGCAAACCATTGCCAGAACCCAATATATCAAACCCTTGTTCTTCATCGGATTCGTTGAATGGGGGTTGAGCATTTGGTATGTTTCGGGTGAGTCGAACCTGAGAGAGAAGATACCGACGTATCGGATTCGGAGAATAAGAGAGGGATTGGTGTTGGTTTCGGAGTGGGAGAAGTGAAGGTTGATGAAATCTGGGTCGTCGATCAAACAGCATCATGCCTTTGAAACGCACCTGAGGTGTAGAAGATATTTTACGCCCAAGCGGCACAGTACCCGCCGATAATATCGTAGGGGTATCCAAACTCGATTCGAATTAAAAAAATTGATTTTTTTTAATATCAAGTTATTTGTCAAATTGAATAACTTAAAATTTTTTTGATTTTAAATCGAGTTTAAATTTTCAAAGTTTAAGTTACTCAAAAAATCAAAAAATCAAAAATTTTCAGGGTCTAATTATACATTTAGTCGCTGTAATTTTATTTTAGTCTTATCTTTTCTTTTTTATTATTTTTACCTTTTAATTTTTATTTTTTACGATATGATCACTTTTTAAATTTATTTTTATTTTATTTAATATAAATTTAATTTAAATTATTTTATATTTTTAATTTATATATTTATATTATTATGTTTAATTTATTATTATTTTTATCTCGTTTTGGCCTTTTATAGATAAGAAAAAGTTTTTAATGAGACTTATAATTTAATGAAACGACATATTCATACTTAAGGTATATGATGATGATAACAACAACAACAACAACAATAATAATAGTAATAATAATAATAATTTAAAATCTTATTTATACATATAAAAAATAATATGAAAAATATGTATGTAGATATAAAGATAGAGTCATTTAAATTAGAATCAAAATGTACAATAATATTCTAAATAGTGCAATTAAAATTTATACATAAACTCAAAAAATCGAATCGACTCGAACTCTCAAAAACAGACTCAAATCGAAAAATTTCAAAAATAGTTTCAAATTGTAAAATATATTAACTCAACTCGAATAACTCAAAAATTTTTGACTCGATTCGACTCGACTTGATTTGCCCAAACGCTCACCCCTAGCAGGAGGAACGCTAATTCCATTGTTGATTTTGACATTTAGGGTTTAAATCGTGGAAGAAAACCAACAAGCAGTCGATGGTTTAAAGGCAAATTATAAGATAAGCTACGCTGATAATAACCGAACTATTACTACTTTTTTATTTTAGCCGCCTTACTTATTTCTTCCTTATATATATGTCGCGACCGTTTTAAGATCGGGACGCGTGGAAAATGGTTTAACGAGTTGATTTTGAAAAATCCGAATTTTGTCGCTTTTAATCTTGAAAAACCTAAATTTTAAAAAACGTATATAATTTAATTTAAAAATTGATTTGGAGTCGCCACTGGCCATTTTGGTAGGCCAGACACCACAAAACAAACCAGAGATTTATTTAAAAATATTTGGGCTCGGGAGTCGGTTACGTGTAAGGACGACCCTTACAAACGCTCAAAATTGGTACCTTATTAATTACACATGGCTTTTCGGTATTTTGAATATAGACATTAATTTAATTCTTCGTTATTAACTAAACATTGCTTGAATTGAGGATATCCTTTTAAATAAGAAAATATATCTCTTTTAAACTCGGGCTTGAATAAGACGTCTTTTAGATAGGAAACCTCACCCAAATTTAAAGAAATATAAATTCCGCCTCAAAAGTTTAAATGCATGACCATTTATTATCTTGTTCATTTTAAGCTCTAACCTAGAAAGACTTCATTAATTAAATATTAAAACTCTATTAAATTATTAATTTCACCAAGTGTATGATAACATCCGAATGCTCGAACACTACCATCTTGTCACTTAACAAAATTTAATAATATTACTAATATCACTAATTATTAGGCTAATCAATTTTATTTAATTCTAAACCTAAATCAATGAGTCAATTTTCTAAGTTTTGATAGCACATCAAAACGATACCAAGGTACGCTCTTTAGGTCAACGTCATGGTACGTCAAAACACCGACCGTTTAGTGTATCTAAGGTATATGATTAAAATGCTATCGTTACTAAATTATCTCCCCTAATTAATTATTTAATTAAAATGATTAATCCTAAAAAGGCTCTAATTAAATTATCTATGTATAATTTAAATGTTATCATAAATAAATATTCTATATGAATTTAAAATATGCATAGTTTAAAAAAATAATTAAAAATATTAAATAAAGATAAAAGAGGCCAAATTATTCCAAATTAAAAGAATAATAAGGACTAAATCTCAATATTAAATACGGTAAAGAGATCTAACCTTAATTTGACCCTAATTGACCTTTAGCAATCACCCACGTTTTTAGGCTTAGCAAATCCAAGTCCTTGGAGTTCAACAACGAATAGTCTCCCTCAAACTGCTCCAACTCCGATCCATCCACGTACGTTAGAACCTCTCTCACGTTCATGCTTTCACTGCCACTACCATGATGATGATAGTCTCCAAAAAAATATCCTCTTTCCTTCACCCCGTGCATATTTAAGTATTAATATTTTGACTTTCTTCTCCGACCCTGGGGTTTTGCTTTTTCTTGGGTCTCTAGCAACTGTTTTACCAGGGATAGGTGAAAAATTCCTCAGTTCATACCGCAAGCAAATATTTATCCATCGGAGATACACCAATTCTTCAATATCACCACATCTGTCTTCTTGGAGCTGTTCAATTTGCTTCTTCAAGTCTTCATTTTCTTGCCTCAAACGCTCTTGAATTTTGTTTATTGCTACTGACTGAGTGGCAGCATGGATGCCATGTGAACCATCCTGTGATTGCACCCTGAACTTTTTGGAACCTGGTTCTCTAATTTAATATTAAGAACATCCATGTTGCAGATACTGCCCTCGGTTGTAACATCTTGTGCTATGGCTTCGAAAATAGCCTTAAAGAAAGCAACTTGTGGGACAGAATATTTGTTTCCAAGCTTTGATTGTTCATCGGAAACATTATTAACAACTCCATAGTAAACTCGACCATCATATGGATCTCTACAGGCTTGGGTTTAGGTTGGTGATGGTAGTGAAATTGAGTGGAACTCCTTCTCCGTTAGAGAGCCATATTCTAGAAGCGATTGAATGAGCGTGTGGTGCTTCCAACTTAGCACCGCCATGGTCAGTTGGTTTCCCCCTTCCAACCATGGCAAAAAAATATGGCTTTTTACCGCCTTTGCTTCTTTCTGTCATCTCAAGTTTTTTTTGGTCCTCCCTCCATAGAACCGTGCTCTGGAGAGAAAAAGGAAATGGGGCCTCCCACCTCCAAAATCATGCCGAAGTCCCCCCATTTGATCTAAAGACTCTCCTTTTAAAGGATTTCAGTTCAACAATCCTAACTCAAATCAAACTCCACAAATCCCTCAAATCTCTCCACTAACCAAATCAAATCCTAAAATCTCTCAACTCTCCCAACTCCCCTTATTTTCTGTTTTTTATTTATTTTTTATATTTTTATATTTTTTATTATTATTTTTTTATTTTCTTTTATTTAAAATTCGTGTATAACAGCTGCCCTTCTTTGCTCAATGCTGCAAAGCAGGAGATGGGCAAAGACTGAAAAACACGAATTTTGTTTAATCCTTTTGGCCGAAGCTTGAAGTTGTTCTTCTTATTACGAATTTGTTCAAGTAAAAACTGTGACGTAACTCGAGGTTGTTCTTCTTGTTCTAAAATTCCTCGTCTCTGGGATATCTAGAGCTGTTCTTTTTAGTCCGAAATTCTCCAGAGTCTGAAGTTGTTCTTCTTATTACGAAATTCTTCAGATAAAATCCTTCAAACTTATCAAGTGATGGAGCTCGAGACTGTTCTTCTTATTAAGAAATTCCTCGTCTCCGGAAGATCTGGAGCTGTTCTTCTTATTATGAAATTCTCCAGATAAAAATGGCGAAATCCGAGACTGTTCTTCTTATTACGAAATTCCTCACATCTCATGAAATTTAGAGTTGTTCTTCTTATTACGAAATTCTCCAAACTTATCGAGTGATGGAGCTCAAGGTTGTTCTTATTATTACGAAATTCCTCGTCTCCGGAAGATCTGGAGCTGTTCTTCTTATTATGAAATTCTCCAGATAAAAGTGGCGAAATCCAAGGCTGTTCTTCTTATTATGAAATTCCTCGCATCTCATGAAATTTAGAGTTGTTCTTCTTATTACGAAATTCTCCAAACTTATCGAGTGATGGAGCTCGAGGTTGTTCTTATTATTACGAAATTTCTCGTCTCTGGGAGATCTGAAGTTGTTCTTCTTATTACGAAATTCTCCAGATAAAAGTGGTAGAATCCGAGGCTGTTCTTCTTATTATGAAATTTCTCGTATCTCATGGAATTTGGAGTTGTTCTTCTTATTACAAAATTTTCCAAACTCGTCAAGTGATGAAGCTCGAGGTTGTTCTTCTTATTACGAAATTCCTCGTCTCTGGGAGATCTGGAGTTGTTCTTCTTATTACGAAATTCTCTAGATGAAAGTGTTGAAGCTTGAGTCTGTTCTTCTTATTACGAAATTCCTTATGTTACACCATTTCTTTCGGGACTCGCGCCAAGAAGGCTGTCAATAATAGTGTTTTAATCGAGACTCACGCCGAGAAGGCTGCCAGTTTCTGTTTGTTGTTGTGTGATTTCTTTTTCATTGATTCTTGAATCATTTCTCTGCAAAAAGAGAAGTCATCAATTAATACAAATTCAACATGAATTAAATTGAAAGAATTTATATTTTCATTTGGTATCGTCATCGCTTCCCTGTTCAAGATTAAACATTTTCTCGTCTGAATCTATTGTTGGTTTAACTCGATTGATGTTGCTCAATGTTTTATTTCCCTATCATGGAACTCATGCTCTATTCTCCTTATGCACGAATAGATATGTAGGTTCTATTCTCCAAGTGCTCGAATAGATAAGCAGGTTCAAAAAAGGATTCCATTCTCCGTATACACGAATGGATATACAGTTTCTATTCTCCAAGTGCTCGAATAGATAAGCAGGTTCTATTCTCCAAGTGCTCGAATAGATAAGCAGGTTCTATTCTCCAAGTGCTCGAATAGATAATCATGTTTTATTCTCCAAGTGCTCAAATAGATAAGCAGATTCTGTTCTCCAAGTACTCGAATAGATAAGCATTTTCAAAAAAGGTTCCATTCTCCGTATGCCCGAATGTATATGCAGGTTCTATTCTCCAAGTGCTCGAATAGATAAGCATATTTGGTAAACAATTGGTCTTTGTTGACCTTCTAAAATGTTTTTTCTCGAATTTTCTTCCTCTGAAATCTTTGTTTGTCCTGATTTGGATTGCTTTGTTGATCTTGTAAATTCCTATTAAAATTAACAAAAAAATATCTTGAATGCATGAGTTAACATGTTTTACCATGTGGAGGCCTAACCATATGATGCATGAATGTTAATTGAAGACCACTTGGGTAAACTTTCAGCTTCAATGAAAGCTCATAACTTCTTGCTTTATCTCCCGACATATTTTCTTTGACTGATATAGAAATTCATCTCAAACTCAGGTTCAATTTTTAAGATCTTTGCTTTTTGCTCTAAAGCGTCTTTTCAGGTTTTCACTTTAGATTTTTTCTTTCTTTCCTTTCTTCTTGTCTTTTTCCACATTTTCTTTTCTTTTTCTTTTTTTTTCTCTCTTTTTGCAACAAATGAAGTCTGTCACGATCTTAATGACATTTGTTCTTATCTTTCATAGATTTAACATATTCTTTTCTTTGTATTTTCAACCTCTGAAAACCAGGGAAGATCTATTCTGGGGAAAGTTATTCTCTGCTCTTAAGGAATTCACCATTTCCATTCAGTTTTTGAATTTATCATGATAGTATGTTCTTCTGACACACTTTTGTAGCATTGCCCCCACTCGAACATGAGCATAATTGTCTTATTTTCTCATTCTGATATTCACCCCATATAGATTTTTTGTCTTGTGATATCAAAATTGTAACAATTTCCACACATTGATGAATTGATCCGGCTATATTTTGCCCCAAATAATGGTCATTGCTGTAACGACCCAGATCGGATCCGAGTGTCGGGTTAACCCGAGAGTTATGAGTTTCAGTTTTGGTCCCGAGTTTAGTGGTTTTGGGCCTCGGGTTTGTGTTGTTGGGTCGGTTGTTGGGCCTTTGACTTGTTGGACTTGAGTGTTGTTGGGTTAGAGTGATTTTAGTAAGGAGCTTTTGGTTTTTTTTCTTTATGGAAGAGAAGGGAAAAGGGGAATGATGTGTGTGTGCTGCAGAGGGTGTAAGAGAGTGAGGTCAAAAGGAAAGCTTTTCTCTTCATCTTCTTCATCTCACCCTAGGAGAAAAGTGAAAAGGTTTGATCTTTGTGGGATAGTTTGAGAATCACGTTTTAGTGAAAGAAAGTAAATTGTTGAGTGGTTAAAGATCTATCCAAAGAGGTAAGAATGTGTTGGTTTGGTGAGGATGGGGGTTTATGAGTTGGGTTGAGAGGAAAAACGGGAATGAGGTTTTAAGGGTCTAAATCTCAGTTTCTTGAGTCATTTTTTGTTCCAAGAATCTCCTCAAATGGTGGCTAATGGTTAAGTGTCTTCCTCTTGTAAAGAAACAAGTTGGAACACCATCTTCAAGCTTGGGAAAGGAGAAAGCTTAAGTGGGAGGGAAGAGTTCGTTTTTGCTGTTGCTTGCTTGAGGTTGGTACTCCCAACTCTTCTAATCATCATACATTTCATGGTAGTTAGCATACATGTAGGTTTTGTGCATGGATGCTTGGTTTATGCTTTAGGTGTTTTAACGGTGAAATCCGTATTAATGTGATTAAAGGTTGGAAATTGGTGTCAAAATACTCTAAACATCATTAATATTGAGTAGGAACACTTTAGGATCGTTTAGATTGAGTTTGGGGTTGAAAATCTAGAATTTCTAAGTGTAAAACCGTCCTTAGTGCAGGGGGTATCGATACCGGTAGCGTATCGATACCCATGAGTATATTTTGGCTTGTTGCCTAAAGGTATCGAACCATGGTTCGATACCAAGGATTCCAGAAACTTTTGGTATCGATACTTGTATCGAAACGGGTCCTCCCCTTTCTGTTGACTTTTGAAGCTGGTCAATGTTATCGATACTTGTTTTGATACCGAGGATTCCAAAAACTTTTGGTATCGATATCAGTATCGAAACAGGTTCTTCCCTTTTTGTTGACTTTTGAAGTTGGTCAACAGTATCGATACCAGTATCGATACCTGTATGTTTCGATACCCTCTTTGGGTGGGTATCGATACAGGGTGTTCCGATACCCTACTTAAGGGTATCGATACCCCTGTGTGTTTTGGATAAGTTGGGTAGAATTTAAGGCTTCAGTGATCTTAATAAATAAATACTCTAATCTAAAAGCTATGAAATGAATTGTCGAACTAAGGTTGAGGTTATAACTCCGAAAGACTAAATGAGATAAGACTTTAATATACCTTGTTGTGATGAGATCCTAGGTGGATCGTTTGTGTGGTCGAGTCTTTGTATGTTGGAATCCGGATATCCATAAGTGTTACAACATGTTGAAGGCCATCCGATGTAACATGCCAGGTGATGATTGAAGACTATTATTTTGAGTGTTAGGCGGCCTCACTCGAAGATGTTCGATGTAACATTCCGAGCATAGGGTTGGTTGGGTGGCCTCCACCCTTTCCGAACATTGGGAGGCCTCGTTCGAAGATGTCCGATGTAACATTTCGGGCATAGGATTTGAGGGCGGCCTCAATCCTTAGTGTAGGATCCCGATATTGTGTGGACGCGGGCCTCACTCTTGTGTGTTGACTTAATTGATTTGTATATGCTGTGTACGATAATATACATTTCATTATGCCATGTGATAGGCGAGCATACTAGATCATTATATCATGCACGAGATTTATATGTCATGCTTCACTGCTTTTGATATGCATGATGTTGGCCGAGTTTGGCGTATCCACTGAGCTTGTGTGGCTCAGCGTTCGAAATCTGTTTTCGTGCGTAGGTTAAGTGAAGCAGGTCCCGTGGAGCACCATCAAGGTTTGGATTTCAGTATCGACTTTATGTCAGGGTACAGTGATAGATGTAGTGGGCTATTACTTTGTCAAACCTATATGTATTTTTGTAACTCTGTCATTTTAATTGAGTCAAATGTTTTAAATGGGTTGTAGTAATTTGGAGCTCCGATCATTTTAAACTATTTGAGCTTTTGTTTTAAGTTAAATTGATTTTATGGATCATATTTAAACTTGAATTGACTTTATTATTGGACTTTTGAAGGAAATTTTAAAATACGGGTTTTGGGCCGAAGGCCCAATGTGACATCCGGGTCGGGGTGTTACATTTAGTGGTATCAGAGCCGAGGTTGAGTCGGTTCTAGGAGTCCCCGGGGGAGTCCAATGTATTGTATAGGTGTTAAACAAGTATAGCCCACGAGTCAATAACGTACTTTTCTTAAAGCTGAAATTTCGATGGTGTAATCCTGCTTGTTGTTGTTGTTGTGTGTGCATGGTGTGGACGAGTCTGAGTGAGAGGTTAGGCAAAGGGCGAATTATTTTGCTCATTTGCACCGTGCTTTGGATCGGATAGCGAAGGCTATTCCGAGGTATGCACCTACCCCAAGTGAGGCACCTATCGAGAGGGTTCGCAAGTAGGATGCTACAGATTTCTTGTGTTCTGGCTAAGATAATCTTGTGAGAGTGGATCAGTGGCTTCATGATACTTGTTGGATTATGAGACAGATAAGGTTGAGACCAGAGGATGAACTGACATGTGTATTGTCGCCTCTGAAGGGTAATGCGAGAGAGTGTTGGGGAAACAGTTGAAATGGAGTAGTATTCCGATCAGCCGATATGGGACGACTTTCTGGATGAGCTTGAGAAAAAGTATGTGGGCGAGATTCACATCAGTCGGTTGAGAGATCAGTTACCCTTCTTGTGCAAGGTAATAGTACGGTTTTTGAGTATGAGTAGAAGTTCCTACAGCTGAGTAGATATATACCCGAGTTGATAGCTACCGAGAAGATGAAGTGTAAAAGGTTTCTGAGAGGTTTGAGGGAAGAGATCCGGACCTATTTGACAGCTAACCCACCGATAATGTTTTCTGAATGAGCATGCTAGGATGTTGGATATACCTTGTGAGACACTAGATATAGGTGTTAGTGTTGCTAATTCTTCAGAGATACTGCAATGGTCAGAAAGAGGTATAGACGATGTCCGTTGATAGTTTAGAGGTATGTGTTCCCAGTTGATATGATGGACTTGTCATTTTACGGTCGTGATGTGATTTTTGATATGGATTGACTGACAGAGCATAGGGCTAGAATAGACTTTGAGACCAAGAGGATTTATTTGAGGCTAGCAGAAGACTATGAGATTGTGATTGTGAGTGAGAATGTGAAATTCTTATTGAATGTTGTTTCAACTCTAGAGGCTCATAGGTTAGTTGAGTTGAGCTGTGAGGCATACCTAACATATTTGATGAATCCGAACATGAATAAAGTTAGACCGCAGGATATCAGAACAATGTGATTTTCTTTCGAGTGTGTCTCCAAAAGAGTTGTCTGGTTTACCATATAACAAAAAGATTGAGTTTCCATAAAGGTGTGTTTAGATTCTACTTCTTTTTCAATTGCTCCGTATCGTATGGCACCGAAAGAACTGAAAGAGTTGAAGACTCAGTTGCAAGAACTATTAGATATAGGTTTTTATCCGATCGAGTTCTTCGCCTTAAGGCACACCCGCATTGCTTATGAAGAAGAAAGATGATAGTATGAGGATGTGCATCGACTATATACAGTTGAGCCAGTTGACAGCGAAGAATCGATATCCACTATCGAGAATTGATGATATGTTTGATCAGCTTAGAGGTTCCACCGTGTTCTCCAAGATAGTCTTGAGATCATAGTATTATCAGTTGAAGGTAAAAGAAGTCGATGTGCTAAAGATAGTTTTTCGTATAAGGTATGGTCACTATGAGTTTCTAGTTATGCCTTTCGGGTTGGCTCGTGCACCAGTTGTTTTTCAGGGACATAGTAAACAAAATTTTCTGCGAGCACTTGTATCAGTTTGTAGTTATGTTCATTGATGACATATTAGTGTACTCACGTACTGAGGAAAACCCTGACAGAAACTTGAGGTTAGAGAAGTTTTCTCAAGACATGTAGTGTCAGCTGAAGGGATTAAAGTAGATCCTAAGAAGATCGAAGTATTGTGAGTTGGAAGCAGCCGAAGTTCGTCATGGAGATTCGTAACTTCCTAGGCTTAGTAGGTTACTATAGGAGGTTTATGAATGTATTTTTAAAGATAGTGGTTCCTTTGACTAAATTACTTTAGAAGAATGTTCAGTTTGAGTGGTCAGATGCAAGACAACAAGCCTTTGAGAAACTGAAAAAAAGGTTTTGACAGATGTGCTGATTTTGATACGGCTAGGGTTAGGGAAAGAGTATATGATCTACAGTGATGCTTCGTATGTAGGGCTAGGTTGTGCGTATATAAAAGACGAAAGAGTTATAGCTTACGCTTTGAGACATTTGAAGAACCATGAGCGCAATTATTCGACCCATGATATAGAACTAGCCGCAATTGTGGTTGCCTTGAAGATTTGAGGCATTAGTTGTATGGTGAAAGATGCACAGTGTACACAGGTCACAAGAATTGAAGTATCTGATGACATAGAAAGAGTTGAATCCGAGGCAGAATAGATGACTTGAATCATTGAAGGACTATGACCTCAATCATTCGGGTAAATTCAACATACTGACAGATGTTCTGAATAGGAAAGAAGTCGTTGAGTTGAGAGTTATGTTTGCTAGATTGAACTTATCAGATGATGATGGCTTGGTAGCCGAGCTTCAGGTTAGAACTACTTTGAGTCAGTTGGTTAGAGAGAAACAGTTATCAGATGGATCTTTGGTACCTCACGTACAAGATATAATCGAAGGATGATCTACAGAGTACAGTTCAGAGATAATGGTGTATTGTGTTTCAGAGACAGAGTGGTTATGTTGAATGACAGTGATTGAAGATGTATGATTTTGACAAAAACATACAATAGTCTTTTTGCTACACGTTCGGGTAGTACGAAGATATACCGTGATTTGTAGGATGAATATTTCTGGCTTGGTCTGATGAGAGATGTTACCGACTATATGAGTAAGTGTATGGATTGTCAAAGAGTTAAAGCAGAATATTAGTTTTCGTTTGGTTTGTTACAGCCGTTGGAGATTCCGAATGGAAAACGGGAAGTGGGAAAAACATCGCCAAAGATTTTGTATCTGGTTTGCCGTTGACCCCTTCGAAGAAGAACTCAATTTGGGTTATAGTTGATCGTTCCATGAAGTGTGCTCACCTTGTTAGAGTATGCCCAAAGACCAATCATATGATGATTGTATGGATACATTCATTTACCAATTTTATTGAATAAAGGCATTGCCATTGTTGTTTTCAGATATATGTGTCACATAAACTGAGAAACAATAAGGTCCATATAATAATATATGTATTATTATTAAAAGATCCTTAGTCAAGTATTATTATGGGTATGGTCAATAATAATACGCTTAAGACTAACATGTTATAAATTGATGACAATGAGTTGTCATTGACATAGAGATGTCAGAATTAATACATGAATATATTAGTAGAGAATAATATATTGGATTGACCCACTATGAGCATATATCTTGGATTATTATGTGATGATCACGATATTGCTCATAGTGACAACTATATGTATAATCCTTAGACTTGAGATTATTACTATCTCAACATATGTTGTTTTATGTTTTGATGCAGTTAAATGTGTTTCGTAATTAGTGACGCTATAAAAAACTAACATTGGACATATTACAATATATGTAGGGAGATGTGAATAATCAAGATAGGATTTGTCCTTCCTACATAATAGGAAAATATATCAAAGGCCACTTGATTGAGTGAGACTAAAAATGCATGGCCATGCTTGAATATGTTGATATGAGATATCACAAATTATTCATTAATAGTAGTCCACTCTAGATATCAAGAAACACTAATAATATGCTATACAAGTGTGACTATTTCAAGACTTGTGCCTATTAATGATATAAAAGGACAAAAAGGATATAATACATTAAAAGAGTTGGTCATGGACATGATACATCGAATCATAATCTCTTGTAACTTAGATGAAAATGATATATTGCTAGATGTCACTTATTATTTTTAATATTAGAATTATTCTAATATTATTACTAACGTTACAATGAGCCTACAGGGTCACACCAAATGGTTGAAACAGAGCAAAAATATATAAGTATAAATAGATTATATTTAATCCCGAATTTTAAATAAAGAATATAATTAAAGTAATTATATCCCTTTTAAATTCGAATTAAATATAGATTCTGATATTTAAGGAATTAATTAAAGTAATTATTTCCTATAAACCAAATCAGAATCAAACTCTTATACCTAGGGTTACACCTATATAAAGGATCAATTGGTCTAGCAGCCAAGATAGAGAATTCCGAATTCCAAACCCTAGAATCACGAGAAACAGTTTTTTTGAGATTTGCTCTCTTAACCGGGTGAACTGAGTAGAGGCCGAGACGATATTCGTGGAGGCTAAAGATTCGAATTATCGAACAATCGTGATTATCACAAATCTAGTTGTTATTTTTGCTGCTTATCAAGGAACCCAATGTAAGTTATCGTATCTCTTCCTCTCGATTTCGGATTAAACATACATGGATCACTGGAAAGACCATCGTAATTTTATTCCGCTGCGCCATGGGGTGTGCCGGCAGTCCCAACAGTGGTATCAGAGTCACTTGTACGATCCGTAATCGGGTTAAATACTTGGGTGATGCGATATGTATGAGATGCGTAATTTGTTTTACTATATCGGCGATATAAAATTTGATATTGCTTGTTGATTAGGGATACGATTAATATGTTAATCTGTTAATTATAATCGCCATGTTGCTACAAGGGTTTTTCAATAATCATATGTCAATCGTTGACATAGTGATCGACGAAAGTGCGATAGCAGATCTCATCAAGGAAAAAGGAATAATTGTTATTCCGATATGAAAAAATCTAAGGGATTTTAAAAATCCCGAAAACACGATTTTGTTGATAAATCTTATCAAATCGTGATGTTTTTCATAGAAAAATACTCGTTATTTTTCAAAATTTCCCTCCACGGCCGCAAGGGGTTTCGCCCCTTGACCCCTTCGTAGGCAACATAGATTGTAGGCCCATATTGGTAATATTAACGATTTCGTGATAGTATTTGTTTGCTTTACACAGTGTTTGACATGCATGGTTATAGCCCTTGCTTTTACAATAGTTGTAAATTTTAAATACGGCCTGCGTGTCGTGCCTTTCTATATCTCTGTTGTACCTCTCTTCTCATCTTACTCCCTCGTATGTAAAACGAGTTTATATGATTGTAATCTTATTCCAAGAAGCAATCGAAACGTTTGGACCAAAGGCGAGAAGATGTTTGAGAATCAGTTTTAGTATAAAATTAGGGATTTTAAGGTTCTCCCATTGGCTTGGGATGAGCCACCTTAGTTCTTTATTTTGGGTTATAACCAAACCTTTTATTTTATATCTATCATGTATGTGATGCAATGTATGATATATATCTTTTACTCGCATATATTGATAAGATCAATAAGGGCCAAATTAAAAAAAAAAGGTAACGATGAGATATTAAATGTTTTCCCTCAAATTAATATAAGTTAAAATTAGCCGTCCAATATTTGCCCTCGTTAAGGCCTTGATCGATCTTATGTGGGTTTTGCCAAAGCACTAACACATAAGTCCATCTTGGTTAAACGCGAAGAATAAACAAGTGATATTCGTCGGTCGAAATATTGGTAATAACTTAGTTAGGTTGTTCTAATAGGATTAGAAACCTAAAGGCTAAGTATTTGGTTAAGTCATGAGATGACTGAACAAGAGTTGTTCACCAAATAGAGGAGTTACATGAGATGTAATTAGTAAAGGGTTACTTACCTAAATAACCTCTATCCTAAAAGAAAAGCCAAAGCTAATTTAGGAAATTGGTGAATTATGGATCCTCACTCACTAGAAAAATTTTCGTCAAATTTTTCTGAAATTAAAAATGAGAGGGGTTTTTAATTTTGAATGAAATAGTGGGAGTATTTTATAAACAAAGTCCTATTTATAATATTTCAAATCAGTAAATTCATATTATGTATTTCCATTATTGTAGATCTAAATGGCAAACAATACTATATCATTGCGATCACTCCTTGAGAAGGAGAAACTTAATGGCATAAACTTCCTTGATTGGTTCCGTAATTTGAGAATTGTTCTCAAACAGGAAAGAAAGGAATATGTCATTGAAGAACCCGTTCCAGATGAATCGGCAACTAATGCTTCTAGAGTTGACAAAGACAAGTTTAAGAAACATATGGATGACATGTTAGATGTCGGATGTCTTATGCTTGCTACCATGACTCCTGATCTTCAGAAGCAACATGAGGACATGGTTGCATATGATA
Organism: Abelmoschus esculentus; assembly: GCA_035048815.1. Classification (NCBI taxonomy): domain Eukaryota; kingdom Viridiplantae; phylum Streptophyta; class Magnoliopsida; order Malvales; family Malvaceae; genus Abelmoschus; species Abelmoschus esculentus. The sequence goes on along the minus strand of JAUCBN010000007.1, from coordinate 10,728,165 downwards.
TGATTCAAAACCTCAAAGAAATATATGAGGAGCAAGCACGTCAAGAGAGGTATGAGACCTCTAAAGCTCTATTTCAGTGCAAAATGGTACATGGGTCTCCTGTAGGAGCTCATGTCATTAAGATGATAGGCTATATCCAAACGTTGGAAAAGATAGGTTTTCCTCTCAAGGATGAATTGGCTATTGATGTTATTCTACAATCGTTGCTGAATAGCTTCAATCAATTTGTCCTTAATTTCAACATGAATGAAATTAACAAAACTTTGCCACAGTTACTTGGCATGTTATGAACTGCTGAGAAAAATATGTCTAAAGGTGGACCTAAGCCCATTCTAATGGTCCGCAAGGACAAAGGAAAGGGAAAGACAGTGGCAAAGTACAAGGGTAAAGGTAAGCCTATACCCAAAGGACATGATGCATTGAAACCCAAAGGGGGAGTTAGCAAGGAAGGAAAATGTTTCCACTGCAATAAGACCAGACACTGGAAAAGAAATTGCCCCATTTACCTTGAAGAGGTCAAGAAGGCAAAAGCAGATGGTGCATCTACTTCAGGTATTTATGTTATCGATATGAATCTGTCAACATCTTCTTCTTGGGTATTAGATACCGGTTGTGGTTCTCACATCTGTACTTATGTACAGGGACTGCAAAAGAGAAGAAATCTAGCTAAGGGAGACGTGGACCTACGAGTGAGAAATGGAGCAAGAGTTGCTGCATTAGCTATAGGGACATACGTTTTATCTTTACCTAGTGGACTTGATTTACATTTAGAAGATTGTTATTTTGTGCCTAGTTTGACTAAAAACATTATTTCTATTTCTTGTTTGGACAAGATTGGATTTGAGATTATTATTAAGAATAATTGTTGTTCTTTTTATCTCGATAATGTTTTTTATGGTTCAGCACAATTGGTTAATGGCTTATATATTTTAAATCTAGAAAATGCCATTTATAACATAAATACCAAAAGATCAAAAACAAATGACTCAAATCAAACTTATCTCTGGCATTGTCGCTTAGGCCATATAAGTGAGAAACGCATATCAAGACTCCATAAAGATGGATTCTTAGATTCATTTGTTTTCGAACGATTGGATGTATGTGAATCTTGCTTATTAGGAAAAATGACTAAGGCTCCTTTTAATGGTAAAAGTGAGCGAGCAAGTGATTTATTGGGATTAATACATAGTGATGTATGTGGACCAATGAGCACACAAGCTAGAGGTGGATTTCAGTACTTCATCACTTTCACTGATGACTTCAGTCGATATGGTTACATTTACCTTATGCGCCATAAATCTGAGGCTATCGAAAAATTTAAAGAATTCAAGAATGAAGTACAAAATCAACTAGGAAAGAGTATTAAAGCACTTTGATCAGATCGAGGTGGAGAATACTTAAGCATAGAATTTGATAAACTCCTTAAAGAATGTGGGATTGTCTCACAACTTACTCCACCAGGTACACCACAGTGGAATGGAGTTTCTGAGAGGAGAAATCGAACTTTGTTAGACATGGTTCGATCAATGATGAGTCATAGTGATCTTCCGACTTCTTTCTGGGGACATGCACTAGAAACAGTTGCTTTCACTTTAAATCGTGTTCCGTCTAAATCTGTTCAAAAGACACTATATGAGATATGAACTGGAAAACGTCCTAGTATGTCTTTTATGAAGATTTGGGGTTGCGAAGCATATGTCAAACATCAGATGTCTAAAAAGCTCGAACCCAAATCTCATAAGTGTAATTTTGTTGGATATCCCAAAGAAACTAAGGGATATCATTTCTTTAACCCCAAAGAGAACAAAGTGTTTGTTGCTCGAACAGGAGTTTTTCTCGAAAGAGAATTTCTTAATAAGAAAAGAAAGGATAGAGACATTGAACTTGGAGAAGTTCAAGAACAATAATTCATTGAACCTGAGATTGAACATGTTCCACAAATTGTTGAGGAACAGTCAACAGATTTAGAAACACAACCACTGCGTAGGTCCACAAGAGAATGCCATGCACCTAAGAGATATGGATTTCTCATTACCACGCATGGAGATGTTCTCATTATGGATCAGGATGAGCCAAGAACTTATCAAGAGGCAATATCGAGCCCAGACTCTGAGAAATGGCTTGAGGCCATGAAATCTAAGATGGAATCCATGTCAGTCAACCAAGTATGGACTTTGGTTGAATCACCTGAAGGGGTAAAACCTATAGGGTGTAAATGGGTTTTCAAGAAGAAAACCGACATGGATGGAAATGTACAAACATACAAGGGGTGACTAGTTGCTAAAGGTTTTCGACAAGTTCATGGTATTGACTATGACGAAACTTTCTCCCATGTAGCTATGTTTAAATCCATCCGGATCTTGCTTGCTATAGCTGCGTTCCATGATTATGAAATTTGGCAAATGGAAGTCAAAACCGCTTTCCTTAATGGAAAACTTGAAGAGGATGTGTATATGACACGACCAGAAGGTTTTGTCGCTCCAGGAAATGCTGGAAAGGTTTGTAAGCTACAAAGGTCCATTTATGGACTAAAGCAAGCTTCTCGAAGTTGGAATCTTCGTTTCAATGATGCAATCAAAGAGTTTGGTTTTATCAAGAACGAAGATGAGCCTTGTGTTTACAAAAAGACTAGTGGGAGCATTGTTTCTTTCCTAATCTTGTATGTAGATGACATACTTCTTATAGGAAACGACATACCTACCTTACAGTCAGTTAAGACTTGGTTAAGTAGTTGTTTCTCAATGAAAGATTTGGGTGAGGCAGCATATATCTTAGGGGTTAAGATCTATAAAGATAGATCTAGACGACTTCTAGGTCTGAGTCAAAGTACATATATAGACAAAGTTCTAAAGAGATTCAGGATGGAAGAATCCAAGAAAGGATTCTTACCTATGAGACATGGTATATCTCTTTCGAAAGAAATGTGTCCTTCAACTCCACAAGAAAGAGAACGAATGAGTAAGATTCCATATACTTTGGCTATTGGTTCTATCATGTATGCCATGATATGTACTCGACCAGATGTATCGTATGCCTTAAGCATGACAAGTCGATATCAGGTAAACCCTGGTGAAAGTCACTAAGTAGCAGTCAAAAACATCCTTAAGTACTTGAGAAGAACTAAGGATACATTTCTTGTCTATGGAGGCAAAGAAGAGCTTAGTATAAAAGGTTATACTGATGCTAGTTTCCAAACAGATAAGGATGACTCAAGATCGCAATCTGGATTTGTGTTTTGCCTTAACGAAGGTTCTGTAAGTTGGAAAAGTTCTAAGCAAGATACAGTAGCTGATTCTACGACAGAGGCTGAGTATATTGCAACCAGTAAAGCAGCAAAGGAAGCTGTTTGGATCAAAAAGTTCATATCCAATCTAGGGGTTGTTACAAGCATATTAGATGCTATAGAACTCCGTTGTGACAACAATGGAGCCATTGCACAAGCAAAGGAACCCAGATCTTATCAACGATCCAAACATATTCTTAGACGCTTCCATCTCATTAGAGAGATCATAGATCGAGGAGATGTAGAGATATGTAAAGTACACACGGATGATAACATTGTTGATCCCTTAACGAAGCCTCTAACACAACAGAAGCATGATCGTCACAGAGAGTCACTCGGTATTAGATATGTGAGTGATTGGTCTTAGTGCTAGTGGGAGATTGGTAGAATATGCCCAAAGACCAATCATATGATGATTATATGGATACTTTCATTTACCAATTTTATTGAATAAAGGCATTGTCATTGTTGTTTTTAGATATATGTGTCACATACATTGAGAAATAATAAGGTTCATATAATAATATATGTATTATTATTAAAAGATCCTTAGTCAAGTATTATTATGGGTATGGACAATAATAATATGCTTAAGACTAACATGTGATAAATTGATGACAATGAGTTGTCATTGACATAGAGATGTCAGAATTAATACATGAATATATTAGTAGAGAATAATATATTGGATTGACCCACTATGAGCATATATCTTGGATTATTATGTGACGGTCACGATATTGCTCATAGTGACAACTATATGTATAATCCTTAGACTTGAGATTATTACTATCTCAACATATGTTTTTTTATGTTTTGATGTAGTTAAATGTGTTTTGTAATTAGTTACACTATAAAAAACTGACATTGGACATATTACAATATATGTAGTGAGATGTGAATAATCAAGATAGGATTTGTCCTTCCTACATAATAGGAAAATATATCAAAGGCCACTTGATTGAGTAAGACTAAAAATGCATGGTCATGCTTGAATATGTTGATATGAGATATCACAAATTATTCATTAATAGTAGTCCACTCTAGATATCAAGAAACACTAATAATAGGCTATACAAGTGTGACTATTCCAAGACTTATGCCTATTAAAGATATAAAAGGACAAAAGGATATAATACATTAAAAGAGTTGGTCATGGACATGATACATCGAATCATGATCTCTTGTAACTTAGATGACAATGATATATTGCTAGATGTCACTTATTATTTTTAATATTAGAATTGTTCTAATATTATTACTAACGTTACAATGAGCCCACAAGGTCACACCAAATGGTTGAAATAGAGCAAAAATATATAAGTATAAGTAGATTATATTTAATCCCGAATTTTAAATAAAGAATATAATTAAAGTAATTATATCCCTTTTAAATTCGAATTAAATATAGATTCTGATATTTAAGAAATTAATTAAAGTAATTATTTCCTATAAACCAAATCAGAATCAAACTCTTATACCTAGGTTTACACCTATATAAAGGATCAATTGGTCTAGCAGCCAAGATAGAGAATTCCGAATTCCAAACCCTAGAATCACGAGAAACAATTTTTTCGAGATTTGCTCTCTTAACCGGGTGAACTGAGTAGAGGCTGAGACGATATTCGTGGAGGCTAAAGATTCTAATTGTCGAACAATCGTAATTATCACAAATCTAGTTGTTGTTTTTGCTGCTTATCAAGAAACCCAATGTAAGTCATCGTATCTCTTCCTCTCGATTTCGGATTAAACGTACACGGATCATTGGAAAGACCGTCGTAATTTTGTTCCGCTGCGCCATGGGGTGTGTCGGCGGTTCCAACACACCTTATTGTTATCCTTACGAATTACTCATGAGATAGGTTGGTAGATTTGTACGTCAGTGGGATTGTGAGACTGTATGGTGTGCCGAAATCGATTGTGTCTGATAGATATTTGAGATTCACAGCCAGATTTAGGAGTATTTGCAAAGTGCTTTAGGGTAGCCGTTTGAATTTCAGTACTTCATATCATCCTCAGTTAGATGGGTAGTCAGAGAGAATGAATCAGATTCTTGAGAATACACTACGGTGACGCACCATTGATTTTCAGAATACTTGAGAGAAGCACCTACCGTTGGTTGAGTTTGCGTATAACAACAGTTATCAGTCGAGTATTCAGACGGTTCCGTATGAGTCTTTGAATGGCAGAAAGTACATAACTTGGTTTTGTTGGGTTGAAGCATGTTAGAATTGATATTGATGCCAGTTATGCTTAAGGAGACTACCGAGAAATTGAAGTTGATTGTGATCAGTTAAGGACAGCTTCAGATAGGCAGAAATCATATGCAGATTTGAAACTAACAAAAATAGAGTATGAGGTGGAAGAAAAGTGTTCTTGAAAGTGTCACCGTGAAAAGGGATCATCCGTTTGGAAGGAAAACAAGTAAAGTCCATGGTTTATAGGACCGTATGAGGTTGCTCTTTTTGCACTTGTTTTCCTTAGGTAAATTTCGAGGACGAAATTTTCTTAAAGGAGGGGAGAGTTGTAACGACCCGGATCGGATCTGAGTGTCGGGTTAACCTGAGAGTGAGTTTTTGTTTTGGTCCCGAGTTTAGTGGTTTGGGGCCTCGAGTTTGTGTTGTTGGGTCGGTTGTTGGGCCTTTAACTTGTTGGACTTGAGTGTTGTTGGGTTAGAGTGGTTTTAGTAAGGGGTTTTTGTTCTTTTTTCTTTATGGAAGACAAGAGAAGAGGGGAATGATGTGTGTGCTACAGAGAGTGTAAGAGAGTGAGGTCAAAAGGAAAGCTTTTCTCTTCATCTTCTTTATCTCACCCTAGGAGAAAAGTGAAAAGGTTTGATCTTTGTGGGATAGTTTGAGAATCACGTTTTAGTGCAAGAAAGTAAGTTGTTGAGTGGTTAAAGATCTATCCAAAGAGGTAAGAATGTGTTGGTTTGGTGAGGATGGGGTTTATGAGTTGGGTTGAGAGGAAAAACGGGAATAAGGTTTTAAGGGTCTAAATCTCAATTTCTTGAGTCCTTTTTGTTCCAAGAATCTCCTCAAATGGTGACTAATGGTTAAGTGTCTTCCTCTTGTAGAGAAACAAGTTGGAACACCATCTTCAAGCTTGAGAAAGGAGAAAGCTTAAGTGGGAGGGAAGAGTTCGTTTTTGCTGTTGCTTGCTTGAGGTTGGTACTCCCAACTCATCTAATCATCATGCATTTCATGGTAGTTAGCATACATGTAGGTTTTGTGCATGGATGCTTGGTTTATGCTTTGGGTGTTTTAATGGTGAAATCCGTATTAATGTGATTAAGGGTTGAATATTGGTGTCAAAATACTCTAAACATCATTAATATTAAGTAGGAACACTTTAGGATCGTTTAGATTGAGTTTGGGGTTGAAAATCTAGAATTTCTAAGTGTAAAACCGTCCTTAGTGTAGGGGGTATCGATACTCGGGCTACCGGTATCGATACCCATGAGTATATTTTGGCTTGTTGCCTAAAGGTATCGAACCATGGTTCGATACCAAGGATTCTAGAAACTTTTGGTATCGATACCTGTATCGAAATGGGTCCTCCCCTTTCTGTTGACTTTTGAAGCTGGTCAATGGTATCGATACTTGCTTCGATACCGAGGATTCTAGAAACTTTTGGTATCGATACCAGTATCGAAACAAGTTCTTCCCTTTTTATTGACTTTTGAAGTTGGTCAACGGTATTGATACCTGTGTATTTCGATACCCTCTTTGGGTGGGTATCGATACAGGGTGTTCCGATACCCTACTTAAGGGTATCGATACCCCTGTGTGTTTTGGCTAAGTTGGGTAAAATTTAAGGCTTCAGTGATCTTAATAAATAAATACTTTAATCTAAAAGCTATGAAATGAATTTTCGAACTAAGGTTGAGGTTATAACTCCGAAAGACTAAATGAGATAAGACTTTAATATAACTTGTTGTGATGAGATCCTAGGTGGATCGTTTGTGTGGTCGAGTCTTTGTATGTTAGAATCTGGATATCCATAAGTGTTGCAACACGTTGAAGGCCATCCGATGTAATATGTCGGGTGATGATTGAAGACTATTATTCTGAGTATTGGGTAGTCTCACTCGAAGATGTTCGATGTAACATTCCGAGCATAGGGTTGGTTGAGAGGCCTCCACCCTTTCTGAACGTTGGGCGGCCACGTTCGAAGATGTCCGATGTAACATTCCGGGTATAGGATTTGAGGGCGGCCTCAATCCTGAGTGTAGGATCCCGATGCTGTGTGGACGCGGGCCTCACTCTTGTGTGTTAACTTGATTGATTTGTATATGCTGTGTGCGATAATATACATTTCATTATGCCATGTGATAGGCGAGCATGCTAGATCATCATATCATGCACGAGATTTATATGCCATGCTTCACTGCTTTTGATATGCATGATGTTGGCCGAGTTTGGCGTATCCATTGAGCTTGTGTGGCTCAGCGTTCGAAATCTGTTTTCGTGCGTAGGTTAAGTGAAGCAGGTCCCGTGGAGCACCATCAAGGTTTGGATTTCAGCATCGACTTTATGTCAGGGTACAGTGATAGATGTAGTGGGCTAGTACTTTGTCAAACCTATATGTATTTTTGTAACTCTGTCATTTTAATTGAGTCAAATGTTTTAAATGGGTTGTAGTAATTTGAAGCTCCGGTCATTTTAAACTATTTGGGCTTTTGTTTTAAGTTAAATGGATTTTATGGATCATATTTAGACTTGAATTGACTTTATTATTGGATTTTTGAAGGAAATTTTAAAATACGGGTTTGGGGCCGGAGGCCCAATGTGACATCCGGGTCGGGATGTTACAATTGCTCTCTCTTTGCCCCAAGTTTACTTGCGTCATTTTTGTTGCTCTTGCTCAAATATTTTGACATTTGGAGCTTTAACTGTTCCTCGTCATATTTTCATCAACAATCGAGTACTAAGGTCACCTTCTGCTTTGTCCTCACTTAAAGGGTTAGTACATCATAGTAATTCCTATGAAATCTTTTTCTTTTCTTGTATCTAATCAATTTATCTGCAAGATACTTGTTAAATGATAAGCAAAAATGCTCAAACTAGTATTTTCAAAACATTGAAAAATTTTGACTGTTATGGCAAACAAAAAAAATTAGGCATATGAATACCAAGTGCAACAAAGCCTTCAAACAAATTTGCAAAGATCAACTCTGATATGACCATTTTCCAATTTATTAGACTTTCAGGAGAAACATTCTCATTTTCCTAATTCTACCCCGTTTAGGTGGCACTCTTTTTCTCACCAGCTCACCATATCCGATTTTCTCTCTTTTCTGATCTCGATCAAGCATTAGAAGACTAAAAATCCTTGAAGAAAGGTTAACCCTGGTAAGCGGGATATATTATGAAGACTAACTCTTCTTGTTCCAATACCTGTATATGGTCAAAATGGTCTTTTGTGGCTTGTAATGTGGGCTATGGTTTATGGCTACCAAAGAAAGGATATATAATTCAAGGGTGATAAAATCAAGGATCATTGTCGCACTAATCTGAACATGCTCTGATGAAATACTTTTCTCTTTTTCTTTGCGGATCACTCTAGGCTGACCTTTTTTGGGTTTTCACCCTAGAGGTCATTTCCTTTTCACCACTTATTTTTCCAGTGGTTCATCTCATCAAAATATTTCACTGAACTTTATGTTCGTTTTTTCTTTTGTGTCAACAATTTGAATTTGACTTCTTTTTCTTGGTTTTGTATTTCACTTTTATTTTCTACCACTGATTCACAAGGCATCACAACCAAGCATATTTCACTTTCGAACATATTTTTATCCTCTTTTGCCCCTAGTGTAGGGGTGATCCTTGGTTTGGGTTGAATCGAAAGAAAAGCAATATTAAGCTCAAAGAGGACAACAAATGAATTTTTTTCTTATTTTCTTTCTTTGAGAAGGGAGATCAAGGAATGCCAAATATCATCCCATACTCGGATATTTTTAAAGAAAAGCAGACTTCAGTTGGACGAAGTTTTGAGTTATTACTTCATTCAAAGACCTTAGTTAACAATGCTTGAGAGGAAATTCACTCAAAATTTGTACGAGATTTTCTCGTGTTTTCTGAACACTCGTTAACATTCTCCTTTTGGCCTACATAAAGTAGAAACGAGTCACATTATTGAAGTTGATCTCCGAATTTGATTTAAGGTCAATCCTGCAATTAGTATTCAAGACCTGAAAAAGAAGTCAGTGATGATATATATATATATGTATGGGTGATCAAAACTTAACCCATAATAAAGAATAAAAGAATTAAAAAATTTAAAGAATCAAAGAATATGACATACTTGCCACTTGAGAAAAAAATATATATGAAACAAGAATCATGAGCAAAGAGATTGAAATAGCCTCCCTTACAAAGAACCTCTAATGCTCGCGGGCAAAAACAATTGGGATGATTCAGAGCATTACTCTTTAACGTTCTAAAAATGTAATAGATCTCATGTAATTCAATTGTCTATCATCAATCAAAGAAAACCGGAGTGAATTTCAATCACCTCAATTTACCATCGAATTTACTCTTTCTTGCTTCCGTTTTGGAGTTGAATTTTCGAATTTCGAAGTATTAATGTAACTTCTCCTTTGATTCCCCCCTGTTTGGTCTGATCTGAAGTCTTCTCAATTTTTCAGCGTCATGATCGAACGCTTTATTACTGCTTTCATAGCTCCAACTCTGATATTCTAGATTTACAACAAATACCTCAGCTATTAAATTCAACCGTCATTTTTCTTTTCGACTTCTTTTTGCATTTTTTATCTTTTTACAAGAACCTTTTAAATTGAACCCTTGTGTGAGATAAATTTTCATACCAATCTCTCGTATCTACATTTCATCTGGATGTTTTTCTTTCTCGATCTTCTAGACTCCAAGCAATGTGAAAACTGATGTCTGCTTCTAAGACCGGTTGATCTTTCATATCACCCAAGTGATCCTCAATAACTTTCAGAAATTTTTTAATCTTAACATATTTTAATTTATGCTAAAATTTCATAATCTTAATATGTCTTAATTTATGTTTGTCAAAATGCAATGCTACTTTAAAAGTAATATTTAAAACACAATGCAATATTTTTTTTGTTATTTTATATTCTTCTAAAAATGCAATATTTAAATAATGCAATGCATGAATGTAAGAGATATCGATTTCAAAAGATAATTATTAGACAACACTCATTTAACCAAAAGATCGAATACAATAAGAAGTCAATTTGTTGATAGAAGATAACTGGCTCGAGCTTCTTGGTTGATCACCTCGTTTAGTCTGGTTCGACATCTGTCCTGGTATATTGCTAAAAATCTATTGACAGGTCTTCTGTTTTATCGAACAAAATCTACATACATCTGACATTTCTTGTACGTGATTCTGAAGTTGATCATCGGCTCAATCTTTTGCATCATCCGGATAACTGTCTCGGTTTGACTTTTAACGTATTGTTCTTCACTCAAAATGCTGGTTCAAAACTTGCAAACTGGTTTTTCGCATGTCATGTTGTACTTTCTGAATTTCTCTTCTATTACTCATCTTCATTATTCGATAATTCCTTGGGATGCCCCTATTTCTGACTCTCTTCGCCTTCTAATCATCGTGCCTCACTTATATCTACACTTTCCTAGGTACCCGACTTGAAGCTTAAACGAATAATAAACCCAATATAAGTCTAATCCTTTTCACCTACTGGAACGGCGTAGCAAAACCTCGTAGTTGTTAGTGTTGTAACCGTCTTCTTGAAAATAACTAAAAAACCTTATCGAAGAATTTTCAAATTACCTTCAATTTTGGCAGGCATGCCCCATGCTTGAAATCTTTTGAATCATCCTTGTATAATTGGTACTTGTTCTTCTCGAACATCAAATCTGATCGCGTGCTGAGTCTTCTCGAATATGGTCCATCCTGCGTATTGTCTTCCACTTGTATATCAAACCTTTTAGTTTATGACCATTTTTTATACAACTAGTTCTTTAATCGATATCTCTAATGCATGTTATATGAACACACTCACACACCACCAAAAAAGTGTTAGTATGGTGAATTAATAATTTGAATAAAAATAAATTAACTTGCAAAAAAATAACCAGAGAACAATTTATGTTGCATAAAAAAATAATCAGAGAGTATATTATGTTGCATAAAAATAACCAGAGAGCATATTAACAGAGAAATCCTAATTTTGGCGGCATCTTGACATCATACCACCTTATCTTATGGTCTTTGTCTAGCTTGAAAAGGGGTAGGTTTCTACTATATTCATGTGGTTTTTGGTCTAGAGACTGAGTTCCCGAATTATCGTTATCGTCTACTGCGAAGATAAGACATCGATTCGTTGATATAGGTCCCTTACAACGGAGGTCAAGACCTCACGACGCGTAAGGTTAGTATACCGGAAGTAGATAAAAATCTGAAACTCGAAGCTAGAGAGCATCACGTCGGATAATATCTAACTCCCACTTAAGGTGAAAGCTCGGGTCGAGAGCTTATGCATGAATGACAGATATATCACAAAAATGAAAATGCTACCCCCATTCAGACGATATTTATTTAACAATAAAGAATTAAGTTAATATCTATATTCAAAATACCGAAATGCCACATATAATTTTTAAAAAAGTTAGGTCTAACTAAAAAAAAAAGAATTTTTTAGTCCCCAACGAAGTCGTCAAGCTATCGCGACCGTTTTAAGACTGGAACGCGTGGAAAATGGCTTGACGAGTTGATTTTGAAAAATCCGAATTTTATCTCTTTTAATCCTGAAAAACCCGAATTTAAAAAAAACGTATATAATTTAATTTAAAAATTGATTTGGAATCGACACCGACCACTTTGGTAGGTCAGACACCACAAAACAAACCAGAGATTCATTTAAAAATATTTGGGTTCGGGAGTCGGTTACGTGTAAGGACGACCCTTACAAACTCCCAAAATTGGTACCTTATTAATTACACGTGGCTTTTCGGTATTTTGAATATAGATATTAATTTAATTCTTCGTATTAACTAAATATCGCTTGAATTGAGGATATCCTTTTGAATAAGAAAATATAACTCTTTTAAACTCGGGCTTGAATAAGACGTCCTCTAGATAGGAAACCTCACCTAAATTTAAAGAAATATAAATTCCGCCTCAAAAGTTTAAATGCATGACCATTTATTATCTTGTTCATTTTAAGCTCTAACCTAGAAAGGCTCCATTAATTAAATATTAAAACCCTATTTAAATTATTAATTTCACCAAGTGTATGATAACATCCGAATGCTCGAACATTATTATCTTGTCACTTGACAAAATTTAATAATATTACTAATATCATTAATTATTAGGCTAATCAATTTTATTTAATTCTAAACCTAAATCAATAAGTCAATTTTCTAAGTTTTGATAGCACATCAAAACGATACCAAGGTACGCTCTTTAGGTCAACGTCATGGTACGTCAAAACACTGACCGTTTAGTGTATCCGACGTATATTATCGTTACTAAATTATCTCCCCTAATTAATTATTTAATTAAAATGATTAATCCTAAAAAGGCTCTAATTAAATTATCTATGTATAATTTAAATGTTATCCTAAATAAATATTCTATATAAATTTAAAATATGCATAGTTTAAGAAAATAATTAAAAACATTAAATAAAGATAAAAGAGGTCAAATTATTCCAAATTAAAAGAATAATAAGGACTAAATCTCAATATTAAATATGGTAAAGAGATCTAACCTTAATTTGACCCTAATTGACCTTTAGCAATCACCCACGTTTCTAGGCTCAGCAAATCCAAGTCCTTGGAGTTCAACAGCGAATGGTCTCCCTCAAATTGCTCTAACTCCGATCCATCCACGTACGTTAGAACCTCTCTCACGTTCATGCTAATGTTCATGCTTTCACTGCCATTGCCATGATGATGATAGTCTCCAAAAGAATATCCCTCTTTCCTTCACCCCGTGCATATTCAAATATTAATATTTTGGTTTTCTTCTCCGATCCTAAGGTTTTGCTTTTGCTTGGGTCTCTAGCAACTGTTTGACCAGGGATAGGTGAAAATTTCCTCAGTTCATACCGCAAGCAAGCATTTATCCATCGGAGATACACTAGTTCTTCGGTATCACCGCATCTGTCTTCTTGGAGTTGTTCAATTTGCTTCTTCAAGTCTTCATTTTCTTGCCTCAGACGCTCTTACATTTTGTTTATTGCTACTGACTGAGTGGCAGCAGGGATGTCATGTGAACTATCATGTGATTGCGATCCTGAACTGTTTGGAATCTGGTTCTTTAATTTAATATTAAGTACATTCATGTTGCAGATGCTGCCCTCGGCTGTAATATCTTGTACTATGGCTTCGACAATAGCCTTAAAGAAAGCAACTTGTGGGACAGAATATTTGGTTCCAAGCTTTGATTGTTCATCGGAAACATTATTAACAACTTCATAGTAAACTCGACCATCATATGGATCTCTACAGGCTTGGGTTTAGGTCTGTGATGACAGTGAAATTGAGTAAAACTCTTTCTCCGTTAGAGAGCCGCGTTCTAGAAGCGATTGAATAAGCGTGTGGTGCTTCCAACTTAGCACCGCCATGATCAGTTGGTTTCCCCCTTCCAACCATGGCCAAAAAATATGGCTTTTTACTGTCTTTGCTTCTCTCTGTCGTCTCAAGTTTTTTTTGGTCCTCCCTCCATGGAACCATGCTCTAGAGAGAAAAAGAAAACGGGGCCTCCTACCTCCAAAATCATGCCGAAGTCCCCCCTTTTGATCCAAAGACTCTCCTTTTAAAGGATTTGAGTTCAACAATCCTAACTCAAATCAAACTCCACAAATCCCTCAAATCTCTCCACTAACCAAATCAAATCCTAAAATCTCTCAACTCTCCCAACTCCCCTTATTTTCTGTTTTTTATTTATTTTTTATATTTTTATATTTTTTATTATTTTTTTATTTTCTTTTATTTAAAATTCGTGTATAACAATATATATATATATATGATAAATACTACTGAAGTTTTATTAGATTTATAAAAATTATATTTATATCGTCTTCAAAAAATAAAAAAATTGGATTAAACAATCCAAATATTTTATAATAAAAAACAGAGAAAATAAAATTCTTATGGAATTAAGCATACCAATAAAATTCAGAAGCTTCTTGAATCTCCTTGTCTCTGTCCAAACGAGACGCATAAAGAAGGAAGAAGGAGTTGTAGACAATCCAAACTGTCATATAAAAGCATCGTTAATCAAAATTGATATCATCGGTAAACAACCATCAACCGAAGTGGGGATATAATTTTTTGAAAGACCACCGACAAAAATATAAATAAAAAACTACCAACGATTGAATCTAACCACAAGAGCAGATAAATCAAACCACGGACAAACAATAATCGATCGCTAGGGTATGCTATAACGTGCCACAGGAGCAGATGAATCAAACCACAAAACAAAAAAATGTTACAAAGACAAAAAAAACATGTCACAAAGACAGAGAAAGCGTGCTATAAAAGCATAGGTTCTTATTAAAATTAAAAATAAAAGTAATAGATTTATAGTTAAATAAATTTTGTAATTTTTTTGATAAATGCCACTGAATTTTTATTAAATCCATAGAAAAATTATAATTACATCGCAATGAAGAAGTAAAATAATTGGATTAAACAATCCAAATTTCTTACAACCCAAAAACAAAGAAAAAATAATATTTATATGAAGATAAGCATACAAATAAAATTCAGAAGCTTCCTTGTAACACCCGACCCGGATGTCACATTGGGCCTCCGGCCCAAAAGCCGTATTTCAAAATTTCCTTTAAAAGCCAGATAATAAAAAAAATCACGTAAGATTCAAAACCAATTTCACAGTCCATTTAATTTAAAACAAACCCAAAATAATTCAAGTAAATCGGAGCTCCAAAATATATTATAGACTATTTAAAAATATTCGACCCAATAACATAACAGAGTTACAATACATATAGGGTTCAACATAGTACTAAGCCCACTACATCTAATAACTGTACTCTGACAACACGGTCGATGCTGAAAGTCTAAACCTTGATGGTGCTCCACGAAATCCCGCTTCACCTAACCTACGCACGAAAACAGATTCCGAACGCTGAGCCACACAAGCTTAGTGGATACGCCAAACTCGGCCAACATCATGCATATCAAAGCAGTAAAGCATGACATATAAATCACATGCATGGCATGATGGTCTAGCATGCTTGCCTATCACATGGCATAAATAAATGTATATTATCGCACACAGCATATACAATCATATAAATCAACACACAAGAGCGAGGCCCGCGTCCACACAGCATCGGTATCCTACACCCAGTATTGAGGCCGCCCTCAAATCCTATGCCCGAAATGTTAAATTGAACATCTTCGAACGAGGCTGCCTAACGTTCGAAAAAGGGTGGAGGCCGCCCAACCAACCCTATGCTCGGAATGTTACATCGAACATCTTCGAGTGAGACCGCCCAACACTCGGAATGAAAGTCTTCAATCGTCACCCGGCATGTTACATCGGATGACCTTCGATATGTTGCAACACTTATGGATATCCGGATTTCCAACTCACAAGGACTCAAACCATACAAACAATCCACCTAGGATCTTACCACATCAAGATATATTAATCCTTATCATACTTAAGTCTTTCGGGGTTATGATTATCAATCTTAGTCCGATGATTCATTTCATAGCTTTCAAATTTAAGTATTTATTTATTAAGATCACCAAAACCTTAAATTCTACCCAACTTAGCCAAAACACACAGGGGTATCGATACCCTTAAGTAGGGTTTCGAAACACCCTGTATCGATACCCATCCAAAGAGGGTATCGAAACACACAGGTATCAAAACAAGCATCGATACTATTGACCAACTTCAAAAGTCAACAAAAAGGGAAGGACCCGTTTCGATACAGGTATCGATACAAAAAGTTTTTGGAATCCTCGGTATCGAAACAAGTATCGATACCATTGACCAACTTCAAAAGTCAACAGAAAGAGAAGGACCCGTTTCGATACAGGTATCGATACAAAAAGTTTCTGAAATCCTCGGTATCGAAACATGGTTTGATACCCCTAGGCAACAAGCCAAAATATACTCATGGGTATCGATACCGGTAGCCCTAGTATCGATACCCCCTGCACTAAGGGCGGTTCTGCACTTAGAAATTTTAGATTTTCAACCCCAAACTTAATCTAATCAATTCTAAAGTATTCTTACTCAATATTAATGATATTTAGAGTATTTTAACACCAATTTCCAACCCTTAATCACATTAATACGGATTTCACCATTAATGACCTATTTTCAAGCAACCAAGCAAGACAACACACATACATGATTTTCTCTACATGTCATGCACTCTACCATGAATGGATGATGAAGAAAGAGTTGGGAGTATCAACCTTGGTAAGCAACAACAACAAACTCGAGCTCCACTTCCACACAAGCTTTCACCTTTCCAAGCTTGAAGATGGCACACAAGCCTCTTTCTCTACAAGAGAAAGATAAAGAACGGATTAGACTCTCCTCAGGATGATTCTAGAGCTTTAAAATACAAAAAAACTCAGATTTTAAGCTCTTAAAACCCAATCCCGAGCTCCCCCCTAAAACCCTCATTAAACCCTTCTCTCCACTGAACTAACACCTCTTTAGCTTAAAAGATTGATCCTCAACAGACCTACAACTTCTTCTCCATCAAGAAAACGGGATTCTAACCAAACTCAGCAAGATCTTACCTTTTTCTCTTTTTCTCTTAAACTTGGATGAAGAAGATGAGAGGAAGAAACCCCTGCACTATGACCTCACCTCTGCAGAAACCACTCTAAACCCCCTTCAAAACACCCTATTTTGGCATTTACCAAAATGCCCTCAGCCCACATCTTAAACCCACACACACACCCACTCCAAACCCAACAACTAGGCCCAAAACCAAAGCCCAAACTCTGGGGTTAACCCGACTCACTAATCCGAGAATTTGGGTCGTTACATTCCTAAATCTCCTTGTCTCTGTCCAAACGAGATGCATAATGAAGAAAGAAGAAATTGTAGTCGATCCAAACTGTCATGCAAAAAGTATCGCAACCCATGATTGATTTTATCGGCAAACAACTATTAACCGAGTGAGCATAAATCTTTTCAAATGATCACCGACAAAACAAAAATAAGAAACTAACATCGATCGAGAACAAAAGGAAATTATTATGATTGCTATCAAATTTGAAATATTTAATTTTAATTGACTGTTATGCTGCCGTTTAACATATTTATCGTTGTCCGTCATGATTATTTTACACAATCTGATTGATAATAAGTGTTCTGATCGATTTTTTAATATTAAAAATGGCAAAGTAACAATAAAATTAAATAACTTAAATATAATCTTATTAAATGAATAAATAAAATTTTATTAATAATTAAATTACCTACAATTTATTAGTCTGTTTCAATTCAATCCTAAGAACATTCCTAGTTACTACCCCGGCTACCATCAGCTTAACTAATCTGGAAATCTCTTAGACCCGTCAATCAACCCTATCAGCACTGTAACTGTCGTGGATGACACATCTTAATCTAACATACCCGTCTTATTTTTCTTTGCAGAGCCACGATCCTAATACCTCTACTATTAAAACCATTTCTCCGATTCGAATTTGGATAGTTAATTAACATAAATTAATTTAATCAGATATATCTACGAATGATACAAACAGGACAAATTAAATTAAAAAAGGAAAAAGGAAATTAAATATTGTTCAAAGGTGTCAAGTCTGGCTGATGCTGAAACCATGGAGAACTCAATAAGGGAGTGTTGAGGCCACCCAAATCTTCTCCTTTCGTAGATTTAAACGAACCTGATGAATCAAATTCCCTTATTTCTTCACAATTTGATTGATTATAGGCCTTGGATTGGGTGTGTTTCAGTTTCAACGTATTCTTCTTCTTCTTCTTGCTTGAACCGCCGCCGA
Source organism: Abelmoschus esculentus (assembly GCA_035048815.1). NCBI lineage: Eukaryota > Viridiplantae > Streptophyta > Magnoliopsida > Malvales > Malvaceae > Abelmoschus > Abelmoschus esculentus. The sequence goes on along the minus strand of JAUCBN010000007.1, from coordinate 10,709,889 downwards.
TGCTCAGTGTCAGCTCAATTTCAATGTCTTCGTCGGAGTTTTCTCCGGCCGGTCTCTCCAGATCGAAGCTCTTTGCCGCTTTCATGGCTTGAATATGATCGCCGGAGCAACTGCCGCTCCTTTCCCTGGATCTGGTCGTGGAGGTTGCCCACAACCTGTTTGTGTTAATTTCCCTTTTGAGTTCATTCATCAGCATCTTTTGAACACTATACAACCGGTGAAGTTCTCGTACCTGCGATTCAATTCAAGAGTCGTGCTTAGTATAATCGATCGGTTCAAGATTCAATATGATCTAAGGATGGAATTAAGATAAAATACTAGGGATAAATTGTTTAGTTCTAAAATTAATAGGGACTGAAAGTGTTGAAATACAAAAAAAAATGGGTCAATGATTTAGTTTATCTAATTTTGAAAATCGACATTTTAAACAAATTTCGTATATTTAGGGGGGGAAATCCTAGAACTTGACATTTTTTCAATTCGGTCATTGGGGTTTCTTTGTCCACATTGATCCGTGGATTTGGATTTTCGGCCGTTTTAACAACATAATACAGACGACGGCATGTGTCATAATCCTAGAGTATATGTGAGCATATTCGATTCGACGTGAAAGAATTCAATTCGGCACGAATCATAATTTTTAGAAGTTAATTAAATTTTTAAAAAGATAGTTTACAAGATTTGAATAACTTGAAAACTTTAGTAATTAATAAAATGATTTTCAACTCCACATGATATATGTGAAAATATAAGAATATATTATAGAAAATCGTTTAAATTATAATATAAAATCATTATAAACAATAATTAATTCAAAAAAAACTCAAATAATTCAAATTGGTTTTACTCGAAAAACTTAAAATAAAATTTGAATTATAAAATAAAACTTATTGAATTAACTAATAATGAAAGAGCGCGACGACATCTCACAGAGTCTTCAGGGTGTGTTATTTGCGGGACAGCTATAGAAAATCTAGATCATCTTTTTAAACGATGCACCGGTACAACTTGTGCTTGGAAGGAAGTTGTACGATCGGATAAGTTCATGGAATTTTTTGCGCTAGCTTTTGATGATTGGCTCCGGGTGAACATTATTACTCCTAATTATTTCTTGAATATTTCTGATGATTTTAAAGCATTTTTTGGAATAATTGTTTGGAATATATGGATTTCCCGCAACCGAAAGGTATTTGAACAAGATACATACAGACATGAATCTTTGTTAACGGCTAGTTGGAGAATGCTTCAGGAGGTACAAAGGAAGTTAGCGCGGGATAAACCACTACACCACAATAACAATATTCATACACAATTGATAGGATGAACTACGCCTGAATCTGACGTTTGGAAACTTAATGTGGATGGCGCGAAAAAACTGTCGGATGGACTAGCTTTATGTGAAGGAGTGGTACGTGATACAACTGAAAAATGGATCATTGGTTTTTGCAAAGCTAATCGAAAAATGTTTGGTATTAGAATCGGAATTATGGGCAATTTATGAGGGGTGAAATGTTTGATTGGAATGGATGTGGTTTCAATTATTGTGGAATCTGATAGTTTAGAAGCGATCCGATTGCTTCATGAATCTTCTATGTTAGGACCTTACTCTACACTTCTTCAACATATTGGTATACTGGTTCAACAACCATGGAGAGTTCAGTTTGTTCACATCAATCGTGAAGCAAATAAGGTGGCCGATAGGTTATTTAAGCTTTATGTTGTTGATAGTTATAACCCACGTATTTTTTCATTCCCTTCTGATGAGGTGATATCTTTGTTATATGACGATGTTGATATTAATGTTGCACTCACATCGAATTTGAATAATTAGTAAAATTATTATCCTTATTTTATAAAAAAAAAATTATATCGTAATCTTGATACTAATGTTTGAATGCTAACCGGACACGCATACGATAATTTAAGACAAACAAGATATTCCCATACCTGGTGTTTGAATATTTCCTCATGCATTTGCATCGTCTTCTTGATCGATTCCATGTTTGTAACCCTAATGCTCAGCACCCCATCCATGGTGTTTGCTTTGAAATGAAGAGAAAAATTAGTGCTGCTTTGAGAATTTGGTCGTGTGGTTATCGAACGGTACTCGAGTTTGGTTCCCATGGCCTGAAAATGAGTTGGAGAGCGAGTATCCATTAGGATTTAGGGGTGTTGAAACATCCGTCCACCCCGATCTAGATTAAAAAAGAAAAAACTCAATCCTGAGCGGATCGGATTGTGGATGAAAAATTGTCATCCTAAGAGAGATTCAGTTTCATACAGTAATCTGCAATAGTTGAAGAACATGGCTAAAAATACTATCTAGTGTTTCAATTCAACAGCAAGCAAATCAAACACTCAGAGACAATTCATCAAACATCTAGGGATCACTCAAAACCGTAAGAAACTGGGTATGAGCTTAATCTCCACAAGAAAACAATGATCAAACAGAAGATCTACACAACACCAGAGAAGAATCGCAATTCGCAACATCAATCGGGAACACTCGATCAATCTAATACACAAACTGGATTCTTACCTGCCAGGAAAAGTTTCCTCATCGAACAGAATCCTGAAGAGCTCAAGCATCCGACCTTCCCTCATCCATGAAAGAAAATCTTGTCATCAAGAACCAAATGCAGAGACTACACAGAATAGAACAGCTAACAACGTTGAAACCCTTGTGCTCTTTTGTGGACGGAGTTAACCAAAACACCCAGCCATGGAAACAACTCTTCAGAGTTTTCAAAGTTTGTTTTCTGTAATGATTCAGGGTTTGACAGGCTGTGAAAGAGAGGGGGAGCCAAGAGCAAGAAAAAGCTGGAGTAGCAATGTGTTTCCAAAGAGTTTGTAAGAGAGAGAAAGCTATATATATACATTAAACCAACCATTTTTTCGAATCGAGTTCAGTCAATTTTATTTATAAAATACGTGTTTAATTAAATTATTAAATATATTAATTTATGATCATTTAATTTATATACATTAAAGATATAATTAAATTAAGATTCGAAATTTTTTAAAGCATCATTGTCCCAAATATAAGGGCAATAAGTTTTTTTTCAGGAAATCAATATCTACAAATAAAATAGTTGAGCTGAGACAATGTCTTTGTGTTTCCAAGGGACCCCTGTGCCTAACTTATTGCCAATAGAAGCACATTTGCATATTCCTGGTAAAGCTGAAATATTCTGCACTTCTGGGTCCACAAATTCAACCATTCGGCCCTTACATGACATATTCCAACAGTTTTGTCCGTAAAATATATATAAACACCGACCTACTCTTCTTCTTATACCCTAATCGTACATATTTTTATTTCATTGTACATATGTTAAAAATAATAAATAACTGTATCGTGGAAATCGAATTCGTCCCCTCCCCCCTGCTTTTCTTTATGTATTCTCTTTGTATCCTATAGAAAACACTCAAGTTATGCCAACAATGGAAAGATTCTGGAAAGGCATCACAAGTTGAGGACACTTTCATTTCACCCCACTCACTGCATCAGATTCCGAGTACTTATTTAACCAATAAACAAAATAAAAATAATATTATTTTAATTTGACGACAAAAATAAAATAAAATAAAATTAGATAGCTTATCTTCTTCAGATCCCATGCCACCAGTTTAACAACAATATCTTCTCAGCCCACGTTCTGATTCTTTATTCAGTATTGGGTTCAGCATAGGAGGAGGAGTTCAATTTTTATACTTCAATTATTGTTTGAAAAAAAAAATCATACTTTTCTTAAGTTTGATCCAAATTACAAAGCGGATGCATTGCGTTGGGAATCCACGGGTTGTTTTAAATGGTAAACAGTTGAATAAGTATTAATAATTGGATAAAACTGTTTACTTACTCTCATATAATTTTTTAAATCCCGCGTTCAAGATCTATCAAAGGTATCCATTCTCCTAGAGTCTTCTCTTTTTCTCTTTAGGTAAAAATAAAAGTAATATGTCAAAAAAAGTAGTAAGTAGTTTGGTTTCACTTAAGCATGTCTTAAATTTAAGACGTTATGTATATAAAAAAATTCTTGTTGAAAGACTGCAACACGGATCCATCTGAATTAATTGAGACAAAATCTTAAACCCTAAAGTATAACCAAAAAAATATTTAGAAATTAATATACTTATTAGCTATTGCAAATAATGATGACCATTACATGTATAGTAGTGAGTGGTTTAGCAGACAACAATCTTAAATTCTGATTGCTTTGTTTTTAGACATGCATACATACAAAGGGATATGTAATAGTTTATAAAATATTTTATTTTTTTGGAAATTCTCAATGCATAGTTGTAAAAAAAGGGGTTGGACTGTTGCATAAACCAATGGAACGTATTGAGTGGCACATTGTTCAATTTTTAAATTGAAATATTTAATTAATCTAATTTAATTCTAATTTTACTCTTGAAACTACAAGTATACAAATCCCGCTAGAACACGAATTTTGGAGGAAACAGATTTTATGACACTAAAAATGAACTAAAACACATTGACCATTTAAGGTACCGTCCGCCGGGTAAACATTATTGACCATTAAGCCAACCATCGGAGTTTAGTAGAGGTATGGAACAATAGAAGAAGACAAGTAGATTAACAACAACAATGGGTATCATTTAACCAGATGTCTCAAAACGTTTGTTGCCTGTTTATTTCTACTAATATTCATCTTCATCTTCGTTTCTTGATCCGAAGAATCTCCTTACAACGGCTGCAAAAGCACCCAGAAACAAGAACAAGACAAACGTATCGAATCCGCCTCTGATACCAACTGCAACACTAGGACCAGGAGCAAAGAAGGAGAACGGCGACCAGCCCCAACCGCCGTAGAATGGAACACCATAACCGTATCCATAGCCTCCGCCTAGAGGTGGGGCAACCGGGGGATTAATGTAAATGTTGGTCCTGAACAAACGTTAGCTTCTGGAGTTTAAGATAAATCATTCCACATTAGTATTCTTTTGAGCAAATAGACTGATGAAAGTAACATGATCCGTATCCAATGCGTATCCAAATGACATATAATCCTTGGAAATCCTTATGGACACAATAATATTCTTACCGAATTTATAGCCGGACAATTAAAGAATCGAGTTTCGAGCGCGCACACGTAAGCTATGAAGGTCATTAACAATATTATTCAGACTCTTTATTTCTCATGAAGTACTCTAAAATCGGATATACCCGTGTTAGGCACATATCTGTATGGACACTAACACCGGAATTCGAGTGTGGAGACTTCATGCACAAATAGCATATAGTAACTCGAAGCTGAGCTCAATTAGTTCATGCAAATGGTCTTAAAAAGGTAGCATCCAGCAGGTCCGGTATTAGAAACGTAACATTTCTAACCTATGCCAGTTGGACTTGAGTTTAAGTATCGAATACGGGTATGTCTTCCACACAGATAACATCAATAATGTAATAGAAAAAATAGATTCCCCATTTGATAAAACAAGAAAAACACTCTAACATACACAGTAGACGCCAGTGGCATAGAACAGAATATGAATTACCTCGAATTGCTTTTGGCTTTCGGTGCTGAGCGAGGAGTCGATGGCCGGAACGCTTGACCACCAACCCGACCTCCAGTTTTGGCAGCAGAGGCGTCACCCACCGAGCCCAGAGTCAACACTCCAGCCGCTAATGTGACTATTGCTAGCTTTGCCAATTGTTTCTCATTTCTCCTATAGAAAAACCAATTCCAACACATCCAAAGACAATCCTCCGTCACATAACACAAAAAATTCAGACAATTTACAAACTTAACATCAACTTCAGAAATAAATAATTTAATGAAAAAATTAATACAACATGCACATTTAACTTACGGAAAATTAAGGTAGAAGCTTCAATTTTAAATTTAAAACATAGAGGGATGAAAATCATAATTAGACCGATATGAAAAATCCAAACTTTAAACCCTAAGTTAACTACCAGCGAGATTCCAAGAATCAAAGAACGTAAAAGTGAAAAGGAAGTACCACGAGGACTGTTTGGGGTCGTCTGAGTGGAATCTGCTGCAAGAGACGAAAGCAGGTGAATCGGGAAGCTTTGTTCTGGTTTTGTGAGTGAATTTGAATGCGAAGGTAAGGAATCTTGGATGAGAATATGAAGAAGACGATGCTAAGGACATGTTTGGCCGGCTGCAACAAAATTCTTGAGTTTGGGTTTCTGATGAGTGAATCAGTTTATTTTTTGTAAGAGGAGCTTTTGGTTCATACTTTTTCATGTTATCGAGATTGCCACGTGTTAGAATTTTCATGGCTCTCACCTAGCCTACGTGTCAATATTCTAGAATTATCATAAACCACCCATCTATATAATTTTATTTAATAAAGAAAAATAAAATAAAAATAAAAGTTTCATAAATAAATTTAGATTTTAAAAAAGTACAGATTAACAGATATACTGATCCTTGGTCCTAATACTTGAACCAATTTTTAAAAGACACGCAAAGCTAGAAACTGTGTATAGAAATGTTATTGAATCGTCCGCCTTCGTTTCTCCGGTCTAGGTCGTCTAAACCGTATAATGCTGCTGGATCGTATCAATGTCCAACCCCTTCAGCTTCACCACTGACTCGACGTGCCCTTTGAGTGTATGTAGCTCTCGAAGCCTGTAGAACAAATATCCGAAACTCATAATCGTTTCAAAACAAACAATTATGACTAGTGATGTCAGTGAATGTTATAAAGCTTTACCTCGCAACCTCAGCTCGTCTCTTGGCCTGCTCGGCAATCTCGGATAACTCGCGATAGCTGTTCTTGTCGTTGAAGAGATTTGATGTCTCCGGAGGTTGAAGTCCGTGCAATGTTCTTTGTGCGAGTGCCCATTGAGCTTCCCTTTCTTCTTTGCCGTAATCTTTCTTTGTCGTGAAAGCGGTCTGTTGCGAAGGACGGATTAGTAAAACACTGAAATCAACTCGACAATATGCGTAAACAACGATGTGTACCTTATTTTCGAGTAGGTTGTTCCAAGCTTTTCCAGTTAAGATGTATCGGATGGCAAACTTTATTATATCCAATGGAAAGTAAAAAACTATACTGTAAAGCCAGATGATACCAGCCCATCCCCAACCAATTCCTTTAATTCTTGCAAATTCCCAGTTAGCATACACAGCAATAACAGATGCAGCCTAATCAACACAGAATCGGTTATTCTGATGTTTCATGACTCGGAAATGAGTGTCGGGATAAAGGTACATGTACTTACAAGCTGTGCAATAATGAAGGCAGAGACCAATAGCAATCCGGGACGTTCGACAAACGACCAGCTGCGTGATCGAGTTACAAAGATCAAAGCCTGACTCACAATGCTAACTTGTAAGTATAAAGCGCCCATCATCTCATGTTCTGAGTCCCTTAAAGACCTAACACCAAAAGTTTCCTGTATTCATCGATACAAACTGTTAGGAGACTAAATTGAAAACAAATATGAATTTGGAATGGCTTTCAGTAAGTATACTGCAAATTATTACCGAGAAGAAGTCGGTATCACGCATAACCCAGAAGAATACGACGGTCATCAATGCCATGTAGCCTCCAAGCACGATTCCAGTAGCGAAAATTTCTTTCAGTTTCCAGCTATCAGGCAAGGGAGATGGCTTGACTCGATCCTTCGAGATTGTCATGATAGTTCCTGGAGTAATAATCGATTATATCATTGTCAATACACAAATTCGAGCAGGTTAAAGCATGGAAGAAAAGAAGAAGAATTGTGTGCAATGTATGTATGTAATAATCAACATACCATCGTTTAGAATAGCAATGATCAAAACCATGAATGGCGAAAAATCAAACTTCCAGATGAGAGCAATAAGCATAAATCCAAACTACAAAATCAGAAACAAAAGATTGCATAAAATGAATCCATATATGTAGGATAATGTAATCTATAATCATTTCGTATAAAATCATTTCATCATGTACTTACCACGATACGGATTGTGATTGAAACTGCATAAATCTGCAAAAGGAAAAACATATAAAAAGGTAATGCATTGCAAAATTTAACGTATATAAATCTTAGAAATATATTTAAAGAAAAGAAATCGATTTACAGTATAGTTCTTCATCCTCTGGAAAATAGCTCTGCTAGTTAACACTGCACTAACAATAACACTCAACCCAGGTTCTGTGAGAACAATGTCGGAAGCACTTCGAGCAGCATCTGTAGCATCCGCAACTGCAATACCAATATCTGCCTTTTTTAAAGCAGGAGCATCGTTAACACCATCTCCAGTCATTCCACAAATGTGCTTCCTCTCCTGCAACTTCTTCACAATTTCGTATTTGTGCTCTGCAAGGTAAGTAACATAAGGTGTCATGTTACTCAAGACCCCGAACACAAGAGTTCTCAATTACAAATAGCCAGGATGCCAAAGCTATTTACCTGGAAACACTCCGGCAAAACCATCAGCCTTCTCAATCAACTCTTCAACAGGAATGGAAGCTACGTTTACATCCTTGTCTTGACCTAGCAAAGAAGCAGATGGATACATGTTGGTTCCCATTCCAAGTCTGCGGCCGGTCTCCTTTGCAATTGCGAGCTGATCACCTGGAGATAAGTACAAAAAAGGTGAGTAACAAATTGCGGCAATGAATATTTGATGAATACGTTTAATGAATTCAGTTTACCAGTGATCATCTTGACATTCACACCAAGATGAAGAGCTTGGCGAATGGTTTCCGCACTGTCATGCCTTGGAGGATCAAACAAAGACAACAGACCAACAAACTGCCATGGAGCGCCCGCACTTTGTTTTGATTTTTCAGGCACTTGCTGGTAAGAGTAGGAAAATTGCAAACGGTAAGGGGACTTTTCAATATTGAAACAGGCAAACAGCATAAAAAGTGATTAGACATAACGATTATTGGATAAAATACCTGTCTGGCAACACCTAATGAACGAAGCCCGCGCTCAGCAAACTTGTCAATGATAGAATGAACCTTCTTCTTGAAATCTTCTTTTGAATTGCAAAGGTCCAAAATCTGTTAACAGATATGATAAAATGACACGGAAACTCAGTAAATTTTTGGGCATCGATGAAATGTTTTTACCGAAGGAATACTAGGCTACCTGCTCAGGAGCACCTTTGCTGGCTCGATGCCAGTTGCCATGGGAATCAATGTAAGTTAAAGCAGTTCTCTTATCCACAGGATTGAAAGGCAAGAAATGCACCTCTGTAATACCAGCTCTTGCCTGTATGTTTGACAAATCAAATATAAATAATTCCCATTGGTTATAGGAACAAAATAGAGAAGAAATGAACATGTACCTCCCTAGGATCGGCAAGCATTCCAACAATGGCAGCATCAATGGCATCTTGATTTTCAGTTCTAGAAGCCCTTGCAGCAAGCAACATGACATGATCTTTATCGGCATCCTTCACAAATACCTCAATCAAGTTTTTATCGACACTCAGCTTGTTTAGTGTCAATGTTCCCGTCTTATCACTACAAAGGACATCCATACCAGCCATTTCTTCAATGGCAGTCATACGCTTGGTGATAGCTCCCTGCTGAGACAATCTATGGGATCCGATGGCCATGGTCACAGACAAAACAGTCGGCATAGCAATTGGAATACCACCAATCAAGAGAACCAAGAGATTGTCAATTCCTTTCCGGTACTGGCGGCGTTGAATTGGATACATGACTATGATCTCAATCAACATACCAACAGCAATTGAACAAATACAGAAGTTCCCAATAGCAGTGAGCACCTTTTGAAAGTGCCCTACTTGGTTGGTGCTGTCCACAAGATGTGCAGCCTTCCCAAAGAAAGTATGCACACCAGTAGCAATAACAACAGCTTCAATTTCACCCTGTTTGCAAGTTGAACCTGAGAAGACTTCTTCCCCAGGATTCTTTGTAACAGGGAGTGATTCTCCTGTTAATGCGGATTGATCAACCTTTAAAGGATCACCTTCAAGAAGACGGGCATCAGCCGGGATAATATCTCCCAGTTTAATGCTAATGATATCTCCTGGAACCAGGATTGCTGCTTCTTGCTCACTCCATTTGCCATCCCTTAGAACCTACATTTCACAACCATATAAATTCATGATCAATATCATCACATTCAAAACAATAAAAATATTAACTGAATCCCAGTCATTACAAACTGTTGGAACTTATCCAGAAATCCAAATCCAACACCAATAACCCAATTCTTTTCAATGAAAATGTACTGTAATCACCTTTGTTTTGGGAGCAAGACCAGCCATAAGAGCCGCTGCTGCGTTACCAGCATTGTTTTCTTCAATGAAACTGATAGTAGAGTTGATGACCAGCAAACAGACGATACCAACAAAATCTTGCCAATCCGGTGGCCTGTTATCTCCATTAGCCAAAGCAATGGCCATGATTGCAGCAGCTTCCATGACCCATGACAGAGGATTCCACATGAATCCCAAGAACTTGAGGATCTTGCTCTCCTGTTCATTTTAAATGTATAATAAGCATTATATTCATTGTGATTGTGGACAGCAAATATTATTGAGAATCAAACATTTAAATCCAGTGATATCTTTGAGCATACCTTTTTCTCTTCTAGCTTGTTGGGGCCAAATATCTGAAGCCTGTTGGCTCCCTCTTCTGAACTCAGTCCTTCTCTGGAACATTTCAGCTGCTCGAACACTTCTTCGATCGGGATTTTCTCCTATAAAAGAGAGGTTTCAATGACATTTAGATCTCAAAATTTTGTTCATTGCTAAAGTTATTCAATGATTTTTTTAATCTTACACGTTATTTTTCATAAAATCACGTTTTTTTACCTTTTACAAAAATTATTTTCACGAGAAAACTGGACATTTAGATTTTAATTTCTTTGACTTGATGAAATAGAAAAGGGAAATTTCATAAAGTACCTTAAAATTTCCAAAATAATAGAATAAATATCTCGCTTTCAAATGAAAGCGTAAAAAGAACACTTTATTCAGTACAAGGAAAAGATCGAAAGGAAGCCGATTCTGTCACTGTCGTGGCATCGTCTCGTTTTTCACATTTTAAATCAGTTTGTTTTTTTAATTATTACTGATAGACTAGCGTGCTTGTTTGGCAAGGGAGAAAAATATAGAAAGAAAATCAAATATCATTTCTATCATAATTTGGTCAAATCTGTTTTACATTTTATCAATAATAAATAATAAATATTAAAAATAACGTATAAATTAATAAAAAAATTAAATGTCACAGAATGGCATTGCCAAAAGAAGAATTCGCCAGATTAAACGTACACAGCAAATGCTATTGGTAGATTCATTTGACTTTATTTTTTTCCTTTTCCCGAGAAAATCCGTTCATTATTTTTTGACATAAAAAACGCGTTCATTATTCCAACTTAACCTTTCATGTTTCACTACAAAAAATATATATTTTCAGATCTAATAATCTTTCAAGTAACATGCAATCATAAAAACATTAAAATATAAAAAACATATGATACAAATACATAAGCAAATCATATAATATGCTTTTACTATCAAATCATAAGTTGACACATAATGAATACAGAGTTAAATTTTTTTATAGAAAACGATAAATAAATCATAAAAAGAAAGATAGGAATGAATTTAAAATATCTAATTTTATAGATTTTCAAATATACAATTTATATAACGAACTAAAGAGGCCATTGCCTGTCAAATAGAGTAAGGAATCGTAGAATTCCATTATTTTCCTTATTTAGCATTATATCAATGTCAAAAAGTTTTCTCGGGAAAGTGACAGTGAAAATCCATTAATCTCTGATTTAGATTTCATTAAGCAAAAGAAAACACGATGACGAAACAAGGAAGACGAGTCTTTCATCCCAATAGTTGATCAAAGAAACCATAAGAAAACATACTAGAAAACATGAAATAGAAAACGAAAAGAATTTTACCAGATCAACAGTCTCATTCCTGATCTCTTCTAGACTGATAGCTTTATTGGCGGACATGTTTCGATCTCCACGGCGATCACCACCGCAGTCAACGGCGGCTCAAGAAAAGAACACTAAAGTAGAAAAACGAGAGAATGGAGGAATGAAAGACTCCTAGAATTACGAACTAAACGAAGAGAAAATAAAGACCATTAAATGCAACAGAAGAAAAATAGAGAACTTTCGAGTGTGTAAGGTTCTTTCTCCTCTGCGTTATACCGGAAGGCTAAAGCTGCTTATATACACTGAATTGAGAGAAAAGCCAAAACTAGGTATAATTACAATGGAATTAAAACACTGAGATTTTTTTTCAATAAAAAGCCTTCCATATTTACACATGTAATTATATTAAAATTGTTATATACTGTTTTTTATAAATTTGAACTAATTTTAGGAAAATCCATTTAATATATAATTATAAATATGTTTTAAAACTATATGAATAATAAAAATATTTCGTCAGATTTTAAAGTTTTTACAAATTTATACTTCTATAACTTTTTATATTTTACATCTTAAATACACAATTAAAGACACATGATGTTGAACTAAAATTATTTAGAAAATATAAGATCTATTAATTAATTGAATAAAAAATATATTCATATTATATAATTTTAATGGGTTTGAATTTTTTTTATTTATCTTAAAAATATAATATTTTTATTTAATTAAAAAATTATTTACGGATGTATATACTAAATTATCAATAATTATCCATATCGAATGTGAATTAGTTAAAGATAATAATGTAATTATACCCTAAAATAATTATGATAATGTAATTGTTTTATGTGATGTCTTATACAAATATATTTAAATATTTTATAATATTATATAATAAATTAAATATATGTAATGATAATTAATTAAATAAATATAGTATAATATGTAATTAAAGATTAAAAATAATTAATAATCAATTAATTTAAAAATATAAAATATTTTATCTTTCCATTAAAATCAAATTTCAAAATATAATATTATAAATAGAGAGCAATTTATTTTCCGAGAGTTACTTATCAATGGATTAAAAACGGGTGATTAAACAAAAAAATGATAAATAATTTTTCGTTGTACTTTTCAATGTTAGATTCAACATAGAGATTCGTTAATCAAAGTTCCATAATCCTATATTTATAACAAAATTTTAATACCTTAATCTTAAAAGCTAAACAAGAATACATATATATTATTTTTCTTTTTAAAACAATATAATTTTTTTTTCTAAAATTTAATGTTGTAGACTTTATTTAAAAAAATTGAAGTAGATGGACTAAATTCAAAATATACGAAGAGTGCGAGGACTTCCATGATATTTAAACTATACACAATTATGAAAAAAATTGGTATAAAGATAATTTTCACCCTTAACGTTTATAATTTTTGTCATTTTGGCTCTTATTCTTCTTTTGGGATAAATTTAGCCCTTGACCTATGTCTTTTTAACAAATAGCTCATTTTTTAACTACTATTATAACTGAACCGTTAAAAATTTAATAATGGTAATATATTATATATGTAATAATATATTTTAAATGACATGTAATCTAGCCTATTAAATATATACATGTATATAGAATATAATTTTATTCTAATATAAAAAAATTAAAATTTAAATAAAATATTAAAATTAATTAAATCCAAAACAAAAATTTACTAAATATTCTCAACCCTAACTAAACTAAAATATCTTTATAAAATCCTAAAACTCCGATTTAGATTAAAACTAAAATACCTAAATTCTAAACTAAAATAAAAAAAAATTAATTTATTATTATCAAAATTCTTTATCTTTGATTCACCGGTAACAAACTATACAAAACCCTTTCTTTTCAGATTATGTTCATACCTTTTTAGATAAAATTTTGATTTTACTATAGTTAAAGTTGAGAATGTTTAGTAGCCTTTTGTTTTAGATTTAATTATTTTTTAATAAATAAAAAATAATTTTTTAATATTTTATTTAAATTTTAATTGTTTTATATTTTTAGATTAGAATAAAACTATATCCCACGTTTATGTATTTGATATACTAGATGTTAAGTCATTTAAAATATATTATTACATATATATATATATATAACATGTCCTCATTATTAAATTTTTAACGGTTCAGTTATCATGATAGTTAAAAAATGAGTTATTTGTTAAAAAGATAAAGGTTAAGGGTTAAATTTATAAAAAAAAAAGAATAAAGACCAAAATGACAAAAATTATAAACGTTAAGGGTGAAACCTATCTTTAAGCCAAAAAAATTAAACCTTGAAATTTAAGTTTACAATAAAAAGAGGAAACCTCTTCCCCAACATGAAATGTCCCTAACATAGAAATATTCCCTCTTATTGTCCTTTCAATTTAATTAAAAATAAAAAAGAATTGGTTTATTTATATCGATAATTAATATTTTTATAACAATCTTTTTAACAGAAGATCTGATTAATATATAATAAATATTTGAGAATAAAATTAAAATTTTATAAGTTTAAATACTAATTTAAAATAAAAGATATAATTTAAAGATAAAAATAAAATATTTAAAATTTACAGATTAATTTAAAATAAAAATTATAATTTAAAGATAATTCAAAAGGTATTGTAAATTAAAGTATAGATCAATATAATAATATAAATCAGATTAAGATGGTACTGAATTGTACTAAAACAAAATCAAGTGTCAAATAATGTAATATATTTATTATTTCCATTTAATTTATCATTTCCCCCTGCGTGGGTTGGGAGCTTGCACTCACACTTTCTGTTTCTTAATTGGAATTTGAGGAATATTTTTCTTTTTTATTAATGAAAAAAAGTTCAAAAAATGTAATAAAATTATGAACCCAACTGGGATTTATTATAGGATAAATAATACACTTATTATATGATTATTAAGGTTAAATGATAGAACCAAAGAATCTGATTTCATGTTGCTAATATCATTAGATGCCTTGTTTATTAATATGTCTTGACATTCGATGATGTTGATTCCATTTAAATTTAATTTAAATAAAAATGCTATAATTTGATAAATAAACAAAATTTATTTTATTTGATAAAATAAAAAAGTTAATAATATAACTATAAAAAAAAGTAAGATTATAATAATTATTCATATATATAAATGATGATATAACATATATCTGGTTAGATTGAAAAAAATTACCCTAAATTTAATCTAAATATGAATAAAAAACTAATATTATAAAGTTAAATTAAATCAAGACTACTAAAAATGCACTTAATAATAATAATATAAACCTTAAAAAACTGTGACGATCATGTGCGGAGTCGCCCTAACAAATGGGTGTCATATGACACCTCTCAAATTTTGGGAAAAAACTCTTTAAATTTAATATAGAATAATAATATTTTAAAAACAATATTAATATAATTTTAGATAAATATTAATATCCGTAAAAATATCCGAATAAAATAATACTCATTATTTATCACTATACTCTTAAAAATTCTTTCATATAAATTTTATACCTTAAATTAAAAATTTTATTCTATTTATAATAATCAATGACGATAAACCTTATAAATAATTAATAAATATATAAACATTAAAATAGGGTTTTCTAAAATGGAAGGGTCATGATTATTTTAGTGACCTTTTCTATCACGATTGAGCCATATAAGTCATTTTTTTTTTGGATAAGTCAAATTTTGTATTATAATAATAATAATTATTATTATTATTATTGTTGTTATTATTGTTAAAATGAGCCATCAAAAACTCTTAACATGTTATTTACTTGTAAATTAATTTTATTAATAACAGTAAAATTTAAGAAAAACCACGATAAAATATGCTGAATTATATTACTTATAAATTTCCTAACCTGCGACTATTAATAATTTATTTACTATGAATAGATTCATGACTGATAGGATTTTATTTGTTGCTTTTTTTTCAAAAATAAAAATAATTAAAAAAACATTGCATTAATTAAAATTTTAGCATACCAACGTGAAATACAATCTGATCGGTTCCCAAACATTAAAATTTAGTACAAGTTGGAGTGTTGGACCATAATTTTATCCTTAACTGTCCCTGTAACATTATAAAATGATAAGTAAATAGTTTTAATAAAAAATAGATAATATAATCTAAATTTAATCATTTTGTTTTTTTATTTAATTTTATTTATATAAAATTATATTCATGTCTGATTTTAAATTTATTAAAATGGCTTGAAACGCATGAAAGTTTCATTGTCATTTAACAAATTAAATGGCCATTAATTTGAATTAAACATATACCAATTTAATTTGGTATTAAACTATATACGGGGAAATTGCGATTTGGTCTCTGAATTTTTAGTCTATTTACAAGAATAGTCCCTAGAGCCTAACTATAAATAGGGATGAAGTTTTCATTTCATATCATCCCAAAAATCCTAACCATCTCTCCCATTTGCCATTTGGTTCTTTCTTCTCCCATTTATTATATTCGGGAATTCTTGAAAATTCCATTTGTTTGTACCATTTTGGTAATAGTGAAGTTATCATCCGGTGGTGATGCTTGAGGAGTAGACATTTGTCGAACCTCGTAAATTCTCTGTTTTTCCTCCATTATTTATTTTGGTTGTTTATTGAGTTTTCTTTTTGATTACAATATGTAATAGTTTGACGGGTTTGTCCGTTGTGCAAACTTTGGTGGTTTCAATTTTTGACATTTCAACTCAGATTTGAAGCTACGTTCGTGTGGGAAATAACCCGGTTTCCCCAACAATTGGTATCAGAGCCAGGTTATCTCGGTTGCTCGGTCTGCAAAGAATTGTGATATTATGACATTGCATGTCTAGGAAAGACTTGATACTTAAGTGATCCGTGTGATCCACCTCTCTTTCCTGGGAACTTACCTGGTGTAGTGTTCTCAGTATCTAGTTCTTGCATAAGAACGGTTATTGAATATTGTTCGTTGTTATGGTAAAAGACATGTCAGCTGGGGCATCAAGCTCTTTTACTGTACCGGTAAGGAGAATGATGTCAAATGCAAGCTTCTCGGTGGAGCTGTTTGATGGATCCGGTCATTTCGGCATGTGGCAAGGTGAGGCGCTAGATGCTTTATTCCAACAAGGTTTGGATGTTGCCATTGAAGAAGAAATGCCCGAAGATATGATGGAGAATGATTGGAAAACAATCAATCGTATGACGTGTGGTACGATTCGATCTTGTCTTTATAGGGAGCAAAAGTATGTCTATAAGAATGAGACTTCTGCATGCAAGCTGTGGAAAACATTGGAGGAAAAGTTCCTAAAGAAAAGCTCTCAGAATCGTCTCTACATGAAGAAAAGATTGTTTCGATTTGATTATCAACCAGGCACCAGTATGAATGAACACATCACTGCCTTTAATGAGTTAGTGTTAGACTTATTGGGCATGGATGAAACTTTCAAAGATGAAGATCTGGCTTTAATGTTGTTGTCATCACTTCCAGATGAATTTGAGCACCTTGAAACAACGTTACTTCATGGAAAGGAAGAAGTGTCCTTTAAAGATATAACTGCTGCTTTGTATAGTTACAAGCTAAGAAAGAAAACAAAGATAGAGAACAAGAATAATGCAGCGGAGGCCATGGTAGCAAGAGGTCACTCGAAAAGCCAAAGATCAAAGTGGAGAGGGAGATCAAAGTCGAAGTCCAGACTTGAGAAAGATGAATGTGCCTTTTGCCGTGAGAAAGGCCATTGGAAGAAAGATTGTCCGAAGGTAAAGAGAAAAAGAAAAGGAAAAGTTGCTCTAGATGCATGTGTTGCAGAGCATGATACTAGTGACTCTGAAATATCACTAGTTGTTTCACCATCAACTTTCCATTCAGATGAATGGATATTGGATTCGGGTTGCACCTATCATATGTCTCCTAACCGGGAGTGGTTCTCCGATTTAGCATAACTAAATGAAGGAGTTGTTTATATGGGCAATGACAACGCCTGTAAAACTGTTGGGGTAGGTTCAATTCGTTTGAAAAATCAAGATGGGTCAACTAGAGTTTTGACTGATGTTCGATATGTGCCCAGTTTAAAGAAGAATCTTATCTCGTTGGGAGCCTTGAAATCTAAAGGCTTTGTTGTTACTATAAGAGATAAGATTTTAAAAGTTACATCTGGTGCGTTGGTGATAATGAAGGGCATTAGGAAAAATAACTTATATTATTACCAAGGTAATACAATTATTGGAGCAGGAGCAGTAGCTTTCAAGGGAGACAAATTGGATTCAGCCATGTTATGACATATGCGGTTGGGACACACTGGTGAGAAATCCTTGTAAATTCTGGCAAGCAAGGATTGTTGAAAGGTGAAAAGGCTTGCAAGTTAAATTTTTGTGAGCATTATGTTCTGGGAAAGCAAAAGAGAGTGAAATTTGGCACCGCTATCCATAATATGAAAGGTATTTTGGATTATGTTCACTCAGATGTGTGGGGTCCTTCCAAAACAACATCGTTGGGAAGAAAACACTATTTTATAAATTTTTTTGATGACTTTTCCAGAAGAGTTTGGGTGTATACAATGAAGTCTAAAGATGAAGTTCTCAAAGTTTTCCTAAAGTGGAAAAATATGATCGAGAACCAGACTGGCAAGAGAATTAAACGACTTAGGACGAACAATGAAGAGGAATATAGAAGTGATCCACTCTTTGATGTTTGCCAAGAGTTTGGTATTGTTCGACACTTCACTGTTAGACATACACCACAACAGAATGGGGTGATAGAGCGTATGAATCGAACGTTACTTGAGAAAGTTCGATGTATGTTGTCCAATGTTGGGTTGGACAAATCATTTTGGGCTGAGGCTGTGACATATGCTGGTCATCTTATTAATCGTCTACCGTCATCAGCGATTGAAGAAAAAACACCATTGGAGGTTTGGTTTGGAAAACCTACTATAAATTATGATTCCTTACATGTATTTGGATCCACTGCATACTATCATGTGAAGGAGTCAAAGCTTGATCCTAGAGCAAAGAATACTCTCTTTATGGGAATCACCCATGGAGTGAAGGGATTTCGTCTTTGGTGCTTGGAGACAAAGAAGATAATTTGTAGCAGAGATGTTACCTTTGATGAATCTGTCATGTTGAATAAGGTAACAAATAGAGATGTTCAGACGGGTAGTACTCCACAGCAGGTGGAGTGTACTCCAAAACAGGTGGAGCTTCAACGAACGATGATTAGCCCAGTAATTGATGTTACTGATTCTCTAACTCCAATAGAGGAATCAGAAGATGATGATGTTCAAACCCAAGAACCATTGGAGACACCAGAACCACTTGCAATTAGAAGGCCAATGAGAGAAATTCGTAGCAATGCAAAGCTTAGAAAGTGATAAGTGGAAAATTGCCATGGATGAAGAAATGCAATCTCTCTAGAAGAATAACACCTAAGATTTGACGTATTTATCGAAAGGTAAAAGGGCAATTGGATGCAAGTGGGTATTTGCAAAGAAAGATGGATCTTCCAGCAATAAAGATGTTCGCTACAAGGCAAGATTGGTAGCTAAAGGCTACGCTCAGAAGGAAGGAATTGACTACAATGAAGTATTTTCCCCTGTTGTGAAGCATTCCTCCATTAGAATATTGTTAGCCTTGGTAGCACAATTGAATTTGGAGCTAGCTCAACTCGATGTTTAGACGATTTTCTTGGACGGTGATTTAGAAGAGGAGATCTATATGACTCAGCCAGAAGGATACATGAATGCTAGTGGTGAGAAATGGGTTTGCAAGTTGAATAAATCACTTTATGGATTAAAGCAATCTCCGAGATAGTGGTACAAGCGATTTGACAATTTTATGATGAGGCAGAAGTACACAAGAAGCAAATACAATCATTGTGTGTATTTGCGAAAGCTACAAGATGGTTCTTTCATTTATCTTCTCTTGTATGTTGATGATATGTTGATCGCTTCAAAGAGTCAACAAGAGATAAGTACCCCACTTACTTCTCATTTGAAACTTAGTTCTCAGTTATCTCCTAAAACTGATGAAGAGCGAGAATATATGGCAAAAGTTCTATATGCTAATGCAGTAGAGAGTTTGATGTATGCGATGGTGTGTACGTATCCTGACATTTCACAAGCAGTTGAAGTTGTAAGCAGGTACATGCATGATCCTGGAAAAGGACATTGACAAGCTGTGAAATGGATTCTACGGTATCTCCAACAAACCGTAGATGTTGGTTTAGTGTTTGAGCAGGATGAAGAACTTGGTCAGATTGTGGTTGGATATGTTGATTCCGACTATGCTGGTGATTTGGATAAGCGTCGATCAACTACTGGATATTTGTTTACTCTAGCAAAAGCGTCAGTGAGTTAGAGGTCTACTTTACAGTCTACGGTGGCTTTGTCTACTACAGAGGCAGAGTATATAACAGTTTCAGAGCCTGTTAAAGAAGCAATTTGGCTTAACGGATTGTTGGAAGACTTGGGAGTTGTTCAAAGTCACATTAGTCTCTATTGTGACAGTTAGAGTGCTATCCATTTAGCAAAAAATCAAGTCTACCATTCAAGGACTAAGCACATCGACATGAGGTATCACTTTGTGCGGGAGATCTTTAAAGAAGGAAAGATTTTACTTCAAAAGATTGTAACAGCAGAAAATCCTGTAGATATGTTGACCAAGGTGGTAACAACAATCAAGTTCAGTCATTGTTTGAACTTGATTAATATCTTGCGAGTTTGAGCACCTTCGGGTGTATGGCGCTCGTGAGCGCATTTGGAGGCACTGTAGAAGATAATTTTATTTGGAGAGTCGAAGAAGATTTGAGAAGCTTGGCGAATTTCAAGCCAAGGTGAAGATTTGTTAAAATGGCTTGAAATGCATGGAAGTTTCATTGTTGTTCACACGAATTTTATTCATTTAAAATAATAATTAATAAAATATAAATAATAAAATATTAAAAAAAAATAAAAATCATGAAAAATAGAGTAAGAAACGTGAGGAGTTTCGGTTGCTGGAATTGAGGGATTTGTGGCCGGATTGTTAGGGATTAGATTAGTTGGGGATGAGGTTGAGAGTTTGTAGGGAGTAGAATTTGAGTGTGTTTGGGTTTTTAGGTTTGAATCCCTTTAAAAGGGATTCAATCGATTGAGTAGGGAAAGAGAGGTCAATCGGCAGTAAATGGGAGTTGAAATCAGAAGCAATTCTAAGAGGAAGTTTTTCGGATTGAAGGGGCTAGTAATCGGCAGTTGACAATGAGAGCAATTGGATTTCTTTCACCGGAGGTAAGCTTTCTCTTTTTTTTTTCCTATTCTTGATGTTTAAAACCTGATAAGTTTAGATTTAGGGTGTTTTCAGGCGGTTTTTTAGTGTTTTTAGGGCTTCCGATGGCCTCGCCGGTGTCGGAAGCGGCCACCGGCGACTTCTAGGCGACGACCGGCATGATTCGCGGTGGTCGGCGAACACGCCAGAGCGGCGCCGGACGGTGGTGCTTCGGATCCAGGGGCGGACTGCACGGCGGATGGAGGGTGGTGTTCATCGTGTTCTTCATGAAAATGAAGAACACGGATGAACACCCTAGAACTTGGGCGTGTTTGATCCGTTTTGGAGCAAGTTTCTGGGCTTGGAAGTGTTAGTCTCAGAGAGTTTCCTAGGCACTGAGTTGAACCGAGTTGGTCTCGGTGCAAATGGTCGTGCCAACTCGGTGTAAAGGGGTTTTATTACAGGGTAAAACAACACCGTTTAGGGTGCGGGTACGCGGTTCGGATCCGGGTTTAACCCGGATCCGCGCATTTCTAAATGGGTAAGGGATATTTACATCCTAGATCCTCCTATGTTTGAAGTGTCTCTCAATTTAGTCCATAGATCCCCCAATTAGGTCCCTAGAGCCTTAGATTTCACTCAATTAGGTCCCTAAACCCTAATTAGACCCCTAGGATTAAAATTAATTAATTTTAGACTTTAATTAGGACAAAAAATTAATTTTAAGACTTAAAAATTTATTAATTAGGTTCTAAAATAGAATTTAATTTAATTTTTGAGATATTTTAAAATTAATTTAACCTAGTTAGATCTAATATAAAATTAATTTGACCCCTAGAACTTAAGAATTAGACTTTAATTAGGTTCAACTTAATTCTTAAAAAGTTAGAAAATAATTTTAATTAATTATTTTAATTAATTTTAATTAATTTCTGAAGATAAGTTTTAAAATTGACCCAACTTAATTAGGTCTAGTTTAGCCTTTGAACCTTGAAGCATACACCAAATTAGACTTTAATTAGGGTTGATTTAGTTCTTAAAACTTGGGAATAATTTTAATTAATTATTTTAATTAATTTTAATTAGTTTCAAAGATAAGTCTTAAAATTAGTTTAACCTAATTAGATCTAATTAACCTCAATTAAACCTTTTAGCCTAAGTTTCACCAAACTAGGCTTTAATTAGGTTTAATTAAATTCTTAAAATTTAGAATTTATTTTAATTAAGTCTCTTAATTAATTTAAAATTTCTAAAATAAGACTTTAAAATTAATCTAATTGAACCTAATTCAACCCTAATCGAACTTTAAAAAAAACCTAAAATCCTAAATTAGATTTTAATTAGGTTTTAATTAAAATTTGAAGATTAGGAAAACTTAATTAAATAATTAATTTAATTAAAAATCCTAAACTTTAAAATTAATTACACTTAATTATATCTAATTCATCTTTTGAGGTTTGTATTCTTGTCCTTTTTATCTTTACCAATGTAAGTCCCTTTTTACTCACTTATTATGACAATTTTGATGTAATTTGTACTCCCATGATTTAAATAAAATAATATCAAGTTCCTTTTATCTTGTTTGTTTATTTTATTTAATAATATTTTTTAAATATTGCATGGTATATTTTAGGGAGATCACTTAATAAACATTAGGTTAATTAATTTAGAGTCCTCTAGAACTAGTCTCTTTAATTAATTAATTAAATTAAATAGGGAGATAATTAGTAAATAATGGTATGTGAATCTTATATCTCGGATACACTAAAGAGGCTGGTGTTTTGACGTACCATGATGTTGGCCTAAAGAGTGTACCTTGGTATCGAATTCATTTGCCATTAAAATCTAGAATTTTGATAAAATAACTTAGGCTTAATATTAAATAAAATTGATAGGTAAACAACTAGCAACATTAGTAACTTAGGTTTTAACACTTAATCAACGGAGCCTTTGTAGGATTAGAACTTAAAATGAACAAGATAAAAAACGGTCATGTATTTTATTTTAACCTTTTGAGGCGGAAATTACATTCCTTTGAATTTGGGTGAGGTTTCCTATCTAGAGGACGCCTCGTTCAACCCAAGTTTAAAGGTGATGTAATTTCTAAATCAAAAGGATATCCTCAATTCAAATAATGTTTGATTAACAATGGAGAATTAAATTAATATCTATCTTCGAAATATCAAAATGCCACGTGAAATTAATAAGGTACCAATTTTTTGAGCGTTTGTAAGGGTCGTCCTTACACGTAACCGACTCCCGAACCCAAAAGTTTTTAAATGAATCTCTGGTTTGTTTTATGGTGTCTGGCCTACTAAAGTGGCCAGTGGCGACTCTAATCAATTTTCAAAATTAAATTATATATTTTTCTAAAATTTGGGTTTTTCAAGATTAAAAGCGATAAAGTTCAGATTTTTCAAAATCAATTGCCAAGCTATTTTTCACCTAAACTCGTGTTTTTTATAAGGTCGCGACAACTTGGCGACTCCGCTGGGGACTTAAAAAATTCTTTTTTTTGTGAGTCAGGCCTAACTTTTTTAAAAAAATTTACAGGTATTTTGGCATTTTGAAGATAGATATTAATTTAATTCTTTATTGTTAAATGAAAATTGTTTGAATGAGGATAGGTTTTTACTTTCGTGATATATATCTGTCATTCATGCATAAGCTCTCGACCCGAGCTTTCACCATTAAGTGGGAGTTAGATATTATCCGACGTGATGCTCTCCAACTCCGAGTTTCGGATTTTTATCTGCTTCCGGTATACTAACCTTACGCATTGTGGGGTTTTCACCTCCGTTGTAAGGGACCTATACCACCGAATCGATGTCTTATCGTCGTAGTAGGCGATAGCGACAGTTCGGGAACCTAGTGTCTAGACCAAAAAACGCATATAGAGTAGAAACCTACCCCTTCTAGAGCCAAATAGGAACCATAAGATAAGGCGAGATACTGCTGAAATGCCGCCAAACTTAGGATTTCTCTGTTAACATGCTCTCTGGTTATTTTATGCAATTTAACCTGCTCTCTGATTATTTTTATGCAATTTAGCCTGTTCTCTGGTTAATTTTCTTTGCATCTTAAACTGCTTTATGATTATTTTTCAGGCACCTTTATTTTCTTGTTTTACCTTTGTATTTATCCTACTAACACATTTTCTTTCTGTTTTTGTTTTTGACCCTTTTATGCATTTTATATTTACTTAGCATATCATTTGCATGGGTATTGATTCGGGAAACAGTAAAGTTAAAAGTATCCAAAAATGTCAGAAGAGATCATTATAGGCGAAGATAATACGAAAGTCTGGACATGGTCAGAGTCAGTTCAGCACGAGAAAGGTGACAGTTTGCCATCAGGGAGCGTCTCAACATTGAAAGGGTATGTCAGAATTAGCACAAATCAGAGTCTTTGTCTCTTCGAAGTTCAAGAGATATGGGAACAGTGGATTGATGACATGAAAGAGCAATTCAAGAGGGAGTTTGGAGACATTGCCTTGTTAGTGAAGGTTCCTATTGATAGACACCTAATGAGAGCGATGACGCAGTTTTAGAATCCCGCTTACAACTGTTTTACCTTTGAGAAGATCGACATGATGCCTACACTAGAGGAGTATGAAGTTCTGATCAATTGTCCAGCGATAAAGAGCGATAGGATATATGTTAAACCCAACAACACTTCAGGTTTCAAGAAGAAGTTGATGCAGATCACCGGGAAGGATAAAGAATTTTGGAACCAGAAGGTAACGGGTCACGACCACAAAGACGTGAGTGAGGAAAGGCAGAGAGTGAGTTGGAAGGTTTTCAAGGATTTAATAGCCGCAAGCAGCGAAGAGCCCACCAAAGCAGGAAGGATTTACGCCCTTTGCATCTATGGGTTGGTGTTATTTCCCAGAACTCCCGAGCACATAGACCCATCCACAGTTGGCTTGCTCGAGAGGTTATTCAAAGGCATAAATCCGATTCCTGCCATATTAGCTGAGACCTATAGACCACTGACCACATGCAAGAGGGTCGGCGAATGAAGATTTTAGGGTTGTGCGCAACTTTTGGAGATATGGTTCAGAGACCATCGTTGGAGCTCCCGTACAGCACCTTAAGGTTCAGGACCACTTACTCGCCCATCGAAGAACACCTAAAGAGCTGCGTTTTGGAGAAGAAGACCGAAGTCCAATGGAGCGATCTCTTCCGGGATTTGACGGATTCAGACATCATTTGGAAATCCTACTGGTTGAATAGGGGATCGACTTTTCGATATCGATGCGGAGACAGTGATTGGATTCCATTAGTGGGCATATAGGGTAGAACGACTTATTGCCCATTACTAGTTTCAAGGCAGTTTGGATCAAGACAGTTCATACCAGCCACAGCGGGGATGGCAAGTTTCTGTTTTTCACACCAAAGCGAAGGGTACAGATCCAAGATAGCTCAGATTGTGAAAGCTTGAGATTCGCCCAGGAGAGTTTAGCCTTATCGGGAGTTCAAAGTTATGGCCCGATATGACGAATGGAGGGAGTAAAGGGTGAATGATGGAGTTTTCCGAGGAATATCGAGGGATGATAGACCGTCGTCAAGCAAGGTAGCCCTAGAAGCACCATCAGCATTAAAGAAGCTTAATGAGGATCGAAATTTGGATTTCCAAAGACAAGAGAAGAGGATCTACGAACTTACGCAGGAGTTGAACCTCACAAAGTACCAGGTGCAGACGCAAGAGAGGAAAGAGAAAGAGATGGCCCTTCAGATTGAAAGGTTACGTCGAGATTTGAGAGAGGCACAAGAAGTATTTGAGGGGCGTAAAAGGAAATACCCAAGGGAAGGTGAAAACAGGAGCATCGGGGATAGTTCTGACCGCTTGGACAAGGCGTTGAGGGAAAAGGAAGATTACAAGAGGCTTTACGAAAGGAAATGCCGTGAAGCAAGAGAAGCAAGTTACAAAGCTGGGAAGGTGTCGGACAAAGAGCAAGCGAAGAACCTTGAGTTGACAAACCAGGTAGCACAGCTAGAGGAATTGGTTACCAGGTATCACAATGAAGACAAGGCTAAGATGCAAGAAGAAAATGAGGGGCTTCAGCAGAAGATTATCTCGCTCGAGGGTCAAGTACAAGAGTTGCAAGAGAAGTTAGTCAACTTCGAAGGGGCTTTGTGTCAAAATGCCGAAGGAGCGTGAAAGACGAAGTATGAAGTAGCACAGCGCACAATCCAGAGTCAGAACAATGAGTTGGTCAACTTTAAGAGACAAGTCAGAAGTATTGCATCTTACGTACAGATATTGTCGAGAGAAGCTACAACTCTTCTGAACCAGCCGAATGTCGAGCAAGAGCACGGAGAAGCCATCGTACACCTGCTACATGAGTTGACCAATTTGGGGATTAGGGCCAACAGTTTTCTGTAGATTATGTTTAATTTGTAGTGAATCCTTTTTGGACAAACGGATGTTTTTAAGAGATTGTTTTTCGAATTTAATACCCTCTTGCATTCATGCATTCATGCATTCATTCATCATGTGCATTATTAATTAAAATAAGGTTTAATAATAAAGGTTTTATGGCAGCGAACTTTAAAAATAGCAAACATACTGTACACATACTCGACGCGTTCGCGCACTAGGAAACTAGCGATGGATGAAAGACTACAGAAATTAGAGGATCATCATGTTGAATTTGCAAATAGCTTGGATGCGATAGAAAATGGCGTAAAAGATGGTTTTGCCAAAATTCAACAGATATTATCAGTCAGATAGCTGCTCTGTTGGGCCCAAAGCAGGACGAGAAAGGCAATGCGTCGATGGGAGGGGTAGATGAAGCAGAAGGACAGGCAGACACCGTAACTCACATAAGGGGGCAACCAGAAATGCATTCAGTCCCAAGGAGAGTACAACTCAACGTAGTAGGGGCATCCACGAGTCACCCCGTGGAAGTTGATGACTTCACTCTGAATGTCGATGAGGTCCCGAATCTCAACTTCATGAGTGAAGTAGAAAAGATGTGACAAGATATGGAGAAAAAATATGCTGACCACTTTAAGGCGCTTGAGGCAAAGATTCAGGAAATCCAGGGGTCAGCTGATAAGAGCATTGATGCGTTCGATCTCGGCTTGGTTTCTGATTTGGTCCTACCATCGAAGTTCAAGATGCTTGATTTTGAGAAGTATGACGGAACGTCATGTCCTAACGCCCATACGACGATGTATTGTCGGAAGATGGTC
This sequence comes from Abelmoschus esculentus, assembly GCA_035048815.1. NCBI lineage: Eukaryota > Viridiplantae > Streptophyta > Magnoliopsida > Malvales > Malvaceae > Abelmoschus > Abelmoschus esculentus. Next base: position 10,682,553 of record JAUCBN010000007.1, on the reverse strand, counting down.
GCTTTTAGCAAGGATAAGAAGCTGTTGATCCATTGCTTTCAGGATAGCTTGATAGGTTCTACTATCCGGTGGTACACACAACTCAGTTGGGAAAATATAAAGTCATGGAATGACTTATATCACGCTTTCATGGAGAATTATAAGCACGTGTCGAAGATGGACCTACTAGAGTCATGTTGCAACAGATGGGGCAAAGGTCTAATGAAACCTTCCGATAGTATGCTCACAGATGGAGAGATCTGGCCTCTCAGGTGCAACCATCGTTGATTGAGCGGGAAATGACCCACATGTTTGTAGAAACGTTGAAGGGGCCGATATACGATTGTCTGTTCATTAGTACGTTAATGCAAAGCTTCTCTCAAATAGTTGCTACAGGAGAGTTGGTGGAGGTGGCCATCAAAAGCGGGAGAATTGAAGGATCTGACAGCTCTAAAAAGAACTTCAAAAAGAAGGACAACGAGGTGAATAATGCTATCATGTATGAAGCCCTGAGAAATGTGACGATTTCCAAACCAGGGACAGGAGCAAGTGGCTCGCAGGGTTCGAATAAGAAGGACACAAAATGGGAAAGGCCGAATTTCTCACCTATCCCAGTTACGTATGCTGAGTTGTACACTCAGCTACACGATGCGGATATGATTCGCCCGTACTTCATCATACCGCTCAAATCCCCTTATCCACACTGGTATGACCCGAAGGCCCAGTGCGTATACCATGCTAACATTCAGGGACATAGCATCGAGAAATGCACAGTCTTTAAGAGGATTATCCAAAACATGATAAACGTCGGGGTTTTGAAATTTGATGAACCCAGTGTATCAATAAACCCACTTCCGAACCATGGCGGTCGGGGCATAAATGCGATTGAAGAAGACCAAATGAGGCAGATTAAGATGAGTGTGTCGGAGATTCGATCATCATTAAAGTGGTTCTTTCAGCAGTTATTCAATAACATGTTTATATGCCAAGGGATGAAGATGAAGGAATCTACTTGGGTAGGCTTGTATTGCGAGTTCCATCAGGAACAAGGACACGCAATTCAACATTGTAGTGAGTTCAGGAATCTGCTACAAGGGATGATGGACAATAAGGAGGTGGAGTTCTTTACAAAGGAAGATGGCCGAAAGGTGATGGACGTATGCACGTCTGAAAAAGTCGGGCCGAAGTACAATGCAAACAGGCCGTTAGTCATTTTAGCTTGACCAAGGGGCAACAATTTAGTTGGATCGGCAAATGCTCCTCGCATAGTAATTACCCCTCCAGCACCTTTCCCGTTCAAGGACACACAAAGGGTTCCATGGAATTATGTTGCGAGTGTAGCTGGGCCAAGTAGTTCGAAGCCCATTGAGGAGGGATAACCAGGAAGACTTGAAATCGTCGAGAGAGTAGAAACACTGGAGCCAGTGAATGAGGTAGGACATTTCACGAGAAGCGGGAGATGTTACTCATCGGCTCAAGGAAAAAAAGAGAATCAAGCTAAACATATTGAAAAGAAGAAAATTTTCACAGATCCGACTCCGAAGGTGAATGAGCCTATCACCGAGGAGCAAGCGCATGAGTTTCTGCGGTTCTTGAAGCACAGCGAATACAATATCGTGGAACAGTTGAAAAAGCAACCCGCCAGAATCTCTATCCTCGATTTGATATTAAGTTCTGAAGGGCACCGTGACGCCCTTTTGAAAGTATTAAACCAGACTTTTATCCCGAAGGACATATCAGTGAATAAATTAGACCGAATCGTTAATCATATCATCGCGGACAATTATATAACGTTCACCGATGATGAGATCCTGGACGGTGGAATGGGGTCTATCAAAGCTTTAAACATCACGACTCACTGTAAGATTCATGTGGTGTCGGAAGTTCTAATCGATAATGGTTCGGCTTTGAACGTGCTACCTATGGCAACTTTGCAAAGGTTACCCATAGATGTTACACACATGAAAAGCTACCAGAATGTGGTCAGAGCATTCGATGGGACCACAAGGGATGTGTTGGGAAGAATTGAAGTACCGTTGCTGATTGGGTCATCCGTGTACAACATAGATTTTGTTGTAATGGATATTAAGCCCACCTACAATTGTCTACTCGGTAGACCTTGGATCCATTCCGCCGGGGCAGTACCGTCATCACTTCACCAGAAACTGAAGTTCGTAGTAGATGGGAAGCTCGTGTGTGTCGGGGCAAAAGAGGACATCATTGCATCCGTCTCCACAGATACACCCTATGTTCAAGCGGATGAGGAAGCGTTAGAATGCTCTTTCAGGGCTTTAGAGTTTATTAACGCTGCATTCGTTGCTGAAGGTGCTAAATTCCCATGTCCGAAGTTGTCGAACTGCACGGAGATGACCGTTAAGCAGACCCTCAGTAAGGGAGCCAAAGCCAGAAGAGGACTAGGAAGGAGGTTACAAGGGAGCTTGCGCCCGAAGCTTGTGGTTATGAAGAAAGGGCGAGCCGGGTTAGGCTTTTCAGTTGAGGCATATTGGAATAAGTATGGAAGAACTGCAACTAAGAAGCCAACCTCATTGAGTGCAAAAATCGACTTCATCTTTCACGGGTTTGTGAATGTCACAGAACAAGCAGAGAAGAATTGCTTGGAAGCTATTAGGCTACAAGAGGAAGAGATTTTCAGGGAAGCTTTCGAAGGTCTGATGGTGGAAGGAATTTCAGAAGGTCCGAGGATGAATCTACTAGAGAGAATTCGTCCGTGCCTCTCTGGCGAGACTCTGAATAATTGGACTGTAGAGGATTTACCTTTAGTTTCAAGACAGAGTAATGTCATAAACCACCCTGTATTTTTTCCCGCAAGTATAGGAGATTTTCTATAAAGGGCTTTTTCATAATTTTCATTAGCAAATAAAGATGTTTTTTCCCTTTCTTCAATGACAAACATTTTTCTTTTCTTTCATTCGCTTCATCCATTTCTTTCTTTATTCATCCATTGTCCCCATCCAACTATACAAATTTTCTTCGTAGGTTCCCGAACAATGATTGCACGAATGATTCTGGGCCTAAACCTAAAATAGATTTGAAAAGGATCTCTTGTCTAACAGAAATCAATAAGTGTGAAGATAATGCAGACTACGAGGTTCCTGAAGAATTGTTAAGGTTGGTGGAGTAAGAAGATAAGCAAATCATGCCCCACAAAAAAGAGATAGAGACTCTGAACCTTGGTACTGAAGAAGAGAAAAAAGAAGTCATGATCGGAGCATCATTTCCGCCGGGGGCAAAACAAAATTTGATAGACTTGTTGCGAGAATTCAAGGATGTCTTTGCATGGTCTTATCAAGATATGCCCGGTTTGAATACTGACATTGTGGTCCACAAGTTGCCCATTAGACCAGATTGCAACCCCATACAACAGAAGCTTAGAAGGCTGAGGCCGGAAATGTTGTTGAAAATCAAGGAAGAAGTACAGAAGAAGATCGATGCAGGCTTCCTACAGGTGGCAGCATACCCAGAATGGGTAGCAAACATAGTCCCCGTGCCAAAGAAAGATGGGAAAGTTCGGATGTGTGTAGATTATAGGGATCTGAACAGGGCGAGCCCGAAGGACAATTTCCCTTTACCCCATATAGATGTTCTGGTAGACAATACTTCGGGGCATTCATGGTTTTCTTTCATGGATGGGTTCTCGGGTTATAATCAGATCAAAATGAATCTGGAAAATATGGAGAAGACCACTTTTACCATACTGTGGGGCACGTTCTGCTATAAAGTCATGCCTTTTGGGTTGAAGAATGTCGGGGCCACATACCAAAGAGCTATGGTGACACTGTTTCACGACATGATGCACAAAGAAATCGAAGTTTATGTGGATGATATGATAGCCAAGTCCCAAACAGAAGATGGACATGTGCAGGATTTGAAAAAGTTGTTCCAAAGGCTGCGAAAGTATCAACTGAAGCTTAACCCCAATAAATGTATGTTTGGGGTTACATCCGGCAAGCTACTTGGCTTCGTAGTCAGCCAAAGGGGAATTGAAATCGATCCCGATAAGGTTAAAGCAATTCAAAATTTGCTACCTCCAAAAACACAGAAAGAGGTTCGGGGCTTCCTTGGGAGATTGAACTACATGTCTCGGTTTATTTCTCAGTTAACCGATAGATGTGATCCCGTTTTTAAACTGATTCGGAAGAACAACCCAAGCGAGTGGAATGATGAATGTCAGGAAACATTGGACAAGATCAAACAATATTTGTTTAACGCACCGATATTGGTGGCTCCAGTTCTTAGGAGACCATTAATCCTCTACTTGGCGGTGTTCGAAAATTCCATGAGGTGCGTATTGGGATAACATGATGATACCGGAAAGAAGGAAAGAGTAATCTATTACCTAAGTAAGAAATTTACCGAGTGTGAGGTACGGTACCCATTTATCCAAAAGATATGTTGTGCACTTGTTTGGGTTACCCGTCGACTCAAGCAATATTTGTTATATCACACCATATGGTTGGTATCAAAGCTCGATCCGTTGAAGTTTTTGATGGAAGCACCCGCATTGACCGAGAGATTAACACGATGGCAAATGTTGTTGTCCGAATTTGACATAGTATACGTTAGCCAAAAGGCAATTAAAGGGAGTGCCATAGCCGACTTTCTTGCAAGTAGAGCTTCGGATGATTATGAGACTCTGAACTTTGATTTTCCTGACGAGGATGTAATGACCGTTTCCGTTGAAGAAAATGAAGAAATAGAAAAATGGAAATTGTATTTCGACGGGGCAGTCAACGCCCTCGGACGGGGAATCGGAGCTGTGTTGATATCTCCGGATGGTGTACATTACCCTCTCACGAGCAAGTTGGAATTCTTATGCACTAATAATATGGCTGAATACGAAGCATGTGTCATGGGTTTAAAGGCTGGAATTGAAAGAAAGATAAAGGCCTTGAAGGTATACGGAGACTCAGCATTAGTTATTTATTAGCTACGTGGAGAATGAGAAACCAAAGACACGAAGTTGATAGAATACCGGAAGTTAATATTAGAGATAATTAAAGAATTCGAAGAGATAACATTTGTTTACCTTCCTAGAAAGGACAACCAAATGGCAGATGCCCTAGCTACACTAGCCTCGGTATTCCAAGTGAATAGACCGGAGGATATGATGTTAATCCGGATGCAGAGCTATGAAACATATGCTCATTGCTGCAACTTAGAAGAAGAAGATGGTAATCCTTTGTATTTTGATATCCTACAATAAATCAAGTGCCAAGCTTATCCATTCGGAGCTAATGACATTGATAAGAGAACAATCAGAAGAATGACTGCTGCATACGTATTAGATGGCGACGTCCTATACAAAAAGAGCAAAGATCAGGTGCTGCTAAGATGTGTCAATGCCCGTGAGGCTAAAAGTATTCTTGAAGAAGTGCATGATGGAATTTGCGGTACGCACGCCAATGGTTTCTCGATGGCACGGAAAATAATGAGATATGGATACTACTGGTCTACTATGGAGGGAGATTGCATAGAATATACCAAAAAGTGTCACAAATGCCAAATCTATGCAGATAAAATCAACTCTCCGTCAGTACCGTTACATATAATGAATTCGCCCTGACCTTTTTTTGTTTGGGGACTAGATGTAATCGGGCAGATTCACCCCAAGGCTTTAAATGGGCATCGTTTCATCCTAATGGCTATCGATTATTTCACCAAGTGGATAGAAGTTGTCTCTTATGCTAACATCACAAGAACAACGGTTTGCAAGTTCTTGAAGAAAGAGATTATTTGTCGGTATGATCTACCAGAGCGAATCATCACGGATAATGCTACCAATTTCAACAACAGATTGATAGCAGAAACCTGTGAGCAGTTCAAAGTAATTCATCACAACTCTGTGGCATACCGACCAAAGATTAATGAAGCCGTTGAGGCAGTAAATAAGAACATTAAGAAGATCATATCAAAGATGACTGAAACCTACAGAGACTGGCATGAAAGGCTTCCTTTTGCCTTGTTTGCATACCGAACTTCGATTAGAACTTCTACCGGGGTAACACCGTATTCCTTGGTATATGGTACTAAAGCAGTGTTACCTCTAGAAGTTGAAATCCCATCTCTTCGAATATTGTCAGAAATGGAGCTAGACGACGCAGAGTGGGTACAAATTCGTTTAGATCAGTTGAATCTAATCAAAGAAAAACGGTTGAAAGCTATCTATCACAGCCAAATATATTAGAAGCGGATGATTCGAGCTTATGACAAGAAAGTTCGACCGTGAGAATTCCGAGATGGGGATCTAGTGCTTAAAAAGATCTTGCCTATACACCGAGATTTTCGAGGGAAATGGATGCCGAATTGGGAGGGCCATATATTGTCAAAAAGGCCTTCTCCGAAGGCGCGTTGATCTTAACTGAAATGGACGGACAAGAGTTAAACAAGCCAGTGAACTCTGATTCAGTTAAGAGATATTGCGCCTGAAGAAAAAGTAGAAAAAATAAAGAAGAAAAAAAGAAAAAAGGAAAAAAGAGAAGAAAATAAAGAAGAAAATAAAGCGAAAACCCGAAAGGGCGCTTCATAAAAAATGATGATTAAAAGAAAAAGGAGGGGTCAAGATGAAAACCCGAAAAGGACGTCTTGATACCAACGGAGGATTTGGGTCGAAAACTAGGAATGACGGCTCAAATAAATGAAATAGGCATTCGGTGATTCGTGCCTCTCGGTTATCAAGCAATGCGGAAGGATCTTCACGTTTGTAAAGTTGAATCCTCATTTGAAGAATGGCTAGACAAGTAGATCATTTTTAAATTTATATTTCGGGAAAAGGCTTGGATGATCGCTTGTGATAAGCGTTTGGGAACTTGCATTTTGTTCCTTTCCTTTTTCTTCAAATTGTTTTGCCATGTTTGTTTTACACAAATTTACGAAAAGATCCAATAAAGATACTCTTTTCTTTCTTTTGAGCCTTCAATTCTATCCAAAGCATCATGCTAGTGAACTAATATGAATTAATGAATACAAAAAATATTTTGGCATCACTATGTTTTAAGTTACAGGTAAAGTTTGTTTTTTCGGGTCAAGATAACGGAATATGAACGGACATGTTCTAACATTCAGACGAAATCTGTCTCGAAAGAACGCCTCAAAACAACTTTATAAAGAGGACAATCATTAAAAGTGGCCCTCGCTATGTGAGATGAAAACCTCGAATACGAAAAAGAGGGAGAAGAGTCAATCAGTCCCTTCAGAGTGTCAAACTGACTGATAATACATGCCTTTCAAGGCAGTACTCATGCATCATAATAGGAATATTTGCATTAGAAGCATACTAACAATACATGATATTTTTGTTAAACAGGATTCGAAGAAATCAACAACAACGAGCATTATTGGTAGCTTTCTCAGTGTGAGTCCCGATACAAACGCTATTGGCAGCCTTCTCGGTGTGAGTCCCGATTAAGGCACTATTGGTAGCCTTTCCGGTGTAAGTCCCGAAAGAAGTGGTGTAACATGAGGAATTTCATAATAAGAAGAACAACCTCAAGTTTTATCGCTTACATCTGGAGAATTTCGTAATAAGAAGAATAACTCCAGATCTCCCGAAAATGAGGAATTTCATAATAAGAAGAACAAACTCAATTTCCACCACTTGATGAGTTTGGAGAATTTCGTAATAAGAAGAACAACTCCAAATTCCACGAGATGCAAGGAATTTCATAATAAGAAGAACAACCTCGGATTTCACCACTTTTATCTGAAGAATTTCGTAATGAGAAGAACAGCTCCAGATCTCCCGGAAACGAGGAATTTCATAATAAGAAAAACAACCTCAATTTCCACCACTTGATAAGTTTGGAGAATTTCGTAATAAGAAGAACAGCTCCAAATTCCACGAGATGCGAGGAATTTCATAATAAGAAGAACAGCCTTGGATTTCACTACTTTTATCTGGAGAATTTCGTAATAAGAAGAATCGCTCTAGATCTTGGATATGAGGAATTTCGTAATAAGAAAAACAGCCTCAAGCTCCACCACCTGATGAATCTAAAGAATTTCGTCTGAAGAATTTCATAATAAGAAGAACAGCTTCAGACCTTGGAGAATTTCATAATGAGAAGAACAGCTCCAGTTATTCCAAAGACGAAGAGTTTCAGAAAGAAGAACAACCTCGAGTTACGTCACAAGGTTTCGCTTGAAGAATTTCGCATTGAGAAGAATAGCTTCAAGCTTCAGAGCTTTAACAAAATTCGTGTTATTCAGTCTTTGCCCATCTCCTGCTTCGCAGCATTGAGCAAAGAGGGGCAGCTGTTGACACGAATTTTATATATTTAAAATAATAATTAATAAAATATAAATAATAAAATATTAAAAAAATTAAAAATTGTGAAAAACAGAGTAAGAAACGTGAGGAGTTTCGGTTGCTGGAATTGAGGGATTTATGGCCGGATTGTTAGGGATTAGATTAGTTGGGGATGAGGTTGAGAGTTTGTAGGGAGTAGAATTTGAGTGTGTTTGGGTTTTTAGGTTTGAATCCCTTTAAAAGGGATTCAACCGATTGAGTAGGGAAAGGGAGGTCAATCGGCAGTAAATGGGAGTTGAAATCAGAAGCAATTGTAAGAGAAAGTTTTTCGGATTGAAGGGGCTAGTAATCGGCAGTTGACAGTGAGAGCAATTGGATTTCTTTCACCGGAGGTAAGCTTTCTCTTCTTTTTTTTTTCTATTCTTGATGTTTAAAACCTGTTAAGTTTAGATTTAGGGTGTTTTCAGGCGGTTTTTTAGTGTTTTTAGGGCTTCCGATGGCCTCCCCGGCGTTGGAAGCGGCCACCGACGACTTCTGGGCGATGGCCGGCGTGATTCACGGTGGTTGGTGAACACGCCAGAGCGGCGCCGGACGGTGGTACTTCGGATCCAGGGGCGGACTGCACGACGGTTGGAGGGTGGTGTTCATCGTGTTTTTCATGAAAATGAAGAACACGGATGAACACCCTAGAACTTGGGTGTGTTTGATCCGTTTTGGGGCAAGTTTCTGGGCTGGGAAGTGTTGGTCTCAGAGAGTTTCCTAGGCGCTAAGTTGAACCGAGTTGGTCTCGGTGCAAATGGCCGAGCCAACTCGGTGTAAAGGGGTTTTGTTACAGGGCAAAACGGCATCGTTTAGAGTACGGGTACGCGTGTCAGATCCGGGTTCAACCCAGATCCGCGCGTTTCTGAATGGGTAAGGGATATTTACATCCTAGGTCCTCCTAGGTTTGAAGTGTCTCTCAATTTAGTCCCTAGATCCCCCAATTAGGTCCCTAGAGCCTTAGATTTCACTCAATTAGGTCCCTAAACCCCTAATTAGACCCCTAGGATTAAAATTAATTAATTTTAGACTTTAATTAGGACAAAAAATTAATTTTAAGACTTAAAAATTTATTAATTAGGTTCTAAAATAGAATTTAATTTAATTTTTGAGATATTTTAAAATTAATTTAACCTAGTTAGATCTAATATAAAATTAATTTGACCCCTAGAACTTAAGAATTAGACTTTAATTAGGTTCAACTTAATTCTTAAAATTTAGAAAATAATTTTAATTAATTATTTTAATTAATTTTAATTAATTTCTGAAGATAAGTTTTAAAATTGACCCAACTTAGTTAGGTCTAGTTTAGCCTTTGAACCTTGAAGCATACACCAAATTAGACTTTAATTAGGGTTGATTTAGTTCTTAAAACTTGGGAATAATTTTAATTAATTATTTTAATTAATTTTAATTAGTTTCAAAGATAAGTCTTAAAATTAGCTTAACCTAATTAGATCTAATTAACCCCAATTAAACCTTTTAGCCTAAGTTTCACCAAACTAGACTTTAATTAGGTTTAATTAAATTCTTAAAATTTAGAATTTATTTTAATTAAGTCTCTTAATTAATTTAAAATTTCTAAAATAAGACTTTAAAATTAATCTAATTGAACCTAATTCAACCCTAATCGAACTTTAAAAAAAACTAAAATCCCAAATTAGATTTTAATTAGGTCTTAATTTTAATTGAAGATTAGGAAAACTTAATTAAATAATTAATTTAATTAAAAATCCTAAACTTTAAAATTAATTACACTTAATTATATCTAATTCATCTTTTGAGGTTTGTATTCTTGTCCTTTTTATCTTTACTAATGTAAGTCCCTTTTTACTCACTTATGATGACAATTTTGATGTAATTTGTACTCCCATGATTTAAATAAAATAATATCAAGTTCCTTTTATCTTGTTTGTTTATTTTATTTAATAATGCTTTTTAAATATTGCATGGCATATTTTAGGGAGATCACTTAATAAACATTAGGTTAATTAATTTAGAGCCCTCTAGAACTAGTCTCTTTAATTAATTAATTAAATTAAATAGGGAGATAATTAGTAAATAATGGTATGTGAATCTTATATCTCGGATACACTAAAGAGGCTGGTGTTTTGACGTACCATGATGTTGGCCTAAAGAGTGTACCTTGGTATCGAATTCATTTGCCATTAAAATCTAGAATTTTGATAAAATAACTTAGGCTTAATATTAAATAAAATTGATAGGTAAACAACTAGCAACATTAGTAACTTAGGTTTTAACACTTAATCAATGGAGCCTTTGTAGGATTAGAACTTAAAATGAACAAGATAAAAAACGGTCATGTATTTTATTTTAACCTTTTGAGGCGGAAATTATATTCCTTTGAATTTGGGTGAGGTTTCCTATCTAGAGGACGTCTCGTTCAACCCAAGTTTAAAGGTGATGTAATTTCTAAATCAAAAGGATATCCTCAATTCACATAATGTTTGATTAACAATAGAGAATTAAATTAATATCTATCTTCGAAATATCAAAATGCCACGTGAAATTAATAAGATACCAATTTTTTGGGCATTTGTAAGGGTCGTCCTTACACGTAACCGACTCCCAAACCCAAAAGTTTTTAAATGAATCTCTGGTTTATTTTATGGTGCCTGGCCTACCAAAGTGGCCGATGGCGACTCCAATCAATTTTCAAAATTAAATTATATATTTTTCTAAAATTTGGGTTTTTTAAGATTAAAAGCGATAAAGTTCGGATTTTTCAAAATCAATTGCCAAGCTATTTTTCACCTAAACTCGTATTTTTTATAAGGTCGCGACAATTGTCCTTTAACAAATTAAATGGCCATTAATTTGAATTAAACATATACCCATTTAATTTGGTATTAAATGGTATATGGGAAAATTACAATTTTGTCTCTGAATTTTTAGTCTATTTACAAGAATAGTCCCTGGAGCCTAACTATAAATAGGGATGAAGTTTTCATTTCATATCATCCCAAAAATCCTAACCATCTCTTCCATTTGCCATTTGGTTCTTTCTTCTCCCATTTGTTGTATTCGAGAATTCTTGAAAATTCCATTTGTTTGTACCATTTTGGTAACAGTGAAGTTATCATCCGGTGGTGGTGCCCGAGGAGTAAACATTTGTCGAACCTCGTAAATTCTTTGTGTTTTCTCCATTATTTATTTTGATTGTTTATTGGGTTTTCCTTTCGATTACAATATTCAATAGTTTGACGGGTTTGTCCGTTGTGCAAACTTTGGTGATTTTAATTTTGACATTTTAACTTAGATTTAAAACTATGTTCGTGTAGGAAATAACCTGGTTTCTCAACAAAATCAAAATACACCGGAACATAGTACGAAACATGAGCGAAGACCACCATCTCTCCCAATAAGCCAGTTTCCTCTTCATGTCCCACCAAAGAACCCAACACAGTCGAATAAGGCAGTCAAACATCAGCCCAGCAATACCTCTTATTCACAAACAATTGGCCTTTTTCTCCTTGGGTTTTACTTCAAAAACTGCACCGGAAAGCTCCTTCCAAGAAACCCAATCTCGTTTCTTCTTCGGTTTGATTAGTTTCACAGAGGGGAATCCTTCGAATTGTTTTAATAATCGCACGAAACCTTTCTGGGGATTGGTTGAGAGCTCTTTTGTTATTTCAATGTCTAGTTTCGTGCTATCATATGATGTTAAAAAGCGTGTAGCTGTTGCACTCAAACTGTTTGATTTTATTCCTCTTAGAGGAATATTTGCTTGATGTTGGGAGCTTATACTGTTATATACCACTGTTCTGCATTGCCTAAAGGCAGTCTCCTTGTTTGAGATAATGAAGGAGATAGGCCTTTCTACTATTTTAGTCACTTATCATGTGATGCTTATGAATTTACTTGTAGCGTTGTGACATAACACTGAAAAAAAACAACTAAGATACTCTAATTTAGATTAATTCGATTTAAAATTAATTCAACTCACTCAATTAAATAAAACTTTACGAGGCTTTATCCTTTTAAATCAAATCATAATTTCGGATATCTGATTATTTAATTTAAAAATTCAATATTTGAATTTGATTTTTTTGAAACAAATACAAATAATTAATTTGTATATACCAAAATACACACCTATAGTAAAGTCATATTTAATCAGTAGCAGATACAAAAATATTTGCAAGGGTTGACACAAATCATAAAAATTTAAAAAACTTAAAGATTAATTTATAAAAAATTTAAAAATCAAAATTAAATATATAAATTCTAAAAAATTTAAGGCCTACCCTCCTCACTATATGGACCCATCAGTGTTCATATTTGATATTTAGGAATGCACGTGAATTTTTACCTAAGAAATAAACTTATAAAATTTAAAAGAAAAATATAATCTTTTAATAAAAAATTATATTTTCTTTTTGAATTTTAAAAAATTATATATAAAGCTTAAATTTTCATGACGATTTTTCCTAACCCGACTTATATCCGACATTTATCAATCTGTGATTGGTATTCCTAGATGTTCTGGACATTAGAAAGAGCACTCGAGGAATTACACAAGAATGGACACACACATTGAATTGGATTGGTTCAACTCGATACTTTCGACCTTGTCCAAGAATAGGTAAGAAAATGGACCAGGAGTTGAAGTATCGCTGAAAGAAACTTTGAGTTTTAGAATAAAAATATAAATATAAATACTTTATTTTTAAGAATTTATTGATAATTTTTAAGCTGAAGTTAAATCTATCGATTTATATATGTAAAAATTAAAAAACCTATAAAACCCATGAGAGAGAGAAAATATGGCCTTTTTCTTAGTAAATAAAATAATTGTATTTTTAAAGATAAATATTAATTTACGAATTCATATAAAATAAAATAAAATACTATACATTTTTATTACTCTATGTCTTACTATTTACTGGATAGTTCTGGAGAAAGTCACCTAAAGAAAACCTAAATTTGTTTACCCGGTCACATTTACACATGAAACTATATACACAATTTCTTACAAAAACTGTAAGAAAAACGGTACATACATAAATTAACACAAAAATAGTAAGGATTTGTGTTTGTACACAATTCCTTACAAAGTATACACAACGGCTTACGAAAATCGTAAGAAAAAAGGTATGTACACAAATCTTTACCACTTCAAAACCATGAGCTCGAGGAGGCTTTCAAGGGTAAGGATTTGTGTACATACACAATTTCCTACAAGAATGCACAATATGGCACGAAAACGGTAAGGATTTGTGTTTGTACACAAATCCTTACAAAGTATACACAACGACTTACGAAAACCGTAAGAAAAAAAGTATGTACACAAATCCTTATCACTTCAAAACCATGAGCTCAAGGAGGCTTCCAAGGGTAAGGATTTGTGTACATACACACTTTCCTACAAGAATACACAATATGACACAAAAACGGTAAGGATTTGTGTTTATACACAAATCCTTACAAAGTATACACAACGGCTTACGAAAACCGTAAGAAAAAAGGTATGTACACAAATCCTTACCACTTCAAAACCATGAGCTCAAGGAGGCTTCCAAGGGTAAGGATTTGTGTACATACACACTTTCCTACAAGAATACACAATATGCCACCCAAACGGTAAGGATTTGTGTTTGTACACAAATCCTTACAAAGTATACACAACGGCTTACGAAAACCGTAAGAAAAAAAGTATGTACACAAATCCTTACCACTTCAAAATCATGAGCTAAAGGAGGCATCCAAGGGTAAGGATTTGTGTACATACACAATTTCCTACAAGAATACATAATATGCGACCCAAATGGTAAGGATTTATGTTTGTACACAATTTCTTACAAAGTATACACAACGGCTTACGAAAATCGTAGTAAATTGTGTATGTACACAAATCCTTACCTTTGGATGGCTCCTTTAGCTCATGGTGAGAAGTTGTAAGGAATTGTGTACATACCTTTTTCCTTACGATTTTTGTCGGCCATTGTGTATACTTTGTAAGGAATTGTGTACAATATTTATTTGTATATTTTTTATTTGAATATTTTTTATTCGAATATTTTTATTTGAATATTTATTATACGAATATTTTTATTCGAGTATTTTTATTCGAATATTTTTATTTGAATAGTTATTATATTAATATTTTTATTCGTATATTTTTTATTCAAATATTTTTATTCAAGTATTTTTATTTGTATACTTTTTATTCGAATATTTTTATTCGAATATTTATTATATGAATATTTTGATTCGAATATTTTTTATACGAATATCTTTATTCGAATATTTTTATTCAAAAAATTTTATTCGAATATTTATTATACGAATATTTTTATTTGTATATTTTTTATTCGAATATTTTTATTCCAATATTTATTATATGAATATTTTTATTCTAATATTTATTATACGAATATTTTTATTCGAATATTTTTTATTCGAATATTTTTATTCGAATATTTTTATTCAAATATTTTTTTTCGAATATTTATTATATGAATATTTTTATTTGTATATTTTTTATTCGAATATTTTTATTCCAATATTTATTATATGAATATTTTTATTCGAATATTTATTATACGAATATTTTTATTCTAATATTTATTATAAGAATACTTTTATTTGAATATTTATTATACGGATATTTTTATTCGTGTATTTTTTATTTGAATATTTTTATTCGAGTATTTTTATTCAAATATTTATTATATGAATATTTTTATTTGAATATCTTTTTACTCGAATATTTTTATTCGTATATATTTTATTCGAATCTTTTAATTTGAATATTTTATTCAAATATTTATTACTCGAATATTTTTATTTGAATATTTATTATATGAATATTTATATTCGTATATATATTTATTCGAATATTTATTATACAAATATTTTTATGCGAATATTTATTATATGAATATTTTTATTCGAATATTTATTTTATAAATATTTTTATTCGAATATTTATTATATAAATATTTTTATTCGTGTATTTTTTATTCTAATATATAAAAATAAATTAAATAATTATTATTTATTAAAAAAAACTTGTTTTAAATTGGAACCGATTAACAACCAGTTCTCTATACCCATCTATTAGAAGACTCTTTTTAGGCTCACTTTAGTGAGTTTTTTTAGCCCCACCCCTGTTACTAGATCGATCCGAATAGATCTTTTGACACCCAGCACAGCAATAAAAGTAGGCGGTGACAGAGGAGTGCACCAAACTATACGTACAACCATTTCTCTTTCCCCTTCCTCTTTTACTTTGGCCTTTAGTTTAACAAATTTCACCAAAATACACATTGCTCACCACCGCTCAAAAGATATCTGAAAACCGCTTGCCCATAATCTACAATTCTATTCCATTACCCCCTTTGTTCATCAGCTTCCATGGGTTTTCCCCCTGGTTTAAGCCCTTATTAGATACGCGCGTGTGGGTATACGTATATAGATGG
The DNA here is from genome assembly GCA_035048815.1 of Abelmoschus esculentus. Classification (NCBI taxonomy): domain Eukaryota; kingdom Viridiplantae; phylum Streptophyta; class Magnoliopsida; order Malvales; family Malvaceae; genus Abelmoschus; species Abelmoschus esculentus. Next base: position 10,666,824 of record JAUCBN010000007.1, on the reverse strand, counting down.
AGTGGGATAGTAATTCCGATCTGAGTGGGGATGAAGACGAGGGCTTCGAGTTCAACGAAGGAGACCCACTTCCTTTCCCTGTTCAAAACTTGCTTCAAACGTCTCCTTGTGGATTTGTCGTTACAGATGCTATCGAACCCGACCACCCCATCGTTTATGTCAACACCGTCTTCGAGATGGTTACCGGGTATCGCGCAGAGGAGGTTATTGGCCGAAATTGGTTAGTTCTTTCATGGCTTGGTTAGGTTAGGTTAGATTAGATTAGGTTTGTTTAGAATTGTTACTGATTTTTATTCCCTTCGTTTTTGGAGGTGTATTACATGATATTTGGAATAGTGTTTGGTTTATAAGTTTCGTTTTCTGGGTTCTTTATGGAATGAGAACAGATTATAATGTGTTTTTGCTCTCTGGGTCATGGAATTTGAATGGATGATGAAAAGTTGAAAACCCTTATTGAAATTTCCTTTCTTTTTTGTTTAATTACTACCATTTAGGGGGATTTTAGTTATGCAGTAAGATTTTCGAGTATATTCGAGTTAGGAAGTGTTAATTTTCCTTTTTAGCATTTCTGCAAAGAGAAAGCAAAATTTGCTTTGCAGTTTAATGGATTTAGATTTGGGAATCCCCTTTTGAAGCTTCCGTACACGTTTTTTTTTGGTTAAGATAAACTGTTTCATGCACTCTAAACATTTTTGTTGCTCCAATTCTTCATTTTGCTTCTAGTAATGTACCCAACCACGTTGGAAAACTTAAAGAAAGTCGAACACACAACCATGTTAATTTGCAATCGAATCAAGTAATGTACCTAAATATGTGCATCATATCAATCGTGCAGTGAATCCCCAATTATCTATCCCAAACTAGCTTAAAATTAATGGTGGTGGAACTGATTTCCTTAGAATGTTTGAAATGTTGCAAAGTAGAAGTTAACTAGGAAGTACTCTGCTGTGGGGGATTTCTGGCGTGAAATTTGAGTGCCTTATATACGTGGTATGGGCAATAATTCACCGGAATGTTCTGTAGTCTTAAAAGAAACGGAAGGGTTAAGGATTCTCTGGGTGTGAGATATCACATTGCAAGGATTCCTTGACGCTGTCTGAGTAAAGGATTGTCAACAAAATGAGATGTTGGTTTAGTTCTCAGCATGTATCTGAGCCTGCTATTATTGACTTTTATTTTGTTTTTGCATATCTTAGCTACTACCGAGTTAAATATATCTTTTAAAATGTGTTGGTTCTATGCTAAGATTGGATTGGACTTTATGAACCAATCAACTTCTGGTTAATTTCTACTTTCTTTGTTGATGCTGAGGTCTCTAATGTTGCATATCTGTTTATGCCAGCAATTTTATGCTTATTGGTCGCAACTCCGCAATTGTACAAGGGTGGAGTTAATGGTGATAGCTGTATATTATGTTGTAATTCCCACTTATAGAAGGTCTTTTAAAAGTTCTTTCAGATCCTTCTATGTTACACTGTTTCAGAGCATCATTTTAATTGAAAGCTCACCCCTTCTAGCCCCTTTTGTTCTCGCATATCGCCTACCTACTCTTCTCAGAGATTGTCTTAGTTACTTTGGATCATCATGAATTTTTTTGTTTATTGTCCCTGGTTACTTCAGTTATGCTCCTTACTATCCTTTAAATTTCTTGTAGAAAGAAATAATATTTAATGTTCCTCTCGTGACAAGTTCTGCGCTGTTCTGATATTTGTCTGATTTTGTTTCAGCCGTTTCTTACAGTATAGAGGGCCATTTGCAAAAAGACGACATCCTTTGGTAGATTCCTCTGTAGTTTCAGAGATGCGGAGATGCCTCGAGGAGGGCATTGAATTCCAAGGCGAGTTGTTGAACTTTAAAAAAGACGGGACTCCTTTGATGAACAAACTGCGTCTTACTCCTATATATGGAGATGATGCAATAATCACTCATGTTATTGGGATCCAGTTCTTCACAGAAGTGAACATTGATCTAGGTCCACCTTCTGTATCTTCAGTAAAGCAATCTATGAAGTCATCTGACCATTCTAGTTCTGGTTATGCTTCTTTTCGGCCTGTTGTGGTTGGGGACCGACAAGTCTGTCGCGGGTTTTGCGGGATATTGCAATTGGGCGATGAGGTATTATCTCTCAAGATACTTTCACGACTTACTCCAAGAGACATTGCATCTGTTGGTTCTGTCTGTAGGCGGCTAAATGACCTGACAAAAAATGAGGATCTTTGGCGGATGGTCTGTCAAAATGCATGGGGTTGTGAAACTACGCGTGTTTTAGAGACGGTCTCTGGTGCAAAAAGACTTGGGTGGGGTAGGCTGGCAAGGGAATTGACCACTCTTGAAGCAGCTGCATGGAGGAAGCTCACTGTTGGAGGGGCTGTTGAACCTTCAAGGTGTAACTTTAGTGCATGTGCTGTTGGGAACCGAGTTGTACTTTTTGGTGGTGAAGGAGTAAATATGCAACCGATGAATGATACCTTTGTATTAGATCTAAATTCCAGCAACCCGGAGTGGCAACATGTCCAAGTGAGCTCTCCTCCACCTGGTCGTTGGGGTCATACACTTTCTTGTGTGAATGGGTCTCATCTGGTGGTATTTGGTGGCTGTGGAAGGCAGGGCCTGCTCAATGATGTATTCGTGCTAGATTTGGATGCAAAGCCTCCAACCTGGCGAGAGATCTCAGGATTGGCTCCTCCACTTCCAAGATCATGGCACAGCTCCTGCACTCTTGATGGAACCAAGCTCATAGTTTCTGGTGGTTGTGCAGATTCGGGAGTACTTCTTAGTGACACTTTCCTGCTTGATCTTTCAATGGAGAAACCTGTCTGGAGAGAGATACCAGTAGCATGGACCCCACCTTCTCGACTGGGTCACACCCTGTCAGTATATGGTGGTCGGAAAATTTTGATGTTTGGAGGTCTAGCTAAGAGTGGTCCTCTCCGGTTTCGTTCTAGTGATGTCTTCACACTTGATTTAAGTGAGGAGGAACCGTGTTGGAGATGTGTAACCGGTAGTGGCATGCCTGGTGCTGGAAATCCAGGCGGGATAGCTCCACCTCCGAGGCTTGATCATGTTGCCGTGAGCCTTCCTGGTGGAAGAATTCTCATCTTTGGCGGGTCTGTTGCCGGTCTTCACTCTGCTTCCCAACTTTATCTCCTGGACCCAACTGATGAAAAACCTACATGGAGGATACTGAATGTTCCCGGACTGCCTCCTAGGTTTGCTTGGGGGCATAGTACTTGTGTTGTTGGTGGAACAAGAGCTATTGTACTTGGTGGTCAAACAGGCGAGGAATGGATGCTAACCGAGCTCCACGAACTATCGCTGGCAAGTAATGTCTGATTACCCGGAGATGCATATAGTCCGTGTTGTAAACGAGTCTAGACTCCAAAAAACGAGCCCATCCCACAAGATGAGATAGAATTCTGTGAACAAACTGGATTTGTTAACATCCTTGGAAACTCACAATCCCGGCCACCACTTCTTCTGGTCGTGTGGCGCATGTTCATGTACCAAGGTAGTTCCGTTCCAGCTGTTTTCCGAGTGGCTTGAAACATGTTTATTGTTTTTTTGTAAGGTTTGTTATGAACCGTCTAACACTGCTCACAATGGTTCATTCTTGCTTCTTAGGATGCATACGGACAGACTGAAACATGCTTAGGCAATTTATATACATATGTATTTGTAGGCTCTGTAAGTAAAAACAAAGAATGTTGTTGTATGTTTATAGTAGATTTGAGCTGTTGGATTTATTTGTTTCTCTTAATCTGCTTCTTGATTTTAAATTTAAGTCACTGGACTATTCTTTTTCCAAATGAAAACGATAGGAATATTTTTTAAAATAAATTGAGAAGAGAAGATGAAGTCAGTCATAGAGTTGAATATATTATTGCACACAAAAATATATATTATTTATGGTTATAGAATATAATATTATACTTTATAATTAAATTTAAATAAAAATTTTGAATAAAATTTAATATAAATTTAATTTAATTTTTAAAAATTAAATTATAAAATAATAGGAGTAATCATCAATTAGATTAGCTCGATTTTTTTATTTGATTAAGATATTTTTTTTCTTATCCACTTTGTTCTTCAATCTGATTCGTAGGGAGGGGTTCACCTTTGGCATTGAAATATTTAATTAAAGCAACATTTATTGTCCTTTTCCAGAAAAAGGAAAGGGACTTTTATTTAAATAATTAAAATTATTGATATTTTCAAAACAACGATTACATATTTTGGGAACTGCACCCTTCTTCCAGACTGAAACACACGCAATAAAATTTAAATCAGAATGAATTTGATTTAACTAATAAATATATTTTTAAAAATATTATAAACTAATATCTGTTTATATATAAATATCCAAACTTAAGTAATCCAATAGGGGACTAAATTTGTAATAATAATTGACAACAATTAAAGTTTTAGTTATTGTAAAGTGGAAGGATTAAATTTGTAATTAAACCAAATATCTCAAACAGTGAAAGTACAATGAATGAAAAGGCACAGATTAAAAACAGCATCTGTTCTTCCCCACTTGGCCTTTGTGACACTGACACTCTCTTCTTCTCAGCTTTACTTTTCTCTTTACTTTACTTTCCCTTTATCAGAATGCCGATCAAAAGAGATCCGTCGATTCCGCCGCCGACGATCGGAAAGATCGGACCTTACACCGTCTTCATCACACCTCCTTCCACACCTTCTCCCGCTGAACCCCCTGTTTTTCAATCTCCCACCAAGGCCACCAAGGCGTCGGCGGCGCTTTCTCCTCCCACACCTCCTCCAGTACAACCGCCGCCCCAGCAGTTCGACAAGTCTCTTCTTGCTTCTGAATCATACTACGATGGCTCCTTTCTGGGTTTCTTCAAAGACGCCGCCTTTAAACTCCAAAATGGTATCTACTTTTTTAACTTCACTTTTCACTCTATTTATAGAAAAAAGTTCTGGGTTTAAAATCATAAAGATAATTCACCTATCGAAATAGTTTATATATGGAAGCTTGAGATGTTCACTCTTGGTTCATCTTGTTGAACAATGAACAAAGGAAATCACTGTTTCTTTTTTGTTTGTTTTTCAGCTCATTCAAGCTTGGATGCTCATTTAGCTCGCTGGTTTGGTTTAAATCAATCAAAGTACCAATGGGCATTGGATGATTATTACGAGAGCAAGGGATTGGCAAGTGTTTATAGATTTTCTTTTGATGATTCATTTTCTCGAGAATATTTTAAGTTTTGAACTCTTTTGATGATGATTTTTCTCGGGAAAATTTAAGTTTCCAGATCATAACTTTTAAGCTTGATATTATGGCTACGTTTGGTGAAATCAAAGTACTGCTGAAGTTACTTGTGTGGTAGCTTATAAGCAATTGCTTGTTTCGGTATGAACAAATGATACGTCTTACATTACAATATTGGCATACACAACATTTTGACACTCTTGGACTCTATCCGTATCCGACAAGACTACTCGAACCTAAGTGGCATAGTTTTGAAGCATTACTCGAATTAGTATATGATTTTATATGATTACCTTAATGCCTAAAGGTGATTAGGCTTATTGAAATACATGCCTTGTAGTTATACTTGAGAGATGTACCATGGAAGTAACATCGATGTCTTGATGCGAAAAGCTCTTCATATTATTGTTTTCACCATGTTAAGTTTACTTCTTGTCGTTTCCGTTGCGGCTACACTATGCTTAGGATATTGACATCAAACGTTTTTATTTCAGGAAAAGGAAGGTAAAGTGAAAGATGTATCAAGCAAAGTACAGAGTGTGTAGCATACTCTCCTGGTAACAAAAAAAATTCCAACATCCGTCCTTTTCTAATGCTACCTTTTCTCGAATTTTATTTATATACGTAGTGTGGATTTCCCAATTCTTGATCGCCATGGAATTCTCTGTTTCTTCAGAAATTTCACCTGGTTGTGGCAGAAAGACATCTGGATTTGCGAAGGCAACTTTATTGAAGTCTCGGGATCGGATTGTATGCGATACTCTTCCTCGTGCTCAAGTAGCTAACTTTGTTTGTGTGTATTGGAGTTGGAATTGTGTAATATACTAATATCCTTTACCTAGTCAATCTCTAGCATAGAGATTGCTATTTGCTGTGGAGGACGTACCCTGTTATGCGTTGTTATTTCATTGAAAGCATTGTTTTGCTGCCCAAGTTTCTCATTCGTTTGTGTGCGCATCAATAATCCAATGAACGGAACGCGAACAAGAACGAAAGGATGATATATAATCAAAACCAGATTCAATTAGTCATTGCATCATCAATTAAATCCAATGCAAAGAGTGATATATGTATGTATGAAACTGAAACACCATTGGAATAACTTAAAACCTTAGTGAAAGAGCCAACATGATCATAGCAATCACAAAAGCAGCTAATGGTGAAATGTAAAATATCATTGACAGTGAAGTAATGGGTTTAAAGAATAATTGTTGGCATCAACCTTAATCCAGTTTGTGCTTGGAAATGAACCATTATGTCAATGCCAAAGCTTAATGCAAAAGCCTGCCGGTACAATGGATGATCCCTTGCTCGAGATGCAATCAGAGAATGTGTCCACGAGCTGCTCTGCAAGAGATGCTGGATCTGTGATGAAGATATCAACAAAGACCTTCACAATCCTCACCTCCTGCGGGGTTGCTCTCAAGCTGTACCAGGTGAGGAATTTCTGCCTGAAGTTCTTCTCAATATGTCCCTTACACTCTAACCATCTGATCACCTTCACGTAATGCTTGAAATCTGTATCTGAGAGACCGTTACATTCTTCGTCTTGCATTTCTCCAACTTTCTTCTTTGAGGATCTTCTATCTTGAGGATCTTCTGCTTTCCTGGTCCCATTCACGACGCCCTTGCTACTGGATTTTGATCTCCTGCTTCTTCCTGATCCGTTTTTAGTTATTTCCATTCTGCAGGGAGTAATAGGCAATTCGGTTACTGAGCAACTGACAAATGGCAAACGCTCTGTGCCAGTCTCTACTGGGGCGTCAGAGTCAATATCTGTGCTTGTCTCCTCTGTAATTCGGTCCTCTGATGTGTGCTTTTTCTCAATATTTAGTGGATCAGTATCAAGCATAGGACCAACTAACTCCATCGCATGTTCCTCACCCAACATAGGAACTGCTGCCGGAATTCCATTTTCACCAAGGACAGTGTAGTTGACAACACCTTTCAATAGGTTCGTTGAAACAATGTTATCTGTGTCTTTGGAATATATACAGTAATTGTCTGCCCGGTCGTCATTCTGATCACTGTATGGAGTAATGTTATTAGTTTCATCCTCAACCGAAGATGGATTTGAAAGGCTGCTACAATTGGTTGCTGGGCTTTGACTTCGTTCCATCATCAGACAGCTTGGGACTTCATCCCCACTACAGCCTGTTGAAATCAGAACTTCCCATGGACCAAACTCTATTGTACCATTACTTGACACGACTTTGAAAAGATATTCTGTAGCTGGAGTCAACCCTGTCACAACAAACCTGGTGTTTGGTACAAACATGATACAAGTGGATTTAACAGGGTAATCCCGATCGCAAGCCTTGCGATGCCATAAGGTGTAACTGATAATGCTACTCTGTAAAGGTTCTTCAGAACCCACAATCACAGTAACAGATGTTGGACGAACATCTACAAATTGTACTGTTGCTGGAGAAACCAAACATGAACCCGCTGAAAAAGGACGAGTTGATACATAAATCAACAAAGCGAAACCCCATTGAAAATTAGAACGTCATCCGAGATAACAAAATAGCGTTCAACTAAGTGTCTTAAAAGGTAGACATTACCTGGTATTGAATGATTTGGTGAAGAATGTGAGACGGTAACAAAAACCATTTTGTCCAATGATTCCACTGCAGAAGAACAGAGTTTCTGAACTTCAGGTCCCGAAGAGAGCCTGTTGACGATACCCCTACCTATCTTCACGGGTACACCAGTTAATGGACCAACCTCAGCTTCAAGCTTCTTAACAGCTTCATCCACAATCTCAGAAAGCTTACGGTATTTTTCAGTCCTGTTAAGAAGTTTTTGGCCTAAAGAGGCACGATAACATAGAATGTCCACCCTCCTCGTATCTTTTGCAGCCACCATTTGTTTTCTCCAGCACCTAAATGAATAAACAAACTCATTCATCAGAATGTGTGTATCGGCATTAATTGTAAACACAGAAGTATATATACATGTATATATAGTTCCTTTTTACGGGTGAGATGGAGAGAACATTAAGAGTATTTACCCGAGCAAATCATTTACTTTCCCACATGGTACACAATAAAAGCTCCCATCAAGAACAGCATGTCGTTTATCTTTTCCAATTCCGGACTTTTCATGTTTTAAAGCACACTCAAGATGACAGGACATGCCACAAGAATTTCCCGGAAAAGGAGGCTCCGAGCTGCAAATTAACCATAGACTAGGATCCTTGTTGTCATCAAACTTATAACAGATGCAGCAGGAACACCTCTTGCAAAATATATCATCTTGTCTCAAGGTCGCTTTGCAAGCCGAGTTTTTGCAATAAACAGCATTGGTCGTATCGTCACCATTACCAATTCCGGAAACATTCACAGGAATGGGCAGTCGGGAAGGACAATCAGCTTTCCTCTGCCTTTTGGCTGTTCTCTGGTCACCTGTTGGGTACGAATGCAATTCAGGATCTGTTACACCTTCATGAGCACCAGAATTCTTTTCAGCAACAATTTTCAAAAGGTTTTCAATAATTTTCAGCTTAGTCAAACCAGTATATTTCCTTTCCTTCCCCATCTCGGCACATAGGATCTGTAAAATCTCCTGACGACTCCATGATTGTAGCATTTCAGGGGCTCTACTTGTCCTCTTTGATAATTCATATACGAGTTCTCTCTTTTCATCCATGCTCAGTTTACTACATTTTGTCGGATCGAGTGCAACTCCTAAAGCCAAAGGAACATAGAATTGCAAGTTAACGAGTAGAAGCACGGGAAGTTCCGAGAGGAATAAGAGATCCTAACATTAATATCAACTAGACAAAATTTCAGGAACATTAAGCAATAAATATGTCCATCTATTTATGGAAGTAAAAAGGAAACCTACATCAATATGAGAGGAAACAATTAAAATCCTTCATAAACCCAAAATCAACAATATCCTTGAGGCGTATCTTTCTCCAACTAGGAAATAACAGTTAGGAAGAAAGAGAATAAAGCTCCGAAATTTTCCTTACGGAATCACTGTTACCAACCAATTACGAAAGTTGTTCTAAGAATGTCTAATGAACTTTATTAATCAAATCAAAACAGGAAAACTCAAAATTGACTTGCATTAACTAAGGCCATTCCGAATTACTCCGAACTCCATGGATTGTTTACATCACAATTCAACAAAATAGGAACACATCATTGCCAGTTCAAGTAAGGGATTGAACACAATGTCATTTGACTTTTAAAACCTCTGGCAGTTCATATGTATACGGACAAGGGTATGTGGAGAACAACTCTCGAAGGATCATCCAAATACAACAGAAAAATTCATAACCGAATCGGACATGTAGACATATCTGAGACAAACCAAGTCCGAGTGACATATTATACATCTATTTGATGCATTAGCATAATAATATGCACAAAAAAGGCACTGATTGCATCATCCATAATGAAAGCAAATAACAGCCAGATTCATCCACCAGATCAACACAATGAATCTGTAAGGAAATTAAAAATCAGAATGATGAAAAAGGTTCAGAAGATAAGACGAACTCAGATATCCACCAAAAAAGGAAAAGTTCAGCTGAACACTATGTTCAAAGTGAAACTCTTTACTGGTATGCAGACAAACCCAGTAACTCCAAAAAAAACAAACAAACAAAAAGAATATGAAACAATTTGACCAGCATGAAAAAGATCTAACCTTTAAGACCTTCAACTTCAAAAGACTACTAAATCAGAAGCAAAAACAAAACATTCAATCACAGATTACACATCACGATGGAAATCAAATCCAAATGAAGGAAAAATAATACCTCCAAAAGAGGAATCCATGCCAATAACTGCTGACCAAAACCCAGATTATATGTCACTCAAAAAACAACTAACAAGGAGAAAACTACCTTCAAAAGAGGAATACATTGCAATATGAGAGAACCCAACCATCAAAGCCCCAACCTTTCGAAGCCTGTAAAAGAAAAGCAGAAACTTTCAATTAAAAAAACCCACTATAACTAGAACCAGAAACAGGAGTAAAAATCATAAAGAAACAGTAAATCTCTACCAAGAAAAAAGGGTTGAAATTCAGCATCCACAGCAGAAGAATCCATGACTGGGAAGCTTTGGGGTCGGTTGAGTGTTTAAAGGCCACTCTTTTTATCTATTCCTTCATCACCCTTTTTCTAGTTAATAAAAAAATTCATAAAATAATTTTAACCCTTAACGTTTACGGTTTTTGTCGTTTTGACTCTTATTTTTTGAGATAAATTTAGTCATTGACCTATATTTTTTTGACAAATATCTTCTTTTTTAACTAGATTGATGACTAGACGTTAAAAAATTAACGTTAATACATATAGAGAGAGTATAATTTTAAATGACATGGTATATAACCTATCAAATGCATATATATATATATATAAAGTATAATTTTATTCCAATATAAAATATAAAATAATTAAAATTTAAATAAAATATTAAAAATTAATTAATTATAAAATATAAGATTATTAAACATTCTTAACCCTAACAATGATAGAATCAAAATCTTATTCGAATTATGTTTATATTTTTTAAGATGAGTAGGGGTGAGCAAAACTCGACTCGACTCGAAAAAATCAATTTTTTTTCAATTTCGAGTTATTCGAGTCGGGTTATTTGAGTTATTCGAGTCAAATCGAATTACTCGAAAAAATTTCAATTTCGAGTCGAGTTCAATTTCCAAAATTCGAGTTACTCGAAAAATCGAATAACTCGAAAATTTCCAGGTCTAATTACACACTTAGTCCATGTAATTTTATTTTCAGTTTTATTTCAGTCATATCTTCTCTTTCTTATTATTTTTACATTTTAGTTTTCTTTTCCTTACAATATGGTCACTTTTCATATTTATTTTTTATTTTTTAAATATATTTTTTATTTATATTTTTTATATTATTTAAATTATATTAATTATTTTATATTTTTAATTTATATATTTATATTATTGTATTTAATTTATCATTATTTTTATCTCGTTTTGGTCTTTTCTAGATAAAAATAATTTTTTTTAAAGAGGCTCATAATTTAATAAAATAAAATATTCATACGTAAGGAATTTGATAATAATAATAATAATAATAATTCAAAATCTTATTTATATATGTAAAAAATAATATGAAAAAATATGTATGTAGATATAAAGAGAGAGTTTTAAATTAGAATCAAAATGTATTATAGTATTATAAATAGTATAATTAAATTTATACAAAAACTCGAAAATTCGACTCGACTCGAACTCGACTCGAACTCGATAAAACCGACTCGAATCAAAAAAAATTCAAAAAAAAGTTCAAGTTGAAAAATATGTTGACTCAACTCGAATAACTCGAAATTTTTTGACTCGACTCGACTCGGCTCGCTCGAACGCTCACCCCTAAAGATGAGATTTTGATTCTATCGTAATTAGGGTTAAAAATGTTTAATAATTTTTTATTTTAGAATTAATTAATTTTTAATATTTTATTTGAATTTTAATTGTTTTATATTTTATATTGGAATAAAATTATATTCCATATATATATATTTGAAATGTTACATTTCATATTATTTAAAATTATATTCTATATATATATCATCGTTAAATTTTTAACGGTTCAGTCACCAAACTAGTCAAAAAATAAGATATTTGTCAAAAGGATATAAGTTAGGGGCTAAATTTATCGTAAAAAGAGAATAAGGATCAAAATGACAAAAACTGTAAACGTTAAGGGTTAAAATTATCTTTATGCCATAAAAAAAGAGTCCAACATTTTAGTGATTATTTATTATTATTTCCTTTATTTTATTCTGGGGTGATTCGAGGAGTGGAAGGCATGTAAAAAGCATAAGAAAAGTTGAGGAAAGTAAAGTTAGGATTAGAATTAGAATTATATTTTATAAAAAATTTAAATGAATTTAGCTTAAAGACAATTGGTTTCGACAAAATTTGAAGTCTGTACTTTAAGGAGAAATTATATTATATTATATTATATGTTTGGCTTATCCTATCGGTCATATTCTCATGTAATTATAATTATTTATTTTATTGTTATTTTTAAAAAAATTCAATTAATGAATCTTTATTTATTTTTTATGTTATTTAAAATATATATTTTTTGAAAGTTAGATTGATGATATGAATATTTAATAGTAAAATAGATGATTTTTATTAGTTAAGGACCACGGATGACGTGATAAATCAGACCTATGATATAATCTCTCGTTTTTTTAAATTAAAAAACTCGAACAAACTATAAATAATATTGATATTATACAAACAAACTTTAATAGAGATATTTATGATGAAAGTCGAAACTCTGAATTAAAAAATCACAAGTCTAAGTTAGACCCATCAAACCCAAATAACATTTTATTTAAAAGTTATCAAATATAATTTTACATTATATTTATATATTTATAATTAAAATTATAAATATTTATATAGTCAAAATACAAAAGTTTTGTACTCATTTGATCTAAATTAATGGATCAAAAAATCACATATCCATATATAAATATAACTCGATTCAAATTACTCAATCCATAAACACCAACAGTCGTATATAATATTATCTCATATAAATTCAGGTTTAAAAATTTATATAACTTTTAGTTAGGCATCATTAAATTTAAAATATATCTAATTAGTTATTAGTTTTAATACTTATTTACTATCAAAATTCTGTTTAAATGATTCTGAAAAAATTAATATTCAATCCAATTTTTTTAACAAGCTAATCGTGATTAGCGTAGTATCTGTTCTAAAATATAATCTCTACCATTTGACATTGATCACTCAATCATTTTGCTGGCATCGTTAGTGTTCAAACCTGTGACCTTTAGAAACAAGAACAACAATCGTTCCTTTAATCAGTTGGGTTAGAGGGCTTGTGCATTCAATCTAAATTTTTAATGTAGCATGATTCATCTTGAAATTAATTGATATTTTCTTGCCAAAGCATTAAATTAATAAATTGAATTAATTAATTAATTAATTTTAAAATTTATTAATTGCTTTAATGACTTCAACTGAACATAAATGATCATTCGTTTCGTTCTTTATGCGAGTTTGAAAATGAGTTTTAATATTTATCTTAAAAATATTATTATATTTAGGTGTGGGGAAAATAATCTTGTTGGACCAGTTCCCCATGGGAATCAATTTAATACCTTTGATAATGATTCCTACGACGGTAACTTGGGATTGTGTTGTTTACCATTGTCCAAGCAATGCAACAAGCCAACAACCATGGAGAGGCCGAACCCTTGCATCACCGGCGGCAGAACATGAGGATTCTCAAAGTAAAAGCCATTCTTTTACTGTGTCCCATGAACTGAACATTAATTTATACCATCGGTGTTCTCATAAACCGACTATCAGTTGGTCTAGCGTGATAAAATGTTAGATCTCGTATCAAGATTTAGGGATTGAACATTAGATATAAGTTTTTCAGGTTCTTTAACCCCAGCAATGTCACCAACTAAGAAACATAGATACTTAACTGGAACAATAAAATCATATGATTTCTTGTTTTTTTTTTTCCATCTCTAATTCATCTATTCCAGCAATAAAACATGATCAACACCAAAAGATTCAAGCCTTCGGGCCGGAAGAGCAAACAGATTGCAAGGCATTCTTTGCCTCTGAAATTGACTGATTCTGAGGTCTTTATGTTGTTTTCTGTGTGACCGAGCATTGCAGCTTAGTTGATCCAACTCCAATCACATTCTTAGCAACTTGAACTCCATCCGTTCATCTGCTAATGAGAATTAATGTATGAACGTGCTTGACTTAAACAGAGGAAACATTTGGTACGCAGCCATGTCCACTGCAAGTAGTTTTCTGGTCAAATGCAGTGCATGCGAATTATACATTTTTTTGTTACTAATGAGTTACTATAAAATATTTTTATGGAGTATAATTTAAGGTTATACATTTTACAAACATAATGTTAATGTATTTTAAAAGCATTTAAATTTTCTGTTTTCTTCTTTTTTTGAAAAATAAGTCCAACTCACCAACAGAGAGACTTTAGCTGTATTGGTGGTTGACTTGGAGCTGGTTAAAAGCATCTAGGGAAGTTTAAATCTGTACTCTCACCTTAACGTTCCTTTGGTTCTTACATTTTTTTTTCTTGAGAAAACAATGGGAAGCCTTTGCCTGGTATTGGTGTTAATGTTGCATTTATCATGGGGTTTCTCTTCCACTATTCCTCCTTTATCCTCTCATTTGTGTCTCCCACACCAGAGAGTTGTTCAATTTAAAAACTCCATTTCTATTGCTAATTACTGTGGGGATGATTACTATTATGAGTACCCCAAGACAGAGTCTTGGAACATAAGCATTGATTGGTGTTCATGGGAGGGAGTCAAATGTGACCAACACCTCGACCCGGATGTCACATTGGTCCTCCGGCCTAAAACCTGCATTTTAAAATTTCTTTTAAAAGTCCAATAATAAAATCAAATAGAGTCCAAAATCGATCCATGAAATCCACTTCAATTAAAACAAGCCCAAAATAATTTAAAGTAATTCGGAGCTCCAAATATTATAAAATCATTTAAACATTCGACCCAAATTAAAATAAACAGAGTTACAAATACATATAGGGTTCCACATAGTACTACGCCCACTACATCTAATAAGTGTACTCTGACAACACGGTCGATGCTGAAATCCAAACCTTGATGGTGCTCTACGGGACCGGCTTCACCTAACCTACGCACAAAAACACATTTCGAACGCTGAGCCACACAAGCTCAGTGGATACGCCGAACTCGGCCAACATCATGCATATCAAAAGCAGTAAAGCATGACATATAAATCTCGTGCATGGTATGATGGTCTAGCATGCTTGCCTAACATATGACATAAATGAGATGTATATTATCGTACACAACATATACAAATCAACAAATCACACAAGGTAGTGAGGCCCACGTCCACACAGTATCGGGATCCCATACTCAAGGATGAGGCTCGCATCCACACAACATCGGGGTCCTACATCCGGGATTGAGGCCCACGTCCATACAACATCGGGATCCTCCAAATCCCATACTCGGAATGTCGCATCGAGTATCTTCGAATGAGGCCCGCGTCCATACATCATCGGGATCCTACATTCGGGATGGTCGTCAAATCATCACCCGGGATGTTACATCGGATGGCCTTCGACGTGTTGCAACACTTATGGATATCCGGATTTCCAACACACAAAGACCCGAACCACACAAGCGATCCACCTAGGATCTTACCACAACAAGATATATTAAGTCTTATCATTCTTAAGCCTTTCGGGTTATAATTATCAATCTTAGTTCGATAATTAGTTTCATAACTTTTAGATTAATGAAAGTATTTATTAAATCACTAAGCCCCAAAACTCTACTCAAACTTAGCCAAAATACACAGGGGTATCGATACCCTTATATGGGGTATCGAAACACCCAACATCGATACTCATCCAAAGAGGGTATCAAAACAAGGGTATCGATGCCAGTATCGATACTCTTTGACCAATTCAAAAGTTAACAAAAGGGGAAGGACCGTTTTGATACAGGTATCGATACAAAAAGTTACTGGAGGCTCGATATCGAATCATGGTTCGATACCCCTGCACGACAAGCCAAATTTTACTCAAGGGTATCGATACTGGTAGCCTGTGTATCGATACCCCCTGCACGAAATGCAGGTCTGCACTTAGAAATTCTAGAGTTTCAGCCTTAAACTTAAACTAATCGATTTCAAAGTCCTCCTACTCGTTTTTAAAAGTGTTTAAGATGTTTTAACATCAATTCCAGTCATTAATCACATTAATACGAATTTCACCATTAAAGCACCCAAAGCTTAAAACCAAGCAATCATGCACAAAACTTACATGTATGCTAACTACCATGAAATGCATGAAGGTTAGAGGAGTTGGGAGTATCAACCTTGATCTAAAAACAGCAAAACTCGAGCTCCCTTCACCTTCAAGCTTTTTCACCTCTAACACTTGTTGATGGACCTCCAACCTCTTTCTCCACAAAGAGATGTTAAACCAAGCATTAGACAACACCTAGGAAGATTCTCAGAACATCAAAGGCACAAGAAACTGAGATTCAAACCCTTAAAACCTCATTCTCATTTTCCTCTAAACCCCAAACTCACAGCCACCAATCCTTACCAAAACAACATATTCTTACCTCTTTGGATAGATCTCAAACACCTCTACAATACCCTCTCTTGCACCAAAACATGATTACAACACAAAACACCAAAGATCTTACCTTTGCTCTTGAGGTTAGATGGGAAAAAGATGAAGAATAAGAGAAGAAGGGGTGATGACTTCACCACTCTGATTTTCTTTGTAAAAAATCAAAACCCATCCCCTAAAACTCAACTTTCATCCAAATAGGCAATTACGAGAATACCCCCAACTCAAACTCCTAAATCCCAACAAGTCTATGACCCAACAAGAACCAATCTACACAAACCCGAGCCCCAAACCAAGACCCAAGACCTAACACTACGGGTTAAACCGACACTCGAATACGAAAAATCCAGGTCCTTACAGGTCATGTAATAGGCATTGATCTTAGTTGTAATTGCCTTACCGATTATCACCTTGCAAACAACAACCTCTTTCGCCTTCACACCCTTCAATGGCTTGACCTGAGCTCCAACTACCTCTATGGATCTCCTTTTGATAATACCAGCAGTCTGTTTCACTTTCATGGACTCCGACGACTCAAACTCGCCTGGAAATATTTTGATGGCACTATATCATCTGAGCTGTTTAGTAAATTGGTGAGTTTAACCCACCTTAATATCTCTGCTAATTATTTTTCTGGCTTAATCCCTGATCAAATTAGCCTTTTGTTAAGTTTGGTTTCACTTGATATTAGCCATTACAGTGAAAATACCATGTTCACATTTGATGGTCGAGGTTTTGACATGCTTGCAAGAAACTTAACCAAATTAAGACACCTTGTGCTTGATAGTTGATACTACAGATATGTCTGATGTTACACTTACTTCCCTTCGAAACTTGTCTTCATCACTACAACGTTTGAATCTCCATGATTGTCAATTATATGGGGTTTTTCCAAGTCAATTGTTTCACCTGGAAAACCTCAAACATATAGATTTAGGATGGAATGAGAATCTCACAGTTCACTTTCCCAAGGAAAACTGAGCAGCAACCTCGAGTGGTTGGAGATTTCCTATTGTGGTGGTCACAATCATTTGGAAATCTCACTCAATTCACTTCCATAGATTTATCAGGAAATTTATTTGAAGGACAGATTCCATATATTTTTGGGAACCTTAACAGATTAACTTCTCTGAAATTTTCGTCATGCAATTTGGGTGGTCCACTTCCAATAACAATATTCAACCTTACTAAACTTAACACTATATATTTATCATATAATCACTTCCAGGATCGGATGGATCAAATTCATATACCAAGTTCTATCCAACAAGTTGATTTAAGTTCTAATCACTTTCATGGTCCACTGCCAGATTATATTTTTGATCTCATGAGCCTTACTTCACTTCGTTTGTCATCGAACAACTTGAGTGGTGTAGTCGACTCGGATATGCTTTCCAAACTTACAAGTTTTAAAATTCTTGATCTTTCCGGTAATAGTTTATTATCATTAAGAACTAGCAGCAAGGATGTGAACTATTCCTTCCGTCAGCTCAAATCTGTGTCATTCTCTTCCTGTAGCATAAGATAGTTCCCGAATTTTTTTCGAACATCAAAGTTGGAGTATTTAGATATTTCCAATAACACGATTTCTGGTGGAATTTCAAAATGGGAGGCTGAAGAGTGAGAAGAATTGATAGGGTTGAACCTTTCTTATAACTTTCTAACCACATTGGAGCAATTTCTAAGAAAGAAATTAGAACCTCTCAACCTTCCTTCCAACTTGCTTCAAGGGACAATTCTCTCAACTTGCTTGAATCTTTTAACTCCAAATCAACAGTTGTTTACGGAGTTCTTAGTTTCAGAGAATAAATTGACAGGAAATATTCCTTCTTCCATTTGCTGTTGGAGTTCACTTACACTACTAGACTTGTCCAAAAACAATTTGAGTGGAATTATTCCTGAATGTCTTGGAAATTTCAGTTATAATATCCTGTTGATAGATTTGCAGATGAACAACTTGACTGGCAAGATTCCGGACACTTTTTCGAATAATCAGTTGAGCCAGCTTTTCCTCAATGACAATAAATTGGAAGGATTAGTAGCACCATTTTTGGCTAATTTTACTTCATTGGAGATTTTGAACTTAGGGAATAACATGTTAACTGATAGATTTCCCTATTGGTTGGCTTCACTTCCAAGTCTGCAAGTTCTTATCTTGAGACATAATAGATTTCATGGATCATTGCCTCGTTCCATTACTTCATCGAACTTCTCCGTATTGCGAATAATTGATCTCTCTGGAAATGGATTTACTGCCCCTTATCCAGGGAACTCTTCCAAAATTTGAGAGCAATGAGAGAGAAACCGAAATGGACACCTTCAAATTTAACATTTTCTAGATATGTGGATGATACATATATCGAAAAGTATTACCAAACTTTTGTGAATGGAACAACAAAAAGATTGGAGATTGAATTGACCAAGACCGTAACCATTTTTGCATCTATGGACTTGTCAAACAATCTGTTCTCTGGCCAAATTCCTGAGGAAATCGGATAACTTGTTTACCTGCAAATGCTCAACTTGTCTCACAACAACTTCACAGGTCCTATCCCAGCATCGTTTGGAAACTTGACAACACTTGAATCATTAGATCTTTCATCAAACAAGCTTAATGGCAGGATTCCTTCTCAAATGTTGAAGCTGACATTTCTTGGAGTGTTGAATCTTTCGGGAAACAATTTTGTTGGACCAATTCCCCATGAGAATCAATTTGGTACCTTTGATAACAGTTCTTACAGTGGTAACTTGGGATTATGTGGCTTACCATTGTCCAAGCAATGCAACAACCTTGGTGAGGCTGAACCACCTGCACCATCTGTGGCAAAACATGATGATTCTCAAGTACCCTTTTTTTTGGAAGGTTGTAATGATAGGGTATGCAAGTGGAGTAGTGGTAGGTCTGAGTCTTGGTTACATTATTTTCACAACCGAAAAACCATGGTGGTTTGTTCGGATGGTTGAGAGAGATTTGCAATATAAATTTACAAACTGGATCAGAAGAAAGAGACCAAAAACAAATTAGCTTGAGGTCCAACATCTTGCCTAGGTGAGTTTCTAATAATAAGTATTTCAAAAGTTTCATCACCCTAATCTACTGGTTCAGATTTTTGTATATTTGTCTCCAGTATTTCTAAGTTTGTATTTGTGAGGTTCAAGTTCTTGTAGTCTAAATTCCAATGCCAAAGTCTACTTTTATTCTTGTATTTGCCTTTTTTTTTGAAGTAAAGTGGAAGCTAATAGACTAGATTACATAGCAGTAGTCTTGTAGTAGGGGGGACCGTCAATATCTCGGATAAGTAAGTCCTTGATAGAATCTGGGGAGCTTCATAGAAAGTGAAGTTGTAGTGAGTCAAAGCGATATTTCTAGCCAAATTATCAGCAACCTGATTTGCTTCGCATGGAATCCATGTGAAATCGACCACCCAACCTCGTTTGTGTAAAATTGAGATAACTCGAACAAGAGGGATGGAGCTATGGCTTGCGTCCGGATCTTTTATCGCTTCAATAGCACTTATCGAATCAGATTGTACCCGTACAAATTCAAATCCATTTTGCCAAGCCAAACATAGACCATCATAGATTGCCCATAATTCAGCTTGGAATGCATTTGGGATACCAATATTGCGGCTAAAGTCGTTGATCCATGTACCAGAACTATCACGGAATAGACCACCAATAGTAGCAAAGCTCGACG
Source organism: Abelmoschus esculentus (assembly GCA_035048815.1). Classification (NCBI taxonomy): domain Eukaryota; kingdom Viridiplantae; phylum Streptophyta; class Magnoliopsida; order Malvales; family Malvaceae; genus Abelmoschus; species Abelmoschus esculentus. The sequence goes on along the minus strand of JAUCBN010000007.1, from coordinate 10,646,715 downwards.
ATAAATTAACTAAACCATCCGTATTGAGAGAGATCCAACGTGTAGGAGGAGGAACCCATTGAATCATGGTGGTAGATCAAAAGCTTGATGTCTGTTGTGTTGAAATAAATAAGCATGAGGCATAGTGTCAGGCCCAAACTCGATTATGTTGAATAATATACGAAGGAGAAAGGTTCAAGCCATTAAAAATATGCTCATTACGAGACTTCCAAATATGCCAACAAATAGAACCAGAAAATTGATTCCAAGCAGAACCAATTAAAGGATCGATCAAGGAAAACTTTATGTTACAGAAAAACCAATCATCATGATCAAGAGCATAGAAATCCACCTGAAGATTAGGAAGAGATACTTGAGACCATATACATCTAGCTGTAGGATAATCCCGAAGAGTGTGAATGACAGATTCACTACTAGAACCATACCGTGAGTAAGTCAGAGCGGGGGCAATGGAACGATGATGACGTTCGAGATTAGTTAAGAGCCTTTCCTTGTATGCTAACCATAGAAATAACCGAACTCGTTGAGGAATCATAATCTTCCAAATAAACTTCCAAATAGTAGAAGGATGGTTCTAAGAAGCTTGTATGATTTGATTATAAGCATAATTGAAAAATATGAATTCCAACGCCAAGAACACTTATCAGTATCATCATGAAGTAAAGGGCATCTAATACTAGCAATGTGAGAAACAATATGCGTAGGTAGCAACTGTGAAAGCAAAGAGAAATTCCATGTTATATTTTTCATCATTAGGTGTTCAAAACGTGGGTATTGTTGCGAAAATCCATCATTAATGATAAAGTTGCGAAGTGGACCAACATTAGGAACTCATATATCATCCCAAACATTAACCGAATCGTCATTATCAATAGACCAAGATATGTTTGAACAAAACTCATCCCATATTTTTTATAAAGCGCGCCATAGAGAAGAACACGAGGAGCGCCGTATGGAATAAGGTAGAAGGTCACTAACTTTGTATTTTTGACGTAACAAAGTAACCTAAAACGAGTAGCATTTTGTGACCAAAGCTACACCAACCTTCATGAGAAAAGCTTTGTTGTATTCATGTATCCGACGAAGGCCGAGACCTCCATTAACAACAGGCTGACATAGTGACTCCCAATTAACCAAAAGAATTTTCGCAGTTGATTACGATGATCCCCAAATAAAATTTCGAATAAGTTTTTCAATGTCTTTACACACTTTTTTAGGGAGAAATGTAGTTTACATGAAGTATACTGGGATAGCCTCTAGAACTGATTTCGCAAGAGTTATTCTCTCCGCTAGTGATAAGGTGTGGGCAGCCCAACCAGAGAGTCGAGATCTCATTTTATCGAGAATGAAATCAAAATCTAAACACTTCACCCTTTGATGAATCACTGAGACACCGAGATATTTGCCAAGAGAGCCGACAACTTTGAATTTCAAAGAGTTACTAATATTTTCTTTCACAACCGACATGGTATTGAGAGAAAAAATAATTGAGTCTTTTGCTTGCTAACTTTGTGTCCTGAATAAAGACCAAATTTTGAAAGAATACTATCCACTTTAATGGCATTGACCATGTCCACTGATGCATAAAGAAAAAGGTCATCCGCGAAAAAAAGATGCGACACTGAAGAACTTTGTTTATGAAAGCGAAACGATGTCCATTCTCCCTTATCCACTGACTTTAAAATACTGTGACTTAGTCTTTCCATTGTTAAAACAAAGAGATAAGGGGATAGGGAATCACCCTGTCGAATCCCCCTTTTCGGAGAAAAAGTCTCAAAATAGCTTCCATTTCATTAGATTTGGAATGTGGAGTTCGTGATACAACTTATTATAACTCGAATAAGACCTGACGGAATCCTTGCATCAATAAGAGTATTATGAATGAAATCCCAATGAATCCTGTCGAAAGCCTTTTCAAGGTTAACTTTGATGGCCATCCATCCCTGCTTAGCCTTAGTTGTGCGCATCGTATGTATGATCTCCTGGTTAATAATGATATTATCAGTGATGTTTCTTTCAAAAACAAAACTAGTTTGATTGAGAGCAACAAGAAGCGGCATGATATGTTGTAGACGTTTAACAATAACCTTAGTTAGTACTTTGTAAACCACTGAACATAGGCTTATTGGCCGAAAATGAGAGAATGACTCAGGTGTATTAACCTTTGGAACTAGAACAAGAACTGCCCTTTTGAAAATTGGTTCAAGTTCACCATCTTCAAAGGCCATCCCTATTGTACGACAAAGGGATGTGCCAACAATATCCCAATTTTTCTGAAAAAATTCTGCATGTAAACCATCTATACCGGGTGCTTTGAGAGGGGCCATAGAACACAAGGTTGCATGAATCTCATCGTCCGACGGTGAAGCTTCCAATACCTTTCGTTGAGAAAAGGCCTTCAGGTGTGGCATCCAAAGAGAAGAGATTCTTAAAATATTGAATTCCTTATTGTTTTAGCATGTCATCATCAGTACACCACTCACTGGAGCTGAGTTTTAATGAGCTAACTCGATTTCGTTGTCTTCAAAGTGTAGTTTTTCGATAAAAATAGACAGTGTTACGATCACCAAATGTAACCCAATTTGCACATGACTTTTGTTTCCACATGAGTTCTTCTTGGTCCAAAATTTCCTCCAATTCAAGAAGTTTTTCCTCAAGATCACGAAGAAAAAAAGAATAACGAGAGCATAAGGCTTTTTGCACGCCTCTTATTCTTGTCATGATTGTTCTTTTTTTAGAACTAATGAAACCAAAGACCAATCTATTACATTCTGTAGCAACAATGGAAAAATTATGGATAGAGTCTGAAAGAGAGACCGATGGATTCCAACTATCTGAAAGCATTTTTTAAAGTCTTCATGTAAACGCCAACTTGATAAATAACGAAAAGGCATAGAGGATCGATACTCTTGTATAGGCCCAACTTGAAAAGTGAGAGGACGATGATCAGATCGCATACGAAGAAGATGGATTACTCTAGATTCAGGGAAAACTTCATCCCAGTATGAGTTACAGATAAAACGATCTAGTCGAGCATAAGATGCACCCCTAGACCAAGTAAATTTAGGACCTAAAAATCCCATATCTCGCAGACCAAAATCAAAGAGTAACTCTTGAAAAGCACGACTTGGTTTTGTAGATATAGCACATCCCATCCTATCATCAGTCTAAATAGTAGAATTGAATTCACCAAACAAAATCCATGGAGAATGAACTGTTGTGGCAATACAACGAATACTTGACCAAAGAGCCTTATGTTTAGAAGAATTAGGACTTGCATAAACAAGTGTTCCTAAAAGAGAACTGCCATCAACTTTAGAGTGTAGACGAAAATGTACAAACTAAAAGTGATTTACAAGGATTTCCACTGATACGGAATCATACCAACAAAGCCAAATGCCCCCTGAAAAACCTGTAGCTTCTATCCTATGAGAATGGGGAAAACAAGCGAAGCAATAACTAATTCTGCTTTGCGACCGCTAATGCGAGGTTCAACTAGGCCAACAACATCCAATCTAGCTTCCCGCAAATATTGTCGAAGAGTGGATAAAAACTTAGGGTGGCCACAACCTTGCATATTCCAGCTAAAAACTTTAATATTCATTAATAAAAATTAAAAAAAAATAAATGGCCAGGATTAACCTCATGACAGCATATCCGAGTTCGGACAAAAGTCTCTGTTTGTCTCCGAAAAAGAAGGCACTATCTGCAACGCGATATCTTGGGTAGCCTTTGGTAAGTGATCAAGAAGAATAGCCTTTGGTAAGGGAAAGATTGGACATAATGAGTTAGTGAGGCAAAGAGTGCCACTTAAACGGGGTAGAATTAGGAAAATGAGAATGTTTCTCCTAAAAGTCTAATAAATTAGAAAATGGTCACATCAGAGTTGATCTTTGCAAATTTTTTCTAAGGCTTTGTTGCACTTAGTATTCAAAGGCCTAATTTTTGTTTTCTTGTTTGCCATGACAGTAAAAAAATTTCAATGTTTTCAAAATTAGTAAAATTATTTTTTGAGTTTTTTTTTGCATATTGTTTTAACAAACATCTTGCAGATAAATTGATTAGATACAAAAAAAGCAAAGGATTTCATGGGAATTACTATGATGTATTAATCCTTTAAGTGCATGCAGAACATGAGATGACCTTGGTACTTGATTAATGATGAATGGTTTGACGAGAAACAAAGGAAGCTTTAAAATATCAAAATATCGAACAACGAAGATGACACAACTAAACATGGGGACAATCACGTACAAATTGTAGTCATTGCCGAGTTTTATGGTGATAATGATGAATATTAGTCCAGCTTGATGGAAGTTCAGGGACTAGAAAAGGTTTAGGGACCAGAAGAAAGTTCAGGGACCTATGGCATTTTGCATGCCCTAAATGATGAAAGTGGGGCAAACTTAGCATGATAAAAGATCAGCAAAATATTATTACATGTGAGATTTCAGATCAGAATGAATAAAGGAGTCTGAGAAAGGAAGCTCGAGAAGATCAGACAGAGTACAAAGTTATTGTGGTGAGTTGTTATCTTAACAGAAAAAGGCTCAATAAAGAAAATAAAGAAGATCAAAGTACATCCAAATGTCCTTCAATGACCACGGTTCATACATCATATGGTTAGGTATCCATAGGGTAAAACATGCTAACCCATGCATTCAAAATATTTTTTTGTTAATTTTAACAGAAATTTGTAAGATTAGCAAAGCAATCTAGATCAGGACAAGCAAAGATCTCAGAGGAAGCAAATTTGAAAACAAACATTTTAGAAGGTCGGTAGAGACCAATAAAGATTTCTATTTGAGGAGAAAGATCTCAACAAAGAAGATGAAGTTAAGCAAGATTTTCCGTCTGAAGATGCGGTTTTCAATAAAAAATCTTAGTTTACCAGATGTTCGAGGAAATTCAAATGAAAAGAACAACCTCGGATTCTAAGATTTGTTTGAAGGAATTCAAATGACAAGAACAACTTCAAACCTTGGAAAATTCAAATGAGTAGAACAACTCCAAATTCAATATGAAGAAACAACACCAAATTCCATGGATACGAAGAATTTCATAATAAGAAGAACAGCTTCGGATTCCATCACTTTTTGTCTGAAGAAATTCATAATAAGAAGAACAGCTTCAGACTCTTCAATGGAGGTGGAGAATTTTGTAATAAGAAGAATAGCTCCATATTCTATTGTTAAATCCTTCGAGTCATCAATAAGTCCTTCGGGCATGATGTTAAATCCTTCGGATCATCAGTAAGTCCTTCGGGCATGATGTTAAGTCCTTCGGGCCGTCACCTTCGGGAGTGATGATATTGTTTACACAATCAAGGAGGCAATTCGATTTTAAATCCTTCGGGTCATCAGTAAGTTCCTTGGGCATGATGCTAAGTCCTTCGGGCCGTCACCTTCGGGGGTGATGATATCGTTTGCACAATCAAGGAGGCAATTCGATCTTAAATCCTTCGGGTCATCAATAAGTCCTTCGGGCATGATGTTAAATCCTTCGGGTCATCTTTAAGTCCTCCGAGCATGATGTTAAGCTTGAAGAAATTCATAATGAGAAGAATAACTTCAAGCTTTGTTAGCGTAATAGAGGCCAAGAAGCTTAGATAAAATTTGTATCTTTTTAGTCTTTGCTCGTCTTTTGCTCCACAACATTGAGCAAAGAAGGGCAGCTGTCATACATAACAAGTAAAATATAATTAAATAATAAATAAAAATAATAAACAATAGAAAACAACAAAAATATATATATAAAGAAAAGAAAAACAAAAAAAATATATGAAAAAGGCAAAAAGAAAAAGAAAAGAAAAGAATAACAAAACATTAAAGATTTGTGTTTTATGTAGGGAAATAAAACCTTGAGCAACATCAATCAGGTTAAACCAACAATGGATTCAGAAGAAAATGTTCAAGCTTGAGCAGAGAAGCGATGATGATGACAAATGAAAAGATAATTTTTCAACTTAATCCATGTTGAATTTGTATTAATTGATGGTTTCTCTTTCTACAGAGAAAGATTCAAGGTTCAAAAAGAATTCAATCAACCAATCAAAGCAACAACAATGCAGATTTTATGGGATGCGAGGAATTTCGTAATGAGAAGAACAACCTCGAGTTTCATGACAAGTATTTTGCTTGAAGAAATTTGTAATGAGAAGAACAACTTCAAGCTTTGTTAGCGTAACAGTGACCAAGAAGTCTAGACGAAATTCGTGTCTTTTCAGTCTTTGCTCTTCTCCTGTTTCATAGCATTAAGCAAAGAGGGGCAGCTGTAATACCCGAATTTCGTCCGGTTTCGAATATAAAATAAGTTCACAAGTAAATATTAAATATAAATATAATATATAAATAATATTAAATAAATAAAATAAAAATAAAATAAAAAAATAAATGAAATTAAAAAAAATAAAAAAAATAAATATATATAAAATATAAAAGATGAAACCGAATTGATGATGGGTGTGGGAGTTAAAAACAATTATCATCATGGGATAAAGGGAGAATTTGAGTCGGTTATAGGAGGAGATTGTTGACAATTGCTGGGGAGATTCAGCATTCTTTTTGGCTTCGGGTTCTTGGTCTGTTTCCACCATTTTTCGCTGTAGAGGACCTTGTACATGGGATGACTCAAAAAGCAAAGCTTTGGTTCTTGACTTCATAAAGCAAAAAATGTTAAAACAATCACCGGAAAACTTGTAAGTCTTGTACTTTAAGGTGATGTTTATTTATTTTAAATAATTGAATGTTAGTAAACCAAAGGCATGATCAGTGTACTTAGAAAGTTGAATGGAACTTTGTTTATCCATTTTTTTATTGTTTATATCTGTCGAATAGTATTAATTTATTATTGCTGTAGGTTTAAGTATTTTTAAGATTGAAATTTCTGCATCTAAAATTCATGTTGTTTGATCCGAAATATGCTTGGTCTTTGTTTTTTTTAATTAGTTGTTTTACTTAATTATTTATTTATTATTTGTATGCATATTTTAAAAATCATATAGTATATATGTTTAGGTTATCATCTAATTCACACGTAGTTAATTAAATTAGAACATTTTTAGGGTTAGTCACTCTAATTAAATTAGAGCCTTTTTAGGGTTAGTTACTTTAATTGAATAATAAATTAAATAGGGAGATAATTTAATAATGATGACGTTCTAATCTTATATCTTGGATACACTAAGTGGTCAGTATTATGAAATGACATTATATCGGCCAAGAGTGTACTTTGGTATTGTATTCGGCGCGTCATCGAAACATAGAAAATTGTAAAGAAGTTAGAGTTAGAATTTAATAAAACTAATTAGGCAAAGATTAGTAACACCAATAGTATTATTAATTTAATAGGTCTTAAATATTTAATTAATGGAGCCTTTTTAGGTTAGAACTTAAAATCGACAAGATAATAATTGGTCATGCATATTAAATCTTTTTGGTCAAAATTTATATTTCCTTAAATACGAGTTAAGGTTTCCTATTATACATATTAAATTTTTTGGGTCAAAATTTATATTTCCTTAAATACGAGTTAAGGTTTCCTATTATACATATTAAATTTTTTGGGTCAAAATTTATATTTCCTTAAATATGAGTTAAGGTTTCCTATTATAGAACGTCTTATTTAAGGCTCGTATTTAAAACAAATGTATCTTTTTATCCAAAAGGATATTCTTATTCGAACGATATTTATTTGTCAATGACGGATTAAATTAATATTATTATTCGAAATGCCAAAATGCCACGTGTAATTAATAAGGTACCAATTTTGGGCGTTTGTTTTATGGTGTCTGGCCTACTAAAATGGCCGGTGGCGACTCCAATTCATTTTCAAAAATTTCAAATAGTATGTGTTTTAAATTTTGGTTTTCATAATTAAATTGATTTTTCAAAATCAATTCACCAGGCTATTTTTCACACTTTTCGATTTTAAAATGGTCGCGACAGTTCTTAATTTTTTTTCTTGAGAAAACAATGGGAAGCCTTTGCCTGGTATTGGTGTTAATGTTGCATTTTTCATGGGGTTTCTCTTCCACTATTCCTCTTTTATCCTCTCATCTGTGTCTCCCACACCAGAGAGCTGTTTTGCTCCAATTTAAAAACTCCATTTCTATTGCTAATTACTGTAGGGATGATTACTATTATGAGTACCCCAAGATAGAGTCTTTGAATATAAGCAGTGATTGTTGTTCTTGGGAGGGAGTCGAATGTGACCAGCTGACTGGTCATGTAGTAGGCATTGATCTTATTAGTAGTTGTCTTACCGTTTATCACCTTGCAAACAACAGCTTCTTTCGCCTTCACACCCTTCAATGGTTTGACCTGAGCTCCAACTACCTATATGGATCTCCTTTTGATAACACCAGCAGTCTGTTTCACTTTCATGGACTCCGACGACTCAACCTTGCCTGGAACTATTTTGATGACACTATATCATCTGAGTTGTTTAGTCAATTGGTGAGTTTAACCCATCTTAATATCTCTGCTAATTATTTCTCCGGCTTAATCCCTGATCAAATTAGCCTTTTGTCAAGTTTGGTTTCACTTGATGTTAGCCTTTACAGTAAAAATACCACGTTGACATTTGATGGTCGAGGTTTTGACATGCTTGCAAGAAACTTAACCAAATTAAGACACCTTGTGCTTGATACCACAAATATGTCTGATGTTGCACTTACTTCCCTTCGAAACTTGTCTTCATCACTACAACGTTTGAATCTCTATGATTGTCAATTACTTGGGGAATTCCAAGTCAACTGTTTCACCTGACAAACCTCAAACGTATAGATTTAGGATGGAATGAGAATCTCACAGTTTACCTTCCCAAGGAAAACTGGAGCAGCAGCCTCGAGTGGTTGGAGATTTCCTATTGTGGTGGTTTAAGAGGATCAATTCCATAATCATTTGGAAATCTCACTCAACTCACTTCCATAGATTTATCAAGAAATTTATTTGAAGGACAGATTCCAGATGTTTTTGAGAACCTTAACTGATTAACTTCTCTGAAATTTTCTTCATGCAATTTGGGTGGTCCACTTCCAATAACAATGTTCAACCTTACTAGACTTAACACTCTAGATTTGTCATATAATCACTTTCAAGGTCGGATGGATCAAATTCATATACCAAGTTCTATCCAACAAGTTGATTTAAGTTCTAATCACTTTCATGGTCCACCTCCAGATTATATTTTTGATCTCGTGAGCCTTACTTCACTTCGTTTGTCATCTAACAACTTGAGTGGTGTCGTCGACTTGGATATGCTTTTCAAACTTACAAGTCTTAAAATTATTGATCTTTCCGGTAATAGTTTACTATCATTAAGAACTAACAGCAAGGATGTGAACTATTCCTTCCCACAGCTCAAATCTATGTTATTCTCTTCCTATAGCATAAGACAGTTCCGGAATTTTTTTCAAACATCAAAGTTGGAGTATTAAGATCTTTCCAATAACACGATTTCTGGTGGAATTTCAAAATAGGAGGTTGAAGGGTGGGAAGAATTGATAGGGTTGAACCTTTCTTATAACTTTCTAACCACATTGGAGCAATTTCCAGGAAAGAAATTGAAATCTCTCGACCTTCGTTCCAACTTGCTTCAAGGGACAATTCTCTCAACTTGCTTGAATCTTTTAACTCCAAATCAGCAGTTGTTCACGGAGTTCTTAGTTTCGGAGAATAAAATGATAGGAAATATTCCTTCTTCCATTTGTAGTTGGAGTTCACTTACACTACTAGACTTGTCCAAAAACAACTTGAGTGGAACTATTCCTGAATGTCTTGAAAATTTCAGTTATTATATCCAATTGATAGATTTGCAGATGAACAATTTGACTGACAAGATTCCGGACACTTTTTCGAATAACCAGTTGAGCCAGCTTTTCCTCAATGACAATCAATTGGAAGGATTAGTACCACCATCTTTGACTAATTCTACTTCATTGGAGATTTTGAACTTAGGGAATAACATGTTAACTGATAGGTTTTCCTATTGGTTGGCTTCACTTCCAAGTCTGCAAGTTCTTATCTTGAGACATAATAGATTTCATGGATCATTGCCTCGTTCTATTACTTCATCGAACTTCTCCGCATTGCGAATAATTGATCTCTCTGGAAATGAATTTACTGCCCCTTGTCCAGGGAACTCTTCCAAAATTTGAGAGAAATGAGAGAGAAACCAAAATAGACACCTTCAAATTAAACATTTTCTGGATATATGGATGATACATATATCGAAAAGTATTACCAAACTTCTGTGAATGTAACAACGAAAAGATTGGAGATTGAATTGACCAAGACCGTAGCCGTTTTCGTATCTATGGACTTGTCAAACAATCTGTTCTCTGGCCAAATTCCTGAGAAAATTGGACAACTTGTTTACCTGCAAATGCTCAACTTGTCTCACAACAACTTCACAGGTCTTATCCCAGCATCGTTTGGAAACTTGACAACACTTGAATCATTAGATCTTTCATCAAACAAGCTCAATGGCAGGATTCGTTCTTAAATGTTGAAGTTGATATTTCTTGGAGTGTTGAATCTTTCGAGAAACAATCTTGTTGGACCAATTCTCCATTGGAATCAATTTGATATCTTTGATAACAGTTCTTACAGTGGTAACTTGGGATTATGTGGCTTACCATTGTCCAAGCAATGCAACAAACTTGGTGAGGCTGAACCACCTGTACCATCTGTGGCAAAACATGATGGTTCTCAAGTACCCTTTTTTTGGAAGGTGGTAATGTTGGGGTATGCAAGTGGAGTAGTGGTAGGTCTGAGTCTTGGTTACATTGTTTTCAAAACCGGAAAACCATGGTGGTTTGTTCGGATGGTTGAGAGAGATTTGCAATACAAATTCACAAACTGGATTAGAAGAAAGAGACCAAAAACAAATTGGCTTGAGGTCCAACATCTTGCCTAGGTGAGTTTCTAATAATAAGTATTTCAATAGTTTCATCACCCTAATCTAGTGGTTCAAATTTTTGTATATTTGTCTCCAGTATTTCTAAGTTTGTATTTGTGGGGTTCAAGTTCTTGGAGTCTAACTTCCAATGCCAAAGTCTACTTTTATTTTTGTATTTGCCTTTTATTCATTTATAAATACCAAATTTATATAAAAAAATTGAAATTTGGTAGTCATTTTTGGATGAAATAAAAACAAATCATATAAAAAAAATAAACCCAATCTACTAAAAAATTTTAACAAGGCATAATTCGGCTTGATGTAACGGGTCTATTTTGTTAGTTTACATAAAACTACGATGTTTTTGTATTTGGAGATAAAAACCCTTTATTAAATTACTTTTTGACTATCAAAGAATTGAATGAAAAATATCTCATCCACCTCTTTTATTCTGTTCTTCCTCTAAACCTTCTGCTTCTTCTCTTTTTCTTACTCTGTTCTATTTCCCACTCCTTTAATTCTTATTTTTCAGTTTGAGTCATTACACCTAACACTTAAAAACTCTAAGATATAATTTATGTGTCGTCAAGCCTCCATTGTTGGATAATCCTTGATCTAACATTCAGATTAACGTCCCAAAACCTTAACAAGAAAATCAATAGATACTAAGATTTTCCGATTGTAATCCGAGAAAGATTTTATTCCCATGTGTTTATACCCTTGTAACCGGCTATAAAAGCCGAAGAATTCATCAATTTATACACAATTCACGAGCAATAATATGTAAAGTGTCAAAGTTAAAGTGTCAGTTGTAGTTTTCTTTATTAATTTTAAGTTTTTGTTTTGGTTTATTTTAAGCGTTAAATGGGGTTAATGAAATGGTGTGTTTCACCTCTTATTTGGTTATTAGGTTTGCAACCCCATCTTTTGGTTTTATCGAATATTTGGAAAACTATTATCAGTCTCCCTTTAAACTTTCTCTCAATTTTCTTCATCTTTCTTTGCTCTTAATCTGTTCTTTCTCAATTTTCTTCTATTTTCTGGTTTGAACCGTTACAAAGGCATCAGAGCTCAGGTTGATTCAAGAGGATAATGGCGAATCAATTACATGAAGAGTTTATTCGTTTGGAAAATTCCATAGATCAAATGTTCTACGAGTTTTAAGTTAAATTCTTGGAAGATGCCAGACTACTGTTTGAGAGGGCTTTCGAAAAATCAATCAATTTTTCTGTTATTAATCTACAAAGATCGGAGGACTCATCATTGGTACCTATTTACGTGGAAGTAAAGGATCAAGATTCGACAACCGAAATCTTAACTGTAGTGGAGCATGTTGATCATCAGTTGAAATCACCACCGGTTCAAGGTTTTGCATCGACAGATTTGATAGAAACAAAACAAGAATTGATGTTGATAGACTCTAACGAACTTAAGGTATTCGCCGAATTGTCTATGATAACATATGATATTGGGGATTCGTTGCTTCAAAAACAAAGATCCTCGTTTGAAACGGATCTAGGATAATAGCAAGCAAGTCTCTGCAATAAACACAACATTATGGATGTTAGAATGATGTTAAAACGATAAGAAAATAAAGAAAAAAAACTGAAACAAAGAAAGAAAATGGATGAAGGAATTCTGGCAGTTTCTGGAGGATAATGAAGATGAAATGCTCCGAGGACTTTCGTGGCAGCATTAAAACGTCCAAAATGGCAGAATTGGATGTTTAAGTTGCTGGAAAATAAAAACAACGTTGAACTCGAAAGAACCCGAACAATATACTGAGCGGACCCGAATCAAATACGTTCTTCGTCAACGGACTTGGACCCTCTAGATAGCGATCTAGGAACCCGAAGTATCAAAGATTTGACACACTCAAACAAAGTCTGAATTTGTCAAGAAAAGTTCAATGAAGAACTGAAATTGAGAGAAAATCTCACAAGTGATTTTTTTCATAAAATGTCTAACCTTGTCTTTACAAAATTAAGTAAATATATAGGAATAAAGGAGAAGTTGGCTAAATTTGAATTTGTGGCCTTAATTCAAACGAAAATTAAAATTTAAATGCTCAAATAACTTCTCCTAGGCTCCTAATATCCTTAGCCACATGTTTTGGCACTTAAAACACATTAAACATGTGTTTAATGTTTGAATTTAAATAAGAAACCACTCATTCTTATCCAATGTTGTTGATTGGTCTTCAAAGCAAGGGCCTTGTTTGGCTTGCTTGCTTTTGGACGCCCAAACTTGTGGAAAAGGGTGCTATGTGGGCCCCACATACATGGCACATGCGTAGGACACATGTTCTTCGTGTACGATAGGTTTCAGCTGTTGTAGGTCACTTCAACTTGAGTTGAGTTGAGCTGGAAATAGAGATGAGCTGAAACGAACTAGCTAAGAGTGTTAGGAGCTAAATGGAGCTGAGAGATAAGCCTCTGAGCTACCCCGAGCTAAGGTGAGCTGCGTGCACACCATTGAGCTTCTTCTGAGCTGAATATAATCCACTTGAGCTGGTATTGAACTGCATACGCTCTCCTGAGCTGGAGATGAGCTGAGTATACCCACTTAAGCTAAGGTTCTCCTAAGTACCTATATTAGAACAAGGCAAACACATCTAAAAAGCCTTGTAGTCTTATTTTAACCACACAAACACACTTAAAACCAAATGTAAACATAATTAACATAGTATATGCATAAGTAAACACACATACTAATATATATACCTAAATATGTCACATATCAGCATGCAACACATTATAAATAACATATTCTAAGGCATGAACATTCTCAAATGAATCTGAAATGTTAGCACAAGGAAAAGAGCTTCCCTGTATTTCTTTGCCTTAGAACGTGTGATAGGTCCTGATGGTAAGACCTCCGGATCAACCTGTTGAACTTGACATGATGTGCTAACATCATCCCCCCTTTCTTGAAAAGGATTTGACCTCAAATCTGGAGAAATATCATACAGGGTTAAATCAGAAACATTAAATGTGGCACTTACAGTGTACTCGCCTGGTAAGTTTATCTTGTAGGCATTGTCATTCACTTTCTCCAACACCTTGAAAGGACCATCTCCTCGCAGTAATAGCTTAAACCGTCTTTGGGCTGGAAATCGTTCCTTTCGGAAGTGAACCCAAACCCAATCACCAACATCAAAGGTGACTCGCTTTCTTCCCTTATTTGCTTGTTTTTCGTATTGTTGAGTCCTTCGTTCTAAATTCTCCTTCACCTGTTGATGCAACTTCTTCACATATTCTGCTTTCGCTTGACTGTCCTTGTTCGTCACTTGTTCCTGTGGCAAAGGTAACAAATCTAGAGGCGTAATAGGGTTAAAACCATAAACAACCTCAAATGGAACGCAATAAAGTAGATAAAACACGATTATACGTAAACTCAACATGTGGCAAACAATCTTCCCAAGTCCTAATGTTCTTTTTAATGATGGAACGCAACAAAGTAGATAAAACACGATTAACAACCTCAGTTTGTCCATCAGTTTGGGGATGACAAGTAGTAGAAAACATGAGTTTTGTATCTATTTTTCTCCAAAGAGTCCTCCAGAAATGACTCAGAAACTTAACATCCCTGTTAGAAACAATTGACTTAGGAATACCATGTAATCGAACAATCTCTCTAAAGAATAAGTTAGCCACATTAACAACATCATCAGTCTTATGGCATACAATGAAATGTGCCATCTTAGAGAATCTATCAACCACAACAAAGACACTATCTCTACCATTTCTAGTTCGAGGCAATCCCAAAACAAAATCCATTGAAATATCAGTCCAAGGGGAATCAGGAATAGGTAGAGGTAAGTACATACCATGTGGTGAAACCTTCGATTTTGCTTTCTTACATGTCACACAACGTTCACAATACCTTTCAACGTCTCTACGCATATTAGGCCAAAATAGATGTTCCTTCCATGTCTATAACGTCTTGGTGACTCCAAAGTGACCCATTAATCCACCCTCATGTGCTTCACGGGTCAGAATATCACGCATTGAACCCTGTGGAATGCATATCCTATTTTCTTTGAAAAGATAACCATCATGCCTTTAAAACTTTCCATCTGCACCTTTCTCACAAGCATTATACTTATCTCTAAAATCAGAATCATCAACATACAAGTCACGAATATATGCAAATCCAATCAAATGTGAATCAAGGTAATTCAAAAGCATATATCTACGTGATAAAGCATCAGCAACAATATTATCTTTACCCTTTTTGTAACGAATGACATAAAGAAAAGACTCTAAAAATTTAACCCATTTAGCATGTTGTTTATTCAATTTATGCTGACCTGTGATATATCGTAAAGCCTCATGATCAGTGTGAATCATAAACTCCTTAGGCAACAAGTAATGTTACCATGTCTCAAATGCCCGAATTAGTACATACATCTCCTTGTCATAGACTGGATAATTCAATGTTGCTCCACTAAGCTTTTCACTGAAGTATGCAATGAGCTTTTTTCCTACATTAACACAGCGCCTATACCAACTCCAGAAGCATCACATTCAATTTCAAAAGTTTTATCAAAGTTAGGTAAGGCTAACACAGGTGACTTTGTTAAACAATCCTTAATTTTCAAAAAGGCATCTTCTTGTTCTTTACCCCATAAGAAGCTAGAATTCTTCTTAATAATCCATGTTAAGGGTGCGGTAATAGAACTGAAGTTAGGAACAAACCGACGATAGAAACTAGCTAAACCATGAAAAGATCTAACCTGAGTAATCGATGTCGGTTGTGGCCATTCCTGAATTGCCTTTATCTTTTCAGGATCGACTTCAACACCCTGTGCACTAACAATGTAACCAAGAAATGTAAGTTTGTCAGTACAAAACACATATTTCTCTATGTTACCAAACAATCTTTTTTCTCACAAAGTTTGTAAAACAACTCTCAAATGTTCTACATGATCCTGCAAAGTCTTGCTATAAATCAAAATATCGTCAAAATATATAACACAAAACTTTCTAATAAAAGATCGCAGAACATGATTCATCAATCGCATAAATGTACTAGGTGCATCAGTTAAGCCAAAAGGTATTACTAACCATTCGTACAAACCTAGCTTCGTTTTGAAGGCTGTCTTCCATTCGTCGCCTTCTCGCATGCGAATTTGATGATATCCACTCTTTAGGTCAATTTTGGAGAAGATGACAGCTCCACAAAACTCGTCCAACATATCATCAAGTCTGGGAATAGGATGACGATACTTAATTGTAATCTGATTCACAGCTCTACAATCTACGCATATCCTTCAAGACCCATCTTTCTTCGGCACTAACAGTACCAGAACAGCACACGGACTCAGACTCTCTCGAATATAACCCTTGTGCATTAATTCTGTCACTTGTCTTTGAAGCTCTTTCGTCTCTTCGGGGTTAGTTCGATAAGCTGGTCGATTTGGAATAGTAGCACCTGGGATAAAGTCAATCTGGTGCTCAATGACACGAAGAGGTGGTAATCCCCTCGGTGTTTCTTCTGGAAACACATCCTTAAATTCCTGTAAAAGGGAAACAATTGGTGCAGGCAAATCAGAAGGAAAGTCAGTCAATAAACAATAATCTTTAAACATTAAAATAAGCAAAGATTGGTGAGAGGAAAGACATTTCCTGATTTCTCGACTGCTTGCATAAACATTCATCTTTTTCTTCTCCTTTACAGCTTTCATACTCTTTTTCAAGCTTGCTTGATCTTCCATCACTTAACTCGGTGTCAAAGGAGCCAAAGTATTCTTCTTACCTGCATGCATAAAAGAGTATCGATTTGTAAAACCATCATGCATTACCTTCTTGTCATATTGCCAAGGGCATCCCAAAAGAAGGTGAGTAGCATCCATCGACACAACATCACAAAGCACCTCGTCCTTGTAACTTCCGATCGAAAACGGTATAACAACTTGTTTTGTTACTTTAAGTTCTCCCCCGTCATTCAACCATTGTAATTTGTACAGATTCAGATGCTTTGTTGTCTTGAGACCTAACCTGTCAACCATCACTGAACTAGCAACATTAGTACAACTACCGCTATCAATAATCACAACACATACCTTATCTTGAATTTTGCATCACGTGTGAAAGATATTCTCGCGTTGTTGTTCATCCTGAACCTGTTGCACACTCAGACTACGTTTAACAACAATAATTTCCATTACCTTACCAGTCTCAGCAACTTCTAGGACATCCTCTTTATCATCTTCATCAGGGATCTCATATGGTTTTTCTTCAGAATCTGACTCAATCTCTCCATCATCTCGCATCAACATAACCCTACGATTAGGACACTGGCTAGCAACATGTCCTCGACCAAGGCACTTAAAACATTGAATATCTCTCGATCTCTCTTGTACAACCACTTTTTGTTTACCATGCCCATTATCAGCAACGAGAGGCTTTGGCTTGCTAGACTCGCCTTGTTCTTGAATCCGAAGTGGTGCTTGTGGTGCTTGTTTCCTAGCATGGTTAGGGGTATATAATGGATTCGTAAAAGATTTAAATGGAGTAGTATTACCTCGAGTAGAAACTTTTCTACGTTGTTGTCGCTCAATTTTCATCGTCATATGCACCATGTCATCCAATTCGACATAATGCTGCAATTCAACAATGTTAGCAATTTCAAAATTCAAACCTGCCATAAACCGAGCCATAGTCGCCTCACGATCCTCAACTATGTTCGCACGCATCATGGATATCTCCATTTCCTTGAAATAGTCAAAGTTTGTAATTTCTGAAATAAATCACGATGATAGTGAGAAGGAACAAATCGTTTCCGCATGATACACTTCATTTCGTCCCATGTTCTCACTGGTCCTTCACCCGTACGTCGTCGACTAACCAGTAATTGATCCACCACAATAGTGCATAGTCAATAAACTCTAAAGTTGCTAGTCGTACTTTCTTTTGTTCCGAGTAATTGTACCACTCGAAAACGTGTTCAACTTTACTTTCCCATGTTAGATAAGCATCTGGATCTGAACGTCTCTGAAAAGAATGTATAACAACTTTTATGCTAGAAATATTATCATCAATTGCAAGTCCTGGTCGTTGATTCGTCCGTGGTGATTGTTCGACGTCGTTTTCATCAAGATTCTCATTTTGGACAGATTGGGAACCACCCCCATCTATTCTATCCAAACGAGACTGAATAGGCTCCAATGCTTGGTCTAAAAGACGCTGCAAGGTTCGAGTAAAAGCCTAAATTTGCAAATCTGGTGGATTACTTCCACCGGGACTACGATTGTCATTACCTGTCATTATAGCAACGAAAAACAAGAAAAGAAAACTATTATGTTAAATAAACAAAATTTTAAAGTCCCTCACTGCACACACAACAAATTCTCGCAGATCACTCCAAAAGAACAATGCACTCAGCAAAATAACACTCAGCGCTCGTGTTTCACTCGGGAATACTTGAATGGCTCTTTTGATTCCCCTTCTGTGATCACACTCTCAAATGCCTTTTCCGCTCGTTCTCTTGCAAACAGCTCTTTAAGGAACTAATATGATCCTTCAAACTTGTTATCTATGTCAAACTCCAAGATATATGTAACGATGGTACAAACAAGAGTTAAAAGTGAATTAGGGGCTGTTTAGATGACACAAAGGCTGGAAAATAAAGAAAACAAAGAAAAAGCAAGGTTGGATAGTAAAACGAAAGAAAAACAATGCTAGAAAGTAAAAAAAAAAACAAGGCTGAAAAAAAAACAAAAGGAAAACAAGAATAAGGTTGGAATTAATGAAGAACAAAGTGAATTAAAGCTGGAAATGAAGTACTTACTGCATTAAAAATGCTTACCACAATCCTATCACCGAACAAACAAGAACACGTCGTTTTAAGTGATTTAGAAGCATTCAATGGTAAACGTAAGCATCCTTCATCATTTTTATGGTCAAATAGTACATATAAACATGAAAATACACTAAATATTCAAATGTGATTTTTTTTATTTTTTTCAAATTTTTCAAATTTCTTTTGTTGACTTTGACTTTTCTGGTCAAACTTTGACTTTGACTTTCTTTTTTTGCAGAATTTTGAATTTTTTTTCTTTTGTTGTTTTTGATATATGTAGTGCAGAAAGTGCTAATATCCAACCAAAGCTCTGATACCATGTGATATTGGGGATTCGTTGCTTCAAAAACAACGATCCTTGTTTGAAACGGATCTAGGATAATAGCAAGCAAGTCTCTACAATAAACACAACATTATGGATGTTAGAATGATGTTAAAACGATAAGAAAACAAAGAAAAAAAACTGAAACAAAGAAAGAAAAGGGATGAAAGAATTCTGGCAGTTTCTGGAGGTTAATGAAGATGAAATGCTCTGAGGGCTTTCGTGGCAGCATTAAAACGTCCAAAATGGCAGAATTGGATGTTTAAGTTGCTGGAAAATAACAACGACATTGAACACGAAAGAACCCGAACAATATACTGAGCGGACCCGAATCAAATACGTTCTTCGTCAATGGACTTGGACCCTCTAGATATCGATCTAGGAACCCGAAGTATCAAGGATTTGACACACTCAAACAAAGTCTGAATTTGTCAAGAAAAGTTCAATAAAGAACTGAAATTGAGAAAAAATCTCACAAGTGACTTTTTTCATAAAATATCTAACCTTGTCTTTACAAAATTAAGTAAATATATAGGAATAAAGGAAAAGTTGGCCAAATTTGAATTTGTGGCCTTAATTCAAATGAAAATTAAAATTTAAATGCTCAAATAACTTCTCTTAGGCTCCTAATATCCTTAGCCACATGTTTTGGCACTTAAAACACATTAAAAATGTGTTTAATGTTTGAATTTGAATAAGAAACCACTCATTCTTATCCAATGTTGCTGATTGGTCTTCAAAGCAAGGGCCTTGTTTGGCTTGCTTGCTTTTGGATGCCCAAACTTGTGGAAAAGGGTGCTATGTGGGCCCCACATGCGTAGGACACCTGCTCTTCGTGTACGATAGGTTTCAGCTACTTTAGGTCACTTCAACTTGAGTTGAGTTGAGCTGGAAATGAAGATAAGCTGAAACGAACTAGCTAAGAGTGTTAGGAGCTAAATGGAGCTGGGAGCTAAGCCTCCGAGTTGCCCCGAGCTAAGGTGAGCTGCGTGCACACCATTGAGCTTCTTCTGAGCTGAATATAATCCACTTGAGCTGGTATTGAACTACATACGCTCTCCTGAGCTGGAGATGAGCTGAGTATGCCCACTTGAGCTAAGGTTCTCCTAAGTACCTATATTAGAACAAGGCAAACACATCTAAAAAGTCTTGTAGTCTTATTTTAACCATACAAACACACTTAAAACCAAATGCAAACATAATTAACATAGTATATACATAAGCAAACACACATACTAATATATATACCTAAATATGTCACATATCAGCATGCAACACATTATAAACAACATATTCTAAGGCATGAACATTCTCAAATGAATCTGAAATGTTAGCACAAGTAAGGAAAAGAGCTTCCATATATTTCTTTGCCTTAGAACGTGTGATAGGTCTTGATGGTAAGACCTCCGGATCAACCTGTTGAACTTGACATGATGTGCTCACATCAACATACTTGAAGTTGGATGGTTTTGGTGACCCATTTAGTGATTCGTCGGAAGAACCACAGGTCAATGGGTATAGGCCAGAAGAGGTCAATGATACAAAATGGTCAGAGTTTATTGAAGAAAAACAAGGATTGTTGCTAATTCAAGTTCCGAGAGTTATAGTTTTGAGTGTCAATGCCGAAATGCAGAGGTTTGGGAAAAATATAGATCGAATGATTAATCAAATTTCTCCGATTATCTTTAGAAACTACAATACTTCATCGTCACATGGAGGTACTCGTATGGTTATAAATTTTAATGATATTTTATTCCTAAGAATTTATAGCAAGAAAGCTGTGGAGATGAAGGATCCTTATAAATTTAGACTTTTGGTGATGGTGCATCAAGATTATTTAGACAAACTTGTTGTCCCGAGAAGGAGTATTATTTGCATCAACATTATTTCAATGCAGTGTAGAACATATTATTTACAAGATTTGGTCAGCAAGGATTTAGTGGCTACAGGATGTAATTTGTTATCCTTGATTGTTGATGGGTCAAATTTCTTTGAATGGATTGTGAAGCAGGAGCAATATTTTAAAGTTGATATGGGACCCGATTATATCAAGGTTCGGTTGGTTATATTGCACCTCGAGGGAAAACATCACTTTATTTCAAAGTCTCACGCAAAAAATCTCATTCTTGCTGGTGTTAAGTCTGCGACTTTGCATGATGAAGAGGCAGTGGAGTTATGGGATTTGTCCAGTGATTCTGTGTTCTCTGAGATTGATGTTGGTATAAACAAGGGTCTTGCCTTTGTTCAAAAATTACAAGAGCTCAACAACAAGGTGATCATTTCCGGCTTAACAACAAAATTAACAAAGGAACAACTTTTTGAGTATCGGGTTGTTATATTTATTGATATCAATTTCGAGAAAGCTATTGAGTTTAATTATTACCGTCATACTCATAAGCCTCTCATCTCTTTCACCAAGGCTGAAGTTAGAAGTCTTTTTGGTGCTATATTTTGTGATTTTGGACCTAAGTTCACTGTAGTTGATGTTGATGGAGAGGTTCTTTACACGGGTATAGTTATGTTTATTAGCAATGACAATCCAACACTTGTATCATGTGTTGATGAGGAAAGGCTTGAGTTTCAAGATGGGGATCTTGTTGTCTTCTCTAAAGTTTATGGAATGACAAAACTAAGTGATGGAAAATCAAGGAAGATTAAAAGTGCAAAGTCATATTCATTTACTCCTGAGGAGGACACCACCAATTTTAACATATATATAAAAGGCGATAATGTTACACAAGTGAAACAACCCAAGTTATTGGATAAGTGTGTCACAGACTTGGGACGTTTTCCTGTTGCTGGTTCAAAAGAAGATGCTAGTAAACTTATTTCTATTGTTGGTAACATTAATAAGAGTAGGAGATGGGAGGATAGAAGACATCAACCTATAATTTTTATATCACTTCACCTTTGGTTCCAGGGCTATACTAATTCCCATGACAGTCATGTTTGGTGGAGATGCGGGACAAGAAATTGTCAAAGCATGTTCTGGAAAGTTTCATCCCCTCTTTCAGTTTTTTTTATTTTGATTCTATGGAGTCATTTCCAAGCGAGCCTATGGACTTTAGTGATTTCAAACCATTAAATAGCTGTTATGATGTACAAATTTCAGTGTTTGGTTCAAAGCTTCAAAAGAAACCGAAAGATGCTAAGGTGTTTAGGGTGGGATCTGGAACTTTAGGTACTAAATGCAGCACACAGACGGTTATCCCTCGTTTAACTGAAAACCATGAAGCTTCACAAGACGCACTTGAGAAACAAGCTCTCACTGTGCACTCATTTCCTCACAATATTGACCATTGTTTGACATGGGCTCGGTTTGAGTTTAAGAGTCTATTCGAAAAAACTTCTGCTGAAGTAAATGCTTACTTGTCCGACCTGGTTAAATATAAAGTTATGTTGGTTCATATTTGGTTTTCAGTCACTATTGACATTGGGAACTACAATTGGATTACATCCCAATTTCGACATAGAAATATATTTGGTCCAATCATCGGAAAAAAGAGAAAATAAGGAAGAAGGGAAATAGAGCTGTTGAAGATGGAACCTGAAGGTGTTATACCAGCTGAAGATGCAATTTCTACACTTAATCCTTGAGGACAAGGATCTATTGAAGAAGAAGACATTGTAAAATGTCAAAGTTAAAGTGTCAGCTATAGTTTTCTTTATTAATTTTAAGTTTCTGTTTTGATTTATTTTAAGCGTTAAATGGGTTAATGAAATAGTATGTTTCACCCCTTATTTGGTTATTAGGTTTGCAACCCCATCTTTTGGTTTTATCAAATATTTGAAAAACTACTATCAGTCTCCCTTTAAACTTTCTCTCAATTTTCTTCATCTTTTTTTGCTCTTAATCTGTTCTTTCTCAATTTTCTTCTATTTTTTTGGTTTGAACCGTTACATAATAACTAGCGATATACCTGATCCTTTGAGGTATTTTATACCGATTTTTTTTTATCATTTTGGTTTGAATCAGAAAAAAATAAATAAAGACGCAGATTATCGTTTGAATTATTGTCATCGAAGGATAGAACCGCCATCACCATCTAAATCAAAGACTGAGAGGGGTCATCACCGGCGAGTAGCCACCGACGTTGATCCACGACAAATGATACAACAGAGTACGTCGAAACACGACAGAGTGTAACTGGAAATTGGGCATCAGTGAGTGTTCTTCACCATTTAAACATCGTTTTTATTAGGATGAGTAAAACTTATACCACTAAAAAAACAAATAATTTGATTTGATTTGATTCAATTCAAAAAAATTAAGTAATATTTAAACTATAAAATGAAAATTCGAATAACTTAAAAATTTTAATAATTATAAAATTTATTTTTAAGTTTGTTTTTTTACAATATATATTGTCATATACAGGGAAAATATGAAACTCAAAAACTCAAAAACTCGATTCGAATTAACTCGACTCAAAAAATTATAAATAAAGTTTAATTTATAAAATATATCTGAGGTGAATGACAATGAAAATCTTGGCTTGAAATAAAAAAGAGCTTGAAATAAAAAAGAGAGCTTGAGACTGAGGTGAATGACAATGAAAATCTTGGCTTGAAATGCTGCCACTTGAGCCGCTTGACATATATGTACATCTACGGGATTAACAATTCAGACAATACACTTCCTATCCTGCGTTACCGATCGACTAACTGTTATAACAGTTTACAAACAATGTTTTTAGTTATCAAATTGAAAAAAAAAAAAAAAAGTCAATTGCAAAGGGATTGACCAAATAGAACACAAAGACTTCAGCAGTAGAGTTTACCAGCAGCTAATGTGGAAATTTAGGCATTTGCAATAGTCAACAAAGGAAAATTTGAGAATACCCTCTAACTAAATTGATAATTCTAATTCAATACTTGTATTATACTGGGTTGACTTGAAGCAGCTGAAAAGCATGTAGGAAATTTAAATCTTATATTCTCAGTCACTCACAATAAACCTTCCTTGGAGAAAATATGACAACCCTTTGCCTGCTACTGGTGTTAATGTTGCATCTTTCATGGAGTTTCTCTTCCTCTCATTTATGTCTCCCACACCAAGGAGCTGCTCTGCTTCAATTTAAAAATTCCATTTCTCTTGATTATTTTTGTGGGGATAATTACTATGCTTCTTACTCCAAGACAGAGACATGGAACAAAACCATTGATTCTTGTTCATGGGAGGGAGTCAAATGCGACGAGCTGACTGGTCATGTAATCGGCATCAATCTTACTCGCAGTTGTCTTGTCGGTTCTCTCTTTGCAAGTGCAAACAACAGCATCTTTCTTCTGCACAACCTTCGGTGGCTAGACCTGAGCTACAACTTCCTGTATGACTCTCCTCTTGGCAACACTAGCAGCGGCCTCTTTCAGCTTCACAGCCTTGAATGGCTTGACCTCAGCTACAACTACCTTGATGGCGCTATCTCACCTGAGCTCTTTAGTCAGTTGGTGAGTTTAAACCATCTTGATCTCTCTTATAATGGCTTCTCTGATACTTTTTCTAAGTTGACATTTGATGCTCGAGGTTTTAAACTGCTTGCAAGAAACTTAACCAAATTAAGAAACCTTGTACTCGACTCTGTCAATATGTCTGATGTTGCACTTATTTCCCTTCTGAAATTGTCTTCATCACTGCAACACTTGAATCTCAGAGAATGTCAATTGCATGGGGAATTTCCAACTCAACTGTTTCAGTTTAAGAACCTCAAACATATTGGCTTAGGCGGGAATGAAAATCTCACAGGTTATCTCCCTCAGACAAACTGGAGTAGTGGCCTTGAGTTGTTGGACCTTTCTGGTTGTGGTTTTAGCGGGTCAATTCCACCATCATTTGGAAATCTTACTCAACTCATTTCCATAGATTTATCTCGAAATTTGCTTCGAGGCCAAATTCAAGATGTTTTTGGAAACCTTACCAAGTTAACTTCTTTGGCATGTTCTTCATGCCATTTGAGTGGTCCGATGGATCAAATACAGATGCCAAGTTCTATCAAGTAGGTTGATTTAAGTTCTAATGACTTTCATGGTCCAATACCCAGTTCCATGTTTGATCTTGTCAACCTTACTTCACTTCGTTTATCATCAAACAACTTGAGTGGTGTAATCGAATCGGGGATGCTTTCGAAACTCACAAGTCTTGAGCTTCTTGACGTTTCGAATAATGGTTTACTATCATTAAGCACAACCGGCAATGAGGTGAACTATTCCTTCCCTCAGATCACAGCTGTGTATTTCTCTTCTTGTAGCATAAGCCGGTTCCCGAATTACTTTCGAACCTCGAAGTTGGAGGTTTTAGATCTTTCTAATAACAAGATTTCTGGTGGGATTTCCAAATGGGAAGCTGAAGGGTGGGAATCATTATTAGTGTTGAACCTTTCTTATAACTCTCTGACCACATTGGAGCAATTTCCTGGAAAGAGATTGGAATCTCTCGACCTTCATTCCAACATGCATCAAGGACCAATTCTTTCAACTTTCACGAATATTCAAACTCCAAATCAACAGTCCTTCATGGAGTTCATAATTTCAGAGAATAATTTGACAGGAAACATTCCTTCTGCTATTTGCAATTGGAGTTTACTTGATCTTCTGGACTTGTCCAAAAACAGCTCGAGTGGAACTATTCCTGAATGTCTCGGAAACTTCAGTGACTTTCTCATGTTCATGGATTTGCAGATGAACAACTTCTCCGGCAAGATCCCCGACTCTTTCGGGAATAACCAGTTGAGCTATCTTTTCCTGAATTATAATCGATTGGAAGGATTAGTACCACCATCTTTCGCTAATTCTACTTCATTGGAGATTTTGAATTTAGGGAACAACAAGTTAAGTGATAGGTTTCCTCGTTGGTTAGCTTCACTTCCAAGTCTGCAAGTTCTTATCTTGAGATCCAATAGATTTTATGGACCCCTGCCTCATTCAGTAGCTTCAACTAACTTCTCCACATTGCGAATAATTGATCTCTCTGGAAATGAGTTCACAGGCCCCTTGCCAATCAAACTCTTTCGAAATTTGAGAGCAATGACAGATAAACCAAAACGGAGACTTCCACTCACAAGGATAAGCATTGGCTTTTTTTCTTATGGCGTTGAAGATTACCACATTTCAGTGCAGGTAACAACGAAAAGATTGGAGCTTGAATTGACGAAGACCGTAGACATTTTTGTGTCAATGGACTTGTCAAACAACCAATTCTCTGGACAAATTCCCGAGGAAGTTGGACAACTTATTTCCCTGCAAATGCTCAACTTCTCTCACAACAACTTCACTGGTCCTATCCCAGCATCATTTGGAAATTTGATGGCACTTGAATCATTAGATCTTTCATCAAACCAGCTCAATGGTAGGATTCCATCTCAAATGTCAAGCTGACGTTTCTTGAAGTGTTGAACCTTTCAGGAAACAATCTTGTTGGACCTATTCCACATGGGAATCAATTTGATACCTTCGATAATGATTCATATAGTGGTAACTTGGGATTGTGTGGCTTACCTTTGTCCAAGCAATGCATCAACTCTAGGGAGGCAAAGCCACCTGCACCATTGGTGGTGGAACATGAGGATTCTAAAATACCCTTTTTCTGGAAACTTGTAATGATGGGGTATGGAAGCGGAGTGGTTCTGGGATTGAGCTTGGGTTACATTGTGTTTGTAACCGGAAGACCATGGTGGTTTGTTCGAATGGTCGAGAGAGATTTACAATCCAAATTCACAAAGTGGGTACGAAGTATCAAACCAAAAAGAAACTAGCCATGGGACCACTCTTGCCTGGGTGAATTTAATCCTCGGAAGCAATCTGAATAAACCAGGTGTTGTTAATTTAGCATATAGTTATATATACTTGGTTAATAGTTTGGTGATATGATATGGATGCTTAATTTTCTAAATTTGTATTTGCTTGTCTTCTAAAAATGTTTAAATATTGTATAAACTTAAACTGGTGAGCAAACGTTGCTTTAAACTATCAACTTCTTGTCTGAATTCTACTGTCAAATTCTACCTATTATTTATCTTGCTGGTTTCATTTTCAATGTAAACTAAATTCCATTGTGTTTAAAATTCCAAAATATAATACATTAGAAACTAAATCATGACAAGTATTAGTTGAAGTTAATTACAAAATTAAGTTCCATTTGGACTGGATTAGCAAAGATTCCATTTTACAAGTATTAGTTGAAGTTAATAACAGAATTAAATTCCATTGGTGACATTGCTGGGGTTAAACCAGAAGCCCCTGCAACAGCACCAGCATGTTCTTCATATTTCTTATAACATAAGTCATAAGCCCAGTAGTGAAATATATAGCACCTCTATATTTAGATCGAAACATAGTACAAGTCTTTCTTTTGTCTGTTCCATTGTCCGATCCTGTCTCAATGCCAACAACTAAGTTATAAGTTGAACAACAAAGCACTTTCCCCCAATTCTGGTAGTGGTATTTTCTGTCTCAATACCAACAACTAGAAGCCCCTGCACCAGCGGTCCAGGTGGATGCCTGGGATGTTGTAGCTGCATATAAACAAAGATCAAGGTGGATGCCTGGCCTTGAACTTCTCTTAAATGCAGTGGACCGACTTGGTGAGGTGACCATTGAAGTGAGATCATGGCATCAATGACAGATGATAAAGTCAGTAGCTACATGGAGAGATTAAGATCCGATGATTTTCAAGCATCGAATCCAAGAATTGCAGGAACCTAAGATGCTGCAACTTGAGATGC
Source organism: Abelmoschus esculentus (assembly GCA_035048815.1). Classification (NCBI taxonomy): domain Eukaryota; kingdom Viridiplantae; phylum Streptophyta; class Magnoliopsida; order Malvales; family Malvaceae; genus Abelmoschus; species Abelmoschus esculentus. The sequence continues at coordinate 10,618,968 of JAUCBN010000007.1, read as the reverse complement.
TTGAAGGCTACATGGACATGCACGGGATCCACCAACTCAGACATCAGACTTTCTTATCGCGCTGTGTCATGTCGTGTAACCCCTTACTTTTCACTTGTGGTGTACGTTAGGTTAAAAAGTTAATATTTTATATCTTATTCAACAAGTAAATCCGAAAGTGTTTTCAAATACCAAAACTTATATCCCAATTGGTAAAACCATAGTTTAAAAGTAAATATCCCGAATAACATTAATAAATCAAATATCCGAACCGATACATGAAACTTAAAAACATTTCAATTCTTAATATTCCTAAAATAATAAAAGTAAAATCTCTGATAACTAACATACTAAAAATATTTACAAAGAAAAATATCCGGTTGAGAGCTCCGAGTACCAACTCCTAGGGCCGAGTATCTGAAATGTTAAATAAACAGGGTGAGCTATAAAACTTAGTGTGTCTCTATAGTGCGGTCACAAATCACATAAGCATTCAGTTCACAGCTACAGACATATATATAACATGTAAATAATCACAGAGAATGCAGTCCCATACTCCAAACGCCAAACACTGTGGTGGCAAAGTCAACCGATCACAGTGGAGGTAGTTCCCCAGAACCCCTCATCCCTTATTTCTCCAAAACATAGTGTGATAAAACCACTTTCCTCCGTACAATCCACCTCATGCACGTGTAATGCAATTAATGCAAATGGACTCAAATGTCTCAACACAAATAATAATATAAAATGTGAATCACGCAACTCAGGTGGTCTGATCACAAACATTACAGAGAATCTTAAGATTTTAGTACCACAATAGGCAATTAAATACAGAACGAAAGTCTAGCACAAGAAGAGAACACACCTCTCAAAGCTCAAATATTACTGTTGACACGGACGTTTCCCACGGTCTGAACTAGGTCCTGATCTAGCTGAGTCAGAACGTATATTCCGAGCGGTGCTCGCAGGAGTCGGTTGAACTCGAGGTTGAGGCGGTGAAGGTAGAACGTCCTCTTCAGAGTCCGCGTCATCTGAAAAAGACCATAAGATTCCTAATTAAATTCTCATTCAAGTCCACTTACCCAAGTTATAACTTAAAAGGGTCAAAGCAGGGTTTTCGGGTTCGAATTTAACAAAATAGACTGCAAAAACGGACTCAGAACGTCGAAAAAGGTCAGGATAGGGTCATTCTAAAAAAGACAACTTTGATCAACGATCAAAGTACGGTCAACGGGCTGACATCATCGCTGACGTGACTGCCTAGGGTTCAACCGGGTCAGTTCTCGGGTCAAAACGGGTCGAGTTCGGGTCGGGTATAGGTTAATGGTTCGGTTTGTTCTTTACTCTCGATCTGGTTCGGTCCGGCTCTTCAACCCTAAACAGAACCAGTCCGGTTCAACCATATACCCACACAACCCTAAACCAACACTTCAATACCCAACAACCACCCCCACCAGATCACTTGCCGGCGATCAACACGCGCGGCGGTAGGACACTCCGACCACCACAAAGGACACCGGTCGGTGCAACCAACACACCACAACCATCAACGATCCCCTACCCAACACAATCCGACAGAACCCAACATCACCCATCACTGCCGACAAACCAACTCCGGCAACGACAGGGGAAACCGACGACGACCAACACAACCCGCAACTCCGGCGAACCCACAAGGTACCACAACCACCCGATCTCTTAACGCAAAACTTCCCTTACCGAAACACCAAACCCAACACAACCGAAACCACCCACAAGAAAAACGCCGGAGAAGAACTTACCGAACACTGGTTTGACAGATACTCGAAGAAACGACGATGAGACTTTTCCAGACGAAGAACAAAGAAGCCAAGGAGAGGGAAGGAGGCAGAAGAACGGAAGAGAAAAGAAATCTCAACCCATATAAAAAAAAGATGAATTTTAATTTAAGAAGATTTAGGTTTATCCCCGAAATTCTGATAGTACTCTTAGAAGAATCCCAAATTGATTCAAATTAGGGCACAAATTGGATTGAGAATTTATTAAAATTAGATTTTCTCTATTTTAATTTCCTGAGTGTTACATATTGAATGAAAGCGTACCATATCGACTAACGGAGATGACAATTTGCAATATTTTTAGCTATCAAAATGATAAAAAGAAAATCAAAGTCTACCTCAAAGGGATTGACCCAAAAGAAGACGAAGACAGAGACTTCAACAGTGCAGTATAGCACCAGTAATGTGGAAATTTGGGCATTTGGGAAGAAAATTTTGGAAATATTCTATCTCAAAGGGATTGACTCAAAAGAGGACAAAGACGAAGACTTCAACAGTACAGTATAGCAGCAATAATGTGGAAATTTGGGCATTTGCATAGTCAACAAAGGAAGAAAATTTTGGAAATGTCCTGACCCACTGCTGGAAATTCTATCATCTTTGAACCATCAATTAAGCTACCTAAAACACAATTAATTAAACAATTTACAGTATTGATGATAATATAGAAAATATAAAATATTGTTAACTGAGTTTTAGTTTAGTTGACATGATTATCCTTGTAATATTTATTCAATCAACTAATCTGATCTTTTTTTTTTCAACGTTTTAACAATCAAGAAAACATGCAAGTCTTTGCCTTGAAAGCATTTAGGAAATATAAAGCTATACTCTCACTAGTCACTACAAACCTTCCTTTGCTTCTCAACTTTGTTGTTTGTTTCTTGAGAAAACATGACAACCCTTTGCCTGCTATTGGTGTTAATGTTGCATCTGTCATGGACTCCCTCTTCCTCTCTTCCATCTCCTTCATCTCATTTATGTCTCCCACACCAGAGAGCTGCTCTGCTCCAATTTAAAAACTCCATTTTTATAACTGAATTCTGTCTGGATGATTCCTATTATGAGTACCCCAAGACAGAGACATGGAACAAAAGCATCGACTGTTATTCATGGGAGGGAATCAAATGCGACGAACTGACCGGCCATGTAATTGGAATCAATCTTAGTCACAGTTGCCTTACAGGTTCTCTATTTGAAAGCGCAAACAACAGCCTCTTTCGCCTTCACAGCCTTCAATGGCTTGACTTGAGCTCAAACTACCTCCACGGATCTCCTCTTGAGAACACCAGCAGCTTGTCTCACTTTCATGGACTTCGATAACTCAACCTTGCCTCCAACGATTTCAATGGCACCATGTCATCAGAAATGTTTAGTCAGTTGGTGAGTTTAACCCATCTTAATCTCTCTGATAATGGCTTCTCTGGCAAAATACCGAATAAAATCAGTCTCTTATCAAGTTTGGTTTCACTTGATCTTTCCTCTACATACGATGACCTTAAATCATTTGAAATTGATGGCCAAGCTTTTGATATGCTTGCAACAAACTTAACAAAACTAAGACACCTAGTGCTTGACGGTGTAGTTATGTCTAATGTTGCAGCCACTTCCTTTCTAAACTTAACTTCATCACTAAAACATTTGAGCCTCAGTATGTGTCAATTACATGGGGAATTTCCTTCCCAAGTTTTTCGGCTTCCAAATCTCAAACTTATAGATTTAGCCTTAGCCGTGAATGAACATCTCAGAGGTTATCTTCCTAAGACAAACTGGGGTAGTGGCCTTGAGTTGTTGGACCTTGCCTATTGTGGTGGGTTTAGAGGGTCAATTCCACCATCATTTGGAAATCTCACTCGAATTGTTTTCATAGATTTATCTGGAAACTTTTTTGAAGGACATATTCCAGATGTTTTTGGAAATCTTACCAAATTAACTTCTTTGTCATGTTCTTCATGCAATTTGAGTGGTCCAATTCCCAGTTCTATTTTTGATCTTGTGAGCCTTACTTCACTTTATTTGTCATCAAACAACTTGAGTGGTGTCATCAAGTCGGATATGCTTTCGAAACTCACAAGTCTTAGATTTCTAGATCTTTCGAACAATAGTTTATTATCGTTAAGCACAAGCACCAATGATGTGAACTATTCCTTCCCTCAGCTTGCAACTGTGTTATTCTCTTCTTGCAGCGTAAGGCAGTTTCCGAGTTTCTTCCGAACATCAATGTTGGAGTATTTAGATCTTTCCAATAACATGATTTCTGGTGGAATATCAAAAAGGGAAGCTGAAGGGTGGGAAGCATTGCAAGAGTTGTACCTTTCTAATAACTCTCTGACTAGTTTCGAGCAATTTCCAGGACATAGTTTGTTAATTCTCGACCTTCGTTCCAACTTGCTTGAAGGGCCAATTCTCTCGACTTGCTTGAATCTTCAAACTCCAATGCCACCATTGTTGCAAGAGTTCTTAATTTCAGACAACAAATTGACAGGAAATGTCCCTTCTTCCATTTGCAATTGGACTTCACTTACAGTACTGGACTTGTCCAGAAACAACTTGAGTGGAACTATTCCTGAATGTCTTGGAAATTTCAGCCAGCATCTCGAGATCGTGGATTTGCAGATCAACAACCTCTCTGGCAACATTCCTGATTCTTTTATGAATAGTGTGTTAACCAAGCTTTTCCTGAATGACAATCACTTTGAAGGATTAGTACCACCGTTTTCGGCTAATTCTACTTCATTGGAGATTTTAAATTTTGGGAACAACAAGTTAAGTGGTAGGTTTCCCCATTGGTTAGCTTCACTTCCAAGTCTGCAAGTTCTTATCTTGAGATCTAATCGGTTTCATGGATCACTACCTCATTCCATAGCTTCATCTAACGTCTCGGCATTGCGAATGATTGATCTCTCCAAAAATGCATTTAGTGGCCCCTTGCACACTAAACTCTTCCAAGATTTGAATGCAATGAGAGAGAACCCCAAACAACGACGAACAGATCCACGCCTGCTCCGCTCTGGTGATATTTATTATAGCACTGAAGATTACCATACTTCTGTGAATGTCACAACGAAAAGATTGGAGCTTGAGTTGACGAAGACCGTAGACATTTTTGTATCTATGGACTTGTCAAACAACCAATTCTCTGGCCAAATTCCTGAGGAAGTCGGACAACTTATTTCCCTGCAAATGCTCAACTTCTCTCACAACAACTTCACCGGTCCTATCCCAGCATCGTTTGGAAATTTAGTGGCACTTGAATCATTAGATCTTTCATCAAACCAGCTCAATGGTAGGATTCCTTCTCAAATGTCGAAGCTGACGTTTCTTGAAGTGTTGAATCTTTCAGGAAACAATCTTGTTGGACCTATTCCACATGGGAATCAATTTGATACCTTCGATAATGATTCATATAATGGTAACTTGGGATTGTGTGGCTTACCTTTGTCCAAGCAATGCATCAACTCTAGGGAGGCCAAGCCACCTGCATCATTGGTGGTAGAACATGAGGATTCTAAAATACCCTTTTTCTGGAAACTTGTCATGATGGGGTATGGAAGTGGAGTGGTAATAGGATTGAGCTTGGGTTACATTGTCTTCGTAACCGGAAGACCATGGTGGTTTGTTCGAATGGTCGAGAGGGATTTACAATACAAATTCACAAAGTGGATAGGAAGAATCAAACGAAAAAGAAACTAGGTATGGGTCCAACATCTTGCATAGGTGAGTTTCTAACAAGTATTTCCAAAGTTTCATCTTGCTAATCTAATATTTGTTATAATACATATTTTGTTTTCATTATTTCTGATAGTCTCTGGAAACTTCAAACCGAATTCAATCTGAAGATTATGCTTGTTGGGTTTCCTCGGAAGTGATCTAAATAAACCAGGGAGATGTTGATTTAGCATGCAGCTATATTTACTTGGTCAATAGTTTGGTGATATGATATGAGTGCCTTTGTTTTTTAAATATGTATTTGTTGGTCTTTTGAAAATGTTTGAAGTGTTGTATACAATTAAACTGTTGAGCAAATATTACTTGGAACTATCAACTTCTTGTCTGAATTTCTTTGAGAACAAGTAATCCTCTGATACTTGCATATCATTCCTCCTGTGTATATATCTAACAAAAGAAGGCAAAAATTTGTATTGGCAAACTCCATTAAAATACAACAAATTTTTGTCTTGCAATGTCAAAAATAAATTATGATCATTGTTCTAGCATGTGTGTGAAGTAGGAACTGTAAACTGTAAACTTGTCGATGTTTCTTACGGATTTAATCAGTCTTGATGACCCTAGTCCTAGTTCTCTAGATCCCGATGAGAAGCCTTCCACGTTACTACTTGCTCACATTTCCTGAAATCCATTAAACAAAGATTATTATAATTGTTCCAACAAGCCAGACTCGAATCTGAAACAGAGCAACGGTATTTACATATTTAGATCTTCTGTCATGCTTATAATCTCACTTGACCATAAGAGTGGGTCAGTGTTCTTAGGTAAAGAGTCTTGTTGCTGAGTTTTCTCGGTCAGCCACTGCTCGGCTTTGTAGCACTCATTCATTATCTGGAAAAAAAAACCGGAACTCGCCGCAATCAGTTTGAACTTGAGTAAGTTTTGCATTTATAATGTGTAAATCACTAATTATCTTACAGCTTCTCTATCCTCTTTTGGCAAAGATTTTGACGACATTCGTAAATCCGCAATGCACTTCAGTAGATCTCTTGAAGCCTGTGTTCTTGCTTCTTCATCTTTATATCGAATCTCCACCGGATCCACTAACTATAACAAAGAAAATGGCAGAGGGGGCAAGATGAAGTTAGCCACAACGGAGTGAACCTTTACGATTAAATAAAGAAACTACAATAACCTTCTTAAGAGATTCTAATTTGGAAGTGTAAGCGCCTTCGGTTTCATCCTCCCCCTCATCGTAAAGCCACTCCTCCGTCTCTTGTAGGCTCCTGGAAATACCCTCTCTCTCCTTATCAGATGCGAAACCCTGATACCTGTTGAAAAGCTTCACATAAATATTGTTAAACATTATCAGTGGATCGAGAGAAAAATAGATAGATATACATAACAGCTATTATATAGATTGAGCCATTTACCTTGTTCCGCATTTCATAGACATAAGCCTCCAAGGCATTCTTTTTCTCTTTCATTTATTCCATAATCCGGTCCTGTTGCGCCAACTTAAGTTCTTTATCTTGAGCTTCCATCAGCTCAACCTTTGTCATTGTACCATTTATGTTCTCGCAAACTGGTATCTCAAGCCTCTTGGCTGTTATATCGTTGGTCTTACCATCAGCCTGCACCAAATAGACTTAGAAGTCAGATAACACATGAAGAACATTATCTAATGATGATAAAACTTACTGAAGCATTGAGGTACCATCTTCACTGTCATTCGTTACCTGTCGGGAATCCTTTGTGCCCATACCGGAGTCATCTACGTGCTCCTTGATCAGCTAAAAGCAAAAACTCTCAGAAATCATATATCAACAGGACAGTTGAAGAGAATGTGGAATCCGACTTACCATAGCTGACACAACAGTGACAATTCCGTGAAGGTTTAATTGAACTTTGACTTTAACCCTTTCCCTATTGGAGCCTTCGAAAGGGCCAATCTGTAAAACCAAATCAATCCGTAAGCTGGTCGATTCCATTGAAATAATAAATATTCATTTAAGGTTAGACATACTGTGAAAGAACTTATTTTCAAAGGTACGCTGAAAGGCAGTTCGTTTGGATTGGCATAGAAGGCTTCCAAATGGAACGTACTACTTCTCTGTAATTGCAGAACTTTAGCACTAGGAATTGGCTGGACTCTCGGGAATATCACATTATCTGTGCCTTGCAAAATTGGGGTTTCATCCAAAGAGAATCCTATGGAGAATGGAATACAATCTTGAACATTGTATTCTCTAACCCGAAAAATGGGATTGAGCATTGCACATTGGAGAGCACATCCTCGTGCCACACACTCACTTGCATTTATCGTCCGACCAGGTTCTCTCCTAAATAAAGAAGCTAACTGCCTTGTTATAGCTGGTATCCTGGACCCCAACCCCACAAGCTCAACAGAATGGATTTTCCCCACAGTTAATCATGCATCAACTATAGCTTTAGCACAAGGAATGTTAATCCTCTCCAACAAACCGGAAGACAACTTCTCGAATTCCTCCCTCCTAATGAAACCCTTGACATCCTTTTCATCCATCAGACACTCAATATTTAAAGGCGCCTCCGCATTTGCACTCAAAACCTTCTTCAGTTTCTCACATGCTGCCCTTAACCTGATAGAAGCCCGGATGTTAGAATACACATCTATATTATACTGCTCTTTGAAACAAGCCACGAAATATCCAAACAGTATCTCATCAAAATCCCTTCCACCGAGGCTGCTATCAAAAGCATGGGACAGTATCCTCATTTGCCCAGCCTCAAACGACACAATCGATATCTGGGTATCACAATGGCCAATATCCACAAAGGCAACATATGTCGGGCCAACAATGGAGAAATCTGTTTTGTAAATCCCATAACCAAGTGCAGTTGCAGTACAGTCATGCATCAATCTCAGAGGCTTCAACCCGGCAATTGTAGCAGCATCCAAGTATGCATGTCTTTGCAAGTTGGTAAAGTATGAAGGAATCCCGATAACACAATCCAAAACAGGAAATCCCAGATTTGCCTCTGTCATATATTTCAAATGTGCAAATAGCATCGCCATTATCTGCACCGGTGAAAATCGATGTGTCTCACCTAAATACTTCAAATGAATCAAAATGCCACCATCTTGACCCTCCGATGTTTCAAATGGTAACATTCTTAGCTCATTTTGAACATCAGGTTCCTGAAACTTCCTACCAATCAACCTTTTCACTTGGGATACCGTAGTTTTCGAGTGCATCATGGCAGAAGCCGCTGTGGAAGAGCCAAGGAATCTTTGCTTCTCTCCAAAGCATACCAAAGCAGGGGTTTCACGTTTCGATTCATCATTCAGCAACACATCCACACCTCTTTGCTTTACAGCAGCAATTACACACTTCTCATTTCCAATATCAAAACCTACAACACTCATTTTTAACACACTAAATAAACAATTTTATCCAAATTCTTCAAAAGAGAGAATCAAGGCTGGATTCAGTTAAACTCTAGTTGAATTGTATCAAATTTCTCAAAATTTCCTCCATAAACCTCAAAGCATCACCAGCAGAAGCTACAAAGAAGAAAACCAACATTAGACCATGAAAAATTGATTTATTTTCTATAATGTCATCAGCTAAGAAAACAAAAGGAAAAAATCGGCATTTCAAAACTGAAATCCAACAAATCAACAAAGCTCCAATGACCCAATCTTTTTCCATTTAATCAGAAATCAAATAAAATCCATTCTTAAACAAAATTAAACTTAAATAATTCATGCCCATTGAAAGAGTTCAAAAAAAAAATCCCAAGTTTGAAGCTTTTTTCATCCTTTTGGCCATGAAACAACAAGTCTCAATGACCAAATTGTCCATTTTTGTCAAAATCTATATCTTCAACACTATTAAACGGGAAACTATTCAAACCCGACAAAGTTTTTTTAAAAACAAAGGTCCCAGCTTTAAGTAAAATGGAAGGATAATTTACCTGACAGAGGAATAACCTGTTGATGAGAATAACAAATTACAATAGAGATTCAAATTGGTGAAAGCCAAAGAAGCTGAAAGAGGATGTGCAGAATCAGATGGTAAGAGAAAATCTGGTATTTGCTGGTTTAGTTTTGAGCCAAATAAAAATAGCCGATTTGAAGAAATCAATATTACGTTGTGCGAGATGAGTTCTGAGGTTTTAAAAATAAGCTTTTTAAGACAGGGTTGTAGTTGTATCTGTTGACTTACTATTTTTTTACATAATAGTAGAAAAGTATTAATTGTATGTCAATCCTTTTTTTGATTTTTTAATAAAATATTCATTTATACGTAAAAAAATAATTATGTTTTAATACATAAATTATATAAAAAATTATTCAATTTTATTAAAATTAAATTTAGATTCTGAACTTTAAAATTTTAATGCATAAATTATAAATTTTAAAATATATACTTTATAAATTAAACCCTTAAATCATAGTCTAAGATCTAAACTTTTAAATTAGAAATTATGTAAAGTAAATATATTTTTTCTATAAATATTTGAAATTTAACGGTTACTTTTAAAATGTAAAATTTTTCTTCTTAGGCTCGTTTAGTATTGCTTTTCAAAACAGCTTTTGGGTCAAAAACCGGTTTGAAACGTAGAAACAATACTAAACAGTTAGCTTTTGAAAAAAAAAATTATGTATGAAAAGTGATTTTCAATCCAAACGCAAAAGTTAAAAATTTTAGTTTTTGCGTTTGAAAAGTGCTTTTAGTAGTCATATTACAATTTTAACCTTCATTTATTATATTTTATTATAATCTAATTTTTACAAATACATAATTATATTTAATATAAATTATTTTTTTAATTTAAAAATTATATATATTCATATAAAATTACATATTTTCTCGAAAGCACTTTTTAATAATTTATTTATTTATTAATATTTTTATATTTTATTATAATTTAAGTTAATATTATAATATAAAATAATTATATTATCATTTAAATATATATTTTAACTTATAACATTATGTCTAAAATAGTCATTTACTTTTTCAAAAGCACTTTTTGACAGCAATATTAAACACATTTTTCAAACTAAAAATTCCAAAAGAACTTTTCCACTATATTTTCTCACCACACTTTTTTACTGTACTTTTCAAAAGCAATGCTAAACTGACCCTTAGTTAAAAAGAAAAAATAGGCAACCTCTTTTAATATATATTTTCTTATATCGTAGGTAAATGTTTTTTTCGTTAGTTTAAGTTTTATTTTAACTTAATTATTTTTATGTATATTCTTTTTTTTTAATTAAGATTATTTTTCTAACAAGATACATAAGAATATTTTTTAAATAATTATATTTATAATAAAATTATATAATTTAATAATAATAAATTAATAAATATAACGAGATAAATCACAAACTATTTAAGTTCGACTTATTCAGAAGTCAATCAATATTCAACTCAAACTCAAACATAAACCTGACTTAAAATTTTTAACAAACTGAATCAAGCTCGGCATAAGTTCAACTCGGTTGATTTAAGGCTGGAAATAAAATGACAGGGAACATCCCCTCTTCCATTTGCGGTTGAAATCCACTTGCCATTCTGAACAAAACCAGCTTGAGTAAAACCATTGTCCGGGTGTCCTGGAGATTACAACTTCTATGCCTAAATGGGATGGTTTTGAATTTACACGCAACTGATAGCTTTCCTCATTGCTTAGCTTCACTTCCAACTCTGCAACTTCCTATCAACTAACTTCTCCGCATGGCGGATGAACCGGACGACCAAAATTCCAGATAAAACCCAGCACAATACAGATCGACAGCATTGCCATTTGCCAGAACCTTTTATGGCATTGAAGAATACCACACTTCCGAAGACGGTAGACATTTTCGAAGCTATGGGTGTGTTAATATTGCAATATTGAAAAATAATAAACGAAATTAATTAAAACACGATATAAATAAACATTAAAATGTACCAATCCATACAACTAGTATCTATAGAGATATAAACTCCATTAATAGTGTATCACAGATGAACTGAAAAGAGAGGTTTAAGAGATGTGAAAGAACCCAAAGGGGGAGCCAAAACAATCATAACGAAGAAAGGTAAACAAGGAACAGGACTCTCCAAAAACAACCCACCACAGAGTCTACAACAGATCAAACCAACACCGGAACGAGCAGAAACCAGCCCCAAACGATGCTCAAAGCAACAGAAACTCACTACAAAAGTAGAAAGAAAACAAAGTAAATTAGGCACATTGTTGTGGTGTCAGAGAAATGGTAATAAACCACTCGTTGAATGAATGAATGACAGATGTTGTCTGCAGTTTCACAAATCAAGATTTCAATAAGGAAGTAGAAGTCACTTTTACCTGCTGTGGTGGTTGATAAGCCCCTGGCTGCTGGTAATTCCCATATCCAGGATAGCCCCCATAGTACATGTTAGGATCCTGGGGAGGAGGAGCATATCCATATGCTTCATATCCTTGTGGATATCCATAATATCCGCTATTCCACTGAGCTTGATCTGGTTGAGCCTGAAACTCGAATAGGTTCATGTCTTAGTTTGCAGCAATATAAGTGGTATGGTTTTGATTACGAAAGAATCACAGTTCAAATACAAAACCTGTTTGGTTGAAGGACTTCGTCCCCATGAAAGTCGAACATTTCTTCCTCCAAAAATGGTACCGTTCAGAACTTGCAAAGCTTGCTCTGCACTAGCCCTGAAGAACATATTTCCAAATATCTTAATATCATGCATTAATATTTCACATGCCAAAATCCATATAAAAGTATCTAACATTTACCTGTTAGCATATTGAACAAAACCACAATTCTTGTTAGCAGGGATTTTTACATGAACTATCTCACCAAGTTGGCTAAATATTTGTTTTAATTGGTCTTCTGAAACACTGGGATCCAAACCACCAACAAATATCTGCATTTAAGGATGTAAGGTTTCAGTTGACCATAACATCAAACAGTGTAGATTAAATTTAAACAAATGCTACCCACGGTGGTATTATTTGGATCATTCTCGCCAGGATTTCCTTGAGCATTCTGGTAAGTAGCTGCATATCACACACACGTTTAAACTACCATAGCATGGGATGATAACAATAGATCAGGGAATAAGGTGCAAAGGCATGCATGTGCCATGCCTGAATCTTATGTTTTCATATCGCTATCATAAAAAAACTGACTCAAGGGGAAACAGGGAAAAAGAATCATCTAATGTACATATTTCATGTTAACTATGAAAACTCCAACCCTGATTACAGATATCATATAATGAAGTTTTAGTATCATTGCTTCTGTAAACTCAAAATAGACATCTTTAGAATATTAATAACAAGGCATTCAAATGATGTAATATACTAATGGATACAAACTAATTCAGTAAGCAGTACAAACTAATTCCTCCATGGCACGGAAAAGAGTAAAAATCCAACCCACCAGATCCTTAGGATTACATCAAGATTTACCAGTTACCATCACCAGGCGAAAACAAAAGTATAAATTAGAAGAATACAATAATAGCTGAAAAAGAAAATGTTAATTACATTGAACACAAGGAAAAATTAAAGTTTCTCCTATAACCTTAGGATGAGGAGGGGGGGGGGAGGAAATGAAATCAGAGACTCATCTTTTCACCTTAATTGAGATTTAGTATTTCTCTCTTTATTTTCTTTCACCAACCTTTTTTTTGGGGGGGAGGGGGTTCTGGTACTTTTGAAAGTTATCTTCAATAATAACTTTCAAATAGATAGAACCTATATTCTAAGCTAATTCCAATAATGCTTTAACAGACTCTGCATGCCATTCACATACAACTAGAGTATTAGTAGCCAAATAACGGCGCACGAAGAAGCACATATTAAGAACCAAAGATTCATAAGCAAAATGTACAACCTTAAATGACAAGTGGAAATAAAATATCTTCAAGAGGCAATTGGTATTGTAGATTCATGAGCATCTGAGCCATGATTTAGGCTTGGGTAACATAGAAGGATGACTGATTCACTTCCATTGAGATTAAACCCAGCAACTGATAAAGGGCTTTGACTACAGATTATGGGTTTCTTTCCCGACTCAATTTGTCCTCTAGTTTAACAGAACATTCAAATGAGGACAATTTTTTTAATAAATAACACAAATTGAAAAACAAAAGAAAAACTTGCACCAAGGTTCCTTGGCAAAATGGTGCATGACAACATGCATGGCAACTTTACAGATGATCACTTCACCTAGTTTTGAACATATTACACCTTGACTTTAAAAGAAACAAAAAGGACTGTGTAAACATATGCTAGTACTGAAAGGTAACAGATCCATGACAAAAAAAGTCTCAAGACTTATAAAATGTAAAACAAGAGATAAAGGAAACATGTTGGGAAACAGAAACAAAATGAACTTGACTGGAAAGCGGAAACTTAATAAGGAACTGGAACATTAATTTGCGAGCTTAGGACAAATACTGCCAGGAGAAAATGAAGCTTACGACATAAACAAAGTAACTGACCTAAAATGGGGCCATGCATTAAAGTGGAATCATTTCAGCTGATATCACTTCTAGGCTCCCCAAAATGAGAGCCTCTCGGTGTCCTGCTTTAAGACAACATGAGTTTTATATAAGTTTTAACATGTTTTAATATAATTAGATGTGCCCAACTTTACAAAGGTAAAATGGAATGAAACGAATTCCTGTGAATTCCTCTGGTCTTCAAGAGCATAACTGAAAGAACTGGAATTTTAAGGTAACTGAAACAAGTGCACCATAGAAAAGTAAAGGCCCCAACAAAAATTTAAAAAACCGGCATTCAAGTTGGCAAGTCAAAGTACTCTAGTCTAGCATGATTGTGGCAAACAAAACCTATACACGACAAGACTGGAGATTAGATAAATCACTCGGGAGTACCTTCCTGATACTGCTGACCAGTGACAGACTTCTTGTTAGACGCTGGTCCAATCCTCATTGGCCTCGTTGAACAATACATCCCATTCATTTCACTCATGGCACGGATCTGTTCAGCTTCATCACCAAACCTCACAAATCCATAACCTTTTGAACGTCCTGTAGTCCTATCAGTAACCACTTTTGCACCTTTAACAGAAGAGTAAACAACCTTAAAAGTCTCCTGTAACACATAATCCGAAACATCTGCAGATAAATCCCCAACAAAGATTGTGTAATCAGGACCCTCATCTTGCCTCCTTTCCCCAGATCCAAGTGATGCCCAATTCAACCTAAAATTCTGCTCAGCATTTGGCATTGGCATCCCATTATACGACTGCAAAACCCTCTCAGCGGCCGCTCGAGAAACAAACTCAATAAATCCATACCCTTCAGGTAAAGTCGTTTGCTTATTCCTAATCACCTTAGCCGAAACCACCTAAAAAAACAAAAGATTAAGTTCTGTTGAATTGTAGCTTTACAATAGAATTTTTGCTTTGCCTAAAAGCAAAAGAAGGAATCCATATTCCATTCAATAATAAAAGGAATAATATTTCTGAATCATTAAAAATTAAAAGAATTAACTCCTATGGCTAATATTAGACTATAGCTTGCATCACCTAATTTAACATATTTTTTAGAGGGGTTTCTATTTACTTGGCACTTTAAAATTTTCATAATATAACGAACAAATCAATTACCTCTCCAGTTTGAGCAAAGATGTTGATGAGGTAATTCTCATCCATCCACGGCTGAAGATCGCCGATCCAGAGAGATCGAATCTCACCGGAGCCAGCAGCAGCATAACCGGAAGAGTACTGCTGCATCTGAGTTGGCGGTGGAACGGGCTGAGGAGTCCAACCGGAAGGTGGAGGCACCGGCTGACCAGCAGGTTGTTGTTGTTGAGGCATCATCATCCACGGCTGCGACTGTTGCTGGTACTGATGGGTTTGAGACTGGTCGGCTGCCATAGACGACGGCGGAGCCACACCTCCAGCTGCTGGTTGCATCATGTTGGTGTGAGAGCTTTCGAAGAGAAGAAGAAACCCTAGATTAGTTTTAATTTGATACTCGATGTGTTTATAAAGGGTCGGCTGCTTTAAAAGGAGGCGACTCTCTTTTGTTTTAATTATTCTTTTAGGTGACACGTGGATAACGGGAACTGAAGGGATAAGCAAATTGCAGGCATTGATGATGTGGGCTCTATCATGAATCATTATATTTATGGATTGAACCTATGGCCCTACAAGTTTTTTTCTTTTATTTATATCGAATTTTAGTTTTTATCGAATCGAATCAAAATATATATTATTATTTAAAATATTTTAAAGATAATATTATTAGAAGATATGATCTTATACTTTAAACATAAATTATAAGGCGTATATACATATTATTAAAAATAATTATATTTTATTTTAATTTTTATTTAAAAATATATATGTAGTTTGAGATTCAAAATACGTTAACAATATTGTTGCGTGTAGAAAGAGTTGCGCAATTAGTGCAAGTGTACACTTCGTAAGTAATAAAGTGATAAATATATTGAGTATCGTCTCCACAGGGATTGGTGTACTTAATATGTTTTCTTTCTTCTTCTCGCTCTGCAAAAGAAATAAAATAAAAGACAGATTAATTTAGGTATTCCGAATTAAACTAAACAACTTGAATAATAAAGAAAACTAGAGAATGAGAATAAAATCAAATTGAGAGAATGGTCAGGATCCAATTGTGTTGTATACTGGATTCAATTGACTTGTTTCCGTCTAACGCAATTATACAACACTGCCTCGACAGTGAAGGATTTCGTCCACCGCGGCAATCCCTTTCTCTTAGGTGGACTTTTACCAAGGTTCGGCAAAGTGTCCTCTGATGACTCTGCTTATCCCTAAGTCGAAGTACTGTTGATGACTACTTCTTGATGATACCTCTCGGCGTGAATCAACTATAATCACCAACCAATCTCACATTTCTTTTAGCTGCTGAAACTCTAACCTATCTCTAGGTTGAGTTAGTATTTTCTGACTAGAAAAATACCGTACTTATTCCTTTCATGAATCTAACTCTCCCGATATTAGATAAATAGATTTCTCACAAACTTCTATCCCGAGCTTGAATGCAAGAACAATGAATGACAAAGAATAAGCAAACCTTAATATTTTATTGCATGAAACAAGAAAACAAAGTACAATTTCCTCTCACAAATACTCTACAACTTTCACCTAAGTCTTATAAGAATTTAGAACATAATGGAAACAAAGAAAACTCTAAAGTATATGATAAACTCTTCTCTCTATCGTCGTGTCCTATGTTCTTGGGCGACACCTCCTTTATATAGGCTAAAATTAGGGCAACTTCAGCCTTGGAGAGGAAGCAATGTTGTTTTGGAAGTTTCCTTCCTTTTTTATTCTTTCCATCTTTACACCATCTTTTCGAGCTCCAATTGTCACACAAAGTGTCTAGAAAAATCTAGCTTTTATGTTCTTCAAATCGACCACCACTTTGACTTTATGTATTTATGGGATTCCTCGCCTCAGCAAGTAGCATCTGCTGCCCCAGCGGAGGTTTAACTCTGCATTTGTTCAGCTTCCATTAGTAGAAGCTCCCATCTGTGGTTGGTTCGATCAGGGTTTGCTTCATTGCCTTATTTTCACTCATTGTCTATTGTTGTTTTCCAGGTTTCCTTATCATGCTGTCGTGACCCTAGAGTTACTACCCCGGCTCAAGTCTATCTGCAAATGCACAAAGGTGCATTAAAGCTTACATTTTCTATAAATAACATCTTTATATGTCACAAAAGTAAAATATCCAAATATCTCACATTAAGTTCATGCATTAGTCCAAGTAGGTGTAAATTAAGTAATTATTGTCCATGAAAGGTGTAAAAAGTGATATTCTTTTGAGCATTTATCAAATATAATTTATAATCTCCCAATTTATAAATAAAAACATTTTAACATAGAAATATTCGAGATCTGAAATGTAGCGACCCAGATTTGGATCCGAATGTCGGGTTAATTCGAGGAGTTTGGGCTTTGTTTTTGGGCCCCAAGTTTAATGGTTTCAGGCCTCGGGTTAGTGTTGGGCCTTGTTGGGTCTTATTGCGTTGGATTTTTAAGTGATAAGTTAGGGGCATTTTAGTAAATGCTAAAAAGGATGAAAGAGAGGGAAGGGGGTGTTATGTTTTGTGCAGAGAAATCAGTGGTGAAGTCACCCTCTGTCTTCCTCCTCTTCTCAATCTTTTTCCTCTTAAGCAAGCTGAGTTAAAGGTACAACCTTGTTGTTCTTGGATAGGAATCATGTTTTGGAGGTGAAGGGTAAGTTGTAGGGGTGTTTTTGATTTATAAAAAGAGGTAAGAAAGTGTGGGTTTGGTGGAGATGAAGGTTTTGTTGGGGTGTTAGGGTGCAACCTGAGAATGAGGTTTTGAGGGTTGTTTCTATGCTTTTCTTGATGATTTTAAGAGTTCAAAACATCCATGGAAGTGTCTAAGAGTTGATTTTAATCCTTTTCTTGTAGAGAAGGAAGTGG
Source organism: Abelmoschus esculentus (assembly GCA_035048815.1). Classification (NCBI taxonomy): domain Eukaryota; kingdom Viridiplantae; phylum Streptophyta; class Magnoliopsida; order Malvales; family Malvaceae; genus Abelmoschus; species Abelmoschus esculentus. Next base: position 10,601,047 of record JAUCBN010000007.1, on the reverse strand, counting down.
GAGCTTCATCACAAGGTTTGGTCAAAGAAAAAAGCTTGGAGGAGTGAGTTCGAGTTGGTTATTGTTTTTGCAAAGGTTGATACTCCCAACTCTTCTCTTTATCATTCATATCATATAGTTTGCATACATGTAGATAGTTGTGTTTGAATGCTTGGTTTTAAGCTTTGAATGCATTAATGGTGTTTTTTGGTTTAATGTGATTTTGGGCCTAAAGATGATGTTAAATCACTCTAAACATCAATAATAATTAGTAGGAACACTTTAGGATCGATTAGATTGAGTTTGGGGAAGAATCTCTAAAATTCCTAAGTGCAAACCTAGAAATTGTGTAAGGGGTATCGATACCGGTGGCCCGAGTATCGATATCCCTGAAAAGGAAATGAGTTTTTTGGCAAGGGATATCGAAACCTGTTTCGATACCGAAACCTCTAGTGACTTCTCCAGGTATTTCCGATTCGATACCAGTATCGAATCGGATAATTCCCCCTTTCGTTGACCTTGAAGTTGGTCAAAGGGTATCGATACCAGTTTTGATACAAGGTGTTTCGATACCCTCTTTGGGTGGGTATCGATACAGGGTGTTTCGATACCCTACATAAGGGTATCGATACCCTTGTGTAATTTTACCAAGTTTGAGTTGAGAACTAGGGCTCAGTGATTTTAATAAATAGTTCCATTAATCTAAAGCTATGAAACGAATTATTAAACTAAGATTGATGTTATAACTCTGAAAGACTAAATTGAGATAATCTTAATATATCTTGTTGTGCTAAGATCCTAGGTGGATCGTTTGTGTGGTTGAGTCTTTGTGTGTTGAAAATCCGGATATCCATAATTGTTGCAACACGCTGAAGGTCATCCGATGTAATATGTCTGGTGATGTATTAAAGACTTTTATTCCGAGTGTTGGACGATCTCACTCGAAGATGTTCGATGTAATATTCTGAGCATGGGATTGGTTGGACGACCTTCATCCCTTTCTGAACGTTAAGTAGCCTCGTTCGAAGATGTCTGATGTAACATTCCGGGCATAGGATTTAAAGGCGACCTCAATCTTGAGTGTAGGATCCCGATGTTGTGTGGACGAGGGCCTCACTCTTGTGTGTTGACTTGATGTGATTGTATATATTGTGTGCGATAATATACATTCATTTATATCATGTGATAGACAAGCATGCTAGACCATCATTCTATACATGATATTTATATGTGTTGTTTTACTGTTTTTTATATGCATAATGTTGGCCGAGTTCGGCGTATCCAATGAGCTTTCGTAGCTCAATGTTTAAAATGTGTTTTCATGCATAGGTTAGATGAAGTCGGTTCCGTGGAGCACTATCGAGGTTTAGATTTCAGCATCGACCGTGTTGTCAGAGTACATTTATTAGATAGTATGATAGTATATTTATCAGTATATACTGTGTACGATAATATACATTCGTTTGTGCCATGTGATAGGCAAGCATGCTAGACCATCAGACCATACACGATATTTATATGTGTTGCTTTACTGCTTTTGATATGCATGATGTTGGCCGAGTTTGGCGTATCCACTGATCTTTCTTAACTCAGCGTTCAAAATATGTTTGCATGCGTAGGTTAGATGAAGCCGATTCCGTGGAACACCAACGAGGTTTGGATTTTAGCATTGACCGTGTTGTCAGAGTATATTTATTAGATAGTGGATTAGTATTATGTCGAACCCTATATGTAATTTGTAACTCTGTCTATTTAATTTGGGTCGAATATTTAATGGTTTAGTAATATTTTGGAGTTCTGTTTACTTAAAACTATTTTGGGCTTATATTTTAACTCGTATGGATTCTATGAATTATTTTTGGACTTGGGTTTGCTTTATTATAGGGCCTTGGAAAGAAATTTTGAAATACAGGTTTTTGGTCCGAAGGCCCAATGTGACACCGAGTCGAGGGTGTTACATGAAAGTTCAAATTTTATGCTAGAAAAAGTAGTGATTCAACTCATTTTTTAAAGTTGAGGGTCAAATACACTAATAAGTTTAAATTAATTAACGGATGAATCAATATCAATTATTATATAAGAAAACTAATTTGTTTAAATATATAAATTATCAGAACTCAAAGAAAAAATAAGGAATGGAGGAAATATGTAACAGAACTTTATTCATGGAAAGCTTGAATACAATGGATACAAAGATCACTTTTAATAAGAGAATGAAAAGGAGAATAAGAGGGAAGCTGATAGAAGCAATGAGAAGCTTGGAGAAACTTGGAGAAGCAATCTGTTATCAGCAGTGGTGTCAAATGCAACCAAGCAATTGCATTTTCTGTTAAATTGTTCAACATTTACCCCGTTTTCTAACTTTCTTGAATTTCTTCAATCTTTTTTAAAGAAATATCCGGTGATCAATGAATTGAAGCTCTTGGAACAAATGAACCATCATAGTGAGTTGATAGAGATAGTAAAAAATATTTTCTCCGATCATCATTCTTTCGTACAGAGCTCTTTTAGAAACAAAATTTGTATTTCTACTTCAGTGGTTTACTGAGAATCGAAGGTGTTCTAATCCTTTCGTTCTTCTTTACTCACCTTGTTGTCTTACAATTTTCTTCTGTTCAAAATTTTTTCAGAAATTAGACGATTTCAAAAATTTGATATTAGCAAAACTATCCAAACCTTCAACACTAATGGCCAACATTAATAATGAACAACAATCCATGATTATCAACAAGATGCCGCATCAAGCTATTGACCTTACATTGACTTAAATCTTTGTTCAACACTAGGCAATCCACGCAACAAATTCTTCACAAGAAACTCCGAACTGCCTTTGTATCTTTCAAAGAAAGGGTGTTTTAAGAGCTCATCCGCTGATGGTCGCATTTTAGAATCTTTATCGAGACAAGAACCAACCATATCCTAAAATACCTCTCTGGTGCCACCCAATGCAGTAATAGAGATTTATGCCCTTAATACAACCTCGAAGATCTATAATCTGCAAGCTTAACATATCCATTAGAGTCAAACAAGATATTACTAGACTTTACAACACTCAACAATACCCTCCGTGATGAAGATAGGATAATTCTTTGATGGTTTCCTTGAGAATAACAGCCATGCAATCCTCCAGTAAGTCACCCTAGAAATAAGAGACGATAATATGTAAAGAACAACATGACATGAAGGGGATGACCACCCAGAAATGGTGTTTGACGTAAAAGGGCCAATGAGTACCGATGATGTTGGGGTGTGAAAGGAGGTGCATCTTATGTACTTCTTCAGATTGACAAATCTCGAAAAAGGGCAGCGCAACTCAAAATTTTTAATGGCAACAATGGCTGAATCCATAGGAACACAAACGGCTTTGTAAACTACATCATCAACAAAAACAGAGTTAGGATCTAATGGGAACTGATTGATCTTAGGGTTTTCTTCTTGTTCAATCTCCCTGAGAATTTTTTTCTTGTTTTGGATTGTGTTTTCTTGAATAAACTCTTGAAGAAAAATGAAAGGTTTGATGCAGTTATTTTGAGACACTAGAAACTCAAAGAATGCAACAGAAAAAAAAACTCAGATCTGAAATTAGAGTCAAACAAGATATCCGGTTATCAATGAATTGAAGCTCTTAGAATAAATGAACCATCATAGTGAGTTGATAGAGATAGTAAAAAAATATTTCCTCCAATCATCATTCTTTCATACAGAGCTCTTTTAGAAACACAATTTGTATTTCTACTTCAGTGGTTTACTGAGAATCGAAGGTGTTCTTCATCCTTTCGTTCTTCTTTACTCACCTTGTTGTCTTACAATTTTCTTCCGTTCAAAATTTTTTCAGAAATTAGACGATTTCAAAAATTTGATATTAGCAAAACTATCCAAACCTTCAACACTAATGGCCAACATTAATAATGAACAACAATCCATGATCATCAACAAGATGTCGCATCAAGCTATTGACCTCACATTGACTTAAATCTTTGTTCAACACTAGGCAATCCACGCAACAAATTCTTCACAAGAAACTCCGAACTGCTTTTGCATCTCTCAAAGAAAGAGTGTTTCAGGAGCTCATCCGCTGAGGGTCGCTTTGTAGAATCTTTATCAAGACAAGAACCAACCATATCCTAAAATACCTCTCCGGTGTCACCCAATGCAGTAATAGAGATTTATGCCCTTAATACAACCTCGAAGCTCTGTAATCCGTAAGCTTAACGCATCCATTAGAGTCAAACAAGATATTACTAGACTTTACATCTCCATGTATATACCTGTTAGACTTATTTTGATATAAATTAAAATAAATTTTCAAAGGACTAGTTTGTAAAAAATTGTAGAATATCTTTTTCGAAATAAAATTTTCAAAAACTTGATTTAAAGTTGACAAAACGGTTTATCCATCAATAAAATGGTCAAAAGTATTTTCCAAAGCCAAAAGTCTCGAAACCTTGTTGAAAAGTTTAGAAACTTTCAGGACAAAATGACATATTTTTGAAACCCTAGCAAGGTTTCGAAACTTCTATGAAAGGTTTCAAAACTTTCAACCTGTAACGGCTAGTTTTATTTAAAATTCTTAAAGGTTTTGAAACCTCTGGTAAAGGTTTCGAAACTTCTCTGCATGTGAGCATTAAATGTTCAATCTTAATGACAACCAATAGCTCCAAAGTATCCCCAACGGCTACAAACGGCTAGAAGCAATTAAGAGCATACCACCAAATTTTAAAAATCTAATTCACCCCCCTCTTGGCGTTTTTCGATCAATTGCAACACTCAACAATTGGTATCAGAGCGAGGCTCATTAAAAGTTCTAACAACCTCTTGAGAAGATCCAAGAAGTGTTCAATAATTTTCAAGGTCATCCATGGCTTCCTCCTCCACTATTAAAGCTTGGGGAGACTCTTAACCCACCAACAAACCTCTTTTCTTCAATGGAGTCAAATATACCTATTGGAAGAATCGAATGAGGTTATTCATTCAAGCTTATGATCTAGAAGCTTGGAAGATAATCATAAGTGGCTACACCGCACCAACTAGTGGCATGGAGACATAGAACAATGAGGAAAACAAGAAATTTTCTACCAATGTCAAGGCAATGCATCTTCTATTTTATGCTCTTGGTCCGGATGAATATGGAAGAGTATCATCATGTTCTAATACTAAAGAAATTTGGGATAAACTTGAAGTCACACATGAAGGAACAAATGAAGTGAAGAAGACCAAAACCAGGCTTCTCAACCTCAACCATGAGAACTTCAAAATGGATCCTGAAGAAGACATTAAATCCATGTCCGATCGATTCTCGGTGATTGTGAATGGATTGAAGGGCTATGAAGAAGTCATTCCCGAAGATAAACTTGTTAGAAAGATGATTTACTCTCTTCCAGATTCTTGTGAATCAAAAAGGACGACAATAATAGAAGCAAAGAACCTTAAGACTCTCAAGTTAGATGAGCTTATTGGTTCATTGCTTACTCATGAGATGATATCCAAAGGAAAGAAAGAAGTTGAAACCAAGAAATTTGGAGTTGCTCTCAAATCAACAAAAGAAGAGAGTGATTCTAGTGATGATGATGAAGAGAAAGAGATGGCTATGTTTGCCAAAAGATTTAGAAGATTCATGAGGTCCAACAAAGGTAGAAGATTTCAAAGAGAAAAGAGCTTCAAGAGTGAACCAAGGGATAAAGATGCCATCATTTGCTATGAGTGCAAAAAATCGGGACATATCAAGTTTGAATATCCCCAATTGAAGAAAAAGAGCTTTGAGAAAAAAAAGTACAAAGCTCATGTAGCTACTTGGAGCGATGAAGAAACATAGGATGATGAGGATGAATTAGTAAATTTGTGCCTCATGGCATTCGAAGAAGACTCTAAGGTAACCTCTAATTCATCTATTTCAATTGATTATACTTTTGATGAATTACAAGAGACATATGATGAGTTAGCTTTGGAATATGAAGATTCCATTTTAAAAAAATAGAAAAATTATTTTAAAATTGAAAAATGAAAATGATTCTCTTTCTAAAGCTAATAAAGAATTTGAAAGTAAAATTAAAGAGTTGGAAAATAAAATAATTGATTTTGAAAAGAAAATTCAAGATTTACATAATTTACTTTAAAAAGCTCATGATGATCACGAGAAGAAAATTTATGAGCTTAAAGGTTTTTTTGATAAAGTTGGAACAAAATTCTTTGAAAAAGGTGAAAATTCTAAATCCAACTATTTTAAAAAGAACTTTAATAACAACTTTTATAGAGGTCTCCAAAGGTCATACAATAGAAAAGTAGTTAAAAGTATTTAAATTCCTAAATGACTCATTGCTAACAAGGAATATGACCTTTATCAAAATGGATATCAAAAGGGACTAAAATTTTAGGAACTAATCCTTATGGACCCAAAAGAGTTTGGGTACCAAAATATGTATGAGTTCTTTTTTGTAGGTGTGTGGGAGACATGGTGAGCAAAATGAAGAAATTTAAAAGCTCTAGACGCACTAGAAGGAAAGGCACTTGAAGTGGATAAAGTATACTTAAAAATTTTGATCCAATTGGTAACTTTCTATTTTTCATGCAAATTATGAAATCATGTTGCTTTTTATGAGTATATCTTTCAAAGTATGTTAAATTGTTGATTGCATGAATTGTGTGCTTATATGTCATGTTATTTTATTTGTTTAGTGACACTAGTTTAAATGACTTAAAATTGTTATTTTCTTGCTCTTAAATGCCTATAATATATCATAAGTATTCTAGAATGCATTTCCTGATCAATTTGAGGCTTCTTAGAGTTTTAGGACCATAAGTCTCGAAACCTCTAAACAAGGTTTGAAAACTTTCTTCAAACAGTTTCGAAACCTTTCAGCAAGGTTTCGAAACCTTTCGTGTGTCTCAAAACCATAGCTACTGGAATGAAAGTTTCGAAACTTTTGCCAAAAAGTTTCAAAACTTTTGATAAATAGTCTCGAAACCTTTAGCAAGGTTTCGAAACCTTTCGGGCTATCTCAAAATTTTGGCTATTGGAATTAAAGTTTTGAAACTTTTTTTCCAAAAAGTTTTGAAACTTTTGATGAAAAGTCTCGAAACCTTTCACAAGGTTTCGAAACCTTTCGTATCAGACCTGATCTGGGCACGTTTTTAAACATACAAAGAAACCCATCTTTTTCATTTTTCAAACCCTAAAAAAGTCTCAAAACCTCCCAAAACGAATTTTCCTCTCAAAATCTTGTAATTTTGTTGCAAAATTCATCAAATCCTTTGGATTTAACATCAACTACACCAACATCTTGAGGTAATTTTCCTTTGTTTTCATTCTATGTGCTTTTAATTATTTTCGGATTTTTTGGTAATATATCTTAGAAACTCATTTTTAATGCTTAAAAATGCTTTAAATCATGTTCATTCCTAATTATTTACATTCTTAAACATGATTTTATCAAAACTCATGTTGATTTTAAATCAAAAATTGAGTTTTCTGAAAATTTCATTATCTTTTGCGATTTCGGATTTTTGAAGAAAATATGATGTTGATACTTAAATTAATGCTTTGGATTGAATATTTATGTATCAAATGATGTTTTGATTGCAAGAGGTATCACCCAATTGCTCTTGAAATTTTTGAAAATTTCTTTTAATCTTATGCCCACAAGGCGTTCGATAAAATTCCCCAACCACTTTTTGAGCCTAAATTCTTATCCTAGCTCAAAATCATGCCTCCTAGAACCTTACCCGCTAGAGCTGAACATGCTCGTGTTGAAAGGGGTCAACCTTCCAATTCAAATGTACCTAATCCTAATCCTCGATCTCAATCCTACCTTTGAGGAAGTATGCTTTAGTGATAGTGCTTATAGAAATAGACATTTTAATGTCTATCATCATAAGAAGATTAGACTAGAGCGAAACATTGATCTAGATTTCCTTATGTCTCCTGTTTATGAATTTGATCTTTTTGAGTTGTTCACCGAATGGGGTTGGATTGACTATTTGAGCATTCCCTCATATACTCACCGTAGATTAGTTCGCGCATTTATGCTAATGCAGAGTTTATTCGGTCTAATAGAGGAACTAATCTTATTACCGGTATTCAATCTTTCTTGATGGGTACCAATTTCGTTTTGACACCCGATTCTATCACTCATTTCTTAGGTGTCCCTCTTGGTAGGAAGTCAAATGAATATGGAGCTCATTATATTGAACCTTTTCCCGACCATCGTCCTACCTATCTCCCCTTAGAGGAGCGTTTTTTCTATCTCCTTACTACGTGGTTCTTTTGCCCATCCAGCGGAAAAGCCGTTAGTATGCGAGTCATAGACTATTGGTGGCTTAGACAATATCGTGATAAATCCTGTCCTGATATAGCCAATATCATATTTTTGAACCTTATCAAAGTCATCTCTAATCCTACATCCTTCTCTCTAGGGCTTTGTGACAACATGGATGCTTTCCTCCGTAGTTCTCATGAGGAAACCAGCGGCATGCTCCATAGCTTGGATGAACGTGTATCTTCTTTAGAGCATGATATGCGTGACATTCGTAGTCATCTTTTTCCGCCTTCTCCGCCTCATGATGCACCGGATGTTTAGTTTTTATGCATACTTCTATGATTATATTATGATATTTTGATACTTATTTTGATATGCTTTGAACTATATGCTTTATCTATTTTATTAAAACTTTATGATGAATCTAGTTAGGATCATTTTGGTTTACATGGTGAATTATGATAAATGTTATGTTATGATATGCTTATGTTTTATGCTATATGGTTTGAATGCTTTACATGTTATGTTATGGATTATCTTATGACCTATTGCTCTAATGGTACTTGTTCCTCTTTATAGTCTTTTTATTCTTTTTGCTATAACAAAATGGAGGAGAGAAATCAAACAATTTGTTTGTCTTTAAAATTGTCTTTAAAACTTATGGTTCTCAAAGAATGTATAAGGACTTTTATTAAGGGGGAACTTAAATGGATTTTTCACGAGTTTGAAAATTTTCTCAAAAACAAATTTTTTACAAAAGGTTTTGTTATATCAAAAAGGGGAGAGATTGTTAGACTTATTTTGATATAACTTAAAATAAATTTTCAAAGGACTAATTTGTAAAAAATTATAAAAATATATTTTTCGAAACAAAATTTTCAAAAACTCGATTTAAAGTTGACAAAACGGTTTATAAAATGTTTGACTTTTTATCCATATCGAATACACTTTTAAAAGTCAATAAAATGGTCAAAAGTGTTTTCCAAAGCCAAAAGTCTCGAAACCTTGTTGAAAGGTTTAGAAACTTTCAAGACAAAATGACCTGTTTTTGAAACTCTGGTAAGGTTTCGAAACCTCTATGAAAGGTTTCGAAACTTTCAACCTGTAACGGCTAGTTTTATTTAAAATTCTTAAAGGTTTCGAAACCTCTGGTAAAGGTTTCGAAACTTCTCTGCAGGTGAGCATTAAATGCTCAATCTTAATGATAACCAACGACTCCAAAGTACTCCCAACGGTTACAAACGGTTAGAAGCAATTAATAGCATACAAAAGAGGTCTGAAAACATTATTGGAACAATAAGAAAGCCTATCCAAACATTCAAGCATTCATAGATTCAAGTTGTGCTTCATTTCCAACCTTTCTTGTAAAAACACTAGTGTGTTCTTCATTTGTAATTTTTTCACTAGTGTTTAATTGGGTGCGTGAGAGAGCTTAATTTGTGCAAACATCTACCTTGTGAGGGTTTTCTTATTTGCTTCTTTATACGCAAATTTGGGGATTGATTCAATAGACTTTGGGTTATAAGTCTATTGAATTGTGTAAGGTTACTCCTTATCCTTAAAGAAAAGACAAATTAGTGAATTTATGGAAAATCCTTAGTGTGGTCACTAAGATAGTGGATGTAGACTTCATTGAGGAAGTTGAACCACTCTAAATCATCTTGCAAATTCCTACCTTTGCAATTAGTGTCCACCAGATTTTAAAAATCCAATTCACCCCCCTCTTGGCGTTTTTCGATCGATTGCAACACTTAACAATACCCTCCGTGATGAAGATAGGATAATTCTTTGATGGTTTCCTTGAGAATAACAGCCATACAATCCTTTAGTAAGCCACCCCAGAAAGAAGAGACGATAATATGTAAAGAACAACATGACATGAAGGGGATGACCACCCAGAAATGGTGTTTGACGTAAAAGAACCAATGAGTATCGAGGACGTTGGGGTATGAAAGGAGGTGCATCTTCTGTGCTTTTTCAGATTGACGGATTTTGAAAAAAAAGGCAGTGCAACTCAAAATCTTTAATGGCAACAATGGCTGAATCCATGGGAATACAAACGGCTTTGTAAACTACATCATCAACACAAATAGAGCTTGGATCTAATGGGAACCGACTGATCTTGGGATTTTCTTCTTGTTCAATCTCCATGAGAAATTTTTTCTTGTTTTGGATTGTGTTTTCTTGAATGAACTCTTGAAGAAAAACGAAAGGTTTGATGCAGTTATTTTGAGACATTAGAAACTCAAAGAATGCAACAAAAAAAAACTCAGATCTGAAAGGTAAAATTGAACACAAAATCACCATGATCTATGGCGAATGATACCATATTAGAACTCAAAGAAAAAGATAGGGAATGGAGGAAATATGTAGCAGAACTTTATTCATGAAAAGCTTGAATACAATGGATACAAAGATCATTATTTATAAGAGAATGAACAAGAGAATAAGAGGGAAGCTGATAGAAGCAAGGAGAAGCTTGGAGAAGCAATCTGTTATCAGCAGTGGCGCCAAATGTAACTAAACAGTTGCATTTTCTGTTAGATTGTTCAACATAAATGTCAAGGATTAAATTGATGATTATTTTTAAATTAAAAAATGATGAAATGTGTGTGTGTGTGGGGGGGGTGATGCATGATTGTTGCGAGTGGATCTAATCATTTTATAAACTTAATTTCTATTTAAATAATTTTTCTTTTAAATCCACTTTTTTGAGTTGATATTTTTGTCCAACGACTTAAATATTGGATTAATCTTTTTAATTCTGATGACTAATCAGTTTTGAAGGAGTCTAATTACGAGATGTCATGACTTGGTCAAGAAGGATGGTAGCCATCGAATTGAACCATGCTTTAATATTAGTATTATGAGCATGTTGGAGATTTAATTCATGTTCATTAAAAGGAGTATTTCAAATTTATATAATTTATTCGTATTAATTTCATATTATTTCGATTTGGTTTTAAAACTACTGAGATAAAAATTAAAGTAAAAATATAAATCTATAATTTATATTAAAATACTTAATTTACATAGACTAATGACACAAATTTAATCCTAAACTTTTTTATGTTATTTTAATTCACTTATAATTTTAAAAATTGAATAAAAATTTGGGTTTTATAATTTTTTATTATTTTAAAAATAAAATTCGAAAACAACTTTGACCTTACTCTTACTTTGGTCTCGGTCCATGTTCATTAACTTGTCACCAAGCAGAACTGGTCAGCACCTTTTATTATACGCGTTGAGTTTCACAATTCCCAGTTACTTAATTAATTGTATATAAATATTTATAAAAATAATATTCGAAATATAATTTAAAAAATTTATTATTTTTTATCTATAAACATAAAAATTATTTTAACCCATATTATAAAAGAGTGAAATCTAGAATTAAGATACTATTTATAATATAAATTATAAATAATATTATAATTTTAGAGGTTAGATTTTAGAGTTTATGATATATGATTTAATTATATATAGGATTTAGATTTTAGTTTGAAGTTTATTATTTATATTGTTTAAAATTTAATTATATTTATAAGTAAAAGTTTAATACCATTTTATAGTTCCATAGTCTTTTTAATATAAAAATAAAATTTAGTTATATTTCGTATAATTTACCTAAAATAAGCTTATAAATGTGCTATTTATTTGTGGGGAGATAGATCGTGGCGGTCTTTCGGGAAAAAAAAAAAGATATCATGGCGGCCACCCCACCACAACCACCGCCAGCACCACCTACCTAATATACCATGATTAGCCCCCAAAATTATTTATATATTATTTTCTTAAAACAAAAAGAGTAAAAGAAAAACCCAAGAAAAATACAGGATTTCCCCCCCTTCTTTGAAGAACTTGACTTGGTTGGACACTTCATTTTCTGAACTTTCTCCTTCACTTCCATTGATTTTGCTTTCTGGTTATTTAATCTTATCTTCAAAGGTTCCAGCTTTTGTTGGAGCTTCAGCAAAATAGAAAAAAAAATCCATTTTTAGTGCAAAAGAAAAAGAAACAGTTTTTAATTTTGTTTTATGTTTTCTTGGTAAATGTGGGGAGCTCCTGGAGAACCTGCTGATTCTTACTATGCAGTCCGGCCTGAATGTACTGATGTTCCTAGAACCAGATTTAAGATCAAGGTTTGTTCTTCTTGATTTGAAAGCTGAATCTTTTATTTAAAAGACTATAACTTTCTTTTTGCTTTATTATTGGTTCTAATTTGATTGAATTTTAGCTTAGCCGAGTTTATTCATTAGATCTGAGCTTGAATTTATACACATGTAAAATGGTGCTGTCAAATGTTTTAGGCAATGAGCTTGATGTAGATTATGGCTTCTTATCTTGATCAATTCACTGTCAAGCTCTTTAGAAGAAGGGGAAAATGAGTACAATTATGTCGGATATATATTCGTATCTGACACTCGTCCGGGTCTGACATTCTTGATCGAAATTAGATCCACCCTTTCTTCGGTTTGATCCATACTTCGTTTATCATATGGATGGTTTAAGCTGATGGATTTATATTTGTGTTCATGATGAAATGCTATGGCTATTAAGGGAGGAGTAATTTTGACTAAAGGAATGAATTTAGAGGAGTTGATTGCATTAAAATATGAATGAATTTTTACAAGATTATACTTTTATATATTTATAATTTAGAGTTTGTTATATGACATATTTGCAATATCCATATCTAATTTTTGGATCCCTTTCATCTGATTTTGCTAGTTCAAAGTCTAGTCAAACATGTGAGCACATACCGGTGTTGCCTACCGATAACCGAGTTCGCGTACCTTAGTTTTCAAGTCAATTCTTTCCATGCTAAAATTTACGCTTCCATTTTAACAAGAACGTGTTCTTTTTTGAATCCTTGTTGATTTTGTAAATAAAGTTGAATTCTGCAGTAATTGTAAAAGAAATGGTGCTTTGATTCAATGAAGATTCTTTTCTTGTGCAGCCTGGTAAAACTCTAAGTGCAAGAAAATGGCAAGCTGCATTTTCTCCTGATGGGCATCTGGATATTGGAAAAACTCTACATCGTATCCAACGAGGGGTAAGTGCATATTCTTATCTGAAAGATTGTTCTTAGTGGTAGATTTTATTTGATTCAATTGAAAATGTGTGTGTATTATACAGCAACGCAACTGAACTTCATATTCTGACTTGTATTATTTTTATATCTTATGTAGAAGAGCATATACACTCACAGAGTCACACACACACACACACACATATATATGTATATTTATGCTTAATTGTTTTAGTCTCTTATTATCATTATTATTATTATTATTTTGGTTGGAAAATACAGGGGATCCATCCATCAATTAGGGGAGAAGTTTGGGAGTTTCTCCTAGGCTGTTACGATCCAGAGAGTACATTTGATGAAAGGGATCAAATACGGCAGTATCGAAGGTATTGTTCCCTTATGTATCAGATTTTTGTTGGGGCTTCGTTTTTTATCGGGAGATCATGTTCCGAGTGTTGTTTTCATACTTCTATACCTCAGGGTGCAATATGCTAGATGGAAGAATGAATGTTGTGAAATCTTTCCTGTTATCGGAAGTGGAAAATATATTACGGCACCTGTTATCACTGATGACGGTCAGCCCATTCAAGATCCTTTTGTGCTTTTAGAGACAAATCCAGGCAAGTTACTGCACTGTACCTTTTTATAAAACAGTATTTGCCAAGAGTGAAATAAACCAGGTTGTAATACGTGATCGATTATTCAGGTACAAATGCTAATAATGCCGACATGGTGAACAATCTACTTCCTCGTGGTCCTTTTGATAAGAAAGTAATCCAGTGGTTGCTTACACTACATCAAATAGGTTATTTTATTGTTTTCTTCAAATGCATGCCTCACTTTGATTTGTAGCCTTCTCTTAGCCATGATCATGTTTCTCATATTTATGTTTCTGTCAGGTCTTGATGTCATGCGCACCGACAGGACGTTAGTATTCTATGAAAAACAAGAAAATTTGTCAAAACTTTGGGACGTTCTCTCCGTTTACGCTTGGATAGATACAGATTTTGGCTACGGTCAAGGCGAGTAATTTCTTTTATAAAACATTGATTATAGTTTCTATTTGCTGACTGCCTCACTCGACTAAACCTTTGATATATTATTCATTTTCCTTATAATGCCTTTAATTTAGTCGCTTAGTATTATTAATTAAAATGTGACCACAGATTCTAAGTTAAGGAAGATATTTTTTTTTTCAGTTTTAGAGTTTCATTCACTTCATAGTTCAGGAAAATGTTGCTGTAACTTTTCATTTTTTGTAAAGTATCGTGTCCGATGCACATCTGGACATGGGTCTGTATATTACCCTCCAAGGGTCCACCTAATACATAGAAAAAATTTGACCTTTGTCCCGACACTCACTCCCAAGTCCGTGTGACTTAGATTAGTAGGTCTTTATATGGTTAGTGGTTTGTAAATTTAATAGCTGTAAAACTCATCAACTGCAATCTCCATTCATTCAACCTTGATTTGTAACAGGTGTGGAATAATAATTCTTTTTATATCTACATTTGTAATCAAATACTAATTCCAAAAGCTAAATTCAATTATAATGTTGAGCAGGAATGAGTGATCTTTGCTCTCCCATGATTATTCTTTTTGAAGATGAAGCTGATGCATTTTGGTGCTTTGAACGTCTGATGCGCAGATTGGTACATTCACTTTCATTTTAGTTTATAGCAAAAACTATGGCAACATGTGGCTTGCCTTTATAAAATCATCTTTCTTTCTGCTTTGTTCCAACTTTCTTACGATTTATATTCCTATTTACATCTTAAAGCGAGGGAATTTCAGATGCACCGAGAATTCTGTTGGAGTAGAGACACAACTTGGTTATTTAGCCGCAGTAACTCATGTAATTGATCCGAAACTTCATCACCATTTAGGTACGAAATGAAATTTATTTCATTTGTTTTATGGTGTTATCCAATATGCATGCGCTTTCTTCCGCTCTATTTTTCTTTGACTCTTCATTTTTCTTCAAGTATCAATGTCCAATGAATATCCTGACATGGATTTGAGGATATGATACTCTAAAGGATTCTCCAAATACCCGGAAATCTTGGAAAAGATTGAACATTCATATGGAGGATATATATCCATATTCGTCACAAACACACATAACTTGCTCTCTTATATTGTTTCACAGAAACTCTGGGTGGAGGTGACTATCTCTTTGCTTTCCGGATGCTAATGGTTTTGTTTCGTCGAGAATTCTCATTTTGTGATTCATTGTACTTATGGGAGGTATGTTTAAAACTTCCAATGCTAACAAATGATTGTTATGAAATAGTTTTATATTTTATTGAAGAAAAATAATTCTCCCGAACTTAGTTCTTTAATACGATTGGTTTCCTGGGATAAAGCTAAAATATCAAGTCCTATGGCATTCTTCACAAGAATTTTTCTCATAAAGTCTTGTATTGTTACCTAAACTTTCTGCAGATGATGTGGGCTCTCGAATATGATCCAAAGTTGTTCTCTCTGTATGAAGAATCGGGGTTAAAGATTGCCATGGCTGTAGGTTCCAATAAAGGGAAACCGAAATCAACACGTCAGTGCGGGAAGTACGAGAGAGAAAATATGAAAATCAAAAGCTCTGATGCTCCACTCCCGATCTCTGTTTTTCTTGTTGCCAGTGTCTTAAAAGATAAGAGCTCAAAGCTACTACATGAAGCTCGGGGCCTCGATGACGTAGTTAAGGTGAGCTTACATGTTTGTAGCTTTTACTGAGATTACTCTCCGTATACAGTCTATAAGGTTAAGCAACAATGAACCAGACACACCACTATCATGCATCGGACTTTCCAAAACTGTGAAACAAGAGCAAAAATGGCATGAATACACGAACATGTCAAAATTTATATTATATGAAAAAAGGAAAAAGCTATTTTACGTTGTCTTAATGCTTTAATGTCTTGTTTTCAAAAATTTTTTATCAGATTCTAAACGACATGACTGGGAATTTGGATGCGAAGAAAGCTTGCATCGGGGCACTGAAACTTCATAAAAAATATTTAAAAAAGGTATTACCTTTTATTTTCTCGTTCTCCCATGTTCGTATACATATCGAGAGTCTTGAAAGCATGTTATTGCTAAATGATTCATTCGTACCTAGCATTAATTTCTAACATTTAGGATCTTGGTTTCTTGCCTATGTCTGAATATACATCAGACACGTATATATAAGAGAAAACGAAGAAACCTAAAGGTGCACATAAATCTCAATGTCAATTCGAAATGATTCGTTTTTACGATATCTTCTATGAGAATTCTTTTGCAGATGACTCAAGAAAAACTCTTTTTCATTTCATTTTGTGACCACAGGCCAAGAAGACATAAACCAGATGAAGTTTTCCAGAAATGAGTCAAGAAATAATGGTTTTCTTTTCCTTTCTCACGTCGCCTGCTACAACTTCGTGACTGATCCTGGCTCGAGGGTTTCTGATCTCTGTACACGAATATGTTGTATTTAATAGATATATGTGTGTTTATAGCATTCAACTGAAGAATATATAGTTGATTATGTATCAATTCTTTATACCCTTTTATTAGAAACATCGATGGTGTTTTCAGAATCTAAAAATGATAATTCATATTTCTTCGTCCAATAAATTTAGATCATAAAAACAAATGGTCGAGTCAACCATTAATGAACCCAATCAAAGAAAACGATGGAGAATTTGATTCATATTCACAATAATCTAACAAATAAAACTACAAACTCACACAAAACATACTCTAAGAGAACAACAACACAAATGACAACATACACGGGACGAGGATTTGTTAATGGATTTCTTAAGGTAATAATATAAACTCAGAAGATCTAATCATCATCGCCACCGGAGGCTTTGGAGGTGCCGGATTTCTTAGGGAGGAGGAGGTTGTGGATGTTGGGCATAACGCCGCCGTTGGCAATAGTAACATCACCCAACAGCTTGCTTAGTTCCTCGTCGTTCCTTACGGCCAGCTGGATGTGGCGTGGCACGATTCGGGTCTTCTTGTTGTCTCTAGCAGCATTTCCAGCTAGTTCAAGAACCTGAAACGAACAGGGAATTATAAATTACATTATCGATAGTTTTTTTAAAAGAATTTTGATGAAATTCTGTATGCTTTTAGGTAAATAAGAACCCTAGATTACTATTTCAGATTTTTTTCTGGGGAAGAAAGCCTAATTTGCAAGCTCGAGAAAGCGATAGATACTAAAATTTTCCCAAAAAAATCAAGCATAGATCCGAAGATGAAACCTTAATTTCACGCAGATATGATAGTTATATTATTTTTAAAAGAGAAATCTAAATAGAGAAAACAAGAAATTTCTTAAAATTTGAAATCAAAAAGTTTATTTAAGAAGGAAAACTGATGATACAAAATCAAAATCCAAAACTAAATTCTCAAATTCCAATACACAAAAAAAAGTAGAAAATCTGAATTATGTTACGAATCAACACCTCCTAGCGAAATTTAACAATTTCTTAGTAAACGAAAATATATAAGAAAATTCGAAATTGTACCTCAGCGGCAAGATATTCGAGAACGGCAGCGAGGTAAACCGGAGCTCCAGCTCCAACCCGCTCAGCATACTTCCCAGCCTTGAGGAACCTTGCGATACGGCCCACCGGGAACTGAAGCCCGGCCTTGCTACTCCTCGATGTTGCCTTCTTCGACGCTCCAGATCCGAGAGTTTTGCCCCGGCCAGCCATTTGTACTCGGAAATAATCGGTAAAACGAAGATATACAAAATTTAGAGCGCTGAGGAGGAGAAATAGAAAATCAGTGAAAGTATTTGCCGCTTATTTTCGGTATATATAGAGGATTGAGTGAAGAAGTCAGCCAATGGGAAGAGAGTACGCGGATCTAGAATGGTGACCGTAGGATGGGCGGTCTGGATTTGAAAACCGAACACCGCTTCTATTATTATTACTTAATGAGATAATTGCAACACATATCCTCAAACTATAACTCTTATTTTAAATTGATTTTAAAATTTTTAAATATATCAATTTATCTTCAAATCATGAATTATAAATTTTTCTTAATTTTTTAAAATTATTTTTAAACGATGATTCTCATCTTAAATTATTTTTAAATTTTTCTATCATTTTAATTTTATCATTAAATTATCAGTGTACACTTATCGTATTCCAAAATATGATATGACATAAATACTAATTTAAGAATTAAATTAAAATATTCAAAAAAAAATTTATTAATTTAAAATTAAGATCATAATTTAAGGATGAAACAAAAATATTTAAAACTTTAAAAATTAATTTAGAATGAGTTATAGTTTGGGTGAAATTGGAACTTTCTAAAACTAAAGACTAATTTAAAATAAAATTCATATTTGAGGATAAATAGTGCATTTAGGTCTTATTTTATTTTTCGTTATATGACGTTTAAGGAGGGAAATTCAATTTTTTTTTCCTTTTGGATTGAAATTGAATACCGTTATGACAGAAATGTCCTCGAGATTTGAGAAAAATTCAATATACATTTCCGCACATGTACCTTCTGCAAGAAAAATTTTCAAAAATGAAATTGAATTAAATTATACCTTTGTTGGCCACAGTCATATTCTATACTTGTACTCGAGTTCGAGTAACATAAATCGAAAGATATATAAATTTTCGTCATTGTCGATGATTTCTCCTGTATTTATAAAGTAACAGACCTGCGAATCGAGCATTATATTCGATCCAGAACACAAGAAATGAAACTTTTGATGCAGAGAAATGTGTTATGTTGCTGGGTTTTTAGCCGGAACGGGTGCGACTGATCGGAATGTTGCTAAAGTTATATATATTTGTAGGACATGCTCAGATGCTCTTGTGTTTAAGGGCATAAGTAAAATCAAACGGTTTAAACAGCGTTAATTATCTGTACTGGTTGACCCTCTTCTCTTCTCTTTTCACTACAATGGTGGTGTTAAGCTTAAAGATCTCGGAAACCTCTCCGATTCCGCCGTTCTCACGACCGGATACTACTTTGATGGTATCTCCAACCTTTACCTGAATTTTTAGGTAAAACCGGGAGGCTGCTCCACTTACATTCTTTCCATTCCTATTGTTTAAGCTGCAAGGTACATGGACAAGCATTCCGCAATTTCGTGTCCGACACGCAATGGGAACGGAAGGAATGTCCGTTCCTATGTAATATTCTTTAAGGCACACTTTAAGTTACTCTAAACATGACGATGAGCATTCTGCAATGCCGTTGCGGACGTCGAGAATTCGGTTAAAACATGAAAACAATTGAACGAGAAGGAAGTATTTAAGGAAGCAAAATACCGAGCTCCATTGCAACAAGACATGGATTGTCCCTTGGCTTGACCTGCACGCAATAAGAACAGTCAATCGGTATCGAAACATCCGGTAATCCAACATTCATAACGGATCCGACACGGCAAAACGAAGTGTAGATTAAGAGCAATGACACAAGAGTTGTTAGCATGACAGTACAAATTAGTAGCATTTTCATACAAAAACAAAGCAAAACCAACACAGATTCTCATCAATGTCTGAACAAAAACAAAACCTACAGCAAACCATGTTTTTCCCCAGATTTTTCAACTAAAAGAAAAGAAAATAAACCCAGAAAGCAGAAAGTTCTCAGCTGCCAAGCATAATTAGACCTCTAATTCTTAAAAAAACTGATAATTATTTAAATAATACGGATTATTAACATAAACTAATTTAAATATGTTCTTGGTACAGATTGGAATCTTACGTGTATAAATGACTGGTGGCTAAGGTTTTTGTACTGAAGCAACCTTTCTGAAAAAGAAGCTGCACAGAAGCTTCCCTTTGTCTCAACGATGCAACTGAACAGCAGCAATGAAAAAAGTTTACTCATCTGTCCGATTCTATCCAATTAAATATTTAGTTAGTAAGGTGAGAGAGACCATCGATAAAATCTATTTTACAGATTATTTTCACTAGTAATTTAAAAAATATCAACAAATTGTTAAAAAAAAATAAGACCATTTTTCTTTGATCATGAATGTATAACGTGATAATCTTTCGTGTAAAGTTAAATTATTACAAATGTAGATAAAAATTATTTCTTACTATCACTA
The DNA here is from genome assembly GCA_035048815.1 of Abelmoschus esculentus. Taxonomy (NCBI): domain Eukaryota; kingdom Viridiplantae; phylum Streptophyta; class Magnoliopsida; order Malvales; family Malvaceae; genus Abelmoschus; species Abelmoschus esculentus. The sequence goes on along the minus strand of JAUCBN010000007.1, from coordinate 10,580,700 downwards.
TGGTTATCAAATAGTACATATAAATAATAATAATAAACTAAGGGATCATCCTTCATCCACCTACTTTCATTGTTATATGCAGTAGATCTCCCTCCTTCATTACTTTTTGTTGGTATTATTATTATTATTATTATTATTATGAGTGTAAGTTAAAAGGCGTTATGATTATGAAAGAGATAGGGATCACCATATTTCAACATTCTCACCTAATTAAGCTTGGTTATGTTCGGATAATGACTTGCATTATAATTTCCAACAGTGTTCCCCTTTGAGACAAACTAAAAGATAGAATTTGTGATTCCAATTTTTTTTTTAAAAAAATAAGATTTTGAGTTTGAGTTATGTGAATACAAAAATAACATTTAAAATTTGTTTTTTATTTAGAGGTGATAATCGATCTGACTTTAGATTTAATCGAACAACGGAAGAATTCACGAATATATATATCTACATGCATATGGATCCATGCAACTTCCAGGAAGTAGGGTGTTTACGCTATTGTAGGTGCAAGAAGCACACCATGGAACCATAAAAATCTATCTTATTATCTTCACAGTAAATTGTCTGCAATGGCCACTCTCTCCTTCCTGGGAAACTCCCCATGTTGTTTTCCTCCCTTATCACAATCTTCACCCCCCCTCGAAAACCTCTATATAACCCCCCTCCCCCTTCCATTCCCACACTATCACCACCATCAACAACAACAAACCATACCCTGCTGCTGCAACAGTCTTTAAAGATATGGAAGAAGTCGTGGACATCGTGGTTGATTTCGAGGATTACTTTCCTTCAATGATGGAGCGATATGGTGCAGAAGGTTTGGTGATGGAGCTCTGCAACGGGTTCAGGCTGCTGATGGATGGGGAAAGAGGGCTGATAACATTCGAGAGCTTGAAGACAAAGAGTGTAGTGCTGGGGTTGAGTGATTTGAAGGACGAGGAGATCATCTGCATGTTGAGTGAAGGGGATTTGGATGGGGATGGTGCTTTGAACCAGTCTGAGTTCTGCATTCTCATGTTTAGGATGAGTCCTGGTTTGTTAATGTATGCTCAATGAGACATGGAAGAATTGTTAAGTTTTCTAATATTAACATATCAATAAATAAGTTTCTTGTCTATTATTGTCGATATTCGATCCTCAAGTTCAAATGATTTTTAATCTTTTTTATATCATATCATGTCTAATACCATCCACCTATATAATTCATTTATAAAAGTGGGAATCAATGTATGACAAAATCATGTTAAGAAAAAATATATGGTATGGAGATCAAAATATTTGAATGTGCAATGTTATTGGACCCACCTCTATAAAAGAATCCAATGGAGTACCTAAAATCTCTAATGTGAGATTCAGCTATCAATTCTCTCAAAAAAGTACAAGTATCCCATGTCCTTGGGTGGGCTGATTGAAGCAGCAACCTTGTCATCATTGAATATCACCCATCTACCATCTTTCAGGATGTGAGCAACATAGTGGCCACACTGAGTTGAGGTTCCGATATGACTCACTATCCCGAAAAGCCGATACCCTTGCATTAATGAAACATTAAGATGGGTAAGAAGCCTAGATCAGGCACAAGTATGAATCAAAAAACAAGGTAAGTTCTGATTCGGAAAAAAAAAACTCACTCCCTCCTCCATTGGGGAGTCCTGCATCAACTTGGGTTGGCGTGCTGTTGCTTGATGTGTTCGTATCCATAGCTGATGCAGCAGAGGCATTGGGGTTGTTAAATATCCAATCCGTTGCCTTTTCAATGTCACCACCCTGTAAAAGCGTACATTTGCTCACAATTACATATTTTCCGAGCATAAGGAAACAGATTGTGGAACAAGTTCCAAACCCATAGAAGAAATGAAATTCAGTGAAGACTTTACCGATGCCCTCAATGCCATTCGAGCAATTTCTTCTTGAAAACCAAATGAAACCAAAGTATCAACAGCTGATTGGTCAACGGATGCTTCAGCACCCTTTGCACCATAGGAGATCGGAGCATCTATATCTGAAAAGATATATCAACGACTACCACTCTTATATTATACTATGTTGCAGCTATAAAATGCATATCCTTTGCAGAAAGATTCAAGATGAATTATCCATATGCGAAAGCAACAGGCAAGCTGGTTATGGCAGCTTTCTGAATACCTGGATCATCCATGTGTGAAAGCAACCAGTTCATGGCCTCTTCCACACCGGCATTTGAAGTGTTTATGGCAGCTTTCTGACAATGAAGCTGGTTAAACCCCATTGAGGCAAGCTGGGCAACAATTGCTTCGTCGGCAACAGGCAGACTTGATTCCGCCTCACTCTCAGGAGCTATGCAGTAGAAATAGTAGAAGCCAATAAAAAGAAGTTACAAATCAATAATTCTCTTTTACATCAACTTCTCTGTTCAATTATCATTCACAGAATCCATTAATTCACATACCAGCCTCTGGCAAAAGTTCTTCTCCAGGTTGATGACCTTTGCTGCGCATATGGCTTATATCTATGATGTCGGGAACATCTATGTAGGCATCTGAAAGGACAATATACATTATGAATATCGATTCAAAGTAACATGCAATGTGCAATGTAAGTAGCAACTTCATGTCAATGTACCGAGCTTTTTAGGCACCCAGCCTGCCTCCATGACAAATTTCCTCATGTGCAATACCAAATAATCAGGGAATGAAGTTAAACCAGCAGTCCTGTTGTGTAAAATAGAAAATAGAAAAAATAAGCATCTGAACACTATACGATGCTAACAAAAGAATACTCTAGGACTGCTAGTCAGCAACCTTTGATTAAAACACCGTCAGTTAACTATATGCTTATCTCAAACCCCATTAAAGAACACAAATCTTACTTGAGAGCTGTTGTCTTAGCCTTCAATGCAGAGCTATAGAAATCGGGTATCTCCTCTGGAGCTGCAAAGTTTGCTAAGCATGCTTCTAGTGGTACCCTTGGACGAACAATTTCATCGCTGGATCTGTAAAACAGGACAACCTAAGAAAAAATGTCTAAAGAAGGCTAAAAGTATCATCTAAGATCATTGAAACTTACACATCCTTCCCTTCTGACATCTTTTCAGCTTTGATTTTGTTAAAAGTCTCCAACTCTTCTGAATTCTCAGGGAATGAGGCATTAGAATTTAACTTTTTAAATAGAAGAATAGAGATATAAATGAAAACTACACACACAAACATATACTGTACAAGTAGAAATCAAAACTTACGTTTATTAGTAGCTTCATGCAGTGGAATATTCAAAGAAAGAATGTTGTCAAGCCTGTCATTATAAGCAACCTTCCCAGATGAACACAAGATACGCTCTTCAACACCAAACTTGAAACTCCTTGTGGGATCCAGTTCAGGTTTAGCAGCATTACAACGTTCAACTTGGTCAAGAAAATGAAGGAAGAACTCCAAGGCATCCTACAGACAATTCAAGTGTTCATATAAGTAACTGATGGCTACACATTGAGAGGCAATGAGAGGATTAACACACAGAAGCCCGTGTCGCAATGACAAATACTGACACAGTTAGTCACATTGATATATTTATCATTAGAACTTTTACATCATTTTCTTTATGGAATCTAAAAGAACAATTTTAAGATTGACTGGAAATGTGGTAAATTCAATTCAATGCTAGAAACCAAACAATCATTTCATAGTACAATTAGTAGAATTGGTATACCTGTTGTCTCATGGTAGAAAACTCAGGATGGCTGGCTGCAATAACTGCTTTGAACATGCGAGGAGGGATCCCTTCCTGTTTCTAATATTTTCAGAAGGTAGACAAATGAAAAGAGGTTAAAAGGCAACTGTCAGGATTGTTCAAACATAGCACATAGAAATGATAATAAAATTACTGATGATTTTTGAAACACACTCATTCTTCACATATTTAAATTGCACAACAAAAATTCAATAGCAAAACACCTAAACCTATGCGGCTAGCTGGCTATGCTCCACTAGAAATTTCCAGGTTGCATATATACTTATACCATAGTATACTTGGCAAATCGTAATATCATCTAAGAATCTCCAAGATCAGAATATACAATGAAAGCTTACAGCATCTTCAACTGGAGGTGTAGCAGTTCCTTCTTTCTGGATGATAAAAAATCAATTAATTCATTAATCAGGGGGGAAAGCAACTTCACAATAGGAAGCTTACAGCATCTTTTACTGGAGGTGTAGCAGTTCCATCTTTCTGGATCAGAAAAAAAAACAATTAATTCATTAATCAGGTGGAAAAACAACTTTACTTAGAAAAACAGATTGATATGGTTACTGTACCGCTGAAGCTGGAAGAGAATATTTCCCAGAAAGCAAACCATGTGCCAGTTTTGTTCTGCCACACAACCAAAATGGTAACACAATCGTCAGAGTAGAGAGGAGGCAAAAGAATTTCAAACTACTTACTAAATGCATAGAAGAACATAAGAATAAGTAAAGAATCATTTGTCTGTTGTATATAAAGTAACATAAAGGATCACCACATAATCTTTTTCAAGAAAGATAAAAGACCACAACAAACCATCATAAATACCAATATTGTGGGAAATATTTTAACCCACAACCTACTGAAATAAGGAATTAGTAAACCAAAAAAAGTAACTTACAACTGCATGTTGAGATCTACAGTTGGATCAGCTGGAGCCGTCTCAAAAGCCATTTTTAAGCTTTGGTTCATATAATATCTGATCGCTCAATAAAAGGGGGAGGGGAGAGCGAAGCAAATAAGCATGGGAAATTCCATTTAAGTTTTTTCTAAAAAGAATATCCAAATTTAAGTGAATTCAAAATATTAGCCTTACAACTTACCGTCTACAAAACGACTGTGTTGAAAACACCACTTGCATTGTTGCTGCCATATAGCAGCTGCACGAGAAAAAATTAGGTAATCAGAAACATTTAATCATTATACTGTTACTGGTAGCCTAAGAAAAACCGGGATCAACATTACCTGTTTCCAAGATTCACAAGACCTGTATAACCCTGTCCAAAAATTGGTTCCACATCCTGCCCACTTTCTTGAATTCTATTCCAATCGAAGTTGGTATTTTGATCAAGCTCCCTTTCAGCAGTTGTCATTTCAGTCTGGAAACAGACGGAGATTATAATTTTTAATCAGGCAACACTGAATCATTTATGAACACTTCCATCTTATTTTTCTAGTAAGATTTGAAGCTTACATTCTACAATAATGATATCACTTGTTTACCAGTCGACTATTGTCTGTCACAATTTATACAGAATATTGTTGTACTTAAATGTTTTGTTTATGGAATCTCCCATTGCAATAAACATTACAAACCTTGAGGTTGACGCGGTTCATTTTAGCAAATCTTATTATTAGGAATGTAATAATTACACAGAAAGTTTATGATACATTAACATATACAAAATAGGCATCAAACTTATGGATTTGGAAACACTACCAGGATGTAAGAATAAAAATGAAATTGGTAGAAATAATAAACACAAAAGTACAATTACATGACAAAATTACAAATGCAACTATAGTATCATTACGTACGTGTTTGTTAAGGGCAACATTAAACAGAAAATAATTAATCAACAGAAAGAATAACCTTTTGCAATGATGAGAAATCGATACCAAAATATGCCAAATGTTGTGCTAGAAGTGGGTCTATAACGCTATCATCCTCTAGGTAAGAGAAAACATCTGCAATGACAGAATAAGTTGCCCAAGGTAAATTCTGACAAATGTCAACATCAAAGCTCAAAAGAAAGATAACGACCAAATTGTATTTCAGACTTTTCAGTGCCAAAAACTTAAGTTTCAATACAGAGATATTTTGGGTTGAAATCTCATCGGTAATTGAGAGGGTTGATAACAAATTTGTACCAATAGAAACTTGCTAACATGACACAAGAAACAAACAAATATAGACAGTGAAATACAGCAGCAAGGAAGCATTACCCGCAGCATCAAGATCAGAAGTAATCGTCCCAAGCTTTACAGCTAGTGGATAGCCAGTCTCCTTGTAGTGCTCAACAGCATGGTTGTTACCACCAGTTCCATCCCAATTTCTCCTCCCACAGAGGATCATTCCATCAGTAAGATTTAGCCATAGATTCTCTGTTTTATCACACTTACAACATTTCCACCCTGATGGGGGAACAACAACATTGCCAATTTGAAGCAACTCCAATGCATATGCACTGATTTGCTTCTTATCAGATGTCCAGGCTGCAACTTGCTCTTTCCTTTCAGCACCCTCAGCCATTAAAATCGCATCAACTGCCAACCTTACCTACAGTATTCACGTAAGGGATGAACAAGCTTGGTTCTTGTCCAAGATGAAGAATTTGTACATTTAGTTTGAAATTTGATAAAAATAAAAATAGTGTTAGTTATCCAAGAAGTGTTAGAGCTTGAAGAGAAGTCTAAATTAACGAGGAGTGTTAAGAGTTTTTATTTAATATTTAATTAGGGTTTATTCTTAATTAGTTGTTTAGATTTATTAGAAGTTTTATTTAAATAGGAATAAACATTATTTAAATTAGAGAAAAAATATAATTTTAGTCATATTAAAACTCTATTTTAACCTATTTAAAGGCTTACTCTGTAATCATTTGAGATAGAAGAATAATAAGAAAATACAGAGAAACACTTTATTCTCTCTGAAAAATATCATCTTCTTCAAACAACAAATCCTTAACTACTGATTACACACAAACCACTATTATCCGTTGCATCTACGGCCATCATGGCCCCTTTCTCACATGGTATTAAAGCCAACAACGATCTTGATATTATCAACATTGCTGTCATCTGTAACCAGAAACAAATCGATGATTTGATTTTTTTAGATACAAATCATTTTTTCCGTTGCTATCATTAGACCACACTCGTTCATTGGCTCCTCTCTCATAAAATCTTACATCTCTGGTGAAATTTCTACTCGCTTAATTTTGTTGGTTCTTTATTTAATGGTTCTATCTTAGCCAATTAAAAAGATAGGAGAAAAGGTTATAGTTTAGCCTTAAAAACTATTTGGTTCTATCTTAGCCATCCATCCAAAAAGATAGATGAAAAGGTTATAGTTTAGCCTTAAAAACTATTTGGTTCTATATTAGCCAACTATCCAAAAAGATAAGTAAAAAGGTTATAGTTTAGCCTTAAAAACTATTTGGTTCTATCTTAGCCATCCATCCAAAAAGATAGCAAAAAAGTTTATAGTTTAGCCTTACAAAAACTTTTTGGTTCCATCTTAACCATCCATTTCAAAAGATAGGAGAAATGATTAGAAAAAAGATTATAGTTTAGCCTTAAAAACTATTTGGTTCTATCTTATCCAGTCATCCAAAAAAGATAGGCGAAAAGGTTATAGTTTAGCCTTAAAAACTAAATATTTTTTAAAGGTTTCTACATCAAAGGTTCAAGTTGAAATTCTAGTTTGTGTAACTACTGTAGATTCTTTTGATCACTTCGTACATTAGTCACATCAGATCTTTTAATTAAGAACCACATGTTGGAGCATCTCAATCAAAGACTCCTAACTCAAGAACACGACATATTTTTCTCGAAGAAACAACAGAAGAAAAAAGAGTAGAACATAACATCCAAGATTCAAGTTGGTGTTCTACTACATTTGTTCACCAGCTTGAGGGGGAGTGTTAGTTATCCAAGAAGTGTTAGAGCTTGAAGAGAAGTCTAAATTAACGAGGAGTGTTAAGAGTTTTTATTTAATATTTAATTAAAATTTATTTTTAATTAGTTGTTTAGATTTATTAGAAGTTTTATTTAAATTAGAAATAAATATTATTTAAATTAAAGATAAAGTATAATTTTAATCATATTAAAACTCTGTTTTAGTCTATTTAAAGGCTTACTCTGTAATCATTTGAGACAGAAGAATAAGAGAAACACTTTGATCTCTCTGAAAATATCATCTTCTTCAAACAACAAATCTTTAACTACTGATTACACACAAACCACTATCATCCGTTGCATCTACGGACATCATAACCCCTTTCTCACAAATAGAGACAATTCATACCTTCTCAGGCAAATCCACAGATGGAAAAGGAAGCGTTACATGGCTAGGCAAAATGACTATGTTGTGAGTTTCTTCATATTCTGGTTCATTGTTGTCAAATCCACCATCAATACCTATAAATCAAATTGTAGATTGATCAATTTCACCACAGTAGGTGTAGTACTAAGGCATTACAAATTTACAATCATTCAAAAAACATTTGAACTTCTCAAACTTTGTCTTGTACCGATTAGCAGCTTCACAAGGGTTCCTCATGCAGTATCCGACAGGAATAAGACATGCAATAGCTCTAATTTCCAAAACATGCTAGTACATGGATAAAGTTGTTTTACATTTTTATAAGCAGCTGCAAGCACCACATAAGCTTTAACACATGATCAAAGAAATTAAAGATGCTGGTCTAGGAAGTCAACTCCGAAGTGTCGGATATGATTATGTATTTGACATGGGCATTTTCGATGGTTTCGGAGCTGAAGAAATTAAAACAAACATCTATGCGTTGAGATCTCAGAAGTGTTATCTACACCAATACTTCTGTAAAAAGTAAGGCTGCTCGCCAACACAAACAATAACAAAATAACATGATATTGACCGAACAAAAACAATGAAACAACAAATTAGCCATAATACATAAGTACAAGAATATTGTAGAAGTACCAATAGACAAAAGTGTGGGTTTCTTCAATGGCCTATCTTCTGAAACCAGCTTTTTCGTCTGCTTAATATGCAGATACACAGGATTTCCAGTCTTCTCGTAATTCCAAACCACATGATCTTTCCCAAATGCTAGAAACGTATTCATATCAACAAACAATCCTCCTTCTGATCTCTGCGAGAATTCAAAAACAATTTTTGAACAAACAGAACCTAAAAATAATACTACTAACAAAAAGAAATGGAAAATCTTTAGTTAAAAGTCTGCGCTTTAACTATCTTTCTCGAAACCCAAACAACAGCTAAGCAAAACAAATTCCTATCACAAGAAATCCAGTGGTTTCTCGAGAAACAAACAGAAACTGTCGAGAAATTTATATATAAAAAGAAAAAAAGAGAAAGAAAAATGGAACCTAAAAAAAATACTACTAACAAAACGAAATGGAAAATCTTAGTTTAAAATCTGAGCTTTAACTATCTTTCTCGAAACCCAAACAACAGCTAAGCAAAACAAAGTCCTATCAACAGAGTGTTTGTTTTGGCTAAAACTAGTCACAAGAAATCCAGTAGTTTCTCGAGAAACAAACAGAACTATCGAGAAATTTATAAAAGAAAGAAAGAAATAAAGAAAAGAATACCGGGGAATCGAAGGAGAGGCAGCATTCTTGCTTGTAAATACGATTGGTGGGTTCGGGAATCCGAACCCGATAGAGATTAGATCGGAGCAGCTCCATGGGGTTTAAGTCCTCCATTTCTTTCAGGTTTGATTTAGGGTTTTAAAGAGAGGGAAGGAGTAAGGGTTTTACCCAAAGTTGAAGACAATGCCGAGGCTTTTCGTTTCTCCGAAAGATTGAATTTTTCCTTTGACCTGAGAGAAAGAGAGAGGATGAGTGTGCTTTTGAAGGCAGAGTCTTTGCTGAATCTCAAAATTGACGCTAATATATCTCGATAACCAGCTAACCAAACATATTCATCTAATTAAACTAATAGATTATATATTAGTTGTTTCAAAGATGTAATTAGACTTTGTAAAAGTTATAAAATGCTTATAAATTATTATAAAAATAATTATTTAATTATTACATATAATATAAATCTATGAAAAATAATGATTAAATAGTAATTGATATATTTTTTCATCATTTTAGTACCAAATTGATAAAAATGTATAATAAAGAAACCAAATATACAATTAACCCCATAAAAGAAACCCTCGAACAATCAGTCACTCACTGCATCACTTGGATCTTATTCGAACGCGATCACTGTTTTTCTGCCTGCATCGTTTTCAGCTACGTGTAAGACTCCACCATGCGCCACTTTTCCACCCCCGCCGCCGACCACTACCTTCCCGACTGATACCAAAATTATTCCCTGCCGGAGGTAGTGCTTGCGCTGGCGTCGTTTGCAGCCATGTCGAGGTTAATTACCTTCTTGAACTCTCTTTTATTAAAATTTTCAAAAGAATTCGTATTATTTGCTATTGTTTTCATTGTATTGATCGGAATGAGCTTAAGTAGTCACAACAGGCTTAGTTTACTGAAGATTCTGCCTTTTAATTCTGTTTAGGTTTAATTTATGAATTTATGATCGAGTTTTTAAGTGCATTTCTTTTAATTTGATCTTCAATAGTGTAATTGATAGTGACTATGTGAATTAAGGGTTCTTTTATTTATTTGAAAAGTTATGTTTTCAGTTTGGCTGTTCTTTCAGCTTGTTAAACTGGAACGTGTTTAACATTATGCAGATTGTTGGGCTATGGAAATGCTAGGAGGGTTTCCCGATCGATTCATTCAAACTGGAAGACTAGCTTCCGGGAATCGAATAATAATGGTGTGCATCCGAAAGTTGAGTTCCCTTTCTCACTGTATAGGTTATACTCACAGTACAGACATTCATTTAGAGAAGATATTATGCCTTTTACATTGTACAAAGTAATGGAAAGATTATCTAAGAGTTATCAGCCCCGAAGCTTCCATGCACTTTCGCCTAGATACGTGTTTTTGGACAAAACACAAATTACTTGGAAGAGGCTTTTTCAAGTATTTTACTATGATGGTCCAGCTTTGACGCCAATAAGTAGAATTGTCCGTGCAGCGAGTCTGGCTTTAAGTAGGTCGAACCTCATTGCTCCTGGTCTTATTGCATTCTTACTTGGAGAGCTAGCCTGGACCCAGCCGAAATGGGCAGAGGCAGAAGGCTTCTCCACGAAGGATGCTCTTTATATGCAAGCAGAACATGGGCATATTTACGTTGCTTCATTTGTATTTTTCCTTTTGGAATTTGTAATTTTTCTATACAGAGCTATCTATTTAGCAATTTTGTTTTTACCCAGCATAGCAATGGCTCCCTTTGTGGATACTCTGGGTGTTGAATTCAGAAAAAAAATGGCTTCGAATTCTCCACCATACGCTGGAAAAAGCAGGCCCAGCGTTTATAAAATGGGGTCAATGGGCTGCTACTAGACCGGATCTGTTTCCCAGTGATCTTTGCGATGTACTAGCTGAACTTCATACAAAAGCTCCATCACATAGTTTCTCTTTCACAAAGAAGTCGATTGAAAATGCATTTGGTCGGAAGTTATCTGAAATCTTTGCAGATTTTGAGGAGGGACCCTTGGCATCTGGAAGTGTTGCTCAACTTGAGCAAGCCAATTGCGGTTGCTGGGAAACAGATCTGCATCTGTAAACAGATCTACTAGACCAACCCTTGGGGTTGGTGAAATATAGATACCCTGGTCAGCAGACCAAGCCAATTGCGGTTGCTGTAAAGGTTCGGCATCCTGGGGTTGGTGAAGCAATTAGAAGGGACTTTATGATAATTAGTTCTGTAGCTAAAATTTCAAACTTCATCCCTACGTTGAAGTGGTTGAGATTGGATGAAAGTTTACAGCAATTTGCTGTTTACATGATGTCTCAAGTTGATCTTGCTAGGGAAGCTGCACAACTAACCGTTTTATCTACAACTTCCGCAGATGGAAGGATGTCTCATTTCCAAAGCCTCTATACCCCTTGGTGCACCCAGCTGTTCTGGTAGAAACTTTTGAGCATGGAGAAAGTGTTTTGCACTATGTTGATAAGCTTGAGGGACATGAACAAATTAAAAGTGCCCTCGCTCACATTGGAACACATGCACTTCTAAAAATGCTTTTGGTATTATCCTCTTCGTCTCTTCATTCTTGCTACCATTTTTATTATTACATTTCTTCTTCTAGGGATGGTTAAATCGCTGGTGGCATTGCATTAGATCGTTTGTACGGTTTCTGCTACCCTGTAGTCCGGTACTTGGTTTCCTATTTTCTATCTGAAAAGTGTACTTGTAAGTCATGCTATAATTTAGAAATTGGATTTAAACTTATGGTGTTCTTTTCTTTCACTCCAGTTAGATAATTTTGTTCACGCGGACATGCATCCTGGAAATATTCTTGTCCGTATAAAAGATAGACGAACGCATAACCAACTCTTTAGTTCAAGGCCTCATGTTATCTTACTTGATGTGGGCATGACAGCTGAACTCTCTGGGACAGATCGATTGAACTTACTAGAGTTTTTTAAGGCTGTTGCTCTTCGAGATGGTCGCAATGCTGCTGAGTGCACACTTAGACTTTCTAAACAGCAACGTTGTCCCAATCCAAAGGCTTTCGTAGAGGTAATGCATTATGGTGGATTTAACATATTTATTTTATGTACCGTCATAAAAGTTTATGGGACTGTCAGTTGAATAGTTCGTTTATCCAATAACACATCAACATAGTTCATGGTCTTACCATGTTTTGTTTTAAGCATTCACACATGTTTTTCATATCAAAATTGGTTTATTGGACAAAGTTAGAACCTTGTAGACCAAGCATTTGGAATAGAAATACCTATTGATAAATTTGTTTCTTCTAATAATGGAGTGCCATTTTGTGAACCATGCATTTTATCTCTATTCAGGATGTTGAGAAATCTTTCAATCTATGGGATTCCCCAGTCGGCGAGTCAATCCATCCAGGCGAGTGCATACAGCAACTACTTGAGCATGTTAGACGTCATAAAGTCAACATCGATGGAAATGTCTGTACCGTAATTGTTACCACCTTGGTTCTTGAGGTAATGCAATCTTTGCCTGCTATTTATCAGTCTTCTCTTCCCAAGGAAGTAGTTGATATGATCGTGCAAGGGCCCTCAGCATACAGAGAAAAACTTGAAAAAGAAAGAAAATAACATATCCTTGTTAAACACTTATCCATTTCCGATGCTAACACTCGAGCATGTCCAAGAAAACCTCGTAGCATAATCCAATAGCCAAGTCTTCCTTGAAAACCCTCACCAAAATTTGCATCAAGGTGAAAGTAAATAGTATAACTCGGATTGATAATCTCTGTGTTCTGTTTTTCATCTTTGGTAGGGCTGGCAGCGGAAGCTCGATCCTCACCTAGACGTGATGCGCACGTTGCAGGCATTACTATTTAAAGTTGACTGGGCCGAGTCTCTGATTTACACCATTGAAGGACTTGTGGCACCTTAAAAGGACTCTGTTCATCTCCTTTTCCTTTTTACCTGACCTTTTGATAACAAGGTATGACATCAACCTGTTACAATAACGAGAAACCTATAGTTTAAGCTCGGATTCGGATTCCGTTACGGCACTGTAATGTTAATTAATATTCCGTTTATACGGATACCGTATTTTATTCATTTTATTGTTAGCCACATTTTTAATTTCCTAATACATTGAAATTTAAAGTAAACAAATAAAAAGACTATTAATTTTGAAAAATTGAGAAAAGGGGAGTGATGAATCATAAAAGTGTATAGTTTGAAGTTGCGTTCACGTTTTAGCTTGGAGGCTGGAGCTGTCGTTTAAAAGCTTTGACTGACTGGTTTCACGTGAACCAGACAGCAGACAACAATTTCCCGGCGTATTACCTGGAGCTTTCGGTTAGATGACACGTGTATAGATTTTATTTAATTTTTTTCTAGCTAAATTGTTTGAAATTCTTTTTAAATTTAATTATTTATATAGTATTATAATATTAATTAGTTTTAATTTAAATAATTTTTTGTAATTATATAGTATAAAATAATATATGTTTTTATATATGGTATATATGAGATGGGATTGAAAATTTTGATTTGAATGTGAAAATTAATTTATTAATTATTAAAAAAATGTTTAAATTTTATTTTATAATTTAAATTTCAAATCGAAAAATTTATGAAATTATGACAAATCGATTTATTTATATTGAATTAAATTGAGAAATTAGTCGACCAAATCATCACTTGTTCCTCATTTCTTTGTCTTCAATTAAGAAACTTTTTCAACATAAATCTTTCTTTTACAAAAACAATAATATAAATTAACAAGAATTAATACCTACTGCTCCTGCAATAACCATCAACATGTTCCCCACTGCCACCATAACCATTATTGCTGCATACATTTGTTCCCGGTGATGAATTCATAGGAATCGAGCTTGAAGACGGTGCAGATCCAAAACTACTCAAATTCCATATATCTCCCGAAAACCATGTCTGGTTTCCATTATATTCTTGGCAGACATAGTTTTGCATGGGGAGAAAGACCTTGGAATCATAATCTTCATTCAAATTTCGTTGTGAAAACTCCGTACCAACTAGGATTGGATTATGAACCAAGTTTCCATTGTAGGGTTCGTAGTGGTTACTCAGACACTGGAAACTGTCTGTCTGGTTTTCTTCAACAGTTTGGAGGTTCTTGTTTTTGGACGATGACAAGACAGCCATGGCAGCCATGGATGATGATCCAAGCAAAGCTTCGGGGTCATTAAAGTTGTAACAAGTGTACAAAGATGAGCTTAAAAGTGTGGAAAGCTCGAGAAAATCCAGCCTTGGAGTATGAGTTATTGGATCGATCCCCATTCTCAGCAGCTTCTTCTTAATGCGAGTGTTCCAATAGTTTTTTACTTCGTTATCCGTTCTTCCCGGCAATCGAGCAGCAATAGCAGACCATCTAAGTTCAAAATTAAATATAAATATCATGCACATCATTATATCGATTATATTATCGATCAAAACATTAAATATTAATTCATCGAATTTATTTAATGTAACGAATCTTTTTCTTGCAACAATATACGTATATATACTTACTTGTTTCCCAAGACACTGTGCCATTGTATTATAGTTTCCTCTTCTTCAGAAGAGAACTTCCCCCTCTTGATGTCAGGTCTCAAGTAGTTCGACCATCGAAGTCGGCAACTCTTTCCACACCTTTTTAACCCTAACTCAATATGATATAAATGTCTATTATATTCAGTTTATATAACGAAAGAAATAAACCGGAGCTTTCGAGTTTTTGATTCGAAGAAAGAAAACAGGTAAATACCTGCATTTTTGGGTAGGGTACGCCATTTTCCTTGACCATTTTCTCGGATATAATCAATCAGCATTTTATCTTCCTCTGCAGTCCATGGACCTTTCTTCAACCCATCGTTTTTGTCTGAAGAATGGGGAGGTTTCGCCATTTCCAAACTTCAATTTAAGACAGCCTTAAGAGTTTGTCTGAAGCAGCTACTGCACGAAGAGATGAGCGTACAGATTTATATATAAATAGAGGATAAAAGATACAAGCAAAGTCAGGGGGATTCGGTACCGCTCAATGGAAACATGGCATGTAAGAACATTACAACAATCATCTTCAACGTTATCAAAAAGGTTAATCCAACGCGTAGAGACATAAAAAGTCAATATTATTCGAGTCTTGCGAATAAAAAATCAAATTTAAAGTTTATAATTATGATTTAAAATTAAAATTTAAGATTAACATTTTGAATATAAAATTTATATTAACATTTAGGAACTAAAATTTTAGTAAATAGTATTAATTTTTGTTATCACTATAAAACAAATTTCCTATGAATTCACGAATTATTATATTATCACAAAGTATATATGGTTAATTACTATGAGTAATCATAAGCTTTGAATATTTAAAATAAATATATTTTAGTGCCCGTATATTGCTTGCGTAAAGATTTTAAAGACGAATTATAATTATAGGTGGTTATAAAAAGTTAGATACTCACTTTATTAATTATTGATGATATAATTAATTTTGGGTAGATTAACTATATTATTCTTTTTCATAAATATATTATAGTCGTGATAAATTCTAATAAAAATTTGATAACTAATATAAAAATATGAATTATCTATAAAAAATAAATGTGAACGGGTGCTGTTTCTTTCCTATGCTCCGTATGATCCTGATGTCCAGATTCTCTGGATTGAAAATGCTTAATTTTAGGTCACATCAAGTGAAGTATCTTACCAAATGATGAGCTGGTGCTGGTTTAAAGCTTATCAAATTAATCTAGGCTTACTAAAATTTTGGAGTAGATATTTTTCCATTTTTACCTCATTTTTTTTAGAAATTCACATTAAAAATAATAATTTTTGGATATTTTTAATTAAATTCTCTAAATTTTTAATATATCTCCTTTTATAAAACATTTAAAGTAGCATTGTTTCATCGTTTGATGGAACTCTATCCAGCATACTTCATGACTCTTGCCTTTGATTCCACTGGTTCAAACAGTCAAAAACCCTATTTGTCCATCAATTAATGGACTGTTACGATTTATTCAAAACTTGCCAACTACAACATAATCATATACAGCGCATGAATCGAGTTTGAACAAACAAATCGTGTTTATTTATTATTATATAGTTCATATATTTAAGAAAACGAGGTAAAATTAAACATAAATTTAAATTTTAAATTTTATAAATTAAACATTAAATTCTAAATCAAATCTCTAATTTTTAACTACACAACGTATAACGTCGAATAATATTTTTCATGATATTGATGGCTCAATCACTGTACTGACATTACTAGTGTTCAAACACCTAACCTTTAGAAACAACAACCGTTCCCTTAACCATTAAGGCTAGATAGCTCATGCAGTTAGCATATATATATATATATATTAAAAAGAATAAGTTAGGGTAGAGGTTAGGAGTAAAAGTTAGAGTTAGAAAATTTACAAAGAAAGTTTTTTTAAAAAAGATGGTGAAAATATAAAAATTTAAAATTTTAAGGATCAAATTAAAAATAAAATAATAATTTAAAAATTATTTGAATAATTTATATTTTTATATATTAAATAATTTTTGTTAAAATTTAACGGTAACAAACATATTAATAAAAAACACTAAAAAATATAAGTGATTTTCCGGATAATTTTTAAAATCAATCACTAAATCTTTAAGGAAGAATTTAAAGTTTTGATCCATTTTGATAATTTAAAGTAGAACTAATGAAGAATTTAATATACAATCATTATCTAATTATTTTCGTTAAAAGTCATTACATTATATGACTAGTTTAATCATTAAAATAAGATTCTTGTCTTGAAAATGGCAACACTTTTGTCTTAATATAAATACTAAAAATTTTAATTACCTTATGATGCAAGTTGATTGAGTAAAATGTCATCAACCTGAATCTAATAATTTATAATATTTTATTATATTAAAATTGCATAAATTATTATTAGAAGGATTTAAATTGAATTATTAAGTTTTAGGAGGACTAAAAATGCAAACTTTCCATTTTAACCATTTCATTAATACAATTCATCATTTGGAAAAAAAAAATAGAAAACTAAAAAAAGTTAATGCTTTCATGGATTCTTAAGCTTATTAATATTTTAATTTCATCACAAGTCTTATTTTAAATTGATCCTTCAAACTTTTAAATGTTCTAATTTCACCCCAAATTATGAATATATGTTAATAACATTCCATTTTAATGAAATATTGTAAAAATGTTAATTGCCACATAATACTTATGTATATCATTTAATAATATTATGTAAGATAACTGATAAATTAAGGATGGAATGAAATGTTCGTAAGATTTTGAATCAATTTAGAACGAGTGTCATAATTTGGTGAAACTTGAAAAATTTAAAGTTTGGAGACCAATTCAAATTAATGATAGGCTGATAGTAGGACTTAATTGATATAATACTAATACTTTCGGGATGTTTAGTGTAGTTAACCCTTGAAGAAAAGATGATAGAAAAATGGGAAAAGTGCAAAACCAAACCTTGAATTTTTGAGCAGGGAACCTGGGGGAATTAGCAATGGCGAACCACGAAGCATCTTCATCCGTCGGGTAATGAGCCCTTCCTTGAACCACGATATGCGGCGTAAATGCGACGACGAGTTTCAACGCCACCACCGGCGCATCCAGCTGGTAATCCACCCTCGACAACAACAGCTCCACACCGGCGCCTTCGAACATCCCTGGGACGAGAACAACTCCACAAGCACCGGCCCGTCAGCACACAACAGCGGTTCCAGTGCATCAACAATCCCTCCATCGACTGATCCAGTCCTCAACGGTGAACACTTGCCTAAACAGTTGAAGAGACGACGCCCCATTGTCGACCGGCGTTGATGGTCGCCTCTTCCAGGGATGGTTTAATAAGCAAAAATATTTTTTTCCCCGATATATATGACACTCGTTAACTTGAAAATGTGTAATAATACATTGGGCTTTTTTGACCCCGGATGAATTAAATCGGCAATGTTGAAACGATACAACTTTAATGTGATTTTCCACTCAGCTATATTACAAACTGAATATATATTATGAATGGAACTTTGAGGAAAAAGAACATAAATATATAATGTAATAAGAGAAAAACCTTAATTCAATCTCTCGAGACCAATTGTCATCTATCTTCCACGAGGATTTACAATCTGCGAAAACACTGCACTTGTGGCGGCATCTTCGGCATCATCATCGGTGCCGGAATTCCCGCCATCTATCATGCTTACACTGTTATCGAACGGCTCCATCGGTGTCAACTGAATAGCTGGGATATGGTTTGTGCTGTTGTCATCTGGTTCCATTAGTTCTGATGAGGTCTCCTCCAGCTGAAGAGCATACTCAAGGTTCCATAAAACATCTCCCATCGATGGCCTGTCAACGCCGTACTCGGCAAGGCATTTCTCGGCGGTCTCTCCGTACTTCTTAAGAGAAGCTGGATTTACTTTCCCGACCAGATTCGAGTCCATGATTTGATCCAACATACCTTTCTTCTGCCAGTTCATTGCCCATTCTGCGATATTAACTTGTTCTCGGGGGAGAACCGGATTTAAAGCTGGCCTAGTGCAGAGAACTTCCATCAGGACCACTCCAAACGAGTAGACATCTGATTTTTCGGTGAGTTGCTGCCTTCTGAAATATTCAGGATCAAGGTAACCAAAGCTACCCTTAACAGCCGTACTCACATGTGTCTGATCTAATGCTGGACCGGTTTTGGAGAGACCGAAATCTGCTACTTTGGCTACAAAATTCTCGTCCAAGAGGATGTTCGTCGTCTTCACGTCTCGGTGAATAATACTTTGGGCTGCACCGGTGTGGAGATAATGAAGTCCCCTAGCAGCCCCAATGCATATTTCGAGTCGTTGCTTCCAGGACAGGGGTGGTAGATCTGTTCCATAAAGATGACTTCTAAGGGGTCCATTAGCCATATATTCATAAACAAGAATCATTTCGGATCTTTCATCGCAGTGCCCTATAAGAGAGACAAGATGGCGATGCCGAAGTTTCGATAACATTTCGATTTCAGTGCGGAATTCGGCAATGCCTTGTTCAGATCTGGGGTTACCTCTTTTCACAGCAACTTTAGTCCCGTCTTCAAGTGTTCCCTTGTAGACCCTTCCGAAACCACCAACTCCCAGTAGTAGGCTTTCATCGAACTTGTTCGTAGCATCAAGGATTTCTTGGAAGGAAAAGAACCGGCCGAGATTAGAGGAAGCCAACGAGATGCAGCTCGCTGTTCCACTCCTTTGTGATATCGTGGAATTCTTGGTCATCGTTAGAGAGTTCCCGTATAACGGCAATGGCAGCCATGAGTGTCCTTGCTGAGTAGTTTCCGACCTGCGAGCTGCAATGTAACAATAGCAGAATCCGACTAATGCCACTACAACTACAACACCAACAACACAACCGATTATTATCCCGATCTTGTTCTTTTTCGAGGATGATCTCAGAATGAGATCCTTAACCGAAGAAAACCCATCAAGGCTTCCAGCATCATTGCTGAGCTTAATAATCTCCAATCCGTTTATCGTTCCATTAGTGATATCTGCCATCGAATCAGGACCAATGCTAACGGTCAAAGTATCGGATTCCACCGAAGAATTAGAGATGAAGTCCTTATAATAAGGCACCTTTAGACCACCAGTCAATGTTGAGAGATCAAGACTTGCAACAGCAAGATCATCATTTATGTATAGATTGAAAACCATAGTGTTGAGAGATTGACTCACAATATCGCAAAAATGTGCCCGAATGAAGTACCTGAACTTCGGATCGACAGGGAAGACCCAAGTTACATTGAAGTTCATGCTAGCCACATTTGCATCTCCCATGACTTCAGCAGTGGCATAGACCGAATTCGGTGCTGTTTCCGGTGTAACCGAAACCGTGTATTTGATAGAAGACGGATTAACCGAAACATTCAAAGCAGAACTGTTTAGATGGAGATATTTCAAATCATTCTCCCATTTTCTCCCCAAAGTATCATTCTCAGCAGTGATCAACGGCCCTCCCATGTTCAACCGATAAACAGTCTCCATAGCGAATTCCGAAAGTCCACTAATAGGAGCAGACGGATTCAGACCTAAAGCCTGATCAGGCAGGACCACATCCGGGATCGAAACAACTTCGATTCCATTAACAAACGAAACCGAACCGTTTGAAGGAATGAAGGTGAGTGTCAAGGTATCCGAAATCACATTGATTGCATACTCCTTGAACAAAAAAGAACTATTATAGTTCTCAAAAGTGAAGTTGTCCAACAACACAAAATCATCAGCAACTACCGTTATCGGCGCAGACGTCAAGTTCTTCCCCGATTTCGGGTAGAAGTAAAGCCGGATCCAATGGCGGCCTTCTCGCTTGATATCAAACTCATAAGAAGCAATGCCGGAGAAAACTCGAGCCGATTGATAAATCGGAGACGGCAGACTCGAATTCAAACTAACAACAAAAGAATTTCCACTCTTCAATGAAAGAGAAGAATGGCCTGAATCTGGTACAAAAGTTCTACCCTGAAATGTTACATTTCTTGAAGAACCACAAGCAATTAAATAATTATCAGGTGGAGTAAACGACGCCTCAATTCTAAAACCCCAAAACAAAACCAAAACAAAATACATCAAATTCCATGGTTTCATGTCCATCTTTAAACTCTAATCCCAATCCAAAAATCCCTAAAAAACCCAGATTAAACTGTTATAGCAGAATGCAAAAATACATGAACTTTACTTTCAAAGATCAAAACTTTATCAATGGAATTACCTTGGAAATGAAGCTGAAACGGGGAAGAATCAGGTAATCCCTGAAATGGGTTTTTGAGTATTTTGTGGATTCAAAAGACAACAAAAAGAAAACCAGTTGAGATAACATGAATGTGAGCAAGAAAATTAAAAAAATAAGAGTAGCAGATGACCCAACTTTTCCAGGCTGTTCATTAGGCTGTCATTACAGAGAAAATTTAGAGGAGCCCACGGTTTATATATAAGTCAGTAGTGTTTCAAATTTTAATATTATAAATAAAATAAATTTAATAAATAAATTCAATAATAATAATTATAAAAAAATAAAAGCTCCGCCAGAGTCCTGTTGATGGAGATTAGGGTGTAGCTTTGGATTATGGTAGGTATAAATGCAACATGAAAAATAATTAGGATATTTAAAAATTTAAAGATTAATTTAAAATAAAAGTTATAATTTAAAAATAAGTATAATTAATTTAAAAATTAATTAAAAATTAAAATTTTTAATCAATTAATTTAATAAGATGAAGTATTAAATTCTTTAAATAAAGTTAAATAATTTGAATTATAATATTATAAATAAAAAATAAATTATATAAATTGGCCATATATTAAATTTCTATAAGACTCGATTCAAACTAATAGACCAATAAATCAATAAAATAATAATAAATTTGAATGGAAGATAATGGCTCAAACGATCAAAAGGGCCCCCACTTTTACGCGTCTTTGGAAGATCCCACGACAACCATGAGATTGTGTTGACGGCGGTTAAAGTTAACAGTCTTTTAGATGAGTGAAGTTGTAGGGACCGTTTGGCGCGTTCAACTTTTAATCATTCTCTTTTAACGGAATAAGGGGTAAAGAAAGGTAAAAATTCTCAATAGGTCCCTGTATTATGATGTGGAGTTTATTTTGACTATGTACTATCTATAAAGAGAAAATTGTTAATTCTATGTCATGTTTTTTGTGTGTAACATGTTTTTTTTTTCAAAATCATTTATAATTTAATCCTAATTGTTATATTTAATTCTAATTGTTGTATTAGAAAATCGGACACTTGTTATGAATAAAATAAAGAACTAGAATAGATGAATGAAGAGGAGAGAAAAAAGAGATATTATTGTATTCTCAAAATTGAGTTGTGTACAAAGCTTTCTCCAAAAGTCTATATTTATAGGCATAAGATGGAAACTCTAATTTCATGGGTATTAAACCCTAATTATAAAGCCCATTAAACATTCCTCTAATACATGGATATTCACCATAAATAAAATATTCTTAACACTCCCCCTTGAATATCCATGAAGATATTGTGCCTCGTTAAAACCTTACTAAGATAAAAACCCTGTGGGAAAAAAAATACTTAGTGAAGGAAAAAGAGTACACATATCTTTAATACACAAAATATGTTGCCTCATTAAAAACCTTTTCTAGGAAAACCCAATGGGACAAAACCTTGGATAAGAAAAAGAGTACAACGTGTATTTGACTCCCCCTCATAAATACATCAGACAAGATCTCCAATATTGTAAGTTAGTTTCTCAAATGGAGCAGTAGAGAGCGCCTTAGTAAATAGATCTGCCAAATTATCACATGAATGAATCTATTGCACATTAATGTCTCCATTCTTTTGTAGATCATGAGTGAAGAAGAATTTTGGTGAGATGTGTTTTGTTCTATCATCCTTTATATATCCTTCCTTAAGTTGAGCGATACATGTTGTATTATCCTCATATAAGACTGTTGGAGAGATTTTTCGAGAGAGTAAACCACAATTTTCTCGAATATGTTGGGTTACAGACCTTAACCACACACATTCACGACTAGCCTCATGGATAGCCAAAATCTCAACATGATTAGAAAAAGTGGCGGTAATAGTTTGTTTCATTGAACGCCAAGAAATTGTTGTACCACTGTATGTAAATACATAACCAGTTTGTGATCGAGCATTATGAGGATCAGACAAGTATCCTGTATCAGCAAAACCGACCAATTCGGTTTTGGATATATTGGGGGAAAATAATCCCATGTCTTTCGTACCTTGAAGATAACGAAATATATGTTTAACCCCATTCCAGTGTCTTCGGGTTGGGCATGAGCTAAATCTTGCCAACAAATTGACAACGAATAATATATCAGGTCGTGTATGACTAGAAAGATACATCAATGCACCAATAGTACTTAAGTATGGTACTTTTGGACCAAGAATGTCCTTATTCTTCTCTCGAGGACGGAATGGATCTTTGTTAACATCAAGTGACCTAACAACCATGGGGTTGCTCAACGGATGTGCGTTATGCATGTAAAACCTCTTTAGCATTTTTCAATGTATGTTGATTGATGCACAAGGATTCCATCCTTTAAGTGCTCAATATGTAAGCCAAGACAAAATCTTATTTTTCTGAGATCTTTCATTTCAAATTCTTTCTTTAAATATTCAACTGTCAATGAGATCTCTTCAGGAGTTCTAATGATATTCAAATCATCAACATACACGGCAATAATGACGAATCTGAAACTAAACCTCTTAATAAAAATGCACGGAGAAATTGAATCATTCTTATAGCCTTCCGCTAATAGGTACTCACTGAGGCGATTATACCACATACGCCTAGATTGTTTTAATCCATAAAGGGATCTATTCAATTTAATTGAATAATGTTCTTGAGAATTTGAATTGACTGCTTCAGGCAGTTTAAATCCTTCCGGAAGTTTCATATAAATATCATTATCAAGAGGCCCATATAGATAGGCTTTAACCACATCCATTAAGCGGAAATGGAGTCTTTCTTTTACTGCCAGATTAATTAAAAATCGAAAAGTGGTTGCATCCACCACTGGGGAATATGTTTCTTCATAATCAATTTTAGGTCTTTGTGAAAATCCTTGTACAACCAAACGAGCTTTATATCTCGCAATTTCCCCTTTTTTATTTTTCTTTCTCACAAAAACTCATTTATACCCCACGGGTTTTACACCTTCTGGTGTATGGACTACAGGCCCCAAAACTTCTTTTTGAAAGATATTTAAGTTCCGCTTCAATTGTCTCTTTCCATTTTGGCCAATCATCTCTTTTCTTACATTGTCCAATTGACAATGGTTCATGATCCACATTATCATTCAAAATCTCTAGTGTTATATTGCATGCAAAAATATTATCAACATTAATTTTATTTCGGTTCTATTTGTTACCAGACATGACATAATTTATAGAGATCTCATCATTATCAGGTACCTGAGTCACGTCTAATGTCTCTGTTGGAGACTTTTTAATCTCTTCTCGAGATATTTCATGATTCATTGACTCCACAATCGAACCATCACAAGATATAGCTCCTTTTCTTTTCCGTGGAATCTTATCTTTGGAACCTACTGGTCTACCACGCTTTAAGCGTGCGTTTGACTCATTAGCAACTAGAGTTTGTCCTTTAAGGACTTCAATATTAATCGGAGCATTCACAGCTGGAATATGTGACTTAGTCACTCTGTTAGGGTCAGCAAAAGCATCTGGCAATTGATTTGCTAATTTTTGCAAATGAATTATCCTTTGAACTTCTAGATCACATTATTGGGTACGTGGATCAAAGTGTGATAACGATAATTCATTCTAACTTATTTGGTTTCCTAGCTGTTTTTTTCTCCCTCTAATGTTGGGAAAACCGATTCATTAAAATGACAATCAGTAAATTAAGCTGTAAATAAATTCCCCGTTAAAGGCTCAAGATATTTAATTATCGAGGGAGATTCAAATCCGACATATATTCCCAACCTCCTTTGAGGATCCATCTTTATACGTTGTGGTGGAGCAATCGAAACATAAACCGCACACCCAAAAACTCTAAGATGGGAAATATTTGGTTCCTGACCAAAAACCATTTGTAATAGGGAGAAATTATTATAACTTATTAGCCTGATGCGAATCAGTGATGCTGCATGTAAAATTGCATATCCCCAAGCAGAAATTGGTAGTTTGGACTTCATCAATAACGGTCTTACAATTAATTGAAGTCGTTTGATAAATGATTCTGTAAGACCATTTTGTGTATGAACATGAGCTACAAGATGTTCAACACTAATTCCAATCGACATACAAAAATCATCAAAAGTCTTAGAAGTAAATTCACCAGCATTATCAAGACGAATTATCTTTATGGGAGAATCTAGAAAATGTGCTTGTAGTTTTATTAATTGAGCAAGTAACCTCACAAATGCTAAGTTGCGGGTTGATAACAAGGATACATTTGATCATCTAGTTGATACATCAATTAAAATCATAAAATATCTAAATGGTCCACAAGAAGGGTGTATGGGCCCATATATATCATCTTGTATCCGTTCCAGAAAGTTAATAGATTCATAATCTATTTTAGCTGGTGATGGTCGAGTAATTAATTTGTCTTGAGAGCAAGCATCACATAAAAGGGCATTACTTTGAAGAATCTCTTGGTTCTTCAATGAGTGACCACATGAATTCTCAATAATTCTTCGCATCATAGTCGATCCGGGATAGCCTAATCGGTCATGCCAAATAATAAAGTTATTAGTAAACTTATAGTTTACAATAACATGTGCTTCAATTGTACTGATTCTTGTGTAGTACAATCCGGATGACAATGCATGTAATTTTTCTAGCACTTTCCTATTGCCTTGAGTTACACTCGTAGTATAGAGATATTCAACATCCCCTTGACTTATACTCTCAATATGATATCCATTTTTTCGAATATCTTTGAAACTTAATAAGTTTTTTTCCGACTTTGGACGGTATAGCGCATCTTGAATATGGAATAAAGTTCCATTTGGCAATAACATATGCGCTTTTCCGGAGCCTTCTATGATATTAGCACTTTCTGATATAGTACTCACATTATTCCCTTGCATTGTTAAATGGAAAAAATTTTCTTATGCTTAAGTATTGTATGAGTACTTGCACTGTCCGCTAAGCATAAGTCATTACCATATTTTGCAGATTGTATTTGTGACGTAATCATATTCTTCAAAGAATAAATAAATTAATGTTACAAATAAATAATTAAATAAATAACATGAATAATTTTAATAAAGTAAACATAACATTTATTCTTAAAAAAAATCCATGATAAAAAGACAATAGTTTTCTAATAACATAAAGTAAATACGAAATTAATTAAAAAATATTTGTTGACACGAATTTTAAATAAACAATAGAATAATAATAATAAATAACAAAAAAACAAATAAAAAATAAAATAAAATAAAATAAAAATAGAAAATAGAAAACATGGGTTGTTGTTACCGTTTTTTGAGGGAGTGTTGAGAGTTTTGGTTGTTGAGGGGATTAGGTTGTTGTAGGTGAGATTCGTAGGAGAAAATCAAGGGATTTTGAGGAATTTGAAGTGATTTGGGTTTGTTTTGAATCTCTTTAAAAGGGACTCAATCAAACCGGTGGGGGGGGGGGAGTTTATCGATCAAAAGACTGGAATCGGCAGAGATATTGGAGAAAGCTAGAAGACTGATCGGAACAATCAAACATAGAGGAACGGTTGTATTAAGAAACATACAAAATAAACCACGATTCAATGGGGTTTCTCGCCTACGTAACCTGGCTCAAGCCATACGGGTTGGGGCTGCTGCTTCTCCATCCAAGTTGGCAAATTACCGACGGTACACAACTCTATCTGCTTCTTCTCTGCAATTAGCGAGACAACCATCTGCATACAAAGATGATGAGTGCGCTGACGTGGATTGGGATAAACTCGGATTTGCTCTGACACCAACGGATTACATATACGTGATGAGATGGTTACCAGGACGAAGAACGAACAATCCCGGTTGATGACTTGGTTGGTACCGATGAAGTTTTCTGCACTGGAACTGCAGTCGAAGTTGCTCCAGTAGGTAGCATTACACATCAGAACAAAAGGGTTCGGTAATTCACTGGGAAAAGAATCATTGGAAATCACGAAGGAGAAAAGCCATGACAATTTCTAATTCTCTCTTGTCCAGTAAATGCATTTGCTGTCATCAACCAAGTTTGAAACAAAAGATTAGAAATCAAGCATAATTTCTTGATTGTAGAAACCGATGAAGATGGAATCTCAGGATATCAAAGCCATAACAATTGAGATTAAATATTTCATGTAAGTTTCTATTCTTTAAAAACCAATTTTACTTTTTGTCTTTTAGTTAGTCTTATTTATTTATTTATTAATTGTCTAATTTGTATATTTATTTACTCTTAACCATGTAGTATATTTATTTAGGGTGATACTTAAATTTTACGTAGATTAATTAAATTAGAGCCTTTTTAGGGTTAGTCACTTTAATTAAATTAAAGCCTTTTTAGGGTTAGTCACTTTAATTAAAAATTAATTAAATAGAGAGGTAACTAGTAACAATGGTATTTGAATCTTATACCTCGGATACACTAAAAGGCTGTTGTTTTGACGTACCATGATGTTGGCCTAAAGAGTGTACCTTGGTATCGAATTCATGTGCTATTAAAAACCTAGAACTTGATAAAATAATTTAGGTTTAGAATTAAATAAAATTGATAGGTAAACAAATAGGGTTTTAATATTTAATTAATGGAGCCTTCCTAGGTTAGAACTTAAAATGGACAAGATAAATAAATAGTCATGCATTTAAACCTTTTGAGACGGAATTTATATTTCTTTAAATTTGGGTGAGATTTTCTATCTAGAGGACATCTTATTCAAGCCCACGTTTAAAAGGGATGTATTTTCTTAATCAAAAGGATATCCTCAATTCAAGCGATGTTTAATTAACAATGAAGAATTAAATTAATATCTATATTCAAAATACCAAAATGTCACGTGAAATTAATAAGGTACCAATTTTTGGGCGTTTGTAAGGGTCGTCCTTACACGTAACCGACTCCCGAACCCAAATATTTTTTAAATGAATCTCTGGTTTGTTTTATGGTGTCTGACCTACCAAAGTGGCTGGTGGCGACTCCAAATCATTTTTAAAAAAATTAAATAATAAGTTTTTTTTAAAATTTGGGTTTTTCAAGATTAAAAGCGATAAAATTCGTATTTTCTAAAACCAATTCGCCAGGCTATATTTTCCACACGCCTTCGGTTTTAAAACGGTCGCGACAGCTTGGCGACTCCGCTGGGGACTAAAAAAAATATTTTTTGTAAGGCCTAACTTTTTCAAAAATTTTATACGTGACATTTCGGTATTTTGAATATAAATATTAACTTTATTCTTTATTGTTGAATAAAGATCGTTTGAATGAGGGTAGCATTTTCATTTTTTGTGATATATCCTGTCATTCATGCATAAGCTCTCGACCCGAGCTTTGACCCTTAAGTGGGAGTTAGATATTATCCGATGTGATGCTTTCCAGCTCTGAGTTTCGGATTTTTATCTGCTTCTGGTATACTAACCTTACGCATCGTGGGGTCTTCACCTCCGTTGTAAGGGACCTATACCACCGAATCGATGTCTTATCATCGCAGTAGACGATAACGACAGTTAGGGAACCCAGTGTCTAGATCAAAAACCACATATATAGAGTAGAAACCTACCCCTTTTTGAGCCAGACAGGGACCACAAGATAAGGCGGTATGCTGCCGAAATGCCGCCAAAATTAGGATTTCTCTGTTAACATGCTCTCTGGTTATTTATATGCAATTTAACTTACTCTCTGGTTAATTTGTGCAACATAAATTGTTCTCTGGTTATTTTTCGCAAGTTAATTTATTTTTGTTCAGATTATTATTTCACCATACTAACACTTTTTGGTGGCGTGTGAGTGAGTTCATATAGCATGCATTAAAGATATCGATTCATGAGTTAATTGTATAGACAATGGTCATCAACTAAAGGGTTTGATATACAAGTGAAAGACAATATGCTAGGATGGATCATATTCGAGAAGACTTAGTACGCGGTCAGATTTGGTGTTCGTGAAGACTTAATGCAAGATCAGAGTTAATGTTCGAGGAGATCAAGTACCAGTAATACAAGGGTGTTTCAGAAGACTTCAAATATGGTGCATGTCTATCAAACTTAAAGGTAATTTAAGAATTCTTGGATGATAACACGAAGAGCTATCTTTAATGAAGATTCTTAGTTGCAGTCAGGAGGGTGATTACAACACCAACAGTTACGAGATTTTGCTACATTGTTTCAGTAAGTTAAGAGAACTAGACTTATATTGGGTTTAACAATTATTCAAGCATCAAGTCAGGTTCAGGGGCAAGTGTAGATACAAGTGAGGCGCGATAATCAGAAGGCGAAGATAGGAGATAGATATATGGAAGATAAATTAGGAGCATCCCAAGGGCATTTTTGATAAATGAATACTCGGATAGGAAAAGACAATTGCGAGCCTAAGATTGATGTTCAAATTTTATGGATGACGAGGATTATTGAAGAATGAAGCTGAAAAATAGAAGAGATTTAGAAAATACGACACGATAGACAGAAAATCAGTTTTCAAGTTTTGAGCCACCGTTTCAAGTGAAGAACAATTTGTTGAAAGCTAGATCGAGTTACTCACAAGGTTATGCAGATGAAGTTACTGATCAACTTCAGAATCAAGTACAAGAAATGTCAGATGTATGTAGATTTTGCTCGATAAAGCAGAAGACCCGTCAATAAATTGCCGAACCAGACTGAACGAGGTGATCAACCAAGAAGCTCGAGCCAGCTATCTATGAACAAATTGGCTTCTCCCTGTTTTTGGTCTTTTAGTTAAATGATTGTTGTCTAATGACTAGCTTTTGAAATCGATATCTTTTGCATTCATGCATTGCATCATTTAATTATTGCATTGCATTGTGTTTAAAATACTACTTTTAAAGTAGCATTGCATTTTATCATGAATAAATTAAATCATGTTAAGATTAAGAAATTTCAGAAAGTCATTGAGGATCACTTGGGTAGTATGAGAGATCAGACGGTCTCAGAATCAGACACCAATTTTCACATTGCTTGGAGTCTAGGAGATCGAGAAAGAAAGACATCCAGATGAAATGCAGATACGAGATATTGGTATGAAAATTTATCTCACACAAGGTTCAATTTGAAAGGTTCTTGTAAGAAAATGAAAAATGGAAAAAATAGAAGATAACAAAAAAAGAAAAATGCAAAAAGAAGTTGGGGCATCTATATAAAATCCAAAAGATCGTGTTTTGAGCTCTGAAGGCAGTAATAAAGTGTTCAATCATGGTGTTGACAAGTTGAGAAGACTTCGGACATTTGTTTACCCCAAGCGATGTAAATGGGGTAAATTATTTGAGTCATGAATTTACTTATGTCATTTTGAAAATAAAAACCAAGAAGATCAGACTAAACATGGGGAAACCAAGGGAGAAGTAACATTGATACTTCAAAAATCGAGAATTCAACATTGAAAAGAAGCAAGGGTTTATCTGTATTTTTGGACCATTACGAAGTAATACCCTGATCATCCCAGTTGCTTTTGCCCGCAAGCCTTGGAGATCCTTTGTAAGGGAAGCCATTTCAATTTATTTGCTCATAATGTTTTTTTCATATATATTTTTCTCAAGTGGCAAACATTATATTCTTTTATTCTTTGTTATGGGTTAGTTTCTGATCACCTATACATATATATATCACCACAGACTTCTTTTTTCAGGGCTTGAATACTAATTGCAGAATTGACCTTAAATCAAATTCGAAGATCAACTTCGATAATGTGATTCGTTTCCACTTTACTTAAGCCGAAAGGATGACATTAATGAGTGTTCAGGAATTAAGGAAATCCTAAATCCTAAATTTTGAGTGAATTTCCTCTCAAGCATTGTTGGTTAAGGTCTTTGAATGAAGTGATCACCCAAAATATCGTCCAACTGAAGTCTGCTTTTCTTTAAAGATATCCAAGTATGGGATGATATTTGGCATTCCTTGATTTCCCTTCTCAAGGAAAGAAAATAAGGAAAAATATCATTTGTTACCCCTTTTGAGTCCAACGTTATTTTTCTTTTGATTCAACCCAAACCAAGGATCACCCCTACACTGGGGGCAGAATAGGTGAAAATGTGTTCGAAAGCGAAATATACTTGGTTGTGATGCCTTGTGAATAAGTGGTAGAAAATAAAAGTGAAATACAAAATCAAGAAAAACTAGTCAAATTCAAATTGTTGACACAAAAGTTGAAGCATCGAAAAAGAAAAACGAACATAAAGTTCAGTGAAATATTTTAATGAGATGAACCACTGAAAAAAGAAGTGGTGAAAAGGAAATGACCTCTAGGGTGAAAATGCAAAAAAGGGTCAGTCTAGAGTGATCCGCAAAGATAAAGAGAAAAGTATTTCATCAGAGCATGTTCAGATCAGAGCGACAATGATCCTTGATTTTATCACCCTTGAATTATTTGAGCCTATATATCCTTTTTTGGTAGCCATAAACCATAGCCCACATTACAAGCCACAAAAGACCATTTTGACCATATACGGGTATTGGAACAAGGAGAGTTAGTCTTCAGAATATATCCCGTTTACCAGGGTTAACCTTTCTTCAAGGATTTTTTCGAGGTCAGAAAAGAGAGAAAATTGGGTATGGTGAGCTAGTGAGAAAAAGAGTGCCACCTAAACGGGGTAAAATTAGAAAAATGGGAATATTTCTCCTGAAAGTCTAATAAATTAGAAAATGGTCACATCAAAGTTGATCTTTGCAAATTTGTTCGAAGGCTTTGTTGCACTTGGTATTCAAAGGCTATTTTTTTGTTTTCCATGACAGTCAAAATTTTTCAATATTTTCAAAATACTATTGTGAGCATTTTTGCTTATCGTTTAACAAGCATCTTGCAGATAAATTGATTAGATACAAGAAAAGCAAGGGATTTCATGGGTATTACTATGATGTACTAACCCTTTAAGTGCAAACAGAGCAGAATGTGACCATAGTACTCGATTGTTGATGAAAATATGACGAGGAACAGTTAGAGCTTCAAATGTCAAAATATTTGAGCAAGAGCAACAAAAATAACGCAAGTAAACTTGGGGCAAAGAGAGAGCAATGACCATTATTTGGGGCAAAATATAGCCGAATCAATTCATCAACGTGTAGAAATTGTTACAATTTCGACATCACAAGACAAAGAATCTCTACGGGGTGAATATCAGAATGAGAAAACAGGACAATTATGCTCAAGTTCGAGTGGGGCAATGCTACAAAAGTGTGTCGGAAGAACATACTATCATGAGAAATTCGAAAACCGAAGTAATGAAAATGATGAATTCTTTCAGAGCAGACTGAGAATACAAGAGAAAAGATCATATGTTAAAGACGAGAACAAACGTCATTAAGATCATAGTAGACTTAATTTGTTGAAGAAAGAAAAAATCTAAAGTGAAAACCTCAAAAGACGCTTTAGAGTAAAGAGCAAAGACTTTGAAAATTGAACTTGAGTATGAAATAAATTCTCATATCAGTCAAAGAAGATATACCGAGAGATAAAGCAAGAAATTATGAGCTTTCCCTGAAGATGAAAGTTTACCCAAGTGGTCTTCAATTAACATTCATACATCATAATAGAAATATCTGCATTAGGAGCATATTAATAATGCATAATATTTCTGTTAAACAGGATTCAAGAGCCGATAAGAAATAATTCAAAGAAATCAATAACAACGAACATTATTGGTAGCCTTCTCGGTATGAGTCCTTATACAAACAGAAATTGACAACTTTCTCGGCGTGAGTCCCGATACAAACAGAAATTGGCAGCCTTTTCAGCGTAAGTCCCTATATAAACAGAAATTGGCAGCCTTCTCGGCGTGAGTCCTTACCTTGGCAGCCTCCTCGGCGTGAGTCCTTACCTTGGCAGCCTCCTCGGCGTGAGTCCTTACCTTGGCAGCCTTCTCGGCGTGAGTCCTTACCTTGGCAGCCTCTTTGGTGTGAGTCCTTACCTTGGCAGCCTCCTCGGCGTGAGTCCTTACCTTGGCAGCCTTCTCGGCATGAGTCCTTACCTTGGCAACCTCCTCGTCGTGAGTCCTTACCTTGGCAGCCTCCTCGGCGTGAGTCCTTACCTTGGCAACCTCCTCGGCGTGAGTCCTTACCTTGGCAGTCATCTCGGCGTGAGTCCTTATCTTGGGAACCTCCTCGACGTGAGTCCTTACCTTGGCAGCCTTCTCGACGTGAGTCCCAAAAGAAGTGGTGTATCATGAGGAATTTCATAATAAGAAGAACAACCTCAAGTTTCACCGCTTATATCTGGAGAATTTCGTAATAAGAAGAACAACTCTAGATCTCTCGGAGATGAGAAATTTCGTAATAAGAAGAACAACCTCAATTTCCACCACTTGATGAGTTTGGAGAATTTCGTAATAAGAAGAATAGCTCCAAATTCCACGAGATACGAGGAATTTTATAATAAGAAGAATAGCCTCGGATTTCACCATTTTTATTTAGAGAATTTCGTAATAAGAAAAATAGCTCCAGATCTCCCGGAGATGAGGCATTTCGTAATAAGAAGAACAACCTCAAGCTCCATCACTTGATAAGTCTAAAGAATTTTGTCTGAAGAATTTCGTAATAAGAAGAACAACTTCAGACCCTAGAGAATTTCGTAATAAGAAGAACAACTCCAAGTATTCCAGAGACGAGAGATTTCAGAACAAGAAGAACAACCTCGAGTTGCGTCACAAGGTTTCGCTTGAAGAATTTCGTAATAAGAAGAACAACTTCAAGCTTCGGCCAAGTGGCTTAATCAAAATTCGTGTTCTTCAGTCTTTGCCCATCTCCTGCTCTGTAACATTGAGCAAAGAGGGGCAGATGTTGACACAATTTTTAAATAAATAATAAAATAATAATAATAATAAATAACAAAAAAAACAAAAAAACAAATAAAAAATAAAATTAAAAAAATAGAAAATAGAAAACATGGGTTGTTGTTACCATTTTTTGAGGGAGTGTTGAGAGTTTTGGTTGTTGAGGGGATTAGGTTGTTGTAGGTGAGATTCGTAGGAGAAAATCAAGGTATTTTGAGAAATTTGAAGTGATTTGGGTTTGTTTTGAATCCCTTTAAAAGGGACTCAATCAAACCGGTGAGGGGGGAGTTTATCGATCAAAGGACTGGAATCGACAGAGATATTAGAGAAAGCTAGAAGACTGATCGGAGCAATCAAACATAGAGGAACGATTGTATTAAGAAACATACAAAACAAACCACGATTCAATGGGGTTTCTCGCCTACGCAACCTGGCTCAAGCCATACGGGTTGGGGCTGCTGCTTTTCCATCCAAGTTGGCAAATTACCGACGGTACACAGCTCCACCTGCTTCTTCTCTGCAATTAGCGAGACAACCATCTGCATACAGAGATGATGAGTGCGCTGACGTGGATTGGGATAAACTCGGATTTGGTCTGACACCAACGGATTACATGTACGTGATTAGATGGTTACCAGGACGAAGAACGAACAATCCTGGTTGATGACTTGGTTGGTACCGATGAAGTTTTCTGCACTGGAACTGCAGTCGGAGTTGCTCCAGTAGGTAGTATTACACATCAGAACAAAAGGGTTCGGTAATTCACTGGGAAAAGAATCATTGGAAATCACGAAGGAGAAAAGCCATGACAATTTCTAATTCTCTCTTATCCAGTGAATGCATTTGCTGTCATCAACCAAGTTTGAAACAAAAGATTAAAAATCAAGCATAATTTCTTGATTGTAGAAACCGATGAAGATGGAATCCCATGATATCAAAGCCATAACAATTGAGATTGAATATTTCATGTAAGTTTCTATTCTTTAAAAATAAATTTTACTTTTTGTCTTTTAGTTAGTCTTATTTATTTATTTATTAATTGTCTAATTTGTATATTTATTTACTCTTAACCATGTAGTATATTTATTCAGGGTGATACTTAAATTTTATGTAGATTAGTTAAATTAGAGCCTTTTTAGGGTTAGTCACTTTAATTAAAAATTAATTAAATAGGGAGATAATTAGTAACAATGGTATTTGAATCTTATATCTCGGATAAACTGAAAGGCTGGTGTTTTGATGTACCATGATATTGGCCTAAAGAGTGTACCTTGGTATCGAATTCATGTACTATTAAAAACCTAGAACTTGATAAAATAATTTAGGTTTAGAATTAAATAAAATTGGTAGGTAAACAAATAGTGTTTTAATATTTAATTAATGGAGCCTTCCTAGGTTAGAACTTAAAATGGATAAGATAAATAAATGATCATGCATTTAAACCTTTTGAGGCGGAATTTATATTTCTTTAAATTTGGGTGAGATATCCTATCTAGAGGACGTCTTATTCAAGCCCAAGTTTAAAAGAGATGTATTTTCTTAATCAAAAGGATATCCTCAATTCAAGCGATGTTTAATTAACAATGAAGAATTAAATTAATATCTATATTCAAAATATCAAAATGCCACGTGAAATTAATAAGGTACCAATTTTTGGGCGTTTATAAGGGTCGTCCTTACACGTAACCGACTCCCGAACTCAAATGTTTTTTAAACGAATCTTTGGTTTGTTTTATGGTGTCTGGCCTACCAAAGTGGCCGGTGTAGACTCCAAATCATTTTTTTAAAAAATTAAATAATAAGTTTTTTTAAAAAAATTTGGGGTTTTCAAGATTAAAAACGATAAAATTCGTATTTTCTAAAACCAATTCGCCAGGTTATATTTTCTACACTCCTTCGGTTTTAAAACGGTTGCGACAGTATCAAATATTTATCTTAGGGGATATGAAAAAATCATCAACTTCTATGTTTGTAATGCCATAATTGTCCCGGGTACTGCCGGAAATACCATATTCATCTTTGTGAAGGCCATAATCATCTTTGTCATCTATATAAACGAAATTTGTTTCAATTCTTTTTCCTTTACAACTTATTGATTGTTGGTAAAGGTACACAAGATGTTTTGGCGTACGGTAAGCACGGCCCAATGATTTATGCTACCACATCGATGACACGTAGATTCTCTTTTCTTGGATTGATCTTTTGTACCATTGTCATCCTTATTATTCTACTTGTGGTGGGTATAGTTACTTTTAAAACGATCACCTTGCCTATGTCCTAGACTGTGGCTATGACCACGCCCACGTCCATAGTTATGACCACGATTATGGGTGTAACCTTTATTCTTTCCGCTATATAATGTCGCATTCACTTCAGGGAATGGAACAGAGCCTGTTGGGTGATATTCATGATTTTTCATGAGCAACTCATTATTTTGCTCAGGCACAAGAAGACAAGAAATTAACTTAGAATATTTGTTAAAGCCTTTTTCATGATATTGTGTCTGAAGGACAACATTGTTGGCATAAAAAGTGGAGTATGTTTTTTTTCTAACATATCCTCATCAGTAATATTTTGACCACATAACTTCAATTGTAAAGTAATTCGAAACATAGCTGAGTTATACTCGCTTATTGATTTAAAATCTTGCAATCTCAGATGCAACCAATCGTATTGAGCTTTAGGCAAAATAATGGTTTTCTGATGGTCATATCGTTCCTTTAAATTATTCCAAAGAATAAGAGGATCTTTCACCGTTAAATATTCAAATTTCAACCCCTCATGGAGGTGACGGCGAAAAAGTATCATGGCTCTAGCCTTATTTTGTATAGATTCTGCATTCCCCTCTTTAATAGTATTTTCAGGCCATTTGCATCTAGATATATTTTAGCATCTAGGATCCAGGATAAATAATTCTTTCCGGAAATATCAAGAGCCGCAAACTCAATTTTTACAAGATTTGTCATTGATATGCTATAAAAGACAAATAAAAAAATTTAGATCAATTATATCTTAAATATATATATATATATATATATATATATACAAATAAAGATTTAATCCTCATACGCGACGTTGTTAAACCAATCCACAAGGTCCTTTAATAAAAGAACCTCCTTTGAGACCAGTAGCCTCGCAGAATGGGATATCCAGCCAATATACTCGAATTAAATAAACAAAACAAATAACATGTTAATTAACAAATATATATATATATATATAAATATTCATGGCATGAAATAAACATATAATAACATTAGACAAAACAAGAAAATATACATAAAAAAATATTAAACAAACTTTTTTTAATTATAATCACCATCGTATATATTATTTTTATAAATTAAAATATATAAGATGAAGAAAAAAAACATATCAGGTAAATCTTTGAAGAAACTTGTAATAAAAATCTTCTGAGCAAACTCGTGTTGATAACGTGTTATGAATAAAATAAAGAACTAGAATAGATGAATGAAGAGGAGAGAAAAGAGAGATATTATTGTATTCTCAAAATTGAGTTGTGTACAAAGCTTTCTCCAAAAGTCTATATTGATAGGCATAAGATGGAAACCCTAATTTCATGGGTATTAAACCCTAATTATAAAGCCCATTAAACCTTCCTCTAATACATGGATATTCACCATAAATAAAATATTCTTAACAACACTGACATATTATTTCTTATTTTGTGTCATTATTATT
The DNA here is from genome assembly GCA_035048815.1 of Abelmoschus esculentus. NCBI lineage: Eukaryota > Viridiplantae > Streptophyta > Magnoliopsida > Malvales > Malvaceae > Abelmoschus > Abelmoschus esculentus. The sequence goes on along the minus strand of JAUCBN010000007.1, from coordinate 10,543,243 downwards.
AGTAAGTATAACCGCAGCTTAATATACATGAAAAAAATTATCAATAATTTTCAATGACAATGAGAATAAAATAAAAGTTAAATAACCGAGTGAGTTGATCATGAATTGGATAGTATTCGATTTGTGCTCGTTAAAAAAATTTATTATTCGACTTGATATATTGTTCGTGTTCGATTCATACTCGTTAAAATATTTTATTGTTTAATTTAATTGGTTGCACGTTAAGTTCGTTAAGTTTGACTTGTAACTTGTAAAACTCACTAAAATATTTAACATATTTTTAACTAAAAGTAAAATTTAATAATACTATATATATAATATTAATATAAATTAATAAATTTAATCAAAATATAAAAAATATGTATAAAATATTTTTTTGACAAATGCTACTGAATTTTTATTAAGTCCATAGAAAATTATAATTACAATGTAATCAATAAGCAAAATAATTAGATTAAAAAACTCAAAAATTCTTATAACCCAAAAACAAAGAAAATTAAAATACCTATAAAAATAAAGATACCGATAAAATTCAGCAGCTTCCTGAATCTCCTTGTCTCTATCCAAACGAGACGCATAGTGAAAGACGGAGTTGTAGGCAATTCAAACTGTCGTGCAAAAAGTACCGCTACCCATGACTAATTTTATTGGCAAACAACCATCAACCGAGTGGGGATAAGCCTTTCCAAGTGACCACCAACAAAACAATAAATCAGAAAAACTAGCTTTGATTGAATCTTTGTGCGAACAACAACCGACCGCTAGGGTATGCTGCAACATGCCATAAAGACAGACGAATCAAACCCTAAAACAAAAATAAAAAAAATGTCACAATGACAGAGAAAAGCGTGCCACAAAGACAAAAAAAAGATCCTTATTAAAATAAAACAAGAAAAAGAAATAGATCCAGTGGTCGACAACCAGTACTAAAATTGATCATCCACCACCGATCAAAAGGAACGACCAAAACAAAAAACTAAAAAATATGAAATTTGAGAAAGAAGAACGGGGGCTAAAGGTTTGAGAAAGAATTAATTTAAATGTATAAAATATTTTTAAAATATAAGTTCGTGTATAAAACAAATTAAATAATTGAGAAATACGTATATAATACGTATATCGGTGGAGTTGAGACATTGACCGTCAATCACGTTGTGACCGTGAAACAAGGCGAGCGGCATGTGGACATTTGGTTGTTTCCTAAAGATTTGTTTTTAGTGTTTGCTTGTAACTAAATATTTTTTAACTTAAAATCAAATAATTTTATTAATAAACAAAAAAAATAACATAATCTTTTAAAAGTTTAAAAATTAAAAATATTTATATATATATATATAAATTATAAAAAATAATAAAAGACTACTCTGATCTGATTAGATATTTTCTCTTTATATTATAGTAATTAAATATTTTGTTATATATATTGTATTGTATTTATAGTATTTATTTCATATGATCATATTTAGTGTTGAATTAAGTCTAAGTAGTTGGTAAACTAAAGACATTTTACTTGCCTAAGATTTGTTTGTCTATACAGTTTATTTTATCGTTTAAATATAATAAAATACTATTATATAAAAATATTTATAATTTTTTCATAATTAAATTAAAATAATATCGTATTAAACAATAATTAAAACATATATTAATTTTTTTTTCATTTTCAAGATCAAATCAACGACAATTTAAAATATATTTAAGTGCATACTTGCTTTCTATTTCTCTAATCTCAAATTAATAAAAATAATATAAAAATTATTAAATTAAATTTTATTAATATTAAGTACATAGAACCATATGTTATTAAGTACATAGTTGTGCAAGTTAAATTAAATACATAATTTAACAAAAAAGAATCTTAACAAGAATTAATGATTAAAATTTAATATAAAATATAAAAAACCAATAAAATTTTTGGATCAAAGAGTAGTAATGGAAGTCTTATTTGAAGTTGTTGATCATCCGTTTCCTTTGCCTTTTCATCTCAACCAAGCTTTCCATTACAATTTCAGAAGCATTTTCCACAACATCAGACAAATTCCTATACAACATTGAAAAAAAAGTTAGTAAAAAGGTAATTTCCACACGTTGTAATTATGAAATTAAAATTAGTTTTAAAAATTAACGAGGTTGGTTTAAACGGATTTTAAATTTAAGATATTGTGTATGCAAAATATATCTACCGGATGACCCACTTACCTAAATCAAATCTTAAGACAAACCCTAAATTTTAAGTATAATATTCTTTAAATTCTAAATCCTATATTGAATTTTTAAATCCTAAATTAGACCCGCTTTTAGAAAACAAGTTTTCATTTAAGAATTAGATTTCGAGTTTTTATATGTACAGATAATATTTATATATTAACAAAATAAATTAAACCCTAATTTTCGGTCAAAGAGATGATATAATTATATAAGATTGACCCATCTTACCCTTTTGAAGAATCGAACGTGATCCCAACAGTATCCTTAGCCTCTTCGAGAGCCGATTCGAACCGTCGGAAATCCTTCACCGGAACATTTCCATTGTCGACTATACGAAGTTGCGAGGGTTTAACGTCGCAGAAGATCGGAATCACCTTCTTCTTCGACTCCGAAAATAGAGCCAATTCATGAAGGCAAAAGTAGGACTCGCAATAGTTGGGCGAGAAAACAGCAACACCAACTTTACAATTCCGTATCGCATTGTCGATGTTGTCGAACAGCTTATCCCCCGGTTTCATGTTCTTGTTGTCCAAGAAAGGTTGTACATTTCGTCGGGAAAGGTGGTCGTAAAGTAACGTCGCTATAGTTCTCTTGGTGTCAATGCCTCTATGGTTGATGAAAACGTCGCAAAAAGCTTTGGTTTTCGTCGCTAGCTGATCTTTTGCCAACATTTTCGTCGCTGTTTGGCGAGCAAGAAAGTTCCGTCGCAAGTTCATAATGACAGCTGATGAATAACGTTGTATATGCATGGTTTTGGATCAAACAAAAGGAAAATATACGAGAAACCCTAATTATCTTTCTCTCTGTGTTTAACTTTAAGAATGTTCGTTGTTAATTGTGTATACTTGTGAGTGTATATATATGTTTATATAGGAGAGTTAGATTGAATGATTCTAAGGTTTGATTTTGAATCTTGGTTTACAAGAATGTTTTACTTCTGTCGTTGAGATGAAAGAAAATAATGAAAAGATCGACAATTATAGTGACTAATTGGACAACTTGGAACCTTGACGAAATCTATGTCTTTGGACAAATTGGAAGGAATTTTCCATTGAACATTCAAACAAGTTAAAATTTGAAAACCCTTTTTCTAGTATATTTTGTTTAGACATGTGTGGTATTGGAATCATGAAAAAAGTGGTGGTTAATATGGTATTAGTAAATCTATATAATTACAATTTTAATATTAAAAACGAAGAAAATTGTATTGAAAAAGACCGTTTTTATAATAAATTTGTATAATTTAATTTAAATTATATTAATAAATCATGTACCTACGTTTAGACAAAAGAAATACTATATATTTAATATTATACATGGAAGTAAAACGCTGTGTCATATACGTGATGAAGGAAATGAAGCTAATGGTATCTGGTGCTTTGTCTAGTTTTGACTATTTGATCAAACAAAGGCACCAAGAGACCGAAAGAAAAACATTGCTAATCTTGAATTCTTCCTACTGAAGGAATTTATTTGTCAAATGGAAACTTCTCTCACTGTTTTCATAATTTGGGTATGGACAGACACCGACCAACACACTGAAAAATAAGTTGGATCAAATAGTTCGTATATTTGTGTCGTATTTATCTGTACAGTAATATTTATATCAAATTTATTCAGTTATTTTTTTATTTTTAATGATTATTCAATTAATTGGAACTATTTATATAACGATATAATAAAATAATGAAAATAGACAATCCACATTGTTATCAAACAATACAATATTGTTATTAAATTCTAACCTTTAACTCTAAAATAGACAAAATAGGAAACATAATCAAGAAGACAATATAAAAATAATAATAATTTCTAAATCCAAACTTGGTTATTCAATATTACTAGAAAACGCCCACAGAGCTACCAACTGCCATACTCAAGAAGATACTAGCAGCTAAAATCATCACACTTGAAGTAGTTACAGTGGCAAATGCCTTGGCCGGTGCCGGAGCCGGGTCCAAATCACTGGCCGGAGAGCCTATAGGTGTATCAGTTGGTTTCTGAGGATTTGTTGGTGATTTAGAAGGAATAGTATGTGGTGGAGCCGGTGGTTTCGAAGTTGGTGCCTCAGTAGGAGGCTTGAAAGAAGATGATGGAGTTGAAGCTTGGGGTGATGTTGAATGTGATGATGGAGATGGAGATGATGTTTTAGGAGGATGTGTTGGACCTGAATATGGTGCAGGTGATGTAGACGATTGTTTTGGAGGTTCAGCAACCGGCGACAAATGTTTAGGACTAGGAGTAGAGGTTGGCCCTGCAATCGGACCACGTTGATTGGGCGAGTGTGCGGACCATGGAGATGTAGGAGCCGATGCTGGCCCTGAAACCCGACCATGATGCTTGGGATGGTGTGCTGACCTCGGAGATATTCTTGATTCTTTAGGAGGTTCAGCTATAGGTGATGCATGTCTAGGAGACAAGGCTGGCCCTGAAACCCGACCATGATGCTTTGGAGAGTGAGTCGGCCCCAAAGATGGTCCAAGAGATGCAGACGATCGTTTAGGAGGCATGGATACAGGCGATGGAGATGTAGGAGCCAAGGCCGGTGCTACAGCAGAAGAACCATGATGCTTCGGAGATTTAGGTGGCCCCGATGGTCCATGCGATGCAGATGTAGCACTAGGAGCGAAGGCTGGCCCTGCAGCAACAATTGATCATAAAAGCTGAAATCACATCAGCAAAACACAAGAAAATGGTTATGAACACAATTGAATCGAGACTTACCGAGGTCACCATTGGCATGGAAACTTTGTCTACCATCCCACACATCGCCAGCAACAATGAAGTTCCAATAGGCATCAGAGCAAGAGAGAAGACAACCTATGAACACCAAAAAGCTGAGAAATTTTTGAGATTTCATATTGAAAGATATCTGTAATTTGCATACAGTTACATATATATAATGAGTGCATGGAAACACGTTTAGGGAATGAGACAATATGGGAAGAAAAGAAACTTCAAAGAAAGATCATTAAAATCATGGAAGTAAAAGGATCTTTGATTTCTGTTCATGAGAAAGAAAGAAAAGAATGTGGAAACTAACACTAAATTGCTAAACATTTGGAAAATAAAGGAGTGATTGATGAAGGAATAGTACAAATAAAAGGAATTATAAAACTTAACGAAATTAAAAGATTCAATTGCCTTTTTTTATAAACTTGTCATGTTTATTATATATGTTTAAAACAGTATGTCTTGGTACAATTAATGCAGATTACAGCTAACATAAATTTACAAGAAATAACATCAGAAGGATTAGGTAATTTTAAACACATACGCAGTGAAAGATTTAGCTAATCATATAGGAGTTCTTGGACTGGAAAACTTTGCTATTACTCTTGAATCCAATATCTTTAGTGCTTCCTTAGGTTTGATGCAAATGGGGGTTTTGTATTGGCTCAAAGAAGCTCCTCGGGACACAAAGTAATGCATCAGCTCCTCAAAACTTCCTTGTTTTACAACCCTAATCTCCAAAGCTGCAATTATGTTTTCCTTCCTATACATTCTATAGGTAAAATGCAGTGAATCTTCGATTTTAGAGCAACATTCTTCCATTACCTTTGGGTCAAGCTCTATGACATTGTTGCCTTCTCTAGCCTTAAGCTCCCAGAATATGACATAGTGGCCTGGTGTTGAAGATGTATCACCGTAGCTAGAGTACTCTGTCAAGATGAGTCCAAGCTGATCGAGAAGTGTCTTTGCTTCTGTCACAGCCTTAAAGAGATCTGCCTCGCTTGTTCTTTCCACATCAACACCTAGAGCAACATTTTCCCTACCTACAAATCTGAATTGGGGTGTATTGTTGTGGAAACCAGTCACCATAAGAATGTCTCCAACTCTATATCGATATAATCCTGAAAACATTAGCAAATTATCCAAGCGTAATATTGGCATTTGATTAAATTCGGATTATGATTTAGAAGTTGTGGGAAATTTTACCTATAGAACTTGTGACAAGTACTTCATAACATCGACCAGGCTTCACATTTACAAGATCAACAGGTTCAGTATCTTTATCGTTGCACTTCGTTTCTATAGATTCTTCCTCTATCGGAACGAATTCGTAATAAACTGCATCAGGAAGAAATGTGTACGACACATCTGAAGGTTTACATAGAGGTTCTAAGTTGATCCCGTTGACACCTTCCGAGCAAGCATAAAAAACTGACACTAAAGGGAGCCCTCCGCAGTAGAACTCAAGTTCTGTAGTGTATTGCATCATAGCACCTGCACATATGGTACCAATGTAGTTTGATTTAGGCCATAGCTTCCTGATTATTCCATCCCATGATTTACATCTACATATGTTTTCTATGGAGTTAGCCAAGCCTGAATTAGGCTTCATGATTGATGCTGCTGCATTTCGGCATCCTGAGTCAGTGATCCAATCACTTATTTGACCTGTTTTTATATTAGAACATACTTCTTGCCAGTTGTTTTCGAAAAACTTGATACTTCTGAGAACCGTAGATGCGAAGATCGAGCCGATCATGACAACCTCGTCTCGTTGTATTAAACCAAAAAGTAATTGACAGTACATGCTTTGCTTGGTGTCCGGGCAAACGATGGTTTCAATAGGGCTTGTGTAAAGCTTAGGCAAAACGGCTCGAAAGCTACTACCCTTGAATACACTTGTTGAGACCGCGCTTGCCTTGAGGCCAGAAGGAGTTTCAACCTCTGGTTTGGCAAACATAAGTTCCATTCTTTTACCGGCGTGGTTTATGTCACCAATGTGCCTGCAAATGGATAAGCCGAAGCAGTTAGTTTTAGGACTCTTCTATGCAGAACCATCAACAAAAAAAAGTTCGATGCTATACATGAATCGAAACATTAGTTATAAGATAGAAATGCATATATTTTAATCGTACCCCAAACCTAAGTAAACAAGCAAAGTCTTTATAGCAACTTTCCCCACCATCACTTGGAAGTTGGAACTCCTAACACACATCATGTAAGCATATATAGGCATCATCAATATTTCAAGCCACCAACATAACATATAACTCATCGGTGAATATGAGTCGGCAAATCGGTGGTTGATCGATGATTCTCCTATTCGATCATCGATAAAATATTAAACAACGAATTTTACAAGCATATGAAAGAACTCAGTAATATGCCATTTCCATATGAGATGGGATTCTTTACCTTATTATCAGAGACCAACGCAAGTTACCGAGCATTGTCATTCTGTTAGCACTTTCAGCTGTGACAGGTATCAACTTTGGCTGCCCACCGGAAGTCCCACTACTGCATTTAATCAAACGGATGATGGACTCACGAGCAGCGTGTTAAGAATTTGTATACGGAAAAATAATTAAAGTGATAACAACATAAAACAAGACAAGCAAAAAATCCGAGATTTAACATGGTTCACTTTGTCTATCTCTCATAAACGAGAGAAACAAATAATCCACTATCATGTAAAGAACACAAAGCTAAGAAATTAATCCATGCCTTAGATAGAACCCAATGAATGTTTCAGCAGAAAGAACGTCTGAAGATGCCTCCCCGTTAGCAATCCTATCAATGTAAGGCTTGATATCCTCATAAGCAACAATGGGTACATTCTTTTTGAACATTTTCTTGTCAGTTTGGCCATGGAGGAATCGGCTTAAATACTCTGTTTCTGCATTTCTGCTTAATATTTCACCCAACAACCGATCTTGGATTTGCTGAGCATTTGTGGTCATCTCCTCCAACGTTCCCAACACTGATTCAGACTCATTTGTTTCCATCATCAAACCTGAAACCGAGCTTTGATCTGAAAACTACGATCCTGGAAGCTCTCCTTTTGGCAAGGTGCTTGTAATTTTAATGATTCCACGTCCATATGATACAATCCTTTAAAGGCTTTGTATTCTCGGACGTAGCCCCTTAGGCCCAAGATTTACCCACCGCTCTAAAATTTAATTTAAATAATTATTAATTCAAATTAAATATTATAATATTATACTTTAAAATGATTTTTGATTGGCATAAAGATAATTTTCACCCTTAACATTTATATTTTTTTATCATTTTGGCCCTTATTTTTTTTAGGGATAAATTTAGTCCTTGATCTATGTTTTTTTAACAAATAACTCATTTTTTAACTATCATGATAACTGAACCGTTAAAAATTTAATAATGGCAATATATCATATATATATATATATATGTGATAATATATTTTAAATGACATAATCTAACGTATTAAATATATACATATATATATAGAATATAATTTTATTCCAGTATAAAATAGAAAAAAATTAAAATTTAAAAAATTAATTAAATACAAAACAAAAATTTACTAAATATTCTCAACCCTAACTAAACTAAAATGTCTTTATAAAACCCTAAAACTCATTTTTAGATTAAAACTAAAATACCTAAATTCTAAATTAAAATAATAAAAATCCAATTGATTATTATCAAAAAAAAAAATTTATCTTTGATTCACCGGTAACAAACTATACAAAGCATTTTCTTCTCAGATTATGTTCATACCTTTTTAGATAAAATTTTGATTTTACTATAGTTAAGGTTGAAAATGTTTAGTAGCCTTTTGTTTTAGATTTAATTAATTTTTAATAAATAAAAATAATAATTTTTAATATTTTATTTAAATTTTAATTGTTTTATATTTTTAGATTGGAATAAAACTATATCCCGCGTTTATGTATTTGATATACTAGATGTTATTAAAATATATTATTACGCATATATAACATGTTATCATTATTAAATATTTAACAGTTCAATTATCATGGTAGTTAAAAAATGAGTTATTTGTTAAAAAGATAAAGATCAAGGGCTAAATTTATCCCTAAAAAAGAATGAGGACTAAAATAACTAAAATTATAAACGTTAAGGATGAAAACTATCTTTATACCTTTTTGATTTTATTTAAAAAATTTAACGTTCATCAGCTAATTATTTACGAAGACATAACCAGTAACAACATTGATTATTATTCATAATTTTTCACTAAACGTATTGATTTAATGAAAGTTTATTAAAACTTGTAAAGAATAATTTTAAAATGCTAATGAGGAAAAAAAACTATTACGCTCGGCTCATCAAGAAGAGGCTCGACCATCCTCTTCTTCCATTAGCAAGCATCTAGAGCAAGCTTAGTTGATGATCTTATCGGCTCAGACAAGCAGCGAGTGAGCACAAACGGCTCATACTCTTTATCCCCATCAAGCTTCTGATCAACCACAGTTGCCGCAGACTCACCGCCGCCGGTTGCATCATCCGTAATAGTCTCCTCCGTAACCAAATGTGGATAAGCCGCCGGAGGTGGCGGATGTAACGAAACCGGAGGTTCATCTCCACCGTCCTTCTGCTTCACCAATGGCGGCTTGATGAAATCCCTGCTACACACCCATGTCTCCTTGGATACCTCCATTGACAGTTTCGGCTCACCCATCATTAAAAGTAAACAATCAGGCAATAAATGATTCTGACTTCCACTGTCCTTTGACTCATTTCCCGGGTCGGGTTCCATGGCTTCCGGACATTCAAGTTTGGATCTTTCTTGTTGTAGCTTCTCAGGATCATCAGGTGAAACTTGGGTTAAAGTTTCTTCCTTTACTGTTGTAATTTCCTGCTGGCCTTGTTCTTGTTCTTCATCTTCATTTACATGGTCTTGAGTTTCCCAACAAATCTTGTCAACAAAATCAGCCATTTTTACAGGATCAGATCTGCTTCTCATTAACAACAAAGCATTCTTTGGCGGACTAGCTGGATCTTCTTCAACATCCTCAAAAACATATCTCCTTTCATTACAACAACTGATCACAATCTCACCAGAACCAGATCTTACTCCTGTCTTGTCTTCTTTGCTGTCCCTCTGGTTATCCATGCAGGTAGATGACCTGCAGCTACAAAATGCCCGCAATGCTTGACAAATTGTCAATGGCAAATGCACCCATTTCATGCATTCTTGGACTGTACTGTTACATCCATTGTTAGATCTGCAAGCTCTCAACTTTTTCCCTTGCTTCTTCTTGCTCTTGTTGACTCTAACTTGACCTATACATGTAACCTTTGGGGAAGAAGGCTCAGGGTTTTCAAAACCAGGACCTTTCTTCTTGTTGCCATTACAGAACATTTGTGAAGCTTGCTGTTGACCAGTTTTCAAGCTGCTATTGTTTCTCACCATCAATCTCCTGCTAAAATACTGGCCTGATCCTGAAGTGAAACAAATGAAGAGATCACTTATACTGCTACTGCTGCAATGGGGTTTCTCTGAATCCATCCTATCTTGGTTTGTTTACTTCAAGAATAAATCTCCATAAAAGGAAAGAAATCAAAGATTGGATTTTTTTGGTCAATGAATGATATAAGGGGGAAAAAAGGGTTTTGTTTTGGTTGATGGTGAAGTGGTGGGGATGCAAAGATCTACATGTACGAGGAAGATTAATGGAAGAGAGAGAAGAAAAGGAAAGCATGTGAATGAAATCAAGAAAAGTTGAGGGGTTTAATGGCAAAAAGTTTATGAAATATAAGTTTTGTCTTTTGGCAAAATCTTTCTCTTTGTTACTTGCAGATTCCATGGGTCCATGGCCACTGGTGTTGCTGTTTTTTCCCCTTTATAAGCTCTCCATGAGGTGGAATGAAACTTGTTTAAATATATTTATTTTTTAAAGAAAATTTTAGAACAAGTAACGCCACGGTTGAATATTATTATTTTTAATGATTTTTAAAAATTGATTTGTTTTGATGCTCAATCATACAAGGGTTTAATCGGTTCATGTAATCCAGATGTGAAATCTAATAGCCTCTGAGATTCGAATTCAGAACAGAGAAAAATAATGTTTATAGCTTCAAATCCAGATCAACATGTCCTACTTTTCCACCTTTACAATTGGTCATGGACATTGTAGTTGCTATGTCAACTTGCACCATTGCTGGTGGTAAGAAGCTATAATAAGGTCGATACGACTGTTGTACTCCGCCAACTCCCGGCCGGACCATCAGATCTTCGAACCTTGCCTTTAACACAAGATTACACATGAGCAAATAAGATGAAACGAAAAACAGAGATGGTGTAATTTGTTGTTTGAGCTCACCTGATAAGCTAATGATTCAAGGTTGGGCAATTCACAATTGTAGTAGGGTAACATGGCTGAAGGGTGCTTGAATTTCGAGCTCGAACACATCGGTGTAGTTGTTGGAGGGGCTAATGTAAGAAAATCTCCATCAAAGACCCCATTCTGTTTGATGCTTTTCTTGGATTTTAATTCCATATTTGAGGTTGAACATGAAGGTCCTTCCCTGAAAAAAGATGCAAAAATAACACATAAAAAAGGGGCATAGAGAAAGGGAATGGTTTGAATCTTAAACCTCGATCGAACCTGAAACTTGGGGTGCCGGGTTTGAAATTGAACTTGCTACCATTGCTACTCGAAGCTGCTTCGACTTGTCCATTAATGGAATGAGCAATGGGAGGATATTTGCTGAAGATAGGGGGACCTGGAGCATTGTCTAGAGAAAAAGGATATGATCTCTTCATGCCTACCACCTACAATTTATTGTAACCAAATTTACATAACATCAAAGATGTCAAAGAGAAAGAATGACGCACTCCTAAGTGAACTCGAAACTTAGCTCAGTCAGTCGCTTTTTAAACGACAAATTTAAAGTTTGAATCTTAATGTGAAAGACGAGGTAGTCGAAGAACAGGCTTATTCAACACTACTTTTCAAGGATGAGTTTATCATAGGATCAATTGGTTCATCCCAACCACCTACAATCTATTGTAACCAAATTCACACACTGAGAAAGAATAATGCATTCCTAAGTGAATGCGAATCATAACTCAACTGGTTCTACATCACATGAACTAATTGCTCTTTGGGTCCATTTGGCTTAAGATTCAGACTATAATCATTAAAAATTTAACAACCAACAGCATAGTAGTAAAAGGAAAGAGATATTTGATTGGTAATTGAAGGGAAACTGAGCATTTATATACAAACCTTATCATCTTCAGGCAATACAGGTGCACAGTTTGCATAATAGCTTTGGTTTGAAGGGGGCTCCATTTGAAAATTCAGTACAGATGTTGATGAAGTTCTTGATGACAAATTCACCTGCATTAATCAATTCAAACGCCAATTCATTCCCTGTCAACAATGGCAGAAATGAACCAATTATAACAACACAGTAGCCAACATTCTTACCATTGAAGAAGGTGTTTGCTGAAATGTCTGTTGTGCTGCCCTCTGCATCAAGCCAGGCAAAGGCCAAATTGGTTCGGATTCATAAGGCAAACTCAGGTTTGTCCTGAAAGCCAAACCAGGATCCAACCCGGTACACTCTTTTTCAATGTTGTCATACTCATAATCACAAGAACCCCACAATTTATTTTGACCATTATGAACCACACTGCCATTGCAGGTCAATGGAACAGTGTTTACATCAGTATTCGTCTTGGGAAAAGGCGGTCTAAACATCGAATTCGAAGGGAGGAAACTCGGGATCGGCAAAGGAAAACACGATGCCGGTGCCGGTACCGATGACTTATGAGTAGCCCTTGGTGGTGAAACAACAACAGGTGATTGTGAACAAGGCAGAATTGAAGCATCGTTCTTTTGTTGTTCTTCAATCCTAATCTTCTCAAGTTGAGCAACACCAAGCCCTCTTTGTGGAACCTTTTTAGGCCTTTGTTTCTTTGAAAATCTACCAATGAAATTATTTCCAATTCCACCACCACCACTGTCACTATTACTATTACTATAAATCTGGGAAATTTGCTCTTCTTCAGCCATGTTTTCACAGGCTTCCATATATGTTCTAAACACACACAAACAGAAACACAAATTTTCCCGAGAAAATTATTGGTTCAGAGGAAAACCCAAGAATGTTAATAGTAAAACAGCATTTAAAGGAACACCCAGAGCTTAAGAACACTGGTCGAAGAGAGATATTTGAAAATCAAAACAAAATATATAATAAAAGGCTATAAGAAAAGAGTGAAAATCTAGAGAAAATATACAAAAAAAAAGAAAGCTAAAATCTCGTAGATAATGAAAGTCACTAGAACAAACCCTTGCAGTTAGCCAGGTTTTAAGCTAAGAAAGTGAGAAAAAAAATTTTGAAAAATAAAAGGCGATCACTATATCTGAGAGGTTTCAGATTTTCTCTCTAAACATCCGAGTTTGTCTGAGATGAAAATTCCCTGCGAGAAAGTTGTAAATTTGATCCTTGTTTTCGTGACATTCAACCCTATGCAAATCTTTAGCTTACTATAAATATATATTTTCTCTCTGCTTTCTCGCCCAAATCCTCGGTCCAACTCTTCCTCTATTCATTCCCAGGTCTCTTACACCCTCTCTGTCACCTGCCTTTCTTTTATTTTCTAAAAAAAATTATATTTTTATTCTAAACTCATATTATATCTGGTACTTAATTTAATTACTTCATATTAAATTGATTAAATATTTTTATCAACACGAATTTAACTATATAATAAATAATAAAATATAAATAATAATAAATAATTAATATGTAAATAAAAAAAATAAAAATTAAAAAAATCAAAAATCGTGAAATCTGAAAAACAAACGTGTGAGTGTCGGTTTTGAGGGATCTGTTGAGGATAAGATTAGGTGGTTTAGATTGAGATTTTATAGGGATTGAGTAAGTGTTTGAAAAATTAAATTGCTGAATCGAGTCCCTTTAAATAGGGATTCGTTCGGCAGTGAATGAGAAGGAAAATCGACTGTTTTTTGCGATTTGAGGGAAGATCAGAGTTCATCGGCAGTCAAGGGAACCATTGAAGGAGGCTTAAATCGGCAAGAAGCAATCAGATCGGTTCAGGTGAGTTTATAAGTCTCTTTTGAGTTTATTTGTAGTGATGGACTGATCTGGGTTGACATTGTTAGATTTAGGTGTTTATTTATGGTTTTAAGGCTTGAATAGGATAGGTTTTGAGGGGTCAAATGCTTAGATTTAGGTTTTTCGGTTATTTTCAGCGTAATTTTGGGCGTTTTGAGGGTTCCGGCGAGTTCGCCGACGTCGAAATTGATCACCGGTGTCGGGAACGTTTCGTCGCGGTGGCCAGAAAACCTGTCAAAAAAGGTTCAGGCGGCGGCGGATTCGAACTGACGGCGGCCTGTGCGGTGGTTGTGAGCCGTGTTCATCCGTGTTCATCGTGTTCATGATGAACACGGATGAACATCATCCAAAGAGGGTTGTTTTGATCCAATTTGTTCTTGAATTCTGGGTTGATGTTGTTTATTCAGAGAAAAACAAGGGGGCTGAGTCGGGCCGAGTTGGTCTCGGTCCAAATGGCCGAGCCAATTCGACACATAGGGTTTTTGTTAGGGAGTGAAACGGCGCCGTTTCAGGTAGCCGGGCACACGGGTCGGATCCGTGTTCAACCCGGATCCGCGTGTTTTATCTGATCTTAGGCAAATTACCTTTCTAGTCCCCCTAGATCTGGTATACCATTCGATTTAGTCCATAAAATTCCTGTTTAGACCCCTAAACCCTTAGATTTAATTCAATTAGGTCCTTAGGATCCCAATTAGGTCCTTAAAACTTTAGAACTAGTTCAATTAGGTCCCTAAGCTTCTAGATTAGACCCTTAGGATGAGAATTAATTTATTTTAGACTTTAATTAGGACTAAAAATTAATTTTAAAGACTTAAAATTTATTAATTAGGTTCTAATTTAGAATTTAATTTAATTTTTAAGATACTTTAAAATTATTTTAACCTAGTTAGATCTAATTTAGGATTAATTTGACCCCTAAGACTTAAAAATTAGACTTTAATTAGATTTAATTTGATTCTTAAAATTTTGGAAATAATTTTAATTAATTATTTTAATTAATTTTAATTAATTTCTAAAAAATCTTTAAAATTAACCCAACTTAATTAGGTCTAGCCTAGCCTTTAAGCCTTAAAGCATTCACCAAATTAGACTTTAATTAGGATTATTTAATTCTTAAATTTAGGAAATAATTTTAGTTAGTTATTTTAATTAATTTCTAAAAGATAAGATTTAAAATTAATTAGGTCTAATTAGCGCAAGTTTCACCAATTAAACTTTAATTAGGTTAATTTAAATTCTTAAAAATTAGAAATTATCTTAATTAAGTCTCTTAATTAATTTAAAATTTCTAAGATAAGATTTAAAAATAAACCTAATTGAATTTAATCCAACCCTTAGAGCTTAAAATTCACCAAGTTAGATTTAAATTAGATTTTAATTAAAGTTTGAAGTTAGGAAAATTTAATTAATTAATTTAATTAAAAACCCTAAACTTTAAAATTAATTTTACACTTAATTTAATCTAATCCATCTTTTGAGGTTTGAATTCTTATCCCTTTTACCTTTACCAATGTAAGTCCCTTTTGTACTCACTCATGATGACAATTTTTGATGTAATCTTGTACTCCCATGTTCTAATAAAAATATCAAATTCCTTTTATCTTGTTTATTTATTTTATTATGTTTTTGCATGGCATATTTTAGGAAGATAACCTAATAAACATTTTAGTTAATTAATTTAGAGCCCTCTAGGACTAGTCACTTTAATTAATTAATTAATTGAATTAGGGAGATAATTTAGTAACATAGCATTGGAATCTTATATCTCGGATACACTAAAGAGGTTGGTGTTTTGACGTACCATGATGCTGACCTAGAGAGTGTACCTTGCTATCGAATTCACGTGCTATTAAAACCTAGAATTTTGACAAAATAACTTAGGTTTAGAATTAAATAAAATTGATAGGTAAGCAACTAGCGACATTAGTAACTTAGGTTTTAAACATTTAATTAATGGAGCCTTTTTAGGATTAGAACTTAAAATGAACAAGATAAAAAAAAAACAGTCATGCATTTTACTTTCACCTTTTGAGGCGGAAGTTACATTCCTTTGAATTTGGGTGAGGTTTCCTATCTAGAGGACGTCTCGTTCAACTCAAGTTTAAAGGCGATGTAATTTCTAAATCAAAAGGATATCCCCGATTCAAATAATGTTCAGTTAACAATGGAAAATTAAATTAATATCTATCTTCAAAGTATCAATGCCACGTAATTTTTTCAAGGTACCAATATTTGGGCGTTTGAAAGGGTCGTCCTTACAAGTAAACGACTCCCGAACCCAAAAGTTTTTTTAACGAATCTCTGGTTTGTTTTATGGTGTCCGGCTTACCTAAGTGGCCGGTGGCAACTCCAAGTCATTTTTCAAATTAAATCATATATTTTTAATAAAATTTGAGTTTTTCAAGATTAAAATTGATAAAGTTTATATTTTTCGAAACCAATCGTCAAGTTATTTTTTTTTACACTTATTGCGTTTTTAAAAAGGTCGTGATAGCTTGGCGACTCCGCTGGGGACTTAAAAAAATTATTTTTTATGAGTCAGGCCTAACTTTTTTTTAAATTTTACATGGCATTTTGGTATTTTGAAGATAGATATTAATTTAATTTTTTATTGTTAAGTGAACATTATTTGAATGAGGATAACTTTTTACTTTTATGATATATCTTGTCATTCATGCATAAGCTCTCAACCCGAGCTTTCACCCTTAAGTGGGAGTTAGATATTATCCGACGTGATGCTCTCCAGCTCTGAGTTTCGGATTTTTATCTGCTTCCGGTATACTAACCTTATGCATCGTAGGGTCTTCACCTCCATTGTAAGGGACCTATACCACCGAATCGATGTCTTATCATCGCAGTAGGCGATAACGACAGTTCGGGAACCCAATGTCTAGACCAAAAACCGCATATAGAGTAGAAACCTACCCCTTCTAGAGCCAGACAAAAACCATAAGATTAGGCGGTATGCTGCCGAAATGCCGCCAAACTTAGGGTTTCTCTGTTAGCATGCTCTCTGGTTATTTTATGCAATTTAACCCGCTCTCTGGTTACTTTACGCAATTTAGCCTATTCTTTGGTTAACTTTATTTGTATTTTTAACTGCTCTATGGTTATTTTTCAGGCACTTTTATTATTTTATTTTATCTTTGTATTCGTCATACTAACATATTTTCTTTCTGTTTTCGTTTTTTATGCATTTTATATCTACTTGGCATATCATTTGCCTGGGTATTAATTCGGAAAACAGTAAAGTTAGAAGTATCCAAAAATGTCAGAAGGGATCATTATAGGGAAAGGTAATACGAAAGTTTGGACATGGTCAGAAGCAGTTCAGCATAAGAAAGGTGATAGCTTGCCGTTAGGAGGAGAAGCGTGGAAGACCAAGTATGAAGCAGCGCAACGTACTATCCAGAATCAGAGTTGGTCAACTTCAAAGGTCGGAAGCGTCGTATCTTATGTACAAACATTATCGAGAGAAGCTACAACTCTTCTGAAGCAGCCGAACATCGAGCAAGAGCATGGAGAAGTTATCGTACACCTGCTACATGAGTTGACCAATTTGGGGATTAGGGCTAACAGTTTTCTCTAAACTATCTTTAATTTATAGTGAATCCTTTTTGGACAAACGGATATTTTTAAGAAATTGTTTTCCGAATTTAACACCCTCTTGCATTCATGCATTATAAAGTAGATTTATATTTAGGTTGTTGATTTCTATTTTATTTTGTTTTTTCATCATCTTAACATGTTGATATTTTTGTATCACATCGCATAAAGGTATTGATCCAAAAGTGATTATCGAGATAGAAGGCGATCATAACAGTTAAAGAGATTTGTAGGTCGAAGACGAGGTTGAGTTAGAGCTTGAGAATGATGGACAATTTACCTGAAGATTACTCATTGGACTCCAGAGACGCTGAAATGCAAAAGTTAAAAAGACAGATGAGTGAGCTGAAGACCATGATGATAAACATGACTAAAGGGAAGAGGCACATGGAAAAAGAGCCGAAAAAGAATCGGTACACATACAAACCACCACTTATAATTGGTGTGAGCAAGCCAATCGAAAATGTACCAGACCTAAAACCCGAGAAAGTCACAGCGGTCCATGGAAAATCAAAAATAAAAGAAGTGTTCCACCCGATAAAGTTGGTCGAACATCTAGAACAAAGTTCAGGTTCCAAGATCCTTTTTCCTAGTTCTCAGAAGACAGAAAGTTGCAAGAATCGGTTTGACCCAATTCCCATTTCATACAAAGAATTATATCCTCAGTTGCTAGGAGCTCGGCTAATAACTCCTTATTTTAAATCACCATTACAACCTCCGTACCCGAAATGGTATGATGCCGATGCTCGTTGTGAATTTCATGATGGAGTACAAGGACACTTAATTGAAAATTGCATGGCTTTGAAACGTAAAGTTTAGGGTCTGTTGAAATGCGAGAAATTAAAGTTTGAAGAAAAGAGTCAGCCTCGTTCAGGGGGAAGACATGAAGTCCGAGATGAAAATATTTTGAAGAAACAACATCAGTCCGAGTACGAGGTTCAAGTAATTAGGTTGATGCAAGAGAGAGATAACTTGGAAGTAGAGTTACAAACCTTGCGATCAGATTACCAAGACCTCACTAAGGATGTTAAGAAGGAATGTGCAGAAAGTGAAGAAAAACAACGTGTCCAGCTACAGGGTTTAAGGATAAAATCATAAGAAACAGATGATGACATAAAAGTGGCAGCACGAGAGATAGCTCAAAAAATAGCAAGTCTAGCAGATATGGCGGCAGAATTGAGTCAAAACATCAATCCGGCGATAGATCACAATGAGAAGTTAGCAGGGTTCTTAGAGAAAGTTAAGAAATTAGGGGTTAAGACTCGCAAATATCTTTAATGTTTGATATTAGATGTAGCAAATCTTTTTACCTAAAATGAAAGTTATTCTACGATAATCACTCTTGGGATCAATACTTTATTGCATTCATGCATATGTTTATTTTATATCATACCATTATTATTTATCAACATTGCATTAGCATACATGAATCTAAGGTGGTTAAGGGTTCCGATGACAATTGCCATACATTAATAAAAGCTCAAGAATTAGACATCATGGATGAGAATATGAGAGAAGTTGCAAGTATCCAAGAAAGATTGCAAGAGCATATGACAAAGCCTCAACCAAAGGCAAACGATCAAATCTCGAAGTCATGTCTAACTATCTACCCGGGAGTATCAAGTTCGAGCATGAGTATGTTTTCCTTAGAACGTGTTGATCAATTCACAAATATGTGTACAGAGCTCCAGAAGAAAATTGAGGCAAGTAAAAAAGGAGTGGACTCCGAGTTTAGTGCAAGGGAGTTTTGTTTGGTCCCTGATTTGGTTATTCCACCAAAATTCAACATCCCTGTTTTTGAGAAGTATGATGGATCTAGTTATCCTAAAATTCACTTGATGATGTACTGTCGGAAAATGGAAGGATATCTAGATAATGACCAAATGATGATTCACTACTTTCATGATAGCTTGATTAGGCCTGCTACAACATGGTACAATAGACTGAGTCGAGAGCAGATTCGAACATGGGTTGATTTGGCGAAAGAATTCCTGGGGCAATACAGGTATTTCATAGACCTGGCTCCGGATCGTCGGACTTTACAGAATATGAGAATGAAAGATGATGAGAGATTTAAGGACTGTGCATTGAGATGGAGGATGCTAGCATCTCAGGTGCAACCACCCATGATAGAAGAGGAAATGTCTGAAATGTTTCATCAGACCTTGCTGTTTCCTTTCTTCGATAAAATGCTTACGAATTCAAGGGGCAACTTTAAGGATTTTATGGCCCTTGGTTGAGTAATAGAAGCTGCAATCCAACAAGGGAAAATTGAACTCAGGCTCAAAAGTTCCACAGAAGATAAGAAGCCGAAAGAGGTAAATGAGTATAATGTTCAAGGTTCCCGAAGTCGTAAAAGGAAAAGATCACCCAGTTCTTCAGGACGGCAACAAAAGATTCCCCGAAAAAATGCAGATTAGGAGATATTCGGAATGCCTATTGCCGATTTATTTCCTTATCTCGTTGAAGATCAATATATTACTCCCAAGCCAATGAAGAAAGCGCCAAGCCCTTTCGCTCAAAGCTATGATCCCAACAATGTTTGTGAGTTTCATATGAGATTGTTAGGTCATGCTACTAATAAATGTAGGTCTTTGCTGGAAGAAATCAAGAAACTGATTGATAAAAGAATTTTGACCAAGGAATTGGTGCAACAATGGAAAACCAAAGAAAATGTTCAAGATGATATGCTCGTTGAGGATTCAGAGCGTCAGGATTAGCTTTTCCAAGATGGTTTAGGGCTATGAAAAAATCTGTCTTGCTTATGTCTAAACGTCAAGAAAAAGGGTGTTTTGGGGATCGTTGCGGAGTAATGCCCTGAATCACCTCAGTTGCTTTTGCTTGCGAGCATTGGGTGTCTTTTGTAAGGGAGTTTTTTAATTCATTTGTCTATGATGCTTGTTCCATATGTGTTTTTCTCAAGCGACAAACATGTTATATTCTTTGATTCTTTATTTTTTTTCTTTCTCTTTGATTCTTTGTTGTGGGTTTATTTTTGAGCACCCATACATATATCATTGATTTCATTCTTTCAGGTATGGAATATCAAATTCGAAGATCAACTTCACAAATGTGAATCTTTTCTACTTTATTTAGGCCAAAAGGAAGACATTAATGAGTGTTCAGGAATCACATGAAAATCCTAGATAAATTTCGAGTGAGTTTTCTCTCAAGCATTGTTGAATAAAGTACTTGAATGAAGTGATAACTCAAAACTCTGTCCAACTGAAGTCTGCTTTTCTTTAAAGATATCCGAGTATGGGATGATATTTAGCATTCCTTGATCTCCCTTCTCAAAGAAAGAAAAATATCATTTGTTATCCCTTTTGAGCCTAACGTTATTTTTCTTTCAATTCAACCCAAATCAAGGATCACCCCTATGCTGGGGGCAAAAGAGGATGAAAATGTGTTTCAAAGTGAAATATGCTTGGTTGTGATGCCTTGTGAATCAGTGACAGAAAATAGAAGTGAAGTACAAAACCAAGAAAAAGAAGCCAAACTCAAATTGTTGGCACAAAAGAAACGAACATAAAGTTTAGTAAAATATTTTGATGAGATAAACCACTGGAAAAGAAGTGATGAAAAGGAAATGACCTCTAGGGTGAAAACCAAAAAAAAAGGTCAACCTAGAGTGATTCGAAAAGAAAAAGTATTTCATCAGAGCATATTCAGATCAGTGTGACAATGATCCTTGATTTTATCACCCTTGAATTATTTGAGCCTATATATCCTTTCTTTGGTAGCCATAAACCATAGCCCAGATTACAAGCCACAAAAGACCATTTTGACCATATACGGGTATTGGAACAGGGAGAGTTAGTCTTCAGAATATATCCCGCTTACCAGGGTTAACATTTCTTCAAGGATTTTTAGTCTTCTAATGCTTGATCGAGATCAGAAAAGAGAGGAAAATTGGGTATGGTGAGATAGTGAGAAAAAGAGTGTCACCTAAACAGGGTAGAATTAGAAAAATGAGAATGTTTCTCCTGAAAGTCTAATAAAGTAGAAAATGGTCACATCAGAGTTGATCTTTGCAAATTTGTTCGAAGGCTTTGTTGCACTTGATATTCAGAGGCCTAATTTTTTGTTTTTGTTTGCCATGACAATCAAAATTTTTCAATGTTTTCAAAATACTATTTTGAGCAATTTTGCTTATCGCTTAACGAGCATCTTGCAGATAAATTGATTAGATACAAAAAGTAAAGGATTTCATTGGAATTACTATGATGTAATTAATCATTTAAGCGCAGGCAGAACAAGAGATGAATGATGAATGGTATGACGAGGAACAAATGAAGCTTTGAAATGTCAAAATATCGAACAACGAAGATGACGCAAGTAACATGGGGCAATTACATACAGACTGTAGTCATTGCCGAGTTTCGTAGTTATAATGATGAATGTTAGTCCAGCTTGGTGAAAGTTCAGGGACTAGAAAAGGTTAGGGACCAGGAGAAAATTCAGGGACCTATGATATTTTGCACACCCTAACTGATGAAAGTGGGGCAAACTCAGCATGATAAAAGATCAGCAAAGCATTATTGCACGTGAGATTTCAAATCTAAGTGGACAATGGAGGTACAGAGTTCATGAACTTATTGCTTCGAGAAGCTGATAGCCCATGAAATGTGGGGCAGAATCCGAATTGATTGGGAAAATCAATGATGTTAACGTCAATATGAGAAATAGAGCTCAAAAAGATCAGATGTCGTCATGACAGAAGAAGGTTCAATGAAGAAGACCTGTGTACATTCAAGTGTCCCTTAATGATCACGGTTCATACATCATATGGTTAGGCATCCATAGGGTAAAACATGCTAACTCATGCATTCAAAACATTTTTGGTTAATTTTAACATGAATTTGCAAGATTGACAAAGCAATCCAGACCAGGATAAACAAAGATCTCAGAGAAAAGAAATTTGAAAATAAACATTTCAGAAGGCCGGCAGAGACCAATACAGATTTCTATTTGAGGAGAAAGATCTCAACAAAGAAGATAAAGTTAAGAAAGATTTCCCGCTTGAAGATGCGGATTTCAACAAAAATCTTTATTTACCAGATGTTTGAGGAAATTCAAATGAAAAGAACAACTTCAGATCCCAAGATTTGTTTGAAGGAATTCAACAAATAAGAAAGAATAACTTCAAACTTTAGAGGAGTTCAAATGAGAGGAACAACTCCAGATTCAATATGAAAATAAATTTCATGACTTGATACTAGTCTAAAGAATTTCGTAATAAGAAGAATAGCTTCAGACCCTTCAGTGGAGATAGAGAATTTCGTAATAAGAAGAACAACTTCATATTCCACTATTAAATCCTCCGGGTCATCAGTAAGTCCTCCGGGCATGATGTTAAATCCTCCGGGTCATCATTAAGTCCTTCGGGCATGATGTTAAGTCCTCTGGGCCATCACCTTCGGGAGTGATGATATTGTTTGCATAATCAAGGAGGCAATACGATCCTAAATCCTCTGGGTCATCATTAAGTACTCTGGGCATGATGTTAAGTCCTCCGGGCCATCACCTTTGGGATTGATGATATCGTTTGCACAATCAAGGAGGCAATACTATCCTAAATCCTCTGGGTCATCATTAAGTCCTCCGAGCATGATGTTAAATCCTTCGGGTCATCATTAAGTCCTCCGAGCATGATGTTAAGTTTGGAGAATTTCGTAATAAGAAGAACAGCTCCAAATTCCACGAAATGCGAGGAATTTCATAATAAGAAGAACAGCCTTGGATTTCGCCACCCTTATCTGGAGAATTTCATAATAAGAAGAACAACTTCAGATTTCCCGGAGATGAGAAATTTCAAAATGAGAAGAACAACCTCAAGCTCCATCATTTGACGAGTTTAAGGAATTCCGTCTGAAGAATTTCGAAATGAGAAGAACAGCCTCAGACCCTGGAGAATTTCATAATAAGAAGAATAGCTCCAGTTATACCAAAGATAAAGGAATTTCAGAAAGAAGAACAACCTCGAGTTGCGTCACAAGGTTTCGCTTGAAGAATTTCGTAATAAGAAGAACAGCTTCAAGCTTCAGGGCTCTTACAGAATTCGTGTTTTTCAGTCTTTGCCCATCTCCTGCTTCGCAGCATTGAGCAAAGAGGGGCAGTTGTCAACACGAATTTAACTATATAATAAATAATAAAATATAAATAATAATAAATAATTAATATGTAAATAAAAAATAAAAAATTAAAAAAATTAGAAATCGTGAAATCTGGAAAACAAACGTGTGAGTGTTGGTTTTGAGGGATCTGTTGAGGATAAGATTAGGTGGTTTAGATTGAGATTTTGTAGGGATTGAGTGTTTGAATGAAATTAAATTACTGAATCGAATCCCTTTCAATAGGGATTTGATCGGCAGTGAATGGGAAGGAAAATCGGCGGTTTTTTGCGATTTGAGGGGAGATCAGAGTTCATCGACAATCAAGGGAACAATTGAAGGAGGCTTAAATCGGCAAGAGGCAATCAGATCGGTTCAGGTGAGTTTATAAGTCTCTTTTGAGTTTGTTTGTAGTGATGGACTGATCTAGGTTGACATTGTTAGATTTAGGTGTTTATTTATGGCTTTAAGGCTTGAATAGGATAGGTTTTGAGGGGTCAAATGCTTAGATTTAGGTTTTTCGGTTATTTTCGACGTGATTCTGGGCGTTTTGAGGGTTCCGGCGAGTTCGTCGGCATCGGATTTGATCACCGGCGTCGGGAACGTTTCGTCGCGGTGGCCGAAAAACCTATCGGAGAGGGTTCAAGCGACGGCGGGTTTGATCTGACGGCGGCCTGCGCGGTGGTTGTGAGCCGTGTTCATCCGTGTTCATCGTGTTCATGATGAACACGGATGAACATCATCCAAAGAGGGTTGTTTTGATCCAATTTGTTCTTGAATTCTGGGTTGATGTTGTTTATTTCAGAGAAAAACAAGGGGGCTGAGTCGGGCCGAGTTGGTCTCGGTCCAAATGGCCGAGCCAATTCGACACATAGGGTTTTTGTTAGGGAGTGAAACGGCGCCGTTTCAGGTAGCCGGGCACACGGGTCGGATCCGTGTTCAACCCGGATCCGCGTGTTTTATCTGATCTTAGGCAAATTACCTTTCTAGTCCCCCTAGATCTGGTATACCATTCGATTTAGTCCATAAAATTCCTGTTTAGACCCCTAAACCCTTAGATTTAATTCAATTAGGTCCTTAGGATCCCAATTAGGTCCTTAAAACTTTAGAACTAGTTCAATTAGGTCCCTAAGCTTCTAGATTAGACCCTTAGGATGAGAATTAATTTATTTTAGACTTTAATTAGGACTAAAAATTAATTTTAAAGACTTAAAATTTATTAATTAGGTTCTAATTTAGAATTTAATTTAATTTTTAAGATACTTTAAAATTATTTTAACCTAGTTAGATCTAATTTAGGATTAATTTGACCCCTAAGACTTAAAAATTAGACTTTAATTAGATTTAATTTGATTCTTAAAATTTTGGAAATAATTTTAATTAATTATTTTAATTAATTTTAATTAATTTCTAAAAAATCTTTAAAATTAACCCAACTTAATTAGGTCTAGCCTAGCCTTTAAGCCTTAAAGCATTCACCAAATTAGACTTTAATTAGGATTATTTAATTCTTAAATTTAGGAAATAATTTTAGTTAGTTATTTTAATTAATTTCTAAAAGATAAGATTTAAAATTAATTAGGTCTAATTAGCGCAAGTTTCACCAATTAAACTTTAATTAGGTTAATTTAAATTCTTAAAAATTAGAAATTATCTTAATTAAGTCTCTTAATTAATTTAAAATTTCTAAGATAAGATTTAAAAATAAACCTAATTGAATTTAATCCAACCCTTAGAGCTTAAAATTCACCAAGTTAGATTTAAATTAGATTTTAATTAAAGTTTGAAGTTAGGAAAATTTAATTAATTAATTTAATTAAAAACCCTAAACTTTAAAATTAATTTTACACTTAATTTAATCTAATCCATCTTTTGAGGTTTGAATTCTTATCCCTTTTACCTTTACCAATGTAAGTCCCTTTTGTACTCACTCATGATGACAATTTTTGATGTAATCTTGTACTCCCATGTTCTAATAAAAATATCAAATTCCTTTTATCTTGTTTATTTATTTTATTATGTTTTTGCATGGCATATTTTAGGAAGATAACCTAATAAACATTTTAGTTAATTAATTTAGAGCCCTCTAGGACTAGTCACTTTAATTAATTAATTAATTGAATTAGGGAGATAATTTAGTAACATAGCATTGGAATCTTATATCTCGGATACACTAAAGAGGTTGGTGTTTTGACGTACCATGATGCTGACCTAGAGAGTGTACCTTGCTATCGAATTCACGTGCTATTAAAACCTAGAATTTTGACAAAATAACTTAGGTTTAGAATTAAATAAAATTGATAGGTAAGCAACTAGCGACATTAGTAACTTAGGTTTTAAACATTTAATTAATGGAGCCTTTTTAGGATTAGAACTTAAAATGAACAAGATAAAAAAAAAACAGTCATGCATTTTACTTTCACCTTTTGAGGCGGAAGTTACATTCCTTTGAATTTGGGTGAGGTTTCCTATCTAGAGGACGTCTCGTTCAACTCAAGTTTAAAGGCGATGTAATTTCTAAATCAAAAGGATATCCCCGATTCAAATAATGTTCAGTTAACAATGGAAAATTAAATTAATATCTATCTTCAAAGTATCAATGCCACGTAATTTTTTCAAGGTACCAATATTTGGGCGTTTGAAAGGGTCGTCCTTACAAGTAAACGACTCCCGAACCCAAGTCATTTTTCAAATTAAATCATATATTTTTAATAAAATTTGAGTTTTTCAAGATTAAAATTGATAAAGTTCATATTTTTCGAAACCAATTGTCATGTTATTTTTTTTACACTTATCGCGTTTTTAAAAAGGTCGCGACAATTTTAATTAAATTATCTCTAAAATTGAATCAAATAAAATATGTATAATAATAAATGTTATCTTAATTCGATAATCAACGAATGTAAATTAATAATCCAACAGACACAATTATTTCATTATTGAACAATTGATAGACCGATAAAACAAACTCACTTCAACCTTAATAAATTTAATAAAACCAACCACTTTATAAATTTAATAAATATTTTAAACTATAATTAAATTAATAAAAATTATATATTTTATCTGGATTTCTTTATCATAAATTATTATTTTAAAAAATACTATCTTTCTTATTAAACTTTTCATTAAACACCCTATGGTATGTTTTAGCTATATTTTCCCTTACCACTTCTAACTAAGAAACCAGCTTTCTGCCCATTGCCCAAGACTATCAGATTAAATATTCTTCATCTTTGTTTGGTTCACACTTTGAATGTTACAATTACAATCCTCGAATAGGAATAGGAATATATGTCGGTTGATGTGATTCGTCATCAGCATTGGAACCGCCCAAGAACTGGATTCAAATTAATATGAACTTGAAATAAATGACCAGGGGGTTAGTTTATTATAATTCAAATAGTAATTTAGGAGTTCAAATCAATTTATAAGCAGAGTTAAATCGAGGAAAACTTTTTTGAGTTAATTGATAGTATACATATTAATTTAAATTTAAATGTTTTTTATATCCTTATACGATATAATATATATATATATATATTCATTCTTTTATACGTGATATATATATTATCAGGCAAATTGATAAACTCGACTTAAACTTAAAAATTAACCAATTAATTATTACAATTGTAGGTTATTTTAATTTTTATTTTATAACTCAAACTTCATTTGAAATTTTTTAAGATGAGACGAGTTTATGAATTACGAAACAAGTCAAAATAAATCATATTTTTCATGTCGAGTCAAATAATTCAATTTTTTTAAATTGAGTCAAATTTTGGTCACTCCTATAAGCAAAGAGCAAATAAAATTTCTTATGTAATCCTTATCTAATCTAAATCGTAGATATATGATTTTAAAATAATTAAATTACTAAAATACCATATATGACTCGAATATAATATAAATATGACATGAAAGATAACGTCAAAGTTACATGTATAATATAAATCGATCACAATTAATTATCATAAAATTTTTAAAAATCAAAAAAAACTTTTATGATATAAAACATTATATTTACTATGATTATGCCATAACTATAGGAATCTAAACTGAATGTAAGTAACTAGAATTCATTTCAATACACTCAAATAATATCCATATGAACAAACTTTAAATATTCTATCAAAACCAAAGCTTGTATTAATATCTATATATACCTACCCATGCAACCCAACTATCAAACCCTAAGTTGAACCTTCAAATGGCTAAGTTCAATGTGCTCTTCTTGCTTTCCTTGCATCTGGTTTCGAGTTTTGCAACTCGTTCACTTCATTCGTTTTCGGTTCCGAATCAAGCATTTCAAGACGAAACGAAAATACGCCCGTCGTTTCACGAATTCAACTCTTTTTGTCGTTGATATTCACCACAATTGACGACAATAACATCTGTTATGAAATCGACCGAAAAACGAGAAATACATGAGAAAGGTCATGGATCCATCATGCAATTGGAAGGCGGAGAAAAGCGTACATTGATAGATGAAGGCAAGGAAGCCATTAAAGCTAGCATGACAAGGAATGCCGGAAATCCATTGGAATCAAAGAGAAAAAGTCCAGGTGGTCCTGATCCTCATCATCATTGATGATCCTACGTCTTATAACAACAGTTAATTACAATAGAAAGAGTTTACGTGGCTTGTAGGAGATGAATGTACGTTAAACTTTATTATTAATATGTATGAAAACACGAACAATCTAATGGGAATGAAACTTTTTATATAATATATTTACTAAATTTTAGTTATAATATTTTTTTACGACATTAATTTAAAAACAGACGCATAATTTTATGTTAATAGCGTAAGTTTTGTATGAAATTTTTAGTATTTACCATAATTTGAGAATCTGATCTCCAAGGTATTCTTAATAATAAAAATCAGAAAAAATAAAAATTTAAACATGGTTAATAGACATGAAATTTTTTATATAAATATAATTAGACAAATTATACAATTTTTGTAAGAGTAATAATTTATATATATAAATCGTGTAAAATATTTACGCGACTTTTTATATTTAAATAAAAAATTTTATTTAAAAAGTAAATAAATTTTAATTAAAAAATTCTAAATTATAAAATTATGAATCTTGCATTTTAAACTTCAAATTTATAATTCTAAAATTATAAATTAAATTTTATGTATTAAAATATTTATTTTATATAAATAGGAAGATTACAGGAAGAGATGTTGAAAGAATTCGATACGAGTTTCGACTCCTTTTAGGATTCAAATCGTTACATTCGTTAACCTGAAACCTTTTGAGGTTGGCGTTGGATGTGATCTTCCTTTTTATCGACTCATTGATCACATTGGGAAGAACAAATTCTTTGAGGTTATAGTTTCTTAATTAGATAATTGTTTTAATTTTTATTATTTTTAAAATGTTTTAATATTAAATAAATTTATCATATAATAATAGTTTCTAAAATCTATTACTATTATTATTTTCATATTTTTAATATCTTAAATTTTAATTCAACTTCCAAAATTTATAAAAGTGTACCAGATCTGCTGATCTCTATCCTTTTTGCTGACCTAACCGACCAATCGAATCAGTGTAATAAAAAAAAAAACGAAAACCTTGCTGAAGGCTGATAATTAAAAACAAATCGATCGCTCTACCAAAATGATTCCTTCAGTTTTTTAAATAGAACAAAAAATAGAATCTAACGTTATAAATTATATAAATTTAAAAATCATTTTGTAATATTTTTTATAATATTTAATTCAAAATAAATAATTAAAGTAATGGCTAAAATACTTATTAATGTTTTTAAGTTGCGGGTTTATAAAAATTATAAAAATTTTAATATACATTTTTTATATATTAAAATTTTTAATATATTTTTTTAAAAAATACATATATCAAAAATTTTATATTTTTTAAGGTAAATGACGTATACCGAAATTTTTATAATTTTTATAAGAAATTTGATATATATATTTTTCTTAAAAAATATAAAAAAATTTATATATATCAAAAAGTGTATCAAAATTCTTTCATATTTTATAAGAAAAAGACATAAAGATAATTTTAACCCTTAATGTTTATAATTTTTATCATTCTGACTCTTATTTTTTTTTTGGATAAATTTAGCCCTTTACCTATGTATTTTTGACAAATAGCTTATTTTTTAATCACTATGATAACTGCACCGTTAAAAATCTAACGATGATGACATGACAAATGTATATGATAATATATTTTAAATGACATGACATCTAACCTATCAAATACATATATGTATTATGAAATATAATTTTATTCCAATATAAAATATAAAACAATTAAAATTCGAATAAAATATTAAAAATTAATTAATTTTAAAATAAAAACTACTAAACTTTATCAACCCTAACTACGATAAAATCAAAATCATATCTTAAAAAAATATGAATTAATTAATTTTTAATATTTTATTTAAATTTTAATTATTTTATATTAGAATAAAATTATATTTTATATATATATATGTATTTGATAGGTTAAATGTCATGTTATTTAAAATATATTATCATATGCATATGGCATGTCATCATTATTAGATTTTTAACAGTCCAGTTATCACGGTGATTTAATAATAAGTTATTTGTCAAAAAGATATAGGTTAATGGTTAAATTTATCTAAAAAATAAGGACCAAAATGATAAAAATTATAAACGTTAAGGGTTAAAGTTATCTTTATGCTTAAGAAAAACAATATAACTTTTTTTTTTTACTGTAGCTAAAACTTTCCTAAATGGTAAGGTATTAATTTAAATCGAAGAATCAAATTAAGATATTTAATTAGACAAAATTAAGGTACCAAAATGTATCTTAACTATAATTTCCTTAACTTATGAGGTACTGATTTAAGTCGGATAATAAGTTAAGATATTAACCTAAAATTTTGTGTCTATTTTTTTAATTAACTACAGTAAGAATATAATTTTAGGTACATTTAAACTCTTAAGGAATCAAGCTTTTCTTTTTTTATTCCGAGATTGAAATCAAACTTTATACGAAATATCTCCCTGCAGTAAACCTGAAAAACAACAATGGCCGACACAAACTATATCAAAAGAAATAAACATATATTTCCATTAATTGCAAGTGCCGTTTGGATTATTATAATACCGGGGATTGAATTACTATAGTACACAAGCAGACTCGGCGTCTTCTATAGAAATGGACTTTCAAAACGACGGGACGACGCCGTACTCTGTTTCAGACATGAAAGTTGCTGCAAAAGCTGAAGTTGGAGAGTTAAGCATGGGGTCCAGGACGATATCGTTGTCGGTTTCAGTTCTTTTGACGAATCGGCCTTTGATTCTTGGCCTTGATTCGGCGTAAGCCTTACGGGAAGCGTATCGGATTGTTTTCTCGAATTTCCGGTTCTTTCTCTTCTCTCGGTACCTTAAAACTCGAGCCTCTCGGCCGATTCGGCATACTTGGGAAGCTAGGTTGATGGTCGGAGTTGACATGGGGACGTTTGGATCGGCCATGGTTGGAACTGTTCCCACTTCAAGTGACGAAGAAGAAACCTTAAAGTTTTATAAAATTTGGTCAAATTATGATTTTAGTACCTCTGTTATGAGTAATTTTGAAATTTAATCATATATTTTAATTTGTATCAGTACATAGTGAAGAATTAAATTAGTTTCGGATTAAAGGTGAGTCTGAATTCTAAAATTCAAGTTAGATTGGTGGAGTCGGTCAAAACCCGAACCATGTTCATCCCTACAACTAACTAATAAAATTATTAGAACAAAATATGCCAAAAAAAAGTGAAGGGTTAAATACCAAAATTCCATCTTAATAGAGGGATTAAAACGGTAATTAGACCCTTCATTTTTTAGAATCAGTTTTAGAAATCTGAAGGGAATTGAGCAGTTTATGTAATTGAAGAGAGTGGATTGAAGTGTTTACGCGATGCCCGAGAGACGACGGTGTTTGGTAGCTGAAAGCAGGGAGCTTCGATCCACGGTTGAAGTCGATTTCGAAACAATTCCCATCACCGGTCATCGGAACCGTTGCCGGTTTGGTTTGAACCGGAACTACGCTGTCCATTGCGACGTTATGTAACTGTTGAGACGAATTCTGGTCCCCGAAATCGATAAACGGATCCAATTCTGAAAAGAACGAATCCCCTGTTTTGATTTTATCAATTTCTTCCATTTCTTGTTTACAATTGGTGCCGTCATGATCCGTCGCCGGCACGAGGAAGCTGAAAGGGGAAGATTTGACGATGGAATCAGCCGAATCGAAGAAAGGCTCGACGGGGACACGTTCGTGGCGGCGAGCCAGAGGGTTAGCGGAATGGATGTCGGCGTCACAGGTTACGCAGAGTGCCGCCGCGTCGGCCTTGCAAGTGACGACTGCCGGTGCCTGCTCGCAGACTTCGCACATCCACACCCTCTCGTGGTTGGAATGGATCTTGGAATCGCAATTCAAGCAAAGGAACACCCAATCAGCTCGGCAGTAGATAACTGCCGTCGCTGATTTACATGAATCGCATGTCTTGGCGGCCATGACGACTGCGCCACCCCCCCATCCCCCTATCTCAATACCCATACTCGTAAATCGAATCGAATCAAAGCAAAACAACTGATTTTTTTTTTTAATTTCTTGGGATCAGACGTGGAGTATGGGGATGGTTCGATTTTGATTCTGGTTTTGAAAAGGATTTAGGTAATGTTAGCTAGTGAAGGAGGGGTACGTGGAATGATTCTTGGCCATAAAAATTAAGGTTTATATAAATAAATATATAAATTCTGGGATTTTAATAATGTCTTCGGTTCGAGTACTTGTCCTTTGTCTGTGCCGACTCGGCCCCAACCGGAAAAAGATGAATGCGACGGCCCTCTAGGGATGTAATTAACATAACCTTCGACGAACCGTTCGGATAATATTAATTTATATTTATTTATTATAAGTTAAAACAAAATAAATGAATAAAAATTTATTTATTCATTTCTCATATTTTTAATATTAACGGATGTATAAACTAAATTAAATAATAATAAAGTTTAAAGTTTAAATTTTAAAACTTAGAAATTTAAGGCCTAATGGTATAACTTTATCATGAAAAACTATATTTATAAATACTAAATAAACAGATATAAATATTTTTAAAAATAAATATTACTAACTGATTTAGTAAATTAAATCAATTGTTTATATTAATTCAAAATTATTTTTACATTATACACTTTTATAATATTATGTAACATTGTCATTTTAATAATTTAATTCTTATATTTATTTTTTGTCAGTATATACCATGCAAGTCAAATTTAAAATAATTAAATATATATGACTAACATATATGAAGTTATAATTACTCATTGACTAACACATATAAAGTTTAATCATTTTAATAAAGTTTTTTCCTTCCATTAATCATTATAATGTATGGTTAGAAACGAACTGAATTATAATTACTCATGGACTAACACATATGAAGGTATAAATAGGTGAAAATAATCAAAATAATTTATATTGGATGATTATAATATTTAAAAATTTAAATAAAATTATTAAAATTTAATTAGTTGATATATTAAATCTCTTAAGTAATATATTACAGAGTTATTATTATTATTTTTAAATATGTCTAAGAGAATTTGTCATTCTAATTAGATTCAATTAAATTCAATCTTTGTTTAAATTTTTATATTTTTACATAAAAGTAATTATATATTTAAATATAATATTTAAAATACTCTCTATACAAATCTCCATACGCAATTAATTTTGAAATTTCTCTCTCCTAAACTAAGGTAGCCTAGCCATGCTCCCTTGTCCCGTATTAAATACATGTTTTGTTAATAGTGGGAAAACGACAACAGCTCGTGTCTGCCCTCGGGACCAGCAGTTTAATGTGTTGCCTCTTCCGGTAAGGAAAAGCTTAGAATTGTCTATTTTTTTATTTTAAAGTTTAATTTTGACACATATGATAAAATACATATATTTAATATATTGAGTTTAATTAGAACAAGTGGATAATTTTTAAGGGTAAAATTTATAAATAATCACTAATTTTTGTTAAAAAAAATAAATCAATCATGTAGTTTTTAAATCCTTAAAACTATAAACGGAAGATCCTGCAAGAAACTCTATAGCAATTGCTGCCAGAGTCTGAAGGGCGCCAGAAGGATCCGACAGATGCGTTGGCAAACCGTGTCGCGTATTGAGAAATCACCATATAGTCCCTTAAGTTTTATAAATTCTAATTAAGCCCCTCAAAGCTTTTAAATATTTTAAATTACGCCCCTTAAAAATTGTTAATTTTATCATTATCTTCGGAAAATTTTAATTACAACCTCATATATTTTTGAAAAATTTTCATTAGGTCCCTTAAATTTTTTATTAAGCATACAATTCTTTTGAAAAGTTTAATTAGGTCCCAAACTTTCCACCAAGATAAAAAGATCAACCAGTGGTTTTAATATTGCATTTTCATTGTAAAAAAGACATACCGTACTTAAAATTATTGAAAATAACTTCTATTTATAATTATTGTTATTATGAAAAATGTTATAATACAAAGAATAGGATAATATAATTCTACACATTCATTTGCTAAAAGGTGTTTATTGCTACAAAATAAGGAGACTGGTAAATGGTAAATGGAGATCAAATCTATAAGTTGAGCAGGTGGACGCCTTCCCTGGTTTGCCCCATCAGTGACAAAACCGTGGCGGAGATATGTTTCGAGCTCAGCCCTGCCTCTTCGATCTGATCATTTTGAGATCCATGCTCAATGTATCTGTCTGGTAGTATCATTGGTCGCCACTGCACCAAGTAACATTGATTTTAGACATATAATCATACAGAAACTTCAACTCATTACTACTAGGCAAGTATCAATGTTAATGGATGAAAATGTTACCATAAGCTTGCCATCTAGTAGTCCATTCAGGCACAAGAAATGAGAAACGTGGGTGCTGAACCCTCCGATCGATCCTTCTTCGGCAGTGATCAGTATCTCATGTTCTTGAGCTAGCTGTCTTAGTAATTCTCCGTCGATTGGCTTGCAAAATCGTGCATCTGCCACCGTTGCAGAGACTCCGAGCATTTGTAGCTGCTCCGCTGCCTTCATGCAGCTTTGTACAATTGTTCCATACCCCAAAATTGCCACCCTACCACTGCCTTCTCTTAATACTCTCCCCTTTCCAATCTGAACATATTCGGAATTCAGGTTAAGAAATCCGAACATATGCTATGTGTACACAACAACTACAAAGATCTTATAGAATATAATTGATGTACCTCTAAAGGTGTTCCTTTGTTGTTTGGTGGGAGAATAGAACCAATGCCATTGCCCCTGGGGTACCTAAAGCAGCTAGGACGATCATCGATGGCAGCTGCCGTTGCCACCATGTTCATCAGCTCAGTCTCATCTGAAGGTGCCATCACCACCATATTTGGCAAACAAGCCATAAAAGTAGTGTCGAAGGCACCGCAATGGGTTGGTCCATCTGCACCAACCAGGCCAGCCCTGTCTATTGCAAACCTCACAGGTAGCTTTTGAAGATCAACATCATGAGCAACCTGCAAGACCAAAACTCAATGTCATTCATCAGATTTTGATCACCCGTAGGCTCAAAATTAGTTTAAAAGAAGATTTACCTGATCGAATCCTCTTTGTAGAAATGAAGAGTAAATGGCACAGAATGGTTTGAGCCCTTCACAAGCTAAACCAGCAGCAAAAGTAACGGCGTGTTGTTCGGCTATACCGACATCAAAACATCGATCTGGAAATCGTTTTTGGAATAAATTAAGCCCTGTTCCTCCTCCCATGGCCGCATGGATCCCCACTATTTTATCATCTTCTTCTGCTTCAGCTATTAAAGACTCTGCAAAGTACTGAGTATACGAACGTGTTCCTGACTTGCTCTTCATTTGCTTCCCGGACTTGGGATCGAATTTCACAACCCCTAGAGAAAGAAGAAAAATCTCTGATGACAGAACTCGGATGACACTCATTTTGAGTCGGAGTAAAATGGTGTTGAATAGTACTCACCATGCATTTTATCAGATGCAGTCTCAGCAGGAGCATAGCCTTTTCCCTTCTCGGTATTGACATGAATGAGTACAGGACCTGGGGCTGGCATTGACCTAACTTCATTCAACACATAAACAAGGTCTTCTACATTATGGCCGTCAACGGGACCAATGTAGTATAATCCCAGTTCTTCAAATAGGCTAGCCCCAGAACCACCGGCAGCTCCTCTCACATAGGAATCAAATTTGGCAGCAATTTCATGTGTTTGCCCTCCTATATGCTTCGTGACACCCTGCAAATTATGTCATCAATTTAAATAAACTAGTTTTTGCAGAGTTATCATAGGAATGTATGGGGTTCCAAGGGTTCAATTTTGACACCTTTGCAGCCTCACGTAGTTGGCGAAATTCCCTGCTCGAATGCAGCTTTGTTAGAGCTTTGCTAAGAGCTCCGACAGGAGGAGCCGGACCGTCAACTGTGGCCGTCGGCAATGAGACTTGTTTGTTATCGTTCAAGATGATGATGAGATTCAAGTCAAGATAACCAGCGTTGTTCATTGCTTCATATGCCATTCCGGCAGTCATTGCTCCGTCACCGATTACCGCAATTACATGATTGTTCTTACCTAACAAATCTCTTCCAACTGCCATCCCTGGAAAAAAAATGTAGTGTAACAGCCCACCATTAGTAGATGTTAATTTGCATTCTGCAGCCTGCAGAACATATGACAACGATAACTATTTTGATTGATATCTATGAACAAGTACCTAAACCAGCTGAAATGCTAGTAGAACTATGTCCAGCTCCAAAGGCATCATGAATGCTCTCTTCCCTTTTCGGAAACCCCGATAATCCGCATGTTTGTCGAATTGAATGCATTCTCGATCTTCTACCAGTTAAAATCTTATGCGGGTAGGACTGCAAACACCAAAATTCAGTAAGTAAACCACTCATAGATGGATTGAGCCAACTGTATGCAGCAACAGATAAGAAACTGTCATTACCTGATGACCAACATCCCAAATAATCTTATCCTCGGGAGTGTTGAAAACATGGTGAAGTGCCACCGTTAGCTCAGCCACCCCCAGGCTCGAACTCAGATGACCACCGGTCTTTGATACAGTGTAAACCAGCTCTTCTCGTAGTTCATCAGCTAACTTCCCGAGCTCCTATAGTTTCATTCACCAAATATATATGATCATTTCCTTTGCATATATATTTCTGCAATTACAAACTGTTGTGAATAGTGTAACAATTCATACCTGTATGGAAAGATTCTTCATATGAATGGGATGGTTTATGGTATCAAGAATTGGAGTGGATGGTTTTTCTCCTGAGAAATTGAGGAATCTCTTGATTTGTCTTGTCTGTTGAACTCCTTTGACCATCTTGTTCCTTTCTTTACTTGCATTCCCTGTCTCCATCTTGGCTACTGCAACTCCATTGATTCCACACTGCAATACATAATACCAACAATCAACACACAATGTGATCGATGAAAATCCTGAGAGAGAAAGTAATGAAAAGCTGGGATTTTTAATGTTCAACTTCAAACTTCAAAGACATACCTTGCGATGGAATGTTGAAGTTGAATTACTGTAACCATCTTGAGCCTGGTGAAAAGGAAGAAAACTAGTTCTGAGGAGGGAAGAAGCCATTGCAGAGTTGTGATTAAAAAACTTCGACGTTGCGAATGGAAGTTTTGTTGGTTTGGGTGGAAATATAGGTAAGGATTCGATGAAGATGGTGCCATGTGATGTGGGGATTTATAGGCTAAAGGATTCAACTTTACTTCCCCATCATTTTCCCGGAAAAAGTCTTTCACCGTATGGCTAGAATACATTCCTGCACGTGAATCACCTTGGAGATGATGGCCATGGCCTACCAGATAACCCCAGTCGTCATCCCTGCCCTATCATCCGCGTTAGCTTCTCAATAATTCATTCCATGATGTTTTAGAAAGTGTTTCGGATTTGTAGTAATCTCAAAGTATTAATATTTCTTTTTAATCTTATCCATTTAACTCGTAAATTTTAAATTATATTAATTTTATTTATTAATTGTCATAGATTAAAAAAATTATTATTATAAAATATTTTTATCGCGATAAATATTTTATTATAAATTAATATCTTTCAATAAGACGATGATAAGTTAATTTTGATGATATTACAGTGTTGATGTGATTTTTTAATATGCAATCTAAAAAATAATAATTATTTTTGGAGTTAAATAATAATTATTTTTGGAGTATTTATTTATACTATCACGTTATCAAAATTGATTTATTATCAACGTGATAAGATAATTAACGATAACGATCGATATAAAAAAATATCGACTATATATATAAAATTTAATGATTTTATCTAGGGGTGAGCATTCGGTTAATTCGATCAGTGATCGAACCGAATTAACCGAAAATTTTAAAATCTTAACCGTTAACCGAACCAAATTTTCTTTGACCGAATTAATCGAACCAAAATTATTTCAGTTATTAGACGAAATAACCGAATTAACCGAAATTTATTATAAATTTTGATTAAATTACATAATAGGTCACTAAATTAAATTAAAATAATTTTTTTGTCATTAAACTTTTATTTTATACAAATTTAATACAAAATTTAATAGTTATTTTATAATATAAAAAATTTAATAAATATTTTATAATATTTTAAAAGTTAAATGACTAAAAATAATTATATATAATATATAATATTTAATATATATAATTTCGGTTAATTCGGTTAATTTAAACCGAATTAACCGATAACTAAATTATCAAAAAAAAATAACCGTTAATCAAATTTATTAAAAATTAACCGACCGAATTAACCAAATAATTTCAATTCAGTCAATTAACCGAATTAATCGAACCGAATGTACACCTCTAATTTTATCGGTAAATAAATAAAGATTATGACTAATATAATTTAAGAGTTAAAAAATTAAATTTATAAAATTAAAAATAAAAGACAACATTACCGACTTAAAAAGATTATAAGTACTAAATTGATATAGTTAAAAAAATAACAATATTATTGTTTTATATTATTATAATTAAACTTTAAATATTTAATTTTGACTAGTTATTCTAGTCGGCAGATTCAAATAAAAAGATTATTTTAATTAAATCTTAAAAAATGTGATATAATTAATTCGATTTAATCGTGATTTTAATCCATTTGTATGCTGATTCAAAAGTAAAAGAAATGAATTAATAAAAAAGGAGTAGTAAATTATTAATTTATTAAAAAGCAATTAGAAATAAAACCCCACAAATTAATAATTCATTTATCTTTCCCTAGAATGCAATGCATGAAACATGCATGTACAGTACACTTATTTGACGTGCCCAAATCTGACACGTCACATCCCATCGACCCACTTTATATAATTCATTGATCTCAACCATCAGAATTTCAGCACTTTATTCTTAATGTTGTGACTTTTTGTGGACGGAAATAGAAATTTAGATCTAAAAATTATATTTCAAAGAATTTTATAAAAATATTTAAGTGAATGAAGTAAAAGGTGAGTGATTTATTAAATATTTTATTTTAAACAAAACATGGGTATAGCTTGACCGGTTCAAATATGATAAGACGCGTATTAAAAACATATTAATCGAATTTTATATTCATACGTTTAGGACGGAGTTAAAGAGGGGTGAAAAGGAGTAACCGTCTCTTAATCTCAATTTTTTTTTTATTTTTGTTCGTTTATTTAATTTTTTTAAAAAATATATTTTTTATGAATTTATCTCCCATAATTTTAAATATTTATGTTTGTCTCCTCAATTTTAAATATTAGATTCATCCCTGCCTACGTCTGATTTTAGTAGATAAATTTTTTAATAAAGATTTTCACGTATTCAAAGCCTCAAACTCATTTTACTTAAATAATATCAAACTGTTTAACATCTCGATTAATCTTGTTTATGATAAAATTATATTTTAATCATTTAAAATTATATAATTTATATTATTCTCTCTTTAAATTTATATATCTTTAAATAAATTTTTTAATAATAACATGGAGTTTCATTTGTATTATACATGTGAATCATGCACGTTTATTATTAATAGTATTTTTCGTAATCAAAATCAAAACGTATTTTGTCACCAGACCAATTATTAAATTTTAAACGTTATCTTTATGTTTATATAGTACAGCATGGTGGGCTCGATTGATAGTGCAACTTAGAGTTTTTGAAACAACTAAATTAAAATCTAATCATTTAGGGGGGCAAAACATAATTTTACCATTTTATAAAAAAAATTAAATTTAAATTGGAATGCAAACCGTCTATCTCTTTCTCATGCCTCTATTTATGCCTTCACTCTAAATTAGAGGGTTTAGGGTTTAGGGTTTTAGGTTAGGAATTTTACTTAGGGTTTAAAGAACTAGGGGTAGGGTGTATTTTTAGGGTATAGGGTTTAAGATTTAGGATATAGAAAATAAAAGTTAGGATTTAAAACTTAATTTTTTAATAAATTTTTAAAGGAAACATGAAAAGATAATGTAAAGGAGGCAAAATATTTTTACTCTTTAAATTGACCCCATATATTACAACGATTGGAGTAAAACCTTGATTGAATAATTGACTTCATATACATTTTCTTGCTGTAAGTTCAAAACCAGCAAAAAAATCACATTCACTGGCTAAAAGGACTTTCCAGCTAATGGCTAAAGAGACGGATGATTCGAATTCAATCCATGAAATCTAGTCCGTGGACGCCTCCCCGGGTTTGCCCCAGCAGTGAAAAAACCGTGGCGGCGATATGCTTCGAGCTCAGCCCCGCCTCTTCGATCTGATCATTCTGAGATCCATGCTCTATGTATCTATCTGGTAGTATCATTGGCCTCCACTGCACCAAGTCACATTCATTTTAGACTTATAATTACACTAGCTCTTCAAATAAGTATTAAGGTGAATGGATGCTAGTGTTACCTTTAGCTTTCCATCTAGTAGTCCATTCAAGCACAAGAAATGAGAAACGTGGGTGTTGAACCCTCCAATCGATCCTTCTTCAGCAGTGATCAGTAGCTCGTGTTCTCGAGCTAGCTGTCTTAGTAAATCTCTGTCCATTGGCTTACAAAACCGAGCATCCGCCACTGTTGCGGAGATACCATGCATTTGTAGCTGCTCTGCTGCTTTCATACAACTTTGTACAACTGTTCCATACCCCAAAATTGCCACCCTGCCACTTCCTTCTCTTAGTACTCTCCCCTTTCCAGTCTGAACATATTCGGAATTCAGGTTAAGAAATTCGAGCATATGCTATGTGTCTACAACAGCTACAAAGATCATATAGAACCGAGTTGATGTACCTCTAAAGGTGTTCCTTTGTTGTTTGGTGGAAGAATAGAACCAATGCCATTGTCCCTGGGGTACCTAAAGCAGCTAGGACGATCATCGATGGCGGCTGCCGTTGCCACCATGTTCATCGGCTCTGTCTCATCTGAAGGTGCCATCACCACCATATTTGGCAAACACGCCATAAAAGTAGTGTCAAAGGCACCGCAATGGGTTGGTCCATCTGCACCAACCAGGCCAGCCCTGTCTATTGCAAACCTCACAGGTAGCTTTTGAAGATCAACATCATGAGCAACCTGCAAGACCAAAATTCTATGTTATTCATCAGATTCTGATCACCCATAGCCTCAAAATTAGCTTCAAAATTGAATTACCTGATCGAATCCTCTTTGTAAAAATGAAGAGTAAATGGCACAGAATGGTTTGAGCCCTTCACAAGCTAAACCGGCAGCAAACGTAACAGCGTGTTGTTCTGCTATGCCGACATCGAAACATCGATCAGGGAATCGTTTTTGGAACAAATTAAGCCCTGCTCCTCCTCCCATGGCTGCATGGATCCCCACTATTTTATCACCTTCTTCTGCTTCAGCTATTAAAGACTCTGCAAAATACTGAGTATACGAATGTGTTCCCGACTCGCTCTTCATTTGCTTCCCAGACTTGGGATCAAATTTCACAACCCCTGCAACAAGAAGAAAAATCTACAATGACCCAACCGTTCATTTTTCTTAAAAGACTCGTGTTCGTTGCAATGTAAGTCGTTTCGAGTCTGCATAACAGAGTTGAATTAACAGAATTATACATACCATGCATTTTATCAGATGCAATCTCTGCAGGGGCATAACCTTTTCCCTTCTCTGTAATGACATGAATGAGAACAGGTCCTGGGGCTGGCATTGACCTAACTTCATTCAACACATAAACAAGGTCTTCTACATTATGACCATCAACTGGACCAATGTAGTATAATCCTAATTCTTCGAATAAGCTTGCTATGTGACCACCGGTAACTCCTGGCACATAGAATTCAAATTTGGCTTCGGTTTTGTGTGTTTTCCCTCCGATTTGCTTCATAATACCCAGCGAATTATGTCAAAACAACTTAGATTTGCTTGTTTTTGCAGAGTTATCACAGGGAAGTAATAGGTTGGAGAGTCTAATTTTGATACCTTTGAAGCCTCACGTAGTTGGCGAAGTTCCCTGCTCGAATGCAGCTTTGTTAGAGCTTTGCTCAGAGCTCCAACAGGGGGAGCCGGACCATCGACCGTGGCGGTCGGCAATGAGACTTGTTTATTATCGTTCAAGATGATTATGAGATTCGAGTCAAGATAACCAGCATTGTTCATTGCTTCATATGCCATTCCGGCAGTCATTGCTCCGTCCCCGATTACTGCAACCACATGATTGTTCTTCCCTAACAAATCTCTTCCAACTGACATCCCTGGAAGAAAAAAAAAATCAACACAACACCCCCACCATTAGCATCCGACATGATGAAAATCGATGACCAAAAACTTCGAACAAGTACCTAAACCAGCTGAAATGCTAGTAGAACTATGTCCAGCACCAAAGGCATCATGAGTACTCTCTTCCCTTTTCGGAAACCCTGATAGTCCGAATGTTTGTCGAATCGAATGCATCCTGGATCTTCTACCGGTTAAAATCTTGTGTGGCTAGGACTGCAAACACCAGAATTCAGTAACTAAATGGATCATATTTGGATCAAGCTAACGCCTAAGGTTAACTGTATGCAAAAGCATAGCAAGTAACAGAAATTGTCATTACCTGATGGCCAACATCCCAAATAATCTTATCCTGGGGACCGTCGAAAACGTGGTGCAGCGCCACCGTTAGCTCAGCCACCCCCAGGCTTGAACTCAGATGACCTCCGGTCTTGGACACCGTGTAAACCATCTCTTCTCGTAGCTCATCAGCTAACTTCCCCAGCTCCTGTATGGAAAGATTCTTCATATGAATGGGATGGTTTATGGTATCAAGAATTGGACTGTATGGTTTTTCTCCTGAGAAATTGAGGAATCTTTTGATTTGTCTTGTCTATTGACCTCCTTTGACCCCCGTGTTCCTTTCTTTCCTTGCATTCTCAATCTCCAACTGGGCTACGAATGAAACCTTGCGATGTAATTCTAAGGTTGAAGTTGACTTATATTTATATCCATGTTGATGTTGAGACTGACGAAGAGGATGGAAACTTGTTCCGAG
This sequence comes from Abelmoschus esculentus, assembly GCA_035048815.1. Classification (NCBI taxonomy): domain Eukaryota; kingdom Viridiplantae; phylum Streptophyta; class Magnoliopsida; order Malvales; family Malvaceae; genus Abelmoschus; species Abelmoschus esculentus. The sequence goes on along the minus strand of JAUCBN010000007.1, from coordinate 10,499,941 downwards.
AATGGAAGAAGCCATTGCCTTGTGATTGTGTTTGTTTGGGTGGAAAGATTTGTTATGACCGATGAAATCTGGGGAAAATGAGAGCCATGCAAGGGGGGGATTTATAGGTCAGAGGATTAAGTTTTATGTTTTAATGTTCTTAGTTATTAAGCGTAATGTTATCGAGAATAGTTAAATGATTGTTCTAATATTATTTATTAGGATATTATTTTTTAACTAAACTAAATTTAAAACTATCTATAAAAAAAATAAAAAAATCTTGGTCTTCACCTCCATATATCTTTGTTATTTTAGGGCGAGGTACCTTGATTAAAGTTAAATAATTTTATATTGATTTTTATTTATTTAGCAAGAATTTATATAATCATATAAATTTTTATGATCTACATAAGTTTTGATAAAAAATAATAAAAATTTAAATTTGATTTAAATTATTAGTTCATCTTTGTTTAGCATTTCCCTACGGCTATAACCTACCGTCTTACCCCCGTCCCCATCGTTGTGAGTGTCATCCGCGTCAGCTTGTCAAAATATGAATCTGAAATACTCTTAAAATATGTCACACAGATCACTTAGCTACGCTTTTTTTAGGAGAGAAAGTCACGATAGAATGTCGAGAAAATTAAAATATTAAAAAAATTATGAAGTATTTATATTTAAAATTAAGAGAGAAGGATTTAAGTCATCATAAAAGATCAAATTAAAATTTTAAAGAATTTAATTAATAATGTTTTAATTTTAATAACACATTGATGACCTGTGTATATAATAGATTGAGTTTTTATATTCTCTTACAACTATTTAATTTTTTATTGTTACGATTATTTTTATTATACGAAACTTCCTTGGATTATACTATAAATTTGAAATGGCTGGAAAGATTTGGCCATCTAACAAAGAAGATATCAAAGATTTGCTGAAAAAGCAGATATAGTTTCATGGAATCATCACTGACCAAAACAATGTCTTTTTAATTGAAAAATAAAAAGATTTTAATTGAACGAAAGAAAACAAAGAAAAAGATTAGGAAGAATAAGAGAGAATTATAAAGTAAATGTTTTTTCCCATTAATAATGGATGATAAAAGAACATTTTTATTTATAGTTGATTTTTTTCATTCAATGATATATTAATTAATTAATTTTTAAAATATTATATTTATCAAAGATCTTGTACTGTTTATTTTTATTAAACATATTCATACTCGCCAAATATGGTTAGTAATTTGTATGCGAACAAATAATTAAATAAATAAAATTAATATAATGATACATACAAAAGAGACGAGATTTAACGTGTTTTAATTTTTATTATTTTTATAAATGAAAATAAATAAATAAATAATAATGTAAAACACACACAAAAAAAATATACATTATTGTTGAAAGTAAACCTAGGAATAACAAATATCCAAAATATCGAATTATTAAGATTTGAAAATAATTATCTAATATTAAAATTTATATGAATCTAAAGTGTCATTGGATAAAAAGTTTAAAAGGTCAAATCAAAAATTTAGAAATTATAATTTTTAAGTTTTTAAATTTTTGAAAGAGTCCATTTTTTAAAAAAATAAATAGAAGGTAATTGTAGGAAAGTTGTGTCTCTTTGTCTAATTTAGAAGGAAAATTAGATAATTTTGATGATAATATAATAATTTTCGATGCTGATCATTCGTATACTTCAAAAAATTATATTATGAGATATTCTTATCACGTTATTTATAAGACCGACTAATAAAAAGCTTTTATTTAATTATTTTTTAACTCATTATTTTATCAAGTGAATTTTTATTTGATAAAAATTATTTTAAACTTGACTTAAAATAAATATTAGTGAAGATTTATAAAAATAATGAGATAAAAAAATAATTAAATTAAAAATATTTATTGATCGATCACATAGATGTAGTGGGAATGTCTATCATATAATTTTTGGTATATTTAATCCTTCTTAATTATTAAACTTGATGAATCAGCAAGTGACGTCCATCACGCCAAAAAGATGACATCACCTACAAAGAAAGAGGACATAAAGAAACATGTCTGAAATGACATGGCAAATGCCTAATCCACCAGTAATTATTCACTGCAACGGGTTGCACCGTACGATCACTTTCATCAAAGCACAAATCCCTCAAATCCACCACACCCTAAACCCATCAACGAATTACCCTCATCTTCATCCGTTGCTCCACTGAGTTTACCGTGAGCCAGACGTACATGATCCCTCCTCAAGAATCTCTTCTCATCCCAGGAGTCGCCAAAGTAGACTGGTCTACCCCCAAACTCGTTGGAATTTCCTCGTATTTTCTCAACTTTTTTCTTTTATTAATTGGAGTTTTACCGTTAAAATTCTAAAATAATTATAATCTGTACCGGTAATAGTAAGAACCTTTGTTGTTGTTTTCTCTATTTGTGTTGATTCTTGGTGTTTTAACTGGGAAATTATGGTTTTGAACTGTGAGTAGTGTGAATTTGAATTTTATAAAGATATGATTTAAAGCGGTGGTTTCTGGTTGAGTGTTGATTTGTTTTGGCTGTGCAGATCTGGGAAAAACAGGGTTTTGAATTTTTTGTACTCAGAGAATGCAAACTAGAGGGAAGAGGAGTTTGGAAGGAGATGAGAATCAGCAGCCCGGGCAAAAACGCCCCACTTTATCCTGGTATTTTCTCTTTTGTTTGCTTGGTTTTCTGGTACCATGATACTAGTTAGTCTAGACACCACACCAGGGCTTGATTTTTAGCCCATTGATGGTCTTGCGGCAAGTTCGTCTTTTGATTGTGTGATGCACTTGGGGAGTTTAAAACATTCTGTCCCTGTATGGGCTTAGCAATTTTCTCTGAAATTATATCTGTATGATATGCAGTGTAATTGTAGAAGCTCTCAAGGTGGACAGCTTGCAGAAACTCTGCTCATCTTTGGAACCCGTTCTTCGTAGAGTTGTAAGTTCTACATTAAATTGTCTAAATCTAAGCAAGTTAATGATATGGAAAATACTTAACTGAATTCCTTGGTGCAGCTATAATTGATGGCTTGTTCATGCACTTGTTCCTATCTATGGAGTTTGATAAATGATTGTTTATTTAGGGTTTTCATATCTTAAACACTCATGGCAAAGGGTTTTTGAGGTGTAGACTGTATACACTAGCATGCCTGCGTCCATGTAACATGGATGTTCACTATTTGTATTGTAATTTTGTTGGATGATTCTAAAATGACCCTTTTCTGTTGCATTTATGAGCGCAATTTAGAACAGTCTTTATTTTTGCATATTTCTAAGGTCTATTGCATAATCTATTACTTTTCCCTTTGGATTATATTCGTCCCCTTGTGTTTCCTTCTTATGTCTGCTTGACACTTTACAGGTAAGTGAAGAGGTGGAAAGAGCATTAGCAAGATTAGGCCCTCCTAGACTTGGTGGAAGGTAAAATATTTGTCAGATCATTTACGATTGTAAAGCCAATTATTCTCTATTCTAATGTCTTAATTTAATATATATTATATATACATCATTTCCTATGGACAATGATGCATGTTAAATGGTGTTGAATGCTTAGTGATTTTGGTTTGGTATGCCAATAGTAGACTTAATGTTCATTTCTAATACTTTTGGTTTCTAGGTCTTCTCCAAAACAAATTGAAGGTCCAAATGGAAGGAGCTTACAGCTCCACTTCAAGTCCAGGCTATCTCTTCCCCTTTTCACAGGAGGAAAGGTTGAAGGAGAGCATGGTGCTGCCATCCATGTTGTTCTAGTTGACAGTAAGAGGGGGCATGTTGTAACAACCGGACCTGAGGCCTCTGTTAAGCTAGATGTTGTTGTGCTTGAAGGTGATTTCAGCAATGAGAACGATGAAGATTGGACACAAGAAGAATTTGATAGCCATGTGGTAAAAGAGCGTGAAGGAAAAAGACCACTGCTGACTGGTGACTTGCAAGTGACCCTCAAAGAAGGGGTGGGGACACTAGGAGATCTCACTTTTACTGACAACTCAAGTTGGATAAGAAGCAGGAAATTTAGACTTGGCCTGAAGGTTGCTTCTGGATATTGTGAGGGTATACATATACGGGAAGCCAAGACTGAGGCTTTTATTGTCAGGGATCACAGAGGGGAATGTGAGTTCATACTTTATACTACATCTAATTTTTCATCTGTGGATTTGTAGATAATTTTTTCAATTGAGTTGCATGACAGTGTATAAGAAGCACTATCCACCTGCATTGAATGATGATGTATGGAGATTGGAAAAGATTGGGAAAGATGGGTCATTCCATAAGAAGCTTAACAGTAATGGAATATTCACAGTTGAAGACTTTTTGCGGCTTGCAGTCAGGGATCAGCAGAAGTTACGAAATGTGAGTTTGGATTTTGGTTACACAATCAAAATGCTACTACTTTTAACTTTTCTTGTGATATTTTTGTCTATATTTGTAGATTCTTGGAAGTGGCATGTCAAATAAGATGTGGGAAGCTCTCTTAGATCATGCAAAGACTTGTGTGCTGAGCGGAAAGTTTTATGTTTACTATACTGATGATACGAGAGATGGTGTTGTCTTCAATAACATCTATGAGTTGAGTGGCCTTATTTCTGGGGAGCAGTTTTTACCTGTTGATGCTCTATCTAATAGTCAAAAGGTGGGTAAGATATATGGTGTTATTATCAAATATTACCTAGGCCTTCCGTAATATTTTCGACTCGAATAAATAGTTACGGTACTTTAACAAAGAGAGCAAAATTTTCTGCAGGTTTATGTAGATACGCTGGTGAAAAAAGCCTATGACAATTGGAATCAAGTCATAGAGTATGATGGCAAGTCATTGATGAACGGGATGTCGAGTGCCCAGAATGAACTTCAGATGGGTGCGTTGAACTACCCTAATGCATTAGATCAACAGTTTCAGTTACCAAGGTTGCCAGATGCTGCTCCTACTGAGCATGTGCACTCAGGCCTACTAATTGGAGGTACGAATCAGAATATTAAGTAGTATAGATGATTAGAATACCCTTTAACTGAAATACTTAACATGTTCTTACTATCTTGTAGACCTCTCAGGTTTAGAACAAGTGAACAATGTTGTACGTTTCATCTGGCAACTACTGCCATTTGGTTAATTTCTTTCTTTGGTTACCACAGGGTTTAATGATAATCAGTCGACTCGATACACGGGACAATCTGAGCATGTGAATTCAAATTCTCGTAGTCAATTCGACAGCACTCAGTTTTTGCCATATGACCAACTGGTTAACAATCCGCATCAACCACAGAGCTCAAGAGCTGAAAACAATGGTGTTGGGCTTGCTCTTGGTCCTCCACAGTCATCTGCCTTGGGATTCCATAATGCTGGATCTTCCATACATCCATCGAATGTTCATCACTTCGATGATTGGATGAACAGGGATAGAGGAGTTGAGGACTTATTCTCTGAGGAAGAGATTCGCATGCGAAGTCATGATATGCTCGAGAACGAAGATATGCAGCAGTTTCTTCGCCTCTTCAGCATGGGAGGACACCATGCTTCTGTGTCAGAAGATGGGTTTGGATTCCCAAACTACATTCCATCCCCAATGATAAACTTTGTAGACGAAGACCGTTCACACCCTGGCAAAGCTGTTGTCGGGTGGCTAAAGATCAAAGCAGCAATGAGATGGGGTTTCTTTATCAGGAAGAGAGCTGCCGAGAGACGGGCACAGATAGTCGAGTTAGAGGAGGAAGAAGAAGAAGAATAGCCATACACAAGTCATATAAGCAGAGCAGCAAGCCTCACATTTCTTCCAATGGTTTTGGAAGTTGCTAACACCACCACCATTGGTTTCAACCCCCTGAAGAACCCTAATCTTACGATTTGAGCTTTGTCTTTGAGGTGCCAAATCTGCCTTTTTAAGTTCAAATGCCCCCTCCCTTGTTGACTGATTCTTCTAATGCATCACTCAGTGAATTTAAATTTTTGACCTAATATTTTATATAATTTCAATATAATATAATTAAATTTTAAATTAAAAGATTTAATAAATTTTAAATTTCGAGAGTACTTTTTATTAAAGAAACATGTTATTTTTCTTCTTTAACTGGTTGTGATAAATTCATTTATTTATCTCTTTAAACCTTAAGTTTATTGGGTCAAGTTTGAATAATGTTATTAGATTTTACTTATGTTTTAAAAAATAAGATAAAAGTTTTAATAAATTTAATAAGTAATAAATTGAGTCGAATAACAAGATTTTTTGATGAACATGAATAAAACAAAATTTTATCGAGATTAACGATTAATGATTTAAATCAAGTAATAAATATCTTTTAACGAACATAAATCAAACATTATTTAACTTGCGATCGAATTACTCGATAAACACCCATATAAATTTGACATTAATCATTTGTTCGGCAGCTGTTCATTTCATCCTTATCCCTTTCTACAATTATCCACCGACTTCAGTCCCATGATCTATTATAAATTTGACATTAAATTTATATTATTTTTTAAAATTTTTTATCTATTATAAAAATTTAATATTTTAATATTATAAATAAAATAATTAAATTAAAAAGGTTGTTATTTACCATCGTAATAATTTTTTATAATATTAAATCAAAATTATCCGATTAATAGATTGAATAAAAATAATTAAGTCAAAAATAAAATAAAAAATAATCAATTTCAAAAAGATATTATGACTAGTATATTTTATTTAAATTCATTTTCAATGTGGGTAAATTTTTATAGTGGTTGAGATTTGTGACTCCGTGTTGGCCCCATCATATAGTTTCCGACCTGACCCCATAAAGTGTCAACCAATATGACGATGAAGCATTAATTCAACACCACTGGCTACCACACACTCAAATTTTATATTTATTTTTAAAAAAAATACGAATTTAAATGATTTTTATTCTAGTTTTTGGGATAATCGAACTTAGAAATGCGGCACCAAACGCATTCAATCACTTTGCATGGATGGAACCAAGAAACAGACAGAACTTACTACACATTTTCCAGCTGGTTACAACACGAACCAGGAAACTTCAAAGTATAGGATCTATAATCTCAGCTTCAGCACCTATATAAACACTGCAACACCCACGATTCAAAAACAAGAGAAATCCCAGAAAGAAACATGAAGGTTTCTTTGCTAGTATCCATTCTGTTCGGCTTTGCTTTGGTTGCAGTAGCTGCCAACTTCAACCAAGAGATAGACATCACATGGGGAGATGGGCGGGGAAAGATTCTGGACAACGGACAGATCTTAACTCTCAGTCTAGACAAGTTCTCAGGCTCTGGTTTTCAGTCAAAAAAGGAATATCTATTCGGGAAGATTGATATGAACGTTAAGCTTGTTCCGGGGAACTCTGCCGGAACTGTTACTACTTATTATGTTAGTTGAACTTGAAATCCAACATTTATATGTTTTTTTTTTTTTGCAACTGAACGAATTCTGTGTTGATATGGTTTTGTTTATTCTGATGGCAGCTCCGTTCACAAGGGTCGACGTGGGATGAAATAGACTTCGAGTTCTTGGGGAACCTCACCGGAGAACCTTACACGGTTCACACGAATGTGTATTGCGGTGGGAAAGGTGACAGAGAGCAGCAGTTTCGTCTATGGTTCGATCCCACCAAGGATTTCCATACCTACTCTGTTCTTTGGAACCCTCGACGCATCATGTAAGTTAAAGCTCGATTCATTGTAAAGTTTTCCGGATTGTTTTCGGTGCTGAAGTGAGTCTCTTTTTGTGATTTTCGCAGTTTCTCTGTCGATGGCACACCCATCAGGGAGTTCAAGAACCTGGAGTCGATCGGCGTTCCATTCCCTAAGAACCAGGCGATGAGAGTGTACTCGAGTCTTTGGAACGCCGATGATTGGGCGACTCGCGGTGGTCTTATCAAGACAGACTGGAGCCAAGCTCCTTTCACGTCTGCTTACAGGAACTACAAGGCTGATGCTTGTGTCTGGTCTTCCGGCAAATCTTCATGTTCGTCTAGCTCTGCATGGCTATCTCAGGAGCTCGATATCAGTAGCCAGCAAAGGCTTAAATGGGTTCAGAAAAACTACATGATCTACAACTATTGCGCCGATGCCAAGCGGTTCCCTCAGGGTCTTCCCAAAGAATGCACTGCTCCTTGATCGCAGGGAGACTTGAATTTCTTGAAATAAACGTAGTTCAAAAATACTATATTGTATAATTCTTTTTGTTATACTATGCGTTTTACATATGTAACATAAGATGAATAATGTTTTTATTTCTGTAAAATTCGATTAAAATTTAATATTATATACGATTCTTTTAAATTAACTTTTTTACTTATAATATCGTAATCAAATATATGATCTTATTTATTTCATCTCATTAGATGTTGGTTCGATGAATTTGCGAAGAAGTCCTTATAGTAGGTGATATCTTACATTTTGGTCCCTCTATTGGAACGTAGATGATGATCTTTGCAGATACGCGTTGGCCCTTAAAGTTAGTTTTGACCTGACCCTAACCCTAACCCTCCCCTGTAACGTGTGAACCAATCTGGGAAGGACACATTCCTTAACGCCATTGGTTTTCTGGGATAATGGAATCTTGTGCTTTACTCATTCCTTAATTCCCAACCATATTTAACATCGGTATTTCTTTTTAACAAAAATAATATATTTTCAAACTGTATTTTATCATATATCTTTAATTCTAAAGATTTTATATTTTCTTCGATAAAACGATGTTGTTGTGGGTCATTTAGGATTAAAATAATAAAACTGAAATAATATCGTTTTAATTTAGTATTTATGTCATCACCATGTTAAAAAATTAATTATATATTATATAAATAATTAAAAATAAAATTTAATAACAAATTTAAATCAATTAAAATTTTGATATTTTAATGGTATCTCACATAATTTATGTCATCACCATTTCTCTTGTTCATACCCTTTGATTTTCATCTTCCAGGCTCCAGCTGTTTACCACTTTGATTCCTTAAACTCCCGACGGAACCACCCAGCACGAAACTTCCAAATACTTCTCACCCAATCCTCACCTATATATAAGGAGAATCCTACACCATTTCAGAACATCCATATTCGAGATAAAAAATGATGATGATCACATCTTCATTTGGCCTCATCATACTGTTCGTAAACTTTGCATTCGTTGCTTCAGCTGCAAACTTCTACCAAGACATAGATATTACATGGGGAGATGGGAGGGGAAAGATTCTCGACAACGGACAGCTATTAACTCTCAGCCTAGACAAATCATCTGGGTCTGGTTTTCAATCAAAAAATGAATTTCTCTTTGGGAAGATTGACATGAACATGAAGCTGGTTCCTGGAAACTCGGCGGGAACTGTCACAACGTATTATGTAAGTCGTAAAGGGAATAAAACTGTTCTTGCTTTGTTTTGCATCTAAAAGTGTTTGATTATCTGTGTCTGTCTGTCTGAACAGCTTCGTTCACAAGGGTCGACGTGGGATGAAATCGACTTCGAGTTCCTGGGGAATCTCAGCGGCGACCCGTACACGGTTCATACCAATGTGTACTGCGGGGGAAAAGGAGACAGAGAGCAGCAGTTTCACCTGTGGTTCGATCCAACCAAAGATTTCCACACGTACTCCATTCTTTGGAATCCTCGACGTATCATGTATGTTTACACTTACAGACTACAGACCCTTTTCTTGCAAAGTTGTTAGGACATTTCCGAGACCTAGACGAAGACATAATTAATTTAATATTTTATAACATCGTTAAGGTCATGTTCACAGCTTCTCCATCGATGGCACACCAATCAGAGAGTTCGAGAACCTTGAATCGATCGGCGTTCCGTTCCCGAAGAGCCAACCGATGAGAGTGTATTCGACTCTCTGGAACGCCGATGATTGGGCGACTCGCGGTGGTCTTATCAAGACAGACTGGAGCAAAGCTCCTTTCACTGCTTCTTACAGGAACTACAAAGCCGAAGATGCTTGTGTCTGGTCATCCGGCAAATCTTCTTGTTCGTCTAGCTCTGCATGGCTGTCGCAAGAACTCGATACCGCCGGCCAACAAAGACTGAAATGGGTTCAGAAAAACTACATGATCTACAACTATTGCGCCGATACCAAGCGGTTCTCTCAGGGACTTCCGAAAGAATGCACTGCTTCGGCTGAATAGTGTGAATCTTTGTTTGTTTAGCAACGCTTAAAAGGAATTTAGTTTTTTTAATGTCTTATTTTATGTTTTTTTTTTCAAACTTGTAACCAAAGATTGATTACAATTCTATATTTCGAATATTATATAGTATTACTTTTTCAAACGTGTTTAATTTTAGTTTCTATACCAATGAATTTAAGAGTCCTAACGATAAAGAGCGGTATATTTTAATTAGTAAGTCTTATAAACAAATTATAAATATATTTTTAATTTGGTCTCGAATCTCTTAAAAATATTATTTTTTATTAAATTAATTTTAACATAATCTCGTATTAAATTTTATCGTATTATTTTAAATAAATTTTTATAACCATATATATAGATGGTTCAAAGATTTTGAGAATCATTAAAAATTTAAAAACCCTATGCAATTTATATATTATTTAAATTTTTATTCAAAATAATATCTTAACAAAAAAAAATTATTAAATTATCTTCTTAGGTAACAATAATATATCCATATTATTATATATATTTGTATTTTTTATTTCTTAAATCCAGGTGATTATGGATTAATTTTATTATGCTCGTCTAAAACTTCCCCACTTCTCTCTTCTCGATGGTTTCACCCATTCCTATTGTTTTTAAAACTCTTCCTTTGACTGGTTGTACAATTAAATGACTCCGTGTGTAGCGTCAACAATATCCGGTACACCCCAACTGTTGACCTTTCCTTTCTCTCTTCTCCCGTAAGAAATTGAAATTTCCTACAGCCGTCACCTACTCACATTTAATTCTCAACCAGACAAGTTTAAAAGTAATTTTGGAGAGGTAAAGAGTCAAGACAATGAGTCAAAACGAATAATAACAACAATACCTGTGGCATGAAATGGTATAATAATTATCAACAGAAAAGAATCAACTTAACATCGAAAGTAAAGAAGATAACTAAATAAACGATAATTCTGATTAAGAAAACGACATTAAATATAAATCATGTAATAAATTCCTTAAGTATGTGTTGAACCCTACGTAGGCAAAGCCAAGCTGTGGACACACTGGAAAAAAAAAATCTTACGTAGGGACAAGATGACCGTACAAGTATGAACTGTTTATGGATTTTAATAATCTTGTAATTATTGTATCTAGAAGATGGATATTAAAACAGGCAAATAGTACACACATCGAGAATCCAATACCAATATTTGGGTCAAATAGTTATGGATAAGCCGAATTAGCGGCCCAACCCGGTTCTGTTTTCTTTAATATTTCTTTTTTAGATGATTTCAGTATTTGTGCGTGAGTCTCTTTAAATGTAAAATCAGACTACAACATTTGTAATTGAATTAAAATGTGAAATCAAAGAGGCTTTGAGATATGAATCGGATGAAATACAGAAGAGTTGAAGAAAAGGGTATAAAATCGAAGAATCAGGGGTTCAATAACTAAAAGAAACACGAGACAGTTGAAAATAGGTTGACAGAGCGGGGTTCACAGCTGCAAAGACAAGTCAATGTGGCTAAAGTCTTCTTCAACATCTTCAGTCCCATGGACCAAGAACCCATCCATTCTCTAGAATCATAAGTCACATCTCTCCTCACGTAGCTAATTTATCCAACAAACCACAAAAAAATTGTTTTAAAATATTATAAGTAATTTAAATTTTTAAATAATTAAAATTTATCATCTTTTAATTACGCTCTAAACATGTTGTACGATAGACTTGTCCACCTTCATTTTCCCGTTGAAAACGTGTTTGTCCAATGACGAAATTTTGTGAAAATTTTGAGATGATTAACTTTAAATATTTTTTAAAATATTTTTTTAATTTTAAAAAAAATTGATTTACATTTAAAAAATATGGATCACAAATATATTTGTTTTTTTAAATTTAAGAGAATAATATTCTCAAACCATATATAGTATAAATTTATTTGTCTCAAAATTAATGTCTTTGTACCTCTCTCCTATGTTTTGAGAAAATATATCAAGTGAATTAGAGTCACTGTTCAACTTTTAAAAAGAGAAAAGACTGACGAAAACAGTGATCTAAACACCAACCGAACACAAATTGTATCAGTATTTCATTGATCACAATCATAAATATAAGAACACCGATCGAACACAAATTGTATCAGTATTTCATTTATTACAATTATAAATATAAGAATACCGATCGAACACAAATTTTATCATTATTTCATTTATTACAATTATAAATATAACCACGAAAGAAAAGTAATGTTTTCCCAATTGATACAGTATGTGGCAGACATAAGAGCCTAGTAAACATCAGTTGGCCCTATAAATTGAGAAATTATATTATGGACCCGGCTTACTACTTCAGTCATGGTTTATTTGATAATAACTACTTATTTCATCATTAATCTTTAATTTATTTTTTTCAACTAATAAATCTTCACTCATAATTTTCATGTCATTTTAAAAATATAATTTCTAAAAATTATATTAATTATATGGTTGATTAGTGATAGAATAGGTAGTTTTTATTGGTTAGGGACCACGACTGATGTGATAGGCCGGGCTTATAACATAGCGTCGTCGGATATTAAAATGCTGATGTGTCGGCAATGAGGTTGTTTCAGTGGCGGAATGGCAGGTAATCCACCACCCTCTGTGCCATTCTTTTTCTTCCCGATCTCTCTTTGTAGGAAAGCACTCAGGGTCTGTAAGTGGGAGGAGGGGAAGAGAACAAAAAACTCTTCTGGTTATTTTATCTGCTAAGGTGTTCATTGGTACATACGAAGTCAAAAAATTTATTTAAATCACATAATTTTAAAAGAATTAAAGTTAAAAAAGAAATGTTTGAATTGAAATATTATTTTTTCTAGGGAATAAAAATACAATTTTTTTTGTTTAATTGGAAGTAATATATCCGTACAAGACATTATTTTAGTACTGATTAATATTATCTTTTAGATTTAATCTTAAATAATTAAAGATATATATCAAACATGAACATATGCTTGTAGAGAAATCAAAGCTATTAAGGGGTATCATTAATCGATCGGTTAAAGTGAGGTATAATTCTTTTGTTTAATCATTGATTTTTATTTATTGATCGGTTAACTTATATCACGATTTATATAGAGATAACCCTCCTAATTTATTTTTTTCGTTTACAACATAAAAATTCAAATATTTAACTTTACTTAAAATTTAGTATTTCATCTTACGAGATTAATGAATTATCAGTTAGCTGAGGTATGATTTTCATGATGTAATGTATTATCTTTCCATTTTGTTTATATATATTTCAACCTACCTACATTTATATTTTATTTTTTTAAAGAAGGCAAATGTTAATATCCTATAAATAGAAAATATCAAAGCATGTTTTATTGGATTAAGATTCTCTATCTCACTTAATGAAAGTTTAGTTGGATACTTTAAAGGGATGAGGGGTGTTCGGCAAGGTGACCCTCTTTCCCCTTGTTTGTTTTGGCAATGAATGTGCTATCTAGAATGCTTGATGTTTCGGCGACTAAGGGTATTTTTCAGTTTCATCCTAAATGTAAGAAGCTTGGCTTAACTCATTTATACTTTGCGGATGATCTCTTGATATTTTGCAAAAGAAAATTGGATTCGATTTTGGGAGTGAAGTGTGTTTTGGAAAAATTTTATGAGATCTTGGGACTGAGATTAAATACTTCCAAGACTGAGATTTTCTTCTCAGGGATCTCGATCCATAAAGTTGAAGAAATATAGACGGCTACTGAGTTTAGGCTTGGTGTGTTGCCTGTAAGATATTTAGGGCTTCCATTGGTTACAAGAAAGCTTAGTCGAAAGGATTGCGCTATGCTTATTGACAAGATCAAAGCACGAATGAATAACTAGGCAGGGAGGCACTTGAGTTATGCTGGGAGAATGCAACTCATAAAGTCAGTGTTCTACAGCATGGCTAACTTCTGGTGTGTGCAAGTGGTTCTTCCAAAGGGTGTCTTAAAAGAGATTGAGTCATTATGTTGTCGATATTTTTGGAAATGGGAGAATAAGTCTGCTGCGGGTGCCCGCATAAGTTGGAAGTACATTTGTCTTCCTAAGAGTGAGGGGACTTAGGGCTGAAGAACTTGCATGAGTGGAATATGGCTTACATGGTAGGTTTGATGCAGCAAATTACTTCTGGGAAGGATACACTTTGGTTTGCTTGGATTAAATTGTATGTAATCAAGCAAGATGATTTATGGACTATAAAGAGTAAACAACACTTTAGTTGGTTGTTCAAGAAGCTTCTCAAGTTGAGAAGTGTGACAGTGTCGGTCTTAGCTGCAGGCAGAAGTCTCCCCACAAGGATAATCTGGAGGGGCATCCGTGAATCTAGGGAAGTAGCAGCATGGCATAAAGTGGTATGGTTTGAAATGCATATCCCTAAGCATACGATGATTACGTGGATGACAATTTTGGACAGGCTTTCTACGAGGGTACGGTTGGCTCGAATGTGGATAGTTGATGAGGAAGGTTGTATTTTATGTAATGGTTCAGTTGAATCCAGAGACCATTTATTCTTTGATTGTCCATTTGCCAAGCAGTTTTGGAGATTGAGTCTATGTTGCTGCGGCATACGTCGGGAGGTCTTGAACTGGCCTGAAGAGCTCTCCTGGGTGGTGTCCAGGTTTAAAGGAAGGTCAGTTGTCGCTTTGATCAGTCGACTTGCATGGCAGGCTTCTCTATATTTGATATGAAAAGAACGTAACCGTAGGGTTTTTCGAAGAGTACAGAGGTCTTGCACTCAGTTGTTTGATTGTCTAAAGGATATTATACACATTCGTTTACATCATAAAAATATTAGGATACGAAATATACAAGACGATTTATTAGTTGCTTGGGGGATTAGTTTGTAAATGAGTAGCAGTTTTTACTGTTTTTTTTTATTAATGAATTACAAAGCTTATCCAAAAAAAATATCAATTGGTCATGTGAAATTTATGGTGGATCTCCTTGAGGAGTAAGATTGACTTTCAATTAGAATAGACTTCCTATTGTAGTTTTGTTCATGTACAAAATTGTAGTTATTTGGTGACATTCTAAGCTTAAATTAATGTTGTTGTATTAGATCAAATGAATAAATGAAAACATTAGACTATCAACTTATATGAATGCTATTTTCATATGTACATAAACAATAAATTGGTATATTATTTAGATATTATATAATAATAGTACGATCATGTCATTTTTAAAGTAGTAATTATGCTATCTTGCAATTATAAAAAATAAATTATTTAACTATTAATTAATTTGAAATATATATACTATTAACTTGCATAACCATTTATTAAAATATAATATTTTTCTATATAATTTATCATTTTAGCTATTTTAATTAATTAATATAATGAAGTTATTATTATTTCATTAATTATCATTCGCTACCGGATTAATATTTTAATAACACTTCAATCAATTAATGCATCTGCCGACGCCTCCATTTTCGCTTTTCCTAGAGTTTTCTTCACCTGTTTCAACACTTCTTCTAATTTCATAGGACCAACCATTTATATTAAAACACGTCATCCAAAGAGACCCATTATATTGGCGTGGAGAGACCTGATTGGTTTGTTAGAAATGAAAAGTTCGGCCATAAAACACACCAGATAGAACCTCCTGCTCTCCGAACAAAACACCGCATCAGAGAAAAATAACATTAGTAATTAATAATAATACTCCACTATTTAGTTTTTTTATAAAAAGTCCTTGTACTATGTGTTTTTATATAATTTAATCATTTCAAATATTCTAATTTCTGAAACTTAAATTTTATTGTATTCTGCCTCTATTGCCACTCCTGAACATGCAGGTCCTAGAAGTCTCCAAAGTTTTTTAAGATGATTTAAGGCTCATCTGTAGGTAATTGTGTGGATCTCATAATAAAAGACTAAACTAGCAAAAAACACATACCGTAGGGTTCGTTTTCAGCATTTGACCTCATTGTTTTATATAAACTTTCCATGAATAAAACTGGTGAAAAAAAGGGTAAAAGAGAAAGGAGGAGGAGGGGAAGGGAAGAGTTTGGAATCAGAGAAATCCTTTTGTACGTCTCTTCTTCTTCTTTGCCTCAACGATGTGTTTGCTTCCACCATCTTTTCCTTAGCAAAGAAGTGAAAGGGAAGACATCAAAGTAAAGAAAAGGAAGATCCACCCAGTTTTGCAAATCTCTTGTCTTTTTGATAATTTTATTTTGGGTTGTAAGCTGCTGAACCAGTGAAGAAGATGGTTGCAAACAGTTTTGATCTGTGGCAAAAAGATACCTTCTTTTCTGCAGCAGAAGAGGTTCAGGAATCTGCTGATATGTATGTTTCCCCCCCTAAAGTTTTGAGATTCCATGTCTTGTGTTTGTTTGGGGTTGTTTAGTTTCATATAATTGACTGTTTAATTTCATATATATATATATATATATGCTTAAAGGTTCCATCTTTTCTAGGAAGATTATATGCTTGGTATCTGAATACATCAATGGGGATTTTGAATTGCTTAATGCTATTAATCAACTGCATAAATAAGGGGTTTGCATATATAACAAGTTTAGGCTTCAAACATCTTTGAAAATCAAGTTTTTGAATCATTTTCATGTCTTCTGTTGTTTTTCAGAATGGAATCGGCCTATAGGATGTGGATCAAACATAAGAAACAAGGGCTTAAAGCTGAAGATTCTGTTGAACTTTGTAGAGAACTTCAAACTGCTTTAGGTACTGCTAAATGGCAGGTATGTCTTTCAGTACTTAAACTAATCGCATTTTAAGACATCTATGTTACTCGGATTTCGGTCTTTGTTGGATGTGTGTGTGTCTGGGAGTCATATTTCCTTATCCATGTGCTTTATGTATTGGACATGTATACTTTAGCAAAAATGAAGAATAGTCACTTTTGATAGATATAGTTGCCTTTTATCCATTTATAGGAAGCTTACTCGTGTCAATATGTGATCTATATATTTTCAATGTGAATTCAGTTGGAAGAGTTTGAGAGAGCAATAAGGTTGAGCCATGGGCATCGTAGCAATGATATTACAGCAACTAGACACGAACAATTTATTTCTGCCATCGATAGTCAGATTTCCCGTGTAGAAGCAGCTTTAAAAGAAGCATTTTCTGAGGAGGGGAAGCAGTCCCTTCAATGGGTTAATTTGGATGAAGAAGAATGTGATGATTTAGCAATCTTCCTTTCCGGAACTTCTCCGACCTTGCAAGCATCTGCGAAGAACACCCTTTCAGAGAATTGCCATAAGAGAAAGGACACAGATTCTAATTTCTATGCTACTTGCAATGGAGGTACTTCTGAAGTGAAAACTTATAGAGATTCTAGTGAAGATGCTGAATGTGTCATCGATGTAGAAGACGGTGAAACTTCTGGAAGGGCAGATGATGTAAATTGTGGACAAGGGAGAACAACTGGTGTAAGGAAAACATGGAGTTCGCCAAATTTTGGTGCATTGAGGATTGTAATTGCCGATGAATATGATAATAAAAGCCAAATCAAGTCAGGCATTCAGTCCACACCTAAAGACAAAGATTCAAAGCTTTTGTTCCATAAACAAAGGTGTGGAGATCTTCCTCAGGTCAAGGGTGCTTTTAATTTATTCTATCTGGTAAGAACCAGGGGAGGGGGATTGTTTACTTCATTTCTTCTTTATACTGTTTTTATGCTATGCTATATTTCTTGTATAATCAACATCTTGTGCACGGATATTTGCCCAGTATTCAGGAAACCTAATAAATGTAATACATTGCAGCGCTCTGGCTGGGTCGGATTATTACAACATCTGCAAAGTCCAGTACACTTGCAGTTTAGTTGCTCACTGCAACTTACACTTGCTTTATTGATAGCTATTTTTCTTATTGGTGAGTTAGTTCTCCATTTTCAATTTGAGGGTCTTAATAACGAAATAGTCAAGGACTTCGTATGCGAATGTGAGAGATGTTTATAATTGAATGTTTATTAGTAAAACTCGGATGTTTGTTAGTATTAGCTAAACTCAGATCACCTTCTTAAGATGAAAAGTTGTATCTTCCCATGCTTTTAACACACCACTCTGAAGACTTCTAGTTTAGTTGTCGTTTACAGACAAATTTGCATTTTAAACGACGACCAACTTAGTGTTCTTTATGTATATGTTTCTGCTTAAACCGAAGGTGAAATTCATTAATGTAGTTTTGGTCCATTATAGTGTCAGTACTATCAAGCTGCAAGAACCAGGAATTTAATGAGACGATTGACCTTGTATCATATGTTTTTATATGCATCTGTTTTAGTTTAAATTATCATTGATACCCTTGTGGACCGTGTTAAGGATTGAGATTCGTTGATGTGCCTTTTAACGTTTTACAGACTCTTATCGAATATTTCACAGGGACTGAAATGTGTAAATAAATGACATTTATTTGTTATTTTGAACTACTGAAGGAATCTTTCTTATGTCCTTATAACAATGCACTGCAGTGCCTTTTGTGCTTTATTCAAGCTGAGAGCTAGTGGCTGGCTGGCTGCCATGGGTTGTTGATCAAGACAAAAAGGTAAACATAAATCTATCTCCTCTGAGTACAGTTACTCATTCCTTTTTATTATATATACTCGGTCTAACAACTCGTATTTAATATCTTCGGTCTTGTCGAAATGCATTGATCAAACACAAAAATATTAGAACAGCAAGTTCCCTTTTAGGCATGGATGGAACCAGGTGGAAGGGGCCTTGGCCCCCTTATTTTTTTTTTGGTTCTGATGACATTTTAGGCCCCTCTTAGTTTTGAAACTAAGCAAATTAAGCCTTGGCCCCCACAACTTTTGATTCCAATTATTATTTAGTCCCCTCGTAGTTATGAAACTATCAAATGAGAGCCTTCCACCACCATGGTAAAGGCAGCAGGATCTTAATATAAATCCCTGCTTTTAGGCATTCTACCTGAAGCTGGGTGAATCTCTTTGTTTGACGGGACATGGTTCGAATCGGGATCGCTGACATCGGAGCGGTGTGCATTCTTGTTTCATATGACATGTCTGAAAAATTTAAAGCCCTAGTTAGTTCTTAATCGTCTTTTTTCCTTTCAGGTGTTGGATCTATTCCCCAGGGCTTCAGATTCCCTTCGGTCTTGAGCTTTACTCAGACAAAAAAGTTTGTTGCCCTTTCATTAATCAACTGTAAGTGCATTGGTCTTACATGCATACGATATATATATATATGTTTGAAGGATTATTTGTTAGCTTAGACCGCAGTCTCCTAGTCATTGCCATGTGAGCAAAAACTCCATATGCTCAAATAAACCTTACATTAAGATGGATTGTCAACTGTGTAGCATTATGAACTTGACCCTACTCCCTTTGTAAAGGATGCTTTGCCCTCTCATTTACTTCGAACGGATGCTCGAAAAGCCGTGTTTCCGTCGTTGTCATTCGAAGTTGGTGAAATTCGATATGTTATATGCATATTCAATTCACCATTCCCCCCCCCCCCCCCCAATGTGTACTGGTTTGGTACCTTTTGCCTTTGCTTTGAAGCTTCAACTTCCTTTGCTTCAAATGTCCAAAAAGGCATTTCAATACATTTCTTGGCACAATGTTCCATCATGGCTTATATAAGCTTGCATGGAATCTTGGGTTTTACTCATCTTTTTAAGGCTTGATATTCGAATCTCGGTATCTGCAACTCGTACATTTATTCTCGAATTGATATAAATATCTACTGGAAAATATGTTGATAATAATTTTAATTATACAATTCTAAAAAATATTTTGATATACAAATCATATAAATTTTAATTTATATAAATATGTTAATAATAATAATAAATTTCCTTTTCGGTG
The DNA here is from genome assembly GCA_035048815.1 of Abelmoschus esculentus. Taxonomy (NCBI): domain Eukaryota; kingdom Viridiplantae; phylum Streptophyta; class Magnoliopsida; order Malvales; family Malvaceae; genus Abelmoschus; species Abelmoschus esculentus. The sequence continues at coordinate 10,480,009 of JAUCBN010000007.1, read as the reverse complement.
CTTTTCTTATGTTTTAACCTAAAAATTAAAATTAAATCTAATGTTAAATTTTAATTTTAAATCTTAAAACATATATATAAGTGCATCTAGAAGAAACATAAGTTTTTATTGTTTAATTCTGTAAAATATTTTTATTTTTTAATAAGAAATTAGTTCATTGTTAACTACGAAATTGAACAAATCCAAATAAATATCAGCAGCAAAAATCCAAAGGTGACGATATTCTGTATTATACTAGTCGTTGTTTCATTGATATGATCTATAATAAAGCTATCTGATTTTTAGTAATATCTGTCACAATCTCACTTTCAAATTAAATATTATAAAAATATATTATGAGAGTGATTTTTTATATTTAATTTAATTTATTTAATTCGTGACGTTGATATAATATTTTAGGACTATAGTGAAGGTGATTCTGAAGCGAAAACTTTTAAGATAATATTGTATTGTGATAATCTTAATTTTAAAAATAATCTCGTATTAAAATGAACTTAATATTTCATTAAATTTAAGTAGTTTGCGTGTTAAATTTTCAAACTATCTAAATGAAATTATTTCTTTAATACTTAAAAAAGTTAGTGTATATATTTATATATTTTTTGGATAAAAAATATTTATAATTAAATCAATATAATATAATTTTAATAAAACTAGATATTAAAATAATGTTCTAACATTATCAAGAAGAGATTAAAATAATTAATCTCTTAATCTCAGTGTTAATCAGGCTTGAGGTAAGTAAAACGACGACGTTACAGCAACGCTGGTATAATCCCTGCAACTCAACGCTTTTAACATCCAAGAACTCTTGTCGGAGTTCCGGTTATTATCCGCCACCTTTTTCCTGTAATCGGGGAACTTAACCGACTGATTCCGACGGAACTGTCGGCACTTGATATCTTTAAGCTCCATCTCCGGCGGAAACTTAACCGATCCGAACATGAAGACGTACCACCTTGGCTTAACCACCTTCTTAATCGAAACCTCGGATTGGTCGGAGCTTTTCGCCGACGTAACCCTCTCCTTCACGTTGATACGGTGAAGCTTCTGCTTCCTAGAATCCAAAGAACGGCTGAACCTAAGAAGCGCGTCGCTGCTTTTGGTGGAGCTGCCGCTACGTAACTCGGACCGCGACCCGGATCGTTTGCGTAAGACGTGTGGGGTTCCACTCGTTTTCTCTCCGAAAGGAACGAGTTTTCCGCCAGAGAATATGTCCTCAGCTGGGCACATATCGGAACTGGTGTCGTGGCTGCAAAACCCGAAGAATTCAAAAACGGCTTCGGGTGATGAGATTCGAGTTCGAACAACATGATTCGTATCATTTCGTGGGGTGGTATTGGTGTCTACATCCAAGGGAAGGTCACAAAGAGAGAGTGCTTCTTCTTCTTCATCATCTTCTTCAAGTAGTAATTGTTTTTCATGGAGAAATTGTATATAACTAGTAATGTTTTCTCCCATGGTTTCTTTTCCTTTTTAGTGTTTGAGAAGAACTTGGAAGATTTGATAAGATGATATATGTATGGATGTATATGTACATATAGATATGATACGAAAAAGATTAGGTAATTAGGTTATATTTTTTTAACTTATTTTTTAAAATAACGGGTTTAAGATTTAGAGTTTAGAATTAGGATTTAAAGAATTAAAACTAAGATATATTTTTTTAGTTTATAATACTTTAGAATTTAAGTTTAAAAATTAAATTTATAATATAAAATTTAATTTTTAAATATTTTTAATATGAGACATTAAATAAAGTATAATATTTGTCCATATTTATATATAACTTCAACGTGGCATATAAAAAGTAAAACAAATGAAGAGGGTAAGCATCTAGAAACAAAATAAAAACGCAGGAAAAAATCAGATCAGAAGAATTAGTTGTAATTCGAGTAAATTGAATTGAAATTATTAGTTTTATAATAAGTTTTTTAATATTTAATTTAGATTAATTAATTAATAATTTAAATATCAATGATTAAATCAGATATAAATTCATGATTGACTATTAATTGGTTCAATAAAATATAAATTTTGATATTATAATTAAAGTTATTGAGTTGATCTTAATGAATATTATCTCGTAAAAAATACACAAATCTATAAACTTTCTCTTTAAAAATAAAATTTAAGTCTTAAATTTTCACCTTTATTGAACGTGTGATTTTAAAATTTCCATTTTTAGTGTATTGGCACTGTCAGACAAGATATTCCTATTGATTTTTCTTTCTTTTAATCCCGTTTTTTTGTAATTTCGTTACGGATTGGGTGATGAAAAATATTAAAATTAAATTTTTATTCAGTAGACTCAGTTTTTTTTCCTATTAGTCAGTCAAGTTTAAATTATTTTTATTCCAAGTATAATCATAAAAGTAAATAATATATTAAGATAGTTTTTATATACACGTAAAAAATTATACAAATTTAAGATCCATTAATTGATTAGTTTAAATCCCGGTATAAAAAAATTATGATCTCTATATAATCAAAAAATTATACAAGTTTACATGTTTATTATAAAATCTAATTATAAAACTCTAATAATAAATTTTAAATCATATAAACTAAACCTCTAAAACTTAAAAATTATTATATAATCTCTAAAAACTACATGATATATTAAATAATTATTAATATTAATATAAAATTTTATATTTGATACTTCATTATTTTTAATATATAGAATTTAATGATTCTTAAGAAAAAAGAATGTAATGAAACCAGAGTCCATTGATATGCCCAATATCATTAATTAGATAATGTAATACATAAATTACATGGATCAAAATAAATAAATGAGAAAAAAGAACTTTCAAATAGCAATGGAAGAGTTGAAAAGAATCACAGACCTCATCGCTTTCGATTTCGATACGATTTGATCCGCAACAAAATTTAATTTCCAAACCTTTTTAAGAGGGTGATACTTATCTTCGGCTTTTTCCGTCCGAACAATACGGCCTTCGCTTGTGTATTATATATATATTAATGAATATATAGATCAATCATCACCATACATCACGTAGATACCTGCCGGTCGTTTGCAGGTTTTTCACCATGCTCTCGGCATTTGAGCTGTCTAGACCTCCCTGAAATGAACCAAGTTTGGTGGGGAACCAAATTAACAAAACAGGAAGAAAAAAAAATCGGGAAAACATGTCCTGATAAATTCCTCTTCCGGACTTTCCGGTACCGGAGTGTAAAATTCTAGAAGTTTCAGTAACTTATTTTTAATCGAATTGCCTTCTAATATGGCAGCTGGTAATATTATTGATATAAGCAATTATAGTCTCATATTCTTGTGAATTGTGATTAAACATACCTGGTCTTGCAAAATAGTGTGGAGAGTTCGATGCACATCTCTAGCCATGCCCTTGGCATCACCACATACATATAGGTAACCTCCCTCAGAAATCATGCTCCCGATGTCCGAGGCCTGGAAAGGAGGCGGAAAACGTGCTTAGAGCTTGAGATTATGTGGACTTAGAAAGACAACTGAAATGCACAATTCGTAGAAAAACGAGGAAAAAAAGTTTCATCCTGCAATTCATGATGGTAAGTGAAACATGTCCAGTACCTTCTCCATCATCTTGTGTTGTACGTACTCCTTGGTAGGTCCCTCGCGAGAAAAGGCAACCACGAGCTCAGAAAGTGCACCACTGTCGACAAAGTTGTTGAGCTCGTCTTCATAAATGTAATCCTAGACAAAAGGAAAATTGTAGCTTAATAACAAATGTATGGCACCGGAGATGCAAAACTTATCATGGGACTGGAAAGTGTATGCATGACTTACCATTTTCCGATTCCTGCAGCCAAAGAACAATACGGATGGACCTAGATCAGCTCCAGCTTCTTTCAGGGCAAGTCTTTCCTGAAAAAAAATATATAAATAATTAGTTTATAATATTCGCTCAACATGATGAACATTGAAAAAGTGATTAATAGAACTTACCTGAAGGAATCCCCTGAAAGGAGCCAATCCAGTACCAGGGCCAATCATAATAATTGGCACTTTAGTGTCGGAAGGAAGTTTGAAGTTCGATTGCCTGACAAAAATAGGGGCCCAACTGCAGTCATGGCTTTTCTCCGATGGAATGGAATTCTGAGAAAGGGGGAAATGTGGATAAAGACTATATTAATACTATTATTCACTGAAAAAAGTGTTAAATACAACAGGGACGATAAGGCATCAAAGCACGGCAACCACGAATTAGATGTAATTTATCATCTCAAAAATGTCATCTAAGTTTTCATTAACTTCAAAGGCTGCCTTCTCTCGACTATGTAAAAGAGAAAAAGGAAACATGGGGTACCTTCATCCAAGTTGAACAAACTCCTTTATGAATACGACCTGTTGGAGTCTTCTCGTGAACCAATGCACAAGTTACATGAATTCTAGACGGTGCTATCCTGTAAAACATGCATTAAAAATATTATAACTAGTATAAAACATTAAATTGAAGATGGTAAAGTGTTCTTAAATGAGATATCCATAATGCTACCAACTGGTCAAATAGAAAGACAAGAAAAGAGGATCACATTGGCGAGGATGAGATGGAATAGTATCTAGGCTGCAACCGTGGGGCAACAGCTGCAAAAAAGACGCCAAGTGGTGGCTTGGCTGAAGGAAATTCTGCCATGACCTCAAGGAGGCTTCTCTGGCTTGCAACCATCCATTGTGCATATTCATCCTGTAAAAATGTCAGAAGGTATATCGGCTTACAAATAAGCCGCAAATAGGGAAACCAAACTATAAAATAAATCGACTCCTTGAACCTTTCCAGCAGGTGATGCAAGGTATCTTAATCGATCAGCTTCTGTTGGATCAGAGGCATGAGTAGCCAAAGCAAGTAGGGCAGACTGGAGGTTATAAGCATAAAAGAATTAGCTTCTTTATTCAAAGAAAAATACACAAGAGTTAATGATACGATGATAACAACAAAATAGTCTAACCTTTTTTGCTGAGCTCAAAAGATCAGCATATCGTGCCAGTGCCGTCCTTAGAGTGCAAGGTGGAAAAGGCGGAGGCAAAGAACTTCCACCAAGTGGAGTGCCATCCTCTTTATCGGTATGAACAGAGAAATAAGTGTCCGGTGATAGCCCCAACAATCTCAATGCTTCCTCTACAACTTCGTCTAGATTCTCACAGTAAACACCAACATGATCACCTGTTTCATATCTGAAAAGGAAGATAATTGTAAGTAGGCAAAGCAATCTATGATGCCAAAAGGAAAACTTGAAATTACCAGCACTTGCATTTAGTCCTAAAATGAGGATATGAGAGGAGAAGAGGTGGCCATAATTGCAACAACAAGAAGTTAACAACACAGTTACCAAAATATTTAGGAAAGCAACTTACGAAAGTCCAGTGCCAGCAATGTCAAATTCAAGATGGGTACAAGAACGATCAGACGCAGAAGTATGAAGCTCCTTCCTCACAGCCACATTAGACCTTTAAGTTAGAAACAAATAAAGATGTTAGATTTCATCAAAGAAAAAAACTAAAAAATTGCCACCAAGATATCTGAAAAAACTATTCTTGTATACCTGCATGGATGTTGAGCATCATAAATAGCGTGGCCATTTGCATTGCTCCAGTTTTTATCCTCAACAGGTGCATTCACAGGATCATAAAATACAACACGGTATTCCAAAACAGCAGCAGTGTATGGAGTAGAAACAGTTGTTGCATCATCTTCATCACGCAAAAGCTGATCTAACTCGGGCCACACTGATTCACGCCTAGAAGAGCAAGATGGTTCAATAAATGGTAAAGGTAAAAATAAGGGAAAAACTTTTTATTCAAACAGAGTAATACCATGCTGTAAAGTCATCTTCAATGCATTGGTCATCATCTCCGAGTCCCACAGGAACTAGGCGTTTTGCTCCTGCAAATATAAAGGATAATGTTATCCCAAAGATTCCTAAGTACTGATAATTCAATTACAATATATGAAATAAGGATGCATAAGGGAGATAAAAGAAAAAATTAAGAGCATACCCTGCTCAGCAAGGATGTCATCAACCACCTTTGCAACCTTGTTAAAATGTTCATACTGTCTGTTACCAAGGCCGAAAACTCCATACTTCATGTTTTGAAGACATTCTCCCCGCTCTTTTCCCTAAGTACCCAAACACTCGTTCAATCATTCATTAAGAGCTAACTAAAAACAATTCTAGTACACCACAATTACCTTAATTTCGCTAAAGAAAACAACTCATTATCATCATTGACTAACTACAATTAATATTTACCTCACTGAACCATTTATAGAACCGAGCTGCGTTATCAGTCGGCTCACCGTCTCCGTATCTACAAGTTCACCATATTAAGAGAATCAGCAAAACAAATTCTCAAAATATAAACATATAATAAACAAATAAACACAGCAATACAAAATATAAAAGTATAGTCAATTAAAAAGAAAATGATTCAAAATAACTCACGTGGCTAAGAAGAAAAACGCCAAACTCTCTTTCTTCATCTTCTCCTCGTATTCATCGTCATCGGCCGCATAATCATCCTATTTATAGTACCACAACAAGAAAGCTTCAACAGTTAAAATCGCCAATTGGAGTTCAAAAACTTAAACAACAAGAGAAAGAAACAAGCTCAGAATTAAACTGACCAAATCTACAACTTTAAACGTCGCCTTATCGTAGCGTGCTTTTGCCTCATCAGCCAGAGCCTGATTCACAATAAAAAATCAAATCATGATTGAGAAAAACAAATCAAGGAATAAAAAAATCGAAAGAAATTATGAATAAATGAAATAGAACCTTAGCGAAACCTTCGGCGGTCCCGGTTTGAGTACCGAAGAAGATGGTGACTTTCTTCTTTCCATCGTCAACTTCGGCATCGAGATCTCTAGCGATCAAAGGTTTAGGAGGAATGATTTGCTTAGGTTTCTGAGAACTGGATCTACGCCCAACCAAAACGACGACGCAGCCGATGAGAACGGCGACGGAGGTAGTTAAAATCATGACGAGCTCTCTGTTCTCGAGAAGGATGGTGACAAACTCGGCGACGGAAGCGTCGGAAGGGTCCATTTTGGCCTTGATTAACGCTGACATCAGATCGAGCGGCGAAACTTTCATGGAACCTGAAGAGGAAGAGGAAGGTTCCACTACTGCTGCTGTTGAAGAATCTTGAGGATCTGTGAATGAGGAAATGGAAGAGAATTCAGAGGAGGAGAAGATCTTTGAATCAGTTTAATGCAAAAAAAAAAATGGCGTTATTGAGAGTTTGGTGGTAGTTGAGAGCTTGTGGGAGGGACTTGGAGGCGGATTAAAAAGGCCGGCAATCGATTATATAATGATATTATTCGAAATTAATATTATAAAAAATAACATTATATAATATAATTGATATTTATTAGTAAACGTTATAAAATATTATACCGTAATTAATTTTTAAATTTTATCAAAATTTAATTTAAATAAAATTAATAATTTAAATATTAATAATATAAATAAAAATATATTAAACTCACCCTATAGTGATATTTGTAAAATTTAATTCAAATCATTTAAATCAATAAATTTAATATTTAAAAAATTATATTATATTTTTTATCACGTCATTCATTATTCAAGTAATTAATTATGTTAAATTTTAAATAATTTTTAATAATTCCTCATTTTAAAAATTATATATATAAATATTTAATTTTAAAAAATAAAATAAATAAATATAATTAGTTAAATTCACATATAATATATTAGAAAGCGTTGGTAATATATGTGAATAAGAAACTGACAATTGGCCTAGCAGCCGCAAAGTCAGGAAATACGGCAAATACTTTTGCTCCTTTATTTTGTTTAAAATGTGAGAAATCGTTACCTACTCTATATATTTAAGGATAAAACACATAAACAGTCACCAAATTAAGTAAAAATATCTTTTTAGCTACTAAAGTTTTATGATTATAAAATAGTTATTATTTTTATTGAACTGTTATAAAATATTACAATATGTTATAAATTTTTGATGAATTCAAAAATTAATTTATAATAATTCAACAGATTTAACGAGCTTTTATAAAATATGATAAAATTTAATAATTATTTTATATTATTTTAATAAATTTTATGATTATTTTATATATTTTAAAACTTCAATAATCAAAATAATATTTTATTTAATTTAGTGATCATTTATGAAATTATAAAATAATTATTAAATTTATTAAATTATTATAAAATAAAATAATCACTATATAATAAAATAATAATTTCTTTTATAATAATTTAATAAATTTAATGATCATTAAATTGTTTATTAGTAAAGTGCAGCATGATATAATATTTTTATCTGTTAGATTTTTTTTAGTTTTTTAAATTAAAATTTTTTGTTCATATATAGACTGAATTTTAAGATTATTTTTATATTTAAAATTAAGTTATATTGTGATACACAATATATATTATATTTTTTATTTAAGAATTAATGTTTGTAGTTTAAATTTTAAGTTTTATATTTTAATTTATAAAGCTTAAATTTTATATTAAATAGTTATATTTTATTTTAAGATATTAATTATTTTTACTTATCATAAAAAATATTGAAACTTGGAGAACCAAACGGAAACCAACTCCTACCAAACGAGACTCTACCTCACCTAACAACAAAGTTAAGTGAAACTTTATTGAATGAACCAATCAACATATATGGTAGATAGGTTTCATACGTAGTCATGATTTCAGGTTATATAGAGATATTTTTTAAAATAAATTTAATGCGTTTAGAATCTAATATATAGTAAAAAAATATTTTGATATATATATATATATATTAATTTTGTATTTTAAATATTTAGAATATAAAAGACTATGTAATTTTTTTACATAATTTATGTATTTATATTTATATTTTTCTTAATCATTTAATGTCATATATTTTACAAATAAAACCTTTTTATTTTTTCTTTCATTTTTTAAAATAATCATTATTTTAAATTATTTTTTAAATATTAAGAATAGTTTGATGATAATATTAAAATATTTAAAAATTATGAATAATTTAAAGTAAAAATTATAATTTAAAAATATAATATAAATGAATCGAATATAATCATTTATGTTAATATATAACGTATCATAAAAAATTAATTAGTGAATAATATATTCGTAAAATCTTATAATATCATTAATTTCTATACTTTAATTTAAAATTTTTATTATCATTGATTTAAAATATTAGTATATTAAAATATATAATTTTTTAACATTTTAATATAATTATATTATACTATCTATTTTTTTATATAACTAAGTTATTCAAATTTAGATATTCAAAGAATAAAAATACTCAATTTTTCTCTATCAGTTCAATTATTGGAAATTTGTAAAGTCCTACCGTCTAAAGCTTAAACTATTCCAAAACGCAGCCGTTTGACTTTTCTTCTCTGTTCTCGGTCATTATTAAGAAAAAAATATCCTTTCCATGCAATCCACCAATTAAGCAATGCCACGTTGAAAAACATCTGCGTTCGACACGTGTAAACGCATCTTCGAGGTTTCTCTCGTAACATCAAAAAGTCAAAACCCTAGTAGTTGCTATTATTAATAATAATAGGATAAACTGTAACAAAGATCACTTAATTATGAGTATAATTACATTTGAATCATCTAATTATTAAATATTATATTTGGGTCATTCATTTATAGGTAAGGTTACATTTGGGTTACCCAATTATTAAATGTTACATTTAGGTCACTCAATTATAAGTAAGGTTACATTTGGGTCACCCTTCATATTTGAAAAAGTATATAAATTTGATCATTTTTTCTTCTTCTAAATCACTTGTATACCCTTGTTAATATTAAAGTACTTTATTTGAAATCATTAATTAATCTAATACGCGAATTGATAAACTTTTTTAAATCTAAAAAATATCCAAATGTAACATTACCTATAATTGAGTGATGTAAATATAACATCTATTAATTGAGTGACCTAAATATAACCTTATCCATAATTAAGTGACCAAAATATTACTTTTAATAATTGAATAACCCAAATATAATCCTAACCATAATTAAGTGACTTTCATTGCACTTTAACCATAATAATATACTATTATCTCAAAATTTGTTCTATTAAGCTTAAAAAATCAGGTCAAAAATCTCTATTTCTTTAATTGCTTCACGTCTCATCTATTCTTTATTCCGTTTCTAATTATTGAGTTAAATATCGTTCGTAAGCTAAACCTGGGAAAATCTTTTGGTTTTCGTGAGAATTTTTTTTTAACGCGATTGATTTTGAATTTACATATATATATATATATATATTTAATTTTGATATTGGAAAGAGAAGGGATTGAATATCGGTGATGTTGGGCGTTTTGCGGAGAAAAGTTACGGTTGGAGGCTCATCGGCTTCGGTCAGAACTTTTAAATCTGATTTGTTTTTGAATTTGTACTTTGTTTAACCAAAACACTTGGATTTTATTGGATTTTTTTTCTTATTTGTTATTTTTTCTTCCAGGTATTAGGGAAGTCATTGCAAGCGATTCGGCCTGGTGTTTCAAACTCTAGACTTTATGCCAATGCTGAAAAAGAGGTGAAATGATTAAGTTGAAAATGAATTTGATTTGGTGATTCGTGATTGTAGTTCATTTTGAATTTAGATTGATCTGGATTTGATTTTGGAATCTAATTGATGTAGAAGATGCTTGATTTGTCTAGGCTTTTACTGAATGTTGATATAAAGTTAAAAGATGGTAAAGAAGTGCAAGATTAACTTTGCTTTTTAATTTTAGTTTTTCATGAATGAAGAAAAAGTGGTGAAATTGAAATTTAAGCTTTGTTTTGAAGGTTAAAAAATCATGCATTCTGTCGTTAATTAGCTAAATTTTGTAATGTGTTGCAATTTTCACTTCTGGAAGAAAAGGCTAAGCAGTAAAAGCCACGGTCCTGGTGTTTTTATTTTCTCAAAAATATTTGCTGGACACCTATGATCGACACATATTAAAAGGGGGCCATATGTGTATATTGGTCTTTCAAGTATATGAAAAAACTTATAAAAATTTAGCATACCTTATTGTACACATTCGTATCTGATCATCCCATATCCGAATATGTAGAGTTGAAGCAATAATCAAATCAAAGTTGTTGTTTTAATCATTTTGGATTTTTATCATCTGTTAGCAAATATTCTCATGGGATTTGAATTTCATGGGTTTGAACAGATTCTGTTACTTCATCCTAGAGGAATTGACCTTGTCCGTAACTTCTCTCATCTCATTCTCCCAGGTAAATCTTTTGGGCGGTTTTGTTTTCTTGTTGGCGATTTTGTTGTTGGTTTCCTCTGTTATTGAATGAAAATCATTTCATGGTTATTACAGGTTGTTCTGTTGGTTTAACAAAGACCAGGTTAGTTTGTTATGAACTTTCTAATGCACATAAATGGTAGAATTTATCTTTACTTGAGACTGTGAGTTCATGTGCTGACTACTGGATTAATCTGATGATTAATGATTAATGTCTAATTACTTTATCTATCTTTAATAGAAGTTCCATTTCAATGCAAAGCATTCCATCCCGTTCTTGTCTAATTAATGTGTAATTCTTTAAATCATTTTGCTGCTCCTCAGTACTTATTCCGCTGACAGCTTTTCTTATGCGCAGAGATGTCATTTCTAGTATTCCGCCAGAGACTATCCTGCAAAAGTCTTGCAGGGCTTTCTCTTCTGGAGATGGTAAAATATAGATTAGCGTTCCTTTTTATTTCATTATCATGTTAAAATTTAAAAATTTTGACTTCTCAATTTTCTTGTGAAGGGGATCTGGTTGATGCTGTTGTCCCTTTTATGGGAGAATCAATTAGTGATGGCACTTTGGCAACATTCTTGAAAAGTATGTTTTCGACTACTGTAATTTCCATTGATCACTCCACCATAGTTGTTTTCATAGTTGTAAGTTCTTGATTGTGGATATCTGTGAATTGAATTTTTGAGAGCAGAACCTGGTGACTTAGTAGCAGCTGATGAGCCAATTGCTCAAATAGAAACTGATAAGGTACTATTCTTATAGCCTTATCTTTCTTTGACAAGGTGTGGGTGTATACCCCTAATAATGCAGTGTTTATTTTCATCAGGTAACAATTGATGTTGTCAGCCCCCAAGCTGGTGTGCTACAAGAGGTAATTTATCGACAAATTTGGATTTATGGGTCACATAGCTTGTTGGTCATTCCTAGATTTCCTTTTTTTTAAGTCATTCCTAGATTCCTACCTTCTCATTTCTGGGAACTAGTGGAGTGATCTTTGTCCTGAACTATAATCTTTTTTCCAGTACGTAGCAAAGGAAGGAGATACTGTGGAACCAGGTACCAAGATTGCTATCATTTCAAAGTCTGCTGAAGGTGTAGCACATGCTGCTCCTGCTGAAAAGAAATCAGAAAAACCTGCTACCAAGCCAGCTCCTCCAGCTGAAACTGTAAAGGAGGAGAAGCCAAAAGCTTCCCCTGCTGTGGAGAAGCCTAAACCCCCTTCTACACCACCTCCAAAACGAACTGCTACCGAACCTGTACTTCCACCAAAGGAAAGGGAAAGAAGAGTAAGTCTTCCATTTCTGAGGAAATGTTAGAATCATATAAAAGAATCCTGAATGTATGACGTCATGTTACAGGTTCCTATGACAAGGCTTAGGAAACGGGTTGCTACACGATTGAAAGATTCCCAAAATACTTTTGCTATGTTAACAACGTTCAATGAAGTTGATATGTGAGTTCATTTTCCCCATGTATTTTAGTTCTATGTATAAGGTGATAGGCATGCCTGTGCTGCTTTACTTTCTTGACCATTCCTTTTCCTCACTAAAAGCTATTTGGTTCTCTTATTTAATACAAATTTTCTGAGGGCATTTTTTATGAAGGTTGTGGTCTATTCATGATAAATCTGGCTCCATGGATTTCTTTTCTTTTCTTTTCTTATTGACTTGATTCGTATTTCAGGACCAACTTGATGAAGCTCCGATCTGATTACAAGGATGCTTTTGTTGAGAAACATGGTGTCAAGTTGGGATTTATGTCTGGATTTGTTAAAGTATGCAATGATTTGTTCTTTAGATGCTCACATACACATTCATAGCCTGCCTTCACAATAACTTAGCTTTCTCTTTTTTTCCCTTACCATTTCCTCTATTTTATCGTTTCAGGCCGCTGTTAGTGCACTTCAGCATCAGCCTATTGTAAATGCTGTAATCGATGGGGATGATATTATTTATAGAGATTATATAGATATCAGCATTGCTGTTGGTACTCCAAAGGTAATCCTTTTTCTCGGTTGTCTTTGCTTTAGCATTCCTTTTATTTGCCAAGCCTTCAAATATCTTGCTGAAACCTGGATCATTAGTGTTTCTCTCAACATTTTCTCTAAGTTAAAACGATTAATCCAATAGGTTCAAAACTTCTTCAAGGTTTTTCTTCTCTTTATTCTTCTTGACATCGCTATCGGGATATGAACCTTTTACGACCCTCCAAATATTTGGAAAAACTTAAAATTTTATGTAAATTTGTGATCGTGTTTACGTATTCATATGATATGAATTGTATTGAAGTAGCAATTTTTTTTTTTTTACATTTCCTTTATTATTTAAGGTGCTTTATTTTATTTCATAACAAATGAGAAAATGGGATGTCTTAAAGATTATACTAGTCTTTTCTCATTTTGTTTTGCCTTTTGTTCCTTCTGGTAGGGGCTTGTCGTTCCGGTTGTCCGTGATGCCGACAAGATGAATTTTGCTGAGATAGAGAAAACAATCAATGGCCTTGCAAAGAAAGCAACCGAAGGGACCATCTCAATTGATGAAATGGCTGGTGGTTCATTTACGATATCTAACGGTGGTGTTTATGGTAGTCTATTGAGTACCCCCATTATCAACCCTCCTCAGGTTCTTGGTTACAAACTAAACCATAAGCATTTAATTCTGCTGGTAGTATATGTATGAGGGTTCCATATACACGACTTTCCAAAACCGGACAGACGTGTCTGATCACTTCCGAGCTTCTCACTTTATCTTTATGTTTTTGACCCAAACGAAAATCTTACGTAACCTCTTTTGCTTTTGCAGTCAGCTATCTTGGGTATGCACTCAATCGTGTCCCGACCAATGGTCGTTGGAGGTAATGTGGTTCCAAGACCAATGATGTACATTGCACTCACTTATGACCATAGGCTGATTGATGGAAGAGAAGCTGTCTTCTTCTTGCGACGAATCAAGGATGTCGTCGAAGACCCTCGTAGGCTGCTACTCGATGTCTAAAAGGTCCTAAACACCATCCTCTGTGATCATTCTCATGCATACAACAATCTCTAAATGGACAATGAATAAAAATGCCTGAAGTTTTGTAGGGTTTCTTTTGTCGGTTCATGTTCCGAAATCGCGGCTGGCCATCGCTGAACTGTTTTCGAGTTTTCTAATGTTTTTCAGTATGATGTTTTTTCTATTTTTATACCGAGTTGTTTACATCTTGTGTAGAAAGGGTGGGCATAGTACCACTGCAGGTTAAATGTATTTATCCATAAATCAACATTTGTCACGCTGAAATGTGAAAAATCAAGACAAGGACAGATTTAATTTCATAAGTCAATGTTTTTCTAGCTGATATGTTTTATAATTTTTAATTTTTTTAAGGCTTAAATAAAAATTCAGCTCTTAAATTATATATATATTGTTTGTTTTTAGTTATTTAATTATTTTTTAGTCGAAACAAATATTTAAACTATATTTTATGGTTATTTTAAGTCTTAAATTATTTTATATCGAATAACGCCATTCTTTTACCGGAGAACACACACTCTAATTTTAACCCAGACTAATGTCATGAACTTGGATGCGAATTTGGGGGAATTAGGGCATGGCTCGAGTGAATTAGGGATTCTAAGAGGAATTGGAGAAAATGAATCGAAGAAAGAGGGGCTGAGATGGGATCTAGTGCACGTGAGGATATGAAGTATTTGAAAGAATTAGTTCTAAACGACGTCGTTTGCAGTGTTGGAGCTGAAGGAGCGGATCAAGGTAATGGACCGGGTATGAAGAATTGATTGGATTGGCCCAACACTAAAGACAGAAGAACCGACCCAGGAAGACATTAAAATAAATTATGCATTTTGTAGTCAGGTTGTTAAGGTTGTTATTGTCAGTTGTGGAAACAAAATATAATCATTGTACTGTATACTGAGCTACCATGAATTTTGATGAATGAAATTTCAGTATTCTCTTTTTCAATCTAATTCTCTCTATTTCTGAAACCTCATTTTTTTACAATTTCAATCCGTTCACAACATTTGGTATTAGAGTCAGGTTTACAAGATCCAAACAGCACACTAGAAAAACCTAAGAAAAACAATCAATGGGTGATAATGAAGAAATAGCTACCCTGCAACGACAAATGAAAGAGATGAAAGCTGATAAGATCTCTTTGGAAGGAAGGATTGACAATCTCGACAACAAATGAAAGAATTCCAAGCAGACCTCAAGAATATCATTGCAACAGTCACTAGAGCAGTGAAGAGTCCAGAACCAGTGATACCTAAAGGAAGCAAACGGCCAGAGGTTAACGTTCTCCCACGTAATGATGGTAAAAAAGTTGTTCATGTTACTGTTATTGATGAGAATGAGAGGTATTCTATGAAGCTAGATGAACCAGAAATAATAGCTTCTAAACCCTAAATGTTTTCACCTCCGAATGAAACATGAAAGTATGGGGGGAAATGGATGGAAAAAGGGGGAACTTCCTATTTGCAGGAACCTCCTAAGAAGGAAAAGGAGCACCAAGATAGTTGGATAAACAGTCTAAACCTGAAACCTAAGATCGAAATACCTATTTTTGAAGGGAACAACCCAAGGGGTTGGATAAGGAGATGCGAGAAGTATTTCGCAATCTTTAGTATTCCTAAATGTTACAAGCTGGAGCTTGCAACTATGCACTTAGGAAAAAGGGCTGAAGTTTGGTTCGATAGATATATGATGCAAAAATATAGAATATAATGGCATGAATTTATAACAGATTTGTGTTATAGATTCTGCAATAAAACTGTTAGTGATGTGATCAAAAAGTTTAACAAGTTGACTCAAAAGACTTCGGTGAAGGACTACTAGGATAAACTCGAGGAATTAAAATGTTGCAATTTAATGCTACCCTAGATGAGAACTACTTTGTTTCCAGTTTTGTTAGTGGGCTGAAAGAAAAACTGAGGCATAGAATTAAGATACATCCTTCAAAGGATCTATCTGAAGCTTTCAGACAAGCTAAGCTACAAGAGTTAGCTTTGGAATTTGAGCAAAGAAAGTTCAAATATGCTACAAAACATTCTACCAGTAGGGGACATCAAGGAGTGTTCAGAAGCAACATACCAATTTAGCAAACAAAAAGTATGCAGTCACTTTAAAACAACAAACAAACTCTCACAGAATACAGAAGAACACATAATCTTTGTTTCAAATATGGAGAGAAGTACAATCTTGGACATCAGTGTAAAGTGAAGCAGTTTAATTTAATGGAGAAAGAGGATGTCCAAGAGGCAAGGACAGAATCTCAAGAAAAGGTACAAAAGAAAGGAGTGCTAGACGAACCAAGCAAGGACACTGATTTAGAGATATTCATGAATGCTTTAACAGGAAGTGTGGGCCACAATACTCTAAGAATTTCTGGATGTATTTAGGGAAAAGGTGCTTAGTATTTTGGTGGACAGTGAAAGCATACACAGTTTCATCACTCCTAGTTGGTCCAAGGAAGGGTCTGAGTTAGAGGAGACAGTACCACTGGCTAACACAGTAGCCAATGGAGAGAAATTATATAGCTTGACCAAATGCAAACAATTACTGTGGAGGATGCAAGGGGAAGAGTTTGAGCATAATTTCAAAGTGTTGAAGATGAGAGAAAGTGATATGGTATTGGGGGTGGATTGGATGCGCAGATTCAGTCCCATACTGTTGGATTTTAAAAATATGACTCTAAGCTTTAACAAGGGAGGAAGGACTATTACACTACAGGGAGGAAAGAAGACAAATCAAATCAAAGAAATTCCTGAGAAAAGAATGAAAAAGCTAGTTGAAAAAGAACCCAACTGTTTCAGAGAAGTCTATTTATTGAATTTGAAAGAAGAGGAAACTATTGTACCAACATCTCTGCATCCTATCCTTAAGGAATACCAGGATGTCTTTGAAGAATCAAAAGGCCTTCCACCAGAGAGGAGTCATGATCATGCTATTATCCTAAAGGCTGAAACCCAACCAATTAACTTAAGACCCTATTGATTTCCTTACCATCAGAAGACAGAGGTTGAGAGGTAAGTAGCTAAAATGTTGGCTAACTCAGTCATCCAGACCAACAAAAGTCCCTTTGTTACCCCTTGTCTAATGGTCAAAAAAAATATAGAAGTTGGAGGTTTTGTGTGGATTATAAGCAATTAAATTCAACAACTGAGAAGAACAAGTTTTCTATACCCATTGTAGAGGACCTTTTGGATGAACTGAGTGGGGCTGGGTATTTTTCAAAAATTGATCTAAGATCAGGATATTGACAGATTCGAGTGAAGGTGGAGGATATTCCTAAAACAACATTTAGGACACACCAAGGGCACTATGAGTTTAAGGTGATGCCCTTTGGCTTAACCAATGCCCCAATCACCTTTTAAGCTCTAATGAATGAGTTTTTTGAACCTTTTTTGAAAAGGTTTGTACTTGTATTTTTTGATGATATACTGGTTTACAGCAAGGATCTTCAAGAACATAGTCAGCATGTGAGGAAGGTTTTGGAAGTCTTAAGGCAAAATAAGTTGTTTGCCAAAAGGAAGAAATGTTTCTTTAGATAGACCTATGTAGAGTATTTGGGACATATCATATCAGCAGAGGGGGTAACTACTGATCCATCCAAGGTGAAGGCAATGAAAAACTGGCCTATGCCTAAGAATCTTAAATCTTTGAGGGGATTTTTAGGTCTAACAGGTTATTACAGGAAGTTTGTGAAAGGATATAGAGGTCTGCCTCTTGCCAATATGTTAAAGAAGGATGGATTCAAATGGTCTGAAGAGTCTAAGAAGGCTTTCGAAGTGCTCAATAAAGCCATATGCAAGGCCCTTGTTTTGGCACTGCCAAATTTCAATAAAGCTTTCTGTTTGGAGACTGATGCAAGTAAGAGGGAATTAGGAGCAGTATTGTCTCAAGAGGGAAGGTCAATTGCTTATTTAAGCAAAGCCTTGGGACCTAAGCATGTAGATTTGTCCATTTATGAGAAGGAGTATCTTGTCATCCTAATGGCAGATACTAAATTGAGGCACTACTTAGAAGTGCATACATTTGTCATCAAAACAGATCATAAATCTTTGAAGTATTTACCAGAACAAAAGCTGACTACTACCATTCAAAAGAAGGATCTCACAAAGCTTTTGGGTTTGAACTACACCATATAGTATAGGAAGGGAAGAAGTAACTTAATAGCTGATGCTTTATCCAGAAAGGAAGAAGTGGAAAATGAACAGTTGCAGATGACCATTACCATTGTTACTCCTAAATGGATAGAGGAAGTGAAAAACAGCTATGAGAAAAATGCTTTGGCTCAAGAAGTCATCACAATATTAGCTGTGGATAACCAAGGCAAGAAGGGTGGAGTTAAGTGAAGGGAATCTTAAGGTGTGGGGACAAGGTTTATATTGGAGAAGAAGGTGATCTGAGGCAACAATTCTGAAGGATCTACATGACTCCCCTCAAAGAGGACACTCAAGCGTGCAAGCAACTTATTAGAGGATTAAGGGTTATTTCTACTGACTGAAGAAGAGAAACCTAATCAGGAGGTATGTGAAACAGTGTAAAGTGTGTCAAAGAATTAAAGAAGAGAACGTGGTTAAACTTGAACTGTTGCAGCCAATTCAAATTCCTACACAGGCTTGGGAGGTGATTACAATGAATTTCATAGAAGGACTATCTAATTCTATGAAATTCAATTGTATTTTAGTTATCATTGATAAGTACACAAAGTATGTCCACTTTGTGGCTCAATCGCACCCCTACATAGCTATGAAGATTGCAAGAATCTATCTGGACCAGATCTACAAGCTTCATGGTCCACCTAAGATTGCAATCTCAGATATTTACTAGTTTGTTTTGGAGAGAGATGATGAAGCAAGCAGACACATCTACCCTATTCAGCACTGTTTATCATCTAGAAACGGATGGACAGAGTGAAAGATTGAATCAGTGCCTTGAATAATACCTAAGAGGTATGTGCTACCTAAAACCTAAGAGTTGGGCTCAGTTCCTACCCCTAGCAGAGATGTGGTATAATACCAACTATCACACTGCCCTCAAGGGAACTCCGTTTGAAGCCCTGTATGGCTACAAACCACCTAGCCTACAGTGGAATACAGATACGACCGTGCAGAATGTACAAGCAGAAAAGCAGGCCAGAGAACAGATGCATAAAATTCTTAAGGAACAACTAGAGAAAGCTCAACAAAGAATGAAGCACTATTCGGATAAAAAAGGACTAAAAGACAGTTTATGGTTGGAGATGATATTTGCCTCAAATTACAGCCGTACAGACAGACAACCTTATCATTGAGAAGGAATCTGAAGCTAGCAGCAAAATACTATGGACCTTACAAAGTGGTACAAAAGATTGGGTCAGTAGCATATAAATTGGCTCTGCCCGAAAATTCGAAGGTACACCCCGTTTTTTATGTGAGTTTATTAAAGAAGAAGATCGGTCAAAAGAATATTATCTCACTCGAGCCTCCTGAAACAACTGAAGACGGACAAATAAAGGTATACCTGACAGTAATTCTGGACAAACGAATGGGGAAGCGCCATAACCAGGCATTGACAACTTCTGGTACAATGGTCGAACCTCGGGGTGGAAAACGCGACATAGAAAGATTACAACGTCCTGAAGGCACAGTTCCCTGATTTTAATCCTTGGGGTCAAAGATTTGCTGAAGGAGAGAGAAATGTCAGGAACTTGGATGCGAATTTGGGGGAATTAGGGCATGGCTTGAACGAATTAGGGATTCTAAGAGGAATTGGGGAAAATGAATCGAAGAAAGAGAGGGCTGAGATGGGATCTAGTGCACGTGAGGATATGAAGCATCTAAAAGAATTAGTTCCAGACGACGTCGTTCGCAGTGTTGGAGCTGAAGGAGCAGGTCAAGGTAATGGACCGGGTATGGAGAATTGATTGGATCGGCCCAACACCAAAGACAGAAGAACCGACCCAGGAAGACATTAAAATAAATTATGCATTTTGTAGTCAGATTATTAAGGTTGTTATTGCCAGCTGTAGAAACAAAATATAATTATTGTATTGTATACTGAGCAACCATGAATTTTAATGAATGAAATCTCAGTATTCTCTTTTTCAATCTAATTTTCTTTATTTCTGAAACCTCATTTCTTTACGATTCCAATCCGTTCACAACAATTAAGCATTTAAGATTTGATCTAATCAGACATATCGTACCATAACTCAGCTCTTATAACAGCTGAAACTCAGTTTGGATTATAGGTGAAGGAGAAAGGTATGGAGATTCATCCTTTATAGAGCCTTCAACACAAGCAACAAGATTTACAAGCAAATACTATCATTTGATACTGTCACTAAGTTCCCAACGTTCATTTCTTGTAAGTCACTGCATATTATACAAATACTAATTGAGTTTAATGTAGAACAGTTAACGTTTTACGCAGCCTCTGCAAATCCGACTTGCAAGTTCCCATAGTCGAATACCGTATGGAACTGACCCATAAACACATCGCCAAGGATCCTGAATATCGAGCGAATCAAAATATTAGTATGGTTTCTCGGATATTTCACCAGATGGAAGTTAAAGATCATCTAATATGAATACAAGTAGAAAACAATATTGTTTATCCAGGGATTGTATGTGTATGTGGGGTCGAATGTATAGAGTACCAGAGTGGTCCGTGAGGTGGTGGTACATCGAGAGCAGTGAATCCGCTAACGCATTGAGCTACCTCTCCCTCACCAACTTTCAGGACATACTGAATTCCCGTCACCGGTAAAGAAAGGTCAGGAACAGAGAGAATCGGAACACCGACATGCCATTGCCAGCCAGATCAGTGTCCAAGTAAAAGGCTGAAATAACCTTATAAAAGATCTGGCATAAACATCATACCTGCTCAGGGGTAAGCTCGAATATCTTTCCACCGATTGTGAAGGAGACACTAGGCATAGAAGATAGACTGTCGCAATCAACAACTGATTCTCCCATCGGACTAGGCAACCGATCACAGAGCTGCAATTATCAATTTCGGAAAAATGGTAAGCCCTCAGTTAAACTTGCCATAATTTACAAATGTTTGAAAAAGGGGTTGCTTCTTCACCTGATTAACGTAATCGAGTATACGCTCCTGAGTCTGGTTCTGCTTAAGCTGGTTCTGTGCCCATATAACTGCCATCTCACAGACGGAACACATTGCATCACCAAGAATGCCAGTCTCTCTTCCGGAAGTATCATTCACAACACTTTCAATTCCCATGCTGAACACAACACAATTTACAAATTTAATCAACAAGCTCCTTCGGAGACATATACTAATATTTCTAAGCCAGCTAACTGATTCGAGTTAAAGCGGCATTTTCACTCGGCATATAAAGATTTGTGTCTAACCTTACACCTCGAGTTCCATCAAATGTGCACAAACCTATTTGTGAGCAAATTTTCATCGGTTGGTCCTGTCAATGCAGAATAATAAATACTATCAAATAGGCAGTAGACCAAGAAACCACCAGAATTTATTCTAACTAGTTCCGGATAACACAGATGAAACTACCATAACCTTATTCTAGCCATCCCCGGATAACACTTAGCTGCAACACAATCATCACACGTTTAAACAGATCATATACCTTTGACAATAGCATGTCGATTATCGTTTCTCCATATTCTGAAACTACAACCTTGCATTCTTGACTTACAACTCCTGATGCACCAATAGCATGATTGACTTGAGCAATAATAGCCTGAAAGCATAGCATAAGAAACCAAATCACCAGTGAAACACCAGACTAAATAGTCAATCCATGCATTATGTTTATAGTGCATCTAGAGAATTGTTTGGAGAAAGAAAAGGGTAGTAGCTGCATGCTTAGAAGCGTTAGTTATTACAGCCACAGATTATTGATAAATACAATATTTCTGCGAAAAAAATGACCAGAAAGGTCAAAACATGGTTACCCCAACCTTGCTACAAAACCATCTAAACAAACATGTATGTTCACGCAATACACACAAAAATGTACAAACCGTAGGGCCAGTCAACAAGGAAGTTCCAGAATCAACAATAGCACTGCAGCCACTGGCACAAAGTCCTGAAAGAAGTCAAAGAAAGTAAGGAACCAATATGGTGAAACTGGTACTCAAACATCTTCGCAAGACAATTTTTACAGTTGCTCACCAGTTGTTTGGTCACCAATCAGGACGTCACCCATATCAAACTGCAAACTCAAAGACACAGTAGCATTACTGAAATGAATGTATGACATCAAACATTATACAAAATACAAGTAAACATTAGATTTCTAACCTGCCAGTATCCTTTCCGTGTTACAGGGACGTAAGTGTGGTCCCCCTTGTAATGTGTTGGATCCATCCCACCAAACACCAATTCTCCGCCTAAATCATCCTCAGGATTGCGGTTAAGCCAAAATGAGAAAACCGGTTCTTTAACAAGACCTTGATTGACCATATTGTACCTGTAGTACTTACAGAATCAATACTATGCAATATCATTTGCATAATTAATTCTTACACTATAAACATCTTATGCCAATAAACTGATTCCAACAAAGCATAACGGCACATAAAAATATAGAAGATGCTATTTCATACCACACAGGCACTGCATTTCCAACTGAAATCTCTTTAAATCCAAGTCCAAGTATACCATCAAACTTGGCAACCAAAAATGTTATGCCAGGTTCCCTTGTTGCCTCAATAAATTCCTAAACAGATAGAGAATAAAAAGTAATATTTCAAAAACATAAACCATCAACAATAGAGTGGCACTGAATTACAGCTCTAACACTCATAACAATAATTTACTAAACGTACCTGATTTTTAACCACAAGATCACCAACTGTTACATGGTCCTCACTAAAGAATCCAGAAATAGCTCCAGTGCCATATTGGATTTCCGCTCGTTTACCTGCAAATTGCAATTACTCATTAAAAAGAAAGTACATCGGCTTCATTATCCTCAATAATACCTTACAAAGTTTCTCCAATCAAAAGCACAACAGAACTAATTGTACATAGCAAACACATGAAAGTTTGAATGGAACATATAACATATAACAGCCAAATGCAACAACTGTATCTGTTCTAAATGGCATTTTTAGGTTAAGCAAAAGAAAACAACCAGTTTATAAGTGGATTTCACAGGAAAGTTTGAATGGAATAAGATACAAAAACAAACCATTAGCCTTGTAGGTACGTGAACGGCCAGATTTATATCTTGGATGTAAATAGCACGCTATCTGCAGCCAGGCAACAGCAACATGAAAAGAATATTCTAAATCAAATGTTCACTTCTTAAGCACTCGGATATCAAATTAAGAAGTAGAACTCACTGAGAAATAACATTTAGACGAAGGTACCCACAAATTCGAACTACCGGTGTCAAATATCACAGTGAATTTTTGTGGAGTGCCAATACCAATCTCACCGAAGTACTGAGCATCCAGGTAGTTCTTTAGTGCCACAATATCAATGTCTTCTGGTTCCCCCAAGTTCCCATGAAGACCATACTTTTTAATAGAAGCTTTCAATGCCTCTCCCTCTTTGGAATCAAGGTGGGCAGCTAACCGATTGTTTCGGTCAACCTTCATCTTTTTTAATCCAATTCTGATCAATTTGTCATTAGGTGCGGAGAAGACGATAGGAAACAAAAGAAGAAAAAGAGTGACGGTAGTAGTTTTGATTATCGTCTCCATTCTGATAACTTCAACTCTGCAATTGAAAGTCAACAAACAGAGACTTTCGTCAGATACGATAAGAACTAAAAACGGAAAGGTTCAAACCTACAATACCAATGCACAAACAGAAATAATACAAGTGGAAAAATTACTTTCACTTGAAAACTAGCACACCAGCCACATTTTGCTAACATAGCGACATCTATTTAAATAGTTTGCTATGTAAAGTTCTCTTCCCAAAATGTAAATAGATATGATCCATTTTTTGTGACAACATCAAGTCCATCCCAATTCATTACATCTTTGGCTGCTGATTAAACACTACACCAGACATAGACACAGGCGCACACGAATAATTACACGAATAATTAAGAATTTTAAAAAAAAACTTCTTACAGTTTCGAGAGCTAAACTTAAAACAGAAAAGCTAGAAAAAAGCAACTGAAGACGTAGACGGATAACCTGAACTTGAAGAATTCCACAGTCAACTCAAGAGCCAAAACAAAATCTAATCAAAGTCTGGCAGTAAATCTTTTCACATAATATTTCCATGGAATTTCAGCTTCTAAGATCAATTCCTCCAAATATAGACAAATTTTCAACAAAAAACATCAAACGAAATTTCACAGAAAGATGATCAAAAGGAGATCCGACAAAATATGAGAAAAAAGGGAAACATATATTATATGAATAATTAATAATCAAAAAGCAAAGCAAAGCAAAGAAAGAACGCTACTTACAATTTGGATGACGATTTGGGCTGAAACAACGAAATGGAAAGTACAGGAGGAGATATTTCTTTATAGCTGCTTTCTGTGGTGTATCCAATGGCCACTCAATAGTTGCCTCATTTTTCTTCTCTTTTCCCTAGTGAGAGCGAAGTGTTGAATTAGCGGGCTTCTTGGAGAATCATAGCCGTACACGTACACTGTTTATTATAACTCATTTATTTTTAATTAGTGGGGCTTCTTGGAGAATCATAATCGTACAAGTGTACATCATTGATTTTATTTTTAAATTAACATAAAGATAATTTTAACCCTTAACATTTATAGTTTTTATCATTTTGGTCCTTATTTTTTTTTGAATAAATTTAGCCCTTAACTTATATCTTTTTGACAAATATCTTATTTTTAACTAGCTTGATGACTGGACCGTTAAAAATTTAACGATGATATATATGGAACATAATTTTAAATGACATAGAATGTAACCTATCAAATATATATATAGAATATAATTTTATTCCAATATAAAATATAAAACAATTAAAATTCAAATAAAATATTAAAAATTAATTAATTGTAAATTAAAAAATTATTAAATATTCTTAACCCTAACTACGATAGAATCAAAATTTCATCTTAAAAAATATAAATATAATTTGAATAAGATTTTGATTTTATTGTAGTTAAGGTTAAAAATATTTAATAATCTTGTATTTTAGAATTAATTAATTTTTAATATTTTATTTGAATTTTAATTGTTTTATATTTTATATTGGAATAAAATTATATTCCGTATATATATATATATATATATATATATATATATGCATTTGATATGTTACATGCCATGTCACTTAAAATTATATTTCATATATATATATATATATATATATATGTATCATCGTTAAATTTTTAACGGTCCAGTCATCGAACTAGTTAAAAAGTAAGATATTTGTCAAAAAGATATAGGTTAAGGGCTAAATTTATCTAAAAAAAGAATAAGGGTCAAAACGACAAAAATTATAAACATTAAGGATTAAAATTATCTTTATGCCTTTTAAATTTTGGAATAAATTATAGCTTAATGGATGAATTTTTTTTATTTAAAAAATAATTCTTTTTAACTTTTATTTTAAAGAATAACATCTTTCTTTGTATGTAAATATAATTCGCATTTTGAATGATTCGTATCTTAAGGAACGTGAAGTATGGTTAATGTTGATCGTATGTTATTTGTTTTTTTAAATATGTTTAAATTTTTTAAATGTAATTCATGTCCTTTAGGATGTAAAATAATGTAATTTGAATCTTGCATAATGCGAATTTAGATAATT
This sequence comes from Abelmoschus esculentus, assembly GCA_035048815.1. Classification (NCBI taxonomy): domain Eukaryota; kingdom Viridiplantae; phylum Streptophyta; class Magnoliopsida; order Malvales; family Malvaceae; genus Abelmoschus; species Abelmoschus esculentus. The sequence continues at coordinate 10,454,009 of JAUCBN010000007.1, read as the reverse complement.
CTTATCTTACACCTAAAATTTTATTAAAAATAATACAAAAATATTTAAAATTTAAGAGTAATTTGTATAATGTTTGATATAAATTACATTTAAAAATTTAAAAAAAAATTTAAAAAACAGATAACATATAATCCACGTCAATCATACTTCACGTTCTACGAGATATAAATTAATAATTCACATTGTATACAATATAAATTATGTCTACGTGTATAAAAAAATTCTTTAAAATAATATTATTCCATTTAAGCTTAAATTACATGTCAATCAAATTTTAGTAAAATTATAAATAAACAATTAAATTTTAAAAATTTATTAATAAATGATTTGATTAATAAAAATTATAAATAAATCACTTATTAATAAAAAATATAAATAGATAATGAGAGCCTCCCTTTGTTTATTATACATTTATCCCTTGTCTTATTTGATTTTTTTCTCTTATTAAGATTTAGGCTTATGAATTAAGTCTTCGAATAAAGTCACTCTCAATTCTCAAAGAAAAAAATATATCTCTTTTGTAGAACTTAAATAAATAAGGAAATATTGCGATCGCTTCGCATCTAAGCAAATTCCCATTATTCGGTCACTGTACTTCCACCATGAAACACCAATTCACCCAACTCGGCGACGGCGTCTCAGACGACTTCAAAACGGCCTCTAACCTCGAAGTGGCGGTTGCCACGGTGGTACTAGTTTTCTTTTTGCAAATCTTCTGGCGTTGCTGTCGCTCATTTTACCTTAATCACGTTAAGAAATGTATTCCTTCTTCCTCCTCCTCCGCGGCCTATAGCTTAGAGCCGTCGAAGATCTCCGCCGTGGAGGAGATCCTCAACTACACGTTCAAAGACAAAAGACTCCTCGAGGAAGCTCTGACGCACCCTTCATGCCGCGAAAGCATTTCGTATGATCGGCTCGAGTTCCTTGGCGACGCGGCACTTGGCTTGATGGTTGCAACCTATTTCTTTCGTCTGGACCCGAAGCTGAACTCTGACCGGCTTACTCGGCTCCGAGAAAAGAGTGTAAGTAACGAGAGACTGACGCACCTGGCAGCTAGGCTTGGGCTTTACAAGTACGTCAAGACAAAAGGCACTGCTATGCCTATTATCGAAGACGATCATGGAAACCTCAAAATCCGGAGTCCATACATTTTGGCTGATATCGTCGAAGCTCTGGCCGGCGCGGTTTATGTGGATCTCAATTTCGATTCCACCAAACTGTGGATGGTATGCTGTATGTTCACTCATTTATTCCTTGTTCCGATTTATGTTCATTCATTAATCTTTAGATATGTGCGCAGATCTTTAAAGATGTATTGATGGTGGATGAAATTAAGTTGCCAAAGGACCACGAATCTCGTGAGATTACCAACGGAGCACAAGATGAGTTGTATGGACTATGTGGCAAGAGTAAATGGGGAAATCCCGAATACACTTTCCGGTATGATCCTAGTTTCCGACCTTCATCTTTGATACCCCTGTGATTACATGAATCAACTAAGCATTCTATTATCGCCATTGGTGTTCTCTTGCAGCCTCGTGAATGTAGGGCGTTCCCAGCATGAAACAACAATGACGAGCACAGTCGAAATCAAAACTCACTCTGGTGTGCTCCGGCAAGAGGGTGATGAAAAGTCTACTCCGAAAGATGCCCGCAACTCGGCTGCTTACCATTTGCTTCGTTCCTTACAACAGTCTTCCATTATGTGATTCCCCTGCTTTCTTAGAGGATATGGATATCGTCACCGGTCTCAGATCATAGTCTTGTATTCGTATACCAGTACTGTTAGATTACTGTAAAACGACAAATATAGGCAAATAGCCAGTTTTAGATTGCGAATTTGATGTACCTGTGGATTATAAAATCTGTCTGTTCGATTATATACACACACATTCATTTAGGGGTTTCATTTGACTCGAATCTAGATTTAGTCTGATCCAATATAACTATCTGATACTATAAAAGATTGAAAAATTAAAAGCTGAAACGGATTATTATGATAGTTGAAACAATTTGGAAATGCATGATACGAAGAAATGAACTAAAATTGCTAATCAAACTATTGGATACACAACTAGCTCTAGGACTAAACACTACATGTAATACACAAGGCAAATAACAAGCAAAAGTCCTCAGGTGTGCAACAGATCAAAGCTGCAAACTTTTTATACCTGTCTTCGACCTAAACAGTTACAACTACAGATGGTGTCGCGGAGAAAATGATTCCGGGTAATATTAGAAAATCACAAAAAAAATCGAGATATTGATACTACGTTCACCTGCTCTGAGTAGTGATATCAAAGATGCATAACTGTATTAACTTGATATAGGATGAAAGCTTCCTTGGAATTCATCATAAAGCCATCTGCAGAAAGAATAGTTCCAGCATTAATCAAAATCCGATTCGTCATGTGCTTAATACAAGATAAATTTATTGAATGAATACACGTACTTGCACAAGAAAACTGCCCTTAATCCTTCGTTTGCTTCAATTCCTAACTGACTTCGCCTTTCACTTTCTTCTTTGAATTTAGCAGCAGGAAGAACTTCACACGGGCATTGAATCGAGCTTGCCATTATAGCGTTATCATTATTAGATTCATAAACCTAGAAAGAATAACAGGAGTGATTGGCAAACCATCGGATTTTATTTGCTACTACGACAGGACAAGTAGTAGACACAGATACAACAATATTAAACTTAAACATGCATGAAAGATTACCTCACTGGTTTCAGGAGCACATGGACGAACAACACCCTCCGGCAAATCACTAGGAAAGTAGCACCTTTTAACAACCACCCATTTTATCCCAGTTTTAGCATCCTCCCACATTGCCTGCAGTGAAGATCCAAAATTATGTCCGTTTTTACAGGGCATAAGGACTAGCAGGCTCATCATATAAATTCTTTCGAACATGCTTACCTGAAGCTTTGATGGTATCAGTTTATCCTGACCAAAATGAACTAGAGCATGCTCACGAACTTTATAAGTTATGCCATCGATGCAACAAGACTGATAGAACTTTTTCTCATCCACTACTTGAAGTACATCACCAGTCCAATCAACAGCTCGCAAACCAGCAGAAGAAAGCTCGGTATGCTTTGATATATCAGTATTAGCTCCGGAAGTTCCAGTTGTATTTATTTGTGCATGTGCAGCATCTTGTTCGCTTGGATTAATCTGTTTAATGCAGTCAATATCTCCTTTCGAGCCTTTCTCCGAATCTTTAACTATGGAACTTTCATCATGACAATTATTTGAAGGGATTTCAGCGCAGTTTTGCTGCCCTGTTAGGATATCTTGATTGTTATGTAAAGGCTGTGAATGATCTGCCTTGTCGCTGATAGTGTTAGATGATGTATCCACAGGCTGTGATGAATGATCTGCCTTGTCACTGATAGTGTTAGATGATGTATCCGCGGGCTGTGATGAATGATCTGCCTTGTCGCTGATAGTGTTAGATGATGTATCCGCAGGCTGTGATGAGTGATCTTTTTTTCCTTCATGATTAGATGATTCAGTCATTTGAGAATGTTCTTCGGGTTTCTCACTTACTGTGCCAACAGAAGGGAAATCACATACAGCCTCCAAAGGCTTTGTGAAGTTCCCTTTTGGAACCTTAGAATCAGATGCTGACTCTACAAAATTACTGTCAACTGTAATGCACACAGCAGGAGTCTGTGACGCTGAGCTTCCATGTGCAACCTTCTCATTCTTGAGCGTTAGACCCAGATTTTCCCCTTTCTTGTCCGAAGATGACTGAGCTTCAGCTGAGCTAGAAGGCACTTTGGGTGCATTGATACTTCTCATGACACGGCCGTATTTGGGGGGCAAAGGCTTCCCATTGCAAAATGACAAGCATCTGGCACAGTGCCACTCACCTCTAGGGATTCCCTTCGACTGTAAACATTTCAAGTGAAATCCTTTCTCACATGCATCACAAAGCAGCACATTTTCCACTTCATTAATGGTAAGTTTGCACGTTTGGCAAGTCACAGCCTTGTTCATATACTCTCTAGAAGGCGGAGTCCAAGTAGGATGTGCGGGAAGTTTCGGTTGCAACAACTTTTGAACAATTCGAGCAATTTCAGTGTGATTATTGACAAATGGAGGAGCTTGTGTAACGTTCACACCTTGTGCGGGCTGGTGCACACTTGGAAAAGTTCCGGTTGCAGTTTGAGTAATGAATGGTCTAAAGTTTTGATCTCTCACAGCTTGAGGAGCCATCTGTACCATAGTCAAACCAGAACTTCCTTCTACCTTGGTGGGATGATGAGTCAAAACTTTGTTCTCTTGCCCCGGTTTACCTAATGCTGCAGGTTGAGTTTGCATAGCCCAAGTGGGAGCATTCGCGAGTGAATGGCTTGCTGAAGAATTAGCTGAAACACACAATATTGACATGAACCCGGGAAGATCCATGGATAGAGATGCATAAATGTTCAACAGAATCAAATATGAAGGAGAAATACCTGGTACACGGGAAACATAAGAAACCACGTTTGATCCTCCATCCAACTTAACTTGTGCTCTGTCAACCCTGGGATATGCAAACGAAGATGAATTTCCTAGATGGCCACTTGGTATCCCAGTGGACACTGTAGCCATTTTTACATCACCGGTGGACAATTGATGCAGTAACGGAGTTGAACCTGCTGCTGTAACATGAGCAGTAGACGATGGAACCGGGATGCCTCCAGAAGACACGGTTGCATGAATTGGTCGATCTGATGGCAAAATGCGAACCGTGTGTGATGAACCACGATTTTCAGCTGATCCACCACCAACATTAGTTTGCACAGGCTGAGGTGTATATGTAGCAGTAGTGAATTTCTTGGGTTCTTTCATCTGAAAAGCATTAAACGAACATTCAGATTCGGATACACTACTAAGTAATATAAATAACACGAACTTTTCACAAAAATTCGGTATCACACTCAAAAATCATATGAATGCTGCAAAATTCATAAATATCCTATAAGCAATTTAAACCAAATTAAACGTTTCACAGCTTCAGACATAATCCTTAATTCCCCAAAATTAACATTAAAACCAGTGAAGAAAAACTGAAATTCAGGGCAAATTCTCATACAAATTGCATCAAAGAAAAACAAAATAAACTACCACCATATATACTTATTGGCCAGCATAAAGCAAATCAACTAATTTTTTTAGAAAAAATCCAAATAAATCTAAATGTACCTATTGTTCCCGGCCAATTAAAAAACTAAATTAATGCCATAAATTCATTTTTACCTTCATAAACACAACCAATAATTCAAAACCCCCATAAACACAAAAAAAAAAGATCATAAATTTAAGAGTTTTTTACCTTCATTTTAGAAAGTAAAACCTTCTGAGAAATCGACATTCCCATACCCCTGAACCCTAATCTCTGCTCTTTAAGGTTAGAATTAAGCCCCAACTCCTCAATCACATTCCCTATCGCCTCACTTCCAACAATATCCTTAGGAGCCATCTCCCCGCACATCTCCGCCAACGTTTCACGCGCCTCCGCCATCAACGCCGTCTCAACTGACGTGGGATTCCTCCCTCCGCCCCTCATCTTCCCCATCGTCGACAGCACCAACACAATCTCCGCCACCCTCTTTAACCCCCCACCGCACCGCTGTTTCTTCGACATAGAAATTTCACCGTTCTCGATCCCTCGCTTCTCCCCCACCGCTGGAGAAGGCTCAAACGCTGCGTTTTCGTCGACACCCACCTCGGGATCCATTGTAAACAGTATTGTTCAAAATCCAATGCCGTAGCCTGTCTAGAGTGACCGAAACCAGAGCGAGAGAGAGGAAGGGAGGAGGAAACAAAGATCGAGTAGGAATTAGGGCAATTATAGAATTAAAATAATGAAAAATTCAGGAACTTTTTGGCGGGTAACTTGTAAGAGAGATAGAGAGAGAAATTTTTAAATACAATTTTTACTTTGTGAAAGGAAGGGATCAGAGTTAGGATTGAAAGAAGCAATTTTGAGAGCGTCGAATGGCAAAAAAAGATGGTTTATTTGGGGGAGTTTAGTGATTTAAATGAACCGGGCGGCTTACTCAGATCGGACCGGATATGATGAATTTGGGGATTTTCAATTTTGAGGTGCATCTTCTAGGGTTTGGGTCTTTCGGGAGTTTTATACGGTGGGGATGAAAGCTTTGCGGTAATAGGAATGCGAGCAATGAGAATTAGCCACGTCAGAAAAAAAATAATATGGGAAAAAACATCCATGAACATTTCAACTTTCCCATTTTGGTCTCTAAATTGGGTTTTCAATCCTCAAATCAAAATGCCACATAATCAAAAAATATATTTATTCCGTTTCATTTATATATAATATTATTTTTTAGGGTTAAAATTTTTAATTTAAATTTACTATTATTTTAAATTTATTATTATAAAAATAACTATTTTTTGTAATTTATAAAAAGTTCAGTGCCTAAAAATCATATTAGCCCAATTTTCAAACTTGGCCCAATGAAACGGATCAGTGATGAACATTCGGGTATTCGAAGATCCGAAACTATAAAACTAAAACCTCAACAGAACGAACCTTCCGATTTACAAATCGAAACTGAAGATCCCAATTCCTGTTGTTTTTCTTGCATTCTCTCTGAAACCAAACAAAAGGTTTTAGTTTCTCAGCATATGAATCATATCTTATCTCCATGTTTGTTTGTTTTGGCTTTGATCAGCCTGGAATCCAAGTTAAATAAGAAAAAAAATCCTTTTGTTTTTGCAGGAGATCTTGTGTAAAATCGACATCTGGAATATGGCTTTCTTGGTAACGTCTCTAATTTTTGCTGTAATTGGGGTAATTGCATCGCTTTGTACCAGAATCTGCTGTAACAGAGGTTCCTCTGCTAATCTGTGAGTGTCCTTTTTAACGATTACATTTTTTCAGAATTAATTTTGCTCCTTTTATTAGGATTTTTTAGATTCAAAACTCAAATGTTAAAAACTTGTACCTTTTATAACAATCTAGTTTGATGTTGCTTTAATTAAGTTTAAAGGGTATCTATTGATTGGTATACTATAATACTTCTATGAAATATGATTTAATTTGGTATTGTAACTTGTGAGAAGAGCAAGTTGGCACTGTAAACAAATGCTGGATTCTGTGTTGTTGCTGTTTACACTAATCTGGATTGAATCTTATTGTATCTCATTGCGCCGGGATGTGTTGTCAAGGCATTGTGCCTTAATGTCAGACAACAGAAAGGCATTAGACCCTTTTCGGGCATGATCATTGCTCCGATCAAGCTAACACATGGATGGGAGATAAACTAGATCACTCTTTAAAATCTTCTCATATAAACATATTTTATATTTGAGCTTCAACCATATGGATGGCAGATAAACTAGATCCCTCTTTGGAGTTGATTATCATATTTATATATGTATATCATAACCCTATTTTATATGTAAATGCGATTTTTTATTTTTTTAAAATTCTTTTGTGTGCCTTGGAGGCATTATAAGGTTTCTAGGATCTAGAAGGGTGCCTTGCGCCCTTGACGACACGGCCCCCGAATAAAGATTGGTGATCTAGCAAACTGATTTGACTGAATTTTAGTTATTCGCTACCATGTTCTGCTATGCAATAGCCTGGTTTGCCATCTATAGTAGTTACTAGGATGTTTTCTTTCGTCAAAAAAAAATATTATTTTCTAGCAGATGAGTAATTCTCCCTAGATTCTCCTTGTTCTCACCGGAAAACTGTTTTTCTTTGTTTTTTTACGCAGGCTCCACCTAACTCTGGTCATTACGGCTACGATCTGTTGTTGGATGATGTAAGTTTTACTTTTGTTTTACATTTTTTTCTTTTGTAGTAGCTTGACTTTCATATAGATTCCGTTTGTGGAGTATTAAAAATATGAAATCTTCAATGTGTGATGATACTTTGGGATTCTTTTGGCCATTTCGTCCTTCTAAAATTTTGGTTTAGATGAAGAATAGAATGCCACTGCTTTTTCTGGCTATCCTTTCTATAATGAGGAACAACTTGTTCTTCCTAGGATTCTGAATTTGCATATGGCATATATTAAGTTTACAAAGGCCTAATTCGAAGGTGCATATAAAGAACTTGTCATAAAATGAGAATAATATCTTGTGTAGCTTGTGATTTAGCTATGGATTCACCAAATAGATCGCCTTCTTGAAGGCTGAGTTCTTTACGAGCCTTGATATGTCCGGTTTCTTTGATTGTGGAAGAAGGTAGATTCATAGGTTTGTTAGGTTAATTGGTTGATGATGAAGTCCAAACTTTTTTCATTTAAAAGAACATTAAATAGGTTTACTTGCAGTCTTTAGACACTCGAAAATGTGGACTTAATATCTGCTTCTTAAGCATTTACCCTTGTCTCTGTCTTGAGTGCATGTATACTATTCATACAAATGGCCAATGTCCTGCATTGACACTCATGACATTCTCACTTGAGTCCAAGTAACACGGCTCTGGTAACATTTAACCTGTAAGTAAACATGTTTTGCTTCATTGTCTTATTAGTTTGTAATGTTAAATCATTGTTCTTTTAACAGGTGGGCAATTGTTTATCTTGCACAAATGAAACCACTCATTGTCCCCATTTTGAGTGAAGGAGAGTGAAATTCTTCACACAGATCGATCCCGAGGTTAACAGAAAACAAGCAATCAATATCGGTTGCGGGATTAGTCTGAGAATTTAGTTGTCATGTAACATGTCTTCTCATGTTGTCTCTCTAAGAAATCTTTATTCAGGTTTGAACTTTGAATTGGTATTATGTCAGGCACTTCGTTTCACATTTGTTTGTTTTTCATAAAGATTAGTGTTGTTTCCATCAGACATTATGCGGTTTTTGATGAAATAATTATCAAAATAAGATTACATTTCTTCTCGAATGTCATTGTTTCCAAGATGTTTCTTTTCTTTTAATAAGACAAATTACTTTGAAAATTTACAAAGATGTAAATAAAGCTCACTCAACAATTACTTCATCATGTTGCACAGACTCTTCATTTTTCTGGAAAACCGGTCTCAGCATGCACATCAACCAAGTATATGAAAAAAAACTTCACACGAGAATCACTCGGAGTCCGTGTAACATAACTTCACACGAGAAAAATTATGAAAAAAGCCAATTAAAACGTTTTCAAACATATATGATCAAAGGAGTAAAATAGAAACCAAATTCCATCCATACAAACACAACAAAGGGTGAGTTTGTGGGTTCAGTGTTCGTTGGTATTACAAGTATTTGATAAGCAGATATATGGCAACAACCAGAATCACGATCCCAATCACAGCTAGAAGCATGCACATACAAGAACAACCTCCTCTGGTTCGCTTGGTCAAAATCGCAAGGTTTTTCTGCACCCTCTGTTACAAAAAAGATATGTCCAACGAAAAACATATTTATTAGAATCCACAGTGATAGCAAGGCTCCATCTTTTTTGTAGCAATAAATTAGAGACCATGGGGAAATCATGCATACAACCTAACAAATGGAACAAATATTGCGCATGTTTTGTAGATAGACTGGAGCACTCTTTAGAGTTTATTATCATACTAGCATAAATTAAGCTTATCTTATATATCATACACATCGACAGAGCACACATACAAAAACACCCACATGAACTGATTGCATCTCCTTGGTTGAGGTAAACGTTTTCTTGCACCTATTGCCTTAACCAAGACAAGGATTTTAGTACCTTGGCAACACTATGGACTAGTATGGTGAGTGGTAAATAGTGTCCTAAATTTTAACTATTATGGACTTCAGGCACTAAGATAATTCGAGCATCACGTTAAACATTGAATATTTCAAATAGTCCATTCTTGCTCACATCACCAATGTATCAATGGTCACAAACAATATACAAGTAAATCCAAAAGGCAACATTTTCATATCAACAGTTCCATATTGCTTTATTTTGCTCCATCAAACCGCCATAGAATACTAGTTATAACCTGATTATTTCAAATATAATTTAATAACCAATGACTAATCTTTAGTTAACTTGAGAGAACACCTATATACTAGCTAATGCTTGGATGAACATGAATTACTTCCTCCTTGAAGCATTTCTATGGATTTAAGGCTTAGTCATCACTGTCGAGTGAAACGTTAGGACACGTACAGCTTTAGGGAATGCCGCTAACTAATAGGTGAGACAGATTAAATATAGTAAAGACAGTAATGGGATTTTTTTCCATTCAACAAAAAAAAAGTAGGATATAGTTATGAGCAAATAAAAATGTTAATTACTAAATGTTTACCCGTAGGCGAGAATCAGTAGCATCCACATGATAGTCCAGGTCATCCTGCATGGAGGAAGCATGGGAAAATGTATAGTTACGGATGGTGAATCAAACCTCACAAAGCATTTTTAGGAAATAAGAGCAAAAGAGTACAGAAGAAATAAACAGAAAACATACAATGAGTCGGGTTTGCAGATCAAGTTCTTCATTGACTGCCAATGCAATATGCTTAGTACTTACTACGGTCTCCTCCAACTTCTCAAGATCCTCATCTTGCTCTGCTCAAAAATGACAACCTCACAAGTTGAGGGAACTTGAACCATTTTACAAGCTAGCGCTAAAATAACTTGCCTTTCATTATTTGTCGCTGAAGACCAACAAGGCCGGAATTATCCAAACCAGTTGTTCTACTCATGGCATCTGGCTTAATTTCTGGCCCAAACAAACTGTCTCTATTAGCGAAGTTTGACATGTTGAATGCAGAAGCCATCTGATTCGCTTTTGATCTTAAATTTCCAACCATGTCCTTGCGACGATTCATCTCTTTCTCCGTTCTGTAACCACAACACGAAACATCAACAACTGCTCTAAGCCAGTTTGCTCATGATAAAAATACATTTAACTCTGCAACCAAGCACCGAAATTTTGTATTTATAAATATCACATATGATCAAAACTACTTATCAAAACTCAATTCACTCGCATATGCACCTCGAATAAGATGACTTACAGGGGCTTCCCCGGTGGTCTACACAAAAGGGACTGCAATCCATCAAGTCTAGTCCCTAAAATCGTAATCTTCCTTCTTATAGCCGATGCATGGCGCTGAGTTTCCGGCCCCGATGCAGGCAAGGAACACCTTTCAGATATCGTGGCATTGATATCATCTGCAATTTTTACTGCTTCATTATATTCTTTAACCCATGGGTCTGAAGAAGACGTCATTAACCTTAGACAAACAAAAATCAAGTCAGAATCTAATCTAAAAGACCAAAAAGATACATAAAATCTACAAACTTGAATTCATCATTCAGAGTATGAAAGAATAACATATAAAAGCTCATTAAACCATTACTCAAAAGAAAAGAAATATACAAAACATTAATAATTCCAAAAAAAACCATTCCCTCCTTATGTCCTCCTTTTGAATTTGATGGCTTCTTTTAAAGAATTAGACCATTACTCAAAAGAAAAGAAATACTTTCTTTGAACAACTGGATATGAGCATATGTCGAGAAAAAGAAGGTAGATATCAAGAGTATTTGGAAAAAAAATAAGGAATCAAATTGATGAAAAAGATCCTGAATTTTATTAGTCCAATGAACCCCAATTGTAAAAAGAAAATAAAGTTCGGAAATTTAATTGCAACCCCATCAATACAAATCCCAATTTCTTTTAAAAATGGAAGCAGAAATTCAATTTTAAGAAACGAAATTGGAAATAACTTACAAAGATGAAAACTGAAAACTGAATGAGCCGTGTTGATCAAACCCCCCAAAAGAATAAGCATAAACCCAGAAAGGGGAAAGTTCTTAGCTTTTGAAGATCCGTAGAAGGTGATCAAATGATTAAACAGTAGTATTTATAAACAAACGAAATACTTTAAAAATAAAGTTGGCTGAAATATAATTTTATTTTTGATATAATTTAATATATATAATATTTAATTTAAATTTAATATTTTATTTTTATAATAATTTTAAATATTTATATTAAATTCAAAATTTAATTTTATATTTATTAATACATATGGCATTAACAAAATGAATAACATATATTATAAAGAGAGTGTTTCATAGATAAATTTATATTTGGCGGAATGGTTTAAGCATGCCACTTTCTCATGCCTTGGGTTTGCATACTATTTGGACCATATTTCTTATTTCATTTTTTTTATCTAATTAAGTCAAACAATTAAATTTATCTATTAGGATAATAATATATATCAAAACATAATTAAATAATTAATTTATTAAATTAAATTATTATAACAAATGATTAATATAAATACATAATTCTATAAATTTTCGTTAACAATTACATCATTATTCTATTAAATTTTAGTGACTGATATCAAAATAAAATCAATTAAATCATTTATAATAATTAATTTTTCAATTTTTAGTTAAATAATAAAAATAAGAAACTCAATAACAGAACCGTCACTCAAGTAATTTACGAGGGAAAAAACGAAATACAACGAATTTGTTCGAATTTTTTGGATCGTTTAATTATGAGATTTGAGAAACGACACCGTGCTGGGTGCTCATTTTATACATATTTAAATAAAAAAAATTTATCCAAAATTAATTAAATATTAAAAGGATATTCATAAACATGATATGAAACTAATCGAGTTTCAAACACGAAACTAATCGTTGAACATAAGCCACAAGTAGACAGATTCGAACTAAAAGTTCAAAACTAACAGTCTTAAATCTGTATGATCAAAGCTCACATAACAAAAAAATTTAGGCAGCACCCTTACCCTTCTTCTTCTGAATCTTCTTCATATAAAATTCCAACTCTTTGCCTTCTAAGATAATCCTGAAAAAACATCGGACGAGTATAAGAATTCGATGACCGGAGAAAACTAGCTGCTACTAAAAGACCTATTTGGAATATGATTCAAGTTTTTTTTTTTTTTTGTAAGAAGACGTTCTAGTCAATGACATACCCATCACAACGGCCACACTGACCAGGCCTTGAAGTGATACAAGCCAACAAACGACCACTTGTGAACTGATCCTCAATATGGGGATCGAGCTTGCGATTCTGCTGACGTTTCTCAAGCTTCCTCAAAACGTGGTTGCTCTTCTTTGTCTCCTCAGTCACAGTTTCTCCTTCCTACAAACAGAAATACCATTATTCAAAGATTTAAAGAACCAAACACGTTATTGTACTTAAACTTGCCTACAAAAACCAAGTTGGAGGCACAGAAAACAACTATGTATCAGTGTCCAGTACATATACAACAGACATGAGTATGGAGGTCCAGAACTCAAAATAACAAACACATACTTGTATCCAACACTAACCGCACATTCCAAGTATTAGAGCCTAGAGATAGAAATATCCTCTCATATATATATATATATATACATGGGGGTGTATTAATATACATGAGCACATACAGCTCTAATAGTTCAAAAATCAGTTGCCACAAGAGAAACTAAAATCAGCTACTTACTAACTACACCATTAACTCGGGCAACATCCAGGTTTAATTTACATACAACACTGCACAAACCAAATAGTCGGGACAATAACAATTGACGTGTTACATAAGAGTTGATCTATTAAAGTAGTGTCTGTGTGAGAAAAACATAGAGAACATAATCCACCCTACCTCTCCTTCCTTCTTGGCTGCAGTTGTTTTCTTCTTGCGACCAATGTCAACACCATAGTGCTGAAGATACCACTGCTTGAATGGAGCAGCATCAACTTGAACAATTGCACTTTTCACCAGAGTTTGGGTACGAACCAACTCATTGTTGGATGCATTGTACACCACATCCAAAATTCTGGTCTTACGAGTCACAGATTCACTTCCCCATGAGTAGTTTCCAGTGTCGAGTCTCAGAGCACGCCACTTCACGTTTCCACCACGAACCCTGATCCTCCTAACCGTCTTGTTGCTCGACAGCTTTGTGTTAGCTGGTTGCCTTCCGAGCTCATACCTTAAAAAAAACCAACAAAAAATTGAAAAAAATATACTAATAGAAAACACCAAATGGGGAAGGAAACCAGATATGATCTCCAGCATCTAAACAAAAATTAGGAAGGCACAACTTTTACAGTCATTAAAAATGCAATGTGAATTATTATACCAAGAAAAAAAACTAATAAAACTAAACAAAATTGCTCCAACAATTCTCTAATGACAATAAAATGAAGCTAAATCTACAACTAAAGGTCAAATCAAGTAAACTGGAATGACACAAACATCTTCTTTTAGAACATCATGAATCAAATTTATAAGCCAGAAGAGGAAATTTTAAAAAAAATATGAAAAATCAAAACATAGAAGCAAAGGAAATAAAGGGTTTGCACATTACTTTCTCTTTTTCCTCCAAGCCTTCTTTTTACCACCGGTGGCACGCCTCTTGTGCATCGAATCACGAGAAATACCTACAAAGTAAAGGAAATTAAACACATTAACAAAAATAAACACAAAAATATATGATTTAGAATAGATTGATGACGAATTAGAGGAATCTGAGAAATACCCATCTTGGCTGAGGCAAAAGTTCAATCCTGGTTTGGGGGTTTTGTGTTGAATCAATCCCCAAAAGAGAGTGGCGCTAGGGTTTTGAGAGGCAACACAGCAGCCATAGGCGGCGATTCGAAGCTTTCTTATATCCACAAACCCTAGCTAAATGAAATTACAGTAATACCCTAATTGGATTCGGTTTGTGTTAGGGTAGTTGTAATCAATGAGTACATTATTTCTTTAAGGCCCAATAAAATTTGTTTGGGTTCTTGATTTAAAAACTTTATATTTATATTTATATTTTTTTTCACCAAAAATGATTATTATCATATTTTAGTCGCCTAAAAATATATAATTTATATTAGTAATATCTTTTAAATTTATTTTTAAAAAAAATAATTCTCAATTAATAACATTGAATTCCTTCACTGGAATTAATCCACTAATTCAATCGGATTACCTAATTATCTTTACTTTGAATTATAATAATTATTACAACGATGTTTATATTTAAACTCATGTTTAATAAAAATATATATACAAATTCTATATCTCCACCAACGATCACTAAAATCAGTACATTCTTCAAAATTGTTTATTGCAAAGTAAATGCGGTTATTATATCCATAATTTGAAGGGTTTTAATATTATTTTAAAAAATATATTATGATCTTGAATAAAAACACTGAATTTTATTAATTATCATAAAAACAATATAATATATTAAATAAAACAAATCCATTAAAAATCTCTTTCAATAGTAAAAAAAAAAAAACATTTTTATTGAGATTAACACATTAAAATTCAAAAACATTCTTAAATTTTTGTCTCAACAGAAAGCGATGAGAAAATCAAGCTTCTAACATGTATTTATTTTTGGTTGCCCACTATAAAAGTAAATTTCAAATGGAAGTGATCTTGAAAAGCCTAGCAAGACATGTCTGGTTTACTCGAGTTTAACACGAGTACCCGTCACATATTCTGATATAAATATGAAAAATATGTTACTTCACATCCGATATTTTACCTTCTAATCTGAATAACATAAGAATAGCCACTGAGAACAAATATTTGAAGAAAAAACTCAACTAGAATGATAATTGATGCAACATGGTAACAATTCTATACAATCGGAATAGTCCGAGTTTTCGATCGGATCGGTACATATCTCAACCATTGGATTCAAGTTTTTTTCATAAACAAAGTAGCATGGAGATGCTTTTATGATGTTATATGTATATGACACAATATGAAGAGAAGAAGTCGTCGAATGCGTTCATGACGGCTTATCCGCAAAAGCAAAACGGATGCAAAATGAGAGATGTGGTGTCTAGCAAGAAAAAAATCGAATCGGATCGGATCTCAAACCTTCAAATGTATAATCAATCAATAACCCTCGTTAGTGCTATACGATCAATTTCCTTGTAAGCTGATATAGTAATGAAGCCTGTTTTTGCAAATTCATTGATCCTACATAATAACTTCTGATATCCAGCAAATCATGATGTTGGAGCTGCAACTGAGCCAACAAATTTAATCAAACAACTGCAAGGCATTTTCTGTCCCTACCTAACAATTGGATGGAAGTTGACTTAAAAAAAGACATATTAATCAATGCCTGAAAATAGTTCAAACTCATTAAATCTGTAATGTATAAGGCATAATCATAATCAAGGATCTCACCGTACGGCCATCGATCATATACTTATCCATAATTACCCTCTCAGCAGGATCAGCAAAGACAATGAAACCGAAGCCACGGGCACGACCGGTGACATGATCTCTCATTATCATTGCCTCCACCACTTTTCCATACTTCTTGTAATAGTCCTTGAGACGTTCCTCATCAGTGTCCCAAGATATCCCACCAATGAAAAGTTTACCATGATCTGATTCCATCCTATCTGCAATCATCAATCACCATTTTCCGAATCAATCAGAACTCTAACAACAACAATTCAGTAAATGAAATTCCTGGACAACTTTAGGAAAGCAAAACATGAGTTAACAAATTATCACCAGCAGGTCAAAATGTGAGCAATAACAACAATCAAACAGGGTTATCAAAGGAAACAACACACCTTTCGATATGAATTATAGACAGAATCTGATCAAAGACAAACTGGGTATTTGTCAAACATCTGAAAAACTTCATGCACCAACCAGAAAACAACCCAGAGTTCCTGAAGATTAAAAAAACGGAAACTGAAACCAAATTATGTGGATCAAGACAAAGGAAAAGTGGGTATAAAAAGAGGAGGAAAACGGAGACGAAACGATGGAAAAATTTACCATATTGGATAATTAGAAACAACCCATATTAGAAAATAGGAAGGAAATCAAGATCTAAGGTGAGAAACGATGGCAATGGAAACACAGGAGAAGGTTATATGTTCATTTCTCTTTAAAAAGCTTATGTTCTCTATTCACCTCTCTCTCTCTTCTATCTTTAATTAAATCAAAAGAAAGGGAGTTTGAGGAGAGAGCTAGACAAAGAAGAGAGAATAATACATACACTGGAGAGATAAATTCAGATTGGAGAATGCAAATGATCTGAAAGAATATTTGGAATTCCCTCATAAATGACGGGATATAAAGTGATGTTTTTTATATATCGAACTCTCGACATTAAAATATTTTTAATTAAACAACTATTTATTTAAGCTTTAAAAATTAATAAATAGTAATATCATACCATATTGTGATAATAGAAATTAAATTTATAATTAACAATCAATTGATATATCAATATTTTATTAAGAATTTAATTGCTTCAGTTTTAAATACATCTAAAGGTGGAAAAACAATATTTCACCATAGACTATACAAAATTTACGAAAAATACAAATATCTCGTATATCTTAAAATTCAGTGTATAAGTAAATTTTAACATATATATCAATAAAAAACTGGAAAAAATGGCCAAGTCATTTATGTATCTGGTGTTTCTCAGCCTCTTAGCTGCATTCACTACAACAGTAGTAGTATCCAAAATGATCATGCTGCCTGCGAAGGAGTTGGAGCGGCCTGAATTTGAACGGCTACGATACAATGACACTTATTTCGATCACTTCATTCACAGCGAACCTGACCGACCATCACAATCATGTTGTTAGAGTTTCAGAAGGGTGGTCGTTCAAAGCACAATTACAAAAACATGATCTGTTTCTGCATCCAAATTCATAAGCTCAAATTCTTGTACGTAAAGGAAAGAATGCCCATGCTCCCGGTTGATTCCATTTATTGTCCTGCAGCGGATGCCAAGGTGAACGACCACCAGCACCACGTGCACATTGTAACACCACAAGAATTATTCTTATTTTTAAAATTTTAATTTTAAAATCTCAAATTAAAAATATTAGTTTTTAGATTCATAATTTTTTTGAAATCCTAATTTTTTAAGGTTTTTAAATTGATTTTCTAAATTGAAGATAATTTTTGGATAATATTATTTTATTATATTATTATTTTATTAGAATTCTTTATTTAATATTATATATATTATATAAAGTTTCAAATAAGGAAAGAAAATCTCTTTAAAATCCTATAAACTTTTTTTATTATATTTATTATATTTATAACATGATCTAATAGTTCTAGTTCTATTTGAAATTAGTTATTTTTCTCTATAAATACATATTTTGCTTTAAGAGAAAACCCTACATTATTTTTTTCATCAAGATTCTCTAAAGCCTATGTTTTCATTCTTTACCTCTATTCACGTTCAAGACCACGTTATTCAATAGATTGAGTTATTTCGGCTAAGGTGTGTTTTCTTACTAATGTTATATATGTTTTTCCGATTTTTTTTTGTGACATGCTTAATATTTTGTGTTTTGAAAAATACCCGTCTTTTGCTAGCATGTCTAATTTGAGTATTGTGACTTTGATTGTGCAATTGTGTTACCATGCATAGGGGTGTTCAAATTCGGATATCCGGGTATTCGGGTACCCGAAACACCGGGTACCCGGAAGTTCGGGTAGTTAAAAAAACAGCCCATGTCCCGATCCGGTTTTTCCGGGTACCTGGTACTTCTGGTAACCGGGTACCCGCATTTTATTTTTTTTATATAAATTTTAAATTCAATCCTAGAAATATATATATACATATGTAAAAGTTCGAATTACATAATCTAACATTCAAATATAAAATTTTAAAATCTAGTTACATAATTTAAACATAAAATTTAAGATATAAATTATATAATCTAGTTCGAATTAAAACCTATAAGGCGTAGAAAAAATTATAAATATTTTTAATTAGTTTAATTTATTTTAATGTATAAAAATTAATGATTTAAATATTTAAAGAATATTTAGTTGATTTTTATCTTGGGTAATGCACATACAAATATAATGTATATATAAACGAATAAAGTTTAAATTTTATCAACTCGAATAAATAAATTTATTATTTTACAATAAATCTTAATTTTTTTTTAACAATGATTCCTAATTCTTTTTTGAAATTAAAGTTTGAGGGAATGAAATTTAGGAATTAAGTTGTTTGATTTAAGAATATAATGAATATAAAGGTATTTTATTTAAATAATAATTATATTTAAAATAATAAAAAAATAGGAATCGGGTACCCAAAATTTTTTTCAATATTGTGATCCGGGCCCGACCCGGAAAATGATGGACTGGGTACCCGACCCGAACCTAATTTTTTTTGGGGAAAATACCCTATTATTTATGTTCGGGTAGTCGGATAGTCGGATCGAATCAACCGAGTCGGGTATTTTTGAACACCCCTAACCATGCATACATGTCATTGTGATTTGAGAAATATTAAAATTTTCAGATTTGAGATTCCATACTTTTGAGAGTAAATATGATTTTTATATCTTGTGAATTTGTGTTTTCGGACAATTTAAGATTTTGGATTGAATTGTAATTGTTTTTGGATTTTCAAATCATGTTACATCATATTATGCATGAGGTGGGATTGTGTACGGAGGAAGCCGTGACAGATGAAGGTTCTGGGGAACTCCTCTATTTGGGTTGGTGACGTTGTAGTTGAGATTTGTGTTGTGTGTATGATATCATTCATACATCATGATTTACATTTTTCCAAAACTTTATCTTTGAGAAATAATTTTGTAAACCGTGTTTTGTTGTTTTCATGTGCACCTTAGAGACACACTAAGCTCTTTAGCTTGCCCCTCTTAGTTTTTCTAAGCTCTTTAGCTTGTCCCTCTTAGTTTTTCTTTTAGCGATGCGATACTCGGAAGATCTCGGAATTTATTCAGTTATTTTATTATCAAAACAAAATTATTTTTAAATATTCAAGTTATTATTTATTATTTTAAAAATTTTAAGATATTTGAGATATTTATGTTATTATTATGGTTTTATTTTAAATTAAAGTATAATTTTTTTAAAATTGGTTTCTTGAGAATAAAATTTTCAAACGTGACTTCCTAGATTTGACCTATTTTTTCTAGATCTAAGTTTAGGGGTTGCACACATGGTCCTAGTCGATTTACTTTGTGAAGAGAGTCCTCCAGAGACGTGCATGTTTGCGAAGGTGATTCTCCATGTTAGCTTTCAAATGCTGTGTTTATTTGAGAACAAAGCTGCAGGCAATGGCTACCCTCTGTTTATTTGTTTGAGAAGTGTTTATGGGATCTACTTAACTCAACAGAAATCTTGTCAATTGCATCACATGCTTTGATTCTATGCATACAATGAGTTGTAACTTGATATCGCTAGAGAAGACATCGATCCAATGTGAATTCTTCCCGACTAGTCACTCGAAATGAGATGGAAAATGATCAACTCTCTTAAAGAGAATTATTCAACCTTGATTTGTAGCCTATTCAGCTTAATATATGCTGAAAAGAAATTACAAGTTATTTTGTCAAGACAGGCAATTCATCAATGTATGATTTATCAGCAAAATGTTTTCCCTTTTACTGGCAAAAATCGAAGATCCAAAACTTGATCATATTCATTTCATTCAGTCAACTATACATAAATCTGTCCTCATCGCCGCCAGAAACGACCTTGTTGTTGCCTTTGCTCTTGCTTTCGCCTGCATTATCATCGTTCCAAATCAAAAGGCCGTTCGTTGACCAATATTTTACCAATGTTATCGGGTAAAAATAGCAACAGATCTTGAAAAATTCGGAAAAGGTAAGAGAGAACTCCACCTCTGATACTCTTTAGAACGCTCAAGAAACTCTTTTGCGATATCTTTTCTTTCGTAAGATTGTAATACCTGTCTGATATCAGGTGGACTATTCCGGGCTACATCTGTAGAAAAACCAAAACAGATAATTATAATCAAGAGAGAATATTTAGATCAATCAACATTAACAACACTAGTTAGTATGCATGCCATGTTATAGAAGTGCACAATGCAACCAGCAAGGGGGAAAGAATCAGCATAAAACTTACATTCAAGAAATGGAATAAGATCCAAAAGTGCTGTATCCTCGCCCTCAAGCTTGAATGGCTTAATAGGGACACAGTTTTCAGGTTGAAGGCTAGACTCAAACGCATGAGCACTCACATATAAGATCTTGGCTGGATCCCTATTAAGCTTGGAAAGATCCTGCCAACATGAATCATTTCTTAAAAGAATACCCTAGCTCTTAGAGACACTCTCTCATAAGGTTAATACACTTCATATAGCATAAAACTGAGGGGGAAATGATAATGAGTGATAAACTATAACATACTCTATAATGCTTTCCATTCTGATATTTAGTATCACCCCTTGATAGCCTATAGCGTATACAATGGTTAGGATCCAACCTTTCGCAGACAGGATCAACATACTGGATAAGCAAAAATGAATAAAAATTTAATTAAATTGCTGGTAACATCAGCTATCCAATGCTTATGTATTCATATAGTTGTCACAATGGAAGAGTTCAAAGTACCATATTCATCTGGTCAGAATACACAACAATTTCGTAGTACTTTGCCAGATGTTCCAAAAATGCATCAACTCCAGGTCTTTTGAAGGGAAGAAAAAGAGAAAAAAAGGGAAGAAAAAGTGTTAAAAACATTTGCTGTGAGCTTTAATGAAACAAAACAAAACAAAACAAAAAAATGTTTATAAGGAAAACTCAAAGGATTATTATCCTACACATAGGCGGTGAAAACTTTTTGTTTCCATAAGCACCTTAATTAGGGTTTAGGGGTTTTAATGTATGGGTTTAGAATTTAGGGTTCATTGTTAGAATTTAAGGTTTAAGTTAGGCCAGGGTTGTAGTTTTGGGGAAATATGATTAGGGATTTGAGTTTTAACCTGTAACCCTAAAATTGAACCCCCAAACCCGAAATTATATCAACAACCTCTACATTCAAAACTACTACACTTAAACCCCTAAACCCTACAATTAAGACACTTGTGTAAACTTTGTTTCCATAAGCACTTGTGCATGAAATAATTACTCAAACTGAAAATGATTTTAAATCGGAATTTTACCTTCCAATCTGTATAAAGTAAGGTCTCGTTCAGATCCAGGACAAGCGTAAAAACATGTTGTTCTTGAGGATGCAAATCAGGAAGAAGCTTATCTGAGGTAGGTTCCGTAAATTCCTGAAACAGGATATATAAGTATACGAATAAAGAAAAAGAGAGATTCATTCTAATATAAAGAAAAAAACAAAAGATAGGAAGACAATACAAAAAAAAAGGAGCACACACCAACACATTTTCTTCCACTAGCCTCCTGAGATCCAGATAAGATTCAAGTGCTTTAGCTGGAACTGAAATTTTACAAGCAAAGAAGCCATGAGCAAATAAGAGTTGAAGCAGAACATGTAAGCAAGTCGATCATTGAACAAATTAACATAGAGTAATAACATCTTTTGCTGGCTCAGTAATCCATTTATGGCAGGTGAACTAACCCATTTAATCAAAAGGAACAACCATGGACAGTTGACTAAAAAGGCTAAAACAAAATGAAAAAATAACTTTGTTATCCAAATAGTTTTCTAGTAATTAGATTAGCATACCAGAGAAAGAGTATAGACAAAATTACAGGTAGAACAAAGAAAGGAGCAATAAGAAATAAATAAATATCCTCACCTGCCATGGCAGTAGAGTAAAGTAAGCCTTGGTATTTCTGAAAAAGAAAGAGATGGAAAACAACTGATTCATTCATAGAAGCAACCAAACGATGACAATATCAAATTACAAAAACTTAGCAAAAGTGCCACACAACCATTCACATGCATAAGGACACTAATACACATGATGGCATAACTGGTATTGATGTATTCACCGCATCACGGCCACCAATCATACGAGAAATGACCTATGGGGCACAATGATGGATGGCTTTTATGTGATTATTAACAAATATTTTAAAAAATAAAATTCCAAACAAACTCAAACATACATCAATAGCAGATGCATCTTCGCTAGGAGCAAAATTTGCTGCAGCCCGCAATGCCTTTGCCTTCTGATCTACTTCCTCGTACGAACACTCTGCAAAACGAAATAAATTTGTAAAAAATACACATTTTAAATTAAAACCCACATTTAAAACAGTAATATAAACTAAATCACAAATGATCCAATCTAAATCAAAAGGAAAAAAAAGGACTTACTGTAAGAGAGATAACCAGCATAGCCAGCAGTTCCCGTAATAGCCGCGACGAGTCCGTACTTGAGAAAGCTCCAAGCTTTCCGTCCCGAAGCTTTTGGGGAAGCTTCCTGCGCCGGAGGAGGAGGGACCTCAGATTGACCGGAAAGAACGGATTGTGAAGCAATGATCGTTTCTCTAGATGGATTTGGAGAAGAAGAATCGGCTCCTGAACTTAAAAACCTTCGATTAATGATCTTTGACCTGCATTTATTTGAAAATATTCGAGATCGAAGAACAACTGATGACATTTTTATTAGGGTTTTTGATCTGAGTGTAGTCGGGTTGGTTGGTTTTCTGACGAAGGTTTTAGTAATTTGCTTAGGGTTTTTTCGGGTTTTACAGATCGGAAATTCGGAATAGCGATGAATTCGACACGGGGGTTTTAAAAAGGGAACGTTTGGTAACTGGTTTTGATCAATCCAATGCTAGAGTAGTAAAATCCACGCGGGAATGGAGCCGATCTACGCAATACTTCGTCCGGTTTAGTCGGTACTAAAAAAAGCTTAAACTAAAAATCAGCGTCTAAATTACGTATTTTTTTTATAAATATATTTATTAAAGGTGGATATCCATATATTAAGTTAAAGTTTAATGGATTTTATTATTAGGGTTTAATACCTGTTGAAATTAGAGTTTTTATCTTATGCCTATAAATATAGACTTTTGGCCAAAGCTTTGAACATAACCCTACTTTAAGAATATAATATAAATCTCTCTTTTTTGTCTCTTATCTTTGTTTTTCTATTTTATTCTTATTCTTTACTTTATTCACAATGGAGGTGTCTGTCGTTCGAATCTTGAAGGGGTTATTGAAAAGAATTTGTCATTGTCATAAATCAAAGATAAGTTTTTCTCCCTCAATTATATTTTAATTATCGGTTATTTTTCTTTTTTTGATCTTTGATTTAATTTTTAATTTATTAAAATCTTTGATTGTTTGGTATTTGTGTAGCGATAAAGTGGCTCAAAAACTGTGGTTCTTGTCGATAATTCCCGAAAAAAATTTTAACAGATATTGGTAACTAAATCTATCATATATTCAAATTAGTGGAAAGTTCGGTATGTTTTATTTATTTAATTTAAGATTTTTTTATTTTTATTTATAACTAATATTTGTTTATTTTATTATTATGATGAAAGTTTATGTTTTAATCATGTTCTAAGTATTACATGATATTAAACAAATATAAATATTTAATTAATTAATATATTCTTTGTTATGTTGGTTTAATCCGAGTATATTGGCTGGACATCCCGTTTTGTGAGGCTACTGGTCTTAAAGGAGTTTCTTTTTAAATGACCTTGTGGACAGGTTTAACAACGCCGCGTATAAGGATTAAATTTTTGTTTATTGTATGTATTGTATATATATTGGTTGATCAATTACTATTTGATAGTTTAAATGTTATAAAGTTTATATTTGCTTAAAAGTAATATTATTTTTATGTCGAAAAACTTGACTATAGAATTCTCTCAAGTTCAAGTTACGAAAATCGTCTTGATTCAAGAATTTTTATGGGAGGCATTCTCTGAAGTGAATGCATGCATGATATTATTTCATGCGATTATTGAATTTATGACATTCTTTAAAGTGAATGCAAGCATGACGATTATTCTATGCGATTATTGGATTTATGACATTCCTTGAAGTGAATTCAAGCATGATGATTATTCCATGCGATTATTTGATTTATGTCATTCCCTAAAGTGAATGCAAGCATGATGTTTATTTCATGCGATTATTGAATTTGTTTTATTCCTTGAAGTTAATGTAAACGTGATAATTCACTATATAGTTAGTGAATAAAACTCAATTATGTACAAGAGTATCACTAATGAGGATATGTTAGAAAAACATACTCCACTTTTCATACATTAATGTTGTCTTTCAGAAACAATATTATACAAGGATTTTAAATACCTATCAGTCTCTGTTCCATTCCCTGAAGTGAATATAATATTTTATAGTAGAAAGAATAAATGTCACATTAGTAATTGTGGTCATGATTGATCATAAAATAGACATAGATAAGATGATTATTTTGAAAATGTTTATATCCACAAGAAGTGGAATTATAAAGATGACAAGAATGATCTTGTACAAACCATTGATCATATCAAAATCTTTATGTTATCAATGCGATGGTACAAACCATTGATCTCGTACTTGTCAAACGCTGAAGTATTATGGATTTTATCCATAATCATGAATGATAAATTAAAGAAAATATTTTTCCCATTTAAATACAAGGGAAATATGAGTATTATATCTTAAAGTACTAAAATATCAGTGCTTCGAAAGAGCTCTTGAGAGCTTATCTTTGATCCGATTTGATATGATTTGATATGATGTGCTATTTTTTAAATATTCTTCCATTCCTCGAAGTGAATGGTACAAAGCACATATTTTTTATTTCTCGAAGTGAATAAAATAAAGCACGTACTAAAAGGTACATAATTATGGATATTTTCCCATTTTAAATACAAGAGAATAATGTGAGTACTATATTCGGAAGTACTAATATCACAGAAAGCTTCGACTGAGCAAGTATATTATTTGCCAAATAAGACTTTATCTCATATTTACAGTGCATTATGCTCGTTGAGAAAATATGTTATTTCCAAATGGAACTTTATTCCATATTTACAGTACATTATACTCGTCAAAATCACAAAGAGATATTGAGTTTTAAAGATATTTATAGAAATATATTGAGAATATCAATTAAAGGGATGATGACTATTTCAATATGAGTATAACTCAAGGCAATAATGAAATTTTGACAAAATTACATATACTGTCATCCATATTGTACTACATAAGAATTACTACAAATTGAAATTCATGCTATTATAAACTAGATGTTTACTGATTATTTTATTGGGCATGACCAGTTAGACCATCCCGGTTAAATTATGATGTGAAAAATTACTGACACTTCCATGTGGTCATTTATTGAAGAACTAGGAGTTTCTTCAAGGTAATTTTTCTTGTGATACTTGCTATGAAAGCATTTTGATTATTCAATCATCAACAACTATGATAGATTGCAAATCTATTAATTTTCTAGAACGGATACAAGGTGATATATATGGACCCATACACCTTTCATACAGTCCATCTAGATATTTTATGATTTTTATCGATGCATCGACTAGATGGTTATATGTATCCTTGTTATTAACCCGGAACTTGATGTTTGCGAGGCTACTTGCTCAATTGATAAAATTATGAGCATATTTTCCAGATTATCTTATAAAGATAATGGTCTTGATAATATTGATGACATATCATTTTATATGTAGTATCATTAATTCGCATCAAGCCAACAAATGATTATAAGTTTTTCCCATTATAAATGTTTTTTGGTCAGGAATCAAATATTTCTCATCTCATTTTTTTGGGTGTGCGATATATATTCTAATTGCTCCACCACAACGCATAAAGATGAGTTTTGTTGGGAATATATATAAAAGCTTCTGATAGAGGATTTATTTACAATCTGATTTATTGACTATCATTTTAATGATTCAATTTATCCAACATTAGGAGGAGAAAATAAATAGCTAGGGAAAGAAATAAATTGGAATGAATTATCATTTTCTCTTTTTGATCCACGTAATACATAATGTGAACTATAAGTTCAATGGATAATTCATTTAACAAATCAATTGCCAGATGATTTTGTTGATCCTGAAAGAGTGACTAAGTCACGTATACCAGCTATAAATGTTCTGGTTAAATTTGATGCCATGAAAGGACAAACTTTAGTTGCTAATGAGTCTTACGCTTAAAGCGTAGTAGACAAGTAAGTTTCAAAGATAAGAGATCATCGAAAAGGAAAATGAGTTATATTTTATGATGGTCTGATCGAGGAATCAATGATTATGAAAATTTCTAGAAGAGATTAAATGGTATCCAACAGAGATATTGACATGACTCAGGTACCTGACAATAAAGAGATCTCAATAGATTATGTCATGTCTGGTAATAAATGGAACTAAAATTAAATCGACATCGTTAATATATTTGCATGCAATATAGCACTAGAGATTTTATTTGATGATGTGGATCATGAATCATTGTCAATTGGACAAAAAAATAATTGGTCAACATGAAAGAGGCAATTGAGGCGAAACTAAAAATTTCTTTTCAAAAAGAGAAGTATTTGGGCCTATAGCCCGTACATTGAAATATGTAAAGCTCGTAGATATAAACGAGCCTTTGTGAGAAAGAGAAATCAAAAGGGGAAATCATGAGATATAAGCTCATTTGGTTGCACAAGGATTCTCACAAAGACATGAAATTGAATGAGGAAAATATATTCCTTGGTGATAGATGCAATTACTTTTAGATATGCTGGCAATAAATGAAATAAAATAGTTTCGTCTAATGGATGTTGTTACATCTTATTTGTGTGAGTCTCTTGATAAAAACATTTACATGAAGCTTCTAAAAGGATTTAGACTACCAGAAGCAATTAATTCAAGTTCTCGAGAATATTATTCAACCATATTAAATATATCTTTTATGGATTTAAAGATTTAGGCGTATTTGATATAATCACCTCATTGAATACTTATTAGCATAATGTTATATGAATTGTTTAATTTCCCCGAGCATTTTGATTAAGTGGATTAGTTTTGAATTTTTATTATTGTCGATGATTTGAATATAGTTGAGACTCATGAAGAGATCTCCTCAAATTCTTGTGCATCAATCGACATACAAAAAAATATTGAAAGAGACTTTACATGAATAATGCATATTCATTGATCACCCTTATGATTGTTAGGTCTCTTAGTGTAAACAAAGATTCTTTCTGCCTCAAGAAAAGAGTAATGATATTCTTGGTCTAAAAGCACAATATATACATTATTTGATCTGGAAGCATCGTATCTTAGCTGGTCCAAAAATATTATTTAAATACTACGGATCATTACCTTTAAATAATTGTTATGCATGAGGCAAAGCCGAAATATGTGTTTGGCTAAATATATCCTGAAGATATGTGAATGTTTTCACAAGATAAGATGCAAGCTATCTTGTAAATAGATAATACAAAATTTATATCTCAAGGTGAATATATCAAATATGATAAAATGAAACATATTTCTTCAAGTTTCGTCCCTCATGATTTTTAGATGAATATTATTCAATGAATCATTTCAAGCAATGATTTATAAGATTTATCCAGTAGTGCATGATCTACTTCAATATTTGAAGTTTATATTCAATATTGAATTATGAAGATTTAAAGATCTTATGTGATATTTTCACGAGGGAGAGTAAATACGTGTTGCATTCTTTTTCCTTAATCGATGTTTTATCCCAATGGGTTTTCTTGGTAATGTTTTTAATGAGGCAACATGTTATGCGTATCAAAGATGTGTGTACTTTTTTTTCTTCCCTAAGAATTTTTTTCCCATAGGGTTTTTATCTTAGTAAGGTTTTAATGAGGCACATTATCTTCATGGATATCCAAGGGGGAGTGTTATAAATATATTTATTCATAGTGGATATTCATATATTAAGTTAAAGTTTAATAGGTTTTATTATTAGGGTTTAATACCCATTAGAATTAGGATTTCCATCTTATGCCTATAAATATAGACTTTTGGCTAAAGCTTTGAACATAACCCTACTTTGAGAATATAATACAAATCTCTCTCTTTTGTCTCTCATCTTTGTTCTTCTATTTTATTCTTGTTCTTTACTTTATTCACAACATTTTTATAATTATTTAATAAAAAATGATTTTCTAAATTATTATACGTGACCACTCACTCTAAGTATTAAACAAATTTTTTTATTACAATTGAGATATTTCTTACATCAAAATAATTAAATTAAAAATTATAATTCAACAATTATATACATGCAATTGTATAAATACACAAAATATTAAATTTAATTTAAAAATAAAATTTACATCAAACATAGTCTAACTAAAATATAATTTTCAACAAAGGTTAATATTTAGTTAGATTTTAGTGATTCAGTGTTCGGCTTATAAATAAGTAAAAAATAATAATATTAACAATTCAAAATACTTGATTCTTAAAACAGTATTACGTTGAAAAAATAAAGATTAATCCCCTGTCCCACTATTTTTAAATCTATATTAAAAATATAACTATAATTAATATATTTATATGATTAATATATCCAAATTAAAATTATCATAACTCAGAAACGTAATACTGCGTTGTGGACCAACTTCAGTAATTGCAAAATTACTTTGTCAACAAAGACCATTTTCTATGTATTTTTAAAAGAAAAAAAAAATCTATTCTTATCCATTTTGGATAGCTATTTCCACGTCGGAATTTATATGTAGTGATTTTTTTTATTTTATCTTATCTTTCGATATTTGTTATGATAATTTTTTTAATTTTAAATTATAATTTTATCCTTTGTAACTTTACTTAAATGATTGTGACCAGAAATAGTGTAAATATGAGAAATATATAAGAATGGAGAATTCTTTAAAACATTAAAGAAATTTAATTCCCATAATATAAGTATTTTAAGTAGAATTAAATATTTTAAATTTTAATATTATGAAAAATGAAATAAAATAAACGGATTATTTTAGTACAATATATAGTTTTGATTACTTAATAGATTAATTAAATATTTATTTAAAAGTAAACCCAAAAATAATATATAATACATTGGCACTTTATTAAAATTTTCCCTTAAAATAAAAAGGGGAAATAGGAAAAATACCTTTCACAATTATTATTTTTATTTGATATTTCTCTGTGCAAAACCAGAGAAATTGATGAGAAGAAGAAGAAAGAAAAAGAAAAGATGGCGTGCAAGTGTGGAGTCTACTACTACACTTTGAACGCAAAAGCCAGCTTCGATCGCGACTTAACCAAAACGCGAAAGTTTCTTCTACGGAACGTTTCGGTGATCCGCATGTTCACCAGCGGCTTCTTCCGCAGTAAATGGCGATCCATTGCCGGTAAACGTCGCATCTTGAGGTCGGTGCCTGATATTTTCATGTCGATTTGCAATTTCTATCCTTCCTGCTTGGTTACCGAGAAAATATGGATTTTTTTTCGATATCCGTGCTTGATTTACTAATCGAAGAGCTGATCGGAAGCGTTTGGTTTACGAGAATATATATGTTTTTAGAATGTTAGAGCTGTACATTGGAGTTAATGTTTCGTTGGAAATAAAATAAGAGAACTAGGAAAATTGTTGAATTGATAAAATTCGCAATCAGCTTTTGCTAGAGCTAAATATCGAATTAAGTGACAATTTTATAAATTATTTAAATCAGAAGAGAAATAATTACTATTCAGCTCCAACAAGATAAAGAAAGGGAAAAAATGTAAATTGTTGTGCTATAGTATCAAATTTGGAATTGATACAGTCACTGTTTTGGCTGTTAGACGTGTAGCAAATAAGCGATTAGGAGAACTTGTTATGTTTTGATTAGATTTTATAGCAATGTAACGGGAAAAAGTATGGAAATGATTTTGTGGACTCACTTCCAGTAGTTAGTATACTATTTTATTTAAAAACAAAGCTCGTGTTTCTGGTTGTTACTGGAATGTAATTACCTTAGAATTATGAACTAGTCGTGTGGCTTTGTTGTGGCTGAAGTGTTTCTGAGTTCTATGATACTTCTACTTACTCCTTTTAATCTTCAAGGGAAGGGATTGTTTTTGTTCATACAAGTTCCTGCTTAGGTTGCTTGGATTGCAGTGATAGAATATTACTTAGTAAAATTAACTAATTTAAAATTTTATGGCCTTTTCTTTACCTGAAATATATACTATGCCCTGATGTAGAAGTACTGATTTCTTGCAGCATGGACGCCCGAGAGAAATCGAGATCGACGATATTGGAATCATCAAAAGATAAGAGGGTACCTATTTTTGTAATGATGCCTGTGGATATATTCACTCTTGATGCCTCTGGGTGTCCGAGAATTAGAAAGTAAGGTTTTGGTAATTACATCTGCTTTGGCCTTGTTTTGCTTTCAAATATAAAATGGTTTTTATTTTGGTCTTTTTTGTTTCAGACTCAAGGCCTTAACTGTATCTCTAAAAGCACTCAAGTTGGCAGGTGTTCATGGAATTGGAGTTGAAGTCTGGTGGGGAATAGTGGAGCGTTTTTCACCTTTTGACTACGATTGGTCTCTGTATGAAGAGCTCTTTAAATTGGTTTCTGATTCAGGGTTGAAGTTGCATGTTGCTTTGTCTTTTCACTCAAATATTCACTCATCTAATAGAAAAGGGAGTGTGAGTCTTCCACTGTGGATCTTGGAGGTTTGCCATTTACTTTTTATCTACTGTGTAGTTGCCACTGAGTTATAATCGTATGGTTGCTTTGCTAAGGTTTTATTTTGGTACAACGTATTAGATTGATAGGCCTCTTTTCATCCTATCCATCAAGTGATTTAATAAGCTAAGATGGAAAAAATGCTATCTATCTTTTCCTCAACCACCAATTCCATTTTTTAGGTGATCTACTTTTGTTATCCTGTAAGTATGTCTTAAGCTGCTCCATTGAAAAAGGTTATGAAATTAGAAATATACAAAGACTACCTTATTTATAATTACATTATGGTACTGCTTACTAATACCTTTTTCCTTTTGCTCTCAGATTGGTGATGTAAATAAAGATATATACTATAGAGATCAGCATGGATTCTCCAACAATGATTATCTCACACTTGGGGTGGATCACATTCCTCTGTTATATGGGCGGACTGCGCTCCAGTGTTATGAAGATTTTATGCTTAGTTTTGTTAACAAATTTGAATCCTTTATTGGAAGTGTAATTGAAGAAATAAGCATCGGTCTTGGTCCTTCGGGAGAACTTAGGTACTTTATGGTTTCATTTTCTTTTCTTTTTTTTCAAACCGTGAAGTTCTTATTGAAATGTAATATGAAGTCATTGCATCATTTTTCCTAGTGCAGGTATCCTGCTCATCCTTTTGGTGATGGTAGATGGAAATTTCCTGGCATTGGTGAATTCCAGTGTTATGATAAGTACATGTAGGCATAAACCTTTTCCATCCTATAATACAAACACAGGTGTTTCAGTATTGTCAAGATAGTTTTACTTACAGGATGGACGATTTAAAGATGGCTGCATGCCGAGAAGGAAAGCCTCAATGGGGGGACAAAGGGCCGCAGAATGCTGGTTGTTACAACAGCGTCCCATCAGGGGTGCCTTTCTTTGAAGAGGGAAAGGAGAGCTTTCTATCTGACTATGGCCGTTTCTTCCTGGTACCATGCATTATCTGTAATATTTGCATACCAGATTTATGTCCATACATTGTGCCAATTAATATTCTTTACCATTCATGCATCAGTACTATATGTACTGCTACTATACATTAACTTCGAGGACTCATACCATCCATTTGAATTTAATGCATTGACAAGATATTTGAAATATAGAAGTGTGGTACTGGGTTTCTTGACGGTCTATTGACAGGTTATTTATGATCATTACGGCATTTGTATTTTCTAAGAAGTTACTCATCTACTAAAATGGTAATGTATGAGGCAGAGATCCTTCAGGTTGAAGTTTTTTCCTTATCAGTAGCTATCAAATTATTTCAGAAATGATCAAATACCAGTTTACCCCAAGGTTTATCTCAGTCATATACTCATAGGTATTTATTTATAGGGGAAATTATGTTTGGCTAATAACATCATTCTTTCAGAAATCCAATGTGCAAAGGCTGCCTCACATTAAATATGATCACGGAAACAAAATTAGTTAGAATTTACAAACCAGGTTTTGGAATGATATTTTGCAGGAATGGTACAGTGGTAGGCTGATTTGTCATGCAGATGCCATTCTTGCGAAGGCTGCAAAGATACTGAAAAAATACCAAGAAAATGAGCAAACTTCTGTTATGTTGGCGGCTAAAATTGGTGGAATTTATTGGTGGTACCAGACTCTATCACACCCTGCTGAACTTACTGCTGGTTACTACAACACTGCCATTAGAGATGGCTATGATCCAGTCGTCTCAGTATTGTCTCGCCATGGAGCTGCTTTGCATATTCCGTGAGATATTCATTATCTATTTTTTTCTTATTTACCTAGATAGTTTTGGTGCAATATTTGGGGTAAACTGATACTTGTCCGCAAAAGGAAAGTGGCTGATTGATATACAAGGATGTGAATCTCCTGGAAAACCTACCGTTGAATCTCCTTAATGAAAATTTTTATTGAAGTTTGGAATCAGTTTGTTCCTTTTTTTATTGTTCAAATCTCGAGGTTAAAATTTACCACATGTAATGTAGATGTTTAGGGAGTAGAAAGCATCAATAATTGAAGTTTGCCATTTTCTTTTTGTTGTTGCGTGCACATTGGTTTTAGATATTTGGCCATTTCCTTCCTGCATTTTCAATTTTGTAGCTTACCTTGCAGCTGCTTAGAGATGATGGACAGTGAAACCCCACCAACCTATCTTTGCAGTCCTGAAGGATTACTGAAGCAGGCATGTGTTCTTTTTATTCAAAAAGTTTTCTTTTTTTTTTGTCCTACAATTTTGTGAGTTTAGCCGTTCCAATTTTAGCTGCTTAAATTTGCAGAATTTGTTTTTTATAGTTTAAAAAAGTGTGGTAATGTCTTTTGGCATTTCTCTTTGTGCCTATTCCGACCTGTCAATTTGTGTATTCTTCAATCTTCATGCATTTTGTCATGTCATAATTGTGTTTAGTGTTTTATATATACATATAATTTTGATACTTCAATATTACTTTTTATATAGTTTTTAAGACATACATGTATTTGTGTAGTGTTCTTGTTGTATGTTATTTTAGTTATTTTTCAGTGTCATGTTTAATATTGGCAATCCTTATTTGATCATTATTTAAGTTACTATTTAGCTGAATTACTTTGCAAGTGTATCCTCTCACCATATTCCCCTTCAAAAGAAAAGAGATAAGATTATATTGTTATATCTCCATATTTTTTTGTGTGAGCCTAAATCTGTGTTATTTTTGTAGGTTTTAATGGGCTTAATTCTTAAGGCCTTATTCTTTTCCAGACATCATGTATGATTATGAAACCTCTATGACAGAAGTAGAGAAAACACATGATTGCATGTTATAAGAAAATTTAAATGAAGTTGTTTAAGACTGTATTATATGTGATTTGACCACCAACGAATGAATGTCAGATGCAACTTGTCTCGTTAGTCATTCCTATGCCAAAACCTATTTTCTTTGACCTTCTGACTTTCAATACAGATGCAGTCTGTTTCAAAGAAAAGGATAGTTAAGTTGATTGGAAGAAATACAACCGAACGACTTGACAAGGTAAATATCTTTCTATCTTAACACACTCTTGTCTACCTTCATCTTAATAACAAGATTTAGTAATTTAATTTTCTTTTTCTGGTGAAGTTCAATCGGTACTTGTGACTTGTGATGGCTTTTAACTCCCATCTTCGTATCTATTGATTTATCTAGTTTAGTCCTTTTCCTTTTCCTTTGAATTTTCTTTTGTTGGTATTTCCTTTACTAGAATAACTCATATTTGATCTCCTGTCTCCTGCTCTTTTATATTCTTGCAGACTGGACTATGGAAAATTCGTTCAAACTGTTACAATCCCCAAGCAGAAGTTGTAAGATCATTTACTTATTTCAGAATGAATGATAGTATATTTAGGGTTGAAAATTGGAATAACTTTGTACCTTTTGTCAGAATGATGAGCACCGATTTGTAATATACTGATTCAAACTCACCATTTACTAAGCTCATTAAGATATCCCTTCCCCTACTTTATATTTTTCAACTGACTGGGGGGGCAGGGCAATTGCAGAAGCTTTTGTGGCCTTGTCATAGACCTAGCTGTACATCCTTTTCTCATTCATGTCCAGCTTTGAAATTTTTCTACATGTTAGAAAATAAAATCAAAGATTATCACACGTTTCATCTAAATTTGAGGAAGCTAAAGTCGTATGGAAACAGTAGAGATTTGTTTGGCTAGATATTAATTCCCGTGCCTACTTCGATCTATGTTGCTTCAGTTCTTCAATGTTCTTTTAAGGTATCTGACATAGAAAAAACTACAGATTCCCGTGTCCAACACAAACACTTGAGTTCTTCTCCCGAAGGTGTGAAAAAGGCACCACGGAGCATCATATTTCCAATCCGGTTCTTCCACTCAGCATCTAATGAGTTCTCAGGTTTTGTCCCCTGGTTAATATATTTAGACAAGACATGGAAACTCATAGGTTGCATTTTTAAAGAGGTTGATGTACATGGTATACAAAACTTACATCGGCTCTTTTAGGAGAAAGATTCCATTGAATAAGTTGTTTGCTTGCTTGCTACTCGTATACTGTCATAGGCCTGAATAGACTGCCTGGTGTTCGTTCTAGTATCTCCAACATTTGGGTAAGAAACATGGCTTATCTGAAGAATGGTTTTCTAGTGCTACGGAGATATCCGTTGGCTAATGATTGTCGAGCTGCCAGTTCTACCCATTGCATACATCTCTCCTTCGCTGTCTACCTACGATTCTCCGAACCATGCCTTGGCCATGGAGTGAGAAAAAAAATACCCTTTGTTTTATAAGCATTCTTTCAAATATAGAAATAACCGCTTTTTTCAGGGATCACTTGTTAGATTCTTTAATATACATCTTTATCTTACTTTTAATATTTCTTAAAAGAGTGATGAGTTGAGTCTTCTTATATCTAAATAAATTCATAATCTTATATATTTAAAAATATTTTAAAATATATATAACATTAATACAATCAACTTCTCAGGCTTCAACAATCAATTTCGATCCATATGGTCAGTTCAAATGAGCAGGAATGAACTAAAAAGGCAAGGAAATGAAATTTGAATAAGGTTAAACAGAAACAATAGTAGATTTGCGATTAAGTTCATTAATCGGATCGGTTAATCGTTTGTTATTTGTCATCTGATTTCAGGTACAGATTATGTTTTCCGATATAATTGATCACTTCATCTATGGTCAAATATTTGATAGACAATCCTCTTGAAATACATTCCCTGAAACAAAAATGAAGACAGAACTAGACTCAAAAAGAAAGTTGAGCATATCTTTCAGTACGATGACAGACAGCCATAAACCAACTGTTGTTTACCTCAATCTAGTTGAACTGATTTGGTTCGGGACAAGTTCGTCGACCATTTTAATGTAATCCTGAAAGAAACAAAAAAACGAATGAGCAACAATCAATGTGATGCGTCTTTAACACGAAAGAAACCAGCATGTAGGACTTGCAGGACTCTAAGGTTCCTTTCTAGAGTTGATCAAAATTCAAATATCACGAAAGATAACGATTGGGAATAAAGCTCTCGGTTTACTTTGTGTAAAAAACTTGAAACTGGGAAATCCACTAACCCGGTTTTCATTCAAAATCTCATCACCGCTGATGATGTTTTCCAAATCTTGTCCTTCTCTACGAATGCAAACCACGCCATAATCTTTGCATATAGCTCTAACCTGAAGTTTGATTCGAAATCCGAGCTTACCTTAATATAACATGCTAGAGTATACCTCTACGTACTATATTTAGACAGAATAATATAACCTTAATGTCCTTATCGTCCTTTAATACCCATACAATACAAAGAAACTAATAATCATATACCTGCTCAGGGATCCAAAAGCCGGGAATGCTGAAAGATTGAAGTAAATCAGAACCACAAACAA
Source organism: Abelmoschus esculentus (assembly GCA_035048815.1). Taxonomy (NCBI): domain Eukaryota; kingdom Viridiplantae; phylum Streptophyta; class Magnoliopsida; order Malvales; family Malvaceae; genus Abelmoschus; species Abelmoschus esculentus. The sequence continues at coordinate 10,417,256 of JAUCBN010000007.1, read as the reverse complement.
GCATGACTTTAAGGGATTCTGCGAAAAGACAGATATAAACGGTACTAAGAGAGCCAAAGGTGACAATAAATGAAAAGGGAGAAAATTTTGTTGAATTAATTTGATAGATCATGGAGACAAATCCCCCAAAACAGAATCCAAACTTTCATTTTAATCAAGTATCAACACATTCTTGCAAACTGATTATAATGTATAGCTATATCTATCAAATTATGTATTTATAAGTTGTCGCTCGCATACCCTTGCGTATCAATCCACCCTCTGTCAAGAAGCTCTTGACTCGATTCAGGACGGTTAGAGACCGCTGAAAAGAGCTTTGTTTTGCCTGTAAAAGAGAATGAGAAAAGCACTTGAAATGGAAAGTAGTACTTTGCAAATGCAAAAGATATTCCTCACAATTCAACTCGGGTTTCCAAAACAATCCGGAGAAAGAGAAAAAGTACCTCCCAAGGATCAACCATGATAAAGTTGGAACTTCGGCAGGCTAGATTACACATCTCGATACGATGTTCAGCAGCTATAAGGCCCTGCATCATCAGTCAAAGCTACTCAATCAGAACTAGATAGCACATGTAATTAGCTATTGCCATTATCATCTAATAGATAACATTTGTAGAATATAGTTCCAGCCACCGGAGACCAAATTCCATCGAATTCAGGCAAACAAATTATTCACCATTTTTCGCATATGCTAAAGAAAAATAAAACAAGTCTATAAGAACATTTGTAGATTCCACCATTAGTGATTCATTTTTGGATATTAATTCCATAAAATAGTAATTGAATTCTATCAAATTCTGCAATCAAAGCGGTGGATGTTTCGAGTTTCAATTTGAATTTTGAACATCTATGATGCAGCCTGGATGTCTAGTAAACAGAGATGCACTAGGTCCTCTCTAATAGAAGGGCTGTTGATTTCTAGAGTTCTATGCAATAGTAATTGAATTCTATCAAATTCAGGAATCAAATGTTTGATCATTTCTCCAGAAGCAAACGAATCAAACCCTAAGTTTATAATAAAGTTTGTAAATTCTACCATCAATAATTCAGTAAAAGAAGATGGGGAAAAAAGCTAACCCTTTTCTTGTATGCATCATTTACAGGAGACATATAGGCTCCTATAACACAAAATCCATTTGAATTCAACGCATCTCGAGCAAGTTCTAACCATTAAAAATTAAAAAAAAAATCAAAATCCATAGAAAATGAAAATAATAAGAAAAAAGTGGGAAAAGAACTTACCAAACATGCGTAAGTGCATCAAAGTAGGAGGATTGAAGCTTCCTGTAGCTACTAAAACTACATATATTTTATCCCCGCTTAGATTAAATTAAAAAATAAGAAGAGAAATTAGTATCTCAATAAAAAATTAGATAATTTGAACTGAAAAATAAAAAAAAAAAATAGAAGAGAGAAACTTACTTGTTCTTTGATGGTAGGGATAATTTATCCAAAGGCAATGGGATTTCCATTTTAAGAGATTTTTTTTGTTAATATTTTTAATGAAATTCTGAAGAAAAAGAATAACGGAGTTTTATAGAAGTAAAAACTCAAAGGACTTAGAAATAGGAAAACGAGGGGGAAGTTGATTCTGATTATAATCGTGTAGAAAACGACAGCGTATAATTCACGCGAAGGACCTCAGGCGACGTCGTTTACGGAAAGCTTTTATATTTCATTAGGTATCGTCATCGAAATAAAATAAGTTGAATTAGAAGAAATAATTTTATTTAAATTAACTGAACTAGTCTGTTGAATATGACACTACTGATTAAATTCAATTTATTTTTATTCCGAGATGTGCAAAGATTCTAGTCTCATTAAAAATTCAAGGTATCATTTATATAAAGAGTACATTCATTTGAATGAACAAAAATAAGACTGTAGTAAGATGTAAAATCCAGTACTGCAGTAAGAATTGCATAAATTCCAAGAAACAAAGTATCAGGGAAGGAAGATTGTCATCAAAATAACCAAACAAGATGCAAACAAGCTAAAGGATGCTTAAAGAACAGACAAAACTACTAATATTAGACAGGTCAGGCTTAGTCAACTTCCTCCATCTTGCTGCCTTCAGCATCAGCATCCTCCAATGGGGGCATGTCGGCATCAGCTTCAGTTTCACCTGCATCCTCATCAATGCTAAGACCAAGTTTGAGCATCCTGTGGATTCTGTTGCCAAAGGTGTTAGGGTCATCCAGGCTAAAACCAGAGGTAAGGAGGGCAGTCTCGAAGAGGAGGAGAACAAGGTCCTTAACGGATTTGTCATTCTTGTCGGCATCAGACCTCTTTCTCAGCTCCTCCATGATGGGGTTCTCGGGGTTGATTTCCATGGTCTTCTTGCTGGACATGTAACCAGCCATGCTGTTGTCCCTCAAAGCCTGTGCCTTCATGATTCTCTCCATGTTGGCAGTCCAACCATACTCGCCGGTAACTAAACAGCAAGGAGAATCAACCACACGGTCAGAAACCACAACCTTCTCAACCTTGTCACCCAAGACATCCTTTATGACCTTGCACAGACCCTCAAACTTCTCCTTCAAAGCTTCCTTCTTTTGCTTCTCGTCCTCACTCTCATCAAGTTTCAAACCTTCCTTGGTAGCAGATACAAGCTTCTTTCCCTCAAATTCTTTTAGCTGACCAACAGCATACTCATCGATAGCATCAACCATATAAAGGACCTCATAGCCCTTCTTCTTCAACTTCTCAAGGAAAGGAGAGTTCTCAACAGCTTTTTTACTCTCACCAGTGATGTAATAGATGTCATTCTGACCCTCCTTCATTCTGGTCACATAGTCCTTCAAGCTGGTCATCTCATCACCGCTCTTGGTGGAGTGGTAGCGGAGCAATTCAGCAATCTTAGTCCTGTTCTGGGAGTCCTCATGGATACCAAGCTTGAGGTTCTTGGAGAAAGCCTCATAAAACTTGTTGTAGTCTTCCTTGTTCTCAGCTATTTCAAAGAACAGTTCAATGCACTTCTTCACCAAGTTCTTGCGGATAACCTTCAAGATCTTATTCTGCTGCAACATTTCTCTCGAGATGTTGAGAGGAAGGTCCTCTGAGTCAACAATACCCTTCACAAAGCTGAGGAACTCGGGAATCAGCTCCTCACAGTTGTCCATGATGAAGACACGTCTGACATACAGCTTGATGTTGTTTGGTTTCTTCCTTGTGTCAAACAGATCAAAAGGAGCTCGCTTGGGAACAAAGAGGACAGCCTTGAACTCAAGTTGCCCCTCAACAGAAAAGTGCTTGACGGCCAAATGCTCTTCCCAGTCATTTGTAAGGCTCTTGTAGAAAGCAGCATACTCTTCCTTGGTAATCTCTTCTGGCTTTCTCATCCAAATGGGCTTCTGTTTGTTCACCAAAGACCATTCGTGGGAGACCTCCTTGATCTTCTTCTTTTTCTTCTCTTCCTTCTCCTTCTCCTCATCAACATCCTCAACTTTACCTTCTTCATCCTTCTTTTCGTCCTCATCCTCATCATCAGAGATCTCCTTCTCAATGGTCTTCTCGGTCCAGAGGGAAATGGGATAGCTAATGAATTCAGAGTGCTTCTTAATCAAATCCTTCAGGCGGCGCTCTTCGAGGTATTCAAGCTGGTCCTCTTTCAAGAAAAGAGTAATTTTAGTACCCCTGCCAAGATTCTCTCCGGAGGTATCCCTGGTGACAGTGAAGGAGCCACCAGCTTGGGACTCCCAAACATACTGCTCATCATCATTGTGCTTCGTGGTAACAATAACCTTCTCGGCAACCAAGTATGCAGAGTAGAAACCAACACCAAATTGACCGATCATACTAACATCAGCACCAGCAGCCAATGCTTCCATGAATTCCTTGGTCCCAGACCTTGCAATGGTACCGAGATTGTTCACCAAATCTAAATAACAGAAACACGGCCTCATTAGCAGTAGACCATTTAACTTAAAAACTCAACAACCAAATGTATACCTAAACACACTTACCAGCCTTGGTCATACCGATACCGCTGTCAATGATGGACAGGGTGTTGTTGGTCTTATCCGGAACAATATGGATGAAGAGCTCGGGCTGAGCATCAAGCTTGCTCTTGTCGGTCAAGCTCTCAAATCTAATCTTGTCCAAAGCCTGCAATGAAACCGTTTGACATCATATCAAACACTAATCACGGATAAAGGGCCATCACATCAAACACAACAAGTTAACGAAATCAATTCTATTTACTTTTTTGCATTCATAAATATAAATAGCAAAAATATGCTCGAGAAGCATGCAGTATTAACTTACACCTAGGTTTCACGCCTACAGAAAACCTTTAGGTATTAATCATCAGCAGAATCTTTTGCTAACAAAACAAATATGCGAATCGAAACGAATAACCACTGAACTGATCTTTACGTATTAATCGTCAGCAAATAATATATTCAAAGCCATGAAAACTAGAAAAAAAAATATACCAAGCAAATAAACAAACCACACAACATCATATCAGAAACAAATCAAATCCGTCAAATCATGCCCTGAAATGAAACTTAAAAGCAACAAAAAAAATACAGTTCCCTCGATTAAAAGAGAAATAGAAAGTGAGAACTTACATCGGAGGAGTTACTGATTAGCTCACGAAGGAAGATCTCTTTGTTACTGTAGAAAGTGTTGATAATCAAGCTTAGAAGCTGATTGATCTCGGCCTGGAAAGCAAACGTCTCTGTATCCGCCATTGATGAATAAGCTCTAAGCTCCGAATGAAAGAAATACACGAAGGAGAAAAGCTTTAATTCCGGCTTTAGAAGACGGAAATGAAGATGGAACAGAGAGAAGAAGTGGTGTGATCTAGGGTACAAGGAGAGTTTATATAAGGAAGTTCATTAGGGTTTCTAGATCCTTCTATTAATTGTTTTAAAAAATAGAATGATATAATAGGACCAATAAAATAGGGAGTAGGGACTGCGGGAGCCACTCGTTTATTCTAAATACTTTTCTTCTCCAGTTTGATTTGCTTTTTTAATACGAATTTTCCTTTTCCTATTTTTTTTTCTTTTAAAAGTGGTTAAAGTATGCAAATGATCATTAGATTGTCTTAAAATATTTATTTCAGCCAACAAACTTTCAATTGTTATAAAATGGTTAATAAAATGATTATTAAACTATTTTTTTACAAATTAGTCAGTAATCTGTTCATTGTTGTTAAGAGAAAAAGTGGTAATTATTTTTTTATAATTATAGATTTAATTTTTATATTTATAAATTAAATCAATTTAATTTTAATTTTAAAAAATCAATAAATTAAACCTCGATTATTTATACATTCTAATAATTTTATCACATTTTAATTAAAAATAATTTAATATTTTTCCACCAACCAAATGATCACCACGTAGTTGAAGGGAAATAAATGAAAGAAAAAAAATAACTATAATTGAATTATTCGATAAAATTACATACTTATTTATTGAGTCCCATGCCCCTCTTTTCTTTCATTTATTTTTCTTTAATTATATGGTGAGATATGTCATCATTTGATTAAAAAATATTATATTATTTTTTATTTAAAATAAAATTAAATTGATAAACTACGTAAGAAATTAGGATAAAATTAATTATTTTTAAATTATGATTAAATTGATTAAATATATAAATATAAAAAATTAAATATATTATTATAAAACTCTTTTCACTATTAACGCCTTAACATTAACCAATTTATAATAAAAAATTATAATTTAATAATCATTTTATAAAAATAAAAATTTAGTGTCAAAATGAATATTTTTAAAAATAATTTAATGACCATTTATATTATTTAACTTTAAAATTTTAAATAATATTAAATTTAATGAACGATTTTGATAATATAAAATATTTTTATAATTTAAACTTAAGCATCATTAATTTTATAATTTAAAATGTTCAAATAATTGAATTTAAATTTTATACTTAACTGAAAAACTAAATAAAATTTAATTACAAATAACTTATTAATTTAACTAATTAAAAAAATTATTTAACTTGATGAAAATTTCATCCATATCCTATTCGGTTTTACCCCTTCTTATTGCGTCATATCAAGTCCCAGCTAGGAAACTTCCTTTGAAAGAATATTAATAGATTGAATTTGAATCAGATCGTAACATTTTAATCCAAATATAACTATAATCATATCTAAATATTTTTTAATTTAGATTCAATTTTTTTAATCAAATACAGATAAATATTTTTTACGCAAAGATATTGTAATAACCCATTCAAATAATAAAACTTATTTTATTAAACCTAATAGGCCCAATACAAATATAACCACAACCCACTACCCAAATATTACAACTAAACCCAGATCCACAACCACTAGTCCCTGTGTTTTTGGATCGCTTGCACTCCAGCTCTCCAGTTTGCATGTTGTATCAATTTGGTCACCATTTTCTTTATTTTGGTTACAAAATCTTAATTTCCTTCGATTTTAGTCCTTATTTTATTTGTTTTAACCTTAGATTGTTTCTGTTTTTGCAGATTGGCCCTCATATTTATTATTATTATTATTATTATTATTATTATTATTATTAATTATATAGTGTGTTTTATTCTTATTCTTATTCTTATTATTGTTTAATTTTATCATATGTTTTATTATTGTTGTTGTTGTTGTTGTTATTATTATTATTATTATAATATGTCTTATCATTCACTATTATGACTACATGTATTATTGTTATCATTATTATTCTATTTAATTCTTCTCGTTATTTAACTTATTTATTTATTTTGCAGATTAAAAATTATGGATCATAAAATTAAATGCCGGATTTATATTTTCGATCATATAAAATATTTTATAACCGACAGGTGCCGATTTCGGGCGTTGTAGGGGTGCTCATCCTTCCCTACATGTAACAGACTCCCGGACTTAACTCTGGTACGCAGACTTTAATTTTTGGTGTTCCAATCACACCGGGAAAATGATTGGTGGCGACTCCCCGGACCAAAAACGGTGATTATAGCTGGCGACTCCGCTGGAGACATTTTCGAGAATCGAGCCTAAAATCGGTTACATTTTATTTAATGATCGAAAATTTAAATTCGATTTATTTTATTTTTGTGATCCTTTATTTTAAATTATTTACTAATATTTTTAAATATTTTTTCAGGTCTTCTCATTTCATGAGTTCTCAACCCGGGCTCTGTCCATTTAAGTGGGAGCATGAAACCACTCCTTCGTGAGGTTATGCCTCCGTGTAGGATGGGGAATTGCTTTCAGGATATTTTTCCCTTTGTCTTCGTGAGATTTATGTCTCCGCATAGACTTAGAGAAACGTATCCCCATGAATCATGCTTATTATCCTTAGTAGGGTAATAAGTATTGTTCGGGTACCTTCTAGAACCGAACCTCATATAGTGAGACCTAGAAACCTACCCCTTAGAGCCATCAAGCCGAAATGCTGCCCGTTTAGCGATAACCCTTTAGGCCTATTGCCTTTATGTACAGTTTTTTATTATTTTTGTTGTTATATTTGTAATTTAATTTATTTATTTATTTTTAATGTGAATTAACTTTGTTTCTTTTTGAATGCACTATAATATTTCATAATCATCCATTTTGCATTAATTATCACGATCATATTTTAATTTATGCATTTCACGAGCATAAAAATGTCGATTCACGATGGATTCTTAATTTAAATATGTCGGGAGAAAATCTAGCATTCTAGATATTAATGCAACATTCAAAGTTGTGAATAAATCCCGTGCACGTAAAACGGTGGACCTGAAAACTATCTTTGAATCAATGTTTTCACATCTAAGTCATACACCCACATGCATTCATTTTTGTAACTTTAGTACTAATATTTGGGGTCCCTATCTCAGCAATACTGGACCAGACGATAATTCAACATCCTTACAGAACCAGACTCAAGACGAAGAAGATGAACGAGGATAGATTGGATAAGATCGAGCAGACTCAGAAGGATCTACAAGATGATTTAACACGAAAAATGAAAGACCAGTTAGCAAGGGCTCGACAAGAAATGAAAGATCAGATTGCAAGATCTCAATAAGAAATCCTCGGGAAATTAGCACAAATGCTCGGATTCAAGCAAGAGGATACTTCTATGATTGACTCAGGGGCAAATCCCGCTAACATGATGGAAGATTCTATATATCCTTCAGGTTTTACTCCTCTTCAAACCAAGATACCATCGGAGGCTCATCCCCAGGTGGTCTTTTCTAAAGGGAAGTTACCGCTACATCCGACTGACACATATGGCCCCATGAACATACCCTCCACAACAGAAGCCAAACCGAGAGGCAATCAAGTAGAAAATTTTATCTTAGAACTTGATCAGCTGATTGAACCAAAGATTGAGACTTCAAAAGAAATTGAAGAGCGATGTAAACGTCTCGAAGAGAAAATGGAAGCTATGGAGATTGAAGACACCTTCATCGGATTCGACGCCAACGAACTCAGCCTTGTCCCAAATCTAGTATTACCCCCAAAGTTCAAAATTCTAAAATTTGAAAGATATGACAGGACCAGTTGCCCTCGAGCGCATCTTACTATGTTTTGTCGAAGGATGACAGGGTACGGTAGGGATGATAAACTACTGATATACTGCTTTCAAGATAGTTTGACGGGGTCTGCCACTAAATGGTATAATCAGCTGAATCGTCATCAGATAAAGTCTTGGAAAGACTTGGCTAAAGCTTTTCTGGAGCAATATAAACATGTTAGCGATATGGTACCAAACCGTTTGACTTTGCAACACATGAAACAAAGGTCTAATGAAAGTTTCAGACAATATGCACAACGTGTTTTAATTTGTGTTCTTCTATCTTTGCTTTATCATTGTTTTACAACGATAAGCAAAGAGGGGCAACTGTAATCACTAATTTTATCCGGTCTAAACTCGTGTTTTAATTTTAATTCGAATAAGGGGCTTGTATTCGGTAATCAAAAATACAAAAAAAAAACATAGCACTTATTTACCTTTTAAATCTTGTATTACTTCAATTTTATTGAAACCAAAAAAAAAACAAGAGTAGATATTACAATTAATTTGTTATTTTGTAAATAACACATACATATAGTTTATTTTTAATATATATATATTTTTTATTTATTTTATTTTATTATTATTTTTACTATTATTATTTTTCATTTTGTTTAAAGTTTCTCTTTTTCCTTTGTGTTTGATATTACATCTACCTTTTATGTCATACATATTTTATTATTATTATTATTTTTATTATTATTATTATTATTATTTTATCATTATTATTATTTTTATTATTATTGTTATTATTATTATTATTTTTTATTATTATTATTTTATTATTGTTATTATTATTATATTTATATTTATTGTTATCTGATTTTATTATTATAATATATATTATTATTATTATTATTATATTTGTTAAATAAATAAAATAAAACTTAAACCCATATACTAATAATACATTTAGCCCACACATAAATAATACAAAGCCCGAATTTAAATAGATTACATGACCCAATACCAAATATCACAAAGCCCAATACCAAGCCCAAACTATAAACCCAAATCGGGTTGACCCTAATCCAACCCGGATACAAAATAACCCTAATAACTTTTCTTGTATCTGCGCAGCCAACATCCAGCCGTTGGATCTGATCCAGATCTGACGGTCCAGATCCAAGGAGGAAAGACGGTTCAACTCCAGCCACGCGCCGACGCGCCAGCGTTCCACATTCCACGCGCGCGTGTCCTTCACGTAGGGAACCCTTCAGTTGCTCCGACCATTCGTCGTCTCGTCGCCGTCGCCTTCGCCGGTGATCCCCCTTGTTGTTCCGATCGCCACGCACACAAAAAAAACAAAGAAATGTCAGAATTCGTACATTACAGAGCCAACAATTGCAGAAATCAGAAACAAAAGCAAAAGGACAAACAAGGGCAGAGATTTCAGGGCAAAAAAGCAACCATTCTTAGAGGGATTTCAGCCGGCAAAATCAGAGAAAAATCAGAATACACACATGCATCCAAACGAGAGAAGCAACCAATAGAATATTGGATTTTTCATTTTCTATTTTGGCATGTAATCGAATATAAAACGGAAAGAAGAATACATTGTAGAGGGTTCCCTCTCTGATTTTTTTCAATCAATAGAAGCAGAGAAGTTTTTGAGGTAAAAAGCCTCGTCCTTTATTCGCACATATAACGAAATAGAAAAAAAGAGTGAAGGGTTTAGTCGTGTTACCCCTTTTGTTGTTTCAGTCTTGTCCTTCCGATCTCGAATCCGGCAACAAGCCTCGCGATCCTTGGGTCGTTGTTGGTGAGCCGAAACGAGAAGGAGGCTTCTCCTTGCCTTTTCACCTCTTGTCATAACCGAAAAGGGATTTTTTTTGTTTGCTTTTCGGATGGATTTCAAAGGTTTTTGTTTGTTTTGGTGTTTAAATCAGAGAAAGGACACTTTTTTTTCGGTTTTGGCTTGAAAAAGGGAAGCTTTTCGGATAGCGGTGGCCGGAATCTGGGTTTTGGGGTCGGTTTCTGGAAACATGGATGAACACGAAGAACATGTTCTTCGTGTTCTTCCTTTGGGTTTGAAGCCTTCAAGGATTTCAGAGGATTTAAGGTTTTACAGAAATGAAAAAATGAAAACATTTCATTTTTTTATGTTTTATATTCACCTACAAAAAGAAATGGATTTATTACTTCATTTAAATCCCTCCGTGTCATTTAAACCATCTCCCAGGTCCCTGAAATTTTCCCTCTTCTTCCGATTTAGTCACCAATCTGATGATTTCATCTCCTTTCAAATGGTTTTATTATTTTTAGGCCCCTCCGTGTTTTTATTCTTGTTTTTGAGCCCTCCCCCTTGGTCAAATTATGTTACAAGTCCTCCTTATTTTGTTTTTTATGCAATTTGGTCACTTCCAGTGGCATTTTTAGCTTGTATCAAATATTTATTTTTATGTTCTTTTTATATAGTTTTTTTAGATTATGTGACATGCATTTTTTAATCATGTAGTATAGTTGTTTGTATACCTTAGTACATATTTAATTATTAAATTTTGTATTTACTCATATTATGCATTTCTATATTCTTAGACTTATAATGTGTTTTGTACATATAGTCCTTGTAGCATTTTAATTATGTCTTATTTTTCTATGCCTTTCATACCATCTAGTTTATTTGTAACATTTATTCTTCCTCTTATGTTTTTTTTTTGTTGCTTGTCATGCTCTTTTAATTATTTTTATGTACTTATTGTACCATGCCTTAGTTGTTTACATATATTTTTGTATATATTTACATTGCATTTGTTTTTTTAATCACATTGTTACTTTTTAATTTAAGCACTTTATTTCTTTTGTATCATGTTTCATATATTTTATTTTTCATGTTTTTTTGTGTTCATATTGTTGTTTTTATTGTTTTTTTTGCTAAGTTACATCTCACACTCGTTATTAATTAATGAATTTAATTTTAAACATCTTTATTCGATCGTAACGATCCCGTGTTCCAATGCAATGGTCGCGGTGTATGCGTTGCCTCCGAATAAAGACACGGTAAAAATAAAATTGATTCGAATCTTTAAACAAAAATTAATTTAAATGCCACTTTAATCTAAAAAACCTAAAATTAATTAAGCGGTAATTTAATAAAGGTGCCAATTTTGGGCGGTTTTAAACCCTAAACCCGTTTTTAACCGTAACCGACTCTCGAACCCAAATCATTTCAAATCTCTGGTTTTTACGGTGTCCGGCCTACCAAAGTGGCCGGTGGCGACTCCACCCTTTTTTAAAATTCCTAATTTTAAAATTTCCCTTTTCAATTTATTTTTTTTAAAATCTCAAATCCCTAATTTTAACCTTCCAATTCCTATTTTTTTAAAAAAAGAACCCTAGATTTAAAATTTCTTTCAATATTTTAAAATTCCCAATTTTTGTACACAATTTAAAAACCTAATTTTTAAATCCTAATTTTCTAATTTCCCTAAAATTTTATTTCAAACCCAAATCACTAAATTCTACTTTTCAAACCCTAATTTCAATTCCACTAGTGACCCCTTTTTCCCTCTTCTACCATACACCTATTATTATTTTAAGAATGTTATAAGGGTCGCTACAGTTGGCGACTCCGTTGGGGACTAAATTTTCAAATGAGTCAAGCCTTGTTTTTAAATACCGCTTAATTAATTTTGGGAAATTTGAATTAAAGTGGCAATTAAATTATCATTTGTTTATTAATTCGAAGTTATATCATTTCAACCCATCTCTTTAAGTGGGGGGAAAATACTAAGGCTTTCGTAAGGATATTGTTCCTTCGTAGGGGCCTAGTAAAGTACCTTCGGGGCTCGACTACCCTATGTCTTCGTAGGAATATTGTTTCCTCGTATGGGCATAGCGAAAGGGTCCTCCCGAATTGAACTCGATTGAGATGAGCCTATAATGGGTGATGATCGGGGGCCTTGCTAATCTTAGAAGAGGACAGCAAGGACAATTTGGGTACCTCCTAGAACCAAAATTACATTTAGAGAACTAGTAAACCCACCCCATTAGAGCCATGCGGATAACCTAGGTGAATTAGGTATGATATCTAGATTTTGTTTATCTTGTTGTTCTTCTATGTCATATGTTTATGTCATTTATTTATGCTTTTGTTATTTATGGCATCCTTACTAACACATTTCCCTTTTCCTTTTGTTTGTTTTATTTTCTTTTTTTCTTTTTTTCCTTGCATTCTTTTTGCATTCCTTTTTAAAGGTGTTGATTCGAGTGGTTTGCCCGCATTGAGAGCTTTCATTATAGATAAAAGTCTTCTAGGTGACCAAGATAAGAACTCAGCAATTCGACATTGGTCCGAAGTCAACCAAAAGGCCTTTGGAGACAGTCAACCAAGTGAGCGCATTGTGCCCGATTACACGTATGTCAGTTTACAACAGAACGGTTTGTATGAGCTAAAGGAAATATGGGAAAGTTGGGAAGTGAGAGTACAGAACTTGTTCCGTGAGAATTATGGGGATATAGCTCAGTTAATATATGTCAGAATTAATCAGCCTTTGCTCAGAGCCGCTTTTCAGTTCTGGAATCCCGCTTTTTGCTGTTTCACCTTCAATGGAAACGATTTGATGCCAACAATAGAAGAATACACAGCTTTGATAAATAGAAGAAATGTCAACAAAGATTGGATCTACTCGAAGCCTCCTAAGTCTCAGAACTACCATTCGAAGCTGAGTTCTCTAGCCGGAATGAGTGATGCGTGGGCTAAAGGAATAATTCAGGTTCGGGGAGAAAGTATTGCATTTTCATGGGAGAGCATCCGGGACATAATACCAGTGCATCCAGATGAGGAAATGAAGATGGACTTGTTTGCTATAGGCATATACGGATTGATTATTTTTCCCCGAGTATTGGGTAACATAGATGTGGCCATTCTTGACTTGTTCGATCGTTTAAAGAAGAAGGCTAATCCGGTAATGACCATATTGACAGAAACCTTCATTTCTTTGAATGCTTGTCGGAAACATGAAAAAGGACGTTTTAGAGGGTGTGCACAACTTCTTCAAATATGGATACAGAGTCACTTTTGGAAGGAGCCAACCCAGGTCTTGTCTGGTATATTTCAAGGAAATTTCTCCCCGGTGCGAGAGTATTTAGCTAGAGAATGGCGGGAAGATCTCGATAAAAGAAAATGGTCAGAAATCCTCAGGAATCTGCGGGATGATGATATTGTGTGGAGAGTTCTGTGGATGGGTCATGAGTTTCATTTCCTTTACAGAATCGGTGACTACGATTGGGTCATGATGATCGGCTTACACGGAGGAATTGCTTGTGCACCCCTTCTGGTATCTAGACAGTTTGGATCGCGTCAATTTATCCCTTTCACGGCTGGTTTGAGTGAAGCTGAGTTCCCTTTTAAGAACGAGTATCGACCTAAGGTTCAGAAGATAACAAGGGCGTGGGGTTATTGTTACCGTATTCGAGTAGAAGGAAGTAATCAGGGAATGACCACATCGGACTATGACCTCTGGAGACGTATCAGGGTTAATGACAAAATCCTGGTATCCGACCACGAGCCTACGATGACATTGGAAGAACACATGCACATTATCCTTTCTGAAGCCGATATACTAAGAAGTGAGATGGATGAAGTCAGGAAACAGGTGGAGGAAATGAAAGCCCAGTACGCGGAAGAACTATACAAAGTAAGTTTGGATCTTGATGTTAAGGATGGGACAATTAAACAGCTAAAGAAGGCTAATGAAGATTTGAGTATGAAAAATGCCCTCTATCAGAAAGATACCATCAAGCTGTATACTCAAGTGCAAACTGCTAACCGAAAGAAATTTCTCGCTGTAGAAAAGGAAAGGATGAACGAGATTCGTATCCTAGAGGAAGAAAAGGAAAGGGGTAGGCAAGCCGTGAATAAGGAAATAGAGATCCGAGAGGCCGAAATTGAGAAAGAAAAGAGGGATGCTAGGAGAGCAATCAGTCAAGAGAGGGAAAGATACCGGGAATAGAAAGAGAAAGGGAAACAAACTGTAGTGTGGGAAAGGGAAAATACTAATGCATGGAAGAGAAGGGCTCAGGAAAACAAGAATCGTTTTTGTGAGATGCAAGATCTGTATGTCTCTACTTCTGAAATCCTAAAACAGTGTCAAGCTCGGAATACTCTGTTGGAACGCAAGGTTGAGGATTTGGACCACTCTTTAGAGAAATATGTGGCCAAAAATGGATTTTTGGAATTACAGCTCAGTCAACAAGAAAACGCATCGCTTCAAGCACGGATAGGAGAGTTAGAAGCCAAGGTTCAAGACTATTTGGGACGACTAGTGGTCCTCGAGGGGGCTGCACAAGGAGGAGACAGTTATTGGTTGCGTCGCCTTCGTGATGCCACTCGCATGATACAAGATCGAGATGATTATAACACCACTCTAATGGTGCAAGTACAAGAAGTGGCCCAATATGTGAAAAAACTAGCCGCGGAAGCTGAAGCCTTAACACCCTTTGTGACACAGGACATGAAAGAAGCAGCCCGTTTCGCTCAACTACTCAAAGCAATTCAAGATTTAGGAACTAGGGCTGATGCCTATCTGTAGTTTCTATTTCCCTTTGTAATGAAGACTTTTTAGAATTTAATGAAAGTTGGTTCAAGGACGATCACTAAATGAGTCAACACCTTTACTTGCATTGCTTATCTTTTTAAAGCATTTCATCATTTGCATGCATCTATTCATGCATTTTATATGCATTAATCATGTATACAATTAAATTAACTTAGGAAATGTTGTAAAACAAAATTTGCAATCATTCCGCATCAATATTGCACTCGATCTCAAGTGAGGAAGATGGAAGAACAATTCAGTAAGTTAGAAGAAGATCTGAGAGCCCAGATAGAAAGATCGCAGTTGGAACTGAAAGAAACCATGTTGAAAGCTCAGCAAGATATGTTGGAACAGCTCACCCAAATGTTAGGACTTAAGCCATCAAATGATGCGAAAGGAAAGGGAAAGGTAGAGAATCCGCTTCAAACCGGAATAGAACCGACATATTCCCCCATTGTTATTGGCTCAGCCCCTGTCCCACAAAAGGGAGCAACGTTTAGTTTCCGAGCTGGAACATCGATTCAGAATCCGTTATTTGGGACGGCTGAAAGTGATGAGAATGCTGGCGAAAATATGCCTGATTTGGATGAACTCGAGAAATTCAGTAGAGTAAAGGCAGAATTCTCTAAACAGCTCGAGGAGACTAGGAAAGACCTTGAAGAAAAGCTCCGGGTTAGAGAAGTAGAAGAGGATTCCCTGGGTCTGAACGCGGGCGACCTTAGCCTAGTCCCCGATATAGAAATTCCCCCGAAATTCAGAATACCTGAGTTCGAAAAGTACGACGGCACAACATGCCCCACTGCACATGTGACCATGTTTTGTCGGAAGATGGCAGGATTTACCAGCAATGAAAAGCTTCTCATTCATTGCTTCTAGGATAACTTGATAGGATCTACGGCGAGGTGGTATAATCAGTTAACCCGTGCACAAATTAAGTCATGGAAAGACTTAGCAAAAGCTTTCATTGATCAGTACAAGCATGTCACTGATATGATTCCTAACAAACTTATGCTGCAGAATTTAGAACAGAAGAAAAGTGAAAGCCTTCACGAATATTCTCAGCGATGGCGAGATCTCGCGGCACAAGTACAACCGCCACTTCGTGAAAACGAAACCGCTCCCATGTTTGTGGATACTTTGAAAGGAGTGTTGTACGACCGACTCATCAGTAATCCGATAAGTAACTTTGCTGAATTAGTCATGACCGGCGAGCGCATTGAGGCGACCATCAAAAGTGGTAGGATTGAGGGAGGTGAACCGCTCAAAAAGCAATTTAAGAGAAAGGAGCATGAAGTAAATGCCTTCGAAACATGTTAGAATTTAACAATATCACAACCCCAACCGGCCAGCAATACTCAGGGAGGCGGTAGAAGAGATGATAGAAAGCCGAAGAAAGAATTCGAGAAGACGACCTTCACCCCTATCCCAATCCCGTACAAGGAGTTGTATGCTCAGTTACACAAAGCTGATTTGGTACGACCCTTCCATGTGACTCCTTTCAGTCTACCATATCCAGCATGGTATGATGCAAAAGCACATTGCGAATATCATGACGGCGTTCCGGGTCATAACATTGAGAACTGTATAGCCTTCAAGAAGCTTGTTCAGAATTTGTTGAATACGGGAGTCTTATAATTGGGAGAACCAAGTACCACTAGTAATCTGCTTCCTAACCACGGGAATCAGGGGATTAATAGTATCGAAAAAGAATCCCCTAAAAAGGCCATATCTATGGTATCAGATATACGATCCCCTTTGAGATGAGTGTTCCGACATTTGTGCATGGCACGTCTGATAGACCGAGGGATGGTAATTGTAAAGGAGGGATGTGGTCGATACTGCGAATACCATCAGTCTAGTGATCATGACATCCAGGTTTGCGCGGAATTTCGGGGTAAGGTGCAAGCACTCATGGATACCAAGGAAATTGAGTTCTTTGCAAAATGTGAGAAGGAAAAGCCAGAAATCTGTATGACAGATATTCCAAGCAACAAATATACAGCTTAGAGACTCATAATTTCTCCTCCCTCGACCTTTCCTTTTAAAAGCACACAGAGGGTGCCTTGGAATTACGCCGCCAATATCTCTACACCCGGAAATCCAGGAACGCCAGAAGCCGTTACACCAAAAGAGGGGAGGCCAGTTCAGGAAGGTGATGCGTTGGGGCAGAATTCTGAAATAGTGAATGAAGTAGGGCATTTTACAAGGAGCGGGAGATGTTACTCTCCTCAGGAGGAGAAGAAACCCGACGAACAAAAGGGTAAGGGCAAACTCGTTGAGCCAGAAGCAGTAAAAGTATTCGGGGATGATCCCCCTTCAAAGATCCTCGAGCCCGTGACTGAGGCTCAGGCCCAAGAGTTTTTAAGGTTCCTGAAGCACAGTGAGTACAATGTGGTTGATCAACTCCGAAAACAACAGGCCAGAATCACGGTGCTCGACCTGTTACTGAATTCAGAAAAGCACCGAGAAGCATTGCTAAAGGTGTTGAATCAAACTTTTGTAGAACAAGATATCACTGTCAAGAAGCTCGATCAGATTGTGAACCACATAGCTGCCGATAATTATATCACTTTCAGTGATGATGAAATCCCAGAGGAAGGAAGAGGTTCAACTAAAGCCCTCAATATCACAACTCACTGCAAGGGGCATGTTTTGCCAGAAGTGCTTATCGATAACGGGTCTGCCCTTAATGTTATTCCCATGGCTACCTTACAACGACTGCCTATTGATAACTCCCATATGAAGTTCTGTCAGAATACTGTCCGGGCATTTGATGGTACTCAGAGGGAAGTGGCCGGGAAGATTGAGATACCCCTGCTTATAGGCCCAGTTGAATATGTCATAGAGTTTGTGGTTATGGACATCCGACCGTCATACAATTGCTTATTAGGGAGGTCGTGGATTCATGCAGCCGGGGCTGTCCCTTCTTCTCTTCATCAGAAGCTGAAATATGTGATGGAGGGAACACTTGTGACAGTCAACGCGAAAGAAGACGTCATCGCTGCTGTAACTTCGGATGATCCCTATGTGCCCCCTACTGAAGATGCCCTAGAATGCTCCTTCCGAGCCTTGGAATTCATCAATGCCACTTTTGTGGCAGACAGAAGTCGGATTCCGACCCCGAGATATTCGAATTGTACTAAGATGGTGGTGATTGAGACTGTTGGAAAAGGGGATAGGAAAGGGAGAGGACTTGGAAAGAACTTGCAAGGATGTCTGAAAGTCAGAAGTGTTATTGACAAGAGGGACAGGTTTGGGTTAGGCTTCCACCCTACCTATCTGCAAAAGAAACAAGAAAGAAAGAGGAGGGAAGAGCAAAGAAGAGCCCGACTCAGGGGAGAAGATATCCCATGGAAACCAATAGTCAAAACTGATCTCAAGAATAGTTTCACCTTCGGAGGAATTGAGAATTCTGGGGAGAAAGTGCACCAAGCCAATTTAGAAGGACAAAAGTTTTATGAGGCTGAGCTTATGAGTGAAATTTTCGAAATGATGGATGTGAATATGATCTCCCAGAATGTCAAAGGAAAGCCTACACTGTTTGCCATTCGTCCATGTCTCCCGGATGAAAAGCTTAACAATTGGACAAGCATCGATCTGCCTGTAGTTGTTAAGAATGAATCAAAGTAATGTCTAAAAAACACTTCCCATTCGCTTTCGCCCCAAAGTAATGGGATTTCTTTGTAAAGGGCATCTATGTTAATCTGCATTTCAATGAAAATAGAGGGCTTCATGCTCTTCTTCTCAAATGGCAAACAATCTTCTTTTCATACATTTTGTTCCTTGCATTCTTTATCTCTTTATTTGTAAAATATGTATACTATTTCCCAACATAGGAAATTTAAATTCTTGCAGGTTCGACAATATCGATTGTATGAATGATACTGAACTTAATCCTGTACCGAATTTTGAACAACCCGTACTTGTCGTAGAAGCCGAAGAAGAGGAAGAGGAGTTAGAGATCCCCGATGAGTTAATAAGGTTGATGGCCAGTGAAGAAAAGCAAATACTGCCCCATCAGGAGGATCTAGAGATAATAAATTTGGGATCCGAAGAAGAAAGAAGAGAAGTAAAAATAGGTACCACTTTAGCGTCAGACTCAAGGGAAAAATTAATTGGGTTGCTTTCAGAGTTTAAAGATGTTTTTGTTTGGACGTATCAAGATATGTCAGGTCTAAATACATATATTGTTGTACACAAGCTACCCACACGACCGAAGAATAAGCCCGTCCAACAAAAGCTTCGTAGGTTGAGAACGGATATGTTGTTGAAAATTAGAGAAGAAGTGAGAAAGCAATTCAAAGCCGGGTTCTTGAAAGTAGCGAAGTACCCAGAGTGGGTTGCGAATATCGTGCCGGTGCCCAAAAAGGATGGGAAAGTACGCATGTGTGTAGATTATCGTGATCTCAATAAGGCCAGTCCCAAAGATAATTTTCCTCTCCCGCACATTGACACCCTTGTTGATAATACTGCGGGGCACTCATGGTTTTCTTTCATGGACGGTTTTTCGGGTTATAATCAGATCAAGATGTGCCCTGATGACATGAAAAAAACCACCTTTGTGACACTGTGGGGCACGTTCTGCTATAAAGTAATACCTTTCGGGTTGAAGAATGCCGGAGCCACGTATCAAAGAGCAATAGTGACTCTTTTCCACGACATGATGCACAGGGAAATTGAAGTGTATGTGGATGACATGATCGCCAAGTCCAAGACAGAGAACGAACATATTCAGAATCTGCAAAAGTTGTTCCTGAGGTTAAGAAAATATCAGTTGAAGCTCAATCCCGCCAAATGTACCTTCGCAGTAACATCCAGAAAGCTCCTCGGGTTCGTAGTCAGCCGAAGAGGAATAGAAATTGATCCGGATAAGGTCAAGGCCATAAGGGACCTCCCGCCACCGCAAACTCAAAAGGAAGTTCGTAGTTTCTTAGGAAGGCTGAACTACATCTCCCGTTTCATATCTCAATTAACGGATAAATGCGACCCCATTTTCAAACTCCTTCGTAAAAATGACCCAGGAACATGGGATGAAGATTGTCAGGCAGCGTTTGAGAAAGTTAAGGATTATCTAACTAAAGCCCCAGTTTTAGTGGCTCCCGTGCCCGACCGACCGTTAATCTTATACTTAACAGTTTTCGAGAACTCAATGGGCTGTGTGTTGGGCCAACAAGACGAGTCAAGTAGGAAGGAAAGAGCAATCTACTATTTAAGTAAGAAGTTCACAGAAGGCGAATCTCGATATCCACAGACTCAAAAGTTGTGTTGTGCCCTGGTTTGGGCAACTAAAAGGTTGAGACAATATATGTTGTATCACACCACCTATCTGTTATCACGGTCTGATCCCTTAAAAGCCCTAATGGAAGCACCAACATTGACGGGAAAGATGGCTCGATGGCAGATGCTTTTGTCTGAATTCGATATGGTGTATGTGAATCAAAAATCCGTAAAGGGCAGTGCAGTGGCCGATTTCTTGGCAAGTCGGGCTACAAATAATTATGAACCCCTGAACTTTGATTTCCCGGATGAAGATTTAAGATCCGCCACAGTCGAGAGTGGAATAACCGAGACTGCATTGCCATAGAAACTATATTTTGATGGGGCTTCTAATGCCCTCGGGCATGGCATAGGGGCAATGTTGGTCTCTCCGGAAGAAGTTCATTATCCGCTCACAAGCAGGTTGAATTTCTTTTGCACTAATAATATGGCAGAATATGAAGCCTGTATAATGGGTCTGTACGCAGCTATCGAACGGAAGGTTCGTGTCCTTCAGGTGTTCGGAGACTCTTTGCTAGTCATTTATCAGTTACGGCAAGAGTGGGAAACCAAGGACCCTAAGTTGATCAAGTATTATAATCTGATTCAAGATTTGATTCAGAATTTTGAAAGAATCAGTTTTGAATATTTACCGAGGGAGGATAACCAAATGGCTGATGCTTTGGCCACTCTGGCCGCAACTTTCAAGACAAACACGAAGGCTCAAATGAGGTCACTAGAGATGCAAAGCATCGAATTACCCGCACATGCTATGGAGTGGAAGAGGAGAAAGATGAGAATCCTTGGTATCACGATATTCTACAGTACATCAAATTTCAGGTTTATCCTGAAGGAGCCACAAATGTTGATAAAAGGACTATTAGAAGAATGGCAACAAGGTACGTCCTCGATGGGAATATCTTGTAAAAAAGAGGGAGTGATCAGGTGCTAATGAGATGTGTCGGCGCCCAAGAAGCTAAAATCATAGTGACAGAAATACACGAAGGCATATGCGGGACTCATGCTAATGGTTTTGCAATGGCTAGAAAAATCATGAGATGTGGCTATTATTGGTCGACGATGGAAGGAGACTGTATTAGTCATGCCAAAAGATGTCACAAATGTCAGATCTATGCAGATAAAATTCATTCCCCATCATTGACGTTACATACTTTGAACGCACCTTGGTCTTTTGCCGCCTGGGGGATAAATATCATCGGACAGATTCATCCTAAGGCATCTAACGGACACCGTTTCATTTTAATAGCAATTGATTATTTCACTAAATGGGTGGAGGCCGCCTCCTACGCCAACATCACGCGAGCCACGGTCTGTAAGTTTTTGAAAAAAGAGATCATCTGTCGTTATGGTTTGCCAGAAAGAATCATTACTGATAACGCCACAAATCTGAACAACAAGACGATTTCTGAGGTGTGTGAACAGTTTAAGATTATGCATCACAACTCTACCTCATACCGACCCAAGATGAACGGAACAGTTGAGGCTGCTAATAAGAACATTAAGAGGATCATAGCGAAAACTACAGATACTTTCAAGGATTGGCATGAGAAGTTACCTTTTGCGTTGTTTGCTTATCGAACCTCAATACGAACCTCGACCGGGGCAACCCCATACTCACTAGTTTATGGTATGGAAGCAGTCCTACCACTCGAAGTTGAAATACCTTCTCTCCGAATCTTGAGTGAATCTAAATTGGAAGACGCTGAATGGACACAAGTCAGGATAGACAATTTGAATCTGATAGAGGAAAAGAGACTGAACGCCATGTGTCATAGCCAGATGTATCAGAAAAGAATGATGCGAGCCTATAATAAGAAGGTTAGGCCTCGTGAATTTCAGGAAGGGGATATGGTGCTAAAAAGGGTTCTACCTATCCAAAAGGATTTCCGAGGAAAATGGATGCCTAACTGGGAAGGGCCGTACATTGTGAAGAAGATCTTTTCAGGGGGAGCTGTCATTCTGACGGAAATGGACGGGAATGAGTTGAGTAGTCCTGTGAATTCCGATTGGATCAAGAGGTATTATGCTTGAGAAAAAAAAAACGGAGGGTCCAGGGTGAAAACCCGAAAAGGGAACCTTAGGACCATAGGAGGGTTTAAGGTGAAAATCCAAAAAGGACGCCTTAGAACCGAAGGAGATTTTGAGTTGAAAACTCGAAAGGGCGGCTCAAATATTTACAAGGTCCGACACTTCGTCAACTCTCTCGGAGGCTACTGTGATCAAGTCGGGAAGTGAGATCCTTGATGCGGTTGATGAGTTCTCGTATCATTCATACCTTCAATATTGTGAAGTCTGT
The DNA here is from genome assembly GCA_035048815.1 of Abelmoschus esculentus. NCBI lineage: Eukaryota > Viridiplantae > Streptophyta > Magnoliopsida > Malvales > Malvaceae > Abelmoschus > Abelmoschus esculentus. Next base: position 10,394,625 of record JAUCBN010000007.1, on the reverse strand, counting down.
TTAGAGTTTAATTCTCCTCCTTCTCTAGCATATTTCGTGTTTGCCATGACTTTTGAAATATAATAGCTATATTAAATATTTCTTGTTGCATCATACTCATTCCTTTTTGGTATATTCATAAATAAATCAACCCGGAATATCAACGAGTAAAGTTTTTTCGAAATTGCTATGATTTATCCCATCAGCTACAGGTCGGAGAGAAGCGAAGTCCAAGTCGACCTGCAGTAACCAATAGAGATCATCGAAGATTCAATTCTACAAGGTGAAAACCCAAAAGGGCGCCTAAGAGAGAAAAAAAAAGGAGAAAAAGAAAAAGAAAAGAAAAAAGGATGAAAAGAAAAAAGAAAGAAAAAGGAAAAGAAAAAGGAAAAAAGAAAGAAAAAAAAGAAAAAGAAAAAAGAAGAAGGAAAAAAAAGGAAAAAGAAGGGAAGAGGGGGAAGAAAAAAGTCGTCAAAGTGAAAATCTGCAAACGAGTGCCCCGAAAGAAGTAAATTTAGGAATCCCGTTGTTAGAGGCGGAAAACAATGGCTTGGGTCCTAACATAGGGAGCGATTGCAGAGAAGACGTGAAATCGAAGAGACTAGATCCAGACAACTTTTGGCTGTGACCCGAACATGTATCATGTAGAATAGGAACATACTAACCCATACCATGTCATATCATATGCATTTACAGGAAAGAAGAACATTAGCACTTTAATGCTCGCCCACCACGGTATACGCTCAAAGAGAGGGACCGTCAGATGCTGCAATGATCAGAAATTAGAGCATCTCGAAGATGTGGATCCTACGGAGAATGGATCAACATTGTTTTTGCGACATACGCTCGAAGAGAGGGGTCGTCCATCATGGTATACGCTTGAAGAAAGGGACCGTCAGATGCTACAATGATCAGAAATCAGAGCATCTCGAAGATGTGGATCCTACGGAGAAGGGATCAACATTGTTTTTGCAACATACGCTCGAAGAGAGGGGTCGTCCACCACGGCATACGCTCGAAGAGAGGGACCGTCAGATGATGCAATGACCAGAAATCAGAGCACCTTGAAGATGTGGATTCTACGGAAAAGGGATCAACGTTGTTAGAATTCTAGATTTAGGGTTTCATATAGGAGAGACTCAGATCGAACATTATTGCGAAGAGTTTTATAAAGACTCGAAGCTTTTTCAGAAGTTGGCTCTATATAGGAAGGATCAACTTCTTCAACAGTTCAAGGCTAAAGTCCCATAGAGGGGGGACCCACAACTCAGAATCTTTTAATTTGTTCAAAATGTCTAAATAACGGAATCAAAATTGGCTTCTGAAATCTTTTTATGTGTGCAGGTGGTCTTAAGTTGGGATATTGTTCACGGCAAAGCGGATTGGGGGATCAGGGGATAAAAGGGCTATCAGAATCAAGGAAAAGAGGCTCTCAAATCAGTCTTCAAACAGGAAAGTCGGATAAAATTAGTGTTCTTCTATCTTTGCTTTATCATTGTTTTACAACGATAAGCAAAGAGGGGCAACTGTAATCACTAATTTTATTCGGTCTAAACTCGTGTTTTAATTTTAATTCGAATAAGGGGCTTGTATTCGGTAATCAAAAATACAAAAAAAAAACATAGCACTTATTTACCTTTTAAATCTTGTATTACTTCAATTTTATTGAAACAAAAAAAAAAAAACAAGAGTAGATATTACAATTAATTTGTTATTTTGTAAATAACACATACATATAGTTTATTTTTAATATATATATATATTTTATTTATTTTATTTTATTATTATTTTTACTATTATTATTTTTCATTTTGTTTAAAGTTTCTCTTTTTCCTTTGTGTTTGATATTACATCTACCTTTTATGTCATACATATTTTATTATTATTATTATTATTATTATTATTATTATTTTATCATTATTTTTTTTTATTATTATTGTTATTATTATTTTTTATTATTATTATTTTTTATTATTGTTATTATTATTATTATATTTATATTTATTGTTATCTGATTTTATTATTATAATATATATATATTAGTATTATTATTATATTTGTTAAATAAATAAAATAAAACTTAAACCCATATACTAATAATACATTTAGCCCACACATAAATAATACAAAGCCCGAATTTAAATAGATTACATGACCTAATACCAAATATCACAAAGCCCAATACCAAGCCCAAACTATAAACCCAAATCGGGTTGACCCTAATCCAACCCGGATACAAAATAACCCTAATAGCTTTTCTTGTATCTGCGCAGCCAACATCCAACCGTTGGATCTGATCCAGATCTGACGGTCCAGATCCAAGGAGGAAAGACGGTTCAACTCCAGCCACGCGCCAACGCGCTAGCGTTCCACATTCCACGCGCGCGTGTCCTTCACGCAGGGAACCCTTCAGCTGCTCCGACCGTTCGTCGTCTCGTCGCCGTCGCCTTCGTCGGTGATCCCCCTCGTTGTTCCGATCGCCACTCACACAAAAAAAACAAAGAAACGTCAGAATTCGTACATTACAGAGCCAACAATTGCAGAAATCAGAAACAAAAGCAAAAGGACAAACAAGGACAAAGATTTCAGGGCAAAAAAGCAACCATTCTCAGAGGGATTTCAGCCGGCAAAATCAGAGAAAAATCAGAATACACACATGCGTCTAAACGAGAGAAGCAACCAATAGAATATAGGATTTTTCATTTTCTATTTTGGCATGTAATCGAATATAAAACGGAAAGAAGAATACATTGTAGAGGGTTCCCTCTCTGATTTTTTTCAATCAATAGAAGCAGAGAAGTTTTTGAGGTAAAAAGCCTCGTCCTTTATTCGCACATATAACGAAATAGAAAAAAAGAGTGAAGGGTTTAGTCGTGTTACCCCTTTTGTTGTTTCAGTCTTGTCCTTTCGATCTCGAATCCGGCAACAAGCCTCGCGATCCTTGGGTCGTTGTTGGTGAGCCGAAACGAGAAGGAGGCTTCTCCTTGCCTTTTCACCTCTTGTCATAACCGAAAAAGGATTTTTTTTGTTTGCTTTTCGGATGGATTTTAAAGTTTTTTGTTTGTTTTGGTGTTTAAATCAGAGAAAGGGCACTTTGTTTTCGGTTTTGGCTTGAAAAAGGGAAGCTTTTCGGATAGCGGTGGCCGGAATCTGGGTTTTGGGGTCGGTTTCTGGAAACATGGATGAACACGAAGAACATGTTCTTCGTGTTCTTCCTTTGGGTTTGAAGCCTTCAAGGATTTCAGAGGATTTAAGGTTTTACAGAAATGAAAAAATGAAAACATTTCATTTTTTTATGTTTTATATTCACCTATAAAAAGAAATGGATTTATTACTTCATTTAAATCCCTCCGTGTCATTTAAACCATTTCCCAGGTCCCTGAAACTTTCCCTCTTCTTCCAATTTAGTCACCAATCTGATGATTTCATCTCCTTTCAAATGGTTTTATTATTTTTAGGCCCCCCCGTGTTTTTATTCTTGTTTTTGAGCCCTCCCCCTTGGTCAAATTATGTTACAAGTCCTCCTTATTTTGTTTTTTATGCAATTTGGTCACTTCCAGTGGCATTTTTAGCTTGTATCAAATATTTATTTTTATGTTCTTTTTATATAGTTTTTTTAGATTATGTGACATGCATTTTTTAATCATGTAGTATAGTTGTTTGTATACCTTAGTACATATTTAATTGTTAAATTTTGTATTTACTCATATTATGCATTTCTATATTATTAGACTTATAATGTGTTTTGTACATATAGTCCTTGTAGCATTTTAATTATGTCTTATTTTTCTATGCCTTTCATACCATCTAGTTTATTTGTAACATTTATTCTTCCTCTTATGTTTTTTTTTGTTGCTTGTCATGCTCTTTTAATTATTTTTATGTACTTATTGTACCAGGCCTTAGTTGTTTACATATATTTTTGTATATATTTACATTGCATTTGTTTTTTTAATCACATTGTTGCTTTTTAATTTAAGCATTTTATTTCTTTTGTATCATGTTTCATATATGTTATTTTTCGTGTTTTTTTGTGTTCATATTGTTGTTTTTATTGTTTTTTTTTGCTAAGTTACATCTCACACTCGTTATTAATTAATGAATTTAATTTTAAACATCTTTATTCGGTCGTAACGGGCCCGTGTTCCAATGCAATGGTCGCGGTGTATGCGTTGCCTCCGAATAAAGACACGGTAAAAATAAAATTGATTCGAATCTTTAAACAAAAATTAATTTAAATGCCACTTTAATCTAAAAAACCTAAAATTAATTAAGCGGTAATTTAATAAAGGTGCCAATTTTGGGCGGTTTTAAACCCTAAACCCGTTTTTAACCGTAACCGACTCTCGAACCCAAATCATTTCAAATCTCTGGTTTTTACGGTGTCCGGCCTACTAAAGTGGCCGGTGGCGACTCCACCCTTTTTTAAAATTCCTAATTTTAAAATTTCCCTTTTCAATCTATTTTTTTTAAAATCTCAAATCCCTAATTTTAACCTTCCAATTCCTATTTTTTTTAAAAAAGAACCCTAGATTTCAAATTTCTTTCAACATTTTAAAATTCCCAATTTTTGTACACAATTTAAAAACCTAATTTTTAAATCCTAATTTTCTAATTTCCCTAAAATTTTATTTCAAACCCAAATCACTAAATTCTACTTTTCAAACCCTAATTTCAATTCCACTAGTGACCCCTTTTTTCCTCTTCTACCACACACCTATTATTATTTTAAGAATGTTATAAGGGTCGCTACAGGAGAATTCGATTGAAAACTGCCTAGGTTTCAAAAGGCTAGTGAAAAAGTTTATCAAGCTCAGAGTGATAAGAATCGACGACCCAGTTGAAACAGTTACAGATCCTTCGCCGAAGCACGAAGACACCAAATAGGAATGACAACGTTAAGATGTTACTCTGCCTTGACCATAGTAGGTCACTTGTAGTTTTCATCTCTTTCGATGAGATATTTTTGTAAACTACCTCGTTAGCCTAAGCCCATTGGCAGCGAGAGTCTTTTGTAAGAGCCCAAAACTACAAGTTGCAATGAAGTATATTTTGATACAATACTCTGAGGTAGAATGCTAAGCGAAACAAATTCAAAAGATAGAGACAACTCAACTGGGCAACATGACCAGTGAATTATTTGGGGGTATCCATTTCGAGAAAAGGTTCCGAGGAAAGAGGCCAAACGGAAGAATTCAAGCATCAAGCATAAATTAGGACATCCTAATCAAATAATAAAACTTATTTTATTAAACCTAATAGGCCCAATACAAATATAACCACAGCCCACTACCCAAATATTACAACTAAACCCAGATCCACAAAACAATAACCCTAATATGTGATAACCCTAATCAAACCCTAGCCACCAGAACCCTCTGTCGCCGTCGCCGCTGAACTGGCCATTCATTTTTACGCGTGAAACACACACGCCCAAGCATTGGATCTTCAAGCCGGCCACCGCCTCGCCTGACTCCACCGCCCTTGTCCTTTCCGCCTGCAAAAGAGATATATACATTATTAGGCCTAAGCTTTAGATCAAAAATTGGATAAAAATTTGTTTTTTAATTCATAATATGCTTGTAAATCTGGGTATAAATACCCTGAACATCTGCTTGTAAATCCGGTTAGAAACCGGTCAAAGAAAATCAATGAAAAGCCATATTTACGCACCAAAACCAGCCTAAAACTGAAACACTACCACCACGTTTGAAGCGAAAAAATAAGAGAAGAGAGGGAGGAACTAAATCAGAAGCAAAAAAGGTAAAAAAAATAAAAGAATCCGAGACTTCCCTTTTAGATCTAGGCTTATACACGCTTCGGTTCGTAAATCCGGCTCTGGATCCGTGTTCCCCACATCGAGATACATCGGAAAAATCTCTCCTTTCTAGTCTTCGGTGACCGGTGCAGCGGCCGGTCGCTGCGGCGCCGGCAGTTGCAGAAGCTAGAGAGCTTCTCTCCATGGCTCTATGTGATGCTTTTAGGAAGAAGGAACAAATGAGATTAAAAAACAAAAGAGGAGATTTATCTTAGATTCAAAACGGCACCGTTTGGGTGCCGACCCTAATGGACCAAAACGACGCCGTTTTGAAGACTCTTACTCGGCTCCGACCCGATCCATCAACCCGACCCGCGTCTTACCCGGACTAGTAGGGAAATCACACCACTAGTCCCTGTGTTTTTGGACCGCTTGCACTCCAGCTCTCCAGTTTGCATGTTGTATCAATTTGGTCACCATTTTCTTTATTTTGGTTACAAAATCTTAATTTCCTTCGATTTTAGTCCTTATTTTATTTGTTTTAACCCCAGATTGTTTCTGTTTTTGCAGATTAGCCCTCATATTTATTATTATTATTATTAATTATATAGTGTGTTTTATTCTTCTTATTATTATTGTTGTTTAATTTTATCATATGTTTTATTATTATTATTATTACTACGTGTTTTATTATTATTATTATTATTATTATTATTATAATAATATGTCTTATCATTCACTATTATGACTACATGTATTATTGTTATCATTATTATTCTATTTAATTCTTCTCGTTATTTAACTTATTTATTTATTTTACAGATTAAAAATTATGAATCATAAAATTAAATGTTAGATTTATATTTTCGATCATATAAAATATTTTGTAATCGATAGGTGTCGATTTCGAGCGTTGTAGGGGTGCTCATCCTTCCCTACACGTAACAGACTCCCGGACTCAACTCTGGTACACAAACATTAATTTTTGGTGTTCTAATCACACCGGGAAAATGATTGGTGGCGACTCCCCGGATAAAAACGTTGATTACAGATATAATCCTAAAGGGAAAAAACATGAAATAGTAAACAAGAAACGGAACTAGTAAAATATCCAGAAAAAACAGCAATCATCGTTCAAGGATCCAACACTGAAAAATAGACGATCAAACAAAACGTAACCATTCAGCATTTTAAACCTAAGGGTACCCTTCAAACAAAACAAGATAAAACTGCTAGAAAAAGTTTATCAGATTACGTCAAACTTAGTCAACTTCCTCCATCTTGCTGCCTTCAGCATCAACATCCTCCAATGGGGGCATGTCAGCATCAGCTTCGGCTTCACCTGCATCCTCATCAATGCTAAGACCGAGTTTGAGCATCCTGTGGATTCTGTTGCCAAAGGTGTTAGGGTCATCCAGGCTAAAACCAGAGGTAAGGAGGGCAGTCTCGAAGAGGAGGAGAACAAGGTCCTTAACGGATTTATCATTCTTGTCGGCATCAGACCTCTTTCTCAGCTCCTCCATGATGGAGTTCTCGGGGTTGATCTCCATGGTCTTCTTGCTGGACATGTAACCAGCCATGTTGTTGTCCCTCAAAGCCTGTGCCTTCATGATTCTCTCCATGTTGGCAGTCCAACCATACTCGCCGGTAACTAAACAGCAAGGAGAATCAACCACACGGTCAGAAACAACAACCTTCTCAACCTTGTCGCCCAAGACATCCTTTATGACCTTGCACAGACCCTCAAACTTCTCCTTCAAAGCTTCCTTCTTTTGCTTCTCGTCCTCGCTCTCATCGAGTTTCAAACCTTCCTTGGTAGCAGACACAAGCTTCTTTCCCTCAAATTCTTTCAGCTGTCCAACAGCATACTCATCGATAGCATCAACCATATAAAGGACCTCATAGCCCTTCTTCTTCAATTTCTCAAGGAAGGGAGAGTTCTCAACAGCTTTCTTACTCTCACCAGTGATGTAATAGATATCATTCTGACCCTCCTTCATTCTGGTCACATAGTCCTTCAAGCTGGTCATTTCATCGCCACTCTTGGTGGAGTGGTAGCGGAGCAATTCAGCAATCTTTGTTCTGTTCTGGGAGTCCTCATGGATACCAAGCTTGAGGTTTTTGGAGAAGGCCTCATAAAACTTGTTGTAGTCTTCCTTGTTCTCAGCTATTTCAAAGAAGAGCTCAATGCACTTCTTCACCAAGTTCTTGCGGATAACCTTCAAGATCTTATTCTGCTGCAACATTTCTCTCGAGATGTTGAGAGGAAGGTCCTCTGAGTCAACAATACCCTTCACAAAGCTGAGGAACTCAGGAATCAGCTCTTCACAGTTGTCCATGATGAAGACACGTCTGACATACAGCTTGATGTTGTTGGGCTTCTTTTTTGTATCAAACAGATCAAAAGGTGCTCGCTTGGGAACAAAGAGAACAGCCTTGAACTCAAGTTGCCCCTCAACGGAAAAGTGCTTGACAGCCAAATGCTCTTCCCAGTCATTTGTAAGGCTCTTGTAGAAAGCAGCATACTCTTCCTTGGTAATCTCCTCTGGCTTTCTCATCCAAATGGGCTTCTGTTTGTTCACCAAAGACCATTCATGGGAGACCTCCTTGATCTTCTTCTTTTTCTTCTCTTCCTTCTCCTTCTCCTCGTCAACATCCTCAACTTTACCTTCTTCATCCTTCTTTTCCTCCTCATCCTCATCATCAGAGATCTCCTTCTCAATGGTCTTCTCGGTCCAGAGGGAAATTGGATAGCTAATGAATTCAGAGTGCTTCTTAATTAAGTCCTTCAGACGACGCTCCTCAAGGTACTCAAGTTGGTCCTCTTTCAAAAAAAGGGTAATCTTGGTTCCCCTGCCAAGACTCTCCCCAGAGTCCCTAGTGACAGTGAAGGAGCCACCGGCCTGAGATTCCCATACATATTGCTCATCATCATTGTGCTTCGTGGTAACAATAACCTTCTCAGCAACCAAATATGCAGAGTAGAAACCAACACCGAATTGTCCAATCATACTAACATCAGCTCCAGCAGCCAATGCCTCCATGAATTCCTTTGTTCCAGACCTTGCAATGGTACCAAGGTTGTTCACCAAATCTAAATAACAGAAATGTAGTCACATTAGTAGCCCATTTAACACAAATAATACATCTAAATACACAACAAAATACACTTACCAGCTTTGGTCATACCAATACCACTGTCAATGATAGACAGGGTGTTGTTAGTCTTATCTGGAATAATATGGATGAAGAGCTCAGGCTGAGCATCGAGCTTGCTCTTGTCGGTCAAACTCTCAAATCTAATCTTGTCCAAAGCCTACAGAAAACATATTTAACATTAAAACAATTACTAATTATACATGAAGGCACATTACTTTGCAACATATTATATGATTCATAAATCCAAGAGTACAAGTTCAAACTAAAAGATATAAACATTTCAGCCTAGCATAACTTCTATGCCTACACAATCAATTGCTTTCATAAGAAATTACAAGAATACATCAAGCGTTAATACTAAGAATCTTTCACTAACTAAAGTGACATACTAACCAGACTAAACAGCCAATAAACAGAGCATCATGTATTAAACATTATAACACCTAAATAAACCCGAAAATTACCATCACGAAAATGTTCAAGCAAAACCCATGAACATCAAACCATGAAAGATCAGATCCATTAACTAACGAATTGACAAGAAATTATACAAAAGAAACCCCTCAGAATTCTCAATCTTTAAAGGATTAAAAACAGGAAATCAAGGAGAAAGTGGATTTACGTCGGAGGCGTTGCTAATGAGCTCCCGAAGAAAGATCTCCTTGTTACTGTAGAAGGTGTTGATAATCAAGCTGAGAAGCTGGTTGATCTCCGCCTGAAATGCAAACGTCTCTGTATCCGCCATTGATGTATAAACTCTAAGCTCCTGAAATGCACAAATTTAGAAAGTTGAGGAGTTTGGGATTCGAATGGAGAGAAGACTACAGAGTGAGGCAACGCTTTTAGCCTGCGAGTTAAGGAGACTTTATATGGGAGACTGATTAGGGTTTCTAGATTCTTCTATCCACGCATTAAGTTTATCAAATAATACGGAGTAGCAGTAGGACCAACCATCCATTGATTTATATTATTAAATATTCTAAATAAGATTGAATATTCAAAATTTTAAACCAGCTGTTCCTTAAGTAAAATAAAAAAAATGACTTTTGCTATTTATAAATCTAATTTAAACTAATTAATTAGTTAGATTAAATATTGTTGATTAAAAAATAAAAATAAAATTAATTTTATAATATTTTTATAACATTTAATTGGTATATAAAAATAATAAAAATAAAGTTGGAATGGATCTTACCTTTTATCTTTTAAATAGGAACTAATCATTTATATAATTCTCCTAAAAAGATAATATTTTTATTACCTTTTTTCTTAAACTTCAAAAATTCAAATAACATTTTATCGTTCTCTTTAGATCTTTTCATTGAAGATGATAGAAGAAATTTAAGTATTTAAATGTTTTTATATATTTTCTATATCAAATTTAATTAAATTCTAAATGTTTTTGGCTAGTTAAATTTTTGTTTTATCTTTGATATAATTTTTATATATTATACGATAGTATTTTATAATAAATTCAAAGTATTTATAATTTTAAAATTTTAACGATAAAATTACATTCCATAATTTAGTGTTTATAATTTAGAACCGGGCGATGAGGTAACTTATTAACCAATGTAATAACATGTTTAGCCTTCAGAGTTTACATACTTTTATTAACTCACGATTAGAACTCGTAAAATAATATCAATGATAAAAGTGATAATTTTTTTTGATAATTTAAGTTCGAATATTATATATACACGATATGCGTGTGTAATTAAAAGAATAAAAAATTATATAAATATTATTTGATAATCATACCAACATATTAAAAGAATGACTCGTGATTATAAAAAAAACATTATTGCTTTTTATTTGATCAAATTGGTCCTAAAAATATATAACAAATCTTTTTTATTTTTTTAATATTTTATGCAGTTTTATGATAGAATCTGTCGTGAAAATATTTTATGTATCGGTGATGTCACAATTGTCTACTTTTATGATTTAAAAGTTACAGTTTTAATATTTGTGATTTTTTTTTAATGTTTGAGAATATATTTTATAATTTAAAGTTTAGGGTTTAAGACTCAAAGAAAAGACATGTAACATGTGCTCATGAAAAAAAATACTAATGATGCATAAATATTCTTTTATTAAATTTAAATTCATATATATCATAATATTATTTAAACTCGAATCTTTTAAAAAATTATATAATTTTTTCTAATGATATTATACGTTACATGAAATATTAGAGTTCATGATTAGGTACGAATCATCTGCTTCCTCAACTCAATATAATTTGTTGATTCCAACATTCATTTTCAGAGATTGAGATCACCCATTCAAATCTGTTTTTGTGATAGAAGATTTCCTTAGGCTTGCAAATTTGCAATTTTTATGGATTTTTCAATAATGGATTGAAACTACAAAGGAGAGAACTATATCAAAACTGCAAAAATCGCAATGCATTAAATGAATGAACAAACAATTGATTTTAAATTCCAAGAATAATTGTTAATCTCTCAATAAAATCAAAATCCCTAAAATTCTGGTTTCAAGAATGGAAGGATTCAATTCCCAAATCATTCTTCAAAAGGGAAGGAAAATAAAACATATTTGTTTCCAAAAAAAAAACAGAGACTGAAACAGGGGAAAAAGAAAACATTTGAACACAAAGAGCATGAAATATATATATATATATATATATATATATATATATATATGCGCATATGTATACACACATGTACATGCATACATACAAACCATTAAGAAATCATATCAAAGCAAAAGCAATGGTGCTTTCAAAATTTCCTCCTTTGCTGTTATCACTCTTTGTTTTCTCTTTTATGCAGACTCCAACTTCTGCTATCGAGCAGGTTTCAACGTTAATCCATTCTTACAGCCAATACTAATTATGGGTTTATCTTTGAATTTATTTTAATTCTTTTTTTATTTGTTGCAGTCTTATATAGTGTACATGGGAGCACAGACTCATGGTCTAAATCCGACGGCGGCCGATCTTGATTCCGTTACAAATTCTCATTATGATTTGCTGGGTTCATTTGTAGGAGGGTAAGTAGATTTAAACTTCAATTTGATGCATTTGTCCATTGTAATTTGATATATATATATATATATATATATATATGTATGTATGTTGTTTTTGCAGCTCTGAAATAGCTAGAGAGAAAATATTCTACTCGTATACTCGAAACATAAACGGCTTTGCTGCTGTCCTTGATGAGAAAGAAGCAGCAGAGATAGCAAGTAAGAAGTTCAATTTCATGCATGTGCATGTATATATATGTATCTATGTTTTGGTCTGTTTTTATAATGTATGTTTGGTTTTTTGATTAAACACAGAACATCCGAAAGTTGTGTCGATTTTCTCGAACAAAGGAAGGAAGTTGCATACGACGCATTCATGGGATTTCATCAGATTAGAGAGGGATGGAGTTATCCCTAATGATTCTCTTTGGAATAAATCAAATTTTGGTGCAGATGTTATTATAGGAAACCTTGATACAGGTAGGTTTTACCAGACATGCATGCTTTTGACATGTTTTGGTTATAATGTTGATTCGGTTCTTTTTTGTGAAGGTGTTTGGCCGGAATCGAAGAGCTTTAGCGATGAAGGAATGGGACAGATTCCATTGAAGTGGCGGGGATTGTGTCACAGTGATACCGATGACGGATTTGCTTGCAATAGGAAGTTGATCGGGGCAAGGTACTTTAGCAAAGGTTATTTGGCTTACTTAGGTATTAAACTCAATGACACATTCAAAACTGTACGGGACTCTGAAGGACATGGTACACACACACTATCGACAGCCGGTGGCAGCTTTGTTCCTGGTGCTAATATATTCCGTCAGGCTAATGGAACTGCAAAAGGAGGATCTCCTGGTGCCCGTGTTGCAGCTTATAAAGTATGCTGGACCCCTGTTGATGGTAACCAGTGCTTTGATGCAGACATCATGGCTGCCTTTGATGCAGCGATAAGTGATGGTGTTGATGTGCTTTCCGTGTCATTGGGTGGTGAACCGTCTGAATTTTTTGAAGATGGGCTCGCAATAGGAACTTTCCATGCTGTTGCGAATGGCATTTCTGTTGTTTTGTCTGCTGGAAATTCCGGGCCAGCTCGTGGCAGTGTAGCGAATATCGCACCATGGATGTTCACTGTAGGTGCTAGCACACTCGATAGGGAGTTTGTTAGTTATGTCAAGCTTGGGAACAAGAAGAAATTTAAGGTTTTCCCTCAATTTAAGACTTAAACACCGTATGTTAACTTTTCACCAACAATTTTTTTTGTATTCTCTGCTAGGGATCAAGTTTGTCGCCTGGAACCTTGAAATTTAAGACTTCCTATCCGTTGATCAGTGGCGAAAAGGTGAAAGCGGCCAGAGCATCAGTGGAAGATGCGTATGATTCACCCTACTCCATATTTTTAGTTCAACATCATTGAATTGTTAATACCGAAACCACATTCGGTTCACTTGCATATGTTGTGTTTCCTGCAGTACCCTGTGTCTGCCTGGATCAATTGATCCCAAAAAGGCCAAGGGGAAGATTTTAGTTTGTCTTCGGGGAATCACAGCGAGAACGGACAAGGGAAAGCAGGCTCTTCATGCGGGTGCGGTCGGAATGATTCTTGCAAACGATGAGGCTAGCGGTAACGAACTTATAGCAGATCCGCATTTCCTGCCAGCAACACAGATAAATTTCAATGATGGTAGAAAAGTGTTTGCATACCTTAACTCGACCAAGTAACTCTCTTACTTTCTTACAAATTTTGTTTTTATTTTTTGTAAGAACTTCTAATGCTTCATTGTTGAAAACATCGAACCAGGAATCCCATAGGGTATATTACTCCTGTGAAGACGAAACTAGGAACAAAGCCGTCTCCGTTTACGGCTGCTTTCTCTTCTAGGGGACCAAATGTGATTGAGCCATCAATCCTCAAGGTTAGTTTCCAATGAAGAACCACCAAGTTTTTCGTTTATCATGTAATGTTGTCTAATTTTTTGAGTATCCGTTTCAGCCTGATATAACTGCACCAGGAGTTAATATCCTTGCTGCTGTCAGTGAATTATCTGGACCGACCGAAGATGAATCCGACAAGCGTAGGATACCTTTCGGTTTATTGTCTGGAACTTCCATGTCATGTCCTCATGTTTCCGGTATTGTTGGCCTTCTCAAGAGCCTACACCCTGATTGGAGTTCTGCAGCGATAAAATCCGCGATCATGACCACTGGTATGTCTTCTTTCCAACTGTTTCTTTCATTTGTTTCGTTTCCCGACAACATTTTTCAACTCCAAATCCAATTTTGCAGCAAGAATAAGAGACAACACTGGAAAGCCTATGGTTGATTCAGACAAAAAGAAAGCATCACCATTTGCTTATGGCTCGGGGCACGTGAGGCCGAACCGTGCAATGGATCCCGGTCTTGTTTACGACTTAACAATCAAAGATTACTTGAACTTCTTGTGTGCCCGAGGCTACAATCAAACCTCCCTTAGGCTATTCTCAGACAAGCCATTCGTTTGTCCGAAGTCATTTAATTTGATGGACTTCAACTACCCTTCCATTGCAGTTCCCGAGCTCAATGGCACGGTGACGGTTATCAGGACAGTTAAGAATGTTGGTCCACCAAGGTCGACTTATAAAGCTCATGTCAGATCACCGGCCGGAGTTACGGTTACAGTCAAACCTTTGAAGTTACGGTTCAGAAAGTGTGGTGAAGAGAAGAGTTTTAAAGTGACGCTCAAGTCCAATAGTGTTGTAAAGTCTGAGGAGTATGTCTTTGGGGAGTTGCTTTGGTCTGATGGCAAACAACACAAGGTCAGGAGTCCTATTGCGGTGTTGCATTAGTAGAGATCTCTTTAGCTTGGAGGGGTGAATTTGATCATTGATATAAACATCAGTCCATTTTTTAGAAATAAAAAAAGTATATGTATTTTATGAAACTCAATCTTCACTAAAAGATGAAAATAAAAGTGGCCTAATTATCTCTTGGTCCCTTCCACATACATTTGATATCTATTCAGTCGGACAAGCATTGTTGATTGACTGATTGAGAAATAGTACTTCGCATAATTTTTTAGATTGAGTTGAAAAATTCCCTAATAAGAGTAATTATTTTATATACCAATAATTAAAATAAAATGAAGATAATAAATTTCTTAAATTAATTGTAGTAAGAGTATAAGGACTCAAAGCAAATAAAACCCAAAAGTCTTCCACGGTATGCATATATTTCCCTTAAATTAAGCCACTTGAATAAAGAAGAGACTAAAACGGGGACAACCCAGATCCAAAATCTCGAAACTAGATAATCTTGATTTCTTTCTTGGATTTTCATTCTTTATAGTTATACCCAAAAGGAAAAAAAATAAATCGAATTTGGTCCTTCTTTGGAGCTAAAGAACCCCCCAAAGGCCCAATTCTTTCATCTCTTCACTTTTCATTTTCCTCATTTCAGATTTCTTCTTCTACCAGTTCTCTCTCTGTTTTTTCTGATTCTTTTTCACTCAGATCCTTCATTTCTGCCACAGAAATCAAATACCCAAATCTTATTTTCTTGTAAAGAATTCATATAACCCCATTGATCCTTTGATTTTTTTCTTTAATGGCTTCGACTGGGAATCCGAATCAAGCGATGCCATTCGATGTGCAGAGTTTCTTCAAACCCACGGTTTCTAACCCATCGAATTCAAACTCTCAGCCACAAAATCCGTTGCCATCGTCTTTTCTCGCTCCTTCTCCTTATCCTTCACCGTCCCCTCCTTTCTTTCACCCGCAGTATCACCAATTCTACATGCCTCCGTCTTCTTCTCCTATCCATTCTAATTTCCAAGATGCCAAATCCCTTTCCTTCCCTTCCCCTCCTCTTAACCCTTACAATGCCGGCACCCAAATTCTCGCCCTTATCAACTCGTCCTCTCAAAACCCTGATTTCCCACCTCAGAATCAGCTCCCCAAGCTTCAGCCGCCACCTCTCGCTGAGTTTCTGGGGTCCGGGGGTCCCAATGTGGGATCCTCCAGGGTGGCGAGTTGTAAATTGCCGAAAGGAAGGCGGTTGTCCGGCGCTTGGGTGGCTTACGATATCGATACTAGGCTGTCCGGCGAGGTCCAGCCTCAGCTTGAGGTTACTCCCATAACCAAGTATGGGTCTGATCCTCAGCTGTTGCTGGGAAGACAGATTGCTGTTAATAAGTCTTATATTTGTTATGGTTTGAAAGGAGGCAGTATTAGGATTCTTAATTTAAACACTGCTTTGAGGTCTTTGTTTCGTGGGCATACACAGGTTTATCTCTTTAACTTTATTTATTCTTCTGTTTTTAGTTGCATATTGGATTGAAATGAATGTAGTTAACTAGTTATAGAATAATATAGTCTATAGTTTATGATAAATAATGAAATAAATGTGCATTTTGAGTTTTGGAATGTCAAGCTTTTGGATGATTATGATTGTCTATTTGTCCAACTGATATTTTTCTTTACTCAGAGGATCACTGACATGGCTTTCTTTGCTGAGGATGCTCATCTTTTGGCTAGGTATTTGGGATTTGTCTTTATTTAATTGGTAGTATCATTTTTTTGTTATTGCTTTTTTGCTTCTTGGTAATACATTTTTCTGCAGTGTGAGTCTAGAGGGAAGGGTATTTGTTTGGAAAATATCGGAAGGTCCGGATGAGGAAGATAAGCCACAGATTACAGGGAAGATAGTTATTGCTGTTCAGATATTAAGTGATCAGGAATATGTACATCCGCGTGTTTGTTGGCACCGGCACAAACAGGTAATGTAATTTTTTTTTAATGTTCATACTTCATACATATTCAGAGGGTTATTATTACTTTTTTGTTACAAAAGTATTGCAATCTCATTTTCAGGAAGTTTTGGTGGTTGCCATTGGTAAACACATTCTGAGAATTGATACTATGAAAGTTGGGAAGAATGAAGTCTATTCAACCGATGCACCTTCACCTCTTCAATGTCCTATTGACAAGTTGATAGATGGGATTCAGTTAGTTGGTAAACATGATGGAGAAGTTGCAGATGTTTCAATGTGCCAATGGATGATTGCCCGTTTAGTTTCTGCTTCTACAGATGGCACAGTTTGTATTTTCTATTATCATTTTGTTATATTGATTTGTGGATATCTATGTCGTCTCTTTGTGTTCCATGGTGGTGTAGTCACGGAACTATCTTTTGGTATCTTGTTGTTTAGTGCTGAAATATTATGTTGTATACCTGGATAAATGTGGTTATGTCAAGGATTTTGTACTTACAAGCTTATGTTATGGAACAGATAAAGATATGGGATGACCGCAAGGCAGTTCCACTTACAGTGTTGAGACCACATGATGGCCAACCTGTTTATTCAGCTACATTCTTAACCGCACCTCACCGACCGGATCATATTATACTCATAACAGGGGTAATGATTTCCATGTTCTTCTCTGTGTGCATGTGCGTACACATCAAGGCTTTGCCTCTTTGTTATTCACTTGTTGATATAAAGTTCATAGTTGTTTAAATTCTAATGATCCGGTTGCTATGGCATAGAAGTTTGTGTATTTACCTTTTGCCTTCAGTCTATTTTAAATGGGGGCTTTATTTATTTATTTATTTTATGGACTGTTTAAGGGTTGCTTTCCCATGCGGCAGTCTTGTTATTCTGACAAATATCCATATATGTGATTTGTCATATTTTACTTCTGTGATAATTTCCCCCAGGGCCCCCTAAATCAAGAAATCAAAGTTTGGGCATCAGCAAGTGAAGAGGGTTGGCTACTTCCAAGCAATACTGAAAAATGGACTTGCACCCAGACATTAGACTTGAAGAGCTCTGCTGAACCTCAAATAGAGGACGCATTCTTCAACCAAGTTGTTGCATTATCTCAAGCTGGCATTTTCTTACTTGCAAATGCTAAAAGAAACGCTATTTATGCTGTACACTTAGAATATGGTTCTTATCCAGCTGCGTCACGCATGGATTACATAGCTGAGTTCACTGTCACTATGCCTATATTGAGTTTTACTGGGACAAGTGATCCTCCTGATGAACATGTTAAAATATATTGTGTTCAAACACTGGCTATTCAGCAGTATGCTTTGGAATTATGCCAGTGCATTCCACCTCCACTGGAAAACATTGGGTTAGAGAAGTTAGATTCAAGTATTTCAGTTGATGTTGCCAACACTCAAGGCTATGATTCTTTTGATCCATCTGGAAATAAACCTTCTGAGTTACCGTTTTATACTTCAGTCCCCAAACCAAGTAAACGAGTAAGTAGCTGTGAAAATTTAACTGCCCCGAGGTTTCCTTCAAGCTCCCATTCTACCACTGAGGTAAATGCTGTACAAGAGTTGAGTACTTCGAAAATTGATCCCAAATCTGCTTCTGCTTTGGCATCAACAGCAAGTGATGCTGATATCGGTTGCGTTGCATCACCATCAGCAATTCCTCCCAGTCCTAGGTTGTCTAGGAAGCACTCTGGTTTTCATAACTACGAGTCAACATCCCAGCTTGGGGACCATGTTGGAAACCAGCTGGTTGTGGATTATTCAGTTGACAGACAAATGGACACCATTCGATCAAATTTGTCTGGTATGCATTCATCAGAAGATGGTTCGAGGAATGACGACAAAAAAATAATATCAGATGAGAAATCTAGTGCTTATAATCCACCTATCATTTTCAAGCATCCAACTCATCTTGTGACCCCTTCAGAGATATTGATGGCTGCAACGTCTCCTGAAACAACTAATGTCAATGAGGTAAAGAGTGAGGGCGAGGTGCACATTCATGATGTGGTTGTCAATAATGATGCACGGAATGCTGAGTTGGAGGTAAAAGTGGTGGGTGATTCGAGATCGTCCCTGGACGATGGATTTGGTTCCCATGGTGACTCCCAAAATTATAATTTTGAAAATAGAGAAAAATTCTTCTGCTCTCAGGCTTCAGATCTTGGTATTCAGATGTCGAGGGATAGCTCTGCAATGTCAAGGGATGCTTACGTTGTTGATGAATCTCCGCAAGCAGATGGTGTTGATGCATCAGGGTCCGATGTGAAGCCTAATGTTTGCGAGGAAGAACATTATGATTCCAGAAAAGATCTGTCTGGAAAGGTTCCAGAACCAGCCATGCATTCTACAAATCAACAATCACAGGCACCAGGTGGAAAAGGGAAAAAGCATAAAGGGAAAGTTTCTCAGGCATCTGCCCATTCGTCTCCTTCTTCAAGTGCTTTCAATTCTGCAGATTCTTCCATTGAACCAGGAGCAAATACCAATATCCCCTCAGCAGCTGCTGCATTTCCTCAAATTGCGGCTATGCAAGAGATGCTTAATCAGGTGATTGCTACGTACAGATAAAAGTAGTTACACCTTTATGCATCTGTTGTATGCACATTTATTTTGTGTGTACGTGTGTTAATAGTTAAATATGCTGGGAGAACGGCATTAGTAGTTAAGTAAAAGAAAGTACTATCCTTTAGTATCCTCAAATTGTCTTTTAAGTTTCAATTTCTCGCCTTTTGTTTCTATATGTATTTTGCGTAGCAATATGTTATCCTGTTTTCCTAAATAAATGTGGTTTAAAGCTTTTTGCTGCACCGTAAATGTTGTCTTGATTTGTTTTATCATTTTCTGCAGCTAATTACTACACAAAAGGAAATGCAGAAACAAATGTCAAATATAGTCAACACCCCAGTGACAAAAGAAGGCAAAAGACTGGAGGTCTCTATAGGACGGAACATTGAGAAAACCCTTAAAGCGAACACTGATGCTCTATGGGTTCGTTTTCAGGAAGAGAATGTGAAAAATGAGAAGCTGCTGCGAGAACATACACATCAGTTAACGAGCCTGATCACCAATTTTATGAACAAGGATTTGGCAGTAATGTTGGACAAAGTAATCAAGAAGGAGTTAGTTGGAGTTGGACCAGCTGTAGTTCGTACCATTACTCCAGTAATAGAAAAAACTGTAACTTCAGCAATCAATGAGTCCTTCCAGGTTAGACTTCTGAAAATCTAGTTCTTTTCTGAGAAAACTGTCTTGGTGGAATCTAACTAGTCCGTTGTGTGACAGAGAGGAGTTGGAGATAAAGCAGTGAATCAGCTAGAAAAATCCGTTAATTCAAAACTTGAAGCTATAGTTGCTAGGCAAATTCAAGCACAGTTTCAAACCTCTGGCAAGCAAGCTCTCCAGGTATGCGCAAGTTCAATAAGCTTGATAGCTCTAGAAGGATATTTTCGTTCTCTTGTTATGATATCAAATTATTGTCATTCTGCATGTTCCCGGCAATTTCTAGTCATTAATTTATCATTATTTTTTCCCTCTTGTTTTAGGAGGCTTTGAGGACAAGTGTGGAAACTTCAGTGGTCCCTGCCTTTGAGAGTTCATGCAAAGCCTTGTTTGAGCAAGTAGACGCAGCATTTCTGAAAGGGATGGTTGAGCATACCAATGCTTCTCTACAACAGTTAGACTCTACAAGTTCTTCTTTAGCAATTATTTTAAGGGTATACTTCTCGTGTCACATTTATTTACTATTTCACTTGAAGGCTGGTAATTCATGTTCTTTTTCCAAGATTTATGACATTTGGAGCATTAGATGTTGAAACTAAAAATCATTGTTGTTGTTTCTTTGGGCATTTAAGGCATAACATCATTAAAGCATTATTTGTTGCTGTAGATCTCTTGTTCGATGTGCGTGCTTGTTAATTTACTATTTTTTCCCTCCTAAACTATAATCTCTTCAATTGCAGGATGCCATAAATTCTGCGTCATCGATTGCTAAAACCTTAAGTGGGGAATTTGCTGAAGGACAAAGGAAAATTTTAGCACTTGCAGCTGCTGGAGCCAACTCCAATGCCGCGACTTCGTTGGCTTCCCAACTCAACAATGGGCCTTTAGGTGGTCTGCATGACAAGGTAAGAAACTAATGCCGCATTAAATGTGAATTGCCTAAGTCGAACCTGGCTGTCAAGTATCACTTCTTTTATAGATGTTTCAGTTGGTTAGTAGCTTAGTTTAATCTTAAATGAATTTCAATCGGTGTCTAAGGTTGTTGTGCCCATGGATCCAATGAAAGAGCTATCAAAATTATTATCCGAACACAAATATGAAGAAGCTTTCACAATTGCTCTGCAAAGAAGTGACCTCTCCGTTGTTGCTTGGTTATGTTCACAGGTAAACCCTCTCCTTAACCATAAAAGATTATATGGTGTCTAAGGTGTCTCGAGTTTTTACTTGAAATTCGTGTTAAAATGTCTGCGTTACAAGATGATTGCTTTCCCTTTTACCAGGTTGATCTACGCACGATTCTGTCAACCAATCCTTTTCCTTTGAGCCAAGGAGTGCTGCTCTCCCTCTTACAGCAATTGGCATGTGACATCAACAAGGACACACCAAGAAAACTCGCATGGATGGTTGACGTTGCCACAGCCATCAACCCTGGAGACCAAATGATTGCAGTGCACGTTCGACCAATCTTTCAGGAAGTCTACAAGAGAGTGCACGAAATAAGTAGCTCCCCGTTGCTTACAGGCGCCGAACACGGCAGTCTCCGCACCCTCACTTATATCATCAACTATGTTATAATGACTTGTAAATGATGATATACTGATTTTTGGAGTCTCTGTACAAGCTTCTCGTCTGTTTTGATTGTAGGGAGTCAGGACCCTCTAATTTGCTGTGGCATTACAGGACGGATGGGGTCATGATTTTGTTATCCATACATGTTTTGAACTGTACGAATTAAAGATAAGTTTTGTTTAATGCTATTATCCTTATTTTAGTAAATTAGATCATTCTTTATTTTTTAAAATGTCATATCTTCTCATTACTGACAAATTGAAATGTATTTTTGAGTTCATTAAGAGTAGGGGTGTGCAAAAATTGAAAAAAAATGAAATTGATTCTGAAATTTAAAAAATCGAATAGAAAACTCGATTAACTAAACCAAAACGTTCGGTTTTGATTTGGTTAATTCAATTAAGATTTACAGTTTTAAGATAAATCCGGTAACCGACTTGATTAGTTATATAATATTGTTATATTATATTTTAATATTTTATATTAGAACAATCAAATTTTGTTATTTCTCATTTGCCAAAAATAAAATCATAACTTTACGAAGTTTAAATATTTAACTCGTTAATATTAAAAAATATTATTTTTAAAAATATATATATATTTAAATATATTATTAAATTTTATATTTTTAATAAACAAAATAAAAATTTACTCAAACAATTAACTCATTTGAAAACGGCAGAACCGGTTCTTCATGTGACGACTGTCTACTGTCTAAAGAATATTTGATTGCTTTGAACTGGTATTTTGATTAACCAACTGAACCGATGGAATTCAAAAAGTTTGATTCTCATTTAAAACCGCAGATTTTCTTTGACAAACGAAGAGCAAGAACAGTGCCGCGTGGCAGAGATTCATTCCATTTTGATTTTGTTGGTATTATCATTCTGTTGGTTGATATTATCATTTTGATTTTATAATAAATAATAATAAAAAAATTCAAATTCCAAAGCACCGATTTTTGTTATTTATTACTGCCTTTACAATTCAGTTCTTCTGCTGCTTCTGCTCAAAGGTTCCTCTCTTCCTCCTCTTCTATTTTGTTTTCAGTTGATTTAATTTATTTTCTGTGATTATTTTTCTCTCTCTTTTTTTTTAATTAAGATTGGTGTTTAATTTACCCTTAATTTTTGTTTGTGATCTGATTATGATTGAACGGCGTTTTCTCCTTTCTCTTTTGTTTATTGTTTTTAATTAATCAAATATGTTTAATTTAATGCCTCTACAATTGATTGACTTCCCGCCGCTTCACCGCTTGTTTTACTGTATTGATTTCTGGGAAAATTTTGCCTTTGATTACATATATGTGTTGAAAATTTTATATTAGGTTACTGTTGACTCGGTTGACTATCAATTAAAAAGGGAATTTCTCTGTTGTTGATGATGATTTAGATATTAATTTTTTTTTTCAATTCGATTTTGCTGCAGTTTTACTACCCGTACTATTGTTTGATCGAGGCTTTTCATTTTTCTGAATTCCATGGCTTCAAAGCGGATTAACAAGGAGTTGAAGGATCTCCAGAAGGATCCTCCTGCATCTTGCAGTGCTGGTTTGTATTTCCTTTTGTTTTCTCTAGAGAATTCAGTTTTTCCTTTTCACTTTTCAATCAATAATGAATTTGTGGAATCAATAAGATCCAATGATTGATGTTCATTTTGGTACAAATTATATGCCTATTTGTTGCTTCACCCTTTATATGCTATTCTTTGATTGTTTAATAGAAATTCCACTGCAGATTTTGATCCTGTTGACACTTGGTTTAGGGTTCAAAACCATTTTTTATACCAAAAAACCAGCTGATAATTCTATACATGGATGGTCCGGGGGTGCTGGAGGGTGTGGTTGCAGCCCCTGGAATTCCCATATTTTTTTCTGTCTAATTTCACACCCCAAATTTTTAATATTACTTCAAAGTTTGCATCCTCTGTCCCTGCTTCTATATATGTGTATATATAGATATTCATAGTGGATTTAAGCTGTTAACTGTAGTTTCTACCATGAAGGTGGCAAGTAGTTATTGTTTTGTATCAGTATATCCAAAACCTCTGACAACGGGCACTGTTGTAGACTAGAGAACATGGTCAGATTGTGCCTTTTCTTGATGTTTAATTTAATATTAAAAAAAACTAATGCTTCATTGTATACAGGTCCTGTTGGTGATGATATGTTCCACTGGCAAGCAACAATCATGGGCCCAACTGATAGTCCGTTTGCTGGAGGACTCTTTCTTATTGCCATTCACTTCCCCCCAGACTATCCATTCAAGCCTCCCAAGGTATTAAAACAAAGTTGCAGATCTGTTTATTATATATACTATAATTTTGGTGTGGTTCGTTGGTGAATGGGATACATTTCTGAGTTAGCAGTTTTATCAAACGGATAATATAGAAAAGTGAGTAATGCTTGAGAGCATAACTGCAATTAGTTGGTATGCTAAATAACTGGACCTTATAAATAGTTTCCATATTTCAACCGTGTTTGTTTGCATGTCTTAAAATCTGTTCGACTAGGAGTATAGTTTATTACCTTATATCTGGCAGATTTTGGATACTCAAATTAGCATATATGTGTACTACATCGGAAAAACAAGGTGTTTTGTTGTTATATTTGATCTGAATGTCTTGATTATTAAAATTCAGGTTTCTTTCCGAACAAAGGTTTTCCACCCTAACATCAACAGCAACGGAAGCATCTGTCTTGACATTCTGAAGGAGCAGTGGAGCCCTGCCCTTACCATATCCAAGGTAAAACACTCGACATAATCCTTGTGAATCATAAACCGACAACAGTTTTTATCACCAAACACGATCCTAATCCGAATAAAGCCGAGTAATTTACTATTACTTGTTTTATATTTGGATGCATCTGAAATAAAATGTGTTACCTACGGCTACTAATGTAGGTGCTTCTGTCCATATGCTCACTTCTCACTGATCCGAATCCTGACGATCCTCTGGTACCCGAGATCGCTCACATGTACAAGACTGATAGAGCCAAATACGAGAGCACTGCTCGCTCGTGGACTCAGAAGTATGCAATGAATTAAGGTTAATTCATCCTCAGGATTGCAGTGTTTGATCCCTATTACTAAATAATAGTAATAAGTAGTGTCTGGATATCCAATGGTGTTTAATAAGCTCAAAAGGTGTCTGTTAAGGAAGGGTATTTTGTTTTACACCGAATGAAATCTACTTGTACCAAGTTGAAATGACTATTATAGATATAAAATCCCATATTTAGAATATATGTGCTATATTCATGAATTTTCTTGTCGTATTTTATTATTATGATGTTATTTGCGGTTCAATCAATCGGGTTTGTTTTTCTTCTCTAATTATGTATAAAAAAAATAATGATTTATCTTAAAAAAATAAAATCAACGAATTTTTTTGGTTGAGATTGTAATAACCCATTTCAGGGAAACCAAGCCCATATTATAAACCATAACCCAATAAAAAAATCTTAATCACCATTAACCTAACTCTAACATTATCTCTCTTTTCAGCCGCCACCGCCAACCTTTGGAATGCCCTCGGTGCGTGACTTTCACGCGTCGGCTTTTTGACTCCTGTAGCTTGCACGCGCGTCACGTACGAGATGTGTTGGCTTTTCACCGTCCTTCCACGCTGCCTTTACCGCTCAAAATATTAGATCCACCATCCATGAAGTGATTAAAGCCTGTAAAAGCATAAAAGAAAAGATATCTATGAAGTGATTAAAGCCTATAAAAGCATAAAAGAAAAGATATGAGGCTTTGGAATACATCAAATCTGGGATGAAAAGTAGAATTAGAATAAAAAATTTTATTTTTATTTTTATTATTATGCTTGTAATCGAATGAGTATAAAAACCCAAGACAAAAAACGATGTAAACTATGGATTTTCGAAGAAAAATAAAAGAGAAAAAAATGATTTTTGAAGCAAAATATAACCAAAAATAACACAATAACATTCGAAACAAATATAAAAGCAAAGAGAAGAGAGAAGATCGGAAGGGAGAAACAAATAAAAAAGGTAAAAGAATACGAAAGGACACTTATCTTTTTGTAGATCTACATGCGTGTGTTCATCCTTTCGAAAATCCAACGCTAGGCCCGTGATTTACACGAGAAAATGTTTCGGAAAAGCCTGACTTTTTCTGTTTTTGACGACCCCTGACGACGGTCGTCGTCGGCGAGCGACGAACCACCACGAACTACCCCATCCGACGTCTGTGAGTGAGGCAGTTGAGAGGAGAAGAGAGCTGTTGTGTTTCTTTTATTTTGAATATATGATATAATGAAGATTTTTAAGGTTAAAAATGATATATATAGACCCTTAAACGGCGTCGTTTTGGCCAAGTTCATCTATAACCAAAAACGATGTCGTTTTATTTTTGGATATCCGATGGTCGCTCCTTCGCCTGACCTAGACCCGCGTGTGACCCTGCTTAGTGGGAAAATTACAAGCGTGATCCCTGGAGTTTTCTGTATCGTTCGCTTCGGCTCTTCATTTTACATGTTTCAATTTAGCCACTGTTTTCACTATTTAACCCTATATTTTTATGTTTTACTTAGTTTGGCCCTGATTTAATTATTTTAACCCATATAATTCCTTTTTTGCAGATTTAGCCATTAATTATTATTTTGTTTTGTTATATTTTTATTATTTTCACTACTATTTATACTATTATTATATATTGTTTTTTATAATATAATATTATGTATATATTATATGTATATTATTATTATAAATATATGTTACTGATGTTAAAAAAAAATATGTTAATACATTATTTATTTTAATATAAACTATTATTAGTATATTAATATTTATTTTATATTATTAATATTATAATATGTCATTGCTTTTTCTATAACAAATATATTATGTATTATATTATCATCTACATTTATTTTTCTTTTCTTTTAGTTATCTTTTGGTTTCGTGCTTTATTACGATGAGTTTTTATTAGACCTTATTATCCCGATATATTCTATTAGGAGTAACATTTCGTTCTTCGGGTGTTATCTTCTTTGAATTGTCGTGGATATTAGGATATGCGTTCTAAATTAAAAATTAATTTAATTTGAATATTATATTTTCTTAAAAATCACGATACGAACCTTTAGGTACCAATTTTGGGTGTTATGGGGTGCTAATCCTTCCCCAAACGTAACCAACTCCCGAAAATTTTCTTTGGTTTTGTTTTCTTGGTGTTCGATCCACCTTTTTGAACGATCGATAGCGATTCCAACCGATTAACTAATTTTTAAACTTTAACGGTATTCAATTAGGAGTGACATCCTGTTCTTCAGGTGTCATCTTTAGATACCGAATTTTTAAATTTCACTGGATTTTTAAACTTTTTTAAATATTTTCAAAAAAAAGATCGCTACAGATGACGTCTTCGCTGGGGACTCTATTTTTGTTTTAAAACGGAGTTAAGCCTTAGTTCGGTTCGCATCATAATTTTTAAGAAAATATAAATTTTTAATTAAATTAATTTTTAATTTCCATCTACATTAGATTAAGAACCTTTAAGTGGGAATGATTACTTCGCTTCGTGGGTCTTTACCTCCGTATAGTGTTGTAATTCATTTTTGGAATTTTGGTCTTTATATTTCGTGGGGTCTGTACCCCCATATAAATAAAGACCATATTTCCCCGAATTGATGTCCTAGCGACAGTTCGGGTATCGCTTACTCTAGAACTGAAACGCATATAGTGAACCTTAGAAACCTACCCTGTCGAAACCATATCATTATGATGCTCGTTTAGAATCATACTTTAAGTTATCCCTTTTTATATTTTCTTTTACATGCTTATTTATTTATTTATTTGTCTTATTTATTATATAATTTTTCTAATTTTGTGAATTAATTATACTAACTCGTTTTTTTCTGTGTTTATTTTGTTTTCATTTTTTTCTTTTCTTTTCGCATCCATTTTTGCATGCCATTTCATACATAGGTGTTGGATTCAAAAGTACATTCAAGAAGACGCTCAATTATGGGTGAGAGGTTCTGTATCAACA
The DNA here is from genome assembly GCA_035048815.1 of Abelmoschus esculentus. Classification (NCBI taxonomy): domain Eukaryota; kingdom Viridiplantae; phylum Streptophyta; class Magnoliopsida; order Malvales; family Malvaceae; genus Abelmoschus; species Abelmoschus esculentus. The sequence goes on along the minus strand of JAUCBN010000007.1, from coordinate 10,367,166 downwards.
AAAGTGCTAACGCTACAGTATGAGGGTGGTCTGAACGCATGCAAATAGAAAAGGGAAACACCTTATCACAAGACCATGTGTCGGAGACTGTGGAGCCCACTTTGATCGTTTCAAAGCAGAACAACCTCGATGAGTTAAGAGAGATATGGCAGAACTGTGATCCAGACTTGAAGGAAACCTTCTAATAAGAATTTGGCGATATAACATTATTGTTGAATGTCTAGATAAACGCCCACATGTTCGGAGCTTTGATGCAGTTTGGAGTCTCGAGTACTGTTGTTACACTTTTTAGAAGGTTCGATATGATCATTATATCCGAAATATAAAGCAAATCAGAAACAAGTTAAAAACAAAACAAAGGAATTAGAAGCGTTGACTCAGGAATTTGTTGACAACAAAGTTCAAAATTGGGATTTGACGTCTCAAAATGAAGATTTTAAAGTTTAAGTCATATGATTAGATGAACTTTTCTAAATAGACGAATAGTGTATGGATTACAACAAGATGACCAATTGATTCGAGATAAACACCAGATGATGATAGATTTTATGTAACAGGCGAGAGGATTGGCTCACCTTATTCATGACCTAGTAATGGATCTTAGGGAGCGTGTCAGTTCGGGGACGCACTAGGGTCCCGTGTCCACAGGCTACTTCAAAAAATATAGGGCTCAAGCGTGAAGGCTAATCCCTATCTGTATTTAGCGTTATGATGACTTATTGTAATCAAAATCTCTTTATCTTAATGAAACTCTTTTTGATGTTACTTAAGAATCAACACCTTCATTGTATTCATTTCATCATTTTTCATTTTAAAAATAAAATAAATAAATTAATTGTGTGCATATCATGACAGAATTTTAATCCAACTTGCAACCATTTTGCATCGCTACGGTACTTGTTTGAAGACCAAGATCATGGAGAGATAGAATAGCCAACTTGGAATAAGGTCAGAAGGAGCTCGAGTCTCACGTTGATCAAACTGAACAAATATTATTCATCAAATTACCCAGTCTCAAGCCACAATCCTAGCTCAGATAACCATAATGTTGAATAAAGGAGGCTACAAATGACGTCGCCAAGGAGCTCGAAGATACTATCACTACATCTCACGTTAGGGTTCAAACAGAAATGTCAACACCTCAGGAGAACATGTATATTTACAATGTTGGAGCTTCCGCTAGTCAACAATATGGAGCAAATATGAGACAACCAATTGACTTGGACGTATCTTATAATAAAGAAGCGACGTATTTGAATGTAGTAGAAAAAATCAGAGTTGAATTGGAAAGCAAAAATGAGGAAAAGTTTCATCTTCTCACAGGACAACTCAAGGCCGTGTTGGGGATAAATGAACTAGGGAACAAGCTTAGCCGGGGTAATAGGAAAAATATAAGGATCAATACCGGAGAAAATCCTCGAAAACACTACAAGAGGAAGAACCATGAGTTGAAAGTTGCCAACACTTACAACACCCCGATAAACTTTATTGTTTCTCAACTGCAGGTTTCTACCAGAAGCATTCAAAGTTCAGAGAAGAGAGAGGAAACCGTTGCTAAAAGAGAAAGAAAGAAAATTTCTTTTACCTCATTGTCGATACCATATGCTGAGTTGTATGCTCAATTGTATAAAACAGATCTGGTGAGATCCTATCATGTCAATCCTTTTAAACCCCCTTTTCCCGTTTGGTATGATGAAAAGGCCCATTGTGATTATCATGATGGTATTCCTGGAAATTCAACAGAAAGTTGTATCGTTTTCAAGAAAGTCGTCCAGAATCTGATGAACACGAGAATTTTGAAGTTTGAAGATTCGAGACTAGCCTCTAATCATTTTCCAAGTCACGAGGGGCACGACAGGAGCAACATCGAGGATGAGAGTAATAGGAGAGTAAAAAGTAGTATTACAGAAGAAAGCAAGATCTCAACCTCTAAGTTATCTGATTGTACCAAGATGACCGTTCATCAAACCTTAAGACGAGAGGCTGAAACAGGAAGAGATTCAAAAAGAAACATGCAAAGGATCCTACATGCAAAAACTATTATTTCTAAGAAAGATCATTACGGGCCCGATTATGAGCCTAGCATGTTGCAGAAAAAAGAAGAATACCGAAGAAAGGAAGAAATGAGGAAGGTTAAATTCAGAGAAGTTTTTCCTCAAAATGATTTTGTGTTTGACGGGATAGCTAATGCTAAGCAGCGTGTACACGAAGTTAACCTGGAGAATGACAAGCCTAATGGTGAAGAAATGTTCAATGAGTCTTTAGAATGAATGCTCATCATTATGGTATCTGATGAAGAAAATACCAACAAGTTTTTAACTGGGTTTTGTCCTTGTTTTACAGAAGAATCATTCAATAACTGAAACAATGTTGACCTACCTATAGTTCTTAGGACTAAAATAGAGTAATATCCTGAATCAACCCTTCTGCTTGGGCTCACAAGCATTATGGATCTTTTCTGAAAGGGTCACTATGTTGACCTACTTTTATAACGAAAATATATTTCTTATGTATATTATATTAAACGGCAAACATTTTCCAATATCTATTTTTATGCACATAACTCATACAATTCTTCATGGAAATAACATTCGTTTTTGCCTAAACATATATATTTGCATTTATATACAAAGCTCTTGTATTTAACTGTATGAATGATTTTGGATCCAACCTTGAGGTAGACTTTGAAAAGCCTCTGTGTTCAATAGAAATTGATGAAGAAGATACAAATTACGAAGTCCCTGATGAGTTAGTGAGATTGATGGCAAATGAAGAAAAACAGATCCTATCCCACCAGGAGGAATTGAAGATTCTCAATTTAGGGACTAATGAAAATATGAGAGAAGGAAAATCGGCACTACATTATCCTCCCAGACTAGACTTGATTTGATTTCCTTGCTGCAAGAGTTTAAGGAAATGTTCGTCTAGACCTATCAGGATATGCATGGACTAAACCCAGATATCGTGGTACACAGATTACTGACAAAACCTATGCAAGCCAGTCTAACAAAGACTTAGAAGAATAAGGCCCGATATTTTTCTAAAGATCAGGGAAGAAGTGAAAAAACAGTTTGATGTTGGTTTTCTAAAAGTGGCAAAATACCTTGAATGAGTCGGGTCGCGAATATTGTCCCTGTGCCGAAGAAAGATGGGAAAGTGCGTATGTGTATCGATTATCGAGATCTTAATAGAGTCAGTCCAAAGGATAATTTTACTTTGCCTTATATTGACACCATGGTCGACAATATCGCGGGGCATTCATTATTCTCATTCATGGATGGTTTTTTAGGGTATAACCAGATAAAGATCCATCCAAAGGATATGGAAACGACCACGTTTGTGATGGAATAGGGGATTCTGTTATAAAGTGATGCCTTTTGGACTCAAAAATGTCGGGACAATTTACCAGAGAGCGATGGTAACCATTTTTCACGATATGATGCAGAAAAAAATCGAGGTTTACGTGGATGATATGACTGTTGAGTCCTGAATAGAAGAAGAAACCATCCTAGAGAACGAGTCATGAAAGTTGTATTTCGATGGAACATCTAACACTAGGGCATGAAATAGGTGAGATGTGGATCTCTCTATATAATGTTTATTATCCCTTCACAAACAGATTGAAGTTCTTTAGAACAAATAATATAGCTGAGTATGAAGCCTGTCTTATGGGATTATATAGAGACAACGAAAGAAAAGTTAAAATACTCCAAGTCTTTGGGGGACTCATTTTTAGTGATTCATCAACTTTGCAGAGAATGAGAAACAAAAGATCCAAGGCTGGTCAGATACTACGATTTAATCCAAGAATTGATTAAAAGATTTTAGAAGATCAGTTTCACCTATCTTCCGAGAGAAGACAATCAGATGACAGACGCTTTAGCTACTTTAGCTGCCATGTTTAAAGCTAGTACAAGAGCAAAAATGCAGCCAATAAAAATGCAAACTTTTGAAGTGTCAGCTTATTGTTGTACCTTGGAAGAAAAAGCAGATGGTAAACCATGGTACCACGATATCTTACAGTATATCAAGTGCCAGACTTATCTTGAAAGAATAAGCGAGAATGATAAGAAGACCCTCAGAAGATTGGCGGCAGGGTATGTTTTAGACGGAGAAGTCTTGTATAAGAGGGGCAAAGACCAGGTGCTATTAAGACGTGTCGATTCCGAATGAGCTAAAGAGATTCTCGAGGAAATACATAATGGTTTATGCAGAACACATGCTAGTGGATTCTCGATGTCCCGTAAGATTATGAGGTACGAGTATTATTGTCTGACTATAGAAGTAGATTGTATCAGCTAGGCCAAAAAGTGCTAGATATATACTGATAAGATTCATTCTCCCCCATCACCGTTACACACCATGAATTCACCGTGGCCATTTACAATGTAGGGAACGGATGTCATTGGGCATATTCATCCAGCGACATCTAATAGACATCACTTCATCTTGGTGGCTATCAATTACTTCACCAAATGGGTAGAGGCAACCTCTTACCCAACATCACGAGAACGACAGTTTGTAAGTTCATAAAGAAGGAAATCATTGGTCGGTATGGTTTGCTAGAGAGAATTATTATTGACAATGCTTCCAATCTGAATAATAAGATGATTACAGAAATGTGTGAGCAATTCAGGATAACATACCACAACTCCACCATGTACCATCCTAAATGGGGCAGTGGAAACGGTAAATAAAAACATCAATAAGATCATAACAAAGACAACGGAAACTTTCAGAGATTGGCATGAGAAGTTATTGTTTGCCTTATTTTCCTATAAAACATCTGTACGTACATCGACAGGGGTAATGTCGTACTCTCTGGTGTATGGCACAGAAGCACTACTTCTCATAGAAGTGGAGATTTCGTCGCTACGAATCCTGAATAAAGTAAAGTTGCATGAAGCTGAATGAGTACAAGCTAGATATGATCAGCTCAACCTCATTGAAGAAAAGAGATTAACGGTCATCTGTCATGATCAGATGTATCAGAGAAGGATGATACATGCCTACAACAAGAAAGTTAGGCTTAGAGAATTTCGAGAGTGAGATCTGGTGCTGAAAAGGATCTTGCCCATACAAAAAGACTTTCGTGGGAAGTGGATGTCAAATTGGGAAGGGTTATATGTGGTTAAAAAGGCTTTTTTTAGGAGCGTTAATCCTGGCAAAAATGGATGGACGCGAACTGAGTAATCCAATAAACTCAGACTCAATTAAAAAGTATTACGCTTGAAAAAAGAAAAAATGACAAAAAATGAAACAAAAAGAAAAATGAAAAAGGAAAAGGAAAAAAAAGGGGAAAAAGGGAAAAGAAAAAATAAAAAGAAGGTTAAAGAGGAAAACCCAAAAATGGCTTCTTGAAACCAACAAAAGAATCGAGTTGAAAACTCGTAAAGGGCGGCTCGAATCCATTTTAAGAATTGACATTCGATGGGTAAACCCTCTCCGATACAATGACAGGACCTGAGGCAAGGAATCTGTTGTCAACAAAGATCAATATGTCATTCATACATTGAAATGTTTAAGACTTTGTATCGTTTTTATCATCTTTTAAAAACCTCATGTTTGCCATGATATTTTGAATATAAACATATTACATATATCTTTTTCATGAATTATGTAGAACTAATGTTTTGATATAATAATTGAAAAATAGTTTTGGACTAATTTGAAAAGATTTCAAAAATGGTTCTTATGTCCAAACTATTTGAAAATATATTTAAGATGTTTTTGAGTGATTTTAAATATGTTTTAAATGATTTAAAGAAACCAAATAAGTGTTTTTAACCCAGGTGTTTCGATACACCCTTAACGTGTTTCGATACCTATTCTTCAATACCATAGTTTCAAAGGCAAAACCACAGTGGTATCGATACTGGTATCGATACCTTTTTGCCACTATGATGCTCTGTTTCGAACCTTGTTTCGAAACACCCCCAACGGTCAAAATGATTTTATAAAAAACCCCAACGGCTAGGAGCGGTATCGATACTGGTATCGATACCTGTTCATAAATGCAGGTCAACGGCTCTTTCCTAAAGCAGCTGTTTCGAAACAGCCTTTACCTGTTTCGATACCACCTGCACCAGAAGAGGAAATAAGCCTTGTAATCAGCTCTAAACGGCTCCAAACCAATCCCAACGGTCACCAACGACTAGAAGCTCATTTGGGATGATAAAAGGAAGCCTTAAGCATCAAGAGTAGACTAATGCTTCAATTGTAACAACATTATGATCAAGAAATTGTCTTAGAGTATAATTCTCATCTTTTGGGTAGACAACACTTGTGAGCTCAATGTTAATGTATGCTCAAGTGTCTTAGGATTGGGTGAGTGCTTAGTTGCAAACATTAGCCTTATTAGAAGGATTCAAGTTTGCTAATTTTTTCTTGTTTGAGTGAATTCCTAAAATTCGGGTTGTGAACTTTGGATGCTAGATTCGGGTTTGAGTCTAGGATTGTAAGGTTATCCCTTTGGCCTTAAAAGGTTGAAATTCTTAGTGAATTTGGAAATACTTAGTGGGAAGCTAAGGTAGTGGATGTAGGTGCTTGTTCGAAGGCCGAACCACTCTAAAATCATTGTGTTATTTTTGCTTCCACACTTATCCACCCAAATTGCCACTTCTCCACCACTTGGCTAATCTAATCGGTTGTGCATCGAGCCACTCCAAGTCAAACAAATTATCATTCATCATTTTTCAGGTTAACATAGATTTCAAGAAACAAAAGATTTCTTGATATTACTTTGTTATAGTCTTAGCCTATAAGGTGTAGGTGATGTAGGTAAAAAATTAATCACAAGAAAAATCCCATGCAACAGAAAGCACTCACGCGGAAATTTTGAAATGCTAAAACTATAAAGCACACCAGAATGATGCAACAACAGGCAAACACCATTTGAAGATCAGCTTGTCAGTGGAAATAAAAAAGGAAAAGGAAAAAAGAAAAAGGGAAAAAGGGAAAAAGGAAAAAGAAAAAAAGAAAATGAAAAAAGAGAGAAAGAAAATGAAGAAAAAAAGAAAGAAAAGAAAATGAAAGGAAAAAAAAGAAAAAAAATAGAGAAATAAAAAATCTCGAAGATGCTCCCAAAAGTGAAAGCTCAAGAAGATACCCGAAAACAAGTTGATGTTTGAAGTTTAAACTCTTAATGTGATATTAGACGGCCGTGTTACAGAGAAGGAGATTGAAGATGAGAAAGCGTTACCATCATCTGATCAAATGCAAGGATCATAGAAGACATCAAGACATCATTCATGCATCATATAGTGCAGGCATCCCTAGGATTAGGCGCATGCTAACCTGCATTGTAGAATATTTTATGGTTTTCTTTTCCACAGGAACACAATAGTCAGAAGAGATTCAAGAGAAGAAATGTAAATATAATGAAGAACCTACAAAAGCTGCTAAAACCTACATCAGAAAACAAAACATCACAAAAGATTTGCATAGAAGAACTCATGATTGCAAGAGGAAGATTGCAAGAAGAGCTAGCAAACTCAAGATTTAAAAGGAGAATCAACCAGAAGATTTTACGCAATAAGAACCAGCAAACTCAAAGATTCAAGAGGAGAACTAAACAAGAAGTTCTATATAGGAAGAATTCTTGATTTGAAGACTCCAAAACGCGAAGATTTTATTAGAGAAATAATCTCCCACGATAAGTTCTATATAGGAAGAACCCTTGGAGCAAACAAAAGATTCTATATAGGAAGAATCGCCAACGAGAAGTTCTATATAGGAAGAACTCTTGAAATTGAAGATGCGAAAGATTCTATGAAAAAAAGAATCTCTAGCAAAAAGTTCTACAACAGAAAGAACTCTTGAAATTGAAGATGCGAAAGATTCTATGAGAGAAAGAATCTCTAGCGAGAAGTTTTACGACGGGAAGGACACTTGAAATCGAAGACAAAAACAATTCTATTTAGGAAGAATCTACAACGAGAAGTTCATTATAGGAAAGACTCTCGACTCAAGACGCAGAAGGTTTTATATAGGAAGAACTTGCAGCGTCGACATCCGAAGATGAAAGTTCAATATAGGAAGGATTTGCAGCATAAGGACTTTACGAAAGACAAACATGACTATACGCAGGAAGAATCTGCATATCCAAGGCACCTGATAGAAGAGCAAATAAAGAAGAAGTGGCAGGCTCGAAGTCTCAGTTTTGAAGAATTTTGTTCTGGAACAACAAAGAAAATCAAGCGAAGACCAAGAAGAGGTGATGATCGACCAAAACCTTACCAAAAAGAACTTCAACCTCACCAAAAGAACCTCAACTTTATCAAAAAGAATTTCAACCTTACCTAAAAGAACCCTCACCTTATCAAGATGAACTCTAAAACCATACCAGATGAAATGAGTTATTCGTTATCTTTGCTCTATTGTTGTTACACAACAATGAGCAAAGAGGGGCAACTGTAATAACTCATTAAACTGAAACCAAACTCATATTATAAACCATATCCATTACAAAAGTCCCCTACAGATCCAATACCCAATATCAGTCCACATTTAACCCATGACCCAACAAGAAAAAACTCTAATCACCATTAACCTAACCCTAACATTATCTACCTTCTCAGTCGTTGCAGCCACCCTTTGGAATGCCCTCGGTGCGTGACTTGCATGCGCCGACTTCTTGACTCCCGTAGCTTGCACGCGCGCCACGTACGAGATGTGTTGGCTTCTCACCGTCCTTCCATGCTGCCTTCACCGTCCAAAATGTCAGATCTATCTCCCATGAAGTGATTAAAACCTGCGAAAGCATAAAAGAAAAGATATGAGGCTTTGGAATACATCAAATCCGGGATGAAAAGTGGGATTAGAATAAAGTTTTTTGTTTTTATTTTTATTATTATGCTTGTAATCGAATGGGTATAAAAACCCAAGACAAAAAACAATGTAAACTCTGGATTTTCGAAGAAAAATAAAAGAGAAAAAAGTGATTTCCGAAGCAAAATATAGCCACAAATAACACCATAACATTCGAAACAAATATAAAAGCAAAGAGAAGAGAAGAGATCGGAAGGGAGAAAATAATAAAAAGGTAAAAGAATACGAAAGGGTATTTATCTTTTTGTAAATCTACACGCGTGTGTTCATTCTTTCGAAAATCCAATGCTAGATCCGTGATTTACACGTGAAGACACTTCGGCAAAGCCTGACTTTTTCTATTTTCGATGATCTTCGGCGGCAGCTGTCGCTGAAGAGCGGTGGACCGCCGCGAACTACCCCCATCCGGTGTCTGTGAGTGAGGTAGTTGAGAGGAGAATAAGATTGTTGTGTTTCTTTCGTTTTGAATATATGATATAATGAAGATTTTTAGGGTTAAAAATGATAGATATAAATCCTTAAACGGCGTCGTTTTGGCCAAGTTCATCTATAGCCGAAACGATGTCGTTTTGCTTCTAGATACCCGGTGGCCGCCCGTTCGCCCGACCTAAGCCCGCGTATGACCCGACTTAGTGGGAAAATTACAAGCGTGATCCCTAAAGTTTTTTGTATCCTTCACTTCGGTTCTTCAGTTTACATGTTGTTTCAATTTAGCCATTGTTTTCACTATTTAGCCCTATATTTTTATGTTTTACTTAATTTGGCCCTGATTTATTTATTTTAACCCTTATAATTCCTTTTTTGCTGATTTAGCCACTAATTATTATTGTCGCGACCATTTTAGAACCGGAATGTGTGAAAAATAGTCTGACGAATGAATTTTATAAAAATCGATTTAATTGCTTTTAAATATGAAAAACCAAATTTTATTGAAAATATTTGAATTTTAAAATTAATTTGGAATCGCCACCGGCCACTTTGGTAGGCCAGAAACCATAAAATAAACCAGAGATTCATTTAAAAATATTTGGGTTCGGGAGTCGGTTACGCGTAAGGACGATCCTTACAAGCGCCCGAGATCGATACCTTATTAATTACACGTGGCATTTCGGTATTTCGAATAAAAATATTAATTTAATCCGTCATTGGTAAATAAATATCGTTTGAATAAAAATATCATGTTTAGATAAGAAAATATATTTCTTTTAAATACGAATTTGAATAAGACGTCCTCTAGATAGAAAACCTTAACTCGTATTTAAAGAAATATAAGTTCTGTCACAAAAGATTTTAAATGCATGATCAATTATTGTCTTGTCTATTTTAAGTTCTAACCTATGAGGATCCATTAATTAAATATTTAAATCCTATTAAATTATTAATTTTACCAAGTGTATTATGATAACATCCGAATGCTCGGACACTACCATCTTAACACCGAACAAAATTAATACTACTATTGATTTTCTAGTTTTTACCTAATTAATTTTATTAAATTCAAACCCTAAATTATTTACCATTTTCTATGTTTCGATGACACGTCAATATGATACCAAAGTACACTATTGACCAATATAATAATACACCAAAACACTGACCACTTAGTGTATCCGAGATATATGATTAAAATGTCATCGTTACTAAATTACCTCCCTAGTAAATTAATTAATTAATTAGAGTGACTAACCCTAAAAAGGCTCTATTTATTATCTAAGTATAAATTAGGTGTCATCCTAAACAAATATTCTATATGAATTTTAAAACATGCAAACAAATAAACATTAATTAAAATATACAAATAAATTAAATTAATAAAAACAAATAATAAAAGCAATAATATTATTCACCTTCAATTAATTTATTGTGGTCAATGCACCATTCCAAGCATTTCCATGTTTCTTTGCAGCATTCATGTGGTTCAATTCTTCGGCAGTTCATCCTTGGCTTACCGGTCTTCCATATCCGATGAAATTTCGTCACCAATAGTCGATTGATTACTCGTTTACATCCAAAATCCAAGGAAGGAGCGGGTTTGGCATTTTCAATGGAAATAAAAGTCGGTCTATGTCATCTTCATCTTGATTCTAATTGCTTTTCAAGTATTCTATTATGTGATCACGTTGTTGTTGTTGATATGGAGGAATAGTCTTCCATTATTGCGAGGAATAGAGATGGCCTAATGATTGATGGATGGCATTTAAGCTGCATAGTACTCACACGGCTGAAACTACTGAAGCTTGTGCTTTTGCTGCTGGTATTAAAATGGCGAAGAATAATGCATGGGAGGAAGCTATAATTGAGGGAGATTCCATGGCTATAATAAATAAATTGAAGGTTAATACGCTTGATCTTTCTGTTTCTGCATGTTATCTTCAAGAAGTGTATGATTTTCTTCATTCATGTCCTTCGATACAAGTTACTCATATAAACTGAGAGGCAAATAAGATTGCTCATAGTCTTGCTAAATGGGTACTAGCGTTGGATCATCCTTTTTATTTTTCTTTTGATATTCCTGTATGTATTGAATATTTTCTATTGGATGATACTTTATTTGGTTAATTAATATATTTCTGGTTTATTTTCAAAAAAAAAATATGGAGGAGTGTTCAGTTGGATTCGTCAAGGTGAGCAGCCATATCCAAGTTACTTTCATTCTCAATTTTCTCAAGGCAAAAACCCATGTAGAACACTAGAAGTTCCAGTCCTGTTTTGTTTGATGAGTTCATCATCATAGCAAATTGATCCCTTAGTTGATGCTCCACCAAAAGCATTTGCACAGCCATCAAAATCCCCCATTAAGAGCCTTTGAGAAACCAAGAAAACCATGAGATTTCAGAGCCCTCATGGAATCGTGAATTCCCCCCCCCCCCCCCCCTCCATTGCACATTACTCTCTCCTCCATTTTTTTCGGTTTTCGAATGCTCCCCCTCTCTTCAGTTTTCATTTTTTTGTTTTTTATTCAGGAGCCTCAACCCCCCAAAATCGAAAAGCCTCCTTTTTCTCATCACCCCCTGGTTACTAGGATTAGTAACCGGTTGTCAACCCCCACATGGTAACCGAACAACCTTATCCATTTTCTATTTATTTATATTATTATTATTTTTATATTTTTTTGGTTTTATTTTTATATTTATTATATATATTTATTATTTATTTATTTATTTATTTAATTATATTTATGTAGACTTTATTTTATATTCGAATCCAGACAAAATTCGAGTATTATAATTATTTTGTTTTGTTATATTTTTATTATTTTCACTATTATTTATACTATTATTATATATTATTTTTTATAATATAATATTATGTATATATGTATATGTATATTATTATTATTATTATTATTATTATTATTATTATAAATATATGTTACTAATGTTAAAAAAATATGTTAATACGTTATTTATTTTAATATAAACTATTATTAGTATATTAATATTTATTTTATATTATTAATATTATATTATGTCATTGCTTTTTTCTATAACAAATATATTATGTATTATATTATCATTTATATTTGTTTTTCTTTTCTTTTAGTTATCTTTTGGTTTCGTGCTTTATTACGATGAGTTTTTATTAGACCTTATTATCCTGATTTATTCTATTAGGAGTAATATTTCGTTCTTCGGGTGTTATCTTCTTTGAATTATCGTGGATATTATAATATGCATTTTAAATTAAAAGTTAATTTAATTTGAATATTATATTTTCTTAAAAATTATGATGTGAACCTTTAGGTATCAATTTTGGGTGTCATGGGGTGTTAATCCTTCCCCAAACGTGACCAACTCCCGAACCTAATTTTCTCTGGTTTTGTTTTCTTGGTGTTCGATCCACCTTTTTGAACAGTCGGTAGCGGCTTCAATTGATTAACTAATTTTTAAACTTTAACGGTATTTCATTAGGAGTGACATCCTGTTCTTCAGGTGTCATCTTCAGATACCGAATTTTTAAATTTCCGAACTTTTAAATTTTTTTTAAATATTTTCAAAAAAAGATCGCTACAGAGATCACGAATGATATAATAAACAAATTTAATATTTTTTTCTTAATTAAGGATTGAACTTAATAGTTTTACTTTCTAGTATATACACTCGACTAATTAGGTTTTAATTTAAAATAACTTAATAAATTTAATTTGTTTATTTTTTATGATATTTTTAAATTAAAAAATTATTAGATCAAAACAACGATTAGATAATTATATTTTATCATAAAATAAATTATTGATAAAAGGTCAACTAGATAAATACAATAGGATGTAGTACACCATTTACGGGAGATTAAATTTATATAAAATTAATTATAAAGAGTTAGATTTATTATTTTTTTTAAAATTGAGATCGTATAAATTTTAAAGCTAAAACTTTTATTATACGGGCTATTCACTCATTTCATGACCTATTTGTAATAAATTTTTAATTAAATGATTAAATTATAATTTTTTAGAAAAAGTGACCCGTCTGTATACAAACAGAGAATTGGTGGATTTGGCCCAAAACATACAAGAAGCTCCAATAGATGAATGACAGAATAAAAGAATTCTAATTCTTTAACGGTAACTATTTTTATTTTAATTTAGTTTATAAACCCACGATTGTTCATATTTCCTATAAATATGCAATTCTGATTCCCATACTTCTGGTAATTTGATAACAATTCTGATTCTGATCTTCATATCGGAGGAAAACACCAGCTTCCCGACATCTCTCATTGCATTACAAGGTTGATAAGGATTTATTAATCGCAACTGAATCTTGTTGTTGTTGCATGATTTCTTTGATTCGAGAGTTTGAATCTCCAATCACTACTGCATTTGTAGTAACTCTTGCATAGAAACAATAGTGGATGATGTTCTTGTTAGGATTACTTTCTGATATGAATAGTAGTTACAAACAGTTTTGTAACAGCTGTGTTAGTTAGGTAGTTACACTTCCATAATCGTTACTCATCTCTGTATATATAAACATGGTTCTGCTATGAATAAAGTACACCCTTAGTTCTTGGATTTTTCTACGTTTCTTCCTTTGATCCTCTTTATTTCACATGGTATCAGAGGTTTTTTTTCAAGAAATGGCAGAAACTACTACAAAACCTTTCACCAACAAAACCATATCCATTCGTTTGGATGATTCCAATTTTATGCTATGGCGACAACAAGTTCTTTTCGCCATCGAGAGTCTTGCCTTACTTGATCATATTGATGGTTCAGTAGTTGTGCCACCACGTTATATTGTGAAAGAAGGTATCAAAATTTCTAATCCTGAGTTTATCTCTTATAGGCAGCAAGATAGTGCCTTATGTTCTTGGTTGCTTTCTTCCATTGGTTCTTCAATCTTGCCATCTTTGGTAAGCTGTAAAATAACACTCGATATTTGGGAGAAGGTGCAGCAGTTGTTCTCGGTCTCCTCTACAACCAAGATTATGCATCTTCATTGCTTGCTAAAAAGCCTGCGTAAAAGAGATCAGTCTATGCGTGAGTACTTGGCACAAATCCAATCGATTTGTGATACTTTAACGGCGTGTGTCAATCCTCTTACTGAAATGATGCATATTTCTGCAATCCTTTCTGGTCTACCACCTGAGTATGAACCAGCTGTTGCTGTTATTACGTCCAGTCAACAACCCTACAAGTTGGATGGAGTTTGCAATGTTCTTTTGGATACTGAGGCAAGACAACTGGAGTTTCTGAATCAATCTACCATCTCGATTAACATGGCTCAAAGTTCTGTTCAAATGGGAGTACGACAAGGTATTTCTAATACTACCAATACTCCTTATTATGGGACTTTTGCACCAAGAAATATTGATTTCTCTCAACATCCTCAAGGATCAAGAAACCAGGATTTCAGTGGACGTTTTCAGAATAATGTTCCTATGTACAATCAGTCTTACAGAGGTGCTCGTGGGGATAGAAGTTTTAGTGGTCGTTCACGACCACAATGCCAGATATGTGAAAAGATTGGTCATTTAGCAAATATGTGTTATTTCCGTTTTGATCAGTCTTATGATGGACAAAGTTACAATGTTGCAAATGTGTGTTGCTATGATGAAGAGCTCCCTGATGAGCAGGTAGGACAATCTGATGAAGAGCAAACTGGAACTGGTCCTGTCGTAGATAATGTAGCCTTGACAGATGAAGCTAATCTTGTTGGGTATAATGATGCAGCTTGGTATCCTGATTCGGGAGCCACAACACATATCACTCCAAATGCAGGTATGATGCTCAATTCTAAGACTTATTTTGGGTCTGGTAAAATGTTAGTTGCAAATGGTATGGCTTCTTCTATCTCAAATATTGGTATTGCTTCTTTAAAAAGTTCTTCTAGACCATTAGTGTTAAATAATTTACTCCATGTTCCAACAATTAAAAAGAATTTATTGTCCGTCTCTAAATTTACTAAAGATAATAATGTTTCGTTAGAATTTTATCCTGATTATTTTGTTGTGAAGGATTTAGTGTCACAACAGGTGATACTTCAAGGGCTGGAAAGTGATGGCATATATAAGTTTTCTTCCGATGCTTCCGATTCAATTGGTTGTGTTCCTGTTTTTGCTTCAACTGCTTATGATGATAATTGTTTTTTGAATAACGCTAAACTCTCTGATGATAAGAAGAATGTTCTTGGTGATAATACTGTTGTGAGTTTGAATTGTTGTAATACATGTATTGTTGATAAGAATGTTGAGTTGTGGCATAAGAGGTTAGGACATCCCTCCAATAAAATTCTGAAAAATTTCTTGAAAGCATGTAATATACGTTGTTCTGTTGACAATAAAATGAATTTTTATGTAGCATGTCCGCTAGGTAAATCACATAAACTACAATTTCAAAAGTCTTTCATGGTTTTTTATCGTCCTCTTCAGTTTGTCCAAATGGATTTATGGGGACCAGCTCCTTCAATCTCTAACAATTTTAGTTATTATATTAGCTTTGTTGATGCTTTCTCAAGATACACATGGATTTATTTTCTTGCTCGCAAATCTGATGCTCGCAATGCTGTTGTTCCATTTCATAAGATGGCAGAAAGACAATTAAATTGTAAACTGAAAGTAATTCAATCTGATTGTGGTACTGAATTTCATACTTTACATGCTTACTTTAAAGAACATGGGATTGTTTTTCAGCATTCTTGTCCTCATACTTCTGAACAAAACGGGATAGTAGAACATAAGCATCGACATATTGTCGAGCTTGATCTAACTCTTATGGCTCAAGCAAATGTTCCTATTAAATTCTGGAAAATACTTTCTATACATCTGTGTATCTTATAAATCATCTTCCCACCAAAGTTCTTTAAGGTATATCTCCACATGAGAAGTTATTTAAGCAAAAACAGATTATAACTTTTTACGTGTATTTGGCTCTCAATGTTTTCCCCTTTTTAAACCTTATAACCAAAATAAAATGCAATATAGGTCGAAGCCTTGTGTTTTTTTAGGGTACAGTTCACATCAACGAGGCTATAAATGTTTAAGCATGGAAGAAAGAATGTATGTGTCTCGACATATTCAGTTTAACGAGAGTTGCTTCCCATTCAAGGATGTTGCGGTGAATAGCAAAAATGGTGACAAGTCAAATGCTGCAACTGATAATATAAAACCTGTAAAAGTCAAGTTCGTTTCGCCTAAAGTTGTCCGCCGAGGATTAAGGGGTGACAACACGTCTGTACATTTTACATCAATGTCTCAGTCAAATTCTCAGTCTGGTTTATTCCCTCAATCGTACTCAAATGGGCATACTAATATGGAAGGGCAAAATTCGTTCAATTCTCATGACTCAGAAGAAGCTTCTAGTGGTCAACATGTAGATTCTCAAAATTATAAGGATATGCATCATATGTCAAATACGAGTGTTGGTGATTCAGGTTCATTTTTCAGTGGTCAACATGCTAATGCTCAAACTTCTAATGATCAACAAGTAGATGCTCAAAATTCAAAAGATATGCATCACGTGCCGAATACAAGTGTTGGTAATTCTGAATCATCTTTCAGTGGTCAACATGCAAATGTTCAAGCTTCAAGAGGTGGGCACCACATGCTCACTAGGTCTAAAGTCGGAATTTTTAAACCAAAGATATACTCTGCTGAATTCCTTAGTGTCGAACCCAAAGATATTCACCAAGCTATGCAATCCGAAGAGTGGAGAGTTGTTGTTCAGAATGAGATTACAGCCCTTGTTAATAAAAATACTTGGAAATTAGTGTCTTTACCACCAAATAGAATACCTGTTGGATGTAAATGGTTGTTCAAGATTAAGAGAAATTTAGATGAGAATATTACTCGATATAAGGTCAGATTAATGTCAAAAGGGTATTCTCAACAAGCTGGGTTTAATTATTCTGAGACCTACAGTCCAGTAGTTAAACCAGTAACTGTGCGAGTATTGTTTAGTTTAGCATTAAGCAAATGTTGGGCTCTTAGACAAATCGATGTTGATAATGGTTTTTTGAATGAAGATCTATTAGAAGAAGTGTTCATGGAACAACCTCCAGGTTTTGAGCAAACTGATTCAGATGGAAATGTTCTTGTGTGTAAGCTTAAGAAGTCCTTGTATGGCCTCAAACAAGCGCCACGTGCCTGGTTTGAAAAACTTCGGTCTTTCTTGGTCAATGATCTTTGTTTTGTTTCTTCTTTAGCTGATGCATCTCTTTATTATCGAGATAGGGATGGTTCTAAGACATACATCATGGTGTACATTGATGATGTGGTAATTACAGGAGAGAATCTTCAGGTAACAAATGTTGTGGTTAAGTTTATTAACGTTGCGTTTTCATTGAAGGACCTGGATAAGATTAACTTTTTTCTTGGCATGACTGTACAACAAGTTCAAAAAGGGGTGATCCTTAGTCAAAAGAAGCACATTATTGATCTCTTGAAAAAAACGTGTATGCTTGAAGTTGTACCTGTTTCTACACATATGGTTACTACACCTCTATTAGTAGCATCTCAAGGAGCTCCATTTGATAATGTTGCTTTGTATAGACAAGTGGTTGATACTCTTCAACATATATGCACTACTAGGCCAGACATTCAGTATGCTATTAATAAAGTATCATAATTTATGCAGTCACCATTCGAGTCACATTAGAGTGTTGTGTGTAGAATCTTAAAGTATCTCAAGGGAACAACAGACCATGGTCTATTTTTTGATGTTACACCAGCAAGTACTACATTAGTAGGATATTCTGATTCAGATTGGGGTGCCAAATCTGATGATAGAAGGTCAACTTCAGGGCACTGTTTATTTTTTGGTAATAATCTTGTAGCTTGGAGTTCGAAGAAACAAAATGTCGTAGCTAGATCGTGAACGGAAGCTGAGTTTAGAGGGTTGGCTAATGCCATGTGTGAAGCAATGTGGGTTAAGTACTTGTTAACAGAGATTGGAGTTACACTGGATAAAACGCCAATAATCTGGTGTGATAACACAAGTGCTATTGCTCACTCGACAAACCTAGTCCATCATGCAAAACTTAAGCATGTCGAGTTAGACTTGAGTTTTGTTCGTGAAAAAGTGATGGGAGGAATGTTTCAAGTTAATTATGTTCCAACAGCTCGTCAAATAGCAGATGTCTTTACGAAACCCTTGCCTGCATCATTCTTTGTACGGCTTCGAGAGCAGTTAAAAGTATTTTCAGCAGATGAGCTAAGACTTCAAGAAGTACAACTCTGTATAGCATACTGTATGTGTTTTTTATTTTTATAAAAAAAACAAAGAAGAGAAAGAACTTGAAGTATGTTAGGATTACTTTCTAATATGAATAGTAGTTACAAACAGCTTTGTAACAGTTGTGTTAGTTAGGCAGTTACACTTCCATAATCGTTACTCATCTTTGTATATATAAACATGGTTCTACTATGAATAAAGTACACCCTTAGTTCTTGAATTTCTCTACGTTCTTCCTTTGATCCTCTTTATCTCACAGTTCTGCATAATGTCTGCAAGCAAGTAAAAAGAAAGAGAATACTACAAAAGATCGATCAATGACTTCAGTAACATAAACCTTGGATTTGGATTTCCTTTTACTACTTTCTGGCCATACTTGCGCCACCAATACCCATCATCTAGGATATCCACCTCACTGGTTGTCTGGACCACAACTCTAGGCTCACGAATCGCTCGTGTGGCTCCACTCATTTTTGTTGCATAAGATTCAATTTTCCTGGTACAAAAACATGAAAACATTCACACGGTGATCTCAATAGCAACATTATTCAAACAGTTTGTAAGATGTCAACCTTCTCTTTGACTCAGACTCATCTCCTTCACCGTTGTAACGTAATGAGACACTGCCATGTGTCCCCTGATCATCTTCATTGTTAGAGAAGGTAGATGAGACGTCCACTGCATCACCTGATCCGATGTGAATAGTATTTGGGGCCTGTCCATTGTCATTCTCAGGAAATTTAGTTGCAGATGATGTCATCTCTATGTTGTCATGAGTTACATTTTGAAGGCCTGTTTGTTCAGTGAGCTCGAGTTGCATGTCACTTATTAAGTTGGATGATCGATGGTTGGGTGGAGGCTTGGGATGGTTGTGAGCTCCCTTGTATATGATCTCCGTTATGTGACCTTCATGAGAATGTTCCACTTTCTTCTTGACTGGACAAGTTGGATGTGTGCACTTATAATAACTACGAGGATACTCACTTCCTTTCACTTGTTTTTGTCCGTATTTTCTCCAATTATATCCATCCTCAGATGGCGTACCACCAGCCTCACAGCTGACTCTTTGATCTCCCTCATCCTGTCGCTCATCAAGAGGCAGTGAATGTTCAACATTCTCACCAACAGGATCAAAGACCCTTTGATCTGTAGAGTTATTACTCCCCGTATCATTTTCCATTGATGGTCGAGAGAAATCTGCCTTAAAGCTGAACATGTTTCTGTTTTGTGGGTGGAGTTTTCTTGGGTCTACACTTCGAGATGGATAAGAAATCTCAGACTGAACCGAAGCTTCAGCGTTAGGAAAGGACTGCTGCGGAAGTCCGGCCGGATTAACCTGCATTAAGGAGGAAATTTCAATAGCTAAAAAATGAATTTTGTCTACCCGCAGCTTACTTACTTTACTCGTTGCACTGAGGAGAAAAGAGGAATTCGATTCCGCAATAGGCTTGAATGCAAACGATGATGCATTGTTGTCTTCAAAATGGTTATCGTCACTTTTATCATGCGACTCAGGGTTGCAGTTCCTAACAACATTAGGTATGAAAGGGAATTTTCCAGTAGTCGGAGACGGTTGAGCCAGCTCTGGCTGCCATCCTTTCCACCAGACCTCCCCGTGAACTTGACTTTTGCCCAACAATTGCCCCCGACTCATTCCATGGTTCATAACCTTGTTGTCACTGTTCTCAGCTGTCATCATCGACTGTGGAGATCCTTGAAAGAGTCCCTCGGTTTTCTCTTCCACAGGAGTTTTAGAGGCTAATTTAGAGCCAAGATCATCACCCAAGATAGCTGTGAAATACGTCCTTGGAGTCGGAGTCGGAGGTATCCAATCTCCGATAATATAAACATTATCATCAATACCAATCATGATAATTCCAAGCCTTGGCTCAATGTGGGTTCAGTTCGATTCAAAATGCAGACCCTCAAACTCCTGAAAAAATTTCTTCAAAGAGAAAAAATTGAAAGTTTACTCCTGAATCGATAGTAAAGAGTAATTCTTGAGCCGAAAGCGAAATTAAGTAAAAAAAATCAGAATCTGGTAATTCAACCAAGCATTTACATATTTGGGTTTCTTTTTCTTGTGCCCGCAATAGTAAAAAGAAAGATAAAAGTGAAAGCTTTGCATTCACTCCTTAGTCCTTAGCTTCCCCAAAATGAACTAATACACACACGCACATATATATTATGCATGCCTTTCTACCCATTCTCAAACCATACCAAAAGGAAAAAAACCATAGACAAAAAGAACAAAACTGGAAATTAATCCATTTTTTTTCATATTTTTAGGGGTGTAAATGAACAGGGTGTTCGACGAGCTGCTCGTGAACCATTCGTATAATATTCGTTTATGTTCATTTATTAAGTTAAATAAACAAGTATGAACAGATATTTTATGTTCGATTAATAAACGAACGAACACAAATATAAGTGCGTTCGGCTCGTTTATGTTCACGAACAGACTTGTTTATGTTCGTTTATAAGCTCGTTTATATACTCATTTATAACCTCGTTTATAGGCTTGTTTATGTTTTTTTATATACAAACGCTAAATAAATATGTTCATGAACACTAAACGAACATGTTCGTGAACGCTAAATAGACAAGTTGATGAATATATACAAACGAATTCGTTCGCGAACGCTTAACGAACATGTTCACGAACGTTAAACGAATAAATTATCGAACATATAAACGAACACGTTTGTGAACATTAAACGAACTGAGCCCGAACATGACAAAAAATAAACAAACCAAGCTTAAACATACCATTTAAAATTTAAACGAACACGAACAAAGTTAAAAATCTTCAAAAATAAATAAACGAACACGGACATACCCTTGTTCGTTCAAGCTCGATTCATTTACACCCTACATATTTTTACCCATTTTTGTTTTTGTTTTGTTAACTTAAGAACCCTAAATTAGGCAACAAAGAATCCAAATTTGATGAACATATCTTACAACAAAAGAAATCAAATTCAGGTCTTTGAATGATATTCCCCACCTAGGTCTTCGAATCATAAAATAATGAAAATCAAAAGTTTGTAAGATTTGAAGCAGAAACATGGATCAAAAACAATAACAATCACAACATTTAGATTCAAAATCTGCAACAACAAAAAACTAAAAACACCATGACATTATTTACCCAAACAAACAAAAAGTTTGGGATTGAAGCTGATTTGAGGAAAGAGAGCAAAATGATTACCTAATTGATTAAAGAGGGAAAGCTAATGAAATCTGCAGTCAGATTTTCCACTGTTCAATGCAAAGGAGAATCCCCTTGTTCAGGTGTTTCTGGGGGATTTTGGTTGGAATTTGTTTGGTTTAGTCTAAATTTGATTAATGCTTTTCTTCCATAAAAAAACTACAAAAGAAACATACGTATTTACGAAAAATTATACTATAGGTAAGTTTCACCGCGGGGTCATGAGATCAACCATTAAAAATCACTTACATCGCTAATTTTTACATATCATATTTTTTTCAAGTGAATCTTTACTTAAATAATATTTTAAAATTAACAATAAATATTAGTGAATATTTATTTTAAAAATATAACATGAAAAAAATATGATGTTGGTGGTTTTTAGTGGTTGATCCATAGATAACGTGGTGGGACTAACCCATAATATAATTTCTCGATATTTAATTATAAAACAACAATATTGATAATAAAATCTGTATTAATTATGAAAAAATGAAGAGACAAAAAAGGAGATAATAGACCAGTAAATGAATGGAAAACAAAAAAAGGGGGAATAAATAATATTAAAAAACATTTAATGAATTGAAAGGAAATGCTCAAAGAAGAAAAACAAAAGTGGGTATTTTTTAAATTATTTTTTAAAACTATTTTTGTTTATGGAATTGGGCTGAAGGATTGTTGGGTGGTTTTCCGCTTAGAAAATTGACTAAAATGGGACCTGCTCCGTTGATTGGAGGAGCCAGCTCAGCGGGATAAGCCGAGTCGGCTGGACATGGGATATATCATATATGGCTTACCTGTCGTGTCCTAATTAGAGAATAATTTGTTTTAATTTAATTAATTATGTGCCAAAAACCTCCTTAATTTAATTAATTATAACATTGGATATATGTTTCTTCTAGAAGAATGATTCTTTGTTGTTGCCACGTGGGAACTGCCCCCTTAATTTTCGCTATTTTGCAAATAAGGATTTAGGGTATGTTAAAATAACAATTAAGATAATTGTATTATATAATCTTTATTATAAATTAATCCTCAAATATTTAAACTTTATAATTTTATATCTGAGTTAAATGCCTAACGCTCAAACTATGACTATGATGGCTCTATCATATTTCATGTTCATAAAGTCATCGTCAAAATTATTAATTATCGTATAAATATTATTATGTATTATATAATAATATATCATAACTTTAATTTAATGATAAAATTAAAGTGTTCAATAATTTCAAAGATCAATTTAAAATAATTTAAGAAAAAATTAAAACATTTAAAAATTTAAAAAATAATTTAAAATATAAATTATAATTTGAAGATGTATGATCATTAATTCATTTATAATTAAAATAATTAATTTAATAATAAAGAGAGAAATAAAAATGAAATTAATAAAAGAACTTGAAATGCTTTAATAAAAATAATATAAAGTCTGATGTCGTTTTGTAAAAAAAAAAATTAATATAATAAATATATATTTAAAGTTTCGTTAAATTTATTTTTATGTTATATAAATAGTATAATATATTTAAATACACTAATAAATAAATTATGAACCTAGAAAATAAGCGTGTTGGGTTGGGTCATTCTCTTTTGAGAAAGGTAACATTAGTGGAAATTCTTAAAAAAAATTGAAATTAAAAAAAACCTAAAAAAAGTCGTACCGTTTTTCTTACAAAAGTTATAAGAAATTTGGTACATACTTTTCGGTATATACCGAAATTCGTACAATTTTTGTAAGAAAAACGGTATATATTGAAATCTTTATACTTTTTGTAAAAAAATCGATTTATAACCGAAATTCTTACAGCTTTTGTAAGAAATTCAGTATATACCATTTTTCTTACAAAAGTTATAAGAATTTCGGTATATATCGAAAAGTGTGTACCGAATTTCTTACAACTTTTGTAAGAAAAACGGTACAATCGTTTTTTAGGCCTTTTTTAAAGTCGGTTTTTTCTAGAACCACCCTAACATTAATTCGTTGTCTAAGAAAGGAAATTATTCGAATGGGCGGACCTGGCCCTGACCCAGCCCGTGCCACGTCACTCTTATTATATATGCTACTTAGTACTTTATTTTTTTTTATCATGGTAATGAGGATGGTAATTTGACTTAAATCTAAGATGGATCTAATTTGATGTAATATGAGTAGATTTTTTTAAAAATTTGAATTCGTATAAAATTATGAGAAAAATAAAATGAAAGTGAGATATGTTTAAATTTAAGATAAAAATTTTTATTCGATCCGACCCAAATTAAACTACAAATATATCCTTTATACAATGCTTAATGGTAATTTTGATTTGTATCACATAAATTCATGTCACGAGCTTTATGTTGATCAGGTTTTGTACAATACTTTGTTATGTTTTATTTTAGTTATAATTCGACCTAATAACGAAACTAAATAGACATGAGGTGTGTACAATTAGACGTTTGACTCTTGTAATCACTAATTTTATTCGGGTTTTAAACCCATTTTAATTTTTATTTCCGTTCGAATAACGGACTTGCTATTACCAAAAGTAAAATGTAAATACAAAAATATTTGATATTATATTTATTAAAACCAAATTAACTAAAAAGTCAAAAATATTATAAACGTATGTTTTTTTTTGTATATATGTTTTTCTTTGAAATTCAAAAATAGTATGTAATATATATTTCTTTTCGTTTACTTTGAGTTTTATTTTTATTATCTTTTTATTATTATGTACATATATATATATATTCTTTTATTATTAATATAAATATCATTATAAATTTTCTTTCTCCTTTTTCGGTTAATATCTTTTTATTATTACTATCACTATATTATTATTATTATTATTATTATTATTATTACCCTCTATTATTATTAAGTATTATTATATTTATAAATCAGTTTAATAAATAAGGAGCCCACTTTTATTAAATATTAACAGTTTAAATATTAATAGTCCAAGTGTACAGGCCCGAAATTAATAAACACTCAGCCCATTTATATTTAATTACACAAACTCGATCTCAAGCCCAACCGGTTATAACCTAACCCTAACAACCATCCTTGTTTAATGCACAGCCACATCATAGCCGTTAGATCAAATCTGATCTAACGGTCACAAGCGAGGAAGGATGGAGGCTTCTGGACTCGACACGCGCCCACGCGCGCGTGTAGTGGACGCGCCTGACTCTTCAACTACCAGTCGAACCATTCTTCTTCTCGTCGGTCGCCGGTCACCGCTCCGATCGTTCTTTCTCCGATAATGGTCCCCTCCTCACATGCAAACAAACAAAAGGAAAATATCAGAATCGTACTAATTTACAGATCAAACACCAACCATTTCATGGTACAAGTTCGTCTGAATTTTCAGAGTTTCCACAGGCCAAATGCACACCAAATATCATATACACAGATGAAATCAGAGAAAACCAAGAGACAATATCAGATCCACAACGCAAATAGCAGAATTTTCAAAGCAAAACAGACAAAAAATTCAAAAAGCAAGAGAATATTTTTATCTTCTTTGTATTTCGGTTATATAAACGAATAAGAGAGAACATGGTAAGGAGTTTTTTTTTTTTTTGCTCCCACCATTATCAATAGAAGAAAAAAAAGAAGCTTTACAGAGGTAATAACCATCTTTGTCTTTCTTATTTACACCAAAAAAAAAAGGTTTTAGTTTTCGTTTTCTTATCGTAAAAAGGAACACTTCCTCCGATCTTCTTCTCCGACGATAAGCCTTGGCTCTCATGCCGTTCTGGTGAGCCGAGTTTGAAGGGGAGCGGTGTTCTTCCTTTTTTTTCCCTCTTCGAACCGAAGGAGAAAATCATTCTCCTCTCAGGTTCTGAAGCAAAAGGGGATTTCAGATCTTTTTTGGGGGGGGTTGAAAATAAGTGACCTAGGTTCTGTTTTAACAAAAAAGGGACAAAGGTTTTTGATTTCGAAAGATAAAAAAAAGGGGGCGGTGGTCGAAATTTGAGTTTCCCGGCGATTTTCTGGAAATGGGGTTGATTTTCTGGGTTTAACTCAAGAACATGTTGAGTGTTCAGATCCTCTGATGAATGTTTCAGAGAAAAAGAGTAAGTTTTTTTGTTTCAGATGAAAATAATCAAAGGGGAGGGGTGTTTTTGTTTTACAGTGTGTTTTATACCCGTTTAAAAATTTAAAAATGGATTAATCCTCTTTTAAATCCCTCCGTCCAAAAATAATCACACCCCCAGTCCTCGTTTTGTTTTGTCTTTCGATCTAGTCATCAAATGAATTGTAATCCCGTTTTCAAAATGGTTTTATCACCAAAACGTCCCTCCGTGTTTTTAGAGTCTCTTCTCAGACCCTTCCTCACTTCAAAATAGCGCTTTGAGGGTCTGAAATTTTTTATACATTTTCAATTTGGTCACTGTTCGAAGCCTTTTTTTATTTCTTTAAATTTTACCTTTAAAATGTTATTCTTTTTTAAAATTAGTCCTTTTCAAGTAACTATTTCTTCTTTTTTTTATTGATATCCTTTATTTATTGCTATTCATTTTAACATTTGTTCACTTATTTATTTATTTATTTATTTTGTTTATGTGTTTATTCATGTTTGCATTTATTTAATTCATATTTATTTATTTATTTGCATGTTACACATGTGTTTATTTACTTTTGTAATTTAATTATTTATATGTTTTGTAACTTTTTATTTATTATGTCGTTTTTTATTTATGCACTTTAATTACTTACATGTTTTTAGTAACATAAACCTTATTTGTGTTTCATCATACTTTGGATTTACTTTTGTAGCATTTTTGTTTATACCTTGCATTTTCATTTACATTGGTATGCACATTTATTTGTATTTTTTGTATATTGTTTATGTCTCTTTGTTTTTGCTCGAATACACATCCACTCTTTAATTAATGAACCCTTTAATTATGTCTTCTATTCGGTCGTAACGAACCCGCGTTCCGATGTATAGGTCACGGTGTATATGTTGCCTTCGAATAAAGGCACGGTAGAAATAAAAATCGGATCCGAATTTCGAAACAAACGTTAATTTAAATACCACGTTAATCCGGAAAATTCAAAATTAACTAAGCGGTTATTTTAAAGGTGTCAAATTTTTTGGGCGATTTTTAAACACTAAACCCGTTTTTAAACCGTAATCTATCCGACCTACCAAAGTGGCCGGTGGCGACTCCCACCGATTTTTTAAAATCATTTTCACCCGATTTTAAAATTATTTCCCAAGTTTCCAAATCTCTAAATTTTAAATCCCCAATTTTTCGATTCTAAACTCTAATCTTTAAAAGTAAACCCTAATTCCTAATTTCAGGTCCAAATTCTCTTTTTTCAAGATTTAATTCCTATTTTTCAAATAGAAGCCTAATTTTTTAATCATTTCAAGATTAGCACCCTTTTTCCACACATTTTAAATTATTTAAAAGGGTCGTTACAACTCTTAACGAATGTTCACAGGTTGTTATTAAACGGAGTTTTTGTCTACTTAGAGTGGGTTTGATTCTATTCCACCAAAACTGCGACGATTATGATCGATTAAAGAATAAAAAAATGATTAATCTTCAAAACTGAGTTTAGGGTTTAAGATTGATCTACTTTTCTCACAGTAACCCCATGGTCAGGGTAGAGGTTACGTCTGCATCGTGTAGAAAGATGGATGTGAACTGAGAGAGAGGCTGCAGTCATGTGCACTATGTCGATGCGTGCTGTGAAACCAAACCAACTCCCCCGATTGCGCTGTGCCACACGCAAGCTCAACTGTGGTAACATATTTAGGGCGTCACCATCCTCTTGTGACCATCTTTTCAATGTCAGCCACCTAAAACACACGCACCATCCCCCTAAAACCTTCAATACTAAAAATATATTTATAGGGATATAGAAAATATCACAAAATATGTTAAATTTACCCATATTTTGCATAAGATTATCGAACATGAGATTTTACTTAAATTCTAGAATTGTTAAGACTAGATTAAACTCGATCTGTTAAATTATGAATAAATGATTTAATCAGTTGAGTTAAGAATTGATGGTCTGTTAGTAAAACTCGATCATTTTAAAATTGTCTAGCTCTTTATTAGTCGACTTTTGATATTTGTAAATTCTATATATGATCTAGGTTATAATCTTAGTCATCTACTATGTTGAAATATGAAATCTAATTTTCACATAATGTAGTCTCTTTAGATTAAACATAGTCAACTTTATTTTTCTAAGTTTCTATCTATGCTTTAATATTAAAAATAGGGTTCGGGATTTAGAAATTATGGTTAAGGTACAGGATTTAGTTTTTTAATATTAGAATATAGATAAAAGTATCATAAAAGAATATATGAAATATTTAAGTTAAATTTATCCTTTAAATTAGTTGAATCCTAAAATTTAAACTCGAAATTTTATTTAATAGATATCGAACTGACCTAATAAGAGGTGGTAACCGTATTTATTTGTATATACTATATGTTAGGGTCGAATCTATAGCTTCCTTAGAAAAGTAGAACCGTGTGAGGGCAATTTCATGACTCCAACCAAGGGAATCAAATGACAAGAAACAAGCAACAAACTTCACCAGAGATCATGACTTTTAAAGTTCAATTTTTCCACATCAGTGGATTTATTGAGAGCAGTGAGCATAGTTTTAAGAGGTGGCGGACACCGAGTAGTAAAGAGTTCGATATTCCTTTAAGTAAAGTTTAAAGTTCGAACGAAAAAACAATAAAAAGAAAGTGGTCCAATAAACTCCACGGGACACGAGAGATCCCTAGCTAGAAGGAGGTGTTTAGAGATGCATGGGTGTGTAGGAGGCAAGGTGGAGCATAAAATGCTCTATTTTGAGAACTTTGATAGTTTTGTTTCATGGGGGACAAGAGGCAGAAATTAAGGTAACAAATGGGTGCATTATCAAAGACAAGAAACATGCATCTACGCCTACTTAAATTGCAGAAAACAAGAACCACCATGCACCCCTTTCTCTCTCTCCCCTGAAAACTCGAATAAAATCCGTCTGTATCTCTTTATATGTTTCGCCAATAATTTTCTGTAATACATATTACTCTTACTGTTTTATTGATAATACATGTAATATATATAAAATTATTAACGTGACATATAAAAAAACATAGAAATGGAATAGACTAAGTCTATCATAAAAACCCACCATCAAGATTGAGAGAGAAAGAAGGGAATTTTGGGAACAAAAGATCACTGTTTCCTCTGCAATTTACTTTAACAAAGATAAAAGAATCATTAATATATGGTAAACACTAAACAAATGTATAAAGAGACAAACAATCCAAGATGGTGCTTTAAAAGTTGAAACTTTTGATGGAATTCATGAAAGAAAGATCCCTTTTGGTCACACAATTAAGCAAATAGGGTTATATGCTATAAAGAAGAGATAATAGGGGAGGGAAACCTAATATGTCAACGTATACAAACTATTTGATCCAGATCGACCCGATCCGAAAGATGGTTGAAGGAAACGAGTTCGACTCGGAACTCTCTGGCATTAGCCCATTTATTCCCCAAAAAAATCATGCAACGTACGGATTCTCTTAGATGCCATATCCATGCATGCATTGTGCACTCGATTGATGGGTGATTAGGTCTAATCTAAGGAATCTATGCATTCAAATAGTGCTAGCTCTAGGGTTATAATGTATAATTAAGTATCCTTATCCATGGCATTGTGAAAAATAGCGGTGGCAATGTCAATTTAAATCTCTTATCCTTAGTGCCAGGAGGATACAGAGAAAAGGGGACGGTGCTGCCAACCTAGGAAGAAACAGTTGTTGTGAACTTGAAGCTGGTAACCCTCGGATGGATAATGGAGTCTGAGAAGAAGCTTGGCCTGTGAGTGTGCAAATGGACTCAACGGAACATTTGAAAACCCTGAGCTCCTCAGGATAACTTCCCATGTCTCGAGTCTCTCGTGCCGTTCCCTTCGGTTCTCCCCCTCGGCGGCGACGATGTCGACGATTTCCCTCCCGAACCATATCTGCTCCATGGCTAGTCTTTCCCGGCTGTTTGGCGGCAGAGTTGCTTCTAAAGAATCGAACACAGCTGTGTAATAGTCTAAGGCCTCGACGAACCTTTGGAGAAAGAGCGGGTGGTTGTGGTTCGCCTCCCTTTCCGCCACCGTCACCACGGTGGGGCTCAAGGTTTTAATGTTGTGCAGGAAGAGCCGGAGGTCACGAGAGTCGTCTTTCAGCAACCGGTGTAAGTACAACATGCAGTTGACCGCCAGGGCTTCATTGGGGAGGATTGTAAGCATGGAGGGAAGGTTTGTAGCTATCCAAGTAGGGTCGTCGTTGAGGATCAAAACCGGGTGGAACTGGAACCTGAGGCCTAACGTCTGTGCGAACTTGAAAAGACGGTCCCCGGTCCGATGTAGGACGTTCAAATCGTGACCTGTTCCGGTTATTCGGAGCATCGGGGGAGTGTGCAGCGCGTTAGCGGATCGCTCAGCCAAAGCCTGCATCAACGGAGGCCACTGCACGCCGTGCATGATGTCGAAGTCTAATATGTGAATGCAGTTTTGCCCTACTTGTATGGCTTCGAGTATGGCCTGGTTCGCTGTCAAATGCGCGAATCTAATGAATGGGGTTATCTGGTTTAGTGAAAGATAACACGACTGCAGAGACGGATCGATGTCGTAATTGGTAACGTTGCTCGGTGCAGCGATCGAGAAGTTAATGTTGTTCATCAGCAGCAGCAGGCTGGAACCGGGACCTTGGAGACGATTAATGCGGAGAGACAGTGCCTTGACAAACTGGTGGACTAATCTCTCTATGGAGTCACCGTAGGAGGATGAGTTTGAGGATAAGATGGAGAGAAGACGGAGGGCAGCAGGGAAATCGGACTGAGACACGAGCTCGGCACAGCTGATGAGTAATTGACGCATTTGTATAGCTTGATGCGGCCGCCGCCGCTGCTATTGGTGGTGGTGGTGTAGATCTGGGGCAAAGAGATCCTCCTCTTCTTGATCGTTGAAAGATAATGAAATCAATGAGTCCAACATATATGTATGTCAAATCAGCAAATGAACTTATAATTGAAAACTATACATATATATACACAGACACACAGAGAGAAAGAGAGAACATCCCTAAGTAAAACTAGCAGATGCTTGGCATCTGAGACTATATATATATATAAGTAGGGATATTATATCATATATGAGAAATGAGTCGTAAGTAGGCACTGTAGGTTGAGTTTGCTATATATGTTGTGGTGCTTATGGTTTAAAGTAATGGAAGTGTTTTTAACGTAAGATTTAGTAATGGAAAGCTGGTGATGGATGATGATGATGCAGAGTTCGTATGATGGAACATTATCTGCCAACAACAGGGAACAACTGATGCTTTGTAATTGTAGTAGTTACTAATACAAATAGTAGGCTACTCATTCCTCGCGTCACCTCCCACATGCACATAATATCATATGTATATTTTTACATGAATATCATATCATACATATCTAAGAATATTAATTTATTTTCTTAATTTGTTTCGTAAATTATTTTTTGACTTGTTTTATCCCCTAAACTTTAGGTTGTTATCAAATTACCCCTAAACTGTACCATTTTTCCCAAGTTGCCTCCTAAATAAGGGTAATTTTGATCCAATTTCGAAAAGTTTAGAGAACAAAAAAGGACGAAAATATTTAGGGGCAACTTGAAAAAATAGGCGTAGTTTAGGGGGGAAGCGTATTAAGCCTATTTTAAAACATAATTTAGGGTTTAAGGTTGATGTTTGGGGTTAGAATTATTTAATAAGAAGACAAAGCTTTTCAGACAAACTTACTCTAACTCGGGTCTCATAAAATAAACATTATTATATTTTCATCTTGGATCACTTGTTTGAAAACACTATGCATCATTGATTTACAATGTCAAATACTTTTTTTATATATATAACCAATGTGTCAGTTATGTTTGTTTCACGATTCATAAAGATTAATTCTTTCAAAGTTAATGATTATCTTATTTAATAATATCGTCTCCAAAATTAGTAACATGAATCCTTTCCACACAAATAGAATGTTTCTTATCACTGTCTTCGACACTTACATAACTTGTAAACTCGGAATTGAAAAAGTTGTACTTTGTATACTACTAGGCGTTACCTATGCATGGAAAATGACTCTTGCATGCTCTACCAGTTCTGGAGGAATTAATGTACACATGAGAGAGCCGTACATTTCTTAGTGCCCCAATCCATCCAGACTCCTGGTCTTCGAAGTGTATTTTTTAATCTATAACACTCAGGATGAACCTACACAAAGGGTAAGAGGGACAATTATTCCTTAAAATATAATGGTTTAATGACATTTTAGATCAGTAATAGTTTTAAAATTAAGTTTTTACCCCTTAATTTTTAGTTAACTATTTTTTTAAAATTTCTCGATTTTAGAATCATTGAAGTTAAAACCTTAACTCCTTTACTTTTATTATTTTTCTTTATAATTTAATTATGAAATATCAAACTCGCTATTACTCGATGGATGCGACAATGGGATGCTATGTATGTGTAAATATGGGTAGAGGATGTGAGCAGAAGGAAACGCAGAAGGAAAGAGAAAAGACAAAGAAACGAGTAAAAAGGTAAGGATATATTTGATCCGTCTGCTGTGGGAACAAGACACGCAAAGCCTTAAATGCGGAATTACATATGCGGCACTGCCCACTTGGGATTTTTAACGCTGACATCTGCTTTACCTTACTTGTCCGATTATTGGATTCTCTCACGCACCAGCGTCAGATGCCTAGTGCACACTTCTAGTTCTATTCCTTTTCGTTCGGATCGAATTTATGGTCCGAATTGGATCGGAATGAAATAGAGTTGAGATAAAATTGAGAGTCAATTAGGGTTTTATCATCCACTCGATCCGACATTGATTCATGTAATGTATGTTTAACACGATTTGGATATGATCCTAATAAAACTTGATTTTTAAATTTAATTAAAAATTCATTTCCGACGTGACTCGTACCCATCTAACCATGTTTAACAGTGGGTATTTTGTTTGCTTGAACCACACTTACTTGCAGTGGGGGAAGCATCAAAAGGATGGCACCATTTTGGTGTCAGCATCAGCAATGAGTAAACAGTGGTGGGTTCAGGGCCAGGATTTTGGCACAGAGGAGTTGTTGCCAATCAGCACAAGCAACCCCCCATTTGTCCCCATTGGCACTGCACCACGCGCACGTGGGTGTAGAAATGACTGCTTTTTCTAGTTTTTCTTTTTTTTTCCTTCCATGGTGAGCCCAAAGCATCAGAGACTAAGAGGTAGCGTATGGCATCTTTCACATGCAAAATGAGAGATGAAAGCAAGTAAGGTCATTGCAATAAGTGAGGTAAAGTGTGTCCCAATGTCCAAAAAGGCAAAATCCAGACCCCACTTCAATGTTTAAACCATCCATTCCCATGGAACATCACTTGTCACCTTTTCTTTTATTGTATATTCCTTCGATATCTGGGCTTCATGTCATTCAAAGAAAGAGTTATCATGCAGGAGGAACCGATTAAGGACGGAGTCAATATTAAACTTCGAAGAAAAAATGAACCAAATTCGCTACCAATAATAACTAATACTATCTGAACTACTACAAAAATAAGTCGAATTCTGATCCTTGGTCTAGCCATTGATCGGCTGCATCGAGGTAGGTCTAGGGTGATGGACTCTCGTTTATCAGCAAGCTCGCCGTCCGATTCTGCAATGTCCTGTAGCTTAATAACCAGCAAGACTTACAGGGGTCTAAACCACTTATGTCTTAACCGGTAAAATAAGCTGAACATAGAAAACATGAGCAAAACTACAGAAGAAATCAGTCAATATTGGAAGAAAGTTTAGACGGTACCAGATAAAACTTGGCCCCGAATGTGCCTGAGTAACAAGAACAAAGACTTGAAAAGTTTTGAATTTCAATTAACATTGAGGATTCAACAGTAAGATAAGACTACAATTGTATCCCAAAGTGAAAATGTATTTTGATAAAACAAGGATCATCATGTTCATAGTTGGGATGATGATTCGATGAATAAGAACTCGATCAGTCCCCTTATTTGCTTGGAAAGGTAACTACTAACTGCTTTAGATAGACAGTTCCGTTTTCGAGATGAGAATGCCATCGCTGTCAGCATACAACCACTCACCATCGCGAATTAAGGTTCCAGCAATGCTGATTGGGATATGCTTGTCACCGACTGCCTTTTTATTTGATTTCAGGGGATTAGATCCCAGTGCTCGGACCCCAATATCACATGCATTAATCTCGTCCACGTCTCGGATGCACCCATTCACTATGATACCAGCCCACCCCATGTTTTGAGCAGACTGTGCCAAGTTTCCTCCAACCAAAGCACATCTTGTGCTTGCCCCGCCATCTATGACAAGAACTCTTCCTTCACCCCTGGTTTCAAGAAGCTGTCTCACCAGGACATTGTCCTCAAACACCTTCAGTGTTACAATGGGTCCCGAGAAGGCACGACGCTGCCCGTATATCTTAAAGATTGGTTCTAGAGCACGCAGTTCGCCACTTGCCAAAAGTGCCGTGTTTGAATCACATGCCTCAGCAGTTGCAAAGGTAGCCATATGTTTTCCTGCAGGGATTGCTAACCAAAAGTCATAAAGACATCAACATGAATGAAGAACTGCACAATAAGAAGCTTGGCTATATTTTTCTGCACTTTCAAATATTAAAATACATATTTTAGGGCATATTCTGTTCATCTGTAGGCAAAAACAAGCAAGCAAAGATGAACCATAATTAATACATAAGTAAATCACAGTACCACATATTAGAGAATATCCTTTGAACTCTTTCCCAATCAGTCATGGAGCATATTACCAAATAAGGTAGATTTAAATTAGCTATTTTTCAGTAGCAAGACTAAATTGCCTTAGATTATATGTTACTGGAACTTCCCAAGTACTTTTGAAGGCTATTTGAAGGTTAAAAGTTCAAAGCAAGTTTAAAGAATGAACTCTTTACTTTCATCTTCCTCTCCCCCTAGAATTACAGGAGTGTACATTTTACCTATATGTTATACATCTGTTGCTATACTGTAAGTCACAGCAGGAAAATGATGAACTAAGCTAAGCTAGCTAAACCCAAATATTTAGTTCCAGACAATAAAGATTATCAAAAGGCAATCTGTTATCAATTTTCTATTCATTGAGAAAAGAAATAATAAGATTCCATCAATTCCTCAGATTTAGCTTTGTAAAATAAAGATTTCATCTGAAGTAATATGTTTGACTTTTGAAATTAAGAAGCTTTGAGCACAGATTGTATATAAAGATGAGCAAAAACTTTACTTCCAAAAGATTTCTATCCTCGAACCTGGTAAATCGAGAAATTCAGCCAGCCGTAGCAAGTTGAGAGATTCGAAATTAACTTACTGTATCAGTCTCAGCTGCAGAAACAACAATCGCCTGAATTCAGAGGCAGCCGGCCGTCAATTCGATTGGGTCTTTGCAATACGGTGCCGAATATATATACGGTGAAACACAAAAAACAGACAAAGAAAGCGAAACCGGAGGCGAAGGGGAAGAAGATAAGCTCATAGTTATTTGTGCCATGGATGCTGGCTGCTGACGCAACATGTCACTACCTGCCGTAATCGGCCTCTTATCTACCGGCCCGAATGATATCGGGTCGATATGTGTAAATTTCCAGCAACTGGGCTTAAATTCTGATGGATTGGATCTTAAGCTCATCCCACTAGGGTTGACAAACATTCAAATCCTAAAATCTTAAATTTTAAATTAAATATATAAACTTTAAATTTTAAAAAAATAAGAGAACTATATTACAAATTTAATAGAACAACAAAGCTACAAAGCAAACTTAATACTTTTGTCCTCGTAGAGAACAAGATTACAAATAAATTTGTTATGAATACATGTAAGAACAAATATGTGTGGAACTAAACTGAAATAAATAACTGTTCCTGTTAAACATAGCAGTTGCTTTCACTGAATCAATCATAATCTTCATCACTGTCCTTGACTTGTATCGGGATGTCGGTGTTTTCGACATATATGTCATTCCAGGAGGGTTTCCAGCAGTGGTTTATACAACGGGTTACGTAGTTCCATGGTCCAAGTAACGGCTACTCCAACGAGCGAACAAAATGCCGGTACGAGTCCTAAACCGTATCTTGTGATTGAGAAGTATTCGTTTGATATGTTTCCGGCAACTATCGGTGAGCTACCTGCATTGGAAGTTCATAGTTTCTAGACATAAGGATACTGCAGCCCTTAAATACCTTCTAAATACATGTTCGTATATGGCACTCGTTTCCGTGTCAGGAACATGTAGAGTTCCTCTTTTTCTCTAAACCGGAACCGGAATGACGAGCGACCGGATATACAAATGTGGCTAAACACTTACTGTGATAGGATTGGAGAACAAATAGGGTGAGTCCACATGAGATTTTGTCCATGAAGCTCAATGATCCGCACACGAATGCACAACCGTTAAGATCTTGACCGATTAGTATGTTCTGCATGCTCACCGCAGTCACCTACATGGTTTAAAAATTCGAATAAGCGACATGAAAGAATAAAATACTACAAGGAGTGACACAAATTTTCCAACATACCGTCATTAGTGCATTTGCTATTCCAATAAATATCGATATGGCATATACGAATAGACTCATGCTTCGTGGTAAGAGGACGATCGCTATGCCGCAGAAAACCCAAAGAATTCCTCCTATAGTATAATAAGCTTTCAGGCTTTTTTCATTCCACGCTATCTCCTATAGGGTGAATGTCTAAAGCTTGAGCGTTAACAAGTTAATATAATCTCTTCAAAGACAAATCCGAGTTTTACGAGGCAGACCTGAAGTAGAAGGGATACTATGAAGCTGGAAATATAGATAATGGCAGGAACCTAATCAATCGATAAGACAAGAAATTAAGTCTAGCATTCATCTCCAAAACATATTGATGACCAGAAATAAATTTATCGAACACAAATTCTATTCACATACCAATGCTTTAGCAGACTGTGCCATCCGCAAATCATCAATTACGTAGAATGCAAGATATGCCTTCACAAAAAGAAACCATCTTTAAATTTAAAATCTGTAATATTAGATTATTTATCCTGAGTTTCCGCAATACCGAAAATAATGTTCAGCTCTGGTAATCGAAGAGGAAAAGTATGCTTACCTGTGAAACATTAAGTACTAGTCTTGTAAGCGTATAAACAAGAGCAACTTGATAGTATAGAATTTTCAAAAACCAGTAAGTCCATGAAATCCTTCCGAGAACATTTCCATGTATGCCCGTCTTTGAACTACATAATAAAAAAATATGAAAATTCTTAGAAGTGAGGAATTAGTTTACAATAGCCTAGCCTCAAAATATGTGGTGGAATTCTGCTAGGAGATACGGCTCACCTCGGTTCATTTGTTCCGAGATGAAATATGCCCACAAAGCAGCATCCAATGAATATTGATAGGTATGCAATCCAACGATACTGCTCGATGGAGGCCAGTGTAATGATTATGCACAAATAAAAATACTTGAGGATCATGTCTTCCATGAAAAAAAACATACCTGATTTTCAATATCTGTAGATGTTTTTCCTTTGATGACTTCAAATACTACAAAAGCAATTCCATACAGGCTGAGATTTGCAACCTAGATTAACAGGAAATTTAGCATCAATCATAGTAGTCGTGACCTGTGCATCAAACCAATAGGTGAGAGAGGAGCTGACCATTGTAAAAGCATTCCTACAGCTCGCCAGCACTACTCTGCTAGTTGAATTCAGAGTGATGCAACTCACCATGGACCTGCAATAGAAAAGGTAAGATACAGGGGAAAATTAATTTTATTCCAAGATCGAAGGAAAAAATATAAATAATCTACTGCTCGAGATTCCATTAAAACGCTTCATATTATGCAGTTCATCAAATCCAATAGTTATT
Source organism: Abelmoschus esculentus (assembly GCA_035048815.1). Lineage (NCBI taxonomy): Eukaryota > Viridiplantae > Streptophyta > Magnoliopsida > Malvales > Malvaceae > Abelmoschus > Abelmoschus esculentus. The sequence goes on along the minus strand of JAUCBN010000007.1, from coordinate 10,329,517 downwards.
TTTTTCAGAAAGTGTGAGCTTGCACCTCCTTTTTGCTAAAGCTTTTGCTTCTCTCTGCCTAGAAGAATTAAATATGATGATTCATGCATGTTTCAATGGGAAGATAAATGGAGCTAATCGAACATTACATGTGTGAAACCTGAGTGGCAGCCCAGCCGACATTAAAAATTGCGGCAAACGTACTATATGAAACAGTCTCTACCATTGACGTAAAAGAAGAAAGGACTTTACAAGGTACACAACCACCAAAAACCGAGGAAAACGAAATAGCAACCAAGAGAGATCCTGCACCATGCCATATTTTGAAATGTCCGAACCTGTCAATCTATGAAGTAAATGATCAAAAACCATAGCAATAAGTCATTAGGGGAGGAAAAAAGAAGAAAAGACAAGCAACAAGCATAACTTGAAAATCTTTCAATATTAGAATTATAGTACTAATTTCAATCTCTGTACACTCTCAACAAGCTTGTAAACTTTGTATCAATTGCTACGAGGTGAGAAGTATTAAAACAAAGAATTGAAATATGTTACCAGTTCACCAAAAACTATGGTGGCTAAACCATCTGCTATCTGTCCGGAAAGCATGACAATGGCAGCATCCCTACAGAGTTAAAAGTGACAGATTAGATAGGAAAAATATAATGCAAAGCAATCGTAGCAAGACATATACCTAGAGGAGAGCCCGATCTCTGTTAAGAACAATAGAAGATAAGTAAACCAGCATGCAGAAGTGATGTCATTTAGCATGTGACCCACACCATAACAGTAAACAGACCATCTTCCCACAGGCTTAGAAAATGAATCATCTTCGATGCTGTTACCCATTACAGTCAAGCCTTCCAAATGTGGAAAGAAACGTAGCCCGTGATCAACCCCAACCTACAAGGAAAATATCCATGGTTTAGAGAGCCAAAGACAGTATGAAGAAGACAAGTGACTCATGCTCTTTTGTTCATAGTGATACAATGCATCCAAGATCAGCTATTGCCAACTTGATGAGACCATAAGATCTTCATGATTAGCATAAAAGGGCTGGGACAAAAGGTCGAAGGCTTCATGATATCGAATTTCCAAAGAATACACGGTACAAGCAGAACAATTTCTTAATAACTAATGCATAACAAAATATATTTTGTTACTAGGAATTTTCATTTTACTTTAACTACTTGTGTCCGACATATTGATGTAGAGATGCAACCTAATGCAAACCTCCAAATACATGAAAAATCTTCAAAAAATCTAACCATATCCATATCGAACACATACTCCTATACGACACTCTCACTCCGGTCCAAGTAACTATAAATCACCCTCCAAGTAACATAACTACTTGTGTACGACATATGGATATAGAGACATAACCTGATGCAATCCTCCAACTACATGAAAAAATTTAAAAAGTCTAACCATATCCATATCAAACACATACTCGTATCCAACCCTCGCACTCCTGTCCAAGTAACATAAACTATAAACCACCCTCCAAAATGGAAGTATCAGTTCTAGACTTTTAACCACAAACCCTGTTTTGCTTCCTCAAGCAAATAAATTAGATCATTCCAAAAACCATAAGGAAACCCCCAAACCCATCAATTTCAAACAAACAATTCATCTAACACATCACATGCAAAGCACACCATAAAGCAAAAACAGTTGCTTAAACAAAACACTATTGATCCAATAAAAAAGCAACATGCAAAGAAGAACATCAACAAGGATTATCAGCAAACAAGTTTTCCATTGAAAATCAATTCTGGGTGTTTCTGCAATCAAATGGAATAACGATTGCTTGCAAACCCAGAAAAAAAGGCAATACCTTTGACCCAAGGAAACAAGGGAAGAAGACGATGTCTGAAGTTGTACCATGTGAACATAGAGAACCAATTAAACAAAGAAGAAGAAACAAGAATATGAAAACTGTAAAAACCAAGAAGGAAATTGAAAAGAGAACTGCATACAATTGGAGGTGGATGACGAATGTTGACCGACTGTTTGCTTGGCTTGTGGGAAACTGGAAAACTGGGGAAACCCGTTGGAAATTGTGAACCGAATCGTATGCTTGCTAATATAGGGATAATTCATACACGTCTCTAAAAAGGTTGGAAAATGAAATGGAATATAATATACTATTAAAATTCATAAGAAAACACGACGCAATCCAACTCGAGGATAAGAGAACGTAAAAGAACAAGAGTCGGAGAAAAATGGGTTAATTGCTCTAGACATCCCAAAATAATGAGCTAAATTTTAAACAAGGACGGTACCTGGTGCAAGACAAATAGAATTTGTTGGATTTTTATGTTCTTAAATTAAATAAAATAAATAATTTTTAAGGGGGCAAAACAGGGCTCCTACCAACTATATCAAAATGTATACAGAATTTCAAAAATTAAGCCATAGTATGGGGATGATTAGTGTAATTAACCCAAAAGTAAATTATAGATAATTACACTTTTAGCACCCAATTATTCAAAATGAATACAATGTCCCCCAGCTTTGACTACTATTCTCAAATTCAATGCAACAATCAAGCCCCGAAAATTTAAATAAAAAAATCTGTCAATTCCTTATTAAATACGAGCAAAATATCAGCACGTAAGTCGAAACCAATTAAATGGATTTAATATTTATAAAATTTAAATATTCTAATTGATTTAAAATGTGTTATTATATTATTTCATAATTTATATTATCCTTAATATTTTTATAAAAATAAATAAAAAATTCAACCACAATTTATCCCAAAATATTATATTTGTCAATATTATCTTTTTATAAATTATATTGGTGTAGTGATCAAGGTTAGATCTCCTTAGGTGCCTGGTTTGAACGACATCTCTTGTTTTTCGAACCTTATTTATTTTCTTACTAATAAGACGACACAGAGACATAGACATGTCACGTTAAACTATGGTCTGTGATTAGCGATGTTAACTGAAAATAAAAGAGGTTAGTTTAATAATATCATGTATCAAAAATTATTTTAAAATTTTAAATAAAAATATTAATTTAATTAATAATTTTTTAATAAAATATAAATTTAATATACAACTTGCTGGAATTTCTCTGGTTTGTAATAAAGAATTATTTATGTCATCCTCTGGTGACAAATAACAAGACAGTTTGCCTTGTAGGTTGCAGCAAGTTGGATATGGCGTCTGGAAAGTACTTACTGTTTTTTTTTTTAAATTTAGAAAACATATATGTAATATAAAATAATTTAAATAATGAATTTATTTTAAAAAATATTCTTGTTTTTGTTATAAAATATGTAAAAATAAATTTGTTTTTTTTAATAGTTAAATTTTTTAAAGTCGGATAATTTTAAAAGATAAAAGTATTTTTTATTGGGACAGGAGGAATTAAATTTAAGAGTTTAATTAATATTTATTTAACGTTTAAGAGTTAAGTTTAAAATATTTTATTTTTCTTTTATTAACATTGTGTCATACAATTAATAGGATTTGTTGGTTTAGTGATTAAAATATACCAACTTAATAATATGACTAAAATATAATAAATTAAAAATATAAATGATCAAAATATAATTTTTTTTTTAAATTAATGACCAGCGGGGAATATTCATGAACTATTTTAATAGTTTAACTTCTGACTTTAATGTTTTGAATTAATTAAATATAAAATTTTAAAAGTAAAGATTCTAACATAGGACAAAAAAGGAAGTTTCTTAACACTATGCAATATGTATTGGAAAATTCTCGCACGGCTAAATATTATTAATGTAATATATTTTTAAATATCATTATTTATTTTAATAATTTATTTTAATGATTTACAAAATAATTATGTTTGTTTTCATATATGTCGAATTTTTGAATTTTTCAATAAATTTATAAAAATATTAAAATATTATTGATATTTAATAATATATTATTTTAATAATGTATAATCGTATACACCAATCGTTCTAAATTCACCATAAAACGTTTGAGGTTTTATGATGTTTAAAAAATATATTTTGTTGGTCGAGCATTGATGAACTTATTACTATAAAAAATTTAAAAATATCGAGTTTAAATAATTTATATAATATATTTATTTTTAAATGATTTTAAAAAACATAAATAAATATTATCTTAAAAAATTAGAATCCCATTAATTATATAGAGTCAAGCACACTCTCATTAGACAATCTCTCACAAGTCTCAAACTTTATTTACATCCAGATGACTCAAATTTAATATTTAATTAAAAAACATTAAACTTCTTATTATTCAACATAATCTATTTTATATAAAAAAATTTGAATTTAAAATAACATAATCTAAACACACATAAATATAACATGATATTATTTCCTATAATATTAAAAATAAAAATAAAGCATGAAAGAACAAAGCAACAAGATCCAGTGGATAAGACTCGAGTCCCGTCCCAACCATGTTCCGAGTCTGCAGCCATCTCCCTTTTGTATGCCTGGGCTCTTGTCTCCTTGGCTGGAGCTAATGGAACCTTCTGCATTAAAAATGAAAATAAATTTTAAGTAAAGGTTTTATTAAATAAAATTAAAATACAATTTTAACTCTTACCATTTCCCCCCGGAGCAGGTGCAGGGATTCCATCACCACCATTGGAAGTGGAATTCAGCTGATAGAAAATCTGAGCTTCTGGGGAATTGGGATCCATGTGCAAAAGCTCTGGAAGTTCATGTCAATTATTTACTTTATCAATTAATTATTAAAAATAAAAATTGAAAAATTATTTGTTTTTATATTTTAATATATTCGTAACGTAATCGTGATTAAATATTACGACTGAAAATACGATCGTAACTACGATTTAAATACCTGCAACGAAGAGCAAACGTACCAGGGCACTTGGAGACATTAGCAGGTGCATTGCAAACAGACGGCAGACTCAATGCAAGTGTGACATTAAGGTTAAGACCCAAATCAGGGTCGTTCCTGTCTTTGATTATAACACACAGGCACTTCTTGTTGTTCTTCAGAACTTGTTTGAGACCGCTGCAACAATCCGGTGTCGGAGCTTTGGCAGTTCCGCCGACATAGGGCAAACATGTCGCCAACCCTACCAGCTGCTGAGTGCACTCCTCTTTGTCTTTATCTCCCGCCGTATCCGCCCCGACAACCGCAACACTAGCCACGATCATTGCCACAATAGCCAACAACAAACTTCTACGATTAAAACCTAATACATCCATCGTTAACATGCTGCTATGATATGATATAAACGGACAACACGAATATCAGCCGTCCCGACTGCCTGAAAGCTCAACCAGTATGGTGTTGGATGGTGTTATATATCTATATATATTGTGTATAATGGAATGTGGTGGTTGAGGTTGAGCGTGGGGAAAACTAACTGTAGTGGCATGTCCACATTTGTACTATATTACTCTTTGAGTATTGTATGTTTGGGGAATGAGGTGGTTGGCTGTGCTTTTTCTAGATTTCATGATGGTTTGGATTTTGAATGCAATAATTAAAGTGGTAGCTCCACTACACTTCGGATATATTTTGCTTTTGTTCACATTCTCGGGGGTTTAGTTTTAAGAGTTAGAGCGTAATTGATAAAATTATTAAAAACGATTTTTATCTTTAAAGTATTTATATGTGAAAGTTTATTTGACAACAAATCATTCTTGATATCAACTCGTTCATTTTGTGACCTTCAAGCATAAGTTCATAAGTTCAATTCTTTTAAGTATGAAAATTGGATTTTATGTTCGACGCGTGAGTTATCAGTATGAAATACTTTCAGTATCCTATTCAGGGGTACAATATACAAAATCCGAGGGTTAATATCAAACACAAGCACTGTTATAACATAGTATCAATATGAATTGAGATAAATTATGTTTATATATACATTTATTGAGATATAAATTTTATATCGTCAAAATAAAATCTTAATATATTAAAACAGTTATGTTGTATATTTTATTAAATATGTCTTTTATGAAGATGGAAAAATATCACATGACATATAGTGTGAAATGCTACATCTTTATTTCAAGGCATGCATGATGACATATATGATCATTCAGCCTTGAGTCTACGTGTACAATTTTGTTGATATAGCATATGTATCATTTTGCATTATTTTTTTATAATAAAATATTTTTTATAATTATAAAATTATTTATTCACGTAACATAACAATGAAGTATAAATAGATGGGTAATAAATTATCTTATTAATTGAGTAAAAAAATTAACGGTTTAATCATCACTTTTGGTTAAATCAAAACAATTTAATTAAAAAATAAATTAAATAGATTGATAAAATATATAAATATAATTTTATTATGACATATTAAATAAAAATATTTAAAATGATAAAATAAAACTTAAAAAATTATTTGGTGATTTTTTTTTTCTAAATAATGAATTGAAGATAACAAAAAAGCAACAAGGAAATCTAAACGTGTGGGTGAAGACGTGAACACCGAAAGAGGAAAACAACAAAGTGTGGATCCCACCAAACACTAGAAACGCACTGCACCGCCTTATGGTTTGGTCCACCCACTCCAAACGTCACTTACCCTCCTCATAACATCATCCTCTCGTAATGGAGTTATAAAAATATAATAATAAATTTATCTTTTAATTTTATAACTTTATCAACTTAACCTTTGACATTTTTAACTTTATCTATTTAATTCTCAAATTTTTAAAGAAAAATAAATAAATTCAACCTTATTGTATTAGAGGTGTTTAAATTCGATCCCTGAACGAACCTAAAAATATATAAATGTTCAAAACTAAATTATCATTATGTCAAAATAAAATCATGTTTAATTGGTTTATTGTCGCAAAATCATTACACTCTTCTTAAAAGAAAAGATATGTTTGATAAAATATATAACACCACCATTTATATATTCTAAGATTTTTTTTTTATTTTTTATATTATTTTTTATATGAGATTAATGTTTATTATTTTTTCAGACATGATACTATGCTCACTTTAACTAAATAATAACAGAACCCAACAAATGTTCTCGATAAAAAAATAATTTTAGAAGATAAGAATTCGAACAATATTATACACAAAGTATATCTTACAAAAAAAATTAAGAAAAAAAATATGACGAGATATTGCGTTATAATCACTATTACTGACTGCACGTAATATACGTAATCCGAACACCGTAACTTATGCTGAAATTTAAACTTACTCTTTATAATCTTAGATAACGCAAACAAAACACCCTTTCTTGGTGACTCTTTTATTTATGACAATGAAATAATATTATTCACGATGGGTTTTTCTTGATGTCTTGATTCGACTACTTTACTTCACTATCAAGCTGTAACATAACACATCCACCCTCCCCAAACACATAAAATAAAACAGTACCAGAATGTAGTATGGCCGGTGACTGACTGGTGAAACGATCAGTTCTCGGGTTTGTCGTCAACGGGAGGGTTACTATCGGCACCGATTGATGCGGCCAAATTGCGTCGTTCATCAGCATTGGCGGTGATGATAGGCATCCATACGTCGGCGGTGCCACTCAAGAGGGACTGCACCTGCGGGTCTGCTGCCATGGCCGAGGATATCATATCATCTACACCATCCAACTTGGCCGATAATTTGTCCAACTCTCGCGCAATTTCCAGCTGATAGCCACATAAATTTACAAAATATTGAGAAGTATTCAAACAGTTGGTTCGGTTAATAACTGAATCGAATTTCGTTCAATGAAATCATCAGAAATTTCAAACCTTCAACCAAACTTGTGAATTAATTAACCAAACCGAATTTCCACTAAACTGGTTTTAAAATCTATACAAACCAGAATTTTACATATGAAAACTATGAATATGTAATCTTTCACTAAATTGAATTATCCAAAACGGAAATTCCTAACAAAACTCTTCAGATCACCGAAGAAGTTCAATCGGCGGCTGATCGATTAATCAAGAAATTTCATTTTAATCGGGAAATTCGATTTTAATTTTAGTTTGAACACATCTTGAGAGTAGTTTGGATTCAGCTCAGAAAATATACCTCATCAAGGCTATGTGTAGACTTAGAAGGAACTTTTGTAACCTCCAATCCTAGAGCTTCGATTTTCGATCGCAATTCGACTTCTTCCTGATTCGTCAATGCTTCGACCTATATATAATCACACAAGCAAGCACACGTTTACATGAACCAAACAATAGTAAACAGAGAAGGAAAAAACCCTAGAATTATATAAATGGAAAATTGAAAAAACTAGCATTAAATCTGAGAAAAGGAACAAATTCTAATAAAACCTAGATGACGAATCAAGTGAATTTGGAACCATTACGACAAAACCAAAAATTGGAGAGGGAAGGGAGGAAGGGTAAAATTGGATTGAGATATCGAAAATACCTGTTGGAGTAGATCGGAAAGTAGGTTGAAAAACTGGGGATCTGCCATTTTTGCGTCGCTAGATCTTTGAATCTAATCGAATCGATGATTAATCTAAAATCTCTCCGCTTTCAATTGCTTTGCGCGATTCCATCCGTCGCTTACACCCATATGCCTCTACGTCCCTGACCCACGATTAGAGGTGTTCCCGAGCCGAAGTCCAAATACAAAAAATATGGGTCCGGCCTCTCTACCCGTAATAGATGTTATATAGGGATGATAATTTTATTCTATCCGACGGGCTCTAACCCAATCCGACTTGGTCGGAATTAAGTTTTTCCAATCGGTGATGTGATTTTTAAAAGAAATATTGGATTGAGGTTAGATGATACCGAACCGACTTGTTTTGATATATTTATTTGAAATATTATTTTGTTATTATTTTTATATGATATTTAATTTTTTTATTGGGACAAATTTAGTCGAGTTTTTCGAATTGAGATCAAAGTCTATTCAACCAAATATACAACTCATCTTGTTAATTATTGACTTAACTAGAACGCTTTTTAAGTTTTTTGGACCAATTTAAAATAGAACCAAAATTTGAGGATGTTTGATGTAATTAACCCTTCTTTTCCATCTACATCAGAAACAGATGAATAAGAGAAGCTCCACATACTATCACTAAATATAACACTTGCTTCATGCCTCCACCTAGACTCTAGTAGTTCCTTCCGACTATATTATGAGACAGTAGCTATATGTAATAAAGTGTCACAATATGTCTTGCCGGGTTCTTCCGGTGCCATCATTGGCATCAGTTTCCTACAGCTGCAGCAGCATCGCTTCGGAATTGTTCTACGAGGGGAGGTAGCAGGAGTGCAAGCCTTGTTTTGTACCTCACAATTCGTTTTAATCGTTCTTGTCGTAACCTGTGACAGAAACAGCAGTCATCAGTAGTCGGTCATATACATGATCATCTTCTGCGTTCCGAGTAGAAAAAACACAAAAGATAATATTTTAGGACGAATGAGAAAAAATGAACAGAAGGTGGAAAAACATGCATTGTCCGGGGCTCCGGGCATCCTGTTTCATACTTTGTTACATCTTAAAAGAAGATGAAAGGTCGACCAACACGGAATGCAGTTACACAGTGCTTTTGTAACTTCCCGTAGATATAAAACGAGCTATAACATAAGATATGATGGATAGAGAACTATCACAAGACAGAATCACAAACAAGGAATTAAAGAAACTTACCTTGATCTAACCTTTTTGGCCCGACTGATATGCCTTTTCAACAGATCTTGTGTTGACAAATTCTCTACTGACTGCTCATCCTAAATCCAGGAAACAGTGATCAACTTGGTAAGAAAGGAAAAACATGCAGCAAATTGCATATTATGGTTTCAAAAACTAAAATTAGAAGGGAACAATACAGATCAACCCAGTCTCATGTAAGAAAAACACCCGAAAAATGAAATCAAATGAGGTAAAAGAAAATGAAACGGAGGCCACTGAACTTCATAAGCACTATGTACTAGTGGCAGCGTGACACTTTAATTTTAAGAAAAAATAGACGCAGATGAAGGTGGGATGTTGACATGATAGATCGATTCAATGTAATGAAACATTCGCATACATCCTTACAATATTGTCGCATATATAAGAAACTTTAACCAGGGCCCAATTCCGAAAAGGTAGATGACCTTATACTCTTCTCGATTTATTTTTATTATATGGGCCAGGGTTCACATCTAGGATATTAACCAGGGTCATGGATTGAGCCACTACACAGATATAGAGCATTTCTGCATAAAGACAACTGACCTCAAATACGTTTCAGCTCAATGCTCTTAGACTAGTTACCATTGCACCAGACACTATTAGGTTCTCTCTGTCACAAATATGCACAACTTTGAAAATCTTTCCCCAATCATTTTATGACTTGCACTTCGGTATGGATTATGGAGGCAGCTGCTCCAGAATTGATGCCACCTTCTATATTTGTAAAACAACACTGCTAAACTAGTTACCATTGCACAAGACACCACAGACCCTCTCTCTCTCTTTCTCTGCCCTATACACATGCATGCCACACGCACACAACTTCACAAATCTTTCTCATAACATTTTGTGACTTGCAACAATTATTGCTTTGTGAGTATGGCTAACAAGATCATTATCAGAGTTGAGAAATATGATAAAAGTGAAATCCAACAAAGGAAACTAACCTCCTTTTTATCCTCCTCTACTTGTTCTTCTCTATCTTCACTGTCTTTGGGTAAATCCTCGGTGACCGGTATTGGTAACGGTTGCGGAAGAGACTTGAAAACATCTCCATATTGGGGCTGCTGACAAAACTAATATTACTAGGCATAATAGGAGGAATGCAACCAAGAAGCAACTAGGTCATTCATTAGTCTCCTTTACCAAACCTAAATCCAAAAAGGAAATCCCCTAATAAGTACAATAAAGGAAAAATAGAAAAAAAATGCAAACAATTAAACCATATTTTCATTGTTGGGTACATGAGAATTCAATTGTTCCAATACTTTTTTATTTCAAACCACCACTACACAAATACCAAAAATGCAAATACAATAAATAAACCACAACTAAATGCCTAAAACTTGCTAAATTTTAAATGGAATTCACAGAAAAGAAAAGGAAATACAAACCTGGGTTTCGTCCGGGAACCCATTTCTCAACCATGAACGGCAAAGAGCATAAATGGAAGCCCCATCTGTGATTCTGACCTGAAAGAAAATCAAATCCAAACATATAGAAATATTGAAATGAAAATGCAGCGACTGAACCAGCACACAGGGTAAATGAGCTGAGATAGCTTACCTTTCTGTCCCTAACAGTGACAAGAGAATCATCTTTGGTTCTTTCTCTATGGGAAACAGAGGATATAAATTAAAGGGATTCAAAGTTAAATTGGGATATGCAAATTTTCTAAAAGTTGAGGGATATTACCTGATAGCTTTATGTCCTTTAGTTTCAGAAACTGAAAATGGCGATGAAGCAACCTAAAGCAAGGATTGCAACTTCAGTTTATAACTTATAAAGAGTTCAATTTGTAAGATTTCACTTCAAATGGGGATTCGAATTTGAAAGCCAGAATCATATATGCTTAGAGAAGGAGAAAAACGAACCTTGGGATGGAGAGAAGGGGGGACGCCCTTAAGCGGAGGATGTGGAACCGGGGGCGGAGGGGGCGGCAGCCTGGGGTTGCCAAAGGGATGCGAATGAGGATGCGGATGAAAAGGAAGGATAGTGCGACATGGTTGGTTTGCTGGAAGGAAACCTCTCCCGGAGGAGGCTACTGGGTAGATCACCGTCGCCGCTGGGGTTGTAATCATTGTTGTCGTAGGCAGACTTGGCCCTCTCGTACTCATCGTCCCTCCCCCTCCTCCTCCAGCTGTTGCTGCCGCCGCTGCCGCCGCTGTCGTGTTTGCGCCGCCGATTGGAGCACGAATTGCGGTCGTCGGACTGGAGCTTGTGTTTGACATTTTTCTCACCTTACGCGCCCTAATTTTTTCAATTCGAATTAAAAGTAAATAAGATACCCACGTGACATTCCACTTTTGTCCCCATCTTGATGTAATTGTAATTTAAGTCCCTCATCTATACATATATTTTTGTTTTAGCCTTTCTATTTAAACTATACATAATTTAATCCCTTTCCTTTTATAAAGTTATTAATAGATACAATCGATTACATCATATTTGCTTTTACATTAATTGTTTTTTTATTGGATCGTGCAATAAAAATCACATGAAAACATTTGAATCAAATATTTTAATATTATTTTAAAAACAATTTTATATTATCGTTTAACGCTTGAGATTAATAAATTTATCTAATTGAATATAAAAAAAAGTTTAAGATTGAATCGAGCTTTCGAATTCTTATAAAAAATTAATTATAATTTTTATAATATTATAATATTATATAATTTTAATTTAAATGACTTTATCTAATCATATAAATATATATATATGTAATTTTTTATATTTTATATATATATTGATATTTATCTATATTTTTATATATCAATATATATCATAAAAATTTGAGAGACTCATATCAAACTAAAAAATAAATTTTTTAATTATTAAAATTTTTGAGTTATTTAAAATTTTATTTTTTGAATTAAATTAAATTTTTAAATTAAATTATTTTATTTTTTCGAATTAAATTTTAATTACCCTTAATTAAAACCATAATTATATGTTCCTTTTTCTTTTAAAAAAACGATGTATTATGTGTTTTATTTCTTTACTGAATAAGATTGGACGCGAACCAATTAATTTTTTATTAAATTTTTTTATATAAAAAATATAATTAATTATAAAAAAACATTTTTTTAATAATTCAATTTACATTATTTTAAAAAACAAATCCTTCCATTTTCCCATAATTAATTTTGGCGCTTAATCTCCTTTTCCATTCCCGCGTTTCATATCTTCCCTCCCTTTCTCGGCATTCAAACTCTGCTGTATTTTAAACCCTTATAAGATCACCTGCCAAAACGAATCGTCTTCCCTTTTCAAACCCTAAATCACCGATGCATAAAATTCGTTGAGAACAAAGGAGAAAACAGAAGAAAAAGATGTTTTATTCGCACACGTTTTTGTCTCGTAAAGCTCCTCTCGGCACCGTATGGTGCGCTGCTCATCTACAGCACCGCCTCAAGAAGTCTCATTACACCGCCACTGATATCCCCTCCACCGTTGGTTCGTTTTCCCGTTTAACCCTAAGTTTGCTTTGTCTCCTGTTATTTTTGTTTTTTTTTTGTCAAAATTTATACTTCTTGCCATTGCTAATGGGTTTTTACTACTGTTTTCCATTAACGTTTTAAATGATTAGAAGGGTTTGCTTTGCAAATTTGAATGGTTCAGCCATTGATAAAAAGTCATAAGGACTGAATTGAGAAAGAAAGTACTTTTAGCATCTTATGTTTCTTGCTGAATGCTGATTGTTCGCCCGCCTGCCGTCATTGATATTTTGAGGAATTGGTTCAATAAATGTCCTATTGGCTACCCTAATACTTCATCATTAATGGAAAGTTATAAACTTTGCTTGAATTGAATCGGAAAAAATGCAAGCTTTAGCATATATTTTGTTTGATCATTACTGTGTTAATTTGCATGTTGTAATGCTGTTTCTTAAACGGAGTTTTCATCTGAATGTAGATCATATTATGTTCCCCGAAGTTCCCATTGCATTAAGAATGTCAGGCCACCTTCTTTTGGGCATTGTTCGTATATACTCAAAGAAAGTTGATTATCTCTACCATGACTGTAATATTATCCTTGTTGGGTTAAGCAAGGTTTTTGTTTCCTCACAAGTGGATTTGCCTGAGGATGCAAGGCTCGCACCGGTCCAAACTATAACTTTGCCACAAACATTGAATTTGGATGCCTTGGAATTGGATTTTGATGCGTATGATGAAGAGTAAGTCATTTTGGATTGAATCATTTGTAAAAAAAAATTGTGTGCCTATGGATATTAGTTAACATGATGATGTGAAACTTTTTCATTTTCAGTGCTGCGGATAATCATTTAAGGAACCTTGAAGACATAACACTTGCAGGTACTAACTATATATGGAATTTCAATTTCTGATTCTTTGTATTTACTTGAGGAAAGTTTTGCATGATAGAATGTCTTATGTTTTTTACTGATTGTTTGCCATCATTTATACATTTTCCACAGATCAAATTCCAGTTGCAAGTGATCCGTATGTTGCTGTAACTTTTGATGATGTAAGTCATTTTCTCCTTCAGTAAATTGAACTTTAACATTCAGCTATCATTTTGTTTTGAGGTACTGGAATTACATTTTAACAATAAGAAACATATATATGGTGCAGGATATCATAATGGATGATACATCTCCTCCGGATGCATTTCACAAATCTGGGTCCATAGAGATGAATGAGTAAGCCTCTGTTTCATCTTTATATTTACATTTTCAATCTTCAGAAGGTCAAATGCTTGGTTCTCATTTATGATTTTTTCCTCCTTTTTGTCTGTTACAATTGTAGCAACCTTTGTGAACCACCTCAGAGTGGCTCTGATGGTTTGAATGATCCTGCTCTAGACATTCAGATACAAAGGCCTAGTGTTGTTCAGGATCCAGGTCCTAGTGATCACATGAGAGTACAAGGTGAAGCAGAAGACATTGAAAGACAAGGTCCAAGTGATCAGACAGAAGTACTTGAGTCTGTTAGCAATGAGCCTGAAATGGAAACGATGCGTGATGCTGCCCATGACTTTTCCACCCAAAACCTTCCCTCGATAGGTCTAGATGGCACAAACAGTCCAGCTGAAGTAGCAGGCTCTTTGGACCAAGTCCTGGAGAAGGAATTCCCAACTCCTAGTTTGAACTTATTAGCTTCCGGAGAGCTCTCTATGCCTTTTCAGCAGCATTCAGCTCCACCGGCTTCTGCTTCAATTGGCCCCTTAGAGGCTTTTGGTGTGTAAATTGTGTAAAAAGAAGTCAAGCTAATACTTTTTTTTCTTTTCTGTTTAAGTAAAACAGATGTGGATGGTAATAGTTTTTTTATTCTGTCTCAGCGGATGCATCACCTCAACTTGTCATTTCACCGTCTCCACTGCCACAACCACCAAAGCAGAAACGACGGCGGAAGTTCTTTGATGAGAAGTTGGTGTTGCCGAATAGGTATTGCCAGCCATAGTATTGATATAGTCTTTATCTGTCTTTCTATTGCTGTTGTTCATACTGATTATCCATATGAACATATGCAAGGTTGATGAAGAGGGCGCTTGAAGATTGTAGTGATATAGTAAGGAAGCGAAGGAAAATTCCTTGCTCGGTTTTAGGTGTGTGGAAGTTGAACAACACTCGAAAAGCGGAACAGATGTTTAACGAGCCTTCATTAACTGGTATGTTTTGCTTGCTTATTTTACTGCTTGGGTTTAAATCTAATATCAAAAGATAGGCCCTTACAAAAATGGTACTTGTATACCTGCAGGGCTGAGTGGAGATATATGTAATATGTTCAAAAAGGATGGTATCTGTGTAAATCCCCAATTGATGATACCGGAGGAAGTTGTTGTAGAACCTACAGAACCACAGTCCACTGCTCCAACAACCGAAGCTATCAGAGTATCTACCCCAGATCCTACAGTTGGATTTTCTCCTGTTCCGGCACCTGAAATTGACATGGAAACTGAATGTCTTCGACATGATGTAAGCAATGTTGCTGACGATGTTGTTCCTGAATTTGGTTCTTTTCCAGCTGAATCCATGCCTTCTCGAAGGGGGGATTCACCTTTCTCAGCTCACAGTTTAGAATCAGATTTGGCACCTAGAACTGCTAGCACAACAAATATTCCTGCATCGACTGGAACTCGTGCGTCTGAGATTCCTACACCTAGGACATTCTTGGAGGAGCAATCGTGCTTAGAGAACTCCGGATTTTCGACCATTCCTGAATTTAGGACTTCTGAAGCGGTATGTTAGGCATAGAAAATGTTTCTCTTATATCCACTTCCAATGCTCATGCATCTGACCAAGGAGCTTTCATTGCAGGATCTGTATTTTCTGGAAGAAGATGGTAATACACCTACAGGTAAGCTAAGCATTCTATGTGCACATGCCACATAAAAAATAGATGTTTGAGTTTTACAGATTTTTCTTGCATTCTATTGCAGAATCCGGAGCAAGCCAAGGGTTTGGTTCCTTGTCTGCAAGGACAAGGTAGCTTTTCCTTAACTTCATTCACAAGGTTCAAACATTCTTTTTTCTAAAACACTCTTTCTATGATTGTTTGCAGGGCAGTGGCTAAATACTTGAGAAGCCATTCCCCTATCACCCCAATCTCAGAAGATGATCACTTTGATCTTAGTTTAAACAAGATTCTAGAAGGGAAGACAAGGAAAATATGTGCTCGAATGTTCTATGAGACATTGGTAAGTAGTTCGTTTATGTTTGTTGACCAGTGTTCGTTGAGTGTATCAAATAATACTTCGATGTTACGGAAACTGCAGGAATTGAAGAGTTGTGGATTGGCGGATGTACAACAGAAAGAAGCTTATGGTGATATCACTCTCAAGTTCACTCCTTCACCCTCATCCAAGCAAATCATCAATGTAACTAAGATTTAAGACGGATTTTTGTATGTATATAACATGTGTTAATTTATTGATTGGGATAATCTATTTTTCTCTCTTTACATTTTTAAAATCTTTAAAAATATGTATTAAATTATACCATAAACTTGATATTGTGTTTATATGAATTAATATAATATTGATATTTTATTAATTATTTAATTTAAATTATATATTATATATAAATATGATTTTTTATTTATAGCATCAAAATTTAAATTAAAAAAATAGAATGAGTTCGTTCTCAAGTTCTAGGCTTCTATTCAATTATACAAGAACTTCATTGTACCACGCGGGTACATTTCATTGGAGTAGCGTAGGTTGCTCTCCTACGCCCCGTTGCACCCAATAAAACCCTCTCCCGCCATCTAAGAAAACAGCCCATAATAATACTTTCCTTCCTCTCCCACTCCATTATAAAAAAGAGAGACAAAATCCAAATTCACAGATATTTCACAAGGGAAAAACAAAATTCGAGGCATGGAGTTGCCGGTGATGGATCTAGCGCCGTATTTGGAGATCGCTGTCGAAGGCGAGTTGCCAAATCCCGCGAGTGGACTCGCCGAGTTGTGCCGCGAGGTGAGTCGTATCCTTAAGGAAACCGGGGCTCTACTCGTTAAAGATCCGCGGTGTACGGCGGAAGATAATGATCGGTTCATTGATATGATGGAGAAGTACTTCGAGAAGCCGGCCGAGTTCAAGCGCTTGCAGGAACGTCCCTTTTTACATTATCAGGTCCTCTTTTTTCATCTTTTTTCCCACGAATTAACTCTTTTTGCATGCTCCGTGTTAGAGTTTTGAGTGTATTTTAGTTGGCCTCGGAAGAACTGCGATATGGATGTTTGCTAGAATTTGTCTATTCGCATAGAAAGTAAGTTAATGATTGCTCGTTGTGTACTTGATTTCTTAGAAGTATATGATAGGAAAGCAAAACAAAATCAATTGATATGTGAAACAGAGGAAATTTGAAAAAGTATAAAATGTTTATTGCATTGCCCAGATAAAGTTCGAGCAGAACATTCAGATTATGCTTAGGAACTTGGATTTTAAAGTAGTACAAATGTGTGATAAATAGATGTAAATATAGCTTTAACAAATTGGGTTTTGTTGGATGCCTATATATTTTGAATAACTTGAAGTCTTGAAGTAGCTATTAAGTAGTTGTGAATTTGAAATTCATATAATCATTGAGTCTTACACTATTTTATGCATTTCATCAAGTTGCAAGCATAGCATCAAGCAATCTATAAATTTTTAAACTTCTATCTTCATGCCTTACTGGGTGCTGTTATGATGTAGCTAATATTATACAAATTGGTCTAATTGGGTTCTTTTGCTTTGTTAGAAAGAAAAAGTGCTAAAAGCTCAATCTGTTTGAAAGGGTTCTATTAAAGTGAAATCTTCTTAGTTTCTACCGAGTGTTTGTTTATCTCGGAGTAACAACTTATTTAATTTTTTAAACAAATGGAGATTACAGGTAGGAGTAACACCAGAGGGAGTGGAAGTGCCCAGAAGCTTGGTTGATGAAGAAATGCAAGAGAAGCTGAAGGCAATGCCGAAAGAATACCAACCATTAACTCCCAAGGGACCTGACCCCAAATGGCGATACATGTGGAGAGTGGGCCCTCGCCCTTTGAAAACCCGCTTTCAGGTCTTTTGTTTCCTTTATCTGCTTTTTCCCACAAAATGTTCAAATAAAAATATTAACTCTATTTTCATTATCTTCATTGTTTGTCCAGGAACTTAATTCAGAACCCGTTATACCTGAAGGTTTCCCTGAATGGAAAGAGACCATGGATTCATGGGGTTGCAAAATGATATCGGCAATAGAGGTGAGTTGTTTATTTGGTTTTGCTCGCTTTTGTATGATCCATCCTATTTAAAGACTAAAGTTAGTATGTGATGTCTCTATTCTTGCTTAGGCTGTTGCTGAAATGGCAGCAATTGGATTTGGGTTGCCAAAAGATGCATTTACTTCCCTTATGAAGCAGGTTTGTAATTTTAAACAGTTTCAGATTCAATCTTTATTGGTACTACAGTGATGTTTACCTCCAACTTGTTGCACTTCATTCTTGTAATATAGAGCTTGTTGAAATAAGATGGAAAACTGAAGATTGTGATTAGTCTATTTAAGTATTTGTTAGCAGACATGTAGGCTTACCGATTACATTTCTGTTTTTTTACTTATATACCTTACATTTTCATGGTGGGATAAGTATATGGGTACACCTGGATTAAGTTATTTATCTCTCATGGCATGCCATGCTTTATATTTTTTGTTCGCAGTAGAGTCATGCTACAGTTCGTATTGTTTTTCATTTTCCATTATGAAGCTTATCATTTATCTATCCTTCCAAATCCAGGGGCCGCATCTTTTAGCTCCAACAGGGAGTGACCTCAGACGTTATGGGCAGGAAGGCACTGTTTTTGCAGGCTACCACTATGACCTTAACTTTCTAACTATTCATGGCAGAAGCAGATTCCCTGGTCTAAATATCTGGTTAAGGAACGGGAAAAAGATTGAGGTTAAGGTTCCGGTTGGATGTCTTCTAATTCAAACTGGGAAGCAGGTTAGAACATGAGCACTATTTTTTTTTGCTTAATGATGATGATCATATTGTTCATGGACTAGTTGGCCACCCAAGTTGTTAACTTTTCTTGGTAAACAGTATAATATACCTGATTCCCAAACCCCCAAACAACACATTTTGATGCCCTGTTCCAATGATCGGAGTAGTTTTTCTGTCTGATGATTTTCCAATGACCAGAAAACCATAGATTCTCTGTTTCCTTTTCCACCTGCAATTTTTAAGACGTATTTGGTTTATTAAGCACAACGCATTAGGTACATGTTTTTATTTCACCACTGTTATCTGTCATGTATAGATAGAATGGCTGACTGCTGGTGAATGCACTGCGGGCATGCATGAAGTTGTCGTCACGAAGCGGACAATTGATGCTATAAACTTAGCATCAGAGCAAAATCGTAGCCTATGGAGGGTATCCTCAACAGTAAGTGTACTGAACCGTATCATACTTGTCGAGCCAGCATTTGAAAATCCAACAGTTACGATACATATATTTTTGGTATCCCATGCAGTTGTTTGCGCACATAGCTTCAGATGCCGAGCTAAAGCCACTCGGACACTTTGCAGAATCACCCCTCGCTATCAAATATCCACCCTTACGTGCAGGTGAATTCGTGGAACAAGAGCTTGCAGTAATTAACCTGAAAGGAAACAAAGGGGGGTCATGAAAAACTGGTGTTTTGTCTTCTCATTAATGCATAAATTGGATTTGATTCCCATTGTTTTTGTTTAAATAAGGGTTAATTGTATTAACTATAATTTAAATTTTAAGTTGATCCTCTAACCGAGTTTCCGTAATATTAATATCGTATGACTTTGGTTCTTGTACAAAGAATATTTAAGTCAACTTGTATACCTATTTGAAACTTTTGAATCTGATGCGTTAAAATGATGGTAGTCATAAATTCTATGACCCTCTTGATCAGTGTCTTTTAAATATGTTTCAAGTCATACAATAATTGATACTAATTTAAATTGGTAATCAAACTGATAGACTGGCTTGATTGATGTGATAATGTTATTTGAGATTTACAGTCGAATAATTCTATTTTTATTTTATTCTATTCTATTTCAATCTGAAAATTCTTTTATTCCTTAAATGCATTGTATTTCAATTTACAAAATTAATTAACCTAACCATATTTGTTACTTCCTCGGCATTGCTATCTGTTTTCAACAGCGGCACTTTGCTTTGGTATCCCTCAATATCTGCAATAACAAAGCACATGACATCAATTTCATGACGAGAGTCTTTAATCAGGACAGACGCAGAGTTTTATTTAGGAGTGTTAATTTTTATATTTAGTAAAATTATATTAAAGAATGTGAAATTAGATAATCAATAATTTCCAATGGTGTCCATGTCTTTAACCCTGTTTTTCTTGTCTATGACCTAACATTCATCTTTTATCTTTCATTACAGCATGGTACATACCTTGACCTGCCTCTGAAGATCTTTAATGTACTCCACTGCCATATCCAACATATCTGCCGTATTCGTTTGCTGCCGGACCCGAACACAAAACACGAAGTTGAGAAACATTCGTTAATTACCAATAGAGTTTGATAAACTACCTTGTCGATGTTCGGGAATAGGCCTTGCAGTCTCTTCATTTTTTTACTGATCCGTGTCCTTTTCACCTAAAGATTTACAATCATAAATAGAATCAAAGTTCGAATCTCGAACATAAACTAAGATAAATATAACAATGATATCAATGTGAATATTTATACCCTCTCGGCAATGCTGCGCGGGTGAGTAGCACAGCCTCTTTTGGCTCGAATCTTACAAGGGACCGGCCCTTGAAATTGCCACAACTTCTCTACAACATCCATCTCCTCGTACGTCTTAGGCAAACTCAAATGGTGTGTCAATCTGCAATACCCGTTCTGGTTTTAAATCCACACATTAGTACATTAATTAAACGAAACAAAGAGAAATCGAACGACGAATCGGAAACTGCTGGTTTTAGCTATGTACCCGAGTTTGTAATTTCCTTAGACCACAGAACAAGTCACCATTGCAGTTTCCCAAGCTTTGGTTCTCAACTTGTGCCATTTGAGGCATTGGCTTTGTGTAAATATTCGGATAAACAAAGAGAAATCAAATGGCTTTGTGCCATTTGAGTCACCATTTGTGGCTTTGTGTAACTCCTAAAATTAACTTAATTTCTTAGATTACAAGTTAGGGTTTACAGATTGAAAACTTGTTTCGCAAGCTAGGGGTTTTACAAAAATAAATATTTTATTCGGATAAATTATTAAATAATTAATAATTAAAAATGCTGATAAATAAGCATTTAAATAATTGAGTTCAACCCACAAATAATAAACAATCCAAATCCAAATAATTATTCAAAGTTCGGAACATTAACCAAAAATAATTAATTACAAATCTGAAATAATAAAACGTACGGTAACAGAAATTCAAATGCGAAAGTCCTCCAAGTACCGAGATCTATGACCGGGTATCTGTAACAGAAACTGGAAGGATGTAAGCTAGGGAGCCTAGTGTGTCTCTAGAGCAGATAAACGAAATTACAGAACAGTAAAATGCAGATGATGTAAAGTATGCATGATATGCACCCAACTCCGAACACCACAGAAGAGTAGGTCCCCAGAACCACTCTAACACCATCACACCAACAGAAGTGGTATCTCGACCCGTAGGTGGAGCCACTGAACAGAAGTGATAAATCACTAACTTCCCCGTACACATATAATTTACCAGATGTCATGTTACATGCATATACAAAATCAAAATGCATGCCTTATAGTCTAACAGGAGGCAAGCATGACAGATATCAGGATCAGAAATAAAATGACAGAATGATGCATGATCATACGGGCTTAACAGAAGTCGAGTATATAGAATAACAAAGTTTAACAGGATTAACGGAAGAGAACACACCTGAAGCAGAAGACTCAACGTCGATTCTGACGTCTACTGGACTCGGCTCTACCACCAGAATGAGCAGGTGTAGAGTCTACAAATAACGGAATAAGTTAGACATCCTACTATGCCACTATACCGAAAAGTATACTAAACAGAATTAAATCGTTACTCACGTGAAGGTCCCGAATACGGATGAAGAGGACAGCATACAGGAGAAGGAGGAGGCAAATGCTCGGGGTCGGAATCCACGTCACCTGAAGCAAACAGAAACTGATTCAGAAACCTACACAGATAACTTCCAAATAACTGATCGAACTTGAAAGCCTTAAAAACGACACTTCGGGTTCGAATTTCGAAAAACAGACAGCGTCATCGGACTCAGGACGTCGAAAAACATAAAGTGGGCCCGGGTCGAAAAAGTCATCTGCTGACGTCAGCACTGGTCAACGTTGACGTCAGCAGTGACGTCATCAGGTCAACGCTGACTTCAATGGTGACGTCAACGATGATATCAGCAGTGACGTCGGCCGGGTCATGAGTCAGGTCGGTTTTCGGGTCGGACACGAGCTGGGATGGATTTTCCCGAGAAAATCTGGTAAAATTCCAGATATCCCTAGGGTGTGATTCGGATAAAATTCAAAGTTTTCTCCCCTCGTTCGATTCGATTAAATCCAACAAAACACACCCCTAAACCCGATTGATTCAAACAACTTAAACCTTAACAAAAACCGATCAGAAGAAAACGAAGGAAAAGGTGAAAAACTTACCGAACCAAACGTTGAAACAACCCAACAAGAAGAGAGAGCACAAGACGATTCGGATTTGAGATAAGGTTCACAAGCAAGGAAACGAAAATTAAAAGGATTAAACCAACTTGAATCGGACATTAAAGGAGAATTCATTCTCTCATTGTAACCGAAGCAGAAAACGAGGAACAAGAATCTGAAAAATTAGACAAGGGTAAAATTACCCAACAGAGGCTTGAAGTTTTAAAAACTTCACACTCAGACCTTAAACTTTCAAGAATTATAATTGGGTCACTGAATTCAGAAAAATAAATCCCAAAATCTAAAGTTTTAAATTAAGGATTAAGAAATTAAATTGGGGGAAAATTCGGGGGTGTGACACTTTGAGCATGAAGATGGCATAGAGGAAAAGCTTATATGATGATCGTATAGCCCACCAGTAGATGTAGGGTCACCATTGCAGGCCCTCATAGTACCCTTGGTTACATTAAACCCTGTCAGCAGTAAGATCAAAGAAGTGCATGGCTTAGTTTTAAGTAATTATGATACTTGAAATTCGTAGAGAGAATCGAATTATAAGGGACAAGTTAATTAACTTTGAAACGAACATAATCTTAAGAAAGAAATTAAATCATAAAATTGATAATATTGATTTATACTCGAAAGATGATTCAATTCTCGATCAGAAATTTCGTTAAAAATAAACAAATGATCTACAAAAGGTAAACGTACCATTGCCCATTTTGTGTGCTTCCATTGAATTCTCCAATCCCACATCGCTACCAACACCCTGCATCGGTAGCCTTTGAATCTCATATTCTTTCTTCTCATACTTCTCTTCATATTCTTGCATATCAGATGAACCATTACCGGACAACAAGCTCGAAGAAGACTGAAACCTCCCGTATTCATCGAATCCGGTACCGCTTCCAGTAACACCGGTAGTACCATTGACATGGTTATGGGACAACGAGGTCGGTGCCGACCGGTAAAGATAGTAAATATCATTAGTCTCCATTAGCTTCTTTCTAAAGTTCTTCTGGCAACTTGAAATTATACCTGAAACCATACATCATTCACAATTCTATTACAATCCCATTTTTTCTTTTGGCACATACATGCATACATACAAGCATGAAGCACAAATTCTTGAACGAAGATCCATATATTATATACCTTAATTATTATAATAAAGATTCAAAAATTGAAGGTGCTTGATAATATTAATAATATATTCCAAAAGAAAATTGAAAAAAAATAAATGTTACACCTCAGAGAAACCCATTAAAAATGGGTGCAAATCGTCTACTTATTTCTCACGCCTCTATTTATGTTTCCACTTTAAATTAGAGGTTTAGAGTTTAGGGTTTAGGGGTTTTGGTTATGGTTTAGGGAATTAGAAATCTGGTGTATTTTTTTATATAGGGTTTAGGGTTTAGAATATAGAAAATAAGAGTTATGGTTTAAAATTTAATTTTTTAATAAATTTTCAAAAGAGATATAAAAGAAGGCACATATAAGAGACGGAAGATATTTGCTCATTAAAAATGATATATCCGAAAACACATAAATATCCGAAAACACATATATGGTGTATTTTTTTTTGATTTACTCGAAAGTACATTCAAAATATCCGAAAACACATAAATATAAACATATATTCTTTAAATATGAACATCTAATCTAAAAATATAAACATATATTCTTTAAATATGAACATCTAATCTAAAAACACGTCAGATACGAAACATAATTTAATCTAACACTTAACAAAATCTAGTTGAAAAAGATTATCTCAAACAACTCCGTTGAAAATTTTCATTTTCTTGAAATGTTCATATTCGACATTCGTGATGTATAAGATACATGAAAATAAGCATACAATAATACTCGTGTCCGATACATACTCGTACTTATATTCAAATTCTAAATAAAGGGAAAAATAAGAGGTTTGAGGAAGAGATGGAACCTTTGTTGTCTCCCTTTGAGGTGCATTAATGAAATTGAAAGAGAACTGTGTTGTTGGGGCAAACACCATTGATAAGATGTTGAGATTTTATAGAAGCAGGCAATGGAATTGGCAACGATGATGTAATAATAAGGGGGTTGACTAAACTAATTAACTTTGAATTTGCAGTTGGAATTCATATATTAAATATTTTTGTACATTTTTATTTTATTAATTGAGAGAAATATATATATATATATATATGAAAACAACCTTATCCAGAAGTATAAAACGCATATGATATTTTTTTATCAGTTACAGTAAGTATAAGTAGTATCTGTTAAAAATATTAAGGACTTTTTTGGTATTATACCTTCTGCCTTTTGGATTTGCTTACGGGTGAAGCCGAAGCTCAAACCTGCGAAGCTGTGAGTCGTTTAATGTAGACATTAGAGATAAGGGTTAAGTTTTATGAGGTTTAATTATGTGCCAACCCTAGGTACTTTTTGAAATTTAAAATTTAATCCCTTTACTCTCTATATATATATATCACCACAAGTGTTCCATCTATCCATTTATCGATCTAAATAGAGGTTAGTTTTATTATAGCAGGCAAGATAATAAGGACGCTAAAATTCTTTTATCAAATATTTAATGCTTTTACATTCCCAATGTTTCAAATTCGAGACTTTAGTTAATCTATTTAAAGTCCTTTATTTAATTATCAGAATCGAATCCTTTTATTTATTTGTTTTAAAAAATAAATTAGCTAAATTCAACTTGTTATGATTTTTGTTTCATGCCTCCTAGAGATTATATCATAGGCCCGGCCTACCATGTCAATTGTGATACCTAGTCAATAAAAATCACTTATTTCGTCACTAATCAACCATGTAATTAATATAATTTTCAAAAATTATATTTTAAAAAAATATAAAAATTATGAGTGAAGATTCATTGGTTGAAAAAAAGTGAGTTGAAAATTAGTGATGAAGTGAGTGGTTATTATTGGATGGGACCACAGCTGACGTGGTAAATCATGCCCATAATATAATTTCTCCTCTTAAACCAAATAATTAGTTGACTTTTGTACAAATATCAACCCACTTTTTAATTATTTAATTATTTAAAAAAGTCAACCTTTATTTTACCCATTCCTCTGAACATAGAATTTAGTGTAAGAAAAATACTATATTTCTTTTGAATGACTTTACAAAATATAAATTTAAAAATTATGATATGATTCCTCGAACATTTGGGAAACATCAAAACCACCCCCGTTTCCCTTGTTTTCTCATCCAACAATCTCTCTATAGGTCTCCTCTTGTTATTGATCCTTGTAGACTATGCAAAATGTACATTTAGTGCATATATTCATACTTTTATTTTAGTTTCTATCCATTCGTTTTTTAAACTCTAGTCCTAATTCCAACGATGTAAGGACACTGGACTCAACCCAACTGCCAGAATTCAAACAGATATTCTTGTTTTATTGAAGCGGAACCAAAAAGCACCAACAGTACCTCGGGTAACTGATAATCAGTCATGGGAGTGTCTCATCTGATGTAAAGGATGATTTTGATTTTAATTTTAATTTTCAGACAAAGTGATGTGGAAGGAGGAGATGAGACCTATATTAATAAGACTTGAATATTAATATGATAGATAGCACAGCTTCCTCATATACTAAAGTAAATACTCAACCTAACCGTAATTCATTATACACACAAAAATACTTGTGGAAAATATTAATATGATAGATTCCTCATATACTGTTTCAAATCACGGCTAACAGTTTTGGTTTGGATTTTTTTTCTTCTTTAAAAAACAACAGAAACAAAAACTTGTCCTTAAACACTGAATAAACAAAACGAAGTTGATCGAATCTCTCACAAATATATAGAATGAAATGAACACGTTTAACTTGTACTGCTTATTCCTCCAAACCAGACGAACCTACACAATTGTGTTCTCAATAGTATGCTTTACGAGGATTGTTCTGCAAGAAAACGAACTGCAGGATTATAGATCGATTCAAGGCAAAAATAGTACCTATCTAAAAATTGAATCAGTGTTCATACCAGGGGATTGGGTCGGTATCGGTAGCCAAGCATCATTCGCTTCTTGTATTGCTCGTATATATCATCCTCTGGGGTCACTTCTCCAGGATTATGAGCACCAACACCCAAATTGTTCATCTTTACATCACCGGCCATGATTGGATCTGCAATACCTTTCCTGGAACTCCCCAAACCATCACCTGTAAAAGAATATTGCAGCCAACATTTAGATCCCACCTTCTTCAAGACAATTTATCAAATCTCTTGGTTCTTAGGATTCATTTCGGCCCAAGGATTTAATATTGAGCATCAAACATGTAGTCAAAACATGTCAGGCCAGAGACATGCAGGCATACAAGATTAAGAGAGAAGATAAAATACCTTCTTTCCAACCCATTTTCGATAAGAGTTTATGCCCAACATTATCAGATTGGATCTTTGCTTTCTGTGCAGTCTCCTTAGCAGCTTTTTGTGCAGCAGCGTCATTGCAAGCAGCCATGAACTTTTCAAGCTCTTCCTGTGGGATATAATCGCCCATGTGATGACCTTTCTTCGCAGAAGTCGCTAAGCAAGAATAAATAAGGAAGTTTGTTTTAGAAGGGAAAGAAAAGTGTGTACATGAGAACACACAAGCACACGTTTCAGTCAGGACTTGGGACAAAAATTCACCTTGAAGGGAAGGAGGTGGTGGCATCTCATCTTTGGACTGCTTAGGCATTCTCATTTTCTCTTCCCGGGCAGCTTTCTTCATGTAAAACTCCATCATTGCAATAGGATCAGAACCTGGTGGTGCACTGGATGAGCCTGCACCATAGAAAAGCATATATAACATAAGGTAAACAAAAATGTCCATTGATATTAATGTGCAATTGCAAGTTGATAATAATCTATGGTTATTAATATCCATCGTAGGTGCATATTGGCCAAAAAGTAAAAGAACAGTTAATTTTTAAAATTCAATAGCAGGACAATAACACTTTCAGATTATTATTTGTTAAATAAACAACAACCTTTAAACAAAGAGATGGACGTAGAGTAGACATTTGAAGAATTTGCTACGGAAATGATAGAATTAGCAATTTTTTATTCAAAGAACTTGATAACCCTAGTCATAGCAAGCCATGGAAAGAGAGACTCATATTCATCCAATAAAAGAAACAAATAACAAATATCTCATGAATCATCACCTGCTCTTCCCACTGAAGATCTAGGCTCCTCGTTGTCATACAAAGCAGAGGCAGGTGTTTGATAACTGGATTGCTGTGGAACTGTCCGGATAGAGCTGCTTGTGGACTTGGAAGCTGAAATACCTGTACCACATGGATAAAGCATTTATCATGTCAATACAGAAATGCAAGGCACATCACCTTCAAATAATCAACAATCTTAAATATATTGAGATATGTGAAACCCTTTCTAAGTCTAACTTGGCATGACTGGTAACTTCAATATTTGGTATCCGGTGTAGAACAGAAAATTTAAGTACCAAGAAAGAAATACTAGCAAAAGGAACTTTTTAAAATCAGAATATGATCCAAGGAGTACTTGTCTAACACAATGGTAAAGGGGAAAGTTGCTAACCACTTTGAGGAGTTTGTTGTTCCTTGTTCACTGAAAGAGCTTTTTCCTCTTCAGCAAGCCGATACGCATAGTATTTGTAATCGGAACAACTCTCATCAAAAAGGAATCTGAACACATTAAAATATCAAATACACAAAATATGGACACCCAAACGGCCAAAAGGGAAATGAACGGTCTCATGGACATAGAGCAAATAGAACATAAAATACTGATTGAAGTGAACATACTTGAAAGGTGTGTCTCCAGGGTTTTTTTGACGAGTAATATGTTCAAACTGCCTTCCATTTTTGGCAACAAAACTAGCTAGTTTGTCGGCGACTTTCTTCACAGTAAGATCACTGGGGGAAGGTAGTGCTGCACATCACTTATAAAACTGATTAATACCAAGAGCATGAAGAAGAGAATGCAAATTACTCTTGTAGCAGGCGTGCCACATATTCCAAATCTTTCATTGAACATCTCTTTCCACCAATGTTGATTGGTAATTAAGATATACGCTGCATTCACGAGACGAGATTACGAGAAATTCAAGAATGTTTTGCCCTCTTTATCTACCACTTTAAGATCGGAGAATATGGAGAGATGACCTCATAATCACAGCAGTTTATGAAGGCAACTATTTAACCTAGACACCCATTAATTGTTTCTTTATGAAAAGAGAAAAGTAATAATTTTTATCTAGACCTCTATTTAAGTCAGCGAGAACAAACATAAACAAAAGCAAAATAAACTAGTACTCTAGTTGGGAAAGTATCTAACAAGCAACCTAAGTATGTAAAATCCTTGAGTACCATCCGTCACCAACAGCAAAACAACAATATAAAAGAAGTAATTACCAACATCCACTTGTTTTGAAGTGTGCTCAGAGGCATCTGATCGACCCAATTTCTGCTTTTTAATTGGTTTTTCATCTACCAACTTTCCTGCATCCTGGTCCCCTTCATCCTCATCTGCATCCAACTTAACAGGAGGTGCCACAAGCTTCGATTTCTGTTTCAAGCTGAAGGCAAGTTTGCCTCCTGAAGGAGTTTGGGTGGTCTTGCGTTCCATGGATACTTTGTTAAAGGCAATCAAAGGCTTCGTGGCTGAAGACCCTTTTACAACTATGGGTGGTTTAGACTCCTCTAAAGCTGCAACCTTGTCTTTGTCATCCTTCTGTCGTTGAAGCTGTTTAAACCTCTCCATGAAGGAACCATCATTAACAAAAAGGCTAGATGGCACTCCTTTCTCCATTGGCAGAGCGAAGCCAAATAACACTTAAAACGCTATTGAGAGGCAGAAGTCGCTGCTGGACAAGTAAAGCTTCCAAGATATTTAGATGTTGCAGTGGGTCTTAAGGAATGACCATTATAACAACACATAGTATTACTATATCACACACAAGAAAAAAAAAGAACACCAAAATAAGCTCAGCAGTTAAACATGAAAGAAAACGATAATAAAATCCGCATAACCCAAACAAAATAAATACGACATCAAAATAGGACTGATAACAGCCATCACCATATCAATCGATAACCCTAACAATTAATTTATTTATTTTTTCCTTCAAGATTATAAAACATAGTCATAAATTGATCAAATCAACCTAAACAGATAACAAATAGTGACACAATATATTCAGATCTCCGAAGAACGGAACGCATCTAATCCGATCGAAACGCAAACCGGACGGCTGCCGGATTCGGAATAATAGAAACTTTAAAACAGGACAAAGGTAAAGGAGAGGGTATAATACCGGTGGCGAAAGATCAACTGCGGCGGAACAGCCGAGAGAAAACTAATTAATAGGCAAGGAGAGATTGATGACCTACCTGAAAGAGGAGAAGATATTGTGGTTTTCGAGATTCGATCCGAGCCCTCAAATCGGAAAAATAAAAGAGAAAATTTGACAAATCGACCTCAAGCCGATTAGGTTTGGAGAAAAAGAAAATTTATTTAGTTTTTTATGTATTTGTGCAATGCACCATATCACCACACACAAAAATAAGGCATTATTAAATGAAAAAAAAAACTTTATTATTTTATTAAAAATAATTTCATCTAGTATTTATTTGAAAAAATATTCTTAAATCACACGTAAGATAAATCGTTTTATAGAACGTAAATTTATCTTTTGTTTTTAATTACAAATGCGAGTTTAACGTTAAATAAATTTATAAGAAAAAAAATATTTTTTATGTTTTTAATATAAAATTATCTTTTACGGGAAATGAATTTAAAAGTCACTTTTTATAGAAGGCAATTTTATTTTAGTAGACTTATAAAGAATTATTTTTTATATAATTTTAGACGAAATTACTTCTCTAATTAAATAATAAAAAATATTTTTTATTTTAAAAAATATCTAAAAATAATGTACATTTATTTTTTGTATATAATAGTAACTTTGATCATAAAAATATTAATTTAAAGAAAGCAATAATTCAGTCATCAAATTATAATTTTATTAAAAATAAAAAATTATCATCAAAATTAAAATATAACAAAAATTAATAATAATTTTAATCCTAAAAATTTATATATTCTATCAAACTTTTATATAAGTTAAGAATCATTTATGAATAAAACTCATAATTTTATATATTGCTTAGATCGTCAAATAAAATTAATAATTAAGATTAACATTTTATTTTTAAATGATAATTTTCAAATATTTTAATATTAATTTCAATTATTTATTTTATCTATTCATTTTTTTTTTCACAATAGTTCCTTGTAAATGTATCCTTAGTGGAATCCTATGTGATTAGACCCCAAATGTAGGCATGGTTGATCTTGGCCCATGAATTTTAGAATAGGTCGGTCCACTCCGATTTTTATACCCAAACACATTCACATATAATACCCATGGACATTGACAACCCATTTAGTTATATTTTTATTAAGATTAATTAACACATTTCAAAGTATATAATGACTCGTTTTATATTTTATTCATTTAATTAACGTTTTATCTTATTAAATCAACTGATTATTGATCGTCGTATACTTTATATATTTTGTTTTTATGTCATCAGAATCTTAACTCAATCGACAAAATTATCATAATAATATCACATATTTAAAATATATTATCATTTAATTTATAAGTAAAGCAGAGATCCAATAATTATAACAACGTTTATAGCTATCATTTATTTGATTGTCAGTCCGTGAAATACTTATCTTCTATCTATACATATTTAGAAATTCAAAGGCTCACTTATTGATGTACATGGCGGTAGTGGCACTGGCAGGGTATGGTTTGGGTTGTCATTGCCAAAGAGCAAATGCATGTGAGAAACTTTGAATATGAAAGGATGTGGGAGTGGCCGTGGGGACAACATCAGCTTAGAGATGGGGAAAAGGGACCCCTCCAGCGTTTTAATTGCGGTGGCCGTCGGGAGGTTAGACCGCAACCACCATGAGATTCCGTGGCCAAACCCATTTTGTATTCGGATTTGGGTTCGGTCTCGAAACTCAATCAAACAAGCTTGCTTTTCTATCCCTTCGGTTTTCCTTTGCTGCATTTGGTAACAAATTTATGGAGTTTTCGTGGTAGACAAAAATCTCTGCCACGGAGCTCAAAGTTAAAATCCAACGGTACACAAATGCTTTTATAAAATTTTATAGGCATAACCTTAACGTTTAGAATTTTTATCATTTTAGCTTTTTTTTTAATAAATTTAACCCTCAACTATATCTTTTTGACAAATAACTTATTTTTTAACTACCGTGATAACTAGATCGTTAAAAATCTAACAATGATGACATGTCATATGTATATTATAATATATTTTAAATAACATGTTATTTAACCTATTAAATACATATATATATGAAATATAATTTTATTTTAATATAAAACAATTAAAATTCAAATAAAATATTAAAAAATTAATTAACTATAAAATAAAATGCTACTAAATATTCTCAACCTTAATTACGGTAAAATCAAAATCTTATATTAAAAATTAATTAATTTTGAATTGTGTTCATATTTTTTTAAGATAGGACTTTGATTCTATCGTAGTTAGGGTTGAGAATGTTTAGTAGTCTTTTATTTTAGAATTAATTAATTTTTAATATTTTTATTTAAATTTTGATTATTTTATATTTTATATTAAAATAAAATTATATTTCATATATATGTATTTGATAGGTTAGATATCATGTAATTTAAAATATATTATCATATGCATATGATATGTCATTATCATTAAAATTTTAATAGTTCAATTATTATTATAGTTAAAAAATAAAAAAAATATAGGTTAAGAGCTAAATTTATCTCAAAAATAAAATAAAGATCAAAATGATAAAATTATAAACGTTAATGGTTAAAACTATCTTTACATCAATATTATATTATACGAACCTTTTGTGACATATAATTGAAAATAGAGGGAATAAATTATTATCAATCGATAAAAGAACAATAAATCAAAACTAAAGTTAATACATAATCAGTGCTGGGATTAATCATGATAAATTGATGCTACTTTGTTGACGGAAATCGGTCCAGACATGTTAGATAGTACAAAGTTAATATTCTCCATGATTAAAACAATGAAAATGGGGAAATTGGGAAAAAGGCAGTGGGACACTCGTAAAAAGAATTGAAAGCAGAAATTTATTTTATAAAATTGAATTCAATTTAATTTATAATTGTAAGGGTTTAAAATTTTAAAATAAAAAATATAAATTTATAATTTAGTAGATGATATTTTAAGATTTAAAATTTAAAGTTCTTTTCATTTAGGGTAAAGCCGAACACAGTATAAAGCTGCACCTCCGTCGTAACTCCATTTTCGCGTATGCTTCTGTACTCTTCACTTCATTCATCTTCTTGGTTTCAGATCCAAAAACAGACCCACACTTCCATTTAATTAAACAAAACAGATCCAATGGGGATCTTTTCCTTCGCCGTCATAGCTCTGCTGTTGTTTTTAGCCATTTTTTCCGGCGACGTCAGCGCTTGCTCACCGTCCGAGAGAGAAGCATTGCTGGCTTTAAGTTCGTCCCTAGAGGAACCTTACTTAGGCCTCTTCGATTCATGGCAAGGCACAGACTGTTGCTCCAACTGGTATGGCATCAGCTGCGACCCCACGACTCACCGAGTTACTGACATCTCCCTCCGCGGTGAGTCGGAGGACCCCATTCTCCAGAAACCCGGCCACTCCGCTTCAGGCTACATGACCGGTTCGATCAACCCTTCTATTTGCCAACTCGACAAGCTCACCACGTTAATCATCGCAGACTGGAAAGGTATCGCCGGGGAGATTCCACCGTGCGTGGCGGCGTTGCCGAACTTAAGAATCTTGGATCTCATCGGAAATTCGTTGTCGGGGAAAATCCCGGGACTGATAGGGAATCTCCAAAAGCTCACTGTTTTGAACTTAGCGGATAATAAGCTAACCGGCGAAATCCCAAGCTCCGTGGTACAACTGTCGAGCTTAAAACACCTCGATTTAAGCAATAATCTCCTCACCGGAGAGATTCCCGCCAATTTTGGCAACCTCAAGATGCTCAGCCGCGCGTTACTGAGTCGAAACCAACTCACCGGAACCATCCCATCCTCCATCGGCAACATGCACCGCTTAGCCGATCTTGATTTATCCATGAACAAGCTGTCGGGTCAGATACCGGCTCAGCTTGGCAAAATGAAGGTGCTCGCCACGTTGAATTTGGACAACAACATGTTTTCCGGCGCAATACCGCCAGCAGTATTGGGGAACTCCGGTGTGGGCATCCTGAACTTCAGCCGGAATTCCCTCGAAGGGAACGTACCTGACGTTTTCGGTCCGAAATCGTACTACATGGTGCTCGACTTATCGTTCAATAACCTGAAAGGTCCGGTTCCGAAATCCTTATCATCGGCGAAATACGTCGGACATTTGGATCTGAGCCATAACCACCTTTGCGGTGAGATTCCTGTTGGAACACCGTTCGACCACCTCGAAGCTTCATCGTTCTCCGGCAACGATTGTCTTTGCGGTAATCCCCTCAAGACTTGTTAACGTTTGTGCAAGAATCATATAGCCATGATTAAGATTTGACTTTTAAATGTGGATGAGGGATCAAATTGTAATGAAATTTGTATTTTGGGTTATTGTTGTTATTATACAAGTTTTAATGGTGTTATTTGGTTCTTAATACTAGTTTACGTTAACTGTACTACTTTTTGGAAATTTTGATGGTATCTCTCGCGTCTTTTCGATTATATATAAACCCCGATAAAAATTTAATAAAAGATACAGTATTATTTGATATTTATAATAAAAGGTGGTTGAAATGAATTGAATGCAAAGGGTCCAAGCATTATTGCAGCCATCTGTCTCTTTCGGTGTTTATAAAGGAGACAAAAATAAGATACAAATTATGATTGGATGGAAGGAAAAAGAGAGTATACAATTTGATTTTAGATACGAAAAATCTGTCATCTTTATATGATTGGGTCCCAATATAACTATTTTTTATATAAACATTTAATTTTATTAAAAATATTTAAAACAAAGAAACACTATTATTTGATAATTAAAAGTACAATTTAAAATAGATATTATTTATACTCATCATAATCCATTAAAAAAATTAAGGGAGACAATGTCAGCACGTGATATGCTTCCTAAAAGAACAGGTTGGTGAGTTTCGAAAAGATGTCCTGTTTTGTGTCATATCTTTATTTAATGCCTGAAAAAGTTGGTGGGTGGGAATTTGTGGAGGCTGACCCACAGACACCGCGCACTGGGAATGGGGGAATCTTGGTTCAACATCAATAAAGCCAGTCATTTAGAGGAAGATTTTAAATAACTACCAGTGTTTAGTATTTAGATTTATAAAAAATAATGTTAAATTAATATTTTTTAAGAATTTAATTTAAAAATATATTTTAAACAATATTTGAAAAAATATCTTATTTCAACCCATATAAATCAAACTCGTATTTAATTAAGTGGATAGATAAGTAAAGAAAAAAACAATAATTTTACCCAAGTTTTTTTTATACGGAACTCATTTTTTAATTAAACGCGAGTTTAAAATTTACTTTTAGCAGGACGTGAATTTAACCCATGTCGATTGAAATTTTTTTAAAATATTATTAAAAATATTTTTTAATAAAATTCTCAAAAGAGAATATTAAGCCAATATTGTCATAAAATTATGGCTTAACTATAAAATAAATGTTCAAATTAAGTTTATTTTATAATAGATATTTGAAAATTTTGAGGTTGAAATAGATTTTAAATTTTGATTTTAGCTAAAATAAGTGTTTAAAGTATGTTTTTAGTTAAAATAAATATTTAAAGCATTATATGATTAAAATAATTATTTAAAGTTTTATTTAAAAAAGGCTAAAATAAAAACTTAACTAAAAACAACACTCCATCTGTTTTAGTAAAAAATACTTTAGACATCCATTACATAAAATATATAATTTAAATATTTATTTTATAATTAAACTTAAAATTAGTCATAAATCTTATAAGAATTCGTTTAACCGGAGAAATTAAATTATGGGTCATTCATGTTACGTTATTCATGAGATCAATCAATCAAATAAAATTATTTAATTAAATTTTTTATCTGTAATTATTAATTTTATCCGGGGTATTAAACCTGGTTTAATTTTTGTTTTAATTTGAGATAATGGGCTTAAATTTTAATCAAAAGTATTATACATGTGTAAATATATTGTAATTCGTACTTGTTGTTACCCTTTCATCCTCACATTTATATATATAAAATAATAAAATATATATATTCTATTTAATTTTTTTTTACGTAGGTATATATTACTTCCCTTTATTGAATTATTAACCATTATTTGTTTTTTTATGTTATTAATTATTATAATATCATTATTATTCTATATTATATACTTCGCCTTTATTTACTAACCTTTATTATTTATTTTCGATTTGTATTATTAATAATACTATTAATTAAGGTAATTGAAAATAAATAAAAATTAGATAAATAAAAACCAAATATTAAAATATAAACCCATGTTTTATAAACAGTCCATTATACAAATTAAAACCTAAAATACTAACAGCCCATAATGCATGAAAATAAACAAAAGCCCAAAATAAAATAATTACACTTAGCTCACTAAGCCCAACCGAGCAACCCATTACAACCTAAAACCCTAACACTCTTTTATGTCTAATACAGTACATCGTGAGTCGTTGGATCTGAAGTTTGATCCAACGGCCGAGATCGAAGAAGGAGAATCTTCCAGACTTTGACATGCGCCCACGCGCGGCGCGGCGCGCCAACCATTCATCTGCCTCACGCGCGCGTTGCACGCACACGCGTCTCTTCGATTCCCCATAATGACCGTTCGAATCCCGACCCCTCTTTAACCCTTTTGATCGTCATCCGACGTCCTTCTGACCGGTGATCCCGCCCTTGCAGATTCGAACATCTTGCACAAATGAACCGAAATGTCAAAACAAGAACACTGCAAATTATAAAAGAAGCGAACTAAAAATAGCAAATTGTAGAAATTCGCAAAGTTTTTTCAGTCGACCAAGGGACAAGATACAGAGCTCTACATGAATACATCTAAAAAGCGTACAAGGAGGATATGATTTTATTTTTCCCATTAGCATGTAATTAAAAATAAAGATATAAAAAGAATCCCCCATAATGATTGGTAACACCACCACCATTTAGAAAGAAAGCTTTTTTTTTTGAATAGAAAAAGGTAGCCTTTTTTCGAGTCTTGCTCTTACACATGCATGTCCAATAGATGAGTTAGTGTTTACCTTTTTTTTTTCTCTTCCCGAAACCATGGTCCTGATGACAGCAACAAGTCAATGACTTTTTGTGTCAACAATGGTGAGCTGAAGGTCAGGACGATTCTCTCTTTTCCTCCTCAAACCGCACCAACGATAAGCCTTCAAATCGTCCGGTGAAGATTTCGAGTGGTGAGCCTTGGTTGCAAGTCGAGAAAGGAGGTTCTTTTTGTTGTTTTTTCATCTTTTCGTTCGCGTTTTTGGGTTTATAAACAAGCTTTCCCTTTCGGTTTCGTAAAAGTGAGGATTTGAAAATAGGTTTTAAATCGGGTTTTTGAGAGAGGATAAAGAAGTCTTTTTTTAGTCATCGGCCACCGTGGACGGTGGTCGGAATCTAACTTCTGGGGCGATTATTCTTCATTTCTAGAGGAACCCAGAAGAACACCTTGAGTGTTCTTAATGTTTCTGGGTTCTCCAGAATGAAGGAGTTCTTCTCTCCCTTTCTTTTCGAATAATGTGGGAGGTGAAATGTTTAAAAAAAGTGTGTTTTATATTAGTCCTTCTAAGAAATGGGTTATTTCGGTTCATTAAACCCCTCCGCATCATGCTTTTTACCCTCCTGGTCCCTTTAACTTTGAAATAGTTTTTATTTTGGTCACTTTTTGATTTAATTATCCTTTCTTCTTGTTGGAGTAATTATTTTCCAATCCCTCTGCCCTTCTGAGTTCTCTTCCAGGTCCTTCCTCGTTTTGAAATGACGTTGTGAGGGTCTGGATGTTTGAAGATCATTTCAATTCGGCCCTTTTTAGGGTTTTTTTTTGGTTTATTTCCATTAGAGTCCTCGTTTTCTCCTTTCCCTCTTAATTTGGTTACTGTTTTTCAAAAAAAAAAAATAGTCCCTTATTTCAAATCCCTCACCTTTTTTTACTACTGTTTTAAGCTCAAATTTTCGGTTTCTATTTTAATTTGGTCCTTTTCAAGTTTTGTAATATTTGAGTCTTTACTTAATTCATTTTATTACATGCATTCTATTATTATCTTTGTTTAATTTATTTGCTTATATTATCTTGTTCATCTTTTTATTTGTACGTATTTATTTATTTGCTTTCACATAATTTTGTATTTATTTATGCATCATATGAATTGAAAATACAATCAATATCTTAATTAATCAATTAATTACCTCGGTCGTAGCGGGTCCGCCTTCAACCGTAGTGTTGGCGGTGTATGCGTCTACCTTCGAGCAAAGAGGCGCTAAAATACACCTGAATTTTTAAATAAATAATCGATTTAAGACCACTTCAAATCGAAAATTCCAAAATTTAATTAAGTGATAATTTTTATTAAAGGTATTAATTTTTGGGTGGTCCAAAATGTCATCCTCGTTTTAATCGTAACCGATTCCTGATCCTTTTTAATTTTGAATCTCTGATTTTACGATATCCGATCGACCGAAAATGACCGATAGCGACTCCACGTTTCTAATCGTTTTTTTATTAATCCCCTTAATAATTCTCAAAATTCCCCAAATTTTTAAAATAATAATTTACGACTTTCTACCTTTTCCAAGTAAAACCCTTTTAAAATTAAAATTTCATTTTTTAGCAAACTTTTACCGCGCCTAAGTTTTAAAGAAAGGGTTGCTACATTATCTCATATTTTTTTATCAAATGAATCTTCACTAATAGTTATCGTAAATTAATTATAAAAATATCTTTTATCAAGTGAAGATTCTCTTATTAAAAAGATAAAATAAAAAAATAATTAAATAAATTTATTTAATTAATTAGTTTTATAAATGACATAATAGAAATAATTGATGATATATTTATTGTCTAATTGATATAACAAATTATATATATTTGATTTTTTATAAAGTTTCATTTAAAAAAATAAAAAAATATTATACTAACTAACAAGTTATATATATTAAACTGCTCTTAATTTAATATTTTATTTTGAAATAAAATACTTTTTTATAAATAAAAATTATTAATCAATTGATAATAATTAACCTAAAATGCAAAATAACATAACATAAAAACTACTATATTATATAATTTTATACACTTATTTTTTATTATCATCTCATTTATAAAATTACCCTATTCCCTAGCGATTCGCGGCTATTGCTGCCGCTGCTATTTGAAACTACCTCTCCCTGTTTCTTTGCTAAACCATTAAAGTTTTCCCCTTTCTTGTTTACAGTTTGTGTGTAAAGTTACTGGAAGGATTGGTGTAGAAATCTGGGCACACAGTTGCCAAAACTACCTTGTTCTTAGAATTACTCGTTAAAGGATGATTCTGCAAATCCAACTACTAAATCTTGTCCTGGATGAAGCTGTAGAGTTTCTTGTAGGTCCTTTCCTCCTAAGCATGCTTGTTGCCTGTTGGTATGGTTGAATCCATCAGTCCAGCTTTCACCCAAATCCAAGTATCATAGGTTCAATGCAAGTATTTCCTCGCAGATATTATTAATTATTTTTCCCTGTCTCCTTGCTCCACCTCTTCTAAGGATTCTTCTGTGTCTACCATCCATTCTCTCATTGCTTCTTTGTCTGTCCAGTATAAATCAAAACAACTGTCCTCTTAAATTGAAAAGTGCATTTTTGCTTCCTTTAATTATCTTCAAAAGCACTTTGGGAAACAGATCCTGGAACTCTGGTCTTCCTATCTACTTCCCATGTTCAATGGAAAACAATGGCTGTACCTGTACCTGTATGGATAAAATCTCTAAACGTGTAATCTGCTGGCAGAATTGAAGTTAGTTCATGGAAAAATTTTGCTGTCAGGAGTTAGGAGTTAGTATGGGCACGGCGGTTATGCTTGTGTCACCTACTGATGGCACAGATGAGACTGCCAATCCCTTGCTTCAAAATGGTAACATGGCAGTTCTTTGCTGGTCAAGGAAACAATGAATTGAAGTGGAAGCACCGGAAACAGAAGCCGAGCAGGGGGTTTGCTTTATTTGCAGGGAGTGTCCTTTAAGAGAATTGTAGGCACCGGCGACACAAGAAAATTCTAGTGAAGTCTGTATTTAATTGCTCTCTTAGCAAAATTAAATTAATTTTTTTATCAAATCGAATATAGACCAATTATCGACCTTTATAACAATCTATTAATCTAGTAAACTGGGATCCTATATTTTTAAAATAATATAAAAATTCAAATTATAACATTATAAAAAAAATGGTATTGAGAGATTGACCCATTAAACCTCTATAAACTAGGGGTGTTTAAAATTATCCAGCTCGATTAATCAGACTCGACGACCTGATGACTCGAAACAAAAATAACAAGTAATTCTTCAAAAAATTATTTAATAGAATCGGGACACGAATAAAATTTTTATAACCGAAAAAACCGAATACCCGATAATAAACACCCCGCTACAAACAATTAATTTAACAGTTTTTTTCATATTTTATTTTATTGAATGAGCTGAGCTCCACCATAAGAAATCCATGCACCGCCTTTGATGATGATATAATTATTACTAATGATGCGGGCTGTATGCGATGCCGTCCGCAAACGTAGCAAACTTGCTCTTAAATGATACTCCACATGCTAAAATTACTTTCTAATTATTTATTGTTATTATTATTAAAATAAATAAATAATCCTACTGCTAATTGTCAGTTTTCCCAGAAATTCAGACCTTCTAGACAGAAAACAAATTTAAATATTTATAAATCTTGAAGATCACAAAGGTTCATCGGAATACGATATTGAATCGAGAATCGATCTATTAAATAAATCAAAAATTATACAAAATTTTAATTAATATTCTAAAATTAGATGAATTTTGGAATAAGC
This sequence comes from Abelmoschus esculentus, assembly GCA_035048815.1. NCBI lineage: Eukaryota > Viridiplantae > Streptophyta > Magnoliopsida > Malvales > Malvaceae > Abelmoschus > Abelmoschus esculentus. The sequence continues at coordinate 10,288,675 of JAUCBN010000007.1, read as the reverse complement.
TTCTTCTTCAAGATAAATTTTGGAACAATCAATTTCATCACGAGGATTCTTTTTTTTTTCAGGAAAAAGGAACAATTCAACAATCTTGACGCGAATCTCTTCTTTTCTGAAAGCTAAACTGAAATTTCCAGGTAGGAAAATGGTGAAATATATTTAATTTAATTTAAATTCGATTAAAAAAGAGAAAGAAATGAAACTTTCAGACTTTGATTATCTTCGCCGCTTTAACCACCGGATTCTCCCTCGCGATCGCTTCTCGCCCCACCGCCTTGTAATCATAGCTGCAATCGTGTCGGTCAGAATACCGATGATCCGCGCAGAAAAGCTCCCCGCATCGACACCTGAACCCAGTCAACCCGACCCGCTTCTTGCATCCGGAACAACGGTTCACCACCTTCTTCTCCGTACCCGGCGCACGCGAAGAAACCGTCGTTATAGACGGAGAACAATCGGATCGCTTGTTTACCGAACGGGAAGGAGTAGATCTCGACGATTGGGAACTGGAACCAGCACCGGCGGCTGTGTTTGTTGTTGTCGTGGCGGTGAAGCAGTTTTGACACATGTTGTTGGTTGCCGGATTACCTATAACACCGCAATTGTTGACACACAGCGTCATGGTTTCTGGTACCTTGAACTCTGTTTCTTCTTTCTCCGTCCTCTGGGCCATTGATTTTTCTTCTCTCACGAAGGAAACCGATAATCGAAGGAAATAAATACCAAGAAAGAGGGGAAAGGAAAACAGAAAAAACGGAGAGAGTTCGGGGCTTTGGGTTTGGAGGAGAAATGGGGGATTTGAAGGGATTGAGAGGTGGGTAATGGCGATGGGATTTCGTCCTCACACTTTGTACTCTTTTATATAGACACATTTATTTATTTTATTATTATTCTGATATTCAGAATTTTATTCCTAATTTAAATTATACGAGTCGTACAATTAATTTTAATAAATAAAATTCTAAACGATTTGAATCTAAAATTTTTTATACAAAAATAAATTATTTACTATTTAAACTAATTTTTATTGATGTTAAAATTTGAATTCGACATTTAATATTTTATCCCGTTAAGTTAAATAATAATTTTAAAGATATTTATTTGATAATTGTATGAATTATTATATTCGAAATTGAGTCGAATCGTTAGGGCATTAGTGACGCATTACGATTAGTTCCTCGTCATTGCCGATATCCTTGTGAACTGCGCTTACGCGTCTTTTACTCCTTCATTCGTCAACCGCGCACCATCAAAAATAAAAATAATATAAAAGTCGTACACTTTTCCTGCAGGGTTAATTGCAAGAAAGTCCTCAAACAATGAGTCAAATCTATATATTGGTTTTAGATTTCAAATATTTTAAATTTTGTCCTTAAGATATGTGTCGACTCGATACGCATGTGCATACCAAATGATATGTTTGGATCTGGCGTGTTTAGAAAACAGCCTACTGGAAGTTTTGTTGGTATTATTTTTCTCTACACATTAATACAAGTTATTCGAGCGGTAAATATATGTCTATTTAAAATTTTATTCATATATTTTTTAAATTAAAAATAGAGATTATTCCAAGGACGGAGAGTCGAGATTTAAAGTTAAGAGAAAAAATTATAAATGATTGAAAATGAGGGTGAATTCATAAATATTTTTTTTTATAAAAAAACTCTTTGGAGGTGGAAGCGATCGTCTCATCCCATTTAGCTCCGTCCTTGGACTGTTCTTACGGACAATTAATCTTAAGACCTACAAAGGAGAGGGAAAGTGAGTGCTCATCCTGAGTTTAGAACCTGATTTAGTGAATGATGGACATAGGTGGGAAAAGTTATCATGCTGAGATATTAATTCGTACAAAACAAGTGAAAGATCAAAGTTAGTTGAATTACAAAATATAGGGATTAAAACGTAATTTATCCCTCATTGTATCTCGTTCTATATTTTTCACATTGAATAAAAACTGAAAAGATGAAAAATTATAGGGACGGAAATGGAATTTTTGAAGAATATGACTTACTAAAATAACATAAATATCCCAGGCCCAATCAGAATAAAAATCAAATCAAGGTAAGTTTGGAAGTTGGCGTTTCAACTTTTGCAATTTGTCTCAAGTAGAGCAGCTTTATCCCACCCATGGTCCGTCAACTTGATCATTGATCGCAAAAAAGATAAAATCTCAACCGTTCATTTTTTAACTTATAATTTCAAATACTCTAATTATAATCAAAATTTATATCAACACTGACCGATACTTCTTTTAATAAAGATCTTTAAATTTAAATTCATAATTTTAAAATCTTAAAATATAACTCATATCCCTAAATTCCAACTTTTATGTTCTAAACTATCGAGTACAACATAAACCTATTTTAAGTGTGGCTACTCTTCTTTTGGTGAGTTGCCTTCGGATTGATTCTTTGGCTGTTGCATGTGATAAACATGGTCTTGTCTTGTGTCGTATGACCTATTTCTTATTTGGATTAAAGTCTTTTTTAATTGCTGTTCCACAGTCTTAAATTTTTGTCATTTTCTCTCTTCAGTTCCACATTCTGCTGGTCGTCCTTTAGAAGATACCGATTCTCCAACCATCTGTGTAACGGTCTGTTTCCTCTCTCTTCGCATTTATGTGGAAACCCCCCGCATCAAATACTGCTTTGTCTCTTCTTATTGCTCAAGGTTGCGAACAAAGCTTCTGCTCGCATTGCTTGGGGTTCCCAGAGGTATACCAGATGCATCTACGCACCACCTTCATATAATGGACTGATTGCTTCAAAGAGCGGGGGGAAATCTGAACACCTGGAGACATGTCTTAGAATATGTAATACAAGTGGCAAACGGGTTGTTCTATAAGAAAACATTCTGCGACCTCGGGCATTGGCTTGTACATAATTTTTATTTCAAAATTTTAATGAAACATTTTATTGCACATAATTATGAAAGAAATGAGAATTTGATCCAAAAACAGTATATCTTGCATTTGACTTGAGTGTCAGAATCCAAAACAACAGTATATCTTGTTTGTATATTTATTCCACAAAAAATTCAACGGGTAAAACTAGTATTTTTCACAATATTACATATACAGCATCATCAGGCACACAATAACCTGGACTACGCTGGCTATATCATGAAAATCTCTACTCTACCACCTCTGACAGCTTAGCATGACCCTATATATAAGTATATAAGTATATGGTACAGTTTCGAGTGTTACGGATTAGAGGGGACACATTGAGCAATAAACACTGCCACCCCGAATAATAGATTATTCAAACAAATCGCCATCACTCAACAAACATTTATCCATCAATCAGAATCGTCACCCCAGACTTCTTTAAATACTAAATGCAGTTTATTGCAATATAACCCCAGAGCAGGCCCCAATGAGTACAACCTCTGGTTTCGCCATTCCACAATCCTGGATTCACGGTTTTAAAAGACATGTTTTCAGTCATGCAACCGTACTCAAAACAATGGAATGTGTCGTATATTTACCTTTTTCAGACGGAGTGCAACACTAGAAACCGAAGAAGGGTTTTTCATTAAAAGCTGCATATAGGTCCTTGCATTATTTAGATATCCTGCATGCATGGAAATGTATGGGAATCAATAGAAACGTCTAGGAGACAAAAAAAGGTGTTTTCCGGATAAAAATTGGAGGTTTCCCAACGACTATCAGAGGTATTGTGAGGGGATTAGAACAATAAAAATGATAGAACTCACATTGTAGTAGGTATTGTGAATATTCACCTAATGTGCAAGTCACTGAGAAAGTCCGACAACCTGAGAACACCCTCAACATTGTAAGAAAGAATGAATCGAAGCAAACATAACAGATGAGAAGATTTTCCCATATAAATAAAAGAGAAAGAACAAAGCACCTAATATTCTTAGCTATGACAGTGTTCCCATCTTCTGCTCCAAGATGGCGTAGAGCAACTTCCTCCAACCTTCCATCTCGATATGCATGCTACAAATACATAACATCAATGAAAATACAATAGAAAAAGTTTTGAATGTAATGAAACCACAACACAAGAATACAAAGAAGCAAGTCTAGTATTCAAATAGAAAATCTCCGATCAGATATCTTTATCCAGAACATATCGGCTAACATAGGAAAAAGTATTTGATTTTTCAAGATGTCAATATCCCCACACAGTCTCAAATTAGTGTAAACCGTGAATAAAATTAATTTAGACTCTAATAAGTGATCTAGATTTCAATACTAATTAACGATGTTTTAAGTCTAAACAAGAGTCTCGGTTAAAAAAGGTAGCAGCCTAAAGAAACACCAATGCTACCACATTTCCATGATTCCAGTAAAATGGAGCACATCCAATTTTAGGAACTTAATAGCGAAAACCCTCCTCATTGCTTGAGGAGTCACTTGATGCATAATCTAGATGCATTAAAAACAAGGTCATCTCCAGAGACATCCTTTCCAAATCTTCAGCATCAAAAATATTCATTTCATCTTCTTCAATTCAGTGCTCGAAGACATCGAAAATTGTGTCCAAATCTATAACATTGGATCTGCGAGGAGGTGGCCTGAGGTATTTCCATGCACTAAAATATAAATGAGATAATACACTAAAATTGATTTTGGGTATCTACACAAAAATCACCGGATCCTACATTGCCAAGGAAGTAACACTGAAACAAGATGCCGGAACCCCACCCCTACACCCCGGCACGAAAAGAAAACAAAACGCATGAGAGAGGAACTAATGGCAGTAGCACACATACAACAGAAAGAAGAAATACGAGATAAATAAAATATATGAATCCCAACACAAAACTGGAAGCGAAAAAAGATGATTTCAAAAGCAGCACCGTTAACAGAGTGGATAAATTTTTGGTACAAAGGCATTGTAGATATAGTTTTTCTTATTGGCTTTTCTGGATCTTTTTTTTAATGTTCTTTGATTATCAAATGTAAACTTTTCAGAATGATTATCAATTAAAACAAAAGTCAACTTAGAGCCAGGGAAAACAAAATCTTAAAGCATTGTGCGATTTGCTAGTGAACTCGTGATTTGTGTATCTGTTGCAAAGGGGAGAGAGAGAGAGAAAGCAGGAATGAAGCCATATAAACAAACCAAAATGCCTCTAAATTCAAACTGTCCTTAAATTCATATTAGGTGAATTACAATCTTTCCTTGCATCCCCTTGGTCAAAATCTCGATCATGATTAATCATCTTTGCCTTCGCAAATAGTTTTGCCCAAATCATCCACTGCTCTCATACTTGTTCCTCATACCAAATATCAATAGCAGCTTAATTCAAGGAAATCATGATCAAAGCTTGTGGGGTCAAATGTTGTTGAGACAAAAACAAATTTCCATTCCTACACTAACCTCTTCAGATAATTGTTTCATATCCTGATAGAGATTTGGCTAAGAAACTGCTCAAAGATTGAGCAACCATAGTGACACAACAAGGGAAGAATAGCAATAAACACAGAAAAGCGCAAAATATAGATTAATAACATAAAATCACATTAAAATTCTTATAGTAGTTGATACTTGAAAGGATATGAAAGGATGTAAATTTGGAAATACTAAGAAACGGAAATTCTCCATTTCAAAAGGCTGAATAAATAGGCAATTATTACCTTGTAGAAACAACTAGTCCCAAAAGGGCAGTTCCCATTACCAAAATTGAAGTGCTTGCAGTCTATTGACCTGAAGATAAAAACAACAATATAAACAATGAATTTAATGATCAGAAAACATTGGAGCCGCAGTAGCCTTACCTCAGTTTTGCCTTGTAGCTATCAACAATTTCCAGCTTTTCTTCTGGAGTGCTATACCAAATCACGCTCGGAATGACAAAATATGATAGCTTGCGACAGATTGGACACGCCCTTAATGCAGTATTGACGTCCATTCCAGATGACGGGGAACTGCTGCGCCAATTTCTAATACAGGATATGCAAAATGGATGATCACATTCTGAGAGCAACCCAAACTTCCGTTCAGCTGTTGTGGGCTTTGAGAGAACTCGATCCAGGCACACACTGCATTCTATATCTTGACTATATTTCAATGCCTCAAGGTGCTTTTGCTTTTTCTCACACATTTTTATATGTTCCTCCCTTTCTTCAGGTCTGAAAGGATGCAAACAATGTTTCCCACAGGTGGAACACAAGTCTCCATGAATGTGAGGGCATTTTTCTCCACGGGGGCAATTACCAGCTGCAGCAAATGAGCATATGGAACGATCAGCTAGATTACCACTTATAGGCTCCAAAACATCACTGTCATCAAGTAAATCTTGATGCTCAAATTCCAAATTCCAGGCGTTTCTGGTGGGAAGAAGGAACCCTCCATTGGAACCAGGAAACTCTGCTGAAGTAGCTGAAAGTACAGCAGTACCACAAAATGCACTCGTTGAAGGACCTAGAGGAACAGAACCTGATACCCGAAATTGCTGAGGCTCTGTGGACGAAGATGATGCAATTAAATCCAAGTGAGAAGCCTTAACGTGTTCATATCTACACTTACTACCGTATGAACAGATTCCTTTCTGATAGTATGTGCAAATCTGCAATGACAAAGAAGAAACAATAAAGGTAAAACAAAAGAGGACCAGCAGCAAGTAAAAGGAAAAAAGAAAGGTCAAAGAGCATTTCCTACATTATTTGGTGGATCCTTCCAGTCATGGGAAAACTCACAATTCTCCCCTTTGAAGCATGCTCCATGAGCAAAGAACTTACAAAGAACCCTGAAACATAACAAAAAAACAATAATCAAGAATTCAAGAAAACTAGTAATTTCAATACATATATATTCCAACATCCAACTAAACAGTTGTTTATTCGGCTTCATCCATACACCAATTTCATTCAAAATTACAGAAAAACCAGTAATATTAACGCGCAGAACATGCTCATAATCATAAAAGAATCATGGAATGGAGAAGTAATCGTCGCAATCAACATCAGATACACAAAAACGAAAATTGAAAGCATCATCGCAATCATCGCCAAATACCCAAAAAAGACCCGAATTACGATTAAAAAAAAGGGGGAAACTAGTTGAAATTGAAACGGAAAATTGATAATCGCGGGATTGATCGAAGAATTGTTCACCTCTTCGTCTTCGACATGGACGAAACAGCGAATGGAGAAGGATTGAGAGAAATGAAAGAAGCCAAAGGATTTTAATTCGATTTGTTTAATTTATTTGTTGCAAAAAATATCAGGAGTTGGAATGATAGGTGAGGAAAGAGGGAGGGGAAGCGAAATTGAAGCCCCAAACACAACATTTAGATTAACGTAGCAGCCTAGGGTTTTTCTTTTGGGTCTCGTATAGAAAGGGCCCATAGATGTTGGCATAATTACAGGAATGGTCCCTTGTGGATTCCTTTTTATGATTCAAGGCGTAATTGCAGTGAGCAAACGATTAAAATATTAATTAAGCTTTTATTTCTGAATTAAATATAACATTAATTAAGGTTTAAGAAATGAAAATATTTATTATTCATTAATATTTAGATTTATTAATTAATTTATTAATTAAGATTATTCATTTTAACATTTTATTTCAAATATATATAGTTTTGAAATTTAATATAAAAATATAAAATTTTTATTTAATAAAAACTAATATTTAAAAATAATATTTTTAAAATAACTTATTCTTGAATTTTAACTTAAAAACTAACCTAAGTTTTTAATATAAATAGTTCGACTCTTTTTTTTTCTTAGATCTTAACATGTTTAGTTAGACGGAGACAGAACTATTAGCTTCTTAAAAGAAATTGTTGCCCTCAATTGAAAAGAAATATTTTTTATGAATTTATCCTCACGTTTTAAAATTTATATTTTACCTTATCTTAAAATCCTAGTCCCGTCATTACAACTAATTAAATCGGGTCATGACCTCAGCGCTACACCGACATTAACCGCCTTCAATGTGGCTTGATACGAGTTTTATTTATTAATTTGCGCATGCAAATACAATATATAAATTTATATCAAAGTTAAATAACTTGAACTCGATGCGACACGCTTAATGTTTTCGTATTTATTCAAGGAAAGATACGCGAGAAAGAAACTAGTCCAATTCAACATGGAAGAAGAAGACTAAGGTCTCAGTCGGATCCTGGTTCATTGTCCTCGTCCAGATCGATACCGACCGCACCATGACCGGTCGGACCGAAAGCCTTGATATGATCTTTCAAAGATCTCTTGTGCTTGAAATCCGACCCGCAACTACAGTACCAAATCTTGCCACAGTTCTTCTCGTGGGTTCTCCAATCGCCTTTCACCGCGAAAGCCTTGTCGCATTTTCGGCACACGAAGGGCTTGATCCCATGTTTTCGCTTGTAGTGCGTTTGCAACGTTTTGAAGTCCTTGAGTGGCCTGGTTCCGGGGTGGTCGATGTTGTGCGTGCAACCCGGTGCACAGCAATAGCACGGCAGCTTTAGCATGGCCGACGGTTGGGCTCCTCTGAGTGACTCGGGTCCTTTCCGGTATTGCGATCCATGCCCCCACATATGCATCTGCATAGTACATACATACATTCATGTATGCATTTTTCATGTATGATGATGATGAGGTTGAGAGATTTAAGATGCAAGGCATATTAATCAAATATCATACACATATGCATGCATGCATGTATGTATGAAGTCAAAAATCTATGATGGAGTTGAGAGGTATGGGATGAAAACATATGAACCAAGCACTTAGAGTGTAAGGGAACAAAAAAAATCATTCTCCTTTGAATTCCCTCTTAAACATAGGAATTTAATGCACTGACATAAGAAGGAACAAAAATAAACAACGGAACATGAACCCTAAATTATCTTCATAAATCGTATTTTAAGATAAAAACATTTTCCTGAACAGTTATAAAAATCTATATATAAATTCTTTATCTGATTTATTCTTAAACAATATCGAATTCCATTATCACAAACTATTAACAAAAAATCATACAATATTGTCAATGAATCACGAGACATTATTCGAATCGAAACAAATCCTTGGTTGCATGTAACATTTCCATGGAAAATGACATTCTAAAGTAGATTTTCACCCTTGTAATGGAAGTAACAATGCAGTAATGTATTCTTCAAAACCTCAACAATTTACTTAACACAAGGCCATGATCACTATTAAGACCACTGGCTAGTAGTTCTCAAAATGTTCAATTAATGTGACATCCATTATATTTAGAACATGAATGTTGCGTAAAATTATTCATTATCAGTGCATGGACCATTAACTCGTAATATAAACGCATGATGTATAAGAAGCATTACAGAAAGAGTAAATACCATCTACCTCTTTATTATGTATCATTTCATGTTTTCTTTAATTTTTTTTAAAAAATTAAATTTTAAACCCTAACATTTATTTTTTATATCTTAAACCCTACGCTCTAAAACACACCTTACCCCTAATTCCTTAAACTCTAACCACAACCCTAACCTTAAACCCTAAACCTTCTAATTTAAAGTAGAGGCACAAATGGATGCATGGGAAAGAGGTAGACGATTTGCATCCTTATAGAAACCCCTAAATCATATACGGAGTGATATGTTATAGAACTTCTTTTAGTGTATACTGGTTTAGAATCGTTGGATGAGTAAAAACGGATAGTTGAGATTAAAGTTAGAAAATGAATTATCTTCAATTTAAAAATAATCCATTCATCAAACTCAGTCAATCCAACAATCTAAAATCAGTATAAAACTAATCCTTTAACTCATAAATTTATGCATTGCTTGGCTGAAAAAGAAATATATGTAAGGGTGTCTGCAGATGCATGTATGTGCATCAGTATCTAAGAGTTAAAACCCTAAGCATAACAATTATAATGATCAAAAGGCTAATTGTCAACAATTTGGGGGGATTTAGCACTAGATATGGCCATCTTAATTGTAATTAAGCACTAATCAGAGTCCTCTAAATTCTAGTGCACAAACTGTGTCAGATTCTACTATTGCCTGTGATCTGTCTGGTGCAAAAGCCTCTGAATCCAGAGTGTTCCTTTTTAAAAGACACAAGACATAAAGTATAACTATATGTACATATATATTACTGTATCAAACAGTTCTCTAAAGCAATGCAGCAATCAAAAGACCCCAATTGATACCAGTCTGAAACCCTGAAAAAAATCTCACCAGCCTTGCAATATTTCACATGACGTTTAGCACACTCTCCGAAGCTCCAAGGAGAACAAGGAACATCTTCAAATACAGTAAATACACACACACATATATACATATAGGCTATTTAAAAAAGCAAAAAAAGAAACACCCAAAGAGGCTGATAGATATGAAGCTAAACCATAACCATGTTTCTTCATGCAATGAGGCAGATTAAGGGTTTTACCTGCAAGTTGTTGTACCTATTAAACGTTTTGCTGCAAAGGGGACATGAGAACTGAGTAGGTCCAAAGAGAATTTGGGAAGGCGTAGGGATCCAAAACTGTCCCTTGCTTAAAGGGTTCTCTGCAACTCCAGCATCACTACTACTAATTGGATTCCATTCCAATCTGTCTGCTGCCAAATTTGCACAAGGGTTTGCACTTGCACTTGCCCTAGACCTCAGATCAGAACAAGGGTTAGGTAAACCTATGTGTAGGTCTACAGTTACACCACCACCACCACCGTCGTCATCCTCATCGCCATTCGAAAACAAGCACTCTTCAAGAGAACCATTGCTTGAGGATTCATGGTGTTGGTTCCATGTGGAAGCTGGTAGATAATTGATGAGAGGGAGAGCTTGGTTTTGAGGGATTTGAGGTTGGAATGATGATCTATTGAAGATTGTATTGTTTGTGTGAGGTTGGGGAGAAGGGTTTGGTTGATTTGGAGTTAGGGGGATGAAGTTGAAGCAAGGATCTGTCATGATTTTTCAAAAGATTTGGATGAAAAAGGCTGGAAAAAGAAGGGAAAAGGAAGAAGAGATATATACAAATTTAACTAGAACTTGCTTGTACTTGGCAACAGGAATGGTAAGACGCATATTTATACAGATAGATACATGCATTTCATATTTTGTTTTGACACTTATCCAATAATTACATTAGGTCTAGATTGCAACGAAGATGGAGTGTTGCATTCTAAAAGAATATATATATATATATATATAAAAAAGTTATTTTAAAGGGTTTTTTATCAGTCAAATTTAAACTTGAGACTTTATGTACCTAGTAATTATCTGATATACTAGCGGTAAAAAATATTCTACAACTAGGTTTATTTTAGAAATAAATCGTTTGCTCCCTAACCATGTCTCTTTTGATGTGAGTTTAGGGTTCAAGATTATAATTTAATGTTAGAGTTTAAGAAATTAGGTGTATGATGTATTTTTTGATATAAGATTTTGGATTTAGAGTGTGAAAATTAAGGTTATGATTTAAAATTTAGAGTTTATGATTCTAAATTTTAGGTTTAAAGATTTATAATTTAAGGTTCATGTCTAAAAATTAAATTTATTATTAAGATTTAATTTTAAAATTAAAATCTCTAAATTCAGAATATTTAACTTTATAACAAAATCATAAACCTTAAAATGAATCTATTTTTGGAAACTTTTTCTTTCTTCCATTTAACCCAACAAGATTAATGTACATATTCCTAGTCTAATTACATTGGACCCTACACTTGTTTCTCCACCCACAGCAAGACAAAGTCATGATGATTTGATTGTTAGTAAACGATTTAATTTTGTTCTGACAGACTTAAATAGTGTTAAAAAAATGGTGGCTCTGGATATTTTTGTCTAATTGTAAGAGATACTGAAAATGCAATTAAACCGTGATACTTGGTGGGGGCAGGCTTAGTTGTAAAGATTTCAAAACTGATAGAGGTTTGGAAAGGAAAACAGTTAAAACAAGAAAGTTGGGTATGTCTTAATTTCAATGAAAGTTGATGTTAGGATTAAGGATGATTAAATTACTTAAAACCCGGCGAGTTTTGATGTATTTTAAAAAAAATAATATTTTATAAAAATTAATATACTTTTTTTAAATATGAAAAATAATTTAAATGTAACTTTACTTATGATTGAGTGATTTAAATATAATATTTATTAATTGGGTGATCCAAATATAACCTTATTCATAATTAAGTGACCTAAACATAACTTTTAATAATTAAGTAAGATGAAAATATAACTTTATTTATAATTAAGTGACCTTCATTGTAATTTAACCTATTTATAATATAACTATTTTGATGAAAGAGATTGATTTACTGTGGTAATTCTTGTACAGTGAAAAAAAGGAAAGCAGGCCAAGTCATTGTAGGTGAAACCCAAAGTCCCTCTAAAGTCAATAAATTACCCCCTGCCACTTCAGGATGGGGGAAAAACAAGACTTCCTCTGTGCAGTCGGGTTCCAATAGAGACCGAGAGGGCGACAGTACTGGTTGTTCATTAACTCCCCTTGTCCCTGTTCCTGTTAAATAAATTAAACTCACACCACAGAATCACTTCAAACCTTTCATTTGTCCTTAATTTGAACAACAATTTAACTGTGTTTCATTATCAGATGTGGGAGTTATGTGGCAGGAGGGTAATAACTAATAATAATGCACCCAACTTAGAAACATAGGTATTAAATATGTGAAAATTTTGGAAAAAAAATATTATTTATAAGTGTAACAACTTAACAAACAACGAGCTGAGTCAAATAACAATTTTTTATCAAATACAAATTAAATATTATTTAAATCAACTCGCTCGATAAATACTCATACTCAAACCCAGATTATTTTTATAATCCCCGGGAGAATCTTACTACTTGAGTTTATCAAATTTTTTTAGTACTACTAGCGTTGTTAACTTTGGGCCAACCTTAGACTATTGGGCCTCGTTAATCATCAGCTACTGGGTCTTCATCATGTCGGTATAAAAATCACAATAAAATTATTGCATTCCAACTTAAACTTGAACATAAAGAAGAAGTATAATAGACTTTGAATATAAAATTTTTATCCTTTATTGATTTTTTTTTTGGAATTTTCAATTAAAAGTAATAAAATTATACACCAATATTTCATTTTTAGTTTATTTACTTTTTAAGGCATTGGTTTTAAAATCAATCGGTTTATACTTTTATATTATAGTTCAATCTTGACTTTACCTCAAATATAATAATTAAAATTTTTAATTTAAAATTATTTTTATTTTTGATTGAATAATTTTTAAGACGTCTATTTCAAAGTTAATGATTTTTTTCGTAATTTAATCTTAATTTTATTTCTAAATATACTAATTTAAAATTTTAATTTAATACCGAAAAAACATTTAAATATCTAACATACAATTCTTCATGGAACTCTCATGTGGTTTCTTTCGTTATATATAATCGTGGTTTGTTATTTAATTTTTTAAAAAGTTTTATACCAGAATCGTTTTTAAAATTAAATTTTAATTGAATGATTTATTTAAAGACAAAAAATCGTAATTAAATGAATGCTTATATTTGTGTAGGTTTACCACATTGACTATACTTGCTCTAAAAGAAAATCCATTTGCAAAACTCAACTTTGTATTGATATTATTTATAAAAAATATGATAAGAACAATTTTAAAATATAATTTAAAAAATATCATAATCGAATATCATTTAAAATCTTGAATTATCGTGACAACTTTATTTAAATAGATAAAATATTAAATTAATTATAATTAGTGTACCTATCTTATTGGAAATTAATGACACCTCGAGCATGAACAATGCTCGCAATGGCGTCCTGATTCTTCACAACTTGCATATTAAATAATGAAATGGGTCTCTTTCTCGGTTCTCACCCACCCTTAAACTCTAAAAAAATTAACATCATTACAATGAATTTACCGTCTGTGTAAGAGTTTGAATAAAAATTGTAAAAAAACATGTTCATACAAGTAACAGAGAACGTACAAAAATGTAAGAATATTATTTTCGAGCATTCAAACAAAACATGTTTTTATTTTAAAATTTTAAAATCGACGCACCTTAAAATTTCATACCTAAAACGATTTTATTTTAAACATTAATAATCACACCAAAATGATATTATTTTATTAATATCATCACGTTATTATCAAACTAACAGTTCAATTGTATATTTAAAGTGAAAACTAAAACATAGTGCTATAATTAAATAAAGTCATAAAGATAATTTTTACTCTTAACATTTATAATTTTTATCGTTTTGGCCCTTATTCTTTTTATTTTTGATAAGTTTAGCCCTTAACCTGTATCTTTTTTGACAAATAACTTATTTTTTAACTATCATGATAACTGAACCATTAAAAATTTAACGATGATGACATGTCATATGCATATGATAATATATTTTAAATGATATAGCATCCAACCTATTAAATATATATATATATATGAATATAATTTTATTACAAATGATCAAAGTGAAAATACGGGAGCAATGATATTCAATTGAGTGCTTTTGAGTTGGATTTGTGTGCTTGGATGTTGCTTGAGGTTCAATACTCCTTAATGCTGTTGAAAATACTTCATTTTATACCTTCTCATTGATTTCTAACCGTTGTGGTTGTTGGGAATGTAAATAAGGTCGTTGTGACTTCATCTACCATTCATAAATGCACTATGCAGCAGGAGGTATCGAAACACGGGTTACCTGTTTCGAAACAGACCAAAGTAGAAAGAGTCGTTGTGCATTTAATACAAGGGGTATCGAACCATGCTTCGATACCTTTACGAAGCTGTGATGTTGGGTATCGAATCATGTTTCGGTACAGGCTAACCACCAATCAAAAATTAACTGCCACCAACGGTCGACTCATTTAATGCTAAAATAGCCGTTAGGGTTTAAGGGATGTATCGATACTAGTATCGATACATGGAGTCATAATTTTAAATATTTTAAAATTTGTTAAAATACCTGAAATGGTTTCGATACGTGGTTCAAAACAAGTGTTGACAGTGATGAAAAGGTATCGAATCTTGTTTCGATACTTGTTTTTGATCTCAAGAACAAGGCTTTAAAAAACTAGGTGTATCGATACCTGTTCTTGGGGTATCGATACCCTCGTATGAAAAATACTTAGAATTTTATTTCAAAGTTCTTGGTTTGACTTAAAAGTAAATATTTGACTTAAATACTTAAAAATTTATTACAAGATAGTCCTTATAATTAATTGTTATATCAAAATCAAATATAGTTTCATAATATTTCATATATATATACATGTATTTGATAGGTTAGATGCCATATTATTTAAAATATATTATCATATACATATGACATGTCATCATTATTAGATTTTTAACGATTCAATTATCATGGTAGTTAAAAAATAAGTTATTTGTAAAATAGATATATGTTAAGTGCTAAATTTATAAAAAAAAAAAAAAAAGAGTCAAAACGTTAAAAGTTAAAATTATGTTCTACTCCTTAAATAAATTGATAGATTAATTGTATAATTAAGGTGGAGTTTATACAAAATATTTTTAACATGATTATTATTTGTTTATATATAAAAGCATGCACAAACTCTCTTCAGGTTCAGGCTCAGCTCTCCGCTTAGAGAAAATGGCTCAACATTGTTCCACCACGAAGGTTATTGAAGATGGCGGCGGATCTCCGCCGTCAGGAACGGTACCGACAACCGCTATCCCCACCACTTTCCTCGACACTTTGTGGCTTGCCCGTTATCTTACTCAACGCCTTTACTCCTATGAATTCCCACACCCAACTTCCCATTTCATGCAAAACGCTCTTCCTCGTCTTAAAAACTCCCTCTCCCTCACTCTACAAAGTTTCTTCCCTTTCGCAGGCAATCTCCGGTTGCCTCCACCGCCTCAGAGGCCTTATATTTTCTTCAGAGACGGCGATTCGATCCCTTTCGTCGTCACCGAATCCGACACTGACTTCAACCATCTAACGAGCGATCATGCACGGCATGCTCAGAATCTACAAGCTCTCGTCCCGAATCTGCTGCCGTCAACGAAGGAGTTTTCCGATGGAGACGATGCTCACAAACAGCTCCCTCTCATGGCCATCCGAGTCACAATCTTCCCAAACGTAGGGTTCTCTATCGGTATCGCTTTTTGTCACGTCGCGGCCGACGGCAAGGCGTTTACTCATTTCACCAAATCATGGGCGTCGGCTTGTAAATCACAAGGGGACTCGAGATTTCTAGACAATATTCCTCCGCCCTATCTTAACCGGGATTCCGTCCAAGATCCTCGACGGATTTCGTCCGTTTTCATCGAGCAATACCGCGAGCTCATCTCGAATTTCTCCGGCTACGTAATAAACCCTACCGACAAGGTACGAGTCACTTACAGAATCAACCGAGCCAACGTCGAGGTATTGAAAAGGTTGATCGGAACAAGAAACGATGAGGCGGAGGCCGCGGAGAAGCTGAGATTATCGACATTTGTGGTAACTTGTGCTTACGTTTGGGTTTGTTTGACGAGAGTAGAAGCCAGTGGATCACCGTCCGATGAGGATACGATCTGCAACTTCCTCTTCAGTGCCGATTTCAGACATCGCCTGAAACTTCCCCCGGAGTACTTCGGGAACTGTCTTCAACCCTGTATAACATCAGCCAAAATGTCCGAACTGGTCGGAGAGAATGGGATTCTGGTTGCCGCGAAGGCCATCGGAAGGGCTGTGACGGAGTTAGATAAAGGTGTGTTGACAGAAGCCGAGAAATGGATCCCGAGACTGAGGGAAGCGATCTCGTCGTCTAAACACAATGTGATTTCCGTCGGATCACCGAAACTGCTGGTCTACGAGACGGATTTCGGGTGGGGGCGACCGAGGAAAACCGAAGTTGCTCATATTAGTTCTTCCAGCGCCTTCTCCCTGGCTGAGAGTAGGGATCCTGAGTTAGGTGGTGTAGAAATCGGGTTTGCTCCGCCTCCAATTCAATTGCCCAAATTCAAAGCTGTTTTTGAGGAAGGACCGTTGAATTTCCACATCTCTTCGTAACCTAGTACTTCCTCGCCGATGCTTTTGCTGGACGGCTCACTCTATATTTTATCGTATTTGTCACTGTTTTCCGACACGACATACAGTTGGTCATCAGTTAAAGTCGTTGATTTCGTTCTCCTTAGCTCGTCTTGCCGGATGTACGTGAAAGAATAAATGTGTTTAAATTTATCTTTAAAAAAATATTTAAATGATATTTTTCCAAATGCCTTTGTGCGTTTGTTTCACTATGTTTATCTTTTTGTGTTCAAAAAAACACTTTTTTAGATCGTATAATTTTCTTGTGTGTTTTAAAGTTATTTTTTTTAAATTGTTTTAATAAAGGGACCAAAACCATAATTTAGCCACCCTCCCTTCCATAATTTTGAACGTCCGGAGATTAGCGGAGACATATTTGAATGAGTGCATGTAAAACCAAATAAATTATTTTAAAAATCTTTCATCAAACATATTTTATAGGTAGATGATAATAGACTCGTAATTAGGGGCGTAAATAAATATAATGTTCGACAAACCATTTGTATAACATTTATTAATGTTCGTTTATTAAACTAAATAAATGAGTATGAACAAAATTTTTATGTTCATTTAATAAATGAACAAACACGAATAAAAGTATAATTTAATAAGTTTTTGTTCACAAACAAATTCGTTTATAAGCTTGTTTTTAGATTTGTATATAAACTTGTTTATAAGTTTATTTATAGACTTGTTTAAAGGTCAAATTAAAATATTAAATGATTTAATTAAAAATATTCAAAAAATTATAATTTTAATATGACTTTCTAAAAAATTTTGGGGACACATTAGTTTTTTTTTTAATAATTAAAAAGTTTCTTATGGATTTTTCAAATTTGAGTGCCATAACCCCTTGGACCCTCTGCTCCTCTATCATTGTACATGAATGTATAAACTCATTTTACATGAACGTATAAAATAAAGTTTGCACGTATTCGTTTATTTTAAGCATTATGGATTAATTCATAATTATAAAATAAGGTTTAAATTTAAAATTTAAGATTAAAGATTTAAAATTCTACACAAATTGCACATCTATTCCTGATTTAGTATTTAAAATTTAAATACTAGGTTTACCTATGGAGACTATCTTATTACAGATGTAGTCCAACAACACTTAGAATAATCATAAAAATAATTTCCGACCGAGATCTCATAGGTATGTCTGTGTATATACAAAGAGAGATCTTCTTCTACAACTTTAAAGTTTTATTCTTTTTAGCTCGTTAATAAATAGACAGATGAGATTAACGGTAACAATTTAAAAAAAGTAAAGAAGTAATTAAATTTTACGTTATATAAGTGAATCTTAACTCATATATACTGCGCATGAACATGATAAAGATTCATGTGATGGTGCTTTGAACCAAACCATTGCCGTTTCTTTTATGGGGTGAGTGGTTGCCAACTTGCCATCATCCCACTTCCCCTAAACAAGAGACCATCATCATCCACATTACTTCCAATTTCGTCGAGGACTATACACAGAATTCAGTTGATTCATGCAGAAATGACAATGCATATGAAATGCACCACAGATTTCCCAACCATGAATCGAAATCATCATCCATCAAGGAGAAGGCAAAAACACAAGAAAAATTCAACAGAGTTGAAAGGTAGAGCACAGCAACCATGTTCATAGGACAAAAAAAATAAAGATATTGAAATAATAGCTTAAACTCAGTTTTTACATCATCAGAAGGAAATGCATTATAACTAATATTATCCCATAAAAATGCATCTTCTAATGAAATGCAGAACTTTAAATCATATAGAAATAACAATTACCTCGGTTGTTCTTCAGTGATCTTTCTTCACTGATCCAAGGAAAATAAATATTGAAGTAATAATGACATCAAAATGGTACATAAACAACAGGCGCTTGAGTGATTAGGATTAGACCCGGATGAGGATGAGGCTTCCTACACCATTTTTGCAGGAAATCTGCTGCAGCTGTAACAATAAAGGGTTAAAAAGAATTTCAAATAAAATTCCCATTCCACCTATTCTTTAGGCCACGCTTAGATTATCTGCCTTCACGACACCACAACTTCCCAGTGTTGTCTTTTTTTTCTCTACACTACACTACAAACCGATCAAGCTGCATTTGCTCAATCCATGCTCCTATAACAGAATCAATCTGGGAATTTGAACCATTAGAAGCCTCACCAGATGATGCACTGTGTGGGACATGAACTATCGGCTTCTCTTTCATCATCTTGGATTGGGGTTCCTTTACAAGAGACTGAACCCATGATAAGTTAGGCTCTTCAGTACCGTTACCAAGTTCATGTGATGATGATCGCCGTAATTGAGCCATTTCATCTGCACTAACTGACCAGTTCAACTTTCCATTAGGTGAACCCCACTTGGGCCAAGAAGAATTCACGGGGGATCCAACAATAGGTGCAGGATTGTTGGAACCAAGTTCCCTAGACCTAAGGAAGCCTAGCTGCTGTTGATGCTTCTCGTGCTGAGCATGTGCAGAAAGGCGAGCAGACATGGGGGAGATTGGCTCAGTAAGTCTTGGTG
Source organism: Abelmoschus esculentus (assembly GCA_035048815.1). Classification (NCBI taxonomy): domain Eukaryota; kingdom Viridiplantae; phylum Streptophyta; class Magnoliopsida; order Malvales; family Malvaceae; genus Abelmoschus; species Abelmoschus esculentus. The sequence continues at coordinate 10,269,202 of JAUCBN010000007.1, read as the reverse complement.
ACATTCTTCCAGGAGACCCAACACCGAAAGAAGCCTGTAACGATGGATGCTCAACATTTTTGTGCGCAAAAGCACTAGTATTGATAGGAGATAAATTGCTCTGTTGCTGTTGGAATTGATTAAGGAATGCTGATTTATGAGTTGGGGAAAATATAGCAGAAGCAACTTGCTGATCCGCATATCTAGGAGATGATGAGATTTCCACAGAAAATAGATCTTCATGGTTTGAAGGATTTAATGTTCTAGACCGACCAGAACGACTCACAGACATGGGACTGCTACAAGACTGGGAAAATCCGGGTAAATCATTGAGATTCTGTTCTTGGGAATCAAAATCTGGCCACATATCAAAGTCCCCAAGTGGGATGTCTCGGGCACTAAAGGAGGACCTCAGGCGACTTGATTGCAAGTTGCTTCCAGGGAGATGAAGGGTTGGAACATTTGGTAGAGGCCACGGTGCAGATGAATGCGAAAGCCCATTTGTAGATGGAGACATTGTTTGATTAAAGGGTGAAGGGGATATGCCAGATACCGATGACGGTGAACCAGGTAAAAGGCTCATAACAGCAGCCATGTCCATGACACTAGCAGCAGATGCAGCTTTGCGTGGAGAGGCAACAGCTGAGCCAGTTGAAACATACAGTGGACGGAGTTCTTCAGCTGTGTGGGCAAAAAAGCATACGCGCCTATCGCAACTTGTGCCATCCTTGCACATCCGAGTGCGGTATTGTGCTGGATGTAGCCAACATTCAAAAACTCCATGAGCATATTCACACATATCCCCACGTCTACAAGACCCTTTTTTGAAATCAGGGCAAGGGACACAGCTGTAGTGGTACTTACGAGGGTCCCTTCTCCGCGCATTCTCTCCTGGATGAACAAATGGACACTCTGTCCAGTCATGGGAGTATGCTCTTGAGCAAGGACGGATCTTGAATGAAAACATGCGGAACTCATCAGTTGCATAAATGCTGTTCTTGATATCAGGGAAAGATGGATCAACAGGGTACTCTTTCCTCTCTGTTGCAGAGTTAACAGGTATATCAATGAACTTTGAAGCCGTCGGTGAAGATGCTAGATTCAAAGAAGAGGGTGATGATCCAATTTCCGGTGATGAAGAAAGGGTCAGCGAGCCAGAAACATAGTTATCGATGGATACCCGTAAATTCTGCTTGCCAAAAAGGTCATCAGAAACACATCCTGAAAGAAGTTCTTTCAGAACACCTTTCATGCCTTGGAGCTTAGGATGTACCACAAGAACATCAGCAGGTCGACGACTGAAGGCATCTGAGCAATTTGGATCAGCACCAGCCGATAAAAGTAGATTAATAACATCAATGGCATGAAGGGATCCGCCAGAGGCAGCACAATGAAGGGCAGTACTTTTGTCTACACCACACGATTGGTTGACAGCAGCATGAGTCAATATAAGCTTGACAACATCAACGTTACCATAGGTAGCCGCAACCATTAACGGAGTTCTATGCTTTGCAACTGTTCGATTTGAACCCTTTTCACGACAATACCAAAGTCCGACCTCCTCTACTAAAGAAGCATCTTGCTCTATAGATTGTTTAATAACCTCAACATCATCGTTAGAAGCAAGCTCAAGTAAGCTAGAAAAGCAGTACTCAGTTTTCACAGTTAAGTGATCCATGTCTTTGGTGTTGGTTTCTGTTTCTCCGGTGGAGGCAGAACCCGGTTCAGATTTTGAATGCTCCGGACCGCCACACATATTTCGAATAGCTGGAAATTTATAGAGAAAGATTAAAGACAATGTGAAACTCTCTATTCATACTCACATTAGTAGCAACAAGAATCGTAAGTCTTCTGTGTCAGATGACAGATCTGGTGATAACTTGGAATAATCCATATAAATACTCGACATAATTAAGAAAGCCGACAATTCTTATTCTCAAGACAAAAAAAATACTCTTTTATCATGAATACGACTATGAAAAGACTATACTAGTATGGAAAAATTCTCTGAGAAAGAATAAAATGCAGACAAAGCAAGAAAAAGAACAAAAGGAATTTTTAGTGAATCTTTGCTACGGATTACAAATTCATCCATAATATAAACCATAATCCTTAAGCTTTTACGGTAGTGATGAAATTGAATCCACGGAATTTATTCAATATTTAAACCACTAGTGTTTTGCTCAATAAAGCATCAAAAAAGAACTTCGCCAAACAGGAAACCCATTTCTCAGAAGCTTCAGTTTTATAAGAAAAAACAAAGCAGCAGCAACAAAGGAGCTAGAATCTAAGCAAAATCAATCGATCGAAATGCAAATCAGATTATAACAAAGTAAAAATAAACTTACGAGCAAGAAAACCCAATCTGAAGCTCAAAACCCAGAAAGCAAAGGAAAGGGAAGCTGAAGCAGATCTAAGGGAAAGAGAGAGAGCTATTCTTGGGGAGTGAGTAATGAGAGGGAAAGAAATTGCACAGAGAAAGTAACGTCTAGAAATAGAAATTGTAAATTAATACGGGAAATGAGGAGAAAATGCGATTTATTTATTTATGCCTTTGGAGAGGAAAATATTCATAGTATATAAATAATAATAATAAAATACAGGCTTGGGTTGAAATAATCTCTTCATAATTTTTTAGGATTCGATTTTCTTAAAAAATATTATTTAAAATTTATAAAATAATTTGATTCAAATATTATATGTTCTTGAGTTTATAAAAAATATAAAAAATTAAAAGCATTTATTTTGTAACACCCCGAGCCGGATATCACATTAGGCCTCCGACCCAAAACCTGTATTTTAAAATTTCTTTCAAAAGTCCAACAAGTAAATCCAATTTCAAGTCTGAATACGATCCATAAAATTAATTTAAATTAAAACAAAAGCAAAAATAGTTTAAAGTGACCGGAGCTCCAAATATTATAAACCCATTTAAAATATTTGACCCAAATTAAAATAACAAAGTTACAATTACATATAGGGTTCAACATAGTACTGGCTCACTATCTAATAAATGTACTCTAACAACACGGCCGATGATGAAATCCGAACCTCGATGATGCTCCACGGAACTAGCTTCACCAAACCTTTGCACGAAATCACATTTCGAACGCTGAGCTACAAAAGCTTAGTGGGTACGCCGAACTCGGCCAACATCATGCATATCATAAGCATTAAAGCAGGACATATAAATCCCGTGCATGACATGATGGTCTAGCATGCTTGCTTAACTCATTACATAGATGAATGTATCCTGACGCACACAGCATATACATATCACAACAGTCAACACAAGGTAGTGAGGCCCACGTCCACACAGCATCGGGATTCCATACTCAAGGATGAGACCCGCGTCCATACAATATCGGGATCTTACACTACGAGTAAGACCCATGTCCACACAACATCGGGATTCCATACTCAAGGATGAGGCCCGCGTCCACACAGTATCAGGATTCTACATTCGGGATTGCGGCTCGCGTCCATGCAGCATCGGGATTCTTCAAATCTCATACTCGAAATGTCACATCGAGTATCTTATGAGGCCTGCGTCCACACAGCATCAGGATCCTATATTCAGGATGATCGTCAAATCATCACCCAGAATGTTACATCGGATGGCCTTCGACGTGTTGCAACACTTTTGGATATCCGGATTTCCATCACACAATGACTCAAACCACACAAACGATCCACCTAGGATCTTAGCACAACAAGACGTATTAAGATTATCTCAATTTAGTCTTTCAGGGTTAAAATCATCAATAGGGGTTTAATAATTCCTTTCATTGTTTAAGATTCATTAGAACTCTTAATTACCATTACCGAGCCTCAATCTCAACTTATCGTGGTGAAATTACGCAGGGGTATCGATACCCTTAGATGGAGTATCGAAACAGGCTGCATCGATGCCCACTCAAGGAGGGCATCGAACCATGGGTATCGATGTCAGCATCGATACCCTTGACCAACTCAAGGGTCAACAAAGGAGAGATTATCCGATTCGATACCAGCATCGAACCAGAAATGCCACTGGAAGGTTTGGTATCAACCATGGTTCGATACCCCTAGCCAAGAAGCCTATTTTTCTCTCAGGGGTATCAATACACAGGTCATTGGTATCGATACTCCTTGCACGATTTACAGTTCTGCACTTAGAAATTTTAGAGATTCTTCCCCAAACTCAATTTAACCGATCTTAAAGTGTTCCTACTCGTTCCTTAAGATGTTTAAGATGTTTTAATATCGTTTTCCAGTCATTAAACACATAAATACGAATTTCATCATTAATGTCCTTAAGCTTCCAACTAAGCACACATGCATCAAAACTTTATAAGTATGCAACTACATGATATGAATAATGAAAAAGAAGAATTGGGAGTACCAACCTTAAGCTAAAAAGCAACAAAACGAATTCTCCACTCTTTTTCAAGCTTCCTCCTTCCCCAAGCTCTTAGAAGACTCTCCCACTTGTTTCTCTATAAGGAAAGATGAACAACAGTTTAACAACGTCTTGAGATGTTTCTTGAGCCTAAAAACGCTGGAAAAACTCATATACTAAGCCCTCAAAACTCAACTCGGATTCCACCCAAACCCCCCATTTAAACCTTCATTTTCACCGAACTCATTAATTTTTACCTTGTTTTAAAGATCCTTAGCAACCCTCTAACTCTCCCTCCAGACCCTAAACGGGATTCTAAGCAACAACTCTAAAGATTCAACCTTTAGCTATCACTTCCTTGCTTCTAAGGTGAGGGAGAAGAGATGTGAAAAGGAGGAGAATGATATCTTTTGCAGAAAATTAAAACCCCAACCCTCTCTTTCTCATCTCATTTTGATAGTTACCAAAATACCCTCAGCCTAACAACACCAAAAGTCCAACAACTACAAGCCCCAAACCCTAAGGCCCAGTCGCCTAACTCGGACCCAAAACCAAAGTCTAAACCTTCGGGTTAACCCGACACTCGGATCCGAACCGGGTCGTTACATATTTCATCTATGAGATCAAATATCGTATCTTTTTATTAAGTAAATCTTCGTTAATATTTATCGTAAATTTAATTTATTTTTTTATCAAGTGAAGATTTATTCAATAAAAAAATAAGATAAAAAATTAATGAAATAAATATATTTGATCGGTTGATCTTGTAAATGACGTGACCATATAATAATTTTTTAAAAATATTAATTTTTATCGATAAATTTTTTAAAATTTTGACCATAATGTTTCAAATTATAAAGTATACATTTAAAAATATTCTATTAAAGATTTTTAAAAACACATTTTTTTAATTTTTATTAATAATTTAATTTTTCTATTAACTTGAACTCTTGGGCATTATTAGTTTTTAAAAAGTTACCAATTAGATTGTACCTAAGTACCTATAGTATTGATAGATGTGTTTCAACAACCTTGTACTTGTATGGTAAGTAATGGAGATTAGCAAACAAAACACAAATGGGGTGTGAGGTTTGGTCCCAAAGACATACTAAAATCCTTCGCATTTTGCGAAATAAACTCACACCTACCTGCTTTGCCATGTCAATTGTCATGTTCACGATTTTTTTTTTGGATGAGGATCACATATTTTTCGCATATAAATATGGTTATATGTCGGATCGATTTTTAACTCATCTAAATTCGATTCAAAATATAATATTTTAAATTTAAATTTGATCTAATCCGAATATATACTTTAAAAAATTCGACTTTATACGACCAAAAAAAATATCCAAAGGCGGAACTTAGACGTGGTCTGTCGGGGCTATAGCCCTCCTAGATTTCAAACAAATTATTAAATGACTCTTAAAATTTTAATTATTTTTTATTTGGCTCCTTCGAGATTATATATATATATATATATTAACTTTTAAAATTTTAAATGATTTTAATTAAATCCTTTCTCATAATGTTTGAAAGTTCTTATTAAATCTCTCAAAATTATTAAAATTTTTAATTTAAGTCTTTAATTTATTTAAAAGTTTAAATTGATCCCTTAACCTCTTACTTCAAATTCATGATATTCGAAAAATATCAATCGAAAGTTATTTTTTTTACAACTTTTAAACATACTTTTTATAATGAAACTGCTAAAATTAACTTGAAATTAGTGGAAAAACTGAATCAAAATTAAACTATGTATTTTACAAATTATATACATTTTTTACAAAAGAAACATCCAAAATTTTAAACCTATGGATTTTAGGACATTTTACATAATGGAGAAGTCATCACTTAAGCCATCTAATTGTCCTCTCAATCTATGTTGTTGTATGATCAAAATCGAAGAGTCGCACTCAAAACCCGAACCAGAAAGTACGTCTCCAACCGGACCTAATTCCGGACATTCCTGCCAATCATTAAGTCCAAGAGTTAATATCGTATTCTCTCGTCCACCTCGTCCGACAATAATGAGTGTATACTGCCCTTTTAATGACTTAAGTGTCGTGTATGTTTCGGAAGAATTCAGTAAATGCTTCTCCGTATAAGCGACTTTCCCACCCGCTACGTATTTTTCATAGAAATCAGTAAAACTCTCGTCATCAAGCCTCATCTCTTCTTCCTCTTCCTCTATGTTTGCACGATTGTACAGTCTCCTTGGTGCGTTTTCTGAGCTTGTGTCGAGGAGAAATCGTATGACAGTCAACTTTACTCCCGGGTGCCATGCAACCCGACCCGCATATGATAGTGCTTCCCGATCGTCTTTGCCTCCAATGAAAATGATTGACACATCACATTGGGATGATTTTGTGAATTTGTCTGCAAATCCGGACCCTCTTTCCACCAAAATTCCGACAGAACATGGAGCATTTCTAAGCAACTAGGTAAAAAAACAATAAAGAGTTGAACTGGTAAATGTTAGATATGGATATATGATAGGGGTAATGTTCGATATACTTAATCATTTAATTGATAAGTTAATTTATTCGTACTTAAATATGAGTCGGACAAAAATATCATAAACAGGACTTGCGAGAGCAAGAGCCCCTAATTTTTTTAAGAAATCTAAATTGAACCCTTTAATTAAAAAAAATTCGAACTCTTTCGCTAAATTTCATCGTTTATCGTAACACTAGAAAAGAATAAAAAAACGAAAAAAATGTGTTCAATAAGTTACCTTCCGATTAACATATCTAAAACCTGGAGTTCCAGAATCATGGGTACCATCTGCATTCAATCTCTTATGAAATGGCAACAAAATAAGGGAAACCATCAATTCTTCTGCCAAGACAATGAGATCCTTCGCCATGCCATTGAACGATGAAAGCACATGCGATCGACAAAGCGTGACACCGGCGTTATTTTTTTCGACATGAGATTGAAACGCTCGAGTGATTTGTTCCCTCATATCGATCACCGACATGTCGGTCACGATCATGTTATCAGTCCCTCCTTCTCGTTCCAACGTCATCGTCAGTTTCTCGGTGAGCTCAACCATGTCGGTGACGTAAACGCAGAGTCCGGGGATCGATTTGCCTCTAGTGATGTCCAATAAGTTGGTGGATGATGGCACATTATGAGGTCCATGAACACAAAGCATGATCTTGAGCTCGGTTGTCGGGTCGAGACACTGCAAAGTCATCTTTTGAACCGGGACGAGTTTCCTCGCACGTTCAATTATATGCTTCACAACAAAGGGTGTATGCACAACAGACAGGAATAACACAATCACCATTGAAATGCAAGTTGTCATATTGATCAAAGCAAGCTGCAAACAATCATATACATAAAGATGAAAAAAAATATCTTCGAACAAGAAATTCATTCGAACAAATCAAATAATTAATTCTTTGTTTTTTTATTGGTCTATATAGGAGATAGAATTGACTACAAATTCTAAAATCGATCTATGTCCACGACGATAATATAATTCTTGATCAGTAACATGTATTGATACGATATTTATACTTAATTATTCAATTAACGTATTTAAAAATTTGAGATAAATTTAAAACTTACATCATAGTTTAAGGATATATATATAGTGCACTTAACTCATATAGTATATTTATGGTGCAGTTAATAAGAAGCAATGCAACTAACCCTCATGGATTGTACAGCAAAGTATATGTAAAAATGACCCTTGGCCATCAATAGCAATCCAATGGCTGCCAATTCTGGCCAACGGAAACCCAACAATATGCCTCCGATGATAGTTCCGACGATTTTTCCGACTGATATTATGAATAAAAGTGCAAAAAACCTCTCCCATGTTGCCTGCTCGAGAAATTCAAATTCTGTGAAATCGATCTTAAGCCCCACCCAAAAGAATAGAAGAGGGTAGAAAAGCAAGCTCAACAAGTAGTTGAGCTTGCTAATCGCCCATTTTGATATTCGCCCCTCCGTAGGCAAGAAAAGCCCTGCCATGAACGAGCTCAAGAAAGGGTTATAACTGAACCAAGCTGCGCCGCTGCATATGACCGCCATGAAAGCCATGGATAGCACGAGGTGCGGACCCTTGAGTGCCCTCCCTTCGGGGTTCTCATTGTTAACCCAATCTAAGAAGTAGGGCGATATCTTCGCCGCCACCATTGTCTGCATCAAGAGCGTTAAGCCCATTATGATGGTGTATTTGGCCGCTTGCCTAGGGTCCGGTAGCATCGCCAAGGGTAAAAACAAGAAGCTAATGGAAAGGATAAGCATGGCAATCATGTCTGAGTGAACTCCGGCCATGATGGCCAGCTTCCCAATGTCAGACTTACCAATCTTGAGATCGGTTATGAGTCGAGTCAATACGTGAGAGCCGGTGCCGGAGAGGGTGACGGAAAGCATGATGGTTAAGGTAATTATGTTGATGGAATTGTTACCATAAAGTAGCCATGGAGTTATGGCGATCGCCAATGCTAACGTTGCTAACAAGCTAGCAAATGCCACAAATGTATGGCGTGATGGTGCCTTGAAGATCACGTAAGGGTCCATTTCTAAACCCAAAACGAAGGTGTACAAAATCATTCCGAAATCAACAATGTTGTCCATATTCAATGCAGACTGATCCCCAAAGGAATTGCGTATGGCTTCTATTGAAGCAAGAAATATCCCTACCTGTAGGTAGATTACAACACAAAAAATATAAAACATAAAAAAGAACTCAGACATAGGAAGATTAAGTGATTTTATTTTTATATGCGACTTCTGGTGTCCAATAATCATAGTTAATTAATGCAAAATTTTCAAAAGAGACTCGAAAAATTTATAGTAGAATCGATTCAACCCCCATTTCAAACGGTTTAATGAAAATTTTCAAAAGAAAAGAACATTTATTGAGAAATTTCAAAATTTTCAAAAGACTAGATTGCAATTCTTCAAAAATTTTAAGGGGCTAAATTTAAAAGATGCAACATAGAGAGAGAGTTTAACGAGAATTTTAAAAATAAAATAGAAAAAATAATCAACTTAACGCAAATTTTTCAAAAAAAAGTTCAGAGAAATTCATACTAAAATCAACTTGAGCCTTATTGTTCCGAAAGATAAAAGTCTTGAAAAGTTTTTATCCCATGATTTCTCAATTTTTTATCATTTAATTCATTATAATACTTAAAAAGTATTAAAAAGATTAAGAAACATACAATAATATCGGAGACTATTTGAGGTTGAGAGAAAGGTTTTAAGAGTTGGTGAAGAACCCTAGTAAGAATGAAATTAGCAACAATAGCTATAAACTTCCAGGATCCGCTCATCATACTGGTGGCTACATATTTTAGGCATTGCCTCTGTCCGGTGCTATTTGACGGTGGTGGTGGTGGCGCAATAGAATGAGAAAACGACGGCATTGTATATTTATATTTTATTTTTTTTCGTAATATAATATTTTTTTCTCTTATTTATTTGTATATCTAAACCTAAACAAATAACATTTTGAATTTTAGTGGCAATGTCGTCGTTGACGTTGCCGTCACAATTTTTTTTACTTTTAAAAGTTGAAATGTACATATAATGGGAATATTTGATTTAATTCCTTATGAATTTTCATGAAGGGTAAGTGAATGGATGTAGATTGTTGCCTTCTAGGGAGGAGTAAATTCAGGAAATTCATACATTTGAGCGATATAGGTCAAGTCAAGACTTGTGTCCAAAATTTTGACACATAATGAAGACATGCACACGACAAATAATTTGATATTTTCTAAATTTGGTACTCAATTTTTTTTTTATCAATTTGATATTTAATTTTCTTTAAAATTCTTAAATTGGTATCGGAAGTTAAAAATAGTATTTAAAAAACTAATCAAATTATAACACATAACACTTAATTATACCATCATTGCAATTGCTCAATATCAATGCAATAATCTAATAGATTGTTGTAATGTTAAACCTATATATGTATCAACTTGATAGATTTTTTTTTTTTCTAAATTCGAGTACCAAATTGATCTAAAAAAATTTCAGGTATAATTAAATAGTGTAAGTGAATATCATTTTCACATTTCTGTCTTTAGAGAGCTTTTGATGATGAAAAAAATCCAAATTTTATGATTGAATGGGAGGGTGTCCTTTTGACTCGTATATGAATCGATGCCTTGAGTTAAAATCAAAAGATTGGTCGATTAAATCTATTAATTTAAAGATGATATTGTATATCGACATATCTTTTAAAAATCCGAGTTTGATCGGAAAACGTCATCGATTAATTATTGAGGGGGTTGGAGAATCGAATCACCATTCATGTCATTGATTGATATTGTTATGAGATCTTACGCAAAATTTGGCACCATTGAATGAGATAACAATAACCGTACACATATAGGACAGGTTAGGACTTAGGGCAATGCCTAACTAACACGATAAAACTAAAAATCTCCTCTATCGATAATATTCCATCAAAACCAAAATGCTCAATGCTACAAAAATGGGGGGACACAGATTCGTTTTTCCCTTTCTAATTTGGATGCATGGAATAAATGTTGAAAAACATACGTACATTGGATCAATGATGTGTGTTGGTGTGAATGGTATGTATCATCAGCAGGCACATCCACCAGATTCTTGCTGTGATTGAGATGAATTTGAGTTTGAAGATTTAAGATTGACATCGACCATGTCTTCTTGTTTTGTTGACGAAAGCGTTTCCATTCCAGGTAAAGCAGCTGCTATCTTCCGAAATAGAGCCTGTCAAGAGATCAAACAGAGTGAGAGAACTCGATAGATTTGTTCCTTAATGCGGGGGGAGGGAGAGGACTTGCTAGTAACTATAACTCTTTATTTTTCTTTAAGTACTCGCATCCAACACCCATGTCAAAGAAATATATTGAGAAACAAAAGAAATATAGTAACTAGTCAATTGATGCTTGCAATAGTTGTCATGCAATTGAAGAACAATAGTTGCTTCCATTAAATGAAAGGAGTTGAAGCAGAATTCAGTAGAAGTGAGAAACAAAAGGACCGACCAAAACCATATGACATTGATCTAAGCCTAACCACAATAATTTTCATCAGCATCGAGCATGCAGTCAAACTATAGGAATAAGCATATGATAGGTTTAAAATGGTTTACCTTGATATTGAAGCCGGCCTTGGCACTAGTTTCGATGAACATAACATTGAGATCACGAGCCTTGGCTTCAGCTTCCTCAATGGAGACTTGCCTGCCAAATTGACCGCAAAATGCACAATGATCGAACACAAATCAAGCAGTTACATTAAGGTCAATAATCTGGGGAAATTTTTTATAACAATAAAAATCAATGCTCCACTAATTTTCACAAGAAAGTCAAACTATAATAACAGACTAATATTATATTATTACCTTTTGTCCACAAGATCGGTTTTGTTCCCCACAAGCACAATTATAACATCACTACCCTGTTCAGTCCTCACCTCTTCAATCCACTTTGAAGTATTTTGGAAGGATTGCCTACCTACAACATCAAAACTAAAGTTGGCAACTTCAAGCACTTAATTGAGCAGATGAACATTAATGTATGTGAATGCATCTCACAAAATGGGCAAACATGCATAAACAAAACAACGGGACAAGCAAATATATGGTACGGGAAGATTCCAAACCAGGACACCAAAGTGAAATGACAACATACTTGCAACATCATAGACAATGACTGCCACTGAGGAATCCCTAATGTAACTTGGAATAAGACTCCTGAATCGTTCCTGTCCTGCAGTATCCCTGTAATAAAGATTTAAGCAGATACAGATTAAAGATATCAATCTTAACAAACACCCAATAGAAAGTACTTCATCAATATACCCCATATATTCAATCCTTGGTAACAATGTTACTAAATACTTCATATTACTAAAAATTCAGGAATACAGCAATATAATTCCATACCGTATACAGAGGCGTTGCACCAACTATATATATACATCATTAAAGGAAGCAATAATTGGGGAGTGAAATCTAAACATACATAGTATGCAAATTTTAGATACATGAACATAAAAATCCACAATACAGTAGATAATTAAAAAAAAAAAAATTGACGTCTTACCAGAGCTGCAATCGAACTGTCCGATCTTCAAGGTACATTGTTTTCGACAGAAAGTCAATACCAATGGTAGCCTGGTTAACAAATTCAAGACACAGATAACCTTGGAATCTAAAAGAACAAAGGAACTCAGGCAAAAACTAAAAGATATTCGAAGTTCTGAACCTAATCAAATACCAATAAATCAAAGGAACAATCAGATCCAAGGTGATAATAAAGCTAGAAATCTAAACCAATGAAAAAAAAAACGAGGACCGTAAAAATTGAGAGTAATACCTGGTAAGTGTTATCGAATTTATCGTACATGAAGCGAGTGATAATACTGGTCTTGCCGACAGACTGGTCCCCCAAGAAAACAAGCTTGTATTTGGCCAGAGCCGAAACTGGAGCCATGGTGATTCGGGTCTAGGTTAAACGGGCACTACGGATAGGGTCGAGATAGGATCCAAACTCGAGATCTCACCGGAAGCAATTACCAAGGTGTCGTCGCCGGAGAGAACGAGATCGGGATCGACGCCCCTATCGCCTTTTTCTTTTATTCCTATTTTTCTAATAATATTTGTGTTGGTTCTTTATTGTACAAAGTGGGTATTTATATTCGGAGAGTGAGAGGCGGTGAAAATGAAGTTGAATATATTTGGGTAAAGTGCAACAAAGATCACTTAATTATGGGTATAGTTATATTTGAGTCACTTAATTATTGAAAGTTATATTTAAGTCATTTATTTATGGGTAAGGTTACATTTAGATCACCTAATTATTAAAGGTTATATTTGGGTCACTCAATTATAAGTAAGGTTACATTTGGGTCACCCTTTATATTTAAAAAGGTACATCAATTTGATTGTTTTTTTCTTCTAAATCACTTGTATAACTTTGTTAACATTAGAGTGTTTCATTTGAAATCATTAATTAATCTAATATACGAATTGATAAACTTTTTTCAAATATGAAGAGTGACCCAAATGTAACTTTATTTGTAATTGAGTGATCTAAATGTAACCTTTAATAATTGGTGACCAAAATATAACCTTACCCATAAATGAGTGACCCAAATATAACTTTTAATAATTAGGTGACCTAAATGTAACCTTACCTATAATTAAATGATCTCTATTGTATTTTACCCAATATATTTCAATTAAACAAGTTATACCCGATCCGACCCGGTTTAAATTGGACGGAATCTTTTGTTTAAAATATTATTTTTATTAAAAACACACAAAAATATATGATGTTAACAATAGACTAGTCTATCAGACAAAACTGAGACAAGTTTATGGCACTTTGGCCCTCTGCAACATCATCAATCTCCTTCTACTTGCACCATCTACGTGCTCACTGAGTTTCGCAAGGTGCTCCATTCGCCTTTTCGATGATTCGGAAACACCCGATTGATCCGAATTGTTTATCATTCCGGCCGCTTTGGTTTCAAATACCTCGGGGCACTCAGTCTCCTCATTTGCTTCGCTTGAACCTTGGATTATCTGCTTCAACCTCTCCACCACCTGGCCCATCTTCGGACGATCCTTGGGACTTCTCGATAAACATTCGTCTGCTAACTTGGCAATGTCTCTAGCGGTACTGATTGAAAACCGGTTCTCAAGTCGTGGATCCATTATTGACCTGAACAGTTTACCATCTGCGGGGAAGAGTTTCACCCAATCCAAGAGTATCTGCTCTGGTTTTGCACGGCCTCGTTCCAATGACCGCCTTCCCGTAAGAATCTCGTACAATACCACGCCAAAGCTCCATACATCGCTCCGATCCGTAAGGTGTCCGGTCTCAATGTAATCAGGAGCAGCATAACCAAAAGTCCCAACAACCTGCAAGGAAAAAAAACAGCTTGTTACCATCATTGGTACTACAAATGCAATGGGACCAAAATGGAATGAACATAGAATACTAACAGCCGTTGAAACATGCGTACACCCAACCATTGGCCCCTCCCGTGCAAGCCCGAAATCCGAAAGCTTCGGATTGAACTTCTCATCCAGCAACACATTGGAGGCTTTGAAATCTCTATATATCACCTAGCATCATTGCGAAAACAAAAGATCGAGAACTGATGACCAGAAAACAAAAGAGCATGTTTTATATATGTTCGAAGCATTGCGGTTTTAGTATATATAACAAGAGAAGACATGCATGCCTAGTTACTGTTTTAGATTGGAACCTGAACTTCTAAACCCTCATGCAGATAAGCTAATCCTTCGGCTGCTCCCAGTACTATATGTAATCTTGTCTCCCAAGAAAGAGGCGGAAATGCCCGACCGAAAAGATGAACTTCTAAGCTCTTGTTTTGCATGAACTCGTATACCAGAAGACGTTGAATCCCTCTTTCTCCATTTACAGCACAGTATCCTACGAGTTTGACGAGATTCGGGTGCTCGACAATTCCGAGAAATTGAACTTCTGTCACCCATTCTTTATGTCCCTATATGGATTAACAGAACCATGAAGAGATTTGCCAAACATAAAGGGTGACATCAAGAAGTCTTGCAACGAACAATTTACTTTTTTTTCTTTCTTTTCAACATCTTACGCCATAATCGAGCTCCGATAACAATCAATAGATTGAAAATCCATTGCTCAACTGAAGATTTGAGCATACTGAAATCAGTGTCGGATTTATGATCAAACACAATAAGGGTTTAAGGAAGACAATTTTCTCACCCTTTTTTCCTCTTAACCAAACAGGACCTTGGATTTGGAATGCTTGACAACTCAAAAGCTTGGTAAATCGAATCACATGATTCGCGGTTGCATCAGAGTCCTATAATTTGTTCTAACATGAAAGTCAAACCTTTAATGGCTTCCCAAGTAAGATATAAACTGATTCATGACCTAGGATGGACGGACAGACGGGTGTTAGGGGCAGTTACACCCCTAAAAATTTTAAACTTCCTAAAATTTTGGATTTTTTATTTTATTTTGATAATTTAATTTCGCAACTGATAAATTTTTTAAGTTTTTATAAGTCTGCACTCCTGACATAAAATCTTGCATATCATGCCCAATGAATCTTTTTCAACTTTCACAAGTAAACAAGAACTTCATATTTCCGATCAATGTTTTTCCAAGCAAATAATCCCCAGAAAACTACAGGAAAGAAACTGGAGATTTAGTAATAAACAGCAAAGGCAGTCATAAATTGCCAACTGACCAAGCAAAATCTAGAAAACAGGGATGAACTGATGGGAGCTTGAGGGGTGATCGCCTCTGAAAAAATAAATTTGGATATGATTTAGATTTTTTTAAAATATTTATATATTTTCCATTGAAAATACATTTACTAATACTAACATATATTTTATATACCATACAACAGACAGTGTCATAGTTAGAGTGACAAAGTACCCAAACTTGTACAGAACACATATGTCATAACTTGTTAAGCAAAAATCAAGAGCAAATTAAATTCATATTTTCTAGCTTCCCAAACAGAGAAAAGAAAATTACCTGCAAGCCATTCTCGTTAAGCTTTTTAATAGCAACCACGGCAGGCTCGCCTTTCCCACCAACAGGTTTGATTGAGCCTTTATAAACACTCCCAAATCCGCCTTCGCCGATTTTAAGCAACAGATTGAAATCATGAGTGGCTTGTCGAAGCTCCGAGAAAGAAAAGACCCTCAAATTGTGAGATTTGGCTTCGTACAACTCCGGTAAGCTGCGCGGCGAAGCTGCAGAGCAAGAGGACTTTGAGATCATCGGATCAACCCCGGAATGTTGTTTCGATTCCGGGGCTGATCTTGACCGTCCCTTGCTTCGGGACTTGTCCTTGAAATAGTGAAAACACTTCATTGCATGGAATTTCATAAGCTAAAACGTGGATTCTTGGCTGAATCCCTCCGAGAAAATAGGAAAGAAAAAAAAATGGAAATCAAGCAAAATCCAATTGAGGTAACGAGTTGCCAATTGTAAAAACCGAAAGGAAAGATTGAACTGACTTTAAAAATGGAAGTGAATATGGTAATGGCCAATGGGAGTTGGAGAGGCAAGAGAGAGGAATTACTACAAGCAAAGATAACAATGGTTTTATTACCTAATTGGTCACTTGATTATTCTTTTAATCTTGATAAGCAATGGTTCTATTCACTATTTGACCCTTGAGTTATACTCATTTTCTCATTTGGGTGCACTAACTTTTTTATCCTACTTTATATGTCATTGATGTCCGGTAAAAACATACAATATTATGTAGGGGTGAATGTTCAATTGAATCGAGTTAAAATATTTGAGTTATTCAAGTTTAGTAGTTTTATTTTACGACTTAAATTTATTTAATTTTTTTATTCGAGTCAAGTATTTAAGTTTTGTACAAGTTTAATTATAATACATAATGATTATGTTTAAATGGCTTTCTATATTCATATACAATCTATATGTATATTTTTTAATATATTTTTTTAAATTTTAGGTTCAAGATCCAACAATAACAATATATAATATATATTTTGTCACGATTAATTTATTTGATTCTATTAATTATCTTGATGAATCGAAAGAAAATAATTGTTTAAGTACTAAAATAAAAAATATTATCATTCAAGGACTAAGTTTTAATACATTTTGATAATTTGACTGAGGTTTTGGCTTGTTAAGCATCTATGAAAATTGAAGATATTCAGATTGTTTCATATTTCTATTGGTCCTTTGAAAAATATTTAAATTGATTGTATAAATATATTAATAATAATTTCCTTTTTACAAAATGAAAGTGTATATTAATTTGATATTATTTTCTCTGGTAGAAGAGAAGAATTCAAAGATTTGAAATCCAGATGAGTCAATTTCCTAAGATCACAAGAAGTTACGTGTTATCCTTATAAAAGTATATATATAAATTAAATGTTTAACGTGGCACGTTTAAATTTTTTGAATTTCTCCTTTGAGATATGTTATTTTTTATTTGTTTTCTGGTTTTTAAGATTTTGTTTTAGATAATTTAAATTGATCTAGATCGTATATTTAATTTTAAAAGATAAATTTTTTGATAGAGATTTTTTACGTACATAATATTTCGAACTTTAAATTTTATAAAAGATTGAGTCGGGATAGGTTGAGATCGTGTTTAGGGTAAAACATTATCAATTTTGTTTAGTGACGGATCTAAAAAATATTTTATTATGAGCACGTATAAATTTTTAAAATTTTGAAGTGAACACAACTTATAATTTTTTAAAAAATTTAAGGACTAATTCATATAATTTTAAAAAATTAAAAGTAAATGTATGGATTTTAGAAAGTTTAGGTGGACCTAAGATCGCCTTTTGCTTCAAGCGAATCCGCAACTAACTTTGCTACAAAATAAAATATCGCTAAATAAAACATTAGTATTAATTAAAAAATAATAAAATAATTAAATATAACTACTATCGTATTACAGTATTAACTATTATAATTACTATAATAAACGAATGATATTTTCTTCGATTCAAAACAATAATTTATAAAAATCAAAGAATGTTTCAAAACAAATGATATTTGCTCAAAGATATTTAAGATGAGAAAAAATACCCACTATTCATTAGTTAATAGTGAGGACAAAAACGTTATTTCCAAAACATACTTTAATTCTATTTATAACAGAATTAAATGACACTATGAATAAGTTTTTATTATTTATAAACAACAGACACGATCGGTATATTTATTATTTTTATTATTACTTTTAGGATGAATAAGTTTAATCAATTTTTTTTGTCAAATTTGTTGGTCGAGTAAGAGATAATTATATTTTTATTATGCCTAACTAATTAAAATAAAAATATATTAAATATAAAATAAATTACGTTAAAATTAAAGATTATCTCGTCTAAGCTCATTATCATCGTTATATAAAACTAACTATATATAATAATTATCTTAAAAATAATTATATATTTTAATGTAAAATAAGCCAAACTATTTACTTCCAAAGTAATAAAAATGTATTGATAATTATTCATGCATTGAATTTCACTTCCCAACTGTACCTTTGGTCTCAAGATACACAGTCTTTGTAGTTGACTTCTACCTCAAGTATTAACCACAAAACAATAAAGGACCACAATGTATTTTCACTTTCCTTTTTTCCCATCAATTTCCTGACCTGTCTTCAATAGTGTAGAATATATATGCAAAATTATTTTATTAGTCCTTCAAATATGTGAAAATTGTAGATCTAATCCTTGTTCTTTTCAAATTCTGTAATTTCGGTATTGGCTCAAATCATTATATGTTCAATATGTTAAGTCAAATTACTAATACTTAGAACATTAAAAATCCTCAAATAAAAATTACACGCTCAAATATAAACGAACACAATAACACTAATATGTATTGATTAGTCCATCATTTTTTATTAATATAGTTTAGATTTTCAACTAATTTAAATTTTCAAATAATTAAATTCTTAAATAAAACGTGTTAACTAAATTTGACACGTGAATCTAATTGATAATGGCTTATTTTTTGTTATCTATTTATCTTAATCTTTAATAATACATATATGTTACAAATAGATTATTTAAATATAAATAAAAAATAATATTTTTTAATAATACCGTTAAAAGAATTTATATATAATTTAATGAATTCAGAATTTACAAATTATATTAGCCATCTAATTAAAATTTATGTATAATTTTAATATTTATAATTCATTGATGAACACCTTAATTAAAAACAGCAAAAGTAGGTAAACCTACCTATCCTTTGAAATTATATCCTTACAACCAGAAATTGTTTTTGTGATTATGACAGCACTGGATTAAATCCAAATTGTATTTATTTTTCAAAATTGATTCTGAAAAAACCAACGAAAATAGCTAAAAAATGACCGGCCTTCGAATTTGACCCTCATACGGACCCGAATCTAGCCCAAACTATTTGTCTCATGGTTAAAAGAACGGTTATTATTTTTAAAAGTCACGAGTTCAAATATTAATATTATAGTACAGTAACTGAATGATCAATATTTAATGGTTAAGAGTATATTTCATAATAGATACTAGTATAATTACCGTAACTAATTTAAAAAAATTAAAATCTAGAAATATAAATTTTCTTATGATATGATGTTAGGGATACACTGACATTTAATTGGATAATCGTTTTAATTTTTATTTTAAAAAATAATCTAAAATACTTCTTTCGTAGATAAAAATCCGATAATTAGCTAATGATAAATAACATAATAAACTTACATGACAATTTACGTTGATATGATAATATTGTAATAACCCATTCCATCCCTTCAACCCAACACTATCAAACCCAATTAAATAAACCCACAACAAATCACATTAACCCAATCCAAAAGCCTAACCCTAATTATCAACTAAACCCTAGCCTCCCAAACCCCATGGAGCTGCCGTCGCCTTGCCTTTTTCAAGCTTATTAGATATGCCATGTGCCCCGATTTCATTGGCTGAGGAGGTCGGCCACCGTCCACCGTCTGCTCCACCGCCCTCATCACATCAAGCCTGCTCAAAATTAAAGAAAAACACTGTAAAATCTAAAGTGTTCAAATCCAAATCCTAGTTTTTATTATTATTATAACATGTAAACATGGGTATATAAACCCATATTCGAACCATGTAAAAGGGAGGACGAAAATGGAATGAAAAAACAGAGGATTCAAAGCAAGGCACCACCAATATTCGAATAAAAAGAAAAATAGAAAAGAAAGAAGAGCGAACGGTAACAAATCGGAAGAGAAACAAGGTAAAAAATATTCGAAAAACTTAGCTTTCTTTTCAGATCTACGTTCTTGTGAGCCTTATTTCAAAATTTTGTGGCCGGGTTCATACTCCATACATCGAGACGCTTCGAAAAGTTATAAACTTTCATCACTCCGGCGACGAGGAACGGCAGCGCCGACGCTGATACCGACGAGTAGCGGTGGACAACGACTCATCTCCACCGAAAACCCAAAAAGAGCAGAGAACTCTCTGTTTTGTTATTTGATGAGAGGAAGAACAAATGAAATTTTTGGTTAATAAGGGGTATTTATTATACCATTAAAACGACGTAGTTTTGGCCTCCAGACCCGTGGGTAGACCCAGATACTAAACCAGATTTGCTACTTACTCGGGAAAAAAGGGAAAATATGTCTGTGATCCCTGATCGTCCAGTATCCTCGCGTTTTGGATCTCTAGTTGACGTATCCTTACATTCTAGTCCATGCTTTTATTATTTAAGCTCTATATTTTATTTTTGTTAAATCTAGTTATTGTTTTATATATTATTACTAGTTTTTTTTACCATATATATTAATACCATATTATAGTTTTGACTATTTGCTATATGTATATTAATATATTACCGTATATAATTTTTACCTTTGTTAAAATTAATATATCCATTACCATATTATAATTTTGACTTTTTATGTATGTTAAATATATTACCATAATATATATGTTTGACTTCTATCTTACACTATTATTGTTACATTCAATTATGTATTAGAGTTTTAATATTTTTATTAAGTTGATTTCAAAATTTTTTTAATGGATTATAACTTTAAATTAAAACTGAATTTATATTTTCTATCATATATTTTGTAACCGATAGGTGCCAATTTCGGGCGTTGTAGGGGTGCTCATCCTTCCCTACGCGTAATAGACTCCCGGTTCCAGCTCTGGTTCGTAGATGCAAATTTGGTGTTCCAATCATACCGTTAAAAAAACGATTGATGGCGACTCCTCGGACGAATTCCGGTGATTACAGCTGGCGACTCCGCTAGGGACTTTTTCGAGAGATGAGCCTAAAATCGGTTACATTTTATTTAATGATCGAAAATATAAATTCGGTTTGTTTTAATTTTGTGATCTCGTTTTATTTATTTTATTTAAAATATTTCTAATATATTTTAAATATTTTTCAAGATCCCTCATTCTATGAGCTCTCAACCCGGGCTCTGTCCAATTAAGTGGGAGCATGAAACCACTCCTTCGTGAGGTTATGCCTTCGTGTAGGATGGGGAATTGCTTCCGGGATATTTTTTCTCTGTCTTCGTGAGATCTACATCTCTGCATAGACTTGGAGAAACATATCCCCCTGAATTATATTTATTATCCTTAGTAGGATAATAAATATCGTTCGGGTACCTCCTAGAACCACACTACATATAGTGATCCCTAGAAGCCCACCTTTAGAGCCGTCATGCCGAACCTCTACCCGATTAGAGGATCACCTTGTAGGTTTTTTCTAGAAAGAGAGAGTGTGGGGGGGTTAATTTATTTACGCCCTTATTTTCATGTTATTTGTTTCTCATTATTTATTTTCGCAATATTTACCATGTGCATATTCATGCATCATAAAACATGCATGTTTATTTAAATTCGGTATTAATATTCTTGCATCCTTATGTTGCATCGCTTCTCGTTTTTTGCATTCACACTTAATTTTCAAAAGGTGTTGACACCAGTACAACTGTTAAAAAGGTTTAGTCATATAAGAACCGTTTTCTCGATAAAGTGAGGGGCACCAGAATGGGTTCCGCTAGGGATATCAAAAGAACTTAGCTCGAGATAGTTCGTGCCAACCATGATGGAAGGTGCACCCCGATCAGACCCAAGATTATATTCGTACTTTGATCGAGGCCCTAAAGTAAGCCTAAGAAAATGATAAAATATATGTGGATCCTAGTTGTTTAAGCCCAAATTTTTATTTGGGGCAAGAAGCCGATAGTGCTTTCCCAGAAAATCAAAATTTCGAAGATAAAGGCTAAACAAGACTCACTTTATGTAGAGAAAGCTTCGTTCTGACTCGAGCTCCCTTTTCAAAGTTGTACCAAGTCAATACATTTTTTATAAAATATTTTATAGCATTTTGCACATATATGACATCATTCTAGTTGCACAAGCATGTCATATTGCATCATATCCACCATGAGCCTAACACCAATGGGGCATTCTCTGTTGCAGTAATTCTAAGTCACAACATCTTCATCTCGCCAAAAGTAAACCCAAAAGAATGGAGGGAAAATTAGCTAAGGTCGAGCAAGCTTACGAAGATATGCAGAAGGACATAGAGAGTAAGCTGGAAAAGATGCGACTAGACACTTACGTGTACGTTTCACAGTCACATGATGACTTGATCAGAAGAATGGCCAAGATGTTGACCGAGAGGGATTTCGAAAGGCAGAAAGAGAACTCACGTGCAATGGTCAAAGGCTCAACCCATGAGTCGATCGAAACCCTTACAGCAGAAATGGAAATGACCAAACACGAGTTTGAAAGTAGATGCGGTGATTTGGAAAAACGAATGTCAGCAATAGAAAATGAAAGGAACCGTGTGAAGTTTGAGATACGATCCCCAGAACAAGAAATGGAAAGGCTAAGGAAAGAAAAAAAAATAAAGCCGAAGAAAGCCGATGTGATCTTCAAGGCGATCATAAAAAATTTCGACAGTCAGTAAAATATGCGAGTATCGGGAAATTTCCTGCTGGTCAAAAATTTGAAGTCCAGAAGAAAGCTGGTTATTGGGAAAGAAAATTCAAAGATGCACACACACAACAAGCCTTCATGCAAGAAGAGTTAGCCCGTAGCCGGTTTGAGAATATCAGTTTAAAGGATAGAATTACTGAGCTGGAAAAACCTTCACAGGGGCACCATAACAAAGACTTGGCGGTCGAGGCAAAAGAAAAAGCAAGGTCAAATTAGAAGACAAATGCAGTAGAAAAGAAGTTTACCCCTATCCCTATCTCATACGTCGAGTTATATAAGTTATTGTATAATGCACACATAGTTTCCCCATTTTACTCAAAGCCATTGGAATCTCTTTACCCGAAATGGTATAACCCTAATGTTTGATGTGAATACCACGCTGAAATTATGGGGCATTCCATTGAGGACTGCGTTGGCTTCAAGAAAATCGTGGAGAAGCTTATGAACCTAGGCGTGGTGAGATTTGACAACCCTGTTGGACCTAGCACAATCGGGAACCCTTAGATTTCCCTCTTTGAAACTTTTTGTCTGAAAGGTGCATCCACTTTGCAACTACTACAAGCGGACTGTTAAAAAAAAGTCCCCTACGACTTTTGAAGTATCTTAAAAGCTATGTACATAATGTACTTGTGACTCTTGCCCGAGAGTAACAAGAACCTTTTTGTAAAAGGGCCTAAGTCTACTATCTCTATGAAATGGAACTTTTTGTGATACATGTGCTGCTTTTTCTTTTAATACGAGAGTGTTGAACAAATTATGCGTCATAACTAAACAAATGGTTCCAGACCTCAGATGTCGAGTTCAGATCCAAAACTCATGTTTAAGAGCGATATGTCTCTGAAATTACTTGAGTCTGAAAATGATCAAAGACATGATCCGTTTTCTGATTTAACATAAATGACAAGAGAAAATACGGTAAAAAGGATATGCCTTGATTAAGCACAAATATCAACGATGAAGGAAGATTACAAACAGTCCAACAAAAGTTTTCGAAAATAAAGTTCAATGTTTGAGAAACCTTTTTGCTATAACTTGGTGTCCTTCACTAAAGATGTTGGGGGCAACATATCAGCGAGCCATGACCGTTTTATGAAGATCAAGGTATCTGTCGACGACATGATCGCCAAGTCGAGAACTGAAGACGACCACATAGAAAACTTTCCTTGAGACTAACCAAGTTCTCACCAAAGTGGAATCCTGCCAGATGAATATTCGAAGTCACATCCGAGAAATGGTTAAGCCATATAGACGACAAAAAGAGGTTATAAATGATGAAACTCGAGATCTAAACTCTGACGATAACTTCAAGTCCACACGATATTGGGGCAACATAAATACGCCTAGCAGATGATTGTAATCCTTTCGTCAGTAAGCACAGCTTTGATTGTACAAAAATTCGAGCTACAAAGTACCTACAAGAGGTCACGGAAAGTGAAAAAATGTTACAGAGATAGACATGTGATTCCATTATGAGGATCAAGCACTTTCACGATGCACAAATGTCGCTGAATCAAAAATGATTCCTGAGGAAGTCTACAGAATTGAATGCTGAATTCATACCAACATAGTTACATGAGTAAGTAGATGACGAGATTTGTGTATTACAGGCCCACAATGAAAATAGATAGCATAGATCATGCTAGAAAATGCCACTGATGCAACACGAATGTTGATAAAATCCATGTTCTTCTATCATCTATGCAAGCGATGACTTCTTCTTGGCCATTCTCTCTGTGGGGCATGGACATCGTTAAACTTAGCTCAATAAAGGTTTCCAATAGACACTGATTCATCTCTATGGTTTTTGACCATCTTACCAATAGGGTAAAAAGATATCCACTTATATTGATTGTCGTGTTCGGATCCCTAAGGAAGAAGATCATATGACGATGCGGAACGTTAGAAAGCATAATGTCTAATGATATGTTGAACTTGAACGATGAAACCGCAAAAGAAGCATGCTAATAATTCAACATATGACATCGTAATTCCTTAGATGAATGAAGCAATAAAAACCGCTAACTGAACATTAAGGAGAATATTGTTGCAAAAACAATAGAGACCTATAAAGACTGGCGAGAAGCTACCGTTTGGCGTATAAGCCCACAGAGCATCATCTAGAACTTCTATTTGGTCAACCTCTTTTTCCCTAATATAAGGGATAAACGCAGAATTACCCGTAGAAGTTGAGTAAAAAAAATCTTTCCCTAATAATGGGAGAGGAAGCCAACACCAATCAAAACTTCTACCGGGTCAGCCTCTTTTTCCCTAATATAAGGGATAAACGCTAGTATCCGTAGAAGTCGACATTTCTTCCCTAATCATAGGAGAGGCATCAAAAGCCAATATCGTTCAGAACTTTTTCTAGGGCAACCTTTTTTCCCTAATGTATGGGATAAACGTTGTTTTATCTATAGAATTCGAAGATCATTTCTATGAGTTTGCCAAGAAAACAAGATAAAACAAAGATTCGCGATACAGGAGAGATATTCACTCAAAGTCTTCAAGGCACAAGATGACTCTGAACTTGTTAACAAGATATGGGGGTACCATATCTTGCTAGTTTATCCGAGTATCTGTAAATGTTTGCTGCTTGGGGCTTTGTCAATCAATTGACGATATTGCTCCAGAAACATTCCTAAAAGTACAGGAACTGAGAGCAACCTCAATTCAGAAGAAGAATTTCGCCAAGAAAACACCAAAAAAATAGCTACTTCACAAACAGATTGGGGGACTGAGAGCAATCTCATTTCAGAAAGAGATTTCCACCAAGAACACACCTCAAAAGGAAAACAATATAGGGTCAGACACTTTGCATAAAGAAGAAAGGCACAACTATGGAAATAGAATTCCAACAGACAGTCAGGCCAGCTGAATGAGCCAATCTTAAAGCCAAATCATAAACATATGCACTTTGCATTTCATGCTAGGATCATGCATTCATGCATACATCAGACATGTTAGGATTAGAATCATGCAGCGCATGCTAACTATAACATTCTGAATTTGTTTGTAATAGGATCATACATTCATACATACATCAGACATGTTAGGATTAGAATCATGCAGCGCATGCTAACCATAACATTCTGAATCTGTTTGTAATAGTGATACAGAATTCATTCATCCTCTAATAAATGAGGGAATCGACGAACACAACCACTTTGTCATCAAGATTACCACTTCCTCAGATGATGTGTAGATCGTTTTCACAAAGATCCACCACTCCCGCAGATGTTGTGTAGATCATTTTCACGAAGATCCACCAATCCCGCGGATATTGTGTAGATCGTAGATCGTTTTCATAAAGATTCATCACTCCCGCAGATGTTGTGTAGATCGTTTTCATAAAGATTCACCACTCCCGCAGATGTTGTGTAGATCGTTTTCACGAAGATCCACCACTTCCTCAGATGATGTGTAGATCGTTTTCATGAAGACCCACCACTTTCCCAGATGTTGTGTAGATCGTTTCACGAAGATCCACTATTTCCACAAATATTGTGTAGATCATTTTCACAAAGATCCACCACTTCCTCAGATGTTGTATAGATCATTTTCACGAAGATCCACTACTTCCTCAAATGTAGTGTAGATCGTTTTTATGAAGATCAACCACTTCCTCAAATGTTGTGTAAATCGTTTTCAACCACTTCCTCAGATGTTGTGTAGATCAGTTATTCACGAAGATCTAGTCACTTCTTCAAATGTCGTACAGATCAATATTTCACAAAGATCTTATCACTTTTTCAGATGTAGTACCGATCAGTTCTTCATGAAGATCTTACCACTTCCTCAGATGTAGGGAAGATTTACTCCCTTTCGGTCGTACCATATCAGGCTATTTTGTTAAATTATTTCGTATTACTTGTTTTATTTATTAAGTTTTCCTTATAAAATATCCTAGTAAGTAATTTGCGTCATAAAATGGAGAGCTGACTAATCTGGAGATGCAGGTACAACTAAAGATAATGCCGATTGGAGGATATAAATGTTGAACATAGCAGGATGGAATGAGCTATTATGCCTAACATGTTTTTGTATGAACAGATAAGGGGAGGAAAGATGAAACAAGGGGAAATTCAAACGCCCATTGAAATCCATTCTCGCGAATGGTCAATGAATTAAGTCCTTAGTTTCGACTGATTGTACCCAGAATAATGGTACAACTAGCCCGAAGCAAACGGCTACCGGTAAAGGCGAATCAAATCCGTTGATCCCTATGTATTTAGGAAAAATGCATTGATAAGGACCATTCAAATATCCATTGAAATTCATTTTCATGAATGGTCAAGGAATTAAATCCTTGTTACAAACTGATTGTACCCAGAGAAATGGTACAACTAGCCTGGAGCAAACAGCTACCGGTAAAGGCGAATCAAATCTGTTAATCCCTGTACATTTGGGAAAAATATATTGATAGGGACTATTCAAACATCCATTGAAATTCATTCTCGCGAATGGTCGAGAGATTAAAACCTTAAAGGAAATCCAATATCATAATTGGTACCAACTGATTGTACTCAGATTAATGGTATAACTAGCCCGGAGCAAACGACTACCGGTAAAGGCCAACCAAATCCGTTAATCCCTGTGTATTTGGGAAAAATGCAATTGAACCAAGATCACTTCTTCTTCAGCGTTACAGTAGAATCAAATGTCAGAACACCTCCCCTCGTAGATGGTGCAGTCGAATCCAATACCAGAACTCTCAGACTTGAAGACTTTACCTCCTCATCAGTCCTGCAGTTAGATCAAACATCAACACTGAAGCTGAATTAAACGTCAGAAACTATCTTCTCGACGGTGTTGTAGCTGTATCAAATGTTATAATCCATCTCGTCGTCAGTGCTATAGATGGATCAAGATTTATAGACCTTGCAGCTCTGTCAAACTGGATTAAGTTTCCTCCGAAGATGGCAACATCATCAGTGCCGTTGTAGAGCAAACATATTTCGTCTCCAACAACAAGTCAAGCTCTGATTGTCTCCTCCAACAGATCGTCAGTTTTAAATATTTTGTTGATAAAAACAGTAGAGTTGATCAAGTCAAAGCTCTGAAAGAAGAAGCGGTGGCCAAAAGAACCCCAACCTTACTAAGAAGAACCATTACCATACCAAAAAGAACCTCAACCTTATAAAAAGAACCATAATCTTACCAAAGAAGAACCTCTAAATCACGTTAGATGAAATGGGTTATTCTTTATCTTTGCTCTATTGCCGTTATACAACAATGAGCAAAGAGGGGCAGCTGTAATAACTCATTCCATCCCTTCAGCCCAACACCATCAAGCCCAATTAAATAAACCCACAATAAATCACATTAACCCAATCCAAAAGCTTAACCCTAATTATCAACTAAACCCTAGCCTCCCTAACCCCATGGAGCTGCCGCCGCCTTGCCTTTTTCAAGCTTATTAGATATGCCACGTGCCCCGATTTCATTGGCTGAGGAGGTCGGCCACCGCCCACCGTCTGCTCCACTGCCCTCATCACATCAAGCCTGCTCAAAATTAAAGAAAAACACTGTAAAATCTAAAGTGTTCAAATCCAAATCCTAGTTTTTATTATTATTATAACATGTAAACATGGGTATATAAACCCATATTCGAACCATGTAAAAGGGAGGACAGAAATGGAATGAAAAAACAGAGGATTCAAAGCAAGGCACCACCAATATTCGAACAAAAAGAAAAATAGAAAAGAAAGAAGAGCGAACGGTAACAAATCGGAAGAGAAACAAGGTAAAAAATATTCGAAAAACTTAGCTTTCTTTTCAGATCTACGTTCTTGTGAGCCTTATTTCAAAATTCCGTGGCCGGGTTCATACTCCATACATCGAGACGCTTCGAAAAGTTATAAACTTTCATCACTCCGGCGATGAGGAACGGCGACGCTGACGCCGACACCGACGAGCAGCGATGGACGGCGACTCATCTCCACCGGAAACCCAAAAAGAGCAGAGAACTCTCTATTTTGTTATTTGATGAGAGGAAGAACAAATGAAATTTTTGGTTAATAAGGGGTATTTATTATACCATCAAAACGACGTAGTTTTGGCCTCCAGACCTGCGGGTAAACCCAGATACCAAACCAGATCTGCTGCTTACCCGGGAAAAAAGGGAAAATATGTCTGTGGTCCCTAATCGTCCAGTATCCTCGCGTTTTGGATCTCTAGTTGACGTATCCTTACATTCTAGTCCATGCTTTTATTATTTAAGCTCCATATTTTATTTTTGTTAAATCTAGTTATTGTTTTATATATTTATTACTAGTTTTTTTTACCATATATATTATTACCATATTATAGTTTTGACTATTTGCTATATGTATATTAATATATTATCGTATATAATTTTTACCTTTGTTAAAATTAATGTATCCATTACCATATTATAATTTTGACTTTTTATGTATGTTAAATATATTACCATAATATATATGTTTGACTTCTATCTTACACTATTATTGTTACATTCAATTATGTATTAGAGTTTTAATATTTTTATTAAGTTGATTTCAAATTTTTTTTAATGGATTACAACTTTAAATTAAAACTGAATTTATATTTTCTATTATATATTTTATAACGGATAGGTGTCAATTTCGGGCGTTGTAGGGGTGCTCACCCTTCTCTACGCGTAACAGACTCCCGGATCCAGCTCTGGTTCGTAGACGCAAATTTGGTGTTCCAATCACACCGTTAAAAAAAACGATTGGTGGCTACTCCCCGAACGGATTCCGGTGATTACAAATATCATACATACAAATATAATGAATTGATACAATAACACATAAATCAAAAAACTAATTTTATAAAATTATATATCGTTATAATATTTTTTTTGTTAGCGTATTATCATATTAAATAATTTTAAATTATTAAATATTAATCAAATAATAATTTTCAGCTATAAAATTATTTTAAACTATCCATAACATAAAAAATATACATTCAAATGACATTAGCTTCAACACAAATCAATACATGGACCATGTAAATTCATAAAAAGCCTTATGATAACAAGGCTTCTCATACCAATCCAAAATACAAGCATCTCTAAGCCATTAAAACCAAGGTATCTATTTTAACACAAGTTAACAGTGATTAAACGTGTCGAGTTGAATTTAATAAATTTAAGTTTAAATCGAATTTAATAATATCGAGTTTAAGATTATGAGTAGCAACATAATTCCTTGTAAACGTCTTACTTTTCAATATTTAATATTTATGGGTTAGAAATTTATAATTATAATTATGAGTTTAAAGTTTAAAAGCAATTTAAAATAATAAGTACTATATATTTTAACATATAAATATAAAATTAATCTTATTTTTTAAATAAAATATTTTAATTTAAATATTTAAATCTTAGACTTTAAATTAAAATTTTAAAGATAAACATTTGCCAATACTTTTTATTTTAAGTTCCACTCTATGGAATAAAGGATACTTGTTCCAATTGAGTTTACCTTCCAACTGAGTTCTTCCAACGCAAAAGCTTAAAAACTCTACTTTTTGGTTTGAATGAAAAATCACTTTTCAAACCAGATTTTTTATCAAAAGCCAAGTGGTTGATTGGGAATGCTTCTCTGTTAAGAAGTTTGTTACCTACATTCTCTTTTTTAAAAAATTAAATCAAAATTATATATTAAAAATTAATTAATTAATTATTAATTAGGTTGTTGCTTCTCTTGTTGCTGTGTGTATCGGCGATTCCTCAATTCTCTACCAAAAAACTACGAAAGCATAATCTCTGTTCCATCTCGCTCTGCACACTCAGTTGTGTTCACAGGTATACACTCGTCTGATGATCGAACCCTAATTCTTCGATCCTTATTACCGTCTTGTTATAATGCCGTGATTGTTTTTTGAATTTAGTTGAATTTGTTGTTTGGATGCAGAGATTTCAGAAAAAAAGGAAGAGGAAAATAGGGGGATCAAGAGCGGGATATATGTCCTTCAATCAATCAAGATCGGAAAAAACTGAGCAACAATATCGAAAAACAGGACGATCTGCCAGCTCTAATCAGCAGCGGAACTCTTCCGGCGGTTACGGTAAGGGCGGAGGCGGCGGGCCAGCCCCTTCACCGTCTCTTTCTTCATCTTCTGGTTTCAATCGAAGGTAACGAGAACATATCACTGATGCTTTAAGTTTCAGGGTTTGCTTTGTTTATAGCTTAATTCCCAGTTTTAGGATTCCTTTATGATTAGGGTTTCCTGTGTGATTTTGTGGATTGATGATTCGCTTTCTGTTGTTTGATCCTTGACATGATAGTTTTAAGAAGTCTAACAATGCACATGGAGGGCAATCCAGGGGGAATTCTCCGGCTGTAAATTCTACAGAGTCTAGTAATGCTTCTGCCACCCGTAACATACAAAATGGTGTACATGTACAGCCCCAGTTGCAAAGTATTATTCAAGATTCTTAAGCTTGTTTCCCTTTTTAGATTCGTAACCAAATAAAATAGGATTATCTTGATGTGATTCACATTCATGTTCATTTTTGCTGATAGGGGGATCTGATACACCGGTTACAAGCAGTGCTGCCAAGCCCGTTGAATCACCTGCAAATCAGAGAAGCGTCCGAGCTGTCCCGAAGGCTCCTACTTCTCAATCTGCCATATTGAGTTCTTACAGTGGTGCCCCTGCAACTTCCTCAAAGGGTATGTTTCTATCGTGCTTGGTGTTTTAACTTCTTAGCATGTAGGATCAAATTACTTCAATTAGGTGAAAACCTGGTGATCTTCAGTTTACTTCTGGAGTAGCAATTTGTATTTTGGCTGTTTGTTTATCATGATAGCATTTCTAGCTTTAGGCTGATGTTACTAATTATATGTTTTTTCGCTGTTTTTATGGATTAGTTCCAGGAGATGCATCCCATGCATTCCCTTTGCAGTTTGGTTCCATTAGTCCTGGTTTCATGAATGGAATGCAGGTAGCCTACTATTCATGTTTGTGTTCCATCTTCTTTTCTGCCAATTTGAAACCTTGTTTCTAGCAGCAGATCTTATTTTCTTATTTGTCTCAGGTTCCAGCTCGAACTAGCTCAGCACCCCCAAATTTGGATGAGCAGAAACGAGATCAGGTTTGTCGCTTTTCATGCAAATGTAGTTTAATCTTTAAGAATGATGAAAAGTTACACTTCAGAATACTGAAAAATACCTTGTCTTAGGAGTTCAGTTTTATATTTAAATAACATTGCTTATCTGCAGGCTCGCCATGCTTCTTTTAGACCTGTGTCAAATTTGTCCGCTCATATTCCTAAGCAGGAGCTACCTAGAAAGGATTCAGTTGCAACTGACCAATCTAATTCTGCGGAGGCTCACCCAGTGCCCAAGGCCAAAAAAGACATACAAGCCTCTTATGGACCCCCTGTGAAGCAGGCACAGAAGCCAGCTCTTCTTAATATGCCCATGGCTTCAATGCAAATGCCATTTCATCACCAGCCCCAGGTCTCCATGCAGTTTGGTGGGTCTATTCCACATATTCGGTCTCAGGGTGTAAGTGCTACTCCAGTGCAGATGCCCATGCATTTGCCATTACCACTGGGAAATGGCCCTCAGGTGGTGCAGCAGCCAGTTTTTCTTCCAGGTCTTCAGCCTCATCCATTGCCACCTCAGGGAATGAGGCATCAGGGTCAGGGCTTGAATTTCACACAACCTTTGAGTGGCCAGCTTGCAACCCAATTGGGCAACATGGGAATGGGTATTGCTCCTCAGTATCCTCAACAGCAAGGAGGGAAGTTTGATGTTCCTCGTAAAACTACTCCTGTCAAAATTACACACCCTGAGACTCATGAAGAATTAAGGCTTAATAAGTGGACTGATACATTTTTAGACGGTGGGTCATCAAGCCCCAGGTCACATCCAAATGTGCCTCAATCCCAGCCAGTTCCATCGTTTGCACCTTCTCGTCCAGAAACCTATTATTCCAATTCTTACCATACCAATACCATGTTTTATCCGCCACCAACTTCTCTGTCACTTTCTAATAGCCAGATAGCAGTACCACCTGATGGTCAATGGCCGAAATTTAATTTTCCCGTTGGCAAGAGTCATCAAAACAATTCTTATATGAACTCAGCAGGGGGCCATGGTTCGCTTCCAGTTAATAAATCTGCAAATCTTGGACTTGGTGCTTTAGAATCAGCAAGTGTGGATTTGGCACATAATGGTCACAATGTAGCGCCTTCTGCTCCCTCAGGCGTAATACAGGTTGCAGTCAAGCCAGTAACTGTTTCTGTTGGAGAAAAGGTGTCAGATTCATCTTTATCAATTAGCTTGCCTCCTGTTGAAAAGGTTGGATCACTAAAACCTTCGGTACCTGAGGGTAACTCATCTCAGGCTCAAAGAGACTTGGAAGTTTGTCAAGAGATCTCTATACAGCTGCCAAAACCGGAAAGGGAATCATTAGCATCCAAGGCATTACCAGCTGCTGCAGGAGATGGAGCTACTAACTTGGACGAATCAGTATCTTCTGCTCCAGCTGCTATGTCTGAGGAGTCTGTTCCGACTATTGCCAGTAATGAAAGCAGGAGAGACAGTTTGACCTCCTCTAACTCTATAAAATATAATAATAAGAAACATCCTAATAAAGGACATATTCAACCACCAAATCAGGTATTTTCCTTATTTTGCTTTTGTCACACGTGTAATTTCTGTTTGCATGTATTTATTTGTTTTTTCACACATTGTTGTTTCGTGAAATAAACAGATGTCATTCAGCAAGAGAGAAGACTTAACCTCTCTTTCATCAGAAGTTTCTGCTACTGGCATATATGTTGAATGCTTGAACATGGTTCAGCATGCTAACGTGGATTGTTCGAAGCTGGATGAGCAACTAAAGCCTGAAATTAATGGAATTAAGGATCCCTTGAAATCCGTGGATCTTAAGTCTGATCAGGAATCTGCTTTGAAGGCAGCAAGTACCAGCAATGATGTTCCAATGTCAGTAAATCCATGTTCGGTGCTTGATGAAGATGTGGGGATTAGCATTGAAAATGATGGTGTCACTGATTCACATGACTTTACCTCTAAAATATCCGACTCTATTGTTCCTGAAAGTTCACATGTTGATATTACCTTTGATTCCAATGCATCTTCAAGTGCCATCCATAGCAATGAAATCACTGTTATGAATTCGGGTGCATCTAACCAGCATTCTGCTCCAGTCACAACACCTGATCTCACAGATTCAATATCAAAATACGAAGGAGAATGTGTTCCTGTACCCAGTTCAGAAGACAAACCTGCACCAGAATTAAATAGGACAAAGAGTACAAGCAGAGGGAAGAAAAAAAGAAAAGAAATTCTTCAGAGGGCAGATGCTGCTGGGACAACGTCGGATCTCTATATGGCCTATAAAGGTCCTGAGGAGAAGAACGAGACACTCATACCTTCAGCTAGTGCAGACAGCAATTGCAATGGTGTTAATTTGAAGCTGGTATCTCCTGAGTCCCCTCAGGTGGGTTCTACAGAAGGTGAGAAAATTGCAAAAGCTAAAGCAGAATTGGATGATTTGGAAGATGCTGCCGATGCACCGAAATTAGAAACTTCAGACAATTTTGAAAAGGCTCATGAAGGGTTAATAAATCACAAGGAAGATGGAAGGGGGAATATATCAAAGAAGTATTCCAGAGATTTTCTTCTCAAGTTTGCTGTGCAGTGTACTGATTTTCCACTAGGTTTTGAGATTTCTTCCGATATTGCTGAGGCCTTGGTGGTTACCAATGTCAATACCTCTCACCTTGTTGATCGTGATTCATATCCTAGTCCTGGAAGAAGAACAGACCGGCAATCTAGTGGATCCCGATTAGATCGCCGAGCTAGTGGAATGATTGATGATGACAGATGGATGAAACATTCTGGTTATTTTGTTTCTGGAAGGGATGCACAGCTTGATCTTGCATATGGTGCAGCTGGTGCGGGTTTCCAGCCTGTCCAGGGAGGTAACTCTGGAGTTCTAAGGCACCCACGAGTTCCTGCATCTCTTCCATTTGTTGGAGGGGTCTTTCCTGGACAAATGCACCCTACGGGTCCGCAAGGATGGATGCCACATAGTCCTGTTACTGACAGATGGCAGCGTGTTCCGAACTATCAGCAAAAGGGATTGATTTCTTCCCCTCAAACACCATTACAGATGATGCACAGAGCTGAAAGGAAGTATGAAGTGGGTAAAGTGACCGATGAGGAAGTGTTAAAGCAAAGGCAACTGAAAGCCATTTTGAACAAGCTAACCCCCCAAAACTTTGAGAAACTCTTTGAGCAAGTTAAAGCAGTAAACATAGACAATGTAGTTACACTCACTGGTGTCATCTCACAAATCTTTGACAACGCTTTGATGGAGCCTACTTTCTGTGAAATGTATGCAAACTTCTGTTCTCATCTAGCAATGGAGTTGCCTGATTTTAGTGAAAACAACGAAAAGATAACTTTCAAGAGATTGCTGTTGAATAAGTGCCAGGAGGAATTCGAAAGAGGCGAGAGAGAACAAGAAGAAGCAAATAAACATGAGGAAGAGGGTGAGGCTAAACAGTCTGAGGAGGAAAGAGAGGAGAAGAGAATCAAGGCACGGAGACGAATGTTGGGTAACATTAGACTTATTGGGGAGTTGTACAAGAAGAAAATGTTAACTGAGAGAATTATGCATGAATGCATCAAGAAATTACTCGGTGAGTATGAGAATCCTGATGAGGAAGATGTTGAGGCTTTATGTAAATTAATGAGTACGATTGGAGAAATGATTGACCATCCCATAGCCAAGGTGTATATGGATGCTTATTTTGAGAGGATGGCTAAGTTGTCAAACAATATGAAATTATCTTCTAGGATTAGATTCATGTTGAAAGATGCTATTGATCTGAGAAAGAATAAGTGGCAGCAGAGGAGGAAAGTTGATGGGCCTAAAAAGATTGACGAAGTGCACAGAGATGCTGCTCAAGAGCGACAAGCACAAACCAGTAGGCTTGCTCGTGGTCCTGGCATCCATCCTGGTGCAAGACGAGCACCCTTGGATTTTGGTCCACGAGTGCCTATGTTATCTTCTCCTGGTGCTCAGATGGGTAGTTCTCGTGGGTCTCCCAACCAACATCGTGGTCTTGGGGCTCATGATGTTCACATGAATGACAGACAGTCTTTTGAGGCCAGGAATTTGTCAGTTCCCTTTCCTCAAAGACCAGTTGGTGATGATTCTATTACCTTGGCCCCACAAGGTGGTCTAGCTAGAGGGATGGCTTTTAGAGGACCACCAGCAATGTCAAGTACACCTTTAGCTGATGTTTCTCCAATATCAGGAGATGTAAGAGGAACGGCTGCTGGTTTGAATGGTTTTAGTTCTCCTGCACAAGGCCAAACATCTTGTTTCACTCAAAATATTCCTCCAGAAAAGGGATGGCCTGAGGAGCGTCTGATGGAAATGTCTTTGGCTGCTATTAAAGAATTTTACAGGTATCCTTTTTGCCCTACTCTGATTTTAATGTCCCTATACTTGTTTCTGTTTCCTTTTAACATGTATATATAAATGTGATCACATTTATCTGCACATATGCACTGTACTTTTTAGTCATTGACAGAAAGTTGAAACGATATTGAGATTTTGATGTTGTTTTACTCAGTATGTGGTTAACATGTATCTTACCTGATTTTTGATATTAATACTGATGACATGGTTTAAATTGAAGAGTGCTGTGCCGATAATAATATGTTGATGATTGGAGGCTTTTTTATTCATGAAAGTATGTTGTTTAAGAATATAATATTGATACTAATGGCTCCAGATAAGGTAAGTAGTGCAGTTGTTGACGATAAACTGAAGAATCGTAGGACATGCATATTTATTCTGTTGTCTTTATTTTATCTTCATAGTACAGCCCTTGATAATATAAGGTTACTTTTACTGAGTAATAAGTTTTTTTCGGTTTTAATTCTTTCAGTGCTAGAGACGAGAAAGAAGTTGGTTTATGCATAAGAGATTTGCAGTCTCAAAGCTTCCATCCGACAATGATTGCCCTTTGGGTAACCGACTCTTTCGAGAGAAAAGACATGGAACGAGATCTTTTGGCGAGGCTACTTGTGAATCTGTCGAGGTCCCGTGATGGTGTGTTGAGCCAAGTTCAACTTGTTAAAGGGTATGGGAATCATTTAACAATATCTATCTGTGTTTTCTTTCCGGACTTGTGAGCATCCAAATATGTCGGACACAGGTGCGACCGATTTCAACCTTCATTTTTATGAATTTTTCTTTGTTTAGGTTTGAGTCTGTTCTCAGCACATTGGAGGATGCAGTGAATGATGCTCCAAAAGCTCCGGAATTTCTTGGTCGTATCTTTGGTACAATCATAGTAGAAAATGTCATTCCCCTGAGTGAGATCGGGCGTATAATACACGATGGCGGAGAGGAGCCTGGTTGTCTTGTAGATTCAGGGCTCGCTGCTGCTGTTCTCGGAAGCACCTTGGTGGCAATTAAGACGGAGAAAGGAGATAGTTTCTTAAATCAACTTGTAGCAAGTTCGAGTTTGCGATTCGACGACTTTCGACCTCCGCATCCTAACCATTCAAGTAATTTAGATAAGTTTTTTCTTTTATTAGCATAGATTACTGACTAATGCTCCGTAAGTAATCGCATGAGCACATTATCTATTTAGGAATAACACAAGTTCAATCGATTGTTGATTAGACCCCGTTGTGGGTTAAATTAAACTTGTAAATGAACCGAATAAACATAAACGAGGATGTGTTCATATTTGTTTGTTTAACTTTAACAAACACAAACATAAATGAACATAATTTTTAGTTCATGTTAGTTCGTTAAGAAA
The DNA here is from genome assembly GCA_035048815.1 of Abelmoschus esculentus. Lineage (NCBI taxonomy): Eukaryota > Viridiplantae > Streptophyta > Magnoliopsida > Malvales > Malvaceae > Abelmoschus > Abelmoschus esculentus. The sequence continues at coordinate 10,231,522 of JAUCBN010000007.1, read as the reverse complement.
TGTTCGTGTTTAAATATTATACTCTCAATAGTTATATACCAAATAAACAACTGAAAAAAACCGTGCTTAAACGTGCATGTATGAATACTTAAAAATGAAACCCAATATCATAACATAACCTTCAAACTCCACAATTCGACCATTAAAACAGGTAACTTGAACATAATACAACCAACTAAATTCAAGACCTAACACACGTACAACCAAATAATGTTATGTGTTTGTTGAACGGATCTATTGTTGGTCGAGTAATATTTGATTTGAGTTCGACTTGTATTCAATTTAAAAATTGATTGACTCAATACCTAATAATTATGCTTGAAAAAAATTTATTCGTGTAGTGTTCATTATTTTTTTATGTGAATTATTGTTCGTTAAACTTGATGAATGTAGAGAATTTTGAAAATTAGAAGCCCAAGTATTTTTGTGTAAATTATTTGAGTGCGTTTAACATTGCTTTTGAAATCAGCTTTTGACTCCAAAAGCTTGTTTGAGATCAAAAACAATGTTAAACGGGTAGCTTTTGGGATAAAAAAATTACGCTTGAAAAGTGTTTTTCAACCCAAACACAAAAGCTAAATTTTCTAGCTTTTATGGTTGAAAAAGTGTTTTTGATAATCAAATTACAAATTCAACTTTTAGTTTTATTTATAATTTATAAATTTATAATTTTTATAAATATATAATTAATAAAATATTTTAATTTAAAAATTATATATTAATTAAAATATTTTAAATTTATTATATTTTCATAAAATACAAAATTATTAGAAAAATAAATATTTAGTAATAAAAATATTTTTTTATATTTTTATGATAATTTAAATTGATATATTTTATATATTATAACATTAAAAAAATTAGGTGTCATTTATATATATAACTTACAATATTATGTCTAAAATGGTTATTTATCTTATTAAAAGTATTTTTTGACAGCAATACTAAACACTTAAATTTTAAATCCAAAAATCCAAAAATACTTTCGTAAAGAATGTTTTAAAAATACATTTTTATCATATTTTTAAAAACAATACTAAATTGGTCACTTAACTTATATAAAAGTTTTTTAACTTTTATATTTAATGTAATATTTATATTATAACCACCAAAAAATTATAAAACAAATTAACACAAAATTGAATTAATTTAAATCTAAAATCTAATTTAACATAAAATCAAATTAATTTAAATCAAATATTTATCGAATCGAGCTTGAACGATGTGTGAGCTGCTCAACTAAATTAAGAGCCATAATCAGCACCCAAAACCTCTTTTGTTTGTAGAGAGCAGCCTTCTTTAATGGTGATTGATCGGACAGATGTACCGTTGGGCTTCAGAAATTGAACTGGTCTCCTAAAAAACCGGCCTTTTGACCACCTTGCTCCGCGATAGTTCGTTACTAATAATTCTACATTCTACCTTTTAAAAAATTAAATAAAAATTCAATCTATTTATATATAGTAAAAAAATGAATTAGTAATTTATTAAATTTGTTGTTGCTTCATTTGTGTTCACAGGTACACACTCGTCTGCTGATCGAACCCTAATTCTTCAATCCTCATTGCCGTCTTGTTATAATGCCATGATTGTTTTTTGAATTTCGTCGAATTTGTTGTTTGGGTGCAGAGATTTCAAAGAAAAAAAGGATAGAGGGAAATAGGAGGAATCAAGAGTGGGATTTATGTCCTTCAATCAATCAATATCGGATAAAAGTGAGCAACAATACCGAAAAACAGGACGATCCGCCAGCTATAATCAGCAGCAGAACTCCTCAGGCGGTTACGGTAAGGGCGCCGCCGCCGGGCCTGCCCCTTCACCGTCTCTTTCATCATCCGGTGCAAATCGAAGGTAACGAGAACACATCACGATGCTTTAAGCTTCAGGGTTTGCTTTTTTTTCGTTTAATTCCCAGTTTATTTAGGGTTCCTTTATGACTACGGTTTCCTGTGTGATTTTGTGGATTGATGATTCGCTTTTGTTGGTTGGTCCTGATTTGATAGTTTTAAAAAGTCTAACAATGCACAAGGAGGGCAATCTAGGGTGAATTCTCCGGCTGTAAATTCTACAGAGTCTAGTAATGCTTCTGCCACCCATAACATACAAAATGGTGCACTTGTACTGCCCCAGTTGCAAGGTATTATTCAACATTCCTAAGTTCGTTTTTTAGTTTCCTATCTGAATAAAATAGGATTATCTTGATGTTATTCACATTCATGTTCATTTTTGCTGATAGGGGCATCTGATACACCGGTTACAAGCAGTGCTGCCAAGCCCATTGAATCACCTGCTAATCAGAGAAGCTCCCGAGCTGTTCCGAAGGCTCCAACTTCTCAATCTGCAATATTGAGTTCTGTCAGCAGTGTCCCTGTAACTACGACAAAGGGTATGTTTCTGTCGTGCTTGTTGTTCTAACTTCTAAGCATATAGGATCAAGCTACTTCAATTAGGTGAAAATGTGGGGATCTTCAATTTTCTTGTGGAGTAGCATTTTGTATTTTGGCTGTTTGTTTATCATGATAGCATTTCTAGCTTTAAGCTGATGTTACTAATTATACACTTTTCTCTGGCTTTATGGATTAGTTCCAGGAGATGCTTCCCAAGCATTCTCTTTACAGTTTGGGTCCATAAGTCCTGGTTTCATGAATGGAATGCAGGTAGCCTACTATTCATGTTTGTGTTCCATCTTCTTTTCTGCCATTTGAAACCTTGTTTCTAGCAGCAGATCTTGTTTTCTTATTTGTCTCAGGTTCCAGCTCGAACTAGCTCGGCACCCCCAAATTTGGATGAGCAGAAACGAGATCAGGTTTGTCACTTTTCATACAAATGTAGTTTAATCTTTAAGAATGATGAAATGTTACACTTCAGAATACTGAAAAATGCCTCGTCATTCACCCGAGTTACTTTTATAATCCAAGGGATTGAATACCCTGTAAAAACTTTAAGTATAATATGAATATTAGATGTTTGGGCTTGTCATAATTGTTGGTTCAACTTGTTTATGATGTTGACTCTTTTTAACTGAAGTCTTAGGCGTTCATTTTTATATTTATATAACAGTGTTTACCTGCAGGCTTCCCATGCTACTTTTAGACCTATGTCAAATTTGTCTGCTCCTGTTCCTAAGCAGCAGTTACCAAAAAAGAATTCAGTTGCAACTGATCAATCTAATTCTGGGGAGGCTCACCCAGTGTCCAAGGTCAAAAAAGATGTACAAGTCTCTTCTGGACCCCCTGTGAACCAGACACAGAAGCCAGCTCTTCTTAATATGCCCATGGCTTCAATGCAAATGCCATTTCATCAACAGCCCCAGGTTTCCATGCAGTTTGGTGGGTCTATTCCACATATTCGATCTCAGGGTGTAAGTGCTACTCCAGTGCAGATGCCCATGCATATGCCATTACCACTGGGAAATGGCCCTCAGGTGGTGCAGCAGCCAGTTTTTGTTCCAGGTCTTCAGCCTCATCCATTGCCACCTCAGGGCTTGAGTTTCACACAACCTTTGAGTGGCCAGCTTGCAATCCAATTGGGTAACATGGGAATGGGTATTGCTCCTCAGTATCCTCCACAGCAAGGAGGAAAGTTTGGTGTTCCTCGTAAAACTACTCCTGTCAAAATCACACACCCTGAGACTCGTGAAGAATTAAGGCTTAATAAAAGAACTGATAAGGTTTTAGATGGTGGTTCTTCAGGTCCAAGGTCTCATCCTATTGTGCCTCAATCCCAGCCAGTTCCATCATTTGCACCTTCTCATCCAGAAACCTATTATTCCAATTCTTACAATACCAATCCCATGTTTTATCCTCCACCAACTTCTCTGCCACTTTCTAGTAGCCAGATAGCAGTTGCACCTGATGGTCAAGGGTCAAGATTTAATTTTCCCACTGGCCAGAGTAATCAAATCATTTCTTATATGAACTCAGCAGCGGCCCATGGTTCACTTCCAGTTAATAAATCTGTAAATCTTAGACTTGGTACTTTAGAATCAGCAAGAGTGGATTTGACACATAATGGTCACAATGTAGCTTCTTCTGCTCCCTCAGACGTCAAACAGGTTACAGTCAAGCCAGTAACTGTTTCTGTTGGAGAAAAGGTGTCTGATTCATCTTTATCAATTAGCTTGCCTCCTGTTGAAAAAGTTGGATCACTAAAACCTTCGGTGAGTGGGGATAGATCATATCAGGTTCAAAGAGACTTGGAAACTTGCCAAGAGATCTCTATACAGCTGCCAAAACCTGAAAGGGAACCATCAGCATCCAAGGCATTACCATCTGCTGCAGGAGCTGGGGCAGCTAATTTGGATGAGTCAGTATCTTCAACTCCAGCTGCTATGTCTGAGGAGTCTGTTCAGACTGTTTCCGGTAAAGAAAGCAGGAGGGACAGATTGGACTCCAACTCTATAAAAGATAATCAGAAGAAACTGGGTATGAAAGGACGTATTCAGACACCAAATCAGGTATTTTCCTTGTTTTGTTTTTGTTGCACATGTAATTTTTGTTTGCATGTATTTATTTGTTTTTGCGCACATTGATGGACAGTCTATGTCAACATCCAACTTGGCTTCCCGGACTGCAGAACATGGTATTTCTTTAGACAGGGCCAGAACAGCTTTAGAATCATCATCAGCTGCTGATGCTTTTTCACAGCCTACTCAGGAGTTATCATCAATAAATGATACTTCAACTTCTATAGAACAGATGCCAGACAGCAAGAGAAAAGGCTTAACCTCTGTTTCATCAGAAGTTTCTGGTACTGGCATATATGTTGAATGCTTGGACATGGTTCAGCATGCTAACGTGGATTGTTTTTCCAAGCTGGATGAGCAACTAAAGCCTGAAATTAATGGAATTAAGAATCCCTTGAAATCTGTGGAGCTTAAATCTGATCAGGAATCTGCTTTGAAGGCAACAAGTGCCAGCAATGATGTTCCAAAGTCAGTAACTGCATGTTCGGTGCTTGATGAAGATGTGGGGATTAGCATTGAAAATGATGGAGTCACTGATTCACATGACTTTACATCTAAAATATCCGAATCTACTGTTCCTGAAAGTTCACATGTTGATATCACCTTTGGCTCCAATGCATCATCAACTGCCATTCATACCAATGAAATCACTGTTACGAATTCAGGTGCATTTGACCTGCATTCTTCTCCTGCCAATATCACCAATTCAATATCAAAATACGAAGGAGAATGTGTTCCTGTACCTAGTTCAGAAGACAAACCTGCACCAGAATTAAATAGGACAAAGAGTACAAGTAGAGGGAAGAAAAAAAGAAAAGAAATTCTTCAGAGGGCAGATGCTGCTGGGACAACGTCGGATCTCTATATGGCCTATAAAGGTCCTGAGGAGAAGAACGAGACAATCATACCTTCAGCTAGTGCAGACAGCAACTGCAATGGTGTTAATTTGAAGCTGGTATCTCCTGAGTCCCCTCAGGTGGGTTCTACAGAAGGTGGGAAAATTGCAAAAGATAAAGCAGAATTGGATGATTGGGAAGATGCTGCTGATGCACCGAAATTAGAAACTTCAGACAATTTAGGAAAGGCTCATGAAGGGTTAATAAATCACGAGGAACATGGAAGTGGGAATATATCAAAGAAGTATTCCAGAGATTTTCTTCTTAAGTTTGCCGAGCAGTGTATTGATCTTCCACAAGGTTTTGAGATTTCTTCTGATATTGCCGAGTCCTTGATGGTCGTCAATGTAAATACCTCTCACATTGTTGATCGTGATTCATATCCTAGTCCTGGAAGAAGAATAGACCGACAATCTAGTGGGTCTCGATTAGATCGCCGAGCTAGTGGAATCGTTAATGATGACAGATGGATGAAACTTCCTGGTTCTTTTGTGCCTGGAAGGGATGCACAGCTTGATCTTGCATATGGTGCAGCTGGTGCGGGTTTCCAGCCTGTCCAGGGAGTTAACTCTGGTGTTCTAAGGCACCCACGAGTTCCAACATCTCTTCCATTTGTTGGAGGGGTCTTTCCTGGACAAATGTACCCTACAGGTCCGCAAGGATGGTTGCCACGTAGTCCTGTTACTGACAGGTGGCAACGTGTTCCTAACTATCAGCAAAAGGGGTTGATTTCTTCCCCGCAAACACCATTACAGATGATGCACAGAGCTGAAAGGAAGTATGAAGTGGGTAAAGTGACCGATGAGGAAGTGTTAAAGCAAAGGCAACTGAAAGCCATTTTGAACAAGCTAACCCCCCAAAACTTCGAGAAACTCTTTGAGCAAGTTAAAGCAGTAAACATTGACAATGCAGTTACACTCACTGGTGTCATCTCACAAATCTTTGACAAAGCTTTGATGGAGCCTACTTTCTGTGAAATGTATGCAAACTTCTGTTCTCATCTAGCAATGGAATTGCCTGATTTTAGTGAAAACAACGAAAAGATAACTTTCAAGAGATTGCTGTTGAATAAGTGCCAGGAGGAATTCGAAAGAGGCGAGAGAGAACAAGAAGAAGCAAATAAACATGAGGAAGAGGGTGAGGCTAAACAGTCTGAGGAGGAAAGAGAGGAGAAGAGAATCAAGGCACGGAGACGAATGTTAGGTAACATTAGACTTATTGGGGAGTTGTACAAGAAGAAAATGTTAACTGAGAGAATTATGCATGAATGCATCAAGAAGTTACTTGGTGAGTATGAGAATCCCGATGAGGAAGATGTTGAGGCTTTATGTAAATTAATGAGTACGATTGGGGAAATGATTGACCATCCCATAGCCAAGGTGCATATGGATGCTTATTTTGAGAGGATGGCTAAATTGTCAAACAATATGAAATTATCTTCTAGGGTTAGATTCATGTTGAAAGATGCTATTGATCTGAGAAAGAATAAGTGGCAGCAGAGGAGGAAAGTTGATGGACCTAAAAAGATTGAGGAAGTGCACAGAGATGCTGCTCAAGAGCGACAAGCACAAACCAGTAGGCTTGCTCGTGGTCCTGGCATCCATCCTGGTGCAAGACGAGCACCCTTGGATTTTGGTCCACGAGTGCCTATGTTATCTTCTCCTGGTGTTCAGATGGGTAGTTCTCGTGGGTCTTCCATCCACCACCGTGGTCTTGGGGTTCATGATGTTCGCATGAATGACAGACAGTCTTTTGAGGCCAGGAATTTGTCAGTTCCCTTACCTCAAAGACCAGTCGGTGATGATTCTATTACCTTGGGGCCCCAAGGTGGTCTAGCTAGAGGGATGGCTTTTAGAGGACCACCAGCAATGTCAAGTACTCCCTCAGCTGATGTTTCTCCAATATCAGATGTAAGAGGAACGGCTGCTGGTTTGAATGGTTTTAAATCTCCTGCACAGGGCCAAACATCTGGTTTCACTCAAAATATTCCTCCAGAAAAGGGATGGCCTGAGGAGCGTCTGATGGAAATGTCTTTGGCTACTATTAAAGAATTTTACAGGTATCCTTTTGGCTCTATTCTGATTTTAATGTCCCTGTACTTATTTCCTTTTCCTTTTAACATGTATATATAAATGTTAACACGTTTATTTGCACATATGCACTGTACTTTTTAGTCTTTGAAGGAAAGTTAAAATTATATTGCGATTTGGATGTTGTTTTACTGGATATGTGGTTGACATGTATCTTACCTGATTTTGATATCCATACTGATGTCATGGTTTAAGTTGAAGAGTGCTGTGCTGATGGTAAACTTGGAAAGATATTGCAAGTTTTTGAAATTTCTGATACCTAATAATATATTGATATATTGGAGCCTTTTTTTTTATTCATCAAAGTATGTTGTTTAAGTATAATATTGATACTATTGGCTCTAGATAAGGTAAGTAATGCAGTTGTTGATGATAAACTGAAGAATCATAGGACATACATGTTTATTCTGTTGTCTTTATTTTATCTACAGTGTACATCCCTTGATAATATAAGGTTACTTTTATCGAGTAGTAAGCAATTTTTGGTTTTAATTCTTTCAGTGCTAGAGACGAGAAAGAAGTTGGTTTATGCATAAGAGATTTGCAGTCTCAAAGCTACCATCCAACAATGATTGCCCTTTGGGTAACCGACTCTTTCGAGAGAAAAGACATGGAACGAGATCTTTTGGCGAAGCTACTTGTGAATCTGTCGAGGTCCCGTGATGGTGTGTTGAGCCAAGTTCAACTTGTTAAAGGGTATGGGAATCATTTAACAATATCTACCTGTGTTTTCTTTCCGGACTTGTGAGTATCCAAATATGTCGGACACAGGTGCGACCGATTTCAACCTTCATTTTTATGAATTTTTCTTTGTTTAGGTTTGAGTCTGTTCTCAGCACATTGGAGGATGCAGTGAATGATGCTCCAAAAGCTCCGGAATTTCTTGGTCGTATCTTTGGTACAATCATAGTAGAAAATGTCATTCCCCTGAGTGAGATCGGGCGTATAATACACGATGGCGGAGAGGAGCCAGGTTGTCTAGTAGAAGCAGGGCTCGCTGCTGATGTTCTTTGTAGCACCTTGGTGGCAATTAAGACACAGAAAGGAGAGAGTTTCTTAAATCAACTTGTAGCAAGTTCGAGTTTGCGATTCAATGACTTTCGACCTCCACATCCTAACCATTCAAGTAATTTAGATACGTTTTTTTATTAGCATAGATTACTGACTGACGCTCCTCTATTTTTGTTAGTACAAGGGTTTTATTATCTATAAATGAACCTGTTCTCCCCTTCATTTACCCAGATGTCTTAGGATCCGAATCTTACTCAGCTCTGCGAAGAAAGGATAAATATGGTGTTTCAATCTCACTTAAAAACCTAAGAGGTTTTCAGTTATTTAAGACTGGATATGCTCATGCTACTGAACTAGGTTTTCAGGAACAATCCATTTGCAATTGAAATTATATCAATCATTGGCTGGAACAATGACACAGCGAGTATTCAAATTTTTTCTTCTACTATTTTAACTTTTGATATAAGACTGCGATCAATCACCCAGAGTGGGCAAAATGTTTCAAGCGATTCTGCGTGAAAAGGATACTGGTTTGTCCCCCATGACACGAGTAGGCAGATGGTATATGACAATTTGCTTCCGCATGCATTCAAAAAATTATGTTAAAAAATCAAAACTCTACACAGGGGACAATTTTATCTACATGATTCAAACAAGAAAATAAAGAGCATCAAGTGCTTTATCGCTCGCCGGATAATAACCAACTTCGGTATATCCAGAAAGGCACTCAGAGAAGAAGGTGCATAAATAAATACCGGGTGGACGACAAGACAAAACACCTTAATCGCAACAATAGGTTGAGCTAATCACTCGGAATGCGAAGCAAATATATCCAGAAAGGCACTCGATCAATAAATAGGACAGAAGGTATTAAATTCGGAAATAATACAATTTTAATTTACTGGTTATACTATCAAAATCAAAGCCATAAGAAATCATAGACTGCTCCATGTAAAAGAATACTTGGCATGTTAAGAAAGCAAAGAATGCTAATGAAAAATGGTTTAAACATGTATGTGCAAAACTGAGTATCATCGTGTTAAAAGAGAGAGGGGATGGAGAGGGCAGTGAGAAACTACGATGATCTACAAGAAAACTGAAAATATACATTTCAAAACATGAAATTCAGAGATCCTTTGGTAACAGGAAACCATATTATTCGAGTTCATTTCCTGCCCACGATTTACAGAGACCGATAACCCAAAGCCGACAAAAGAAATAAAATTATGCATGGAAAATAAATGAGATTGACGAGAAACCTCATTTGCGCCCTAAAGTGGGGAAATGACCCGGGTCCTCGATGGAAGGTGCAGCTGTATTACTTGCCGCAATGCCTTCACCAAACCCTCCTGATCCACGCCCGTGACCCCGACCCCGACCTCGTCCGCTTGGGTTGTAGTACCTCCTCCCTTCAGCAGGCTTCAGAAATTCATTAATACTCAAAGACTACCACCACCACCAAGTAAAGAATAAGGATCAGCACAAGCCATAAAGGCGTTTTTACGAATAAAATTGCAAAATCACCAAGTGAAAGGAGCACACAAGCTTTGTAACAAACGCATCAAATGGATGTTTACAATTATAATTTATGGATAAATGGGGAATTATAACAAATACCTTTTTTGCTCTCTCTTCCTTCTCATAAGCCTCTTTTCTTTTATCCTTATCGGAGCTCTGTAGGATATACAATTAAAGGTACATATATTTGCCAACAAATAACATAAGTCATCAATGATAGAATTCTAAAAGGAATCGACGAGGCTCACCAATTTGATGAATATTTCATCATTACTCTTCTTGTTTGAAAGCTGTTGCATAGACTCAAACTCCTTGGCATCCACTTTTCTTCCCTCAGTTTTCAGTGCCTGAAGAGCCTTCCTCTTCTCAACCAACAGTTTCTCATACTCCTCAAGAGTCATCTCCTATTAATATTATACAATCAAAGGTTGCACGCAGAAGTAGCCGTAGTTAGCGGATTACATTTATGGTTAGAAAAAAAGCAGATATCCATGTTACTCGGCTCATCACTTTCACTAAGTACACACACGACATATATTTGGATGGAATTAGGGGTATGAACCTCCAAATATATGAAAAAGCTTGGAAAAGGCAAGCATACTGATGTTGGATACATATTTGTATCCGACAGTCACCCCCAAGTTTGAGCAACAAAGGTAGACATCAATGGCAATCTAAAATAATATATTATCAGGTGAAACTACCTTATCATCGAGTTCTTTTTCTTCAAGTTCGTTTGTAGTGCTCTTTTTGATAGCATCTCCTGCATTCTCATCTCTAGCTGGCTTGTCATAAGCTAAATTCTTCTTACCTTCATTGACAACTTCTTCGGTCACCCTAAAAGATGCATAATGAGGAAAGAATAACAAAACTAAGTGATGATTTCATTTAATTTTACAATACAATCGAAGGTTGGGAATGTTGCACTTTTAAACACTGAAGATAGCTCACTCAGCAAGTTCATCAGTCTGCATTCCCCAATTTCCACGACCAGAACCTTCACGTTTGAGTTCATTTCTACAGACGGGAACCACAAACAACAAACATTAGTTACAACTTACAAGATTTGGATAGAATAATAAAATGGAGAATATAAAGCTAAAGTACACAAAACTTCTTTTAAGTTCTACCCGCGTCCAGTGCCACTACGGCGTTCATACAACCTGCGAGGTCGCTCTCCATCTGCAACTTCCCCATCACTGAAACCACCACGGCGACCACCACGGTAAGGTCAAGGACCACCATAGTCACCACGCCTTTCAGAGGGCTTTCTACTCTCTCCATAGTCATGTTCACCTTGACCAGGAAGTTCAGCACTGCTGCTGAATGAGTTCTCATCATTGCCAAAATCACGTTTGTATCCACCAACATTACGTTCCCGTCCATATCCACGACCACCACGACCACCTTCAATCCTCGACTCCCTCACTTGGAAAAAAGAAACAACGAATGCACAAACTTAAGCTATAACCCAAGAAAGCCAAAAGTATCAGTTTGAGCACAGCTCAAGAAACATATTTAAACATTATAACGACAAGACAAAAACATGAAGGCAATACCAATAGGCAAATAATACAACATCATAACATAAAACCATTCAAACTTCACAATTCGACCATTAAAAAAAGGTAACTTCAACATAATACAACCAATTAAATTCAAGACCCAACACGCACACACAAATTGTATATAAAATGATGCAAAAGCTATAGCAAAGAAAAATGCAGCACTGAACAACAAAAGGCTCAAAATGATGGCTTCTTTTATAGGAAAAAGCTGACCAGCCTGAGCAGGAGGGAGTGGTTTGGAGGGGAGCTTAGGCTGCTGCAGCTTCGCCTGGGATTGAGCCGGCCCCTTCTTAATAACGGCGGAGGGGGCGGTAGCGGCGGCCTTTTTCTGGGCAGCGATCAGCAATGAGAGCTCCCCAGTGTCGTCATCTCCCAACAAATCAAAAGGGTTGGAGCTCGCCATTTTCTTCGATTCAAATTATACCCAAACTAACGATACACCCCCTCCAACCCCTTTTTTTTCTTAGAGGTGAAGGATTACCATGGAGCTTCGGTATTCCATCAGCATGCAATCAAATGAATAGATCTGTTAGAAAGCGTGGAGGGAAAACCCTATCTTAGCCGCGAAAGAACAGAGAAATTTTAACTATATCTATATTATTAAAAAAAGTTTTTATGATGTTGTTCTTTTTTTTTCTTTTTTATTATTAGGGGGAAATGATTTACTATAAATATAAAATGTATTATTAAATAATAATATTTAAATTTCAGTTTTCACCAAATTAATAGATGGAATTAAAAATTTTAAATTAATCGATTAATTAATTTTATGTTTAATTTATTAATAATTAATAATTTTTTAATTTTGATTATTGGTTGACTTAATTAAAAATTAATTAATCGAATTAATTAAAAAAACTTATATATTAATTAATTTGATTTAAAATTAATTAAGTTTTATATATTTATTCTTAATCATTAAATTTTTAAAAAAATATAAACAATTATTATTTTTTAATATGTTATAAAATAATAATAAAATTTTATCAAATTAACATAAAATATTATTATATTTATTAAATTATTAAAAATATTTTTAATATTTTTAATATTTATCGATAATTTATAACGCGTAAATAAATCAATAATTATTTTATATTAACTTAATAATTTTAAAATTAATCTATAATTTTTAAAAAATTTAATAGTTAAAATATATTTTTATATATAATTTAATGATTATTTGAGTAATTTATATATGCTTAAAAAATAAACAATTTGATAATCAATTAAGACCCTGTTTTTTTGTTGCTTTTAAACAACCAAAAGCACTTAAAAAAGTACTGACAGATATAGGTTGTTTTTTGTTGTTTTTAGTTGCTTTTTAAACTAATTTTTTCACCTAAAATCAAAAGCTAAGATTTTTGACTTTTGAGTTGGATAAGCTAGTTTGAAAATAGAATTACTTATTTATCTTTATAATATATTTATTAAAATAATATTTATACATATATAATTATAAAATAATATATATTTTATAATATTTTATATTAAGAATAAAATTATTTTATTTTATTTATTTTAAATTTATTAATAATTTATAATTGTTATGTTCGTATACAATCTAAAATATTTATATATTTTTAAATTAAAATTTATAAAAAAATATTTTTACTATAATTTAAATTTATTTTTTAATATTCATAACATTAATAAAAATTTAAAATTTTTAAATATAATTTAAGTTCACTGATACAACATGTCTAAAATAGACATTTTATTTTTTAAAAATCATTTTTTTAATCAACGACAAACACTAATTAATTTTTTAAAATTACTTTTTTAACTATAGTTTTAAAATTACTTTTATAACTATATTTTTTATAAGCAATGCTAAACTGGCCTTAAATAGGTTTATATATTTACAGACCTATTAGAAATATTTTTTCTTCAAAATCCCCTGATTTTTCAAATCGGTAGCCACTTCAAAGTTTTAATTTCTATGAAAACGGAGTAATGGATAGTTAATCTCAGTAGTGAGAAAACTTTGATGATAATTATTAATCGAAGGCATTTTTGTATAAACAGTTCGTTTTATATTTCTTAGAATCTCCGGTTAATCAATCCCCAATCAAGCAAGCAGTAAAAGCAGCTCAAAAGCGAGTGTAATGGAGGCGGAGGAGAGCGGAGGAGATACTGATAAAACCCGCATCGCCACCCACTGGTATTGGGCGGTAGCAAGCGTAACCCAGTTCGGATGGGCAGTATCTTCGTATTGTAAAGGTTATTCCGGCGACCACCGCTTGATGCCCGTCAAAGCCTTCGGCATCGCTTCTCTTTTTCTCGGCGCCTCCGCCACTGCATCCATCGCTTTCCTTAAAGCCTCCGGTATTCAAAAAGTAATAATCTATCCAATACCCGTGTCTTCAAATTTTCACCATCACTCTTGATTATAGTACTTAAATTTTCGTTTCCGTTTTGCGATTTCATTTTCTGAAACAGGTCGAAGATCTGATCGATGTGGGTGCAAGTATAAGAACTGGTCTTGGAATTCGTCGGAGGGCAGGGGACAAATAAGATCTTTTCTGCCATTTCTTTTATGAAGAGCTTTCCTGGTTTTCATTCTTCGTCCCTTTTTTGTGCCTTATTTCAATTTTGTTTCCTATCAGTTTAAAGTCTCCATGTTTATCATAATGATCAAACAATTAGCTTTACACGGTATCAATCTCTTCTTCATTCATTCTCAATAACCAAATTGTTAAGAGACATGTAATCCAAGCTGAACTTAGAATTGCAATGACAACCCTAACAGGTTGCTTACTTGCTTCAAAAATGCTTTAGAATCATATGCAATTTGGCTCTCTGTTAAACTGTCACTCAAATCTCATCCAAGTATAAAAGAAACATACATATTATGGTAATAGCTGTGTTAGTTGAATATGAATACATGTATGAGATGAGTATGGTAACCTTTTCCAGATTGATGCCATTGCTTGATTGTGGTAAAATAGGGGCTCAACAATTGTTTCCTAATACTCAAACACGGGCTTTCAGTTCAAGCTTGAGTTATTTGCGCATATTCTGCTCATGAGGTTTTTAAAGAGGTTTTGAGCTTAAAGCACCACCATACTAAGCCCAATCTATAGAGAATTTTAGAAGATACTATTTTGGCCACATAAAATTTTTTATATGTATTAAGATTTGTTTCCTTAGTTAACAAAGAATATCCTTAAGATTATCTTAATGTGGTTGATAAGAATTGGATCTTACCATCGATATAAATACATGAGAACTGTTGGATGTAAGGGAATTAAGAATCAATTATAAATAGAGGTTTCCCCACCTCATTTGTATTTCTCATCTTTGATGAATCAAGACATTCACTTTAAAAATCTTCTTCTTTTTCGGCTAGTTTTCAAGCTATTTAGTTGTTTGTCTAAGAACACCTACTAAGACCGCGTAGTTCAGTTAGGTTAAGAATCTATAATTTTTTTATTTTAGATACAAACATATGACTGCGACTATAAATAGACATTTAATTAAGAGAAAACTGTAACAAACATAATATTATTCAAACTTTTTAAGCCTAACAATAATATAAGTTTTTCCCGATTTTATTTAATAATTATCTCAAGTTTTGATTCAATTATATCAGTCTCATATAACATAATCTAACAAAGACAACTCATTTTCTTAAATAATTTTTTTTTATAAAAATTTCAATTAATTATTATTTTGATAACAATTAAGTTCTAAACATTTAAGTTGATATAAACTCGATTTTAGATAAGAGTTCTGCTAAAAAAGGTAAAAAAATCCATACAAATCTAAAATTTACCGCTTGTTATGTAACAAATAACAATACTTTAGTTTATGCAAAAACAGAAGCACTTTACAATTTACAGTCAGATATCTTTGTAAAATGTAATTCTATATTTTGCATAATAAGATCACAAATAAAAATATCTCGAACGAATGAATATCTAATAAAATATCAATCATCAACATATCAAAATTTATATAAATATAAAACATCTTAAGAACAATTATGGCACAAACAATATACACCTACCATTTAAAAAAAACAAGGAAACAAAACACAAATAATACTCTTAACAACATGCTCTGCTAAAATCTGCACAGGCCAAAAACTCATAAATAATCTGCAAAAAATAACTTCCAATCGGATTCAATCAGTTGCAAACATCATTAAATACTCTAGAATCAAGTCCAGTCAACTTGGAACCAGAGAAACAAACGTTGTGAGAAAACCTCTAGTTCTGTCTAGATTCTTTTCTAACAACTCTCTAATATAACAATACATGGAACCTGTGGCTGTTACTGTGAGTGCTCATAGGTCTGGTGAAGGTACAAGCACGTGAAGATGCACGCCAAATCCCATGGACAGGCAGTTGCGATGAGAACTCCAATATCAGATATAAACAGATTTAACATCATTGGCACCGAAACTTGCAGCACACACCGGACACTTGCG
Source organism: Abelmoschus esculentus (assembly GCA_035048815.1). Lineage (NCBI taxonomy): Eukaryota > Viridiplantae > Streptophyta > Magnoliopsida > Malvales > Malvaceae > Abelmoschus > Abelmoschus esculentus. The sequence continues at coordinate 10,215,539 of JAUCBN010000007.1, read as the reverse complement.
GTGACGACTTTCAGTGATTTTCTGTACACAAGGGTTGCAGAAGAGATGGTAACATTTTGTAATAACAACCTGCAGAATGGACAAAAAACTATAAGCAAATTTGGAATGGAAACGAACAAACTATAAGTTATGTTTACTCAAACTAAGATAAGTGTCAAATATGGATACATTTTTTTTCCCCATATTATTTGGCGAATCATAACCCATATATCTGCCCATTTATGTGTCGGATACGGGTGTCGAAAAGGATACTTAATGAAGAGTCGAATGAATTTAAAAGACACAGAAGCATCCTATAGAATTGTCTGCCGCCGATGGGAACAAAAGCTGAAACTACAAGGGTCTAATTGAACTGTGACCTTGAAATACTAATTCAGAATCACACATTTACCTCTTTTGGTCTGTCAAGACAGATACTGCACTTCAGTATTTCTCTATACTCTCTAAGTTCTTGTTGAAGCTTTTCAACCATTGAGTTTCCTTCTGTCTTTGCTCGAAGATGCACTACCTTTCTTTTCGCCACTTCCAATTCTTCCTCAATTCTTTTCTTGTTAAACCTGATACACAAATAACATGCAGAAAAACAGACATGAAATCACCCTATGCATTAAGACAAAATGGAAACATAAAGGAACAATAAATCCTATTACCTTTCTCTCTCTATTTCAATTTGCAATTCCACCAAGGCCGTTCTACTTTTCTCAATCTTCAATTGTGAGTCCTCCAGTGACTCCCTTGCTTGATGAGACGATCTTCTTATATCTGACAATCGCTTTTGTGTAGTTTCCAATGAAACTGACTTCTGAAATCTTTCTTCTCCAAGTTTCTGAACCTGGTCTGAGCAGAACCTCAGCTGCAAAAGGAATTGCTCAAGAATTGAATGCCTTTAGTTTATTTCATACAACAGAACTATTCATGATCATACCTGATCCTCAATTCTTGCAGCTTTCATGTTATAAAAGTCAAGGGATGCACCGGCCTGCTGGATCTCCTTCTCCATGGTATGTTTCTCCAACAGTAGTGTCTCTTGAAGTTGTTTTGCCCTCAAACCTTCCAAAACAAGCTGTAAAAGACCATTAAAGCAATCAAATTCTAGAAGAGCAAATATATAAGACTACGGATGCTCTTCAAGAACAAGTTCCCTACAGGAAAAATGTAAAGAAATAGAATAAAGAACATAGATGACAAAAGTCCTTCACAATTACAGGTTCTAACAAAAGCACAGATGTTAACCACTCTCACAGTTTCAGGATAAGAAAATTCATCAGTTTTTAAAATTAAAGTTTAATATCACACTTCTAGCAAATTTCAGTAATGTTTAGGCCGATAAAACCAATGACTCTGTCATATTTAGAGTATGGGTGAGTATTCGATCGAGTCTAGTAAAAAAATTTCGAGCTATTCGAGTTGATGAGTCATATTTTACGACTCAAACTTTACTTGAAATTTTTCCGGTTCGAGTCGAGTTTAAAAAATTCGAGCTGAATAGTTTTTTAGTTCCTATAAATATTTAATTATAATTATTTATCATGTTATAGTATTATTTGATTCCAATTTAAATGACTTTCTCTAATCATATAAGATATGTATATTTTTTTTTTCATATGTAGCAATATTTCTTTATATTTTTACATATCAATGTATATATAATTAAAAAAATAATAGACTCATCTCAAACTTAAAAATCCATCTTTTAATTACTAAAAATTTTGAGTTATTCGAATTTCCATTTTACAACTCGAACTTTCTTTGAAATTTTTTCGAGTCGAGCGGAGTTTATGAAATTTCAAGTCGAGTCAAAACGAGTCGAGTATTTTCGCCTCGAGTCGAATTGAGTTATTCGATTTTTTCGAATCAAATCGAGTTTTGCTCACCCCTAAATTTGGAGGGTTAAACTCAATGTTTAAAAAGGCGCTAGTGAGGCGCCTAGGCGCTAAGGCGAGGGGAGGGTGAAGCGCCGGCGACTTCAATGATGCGAAGCAACGCGTGCCTAAGGCGCTCTAGGCGCTAAGCCGTCGAGGCACCAAAAGGCGTCGATTTTTTTCACTTCTTTTAATTTTTTTATTATGGTTTACATACTAACTTGAGCTAAAAGTGGAGACCACACAAACATAACATTAATCAAATGGAATTTAAATTAATCTATTCGAATTAATGTGTAATTTAAGCTTAAAACATATCACATCATATATACAAACATTAATGGTTGACTGAAATGATAGAGGAAAATACTCAAAATGAGTTTGTATTCAAAGAGGATGAAGGTCTTATTTGGGGACACATTACGATTGTTGCCGGAGATCAAGAAAAAACATACAAGGAGAAAAAGATAGCAATTAAAGTCAATCTTTTAGACAAGAAGATGACGACGAACATAAAGAACATGACGAAGACTATCATTCTTTTAATAGAGATGACATGAAGGAAATTTTAGTAGAGGAAGATGATTATATATAATATCAAATTATCTTACATCATTTTTGAGATTATTATATAGCTACATACCTAGCTTTACCTATTTACATATAAGAAATTAATAGTGAATTACAAAATATTATAATATTACTTTTTTTTATTATAAGATTATATGGTGAGATTAAGTACTTATTTTAGTTTTATATGTCCTTAGAGACTATTTTACATAACCAACCTATAATTTTTATATTTTATAATTTTCATAAGAATTACAAAGTAAGTCTTTATAATTTTTTTTATCCAAATTTCTCATATATTCAGCCTAATAACTAATAACAAATTATAAAATTTACACTTGTGTAAGTCTTGTAATTTATATATTTTTAATTTTGTAAAGGAGCGCCTTACTACAATAAGGCGCACGCCTTTCGCCTCGGTTATGAGATCTCTATCGCCTTAGTGCACCTTATGCCATTTTTAACACTGGTTAGACTATTCATAAACCTCAATGAAATTCTAAATAAATGAATGAGCAGATTACTGGCCAAGGAGAATATCTATTGAGTCTTCATACCAACAACTAACACGCAAATGGAGACAACACCTTCTAATTGTTAGTTTTCTGTGTTGGTTACTTGGTTTGCAAGTGAAATTTTCTATTCCGTGATCAAACACCATTTGATTTGATTTGCAAGCATCCATCAGCATAAGAACTGTTCACTTCAGAGTCCGTACTTAAGATTTGAAAAAAAGGCATAGAGTTGTATAAAATCAATTATAACTAGACATAAAAAAAATTATCAAGAGACAATCAATTATAAGTTTATAACTAGTGCATAAACTTCTAATGCGATCTCCAAGTATCATATATCAAATAATTGATTACCTTGATGTTATAGTCATCTCTTTCCGTAATTTGCTGCAATAGCTGCTGGTTTTGTGTTTGCATGTCATCGTATGCCTGTCCAATTGACTGAGGGAAAACCAAACTAACAGCCTTACGAAAAAATCAAGATAGTACCAAAGGCAGAGCCAAGATTAAATGACAAGAAACTAACCTCTATTTCAGATAAGTAAGCTTCATTTTCTTCATTTTTTGATTTTAAAGCATCAGAAAGCCTAGTTTTCTCCCTGAAATAACAATACAATTGACACTCTTCACTCACTTCTCATAAACCCATTGTTTGATAATGAAGGTAGCAACAAACACAAGCACTGGGTATATGATTCTCAGTACACATACATTCAGGTTAACTAGACACGGCAAAAAAACATTTGCCTCATGCAGATAAAACAATAGCAGGTTACCATGAAAGATCTTGGACTACACGTCTATTGTCTACATCCACCTCTAAAAGCAAAGGTATGTTGACATAAGAAATTTGAATCGGTGACATCAAATAGTGGCATTAATAAGGCCTGGTAGTATAATATAAATAAAAAGGAAAAAAGGGGTAAACTTTAACCTCTTAGAAGCCTCCAGTTTGTGTCGCAATTCAGCAATTTCAGCTTCTGAAGCAGCCAACCTTTGTTGGGACATTGCTTCAGCTTCATTAGCTGTCTTAACACGTAACTCCAAATTATGCTCATCAAGGCAGGTTTTCAAACTTTGAACATGAGCCCATGCCTTGTATTCTGAATCTCTTGCTTCCATAATATCTCTGCAATCACTGAAAAAGAGATATAAGAATCTGGAACTAAGCGTCAAGAGCCATATCAAGGGTAGCAAGATCAGAACTTCAATTACACAAGAATATAACCAAAGTTAGGACATCAGAACCGGCTATAACATAAGATACGCTGACATTCTCCTGTATCTCAGCTGCTAATAATTTCCAGTAAAGAACAAAGTTACAGTAAAGAAGAAACAAAACCCCAGTTGAACTCAAAGATAGCTCTGCGGACCAGAATAATCTATGGAAAATAAATTCAAATTCAGCATATGCAATTAGATAGCGGAAGTTACAAAAGAATGCATCTTGTATTAGATAATCTGACCTTGAATCAGTAAACTCATATCTATACATCTCCAATACCAATTTCATCTCCACATCACTATCCTTCAAATCCTGGACCTGTAATAAAATGAAAATCAAAATAAGATCTAAGAAATAGACTTTCCCTTCTCAGAGAGGGAAAAAATTCTTGGAGGCTGAAAAAGGAGTGAATGAATCCATCCTACCATGGCTTGCAACTTATGCATCTCAGAAACTTGTTCAGCAGATCTGACAGATAAATTCTTGCATTCTTTAGCCTGTTCATAAACAATTATTTAAGAATTCTCTAAAAGTCCATCTAGCAAAAATGAAAAGAATATCTTTAAGGCCTTTAAGCAATAACCACACAACTTATAAAAGCACAAACCTTCCTATCAAGAATGTTGGAAAGCGATTGCACATCAGCCCGGAGAGAATGAATATCTGCAGCAGCCTCTTTGTACTTACCTAATTGGCTCTGCATCGAGGTCATTGCCTCGGGAAATGAAGACAGCAAGCTTTTAAAGTCTGCAATTATTTCCTTTCTTCCTGAAATTTAAATGTATTTTTAACTTGATTTCCAGCGAAAGAATAGCAATAAGATGAAAACAACATTTATGTTCCTACCCGGTTCTCTAGATGCCTCTTCCAACTTAGCCTCAATCCTCTTTCTTTCATCAATTTGTCGCTCTATCTCTGCTCCAAGATAAGAAGCTCGAGAATTAGAAACTGACAAAGATCTCTGAAAAACATCAGCTATATCATTCTTTATATTCAATTCCTTTTCTCTCCATGCCAGGTTATCTTTCTCAAATAAATCTTGATAACGGAAGACTTCCGACTTTGACTTTTCTAGTTGATCTTTCACCAAAAGGAATGCTTGGGAAGAAGATATACACTTTATGCTCTTCAACGTGTTCTGTCAATCAGAAACCCCCATTCAACATATACGACTAAAGTAGAACAGCAAGTCATGAATATAGGAAAATGAAAAATATAATAATGGCCTAAAAATAAAACCTGCAAGTTCGATAACTGCTGCAATATTTTTATTCTTTCTTCATGAAGACATTTTAGCTCTGTCAGTCGAGAAGATGCTTGTTCCTGTGCAGCTCAAACAGATCATTGCATCAATTTTCAGATTAAGAAATTTCACAAGATAACTAAAAGAGAAAAAGGTATTTACCAACAGCTCTTTAAGGGAAGACTCCATTTCATGTAGATTTCTATGCTTATCTTTGACTTTATCACCCAAACCGTGTTTACTGCCTAGTTTCAGGACAGGAAAAAATGCCCCATTTGTTGCATCTCTTTCTGCTTTAAGAGCTGCCAATTTGCAGTTACTTTCCTGCAGTTCAGAAACTGCACTCTCCAATTCACCTTCAAAAATGGAAAAGAAGCAAAAAGAGCTGGTCAAAGCTGCAGATACCTTAATGACATTTCCTAGCTTGATAATTAACTGGCATTTGAACCACAGAGAAAGGAAAGTACCATTGATTACCCTACCACAGCATTGAAGGGAGAAAACAGTTTCTCCAAGGTGAAAGAATTGTGAGGATTATATAAATTTACGTGAATTTGCATGCATGAAAACTTATTTTTGTTTGCTATGACATACATCCAAGATTATTGTGTCATATAGGAATTATGAATCTGATCACATAGAAATTACCTTTCAGCCGTTTAAGATCAGCTTTATTTTTTGCATCAGTATCTCTATGGCTCTGCAGTTGTCTTGCCAAAGATCTGTGTTTCAAATGAATATCAGATATTGCAGTTCTCAAGTTTTTAACTTCTGATTCCAGTTCTGCCAGCTGCCTGCATGAGCCTAGCATAAATAGACATGCATACAGTTAACTCAGCAGTAACTCCTGTAGAAAGTAAAAACAAAAAGGGAGAAAGTTATGTTGTACATACCATCATTCTGAAGCTCTTTCCGAACTGCAGCATATAACCCATCCTTCAGGCACCATAGGTCATCAATGGCAACTATTATATTGTGTAAAATGTTCCTAGTCTTTTCAGAAGCAGTATGTTCTCTATCTTCCTTAATCTGCTCGGGGCAATAATTAGAGGAGGAGCTTTCAGTTGCACCTGTCTCCATAAGTCGGCTAAGAAAAGCATCCTCAGTAAGACATGGAGGCCCATCTGCATAAAGCCTTCTTAGTGAGCATACTTGAAAAACAATTAAATAACAAAGCATGGCATAGGGCTCTCACCTTTTGCATTTGGTGTACATCCAACATCCTGTCCACTAGACTTTCTTGTGAGGGTGGAACTCGACTCCAAGTCAGTAATAAGCTATTGGAGAAGAAACAATGTCACACTCCCATCAAGCAGTTCGCTAAACAAAAGAAAATCTAGAAGGTATAAAATATGATTCCCGTCTTCACTTAATCAGCAGAAAAAGTATAAAATTGGCTAATGGTTAACCAGGGACTTACCTCTTCCCATGATTTATTCACCACTTTCAATATAGAATCGTATGGCTTTTGTTTCTCCTTCAGTTGAATGAACTTATTCTCAAGAGTAGAATTCTCGACCTTCTGCGCCTCTAACTTTTGTACAAGCTTTTGATTCTGAAACTGCAAAACTGCAGCATCAAGCTGCATCATACCCCCCAAAACGAAGGGACGGAAGCATTAGGAGAAGGTTAGGAAACAAGAACTATAAAAAGAAAGCATTTCAACTTGGCACCTATGAATGAACAGATAAATTATTTCCCCAAAAATTTCGTAATGTAGCATTCAACAGCCCATAATAGAATTGTAAAAAAATAAAAACAACACCACAATGGGCACAAATATATACAAGCACAGGTAAAAATAACTTTATATAACAATATTCTTGCCGAAGAACAATGATTTGCCTCGTAACTAACAATGCTAACACGGAAATTAGAAACAATGATTGCATAAAAAATCTTCTCCCAGAAAACATAAAATCTTCAACATTCAAGTCCGAGCATACCAAAGGACTTAGAAACAATGCAAATCATACAACTAAAGTGACATAAAAGAGATCTGCAGGAAGAGGGGGGAGTAAGTAGCAATAACAGCAAACAAACCTGCAAAATCCATAATCAAATTAAATAATAAAAAAAGACCTCGGATTCAAACCAATCATTGAAGTTCCAACCATTAGGTCAAGCCCTGATATCGACATACATCAATTTGATTGCATAAAAAAAATATTCAGGTAGAAACAGTATAATAAAATAGCAAACACAATTTTAATACATAAGAGAAACCAAAGTCAGGAATCAAGTAATTTTTATTTAACTTTTCCAAATTGAAATTTAAGAAAATAACAATAAACATGACAAGTATAGATATTCCACTAAATAATTCAAATCAGAAACCAAAAATCGGAACAATTAAGACCTTCTTCTCCTCAGAAATTGGTGAGAATGGCTGCTTCTTTGAGGCAACAGCAGTGGGTGATATGGAGCTAAAGTGACGCCGTTTTCGGTCAGCCTCGCCAGTGCTTCCCATTGAACGAGCGCCCTCAAATCTCACAAACCCTACAAATCCACCCAATCCAACCTTCCTTCACGTCAAATCCCAAGCAAAAACATCCACCCCAACAACCGTAATTTGAACCTGGATAAAAAGAAGAAGAAATGGTTTTTTGAGAAAAACCCTAGACCAATCAATCCGTTAGAAAGCCCTGGTTCCTGAAAGCTCTAAAAACAATAAGTTCAATCGAAACTATAATCGGAAACAGCGAGATTATTGCCTTCTTAGAATAATAATAATAATATTAATAAGAGTTGTTGTTGCACTTTCTTCCTCCCTTTACTTATTTCTGTCTCTCTCTCTCTCTCTGAAAACATAGCAAGAAAAAAAAAATGGGAAAATACTAGTAATAATTACATAGGGAGCCGAAGGGGTATTGAATGAACGATACAGAAATTGCGTGAATGTTAGAAGGGTAATGTCGGTATTATGGATTTATAGTGAATAGGTATCGTCTTTTGCATAGTCCTTACTCATCATTGTAACACTTATTCTTATTTATACCGATTCTTCTTTATATTTTAAAGAATCATGAATAATCTCATAAATTATGAATGCTAATTTTCACTATTTTCATCTAATGTTTTAGTAGATACGGACCTATTTATAATAATATTTTTATTGAGAGGTGATATTTTTGTAATTAAAAAAATATTATTCGTGAAGTGTAATTTATTTGTGGATAAATTATAATAGATATTACTTAATTATGGTTAAAATTATTTAAATTATTTAATAATTAAAAAGTATATTTAAGTCATTCAATTATGAGTAAAATTATATCTATATTATTTAATTGATAAAAATTATATTTGAATTAATTAATTATAGATAAATTTACGATTGAGTTACTTTTTATATCTAAAAATATATTATTTACTTACTTTTTTTTCTAAAATCATTTATCTCTCGTTAACATTAAAATATTTTATTTAGAATTATTAATTAATTTAATATACAAATTGATAAAAAAAATTAATATAAAAAATAAAAACAAAAACATGATTTGAAACTGAAAGACAAAATACAAATGATTAGAAGTAAAGACAATTCATAAAATAAATTGAATTTTAAAAAAATAAAAAAGACAAAGATGAAAAAAAATCATCGATAGTAAAAAAAACAATTATTTAACTTCGTCTCTTGTGAAAGATAACTCAAATGTAATATTTCTTATATTTAAATGATTCATATATAATCTTTATTAATTCGGTAATCCAAATATAACTTTATTTATAATTAAATAATTTAAACTTAATTTTTAACTACCCATTGAACGCAGTTTACCCTGTACTCGTTAAAAGACTTAATTGGCATTTTATCTCAAACTATACTTGAATTTTCACTTTAATACCTGAACATTTTTGTCAACTATCTACAACGATGCCGTACGCATTTTGATCATTGTAAAACCTTTTCTATTCTTTTACAAATTGGCCAGACTTGAGTCTGCCTAACCATTCAGATGTATTCAAACCAGAATTATCCGGCTTCAATGGAGCTACTCAGTTAACATTCATTACAACATGAGCCACCTTGACCTCATTCATCTTTCATCGAGAGTTCGTGTCGTTTTTTCTGGCCAACTTCTACAAGCAACGTTAAAAGAGCCTCGCATACTTGTGCTGCGTCCGGTTCAGAAAGATCATCATTCAATGATGAATAAACCATCCAGGCATGATCTAATTTACGTTTTGGCCGGATCACAACAGATCCTGGGGCTTCTGCGTCACAGCGGGCCACGAGGCCGTCGCTCTTTTCACCATATCTGACATGCAGCAACTGGGCGCATGCGGCCATCACAGCACCGAGGGGGATGACCACAGGCAACCTTGCTGCTTGGCCATCAGAGAAGGTAGCCATCAATGGTAGTTCTGCATGAGCAATATGAGATAATGTAGCCAGAACGGCAGGAGTGATGCTGGCTTCGGTATGGAAAGAAACAACAGGAAGCTCCTTCGGTAAACGGTTTTTCTTCAAAAATTCTTTCCTCTTTGAGTAAGTCAAGTCTTCCAAAGCTAGCATGTCCCCCTTTACAGTGGGAATCATTCAGGAACAAATTGTTAGAAAAGTAAAATGTGAAAAGATACAAATTATCTATGTTACTCAGAAAAGGGTTTCAGCATCCGATATGAAATCCGATACAGGCATGTTGAATGTTTTCTAGGTTTTTCCATATAAGTGTTGGATCCTTAAGAGGAACACATAGCCATACCCTTAAGAGGGTATGATTATCCGTCATGAGTAATTCAAGAAAAATAAAAAAGAATCTGAAACTTTCACTAAAATACCAAAGCAAGTGTCGAGTTTCTCGTATGGAAACTCAGAAGTTGCAACAGACATGATTGCATATTATCAAGCTGTACACGGTTGAAAGGAAAGAAGATGTATAAAATATCACTTCATACCTTAATCACTTTACAAATCAGAATCTCCATAAGTTTCCGTACATTCACATAATCACCAAGCTGTCCTTCTCTCAAGATATCCGAAGCTATAGGACTTCCGCCATATGGACTCTGTGCTATTGCCAACCCAGCAACCTTATCTTTCAAGTCAGACCAATAGATAGATAAAGCAGCCGCTGCATCTACTCCACCTTTGCTATGTCCAAGAAGCAAAACACGTTTGTTGGAACCCCAATAAATTTCCTCAATGTAATCTTTTATTTCTTTGGCATTTTTCTCAACTGAAGCCTGATTAGTAATTGCAAACGTTCAGTATATACTAAAAAGTACAGAGCTGTAGAATTGAAGAATAATTAAACATACCTCACTATGAATTTTGGCAATATGACAAGTTAGACCCATCTTTGAAAAACTTGTTTTTGTACTGACAAAATATAGAGGACCATGGTTGCTGAAAAGACCTGCCAAAATAGTTGCCAGAACCAAAAATTAACTCATGGAAATATTACATCTAAAGTTACAAAAGGGGGAAATTATTGAAATTCAGTTCAAAGATCTCTCTCTGCATCTACTTTTTCTGTCATGCCAACCAATGGCATAAATTTGAACTCAAGCCAGGGTTAGATTTTGAATTTGAATTCAAATCATTTTCAGCCTTGGTTCGTTTTGGTATGTTATGTTCTTAGTTCCGAGTCTCCATAATTGAGTTTAGTCGGTTGAAAGCCCATGTAGAATCTCCGACTCTCCGTAACTGATTTTAGTCAGTTGAAATCCCATGTAGAATCTTAATCACTATATATACAAAGTAAAGACAATTCATGAACTTACATTATTGATAACAACTGTGAAAGCTATACAATAAGTTCTTTAACAATACAAAATAGATTATTCAGAATGCACTCATATACTTGGTGAGGTAGTCAAACTCAATAAAGGGTTGATTAGGAAATGCTGTTTTCAGAAAGGTTTCCTTTCCTCCTAAATTTCGTTCAAGGAAAAATCTTTGATGCTTTAACCTCTCTACAGTAAACTACTAGTAAAAAATGTACTTTCCTAAAAACAGTATAATATTGCCTCTCCATCCTTTAGTTTCAAAATTTGTTTCTTCACTTGCAAAGCCATGCCCACAGTAGAAATATTACTGCTTTATTGCTTTCAGAAGGGAAATTTGCTAATATACCTGGAACCAATAAATAAACCATAGAGTTTGGCAGTTTGTGCAGACCGTGCCTGACAAAATAAAACAACTAATCAAGAAGTGCATATGCATGCCAAGTAATAATATATGCAACAAAATGCAAAGCTCAGTTTACCTAATATTGTCTAAAATTTCTGTAAACAGCTCAGTTCCATCTTCAACAGGAGGCATCTCAGGATCACGCTTCAACCATCCTATATCATCTGCAGATCCCCGAACAGTCCTTTGTGCTCTTTCAATGAGCCTGAGATTTTTTTTGTTTTTTAAGATTTTGGAATAATTCACTATCCAATATAATACCCATAAATAAAATGTTTCTGCGCTAAGAAGCACTGGGAATATAGAACAAATGAAAAGGGGAGAATATTAACCAAAAACTCTATGATTTTAACTGAAAAGTAGTTCCACTGAGTTCATAAGTGGAACATAAAAACTGCATATGTTTTGACCTTTTAACATCATGTGTAACTACAACTATTTAATAATATGATGAGAAGGCATTTTCAAACCACATCCATTTTCACAAATTTCCACATGGAAGACATTCAAAATTAAGTATACATGAATCTGTACCCTTGAAAAATGGACATCCCATTTTGCCCATTATGACTTGATTGTACAATTGCACCAGTTATGCCAGATGGATCTCCCGCAGAGGCCCTTGCTATTCCATCATGGTTAGCAGATGCAGTAATTGCAAGACTAGAGGATTCAGACAAAGCTGTGTTGCTTTCACTTGAAATGGGATGATTACTAATCACAGAATCATTCTCCGTTGGTACAGAAGAAAATGTTTCTAATTCTTGTGCATGTACAACGGAATCACTCAAATCTCTAGAAGAAGAAGCCACTGCAACATTGCCAAAAGAATTTCAATGAAATCACTCATAGTTCATGGGTAAAATCAAAGAAAAAAAGAAATGAAGAAAACCATTAGTTTGATTTATCAGCAGGTTTCACATAAAAATATCAGAGGCAAATGATAAAATCTCAGAAAAGAAAACGTCAAAAAAGAACAGAAAATGAAAGTTGTGTACAACATAAACACTGCTGATAGAAAAGCGAGGAGAAATACAAGATGAAGAGAAGCAACTTACCATCAGCACCAGAAAAACAACCAGTAAAGTAAGTAGTCGTTTGTGCAAGACAAGAAACCGCTTCATTTAGAGCTGGTAGTGAGGTAAATAACTGAGGAAAAAGCCCGTTAACTCTTTGATCATCATTTTGCACCTGACAACAGGGTTGCTGTTACTTGAAGTTTAGGATAAAAGGTGGATGCAATCTGAATGAAATTAACAAAAGAACTATGATACCATTTTACCCAATGCGCATAGAGAGGGATGTACAACTCATCAAGTTATGAAAACAAAATGTTATTGCAAAAGAAGAATTTATATCAAAGATAAAAGGCTTATATAAAACTAAATTTAAAAATATCAGTTCCAACTTCCAATTATAAATGAAACTTATGTTACTCAGACTTGGATGTGAGTGTTGGATACAGCTTTGTATTGTCCGACACGAATATGTTCAAAATTTTCAAATTTCTTCCATGAATTTGAAAGGCCTTCAGTGGGTTATATGACTTATATCTCAAATACAGACGTGGGTATTTGAAGAAAAGACAAAAAAATATAGAGCTAAATATCTTGGTTAAAGAACCTCATAAAATTGAACAAAATCTTGAAACTACGCAGCATACGGACTTTGAAGACTCGAACTTACCACCAACGGTGCCTCTTCTCCATTTCTGCATCTTTCAGCATCCGTCATCAAGATCAACCTCTAACAACCAACAAAGGGGAGAAAATAACAAGTTATCTTCTAAAAGAACTCAACCTTAATGAAGAGAAATTAAGCCTTATCAATCAAAGTCTCCGGCAGAGCATTTCCATGATAAGAATAATTTCTTCCAACTTCCAAGAGCCTAAAAGAGTTATATTCTGTTTTTTACACCTTTCACAAAAAACATTATTTGATTCTCTCGTCTTACTTAACAGATTCTTAACCCTATCATTCACGTAGAAAGATTCGACGGATATGGCAACCAATTTTAACAGAAAATTAGGCAAAAATATAGAAGAATGGTTAAGAAAACGAAACCAAAATCCAACACAAGCAATTAACGATAACCAAAACTTAAAATCTTTTAGAAGTGAATCCAAGAAACACTTACTTGAAATCTTCGCTTCCCGGATTATCAATTCGATTATCCGCGAAAACTTTTTGAATATCGATTTAATAAAATTTCAACACGCAATGAGTTGACAGCTTCGAATTTTCGCGAAGAAAAGACAGCGAAACCAAAATGGTATTGGGCCGGAAAGGGTATGGATCATAGTGGGTCCGAATTACCTCAAATAAGTAGAAATTTATGAGCCCTAAAATATCATTGGCCTGTACTTTGGGGGGAAAAGGTTTATTCTCCATAATTTAACCTCCCAACTACATTAGCTTTCACTTTAGTAACTAAATTTTGTTTTGATCCTCTCTGCACTTAAATTTTGTTTATTTTTCTTTTGAGATTCTTTATGTATTGAACATCTATTGTTAGACGATGTTATATTTGTTTAATAATATATATCTTGTAATCATCGTTTTTGGTCCAGGGAGTCGCCACCAATCATTTTACGGTGTGATTGGAACACCAAAAATTAAGGTTTGCGAAACCAGAGTTGAGTCCGGGAGTCTGTTACGCGTAGGGAAGGATGAGCACCCCTACCACGCCCGAAATCGGCACATGTCGGTTACAAAATATTTTATATGATCGAAAATAGAAACTCGGTATTAAATTTATGATCCCATAATATTTTAACCTGCAAAATAAAAATATTAGATGACAAAAAATATTTAAAAGGACATAGATTGTAATAATAATAATAATAATAATAATAATAACAATAATAATAATACTAATAATAATTTTAATAATAATAATAACAACAAAACATATGATAAAATTAAAAACAATAATAATAATAATAAGAAGAAGAATAAGAATAATAAAACACATACTAATAATGATAATAATCGTGTAATAAAAAAAATAATAATATAAAAATGACAATATTAGAAAATTTCGGGGACTAATCTACAAAAATAGGAACATTAGGGGGTTAAAATATATGAAAATAGGACCAAATCGAATGAAAATAGAAGAAAGTGGCTTAATTGGGCGAAATTGGTGAGCAAAATTGAACGCGGGGCAACCTGGGAGGCCAGAGTGCAAACGGGCTAGATGTGCAGGGACCGGTGGTGCAAATTTCCCCTTTTCCGGGTAAGCCGCGGATTCAGGTCTGGTTACGCGGGTCAGGGTCGGGTATGGAGCCTTGAAACGGTACCGTTTGGGGCCTTGAAGTCCGGTACCAAAACGACACCGTTTCATTAGTGATATAAGCCCCCCTTTTTTATTTTTTTTTATTCATTTCATTCTTCTCAGATCAAAGAGAGGTGCTAACAGAGCTCTTCCTCTCCTCTACAAGCTCCGGCGTCAGGCCACCGTAGCAGCGACGGCTCACGGCAGTCGGCCACCGTGCCGATCGCCGGCGATGGGAAAGAAAACCCTTTCTCGATGCGTTTCGTTACGGGGAACCCAAATCCGATACTGGATCTTCGAATTGAAGCTTATCCGAGACTAGATCTAAACAAAGATAAGTCGAAAACTCTTTATTGTTTTACCTTTTTCTTTCGGTTGTGTAACGATCTTAAAAAACGAGTTTCGTTAAAATGTTCTTTTTCGAGTTGGAAAATATTTTTGATGTGTCGTTTTAAAAATTAATGTCTTCCATGTGGGGGTTTCTGTTTCAAAATGATTTTTGTAAAATTGGAGTCGCCACCGGCCGTTTTGGTAGACCAGACACCATAAAACCAGAGATTTTAAAAGTTGGGGTTCGGGAATTGGTTACGGATGAGGAAGGATTAGCACCCCCACACCGCCCAAAAATTGGTACTTTGTTTAATTACCGCTTTACTAATATTAAATTTTCCAGGCTAATTTGACGATCGAATCAATTTTTAATTAAACGTGCGCATTTATTTTAAAGCACCTAAACCCGAAGGTAAGCGTCCGAACCACTACCACCTTATTGGTACTGGCCTCGCTTACGACCGAATTTAAGGGCCCGCATTAACAAAATTAAATATTAATCCATGCAACTTAAGCAAATAAATTAAATATATCACATAAAAAATAAATACATAAAACATAAATATTAATCTAACAAGTTTAATACTAATATAAAATATAAATTAAGACATACATAAATATTAATTTAAAACATAAACATAAATTAATATTAATATACCACAAATTAAAAACAACTATTTTCATTAAAAATATTCAAAATACAAAGATAAAAATTATACCTAAAAATACGAACGGCTAACCCCGATGAACTCCCCACCGAGATCAATCACGACCCCTCCAAAATTTTTAACTAGATCGAATCTTAAAAATAAGACCCGATCGAACCACCCAAAATTTGGGGAGAGCTAAGCTCTCAAATTAGGATCATAGGGTACTACCCTCACCCAATTGGTTCCCCTCAAAAAGCTTCCCCTCACCTCCTTTTATAGGTATTTGGAGAAAGGGAAGTAGGGTTTCTCATCAATGTGGGATTCCAATCCAACATCAACTTTTCTCTCATTTCCTTCTTCTTCTTTCTTTTTCATTTTTTCTCTCTTTTTTCTTCTCTTTTTATTAATAATATGATTACTACAATAATACTATAAATACTAAAATCCGATTAAAAATGAGTGATTACAGTTACCCCTCTTTGCTTTATCCTTGTTTCAAGCAAAGATAAAAAAACGCTTATTTTTAACCGACTTCTCTGTTAGTGGTCTTAGAATGATGTATTTTTCTGAAACTCTCCACCTCCTTGACCGAGTCTTCAGGCTCGTAAGTCCCTTCTGTATCGAACTTGTTCGCCTTCTGATGACCATTCGCCTTTCGAGCGGATCTTGTAAAACAAAAGCACTTCCTATATAGAGCTTTCATTTCTAGATCATGAGTTCTTGTTTCTCCTGTATAAAACCTTCACCCTAAAGTTTCGAGTTATGTGCCCCTCCTGTATAGAGCTTTTCACTCAGACTATAACGAAGATAGGGATTCCTCCTATATGAAACTCCAGATCTTCCACGCTGTCGGTCTCTCCTATATAAAACCTTTCGCGTCATGACGGATCTTGTAGAATAAGGTCCCTCCTATATAGAACTCTTACTTCTAGATCCGGAGTTAAGGTTTCTCCTATATGAAACCTTTCACTTTGAAGTCTCGAGTTGTTTGCATCTCCTATATAAAGCTTCAATCTCAGAGAAAAAATGAAGATGAAATCCCTTCTATATAGGACTCCTGACTTTGGTGTTGTCGGTCTCTCCTATATAAAATCACCGCATCATGGATGAACTTTTCCACTGGTAGCTCTTTCTGTATAGAGCTTCGAGTTTTTTGTGTGCAAGTTCTTTCTGTATAGAACTGCTTCAAATTCTTTCTGTGGAACCTGATCATGTTGGTACCTTTTGTATGGAACCTTCATCTGTCAATCTTCTTTCATTTCGGGACTCACCCCAAGTGTCTTTCAATCTTCTTTTTGAATTGGGACTCGCGCCTTCATAGGCTGTCAATCTTCTTTTTAAATCGGGACTCACACCTTAAAAGGCTGCCAATGTTTTCTCTGAATCGGGCTCACGTCTATAAGACTGCCAAAAATCTGTTTCTTCGGGACTCATGCCAAAGTGACTTTCAATCTTCTTTTTGAATCGGGACTCACGCCTTCATAGGCTGTCAATCTTCTTTTTAAATCGGGATTCACACTTTAAAAGGCTGTCAATGTTTTCTCTGAATCGGGGCTCACGTCTATAAGACTGCCAAAAATCTGTTTCTTCGGGACTCATGCCAAAGTGGCTGTCAATCTTTTTCCTGAATCGGGATTCACGTCTATAGAGACTGCCAAAAAATTTGTTTCTTCGGGACTCACACCAGGAAGATTGTCAATGTTTTCTCTAAATGTTTGGGGTGTCTGGATTGCCCCAATGTCTTGATTTCTGTGACCTACTAGTCTTAGCTCTCGGTCTTCTCAGTTTTTTTCTTCTTTGTTTCAATGATAGTACTCTCATGTAATTGTTGGCTCAAACTCCGGAGCTCAATTTAATTTCTTTTTCTATCTTCTTCTTCTTTTTTTTCGGATGATGACCCGGTTCTCTCTATTTGGTCATTAAAAGAGGTTCATCAAATATGACGGTCTACAAATCTCAAATGTTGACCTTTCTGGTCCTATCTTTCTTCTCTTCCTTCTTTCTATTGGAAGGAGGCACTCGAGCGATGGAGTCTCTGTTGAGGTCATCTTCTTTGACAATTATCTGTCTTTTCATGTAAGATTGTTAATAAAAAAGGATGATGCATGAGCATTTTCACAATGTATATGGTCATGAAGTATACTGTAATGTACAGATGTAACCTATCTATAGGTATGCAATGATGCATGAGCTTCTGTTAACTCTGTTTCAAAAAAATTGAGGCTTCGGTTCTCATTCGGTTGACCTAATAAACTTTGTTAACCAAACTTTGTCAATCTTGATAACATCTCTAGTCTTTTCTGATTTAAGCTCTGATTTTTGTCATTTTATGGACAATAGTGCCCCGCTTGTATTCTTTATATTCTCTTCTGGATCAGTATAATGGTTGATTGGACGTCTCTGTGTCCTGATTTCATTTATGTGCTTGTCAGGGTACCTCACCGGAGGTTGACTCTCAGTTTTTTCAATTCTTGGAAAAATGAATTTATTTGCATGTATTTCAATATGCAATAAAAATTTTGGAAAATGTATGAAATTTGGAAGTTCATTGCAAAAATTATTTAAAACATATTTGCCTTCCTAAATATCAAATGCAATGACATATTTGCCCCAATCTGACAAAGAAAAACTCTAACGAAAAGTATATTTAAAAGATCCTCGTTAATTACGGGGATATAAGCAAATGCATAGTCTCTTCTAGACTCTCGGGCTTTCAAAAGGAACAATCCCCTTCCTAGAGGCTACCCTTTTTTGGTGGCACTCATTATCTCTCTTTCTCATCCTGACCAATCTTTCCCTCATTTAGGTGTCGATCAGGCACTTCGAAGCTCGACGTTCCTTGAAGCAAGGTTAACCTTTGGGTGAAAGTGTAATCTGAAGACAATCTCATTTAGTTTGGACATCACTGAATAATCAGAATGGTCTTTGAAAGCTTGTAAGAGCTGAGTCCATGATCGGTGTAAAAAGGTTTCTGTATTTGATATGTGTATTTTTAATATATTTTCTTTTTTCTATTTTCTTTCATATTTTTTCTTTTTTCTTTTCCTTCTTCTTTTCTTTTTCTTTTTTTTCACCGAAAATGACAATCTTCAGGCCGATTTGTCTTTGATGGCTTCGATATTCGCTTCTGTGCAAATCTGTGTGATCGTGAGGCGTTCAAAATGAAGATTCTTTGTTTCTCCTTGCCTCGTTTCCTCTGGTTGAATTTTTGCTTCTGAATTGTTTGATCTGAATATGAAGTGTGTACAGTAAATGTATTTGTATTTGTGATATGTTTACTTCTATTTTTTTGAGTCGCTCTTGACTGCCTGTTTTAGATTTTCACCTTGGAGTTCATTCTCTTTTCCGAAATTGGCAACCTTCAGGCTGACTTATCTCGGATGTGCTTCGATATTTGTTTCTGTGTAAATTTGTGAGATCCTGAGGTATCTAGAATGAGGATCCTTTTCCCATCTTTACCTCGTTCCTTCTGCTGAATTTCTGATTCTGAATTGTCTGATATGAATAAAGCGTGTATAATATTGTTTCCTTCATATTTCTTTTTCCTCTTTCAAGTTTCTGGATGCGTCACCAGATTGAGGTATTTTCCGATTATTCACTGCTTGAACTCGATTGTCTTTGTGCATCTTGTTGATATTGCTTGGATTCAATCACCTTTATGTGATCTCCTAACGTTGTGCTCTGCCAAAATCATCTTTTACTCGATTCAGACTCGTTTTGGCCTTCCGATTGTCATTCTCTTTCTTCCTTTCTTTTTTCTTTCTTTTTTCTTTTTTCTCTTTTTTTTTCTCTCTTTTGCGTCTGTCTTAGCTCTCGACTATTTCTTGTTGATAGTCTTCCTATTTCAATATCTAATTTGTCTGATCTTGCCCTCCTTTTCTGGTAAGGTGAGAGAATGTCATTCGTCGTCTCATTCAAGGATGTCCTGAGAAGGTCTTCAGGGGTAGAAGTTTAAGGTCGACTCTCGATTCAAGGATCTTGATCAACAAGGGCCTGAGAAGGAAATTTCCTAAAAATAGGAGTTGCCCATTATCTATACGCTCATTTTATTCATTTGTTTGCCTTACTGGACTAGCAGAAACTCTCATTTGCAATATCCCCGCAACATTTAGTCTCTCCTGAATATACAAAACCATATAGTCGGTCTTTGAGTTTGGAGCAAATATGCTACCACATTTGAAATTTCATGGATCAAGTGTGTAATGATGTGTACATGCATGTTAAAAAATGTTTGTTACGTGTACATAGGAGAGTAGAAACTACTTCCTTAAAATGAATGAAATATTAAAGAATATAAAAAATGAATTTAAACAAATATGCATAAAATTTTCTGTTTGAATGTTCAACTGAGAAGTAAGAACCTCTCCGGATCCATCTCTATCATCATACTTCGAAACTTGAACTATCAGTTTCAATCAAACTTTGGACCTTGTTCTTCAGGGCTCTATAATTCTTGTTCGTGTGACTTGTGCTTCCCTCGCGACACTGACATCATAATCGGGTGTATAGGGGTCCTTTTCGATTTGGATTAAACAAATGTTGACAGCTCTTGATGAGGATTGAGAATAATTCGGTATATGTCATAGGAATCTGAAAGTTGATTTTCTGTGCGATATCTTCGAGACGATCTTTCAACTATTATGCCCCTTTCTTTAGGTTGCTATACGATCTTCCACTTCCTTCCTCTAGTATCGAGTGAGAGAGGAAAACATGTGTGATGCAGATGCGGATGCAAATAATGCAAAATGTATGCAGGTAAAGGTATTGATCCCTGTTGGTAATCACCCTACTGGATTACTTTCACGGGAAATAGAAGGTCCATTACAACATTGAGGGAACTAGTCCTATACATAAGTGCTATCCCTAATTTTGATTTCCTATGGCCCTAAATTGCTTGCTTGACCAAGGAATCTCTGTTATGTCACGAGCTTCGGGCTTCTCGGTTGATCTGGCTGTTTCTGACTACCTTTTTAAACTTCGATCTTCGAGATTGTTTAGCAACGGTCTTGATCAAATATTACCTAAGCAACCTTGCAATGTCGGTGCTTCTAGTAACAGTTCTTTTCTGTTAATGCTTCTTTCAACATTCTGAATCATCTCCGATAATCCTGAATAGTGACCTTGATCCTCGTGAAATAGGCTAGTGAGGCACTAACTTCTCGTTCTTCTTCTTGATGTCTGATATAAATCACTTCTTCATTAATGTGATTGAAATTCGGTCCATTACCTCTTCTGATCAGCGATTTGTATCTGACTCTAAATCAAACTCTGGATGAAAAATGGTACTGATTCTGCATCTTTGACAAACCTTTCTGTTGTTGAATCTTTGGTGGTTTTCTGTTACATCTTTTGCATCAATTTATAATTCTCGATGGTAAATTTATTGTAAACTCGGGTAAGGCAAATCATTATTACCTGTTCTTGGTAGACTGATGCTTGATTTTGACCCGAACTTTAGATGGTGAGATGATGTGGGTTCTCTGTCTCTGCCAACCATTTGATTAAACCTTGGTTTTCTGTTACGTCCTTTATGTTCGCTTGGAATCCCGGATGATGCAGACCCAAATAAATGCATGGTCATTACCTGATCGTTTGGTAGACTGTTTTCTGGGCTCTTCGGTTATCCTCTAACCGGTGTCTGATAAAAGAGGTTTAACGGATGACGGCCTTGCTGAATCTCGTCCCTTAATTGATGTATCTGATCGTTTTCTAACACTAGGGTTAAGGTTTTCAGATACCTCTCTTCCATGGTGAATGTTTCCTTTGTAGGATAAACCACTCGAATCAATACCCTTTAATGCAATGCAAGATGTAATGCATGTAGAAAAGAAAACAAAAATATGAAAAAAAAACATGTTAGTACCGGGTAAAAACAGTAAATGCAAAAATAAATTCTGAAAAAAAATGTTTAAAGTAAACAAAGAGAGACAACCTTAGATATCTCGTCTAGTCCGGTACCAAAACGGCACCGTTTCATTAGTGATATAAGCCCCTCTTTTTATTTTTTTATTCATTTCATTCTTCTCAGATCAAAGAGAGGTGCTAACAGAGCTCTTCCTCTCCTCTACAAGCTCCGGCGTCAGGCCACCATAGCAGCGACGGCTCATGGCTGCCGGCCACCGTGCCGATCGCCGGCGATGGGAAAGAAAACCCTTTCTCGATGCGTTTCATTGCGGGGAACCCAAATCCGATACTAGATCTTCGAATTGAAGCTTATCTGAGACTAGATCTAAACAAAGATAAGTTGAAAATTCTTTATTGTTTTACCTTTTTCTTTCGGTTGTGTAGCGATCTTAAAAAACGAGTTTCGCTAAAATGTTCTTTTTCGAGTTGGAAAACATTTTTGATGTGTCGTTTTGAAAATTAATGTCTTCCACGTGGGGGTTTCTGTTTCAAAATGATTTTTGTAAAATTGGTGTCGCCACCGACCATTTTGGTAGACCAGACACCATAAAACCAGAAATTTTAAAAGTTGGGGTTCGAGAGTTGGTTACGGATGGGGAAGGATTAGCACCCCCACACCGCCCAAAAATTGGTACTTTGTTTAATTACCGCTTTACTAATATTAAATTTTCCAGGCTAATTTGACGATCGAATCAATTTTTAATTAAACGTGCGCATTTATTTTAAAGCATCTAAACCCGAAGGTAAGCGTCCGAACCACTACCACCTTATTGGTACTGACCTCGCTTACGACCGAATTTAAGGGCCCGCATTAACAAAATTAAATATTAATCCATGCAACTTAAGCAAATAAATTAAATATATCACATAAAAAATAAATACATAAAACATAAATATTAATCTAACAAGTTTAGTACTAATATAAAATATAAATTAAGACATACATAAATGTTAATCTAAAACATAAACATAAATTAATATTAATATACCACAAATTAAAAACAACTATTTTCATTAAAAATATTCAAAATACAAAGATAAAAATTATACCTAAAAATACGAACGGCTAACCCCGATGAACTCCCCACCGAGATCTACCACGACCCCTCCAAAATTTTTAACTAGATCGAATCTTAAAAATAAGACCCGATCGAACCACCCAAAATTTGGGGAGAGCTAAGCTCTCAAATTAGGATCATAGGGTACTACCCTCACCCAATTGGTTCCCCTCAAAAAGCTTCCCCTCACCTCCTTTTATAGGCATTTGGAGAGAGGGAAGTAGGGTTTCTCATCAATGTGGGATTCCAATCCCACATCAACTTTCCTCTCATTTCCTTCTTCTTCTTTCTTTTTCATTTTTTCTCTCTTTTTTCTTCTCTTTTTATTAATAATATGATTACTACAATAATACTACAAATACTAAAATCCGATTAAAAATGAGTGATTACAGGTTGCTTATCCGATCACTCTTTCTGTTCTTTATTTTTTTTGCTTCGAGTAAAATGGTGGCGTTTGCTTTAGATCTCTATTGATTCGAATCTTGCTTTTGTATTGATTTTTTGTAACCGATTTCCAACCTCCTTTACATATCTGTTCTAATAGGTTTTATACCCATGTTACATGCATATTATAATACCATAATATAGGATTCTTATCCTATTTTTGGATCTATAAACTAGGATTAATCATGCTTTTCTCCTTTTGCAGGTTGAATGGACGCTGGACGGTGGATCTGAGCCTTCACGTGGCTCAGGCGGTGGCCGGCTTCCTCAACAAATGGGAGGGCGCATGGCCACCACGCACGATTCGAATCGCCGTGCGTGGCGGCCACGCGAGGACAGCTGGTGAACCCGAAGATCAAGGCGACGACGTTGGTTGCTGGGAGAGTTGTTGGTTATCATATTAGTTAGGGTTTAGTTCAAAGGGAATTAGGGTTTAAAATTTGGGCCTTATTGGATTTGTATCTGTTGGGCTCGGTTTGTGGGCTGGGGTATTGGATTTTATTTTGTATTTGGGTAATAATAAAAAGGGTCTTTTATAACTGATGGGTTATTACAGCTGCCCCTCTTTGCTCATTGTTGTGTAACGACAATAGAGCAAAGATAAGGAATAACCCATTTTATTAGGCTTGGCTTCAGGGTTCTTCTTTGGTAAGGTTATGGTTCTTTTGGTAAAGTTCGAGGTTCTTTTGGGTTGAGGTTAAGATTTTTCTGGTAAGGTTAAGGTTCTTTTGGTAAAGTTGTGGTTCTAATGGTAAGGTTGAGGTTCTTCTTGGCCACCGCTTCTTCTACTGGAGCTTTGACTTCTTCTACTTCACCGCTCTTGTCAGCAAAATCTTCAAAATGAGGAAATCCTTGAATATAAGCTTGGCTTGCTATGATACTCATGATGTTGCCATCTTTGGAGAAAACTTGATCTTGCTATAACATTGACAGATATGCAAGGGCCGCCAAGCTGGATTCAGCTACATCCGGTGAAGAAGCATGATTTGACATATATATTTTCTTCTTCTTCTTTTCTCTTTCTCTTTTAGATGTAATATCCGCAAATACAAAATTTGGTCTAATTGTACCATCAACGGTTGGATCTTATCCATACCATCAACGGACGGGTAAGATAACATTTCAGCAACTTGGATCCTACTTCGCCATCAACGGAGAAGCATGATTGAACTTCAGTGATTCAGATCTGGTCACACCATCAACGGGGACAAGATCAGATTTCAGCAATTTGGACCCTATTACGCCATCAACGGAGAAACATGATCGGGTTGGATCTATCCACTCCATTAACGGAGGGGTAAGATTAAATTTGTATCATACTGCGCCATCAACGGAGAAGCATGATTGAATGGGATCTGGCCACACCATCAACGGGGACGAGATCAAGTCTGCAATTTGGATCCTACTGCGCCATCAACGGAGAAACAAGATCGAGTCCGATCTATCCACTCCATCAACGGAGGGGTAAGATCAAGTCTGGATCATACTGCTCCATCAACGGAGAAGCATGATCAAATGGGATCTGGCCACACCATCAACGGGGACAAGATCAAGTCTATAATTTGGATCCTATTACGCCATCAATGGAGAAACAGTACTGAGTCGAGATCTATCCACTCCATCAACGGAGGGGTAAGATCAAGTTTGGATCATGCTGCTCCATCAACAGAGAAGCATGAGATCTGGCCACACCATCAACGAGGACGAGATCAAGTCTGTAATTTGAATCCTATTACGCCATCAATGGAGAAACAGGATCGGGTTGGATCTATCCACTCCATCAACGGAGGGGTAAGATTAAATCTGTACCATACTGCGCCATCAACGGAGAAGTATGATTGAATGGGATCTGGCCACACCATCAATGGGGACGAGATCAAGTCTGTAATTCGAATCCTATTACGCCATCAACGGAAGAACAGGACTGGGTTGGATCTATCCATTCCATCAACGGAGGGGTAAGATCAAGTCTGGATCATACTGCTCTATCAACGGAGAAGAATAGGATCTGGCCACACCGTCAACGGGGACGAGATCAAGTCTGTAATTTGAATCCTACTAAGCCATCAATGGAGAAGCAGGACTGAGTTGGATCTATCCATTCCATCAACGGAAGGGTAAGATCAAGTCTAGAAGATCTAAATATCCGATTCAATTGATGTCATGTATCTTCTTTGCATTTTTCCCAAATGCACAGGGATCAACGGATTTGATATACCTTTACCGGTAGCCGTGTGCTCCGGGCTAGTTGTACCGTTACTCTGGGTACAATCATTTGGTTCCAAGGCATTCGTAAAAATGGATTTCAATGGACATTTGAATGGTCTTTATCAATGCATTTTTCCCAAATGCACAGGGATTAACGGATTTGTTTTGCCATTACCGGTAGTCGTTTGCTCCGGACTAGTTGTACCATTACCCTGGGTACAATCAGTTTACACCAATCACAAGATCGGATTTTTCCAAAGGAATGGATTTCCTTCAACCATTCGCGAAAATGGATTTTTGAAGGACATTTGAATTGTCCAATGTCTTGTTTCTGTATGTCTTTTCAATTTTTCATTTCATTTTTTCATTTTTTCTATATTATTCATTATTCATTTTTTCATTTTTTCATTTTTTTCACTATCTGTACAAATATAGAGAAGTGAAATCCGCATCAAAGCTTGATCCGCAACATAGTTGTCGGAGGAGCATGACTCTATCAAAATTGATTTCCCACTACTAATGGAGGTGACATTGGAAAAAAGTTGTTTTTGGTGTTCTATGATGGGTAGTCGTGACCTGAAAGTAAAATAAAACATACATTAGTTACTATTCAAAATTCTAGAATCGTTACCTGCAAATCTGTGTTATTTTAGCCTTCTCAAGGTTAAGGTTGGTCATCGTATTGTTGCCCCCTTGATTAAGGTCTTCCAGTCTCTTCTCTGGACCTGTTTATATTTACAAGCAAAAATATGTGCATCATGAATGCTTAATGTATGTTAAGTTTGAATGCAAAATATCTGAATGCATGAATGACATGATTTCTGTTTTCTAAGGATGTCCTAATTTATGCTTGATGCATATTTAATCTAAATGCATGGTTTGTAAATGCAAAATGCTTGAATGCATGAATGTCATGATTTTCTAGGGGTGCCCCGATTTCACTGATCATGACGAAAACTGCTTGAATTCTTCTGATTTGGCCTTCTTCCTCGGAACCTTTTCTCAAAATAGATGCCCCAAATAATTTTTAACAATTTGAACCTTTAGAGTGCAAACATTCGCATGGTCATATTACCCAGTTGAGTTGTCTCTATCTTTTGAAGTTGTTTCGCACAACATTTAACCTCAATGTATTACACAAAATATGCTTCATTGCACCTTGTAGTTTTGGGCCCTTACAAAAGACTCTCACTGCTAGTGAGCTTAGGCTAGCGAGGTGGTTTTACAAAAAAACATCTCGTCAGAAGAGATAAAAACTATAAGTGACCTACTACGGTCAAGGTAGAATAATGTCTTAGCCTAGCAGGCATAATTTACTTTTGTACAACTCAAAAATAACATTGTCATTCCTACTTGGTGTCTTCGTGCTTCAGCAAAGGATCTGTAGTAATTTCAACTGGGTCATCGAATTTTATTACTCCGAGCTTGATAAACTTTTTCACTAGCCTTTTGAAACCTAGGCAGTTTTCAATTGAATGCCCCACTTGTCCCGCATGATAATCACATTTTGTATTGGCGTCATACCATTTCGGGAAAGAGGGTTGCATCGACGCTTAAAAGAAGGGCGACCCCAAGCGCTTGTCATACAACTCTTTGTGTAGCTCCCCGTAAGTCATTGGCAGTTGAGTAAATTTTTTCTTTTCAAAATTCTTTCTTTGACTAAAATCTTGGTTGGAGGAGTTATAAGTACCCGTGGCTGCAAGTTGTGTCACCGTTACAGGCTTGGAATAATTGACGCTGTAGATTCCTGCAGAATTCACTTCATTATCCTTCTTCCCATGTGTCGACCTTCTCTGAGACGAACTTCCACCGGCATCAATTTTGCCACTCTTGATGGCATTCTCAATGAGCTCATCGGATAGCACCATATCAGCAAAATTAGTGGTTGCATTGCCTATGAGGCGATCTAGGATTAGGCCCTCCAAAGTTTGGATGAATATAACCACCATCTCTTTTTCGCTGAGAGGAGGTTGGACTTGCGCTGCTACATTCCTCCAACGTTGTGCGTATTGTCTAAAACTTTCATTAGACCTTTGTTTCATGTGTTGCAAGGTCAGACGGTCTGGTACCATATCACTAACATGCTTATATTGCTTCAGAAAAGCTTTAGCCAAGTCTTTCCAAGACTTTATCTGATGACGATTCAGCTGATTATACCATTTAGTGGCAGATCCTGTTAAACTATCTTGAAAGCAGTATATCAGCAACTTGTCGTCTCTACTGTACCCTGTCATTCTTCGACAAAACATGGTAAGATAGGCTCGAAGGCAGCTGGTTCTGTCATATCTTTCGAATTCTGGGATTTTGAACTTCGGGGGTAATATTAGACCTGGGACGAGGCTGAGTTCGTTGGCATCGAATCCGATGAAGGTGTCTTCAATCTCCATAGCTTCCATTTTCTCTTCGAGCCGTTTACAACGCTCTTTAATTTCTTTTGAAGTCTCAATCTTTGGTTCAATCAGCTGATCAAGTTCTGAGACGAAATTTTCTACTTGATTTCCTCTCGGTTTGGCTTCTGATGTGAAGGGTATGTTCATGGGGCCATATGTATCAGTCGGATGTAACGGTAACTTTCCTTTAGAAAAGACCACCTGGGGATGAGCCTCCGGTGGTATCTTAGTTTGAAGAGGAGTAAAACCTGAAGGACATATGGGATCTTCAATCATGTTAGCGGGATTTACCCCTGAGTCGACCATAGAAGTGTCTTCTTGCTTGAATCCGAGCATTTGTGCTAGTTTCCCGAGCATTTCTTGTTGAGATCTTGCAATCTGGTCTTTCATTTCTTGTCGAGCCCTTGCCAACTGATCTTCCATTTTTCGTGTTAAATCATCCTGTAGATCCTTCTGAGTCTGCTCAATCTTATCCAATCCATCCTCGTTCACCTTCTTCATCTTGAGTCGTGTTCCGTAAGGATGCTGAATTAGTACTAATGTTATAAAAATAAATGCATGTGGATGCATGATGCATGACTTAAATGTGAAAATATCGATTCAAAAATGGTTCTCGGATCCACCGTTTTACGTGCACGGGATTTATTCACAACTTTGAATGTTGTATTAATATCTAGAGTGCTAGATTTTCTCCCGATATATTTTAAGTTAAGAACCAATTGTGAATCAATACCCCATGCTTGTGAAAATGTGAAAATTAAAATATGATCATGGTAACTAATGCAAAATGAATGATTATGAAATGTTATAGTGCTTTAAAAAAAAGAAACAAAATTAATTCACATTAAAATAAATAAATTAATTAAATTACAAATATAACAACAAAAATAAAAATAAAAACTATACATAAAGGCAACAAAGCCTAAAGGGTTACTGCTAAACGGGCAGAGTTTCGGCTTGATAGCTCTAAGGGGTAGGCTTCTAGGTCTCACTATATGAGGTTCGGTTCTAGAAGGTACCCGAATAATACTTAATACCCTACTAAGGATAATAAGCATGATTCAGGGGGATACGTTTCTCTAAGTCTATGTAGAGACATAAATCTCACGAAGACAAAGGAAAAAATATCCCGGAAGCAATTCCTCATTCTACACGGAGGCAGAACCTCACGAAGGAGTGGTTTCATGCTCTCACTTAAATGGACGGAGCCCGGGTTGAGAGCTCATGAAATGAGGAGACTTGAAAAAAACATTTAAAAATATTAGTGAATATTTTAAAATAAATAAAATAAAGGATCATAAAATAAATCGAATTTAAATTTTCGATCATTAAATAAAATGTAACCGATTTTAGGCTCGACTCTCAAAAATATCCCCAACGGAGTCGCCAGCTGTAATCACCGTTTTTGGTCCGGGGAGTCGCCACCAATCATTTTACGGTGTGATTGGAACACCAAAAATTAAGGTCTGCGAAACCAGAGTTGAGTCCGGGAGTCTGTTACGCGTAGGGAAGGATGAGCACCCCTACAACGCCCGAAATCGGCACATGTCGGTTACAAAATATTTTATATGATCGAAAATAGAAACTCGGTATTAAATTTATGATCCCATAATATTTTAACCTGCAAAATAAAAATATTAGATGACAAAAAATATTTAAAAGGACATAGATTATAATAATAATAATAATAATAACAATAATACTAATAATAATTTTAATAATAATAATAACAACAAAACATATGATAAAATTAAAAACAATAATAATAATAATAAGAAGAAGAAGAAGAAGAAGAAGAATAAAACACATACTAATAATGATAATAAACGTGTAATAAAAATAATAATAATAATAATAATATGAAAATTACAATATTAGAAAATTTCGGGGACTAATCTGCAAAAATAGGAACATTAGGGGGTTAAAATATATAAAAATAGGACCAAATCGAATGAAAATAGAAGAAAGTGGCTTAATTGGGCGAAATTGGTGAGCAAAATTGAACGCGGGGCAAGCTGAGAGGCCAGAGTGCAAACGGGCTAAATGTGCAGGGACCGGTGATGCAAATTTCCCCCTTTTTTGGGTAAGCCGCGGATTCGAGTCTGTTTACGCGGGTCAGGGTCGGGTATGGAGCCTTGAAACGATACCGTTTTGGGCCTTGAAGTCCGGTACCAAAACGGCACCGTTTCATTAGTGATATAAGCCCCCATTTTTATTTTTTTTATTCATTTCATTCTTCTCAGATCAAAGAGAGGTGCTAACAGAGCTCTTCCTCTCCTCTGCAAGCTCCGGCGTCAGGCCACCGTAGCAGCGACGGCTCACGGCTGTCGGTTGCGGTGAACCCAAATCCGGTGTTGGATCTTCGAATTGAAGCTTATCCGAGACTAGATCTAAACAAAGATAAGTCGAAAACTCTTTATTTTTTTTACCTTTTTCTTTCGGTTGCTTATCCGATCACTCTTTCTGTTCTTTATTTTTTTTGCTTCGAGTAAAATGGTGGCGTTTGCTTTCGATCTCTATTGATTCGAATCTTGCTTTTGTATTGATTTTTTGTAACCGGTTTCCAACCTCCTTTACATATCTGTTCTAATGGGTTTTATACCCATGTTACATGCATATTATAATACCAAAATATAGGATTCTTATCCTATTTTTGGATCTGTAAACTAGGATTAATCATGCTTTTCTCCTTTTGCAGGTTGAAGGGACGTTGGACGGTGGATCTGAGCCTTCACGTGGCTTAGGCGGTGGCCGGTTTCCTCAACAAATGGGAGGGCGCGTGGCGGCCGCGCGCGGACAACTGGTGAACCTGAAGATCAAGGCGGCGACGCTGGTTGCTGGGAGAGCTGTTGGTTATCATATTAGTTAGGGTTTGGTTCAAAGGAAATTAGGGTTTAAAATTTGGGCCTTATTGGATTTGTATCTGTTGGGCTCGGTTTGTGGGCTGGGGTATTGGATTTTATTTTGTATTTGGGTAATAATAAAAAGGGCCTTTTATAATTGATGGGTTATTACATATCTGATTTCTTTTTTAAAAAAGTAAATATGATATAAATGACGTCAATATAATATATACACGTAAATATATTGTTAATTGATGTTACCGTTGTTTTTAATTTGTTAAGATAAATGATCTAAATATTTAAAAAATATATATTTAATTTTATTAGTTCAGTTCTTCATTCGTTTATCCGCCGCACACTGTTTGTTGTTTGATTAAAAATTTATTATTTATGTTCAAAGTTTTTGGTTCGTTTAATTATTTGTTGGTCGATTTTTTGATGATATGTAATTAGAATTATCGATCGTAGGAGATTCAACGAATAAAAAATTAACAATAATACTTAAATTGGTTGTCGGATTAGAACATTTTAGAAAATTAATTTTTTTTAAAATAAATATTTTAGATTTTTTATATAAAAAATAAGATCTTATAGTTTTTCAAAAATAGAATTAAAGAAGATTATATAAATATATTATATATCATATTTTAATTTATCAAATGAAAAAATAACATAGGCTGACAAAAGCTATAAAATAATTATATAATAAACGGTTATAAAATAAAATAATAGATACTTATTTTATCTAAAAAATAATTTAGATCTCTAATTTCGAAAAAAACTATTTTTAATATTTATTTTACAATTAATTTTCATAAATATTAATTTATAATAAGAATTATTTCCTCGTTGTGTTTATAATAAAATTTAGTATATATTTTTATAATTCCTTTATATTAATGTATTTGAATATTAACTTAACGAGGGTTGTTATAAACATTAATTTGTAATAATTAAATTGTTAAAATATGAATCATAAAAAAGAAAGTGCAGAAATGTACAATATGATGAGTGGATAACCTCTTAATTATAAGAATAGTCATTGCAAAAGTATAGCATCTATCAATAATTAAAACACGTGCTCGGACAAAGTCGGAGTATGATTGTGATAATTGTGTTGTTCCGGAGAAAACATGAAAAATATGAAGGAAAAACGATAAATCAACCGACATAGAAGGCGAAGCATGTGGCGGAATTCCTCGGCTTAATTGTAATATTTGACGCAAAATTTTATTATACACAGTAAAAATTTTAAATTTGAAAGTAAAAATTTAATCATAATATTATTTTTAAAAATTAGATATATATAAATTTTATATTATTAAAAGCGTGACCGACTCAATCATTTAATTTAAGATATTCAAAATCAAATAATCAGACTTTTATAATAAACAAAATTTTACTAAAATTTATGAGACACAATTTAAATATAAATATTAATGATTTTAAATTAATATAAATATTAACGATTTAAAATTAATTAAAAAAATATTCGTAATAGTTTTATTGAATCTCATCTTTGAAGAAGTTTCCAGAAAAACACCCACACCAACTACTGCCGCTTAAAATCGAAATATTCGTGATAGTAAAAAGACAACTATACCCTTATTTCGAACCGCATGACGCTGTAAAATAGGTAAAAATGGGAATCAACCACAGCCAAGCTGAAACCAAGACAAACATCATTGTCCCTCGTTCTTCCTTCTCTCTCTCGAAGACCGTTCACCAGAAACCTCGCCAGAACCTATAAACGGCTCCGGCGACCTCCCGACGGATCCGATCACGATGAGTTTCGGCGAACTTCTCAGCATCGAGCCTCAAGAGCTCCAGTTTCCCTGTAAGCATCTTAAAAAGTTCCGCTTTCCTCTCCAGATCCATATCTTTCATCGTTGTAAGTTTGAGTTTTCGAGTTCGGTTCAACTGTTTTCTGATTCTTAAATGTTTATTGTTCCTGAATTAGTTGAACTGAGAAAGCAGATCTCATGTTCCCTAAACTTGTCCAACAAGACGGATAATTATGTGGCTTTTAAGGTGATTTTTGTTAATTCTTAAATTTTGTTTGGATTTAGTTCTAACATATCTAGATTTTGATTCTGTGTTGTGTCTGTATGTGTGTATTTTTTTTTCATTTTTTCAGGTCAAAACGACAAATCCTAAGAAGTACTGTGTGAAGCCAAATACTGGAGTTGTGCTGCCTAGGTCTACGTGCAACATTACTGGTCTTTCTCTTGCAGAAAATATGAAATTAGGCATAATTATTTTGGTTGATCGTGTTTGATGTTGAATCTTAGTGGCTTATTTCCTTTTTTCTTGCTGTGTTAATTTTATTGCAATCCGTTGCTTTATTTTTGCATTTTAAGTACTTGTTGTCGTTGTAATTTATTCATTTTCTTATTGAATCAGTTACAATGCAAGCTCAAAAGGAAGCACCTCCTGATATGCAATGCAAAGACAAGTTTTTACTTCAGAGTGTGGTTGCTAGTCCTGGAGCTACCACAAAGGATATAACTCCGGAGATGGTATTTATAGAAACTCTATTGAAGCTGATTTGAATGTTGGAGTTTTTTTTTTGTGTGTGTGTGCTAATGCTTGCTTTTGAATGTTAGTTTAATAAGGAATCTGGGCATCATGTTGAAGAGTGCAAGTTGAGAGTTGTTTATGTTGCACCTCCTCGGCTTCCTTCCCCTGTTCGAGAAGGATCCGAGGAAGGCTCTTCCCCTAGGGCATCAATCTCTGACAATGGCAGCTTGAATGCTGCAGACCTTTCATCCGTGAGTATTTCTTGGCTTTTATTGACTTTGAATTGGGTTTTGGTGTTGATCAATGCGTTCGTTTCGTATATTAATGAGTTGTGTTGTGGTGTCATGATTGAGCTTGCAGGTGTCAACAACTCATGTTGAACGACATAAAACCCAAGACAACTCCTCTGAAGTAACTTCTCTCTCCTGTATCTCTGACACTTTTATTTGTACTTCTAGTCTGGTTTTTGAATTTTATGGTCCATTTAAAGGAATGTTAGGTTCATCTAAGCTGATGAAGTGGATGACATTCATAATAGCAGTTTGTTGTAATTTCATATGGTTGACTTTATCATTTACCTAACTGGCACAATTTAGGAATATGGTGTGATTAGTTTTTCAATTTATAAGTTGAACCTTGAAGGATGCATTTGTGATATCGGTAATAATACTTGCGATATGCATCTCTGGGTGGAAATTTTATCTGATTTCTGTCTATTTTCTATATCACCTGCGTCAGAGCAAAATTCACATGACATGTATTAATTACGAGGCTCACTTCTTTTCTCATGAAGGCATATCTACTTTTTAAGTTTAAATCTCATTAGTTGCCAGTGTCTTCTTTTTTGTTGTCACTTGCCATTTAGTCATTTTTTTCAAATGAAAATTACCAACTTAGCCATGAGCGCTCTCTATATTATGCCTTGAAGAGGACTTGAGTCTCCACACTCTTTAACACGACTGTATTTACAGGACACTCTAATCTCCTTTATTTTGATATGATGAATGCCCTTTATCTTGATATGAAAATTACAAACCCTGTCAATGAGGATGTTAAAGGACCCTCTAATCTCCTTTATCTTGATATGAAAAATACAAACCCTGTCAATGAGGATGTTAAAGGACCCTCTATTCTCCGTTATCTTGATATGATGAATGTCTCCCCATATGTTGGATATCCCTATCAGGCAGTTCTTGCCATTCACCAGTAGTAATACAACTCCTGTGAATTGGCTGATGTGAGCACTTGGTTTGAATATAATTTTGTACTAGTTTTTTCTGTCCTGGTTGACTTAATCAGAAGATTCAGAACTCCTAGAATTCTGAAGACAAAATGCTTCTCATCACACCCCAGCATTTGGGTATTGGAGCCAATGCTGGATACACCAACTCCCATGAAGGCCAGCCTCCTCCTGTTAAAACCTCTAGGAGTTTGTTCATTTAAGCTGGATTCCCCTTTTAAAATACAACTATTAGTGTTGTCTTCTTAATGTATGGATCTAACATGACTCACTTTAAATCTTGCGTTATCACCTTTTGAGATCTTAAATTCTATATCTTTTATCATCACTCTCAGGTTAGTGCCTCTTTTACATGATATAATATGACTTTAATTTAATTGAAATGATTTAAAAGAATTATCATTTCTGAAAACTGGAAAGGGTGGCAATTAGTGTTCCTCCCTCCTCCCCCCCCCCCCCCCCCCTACTGAAGCTACTGTAAAAATATGCAATTATTCAAGAGGGAGGAAACTAAGAGTGTTAAAGAACATTGATGCTTTGCTGTGTCGTTTTTATTCTTAAAAATACTTCTAATTGCAGGTAAAGTCTCTCATTTCCAAGCTAACCGAGGAGAAAAACTCTACCATTCAGCAAAATAACAAGCTTCAGCATGAACTGGTATGTTACTTTAGTCCCTATTTTCTAAGAGTTTCTTGGAGTTCACTTTGGAATTAAATCATTGGGGTCATAAAGTCATCGCAAATAGTTAAAGAAGGGAATAATAATAATAAATAATGTGCCGCTGCAGGAACTCTTGAGACGTGAAGCCAAAAGAAACCAGAGTGGTATTCCCTTCATGTATGTACTTCTTGTCGGCTTGATTGGCATCATTTTGGGATACCTATTGAAAAGAACATGACGATTGACAAACACCGAGTTACACATTCTTCATTGTTCTTCAATTCCAACTTTCATGACAGGGAAAAGAAATGAAATTTAGAGAACTGGAAAGGTAAGTGGTATCTTCTTCCATTGGGATTGTAGTAGTACTTATTGTTTATGGAATACTCGGAAAAAAGAAAGAAAAAACATGTTCAATGTTCGGACATGGAAAGAAGCATTGTTTGTTGACCGTACAGTAGGATCTTTGATCATTGGACTGGTAATTACTGGATTTCATTATTGTTTGTCCAACTCATATATTTAGGGGAAACTAACTCTTTATTGCTGACGTTATGGTTAAATTCTAGGGGTTTTTTATTTGTTCATGCGCTTTGTTGTATTGGGTATAAATCATTTGCTTTGCTTTAGATATTTGGATATACTGCTATATATGAATCATAAATTTTGTTTAAAATACTTAACATAGACAAGCCAAAAATCTGTTCGATTCATTTTTTTTAATTAAATAAAGATATATTCATATTTTTAGATGAATATTGAGATTTAAACTCGTATAAAATAAAGTAAAAAAATTTTATTTATATTTTATTATATATTTTTTATGTTCTTTTATTATATTATTAAAACGGTGAAATGGGGTATCTCAATTGTAGTGACGCATACCTGCCGTGGAAGGCCTCTCTAAAGCATAATTCGAAAAGCAAAGAACCACTTGGTCTCTTTCTCAACAAATTGACTAGAAAACCAAACGGAAAAATACAGTTCCCCCCCACCCCCCCACACACACTAAAAAACCTTTCTTTCTGCCATTTTCGTTGCAGAAAATGAATGGCTTCCAAGCTCCAACAACTCCTATTAATCCCCCACAAATGTTCCAAAAATTCGCCTAGACTTTCGAGTTCTTCGCAGATGAAGAAAACAACGGTGGCTTTTCCCTCCTTGACTCCACCGAAGACTTCATTGCCGACCAGAAAGTCGTCGTCATTAAGCCCGACGAGCCTCCCAATTCATCTTCCTCCGTTAATAAAGCTCCCCACGGTCGAACCGTCGATACCCAGATCGCTGAATCGTTGGTTTCTTCTGTTTTTGCAGCGGTGTCTTCGTTTGAAGCTTCGTATCTTCAGTTACAGACTTCGCACGTGCCGTTCGTAGCGGAAAGTGTGAATGCAGTCGATAGAGCTTTGGTTTCTCATATCCATAGATTGTCTGAATTGAAGCGTCTCTATAGGGAGATTTCGAAGAATCCAAGTTCTGAAATCGGGTCGTGTCTCATGTCTTGCTCGGAAGCTCAAGTGCAAGAGAATCGAAGCATGTTGAGAACTTTGGAGACAGTTTCGAACCGTTTTTAGGAAGAGATTGATGAGAAAGACGATGGAGTTTCAAGTTTGAGGAAGAAGTTAGCTGAGATTCAATGGGAAAACGCCAAGTTGTCCAAGAAATTATCTGGTAATCTAAATTCAGCTTGTGATGTTCTTTTGACCATTAAGGTATTTTATTCTGTTTTGCATGACGCTCGTAGAGCAACTCATAAATTTAGTAAAATTTTGATTGGTTTCATGAGAAAAGCTAGGTGGGATCTTGATTTGGTGGCCAGTTCGGCTTATCCCGATATCGATCATGCTAAAAAAGGGCACGCTAGATTTGCTTTTCTATCATATATTTGTTTGGAAATGTTTCGATTCCGAAAGTTTCGGTTTGTGCGAGAATGAAGCTCTATGTAATGGAAATAAGGGTTCTTGTTCGTTGGAGCAATTGCTGGAACATGTATCGAGCAACCCCATGGAGTTGCTAAGTAGGGACCAAAACTCTGAATTCTCAAGATTTTGTAATAAGTATCAAGAGCTTATTCATCCAACTATGGACTCGTGCTCTTCCAACTATGGACTCGTCGATTTTTAGCAATTTGGATCGGAATGAATTCGTGCTTAATTCGTGGCGATCATTGAGCATATTCTATGAGTCATTTGT
Organism: Abelmoschus esculentus; assembly: GCA_035048815.1. NCBI lineage: Eukaryota > Viridiplantae > Streptophyta > Magnoliopsida > Malvales > Malvaceae > Abelmoschus > Abelmoschus esculentus. The sequence continues at coordinate 10,178,271 of JAUCBN010000007.1, read as the reverse complement.
TGGCATGTCTAGTTCCGTATGGACACTTCCTTTTCGTTTGATCGTGTGGTTGAGATATTTCAAGTCGAAAGAGGAGTCGATTTTTCAATGGTATACATGGAAGATGTCACCAAGAGATGTAACTTGCTGAGACAAACTAAGGTGAAAGTGTTGTTCACAGTGGTTCCGGTATTCAAAATCGGGGGCACCGTCATTCAGTGTCAGGTCTATTTAGGTGAGTAATGATGTAAGGTATAGTTGCTCAAATATTGCATCGTGTAGCGAACTTAGTTATACTTGTACCAGATCTCTTTTATAGAAAGGGTTCCGGAGCAAAGATTATTCCGGTTTGAATCTTCAGGGTGCAACCCTGAAGATCCGCCGGGGGATTGTAGATAAACTGCCTTGATATTATGACCCCAGAACCTGAAGACCGAGTAAACACTTGTTATGGCAAAGGGAGAAGAGGTCGAGAGAGATCGAGATTCACATGGGAAATTAGGGCTCAGAGTGAAAGGAATTGGAGGATCGAGTGGAATTGGGAAAGATTTGGGATTGAAGCTGTTATCTGATGATGAGAAGCAAAACGACGTCGCTCAGCTTAAAGGCAGAAACGTCATCGTTCCAGAGGAGCTGCCAAACGGTGCCGTTCCAATTAAGAAGGACAATGGGTCAGCATGTCTTGAATCCAGCAAGGAGACCAAGCCCAGCAATGTTCAGCCCGCACTGCCTGAAGAAAACAAATCCAACAGTTAGACAATAGCTGTAAGAGTGTCTGTTATAACAGCATTCACAGGTGTCCAAAAATAATTAGTTGTGTGTCCTAAAACAGCTATATAGAAACAAGTTGTAAAGATGGAATTTTTATCGATGAAATGAATTGCAACTTCTTTTCTCTCATTTCTGCTTCTAAAACCTTAATCCTTTTCTGATTTCATAACAACACTTACCGTATACTAACTCTGCCGCTGAAGTTTGCACCAGACTCAGGGGAGTGATTGCGGTAACAGGTAAGGCGCCTTCTCGGCTATCTTATGGTAACTACATTTCCAGATAGTGAATTTCGTTTCTTGCAACCCGCATGTGAATTCGTGTAGAAATGATCGTATACTAAACAAATGTGTATGAACACATTTGTTACTTATACAGCTAGACTTTGTAGTATTCTATTTCAAGTTGTTTCTTTGATTAAAGGAAATATATTAAGAGAACTTGCATAGCTGTTTGGTTGCAGCGCAGCTATGTAATGGCTTTATGCTGGCGGCGGATTTGAATCTCGAGCCTAGTGATCCATGCCAATGCATCTTACCTTGAATACTTGATTAATGCAAACAATCTATGTTGCATAGTTGAGTCAAGTTACAGCTCGAACCTTAGTTGAGCTTGAATGCAGCTCAATGTGATACACCCTTAGATTCAAGTAAAGCAAATTAAACGTAAGATTGATACCACCAAAAACATTTCACATTGATAGATAATTCCGACACTAAACAAAATATTTCCTTCAAAAGTATCTCAACTTTAGACATAAAAGAACTAGTTCAAAGCGCATTAATACCAAAAGTTTTTACCCTGCATATCCAGGAGAATGTCAATTGAAGCACCGAAAAGTTCAAACTCGGGCGGCTCTAAGCGACAAGAGTGCTGGCGGTGGTAGATTCGCTGCATGAAGAAAAATATGTCAAGATTTGCAAGATCATTCCTCCAACCATTGGTTAAACACCAAGTTACTTCGACTGACGCATACTACTTAGACAAGGGTATAAAAATGCAGTCCTCCAAATATATGAACATTTTAAAATTAAGAGGAGATTTGTGAATGATGCATGCATCGAACACTCCTCTGAGTCCAACTAACACATGTTAAACACGTTAAGAAAATTAATAGGAAGAAGGGATACAAAAACTTACTATTTCCACACTGGTGGAAGCTTCTTTGTCTTTTTGTAATAGCGAGCAAGACGGTGAATTCTGCTCTCAACCAAGATCAACCTAAACTTGGAATCCTTGTCTTTCCTGTTCCGTTCAAGATGCTTTCTAATAGCAACAGCTTTCTTAATCAGGTGATATAGATCCTCAGGAATTTCCGGAGCAAGGCCTGACAAAATCAAATCAATATTTCAAATGTTTGTCATCAAATATGATGAGAAATGCAACAAAAAAAAGTTTCAGCAAGATGTACCATGGGCTTTCAGTATACGCAAAATCTTGCTGCCAGTTACACTTTTCACCTGAGCAATCCCATGAGAGTCACGAAGAATGACACCAATTTGAGAAGGGGTCAAACCCTTCTTGGCAAACTTGCAAATGTTCTCTTCAACCTAAAAGATAGAATTAAAATTAGTAAATTTTGCCAAAAATAGTACAAACTTTTTATATCAAGGGTTTTCCAACTCATCATAGCATAAATGTAAACAGTTGTTACTCAGATTTGAGGATGTGTATAAGATAGGGATACATGTCTGACATAAGTATCCTCTATGTTTCAAATAGATTCTATTCATTTGGAGGACCATAATTGCTAAATATGAATTGAACAATAGTACTTCAAGACAAATGAAGAATCAAATTAACATGATATACCAAAAACAAAAAACACAATCTTTAGAATATTAAATGGTGAAAAAGTAGAAGCAGACAGACCTTTGAGGAGAACAATTCATTACAACAAAAATCTCCCATCATTTGCTTAGTAAAACTTATGGTTACACTTGTATTCTTCAAGAATAGCAATAATAACCGAAGATCAAAACATGAGGTTTAGTTCAGGAAAAGAAAGAGTGGAAATGTGCAAAACCACAAACAAACAAACAAGAACCAAAGTCATTTTCCTTGGAGCTCCATTTCTAATACCAATGCCAGACATATAGATCGAACCATATTCGAATGGAATCATACCAGACACACGTCAGTACTCTAATACTAAATGCAGACTGCAGTATCAAACCTAATCAGTAATCATTTAGGGATTTCTCCCACATCTTTCGATTTTTTCAATCATGACGAAATTTAGTTAAGGAACTTCAAATAATAACAAATCTTGTTCGTCTCTGCACGTAATCTAAATCAAACTTTATATCCAAACTGAAGCAAGTAAAATTAATAGACCGATTAAAACAAATGACTCACATCTTGAGAAGAGATCTTCAACCAACTGGGCGGAGTTCTCTTGTAAGGTAGAGCGGATGCGGAAATACCTTTACTGCAAAAGAAAATATCTAATCAGCGACGAAACAGATAGAAGAGGCTCGATCGATGAAATCATGGGGTTGTTTTCAGATGATAACGAAACGAGTTTCAGGAGAAATACAAACCCTCGGCTGTGCATACGACCCATGGTGACAGAGTTTCGAGCCTGGCCGCTTCTTTTGGTTGCTTACCTCTGCTAGATTGCAATGGGCAAAGAAACCCTAGAATCAAAATGAAAGGAGTGTGGGGCTAGGGTTTTATTATGTTTGGTCCTTTGCTAATGATTTATTGGGCTTCTGTTTTCTTCACCAATGGTGGTCTAGTTTTTCAGAATTCAGATAACTGTTTTTGAACTTATTGGGCCAAACCTTGCCTATTATTGTACACTTAAGTCCATTTAGATTAATAATTTGAATTCTGACGTAGGTAATGAAGTAAATTGAATTAAAAAATATATATAATCTGAATTAATTTAAAAATAATTGAATATTTACGATACTAAAAAATAAAGATAATAACACAAATATTTTTGTATTTTATCATTTTTCCAATATGGGTTTAGTACCTTTTAAATATTTAATGTATCTTTTATATTTATATTTTGTGTTTTATTGTTTCTTCAAATCTAACAACGTTGTCATTTTTCAGAAAAAATCTTGAAATTAAAAGGTTTTAATCTTTTTTATTTTCATGTCATTTGGTTCATTTTATATTGTTCGAGGACACTTGACTAGTTCATCCCTTGTTTGTTTTTTCTTCGAGGCATATTCGATGACTCTTAAAGTGTTTCCGATACCACTTGATGAAAAGAGGCGGTAAATGGATCATTCAATTCGGATTCGGTTTTATTCATTTTAATTCTGACTATTTGCATGTCGATCGATATGGATATGTATTACAAACTGATGTTTCGAGACTCCTGCATCGACTCTAGTTATGTACTGGAGACAATATTACATGGATCGTGTGGTCTCCAAGCTTATACCCGTGGTAAAACATAATCTCAGGTTATGTTGGTTATCTCCGGTTACTTATATTCTTGCAGTAACACGTTGTTTTGTTTGTAGGAAATCGACTGGTTGTGGGCAGGCACCAACACCATCGGATGGTTTGGAATAGTATAATACATTCCTTGTCAAGTATTTTCATGAAATGCTGCTTAGTTGAGTACATAGATAGAGTACTATTTTAGTATGAATACAGATACCTGGCGCCGCTGTTCAGACTGATTGACATGGAAAAATAATATGTAAAAGGAAGTCGCCCACCGTGGGGCTCGAACCCACGATCACAAAGTTAAGAGCCTTGCGCTCTACCGACTGAGCTAGACGGGCAGGTTGACCGTCAAAGCGTTTAAATGTTTTTATTAATAAAATATTAAAGGCTAGTAAGGAATCAAACAAAATAAGAAATTCCATACAATTAAATAAAATTCTAGTTGAGCATGATGAAGTTATTTGTTTTTATTTTTATATTTTTTAAGTTATAAATTTTAGATTCATTAATATTTATCTCTTTCCTATTTATACATTTTAATTAATTTTCCTACTTTTATTTTCAAAAATTTTGTCCTTAGACTTTTGTTAAATAACAATGTGAATTAAGGACGAATACAATAAAAAATTAAACATTGATTTATTTTCAAATGTATAATTTTAAAAATTATTTTTATTTTGGTGATCAAAATAAGAATGAAATAATAACTTAGAAATTATTTAATTAATTCATTATTTTTTATCATGTTAAAATAATATTTCGTTAACATTAAATAACAACAGATATTTTAATAATTATAAATTTATAAATTAAAAATATAAATAATCATAATAATTAAATAAAATTAAAAATTAAAATTATATATATACTAAATATAAATGAGTATCTCAGTAGTTTATCCTACAACATATAGCGTAAAATAAACTTTTGATAATCCGACCCGATTCATAAAAACTCTCACTGGTTTTGTGTTTGGTTGAGTCTGTATGGGCCTAAACCCGGACCCATACTAATAGTAAAATGCCTTTCTTGTTGGCAAAGCCAGACTTGTTAAATCTGAGTAAAGGAAATTAATCCAAAAGTACATTCTTCTTCAATCCTCTCTTTGTCGACCTAAGTCTCGTTCTGCTCCTTTCACCATGACCAAGCAGCAAGCCAACTGGTCTCCTTACGACAACAATGGAGGGTACGTTTTTGTTCTTATATGACCTAAAACAAGACATGTTTATTTTTTGTTCTTCATTTTCGATTTCGTTGTTTATCGATTTTTTTTTTTTTTTTTGGGGGGGGATTGCAGATCTTGCGTTGCGATTGCCGGAGCCGATTACTGTGTTATCGCTGCTGATACTCGAATGTCAACCGGTTACAATATTCTCACCCGAGAATACTCCAAAATCTGTAAACTGTATGTTCTTTATTCAGTCCTTTTGTTTTTTTAGGTTAGCAAGATGACGTTAGATATAAATAATTTAACAGTTGGCACTTAATAGTTAGTGGGGGAACTTATGGAAGTAGTTTTGACTCTAATGGTTGAAATGATCTTGGCAGTCTATTCTATATTTTGTTAAGATAGAGAAATAGAAATTGGTTAATTTTCCTACAAGCTATCCTCGTATGTTTGATAGTTTGTCGAGTCATATTGTTATTGTTATGAAACTCTAGGGATAGCAATGTCAATGTTTCCATAACAAGTAGTTCAGAAGGCAAAGAAAAAGATAGGGCATCGTATTTCGGTGCATCTCAATGTTTTAAAGCAAGTGTTAATGGAGATGGAAGGGGGTGATAATATCATGTAATGATCGGTTTTATTTACTTATGTTTCAGCTTTTCTCTTTCTTTCTTTTCGGGGTTTCTCATTAGTGTTTCTTTGACATTTGCAGTGCAGATAAATGTGTTATGGCATCGTCAGGATTTCAAGCCGATGTGAAAGCTTTACAAAAGCAACTGTCAGCCAGGCACTTGGTAAGGTTTTCCCGTTCAATGAACTGCAAATGAGACATTTATGAACTTAATCATGATTATAGTGCTTGTGCTTGTAAACATATGCTGCAGCTGATATAATATTGTATAGCTATGTATGTTTATACCCAATTTTAATGTTGCTTCTCAAAATACAGATCTATCAGCACCAGCACAACAAGCAAATGAGCTGCCCTGCAATGGCCCAACTGCTGTCCAACACCCTTTATTACAAGCGTTTCTTTCCTTATTATTCTTTTAATGTTTTAGGCGGCCTTGATAATGAAGGTATTCTGGTTTGATCCTTAGTTTCTAGTTTTAAACCTTTCTTTCTATGGTGAAGATGAGTTGATATTCTTTATCTTAAACCATTAGGAAAGGGTTGTGTTTTCACATATGACGCCGTTGGTTCATATGAGAAGGTTGGATACAGTTCTCAAGGTTCCGGTTCGACACTCATCACGCCTTTCTTGGATAACCAACTGAAATCACCGAGCCCTCTCCTATTGCCTGTCCAGGTATGCTCCCAAGTTTAATTATTTAATGTTGTGTTTCATTTAGACTTTGCATTTTCTCATCTCAAACCTATGATCTTGCAGGATTCTGTTACTCCACTTGTGGAAGCTGAAGCTATCGATTTGGTAAAAACTGTTTTTGCATCAGCATCTGAGAGAGATATATACACTGTAAGTTCTCTAATTCAAGTATTTTCTTTAGTATCCGTGTCCGATACATGTTTTGCGATGGGTGACCCTATAAATACATGAAAAGAGTTGGAAATATTGAACATCCCATGTTGGATAACTTGGATTAGTGCCTTAAGTAATAACAGGGATAGATCCTCAAAAGGTCCTTTAGATGAATGAAAAGATGTAAAAAATATCCATTACCAACACTCACACTCGAGTCCGTGTAGCATAGATCGTAAGTGCACCGAAATAGATCAACTCTCTTCTCGGTTGTTGTGATCTTGAGTTTATCGGGATATGACCAGTCTCTGGCGAATGGAACATCAATCTCATATCCTAGATTCTAGTTTACCCTGTAATAGCACGTCTTGCTAATATTTCAATTCCATCTCTAACTCTTTTCCATTTTTGCATTCGTCGCGGCTGTTTAACAGGGAGACAAACTCGAGATTGTTGTCGTAAATGCTGATGGTATCCGCCGGGAATACATGGAACTTAGGAAGGATTGATCGAATTTCCATTCTGAACTGGGTTACACCTCTTATAGACGAATAGTTCTCGAATCAATGGAATGGCTGTTACATCGTGTCTGATGCGGTGATGCCTGTATCGAACTGCTTTATTGTGTCCTGATAATCAAATCATACATTGCAGTTTAATTAATCTTTCGAGATATCGGCTGCTAGGCAGAAATAGTCTTTGAACAATGTTTCATGGACGGTGTGTTGGACTAATCTTCTGTGTTTAAAAAAAAAGAACTGCAAATTTATTTCCACTTTTGATCATGTTTTGGTAAAGTAGATAGTGAAATGCTGTCCAAAATTCAGTTGCAGTAATGTAAGGGTATGGTAATATGCTGTTGGTATGTAGATACGAGTTCAAGCTGTAAGAAGCTCAGCTCGAAACTCTGGGCTCAAAGCTCGGTTGGAACAAGTTCAGTTATCTAGGAGTTAATTGCACCAACTATGACCCTCATTTTAGATTTGTCTTCAAACTTTTAAACATTATAATATCATCCTTAAACTAAAGTTTTAAATCTAAATAAAAAAATGTTACAATTTTATTTTTGGATTATGGCTCTCATTCTAAATTGGTCTTTATACTTTTGAGAATTTTAATTTTATCCTCAAGATGTCAAATATATGCTAATCATATATTCATGGAACAATTATAAATTTTTTTAATTGTCATGTAAATACTCATGTATTATGTAATAATATGATGTAACAAATGATAATTTGAAGATAAATTAAAATGTTCAAAAGTTTGATGATTAATTTAGAATGATGGTATAATTTGGGGAAGTAATAAGAACATTTACAAGTTTGAGGATTAAGTTAGAATGAAAATTATAGTTTGGTGATAAAATTAAAATATTTAAAAATTAAAAATTAAAAATTAATTTAAAATAAGATCATAATTTAAGGCTGTGTGGTTCAATTAATTTTTTCTAAGTATATACATTGATTAAATTACCCATATTTTTTCCCACTTTATTGCAGCTCCCCTCCCGTTAGTTAGGCCGTTAGTACGCAAGGGTATTTCAGTACATTTGTTTTTCGAACTTGAATTCTGATAAAATTCAGATAAAAATGCGATCTAAATCTCAATCCTTTTGAATCTGTTTACCCCAAAAGAAAATTTCAGCTCAGTCTTCGGCCCTTGCCTTTTCCTCTCGCATTGTACTTTCTTTGTGATTCTTATGCAATTAGAGCAATGACAATGGTGGTGTACTGTTGGCTCAGTGAGCCGGCCTGATTCCATTTCTCACTCGGAGAATTAACACAGCTGAAAGGGAGATCAAACGAAACGTAGCAGCATTTCGTTAACCGTTTCCTAGATCTTCTGAGTTGGTGTTTTACGAGTTATATTCGACTCGGGAATGGCTTCTTCCCAAGCCGATTCCCGCGTTAGCCGATTGGTAGTCCCGGCCTTAGAGAAGATCATCAAGGCCGCTTCGTGGCGGAAGCACTCGAGACTCTCTCACCAATGCAAATCTCTTATCAAGGAACTCACTTCTCCGTCGAAGACGCCGTTATCCCCGTCGGATTCGGAGCCGGAAAACTCGATCCCCGGCCCTATCAACGACGGAGGCCAAGTGGAGTACTCCCTCGCTGAATCAGAGTCTATTCTCAGCCCTCTGATCAACGCTTGTGCCACCTCCTTCAACAAGATTGTCGATCCCGCCATTAATTGCATTCAGAAGTTAATCGCACACGGGTACCTGCGTGGCGAAGCGGACCCCACTGGAGGGCCCGAGGCTCAGCTGTTAGCCAAATTGATTGATTCGGTATGTAAATGCCACGTTTTAGGTGATGACGCCGTTGAATTACTGGTATTGAAAACGCTCCTAACCGCGGTAACCTCCTTCTCATTGCGAATTCACGGTGACTGTTTGTTGCAAACTGTGAGAACTTCTTATGATATTTACTTAGGGACCAAAAATAACGTTAATCAAACCACTGCCAAAGCTACTTTGATTCAAATGTTGGTTGTTGTCTTCAGAAGAATGGAGGCGGATTCTTCAACAGTTCCAGTTCAGCCAATTGTAGTTGCTGAATTGATGGGACCGGTTGAAAAATCAAATGTTGATGGATCAACGACTAACTTTGTTCAAGGGTTTATAACTAAAATTATGCAGGACATTGATGGAGTATTCAATCCAGTGCCACCCAGTAAGGTTTCTTTAGGTGTCCATGATGGCGCATTTGACACTACTACTGTTGAAACCACGAATCCTGCTGATTTGCTGGATTCTACTGATAGGGATATGTTGGATGCAAAATATTGGGAGATTAGTATGTATAAGATGGCATTAGAAGGGAGGAAAGGGGAGTTGGCGGATGAGGAAGCAGATAGAGATGATGATTTGGAGGTTCAAATTGGGAATAAGTTAAGACGGGATGCATTTTTGGTGTTTAGAGCACTTTGCAAGTTGTCAATGAAGACACCACCTAAAGAGGCTTTGACGGATCCCCAGTTGATGAGAGGGAAGATTTTGGCACTGGAGTTGTTGAAGATTTTTCTGGAGAACGCTGGAGCTGCTTTTAGAACAAGCGAAAGGTTGTATTCCACCTTTTCACATATTTCTTTGGTTTTATTTAATCGTCTAATTTGAATTTTCAAAAGTTTCTTATGCGTAGGGCTTTAGTTCCGCATTTGCCCAAGTTCATGGAAAATATGATGTGTTACTCTTGATATGCCCTCTTAATATTGGTTTGCTGAGTAGGGTTTAGTACGTGCAAGAGAATAAATATGTGCTGAATATACGTTATATTCAGAAAAAACAGTAAGGTGTATGCACTTAGATGACAAGTCTCAAAGGATTAACAAAACTATAGCAACTTATTTTTTAGATATTGAAACATCTAAGGTGGCATTAAAATAAATCTTAGTTGGTGGTGTAGAATTTTACTGGATTTAAATCATATTGTATTGCAGTCTCGTGGTTGTGGACCCTTTGTACATTTAGTAACTTGTTCTTGGTGTTCTAGTGACATGCCCTTTTATTGACCAATTTAGTTCGAACCTCTGGTTACTCTGGACAGCGGTGGTGCATTTCCTTGTTCTTTTCAATAATATTGTTGTTTGTATTCATATTCCAGAACCACCTTTAGTTCTTTATTTTTTTCTTTGTTCTTGCCTTAACATTTGGCATAGTAGTAGACAGTCTACGTATAATATCTTCAATTTCCTTGATTAAACTTGACTATATTTTATTCCACATTTCACTTTTGTTTGCTCACAATACCTATCCTGATATTTATATCCTGAATTTGAATTTTTCCTATTGGTGAAAGTGCTTCTGGTGGTACAGGTTTTTAGGTGCCATAAAGCAGTACTTGTGTCTGTCACTGTTAAAGAACAGTGCTTCAACTCTTATGATTGTTTTCCAGCTTTCTTGTTCCATTTTCATTAGTCTGGTGTCAAGGTTTCGAGCTGGCCTGAAAGCCGAGATTGGAGTATTTTTTCCTATGATTGTTCTGAGGGTCTTGGAAAATATTGCTCAACCTAATTTTAAGCAAAAGATGATAGTTCTACGGTTTCTGGATAAACTTTGTGTTGATTCACAAATCTTAGTAGATATCTTTATTAACTATGATTGCGATGTCAATTCGTCAAACATATTTGAGAGGTATTTCCCCTACCTTTATAATTTTATCAAACTTAGGAATCTAGACTGTTAGAAATTAATTCCTTTTGAATATTTCCAATTTTTCCACCATGGTTCTTTCCAGAATGGTCAATGGACTTCTGAAAACAGCTCAAGGTGTTGCTTCTGGTACAGCGACAACACTATTGCCTCCCCAGCAATCAACCATGAAATTTGAAGCTATAAAATGTTTAGTGGCTATTTTGAAATCAATGGGAAACTGGATGAACAGTCAGTTGTGCATTCCAGATTCTGATTCTACCAAGAAATTTGAAGCAGCCGAGAACAGTCTTGAACCTGGAACTGTCCCCATGGAAAATGCGAATGGGGATGAATCCGTTGAAGGGTCAGATTCTCATTCTGAAGCCCTAAATGAAGTTTCTGGAATCTTAACAATCAAGCAACGTCGAGCTTACAAGCTTGAACTTCTGGTATAACTCCAGATTATTTCTGGTAAACTGGTCTGAGTGTCTTCATTTTAGCTGATCATGATTCTTGAAACCTAATATATATTCCTGGCAGGAAGGTATATCTCTTTTTAATCGGAAACCTGAAAAAGGAATTGAATTTCTTATGAAAGCAAAAAAAGTTGGTGACTCCCCGGAGGAGATAGCTGCTTTTCTTAAAAATACATCGGGTCTGAAGAAAACATTGATCGGTGATTATCTTGGAGAAAGGGAAGATTTACCTCTGAAAGTGATGCATGCTTATGTTGATTCCTTTGACTTTCAAGGCATGGAGTTTGATGAGGCAATCCGAGCCTTTTTGCAAGGTTTCAGATTGCCTGGTGAGGCACAAAAGATTGATCGAATCATGGAAAAGTTTGCTGAGCGCTATTGCAAATGTAACCCAAAGGCTTTCATCAGTGCTGATACAGCATATGTTCTAGCTTACTCTGTCATAATGCTCAATACTGATGCTCATAATCCTATGGTTAAGAACAAGGTGCATATGCATTCTATATTTGATCTTGTTTCCATTTAGTGCTTGAAAATTGATCAAGTTCCCTTTTTTCCTAAATTGAAATGTGCAGATGTCAGCTGATGACTTCATAACAAACAATCGTGGCATAGATGATGGGAAAGATTTACCAGAAGAGTATTTAAGATCATTGTTTGAACGGATATCAAGAAAAGAGATCAAAATGAAAGACGATGATTGGTCTGTGCAACAGAAACAGTCAGTGAACTCCAACAGAATTTTAGGTATGGACAGTATCTTGAATCTTGTTATACACAAGCATGATGAAGACCAGCATATGGAGACCAGTGATGATCTTATCAGGCACATGCAAGAACAATTTAAAGAGAAAGCTCGCAAATCCGAGTAAGACCAACTGGCTTTTGAGATTTTATGTTGATGCCCTAAGGCTACCATACTGTTTGACTGCACCCATCTTACTAGGTCTTTCATTTTTAAAAATCTTTTATGCCTTTGTATTTCGTTAATTGATGTGTTAAGACTACCTTGTGGTATCCTGCCCCGACCCACCCACTTAGCATTTAGCAGCACAAGTTCCCTGAAATGTGGCATTTAATGTTTGAAATATGAACTTTGTTCTCGATTACCTTTTGATTTCCCTTGTACTGTCAATTTGTAGGTCAATTTATTATGCAGCCACAGATGTGGTGATTCTGAGATTCATGGTCGAGGTATGCTGGGCTCCTATGTTGGCAGCGTTCAGTGTACCTCTTGACCAAAGCGACGATGAGATAGTGACGGCTTTGTGTATTGAAGGCTTCCGCCATGCAATACACGTCACTGCTGTGATGTCCATGAAGACTCATAGAGATGCATTTGTGACTTCGTTAGCTAAGTTTACTTCACTGCACTCCCCTGCAGATATAAAGCAGAAAAATATAGATGCAATCAAGGTTAGTATTTTGCTTCTTCTTCTGTGAGTATTTTGTTAGCGAGACCCGTTATTTGAACTATGCAAAAAGTTCTATTTTTCTTGTGCTAACATATAATTTTCCTTTTACATTGTTAACAGGCAATAGTTACGATTGCAGATGAAGATGGAGATTATTTACAAGAAGCTTGGGAGCATATTTTGATGTGTGTGTCACGGTTTGAGCATTTGCATCTCTTGGGAGAGGGTGTTCCTCCAGATGCCACTTTCTTTGCCTTTTCTCAGAATGAATTAGAAAAACCGAAGCAAGCTAAGTCACCCGTCCTTCCTGTTTTAAAGAAGAAGGGTTCGGGAAGAAATCGGTACTCTGCTTCTTCTGTTATGAGGGGCTCATACGATAGTGCTGGTATTGGAGGTGCCATTGGGACAGTCACATCTGAACAGAGGAACAATTTAGTCTCTAATCTCAACATGTTAGAACAAATTGGAAGCGCTGAAATGAACCGTATATTCACTCGCAGTCAAAATTTGAATAGTGAGGCCATAATAGACTTTGTCGAGGCACTTTGTAAAGTCTCTATGGAGGAGTTGCGATCTACGTCTGACCCTCGGGTTTTTAGCCTTACGAAAATTGTTGAGATTGCGTAAGAATCATCCAACTTCTCTTTGGTTTAATCTTAATGCAGTTAATTTGTTTATTCTTCTTGACTTCAAATTTTTTGATCTACTGACAGGCACTATAACATGAACCGGATCCGACTTGTATGGTCAAGCATCTGGCTTGTACTCTCTGATTTCTTCGTGACCATTGGCTGCTCCGAAAACCTGTCAATTGCAATTTTCGCCATGGACTCTTTACGACAGCTATCAATGAAATTTTTGGAGCGAGAAGAGTTGGCTATTTATAATTTCCAGAATGAATTTATGAAGCCTTTTGTTATTGCCATGCAGAAGAGTAGCGCTGTTGAAATCCGAGAACTAATCATCAGGTGTGTCTCTCAGATGGTGTCGTCTCGAGTCCATCATGTCAAATCAGGGTGGAAGAGCATGTTCATGGTACTGAATTTTTTTATGACTATCATTTATATCATAGTTTCCATGCCCTTTAATTAATTTATTATTGCACTGATAAATCTTTCAGGTTCTCACTACTGCAGCTTATGACAACCACAAGAATATCATACTGCTAGCCTTTGAAATAACAGAAAAGATTATTCGAGACAATTTCCCATACATAACTGAAACTGAAACAACTGCCTTCACAGATTGTGTGAATTGCCTAATTGCATTCACCGACAACAGATACAATAAAGACATTAGTCTCAACGCAATTGCTTTTCTGCGATTCTGTGCCACGAAACTTGCCGAAGGAGATCTCGGCTCCTCGTCTATGAATAAGGACAAGGAATCAGGGGATACTTCTCAGTCCTCACCTAACAAGGGAAGTAATGGAAGACAGGAAAATGAAGAGCTGATGGATAAGGATGATCATCTCTATTTTTGGTTACCTTTGTTGGCTGGTAAGGAAAAATGAACTACTTGTTTTGATGTTACTCGGCATTTATGTTCTGAAATTACATTGCTTTTTGTTGTGCAGGTTTATCGAAACTCGGATTTGATCCTAGACCTGAAATCAGGGAGAGTGCTTTACAAGTGCTGTTCGAAACTTTGCGCAACCATAGTCACCTCTTCTCACTACCTTTATGGGAAAAAGTGTTTGAATCCGTCTTTTTTCCAATATTCGAACATGTGTGCCATGCGATTAACCCATCAGGTGATGGCCTACCTGAGCGGGGAACTGAAGGTGACATGAGCGAGATCGATCGAGGTGGATGGCTCTACGAGACCTGTACATTGGCACTTCAGTTACTTGTAGATCTTTTTTCGAGTTTTTATCATACCGTCCACCCACTTTTAAGGAAGGTTCTCTCATTACTCTCAAGTTTTATCAAGCGTCCTCACCAAAGCCTAGCTGGTATCGGAATTGCTGCATTTGTACGTTTGACGAGCAATGCCGGTGATCATTTCCTCGACAAGCAGTGGCTGGAAGTCGTTTCTTCATTAAAAGAAGCAGTTAATACAACATTTCCTGATTTCTCTTACATTGTTAGTGGGGATGGCATACTTGAAGGCAATAAACATGCATTGAACGACCAGGGTAAAGAAGCTTCTCATGGCTCTGGCTTGTCCCGGGACGATACAGAGAGCCTGAGAATGCAACGTCTTCACGCTTCTTT
Source organism: Abelmoschus esculentus (assembly GCA_035048815.1). Taxonomy (NCBI): domain Eukaryota; kingdom Viridiplantae; phylum Streptophyta; class Magnoliopsida; order Malvales; family Malvaceae; genus Abelmoschus; species Abelmoschus esculentus. Next base: position 10,163,217 of record JAUCBN010000007.1, on the reverse strand, counting down.
GTCTGATGCGAAATGCCGAGCTGCTGTTCAGCTTTTATTGGTTCAGGCAGCGATGGAAATTTACAACATGTATCGAACTTGCTTTTCAGCGAAGAACATCTTAGTGCTCTTTGATGTAATGCATAATGTAGCATCCCATGCTCACGAGATCAACAATGATGCCATATTACGCGCCAAGCTTCAAGAGTTAGGTCGGATGACACAAATGCAAGATCCTCCATTGTTGCGTCTCGAGACCGAGTCGTATCAATTTTGCCTTACCTTCCTGAATAATCTGATATCAGATAGGCCACCGAGTTTCGAGGAGGCCGAAGTAGAGTCCCATCTTGTAGACCTCTGCCGGGAGGTGTTACTGTTTTATATCAAAACTGCAGGCTCCGAACAGACTTCTGAAACACCTCCCGACGGCCAAACCCAGTGGTTGATTCCTTTAGGGTCCGGGAAACATAAAGAACTGTCTGCACGCGCACCTCTCGTCGTGGCGACTCTCCGGACCATATGTAGCGTGGGAGACTCCTTGTTCGAGAAGAACTTAGCCAAGTTCTTCCCTCTTCTTTCGAGCTTGATAAGTTGTGAGCATGGCTCAAATGAAGTCCAGCTTGCTCTTACTGATATGCTCAGCTCCTCGGTTGGTCCACTTTTGCTTCAAGCCTGTTTATCTTGGTGAAATATGGTAAATCTCTCTCTTTTTACGGCCTCTTGGTAACTCCATAGTTTTTTTTTTCATGAAGATTGCTGTGATTAATTTTAAGAGTATTTATGTTCGATATTCATATATGATCATATTCGATATATGAATATAGTTTTTTGAGATTTAAAAATTTAAAAGACTAATGTCGGACATATATATAAACTCTAACATTAACACTCGAGTCTGAGTAGTACAAAAATTTTAATTCCAATAAAAAGTTTGAATTAAAGATATACGAACAAATCAAAATTCGACGATTGAATGATAAAGTCGTCAACACTAATATTAAAAAGTTATATAAACCTTTGTGATACATTAACAAAACGATTATTATTATATCTTATTAACTTAATCACGAAAAAAAATAATGATTGTGAATGTATATTTAAATTTAGCCTAAAAATCTAAAGCAGATCGTGATAACAAATAAGAAAATGAAATTATATAAAATTAAAGCCATGACTAATTTTTCAATTTGTATATAATAAAGAAAATCAACAATCCAAATGGATGCGTTTGCGATCAATTGGACTAAACTTTTAGTTTTTCTGTAAAACGTATTAAATTATGGAGAATTAAAGTAAGGACTATTTTTTCAATTTTTAAAAGTAGAGGACGAAATTTATACTTATACCACATTTGTAATGTACAAAATACATAATTATAATTTTGTTTGTCTTGCTAACTAATCAAAGTGGTGCAGCGGGAACATGGTAGGCCCAATTTCTATACATTATGTGGGCTACCCATTTTCTATACATGGACTATCCAATATCCATAATTGTTCGGGGGCGAGAACCATCGTTTTGGGTATCCATTTTAATATTTGTTTCGGCTCGAGGTTAACGGTTTCTTTGTTTCAGATATATTACAATTTTATGTCGATGTTTAGATAGTAAGATTTAAAGCTTATGATTTACGATTAAAATTAGGTTATTAAAATTTAAAAATTATATTTTAGATTTATAATCTAAATATAAAATAATTGTATATTTTTTATATAATTTGTATATCAAAATACAACTTTTAAAAAGTTTTAATTTATAGTACTTAAAGAGTAGGATTATAAGATTAAAATTTTAAAATATAAACAGGGAAGCTTCTGTATTTTTCTTTCACACATGCATATAAAAAATAGAAAATCCTTTTTTAATGAAAATTTAAAAAATACTTAGATATAAAGTTTATACAAACCTTTTAATATTAGGGTTTGAGGTTAGAGTTATATATATGGCGTAAAATTTAAAGTTTATAATTAAAGTTTAAAATTTTTATTTGTTAGGACTAAAAATTTAAGTTACAGATTTTATAATTTAAATATTAAAAATTATATAAATATTTTTATACAACTTCCATATAAGCAGTAAAAAAATAAAACACTTAAGGCTAAGTAATCAAATAAAACCTTTTTCAAAATAATAAGGTTAAAATTTGTTTAAATAAGTGCCTAATATTAGACCCTTATTTAATCATTTTGAAATATTACACACTTATGTGAACAAACCCTAAAAGATTAAACAATTAATCCAACAGTCAGCAACATACACTAACTTCAATGAAGAACCTAATAAACATAATAATACTACGAGCGATGAGGGTATCAAAGAATCTCTGACCTTAGCCTCTATAAAATGGCGAGAGTTGTTGCTGCCCTATGCTACATAGTACATCCACACTTGTATAATCCGGTTTCAATAGTCTGACTTAACCTTAAATCATAATTCTATCCTCAGTCGTCGCATTTCGGCCCGGAATATGGGACTTAAATTCAGGGTTCGTCGAGCGAGACTTCTTATGTCTTCTCGAGAACAATCCCGTGATATCCGAACTAGCTCCCAAAGGGCACCTCCGCTTATCATGTCCTTTGCATTTATTTCTGCGATTTGAAAATAAAGGTTATTGGTTTAGGGTTGAGTTTTTTCGTCATTGGGGTGAATTTCGACTTACCATGTTGCGCTAAATGACACAGCGCAAGCTCAATGTGTCTCCTAATAGGTGCGGAATCATTGTTAGCGTTTTGTACGATCCATGGAAGTGTGCCATCATCGATAAGAACCGATCTACCACTTCTTATGCCTGGATTGAGCCGAGGCGGAAATTGTTATAAGATCATGCAAAAGAAAGACGAGAGAGCTGAGTTTAGGTCATTTCATGGAAGATGATACCAAACTAAATGAGTGGAAGAAGGTTTGAAACGAATCCTGAGCTTAAGTCAGGTTCAATTTCGGTCCACTCGAAAATAAACGACTTCACCGATAAACAACCAAACAATGTAAAGTTAGAGATCAAAAGACTGACCATTGGCCGATGCACGGGATTCACATTTTGCGAAGTTGGCAATTCCCCGTGCAACTTGGGAAAGAACATCTGGATGTCCACATCTCACCATTCCCAGCAGGGCCATAATTCCACCTTCGGACCTCAGCTTTGCTTGCAACTTATCTGGAAAGAAGTATGAACATGTTAGGGAGGCAGAAAGCGAGAACCAGATTTAGTGCCTTACAAGAATCTATGTTATCTGTACTTTGAGTTTGAGAGTATGTTCCATATTTTCCAAGTTTTCCCATGTACTTGGAAACTCCTCTGAGGGTTATATCTCAATACCCGATATAGAATATGCATTAGACACGAGTGTCGGGCATGGGTAATTCAAAGAAAAAAAAAAGTCATTCTACAACGGTGCCAAAACCCAAAAGTATCAACTTATAGATGCATCCATTTACACATTGGTTAAAATATATATATATATCCGATTACTCTCAAGTCAGTTCATTTCTTTAAAGTTCTTTTCTTTAATCACTGAAGCAAAGGTTATAAATCTCGAAAATTTAAGAACACGAGACTTATTAGTTATAGAGATGATAAAAAAGAAAATGCAGCAATACCATTCCCACACAGGTTAGCTATAGCTCCGGCAACCATGCGTAGAGTCTGAGGGTCCTCGGCATCAGATGCGGTCATAGACAATAAACTGATTCCTCCTTGAATCATTATGAGTTCTTGATTGGCTTCTGCTTTGCAAAATCGGAAACAATATTAAACCCAAGTAGTCGGAACTATTAAGCAGCAGCAATTAAAAACAAATGTGGGTATACACAGAATGAGGAATGTTGAAGAACAATTACCATTCATCGCAAGATTGGCAATTGCACCAGCTACGACTCTGCGAATAGTTTCATCCTCGTAGCTTCTGAGTAGCATCAGCAAGGAAGTAAGACCACCAGCTTCGACAATCCTTTCCTGGTTCGCTTCTGTTTAGTACATGGGACATGAACTTCATTGCTCGGAATACCAAGTTAACACGTCTCATAGATATAACACAACTTTATGTAAGAACTCACAAGAGATAAAACATTCAAGGTTCTTTTACAAACGATGTTTCCCAAACAAAGACTAAATTATTAAGAAATGCAACCAATTCATGTGTTACCCAACCAGGGCAAATTAAGTGACGACATCAGAAACCATAACTTTTTGCTTACCTTCAGCTGCTAGATTGGCTACTACTTTTACAGCATGAATGCGTACATTGACATCTTCTGACTCAAGCAAAGCTAAGATCTTTTGCAGTCCAACTGGTAAATAGATAAAAGGAAAATAAATAATTGCAGGCATAAAAAAATATTTAACTGATATCATGGCAAAACACCTATTTTATCACCTTGCTCAAATAGTGCAGCAACTGGTGTCTTACGTCCATTTAAAGAGTCCCTAACTTGAGACATTGGAGACTCTAGACCAGCATAAGCATTGGTGGATTCGTTTCTTCCGAGACACCTTCTCATCTACATCCGCAAATAAAAACAAAATCAGCATGAATTTGAGCTTCCTTTTGATTAACTGCGCATGCTTGCCTTTGATTTAAGTATATGCCATTGAGTAGATTTAACTTATTAAAGCAATGGGCTTAAAATAATGATAACTCTGAACATCCAAATACCTGGTTGGCTTCAAAAGTAAGTTGTAACATCTGGCTTCTTAGTACAATCATTTCTTCTTCAAGCTTCTTTTTCTGATGAACCTCATCTGCCAGAGCTTGTTGGAGCTTCAAGATATCAGAACCACCGCCTTCCTAATACGCCAAAAAATCCTCATATAACCAATTTCTTATCTAAATCAACAGAAGCTTGAGAATATAAGAGTATTCACTATTCACTTATCAAGCATACCCCTGAATCTGAGCACTGCCGTAGTTGACTCGTAAGTTTGTTGACCTCTTCTTCAGCTTCCTTTCTCATATGAATTTCTTTCTCTAGCAGCTTTTTGACCTCAGCAACATCATCAACGACGGAAAAATCAGCCCCCTGAAAATTATGATGAAGTAAAATATTATCATAATACATGCACATGATGGCAGAAAATCCTAACATACAAATAGGGATGTAAATCTCCCTCAAACACAATCCAAGCCAACGGGGATGGATTGGGGGATTAAAATTCAATAACAGGAAAGAAAGAGATTCCCCACCCGGAACAAGGATGAGGAATATAGTCCCCACCCCTGGTATACATATACTTAATAAAGATGTAACGATGAAGTTGGAAAATAATGCATAACCCCTTGTGCCGTTGAAAATAAATTGCATGCCTGCCATCAAAAAAGGGCCCAACTGGTGACCTGTGAATCTAAATGACACACAAGGTACAATCCTAAACTCCAGTACCTCTCCATTACATTTATCCTTCATGAAGCCATTACATCCATGCTTTTGTTGATTTTCTATCATCTTTTCCTCCAACTTCTTAACAGATTCCATATATTCCATCTGGCACTTTAGTCGCTCCTTCTGTAAAAGGAACTACAAGTTCAGTATCAACTATCACACTCCCAAGTAAGAAATGTGGTAAGAAATAACTGGAAAGAGAATCAAGGAATCAACCATTGAAGGAATGATGGACTAACCTCTAAGGCATCGGCAAAATTTCTCTCAACCTCTGAAATGCGGTTTTGTGCTTCTAAGTTTATTCTTTCAACTTCATCATCAAAAGCTTTCTGTTGCCTTTCGTTTTCTGCAATGAGCTTGTCCAGCTGTATTTCAAGCCTTCTAGACAAACTTTTATAATCAAACTCTTCTTTTATTTTCAACATATTTTCCACCTTCATAGCCTGTAAAAAAGAGAGTAATGCAAAGTGTTGAGTGTTGAGTAAAAAAAATCCTACTTCAACACATCAGAGGCAGACCACATTGCAAAAAATTCAAAGAAATCTACAGATTAAAAGAATGTGAATATCATGAAATGAAATTGAGCCACTTAAACAGGAACAAAAGAGAGATTCAATTTTGAAGACACTAGACCAAAGTGCAATAACTTTCTAACTTGTAAGTTATTTCATAGCAGATCATATTTACTAAACACATGATAGATGACAATCAGAGTGTTCTTTGTTTTATATATATAAAAACTCACTCTTTGGCCAAACAATATTGTACTTGAAGTCTCTCCTCGATGTCGTGGGGAGGGACCAATGGTCACAATTAATGAGGTTCTTGCAGTGCCTGCACGATCATGAATCTACCTCATGATAACTTGGAAAAACATTTAATTTGCTACAACTACAATTCCAAATGAGAATCATAAAAGTACAAAAAGATTAGATCATGAACATGTGCTCTCCTAAAAGCTCATGGTTCAGGTCACATTGGAGCCAAAGCAACTGTTGACTTACATGAATATAAGGATAACTCACCTCCAAATGAATCTTTAAGCAGCCTGGTTAGTTTTGAATCACGAACTGGCACATGAGCACTATTCTCTGCTAAAGCATTAATACACTTTCCTAAAGCACTCAGTGAAAGGTTAATAGACTTAGCTTCCTCCAACATGTGTCCCTCACTCCCTGCCAAAAGTAAAGTGAATCAAACTCATCCTAAACCTAAGAACCCCAACTCATAAGGGCACCTCCACCACATGGGAAGTCTCTCTCTATATATAAGCAGGAACAGAAAGTAAAGTTTTATCTGGCAAATACATGATTTAAATACTGGCCAACTGCAATACCCAAAAAGTCTCAGTGGTTAAAAAATATGGTACACACCTGATTTGTGAACGCGCTCCGAACCTGCCAAATCTACCAAAACCAGCTTGCTTTTCCGGACAAGAGGCTTTGGGAGTTTAGCAAAGTGAGAAGACGTATCTGCTTCACTTGGAATGGCATCTTCTGCACTCAAAACAGATCTCTTAACATGTACCTGCACTAACATGGTTGAATATACAATATTTCACCAAAGTATAAAACATCATGATGCCTAGAGACTAGGAAAGAGAAGAACAGAATAGAGAGATTAGTCACCATCAAAAGAGCATGACTGCGAGATGATTCAGTGTTCAGCTTTGTATTTGCGGCAATTCGGTGAGCTTCCCCTATCCTCAACAACTCCAAAAAATTCTGCTCATCCCTGATTTCTATGTGAGTTGCCCCTGGTAGTGAAACATCACCAGTTTTGGGATCTTCCACAATGGAAATATTATCATTTGCTGGATCAAGGAGATCCTGGATGGTCTCCATATAAAGCTACAAGGACGCATTGAAAGCAAACTAGTAAAAATCCTAGAACGTACAAGTCCACAGGAATAAAGGAGAAAATTCAATAAAAAAATATAAAATATCAAACAGCATCTAAGGGAACCAAAAGAAAAGTTATAAATCTGATTGGCAACAAAGAAAAAAGAACACAATCTCATAGACATGATGGCATCAAAGAAAACCCATTCATTGAATTGAACAATTGAGATTGATAGAATTAAAATCATGAGCCTAACAACCTGCAAATATGAAACAGAGACAGAATCTGTCTCCGGAGAAACATTTGCTAAAATCTCCTCCAGTGAGCGGACCATTATTCCACGAGCAGAGGTATCTTCCTCACCCAATCGTCCAAGAGTAAAAGTTTTCCCCGTTCCAGTCTGACCATAAGCCATTACAGTTCCATTATAACCATCCAAAACACTCTGCAGAACACGATGCAATATCGTCATAAACATTTGGCAGCGTGATTTAATGACATTGATTGTAAAATTAATATAACTTACGGACCAAAACATACCTCTACAACAGGCTTAGCAACAACTTCATAGACACGCTTCTGAGAAGCGAATTCTGTAAGTACTTCATCAAACTCGTATGTTTCCGACTCCCAATTGTTTTTACGGAGTTTGAGTCTCTTAAGCTACAATCCCGCAAGAATATGATTACAAAATGATTAACGTTAAAAATGATAAATAATAAATTATAACCTCTTAATGAATCACGATTACTAAACCGCGATCTTAGAGTTTGTTTGTTTTACCTCAGGCTGTAGTTCGACACAATCTGCAAAATCTGCATCCGCCACACATTCTTCCGCATTTCGCGGTCTTAATCTAACAGCTACTCGAACTCTTCCTGGCACTGTAAAAAACATAATCATCAGTAAAATCAAAGTATGTTTAAATCACATTTACGAAAAACGAACCTCCGTCACTTCCTCCAGCGGCGGTAGTGAAAGAGGCGGAGTTGGAGCGGCGAAGAGGCGCAGATCCTGGCGAGTGATTCGATGAAGGAGGAAGTCTTGATTTGAATGAAGATGATTTGACATTAGATGAATTTGATGCAGCGAGTGGCTTAATTGTTCCCTTGTGCGAACTCGTGCCGTTCCTGTAAGCGTTGGACGCCATCAGTTTCCTTTTCTAGTATTATTATTCCCTTTTCCCCCTTAAACTTGTGGAGTTTTGTTTGTTTGGTGATCGAGAAAATGTAAGTGGAGAGGGAAAATATTTAGTGAATATTTCCGTAGTTGAATGGTAAGAAAAAGAGTGATGATGGAGGAAAAGAAAGGGACCCACTGTGCTGGCAAATAGTTGGGAAAAAGACAGAGGTGGTCTCAATTTCATGGGTCCCACTAACATTTTTTAATTTAAAATTTAAAATATAATTTCCAAATTTGCAAAAATTTTCTTTTTCATTCTCTTTGTATTTAATTTAGAAAAGGTCAAACTGCAAATAAGGGCCTTGAGTATGTATTTTTTTATTGATTTAGTCCCTCCTCTATGGTTAAATTAATATTATACATTTTTTTAATTTTTTTTGTATTTTTAAAAGAAAAATAGATTAAATTGAATTATCCGTCGATGTTAACCGAAAAAATATAATAAAAAATTAAACGATAATAAAATAATTTTTTAGTAAATGATAATAAAGCAATTAAATCCATGAGAACTGGGAAGCATACAATACAAAATACAATAAATATTTTTTTGATAAATGCTACTGAATTTTTAAAAAATAAATAACTAAAAGTAACAAAATTATACCAAAAAAATTAAATCTAAAACTATGAATAATTAAATTACAATGAAATGGTTAGATCTACCAAAAACATATAGTATAAGGACTTTTTATGGAATTAAACTGTAAAGAAACAGAAGAATGGAGGAAAAGAAGTTATCTTATTCATTGATAAAGTCGATTATTTATACAGAAAAGGGAGGGTAAAAGGTAACCAACTTTCCTCCAGAATATGATGATCATTCTAGAGAGGAGACAGTTGCACAGTTTGTTACATGTTGTTATTGAGCTAGAATGTTGTTGTTGAGCTGAGCTGTGAGAGATGAGTTGTGAATGGTGGATTTGGATTATCTTTAATATTCTCTTGATTTTTTTTTCTTCTTGAAGATTATGAGAACTATAAACATGCAACTAAGATCGATTGGTAGCAAAGGAAAGTGCTGGAATAGGCTTGGTGAAGATGTCAGCAAGTTGATCTGCAGCTGAGACATAATTAACTTGAAGAAGACCGGTTGTCATCTTTTCTCGTACGAAATATAGATCAAGGTCGACATGTTTAATTTTGGCATGAAGGACAGGATTTGCAGCCATGGAGACTGTGCTTGTGTTGTCACACCAAATAATGGGTGTGGCATCTAACCGAACTCCCATATCATATAATGAGGCCTGCAACCAGAGAACTTCAGAAGACACATCTGCTAGGCTTCGATATTCAGCCTCAGCAATGGAGCGGGAAACAACTCGTTGTTTCTTTGCACTCCAAGAAAGTAAGTGTTGCCCAAGGAGAACACAATAACCAGTGATAGATCTGCGATCATCAATGTCGTTGCCCCAGTCAGCACCTAAAAAACCAATTAGTGTTTTAGCAGTTTGTTTTTGAGGTGGAAACCACAACCCATGATCAAGTGATCCTTTTAAGTACTAGAGGATGCGTTTGACTACATTCCAATGTACGTCTGTAGGAGATTGCATGAATTGGGCTATTTTATTTACGACATAAGAAATATCTGGACGTGTATGACAGAGATACTGAAGAGCTCCCACCACACTACGATACCCTTGAACATCAGATAAGGGTTCACCATTATGCCGAATAAGTTTAGGATATGTAACCATGGGTGTAGCAGCTGAATTTATCTGAAACAGATCGGTCTTTGTAGCAGATTAAGAGTATACTGTGTTTGACTCAAAAAGAAGCCATAGGCATGCGGTTTAACATCAATACCCAAGAAATAATAGAGATGACCGAGATCTTTGATGGAGAACTGATTATGAAATGTGTTTATTACTTGCTGAATGTGAGAGGATGAGCTGCCAGTGAGAAGTATGTCGTCAACATAAACCACGACATAAACTGTATGAGTGTCATTGAGCCAAATAAGAAGAGAGGTATCTGCTTTAGATGAGCGAAAACCAAGTTGATATAAGCACTGAGTAAGTTTAAGAAATCAATTGCGAGGAGCCTGTCGCAATCCATACAAGGCTTTCCTTAATTGACAAACAAGAGGCATGCCTGCAGCATCAGTTTGAACAAAGCTTGAGGGTTGTTACATATATACCACCTCAGTCAAGTCTTCCTTTAAAAATGCATTGTTAACATCGATTTGATGTATAAGTCATGCTTGTGTAACAACCAAAGATAATAACACATTGATAGTTGTAAACCGAACCATAAGGCTGAATGTTTCAAGAAAATCAAAATCAAGAATTTGTGTAAATCCTTTAGCTACGAGACGAGCCTTAAGCTTATCGATGGAGCCATCAGACTTGTATTTTATTCGAAACAACCACTTGCATCCAATAACCTTTTTCCCAATTGGCAATGATACTAAATCCCATGTGAAATTATCCATTAGGGCATTATATTCTTTCATGACTGCAATTGCCCAATCTGGATGTTGTAAAGTTTCATGTACTGATGATGGTGTGGAACTATATTGGACATGATAGAGTTTAGGTTTAAATGTCCCAACTTTACTGCGAGTGACCATAGCATGTCTGTTAACAAACGTAGCTTGAGGAGCTTACTGTGGGGAAGATAATTGAGTCGGAGGATCAACTGCATAAGAAGAATCCTCAGGAATGTGACACTGTGGTGGATCAAGATCCACAGATGTACTTGGAGGAGTTACTGATCTAACTGGAGGAGTATGATCAACAGATTCAGCTGAAGGAGCAGAAGCACAAGCATCAGTAGCTGGGTCACCTTGTGATGCAGTTGCCTAGGTGTTGTAGTTGTAGAAGATGGTTCTACTTGTGAAGTAGGCTGCTGTGGTTGTCCACAATGATCAAAAGGAATAACTAGTATTGTAGCTGAGCTGTGAGTGACCTTTGGAAGTTTAATTCCCTGAGTTGCAAAAAGAAATATACTTTCATTGAAAATTACACTACGAGATATATAAACTCGACCTTTGACATCTAAACACTGGTACCCATGATGTGTGGAAGAGTAGTCTAAGAAAAAACAAGGTTTGGACCGAAATGAGAGCTTGTGAGAGTTGTAAGGACGTAAGTGAAAATAACACTCACAACCAAAAACTCAAAGAGACTATAGTTAGGAGGGCGGCCAGTGAGTTTTTGAAATGGGGAGATACCATCAAGGATTCAAGTAGGAAGCCTGTTAATGAGATAGGTTGCACTGAAAATTGCATACGACCAGTATTTGAATGGCATATGAGCTTGAGCAAGAAGTGTGAGGGCAAACTCAGTAAGAAGTCGGTGTTTGCGTTCGATCACGCCATTTTGTTGTGGTGTAAGAACAGGTGAGTCGTCTTTGTATTCCATGTTGTGTAAGCAAAGGAGCAATATGTTGAAACTCCCCACCACCATCAGTTTGAATGGCCTTTATAGTCGTTCCAAACTAATTAGAAACAATGGCATGAAATTGTTGCACTTGAATTTTAGGCAACAACTAACAAAAAAATAAATAAAAATAATAAAATAAAATCAATAACTGAAAATATAAAAAAATAATAAATAGAAAAAATAGAAAAAATAGGGATGAGGGAGAGATTTTTGGATTGAGGGGTTAGTGGAGAGATTTTAGGGATTTTGATTTGGTTGAAGACTCCTTCGGGTTGTTGGACTTTCATATTTAAAAGGAGGATGAATCGGTGAAGTTGGGGAAGAGAAAAAGGGAATCGAAGAGGAGGAGATTGGTGAAAGGCAAACACTTGACGAGAATCATCCGAAAGTATTGGTGAAAGCTTTTCTTGGTTGTTTCTTACTTTTTTTCATGTTTATTCCGGGAAGATGGATGGGTGTTCTTGAATCCGGGTAGATTTAAGTGTTTTAGGGTGTCATCCGAGTGGTTTTTGAATGATTAAAGGTGAGATTTAGGTGTGTTTATGGTGTTTAGATCTAAAAAACGAGTTTTCGAGATGTTTTTGGTGGTTTTAGAGGTTTTCTGCGAGTTCACCGATGCCGAAAGTGGTGACTGGAATGTTTGGACGATGGTCGCCGGCCATGTGTGGTCGCCGGCAAACTCATCGGAGTGGTGGTTAGTGGCGGTAGGTTGGATCTATGGGCGGAGTTCATGGTGTTCCGGGTTGGTGTTCATAGTGTTCTTCATGTTCATTGTAGAACAAGATGAACATCATGCTAAAATATGTGTGTTTTGATCCAAAAGGGGAAATTTTTTTGGTTTTTTAGTGTTTGTGAGAAAACAAGGGAATTTTCTCCCATGAGTCCTTCGAGCTTTAGACTGTTATTCATTTTGGTCCCCAAACACCCTAATTATCCCTTAAAACTCTAAAATTCACTCAATTAAGTCCTTATTTTCACTCTAGATCGAACCCCAAGTTCAAATTTAATCAATATTAGATGTTAATTAGGTGTTAATTTAATTTTAAGGCTTATGAATAATTTAATTAGGTTTTTAGTTGAATTTAATTTAATTTCTAAGGTTGAATTTAAAATTATTTTAATCTAATTAAATCTAGTTTGACCCTAAATTGAACCCTATGCCTAAAATTTGATCAACTTAGACTTAATTAGGGCTAATTTAATTTTAAAACTTAGAATTAATTTAATTAGATACTTAATTGAATTTAATTAAAATTTTCTAAGTTAAAAATTAATTTATCATAACCTAATTGTGTCTAATTCACCCTTAATTTTCTTTTGCCTTTTAATGCTCACCTCATGCCTTGTAAGTCCCTTTATTTTTTTGTGTAATCGAGCTCTCATGTCTCTAATAAAAGTAACTTAGCCTTTTTTATATATTGTTTTATTTATTTATTTATTCATGTTTTATGTATATATTTTTTTTTTTTTTTTTTAAATCATGTAGTATATTTGTAAGGGACATTTAATCCTCATTTAGTTAATTAATTTAGAGTCTTTTAGGATTAGTCGCTTTAATTAATTAATTAAATAGGGAGATAATTTAGTAATATGAGCATTTAAATCTTATACCTCGAATACACTAAATGGTCGGTGTTTTGACGTACCATGATGTTGGCCTAAAGAGTGTACCTTGGTATCGAATTGATGTACTATCAAAACCTAGAAATTGATTCATTAATTTAGGTTTAGAAATAAATAAAATTGATTAGGTAAATAATTAGTGACATTAATAATATTGTTAATTTTGTTAAGTGACAAGATGGTAGTGTCCGAGCATTCGGATGTTATCATGCACTCGGTGAAATTAATAATTTAAATAAAATTTTAATACTTAATTGATGGAGCCTTTCTAGGTTAGGACTTAAATTGAACAAGATAATAAATGATCATGCATTTAAAACCTTTTGAGGGGAATTTATATTTCTTTAAATTTGGGTTAAGGTTTCCTATCTAGAGGAGTCTTATTCAAAGCTCATATTTAAAAGAAATATATTTTCTTATCCAAAAGGATATTTTCAATTCGAACGATATTTAGTTAACAATAAATAATTAAATTAATATATATATTCAAAATACCGAAATGCCACGTGTAATTAATAAAGTACTAATTTTGGGTGTTTGTAAGGATCGTCCTTACACGTAACCGACTCCCTAACCAAAATATTTTTAAACGAATCTCAGGGTTTATTTACGGTGTCTGGCCTATCAAAGTGGCCGATGACGACTCCAAATCATTTAAAAAAAATTAAAATAATACACGTTTTCAATAAAATTTGGTTTTTCATCATTAAAAATGGTAAAAATTCGATTTTTTCCAAATCAACTCGCCAGACCATTTTTCACACATTTCGGTTTTAAAACGGCCGCGAAAGAAATAATGAAAACGCAGCAACAACATCAGATTTATTCTTAAGCAAGTAAAGCCAACAATAACGTGTATTGAGATCAACAAACGAAACATAATAGCGATATCCATTAGAAGCAACAGAGACGGGTCCCCATGCATCGACTTCTACAAGATCAAAAGGTGTGGAGTACACAGTTTTAGATACAGGAAATGGAAGAACATGACTCTTTCCTTGTTGACATGCTATACATAGAGTATATTTATCTAAAGTAACTTGTTTATTTAAAGCAAGACTCAACACATCACGAGAGGGATACCCAAGTCGTTGATGCCATAACCAGAAGAAACTTTGAGAAGGTGAAGTAGCAACACATGCAGCAGCTTGGCGAAAATCACTAGTGCCTGTAAAGAAGTAAAGTCCACCATCCTGAGACCCATGGAGAAACGTAGCACCTGAGCTTTCATCCTTCACACAACAATAGTCGACATGAAATTCTAAGTACACATTGTTATCAGCAGTAAACTTAGAGACTGATAATACATTGCGTGTGATTTGTAGCACATGTAACACATGAGAGAGTTGGAATTGTTTAGTAGTTGTAGCAAATATAGCATGACCAATATGGGAGATGAAGAGATCAGATCCATCACCTATAAGAACTTTTTCCTTACTAAAATAAGGACTAGAAGATGATTTACATGTGAGGTGTTTATCACGTGGTGTGTGGCACTTGATTCAGGGAACCATGTGATGGAAGAGTCAGGCAAATTAGCCACAAGTGTATTGACTTGTGTTGTATTAAGGTCTGCTATGGGCAATGCAAGATCAGGAGCCACAATTGCCATAAAGGGCTCATAATGCAGATCATTGGAATCAGGAACAAAGCAGGCATTGGCTTGTTGCGAAATGAATGATTGAGACATATTAAGATTCTTATAATTTCGATCGAAGTGATGCCAGCATCGATCAACAAGGTATCCCAACTTTCCACACACCTAACACTGATGACATGGACGAATTTTGTAACGACCACCAGAATATTGTGGCTGAGTATCCCCTCGGCGACGTGCATCAGTGGTGGAGGAGATATTGTCAGTGAAACAAGTATTGTTAATCTCAATCGACATCCGAAGAGGGTCAGTTAGACGTGTCTCAACATCAATAAGAAGAGATACAACACTAGCCACAGTGTACGACTCTCTACTGGCCGAGATAACAACAACAAAAGGATCGTATTCAGAGGATAGACCATTGAGAATAGTGGTTATGCGCTCAACAGATAAAACTGGACTTCCACAGGCAGCTAAGAGATCGCAAACCTCTTTAATCTACATCGTATAATCTCGCATCGATAGATCAACCTTTTTGATAGCTCGGAGGCGACAGTGAAGATGCATAAGTTTGGTGGTCGAAAGCTGAGAATACAAGGCAACACCTGTTTTCCAGATTATAGTAGTGGTCTCAGCACCAACTAACTGTGGTAGAACATCAGGCTTATAATAGAGAGCAACCATGAAGCAAGAGAGCTATCTTTCTTAAGGAACCGAGTGTATGCTGAATTTCGAGCAGGGACGCCAGCAACATCAGTAATGAACTTGGATGATGGAATGATCGAGCTATCAAGATATTCTTCAAGACCATGACCTATCATCATCATCAGGACTTGCTGCTTTCAGAGGAGAAAATTGGAATCGTCCAACTGAATGTTGATTCGTTTGTTGGAGAACGATTGCTCAGAGCTTTCACCCTTGCCAGAGCTGTCAGTGGAAGCCATGCTGAACGAAGGAGAAGAATGGACGTCTGATACCATGTAAAGCAACAGAAGAATGGAGAAAAAAAAGTTATTTTATTCATTGATAGAGTCGACTATTTATACAAAAAGGAAGGGTGAAAAGTAACCAATTTTCCTCTAAAATATGATGATCATTTTAGAGAGGTGACAACTGCACAGTCTGTTATATTTTGTTATTGAGCTGAAATGTTGTTGTTGAGCTGAGCTGTGAGAGATGAGCTGTTAATGGTGAATTTGGATTATCTTCAATATAAACCATTTTATAACCTACTAGATTGGTCTTGGTCGTGCTTACATGTTCAGAACAGTCATTCAATTCATGGATCGGAAATGTCGTATAAAAAATATAAAATTTTATAATTAAATATAACATTTAGAAAATAATTAATATAACAAAAATGTTTTTTATTAAATAATAATTAAAATGGATTGGACTGAGATAAATAATCTAATATAATTTATTAACAGTCAATTCGTCTAATAAATTTTAATCTTTTTAAATAAAATTAAATACTCTCTCCGTCCCACAAATAATGTCCGTTATTGACTTTTTGAAAGTTAATTTTTTTAAATTTTGACTATAATTATATTAAATTTTTTAAATAATTAAATTTTATAAAATATATATTTAAAATCTACTCGATTAGAGATTTCTAAAATATATTTTTCATATTTTTATCCATAATAAATTTTAAATAATCAATAGTTAAAGTTAAAAAAGTTTAAATTAAATAAATTAAAATAAAAGAATTATTATTTATATATTAAATTTTTATGATGCTCGATTTAAAAAAATAAAATTATATTAATTTAAAAAATAATAATTAAAAGAAAATAATCTAGTTTAAAGTTAATGATTCCACCGACTTTGTTTGTAGTACAATGAAAGAGGTAAGGTACGAACACATTTTTTTTACTTTTAGAATTTTATTATATTTCTCTTTAGGAAAAAAATGATTGCTTTAAGTTGACCACTTTTATGTTTTGAAGTACAAATAATACATACTAATTTCAATAATTAGTAATAATTAATAATTAATTAAAATTATTAAAAAATATTGTTCTAGTTCTTGTTAATTCTGTTTATTAAAATCTATCCTAGATAATCCCGTTTTCATCATCTTATAAAAAGAAAAACATAATTAGATAATATTTGATAAAATTTGTTTATTATTCGATTTGAGTTGATTCAACTTCAAATCTAATTAATTTAATATTTAATAAGTTAAGTCGAATAATATTTATTTAATTTAACTTAATAAATTCGTGAACAACTTATTATTTTTATATAAATAATTTTATGATATTTTTGTAGTCACTTCAAAAAACACATGTATCAAAAAATTTTAAATATTAATTGGAAGCTCTAAAAATTTTAATGAATTGTTAGATAATTTTAAAAAAAAATTGGTTTAAAATTTTCATAACGTTTAGTATCCCAAGAATTAAAAATTTGATTTATATTATCAAAAAAATTAAGTTTAATAATGAGTATTTCCTTTTTTTATTAAAGTTTTTTTATTACGTTATGTATAAAATAAAATAAAAACTTTAGTTTTCACTTTCTATATTAAAAATATGATTAAAAATTAAAACTTAAATTCTAATAATATCATAAGATTTTACTTATATTTAAATAAACAAGATAAAAGTTTTAAATTTATCATTTTCTAACCGTATTTGAATTTGACAAATTATTAACATTAAGGATGTGATATTTTTATCGCATTTCACCTTAGGCATAAAGATACTTTTAACCCTTAATATTTATAATTTTTATCGTTTTGGCCTTTATTCTTTTTTTGTGATAAATTTAGCCCTTAACCTATACCTTTTTAACAAATAATTTATTTTTTAACTTTCATGATAACTGAACCGTTAAAAATCTAACAATGATGACGTGTTATATGCATATGATAATATATTTTAAATAACATGGCATCTAACCTATCAAATATATATATAATATAATTTTATTCTAATATGAAATATAATTTTATTCTAATGTGAAATATAAAATATTAAAAAATAATAAAAATGTAAAACAATTAAAATTTAAATAAAATATTAAAAAATTAATTAATTCTAAAATAAAATAATACTAAACATTCTCAACCCTAACTACGATAGAATCAAAATCCTACCTTAAAAATTAATTAATTTCGAACTGTGTTCATATTTTTTTAAGATAGACTTTAATTCTATCGTAGTTAGGATTGAGAAAGTTTAGTAGCTTTTTATTTTAGAATTAATTAATTTTTAATATTTTATTTAAATTTTAATTGTTTTATATTTTATATTAGAATAAAATTATATTTCATATATATATATATTTGTATTTGATAGGTTAAATATCATTTCATTTAAAATATATTGTCATATGCATATGACATGTTATTATTGTTAGACTTTTAAAGATCCAGTTATCATGTTAGTTAAAAAATAAGCTATTTGTCAAAAAAATATAGGTTAAGGGCTAAATTTATCCCCAAAAAATAAAGGTCAAAACGATAAAAATTATAAACTTTAAGGGTTAAAAATATCTTTATGCCTTCACCTTATTGATCGTTAAGATAATATATATCATATGTATACAATATTAGAAGAATGCGAAATTAAAATATAAAATTAAAAACTTATAAATTCATTATCATATTCAATAAAAACATATATTATAATAAAAAAATAACAAATTTAAATAATAAAATATATATCGAATCATATCTTTGAATTAAAATAAAATAAGTTGGACAAGTTTGTAATAACCGATAAGATCTTAGTATGTTTGTCACAATTCACCTAACAACATTACCTCTCTAAGGAAACTCATAAAGTAAAATTATTTAAAGTGTAATTTAACTAATGATGGAGCCATTGTTACCTAAAAAACAATGTTTTTTATTTATTTATTTATTTCTATAAGTCTATCGTCTTAATTTTGGGTAAAATTTACTATTAGTTACTAAACTACAAAAATGATAATTTCGGTCATTAACCTTTTAAACATTACAAAATAATCATTAAATTTTATCAAACAGTTATAAAACAGTCATCAAGTTGATCATATTTATTTGTTATACTATTTTATAATGTTCTGTGGCTATTCTGTAGTACTTCAATATATTTAGCGACAATTTTGTAACTTTTAAAATGGCATTGATCGAACCAATCATTTTCATGGTTTAGTGACTATTCGTGTATATTTACCCTAAATGTTTTTTTAACTCTCTCATGTTTGAATAAATTTGTGTTTTAGTCATTAATGTTTGAAAAATTACTTTGTATCATCAAAACCGTCAATTTATTACAAATATATCCACTCAAACGTTAATGATCAACTAATGGATTAGAGGGATTAAATTATTGGAATTGAAAACAGAGGGGTGAAAACTTCAAAAGTACTAAAAGCAGAGGACTGAATTTTAAATTTATTATAATTGTAATTGCATTAAACGAAACTATCAATGTTAGCCGAGTTGAAATAGTGGTAAGCTCAATCACGACTGAATATCAAAATATAAATTCTAGCTCAAATTTGTGATATAATTAAGCTATTTAAATTTGAGTTCGATTATTATTTTTACTCCGTTATTTGAGCTCAATTAAGATCTTTTGTAAATTTTATTGTCATATAATAAATAAATAAATATTTAAACTATGATTTTTAGTTAGGAGTCTAAATTATTTTTTTGGATCAAATTAATATCTAATATTTTATTCTGTAACTCATTTGAGGTTTTTCATTAATTATAATTGTTAAAAGATACATGACATCTTTAGAAAATTTGTAAATTATATTAAAAACAAATTTGAGAATTTTTAATATAATTTATAAATTTTCAAAAGATAACATATGTCTTTTAAAATTAAAAATAAGGCATAAAAATAATTTTAACCCTTAACGTTTATAGTTTTTATCGTTTTGGCCCTTATTCTTTTTTTGGGATAAATTTAGCCCTTAACCTATATCTTTTTGACAAATAGCTTATTTTTTAACTAGCTTGATGACTGGACCGTTAAAAATTTAACGATAATATATATAGAATATAATTTTAAATGACATGAAATGTAACCTATCAAATATATATATATATATATATGAAATATAATTTTATTATAATATAAAATATAAAACAATTAAAATTCAAATAAAATATTAAAATTTAATTAATTCTAAAATAAAAGATTATTAAATATTCTTAACTCTAACTACGATAAAATCAAAATCTTATTCGAATTATGTTTATATTTTTTATAAAACAATTAAAATTCAAATAAAATATTAAAAATTAATTAATTTTAAAATAAAAGATTATTAAATATAAACACAATTCGAATAAGATTTTGATTTTATCGTAGTTAGGGTAAGAAGGTTTAATAATCTTTTATTTTAGAATTAATTAATTTTTAATATTTTATTTCAATTTTAATTATTTTATATTTTATATTAAAATACAATTATATTTCATATATATATATATGTATTTGATAGGTTATATTCTTTTTCATTTAAAATTATATTCCATATATATATCATCGTTAAATTTTTAACGATTCAGACATTAAGTTAGTTAAAAAATGAGCTATTTGTCAAAAAGATATAGGTTAAGGGCTAAATTTTCCCCCAAAAGAAAAAGGACCAAAACGACAAAAACTATAAACTTTAAAGGTTAAAATTATCTTTATACCAAAAAATAAATAAATCATTAAATGAAAAACTATGTTTTAAGTATAATTTAACGATTAAACCAAAAATTTCAATCGCTAAACCTCACATTGATTAGTGAATTAAAAATGTCACGATAAAGATGTTTTTAACTCATAAAAGATTACATTTATAATCAAATCTAAAACCTAAAATCTAATCAAATCAAAAAAAATCAGCATAAACCCTGTTCATAGGGTTGCTTTTGCACTAATGGAAATATACATGCTATTGACTTCATTTTGCATCAAAATATCGACCAGGGTGACATTAATGGTATATCTTATTCTCGAGATCGAAACTTGAAAACTGTGTCATTGACGATGGTTTTTAATGACGACCGATCTCTTCGTCCTCCGATTTAAATTTAGATTTATTCTTTGCTGTTTTCGACTCAACTACATATATCAAAGATAAATAATTAACCCAAACTCCACTTCAAATAAAATGATTTTAAGCTACCAAACTAACATTAAATAATCATCTAAGATCATGTAATTTTATAACAATAAATTGAGCTCCCAAAAATTTATTCTCGTCCAGGTCCAGGTTTTATGGAGAGAATAAGATATTTAAAGACCAACAAAAATCTTCGCTTTTTATTGTCTTTTATTATAACTTAAAAAATATTTAAAAAATAAATTTTAAACTCTAACTCTAATTTTTATATCCTAAACACTAAACTATATATTCTAAAAAATATAGCATTCCTTTAATTCTCTAAACCCTAACTATAACTCTTAATGTTGAACCCTAAATTTTAAACCTATTATTTTAAAGTGGAGTATAAAAAAACAATAAAAAGAAAGCCATTTGCACTCTTTAATTGATTGGGCCATATTTTTTCGTTGTCATCCCTAAAATTTCATTACAATTAATTGAACTTCCAATATTCATTTTCTTGTGTTGGAACCCACAAAATCTATTTTCATCAAACTGATCCCGTAATTGATCATTTCAACCAAGGTTCAATTCAGGTGAAAATAGAAGCTTGAGGATTAAAATGATTATACTAAAATAATGATGCTTAGATGATTATTTAATTCAGATATGGAGAAGAGGAAATAGTAAAACTTACAGTTGGACTCGTGAAAATGGTCAATTGCTTATCTGCGGTTGAGACTAGAAGATTTGTGTTATCCTTGTCCAAGGCAAGAGCTGTAATATCCTGTCCGTTCCCCAGTTCCAGTACATGGAACACCTGCAAAGGAAAGATTTAAACGAGGTCACACACTATTTGCTCGACATGACTCGTTTTCGTTATGCATGGCATGATTGTTGCATATGATTGGTGAAGCATGGATAGGGTAATGAAGGTTTTCTTATACCTTCAGAGTATGCAGATCCAGAAAGCATATTGAAGGTAATGGGATATCCAGTTTGTCGGTTTCTACTGACTCGAGATCCAAATCATCAACCTCTGATTTCTTAGAACTCCAGTTTCGGTTGTTATTGACCACATCACTGTCGTAAGAAGATGAGTTCATTCCTATCAAAGCACTCTTGCCATCCATGGAAATTTCCATGCAATGAACATCACCTAAGGAAGGAGTTTTCGCTGTTGCAACCGGAATCCCATTGAGAGTGAACGTTCTGAGAGTACGTTGCAGTTGGTTCCAGGTTAAAATGATTCCCTCGGGAGATAGGCAGACAGCGTCAGCTGCTACACCAGCAAACCGTCTTAACAAGCGACCCTTCCTTATAGTATGTAAGAGAACATCAGATGAAAGACCACATGAAACAACAATACCGAGATCTGAATTGATACAGCAACAAATAATTTCGTTGTGGTGACCCCGAAGAACATGTATGGGACCTTCTATCCGAGGTTTCCTGTTTTGATCTGCGAAGCTGTTAGCTAAAGCACTAGCTGAGGTTGGTGTGCCAGTGTCAGCAGTTGCTTCTGATGCGCTGTTTGAGCTGGATGTAAATACCCTATGTACCTTCCAAAGTAATATGGTAGTGTCCCGGGATCCGGTCACGAGATAGCTGCTATCAGATGAGAGAGCAAGGCAAGTCACGGGAGCACAATGTCCAAAAGCCGTTTCTATTGTTTTTGCTCCATCAGATGATAGCAACTTGATGCTGTTATCCGCATGTCCACCTGGTTAACATCCACAAAAACATATAAGGAGATACTAAATAACACAAGATATGCATATAATAATGGCAGCAGTCGGATTCAAATGCACACGGTTATCTATGACACTGAACATTGTGGTTCATGTGTATGAAACAACGAACAGATCTTATAACAAAATCCCAGCACGCATCTAAACGAAATATTACAATTTTCTGATTGGAGTTCAGAAAGAGAAATTATGAATCAAGAGGGTTACCTGTAATAACTTCTTTATCATATGTGACAGAAACAATAGATGAGCTCCTGATCCCAGATGAAGCAAATGCTAGTGCCTGGGGAAA
Source organism: Abelmoschus esculentus (assembly GCA_035048815.1). NCBI lineage: Eukaryota > Viridiplantae > Streptophyta > Magnoliopsida > Malvales > Malvaceae > Abelmoschus > Abelmoschus esculentus. Next base: position 10,140,144 of record JAUCBN010000007.1, on the reverse strand, counting down.
CTGCGACGCATCAGAACCAGAGCCAGATGGCATTTTCAATATTCTTACAAGTGCACCACCAGCAGCAGAACTTTGTATTGGTTTTCCGTGTTCAAACAGAAATGGTGTTCCCTGATCATCAGGAGTGTTCGGCTGCCACTTGTGCAGTGCAATTCGAGCTGCTGGCGCATTTATGTCTACAACTATGACAGCATCTGAAGAAGCATGAATAGCAGATGCAGGCAAATTGCAACGTTCAGGGTCAGGGACGGCATATGGCTTGACTGCTCTTGGGTTCCGAAAGATAGTCTGACATTAAATGTTAATCAGAAGTATCTCTCACATATTCATTTTCATAAAAAAAGTTTTCCATTAGTGAAAGGCGCTTATTAGATCATGTGGAAAGTAATTGCAGATAAAGTTACATAGCATTGCATCAATGCTAAAAGCAGATAGGCAGAACAGCAAATTGAATTGCTACCTGCAAATGAAGAACCTCTGAAAGTGGCATCTTTTTCATGTGAGGAACAGTAAGAAGTTGGGATGGAGTTTGTCCGAAATAAGCAATCTTGTCTTGTGTAGCTCGCTGTTTTACCTTTATTATATGTAATAAATGTGTAAGACAATAAAGAAAACTCCCAAATAGAGCAGACATTAGAAAAAAAAAAGGGATAGCAAGTCATACTTACAGGATCAGAGATCCTATCAATATCAACAGTCCCTTCATATGTAGTGTGAAAGAACATGTTATTTGCCAATACAGCTTCCCTGCCTCGTTGCTTATACCTAAACATTCGAATTCACTCACATTAATTCTTGTAAACTCAAGATTTTCTTAAAACAAAAATCTGAGGAAATGTACCCAAATATGAGGTCGATCCATTCATTCAAATGTGCAGAGACATGCTCACTCTCAAGAGCCATTCGATGTATATGAATGAAATCAACTGGGTTTTGAGCCCATGGTGGGAGTCCGACGGAATCTGAGTGTTGAGAAAAAAAATCAAAACTCAGTGCAAATATCATTTAGTTCACCGCAGACAATGAAAAGATGATAACTAGGTACATACCGAGCTTTCCTCTTACTTGTGTCATTCCAAAGTCGATAGAATTTTCGTTGGTTAACATCTCAGGAAGGTAAAACAACTCAGGAACCTAACATATATAAAATAAAAGCAACAATCACAGGGTACACACGTGCTTCCTTTTTTCCATAAGAGAACTTCGATGTTCAAACAATGAAGGCAAAACAAAAACACAAACCAATTCCTTCACATCACTCGTGTCTTTAAGAACTCCATTCCATGTAGCTGCAACATTTGAAAATACCCGGTCTGCTTGATTAAAGTTTTCACCTTGCATCTGAATTAAGACAGTTGTAAATGGCTCGATTCTAGCAAGATAATACAAAACCTGCAAAACACACCACATACTCAAGGAAGTTTAAAATATTAAAAAAAACTACAACCAGAAATGTTAAATAGCATGCACATTGTGAAAATGTCCCAATTGCACATGAGCAAACAAAGGAAATAAAACCCGACTCATGAATAGCAGGTATATATATCTTGCATTAACCCTATTTCAAGGAATTATTTTATAACCACCACAAAAGTACATCCAGAAATGTAATAAGATAGAGAACCTACACATCCAGCACTTGAATAATGTGAGTCATAATGGAACTTGGGGATAACTGGATCATTGAAGTTAGCATATCTCTCTTGGAACTTCTTCAGACGATCTGGATTCAGTGCCCCAACAGGCTGCAAACATGTGTTTATAATGGAAAAAAGAGAATGCATATAGAAAGTATGTGACTGCAAGATCAAAGTCAAACCACCTTTGAAAGATCTCGGTAAACTGATGGATCAGCAAGATCCAAACTCTTTGAACTGTAGTCAGAAAGAATCCATGGGAATACTGGATACTGCAAGTGGAAAAAGAAAAGGACAAAGAAATTGCAACTTAGTGATATTATGCACAATACTGCACCAAAAGATTCTCCATCAAAATGCACTTAGAAAGAATCTCACCTGAGTTATGTCATTGTAACTACGCCCAGCCAATGTGTTTAGCTGCATTAAATATTCAAAATTGCTGATCTGCAGATAAAATTCTGCCAGTCATTGTGATGCTTATTTATTGCATGTGAATTATTAATATATACTATAATTCATACCTCCCACCTGGCCCAGCGCTCCATTAACTGAGTTCTTTTCAGGAGTTGTTCTGGTCTCTACATCAGAAAGGTAAATAGAAAATGAATCCTTGTAAACAGCAGCTAATACACGCACTATTAGATACTATGTAATGAAGCAAATATATAGATATAAAATACCGCTAAATTTTCTGATCATTTCCTTTAAACACAGATGATATTATGTGTACCTCTTTTATTTTTTAAAATAAATAAAATTCAACCAAAGTACAATCTGAGTTGCAAGATAAATGTTGCTCAAAAGAGGAGGTCGCACTTGAACTATAGCTCGGTAGGCATTTCTTCGTCCCTCGGAACTCTGGATCAATTATTATTTTTTAATGAACAAAGATGATACAAATAAGAGGCACATACAGAGTGTAAACAATCACCAAAAGCATATTTCTTTAATTATTTTAATCACAAATAAATTTTGAAGGTGCATCCAATAGGAACATACCCCAAAATCAAAGAAGTTAGAACGGTCAACCATAAACAGCTCCAGGGCACTTCTTCTTAGGAGATATCTATAGGAAAAACAAACCAGCAAATGAGGCACAAAAGTAGATGCTAAAGCAAAAGAAAACATCAGATGATGAAAAGTTAAAATTATTTAGTGCAGCAGCTTCTTTGAAAGTAGCTGATGCCAAAGATATTCAGATGAAAAGATAAAATCAAAGAAACAAACCACAACGAAGAATAAGACAGGTTACATATTCTCATTTCCTAACATGTTAATTAATTCGTGTACTCTGTCCCTCCTCCAATCTCACCTCTTTGAATTCTTTGTTTCATGCACTAAATAGTAGGAAATGACAAGAGAAACTGGTTTTGTGAAGCCCATATGTAAGTAATTAGACGAATTAATCAGAACTAAAGAAAATAAATTCTTTATACATGTGTAATTCTTTTTTGCTTGAAAATTTATGCCTACACTCCTCGTAATATTAATATGACAATAACAAAACGTGCAGCTCAAAGCCAATAAACACAATAGGGATGCCCAAAAATTCTAAGGCTAACATGAACAAAATGAAAATAGAACATATAGCTTCACCACTAAAACTTCACCTTCGGGTATACATTTGATGAAGAGAAGTAAGTAACCAACTACGGTCTTTTTCATCATTTTTCACTTCACAGTTGCCTTCCAAACCATCTGTTGCGTTGTTTTCCATATTATCAACAATAAAATTTATTTTCTTCGTGGTTACCTAAAAAAGGGAGAATAGTTCATATTCTTGATAATCATTTTTTCGGGTGTTATTACATAACAAATGCTGAAAGTATGAGAAACAGGTCACACTAGATTTGCAGTTGTAGTTGCCATTCATGTTCTAGAGCACATATAAGAAGAATTTCTCACGTATCCAAAATATATAGAAAACTATCACCTATAGACACCAACCATGGGCAGAATACAAAAGAAAGTGAAATAAGGGTTAAATAAAGATGCATGACAGCATCCTCTTGGGTTCTAGTGTGACAAATGTTAATGGATACTTAGTTTAATAATCCCCATAGGTTGAGCTGTTTTGTAGCAAAGCTATGAGTTATAAGATGAAAAAAACTGAATTAGATTGGCAACTTAAATAAGGGCTATGTCAATTAGCCAAAAAATCATTACAGAGGAAGTTTACTATCTAATGATTCTCATTGTAAGATGAGGTCCTTCTATTCTAGTATCTCTCCGTTACTTCTCCCTACAAATTGTTAATCTTATGGAGTAAATTGACATCTTAACTGCATACTTCGTCACATTTTAGAATTTGCTTTTGCAACTGTAGACTCCTATAGATGATATAATCCTAACCACCAGTACAGAATGCATGCAGTCCTCATGTAAGTTCATGCACTTTGTCAAAATCCACAATTTGTTAACATAAAAACAAGATGCTGTGAGATTATATATATAGTATTGATAGGAATTTGAGTTAGGATCTATTACTTAGAGATAATTTTAGTAGAATTAAAAGTCTTAAGTTAATAGGATTAAAAGCCTAAAGTAATTAGGACTTCTAATCCTATTCAAAGTCTTATTCTAAAGCCTATAAAAAGGCATTAGCTTGTGTAAACAAAATCATTCATTCAACAACAGAAAAACAATTATGTTTCTTCTTCCGTTTCACAAAAAGCTTAAATTTTCTTTTTTTCTTTTTTTTCAACATTATTTTATTTTTCCACAAAGTTGGAAGTTGATTTTCTACATGGTATCAGTCTAATATCGATCCTAGTCTGAATTCTTAATGGGATTCCTTTCGACAACCTCTGAGATGTTACCCACAACAAAACAAACGGTTGAATTAGAGTTTTTTCAAACAATTCCAGGTTCGATAGTAACCTGTGAAACAAATTTAGCTCTCGTGGAGGATAAATGCATACAAAATATTTGTTCTCTTACTGCACTCTTTTCTTCTAAAGGTACATCAACATGGATTATCGACTCTGGAGCATCTGATCACATGACTGGTAATAGAGAATTATTCCTTAATTTTTTAGATTCATCTTCTAAAAGTTCTATTAAAACAGCCGATGGCTCTTTTTCTCCTATCAAAGGAAGTGGCTCCGTCCTCATTAATGATAACTTGTTGCTTGAAGATGTTCTGTTTGTGCCTAATCTTGCCTGCAATCTTATCTCTGTTAGTAAACTCTCCAAGAATTTGAAGTGTTCATTACAGTTTACTGAATCTGGTTGTTTTTTACAGGCAATGAATTCGAGGAAAATGCTTGGTAATGCTAGCTTACAAAATGGTCTTTATGTCCTTCTCGGTAATCAACCAACTGCCATACCAAATACTTCTTGTTCCTTTACTTCTTTAGGACAAATTGATAATATAATGTTATGGCATTTTAGGTTAGGGCATCCTAATTTCCATTATCTTGCTAAATTATTCCCTAAATTGTTTGTTAATAAAAATCCAAGTTCTTTTAAATGCCATATATGTCCTCTTGCTAAACAGACAAAAGCATCTTATTTACCATCTTTCTACAAACCATCTCACCCTTTTTCATTGATTCATAGTGATGTTTGGGGTCCTTCTCGAGTGAAGAATGTAACTGGTAGTAGGTGGTTTGTCACTTTCATCGATGACCATAGTAGAATAACTTGGACATATTTGTTAAAGGATAAATCTGAAGTAACCTCTGTTTTTGAGAAATTTTATCATATGGTAGAAACCCAATTTGGATGTAAAATTCAGATATTCAAATCTGATAATGGGAGTGAATATTTTACCAAGTCATTGGGAGAATTTTTTAACAAAAAAGGAATTTTGCAAATAAGCACTTGTGTGGATACACCACAACAAAATGGGGTTGCAGAAAGAAAAATTAGATATTTGTTAGAGGTTACTAGGTCTTTGATGTTCACCAGTAACACTCCTAAGTATTTGTGGGGCGAGGCTGTATTAACTGCGACCTATCTCATTAATCGAATGCCTAGTAAGGTTTTGCAACATAGAACACCTAGAGCTGTTTTTTTAGAGTGTTACCCAAATTTTAAACCATTGTCATCTATTCTTCCATTTAAAGTTTTTGGTTGCACTGTGTTTGTAAAAGATTCTGCTCCCTCTTTGTCAAAACTAGACCCTAGATCTTTGAAGTGTGTCTTGGTAGGGTATTCTTCACTTAAGAAGGGCTACAAATGTTACCATCCTCCTTCTCAAAATTTTTTTATTTCAATGGATCTCACCTTTTTTGAACATGAACCTTATTTTCACTCGACTGAAAATCAGGGGGAGAATAGTGATATTTTTCAACCTCTCAGAAATCAGGTTTATTCTTCAGATTTATTTATTAATAATCCTTTGTCATTTGAACCTGATAACTCTTCCACTTCTACACCTACAACTCTTCATCCTTCACCTATTGTTACTACTCCTCAATTCTCACCTAAACCTCCCTCACAAACTCCTCAACCCTCTAAGCAATTGAAAGTTTACACCAGAAAACAGAAAACTATTCCAGAGACTGTTTTGCAATCTGACACTTGCCAAGAATTGGACTTGAGTTCAGTTGCCAATGAGAATGATGAAGATAATGTTCTAACTAAGATTCCTTCCTCGTTACCTGAGGTTGATGATTTACCAATTGCTAAAAGGAAAGGGATAAGAGAATGTACAAAGCATCCCATTCAGAGGTATGTTGCTTATGGTAATCTAATGCCATCTTTCAAGGCTTTTACAGCTTGCTTAGATAAAGAACAAATACCTGACACTATTGAGGAGGCTCTAAATGATTCTAAGTGGAGAAGAGTTGTTGAAGAGGAGATTGAAGCACTTGAAAAGAATAATACTTGGACCATTACAGATCTTCCGCAGGGCAAGAAACCAGTTGGATGCAAGTGGGTGTTCTCCACAAAATACAACTCTGATGGTAGTATACAAAGGTATAAAGCAAGATTGGTAGCCAAAGGTTTTACTCAAACCTATGGAATTGATTATAATGAGACTTTTGCTCCTGTAGCTAAGCTAAATATAATTAGAGTTCTCTTAAGTTTGGCAGTAAACAAAGACTGGATGCTGCATCAACTTGACATTAAGAATGCTTTTCTTAATGGAAAATTGGAAGAAGAAGTGTACATGAGAGTACCTTCGGGTTTGAAGTCGATAAAAGGTGATCAGAAAGTTTGTAGACTTAATAAATCCATCTATGGTTTGAAACAGTCGCCTAGAGCCTGGTTTGACAGATTTACCAAGGTAATTCTGAAAGCTGGATATAAACAATCCTTAGCAGATCACACACTCTTCATTAAGATAACCTCTAACAATAAAAGGGTTATTTTAATAGTGTATGTGGACGACATAATTCTGACAGGTGATGATGAGGAAGAGATAAGTCACCTGAAAAGGTTATTAAATACAAAGTTTGAAACAAAAGACCTAGGAAAACTCAGATACTTTCTAGGCATGGAGGTTGCTAGGTCGAGCAAAGGTTTAGTAATAAATCAAAGAAAGTATGTTCTTGATTTACTTAATGAAACTGGGATGCTAGGATGCAAACCGGTTGATACTCCCATTGAAGCAGGATTAAAATTTAGTAAAGATGACTCAAGTCATAAAGTTGATAAGGGTAAATTTTAAAGGTTAGTGAGAAAGTTAATTTATTTATCATTAACCAGACCAGATATTGCCTTTCCAGCTAATGTTATCAGTCAACACATGACTGATCCAAGGGAGGATCACATGGAAGCTGCAATTAGAATTTTGAGATACTTGAAAGGGACACAGGGCATGGACTGCTATTTAAAAAGACTCAAGAAAGTTCTATTCAGATTTTTTCAGATTCAACTGACAGAAAGAAGATCAACTAGTGGTTATTGTTCCTTTGTTTGGGGAAATCTAGTGACTTGGAGAAGTAAGAAACAAATAGGGCTTTAACATTGGGAATGTGTGAAGGAATTTGGTTATTAAAGCTACTGAAAGAGCTAGATGTGAACCAAGAGGAAAAGTTCGAGATTTTTTGTGATAATCAGTCTGCCATACAAATTGCTCGAAATCCAGTTCATCATGATAGGACGAAACATGTAGAGATTGATAGACATTTTATCTCGGAAAAGATTACTAATGGGACAGCTTCTTTATCCTATGTTCCTACAGAAGAACAAGTGGCAGACGTGTTTACAAAAGCATTACCAAAAGCTTCATTCGACAAGTTTCTATTCAAGTTGGGAATATATAATATATATTCTCCAACTTGAGGGGGAGTGTGAGATTATATATATAGTATTGATAGGAATTTGAGTTAGGATCTATTACTTAGAGATAATTTTAGTAGAATTAAAAGTCTTAAGTTAATAGGATTAAAAGCCTAAAGTAATTAGGACTTCTAATCCTATTCAAAGTCTTATTCTAAAGCCTATAAAAAGGCATTAGTTTGTGTAAACAAAATCATTCATTCAACAACAGAAAAACAATTATGTTTCTTCTTCCGTTTCACAAAAAGCTTAAATTTTCTTTTTTTTCTTTTTTTTCAACATTATTTTATTTTTCCACAAAGTTAGAAGTTGATTTTTTTTTCTTTTTTTTCAACATTATTTTATTTTTCCACAAAGTTAGAAGTTGATTTTCTACGGATGCTCTTCCCTGAAAATTCCACAAAACTGCCTGGTTCTCATCATTAATCAAATGTCTTGGTCCTATTACAAGTTATATGCAGAACATATCACCTTAAATAAAGAAAATCCTATCAGAAGCATCTGAGAATCTGTCCATCAGAAAGTTATTGTAGTTTTAGCAAACATCAAGGTTTGAGAATTGTTGCCGCTAAGTTTATGAACATCACAATTGATGAAATATTAATCCCACCGTAAAGCAACTATATCACTTACTTGAAAGGTTCCTCGTATAATCTTCTGCAGCTGAACCATGAAGGAAGGAAGTTCAAACACAATTCTTTCACCAAGTTCACTAGAAGCATATCCAGGAGCAACTGCTGATAAACTTTGGACCAAGTCTTGCTCATTGGCAAATGTAGAATCAGTAGATTCTGCTATCCTTGGCTGATCTTTGACACCTTGGTCATTTTCATATCCTCTGTTGTCTACATTATCAAGTTCTAGATTTTCATAATTTTCATTCACTAAATCCGTTGAGATTGCATCTGCTGCCAAAATAAGAGTACTAGATGAGCTTATGATATCTTGTATAATGTTTTTCATATCACTTCGATCTTCAAAATTAGCAACAGCGCCAAACTGAGCATTCCCATTGTAATTCCTTCTCAAATATGGTCTCATTCTTGAAGAAGTCTCCATAAACCCTAGCTTCCAGAGAATCTATAGGTACATAAAAAGGAAAGAAATGTTAGACAAGGGGAAAAGAAACAAAATCAGTTATCTAGAAACATATACTTTTTTCTCTTCAGAAGAAGAAAAGAGAAGTCTAAACTTACGCGTGCTTGATTAGGAAATTGGTCCCCTGATGGTCCAAAGAGACATTTCATCTCTATCAAGCAATAGATAAGTTTGCGCCACGCTCGAATCCCAGTGAATAACCGGTGCCATGCAACTAGATCAACTTGTGTACGCCTGTCAATCTGGAAAGCAAAAGTAGACAAATCCATTTCCTTACTTTAATGTAGCCTAAAAAAGAAACGACGATCATGATAGCTAGCAGTAATCAAACCTCTGATCGCTGAATGTTTCTTGCTAAAGCAAAACTTGCAACAAGGACTGCAATAAATTTATAGGACAAAGCATTAAAATCTTTCCCATAGACTGTTTTTCTATCAACAGGTTGCAGGCATTCTATCCAGGCAACTCCCATGGCTTCAGAGTCATTCCACCTTTTCACACGCTCCATATCACTAGCATTCCTCCGCTGTGCAGAAGTAGCCATTGCAACAGCACTGAGACCTCTTCCAGAACCAATCTTTGCATTGCGTTCAAGATCACGTGCAGCTGCCAAGGCATCAGCTTTTGCAGCAGTCTTGTCCTTTGGAAAAGATTGTGATGTGTTAGGCACCGTTGGAGGTTTCTGAAAGCTTGAAAAAGTATGCAGCTTGGCTGTTTTAAGCTCTAGAAATGAGGATTCACGTTTAAGCGGCAAGGTTGTTGGAAGAGCTGGGGTTTCTGCTCCACTAGCACCAGCAGCAATCATTGCCAATGCCATTGCAGCTGGTGGCGATGCAAAAGCAGCAGCCCAATCTGGAGAGATCATTGCAAGAGCTGTCTGGAGGAAGGAAAAAAGGGAAATTGAAGAATCTCAAACAAAGCACCAATAAGAAAAATATGGGAAGAATGAAAACAATGTAGAATGAGGAAAACAACCAACTCTCAAAAAAAAAATCCTAGAAAAGAAATTTCGGCTCCTTGCACACATTCATGCAAAACAGTGTAGGTGTTGGTTGGTGTAGATTGCGGGAAAATAGGGAAGTATATTCCCTGATATCTAGCTGCTCGTATTTAGAAATTTATCAATAAATGGGTGCACAGATTTGTAGCTGGCTGATTTTGTGTAGTTTTCCGCAGATTAGGCTCTCTTTGTAACGAGAAATTATATCATGGGTAAGTCCCATCACGTCATCTATGAGACCAACCACTAAAAATCATCCATATAATCATTTTTTTCATGTCATATATTTTTCAAAGTGAATCTTCACTCATATTTACTATTAATTTATTTTAAAAACAGTTTTTCCAAGTGAAGATTCCCTTTGAAAAATATATGACATGGAAAAAATGATAATATAGGTGATTTTTAGTGGTTGGTCCCATGGACACGTGATGGGACTTACCCATAATATAATTTATCCTTTGTAACCTATAAATAAGTGTTATTTTATGGATAAAAATCAGGATATAGATAACAGTTTTCTCTACCTAAAAACCTCTATTTTTCTACCGTAAACATGCATGTCCACAAATAGTACTGCCTGCACGAGGAAGGGCAATATTGACATCTTACAAGAAATCACTTTAAGAAAGAAGCTGAATAATAATGATATGTAGTAACCTCTATTGGCGGTGCATCAGCTGCCAAAACAGGATTACCAACAGTAAGAGGATTCAAACCATCCGCAGTAGCAAGTTCTTGGATTCTTGCCAAAAGTGGTCGCCATTTCCTCAAAACAGCAATAAATGGTGGTACAATGGCTTCAAGATACCGTTTACGTAGAGGCTTTCTGTCTCTCCCAACAGCATGCCATACCTGCAGCATATGTCACAATTAGGTTAATTCAGAATATCAATCAACAACCTAGATACTCATGGTAATAATGTAAGGAGGAAACAGTAGTAAATGTTCTGTTACTATATCATAACAAAATGAATATGATAATAGATGAGAACCAAACAAAGAGAAAATTTATTGCTGCACCACAAAATGTTGATAAAGAGGAAGCAAACCATATAAATTAATCAAATAAATAATTTGCTACTATCTCATACTAAGCAGTTCACGTGGAACTAACCTCAGAATAGAGAACACAGGATGCTACTAAAACTCTTTGTCTCTTGGAATCAGAAATCGGCATGTTCAGAATAGGAGAAAGCACACTGCAAATAATTAAATTAATAAGTTCTAAAATCTCCTTGTATATGAATAATGGAAATGAGGTGAAAACAAGACCGTTTAAACTACACATGCAGAAAGCACCAAACATAATTGTTACAACATGCTCGTGCATATTAGGAAGAGGAAAAATATAGAACATGAACATATTATAGCATGGAGACATAGCAGGCACTTCAGTGGTGACATATGTTCACTTATGTGTGATGTGGTTGTTCATTAGGAGAATCTTCTACTAATTTACCTCCACAGCAACTCTAACTCTGGTTTTCTCGCCAAGATCCCATCACTGTTTACTAAGGACAATATGTTGTCTCCTTGGTGAGACAATACTTCTGGCATTCTATCTTCTATGACCTCATTCTTTGTGACCATCTTGTCTTCTCCATTATCATCTTCCCTCATTGAAAGAAGTACCATGCGAAGCATGCATAAAAATGATTGGTCACTGTTCACTAAGTGGTAAAGTGCTTCCATTCCTCCCATCCCAGTACCCGAACCACCACCTATACCAAGACCGCCACCAAGTCCAGAACCATCTAGTAATAAAGCTTGAAGCATGCTTACAGACTTCTTCACTAGAGGAAGTTCAACCCAGTTTCCATTAGCATCCTTTTGTAAAGCAGCATTCCACAACTCCCAGCCACTGCCACCAGCACCAAACACAGCAGTTTTCGATGGAAAGCCAACACCATACCATAAGCGGCTCCTGTATTTCCAGCCCTCAGCTATATCCATAGCACAACTTCCATATGATACAAAAGCAGAAGAGACAGAGTCATAAGGCTCAGCTGCAGCAGCAGCTGTGAGCCGTTCCATCGCTTTTGCAGAAATCTGTCCGTTTGCATCAGCCATTGAAGCAAGGACCTTGTTCGAAACAGAACATGAAGGGGGAATAACAAATATTAGAACAAGGCATAGTAGAAAGAAAGTCAAAGCAATGTTCATAAAAGTTAATCAATCAGGCCTAAGAACTATTGTATGTCCATGCTATAAGTTAGAAACCCGGTAAGACCTTCTGCCTAATAAGAAAATAGTAGAAGATGAAGTTTAACAGATGATAACTACATAAAGACATGTATCACTGAACTATGAAAATTCCATGCATGCATAGACAATTATCTTTTAAGTAACAATGTACGTACATCAAGCGGGAGTCCACCAGAATTTCCAGAACTATGGTCATCTGAAGCTTCTGATGATTCTCTACCAATTGATGCCGTGGATTTTGAGTACGTATACAGGGGAGATATGAGAGTAAGTGGAGATATTATACTGTCAGCTTTGCGAGATGCACAAGAAAGTTTACTTTGTAACCGTAAATGATCTTCAACAAGCATTAAAATGACAATTGCATTCTCTACCAAGAACACAGAAAGCTGCATAGCATTCCCTGCTTGTGCCTTAGCTTCTATAGGGGACAAACCTTCTGCTGCAACCCCAGCAGCAGCTGCGGCAACAACTTGAGTCTGTTACAGAAGAAAAGCTTAGTGAAGGACAACTGAAATTTTTATTCTAGTGGTAGAGAATGTTAACCTTAATGAAAGCATCGCCAGTAGCAGAATTAAAAGAAGCAGCTAGTGGTGAGAACAGTAAAATAACAAAAGTCAACAAAATTCCAAGAGAATCAACTTTTTACTTTATGATTATCTCAAACTTAACATATATATATATATATATATATCATTTTCTAGTAAAAATATATTAATTAGCACAAAATAAAAGCCTTCATTTGTATCAAACTATAATTGTTAATGACCAAATCTTACCTGAGCCTGTAGTTCTCTGGCAGCAAAGTCCAGCAACCCACCCAAGAACCTTCTCTTGAATATTGGCAAATGCTCTTCACGCCTTCAGAAAACAACCACAAAGGAAATAAAAATAAATTAATGCTTACTCATCTAAGAAATATATTACAGACTTTCTAAATAAACAACTGCTGCCATGAGCATATGTATAAACTTATTCAAGAACTCTGGAAAAGTAACATATTTAAGAGGACTCTATGAAGAGCACATTCTGCAAAATAATCAGAGTCAATGTTAAATAAATAACTTTAGCGTTGTTGCTATCTAAAAGCCTAAGCAAAATATATTGAACATACCAAGTACTTTGTGCAATAGATAATGTATCAGATTTTTAAGCATTAAGCAGAGAAGGAAGAAAATTAAGGGTTCTTTGATTTTAGAAAATACTTTTATTTTCATTTTTTTAAAAATTAGAGAACATGTTTCGTTATTACGAATGGAAATTTGTTTTCAAAAATGAAATAATGAAAATGTGTTTGGTTTCTAGATTTTCAAAATAAAAATGAAAAAAATAGATAATTAAAATAAAATATAGTTATAAAAATATTATTATAATAATAATAAATAAAATATGAGTAAATAAACCAAAGTTATAAAAATAACATTAGATTCGAACCAGGGTTTAAATGAAATTAAAATTAAAAAAAAAAACTTGTTTTCATATTTCCCACTTCCCTAAAACATTTTCAATACAAACAACGAAAACTTTTTTTTAATGTTTTCAAATTTTCACTTATTTTTGTTTTTATTTTCTAAAAAACATTTTCTAATTAAACAACTAAACACATTTGCTTCATCATTTTTTTATTTTTGAAGAAAATGTACCATTTGGTTTAGAAGAGGTAATACCTAATTCTCTGGTCACCAGTGCCTGATCCACCCACAATAGAGAGCCATTCTGCACAATGAATTGTAGCTTCAATATCCTGTAATTGGAAGCAATAACCGGAAAATATAAATGGAACTTAATGATTAAATTAAGGGGGAGAAATGTATACTGAAAGGTACAGTAAAGTAGAAATATGGATAAAGAAAAACCTTCCATCCATCCTTTTGGCGCATAGAATGCTCCAAAATAATAATCAGGAAATTGTGTATGAGGTCCTCTATGTCTCCCAAGCTTACTGAATTAGACTGTTTTTTATCATCCATCTGCAAAATCAAGTAACAAGGTGTAATACTTAATACAAGGAGTATAGTATATTCACAGTTACCCACCAAGGTCAATACTAGTTAGAAACCTCTATAACGTTAAGTTTAAATGCTTACTGAAGTTATCCCATATATATTAAGTATCAGGTTTCTTGTGGTCTACTGGTCTTATACAAAAGTTAGGTCCCTTACCTATAGTCAATTGGTTCTAGGTTGGATGCTTTACCATTTTATTAAAGCCCAGGCTTTGATATGTTGTTCTTCCTACCTAAACCAAGTGTGGTTGTTGACCCCCAGCCCCCAGGTGACGTTGTCTAGGGAGTTTTGAGTGATGTTATTCACATCTATTAAGTATTAGGTTTCCTGTTATTGATATTAAACCCGTTATCTAACAGATTTATCTGCAATGGAACATCAAAGACAACAAGGGAAAGAAGCATGAACATAGAGAAAAGTTGAAGTCAGAAAGAGTTACCTCATAGTTACAGATAAGAACCTCTAGTGTCCACTCAGGCCATTCCTCCATGTTTGTTAGGCGACTTCTATTTTCTGGATGACTGCAAGCCAAAAACAGAAGATCCTGAACAGAAATAAATAGCTCAGAAACTATAATACAAAATCAAAAAAAAGTTGTATTAAGGAAAATTAAGTTGAATTCAGGATGAGAAAAACTAGGCAAAAAGAGAAATTAAGAGTTAAAAATCATGTTTTTGTTCTGAAAAGTATATAATAGTTTAAAGCTAATTTTCTATTGCTAACCACAAACCCTAAACCAAAATCTGCAACCAATAAATCAGACTGGCATACCTGTACTGCCCGGGTTTGGAAAGCTCTGGATGCATATGGCAGTGAACGCAATAAAACTGCCAAAAGTTGTAAATGTTCAAAACGGTGACCAGCATCATAAAAGTTCAACCTATCCTCCGTCCAAGAAGCATTGATCTGAGAAAATTAAAAAAAAATAATGACTTCAGCGTTCAATTGCTATATGCAAGTACAATATACCATAAGAAGCTAGTATAGATTCAAAACATAGATGATATTTTTACTTCATGAAGCTGAAAAACTAAGGATTAAAAGTGAGTTTTAAAAAATTGATACAATGGTAGACCCATAAGCTTTTCGATGGGAAACAAAACTGTAAGAAAATATAAGCAGAATCACCAAAGTGAAGATAATATTAAAGCAAAAGATTATTATTGTACCGAGGCCCCCAATAAAGCAGTGTAAGAATTGTTTGTCATAAGCCTGTTAGGAGCAGTCTGAAAAGCCTTCCGCAAAGCGAAAAACAGAAGAGAAACTTTATCATCAAACATACTGCCTCCTGAATCATTTAGTGCACCACCATAAAGGCTGCTTGTCATCTCTGAGGACACACGTGAACCAAATTTCAGATGCCCGTGTGCTACTAAAGCAGCTAGCAGCCAAATGACCCCAACAACAATTCCATCTTTTTTGTCAACATTGTACACATTATTCCTTGCATTGTCAGCACTAATTGAAATACTTATTCCGCCCAAATTCTTCATAAAAGAAATTTCAGAAATAGATGACATCCTTTCCACTGTCAAGCTGAGAGAATATGCCACAAGGCTACTACCACCATCAAGGTGTTGAGATTCAAAATCTTTCTGTGAAATTTGACCCCTCTCCTTTGTAGACGCCTCATCCTGACTTCCTTCTGTTTCAGATCTTTGAACAGACAAGCTTTTATCAGCCTTAGTCTTAGTTTCAGGAATGAGGTGATCGCCAGTTTTAGCTTCTCGTTGCAGGAGGACAAGAAGTGTTTCTATCCCACCAGAACCCAGGAAAGAACTTGCAAATGTTTGAGCTCTAGTCGTATTTGGTTGTACCACTAACCTGTAGATTAAATGTACCACTCTAGCAACCTGAAAGATATACAAGTGGGTCATTTCTAGTAAAACAATAAGAGAGATGCCCTCCAATATCAGTTGCACATAATCATATGCTGATACAGCAAAAGAAAGAGAGACTAAAAATAAGGTTCAGAGAAAAAGCAAAACAACTTTTAGCACATCCTCATCAGAAAAGCTTACTTTTTAAGAAATAAGGTTCTTTCCAAAGTTTCTTTAATTAAAAAGATAACAAAACATCACAAAGATGGGCATACTTCAATATGATAGACATTCTTAAACCACATCAGTTCAACTTTATCTAAAAAAAAGTGAACTACTCACCTTTGAAGGCAATAGTGAAAGGAAATGAGAATCAAAATGAGCATACCTGATTAAGCTGTGGGCAATCAACCATGAATCCAAGTAAACAACGGACATCATCTTCAGCCAATGAAGGTGGTGCTGCTCCTATTAGAAGTTCAATGACAACTAGGAGCTCATCAACCAAAGCATTGACTTCACCAATTCTTTGTGTAGCATCAATTAAGGAAAAAGTACCCAAGGAGTCCTTTTCAGGAATTATCCAATAGCACCTTCTGCAGCCATCAAGAAGCATTTGCATAGCATTGGCATCTCGCATCACTGATGACTCTGTGAAGACCATATCTGCAAGTGATGATAGGAGTTTCTTTTGGAGCCCATAACTGCACAAACTCCAAATTTTAAGATCCAAAAGCAAGGTACTGAAAAGCTGCACTTTGAGTGCATAATTATGCTTCTGAGATTGACATAGAGAAACAACAGCCGCAACAAGCTCCTCATTGCCGACACCATTATGCTTTCCGTCCCCAAGAGAAGACAAAGTTTGCAAAAGATAATTTAAAATTCTTGAAAGAATCTCAACTCCCCTTGTGCGACGTAGCTCTTCATTGTTCCCTGGGTGATGGAGGGCAATGGAAATAATTCTAAATATTGGAGCAGCTAGGGCAGCTGTAGCCAAAGTCAATGGAAGACTGCCCTGTTCTGGTTCCAAGTTATCTTGACGCACATTGCTGACTGCCAGAGGAAGTAAGGACATGGGACCTCCATAAGCTAAAGCCCAAAGAGCCTCCACAGGTCTCATCCGCATAGCAACATGGACTTGTCCAATAACCTCAGCAGGTCTGCGAAGAATACCTGAGCCACCATAGATAAGCAATTTAAGCAAGAACAGAAAAATTCTTGGATACAATAGAAAAGAAAGACGGTATGTGAATTCTAAATTAAAATTAAAAAAAAAAAGCACAAAAGTAAAATATGAGGGAAGGGGGTGGAATGAAAACCCTGGTTGAGGTCGGAAACATGAACAAATAAAATCTTTCTCAACTCATCTAGGAAATAGAGTGCAACGTCTGGAAGGGAATTTAATCATGTTACATCCATTTTTAATATAAGCCCACAAGAAAACTACTATTTAGGAGATGTGAAATAGCACCACTTGATACTCCCTCTCAATTGTAACTCACAGACGTGGACAACCTCATCAAGGGTCATCAACCTCACTTGTGGTTTGCAGGAAGAACATCATAACACCTAGACTCTGATACCATGTTAAGTACTTGACATAAAACTAATCGGTAGTAGGTGGAGGGGCACAACTTTTAGGAAACGTGACAAACCAGGAAAAAATCCACATAAACCATTAAAAAAACAGGTACATCCATGGCAGCAGAAGAATTTACATTCGCAATCAAGGAAACTGACATGAGTGCACTAAGGGTGGTGAAACATCTAGAACAAGCATACCCATAAAAGAAGAGGCATTCTGCAGACCCGTACTACTAAAACAGCATACAAATAGAGGGAAGGAAAGGAAAAACTCTCTCTCTTATTTCATCAATTTTTTAAACCATTCAGATTAGGGAACATGGATAGAGAAAAAAGACCATAATATAAGAAATAAGTACATAAAAGAACTTTACATGCATGGACATTCGAGTGCTAACGGAAGTACTGAAACTAAAAATGTATAGGCTCACCTGCTGCGCCAGAAGGAGAAGCATCTGCGCAGAACCGTCCAGTAAGAAGACAGGGGTGGTAGAGTAGGTGAAGGCAATCTCCAATTTCTGCATCTAATAAACAACTTTCCCATGCCATTCTCTGAACTTGATCATTTGTGGCTAACCAAGGAAGTCCTGCACCATTACCGAAAGAAGGCAGCATATCCCCTCCCCTAGAAGCTATATGTGCCATTCTTTCTGGCCCAATTGGTTCCTTAAAAATATATATTGGGCCCATTTCAGCAAATAAAGGGCATTGACGACGACGGCGCTGTAAGCCAGCCATTGTAGGAGGGGGGCTTGTCCCAATGCAACTAAAAGCTAGAGGCTTGGAAATGCGAGGAAATTCAAAAGGATAACTTTCATACAAAGATCCATCAATATATAATCTCAATTCACTGCCTGCTTTCCCAATAATTCCTTGCCTGCATGCAAGTTCCAATCCTATAAAATACCAACATTGAGGTTTGAATGCATGAGTAAAATGTAAAGAAACTTTCTTTCCTTTTCCGCTGCCACTTTCAACCACTAAAAATTGTGCATGAAAATATGCCTCTATTCCCTTATTATCCGCAGATAGGAAACTAAATAAACAAGGCATGTGCCCTGTGCCTTGCCCAGCAAGCGCACTTGCTGCTGCAGCAGCAGCAGCAGACATAGCCGATGATTTTCCTAACTTGGCAGCAGCAGCAGCAGCAATTGCAGCTGCAGCAGTTGCTGTGTTTAACGTATCTGCAAAGCATTCAATGTAGATCCACGTTGCAAAGGCAAATCCATTAGTAAATGGCCAACGACTTTCCCCAGGACCAACCAAACCAGAGCTTTCACCATCAAATTCAAACGTGCATGCTGGCCCCCTAGATTCTCTCCCATTCACAGCCTCTTCTAATGCAAGCATTAAGCGAGGTGCCCAAATGGTAGTTAGTGTTCTTGTAATGACCAGGAACCATCTATGCAAATCAATAACACTAAGTGAATGCCCCGCTAAATGTTGGATACAATAGCATAAGGGACTCCCATCCCATTTTATATGCAATTTTGACTCAACGTCCTGGGCAAAAATATTCTCAGCTGATCTCAAAAGCACTTGCAATAAACCAGCCATAGAGCACATAGCCCTGTTTCTTGTGCATGCCCGCAAAATAACAAGCAAGCCTCTAACCATCCGTGTCCTGGAAGACATGACAATGTCACTATCTCCTTGCCAAGGAAGCCAGGGAATTAGCTCGCCTGCCACTATTGCAGCCCTGGAGTTTAGCATCACACTAGGAGGATTGATGTCATCATCCTCTTCAAAACTTTCAACTCCACCCATTGTGGCAATAAGTGAATCAACAACCAAAAAAGGAACGCTATCCATATCTTCCACACTTCCGAAAGTCTCAGCCCCAGCTACAATGTTCTTCAGCTTATTCAAGCTTTCAGGTTTGCCCATAATGGCAGAATCCACTAAATGCAAAAGCTCAGGAGACACATTTGGCATGGAAGCTTTTGGCTTCAGCTTTCTTGGTGAATCATTCGGTGAGCATCCAGAATCCGCATAAAAGACATAATCAAGACAAGTTGCCGAGCTTGACTGCTTAATGGAAAATTTTGTTTGTCTTGCAGGTCCAGGGCTTGAATTAGAACGATCATGCAACGGTATTGGTAAAGAATCATGTCCCACACCATACGTTACTGTTAGATGTTGAGAGTATTCATCGAACCTGTCAGATGAGCATCTATCATAGTCTAAATCTGCAGATTGATTCGAATCCGCCTGTTCACCATGATACTCCTCGACAGCTATAGCTTGATTTTCCAAAGATACAGGGTCTGATTTGTCATGATCCCCAACCATGGGTGCAGAATGAAACCCTTGTGAAATTGCATTATCATTTCTCAACACAGATTCTTCGCAAGTTGTATAATTAACATTATCTCGATGAGATACTCCTATCCTGTCTGACCATGCAGAAGTTTCGCCAAAATTATTTTCTTCCTCTTCTTCCATTGTATTATTACTTTTAAGTCCTAGCAGATATTCATTTAAATTGTGTACAAGTAATTTTATCTGCAAAATAAATAGAAAAATCAGAGTGAGAACTGCTACTCCAGTCAATTCTTAACACTCTAAAATATGCAAAACCATCGACCACGTAAAACTACTCTTTTCCATGCCGACTAAAATATGAAGCTCCTCAAAACCAAACAGAACCCTTTAAAACTGAAGAAAATAAATATAGAACATAAATCTATTTCCATGCCGACTAAAATTTAACGCAGTACGAAAGCAAGTATAATTCAAATTTGAATCAAATAGTTTGATATAACAAGTAGCAGATCCAACTCATGAAGAACGTAAATATTCAAGAACAAAATATAAATATCTGCCCGAATTTTAGAAGAAGAAACATGATCTCATCCTCACATTGGCAAATTGATAAAGTACCACTGAATTTAACAATGGCGGATGTGAAAAAACAAGAAAAAAAATCGATCCAACCTAATGGAAATAAAAATGATCGCGATAAATGCAGAGATCACAGTTTAACGGTCATTAATTTGAACAGTTCCAATATATATATATATATATATAATGGACTTACCTCAGAAGGATCAGTTCCCGTTGAATGTAACCGATAAATAATTCGAGATAATGAAGATCAGTGTGAAACAAAAAGGAAAAAACAATAATCTTTTTCAAGAAACGAGGAACAGAGAATCGAAGAAGCGAGAGAAGGGAAAAGAGAGATGAAAAGAGCGCGAAAGAAGGTGGGTTTTGCAAGTATAGCAAACAAATGACCATAAATAGGCTTAGGCCTTATTGCCATTTTTGGGCTTTGGCTTTTGGGGGGAGAGGGCGGGCTTGTATTGAAGTTTAATGAAAAAAATCTGCAAAATCCAAATTTTAAAATTGCAGAGATTTATTAGAAAAATGTTTTTTGGATTTAAATTATTAATAATTTTAATTAATTAAAAATGATTTTTGATTCAACTAATTTTATTCTTTTGATTTAATTTATTTTACTTATAATTATAAATTTAAACCTTAATCCTAATTTTTATATCCTAAACTCTAAATCTAATACCCTAAAAAATTTTATACCTTTAATTTCGTAAATACGACCCCAACCCTTAACCTTAAACCTTAACTCTAAACACAATATTTTAAAGCCGGATATTAAAGAAAACACAATAAAGGACATGCATTTACACGTAAATTGACGAATAAAAATATTTTATTCCCTAATCATGTTTCATTTTGTGCCTCAACTTAAAAAAATCCTTAAAAATTAAATTTTAAATTTTACCCTTAATTTTTATATTCTAAGTCTTATACAGTAAAAAATATATTTTTTAATTTCTAAATCTTAATTAAAATTTCTAATATTAAATCTTAAACTTTAAATCTTAAACCTTTTATTTTAAAGTAAGATAAAAAATACAATAAAGATATAATTTGTTATCCTAAACTGTTGAGTTGATCGATCTTGATTCTTGAAGTATGGCAAAGAGGAGGGCAAATTGGCAATTAAAAAAATTGGTCGGGAAATTTTCGGTGAAAATATGAAATTAAAGGACGAACAATTTATAGTGGTTCAAGCTTCGGAACAAGCTCTACATCCACTACTTTAGCTCTCACTAAGGATTTTGAAACCAATTCACTAATAGAATTTGACATTTTTCTCGGTTCAAGGGATAACCATTACAATTCGAATCAATTCTTCTACCCAAGAATTCATTCAACCTCACAATATGGAATAAAGAAAATAAAGGCAAAAGAGTGATCTCTCACAAGATAAATGTTGGCCAAGTTACAAACAATCTCTCCCCAAACTTAGATTACAAATGATCAAATTGAAGTACAAAAGTTGGGAGGCTAAGATTGACAATGAAGTGCTTTGAATTGGATTTGATAGCTTGGATGTTGCTTGAGGTTCAATAGTCCTTAATGCTGTTGAAAATACTTTATTTTATACCTTCTCGTTGATTTTTAACAGTTATAGTTGTTGGGAATATAAATAAGGTCATTGAGACTTCATCTAACATTCATTAATGCACTCTGCAGCAGATGGCATCAAAACGCGGGCTACCTGTTTTGAAACGGACCAAAGTAGAAAGAGTTGTTGTGCATTTAATAGAGGGGATATCAATACATGCTCCGATACCTTTATGAAACTGTGATGTTGGGTATCGAACCATGTTTCGGTACAGGCTAACCACCAATTTAAAATTAACTACCACCAACGGTTGATTCATTTAATTCTAAAATAGTCGTTGGGGATTAAGGGGTGTATCGATACCAGTATCGAAAATTTATACAAGATAGTCCTTATAAATAATTTTTATATCAAATCAAGTTTAGTTTCACAATCTCCCCCTTTTTGATATAACAAAACCATTGAAAATTTTTAAGTTTAAATCAAGGTTTTAGATTCCAAAAATTTTGAAAAACTTTTAAAGAGACTCCCCTTAATGTATGCATATCTTTTCAAAAAAAATGGGTGATTTCCTAACTTAAAAATAAAATATTTCTCCCCTTTTTGTTAGATCAAAATCAATGAAATATAAGACAATAACCAAAGAAATCATAGCATTAAAGAGAATATAGTTTCATAATATAAAATATTCATAGCATAAAATATCTAAATCCAACAAAAATAGAAGTTCAAAGCATAAAGAAATAACAAATGTGCATAAGTTTTAATATGAATGAAAATGCAACAAAAATGCTAAAAGGAAACATAATTAGTCATAAAAGCCAAAAGCAAAGCATAAGATAGAGCTAAGATCAATCATCGCCCATGTCATCACCATCAAGTCCATTATCATCATCCTCTTCTTCTTCCTCTTCTTCTTCCTCATTGTCATCGGCATTGGAGTTGAGACGTTGGCTATGACGAAGAGCTTCAAGGGAGACTCACAAGGAGTGTCCTTGAGTCTCTAAGCCCGTCAACCTCGTATTGATAGCATCGATACCCGATTAGAATTGAGTTGACATGGTGTCAAGCCTTCCACCCATAGAATCCAAACGAGCATTTAAAGTACCAAACTGAGCATCCAAAGAGTCAAACCTCGTAGCGAGAAACGCCATCATATCAACATATGAAGCAACTTAGCAAAGAGGTTCCAGATCAATGGGAGCACGATGAGGAGAAGGAGGAGGAGCACCACGAACCCACTCACCATTGGAGACATATTGGAAATGGGCACAATTAAGAGATGTCTCACCAATGAGTTCTTTTAAGGATCCCACTTTGTCAAAAGAGCAATCGATTTCCAAATACAAGAATATAGAGCTAAGAATACATGCATATGAAAAGGATTAGACAAGTGGGGTGACACGGTTTTGGACATGCCAAACAATGTCCGAGAAAACAATCTGAGCAAGATTAGGTTGAATACCCTCACAAAAGCACTTAATCTAAAAACTATCAACTTGACGAATGCGAGAATACTTACCATTTGATGGACGAATCTATCAAGAGATGATAAGATGGAGAAAGCGATCGTGCATGTCAAGTGAGGTGACCGAACTAGTGAAATAACCAAGTGAGTCTTCATCCTCAACACCCTCGTCCTCAAGACCAAAAACATCGACAAAGGTAGCAGCATTAATAGTAAAGGATTTGCCCATAAGGAAAGACTCAATTTTCACTATTTTACTCTTATATGAAGAGAGAATACATTTGGCATTAGAATAAAATATAAGGACAAGAGTTGGAAAGAACTTGCTGGAATGGGTGAGAAACCTCAAGAACTTCCAATTGATGATCCAGTTATAGTATTTGAAAGGGAACTTGTGTGAGTTCATGAATTGAACATTCACACATCGTTCCTTTTTGAAAGGGTGATTGCGGTAGAGATTGAAGTTGTTAATCCTATGATTTGTATCCAAACTCTATGTAAAGACTTTTTGAATATCAACTCGTGAAGCATGAGAAGATGAGGAGCTATCGGCTTCGGTACGGGATCATTTATTGGGTGCCGTGATTTAGAAATTAAAACAAGTTTTGGATTGGTTTCTTAAAAACATGTATGCTCTAACAACATATTGCAATCCTATTAATCAATAATTTAAGGTATTTGAGAATTTAAAAACATTATTTTAAAAATTCAGTGAAAAACCAATACGATAAAATCGATTTATATTTGAACGAAAAATTTTTGATTTTGAAAAAAAATTATAGGATTATGAAAACCCATACAATAAGCATTCAAAATATGTTCAAAATCTAAATTTTAACAACCTAAAATCGAACGAAAATAAGGTTTTTCAAAAATTACCTTGATTATGAATTTGGAAGAAATTATGATTTGTGAAGCACCGTTTGATGATATTGTGTAGGGCTTGATGAGTAGAAGAAAATCCCTCAAAGAAATCGT
Organism: Abelmoschus esculentus; assembly: GCA_035048815.1. Taxonomy (NCBI): domain Eukaryota; kingdom Viridiplantae; phylum Streptophyta; class Magnoliopsida; order Malvales; family Malvaceae; genus Abelmoschus; species Abelmoschus esculentus. The sequence continues at coordinate 10,115,730 of JAUCBN010000007.1, read as the reverse complement.
TTATTTTTGTGTTAAAACGGACGGATTTGAGAGGGTTTTAAAGGGGTGTCTAACTAGGTTTTTGTGTTCAAATTTGGGAAGAGTTATAATGTAATTAAAATTAGGTTTGGAATGATTTAAAGCAATCTGCGTCCTCGTGTATCGATACTGGTATCGAAACACCCTGTTTTGATGCTTGTACCGATACCCAGGTATCGAACCATGGTTCTATACCTGTTCTTCCCAAAAAATTCCCAGATAAACTGATGAACATGTATCGAAACAGATGTTAGCTATATTGATATCATTGAGTTGTGCTTTGCATTTTAGGCTTCTAAAAATACTAGAAATGAGTCTTTAAAGCCCCTAAAGTCATGCAAATGATGTTATGACATGATTAAGATGCATGAACAAGTTCATACTCCCCCTAGCAACATGCATAGAAGCAACAAGATGTAAACTAACAATAGCATGATTTTAATCAAGATTCAAGCAAATTGCATAAAAACAACACTTAAGAGTTTAAGATAGGCTAGTTAAACCTAGCTCTCTCCTAAGGGTCCAAAAGCGTTCTTTGTCCAAAGGTTTAGTAAAAATATCCGTCAATTGGTTTAAGGTGTCAACAAACTCTAAAATAATATCATTTTTAGACGCATGATCTCTAATAAAGTGGTGTCTAATTTCTATGTGTTTGGTTCTAGAGTGTTGAATGGGGTTCTTGGTAAGACATATGGCACTAGTATTGTCACACTTAAGAGGTATGGTTTCTACCTTAATGTCATAATCTAAGAGTTGTTGTTTCATCCATAACACTTGAGCACAACAACTCCCTAAGGATATTACTCCGCTTCGGTGGTACAAAAAGCTACACTATTTTGTTTCTTAGAAAACTAAGATATGAGCATACTACCTAGGAATTGATAAGTTCCGAAAGTATTTTTTCTATCTATCTTATAACCTCCATAATCCGCATCCAAATAAGTATGTAAATCAAAGGATGAGTCTTTAGGATACCAAAGACCTAAACAAGGTGTGTCTCTAAGGTATCTAAAAATTCTCTTAATGGTAACTAGGTGTGATTCTCTAGGGCTAGCTTGAAACCTAGAACACAAGCAAACATTAAACATGATATTCGGTCTACTTGCGGTAAGATAAAGCAAAGAACCTATCATGGATCTATACAATTTATAATCAACATACTTACCTCCTTCATCCTTGTCAAGCTTAGTAGATGAGCTCACAAGAGTGGCTTGAGGTTTCACATTCTCCAAGCCAAACTTTTTAAGCATATCCTTGATATATTTAGCTTGATTAATGAAGGTGTCATCATTCATTTGCTTAATTTGGGATCCTAAAAAGAATGAGAGTTCCCCCATCATGCTCATCTCGAATTCACCTTGCATTAGCTTAGAAAATTCTTGGCAATAACACTCGTTAGTAGATCCAAAAATAATATCATCAACATAAATTTGAACTACTAAGATGTCATTTTTAAACCTTTTTATGAAAAGTATAGTATTCACCTTCCCTTTTTCAAAACCTTTTTCAATTATAAATTTTGAAAGTCTTTCATACCAAGCTCTAGGAACTTGTTTCAAACCATAAAAAGTTTTAGTTAACTTAAAAACATGGTTTAGAAAATTTGGATCATCAAAACCCGGTGGTTGATCAACATACACTTCTTCATTTATAAAACCATTTAAAAAAGCACTTTTGACATCCATTTGAAAAAAACTTGAAATCATGATAACATGCAAATGCAAGTAGCATCCTAATGACTTCCATTCTAGCTACGGGTGCAAAGGTTTCATCGAAATCTATCCCATATTCTAGAGTATAACCTTGAGCAACTAATCTAGCTTTATGTCTCACAATGTTACCAATCTCATCTAGTTTATTTCTAAAAACCCATTTAGTTCATATAGTAGATTTATCACAAGGCCTATCAACTAATGCCCATACATTACTTTCAAATTGATTTAACTCTTCTTGCATAGTCAATATCCAAAAATCATCATCTAAACCTTCATTGATATTCTTAGGCTCTATGCATGAGATAAAAGCAATATGGTTCATTAATCTAAGAGAAGAACGAGTAGTTACTCCCTTGGATGGATCACGCAAGATTTTACCACTTTTGACATATTTGAACTCTCTTGAGTAGCTCACTTCCTTTTCTTCAAGCTTTACATTTCCTAAAGCTTCTATTGGAGGATCTTGTGTTTCCTCATTGGTTGGAACCTCATCCACCTTTGATGCTTGTCCATCATCAATGGTTTCAATGATTCCTGCATCATCACCATCACAAGAATCCTTCTTAGAAAGGAGGTTATCATCGAAAACCATATGTATAGACTCTTCTACAACTAAGGTTCTTTTGTTGAAAACATTATAAGCCTTTGAATTTAAAGAATAACCAAGAAAAATAACTTCATCAATTTTTACATCAAATTTACCCAAATTGTTTTTTCTATTGTTTAAAACAAAACACTTGCATCCAAAAGCATGAAAATAGCTAATGTTAGGCTTTTTAGATTTTAAAATCTCATAAGGAGTTTTCTTTAAAATATGCCTAATCATTACTCTATTAACAATATAACGTGAAGTGTTTGTGACTTCCGCCAAAAAATACTTAGGTAAATTATTTTCACAAAGTATAGTTCTAGTCATTTCCTCTAAAGTTCTATTTTTCCTCTCAACTACCCCATTTTGTTGAGGAGTGCGAGGAGTCGAAAAATTGTGGCTAATCCCATTTTCATTACAAAAATTCTCAAAACCTAAATTTTGAAATTCGGTTCCATGATCACTTCTAATATGAGAAATTCTTTGATCAAGATCATTTTGAGAAATATTTAAAAATATGATGAATTTTTCTAAGGCTTCATCTTTTGTACTTAAAAATAGAACCCAAGTGTATCTAAAGTAATCATCAACAATAACAAATGCATATGATTTTTCACCCAAGCTAGTAGTCCTAATAGGTCCAAAAAGGTCCATATGAATCAATTGTAATACTCTACTAGTTGAAACATCATTAATGGACTTAAAACAAAATCTCTTTTGTTTACCCTTAGCACATGCATCACAAATTTTGTCTAAAGAAAACTTAAGCTTGGGTAAACCTCTAACTAGATTTTGGGAGGCTAGTTTCTCTAAAACACTTATGCTAGCATGTCCTAGTTTTCTATGTCATAACCATGCATCATTTTCATCACTAACAACTAAGCATGCGTGAGAAAGATTAATGTCATCTAGATGCATCATATAAATATTTTTTATGCGATGACATATGAGCATTGTTCTATTTGATTCTATGTCTATTATTTTACAACCATGTTTATCAAAAGAGACATAGAAACCTTTATCACACAATTGACTAATGCTCAACAAATTATGCTTAAGACCATTTAACAAGCAAGACATTTTTAATTAAAATAGAGGAGTGATTACTGATAGAGCCAATACCCTCAATTTGACTTTTAAAGTTGTCACCAAAAGTCACTACTCTACCCTTTTTTGAGTTCTAACTCCTTAAATCGCCCCTTATCTCCGGTCATATGCCTTGAGCATTCACTATCAAGGTACCACATGTTTTAACTCGAAGCTTTGGCCTTGAAGTAATTTTCAACCTACAAACAAAGATTTAGTTTTTGACTTTTAGTACCCAAATCATTTTGGGTCCATGAGAGTTAGTCCCTAAAATCTTGGTTCCCTTAAGAATCCAAGAAGCAATGACATTCAAATTATTAGAAACAATGAGTTCCCTAGGAACCCAAACACTCATAATTTTTCTATATCTAAAATACCTTTGAAAATTTCTATATTGTGGTTTTGAAACCTCTTTTTCTCATGGTTGAGTTTTGAAGAGCTATATTTTTCAAAAATAGAACTACCAACCACTTTAATTTGTTCCTTAAGCTTATTCACCACTTTGTGGTGATTCTCACTCAAGCTAGAAATAAGATTGTTTAAATCAACATTTTCTTTTTGAAAGAATTTTAATTCATCATTCAAATCAACAATCTTTTCTTTAAAATCCAAAATAGTTTTTGTCAAAGAATCATTTTTTGTTTCTAAATTAGAAATAGTTTTCTTGCTTTTCAAAATTGATTCTTTGAATTTTAAAACCAACTAATCATAAACATCTTGCAATTTATCATCCGCATCATATAATTCATCATAAGAAAGATCATTGCAAGAGGGTTCAAAGGTTACCTTGGGCTCATCAAGAGCCATGAGACACAAGTTGGCCACTTTATTATCTTCATTAGATGATGATTCCTTGTCACTCCATGTAGCAATGTGAGCCTTTTGCTTCTTCTTGTTCTTATCGAAACCCTTTCTTTTGTATAGTGGGCAATCGGTCCTTATGTGATTGAGCTTCTTGCACTCATAGCAAATGATTTGATCTTTCTCCTCTTCTTTGCTCTTTGATTTGAAGTCCTTCTTTCGTTGGAATCTCTTATTCTTATTTGCCCTCATAAGCCTAGTGAATATTTTGGCTACCATAGTCAACTCTTCAAGTTCATCTTCTTCACTAGAGTCTATCTTTTCTTGTGACATTGAGGATTTAAGAGCAATCCCTTGCTTCTTCTTCTCAACCTCTCTTTTTTCAATCTTTACATCTTCCTTCTTTTTCTCTCTTCTTTTCTTCATGATCTCATGCGTAAGATGAGATCCTACAAGAGTATCAAGTTTGAGAGTCTTCAAATCTTTGGCTTTAATGATAACCGTTCTCTTGCTATCTTAAGACTCAAAAAGAGAGTAGATGAGATTTCAAACAAGTTTTTCTTCCGGAATGATCTCACTAAAACCCTTGAGACCATTGACAATCACCAAGAATCTATCGAACATCTTGGTGATGTCTTCATCCGGCTCTATCTTGAAATTTTCGTAGTTGAGATTTAGAAGACCTATCTTTGTCTCCTTGACATCATTTGTGCCCTCATAGATTGTCTCCAATGAGTCTCATACTTCTTTGGCACTTGTGCATAAAGACATCTTTGAGTAGATGTCGGGACCAAGTGAACAAAATAGTATATGAAGAGCTTTGTCGTTTGTGGACATCCATCTTCTCTCTTTATCGGTCGTCTCGTTTCTCTTCTTAGGCACTTGCCGATCTCTTTCTTGCTTCATAGGAATTGAGGGACCATCTTCGATTATACCCCAAAGAACATAATTATTTGAGCTGATGAATAACCTCATCCTATTCTTTCAACAGGGGTAGTTATCCCCATTGAAGAAGAGTGGCTTGGTGATGGAATGTGACTCGTTTCATGAACAGGAGGTGGAGGCCATTGTATTTGATTTGTAGATGTGATCAACATGCCTTGGATCTTCTTTGGTAGATGTGAATATCTTCAAAGATTAGGCTCTGATACCAATTGTTGAGTTGATCGATCTTAAAGTATGGTCAAGAGGGGTGAATTGACAATTAAAATTTTTGGTCGAAAAATTTTCGGTGAAAATATGAAATTAAAGGACAAACAATTTATAGTGGTTCAAGCTTCAGAACAAGCTCTACATCCACTACCTTAGCTCCCACCAAGGATTTTGAAACCAATTCACTAATTAAATTCACCTTTTTCTCGTTTCAAGGGATAACCGTTATAATTCGAATCAATTCTTCTACCCAAGAATTGATTCAACCTCACAATATGGAATAAAGAAAATAAAGGTAAAAAGTGATCTTTCACAAGATAAATGTTGCCCAAATTACAAACAATCTCTCCCCAAACTCAGATTACAAATGATCAAATTGAAATACAAAAGTTAGGAGGCTACGATTGACAATGAAGTGCTTTGAATTGAATTCGATAGCTTGGATGTTGCTTGAGGTTCAATAGTCCTTAATACTGTTAAAAATGCTTTATTTTATATCTTATCATTGATTTCTAACCGTTGTAGTTGTTGGGAATGTAAATAAGGCCGTTGAAACTTCATCTACCATTCATAAATGCACTCTGCAGCAGATGGTATCGAAACGTAGGCTACTTGCTTCGAAACAGACCAAAGTAGAAAGAGTCGTTGTGCATTTAATAGAGAGGATATCGATACATGCTTCGATACCTTTATGAAACTGTGATGTTGGGTATCGAACCATATTTCGGTGCAGGCTAACCACCAATTTAAAATTAACTGCCACCAACGGTTGACTCATTTAATGCTAAAATAGCCGTTGGAGATTAAGGGGTGTATCGATACTTGGAGTTAATTTTTAAAAAGATTTGAAAAAATATTTGATGTCTTTGAAATATTTCGATACCTGGTTCGAAACATATGATAGCAGTGGGGAAAAGGTATCGAACCCTGTTACGATACTTGTTCTTGATCTCAAGAACAAGCCTTTAAAAAACCAGGTGTATCGATACTTGTTCTTGGGGTATCGATACTCTCGTATAAAAAACACTTAGAATTTTATTTCAAGGTTCTTGGTTTGACTTTAAACACAAATATTTGACTTAAATACTTAAAATTTTATTACAAAATAATTCTTATAAATAATTGTTATATCAAAATCAAATTTAATTTCACATAAATTAATATAGGAATTTCACTTTTCAGTCTAGATTACTATTAAGATAAATAACTTATTTTAACAAATTAAAATCATAACCTAAAAGTGAAATTCAAGTATAAATTATATTTCAAAAGAAGTTTAAATTACACCTTAAAATAAATTCAGCTGGTAAAATACGTGTTCTCTTGTGTACCAAACAAATTGAATTGAGTGTCATCTTATTTTACTAGAATTATAGTAAAACCGACAAAATCATTTTACTATAAGATAATTTTAGTACGTAAAATATATATATATATATTAAAAAAATCACATATCATTATTAGGGGAAAAACATGAATTACATATAAATAATTATAAAAATAAAATAATATATGAATCTATTGGATATATAAAATGTTTAAAATTTCTATTACAAAAAATTATATTTTTTAAAATATATTTAAAAAAAATAAAAATCATATAACGTAACATTATACTATATACATTATAAAAAAATAAATCAAAATCTAAAGCATAACTATTTTTTATATTTTAAAATTTAATTTAATTAAATTATTTCCATAATTTTCTCTAGATAATAACGTATACATGAGTGCAAAATCAACTTTTGTGAACTCACGCCACGTAAACTATTTTTTAAAAATATATTTATTTTATATCCAACTGAAATAAAATACCGACAGACGTGTAATTGAAAAAAGAAAAAAAATGAATTCTGAAGATTTTGAGGCAAAGAAGAAGAATATCTCTCTTGTCTTGTCTTCCTCCAATCCTCAATCCTGCTTTATTTAGCTTTACTCTGCTCCTGTTTACTTTACTTGAATACTTCTTTTTCATTGTTTTCTCTCCAGTTTCAGCTGCCATTTTCCAGCTCTCTCCGTAGAGACGTTTCTTTTTGGAGCTTAAATCACTGAAATTACTTGGATTGAAAGAACAAAAGAGAAGCCAAATTGTTTCAAACGTAATCTCCTTTAAAGATCCCAGTGTTTGATTTCGCTTCAACTCTTTTCTTTCTTTGTTTTTCTTTTCATGCATTCATCCAACTAATTTATCTATTCTATACTTCTTTGGATTCGTTTTTTTCTTTCCCTTTTGTTCAAGATACCTCTGTTTGGATTCCAGGAAAATGGGGTTGACTTCTGGGATTTTTATGGGGATGGTTTTCGGGATTTCGTTGATGGCTGGTTGGCGTCGTATGATGTGTCACCGAAGCAGTAAGAGAATCGCAAAGGTATCATTTTTTCCCCACTATTTTTCCTTTTAAGTTTTCAATCTGTTTAGATTTCCTTGATTATTTGATCAAATTTCCTTAACATTGCTAGTTCTACTGATTTATGAAACGAATTAAAGAGAATTCTGAACTTGTAGTTGAGTGAGTAAATTCATTGGAATATTCGTTGTATTTAATTAAACAACCTCTCCTTGCTCGTTCTACTGATTTTTGAAGTTTATTTTGGATATCTTTGAATTAATTAAATGTTTTATCTAGTGGGACGGTTATAAGAAATTAATTGAGCATTTTGGGGTGTGTTCATGTTTGGTATGAGATGAGGTGGGGAAGGTGGTCGGAGCTCCCGTAGAGAAGGAGGAGAAGAAGTTCAGATAGCACCGGAGTTAGTTCTCCGGGTTGTGTTTCAATGCTCAAGTTGATAAAGGTAGTGCGAGAAAGGAAAGGAATGACATAACCGAGGAGAGAAAGTATACCTCTGGTTAGCCAAAATGAGTCATTTATAGCATCATGCGTCTCTCTTTTGTTGAGAGTCGGTGAACACCTAATTATAGGTATGGGTGATCCGGTCCCGTCACTCCCGTGGTCCTAGATGCAGTAGGCGAGTTGACCTCTGGGAGTGGGAGCTAATAGATCATCTCCTGACCTTCTAAAACATGGTCATGGCTACTGGACGGTGCTTGGGTAAGTTGGCCCGTGAATAATCTAGGCCCAATGGATCCAACAAGTTCGTTTTACAGTATATTTTTCTTTGCTAATTGTACTATGTCTCACCGTCGTGTCTTTTAGTTTGATGCAAAAATGTTGAAGGAGGATATGTCCCTCGCTTTGTTAGCCAGTTGATGAATCTACGTTTTAGTTTGTCTTCTCAGCATGTTCACTAGGGAAATCTGATCTTATGACTTAGCTTCTAAATTTTTGATGAATGGATCTGTATGAATGCTAACTAATTGTGTCATTTGTCACCTTTGACAGGCAGCTGATATAAAAGTTCTTGGGACTCTCACTAGAGATGATTTGAAGAAAATTTGTGGTGATAATTATCCTGAGTGGATATCTTTTCCTGTTTATGAACAGGTTGGTTTAATGGTGTCAAATCGATTACAATTCTTGGAAATATTCTTTTAGCCTACTGTTATTCGACTTGATTCACCGTTAAAAGTGAAAACTCTTCTTCGTGTGTTTGAGAGAGTTGGATTTATTTTCTAATCACATTTATTACCTAAAATATGCATCTTCTATTGCGTGTTAGCCTGTTAGGTATAGAATACAGGTACTTTCATTTTGCAATCAAGATTTTATGCAGTATAGTTGCTTACAATTATACTATGATTTCCCCTTTTAGGTGAAATGGTTGAACAAGCAATTGAGCAAATTGTGGCCTTTTGTTGCGGAGGTAAGCTACTTGTTCTTTTCATACTTGCATTTGTACCCGAGAGAGATTATGCCAGTAAGAGCTAAAGAAACTTAGCAGTGCGACTTTTGTGTAACTGAGGTTTTGCACTAGGAAAAATTCTAGTTTGTTAAATGTGATGTTTTCAGGCAACATCGGTGGTGATCAAAGAGTCCGTTGAACCACTCTTGGAAGAATACCGGCCTCCTGGTATTACTTCACTGAAGTTCAGTAAATTGTCTCTCGGTACTGTGGCGCCCAAGATTGAAGGTATGACTTGATCGGTACTGTCCACCTTGATGAATGACTTTCGAGTTGCGTGTAGACATATTTTACAAGCTCAGCTTGTTATGTCTATGGGGACTAACGGTGCATCCTCGACTCATGCAATGCAGGTATTCGTGTTCAGAACCTAAAGAAAGGTCAAATCACGATGGATATTGATCTTCGGTGGGGAGGTGATCCAAGTATAATTTTAGCTGTTGAAGCTGCACTTGTTGCTTCAATACCAATTCAGGTCAGTGCTTTGGCAGCCTTTCAAACTTTTTCATCTATATTAACTGCAACTGTAATTATGTTTCAACACTGTACAATGCCTTACTGTTTTTCCCTTCATAAGATTCAATTCTTACTAGCTGAGATTTTTGGTTCACTATTAACGTGCTGCTTCATGATGCAGCTGAAAAATCTTCAAGTTTTCACCGTGGTCCGTGTCATCTTCCAACTTGCTGAAGAGATACCTTGTATTTCTGCCGTAGTCGTTGCTCTCCTTGCTGAGGTATCGTCAGAGTAATTTATTAATTGCTGCAAATGCAATGGGGGTTATATAGGTTGTTTAATGACCTACCTGCATTCTCACATTTAATATATATATTTCTTTATATATTAATTCCGAAGAATGTGAAATAGCAAGTCGTTTATAGTCGTTAACAAATCTACCCTTCTCTAATTATTTTGAAATCACTGATTCCTTTTCTAAATTCAATCAGCCAAAGCCTAGAATTGATTACACTCTGAAGGCTGTTGGTGGAAGCTTAACAGGGGTTCCCGGACTTTCAGATATGATTGATGTAAGTTTTATCGGTATATATTCACATGTTTCAAGTAATTTTATGTTCATAGATACAGCTAATTAAGATGGTAGGTTGTTCCAATTTTATCATATTTTGTAGGATACTGTGAATTCAATTGTCACGGACATGCTTCAGTGGCCGCACAGAATTGTTGTTCCGATTGGTGGTATACCAGTCGATATAAGGTAAATCCGAAACGTTGGTTCTCTACTATTTCTCCATTTGGAATGTTAAAATTATTTGGTTTGAGTTTCCGGGATATATTGGAATGTTGCACGAATCACTTTTTTTTTCTTATGCAGTGAACTCGAGCTTAAACCAGAGGGAAAGCTGACGGTTACAGTAGACAAAGCTAACGATTTAAAGAACATGGAAATGATCGGAAAATCTGATCCGTATGTTGTTGTGCACATTCGACCTCTCTTCAAGGTTAAAACGAAAGTCATCGAGAACAGCCTGCATCCTGTTTGGGATGAAACATTTGAGTTGATTGTGGAAGATAGAGAGACACAAGAACTCACTGTAGAGGTTCAGAGCCGATTTCTGTATTCCTTCTAAAACCCTTGTGTCCGACCCGTGTTTTGAACAACTTAGAAAAAATTGAGTAAAATTGTGTCAGATGTATACCTGTTTTTGAAACTCATACTCAAGTTTAAGTAACATAGATGTACATACCCATTACATTTGGTTTACGTGGTATTTGCTGTGGCTTCAAACAGGTTTTCGACCAGGACATCGGACAAGACAAGAGATTGGGAATTGCAAAGATCCGTTTGATCGAACTGGAACCAGAGACACCAAAGGAGGTTAATCTGAACCTTCTGTCTTCGCTCGATACTCTTAAAGTAAAAGATAACAAGGACAGGGGAAGTTGTACCATTAAGGTAGACATTTTGTTTTAGAATTACCTATCTTGCTCCATTTCTTTTCTTCTTGAACCTGAAACTTGAAACCGACACTCGCATCCGAGCTCGAGTAACATGGTTTAAATCTATTTATACCCTCCTTTTGTTTCTAGTTTTATCTGTTTGTGTGTGTGTTTCAGGATTAATATAGTCTCAACTTTATTATACTTTCAGCTTTTATACCACTTATTTAGCAAGGAAGAACAGTTGGCTGCTTTGGAAGAAGAGAAAAGGATCCTAGAAGAAAGAAAGAGGTTAAAAGAAGCTGGAGTTATTGGCAGCACGATGGATGCACTCGACGGAGCGGTTTCGCTGGTTGGATCCGGTGTTGGTATGGTGGGTACCGGTATCGGAACCGGAGTTGGACTTGTAGGAAGTGGTGTTGGTGCTGGAGTTGGGATTGTCGAGAGTGGCCTTGGAGCCGTTGGTAGCGGACTGAGCAAAGCAGGAAAGTTCATGGGGAAAACCATAACAGGAGGTTCCAGCAAAACAAGCAAAACCACCGCTCCGGTCGATAGCATAGAAGAAACAAATGGTGCTAAGCCCCATTAACTCATAGGCCAAGAACTACGAGATCGGCCCTTCCTTTCCAGGCTGACGGAGGGATCGCACCGATCAAGCAAGTTTGTAGTAATGTAGTAATTAAATACAACAAGATCTGCTTGTCTTTATATTCTCTGTTTCTGTTCTGATAGTTTGGAGTTTGATTTGACAAACATTGTTCATTATGTTGAATATGAGAATTTATCTGGGATTGATTGATCATACTATCATAGACTTGTCCAAGTGTGAAGTTTGTAGGAAATTAGAAAGTAGTCTATCTATTTTAATTTATTATTATTCTACTGTACCAAAATTGAGAAGTTATTCGAGTTGTTGGTTTTATTGCATAAGTCTTCGTTCGATTTATGATTAACTAATAAATTAGTTAAGCATTGTGAAAGATGGTATTTTGAATTATATTTAAGTTAAAGTTATTGTGATTATCTAACATTAAAAATAAAAACCAGTACAAGTGGGTCCTTTGAATTTGATTCCAAAGATTAAACGACAAGACCAAATTGTCTTGTTGTTTTGAACCCCATCTTCTCCATCCAAAACTATATACTCCCATGTGGTAGCTTTTCTTTTCTGATTAGAATGTGGCCCTTCTTTTTCCCCAATTGTTTCCCTCCAAACATGTTTTTTTCTCGGAATATCCCGATCTGGGTATTTCTTACCTTTTTCTCTTTACTGACAGACAACAGAACAAAATCCGAGACAATTAGGGGGAAAAGAACATGTTTGGTGATTCGGGCATGAATCTGATCACAACGGTGATTGTTTTTCGGAATGAGTGCCACATTCATCGTGTTCATTTGTACGAGGATGATTCGTCGGAGGATCAGAGATTTCCGGACCAGACATCTCATGTTCCAGGCCGAGTAGAGGTTAAATCAATGACCGATGTAAATATATCTTAAAATAGACATGTGTTTATTTTAAGGGTAGTTCTAGGGAAAGCCCTTAAAAAAAAGCCTAAAAGAAGCCTAAACTTGTTTACCCGGTCACATTGTGCACATAAAACTATATACATAATTTCTTACAAAAACTGTAAGAAAAACGGTACAAACATCAAAAATAGTAAGGATTTGTGTTTGTACACAATTTCTTACAAAGCATACACAACGGCTTACGAAAATCGTAAGAAAAAAGGTATGTACACAAATCCTTACCACTTCAAAACCATGAGTTCAAGGAATTTTTCAAGGGTAAGGATTTGTGTACATACACAATTTTCTACAAGAATACATAATATGGCACGAAAAAGGTAAGAATTTGTGTTTGTACACAAATCCTTACAAAGTATACACAACGGCTTACGAAAACCGTAAGAAAAAAGGTATGTACACAAATCCTTACCACTTCAAAACCATGAGTTCAAGGAATTTTTCAAGGGTAAGGATTTGTGTACATACACAATTTCCTACAAGAATACACAATATGGCATGAAAACGGTAAGGATTTATGTTTGCACACAAATCCTTACAAATTATACACAACGACTTACGAAAAACGTAAGAAAAAAGGTATGTACACAAATCCTTACGACTTCAAAACCATGAGCTCAAGGAGGCTTCTAAGGGTAAGGATTTGTGTACATACACAATTTCCTACAAGAATACACAATATGCCACCCAAACGGTAAGGATTTGTGTTTGTACACAAATCCTTACAAAGTATACACAACGACTTACGAAAACCGTAAGAAAAAAAGGTATGTACACAAATCCTTACCACTTCAAAAACATGAGCTCAAGGAGACTTCTAAGGGTAAGGATTTGTGTACATACACAATTTCCTACAAGAATACACAATATGCCACCCAAATGGTAAGGATTTGTGTTTGTACACAAATCCTTACAAAGTATACACAACGGCTTACAAAAACCGTAAGAAAAAAGGTATGTACACAAATCCTTACGACTTCAAAACCATGAGCTCAAGGAGGCTTTCAAAGGTAAGGATTTGTGTACATACACACTTTCCTACAAGAATACACAATATGATACGAAAAAGGTAAGGATTTGTGTTTGTACACAAATCCTTACAAAGTATACACAACGGCTTACGAAAACCGTAAGAAAAAAGGTATGTACACAAATCCTTACCACTTCAAAACCATGAGTTCAAGGAATTTTCCAAGGGTAAGGATTTGTGTACATACACAATTTCCTACAAGAATACACAATATGACACGAAAAAGGTAAGGATTTGTGTTTGTACACAAATCCTTACAAAGTATACACAACGGCTTACGAAAACCGTAAGAAAAAAGATATGTAAACAAATCCTTACCACTTCAAAATCATGAGCTCGAGGAGGCTTTCAAAGGTAAGGATTTGTGTACATACACACTTTCCTATAAGAATACACAATATGACACAAAAAGGTAAGGATTTGTGTTTGTACACAAATCCTTACAAAGTATACACAACGGCTTACGAAAACCGTAAGAAAAAAGGTATGTACACAAATCCTTACCACTTCAAAACCATGAGTTCAAGGAATTTTCCAAGGGTAAGGATTTGTGTACATACACAATTTCCTACAAGAATACACAATATGGCACGAAAAAGGTAAGGATTTGTGTTTGTACACAAATCCTTACAAAGTATACACAACGGCTTACGAAAACCGTAAGAAAAAAGGTATGTACACAAATCCTTACCACTTCAAAATCATGAGCTCGAGGAGGCTTTCAAAGGTAAGGATTTGTGTACATACACAATTTCCTACAAGAATACACAATATGGCACAAAAAATGTAAGGATTTGTGTTTACGAAAACCGTAAGAAAAAAGGTATGTACACAAATCCTTACCACTTCAAAACCATGAGCTCAAGGAGGCATCCAAGGGTAAGGATTTGTGTACATACACAATTTCCTACAAGAATACACAATATGCCACCCAAATGGTAAGGATTTATGTTTGTACACAATTTCTTACAAAGTATACACAACGGCTTACGAAAATCGTAGTAAATTGTGTATGTACACAAATCCTTACCTTTGGATGACTCCTTTAGCTCATGGTGAGAAGTTGTAAGAAATTATGTACATACCTTTTTCCTTACGATTTTTGTAGGTCATTGTGTATACTTTGTAAGGAATTGTGTATAATATTTATTTGTATATTTTTTATTTGAATATTTTTTATTCGAATATTTTTATTATTATACGAATATTTTTATTCGAATATTTTTATTCAAGTATTTTTATTTGAATAGTTATTATATTAATATTTTTATTCGTATATTTTTTATTCAAATATTTTTATTCAAAGTATTTTTATTCGTATACTTTTTATCGAATATTTTTATTCGAATATTTATTATATGAATATTTTGATTCGAATATTTATTATATGAATATCTTTATTTGAATATTTTTATTCAAAAATTTTTATTCGAATATTTATTATACGAATATTTTTATTTGTATATTTTTTATTCGAATATTTTTATTCCAATATTTATTATATGAATATTTTTATTCAAATATTTATTATACGAATATTTTTATTCAAATATTTTCTATTCAAATATTTTTATTCGAATATTTATTATACGAATATTTATCATACGAATATTTTTATTTGTATATTTTTTATTCGAATATTTTTATTTCAATATTTATTATATGGATATTTTTATTCGAATATTTATTATACGAATATTTTTATTCGAATATTTTCTATTTGAATATTTTTATTCAAATATTTATTATACGCATATTTTTATTCTAATATTTATTATAAGAATACTTTTATTTGAATATTTAGTATACAGATATTTTTATTCGTATATTTTTTATTCGAATATTTTTATTCGAGTATTTTTATTCAAATATTTATCATATGACTATTTTTATTCCAATATCTTTTTATGCGAATATTTTTATTCGTATATATTTTATTCGAATCTTTTGATTTGAATATTTTATTCAAATATTTATTATTCAAATATTTTTATGTGAATATTTATTATATGAATATTTTTATTCGAATATTTATTTTATAAATATTTTTATTTGAATATTTATTGTATAAATATTTTTATTCGTATATTTTTTATTCGAATATATAAAAATAAATTAAATAACTATTATTTATATATAAAAGAAAACTAGTTTAAATTGGAACCGGCTGGTAGCCGGTTCCCCATACCCCTCTATTAGAGGGGCTCTTTTTAGGCTCACTTTAAGTGAGCTTTTTCTAGCCCCTCCCTTATTTTAAACTTTATGTATTTAAATTTTTTTATAATTTTTAAAATTTTGTCTTTTCTTAAAAATATTTATAGATGTGACACTGAATTGGTCAAATAACGTGTCCCCGACCGGCAGCGTTCAACGGAGCAATGAAAGTAAAAGGTTAAAAAATACTATGTTCTACAAAGGTCAATGCAAGTTGAATTGAATGGCAGCTACAATTCCCACTGCCCACATACTCCCCCGATCTTTTAATTTAGATCCGCCGAATTCAATGAAAAACATCCTAAAAATAAAAAAATCATCCTTTAACTTTGTACATTTGATCAGACTGGTCCTTGATTTCCCCTTTCAAAGTAGACTTTAATGTTTCGAACCGTGACACAAGTTTGTTTATTGAAAATCAAGATAAGTATTTAGTTAGATAAAAACTCAATTCATATAATAAATTGAACACTGAAATCAATGATATTTTTCAACAATAATATAAAATCGACCATAAGTACCAAATTGAACCTAAAGAGAAATTTAGATACAAATTGTAGAATTTACCCTATTTTAAAATTTTAATATCCAAGTCCTTTAATTATTTTTTTGAAGGACCCGATCCTTTAATTAATTACACTGAAGAAAAGGGACTAGGAAAAGAAATGTCCGGATTCTTAGGTGCGATCTCTGAAAATCCCATCTTTCTACTTTCCCAGATTCTCTGATTCTCAAACTCACTTCGAACACTTCCATTCCTCTTTCAGCAACAAAACCCAAAGCAAATCTTCGATGAACCATTGAAATTCAATCTCATAGATCCAACAAACCATGGGTCACTTGAATCTACCACCGTCCAAGCGAAACCCACGCCAATGGAAGCTTCTCGACATCGTTACCACCCTGTTCTTCGCCTTGGTACTCTTGTTCTTCTTGTTAGTCTTCACCCCTCTCGGCGATTCCATGGCCGCCTCAGGAAGACAAGCTCTGTTAGTTTCTACCTCGGATCCGAAGCAACGGCACCGTTTGGTGGCGCTGTTGGAGCAAGGCCACCATCTTCAGCCCATCGAAGCTTGTCCTGTTGATTCTGTCGATCATATGCCGTGTGAGGATCCCAGGCGGAACAGTCAGCTGAGCAGGGAGATGAATTTTTATAGAGAAAGGCATTGTCCTTTGCCGGATGAAATGTCTCTTTGCTTGATCCCTCCTCCGCTTGGGTATAAGATTCCTGTTCAGTGGCCTGAGAGCTTGCACAAGGTATTTATTTCTTTCAAGAAATTGTGGGTTTTGCTGGGTTTTCATTAGAGATTATTGAACACAAATATCTGATGTGAAATTTCCTTGGGGATGAACTCTTGTATGAATGTTTGAAACATCACTTTAATGGATCAGTTATTGAAAATACGTACATGATGTGCGTGTGTGTATTTTGGTATATTGTAATATAAATCTGTAGAGCGTATTCGTATATTTATGATTTTATATGTTAAAATTAATAAAAAAAAATTACACCAAGCATTATAATGGGTAAAATGGTTATTTTAAAAGTTGGCCGACCGGTCGACAGACCACCGGAGCAACATTTTAACCAAAAGTGTCTTGCTCCACCCCTGCATTCATTTCTGTTAAAGGAACTTGCCCGTTAGACTGAATCCGTGACGAAATCCATGAATCTGTTTACTGTTTAGTTATTGTCATCCCTTAAATTGCTCCCTTGTTGCTACTACCACAATATATGTTTTTAAAGGAATTCCATTAGAGATCATTAAATGCAAAATCTATAAAATTGATCCTTTGTTGTTTCATTGAAATTTGAAAGTATCATAACTTATTATTGTTTTAGAAATGGAAGTAAATTGTCAGTGTTACTTAAAACATTTCTATTTGTTTAATGTTTAGATATGGCATTCCAATATGCCACACAACAAAATTGCTGATAGGAAAGGTCACCAAGGATGGATGAAAGAGCAAGGCCCTTATTTTATTTTCCCCGGCGGTGGAACAATGTTCCCTGACGGAGCTGCACCATATATAGAGAAACTTGGACAATACATTCCTATAACCGGTGGATCAATTAGGACGGCTCTCGATATGGGCTGCGGGGTAAGTTGATACCATGTTAATACTTAAGTTTGTATTATATGCATATCATACTCATTATTCCTTTTGCAGGTTGCAAGTTTTGGGGGTTCGTTGTTACCGGAAGGCATTTTGACACTCTCCTTTGCTCCAAGAGATTCACACAAAGCACAGATACAATTTGCTTTGGAAAGAGGGGTACCGGCCTTTGTTCTAATGCTTGGCACTCGCAGACTTCCATTTCCTGCTTTTGCATTCGACTTCATTCATTGCTCTCGGTGCCTGATCCCTTTTACAGCTTATAGTAGGTTTTTTAGTCTGTAGAGTGTTTTCTTATTTTATATTCTGCCTCTTTTCTTCAGTCTTGATGTGAAGGAATATGGCTTTTGTAGATGCAACGTATTTCATTGAAGTGGATCGGTTGCTTCGTCCCGGTGGATATTTGGTCATCTCCGGACCCCCTGTGCAGTGGCCTAAGCAAGACAAGGAGTGGGCAGACCTCCAGGCGGTGGCAAGAGCATTGTGTTATGACCTTATTGCTGTGGATGGAAATACAGTCATTTGGAAAAAGCCTGAGTCATGTGTACCAAACCAAAATGAATTTGGTATTGAACTATGTGATGAATCAAATGACCCAAGTTATGCATGGTAACTGTCACAGAGATCCTTAGTTTCGAGTCAAAATTCTAATAGTATTTCCCTATTATCCTCAGAAAATTCCATCAATAATTTGACAATTTTCCTCCTAATTTAGCTGCACGTTGACTAGTTTCTGGATTCTGTTTCCAACTTCTAATATTTAGTTTAGTCATTGTTTCTAGAGAAGAAATATAGTATTGTTCTAAATTTCTCTTCTTTTTTTGTTTATAGGTACTTTAAATTAAAAAAGTGTGTGACAAAATCATCTTCTGTGGATGGAGAATATGCTGTTGGGACAATTTCCAAGTGGCCTGACAGGCTCATAACAGCTCCTTCAAGGGCCCTGGTCATGAGAAACGGGATTGATTTATTCAATGCAGATACAAGGCGGTGGGCAAGGAGAGTTGCCTATTATAAGAATAATTTGAATTTGAAGCTAGGGACTTCTGCAGTACGTAATGTCATGGACATGAATGCTTTCTTTGGAGGGTTTGCAGCAGCACTCAAATCTGATCCTGTTTGGGTGATGAATGTTGTACCTGCTAGGAAGCCATTAACTCTCGATGTTATATATGACAGAGGCCTTATTGGAGTATACCATGATTGGTGAGTTGCCATGTCATTCTAGCCTAATTTACTGGAAATGTTTAACAATTGTGACTTGTAAAAGCCTGTGGACACCTAATTTGAAAGCGACTATATATGAAGGATGAAATACCTCTGTTTTGGTAATCGAACCTGGAAGCTGATCATTTCTAAAAGTTTCCTGCCTGTTCTATAAACTAGACTATAATATAGTCTCGAGTCTTAATTTTCTATGATAAACTTCTACATGGAAATACCGTGTTTATTCCTTTCTGCTAAAACCAAACCTCTTATCTTTTATTTTGTTGATTGAACCTCCCTTGGAAAACTATACTAGCATAGGGTTTAGGTAATGTAGTTAAATGAGTGATCAGGAGTGTTTTAACTTTCAAACTAGATCCCTGGTTAACTGTATCCTCGAATCATTGCTATGGTTTGCTTGACTTCTGGATTTCTTGGTTCTTTACTTGTGATGGTTGGATGCATAATGATCTTATATGGAAACTCTCTCTGGTTAACTAATCTTGATTGTTGCTTGCAGGTGTGAGCCTTTCTCGACATACCCCCGTTCCTATGATTTCATCCATGTAGCTGGCATTGAATCACTAATCAAGCTCCCAGGTTCAAGCAAGAGCAGGTAGATATAGCTTAAAGCGTTAACTTCATCCTTCATATCCATCTTTGGTTTTTCTTGAATTCACTTAGCGTGAGTGTGAGCAGCACAAGTTTACTCTTTCTGTACCTCTTATTGTCAACTCTAATGTTCATGCAGGTGTAATCTCGTGGATCTAATGGTGGAGATAGATCGGATGCTGCGTCCAGAAGGAACAGTTGTGATTAGAGATTCCCCTGAAGTAATTGAGAAAGTGGCTCGCATGGCTCATGCAATGAGGTGGACAGCTACCATAAACGACAAGGAACCCGAATCACATGGAACAGAGAACATTCTGGTCGCAGCCAAAACCTTTTGGCAGCTTCCTTCATCAGCCTCGTAAGACGGCCTCTGTTCTTCCGTCTATAGCTTTTTCTCCCTGTTTCGTTTCGTTTCTACTACAATTTGAAGCCAAGTTGTCTTCTCCTTGCATCAAAAAGGTGCGGTCTTCTTTCTAGTTCCTTATTTGTTTTGTTTTAATATCAAGAAACTGTAGATGTAGAATATAAGAATCAAAAGACTGCAACTTCATTGTTGTACACACATGGATTGCAGTTCGATTGTAATTTCTTGCCATAGATTGTTACCAACTCGGCACTGCTCTGAAATTACCATTGTGATCCTTTTGTGTGTGGTTTGATTAGTTATCGGGGTAGTGGTAGCGATGAAAATTATAGCTACCGGTAGGTGTATATGCATGGTGTTTCATTTTTTTTATTGTATTGGTGGTGCAAGTATAAACACAATACAAATTATTATATCTATCAACCCTTAAGACCCGAAAGATTATATCATAGACCTGGCTCATCACGTCAGCTGTAGTCCCTAACCAATGAAAATCACTCATTTCACCAATAATTATTAGTGTCATTAATATAATTTTTAAAAAATATATTTTTAAATAACATAGAAAAATTAATAAATATTCATTGGTTGAAAAAATGACTTAAAAACATATTTATTATTATAATATTATTTTTAATTATATTTTATTTTGTCCGTACCTATCAATGTCTTGAAAATATATTTTGTCCGTACTTATCATATTTAGCAATCATATTTTTAATTATATTATATTTTATTGTTCCCCCAACAGCTTTCGCAAGGTTATATACGCAATCATATTTTCTGAACGGGGTACATGTTGAATCAATGAATTTATTACTATTATAATAGTATTTTCTAATTATATTTTATTTTAATTATTTAATAATATTTTTTTTATTAATAAAAATAAATATCAAACATTTTATTTTTATTTTTAAAATAAATTCAATTTTTCATTAATCAAACATTTTTCTAATTTAAATCGACCTACTAAAGATTTTCTTGTGGGGAAAACATGGGATACTAAAGATCTTTTATGAGATGCATCGCAGGTAGTTTTTGTTTATCATTTTATGCTTATGGGACAACTCGGAAGGGTGCATTTTATAATTTTTTTAATACAATTATTGATATTTATTAATTGATTAATTTAAATTAAATATTATAAAAATATTATAACATATATAAAATTTAATAATCGATTATTATTCGTTGGTTTATATTTTAAAAAATAATGAATGAGATACTTGATTAATTTCATTAATTCTCATTTAAAAAGGTCAAATGATGGTCAAAGCTCCCCCGGATATTTCGGGAGGAACATATCCCTTTCTCAAAAGTCAAAATCCTCCATATATCTCCGTAAATACCACATTCTAAAAAGGAAATTTTAGTCCAACCACAATGTAAATATCAATTATCGACCGTTAGATCCTTCAATAATGAAGAAGACATATTGGATTTCCTGTTTGACTGGAAGTACAAATTGGCTCTGATCCAACTTTGACCAAAATAGCTTTTATGCAAGACAAAGGGAAAAAATACTGCGGGAGATTTTTTTTCATTTACGTTGTATTTGATACAGAGAAAGAGAGAACAAAGGAGAATTTGAAGATATATTTTTAAAGAATTTATGTATATTTTGAATGTTGTTGTCACAATTAGAGGTCGAAGAGCGGGAAAAACAGCACCTGAAATTCAAAACTATGAGAAACGGTACCGTTTTGTTAATGAAGAAACAGACAAGGGACCAGGGAAAGAAAAACCAACCTGTCTGAAGCAAGGACCATGAAAGTTGGCAAAGGCTGAGCTGGAGGACAACAGTTGGCATGACCGTTGCTGAAGGAAGGGAAATCCTGACACGTGTGAATGAATAAAACAGTGTCCTTGGAATAGTATAAGAGTTTAGCAAACAAAGGAAAAACTTAGCTGATCATTGATGTAAAAACTCTATTTTTCCTTCTTAAATCTATATACCTTTCTCTCCTGCAACCCTTATTTCTGCAACTTTTCTATTTCTCTATTTGAGTTGTGACAATTGGTATCCAGAGCCATTAAAGATCCCTCAAACTGGGAAAAGTTAAAAGTCAATCGAAAATGGCTGACTCCAGTGACCTTGCGAGCATTCAAAAAGCTTTAACAGCCATTCAAGATAGGCTGGTGAGCTTGGAGGATGAAGAAAAGGTTCCTAAATGGTGGACTAAACTACAGGACTCGTCTACAGCAAAGATAACCATTCTGGAGAAAAGGATGGACACTACTCAAGGGTACCTAGAACAAATTCTAGCAGCTGTGCGAGGAAAAGAAGGAGATCTTAGTCCAGGAACTACAGATAAGCCTACAAATGGTGGTAAATGGCAGGCAGGAACCAGTGACAAGGCTCCTACAGTGGTGACCATTTTGGACGATAAAGAAAGATACTCTTACAGGCCAAATGAACCAGGATTGTTGGCCCCCAAACCAACTCACACAACCTTGCCCCAGATGAAACTTAAAATGAAAATGGATGAATCCCTTAAAGAGGAAGGGTTCCAGACAGACAGAAACATCTACCATGGCCATGGGAAATAACAGAGGTATTACCTTTAGACCCAAACTGAAATTATCAATGTTTGGTGGCACAAATCCAAGAGGATGGATTAAGAAATGCCAAAAGTATTTCACACTTTTGAGCATCCCAGAAGAGCAGAAAATGGATCTGGTTTCTATGCACCTGGAGGGAAAAGCAGAGGTTTGGTTCGATGGATACATATTACAGAAGCACAGGATAACCTGGCTTGAGTTTACAGCTGACTTGTGTCATAGGTTTACAGATAGAACTTATGCTGATGTGGTGGAAGAATTCAACAAACTGAGTCAAAGATCAACAGTGGAGGAATACCAGTGCAGGTTTGAAGAGCTTAAACCTTATGTCATTTTACAAAATCCCTACCTAGATGAACCATATTTTGTTTCAAGTTTTCTGAGTGGCTTAAAGGAGGAACTTAGGCACAGGGTGAAGGTTCATCAGCCTAAAGAATTGAATGAAGCTTACAGAATAGCTAAGCTACATGAACTGACAATGGAAATTGAAGCAAGGAAGAATAAGCCAAAAATGCTTACCTATAACACTCAGCTCTCAAACACCAAACAGTGGTCACCAGCTACCAGCACACCCCAAAAGAACATCCCACAAACCACCACCAAGCAAACCTTGATTGAGTACAGGCGTGCCAACAACCTCTGCTTCAAATGTGGGGATAAATTCACCCCAGGCCACCAATGCAAGGCTAAGCAGCTCAATATGATGGAGGAAGATGATGAAATAGATGAACCTGAAGAACAAAAAGAAGATCAGATAGAAGAAAATGAAGTTAACAAAAATGAGGACTTAGAGATATCTATCAATGCCCTGACAGACAGTGTGGGCCACAGCACCTTGAGAATCCAAGGATCCATCCGAGGAAGACCAGTGAGCATATTGATTGATAGTGAAAGCACTCATAGCTTCATCAATTCAGGATGGGCTAAAGAAGGGGTAGAAGTTATACCAACTAATCCCTTAGTGATCACAGTAGCAAATGGTGAAAAATTGTACAGCAGTGCAAAGGCAAAGCAACTCAAATGGAAGATGCAGGGGCACCAATTTGAGCATGACTTTAGAGTACTACTAATAGGAGGCAGTGATATAGTCCTAGGAGTGGACTGGATGAGAAGATATAGTCTAATTAGCATGGACTTTCAACAGATGACATTGAAATTTTTAAAAGATGGCCAGGAAATTACTTTGAAGGGTGGTCAGAAGCAAGCTACACTAAAAGTCATTTCTGGGGACAAATTACAAAAAATGACAGTGAAGGATGCTGAGATATGTGGAGAAATGTACCTGTTGAGTAGCATGAAAGCAGATTATGCTGTAGAACCTCAATTGCAACCAATTTTAGATAAGTTTTCAGAAGTTTTTCAAGAACCAAAAGGGATGCCACCTCCTAGAGATCATGATCATGCCATAATTCTAAAAGAAGGGGCTCAACCAGTAAACTTGAGACCTTATAGATTTCCTCACTTACAAAAAATAGAAGTAGAAAGACAGATATCAGAAATGCTTGTTGCATCAATTATCAAAACAAGTAAGAGCCCATTTGCATCCCCTTGCCTACTTGTAAAGAAAAAAGATGGATCTTGGAGACTATGTGTTGACTACAGAAGACTGAATTCCTTAACTGTGAGGAATCAATTTCTTATTCCTATAGTTGAGGATCTACTAGATGAGCTAGCAGGGGCAAATTTTTTTTCCAAGTTAGACCTCAGGTCAGGTTATTGGAAAATAAGGGTCAAAGAAGAAGACATTGAGAAGATAGCTTTTAGAACCCACCATGGCCACAATGAGTTCAGGGTGATGCCATTTGGATTAACAAATGCACCAGCAACCTTTCAATCATTGATGAACTCCCTGTTTGGACCTTATTTAAGAAGGTTTGTTCTTGTCTTCTTTGATGACATTTTAGTTTACAGCAAGTGTTTAGCTGACCATGTTTCACACCTAGAAACAGTTTTACATATCCTGAAAGCTAACCACTTATTTGCCAAGAAGAGCAAATGTTTTTTTGGTCAACAACAGGTTGAATACTTGGGGCATATAATTTCTAAAGAGGGAGTAGCCACTGACCCCTCTAAGGTGGAAGCCATGCAAACCTGGCCTATGCCTACAACATTGAAGGCTCTCAGAGGATTCTTGGGCTTAACAGGATATTATAGACGTTTTATTCGAGACTATGGAAGTATGAGTAGACCCTTGACAAACATGCTAAAGAAGGATAACTTTCAGTGGACAAAGGAGGCTGAAGATTCCTTCCTCCAATTGAAGGAAGCTATGTGTACTGCCCCACTCTTAGCACTGCCAGACTTCAACAACACATTCTATCTGGAAACTGATGCCAGCTCCAGAGGGATTGGTGCAGTCCTCTCTCAACAAGGGCGCCCAATTGCATTCCTAAGTAAAGCTCTAGCTCCTAAACACGCAGACCTCTCTGTGTATGAAAGGGAATACATAGCCATTCTAATGGCTGTCACAAAGTGGAGACATTACCTTGAGGGAAAACAATTCATTATCAAAACTGATCACGAGCCCTTAAAGCATCTATTAGAGCAAAAGTTGACCACTACAATTCAAAAGAAAGGATTGTCCAAATTACTTGGGCTTGATTATTTGGTTCAGTATAGAAAAGGCAAACAGAACATTGTGGCAGATGCTCTCTCTAGAAAGGACTCAGAATTATTTCAGCTATCTACAACAAAGATAATTCCATTCTAGGTCAAGGAGGTGGAGGATAGCTACAAAGGGGATGAACTTGCCACAGATCTTATCACTGCATTGACAGTGTCAAAGGATGCCAAAGCAAACTGGACTTTGTCTACTGGTATTCTCAGACATAAACAGAAAGTTTATATTGGCAGTAATGGTCCTCTCAGACATCACATCTTGACTCAACTCCATGATTCCCCTATGGGAGGACATTCTGGAATTCAAGCAACATATTTCAGAATTCACTCTTATTTCTACTGGAAGGGTCTCAAAACACAGGTTCAACAACATGTGCAGCAGTGTGACATTTGCCAGAGAACTAAAGTGGAACATGTTTCTAAGCCAGGTCTCCTACAGCCAATACCAATACCTACTCAGGCTTGGGAGGTTATTTCAATGGACTTCATTGATGGATTACCTCAGTCCAAGAAGTTTAACTTTATCCTAGTGGTCATAGACAGATTCACTAAATATGGACACTTTATTCCCTTGCAACATCCTTACACAGCCTCCACAGTGGCTACTGCTTATTTGGACCAGGTCTTAAAACTCCATGGTTGTCCAAAAGCAGCAATCTCAGATCGAGACAAACTTTTTACTAGTAGCTTTTGGAAAGAACTAATGACTCATCTGGGCACTCAACCTTGGTTCAGCACAGCTTACACCCCTGAAACCGATGGCCAAACTGAGAGACTAAACCAGTGCCTCGAGCAATACTTGCGTGGTTTTTGTTTTTTACAACCAAAGAAGTGGGCACAATGGCTCTCCCAAGCCGAATGGTGGTATAACACCAGCTTTCATTCAGCATTGGGCACAACACCTTTTGAGGCGTTATATGGCTATAAACCTAATACTATGGCTTGGGAAATTAATTCTTCAGTTCAATCAGTGGAAGAGATAACAGCAGCAAGAGAGACAATTATGAAAATGCTACAGGAAAATCTCAGTAAAGTACAATCTCGAATGAAATAGTATGCTGATTTAAAAAGAAAAGAAAGAGAGTTTCAGGTAGGTGATTTTGTTTACCTCAAATTACAACCGTATCGGCAAACTTCAGTTGCTCTCCGATCCAACATTAAACTCGCTGCTCGCTATTATGGCCCTTATCCTATCACCAAGAGGATCGGCTCAGTTGCCTATCAATTACTGCTTCCACCCTCTGCAAAAATACACAATGTATTTCACGTTAGTCTTTTGAAGAAGAAAATTGGCGATACTACTACTCCTTCAATCGACCCACCTGAAGTAACTGAAGAGGGAAGTTTGAAGATCTACCCCCTAAAGGCCCTCGACAAACGTATGGTGAAGAAAGACAATCGTGCCGTCACTCAGCTCCTCATTCAGTGGACAAATCTAGGGCCGAAAAACGCAACTTGGGAAGATTTTTCCGTTCTCCAATCATAATTTCCAGAATTTGACCCTTGGGGACAAGGCTCAAGTGAAGAAGGGGGTATTGTCACAATTAGAGGTCGAAGAGCGGGAAAAGCAGCACCTGAAATTCAAAACTATAAGAAACGGTACCGTTTTGTTAATGAAGAAACAAACAATGGACCAGGGAGAGAAAAACCAACCTGTCTGAAGTAAAGACCATGAAAGTTGGCAAAGGCTGAGCTGGAGGACAACAGCTGGCATGACCATTGCTGAAAGAAGGGAAATCCTGACATGTGTGAATGAATAAAACAGTGTCCTTAGAATAGTATAAGAGTTTAGCAAACAAAGGAAAAACTTAGCTGATCATTGATGTAAAAACTCTATTTTTCCTTCTTAAATCTATATACCTTTCTCTCCTGCAACCCTTATTTCTGCAACTTTTCTATTTCTCTATTTGAGTTGTGACAATTGTTTAGCTAATTTATTATAGCGATTGTATTTAATTTTGTTTTGGATTGCATTTTGTCCCATTATTTGTTGCTTCTGGTGTAAATTTGAAGGCGGAAGCAGAGGCGGAGGAGAAGAAGAAAAAGAAGAAGAAAAGAAAAGAAGATGCAGATTTTCTCTCTTCTCTTCTATTGTTTGTTGTGATTGGCAAATTTGTTGTTTACGTTCGGTGAAATTAGGGCTTGATTTTGTTGAAGTCTAAAATCATGAATGTTATACGTCGTCTCAAGAGCATTGCTTCTGGTCGTTCTTCCATTTCTTCTGATCCTGTAAGTTCTATTTTTCCCTTTATGGTTTTACTTTTCAATCGGTGGTAATCTCTGTTTGTTTGATAGGAAAAATGGATTAAGCTTCGTTCATTAAGAATTTTTTCCCTTTTATTTTCCATGCACTGTTGTCTAGATTTAGCTGAATTATTAATTGTTTTACACGCAACTTAAGGAATTTTCTTCCGTTTTTCTTCCCCCGTCGAAATTATTTTGGCTTATATAGTTTGGAATTTGAGATAGTTTTTGGACATTTCCTTTTGGTTGAAACACATTTTCAAGGAAAAGAGGAATGCCATTGTTAGCTGAGGTCGTTTCCATTTTGCTTCGTTGCTTTTGTTTAGTTTCTGGCAGGTTATTTGCCATACCTTTTGAGTTATGTGTGGATTGGTCTCTCTCTCTTTTTATTGAAAATATCCTAATTTTAATTATATGGTTGTGTGAGGATAATTTCAAGTTCTTGCTATTAGATATGTGTAAGCATTGCTCTTGAAAATAACATGGGTTAGAAGAAGCTTGAGTTGCAAAGAGTGTGCTTTAAAAATGTTCATTTACGAATAATAAAAATTGGAGATTTGAGGATAATATTGTTTTTTATCCAAAAGTCAGCTTCCAAAATCCGAAAGCTCTATTTTGTTGGGCCTTGTGCTTTGGTTGCCAAACCATGATTTTAACTGCAAAAGTGAAGGTGGGTGGGTGGGTGGTAATTGTCATAGGTTAAGTGTAGGCTTGAATTATATGATTAGCAATTACCATTAGGGTGCTTGATGTAAGCTGTGTTTTAGTAGTGAATATTTTGCATTGTTGTTATATTTGGTGAGATGGTATTGTGTCAAATTACTGCTATTTATTTTCTCGAGAATGGGTATTGTTTAAACAAACTTCTTTTCCTTGGGATGGAATGTGCTGCAGATTTGTTTCATACCTAAATTGGTCGGTTCTTGTGATGTTTACTGCAGTATGTAATAATGGACCAAAGTATAGAAAGTAGAGGAAATTGAAAAATTACATTTGACCGTCAACCCTGTCCCCCTCCCCAAATTATACCTACCGGAGAGTTTTGATCAAATCTACAAATAAAATTTCAGCATCCCACTTACTTAGGGCTTTGAGGTCTTAAAGTTCAGATTGCTCTTCTCTGTTTTGTTTTTAGTCTGCTTGCTTATCTTCCCTGAACTCAATCTTAATGGATACTACATAACTTTATGCTAGTGATGACACAGTTCGAGTGAAGAGATTGAACTAAATGTCGATCTGAAATTTGAGCTACTTGCATGTGTCTATTTGCATAATATTTATGCAATATGAGTTGCTTTTTCATTGTTAAATGCCACAGTTCCCACTTATCTGTGAAGCACCTTTGTGCTGAAAGAAGCACAATGAATTTGACGCTAAGACTAAAATCTATAGACATAAGGCTCTCTATTATTATGAGGATGCTGGTTTACTTTTAGTCTTTTCTTTTCATGTATTGAGTTCTTTTGGAAAATTATATTCTTCTCATCAGGATGGGGATATTAGCTCCAGGAGGGAAAAGGTAGATCAAGAATCATTTAGGGGTCACCAAAAATCAAATTCAGTTGAGAAGAGTAGCACTGGTCTCAAGCAACATATGAGTTCTACATCACGGGAAACAATTGCAAGTACATCCAGGGTTATTTCTGTTAATAGACTAGAAATTTAAGGTGTTGATCAGCTTCCTGATGAAATGCAAGAAATGAGAATTAGAGATGAGAAAACTACCAAGTGCCAACCATGATGAGAAGGTGAATTTTTGTTCTTATACTCTTCTAAATGTTTATATGCATGTTTATTTTTCCTCTTCAATCCCGTCTTCATATATGTAGGCCACACATGCTTGTATATAGGTTTAAAGCTCTTGAACAATTTGAAATACTCAGTCATCAGTGTTGAACTTAGTGAGGGCAATGAATTGAATTAATAAGGAACTTGTCTCTGTATAGTGTATTCCCCACTATATTGCTTGGGGTTCTTCAAGATATCTTTTGTCTGCTTTCTGTGTATATATGTCTATATTATTTTATGAAATGATTGAATTTCTTTCTACATTTTGTCTAGCTTGCTTGGTTATTACTTATTTCTAAAATTAATGTTTCTGGAGTGTAACTTACAGGATTCGGAAGCTACTGTTATTAGTGGAAATGGAACAGAAACAGGTCAGATAATTTCAACTACTGTTGGTGGTCGAAATGGGCAACCAAAACAGGTGATTTGATTTTTGGTCGGTTATTAATATGATTAACTTCTCATCTATATTGTGAATTATCCTTAGTAGTCTATATGTGAACTCATGTTGCTTTACTCCTTTTCTGACTTGGTGTTTTGACTCTTTTTCTGTTCTTAGTGGAATGAGAACAAGTTTTTTTTTCTCCTTCTGAAGCCGTGTGTTGTAGTTGATATTCGAAAAATGAGCCCTATCGCATGCGTTGTATACAGTTTCTATTTGATTATTATATTTAGGTCGAGGTGTTAAGAATGTTAGCAATGCTTTTTTTCTTCTTGGATCTCAGACAATCTCATATATGCCAGAGCATGTGGTTGACACTGGTTCATTTGGTGTTGTCTTTCAGGTACAAAGTTATCGTGGTGTAGCAATCTTGCTATATTCTCTTACTATTTGGATTTAGTCGGAGTTCCCCCCCCCCCCCCCTTCAAGTTTTAGAAACATTTTATGTTATGGTGTAGGCCAAGTGCTTGGAAACAGGTGAACCTGTTGCTATAAAGAAGGTTCTGCAGGATAAAAGATACAAGAATAGAAATTCCAGATTATGCGTATACTTGATCATCTGAATATTATCCAGCTGAAGCATTGTTTCTTTTCAACCACAGAAAAAGATGAGCTCTATCTTAACCTTGTTCTTGAGTATGTTCCAGAAACTGTTCATAGAGTTTCAAAACACTACAGCATAATGAATCAGAGTATGCCTATTGTTTACGTGCAGCTCTATACATACTAGGTAACCTCCACCCTTTCTTGCTTTAACTAATTGTAGTTGGTTGCAAAATTCTCAGTGCACGCGGTGATGATTTATATTGCTTTCTTTTTTGTAGATTTGCCGTGC
The DNA here is from genome assembly GCA_035048815.1 of Abelmoschus esculentus. Lineage (NCBI taxonomy): Eukaryota > Viridiplantae > Streptophyta > Magnoliopsida > Malvales > Malvaceae > Abelmoschus > Abelmoschus esculentus. Next base: position 10,085,102 of record JAUCBN010000007.1, on the reverse strand, counting down.
CCTATACTACTTACATCATGTGGTTGGTGTATGTCATCGTGATGTTAAGCCACAAAATATACTGGTAAGACATTTTTTTCTTCTTTTTTTATAAGCTTGGAGGTTGATGCTAATTTTTTTTGAATATTTAGTTTAGAGAACGTTACTCATCACCTCAACTATTCATTATCAACTTGAATGCACTATAGTATCTGTGTGGAGTGTTGATCGGTCATACTGCTTGGCCTTAGACTTCTTTGAGTATGTTAATGTTTAACTTGGTTCTTTTCTGTAAAATTTGGGTTGCTTTAACTTGTGTTTGTTTTTATTCTTCTTCTGGTAGTTGTTTGAATATCGAATGCCAAGGCATTTAGATCTAACATCATGATATATTCACAGGTAAATCCCCACAGTCACCAGGTGAAGATATGTGACTTCGGTAGTGCAAAGAAGTTGGTATGTTCAACATTTTTAGAAAATCTTTTTCTTTTCTTGATTGTAACACTTATAAGATATTCTCTACAATCTTTAGGTCCCAGGTGAACCCAACATAGCATATATATGCTCACGATATTATAGGGCTCCGGAGCTTATATTTGGTGTAACGGAGTATACAACTGCTATTGATATGTGGTCTGTTGGTTGTGTGATGGCTGAGCTTCTGCTTGGACGTGTAAGTTTACAACAGATATTCCGACGCAGCTTTGATGTCAACTAATTATTTTGCTGATTGTATTAACCTTCATGATAAGTGTCTATATTTAAACATTAGTTTCGACTTTTGTGAACTTTATTTGTTTACAAGCTTTAAAGCCTTTCGACATCCAGAAAATCTATGTGAAAGCACGTTTCGCAAAACTAGTCTTTTACCTTTCTACCATCTAACTGCTTTTGGGTTATTATTTCTAGCCTCCTTCTGTAGTAGTATGCAAAAATACTCTCTATACAGGTATGTTCTAATGCACATGTTATTATACCATTTGCAGCCACTGTTTCCCGGCGAAAGTAGTGTTGAACAGCTAGTGGAAATTATTAAGGTATTCATCTTTGGTTTTTCTTTTCCCGAGGTTTACCTGTTCTGCGTTTACTCATCTTTTAACTTCTCTTTTCTTTATCGTATCAGATACTGGGAACACCTACTAGAGAAGAAATTAAATGCATGAATCCAAATTACACCGAGTTCAAATTCCCTCCGATCAAAGCTCACCCGTGGCATAAGGTTTTTCTGATTGGATCATTTCCTATTACCTTATATGCTATAAAGAAAAAGTGGAAATCTAACGCACCCTACAATTTTCAGTTATTTCACAAGCGAATCCCCCCTGAAGCTGTGGATCTTGTGTCGAGGCTGCTCCAGTACTCACCAAAACTACGTTGCACGGCTGTAAGAATTTTGCTTATTGTTGTTTTCAGTTCAGTTGCATATGCACTTGCTCTCATCTACTTGAATCTGGATAGGAAACTTTAGTAACAAAAGACTAGTAAAAACAAGACCCCTTGCCTTAGCATATACACTCGTTTTTGCTTCATGTATTTTGCAAAGTTTTCCCGTGTTCTCCGTGTTGCATCTAACGAGTGTATCCTTGCTGGCTTTCAGTTGGAGGCGTTAGCGCACCCTTCTTTGATGGTTTGAGAGACCCCAATTTGAGCCTGCTAAATGACGTCCCCTACCTTCTCTATTCAATTTCACAGTTCAAGGTAGGTCTACTTCGAATTTTCGCATCTTTTCCCCTTTTGAAATTCTCTTGATCCAGAATCACACATGTTTATGCTTATGCAGAACTGGCTGGTGCTTCTACCGAACTACGACAACGTCTTATCCCGGAACATGCGAGGACATAAATGATAGAATTTTCTTAAAACTATAATCATGAATATAATACGAAAAAATAATTTGACGTTAATAGATTTATGGGTAATCACATTGATCAAAAATTTTAATGTTAAATAGAAAATAAATGAAAGAAACTCTTACTGTTTTTCATAGTCGTTTCACTTGGATGTTATTTCTCTTCTTCTCCTTTTTGCTATAATCCAGACAATTTCTTAACCCTGAGATATAATTCCGCAACCACAATCCTTGAATCATGGCCTCAAAGCATGCCACAAATTCAGCCTCCATAGTAGAAGTAGCAATAATAGATTGCTTACCACTCTTCTATGATACTGCTCTTTCATCCAATAGGAACACATAGCCGAAAGTAGATTTTCTCGTATCAACACATCCAGCATAATCTGAATCTGAATAGCCTATAACCTCCAGGTTATTCGTTCTCCTGAACGTGAGCATAAGGTTTTGGGTTCCTTGTAAATACATTAATACCTTCTTTGCAGTTTTCCAATGATTTATACCAGGATTCGACTGATATCGACCAAGCATACCAACAACATAACTGATATTTGGTCGAGTACATGTCATGACATACATTAAGCTCCCAACCACTGAAGTATAAGGAATGTTGTCCATCTCCTTACGTTTCAATTCATTTTTAGGACACTGTGAGTTGCTAAACTTTTTCCTTTATGAAATGGAACTGGACTAGGATGGTTGTTTTCCATTCTGAATCTTTCTAGAACTTTTTCGATATAATTTTTTCTGAGAAAGTCTCAAAACTCCTTGTGATCTATCATGGAATATTTATATTCCTATCACATAGGATGTTTCCCCCATATCTTTCATTTCAAAGTTCTCAGAAAGAAAGCTCTTTATATCGTGCAACAAACCAAGATCATTTATGGCTAGCAAGATATCATCAACATAAAGAACTAGAATCATAAACTTGCTCCCACTAACCTTTATGTAGATACACTTATCAACAGTGTTCTCTACAAATCCATACGATAGAATAGTATCATTGAACTTTAAGTACCACTATCTAGAAGCTTGTTTTAATCCATAAATCGACTTCCTCAATTTACACACCATGTTTCCTTTCATATGGCCTCAAAATCCTTAGGCTGAGCCATATATACATCCTCTTCGAGTTACCCATTTAGAAAAGCGATTTTTATATCCATTTGGTGAAGCTCCAAATCATAATGAGCCACCAAAGCCATAACAATTCTCAAAAAGTCCTTCTTCGATACTAGAGAGAACGTCTCTTTATAATCAATGTCATCCTTTTGAGTAAAACCTTTGGCTACAAGTCTGACCTTTCGATATTACCTTTTGAGTCACGCTTGGTCTTGAAGACCCACTTATAGCCGACTTTTTTACACCCTGCATGTAAAACTACAAGTTTTCAGACTTGATTTTTATCCATTGATTCTAATTCATCCTTCATGGCATTGAACCATTCATTTGAATTGTTACTTTTCATGGCTTCCTGAAAAGAGACTGGATCTTTATCAATACTCAAGTCACATTCATGTTCAAGTGAATAAATCATATAATCATTAGAAATTGCAGATCTATGTTTCCTTATAGATCTTCTCAATGTAGCTTGATCTGAATTCACTTGAACATCTTGAGTTTGTTCATCAACTGTTATTTCATTGTTAGCGTTATTATAAAGTAGGAGTAAGTCTTTTATTTCTTCTTGTTGGAGTGAATCTCTTATTTCTTCTTCTTCTTCTTGTTGTTGTTCCCGTCTATTTTTATGCTGTAATATTATAGTAGGAATTACAATAGCAGTCATAGACTTTGGTATTGTCTATTCTACCACAGTCTTTCTAATATTCACTTTTCATATTTTATCACTCCCACTGACTCCTCCATTCTCAATGAAACGAGCATTTCCAAACTCAATTATTCTCATGCTATGGTTAGGACAATAGAATTTGTACCCCTTTGATTTTTCTGGATATCCTAAGAAGAATCCACTAACGATTCTGGAATCCAGTTTTCTTTCATGTGGATTATACACTCTCACTTCTGTTGGGCATCCCCAAACGTGTAAGTGCCTCAAACTGGGTTTCCTTCCCGTCCACAGTTCATAAGGAGTCTTAAGAACTGACTTATTAGGAACCCTATTGAGTAAATACGCAACTGTCTGTAATGCGTACATCCACAAAGAGATAGATATTGAGCTGTTACACAACATACTTTTAATCATATCTATAGAAGTACGATTCCGCCTTTCAGCTACACCATTTTGTTATGGTGTACCAGGCATTGTGTATTGTGCACATATGCCTTTACTTTCAAGGAATCTCGCAAAAGGACCAGGACATTGTCCACCTTCAGTAGTCCTGCCATAATATTCACCACCTCTATCAGATCTGACCACTTTAATCTTTCAATTTATTTATCTTTCAACTTCAGTGACAAAAGTTTCTAAAACATTTACTGCTTGAGACTTTTCAGACAATAGATATAAATAATAGTACCTAAAATAGTCATCTATAAAAGTGATGAAATATCTTTCATCATTCCAGTATGCAACATCAAATGAGCCACAAATATCGGTGTGTATTAATTCAAGTAGCTCTGTAGCTCTAGTGGCAGGTTTTTTGACTATATATTTAGTTTGTTTACCTTTAATGCAATCTAAACATATATCATTCCAGTCAGTAAAATCCAATTGAGGCAAAATTCTATTCTTTACCAGCCTTATTATCCTTTTCTTTGGATCTATGACCTAACATATTATGCCAAAGATATGCAGAATGCTCACTTATAGTACTACGTTTAATATCATGATTGCATTCAATGTAAAACATGGAATCAGAGAATTTTTCATCAAGATTAAAACGATATAAATTATCACACAAAGTACTACTACCATAAAAGTACTTATGTTTAAACAAAGAAAAATTGTTATGTCCAATCTTAAATTCAAATCCTAAACAATCCAACTTAAAAATAGAAATTAAATTTCTCGCACACTCAGGAACATAAAGGCAACCTTCTAAATTTAGGTGATTTCCGTTATCCAGGACTAATCTATAATTGTCAATGCCCTTAATACGCGCCTTTGATTTATTTCCCATATAAAGAAAATTTTCATTTCTTGTTATGGGCTGAATCGTACTGAATCCCTGAGAAATACAAGAAACATAAGTTATAGCACCACTATCAAGCCACCAAGTATTTTTAGATGCCTCAAGTAAATTTAATTCGAAATGTACAGAAATATAATACATACCTCTCTTTTCGAACCGGACCTTCCTCTTGAGACAGTCTTTCTTTAAGTGTCTAACTTTATTGCAGAAGAAACACTTCTGCACCTTCTGGATTGATCCTTGTATCGCTTTTAGAGGATCCTTTTTCTTCATGTTTGGCTTGACCTTACTGCTTGTAGCTTGAGAGGAATGAATCGTAACATGAACAATGTTGGCTTTTCCATCTTTCTTTAATCTCGCTTCTTCCTGAATAACTTTAGCCTTTAATTCAGGAATGATCCATTTCTTTTCGAGGTTGTTGTAACTAACCACAAAAGACCCAAAATCAGTCGGAAGCGAGTTGATGATCATTTTAACCATCCATTCCTCACTGACCTTCACTTTCAGATTCTTTAATTTTGCTGATAAATTGACCATGTTAGTGATATGGTCATGCATTGACTTATTCCAATCAAATTTCTTGATCGTCAGTTCAGCCATCAATGTGCTAGCCATAGACTTACTTGCACCTTCAGTGCTAGCACATTCATTAAGTTGGTGCACAAATTCTTTCGCCACATTGATGGTAGGCATTGATGGTCATATGGTAGAATCTATAGTCATCTTCATGAAGCTCAACAGAGTACCGTTCGCATCATCTCAAGCTGCATAATAATCATTATCAGCTTGAGAGCTGCCCTCTGTCAACTCTGATGGTTTGTCATTAACCAATGCTTCTTGAAGTCCATAAATACCCAGCATAAAAATTAACGTATTCATACCATTTAGCATAGTTGAGTCCATTAAATCTGATTACCTCAACACCACCTGTAATTTTCACTTCTGTTGCAAATTTAATTAGCTCACTTATTAAATACTTTGAGTAAAGTTAATAGACTCAAACATAAACTGTAACATTATATTTAAGTTCGTTTTTAAATGATTCCTAAACATAAACAATCAAATCTATTGCATCAAAAAATAATTCACATGCAACAGATTATTAAATTAGTTTAAGACAAGTATACAAGATATCTTTGTATATTCTTATACAGTAACTAGACTAGTTCATTTGTCTCTATGATTTTCATAAATAGCAGTACGGTCTATCTTTGGGTTACCTCATAGAACTGACTATTAATGATTATAAATGTTTATTTCTTTTACCGTCGTTAAAATAAATATTAATTTAATGAAGAAAACCTTGAGCAACATTTTTTTAATGTATTTGTCTCTTACTACACTCTAGAGCATTTAAGATTTGATCCATCTAGTAGATACACGATTAAAGTTTCTACTTATTCTTTAATATACTAATACAAAATTTTGGAGATACACAATCTGGTGGATTAAATGTAAAACTCTAATTTCAACATATGAAATAAATGCTTGACAATATACTGACAAAAGGAAATGGAACAAGTAAAACATAACATTTAATCATACATTAATTTTGATTATCTAATTTCAAAATCACAACAGACGTGGGTGAAAAACAATTGACTCAGAAAAAAGGTTCAATATATATCGGCCATCTTAATTATTATTATCTGACATGGTGATGAAATCATGATAAAATATTCTACGATCATAGTTTTGATCGCTTTTATTCATGAATAATAATATTATCGTAAATTGTGATTTAATTCTATAAGTCAAGTCATTTTGGTGACTAACAAACTTCTAAAAAAATCACAACTTTAATTAGTTAGCGTGAAACTCATAAACCTGGCTCGATACCATTGATAGAATTTTCTTAAAACTATAATCATGAATATAATGCGGAAAAATAATCTAACTTTAATAGATTTATGGATAATCACGTTTATCAAAAATTTTAATGTTAAATAGAAAATAAATGAAAGAACAGAACAATGAAAGAAAAAGTTTTTCTCTGGTTATTTTAAAACAGCGTAAAACTTATCCAATGAAAACTGTTCTCACTCATCTTTAAGTTAATTTAATTTAAATAATTAAAATAATTAATTAAATTAATTAGGTAATGGTCAAATGATTAGTTTGACCCTCTTACTTTCTCATAAACTTTAAATTGACCCTTTAATTTTCTACGTTTAACAAGGAACAGAGGAAAAATAAATTTCACCTTTAACTTCGATCTTTAATCACCGCTAATCATCACTACGGAAACATACATCGAAATTGATCGATTTTAAGTTATATAAACCATAAAAACTAATCATTAAATTCTATCAATAAACTCTGATGAGACAGCATCTGTAGGCATTGTAAATTGGTTTTGGGACCTGCCATTTGTGATGAGCTACACCGCGCCAGCGCAGGCTAGTTCAGGTCCGAATCTGATAATCTTTGTTCATTTAATAGTTACAAGTAAAGACCCGAAAGTGCCAGTCCGGGAGGCTATCCATTCAAGCACACGTTAAATGGATATGCTAAACCTAGGGGTCCTGTTTTTTTTTCAATATATATTTATTTAAATATATTTATATCACAATATGATGTGTTCATCGTTCACAAAACCTAGTCTTTTTTCAGCTAGAGTTCGAACTAGAATTAGTTTTATTTTTAAATTTTCAGATTGATTTAAAGTAAAAAGATTGAGTTGTTTAAATCAAACGGTTGTAAGCTACTTTAGACAAATAATAAGTTATTCGAATTCGATCCGTACTAAATATACCTTTGAAAATGGTATCAAACCAACAATGACTGTATTTTACTTTGAATATATACGTTTGAAATAATGTAAATAGTTTGTCCAAAAACAATCTACCAATATTCAAAGCATGAACATTGCCCTTTTGAAAATGATTGTTAAAATCCTAGCTTGCTCGGAGAAAGTCCGAAATCGACGAGTAGCTTTCCACCGGAGTTTCATACGACGAAAAATATGGTCCGAAAATGATCGCAAATGTTGAAATTTGATTCATTTAAATCTTTATCGTCTTATAAAAAATATCCTTTAAAATCTGTTACCATTGTTCTTTCTTCGACTTAAACATAGGTAAAACCTTTCTTAATCTTATAATAATGGTGTAGATTTAAATATTGATTTCGAAACATTTTATTTCTTGAGCAAGGTTTATCGTTTAAATCTTAATATTATGAATGGAATAGTTAGATTAGAAAGATTATTTTCATAATAAATTTTTGTATATTTGATTCAAATTAATTAATTAATTAATAATAATTATACAAAATAATAAATCTTCGGACCATAAAATACTTAAAATCTTGATATTAATTGAGTATTAATTGAATTAATATTATTCTTTATTAAAAGTTATAGAAACTATAAGTGTCACAAGAATTATGGTTTAACTTTATTTTTTTTATAAATATTTTTTACTTATGGGAAGGAAAGAGAAAATTAACTCTTATAAGTTTAAAATCATAATTTAAAAGAAAAAAATGTGTCAACTATTTTTTTAATCGTTTCTTTAAATATTATTGATTTTTAAATAAATATTTTTATATATATTTTAAAAATTAAAGATCAAATTGATTTAAAGAATAAATTGGCTAAAACTATAAAAACTTGGCGGAGAAATTTAAGGTCAGTGATGATCTAAAAAGGTTTAATGATTAAAATAGAAAAGAAATATTAGTTTGATGATTACATTTACTCCTACCAGTCAAGCTTTGCAAATACCACTGTCCATTGTCATTGAATATCCAAGGAAAGAGAAAGCTGGGTCAGGTGCTATTAGCCCAACGGGTGAATCAATAGGGTTGGGCTAGGGAACTACAAGAACTTACATGTAGTTTATCCGGAAAGAAATGAAAGATCAGACTCGAAAAATCTGAAAACTTAAGAAAAGCGCAGGAAATTGACTATGAATCTTCTCTAATTTCTCATCCTTCGCTACAACGAATCGAAATTTCTTTTGCCAGAAAATTCGTTCTTGTTGTCCCTTTTTACTTCAACAGATCCCTCAATTTTAACCCAACTTTAGCAAGCCCTAACTTCATTTCTTTTGATTTTGGACCCTCGGTTTTGCCGCTATTTAAGGCGTTACCCCTTTCCGAGAAGTCCCTGTCTTTGTTTTTAAAATTAAATTTTGCAGTTTGTGTACATATTTCGGTTTTTGTAGGAATTCGATTTTTTTTTTTTTGAATTTAGGATCCTGATATGAATAGTAGAGGAAGGTATCCACCGGGGATCGGCGTAGGCCGGGGCGGCGGACTGAACGCGAACCCTAGCTTTCATTCCAGGCCGCCACAACAGCAGTACGTGCAGAAGAATTTTGTGCAGAATCACCACCACTTTCAGCAGCAACAACAACAGCATCAGCAACATCAGCAGTGGCTCAGGCGAAACCAGTTGCCTACCGGAAATGACTCCAATGTCATAGACGAGGTCGAGAAGACCGTACAATCCGAAGCCATTGACTCAAGGTCCTTTTTGGTTTCTTGTTTTGTTACTATCCGCTTATTTGTATTTCTGACATTCCTCTTCTGGAATTTGTTGAATACGCGTTTCGAGTATTCCTTATCATCTTAGGCAATAGCTAGCCTCGGCAATTCGTTTATCCTAATCTTTTTTTTTCTTCTTCACATTTCCAATATGTTATATTGATTTTGACAGCGTCGATTTTGTGTTCTTTTTCTATTATCTTATTTGAGTTATTCCCCCCTATCCTGTTGTGTCCAGCATTGCGTTGCCGGGTATAGCTCGAACTTTTGGTTTGACTCAACCCCTAACTTATCTTGTTTACTTGGTTGTTGTATAAAAATTTAACTTTTTTTTTGTGCCAATGAGTTAGCAATTCATATGCTATAGATTGAATGTTCATGTTTATGTGTGTGTGTTTTCTTTCACAAATTGAATTTGTTATCTTGCATTTTCCCTTTAATAAACATATCCTGTTTATTGTGCATGATTTTACAATTATTTACCCCCCTTTCAGTTCACAAGATTGGAAGGCAAGGCTAAAGATGCCACCTCAAGATACTCGCTACAAAACAGAGGTCTGCCCGTAAATGATATTTTAGTCACGTGTGTATAGAATTTTCTACTTCCTTGTTAATAGCATTGTATAGCTGAACCTTGATTTAACAATTCATTGAAGACTATGTTTATATCGGTTATGTTTAGAAGGCTATTGCAGATTAGCTTTATATATTTCTCCTATATCACCATGCCTTATTGAAACTATAAAATTCTTTCAAGCTCTTTAGAATGGTGCAAAGGACATTGTTCTCTTTTATTGTTCTGGTAATGTAGGTAATTTTTTTTATTAATTCCTACTATCCTATGACATGCAATTAAAAATGCACAGTTTCCAAAATCTTTAACCTGGGGATAGTAATACCCGGTTCTGATGTTGAGGCCATCTGGCTTGAACTAACTTATTCTCAGGCTTGCATTAGTTAATCTTTGGAATTGCATGATTTTTTAATGACGTTTGATGTACTGATCTGCCTATTAAATTGCTTCCAGGATGTAACAGCTACAAAGGGAAATGAGTTTGAGGACTACTTTTTGAAACGCGAACTTCTTATGGGAATATATGAGAAGGGTTTTGAAAGACCTTCACCTATTCAGGAAGAGAGTATTCCCATTGCTTTAACTGGGAGTGATATTCTTGCCAGAGCCAAAAATGGAACTGGGAAGACAGCAGCGTTTTGCATTCCTGCCTTGGAAAGGATTGACCAAGATAAGAATGTTATTCAAGGTTAAATGTCCATCAACCATTTTTATTATATTTTTAGTGCCTCAATTGTAGACCCAGTTAAATGGTAATGGGTACTAGAAGTAGTTAGCTTTGTCTTTTCAATTGTATTCTTCTTCTAGTTACTTGATCTTCTTGCCAATCAAATAGTGGGAATAGACTTGAATGTCATTTGATGCATATTGTTAGCTAAAGTTTCAACACAGTCATGTGAGGGACAAACTTCTCCACCAGTTCCTGAAGCAAGTCTGAAGCATAACCAAATGAGTTCTACATTTATCTATCTTAATTTGAGATACAAGTCAACTTTGTACCTTCCTTCTCTACTTTATGTTACTTTTGGGATAAAGAAGTTGTCAATGCCTCTCGTGGATGTTGATTTTACATTAATCTGTTTAGTTTCTTGTTTTTACTCAACGTATGAGTTTTTATTTCATTATGTTACTTTTGGCACAAAGAAGTTATAAATGCCTCTCATGGATGTTGATTTTACATTATGATCTGTTTAGTTTCTTGTTTTTACTCAATGTATGTATTTTCGCACAGCTGTTATACTTGTTCCAACTCGAGAACTGGCTCTTCAGACATCACAAGTGTGCAAGGAGCTCGGAAAGCATTTACAAATTCAAGTCATGGTCACAACAGGAGGTACCAGTCTCAAGGATGATATCATGCGATTGCATCAACCGGTCCATTTGCTGGTTGGAACCCCTGGTAGAATACTAGACCTTTCTAAGAAGGGTGTTTGTGTTTTGAAAGATTGTTCAATGCTTATCATGGATGAGGTAATTATTTGTTTGTTTCTCCCTGTAATATTCAGTTTAATTTTTTGTTCTTTCAAGTTTAATATGAGAAAAAACGGAGTTGAAGCATTTTGGATGTACAAGGAAAGAAATTATTCTTTTGATTTATCTTGGGAAATGGTTTTTATGGCTTGTCTTTCTGGAGTTAGAAGCATTTTGGATGTACAAGGAAAGAAATGTTTTTTTTTGTGTGTGTGTGCATACTAATTTCATTAGATGCCAGAGTCTCCATGTCTATTTGTCTGCAAAGGTTTAGCGCTTTTCTCTTTAGTTCTCACTTCTCTTATTACTAATTTTTTTTTATTCTTTTTTATTTTCATATTATACTATAACTTCTCGTATTACTTTTTGATTTTTTTCCTTTAGTTTTTCTTTTATATAATTTTAGTCCTCGACTAGAATTAATAAGTGAGTCATTAGGATAATAATTCTTAGAGGCTTCTGTAAAAAGGAAGGTATTTGATTTTTTCACCTTGTCTTGCAGTGCATTTTGATTTAAATTTGTCTGTTGCATAATTTGATGTTTAGGTGTTTTGGTTTCTTTCAGGCAGATAAACTTTTGTCTCCTGAGTTTCAACCTTCTGTAGAGCAGCTGATTCGTTTTCTTTCAGCAAATCGGCAAATTTTGATGTTTTCAGCCACTTTTCCAGTTACTGTTAAGGACTTTAAAGACAGATATCTACAGAAACCTTATATCATTAATCTCATGGATGAACTTACACTAAAGGGTATTACACAATATTATGCTTTCGTGGAAGAAAGACAGAAAGTCCACTGCTTAAATACCCTTTTCTCTAAGGTTTGCCCTTATTAAACTTTATATCTAATTTTTTCTATTTTCCTTTCACTTTTATGATTTGTGAATTTATTTATCTACAGCTGCAAATAAACCAATCAATTATTTTCTGCAACTCGGTTAACCGAGTGGAGTTGTTGGCCAAGAAAATTACAGAACTTGGTTATTCTTGCTTTTATATCCATGCAAAGATGCTCCAGGACCATCGTAACAGGGTATTCCATGATTTCCGCAATGGAGCTTGCAGGAATCTTGTCTGTACTGGTATGTTAGGGTTTATCATATGTGCTAATCTTCCTGGATAATTTGATTAGTTAACTAGTAATTTACATGTTGTACGGCTGATATAGTTTGTTGGACTTCCTTTTGCTAATCTTTTTAAGTGCTGCTCCACACTTCGAGCTTAGATGTCTCTCTTCTGCAAAATTCGAAATTAAGACATTGACTGAATTGAAACTTGAATGGACAACTTATTGTATTGCATGTTGAGTAATATAGAAGCTTTTTCTGTTGTTCCGTCTAGCATTCTTCTAATTTTAGTTTCACCGGACAAATTCCCTGGTGCTGAAAATGGTTTTGCTATGAGTAAGCATTCTGTAAGTACTTGTTATATAAAGAATAATTTCATAATCTGCAAGTATACTTGCTGCAGATCTTTTCACAAGGGGTATAGATATTCAAGCGGTGAATGTTGTTATTAACTTCGACTTCCCCAAGAACTCAGAAATCTACCTTCACAGAGTATGTTCGTTAAAATATTCTCTATTTTAAAGTTGCAGCATTTATCTTTCGTTTTGGTAATCCTCCTGAACATCCAACTAATGAGCAGGTTGGTCGATCAGGAAGGTTTGGTCATCTTGGATTAGCTGTGAATTTGATTACTTACGAGGACCGCTTTAACTTGTACGTATCGCATCTCTACCAGTTTTGAGAACTTTTAGTACCATGTATATATCGAAGTTGTGAATTGTATGGTTCTCTCAAACAGGTATAGAATTGAACAAGAACTTGGGACTGAAATTAAGCAAATTCCTCCACATATCGACCAGGCTATTTACTGCAGGTGATTTATTTGGTGGGATGCTTCCTTAGCCTACAGTGGTAATAATGGTGAGCAACAGTTTTAGATTACATGCATAAAGTAGTTTCTTTGTTCTCATTTTCCATATTTGGAATGTTCTATTATTTCATCTCTGCCAACATATGGAGATTATTGATTTGTACTATTATATGGATGTTTCTTAGGGCCAATGAAGCCAGTCTTTCAAGGTTTCGATCTTTACGCATGGGCATGCATTCAAAGACCGAGTGTGGTTCAAGACTCTTATCTGGCGACGTTTATGCATGAAACCCTTAAATGCTTCTATTTGTTTCTCAAATTTCAGTCCTGAAACTTTAACCAGGATTGTAGAAGTTAAGCTGACATGGTTTCACATTGTAAACTTCTATTTGTTTCTCTTGTTGAATTGGCTCTCATCTAATCATTCTATAAATAAAAGCATTTGAATGTTTGATATAGTTTTGCACAATGTGCATAATGTATCATCTGATGAGTATGCAGTAAAAACGCCTATGCAATCCCATGCTTTTGAATCAGACACTTCTATGGTGGCCGACGATAAGATCATGATCACTTATGATGAAGATATCCCTCGAGCACAACACTTTGATTTGAGATCATGGGCACCAATTTCTTCACTTCTAGTCGTTTAACCAAACCATTCAATGTCACAAGGGATTCTCCACCATTTGGCTCCTCCCAGTATGGCAACACTTCCACTACTATCTTTTGCAACACTTTTTGCTCTATAGCTTCTCTAACAAGTCCTTTGAGATCGCCAAAGCTACCCCTCATATCTAATAAAACACTGCACAAACCCTGCCGTTTACAGTGCTCCAGAATTGGAATCAAATTTATTCGATCTAACACCACTGCCTCGATTCCTTTTTGAGCCAAATCTGCTTCTGTGGCTCTCTCTTTGTCTGCAAATACTATTGTCTTGGAGACTTCTTTAGCGAGAGGAGGAAGTGGATCGGGGTCACTTGCTATTACAATCTGATGAGGTTGATTGGCAACTGGCTCCTGTGACATCGGACTTGAAAGCTTCTCAGATAACGATCCGGAAAGTATTACTGCGTCATATTCTTGCAACAACTTCGAGTAGTATCCACCAGCCTTAGTGACTCCTTCCCCAAGCTGATCTAAAAGGTGACCATTCACAGAGAGGGAATATCTGGATACCATGCGCAGAGACCTTTGGTTAGAATTCTCTAGCACAACCCAAAAAACAGAATATTGGGTCCTATTTCATGTTTAGAATCTACGGTGGAGGAGATTTACCTAAGAGCCACGAAAGGCTTCCCGGTTAACATTTGATGGATATAGGCTTCATTGAGCCCCTTGCACAACTCTTTTTCAACACCCACAGTCACATCGATTCCTGCATCTCTCAATCTATCGACCCCCTTTGAAGCTACAATAGGGTTAGGATCCACCATGCCGATCACCACCCTTTTCACTTTGGCTTTAATCAATGCTTCAGTACACGGTGGAGTTCTTCCATAGTGATTACATGGCTCCAAGCTCACATATGCAGTGGCGTTCTCAGCTGAATCCCCAGCATCTCTCAAAGCAAAAACCTGCAAGCAGATTTCCTTCATTCAATCTTAACATACATTCCTAAGAAAAAACAAATTCCGACTATAATCATTAATCAATCACAAAAACTCATCTAAGTTCATCTCTCCTAGGATTCCAGATTTGCAGTTCCATCACTACTCTCAAAAACAGTTAGTCGGAGTCGGGTGTGACTATAAATCGAGTAAAATGAAGCATCACAGCAATGTAGTTCAAAAATCATACAATTTACAAGTGAAATAAATAGATAGAAAGCGAAAAAGGGTTTACCTCGGCATGAGGCTGGCCAGCTTTAGGATGGAACCCTTGGCCAACAATCTTGCCATCTTTCACAATAACACATCCCACCATAGGATTAGGACTTGTGAACCCAATCGCCGTTCTCGCCAGCTCCACACACCTCCTCATGTAATACTCATCGTCTTCCACCACTCCACATCGAACCCTTGCCAAGCCACCGCATTTCCTCGATCTGAATTGAAATCTGGATACCCTTTTCGATGAATTAAAAGAACAAGATGGGACAAGTTTGGGTGGTTGGTGTCGGGTAGAAAAGGAAGTGAAACAGTGGGGAGAAGCTGAAATGCTGGGTGGAGCTTGAGTGCAGTTTGGGAACGAAAGTAATTGAATTTGCATCATGTTCTCGGAATCTTAAGATGAGCCCTCGATCTCCTACAACCCCCAATCCAGAAAATCAAATCGTCGCAGTGATTATGAAAAAGGGTAAAAAGAGAACATAGTCAATCCCTAATGTTATTTAGTACTTAATCATTAAATTTTGAACCATTTTCTACTAATTATTTTTATTCATTTTTAACATTATAATATAACAACAATTCTAAAATTTTGACACGCGGGTATTTAATTTTGTCGAGTCATTTTTTTAATTAGATGAGTTAAAAAGGTTTAAATTTTATTTTAATTTTTAAATTAATCTGAATTATTTAAATTTGTATTTAAATTTAATAATAAATATTTATAATATTATAATTGTATTGATTAATTTCAACAAACTATTTTATAAGATTTTACAAATGTTTGCAGTGAAAGGAATAGATTGAATAAAACATAAAGTTATATCATAAAAAATTGCTTTCGGTATATGAAGTTGCAATAATATAAGTATTCTAGTTATATTATCGATCAAAATTTTATTTATATATTTTTAACGAAATCAAATTAAATTTAAAATATCAAAATTAAGTTTTAATAATTTTCAGCATAACTGTTCCTTGTCTTGTTTAGATTTAGCTTCTACCGAGACATCAATAAGTTTTAATAATTTGTTGAAAATTTCCAATTTGATGATTGAGAATTGTTTCTGGTTTCATTTGGCTACTCCGGGTTTTGTAGATGCTCACTTTTTGGACCATGTGAGTACCACTTATTTGCTTAATTGCTATAATGGCTGGAATTAGGATTTCAAGATTGAGGTCACTTTCGAATTCCTTATATTCATCTTTAAAACCATCATCATTGCCACTATATGTTTCATACATGACGTATACAAGAATTGGTGATCAGAACTATGTCAGGGCATCGTATGCTTATGTGGATAGTTTTTATGACAAAAGAGAAACCCAAGCTGCTGCAAAGTTTGTGAATACTGGTATTAAAGTTGCAGCTTCTTATCCTTTGACTGGTTCCTGTTTCCACAAAACCAATCCCATGTCTGCGTTACCCTCGACCTCATCAACTTTGCGTTTCCAGAGTATTTTCCCTCATGTTTCGGTTAGTCCAATGATGAGACATTAGTCGGGTTTTTGTTGGATTTCTAGCTCTCAAAGTTCATAAACTTAAGGCTAAAACTAGAGAAAAAAATGAAAGAAAGACAAAAAACTTTCTCCAATGCTGGAAATTAGTTCATTTCATTGCAACAGAAACTTTTACATTATAATCCAACAAGTTTCTACCAAACACACCTACTACAAATCATTTCTATTAACTTGCTACATAAGTGACTTACACACAAAAGATTTTCAGTCAAATCAATCAACTAACACTGACATATCAGTGTATAAAATAATTATACTGATTTAAACAAAATATAGCTAAAAGATATCAGTAGAGTAGTCACTTAGCTCAACACTCCTCCTTGGTTACTTTGCTTTGAACACCGATTTACATCCTTAAATCTTCAAATCTGATCTTGCTAAGAGGGTTAGTTAGAATGTTCGCCAATTGATTTTTAGAACTACAATGAACCAGTATAACTTCATTGTTCTACTCCATTTCTCGCACAAAATAAAACTTTATCTTGAAATGTTTTGTTTTGCCATGAAAAACAGGGTTCTTTGCAATTGCAACAGCAGAATGATTGTCACAATATATCTCTGTTGTTTTCTCTTGGATCAGATTTAAATCAGACAACTTTCTTAGCCAAATGGCTTGGTTAACAGCAGCAACAGCAACAATATATTCAGCTTCTATTGTTGATTGAGCAATTGTTTCTTGCTTTCTGGAACTCCATGAAAAAATACCAGAACTAAGTGTAAAAAAATATCCAGAAGTGCTTTTTATATCATCAATTGATCCAACCCAATCATTGTCTGTATAACCAACAAAACTCAATTTTTCAGCCTTCTTGAACCATACACCATAATCTAGAGTACCTTTTATTTACCTCAACACTCTTTTTGCTGCCTTGAAGTGAGAGACATTGCAATAATGCATAAATCTTGATTGTAAACTTACAACAAACATGATATCCGGTCTGGTTGCTGTTAGATACAACAAGCATCCAATGAGAATTCTATAGCTTTTCTCATCAATTCTTTCAAAGTCTTCTTTGCTGCTAAGTTTTTCACCTTGAGTAATGTGAGTAGTAACATGCTTGCAATTCTCCACGCAAAACTTATTCAAAATCTTCAATGAAAAGCTTTGTTGACTTATGAAAGTGCCTCGTTGGGATTGTTGAACTTCCATCCCAAGAAAGTAGGTCATTTCACCAAGATCCGACATTTTAAACTCGTTTTTCATTTGTTTTTTAAACTCCACAAGCAACTTTTCACTACTTCTAGTCACCAAGAGATCATCAACATACAAGGATACTATCAATGAAGTTTCTTCTTTTGACTTCTTCACATATAGAGTAGGTTCACTCACACTTCTATAAAAACCCAGCTTCAATAGGTAAGTATCAATCCTCTCATACTAGGCTCTTGGTGCTTGCTTTAGACCATAAAGAGCCTTCTTGAGGCAGTAGACTTTTTCTTCATTCCCCTCGACAATAAAACTATGTGGTTGTTTAATGTAGATTTCTTCCTTTAGAAAACCATTCAAGAAAGCGGATTTAACATCAAGCTGGTGGATTTTTCATCCTATTTGTGCTGCCAAAGCTAGCAACAATCTAACGGTGTCTAACCTTGTTACTGGTGCAAAAGTTTCAAAATAATCAATTCTAAATTATTGAGCATATCCCTTCACCACAAGTCTTGCTTTAAGTCGATTGACAGAACCATCAGCATTTAGTTTCGTTCTAAACACACATTTCACACCTATTACCTTCTTTTGAATTGGCCTATCAACCAACACCTAAGTCTGATTTTTTTGAATCATGGACATCTCATTTTGCATGGCCTTCTTCCAGTCTTCTGAGTTGACGCTTCCTTAAAATCAGCAGGTTCAAAGACCGCTATATTGCATTTTTCATAAACATCAGAAAGTGGTCGAGTACCTCAAACAGGATGATCATCATCTGATTCTTCACAAGCATTTTCATCTTCAACTTGTTCTCTAGGCATGTCAGCTTCAATCTGATTTTCTTTGAAAAGATCAATTTCATACTTGTTTCAGTTCCAAAAAGCGTACTCACAAAACTTAACATCTCTGCTTACAAACATCTTGTCAGTATAAGGATCAAAATTCCTATACCCTTTCTTTTTGTTATTGTAGCCAACAAGGATTCCAAGTTGGGACTTCTTCTCCAGCTTGTCTCTTTTAGTTTCTAGAATGTGAGCATAATATATGCATCCAAACACCCTTAAATGAAGCATTGAAGGTTTGAATCCGAACCAAGCTTGAAATAGTGTTTTTTCTTTCACAGCTTTAGTTGGTAGACTATTTAGAAGATACACTGATGTGTTTACAGCTTCTGCCCAGAATTTTTTAGGCAAATTCTTTTCAAACAGAAGACATCTCGCCATCTCCATCACGGTTTTGTTTTTTCTTTCACTAACTCTATTTTGTTGAGGGGTGTAAGTGTTTGCCAATTGGTGTTCAATACCAACAACTTCACAAAACTTTTCAAACTTGTCAGATGTGTATTCTGTTCCACTGTCTGATCTAACAATCTTCAGCTTACAACTGGACTGATTTTCCACGAACACTTTGAACTTCCAGAAGACTTATGCAACCTTTGACTTTTACTTCAAGAAGTAAATCCAGCAGAATCTGGTACAATCATCAATGAACAGAATAAAATACTTGCTTCCATTAAGTGACAATGTCTTCATAGGCCCCCACACATCGGTATGAACAAGATGCAATTTATCCGTTGCTCTCCAAGCTTTCTTCACTAGAAATGGCAGCCTGCTTTGCTTCCCCAATTGACACACTTCACACGTTTCATTATGCTTAACAACTTTTGACAAGTTTAAAACAAAATCACCTTTGTACAAATAACAAAGTGTATTGTAATTCACATGCCCCAATCTTTTGTGCCACAAGTTAGTTTCATCAACTATACCAGCATAAGCATTTGAAGCTACGTTATTCTAATCTAAAACAAAACTTCTTTCATTCATAGCAACAGGCACAAGTTCGCTGCCAAACGGATCAATAATCAAACGATTTTTGTTCTTGAAAATAATTGAATAGTTCCTTTCTAACAGCTGACTAACGCTAAGTAGGTCCTGATCAATATCAGGAACAAATAAGACACAAGTTCTTGAAAATAATTGAATAGTTCTTGAAAACAAAACTTCTTTCATTCATAGCAACAGGCACAAGTTCGCTGTCAAACGGATCAATAATCAAACGATTTTTGTTCTTGAAAATAATTGAATAGTTCCTTTCTAACAGCTGACTCACGCTAAGTAGGTCCTGATCAATATCAGGAACAAACAAGACATCAAAAACTATTTTAGTACATGTTAGAGTGTTGATAAATACATCTCCTTTTCCTTTTGCTTCAATAAACTGTTCATTACCTATTTTAACTCGTGAAATGCTGGTTCTCAATGTTCTTGAACTTACTCTCATCTGAGGCCATATGGTTTGTACAACCACTATCTATTAACCAATTTTTTTTGATTTTGCTGTTGGTTGCATAGCAAGATGCAATGAACATTTGCTCCTCCTCGGATTTATTTCCATCAGCAGCTTGAGCTTGTGTATTTTGTTGTTGTTGGCCTTTGTTCTTGCAAACTTTTTCTATGTGACCAAGTTGCTTGTAGGATTTACATTGTATGTCTGGTCTGAAACAACAATACTTCTCCAAGTGAGTAATTTTTTTACAATGTGCACAAGGTGGATATTTCTTCTTTTCACCATCTTTGGCATTGTCTTTGTCTCTTCTTTGCTTCTCTCTTCTGTCATTCCAGTTCTTCATTCCTTTGTTGTTTGAAGAGTTT
Source organism: Abelmoschus esculentus (assembly GCA_035048815.1). Taxonomy (NCBI): domain Eukaryota; kingdom Viridiplantae; phylum Streptophyta; class Magnoliopsida; order Malvales; family Malvaceae; genus Abelmoschus; species Abelmoschus esculentus. The sequence goes on along the minus strand of JAUCBN010000007.1, from coordinate 10,064,619 downwards.
GCTCTCTAATTACTCTTCATCTAAAATGTAGCCTCTGAGTGTTCCTCTTGCCTGCTTGCTCTCCTTTGCTCTTGAGCATAGAGTGTATTTATCAACTCGGTCAAAGAGATGCTGGACAAATCTCTCGAGTCTTCAAGAGAGGATATCTTGGACTCATATTTTTCTGGAAGGGTTATAATCACCTTTTTCACTATTCTTTTATCACTAAATTCATCTCCAAGCAGCCTAATGCTATTAACAATAGCCATTATTCTATCTGAATACTGCTTGACAGTCTCACTTTCTTTCATCTTCAAATTCTCGAAATCCCTTCTTAGGTTTATAAGTTGTTGCTGTCTTGTCTTCTCAAACCCCATAAACTCCTCTTTCAGCTTGTCACAGGCTTGCTTTGGAGTTTCACAAGCCATAATCCTGGTGAAAATCACATCAGAAACACCATTTTGAAGGTAAGACATGGCTTTGTATTTCTTGGCACACTCTTTACTGTGTTGCCTAATTTGAGCAAGCGTAAGATTAGCTCCCAAAGCTGATGGATCCCTATTCGTCTCAAAAACTTCCCACGGATCATAAGCTTCCAGGTAAGTCTTCATCTTCACTGCCCAAATATGATAATTTTCCACAACAAAGACAAGAGGTGGTGGAGGAGAAAAGTTGGCTGACGACATGAGAACAACAACAACGAAACCAGAAACCTATGTTGGTAAATTCTAAGAACAACAACAAATATCTCAACCCTCAAAGATTAAAGCTCTGATACCAATTGTTGGATTTGTAGCTCTCAAAGTTCATAAACTTGAGACTAAAATGAGAGAAAATGAAAGAAAGAGAGAACTTTTTCCAATGCTGGAAATTAGTTCATTTTATTGCAGCATAAACTTTTACATTATAATTCAGCAAGTTTCTACCAAACACATCTACTACAAATCATTTCTATTAACTTGCTACATAAGTGACTTACACACAAAAGATTTTCAGCCAAATCAATCAACTAACACTGACATATCAGTGTATAAAATAATTATACTGATTTAAACAAAATATAACTAAAAGATATCAGTAGAGTAGTCACTTAGCTCAACAGGTTTGCTGTCTTTCAACAGCAAGGCAGATAAATCTGTGGACTCTACAGTTTCAGCGGCCTCTAGTGGAGAGGGAGTAGATGCAAGTAACAACAGTTCTATTGGCAGTGATTGGGTTGATAAAGCCAAAGATGCTTGGCAGAGTACTAAGGATGTAATAGGTTATACCAGGGAAAAGGCTAAAGAAGCATCTAATGAACTGAAGCCACATGTCAAACAGTTGCTTGATACCTATCCGTATCTTAAAGATGTGGTTGTTCCAGTTTGTTTTACTTTGACTGTCATTGTATTGGCTTGGGTGGTCCTGCCCAGGATTTTGAGAAGATTTCACAATTATGCAATTCAAACTTCACCCATACCATCTGGAAGATTACTTGGGGATCATGTTCCATATGAGAAAAGCTTTTGGGGAGATTTAGAAGATCCAGTCAGATATTTAATTACCTTCATGGCATTCTCTCAGATATTAGTGGTCCTGAATTTTAATATTGTACTCTTCATCATCTTTTTATTTACGTGTTTCTGCAATTTTTTTGTCAATGCATGATAAACATGGTACCTTGAGTTGTAGTGGCATGATGGTAGCACCAAGTACTATTGCATTAGAATACATTGCCCAAGCATGGAGGGGGTGCAGCTATCCTTTCAGTTGTCTGGTTTTTACATCGTTGGAAAACGAATGTACTTGCTCATGCACTGGTTACTCAGAGTTTAGCAGGGAGTGCTCGTGAACAGTTGTTAACTCAGACAAAGTTACATCTGTTGGCCTATTTGTTATTGGATTAATGGCTTTAGCAGAGGCATGCGGGGTAGCTGTGCAATCTATTCTGACAGTTGGTGGCATAAGAGGTTGGTGTTTTCTGCTAAATGCATGGTGTTCTCTTCTTTATCAGTTCATATATGATAGTTAGTGTAATAACCCAAAATTAGGAGTCAAAATCCCCAAAATTAAGTCAAAATCCCTAAATCGAACCCTAAAACTTAAGGAATAAAATTTCTGAAATTTAGGGACTAATTTGATAATTATTAAAAACTTGAGGGACAAAATGCAAGAGTTTAAAAACATCAGACCCCTATATTGTAATTAAACCAATTTTCTGTGGAAACGTTTTCTTCCTCCTTCTGAAACCGAAATTGGTGAGTTATGGGGATTAAATTCTTAATAAAATTCAGATTTAAAACTGAATCATTGCTGGTTGAATTTCAAATCATTCGAATCGTCCTACCTCTCTGTTACTGCCGATTTTTGGGTTTTGGAGTGTTGTCTTCTTCCTTGGACGAAAGTGTGGTAAGCTTCCAATCCATTTCGTTTCTTTTCTTGTTCTAATTCCTTTCATTTTGAATTCAGATTAAGGGAGTTGTTGTTTAATAACTGTACTACATTCGAAATGTTATTAGATTGGTTCGAATTTGGTTTTGAGTGTAAGGGTTGGGTGTATATTCGAATGAAGCTTAAAATCGGATTAGGGGAGTTTTATTGGATTTAAATCAAAGAATGGTGTTGTTGTGATTCGGAAATTATATAGGAATTATTCGAGATGATTTTGGAATGAATCGAACGTAAAAAGAGGGGGATTTGGTGCGTTTAAACCCTGTTTGGCAGCCGAGAAAACCTGAGATTTTCCTGGGAGCCAAACAACCCAAACCGAACCAGCAAACCGTCCGGCCCAGCACAAACCGAACCGTCCGGCCCAGAACCAGACTGCCCAACCAAACCGGCCCCAGCCCAAACCGGCCAGACCCGACCCGACCCGACCCGACCGCCCGACTCGACCCGATTTCCGACCCGTTTCCCGACCCGGCTGACGTCATTGCTGACGTCACTACTGACGTCATCTGCTGACGTCAGCATTGACTGATGATGTCACTGCTGACGTCAGCAGTGACGTGTGCTGACGTCAGCAGTTGACTTTTTTTGACCCGGTCCCATTTTATTTTTTTCGATGTCCTAAATCCAATGGCGCGGTCCGTTTTTCGAAATTCGAACCCGAAGTGTCGTTTTGGGGGGTTTTATGTTCGATAACTTATCTGGAAGTTTATCTGTAAAGGTTTCTGAATCAATTTCTGTTTGTTTCAGGTGACGAGGATTCCGACCCCGAGCAGTTACCTCCTCCTCCTCCTGTACGAGGTCCGATACATCAGCATTCGGGACCTTCACGTGAGTAACGTATTAATTATGTTTAATTTATTTTACGGTATTGTGGCATAGTAGGATGTCTAACGTAATTCTGTAAATTGTAGACTCTACTCCTGCTCAGCCCGGTGGTAGAGCCGAGTCCAGTAGACGTCAGGGTCATCGTTGAGTCTCTGATACAGGTGTGTTCTCTCCCGTTCCTCCTATAAATTCTGTTGATCTGTATATTCGATTCTGTTATCCGTATGATCATGCATCATTCTGTTCTGTCATATCTGATTCTGATTTCTGTCATGCTTGCCTCCTGTTAGATAATAAGGCATGCATTCTGATTCTGTATCTGCATATATCATGGCATCTGGGATTATCTGTGTACGGGGAAGTTAGTGATTTTATCACTTCTGTTCAGTGGCTCCACCTTCGGGTCGAGATACCACTTCTGTTGGTGTGATGGTGTTAGAGTGGTCTGGGGACCAACTCTTCTGAGGTGTTCGGTGATGGGTGCATATCATGCATATTCTGTCTGTTCTGCATTTCTGTTCTGTTATTCCGTTATCTGTTCTAGAGACACACTAGGCTCCCCAGCTTACACCCTCTCAGGTTCTTGTTTCAGATCTCAGACTTAGACTCGGTACGGTACTTGGAGGTTCCTGTTCCAGTATCTGATTTATAGTATGTTTTTCCGTTTTGGATTCCGGATACTTTTATGTTTGAATAGTAATTTCTGTATTTCAGACATTAAACTTTTATCGATTTCTGTGAGGTTTATTGTTTATAAAAATTATGGGTTGGACTTTAATTTGTAAATGTTTAATTTTATTTATTATTTTAATTTATTAATTATTTAATAAATATTCCGAATATTTTATATTTATTTTTGTAAAACCCTAACGTGAGGAACAAGTTTTCAAGCCGTAAACCCTAACTTGTAATCTAAGAAATTAGGTTACTTTTAGGGGTTACAGTTAGATTTGATGGTGCAAGACAATTGCTTAAAATTAAATGTTGCCAATGTCAATATTATTTTCAAATCAATTTTGATGATAATATAATAGGTTTCTTGGCATTGCTTACTAGGTTTGAATTTAAAGCTTCTGTTACATATTATGTTGACTTACCATTTTCCCTCTTGCAATTTTGTCTTTGCACGTTTGTCTGCATGGTTTTAAATGTTTTGCTTGTAAGTCTATGTAGCAATGGGGTTTCTTTTGATTCGTATAAACTATATGCTATAAATCATAAGTTCTCTTATCTAATACCTCAAATAGGACTTTTCTTGTGGTATTTTTAATTATCAATCTTTATTCTTAGAACGATGTTGAAGAATATGCAAGCTTTACAATACAAGTGATTTTTATGTACTTTGTTGCTAAAATTGGATGGTGCCTGGTTGCTTTTCTTGAAACTTCATATTTGTACTTATTATAAATGTAACCTGTTATTGACTTTGAACTAATCATATAACTGATTCAATTCTCTTATAGGAATGGCTACTGCTTTTTCTGCCAAGGACATCCTTGGGAATGTGCTCAGTGGATTGTCGATGCAGTTTTCGAAACCTTTTTCATTGGGTGATACAATAAAGGTAACATAAATCAGCTGATATTTTCTTTTAGAGCAGGAAAAGAGTTTTCCTTTTTTTCATCAATACTTACAGATCGAATCAGCTTTTCATAGTTGAAGTCCACAAGGAGAAATGGATTTGTTTTCTTTACTTTCTATATGTTGCATCTGCTGAAGTTCTTATTTCCCAACCCTTTTGTAGATATCCGGTTCTCGTATTCCATCTTTCTAGGAACTGTGATTGCCTTGCATTTTTGTGGTATCGGATAATTTGTGATTATTACTTGTGATATTGATATGTTAGAGTTTGTTCTTTTATTTCTTCCTTTTGTGTGAATTAATTATAAATTTTCTTGCTGCAGGCAGGATCTATTGAAGGTCAGGTGGTGGAAATGGGACTTCTAAACACAACATTACTTGTTAGAAACAGAAGAATCATCTTTTCACAACTCATCGAATCTAATGACTACCAAGAGTATGCTTCTTTCCTTATCGACACATTATATTCCAATCGTATCTGAAACCATCTGTCTTGGTTGTTTCCCTTGTAAAATCACGTGCCCAATGGCGTGCAGTGGTGACCAAAATTCCCTTGCAAATTGAAGGTCTGCACAAGGTTCCCCAGATATCGGATGACAGTAAGAGCATGCTGCGATCAAACTCGAATGTTTTCTTGGGAAAAGAGGCCCCTTACTGTTTCCTGTCTAATGTAGACAGTTATTACGCAGAACTGACTCTTGGATGCAATCTCAGGCACATGGTAAACTCTCGTCCTCAGTTCCTTCTAACGGATGTATTTTGTTGGAGCTAAATCTCTCATTCTGTTACCAGTTTCCTGTCTATACAATGATGATCCATTCATTCTCATCCAATATCATGGATTAACGTAAGACTTATTAATTCATGTTCATTAGATGAGTGATAGAGATAGATTAAATATTTATTTTCCCTTTAATTTTTTTAATTTCTTTTAATATCATGAATTATTGTAAAACTAATTGTGTTTTATATACCACAAGTAGAATATATATATATATACACACGGTCTACTTACATAGTCTTGAATCAAACTTTCCATCAGCCCCGCATGTATTCTCCGTCGTCACGCTTTCCAGAAGGTTTTCTATTTCATTTTTCAACTGAGTTGATCCAAGGCTCTGCTGATTTCCCAGGGTGATCGTTCAGCTTCATTTTTCTTATGTTCTAGTTTTATGAGCTTCTACAACACTTTGCAAAAAGGTTGGACGTTCACCATCATCGTCATCGGAAAAGCCGGTGGGATGATCTTTTGTTGAAACATGTTCTGCCTTGGGAATCAATGGCAACACCTGATCCATATGAACTTGTTCCTTTAAATATAGAAACTAAACAAACCACAATATGAACTTGAAGTTGGGATGATGCACTGAAGTTCAGCAATGAATGTGAAGTCTGCAAACATCGCACATAAGGATTATAAGATGGATATGGGATTCATGGGTTATTGTTTTGGGTGTTGATGGATGACACTGGAGATGAATAGTGAATTACACGGCACACATCAAAGGGTACATCACAATTCACAAATATGACAAGCCAAGTCTAGTGTTTTGCAGCAGAGTGAGAAGATTTGGATGCCATTGCAGACAAACGAGGGTAGGGGCCTAGCACAATCCAAATATAACTTTTATTAATTAAGTATCAAAATATAATATTTTTTATAATTGAGTGATCTAAATATAATTTTTATTAATTAAATTATACAAATATAACCCTATTATAATTAAGGGATTTTCATTGTAGTTTACCCTTAAAAGTATAGTGTTTTCACTTTGATGTTTCTAAAATGATCTATCTACGTGATGCAATTTTAGTACTTCGAGGAGTCAGCTACAATGTTATTAAATTCAGGGACTAATTTACAGGTTGAGGACTTTTACTGCATTAGCCCTTTAAATTCAGAGACAGGTTATTAAATGCGAATCTAAAATATAAAACTCGTTTTATCCAAAACTCTGGAGATCTTGTTTCATTGTACGGACAGTTTTCGGCTCCGGTGAAGCAAGGATCGAAACCCACCAAAGAAGAAGAGGAGAAGCAGAATTATTACGTGAATATGGGTTATGCTATCCGTACCTTGAGAGAGGAGTTTCCGGACATCTTTTGCGAGGAGTTTAAATTTTGATATTTAAAGGTTTGGATTCAATTCTTTGTCTCGAAGGATAAATATTTTTAGGGGGTGTTGAACTCATGACCTTAGTTATGAATAAACAACACTCAACCAATAGACCTTAAACTCTAAACCCAATAAACTCTAATAATCTTAAACCCTAAACTCATAACATATATATCGAATACGGTTTTCTATATGTATTATATTAGTTCAATGTAATTTTACATTTATTTTTTAATTTAATTAAAATATTAATTAAATTATTTTTATATAATAAATTAAAATATTTAAATAATAAAAAATTATTAACAAACCCTAAATTCAAACCCTAAATATGTAATAGTAATCTTTAAAGTCATTTAAATTTTTAAATTATATTTAAAAATATTAAACCCTAAACCCTAATCCCTAAAAGCCTAAATACTAACCTTAAATCTAAGTACTAAACCCTAAACCCAAATTTAAAACTATAAATTTAAAACCATAAACCTTAAACCCTAAATATTTTAGATTTAAGTTTAATATTTTTATATTTAAGGTTGAGTTTTAGATTTAGGGTTTTGGAGATTAAGGTTTAGAATTTAGGATTTGGATTTAGGGTTTAATATTTTTCAATATAAATTAAAATTTTAAATGACTTTAGGGTTTACTATTACATGTTTAGGGTTTATGTAACACCCCGACCCGGATGTCACATTGGGCCTCCGACCCAAAACCCGTATTTCAAAATTTCCTTTGAAAGTCCAATAATAAAGTCAATTCAAGTCCAAATACGATCCATAAAATTCATATAATTTAAAACAAAAGCCCAAAATAGTTTAAAGTGACTAGAGCTCCAAATTACTACAAACCCATTTAAAATAACAAAGTTATAAAATACATATAAGGTCTGACAAAGTACTAGCCCACTACATCTATCACTATACCTGACACAAAGTCGATGCTGAATTCCAAACCTCGATGGTTCTCCACAAGAACCGGCTCTACCTAACCTACGCACAAAAACACATTTCGAACGTTGAGCCACAAAAGCTCAGTCGATTCGCCGAACTCGGCCAACATCATACATATCATAACCAGTAAATCATGGCATATAAATCTGTGCATGATATGATGGTCTAACATGCTTGCTTAACACATGACATAAATGAGATGTATACTATCGCACATAGCATATACAAATCAACAAATCAAACAAGGTAGTGAGGCTCGCGTTCATACAGCATCGGGATCCTACACTACGAGTAGGGCCCGCGTCCATACAATATCGGGATCCCATACTCAAGGATAAGGCTCGCGTTCACACAGCATCGTGATCCTACATCCAGGATTGAGGCCCGCATCCATACAGCATCGGGATCCTCCAAATCCCATATTCGGAATATCGCGTCGAGTATCTTCAAATGAGGCCCGCGTCCACACAGCATCGGAATTCTACACTCGGTATGGTCATCAAATCATCACCCGGAATATTACATCGGATAGCCTTCGACGTGTTGCAACACTTTTGGATATCCAGATTTCCAACACACAAGAACTTGAACCGCGCAAGCGATCCACCTAGGATCTTACCATAATAAGATATATTAAGGCTTATCATACTTAAGTCTTTCGGGGTTATAAACGTCAATCTTAGCTCAATAATTTGTTTCACAACTTTTAGATTAATGAAATTATTTATTAAAAACACTGAGCCTAAAACTCTACTCCAACTTGGCCCAAAAGTACAGGGGTATCGATACCCTTATATGGGGTATCGAAACACCCAGCATCGATGCCCATCCAAAAAGGGTATCGAAACAAGGGTATCGATGCCAGTATCGATACCGTTTGATCAAATCAAAAGTCAACAAAAGAGGAATGACCGTTTTGATATAGGTATCGATATAAAAAGTTACTAGAGGGCTCGATATCGAACCATGGTTTGATACTCTTGCTCCTTACGCCTAAGCTTTACTCAGGGATATCGATACCGGTAGCCCATGTATCGATACCCCTGCACGAAATACAGGTCTTCACTTAGAAATTCTAGAGTTTTAGCCCCCAAACCTAACCTAATCGATTCCAAAGTGTTTTTATTCAATCTTAAAGAAGTTTAGGGTGTTTTAACATCATTTCTCAGCCCTCTAACACAAAGCTACGAACTTCACCATTAAAGCATGTCAAGCTCAAACCAAGCACACACATACACCGAAATATATGAATGCTTCCTACCATGAAATGTATAATAATTAAAAGAGTTGACAGTACCAACCTTAAGCAAGTAACAGCAAAAACGAACTCTTTCCTCCTACTTAAGCTTTCTCCTTTCCTAAGCTTGAAGATGGTGTTCCAACTTGTTCCTCTACAAGAGGAAGACAACCTAACCATTAGACACTATTTAGGGAGGTTCTCAGAACATCAAAGACACTAAAAACTGAGATTTAAACCCTTAAAGCCTTATTCCCGTTTTTCCTCTCAACCCAACTCATAAACCCCCATCCTCACCAAACCAGCACATTCTTACCTCTTTAGATAGATCTTTAACCACTCAATAACTTTCTTTTCACCTCAAAAGCGTAAATCCTTAATAAAACTTCAAAGACCTTACCTTCAGCAAGATTTTCCCATGGAGTAGAGTGAAAGAAGGAGATGCACCAATGATCTCACTCCTTTTACTTTCTGCAGAGAAAATAACTCTCCAAATCCCCTCATTTTCATCTTATTTTGGCATTTACCAAAAAGTTCTCACTAACCACTCATAAGCCCAACAACCAAACAAGCCCAACAAGCTTAAGGCCCAAAACCACACTAACCCAAGACCAAAACTGAAACCCATAACTCTCGGAATAATCTAACGCTTAAATCCGAATCCGGGTCGTTACAACTCTTCCCTCCTTAAAGAAAATTTAGTCCTCGAAATTTACGTAAGGGAAACAAGTGCGAAAAGAGCAACCTCATACAGTCCTATAGACCTTGGACTTAACTTGCCTTTTCTTCCAAAACGGATGATCCATTTCCACGACAATACTTTCAAGAACACTTTTTCTCTTACCTCATCCTCCATTTTTATCGGTTTCAAATCTGCATATGATTTCTGCTTATCTGAAGCTGCCTTTAACCGATTACAAATCAACTTCAATTCCTCGTTAGTCCCTTTAAGCATAACCGATATCGATATCAGTTTCTAACATGCTTCAACCCAATTAAATAGAGTTATGTATTTTCTGTCATTCAAAGCCTCATACAGAGCCATCTAAATACTCGACTGATAACTATTGTTATACACAAACTCAACCAACGGTAGGTGCTTCTCTCAAGTATCCTAAAAATCAATGATGCAACATCGCAGCATATCCTCAAGAATCTGAACAACTATCTCCGACTGCTCATCTGACTGAGGATGATACGAAGTACTGAAATTCAAACGACTACCCAAAGCACTGTGCAAACACTCCCTAATCTGGTTATGAATCTTAAATCTCTGTCAAACACAATCGATTTCGGCATACCATACAGTCTCACAATCACACTGACGTACAATTTTACCAACTTACCTAACAAGTAAGTCGTATGAACAATAATAAAATAAGCACATGTCATGAAGTGATCAACTATAACCCAAACTGATGTTCTGCTTTAATTCTCTGACAATCCATACACTTAACTCACATAGTCGGCAACATCTTTCTTCAGACCAAGCCAGAAGTACTCACCCTTCAAACTATGGTATATCTTCGTACTACCTGAATGCGTAGCAAAAGGGACTACTGTGCGCTTCGATCAGAATCATACGTCTCCAATCACTGTTATTCGGCACAACTACTCTGTCTCTGAAATACAATACACCATCTTTGAAACTGTACTCTGTAGATCTTCCTTCGATTATATCTTGTACGTGAGGTACCAAAGATCTATCCGACAATTGTTTCTCTCTGACCAACTGACCAAAGATCTACCTGAAGCCCGGCTACCAAGCCATCATCATCTGATAAGTTCAATCTAACAAACATAACTATCAACTCAACAGATGCTTCCCTACTCAAGCATTTGCCACTATATTGACTTTACCCGGATGGTATTAAGTCTTGAGGTCATAGTCCTTCAATAACTCAAATCTATGCTACCTCGGATTCAACTCTTTCTATGTCATCAGATACTTCAAGCTCTTATAATCTGTATACACTGCGCATCTCTCACCATACAATTAATGCCTTAAAATCTTCAAGGCAAACACAACTGCGGGTAGCTCTATATTATGGGTCGGATAATTGCGTCCGTGGTTCTTCAACTGTTTCAAAGCATAAGCTATAACTCTTCCGTCTTGCATAAACATACAACCTAGACCTACATACGAAACATCACTTATATCATATACTCTTTCCCTAACACTAGTTGTATCAAAATCGACACATTTGTCAAAACATCTCTCTTTTTTTTCTCTAAAGGCTTGTTGTCTTGCATATAACCATTCGAACTGGACATTCTTCTGAAGCAATTTAGTCAAAGGAACAACTATCTTTGAAAATCCATTCACAAACCTCCTATAGTAACCTGCTAAGCCTAGGAAGCTACGAATCTCTATGACGGACTTCGGTTGCTTCCAACTCACAATTGCTTCGATCTTCTCAGGATCTACTTAAATCCCTTTAGATGACAATACATGTCCTAAGAAAAAAACAACTTCTCTAATCCAGAACTCACACTTGCTCAACTTGACATACAATCGGTGATCTAACAGTCTTCAATACTAACCTCAAGTGTCTGTCAAGGTCTTCCTCAGCACGTGAGTACACCAATATGTCATCAATTAATATAACTACAACTGATCCAAGTGCTCACAGAAAATTCTATTCATCATGTCCATGAGAAGTAGTTGGTGCATTAGTCAACCCAAAAAGTTCCAAAAATTTATAATAACCATACCTTGTATGGAAAGCTGTCTTCAGTACATCGACTTCTTTTACCTTCAACTGATAATACCCTAATCTCAAGTCTATCTTGGAAAACACGGTAGCACCTCTAAACTGATCAAGCATATCATCAATTCTTGACAGCGGATATTTGTTCTTCACTGTCAATTGATTCAACTGTTTGTAGTCGATGCACATCCTCATACAACCGTCTTTTTTCTTCACAAACAACACGGGTGTGCCCTAAGAAGAAGAACTCGGTCGGATAAAACCTCTATCTGATAGTTCTTGCAACTGAGTCTTCAACTCTTTCAGTTCTTTCGGTGCCATACGATATAGAGCAATCAAAAAAGAAACAGAATCTGAACACACCTTTATGGCAAACTCAACCTTTCTGTCAGGTGGTAAACCAGACAACTCTTTTGGAGACACACTCGGAAGCGTGAATCCTTAACAAAACTTCAAAGCCCTCACATTCAGCAAGATTTTCCTATGGAGTAGAGTGAAAGAAGGAGATGCACCAATGACCTCACTCCTCTTACTTTCTGCAGAGAAAATAACTCTTTAAAACCCCTTTTTTTCATCTTATTTTGACATTTACCAAAAAGTCCTCACTAACCACTCATAAGCCCAACAACCAAACAAGCTCAAGGCCCAAAACCACACTAACCCGGGACCAAAATCGAAACCCATAACCCCTGGATTAACCCGATGCTCGGATCCGAATTCGGGTCGTTACAATTTAGGTTTAGGGTTTTTTAAATAATTTATTATTATTTAAATATTTTAATTTATTATATGTAAAATAATTTAATTAAATTAAAAAATAAATATAAGATTACGTGTGGAACTAATATAATACATATAGAAAACTGCATTCAATATATATATATATATATATATATGTTATGGGAACTTATATCATAGAAATCACCTTGGTTCATTGATTTGAGTGTTGCCTATTCATACCTAATATTTTGGGTTCAACACGCTTGAAAGCATGTTGTGTGATTTGGTTTTCTTTCTTTAATTTAGTGGTGACACACCACCTAGTAATTATTTTCTTTCTTTTTAAAGTATCGTATCTATTTCGATATCAACCTCATAGTATTGTGGCTATCCGTGTAATTTACCTTAATTTATTTTTAATAACTTTAAATATATATAAATTCTTTATGTTTATATTATATAACTAAATTTTATCTGATATATATTAATTTACTACCAGGCCATGAATCTTTGTTTTCTCGCTCCTTAAAATAACACTAAAATTTATTTAATATAAGAATCTCCGCACTGAATAAAGAATATTTGTAATATTTTATTTATTTTATATGATTTTTTTTCTATTCATTTTTTTTGTTTTAAATTATCGTTAAATGATCCGCTTGCCCCGAAATGACCCGAATCCGAATCATTCTCTTGAAGCTCATCCTTTTCATCATAAATGATCCGCTTGCCCCGAAATGACCCGAATCCGAATCATTCTCTTGAAGCTCATCTTTTTCATCATAAATGATCCGCTTGCCCCGAAATGACCCGGCCCAATAGGGAAATCCCAATTTGTTGGGCCTTTCTATACAATCAAATAGAAAGCCCCAAGGGCGCCATATCCTAGGAGCCCAAACTATGTGATTGAATAAATCCTCCTCTATCTGTTGCGGGTCGAGTACTCCTTCTCTTTCCCCTTCTTCAAACTCCGAGCATCGGTTTTTGATATTTTCTTTAATATTTTAAATATCGATGAGCCAATCTCTTTATTCTCTACTATTTTATTGGTTTATTTTTAAAAGTTATTTTAAAACTTCGATACAAACCCGTTAAAACCTATTTTTTCTACTTTTACTCTTTTTTTTTTCAATTTTAAAGAGTTTTCGATCATAATTTTATGAGAAACATTAATATTTTTTTTATAATTTTAAATTATTTGTTAACGTAATATATAAGATAGATTAATCCTCTGTCAATTATGGAATAAACTTGGGTAACCATCATTTGGTGTAATTTTGAACAGTTCCATTAAATTGTAATGAAATTTGTCTAATTTAAGGGGAAAAAAAGGTTGAGGACCAATTAAAGAAAAAATAGTAATGGCTGAAATAAAATTTTGCAAAAGTTGAGTGTTAAAATTATGATCATGCTTTTTTTAAATATAATTAACGAAAATAAATTACTCACAACGACAGAATACCAACGGTTCAAAAAGTAAAAGAGATCAACTTTTAGCAAATAAAAGTACAAAAAAAGTAAAACCGTAAAAATCAATAAGTATAAGGACAAACCCTTAAAATTTAACCAGATAAAAATTAAGGAAATTTACATCATGATAGTTATATTGCGACACACAATATTCATAAAATTTTACATAAATTATATAATTTAAATTAATCATAAAATTTTAAATTTTAAATTCACAACTTTACCATAAGTTCTAAACCATGTATCTAAATAAATAAATTATTAATTATATTTTATTACTCTTTTAATTTTTAAAATTTCGCCCTGACTAATTCAGACCAATTCGTATCATATACCTAGCAATGGGTGAATCTCCCAACAAAGATTTTTCATGTACACAATACCTTGAAAGCCAAACTCAAAACTTACTTAAATGAAACTAAGCTGGTTTTTACTTGGACCAACCCTTATTAGTTTGTTTGTTTTATTTTTTGATACACAGTATATATAAATTTTTACTTAAACTATTCAATCTAAATGATTAATTTTAAACCCTATATTTTAAATTTACCAATCTAAACCTCTCACTCAGAAGTGAATACAATATTTTATGTTAGAAAAAATCTATAAAATTTTAATGAACAAATTTATAAAGATTTAAAGAATAAAATTAAATTATCAATAAAAAATCATATATGAATTTTAAATTTTTGAAAAAGAACAACAGTTTCTTCAAATCTCCTGTCCTTTTCTACTATTTATATGGGGTAATATGGAGGCACAAGGATTCCCACGTCGGCTAGGAAGTAGAAATACTAATTTCAGTGGAAAACAAATTAGGGTTATGATTTAGGGATTATATATAATCCATTTATTTTACGTTAATTAAAATTTTAACCTTCATAGTTGTTATATTTATTTTATAAATCTGTTAATGGGTTAAATTTTAAATATTTTTTTGATAATATATATATTTTATAATTTCTATTCAAAATTTTTAATTTTTTAATAATGTCGTCTCTAAAGTTTGAATTCAAATTTTCTCTCGTCATATCATTATATTCAATTTTTATTATTGATAAGTTGTGATTCCACTAATAGTTTTATTGATGAGTTATCTAATTGGATAGTTAAACAAAATTTCGCCTCAACTATCTAACAAGAGATATCCAATCATAATCAGTGACGGGAGCATGCATATGAATTATAATCAGTGACAGAAATACGTATATGATGACGGGAGTGGACTTCACCATCGATATTTCGGCTTATGCTTCTTAAACACGATAAAAAAAAGTAGTGAAAATAATGATGTACAGGCAGAGTGATTGCTTCAATGCACTTGATGCTTCGATTATTGCCTTTGCCTTTTCATTTTTTTTATGGTACTCGGTTTTCGATTTTGATAAGCTCTGGGATACCTGCTCACCACTTAAACATAAATAAAATGACGTTAATCATTAGCCCATTGAGCAAATTCAATGATAGATGCATGTAAAAAAACATTTTAAAGTTAAATCTTTACATGATTCAAATGACCATTTATCCATAGAAGCTGAGAGAGCGAGAGGGAGATCATCGTGGCATAAAAAAGATGCATGCAGATCTTAAAAATGAAAAAAAAATTTAAAGTGCATAGAGCCATAAATATTAGTGCTAAGTATCACGGGCCGCAGGTTGGGGTCCGAAACATTGGCACCACATAATGCATATTGACCTATCCAAGGAATTGCAAGGATGATATTGGGCTCGAGAAGATCACCAACGTTGGCCCGATCTAAGGAGTGTTCTAGAAGATCTTTTCATAATTGGTAGGGAATATTCTCAAAATTATGCTTTGTAAATGGATAGGGTAAGATTTTAGTCGTTGATGTAAATTTATATAGACCGTAAGATCGAGGGGAGTTCAAGTATAAATAGAGGTCTTCCCCACCTCACTTGATGTATTTGAATATTCCAAGTTTCAAGTAATAAAGATATTTTTTTAAAAATCCTCTTGAGAGTTCTTAAAGTGTTCTTCCTAATAATTCCAACATGCTTTAGGATATTCATCCACCTGAATATACAGGTTTGAATGATTTAATAAAAAGATTTAAAAATATTTAATCACTATATATAACTTCTAAATACACACATGTTTATCGTAATATACAAATGTATTTGATAAGAAATTTTCTATTATATAAAAAATAATAAAAAATAACATTAAAAATATATTTATGCGAGAAATACCTAAACAGTTGAACGATTTTATGCACAATAATCTAAATATAAATTTTTAAAAAAAGTTTACAATTGTTTTCATATCATAGCAGTATTTTAAAAGAGCTAAACCAACTTTAAAAAAATCTTGATGCCCTGAAAATGAAAAGATAAAAAAAAATTGTAAAGAAAAAATCCCTAAAAGCTTCTTATTCACTTTTACAAGTTTTCGAACAGATAAAACCTCCCTTACAACAAGACCTACTTCAAGAACCTGGTGACAAATATAACATTATACCATTAATGAAACCACTAAACTAAGTAGAAATAACGTTGTGAAGAAAAAGTCGTAGCGGTCAAAGAATATTGCTACAAAAATGAGTATGTTGCATCCAAACTTGCCCGTTTTACCTCATCAATGCTCATTCCTGCAACTCTCGCCTTCTATTTCCTGTTGTTCTGAATACAGGTAGACAGTCTTTGCTCTAAATGGTCACTGAACATGATTCGAGGCAGATCTTTTGCACCAAAAACAGTCCCGACTAGCGAGGGCATCCGTTCACCATTTTCAATTTCTTTTAAGCAGCATTTTGGACAAACAAATTTTTTTTCCTCTTTTATTATTTTTCTCATTGAAAAAAGCACATATCTGGTGTTGCCAACATTTATATTTATCACACTAAACCCACCGCAAGAAAACAAAATTAAGAAAAAGTGAGTCTTTTAGTTTAAAATTTCAGGATAATGAATAAATATTAAATACCTTTGGTTAACCTACCTATTCTTCTGGTTCATGGTCATTTTTCTGGTTCATGGTCATTCTTCATTTTAATCAACTTTGCCTTAGAAACAGATATTTCAGAAGACATGATACCCTGAGACCGAGATGCATTATAGCATATGGAACAAAAACAATATTCGATGCTATTTGTTTCAGGTATGACTTCGGGTATGTTGTAATATATTGCACCTCGTCTGATACAAGCACAACATGATAAACAATATATCAGTGCAAAGAGAAAGTGTAAGCATAGTTGCTCCACACAACTGGCATGAGTCCTTACTGTCGATGTTGACTACTCCGTTTTTGCTTACTTTCTTTCTAAGATCCTATTTTAATAAGAGAAGACTGTCAATACACCTTCATTAACAATGTATGCAATTATAATATAATATGAATAGCTAACTTTCAGAAGATAAAATACACTAACAATATTAACACATGCACAAAACAGCAACTGCAAAAATGATTCGACAGACTCATGCAGCTCTTATGCTACAGTTTTATTCTCTTCTCTATCTTAGATGTTTGAATGCGTGCAATTATACACCTCCTTCAAACATATTCTATCCCATCCATACTTAGTCAAGTTAATGACTCTAACAACAATTTTAAGTAGAATATCCACTAATCAGGATAACACAGTAATACAATAAGTTATGTAATTTTAATTAAATTACCTTGTACATATATTGATACATGTGTTTTATTACTAAAAATAAGATTTTTTTTAAATGGCGACGGTTTATTTAAGAAAATTAAATTTTAAAATAAATAAATAAATTTAATTTCTTCATACGTTACACTCGCCGTTCTTATCCATTAAAACTAATTTCTATATATTACTTAAAATCTGATTAGTTGTCAAATAGGGCGAAATAAATATCTTGGATTACCTATTAACTCTGTTGATTTTTTTGAATCAGCTAATAATGATTACAGTACTATTTGTTCTAAAGTATACTTTCAACTATTGAACATTGATCGCTCAATCACTTTGCTAGTATTATTGGTGCCCGAACCCATGACCTCTAAGAACAACAACAATCGTTCCTTTAATCAATGGGGTAGACAGCTCGTGCCAATAATTGATATTTTATTTGTTAGACATTAATAATTGTTTATAAAATATTTTACTTGTTAGATAAAATTTTAATGATATTATAACTCTATAAGTTGTAAACAAAAATGAGTTTGATCACAAAATTTATTGATTGACATAAATTTTGTAATTTAATGTTTCTTTTCACCAGGTTTTATATGTAAAAGAACAAGCTAAGATTAGAAATTTAAAACATACGTTTTACACAATTAAACTTGCAATACTAGAGACTAAAACCATAATTTTTTTTGAGAAATAAATGAATATTATAATTTAAGATTGATCATTAGGAAAGTACGAAATAAAAATTAAATAATTTTAATAAAAAATTTAAGAGAAAAAAAAAACAAAAGCATCAATATAATATTTTTTCAGCTGAGGGAAAACCACGTAATCAATCAAACTCTCAAACAATGGCAAAATGCATTCTACAGTCCCATTTAGCACTCAATCTCGAAATCACAGAGGGAGAAATAATAAAATTATCTATGCATAGTTGTTCCGACGAAGTGTGTCGAACTGATAGTTGTTCTTCTGACAGAACATCAGAAACTTGTACCTATTTTCAAATAGATCATTATCTATGCATACATCTTTATCATCAGTATCAGAAGGAATGCCGTCCACCATTATCTGGAAAAAAAGATAGATATGCATAAATACTCCAACCTCTTCGTGATAAAGGCAACGAATTGTTAGAACCGCGGGAGCTAAGAACATTACCCTACAGAGTGGATGTTTTTCCCCATTCCATAATGTGTGGGTGGAATCCTTGTAGGTACTTTGTTTTATATCATGGCACCTGAAAGACGACATGACCGGGATGATTAAAGCTCCGAGGAGGAAACATAGTGCTTCCAACCAGAAGACAAGAGAAAAATGAATAAACACTGACAAGTTACCTTCCACAAAGCTGAAAGCTTTTGCACAGATCGCAAGACCATCGACATCCGTCTAATATGGCTCTATGGCAGCATATGCATACAAACTGCAGGTGAGCAATGATGAAATCCTCCTTCATAGATAAAATATTTTGGCCCAGCTATCAAAGCAGAAAGAAATAAAATAAAATACTTAGTGATCATTATACTTTCAATAAAAAGAATCAATAGAAAGCAAGATTAAACAGATTTAAAATAGTATGGTTTGGAAATTTTTACCTTCTGCATCAGTAGAATATCCTTAATGGCAAGAGCAGATGGATTTGTGTGTCCCATGTTTTGCAATGTTCTCCTTGACACAGTTTTCATGCTCGTATTTTGAGTCTTCTCCACTTGCTTTCTCAATATGTTCTATCATATCTTCGGCAGCACCAGACCAATAGTCACCGTCAAAACATGGCAAATGAGCTGCTGTCACCTTGGTGTTGTATTTCCCAGTGGTAAAAAATTGATCATATAAGTTTGTTAAATCAACCACTATGCCAGCTTTAGTAGCCTTCTGTAGCATGTTCTTATGCCTGTACTTGCAAAAATGCTGCTAGTCAAGATGTATATTCAAACAAGGATACATATACAAACGGACACAACGCAGAATGCACGGAGACATAAGTGTGTGTAAGAGAGGAAGAGAGATACCACTGTCGCAGCTTATCCGGCTTTGGTATTTTCTGATCCTCTGGGTGGCAATACAGGATATAATCTTCTCCTTTCCTTGGTGGACAAGCCCATATGTAACAGGTTGTAAATCCTCGTTTCTTGCAGTATTCAAGGTATCCAACCTAAAAACAGAAACATAACAGGAAAACAAGAAACGACTCCAGTGATCCAACTATAACAACTTAATCTTTGAAAACATGTAATAATTGGAGTAGGAATTATATGATATACCAATAAGTCATGATAAACAACGGTTCGAAGAGCTTCTCTACTAGTAGCAGTTTCTGTTTCAGGCCTAAAATACTTAACAGAGTCAAGATACGAGATATAAACGCTGAGTTGGTTTGGTCGGCCACATTCTGCACCAAACTCTTGGACATACATGACAAAAAGGCATACATCTACCCCTTCAATATTCTGAAACAAAAGAATAACCTGAAAATAGAAAATCAATTTTCATGGTTTAGAGGAAATGACATAAATCTAAAGATTGATCCCGAAAGAGCCATGTTACAATTTTGGACTACTAAACTACCTTCGAACCATTCTATAATTTCCAAATATATCTTACCTTCGACTTGTATGGAAATTCAGCAGGGTAATTCTGATCCTGGATTATACCTAAAAGCTGCTTATTCACTTTTACAAGTTTTCGAACAGATAAAACCTCCCTTACAACAAGAACTTCTACTTCAGGAATTTGGTGACAGATAGAACATTATACCATCAATGAAACCACTAAACTAAGTAGAAATAACGTTGTGAAAAAAAAGTCGTAGAGGTCAAAGAATATTGCTACAAAAATGAGTATGTTGCATCCAAACTTGCCCGTTTTACCTCATCAATGCTCATTCCTGCAGCTCTCGCCTTCTCTTTCCCGTTTTTCTGAATACAGGTAGACAGTCTTTGCTCTAAATGGTCACTGAGCATGGTTCGAGGCAGATCTTAGCACCAAAAACAGTCCCGACTAGCGAGGGCATCCGTTCACCATTTTCATTTTCTTTTAAGCAGCATTTTGGACAAACAAAATCTTTTCCTTTTTTATTATTTTTCTCATTGAAGAGAGCACATATCTGGTGTTGCCAATATTTACATTTATCACACTGAACCCACTGCAAGAAAACAACATTAGGGAGAAATGAGTCTTTTGATTTGAAATTTCAGGACAATGAAAATATTAAATACCCTTAATTAACCTACCCATTCTTCTGGTTCATCGTCATTCTTCATTTTAATCAGCTTTGCCTTAGAAACAGATATTCCAGAAGACATGATACCCTGAGACCGAGATGCATTATAGCATATGGAACAAAGACAATGTTTGATGCTATTTGTTTCAGGTATGACTTCGGGTATGTTGTAATACATTGCACCCCGTCTGATACAAGCACAACATGATAAACAATATATCGGTGCAGGAGAAAGTGTAAGCTTAGTTGCTCCACACAATTGGCATGAGTCCTTACTGTCGATGTTGACTACTCCGTTTTCGCTTACTTTCTTTCTAAGATCCTATTTTAATAAGAGAAGACTGTCAATACACCTTCATTAACAATGTATGCAATTATAATATAGTATGAATAGCTAACTTTCAGAAGATAAAATACACTAACAATATTAACACATGCACAAAACAGCAACTGCAAAAATGATTCGACAGACTCATGCAGCTCTTATGCTACAGTTTTATGCTCTTCTCTATCTTAGATGTTTGAATGCGTGCAAATATACACATCCTTCAAACATATTCTATCCCATCCATATTTAGTCAAGTTAATGACTCTAACAACAATTTTAAGTAGAATATCCACTAATCAGGACAACACAGTACGAAAAATAAAAGCAATAAACAACAACGAAAACACAAACCTGATCAATGCACTTCCTAAGACTAGATATGTGCTCCTTTATTTGCTGTGCTGAGAAATTTTCTATCAAGGACACACCTCTTTGTTTAGTAGCATTTACGAAGTCAATATCCTCTTCTTTATAACTTCCAATAGCATCAGTTTTTGCTACTTTATATCCAGAGATGACTGCCTTTGGAGTACATGGAAAACTCTCTTCCACATCCTTGCTCATCTCCTCAGCATTTGAAGAATCTTCTATAGCCTTTGCTAACAATTCGGTGTTGATCTCCATAGACTCAAAATTAGAAGATACGGGAAATTCTGAAAAATGCACCAAGGGTGGAAGATTGGAAAAACTTGGAAGCTTTGGCTGCAATTCAGTGTTGGCCTCCATAATCTCAGAATTAGAAGATTCAAGACATCCTTGAGACTGCATCAAGGATGGAAGCAGGATAAAACTTGGTTGAACCATCAATGGAGCCATTGCATAAATCATACCATTATAAGTCAAGCAGTTAAAAGTAGGATTTTCCAGCTTCAAGCGCTTTGGCAAAGGTTCCATGGCTTCTGAACTACTGCATATGGGCTGACCAGAATCTCCTTTACCCGAAACTCTTGGATTGCCTCTTTTTACATGTTCTAAGACAGGACGGAATATATGGACTATAGGACTATACCTAACAGGACCGCAAATATCACATCTAGCATCATGACAGCTATCATAATGTGATGCAATTGAGTAAAACTCAAAGCATTTACAGATATACTGGCAACAGACTGTTGAATGCATATAGTTCACGAATGAAAATACAGCATCCTTCTGGGCAAACATCAATGACTTCTTATGCCATATATAAGCAAGTAAAACCTTCTTCTGGATATCTAAAATCTTCAGACGTTCCGAACCTGGCTGTGATTCTTCAGAAGGGAGCTGAGGAAGATGACCATGACTCACAGCTTGCTCATTTATGGGACACAAAGATTGATTTTGTCCACTGACAGGAAGATGACCATGAGTCGCAACTTGATCGTTCACCAGATGAAAAGGCTGATTCTGTCCAGTTAAAGGACATCTAGCTTCATCTTCAGATAACCTTTTAAACTGCATGTTTGGAGTATTAGACGAAGGGGTCATCATCCATTCTGCGCCAAGTCAAGTATTAGGAACAATCGAACAAACAATCCGGCCCACAACTTGCACCTAACCAAGTTGGAGGACTCCTTAATCCAGTCGGAACTCTACACAGAGAATATTATCAAAGTATCAGATATCCATTCATCTAATTTCAGATTATCACAAACAAAAACTAATTGGTTATTCAAAAAAGTCTCCATTACAATTAACAATTTGATTATCTGTGGATCAAAATTAAGTGATACAGTGAGACCAAAGCAAAACAACATAAACCCCCCATCAACTAAAGTAAAGCAAACTGTGCAAAACCCTGAAAACACCAAAAACAATTCAGGGTTACAAAACCCTAAAATCCCTTTCTTCCTAAACTGATATACCTTTGAAAAAGACTCCTTTCCGGCAAAGTAAACAGAGTTACAGAGGTATCGTAAAACAGAAAATCCAGTATAGAAAGAAAGATTTAGAGCGCAGATAATCTCAAAATCTAATTACTGAAGTACAAATCTTTTTGTTAAGTTCAGGAGTTACCTTATTTATTTGGTCGCCATATCTGAAACTTGGAACGCAAGAAAGACGAGTGTAGGAGTGAGTACTGAGTAGTGAAGAGAGGAATATATTTGATAGGATTTTGGACTGTGTATTTCTTAAAAATTGCCTTTAAACCCACTTATATACACCCTAATGCATAATTTTACTTACCTAACAAAGCCTTTAAAATTCACCAAACCCGAAATTTTTTAGTATTATTTATGTCGGTTATCTATTTTATGATTTATGTTTATCTGATTTTTAAAATTTTAAATCATTTAATATAATAAATTATGTATTTTTAATTAAATTACCTTGTATATATTGATACATGTGTTTTCTTACTAAAAATAAGATTTTTTTTAAATGGCGACGGTTTATTTAAGAAATTAAATTTTTAAAAAATAAATAAATTTAATTTCTTCATACGTTACGCTCGCCGTTCTTATCCATTAAAACAAATTTCTATATATTACTTAAAATCTGATTAGTTGTCGAATAGAGCGAAATAAATATCTTGGATTACCTATTAACTGCTGATTTTTTTGAATCAGCTAATAGTGATTACAGTAATATCTGTTCTAAAGTATACTCTCAATTATTAAACATTAATCGTTCAATCACTTTGTTAGTATTATTGGTGCCTAAACCCATGACCTCTAAGAACGACAACAATCATTCCTCTAATCACTGAGCTAGACAGCTCGTGCCAGTAATTGATATTTTATTTGTTAGACATTAATAATTGTTTATAAAATATTTTACTTCTTAGATAAGATTTTAATGATATTATAACTCTGCAAGTTATAAACAAAAATGAGTTTATACCAATGACAAAATATAATTATTGATTGACATAAATTTTATAATATAATGTTTCTTTTCACCAGGTTTTATATGTAAAAGAACAAACTTGCAATACTAGAGACTAAAAACATATTTTTTTTTTCAAGAAATAAATGAATATTATAATTTAAGATTGATCACTAGTACGAAATAAAAATTAAATAATTTTAAGAAAAAAATTAAGAAAAAAAACAAACAAAAACATCAATATAATATTTTTTCAGCTAAAACCACGTAATCAATCAAACTCTCAAACAATGGCAAAATGCATTCTACAGTCCCATTTAGCACTCAATCTCGAAATCACAGAGGGAGAAATAATAAAATTAAAGGCAAAAGACCACACAAATAATTTTTAAAAATTAAAAGCAAATAATAAAATTATTCTTCTGGTCCTTCCTTTTTTAAGGCTTCAACTTACTGCAATTCTCTTTTCCAGGAACAGATTGATTTCAAAGCTATAGAGCACTCAAATGGAGCAGGGCAGGTCTCACACCAACAGTTTGCTTATCCTTCTCATCCTCATTCCACCTGCACCACCATTTCTGAATTGACTTACGAGTCACAAACATATCGGCACCGACAAAGCTGTAGTAAATGACAGAACCGCCGTTACCGAGCTGTTCAAAGAACCTTTTTCCGCAACGGTATCCATTCACAGAGCATGGGATTCTGCGACTAAGGTCATCCCCATTCACGTTAACATGTACTGATATGGAGAACTCGGACGGTTTGAAACAAGCCAGAACCCTTTCAATCAGTTGATGTGAATTCAGAGTCTCAAAATCATGGAGTAACCGCAAGGGTCGAACTCAAAATCACATATCCATGACTGGGGAAGAATCTTTCAAATACCTGAATTCTCAGTCATCAAAGCTGCTGAAGTCGTATGAGTTTTGCAGAAGACAGATGCCTTCTTCCTGTCCAAACCAGTCATGCACATTTCTAAAGTATACACTGCATTTGAATGACTACTCACTTGTGAAGAAGCAGAATAAACATGCCATTTCTTTGTTTTATCGGAACCACCCATAATGTATGCCTTTCTATGAGGACGAAGCTTAGGAAAATAGTGATCAAGGACCGCAACTTCCTCAGAGAAGTTACGGTGTGGAAATGGTTGAGCCTCGGGAAATATGAAGCTCCCACGTGAGTACCTCACAGAAAGCACAGAAAGCAAAAGGCTGTTGGCCAAGTTCAGAATAGCAGGAATTGCAAAGAGCAATTTTGTAGTCCCACAAGTCTTTATGATGATTTTGTATGGGTAGACAAAGAGACTCGATTCAGAAAGAACATAAGAATCAACATGATCGTTTGACAGTGAAGAAACGATCGTGCATTCAGCTGGTTTTAGGAATTCATCCAGTTGTACTTCGGATAAGGCACGGAGGCCAATTGCTCAAGGATCAACAGAGAAACCAGGGTCAAAAAATGACACCTCAAGTCTTCTTTCATAGCCTTCATATCCAATAGCAGAAACAGGGAAGGCCATCTTGGATTAAAGTAAACACAAGTAGAAAGAAGGAAGTACTAGAGAATCAAATAAACAAACTAGATATGATTGCAGTGAGATTGAGGCTTTGGGACTATCTAGGAACTTGGCGAAAGTCAGGATGGTTTTCGGACACGGTGCAAAGACAAAAATAAAGATAAAAAATGTCAATTAAAAGATTCTATCCGTAGTTTTACGATGAAAAATATAAAGCACAGAGAATGCAACAACAAAGACTCACAGTAAGCAGCAGATCTGAACTTCTTGATTCCACCATGAGGTCGAACGTCTTCAATGCTGTAACCTAGAGGAGCTTCGTAGAACAAGGATCTTCTACTATTAGACTTAATCTTTTTACCACCCTTGGTCTCCATTAGATCATTCAGTCTTTTTCCTGATAGAGCCACCCAACTTAAAATTAAGTACTGAAATAACTTCAAATAATCAAAATCCACCCCAAATATATAATCCGGAAATGATGAAACAATCGAATACAATACTTCAGAGAAATGCAAATAATCAAGATGCACCATCCAACATTTCACAAGGCAGTATAATAATAGTCATAAGTCATATTCTTCATTTTCAAACCCCAACACTTTTAATGAACAAGATAATCAACATTATAATACTCTGATTCTTAGTAGATGCTTAATCTGTGGTTTACATATAAACATGGACCAATACTCCTATGCTTTTGGTCATATAAGTCCAAAACAAACTTATTCAGCATCATTGCAAACTGCAAAGACAATCGAAAGGAAACACAGCCGCAAAGCTCATTCCTCACAAGATGGGATTTAAGTCTGGTTGAGATTATACACTTCTTTTATCCTTACAAATCTCTTCATCTTCAACTTTTAATCTCAGCCATTGATTTACACACATCCAATGGTCAAAAAAGTGTATTGTGTGTAACTGGATACCAAGTACTAACCCTATGTATATATAACCTTTGAAAAACTTTCATCATTAAAAGACTTCTATATACTTTATTGTAAAAAATTCTAGGTTCTTCACTTCAATAAACACACACACATCTTATCAAAACACATACACATGTGTACACCTTCTATCAACAATGACTAATTCATAAAAACAATCGTAACATAAACAACAAAGATACAAAATTAAAGGCTTAAAAGAACACGGAAATCTCAATTGACAAATGAAATATCAAAAAACAATAACGAATCGAAAAGGCAATCCTCACAATGTTCAATCAAAATCTTGAAACAATCAACACACCAAGAACAAAACCCTCTTTTTGAACCCTTTTCGATCAAGACCTGAAACTTCAAAACGAAACTCCAAACCAATCAATCTAGCAATCCATACAAAGAAAATCCAAACAAAAGAATTAAACAAGGATTCTCATTAACTTACCGGTTCAGATTCAAAACTATGAAACCGAAAGAAACCCAGAAAGGATCAGAGAAACATCAACCGAAGACCCACTAGAGAGCTGAGAATCTCCTCTCTTTTTTTTTTCTTTCTATTTTGTGCTCTTTTTCAAAGAAAAATTTGAGGGCTTTTATAGTGGTTTTGGA
The DNA here is from genome assembly GCA_035048815.1 of Abelmoschus esculentus. NCBI lineage: Eukaryota > Viridiplantae > Streptophyta > Magnoliopsida > Malvales > Malvaceae > Abelmoschus > Abelmoschus esculentus. The sequence goes on along the minus strand of JAUCBN010000007.1, from coordinate 10,037,537 downwards.
AGAACAAAGTCCAATGGTTTTGTTTTACCTATTTACCCTACGTATTTCTTTAAAATAACGATCATGCCCTTTATTTCGATCCATTAATTTCCTCGGTGTTATTGATTCCCTAAGGAAGTGTTTTGTATTTGGTTGGATTAGAATGAGCCATGATAATGATTTGATTCGGATTGGATCAGATCATTTTTTTAAAATATTTAAGTTTAAAAATTAAATTAAAACATGTAGAATATTTTTTATAAAATTAATAATTATCGTAAAAAAATACTTATAACTTAATTTAAGACTCAAAACTATTTATAAATTAAATTAATAATAATTTATAATTATTAGATAAATATAAATAAATTAACATTACTTATTTATTTCGTAAAAATATCATATTTTTTTCTTTTAATTTTAGCTATTAATTTATTTTTAATAATTTTAAATCTATATAAATTTTTTATGTTTATATTATATAACTAAATTTTATCCTATATATATATTAATTTACTACCAGGCTATTAATCTTTGTTTTATCTTTTTTTTAAATAACACTAAAGTTTATTTAATATATAAATATTCACCCTGAATAAAGATATTCATTTTATTTCATATATCGATTTATTTTTAAAAATTATTTTAAAATTTCGATACAAACACGTTAAAACCTATTTTTTTCGACTTTTACTCTTTCTTTCAATTTTAAAGAGTTTTCAATCATAATTTTAAGAGAAACATTAATATTTTTTATAATTTTAAATTATTTGTTAACGTAACATATAAGATAGATTAATTTTCTGTCAATTATGAAATAAACTTGAGTAACCATCACTTGGTGTAATTTTGAGCAGTTCCATTAAATTGTAATGAAATTTGTCTAATTTGAGAAAAAAATAAAAGCCTAAGGACCAATTAAAGAAAAAATAATAACGGTTGAATTAGAATTTGCAAAAGTTGAGTGCTAAAATTATGATCATGTTTTTTTTTCTTAAATGCAATTAATAGAAATAAATTACTCACAAAGATAAAATACCAACGGTTCAAAAAGTAAAAGAGACTAATTTTTAGCAAACAAAAGTAAAAAAAGCAAAACCGTAAAAATCAATAAGTATAAGGACTAACCCTTAAAATTTAACCAGATAAAATTTAAGGAAATTTACATCATGATAGTTATATTGCTGACACACAATATTCATAAAATTTTACATAAATTATATAATTTAAATTAATTATAAAATTTTAAATTTTAAATTCAAAACTTTCAAACCATAAGTTCTAAACCATGTATCTAAATAAATAAATCATAAATTCTAAATTATTTTTATTACTCTTTTAATTTTTAAAGTTTTGCCCTGATTAATTCAGACCAACTCGTATCATATACCTAGTCATGGGTGAATCTTCCAACAAAAATTTTTCATGTACACAATACCTTGAAAGCCAAACTCAAAACTTACTTAAACGAAACTAAGCTGTTTTTTATTTGGACCAACCCCTATTAATTTGTTTGTTTTATTTTTTGATACACAGTATATATAAATTTCTACTTAAACTATTCAATCTAAATGATTAATTCTAAACCCTAAAGTTTTAAACTTACCATCTAAACCTCTCACCCAAGGGCGAATACACGATTTTATGTTAGAAAAATCTATAAAATTTTAATGAATAAATTTATAAAATTTTAAAAAATAAAATTAAATTATCAATAAAAAATCATATATGAATTTTAAATTTTTGAAAAAAAACAACAGTTTCTTTAAATCTCCTGTTCTTTTCTACTATTTATAGGGGGTAATATGGAGGCACAAGGATTCTCACGTCGGCTAGGAAGTAGAAATACTAATTTTAGTGGAAAACAAATTAGGGTTATGATTTAGGGGATTATATAAATACATTTATTTTACGTTAATTAAGATTTTAACCTTCTTGTTATATTTATTTTATAAATCTGTTTAATGGGTTAAATTTTAAATATTTTTTATAAAATATTTATTTATTTATTTATAATTTATGTTTAAAATTTTTGATTTTATAATAATGTTCTCTCTAAAATTTGGATTCAAATTTTTTCTTGTCTTATCATTATATTTAATTTTTATTATTGATAAGTTACGATTCTACTAATAGTTTTATTGATGAGTTGTCTAATTAGATAATTAAACAAAACATTACCTCAACTGTCTAATAAGAGATATTCAATCATGATCAGTGACGAAAGTATGTATATGAATTATGAACAGTGACAGAAGTACGTATATGATGACGGATGGAGACTTAACCATCGACATTTCAGCTTATACTTCTTGAACACGATAAAAGCAAAAAAGAGCAATGAGAATAAGAATGTATAGGTAGAGTGGTTGCTTCAATGCACTTGTTGATGCCTCGATTATTGCCTTTGCCTTTCCATGTTTCTTGTCGTACTCGGCTTTCGATTTTGATAAGCTCTGGGATACCTGCTCACCACTTAAACATAAATAGAATGACGCTAACCATTAACACATTGAGTAAATTCAATGACAGATGCATGTAAAATAACATTTTAAAGTTACATCTTTACATAATTCAAATGATCATTTATCCATAAAAGTTGAGAGAGCGAGAAGGAGATTATCGTGGCATAAAAAAGATGCACGCAGATCTTAAAAATGAAAAAAAAAATTAAAGTGCTTAAGCTTATATCATTTATTTGGCAACTTAAGCTTATATCATATTTTCAATCATTAACCTTAAAAACAAATACATCTCAAATTTGGAGAGTTAAAGAAAAAAAAAAGAGTATAAGAATACAATTATGAACCACTGGCCAACATACATGCTTGGATTTATCATCTCGAGGTTAAAATGCTCACCCAACTTTGACAACTGCTCTCTCATCACCAAAGACTTAAACTGAAACAGGTATTGTTGTACAAGTGACAGCTCGACTTATTAAGTGAATACAAATTTTCAGACAATTTAATAATGGTTTTAGAGTCTTATATATTTAAATTAAGGTTATACCTTTTGTCAAGTTCTAGTATTTAAGATTGTCCATATCACAAATACTAAATTATATACGTTGCACAATATTCTTATACTTTAAAAATAAAAAGGCACAAGTAATGGTTAAAGATTGAATTAAAATACGCTACACAATATTTATACACTTGAAAAATAAAAAGACACAAATAATGATTGAAGATTGAATTAATTGAAAAGAAAAGAAAAAACTAAATAATTAATAAGAATTACAATGAAATAAGTAAGGCTAGGTTAATTGTTTTGTAGAGGGGAATCTAGTTGTAATTGAAAAAACTATTGCCAAGGCGGGTCGCCTTATCTACCTCGGCAGGGTTATGCCTTGTTGACAACTCAACTTTCTATAGTTCAACAGAGTATACTTAAATGTACCCTTCTTATCCCTAATTCGGAGAACTATTAAAGACCACGTCTTGATAATACCTCCCGGCGTGAATCAAGGATGAATAACAACCAATAGTTTGCTTCCTTTTAGTCAACCCTTGCGGATTAGTCAATGCCATGAGTAAAGACTGTATTCTCTCGTTTCGTGATCCTAGTTATCCCTAGTTGTAGACAAATAGATTTTTTTCTTACAAACTTATCTTTCGAGCTCGTATGCAAAGAAAAGTAAGAATCAAGAGAGAATAAACTATGAAAGATATATTGCATTAATAAATATCAAATAAGTTATAACTTGCTTCCCCAACTACTCTACAAATAACCTAAACCTCGAAGGGAGTTTAGAACATGATAATCTTGTCGACGATTAAGGGTTTTGTCTATAAAAACCGACTTGTTTCTCTCAATCTAAGACTTCTTTTATATAGGCCAAACTTAGGTTAAAGTCTCCATAAACATTAGAAGTTCTTCATAAACATACGTAAATATATTATTATCAATGTGATCCTTATTTTTAACAAAAATTACGATTACAGTGATAATTTTTAGGATAAAAACATACGAAATAATTTACATGTAGTTTATTATTGGAATTCGAGAAAACGGCAATGATAAAATAACAATTAAGTGTATGATGTATTTAATTGTTAAATATATGTATGTTTTTGTAATATTTTATTTTTTATTAAAATAAAATTATTTGAATAAAATATTCTTTTACAAGGAATAATTCGTTTTTAAAAAATAATATATTTTTAATTTTTTTATTTAATATTTATAATATCATAAATTAATTTATAAAATATTTTAAAAAAAATAAAAGCATTATAATTTAAATTTTCTGACTTCATATATGCATCAATCTGTAAGTCTTAGTGAGTACGTAGAAATGTTAATAGAAGGGCCCATCAACTTTTCAGAACGACTTTATTGTATGAAAATTATAATGGCAAAAGTCTGAAATTAAAAATAAAATAAAAATAAATTCAGATAAATCTAATTTAAAATGGGAATCCATCCGGTTCCACCACCGGTTCAGAAAAATATTCCTCGACTGTGTGCCTATTTTCCACCTTCATGCAACCCCTATCATCATCTCCGGCTTACCATTGCAGGCTCTTCACCCTTCTCTTCAACTCTTTCCTGCACCGTAAAACAATACGTTAAAAATTGTTAGAAGTTAGAAGTTGGTTTATTAGTTTGTTAATTAGTTGTTCATAGGTCGTTAGACATTAGGTTATAAATATTGTATTTGGGTTCATATTTTTGTATGCATGAAAATTCATTTCTAATGAAAAGTTAAATTTTTCTATTCTTTATTGCCATTCATTCCTCACACAAACCATCACTCCATTACGTCTCCGGCATCAATACCACCATTCTCACATGGTATCATTCGCCATTAACGTTCCTGCATTGACTTTTTCCGCTGCTGCCGCCAATAGTTTCGTTGTTGTTTCTCGGTAAAATCATCTTTCAGCTCAGAGATGGAGATGGAGTTGGAGGAAATCATCATTGCTGACGTTTTGCCCCAAACCTCCTACAGTATTCTTGTTCTGCTTATGGCTGTAAGAGCTACTGTCATTGTCGCCTCTCTACAATTTTGTTGATGGTTTGGGAGTGTAAAACACATCTTCTTCTTCAACGGTGGTCGATTTTTTTCTCTTTTCTTTTCGGCATGGATTTTGCACATAACAGGATTGAGAAACTTGATCAATTTGCAGCCGATCTTTCTGGATTTCTGATTACACAAAATCAGAAAAGATGTGAACTTTGCTTTGCGATTAGGGTTCTGAAAGATACTCATTGAGACTGGTTTTCTCAGTTCGAAGATATTAGTTTTTCGATTATTTTTTTCTCTGCGATTCTGTTTCACAGTTGTTGGTACTACAGGAAATAGAGATCAACGGGAATGCCTAGAGTGACGCTTCTACCATTGACGAAGAAGAATTTATGCAATCGGTTAGTTCACTATCGGTTAGTTCACTGCTTCTTTTCTGGTTTCGTTCTTCTGTTGACACTGACATCGCTTCAATCGTTGATGATTAATCTCTTCAATTATGCGTGCTTCAGTTTCGTTTTTTTATCGTTGTTTTCCATTTGATGCGGTACCATTGTTAGTTAGATTTGTTAGTCAAGGTATGGGTGAATTGGTTTGATGATTTCTGATTGATTCTCAGTCTCATTTTTGGCTTTTAACTCCAATTTAGTTACCCTTCGATGCTTCTTTCATTGAGTTGGTCATGGTTTAGTCTGCACCAGGAGTCTTTTGCGAGACATGCGGCGTACGCCTTGATGACCATGTTGTTGTGCGCCATAGAGTTTATCAGAGGTCTGTTGTTGTGATTTGTATGCTCAGGGTTGCTTTTAGTTGATCCGAATTGCTTGATCTATGGGGATGAAAGTACATCGACTTTGGTTGATAATACCGACCAAGCCAGCACTTCGTTGAACGAGAAACCTGAGATGATTGATTTAAGAGACATCAAGATTGTGAAAAAGCTTGGAGGAACTATGGATGAGGATGACACACGATTAAGGGGTTGGTTTTCTTGGATGAGAAGAGTGATTTTGAAGGTGAAACTGAGAGCAGTTGAGTCAATGATTTTTGACTTGGGGCTAAACACATGAATGGATTCTTGATGATCCTTCCCGATGGTCTTTCCATTCAAGATTCCATTGTTTTTCCCTGATTTGAGATGAGTTTTTGAGAAGAAAGCGAGCCATACAGCTGGAGGACAGACCAGAATGGAAAACGTAAAAATTGCGGATTTTGGATGTTGTTGCTCGTATGATGACTTACTAGTTGGTGTTGGAAGTTGTGATTACTTGAATTGTATTCAAGAACAGGTTGAATGTTTGTTTCATTATTGTCAAGTGGTTCTTTCGCAAGGCAATTTGGAATTTGATGCTTCATGCTCAAGTGTCCATGGAAGATAATTTCTGGGGAGTGTATAGTGTTTAACAACCTTGCATTCTGTTAACCGGATAAAAGAGTGTTTTCTTGCTCGAAAGAGGGCTTCAGACTGCACTCGAAAGCTCAACGCTTTACAACCTTGCTTCCAACAAAAAGAAGGTTCAAATAAGTGAGGAGGAAGACAATGACGGTAAATGAATGTTTTGAAGGAAAAATCGAATGAGAAATTGTTGATAAGAGGTGAGTAAAGAAGAACGAAAGGATAAGAACACTTTCGATTCTCGTAAACCACCAAACGAAAAGAAAAAAAGATTCGTGCCTTTCGATCTATTTTCAATGAATAGTTCAAGTGTTGGGTATTAAAATTTTTCAAGACAGTTGATGTTTGCACCTTGCATCTTTCAACTTTTGCCCAAAAGTCATCAATCAGTAGACTTCAGAAACTTGAAGAAGTAGGTGAATGTTAGAAGTTAGAAGTTGGTTTATTAGTTTGTTAATTAGTTGTTCATAGGTTGTTAGACATTAGATTATAAATATTGTATTTGGGTTCATATTTTTGTATGCATGGAAATTTATTTCTAATGAAAAGTTAAATTCTTCTATTCTTTATTATCATTCATTCCTCACACAAACTATCACTCCATTACGTCTCCGGCATTAATGCCACCATTCTCACAAAAATGTAATCACGAATCTCGAATATAAATAGTAAAATGAGAGTTTACCCCATGAGAACTCTATCAATGTTGGATGTAGACAGCACTCCTCTATTCTCTTCGGCTCTCCTCAACAGATACGGCATGACCAGATCCACAGGTCCATAGGGCAAATATTTGCTCCCAGCATTTCTCAAACCAAAGGATAGAGATTCAGACATTCCATATAGCTGAGCAAATTCTAGCTTAGGATGTCCCTTCTGAATACCAAGATCTCGGGCTTTTATGGCAGCCAATTTCCCTGTTGATCGGGAAGGAATAAAAAATAAGAGTTGAAAGAGAGCAAAACACAAATTACGAGTTCATATTTATAACATTTGTTACCTGACTGAAGATTATGAGTTGCAAGCACGACCGCATCGCTGCCATTCGCGATCCTCTCGAGCATGAAAGAGGCACATTCGTTGTAACACGAATGAGTCTCCTCGATGCTGTTGTGGATCGGTGAGTCACAACCCAGTTCCGAAGCCGTTCTAGTTTCAGTCGACATGTAAGCACCCCTCACCAGCTTGAACCCATTGGGATACCGAGATTTTCAGCAGTTCTAGACGCCGTAAACAGCCTCTCCTTTGCATCTTTGAAAAAAAAAACACCGACATTTCTTGTCGGAATTGACGGCTTTTAGACAGTTTGATTACTAGGAAAGTTAGCATAATCTTTGTCTTAATTACGGTTTCCAAAACTTTGGGAGATCTTGTTTCATTGTATTGGTACCGTTGACTTCTTTTCTTTTCTCTCAAACACTGTTGTTTGAGATCTTATACGTGTTTGTGGATGAGAGTTTCATGGGATTTAGAAACAATTATTACAAGGGATTTGAGTTAATTATTCTTGGTAAGTAAGATTAATGTGTGATTTAGTAGAAATTTGGACTCAAGTTTCTTTAAATAAAATTTAAAGATTTGAGTTTAAAGTTCGGATGTAATTCAATTTTATTTTATAATAAATCGAATATTATTAAATTTTATTTTATTTTGAATTCGAATATTTTTGAAATGTGGACACACACTAAACTAAAATACGAACACGAAGGCTTAATGTTGTACTTATTTTTATTCTATTTTTGGCTATATTATTTTCCAAAACCTCACTTTACAAATTATTAGGTAAGTTTGGTCGCGGTCGGAAAAATAGTCGACTAGATCAGTTAGCGTCGTGTTCTATGCTGCCAAAATCTCCTTCACTACTACCGCCGCGGTAATTAAAATATTCAAATATACAAATAAATAAAACAATTATGTATAAAAATTCAAACTTAGTCATCTAGATTTGATTGAATCTGATATGAATGCATGTGAAAGCATTGGCATTGTCACATGGCAGCTTCCTCAATCATTCCCCAATTATCAGAATACATAAAGCCAAACGGATTGATTTGGTGGGTATGGAAGAGTTATGGGGCTCAACACCTCGGCGTCTCACGTCGACTACTAATCCGATGGTCTCAACCCTCCCCATACTCAACCACGAAATACCGAGATCATGTTTGATCTCAAGGTCGGGTTGGATGTTGGGGTCATCACTACATCAAACAAGTTGATCTCCAAATCCATCAAGAAGGGAGACACACCGGCATGGCGGCATCAGTGATTGCAGGATTCAACAGCCAACTGCCGGGAACTCGATCGGAAAGAGATGACACCAAAGAATTTGAGAAACCAAAGTTGAAAAGAAATAAAACAAATATTAAATTTGATATTACAATATTACAAAACCAAAAGGAAAGACCAGAGTACACTTCTTTCTTTTATATGATCTTTTATGCTGGCTAAGCCCCGGAAAAAGGCCTTCTAAACGCCATCGGCCGAGTGATGAAAGCTCGAGAACTAACCCCTAACCCCTTATTTTTTTATATTTTAAATCTTAAACCTTACACCCTAAAAAATATACCTTACCCCTAATTCCTTAAACTCTAACCAAAACCCATAACTTAGAACCCTAAACCCTCTAATTTGAAGTGAAACATAAATAAAAGCATGGGAAAGGGGTAAATGATTTACACTCAATTTTTGTTTATCCTTTTATGCTTATGGGACAACTCGGCTGGGTGCATTTTATATTTTTTTTAATATAATTAATCATATTTATTTTATTAATTAATTAATTTAAATTAAATATTATAAAAATATTATAACATACATAAAATTTAATAATCTATTATAATTCGTTGGTTTATATTTTAAAAAATCATGAATGAGATACTTGATTAATTTTATTAATTCCCATTTAAAAAGGTCAAATGATGGTCAAAGCTCCCCCAGATATTCCGGGAGGAACATATCCCTTTCTCAAAAGTCAAAATCCTCCGTATATCTCCGTAAATACCACATTCTAAAAAGGAAATTTTAGTCCAACCACAATGTAAATATCAATTATCGACCGTTAGATCCTTCAATAATGAAGAAGACGGATTGGATTTCCTGTTTGACTGGAAGTACAAATTGGCTCTGATCCAACTTTGACCAAAATAGCTTTTATGCAAGACAAAGGGAAAAAATATTGCGGGAGAATTTTTTTCCATTCACGTTGTATTTGATACAGAGAGAGAGAACAGAGGAGAATTTGAAGATATATTTTTAAAGAATTTATGTATATTTTGAATGTTGTTTAGCTAATTTATTATAGCGATTGTATTTAATTTTGTTTTGGATTGCATTTTGTCCCATTATTTGTTGCTTCTGGTGTAAATTTGAAGGCGGAAGCAGAGGCGGAAGAGAAGAAGAAGAAGAAGAAGAGAAGATGCAGATTTTCTCTCTTCTCTTCTATTGTTTGTTGTGATTGGCGAATTTGTTGTTTACATTCGGTGAAATTAGGGCTTGATTTTGTTGAAGTCTAAAATCATGAATGTTATACGTCGTCTCAAGAGCATTGCTTCTGGTCGTTCTTCCATTTCTTCTGATCCTGTAAGTTCTATTTTTCCCTTTATGGTTTTACTTTTCAATCGGTGGTAATCTCTGTTTGTTTGATAGGAAAAATGGATTAAGCTTCGTTCATTAAGAATTTTTTCCCTTTTATTTTCCATGCACTGTATATTGTGTTCTAATATTTTCTGTCTTACATGTCTAGATTTAGCTGAATTATTAATTGTTTTACACGTAACTTAAGGAATTTTCTTCCGTTTTTCTTCCCCCGTCGAAATTATTTTGGCTTATATAGTTTGAAATTTGAGATAGTTTTTGGACATTTCCTTTTGGTTGAAACACCTTTTTGAGGAAAAGAGGAATACCATTGTTAGCTGAGGTCGTTTCCATTTTGCTTCGTTGCTTTTGTTTAGTTTCTGGCAGGTTATTTGCCATACCTGTGGATTGGTCTCTCTCTCTTTTTTTATTGAAAATACCCTAATTTTAATTATATGTTTGTGTGAGGATAATTTCAAGTTCTTGCTATTAGATATGTGTAAGCATTGCTCTTGAAAATAACATGGGTTAGAAGAAGCTTGAGTTGGAAAGAGTGTGCTTTAAAAATGTTCATTTACGAATAATAAAAATTGGAGATTTGAGGATAATATTGTTTTTTTATCCAAAAGTCAGCTTCCAAAATCTGAAAGCTCTATTTTGTTGGGCCTTGTGCTTTGGTTGCCAAACCATGATTTTAACTGCAAAAGTGAAGGTGGGTGGTAATTGTCATAGGTTAAGTGTAGGCTTGAATTATATGATTAGCAATTACCATTAGGGTGCTTGATGTAAGCTGTGTTTTAGTAGTGAATATTTTGCATTGTTGTTATATTTGGTGAGATGGTATTGTGTCAAATTACTGTTATTTATTTTCTTGAGAATGGGTATTGTTTAAACAAACTTCTTTTTCTTGGGATGGAATGTGCTGCAGATTTGTTTCATACCTAAATTTGTTGGTTCTTGTGATGTTGACTGCAGTATGTAATAATGGACCAAAGTCTAGAAAGTAGAGGAAATTGAAAAATTACATTTGACCGTCAACCCTGTCCCCCTCCCCAAATTATACCTACCGGAGAGTATTTGATCAAGTCTACAACTAAAATTTCAGCATCCCACTTACTTAGGGCTTTGCGGTCTTAAAGTTCAGATTGCTCTTCTTTGTTTTGTTTTTAGTCTGCTTGCTTATCTTCCCTGAACTCAATCTTAATGGATACTACATAATTTTATGCTAGTGATAGACACAGTTCGAGTGAAGAGATTGAACTACATGTCGATCTGTAACTTGAGCTACTTGCATGTGTCTATTTGCATAATATTTATGCAATATGAGTTGCTTTTTCATTGTTAAATGCCACAGTTCTCACTTATCTGTGAAACACCTTTGTGCTGAAAGAAGCACAATGAATTTTACGCCAAGACTAAAATCTATAGATATAAGGCTCTCTATTATCATGAGGATGCTGGTTTACTTTTAGTCTTTTCTTTTCATGTATTGAGTTCTTTTGAAAAATTATATTCTTCACATCAGGATGGGGATACTAGCTCCATGAGGGCAAAGGTAGATCAAGAATCATTTAGGAGTCACCAAAAATCAAATTCAGTTGAGAAGAGTAGCACTGGTCTTGAGCAACATATGGGTTCTACATCACGGGAAACAGTTGCAAGCACATCCAGGGTTACTTCTGTTAATAGACTAGAAATTTCAGGTGTTGATCAGCTTCCTGATGAAATGCAAGAAATGAGAATTAGAGATGAGAAAACTGCCAACCATGATGAGAAGGTGAATTTTTGTTCTTATACGCTTATATATGTTTATATGCATGTTTATTTTTCCTCTTCAATCCTGTCTTCATATATGTAGGCACACACATGCTTGTATATAGGTTTAAAGCTCTTGAACAATTTGAAGTATTCAGTGTTGAACTTAGTGAAGGCAATGAATTGAATTAATAAGGAACTTGTCTCTGTATTCCACACTATATTGCTTGGGGTTCTTCAAGATATCTTTTGTCTGCTTTCTGTGTATATATTTATATATTATTTTATGAAATGATTTGGAGTGAATTTTTGTTCTTATACTCTTCTAAAATTACTCTTTCTGGAGTGTAACTTACAGGATTTGGAAGCTACTGTTATTAGTGGAAATGGAACAGAAACAGGTCAGATAATTTCAACTACTGTTGGTGGTCGAAATGGGCGACCAAAGCAGGTGATTTGATTTTTGGTCGATTATTCATATGATTAACTTCTCATCTATATTGTGAATTATCCTTAGTAGTCTATATGTGAACTCATGCTGCTTTACTCCTTTTCTGACTTGGTGTTTTCACCTCTTTTTCCCTTCTTAGTGGAATGGGAAAAATTTTTTTCTTCTTCTGGGGCCGTGTGTTGTAGCTGATATTCAAAAATGAGCCCTATTGCATGCATTGTATACAGTTTCTATTTGATTATTCTATTTAGGTCGAGCTGTTAAGAATGTTAGCAATGTTTTTTTCTTCTTGGGTCTCAGATAATCTCATATATGCCAGAGCGTGTGGTTGACACAGGTTCATTTGATGTTGTCTTTCAGGTACAAAGTTATCATGGTGTAGCAATCTTGCTATATTCTCTTACTATTTGTATTTAGTCGGAGTTTTCCCCCCTTCAAGTTTTAGAAACATTTTATGTTATGGTGTAGGTCAAGTGCTTGGAGATAGGTGAACGTGTTGCTATAAAGAAGGTTCTGCAGGATAAAAGATACAAGAATAGGGAACTCCAGATTATGCGTATACTTGATCATCCGAATGTTATCCAGCTGAAGCATTGTTTCTTTTCAACCACAGAAAAAGATGAGCTCTATCTTAACCTTGTTCTTGAGTATGTTCCAGAAACTGTTCATAGAGTTTCAAAACACTACAGCAGAATGAATCAGAGTATGCCTATTGTTTACGTGCAGCTCTATACATACCAGGTAACCTCCACCCTTTCTTGCTTTAACTAATTGTAGTTGGTTGTAAAATTCTCAGTGCATGCCGTGATGATTTATATTGCTTTCTTTTTTGTAGATTTGTCGTGCCCTATACTACTTACATCATGTGGTTGGTGTATGTCATCGTGATGTTAAGCCTCAAAATATACTAGTAAGACATTTTTTCTTCTTTTTTTTTTTTTATAAGCTGGAGGTTGATGCTAATTTTTTTGAATAGTTAGTTTAGAGGATGTAACTCATCACCTCAACAATTCGTTATCAACTTGAATGCACTATAGTATCTCTGTGGAGTGTTGATCGGTCATACTGCTTGGCCTTAGACTTCTTTGAGTATGCTAATGTTTAACTTGGTTCTTTTCTGCAAAATTTAGGTTGCTTTAACTTGTGTTTGCTTTTATTCTTCTTCTGGTAATTGTTTGAATATCGAATGCCAAGGCATTTAGAGCTAACATCATGATATATTCACAGGTAAATCCCCACAGTCACCAGGTGAAGATATGTGATTTCGGTAGTGCAAAGAAGTTGGTATGTTCAACTTTTTAAGAAAATCTTTTTCTTTTCTTGATTGTAACACTTATAAGATATTCTCTACAATCTTTAGGTCCCAGGTGAACCCAACATATCATATATATGCTCACGATATTATAGGGCTCCGGAGCTTATATTTGGTGTAACGGAGTATACAACTGCTATTGATATATGGTCTGTTGGTTGTGTGATGGCTGAGCTTCTTCTTGGAAATGTAAGTTTACAAGAACAGATATTCGACGCAGCTTTGATGTCAACTAATTATTTTGCTGATTGTATTAACCTTCATGATAAGTGTCTGTATTTAAACATTAGTTTCGACTTTTGTGAACTTTATTTGTTGACGAGCTTTAAAGCCTTTCGACATCCAGAAAATCTATGTGAAAACACATTTCGCAAAACTAGTCTTTTACCTTTCTGCCATCTAACTACTTTTGGGTTATTATTTCTAGCCTCCTTCTGTAGTAGTATGCAATAATACTCTCTATACAGGTATGTTCTAATGCACACGTTATTATACCATTTGCAGCCACTATTTCCCGGCGAAAGTAGTGTTGATCAGCTAGTGGAAATTATTAAGGTATGCATCTTTGTTTTTTCTTTTCCCGAAGTTTACCTATTCTGCGTTTACTCATCTTTTAACTTCCCTTTTCTTTATCGTATCAGATACTGGGAACACCTACTAGAGAAGAAATTAAATGCATGAATCCAAATTACACCGAGTTCAAATTCCCTCCGATCAAAGCTCATCCGTGGCATAAGGTTTTTCTGATTGGATCATTTCCTATTTACCTTATATGCTATAAAGAAAAAGTGGAAATCTTACGCGGTATACAATTTTCAGTTATTTCACAAGCGAATGCCCTCTGAAGCTGTGGATCTTGTGTCGAGGCTGCTCCAGTACTCACCAAAACTACGTTGCACGGCTGTAAGAATTTTGCTTATTGTTGTTTTCAGTTCAGTTGCAGATACACTTGCTCTCGTCTACTTGAATCTGGATAGGGAACTTTAGTAACAAAAGACTAGTAAAAACATTTCGGTATGTGCAAGAGTTGTCGGAGTGTATCGTTTTTGCTTCATGTCTTTTGCAAAATTTTCCCCGTGTTCTCCGTGTTGCATCTAACGACTGCATCCCTTGCTGGCTTTCAGTTGGAGGCATTAGCGCACCCCTTCTTTGATGATTTGAGAGACCCCAATTTGAGCCTGCCTAATGGACGGCCCCTACCTTCTCTATTCAATTTCACGGCTCAAGGTAGGTCTACTTCGAATTTTCGCATCTTTTCCCCCTCTTGAAATTCTCTTGATCCAGAATCACTCATGTTTGTGCTTATTATGCAGAACTGGCTGGTGCTTCTACCGAACTACGGCAACGACTTATCCCTGAACATGCAAGGACATAAACTCCGATGAGACAGCATCTGTAGGCATTGTAAATTGGTTTTGGGACCTGCCATTTGTGATGAGCTACACCGCGCCACTGCAGGCTAGTTCAGGTCCGAATCTGATAATCTTTGTTCATTTAATAGTTACAAGTAAAGACCCGAAAGTGCCAGTCCGGGAGGCTATCCATTCAATCACACGTTAAATGGATATGCTAAGCCAAGGGGTCCTGTTTTTTTTTTCAATATATATTTACTTAAATATATTTATATCACAATATGATGTGTTCATCGTTCACAAAACCTAGTCTTTTTTCAGCTAGAGTTCGAACTAGAATTAGTTTTATTTTTAAATTTCCAGATTGATTTAAAGTAAAAAGATTGAGTTGTTTGAACCAAACGGTTGCAAGCTACTCTAGACAAAAATAAGTTATTCGAATTCGATCCGTGCATTAGTTTAAATATACCTTTGAAAATGGTATCAAACCAACAATGACTGTATTTTACTTGGAATATATACCTTTGAAATAATGTAATTGGTTTGTTGAAAAACAATCTACCAATATTCAAAGCATGAACATTGCTCTTTTGAAAATGATTGTTAAAATCCTAGCGTGCTCGGAGAAAGTTCGAAATCCACGACCAGCTTTCCACCGGAAATATCATACGACGAAGAATATAGTCCGAGAATGATCGCAAATGTTAAAATTCGAATCACTTAAATATTTTTCGCCTTAAAAAATATTCTTTAAAATCTGTCACCATTGTTCTTTTTTCGACTTAAACATGAGTAAAACCTTTTTGTAATCTTATAATAAAGGTGTTTCATACGTTTGACTTAGACTTCACTTTAAATTCTTTTCTTGCGGGATATGAGATTTAAATGTTGATTTTGAGACATTTTATTTCTTAAGGAAGGTTTATGGTTTAAATCCTAATATTATAAATGGAATAGTTAGATTAAAAAAATTATTTTTATAATAAATTTTTATATATTTGATTTAGATTAATTAATTATTAATAATTATATAAAATAATAAATTTTTGGACTGCAAAATACTTAAAATCTTGACATTGTTCGAGTATTGATTGAATTAATATTATTCTTTATTAAAAGTTATAGAAATTATAATAGTGTCACAAGAATTATGGTTTAATTTTTCTTATTTTTTAAATATTTTTTACTTATGAGAAGGAAAGAAAAAATAGCTCTTATAAGTTTAAAATCAATGTGTCAACTAAAATTTTGTAATCGTTTTCTTTAAAGATTATTGTTTTTTAAATAAATATTTTTATATATTTTTAAAAATTAAAGATCAAATTGGTTTAAAAAATAAGTCGGCTAAAATTATAAAAACTTGGAGAAATTTAAAGTTAACGATGATTTAGAAAAAGTTTAATGATTAAAATAGAAAAGAAATGATAGTTTGATCATCACCGACGTACTTTACCGGAAAGGAATGAAAGATCATACTATCAAAATATAAAAAAAGTCACATTTTCATCTCGCAAAAGCGCATGAAATTGACCATGAATCTTCTCTAATTTCTCATCCTTCGCTACAACGAATCGAAATTTCTTATGCCAATCATTTTCTTTTCCAGAAAATTCTTTCATGTTGTCCCTCTTTACTTCAACGGATCCCTCAATTTTAACGCAACTTTAGCAAGCCCTAACTTCATTTCTTTTGGTTTTGGACCCTCGGTTTTGCCGCTATTTAAGGCGTTACCCCTTTCCGAGAAGTCCCTGTCTTTGTTTTTTAAATTAAATTTTGCAGTTTGTGTACATATTTCGGTTTTTGTAGGAATTCGATTTTTTTTTTGAATTTAGGACCGTGATATGAATAGTAGAGGAAGGTATCCACCGGGGATCGGAGTAGGCCGGGGCGGCGGACTGAACGCGAACCCTAGCTTTCATCCCAGGCCGCCACAACAGCAGTACGTGCAGAAGAATTTTGTGCAGAATCACCACCACTTTCAGCAACAACAACAGCATCAGCAACATCAGCAGTGGCTCAGGCGAAACCAGTTGCCTACCGGAAATGATTCCAATGTCATAGACGTGGTCGAGAAGACCGTACAATCCGAAGCCATTGACTCAAGGTCCTTTTTGGTTTCTTGTTTTGTTACTATCCACTTATTTGTATTTCTTACATTCTCTCTTCTGGTATTTCTTGAATACGCGTTTTGAGTATTCCTTATCATCTTAGGCAATAACTAGACTCGGCAATTCGTTTATCCTAATCTTTTTTTTGCTAATTTCCAATATGTTATATTGATTTTGATATATATATTTATTTTGTATCAGCGTCGATTTTGTGTTCTTTTTTTATTATCTTATTTGAGTTATTCCCCCCTATCCTGTTGTGTCCAGCATTGCGTTGCCGGGTATAGCTATAACTTTTGGTTTGATTCAACCCCTAACTTATCATGTTTACTTGGTTGTTGTATAAAAATTTAACTTTTTTTGTGCCAATGAGTTAGCAATTTATATGCTATAGATTGAATGTTCATGTTTATGTGTGTGTGTTTTCTTTTACAATTATTTACCCCCCTTTCAGTTCACATGATTGGAAGGGAAGGCTAAAGGTGCCACCTCAAGATACTCGCTACAAAACAGAGGTCTGCCCGTAAATGATATTTTAGTAACGTGTGTATAGAATTTTCTACTTCCTTGTTAATAGCATATTAGCATTGTATAGCTTAACCTTGATTCAACAATTCATTGAAGACTATGTTTATATCGGTTATGTTTAGAAGGCTATTGCAGATTAGCTTTTATATTTCTCCTATATCACCATGCCTTAATGAAACTATAAAATTCTTTCAAACTCTTTAGAATGGTGCAAAGGACATTGTTCTCTTTTATTGTTCTGGTAATGTAGGTAATCTTTTTATTAATTTCTATTATCCTATGACATGCAATTAAAAATGCACAGTTTCCAAAATCTTTAACTTGGGGATAGTAATACCCGGTTCTGATGTTGAGGCCATCTGGCTTGAACTAACTTATTCTCAGGCTTGCATTAGTTAATCTTTGGAATTGCATGATTTTTTAATGACGTTTGTTGTACTGATCTGCCTATTAAATTGCTTCCAGGATGTAACAGCTACAAAGGGAAATGAGTTTGAGGACTACTTTTTGAAACGCGAACTTCTTATGGGAATATATGAGAAGGGTTTTGAAAGACCTTCACCTATTCAGGAAGAGAGTATTCCCATTGCTTTAACTGGGAGTGATATTCTTGCCAGAGCCAAAAATGGAACTGGGAAGACAGCAGCGTTTTGCATTCCTGCCTTGGAAAGGATTGACCAAGATAAGAATGTTATTCAAGGTTAAATGTCCATCAACCATTTTTATTATATTTTTAGTGCCTCAATTGAAGGCATAATGGGTACTGCAAGTAGTTGGCTTTGTCTTTTCAATTGTATTCTTCTTCTAGTTACTTGATCTTCTTGCCAATCAAATAGTGGGAATAGACTTGAATGTCATTTGATGCATATTGTTAGCTAAAGTTTCGACACAGTCATGTGAGGGACAAACTTCTCCACCAGTTCCTGAAGCAAGTCTGAAGCGTACCCAAATAAGTTCTACATTTGAACTCAATCTATCTTAATTTGAGATACAAGTCAATTTTGTACCTTCCTTCTCTACTTCTTTATGTTACTTTTGGGACAAAGAAGTTGTCAATGCCTGTCATGGATGCTGATTTTACATTAATGATCTGTTTAGTTTCTTGTTTTTACTCAATGTATGGGTTTTTATTTCATTATGTTATTTTTGGCACAAAGAAGTTATAAATGCCTCTCATGGATGTTGATTTTACATTAATGATCAATGTATGTATTTTCGCACAGCTGTTATACTTGTTCCAACTCGAGAACTGGCTCTTCAGACATCACAAGTGTGCAAGGAGCTCGGAAAGCATTTACAAATTCAAGTCATGGTCACAACAGGAGGTACCAGTCTCAAGGATGATATCATGCGATTGCATCAACTGGTCCATTTGCTGGTTGGAACCCCTGGCAGAATACTAGACCTTTCTAAGAAGGGTGTTTGTGTTTTGAAAGATTGTTCAATGCTTATCATGGATGAGGTAATTATTTGTTTGTTTCTCCCTGTACTATTCAGTTTAATTTTTTGTTCTTTCAAGTTTAACATAAGAGAAAACGGAGTTAGAAGCATTTTGGATGTACAAAGAAAGAAATTAGAGAAATTATTCTTTTGATTTATCTTGGAAAATGGTTTTTATGGCTTGTCTTTCTGGAGTTAGAAGAGCATTTTGGATGTACAAGGAAAGAATGTTTTTTTTTGTGTGTGTGTGCATACTAATTTCAATAGATGCTAGAGTCTCCATGTCTATTTGTCTGCTAGAGGCTTCTGTAAAAAGGAAGCTATTTGATTTTTTCTCCTTGTCTTGTAGTGCATTTGATTTAAATTTGTCAGTTGCATAATTTGATGTTTAGGTGTTTTGGTTTCTTTCAGGCAGATAAACTTTTGTCTCCTGAGTTTCAACCTTCTGTAGAGCAGCTGATTCGCTTTCTTTCAGCAAATCGGCAAATTTTGATGTTTTCAGCCACTTTTCCGGTTACTGTTAAGGACTTTAAAGACAGATATCTACAGAAACCTTATATCATTAATCTCATGGATGAACTTACACTAAAGGGTATTACACAATATTATGCTTTCGTGGAAGAAAGACAGAAAGTCCACTGCTTAAATACCCTTTTCTCTAAGGTTTGCCCTTATATAAACTTTATATCTAATCTTTTGTATTTTCCTTTCCCTTTTATGATTTGTGAATTTATTTATCTACAGCTGCAAATAAATCAATCAATTATTTTCTGCAACTCGGTTAACCGAGTGGAGTTGTTGGCCAAGAAAATTACAGAACTTGGTTATTCTTGCTTTTATATCCATGCAAAGATGCTCCAGGACCACCGTAACAGGGTATTTCATGATTTCCGCAATGGAGCTTGCAGGAATCTTGTCTGTACTGGTATGTTATGCTGTGGGTTTATCATATGTGCTAATCTTCCTGGATAATTTGATTGGTTAACTAGTAATTTACATGTTGTACGGCTGATATAGTTTGTTGGACTTCCTTTTGCTAATCTTTTTAAGTGCTGCTCCACCCTTCGAGCTTAGATGTCTCTCTTCTGCAAAACTCAAAATTAAGACATTGAGTGAAGTATGTGAATATTGGAACTTGAATGGCCAATTTATGGTATTGCATGTCGAGTAATATAGAAGCTTTTTTTTTTTCCTCTAGCATTCTTCTAATTTTAGTTTCACCGATACAAATTCCCTGGTGCTGAAAATGGTTTTGCTCTTAGTAAGCATTCTGTACTTGATGCAGATCTTTTCACAAGGGGTATAGATATTCAAGCGGTGAATGTTGTTATTAACTTCGACTTCCCCAAGAACTCAGAAACCTACCTTCACAGAGTATGTTCGTTAAAATATTTTCTCTATTTTAAAGTTGCAGCATTTATCTTTCGTTTTGGTAATCCTCATGAACATCCAACTAATGAGCACAGGTTGGTCGATCAGGAAGGTTTGGTCATCTTGGATTAGCTGTGAATTTGATTACTTACGAGGACCGCTTTAACTTGTACGTATCGCATCTCTACCAGTTTTGAGAACACTTTTAGCACCATGTATATCGAAGTTGTGAATTGTATGGTTCACTCAAACAGGTACAGGATTGAACAAGAACTTGGGACTGAAATTAAGCAAATTCCTCCACATATCGATCAGGCTATTTACTGCAGGTGATTTATTTGGTGGGATGCTTCCTTAGCCTACCGTTGTAACAATGGTGAGCAACAGTTTTAGATTACATGCATAAAGTAATTTCTTTGTTCTCATTTTCCATATTTGGAATGTTCCATTATTTCATCTCTGCCAACATATGGAGATTATTGATTTTGTACTATTATATGGATGTTTCTTGGGGCTAATCAAGTTTCGATCTTTACGCATGGGCATGCATTCAAAAACTCAAGTGTGGTTCAAGACTCTTATCCGGCGACGTTTATGCATGTAACCCTTAAATGCTTCTATTTGTTTCTCAAATTTCAGTCCTGAAACTTTAACCAGGATTGTAGGAGAAGTTTAGATGTCATGGTTTCACATTGGCTACTTCGATGCTAGTCCAATCATCATGGAATGGTTTTAAAGTTGTACCTTGTGCTAAGATTTTTTTCTCTCTTGTTGAATTTGCTCTCATCTATATCATTCTATAAATAAAAAGCATTTGAATGTTTGATATAGTTTTGCACAATGTGCATAATGTATCATCCGATGAGTATGCAGTAAAAACGCCTATGCAACATTGCAACCCCATTGCTTTTGCCGGTGAGAATCAGACACACTTCTATGGTGGCCGCCCATAAGATCATGATCATTTATGTTGAAGATATCCCTCGAGCACAACACTTCGATTTGAGATCATGGGTACCAATTTCTTCACTTCTAGTCGTTTAACCAAACCATTCATGTCACAAGGGATTCTCAACCATTTGGCTCCTCCCAGTATGGCAACACTTCCACTACTAACTTTTGCAACACTTTTTGCTCTATAGCTCTAACAAGTCCTTTGAGATCGCCAAAGCTCCCCCTCATATCCAATAAAACACTGCACAAACCTTGCCGTTTACAGTGCTCCAGAATTGGAGTCAAATTTAGCCGATCTAACACCACTGCCTCGATTCCTTTTTGAGCCAAATCTGCTTCTGTGGCTCTCTCTTTGTCTGCAAATACTATTGTCTTGGAGACTTCTTTAGCGAGAGGAGGAAGTTGATCGGGGTCACTTGCTATTACAATCTGATGAGGTTGATTGGCAACTGGCTCCTGTAACATCGGACTTGAAAGCTTCTCAGATAACGATCCGGAAAGTATTACCGCGTCATATTTTTGCAACAACTTCGAGTAGTATCCACCAGCCTTAGTGACTCCTTCCCCAAGCTGATCTAAAAGGTAACCATTCACAGAGAGGGAATATCTGGATACCATGCAGAGACCTTTGGTTAGAATTCTCTAGCACAACCCAAAAATCAGAATATTGGGTCCTGTTTCATGTTTAGAATCTACGGTGGAGGAGATTTACCTAAGAGCCACGAAAGGCTTCCCGGTTAACATTTGATGGATATAGGCTTCATTGAGCCCCTTGCACAATTCTTCTTCAACACCCACAGTAACATCGATTCCTGCATCTCTCAATCTATCGACCCCCTTTGAAGCTACAATCGGGTTAGGATCCACCATGCCGATCACCACCCTTTTTACTTTTGCTTTAATCAATGCTTCACTACATGGTAGAGTTCTTCCATAGTGATTACATGGCTCCAAGCTCACATATGCAGTAGCGTTCTCAGCTGAATCCCCAGCATCTCTCAAAGCAAAAACCTGCAAGCAGATTTCCTTCATTCAATCTTAACATACATTCCTAAGAAAAAACAAATTCCGACTATAATCATTAATCAATCACAAAAACTCATCTAAGTTCATCTCTCCTAGGATTCCAGATTTGCAGTTCCATCACTACTCTCAAAAACAGTTAGTCGGAGTCAGGTGTAACTATCGTATCGGATATGCATCTGACACGGATATGACCAATCTTTCTAAAGCCTTTTCATGTAAATAGATAGAAAGTGAAAAAGGGTTTACCTCGGCATGAGGTTGGCCAGCTTTAGGATGAAACACTTGCCCAACAATCTTGCCATCTTTCACAATAACTGTAATGCTCCAATAGGTCAAGAAACAAGAAATAGATTCAAGAAAGGAGAATTAGATTTCAGAGATAAAATTTAAGTTTGAAAAAATGAAATTCATGTTCATTCATAGGATAGCTAACATATTGCCAAAACAGTGTAAATAAACTCTGCAAAAAATATCTGAATGAACAGTTGGCTGGCTCCAAGGTGAGAGAAATTCCCTGTATTCAAGTCCACTATAGCCGAACCTTCTCATGCTTTTCACGTGATTTTTAATTGAGCACATGCTTGAGAGCTGGAACCCAGGTGAAACGCTGCCGTTTTCTTTTCAGCACCACCACTCCTGAATTTCCCCAAATTAGGCCCCAATTCAGAATCAATCCCAATTCGAACAGTTACCCCCAATTTTCTCTCAAGGGTCATAACAAATCCTTCCTCCTCAGTCGATTCTTGTCCCCAATGATCGAATTCAAAGAACTGGTTCTTCAAAACCGAATAGTCTTCCCAGGTCACGTTTTCCTTCCCCATGTTGGTCCATTTCACAAGAAGTTGGGTCACAGCCTGGTTCTGCCTCTTCACCATTCGTTTGTTCATTCATAGGATAGCTAACATATTGCCAAAACAGTGTAAATAAACTCTGCAAAAAATATCTGAATGAACAGCTGGCTGGCTCCAAGGTGAGAGAAATTCCCTGTATTCAAGTCCACTATAGCCGAACCTTCTCATGCTTTTCACGTGATTTTTAATTGAGCACATGCTTGAGAGCTGGAACCCAGGTGAAACGCTGCCGTTTTCTCTTCAGCACCACCACTCCTGAATTTCCCCAAATTAGGCCCCAATTCAGAATCAATCCCAATTCGAACAGTTACCCCCAATTTTCTCTCAAGGGTCATAACAAATCCTTCCTCCTCAGTCGATTCTTGTCCCCAATGATCGAATTCAAAGAACTGGTTCTTCAAAACCGAATAGTCTTCCCAGGTCACGTTTTCCTTCCCCATGTTGGTCCATTTCACAAGAAGTTGGGTCACAGCCTGGTTCTGCCTCTTCACCATTCGTTTGTCGAGCACTGCTTCTGGGTAGATCTTAAGTTGTCCCTCACCATCGACCTCTGGTGGATTCAAGGAAGACACTACTCGTTCACCAATCTTCTTCTTCAGGACACTCACATGAAACACGGGGTGGATTCTTATTATATTAGGTAACTTCAACCGATAAGCTACTTCTCCAATTCTTTGTAAAACTTTATAAGGACCATAGTAACATATTGTCAGTTTCAGGTTTTTCCTCACTGCCACTGAGTTTTGTCGGTACGGCTGCAACTTCAGGTACACATAATCACCAATCTAGAACTTTTTCTCTGTTCTGTGTTTATCTGTATTTTGCTTCATCCTTGTTTGTGTTTTTTCGAGCTTCTCTTTCAGTGTTTTTTGCATTTGTTCTCTCTGTTGCATCTCCACTTGCACACTATTCACCGTAGTTCTCGTATCCCAGATTAGGCTAGGAGACTTGTAGCCATAAAGGGCCTCAAAAGGGGTTAATCCTAGAGCTGTATGGTAGTTGGTATTATACCACCATTCAGCTAAAGGTAGCCACCTTGCCCAAGAATTAGGCTTTAAAAAACACATACTCCTTAAATACTGCTCGAGACATTGGTTAAGTCTTTCTGTCTGCCCATCAGTCTCTGGGTGATAAGCCGTGCTAAATATGGTTGTGGTCCCTGTTTGCTTCAACAATTCTTTCCAAAACAGACCAGTAAAAGTTTTATCTCTATCAGATAGAGCCAATTTAGGTTGACCATGTAACTTATAAACTTGATCCATGTAGATTCTAGCAATATCCATGACTGTATAGGGGTGAGTTACAGCCATGAAATGTGCATACTTGGTATACTTGTCTATCACAACCAAGATGCAATTATGCTGGCCAGAATTTGACAATCCTTCTACAAAATCCATTGTTATGAATTCCCAGGCTTGCTTGGGAATGGACAATGGTTGTAGAAGTCCTGGAGAAGCAACATGCTCACTCTACGTTCTCTGAAAAACATTCTTCACATGTTCTTTTAAGCCCTTCCACTAGAAGCAGAATTTAATTCTCTTATACGTAGCTTGTACCTCTGAGTGACCTCCAATGGCAGAATCATGTAAGGTCTGTAGCAATTGATCTCTTAATTTTTTTGTCTCACCCATATACACTTTCCCTTGATATCTTAGTATTCCCTTACTGTAACTCCAATCCTTCCTAGTTTCTCCATTCACTGTCAAAGCAGTGATCATTTCTTGGGCCTTATTATCTTTTTCATAGCTTTTTTTAATGTCCTGCACCGAACTTGGAATAATCATAGTGGTGTTTAGTTGCATCAATTCTGCTTCAGCCTCATGTTGCTTAGAAAGGGCATCTGCAACCACATTTTGTTTTCTCTTCCTGTATTAGATGATGTAGTTCAGTCCTAACAATTTTGTCAACCCCCTCTTCTGCACAGTGGTAGTAATCTTCTAGTCTAGTAGATACTTAAGGGGTTCATGATCAGTTTTAATCACAAACTGATCCCCTTCTAAATAGTGTCTCCATTTAGTTACTACCATCAAAATGGCCAGATACTTCTTCTCGTAAATGGACAAGTCTACCTCTTTAGGACCTAATGCTTTTCTAAGATAAACAATAGGCCTACCTTGCCTCCTTTAATTTTTCAAAGGCCCCTATAGATTCTTCAGTCACTTGAACCCTTCTTTTTTCAGCATTCCAGTAAGAGGTTTGTTGATCACTCCATAATTTCTTATGAATTTCCTACAGTATCCTGTCAAGCCAAAAAAAAAACCTCAATGATTTCAAATTTTGAGGTAATGGCCAATTCTTCATTGCCTCAATCTTTGCTGGATCAGTAGACACTCCTTAGAAAGAAATAATGTGTCTCAAATATTCTACTTGTCTCTGGCCGAAAAAACACTTACTTCTTTTTGCAAAATGCTGATGCTTTTGCAAGGTATTCAAAACCTGTCCTAGGTGATCAACATACATTTCCATACTAGGACTATAAACTAGTATATCATCAAAAAATACTAGTACAAATTTTCTCAAGTAGGAATCAAATACTTCATTCATCAAGGCTTGAAATGTGGCAGGAGCATTTGTCAACCCAAAGGGCATGACTTTGAATTCAATGTGGCCATGATAGATTCTAAATGCTGTTTTAGGGATATCCTCCTCTTTCACCCTAATTTGCTAATAACCTGACCTCAAATCTATTTTAGAGAAATACTCAACTCCCCCTAATTCATCCAACAAATCTTCAACTATTGGAATTGGAAATTTATTCTTCTGAGTTATCTCATTCAAGTGTCTATAGTCAACACACATCCTTCATGTCCCATCCTTCTTTTTTACTAACAAACAAGGGGCTGCAAAAGGACTTCTACTGGCTTGTATGATGGACGTAGCCAACAACATCTCTTTCACCTGTTTCTCAATCTCAGCTTTCTGAAGAAATTGAAATCTGTAAGGCCTCAAACTCACTGGTTGTGCTTCTGGTTTAAGAACAATGGCATGATCATGTGACCTCCTTGAGGGCATCCCTTTTGGTTCCTCAAATACTGTCTTGTATTTTTCTAAGACTAGTAGTAATGCTTTTGGTGTGTCTGTTTTCTCAGCTTCAGTGCTAAATAGATACAATTCTCCTTGTAATTCTTTTCCCTTTTTTTGCAACTTCTGTAACCTCTTCTCTTAAGTATTGGTTGTTTTTCTCCCTTGCAGCAAAACCTTCTTTCCATCCTTCTCAAAACAGAGAGTCGTTTCCTTAAAGTCCATTGAGATTGGACTGTATTTCTTCATTCAATCTACTCCCAGTATCATATCACTGCCCCTCATATTCATCACCATAAAGTCATGATCAAAAACCTCCCCTTGCATCTTTCATCTCAAATTATTGTTTTTTGCTAAACTATAGAGTTTTTCTCCATTGACTACAATAATTACCAGTGGTTGAGTTTGCTCTAATTCCAACCCTACCTTGGCTTAAATTAGAGTTACAAAACTGTGTGTGATTTCACTGTCCACCAATATATTACTGTTTTTTCTTTAATTATCCCTGGAATCCTCAATGTGTTGTAGCCTATGTTTTTAGTGATTGTATTTATTAAAATTTCCAAATTCCTTTTTCCTTGTTCCTTGTCTTCATTACCATCCTGTTTCTATTCCTCATTTCCTTCCTCACACTCTTCTTCATCTTCTGTCGGTTCCTCCTCTTCCATTACATTCAGCTGTTTTGCATTGCATTGATGTCCTAGAATGAATCTCTCTCCACACTTAAAACATTAGTTATTCGCCCTTCTATAGTCCAATAAAGATTGCTTGGTGTTGACTAATGGTTGAAATTTCTTATGAACATTAGAATTAAGAAATCTCTTCTGACTCACCAAATTGTTGGTTCCTCTTGCATGGTATCTATGCTTTCTGTTCTTCACCTCCATTGCTAGTTCATACAACTGAGCTTGCCTGAATGCAGCAACCAAAGTTGGAGGATCATGTACCTTGACCTTGTGCTTTAACTCTTCTTTTAACCCACTTACAAAGCTAGACACCAAATAGCTTTCCTTTATTTCAGGGTTTATCTACATGATGTATGCTTATAATTCCTCAAATCTGGTTTGGTAGTCCTCCACTGATCTCTCCTGTTGTAATTTGTTGAACTCCTCCACCACATCAGTCATATTCTTTTCAACAAATCTATGGCACAAATCTACCATGATCTCATACCAAGTTACCTTACTTTTCTGCATAATATAGTTGTCGAACCAAACTCTTGCCCTTCCTGTGAGATACATAGAAGTTATTTCCAATTTTCCTTTTTCTGAAATTAAAAAAATTGAGAAATACTTCTCACACTTCCTAACCCAGCCCCTAGCATTCTCACCATCAAACATACACAGTTCTATCTTAGGTTTAATATTGACTGTACTTCATATTCCATTATCTTCCTTCTTAACCACCGGGCTTTGTTCTTGTAAAAGTGAACAATCTCCTACTTTTACAAACTGAGGTTTTGGAACTAATACTCCAGGTTCAGTACCTCTCTTTATCATCTAAAACAATAACTTGTATAGATTTTTTACCTGTGTTAAAAGCTGCTGCAGGTTGAGCCTTTGTTGGAGTTTTTGTTTCTGTACTTTTTTTCAGTAAATCCATTATCTTTCTAACATTCGTTTGTGTTTCTTCAATCATATCTTTAACCTGATTTATTCTATTTTTCCAGGTACCTTTCTACACTTTCAGTCTTCCAATTGCTTATGGATTTCAGTAATATCCGCCTTCTCAGTTATTTGAGAATTTTTCCTATGCTTTCTTAGTGTGAAAATGGATCAGTAAGTACTAATTATAATGCTCCAATAGGTCAAAAAAACAAGAAATAGATTCAAAAAATGAGAATTAGATTTCAGAGATAAGATTTAGGTTTAAGAAAATGAAATTCATGTTCATTCATAGGATAGCTAACATATTACCGAAACAATGTAAATAAATTTTACAAAAAATAATTGAATGGACAGCTGGTTAGCTCCAGGGTGAGAGGAATTTTTTGTATTCAAGTCCACTGTGGTCGAACCTTTTCATGCTTCTCACATGATTTTTAATTGAACATGTGCTTGAGAGCTGGAACCCAGGTGAAACGCTGCCGTTTTCTCTTCTTCAGCACCAACGCTCCTAAATTCCTCAAATTAGGCCCCAATTCAGAATCAATCCCAATTCAAACAGCCCTACCCCCAATTCTACTTCAATTCCCAATTTCCTCTCAAGGGTCATAACAATAACACATCCCACCATAGGATTAGGACTTGTGAACCCACTCGCCGTTCTCGCCAGCTCCACACACCTCCTCATGTAATACTCATCGTCTTCCATCACTCCACATCGAACCCTAGCCAAACCACCACATTTCCTCGATCTGAATTGAAATCTGGATACCCTTTTCGATGAATTAAAAGAACAAGATGGGAAATGTAGATTTCCCAGAAGTTTGGGTGGTTGGTGTCGGGTAGAAAAGGAAGTGAAACAGCGGAGAGAATCTGAAATGCTGGGTGGAGCTTCAGTGCAGTTTGGGAAGGAAAGTAATTGAATTTGCATCATTTTCTCAGAATCTTAAGATGAACCCTCAATCTCCTAAAAAACCCAATCCTGAAAATCAAATCGTCGCAGTGATTATGGAAAAGGTTAAAAAAAAGAACATAGTCAATCCCTAATGTTATTTACTAATTAAGTTTTGAATATTTTTTACTAATTATTTTTATTCATTTTTAACATTATAGTATAACAAGTATTTAATTTTGTCGAGTTAAATTTTTTTAATTAGATGAGTTAAAAAAGTTTGTTATTTTAAAATTTATTTAAAAAAATTTAAATTATTTGATTTTGTATTTAAATTTAATAATAATTATTTATAATATTATGTTGTATCGATTAATTTCAACAAACTATTTTATAAGATTTTACAGATGTTTGTGAACTTGCAATTACATGAATATTTTAGTTACTCAATTTTATTTTATCAATCAAAATTTTATTTAATTTTTTTATAAAATCAAATTAAATTTAAAATATCAAAATTAAATAAAAAAATTAATATTTTCAAATCAAATATTGCCCAATACGATGAGACTCGATTGAATTACTATAAAATAAACCTTTTAAAAACGATGAATTCTAAAATTATTTGTCATTAAAGAAAAGATCAATCCACCTAGATCGGTCTTAAGTGACAAATAATTTAATATCAGTTAAAATAATTTCAGTTAAAATAATTTCGAGTTTAAAGTTTTGTATAAAAAAAATATTAAAAATCTCTATTAAAACTACGTATATAACGTGAATCTAAAAGATAAAACCTTGCAAAATCAAGGTATCAATCCCCTATTGGCATTAAGAAAAAATCAAAACATGGAATCCATCGGTTCAAGATTTAGTATCCTTTTTGTTCTTATTTTTCACCAAAATCAAACGAAGTGCAGATTTATTTGTCCTTAGATTTATCTTCTTCCTTCATTTTCTTCTCCCACCTGCGTTTCTTATAAGCAAGCAGCATCTCAGGCATCTTCAGCATCAAATTAGCAGTGTTCTCCCTTTTCTCAGCTGCAATTCTGTCACATTTATGACCTTTCATCTTGGTTCTCATCTCTTTCCTCTCCGGATCAAACGGCCAATCTTGCCCCGCCAACAGCATTTCCTTCCGAAGCCTAGCTCGACGCCTCGCACTGATCCCCAGGGGCTTCCATGCTCCGAGCTCCCAATAACCCCACACTCCCTTCGATAACTCTACCTTGTACTTGGCCAACTTTTCAGGCCACGGGTATCGGTACTCCCCTACTGCCTTCACCACCGATTGCGCTGCCTTGCCGGCCATTCGAAATATTACCCTTTTAGAGAATTGGATGGATGATGAGAAGTCCTTGAAATTCGGGTTTATTCTGCAACTACAAGAGAAGAACCTGTTGATATAATAGTTCCAAAATCAACATCAAATTGATAGAATACATAAGCGTTACGGGCTGAACTCAGTGAGTTATTCTGCAACTACTCTCTCTCAAAGGACACAGCAACTCAGCAAGCGATTCAGATAGCATAATTCATGAGAGTTTTTGAATTGGTTAAACACAAAATAAATTGTTAGATTAGATACTCAACCTAAGCAGAAAAATAATCAAACTTTTCATTGAATATAACAGCAGCAACGAAAACAATCCAAAAACAAATACTAAAAAATTAACAGCAAGCAAACACTTTGAAAAAGCATATGAATCTATAGAACAACAACCAAATCAGAGAGAACCCCATCGATTTCTTATTTCAATCCATGTAAATTGACTAAACCCATAGAAAATAACTGATTATAAGTGCACGAAATGTATGAAACCCTAATCCAAGTAAGATTAATGAAACGCAGAATGCAGTAGACAAAGAAGTGTGAATGGGGAATTGTAGAGCTTACCGGTGACAGTTGATCCTTATGAGCGAAGCGCAATGGCTGATTTCACTTTAAGATTTCTGTGCAACGGGTTTTAAGAAATCTAATTGATGAGAAAATGGCGATGAAAAAGAAAAGTTTTGGAACGGGGAATGTTATTTTTGGGTGAGCTTAGTTAAGCTTGTGGTAGGTAAAACTCTTATATAAGTCCTTCTACTATACTCAGTTTTTCATTTTAATCATTTTTTAAAAAAATAGAATAAATATATTTTTTTTAAAGTTAGACTGAATAAATTTTGACTCAACTTTAAAATTTATTTTTTGATTTGACTTAAAAAATAAGTAAATAAAATTTAAATCGTAAAATATATCTTGAATAACTTAAAAATTTTTAATAATTAACCTGACATATATATATATATATCTCACATATAAAAACTTATGAAAAAATATATATTATATATAATTATAAAAATTTGTTCAAATTAGAATTGATTATAATCTTAAGTTAAAAAAGACACTCAAATATTTTATAACAAATTATAAAATGTGATTTTTTTAAAAAATTTACCTATCAAATATTAATCAATTAAAATAGATTTTATTAAAAATATATAATTTAGAGACAATTTTTTTTATTTAAGCCTTTTGCAATCCCTAAATATTTGTAACTTCAAAATATGTTCCGGTCACGGCCCACTGAATAATGAGATCTAAACCGTTGGATCGGCCCATATAATCCATCACAGAATCGATCAGAATAAAGTGCAATTTGTATTGGTGGGATACTCTACTCGTTTCTGTGTGATACAACTTTGCCGTATAGTATCTCTGGCAAGACTCCATTGTTTCTCTTTCCCAAGCAAAACGAAGAGTTTATATTTTCCTCAAAGCTCGATTCGCCTCAAGAATCGATCATAAAAGGTTAGCAAATTGGTTTGCTCTCAGTATTTTATGTTACTGATTCCTGATAATAATTCCAGAACGATTTTACATTCTGTTTGGCTGCTGAGAAAATGATAGAAAAAGAATTGATCGGAAACTTTTGAGTGAATATTTGAACTTCAAGACTGTTATGTATCTAAGTTTGATTTACTCAAAGACCAAATTGCGGCGGAGTCCGTTGGATTTTATAGAGATTTACGGCTAGCTCATATTTTGTTTTGCTTGCATTTTGTTTCAACCGTGTCTGAATGTTATTCCGTTGTTCTGATTATTTTCAGCATAACTGTTCATTGTCTTGTTTAGATTTAGCTTCTACTGAGACATCAATAAGTTTTAGTAATTTATTGAAAATTTCCAATTGATGATTGAGAATTGTTTCTGGTTTCATTTGGCTACTCAGGGTTTTGTAGATGCTCACTTTTTGGACCATGTGAGTACCACTTATTTGCTTAATTGCTATAATGGCTGGAATTAGGATTTCAAGATTGAGGTCACTTTCGAATTCCTTATATTCATCTTTAAAACCATCATCATTGCCACTATATGTTTTGTACATGACGCATACAAGAATTGCTGATCAGAACTATGTCAGGGCATCTTATGCTTATGCGGATAGTTTTTATGACAAAAGAGAAACCCAAGCTGCTACAAAGTTTGTGAATACCGGTATTAAAATTGCAGCTTCTTATCCTTTGACTGGTTCCCGTTTCCACAAAACCAATCCCATATCTGCGTTACCCTCGACCTCATCAACTTTGCGTTTGCAGAGTATTTTTCCTCTTGTTTCGGTTAGTCCAATGTTGAGACATCAGTCAGGTTTGCTGTCTTTCAGCAGTAAGGCAGATAAATCCATGGATTCTGCAATTTCAGCAGCCTCTGGTGGAGGAGTAGATGCAAGTAACAGCGGTTCTATTAGCAGTGATTGGATTGATAAAGCCAAAGATGCTTGGCAGAGTACTAAGGATGTAATAGGTTATACTGGGGAAAAAGCTAAAGAAGCATCTAATGAACTGAAGCCACATGTTGAACAATTGCTTGATACCTATCCGTATCTTAAAGATGTGGTTGTTCCAATTGGTTTTACTTTGACTGGTACTGTATTGGCTTGGGTGGTCCTGCCCAGGATTTTGAGAAGATTTCACAATTATGCAATTCAAACTTCACTTCTGCCATCTGGAAGTTTACTTGGGGATCATGTTTCATATGAGAAAAGCTTTTGGGGAGCTTTAGAAGATCCAGTCAGATATTTGATTACCTTCATGGCATTCTCTCAAATGTTAGTAGTACCGAGTTTTAATATTGTACTCTTCATCAGCTTTTTATTCACATGTTTCTGCAATTTTTTTGTCAATGCATGATAAACATGGTACCTTGACTTGTAGTGGCACGATGGTAGCACCAAGTACTATTGCATTAGAATACATTGCCCAGGCATGGAGGGGTGCAGCTATCCTTTCAGTTGTCTGGTTTTTACATCGTTGGAAAACGAATGTACTTGCTCATGCACTGGTTACTCAGAGTTTAGCAGGGAGTGCTCGGGAAAAGTTGTTAACTCTGGACAAAGTTTCATCTGTTGGCCTATTTGTTATTGGATTAATGGCTTTAGCAGAGGCATGTGGGGTAGCTGTGCAATCTATTCTGACAGTTGGTGGCATAGGAGGTTGGTGTTTTCTGCTGAATTCATGATGTTCTTTTCTTTATCGGTTCATTTATGA
This sequence comes from Abelmoschus esculentus, assembly GCA_035048815.1. Taxonomy (NCBI): domain Eukaryota; kingdom Viridiplantae; phylum Streptophyta; class Magnoliopsida; order Malvales; family Malvaceae; genus Abelmoschus; species Abelmoschus esculentus. The sequence goes on along the minus strand of JAUCBN010000007.1, from coordinate 10,004,419 downwards.
TAGTTAGATTTGATGGTGCAAGAGAATTTCATAAAATCAAATGTTGCCAATGTTAATATTGTTTTCAAATCTATTTTGACGATAATAGGTTTCTTGGCGTTGCTTACTAGGTTAGAATTTAAAGCAGCATTTCTATTACATATACTGTTGACTTACCATTTTACCCTTTTGCATTTTTGTCTCTGCACGTTTGTTTGTGGTTTTAAATGTTTTGCTTGTTCTGAGCTTATAGCAGAAGGCTAGACTTAAGCTATATTGTTGATGATGTGTATTCTGCTAAGTACAATTTAGATTTGAATATCTTTCTATAACACATTTTGTAACCCCAAAATTTACCTAATTTCTTAGAATAAAAGTTAGGGTTCACATTATTAAAACTTGGTTTGCAAGATAGGTTTTTACCAACTCAAAAGATAAGCACAAATTGAATTAATCAGTTTATTATCAAACATGCTGAAAACTTATCCAAATCAAAATAAGGTTCAACCCAACATAAATAATATAATAGTCCAAAGTTCAAAATAAAGTTTCAAATCCAAAGATTATTACAATAATAAAATAGTCTAAAAACTATGAAACATACGTAATAGTCTGAAAATAGAAATCTCCAAGTATCGAAGTAGCCTAGGTTAAGGACCTGAAATAGGAAGCTGAGAGGGTGTAAGTTAGGGAGCCTAGTGTGTCTCTAAAGTACAGATAAAACAGGATTTTTGAACAGTATATGCAGATGATTCTGTGTATGCATAAAATGCACCCGTCTCCGAACACCAACAGAAGAGTAGGTTCCCTTGAACCCCTCTAACTCCATCAGACCAGCAGAAGTGGAAACTCGACCTGAAGGTGGAGCCACTGATCAAAAGTGGTATCTCAACCCGCAGGTGAAGCACTGAACAGAAATGATAAATCACTAACTTCCCCGTACACATAATCTACCAGATGTAATGTATATGCATAACAGTATCAGAATGCATGCATTACAATAAAACAGGAGGTAAGCATATCATATAACAGTAACAGGAATGTGATGTCAGAATGATGCACGATCATACGGATTTTAACAGAAAATGGAACGTACCGAAAAACAGAGTAAACAGAAGAGAACACACCTGAACAGAAATCTCAACAACGATACTGACGTCGGCTGGACTCGGCTCTACCACTAGAGTGCGCATGAGTAGAACCTACGAGTAACAATTATCGTTAGACACCCTACTATGCCATTTCATTGATAAGTACACTAAACCGGAATTAACTAAAACTCACGTACGGGTCCCGGATGCTGTTGGACAGGAGGTCGTCCAGGAGGAGGAGGAGGCAGATGCTCGGGGCTCGGAATCCACGTCACCTGAAGTGAACAGAAACTGATTCAGAATCCACTAAAGATAAATTCCAAATAAGCATTCGAACTTAAAAGCCCCAAAAACGACACTTCGGGTTTGAATTTCGAAAAACGGACAACGCCATCGGACTCACGACGTCGAGAAACATAAACTGATTCCCCTAGGCCAAGTTTGGGTGATATTCGATGCTCTAAACCCCTCTTGATACGGTTAAAACCGAACTAAAACCTCCCCAAAACAGATTCGATCAAGTGAGCTTAAAACACTAACCAAACCAAGCAAAACAGAACGGAAACGGAAGAGAGAAACTTACCGACCTTCACCAGTGGGAGAGAGCTCACAGACGCACGAAAACAAAAGAAATAAGGGCGAAAAAAAAATAAGGGAACATATTTGATTAAAAAGGACAGGAAATAAAAAGGAAACAAATCTCCCATGAATCGGACGAAGCAAGGGAAGGAAACCTTCCAAAACTGAAAAGGTGAAATTGCACAAGAAGGGTCTGAACTTTTAAAAGTTCAAAATGGCCCCCTCAGATTTCAGAAATTACAAAAAGGTCCCTAATTTTGGTTTTAAAATTCCCAAATTTTTAGGGCACAAAGCTGGGATTTTGATTCTAATTGAGGAAAAAGTTTGGGGTATTACACATTCTTTAACATTTCTGATCCTGCTTTTCATGTACTTTAACATGCTTGTACCGTGCTAAGTGCTAACTGCTAAGTCTATGTAGAAATGGATTTTCTTTTGGTTTGTATAAATTATACGGTATAAATGATAAGTTCGCTTATCTAATATATCTCAAATAGGAATTTTCTTGTGGTATTTTTAATTATCAATCTTTATTCTTTGAATGATTTTGAAGAATATGCAAGCGTTACAATACAAGTGTGATTTTTATGTATTTTGTTGCTAAAATTGAATGGCGCCTGGTTGCTTATATTGAAACTTCATATTTGTACTTACTATAGATGTAACCTGTTATTGACTTCGAAATAATCATATAACTGATTCAATGCTCTTATAGGAGTGGCTACTGCTTTTGCTGCCAAGGACATCCTTGGAAATGTGCTCAGTGGATTGTCGATGCAGTTTTCAAAACCTTTTTCATTGGGTGATACAATAAAGGTAACACAAATCAGCTGATATTTTTCTTTTAGAGCGGGAAAAGAGTTTTCCTTTTTTTAATCAATACTTATAGATCGAATCAACTTTTCATAGTTGAAGTCCACAAGGAGAAATGGATTTGTTTTCTTTACTTTCTATATGTTGCATCTGCTGGAGTTCATATTTCCTAACCCTTTTGTAGATATCTGGGTCTGTATTCCATCTTACTAGGAACTGTGCCCATAGAATCTAATTGCCTTGCATGTTTGTGGTATCGGATAATTTGTGATTATTACTTGTGATATTGATATGTTAGGGTTTGTTCTTTTATTTCTTCCTTTTGTATGAATTAATTATAATATTTCTTGCTGCAGGCAGGATCTATAGAAGGTCAGGTGGTGGAAATGGGACTTTTAAACACAACATTACTTAACTCCGAGAAATTCCCAGTTTTGGTTCCGAATTCACTCTTTTCCAGTCAGGTTGGTTTTTCTTTTATTAGAAACAGAAGAATCATCTTTTCACAACTCATCGAATCGAATGACTACCAAGAGTATGCTTATTTCCTTATCGACACATTATATACAAGTCATATCTGAAACCATCTGCCTTGTTTGTTTCCCTTGTAAAATTTTAGGTTATATTGAACAAATCACGTGCCCAATGGCGTGCAGTGGTGACCAAAATTCCCTTGCAAATTGAAGGTCTGGACAAGGTTCCCCAGATATCGGATGACATTAAGAGCATGCTGCGATCGAACTCGAATGTTTTCTTGGGAAAAGAGGCCCCTTACTGTTTCCTGTCTAATGTTGACAGTTATTATGCAGAACTGACTCTTGGATGCAATCTCAGGCACATGGTAATCTCTCGTCCTCAGTTCCTTCTAACGGATGTATTTTGTTGGAGCTAGATCTCTCATTCTGTTACCAGTTTCCTTTAAGTTTCGAAAATATTGTTCATGAATAAAGTACAACTTCTTTTACAATATTAAATTCAAACTACTTGGTGAAGCTATCGATGTAATTGACCTCCTTTGAGGCAGATGGACAAGGTAATCTTTGTCGGCGGCCCTCTTCATTTCCGTCTCTAATCCCACCGTATAAGATGATATGGCAATGTAGCTCGACTTGTTTTCCTGTTTGATTTTTGTTGCGAGTACCGGATGTTTGTCAGCATCTTCTTTTCTAAACTTCATCACTTGCGGCCTTGCTTGTGTTGTCTTTCTTATTTCTCTGACATCCCCATTGATGTTTGGTATGCAATTACAGAGCAAAGATGAAATCTACTCTGCACAACAAGATATTCTTCTTCAGTCTGTCCAGATTATTAGGAAGCACGGTGCTGAACTGGGCAGCGCCTCATTACAAGGCACAGCCACTCAGTAATGCCACAAATGAAGAGTAATATCTTCTGCATGAAGTCCGAGCCGTATGAATTCTGGATCACCTAATCGACACCTTCGGTATCAAAGGTTTGTGGAATATCCATTTCTCCCATTTATATCTAGAGACATAAATCATTGAACTCGATAGCAATAGGATGTAGGAACATGTGCAGTTTAAAGCAAATTTTTCACATGAACTTATTGAGAAATGCCTTTTGACTTGGTGAAGTGTATTGGCTCGACTGACCAAATGATTCAATTAAGTGACATCAGCCTTCATTCTTTGCATTTTTTTTGCGTATAAATAATTTCTTGTACTGGAATGGAGCGTAGTGTGTTGTTCATTTTCCTTGTTAGTCATATAAATATATCTACAAAAAATGTTGTATTAAAATATTAATACAATGATCATTCATTCGTTCTCATCCATCCAATGATCATAGATTAACGTAAAACTTGTTAATTCATATTCATTAGATGAGTGATAAAGATAGATTAAATATTTATTTTTCCCTCAATTTTTTTCTTATTCCTTTTAATATCATGAATTATTATAAAACTAATTGTAGTAGAATATATATATATATATATAAGGTCTACTTACGTAGTCTTGAATCAAACTTTCCATCAGCCCCGCACGTATTCTTCGTGTCACGCATTCGAGAAGGTTTTCTATTTCATTTTTCAACTGACTTGGGAATCAATGGCAACACCTGATCCATATGTTCTAGTTTTATGAGCTTCTACAACACTTTGCAAAAAGGCTGGATGTTCACCACCATCATCATCATCGGAAAAGCCAGTGGGATGATCTTTTGTTCAAACATGTTTTGTCTTGGGAATCAATGGCAACACCTGATCCATATGAGCTTGTTCCTTTAAATATAGAAACTAAACAAACACAATATGAACTTGAAGTTGGGATGATGCACTGAAGTTCAGCAATGAATATGTAGTCTGCACAATAATAAAACGACTCACTATTGTATCTGCAAACATCGCAATAGAATTCGGCATCAGAGTTATAAACATCTTCACCCGAGTTCAGCTCGAATTTGAGAGGAGGTTTCATAAGGATTATAAGATGGATATGAGATTCATGGGTTATTGTTTTGGGTGTTGATTGACGACATTGGAGATGAATAGTGAAATTACTCGACACACATCAAAGGGTACACCACAAATATGGCAAGCCAAGTCTAGTGTTTTGTCACAGAGTGAGAAGATTTGGATGCCATTGCAGACAAACGAGGGTAGGGGCTTAACAAAATTCAAATATAATTAAGTATTAAAATATAACATTTTTCATAATTGAACGATTTAAATATATTTTTGTTTAATTGAATTATATAAATATAACCCTGTTATAATTAAGGGACTTCCATTGTAGTTTACCCTTAAAATACAGTGTTTTCGCTTTGATGTTTCTAGAATGATCTACATGATGCAATTTTAGTACTTCGAGGAGTCGGATACAATGTTATTAAATTCAGGAACTAATTTAAATTTTGGAGGACAGGTTGAGGACTTTTACTGCATTAGCCCTTTAAAAAATTTATATTGATATTCAACGATAAATACGAATCTAAGATATAAAACTCGTTTATCCAAAGCCACATCCCTTTTTCTCTCAAATTTTCTGGCTATCCAAACAAGCCTGATTGCTGGAAAATTTATCACTTTATTCCACCCAAAGAAAATGGCATTTAATTTCCTTTCTTTCTTCTAATCCACCTTCTCTGTCAATCTTTTTATCTGGAAATCATACTTTCTGGATGGCATTTCTCGTATCCTCACCTGAAATTTTCACATCATCTGTAAAAATTTTCTCTAACCCTATCTGTCGCTCTAAATTCCTCAAGAAAGTCACCATTTCGAAGAAAGATGACCAGAAAATTTGGTCGAAGGCTAACGTTAGGGGCGGTGTTAAGGATATTGATAGCACACTCACAGATTTGAGTCCAAGCCTGAGGTTGTCCGGACAGTTTTCGGCTCCGGTGAAGCAAGGATCGAAACCCACCAAAGAGGAAGAGGAGAAGCAGAATTATTACGTGAATATGGGTTATGCTATCCGTACCTTGAGAGAGGAGTTCCCGGACATCTTTTACAAGGAGCTAAATTTTGATATTTACAGGTTTGGATTCAATTCTTTTTCTCCCTGATTTTGTTTTGGCATTTGTTCGATTTGGATCACTTTTTATATATATATATATAAAAATTTTATTTGATTGCTTTGAGAAATGAAGGGGATAATGGAGAAATTTGTAGAATTATTTGAATTATGTTACCAGGAATGCCAATCGGCTGCTAGAAAGAACGAAATTATAATTCATATCGTTACAAATGTGAAACATAATTCGATAGGGTAGTATTCTCCGATTAGATTAGTAGTAACGGAATATGATTTATTGGAATATGAATCAATTCTGAAATCTGGGGAATCAGCAATTTCTGTAACAGAACCAAGTCATGGCTTCAAATGTTGAAAATCATAGATGTCCAAGGTATAATGTTCTTGTTTCCATTAGTTTTACTTGGTCATTAAAGTGATTCGTCAACCCGAATTCAAGTCTTTAAATGAAATGAATAAATAAAATTCGATAATATCTGTTCGAGTAGCTCATACTAATACATTTCGAAGCTTATGTTTCGAATTCCTTGGCCATGAATGTTTTTTTTTCTCGTTTTAATGCTGGGTGAGTATAAGGACCGGAAGCAACGGCTCTTAGCTTAGAATAAAGAAGTCGGCGAGTGTTGATGAGGGCAAAGTTAGTGTTGATGAGGGCAAAGAGCAGTTTGAGCCCTTAAATTGCCGGAAGCACAAGGTGCAAAGAAGTGCTTGCCTGAATGAAGTAAGGTGCAATATGTTATGATAATGAATTATGAGATTGGTCCACTCCAGTTTATCTTAAAAACACTGAAAAAATTGTATTGATTTTGTTGGCTAATGTGCATGACTACCTTTTGATTCTGTGTATTGTTGAACACTCGAAAATTAAATTTTATATGCAAGTATGGTCCATGGACCGTTTTCGTTTTGTTGGTCTTTAATGCTCCATCTTCTGACCAGTTATTCCTCCTCTTTTTAGGGATGATATTGTATTCAAAGATCCTCTCAATACTTTTATCGGAATCGATAATTACAAGTCGATCTTCTGGGCACTGCGATTCCACGGGAGGATATTTTTCAAGGCTCTCTGGCTCGACATTATCAGTGTATGGCAGCCAATGGAGAACGTCATAATGGTTCGCTGGACTATCCATGGCATTCCACGAGTCCCATGGGAGAGCCACGGTCGATTCGATGGAACTTCCGAATACAAACTTGACAAGAACGGTAAAATATACGAGCATCGAGTCGACAACATTGCACTGAATTCACCTCCAAAGTTTCAGGTACTAGCCGTGGAGGATCTAATCCGATCAATAGGTTGCCCATCGACTCCGAGGCCAACTTACTTCGAGATTTCTCCAGCTTCATCTCCAGAAAGAACATAATATATCCTACTTAGTCTGTTTATAAATTTTGGTAAGTAATGTGTAATACATGGTTTAGAGCACATAGCAAGCACTTGGTACTGCTTCGGGCTGTATTCTCAGTATCATATTATATAATCTCAAACAACTTGTATAGTCCTTGTAAAGTAGACATAATTTGACTATGGTTTCTAGTAAATATAGAATGAAAATGGAATAATTAGACATTAAAATATTATATAATAAGATTTTATAAAGATGAACATATGATTTTATATTAGAATAATCTATAAAATATTTAAGATAAAAGTGTATTTTAAAAAATAAATAAATTATATATAAATTTTAAATTTTTAAGTTGAAACTAAAGTTGAATGTTTGAGAGTTAAATGAGAACAATAATGAAATGTGGTTTTAGTGTGTAATTATTAAATCATCGATTTAAAATTTAATATTTGAAATAAATATTTAAATACAAAATAAAAAATCTTTAAAGTGTGATTTTGATTTTATTTTTTTAGAAGTTGGTGTGTTGTCACGTATGATCACTAGACTGATTTTTTTTATTATCTAATTTAAAAAATACATGCCAATTATTTTTATTATTTATTTAATTACAAATAAATAGAAAATTTTATTTTTCGTGTCCATGAGATCTTTAAAAATTTAACAATAAAATTAAAAATAAATTTATTCAATAATGACCATAATTAACCTTTATCTGAAAAGCTAACTGTTTTTATTAGTTAACAGATAATCAAAGTTTAGCTCACTGACACTCCATTGTTTGACTGGTTTCTACAGTCATTTTCTTCCCCAATTGGATGCATCTTAATTTACTCCAAGAAAATGCCAAACAACAAAATGCTCAGCTTTAGTAACTCCGCTCAGATTTTTTTCTCGGCTTCAAACAACTTTAGTAATTAATAAACCCTAAAATCCTCCACAAGCGTCCATTAACTTCACGACTGCCGTGGTCCTTCACCCTTCTTTTTCTCATAAAATTCATATTTTGTTTTTCTAATTTTCGACACAAATATCACTGCAGAAGCATCTCTGAAGTTCTACGCGCTTGGATTCCAGATTCAATCGAGAATCTTCCGTTGTATCCTTCCAGAGTTAACGGTACGGTAGATTTTCCAATGTGTTTTTTATAACGTGTTTCTTAAATCTTTGAGTTTGAATCGCTAAATTCGTCGAAGTGAAAAAGATTTAGTATTTTAGTTGTTTTCGCGTGCTTTCTGGAGTCGGCGATTTTGATTTTTGAGGCAATTTTAACTGGATCTTTCTTTCTTTTTTATATAGATTTGCTAAATTTGAATTTATGATTCACTTTTCTAATTGTTGACTTGTTTACTGTATCAAAATGCTACTTTTTTTTAAAAAAAAATCGTTTTATTTAATGTAATTGACTGTATCTTCTGCGTGTTGTTTGCTAAATGGGGAACGGCTGCTTTGAAATTGAAAAGCTGGAACTGTTTCTAGAGCAAAAAATAAATAAATAAATAAAGAATGTACCGATTATGAGTTATGACTATTACAAATTTTATGTAATTAGTTTTAGATCTGTTTGATTAGATTGAAAGATGAAATTCTTTTTTTTCAGTGAAAGGTGCGAGGAAATTGAAGAGGGAACAAAGTGTTGTATGTTAATAATTTTAAGTAATGAAACACTGTGTGGTTCTTTCTGTTGGTTCTTGCCCTTTGAATTTGTAGTTACTAGGACGTGTTCTTGTAAGTTTGGAGTTAGTGTATCCAATCTAATGATTGATTTGAGCAATGCGGTACAGTTGTGTCGGACTTGAGGATGAATAACATCATTAATTTTGGGAAATTAATTGGAAAACTTGCTTGAGAATAGTTAGGTATATTTCTTTGTTATGGTAAAAGATTCTAATCTTAGTAAGTGACAATGGGGACCATTTTTGTTTCATTCTGAACATTGCTTATATTTTATATCTGTCAACATTTAAATTATAGCATCTAATCTGGAACAATTCTCTTCATAGTGCTTTTCGGTCGCAACATTGTGGTTTTAAATTTTTTCATTCATTCGATATGGTTACTCAGTGGCAAACTTTCTTTGGTAGGGAGTGTCTAAGCTGAGCAAAGAGATGCGGGCTGTTGCCTTTCAGTTGGAATGAAGAATTTACAGGTTTCTCTCTTTTAATAAGTACTTTTACATATAAATGATTGGTTGCTTCTAAGTTAGCTAGTTAGTCATTGTGAGGAGTTGTCGGTAGTCGTTACTTCAAAAGTAACATGGAAAAGAACTGTTTACGGATTTTCTTACTGTTACGCTAATCTGCTCATCAGTTATTCCTTGACAATAACTTGAAGATAAATTTTGTTCAAATATAGAGCAAACAAGTCGTAAAACCTTCTTCTCAAGATTCTCATCAACCAAAAGGGGAACAGCAGAATAATGAAACAACAGATGCCCCCTTAGCAGACACTGGCTCTTTATCTGCATCAAGCAACAATGGGCGAAAAGTTTCACGGGAAGATATTGAACTTGTAGGAAACCGGTCCCTTGTCATATTTTATGTATTCATTTCTTTTTTTCTTTCTATCCATGATACTTGATGCTCGATGGATTTTTATTTATCCTTTTCTATTAATTATATACAATTTAAAGATTTATGTAAATTGCTGGTTGCAGGTCCAGAATTTAATTGAACGATGTTTACAGTTATACATGAATAGAGATGAGGTTGTCAAAACCCTCTTGACTAGAGCAAGGATAGACCCTGGATTCACAACATTAGGTATTTTCCTGAAATATATTTATTAATTCGTCTGTGATGTGCACAAACATGTATATGCATGTGGATTTGAAAATTTCAATAAATGCATTGAATGTATATGCATAAAGCAGAACATGTTACAGAAACCAATCTACTGCAATGATAGCTTTGAATTTGTTATCTTAGCCATGAGTCTAGTACATTTCTTGTTCAAATGTGATTGATTTGGGTACTAACTCTGTTTTTCTCTTTACTGTTATTGTATATTCAGTATGGCAGAAGCTGGAAGAGGAAAATGCTGATTTTTTCAGGGCCTATTACATAAGACTGAAGTTGAAGAAGCAAATCCTTTTATTTAACAATTTGCTTGATCATCAATATCATATGATGAAATATCCCGTGCCTCCAAAGGTTCCTCTGGCCCCGATACAAAATGGGCTTCATCCCATGCCTGGTATGTTCTGACTAAATAAATGCTAGACACATTTTTACTAAATTTTATTAGTAGCATCATTGCTAATTGCTCCAGAATTGTTTTTTGAACGTGATAAATATCTATTATTGTCACTTGATATAATAATTTCAGAGTTCAATTATTAAATTCCTCTTTTCAAATTCACGACATGAAGAAAAAGATACTTGGGTTCTAGAGATTGGATTTGTAATTTTCTGCTTCATATGATGTCTATTTGTTGTTTGTTTGACCATTTCTAATTTAGTAAGTTTGCAGTTCTCTCCTCTACTAGAACTTGTGAGAAGGATGGGGCATTGAAACAAACTCACAACTTTCTTTTGGGATCGGTACCTGTGAAATATACTGAGTCAGAGAGTTTGTTGTGGGATTTCTGAGTATTTGGTTTGCATGGTTATGTCACTATCATGCTTATTTAACACTTCTTTGCCGTGCAGTTAACAACTTACCAATGGGATACCCTGTGATGCAACCTCCAATTCCAGTTGCAGGGCAACCTCATCTTGATTCTATGGGCATATCAAGCTGTCATGTGGTCAATGGAGTCCCTGCACCTAGCAATTTTCGACCTACGCATATGAATTCTGGGAAAGAGTAAGCAGTTCACCATCTTCTTTATATGTATATTATTAGTTGCGTATAAACCTTACAAATACTTGTTTACCTGTATGCGTGAATATGTTGTTCTTTATTTTCATGATCTCATGCTACAAGTTATGCTTTTTCTTTCAAGATAGCTTACCTGATTAAGAATTTGGGTAATTGCAATCTAATCACGCTCCACTGCTCTCTCTCTCCTTTTAGTCGAAATGTTTAAGAACTGCTTGATTAGATCTGCAAAACATGCATGATGGTGTTAAGGTTTATCACATTATTGTACAACAACTCTGTTCAACTTCTTGTCAAATGACTCAAATTATCTCCAGTTTCACCCCTCTTTGTTATGCCTTGCTTTTGGCTTTAAAAATGTATGATTTCTGGTCAAGTAACCTTCTTCTCTTCTAATTCTAGCATGTCGATGGACAGCAATGCCACTGATGTAAAACCTGCAGTTCCTCCACCCACTACCGTACCATCTGTGTCAGAGATGCCTGTGAGCCCTACATCAGTTGCATCGAGTGGGAATTTTCCATTCACCACATCAGACATGTCAGGGATGGGAGTAGACACATCGGCACTTGATTCAGCCTTCACAACAGATGTGGCAAGTTCAGTTGGGTTGCAGCTGGGACCGGAAAATGGAGCTGGGAATTCTAGAGAATCCCTCAGGTCATTGGATCAGATTCAGTGGAATTTCAGTCTCTCAGATCTGACAGCAGACTTATCAAACTTGGGAGGTAAGTTGTTTGTGGCTATGAGACCTACACTAAGATATTCAGTTAAAATTTTGATTTAAGTTTGTTATCATCTCTCTCTCGCACACATTTGAGATTCAAGCTTTTGTATTTGCTGTTCGATTTCCTGCTCTAAATAATTTGTGCATTGTCTCATTGTTGGCCTTGGAAAGCTACCAATACCCAAATAATTTTATAGCTTTTTTATTCTTTTTCCATTATGGAGCCTGTTCTCATAAAGTACGGGTTACGGAATTTTTACAGATTTAGGAGACCTTGGGAACTACCCGGGTTCTCCGTTTCTTCCCTCTGATTCAGAAATGTTGCTTGATTCTTCAGAGCAAGAGGATATAGGTAATGAGTTTCTACGCTGCTATCTACTAACATAATGATACTTCAATCAAATGATGCATTTTTACTCTTAGTTTCTTTTTGAAGTACTCGTGTCTAACATATACTCGGACATGGTTACTAAGATGACCCTTAGACCCAAGTCCGGATGGCATAACTTTAACCAGCATAAATATGATTTTTCCAGACATTCATACACTTGAATTTATTGCCATGTGCAATTAAGATCTTTGTATGTCCGTCTGTGTTTTACCGTACACTAATTCATCTAAGGCTTGTTTCAGTGGAGGAGTTTTTTGTTGATTCCGTACCCGACCAGCCTAGCTCTCCGTCCGATGAAGAGAAACCGTAGACCATGGTGAGTGCATACCTTGTCTTCTTAAAACGGTTATAGTAGGATGGAGTTCGATCAATAAGAACTACATTTGACACCTATGCAGTAGGCATTTTGTATCTTTAGCAAATTTGAACCTTTGAGGCAGTATACTTTTATATCTTGATGAATCGAATGACAGTCGACAAACAAGAACGTATCCAATATTCCCTATAGTTGTAACTTTCGTAGATTGTTGATACAAGACCATCAAGACCATTTAATTATTATTTTTTCGATATCCGAAATCAGGGTTCGTCCGTGATCTAAAACTGCCAATAGTAACATACTATTAGCAATATGAGACTATTTTTGTTCTTAAATCCTTTTGTTTTGTATGTAACTAGGAAATATAAGTTTTCATTATAATACGTTGGCACAGCTTATTCATTAGACATACTCTTTTGATTTCGGCATTTTTAAACTTTAAAACTTTATAATTTTCAGTAAATAAAATAAAATAAAATTAATGTTAACTGATACATACTTTTAATATGTATGTATAATAATTTGAAATATAATGATAATAACCTAAAACAACCTGTAACGGTAGTAATTAAAGAAATTGTATATCGCAAAAATCACGTTTTTGTTCCTAAATCCTTTTGTTTTGTGTGTAACTAGGAAATACAAGTTTTCATTATAATAAGTTGGCACAGCTTATTTATTAGATATATTATTTTGATTTCAACATTTATAAATTTTAAAACTTTAAAATTTTTGGTAAAAAAAATAAAATAAAATAATATTAATTGATACATATTTTTAAGGCATAAAGATAATTTCACCCTCAACGTTTATAATTTTTGTCATTTTGACCTTTATTCTTTTTCTGGGATAAATTTAGCCCTTGATCTATGTTTTTTAACAAATAACTCATTTTTTAACTACTATGATAACTGAACCGTTAAAAATTTAATAATGGTAACATATCATACATATATGTGATAATATATTTTAAATGACATATAACCTAACTATTAAATATATACATATATATAGAGTATAATTTTATTCCATTATAAAATATAAAAAAATTAAATAAAATATTAAAAAATAATTAAATACAAAACAAAAATTTACTAAATATTCTAACCCTAACTAAACTAAAATATCTTTACAAAACCCTAAAACTCCAATTTAGATTAAAACTAAAATACCTAAATTCTAAATTAAAATAATAAAAATTCAATTGATTATTATCAAAAAATTTTATCTTTGATTCATCAGTAACAAACTATACAAAACACTTTCTTCTCAGATTATGTTCATACCTTTTTAGATAAAATTTTGATTTTACTATAGTTAAGGTTGAAAATATTTAGTATCCTTTTGTTTTAGATTTAATTAATTTTTAATAAATAAAAAATAATAATTTTTAATATTTTTATTTAAATTTTAATTGTTTTATATTTTTAGATTAGAATAAAACTATATCCCGCATTTATGTATTTGAGATACTAAATGTTAAGTCATTTAAAATATATTATTACATATATATGACATATCATCATTATTAAATATTTAACGGTTCAGTTATCATGGTAGTTAAAAAATGAGTTATTTGTTAAAAAGATAAAGATCAAGGGCTAAATTTATCCTCAAAAATAAGGGCTAAAATGACAAAATTATAAACGTTAAGAGTGAAAACTATATTTATACTTATTTTTAAAATATATGTATAATAATTTAAAATAAAATTATAATAACCTAAAACAACCTGCAGCGACGGTAATTAAATGAATTACATATCGCGAAGAACACGTTTTTAGCCAAGAAGATTCACTCTATAGCAGTCATAGGGCCCCATTTTTGTTAACATCCCTGTATGTTATCATATTTCCTGTTTAATTTCCCAAAAAAATATGTTAGTGTCGATTTAACTATTTTTTTCAAAAATCTCATAAAGGGCTTAAATTATTATTAACCACCGTGCATAAAAGGTGCACCCGTTACTTAATAACTATATAATCAGGAAAACAAAACAATTGATATTAAATAAGCAGCCCATAATTGCCTCTTTCCGCTTATCGTTTTGTTATTATCTTTTAAGTTTTTGGATGACATATATATACGGTAATATATTTAGTATTATTACTTAAAAGCTTAATAATAATTATTATTATATTATAAAATTTGATAATTTTAATTATTATTATTTAAAACTAATACTAACAAATAATTGTATAATAAAGTATACTCGATATTAAAATAATCGTTTTAATTATTAAATTTTTAAAAGCTATAAAATAACTATTAGATATATTAAACCGTTATAAAATATTTGTTTAATGTTAAAATAACAATAGAGTTTTATATATTTAATAATTATTTTATAATATTAAATAAATTTTATAATAAATTATTTTAAATATTATTAAATATTAGGGTTTGAATAGATTTTATCGAATTTTAAACATTAGGTCTTAAACCTTTTCGCTTGATGCAACGTTTAAGTAAGCTTGAAAAGATTAAAGCTAAAGTGCTAAGATTTTTACGAAACAAAAGAACTTTAAAAAAAAAATAGAGGAATAGAGAATATGAGTGAATGATGTTTATTCCTCCAAGAAGAAGTGTGACAAATTAGGTGGGGGAAGACCTCTATTTATAGTTAGAGCCCCTACATCTAACGGCTAAAAAAGAGCACATTAATGGTTGAGATCAAGTCTTATCACTAAATCCTTTATTTTAAGCTACATTCCATATTTACAAAACTAAGAGATAAGGCTTAAGTGGCAAACTTGTCAAATCTAATGAAAAAAGTTCTTCAACCCCAAGTGATAGGCCAAACTCGAATTTAAGCTCCTGAGGTACTCGAGTGGGTGTTGAGATGCCCCAAAAGCTCTTAAGGGCCTTTGTAGCATCCTATTGTGCATTTGTCTCGGGTCCTGTAGTGTTGTCCGTGACAATAGCATTGAGACATAAATTCAATAATAATGTGATATTTTTTCTATTAATTTTAATTTGCGTAATACTTCAAATTTAGATGATGAACACTTTAATTGTCACTGGTGGTAAATAACTGTCTATCCCTAATTGAAATACTCAGTAAGATCAATACAAAAATATTTGCATTTTATTCGACTTTATTCTCTTTATATTGATTTTTAGTAATTCATATAATAATGAAATCACATAGTAAAATAATGTTCAACTATTATAAAGATATTATTTCGTATAATCACCGATGTTTATTGTATTATTTGATTAATTTAAATCATATATTACAAAATTTTATTATTGGATGACCCTCTGAATTCAATTTATTTTGTTTATAATATTAAGATTCGAAGAATCTAATTTTTCATTCCACTAAACAATTATCAATTATAAAAATATTTTTTATATTAAATATATTCTTTTATTTTATAAAAAAAATACATTAATATAAATGTTTTTGCCACTAAACGAAAATGAAAGTAACTTGATATTCTATATAATGCAATCAAATACAAGCATTTTATTATAGATAACTTCATCAAAACTTCTATGAAAGAAAGGGGAAAATCAAATCAATATACTTTAAGATATTTAAATTCAAGTTGTTCGATAATTTAAACTATTCGAATTCAATTTGACTCGAATTCAACTTGACGATAGATAAAGAAAGAGTGCTTATTTATAGTGATCGATATGACCGCTAACGAAGACTACATATACGTCCGAGAAGAGGTAATCGTTGATAATCATGTGGCCCGATTTCGGCCACCATTATTATCACACACTCCCATATCAATAGTGCCACTCTCTTGTCTGCCTTTGCTCTTGCAGCAAGTTTTCTACCACCCAAACAACATGCCTTTGTAGGCTTGTCCCTGCGTCTCAAGGGTCTGCCCTTGGCTTTCAAGAAGGGAAGGCAGGGGTTAAAACTCCTCTTAGCCTCCACGCACTTCGGCCTCGCTGTCGGAGGGCTCGCTGTCGGAGACCTTGCTGTTGGAGGCCTCGCTGTCGGAGACCTCGCTGTCGGAGACCTCGCTGTTGGAGGCCTCGCTGTCGGAGGCTTTGCTGTCATGGTTTCCGCGACACTCGATCCGATCAGTAAAATGCACACGACGAACGTAATGCTGATTGAGTGGCCCATGGTGGCCATCCAGTTGCTTTGTTTTTGTTTTTTTTGTTAAAATAATATAATTAAGAACTAATCTTGTTTTATTTTTCTCAGGAAAAAAATATGGATTCAGACAGAAGAAAAGAAACAAACAAAGGCAATATAACCAGTACAATTCTAACATAAAGCATGCCTAAACTTCAGCAGCACCACAGAAGGAAACATTCCATTGAAACAGCAGTCCATTCGCCTGAAGCATAGCCCCGGCATTCGGACAGCATTCATAATCCAAATATAGAAAATCCAATATCGAAATACGAATATAATGTACGGACGATCTAATGATATAAGACACTAAATTATTTAAGGTTAACGTTGTGAATGAACGTTGAAAAGTGTTCAATCTAAATTAATTCAGATACTGATAATTATATAAAAAATACGAATAAACTTCACCATCGGTTTGTACATCACCAAAAATATATAAATTTGTCTTTTTTATTTTTAAAATAAATAAAATTACGAATGAAATAAATTGGGTTGAAAGAATTATCTCCGGAATGAATATTTACTAATTAATCATTAATAAATTAAATACAAATGATTTTACTAAGAAATCAAAATTTATTATAGTAAACTATGTTTTTTTTCTTCCAATTAAAATTATTTTTTTTAATAAGACTCATATCACCACATTTACTCTATTAGTAATCAAAATCTTAATATTTCAAAAATAAATAAATAAAGGGAAAGCATATATTTTATTTAGTGCAATCTAATACAAGACTTTATTATATATAATTTTATGAAATTGTATGAGGAAAGGCACATGTGTAACGGTCCATCATTGGGGTTTATTATTCATCAGGCATACTCTTTGATTTTCATATTTCCCAACCCTAGCTCTTCACACCCTGCAAGAAAGAAAAATCATGATCAAGTAATTAGTATACTTGGATTGATTCTTAAAAATAATTAAAATATTTAAACTCGTGTGATTATATTCGTTTATGTTCAGGTCTCAATATCAAACCCAATCATTTTAACTAAGAAAGTTTAATTAGATTCATTAACTATTTGAATCGAACATTAAATTAAATTTAATTATATTACATATATCTGTTACGTTTGACAAATATATATCATGTCAATCATCATACAGAAATACGTCGTGTATGAAAAATTAGAGAATAAATTAGGGAAGAAAATGACTCAAGTTGTCCAAACTCGACAATAGATAAATTGAATGTAAATTTGTTTTTTCGAATCAAAATTAGATAATTACTTGGAACAATCCGTATCGGCATTAACAGGAGGAACTGAAGCAGCGATGCCGCATTTTTGTCCGATAAGAGGCAATCGATTAGGGTCATATGACCCAATTTTCGTCAATGCTCCTTTAAGGCACCCGCAGACCATTTGTCGATCTTGTTGGCTTCGTACTTGACTAGAAAGAGTTTTAGTACCGGAACAGCATTTCGGTATCGGAGCAGCCGCACCTTTGACGAAGTCCAAACAGGGAGATAATAAGGATATAACCACATTGCATGAAGGTGCGGCGGTAATTTTCGTAATATCCGATGCGATTACAAGTACAACGAGCATAGATACTAATTTGATGGTGCGACACATGATGAAAAATCACTTTTTTTTATTGCCGTTCCCTTTGAAGCTTATGCATGCATGTATATATAAGCGTGTTCGAATATACAATCTTTAAAATATTACGATAACAACGATTTTAATTGAGATAAGATTAAATAATTAGGTTTTACAACTAATTGGAAATGCAAGTCTCGTGATTGCGTGTTTCGTGACATTTTGGAATATTGAGATGGGGAAAATTCATGTTGGAAGTTACGTGGACATATAGGGCAAGCACTTAACTGCCATTGTCACGTTCTTGAGTTCAGCTGGAAATATGCTAAAGATCATTTTAAACATGAAATTATAATGATTTAATGCGTAAAATAAACAATATCCGTTTGAGTAAAAATCTATCGACAAACACTTGTTTAAGAATAAGATTAAATGGATAAACTCTCGTTCAATACTAAACTTTGATTGTTTATTATTAATTTTTTCATTTCATGCTCTAACACTCATTGAAAAAACTTTAATAAATAAAATTTTAGACAGAAAAAACTAAATTAAATTTGAGTATATATGAGTATTATGATGGTGAGGGAAGAGGGATAGTCCTTTTTTATGTTTTTATATATATTTCAATATTAAAATTTAGGTTTAAGATTTAAGGTTAATGTTTAAACTGTATGATTTAGTTTTTAGAAATTACAATAAGAACATAAAATTTAAATTTTTAGTGTTCTGATATATATAACATCAAAAAGGGGCAACGGATTTTTATTTTATAATACAATAGTGTAAAAGAAAAAAAATTCTTCTTTTCAGTATTTTTTATGTTTGACACTGAAAAAATAAATACTAAATTAAATCTTAAATTCTAAATACCACTCTAATTCCCGAATTTAAACTTTTGCCATAAATATAATTGTTTTAGTATAAAATATAAATAAAAAATGCAAAAATAATTTCTATTTCTCATAAAATACTATCGATGAAAATTATTTCAAGGATTAAGTAATAATATTTACATATCATTTATGTAAAGAGAATACAGTTAACTTCATATTTATGTGTAGCACTCATCCTTTAGGGTTTCTTCATTCAGCCGGCGCTTCTTCATTTTCACATTGCCCGGCCACCACAACTCTTCACACCCTAAAAAACATAAATAAAACCAATCATAATTTAGAATTTATAGGTATATTCTTGACAATTAGGTCAATTAAATATTTTTTTTTATTTTAAGAAACCGAAAACCAAACTCGGAATAAAAAGTTTACTTGGAACAATCTGTAGTGCCGGTAACCGGAGGAATATAAAAATCAAGATCGCATTTCTGTTCTATCAGAGGCAATCGTTGAGGGTCATATTTCCCGATCTTCGGCAATAACGCTTTAAGGCACTCGCACAGTTTTCGTTCATCTACTTTAGAATTGGTTAAGTCAGCAATATTCTCAGCACCAATACAGCAATCCAGCGACGGCGATGCTCTACCCTTCAGGAAGCTCCAGCAGGGCGATAACAAGTTCGAAACGTCGCTGCACGAAAACCGAGCCACATCCGTATTACACGGCTTTGGCAGGAAAGCTCTGCCGTTTGGTTGGTTCTCGTAAGGATCGGCTGTAATTTCCGTAACATCGGACGTGATTAGAAAGACGAGCATGGCGAGAAATTTGATGCAGGGACGCATGGTTGCGTTTCAGTTTTGTTGCGGTGGTGGTTTCAGTTGAAGCTTATGGATATATAGGCGAAAGTTTTGGGTAGCAAATTGGTGGTTTATTTTAAAATAATGGATCTAGGGTTTAGGATTTAGTTTTTAAGATAGTTATGGTTAGGGTTTAAAAAACTAGAGATATTATATATTTTTTAAGGTAGAAGACTTAGAGTTTAGGATATGAAAATTAAAGTTGTGATTTAGGATTTAACTTTTAAGGATTTTAATGTAAGGTATAGAAAAATACACAATAAATTTTTTATGAAATTTAACACTATCACACGTTTGATTAAACTATATTTAAAAAATATTTAAGAAATACATATGAAAATAATTTGATTAGTTTATATAAATCTATTAATTATGGGTTTATATTAGGTTTAAAATTTATGATTTATATTTAAAGTTTAAAATTCAGGAATTAAAATTTTAGACTTTAAATCGCAAGAATTATAGCCATGTTTAGTGTGGAGATCTACATATCTACATCACTCTCTCTAATTCCTTTAGATTTTTTAAATATTTGTATCTGACACTCATATCCAATATTCAAATGTCATACACAAGTCTCTAGTAAACCTATTAAAACAAGAAGAATTTCAAGAAAAATACAACACATATATGAGTATTCGACATTTAAACCCGAGTCCAATGTAACATAGTTGGTAACCATGGCTGTATATCATAGATTTTAAAAACCTCTACTTCCATGTTCATAGCATACTTATCAACAATCTCATACACAGATGCAGATATGAGCATACTCCGATTGAATGTACTCGTGTGAGATGTTGAAAAATAGTGAGCAAATGATCATCTTTGAAGCATTTTTTGAAAGGGTAAAGATGAGGATTCGAATAAAGAATTATTGATTCCTATTTTACTCCGTGAGATCTTTACAACGGTAGCTCATATGCTCAAAATTGTTGAGTGGTGAATGAGAAATTGATGCTCAAAGTAAGAAGGTTGGAATAAAATAAGGAATGAGAAACTCCATTATCCCATAAATGAAGTGGGAAGTGTTTATATACACTTACCCACATAGTTGTCATTGAATGATTTAACTCTTGTGTTGGGGTGTATGATAAGGGCGATGCAAATGTTCGGACCAATCAAGCCCTTTTGAGGCTTACGGATATTTTACCCGTTGTGAATAATTTTTCCTTAATTTATTTTATTTTTAAATATCCAAAAAGAGTTTTGTAGAACTAATGTTTTGATATAATAATTGAAAAATAATTTTGGACTAATTTGAAAGTATTTCAAAAATGCTTCTTATGTCCAAACTACTTGAAAATATATTTAAGATGTTTTTGAGTGTTTTTAAATATGTTTTAAATGATTTAAAGAAACCAAATAAGTGTTTTTTAACCCAGGTGTTTCGAACCACCCTTAAGGTGTTTCGATACCGGTTCTTCAATACCATGGTTTCAAAGGCAAAACCACAGTGATATCGATACCTTTTTGCCACTGTGATGCTCTGTTTCGAACAATGTTTCGAAACACCCCAACGGTTTTGAACCCTGTTTCGAAACACCCTCAACGGTCAAAACGATTTTATAAAAAAACCCAACGGCTAGGAGCGGTATCGATACTGGTATCGATACCTGTTCATAAATGCAGGTCAACGGCTATTTCCCAAAGCAGCTGTTTCGAACCATGGTTCGATACCGTCTGCACCAGAAGAGGAAATAAGCCTTGTAATCAGCTTCAAACGGCTCCAAACCAATCCCAACGGTCACCAACGGCTAGAAGCTCATTTGGGATGATAAAAGGAAGCCTCAAGCATCAAGAGAAGACCAATGCTTCAATTGTAACAACATTATGATCAAGAAATTGTCTTAGAGCATAATTCTCATCTTTTGGGTAGACAACACTTGTGAGCTCAATGTTAATGTATGCTCAAGTGTAATTAGGAATTGGGTGAGTGCTTAGATTGCAAACATTAGCCTTATTAGAAGGATTAAACAAGTTTGCTAAGTTTCTTCTTGTTTGAGTGAATTCCCAAAGTTTGGGTTGTGAACTTTGGATGCTAGATTCGGGTTTGAGTCTAGGATTGTTAGGTTATCCATTTGGCCTCAAAAGGTTGAAATTCTTAGTGAATTTGGAAAATCCTTAGTGGGAAGCTAAGGTAGTGGATGTAGGTGAGGCCGAACCACTATAAATCCTTGTGTCATTGTCTATATTTTTGCTTCCACACATATCTACCCAAATTGATCAATTCTCCATCATTTGGCAAGTAAATTCGGTTGTGCATCGAGCCACTCCAATCCTAACAATTGGTATCAGAGCGAGGCTCAATCGAGGAGGATTAACATCCAATTGAGAAGATCTGGAGAGCTCGACCAATTTACGGTCAACCGACATTCCATGGCTCAATCCATTGACAAGCCACCTTTCTTTGACGGGTCCAACTATTCCCAATGGAAGATAAGGATGAAGTATTTCATCAACTCTAGAGACTAAAAGCTATGGGATATAGTTGAATATGGATCATTTGTGCCAAAAGGAATAAAGGCGGAATGGAGCATGGAAGATCGCAAGAAGATGGTGCTTAATCAAAAAGCCTTGCACATTCTTGTTTGTGCATTCCATCCAAGCATCTATGAGAAGATATCTTCTTGTGATAGTGCCAAGGAAGTTTGGGACAAGCTAGAAGTCACATACGAAGGAACAAACGAAGTAAAGGAGACCAAGATTGGACTCCTCAATCAAGAGTATGAGAACTTCAAGATGAATCCGGAAGAGGACATAGAAAAGATGTTCGATCGATTCTCCACCATCACCAATGGACTTAGAGGATATGGATAGATCATTCCGTAGGAGAAGCTTGTTCGTAAGCTCATCTATTCCCTTCCCGAGTCATGGGACTCAAAAGGACCGCCATCATCGAAGCCAAAAATCTAAAGACACTCAAGCTTGATGAACTCATGGGGTCACTCCTCACACATCAAATTATGATGAAAGGAAGACAAGAGGAGAAGAAGGAAGAGATTAGAGCGATAGGGAAAAAAAAGGTCCAAGAACTTGGTGTAAATGTCAACATCGTTGCTCTAAAATCCTCCAAGTGCATCCACTCTGAATATTCAAGTGAGGATGATAGTGAAGAAGATGAAGAGCTTGCCCAACTCTTCATTGACTTCGATCGATTCGTGAGGAACAAAAGTAGAAAATCCTCAAAGCACGAATCCAAGAAGAAGATGAAAGACTCCCACAAGTCAATCAAAAGGGGGTCATCTTCCAAGAAGCAAGCATATGTGGCTACATGGAGTGACGATGACTCCACCGAAAATGAAGAAGCCAACCTATGCTTGATGGCCCTCAATGAGGGGGAGGTAACTTCTAACTCATCTATTTCTAATTCATATACTTTTGATGAGTTACAAGAAGCCTATGATAAATTGGTTTTTGAATTTAAAGCTTTATTTTCTAAAAATAAAAAGATGATTCCAAAGCTTAAATTAGAAAATGATTTGCTTTCAAAAACCAATTTCGAAATTGAAGCAAAATTAAAGGATTTTGAGCTTAAAGTTTTCGATTTACAAAATTTGCTTCAAAAGATGGAAAAAGATCATCAAATGGCTCTAGATGATCTTAATAAAGAAAAAGATTTGATTTCCAAAGAGCTTGAAAAGAAAAATAATTTTGGAAAATCAAATTTTTACATGAGAAAATCTAGTGCCCCTAGATTTATTGATGGAAAATATTTTAGAAGTGTTTAGGTTCCAAAAGGACTAATCACTTCAACCAAAAAGGATGAAATTGAAAGATGGATTCCTAAGGGGACTAAAATTTGTGCTACTAACGTTAAAGAATCCAAAGCAATTTGGATACCAAAAATTACTTGATTGTCTTGTTTAGATGTGATGGAGATATGAGCAACAAAGTGCAAGATTAAGGGGGAGCTCCATACACACAAGAAGGGCACTTGAAGAAGGAAGGCTTCACATCCTACCTTTGGTTCAAGTGTGGTAAAATTTCTAGTTGAATTTGTGTTTATTTGCTTATTTTTTGTCTTATTTCAACTAGTTTATCACATATGTTGGACTAACACTTAATGATGCCTTGAGTAAGGGGGAGTTTTTGTTTTCATAACCAATGTTTTGATATTTAATTTTTCCAACAATTGATATCTTTCAAATTCTCCTATGTTATGAGCTTTAAAGTTTTTCAAACTTGGTTTGAACCATTTTTGATATAACAAAAAAGGGGAGAATGTTATGAAAAATTGCTTTTCAAAGACTTTCAAATGGATAAGAGGAACCTTAAATGATTTGAGTCTTTAATTCTCTTATTCAAAGTTTATTTTCAAGAGAAGACCAATGCTTCAATTGTAACAACATTATGATCAAGAAATTGTCTTAGAGCATAATTCTCATCTTTTGGGTAGACAACACTTGTGAGCTCAATGTTAATGTATGCTCAAGTGTAATTAGGAATTGGGTGAGTGCTTAGATTACAAACATTAGCCTTATTAGAAGGATTAAACAAGTTTGCTAAGTTTCTTCTTGTTTGAGTGAATTCCCAAAGTTTGGGTTGTGAACTTTGGATGCTAGATTCGGGTTTGAGTCTAGGATTGTTAGGTTATCCATTTGGCCTCAAAAGGTTGAAATTCTTAGTGAATTTGGAAAATCCTTAGTGGGAAGCTAAGGTAGTGGATGTAGGCGAGGTCGAACCACTATAAATCCTTGTGTCATTGTCTATATTTTTGCTTCCACACATATCTACCCAAATTGATCAATTCTCCATCATTTGGCAAGTAAATTCGGTTGTGCATCGAGCCACTCCAATCCTAACAATTGGTATCAGAGCGAGGCTCAATCGAGGAGGATTAACATCCAATTGAGAAGATCCGGAGAGCTCGACCAATTTACGATCAACCGACATTCCATGGCTCAATCCATTGACAAGCCACCTTTCTTTGACGGGTCCAACTACTCCCATGGAAGATAAGGATGAAGTATTTCATCAACTCTAGAGACTACAAGCTATGGGATATAGTTGAAGATGGATCATTTGTGCCAAAAGGAATAAAGGCGGAATGGAGCGTGGAAGATCGCAAGAAGATGGTGCTTAATCACAAAGCCTTGCACATTCTTGTTTGTGCATTCCATCCAAGCATCTATGAGAAGATATCTTCTTGTGATAGTGCCAAGGAAGTTTGGGACAAGCTAGAAGTCACATACGAAGGAACAAACGAAGTAAAGGAGACCAAGATTGGACTCCTCAACCAAGAGTATGAGAACTTCAAGATGAATCCGGAAGAGGACATAGAAAAGATGTTCGATCGATTCTTCACCATCACCAATGGACTTAGAGGATATGGAGAGATCATTTCGTAGGAGAAGCTTGTTCGTAAGCTCATCTATTCCCTTCCCGAGTCATGGGACTCAAAAGGACCGCCATCATCGAAGCCAAAAATCTAAAGACACTCAAGCTTGATGAACTCATGGGGTCACTCCTCACACATCAATTTATGATGAAAGGAAGATAAGAGGAGAAGAAGAAGGAAGAGATTAGAGCGATGGGGAAGAAAAAGGTCCAAGAACTTGGTGTAAATGTCAACATCGTTGCTCTAAAATCCTCCAAGTGCATCCACTCTGAATATTCAAGTGAGGATGATAGTGAAGAAGATGAAGAGCTTGCCCAACTCTTCATTGACTTCGATCGATTCGTGAGGAACAAAAGTAGAAAATCCTCAAAGCACGAATCCAAGAAGAAGATGAAAGACTCCCACAAGTCAATCAAAAGGGGATCATCTTCTAAGAAGCAAGCATATGTGGCTACATGGAGTGACGATGAATCCACCGAAAATGAAGAAGCCAACCTATGCTTGATGGCCCTCAATGAGGGGGAGGTAACTTCTAACTCATCTATTTCTAATTTATATACTTTTGATGAGTTACAAGAAGCCTATGATAAATTGGCTTTTGAATTTAAAGCTTTATTTTCTAAAAACAAAAAGATGATTTCAAAGCTTAAATTAGAAAATGATTTGCTTTCAAAAACCAATTTCGAAATTGAAGCAAAATTAAAGGATTTTGAGCTTAAAGTTTTCGATTTACAAAATTTGCTTCAAAAGATGGAAAAAGATCATCAAATGGCTCTAGATGATCTTAATAAAGAAAAAGATTTGATTTCCAAAGAGCTTGAAAAGAAAAATAATTTGGGAAAATCAAATTTTTACATGAGACAATCTAGTGCCCCTAGATTTATTGATGGAAAATGTTTTAGAAGTGTTTGGATTCCAAAAGGACTAATCATTTCAACCAAAAAGGATGAAATTGAAAGATGGATTCCTAAGGGGACTAAAATTTGTGCTACTAACGTTAAAGGATCCAAAGGAATTTAGATACCAAAAATTACTTGATTGTCTTGTTTAGGTGTGATGGAGATATGAGCAACAAAGTGCAAGATTAAGGGGGAGCTCCATACACACAAGAAGGGCACTTGAAGAAGGAAGGCTTCACATCCTACCTTTGGTTCAAGTGTGGTAAAATTTCTAGTTGAATTTGTGTTTATTTGCTTATTTTTTGTCTTATTTCAACTAGTTTATCACATATGTTGGACTAACACTTAATGATGCCTTGAGTAAGGGGGAGTTTTTGTTTTCATAACCAATGTTTTGATATTTAATTTTTCCAACAATTGATATCTTTCAAATTCTCCTATGTTATGAGCTTTAAAGTTTTTCAAACTTGGTTTGAACCATTTTTGATATAACAAAAAGGGGGAGAATGTTATGAAAAATTGCTTTTCAAAGACTTTCAAATGGATAAGAGGAACCTTAAATGATTTGAGTCTTTAATTCTCTTATTCAAAGTTTATTTTCAAGAGAAGACCAATGCTTCAATTGTAACAACATTATGATCAAGAAATTGTCTTAGAGCATAATTCTCATCTTTTGGGTAGACAACACTTGTGAGCTCAATGTTAATGTATGCTCAAGTGTAATTAGGAATTGGGTGAGTTCTTAGATTGCAAACATTAGCCTTATTAGAAGGATTAAACAAGTTTGCTAAGTTTCTTCTTGTTTGAGTGAATTCCCAAAGTTTGGGTTATGAACTTTGGATGCTAGATTCGGGTTTGAGTGTAGGATTGTAAGGTTATCCCTTTGGCCTCAAAAGGTTGAAATTCTTAGTGAATTTGGAAAATCCTTAGTGGGAAGCTAAGGTAGTGGATGTAGGCGAGGCTGAACCACTATAAATCCTTGTGTCATTGTCTATATTTTTGCTTCCACACATATCCACCCAAATTGGTCAATTCTCCATCACTTGGCAAGTAAATTCGGTTGTGCATCGAGCCACTCCAATCCTAACAAGTTTGTTTTCAGTTATAACCGCTCAGGATATTTTTAGATAATGGAAGATATAATGACTATTTTTAGTTTAAATTTGAATTTAATTCAATTTTAAACTCTAGATAATTAGTATTATCTCTTAAGATTTGAATTTTAATTCATTTTAAATTGCTCACTGTTGCCCTAATTTTCACTATAAATATGAGGTTGATTTCTCAATTTTAAACACATCAAAAATATCTCACATCTCTCAAAATATTTTCTCTCCTGTTTTTTCTTCTGGTGACTGGCGAAGATAAGAACGGTTCGGGAATTCAGCAAATATGTTATTGTTGGAGTTCCTCTTGTTATTGTATTTTGGGAGACAGACTACCAACAAACTCAGTACCATCGGAGTGACAGAAAATCTGTCTTAAGGAAACTGCAATTAGGCAAGCCTCAACATGATTCCGATTTTTCGTTTCTAAATGGGTTTGATCTAAAATTTTATCTATTTTATTTCATATCTTTGTTTGAGTTTTATTCTGTTCGCTAAACAATAATATTATTTTATTTTATTATTATTATTTTCTTGGATTAACCATCTATTATCCAACAATCTTAAGACAGATTTCTTAGTTAAATCCAAGACGAACAGATTATCAGTTAAAGAAAACAATATCGTGCGAAGTAGTATAGTTCAAGATTGAACTATGAATTTCCTCCTTTGTTTGGTGTCAATCGCATGATTCCCAAACATGGTTGGAAACTGGGAAGCATGGATTACAAGGCAATTACGAAAAGGGAAAAAGAAATACAAGTGACAGCATTAAATTGTCGGGAAATTTAGAAGCCATTTTCAATGGGCGAAGAAATCCATGGCTGTAAATTTACAAGCATTTTGATGCACGATTAATGGTGGTTTTGATTTACTCTTTGGTTTCAATTAGGAGGTTCCAAACGTGGTAGTTACGTGTGCAAGGCAGTGGGGAAAGACAAATTAAATTTTAATTTGTTTTATCATTTTTTAATAATAATTATTAATTATAATAATTATTATTTTATGTTATGTTATTTTATTTCGTACTAAAAATTTCTTTGAGAAATTTTATTGAGACGAACAGGTTTTTTGGATAATTAAACCAAGTTTGATGAATTTATTCTTCGGAATAAAATAAGAAAGCAAACAATTTGTTTCAGGATTTATCCTACTATTTTTAAACGGATTTGCTAATAAATCTCAAAAGTGGGACAAATCTGTTCAACATAAAATGTCATGAAAAGTAATCGAGGTTACGAATTTTGTGAAATATCAAAATCGAATAAACGAAAATTTAATTTTTGATTTATTGGAATTATAATTGATTCCAGGTTTGTTTCCTTTATTAGAAGAGAAACAATGAATATGGTAAATTTAATTTTTACCTTATGGAAATACATAGTTAAATGTATTGGTAAAACCTTATTCATAGAAATAAAAGTTTGACGTTAGACAATATTGTTTATTGATCAAATAAAGCGTTTATTCAATATAAGAATTAAATTTCTTTGTAACACCCTAAAAATCGGGTTGATAAATGGTTCGAATAAATATTGATTTAAATCGAATTACTTGTTAATTGGATCTCAAGTAAGGGACCAAATTGAATTAAAAAGAAAACTAGAAGATTGCATGACAAATGCCTAACTTCCTTAAACTACCCTTGGTAATTAGCTAACACTAGATAACTCATTAAGGGTAAAGTGATCCTTTCACCCTTAATATTAAACAAACAAAAGTGGTCAAAATTTGAGCCCTTCTTCCTCATTTTTCATGGCAACAACAAGAAAGGGAGGAGAGAAAGAAGCTTTGAGAGGAATCAATGGAAGCTTGAGAAGAAGAGCTTTAATTCCTTGCATGGAAAGGGAGATTGATTAGGAAATTATACTTGATTGGCTTGGTAAGTTCATCTTTCCCTAAATCAGAGATTTTAGGGTTTTGAACTTTGGGTTTTGATTATTCTAAAATAATTTTTAAGTTAAATGGGTAGATAGAAACTCAATTGAAGGATTATGTTGCTTGAAGTTTAGTTATTGAAGCATGAACGTTAAGTGGGGGAAACTTGAAATTTGGGGAAATTATAAATATCAAATGTGTGCCATTAAATCTTCTAAGTTGTTGTAAATTGGATTTGGAAATGTTGATTCCATATTTTAAATGCTGAAAAGTTGATAAGATTTAGTTCGGATTAGGTTCGGACACTTAGAATGAGAGTTAGCCGAAACTAGGCTAGAAATGCTATTCCGAGTAGCCAATTTTGAGAATTTCCCTAGATCGGGATTTAAGGATTTTGGATCTGAAATTTTAAACTATGATACTCATGTATACCTAGTTTAATTGAAAATTTACGGAACCTTAATCCGAGTCCGGTAGAGAAAGATATAAGCTGTTCCGTAGGGCTACTCGAACAGTCTCGAGAATCCGGCCAGATCTGTTTCGAATGAAATCTGGAGCTAATAGAATAGAAATTAAAATGTGGGATTAATTTATCCTTATAGAGGATTCTTCTAGCTTTCTAACGAGGTATAATGGACTAAAATCGGATATTGGAACTAGAAGATACGATCGTTTCGCTAAAGGGTAGCAAAACTGTCCGTAACGAACAAATGCACATATTTATATTTGTTAGGTTTAAGAACACTTGAAATAGATGATTGAAAATGTATTGATACATAGATATTGTATATGTATTGTTAGATAATCCGAGAGAAGAGAATATTGACAGACAAGAGAGGCTCGAAGCAACAAGGAAACGAGGCAAAGGGATCACCATTTACAACCCATAGTTGCTTGGAGACATAGTGAGTGTGGCAAACCTTAGGGTTAGGAC
Source organism: Abelmoschus esculentus (assembly GCA_035048815.1). NCBI lineage: Eukaryota > Viridiplantae > Streptophyta > Magnoliopsida > Malvales > Malvaceae > Abelmoschus > Abelmoschus esculentus. Next base: position 9,974,339 of record JAUCBN010000007.1, on the reverse strand, counting down.
CCTAGGTCCTAACCATCCTTTTTGTTTATTTAAATTGACTTGTAATGTAAATGAACGAATCTATATTTGGTAAAAAGGGAAGGAGACTTAATGTTAAATTACTTGTTTGATTGTATAACTTGCTTGCTAGATTTTTAGAACTAGCATTGCTTGTAAATACCGAGGTAAGTAACGGCATGCGGCTACGAATGTCAGGTACGCAAACCATGCATGAAGCATGAAAGTAATGATATGAACATTGGTTGATCGCATGATATGCATGTTATTGCTATTATGATGTACATGTATTGGTAACATGTTATGAATGCTTGATATTGATAATATGAATTGAATAATGATCAAATGGATATTGAAATATTATTGAGCTTTGGTCTATAGTTGGTTATAGGTAGTACGGCATGCCTAGGGTCTTGAGCTCATTGTTTAGTGCTTGGCACTCTTGTTTAGTACTTCGGTACTCTTGTTTGGTACTATGGGTACCGTTATTTGGTGGTTAGTCATCAATTGTTAGATACCATGGGTATCTCTTGTTAGTATCTTTATGATACTCTTGTCAGTGCCTTTGTGGTACTCTTGTTTAGTGTCTTCGTGACACTCTTGTTGACTCGCTTACCTTGTCCTACTATACCAAGGCCTCACACGAAACTTAATTGAACAACTAAAAGATTAATGTGAACTACATGTACATGCATTGACTTGAGAATCATTGGCACTTGATCATTGATATAGAGCATTGAAATATGATTGTTTCTATGAGTAGCACTTGATTGAGAAATGGTTATTGACATTGGAAATGAACACATGGCTAAGTGTAGTCCTTGATATGAATGGTCAATGAAACTTGAGGAATGGGAAAATGGCTAATGAATTATGTGCATTGATTTGATGCTAGTTTGAGCATATAGAATCTTGATATTGAACTGTATGACGGAAATGATACATATGAGAAGCATGTTAGCTCATAAATTGATTGATCCTTTGACATGAGAAGCATGTTAGCTTATATATTGATTGATCCCTTAACATGAGAAGCATGTTAGCTTATATATTGATTTATCCTTTGACATGAGAAGCATGTTAGCTTGTATATTGATTGATCTTTTAACATGGATTGGATCTATTAAATTATTTGTAGCATGTTATATTGTTATTTGATTCATGTCTAATACGGTTAGACTAGGGTTGCCTCACTAAGTACTTCTTAGTACTTACGCTCTCTTGTTTCCTCCTTCTCAAAACAACAGGTTAACGAGCTAAGGAGTTAGATCAGGATTGAACCAGAGCAAGGGCACCAAGCAAGCTAATGTATGGTATTTTGAACTTTTATTAACTCCTGGAATGGTGGCATTAGTGATCATATTTTGTTAGCCTATGCATTTGAGGGCATATCCCATGATTTGTATATATGTATATGTGCCTTGTTAATTGACTTGGTTTGTAAGCCATAAGGCAACATCATGCATTGGCTAGCTTTTGGTAGGGTTGGGAATTTCTCATGGAACCTTATCTAGGGTATTATGTGTTAATATGCAAATGATGAGCCATGTGGTCTAACATGTAGGTCTTAAGGCTAAGGTATGAATGACTAATGGCCATGGACATGGTAAAGTGAAATTGGATTAGATAATGGTATGTGCATTGAATTGGAAAATAGATGCAATGGTTAGGTTGTTAGTTGAAGCCTAAACATGTTAAAATGGTCCCTTAAGGCGTAGAGATGGCATAGGATTGCATCTAAAGTAGTCATTGTCATATGTATATGGTAGGTATGCATGCATTTAAGCTAAGAGGTTTTTAGTTTGATTGCCATGGAGAAAAATAAAATAGTATAAGTGTTGACTTGATTAATGGCTAGAACTAAAGAATCTAGACTTGGTAAGTGGTCTAGGTAAGTTTCCATAGATGCCTAGTGTGCTAGAAATGTCCCTTAAGGTCTAGGGGTGAAATGAGATTAAATGAAAGCCTTTAGAAATGTGTCTAAGGGTTTAAAGGCTTGAACTTTGCCAATTTCGAGCAAGGGAATCGATACCACTAACTTGGGTATCGATACCACCCTTGGCAGTGAGCTCCTCAAGTTCCCCAAGCTATCCATCCATAGTCAATGAGTCAACGAAGAAGACCCGGTTCGATACATGGTTCGGTACTAGGACCTCTAGTGGCAAAAAGGTATCGATACCCGGTTCGAACCAGAATGCCTTGCTTTAAAGTCATCAAGTCAACGATCAACACCTTTAACTAGTATCGAACCCCAGTTCGATACCTATTTCGATACCACCATTATAGGGGTATCGATACTCTCAGCCACTTGTGACTCAAATTTTAAGGTTAAAAGAATGGAAGTCTCACATATTGTTTAATGAATCTATAATTCGAATTAAAGCTTATGTTGGACTCCAATAGGACATTAAGTCAAGAATTAATTGGTGGTGACCGTTAAATAAGAATAAGTTCGAAACCGACTAATGAGCAAATTGAATTGATAAAAAGTTTTAAATTAGCCCCCAAATTGATAAGAGATACAATAGATTAACTCGTAATGTCTTTCAAACAAATCAAAAGTCATACAAATGAATTAAAATGTCTTACAATTGAATGTAAATCTGGTTTAAAACAAGAGTTAAATGTCCAGTCGACGCCTCCGTCTCCTAACCAAGGGCGAGGGTATCACATTCTTATTTGATATAAAAACCATATATTTAAATTTAAGGTAATCGTGGATTCCTTAAATAAGTGTTATGGTATTTTTGTGATCATACCATATATGTGAATTAAGGTAATATTCCTTAATGATTTAAATACATGTGTGCATGTATTATGATAATTTTAATATCATAAATTATGATATTAATTTGATAATAATATTTTGATATTATTATGTTTAAGGTAATTTATTTATTTCAAAAATAATATTGACCTTAATATTTTATGACATGAAAAGGAATATCCTTTTTATGTGAAATAATAGTTATTGCGATAATTATTATTTGTGTTTGAAACACTTTGGATTATTATTTTTAATTAATAATTTTCTTTGAGAAAGTGTAAACACAACGAAATTCTTGATTGTTTTGGAAACAAAGATTTCGTAAATAATTTGTTTTGAGAATTATTTTCTACCGTTTAAAGAGATTTACTTGATCTTCCAAACAACAATCAAAGAAATTTAAAACAAATGACTAATTCTTTTTGAAGAATTAAGTTGCTTTGATATCTTCATTTAGGTTTTTAATCTTAATATTTTAAAATGAAGATATAAGAGAAATAAATCAATGAATTTATTTCTTTGAGAGAATCTTGCGTTAATTCTAATTTTAAAAGGAAAATAAATTACAAATTTATTTTCCGAAAAATCTTATTATTAGATTTATTTGAGAATCTTTCATGATTCTAACTTAGAAATGAATCAGAGAATTTATTTCATGTGAATGTTGGAAATTGAGATACAGTAAATAAATGTGTTTTTAGGAATTTAACTCCCGCCGTTATAACGAATTTACTAAATCTCTTTTTAAAATAAAGTAAACAAATATGTTTTAACAGAATTTATTAGTAGAAGTAACATTGGTTACTAATTCTACAACATTGATTCGACCAAGGTTTTGAATCAAAGCAAAGAAGATTTCTATGTTAAAAATTCTTAAAGCCTATTCTGGTGTATGTTATGAAATACACAGTGTTTAAAATTGACTTAAGAATTATGAGGGTTATTAGACCATAAATGGAAGATGTTGGTGCTAAGAAATTCTTAGTGATTTATTCCAAATTTTAGTGAATCAAAGTCAATGACTTAATTGATCACTCAAACTTGAATGGTTTCAAGAACTTCCATAAATGGGTGATTGAAGGAAATATTAAAAGTGTATGTCTAGGATTGGTTCTTTGAAAAGACTTGGTTCTTAAGTGTGCCTAATGCACCACCTCTCTTATCATAAGTTACCTACCTGGTGCACTGTTTATTATTATTCTTTCAATTAAAACTTTGTGAACTTTTGTTTTAGGATTTTAGTAAACTAAAATCATATCCTCTAACAAGAGTTGGAAATTATAATTTTGTTTCTGATTTTAGTCTTAGACTAAATTTCTGATATTTAATAAATTTATAATATTTTGATTGTGACTATGTTACACAATCAATGAAATTCATGAGAAAAAATTTCAAAATGTGACAACAAAGATGTAAATTTGATCATGATAAACTTGATCAAAAAGAAAATTCTCCTAGTGCTAGAGAGAATGAGGTAAATATGGTTACCATATTTTGCTAACCAAATATTACTATGAAAATATTGCTAGAGCAAATATATTGAAAGTTAAAAATAACTTCAAGCCGTAAAGTAGGCAGTATATCTCAAGAAGCTAAATTTTATGAGAAAATACTTCAATTTTATGAGATATGGAATAAGTCTTTGGATTATATTTTTAAATGAAATAAATATTATGATAAATTTTGTCATAATAATTGATATGACGAACAATTGTTTGAAGATAATTTTATTATCTTCATGATAAAACAATTCAGTTTTGCTTAAAAGCAAAGTTGATATAAGAAAATTATTCCTTAGAAGAAGGATGTTGAAACCCAAATTGATTAATTTGAGGAGAAACTCTATATGAGTAATGTTGCAACATCCAAAGGTATAATGATTTTGAATATAACTTCTTCAGAATGTGCTTGACATGTGGGGGAGTTGTTCTATCAACTAAGTGTGAGACACCATATGAGATATAAAAGAAAATAAAGTCTTCCTACAACTACATAAAAATATGGGGTGTCACGCCAAGGTAATATTTCATTACCAAAGAAAATGAAAATAAGTGGACTGTATTAGCTATGTGAAACATAGCAACGAATATCAATTTTGTAGAAAAATATGATAACGGAAAAGAATGATTCATTCATTAAAGATGTACTTCTAAGAGAAATTGACTCAGGATTCATAAAATGAACTATGGATATGGGAAATAGTCCACATGTTCAACAAACGGTTGAAACAAAAATATTGTCATGATGACAAGTAAGTGTGACAAATGATGCTATATCAAACCTACTAGGATATATGATCCTATGTTGATGACGTACAATGATATGGTAAATATACCAAAGACCTATCAATTCAAGATTGATATGGAAAATATGATATTGATAGATTTGATTTTGGGTATCTAAATCAAACAATCACTTGAATGTCTCATATTGACAAAGTCACATAGAAAAAGAAGTTTGGCCAGGATGTTTCCGGCATAGCCAGAACTCCAAATACGAGCCAATATTTATTGAAATGGAATATGCAAATGTCATATACAATCTAAGTGAATTATATTAGACAAAGTAGTGTTTTCACTGTAAGCAGTTTAAGTAGATTCATAAAATAATCCAAAGTCAAACCCTGGATAATAATTATGAGAATTTTGAGATATCTCAGATATACTCAAGATTATAAAGCATTATACCATAAAGATTCTTCGATATAAGTGAATATGTTCACATCGAATGAATAAGTTATGTCATGTGTTTTCTCAAGACAAACGTTTATAACTAGATTCAAAATAGAATCTGAGTTTGAGATCCAGACAATTCTAGAAAAAGTCAAATGACTTTAAAATATCTTGAAGGATACTCATGAATGGCCTGAGCATGTGCCAACAATATTTATTGGTGGAGCACATAGTTTTATGAGCAACGGTAATTTAGGTCTTCAATATAATACCGTTAAACAACTGATCTCAAATAGAGTTATCGCTATTGATTTAATTAAATCAAAGGATGACATTGTGGATCTAATAACCTAAAAGGTTAAATTGAGATCAAGTTGAGAAAACATCTAAAGGAATGTGACTAAGCCCATGAAATTAAAGGTGCTATGTGAAGGAAAAATTCTACCTAACTGACTGGAGATCCCAAGAACTAGGTTCAAAGGGACAACCTAATTGCATAGACTTGTGCAGTCACTGTGGGGGTTCATTCCCCAAGTCCATTCCTGTGATGTGAATAGTGATAAGAATTTGGTAAAGGTTAAGCAAAAGCTTTTAATGATCATTGTGTGCTTCGGTGAGCCGAGCAACATAAGTCACCTATGTTAGAGTGAAGTGGGGTCACTTCAAGAAGACTATTGGGCATAGTTCTTCTTTACTCTCGCAGAACCAAGAGATGCCCACGACCATAAGGGCATAACCATGAGAGTTTTATCTCTTATCAAAGAGATAGGTGTGTGAAGTATGTCATTGTTTACACCAACGGCTAACAGTTCAAGGACATCGCGTCTACTGATTAGCTAGTAAAGTAAATATACTTTCACAAGGGAAGGTTCAAAGGTGAACACCTACCTATCCTATGCATCTATTAATCGTAGAGCCTATCACCACATTGTGCAAAAATATTTTGATAAAAACATCAATTTCATTCATGTGGGGTGTAATCACCCATTTTTAACCGGAGAAATTAAAATAATTTTTAATTTTTTCATTTCAAATAAGGGCCAAATTTTATATGTATTATTTATATATTATGTGTGTTATTATATGTGTATGGTTTATGTCTCACATGTGTATTTAGATAGGTTATTGCATGTGCAATGTGCATTATTATAAGTATGTTGATGTACGTTGTTATTGTGCATGTAATTAATATGTATGTATTACGTATGTATGCATGAGCTATGTATTATTAAATATTTTATGTGTGTAAATCATATGTTGTTGTTATTAGTTATTTTATATATTATTACTATGTGTTTATATTAATGTTGTCATATATTAGTAATGGCCCAAATATTAAAATTAGATAAACCATAAATAATAAGTAAAGACCCGTTAACAGTCCAATTAAATTAAAGACCCAACTCTTAATTTATTACAAGGCCCAAAATATTAAACCCAACACCAAGAAAACCCTAATTTGATACATGTCACTCTTATGCAGGGAGCAGCCGCCCAAGGTGAACCGTCGGATCAATGGAGAAGGGAATGACTGAGATTAAATCTTCACGCGTGGACCATTCATTTACCCGTTGGCTCTTCGATTTCTAGAACGGTCCAACCACCTTTTCGTCTGCCAGTCCACGTGTTGACGTCGCCGGAAAGCTGAAGGAACCACCATGCTGTTTTCAGGATAACCATACCACCAAACCCATTCGGCTAAAAAAAAGAAGAAAAAGGTCAATATCAAATCAAAATCAAACCTTTTCCAGAAGCAAGAAGAAACGTCATCAACAGTGGAAAATGATGATTATTTTCGAAATGTAAATGGGATTAATAACCCAAGTAAAGCAGATTGTAACGGAGAGGGGATGTAAACCAGAGAGAGAGAGGAATCAAAAATTTCAAAAAAAAGCTTTCTGGTAACCATTCGAATCGCCTCTTCCCATCTTTCTTGCATGCATCTAAAATCCACATACAAAGAAATAACAGAGAACAGAGTTTAGGAAAAGGTTTTTGAAACTTTCCTTTTTCTCCTTATTTTGAGTCCATCGCCGATCGATAAAGGACCGATGAAGGCAAGAATGGCCGACGGCCAAAGTTCTACCGAGGCTAGAATCGTTAGTTGTGATATGTTGAAAACTCTCTGAGGTTTCAAGTAGCATTTCTGGGTTTTGTTTAAAAAACGTTTTCTCGGGTTTAAGTGGGGAAGGAGACTCTTCTCAGTTGATTGCCAAGGTGCGAGAAAAGGCCGATGACGTCAAGGATGGTTGGAACGACCAAATCCCGATGAGGCTTTGAACATCCTCCCATGGTTTTTGTCTCTATGAACTCTTCTTTTTGGTTTAAGTCTCTGGGCATGGGAACTTTGAAAATCAGATGAAAGGTCGAAAGCTTCCTAAGGAATTTGACAAACTCTGTATTGTCTTTTAAAATTTGATTATTTGACTTTATTATTATTATTTTTAAAATTTATTACATGCCGTTTGCTCTCCTATCTACTTTTAATACCTTGTTTCATTGACTTTTCATTTTCCATTTATAATGTTGTATAAATGTCATGTTTATTTATTTTACATAACATAATTATAGCATATTATATATTTTGATTATTTTGTATATAATTGCTTGTTATGCGTCATGTATATAAATTAATTTCTTTTTATATATTAAAGTTTCCTAAAACACTAATAGGTATATATTATGTTTAGCATATCATAGATTATAACCTTTTCAGATCTTTAGTCCAAGATTACCATGTCTCTATTTTGTTTACCTACTGGTTTGGTTCGATTAAATCATGAGTTAAAATAATAATAATAATCTTTACATGTCATCATAGTTGTTAAAGCTTAAGATTTGGATTCATGATGCAGTAAAGGTTTAGTTATGTTTAAACTCTTGTACCGGAAACTTGCTAGGATGATATGCATGTTCTTTTATTATTCATTCACGTAATTAGGTAATTTAATTTACAAAGGAGTTTATGAGCTTATTCACCGAATGTATATATTCATCATGTTCATTTATGTTTATCTTTTTTGTAAATATCAAGTTTTCATTAGGACTGCATAATGATGATATTTTAATTTAATTAATGCGGACCCCTAAAGTCGATCGTAAGCGAGGCCAACTCCAGTGTAGTGGTGGTGGTTCGGACGCTTACCTTCGGGTTTAGGTGCTTTAAAATAAATGCGCACATTTAATTAAAAATTAATTCGATCGTTAAATTAGCCCAGAAAATTTAATATTAGTAACGCGGTAATTAAATAAAGTACCAATTTTTAGGCGGTGTGGGGGTGCTAATCCTTCCCCATCCGTAACCGACTCCCGAACCCCATTTTTTAAAATTTCTGGTTTTATGGTGTCCGGTCTACCAAAACGGCCGGTGGCGACTTCAATTTTCTAAAATCATTTTTAAACCAAAAACCCCGCGTGGAAGACATTAATTTCAAAACGATACACCAAAAAATGTTTTTCCAACTCGAAAGGACTTTTTAGCGATTTTAATTATTTGTGGATTTTTCACATCGCTACATGGGGGATTGTTGGAAAATAGTGAGCAAATGACCATCTTTGAAGCATTTTTTGGAAGTGTAAAGATGAGGATTCGAATAAGAAAATTATTGACTCTTATTCGACTCCGCTAGATCTTTACGACGGTAGCTCATATGCTCAAAATTATTGAGTGGTGAATGAGAAATTGATGCTCAAAGAAACAAGGTTGAAATAAAGTAAGAAATGAGAAACCCCATTATCCCATATTGATGGGATAGATAAAGTGAGAAGTGTTTATATACACCTACCCACATAGTTGTCATTGAATGACTTAACTCTTGGGTTGGGGTGCACAACGAGGGCGATACAAATGTTTCGACCGGTTGGGCCCTTTTTGGGCTTGCGGATATTTTACCCGTTGTGAATAATTTTTCTTAATTTATTTTATTGTTAATATCCAAAAAGAGTTTGTATTCAGTTGAAATACGTATAAAGAAGCGGTTATAATTGCTCAGGATATTTTTGGATAATGAGAAGATATTGGCTATTATTAGTATAAATTTGAATTTAATTTAATTTAAAATACTAATAATAGCATTATTCAAAAAGAGTTTGTTTTCAGTTATAACTGTTTAGGATATTTTTAGATAATGAAAGATATAATGGCTATTTTTAGTTTAAATTTGAATTTAATTCAATTTTAAACTCTAGATAATTAGGTTGATTTCTCAATTTTAAACACATCAAAAACATCTCACATCTCTCAAAATATTTTCTCTCCTGGTTTTTCTTCTGGTTTTTCTTCTGTATCTTGGGAGACAGACTACCAACAAACTCAACACCATCTGAGTGGCAGAAAATCTGTCTTAAGGAAACTGCAATTGGGCAGGCCTCAACACGATTCCGATTTTTCGTTTCTAAATGGGTTTGATCTAAAATTTTATCTATTTTATTTTATATCTTGGGTTTTATTCTGTTCCTAAATAATAACATTATTTTATTTTATTATTATTATTTTCTTAGATTAATCATCTATTATCCAACATGAGATACATCTATTAATATTTGAATACCTATCGGAATTTCAATATCAAACAATTAAGGTGCAGACGTATAAGACAAGAGCCGGAAGGGGCTTGGCGTCCCAAAGTTTTGGAAAATTTGAATCATATTCTGAAAATATTTTTGAAATTTAGGAACTGAACCGTAGAGCTGGTCCCAAACGAATGCTACATGACCAGGATCAGGACCCTGGAGGCCCCGAAGCATGTGGACATCTGACTCATTGAATGGAACAATGGTTCGCTCAGGGAATTTAATAGGTAAAGGAAAGGAGGTGAAATGGTATTTATGAGGACTAAATTGAAAGGAGTGTGAAAAGTGATGTCTTGATAGGTTGTTGACCCTAAACTAACTTTGGTGGGAAAAAATGTGTTTTTTTCCTCAAAGTAACTGAACGAGTTTAATGATTAATTATTCGTATTTTGTTAACTAATATACAAACAACAAATTATTTTTAATCACAAGTTTCTTATTTTTATTATTAAATTACCATCTATAACTATATTTATTTTAAAGTTAATCAATTTATCTCTCATAATTTAATCATAATTTTATTTCTGATAACAACAAAATTCGACATCTTTCTAAAAAAAAGCCTCGAGTCTACATCATTATTACAATCTCTTATATTTACATTAAGATACTAATAAAGCTTAAGTTGACCTAATGAAAGTACACCATATGTGGGTGGAAGGTAAGCACGTGAAGCTAAATTCAATTCAACTCCAACCAACTTTATTGGGTGAAATACTCCACATGCACACGCACAGACATAAAATAAAGGACAAACAACACGTTTTGTTTCTACTATCTAACAAATCTATAATGACTCATCGATGGAGCCCGCACGAACAAAACCTTCGTCATGTGTCTCCAGAACCTGCAGATACTCCTCGTAAAGCTTCTCTAAGCATGGCCCATCACCTTCACTTCCAAGAAAATTGGAGTGGTGACACATGAAATCCGAGACGTTAATGAAATCATGATCATCGTCGATGAGAAAGTTTGCTGTATTTACACCGTCGTTGTCGAATGTTGTGCCGGTCGTGTTGCATTGGTCCGTCTTGAAGATGTCGTTTCTTGGTAGAGACAATGAAGTTGTACATGTAACCCTAATGGGTTTTGGGAGATGAATTTTAGGTTTATCTGAAACCTCGAGTATTAGTGTCGATTTGCTCTTTTTGCCGCTGCTGGTAATGGTGGTTTTTTTCTTCTTCATCTCTTGTTGAACTACTAATGGCTTGTGTGTGTTGGGGTCAGTTCCTTGGATTATAAGTCGTTTTTTGAGATGAGTGTTCCAATAGTTTTTTATCTCGTTATCGGTTTGTCCCGGGAGTCGGCCGGCGATGAGGGACCATCGGTTTCCGAGAAGGGAATGTAGTCTAATGATAAGGTCATCTTCATCGGGAGTTATGTTCCCTCTTTTAATGTCCGGCCTCAAATAGTTCAGCCATCGCAGCCTGCAGCTCTTTCCACACCTAAGCAGCCCTACAAAAATGACTCGGAATTAAAAAATATAAACTGACGGAATAAATACATCGTTATAAATACGATATACCGGCGAATTTTCATTTGGTTGATCTAAGTTTAACTTTATCGACGAATATATTTTCCGTCACTAAAGGTATTGTTAAAACGTTACATTATGATGGCACTGATTGAACTTACCTGCTTTCTTAGGAAGTGCTCTCCAATTACCTTCACCATGAGCTTGAATGTATTTGAGGAGCAATGCGTCTTCTCTGGGACACCATGTACCTCTATGCAACCCAACTTTAGAACAACAAGGAGCCCTTCCCATTCTCTATTTCTCTCTTGAAATACTTGAGAAATATCTCAAACCGATACTCTGAGGAGCACGAGTGTTTGATTTGGATTCTTTAGTTAATGGATCAACCATCAACGCTTACATCAAAGACACACGAATATTTATATGATTAAATTTAAAGGGTTATTTTCTTAAAATTTTAACCCTATAAAAAAAAGGGATACAATTGATTTGCATTTTGGGTTAGCTTTGTTTGTTGTTGTGAAGGGGTTGTCCAAGAGGCTACGGTAGGCTTTGGTACAATTTATAAAGTGGATTTTGGTGTGGTAAATATTTATTTGGTAGAAACTTTCCACGTGTTTTCTCAACGACCCTTCTCTTATCTGCCCTTCGCCTTCCAAAGTTGTAGTTTACATATAAAATCATTGAAGCAATCAGTAGGGTTGAAAGCATGAAAAAGTCCAATCAAATCAATTAGATTATATATTTTTCAAAATAATGAAACGGAACAAGAAGGGATCATGTCAACTGAAGTACCGTACAAGTGAATTAGGTTCAAATTTTATCACGTGTAATTACTATTTTTAGATTTTTATTTTTAAATTTAGTCTAATTTAAGTTTCATTCCATATGATGACTAATTCTAATCCCATAGACTTATTAGACAGTTCAGTACTAAAATCACCTTCAAACAACACTTGATTAGAAAATTTTAACACTAGACTTTGCCTTAATATAAACTTGGAAAACACCTTAGAACAAATGATAATTAAAATAGCTACCCATGAAAAATACTTACGGTAATGCAGCAACAAAACTTGTATCTTTGCTTCTCCGTAAACATTTCCTAGATATTTTCAGGATCAAATTATGGTTGTTATATTGTTTATATATTTAATGGCCCCATAACGAGAATAATATGAATGTGAATTATATATTTATTATCAGATATATACGAGGTCAAACTTTATGTTGTCGAATGAATTTTATATATCGAGGTTATCTTCGGTATTTACAATAAAACCCTTCAAGTGGGAAATAAACTATTATTCTTGTTGTCTTATAAGACTCAACTTCAAACAATTTGGATAGACAGCATACCAATTGATAAGAAAAAAATGTTATAAAATCATACTAGATGCTAAGAAAATAGTATATTTAATACACGTTTGATCGATTTATCTTTTATTTTTAGTTAAATTCGGTGGTCAATCTATAAAAAAAAAAACAACTTGATTGTGTCTAAATCACAACATAAACAAGAATCCAAATGAAACATATCACTCTCAGAGTGACAATGAGGGGTTTGAAAAGCTTTTATGCAACAAGAGCAAATTAACTGGACAGCAGTTTCAGACATGAAGGCATTTAGCTTACCATCTTATGCCACAATGTAGACAAGACCAGAGATCTTGCCATTCACTAATTCTCTTCAGCTCCGTACATTCCCGATTCAGGATTTCACGGTTTCAATTCTCTCTTCAATTCTGGGATTTCCGGGTTTCAATAGATGTGTGTGCGTGTGTGAAGTAACCATGAAACATCATTTTATACCATAACACCTATCCATGTATTAACAAGAACAAACGGTTCCAGAGTACGTACCGAAATGATCACAGCCCATGAGTCGCGATTTAGAGTGAATACTACAACCAGCGTATCAGCAATTGTACTTTTACCTAAGAACCTCCCAACTTAAAAAGAGTTCAAAGGGAAAGAGAAGACAAAAACTACGCATTCTTCTAATGAAAGCACAAACTTTGATAGGCAGAGAGCAACAACTCTTTTCTCCATCAATCTGACAGCCATTCATGTATGGGACCTTCGAGCAGGAGATCGGCTGCAAATTCAACGAACATTAAGGATGAATTAAGTATGGTAATATTAATAAATAATCTGAAACACGTTATAATTGACTTGCACACAAGAAACAATATATAGCTTTGATTACAGTACCTGCGGTACCTCCCATATTCGGGACTCTTGTGCCTCTCATAAGCAGGACCATTATAACGATCATAAACCGGGCTCCGAACCCTACCATAATCAGGACTTGATCGCCTGTGATATGCAGGACTTGGAGACCTCCGATAAGGACTATCCCCGCGTCTACCGTCACCTCCTCTTTTAGGACTATCATATCTGCCATCTCTCTCATCATCATCCCTTAACGCATATTCAACGGACACGACTCTATCCAGTAGTTTGCTGTAAAAAGCACAATGTTACTAGTTTAGGAACTGTCCATGAAAATAATAAAACAAGTATACATCTACCTTCTTTGTGTGGCCTCAAGAGCTTTGCTAGCATCCTCTAGTGTAGCAAATTGCACAAATGCAAAGTTTCGCCTAATGCGGACATTAAGAACCTTCCCATATGGCTCAAAGTGCTTCGTTATATCTCGTTCCCTTGTGCGAATCGGATCGAAGTTGATAACAAACAAGGTTTTGGTGGGCCTTTGATTTGTTGTTGACCTAGAATCATCACGATGACGACCACGTACACCCTAGCAATAAAATTATTAATCATCAATTTTTTGCTTTCATTGGCATTAAATTCAAAACCAGAAAGTGTTGAAAGGAGTAACTCAGAAAGAACAATAGCATACCTTAGCCCACTCCACGGACAGTCGGCGACGATCGTATCCAAAAGGTATATTGTCAAGTCCACGAATAGCATCTTCGGCATCATGCTCATCCTCAAAATAAACAAATGCAAACCCTAAAACATAAACAGAAATCAGAGGCAGAAACAACAGCCTGTATAATTAGTACTATACCCGCACAACTACAGGTACATCAGCCAAATCACATGATTTCTTTTCCCTGCAAGAACTAAGAAAATATACAGCACCTGCATGTATGTGAAGGAAGGGCTGATGCACAATTGCACATAAGGATGTAGAAGCGTTGCATGATGGACTATATCATGATGGTGGCATGTTAAAAGTTAAAATCCAAGTTTTCAGGGTCTGAGACATTATTGCAAAGCATATTTCACCATTCAGACAGCAGAAGTTCAGAAATTGAAGGCGTGACATGACAGACTTAAGAGATCCTCTATAGTCAGTGGTACAAGGCATGACATGATAGTTTGATAGGTCAGCACCAGCCAGTAAGGATGGTGAGTAACATAATCGAGAGAAGAAAATGCAGGAAGATGTCATCTGTGTGTGGCAGGAGAGTAGACAGGCAGATAGGAATTTTTTGCAGAAAGTTGGGGAGCCCATATAGAAGCTCATTTTCCTTCAGAAGAAGTTCCTGCGCCAAAACAAACACTTAATATACGATGGTTTTCTCCAGTAAACTGGAACCCTTCAGGTAATTTCTCCCGAACAATGTGATCAGATATACAGACTCCTATGCATGTACATCTGACCTCAATTTTTTTTAAAAAAAAAAAAGAGCAAATGACCATTTTACTATTCTTTTCATTAAAAAGACAATTTCACATGCATCCTCGAACCAGGATATAACCTGGACAACAGCTCAAGAAATCATCCCCATCATTCCCCGCTTTGCAATAGCTTCAGGTCAGTTAAGACATTAATAAATAAAGGGCGAGAAACAAGGTCACAAGATTAAAAGAACAAAACTAGCATGCATGTTATTCTATTTACCACGAATAAAACATAATATATTGATGAAAAGACGCCACCATTTGCAAGTGATCCAGATTCTAGAACATTAATAAAAACATGATATTATGTTATCATTATCAACTGATGTAAATAATGTGTACTATAATCACTGGATCAGCCAACCATCAACAAACAGTAAATGAGAAGATGCATCAAACCACACAAAAAAATATGAACATTAAATTCAAACTTTCAGAGAGGCTCACATTCATTGTTTTAATAGTAATTTTACCAGATTTCATGTCAACCCGCTCGACCCTGCCATACTTTGAAAATAAACGCTCCAGCTCTGACTGCCGAGTCTCGAACTCGAAATTCCCCACAAAGACTGGCCTCATCGTCCCCAAAAACAAAATAATGGCACCTTACTCTCAGCAGAAATCTGATCAAGAAAAGAAAAACAGAAAAGATAACTTTAAACCCCTAAAATTTTAGGGATTCAAATAACGGAGTCGCGATCGCTATATCCCGGTCGCAGCGCCGTCCGCCATAGCTAAATAACTCAATGGAGGTGTGAATAAAATTCTGCTCAAGATAGCAGCGGACCGAGGCCGCAAAAAGCAGCGTAACGGAAGATCGAAAATTTCTGATAAACGCGATAGGTTAAAAAGCAGAAATTCTCCGTCGCAACAAAGTGATCAGAGAGGGAGTGTGTGTAGAAATCAAAATATCACGACTCTAGGTAGAAATCAATCGTCAATTTGAATTTAGGGTTTCAGAATTTACCTTATTGAGATAGACGAGGATTGTAAAGCGGCGGTGATGTGTGAAAATGTTCTGATAGGGTTTCAGAATCTTTTATACAGTTAAATTATACATGATTTTTGGAGTTTTAAAATTCGCACACTAAATTATCTACAATTATTTTTAAGAAATTAGAGCTAATCTATTTAAAAAGGTAAATTAAATCAAAATTCAATCCATAAGATTCATATAAAAATAAAATAATATATAAGTATTATAATTATAAATATTTAATTTATTAATTAACTAATACAAGTTAATTATCACAGTAATTTATTGTACTTGGAGATAACTCTCCTTAATTCAGTTGTTTAATTAATAATAATAATCTTACTTAAGGAATCTAGCATTTAATTTCACTAAACAAAGACTAGTAAGTAATTTATTTTTTTTAAACTTATATATTATATTATATTATATTCCATTTACACATAATTTTGTAAAATATATTTGTATTTAATCTTATATTTTTTTAATAAAACAAAAAAATATACTCTTAACTAAATAAAATATTCAATAATATACTGAATCATCCTATATTCTGATAATTCTAATCACTTCAATAATTTTATGTTTTATTTCTACTAGGGGATGCGTTTGGGCTATTTTGGGCCATGCTATTGATCATGTTGTTTCTTAAATGTCCAAAATCTGATTAGAGCATTGAGCTATTGGAGCAAAGGCAAAACAAGGGTAATACATAAATATAATTTTTTATTAGGTAAAAATTAATTTATTTTATTTTTCTGTTGGATGAATGTAAAATTAAGATTATCAACAGAAAAATAAAATATTTTAATGAAAAAATAATAAGATAATGTCAATTATTTATTTACTTTATCTAATAAATTTAAAAATATATAAAATTATATGAGTTTTATATAAAATAACTGGATTCTTATTTTATATGTATATGCGTGTAATAGTATATTTTTATACCATATAAAAATTTTAATTGTTATACATTTATTCGGACAGTTAGACGACAATAAATTGATGATTAATTTTTTTTAAATATTAAACTAAATTAATGAAAGTTCATTTGAATTAATTAAGCTTTTATTCAATTTTCAAACAATAAATATACAATAAAATATGGGTAAATTTTTTATACACGAGATGTGTATAATTAATTTTATATAAATTTATATTTATACTATAAAATTTAAATTTTGTTGTGAAAAATTGTTTTTCAAAGACTTTCAAATGAATGAGATGGAACTTTAAATAATTTAATTCTTTAATTCTCTTATTCAAAATTTATTTGACAAAGGAATCTCAAAAACAAATTTTCAAGTTGGTTTTATTATATCAAAAAGAGGAGATTATATAACTAATATTTTGATATAATAATTGAAAAATAGTTTTAAACTAATTTGAAAAGATTTTAAAAATGGTTTTTTTGTCCAAACAACTTGAAAATATATTTAAGAAGTTTTTGAGAGAATTTAAAAGTGTTTTAAATGATTTAAGAAACCAAAGAAACATTTTTAAACCAGGTGTTTTGATACCATTTATAACGGTGTCGATACCTCCTTGTTTTACAAGGAGAAATTACAGTGGTATCGATACTGGTATCGATACCCTTTCACTACTGTGATGTTTGATTTCGATTCCGGTTTCTATACACCCCCAACGGTCATAAACGATTTTATGAAAAACTCCAACGGTTAGGAGCGGTATCGATACCAGTATAGATACTTGTTCATAAATGCAGATCAATGGCTATTTCCCAAAATAGATGTTTCGATACCAGTTCCAGGTATAATTATACCGCCCGCACCAAAAACAGAAATATGTCTTGAAATCAGCTCCAAACGGCTCCAAAACATCACAACGGTCATAAACGGCTAGAAGCTCATTTGGGATGATAAAAGCAAGCCTCAAGCATCAAGAGAAGACTACTGCTTCATTGTAAACAACATTATGGTTCAAGAATTGTCTTAGAACTTAATTCTCACACTTTTTGGTAAACAAACACTTGTGAGTTAAATTGTCAATGTATGCTCAAGTGTATTAGGATTGAGTGAGAGCTTTAGATTGCAAACATTAGTCTTGTTAGAAGGATTAAACAAGTTTGCTAAGTTTTTTATAGTTTGAGTGATTTCCCAAAGTTCGGTTGTGAACTTTGCATGCTAGATTCGAGTTGTGAATCTAGGATTGTAAGGTTATCCCTTTGGCCTCAGAAGGTTGAAATTCTTAGTGAATTTAGGAAATCCTTAGGGGAAGCTAAGGTAGTGGATGTAGGCGTGGCCGAACCATTATAAATCCTTGTGTTCTTTGCCCATATTTTTGCTTCCACCACAAACCACTCAAATCACCGATTCACCATCACTTGACAAGCTATATCGGTTATTCATCGAGCCACATCAAACCCAACAAATTTACTTTAACTTTGAAAAACTAAATAAAACCTTAAATTATATACCCTATATTATAAACATTAACCTTAAATTATAAATCATTCTAAAATCTTAAATTTTAAACCCTAAACTAAAATTTTATTCCCTAAATTAAAAGACACATGTAAACTAATTTTTGCATAGGCGTTGTATCGATTTTTTTTCATATATATAGATAGGGATAAGATCTAGTTATAAATAAAAATAAAAATATTAAATATTTTTTAGATTGTCAAATGAATACAACGGATGAAAAAGATTAACAGAAAAATCTACAAAAATTATCATTTTAAAAAATAATCTTAACCACCGATCTATTTTACACAACAATAATTTTTTTATACTGTATAAATAAATTTTAGTGAAAAATTATAGACAAATATAAACCTCAAAATATAGGTGGATCCTCTTTAGCTGGTCCACCAAATTAATCCAGCCATCAAGATTTTTGGTCCCATTACCACCATAGATGGTACCTATTCATAATACGTTTGGTCCTTTTCTTTTATTTCAAGGGAGATGTAATTATGTAAGTTTTTTTAGTTAAATCGATTCTAAATTATATCATATTTTAGGAGAAGTGTAAATATTAATCATGCGTAAAAAAACATAGAAGTAGAGTTGAACGTTCGATCGAGTTAAATAAAAAATTTAAATTATTTAACTTTATAAGTACTGTTTTACGTTTTAAATTTTATTTGGAACTTTTGCATATAATATATATTTATATATTAAACATAATTGAGACAGTTGAATAAAAAAGATTATTATTAAAAATTTTAAATTATTCAAAACTATATTTTTCAAATCGACTTTTATCATCATTACCTAGAAGTAGTGTTCCGTACGGGATAAGACCTCAACATGGGTGGAGCCATATACATCATTGGAGTGTTCATTGACACCCTAAAATTTTTGAAAAATCATATTTTTTATATAATTTGTATATAAAAAATAAAATATATATATAATTATACTTTTTTATAAATAATTTAACACTATTTTATAAATAATTAAAATTTTTTAAATAATATTCAAAAAGTAACACCTCTTAAAATTTTTTTGGCTCCACCCTTATTCCTCACGTCCATGGATTTGTGCTTTTCATGATTCCACCAAGTGGCCAAGGGGGTACGGAAGAACGGAACGGAAGGGGAAATATTGATTGGTTCCTTCCTTCCTTGCCTCTTTTATAAGTAGGATTAAATGTTTGAATTGGGATAATTAAGATAAATTATTCGAGTTTATAAATTATATTATATGATTTAAATTTAATTTTTTATTATAATAAAGTTTATAAAATTTGAATAGAATAGAATTAAGTTTTTGAGTTTATGTATAAAATTTAGTTATACATATATATTTTTAATTTTAACGGTTTTCTATATATACGATATATAAGTATATATTTCTTTATATTTTCACATATAATATATAATATATCATACAAAATCAACAGACTCGATTTTAATTACTAAAATATTTAAATTTTTATTTTATAATTGAAATTTTATTTTGAATGGAGTTAAATTTATGACGCCCTTACATGCATGAAACTGACCACCTAAACATTACTTGAAATCAAACAATAAGTAGTGCGACTATCAAAACATAAATGTTTATGGGTCCGACTCCGACCAAACAACTTGAAGGATCATGTTCATACGACCCAGACCCAGCAGTGTTTCTTGGGTCTACGTCGAGGTCGAAAGTTCGTTTTATTAGTCAAAAAAATTTAAAATTTCAATCTTAAATAAATTTAAACTATAGAAATTTATCTGCAGAGAAAGTTAAATATATTACACGCTTCGTTATATATTTTAAATATATTTTTTAAAATATCTTAAAAGTAATATTAATGATTTTAATTATAAAAATAAAGTTCCAATAACGATTCTAAAATATTTTAGCATAGAGAAAATAATCTCAAAATCTATAAAAATTAGGGATGGTTATAAATTGATTTGAGATAAATTTTTGATTGATTTGTATTGGATTTAGAATTTAAAGGTATCCAAACGAATTCGATCCGATCTAAAATTTAGAATAAAACTTCTCTTTGACCTGATACGTGTATTTTTTAATTTGATAAAATAATAAATTAATTAAAAAACATAAAGATGCTATATAATTTTTCCTTTTCTAACCGATAAAATAGAGAAATAATTAAAAAAATAAAAGGATTAACATTATAACAATTATCTTTAAATATTTATAATAAAAAATATTATTTAGGATTAAATATTAAAAAAAATAAAAAAAAGGTTTTATCTAGGAAGGTATTTACTATTTTTACTTTATTATTTTTAATAATAATAAATATTAAGATCTACTAATTAATTTAGTAATTAAAAATATTTATTTTATCTTATTTTATATAAAAATTAAATCATAATATAAAAATATAATATCTCTGTGTTTTTTGGATTTTTATATTTTTTGTTTAAAGATTAAATAACTTTTAATAATAAAATTTAAATTAATACAAATTCATGAGTTCGAATGTTTAATTAGATATATTTTTTTGTCGAAAAATAAATTTATTATTAATCCATTGTTCTTACTGGAGAAAGATACTAACTCGTCCCATCAAGATCTAGACTAGTCCCATCAGCCACATGGTACGAACTCCACACATTTGGAATGGAAAACTTAAGATTATTAAATTTAAAATGGATTAAAAATATAATTTTACTATTAATATGAAAATATAATCTATCTTATATCATTTTATACATATATACCAACGCTATAGATATATGATAATAAATAAAAAATCATAAAAAATATAGAGTTTCTCGTTGAAGTAACTCCCAGAGGTTAATATATGTTTAGGTACATAAAAATTTATAATCTTTAAAATATTATAACGATATCAATATTAATTTAACAAAAATTATTTTTAATTATTTTTGAACCAGTCTACTCTGGAATTTGGTGCAAAAGACTTTGGTTTTGAATCGATTCAGACAATGGTTGTCCCCATGACAGATTCCTGAGAGCAGAAGGCGACGAGAGAGGAGACCACCTAGTTAAGGTCTACTTGGACATGTTCCAGACCTGTCTTCTTTATCACTCGTAAAACACACTTCACTCGCATGGTCTTTCGAATGTAATATTCAAAGTTGAAATTTAAATTTTCTTAAAAGAATAACGTATTTTGTTATTTCGTTAATCCTCGTTGATTTATTTATATAGATATTGTCATATATAAATTAATGTATAAATAAGAATGAATCGAGGGATGATACTTA
Source organism: Abelmoschus esculentus (assembly GCA_035048815.1). Taxonomy (NCBI): domain Eukaryota; kingdom Viridiplantae; phylum Streptophyta; class Magnoliopsida; order Malvales; family Malvaceae; genus Abelmoschus; species Abelmoschus esculentus. The sequence goes on along the minus strand of JAUCBN010000007.1, from coordinate 9,952,556 downwards.
TTTATCCTAAAAAATTTAAAATTATTATATAATTTAAAACTTTTTATATAATTTTTATTAAAATTTTATTTTCGCATTCTAAAATTTTATTGGTTTCCTATAATATAAAACCCTTTGTAAGTCCTATATATTAAAAAGAATTGTATTTTTAGAGAGTGATTTTTAGACAGAATTTATTAGAAACTTATTTGTTATCTTATTTTAAAATTTTAAAATATATTATTATTATTTCAAATGAGAAAAAATACTGATATTAAAAAAATAATAATTGATGATTGTATCTTTTATTATTAAAATTTTTGGGTTTAGGTGGATTCACATGTAATTTACCAATTCATTTTAAATTATTTTTTAAAAAATTTAAAAATATTATTATATATAAAGATTAAAAATATAATTATATAAAATATTATTTTTACTCGTAAAAAATATTTTTAATACACATATTCTATAAAATGATTTATATAAATTTATGTATTTACAATTTAAACTAATCCATCTCACCATCATCAGATTCTATTTTAATCAAATGCCAAGGAATCAACTTGCAAGCAAAAGAAGGCAAAGCAAACCCTAGTCCTTTCCACACCATATAATATCCCCATTTAAACTTTATATATATTTGTCTTCTCCAAATTTCTGGTTGGTATGAGTTTCCATGTAGGTGTAGATAACTTGTCAGCCATGACCATCGTCTTCACAAAGTCTTTCAGCTTCTCTTCACTCATCGACCTCTGGTCTTGCTCTTCCATAAATAATTAGGGTTTTTTTACCTTTTGGGGTGTCTTTTTTTTTCTTTCTTTTTGTAGGTAAAAAATGGGTAGCGGAGACAAAAGCTTTAGGAACTTTCATCTACACCTACCTCATCTTCATCATCAACATCAACACCATGGGAAGAAGCAATTCAGGGATGTACCGAAAGGGTGTCTGGCGATCAAGGTCGGGTTCGAGGGAGAGGAGCAACAGAGATTTGTGGTGCCGGTCATGTACTTCAATCATCCTTTGTTCATGCAGCTGTTGAAAGAGGCCGAGAAAGAGTACGGGTTCGATCAGAAGGGTACGATCACGATCCCTTGTAATGTGCAAGAGTTTAGGAATGTGAGGGGTTTGATTGATAGGGAGAAGTCCCTTCACCACCATCACCATGTTGTTGGGTGTTTTAGGGTTTGATGAATTTTTCTTTAAAATTCTCAAGACTGTTTTATCTTTTTCTCCGTCTAATTATAAATTACATCTTTTAGGTTACAAAAATTGATAAGTTAATCTTTCTGTTATAATTTATCTAAATTTAATTTTAGTATTTTATAAAAATTTAAAAATTAGTGTAGTTTACTGATAGACAAGTGAACTCGAATAAATGATTCTCAAACCAATAATTTGATAGAAAGAAATTAATTTATCAAGTTTTATCAAGTACGGCAAAATCCGGAATTCAACCTCTTTTTTCTATTCCTTTTAATTTATTCTTTGTTGGTTGAGCCTTAGATATGGTTGGTTGAAGAGCATGGATCCATGGTGATAAAAGAATGATGCTCTGACGATGACAAACTTTGCTTACAAATAATATCACCTAATTTTTGTTTTTTTGTTAGGAATTCCGTAATGGAAAAGTAACAAAATAAATGCATCTTTCCTTTAGTGATTCTATTCCTTTCCTTATTCTTTTCAGCCTAAAGAGGAATATATTGATCAATTGAGTGTTGTTAGCTGTTAAAATCGGAATGATATATAATTTTACACATCGATAATGAATCAAATCTAATTTATAAATAATATATACAAATAAACACTAAACGTTGTTTTATCCCGTTATAAAAATGTTTCATATCGAACTTATGATGTTTTAAACATGTTTTACATCATCTTTTATCAAGGTTTTGTTTGGCAGCTAAACACCTATTTGCTTCGAAACGATCGTTTGAGACGAAAAAATCGATTAATGAATAAACGTTTAAAACCAGACATAAATTGTTTAAGCTTGATGTCATCGAAAATTATCTGTTTCTCGTCGTAAAACACACACAACCTAAATGTAATTATTTTGTGGTGTCTAATTCCAAGTCTTAATGGTACTTGGCATCATTGGAATAGACAAGAAGTAATTGGTAGGGTCGCTTGCTGTTGTGTTGCTCTCGCTTTACGTTCTAAACTTTGGAAAATAAGCCTAAATAAATTATATAATTGAATTTTGTTTAATTAATTAATTTAATTTCTATATTAATTGTCGGGCACAGGTTTGCCCTTACCACCAGACATACAAAGAACATTTTGCTCCAATGGTTCAGAAAATATTGGTTGGTAATGTACATTTGGGTCCTTGTGGTTCTACACTGAATTTTAAAGGATACCAACAGATCAACTTAGGGTCTTGAGAAATCTATAGATTTAGATGCATGCATCTATTTAAGATGATGTCGAATATAGTATTATTTTACATTTAAAAATTATTTTATGTATATATATCACATTTTTTATCAATCAAATAATACCATATTTAAATGAAATTGACATATATGGTTTATTTTCATCCACTAAAAAAATTAAATATAAAGTAAAATAACCTTAAATATTTAAAATTTTAGTTATTTTATTTTTTAAATCACAATTGAACGTTTATTTTAATTTAACATTTACTATTTTATTTTAGTCAACATTTTTTATTACATGATAATATTGATATGATAACTGATGCTTTATTAACATCACATTTTAAAAAATATATATTATTTTATATTAATTTTTTTATTAATCAAATGATGTCACATAGTATCATCTGATTGATAAAAAAATAATGAATTAAAAAAATATCACCAAATTTCAACCAAGAGAATTATTTTTGAGTGGTTTATATTTTTCATAGTTAATCATTTTATACTTGTGGTAGAAATTAAACTATTAAACCTTAAATTAGTTTTTTAAATTATAAAACTAATACTAATTTAAAGTATGAATATTTAATATTAGTTTATTTATTTCACAAGGATCATCATGCTAGGACTTTAACACAAGTAAAAAAAAAACTTTTAGCGTTATTTTTTTTAATGAAATCATATATTTATTTGTGACACAAAATCAAGCATAATTTTAATATTTTATAATTTATTAAAACAAATAATTTAAAGTATTTGAATTTATTTTAGAAAATAGTATATGTTTTTTAATTTTATACTATATAATTTTATTTTTGGTATAAAGATAATTTTAACCCTTAACGTTTATAATTTTTGTCGTTTTGGTCCTTATTTTTTTGAGGATAAATTTAGCCCTTAACCTATATTTTTTTGACAAATAATTTATTTTTAACTACTATGATAACTGTACCGTTAAAAATCTAAAAATGATGACATATCACATGGATATGATAATATATTTTAAATGACATGGCATGTAACCTATCAAATATATATATATATATATACGTGAAATATAATTTTATTCCAATATAAAATATAAAATAATTAAAATTCAAATAAAATTTAAAAAATTAATTAATTCTAGAATAAAAAGGTATTAAACATTCTCAACCCTAACTATAATAGAATCAAAGTCCTATCTTAAAAAATATGAACACGGTTCGAAATTAATTAATTATTTTAGGTAGGATTTTAATTCTATCGTAGTTAGGGTTAAGAATGTTTAATAATATTTTATTTTAGAATTAATTAATTTTTTAATATTTTATTTGAATTTTAATTATTTTATATTTTTTATTAGAATGAAATTATATTATATATATTTGATAGGTTAGATACTATGTTATTTAAAATATATTATTATATGCATATAACATGTCATCATTGTTAAATTTTTAACGGTTCAGTTATCATGGTGTTAAAAATAAATTATTTGTCAAAAAGATATAAATTAAGGGCTAAATTTATTAAAAAAAAGAATAAAGGTCAAAATAATAAAAATTATAAACGTTAAGTGTTAAAATTATTTTTATGCCTTTATTTTTTAAAGAAATTTTGTAGGCCCAAATATTAAATAGAAAAAATAAACCCTTTGAGGCATCACTTTGGTTGAAAAGGCCTAAAAATATCGTTGGAGCCCAATTCACACTTGCTTTTCTCTCTTTTAAATTCCCTTTTCGAAGCCGAATTGAAACCCTAGTTAACACTTTGAAGTGCGGCTGCTCAGCTTCTTCTCAATCCCAGATTCTCTCTAAGGTAAGCTATATTCACCCCGAGTTTTCGTACAGTTTTGTTTTAGTTTATGGTTCAGATTGTGTTTTGCTAAATTTTATACGGACTGGGTTTTAATTCACAGTTGAAAACGATGTCTTCGGTTAGTGAAGCTGCTTGTTCTTACGCTGCTTCGATTCTCCATGATGATGGCATCCCCATCACTGTATCCTCTATGCCTTTCATTGTTTACGATTCTACGATTTATGATTTGATTTTTTTTCTGGTTTGTAATTGATTTTTGATTAGTGTTATTGAAAGAATGATTTCTCTTAGTTCTGGGAATTTGGGTTTCTGTTAGTTTTCTTTAACTTTTGCTAATAGGCTGAGAAGATTTCAACTTTAGTTAAAGCTGCAAATGTTTCGATTGAATCTTATTGGCCTGGTTTGTTCGCTAAGCTCTTTGAGAAGTGTGACATCGAGAATCTTATAACCAATGTTGGTGCTGGTGGTGGCGGTGCTCCCGTTGCTGCTGCTGCACCTGTTGCTGCATCTGGTGGTGGTGGTACTGCCGCTTCAGCTCCTGCTGAGGAAAAGAAGAAGGTTAGACAATAAATTGTAAATGAATAAGCAGATGCATTTTATTTGTCACCATTTATTCTGATATGTGATGTTTGTTTTGTAATTTTTTCAGGAAGAGCCGGAAGAGGAGAGTGATGATGATATGGGATTCGGTTTGTTTGATTAAAAATTGACATTTAGTTCTGTTTTGGTTACATTACTTGTTTAATATATTAAGCTTTTATATTAATTGATATTTTGAGTTTTCTGTTTTAGTATTCAAATGTTTTGAGTAATCCTCTTTTTAGAGTTGTATGTTAAATCTTTTATATATATATATAAATTATATATATCTATATATGTTATAGACCAAATTTTGCATTTGTTATTATTGATAAAATATTGTTTATTTTAATATAATGCATGATTCGTTGTTTAGTTTTTTATTTTAATTAATAAATGTGATAATTGATATATCATATTTTGATAAAATGTTTTAACATTGTTGTTTATTATTTTCGAAATATTTTGATAAAATATTTTGAAAGTAATTGTTTATAATGATATCTGATACACGATTAAGATTTATCTTGTAATAATGTTTATTGGCTTTAAACTGCTTAATACCTTACAATGGCATTTCTCTGCAAAAAAATTTTATTCGTCTTTCATTTTTAAACTCATGTTTTGTTAACTTTCGCTTTTAATGTTTATAATATAAAGTCTTAACTATAATAATTACGATTTAATTTAAACTCAGTTTTTAAGACTTTTACCAAAATTAAGTTAATATCATAAATTTTGTTTAGAATTATATAAATTTATATCGATAACTATGATACAATAATATTTATTTTTAAAGTATAATTTTAAGAATATTCACTTATATGTGTAAAGAATTTTGTGTTATATAATTTATTTATATATTTTAGATAAACAAGATTTATAAAACAATCATTGTATTAGCTAACGTTAAATAATCTATTTTGGGTTTATTTAGGAAGAGCTGATGATAATTTTAGATTTGTTTTTTTTTTTTATTAAAAAGTGATATTTAGTTCCTGTTTTTGTTAAATTATTTGTTTAATGTATTAAGCTTTAAAAATAATATATGTTTAAAGTTTTTTGTTTTAGTGTTCGAATGTTTTGAATAAGCTTTCTTTTAGAGTTATATGTTAATTTTTTTTATATTTAAATCGGTTATATACTAGATTTTTTATTTGTTATTAATAATGAATTGATGTTTATTTTAATGTAATGCATGATTAATGATAATTTATATATTCTACTTTAGTAAGATTGATCCTACTGTTGGATGTTTACCATGCTATTCACCTGTAAAAACACTTGTAGCTGTAAATACTAAGTTGACACCAATATATCTTTTTTTATATAGTTAAAATAATTGTATTCACCTTGTTTATCATATGTTCATTAGTGTTCCCTTATTTTTATCTCACAACCGTCCGTCTCTTATTTATAAAATCTGTATTTCGTCAACTTTCGCTTTTAATGTTTATATTTTAAAGCCGAAGTATATTAGTTTAAACTCAATTTAAACCCGATCGAGTTATAGAGATGAGCTTGAAGTTTTTTAAGGCTTTTATCAAAATTAAGTTGATCTTGTTTAGGACTGCATTTGAGCCAAAAATATTTAAACTCCCCGCGATCCTACGGTTTATAAAAATTTACATTGACGGCTATGATACAACCCTATTCATTTACAAAACATAATTCTAAAAATATTCCCACCTAACTATAAAAAATATCTTTTATATTCACACAATATATTCACACACTTTGAATGAAAAAATTTCTAAAACACTCTTTAGATCAAACTAACGTTTTATCATCTCTAATTAGTTCTTGTTTATACATATTGGTTTTATTAGTCATGAAAGTGGAGAGGGTTTTGTTCAAGCAAAGAAAATAAAGACAAGACCCGACCATCCATTTTATCTGCATGTATCTAAAAACAAATCTCATGCAACTTTAAATCAACTCATATCTAAATATTATGCTGGTATTATTACCATCAGCCTGTGTTTTGGGAATAAATCCACTCCCAACCTATGCACTAGGGAATAGCATGATCCAAGTCTCATCTAGTTACGATTCATTCATGATTCTGATGTTTGTGGGCAAAAATTTTAAAATAACATAGATGGAAAAATATAAAAAATGAATACTTTATTAAATAAAATCGTCGAATCAATTAAGATTTTTTTTTTATGATTTTGTTTGATCCTGGAACATAAATTAAAGGAAAACAATTTTAGGAGATTAGAGTGAAGATTCAAAACGATAAATTCGACGACAACACATTAAACACACTAGTTAAACAAAATTTAAAAGGGTATGAAGTTGTGCGATGATAAATATTAGTTTAGTTGATACCGTTATTTTTATAATATATTTTTTAAAAATATAGTTTTAGGTATATTTAAATGTAATCGACTTTGATTTAAGAATCTAAGATATGAGTAATTTTTTTAAGGTGGGTATGGTTTTAACCCAATGTTTAATTTGAGATTTAACTTTGAGAATTCAGTTGAGATAAACACAATTTACTAAAAATTTAATTTTAAATTAATTTAATTGAATTAAGTTATTTAATTTTATAATCGAGTTAACATAATAAGTAACCTACTTCATACAAACAAAGTTCAAGATCAAACTGTTTTTTAAAAATACTAAAATGATGATAAAATATAAATTCATAGTTCAAAATATTATTTAACACTATAACTTACCATAGATACAAAGGTATGATTAAAATTTTAGCAAAATATTTTTCTAATATTTAATTACTGATGATAATAAACATTAATTCTATATCAAATTAATAATATAATAAAATTAAAAGTATTTTTGTCAGCATAAAAAATTATATATTTTAAATATTTTATAGATAGATACAAGTATTGTATTTTATAGATAAATTTAGATATCATAAATATAACTATTCAAAAAGTAAAATATCGAAATCCAACAAATATTTTAATAAAATAACAAACAATGTTTATTTTAAAAATATAAATTTAAAATTATTTTTATCGCAAATTTAAATCATTTTATTTACTAAATATTTATAATTAAATCTAAAAACATAACATCTGTCGTAATATTATGATCCAAAAACTTTGTCCATTCTCTTTCCTATTTTTGTTGTGTTGTTAAGTTTGAGTGGGCCAATGGAATTTTCCATTTTCCTCTTCTTTCTCTTTCTCGTTAGCAACAACAATCCCTTTCCGTTCCTTCCATTCCCCGCCTCTCAATCTATCTCACTGCGCTAAAATTTTCTATTATCTTTCTTTTTATGTCATTGGTTTTCGTAGGAAAAGAATCAAGTCCAATCTCCAAAAGCATTGAAATTGAAGGTGAGTTCTGGTATTTGTCCCACTTTTACTCTATTCTTTTGATTGCATTGTCTCCATTTTTTGTTTTTTGGCATTGGTTTCCTTTGAATTGTCTAGAAAAAAAAATGGTTTAGTTAGAATCATTTACATGAATTCGTTCTGTTTGCATTAACTTATCAAGGAAAAATCTGTACGTTGATTTGTTATATGGCATTGGATTTGTTCCCTTTTGCATTGGATTTTCCAGGGAAAATTGCATTTCCCTTTATTCCCTGGCATTGAATTCCTTAGAGTTTTGAAGGGAAAAAAAAAGAGAATTGAAGATGTCGATACCAAAGGAGTTAGATCAAGTGATGAAAATGAGAGGTGGTTCGGTGTTGGGAAAGAAGACCATTCTCAAGAGCGATCATTTCCCTGGATGCCAAAACAAGCGATTATCTCCCCAGATCGACGGTGCCCCCAATTACCGTCAGGTTCTTTACTAATCTGATAGGTGCTACTAAATTTCATGGTTCACAGTTTGCCATACTCTTAGTTTTTTAAATGTTATCGTTTGTATGACTTAACGTGTTGGTTATGATGCAGATGATGCTTTGGTTGCTTAATTGATTATCACTTTGAATTGATAACTCTTATTTTATGTCATGAATGATTTATTTTGTTTAATTTCGTATTATTTTTTAATCATTTTTCTTTGCGTTTATATTTTGTTCTGCTAATAACAGGCAGATTCATTGCGTGTTCATGGTGTTGCAATTCCAACCATTGTTGGAATTCATAACGTTCTTAAGCATATTGGATCCCAAAAGGATGGGAAGCAAGCACATGTTCTTTGGGTTAATCTTCGGGAGGAACCGGTAAAATGATGTCTCATCTATCAATTTTTGTTTGTTTATGTGTATAGACAGACTGCTACATTTTATTGACATCTCGGATACTTGCTTGACTACTGAAAACATGATTACTTTATGAAAATAATTTCTGAGAATTGGGAGAAAAATAAAAGTTTGATTGTCAGGACTACTCATGTACTAAAGGTGAGATGATACGGAAGGATAATAGTCAATCACTTTAAACAAGTAGAAAGCTTAATACGAAAACTGAAGGTAACCAAAAAGAGTGAAGAAAAAGGAAATGGCTTCTTCTTGTAAACAGTTATCCTCTTATGCATTATGTTGACACCGGGCAACTAGTAAATTCAAAGGTTGTAATATTTAACCTCTAAAAAATTGCCTTCTATTCACACCAAACAAGATTTTCTTTTAAATATATTTGATAAATCATCTTGAAACTAAGGCCTCTAGTACTCCATGCTCCCGTTCTCTTAAAAAAAGTTTCTTTGCCAATAGAAAACATATCTTGTTGCCTATTTCGTATGTTGTTGGTGATGATAAAATAGAAATATAATACATGCATTCATTATTCATTAGAAAGCCTATGAAGAACTTGATTGTGGCGTGAATGTTTTACATAGACATTTTAAGAGTTTATGTTATTTGCTTATTCTAATATTTATATATATTCTTTATGCTTAATAGGTTGTGTATATTAATGGACGCCCCTTTGTTTTACGCGATGTGGAAAGGCCCTTCTCCAACCTTGAATATACAGTATGTTTGCATTGTGAAGAGCTTTTAGTTTACCCGCGTCCAAATTTTTAGAGAAAAACTGTGACTAAAATTACAATATCTACTCATTATATGCACCATGCATGCTATAGGCCTTCTGAAAATACCTTTTATGTTTATTGTATAGGGAATCAACAGGGACAGAGTTGAGCAAATGGAAGATCAATTAAAGGAAGATATTATGTTGGAAGCTGCTGGGTATTTCCTTTGGTTGCATATTTTCTTTATTGTTACTTCTAAATGTTCATTTTCTGTCTCTACAAATATTTTCCCTAACTTTCATGATAGCAAACTTTATTTTGAAATATGACATGGCAGATACGGAAATAAGATCATTGTCACTGATGAACTGCCAGATGGTCAGATGGTGGACCAGTGGGAACGAGTATCCTGTGATTCCGTACAGACACCTTTAGAGGTATAAGCTCTGGAAAATAAGAAAATATGACTGATCTTCCTAAGTTTGAATTACTATATCAAACTCATTTTGGGTGTTCCACTAGTGTAGGTGTATGAAGAATTGCAATTCGAAGGATACTTGGTTGACTATGAGCGCGTGCCTATAACAGATGAAAAATCACCGAAGGAGCTGGATTTTGATATTCTTGTGAGTTCCATGTTATTGGCCTTATTCTGCATATTGCTTTGAATAATTAAGTTTTGTTCTGTTTGAGTCATCCCACTTTGTTATGCCCTAGTTTTTCTTCATATATAACTTAGGGTAATATGGAAATCTCTATTTTCTGTCACTTTTGCCATTGGATAGACTGTTTGAAAATTAGCAGATATTATTAATCTCTTTTTAGCTCAGCGACTTATATAAAAAAAACACATTGAGCTGCTGCGAAAAAAGGACTTGTATAGCTAAATAAATTTCTAGCTAAAAAAGTATACTAAAGGGAGAAACTTACCAATTTATGTGTTTTTGCATGTCACTCAGTCACTATGATCCAAAAACTTGTTGTTGTTGTTGTTTTTAAATAAATTAAACAAACGATTATCATAGATCACATGTTTGGTGCTCAGAGACGGAGGCCTTGAATGACCACGGTTTTATGTGTTTATTCTATAAAATTATAAAAACATTCATTTGATGGGTTGCAATATTTCAATTTTCTGCTCGAAGTCATTCTGGTGGTGTATGATTATTATATATGTAGCATTAACATTCCAAAATTGCACTGTGCTAATAATGTATAACATTCCCTCTTTATATTTTTTCTTTGTCCAGGTTAATAAAATTTCTCAGGCTGACATAAACACAGAGGTTGTTTTTAATTGTCAAATGGGACGGGGAAGAACAACTACTGGCATGGTGATTGCGACTTTGGTTTATCTCAACAGAATTGGAGCTTCTGGTATTGGTGTCTCTTTATAAGATTAAGTTCAAATGCTTCATGCATATAATGTAAATCTATAACTGCTTGCGGTGTAAATTATTCTGATTTCTAATGATATTATATCTGATGACAGGCATTCCAGAAAGCGATTCAATAGGGAGAGTTTTTGACTCTGGTCCTAATGTCACTGACAATCTTCCCAATTCTGATGAAGCAATTCGTAGAGGTGAATATGCAGTCATTAGAAGCCTGGTTCGAGTCCTAGAGGTATTATTAAAGACTATTAGTTATTCTTGGTTGATTCTTTAATATTCTCTTTTGGTCTTTTTTTCTTATAAAATAGTGAAATTCCTTTAGGGTGGTGTTGAAGGGAAAAGACAAGTGGACAAGGTCATCGACAAATGTGCTTCCATGCAGGTATGGTTTTCTAAGCATCCACTCTATTCAGGCTTCTTTTAAACTGAAAGTCTTGTTTGTAATAAAGCTTCCGCTGAGCAGAAAATTGTCATAATTCATTCCTAGTTGATATTTTATGTTCTTTATCTGCAAGGCCTACTCGTAATTCCTTCCTAGTTGATATTTTATTGTCTTTATCGGCAAGGCCTGCTAAGTTTTTTTTTTCACAGGTGCATACAACTCATTGATGTTTTGCTTTTAAGTGTTGATACAGAACTTAAGAGAAGCAATTGCCACTTATCGCAATAGTATCCTTCGTCAGCCGGATGAGATGAAGAGGGAAGCTGCACTTTCATTTTTTGTGGAGTACTTGGAGAGATATTACTTTCTAATATGCTTTGCTGTATATATCCACTCAGAGCGGGCATCTCTCCGTTCTAGTTCGTTTGATCATACATGTTTTGCTGACTGGATGAAGGCAAGACCAGAACTATATAGTATTATCCGCAGGTATAAATATGAATAGAAGAGTTATATGGAGTTTCCTCTCATAGTTTCAGGAACTTATGCTGAACCATCAAGCATATCAGATACTGATTTTACATTATAAATATTGAGGTGCTTGCAAGATTCGAATTAAACTGCAAGACTGATTCTAATTCAGCCATCTGATGTTGAGTTGATACTGGATCAGCCAGCAAGGTTTTTCACCCCAACCCCATTTTCTTCTCTTAGTTTCTTTCAGGGAATTGTTTATTAAAGAAAGGAAAGGGAAAAATACACTTATAACAGCTCAACGTGATTATAAAATTATATTAGGCTTCACAGTTAAAGTTCTTTTTCTTACCCTTAGTGGATGCTAAATTTATTGTCAATTAACTTTTAAAAGAAAACCATCCCAGATTCAGATTTTTTCTTGGTGCATGCATTAATTGGCAATGTATTGTATCAGGTTGCTTCGGAGGGATCCGATGGGTGCACTTGGATATGCAAATCTGAAGCCATCTTTGACAACGAGTGTTGATTCTGCTGATCGTCGCCCTCATGAAGTGGGTGTAGTTGCAGCTCTGAGGAGTGGAGAGGTTCTTGGGAGCCAGACTGTCCTAAAAAGTGACCACTGCCCTGGTTGTCAAAATGTAAACTTACCAGAGAGAGTAGAGGGTGCTCCTAACTTCAGAGAGGTTCCTGGGTTTCCTGTTTATGGAGTTGCAAATCCGACTATTGATGGAATTCGATCTGTCCTACAAAGGATTGGTAGCTCCAAAGGTGGTCGTCCAGCTTTTTGGCACAATATGCGGGAAGAACCTGTCGTTTACATTAATGGAAAGCCATTTGTTCTCCGTGAGGTTGAAAGGCCCTATAAAAACATGTTGGAGTACACGGTAAATTATTTGTACTTGTTATATGTTAAACTTTTGTTAAGGATCTGTGTGGTGGAGCTTTGGGCACACAAAAATCTTTAGTTATGTTTTGGATCATTGTAGTATGACTTTTGCTTACAGTAGCATAGCTATTAATTCTCTGCTCATTCCCATCTACTTGGGAAGCAGAGGGATAACTGGTACTGGATTCTAAGTTGGTTTCTGCATTTAGGGGATTGATCGTGAGAGAGTGGAGAGAATGGAAGCTAGGTTGAAGGAAGATATCCTGCGAGAAGCTGAACGTTATGAGGGTGCCATAATGGTCATTCATGAAACAGAGGATGGTCAAATTTTTGATGCTTGGGAACTTATCAACTCTGATTCTATACAAACTCCTCTAGAGGTTTTTAAAAGATTAGAGGATGATGACTTTCCCATTAAATATGCTCGTGTGCCCATTACTGATGGAAAAGCTCCCAAAAGTTCTGACTTTGATAGACTGGCAGCAAACATTGCTTCTGCTTCAAAGGATACTGCTTTTGTATTCAATTGCCAGGTATTTCTTTTTGAAAATGTCTTCATGTCTATATGAATTTGCATGCGCTTGTTAAGTTTTTATTTTTCCTCGTTTTCATGCTCTCACCTAAATGTGATCGATCCCTTTCTTTTATTAGATGGGAAGGGGGAGAACAACAACTGGTACTGTAATAGCTTGCCTTGTAAAGCTCCGTATCGATTACGGGAGACCAATTAAAGTTCTGCATGATGAGGTTAACCATGAACATGCAGATGGGAACTCCTCTAGTGGTGAAGAAAGTGGAAGTGATGCAACTAGATTGACCTCAGGCACTGTTAAAGTGAGAACTAAAAATGTGCAAGGCCATGTGTTTGGCATTGATGATATCCTACTTTTGTGGAAGATAACAAGATTATTTGATAATGGGGTGGAGTGTCGTGAGGTCCTAGATGCTATTATTGATAGATGTTCAGCACTACAGAACATACGACAAGCAGTTCCGCACTACAGGAAGGTGTTCAACCAACAGCATATTGAGCCGAGGGTGAGGAGAGTAGCTCTGAACCGTGGAGCTGAGTACTTGGAGCGGTACTTTCGTCTAATTGCTTTTGCAGCATATCTTGGAAGTGAAGCATTTGATGGGTTCTGCGGACAAGGAGACTGTATGATGACATTTAAGAGTTGGTTGCATCATAGACCAGAGGTCCAAGCAATGAAATGGAGTATAAGATTAAGGCCTGGGAGATTTTTCACTGTTCCTGTAAATCTTCCTCTCTCTCTAATCAAACGAAAAACTTGATCTATACAATGTTCCTATGATTGCCACATACTGGTATTTTTATCCCTGGTTTAACTAATTTTGGTTTTTGAATGTAGGAGGAGTTAAGAGCACCACATGAATCACAACATGGAGATGCTGTTATGGAAGCCATTGTGAATACTCGGAATGGTTTTGTTTTGGGGAAAGGCTCTATCCTTAAAATGTACTTCTTTCCTGGTCAGAGAACTTCTAGCCACATCCAAATTCATGGTGCACCGCATGTTTTTAAGGTATGCTTAAACGAAAAAAAAAAAAAACATCTTCAGATTAGTGTGTCATAAGGCCGTTTAATTATTTAGGCCCCTCTCGCATAGATATATTTTGAAAGTTATTTTTTATTCATTGTTCATATGATAGGAAATTTTTTATCAAATTTATCTTTTACATTTAGTAAACATGTGTGTATTTAAAAATTATATATAGTGATTAAACATTTTCAAATCCTTTTATTATATCCTTAAAACGTGTATATTCAGGTGGATGGATACCCTGTTTATAGCATGGCAACGCCGACAGTTACTGGTGCCGAAGAGATGCTATCATATCTAGGTGCCACATCCATTGCAAGAGTTGATGGTAAGAAAGTGGTGGTAACTGATCTTAGAGAAGAGGCAATTTTGTACATTAATGGCACGCCATTTGTACTGAGGGAATTGAATAAGCCTGTTGATACCCTAAAGCATGTTGGAATTACCGGGCCAGTGGTATGCCGTCTTAACATTTGGTTTTTGTTTAGTGGAAAATTATTTAGCACCATTACTTAAGCTAATTTCGTGAATTGTGAAAATAATGCAGGTGGAACACATGGAGGCACGGTTAAAGGAAGATATATTGTCCGAGGTTAGACAGTCTGGTGGTCGAATGCTTTTGCATCGTGAAGAATTTTGTCCGTCAACAAATCAGTCCAGTGTTGTAGGATACTGGGAAAACATCTTTGCTGATGATGTGAAGACAGCTACTGAAGTATATGCTGCTCTAAAAGATGAGGGTTATAATATAGCATATAGGAGGATTCCATTAACTAGAGAGAGGGAAGCTTTAGCTTCTGATGTGGATGAAATCCAGTACTGTCGAGATAAGTAAGTACATGTGTCTTCAGCTAGTGCTTCAGTCATCAGTCTATTGAAGTTATTTCTACAAAGTTTTTGTTGCATCTGATTCTGCCTGCATTGAATCATTTTGTATCACACAATTATTCCTTCACTCGAAAAGGAACTGTGATCGTGGATGTGTTCCCTTCAAAATAAATTATTTTGTTGAAGCTGTAATTATGTCTTCTTCTACAGCTCTGCAAGGTGCTACCTTTATGTATCACACACTGGATTTGGAGGAGTGGCATATGCAATGGCAATCATTTGCTGCAGACTGGATGCAGAGGTGAACATTGGAACATCCAACGCACAATCATTGGGTGACGCACATCAACATTATACAGCTAAAGAAAATGTGCCATCCTGGACTTCTGATGAAGAAGCACGGAAGATGGGCGATTATCGTGATATACTAAGCCTTACAAGAGTTCTCATGCATGGTCCCAAAAGCAAAGCAGATGTTGATAACATTATTGAAAGGTCTGTCTCATTCCCCCTTTATTTTATTAAAGAATGAGAATCAAAATGAAGTTTATCTACGCACCCTTTTACTTTAATGATTTTCCTTTCTTTTTTCTTCCTGGAATCAGTTGAACATGCCCTTCTTTTGCTTTAATTTAATATCCCACTTATTGTCTGTTTTAACTCTTCAATGGTGATGAGTTTCTTCTATTCTTTTGTGAAGGTGTGCTGGTGCAGGGCATTTACGAGATGATATCCTTCATTACAGTAAGGCACTCGATGAGGTCCACAATGATGATGATGATGAGCATCGATCATACATCATGGATATGGGCATCAAGGCTATGAGGTTAGTTCAATCCCATTAGTGTTTGCGATTGTGTTTTTCGTGGTTCGTAAACTCGTCTGTTTATACTTGTAGGCGTTACTTTTTCCTCATCACATTTCGATCGTACCTATACAACACGTCTCCAACTATGACGAAATTCACAACTTGGATGGGTGCAAGGCCAGAATTAGGACACCTCTGTAATAATCTTAGAATGATAAATAATTTTGACAGATTATAAAGGTCCCCAACATTCGAATGTTATGTATTTAGGCATGTGTCTGTAGGTATGATATATAGGTGTCAACGCCTGTCTGTACCCTTCCCCTTTACGATCGATTGCTCTACATACAGAGAGGTTGTTACAGTTTGATCTCGAGCTTTCATCACTCAGCCGATGGTGTTTAGGCCTTTTTCCGGGGCTTAGCCAGCATAAAAGATCATATAAAAGAAAGAAGCGTACTCTGGTCTTTCCTTTTGGTTTTGTAATATTGTAATATCAAATTTAATGTTTGTTTTATTTCTTTTCAACTTTGGTTTCTCAAATTCTTTGGTGTCATCTTCTCTTTCCGATTGAGTTCCCGGCAGTTGGCTGTTGAATCCTACAATCACTGATGCCGGCGTGTCGCCCTTCTTGATGGATTTGGAGATCAACTTGTTTGATGTGGTGATGAACCCAACTTCCAACCCAGCCTTGAGATCAAACATGATCTCCGTGGCTCGTGGTTGAGTATGGGGAGGGTTGAGACCATCGGATTAGTAGTCGACGTGAGATGCGAGGTGTCGAGCCCCATAACTCTTCCATACCCACCAAATCATCCCGTTTGGCTGTATGTATTCTTATAATTGGGGAATGGTGGAGGAAGCTGCCATGCGACAATGCCAATGCTTTCACATGCATTCATATCAGATTCAATCAAATCAAATCTAGATACTAGACGACTAAGTTTGAATTTTTGTACATATTTGTATATTCGAATATTTTAATTACCTTGGAGAAAGAAGTGGAAACACCGCGGTAGTAGTGGAGGAGATTTCGGCAACATAAAACACGACGCTAACTGATCTAGTCGACTATTTTTTCGACCGCGATCAAACTTACTAGGCAGGAACAAACTTAACTTATAATTTGTAAAGCGAGGTTTTAGAAATAATATAGCCAAAAATAGAATAAAAATAAGACAACAAATCATTTGTCCCTTCTCCATGTCTTCATTTATGTCCCACTTTTAATCATAGAGTTTAGGGTTTTAAGTTAAGGGTTTTGGTTCGGGTTAAGGAATTAGGGGTAGGGTGTATTTTTTAGGGTATAGGATTTAGGGTTTAGAATATAAAAAATAAGGGTTTAGAGTTTAAAATTAAATTTAAAAAAAAACAAAGGAGACACCGAAGGAGGCATGAGAAAGGGGTAGAGAATTTTTGTGCATATCCACACATCAAAATATTCAAATTTAAAAATAACATAAAATAAATTGTTTCCAAATTTCTATTAAATAACAAAATATTTTATTATAAAATAAAATAAATTTAGATTTTAACTTTAAACTCAAATCTTTAAATTTTATTTAAAAAAACTTGAGTCCAAATTTCTATTAAATCACACACTAATCTTACTTTACCAAGAATAATTAACTCAAATCCCTTGTAATAATTGTTTCCAAATCCCATGAAACTCTCATCCACAGACACGTGTAAGATCTCAAACAACACAGTGTTTGAGAGAAAAGAAAAGAAGTCAACGGTCCCAATACAATGAAACAAGATCTCCCAAAGTTTTGGAAACCGTAATTAAGAGACGGAAAATTCTATAACGGGCGTCGAACACCGCTGAACACCATTAATGATGAATACCGCTGAACATCATTAATTTTTTTTAAAAGATTTAAAATCTAAAGGACTTTAATTATAATTATAATTATAATTATTTTAAATAAAAATTAATTTAAATAGAATTTTAATATCTTATTTATTATTTTTAATTAAAATAGTTAAATTAAATACAATTTAAACCTATTTCTAAAGACTACGACGATTATCTTAAAGCAAAATTCAGATTTCCAATTTTTAACAGTCGTCGCATTTTTATTTTGCTATCGTCTCCAGTTATTAGTGAGGATTTTCCATCGTTTGCTGCAATCCAATATTAACATATCGTTGTTGTGTGAATCGTAACAACGGTTTCAGCCACCACCGTTGTCCTCGTAGTTTCAAGGTCGGTTGTGTCATTATTTGCCTTGTCGTCTGCTGTATTTTACTCGTCGTTCTTCATTCGCTGTGCATCCATCTAAGTAATCTTCTTATCATTTTTCAATCGAATCCCTAAATTTGAATATAATTTCATGAACTCTAACCTTAAATTATTAAATCCTAATTTTTAATTTATAAAATTTAAACCACAATTTCAATATTACCCAAAATCAGAAATGTAATCGTATTTAGAATTTGATAGAGGATATTATTCGTATTTAATGCCTGAAATTTTTATCATTTGTATGTTTCGTATTTATTGACTGAAATTTTTCTTCATTTTTATATAATATTTTGTTTATTTTACAATTGTTATAATATGTTGTTTTGGTGATAGAGGATATTATTCGTAACAAGTAGAACGAAAGATGAAACCTTAATTTTTTTTATCTTCATATAAAATTCATTTTCATTTTACAATTATTGTTTTAAATGTATGCAAGTTTAGATTTTATATTTCAAACTTATTGATGAATCTAAACCTAACCCCTTCAAAGCAAGTTAAGATGATAGAGTGTAAGCGTCGTATAAACATGAATTCAGAGAAGATAAACAACGAGATAATTTATTATAATTAATTTAAATTTTAGTGATAGTATACAACTTATTTTTGTCGACATATACATTTAATGCTATTGTTTATTTTTTTTTATTTGTAGGGAAAAAGTGAAGTTAGACTTGAGGAAAATACAAGAAGTCCGTATCATGATGATAAAAAATTAAATATACTTATTCATTCGGTGCAAAATATTGAAAAAACATTTATTAAAACGATGGGTCAATTTAAAAATTTTAATGTTTAATTTGAAAAATTAAATAATCATTTTGAAAAATTATTGAACATATTAACACCAAATAATATTAAAAGTTCAATACAAGATGGTGATTCGTTGAAAGTAGAAGATATATATAGTGAACCATCTAAGGATGAATATTTACATAATAAATCACATGGTAAGAGTTTAGAAAATAAATCATACAAGAAAAAAATATTAAGTGTTGCATCAATGAAGGAAGAAACTTTGAGTCGTATTAGAAATTCAAGTTTGTCTCCATTTATAAATTGTGATCCAGATCATTCTTCACCCTCATTACAACCTATTGATAAAAGAAAAATTGAAGTTAATTTTGAAGACAACAACAAGGTTGACACTTATAATCTTTTAAAAATATCTAATGAGGTTTTTAACTTTCAATTTTCTCAACATCGATTTCCAAGATAACTTTGAAAAAGAGAATAAAAATTATAATTTTGAGATTGAATTAGAATTACAAGATTTAGTTGCACAAGCTCATATCAAATGTAAAACAAAAAAGGTATAAACTCTAAATACAATTTTAAATATCTATTATTATTTTTATTTTAAGAGATATATTTTCATACAGGATAAATATGAGGCAGGTAATTTGTTATCAGAAATTTGCAGAGAAACTAGTATGATAACTGATGTATACAAGTAATATTGAAGTATTTAACGCTTGAAGAACGAACAATTTGTATGAATGTTACAACTTGGAAGAATACATCCAACACTCTTTATATGTCTAAAAATAATTTTTTGGATGTTGCCAATGCTTGTACCGTTTTTCTAGGAAAATGGTCACCAGATTAGGTATTGCAGATATAATTATTAAACATTTTTCTTGTTTAATATATATTTGTTTGCTTGATATCAAGATAAGTGGTAATATTTTTTAAAATTATGTAACAGTTCATCGATTATTATGTGCACGATTTGCATTTAAGACAAGAACCTATGTCAAAGAAGTTATATTTGTCTCTGTCCTTTCAGGTAAAACAAACAAACATAAAACAAAGAGATAATGAGAGAAAATTTAAAGAAACATAATAAAGTGCTGCTATAAAGAAAAAATATATAACTTCAGCTTATTCATCAAGGCCATTGTTAACCTTCAACTTCAAAAGTTTTTCAACTGGTTGTCTGGATATTGAACAACGATTGGTTTGGCATCTCAAAACCTTTATACAAGAGCTGCACCTGCAGTGCGTAACAAGCAAAAACAAAATAATTGCATCAACAATCACGGTAAACAATCACCGATCAAATAGACCATTTATAATATTTTTTTATACCAAAACAAGTATATAATAACAGTTAAAAAGTAAACAAAGGTAAAAATAAGAGACAAAATTCACATAATATTGTAAAAGATCAAAGAAAGACATATGGTATACCTAAAATAAAGCGTGTAATTGAGCATACATAAACTAAATTGAGCATACATTTTATTATTTTTTAGCATAGCTCAACATCCTTTTGTGGAATGATATAACAAACAAATGAACAGAACACTACATAAACTATGAATTCCAATGAAAACTATGAGTTTTCTTTCTGTCTGCTACCAACATGCATAAATATGGGCAAGCAACAAATAACATATTAATATCTCGAACATAAAAGCAAGTAAGATTTGCTAAACCTTTAAGCATACCTTGGCCTATTAATCTAACTTTTCGACCAATCTGCTTGAATGCTTCAGTCATAGTTTCCAGAGGAAAAGAACCAAGTATTCTCACCACTTGATTACTCCTATGTATTTATAAACAAAAAAAAATCTCAAATGAAAGAACATCCAAAGAACATCTCTTAAAAGCCTAAAATGAAATCATGGGCAAAATTATTATTATCGCCTTATCATCAATTGTTTGTAACTTATTCTTGATCGCATTAACGTAATCTTCGCACTTCATATCCACCATATACTCGGTCTATTATCAAAATAAAAGACCCAAAAATTTTAACATATCAATGAAATAAAAAAATTAATCAACAAAATAAATCTAATTCATGTAAAAACAAAAAGAATCAAAGAATAAGCTTTGTATTTGAATTTGAATAATCAAGATTTTAACTTACAAGAAGATCAGGCAAGAACCCGCTTTTCTGCACATTCAAATTGAGGAGGATTGAACATAGTTAAAAAATAGATTTAACGCTAAAATAAATCTGCAATGCTCAAAATTAAAAATTCAATAGCAAACCTGAGATGGATTGTAAAGAGGTGGAGGAGAATCCATGTTAAGAGCAGTGTGAGCGATGAACGACGATTAAGGCCGGCCTTGAAACTACGACGACGGTGGTGGTTGAAATCGTTGTTGTGATTCACACAACAACGATATGTTAATACTGGGTTGCAGCAAACGACGAAAAATTTTCACTGATGACTGGAGACGGGGGCACAAGAATGTGAGGCTGTGGAAAATTGAGATTCTGGATTTTACTCTGAGATATCGTACAGTCTTTTAGAATTAGGTTTAAATTGTATTTAATTTAATTATTTTAATTAAAAATAATAAATAAGATATTAAAATTTTATCTAAGTTAATTTTTATTTAAAATAATTATAATTATAACTAAAGTCCTTTTGATTTTAAATCTTTTAAAAAAAAATTAATGGTGTTCAGCAGTGTTCATCGTTAACGGTGTTCAGTGGTGTTCGTCGCACGTGGTAGACTCATAGATTATGCTAACTTTCCTAGTAATCAACATGTCTAAAAGCCGTCAATTCCGACAAGAAATGTCGGGTTTTTTTTTTCCATTTTAAACCTTATAAAACTTGGAGCCCTATATATATTATATTTGACACATTTAACCATATAATTTTTCCCTTTTTTTCTTTTCTTAGTAGAATAGCCATCCTCCGCCCTTCTATGGCCAGAAGGCTACCGACCACCACCCTCCGCCTTTTCAGTCAACGATGTCTCAACACCTCCTCCTCTTTCATTGTTGCCGATTCATATTCTTCGAGACTTGAACCGAATGTGTCAACGATTTTAGACCTCAATGATCACCGGAAACTTTTTGCTTTGGTTTCGACTTCAAAATTTTTACATTCGTTGATTAACCTAGGGTTGATCGCGAACGAGACGTTTGTTGATTTCGGGATGTGGGTTATGTAATAACCCATTTCTCTTTACCCAAATTAAACCCAAAAAATAATCCATCACAAGCAATAACCCAACAAATAAACCTAGATCCAATAACCATGAAATAACCCTAATTTTATAAACTAACCTTAACCTAATCTTCACAGCAATCAGACGCCGCCGCCCTCCATGGTGTCACGTGTCGCTCCACCATTCATCTAAAAGGTCGGTCACCGCCCACCGCTCTGCAAAAACAGAAGAAAAGAGAGCATTAAATCGTGATGAAATGATGCATGTAATATTGTCCTTGTCCACCGGAGCAGGTGCAGTTCTTGAGAGCATCTTAAGCTCTGAAAATTCTCAATCTTTTTAGAATGAAGAAGATGATAAAACAACATTAAAATGGGTATTTATATCTTATCCAAAACGGCGTAATTTTGGTGCCTGATTACAGGGCCCAAAACGACGTCGTTTTGACCATGGATATCCACAATCGACCTGATCATCCGACTCGGACCCGTGTTTGACCCGAATCAAAGGGCAAATTACATGCGCAATCCCTAAGCTTTATATCCTTATCGTTTTGGCTCTCCAGCTTACTGTTTATTTAATTTCAGTCACTGATTTAGTTATTTTGGCCAATATATCTTTATATTTTGCTCAATTTGGTCTCTAATTTCACTATTATTTGTATTTAGCCCATATTATTATTATTGTTGTTGTTATTACTTTTATTATTTTTGTAATTATACATTATTATATTATTATTACTACCATTTCGTAATTATAATCTATTACAATAAGTTTTCATAATTATGATTATTACTGTTTTCATATCATATTAATATATTATAATTTATTACTGTAAGTTTTCATTATTATTGTTAGAAACTTTCAAGTTTTTGTTAAAAACCGATTGGAATCCTGTTTCGGTTAATCAATTGGAATCATGTTCTCAAATTTAAATTTTGGGCGTTATGGGTACTAATCCTATCTCAAACGTAATTAATTCTCGAACCGAATTGATTAACCGATTTTCAAATTTTAACGGTATCTCAATGGGAGTGACATCTTATTTATCATCTTTTGGGATACCGAATTTTTAAATATTACCGCGGATTTTAAATTTTAACGGTATTCTATTAGGAGTGACATCCTGTTCTTCAAGTGTTATCTTCGGATACCGAATTTTTAAATCCCGAACTTTTTAAATTGTTTTTAAATATTTTCAAAAAAAAGTTCGCTAGGTCCCAGGTTCTTGGAAACGGCGTTGGTGAGCATTTTTGTGCCGGCGAGACGACGGAGGAGGCCGGTGAGTGCTTGTGGAAGATACACGAGGAAGCCTGTTTGCGAGGGATGCCCGCTTACTCTGTTGAGCATGCGAGCGATAACGACGGCTGTGATCAAAATCTGGAAGGATTTTTTTGCAGCTTTGATATCTCCAGGTCCCTTCCACCTTCTTCTGTAAGTTTTTTCATATCTTCTGCATTAACAATGAATCTTAGGGTTAAGCCTCCAACGCTTTAACCCTAAATATTTATGAATTCAATGAACAAGTAAGCTTTGTGATTGCAAAGATTACAGCCATATGTCCCATAGGCCTTCTAAGTAGAGTCAGTGACTTGCTACGATGGCAGTACAAGGACCCATCCTTTACTCTCCCATGGAAGCACAACACTCTCCTAATCTTCACCAACACAAGCCCTGATCTCTACCACACACTCCGAAAACCCGAATCACTAACACCGGAAGAAGAACAAGACCTCGATTCGGCATACCGGAGACTCCAATTGCTGTGCCAAAAATGTGTCGACCTAAACGTACCGTTAACAATCGATGCCGAAGACACATCGTTGCAACCAGCCATTGATTATTTCACCTACTCCTCGGCGATCATGCACAACAGAGACGGTAACGCTATTGTCTACGGCACGATCCAGGCCTACTTGAAAGATGCAAAGGAGAGGCTGTTTATGGCGTCTAGAACTGCTGAAAATCTCGGTATCCCAATGGGGTTCAAGCTGGTGAGGGGAGCTTACATGTCGACCGAAACTAGAACGGCTTCGGAACTGGGTTACGACTCACCGATCCACAACAGCATCGATACCGGAAATACTTGCCCTATGGACCTGTGGATCTGGTCATGCCGTATCTGTTGAGGAGAGCCGAAGAGAATAGAGGAGTGCTGTCTACTTCCAACATCGATAGAGTTCTGATGGGTAAATTTTCGTTTTACGATTTATATTCGAGATTTGTGATTACATTTTTAACTTATTGTTTTACGGTGCAGGAAAGAGTGGAAGAGAAGGGTGAAGAGCCTGCAATGGTAGATGAAGATACGGGTTGCATGAAGGTGGAAAATAGGCTCACAGTCGAGGAATATTTTTCTAAACCGGTGGTGGAACCGGATGGATGGCCATTTTAGACTAGATTTATCTGAATTTATTTTTATTTTATTTTTAATTTCAGTCTTTTGCCACTATAATTTTCATATAATAAAGTCGTTCTGAAAAGTTGATGGGCCCTTCTATTAACATTTCTACGTACTCACCAAGACTTACAAATTGATGCATATATGAAGTCAGAAAATTTAAATTATAAAGCTTTTAAATTTTTTAAAATATTTTATAAATTAATTTATGATATTATAAATATTAAATAAAATAAAAACAAAATTTTAAAAATATATTTACTATTTTTTTTAAAAATTATTCCTTGTAAAATAATATTTTATTCAAATAATTTTATTTTAATAAAAAATAAAATATTACAAAAATATACATATCTTTAACAATTAAATATATCATACACTTATTTATTATTTTATCATAGTCATTTTCTCGAATTCAAATAATAAATTACATGTGAATTATTTCGTATGTTTTTATCCTAAAAATTATCACTGTAATCGTAATTTTTGTTAAAAATAAGGATCACATTGATAATAATATATTTACGTATATTTATGGAGAACTTCTAATGTTTATGAAGACTTTAACCTAAGTTTGACCTATATAAAATAAGCCCTTAAATTGAGAGAAACAAGTTTAGCCGTCAACATGATTATTATGTTCTAAACTCTCATCGAGGCTTAGGTTATTTGTGGAGTAGTTGGGGAAGAAAGTTATAACTTATTTGACATTTATTAATACAATCTATCTTTCATAGTTTATTTTTTCTTGATTCTTACTTTTCTTTGCATACGAGCTCGAAAGATAAGTTTACAAGAAAAAATCTATTTGTCTACGACTAGGGATAACTAGAATCACGAAACGAGAGAATACAGTCTTTACTCATGGGCATTGACTAATCCGCAAGGATCTCAGCGACTAAAAGGAAGCAAACTATTGGTTGTTGTTCATCCTTGATTCACGTTGGGAGATATTATCAAGACGTGATCTTCAATAGTTCTCCGAATTAGGGATAAAGAGAATAAATTTAAGTATACTTTATCGAACTATAGAAAGTTGTGTTGTCAACGAGGCATAACCCCGTCGAGGCAGATAAGGCAACCCTTCAAGCAACTCACCGTGGCGACAGTTCAACCTCATACATTAATAGGTAATACTAATTACAATTGGATTTTCCTCTACAAAACAATTAACCTAGCCTTACTTATTTCATTGTGATTCTTATTAATTATTTAGTTTTTTTTCAATTAATTAATCTTCAACCATTACTTGTGTCTTTTTATTTTTAAGTGCAAGAATATTGTGTAGCATATTTTAATTTAATCTTTAATTATTACTTGTGACTTTTTATTTTTAAAGTGTAGGAATATTTTGTAACATATATAATTTAATATTTGTGGAATCGATAATCTTAAATATTATAACTCGACAAAAAATGAAAGCTTAATTCAAATATACAAGACTCAAAAGCTGTTACCAAATTATCTAAAAATTTATATACACTTGTTAGGTCGATCTACCACTTGTTCAACAATACATATTTCAATTTAAGTCCTTGGTAAGAAAACAATTATCAAAGTTGGGTGAGAATTTTAGTCACCAAATAATAAATCCAAGCATGTACGCAACTAGATGTTTTATAATAATATTCTTATACTATTTACTGTTTTCTTTGACTATTCGAATTTAGATATATTTTTCTTTTAGATTAATGGTTGAAAATATAATATAATCTCAAGTTGTTAAATATATGGCATAAATATAATTTCTTCAGAAAAAAAATTAACTAAATTTTTCATTTGTTTTATTTTATTTTTTATTTTTTAGGATATAAGATTTTTTTTAAAAGTTGATTTAGCCCTTCTAAAATACTGTTATTATATGAAAGTTATTTTAAAAACAAAAAATGTTTTTAAAGTATATTTAAATTAAAAAAAAATATTTTTAAATTAATGTGTCATAAGATCGTTTAATTATTTAGGTCTCTGTTGCATATATATATATATGTTTTGAATGTTATTTTTTATTTATTTTTCATATGATAGAAAATTTCTTATCAAACGTTATTAATACCCCTAATGCATTTTTTGAATGTTTTGAATAAGTCTATTTATACTCTAAAACATGATATAATTACCATAGTCAGTGATGACTCAAGACAAATGCTTAAGTAAGACTTTTAAACACTTTTGAAAGATCAAATTTCTTAAACATTGACAAACGCAAAGATTTTTAAGCGGAAATATATTAAAAGAGATGACCGAGTAAGAAAACTTTAAAAACGCTAAAAAACGCTTAAAAATAAAAAAAGAACACTAAGAGATTTTAGAGAAAATATCTTTATTTTTTAAAAACTTAGAATACTCGGATACATCAAAGGTGGGGAAAATCTTTATTTATATTTGATCTCTCATCGATCCTACTGTCTATACAGATTTATATTAATAGCTAAGATCTAACCCTATTCATTTATAAAGCATAATTCTGGAAATATTCCCTATGGAAAATATCTTCTGTATTCACACACCTTGGATGGATAAGGCTTATAAAACAGTCCCTGGATCGGGCCAACATTGGTGGTCTTCTCGAGTCCAATATCACTCTTGAAATTTCTTGGACAAGTCAATATACATCATGTGATGCTAATGTCTAAGACCCCAACTAACTTGCGGCCCGTGACACTTAGCACTAATATTTATGCTCTAAGCCCTTTAAATTTTTTTCATTTTTAAGATCTGCATGCATTTTTTTATGCCACGATGATCTCCCTCTCGCTTTCTTATCTTCTATGGATAAATGGTCATTTGAATCATGTCAAGATTTAACTTTAAAATTTTACATGTATCTGTCATTGAATTTGCTCAATGTGCTAATGGTTAACGTCATTCTATTTATGTTCGAGTGGTGAGCAAGTATCCCAGAGCTTATCAAAATCAAAAATCGAGTACGATAAGAAACATGAAAAGGCAAAGGCAATAATCGAAGCGTCAACAAGTGCATTGAAGCAACCACTCTACCTGTACATTCTTATTCTCACTGCTTTTTTTTTTCTTTTATCGTGTCCAAGAAGCATAAGTCAAAATGTCGATGGTTAAGTCTCCTCCCGTCATCAGATACGTACTTCTGTCACTGATCATAATTCATATACATACTTTTATCATTGATCATGATTGAATATCTCTTGTTAGATAGTTGAGGCGAAATTTTGTTTAACTATCCAATTAGACAATTTATCTATAAAACTATCAGTAGAATCACAACTTATCAATAATAAAACAAGAAAAAATTCGAATTCAAACTTTAGAGATGATATTATTAAAAAATCAAAAATTTTAAACATAAATTATAAAATAAATATATATTTGTCAACACGATCCTTTCAATAATAATAATAATATAAATAAATAATAATTAATAAATAAATAATATATTTAATATAATAATATTAAAATATATATATTAAAAAAAGAATACAAAAATCCGAAAACGAGAAACAGAGACGTGAAGAACTGAAAATCTGGGATTTGGATAAGTGCCGGATTCTTTGGGGTTTTGATAGGATTAAGTTGGGTTTGTTGATCATGTTTCGGTGGAGGATTTTAGGGGATTAGGGAGTTTGAGTTGGATTAGGATTTTAGGGTTGAATCCCTTTAAAAGGGATTCAACCGATTGATGTTGGGGAGGCTGGGAAAGATCGATGGAATTGGAGCTTTCTGGAGAACTAGAATCAGCAAGGAGGAAGCAATCGGCGATCAGAAGCAATCGAGGTGAGTTTCTTGATTTAGATCCCTGTTTTGGTTTTCTCTTTTGCCGATTAGGGTTAGATTTATTTAAGTCTGGGTTATTGATGTTTAGGAAGTTAGTTTGATTGATGATTTAGGTTTTAGATCCTGAATTTCATGTTTTCGGTAGCTTTTTAGGGTTTTTAGGATCACCGGACGGTTCACCGGCGTCGGAAACCTTCTTCGGCGTCGGAAACGGCATCGGGAGAACGGCCGGAATCTTCGGTACGGTGGCCGAAAAACTCACCAGAGCGACGCCCCACGGTGGCGCTTCGGATCAGACGACGGAGACTAAGGC
Organism: Abelmoschus esculentus; assembly: GCA_035048815.1. Lineage (NCBI taxonomy): Eukaryota > Viridiplantae > Streptophyta > Magnoliopsida > Malvales > Malvaceae > Abelmoschus > Abelmoschus esculentus. The sequence goes on along the minus strand of JAUCBN010000007.1, from coordinate 9,923,939 downwards.
GGTCCATGGCCGTGTTCTTCCTGTTCTTCATGAACACGAAGAACACATGAAGAACATGCTTAAAATCTAAGGGTTTTGATCTGTTTTACCCATAAAACCTGGGATTTGAAAGTTTGTTCGAGAGAATTTTAAGGCCCAGTGAGTCCACCGAGTCAGTGGCTCGGTTCATTTGACCGAGCCAACTCGGTGGGTTGGGTTTTGATGCGGAACAATGCGGCGCCGTTTTGGGGCAGCCGGGCGCGCGGGTCGGATCTGGGTTTAACCCGGATCCGCGCGTTTTAAAGTGGATAGGGGATAATTACCCTCTAGGTCCCCCAAGTGTAAGCCGTAACCTATTTTAGCCCTAAAACCTTAGTTTTAATTCAATTCAGTCCCTAAACTCTTATTTTAACCCCCTAGGACTTTAGATTTATGCAATTAGGTCCCTAGTAACCCCTAATTAGTCCCTAAACCTCTAGAAATCATTCAATTAGGTCTTCAGCCCCTAGATTAAACACTTAAGTTTTAAATTAATTAATTTTAGATCTAATTAGGTTAAAAAATTAATTTTAGAGTCTTAGAAGATTAATTAATTCTTGATTTAAGATTTAATCTAATTTTAATAAACTTTAAAATTAATTTAACCCAATTTAGTTCTAATTTAAAATTAATTTAGCCCAGTCTTTAAAAATTAGACTTAAAATAGGTTTAATTTAATTCTTTAACTTAGGAAATAATTTCAATTAATTTTCTTAATTAATTTTAATTAATTTCTAAAAATTAAGTCTTAAAATTAATCCAAATTAGGCCTAGTTTTTGCCCTTAAACTTTAAAGCACACACCAAATTAGACTCTAATTAGGTTTTTTAAAATTCTTAAAAATTAGAAAATAATTTTAATTAATTAATTAAATTAATTTTAATTAATTTCTAAAGTTTAAAAATTCAATTCCTAGTTAGCCTAAAACTTTAAAACATTCACCCAACTTAGACTTTAATTAGGTTTTAATTCTTAAAAATTAGAAAGCTAATTTTAATTAATTAATTTAATTAATTTTAATTAATTTCTAAAATGATAAGATTTAAAATTAATTAAGTCTAGTAAGCCTTAATGTCACCAAAACTAAACTTTAATTAAGATAAAATTAAATTCTTAAAATTAGAGATTATTTTAATTAAAACTTTTAATTAATCTAAAATTTCTAAGTTAAGATTTAATAACCAACTTAATTAAGTTTAACCCATCCCCAATTAAGCCCTTGAACCTAAAATTCATTAAATCAAACTTTAATTAAGATTTAATTAAAATTTGAAGTAAGAAAATTTAATTAATTAATTTAATTAAATTTCTAAAACTTTAAAAATTAATTTCACTTAAATTAAGTCTTATCCTTTGTTCAAGGTTTGTTCTCGAATCCTTTGTAATCTTTTTCATTCAAGTCCCTTTGTACTCATGTGAAAGAGAAATTTTGATGTAATATGATGTACCATGATTATAATAAAAGTGATGAAGTTCCTTTATCTTGCCCTCTTTGTTTTATGTTTTGCATGGCATATTTTAGGAAGGTCACCTAATGAACTTAGGCTAATTAATTTAATGCCTTTTTAGGATTAGTCACTTAAATTAATTAACTTAATTTAATTAGGGAGAAAATTTAGTAACATAGCATGTGAATCTTATGTCTCGGATATACTAAAGAGGTTGGTGTTGTGACGCACTATGATGCTGACCTAGAGAGTGTACCTTGGCATCGAATTCATGTGTTATTAAAAACCTAGAATTTTGATAAAAACTTAGGTTTAGAATAAAAAATGGATAGGTAAATAACTAGTAAACACTAGTAACTTAGGTTTTAAACTTAAGTAATGGAGCCTATTTTAGGACTAGAACTTAAAATGAACAAGATAAAAAATAATCATGCATTTTACTTTAGCCTTTTGAGGCGGAAGTTACATTCTTTTAAATTTGGGTGAGGTTTCCTATATAGAGGACGTCTCGATCAACTCAAGTTTAAAAGTGGTGTAACTTCTAAATCAAAAGGATATCCAAAACTCAAATAATGTTCATTTAACAATGGAAAATTAAATTAATATCTTTCTCCAAAATGTCAAATACCACGTAATGTTTTTCAAGGTACCAATTTTTGGGCGTTTGTAAGGGTCGTCCTTACACGTAACCGACTCCCGAACCCAACTTTTTCAAAATGAATCTCTGATTTATTTTTATGGTGTCTGGCCTACCTAAGTGGCCAGTGGCGACTCTAAGTCAACCTTTTTCAAAATTAAATTATGTTTTCCTAAAATTTGGATTTTTCAAGATTAATAAAATTCATATTTTTCGAAATCAATCGTCGAACATTTTTTCACCCAAAGATCGCGTTTTTTTTAAAGAGGTCGCGACAATATTTTATAAAAAAATATTTAAAATTTAACCAAAAATAAATATAACATCTATGAAGGTTAAAATCTTAATTAACGTAAAATAAATGTATTTATATAATCCCCAGAATCATAACCCTAATTTGTTTTCCACTGAAATTAGCATTTCTACTTCTTAGCCGACGTGGGAATCCTTGTGCCTCCATATTATGAGTGCAAATCATATGTCCCCCGTGTCTCCATTTATACTATATTTCAAATTGGAGGGTTTAAAAATTTGGGTTAGGGTTTAGAGAATTAGAGATAGGATGTATTTTTAGGGCGTAGAGTTTAAGATTTAAAATATAAAAAATAAAGGTTTAAAGTTTAAAATTGAAATTGAAATTTTTTAAAAAATCAAAGAAAACACCAAAAGAGGCATGAGAAAGGGGTAAAGAATTTTTGTTCCCATATTACCCCTTATAAATAGTAGAAAAAGACAGTAGGTTTGAAAAATCGTTGTTTTTTTCAAAAATTTAAAATTCGTATATGATTTTTTATTAATAATTTAATTTTATTTTTTAAAATTTTATAAATTTGTTGATTACAATTTTATAGATTTTTTCTAACATAAAATCATGCATTCGTCTCTGGAGAGGCTTAGATGGTAAGTTTAAATTTTAGGGTTTAGAATTAATCATTTAGATTGAATAGTTTAAGTAGAAATTTATATATACTGTGTATCAAAAATAAAACAAACAAACTAATAGGGGTTGGTCCAAATAAAAAGCAGCTTAATTCTGTTTAAGTAAGTTTTGAGTTTGGCTTTCAAATTGTGTACATAGAAAATCTTTGTTGAAAGATTCACCCATGTCTAAGAATACGATACGAGTTGGTCTAAATTAGTCAGGACGAAACTTTAAAAATTAAAAGAGTAATAAAAAATAATTTATAATTTAAATTTAAAATTTTATGATTAATTTAAATTATATAATTTATGTAAAATTTTATGAATATTGTGTGTCACATTTTAACTATCATGATGCAAATTTCCTTAATTTCTATTTGGTTAATTTTTAAGGGTTAGTCCTTATACTTATTGATTTTTATGTTTTTTTTTTTTTTTTACTTTTGTTTGCTAAAAATTAGTCTCTTTTACTTTGAACCGTTATTATTCTGTCTTTGTAAATAATTTATTTCCGTTAATTGTATTTAAAAAAACATGATCATAATTTTAGCACTCAACTTTTGCAAAATTTTAATTCAGCCATTATTATTTTTTTTCTTTAATTGGTCCTCAACCTTTTATTTTTTTTCCTCAAACTAGACGAATTTCATTACAATTTAATGAAACTGTTCAAAATTACACCAAATGATGGTCACCCAAGTTTATTCTATAATTGACAGAGGATTAATCTATCTTATATGTTATGTTAACAAATAATTTAAAATTATAAAAAATATTAATGTTTCTCTTAAAATTATGATTGAAAACTCTTCAAAATTGAAAGAAAGAGTAAAAGTCGAAAAAATAGGTTTTAACGTGTTGGTATTGAAGTTTTAAAATAACTTTTAAAAATAAATAGATATATTAAATAAATGAATATTTTTATTCATGATGAAAATTCATATATTAAATAAACTTAGCGTTATTTTAAACAAAGATTCATGGCCTGGTAGTAAGTTAATATATATCGGAAAAATTTAGTTATATAATATAAACATAAAGAATTTATATAGATTTAAAATTATTAAAAATAAATTAATAGCTAAAATTAAAAGTAAAAAATACCAGATTTTTACGAAATAAATAAGTAATGTCAATTGATTTATATTTATCTAATAATTATAAATTATTATTAATTTAATTTATAAATAGTTTTGAGTCTTAAATTAAGTTAAAAAGTATTTTTTACGATATCTATTATTTTTTATACAAAAAATATTCTACATGTTTTAATTTAATTTTTAAACTTAAATATTTTTTAAAAAGTTATCCGATCCAATTCGAATCAAATCATTATCATGGCTCATTCTAATCCAACCAAATACAAATCACTTCCTTAGGAAATCAATAACGAACGAGGAAATTAATGGATCGAAATAAAGGGCATGAGCGTTATTTTAAAGAAATACGTAGGGTAAATAGGTAAAACAAAACCATTGTACTTTGTTCTTCCAAAACCACTATAAAAGCCCTCAAAATTTTCTTTGAAAAAGAGCACAAAATAGAAAGAAAAAAAGAGAGGAGATTCTCAGCTCTCTAGTGGGTCTTCGGTTGATGTTTCTCTGATCCTTTCTGGGTTTCTTTCGGTTTTATAGTTTTGAATCTGAACCGGTAAGTTAATGAGAATCCTTGTTTAATTCTTTTGTTTGGATTTTCTTTGTATGGATAGCTAGATTGATTGATTTGGAGTTTCCTTTTGAAGTTTCAGGTCTTGATCGAAAAGGGTTCAAAAAGAGGGGTTTTGTTCTTGGTGTGTTGATTGTTTCAAGATTTTGATTGATTTTACATTGTGAGTATTGCCTTTTCGATTCGTTATTGTTTTTTGATATTTCATTTGTCAATTGAGATTTCCGTGTTCTTTTAAGCCTTTAATTTTGTATCTTTGTTGTTTATGTTACGGATGTTTTTATGAATTAGTCATTGTTGATAGAAGGTGTACACATGTGTATGTGTTTTGATAAGATGTGTGTGTTTATTGAAGTGAAGAACCTGGAATTTTTTATAATAAAGTATATAGAAGTCTTTTAATGATGAAAGTTTTTTCAAAGATTATATATACATAGGGTTAGTACTTGGTATCCAGTTACACAATACACTTTTTTGACCATTGGATGTGTGTAAATCAATGGCTGAGATTAAAAGTTGAAAATGAAGAGATTTGTAAGGATAAAAGAAGTGTATAATCTCAACCAGACCTGTTGGAGAGATTAAATCCCATCTTGTGAGGAATGAGCTTTGCGGCTGTGTTTCCTTTCGATTGTCTTTGCAGTTTGCAATGATGCTGAATAAGTTTGTTTTGGACTTATATGACCAAAAGCATAGGAGTATTGGTCCATGTTTATATGTAAACCACAGATTAAGCATCTACTAAGAATCAGAGTATTATAATGTTGATTATCTTGTTCATTAAAAGTGTTGGGGTTTGAAAATGAAGAATATGACTTATGACTATTATTATACTGCCTTGTGAAATGTTGGATGGTGCATCTTGATTATTTGCATTTCTCTGAAGTATTGTATTCGATTGTTTCATCATTTCCGGATTATATATTTGGGGTGGATTTTGATTATTTGAAGTTATTTCAGTACTTAATTTTAAGTTGGGTGGCTCTATCAGGAAAAAGACTGAATGATCTAATGGAGACCAAGGGTGGTAAAAAGATTAAGTCTAATAGTAGAAGATCCTTGTTCTACGAAGCTCCTCTAGGTTACAGCATTGAAGACGTTCGACCTCATGGTGGAATCAAGAAGTTCAGATCTGCTGCTTACTGTGAGTCTTTGTTGTTGCATTCTCTGTGCTTTATATTTTTCATCGTAAAACTACGGATAGAATCTTTTAATTGACATTTTTTATCTTTATTTTTGTCTTTGCAGCGTGTCCGAAAACCATCCTGACTTTCGCCAAGTTCCTAGATAGTCCCAAAGCCTCAATCTCACTGCAATCATATCTAGTTTGTTTATTTGATTCTCTAGTACTTCCTTCTTTCTACTTGTGTTTACTTTAATCCAAGATGGCCTTCCCTGTTTCTGCTATTGGATATGAAGGCTATGAAAGAAGACTTGAGGTGTCATTTTTTGACCCTGGTTTCTCTGTTGATCCTTGAGCAATTGGCCTCCGTGCCTTATCCGAAGTACAACTGGATGAATTCCTAAAACCAGCTGAATGCACGATCGTTTCTTCACTGTCAAACGATCATGTTGATTCTTATGTTCTTTCTGAATCGAGTCTCTTTGTCTACCCATACAAAATCATCATAAAGACTTGTGGGACTACAAAATTGCTCTTTGCAATTCCTGCTATTCTGAACTTGGCCAACAGCCTTTTGCTTTCTGTGCTTTCTGTGAGGTACTCACGTGGGAGCTTCATATTTCCCGAGGCTCAACCATTTCCACACCGTAACTTCTCTGAGGAAGTTGCGGTCCTTGATCACTATTTTCCTAAGCTTCGTCCTCATAGAAAGGCATACATTATGGGTGGTTCCGATAAAACAAAGAAATGGCATGTTTATTCTGCTTCTTCACAAGTGAGTAGTCATTCAAATGCAGTGTATACTTTAGAAATGTGCATGACTGGTTTGGACAGGAAGAAGGCATCTGTCTTCTGCAAAACTCATACGACTTCAGCAGCTTTGATGACTGAGAATTCAGGTATTTGAAAGATTCTTCCCCAGTCATGGATATGTGATTTTGAGTTCGACCCTTGCGGTTACTCCATGATTTTGAGACTCTGAATTCACATCAACTGATTGAAAGGGTTCTGGCTTGTTTCAAACCGTCCGAGTTCTCCATATCAGTACATGTTAACGTGAATGGGGATGACCTTAGTCGCAGAATCCCATGCTCTGTGAATGGATACCGTTGCGGAAAAAGGTTCTTTGAACAGCTCGGTAACGGCGGTTCTGTCATTTACTACAGCTTTGTCGGTGCCGATATGTTTGTGACTCGTAAGTCAATTCAGAAATGGTGGTGCAGGTGGAATGAGGATGAGAAGGATAAGCAAACTGTTGGTGTGAGACCTGCCCTGCTCCATTTGAGTGCTCTATAGCTTTGAAATCAATCTGTTCCTGGAAAAGAGAATTGCAGTAAGTTGAAGCCTTAAAAAAGGAAGGACCAGAAGAATAATTTTATTATTTGCTTTTAATTTTTAAAAATTATTTGTGTGGTCTTTTGCCTTTAATTTTATTATTTCTCCCTCTGTGATTTCGAGATTGAGTGCTAAATGGGACTGTAGAATGCATTTTGCCATTGTTTGAGAGTTTGATTGATTACGTGGTTTTAGCTGAAAAAATATTATATTGATGTTTTTGTTTGTTTTTTTTCTTAATTTTTTTCTTAAAATTATTTAATTTTTATTTCGTACTAGTGATCAATCTTAAATTATAATATTCATTTATTTCTTGAAAAAAAAAATATGTTTTTAGTCTCTAGTATTGCAAGTTTGTTCTTTTACATATAAAACCTGGTGAAAAGAAACATTATATTATAAAATTTATGTCAATCAATAATTATATTTTGTCATTGGTATAAACTCATTTTTGTTTATAACTTGCAGAGTTATAATATCATTAAAATCTTATCTAAGAAGTAAAATATTTTATAAACAATTATTAATGTCTAACAAATAAAATATCAATTACTGGCACGAGCTGTCTAGCTCAGTGATTAGAGGAATGATTGTTGTCGTTCTTAGAGGTCATGGGTTTAGGCACCAATAATACTAACAAAGTGATTGAACGATTAATGTTTAATAATTGAGAGTATACTTTAGAACAGATATTACTGTAATCACTATTAGCTGATTCAAAAAAATCAGCAGTTAATAGGTAATCCAAGATATTTATTTCGCTCTATTCGACAACTAATCAGATTTTAAGTAATATATAGAAATTTGTTTTAATGGATAAGAACGGCGAGCGTAACGTATGAAGAAATTAAATTTATTTATTTTTTAAAAATTTAATTTCTTAAATAAACCGTCGCCATTTAAAAAAAATCTTATTTTTAGTAAGAAAACACATGTATCAATATATGTACAAGGTAATTTAATTAAAAATACATAATTTATTATATTAAATGATTTAAAATTTTAAAAATCAGATAAACATAAATCATAAAATAGATAACCGACATAAATAATACTAAAAAATTTCGGGTTTGGTGAATTTTAAAGGCTTTGTTAGGTAAGTAAAATTATGCATTAGGGTGTATATAAGTGGGTTTAAAGGCAATTTTTAAGAAATACACAGTCCAAAATCCTATCAAATATATTCCTCTCTTCACTACTCAGTACTCACTCCTACACTCGTCTTTCTTGCGTTCCAAGTTTCAGATATGGCGACCAAATAAATAAGGTAACTCCTGAACTTAACAAAAAGATTTGTACTTCAGTAATTAGATTTTGAGATTATCTGCGCTCTAAATCTTTCTTTCTATACTGGATTTTCTGTTTTACGATACCTCTGTAACTCTGTTTACTTTGCCGGAAAGGAGTCTTTTTCAAAGGTATATCAGTTTAGGAAGAAAGGGATTTTAGGGTTTTGTAACCCTGAATTGTTTTTGGTGTTTTCAGGGTTTTGCACAGTTTGCTTTACTTTAGTTGATGGGGGGTTTATGTTGTTTTGCTTTGGTCTCACTGTATCACTTAATTTTGATCCACAGATAATCAAATTGTTAATTGTAATGGAGACTTTTTTGAATAACCAATTAGTTTTTGTTTGTGATAATCTGAAATTAGATGAATGGATATCTGATACTTTGATAATATTCTCTGTGTAGAGTTCCGACTGGATTAAGGAGTCCTCCAACTTGGTTAGGTGCAAGTTGTGGGCCGGATTGTTTGTTCGATTGTTCCTAATACTTGACTTGGCGCAGAATGGATGATGACCCCTTCGTCTAATACTCCAAACATGCAGTTTAAAAGGTTATCTGAAGATGAAGCTAGATGTCCTTTAACTGGACAGAATCAGCCTTTTCATCTGGTGAACGATCAAGTTGCGACTCATGGTCATCTTCCTGTCAGTGGACAAAATCAATCTTTGTGTCCCATAAATGAGCAAGCTGTGAGTCATGGTCATCTTCCTCAGCTCCCTTCTGAAGAATCACAGCCAGGTTCGGAACGTCTGAAGATTTTAGATATCCAGAAGAAGGTTTTACTTGCTTATATATGGCATAAGAAGTCATTGATGTTTGCCCAGAAGGATGCTGTATTTTCATTCGTGAACTATATGCATTCAACAGTCTGTTGCCAGTATATCTGTAAATGCTTTGAGTTTTACTCAATTGCATCACATTATGATAGCTGTCATGATGCTAGATGTGATATTTGCGGTCCTGTTAGGTATAGTCCTATAGTCCATATATTCCGTCCTGTCTTAGAACATGTAAAAAGAGGCTATCCAAGAGTTTCGGGTAAAGGAGATTCTGGTCAGCCCATATGCAGTAGTTCAGAAGCCATGGAACCTTTGCCAAAGCGCTTGAAGCTGGAAAATCCTACTTTTAACTGCTTGACTTATAATGGTATGATTTATGCAATGGCTCCATTGATGGTTCAACCAAGTTTTATCCTGCTTCCATCCTTGATGCAGTCTCAAGGATGTCTTGAATCTTCTAATTCTGAGATTATGGAGGCCAACACTGAATTGCAGCCAAAGCTTCCAAGTTTTTCCAATCTTCCACCCTTGGTGCATTTTTCAGAATTTCCCGTATCTTCTAATTTTGAGTCTATGGAGATCAACACCGAATTGTTAGCAAAGGCTATAGAAGATTCTTCAAATGCTGAGGAGATGAGCAAGGATGTGGAAGAGAGTTTTCCATGTACTCCAAAGGCAGTCATCTCTGGATATAAAGTAGCAAAAACTGATGCTATTGGAAGTTATAAAGAAGAGGATATTGACTTCGTAAATGCTACTAAACAAAGAGGTGTGTCCTTGATAGAAAATTTCTCAGCACAACAAATAAAGGAGCACATATCTAGTCTTAGGAAGTGCATTGATCAGGTTTGTGTTTTCGTTGTTGTTTATTGTTTTTATTTTTCGTACCGTGTTGTCCTGATTAGTGGATATTCTACTTAAAATTGCTGTTAGAGTCATTAACTTGACTAAGTCTGTCGAATCATTTTTACAGTTACTGTTTTGTGCGTGTGTTAATATTGTTAGTGTATTTTATCTTCTGAAAGTTAGCTATTCATACTATATTATAATTGCATACATTGTTAATGAAGGTGTATTGACAGTCTTCTCTTATTAAAATAGGATCTTGGAAAGAAAGTAAAGGAAAACGGAGTAGTCAACATCGACAGTAAGGACTCATGCCAGTTGTGTGGAGCAACTAAGCTTTCACTTTCTCCTGCACCGATATATTGTTCATCATGTTGTGCTTGTATCAGACGGGGTGGAATGTATTACAGCATACCCAAAGTCATACCTGAAACAAATGGCATCAAACATTGTCTTTGTTCCATATGCTATAATGCATCTCGGTCTCAGGGTATCATGTCTTCTGGAATATCTGTTTCTAAGGCAAAACTGATTAAAATGAAGAATGACGATGAACCAGAAGAATGGGTAGGTTAATCAAGGGTATTTAATATTTTTTCATTGTCCTGAAATTTCAAACCAAAAGATTCACTTCTTCCTAATGTTGTTTTTTTGCGGTGGGTTCAGTGTGATAAATGTAAATGTTGGCAACACCAGATATGTGCTCTCTTCAATGAGAAAAATAATAAAAGAGGAAAAGATTTTGTTTGTCCAAAATGCTGCTTAAAAGAAATTGAAAATGGTGAACGGATGCCTTCGCTAGTCGGGACTCTTTTTGGTGCAAAAGATCTGCCTCGAACCATGCTCAGTGACCATTTAGAGCAAAGACTGTCTACATGTATTCAGAAAAACAGGGAAGAGAAGGCAAGGGTCGCAGGAATGAGCATTGATGAGGTAAAATGGGCAAAGTTTGGATGTAACATACTCATTTTTGTAGCAATATTCTTTGACCGCTACGACTTTTTCTTCACAACGTTATTTCTACTTAGTTTAGTGTTTTCATTGATGGTATAATGTTCTATTGGTCACCAGGTTCATGAAGTAGAAGGTCTTGTTGTAAGGGAGGTTTTATCTGTTCGAAAACTTGTAAAAGTGAATAAACAACTTTTAGATATACTACAGGATCAGAATTACCCTGCTGAATTTCCATACAAGTCGAAGGTAAGATATATTGGGAAATTATAGAATGCTTCGAAAGTAGTTTAGTAGTCCAAAATTGTAACATGGCTCTTTCGGGATCAATCTTTAGATTTATGTCATTTTCTCTAAACCATGAAAATTGATTTTCTATTTTCAGGTTATTCTTTTGTTTCAGAATATTGAAGGGGCAGATGTATGCCTTTTTGTCATGTATGTCCAAGAGTTTGGTGCAGAATGTGGCCGACCAAACCAACGCAGCGTTTATATCTCGTATCTTGACTCTGTTAAGTATTTTAGGCCTGAAACAGAAACTGCTACTAGTAGAGAAGCTCTTCGAACCGTTGTTTATCATGACTTATTGGTATATCATATAATTCCTACTCCAATTATTACATGTTTTCAAAGATTAAGTTGTTATAGTTGGATCACTGGGGTCGTTTCTTGTTTTCCTGTTATGTTTCTGTTTTTAGGTTGGATACCTTGAATACTGCAAGAAACGAGGATTTACAACCTGTTACATATGGGCTTGTCCACCAAGGAAAGGAGAAGATTATATCCTGTATTGCCACCCAGAGGATCAGAAAATACCAAAGCCGGATAAGCTGCGACAGTGGTATCTCTCTTCCTCTCTTACACACACTTATGTCTCCGTGCATTCTGCGTTGTGTCAGTTTGTATATGTATCCTTGTTTGAATATACATCTTGACTAGCAGCATTTTTGCAAGTACAGGCATAAGAACATGCTACAGAAGGCTACTAAAGCTGGCATAGTGGTTGATTTAACAAACTTATATGATCAATTTTTTACCACTGGGAAATACAACACCAAGGTGACAGCAGCTCATTTGCCATGTTTTGACGGTGACTATTGGTCTGGTGCTGCCGAAGATATGATAGAACATATTGAGAAAGCAAGTGGAGAAGACTCAAAAAATACGAGCATGAAAACTGTGTCAAGGAGAACATTGCAAAACATGGGACACACAAATCCATCTGCTCTTGCCATTAAGGATATTCTACTGATGCAGAAGGTAAAAATTTTCAAACCATACTATTTTAAATCTGTTTAATCTTGCTTTCTATTGATTCTTTTTATTGAAAGTATAATGATCACTAAGTATTTTATTTTATTTCTTTCTGCTTTGATAGCTGGGCCAAAATATTTTATCTATGAAGGAGGATTTCATCATTGCTCACCTGCAGTTTGTATGCATATGCTGCCATAGAGCCATATTAGACGGATGTCGATGGTCTTGCGATCTGTGCAAAAGCTTTCAGCTTTGTGGAAGGTAACTTGTCAGTGTTTATTCATTTTTCTCGTCTTCTGGTTGGCAGCACTATGTTTCCTCCTCGGAGCTTTAATCATCCCGGTCATGTCGTCTTTCAGGTGCCATGATACAAAACAAAGTACCTACAAGGATTCCACCCACACATTATGGAATGGGGAAAAACATCCACTCTGTAGGGTAATGTTCTTAGCTCCCGCGGTTCTAACAATTCGTTGCCTTTATCACGAAGAGGTTGGAGTATTTATGCATATCTATCTTTTTTTCAGATAATGGTGGACGACATTCCTTCTGATACTGATGATAAAGATGTATGCATAGATAATGATCTATTTGAAAATAGGTACAAGTTTCTGATGTTCTGTCAGAAGAACAACTATCAGTTCGACACACTTCGTCGGGCCAAGCATTCCTCGATGATGATCCTATATTACCTTCACAATCCAGAGGCGTTGCTTGCTATAACTAACTGCTGCATTTGTAATAAGGATGCACCAATAGACCAGTGCTGGCATTGTGAGACCTGTTCAGAATTTTTTGTTTGTGACACATGCTATCAGAGAGATGGTTCTTCCTTGCACATCCATAAGTTGACTTCACATTCTTCTGCCATTGATTCTTCAACTGAGAATAGGAAACCTACGAAGGAGAATAACGTATTGGTAAGACGATATTGTCCATTTTTAAAACATTCCATTGACGTGAATGGTTATTAACTTGGAATGTTATCTGATTGAACAGAAAATGCTGGAAGTGTTGCTGCATGCCGCTCGATGTCTCACTCGCTGCTCCGACCCCCTTTGTCATCTCATGAAAAGGCTATTCTTTCATTCAAAGAAGTGCACTGTTAGGATTGCTGGAGGGTGTAGGAACTGTAAGAAGGTATGGCTCATACTGAGACTGCACTCGAGAAATTGCCGAGAATCGGACTGCGACTTACCACGGTGCAGGTATGACACAACTATATACACAACCTTTCTTCTAAAGCATCTCATCAGTTTAAAAAAATCCAAAACTCTTTTCCCAGAAAATTGATACCCTTTTTTGTTTAAATGCATTAGGGACTTAAAGCAGCATGCAAAATCTTTAGTACAGAGGGATGCAACATTTTGAAGAACCTGGGAATAAAGCTGTCTGAATGCAAACAAACACATTCTGGGGATGCTAAACTGATGAGAGAAATACTAAATGATTCCTTTGTGCAGATTTTTAGATGTTTGTTGTTCGTATTTAAAAATATTTGATTCATTGATAGTGTACAAATTTGTATACTATCAATGAATGATGAGATTTTAGTAATTTAAAACTTTTGTTGGTGGTTAAAAATTTTAGTAATTTTGTTTTATATTTAAAAGTACTTTTTATCAGTTTATATATTAACTTTTAGTTTATGAGTCGTTTTCTGAATAGATTTAGCAGATATTATTTAAAAATTTAAAAATTAAGTTCTCTTTTTTCATTGAAATATTTAGCTCAATTAAATCATTAATATTAAAGTTAATTGTATTATACATTTCTAAATTAAGACCTTCATTTTTAATTAGTCTTCAAATTTTTAAGTATTTTAATTTTATGCATAAATTATAATTTTTTTAAGGATAAAAATCATCTGTTTCTTTATGGTGCATTCTTTTATTCTTCCTTTAAATTTTTTTAAAAAATTAAAATTTTAATTTAACCCTATTTTCTATATCCTACACCCTAAAAATACACTATACTCTTAATTCCTTAAATTCTAACCACAACCTCTAACATTGATCCCTAAAATCTAAACCTTAAATCCTCTAATTTGAAATGGAGGCATGAAAACATGATTTTCACCCTTTTTAAATCAATTTTCAAACTTTTGAATTTTTCAATTTTATGCTTAAATTATCCCTTATATTATGGATGACAATGGATCGGACTTGGATCGAATATTATAAAGTTCAAGTCCAATCAAATTAATAATCGAACTTTTTAAAAAAATCTAACTCGAATCCAAATCCATTTACATAAATCCAAATCTAATCCAATAAAATATCTAAAATCAATATCCAAATCCAATTAATTTTTAAAGTAACAACTTAAACAAATTTTTTAAATGATTTTTTTATCATACAAACATTTTAAAATTTATAGCACAAACAAATCTTAATAAATATTACAATCCAATATAAAACATATTAAAGTAACAACTCAAACTTTTCAAATCTAAATTTTTTTAAATATTTTTATTCAGGTTTATATATGGATCAAATTCATATCAGATATGAATTCAGATTGAACGATGAGAATATCCATATCCGGTCCATCTCCTATTAGGACTCAGACTTTCTTTAGATTCAGATTCAAATTTTTTTAATTGAATTCTGATCGAATTTTTTTCTTCAGATCGGATTTGATCAAATTCGGATTATATTGTCATCTTTACTTTTTACCGACTCGTATTATTCCATAATATATATTATTGTTTATATAATAAATAATAATTTTTTAATGATTTTATTAATATAAAATATGATTAGTACATATTAACAATTCGAATATAAAACTAGAATGTTTAAAAATTTAAAACTAATTTAAATAAAAATTATAATTTAAAAATAATATTAAAATATTCTAATATTTAAAATTATAATTTAAAAATAATATTAAAATATTCTAATATTTTAAATAAATTAACTAAAAATTTTAAAATGGAATGAAAAAAAAATTAGGTAAATTTAAAAGTTACCAAATATAATATTTTCTTTCCGTAAATTACCAAATACAAGAATTGATATTATATTTTAATATTATCGCGAGTATTCAATGTATTAACAAATTAATTTACTAATATTTAATATTAATAATGTTTAATACTCATATTCATCGAATGCGGTAGAATTTTCTTATACAATGTATGTACATTGTCTTCATATGGACATATTCCGTTACTTTAGCCTGTTATTACCCAATATACACAAAGACAGCTTGGCAAAGTTGAAAATTGAAAACTATTTTCTGTACAAATAAATACTATTATTTTTATTTATTTAAAAATAAAACGGACTATTTTCCTTATTTTACTGCTTTGACGGCCCAATCATGGTTGCACCGTCATTCAATACACCTAATAACACGAGAAATTACTATATAGATCGGTTTTATATGTCATCAATGATCTCTAATCATTAAAAATTATTTAATTAATTATATATTTTTTATATTATTTTTTAAAAATAGATCTTTAATTTTTTTATTATCATATAAACAGGTTGTATGTTATTATATAGAGATTAATTAAAAAATAATATAAAAAATATAAAATTAATTGATTAATTTTTAATGGTTAAGGAACATGAATGATATGGTAAAACCGATGATAAAATAATTTATCCAATAACGCACGTGCCAAATTTCACCGTCCACCAACTCTCCTACTTTTCCTCCTCCCTATATAATTCTACTCCCACAGTCACTTTTTTCCCATCAAAACCCTCCACCTTCTGTCTCCCCAAACACACTCAGTTAAGCAAAGAGCTATCAAGAATCAATGGCGGCAACAAGCTCTGCTCTAACATCTGCCATTTCTTCTGGGATTGTAGGGAAACCCAGATCAACTTCAACCACACTTTCATTGTTGCCTGCTTCATCCATCAAACTCATCAAGAACCCATCTCTAACTCAAAGGAACAAGCTTTTCACGTCAAACCTCAGCACTTTCTCGGCTCCCAAACAGGCTTTCACTTGTAAGAGTCAGGCGGTTTCATCTGAGAACTCAACTCCAGGTAATCTATTTCCCTTTTATTCCCCGTTTTTTCTACTTTCATATCTTCAAATCCATTCGTCTAATCGTATGCGAATCTTTTTTCCGTGTTTTGTTTGGTTGCAGAGAAAGTTCAAGAAATGTATATTTATGAGATGAATGAGAGAGATCGTGGGAGTCCGGCTTATCTTCGTTTAAGCCAGAAAACTGTCAACTCGCTTGGCGATCTCGTCCCTTTTAGCAACAAAGTAAGCTAGCTGCATCGTTTGTTTCTTGGGAAAAAGAATCCAATAAGTGTCTAATTCTTCCCAGAGTCCCTATACTCTTTGAATGTTTACAATTTAGTCCTATTTATATCTAATTTTGGAATATGTATAAAATTTCAGCTCTATAGGGGCGACTTGGAGAAACGTATAGGAATCACGGCTGGTATCTGCATTTTGATCGAGCACAAACATGAAAAGAATGGTGACCGGTACGAGGCTATCTACAGCTTCTACTTCGGCAGCTACGGTCACATGACTGTGCAGGGACCGTACTTGACCTATGAGGACACGTATCTGTCTATTACCGGTGGTTCAGGCATTTTTGAAGGTGTCTCCGGTCAGGTTAAGCTTCAACAGATTGTTTACCCCTTCAAGATTTTCTACACCTTTTATTTGAAGGGGATTGGTGAACTCCCGGCTGATCTGGTTTGCAAGCCGGTTGCGCCACACCCTAGTAATGAAGCCGTTCCTGCTGCCAAGGCTTGTGAGCCGCATGCAGTCATTGAAAATTTCACTAATTAAATCAGTTCAATGGTTGTGATTTCATGACTTGCAATGTCTTTTACTATGGTTTTTGAATAATAAAATTTATGGTTCGATGCTTCAAATCGTATTCTCGCGCACCCAAACTAGAGGAATTACGATCTAATAACAATCAAAATCAAAGTTAGGATACAAGATTAGGGTAATATATAAATAACAGTAGGGGATAAAATTAAAATAAACAAAATAAATATATATTTAAACCAAGTTATCTCATATATTTATATTAATTCTATTTTTTTATTTTTTTAATTAGTATTACAATAGTATTTATTTTAGTGAATACTTTCAACAACTAAGTATGATCACTCAATTATAAAAACAATCATTGCTCTAACTACTGAGACTATCGTGCACTTTAAAATTTTCATATGTTCTCTTAATATAAATACTTTGAATAATATCATTAGTTTAATCTTAAAATAAAATATGAATTTAAATACTTTTTATTTTTAAAAATAATTACCAATTATATTTTACTAAGTTTTAATAAAATCTTATTTTGAACTTATATTTTTCGTGTTATACCATATCTCATATATAAATAAATTTAATATTTATGTTAATTATTTAAATATATTAATTTAATATATTAATTATATTAAAATTTTGTTATATATTTTTCTAATATCTACATAGTGAAACTGAAATAGTTATATGTATCTTCATATAAATAATTCTAATAATATATGTAGCTTGTTTAAAGGTAAATATATTTTAAAAATATTATAGGTCAAATTATTTTTAGATAAGATCATATTTTCTTAATCAATCAATTAATCTTGTATTTTGGGAATTATGTTCTCAAATTAATTAATTTGAGTTTCAACATCCTTCTTCTAAGGAATAATTTCCTTATATCAACTTTGCTTTTAAACAAAATTGAATTGTTCTATCATGAAGGTAATAAAATTACCTTCAAACAATTGATCGTCATATCAATTATTATGACAAAATTTATCATAGTATTGATTTTATTTGAAAATATAATCCAAAGACTTATTCCGTATCTCATAAAATTGAAGTAGTTTCTCATAAAATTTAGCTTCTTGAGATATACCGTCTACTTTGCGACTTGAAATCATTTTTGACTTTCCATATATTTGTTCTAGCAATATTTTCATAGTAATATTTGTTTAGCAAAATATGGTAACCATATTTACCTCATTCTCTCTAGAATTTTCTTTTTGATCAAGTTTATCATGATCAAATTTACAACATCTTTGTTGTCACATTTTGAATTCTTCCACATGAATTTACTGAATGTGTCACATAGTCACAATCAAAATATTATAAATTTGTTAAACATCAGAAATTTAGTCAAAGACTAAAAATCAGAAACAAAATTATAATTTCCAACTTTTGTTACACAGTAGGATTTTAGTAAACTAAAATCCTAAAATAAAAGTTCTCACGGTTTTAATAGAAAGAATAATAATAAATAGTGCACTAGGTAGGTAACTTATGATAAGAGAGGTGGTGCATTAGGCACACTTAAGAACCAAGTCTTTTCAAAGAATCAATCCTAGACATGCACTTTCAAATTTTCTTTCAATCACCCGTTTATGGAAGTTCTTGAAATCATTCAAGTTTGAGTGATCAGTTAAGTCACTGTCTTTGATTCATTATCATTTAGAATCAATCACTAAGAATTTCTTAGCACCAACACCTTTCATTTACGGTCCAATGACCCTCATAATTCTTAAGTCAATTTTAAACACTGTGTATTTCATAACATACATCAGAATAGACTTTAAGAATTTTAACATAGAAAATAACTTTCTTTTATGCTTTGATTTGAGACCTTGGTCGAATCAACATTGTAGAATTAGTAACAATGTTACTTCTATTAACAAATTTTGTTAAAACAGATTTGTTCACTTTGTTTGAAAATGAGATCAAGTAAATCCGTTATAACAGCAGGAATTAAATTCCTGAAAACATATTTATTTATTGTATCTTAATTTCCAACATTCACATGAAATAAATTCACTGATTTATTTCCATGTTAGAATCATGAAAGACTTTCAAATAAATCTAGTAATAAGATTTTTACGAAAAATAAATTTGTGATTTATTTTCCTTTCAAAAATTAGAATCAACGCAAGATTCTCTCAAAGAAATAAATTCATTGATTTATTTCTCTTATATCTTCATTTTAAAATATTGGGATTAAAAATCCAAACCAAAACAACTTAATTCTTCAAAAAGAATTAGTCTTTTTAAATTTCTTTGATTATTGTTTGGAAGATCAAATAAATCTGTTAAAACGGTAGAAAATAATTCTCAAAACAAATTATTTACGAGATTTTTGTTTCCAAAACAATTAAGAAATTCCATGTTTACACTTTTTCAAGGAAAATTATTATTTAAAAATAATAATCCAAAGTGTTTCCAAACACAAATAATAATTATCTCAATAATTATTATTTCATATAAAAGGATATTCATTTTTATGTCATATAACATTAAGGTCAATATTATTTTAAAATAAATAAATTGCTTTAAACATAATAATATCAAAATATTATTATCAAATTAATATCATAATTTATGATATTAAAATTAACATATTAAATACACACATGTATTTATAAATCATTAAGAAATATTATCTTAATGAAATATTCATTTATATGGTATTACCACAAAATACCATAAATTAATTTAAAGAATCCGTGATTACCTTAAACTTAAATATATGGTTTTAATATTATCATATTTCATATCAAATTAAGCAATTTTAATCATATATTGAATAAATGTTTTATTTGATCAATAGATAATATTGTCTAAAACCAAACCTTTATTTCCAGAAATAAGGTTTTATCAATACATGCAATCATGTATTCACATAAGGTAAAAATTAAATTTACCATATCCATTGTTTCTCTTTTAATAAAGGAAACAAACCCGGAATTAATTATAATTCCAATAAATCAAAAATTAAATTTTCGTTTATTCGATTTTGATATTTCATAAAATCCGTAACCTCGGTTACTTTTTATGACAATTTCTGTTGAACAGATTTGTCCCACTTTTGAGATTCATTAGCAAACCCGTTTAAAAACGGCAAGATAATTCTTGAAACAAATTGTTTGCTTTCTCATTTTTTATTCCGAAGAATAAATTCACCATTCTCGATTTAATCGTTCGAATATCTTGTTCGTCGCTATAAAATTTCTCAATAGAAATTATTAGTACGAAATAAAATATTATACATTATTTCTGAAATAATAATTATTAATAAATAATTATTAAGAAAATCAACCCAAAACAAAATGCCTTAAATAGACATTTACCATGTTTCATAATTAAATGTAGTTGGCCGAAATCATGGGAATACACCTTGATCTCCATGTTTGTTGCCATAAATGGTTAAACTCATATAACAAACGGTTGAAATTAAAGGCATAGTTACCTTTGTAATTGAGACTTGAAGGAGTAAAAACAAAGGCAGCCATAGCCAATGCAAACGCGTGATCAAACAGAATTCTCCGGGTACAAATTTGGCCCGCTTTTCATACCGATTTTCAAAGGTAATTTGAGAATAATAAATCCCAAGAAATCGATTTCCAACACCATTTTTCAATAAGTTGAAACTTATGCATATATGTCGAATAAAACTTCGATCACAATAATTTGTTCGCCTTGGATTTAACCAAAAGATCTGTCTTAAGATTGTTGGATAATAGATGGTTAATCCAAGAATATAATAATAAAATAAAAGAATCTAAATTATTATTATTTAAACGAACAGTAAAAACAAAAACCATAATAAATAAGTTTCGATCAAACCGAGTTTGCTTTTGATAAATCGAAATCATGTTGAGGCCTGCACAATTGCAGTTTCCTTAAGACAGATTTTCTGCCACTCCGATGATGCTGAGTTTGTTGGTAGTCTGTCTCCCAAGATACAACAACAAGAAGAACTCCGAACAATAGCACTTCTGTCGAGTTCTCGAACTGTTCTTGCCTTCGCCAGTCACCAAAATAAAAAGCAGGAGAGAACATATTTTGAGAGATGTGAGATATTTTTGATATATTTAAAATTGAGAAATCAACCTCATATTTATAGTGAAAATTAGGGCAACAATGACCAAACTTTCCCGAATTAAGATCCAAAAAATCCGGGATTAATTGTCAATTATCCGGTATTTAATTCAAATTAAATACCATAATTAACAATTACTTCTCTAATTATCCAGAGCAATCAACTGCTAATTAATTCAAATTTAATTCTGAATTAAAACTCTTTTCTGGATATTTAAAAAAAAAATAAATTAAGGAAATATTATTCACAACGGGTAAAATATCCGCAAGCCCAAAAAAGGCATGACCAGTCTAGACATTTACATCACCCACGTCGTGCACCTCAACCAAAAATTAAATCATTCAATAATAATTATGTGGGTAAGTGTATATAAACACTTCCCACTTCATTTATCTCATCAATATGGGATAATAAGGCTTCTCATTCCTTACTTTATTCCAACCTTCTTACTTTGAGCATCAATTTCTCATTCATCACTCAACAATATTGAGCATATGAGCTACCGTTGTAAAGATCTCACGGAGTAGAATAGGAATCAATAATTTCTTTATTCGAATCCTTATCTTTACACTTCTAAAAAATGCTTCAAAGGTGGTCATTTGCTCACTATTTTCCAACATCTTCATATAAATAATTCTAATAATATATGAGAATTTTAGCTTGTTTAAAGGTAAATATATTTTAAAAATATTATAGGTCAAATTATTTTTAGATAAGATCATATTCTCTTGATCAATCAATTAATCTTGTATTTTGGGAATTATGTTCTCAAATATAATCGTATATTTTCATCTAAACGTATTTTTATATTTAATAAATTTAAGTTTTAAAATTGTATAATTTTAAATTTTAGATATATGATTAAAATTTAAAGGTTATAAATTATGTTCTTCAAACTCAAATTATCTAAAAAAAATATTATTTATTATTAAAATTATTTAATAAATTATTAGACGGTATAATTTAAATAAAATATTTGTATAAAAAATAGATAACCTTTAGAAAATCAAAACCTTTTCCGTCCAAATAAAAAAAAAAATGTTTATTGAAATTCAAATCACGTGTATTGTACACTAATATAAAACGCAACGCAGTATTTTTCTTTTGACCATCCACATTCCTCGGTCAAAGGTTGCTCCTTCACACGATACACCAAAAAAAGCCACGTGTCAAAATTCACCGTCCACCAACACTTCTACTACTCCTTTCTATAAATATGGTCCAACTTTCCATCATTTTTCTTATCAAATTCCTCCACTTTCTTTCTCCCCAAACACACTCGGTAGAGAGAATCAGCGACATATCAAGAACCAATGGCATTGGCAGCCTCAAGCTCTGCTCTAAGCTCTACCATTTCTTCTGGGATAATTGGGAAACCCAGATCAAATTCAACCACACTTTCCTTGTTGCCTGCTTCATCTATCAAACTCATCAAAAAACCATCCTTAACTCGAAGTCACAAGCTTTCCACATCAAACTGCAGCATTTTCTCAGTTTCCAAACAAGCTTTCACTTGCAGAAGACAGGCTGTTTCATCTGATAACTCAACTCCAGGTAATAATCTCCCTTCTTTTCCCGGTTTTGATTGAAACCCATCAGTTTTATACTTTCATATTTTTCAATTTCACTCGTCTCCTTCGGTTGATCTTTTCTCTGGGTTTTGTTTGGTTATAGAGAAAGTTCAAGAATTGCATGTTTATGAGATGAATGAAAGAGATCGTGGGAGTCCAGCTTATCTTCGTTTAAGCCAGAAATCTGTCAACTCACTTGGCGATCTGGTTCCTTTTAGCAACAAAGTAAGCTAGCTAGCTGCATCGGTTGTTTCTCTTTCAATATTTACAATTTAATCCTATTTATATCTAATTTTGGAATGTGTATAAAACTTCAGATCTATAAGGGAGACTTGGAGAAACGTATCGGAATCACGTCTGGTATCTGCATTTTAATCGAGAACAAACCGGAAATGAAAGGTGACCGGTACGAGGCCATCTTCAGCTTCTACTTCGGCAGCTACGGTCACATCGCTGTGCAGGGACCTTACTTGACCTATGAAGACACGTATCTTGCTATTACCGGTGGTTCAGGCATTTTTGAAGGTGTCACCGGTCAGGTTAAGCTTCATCAGATTGTTTTCCCGTTCAAGATTTTCTACACCTTTTATTTGAAGGGGATTGGTGAACTCCCGGCTGATCTGATTTGCAATCCGGTTGAGCCACACCCTGGTGTTGCAGCCGTTCCATCTGCCAAGGCTTGTGAGCCACATGCAGCCATTGCCAATTTCACTAATTAAATCATTTTATTGTTATAATTTTAATTAAATTATAATTCCAATGGGATGTAGCTATTTTTTTCTCCAGTATTTTGTTGTATAAGAAAGTAAAGAAGTGACTGTGTTGTCGTTTTAACCTTTTTGTGTGTAATGGGATGAATTTTGTCTCTTAGCCTTCGGAGTGCATTTAGAAGGAGAGATTATTAGACGAAATATGTTGATCTCGTCTAAATAATTAAGATCGTTGATTTTTAAATAATTATATAATAATTACTCACCCATTAAATTCATATAAGAAATAGGTGATGATTTACTTAGAAAAAAAATAAGATCAACGATCCTGATTAATTGGGGCTATGAATAACGTGGTGAACAAGATTCACTTAATAATTTTTTATTTAGAAGGAGAGATTATTAAGTGAATCGTGTTCACCACATCATCTATAGTTCAATCATTAGATTTCTTAGATATTCCTTTTTTATGTTGCAGGTTTAGGGTAGTGGTGCAGGTTTTGGTGTGTATTCAAACTGTCGTATCAAGTCATAAATACATTCATACTTGGAAAAATATTAAACAACGACTAAAAATAATTATACCGTTTTTAATAAAAATTATAGGATTTTTTATACCATTTTTAATATATATTAAAAATTTTACATTTTTTTAAAAAATTTAATATACGTTATAAAATATGTACAATTTTTTAATTTTTTATAAAAAATAATACAAATATTTTTTAAGATCGTTGTATTATTAAATAATAAAAAAATTGAATACTTAGTACGCAAAATATATATATGTACTATTAAAGCGTGAAAATTTTAAGTCATTTAATAAATAAAAACATGAAGAAAACAAATCTTCAAATACTAATTTGATTATTTTTATTAAGATTTTGACATTTAATTAATTCTTTTATTAAGATTTTGACATTTAATTAAATTTTTATTAATATTTTGACTATAAATGAGTGTTTTTGTGATAAACAAGAGTAGTTTTTGAATTGTTTTTCCACAAATATCTTAATTGGGAAAAAGAAAAGTGAGAGATCAGAGAAATAAAGGGTTAGAGATAAGAACAAAGCAAATAGACAAACTAAGAAAAAAAATTGTAGCATATCTCACGCTTTCCATTCAAACCCTAAAATCTGAACATTTTCCGAGAAAATCTTCCTTCATGAACAATCTTTGATTAAAAAAGGGGAAAATCAGTTCCATTCGCCACTAAAGAAATCATTTCCAACCAATGGACCCTCGCCGTTCAGCTAGAACAGTCAGCGACCCCAAGGTCCGTCAGGTTGGGTTCTTTACTCCGGCGGCGCCATCCGAACGTACCTGCTCAGATCCTCCACGTCAGCAAGATCCGATCCAACCTCAACCTTCATCTTCCACTCAGGTTAACGATCACTCCCCCTCCGGAGACTCACTCTCCCCAGTTATGATCCCTCCGCCGCCACATCACCATTCCGACACATTACTCCGTACGGTTCTACAAGTTACCTCCCCTAAGACGGCGTTCTCGTATTCCGCCAAAACGGTAACTATTCCAGCTGAAAACGATGACTTGCCCTCGTCCTTATCGCCTAGTCGTAAGGTTGTTACCGTGAGATCGCCGTCCTCCTATCCGGGCGTCAGGGCGAGTAGTGTACCCGCGACTGAGCTTACGACTGTGTCGGTGGTTAATTTGCCTCTGGGAATATCTGGTAAGTGGTAAACCATTATTCTCGATTTGTTTCGTTACTTTTCTTAGTTAAAAAAATATGAAGGGATTGTTATACATTTTAATAACATAATCATATTGAAAACTGATTCATATGTAATGTAATGTAATGTAATGCATGTGTTTCTTTCTCACAATGCTGTGTTAGCACGGTTGCATATATTTTTTTTTTTGGGGAAATAGCTTCATTCTAGCTGGGAAACTATTTCCATTGCCCAGCTCTGAATCTTTCTATGTATTGTTGGACGTGTTAGAGTCTTGCTTTTTCATTCTAAAGAATTGTGAAATTGAAGCATTTCCAAGCTGAAAGGGATAAATTGATTGCAGAAAAGGCTGCTGGAGCGTCAGTTGAAGTACAAAATGATCGACCTGTTGGTTCAAAGTCACTGAAAGAGAAAACCTCTAAAGCCGAAAGACGTGCCCTGCAGGAAGCTCAACGAGCTGCTAAGGCTGCTGCAAAAGGTACACACTGGTACTGAATTTTCCTTTACACACTTATATTACTTGGACTCTGGTGTAATTGTCGATTGCGGGTTTGTGCCTCACATGTGTATATTCATTTTTTCCTGAGTTTATGTATTTGGAGGATCATATCCTAGTACCCATGTTTGAAAATGTTTCAGACACAACATGTGTGCTTCAAGAAAAAATGTAGAGTTGAAGCAACAGTTATTAGCTTTGTTTAAATGATTTCTTGCTTGTGAACCATGCTGGCATTTCCACTGCATGGCTTTATCGTGTGTTTCACCTTTTTGAAAATCCTTAATAACTCTGTATCTATTGATCACAATGTACTATTAGCTGAAGGGACTAAGGCATCAAGTGCTGCAACTAAGGTGGTAACCTCAGCAAATACAAAACCAAGTAAAGCAGCAAAACCGTCTTCACAAAAGAATGATGGTTCTCAATTTGCAGCTTCTGAGAAGAAGGTAGGTGATCGTGCACCTGAAAAAGATAGGAAGAAAGATGCTCCCCATCCTCGAATGCAATATGACGATACAAGCCGAGTAGAGAAAGCTAAAAAGCGTGCTGTTGTGAAACAAACTGAAGTTAGGAATAGAGTGGAGCTGTTCAGGCATTTGCCTCAGTACGAACATGGAACTCAGCTCCCTGATTTGGAGACCAAGTTTTTTGAACTTGATCCAATGCACCCTGCTGTCTACAAGGTATTCCTTCCAACTTGACTTGCTCATTTGGACATTGAAAACAGTTCACATGCACTCACACATTTATACATGCATAAATGAAATATATCCACATCTATGCATATGTATAATGTATATGACTGGTAATATATGTTTTATCTCCATAGCAGATTTAAATTGTTGATACCTGTCCATTTAGGATACATTCAAAAGATAAATTGTTTAATTATTGAACAGACACGTTGGCAATCATACATTGAATCTAAAATTTCCACCATGATATATAGAATAGTAATACTTAATTATCATGGATTGCGTCATACCTTAAAATAATATGTTCTTGGCAAATAATGCTTGACTGTTTTTTACGTGAGCATCTCTTATGTTTTTTTATTAGTAGATCAGCTACAGTTGATCAATGGGTCAAAGAGATGGCAGTATCAATGAACTTCTGTTTCATTCAGGCTTTTGTTGCTTTGTCAGGTTGGATTGCAGTATTTATCTGGGGATATAGGGGGTGGCAATGCACGTTGCATCGCAATGTTTCAAGCATTTAAAGAGGCTATCAAGGATTACTCGACTCCAGAAAAAACTCTAATTAGAGACCTAACTGCAAGAATAAGTAGTTATGTTTCTTTCTTGATTGAATGTAGGCCACTCTCAATTAGTATGGGCAATGCAATCAAGTTTCTAAAGAATCGAATTGCAAAGTTACCATTGGTTCTGTCTGAATCAGAAGCAAAAGCTACACTTATGTCGGATATTGATCGTTTCATAAATGAAAAGATCATCCTGGCCGAGAAGGTGATAGTTAAACATGCTGTTACGAAGATTCGAGATGGGGACGTTCTTCTCACATATGGTGCATCCTCAGCAGTTGAGATGATTTTATTGCATGCACATGAACTTGGCAAACAATTCCGTGTCGTAGTGGTTGACTCTCGCCCGAAACTTGAAGGGCAACTCTTGCTACGTAGGTTGGTGAGGAAGGGCCTTAGCTGTACATACACTCATGTAAATGCTGTTTCTTGTATCATGCAAGAGGTTACTTGTGTATTTCTGGGTGCTTCATCAGTCTTGTCTAATGGAACAGTTTACTCAAGAGTTGGGACTGCTTGTGTTGCTATGGTTGCTCACGCATTCCATGTACCAGTATTAGTGTGTTGTGAAGCATATAAATTTCACGAAAGGGTGCAGCTTGATTCAATATGTTTTAACGAGCTTGGTAGGCATTTCTAGAAATAGACTTTGTAGTCGACTTCTGCTAAATCTACACTTGATTTTTCATTTTGATCACATAAATGGATGTGGCTTAGGTATCTGTTCCGCCTGTTGCAGGTAACCCGGATGCCATTTCAAAAGTTTGTGGAAGAGAGGATATAAACTACTTAAATGGTTTCGTCAATCGAGAAAATCTGCAGCTTCTGAATTTAGTGTAAGTGTTTATGATTTGACGGATGTAGAACTAAGTCTATCTTTTCAAAGATGATGATTACGAACTTTTTCGTTGACAGTTATGATGCAACGCCATCGGATTACGTCTCCATGATAATCACAGATTATGGCATGGTAAGTTATGTTTTTATAATGCTTCTTTTAGTTCGAAAAGCTACATATTTGGATTAAGACTGTTAATGAAAACTTAGTAGGGTAACATTTATTTAGAAGCACGGAATATGCTTGAAGTCGGGTTATTTTTGTTTCTCAGTCTTGATTATTTATGTCTGGGATTTAAATAGCAGCTGCTTTCCTTGTTTTAGATTCCGCCTACAAGTGTGCCTGTGATTGTGAGAGAATATAGAAGAGAACACTTGTGGTCGTAAATGTTTTGCAGAGGATTCTCAACAATTTTGCTCGTGTTGTAGATCATCATTTTGGTCAATTGCAACAGAACAATACGGAGAGAAATTTTGTCGCATCGTCTTTTTGTTTTTCCTGGAATAAGGCTATTGGCTATGGTTTCCGGTGTTGTTTTTCATTTATGTTTTCTCTTAAACTGACTCAGTGAAGAGTGCGATCCGTTCGCCTCTCCGGGCAGAGTTGATCTGATCTCAGATGTTGTAGTAACTTTCAGTCTGTTAATTTTGCTCCATCCAGGTATCAAAGGATGATTTAGTTAGAAATTTGACGAATTTTCTTGCAGTAGGACTTGATATTAATTTGCTACGCAAGAATACCTGGAACGTGATCCTCATAGACAATAATTATTTTTTCTTTCTTTTTTACTAATATTCAGGCAAAGGGTATATATTTGCTCTGCAATTAAAGTAAAAATAAAACACTAACAATGAATGTAAGCTTTACCTAGTTTGCAAATTTAGGAAATTAAATTATTATATATGCAAAAACAATAAAATGATCCTAAAATATAAAATGGTTGAAGATGTAGGATGTTACGGTTTTGGATGCAGGATCGGGCAAGTTAGGGTTGAAATTGAAGGAAGTTAGGGATTATGGATTTAGCACACGATAGGAATTGAGGATTAAGATAGCCCTGAGGAACACGATATCGTTTGGAGCAGAAAAGGGGTCAAAGTCAATTGTTGGGTCGGAATTTATAGCGGACTCAGAGCAGCCTAAGAACGAGAGCCCATGAAGGAAATTAGTAAAAAAGAAATGATTTTTATGAGTTAGTTATGCTAGCTGTAAACAAATAATTAGAAAAACGATTCCTTTTTAAGGATTATACTGTGCTGTGCACAAGAATTATCTGAGAAATGAATTTTCAAGTTTTTCTCTTTTGAAATCCAATCTTCTCTTCTGAAATCTTTTTCTTTACAAAATTCTAAAGAACATTACATATTGATATCAGAGCCTTGTTTTAAGATCCATCCACATTGGGAAAAGCTAAGAAATCGAAAAATGAGTGAAAATATGAAAATAGCTGCTCTGCAACGGCAAATGGAAGAAATAAAGGCTGACAAAAACACTATGTAATAAAGAATAAACTCGATCGATACCAAAATTGAGGAAGTACAAGCAGATCTTAGGAACATTTTTGCTGTAGTGACAAGAGCAGTAGAGAATTCAGAGCAGAGAAAACCTGAAGCAAGCAGACAACTAGAGAGTAGTATTCAACTGAAGAATGAATGTAAGAAGTCAGTGCAAGTAACCTTTATTGACGAAAAGGAAAGATACTCGATGGAATTGGATGAACCTGGGTGGTTAGCATCTAAGCTTCAGTTTACATCACCTCATAATGATTCATGGAAGATGGGCTGAAAAGGGGAGATTTTTTACTTCAGGAAACACCAAAGGAGGAAAAAGAACATAATGACAGCTTGTGGAACTCTCTCAACCTGAAACCCAAGATTGAACTGCAAATGTTTGATGGTGATAATCCGAGAGCATGGGCTAGGAGATGTGAAAAATACTTCGCTATTTTTAATATTCCAGAAAATCATAAATTGGAAATAGCAACAATGTACCTAAGTGGACGAGCAGAAGTTTGGTTTGATGGATACATAATGCAGAAGCATGGGGTGCAGTGGCATGAATTTGTGGTTGACTTATGCCACAAGTTTTATAACAAATCTATCAGTGATTTAGTAGAAGAATTTAACAAACTAGTACAAAAGTCAATAGTGGAAGAATATCAAAATAAATTCAAGGAGTTAAAACCTTACATACTGCAAGTTAACTCTACCTTGGATGAAGGGTATTTCATTTCCAGTTTCATTAGTGGGCTTAAAAAAGAACTAAGGTATAGGATAAAAATTCATCCTCCAAGAGATCTAGCAGAAGCTTTTAGACAGGCCAAATTAATAGAGTTGACATTGAATTTTGAACGGAGAAGACACAAATATGCTACCAAACATCCAATTCATATGGGACAACAGCTACCCCAAAGACCAGGAGGATCATTTCAGCAGAACAGAAGCAATTTTCAAAATCAGATCAACAAGCAGTCTCTCACTGAGTACAGAAGAGCTCACAATTTATGTTTTAAGTGCAGGGAGAAGTATAGTCCAGAACACCAGTGTAAAGTTAAACAACTAAATGTAATGAAAGAAGAAGATGCACAGAAAGAGGAAGAAAAAAAAGAACTCATGGAGGAAAAGAGTAAGGGGGAGGAAGCACTTAAAGGGAATGCTCTGAAAATATCAATGAATGTTTTGACAGGGAATATTGGATTTAATACTCTCAGAATTCTTGGTTCGGTTAGGGGGAGAATGTTGAGCATTTTGGTGGATAGTGAGAGCACCCACAGTTTCATTACACCTATGTGGGAAAAAGATGAGACCCACTTGAAAGAGACTCTACCTTTGACTATTACTGTGGCTAATGGGGAGAAATTGTACAGTTTGACTAAGTGTAACCAACTACAATGGAAGATGTAAAGAGAGAATTTTGAGCATGATTTTAGAGTTTTAAGGATGAGAGAGAATGATATGATGCTTGGAGTAGACTGGATGAGCAAATACAATCCAATATTGATGAATTTCAAAAAATGATCTTAAGCTTTGAAAATGATGGTAAGAATGTAGTGCTGCAAGGGAAAACAGATTGAATGGCATCAAGATGATTAATGAGAAAAAGATGTTGAAACTAACTAAAATAGAACCAGATTACTTTGGGAAGATTTATATGCTCAATATAGAAGGCACAAAGGACAAAAAGAGAGTAGAGGAAGAAGTTCCAACCATTCTGCAACCTTTATTAGAAGAATTCAAGGATATTTTTGAGGAATCTAAGGGATTACCACCTTAGAGATCTCATAACCATGCCATAGTGTTGAAACCAGAATCTCAGCCTATCAATTTGAGATCCTACAGGTTTTTATATTATCAGAAAACAGAGATTAAAAGACAGGTGAATGAAATGCTTGCAAGTTCTGTCATCCAAACAAGTAAGAGCCCTTTTGTTGCCCCTTGTTTAATGGTTAAGAAGAAAGATGGGAGTTGAAGATTTTGTATTGATTATAGGAAATTAAATGTCCTTACTGTTAAGAATAAATTTCCTATACCCATTGTTGAAGACTTATTTGATGAATTGAATGGAGCTAGCTATTTCTCAAAAAGACCTAAGGTCTGGATATTGGCAGATTAGAGTTAAAACAGAAGACATACCTAAGACAACTTTTCGAACTCATCAAGGGCATTATGAATTTAGGGTGATGTCTTTTGGTTTAATCGATGCACCAGTCACATTTCAAGCCTTGATGAATGAGTTGTTTGAACCCTATTTGAGAAGATTTGTGCTAGTATTTTTTTGATGACATCCTCATTTACAGTAAATGCTTAAAGGAACATTACAAGAATGTGAGGATGGTGATAGAAATATTAAGGAAGAACCAGTTGTTTGCAAAGAGGAATAAATGTTATTTTGGCCAAAGACATGTGGAACATTTGAGACATGTGATCACAGAATAAGGAGTGGCCATTGATCCTTCTAAGGTGGAGGCTATGAGGAAGTGGAACCTGCCAAAGAATTTGAAATCTTTGAGGGATTTTTTTGGGGCTAACATGATATTATAGAAAATTTATTAAAGGATATGGAGAGCTGAGCAGGCCTTTGACTAATATGCTTAAAAAAGAAGGTTTTGTGTGGACTAAAGTCTCAAGAAAGACATTTGAAGCACTTAAGGAAGCCATGTGTAGAGCCCTTGTGTTGGCTCTATCAAATTTCAACAAAGCTTTCTGTTTGAAAACATATGCTAGTGCCAGAGGTATTGGTGTTGTACTATCACAGAAAGGGAGACCGATTGCCTATTTGAGTAAGGCTTTAGGTCCTAAACATGCAGATTTGTCCATCTATGAAAAAAAGTATTTGGCAATACTCATGGCAGTTACAAGGTGGAGGCATTATTTGAAGGGTAACTCATTTATTATCAAAACGGATCATGAGTCTTTAAATTTTTTATTGGAACAAAAATTGACCACAACAATTTATAAGAAAAGACTTACTAAATTGTTGGGTCTGGATTACATTATCCAGTACAGGAAAGGAATGAGTAATGTGGATGTAGATGCTTTATCTAGGCAACCTGAGAAGACTTGGGAATTTATAAATCTGACTTCTGCATTATTAGTCCCTAAATGGGTGTATGAGGTTAAAGGTAGCTATGAAGGTAATACTTTGACCCAAGAAGCTATCACAGCTCTGATGGATGAAGCTTGTTCAAAGGCATTCTCAGATTGGAAGGAAGAGTTTACATTGGAGAGAAACAGGACTTAAGACAGAATCTCTTGAATGAGCTATATGATTCATCATAAGGGGGCATTCTGGGGTACAAGCTACTTATCAGAGACTCAGGAGTTGTCTCTTTTGACCAGGTTTGAAGAGCATGGTGAAATAATATGTGTAGCAGTTTGATCTGTGTCAGAGAACTAAGGGAAAAATATCACAAAACCAGGCTTATTGCAACCCATTCCTATTCCTTCATAGGCTTGGGAAGTCATAATGATGGACTTTGTGGAAGGTCTTCCTACTTCTATGAAACACAATTGTGTCATGGTGATTATTGATAAGTACACTAAGTATGCTCATTTTCTAGTTCTATCTCACCCCTACACAGCTATGAAGATTGTTAGAACCTATTTAAACCAAGTCTATAAGTTGCATGGAGCTCTAAAGATTGTTATCACGATAGAGATAAAATCTTTACAAGCCTGTTTTGAAAGGAGATAATGAAACAGGCTGAGACCACTACACTGTTCAGCACAACCTATCATCCTAAAACTGATGGTCAGAGTGAGAGGTTGAACTAGTGCCTCAAACAGTACCTTCGAGGTATGTGTTTCACTAAACCTAACACTTAGTCTAAGTATTTGCCTCAAGCAGAATTACGGTACAATACTAATTATCATACTGCTATTGGGATCACTCCCTTTGAGGCTCTATATGAGTACAAGCCCCCTATTCTACTGTGGAATTTAGACATTCCAGTGCAGAGTGTATAGGAAGAAAAGAAAAGCAGAGAACAATTAAATAAACTATTGTAAGAAAATTTAAAGAAAACCCAGCAACGTTCAGATAAGAAAAGAACAGACAGAATGTTTGAAATTGGAGAAGAGGTATACCTCAAATTGCAACCCTATCGACAGACTTTTTTGGCATTGAGGAAGAACTTGAAACTAGCTGCAAAATTCTATGGACCCTACAAGGTTACACAGAAAATAGGGTCAGTAGCTTACAAATTAGCTCTACCCCCAAATTCGAAATTATATCCGGTTTTTCATGTTAGTTTACTGAAGAAAAAGATAGGTCAGAAAAATGTTACCTCTACAGATCCACCTAAATTGACTGAAGATGGAAAGTTGAAGGTTTATCCTGTCATTGTTCTCGATTAAAGGATAGTCAAAAGAAACAACCAGGGCGTAACCCAATTATTGGTTCAGTGGTCGAATTCGGATAATGAGAATGCGACTTGGGAGGACTATAGTGTCCTAAAATCTCAATTTCCTGAATTCGATCTTTGGGGGCAAGGATCTACTGAAGCAGGGGGAGTTGTTACGGTTTTGGATGGAGGATCGGGTAAGTTAGGGTTGAAACTAAAGGAAGTTAGGGATTTTGGATTTAGCACACGAGAGGAATTGAGGATTAAGACAACCCTGAGGAACACGACACCGTTTGAAGCAGAAGATGGGTCAAAGTCAACTGTTAGATCGGAATTGATAGTGAACTCAGAGCAGCCCAAGATCGAGAACCCATGAAGAAAATCAGTTAGAAAGAAATGATTTTTATGAGTTAGTTATGTCAATTGTAAATAAATAATTAGTACAACGTTTCCTTTTTAAAGATTGTACTGTGCTGTGCACAAGAATTATCTGAGAAATGAATTTTCAAGTTTTTCTCTTCTGAAATCTCAATCTTTTCTTCTTAAATCTATCTTTTTTTTACAAAATTATAAAGAACATTATATAGGACAAAGTTAGTTTTTTTGTGATTTTGTTGGATCTATAAGTTATTTAGAGTTTTTATTTTTAAAGATAGAATGAAAATTGTAATCACCGTTTTTGGTCTGGGGAGTCGCCACCAATCTTTTCCGGGTGCGAGTGGAACACCAAAAATTAAGGTCTGCGAACCAGAGTTGAGTCCGGGAGTCTGTTACACGTAGGGAAGGATGAGCACCCCTACAACGCCCAAAATTGGCACCTATCGGTTACAAAATATTTTATATGATCGAAAAATATAAATTCGATATTAATTTTATGATCCCATGATTTCTAACATGCAAAATAAATAAATTAAGTCAAATAACAAAAATAATAGGGTTAAATAAAATACTAATAACAATAATAATAATATAAAATAATAATAGTTATATTAATAACATAACAATAATAATAATAATGACATATAATAATAATAAAACATGTAATAATAATACTAATAAATCATATAATAATAATAATAATAATAATAATAATTATATAAAAAAGTAACAGATTAATAATAATAATAATAATAAGTAGCATAATAATAAAATAATAAAACATATAATAATAATAATGATAAGGGTGGAATCTGCAAAAAGGGAAATTTAAAGGGTTAAAATAATAAATCGGGGTTAAAATCGAAGAAAATAGAAATTATAAGACCAGAATAAGCAAAACAGTGACTAAATTAAATGTGAACCGAAACTGGCAGGCCAAAGTGCAAGGTTTCTGGAAGTGCAGGGACTGTGCGTGTAATTTCACTATTTTTGCGGGTTACAGGTGGATCCGGGTCGGTTTAACGGGTTAGTCTCAGATCCGGGGCCTTGAAACGGTTCCATTTTGGGCCTGATGAACCGGCACCAAAACGGTGTCGTTTTGTCACATGTATATATACCCTATTTTATTATTTTTTTTGGCTAATAACTCATTTGTTTTCTTCTCTCAAGGGTGATGAAAGATAGAGCTTTGAAGCTCTCTTGGTTCTCGACTGCCGGAGAGATTCCCGGCCAACGCACGCGGTTGCCGGCCGTCGTGCCAGTGGTCGGAAGCACTAAATGTGGGTGTTTTCGGGTTCGTCTCAACGAGGGGAGTAAAGATCTAGCCTTCGTTTTCTGAGAATGAGCCCCTATAGACGTAGATCTGAGAAGATAAGTGTCGAAAACCAAACCTTTTTTACCTTTGTTTTTTGTTCCGATTTTGTTTCGGTTTCACTGTTTTTCTCTCGATTTTTTTTGTTCGAATGCTATGGATAATATATGCTTTTTGTGTTTGATTTTCTACTCGAAATATTGTCTTGTATTCGATTTTTCTCGTGTTCGGTTGTAACCGAAAAATACAATCAATTCAGGGGCTATTTATACCCTAATCCTATACATATTTTAGTATTAAAAATAGGAAATTTATCCTATTCTACATCTAACCATTAGATCTAATAATATTTTCTTCTTTTGCAGGTCGAAAAGACGTTGGCGGTGGACAGATCCGGTTAGATCGAAGGCGGTGGTCGGCCTCCTCAACGAATCAGAGGGCGCGTGGCCACCACGCACAATTTGAATCATTGCGCGTGGCCGCCACGCGCGGTGAGCTGGCAGTCACAATGACGAGCGGTGGCCGGTCTAGTTGCAGGAAAGGTTAGGGTTTAGTTAGGGGTGTTTAGGGTTTGTTATCATATTGGGTTTGGGCTTGTATATTTGTAATTAGGTTTAATAAAATGGATCTGAATTTCCTATATGTTTAATGGGTTATTACAATTGCCCCTCTTTGCTCATTGTTGTGTAACAACAATAGAGCAAAGATAAAAAATAACCCAATTTCATCTGGTATGGTTTAAGGATTCTTCTTTGGCGAGGTAAGGGTTCTTTTGGCAAAGTTTGAGGTTCTTTTGGTTGAGGTTAAGGTTTTTCTGGTAAGGTTGAAGTTCTTTAGGTAAAGTTGTGGTTCTAACAGTAAGATTGGGGATCTATTGGTAAGGTTTAGGATTCTTTGGGTAAGGTTGGGGTTCTTTTGACCACCACTTCTTTCTTTTGGAGCTTGACTTGATCTACTCCACCACTCTCGTTGACAAAATCTTCAAAATGAGGAGATCCGTTGAACAGGATAAAAGTTGCGGCTGAACCGTTGGAGGAGACAAAATAAGCTTGGCCTGTTGTATAAGACAAAACATGCTTGATGTACAGCGACATTCATAATGTTGCCATCTTTGGATAAAACTTGATCTTGCTGCAACATTGACAGATAAGCAAGGACTGCCAAGCTGGATTCAGCTACATCTGACGAAGAAGCATGATCTAACATATATATTTTTTTCTTTTCCTTCTTCTTCTTCCTTTTTTAGATGTAATATCCATAAATACAAAATTTACTCTAGTTGTACCATCAATGGTAAAACGAGACCGATCAAACTGTGATATACTTATGCCATAAATGGCAGAATGAGAACTTGTTAGATCGACGAGGCAAGACTTGAAATGTAAGATTGAATCTTATCCACACCATCAACGGAGGGGTAAGATAACATTTCAGCAACTTGGACCCTACTCCGCCATTAACGGAGAAGTATGATTGAACTTTAGTGATTCAGATCTGGTCACACCATCAACGGGAACGAGATCAAGTCTGTAATTCGAATCCTATTACGCCATCAACGGAGAAACAGGACCGGATTGGGATCTATCCACTCCATCAACGGAGGGGTAAGATCAAGTCTGGATCATACTACGCCATCAACGGAGAAGCATGATTGAATGAGATCTGGCCACACCATCAATGGGGACGAGATCAAGTCTGTAATTCGAATCCTATTACGCCATCAACAGAGAAATAGGACCGGGTTGGGATCTATCCACTCCATCAACGGAGGGGTAAGATCAAGTCTGGATCATACTACGCCATCAACGGAGAAGCATGATTGAATAGGATCTGGCCACACCATCAACGGGGACGAGATCAAGTCTGTAATTCGAATCCTATTACGCCATCAACAGAGAAATAGGACCGAGTTGGATCTATCCACTCCATCAACGGAGGGGTAAGATCAAGTCTGGATCATACTACGCCATCAACGGAGAAGCATGATTGAATAGGATCTGGCCACACCATCAACGGGGATGAGATCAAGTCTGTAATTCGAATCCTATTACGCCATCAACGGAGAAACATGACCGAGTTGGATCTATCCATTCCATCAATGGAGGGGTAAGATCAAGTATGGATCATACTGCACCATCAACGGAGAAGCATGATTAAATAGGATCTGGCCACACCATCAACAGGGACGAGAT
Source organism: Abelmoschus esculentus (assembly GCA_035048815.1). Taxonomy (NCBI): domain Eukaryota; kingdom Viridiplantae; phylum Streptophyta; class Magnoliopsida; order Malvales; family Malvaceae; genus Abelmoschus; species Abelmoschus esculentus. The sequence continues at coordinate 9,886,527 of JAUCBN010000007.1, read as the reverse complement.
CAAGTCTGTGTTTGGATCCTACTACACCATCAACGGAGAAGCAGGACTGAGTTGGATCTATTCACTCCATCAACGGAAGGGTAAGATCAAGTCTGGAAGATCTAAATATCTGATTCAATTGATGTCATGTATCTTCTTTGCATTTTTCCCAAATGCACAGGGATTAACAGATTTGATATGCCTTTACTAGTAGCCGTTTGTTCCGGGCTAGTTGTACCATTACTCTGATACAATCATTTGGTTCTAAGGATTTAACTCCTTGACCATTCATAAAAATGGATTTCAATGGACATTTGAATGGTCTTTATCAATGTATTTTTCCCAAATGTACAGGGATTAACGGATTTGTTTTGCCTTTACCGGTAGTCGTTTGCTCCAGGCTAGCTGTACCATTACCCTGGGTACAAACAGTTTGCACTAATCACAAGATTGGATTTTTCCAAAGGAATGGATTTCCTTCGACCATTCGCGAAAATGGATTTTTGAAGGACATTTGAATGGTCCAATGTCTTATTTCTGCATGTCTTTTCAATTTTTCATTTCATTTTTTCATTTTTTCCGCATTGTTCATTTTTTTCATTTTTATTTTTTCATTTTTCATTTTTTTTATTTTTTCAAAAATAATTTTGATTCACATGTACTATCTGTACAAATATGGAAAAGTGAAATCCGCATCAAATCTTGATCCGTAACATAGTTGTCGGAGGAGCATGATTCTATCAAAATTGATTTCCCACTACTAACGGAGGTGACATTGGGAAAAAGTTGTTTTTGATACTCCATAATAGGTAGTCATGACCTGAAAGCAACATAAAGCGTTAGTTAGTAATGGTTCAAAATTCTGGAGTCAATACCTGTGAAACCTGTGTTATTTTAGCCTTCTCGGGGCCAAAGGTTGGTCATCGTGTTGTTGCCCCCCAGGTTAAGGTCTTTCGGTTTCTTCTATGGACCTATTTATATTTACAAGCAAAAATATGTGCATCATGAATGCTCAATGTATATCAAGTCTGAACGCATGATGCATAGTATCTGAATGCATGAATGTCATGATTTCTTTTTCCAAAGGATGTTCCTAATTTATGCTCGATGCGTGTTTAATCTAAATGTATGATTTGTAAATGCAAAGTACTTGAATGCATGAATGTCGTGATTTTTCTAGGGGTGCCCCCGATTTCGCTGGTCATAATGGAAGTTGCTTGAACTTTTTTGATCTGGCCTCCTTCCTCGAAACATTTCCTCGAAATGGATGCCCTAAACAATTTTTAACAGTCTGAACCTTCAAAGTGTAAGAATCCGTATGGTCATGTTGCCCAGTCGGGTTGTCTCTATCTTCTAAAGTTGGTTCGCACAACATTCAACCTCAATATATTATACAAAATATGCTTCATTGCAACTTGTAGTTTTGGGACCTTACAAAAGACTCTCACTGCCAGTGGGCTTAGGCTAACGAGGTAATTTACAAAAAACATCTCATCGGAAGAGATAAAAATTACAAGTGACCTACTGTGGCCAAGGTAGAGCAATATCTTAGCCCACTAGGCATAATTTACTTTTGTATAACAACATTGTCATTCCTATTTAGTGTCTTTGTGCTTCGGCAAAGGATTTGTAGCTGTTTCAACTGGGTCGTCGAATCTTATCACTCCGAGCTTGATGAACTTTTCCAGTAGCCTTTTGAAACCTAGGCAATTTTCAATTGAATGCCCCACTTGTCCTGCATGATAATCACATTTTGCATTGGCGTCGTACCATTTCGGGAAAGGGGGTTATATCGGCACTTGAAAGAAAGGCGACACCAAGCGCTTGTCATACAACTCTTTGTGTAGCTCCCCGTAAGACATTGGCAGTTGAGTAAATTCTTCCTTTTCAACCTTCTTTCTCTGATTAAAATCACGGTTTGAGGAATTATAAGTACCAGTAGCTGCAGGTTATGTCACTGTTACAGGCTTGGAATAATTGACGTTATAGATTCCTGCAGAATTCACTTCATTATCCTTCTTTCCATGTGTTGACCTTCTCTTGGACGAACTTCTACCGGCATCAATTTTGTCACTCTTGATGGCATTCTCAATAAGCTCACCGGATAGCACCAGATCAGCAAAATTAGTGGTTGCGTTGCCTATGAGGCGGTCCAGGATTGGGCCTTCCAAGGTTTGGATGAATATAACCACTGTCTCTTTTTCACTGAGAGGAGGTTGGACTTGTGCTGCTACATCCCTCCAACGCTGTGCGTATTGTCTAAAACTTTCGTTAGACCTTTGTTTCATGTGTTGCAAGGTCAGACGGTCTGGTATCATATCACTAACATGCTTATATTGCTCCAGAAAAGTCTTAGCCAAGTCTTTCTAAGACTTTATCTGATGACGATTCAGCTGATTATACCATTTAGTGGCAGACCCCATCAAACTATCTTGAAAGTAGTATATCAGTAGTTTGTCATCCCTGTCGTACCCTGTCATCCTTCGACAAAATATAGTAAGATGCGCTCGAGGGCAACTGGTCTTGTCATATCTTTCAAATTCTGGAATTTTAAACTTCGAGGGTAATACTAGATCTGGGACGAGGCTGAGTTCGTTGGCGTCGAATCCGATGGTGTCTTCAATCTTCATAGTTTCCATTTTCTCTTCGAGCCGTTTACAACGCTCTTCAATTTCTTTTGAAGTCTCAATCTTTGCTTCAATCAATTGATCAAGTTCTGAGACAAAATTTTCTGTTTGATTGCCCCTCAGTTTGGCTTCTGATGTGGAGGGTATGTTCATGGGGCCATATGTATCAGTTGGATGCAATGGTAACTTTCCTTTGGAAAAAACCACCTGGGGATGAGCCTCTGATGGTATCTTGGTTTGAAGAGGAGTAAAACCCGAAGGATATATGGGATCTTCAATCATGTTAGTAGGGTTTGCCCCTGGGTCGGCAACAGAAGCGTCTTCCTGTTTGAATCCGAGCATTTGTGCTAGTTTCCCGAGCATTTCTTGTTGAGATCTTACAATTTGGTCTTCATTTCTTGTCGGGCCTTGGCTAATTGATCTTTCATTTTTCGTGTTAAGTCATCCTGTAAATCCTTCTGAGTCTGCTCAATCTTATCCAATCTATCCTCGTTCATCTTCTTCGTCTTGAGTCGAGTTCCGTAGGGATGTTGAATTGTCGTCTGGTCCAGTATTACTAAGACAGGGGACCCCAAACATTAGTACTAATATGAATGCATGTGAATGTATGATGCATGAATGTGAAGATATCGATTCAAAAATGGTTCTTAGGTCCATCATTTTATGTGCACGGGATTTATTCACAACTTAGAATGTTGTATTAATATCTAGAGTGCTAAATTTTCTCTCGATATATTTTAAATTAAGAACCAACCGTGACTCAACACTCCATGCTTGTGAAATGCAAAAATTAAAACATGATCATGGTAATTAATGCAAAATGGATGATTATGAAATGTTATAATGCATTCAAAAAGAAATAAAGTCAATTTACATTAAAATAAATAAATAAATTAAATTACAAATATAAAAAAAACTATACATAAAGGCAACAAAGCCTAAAGGATTATCGTTAAACGGGCAGAGTTTCGGCTTGATGGCTCTAAGGGGTAGGCTTCTAGGTCTCACTACATGTGATTTGATTCTAGAAGGTACCCGAACAATACTTATTACCCTACTAAGGATAATAAGCATGATTCAAGGGAATACGTTCCTCTAAGTCTATGCGGAGACATAAATCCCACGAAGAAAAAGGAAAAAATATCTCGGAAGCAATTTCCCATCCTACACGGAGGCAAAACCTCACGAAGGAGTGGTTTCATGCTCCCACTTAAATGGACAGAGCCCGGGTTGAGAGCTCATGAAATGAGGGGACCTGAAAAAATATTTAAAAACATTAGTAAATATTTTAAAATAAATAAAATAAAAGATCATAAAATTAAAATAAATCGAATTTAAATTTTCAATTATTAAATAAAATGTAACCGATTTTAGGCTCGACTCTCGAAAATGTCCCCAGCAAAGTCGCCAGCTGTAATCATCGTTTTTGGTCTGGGGAGTCGTCACCAATCTTTTCCGGGTGCGATTGGAACACCAAAAATTAAGGTCTGCGAACCAGAGTTGAGTCCGGGAGTCTGTTACACGTAGGGAAGGATGAGCACCCCTACAACGCCCAAAATTGGCACCTATCGGTTACAAAATATTTTATATGATTGAAAAATATAAATTCGATATTAATTTTATGATCCCATAATTTCTAATCTGCAAAATAAATAAATTAAGTCAAATAACAAAAATAATAGGGTTAAATAAAATACTAATAATAATGATAATAATATAAAATAATAATAGTTATATTAATAACATAACAATAATAATAATAATAATAAGACATATAATAATAAAACATGTAATAATAATACTAATAAATCATGTAATAATAATAATAATAATAATAATAATAATAATAATAATAATAATAATATAAAAAAGTAACAGATTAATAATAATAATAATAACAATAATTAGCATAATAATAAAATAATAAAACATATAATAATAAGAAGAAGAAGAAGAAAAAGGGTGGAATCCGTAAAAAAAGGAATTTAAAGGGTTAAAATAATAAATCAGGGTTAAAATCAAAGAAAATAGAAATTATAAGACCAGAATAAGCAAAACAGTGACTAAATTAAATATGAACCGAAACTGGGAGGCCAAAGTGCAAGGTTTCTGGAAGTGCAGGGACTGTGCGTGTAATTTAACCATTTTTGTGGGCTACAAGTGGATCCGGTCGGTTTAACGAGTCGGTCTCGGATCCGAGGCCTTGAAACGGTTCCATTTTGGGCCTGATGAATCGACACCAAAACGGTATCGTTTTATCACATGTATATATACCCTATTTTATTATTTTTTTTGGCTAATAACTCATTTGTTTTCTTCTCTCAAGGGTGATGAAAGAAAGAACTTTGAAGCTCTCTTGGTTCTCGGCTGCCGGAGAGATTCCCAGCCACTGCACGCGGTTGCCGACCGTCGTGCCAGTGGTCGGAAGCACTAAAGGTGGGTGTTTTCGAGTTCGTCTCAACGAGGGGAGCAAAGATCTAGCCTTCGTTTTCCGAGAATGAGCCCCTATAGACGTAGATCTGAGAAGATAATTGTCGAAAACCAAACCTTTTTTACCTTTGTTTTTTGCTCCGATTTGGTTCCGGTTTCACTGTTTTTTTCTCGATTTTTTTTGTTCAAATGCTATGGATAATATATGCTTTTTGGGTTTGATTTTCTACTCGAAATATTGTCTTGTATTCGATTTTTCTCGTGTACGATTGTAACCGGAAAATACAATCGATTCAGGGGTTATTTATACCCTAATCTTATACATATTTTAGTATTAAAAATAGGAAATTTATCCTATTCTACATCTAACCATTAGATCTAATAATATTTGCTTCTTTTGCAGGTCGAAAGGACGTTGGCGGTGGACAGATCCGGTCAGATCGAAGGCGGTGGCCGGCCTCCTCAGCGAATCAGAGGGTGCGTGGCACCACGCGCGGTGAGCTGGCAGTCACAATGGCGAGCGGCGGCCGATCTAGTTGCAGGAAAGGCTAGGGTTTAGTTATGGGTGTTTAGGGTTTGTTATCATATTGGGTTTGGGCTTGTATATTTGTAATTGGGTTTAATAAAATGGATCTGAATTTCCTATATGTTTAATGGGTTATTACAAAAATTATTTTAAAATTTAAATTAAAATTACAGTACAAAAAGAAAAAGGTTACTTACAAATGACGATTTTAAAAGAAAATATCACTTACAGATAATATTTTTTATTTTTTTAATATATTTTTTAAATATGAAAAGACAACATGATTTACATGATAATCGATACCCAAATTACCAAACATAAAATACATATTAGATCAAGAATGCACTCATCTTAAGGGAGCCAGCAAGAGCAATGCTTTATTTTGAAGATCACCCATCTATGGAGGCAACAACAATGTATAAAAATCAATCCATGTAAATAAAGATCAACTGAACAGAGCCTTTGTTCTCCAAAGCAAGCGAGTCTCAGAATAATTTTTAAAAAAAGCGAGTCAAGAGTTGCAATAACATGAAATTAAAACTGAAATTCACATGATACAGAAGAGTGCAATGGAATCTCTTGTCTTGTCTTCTTGGATTGGCTTTTTATTTCTATAGTTCTGTAGGCTGAAATCCTAAAGCAGTGACCATTATAGGAGTACAATCAAAGGCCAGTCTTCTATTCGTGGGCACATGCATTCATACATTTATGGTAACATTTTGATCTACTAATTGTACTCGATTCCAGCTGCCAACTAGTTGGCACGATTTTCCGGACCATATCCCCTACCTCTCCCCCCATAACCATAGCCTCGTCCATAATATGAGCCGCGTGTTCGACCACCATGGAAAGGTCCGCGGCCACCTCTACCGCCACGATGCCTTGGGAGATCGCCAAAGGTCTATACATATTGTAAAGAGAGTAAAGTCGGGAATACGAGATCATGATGCATGTTGAAGAAACAAACACGTTATAGGCTAGAATACTTTGTTTCTGCATCTTGCGCTTCTGCCATTATAAGATTCTAGTGCCTAGAGCAAGCTGTTGTAAGGCTATTTTTACTCCACATGATATGAAATACCCCAATGATATGAAATAATGCAATGGAGTACAGTACCTCTGTATCTCTTCTCATTTGTTCTGAAAATCTACTCCTCCCATTACGAGACCCACCACCAAGCGAATCACAGGATAAGGAATCAAAAAATTCATCCTTGACATATACAGGCTGCAAAAGGGAAGAAATAAGAGTAACAACATGAATTTATGAACTAAATTATGGAAACTGAACTGACGAGCAACTATGCTGGAAGCTCTTACCTTAACTTCACTATCTTCATTTTCTAAATCAACAGCATCTTCCTCAGCTCGACTGCTTTTTCCAAGATGACCCCAAACTTCATCCTTGTTAAATTTCTCATTCATTGCAGTGAAATCAAATTCTTCTGTAAATTTGGTTGCCGACCGTGCAATCTGCAGAGCCAAATGTTGACATTACAAACAAGCTATATCCATTGGACTATAATGGTTATGAGTCTTGCAAGTACACTTGATATTAAAGGCTTGCATTACCAATGTAACCAAATGTTGACATTACAAACAAGCTATAGCCATTGGACTATAGAAACAGAAAACATACCTCATTTCCTCCTCTTCCTCTTCCTCCTCTTTCACGTCCTCTATAACTATGATACGTGTGCATTGGAGCTCCATGTAGCTAGGAAGGTAGCGAAGAACCAGCAGAAAATACAACAAAAAGAGGGTAGAAGCACATGCATGTCAGCATACATGCAACCATTTCAAGCCAGTATATTACTATGAAGAAGAAAATGTATGCATTCTAGATATTTAAAAGAATAAAGCCTTTAATAGCAAGTGGTCAAAACAGCCAAAAATAAAGAAAAGAAACCTGGCAATACAATTCCTCATCTGTCAAAAGGAAACGAGATAAATTGACTAAGCTAGTCAGCATGTGTAAATGTAATAGATAATACAATACTAACGAGAAAACATTCTTAAATTCAAAGAAATAAAAAATTATTACAAATGTAGCTACACTGGTTGGGAGAGGTCTGTAGTTTGAAAATCACTTTATGATGATAGCAACATCAGTTCAATTGCACAAAATCACCATGACAGTAAGATTGGTCAAAAAGAGGGGTTCCTTCAGTTAGAGGGGAAGACTAACAGGAACTTAATTCTCCAAATTAAAGCATCTAGTAAATTCTCAATCAGAAAATCTTGTCCCTATGTTATAGAGATATAAACATCTAAAGTGTGAAACGAAATTTTATAGTGGAATGATTTACTTTCAGATGCCTGCCGTTAACTGGGGGATGCAACAAATCCAAATGGAAGCAATACCTTATGATCAGAGAGTGAAGGCGAAGGCAATATAGGTTCCTGTCCTGTTTTGGGTGGTGGTTGTGCAAATAACGGCGGCGATGGTTGTGATGACAATGATTGTGGTGCTTGTCCTAACAAAGGTTGTGATGCTTTTGCAGGCACAGGGGCTGATGTTAATTCTGGAGATGACATGTAAACAACCTCCACGTCCTTCTGAACTGTTTCTGAAGGCATAGACAAAGATGCTTGGACCAGTCCAGGTTGTAAGAGCTGGCCCGGGGTTACTAAAGAAGGAAGTAATCCATCATTTAAAACTGAACTTGTTGTCCCTGCGGTGGAAAAAGCAGAATCAGGCATGCCTTTGAATGGCATCACAGGATCAGGGACTGTCTTTGATTTCTCAGAAAAAGGCAACATGGCAGCACTTTGCTCTAAAGCAGTACTTGATGGAGGAACCAATGGCAAGCTACTACTTGGAGATGCAGTAGGAGTTAAAGAAGAAGCCCTATCTTGATTCAAACTAGTTAATGAGTCAGAAACTACATTAGAAGGCTGTGCTGGAAGAACAGAAGATTGCAAATTCATGGTACCGGTACCCAAGGGTGGCAACAAAAGAGGAGTACTTTCAGGTAACTGAGAACCTGGCATGTTAGAAGCTGCAGTAGGTAAAGACACATTCATAGCTGGATATTTCATAGATTGCTGCATGGAAGATGACATTGATAAGACATGTGGGGGTTGGAGAAACGTTGGCTGCTGTGGAGGGAGACCATTTGCGGACCCGTAGTAACCTTGCCAATACATTGGCATTGAAAGCCCTATATTTGTATTTTGAGCAGTTGATGGACCCCATTGCCCTAAACTTGCACCAGGTTGATATAATGGAAGATTGCCTTGAAATGTTGGCCTTGTGAGACCTAAAGACGAAGTTTGGGAAGACGGATCTTGTATGGAACCTGAAGCAGAAGAAGGCAAGCTGCTGGATGTAATTGCTGACTGGGGATAGTGAGACTGCAGAAGGGAATCCAGCAAATTTCAGACAAGTTGACCAATAAAGATGTATATAAACAGAAGCTTGAAAATTATAGAATTTGATCCTCAAAATGCAAATCGGTAATGCTATTTGAAATTTAAAGCTTCAATTAAAAATTAATTTGATTATGCATATCTACGCATCTTGGTTGAAGTAATGACATTGTTAAGCAAAGTAATGTACAAGGATGGAGATTGGAGAAAACAGAATTTAGAGGTAGATCGAGGAAAAGAGGGTAGAAACAGAGGAAATGGGAAAATAAAACCATTTTCTTTTCTCTACCTGTATAATAGCAGGATCATTGTGTATAGGTGCCGGGGTCTGAGCTGGTGGAGAAGATTTAACCTGCAAGTCCTGAAAAACAAATGCAGAAAAAAAAAATTAAGGCACAAATAAACAAGTAACCTATATTTACCAAAAGTATATGGCACCAAATTGTTGGAGTGATTGCATTGTGGCTACTTAATACCACAGTCAACAATTACAGAAATGTGATAAAAGTTAAAATTGAATTTCATAAAGATTGTTCAAGTAAAGTATTACAGAAAAAAAGATCCCCTAAAGTATTTCAGAATGTAACAAAAGAAACTTCTAACAAATTTACAAGCAATCACAGAATTGTGATCGTACGGAAAAACAACTTTTGCATTTTCAATCATAGAAATTCCTTCTCTACTCTACAGCAATTCAACATTTACTCAGAAACAAACTTCTACAACCAAAATTCAAATTCAGAGTCCAATTCTTTGTTCATGACCAATTGCAGAAAGCAAAACTTCACAACTGAAAAGGTAGATAATAGTTCGACTTCGAGTAATGTACATTAGTTCAAATAATACTAGGAATACCTTGATGTCACTTCCACGGAAGAGTATATACTCATAAATTTTATCACTTGCTGGGACTTGCGGACCATCTTTTTTTCTCCCTTCAGTCCCAAATGACCTTACTACAATGTTAAAGAAACAGAAGGTATTTAGGACAGTTGCATCTTAAAACCCCAAAGGTAAAGTAGCAGTCGTTAAAACATAGACTAGGTCTTTATTAATGACAAGCACAACAATTACATTGAAAATAGCACTAGCATTTCAAACCCTAACAGACATACACTTCTCTAGTCTGAATGAGGCAATATTGCATATATGCCTACATTTCATAACAGATTCAATGCTTGTTTGTTCTTTTCTAAGGCCTTGGTTTTAAAAGGCGCGAGGCGCTCCGAGGCGCAAAAGGTCCCTAAAGCCGAGGCGAGAGGCGAAAGCGTTCGCCTCTCGTAGGCGAGGCGTTTTTTTAATTTATAAAGTAGTCATATGACATATTTTGTTCTTAAAAACATGATAATTATATTATTGATTTTAAATAAATAAAAATATTTTTTTCTTAAATTAGATAAGTTGATATAAGAAAACACCTAAGTATATATATTTTACACTTCCTAATATGTTTGAGACATTGAACTTGATCTCAAATTCATTATTTAAATTTTAAATAACTTGAAAATCAAATTGTAATAACAGTCTTACCATAGAGGAGATTGACGTGTTTTTACAAATATAGTTCTATTTTGATTTAAAAAGAGAATAACCAACAATAATAGTAATATTAAAAATAATAATAATATATAAAAATAATAAATATTAAACAAATAATAATATAATATATAATATTAATAACAATAGTATTAACAATAAGAAACAACAAAAATGATATATAGAAAAATAATAACAATTATTTTAATAATAGTATTTAACAGTAAACATAATTATATAATAATATTTAATATATATAATAATAATTATGATAATAATATTTAAAATAATATTAATAATAAAAAAACTAATCTAAAGAAAGAAAATAGTGAACAATATGTGAAAAACGTCTCAGGGACAAGAGGCGTCGCCTCGAGCGCCTCACACCTTAGGCAAAAGCGCTCTGAGGCGCGCACTTCTTGTATAGCGCCTCGCCTCAGCCCTCAGATACATTAGCCTCAACGCCTCGCATCGCCTCGGCGCCTCAAGCATGCCTTTTAGAACTAAGTCTAAGGCAAGCCACAATTTTCACTTTTCATGTTCTTTCTATTACAGCAATCCATGTAAACACTTAACCCTTTTATTCCCTTGTTTTTTTAAGAAAAAATCCAACAAATATAGATGTTTTTTACAAATATTTTAGTTAATCCTTAACAATTCAAAACCCCTTATCATTGCCAAATTCTGCAATTTAAGCTTCATTGCCGAAGCATGGTAGTGTAGAGAGCTTAAAGTGTAAAACCATTATGTGGTTTACAGATGTTATATTGAAAATACAAGCAATACCGTGACATGTATAAAGTTCTAACTTCTAAGCAAAGAAATTATCAGCCATATAACAGCCTCTCTCTTTTTTCGTCTCTAGATTACCCACTTGATTTAACTTCAGGTCTCTGGGTATTTAGTCTATTGACTTGCTCAACTAGCACCAGTTGCAAACATTTATAACACCGAATGACCAACAAACAACTAAACAAAAATAAATCTCACCATAACAAGTCGAGACAGGATATTTCACCTTGACGAATAAACCCCACAAAGTAAATTTTCTTTTAAAAAAAAACAAGATAAAATAAGAAGTTCAAAGTTAATTTACCATTTCTGAGTCCGATGCTTGATTCTTCAGTGTTGATATTAAACAGAACGCCTTCATATCTGATTTCAGATTTAGACGTCAAGCTTATCAAACTGCCTATATATGAATCGGGAGACCCCGTAGTCGAAGATCTGGAGCTGTCGTTTGAGGCCATGCCGTTGAAAATTTTGCAACAACGTTCGATTCTTCTATTTGTTTCGACCCCCCTTTTCCCTCCTCCGTAAAAGGAACTCTGAAAGAGAAGAAATGGTGTCAACCGTACAATGGCGCGTGTTGGGCGTACACAAGCCAACCTTTGTGCTTTTAGGTGTTGCATGAAGCCCAAAGGCCTAAATTAAAGTTTAATATTGATAATTTAATAATATTAAAAAATTTAGAGTATTATTATTATATTTCAATAATTACACTATGAAACTCTTTCATTTTACTTTGATTTAAAATTTTTAGATAAGTATAAATTGACGATTTAATGTTGTTACATAGGTCATACCCTAGAATAATTATTTCAATACAAATAAAGGATCAAAATCTAATAAAAACAAAATTTCTCTAAATAAAAATTATTCAAAAATAAATCAATCATGAATCCCAACAACTAGCCTTACGAACTCCTTAACCATCAAAGCCTCTCGGGGTTGAAAATCGAATATTCAATACTTTGATATCCAATTTAGAATCAGAGAGAGTGTGAGGAAAGTTTGATAACCAAGTTAAAAATCCAGTGATGTCTAGACATAAAAATAAATTTAAAATACATGAATTTCCATGGCACATAACAAAACGAGTACAAGGTCAAATTTTATTAAATTTAAGGAAAAAGAGAGGGAACGTTAATGATGAACACCAGATCTAAGAAGGTTAAGAATGAGAGAAAGGCTGTGTAAATGTATCCATCTTGGTCATTCCAACATCAGATTTTCAAAAAGGAGATGAAAAGTAACCTCGTCTAGGACAATTCGTCTTCGCCGGAATCTACGTACCATCCATTTTCAACTTTCTATATGAACCACCACCGCTGTATTGCAGAAACCGGACTGTTCAAAAATGGAGCGTACTGCTGGAGGAGAGGATTAACAGTCCTCGCTATCTTAGCCCAAACACTTTGGTGGTAACCAGCTGTGACTGGGGCATGGTACATAAGCTTCAAGAGCTGTCAAAGAGGAGGAAATAAGGATTCTGCCTCTTATTAATTCATTCGTTTGTTAACAAATAATTACTCCGAACATACCCATAAATTGGTCATTTGTCACAGATCAAGAAAAAGAAAGCAAAGTAAAATGGCACGAACGAAAACTGAGACCGGGGGGACATTGACCAGAAATGACACTTTTAAAGATAAATATTATATTTTGACTTTGAAATAGGAGGTAACAGAAGAACAGAGCATTACCAACCTGCCAGTACATGAAAGTTTGTATGATATTGCGCTGCCGCCTGCAAAATTTAATACAAAGATTCAGCAAACTATAAAATTCGGACAAGGTATGTATGTATGTATGTATTGGTTTAGAGGGAAACATAATCCAAAAAAGAAACAAAATATATTGGCAACTGACGAGAACAAAGAAACAAGTAGAAGGAAGCCAACTCCAATCTCTGCATGGGAGGACAGTATGCTCAGGGTAGTGGTGTTTGACTCTATCCACAAACACGGATCTTCCAAATACTTCCTGTTTAAACAAAAGAAATTATATGAATAAAAGAATGGACAAATAGACCTTCAAGTACAGACACTCGCATCCACAGACGACTAGGATTTAATTTCACCAATGTTTGAGGAGATATCAAAGAATGTGATGGATCAAATTAAACTGATGTACATCGGAGGAATTGGTTAAGAAGAAAAAATGGATAAGTAGTTCGCATTCACATTCATGAAAAAGTAAGTATTCCGTTTATTAGTACCATTTGCTTCTGTAAAAGTTGCGTAAAATCATCCTTACAGGATATATATTGCATAATACTACTTTGAATTACTAAGGTAACATTAAAATGGGAAAATATATGATGGCAATAATGATTATAACACTCATAAAACGAAAACACCAGAGGGAACTAATTAAAAAATAAAAGGATACTAAATAAATCAGCACACCATAGTAGCAATTGGTATACATACACAGGAAATTATAGGTCTACTTATGAAAGTTAAGCATTTTCAAATAGAGAATATCATCGATTTGTTAACTGCATTTTACTACAATATTGTACTCAGATAGCATAATTAATTTAAAAAAATAAAAGGAAAAAACAAATCAGTCGGTGGTAGCCGACAGTATATATACACATGTATAAATGTACACACACACGCGAGTAGAGGTCTACCTGTACAAGGTAGAACGATTGAAATTACGCCTTAAGAATTCCGCAACATGTTCAAGGGCTCGGCATAAAATGGGAATCAAAGCAACTGCATCAAAGATCCATATTGATTCACATACTAAATGATAAGAGAATTCAGCAGCAAAAAATAAAAATAGGAGCAGGAGAAAACTTACATTTAAGGCAAAGATGTGAAGTGACAAATGTAAGGCAGTAGATAAAGTAGATAAAATCTTTGGTTGCAATTATAGATTGAAAATGCACTTGAAAGGCCTGCATAGTCCAAGCCCTTGGTAGCTGCATAACATATAGACTCAATTCAAAAGAAGAACCTCAGTAAATCAAATCAAACGGATAATAAGTTACGGGAGATAAGTGTACCCCATATAGTGCATACAGAGAGTATAGAGAGGAACAAGCAGTGCCCATGAACGACAGTAGATATGCTCTACTAGAAAGACTTTTAGTAACAAGCGGAAAGATGGCAAGCACAGCCATGATAAAAATCTGCAAGAGAAAATGTAACCAAAAAGTTAAATAAAAGATACTGGCAGGAATGAATCAGGAAATACAATGCACATCTTACTCATCACTTTCTAATGTGCAAATGTGGGAGAGAAAAAAAAGGGTGAAAGTAGGTAGTATACCCAAGCATTGACAGAAAATTGTATTGTTTCTCGATCCCAACGCATAGTAGTTGTACTTGAACCAGCAGCTGTTGATGCCCTTGAACTTCTAGGGGTTGAGCCTAAATCACAAATTTAGGATAAAGTTCAATGAGGAAAAACTGATTAATGAATAATAAGGACGAGCAGATAAACAAAATTCTCTGATTTTATGTTATTTATTGCAACATTTAGCTTCTATCTAACATCATAGGCAAGGAGTTTTTACCTGCATTGTGTGCCCGAGTTCCGTCATTTGCTGCTGATGAGGTTGAGGATGAAGCAGATGGTTTTGATGATCGGGATGGTGACCCTGATGACATAGCCTCTACGACAAGATCAGGATCCTGTTCATGAAACATATCTCACAAATCATTAGGTACCCGCTGTTCATGGAACAATACTATAATATTATTGAAAGATGAATGTACCAGAATGTTATAGATATTTATACAGCTTTAAAAGTCCAAGAAATTGCAAGAAATTGCTTATAAGCAACATTAAAGGATAAGACAAGTTCCACCAAGGGAAATAGGATATGCACTCCCTATACCATTTTTTTTCAAGCATGTAGACCATTATATAAATCCAAAAATTAAGACTACATTCAATTGTTGCTTTTACACCTAGTTTTTTTTTAAAAGCCAATTTCCAAAAATTAGCTTTCATGTAACAGCCCAAACGTAATCATAACTGCCTTTTTTTTTCTTTCTTTTCTGAAAAAAGATATTGTACTACATTTTAAGAAAAAACAGTAAGATATAAACATTTGGTCAAAAAGCAAAAGAAAACAGAAAATTTTAGCTTAACCCATTTCAACTCTAAATCCAAAATATTAGTCCCAAATGCAATTAAACCCCAAAACTTAAGACCACCGGTTGCCTTCAAAAAAATGAATACGGTTCTTTCTATTTAGCTTTTTTCTTCATAAAAAAAGTTTTAGGTATTCATTATTTGCTGCTTTTTTCTCTTTTACTTTTAAGACAATTTCTACAGTCCGTTCAATTAATACATGATATATTGAAGAGTTGCAATTGTAATCGTAACCAATAATTTCAAGAACAAAGTGCATAGTTTTCTTTTCATATAGAACAATAGTTGTGTTAGAATAGATGTTGTATTACACTCAAATGACAAATCTTAAATATACCCATAGCGCAAAAATTGATAAAATTGTTTTGAAAAAGGAAAGCCATGCGAGAAACATACGATATAGCGTTGGTAGAATTTGCGCTTGAAATGATGAACAACATCGGAGCGAGATGCCATGTGAGGAGGAATCAAGATGTTTGACCAATAATCTGCCCATCTCGGATCGTTCTCGTAATCGTATGCGGCGGCCGCCATTCTCTTCTGCTTCTGTGGATCTTCTGCCATTGTTAATTCTATTCCCAATTGACGGCATTGTGAGTTATTTAGGTTTACTAATATCAAACTTTTGTTTAGTTATCACTTATCAGTCACTAGGTTTAATGACTCAATCTGTTCTTCTATTCAATTAAATTGGTGTAATTACTAGAAAAAATAATTTTAATATTAATAGTATTAGTATACTGTTTTCATAAAAAAAAAAAAAAAAATGAATCATATCTCATTGTTTAAATAAAATAATATCAATTTTATTTGTGTAGTAAGATTCGAAAGTAAAAAATCAAGATTTTGTAATGTTATCGAAAGTTGATTCAAGAAGTAAATGGTTTACTATTTGAACAAATTTTAAATTTAAAAATTTGTAAATAAAAAATATTAAAAAAATTTAATCACTAAAATTAAATATACAATATAAATTGGTTCAAATTATTTTTTAAAAAAACAAAATAATTATATATATAATTTTATTGTTTTTAATAGGATGTATATTATTTGATTTTAACCGAATTAATCAATCAAATTATTTTTTTATTATTTTACGGTTAATTTTATAATAAATTTGATTAACGCTTAATTTTTTAAAAAATTTAATTATCAATTAATTTGATTAAATTTGATTAATTAACTAAAATTGTTATATATATAAAATTAAAAAAAATATAAAAAATATCACTTGAAAAAAATAAAAAATAATCTTAAATATTTATTACTATCATCCGACTATCCAAAATTTATACTATTATTAAACTAAATAAATTTTATATAATGAATTTTACCATATTTAATAAGTGTACTCATACATGACAATCGTAGAGTAAAATTACTGATTAACTTAAATTAAACTAACAAACTTGTTTTAATAACAATGAAGAGTAATCTATTAGGAAAAATTGATATTAAAAATATTTTATATGTTTTTATTTCAAAATATACAATAAGAATAATAAATTTTAAACGAAAAGAATAACAATTTTAAGTGGAAGATATTATAAATATATTATTTTTATTTTAAATTATAAATTAAGGTTTACATTTTAGTAAATTACGCCGGTACAAACTTTTGAATCTTCCATGTTCAAGCATTTGGAAGGGTATACTTTATAATATATATTTGTAATACTCGATTTAAAATTAATTAACTAATAGTAAATCGAATATTAATAATTATATAAATATATATACTGGTGCAAATCGAATAGAGTATATAACATATGCAAATCGAACTTTGAATAAACAAATTATCATTACCTTCTAAAAGTGTCCCCTTTGTTACAAATTCTGAAAGAACGGAGGAGACGCATAAAGTTATGTGCTTGGTGTTTCGCCAGCAGGTCCAGGGCGGGCATTTAACAGGGGCTGAAGAGCTTTGACCACGATGCTCATATTTGGCCTGAAATCAGCTTCGTATTGCACACACAAGGCAGCAACAGCAGCCATCTGCAATCAGAACAAGAAAATGATTTAGGCACGGAAATGTGACGGCGACTGACATCGACATTGCATCGGTCCTGGAACGGTTTAAAACAGGTACAACATGGCCTCTTAAAATCATTGGCATAACACGGTAAGTAGCGGGTGTAAATAGAAACAGGCATTATCGGAGGCAAACGAGTATATTAATACCTTGGCAACAGCCTTGGGAGGATAATCTCCTCCTAGTCTTTGATCAACACACTGCCTAACCTTGTCTTCGCTAAGTCTTGGTGTAGCCTTAACACAATTCAAACCTCTCATTAATTAGCCATGTCTGAAAAATTTAACGATGAAACTGAGGCTGGTATATAAAAACAAGTTGCAGAAAAGTACCCATGTCACAAGACTTTGCTGTCCACGAGGTAAAGTATGATCAACAGGCTTTCTACCAGTCAAAAGCTCCAGCAGCACGACACCAAAGCTGTATACGTCACTCTTGGCATTTAATTGCCCAGTCATTGCATATCTGCCAATGAACAGACAATTTTCAAGGCATCCAATCTTAAATCAAGATATATAGGAGAAGATATTATGGGTATCAGAAGCTGGTTCCCTGAAACATCTCAGTTAATACATAAAAAACTACCCCAATTAGGTTACAAATATCAATTCAGATGGTTCAGCAACTAAGTCTGTCCAAATAACTTACTCAGGAGCATGATAACCGAAGGTTCCAAGTACACGAGTGGAATGAAGACGGGCTGCCATATCAGGAGCCTGATTAGATAAATCAAAGTCTGCAATCTTTGCCACATCATCATCAAATAGTAGCACATTGCTAGACTTTATGTCACGATGAATGATGTGAGGATTAGCCTTCTCATGCAAGTATTCAAGCCCTTTTGCAGCTCCTACAGCAATTTTTACTCTTTGTGCCCATGTCAGAACAGGGCCTGGCTGTGCTCCCTTAACACCTTTTCTCCCTGAAAAATAAAGTTACAGACCAGATATTCATTTCTAATAGAAGAAGGAAGTAGGAACTTTATAATTAAATTTTATAATATCATCACAAGGAGATCCTTCCTTCAAGCATCATTGCATTCCTATATAAGTTTTTCAACTGTGTATAGCTGGAGCAATGAACAAAGCATCATCACACATACCGTGAAGAATATCATGCAGGGAACCATTAGAAGCAAACTCATAGGCAAGTATACGAGAGCTTCCATCAACACAGTAACCAAGCAATTGAACAAAGTTTTCATTCTTCAACCTTGATACCATGGAAACCTGAAAATCCATTCATCAATCATTATAAATATAAAACTCTAAAATTACATTGGACGTGGTAAATGCAAAGAATTTTAGCTGTCAACTGTACCTGGGCTAAAAACTCATCATCAGGTTGCTTGCTGGCATCTAACTTTTTTATAGCTGCAGCCTGCCCACTTCTAAGAACTCCATAATAAACTCGACCATATGAACCTTCTCCAACCAAAGCATTGGTGTCATAGCTATCTGTGATTTCCCTTAATTCATCTGCAAGAATAGCAGGGACTTCAATAGGCTGAACTTTCCCTGTTTGAGCACTCTTCAATGCAGTTTCAGATGTATGGTAACCTCCATCATTTCCTGTGGAAAAATTCAACCCACATTAGAAAAATAGATTAAGAAGAACGCACAGCATGTGTATAAGCACAAAAGAATCGCATGACATCCTACTTACTGTGCTTCATTCAACTAGTTCACAGTATTGAAGGTGCAGAGATATACAAGAGAAGTTCACAAAGAAGCTGGCGCAAAATTCAACCAAAGGATTACCTGCTGAATTTTTAACCACATATTGGCCTCCATTGTCTGTGCCTTTGTGGATATCATCTTCTTCACAGCAGCCAAAGCAACTCATGTCTCAATCCCTTGACAATTATCTCTAATTTGTAAAATGCAAATCTAGAAAAGGAAGCATATGAGTAAGCACTAAGCACAAATGTTAAAAGATAGTTCACTTTTTCTTTGTTACATAAAAGAAAAGAAAAAAAGCATAACCACCATCTAAAAATCCCGTGTATGTGTGTTTTGTATTCATTCTTTTCTCTGTTTGAATAATGTAAACACAAAGAAAACAAAACTTATAGAATGTGTTAAAATCATAAACATGAAAAGGATATATGAAGTAACTGCGTCAAATTAATTGTGTTCATTACACAGTTTTCATGCCCAATAGACATCATGTGGTTGTGTAACATTTTCCTACTATAATCAAAACAGTCAGGTCAAAGCACAAATAGGAAGAACAAGGATTTTGATAGACAAACAGATAGACAGATAGATAAAAATAACTGATAGGACAAAATAACAGAAACAAAATGCATTTGGTTTTCCGTTAAGTGTGTGTTTGTGGTGTAGATATAAAAATGAAAATATTTGAATTTTCTCATACCGAATTTTCATGTGAGGGATATCTTTAGTTTTCTAAACCATGGAACATATTTACTTTGTCTATTTTTTGTCTTCAAATAAATAGCTTGCTATCCATTATCTTTTGAAGATTCCCAATCAAGATATTAAATGTCATGTTGAAAGAATAAAGAAAAGGGAAAGCAAATAATGATAAACATGGCATGGTGAATTAGACCTTTCAGTTGATCACTCAATGCAGCATGCAGCCTGGTATAGGCAAACATTCAATGAAATCACGGGAAATTCATTCTCAGAACCAAGTTGAAATTTCACATGCATTAAAACGTACCGGGCATAAAGTTTGGTGAGGCTAATTAGCTGCTGCAATTGCTAGTAAAACAAACAAACAAACAAAAAAGATCAAATCTACAAATCCACTAGCCTTTTCACCTAAAATTTTCCTAGGACAATAATTCAGTTCCAAAGTAGCTCCAAATCCAGATATGATCACAAACCATTCAACAAGCTCTTCCCAACACAAGAGTGAACACTTCTCCAGCTAAAACCCTCTTGTCAATATAAGTTCAACCACTCAATTCAAGCAGATCAACCACTCACCAAACAAAACTCTAACTTAAAATCTCATTTTCTTCGATCATAATTTCAAAAAAAAATCGCGAATCCGTACAATTAATCAGTGTCACTAATCCGCATGCCTGTTAATCGAAGGCTACAATTAGAACTAAAGACGAATCGTGAATATCAAAATTTAATAAATAAACAAATCACCTAGAATTAGCCGCCGATGAAGTTGAACAAGCACTTATAGTTGGATCAGTCCAGTAAGAGAGTGAGCGTTATAGTTTGACTCGAGATCTGAGACGGTGGAGCCGGCGAAAGATGCGAAGATTGGAAGAAACCTAAGGGTGGCGCGTAGCGTAGGATGAAAGTGAAAATAGTAGCCTTGACTTCGCTGCCAGTTCCTTTTAATTTATTATTAATTTTACGCTATATATATACGTATTTTCTTTATTTTGTTTTGTTTTTTGTACCCACGCGGCGCTAGCCAGACTTGACAGTTGACTACACCGACGGTGGCGTTAAACTTTTTGAACCGGCCTGGGATTTTGCAAGAATTCAGAGTCACCGTGCTTGGTTACGTGGCTGATTGTAATTGGATCCAACTTAAAACAGTTTTATTCCATGTTTTAAAACAAGACTTAAGAAAATATTAAATTAATCCACGAATTTAGCGAGAATTACTTTCAGAAGAAAAAAAATGAAATTTAAACAATCCCACCTATATTAATTATATTAATTTCAAAAGAAAATTACGAGTAGAGGAAGAAATCGTGTAAAAATTATTTAAAATCGTAAATATTTAAATTGACGAAATAAAAAATAATTAAATTTTTGAAATATTTAACAATCATTTTTAAAAACAGACATGTTCCCATCCTCGTATGTTTTTAGGTGCATGGAAAGAAGCATTGATCAGTGGAACTCGTCAGCGGTGGTTCCAAACCGTCGACCGAGTCACGGCAGATCGGACAATGCATATCCTTACTCAGCCATTGATCCAGACAAAGCTGATGGCACATATGTTTGCAGGTAACAAGCAACCTACAGATATCCTAGAAAGCACGGGTACGATAATCCCATGTCGTTTTAAGTACCCGAAACGTTTTTGGGACGAGTACAGCACAGGTACAAATGAGGTATGTACTGAAGACGTTTTACGTCGACAGAGTACGGCAAAATGACGGGGACGGATGAGATATTTTTGGGACGTTTCGGGAACGGTATTCGATCTTCATAAACGTCCCTAAGATTATTTTACAGTTTAGAGACTTATGTGTTTTAATATAAATTCCAACGGTAAACCCATGACAGAAATCAAGTGAACACCAAAAAAACAAACTCAAAAAATCAAGAAAAAAGTTAGAAAAAAATATTGGAGAACAAAGACAACCACGTGATAAAATAAAATTATTTTTAATTCTTAAATGTGTGTTGGGGCTCAATGTAATAAATATTATAATATTTAATATTTATATAATTAGAGACAATTTTTTAATAAATATATTATTAGAAAATATAAAAATATTTCTATATTAATTTTTTATTACTATTTTGTTATTATTATTATAATAATATTATTATTAAAGTTAAATTTTTTAAATATTTGTGTCAATTGCTTATGTATTTTGTTTTGAATATTTACTTTTTCATATTTTTTATATTTATAAATATAAAATAATATATATAAATAAATGATTAATTTTGAATTTATTATCAGACGTGTTTAAGAAATTTGAACTCGAAAATAAATTGATTTTAAAAGATATTAATAATGCTTAATTTATGTTTTTTAATATTGTTTTAGACTTCGTTGTTTGAGATTTGACTCTTTAATATTTGACTCTTTAATGTTATAAGTGTTTATATTTTTTTTTATTTTTTATAAAGTATAAAACTTAGTGATTATTTATAACATTTTATCTATTTAATATTTTAAAATTATTTTATATATTGTACTCTTACCGCATCCGTACCCTGTAATTTTAGAAATTACCGTTTTCCGTCCCCGTTCCCGTATTTGTATCGGTGCACCATGAGATATCCCCAACTTTCAACTCTTCCAAACATAAAACACAGCTGATACTTTCCTCTCCGGTCTCGTACCGAACGATGACCCCAACCGTACTCGATCTCGAAACTTGCATTGCTCGGTCGGCTCCTACCGGATGCTCTGCTTGTCTAGTTTCGAGATCCCGTCTCAAACGGTTGCAACAACAATGTATGATCGTCGCCATCAGCATTAGTACCTTGTTCAGCACCCATAAGACGAGTATGATGATATCGAGCCTTACTGTCATGTTGTAAGAAATAAGTTCGCAACAGTAAGATCATATGGTTTTATAAATATTGTTTCTATAATCTAATTTTATTAGGATTGGGATTTGTAGATTATTATTAGAAATCTAATTTTTAGTGTTGTACAATTAGAACAACGTGGATTTATACTGTTTCGTTATATTTAATTTTTAAATATAATAAAATTTTATCATAATATTATGAATAAAAAATTAAATGACTTTTTCTTATAACAAATCTTTATATAATTTAATTTAAATTAATAATCATGGGTGTAGTTTATCAAAAATATTTGTTATGTTCTGAAAACGATGATGTGCAGGAAATATGGTTTTTGGCATTGGTATTTGCTGGGCCTCATAATTTATATTTATTATTTTTCATAAACAATAAATTATATTCGTTTAGTTAATCATATTCATTCATTTCTTCGATTAAAATTAAATAAATGTTCCAATCATCATAATGTAGATTAATGCATTGATTCAGGGCATTTGTAAAAACAACGTTTGAGGCAATAGAAGTTCGCAAGTCTTGTGAAAGGTAGGTAAAAAAAGATTAGATCCTAGAAATCTGGAGAGGAAACATCGGTTCTAATAATGCATCGTCGTCCCTGAAGATCAGCCGGAGCTTTTTGAAGTTACC
This sequence comes from Abelmoschus esculentus, assembly GCA_035048815.1. Lineage (NCBI taxonomy): Eukaryota > Viridiplantae > Streptophyta > Magnoliopsida > Malvales > Malvaceae > Abelmoschus > Abelmoschus esculentus. The sequence goes on along the minus strand of JAUCBN010000007.1, from coordinate 9,863,268 downwards.
TAATCTCTGTAAGAGATGGCTCTCGCAGTTTTGAGCAGCCGTGACTCCAGACGAGTAAGCTCCGTGCACCGACCCCGAGTGATCCTCGCTCACTGCTTCCCCAGCAAAGAAAAGATTACCACAGGGTGCTTTAAGCTTCTGATACGAATCTCCTGCCATCCCAACTGGATCATACGAATAACAGCCGAGGGAGTCCCGATCGGTTCCCCAATGGGACACAAGATACTGCACCTGTTGCGCATTTTACCAAGAACACAAACATTAGCGGACACATTTCTTAGGAGACAATCAAACCATTAAGAAAAAGAGTTATAACAGTGTGTGAATACCGGATCAGGGGCTTCGGGAAACATTTTCTTCAACTGCAACATCACATAGTTAGCAGTATATTCATCGGTAAATTTCTCAAGATCATTGGCGAATCTTCCGGCAGCCATATAGACGAGAATAGGATGGCCTGTTGCTTTGTGAAGATTGAGAAAATAACCACAGGAATAAGAAGTGGGTGCAACAATGCCTAGCAGCTCAACATTTGGCCAAAAGACTTGGTCAAATAGTAAGGCAATCTTGTTTTCGTTGCCAACACCAATTTCTGAAATGGCAGCAACCTTCCATTCTGGCAATTTTGGTTCAAACTGAATCAAATTGGCTTTAAGAACCCCGAGGGGAACAGTTACTATAGCAGCATCAGCAATGAGGCTCGTCCCGTTCTCAATGTCGACCACCACCTTATCGTATTCTTGGGATATTTTAGTAACCCTGCTCATCAACATCCACAAAGGAATCAAGATGTGAAATGCAGTGCTAAAAATTTGCTTGTCTACCAGATTGCATATTATACAACTCCAGCAAAGATTGCGTAGCATTGTTACATCAAGTGGGTCGAGGATATGCCTTTTTGAGTAAATTTTTGATACACGTGCTGTGTAAAAAAATACTCAAGCCTGAATATTTACTCTTAAAATAATAAAGACTAAACATGTGTATTGAATAATTTTCCATATTCTTTTAAACACGTTAAAACATTTCACGAAAGTGAACCATTTTGATGTACTGAACATTACCTGTGATTCAAGCGTACATCAATATCTTTAGCAAGTTCTTTTATGATAGGGTCATAACCCTGCACCATAAGTCCATGGCCACCCAAAAGAACATGTTCCTGCACAGCACAAATCAACCACAACAAGGTATTAAGGAAATATAGAAATCACCTCTACTTAAAGGTCCAGTATTGTAGATTTTCAGTGAGGACACAGACACTTGGAGAAAAATGGGAAAAATTAGAATCTCCTAAAATAGCAGACATATGAAACAAGTGCATCACCACTAAATTTAATATTGTTACTAATACGCAATTATAACATAACTCTCAACAAATAAATAGTAGCTTTTGTAACTCAACTATCTGACAACTCAATTTAAACAGAGACATAACAAAAGAAAGATTGTTAGCATGTTTATAAGTAATAGTTACACCACATCAATAAACAGTAATACCAGGTTTTCACCACGAACAGCTAATTAATGGAGTATAGCGTTTAAATTACTAATACTTGCCTGATCCCAGCATTTCAAGGATATCATATCTGCATCTGCAGCAAACCAAGCTTCCATTCTACATATGTACCACTGCATCACTTCATAGGCAAGACCTTCTTGTCTATAAAAAATAAGATATGCCAAATTGTCAATGGCACCAAGTAAACCCAGGTTTATCTATAAGACGATGAGATAGTGATTCCAAATACAAATACCTTAACTCAGGGTGCCTATCTAACACAATTGATATTGCTTGATGGACTGACATGTCTTTGGCGTGTTCGACCCTTACTTTCTCAGTCTAGAGGAATAAACAGAAAGGATTTTCCCATGACATTAGAAGACAACTTATAACCGAGATAAACTCTGGTCATATATTTAAGAGTTAAGACAATACCTCTTTGAGTATTTTCTTGAATACATCTCCAACTGCAACAACCATCTCTTGTGGAACTTTATGGCCATCCATATCGAAAAGTGTATAACTGAAAAAAAGTAAATTTATATCAATACAAAAAGAAAAAGATAGCTCAAACTATAACAAAGGAATCTGCATGTTGATTTAAATACAGTGCATAGAGACGTAACCAATGAAAGAACTAATACATATTAAAAATATAACCTTTGGTTACTACTAACTAATTGACACATTCAGAAAGAACCATTACAGTTTCCCTCTACAAAAAGTTAAAGCACATTGGTCTTTGACCAAAACAATAGAAGATAACCTTCTCTCATACCATCAGATATGCATTCCCTCCCCTTCTAATGATTCACTCCCGCCACCTTCAGGGAGGACTCATTCTAACCATTGAGCTACCCCATTGATGACAGAAGACAGATTACAAAGAAAAATCCATGTTTTTTTTGTTCTTTTAGTTTTAGTAATTAAAACATCTAGTTTTTTAAGAACTGTGATCATTTAGCAAAAATATAGGTGGAAGAGTGCTGCTCAAATTCATTGTCCATATTCACTAAGGAGTTTAGTTTAACAATGGCCAATTATTTGTTCATTCCATGCACTAATGTTATGCATCTAACTAGTCAAATGCAGCTGTCAGTCTACTCGAATCATTCTTTATACGAGTTTGGGACATATGGGCAGGAGACGACAATGTCCAAAGGATCCAACAACAGTATAATGATGCAAATACCGATTGATGACAACCATGGGCCACAGGAGAAGAAAATATCAATAAATAAGAAGAGCTCGGTATTGTTATAACCGATATTGTCATTTATCAGAAAGAACCATGTCAAAAGCATGTTAGAAACATATAAACAGACAGTTATGAGAGATTACCTTTCCAAATCATGGTCATACAACACAGAGTTGTCTCCGCTAGTACGGTACAGTTTAAGACCCAGAGAGCATATTAAAGGAGCTAAGGGATTCTCATTGCATACACCGTGTAGCCTGAAAATATTAGATTGATAATTAATAGACAATCCATAGATTCATTATTTCATATTAGCTTCTTCAAACACTTGTATCTTCGCAAATAAAATATAACTGACGTAGCCAACCCATAATTTACACTAGTACCCAATTTCAGATAATCTCAAGTAATTTGTAAACATTTTAAACCAAAAAACTGACATTTAAACAAAAGACGAAATCTAACATTTCCCAGATTTCATTCAATATGATTATAAAGAAACATCAAGATCTAAAGCCTGTTAATGAAAGAGATGAATTACCATGAAGCTCCCATATCTACAGGGCAACCAAAAGTGTAATCAGTATGAATGCGGCCACCGATTCTTTGCCGCGATTCCAGCAGGATTACCTGACGGAAAACACAAAAAGGTTCATCAATCGAACAACAAATAACAACAAGAAGCTTATAGAATTATTACCTTTAAAGACGCATCGGTGAGAGCACGTGCAGCAGCAAGGCCAGAAATACCACCTCCGATCACAATTACAGAAGGAACAGCCGGCTCCTTCTGCCTCTCAATACCTGATACGTATATACATATATGTATATAAGAATTATGCGTAGAATTCGTAAATAAATTGAAATAAGATGTGAATCATTAGAAATCGATTAATAACCTTGGTAACGGAACAGATCCATGGATCGGAAAACAATGATTTAAGGGTGTATAGGTGTGAGGAAATTAGAAATCAACGTAAAAGAATGGAATAGAAGAGAGATTAAGATGCCGGCAATGAAGCGGCTGAGATTGGAGGAGGAAGAGGAGCAACACGGCTTGTTCAAGGCGTTCATAAGGATATGGAAGGGTACCCAGAGGCTGGGACTGGCATAGATTATGGTTATATTAAATATAGACAATAAAAAGACAGCGGCCGAAGCTGGTTGAACGGCGACGGCAATGGCGGCGGCTGATTTCTCGTTTCTCTTGCTTCCACGACGACTAACGCAAATCAATCTCTTCCTCCAACAAGGGCACCACGGCTAAAACAAAAAAACGGTATATATAGGAGGAATTATATCATGAGTCAGTCACCACGTCATCATAGGATCCACCAATAGAAACTGTCTAATTTTTCAAGTGAAGATTCACTTGGTAAAAAATTATGACATGGAAAATTTGATAAAGTGGACAGTTTTTATTGGTTGGTCTCATAGACAAGTGGTGGGACTAACCCATGATATAATTTTTCGTATATATAGATATGGCTTAAAGATAATTTTCACCCTTAACGTTTATAATTTTTGTTATTTTGAGTCCTATTCTTTTTTGGATAAATTTAGCCCTTGACTTTTATTTTTTTAACAAACAACTCATTTTTTAACTACTATGATAACTGAACCGTTAAAAATTTAATAATGATAACATGTCATATATATATGTAATAATATATTTTAAATAACTTAACATCTAGTATATCAAATACATAAACGTGAGATATAATTTTATTCTAATCTAAAAATATAAAACAATTAAAATTTAAATAAAATTTTAGAAATTATTTATTTATTTATAAAAAATAATTAAATCTAAAACAAAAGGTTACTAAACATTCTCAACCTTAATTATAGTAAAACCAAAATTTTATCTAAAAATGTATGAACATAATCTGAAAAGAAAGGGTTTTGTATAGTTTGTTACCGGTGAATAAAAATAAAAAATTTTGATAATAATAAATTGGATTTTTATTATTTTAATTTAGAATTTAGGTATTTTAGTTTTAATTTAAATCGGAGTTTTAGGGTTTTATAAAGATATTTTAGTTTAGTTAGATTGAGAATATTTAGTAAATTTTTGTTTTGTATTTAATTAATTTTTAATATTTTATTTAAATTTAAATTTTTTTATATTTTATACTAGAATAAAATTATATTCTATATATATGTATATATTTAATAGGTTAGATTATATGTTATTTAAAATATATTATTACATATATAATATGTTATCATTATTAATTTTTTTAATGGTTCTGTTATAATGTTAGTTAAAAAAATAAACTATTTGTTAAAAAGACATAGATCAAGGGTTAAATTTATCCCAAAAAAGAATAAGGACCAAAATGACAAAAATTATAAATGTTAAGAGTGAAAATTATCTTTATACCTACATAGATATATAATATAACACAAGTAGTCCCTCTTGGCGATTAAAGGGCCGGTTTGTAATAAATACAAATTTGTGGACCCTCACGGCAAGTTATTAACAAAAAAAATCAACGGATGATATTTTTTTTGAAGGGAGGGATGAGATTAATTGAGAAATTTTTAAAAAATAAACTTTAATAATGAAATCTTTTATCATGGATAAAAGAGATATTTATAAAATTATTCGATTCTGTTAGGGTCTCGAGTCTTGACTTGTTGTAACAATATGTTTCTAAATTATTAATAATAATTTTTTTGTGAATTAAATTTATATTTATAATATTAATAATAATTCGAGTCAAATCGGTTTATGAAAAAAAGGTAGGCAGGTCGGTCCAAATTACTACTAAGCCATGCTTCACAGATGGTTGCTGGATGATATCAAGTAGGACTGTAGCAGCATGTTTTTCTTGTTGTATTTTTATCCACCCTGCCGACCTTTTTTACCATTTTATTTTATAAATTATATAAAAACATATAAATTATGATAATATTTATTGGTATGCTTAATATCTTTTAAAACGATATTTTTCTGAGTGTTTCAAGATTCTCCTTTACTGTGTCTTTCATTATCGGTTAAAATCGAATATATAAATATATTTATTTAATTATACGAGATTATTATTTTTTTCATAATAAAAAATATTGTCGTGATTGTTACAAGAACATTAAAGTTTAAATTATAAAAATTAAATAAAAATTATGATAAAAGATATAAAATATATCACAAGATGAAAAAAAATTATATCAACGACAAATGAAATGAAAATAAAAACATGAATATAATATTAATACCTTGGCGATAAAAACATTAATATAATCTTGTTTGGATTTGTCCAGAAGGACCAAAAAGGAAATATTTAATTTCTATTAAAAATAATGTTTTCCATTTTGGCTTTTAAAAGCAAGTGGTGTTGACAGAGCAGCCTTAGTTCACAAGAAGAAACAGACAAAAGTGGCTGAGAAGCGTTAGGTCCGGATTCCAATCTCTACAGCACATAGGATTCTACTCTGGGATAAATACATATGTAATCCCTGAATTTTATAACTTTTTAGATTAGTCACTAAACTTTTGTACTCCACATCCAAAACTTGACAACCTTACTGAAATTTTATTAAAGTGTGATGACAGCACACTATGATTACGTCAAGCTGTCACCTGAAATTTTTAAAATGTATATTTTAAGTGGACGTGACATAATCTAAATATCTCATAATGACGTATCATTATTTAAAAATATATCATAATACGGAAGATCATATTTAAAAATTAATGTATAAAATTAAACATCAAAAAAAAAATTATTGTGTTCAAACACTAATATCTCGTTTGTTATACGAATAATAACCTAAAAAATTAATTATTACACGAGATTTTAAATAATTCCTCTAATATAAAGAAAATGAGTATAAACGTAAGTTTCTAATCAAAATAAGAAATATATATTCTTCGTCTTTATTTAAATTAAGTTACGTGAATGACTAAAATTTGCCTAATAAAAATAATTTTATTGTTAACTTGTTTATTAAAACACAACAAAATTAACCCTCAGCCACTTACTGTTGCATAAATTTTATTTTATATTTTCTCCTTTTGCACCCCCACAATCTGACCACTGATTCTCCCAGGCCTACATATATATTTTTTAATCCCTGTAAAAAGGGGAAATTGCAATTATTTGTTCCACCACCCCCTTCAAATTGTGTGTAGGTCATACACATAATGGATATCCCATTAACTTTGCTCATCCAAAAATGGGACCGCACATGGTTGGCCTTAGACTCGTCTATAGAGCCGAAGGGTTGTTGCTGGGTTACGTGACGTGGAGAAGCTCGAAGCTGCCAAACACCTTCGTTCAAATGGGATTTGGTTCATGCACGCTGTCGGAAAGGAAAGAGGGTCAAAACAGACTCCTCAGGTTATAGATGTTTAATTTAAAAAAACATAAACCCTAATCCATGCTAAATTAAATTTAAGGGATAACAGATATCAACGGTTTGATTATAAGAAAATATATGAACCACTTATCTGTAAATAAAAAAATGAAAAAATAATAATGAGATATGTGGTTTTTTTATGAATAACTAATTGACAAAATTATCTTGGGGAGAATTATAAACCGAATACAAAATTTTATGTGACAAGTATAAAATTTTAAAAGTAATTTGAATTTCATGAGTGAAATTACAAAATTTTAACAATACGAAATAATCTCTCTCAAGTTCTATTTTTAGTTAGACTTTCCATCCAACTTTTGCAGGACTTTAATTTGCCTACGGCAACAAACCGAAGTGCGCGGGCATTCAGACCTACCCATAATAACTTTTTTATGCCTACGGGTCGCTGTCCGAGGGAGATAGATCTTGCGTCACATAATGATAAAATGATAGCATTACAACTCCAATTTCTCCCAACGTATTACAGTATTAGAGAGTGAGAGCCAATGTATAACAAAGTTAAAAGAATCCGTGAACCATAAATAAAAGCAAAAACCAGAATAGAGTAGCATGAACATATTAATGTGGTCTACAACAAAAGGTTTCCTAAAATAATACCAATAAAGTTAGCTATTGGCTAATGGCTTTTATCCTTTAAAGATGAATGTTACCTACTGCCTACCAAAATAGGTTAAGGTGATATATAAAGGATAAAAAGAACCAAAATGCAACCAAATGTTAAGATAAGGGCTAATGGCTATAATTGTTTGAAGATAAATGTTAATTAGTGCCTACTGAAACAGATTAAAGTGGCAGATAAAGGAGGTGCACCACCATAATCTACCCAACATATCAGCACCTTCTTTTGCTTCATCTACTAGACAATGTTATACCAAGAAGCACAGATGGCAATTGATGATTGACCCGACAAATCATTCACAGGAATCAAATGAAAGGAATACAAGATTAACATACAGAAATTAACAGTCATATACTTCATGATCATAGCACAAAAGTACAAATGAAGGGTACAAGCAAATATAATCAAGGACAATAAGAATGTAATGATTATAATCTTAAAAGTCGAATCAGGGATTTTCGATAACAATACATAGAAAGACTGCAAAATCTACAATCACAACACTGCAAAGCAAACACATTATGACAGCAAAATCAACAATTGATGCATCACCTACCACATATATAATCGATTCCAAGGGTAATTCATATATGGTTTCATTTTGTTTTGCACTAAAAAGGAGAAACACATAAAATGGATCCATTGCGAACGAAAGCAGGCGTAATACAGCATCCGGTGGAGTCATGCAATAATTGTATTCAGATTACAAGTTTTCAAAACTCAAAGGCTTTAAATAAAATGCATTGACATGGATATGTGCTTTCCCAATTCCCCAATACACAACTAATACACGATTCTTATTCATATTAAAGACTTAAACATATATATAATTTGATCAAGGGGTTTCCTTAACGTTAACGGTGGGAATATTTACATACCCAATCTTCTTAGGGCTAAGTTCTCCGTCGCTCTCATCTTCGTCCAAAAATTCTTGGTGGTAATCAGACCGGACCGAGAAGAGGGTCCATACCAAGTAAAGAGTGGCCGCCGTGAGAGCGCCGCATCCGACTCCGAAGAGAAGGGCGACGACCACGCTAAGGATGTCCCTACTGCGCTCACGGAGGGAGCTGAAGACATTGGAGGGATTGGGATCGGACGGTTTGAGACTCAATTGGCTGATCTCGGTGACGAAGGTGACGAATCCGGTGGAGGAGGAGGCGGAAGGATCGTTAGGGTTTTCAAAGGAGAAGGAATAGGAGGTGACGAAGAAGGTCTTGCAGGGTCTTGCGGCAGCCGAGGCGGAGAGGAGGCCGAGTGCCAGAATCGTTACAGCTACCGCAAATTGACTCCCCTTCCCCATTCTTCCTTCACTGCAATTTCTTCGGATTTTACGATGGCAAATTCACAAATTACAGTTCCCTTTCTGATTTTCTCACCCCCAAAATATATTTATAACCACGACATTGAATTTGTTTGATCACTTTTTGGAAAATTTTACACTTACCCTCATACTATCCCAAATATACAATATATGCCCTTGTATCCATTTTACTTTTATTAATAATATAAATAAGCATTCTTCATTTCTAGTAGACCAAGTAAATTTTACTAAAATCAAAATTAAATTAAATTTGATTTGAATTTTATTAAATAAAAATAAATTTAAATTGATTTTTAATCAAATTTAATAGACCTGATCGATTTTCATTTATAATTAAAACATTACAATTAAAATTAAGATAAAATTTGTGTTCAAAACACATATTGGTGTCAACAGATCAATTAGCACAACAATGTGCATAAAACCAAAGAAATTGAGAAGAAAAATCCCAGTTTTTTCCAAACCAAACCAAAGTCGTTCCAACCACTAGCCTTGGTCTTAATCAGCAAACAATTTTCTCTCTGACTGTCCTTTGAAGCACTGAATCCATACCCCATTTTCCTTTTGGCAAATGAATTCATCTTTGTGAGCAAAGTTCGGTTTCCTTCGTCGTTGAATCGGAAACCGGTTGCTGTGATTGCATTTCGGTGGACTTTGATTGTTTCGGATGGCACCGTGTGGTGGAACAGTGTGTTGGCAACTTGACGAGTTGAAATGAACATCCCATGGTTAACTTTGATGTCCTCGACGACCTCGAAGCTTGGTGAACTTGTGAGATCGTCCAGAAAACGATCACTAGGGTCGTCGTCGATAAATCCTTGGGTGAAATCTCCGATTTCTGCGTTGTTGATTCCGGTGTCATTGAATTCAATACTGTTATAATCATGCCCACTTCCTGCATGTAAAAAGAAATTATAGAACATATGAGTGGGGAGGGAATAGCTCGGATAAACTCGACTTAGCCGACCGAACCGATGACTTGCTCACCCCTAGTATTTGTGGTATACGTACCTTGAATGCCATTATCTTCAGTTACAAAACACGAAATGTTTTCAATTGGAAGAACCTTGTTTTCTTCCATAAAGCCGTACTGTGATATTCCAATGAAAGGAAAGGAATAAATCAGAATTGTGCGTCAAATTAGAAAGGTTAAATTTTGGTTTTAGTCCCTGTACTATGCTCAAATTAGGGATTTAGTTTTTGTACTTTAATTTGACATGGTTTTGTCATTTGATTCTAAAATTAAACCAGTTATAAATATATAGAAATCAAGTAATAAAATCTCTTTTAAGAAGAATTACCTGCTCAAGATCCTTGCTTGACATTCCCACCCATTTCAAATTCTCAACCATTCTATCTTCACTTGATTCTTCCAGACTACTCATCTGGTTCACTTGATTTTGGTACATGCCTTTGGCAGTCATGAAAGTGAAATCATTGACATTATTGCTAGAGCTAGCCCCCCAAGCATCTTCGTGGCCGGCGATCGGCTTCACCAGTTCCTGAGAAACATTAGCAACTGAAAGAATCTCTTCTAGTATATCGGTTTCGTGTCTGCTTTTGTGCACTGGACCTGTCGGCATATGCTTATAGTTGGTGATCAGTCCACCATGAGGGTAATCTTCCACCTCCAATGGAGGCAATGCCAATCGATGTTGTAGCCTTGCACATTCTAGTGCCACATCTTCCTGGAAAAAAAAAAACAGTGCATCGATAAACAATTTAGGGTTTATATTTGATGTAGGGGCCAAATTGCTTAACTTCAAATTTTATAGGGGTAAGAAGTATTTAAACAAAAATGGGGACTAGAGTTTAATTTGTTTAGTTACAAAACTGATAAGGACTTGACAAGTAATTTAACTAAAAAAGTTGGACATGATTTAATTTCATTTATTTTAAAACAATTAGGGAAGGGACTTAAAGAGTAATTGAGGGGAGCCAGGGGACTTAAAGAGTGATTGAACTATAAAATTTAAATGGTATGAATTGTTTACCTTAGATGGATGGTAGGGTAAAGTTCCGTAGTTAGGAAAGGACGTATTGGTTAATCCAAACACATCTTGGGACAAGGATTGCATCCACTTAACATCGTCTACATCGTAAATGCCGATAGATGATCGGCCGAGATTACTCGACAAACAGGTATCGACCGGTATCGTGAAACTGGAACTCTCTTCGCACCTGCCTTCAGAATACAATTCGAGGCTCGATGATTGTTCACAAGCAATGTGATTCGAAGCCGGAACATGTTGGTAATGCTCCCCAGCAACCTTGGGGTCAATTGCAGTTCTCTTGAACACACGGCACAGGGCATAAGCATCCTGCAGGAGGAACCAATGTAATGGTTTCATGCAATTGCATTGCATGTAAATATGACCAAAACGAACCGAGAGTCGAGAGAGTTGTGGAAACAATGAGGTTACCTGCAAACCTAGGGAGGCCGGTTCGCATTCTCTTTCGTCGAGACGATATTCATGCATGACCCAATTGGTTCGAGTGCCATGAGGTGCTCGTCCTCGGTAATAAACCAGGGTTTTCTTGGTCCCCACGGCATGTATTTGAGAGTTCACCTTCCTGTCTTTCCCGGTGGCTTTCCAATACCCGGATTTTGTTGCTCGGTTAGTCCTTGATCCATTTGGGTACTTACGATCTCGAGGGCTGAAAAAGTACCATTCCATGTCTTTGCTAGGTAAAAAGGATCTTCCTGCAAATTATTTTTTTTATTAATGTTACAAATTTGCAAAATTATACAAAAGAATGGTAGAAAATGAATACCAGGTAAATCCCACGGCTCGCACTTGTAGAGATCGACTTCAGGGATGATCTCCAACTCAATCTTTCGTCCATTGATTTTGTTCTTCAGATAGTAAACAACAAGCTCCTCGTCAGTTGGATGGAACCTAAAACCAGGCGGCAAAGAAACACCGCTCATCGTTCTGGTGACGATATTCGGAAAGCCAACCGGGTTTATCAGAAAGCTTATCCCTGTCCCTCAGACTAGTGTTAAAGGCAAAAGAAGACCAGGTTTATAAAGAAGAAGATACAGAGAGAGAGAGGGGTTTGAATATGAAGACAAAAAGAAGGACGAGACCGCCGCACCGCCCCCGGATCGCCTTTGCTTTTGATTTGATGTAATCAAATGATTCCTTTTCCGCCTGCAGAAAATAGGGTTTGCTTTCCTTTACGATTATACCATGCTTCATGCAATGTGCTTTCTACGAATCTAGCCTACGTACCTCTCCACGTGAACGTATTATTTGTTTAGATCGAATTAAATTTAATTAAAAAGTTTGACGTTATTGAATTGATTATTTTTATTTTATAATTTAAATTTTATTTTAATTGAGTAGATTTTTTTATTTTTTAAATTAATTATAAATATTTATAATATTTTTATGTTAATTGATTTTAATTTAAAATACTTTTTATAACCATATATGTTATATATATATTTCATAAGAAGAGTTGAGGGTTGTAATTTTGTAATTTAAACTTCAAATATTTTTTATAATTTTAATTAAATCAAATAATTTTTTAAGTTAAAATTTTATTTATCTTAAACCACGTGGCGATACCCCGTTTGTTTGACCATTTTCAACACCAAGTATCTTTGTTTTTTGGCGACGCCTTGCTACGCCGTTTTCCTCTTTTTCAAGTCTATGTTTACCCGCCACTTTCTTCACCGTTCATACTAGGAGCTTGGAGCTTACCTCAACCACAAGCTTTGTTCAATTTCTTAATTACCCGAGTAGGGTAATTTACGTGTTTATACATTTAATAATTTAAGATCGAATCACGAAGATAATATTATTGGAAGCAACAACTAATTTATTCTTAATCTAAAGTATATCAATTAGAGATGGACTTAAAAGGACATCAAGAGGACCCACAACCCTAAATATTTTAAATTTTTTTGATAATATAATTTTATATTCAGAGTCTGAACTAATTTTTTTTATAGAGGAGATCAAAAAATATATTTTAAAAATTTTATTGATTGGCGGAGATCAAGAAATGATATTTTTAGAATAAATTATATTTTTAATTTTTTAACTCATGTAATATATAAAAACAACAATTGAGGAGATCGAACCTTTAAACCCCTAATATTTCACTATTGTTTATACTCTAAACTTTTATAATTTTATATCCTTACATTTTTAATATAACTTTTTAATAGTTTGCCTCTTTTATTAGATGAAATTCTGTGTTCGTGGCATTAGAATTCAAGTAATTAAAATTAAGGTTATTGATATAATGGAGATACTTAACTAACCGGTGTCATCGCGATCATTGCGATCGGGCCAGGTGCCAAGCGTCCGTCATGTTCGCTTCCTTCCTACGACTGGTATTATTTATTTATTTTGAAAACGTAAATGCGAATTTTAGTATAAAAACCTCACAAACACATCCTCATTGCTCAACACTCGTACACTTTGCATTTTCTCTCCGTTTCATTGTATTTGTTCTTGTGGTTATCGCCGTTGTTTTCCAATGGAAAAGCTGGATCACATCAAATCTCACCTTCCTTCGCTTACTCAAATCAGGTACTTTTTCTAATGTATTTTCATGTATTTTCTCGGAGAATTTGTGATGAACGATGATATTGATTTGATAATGGTAATGCTAATGATGATTCTGCTGTTTGATGATTTCGCAGTGAAAATGAGAAGAACGGATTCATCAACCTCGTCTCCCGCTATCTCAGGTAATGAATGTATCCGTTTCGATTCAAATCGTTTTTCTTTTTTGTTTATTTGATCGTTGTTAGATTTCGAATTCTGATGTTTCGAAAATGGCGATTAAATTGTTTAAAAAAAGTGGAGAAGCACAGCATGTAGAATGGAGTAAGATCCAAACACCGACTGATAAAGTGGTTGTTCCTTATGACTCCTTGGCTCCAATTTCTGAAGGTGATTATCTAATTTGATTTTAATTCATTCAAACAAAAAACGGAGATGGAGGTTGTCTTTCGTTTGATATAATGAGTAAATCTAAATGCAGATCCAGCTGAAACTAAGAAGCTATTGGACAAACTTGTTGTTTTAAAGCTTAATGGTGGCTTGGGGACAACTATGGGATGCACTGGTCCTAAGTATGTTCTTGTTCTTCCTAACCATTCACTAGTAGTTATTTTTATGTTTTGTAATTGCTTGGTAACAAAATTATCTAATTGTTCCTTTGATTTTTTCAATAACAGATCTGTCATTGAAGTCCGCAGTGGATTCACATTTCTTGATCTAATTGTTACTCAGATTCAGGTTATAAATTTGCCTTCCCTTATAAGTTGTTGATTTTCGGTTCTGTCTTATGTTATAAGATGCAGTTCATTTAACAACTGGCTTTCTCTTTGGTTTGATCAGAATCTTAATACGAAATATGGATGTAACGTGCCATTGGTGCTAATGAACTCATTCAATACCCATGATGACACAATGAAGGTCTCTTTCTGGATCTATATAACTTTTTTCCTTAGCCTATTTATTTTTATTTTGGTCAGCATTGAATCTAATTTTCATATAAATCTTGTTCAATGCAGATTGTTGAATTGTACTCCAATAAAAACGTTAAAGTTCATATCTTTAATCAGGTTGAGATATTGAATTTCACCTTCTCGAGATTTAATTTAGACTGAACAACATAAAACAGGGATCCATTCTTATATTCTATCAACTCTGATTTCTCCCCTCATTTCTTGGGTTTGTGTAGAGCCAATATCCTCGCTTGGTTGCTGAAGATTTTACTCCATTCCCTTGCAAAGGCCAGCCCGGCAAGGATGGATGGTAGAATTTTTTTTCTCTTCTGCTCTATTTGCTACTTTTCCCCTTAATCTAGTCACTGCATTATGGTAAGAATGCATGCCAATAGTATTGGTAAACTACAGCTAAAGATGAACAGTAATTTAAATACCTGAGTTTTTCCTTTAATCACTGCTCTAATTTTATATGCCTTCATTAGCAGTTGTGAATACTATTGTTGAGTTGCTTAGCTTCATCTGAATTTAGCATTTGCTTCCCAATTTGTAAGAACATTGTGGTGTTTTGAAGCTTTGAAGTGGTTTTAAAAAGGGAACGATGTATCACAAAGGAAAAGTTATTGGACTGCTTCTCTAAGTTGCATCTATATTTCTATAATGTTCCATCTTTGCACTCACTTGTATGCTTCTTAATGAATAAATGTGCTTATTCCGGTTCTTTTAGTTATCTTCACTTCTTGCATTGATTAGATTTGTAAATTATTGGAGCAATTTCTTTTTCTTTTTCCTTTTTTTAATTGCTTGTATGACGTTAATCTCTTTACTATAGCTTTTTTTTCTGGATGAAGGTATCCTCCTGGTCATGGTGACGTGTTCCCATCTCTAAAGAACAGTGGCAAGCTTGACGCTTTCTTAGCAGAGGTTGTGGCTGCAATCAATGTGATCTTTTTCCAAAACATTTGTTGCACAGTCATAAATTTTCTGCTAACTTATTTGTGTTTCATTGTTCCTTACAGGGCAAGGAGTATGTGTTTGTTGCCAACTCAGACAACTTGGGTGCTATTGTTGATTTGAGTATCCTCATTTTAGTTTCCAGTGTGTTCATCATTTTAATTATCATTCAACTTGGGTGCTACTATTGAGTTTGGTGTCCTCATCCCCCCCCCCCCCCCCCCAAATGTTAGTCCTTGACAGTTGCTCTAGAAATCTTGAATCATTTGATCCAGAACAAGAATGAATATTGCATGGAGGTACAGGAAGAGAACTATAAGCTGTGCTATTTGTTTTCCCTAGCTTTGTGATTATTGCTGAAGTACCGTTTGTTTTTGTAGGTAACACCCAAAACCTTAGCTGATGTGAAGGGTGGTACTCTTATTTCTTATGATGGAAAAGTTCAGGTTAGAAATGATCTCTAATCTGCTTTGAGAATCTGTCCGTAGCTGATTGTCTTATATATATTTTTTTAATTTGTGGTCATGACTCATGATAGTAGCCTTTTTATTGCTTAATGGTGAATAACCAAACCGAGAAAGAAAACAAATGTTTCCTACTTTAACCAATTTTCATAAATTTGACATTAACTGACATGGTTTTGTTCATTTTTGTGATTCAGCTCTTTGAAATTGCACAAGTTCCTGATGCACATGTAAGTTATCCGTTTTCCATCTTTCTTTGTCTATTAGTTATTTTGATTAATATATTGGTTCTGCATCACTGTTATACACTAGAGCACTGACAAAATATTTATCTATTTGTAACAGGTCAGTGAATTCAAGTCCATAGAGAAATTTAAAATTTTCAATACAAACAATTTGTAAGTTGCCCTTCGTTAAAATATTGTGCACGGCTTATCGGTGTGGCACTAATGATTTATATATTTACAGGTGGGTGAGCCTGAAAGCAATAAAGAGGCTTGTGGAAGCTGATGCACTCAAGATGGAGATCATTCCAAACCCAAAGGTCTGTATCTTCTTTTTCCATGTTTCCTCCAGTAGAATTCTGATTTCCAAATAATAAAATTGACTGCAGGAGGTCGAGGGAGTCAAAGTTCTTCAACTGGAAACTGCAGCTGGTGCAGCAATTAGGGTATAGATTGTAATGTTTACTGGTATGATGCATTGAAATGTTAAAAAAATGGTCTAATTGTCTGATTTCCCTATGTGAACAAGTTCTTTGATAACGCTATTGGTATCAATGTACCTCGATCGCGATTCCTTCCGGTGAAGGCGACTTCAGATTTGCTTCTTGTCCAGGTTATTTTCTTCTTCCTCAAGTACTGCACCACGGATAGTAATCCCAAGCTTCCTTAACACATCCTCGTATTTTCTTTTGCAGTCCGACCTTTACACCTTAGCCGATGGCTACGTTAGCCGTAACACTGCTAGAGAAAATCCTGAAAATCCATCCATTGAATTAGGACCTGAATTCAAGAAGGTTAGTACTTGCCATGTTGATCTTGCACTTTCATATAGATGCTATTTTGGCAACGATCTTTTGATATGTTTTGATTTGCTCAACAGGTTAGCAACTTCTTAAGCCGGTTCAAGTCGATCCCAAGCATCATTAATCTCGACAGCCTTATCGTGAGTGGTGATGTATGGTTTGGTGCTAATATCGTTCTCAAGGTACTTCACACCCTCTAGTTTCCATATAGCTACTTGTGTATGTTTACTGTGTCCAATGATGTGCTAATTTATCACCTTTCTTACAGGGGAAAGTGAAAATTGTTGCCAAAGAGGGAGTGAAGTTGGAGATTCCAGACGGAATCGTACTCGAAAACAAGGTAAGAACACCTGGATGACGATAGATACGATGGACGACGAGATACACTCTTCCTTATTGCCATTACCGGGATTGGTTTCATTTTGGCTAATTTTGTTTACTTTATCCTGTGTCTAGGAAATCAATGGCCCCGAAGGCTTATCCGGCTAAATGCCGAACGTTTAAGATCGACATATCTGGTTCTGGTGTAGCAGAAGTTTGATCTGAGTCTTGAGGATGTTATTTTCTTTCATGTTTTGGTCTCTGCATATTGTTAAAAAAAAAACATTGTTCTAATCTTGTTCTACTGTTTTGTTCTCTTCTTTATACTTTCTGCATCGGTACAACAACACTATTTCAAAAGTACCAGTTTTGTCATTAATAAAATTAATATTACGGATATTCATTTGTGTTTTCTTCTGTTTTCAAAGGATTGTTGGGTCGTGAAAAGGAGATGTTGACCAAGTTTGTTTTTTTTTCCACTTTACCCAATTTAATTCAATATGAATTCAAGTTAAATAAAAAATATTTTAAATTTTATTAATATATAAATAGGAAAATGAACTATCAATCTAAATTAAATTTGAATATACACTTTATATTAAACGGGATAAATTATTATATTAATCCGTTCCACCACCTAAGATATGATCTTCAACTAATTAAATTAAGACACATAATATATTTTTTCATATCATATTTACATATAAGCATTGTCTAAATCATCCAATTTAATATCTTTGATTTAAAAAAAGAAAAAATATTATCAAAGATGACACAAAAAATCTTTAATAGTATTTTTTTCTTTTTTAAATCAAAGGCATTAAAGTTGATGATGCTTATGTGTGAATATGATATAAAAAAATATATTATACGTTTTAATTTAATTGGTTAATACCATATCTTAAGTGGTGTAAAGAGTCATGTAATAATTTCTCATTAAATGGTGTCCCATAAAACAGATTTAACCAAAATTAACTCCTTAAAATCATCTTAGACTAATCAATACAGTTTTCTTACGATCATCCTAACACTAATTACTTAAAACATAGAATAGAACCAAATAAAAAATAAAAACTTAATCAAATAATCGAATAAATAACGGATACAATAAATATTATTTTTAGTATAAAAGATAAATATTATAAATATGAATATAAATAAATATATATAACAATTATAACTCGTTAATTAACCGATGATGTTATAATTCAATTACAACATTTTAAACGTTTAGAAATAATTAAATTTGATAGTTTAAAATAAGAATAAATCAAGAATATATAATAGACAACATCAAAATTAAACATAAACGTATTAAAACAGATAAAATAATATATTATAAAATAAATCAATTATTATTTTTATAAGAAAATAAAAATAATAAAATAAAATAACACAAAATAAATAAATAAATAAAAATTGTGGTTAGGGGCTAGGGTTTACGTGCGGCACCCTAAAACTACCGCCTCCAATACTACCTTCCTTCTTCTACTCCATTTTCCCTCTTTTTTTAATTTCTTTTTCTCCCCTTTTTTTCCTGGCCTCCCTCGCCTTCAGCTTCTAGCCACCACCGTATATCTCACGCGCCGCCTCTCTCTCCCTCACTTAATCTCACATTGTCGGCAGCTCTGACTCTCATCCACTCTGCAACTCAACAATACACAAGGTAAGTAAAGACTCTTACCGGTTTACTTATATTCTCCCGTTTTTAATTTTGTTAACTTTTAGGTTTTTTTCTTTCTTTCTTTCTTTCTCTTGATTTGATCGTCTCAGTTTTGCAACGAAAAGTTTGCTTTGAATATTGTTACTATGTTTCCCTTTGATGTGTACTTATTATTCTAGCTGAAATTTGACCTAAACATATATTTTGTTGGCAGTAGTTTCAGAAATTTCGAACCTTTTTACTGGAAAAAAGGGAAACCAATATGCGTTCATGGACGGCGGCGGAGCCAGACATGGTAGTGAAGAATCGACTTGTAGGGTTCCTACTATGGCAGTCGATTCTAAGCAGCTTGATTTACTTGGCGTTCACGATAACGATCGTGCCCTGGCGCTCCTTCACCGCCATATTCCTCTCCTTTTTCAGCTTTCATCTCTCCCAGCTGCTCTTCTCGGTGTCCCTCTCGACCGTCTTATCTCCCCAGCCTAAATTTAGACGCATTTTGCCGGTGTTGCTGGCAGTGGCGGCTGTTTCGGGTTCTCTCTCGGCGGTGTCCCTTTGTGGGATCAATGGAAGAGTGGGGTTTAAGGGTTTTGCCTTGGGGTTTTTCTTTGCCGCTTTTTATATTTATAAGCGGCGATGGGTATTGCAGTTTCCCATTATTCAGGTGAATTGATGTTAGACTTTCTTGTTCTAAATTGTTATTTAAATTCTGTTTTATGACTTGGGTCATTTGCTCTTTGTCAACAGCGTCCCCTTTTCTTTAGCTTCAAAATGGGGATGCCTACCGCCATTGCTAGAGCATTGAAGCTTTCTGCTGCAGCTTATTTATTTTCAGCTCTGCTGTTGGTGTTTCTACCTCACAATTTTAGCACTGATCTTGAGCTTGGGAACTTTTTTGCTCAACATATAATCTCTTACGTTGCAGGCTTTTCTATGTTTCTTTGTTGGGAGTTAACTCACCATTTGCATCAGGTTGGTTGGAAACATATATAAATCATTATCATTTCTTGCATATATTGTGTGATCAAAGTTCAAATTACCATTAGTTATTACACCTTTTAGGCCAAGTAAATCACCTTTCTAATGCATAGACATGTTCTCTTTGACCTACTGTGCTTCTTTGTGAATGAAGAACTCGCTCTGTTTTCTGCCGGATTCGAAAGAGGATTAAATCTTTAAATCAATTCTATTCAATCACGGTTGATTGTGCCAGTTAATTAAGCATCTATACTCATAGTTGCATTGAAACACAACCATTCTTACATCTTCTTTCTTGTCTTCCAAAGCAGTTAATTCCTCATTTTATATTATATCTTCACTACCTTCAATAATTGTATTGCTCATCACTATTTGTAGTTTACCAAATGTCTTGGCTGCTAGGGCTGTTGGCATGGTGTTTCCACTTTCTTTTCTACGCTCAAAATGCTAGTCTGATATCCTCTTCTTGGTTAATATTTCACATTTCCCGATGTTTCTTAATGTAAACATTTTTTTCACTTATATCCATGTTTTGGTATAGGTGCTATATACAAAAAGGTTCATTTTTGCACCACCAAAAGGATCAGCAGCAGCAGAAACAAATCCAAGTGAGCATCTCCTAGCTGCATTAGAGGAGACCTCTCCAGCCTCTCTTCTGAAATATCTTGCATACCTTGATCTTTGTATGGTTTGTGAGAACAATGTTGATTACTGGCGTCGAGCTGCCTTCTTTGAAGAAACTGGTGAGACTTACAAAAGAGTTGCTGCTGTATGCTTGAGACCTTTGGAGCAGCTTGCATCGAAGTTGGTCCAAGGTTTTGAAGGTTCTCCAGATGATAAAACTTACTCAATATCTGACCAGTTGCAGTCATCAACTAACCGCCAGAATTCAAAATGCTCCGAACTAATGAACGACTTCCAGGTATGAGTGCATGAATCCATTCCACATGTTCTTCATGTAGGACCATTACACCACAATAATAGAGTCCAAATTAACTTGGAGAATCTTTTAGCACTGCAACTCCAATTATGAATTCCGGATTCCAGAACACTGAAGTCTATGAAGTTTTCTTTAAATTGTACATTTAGAACATCTAAATCTACCCTCAATAGTTCAACAGAAGCCACATTTAATGATACAAGCCGAAATTTCAGGAGTTTAAAGTGAAACTGTAATCACTGATATTTATGTTCGTCCTTGAGGGTTCTATGTGGCATGGATCACTCATAGAATCATATATGTGTGTTTGCTCTTAGCGGAAGCACTAATCCAAAACAGGATTTTAGAAGTTGATTGAAAGATATTATGGATTCGAATGCTTGGTTTATTTATGTTATTGGCTTCAATGTAATTTATTCATTTACGATTATAAAGAGGGGTAACACGAAGCTTTGATGGATGAAAAGAAGGGAAGGAAAGGGAAAATAAATTATTAAGTATAATATAAATTATAAATGGATCTCCAAGTTAATTCACCTTATGTGCAATACATATTTGGATAATGCATACTATGATCTTCCAAATCATATAGAAAAATTGAGTAACATATTTGTGTTGGACAAATACTCTTATACAACACTCACTTCCATCTCTGGTTAACAAAGTTCAGTTGTTTCTGTGGTTGCTTACTCTGTGTGTGTGTGTATGTATATATCAAGAACGTTGAAGGCTGTGGAGCATAGCTTTTTGAGGCTAATTGTGCTCATCCGAGGTTGGATCTTACCCTTTTTAGTAATAGTGGATGTTTTTTTTCTCTCTTGCAAGAAAAATCATCTATATGCATGGCTACTCGGTTCTTTTTTAGCTTTTCTCTGGGAGATTTGAGCAATGTAGATCAATTGATTTGTATTGTATCGAACAAGCCAAATTTACTAATTGTATGGTGTTACCTTTTTACAGGTATACACATGGTCTGCTCGAGCAATTGCTTCCTTGACTGCACACTCACGAAAAGAAGACAGATTCGGAGTTGCTCAACTGTCTGGTAGCAATGCTGCTGTCATCTCAACGCTCATAGCTTCTTTGCTTGCTGTCGAAACGTTGATGGGGAAGAAAATAAGCTTGCAGCCATCTCAGAATTTGATGGGAGCATTTGGCACCAAATCGGCTACGTTCAGTGCCGGAAGAAGAGATATTAGAGCTGGAAAAAGGAGAGATGACCCACTCTATGCAAAAGCATATGCCATGGCTGACGTTTTAAGGACTTCAATTTACTGCATCGTGTCTGCTTTCCACCATGAGATGCTGGCTAGTGCCAAATCAGGGCTTCTCGAGAAGGATTGGATTTCTGGTGGCAAACCTCTTTTCGGAACTCGCGAGTTGCTGTTGCAGAAATTGCATCTTTTCCTCGACTTCCAAGCAAGTTAAACTATTACTATAACAAAAAAGAATGTGATTTTCTCATAGGATTGGCTGCTGGCATATCTCTGATTCGTGTCCATCAACCCTTTGTCGGAGCAAATCGTCAGTCGTGGAAATTAATCAAATGTGAGGTAACTATCGGTGCTTTCCATCTCTATTTTCTCTGAAAGAAAGACTTGTGTTCTTGTCTTGCAACATTCAATGCCATGATCAAGCGTCTCACATGATATGAATTAATTGCTATATTTTGTTACAAAGTTTTGGTTTGAGAATGGTTTCAGTCCAGATGTTGATTGACTGCCTGTAATGCCTAGTATTGTCGACTGTTCGAGTATGTTTTTCGTCTCTAGATTTACTATATCATTCACTAAAAATTAGCTAATTAATTTTTATTAACTTATATATTATTTATGCAGAAAAAAGACAACTACATGCTTAGCATCTCATATTTAGCTGTTTTTTTTTTATTTCTCATTGAGATTATTCATTGGGTTTAAATAGATCGAATTTTAACTTTATGTATTATTGATTTATTTTATTATAATAATTTTAGTTCTATTTTTTAGATATAATATGATAAAAATTTCATTTTATAACATTTTATATTACCACTCCTTGAATTCATTAATTTTTATTATAATTATAGGTATCTGATCATTTTAAAATTATAATTTAAAAATCCAATACTACAAACAAATTTTAATATTCTTCTTATCTTTATCCCACACGGCACGCCTCATCGACTAACGTCTATCTACAAACATAAAATCCCTACAAACTGCAATGCAATCATATAATGACGTCATCCACATAGAAAATCCGGTTCAAGACCACATGAGTCATTCGGTTCTAGACCGGTAACAGTCGTTTTCTTAAGCCATGGGAGTCCTCTCCGAACCGGAGGAAACCGAAGCGTAACGGGTAGAGAAAGCCCGAAACCCGCCGTACTCGTTATCGACGTCTTCCAAATTACCAATCTCTCCCGGGCCTTGATCGAAATTCAAAGCGTAACTCAAAGGATCGTAGTGGAACTGCCCGTGCCTACCGCCGCTACCGCTTTTGTTCCGGTTGAATCTTCTTATAAAAGTCTTCCATCGGGGACCGGCGACGATCTCGGACCATTCTCGAACCTTCTGGAACACCCTAACGCTTCGGATCCAAAAGCTGGTGCCGGGATGGACCTGGGGCGACGTACTGCTGTTTATCCGCTGCCAAAAGGCTATGCCGACGGAGGGAGAACGACGGGAGCTGAGGCAAGGGAAACAGAAGCAGCAACGAGTGTTCCGTAGGAGGGAATTCGACGTCGTTTCGTCGGTTATTGCCGGGTCTACATCAATATGTGCCGCCGCCGCCATCGGGGATATCGAAAAGTTAAATCTCTGTCTCTCTCCTTTTCTTTTTTATCTCTGGAAAACGAATTTGGGGAAAGAGGTTGACTCAACAGCAAAGCTAAAGGGGGGAATTGTTATAATGAGTTTTCCAATGGATATCAGCCTTTAGATTAAAACAACATTTGATCTCAACCGTTAAAAAGGTAATTTTAGGAGTAGGAAAAGATCTATTCAAATTGTGGGTTTTAGTCTTTTTAGCTAGGGGCTTTCAAATCCGGGTACCCGAATCTTCGGGTAATTAAAAGTTCGGTCCGTGTCTCGATTCAGATTTTTCGGGTATCCGGTACTTCGGGTATTCGAATTTTCGGGTACCCATAAATTCAGGTAATTAGGTACCCGGATTTTTATTTTTTTAATTTTTTTGTAAATCTTAAATTTAATCTTAAAAAGATATATATATATTTTAAAGTTTGAATTACATAATAATCATCGAAATATAAAATTTTAAAACCTTGGTTACATAATCTAAACATAAATTTTAAGACCTAAATTATATAATCTAATTCGAAATAAAATATAAAGTTCAAAGAAAATTTTTAAAAATATTTTTAATTACTTTAATTTAATATAATATATAAAAATTAATGATTTAAATAGTAAATAATTTTGAATTAATTTCTGTATTGATTAATGCACATAAAAAAATAGTGTATAACTAAACGAATAAAGTTAGAATTTTGCTAACTTGAAAAATTAAATTTATAATTTTATAATGAATCTTAATTTTCTTTTTTACAATGAGTCTCTAATTCTTTTTAAAAATTAAAGTTTAAAGGATTGAGATTTAGAAATTAGGTTCTTTAATTTGAGAATATAGGGAATATAAGTATATTTTGTGTAAATAATAATTATATCTAAAATAAAAAAATTAAAAAAAAAGAATCGGGTACCCGAAAATAACCGGGTACCCGAAAATTTATAATCTTTTGATCCAGGTCCGACCCGAAAAATAACGGGCCAAGTACCCGGCCCAAACATAAAAAAATTTCGGGAAATTATCCGATTTTTTGTGTTCGAGTAGTCGGGTAATCGGGTCGGGTCATAAGTCTGGGTGAGATCAATTCAATTGTAGACTGACTGCATAAATTATTTAACTTTTAATTGTATTTTTATTAATATTTTTATATTAAATTAATGAGTTTAAGGGTTATGGTTTAAGGTTACAAATTATGGTTAGGATTTAAAAATTAAAGGTATCATATATTTTTAGGGTATAAAATTTATGTTTTAAGAATTTAAAAATTAGGTTTGAGCTTATAGTCTAATTTATTAAAAAAATTAACAGGAGCATGTAAAGAATTATGGTTAGAAGACAAGATTTCTACTTCAATTTGACTAAATTTTTTATTAGCCTAATTAAGGATACATATTTGATAAAATTAAGTTGAATAAAAATATTTTGAGTTAAATAATTTATACTTTTATTTAATTATATGTGTCCAATTTATTAGTTTGTTAATCCATATGAGGTGACTCTTAATTCTATTTATTTCATTCACAATGTTAAAATTTAGACCTCTAATTTTATTTAAAATATTAAATATCTTATCTCACTAGATAAATTAATCTAATTTTATTATTCAAAATTTATTTAATGCATCATATATATGGATTTGTTACACTAGGAAGAGAAACTTCAACGTAAAGAAAAGCACTTTAGTTAGGTTAATTTTCGAACCAGCACCAAACTAAACTGTTTGACGTTCTTATTAACGGCTTTAACAAGATATTACAAAACCTTGGAAAACTGTCTTCCTAACAACCTTCTGTTCGGTCGCCCTTTTAGCCTGTGTTCTTTCCTTTATACTTCAAAAGTAAGTTTGTTAGTTTGTTAGTCGATAAACTCTAAAATTAGTGATTAAAACTCTTAGTTGATACTTTTTTTTCTTAAGTTATCTTTAATTTTATTTTAATTACAGTATCGACCCTAAGCGATAATCATGTCGTTCCCCTTATAAAACGGGATTGACTTTTTAACGGTTCGTACCTGTTACATAAAATCTTACATTCGTTCATTCAGTTAGATCCCTCCACCGTCCTCGTCTCTTAAATATTCACTGTTAATCACCTAATTAAAGTGCTGAAATCATATCTAATCCCCAAGCATTAGCAACCAACTGAAGTGATAGTGCAAGTAAGGTAATGGAATGTTTCAAAGATTCTTCATTAATGGATTAAACACTTGAACTAATCACTTAATTAAGAACCCAAATCAACATTTGATTTGAAGTTAGAGGTTTTATTAATTAATACTGAAAAGTTTAGTAGAGAATGGCAATCAAATCTGTGTGTATGAGAGGGAGATTTAATCAGACAGTTTGGTGGCAGAGAAGCATAGTCTCCAGTGCCAAATGCTGATGATGTTGCAACAGATAAAGGCAAGAAAAGATAGCAACAAAGCTCCAAACAGGCATGACCTACATGCATTTAAAATCCCACATCGACTCTTCACTTCATGCATATCAGGTGCAAAGGAAGTCCTCAGTGCTGCAACCGAAGCTAAGCCATTGTCACCAACATGGAGAGAGCAAACCCCAAATCTGCATTAAAGGTCATCTTCTTCATCTCATTTCATTCTTTGGGTTCCTTTAATGCGTTTTTTGTCTTCTTACTCACTCATTTTCGTTTAGGTTATGTTCCTGTAACGAGAATTATGATTAAATTGGTAAACTATATAAGTAAGGAAAATTAAATATAAATTTATTTAACTCGTTAATTTTATCAAAAAATTAACGGTTAATGACATAATTGAAACTATTTTAATAGTTTAATTATCATAATTCATATTTTAATGATCAAAATAGAATCAGATCAAAAGTTTAGTAGTTTTGAAGTTATTTTACCCTTAAGTTTATTTTAATTGCCAACTTTTGTAATGCTGATTGAGCTGTGCTACTAATATTTTTTTAATCATTTTTTTTGCAGACAAAAGATCATCTGAAAGACAAAAACTCCAAAGTAATTAATTCATTTATCTAATCCATATATTAATTTCCACTAAACTTTAGGGTTTAAAACTAAAATAAAATAAGCTCAATTTGCTTGAATAGGTTACACCAAAGCCTCCAGCCAAGGAAAACACCAGGCAACAAGAGTTCAAACTTCACACTGGCCAAAGAGCTGTTAAGCGTGCCATGTTCAATTATTCCGTACGTAATTTACTCGATTCGATTAATTTTGGGTTAATATTAGATGTAATATTGATGGTGTTTAATTTATCGTAATTATACGTTTAATTAACTAATCAGGTGGCCACCAAGTTTTATCTCATGGAGATACAGAAGAGACAAGTGGAGAAAGTGCAGAAGGTAAAGGAAGTGAAGAAATTGATTAATGTTAATTAAATGATTAAATACACTAATGACATAATTAATGAGTGGTGTGATAGATGATTGAAGACGAAGAGATTCGTTCCCTGAGGAAGGAGATGGTTCCAAAAGCTCAGCTCATGCCTTTTTTCGACAGGCCCTTCTTTCCTCAAAGGTCTAACCGGCCTCTAACGATTCCGAGAGAGCCGAGTTTCCGGTCAGTGAGTTCTAAATGCTGGAGTTGCATACCGGAGAATGAGCTCCACTATTTTCAGCATGCTCATGCTTGGAACCCCATCAAATGAATCAATATTGTTTTGACCTAATTGAGTGTGAATTGTAATGGGGATGATGGCCTACGTGCATGCATGCATGATCCATGTACAATATCGACGTACGTCTAGTTTGTAGGATGTTCCATTTTATGTCACATTTATCCCCCCTTTTGTCTTCGTCTTTGTCATTGTTTTTGTCTGTTTAGACCGTGTGAGTAGCTGTCTAGATATATGTAACCAGAAAATCCTTCTCCTAGGCTTCATCGTTTAGTGTCAAATAAAGACGGATTGTACTCTACTTTCTGGCATCAGAAACTTAGATTTATCCTTCAATTCTTGTCTCTTATATCTATGCTAACAGACAATCAACGAAATACAAGAAGGACGTAAAATTTTATGAACTCATAAAATTTTAAGAAATAAATTTATATTATTTTAAGGGTGAAAATAAATTTTCATTAGAAAATACATAAAAAAATTTAAAAATCTAAATCGTATACAAATTTTAAATTTTTAAGCCACTATTTAATTACATAGTTGGTCCATGATAGATGATGGTTAGTCTCTCTAATTAATTACATACTTATATTCTATGACCTAAACATCCAAATTAAGCCACTAATTAGGTCATGAATGGCTACGGAGGATAAGCATAAAGCAAAAGACATTGTAATGATTGTCCAAAAATGACCAAAACCCACTTTAATTAGCAATTATGGAAACCCACTTTAATTAGCAATTATGGAATTAGATAAACCCACAAAGTTTCTATGGGTTTCTTCTAACTTTTGCAATCATATATTACATCCTAGTGGAGGCTTTCTATTACCACCAACTTAATCTAATGACTTATTTTTATAAAGAATTAATCATTTGATTAAGTGTTTTTTAAAATTGAATTTCAAATTTTTTAAGTTTAATTATAAATCTCGTTATTTGATTATTAAATTTTTAAATATTTTAATTATATCCTTTCATTATAATTCTTATTTTAAATTGATTTATAATTTTTTTAATATTTTAATTTTATCATTAAATTTATATTTATGATATGTCATATTATTATATAATACATATTAGACATCAGTGACGGTGGTTGTATCTCAGATGATAATTTTTATAATATGATTATAATTAATATATATCGATATTTAAAAATAAAATTATAATGTTTAAAAATTCAAAAAATAATTAATATGAGAAACATAGCTCAGGGACAATAATTGAAATTTTCAAAAATTTAAATACCAATTTAATTTCTCAAGGCTATAATTGCATTATAAAGATAGACACGGGTTAGATCGGGTCAAATTTTCGGTCCATACGCAACTGCCCGAAAATGTATAGACGCCACTCGACCCAATTCGTGTTTAGGGTGAAAAAATTCTGACCCGATTTGACTCGATTTTTTAAGCTTTAAAATCTGACTTGATTCGATCCGACCCGACCCAACCCGAATCATTAAAAAAATTAATTTTTAGAGATTTAATTATAAAAAAAATAAAATTTAGAGATCTAATTATAAATAAAATAAAATTTCAATGACCTAATTATAAAAATATTTTTAGTGGCCTAAATGTATAAAATATATATAGAGAGCAATTATTATTATAAATATCCCTAAAATATATATAAAAAATTATATTAGTCTCGGGTCAGGTCAAATTTTTTTCATCCTAAACCAAACTTGATCCGACCCGAAATTATCCTTGAAAAAAAACCAACCCACAAATTTCTTTAAAAAATTTTAACTTGTTCGAACCAAATCGAATTAAAACCCGTCGAGTTCGGATTCTATACCCATCTCTAAATTGCAACGATGCACCATCTATTAATTTGTGGCTAAACAAGTGCTTGTGTGTGCGTTGTTTCCTTTAAAAGGTACAACGTGGCTGAAACCTCACCTCTTCTTAGGTGGGGATTCTTTTTAGTTTTATATGTTAATGATGCGTTGCCCCAAATCTAAATTTAAAAAAATTATATCATGGGTCAGTCTCACCACCTATCTATGAGACCAACCAATAAAAACTGCTTACTTTATCAATTTTTCAAAGTCATAATTTTTTCCCAAGTGAATTTTCACTCGGAAAATTAAAAAATAATGAGGTGGACAATTTTTATTAGTTGGTCCCATGGATGACGTGGTGGAATTTACCCATTATATAATTTCTCCTAAATATATATATATATATATTCATTAATCTTGAGACGATTATAAGTAATATATTTAATATACATTTTAATTTTTAATTTGATTGTATCTGTAATAATCTATTGTAATTGTAATTACTTTGATTATATTGATTTATAAATATAATTGTGATATTTCAAGTAATTATATTTATAACACTACAAAATAATTTTTAATGATTTTAAAATTATTTTAATATTTTATACAATTTTAAAAACATATATTTTATTTTAAAATAAATTTTATAATTTCAAAAATAATAATTTAATATTTTTATACTTTAATATTTTTTTACAAAATAATTTGTGATTGACTTAATATTTTCTTAAAATGTTGGGTCATTTTAAACCTTAAATCAATAAATATGTCATTAACTCCACAGTCCAACTAAAATCAACTACCAAAACCGTGAGGGATGGGACTGGCAGAGCAGA
Organism: Abelmoschus esculentus; assembly: GCA_035048815.1. Lineage (NCBI taxonomy): Eukaryota > Viridiplantae > Streptophyta > Magnoliopsida > Malvales > Malvaceae > Abelmoschus > Abelmoschus esculentus. The sequence continues at coordinate 9,833,399 of JAUCBN010000007.1, read as the reverse complement.
GCTACGCGTGTGCTGGGAGTGGGGACCTGCTTTTAATGGGTCATGTGAACATGACAAAGACTTGGATTCAAATAAATGGAAAAAAATAAATTAAATGTAAAAAATACACATAAATTCGTTTCAAATATATACAGAAAATATAATTTATTGTATCATATTATATTAAACTTTAAATTTTAAATATTTTTATTTAAATTATTTCTCACAATTCTTTAAAGTTCTTATTAAAGTTCTCAATATTATTAAAAAATTAGCTAAACCCTTCAAGCTTTTGAAAGTTTTTAAGCCTCTTGAATCTACCCCCACATGTTAACCCAAGTTCCACGACTGATCATTTTTTTAAAAAATAATCTAAAAAAAAATATTAAACTTAAAAGTTTAAATATTTTTAATTAACTTTCTTCTAATAATTTTTAAAAATTCTTATTAAATCTCTCAAATTATTATAATTTTAATTAATCCTTTATTTTTTTTAAAATTTAAGTTTAAACTTTTATTTAAAAAAAATAAATTGACCCCAAACTCTTACTTATTAGAAACGACTTTATATTATATATGTCCATAACCATCACTGATTTTGACAACAACTCATCTTCCATTTCTAAAAGTTCTTGTTCATCACCCGAAACATGTTGAATCATAGAAAAGCATTGAGCACCATATGCATCACAATCATCTTCACAATAATTAAATCACAAGTGGAATAAAATACACAATTAATTGAGCAATTGTAATTGAACAAGTATATTTGATCGGTTGATTAAACTGTTTTTATTTAATTTATATTTTTTTAGATCATAAATTTTAAATCCCTTAAGAACATCATTTTTCCTTTTCCTATAATCTTATAAATTTTTAAAAATATTAATTCAAATGATTTTTTTCAAATTTAATATATGTTATCTGTCACAAGCACATTATTCTAACGTTACATTTTTAAAAAATGTAATACAATAACATGTTTTAAAAAATATAAAAAAAAATTAAATTAAACACATAAAAAATTTAAACACGTCAAAAATAATAATAAGAAATTTTTATTTCAAGAAATAAACAATATTTTTTATTTCAAGTTGTAAGTATCCAATTTTTCAATTTCAATATATAACTGTACTTAAAGTCCATTATTACCATTATAAACGAATAAACCGATACATGAGCAATATCCACCCCCCTAGTGGCTTTGAAACATGATTTAAAAGAACATGAGAGGCCGTGGTCTTGATAGATTTATTGTCGGAAACAAGACAAGAAAGGTTGTTGCCTCATGAGCTGGATCAACACTGCCATTTTCAACGCTGGTATTGTGGAGGCTTGTTTTATCACACGCCAGGGGTCAAGCAGTCGTGGACGGGTTGACGACAAAGGAGACGACTCTACTGATGGTTATGGAAAGAAAGAAAACAACAAAATTCTGGTTTAAAAAGGACTACTAAATTCAGGATATAAAGTAGTAGCGGTTGTGGGTAAATAATTTAAATAAATTTAATAATTAAGAAAATAAGGTACATTAAAGGATATTTTAGAATTTTCGATATAATATAAAAAACAAACGTCATTTATAGGTGATGATTTAGGTAAAAATAACGTCTACACGGGGTGACTTTATCCTAATTTATAATAATTTAATATTTTTATAGGTCAAATTAAAATTAGGAAAAAATTATTACCTATAAATGATGATTTAGGTGAAGACATTATTTATAGGTGACGATTTTTCTTTGTATTATAATTAATACTAAACTAAAAAAATAATATAAAAAAGTCAAATATAGAATAGAATAGGGGTGAAATTTGTAAAATATTGTGGTTGAATTTTTTATTTAAAAAAGTATAGATGGTCGGTTTTTATTTCAAGATCTATGGTTGTTTGAACAATGGAAATGTGAGGCCGGGTGGAACACAACCTGATCTCATGAAATTTAAAAAAAAATAAAATTGGAGAGGGCCAGTTGTTTACAATCCGACATCATGGGTATGGTAAAAAAAATAATAAAATTTGTAAGGGTGGGTTGTTTACAACCCGACCTCATGGGGTGGTAAAAAAATAATAAATTTTGTAAGTGTCGGTTGTTTACAACCCGACCTCATGGGATGATAAAAAAATAATAAAATTTGTAAGGGCTGGTTGTTTACGATCTGACCTCACAATTATTTAAAAAAATAAATTTCATGAGGTCGTGAGGAATACAACCCGACCTTATGGTTTAAATTTTTATTTTGAGCTCGGTGTCAGGCTTTATCCACGCGTGTATCGGGCAGAGTGTAATCACTCAGGCTTTATTTTTATTTCGAGCAGTGTGTTTGATTGATAAAAGTAATAAAGTTGATAAAGTTGGACAGTGAGTTAATTGAAAAATTGATAAAATTGAAGAGAAATTAAATATGGTGTAGGAGTATAAAAATGGCATTTTGATTTTTTATTATTATGTTATAAGAGTAAAACTCGAAAATAAAATTAATTTTATGTTAAATAAGTAAGGTGTAGGTTAGTAATGTGAAGAGAGCTTGAAAGAAAGAAAATTTGTTGAAAAAGTAGAAGAAGAATTCGAAGAGAAGCAAAAGGAGGAGGAAAAATAGCTGAAAAGCTTTCCAGTAAGTTGAAATTTATACATGATTTTATATTTTTTTTACGTTAAAAAATTATAGCAATACATCATCATTTACAATAATTTTGATTAAAAAATATGATTTATTTGAATGTACAGATACAATGAGTAACGTTTTTATGTTTGTTATCCATTATGATAGAGAAATTATAAAAACTGATATTGGTTTCGTATTTGAAACGGAAAATACTACGAAGATAAGGTTTTCGAAAGATATTTCTCTTAGAGAGTTTAAGCAGAAGATATAAAAAATAGGGGCTGAGATTGTTCGTTTATGGTATCGATGAAAGACCTGTGATGATCCTGTTAGATATTCTGCAATATCTCTTAAAGATGGTAGTGATGTTAGAATTATGATTGCAGAGCATGAATCATCATGTATCCAAAGTATTGCAATACATATTGAGTTACGTGAGAGATATAATTTCGTTTGATGTCGGAAATGTATATGGTAGTTCTTCTTAGATGGGTTTCGATAGTGCGTTTGAGAATCAACCTTATAGGTTTGGTGACAGCTTTGTTGCATTGTTGGAAAGTAGGGCGGAGCATGAATTTAACTCATATGCTTGTACATCGACGATGTCAAATATTGAGCAGGCGATTGATACGAGTGACGTTGATATTGAACATCTCCAAGGGCGATGGGGAGAATCTCTTGCTGATTTTAGTGAAGACGAAGACGAAGGAATCGTAGATCCAAATTTGAGCGGTGATGACCTTGGTGATCAGTTTGTTTGGTTGATAATGAAGGATTTGTTTCTACTGAGAATGTTATTACATGGTACGAACCTCCGGCTCATATTAGTTTGATAGATTATGATATGATGAAGGTACCTCAATACCCGTTACTGCCACAGATATGTTCTGGTTCTTCTGATGAGTTATTTGTTGGGATGCAATTTGCAGAGAAAGAAGAAACTACTTTAGCAATCAAAAAGTATTTTATCAGAAAACTTGTAGACTTTATTGTGAAGGAATCAAGTCCAAAAACATTGTTCGCCAAATGTGTTAAATATGGCCAAGATTATAATTGGAAGATTCTGGTTTTCAAACTTCAAAGAAAAAATTATTGAGAGATTATAAAATACAGTGGTCATCATACTTGTTTGCGAAATTCCCTTAGTCAAGATCATCGCAAATTTGACTCCGGTGTTATAAGCAGACATGTGAGAATGTTAGTTGAAGCAAATCCAAGAGTTTTGTGCCAACGACTATGGCATCCGTCTTTCAACAGTTTAAGTATCAGATTGAATATGGTAAGGGTTGGTATACAAGAGATAAGGTATTAAAAAAGGTGTATGGTAATTACAAAAAGTAGTACAATGAGTTACCAGCTCTATTGAATGCAACGATATACTTTGTTCCGGGGACTTTCGTTAGATATAAAACATTTGATGCCTGCAACTGTGAAGGTCAGCTTCTTGAAGAAAAAAGATCTTTGGTAAATTGTTTTGGGTGTTCAAGCCATATATCGACGGATTTAAATATTGCAAACGTAAGGTGTAAGTCGATAGAACTTGGCTTTACGGACGCTATAATCATATACTGTTGATTGTCGTTACACAAGATGGTGATGGAAATATCTTTCTGATTGCCTTTGCAATTGTTGAATCAGAGTCTGCTCAAGCTTAAAAATTCTTTTTAAGTAATTTGCGTAATCATGTCATACAAGAAGATGGGGTTTGATTGATATCCGATAAAACAACGGATATTTTAGCAATAATTGGTCGAGAAAAGAGTGGATGAACCCCTCCGCACACTTATCCAGCTTATTGTGTATGTCATATTAGCAAGAACGCTCTTGAAAAGTTTAAGAAGCCTCATATTCGCAGCGTAATTGTGCACATGGGTATGTATTTTTTATTTTCTATTTTTGTAAGCTAATATTTTTTATGCTAATTAAATTATATTATAAAATAGAATATGAACTTCTACAATCCAATTTTGAAAGAAAGTTGGCCAATTTGGCCATGGAGTACGATGAAGAAGTGTGGGCGTAGACAAATAATATAGAAAGAGAAAGATGAACCCAATCATACGATGAAGGGCGACGATACGACCAAATGACAACCAATTTGGTAGAGTGCATAAATAGTGTATTAGAAGGAACAAGACATCTCCTAGTAACAAGCTTGGTGAGAGAGACATATTACAGGTTGGCTAAAGTTTGGTCCGATAAAGGGTTAAAAATTCAAGAAATGATAAATAGAGGACAAGTGTGGTCTCCCGATCTTGTGGAAAAAATAGAGAAAAATGTTGAACCGGCAAGATCAATGGTGGTTCACGGGTTTGACCTAAATGGCCAAATTTTTGATGGTGTGACTGTGGTGAGTTCCAAGCGTGGCGTTATCCTTGTAGGCATGCAACCGCAGTATGTATGTCTAAAGGTGTTGACCCGTACAGCTTTGCCGATGAATGCTAAACATAGGATAATAAATATTTACAGATGTGAGTTCCCACCTATTGTGAATTCACAGTATTGGCCAACAATACAGCATGACGAATGGCTTCCGAATCCAGCACTTCGGAGAGAACCAAAGGGCAGGCCTCCACCGACTCATATCCATACTAGTACGGATTTTCATTATAAAGAGCCGAGAGGACCAAAGAGATACAACAGATGTAGGGGTACTGGGCATTCAAAAAATGTTCAAATGGTCCGAATTACATGGCAATACCACGAAACTTTTAATTTGTAACTTCATTATATGTTGAAGTATGTTACTATTTTCTATATGTTATTTACCACAGAACTTATATGTTGTTTATTATTTTCTATATGTTGTCTATTATTTTCCAAACGAGCTGAATTATATTTAAATTTCAAGAATACTCAAATTTAAATAACTAAAATTTAAATAATTCCAATTCAAGAGAAACACATATTTAAATAACTTCAATCACATGGAATAAAATCATTTCCTATATAATTTTTGACCATGTCTAGAAGAAGTTGACTCATAACATCGTGGTGGTCGTCTAACTCGTTGCGGTCATTGTGGAGCATCGTCGTTGTCATCGTCGTCATCATCATTATCACCATCATCCTTATCACCTTAATCATCATCATCATTCAAGCGTTGCGGTGTTGTAAACATATTTGGCGAGAATATTGGACTATTTATTAGTCGTTGTTTGAGACATAAAATCGTAGTACATTGATGGTTGTGATGGATAAAATTAGGTACGTAATCATCTGATAAGATCTGAATAGAATTGTCTCCAAATCCAGTAGACTATGAAGGATAAAATGATGTTTGTGACTGATAAAATTGGTCAACTACTGGATTTGAGAAAGGACTTTCACTGAATGCAGGATGTCCAAATGAAGGTGATTGATGAACTAAATGTCCGAAAGAAGCTGATTGATGAAATGAATCATCTGCTTGATTGGTCGATGAGCTCCCACCGTATAATGTAGCCGACTGACTGTAAGATTCATCACTTTCATCATGACTTGTAAAACGCCTTGATGATTGAACGCGACCGACGTATCTTTTAACAAGCTGACGATAATTTTCCCGTTCCTCCAGAGTGGTCAAATATGGCTTTCCATGGTTAAGATAGAATACCATGTAACCTGAATTATCTTCTTCCATATCCTCAACTTGGAGTGGATGATGCTCTGGAACCATTTGATATCGATTGATCCACAATTCAACGTACTGTGCATATTTTATTTCACATGCCCTAAACCATTTTCCTCAAAAATCAATACGATGTAATAAATCTTGATTAGATGGTTCTTTGGGAATGGGCTGATGGAAGCCGAATTGTCTAAGAACCCGATCTCCAAAATGATATTCCACAAAAGCAAAATGGATCAACGGTGTAACTGCACACCAGAGATTCGAATCAATCATCAATTCTTCTAGAACATTTACACGACCACCAACATATAGCCTCCAAAAAAACTACAAAAATTATATAAATTAATAGTAAAATTTAAATAAATTAATAGTAAAATTTAAATAAAATTCATAGTAAATAACATGTTAAATTTAGTAAATTGACTAATATACTTTGTCTTTACACTCGAAATCAATTTGAGCTCGAAATACTCTAACATTGTTATGAACTAAGCCGGTGTCCCCCTTTCTAGCATTCTACATGTATACATACAAACAGAAATCAGTTACAACAATTATAAAATAATTAAAAAGATAAATTTAGAATATTTACCTGCTGACAAGAGGAAAATTTCTAGAATTTTTGATAAGTGGGGTAAAAAAGGGAGGTCGTTCTCATACCCACGCTTGTAACAGTAACAAGCATCAACCAACCATTTTTGCTTTACCACCATTATTATCTAGAAGAGCAGTCTTACACAACTCACGGTATAAGAAGGCTAAGATCGTAGAACCCTAACTATAAGTAGCAGCTACTGAAGAGGACGATAAATATGGCAGATAACGTGTATGAACTAAATTGTCAGATTTATCCGACATTAATATACCGCCAATGAGCTGTAAAATATAAGCTCGACTTACGCAAGAAATATCTTGCGTTGTATTACCAAGCTTGAATTCTCGTTGTAACCAGCTCAATTTTATACGCGATCCTCTAACTTCGATTCCAGTTAAAACTTAACCGAAGTAATCATAGCATAGTAGCGGTTGTGGGTAAATAACTTAAATAAATTTAATAATTAAGAAAATAACGTATATTAAAGGATATTTTAGAATTTTCGATATAATATAGAAAACAAACATCATTTATAGGTGATGATTTAGGTAAAAATAACGTCTACACGGGGTGACTTTATCCTAATTTATAATAATTTAATATTTTTGTAGGTCAAATTAAAATTAGGAAAAATTATTACCTATAAATGATGATTTAGGTGAAGACGTTATTTATAGGTGACGGTTTTTCTTTGTATTATAATTAATACTAAACTAAAAAAATAATATAAAAAAGTCAAATATAGAATAGAATAGGGGCGAAATTTGTAAAATATTGTGGTTGAATTTTTTATTTAAAAAAGTATAGATGGTCGGTTTTTATTTCAAGATCTGTGGTTGTTTGAACAGTGGAAATGTGAGGCTGGGTGGAACACAACCCGATCTCATGAATTTTTTTAAAAAAAAATTAAAATTGGAGAGGGTCAATTGTTTACAACCCGACCTCATGGGTATTGTAAAAAAATAATAAAATTTTGTAAGGCCCAGTTGTTTACAACCCGACCTCACAATTATTTAAAAAAATTAAATTTCATGAGGTCATGAGGAATACAACCTGACCTCATGGTTCAGATTTTTATTTTGAGCTCGGTGTCAGACTTTATTCACGCGTGTATCGGGCAGTGTAATCACTCAGATTTTATTTTTATTTCGAGCAGTGTGTCTGACTGATAAAAGTAATAAAGTTGATAAAGTTGGGCAGTGAGTTGATTGAAAAGTTGATAAAATTGAAGAGAAATTAAATATGGTGTAGGTGTATAAAAATGGAATTTTGATTTATTATTATTATGTTATAGGAGTAAAACTCAAAAGTAAAATTAATTTTATGTTAAATAGGTAAGGTGTAGGTTAGTAATGTGAAAAGAGCTTGAAAGAAAGAAAATTTGTTAAAGAAGTAGAAGAAGAATTCGAAGAGAAGCAAAAGGAGGAGGAAAAATATCTGAAAAGCTTTTCAGTAAGTTGAAGTTTATACATTATTTTAGATTTTTTTACGTTAAAAAATTATAGCAATACATCATCATTTACAATAATTTTGAATCAAAAATATGATTTATTTGAATGTACAGATACAATGAGTAACATTTTTATGCTTGTTATCCATTATGATGGAGAAATTATGAAAACTAATATTGGTGTCGTATTTGAAACGAAAAATACTACGAAGATGAGGTTTTTGAAAGATATTTCTCTTAGAGAGCTTAAGTAGAAGATAGAAAAAAAATAGGGGTTAAGATTGTTCGTTTACGGTATCGATGGAAGACTGTGATAATCCTGTTAGATATTCTGCAACATCTCTTAAAGATGATAGTGATGTTGGAATTATGATTGCAGAGCATGAATCATCGTGTATCCAAATTGTTGCAATATATATTGAGTTACGTGAGAGATATAATGCTTCGTTTGATGTCGGAAATGTATATGGTAGTTCTTCTTAGATGGGTTTCGGTAGTGCGTTTGAGAATCAACCTTATAGGTTTGGTGAATGCTTTGTTGCATTGTTAGAAAGTAGGGCGGAGCATGAATTTAACTCATATGCTTGTACATCGACGATGTCAAATATTGAGCAGGCGATTGATACAAGTGACGTTGATATTGAACAACTTCAAAGGCGATGGAGAGAATCTCTTGCTGAGACGAAGACGAAAGAACCATAAATCCAGATTTGAGCGGTGATGGCCTTGGTGATCAGTTTTGTTTGGTTGGTAATGAAGGATTTGTTTCTACTGAGAATGTTGTTGCATGATATGAACCTCTGACTCATATGAATATGATAGATTATGATATGATGAGGGTACCTCAATACCCAATACTGCCACAGGTATGCTTTGGTTTTTCTGATGAGTTATCTGTTGGGATGTAATTTGCAAAGAAAGAAGAAGCTACATTAGCAATCAAAGAGTATTTTATCATAAAACATGTAGACTTTATTGTGAAGGAAACAAGTCCTAAAATATTGTTCGCCAAATGTGTAAAATTTGACCAATATTGTAATTGAAAGATTCGGGTTTCCAAATTTCAAAGAAAAAATTGTTGGGAGATTACAAAATACAGTAGTCATCATACTTGTTTGTGAGATTCCCTTAGCCAAGATCATCGCAAATTAGACTCCAATATTATAAGCAGACACGTGAGAATGTTAGTTGAAACAAATCCAAGAGTTTCTGTGCCAACGATTATGACATCCGTCTTTCAACAGTTTAAGTATTAGATTGAATATGGTAAGGGTTGGTATGCAAGAGATAAGACATTAAAAAAGGTGTATGGTAATTACGAGAAGTAGTACAACGAGTTACCAGCTCTATTGAATGCAATGGTATACTTTGTTCCGGGGACTATCTTCATATATAAAATATTTAATGCTTGCAACCGTGAAGGTTAACTTCTTGAAGAAAAAAATCTTTGATAAATTGTTTTGGGCGTTCAAGTCATGTATCAATGAATTTAAATATTGCAAACGTATGATGCAACTCGATGGAACTTGGCTTTACGGACGCTATAAGCATATACTGTTGATTGCCGTTACACAAGATGGTGATGGAAATATCTTTCTAATTGTCTTTGCAATTGTTGAATCAAAGTCTGCTCAAGCTTGGACATTCTTTTTATGTAATTTGTGCAATCATGTCATACAAGAAGATAGTGTTTGCTTGATATTCGATAGAGCAACGGGTATTTTAGCAATAATTGATTGAGAAAATAGTGGATGAACCACTCCGTATGCTTATCCAGCTTATTATGTATGTCATATTAGCAAGAACGCTCTTGAAAAGTTTAAGAAGCCTCATCTTCGCAGCGCAATTGTACGCATGGGTATGTATTTTCTGTTTTCTATATTTGCAAGCTAATATTTTTTATGCTAATTGAACTATCTTATGAAATAGGATATAAACTTCTACAACCCAATTTTGAGAGAAAGTTGGCCAATTTGGCCATGGAGTACGATGAAAAAGTGTGGGCGTGGGAAAATAATATAGAAAGAGAAAGATGAACTCAATCATACGATGGAGGACAACGATACGACCAAATGATAATCAACTTGATAGAGTGCATAAATGGTGTATTAGAAGGAACAAGACATCTCCCAGTAACATGCTTGGTGAGAGAAACATACTACAGGTTGACTAAAGTTTGGTCCAATAAAGGGTCAAAAATTCTACAACCCAATTTTGAGAAAAAGTTGGCCAATTTAGCCATGGAGTACGATGAAGAAGTGTGGGCGTGAGCAAAAAATATAGAAAGAGAAAGATGAACCCAATCATACGATTAAGGACAACGATATGACCAAATGACAACCAACTTGATAGAGTGCATAAATGGTGTATTATAAGGAACAAGACATCTCCCAGTAACAAGCTTGGTGAGAGAAACATACTACAGGTTGACTAAAGTTTGGTCTGATAAAGGGTCAAAAATTCAAGCAATGATAAATAGAGAACAAGTGTGGTCTCCCGATCTTATGGAAAAAATGGAGAAGAATATTGAACCGACAAGATCAACGGTGGTTTACAGGTTTGACCTAAATGGCCAGATTTTTGATATTATGGATTCCACACGCAACACTGAAGGAGGACACCGCCATACATTTTTAGTAGACTTTAGAAGAAGATGGTGTGACTGTGGTGAGTTTCAAACGTGACGTTATCCTTGTAGGCATGCAACCGCAGTATGTATGTCTAAAAGTGTTGACTCGTACAACTTTGCGGATGAATGCTTTAACCTACATAGGATAATATATATTTACAGATGTGAGTTGCCACCTATCGCGAATTCACAGTATTGGCCAACAATACAGCATGACGAATGGCTTCCGAATCCAGCACTTCGGAGAGAATCAAAGGGCATGCCTCCACCGACTCGTATCCATACTGGTATAGATTTTCATTATAAATAGCCGAGAGAACCAAAGAGATGCAGTAGATGTAGGGGTACTGGGCATTCAAAAAAATGTCCAAATGGTCTGAATTACATGGCAATATCATGGAACTTTTAATCTATAACTTCATTATATGTTGAAGTATGTTACTATTTTCTATATGTTGTTTACCACAGAACTTATATGTTGCTTATTATTTTCTATATGTTGTCTATTATTTTCCAAACGAGCCGAATTATATTTAAATTTCAAGAATACTCAAATTTAAATAACTCAATTTAAATAACTCCAATTCAAGAGAAACACATATTTAAATAACTTCGATCGCATAGAATAAAATCATTTTCTATATAATTTTTTATCATGTCTAGAAGAAGTTGACTCATAACGTCATGGTGGTCGTCTAACTCGTTGCGGTCGTTGTGGAGCATTATCGTCGTTGTCGTCATCATTATCATCATCAGCCTTATCACCTTCATCATCATCATCCAAGCGTCACGGTGTTGTAAACATATTTAGCGAGAACATTGGACTATTAGTTGTTTAAACCATAAAATCGTAGTACATTGATGGTTGTGATGGGTAAAAATTAGGTACGTACACATCTGATAGGATCTGAATAGAATTGTCTCCTAATCTGGTAGATTGTGAAGGATAAAATGATGTTTGTGACTGATAAAATTGATCAACTACTGAATTTGGGAATGAAGTTTTATCGAATGCAGGATGTCCAAATGAAGGTGATTGATGAACGGAGTGTCCGAAAGAAGGTGATTGATGAAATAAATATCCAAAAGAAGCTGATTGATGAACTGAATCATCCGCTTGATTGGTCGATGAGCTCCCACCGTATGATGTAGCCGACTGACTGTAAGATTCATCACTTTCATCATGACTTGTAAAACGCCTTGATGATTGAACGCGGCCGACGTATCTTTTAACAAACTGATGACAATTTTCTCGTTCCTCTAGAGTGGTCAAATATGGCTTTTCATGGTTAAGATAGAATACCATGTAACCTGAATTATCTTCTTCCATATCCTCAACTTGGAGTGGCTGACGTTGTGGAACCATCTGATATCGATTGATCCACAATTCAACGTACTGTGCATATTTTATTTCCCAAGCCCTAAACCATTTTCCTCGAAAATCAATACGATGTAATGAATCTTGATTAGATGGTTCTCTGGGAATGGTCTGACGGAAGCTGAATTGTCTAAGAACCCAATCTTTGAAATGATATTCCACAAAAGCAAAATGGATCAACGGTGTAATTGCACACCAAAGATTCGAATCAACCATCAATTCTTCTAGAATATTTACACGACCACCAATATATGATCTCCAAAGAAACTACAAAAATTATATAAATTAATAGTAAAATTTAAATAAATTAATATTAAAATTTAAATAAAATTCATAATAAATAACATGATAAATTTAGTAAATTGACTATTATACTTCATCTTTACACTCAAAATCAATTTGAGCTCGAAATACTCTAACGTTATTATGAACTAAATCGATGTCCCTCTTTCTAGCATTCTATCTGTATACATATATAAACATAAATCAGTTACAACAATTACAAAACAATTAAAAATATAAATTTAGAATATTTACCTGTTGACAAGAGGAAATTTTCTAGAATTTTTGATAAGTGGTGTAAAAAAAAGATGTTGTTTCTATGCCCACGCTTGTAACGGTAACAAGTATCCATCACCCTCTTTTGCTTTACCACCATTATTATCTAGAAGAACAGCCTTACACAACTCACGGTATAAGAAGGCTAAGATCTTAGAACCTCAACTATAAGTAACAGCTACTGAAGAGGACGATAAATATGACAAATAACGTGTATTAACTAATTTGTCAGATTTATCCGGTAGTAATATACCGTCAATGAGCTATAAAAGCTCTACTTGCGCAAAAAATATCTTGCGTTGTATTGCCAAGCTTGAATTCTCATTGTAACCAACTCAATTTTATACGTGATCCTCTAACTTTGGTTCCAGTTGGAACCTTACCGAGGTAATCATAGCATTGTTGGATAGTTGATTCTTTGGGTTCCTTAACAAGAGGAAGCCCGTTCATCGGAACACCAATTAACATGACCACGTCTTCCAGTGTTATTGTACATTCACCATAAGGCATGTGAAATGTATGGGTCTCCGATCTTCGATGCTCGATCAATGCGGTTATTAAACCCGGAATTAGTTTGTACCCACGAATAAAGGTGACATGATAGAATTCAACAGCTTCCAACCATTGCATGATAGCGGGATAAGGTTCATTATTCGCCATGGTTAAGTATGCCTAAAAGTATCCTCGGTTGCCTAAATTACATTAAAAAATTATTAATGAGAACAAATAAAATAAAATAAAGATTTAAAATATTAGTAAAAAAATAAGGAACTTATACCTTATCATCAACCGAAACACTAGAGATGTGTTGTTTCTGTAATCTCAACATATCTTCAAATCGATAATTCTTGAAGGTTAAAGAAAATTGTTCTAAAATACTTCTTTTAAAACCTCTTCAAAAATATTTTGGTAACAATACTGAAAATTTCACCCCTATTTAGCAACTTCAAAACCTTCAATTATTTGATCCACCACCCATCTGACCAATCAATAAAATCCCTTACACACACTCTACCCGAAAAAAATAAAGCTTGAATCAATGACACACTCTTTGTCCGAAAAAATAATTTCTGAATCAATGACATACACTCTACCCAAAAAAATAAAGCCTGAATCAATAACACACTCTCTGCCCCAAAAAATAATTTCTGAATCAATAACATACACTCTACCCAAAAAATAAATTCTGAATCAATGACACACTCTTTGTCCAAGAATTTTTTTTTGAATCAACACTCTACCCAAAAATAAGGTCTGAATCAATGACAGATAATAAAGTTTTTTTTTGAGGTCGGGTTGTTTCTAAAGTGTCCTCAAAAATTCGATATGAGGACGCAGGGGAGAGAAGACCATGAGGTCGGGTAGTGTTCCCCACGCCCTCATCCAAAATTTATTTTTTTTATAGCCTTGAGGTCGGGTTGTACACCAATCGACCTCATGAATTATATATATATAAATATATATTTTACCCATGAGGTCGAATTGTACATAACCGACCATCTCTAATTTTTATTTTTTATTTTTAAATTTCATGAGGTCGGGTTGTATAAATAACCATAGATCTTGAAATAAAAAACAATAATCGATATTTTTTTAAATAAAAAATTCAACCATAATATTTTATAAAATTTGCCATAGAATAAGTTGCTTTTCTTTAAATATTCGCAATTAAGAATAAAATAAATAGGAATAATACGGTAGATAAAACCTTTGAAAATAACGAGGAAACCCCCACAGATGTCTGAAATGAAGAATTATTTATTTAGCTCAGGGCTCAAAGATATTTATTTAATATGCGGTCGACTTTGGCTTCTACCAAAAGTATTTTCTACACATTTAAATTTAATATTGGTATTTTTAAATTCAAAAAAATAATATTTATTTTTATATAAAATTTTGATTTTTAATAAAGTTGTTCAAATTAAATTATAAAAATAGTTTAAATTAAAATAATGATAACCATAATAATATTTTTAATCTTGGAGAATATAAATTTAAGATCAATATATTAAAAAAATCTTTTTAAAGTATATTTTAGATTTAGTTATTTCTTTGTTTTGGCCTCAAAATAATTTTGAGTATATTCGAATACAAAATTATTTCACCGAGACTAGATAGGTGTGGTTATAATTGTAGATCATAAAAATATTATGAATCATAAGAGGATCTAACCGCTGCATTAAGAAAAAAACGCGTCTTGCTTCACTGTTTTTTACATGCTTTTCCATGGCTTCGTCTTGATTTGTCACTGTCTTCCACTGTAGGCCATAGCCTGTTAACCATTACTTCCCCATATAAATACAACCCCACTCTCAACCTTAATTTTAAACCACTTTACTTCTTCTTCTTCGTTTCACTCATCCATGGCTGACCTCTGCAAAACTCTCACCTTTCTCTTCTTCATTCTTCCCTTCATTGTTTCTCAAGCAAAGCAAATTCAAAAGAAAAACGACACCATTTCCCTCTCGTTTCCTCTCACTTCCCTCCGTTTCTCTCCTGATGTTAAAGTTCAGACTTTGAACACTTCTTTAGTTTCGGTTTCCAAGCATGTACCGAGGCGGAGACCTGCACGGTCTTCATCTTCGTCGTATAATTATAAGACAACGTTCAAGTATTCCATGGCTTTGATCGTGGCTTTACCGATTGGGACTCCGCCGCAGACGCAGCAGATGGTGTTGGACACTGGAAGCCAGCTCTCGTGGATTCAGTGTCACAAGAAGGCTCCCAAAAAGCCGCCACCCACGGCGTCGTTTGATCCTTCTCTTTCGTCGTCTTTCTCCGTGTTGCCGTGTAATCATCCTCTATGTAAGCCTCGGATTCCCGATTTTACTCTCCCGACGTCGTGCGACCAGAACCGTTTGTGCCACTACTCGTACTTCTACGCCGACGGAACACTCGCCGAGGGTAACTTGGTCAGGGAAAAGTTCACCTTTTCACGTTCCCAGAGTACCCCTCCTTTGATCCTCGGTTGCGCCACCGATACCAGCGAGGATAAGGGTATTTTGGGAATGAATCTCGGGCGGTTCTCCTTCGCTTCCCAGTCGAAAATCTCCAAGTTCTCCTACTGCGTTCCTACTCGTCGGACCCAACCTGGGGTTTCTCCGACCGGGTCGTTTTATATCGGCGAAAACCCGAATTCACACGGATTTCAATATATTAATCTGCTGGCTTTCCCTCAAAGCCGGAGCATGCCAAATATGGATCCTTTGGCTTACACACTCCCAATGCAAGGGATCCGAATAGGATCCAAGAAGCTAGCAATCCCCGTCCACGTTTTCCGACCCGACGCCGGAGGCTCAGGTCAAACCATGATCGACTCCGGCTCCGAGTTCACTTACCTGGTGGACGAGGCCTACAACAAGGTGAGAGAAGAAGTTGTACGACTGGTCGGTCCAAGGCTTAAAAAGGGTTACGTGTACGGCGAAGTGGCTGACATGTGTTTCCACGGCAATCCAATCGAGATCGGACGGTTGATAGGCGACATGACGTTCGAGTTCGCGAAAGGGGTTGAGATCACGGCGGATAAGCATCGGATTCTAGCCGACGTCGGCAACGGGGTTCACTGCTTGGGAATCGGACGGTCGAACATGCTCGGTGTTGCGAGCAATATAATCGGTAACTTCCATCAACAGAATCTATGGGTGGAGTTTGATCTGGCGAAAAGGAGAGTGGGATTTGGTAAGGCCGATTGTAACAGAGCAGTATAAAGAGGTAGGCCCCCCAGTGTTTTGTTTTTTGATCTGAATCGTACGTTCATGAGATGATGGTGAAAAAAAGAAAAATATCTGATCGGACGGTGTGGATGAGAATCAAAAAGAGAGTGTCATGTGAAGAACATGTTTTTTGTTTTAGTGCATTATGAAACAGCTGTTTCAGTTTAGAGCATTTGCATGTACTTGCAGTTGCAGTGTTGTCGGATGCTGATAGTGGGGGTATGGAACGCACTGTGGAAAGAGAGGGAAAGACCTAATTAGATGTGTATATAGGAGAATGTAAAAATAATTGTGTTATAAAAATATTATATTAAATTATGAATTATATTATTGAGAACATGTGTAGATTGAAAAAAATAATAATTTTATAAATTTGATATAAATGATTTTTAAATAAAATTTAAGTTATAAAATAAAATTTATGAATAATTTAAAATTTTTAATGATAGATTAGTTTTGATATTTGTGTTAAATTTTTTAATTTTTAGTATATAAAAATATTTAAACATTATATATGATTATATATAACCATTTGATTTGATCAATTAATGTGTTAAAATTATTTTCAATTAAACTTAAATAAAAATTCAACAACTAATTTCAAATTTAATAAATTCAATTCAAAAAAGTATAAATAAATTTTAAATTATAATATACGATTTATCCACTAATATAGATTACATGTGATCTTGATATGGTAAGAAAGTGTAAAATCACATGGAAGATGAGAAGAGAAAACGATTGATTGAACCAGGGATGGGTCTATCAGATGCGTTAAATATTGTTGAACATCATTAATAATGAACATCGTTAATACTATTAAATTAATTAATAAAAATTAAAATTTTAATGATTAAATATATAATTTAAAATTATTTAAAATAAAAATTTTAAAACATATATTATTTTCATTTGTTTAAATTATTTATTTAAACTATTTTTAATTTAAAAATAAAAATATTAAATCAAAAATTTAAAATCCAAAAATTAAAAATCTAAAAAATTAAATAATTAATGATGTTTAACGATTTTTGACAACAATTATAATTTTTTATTGTGGCTAATGTAATACTAAATCATTTTAAATATCAAAGTGACAAGTGCTGTAATAATATAGAAAGTAAAAAGTGGTTCATTAATATCTCCAACCACCCTAGATTTTACGAGGAGAAGGGGTCCGTGTTTAGTTGAATGCATGCCAAGTGGACGGCAGAACCTGACACTTTACACTCTTATTCCCGACATGCACATGATTAGTTAATGCTAACTAGAGCGATAAACATGGTCTAATATAGGAGTAGCATATTTCATTTTTTAAAATTAAAAATTGTAAAAATATGCTTGTTTTTAATATTTATAAATTGATACTTTATCATTTAATTCTCATATATTTGTATTGTATTTAAATGACTTAAAATAAAATATATTATATTATTTAATTTAAATGGTAAATAATTTAGTTCTGCTTAAACAAGTCAAAAGGTTTAAGATATTGTGTACGTTAAAAATTATTATTAAGAGACTTAATGTTATAACTATATATCTCAAGATTTTATATGTTTACTCTATTTATAAGAATTTGGTATAAAATTGAACAATCAAAAGATCATTTTGATATTATTTATCACGAAATTATTATTTTTTAAAATATTTTAATAAAATATTTATATATCTTAAAATCTTTATTTTTTGATATAAAATTAAAACTCGTCTCTTATTAAACGTGAAAATAAACCTGAAACGTTATATATATAAAAAATAATCAATTGAAGCGATCGGGAAAATTGAATGTGCTCAAGCTTGTAAGATATTTTCCCAGGAAAATGGAAATAGAAAAAGGGAAGAAGAAAGTCCAACCACTTGGCAAAAAGGAAATGGTGAGATAAAGAAAGTCGGTGGTCCCTTAGGACAGCGAGGCATGGTTGAGTGTCGAAGCTAAGAATAGAAGGAATTAAGAAGGCCACGCCCACACAGCTGTCAAAAGTGAAAAACTGGGTAGTCTAATCTCACTTTCTGTTGATTTTTCTCGAGAAACTAACACGCACTCCCACTTCCAAAACTTTAGTCAAGGCAGTCCCCATTTAGGAGAAAATTCAAAAATAAGGTTAACATTTTCCCCAAAAAAACATGTCGCAAGCAAAAATAATTGGTGAAAATATGTAAAGAACAAGAAAGTAGATTTAGAAAAAAATATAGTAAATAGATGTGCACTTTATTGTTTAATTTAAATTTAGTAGCAAGCATGTAAGTTATATTATTTATTTTAAAATTTTCAAAATTAAATTCCATATTTTAATTAATATTATTGATTTAAATTTAGTTTAAAAAGCTGATTTAGTTATGTAATTACATATAAGTAAATTTAGTCACGAATTACTAATATTGTGTATTGATTATATTAACTTTAAAATTTATAGGATCTTAAACGATATTAAATAAAAATAATTTTAAATGAGTCTGTGATATTATTATACTTTTACCATACAGGGCACAGGCTACGAAGTACAACGCATGCATATTAGTCCCCGTCATAACGGCGTTATAATGGGGTCAAGCTAAACTATCGCAAAAACTGCAAAACTCTACCAAAAATCAAAGAAAAAACTGACGACGTTCCGTCAAGCTAAGATCCTGTTTGGATCTATAAATACCCCAATCTCCAAAATTGATGAGCTCTTTTGTTCAGATCTTCGTTCAAGTTCAACCACGGGTAATTATTGCTGCGGATTTTTCTCAGGCAAGTTTTCTCTCCTTCTCTCGAAGCCACACAAGTTTAACTTCTCAATTAATTTTGCTCTATTTTTCCTTTACTATTTTCCTTAAGTTTTTCTCTTCTTTTTAATTTTCTTCTGATTTTAGCTTCAATTTCGATTCGAAAGTTTGTTAAAATCCTTTGAATCTTCAATTCCGTTGCGTAGTTTCATCTGATCTGAGTATATGAAGCGTCGTAAGTTCGTTCATTTTGTTGATCTACAGTTTTCGAATTGATTTCGTCTCGCAATAGATCGGATTTAGATTTGTTATATTTGATTCCGTCCAATTCAGGCTTGTTTGATTTGCAATTGTTACTGGAATGATCTTATGTTGCTACTGAATTCTGGCCGTCGGATTTGCTCTGATCTTGAATGCTATTATTCATTTCTATCTTTTCTTCAAATTGTATTGCTGATCTTCGGTTTTTGATATGTTAATTTTGGTGTTTTTGGCAGACTTGAAAAAAATGGGTCTGTCTTTTACAAAGCTATTCAGTCGGCTTTTTGCTAAAAAGGAGATGCGTATACTGATGGTTGGTCTTGATGCTGCTGGTAAAACCACCATTCTTTACAAGCTGAAGTTGGGAGAAATTGTTACTACCATTCCCACCATCGGTAGGTCGTTTTTTTTTTCTTGGAGATTTTATTTTATTATTTCCAAGGAATTTTGTTTCGAAGTAGGATACCGCTAACTATTATACATTATAATCCTGTAGGTTTCAATGTTGAGACCGTTGAATACAAGAACATCAGCTTCACTGTTTGGGATGTTGGTGGCCAGGACAAGGTAACAAGGCTTTGTTAATATAATTGCAAAGTTTGTATCAAAGAAAAAGATGTAGGGAGCCCTTGGATGCGTTTTATTTATGATAGAGAATGATTGATTATATGAGTGGGATTGTTCCGTCAGCAATTAAGAATCTCGGTTCTCGATAACATAATTGTATGTGCCTTTTTGTGAAAGGAGATAACACATGCTACATTTCAGTTGGAATATGAAATACAGATAATTAGCGTGGTCATAATTGAACCTTATGTTTTTAGTTTAACTTAGATCTGGTGGAACAATGAAAAACTTATTTATGGGCTGTTGTGTTTGTCTTAATTTTTTAGCTGGCCTATTTGCACTTTTTTTTACATAGATCCGACCATTGTGGAGACATTATTTCCAAAACACACAAGGACTCATCTTTGTGGTTGATAGCAATGATCGTGACCGTGTGGTTGAAGCTAGAGATGAGTTGCACAGGATGTTGAACGAGGTAATTGAACTTAAAAATTCTTGTTCCCAGTGTACCGTTCCAATGACCGCAAATCTGACTTATTATTTGGCAGGATGAGTTGAGGGATGCTGTGCTGTTAGTATTCGCTAACAAGCAAGATCTTCCAAATGCAATGAATGCTGCTGAGATCACTGACAAGCTAGGCCTCCATTCCCTCCGCCAACGTCACTGGTGAGTCAAACAATTCTCTTCTCTCTCTGTGTGTCTATGTTGCCCCCTTCTTTTGTTGATCTTTACATTTTCTCTTTATAATATGTTTTCACAGGTATATCCAGAGCACATGTGCCACATCTGGTGAAGGACTGTACGAAGGACTGGACTGGCTCTCAAACAACATTGCAAACAAGGTAAGCTCATGCAGATTCCTCTGTTTTTGTCTTTTTTGAGCTTCTTCTGCTTCTCATACTCTCTATTCACTTATGCTGATATTTATATGCAATTGCAGGCATAGAAGATGACCTGTCTATCTCACTAATGTCGCCCCGTTTTGGAATTATCGATGTTTCTACCTCCGTAAAAATGTTTCTTTTTTTGTGTTCCCTGTTTCTTGCAAACATTGTCATTCGCCACCACTACGATATTTTTTTTGTTTCTCGTGTTTATTATCCCGAGTGTCAGAAAAAGATTCATTTGTTCGTTGTGGATTGCATTTGTTTTGAAGGTTGAGATGAAAGTCATTCAACCCATCTTTTTAATAATGTGTTTACTGATTATGCCAAACACCATACTTTATTATAAGCTGAATAGAGTATTACGTGACATATATGAATGAAGCCTTGAAATGGTCAAGACGGCAATCCCCCTAGCGTGAGGAGTAGGCAGCTTTCTTACTGTAACCCCAAGTGAATGGCTTGAAGAGTCTCGGGTTTTCCGGTGAGAGGAGAGTGGTCTGAAGTATATGATCGACATTCTTGAAACCCGAGGGTCAAAATCCTCTCTGAATCCAACTTCATCCGCGTCTTCTTCGTCTTTGCACGGTTCTGAAGTCTTGAATGGAGGGCAATGGTTGAAACTTAAGGCGGAGTCGTTCTAGACATCTCTGAGTGGTTTACTAAAGACGTACTTGTCATGGACTCGTAGATCCTCGGCCGTGAGATCCTTGCCAACTCCCTCCCACTATATTCCTCTTTAATAAAAAATGCAATTTAATATACAAGCATCATTTATCTATTTATGGATAAATAAGCAACAGTTATCGTTACATCACATTTTTATACTTAATTTATTATTCTAATAAATATAATTTATATGTTCATTTTTTTCTCAAATCATTAATAATTTTATATCATTTATATTAATATTTTTTTCTCATTAAAATAATTTTATTGATAATATACGTAGAATAAAATCAGTGATAAGGGATATAGAAAATAGGCCCAAGAGAAATGTGTAATAATTATAAGGCCCATTAATAGAAACACTGGTCATAGGCCCAGCCTTCTTAATTGATTTCCTTTTTCCTTTTGTCGTTAATATTGAAAAGTTCTAAAGAATCAACTGACAAGTAATGATCAAATCCAAGAAAATAAATTCCTAAAAACGTTTTCATTTTCCACTGAAAATTCACGCCAAAAAGAAAGAAAAAAATACAGGTATTTTCTCTCGATTGATTGTGTCGATGTTAACCGATTTGGAATTTTGATGTTTTATGATTACTTTCCCTCTGATTTTCTGCTGTTTTCTCGAGAAAATTAGCTTTTCTAGGGTTCTTTTCTTCTCGTATGTTTTCGTGTATTCTTAGATCTCAGGATGTTCAACTTCAGCCTTGATTTCTTGTAGTTCTGGTCCTTGTTTGTTTTTTATAAGCTTTAAATTTAACAATTAACAACTAGTATATATTTGTGTTGGTTGTTTCCGAATCTGCGGAATAAAGAAATAAATTTAGTTATTGATTCTTTTCATAGTTTCTTTGAACTTGGATTTTTCATGATATATTTACTGTTTCATATATGGCAATGAAGTTATTGACTCAAGTATTTGATACGAGTTCATTTTACTTGAAAATCTTCAGGCTTTATTGTTGGCACTGAATTTTTGAGTTCATGGCGAGGATCAAACCACAGGCTCTGCTACAACAAAGCAAAAAGAAGAAGGGACCAGCTCGAATCAGTGTTTCAACAGTTATTCTCTTTAGTTTAATTGTTGTTTTGGCTGTGTTTTTCCTCTATACCACATACACACATTGGTCTCAAAGGTTCGTTGCAATTTGGGTATTGTATTGGCTATAATTGGAGATTAAGTTAAATTGATTTCAGGAATGGGATTTAGTGCTGCAATGTTTGTAAACTATATAGTGCTAATTTCTAGGCAGGAAATGTAGAGATGAATCTGCTTGTGCAGAATAGGATAGGGTTAATGTTTCTTAATTTATGGATTTTGACCCAGTTTTCTTGTCTTTAGGTCAAGAATTCAAATGGAGGACACAGAATCAGTTTTTAAGGTACACTTTTTAAGAATCTGTTTTTTTGTTCCCTAATGGGTTTTCTGTTAATATCCGTTTTCCTCAACTTTTTCCCTAGTATCAATATATCATCTTTCTACTTTCTTGGAAATTTTATTGCATGTGTCTGGCAGGGTGATGACTCTTTCACGGATTCGAAGAAATCCGATCTCCCTGGATATGCTGTATGTTACTTTACTTGCCAAGCTCTCCTCTTAGTACTTGCTGTCCAAATGAATAATGTCTACTCGTTGTTGTACTAGCCTTCAATGTGCTGTGCTTAGTTTTGAGAAACAATTTTTAGAATTATGCAAATAGATCTACTTATGTTTTGACATTCCTTTCCAGTGCAAATGTCTTTTAGCTATTCATTAAACTTTCTGGTACTGGTAGTATTTTTTTTCTTCTTTTTATCATGTTAATGCTCTTGGTTGGAGCACCAATTAAGAAAACATGTTTCTGTAGCATGTCTCTTGGGAAAAGGGAGAAGCATTTCTTGTTTAGGCCTTATAGTTTATTAAATTCTATCTTACTATCTTAACATGTTAGCCTTTCTTAATGAATCAAGTTTGACCAATATGTTCATTGATTACTTGATCGTGACTTGACTCTTTTCCCCCTTCGTATGACTAGGTTTTAGATACTGCGAAAGGCTCTATAACTGTGGAACTTTTCAAGGATACATCTCCTGAAGTTGTTGATCAATTCCTTGATTTATGGTAAGTGTTGGATTCACAATGGTGGATTTTCTTTGCATAACATAAAGTAAAATTCAATGAGGTGAATATTTTAACAGAAATATGGATATAAATAGAGATGATCATGAATTCATGATCCTGCTGTGGAAAAGTGGAGGATACATGGAATCATTTTCTGTGAATCACATTTCCTCTTACCAGAACTGCCATCGTTTTTGGTTTCATGATTTTGGTTTTGTTGCTTGAGCTGCCGTACTTATTAAGGTAGCATGAAAATATATTATCATTTTAATTCGTGAGCGTCATGCCGACGGTTGGGTTTAAACATCAAAATAATGTAAAGGAATTGATATAGGAGGCTTGCATGTTGTAACATAGTGTGCAACTGAATGTTTTTAACCTGTGCAAAGGAACAAGATGTGTATTCGAAAGTCATCCTCATCCTCGCTTACCATGAGTTCGATTGATATGCAGTCAGAGAGGGCGCTTTGATGGAATGGTTTTTCAGCATGTTATAAAACACTATGTCATTCAAGCTGGAGATAGTGATAAGCTGGGAGCTGCAGAGGACTGGACTTTGAAAGGAAAACATTATAGCCAACTCGATACCAGGTCAGTACATGGGAGGTTAAACTAATCCGGACCCCCTCTCTTATCCCCCATTAATATCTTGTCAAGAGGTAAGCAGCGGATGCTTTTGCTATTTATTAACTTAAATTCTGACATTTAACCAGTGTGAAGCATGAAGCATTCATGCTTGGAACTTCTAAGACAAAACATGAAAATGGAGCATTTGAACTTTTCATCACAACTGCACCAATCCCAGATCTAAATGAGAAGCTTACTGTCTTCGGGAAGGTCGTTAAGGGAGAGGATATTGTTCAGGTAACTAGCAAATTTCAATTTCTTTCCTTCCAAGTGTTTGTGCTGACCATGGTTGGGCACATTCAACATGTTTCCCCATTACCCTACCTAAAAGTTCCACTGAGATTATATCATTTGTGTTCTGCTATATTTTGAACAGGAAATTGAAGAAGTGGATACGGATGAGCATTATCGGCCTAAATCTTCTGTAGCCATCCACCACGTGACTCTGAAACAAAGCATCTAAGGACCAAACACACATGTTCTTCTGCACTGCGTGTTTTGTCATTCCAAACAAAGACTCCCTCCATCAGTATAATTTGGTCAGAGGAATTCAAGTGCATTCTTTTTCGAACTTTATTTCCTACTGTGTCTGGCATTTCTCAAGGTCTCCTCGGGACTTGCCTGGTTCCGTTTTGGTCAGTTTTCTTGGCATTTGTTTTAAAATTCCAAGTCTGTTTTGATTTGCTAACTGGCATTGTATTTGTGTTTGCGGTGTAATCAGGTGGATCAGATGTAACTTGAATATATTCAATACAGAAATTGGGAATGAATTTCACCACCAATGCATAAAATACTTACCCTAAAATAAATGACTCATCTTTGCTCCAGATAAAAGAAATTTTGATGATTTTTATAATAGTGTTATTTTTAATTTTTCATTAGATTTTTAACGGTAATCGACTTTTTGTCACGATTTTTCACTCTGCCTATCATTTTTATGTGTGTTTGGCGTGAAATCAGACAATAAAAAGATCATCCTGATATCACTTATCATCGGATCATTATCTTTTTTAAAGTTTTCATTCTCATGATTGACCTCTTGTAACGGTTGTTCACTTTGTCTATCCTTTTTGTGGGCGTTCGACATGAAATTCAACAGTCAAAGAATTACTTCGATATCACTTGATAATAAATCATTAATTTTTTTAAAGGACATGTCTTTTAAATTTTTTTTTATTAAAATAGATTTGAGCGGTTGAACTATACCAATTTCATCGTTAGGTTCATGTGCCGTGACATATGTATATTTATGTATTATAGTTCTATGGTAACTACAATTCCGAGCGGTGGTACAAATGTATGAATCAATTTAGGTACGTTTATACCCACGTGCTTAATTAATCAGTAAAGTTATTTTAATTGAAGCTTTGTCCTCTGTATGCCTAGAAATTAAACGAACCTCAATTACTTTCCTTGTGTGTTGACTTTGCCTTTTCGGCTAAACCCGAACGACCATTAGTTTTAGATTTTCTTAGTTTGGATCGGATATTACAGTTTTTTTTTTATAAAGGTATAGTTCTTATAATTTAATTGATTTATTTATAATATTAAATTTTGGTGTTATTAAATTTGAGTAATTATTAAAAATAATAATATTTTAACTCAATTTAATTCACTCATACTATAAAAATAAAAAATATATATTTTAAGGGTGTAAAGTCTTATTATAATATATTGGTTTTATTAGGTAGATGACGATTTGAGTTAAAATTAAAGATTTTATAGGTTATAATCGATATAAATTATATGTTATTTTATTATTTAAATAATTAAATAATTATCGATTATCAATTAACTTCATAAAAAAAATATGTACAAATAACTAATACAATCAAATAATTATTTTAGTCGTATGTATATCTTGCTGTCAAATGTATTTTTTTTCCTCTATCTAGGTTAGGGAAATTTTTTAACGAGGCGTGTGACATCTTCATTCTTAATCAAAAAAAATCTACAAATTGAATCAATTAATCTAATTTGTTATCAACTATTCATTAATTGTCAAATATAATCTTCGATTCATCATCTAATAATTAATAATTATTCAAATTATTTACAATTATATTTAAATAAAACTAATATGTGATAAAACTTCAACTAAAATAAATCTACAAGTTTCATTTATAAAATAAAAAGTTGCATAAATTAAGATGGAATAATAAGATATAATGTCTTAGTGTCAACTAATTTAATGTATGGACGTCGCAACAACTCTTGAGTCTTAACCTTTCTTTTTCATTAAAAAAACACTAAAAATTAATCCAAGCCCAAAAAACAGAGAAATTATTACGTGAACCATTTTCATCATCTAAGATATGGTCCAACCAATTAAAATAAGACACATAATATATTTTTCCATATCATATTTACACATAAGCATCATCCAAATCATCCACTTTAATGTATTTGATTTAAAAATGAAAAAAAATATTACCAAAGATTTTTTATGTTGTCTTTCTCTTTATTATTTAATTTTTTTAATTATTTTTTTATAATTCTTAATTCCAAACCCTAAACCTTAACCCTAAACACTAAACTTAAACCTTAACCCTAAATCCTAAATCCTAAACCTTAAACATAAACCTAAACCCTAACCCTAACCTAAACAATAACACATAACCCTAAACCCTAATTCTAACCCTAAACATTAAACATAAACCATATAAAACTCAAATCACTAATCCCTAACCCTAAACCCCAAATCTATATAAAAAATTAAGACATAAAGATAATTTTAACCCTTAACGTTTATAGTTTTTGTCGTTTTGGCCCTTATTCTTTTTTGGGATAAATTTAACCCTTAACCTATATCTTTTTGACAAATATCTTATTTTTTAACTAGCTTGATGACTGGACCGTTAAAAATTTAACGATGATATATATATGAAATATAATTTTAAATGACATGAAATGTAACCTATAAAATATATATATATGGAATATAATTTTATTCTAATATAAAATATAAAACAATTAAAATTTAAATAAAATATTTAAAATTAATTAATTTTAAAATAAAATATTATTAAATATTTTTAACCCTAACTACGATAAAATCAAAATTTTATTCGAATTATATTTATATTTTTATTTTAGAATTTGTAATCATAATGTATTGTAATTATTTTTTATTTGAGATGTATGAACAAATAAAAAATAACGAGAATAATATTATATAAATAAAATATCATAAACTAATATAATATTTCATTTTTTATTATATAACAAATATTTTAAATGTCAAGTTCTAGACAATAATTTAAATAATACAAAATCCATCACATTTAATCTTAAATGTTACATACAATAAATCAAATTCACGGGAAAAGGTTTCCATGACACAATTGTGTCACAATAATTATGTAGAAATTTTAAAAAATATGTTATTTATTTTTTAATTTTAAAATATAATAAAAAATATAAACACAATTCGAATAAGATTTTGATTTTATCATGGTTAGGGTTAAGAATGTTTTATAATTTTTATTTTAGAATTAATTAATTTTTAATATTTTATTTGAATTTTAATTATTTTATATCTTATATTAGAATAAAATTATATTCCATATATATATGTATTGGATAGGTTACATTCCATGTCATTTAAAATTATATTCCATATATATATCATCGTTAAATTTTTAACGGTCCAATCATCAAGCTAGTTAAAAAATAAGCTATTTGTCAAAAAGATATAGGTTAAGGCCTAAATTTATCCCAAAAAAAGAATAAGACCAAAACGACAAAAACTATAAACGTTAAGGGTTAAAATTATCTTTATGCCAAAAATTAATTAGGAAAATTTTAAAGAACAAAGAGAAGATGACACAAGAAATCTTTGATAATATTTTTTTCCTTTTTTAAATTAAAGACATTAAATTAGATAATTTGACCAATACTTATATATAAATTTGATATGAAAAAAATATATTATGTATCTTAATTTAATTAGTTGGGATCATATCTTAGTGGTGAAAATGTTTCGTGTAATAATTTTTCCGGAAAACGGGATTCATATAAACTTTCTTGTCATCCAAACAGCAGAGGTTTTCTTTCAAATCTTTCCAACATTTCTCGAGAGAAAAAAATGGGGTTTGGGCGGCAGAATTTCTATCAGAAATGCCTCACTTCTTCCGCCATGAAACAATCCTTTCATTTGCTCGCCGTCCTCCTCCTCAGCCTTTGGGTTCCCCTAGCTTTCCTCCTCGTCGCCAGGCTCTCCTACGTCAACTACGTCTTAAATGCCACCGTGCTGGACCCTTCGACACCGTTGCCGCCGTCTTTCCTATGGTCTTTCTACTTCTACGCTAATCCAGCTCTTATCTATTTTCTCGTCACATCTGCCAGCGTCGCCGCTCTTGCGCATGGCTTGACTGGGAAATTCGGGTTGGTGACTGAGTCGTCAACGGATACCATTCATCGGCGGTCCCGTTTGTACATTGCGTGGATAGTTTTATGCATCGTGCAAGTTTCCGTCGGGTTGGGGATCGAAGGAAGTATGGCGGTAGGCGTCGACGGAGCCGGTTTCGGCGTCAAGAGGAATTTTTTGAGTAGAATGATTTTCTTCTTGGGCTTGCATGAGATCACGCTTGTTTGGTTCAGAACGGTGGTGAAACCGGTGACGGACGACTCGATCTTCAGCGGCGTTAGTGAAGAGAGGTGGATTCATAGGACCGCCATAGCAATAGCTGCCGTTACCCTCTGGTGGTGGAAACTAAGGGATGAAATTGAGTCATTGGTGGTGGTTGCTGAGGCTAAGAAGGAGCTGTCGATGGACATTGACATGGCTGATTTTCTCGGCTGGTGGCTCTACTACTTGACCGTCACGATCGGCATGGTTCGGGTCGTCAAAGCTCTCCTTTGGCTTAGCTTCGTCCTGCTTTGTAGAAGGAGAAGAAGGGACAACATTGATGAAACAATTAGCGAGGGAGATGATGGAGACAAAGTTTAAAAATTTATTTTGAATATTAAAATTCGAATGGAATTTTCGAATATTTCTTTCATGTTTTTCAGTAAATGTTGTTGGGTCGAGTCATGTAATTGTTTTCCCCCTCAATTAAAGTTGTTCAAGTGTATTATTATATAATCTCAACGTTTATAATTCTAATTTATTATGTCATTTATCTATGATATTATATAATTAAAAAATAAATAATTATTTTAAAAAATAAAAAATAAAATTATTATTATATAAAATCATAGATAATGTAATGATCAAATTCATCTAATAATTTTTTGTGTTACTATTATATATTACTCTTAAAATCTAAATATAATAATTATTCAATAAGATATAAAATATAATCATCATCTCGTATTTATAATTTTTTTAATTATGTGAGAAGGTAAAGATATTATCTATGTTATTATATTTTCCGTACATTTGAATTTTAATCTGTTTGTGTTTATTTTTTTAAAATTAACATTTATTTTGTATATTTAAAAATTCAAATTCATTTATAAGTACTATTATAGTTCTCTTATTATTTAGTATTTTATTTATTTTTAAAATACAATATCAATGTATAATTAAATTTTTGGAAATACAAGTTGGAGGACTAAATTTTATAAACAAGAATAGTACAGGGAGTAGAGCGTATTTTAACCTTAAAATGAGTGTAAAAATGTACCATAACAAGTTCGGATCACCGAATCTACTTCCCATCTCAGGGTCAATTCTGTTTGTTTTCTTATGATATGATGACGACGAAGCCTATGCCTTGATTTCTACAAGCTTACCCTCTTCAACTCTCAGATCATCGCAAATTCCTTGTCGAAATCCAAAACCCTAGGCCTAAAATTATGTTTCTTATCGATTGGTTCTACGGTGTTCTTGCCTCCCTCGGCCTCTGGCAGAAAGAGGCGAAGATCCTGTTTCTCGGTCTTGATAATGCCGGTAAAACCACCTTGCTCCACATGTTGAAAGACGAGGTTCGTTTACTTTTTCCTTTTTTAAAGATTTCACCAGTTCTTCCCCATCATCCAATCACGTTTATTCATGAACGGTTTAATTTGGAAGGTTATAAACTTGACAAAAATTTGGGTTTGTTTTTCGATGCTAGAGATTAAAGTTAAACCCTTTTAATTCTTCGTTTTTTCTTTAAATTTTTAATGGGAAATCGGGAGATTAAATAGTGAACTGTTTACAGAGATTGGTTCAGCATCAGCCTACTCAGTACCCCACATCGGAAGAACTCAGTATTGGGAAAATTAAGTTCAAAGCTTTCGACTTGGGCGGTCATCAGATTGCTCGGAGAGTGTGGAAGGATTATTATGCTAAGGTAACCAAATGATGAAACTAATTTGCTTATTAAAACTAATGCTTATTGGTTTTTGTTTTTTGCCCTAACATTATTGTTCCATGCTTAATGATGGTCTTTACAGTCATGAATTTTCAGTGATGTTGGTCATGAATTTTCATGACCCGTCAATTATTGAATACATAACCAAGAATCTAAACTATTGTATCAGTTTGCTGTAAATAGTTGCTCTTTTTATTCATTTTTAAAGTAGATCTTCAATGTATTTTCATTTTGGAAAGATGGCCAAGTTTTCTCTGCGCCGCTGTAGCATTACTTTGTAGCTTGCTGTCTGTTGATTTCGTGTAGATTTCTGTAAAGCAGATAATATGAAAAGCACGAAAATGATAGATTCTCTGTGAAACATGGGGTGTTTTTCTTTCCCTTTTCCCAATCCTATGTTTCAGTTTCCCCTCCAAAACCAGCCTCGCGCCCTCGCCTTGGGAAAGGCCTGCCTGGTGTTTGATTGATGCGGTCTATAATTTCCTCCCTGATTGCTAGAGTCTTTGTATGTGGTTTGCTATCAGTATGAATGATCAATGCTTTCAAGCAACTTTTTCCATATACAACTGGATTCACATGGTGTTTTTACTACATGTTGTCGATGCTAACTTTTCACTTTGTATATGCACTGGGCTGTCCCGTCTTGAGTGAATACTTTGAACTGTGTATGTTCTGGGTTCCAGGTGGATGCTGTGGTGTACCTAGTAGATGCCTATGATAAAGAGAGGTTTGCAGAATCAAAGAAGGAACTCGACGCACTTCTTTCAGACGAGTCCCTCGCCAATGTGCCATTTCTTATCCTAGGAAACAAGATTGATATACTGTACTCTGCCTCTGAGGATGAGTTACGTTACCATCTTGGGCTCACAAACTTTACCACCGGCAAGGGCAACGTAAACCTAGCTGACTCAAATGTCCGTCCACTAGAGGTATTTATGTGCAGCATTGTCCGCAAAATGGGATATGGTGAAGGCTTCAAATGAATGTCTCAGTATATCAAGTAAGGCAACAATGCAAGAAACATGTTCGAATGAGGTTGCAGACTCGCAAACTCCGATTCCATCTCATCACGCCCGATTCGCAAACTTTTAAGTTCGATATATTTTGGTTTATCCCCTTGGCTTGTTCTATGGTATTGTATGGTACTTTTTCACAGGTTAGCTGATAATTATCAAAGCAAATGAATCCAGATCAAATCAATAATTATATTAAAAAAATTATAATAAATTTATATAATATTTAATTTAAATTAATTAATTAATAAATTGTATACAAATAATTATATTAGAAAACGTCACTGTAATAAAATTATATTCATTCCCCATGGAAAATGACAACCATTCTCTTTTTTTTTTTCATAAAATAAAAGAAATATTTATTATTTTGTGCCAAGATAAAGTCTGAATTGTGTGTATAAGTTGTAGGTTATACAGCTTTCTGAGATCATCACCTTTGTATGTTTGTTGTCTTTATTCTTCACACAGATTCCTTAACTCAATGGTAGTGGGAATTAAAATAAAACTTTTTTAAGGGTTTGATTCAATTTATAATAATTTATAGGCATAAAGATAGTTTTAACCCTTAACGTTTATAATTTTTGTCGTTTTGGCCCTTATTCTTTTTTGGGGATAAATTTAACCCTTGACCTATATCTTTTTGACAAATAGCTTATTTTTTAACTACCATGATGGTTGGACCGTTAAAAATTTAACATTGATGACGTGTCATATGCATTTAATAATATATTTTAAATGACATAGCATCTAACTATCAAATTCATATATATAGAATATAATTTTATTCTAATATAAAATAATTAAAATTCAAATAAAATATTAAAAATAATTAATTTTAAAATAAAAATCTACTAAATATTCTAAACCCTAATTACATAGAATCAAAATCTTATTTTACAAAAAATTATGAACACAATCCGAAAAAGAAGAGCTTTGTAGAATTTGTTACCGGTGAATCAAATGTAAAACATTTTGATACAAATCAATTGTGTTTTTATTATTTTAATTTAGAATTTAGGTATTTTGGTGTTTAACCTAAATTAGAAGCTCTAGGGTTTAGGGTTATAGTTTAAGATTTGAATCTAAATATAAAAGGTAGTAAATTTAAGATTTTAAGTTTTGAGTTTTGATTGAATCTAAAAAAATCCTAAATTATATAAAAATACAAGTAGTAAATTTGTTTAAGGTTTTGATATATGAAAACTCAAAGGTTAAGGATTCTATTTGGATATAGATGTTTGTTGAAAAAGATTATTTAATTATTATGTTTATAATTATTTACTCGTGTTTATGTTCTGTTTGGATATAGATGTCTGCTGAAAAATATTATGTTTATAATTTTATTTTAAAATTAATTATTTTTTAATATTTTATTTGGATTTTAATTATTTTATATTAGAATAAAATTATATTCCATATATATGGATTTGATAGGTTAGATGTCATGTCATTTAAAATATATTATTAAATGCATATGACATGTCATCAATGTTAAATTTTTAACGGTTCAGTCATCATGATAGTTAAAAAGTAAGCTATTTGTCAAAAAGATATAGGTCAAGGGCGAAATTTATCCCAAAAAAAGAATAAGGGCCAAAATAATAAATATTATAAACGTTAAGGGTTAAAACTATCTTTATGCCTAATTTATATTCACACAAATATATATTTCGAAATATTATACAGATTTTGTCAAGAGAAATATATAAAGTTTTCTCTAGCTTTTTTTAAAAAATATGCTGTATAAAGGCAAAAAAATTTTTATTTAATCGACTTAAATTAATTTTTAAATATTTTGATTTATAAATTATAACATTTTAATTTAAAAATATTATTAAATTTATAAATATTTTAATTTCATCATCGTGATATTGTGTATGTCACATCATATTATCACATAATATACATAAATGTTTATATAATAATTAATAAATTTTATAATAATTCTATTAACATACGATATAGATCAACATATATTGATGAACATATTAAAATTTGGGAGAATAAACTGTAATTTGAATAACAAAACTAGAATGTTTAAATGTTTGGAAGTTAATTTAAAATGAATTTAAAAAGTTTTTGAGAATAAATTTATAATTAGAACGACACGTACTATAATAATAGATGATTAATTAAATTAAATTCAGTTATTATATCCCTCGATTATAACTAGATGATTAGTATCCTTATATATTATAACCCTAAAATCAAAATATTGATTTTTTTAATATAATTCTACTTACTATACTCATAAAATTTGAAATAGGTAAATATCACATGCTCAATAATATATTTTAATAATTAAAAGTATTTTCCCATCAAACAAACAGTTGGTTGTTTTAATTCTGGTATTTTTCCAGGAAAAAAATGAAAAAGATGGGATTTTTACGAACTTGACTTTGTACCCAAAAAGGTTTCAGTTATTCAAGCTTTCAAAGACCGATTTGTTTATTTAAAAGGCTGATAAACCTGGAAAGCGACTTCCAGTAAACCCCATTTACGCGTCTTCTTCCTTAAATAATCAAACACTTTCCTGCAACACAATCACCATCACTTCAATCTACCGTTTCTTCAAGCATAACAGAAATGAAGTACGTTTTGATTACCGGTGGAGTCGTTAGTGGACTTGGCAAGGGCGTCACAGCCAGCAGCATAGGCGTCGTCCTTCAAGCCTGTGGCCTTCGTGTCACTTCAATCAAAATTGGTTTCTTTTTCTCTTTACAATTCCCCTTTTTCCCTTTGATTTCCCCCCTCCTATTTTCGGTTTTGGTTCAGGATTCTGGGTTTGTTTCTGTGTACATTTTGAGTGCACTGGTTTTGGGGAAGTTTTATATAATCTGCTCCCCTTTTCAGTGTTTATCATTGTTGTTGTTTGCTGTTTTGGTTCCCTTACTTCTGAAGTTTTCTGGGTTTATTTTAGATTTTAATTTGAGAACGCTTCTGATTATGCTTACCTTTAGCTGTTCGTTAATATTCGTATTTGCAGATCCTTATCTGAATACGGATGCTGGAACCATGTCGCCTTTTGAACATGGGGAGGTTTTTGTTCTTGATGATGGTGGAGAGGTTTTACTACCCCCTTTCTTTTGTCTCCAGTGTTTAGTATTTTGTGCTTACAGTATTTGCCAATGGACCCTGTTGCTATATAATATTAACTTATTTGGCCTATGTTCATGTTTGGTCTGTAAAAGGTTGATTTGGATTTGGGTAATTATGAGCGTTTCCTAGATGTTACTCTTACTAAAGACAACAACATTACTACTGGAAAGATATATCAGGTATCTCAGTTTATTCAGGGTAGATGCTATGTTTTTGTTCAGTGTTCACTTGAGTTATATTAGTGAGTGAAAAATTAATAATCCTGTTTTATTTTTGTACCAGTCTGTTCTTGACAAGGAACGGAAAGGTGATTATCTTGGAAAAACTGTTCAGGTGACTTTTTCTTATTACCAATCATGTTGCTACTTTTGTATACTTAAAGAAAGTAAGGGATAAGGATAAATTCATGTTCTTTTCACTTTTATGTGGATCCCAGGTTGTTCCACATATCACAAATGCTATTAAGGATTGGATCCAGTCAGTTGCTCTCATCCCTGTAGATGGAAAAGAGGGTCCTGCAGATGTCTGTGTGATAGAGTTGGGAGGCACTGTTGGTATGAACTGTGCTTAAAAAGGACATTTGACGTGTCAAGAATTCGCTCTATTCTCTCTTTTTTCCCTGCTTTCTTTTTTAGGGTTGAGAAATGATTGATCCTTTTTATTGGGGTGGGGGTGTTTCTTCAGGTGACATCGAATCAATGCCATTCATTGAGGCTTTGCGGCAATTGTCCTTTTCAGTTGGTAAGCCTGGCGCCTGCAGTGTTTCTTGTTTATTAGAAAGTTAATAATACTATGTAGCTTTGTTTGTTTATGAATCATTTTTCCAACTGGATTATTAGCCTTGTCATGTGGCGCCCAGGCTTATTTCGGTTGACACATAAGCGATGAATACCTTTTGGATCCACATGTAGTCACAGACCAGAAAGCTGTGGCTATTGGGAGCTGGATTAATAAGGAATATATCAACCTAGATTCTTTTTTGGGGTAATATAATTTGATTAAGCATGTAGTACTGTCAACTGTGCAACTTATGCATGGTTCAGATGTACCATGCTATGCTGATCAGTAGGTTAAATACTTTGGGACATGCATTTGCAGTGTGGTCATGTACACACATACACAAGTTGATAAATGAGAAGTATTCTTTGTTCAGGTTTCTGAACGATAGGTAGCCAAAACATATGTTTCTGCATCTATAGTGGGTACAAAGACACTTTATATCAATCAATTTAGCATCTTTGGATATGAATCTTCATGTTTTGTAATTAATTTCATTTTCTTCCTCAGGGCCAGATAATTTCTGCCTCATTCATGTCAGCCTAATACCTGTGCTGGGTGTAGTTGGAGAGCAAGTAATACACCATAATTTTCCTTAATCATAATACATGAATTGCTGGTTCTTTTAGGTCATTGGTTGGGTTTTATTTTTTAACTGCTGTCAGTTAAATTCCTTATTAGCCACCAATTGTGGTGAAATTAATTCTCCACTCTCTTTCTCTATGATGCAGAAAACTAAGCCTACACAACATAGTGTTCGAGAACTTAGGGCATTAGGCTTGACTCCTCATCTGCTTGCATGTCGCTCAGCTCAGGTATACTACATTGCATGTACTTTCATGCCGTAGATGATTTTGTGATTAGTATCGTTCTGAAGAATTGCATCAATGGATTTTATCTTTCTGGAGTATTATTGCCTGGGCTCATTGTAGCACTTTCAGACATTTGAACTTGTCATATATAACTTGGCATTATACCTAGCATTCATATCATATAAATATTGTGTAAAAGTGCATATTTTCTGCTTTCGTTCTTGGGTTTACTTGTGTTTTCTCTTTGTCCCAAATTGATGGTATATATACCCTTTTGGTTGGTGACTTACAGCCTTTATTGGAAAATACTAAGGTGAAACTTTCACAATTTTGTCATGTTGAGGTAAATTTGTTTGCTAAATTTGGTTTGTATTCTTTTGATTTTGGTGTTTCATCTTGACCATTGATTGTGTTTATTTTCTTGTGGTTCTCCACAGGCTGCCAACATCCTTAATATTCATGATGTTCCCAACATTTGGCATGTTCCTCTCTTACTTAGAGTATGTTCCATAGCATTTCTTACATTTCTCTGGAACTTAAGGATTACTGGTCTCGTACTTTTACACTTTTTTAATGATGTTTCATATTGCCTTTTGCTTCAGAACCAAAATGCCCATCATTCAATTCTGAAACAGCTCAATTTGCTCAGGTTAGTTTTTTGTCAACATTTCCATCATCATCTCTCTCTCTTTCTACCTTTTTATTTTATTTCTACCATTGGACTACCAAGTTTGTGATAACATTTACTTTGTTATGACTCAAAATCTGCTGCACAATGAGGCTGGCCTAGGAAATCAGTATATATTTTTTTATGAAGCATCACTAGTTGATCATTGTTATATATATATATATATATATATGATTTTAGCTCTAGGCAAAAGGTTATATTTGTTACTAGCTGGCATGTCAGACTTTTTCATTGAAAATTCTTACTGTTAACCACCAAAATTCACCATTAAATTTGGATCAAGGCACTAGTTGCAGGAAGCGTTGACCAATTTTTCTAAGTAGTTTTAAAGTGTTTCAGCATTGCCGCACCTCCAGATTTAGAAGCTTGGACCAGGAGGGCTGAAACTTTTGATAATCTCACTGATTCTGTTAGTTCTCTTAATTTAGCTCTAATTTTCCAGTTTGAGATAGAGGAAATTCGTTGTCATCTGTGATAAAGAAAAACATATCATTGTGTGCAGGTGAGGATTGCAATGGTGGGGAAGTATGTTGGTCTGACAGACTCATATCTATCTGTTGTGAAGGTGTAATACTAGTTTAATTTTATGACTTGTAGACATTCTTAATTTTACCTTTAGTATATCTTTTTGGAAACTCTATCCTTCAATGGGCACATAATGCTATACAAGAAGGCCTTCTGGCATATTAATATTGCTGTTAAATTATCCATCTTTTCACCCTTTTATACTATGGTGCGTTGCAAGATTTTCATAGGCATATGCCTCCTAATTGGCTGCATGTTTTCTGGATACAGAAGTTTAGTGCTTGCTGAGTTAAGTCTGGTCGTAATCACCGTTATTTTCTACTATCCCTCACTATAAATGTTTTCCTTTGGTCATAGGCACTTTTACATGCTTGCATTGCTTGCTCTTTGAAGCCAACTATTGACTGGATTGCCGCTTCAGATCTTGAAGATGATACTGCTCAATCGGTACTGTTTCAGTAGCACTTTTGCCATTGCATTTTTTCTTCTTTGAAAATGGTAGTCTAAAGCATTTTTCTCTCTAATCCAGGCACCAGAAGCCCATGTTGCTGCGTGGAAGAGATTAAGAGTAAAACCTTTCTTGGTTTAGCACTTTCATGGTCTAATTTCCTGCAAGTTAGGCTAGAAATAGATTATTTATGTAGCCCTTAGTTAAGAGTTGTACTTTTCTTTTCTATTTAGGTCACTGGACTCTTTTGATGCAATACTCTTAAAGAGAATTGGGGATCGGAGTGTGTTGAGAAAATTGATTTATTTTTTCCCCAAACTATTATTTGCAGAATGCTGAATGTGTTCTAGTTCCTGGTGGATTTGGAGATCGTGGTGTGTGTGGAATGATATTGGCTGCAAAATATGCTAGAGAGAATAATGTTCCTTATCTTGGCATTTGCTTGGGCATGCAAATCTCTGTCATTGAGTATGCCAGATCTGTAAGTGATGCTTCTCTGGTACATGCTTTCTATTTTCCAAATCACACCTTAAAGTTTTTTCGAGTTGTTTGAACCAGGTTCTCGGTTTAGAAAAGGCCAACAGTCACGAGTTTGATGAGGATACACCTGATCCTGTTGTCATTTTTATGCCTGAAGTATACATCTCATGATCATCGTACTTTTTCATGCATCTTCCATGTGCATGTAGCGTTAGATTATTTTCTATTTTATGTGTCAGGGCTCCAGAACACATATGGGAAGCACAATGAGACTGGGATCTCGAAGAACACTATTTCAGACCCCTGATTGTGTTACTTCCAAATTGTATGTTATCATCTGTTGATTTGTTTAATTTAGAACAAGTACTTTCCAAGTCCTTTTAGATGGCATTGCCTGCTTACTGTTAAATTGTTATTTTATCTGAATTATTTATATAGATGTTGGTCGGTAAAATAAGCCCTTTTTTATCACTTGCTAGATACTGCAACCCACATTACGTAGATGAACGACACCGGCATAGATATGAGGTTAGTCAAGTTGTTTAAACTGAAAAGATGTGAAAATTTGGATCTACGAGCAGAACTTAATATTTTATAATTGATTTCTTGCCCCTTGCATGACACTACTGCAGGTAAATCCAGATGTTATCGGTGTTCTTGAAGAAGCTGGACTAAAATTTGTCGGGAAGGATGAAACTGGGAAAAGGATGGAGGTGGGTTTACTGTTTACATGTGCATTTTTCCCCTTTTGGAGTTCTTTTGTTGCGAGTGTAGCCACCTGTTGAATTCAATACGATTTATATTTTTTCCTTATAGCTCCGAAAAGAACAAGTTCATTTCTTCTTTGTTGTGCTTTGCAGGTTTTGGAGCTTCCAGATCATCCGTTTTATGTTGGTGTGCAGTTTCATCCAGAATTTAAATCACGGCCAGGGAAGCCCTCGGCTCTATTTTTAGGTA
Source organism: Abelmoschus esculentus (assembly GCA_035048815.1). Classification (NCBI taxonomy): domain Eukaryota; kingdom Viridiplantae; phylum Streptophyta; class Magnoliopsida; order Malvales; family Malvaceae; genus Abelmoschus; species Abelmoschus esculentus. Next base: position 9,793,951 of record JAUCBN010000007.1, on the reverse strand, counting down.
CTCTCGTTCACATTCAAATCCAACTCTCATGTTCATGTGAACAGCTTTTTGTCTGAATTTCGATAGAACCATGCAAATTCATCATTCTGGATGGAGCTTACTCATGCTATACCGTTATGAATAGGAAAGAATAACATGCTCGATCATATGGTTTCCATATTTTCTCATGAATTTGGCATGTAACATTTATGCCGTTGTGATTTTTAGGTCTTATATTATCTGCACGAGGAAAATTGGAAGCGTATCTTTCGAGGCATCAAAATGGAAGTTGATTGGCAATTCAATATCATTACATCCGAATCAGTTTTATGAGGTAAACATCCCTCATGTTTCTTTCGACTTTTACATATGGGATATAATGTCGTCCAACTGGTCCTATGCGGACACAACTTGCCATGGTATAAGCACATCTTTGTATTTGATGATTTGCAGACCTTTTGTCCACTGTCAAGTCTCGTTGATAGTACAATTAAATACAACTTCCACTTATTTTGCTTCGTTTTAACTGATACCGAGATCTTTCCTCGAATGTAGGAGGAAATGATAGATTTGAGGTGTTATTGATACGCACTGAGGTTCTTCAAGCGAGTCCTTATTGCATTATGGTCCGAATTGTTTGCCGACGAGTTCTAGGGGTATCTCACCTGATGGTGTTCACAGGTCATATTCTTGACCGTTGTGGAATGGTCCTAAACATTTCGTTTCTATTGTGGTTGGAACTCATGGAAAGACGCATACATATATAATTTCAGAGGAAAAACATACCGTACAAACTATGTTACTTGAATAAGTCTTGGAAACGATTCAATTCTTTGTAGATAGAATGTCATTTGATAAAATATTCAGTGTGATCCAGATGCTGCAACAAGACATAATGAAAGTCTAGCCGAACCAGATTTTAAATTTCGTAAGTAGGTTTATATCTTAACATTGTCTTATATTGGATTTGTACACAGTTTGATTTCTATAGTGAAGTTCTGTAAAATTTGATTGGTGTGAAAAGAAAAGTCAGAAGTCAACTGGTGGTTCCTATTCCAGGCTTAATAATCAGACACTCCCGCTTTAGATTCATGTTTCACAGCAACACACGAGTCCTCCTCCTCCCAGCCGCCCCGTTTATCCTCGGCCATGCTCCAGTCCACAATAACTTTCTCATGCTTAATCCTCAGCTTACACCTCCGACTAATTCAATCCCAGTCAAACAACTGTAAACCTTTCCAATGCGGACAGATAACCTTCCCCTTCCCCTTCTCAGATCAAAGCACTTTCGGACAAGCAACCGTGGACTGCGGCTTCCCAGGGTACCAAATCACATGCGCCGATCCCGGTTCTCCCAGAGAAGCTCAAGTTCCCAAGCTCATGCTCTCCAGCCAATTATATCAAGTCAAAAACATCTTCCTCAGCGCCTCTGATGAAGGCAGCGGGAACCTCATCACCTTGGTCAATGATGATCTCATCCGGGATTTGAACGGCGGTTCATGCCAGTCTCTGCGCAACCTCACGTTCACGGCCTCCGCTTTCCCTATCAACCATTCTCTCGGTCTCCCTCAGTGGAACACCAACTTGACGTTCATCAAGTGCCCGTCTCGCTTCGCTCCTTCTCGGGATTTTCTGGACCGTATGGCGTTCAACTACAACTGCGACGACGGGGAGCACCGGTTTTATCTATGGAGAAATGGTAGCCGAAGTCAAAGGGGCGAAATAGTACGAAACTTGGACAATTTCACAGCTCCAGGGGATTGCGATCTGGTCATGGTGCCTGCATCATCGGCCGATGTAAATGCTATTATTGTCGGTGACGGTGATATAGAGCTGAGTCAGCTCACTGCAGCGTTGGCTGCTGGATTTCCATTGCAATGGAATAGTTCGGGCGATTGCGACGACTGCAATCGGAGAAACGAGCAGTGCGGATTTGTCGACGGCGTAAGAGTTGTTTGTCTTTGCGACGGCGCCTGCAGCACCTCCACCAAGTACTGTTTCGCATTTCAATCGCTTTCTTTGATTTGTCAAAGTTTGAAAAGGCTTAAGTTAAATAGTATTTGTTCGGAGGGACCAAAAGTGTAGTTTTCTCATTTAATTTAAATGTTTAATACGTATATTAAGAACTAAAATAAAAACAACTCAGTAATCAACCAGATCAAGACACCCACCGGCCCTTCCATAGAGAACCAATTTGGATGTGGTGTATAAATCATTATAGTGTAAATTATCAATCTAGTCCTTTAATTTTTATTGTATTTTTGTTTTGCTCACTTAAACTTCAAACTTTTCTGTTTTTTCATTAAACTTTAAACTTTTATTTATTTTTCTCAAAACACCTCGAAATTGATCAAATTAAAATCAAAATTTGACCTTTTCTTTTACTTGTAAATTGTTGGAGTTCACAACATTTTCTTCCTTTCTTCTCAGGCCAAGACTATCACAACTGCAGAAGATTCTTATAGGTAAAATGATTAAACCCGGTATATAATTGATTTTTGGAGCAGTTCATCGTCAAAATTCGCCTTATTTTTTCTAATCTGCATGCGCATAATCACGTAAAATTTTGTGTTCGTCCCTGCGTCACCAGGTGTTGCCTGCGGAATCTTCTCAGTTATTGTAATAGCAGCCCTACTCTACAAGAATCGAGCCACTTCAGACGGAGCAAATGCCAAGGAATTCATTAGAACTTATCGTTCGAACTTGTTGAGCAACTATTCCTACAGCGACATCAGGAAGATCACGAATGGATTCAAGGATAAACTCGGCCAAGGCGGATACGGTGATGTCTACAAAGGAAAACTGTTCGACGGTAGAGTTGTCGCCGTGAAGTTGTTGAAGTCCAGTGACGTTATTATTACCGAAAATTTCATTGCAGAAGTTGCCACCATTGGTAGGATACACCATTTTAATGTTATTAACTTGTTCGGGTTCTGTTGGGACGGATCGAAACAAGCTCTTGTCTACGAATACATGCCTAATGGATCGTTAGCGGATTTATTGTCGAAAGAGGAAGTTGAGCCTTCATCAGGAGTGGCTAAGTTTATGGAGATAGCGATCGGAGTTGCGGAAGGGATAGAATACTTGCACAATGGTTGCGAGTCGAGGATCTTGCACCTCGACATAAAGCCTCAGAATGTGTTGCTCGATCAGAATTTAAACCCCAAAATCTCCGATTTCGGATTAGCCAAAGTGTACTCTCGTGACCGTAACGATATCACGATGACGACTGCGAGAGGGACTATTGGCTACATTGCTCCTGAGATATTCATGACGAATTTGGGGAATCCGTCTCATAAATCTGATGTTTATAGTTACGGAATGCTGCTCCTAGAGATGGTTTCCGGAAAGCAGCGGTTCAAACAAATGACCAGCTGTGCTTCCGGCAATGAAGCTTACTTCCCCGAATGGATATACGAGAAGGTCATGGAAGAAAAGGAGATTGTGGTACAAGCAGATTTAATAGCCAGAAAGATGACGATGGTGGGATTATGGTGCATCCAAATGTATCAGAGGGATCGGCCATCGATGAAACGAGTCGTCGGAATGTTGAGCGGACAACTGGAGGACATTGACATGCCTCCTCGGCCCCTATTTATGTTATCTCTTCCTCGTCGACAAATATCCGAGGACCAAACCAATTCATTAGGCAGTGGTTCCAGTGTCATGGCTTTGGCACAAGATCAAAGTGCTTGAATTCATAATTTCTTTTGTTTAACAATTAGTTTATATCGAGTTTTTTGTTTAACAATTCATTAGCAAATTTTTAGAATTTCTCGACTGTTTTCATAACATTCTTTGTGTAACTCTGATACTAATCTGCTAAAGAAAAAAATGAACTCGATTAAACTCACTGTTGAGGACGGAGCTTCCTTACCAGCCACTTCTTCCGCAGTTTGACATCGAGTGCCATGAACGTTTTTGCTTTTGTTTCGTCTTCCAGCAAGTCGCATGCATCCAATATAAGGTCTTCTTCGATGTCCGGTAACGTCTGTACTGCTGTAATTACATTCTCTATTGAAATGGAGCTTGAGTTACCATCATCCTTATTCTCTGTTAAAGACGAAACAGCAGTTGCCATCTCTCGGAGAACAGTGACCATACTGTCATCTTTGCTTCGTGGTTTCTTTGAATGTACAGAACTCGGCTTGTTTGCTAGTCGACGTTTGTAGTTACGGTTAGACCCGGCAGTGTTTGAATCTAGGCATGCTGGTTCCAGCAAGTCACAAATTTCATCTTCACCCGAAACAGATGCTATAGGAGACTGAGAACACTTAGCTGTTAATTGCAGCTTCACATTTCGAACCATGTTTTCTGATTCGGAACATTGACGGGCAAAGCAATCACTTTCATCACAATATGGGAGATCGCATATAAAACACAGGTCTTTATAGTATGGCACTGGTCGGGTTGCGAATTGTCGTGCATCCTTATGCCCCTACATATTAGTACATTAAAGCTTTTCAAATCCCATTCAAAATGAACATTCAGAGAAACTTACAAATTATGAACTTAAACGTGTCAGATGCATACCAATACCCGAACATTCACACTCGAATATGAGCAACATAGCTCTAAAGAAATAAAACAATGCCATGAATCCTTGATGGTAGACATTGTCTCTCAGTCCTAAGGTACGCGAGACACAGATTCTATGTTGCTTCCAAGTAGATAATGTAAGCTTCGGGTATGATTATAAGATAACTGAATATCTTATGTCTAATATGGCCTAGATTATACATGCATCACCTGCAATTCGAGTTTTACACAAATAAATACATACCTTGATGTAGTCTTGCCATACACTATCATCAGCAGTCACCATTTGACGTTCATCGTCCCAAGCAAATCCATCCATTTGAAGAATATTTTTTATGACATTATATTGCCGCCTTAGAGTTTTATATCGATTCTTTAGTATGTCCATATCGTAGTTAGAACTGAATTTTGCATTAAATGAAGCAATCATCTCTATCCATGCCTGCTTGCAAAACATGCCATCAATCTTGTTCCCATTGTGCACTTGCTCAACCATAAGATGAATGAAAAACCGGTCCATCGGCGGTTGCCAGTACATCCTATTACGACCATACAGTGGGTTTGTTGTTGCATTTGGTGTGCTCTCAGATGTGTCCATCACTTCTTGTGGTTGAGTGGCTGATCCTTCTTCATCCTCACCGAAGCGTGACGATGTCCCAGGCACAGTACAACCTGGTAACAAATTACACCAGCATTATGTGAAACCTTTGATACACCAAAACTTATGTTACTTGGACTCTTTCTTCCTAAATAATCCGAGTTCAATACTTATATTCGACATGTATTAGGACATAAATACGGTATATCATCCTCCAAATACATGCAAAAACTTGTAAAATATTGAGCATACTTTGTTTCTTGTACGTATCCAACACTCGACTCTAAGCATGGATAACAGAGCACTAGACAAAGAAATTACCCTACCTTCGTATATAACACAAATTATTAATAAACAGACTTCGAAAAGATTGACAGGTACTCGTATCTAAAACTCATCTCTACGTTTGAAACTGGACTAGAATTAGTAGTGTCAAGGAAAGAATTATTACCCTCTTTCCTAATTGAGCTCGCGGACATATATCCATACCCGACACTGGCCACTAAGTCGGAATAACAGCACAACGAACTATGAACTAGTAGTATCAAGGATAGAATTATTACCCTTTTTTCCCAATTGAGCATGCGGATATATATTCATACCCGTCACTCACCTCTAAGTCCGAATAACAGCACACCAAACTACGAATTAGTAGTGACAAGGAAAGAATTATTATCCTCTTTCCGAATCGAGCTTGCGGACATATATTCATACCCGACACTCACCTCTAAGTCCGAATAACACACCAAACTACAAATTAGTAGTGTCAAGGAAAGAATTATTACCCTCTTCCTCAATTGAGCTAGTGAACATATATCCATACCCGACACTCACATCTAAGTCTGAATAACAACACACCAAATTAGAATTAGTAGTAAAGGATAGAATTATTACCCTTTTTCCCAGCTAAATTATCTCCATATATAACACACAGATCATCATAGTATGGAAGAGATTTCACTCTATAAGGACGAACATCTGGGTTTACCTGTGAATTTCAAAAACAATAAGACCCAAAAATGTAATAAATCCGTCAAAAAATATATATCATCAAATGAATACAGCATTGAACCTTAATGAATTCATCCCAGATTTTATTCTGTGCGACCACCATTTTCCGAGTCGAATCCCACTTAAAACCCTTCTGATTCAACAGATTCTTCACAGCTTTGTACACATTTCTCATCGTTTTGTGTCGGTTCTTCAGCACATCCAAATCATATTCGGACTTGAATTTCTCGTTGAACGATGACTTCATGCTCATCCATGCCGTTTTGGTGAAAACATGATCATCGAATCTGTTGCCTTTCTGGAGTTGTTCCAGCATTAGATGGATGAAATATCTGTCCATTTCGGGTGTCCATGTCGTTCTTAAACGATCCGTAATGCCTTTGCCGCGGATACCCATTCTTGAATCAAACATTCAGGTGAAAAAATTACCTTGGACTGGAATTGTAGAACAATGGAGAGTCTTTTTCCTGATTAGGGATAAGGTTATCCAGGATAGGGTTAAGATTGCTATGCGGCTGGAATAAGATGGGAACGGGTGTGGGGAATCCCAATCCTGAGGGATAAGAATTCAATTTCTTCGAATAGTTTATTATACCGGAATGGAATTACAACCAAATATTATTCAACTTCCAAATAAACAGAGATTTAATTATTTAATTAGTATTTAATCTTAAAATTAATAAGAACTAAAAAAACATTATTGTATTAATCTTATTGTGAATGTAGATCTATCTAGTAATATTTAAATAGTCGATTCGATTAGGAAATTAAATTAAATTATTTAAAATTAAGATATTGATCTTTTAAAAATTTTAATTATTAACTGATTTTTTAGTTAAATTATATTTTAAATTTTTGATAAATATATCATTAAATTATTTAATTTATTTTTTAATTTATTTATGTATTATTAAATATTAATGAAGATGGTGTCGTAACAGTTCATAAAATTTTGAGAATAAGAATAAAAAAAACATAAATTAATAAAATTTAATTTCCAGGGATCGAATATAAGTGTTAGAAATGATCAATTGTTTAATTCTAGTTTATTTAATATTTAATTTTAAAATTTGAAGAATATAATTTAAATGTATTAGAATTTAATTTGGAAAAATTCTACAACGCGCGTCGAACACCGTTAATGATAAACACTATTGAACTATTAAACTAATTAATAAAGATTAAAAATTTTAAGGACTCAACATATAATTAATAATTATTTAAAATAAAATTTTAATTAATTTATTTTTTATTGGGATAAATATAAGGGTAGTCACTCAATTGTCATTTTTTTTGTTTTGGTCACTCAATTATTTTTTTTTATCAAATTATCATTAATATTTTATTGTATTATTGTTTTGGTCATCAAACATTAAATGTTTAATAAGATTGTACCATGACATAGTTTAGTAATAACTTTAATCTCTAAATTTATAATATTATATTAATTTAATCTTATTAAAAAACTCATCAAATAAGTTCTTATATTTTTATATAAACCCGCATAATAATACAAACAATACTTATCCCCGAAAATAGTTATCTTTCACATCTTTCAATCACTCCGTATTTCTCCTTTTTTGTTATGTTTTTTTTTATAAATAAAAAAACATGACTAATCAAATTATTAATATTATTTGTACTATATAAACTTAAATTATTCAACTCTTTATCAAGGTTTTATTATTTCAGTTTCTTTTCTTTAAATTTAAAACCCAACAATCACATTTTTTTCTCTCCATCAATTGCCAGTGAGCTTCTTTGAAACAATTAGTTAACAAAATAAAGATAATAAAAGATAGAAAATCATAACAAAATCTTATGTTTAGCTTTCTGATTTTACTCATACAATGAAGAGAAACCATAACAAAACTCTATTAATTTTATATTTTAACCGTTTTAAGTTGTTCAAGAAATAACGAGTTATACTGATCTACATTAAATTTATTTTTTAATTGTGTATGAAAAAAATTAAAATAAATGATTCTTTTAATCACAAATTCAGGGTTTAGTATAGCTATAAGTACATTTTATGTGGTTTAATAGTTTAAACAATACCAATAATATTATTTTTTTTTACAATATTATTATGTTGTTATTTAATGTTTTTAAAAAATATTTTCTCTTTAAGTTGTATATTATTTGTGTGTGGATTTTAATTCATATAGTATGTAAAATTGAAACATAGTAATCGGTACTAATCTTACAGATATTCATTAAATAAAGTGAAAACATAAATTATGCAATAATCACATGAATAAACTGTTTGGTTTTATCTCTCTAAAAAATTATTTGATTTTTTTATTATTCAATCCCTGTAACTAACAGAATTTAATTAAAATATTTAATAAATTTAAAATTATATTCGGAAATGTATTTTTTCAAAAATGATTTTTAATAGAAAAATAGTTATGAGTTGAACTTTGATTAAAATTAAGAAGAAACTGATATTCAATTATTATTTTGTAAGTTTAGTATTAAAAAATAATAATTTTGTATACAATAAATTTGATTGGAATTAGAATAAACGTTTTAAAAATCGTTGAATTGCAGGAATAATTTTTCAATTAACATTACTTTATTTTAATATTTATATGTTAAATGTTAAATTATTTGTACAAATTTGACTCAAAAAATAATAAATACGAGTAACTTAAAGAATCGAAAAAGTTAAATTAGATTTAAAAAAACAAATCATAAAATTAAAATGGTGTTTTATAATTTAAAACTTAATAAGTTGCCCAAAGACGCAAAAAAAGAAATAAAAAGTGAGTTGGTTAATTAATTTTAAGAGTAGTGTTGTAAAGGAAAAAGAAAAGAGATGAAAAATTTAAGGTTTAATCCAAATATTTGATGATTTATTTTCTATTAGGATTAAATTGATATAGTATAATAATTTTAGTTTTCTAAAAATATTATTAAATCATGTCATTTTATAATTTTCGTTAAATATAATGAAAGATGATCAAAATGAGAATAAAATAAAATGTTAGTGACGGTTATTACTAAAAATTTTGTTGGATGACCAACACAAAAAAAATGATGATAGTTGAATGATTACATGTGTAATTCTTCCTATAGAAAATAATTTAATTAAAATTTTGTTTTAAATAATTACTAATTATACATTGAGTCCTTTAAATTCTTAATTTTTATTAATTAACTTAATAGTGTTCAACAATGTTCAGCGTTAGTAGTATTCAGCGATATTCGACGCACGTGATAGACTCATCCTTTAATTTAATATTGAGGAAAAATGCTAAACATATTCCATGTAGAGAGTTGGCCATCGTTGTTTTTCACGTTTTAATTCTTTTGCATTCTCCCGTTAGTCATCGCGCTTCATCATTTGAATCTCTTATTCTATTAAAAAAATTACTAACAAAAGAAAAGTTGGTGTATTTTTTATAAAAAAATTATTTTTATTATTAATGGATTAAATTTTAATTCAACTAATAACAACTTTTAATTAAAAGTTTATGAGTTTTATGCTGGAATATTTTTAAATAATTTTAAGGTGATTATAATTATTATATATTCGTATTTTTAACTCTTTAATAGATAAGGTTATTTGATTTTAAAATGTCTTCTAAGATTAATATATTCTTTATTCTATTAGGATCACTCGTTAGGTTTAATCATATTTCAACACTATTTTAACTATCCTCAATAATTATAATCGAGATAAAATTTCTATCATAAAATTATTAAGGGTTACAACCATAAGAAGTCTTTGAACTTTTGAAAAAATAAATTAAGTTTTTAAAAATTTTTACACCCAGTTAGACTCTTAAATCAATAAATTAAATCAATTAAATTTTTTAACCAACGTAAATCTAACATTTTTTTAGAATTATTGGTTTAACGCGTTGTGTCACAATATTTTCCTTAAATATTTTTAGATTTTTTATTTGATTTTAAAAATAAAATTTTTAAAAATTTTGATTGTAGAACTTATAAAATATATATTTTTAAAATATGTTAATAGCGTACGATGGGCCTGGAATATTCCCCCCACCTTTGCATCCAAAAAGACTGTATTCCACTAACATGGCAAAACACACTTCACAACTTACACAGTTATTCTATGAAATGGGGAAAAGCCCTCACAACTTGATTTACATGGAAGTAAATCTGATGATATCGATAAAAAATTAAATAAATTTTAATTGATTTAAAATTTAACATGTATAATCTACGTGAATGGAATATAAAATATTTTAGTTTTTGTACATATAAATGAACTTCTTATGTTTCAATTCAATTTCTTTTTTTAAATGAATAAATTAAATATGAATATGATTAAATAAATTTTTATTTGAATTTTATATCTTACAAATAATCATGTTATTTTTTTTTCAAAGAGAAAGCCAATCTAACCACCGGGAAGAGAAAGAGTGGCTTATTGACCTAATTTCTTTATACAATTCCTCCACTTGTTCCCATTGAAGTATGTGGCAAATGGGATCCACCTCACATGTGGGCCACTAGTAAGAGTTTGGCACAACAAAACAAGGAAGGAAAGACGACTTAGGGAAGATCAAACAATAGAGTATTATGGGACACTTTTAATTTATTTAATTCCATAATTTATTAATAAATTAATTCAGATCTAATATTATAAAAAAATATTATAAAAAATAATTATTTTATTTTAATTTATTTATAAAGGCATGATTTAAACATCGATCTTATTTTTAAAATCTATCGCCTCATCTAATTAATCTAACAAAAATTTTTATTTTTAGTTTTAAATAAAATATATACCCACTTTATAAACAAAATTACTCGAATCTTTCTTTAAAAAAGTATTGTTGTTTTAATAAATATGTCTTGTTTAATACCATACCTAACTTATGACCTAATTAATAAACATGACTCGTTTAAAATACAAACCACTTCATGAATTTCGTAATTTTGGTCAAATTGTTTTACGTATATTTTCCTAATTTTTTGGAGGGTGTAACTATTTTGTTAATAATAAAAAAAATTAAAATATGAGAGATGGTTTAATTAAAAATATATAATTTTAAAATTTAAGAAAAATAACATTATTGACGTTTTTTAATATCAAAGGACAATATGACAAAACTTACTAAGTTTAAGGAGTAATCTGATCGAAAGAAAAGTTTATAGCCAATTTTATCAAATCTGTGAAGTTTAAGGGCCAATTTAACAAAAAGTTAAAAGTCAATTTGACTAAAGTTGTAAATTCTAATTTGTGCTGTAAGCCTTCTATTAAAGAGTAAAAATAAACCCATAATAGAGACTGACATGACTAATACTTTTTAATAATTAAATTACAACAATGATGCAGAGAATTAATAATTTCATATTTTTATTTAATTATTAGTAATCTAATTAATTAATTTAAAATTAGGGTTTAAAGTTTAAAGTTTTAGATTTGAAATTTAAGGTTGAGTTTTAGAATATGTGTTTAATTAGAATTTTATTTTAAATATTTTTTAATTATATATAAAATATTTTAAATTTTTGGAGATTTATTAATTAACTTAATTGTATTTAACAATATTTCACCCTCATTTTATATTTTTTCTTTATAATATTATAATTTAAATATAATTTTATTTTAAAAGAATACAATATATCATCTCATACCAATTTATACTTGGTAATAATTTTATATTTTAATAATCAAATTACACCACGGATGATAAAATCAGATATTGCATAATTTTATTAAAGTTTAATTGACAACAATTATTTTTTCATAAACCAGATCTATTTATTTATTTATTAATTTATTTGAATCTAATTATTTCTTAACCATAAGTAATTAACTTTAATTACGATCCGAATCTACAATCTAAGTTGAGGTTGAAAATATACGATTAATAATCAAACGTTAGAGTTCAAATCGAATTCTAATTAAATTATATTTTATTATTTAAAAAATAAATATTTAAGTTTTACTCTCTCCTTCCGGTACAATTTTCTTACCTTCCTTTTGCATTAATATTGCCTTATTTTTAGCCTTATTACCAGATCAAAAACCTCGATAATTCAATTTTATATTTAATTAAAAATAAATAAACAGTCATCTACCTAATATTATAAGTCAAGCCAAACTCAATCATAGAATTAGTTTATTAAATATAAGATTAAGGGTGAATTAATATAAAATTGCACATCTTTTATATTAAAAAATAGATTAAAATAAAACAATTCCATCCACATATTTATATGCGACTTTCGTGGCATCCAATGAGTGCATGTGAAGAAAAATATTAAATATATTTCTTCTGCATCTATAAATAAACAACACAATAAGCTGAACCAAAGTCTCACAGCATCTCCACAACAATGGCGTCCACTGGCGATGGTTCGTTTAGGGAAGAACGAGACACTTTCGGACCCATCAACGTCCCTTCCGACAAGTTCGGTTCTCGTCTTCTCTTTCGAGTTTTTTCCGATCTGTTTTATTTTATGTTTTTTTCGTTTACATCGTTATTTGTTTTTGTTATAGATTATGGGGAGCTCAAACTCAAAGATCGTTACAAAATTTTGATATCGGAGGTCCGCGAGAACGGATGCCGGAACCTATTATACGTGCCTTCGGCGTCCTCAAGAAGTGTGCGGCTAAGGTGAACATAGAGTACGGTCTTGATCCTGCGATCGGGAATGCTATAATCGAAGCGGCACAAGAAGTGGCCGAAGGAAAACTCAACGATCACTTCCCGCTTGTTGTTTGGCAAACCGGAAGTGGTACTCAGAGTAACATGAATGCTAACGAGGTAAACATAAATCATATTTAAAATTTTACACCCACAATACATCGAATATTATATCGAATTAAAATTTTATTATAGAGATCTTAATCTTGGTTTTTGGGAATTTTTTTAGGTTATTGCCAACAGAGCAGCTGAGATTTTGGGACATAAGCGTGGTGAAAAGTTTGTACATCCAAATGATCATGTCAACAAATCACAATCTTCAAACGATACATTCCCAACTGTAAGTAAAAATTAATGAATTTATTTTTATTAAATTTATAATTAGAAACTAGATTTAATCTGATCTGATTCGAATTAATTAAAATAAAAAGTCAAAAGCCTCTCTTTATTACCCTAGTCTAAAATCACTGAGAACCCCATTCCTCCCCACATCTTGTATTATTTCAACCAACCAAGTGTCTCTCTTTTGGGGTCAAATAAATACAATTTAATGGGAAAAACGTGTGGATAAGGCAACGCCTACGACTTTGGCCCTACCTTCTCCATTATCACCACCACTCAACCTCATGAGTCATGGTGGGAAGGGGACTTTAGTTTTCCTTTATTCTTTTGAAAGAATGAGTAGGGTAGAATTAACAAGTGGACACGAGATTCCGATTGAAAGACGATTTTAATTTTTATAAATAATATAAGAAAAAAATTAAAAAATTAATATCAGAAACAAACCTATAAAAATAATTTTGATTCGAATAACCTATAAATGTATATACGTTTATCTAAAAAAATAAATTAAGCTAAAATGCTACATATGATCAGATTAGATTGTAAAAAAATATAATTTTTTTGGCATTCAATCGATGTGAAAATAAATAATGGATGGGTAAAGTTGGCAACTTTGGATTGGTGGACCTATTCTGTCATATCACACTAAAAAAACAGTTGATATTGTCGGCTTAGCATGTTATGTGTTTTTTTTCCATGTACCAAGTAACATGTCATGTCCCTTAGTGACTGATTGTTTGTTTTCTTTTCTTTTTTCATTTTTGGGTTTATCCAGGTCATGCACATTGCAGCAGCCATGGAAATCAACTCAAGGTTAATACCTGAGTTAAAGAAACTGCATTCCACTCTGCAATCAAAGGTTTTGCACATGCTTATTAACCCGAATTTATCAAACTTTTTTTTATCAAACCGATCAAATAAAATAGATGATGAAATAAATATATTTAATCAATTGATCTTATAAATAATGGGATAGGAACGATCCATATAAAATGTGTGTTTTGCGCATGGAGTTGGCGTCTTAAAACGCCAACTTGAAACGCGCGTTTCCTCTCTGTACTTTTATTCATTGGTTTGTTTCTTTTTGGGCAGTCTGATGAGTTCAAAGACATTGTTAAAATTGGCCGCACCCACACTCAAGACGCGACGCCTTTGACCCTGGGACAAGAGTTCAGTGGATATGTTACACAGGCAAGTTCCATGCATTTACTTTGGAATGAATTTCTTCGGTCAAATTATTTTATTTCAAATTGAACTGAATTTAAACATATATGTATAGTATCGGTACTCATTTTGTGATTGTATTATAGGTCAAATATGGAATTGATCGAGTTTCGGCCACCTTGCCTCGACTGTATCAGGTTTGTCATCGTGCTCGAACCTATGCCATTCCTTTTTAACCTCTGTCGAACTCGAATGCTGATGTTTGTTTCATGGCAGCTTGCACAAGGTGGTACTGCCGTGGGAACAGGACTAAACACAAAGAAAGGGTATGTTTTCTTTATGTTTTAATATCGGTTCGAACAAAATTGTCACGAGGCTAGATTTGAGAGTGTGTAATGTTGAAAAACAATCTCAGGTTTGATGTAAAAATAGCTGCAGCAGTGGCCGAGGAAACTAAGTTGCCATTCGTCACAGCGGAAAATAAGTTCGAAGCTTTGGTTGATTCTCTTATCCGACACATTTTTAAACATGAGATGCATTCTCGTATTTAATATTCACTCGAGTTCGAATAACATTTATTTATTTATAATAACCAGGCTGCACATGATGCCTTTGTTGAAGCTAGTGGAGCTCTGAATACTTTAGCTGCTTCGTTCATGAAGATTGCAAATGACATCCGCTTCTTGGGGAGGTTTAAATTTTTTAAATCATATACGAATTTTAAATTTTTAGATTTGATCGCCTTCTCGATCTGTCCCTGATTATTGCGATGGTGTCGACATGTTTTCCTATCCAGTGGTCCTCGATGTGGGCTTGGTGAGCTCATTCTTCCTGAAAATGAGCCTGGCAGCAGTATTATGCCTGTAAAATTCTCATCTTATCCATGCACATGTATAAATATATGGATATAATACGAATATGATACGAATAAAAATTTAATTTTTTCAGGGAAAGGTGA
This sequence comes from Abelmoschus esculentus, assembly GCA_035048815.1. Taxonomy (NCBI): domain Eukaryota; kingdom Viridiplantae; phylum Streptophyta; class Magnoliopsida; order Malvales; family Malvaceae; genus Abelmoschus; species Abelmoschus esculentus. The sequence continues at coordinate 9,778,725 of JAUCBN010000007.1, read as the reverse complement.
ATCCTACACAATGTGAGGCTCTTACTATGGTCTGTGCCCAGGTAATTTTTTGTTTTTTACTGAGTTAAACTGTGAATTTGTTTCTGTCAAACTAATAATAACCAGAGGAAACATGTTTTCAGGTTATGGGTAACCATGTGGCTATCACAGTGGGTGGATCAAATGGCCACTTTGAACTCAATGTGTTCAAGCCATTAATAGCTAATGCACTCTTACATGTATGTAATCTCTTCTTTTTCGGGTTTTCACGTATCCTACAAGAATTCTGTGCCGGATACTTGTCCGAAATTTGGACATGACTGTGAAAGAAGTATCCTTGTTACATTGATTTGATTCGAGTTTTTTTTTTTCTTTTGAATCAGTCGATACGGTTGCTTGGCGATGCGGCTGCTTCCTTTGAGAAGAACTGTGTGAAGGGAATTCAAGCTAATAAGGAAAGAATCTCAAAATTACTGCATGAGGTTTGTAATCTCTTCATGCTAAACTTTGATTAGTATATTTGAAAACGTATTATTCGATTCGGATGTTCGACTTATCATATGTTGTTGGCTTGTGACAATCTGCAGTCTCTGATGCTTGTGACATCCTTGAACCCTGTAAGTTTTCATCTTTGTTTCACTGTCTGAATTATGAATGTCTGCACTTTGAATCAAATGTCTGATTAATTGTTGAATCTGTGTTTTGTTTCTCAGAAAATTGGTTATGACAATGCTGCAAAAGTTGCCAAGACAGCCCACAAAGAAGGCTGCTCCTTGAAGGTCACATTCTTTTACCTCTTGTTGTTGCTTAATTGCATGGAATTAGTTTTTTTATTCGAATAGGAAAGTTCGAGGTTAAAGGTTTATTATATTGAAGTTCGATAAGATAATCTTACCTTTTTAACTTTATAAGTAGAGTTAATAAATTAACGTCACGATTTCTTGATTCTCCTCGTAAAATCTGATTATGAGATTGTGTTTATAGGAGGCAACGAAGAAACTCGGTATGCTGACGGAAGAAGAATTCGAATGTCTTGTGGTGCCGGAGAAAATGATCGGACCATCCGATTGAGTCCCGAATTTTGATTCTATGAGTTCGGTTGGGACTAAATTTCAACAATGTGTTCTTTCTTGTCCTGATTTTAGAATATCAGGTTCTTAAGGTTTTCCTATTGCCGTTGTAACTTTCTTAAGCATTTTATGTAGTGAAAGAGGGCCTTTTTAATGGGCTAATAATAAAAACCCTTTATTTAACATCGGCTAATTCGATAACTCGAGTTTTTTATCGATAAATATGATTTTATCGACTTAAAAATAACAAAAATAATATAAAATAAAAATAACATTGTTTATTGTAAGTAAAATTTTAGAATAATTTTTGCTTTGAAAATTTAGATATTAAGTTAAAACTGAATTAATTAACCGAATTAAATTTTATTCTACTTAAAAAATCTTTTAATTCAATTAACCATTATTAATGATATATTTTATTAATTTAATTTTATGACTCACCAAATTTACAAAAATGAACTCTCTAATTTGTAGTACCCTATTTCTCTTGGTAGTACAAATAGTGCAAAATGGTACTACAATTCTGAATATGTGACGGTGCAATCAAATGAAAACATTATTTAAGTTATAATTATTTGACATCAATTTAAAAATATTAAGATATTAAAATGTGTTTGAATTAGATCATATTTTACATTTAAATATTAAATTTAGAGATTAAAATGTTTGAATAATGATATAATGTAAAGTCAGAACTTCAACTTTGATTTGTTCTTAGATAAATTACACCTCAGATTATTTAATTATGAATTTAGTAACAAGAATTATTATTTAAAAAGTTATAAATATTATTTTAATTAAAATATTTTATAGATAAATCACTAAATCATTAAAATTAAAACGAACTTATAACATGATTTGGTATAATACTCATTTCTATCAAAAGTTATATATTTTATTGATTTTTAAAATAATTTTATAAATTTAATTCTATATATTTAAAAATCATTTCAATTGAATTTTTTTTTTCGATACTATCAAAACAAAACATGCTTATTGTAATAAAATAGTAGTTTATGTCATAAAGCAATAATAAATTAATGTTAAATTATTATATCGTGAAAGTAATATAACATTTTCAGTAGAAGAACACACAATTTTAAAAAATAATAATATTTAAAATGATAAATTTTTTAAATATAAATGATTAATTTTATTAAATTAACATATTAGTATAAAATTTAAGTATTAGAACTGTTAGTATATCAAATTATATCACTATTTATGTCAAATATTTAACAACTAGTGACCTATTTATAATTATATTTTAATTAAATAATCTATTTATATTTTTTTAAAATTGACTTGTTTATAAATATATTTGTAAAATCAAATAGACATAATATTAAATAAATATATTTACGAACGTTAATGCCTTACATTTAGATTTTTTTCAAATAAACATTATTTATTAGCATTTCCGTGGAAATAATCTTATGAACAATGTGTACTGATGTAAGGTATTTCATTCTCTATTTTTTATTTTTTTTAAGTGCAAGTGGAAAATAAAAACAAATTAAAGTGTTGAAAATATTTAAACTAACCGAGAGGAAGAGGAAAAGGAAAAAAAGAGTTTGATTTGTTCTTCAAGGCTACAATCTAAGGGCCTACGTTCCGAATATCAAAAACAAAGTGTGAGAAAGAAAAATTATATTACTAAGCTATGTTATTTATGAAATTATTTAATTAATAATTATTTTATTAAATGAATTTTTATTTTAAATTAAATAAAAAATTAGGTAAAAAATAATTTCATTTAATTAATTTATCTCATAAATGATATAATGAGAATAACTCATAATATGATATTTTAATACGAAGAATATTATAATAAAATTCTTAGCTGACGTGTCAGTGCCATGTCAATATTTTATGACAAGATTCTTCCAACAAGACCAAGATGGTACGATGAAAACCGTAACTGCAAAACAACGGCGCCGCCGCAGCTTATATTAGCTTAGATTCGATGCTTGCTGAAACAACTTAGATTCAAGAGTTGTAACCCTTTCCTTTTTACCCACATACTGGGACCCACACCCATGCTAAAGTAAAAGTATGTCAAGAAATTGATAGGGTAAGAGTTTAAGAAGTACAGAAAAATATATACTTTCCAAATGTATATATACTTAATAAATTCATGTATTTGGAAAATTATTCAAATTGGCCATTTCAGCCTTGCTGATTCGGAAATCTATTTTTTAAAGGCTGATATCACAGGTTATAAAAATAAAATTAAGATTGAATAGTAAAAAAAGTAAATTTTAAATTTTAAAAATATAAAACTTTATTAAATACCTAAAATTAAAATTTATGTTTTATTAAATATTCTAATTTATCTAATACTTTAATTTTTAAAAATTTAAATTTATTAGACTAAAAAAAATTAAACGTAGAACATATATTTGTTACTTCAGCTCAGATTTAATTAAATGTCAAATAAATTTTTATATTTTAGTTTAAATATTTTAAAGTAATATCGTAGTATAATAATATTTTAATATAATATAATAAAACTATAAACATTATATCGTAGAACTACAATATCTAAAAAAAAGACATAATATTCAAAAAATGTTCAAAAAAATTAACTAATTCAAATATTTAAACGAATTCATTTTTTAATTTAATGGTTCAATTAATTATAAAACAATAAAAAATTAATTTTTTTTTAAAATTAAAGATTTTTGGAACAATTTAAAATTTAAGGTTAATTTATATGAATATAAGATTTGAAATTTAGTTTTTTTTTTAAGAAAAAGTCTTAATTTTCATATTAGTGTATATACATATATTTGGTATTTATTAAAATTAAAATTTAAAATTTGATATGTATCTTTCTGATTAATCGATAAATTACTTATAATTTAAATAATTTGAAAAAAATAATGATTTAATTACAGAAATCTTAATCTTAATTTTAAAAGTAGTTAATTAAACAAGTTCAAACACAATCAAACAAATTTTACAATTAAAAAAGAAAGTCGCTTTTTCCTAATTCACAACATTAAATAAAAAAATACGAAACGAATTAAAAAATAAAGAGTAAAACCAAAGCCGTCCCCGTCACATTGTCAGTGACGCCGGAGGAAAACCGAAGCCGTTATTATCATCATCGATAAAGCTCCAAAGTTCACCGAAAACACTCTCCGGCGGAGCCACGGCGTTTTGGGTCGACGGTTCCCCATCCAGGTATGGAAGCTCATAGAATTTCAGGTAATTCTCGTACGCCATTAGTTCCTCCGATAGTTTTTGCAACTCGTTTTCTTCTTGTTCGGCCTTTACCGTGAGGTCGTAACATGAATTCATCATGTTTTGATCGCTAGAACCCGAAATTTCCTCTTCGGATAGAGCTATCGGGGCGGTCGAGAACCCATCGAGTTCGTTCCAGTCGCTATGGAATCCATTGTTGCTGGGATTATTGCTTTGGGTGAGATTCCAGGCAGCATTTGAGTTGATACATTGAGTGGAGAAAGCGTGGTCCTCGTTGGGGAAATTGACTTTGGCTTTCTTGCCGCGGATTTTAAGAGCTTCTCTGTCGTAGGCGCGGGCTGCTTCCTCGGCGGTGTTGAAAGTGCCGAGCCAAACACGAACACCTTTCCTAGGGTCGCGAATTTCCGCCGCCCATTTGCCCCATGGACGCTGCCGTATGCCTCGGTACAGGTTTTTCCTCTCCCGTTTCACTTTCTTCCCCACTTGCGCACCACCTGTTCGTAAAAATGCTCAAAACAAAGATCGGAAACCAAAGTGTCGAATAAACTTCCGAAAAGGAAATAACTAGTACCTGAGGAGGATTGGGGTCGAGGTCTTTTAAAGAGGGAGACCGAGTCATCATTGTAGGATTGACTCTGGCCAGAGCTAAGGCCATCAGTTTTAGAGAAAGATGAGTCGGGCCAGAAGTCGGAAGCAGCGACGCGGTGGCCGCCTTTCCGGGTGATGAAATCAGCGATGATAGCACCACCACACATTCTCTTTGAAAGGGCGGGAACTGTTTGGATTTTGGCAAACTTAATGGCAATGGTAAGAAAGGAAAAATTGAAGGAACTGGAAACAGAAGGGTTTAAGGGAAGTTTTGAGCGTGGGAAAGAGAATGGCGACGGTGAGGGGTTTAAGTAGGGAGAGGGTGCGGGACAGGGAAGACAAGTTGGGTTGGGACTTTCATAAGAGTTTACCCGAAGATACGTGAATATTATATCGAGTTAAGGCAAATAATTTTTTTTTAAAGTTAATTGAATTAAATACTATTTAATTTTTTTAGTTGCGTAAAACAGACATGACAGCAAAAACAAGTTGAGCGTCTAGAGCATTTCAGAGTTATACCCATTTTTTTAATTCGATAAAAAATATTTCATGTATCGATAATATTTATAATTAAAATTTAAAGATAAAACTAAAATTTAAGATAATATAATTATTTTAATTTTTAACTTATAAATTCTAAATTAGTTACGTAATTATTTAAGGTTTAGTTCATGTTTCTTTCTCTTGTTCTTACAGCCGACGTGTTTAAGTCCTAAGTGGTGGGCGATCGGTGATTGACTTCATCATTAGTCGTCTAATTAATGCCTCTTTCGTGGGTCATTACGTTTATAATTAACTACATGATAAAAAAAATTGTACCTGTCATTATAATTGTATTAGAGAAGGGAACAAGGTTCTTAAAAATTCAAGGGTAGTGAATAATTATTAAAAAGTTTTTTAATAAATATTTTGCTTTGGAAGAATTTGACATATATTATGATCTCTGGTCAATCCTTTGTTTTAAGGGTCAGCAGGGATAAAGTTGCATGCAAGTAAAATGCCAAAACAATTCATAATTACGTACTTATCCAGAACTTATTTTAATGTTTTGAAAATAATACTCTATTTAATTATGGATATATTATTTGTAAAAAAAGTTTTCACAAGTATAGATCAAGGCGTCGGTTTAAGAATTTATATTTAAAATTTAGAGTTTAATGATAGAATCTAAAGTTAAATTTTAGGATCATGATCTAAATATTTACTTTTACCGTCTTAAACCTAGGCCTAAACTTTAATTCATAAATTATAAACAGCAACCCAAAATCTACTGTAAATCTACTAGGATTTAACAACAAAACTTCATACCGAGCTTATGATAGCTGGGTCGACTGGTTGGGTGTATTGATTCGAGTCTCGGATTAGCAATGAATGAGTTGGTTGTTTTCGATTGAACTCGGCCAGCTGCAACCACCAGACCATCCCAGAACGCCCGAGATTAGATCGAGCCTCGAACAAGCATGAACCAGAAACAAAATCGAGACGTTTCATATGTTTACCTCATCACATTTTAAAACCATAAAACTCCACGTTTGCTTCAATTCTCTAAAACCAGCATGAAACAAAGATCTAGATACGGGTATGGAGATGTATGATACACCAAAAACTCTACAAATACATAGGAATCGTAATAAAAATAAAACCTAAATAGGACATATAACCATACCCAACACTTGAGTCGAATCAAAGTCCAAATGGAAAATTGTAAAAAGGAGAGAGAAGAAGGGTTACTAGAAACAAGATAGAATATAAAAGCGGATTATGAACACAGAACCAAACTTTCAAGGTTGGCTTCAACATGAAATAACATGACAGCCATTCCCCTTCCTCTATCAGCCTCAGCCTGAAACAGAAGAAAGTAAAGAGTTACCAAACTCTCAAACTACTACAGGATTCATCAATGAATTTAAACCAACTCACCACACAGGCGCATATGGTGATGCCTACAGCTGCCAATGTGGTCGTGACCTCACCCATCATTCCTAAAATCATGTGCAATTAGACAAAAGAAAAAGGGAAAGTAACAGTTTGATGCAACCTTATTGCCTTAATGGCTTCCGCGAAAACGATGGCCTATTGACTTCGGATGCTCAGGTAAGAATCTCAACAGCAAGGTTCTAAGCCTAAGATCTATGTTACTAGGACTTGGATGTGAGTATGGGCACATTTATTTATTTGTTTGTTTTTCTTTTCATGTATTTAGAGTGTCCTTGAAGGATCATATCCCATGCTCATGTCCAAATATGTGTAAAATGAACTTCGGAGCAACATAGACTAAGACGTTTTTCTATAGGCACAGGTTGGTAGGATGATCCACATTTCCTCTCAACAGTCCGAAGATAAAGGAAGCAACTAAAGGCAGTCTCATTGAATCCCTATCTAATTTCACAGAAATATAAGCTTCTACCTACTCGAATTCTTCAGATTTCCATGTCATTAGCATCAATATATCACCAAGAAAGTTAAAATTATCAAGATCAGAATTACCAAATGATTTACCTATTCGTTCCATACAAACAACAGAAAACCATTGGATAGAATGTCCTTCAAGATTGTGCCACAAGATGATTTTACTGGCTTGCCAACTTTCCAAACCAGGCAAGACCTCTTTGTGTGGCGGAATGTTTGCAGGTAACATTTTTGCAGCACCATTGCCCAGTAATAACAAGTCGCTGTCGGCCTTCAAACCCACATCATGTACTTGTTTGTTATGTTTCCCATTGACCTTGGGGGCCCAAATACTTCTGTTTTTTGCCAAGGCATTCTCACAACTTTTTCCTGGGGATGAAAAGTCCACAATATTCTTCAGGATCTTCACCCATAGAGGTTTGCTCTGTCCGGAACTATGAGAGAGGTCCTCCATTTGATCTCCTCTTCGGAATCAGCAATGAAATCGTGTACTCTATCTGTTGTTTTTCCACAGCAGATAGTGCAGCTTGCTCCCTCAAGAACTAATTATAAAGTAGTAATTTAGACTTAGTCAGAGCATCAAAAATTAAAAGAAAATAATATATATATATACACAGTTCCATACTCCATGAAATTCTACCTACTTTCATGATTTTGTGCCTGCCACTACGTGTTTTAGCATGTTGCAACCACTGTTTATGCCTTTGAAAAGCTGTTTTGCATGAGAGTGCCTGCATCAAGAGGCAAAGTCGTATATCACGGAAAGAAAAGAAGGAACAAAACAGGTTATTGCTTGTGCACAAATGACCTAGAACATCAATGCTATAACCTGGTGAATTAAGAATGGTTATATAACATCAACAACTAAAGTTTTCTAAGTACTCCAATCAGTAACCCACATCTACTCTGCCATAACCGGCAAAATAGTAAATATCTCTTCAATAATAGGTCCAATGACCTATAAATTATGTAACAATACTCTGTATTTGGTGGTCCTAGCTTCTAGTTTAAATATTATCCTGGAAGCATTTACAATTATAAGTTCAGAAAAATGGATATTAGAATATGGTCAACATGTACTAACGTTATAGATGATAATCTCCACAACTTCTGCATTGGCAAGCACATGCGTAGGAGAAACAAGATTACCATTGACCTGAAACGAGAAGCATTAAACTTGTGCCCTTGTTGTAGGCTGACACTGTAATTGGAAAATTGGTAACATGTTGCCAACAAACTCCTCTTGCCATTCTCTAATAGCATTGAGCCAACCAACCTGGAGAAAAGAAAAGGCTTCATCCATAAAAAATAGCATTCTTGTTGGGAACTTTAAAAGGTCTCGAGGAATTTCATTAAAGACAATTCTTAATGACAACTTGTTAAGGAAACTAGGTATACCCTGAGAGCTATGTTTGCATTGTTAAGACAAACAATTTTTCCTTTTGAACTTCTACCGTTTGCCCAACTAGATCAGTAACAAAGCCTCTCCCACTATAATGAGCAGCAATGCCTCTCTCAGCTATCAAATCCATCTTCTTCAGTTCTAATCTGCCAAAATCAAACAAATGCATTAAAATGAGTTGGAAACTAAAAAAAATGAAACAAACTAATTACAATGAGTATGGTTTAAACATTCATCTTTCAATAAATTACTAACATAATTGATTCAAATGTTATTACTTCAACATTCATCCAAGATCTGTGATTGTTTTGAAACAACTTAAGGATATTCTCACATTAATAATTTTATTTAAAATAATTTAACTTAGCAAAATAGTGTTCTTGAAATAGCTTAAAGGAATATTGAGAATGTAAGAACCTGAACTTCTAGGCGAAACATGCTTTCATACAAAAATGGAATTACAGTAGTATGAAGGCTTTGATAGCCATTAGGTTTTGGTGTTGCTATGTAGTCTTTCATCCGTTGAAAAGACAGATCAGTATTTCAGAAATTAATAAGAAACAACTGTCAAAAGAACACCAGAATAGAGGAGAAAGATACATACAGCGCTAGGAACAGAAGTCCAAATACCATGGACTAAACCAAGAGCATGGTAGCAAATCTGCATGAAGTAAATACAATTGATATCGTACATATGTATTCTTAGATAACTAAGTAAATTGAAATCAGGTATGTCCTTTGGAGCTGCAAAGTTCGCTAAGCATGCTTCTAAAGGTACCCTTGAACAAATAAAACCTGCACAAAGAAATTGAAAGAATAGATATATTCAATAAATAATATAACCATACATATACGAGTGTCTGTGTACCAAATTTATAAGTGAAAAGCAAAGAGAAAACCACTTCTTCTCAAGAAACAAAGATAGAAAATAAAAACAAAATCTAGTTCACCTATCCATAGTCTTTAATCACAACACCCATGTTTATCTCCCAGAGCTTTACTGAACCAACAATGTCCTGTTAAAGGAGCATAAAAACAATAATGATAATTTCCCAAAACAACATCTTTGAAACAAAAACATGAGTACAACCACATTTTCCTTAGTCAATACATTTTTCTGTTATTTAAAATTTTATGCTAAATTATTGTTGGTGTTTCAAGAATGAAAAAGATTGATTCTTTATAAATTGTAGCCTGAATAAATAACAACAGAAAAACTGAAAAGGAACGGTAAAAAATATATTGACTAAGGTAAATGTGATTAATGAAAATAAAACTTAAAATTTGCTCTTTTTTCCCTTGGATCTTGGGGTTAGGTGAGCAAAAGAATAAATAAAATAACTACTAACAACCAAATGAGCAGGAATGAGTACATAAAAGTTACAAATCAATTACAAAGAAATGATAAAATATTATTTACTAACCTTCTTCAATAAAGCTGAATATCCATATGGTGTTAGTCGACATCCCCCTAAAGGATTACCAATAGCTGTTACAAACAACATGTAAGTAACATTCATGATGATGGATAAACTTAAAGCAGATGAAACATCAATAATTTTCAATCTCAATAGGTAAGTTAATTTATAATCATTAAACTTGCATCAAATCCTGCAGATACTAGAATTATATCAGGATTAAATTTCTTAACAACAATGACTAAAATATTATCCTAAATTACAAGATAATCACTATCCCCACACCGGTCATTCTTCCAAAGGACATTTATATTATATCCTGCGTCTGGTCCATCTTCAATCATGGTATAAAACTCATCATTATTAGCAGGATAGAAACTACTAAATTCATGCCTGCAAGAGAAAATAAATTAAAGTGATCACAGAGGTCAGGTGCCAACAACAATATATGATTAAATGTCATATATCTATATTCTATTTGAATACCTGAAATTTTTATCCAAAAAAAGAGTGAACAGACATAGCGACAAACAAAAGGTTATTAGATAAAAAATAATAATCTTATTCTTAAAAGTATTAAAAGTTGCTGAGAGCATCTATCATTGCATCAAGAAATCAAAAGTGATTGCATTCACTTGATACAAAAGTCATAGGATTATAACAGTTATGTACCTGTGAACAGAGAAAAACAGAATATGAGGATCCTTTCAGAAAATATTTTGAGTACTGTTACCATGATGAACATCCCAATCAATATCAGAATCTTGTATTTATCCTAACAATTAATAAAAATATTTAAAGCCGATGATTAAAATTTGAGAGTAACAAACTATGAAGTTCCATATCTTGCTCCAAATTCTACTGGAAAAGCTATATTTTATATTGTTGCAAATTGAATTGAGCTAGAGCAATAAATTAAGATAACCAACTCATCAATTTAATGTTTGATTCAATACTTGCTCAGAACAAACAAACATTATAAGTTAACAACTCAATCATACCAAAATTTAGAACATCTAACTAAACTTTAGAGCTAATCAAAACATACAAATTTTGTAATCTAAACTTCAAAGTTTAATACTAGCCTAAGAGTTTGGAACCCCTAAGTGGATCTATGGTGTGTCACATGAGATAAAATGATTTATGGTTTTTGGATCAAACATGGGGATGTTAATTTTTTCTTTGTTTTCTGGTTTGGTGGAGAGTCATCCAAGATTTCAAAGTAAGAGTCTATTTGGTCTTTAAATTTTCTAGAGCTGGGGGGGCAATGAACTTGTTCACAATCAAGTGCAGTATCACGGACCGAGCTGGTTTTAACTCGACTAACAATACTCTCATGAGTTGTTAAAATGATATGAAGCAATATATAGATTGTCACATAAACAAATTGATCATTCCAATCAATGACCTATAACAGGTTCTACTTACTAAGTGGTTTGCATGCATTCTTGCTCGTCACTTGTTTCTCGAGCTTAATCCCCTCAGCTTGAATGTTTTCAGTTGAATTGTTTCTCGTTAATTGACAAGGCTGAAAACATGGGGAAGTTGATTTCTTCTTTGTTTTCTGGTTTCGGGGAGAGTCATCCAAGATTTCAATGTAAGAGTCTATTTGGGCTTTAATTTTCTAGAGCTGGAGGGACAATGAACTTGTTGACAATCAAGTGTAGTATCACGAACCAAGCTCCTGGTTTTAACTTGACTAACAATGCTCCCATGAGTTGTTACAATGATATGAAGCAATATATAGATTGTCACATAAACAAATTGATCATTCCAATCAATGACCTATAACAGGTTCTACTTACCAAGTGGTTTGCATGCATTCTTGCTCGTCACTTGTTTTTCGAGCTTAATCCCCTCAGCTTGAATGTTTTCAGTGAGTTGTTTCTCGTCAATTGACAAGGCTGAAAACATGGGACGTTGATTTCTTCTTTGTTTTCTGGTTTGGTGGGGTGTCATCCAAGATTTCAATGTAAGAGTGTATTTGGCCTTTAAATTTTCTAAAGCTGGAGGAACAATTAACTTGTTGACAATCAGGTTCAGTATCACGGACCAAGCTCCTGGTTTTAACTCGACTAGCAATGCTCCCATGAGTTGTTACAATGATATGAGACAATATATAGATTGTCACATAAACAAATTGCTCATTCCAATCAATGACCTATAACAAGTTCTACTTACCAAGTGGTTTGCATGCATTCTTGCTCATTACTTGTTTCTCGAGCTTAATCCCCTCAGCTTGAATGTTTTCAGTTGAGTTGTTTCTCGTCAATTGACCAGGCTGAAAACATGGGGACGTTGATTTCTTCTTTGTTTTCTAGTTTGGTGTAGAGTCATCCAAGATTTCAATGTAAGAGTCTATTTGGTCTTTAAATTTGCTGGAGCTGGAGGGATAATGAACTTGTTGACAATTAGGTTCAGTATCATGGACCAAACTCCTGGTTTTAACTCGACTATCGATGCTCCCATGAGTTGTTACAATGATAAGAAGCAATATATAGATTGTCCCATAAACAAATTGATCATTCCAATCAATGACCTATAACAGGTTCTACTTACCCAGTGGTTTGCAGGCATTGCTAACATTTTCGACAACCGGGTAGATGAACACTTTCATTAATATTTCAGGATGCTTAATTAGCTCAAACACACAGATGTCTCCAACATCAAGAGGATTATCTTCTACCAATGTCTTTCAACCATTTTGGAGTTTTGCAACCAAAAATTTATTTTCTGGATTGAAATAGTACTTCATAGGCCATGTTTTCCCAGTGGAATTTCTTATGGTCAGATTACCATTGTGTTCTGTCAAAAACTTTTTAGCAAAATCCGATGATATACGCTGGAATTCAAGAAGTGAAAAGAAAACAGAATATGAAACGTTCAGTCCAAACTCTGACACAAAGAGCAAATAATTTTCAACTGTGTCAGCAAAATTATGAAATGTTACTAAGCGATAATTATAATGAACATATGATGATCGCATGAACACCATAAAAACTGAATTGTCAGTACTTTTGAAAGCACTGGCTATCTGAATTGCTCCAGCCTTTTCGGTGGCTGTCAACTATTGGGAACAACTTGAAACCATTTTCGCCCTTTTGCAAACTGAAATCATTCCTCTAAATCCTGTCATAGATGGAGGAAACCATAGTAAGCAACCAAATTTAAAGGCAGAAAAAAATGACATGAACATCTAAAGAACAACCACTGTTGAAATTGAAATAAAGAATGTATATCATAAATTTGTCCTTTAAAACTGCATGAGTTTTCATTTTTATTGAGATTACCAAGCTTAATCATTCTAGAGTTGGGGTCATCAAGACTAATGTGTGATGATAAATTCTCTAACTCTGAATCTGTTCTCATTTTCTTTTGAGGGAATGGATTTGACAAATCTGATTTCTGCTTCTTTTTCCCATTGATTGAAACATCAATACCATCATTTTTCGTTCTAGTATAGGCATATTCGATCTTCGAAGTACTTCTATCAAAAATCAATACATGAAAATGGCCATTCCCCTCATATTGAAAGACCACAAAAGACCCAAATTCCAATGCGTAATGCTGTGCAAATTCTATCCAACCTTTTCGCAACCTCACCCTTCCATCACTCTTTGTAAGTTCCACCTGCCATATTGCACCACTTGGGACCTCAAGTTTAACAATACTTGGCAGATGGGTTCCATATTTTCTAACAAATTTTCTAGGAATCCCCTGATAATGACAGTATACAGACATGGTCCATTAATAGAAAACAAATTACAAAGTAGATATATAAAATGGAGAAAAAGAAGAATACTTACAAGTATGCCGTCTCGAATAGTACTATGAAGAATTACTTTGAAAAAATGAGGAGTTTTGGACGTAAACATGAGATGATCATTGTGTAGAGGACGATGAGAAGATATCTTGAAACCCCGTGGTTCCTACATGAGCATTTAAACAAACACTTCAGGTGCCATGGCCCATGGGAATAAAACTAGGCATCCACTAAAAACAATAAGCAGAAAGAAACCAATTACAATGTACAATCAGCAAACAAATATACTATTTTTCTGATGAAAAATACACATCTCCATAGCAACACATCATACAAGAATAAGAAAAGTAAAACCGAAAGACTGCAGACGATGAACTTCTTAGTTTCTTCAACCAGATATCCTTAACTCCAACAGTGTCAATTTTCTGCTACTGAATGTTGAAAAGACTGGAATTAAGCCTACTTGATGTTTATTTCCGCAGTCGTTGACGCAATTACAGTTGCTATTGCCCCACCTAGTTTCACTTATATCGTCTCTCTTTTTTTTCTCTTGGTCTCAGTTTCAGCAGAGAGATTGTCGAACAAAGCAAAATTTTAAAGCAAGATGTTAGGATTTTCTTTCTCACGTCAGGCTAGGTTTACAGAAATTGAAGGAAGTTTTGAAAAAAAGGGGATTTTAAGGGGAATGAGAGAAATTTTCAATTTTTTAGGTGTTGGTAATCGAGAAAAAAGATTGCGTTTATTTTTCTTTTTTAATCAAACGGTTAAGATCGATCCGGGGTTATCTAATGGCCTATTATATTTAGTCGTTTTTTAGCCGCTATTTAAGCGGTCGGTTTTTAGACTCACCCCCACAAAGATATACCCTTCCCTTTTAGATATTTCATTCTTGTTTTTTTTAGGTTAAATTGTTAAAATGGACCATAAGTTTCACAACCTTACTTGAATAAGCTTTTATATTTTTGTTATATCTAAATAAGTCCTTTTCTCGTAATAAAATAATTGAAGGCTTGTTTAGTTAAATTGTTATATTTTTATATTTCTTATTTATTACACCAACACACGAATAGAAATTTTTTATCTCTAATCGTGTCTCTTTTCATATCTTTATTAATTTTTTTAAAAATTTAATTTTTAAACCCTAACTTTAATTTTTTATATCATAAATTATACATTCTAAAATAATATATATTATCTCTAATTTAAAACACAAACTGTAACAACTAAATTTTTGTTCTTATTTCAATTGTTTATACCATAGACTTGGCTAATAATAAACTACAAAGCTTGGGTCAAGCAGGTAATGAATACCAAGAAACCCTAACAACTTTTGTTTTGCTGTTATCTGAATTATTGTGCTTATATTTATAGTACAACTATGAATTATTTAGTACATAAGGTTGTTTCTCCTTGTATATTAAGTTAAAAAAGTTTTTTTTGGATTGTTTAGTTTAAATAAATTTTAAATATTATTATCAAAAATATTTTTAAATAGATAAAATATTTTTTGGATTATTTAGTTTAAGGGCTAATAATAAACAAAAGATATAATTTAGGGTTTTATGATAATAAACTATTTAAATAATAAATAAAAAAATAATAATAATTTAAGATTTTATCTCGTATTAACGAACTAGATAGCACGTCATGAAGAATAAATAATTTAGATAACAACAAAGCAAGAGTTGTTAGGGTGTTTTTGGTATTCATTACTTAATACACAAGTTTGTGTTTTTTATTTTGATGTCACTAATATGGAACCAAGCAGTATATAAATAGGCATGTAGTGATGCAATTGAAGCACAACACAACACCCCCAACCCCAAAGATACCATATAACCATGGCTGAAACAAGTATCGAGAAGCTTGATATAACGATGAAGATTCGAAACGATTCCGGCCATACCATAACCCTGGTTGACTTCAAGGTTTGGCAAGGAAATGGTCCTACGGAGCCCCTGATCTTAACAATTAAGAACGGAGACGTCGTCGAGATTACGATCCATGCTTCACAGGCTGCTCTTGCGTTCAACATAGAGGATGATGATGGCAAAAACTGGGTGTTCGCCTGGACCACCCTTACAGGTCCAATCGGCAAGGTATTCCCTAACATGTCACCATATATGTTTGTATACATCATTCAAATGTGTATGTTATGAATCGCATGCAGGTGTTTACGGATATCGTGACACAAACTATCGATTGGAATCGTATCGAAAACGAAAACGTCGTGTTAGGAAATTCGGACTATGAAATTATCAAGTTTGGTTATAAAGCTGGGATAAAGTTCTATGGCATGCCCAACTCTCCGTCGGCCATTGTCTATGATGCATATATCGAAAAGATTATTCTTGCAGACTGAGACTCGTATCGTTTGCTTGCTCATGGAACACTTGGCTGTCAAAAAATAAATATCATTCGATGCTTTGGTGTGATATATGCATCTACTAGTACAAGCATGTGTACATGCTGCACTATTTGCAATATATGGATTGAAATAAAAGTGTTCCTTTGTTGTTGTATTTCATGGAAAATGAAATGTTGTTATATTTATGTGATTCAAATTTGAGTAATTTATCGCATATATTATTAAAGAATTGAATTCGTCAATCGTAAAATAATAATTTTTTAAAATAATTATATAAACCGAGTTAATTTCAGTTGTGTATAAAAATTAAATAAATGCATCCCATTAGAACACATGCTATTCCCATGTCAATACACTAAAAAAGCAACTAACAACTAAGTTAAGTAGGAGGGAAGGGGTAGTCGCCCCTTATCAAAAGAAATTTTTTATTTTTATCTTTTTATTTATTTATTTTGAAAATTTAATTTATTTATGAATTTGTCCTTCTTTCACTTTTAAATATTTATATTTTGTCTTTAATATCAAAATCTAACTTCAACTCGATTCTTTTCATTTCATTAAACTAATTTGAAATCGGTATAGTAATTAATATTTCATTAATTATAGGATAAATTGTATTACCCATCATTTAGTTATAAATTTAATAATAAGTGAGGTCTAAAAATAAACAATTTTTTTATGAAAGTTATTGATAAATCACTTAATTATATATCTAAAAACAAACCTATTAATTAAAATTTTATGACATCATAACAATTTTAGTCTTTAAAATTTTTAAATATAAATAATTAAATTTATTAAATTATTTTAATTTATTTAATAAAAATATATAGTTTTTTAAAATAAAACTGTTATTTTATTTTTAGTAATAAAATAAATTATTTGTCACAAAATTTTGTTTTCATAATATGTACTTTCCCTTAATTATGTAAACATCATGAAACCAACTCTCTCGTTAAATTAAACAGTTTTAAAACAGGAAGGTTTAACTGCCGTTATCCGTTTAAACTGGACATCACCAAAAAAAGAAAGAATAAAGACTCTAAAATTTCAAAAAGACAAAAGAGCCCTCCCCGGCACTACATCGCGCCGCGTCGGGTCCCCACAGCTGTCTTAAAAATTCTGTCGGGAAATAATTCATATCGCCATTTTCATCCCAGAAAGGAAAAAAGAAACAAAATCTCTAAAATATCTTCCCAAATTTCCCGATTTCTAGGGTTCTCACTTCTTCTTTATTCTCTATTTCAAGCATTGTTAGGCACTGAGGCGAAGACCGGGTCAGGTGAAGAAACCGGAAGATGCTAGACGATTGTTTGGGAGCTCAGAGATCTAGGAAGATCCGTAGAGCTTTACGTAACTGCAAGGTCACGATCTTCTGCCTCGTTCTCACCGTCGTCGTCCTACGTGGCATCATCGGAGCCGGTAAATTCGGGACTCCGGGGAAGGATTTCGCCGATATCCGCGACCACCTCTATCACCGGAAACGCGCGGAGCCCCATCGCGTCCTCGAGGAAGTCCAAACGACGACATCGAATGAAAAAGCCGGCGCCGACACAAACGCCGGCACCAACAACTACAACGAGTTCGACATTAATAAGATCTTACTCGACGAGAAGTCCGACGACTCGAAACGCGATCCTAACATGCCCTATTCGCTCGGGCCCAAAATCTCCGATTGGGACGAGCAACGATCTAGATGGCTGAAAGAAAACCCTAATTACCCAAATTTCATCGGTCCAAACAAGCCGAGGGTTCTCCTGGTCACCGGGTCGTCTCCCAAACCTTGTGAGAACCCCGTCGGTGATCATTATTTATTGAAATCGATCAAGAACAAGATCGACTACTGTAGATTACACGGGATCGAGATATTTTACAATATGGCGCTTTTTGACGCGGAAATGGCAGGGTTTTGGGCAAAATTGCCGTTGATTCGCAAGCTTTTGCTCTCGCATCCGGAGATCGAATTCTTGTGGTGGATGGACAGTGACGCCATGTTTACTGATATGGCATTTGAGGTTCCTTGGGAAAGGTATAAAGACTCCAACTTTGTTATGCATGGCTGGAATGAAATGGTTTATGATCAGAAGAATTGGATTGGGTTAAATACTGGGAGTTTCTTGTTGAGGAATGGACAATGGGCACTTGATATTCTCGATGCTTGGGCTCCGATGGGTCCTAAAGGCAAGATTAGGGAAGAAGCAGGGAAGGTTTTGACTCGAGAACTTAAAAATCGACCGGTTTTCGAAGCTGATGATCAGTCTGCAATGGTGTATTTGTTGGCTACTCAAAGGGAGAAGTGGGGTGATAAGGTTTACTTGGAGAATGCTTATTATTTGCACGGTTATTGGGGGATCTTGGTCGATAGATACGAGGAAATGATTGAGAATTATCATCCGGGTTTAGGTGATCACCGTTGGCCATTGGTGACTCACTTTGTGGGGTGTAAACCTTGTGGGAAGTTTGGGGATTATTCGGTCGAGAGGTGCTTGAAGCAGATGGATAGAGCATTCAACTTCGGGGATAATCAGATTCTTCAGATGTATGGATTTACTCACAAGTCATTGGGTAGTAGAAGGGTCAAGAGAGTTCGAAACGAGACCGGTAATCCACTTGAGGTGAAAGATGAGCTTGGACTGCTTCATCCGGCATTTAAAGCCATTAAGGTATCCTCTTCTTGATGATATAGGCTTTATATGAGATATATGCTTCTAAGTGATAGATTACATTGTTGAAATGCTGTGTATGCAGTGGGAATTTCATGTTTTAGGTCTGGAGAAATAGTTGTTGTTCTTGTGTATGGAACTTTGACTCGTATACGAATTTTACCTGACCTGATTATGTTCAGAGAAACAATATTCTTTTGTTCCTTATAGCTATTCATATTTGTATCATATCAGCAAACTTGGTTCTGCCAATATTCTAACACAATGATACATTGTGATGCGAATACATGGCCACATTTGTAATTCGACCGTTGATGCTTTTCATTGTTAGTACCTTGTGTAATTTCTTATTGCTAAGGTAGCTGAGTGAAAATAGGTTGCAGCGGATGCTCCGATTTTAGAAACATTTACTTGAATGAGGTGTTTAGCGGTGATCATTAGTCTCGTTCTCTGTCGCTTGTTTCTTCAGTCTGGATTATTTCGATCCCATGAAGGAAAATGAGGTTTAGATGATAGGGTGCTGCAGTTTCTCACTTTCATTTTATTGCCTGATATTTACATTGCTCCGACTCTTATTTTTCTTCAAACACCTCTGTCCAGTATTTCATGTTCAATACATGCCCGGATATGGGTGCCGGATATATGTTTAGGTGTCGAGTAGTATCTCCTAAACACATCGTACTTATACCCGAGACACTCGGGTTAGAGTAGCTCGAGGGTAGCTAACAAGTATTGATACAAGTTTGTGAACTGCAGTAAGCGAGCATCTTTAGTCAAATCTCTTGTTCTGTTGTTCATCAATAGACACATCTTTACAATTCATTTTCTTTCGATGTCTGATACTTAAGTACTATGTTTGTTCGAATATGGATGCATAATCGTCCGGTGACCTAAATCCGAACATACTCGTATTAATCATGTGCCTATATCCGATACTCGAATAAAATAGTTCAAGAAAGCCTAGACAGGGTTGTGAATTTATTGCATGGGTTATTGTTTCCGCTTACTTGAACGTCCATGGTCCGGACGGGCAATAGGCTTGGCTGGCTAGTGGCTAGTATAGATGAAATTTAGATTAGAAAACTATTTCAAGCCAAAAAAAGATAAATAACACCAATACTCCTTGTACTTTTACAAGTTTTCTAATGTGGTGTTTTTATTTTTTAAAATGTTTAATATGTTCTTAAATTTTACTTTCATCCTCTATATATTTCTATACAAACGTTAAATGATATGGCAGGACACGTGGCACTAAATTCAATTTTATTTTAATTGTTAATTTAGTATCCTTAACCTTTCATGTGTGCTTCATAATTTACCATTGCTTGTTGCAGTTTACGAACAGAGTTGGCTAGAATCTCCTCCCACGGACCCAGAAGAAAAGAAAACAGTAAATGTGAAAGGACAGTCATTTTTAAAACGAAATTAAATTAAAAAATTAAATGACTTTTATGAAAATTTTAAAAGTTTGATTAACAAAATAAAATTATTTTAAAAATTGACTGTATATTTTACCCTAGATTTTGAGGTGGTTACAAAATAATAATCATAACACTATAAAATAATCTTTAAATTTATTGAAATATTATATAATGATGATCGTGATTAATTTATAATAATTTGGTATTAATGATTATTTTATTATTTTAAAATTTTAATGATAAAGATAAATGTTTTAAGATAATTTAGTGATTTTTTGTATACTTTTGCCTTAAAGTTTTATGCATTCTCAATTGTATTGTCCAACACATGTTCTGTAATCTGAGTACGTTCCGAAACTTGAAAGAAGTTAAGAAAAATATAAACTAGCAAATTAAACATGCATGCATGCATGCATGCATTATTGCTACTATTATTTCCATTTTCTGAACGAAGAAACAGGAGACAAACGGCAAACAGCCTTTAACTACGGCAGCGAGTGATGGCGCTGCAGCCTCGGTTGTAAGGGTTAGCTTCCGCTCCCGGCTGGCAATTATAATAGGATCCGCCCCTTCTAGAGCACGGCACGACGTTCCTCTGAAGTGCTCCGTAGCTTATGTAATTTACGTTCGAAGTTTGGACTATGCGCCTGTTGAACTGGAGCTCGTCATCCACGTCGTTGGTCATGCACTCTGCTGCTGCGCCCCAACAGCTGCCGGGCTCGTTTGTCATCGCAGCCCAAATTGAGCTGTGCACGCCGCTTCCAGATGAGGCCGACACGGCGGTGAGGATAGCTGTGGTGCTAAGGAGTAAGGAAATTGAGAGGAGAAAAGCATCGGGTTTAGCCATTTGTTTTGGTTGTTGCTCTGCTGTTGGTACTGTTGCAGTGAGTTTAAGAACTGTCTGACTATTGATTCTTAAGCCCCACTATTTACTACAATGCCACTTTACTTGGCCCACCAGCTGACGAGGCACAATAAATTCCAGATTTGGGACATTGAATACAACACTCAATTCTGTGTTATCATACGTTATGGAATAAATAATATGATTTCCAAATTAAACAATTTATTTATGAGTAAACCTCATAAATTATTATTAAATTTAAGCTTTTTGATATTTGATTTTAGTTTTTTCTCAAGTATATTTGATATTTTACCTCATAATCCTAGGGTTTGTCTGATTTTAGAGAATGCAGTTTATTTTTTTTTTGAAATAAAATGAAAAATGATGATGAAAACATGTTTGATTAAAATTTAGAAAATAAAATAAAAATAAGTGATAATTAAAAACGAATAGAATGTTTTTTATTTTTATAAATTTATTTATGTCTCATATTAAAATTAAATTTGTTATTTATAATTTATAATTAACGTTTAAAAACTTAAAATAAAATATAAAATTTAATTTTTATTCTTGTTTAACCTACCCTAACAACCTTAATTAGTTTTCCTGTCCAAATCCCTTCACTATTAATACTAATACTGATTAACCTAACGGCTAACCCACCAATGGAAGTGTTCATTAGTGGCATGCTTCATGCTTTGTTCGTTTATCACTTCTTTCTTAAACCACATTATTTTAATAGTCTCTTTTACAAGTTAAACAACTCTCGGGTGATTATTTAATTTTCTTTAATAAATTTATATTCGAATTTTAAAAACGAACAATAAAAGATTTTGATAGGATTAATCTTCATAGATCGTAAAACGAATATAGATAAAAGATATTTTTATACACAACCTAAATGTATCAGATAACTTTTCATATACATAGAGGTAAAATTATTTTAGGGGTTAGAGATTTAATTTAGGGTTTAAAATTTAAGATAGTTGGTTAAGATTTAGAGTTTAAGGTTATATATTTACAGAACCCTTAAACATTTAAATTTTACGCATTGAAATTTAAACTTTGACCACTAAATTATAAATATAAACCCTAAATCTTAAATTAATCAAATTTATCGAACATATATATTAAAATATTTTTTATATCATTTATTAAGTTGGATACAATACTATATTTTAAGAACAAATCATGCATACAAATAGTAATAGATTTTAAGACAGTTCAAATCACCCATATCTACTTGTTTGATTCAAGCAATATTATTATTATTATTATTTATGATTAGAGAGGTATTCTCTGGCAATTCTCCCGTTGCCACCCTCAGGAAAGAACCCTCCGGGACAATGCTCGTCACCGGTGCCATACGTGATCCTCAGTATCTCTGCCGGTGTTCTCGGGTAGGAGAGCGAATTGGGGTTGGCCGAGAGGATATTGCTGGTGGTCCGCTTCTCGGCTCCGAGCTCCTTTGGTACCATTAGGCCTTCATCTTTGATACCACAATGCCCTAGCTTGTTTCTTAGCCCCGAGATCGCCTTTGTGAACTCGAGAACCGTTATATTATAAGGTTCCACTTTCTCGTCGGCTATCCGATACAGCCATGCTCGATCGACCGCGTCTTGTCCACTCTCCACCCCCAGCAATGAGGCCACCAACTATTACAAAAAAAGAGTCATGGTCCTCATGGATATGTAACATCATTTTAACTCAAATTCATGAATTAGTATCGAATTTACCCTTTTCGAGCTGGATTTTTTAAGGCACGGGTTCGTTCCGACGTAACCGTTGAGTCCGACGTAGGGGATGGCGTACGTTGCCAATAGATACTTGATGCTATCTTCATAAGGATCGAATGGAGGATCCAAACAATACCCCATAGCTTTATCAAACAGTTTGGCAAAATTTTCAGAGCTGATATCAATCAAAGGCCTTCGGATTCCACCAAATTTTCTTATAATGGACCTTTAAAGGTAAACAAAGAGTACATGTCATCGCCTAAAAGGGAAATCAATATCATTCATACATACACACATATATATATATAACCTTACTTGAGATGACCAACTTCTTGATAACCGAATTCCTCGATGACTCGATGCGTGAGATAGTCGAGATTGGCCTGCTTGCCCCCGATAGGTGGCGGTCCGCCTTTGGCGAGTTCCGGTTCAAAGGCGTCAAGACCTTTGCCGAGTGCACCGTACAAGAAAAACTCGGCTTCAAGGAATTCCAAGTTCTGAGCGAAAAGAACCCGGTCCTTGTCGGTGGCGTCGATAGGATCACAATCTCGAGGACACGAAGGGACGGCGATGAGTCGTAACGGAAGTAGGAAGAGAAATATAACGTAGCAGAGTGAAGGAGTCGCCATTTCTAAGCAAATTGTCACTTGATTTGTTTACCCTATATCTCCATGCATGAAAGGACCACATGCTATATATATATATATAGCAAGAGTTTCATTTGTTGCTTGTGAGTCTAATTCAAATGTTCGTTGTATCCACTTTTTAAAAATATTTATATAAATTAGACAGGTGGATAATTCGAATGGTAATATTATTCGATTAAAATAATATTTAAATTTTAAAAATAATATTATTAAATAAAATAATTATAAACCTTAAATCTATACGTTCGAACAAACACAAATTTCGAATATAGATGTCTAAGATTGTTTTGAGAATACACGCTTAACCTCTGTTGGGAAATGAAGGTGTAATTTTTTTCAAGTTTCCCTCGTCTCTTATACCAGTGGAAGCAAGCGTATAAAAAATGCGTTGCGTTTAGAAATAGATTTCCTTTATAAATATATTTTTAATAGTATTAAGTAATTATAAGATAATATTTATTATATATTTTTTAATCTTATTATTATATAATGATGTTTTATAGATAAAATTTTTGAATTTAAATTTTTTAGAATAAATATTATTTTTCTTTATAAACATAAAAGTTGCATATAAAAATTTTAATCATATGTATAATTTAATACACGTAAGTTAAATTGTTACGATTAAATAATCTCTTTAAAGTACGATAAAATATATTTAATTTATCTTTAGAGTATATTCTCAATCATTGGATATTAATCTCTCAATCACTATGTTGTCATTACTGGTGTTTGAACCCGTGACCTCCAGGAACAACAATCATTCTTTTAATCGAGAGGAATATACTTTTTTCTACTATAACAAGAGTTATATTTTATATTTTTCTATTTCTTGTACAAATTATTTAATATATGAGCTCTTTTATTATATTTTTTTATCGTATTTTATTTTTTGTTTGACGATATCCAATTTAATTATATTTTTAAAATTGTTGTTTTATATTTTATTTGAAATTTTAGTTCTTAATAGATAATGCTAAAATTAGATTGTGTAGATAAAGAGTTTTAGTAATTTGTTTTATTTATTTATTTTTTAATAAATTTTAAAAATATTTAACTATAGAAATAGGAGCCTACTGCTCTATGCGTAACTCAACTAACAGTCATTTTTCATATTCTTATCAACCAACAATCATAAATATTTTGTGTTAATTCGAATCTTTTGATGTGTATTTATATTTATATTCGTGATTGTAATTATAATTAAATTTTTTTAAAAAATAATTTTATTTATGAAATAAAAAAATATTTATAATATTTTAATAATAATCAAGTTTCGAGTCTTACGAATGATCTATTTAAATTTCTTTTAAAAAAATACTATTAAATTAGATAGTTTTTTAGTTGTTGCCATGCCTAAATATTGGTAGGTTACAACGTGAGTTTTGAAAGGTAGAAATTAAGATATACCATTACCATATTGGCCTAAAGAAGAGATATGAAGGTTAAATTTGTATAATTTAAAAGTAGTAGTTTTATATTTTACGAACATCTTGTTTCAGTGGATAAGAGAACGATTGTTATTTATGGAGGTCACACTCACAGGTTCAAGCACCAATAATACAGTACAATAATTGAACGGTCAATGTCTAATGGTTAAAAATACTCTAAAACAAATATTCTACAATAATCACTGCAACACTCGTAAATCAAAAGATATTAAATATGTTCAGGTTTTAAGTAAATATCAATTAAACTTTTAGATCTAAATATTAAAATAAATAAAAATCTTATTTAATTAATATTTAAATTAAAAAATACTTAAAATATTTATTATATTTAAAATTTTAAAAAGTACAACAATCTCTCTCATCCGCTAAATAAGTATATTCCTGATTTGAATCCTTTTGTATATTATACAAATGATAATATCAATTCCAAATATTATTAATATTAATTTTAGGTTTCAATATTTAACAAAATTGTTGAGATGGCCGAGTTGGTCTAAGGCGCCAGATTAAGGTTCTGGTCCGAAAGGGCGTGGGTTCAAATCCCACTCTCAACATCTATTTTATTTTTTTCCGCTTTCGCTCCGCTTGTTGTTTATTAGTGGGATAATGACAGTTCCTACCCCTGTAGTTTTTCAAAATTTTCATATATTACCACTATCTCGCATACCATTTGTTTTTTTAATGAGATAATGACAGAATGGGTACTTGCACTTTATCAATGTGTTCAAGTATAATGCCTCTACTTTCAATTCTTTTTCAAAATAGTCCAATGTAGTACCTCCCTTTGTTGTTTTTTATTGGTATGATTGAGAGATTACACCCCTTTACTTATAAAATCTTTTAATCTTACCGATAAAAACCATTAGAATGTTTGGAATGTGCTTACTTCAATTTCAAAAAGCTAAAGACGGTAAAGACTCTATAAAATAACTAATAAAGAGTTTGTAATCGGTTCGGTCCCGCTCCGAATCCAAATATAACATAAAGAAATAGAACTAAAATTTTATATAAATTCGCAACAAAAGAAACAATAAAAAGACGTGATCTTACGAGGGTTGAAAATATAGATTTAATTTTTGGCTTAAAAATATTATTTGTACCTTTTTTATACTTATAAAGTTAGAAATCAACAATGGATTGAACAAAAATTAAAAGATTGAGTAAGATTTCCAAATAAAAAGTGGTCTAAAAACTTGTTTTTACTAGAGCAAAATAAAAGGACTATATTGTAAATTTAAAATAGTCAAGAGACCTTAACATATTTTTTAAACCTTATTTTTTTAAACACGCGGCAGAATCGTAACAAGGCTTTCCCTTCCCTTCCCCACAAAACCCTAACCCTAATTGATTTTTTTTATTATTTATATATTCGCGATAGCTAAAGCCTAAACCGCAGCCGAAGGAATATTCTTGAAATCTAACATTCATTCATTCATTCGAGAAAAAAAGTTTATTTTCTTTGTTTTTCTTTTTTCTCGTTTAATTTTCTTTTGAATTATGATTTAATGAAGAAGGCGATGATGCTGAAAACCTACCTATTTTATGAATGGTTCTTTCACCATATTTTGTGAATAGAAATCCACCAATGGATCCTTCTGAGCTGCTTCTCTTCAATTTCAACTTCAATTTTTATTGAGAAATGTCGTTTTTTGGTTGATTTTCTGAAATTCGAATCTGAGCCATTGAGATGCTGATGTTTTTGTTCTGAAAAACAAACATCATAATGTTGACTTTAAAATCAGACTACAATTATCTGATCATTGGCGATTTCCCTCTTTTATAGATTTTTATTAAATTCTAAATTTCTTGGCTGAATTAGTTCTGGATTTTAAGATGATCTTAGTTTCAGAAAAGATCTAAAATTCCCTGGGTTTTGAGTGCTAGTTTCTTTATAGATTAGATAAAGTTGATGTGAAAAAGGAATTATCAAGGAATCCAGCCGGAATTTATTGAAGTAATCAAAATTGTAGTCTTTAAACATCGAATAACTTGGTGATTTATTGGTCTAAAATTAGTATAAAATTAGATAATTTTATCTCGATCCTTAAGTATTAGTTAAATAATTTTTAATCTGAAGTTAAATCCTTCAGCTCTATGCGATATATATAGTGTGAGCTATTTTATATAATTATAGAAAGTATTATAATAAATATTTATAATTAAATTTGAATTAATCTTCAATTTCATCTGAAGTTTCCAATGTTTTAACTCAAGAATTTAATTTTAAAATAACTCAATTTTTTTACTATATGTCGGAATCTCATACTGGAGGAGAATATTATCCAGTTAAAAATACTACAGAAATCCAGATTTGGGTCCAATTTTATTCAAGACCTGGATGAAAATGCCATAACTTTAACCCATTCAAACAGTGAGATTTCTTTTTAAAAAATGTCAAAATTTTGTAATGTAAAATGTTACCCAGAGATTAACCATCACTGGAATATTTATAGGTGAAATAATGGGAAGGCAACCAATGTCGACATAGAAGTTGATGTATTAGTCGCCGGGACGATGTTTGATGGAAGATCACGGCACCGCAGTGCAAACGATGCATAGGCAGCTTCCCAGTTCATGCAACCTGAAATCAAAGGATAGTGTGGTTTAACACAGGGTAAGAAGTAGATTCAGAGCAGTAAAGTTACAAAGATCAACATTTCAACGGAAACGTAATACTCGTCGGACATGGATGGATTACTAGCATTACCACTTACGACTATGCACGACAGGAAACGTAACATCCATCGTATATGGAAGGATTACTAGCATTACCACTTATGACTCTACAAGACACATGAGCATATTAATAGACGACATTGTTGCAACTTGCAAGAGCTTCTTATTCCACTATTTAGTATTAGCTTCAGATGAAGCTTCAATCCGTTCAGTCCAAAATTTTTAAAAACTGATGAAACCAGCTTAATATATAGAACCAATCAAAATAAATTTTAATAACCAGGAAAGAACAAACCTGACCTATGTCGGTCATCAGTTCTAACAATTCAAAAATATATTCATATAAAAGAACAATGATCAATGGAAGAGTTTTTTACCTATCAACATCAAGATCGACAACTTGAAGATGGTAGAAACATGTCTCCCACAAAGGCACAAACAACGGCAACTGCCACATTCTGAATTTCCGAACCATACAAAGAACGGAAAGACAGGTTTAGGGTGTGCCAAGGACTCTCCAAATACATAGAGAAAGTTTCAAAAAGATAAACACATCCATGTGAGAAACATACCCACATCTGACACTCACAACCAACTTCGACTAACATAGAGGGAAGGGAATGAAGCGAACCTGACACTGCCAACTATAGTACTCTGCTTCATGACGCATTGACGCTTGAACTGATAAAACAGTAGTTACTGTGGCAAATGGGAAACCAATTCCTTTGCTGCTGCATATTCCGATATTCTGATAAAACACACCTGACTAAGTAATAGCCAGGTGAACCAAAACTCCCTCCAAGGAACAGTGATGCCAAATCATTCGGAGAACTCTACTGTTAGAATTCTACCAATAAGTGATTTGATCTATGGTGGGATTCCTCTATAAAAGTTATTTCTTCACCCACAATTCTTTTGGGGAGTGAAGCTTGCGACAGAAGATCCCAGATTTATCTTGTATCACACACGTGTACAACGAGTGTCAGAAAGTAGGCACTGGTCAGTTTTTCAATATATTTGTTATGCATTGCAGCATGGAAAACTGTCAATCCCATTTGCTTTTTCTTCTTAAGAAACCATCAAAAGGAAAAATTCCTCCCGGTAGAAAATCATGCTTATCAGCTACTTTTTCTTTTCCTAATGGCTAATGGCTTCCATCGCAACACGTATTAAACGAAGCAGTCCATCTATGTCTAGGAAGTTAAAATCAAGAGCCTTTTTCACAGAATATATGACTTCCCCATTATCATCCCCTGACAAACTTGATTTAGCAAGTGCAAAAACAATTCGTGATTTCCTTGAAGCTTCCATGGCAGAATTTACATCTTGTGCCTGCAAAATTTATCACATTTGGTTTTGGTCATCATGATCATGAATCACTAAACTTATACAGGATATATAAGCCAATAGAGAATCAAATGACATAAGCTATGATAATAAGAGAAAGTCAAAAGACACAGTGCATTAGAACCTCTTGCGCTTTACAAGCACAAAGTTTCAAAACCATAGATTATATGGGGTAGAAAAGGTTTGAGAGAATGTGAAAAAAGCTTTGGGGCCTTAGACAAAAAATAACACTGATATGGGGAAAAGGTTAGCGTGTGTTTGGAGGGGGGTGGGTGGGTGGGTGTCAATGATGATGATCACTCATAACATTAAAAACATGAATTGCAATTGCAAAATCACATAACTACACTTACAAAATTGAGCAACCGCACAAAGTTAGGACGGTTTCTAGCAGAAATAACATGATTTCCAGCAACCTGGGGAGAGCTAACACCTTTTGGTAAAGCAACCTTGTCTGATGTCGTTGGGTGGTTTAAATTATCAACATCAGAAGCAGAAGAAAAAGGAGACTCACCTGATATGGAAGCATACATTAATATCAAGAAAATAAGTTAAACAAGCTGTCAATTTGTCTCATCCAGCAAAACGTTAGAGTTATTTATAAAGAATTTTAGTGTCCATAAATGCGTATACAAAAGAAAGAAGGAAAGGATTGAGAGGGGGGGGGGGGGAATAAAAGGGTCTAGGGCAAGGAAGATGAGCAGGCTTGAAAATATCTTTCCATATGCATGTACCAAAGGCAATTTTGTAAAAACGTCTTAAATGTTAAATAGCAACTACAACACTAAATTAATCTTCTCCACTTCTGACAGATGAATGGATATTCATCTCTGTGACGTCATATACCTCTATCTCAGTGGAAAAAGAGAGAAAAAGAACATCAAGAAACACATCCATGGTGTGTAAGGAAGTAAACTACTCGTTTAAGCAAAGCTATCAATTTCAGCTCTGCTTCTAGAATGTAATCTTCTCATGCAGAGGTATCTTCACAAATTAAGAAACAAGATTTCAGAATAAATATGAGACGCTGGCACGCTGCTCTCCTTGATCACTAAGTGCAAAAGAGCCGGTGACAACAATTACAAGTTTATGGGCTAGACAGACAAGCATCAAGGAGTACAGCCAGTGCAATCACTGGGTTCTTTGAATTACCAGGAGGAACCATTTGTAACGCTGTCTGCAACTCACGTCGATCTCTACTTGCATTGGCATGAGAGGTATAGATGACTCTCATATATGCCACCTCTGTACACTTGTAGGCCAAAGAGGCAGCAGCCATGTCATGTAATCTCTCATATTCATGGGCACAAAACCTGAAATATCAATTAGTAGACAGACAAAAATAAAAATTAAAAAAAAAAGTGACAAAAATAAACCACTCCAAAACAAAATGCAATAACAGAATATTCCATGTTGCAAAAAAACTTTTTTAGCTAAAATAAGATTAAGTTCCAACAAAGTGTAAAAAAATGGACTATAGCAACTAAGATTCAACTTACTCGCACAGTTTTGCAGTGCTGCTATATATTTGCATAGACTGAATCATCTCTCCCTGCTTAGTACCCTCATTGTTGCAAGATTCTAGTAGAGAAGCACTATGTAGAAACTTCAATGCTGCCTGGAAGTAAAGTGCAGTACTCTCCGCATTTGATCCAGAGTTCTAATAGAAATTTTCAAAAAGCCAAAAAGGATAAAATCAAGCTTCATAGAGGCTAGGCCAAAATGAAATTGCAACAAGGAAACAATAAGGTAAAAACCTTGACACGATCAGCCAGATGCTTTAAATCTTTAGCCTCCTTCAAAACATTGGTAGCTGACTGACCTGAGGAATCCTTTCTCATTGGACTAGGGGCATCAACGTCCCTGATCCTATGTCCACCTGATGTAGTATATCTAGAACTACCATGTCGAGTCCCATTTTGATGATCAACCTTTTTTATTTGTTTTTGTACCTTCTTCAACGCATCACCTTGAGATCCATTAGCTCCATTTCCCTGTTGGGACCCAGTAGGGCAGGGGCAATGAGTCAGCATCTCATTTGGAGTTCCTCCAGAGGGTGGTAATGATAACAAGTTCCCTCTCCCAGAAGATATTTCAGCATGATCAGATTTGTCAGAGTGGGTCCTCTTCATATACTTGCTAGCATCGTCATCCTGCACAATTTTCTGCTTCGCAGAAGACATTACATCTTGACCTCCAGTGCCATCTCGATTAGCATCTGAACAACCAACATTTAATTGACTTTCTCTTTTACTAATCTTACTCTTACCAGACAGTTTTCCCAAAGATTCTTTATTATCATCCACATATCTATTCTCACTTTCATTAGATTTGACCCTGACTTTCTCCTGAAAATTATTTCTACTATCCCTAGGTTTTACCTTAGGTGAAGGCACGTGATCTTCCAGTTCATCAACAGAATCAGATTTAAGCTTATGACTCCTATCCTTAGACTGTGAAGAACCCTTGCTCATCTTTCTAGGCTGAGAGACATTGCCATCATCATGTTTGTCATTCCGATTTCCATCATCATGGTGTTTATCCACTGTTGTTAATTCACCGACATATTTAGCCTCTTGGCCTAAATAGTCAACAGTGCCATTCATATATTGACCTTTTCTGACATCAGGAGAAGATTCAATTGAAGCCTTAGCTCTACTTCCACCTAATTGACCATCAGGAGAAGAGTCAAGGGACCCATGTTGAGCTGCAAGGGAAGTTTTTCCCTTCCTTATACCAGAATTGTCATTCTGACCCTTATGTACACCATCTGAGTATCTGCTAGGAGTAACTGCAACAAAGAGATCAGCATCACGAGACTCATCTTTCCCTGTAACATTCCTCCTTGCCAATGGAAGCTTATCTGGGTTAGTAGATCTCATTGAAGATGAGGACTCTGATTTTTCAGGTGAGTCTTCAGTTTCATGGAAGCCAGGCTTTGATTTATGAGAATAAGAAAGTTTAGATGAGCTTGTGGCAGCTGCCAAAGAAGGTTGGGAAGATGCAAAATCCCTTTTCAGTGAATCTGTACCACACAAATTATGTTGGGACAGAGTGCTACCTAATTCTTGCCCACTACGGCGATTCTTTGAATGTATATATTTTTTTTCCAGCTTACTACTGCTTTTACTTGCAGAGGAATTCTTCCCCCCAGACAGAGATGCCCTGGCCTTCTTTTCCAGCCTGTAGTCATTTTTGCTTAACACTTCTTTCACCAAAACTCTGCTATCATCATCATCAACTTTCCTCTTTCTTGAAACTTCCCCAGTTCCACCATCAAAATTCACCAGATCGACTGATCCATCAGCCAAGGAAATCTGAACTTTTTCCTGTGGTCTTTCACCGGAGACCTGTTGTTTGTCCTCCGTATCCAACTTTGGATCATTATAAGAACATTCACTGTGTTTAGGCTGATCCTTTCCTATTAATGTGGTTGGAAGATCATTATTTGTGCTAGGACCTCCCTTATCAGCATGCTTAGACATACAATCTTCATCAGCAAGATGCAAACTTTCAGACTTAAATTTCTTGGACACCCTTAAAGAATCTTGATCAGTGGTCCTTTTTCCTTTCATCTTTGAAGTTTTGGCATCACCTAATTTCATGTGTTTCATAAAAGCAACATATTATATAATTTCAAAAAGAAACTCTAGATGGACAATAAATATATGTTTAAAAAGCGTACCTCCACCAGATTCGTGTTCCGAGACTTTATTCTTCTCTTTCTTCTTACTTTTGTGTTTCTTGGCAGACAAATCGCATTTTTTAGGATCATGCAAACCAAGGTCACTTACCAAAGGAGATTTAGTTGTATCAGTTAAACTCCCAGATAGAACCGATGCCTGCATGTTCCTCATAGTAACTGGCCCATCTTTATTTATTGCATTTGATATTTCTTTTGAACCATGTTTCTTCCTTCCAGAAGGAGGAATGGCATGTGAACCAAAACATTGTTGGTTTTGTTCAGGTTGCATGTTATCAGCTGACTGTAATCTGGACATAGTTCTGTCATGATTATTTTGACTTGCTACAGCAGGAACTTGATACAATGCAAAAACAGCTTTTGTAGTTTCCTCCTCATCAACAATGCAGTGGTTCATTGCAGGCCTAAACATTTACGAGAAAAACAATATTAGAGACAGAGAAATGGAGTCATTTCTCCACAATCCATCACAAAGTTAACCGCCAAAACCATTTCATGTGCACTCCAATACCATTTTAACAATACATATATATATGAAAAAACTTAAAGAGTCCAAACCCTGAAGGCATGAACCATTAAATTACAGTTAGAAAAGTTTAGAAGGGATGCTAAAAAAACTTACAGCCAGCTAAGCATGCTGCATGACCACTTCTCAGGTAAATCAGTAGGGTTTATGCTTATTGGAAGAAGGCGCCACTTCATGCACTTATCACAAGAAACCCAGTTTTCTTTTATCAATACAGCAGCAGCAGTTCCAAGGCAAGCTCCAGCAGCATTCACATTACCAGAGTTAGAAGCACCATTCACACTTGCTACAGGGTATGATTTGCTTACCAGTAAATCCTCACTTTTCTTACCACTTTGTCCGTCAGTATGTGCACTGTTAATGGCTACTGTATTTTTTTCAATCTTATCATCTTCCTTTATCCGATCTTTAGAATGAAATTCTAACATATTTGTTTTGTTCTCTTCCTGTTCTGCTTCTCCAACATCCCCAAAAAATTCTCTATACCAATCTTCAGCCTTTTGTAAAACTATGTCTAATTTTTGGTCTCCTGAATCCCTTTTGTTTGTATTATTGTTCACAGGAGCAGTCTGCTTATTTTTCAGCATCAAAGAAGAACCAACCCCAAAGCTTTGTTTTGTTACCTCAGCAGCTAGACTGACTTGACCATGACTGCCTTTTGATTTATTTTTTCCACCAGAAGAGGTGTGCTCCTTGGCAGGATGAAACTTCATATTTTCTTGCTCATGCAATGTAGTTATCTGACTGCTCTTCTTCCTAAGAGTATCTACAGGTTCACTCTTTAGAGCTTTGCCACCTTTTAGAGTATTAGACTCAGCTTTCACAAAATCACAAATGAATTCTTCTTTAATATGCTCATCTTTTCTCAGACAGCCTGAATTATCATCCAGAACATTTTGTGCTGAACTAGCCCTTAGATTCTCCAAACCAATATTTTGAGCAAGTATTGGCTTCACTGACTCCTCCATAGCTTCATAATGGACACCTTTATTTGTTGTTATGCTCTTATCTTTTACCTTGTCAACAGAAGAATGTGAATTAGACTCCTTACAAGCCAGTGTGTCAATATCTACTTCGTTCTTTGACATAATACCATTGTCGCTCCTTATTTCTCTTTTACTGCCACCCTTCCTTTCTACTGTGAAGTCCTTTTTCTCCACTGAATTTGCTTTCTCGTCTCCCAATAATATTTGATTACCCTTTCGAGAATTTGATATGTTATCTTTTGGATCTTTCTCCTTTATAATCAAGTTAAGCAGATGATCAGGAAGAGGTGACAGTAGTGCTTCCCCAGGCACCGAGAAGGAAGTCATCAACTGCTCAAAAATATCCAGAAAAAGAAAATATTCAGATCAATTTAGGTTCATCAGATGTAAGAAAATACAAGATTAGAGAAAAAAGAAAAGCATTCTTTATATGAGAAGAATGATAGATACTAAATGGAGGATTTACCCGAATAATACAGGTTGGGGATTCAAATAACGGGTCTAGAGTCTCCTGATACATCCCTTCACTTTCAGAAGGGCTCACATCTAAGGAAGAAGATGGTGAGACATCAAGGCCAAGACCACAGTAGATTGCAGCATTTTTTTGTGTCAACAAGTTATCTGAACCCACTTTGATTCGTAGCTTCAATGTATTCTGCTCTGGCAGATTGGCAGCTTTCTTGTCTACATATTCGCACCTAGAGGCAAGCTCATACGCCTGAGAAGGTGTTATGCTGACCTCTTGCTGAACCAAATCATTTGCAGATGATGCCTTCAAAGCAGGGAGAGTTCCAAAATCTGTAGAATGACTACCATCCTGTATAACAAAACAAAGAAAGTGCTCACTTTAACTTGGACTTCTCAAATCAACCAACATCCTCCAAAAGATTCCTCCCTTATACAAAATGAACTATACTTCCAGGGAGGAAAGAGACAGAAACTCTTACCTCCACTTGTATCTCATTAGGAGATCTAGGTACATTGCAGCTCTTAACTTTTGGCAGACTCTTCAGATGAGACCAGAAAGGAGATCGTGGACAAGTAGGCAAGAATGATCCATATCCACCAAACTTTGCCCCTGAGAGAATGTCCAGAATCCCAAATTCATCAATTTCAAAATATGAATTCCAACTTATGTTGGCTCTTGACCTTACGAGAACCATGGTTCTCTTTTCTTCGGACTTACCCAGGTTTTCTGCAGATACTCCACCTTCAAAATCTTTTTGAAAATGTCCAAGAACATGTTGAATTTTCTCATCCTTAAAAAACATTATTGCAGCCACATCACTAAAAATATCATGAAATACAAGGAGAGAAACTAAGAACAAACATCAGAAAAATGGTAACACACTGGGAGAGGTCTATGAACATGTAATCCTAGATCATAACGTTAGCCCTTGGAGCTAAACCTCAAAAAGTATTTATACTACGGGTAGACTCTACTGAGCTTAAATCGTGGTTACTCTCCTAACTTTCAATAACGAAAATCCCAGAACTTACCATAATAAAACATCACCAACCTTACATGGAAACTGATAGATGCAGGAATAATGGTATGCAGGAACAGCAATTTAAGGAATCAAAGGAAATTGATGTGCCATTAGCATATTTATAATCAAATAGCTTGTGGGGTCAGTTATTAACAGAGAAGCAAAACTTTTTTAAAAAAAGAAGTAATGCAGTTGGATGAACTTGTGGAATGTGCGACTTGGGGAAGTAGAAGATCAGAGTGTGAAACTCCCAACTCCAACAGATTAAGTTTATTCACCCGACGTGGCCTCCTAAAGTAAGGGTGCACCGGTGGCAATGTATCAGAAACAAACATTACAAAAAATGCTGTGCTAGCTTCCAATTGTGAACATTATATTCAAGTTTACCATAATAAAACAACACCAGCCTTACATGGAACCAAGTTTACAAGCAATGTCTTCTCTGCAAAATGTACCAACTCACATACAACAATTCAAAGTTAGCTAATGTGCAGGAGTCTCACTCTCCTAAGGTCCAACTATGAAACTCCCAAAGTAATATTGAAAAATTACCACAATAAAACATCACCAACCCTACGTTAAAACAAAATTCGCAAAGACTGCCATTTCAATCTTACTCTGCTAACTTCCAATTACACACACACCATTACATGGAAACAAAGTTAAGAGCAATGTGTCTCTAAACGTGTGTCTAACTCATACCTGACAACTCGAAACCCCTCAAACTATAAGAACAGCACTACATACACACACTACACAAAACCCTTCATTTATGACAGAGCTAGACATGTTGCACAAAACAAATCAATTCACTTAATTAAACCTCATAAAAACTAAATTCTCTATATCCATGAATCATAAAGCAGACAAAATTTGCAATATTGGAGTAAAAACTGAAATGCCAAACATATCTTGCGCAGGAAGTAACACAATTAGGCAGTAAAAACGTTGTAAACCTAAGTTATAATATCTAAATTGCACTTAATAAGCGTAGAAATCCTTAAATTGGATCTAAAACCCAAACACAACTAAATATTAATAAGAGGAAAAACGAGAGACACTTTTTGCAGCTAATAGGAAATAAAAAGACCCCATGTTTCCTTACAATGTAAGAGAG
This sequence comes from Abelmoschus esculentus, assembly GCA_035048815.1. NCBI lineage: Eukaryota > Viridiplantae > Streptophyta > Magnoliopsida > Malvales > Malvaceae > Abelmoschus > Abelmoschus esculentus. Next base: position 9,741,911 of record JAUCBN010000007.1, on the reverse strand, counting down.
AGAAGATAGATCATTCTCGGGGCCGGTTGCGGCGTCATATTCATCGTTATAAGAGCACGCCTCTCCTTCTTCAAGTTCAGACTCTTCCATTTCTCCTGCACCGTAACCTAACCCTAACCCCTTCCTCGCATCGTTACTCCCTAACGAAATCATTCAACAAGATGATAAAAATAATAAGAAACAAAAACGAGTAAATCTCACCCGAATTATCAAATTCCCAAACATAATTTTCTATTATTCGAATCCCGAAAGTTCTTTTCAGAACAATTTAAACAACTCCCTAAAACCCACCGTGATGAAATGGGCTTTTTTACCCTAATTTCCATGAATTAAAAAGAAAACAAACTGGATCCTGGATCCAAACACCAAATCAAAATTTTAGAACGGTTCGATTTAAACAGAGAATAAAGTATTTAAAAACGAGGATCTCCAGAAACTTCAATGTTTTCTAAGGGATTTTATTTATTTATTTCTCGATGCGATCTCTTTAGCTGGAATGGATTGGCACGTAGAATGGGAAATGAGAGAGAGATACAGAGCGAGTCTCTCTGGTTTTGGTGTACAGTGCAGCCGCCTTTTATTTTTTTTTATTTTTACTTTTCTTTGTTTTTTCTATTAAAAAAAACAATACACGCGCTTACACTACTCTTTTAGTTTCGAGGATAATGAGTGTAATTTAAGTTTAAAATTTAAAATATATAGTTAAAATTTAATTTTAATTTTTAAAATTTTAAAATTAAAAAATTATAATTAGATTTTATAATATAAATATAAGTTTGTGTTAAAGTAAAAATTTATTTTTTATTCTTAAATTAATAAAATTATTATACTTAATATTTAATTTTGTTGAAGAATTGTTGAAATCCTTAAAAAATATTAAAATTTTCGTACGATAAACAATGTGTTAAAATTTAAACAATTGATATTATTTTATGTCGAGATATTATCTCTTTGTAATATATTGTTATTTGTTAATGGTTTTAACGGTGAGGATTTTATACAAGTACAATAAGAATATTATAAAAGGTCTTAAAAAAACTAAAATTAATACAATTAAATTAAATATTTAAATATATATATAATTTTCTGTATATATAACAATTTTTAAAAAATTTAAACATAAAAAATATTACTTTTTCAAGTGAAAAACTAAAAAGTATTTGATTACCGGAATATATATTTTATTAATTATAAAGTAAGAGTCTTATTTTTAATAAATTATACGGAGCTGTCACAATCTTGAAGTACCAAAGGGTATCCCATGTAAAAACATAATTATTTATGCATGGATAGATTAAAAATCCACATTTTATATATAAGTCACCAATTCATAAATTAAATGATATTAATTATTAACCGTTTGACAAATGACACATCATAAATTATTTTTAAATTTATCAAAAAATGTTTTAATAAATTTATATCCTAATTAAATAATCGGATTCGATCGATTAAAATTGTTTAGAAAAAAACATAACAATTGAACATTCAAATTGTTTTTTTAGCAAAAGAACACACACTAACAAGTAAACAAGACATTTGGACATGTGAAGTTTTCTGAAAGTGAAAAGCATACACTTGCATTGTAGTAGAGTTAAAACTTTGCACGTGAGGACAACGTGAGATTTTGTATTTCTTGAACCTCGCATGCCGAGCTCGGTAACGTGGGATTATAACCCCGAGTTTGGGGCATTAAAGTGGTTTGGTAAGAGGGTAGTTTTAAGGAAAGCCCTTAAAAAAAACTTAAAAGAAGCTTAAACCTGTTTACCCGGTCACATTGTGCTATACACAATTTCTTACAAAAACTGTACACAATTTCTTACAAAGTATACACAACGGCTTACGAAAATCGTAAGAAAAAAGGTATATACACAAATCCTTACCACTTCAAAACCATGAGTTCAAGGAATTTTTCAAGGGTAAGGATTTGTGTACATACACAATTTCCTATAAGAATACACAATATGCCACGAAAACGGTAAGGATTTGTGTTTGTACACAAATCCTTACAAATTATACACAACGGCTTACGAAAAACGTAAGAAAAAAGGTATGTACACAAATCCTTACGACTTCAAAACCATGAGCTCAAGGAGGCTTCTAAGGGTAAGGATTTGTATACATACACAATTTCCTATAAGAATACACAATATGCCACGAAAACGGTAAGGATTTGTGTTTGTACACAAATCCTTACAAATTATACACAACGGCTTACGAAAAACGTAAGAAAAAAGGTATGTACACAAATCCTTACGACTTCAAAATCATGAGCTCAAGGAGGCTTCTAAGGGTAAGGATTTGTGTACATACACAATTTCCTACAAGAATACACAATATGGCATGAAAACGGTAAGGATTTGTGTTTGTACACAAATCCTTACAAATTATACACAACAGCTTACGAAAAATGTAAGAAAAAAGGTATGTACACAAATCCTTACGACTTCAAAACCATGAGCTCAAGGAGGCTTCTAAGGGTAAGGATTTGTGTACATACACAATTTCCTATAAGAATACACAATATGGCATGAAAACGGTAAGGATTTGTGTTTGTACACAAATCCTTACAAATTATACACAACAGCTTACGAAAAATGTAAGAAAAAAGGTATGTACACAAATCCTTACGACTTCAAAACCATGAGCTCAAGGAGGCTTCTAAGGGTAAGGATTTGTGTACATACACAATTTCCTATAAGAATACACAATATGCCACGAAAACGGTAAGGATTTGTGTTTGTACACAAATCCTTACAAATTATACACAACGGCTTACGAAAAACGTAAGAAAAAAGGTATGTACACAAATCCTTACGACTTCAAAATCATGAGCTCAAGGAGGCTTCTAAGGGTAAGGATTTGTGTACATACACAATTTCCTATAAGAATACACAATATGGCACGAAAACGGTAAGGATTTGTGTTTGTACACAAATCCTTACAAAGTATACACAACGGTTTACGAAAACTGTAAGAAAAAAGGTATGTACACAAATCCTTACCACTTCAAAATCATGAGCTCGAGGAGGCTTTCAAAGGTAAGGATTTGTGTACATACACACTTTCCTACAAGAATACACAATATGGCACGAAAAAGGTAAGGATTTGTGTTTGTACACAAATCCTTACAAAGTATATACAACGGCTTACGAAAACCGTAAGAAAAAAGGTATGTACACAAATCCTTACCACTTCAAAATCATGAGCTCGAGGAGGCTTTCAAAGGTAAGGATTTGTGTACATACACACTTTCCTACAAGAATACACAATATGGCACGAAAAAGGTAAGGATTTGTGTTTGTACACAAATCCTTACAAAGTATATACAACGGCTTACGAAAACCGTAAGAAAAAAGGTATGTACACAAATCCTTACCACTTCAAAACCATGAGCTCAAGGAGGCATCCAAGGGTAAGGATTTGTGTACATACATAATTTCCTACAAGAATACACAATATGCCACCCAAATGGTAAGGATTTATGTTTGTACACAATTTCTTACAAAGTATACACAACGGCTTACGAAAATCATAGTAAATTGTGTATGTACACAAATCCTTACCTTTGGATGGCTCCTTTAGCTCATGGTGAGAAGTTGTAAGGAATTGTGTACATACCTTTTTCCTTACGATTTTTGTAGGTCATTGTGTATACTTTGTAAGGAATTGTGTATAATATTTATTTGTATATTTTTTATTTGAATATTTTTTATTCGAATATTTTTATTTGAATATTTATTATACTAATATTTTTATTCAAATATTTTTATTCTAGTATTTTTATTCGAGTATTTTTATTCGAATATTTTTATTTGAATAGTTATTATATTAATATTTTTATTCGTATATTTTTTTATTCAAATATTTTCATTCAAGTATTTTTATCCGTATACTTTTTATCGAATATTTTTATTCGAATATTTATTATATGAATATTTTGATTCGAATATTTATTATATGAATATCTTTATTCGAATATTTTTATTCAAAAATTTTTATTCGAATATTTATTATACGAATATTTTTATTTGTATATTTTTTATTCGAATATTTTTATTCCAATATTTATTATATAAATATTTTTATTCGAATATTTATTATACGAATATTTTTATTCAAATATTTTTTATTCAAATATTTTTATTCGAATATTTATTATACGAATATTTTTATTTGTATATTTTTTATTCGAATATTTTTATTCCAATATTTATTATATGAATATTTTTATTCGAATATTTTCTATTCAAATATTTTTATTCGAATATTTATTATACGAATATTTTTATTCGAATATTTATTATACGAATATTTTTATTTGTATATTTTTTATTCGAATATTTTTATTCCAATATTTATTATATGAATATTTTTATTCGAATATTTATTATATGAATATTTTTATTCAAATATTTTTTATTCGAATATTTTTATTCAAATATTTTTATTCAAATATTTATTATACGAATATTTTTATTTTTATATTTTTTATTTGAATATTTTTATTTCAATATTTATTATATGAATATTTTTATTCGAATATTTATTTTACGAATATTTTTATTCGAATATTTTTTATTCGAATATTTTTATTCAAATATTTTTTATTCGAATATTTTTATTCAAATATTTTTGATTCGAATATTTTTATTCAAATATTTATTATACGCATATTTTTATTCTAATATTTATTATAAGAATACTTTTATTTGAATATTTAGTATACAAATATTTTTATTCGTATATTTTTTATTCGAATATTTTTATTCGAGTATTTTTATTGAAATATTTATTATATGACTATTTTTATTCCAATATCTTTTTATGCGAATATTTTTATTCGTACATATTTTATTCGAATCTTTTGATTTGAATATTTTATTTAAATATTTATTATTCAAATATTTTTATTTCAATATTTATTATATGAATATTTTTATTCGAATATTTATTTTATAAATATTTTTATTCGAATACTTATTGTATAAATATTTTTATTCGAATATTTTTTATTCGAATATATAAAAATAAATTAAATAATCATTATTTATAAAAAAAAAAAACTAGTTTAAATTGGAACCGGCTGTTAGCCGGTTCCCTATACCCCTCTATTACAGGGCTTTTTTTAGGCTCACATTAAGGAGCTTTTGTTAGAATTGCCCTCGGTAAGAGAGTAGGACGCGATGTTTTCCAGACGCAAGGCTAACGAGGATTAGGTGTGCTGGCTTCTCAGAGCAGGCCCCGCCTGGTGCGCGAATCAGTCCTTCGAAATCAGTTATTTCTGGATTATATTTTAATTTATAAGTTGTATAAAAAAATATATTTTTATTTAAATTTAAAACTTTATACTATATAACTTAAACCATAACTTAAACCTCGAAAATTTATAATCGAAAGGCTTACATAAACTTTAAAATTTTCATTTAAATATTTTTTAATTAGAATAAATTTACGGTGCAACAGGTTTAAGGTACAATAAGTTTTTTAATAATATTTTAGGTTGACAGAAGATGATAATTTTTTTATACGCGTGGATTATAAAAATTGCAAAAATTTATATATTTTATTTTTTAAAAATTAAATTTTATACTTTAAATTTGAATAATAAGTTTTAAATTTTAAAATTACAAACAGGGTTAAAACTCAAACTTATTTATAGAGAGATCGTTTAATATTATTTAAATTTATGAGTTCAATAATGAATTATATGTTTTTAGGGGATTAAATAACATTTTTACCATTATACAATTTATAATCTTTTTAGTTTTAATTTTTTTAAGGTGTCATGACGTGTTGTTAAATCATAGTTGATGCAAAAATTCTTAAACTTAAAGAAGCAGGATGACGTCACCACAAACCTGACAGAACAAAGACCGAGGGTTACAACGGTAATTTCGTCCACTATAAAGTGTCGGTTGCCTTCAATGTCCAAACCCAATTCCGTTTTACCAAATTTTCAGGTGCGCTTTATTTGGCGGGTACAAAATAAATAACAAGTTATTTGCTGCCCAAGTCCCTATGTTATAGTCCACTTTTTAAATTTGATATTAATATTTGTCAACTAGGGTTCTAAAAAATCAATTTAGGACGAAATGATAAATAGAAATAATATAATTGTAAATTATGATCAATATATCTTAATTATAAACATATCTCATATATTTTTAGTATCTTTATATGTGCTCAAATACTAATAATTTTAGTTTATGATTTTAAATTTAAAATTAAAATTAATAATATATAATTTAATATTTAAAGTTTAAGACTTAAAATTTAAGATTTAATCGTCAGGATTAATTGTTGCATTTAATGTCTTAGCTAATGGATAGACTAAGGGAAGTACCTGAATGATATGATATTAATATTTTGATATTTCGATCCAAATGTTTTAAAGGTTAATTTAGAATATATGATATAACTTGAGGACTTACGTGTAATTAAACCAAATATTATCAAAGAAAAATAAGAATAAATGCTGTGTAAGAAATGTCTCCCTGAACACCAAACCCGTACGGTATTTTTTGAGAGCGAAAGAAACAAAAGCTCACAGTGAAGGAATCTCTTTCGCTCTTCTTCTTCATCGTTATCTTAGCAAATTTCCTCTCTGGATTGATCTCTTTCTGATCTTTTCTGAACATTCCAAGCATCTCTCGTGGAACCTTCCATTTTTTGTTGAGTGAACTCGGTAAGGTATTACTGTAGTACAGACCGCGTACACCTACCTACACAAAATCCTGTTTCGATGGAATTGTACGGTCGGAACCCGAATCGTGACGGGTCTCAGCTCGGTTATCAACCCGGATGGAGCCCTGCCGAGCACGAAACCGGCTTGGAAGGTATTTTCTGTTCATTTCAATGTGAACAGATTCTCCGTTTTCTCGCATTTTGACAATGCTTCTTTGGTTAAGCTTATTTTAGGGTTTTTGTAATGATGTGGGGAGTGAATTAGGGTTTATTTGTTTTTCTGTTCCGTGATACAGAATCGATGTTGCAATTGTCGTTGAGGGGCAGCGAATCGTACCCGGAACGGCCCGGGGTAACTGATTGTGTTTACTACATGCGAACCGGGTTTTGTGGATACGGTAATAGCTGCCGTTACAATCATCCCCGCAACCGAGCTGCGGTAAATTTCTCTATCATTTTGACTATATATGATTGTGTTTTCCCACCATTAGTTTATTTAGTTTTGTATGCAGTGTTAGGTCAAGCATTGAAATGTTATTGATTATCGTGTCTGAAATTAACTGTTTCTGGGTACAATGGGGTGTAAGTAAGTGAACTTAATATTTTAGAAAGGTGGAAGTGAAAAATGCAGCTGGAATCATTTTGATAATAGTAGTGTATAATTTAACATTGAAAGAAACTCTTATATGGGTATAACTTAATATTTGTTGCTTTAAATACGAAGGGTCATTGATGCAATCGCCTTTTCTAATGCATTTGTTTCCCTCTAAATAGAATCTGGATACTACAATTTAGATGATATGATTGACATCCAATGTTCTGGTTTAAATGATTCTAGAGACCTTCAAGTTATGTTTCTGTATTTCTTTACAAACTTCCCTAACATTGGCCATATTGTTGGCCCTTCTCTTACACTCTATTTCATTCCAAACTATCAGATACCTGTTTAAGTTGGTAGAAGTTAATTCCGTATATTTGTACCAAAAGGTTGTTTTAGTCTGCAGTAAGTGAAGTAAGCAAAGAGGACTGTAAACCATGGGAATGGGATTGTGCTTTCTTTGGACCTACCTCTACTTAAAAACTGAACTTCAAGTCTTCTTTAATTGTTTCTTAGGATATAGAATAACATGATTCAAATAACGTATTTTTCTGCGTCATTTATTGTTAAAAATGAACGAGGGTACTTCTTGATAGAATTGGATCCTATAAGAGAATTTACTTGATCGTCTTATCTGCCTTTGGTTTTAAACTGAGGCAGGATTTTCTTGTTTTCAGCTTAAGTCTTGTCCGAGAATTGAATCCCTTATTTTTAATTGGTTGTGATGCCGTTTAGGTTGAGGCTGCTGTAAGAGCCACAGGGGAGTACCCTGAACGACCAGGGGAACCTGTATGTCAGGTATTAAATTTAATGAAAAAAATACAAAGTTGTTTTTATCATGAGTCAACTCCTTTGGTAATTAATGCTGCAAATACCTTTTCTTTCTGTTTTAATTTGTTCCTTTTTCTTTTTGCATCTATGTAGTTTTATTTAAAAACCGGAGCCTGTAAATTTGGTGCATCCTGCAAGTTCCACCATCCAAAACATGGAGGTGGATCCCTAGGCCATGTTTCATTGAATATATTTGGATACCCATTACGACCGGTTTGGATTATCTATTTTCTTGTTTTCCCCTCAATTTTTATTTGTCTGTTTTGAGGATTCTTAAAACCTCTAGACATCAATTTGATGTGCATCCATTAACAGGGTGAGAAAGAATGCTCCTACTATTTGAAAACGGGGCAATGCAAATTTGGTATTACTTGTAAATTCCACCATCCTCAACCAGCTGGCACATCAATTTCATCATCTGCACCTCAATTTTATCAGCCGGTGCAGTCTCCTTCTGTCCCGATACCTGAACAGCATGGTGTGGCATCCACCAATGTGAGAATGGCTAGGCCGCCACCTTTACCTGGTTCATATGTTCAAGGGGCTTATGGCCCTGTCCTGTTTTCTCCAGGAGTGGTTCCAATTCAGGGTTGGAGTCACTACTCGGTAGGATGATCAACACAGTTGCATTTAAAGATACTGTCAAGACTATATTAGATTCCTGAATCTGTTTTGGCTTACTTGGTGCAGGCGCCTGTAAGCCCAGTGCTCTCTCCTGGTGCACAACCTGCTGTTGGAGCCACTTCTCTCTATGGACTAACTCAACTATCTTCTTCAGCACCTTTGCTTGTAGGTCCTTATCCCTCATTGCCCTCTTCTACTGGCTTTTCAAGCAGTAACCCGAAGGAACATACATTTCCAGAGAGACCTGGTGAACCTGAATGCCAATACTATTTGAGGACTGGCGACTGTAAATTTGGATCATCTTGCAGGTATCATCATCCTAGAGACAGGGTTATGCCACAAACAAATTGCATCCTCAGCCCAATGGGACTTCCTTTACGTCCAGTATGAACATTCTCATTTCCTTATCTTATATCCTTTGTCTTGTTTTCTTCTGTTTAAGGTGACATGCTGTTATAATAATTACTCTCATTTATAGTGGGCTTTTAAGGGACCACGACTTCAAAATCTTGCATCATAAATTAGGATTATGATATACTTATCGATATAATGCTATAAGAATTATAGCATTATGATATACTTATGCAGAATTATTGTAGCTCATCTTCAATTATTCTATTTTCCTGAAAACAATTATAGCATTATGATATACTGATCGAGGAAAAGACACTTTAAGTGGTAGTTTTTTAATGGATATAATGCTATAAGAATACTACTCTGAATCAGCATTTGCAAGTTCTCATTATAGTTATTGCTGCCCTCGAATTAGTGATCACATATTTTGTACGTTGACATATCTTTTGCCTCTTAAACTGTATTCATGTATTAGTCCATTGCAGCTTTCTTATTTTCTAGAAAATGTTCTGATTCGATTCGTATTCCTGTAAACAGGGGGCGCAGCCTTGTGCTTTCTACTTACAGAATGGGCAGTGCAAGTTTGGCTCCACATGCAAGTTTGATCATCCGGTAGGAACAATGGGATATAGTCCATAGCACTGCCTCTCGTTGAGTCTTTACTGACTACATTAGACCCCTTCGTCTTGTCTTTGTGGCCTGAGCTGATATCAGGGTCTAAGGAGGATACTTATTTGAGAAGAATTCCTCCTGCAAGCACATCTAGTAGATCAGTTGGTTCGGGTTTTTTTCCGCAGACAGTTTCCGTTCCCCTTTCAGATTTGCAGCATTCAAGCGAGTTCTGGTTCTTTAAGCGGAAGCACAAAACGAGATTGTGAAGTTTGTCGCTCGAATTGATGTGAAATAGACATTCTTCATTTTCCTGCCGTTGTGGTTTCACCGTCCTCAATATATATTCTCTTAATAGATCTCAGTATATATTATCTATCCAATTGTGCAAAGGTATATTTCTCAGCAGCAAGTGTCGTCAACAAATCTGCCTTGCCACGCAAATGGACTGTTCATATTTTCTGCCTAGCTTGTCTTTCTTTACCGTCAATGCCGTCTCGAATAAGCTTTCGTATCAAACTGCATATGAACTGCTACCCTTCTCTTCGAAATAATCAAAACAGAGAGCCATCATTTCAGGTTAGCCTTTGTGCTCTGACTGTACTTTCAACTGAATGTTTTATATACTTTGTTCATTTGCAATGAAGAATTGAAGATGACATTCAGTTCCTCGTATGTCCGAACCCTCCATGGATTCTTTTATCACTTGTTTTCACAGTTTACCCTGTTGTTTTGTTTTTTTATTGTGTTCGTGTTATTTTTCGAGTATTACTGGCTTATCTGTGTTATATATGTAGGATAAGTCTACCACGATTAGATTAACTATTAATCATCTATTTTAGTAATTTAACTGACCAGAATCATCTAACTTTAACAAATAGATTAATTAACTTATAAATAAACGATTATATCAGTCAAATTCAAAATCTAGGAGAGGAGAAATTATATCATTGGTCAGTCTCACCACGTCATCCATAGGACCAACCAATAGAAACTGTCCACCTCATTATTTTTAATTTTTTAAGTGAAGATTCACTTTGGAAAAAATTATGACATGGAAAAATTGATGAAATAGACAGTTTCTATTGATGGGATGATGTGGTAGGACTGACCCATGATATAATTTTTTCTAGGAGAGACACTGTCAAAGACATCAACATCATGTTATTATTAAATGAAGAAATATATTAAAAAAAAAACTATCAAAACAATGAAGACAAAATTAGGATCCTCTGGGACTGGTTCCATATTATATAAAAGGTATAGGAGTGTAAAATTATTTTAGTACTTTTTAAAAAATTATGTTATTTTTAAATATAAAAGGTCTAAGAGTGTAAAATTTTTCAAAAATTAATTAAGTTTTTGAATTATAAAATTTAATCAATTAAATTATTTCTTTAATTTTTATTATTAAATCTTAAACAAATCCATACACATTTTTAAAAAATATTTTAAACACTTAAATAAAAATTACCAAGCCGTAAATTGATACAATAAGAGAAGTGAGGTAAATAACTAATTTAAAATTATTACAAATATAATAAAATTACTCAAACTTGCATATATACTGTACAAAATAATATATATTTAATTTTAATTTTAAATAAATTTATATTTATTTATAAATTAAATTACTCAAATATAAATCACTTAAATCCTTGAATTCAATAATAATGTAATTAAGAAATCGATTTTCTTACAAGACATCACACTGTAGAACAAAATCTGCCGTCTCACTTGAGGGGGCGAGAGATTCCCGGTGAAAACCATGCGTGGGGATTAATTATAAATTAGTAGTAGTATTAAACTAATCATATTTTTAATTACAAAAAACTAATCATATTTTTTTAATCTTGATCAAATTATTTTTCAGCAGACGTGCAGGACAACTCAACTCCTCAATGGGATTCAATATAATTAATAAATTATTATCTGAAAAATATTTTTTTAGTAAAAATAGTTTAAAATAAGTCAGAAATGTAGCATTGAAATAAGCAAGAATTTCCACTAATTGAGTATTAGATTTGACAATTTTTTATATGTTGATAATATATATTTTTTTTTATTATGATACACTTTAATACTTTAATCTTTGTATAACTTATAAATGAGAAATAATAAATATTCAAAATCAATAAAATTATTTTACTAATATTAACAAATTATTTCATAAGTACTAAAATTGAAATGTTTAAAATTTAATGGTAAAATTGTATGAATTCAAAAATTAAGTGGTTTTTGGATTGAAAGACTTTATTAACCATGGTTGAAATCTAACCCTTATCCTCAAAATTGAAAATAAAAATGTCTTCTTCTTCATTTCAGCTTCATTAATAGCGTCTCATTTATGAAAGCGTATCAAATTGTAAAGAATTTTATTTAAAGAAATTGAATATATTGAGATGATTTTTACAAGAAAAGATCACTTCTATTTATACACAAGTTCAGCTGCTAATAACCTTCATAACAACCTCAACTAGCTGAAACCTATTCTAGAAACCTACAGAAGCTTGTACAGGTATCTGTGATAGAAATCCGTATGCATGGGGTGCATGGAATGCAGTTGCTGTTGCTTAACATTTTCCCTACTCTCTGCTATTTTGGTCTGCTATTGTAACATCAATCCTTTGTCTAAACTCGTTAAAATAAACTCAAGAAAGTGACTTGGTAAATCCATCAACCACCTGATGACAAGCTAAAACATAGTTGATTTGTATTTGTTTTACTGCAACCTTTTTCTCTAATAAAATAAAGATCAAGCTCAACATGCTTTGATTTTGCATGATACACAAGATTTACACTCATAGATATTGCACTTGTATTATCCGACCAGATAATGGCACCTTTCTCATCTTTTATTCCCAAATCATGTAACAAAGCACTTACCCAAGTTACTTCAGCTGCTACATCAACAATACTCCTATATTCGGCCTCTGAATTAGACCTTGAAACAGATTTTTGCTTCTTGGATGTCTAAGAGAATAAACTGTTTTCAAGCAATACACAATTTCTTGTTATAGACCTTCTGTCATCACTCATCAGGGCTTTCTCTCCAATCTGCATCAGAAAAAAGCTTGAATTGCTGGTCTTGTAATATCTCCTGCAGTAAACTCAAGACCATAGTCTATGGTTCTTGCAAGATATCGTAGAATCCTCTTGATTGCTCCCCAGTGCTTTTCACAAGACTCGTGCATAAACTGAGCAACTTTACTCACATTGAATGTTATGTCAGGCCTCGTGTGACAAGCATAAAGTAAAAATCCCACAACGCTTCTATATAAATATGTATCAGAAATCAGACTTCCTTCATTCTTAGTAAGCTTAGTAGCAGCAAGCATAGAAGTTGGTGTAGCCCTTGCATTGTCCATTCCTATTTTTTCCAATAACTCACGTAGGTACTTTCTTTGACTTAGAAACAATTTACCTTTCCCCCTAGTTACTTCAATGCCAAGAAAAAAATGCAGGTCTCTCAAGTCTTTTAGAGAAAATGCATCATTTAAGGCACTAACCACTCGATCAATTTCATCTTGTTCATGCCCAGTGATTATTATATCGTCTACATATACTAACATATAGATGCATTTGCCTCTTAAATCCTTCACAAACACTGATGTATCAACATTGGAACATCTAAACCCAATACTGAGTACATATTCTTTTACCTTATAGTGTCAATTTCTAAGAGCCTGTTTTAGGCCATACAAAGCTTTCCTCAGCCTGCACACCAATGGCTTTCCATTCGTCCCTAGTTGCTTAAAATCAGGTGGTTGCTGCATGAATACTGCTTTCTCTAAGTTCCATTAAGAAAAGTGTTATTTATATCAATCTGTCTCATCTTCCAGTTATTTGTCACAGCAAGGGACAACACAATGTTCAGAGTTGTCATCCTTACCACAAGACTAAATGTTTCCTAGTAATCTTGGTCAGGAGTCTGTGAAAACCCTCGAGCAACTAGTCGGGCTTTATGTCTAGCAATGGATTCATCAGAATTCCTTTTCACCTTAAACAACCATTTATAACCAATTACTTATCTTCCTTGTGGTAGTTCTTCAATAGTCCACATACCATTTCTTTCTAAGGCCTCCATTTCACTCATTACTGCAGCTCTCCACTTTGATGACTGAAGAGCTTGTTGAATATCAAGTGGTTTAACTGTATCATTGTCACAAACATCATCTGTACACACTGTGAGATACCCTTTGGGTTTGAAGATACCATTCTTACTCCCGGTGACCATTCTATGAGTATTGGTGGTAGGACGTGACACATTCTCAGGCTGAGAAATAGGCCTTGGCTCTCTAGTGTCTACCTCATTAGGTATGACATCAAGTGATAGCCTATTATCTTCACTGGAACCGTCCCTAGAGAATTCTTCTTATTGAAAAGGTATATCAGGTCCTATCACAGCAAGTGGTAGTACAGACTTCTCATGTCCATTCTCATCAGTGGTCATACCATCAAAACTACCTTCAGACTCCTCAAGACCAGTAGGACTTGGCTCAAAAGGAAAACCTGGACCATTATCAGTTCTTTGTTCATGAGACTGATCAACAATAGCTCCTGATGTATGTTCTCTTTTTTGATCAACAACATGTTTGTCTTCACATCTGGACATAGAGGGAAAAGACTGAAACAATAAATGAGCAAATAAATGTAATAATAAAAACACAATTTATTTAGAAGGTTGTATTGAAATAAACTGAAACAATAAATGAGCAAATAAAATAGTTGAAATAATGATTGAGAAATGAGGCTGGGTTATTCTGAATTATGAATGACTATCGAATGATTTCTTCTTCGTGAATGGATGCTCGCACCACCCTACTTGCCGAGGCAATTGGGCTCAATCGATTGCTTATGGCATTTCTCTGAGTTGTCAGTTCATAGATTATTTGGGCAATGGCGACGAAGGAATTGCCTGGACAATGTTGGGCAACTATCCTTGAGGTTCGACAAAGCGTAGCTTTTCTTAGCCGTTGAAATCTTCCACTTATCCCTAAGCTGGATTAGTTCTTTCGCACTTGGACCGAACCATATCTACTCGTTTTGTGAATCTAATCCTCCCGGATCTGGATAAATAAATCGTTTATCGAGTCCTCTCCCAATTCTCTTGCAAACAAATTTAATTGTCAAGAGTAAATAAACCCCAATTTAGAACACACCAAACACTTTACTAAAATCAAACTAAGTATTCATAACATAGAAATAACCCAAGCCAACTAAAATTAGTTCATGGCTGGCCAATAGTTGCCAAATAACATTCCTTTCATCACTCAAAATAATAAAAGAGACAAAGTAAAACAACTGTCACTTGCTTCCTCTTCGATCTCTTGCTCCAGCCTTCTCTTCTTCTTGGACGTCAAGCCCCTCATTTTATGGAGATTTTCGGTCAACAAAGTTAAATGAATAATATAGACATGGAAATAATCAAGTTAGAATATTTTCCTTTCTAATATATATTTCCTTCTTTGCTTGATCCTTCAATCTTTCTATATCTTCTTTCCATAGATAGCTCTCCATCAAAGATTTTCTTTTGCAAATAAAGAAATAAACCATAACACCATCTTTTCTACCGAAAATAGCCAAAAATAACCAAACAAGGAAATAAAGTAACAATTAATGAATATGCATGAAAATATGAACTTATAACTAATTAAATGCTTAAATAAAACAATAAACATGAGTAAAAAGGGAACTAAAAACAGTAAATTATAACACTTAATAATCACCTTGAGGAGACTGCACTTTCTTATCTGCAAAAGGAAAAGACATTTCGTCAAATATTACACGACGAGACACATAAATTTTCCCATTGCTCGCCAGACATAGATATCCTCGATGCTGAGGACTTATTCCCAAGAATTTGCATGGTTGTAACCCCTTAATTTAAAACTTGAAACGTACGGTAGGTTTAGTAACCCTATTTATAACTTATTCGTTAAGTAAAGCAAGAAGGGGTCACTTTTCAAAGAAATAATATCCAATGCAACGGTATTATAAAACAATAAAGACGTTAAAAAGTATTGTTATATTCAAATATCCAATAACAAAAATATTATTAAAACAAATATCTCACTTGACGCATGACTAAAAACATCTCCAACCCTAATTATCCCAAAAACATTAAAGTAAAATCCTAAATAAACAACGTACTGAAAATAATAATTGTAAAGAAAATAACTTCAGTTGAGATCTCCGGGTACCAACTCCTAAGGCCGAGTATCTGAAACAATAAATAAACAGGATGAGCTACAAAGCCCAGTGTGTCTCTATAGTGCTATCTCAAATCACAAATACATTCAGTTCATTAAAATATAACGATAAAGTAATCATAAAAGTCTCAAATGAACAATGAATGTATAGACACAGAGAATGCAGTCCCATACTCCGAACGCCCAACATAGTGGTGGCAAAGCCATCCGATCACAGTGGAGGTAGTTCCCCAGAACTCCTCACCCCTTATTTCTCCGAAACACAGTGTGGTAAAAACCACCTTCCTCCGTACATTCCACCCCATGCACATGTTATGCAATGAATGCAAAAAAGTCCAATGTCTCAACGCAACCAATGAAATAAAATGTAAAGCACACAAATCACATGATCTGACCTCAATATCACAGAATATCACAAGGGTTCAGTCTCACAGTAAATAATTCAATCACAGAAAACAATCTAGCACAAGAAGAGAACACACCTCTCAGCAACACGAATACTACTGCTGGTACGGGCGTTTACCACGGTCCGAGCTAGGTCATGCTCGAGCTGAGTCAGAGTCTACAATAAAACTTTATTAATTAAACTTATTTCAAAACATTACTATGCCATCTAAAAAGACTAAGAAAGGTCACATACGCGAATCACGAGTGGCACTCGCAGGAGTCGATCGATTACGAGGCGGAGGCGGAGGAGGTAACACGTTCCCTTCACAGTCCACGTTGTCTGAAAAAGACCATAAAATCCAATTAAAAACTCATTTAAGTTCACTTACCCAAGTTTACAAATAAAAGGGTCAAACAGGGCTTTCGAGTCTGAATTTGACAAAACGGACTGCGAAAACGGACTCAGAACGTCGAAAAACGTCAAGATAGGGTTTTTCGAAAAAAAGTCAACTCCGGTCAACGATCAACGGTCAACGGTCAACCGGGTCGGGCATGGTTTACGGGTCGGGTACGGGTTTCGGGTCGGGTACGGATATGGGTACAGGCCGGTTCACACGGTTTGGTTTGGTCCAAAGCCAACTGGTTCAATCCGGTTTACTGCAATCGGTTCGGTTCAAGAGCAACACTCATCAGCCTCCCTCTTCTCACGATACACAATCACCTCACACCCTCAAAGCATAACCACCGCCCACACAAGATCCGGTGCCGGCGACTTACGCCGGTGGCGAAGAAACAATCGACGACCGTACGACACTCGACCCCGACCACTCCAAACCAGGCCTTCAACGAGCCCCCAATCCCTCACAACCTAAAGCTAAACTCCTCCACCCAAACGCAGCAACCCGCGACGGCCGACAACCGGCGATGAACGGCTAACCACCCCGAAACCCACGATGAACTCACCCACAACGACGACCACTAAAACCCATAGCCGAAAACCCCACTTAGCTCCCCAAAGCCAACAAAACGTAACACATAAACCATGAAGGAAACTCACCGACCGTCGGAGAAAGGAGAAACACCGGTGTTAGCAAGATCCACAAACTACTGAAGTCACGAAGAGCACAAGGGAGAGGGAAGGTTGTCGAACGGCTGCCAAAGAGAGAGAGACCCCAAACACTTAATACCAACCAGTTTTTTTAGTTCAAAAGGGATTAGGTTTTAAAGGTACAAAACCTAAAATACCCTTATACGAATCCCTAATTGATCCAAATTAGGGCACAGAACAGATTTGGGAATTTATAAAATTAGGGTTTTTCCCTAATGATTTTCCGAGTATTACAATGGTTGAGATTGAAACTCAAGCTTATGAGTCTGGAAATCTTGTAGATGAGAAAAGCAGAGACACCCAAACACTCGAACTAGAGCATAATCTGGTTTCTTACCATAAAGCTTCTCATATGGTGACCTTCCCTGCAGTACCTTGGTAGGCAACCGATTGATAAGAAATGCTGCCATTGGTACAGTATAAGACCAGAAATGAAACGGTAAAGAAGCTTGAGCAAGTAACATTAATGACAATTCAATAATATGTCTATGCTTGCGCTCAACTACACTATTCTATTGTGAGGTATAAGGACATGTAATTCAATGATGAACCCAGCCTTTAACAACACAGACGTAAAGCTTCTAAACTCACCACCCCAGTCACTTTATAGTTCTTTTATGGTTGCATTAAATTAAGTCTTAACCAATGCTTGAAACTGCTGAAAAGCATTAACAGCTTGGCTCTTTTCCTTTAACAAATAAACCCAAGTGAACCTGGTACAAGCATCCACAAAACTAACATAGTATCGAAAACCTTTAGAGGTCACATGTGCAGGACCCCAAAGATCAGTAAAAACTAATTAAAATGGATTGTCATAGACAGTGTCTGAGTCATTAAATGATAATTTATGACTTTTACCCATCTTACAGGCAACACATAAGTCCATTTTAATACTATCTCTGTCAGTCGATATATTTGAATCTTTATAAATTTAAACAATTGTCTCATATGCAGGGTAACTATGTCTTCTATGCATCAACTCAAAGGAACTTGTAAAAACTTGTGCTTGCCTATCTTCACGAGGTACATGGATATCAACAAAAATGAAAAACTGAATCCTTCATGCTCATTGCCTCGCAGAAGTACTTGGCATGTGTCTTCAACTCGTACCAAGCATTCCTTTGCATGAAACTCAAAATACACATTGTTATTCCTGGCAAACTTTGACACCGAAAGCAAATTTTGAGTCACATGAGGTACATGTTAGAGATTATTTAATACGAGATAACGAGATAAAGCTAAAACATGCGAGAAACTAGTCTTATTAATAAGCAAGCCAACTCCATTCCAACCACAAACTTACCTGGACCCTTATATCCTGTGCTATGCACAACATTAGCTTGATCAGGAATAACATGGTGTGAAGCTCCTGAATCAATTACCCATTGTTCAGGTACATTCTGAGGGGTAACTGATTGAGTAGTTGATTGGGGTTGAGTATATACAACTGTTGCTTGTGCAACTGATTGAGGTTGGGTATACATAACTGATTTATTGTTACCCTCATCTTCATCAACATAAACAGAAAATTATGCCTGCCCAATATCAGAAGAACCACCTGCATCAACACTTGAAAACCCTTGATCAAACCGATACCAACATCTACTAACAGTGTGACCATTTTTTCATATAGTTAACACTACATCCTAGACCTTCCTCGACCACGACCACCTTGTCTGCCAGAAGCATATGGCATCTTTAGAGCACAATAAAATTAATTGGTCTGACCAATATACACAGGATTTTGAGATCCAGGATTTGCAACCTGTTTATGAACTACATTTGCAACACTTGCACTTATCGACAAAAAATCAGAACGAGCATTAAATCCAGCCAATTGTGTTTTAGCATCAAGCAAGATATTACACACACTTTCAACTGATAACAATTCCTTTTTAGCAGTTATAACTGCCATGAAAGACTAAAATTCCCTCGTCAATCTATTGAAGATATTGGCTATATGTTCTCCCCGAGAAATTTATTAGAAAAGACTTATTAGAAAAGATTTGCACAACTATATCCCATACCTGTGTTGTAGTTTCAGCTCCTACAAATTGAGGGAGCAAGTGAACACTAATTGTTGACAGCAACCATGAAGCAAGTGCGCTGTCTTGAACAATATAATCCTCATATTATGGGTTTTTGACTTGTCGCCCATCACCAGCAAAAGTAGTTGATGGAGGCACCTTCATCTCGTCATTCAATAGAGACTCTAGTTTGTGGCTACGCACAATAAGAAGCACCTGCTGCATCCATAATAGAAAGTTCTTTTTATCGAGGACGACATTGATCCTTTTGTTGATGAATTGTTACTCAGATCGATTTACATCATTTGCAGAACATTCAGGACCATCGAAAGCACTCAATATGATGACTCTTTCAACTTAAAGTTGTGAAAGATTGGCTTCAGATCTGGCGATTGATACCATATCAAACTGTAAAGAATTTCATTTAAAGAAACTGTATATATTGAGATGATTTTTACAAGAAGAGATTATTTCTATTTATACACAAGTTCAGCTGCTAATAACCTTCATAACAACCTCAACTAACTGAAATCTATTCTGGAAACCTACAGAAGCTTGGACAGATATTTGTGATAGAAATCACGTATGCATGGAGTGCATGGAATGCAGCTGTTGTTGCTTAACAAAGTGAAGTTTAAATCTTAACGAAGCTTTATTCTTCGGCCAAAATAAGCTGAAAGAGAGGAAAAATTTAATCTTTTTCCCCTTTTAAAAGTTTTTTTAATTAATGCAAAAGAAATTGGCGTATTCGCTTCCAGACGAGGTGTTGGAGCACGTGTTCTCATTTATACAATTGGATAAAGATCGAAACACGGTATCGACGGTGTGTAAATTGTGGTACGAGATCGAACGGTGGTGTCGGAGGATGATATTCATCGGAAACTGTTACGTCTTGAGCCCTGGGATGGTGATCAGACGGTTCCCGAAAGTTAGATCCGTTGATTTGAAAGGGAAACCGCACTTTGCTGATTTCAATCTGGTACCGGACGGTTGGGGCAGTTACGTCTTGACATGGATCGCAGAGATGGCCGGCGCTTACCCTTGGCTCGAAGAGATTCGACTTAAACGGATGATCGTCACGGATGAAAGCTTGGAGCTCATTGCTAAGTCGTTTAAGAATTTCAAAGTGTCGGTGCTTTCTTCTTGTGAAGGGTTTTTGTAATCACTAATTTTATTCGGGGTGTTAAACCCGGTTTTAACTTTCGTTTTAAACTCGAATAATGGGCTTATAATTATTGATAAAAATACAAAAATATTATATGTATTACACTTACTTTAATCTTGGGTTTTATTTCATTTCAATTTTATTTTATTTTTATTATTAAAAATCCAAAAATACAACTTTATTTTTAACTTTAATGCTTCGGTAAGTATGTTTTCTATTATTATTATTATTTAAATATTATTATTATTTACTTTCGGTTTCTTTCATTATTGTTATATGTATATTTTGTTTTTATTATTATTATCGTTATTTTATTATTATAATAGTAAATAAATAAATAACCAAGACATATATTAAGTAAACAAACCCATTTATTTTATTAACAGTCCTTTACAATCTAAATCCATAATATTATCAGACCCAACTTAAATAATAGAAGCCCGGACTTTTAATTAATAACTGAACCCAATTACAAGCCCAACAACCCTTAACACATATTATATCAGAAACCCTAATTAACCCTTCTTGTCTCCAGCGTAGCCCTATCTCGACCATTGAATCAAGATCTGATCCAACGGTCACGGATGAAGGAGAAGAAGTCTCCCGATGGTGCACGCGTCCCACGCGCTGACCGTTCAAGTCCCCACGCACGTGTGCATTCTATACTCCCGACCATTCGACTACCTGATGACCATTCTGCTTCTTCGATCGCCGACGGCTACCTCTGATGGTCCCCTCCTCTCGTCCAATTCACATGCAACCAAAAAACAAACGCGAAGAGTGTCAGAATCGAACAAAATCATGGACTATCAGAGGCAAATTGACAATAATCATAGAGAATTTTCAGTACATGTCCGACCAAAAATCAGAAGTCACAACGAAAATATCAGAGGCATGTACATCCAAATACTCCAGCAAATCAACAACAGAAATTATTAGGATTTTCTCTTATTTCCCCTTATAATTCCATCGGCTATAAAAGAAAGCCGAAAACATATCGTAAGGGATTCCCTCATTTGATTTTAATATATATAAAAAGAAAGAACTTTGAGGTATATCATGGTTCTTCATCTTCTTGAATGTATCGAAACAAAAAATAAGAGACAATCGCTTTTACCTTCGAAGGGTCTTGTTCATGGGATCCATAAGGGTTAGCTTCTTCTTCATCTTTTATTTCGAACACCAAAATAGGGGAAGAAAAGGTTTCGTTTTAGGTTTTGAGATCTGTTAAGAGGGTTTTATTTCAGGTTTTCAAAACAGAGGAAATATTTTATTTTTGTTTTTAAAAGTGAAAGGGTTCGTTTTGATTTTGAGAAGCAAAAAAAAGGGGCCTCCGTTTCTCCGACCACCGCTTTAGAAACCACGGCCGGCTTCTGAGTTTTATGGTGGCCGTCTTCTGGAAAAGGGAAGAACACGAATAATGTTTTTCATTTTCAGAAGAACATTTCAGAGGAAAAAAGGGCATGATTTCGGTTTTTTCTGGTTAAAATGAAGAAAAAGAGGTATTTTCTTTTAGTTATGTTTTATACTCAAGTCCTTAAACAAAATGGGTTTTTCACAACCATTAAGGGCCTCCGTGTTTTGGTTCGTACACCCGAGGTCCCTGAACCTTCATTTTGGTTTACAACTTGGTCACAAATTCGACCATAATCGTAATTTTTAAATGGTTTAATTGATCTCAAGTCCCTCCGTGTCTGGAGGTTTAATTTTAAACCCTTCCCCGTGGTTAAATCACTTTCGAGGTCCTTCGAGCTTTAAAAAGTTTTTTATTTTGTCATTTACAAAAGTTTTTTTCTTTATTTTTTTATATCCCTTTTCCTTTAATTTATTTAGCATTTTTTTTACTTCATGAATTTATGCCATGTATGTTTACTTTACGTATTTTACTTGTTATACATGTTTTTATTTATTTTGTTCTTATTATTATTCATGTTGGTTAGTCTATTTTATTCATGCATTACATTCTTTTATTGTATTTACATTTGTATATTTTTGTTTACATTGTTTTTATTTTTCCATGTCTTATTTGTTTACATGCATTTGGTATATATTTATGTTACATTTGTTTTTTATTTATTCATTCACATTGTTGCATTTCACTTATGCTTTTATTTTATTACACATGCATGTTATATATATTATCTTTATTTTTGTACTTTGTATTTACTTCTAATCTTTTTGTATACTTTGTTTTATATTTTTGCTCAAATCATATTTCACACTCCATTAATTAATGAACTTAATTTTAAACGTCTTTATTCGATCGTAACGGGCCCGTGTTCCAATGTAGTGGTCCGGTGTATGCACTGCCTTCGAATAAAGATACGGTAAAATTAAAACAAATTCGAATCATTAAGTAAACTTTAATTTAATGTCACTTTAATCCGAAAATCCAAAATTAATTAAGCGGTTATTTTAAAGGTACCAATTTTGGGCAGTTTTTAAACCCTATACCCGTTTTTAAACCGTAACCGACTCTCGGACCCGTCTTTTTCGAATCTCTGGTTTTTACGGTGTCCGGCCTACCAAAGTGGCCGGTGGCGACCCCAACCGTTTTTTAAATCATTTCCACCTTTTTTTAATCGATTTTTAAATCCTTTTCCCTAAATCCCTTTTTAATTTCAAACCCTAATTTTCAAATCAAAATTCCTAATTTTAACCTTATCCCCAATTTCAACCCTAATTTTTCAATCCTTAATTTTCCAATTTTAATTCTCAATTTTTAACCCAAATCCCCCTTTCAAGACTTAATCCTAATTTTTGAAATTAAACCCTAAACTTCTTTATTTTAAAATATTTTAATCTCTTTTTTTTCTTTTAAAATAGTAACCCCTTTCCTTTTTTAACTTACCTTTTATTTCACACCTAATTTTTAAATTAAAATTTTTAGCAAAAGCTTCGCTACAGTTTTCAACTGATGGATTGCTGCTAGTTGCAAGTAAACTTATTTTAACACCTTTTTTTTTATTTCTGTTTTTAGTTGAAATTTTCTGCGATTTATCTTGTTTCTAGCTACATTTCATCTTAATAGAGTAATTAGTAATGAAACTGTTTCTGAAAGCTTTAATTCTAGGCTTATAGTTTTCAGTGACATTGGTAGTGGTGAACTTCTAATTTTGTTCAAGTGTCATAGATTTTCTTGATTTAGTTTGTTTTTAACTCTTAGATTTAATCTAGTAAATATATATGAATTGTTGTTTTAATTGTTTTCTCTTTGAATTGTATGTTATTTTCATGAATAACTCCGCTTGTTAATGTAGGAACCTGAGAGAGCTGGACTTGAGAGAAAGCGATGTGGATGATTTGGGTGGCCATTGGCTCATCAATTTTCCCGAGACATACACATCTATGATGTCCCTGAACATTTCTTGTTTAGGATCCGATGAAGTTAGTATTTCGGCTTTGGAGTGCCTTGTTAGTAGATGTCCTAACCTGAGGTCTATTTGGCTCAACCGTGCAGCGCTTGCACCTCAGCTGATTGAATTCGGAACTGGCGCCTATTTGACGGAGCTACGGTCTGATGTCTTCTCAAACTTAGCTGGAGCCTTTTCTAATTGCAAGGAATTAAAGAGTTTGTCTGGGTTCTGGGATGTGGTTCCGTATTACCTTCCGACTATTTACTCTGTCTGCTCCAGATTGATGTCACTGAACTTGAGTTACGCAACTATTCAAAGTCCTGATCTTGTCAAGCTTGTAAGCCACTGTCCGAGTTTGCGGCGCCTATTGGTAAGCTTGTGATGGTATCTTCAGTTTATAATAGTTGTGAATAAAATTAAGCATTTCCTGGAGATACCTCTAATGATATATGTATTGGAACGTTAAGCAGTTTAATCAATGATCACCTTTAAACTGTGCTAAATGCTAATCCTCACACAACATGTTCTAATAACTGAAATGATTCTCGCCTCCGGTCTCTTGCTATGTAGGTTTACTTATATCGGTCACACTTTCTAAAGCTAAGGATGGTTATGCTTTCAGGTACTCGATTATATTGAAGATGGTGGCCTTGAAACACTCGCATCTAACTGTAAGGACCTGCAGGAATTACGGGTTTTCCCATCTGACCCATCTTACAGGCAACACACAAGTCCATTTTAATACTATCTTTGTCAGTCGATATATTTGAGTCTTTACAAATTTGAACAATTGTCTCATATGCAGGGTGACTATGTCTTCTATGCATCAACTCAAAGGAACTTGTAAAAATTTGTGTTTGCCTATCTTCACAAGGTACACGGATATCAACAGAAATGAAAAACTAATATAATCCTTCATGCTCATTGCCTCGCAGAAGTACTTGGCATGTGTCTTCAGTTCGGACCAAGCATTCCTTTGCATGAAACTCAAAATACACATCGTTATTCCTGGCAAACTTTGACACCGAAAGCAAATTTTGAGTCACATGAGGTATATGTAAGAGATTATTTAATACGAGATAACGAGATAAAGCTAAAACATGCGAGAAACTAGTCTTATTAATAGGCAAGCCAACTCCATTTTCAACCACCAATTTACCTGGACCCTTATATCCTGTGCTATGCACAACATTAGCTTGATCAGGAGTAACATGGTGTGAAGCTCCTGAATCAATCACCCATTGTTCAGGTACATTCTGAGTGATAACTGATTGAGCAGCTGATTGGGGTTGAGTATATACAACTGCTGCTTATGCAACTGATTGAGGTTGGGTATACATAACTGGTGTATTGTTACCCTCATCTTCATCAACATAAACAGAAAATTGTGCCTGCCCAATATCAGAAGAACCACCTGCATCAACACTTGAAAACCCTTGATCAAACCGATACCAGTATCTACTAACAGTATGACCATTTTTTTCATATAGTTGACACTACATCCTAGACCTTCCTCGACCACGACCACCTTGTCTTCTAGAAGCATATGGCATCTTTGGAGCACAATAAAATTGATTGGGCTGACCAATATACACAGGATTTTGAGATCCAGGATTTACAACCTGTTTATGAACTACATTTGCAACACTTGCACTTATCGGCAAAAAATCAGAACGAGCACTAAATCCAGCCAATTGTGTTTTAGCATCAAGCAAGATATTACACACACTTTCAACTGATAACAATTCCTTTTTAGCAGTTATAACTGCCATGAAAGACTAAAATTCCCTCGTCAATCTATTCAAGATATTGACTATATGTTCTCCCCGAGAAATTTTACAACCACTAGAAGCTAAAGCATCACAAAATTCTTTAATTCGAGATAAATAGAGTATCATACTTTCATCATTACCTTTCTTTATAAACCTTAGCTTATAGTGAAGACTCATAACAGATGTTGTAGATTTATTAGAAAAGATTTGCACAACTGTATCCCATACCTGTGTTGTAATTTCAGCTCCTACAAATTGAGGGAGCAAGTGAACACTAATTATTGACAGCAACCATGAAGTAAGTGCGCTGTCTTGAGCAACATAATTCTCATATTGTAGATTTTTGACTCGTCGCTCATCACCAGCAAAAGCAGTTGATGGAGGCACCTTCATCTCGTCATTCAACAGAAACTCCAGCTTGTGGCTACGCACAGTAAGAAGCACCTGCTGCATCCATAACAGAATTTTTTTTTTTATCGAGGACGACATTGATCTTTTTGTTGATGAATTGTTGCTCAGATCGATTTGCATCATTTGCAAAACCTTCAAGACCATCGAAAGCACTCAATATGACGACTCTTTCAACTTAAAGTTGCGAAAGATTGGCTTTAGATCTGGCGATTGATACCATATCAAACTGTAAAGAATTTCATTTAAAGAAACTATATATATTGAGATGATTTTTACAAGAAGAGATTATTTCTATTTATACACAAGTTCAGCTGCTAATAACCTTCATAACAACCTCAACTAACTGAAACCTATTCTAGAAACCTACAAAAGCTTGGATAGATATTTGTGATAGAAATCACGTATGCATGGGGTGCATGGAATGCAGCTGTTGTTGCTTAACAAAGTGAAGTTTAAAGCTTAACGAAGCTTTATTCTTCGGTCAAATAAGCTGAAAGAGAGGAAAAATTTAATCTTTTTCCCCTTTCAAAAGTTTTTTTTAATTAATGCAAAAGAGATTTGCGTATTCGCTTCCAGACGAGGTGTTGGAGCACGTGTTCTCATTTATACAATTGGATAAAGATCGAAACACGGTATTGACGGTGTGTAAATCGTGGTACGAGATCGAACGGTGGTGTCGGAGGATGATATTCATCGGAAACTGTTACGTCTTGAGCCCTGGGATGGTGATCAGACGGTTCCCGAAAGTTAGATCCGTTGATTTGAAAGGGAAACCGCACTTTGCTGATTTTAATCTGGTATTGGATGGTTGGGGTAGTTACGTCTTGACATGGATCGCGGAGATGGCCGACGCTTACCCTTGGCTCGAAGAGATTCGACTTAAACGGATGGTCGTCACGGATGAAAGCTTGGAGCTCATTGCTAAGTCGTTTAAGAATTTCAAAGTGTTGGTGCTTTCTTCTTGCGAATGGTTTTTGTAATCACTAATTTTATCTGGGGTGTTAAACCCGGTTTTAACTTTCGTTTTAAACTCGAATAATAGGCTTATAATTATTGATAAAAATACAAAAATATTATATGTATTACACTTACTTTAATCTTGGGTTTTATTTCATTTCAATTTTATTTTATTTTTATTATTAAAAATCCAAAAATACAACTTTATTTTTAACTTTAATACTTCGGTAAGTATGTTTTTTATTATTATTATTTAAATATTATTTATTATTATTATTATATCTTATTTTATATTATTATTATTATTTACTTTCGGTTTCTTTCATTATTATTATATGTATATTTCATTTTTATTATTATTATCGTTATTTTATTATTATAATAGTAAATAAATAAATAACCAAGACATATATTAAGTAAACAAACCCATTTATTTTATTAACGGTCTTTTACAATCTAAATCCATAACATAATCAGACCCAACTTAAATAATATAAGCCCAGACTTTTAATTAATAACTGAACCCAATTACAAGCCCAACAACCCTTAACACATATTATATTAGAAACCCTAATTAACCCTTCTTGTCTCCAGCGTAGCCTTATCTCGACCGTTGAATCAAGATCTGATCCAACGGTCACGGATGAAGGAGAAGAAGTCTCCAGATGGTGCACGCGTCCCACGCGCTGACCGTTCAAGTCCCCACGCGCGTGTGCATTCTATGCTCCCGACCATTCGACTACATGATGACCATTCTGCTTTTCCGATCACCGACGGCCACCTCTGATGGTCCCCTTCTCTCGTCCAATTCACATGCAACCAAAAAACAAACGCGAAGAGTGTCAGAATCGAACAAAATCATGGACTATCAGAGGCAAATTGACAATAATCATAGAGAATTTTCAGTACATGTCCGACCAAAAATCAGAAGTCACAACGAAAATATCAGAGGCATGTACATCCAAATACTCCAGCAAATCAACAACAGAAATTATTAGGATTTTCTCTTATTTCCTCTTATAATTCCATCGGCTATAAAAGAAAGCCGAAAACATATCGTAAGGGATTCCCTCATTTGATTTTAATATATATAAAAAGAAAGAACTTTGAGGTATATCATGGTTCTTCATCTTCTTGTATGTATCGAAACAAAAAATAAGAGAGAATCGTTTTTTACCTTCGAAGGGTCTTGTCCATGGGATCCCTGAAGTTCTCTAGTGATAAGTCTTGACATCTTTTGACATCGGTGAATCGAGAACCGAGATCCATAAGGGTTGGCTTCTTCTTCATCTTTTATTTCGAACACCAAAATAGGGGAGAAAAGGTTTCGTTTTAGGTTTTGAGATCTGTTAAGAGGATTTTATTTTGGGTTTTCAAAATAGAGGAAATATTTTATTTTTGTTTTTAAAAGTGAAAGGGTTCGTTTTGATTTTGATAAGCAAAAAAATGGGCCTCCGTTTCTCCGACCACCGCTTTGGAAACCACGGTCGACTTTTGAGTTTTGTGGTGGTCGTCTTCTGAAAAAGGGAAGAACATGAACAATGTTTTTCATTTTCAGAAGAACATTTCAGAGAAAAAAAGGACATGGATTTCGGTTTTTTCTGGTTAAAATGAAGAAAAAGAGGTATTTTCTTTTTAGTTATGTTTTATACTCAAGTCCTTAAACAAAATGGGTTTTTCACAACCATTAAGGGCCTCCGTGTTTTGGTTCGTACACCAGAGGTCCCTGAACCTTCATTTTGATTTACAACTAGGTCACAAATTCGACCATAATCGTAATTTTCAAATTGTTTAATTGATCTCAAGTCCCTCTGTGTCTGGAGGTTTAATTTTAAACCCTTCCCCTTGGTTAAATCACTTTCGAGGTCCTTCGAGCTTTAAAAAAATTTTTATTTTGTCATTCACAAGTTTTTTTCTTTATTTTTTATATCCTTTTTCCTTTAATTTATTTAGCATTTTTTTACTTCATGAATTTATGCCATGTATGTTTACTTTACGTATTTTACTTGTTATACATGTTTTTATTTATTTTGTTCTTATTATTATTCATGTTGATTAGTCTATTGTATTCATGCATTACATTCTTTTGTTGTATTCACATTTGTATATTTTTGTTTACATTGTTTTTATTTTTCCATGTCTTATTTATTTACATGCATTTGGTATATATTTATGTTATATTTGTTTTTTATTTATTCATTCACATCGTTGCATTTCACTTATGCTTTTATTTTATTACACATGTATGTTATATATATATATATATATATTATCTTTATTCTTATACTTTGTATTTACTTCTAATCTTTTTGTATACTTTGTTTTATATTTTTGCTCAAATCATATTTCACACTCCATTAATTAACGAACTTAATTTCAAACGTCTTTATTCGGTCGTAACGGGCCCGTGTTTCAATATAGTGGTCCGGTGTATGCGCTGCCTTCGAATAAAGATACGGTAAAATTAAAATAAATTCGAATCATTAAGCAAACTTTAATTTAATGTCACTTTAATCCGAAAAATCCAAAATTAATTAAGTAGTTATTTTAAAGGTACCAATTTTGGGCAGTTTTTAAACCTTATACCTGTTTTTAAACCGTAACCGACTCTCGGACCCGTCTTTTTCGAATCTCTGGTTTTTACGGTGTCCGACCTACCAAAGTGGCCGGTGGCGACCCCAACCGTTTTTTAAATCATTTTCACCCTTTTTTTTAACCGATTTTTAAATCCTTTTCCCTAAATCCCCTTTTTAATTTTAAACCCTAATTTTCAAATCAAAAATTCCTAATTTTAACCTTATCCCCAATTTCAACACTAATTTTTCAATCCTTAATTTTCCAATTTTAATTCTCAATTTTTATCCCAAATTCCCCTTTCAAGACCTAATCCCAATTTTTGAAATTAAACCCTAAACTTTTTTATTTTGTGATATTTTAATCTCTTTTTTTCTTTTAAAATAGTAACTCCTTTCCCTTTTTTAACTTACCTTTTATTCTTTTAAATTAAAATTTTTAGCGAAAGGTTCGCTACAGTTTTCAACTGATGGATTGCTGCTAGTTGCAAGTAAACTTGTTTTAACACCTTTTTTTTTATTTCTGCTTTTAGTTGAAATTTTCTGCGATTTATCTTGTTTCTAGCTACATTTCATCTTAATAGAGTAATTAGTAATGAAACTGTTTCTGAAAGCTTTAATTCTAGGCTTATAGTTTTCAGTGACATTGGTAGTGGTGAACTTCTAATTTTGTTCAAGTGTCATAGATTTTCTTGATTTAGTTTGATTTTAACTCTTAGATTTAATCTAGTAAATATATATGAAATGTTGTTTTAATTGTTTTCTCTTTGAATTGTATGTTATTTTCATGAATAACTCCGCTTGTTAATGTAAGAACCTGAGAGAGCTGGACTTGAGAGAAAGCGATGTGGATGATTTGGGTGGCCATTGGCTCATCAATTTTCCCGAGACATACACATCTATGGTGTCCCTGAACATTTCTTGTTTAGGATCCGATGAAGTAAGTATTTCGGCTTTGGAGCGCCTTGTTAGTAGATGTCCTAACCTGCGGTCTCTTCGGCTCAACCGTGCAGCGCTTGCACCTCAGCTGATTGAATTCGGAACTGGCGCCTATTCGGCGGAGCTACGGTCTGATGTCTTCTCAAACTTAGCTAGAGCCTTTTCTAATTGCAAGGAATTAAAGAGCTTGTCTGGGTTCTGGGATGTGGTTCCGGATTACCTTTCGGCTATTTACTCTGTCTGCTCCAGATTGATGTCACTGAATTTGAGTTACGCAACTATTCAAAGTCCTGATCTTGTCAAGCTTGTAAGCCACTGTCCGAGTTTGCAGCGCCTATTGGTAAGCTTGTGATGGTATCTTCGGTTTATAATTGTTGTGAATAAAATTAAGCATTTCCTGGAGATACCTCTAATGATATATGTATTGTGAACGTTAAGCAGTTTAATTAATGATCACCTTTAAACTGTGCTAAATGCTAATCCTCAC
Organism: Abelmoschus esculentus; assembly: GCA_035048815.1. Lineage (NCBI taxonomy): Eukaryota > Viridiplantae > Streptophyta > Magnoliopsida > Malvales > Malvaceae > Abelmoschus > Abelmoschus esculentus. Next base: position 9,710,814 of record JAUCBN010000007.1, on the reverse strand, counting down.
ACAACATGTTCTAATAACTGAAATGATTCTCGCCTCCGGTCTCTTGCTATGTAGGTTTACTTATATCGGTCACACTTTCTAAAGCTAAGGATGGTTATGCTTTCAGGTACTCGATTATATTGAAGATGGTGGCCTTGAAGCACTCGCATCTAACTGTAAGGACCTGCAGGAATTACGGGTTTTCCCATCTGACCCATCTGGTGTAGAACCAAATGCATCCTTGACAGAACAGGGCCTTGTTGCTGTTTCTTTGGGTTGTCCTAAGATACAATCAGTTTTGTATTTCTGCCGCCGAATGTCTGATACAGCGCTAGTCGCGATTGCCAAGAACAGTCCAAACTTGACTCGGTTTCGTCTGTGTATAATCGAGCCAAGAACAGCTGATTACCTTACCCTCGATCCATTTGATATCGGTTTTGGAATTATTGTTGAGAATTGCAAGGATCTCAGACGGCTTTCCCTCTCCGGTCTCCTCACAGATCGATCCGTCACTGGGCTAAGGTTCGACAATCCCCCTTTTGTTAGGACAATGGATGAAGATTCAACCTTGGACTTTTTTGATAGATCTGTAAAACATTAAACGAGCATAAACGCAGCGGAAAAGGATCGAAATAAATACCTCCAGCCATTGTCAAAAATCCTATGCCAAATGAAATGTGGTTGAACCACCGTCGAGCTCGTCGGACCACCGTAAAATATAGAACTCGGCTACAAAAGAAAGCTAAAACGCCAGGATCTTCTAAGCACTCAAAACTCACTAGATGGAATATGTGATGCTTGTGTTTGATGCTTAGGGACCTTAGGCTAGGTTGGTATTTATAGGGGTTCATCCATCATGAACCACCAGCCAAATGGACAAAAAAAACCCTGTAACTACACGGCACTAACACCTTAACCGTCCACTCACCCACATTCACCTTCACATGAACTGTAATGTGAAGACATGTACATCACGTTTCAACAACGTGAAATCGGCCTTATCCATTGTGGATCATGGAATTGTGGGAAACTCACCCATAAATGAACCAAAATTAGTTCCTACATTCTCCCACTCGGTTCGTATTGTCCGTGAAAACTTAAAGTTAAAACATAATGTATGAATCATGGCGACATTTCCTCTAATAATTGAGTTGTATCTTCCATGTATCACAATACATCAAGTCTTAACACTTTAGCCCATATATTTAATGAATAAACCCAATGTTTATTCTAGGTCCAAACTTTAGCGATATTTCTCGAAACAATAAACTTAATGTGCACACTACATAAATGAGAAATATCAAACTTTATTAGAGTTTCAATAGAATTGTTCATACAATGAAAAATTACAAAGTATGAACAAGTCCCATAGTGACAACATGATCCTTAAATTTATGTGGTGGCATGCCCTTAGTCAAAGGATCAACTAACATCTGCTCAATGTTAATGTGCTCAATGACCACTTTCTTTTCCTTAACACGTTCCCTTATGTCTAGATACTTAATGTCGATGTGTTTACTTCGACTTCCACTTTTGTTGTCTTAGCCATAAAGACAGCAGCTAAATTGTCACAATATATCCTTAATGGCCTAGAGATTGAGTCCACAAGTCTAAGCCCAGAAATGAAACTCTTTAACCATATTCCATGTGAGGTAGCCTCAAAACATGAAACAAACTCGGCCTCCATAGTGGAAGTAGCAGTCAAAGTCTGCTTAATGCTCATCCAAGATATAGCTCCGCCGACAAACATAAATATGTAACCTGATGTTGATTTACGTGAATCAACACAACCAGCAAAGTTTGAATCGGAGTAGTCAATTACCTCCAAATGGTCGGATCGTCTATAAGTAAGCATGTATTCTTTTGTCCCTTTGAGATATCTCAAAACCTTCTTTGCAGTTTTCTAGTGGTCTATACCCGGATTACTCTGATAGCTTCCCAACATCCCAAAGGCAAATGCAATGTCAGGTCTTGTACAGACTTGAGCATACATCAGGCTTCCAACAGCAGAAGCATATGAAATGTTTCTCATTTGCTCCTTCTCAAATTCGTTCTTCGGGCATTGGTTTAAATTGAACTTATCACCCTTCACGATAGAAGCAACACTAGGTGAACAATCTTTCATCCGAAACCTTTCTAAAACTTTGTTGATATAGGTTTCTTGAGATAGACCTATGATACCTTTATGTCTATCACGATGAATCTTAATGTCAATGACATAAGATGCATCACCCATATCTTTCATATCAAAGTTTTTAGAAAGAAATTGTTTCACCTCATGTAGCATACCCCTGTCATTCGTTGCAAGTAAAATGTCATCCACATATAGGATAAGGAAACAAATTTTACTCCAACTGACCTTCTGATATATACATTGATCCATAATATTCTCAACAAAACCAAATGAAGAGATAACTTCATGGAACTTTAAATACCACTGTCAGGAGGCTTGTTTCAATCCATATATGGATTTCTTTAACTTGCAAACTAAGTGATCACCATCACTAGAAGAAAATCCTTCAGGTTGTTTCATGTATACCACTTCCTCTAGATCACCGTTAAGAAAAACAGCTTTCACATCCATCTGTTATAACTCAAGATCAAATTGAGCTACTAATGCTAACAAAATGCGTAAGGAATCTTTCTTAGATACTGGACTAAAAGTCTCAGTGTAATCGATTCCTTCTCGCTGAGTGAATCTTTTAGCAACGAGTCTTGCTTTATATCTTTCTATGTTGCCTTTTGAGTCTCTTTTGGTTTTGAAGACCCATTTACATCCAATGGCTTTTACACCATCAGGCAACGGTACAAGATCCCAAACTTCGTTGCTCTTCATAGAATTCATCTCATCCTTCATAGCATCATACCATAATTGTGACTCATTGCAGCTCATGGCACTTGAAAATGACTCAGGGTCATTTTCAGCTCCAACATTATAGTCAGATTCTTGTAAATACACAAAATAATCACTAGAAATTGCTGATTTTCTTTCTCTAATAGATCTTCTTAATGTTGAATCAACATTCTCTTGTGGATCATGTTGTTCAACTGGTTGTTCAATAATTTCTGAAATTTCTTGAACAACTTGATCTATTGGAGTGTTTTCAGCAGCTTGTGGAACTTCATTGATTGGTTGTTCAACACCCGATTGAGCTTGAGGGGTGTTATGTATGATAACCAATCTCTCACTTGAAGTGGAACTTCATTGATTGGTTGTTCAACACCCTTTCGGTGGTTGTATTGAGGATTAGATCTTCATGCAGATCTTGTTTTTACATATTTGTACAGATAGTACATGTGAATCAAATTTTTTTAAAAAAAATGAAAAAAATAAAAAGTGAAAAGTGAAAAACAAAAAATGATGAATGATGAAAAATGCAAATAAAAAAAGATGAAAAAATGAAATGAAAAAAAGAAAAAAATCGAAAAATCGAAAAATTGAAAAAGACATGCAGAAACAAGACATTGGACAATTCAAATGTCCTTCTAAAATCCATTTTCGCGAATGGTCGAAGGAAGATAAATCCTTTAAAAAATCCAATCTTGTGATTGATGCAAACTGCTTGTACCCAGGGAAATAGTACAACTAGCCCGAAGCAAACGACTACCGATAAAGGCAAAACAAATCCGTTAATCCATGTGCATTTGGGAAAAATGCATTGATAAGGACTATTCAAATGTCCATTGAAATCCATTTTCACGAATGTTCAAGGAATTAAATCCTTGGTACCAATTGATTGTACCCAAAGTAATGGTACATCTAGCCCAAAGTAAACGACTACCGGTAAAGGCATATCAAAACCGTTGATCCAGTGCATTTGGGAAAAATGCAAAGAAGATATATGATATCAATTAAAGACCTTTTGAATCAGATATTCAAGACTTTTATGCTTTGATCTTACCTATCCGTTGATGGAGTGGATAGATCTCAATTCAGTCCTACTTCTCCGTTGATGGCGCAGTAGGATCCAAATCACAGACTTGATCTCGTCCCCGTTGATGGTGTACCAGATCCTATTCAATCATGTTTCTCCATTGATGGCATAGTATGATCCAAACTTGATCTTACCTCTCCGTTGATGAAGTGGATAGATCCAACTCAATCCTGCTTCTCCGTCGATGGCACAGTAGGATCAAAATCAAAGACTTGATCTCGTCCCCGTTGATGGTGTGGTCAGATCTCATTCAATCATGCTTCTCCATTGATGGCGTAGTATGATCCAGACTTGATCTTACCTCTCCGTTGATGGAGTGGATAGATCCAACTCAGTCTTACTCCTCCGTTGATGGTGCAATAGGATCCAAAACAAAAACTTGATCTCGTCCCCGTTGATGGTGTGGCCAGATCTCATTCAATCATGCTTCGTCGTTGATGGTGCAGTATGATCCAAACTTGATCTTATCCCTCCATTGATGGAGTGGATAGGTCCAACTCAGTCCTCTCCGTTGATGGCGCAGTGGGATCCAAATTACAGACTTGATCTCGTCCCCGTTGATAGTGTGGCCAGATCTCATTCAATCATGCTTCTCCGTTGATGGCGCAGTATGATACAGACTTGATCTTATCCCTTCGTTGATAGAGTGGATAGATCCAACTCGGTCTTGTTTCTTCATTGATGGCGTAATAGAATCCAAATTATTGAAATTCAATCATGTTTCTTCGTTGATGGCGAAGTAAGATCTAAGTTGCTGGAATTTAATCTTGTCCCTGTTGATGGTGTGGCCAGATCTGAATCACTAAAGTTCAATCTTGTTCCCCCGTTGATGGCGGAGTAGGATCTAAGTTGCTGAAATTTAATCTTGTCCTTGTTGATGGTGTGGTCAGATCTGAATCACTAAATTTCAATCTTGCTCCTTTGTTGATGGCAGAGTAGGATCTAAGTTGCTGAAATTTGATCTTGTCCCCATTGATGGTGTGGCTAGATCTAAATCACTAAAGTTCAATCTTACTTCTCCATTAATGGCGGAGTAGGATCTAAGTTGCTGAAATTTGATCTTGTCCCCGTTGATGGTGTGGTCAGATCTGAATCACTGAAGTTCAATCTTACTTCTCTGTTGATGGCGGAGTAGGATCTAAGTTGCTGAAATTTGATATTGTCCCCGTTGATGGTATGGCCAAATTTGAATCACTGAAGTTTAATCTTGCTCCTCCGTTGATGGCAGAGTAAGATCTAAGTTGCTAAAATTTGATCTTGTCCCCGTTGATAGTGTGGCCAGATTTAAATCACTGAAGTTCAATCCTACTACTCCGTTGATGGTAGAGTAGGATCCAAGTTGCTGAAATGTTATCTTACCCCTCCGTTGATGGTGTGGATAAGATCCAACCTTACACTTCAAGTCCTGCCTCTTCGACCAAATCCAACAAGTTCTCATTTTGCTGTTGATGGCGTAACCATATCATATTTTGACCGATCTCGTTTTACCGTTGATGGTATAACTAGACCAAATTTTATATTTACAGATAATATTATATACTTTTTAGAAAAAGAAGAAAAGAAAAGAAAAAGAAGAAAAAAAAAAGAAAAAAATATATATGTCAGATCATGTTTCTTCATCGGATGCAACTGGATTCAGCTTGACAACCTTTTCTATGTTACAGTTAGATCAAGTTTTCTCCAAAGATGGTAACATCATGAGTGTCGTAGCAAGCCAAGCTTATTTTCTCTCCTTCTACGATTCAGCCGCAACTTTTGTTCTCCTCAACGAAACATCATTTTGAAGATTTTGCATAGAAGAGCGGTGGAGTAGATCAAGTCAAGCTCCAGAAGAAAGAAGCGGTGTCCAAAAAAAACTAACCTTACCAAAAAAGACCCTCAACCTTACAAAAGAAGAACCCTCGCCTTATCAAGATGAACTCTTAAACCATACCAAATGAAATGGGTTATTCTTTATCTTTGCTCTATGGTCGTTATACAACAATGAGCAAAGAGGGGCAACTGAAATAACCTATTAATCCTAGCCCACCATCCACTAAACCTAACACCCAAATAACCCAACCTAATTTACACAAACCCTAAAAAAATAATAAACAAACCCTTATCCTTTCATGTCCACAGCAGCCGCCGATCATCCCATGTCTGCTAATCTTATGCGCGTGGCCGCCACGAGCGTTTGGCTTACCATGTGGCTGTCACGCGCTCACCCGATTGGATCACACGAACGACCACTGCCCCACCGCCTGGGATCTGACTCTACTGCCCATTTAAACTTACAAAAATAGGATTAAAATGAACGAGTCAGATCTGAAAAAGAAGAGAAGACAAATATTTTCATATTTTATTATATAAAATGGGTTATAAAACCTCAGACATGAATCGTGTTATGGAAAGGAATTTTGAATGAAAAAAGAGATATTCAAACCAGAAAACGAGAGCCAAACCACATCCATTCGAAACAAAAAAAATAAAAAGAAAGAAAGGGAGATCGGAGCTAATCAGAACAAAAAAAACAAAGGAAAAATATATATAGTTCGAATACTTAGCTTTCAGATCCATGAGGCTACGTGCGTTTTTGTAAAAATCTGACTTCGGATCTGTACTCTCCATGTCAAAAGGCTTCAGAAAAGTATAAACTTTTCGACTTTCGCCACCGCGGACGACGGCTCCGGCAAATGATGGCTTACGACGGTCGGAGACGACAAGCCTCATCGGCACACTCAGATAGCAGAGAGCATCTTTTATTCGCTTTGTTTACGAGAAGGAACAAGTGAAGAAAAATCATAAAATAGGGGTATTTATACCCAGATCAAAACTACGTCGTTTCGTGCATGGAGCTTAACCCGTATACCAGACCCGTCCATGACCCGACTCGCGCTATAACTTGAGTAAATGGGAAAATCACTGTTCCGATCCCTACACTCCCTGTATCCTGGCATGCGTGTTTCAAAGTTTTCAATTGCTTTCTTTTTAGTCACTATTTTCATGATTTAGGCCTAACAATTTTATTTTTATGCAATCCGATCACTTTTTTCATGATTTAGACTTTATATTTCAGATTTATTGAATTTAAGTCCTTATCTTTATTATTTTAACCTTATAATATTTTTTTTTAGATTTGGTCTTTGTTTCCAATATATTATTACTATTACCATCGTTATTATTTTTATTTATTTTCATCACGATTATTACTAACATGTTTTATTTGTTTTCAAGAAAATAGGGGATCACTAACCCGAAACAACAAGAAAATCATGCTTTTGGTCCCTGCGCTTCGTATCCTCCTTATTTGTACATCATAGTTTCGATTTTCTTTTAATTTAGTCACTGTTATCATGTTTTTGGCACTAAACTTTTACTTTTCATGCAATTTAGTCCCTGTTTCGTTATTATATATATTATTTGCTAAATATTTTTTTCTTATTTAACGTATATTTTTATTTTGCAGATTCTACTTTAAAATTAATGGGATCGCAACGGTAATTTTAAATACCGAAATTATATTTTCGATCATATAAAATATTTTGTAACCGATAGGTGCCGATTTCGGGCGTCGTGGGGTGCTCACCCTTCCCCACGCGTAACAGACTCCCGGATCCAACTCTGGTTCGCAGACCTTGATTTTTGGTGTTCCAATCGTACCGTAAAAAAGATTGGTGGCGACTCCCCGGACCAAAACCGGTGATTACATTCTTTCTAAGTGTTTTTTCCCTATGTAATTGGATTTTGTATTTGTGTTGCATACAGATGATGTAGACCCCAACTATTACCTATGCGGGTGGCTTTGCAACATTTTATGCTGTAATGGTTAAAGTGTCTGGCTGTCTGCAAATGAACCGTATTGATCTTTATGAAATCCAATTCCCCCAGGGGATAGTTTACTGACTTGAAAGGAGAATTACGACTTTCTTAGATATAATATAATTTCATATACAAAAACCACCATTTTAAAGTGATCCATGTCTGTCTGCAGGTATATTCCCATAATCCCATGTTCGAATAAATCGAGTATGATCAGCCCCACAATTTTCCTTTGTCCGTATAGAAGATCAACTTGATTCTCTTGGTAAAGCTGTTGACGCTGGTAAAATACATGATATATTATATGTTCTGGCTATACACACTATCACTCATCAAGGTTTGTAGGACTGTTGTTTTGAGCATGTTAGCTAAGGAATTTGATGAGGTTTCTTTTACATTCAAATCCGATAAATTCAAACCAAAGACCACACCTAAGTCCGAACAGTGAAGCTTAAATTGTGCTCTAGAACGTAGGTTGTTTTATTCAACATATTGCCTGGGCTAGGAACTGTTCTAGCATAGGAAAAAGTTTTGCTGCTTCATGCCAGTTATTGCCCTCGGCTTCCCCTTCCCGTTCTTATTAGTCTTGAAAATTTTCAAATTGAACCTAAAACACATAATTTATTGCTTGTTTGTTTGTAATTTGAAGTAGTATAAGAAGTATGCTGGATTTGAATGGAGGGTCAAACTTTAAAATCAAAATATATTATAGGTTGACCGTATTCTCATAGGTTATAATATATTCCCTAGCCATCATAAGGATCGATAGCAATCGGTACGCCGAGATACATGAGATATGATGCGGTAGTTGTTCATTTTATGATCTTCGCTCATAAGAGTGGAACATGTCATATTCGGATAAAGGGGGGGAAAGAAATATTGTGATGGGTCTGATAGTGGACAAGCCCCGAAACTCAGACTGAAAATGCCCCTTTTTGTACCCACAGCTGCCACTGCTTACCAGTGTTCGCTGTCGAGTTTAGATCTTGGTCCGCACAGGTTGGTTTCTACTTTTGTTTTGTGGAATCTTGTATTGTCTGCAACCTTCAAAGACAAAAAACTAGTCTTATGATTGCCATGAAATCTGGTTATGGAACGGTCTTTTAGGAACACTCTTACTGTTTTAAAGAATTATTATTGAACATCTAGAAACAATCCCTTATGATGGCTAGGGAATATAGATTAGACAAATTAGAAAAGTCATATCCTTTTTGCAGAATGAAAGGAATTTTTAATAGAAAAAGTATTACTATATGGTTTAGATTTATATTTAAAATCGAATCGAATTAAAATTTATAATAGTTATATTTAATGATTATAGTTTTAAATTAAAGTTAGATATTTTGTTTACTTTTAAAAACTTAATCACTCAAATCTGTTAATTTAATTGTTTAGTAGAAAGAAATTTATAACCACAGATTAATATACAAATTAATATAAATCTTTTAAATTTTATCTTGAATTATAGTTGATTTTATCAAATATTTTTATATAATTAATTAATATAATTCATTCTTAATTATACTCTAATAATTAAACATGACCAATATTTTATAATGATAAAATTGAAACAAAAGTTTTTGTTTTGAAAAATAGATTTGCTACCCTGTTGGCTGTTCCATTGAAAGTTTGATGGAAGTAAATATATTTTAAAGTTGAACTTTTTGAAAAAGTATTGACATTTATTTATTACAACAAATGGGAAAGACAGCTATACAAGCACATCCCCATAAAATCCTTCACGGCTTTACAGTCCTCTCCAATGGTTGACCTGCTCTTTGCGGGCGTTTTCGTGGGGTCATACCATGTCATGTGAATGTCCCAAAACAGAACACAAACTTCAATTTTAACAACTCAGCACCCAATTCCCTTGTGTTGCTTGCCTTTTTACTGCTCCCACCACACCCACCGTTAACAAAAGCTTGAAACAAAGAAAAGATTTTTACCGTGTTCCAGCACTTCCAATCGTCCATTTTATATGAACAGTGATTTCAGTTCTTAAAACCCATAGAGAAAGTGGAAGAAAAAAGAGAGATGATACATGGAGAAATCTGGGTCCACCACACCATTTGAGCAGCTCCCGATCTTTGCAGCGTTCGGTTAAAAGCTTTAAATGTTATTATTGTGGGAGAAGATAAGAATTGAAGGTGTGAGTTGTGGGATTTTTGGGTTTTGGGTGTTGAGAGTAGGGATGGGTTCGAAACCGTGGTTGTATCCGGCGCCGACTTACCGGACTTTGGAGACTTATTGGGATTCCGATGATGATGCGCCTGGTCCCCGATGTGGTCACACTCTTACCGCTCTTGCTGCCACTAAGACGCATGGTCCTCGGCTTATTCTCTTCGGTGGTGCCACCGCCATTGAGGGTGGCGCTTCCTCGTCTGCTCCTGGAATCAGTTACCCCCTTCTCTCTATCCAACACTGTTTTTCTACTTGGGATATGATTTATTGTTTTCAAACATATAATTATTTAACCTTTTTTTGTCTAGGGTTAGCCGGTGTCACCAATTCAGTCCATTCTTACGATGTTCTCACCAGAAAGTGGACCAGGTGACTACTTATTTTTTCCCTTTTTAAATCGAGTTAGAATTGTTAACTGATCTGCCTTCTGTTTAATTTTCAGAATCAGACCAGCTGGAGAGCCGCCTTCTCCTAGGGCAGCTCATGCTGCAGCAGCCGTGGGAACTATGGTCGTGTTTCAGGTGGATAAATTGCTGAATCATCTGTAAAAGTTGATACATTTATATGATTTTATGACGTATTGCTTATTGTTCTAGTTATTTTGATTCATTGGCTAGGGTGGGATAGGTCCAGCTGGTCATTCTACTGATGACCTTTACGTGCTTGATCTGACCAATGATAAGTTTAAGTGGCATAGGTGAGTTTCAGTTCCTCGGTTTTCTGCTATTTCTCGTTGTAAACTGTTGTTTCTATAAAATTTTGGTTCCCTAGGTTATCATTTTTAGTTGTTTTCATTATAATCTGATTTGTCGGTTTGTTCTGGCTAGAGTGGTTGTGCAAGGGCAGGGTCCCGGACCTCGTTATGGCCATGTTATTGATTTGGTTGCCCAGAGATATCTTGTCACTGTAAGCGGCAATGATGGTACGAACATTTCACTTTCCAGATTTGAACTATCTACCTTGTGGTGTATGGTTAACTTCAGAATGCATTGAAAATAGAAAATTTGTTATGAAGTTATTTGTCTCGGTCAACTTATTCTCGTTGATGACCACTCTTCATTCTTCTACGGAAACATCCTTGCCCTCGTAAATCCATTTGGAAATATTTCACCAAGTTGAACATGATTGCCCCAATAAATTTTACCAGTTCCTAGATGTTCCTTGGTTTCCAAACTGCTTATATTCATGTTAAGTAAAGAACTAATGATTGCCCTTCCTGATTACTTGTCTTCTATGTGGCAACTGAGATCAACCATTGTCAATTTTATGAATTTTCATGTGTCTGGTGATTTCCTCTTGATGATGTTTGTTTTGTTGAATTGAAATCTGAGCAAAGGTTCTTTTAATTCTATGTAGGAAAAAGAGTTCTTTCTGATGCCTGGGCCTTGGATACTGGCCAGAAACCATATGTATGGCAGAGGCTAAACCCCGAAGGTGATAAACCTTCTGCTAGAATGTGAGTTTGTTTATTGTTAAGAATATACATGGCCTATCAACTGGTTTATGTTTTCATAGTTTGTGTTTTAAATATTCCAATCATTTATACCTTTTATAGGTATGCAACTGCTAGTGCCCGCTCAGATGGTATGTTTTTGCTTTGTGGTGGAAGAGACTCCTCTGGGGCGGTATGGTCAATTCTCATTAAATATGTACTTTATGCGTGCATTACTATTGTCTGCTTCCGGGGGGGGGGGGGGGGGAGTGAATGTACTTTACTTTTTGCTGGTTTGAACTTTTTTGCTCATCATTTTTATTAAAGTTCCCATGTTCATTGCCTTTGTCCGAGATATATCCTAACATAGCTATGGGGATATTACTCTTGAAAGTCCTTCCAAATACATGACAAACTTAGGGAAAAATTAAACATACTCATGTTGGACACAAACTTGCAATTGTAACTCACAGACAGCTGAGTTCAAATAACACAGGCTTTAGGCTTGAGCTGTTGACGTTAAAGATCATCCTGCATTAAGCTTTATTTGTTAGTGTGTGCTCTATTTTAGCATAAGTTGCAATATTTAAGTTTGTTGCCTTGAACAGTATATACCCATTTACTTTTAGACTGAAGTGTATAGTTTCCTCGAATTTATATTTTACTATAAACTATACCACGCCAACAGTTTTCTGATGTGAGATGCTGTTTTTATTGATTATATATGTAATTCAACAGCCTTTAGCAGATGCATTCGGTCTGCTTATGCACAGAAATGGTCAATGGGAATGGACTCTTGCACCTGGAGTTTCCCCTTCGCCAAGGTACCAACATGCTGCGGTAAGTTGATGCCACTGCCATTGCATATAGTTGTTATGAACATAATATTCAGTTTTTATAGGCCTGCATCACTTTCTTGCTTCAAAAACAGTCAGCCTGATTTTTCTTTCTACTAGGTTTTTGTTGGCGCACGGTTGCATGTTACGGGGGGTGTCCTTAGAGGAGGACGTGCGATAGAAGGTGAAGCAACTGTTACAGGTAAGCTTTTTCTACTCATCTTGAAATAATTGCCTGAATAGTGTGGTGTTGTGCGTATCTCAAATAAGTTTATTTTCACTATTGTCTTTGTTTTGTAGTACTGGATACTGCTGCTGGAGTATGGTTGGACAGGAATGGGCTTGTGACTTCCTCACGGAACACTAAGGGACATGTTGAATACGATCCAGCTTTGGAACTTATGCGCCGTTGTCGCCATGCATCTGCATCTGTCGGTGTTCGAATATATATTTATGGTGGACTTAGAGGAGGTAAGGAAACTGTTGTGCCTGAAATTATACACGCGTTTCTCTCACAGATGTGTAACATCCCTGCTCTTTGTAGTGACAATCCGCTTAACTTGCTTGTCGATTTAGATTGTTTATCTATTCATTTATGTCAATTTCTAGTAGTGAATGTTTTCAAGATTATTTAATTTATTTTCTGCAGATATGCTGTTAGATGATTTCCTAGTTGCAGAAAATTCACCATTCCAGTCTGACATGAATTCTCCTATATTATCCCCTGAGAGAGCCTCGAATATGTCCAGCCCCAGATTTAACCAGCCTAACTTAAGCTCATTTGGAACATCTCCTACTTCAGATGATGGTGAAGAGTTCTCTTCACCTGCTAGCATTAGGTTGGACTCTTAACTTTTTCTCTCTTACACGAACACTGTGGGAGTACTGATTGATGATTAATCTTTACCTTATAGCATGGACAAAAATTCTATGGAGAAACTGAGGGAGGCTTCTGCTGCTGAAGCTGAGGCTGCAAATGCTGTATGGCAAGCTGCACAGGCTGCATCTGCTGTTCCGGCAGAGGAAACATCTGTCTCTGATGACAACTCACCTGCTGCCGAAACAGCTTCAGATGCTAGCGATAATGAGGCTGATGTTCGCCTTCATCCTCGAGCTGTATGTATACTTCAAGTTGCTTGTCTATATGGTTTTGTAGTTGTCCAGGTACAACATTATAGTGCTTTTTTCCACACAGGTTGTGGTCGCCAAAGAGACAATTGGGAACCTGGGTGGGATGGTTAGGCAACTATCTTTGGACCAGTTTGAGAATGAGAGCCGAAGGATGATTCCCTCTAATAATGACTTATCCTACCCTACCAAAAAGTTTGCTAGACAGAGGTCTCCACAAGGCTTGCATAAAAAGGCAAGTGTACTTAATTAGTTTTCTATTAGTTTAAACCTTTTAAAACATTTTTTAATATATATACAATCCTTTTGCAGGTCATTTCTACATTGCTTAGGCCCCGGAACTGGAAAGCTCCAGTAAATAGGAAGTTTTTCTTGGATTCTTATGAAGTGGGGGAGCTCTGTTATGCTGCTGAACAGCTATTTATGCAAGAGCCCACTGTCCTTCAGTTAAAAGCGCCAGTAAAAGTCTTTGGTGATCTTCATGGACAGTTTGGTGATTTAATGCGGCTATTTGATGAGTATGGATTTCCTTCAACCGCAGGAGATATTACGTAAGTTTGATACTCTTTCTGTCCATGTGAATCAGATATTCCTTGTCATAGTCGAAATTTAAGGCCTACAACTGTTGCTTCCTATTATGATATTACTGGTGCTGAAAGTTTTTTTTTCTTAATTTTTGTTTTAGGTACATTGATTATCTGTTTTTAGGAGATTATGTTGATCGAGGACAGCACAGCTTGGAGACAATTACATTGCTTCTTGCTCTTAAGGCAAGATCCGGACTAAATGAGCCTTAAATTTGACTGTGATTGAAACCTTGTGCTGTTTAATTAATTTGATTCGTTAATTTGTTTGTATTGATTATACAGATTGAGTATCCTGAAAATATTCACTTGATTCGTGGAAACCACGAGGCTGCTGACATAAATGCACTCTTTGGTTTTCGTATCGAGTGCATTGAGAGAATGGTCTGTATGAGTATGCATGTTTGGATTAATTATATACCTTCTCCGAGTGAAGTGTTCTCACTATTATTTATTTTTTGTAGGGGGAGAATGATGGTATATGGGCATGGACACGGTTCAATCAACTATTCAATTATCTTCCACTTGCTGCTCTTATTGAGAAGAAAATTATCTGCATGCATGGTGGCATAGGAAGATCTATACATTCGGTTGAACAAATAGAGAAACTTGAGCGACCAATCACAATGGATGCAGGATCCATTATTTTGATGGACTTGTTATGGTATGCATTTTTCGAATCTACCAATCCAATCAAAATATATCTTTCTATGGATTAATTTCGGCTTGATTCACCTATTTAGGTCCGATCCAACAGAAAATGATAGCATAGAAGGTTTGAGACCAAATGCCAGAGGTCCTGGTCTTGTCACTTTTGGGGTATGCATGTTATTTCTTTATCTGTAAAATAGTTTTATTGAATGTATCAAGGCTATCCCGATCTAACAACGCACGATTTAAGTCATGAGCACTTCCTCTAATCATGTCATGATGGTTTGAGCTTTTTTATACTTGTGCACAAACCTACAATAATTCATGCTGCCGTATGCAGCCTGATCGTGTCACAGACTTCTGTAAGAAAAACAAGCTGCAGCTTATTATAAGGGCCCATGAATGTGTAATGGACGGGTTTGAGCGATTTGCTCAGGGGCAATTGATTACTCTTTTTTCTGCAACAAACTATTGTGGTAAGTAGAATACATCATGTAACCTCCTGTTCTGCAAATTTTCTGCTTCCTAATCCGTTAAATATATTTATCTCTAGGTACTGCAAACAATGCTGGAGCCATATTGGTCATCGGTAGAGGACTGGTTATCGTCCCAAAATTAATACATCCTTTGCCACCTCCCATTCAGTCTCCGGAAACATCACCAGAGCGAGTTGGAGACGATGCATGGATGCAGGTAATGCTTATATATATATTTATAAAAACACCCCTATCCACTGCATGTACATGAACATGTAATATATTTCCTTTGGTACTGCAGGAACTGAACATCCAAAGACCACCGACACCAACTCGTGGTCGACCCCAACCTGACCTCGACCGAAGCTCACTTGCGTATATATGAACACAATGGTACAAATTCAAGGACTTAAAAGTTAAAACTTTATAATTTTACAAAGCTATGGTGAAGGAGGTCGGCTACCATTCTTGTACGTGAGGGTTTGATTCTTCCGTAATTTGAGTTTTGAGAAGAACGAATTCGTGTCCCCATTTTTGCTGGTGTACTTTCCTGAAGATGGAAGCGATTGTTTGTTGTATGCAATGCATAGCTTTGCACTTAAAGATCAGAATTTAACCAGCGACTTTTAATATATGAAGATTTTACAGGATAATTTATAAGGTTGGTTCAACTTTTATGTTTTTCCCCAGTATGTGCATTGTAACATTTATGAGGGATTATTTTTTTCTGTTGGATTTAGATGTGTCACTGCCTGCCTGTATAAACTTTGAAGATGGTGTTTTTTTTATATATATTTATTTTAACCTATAAAATAATTAATAGAATATTGTATTCTAATCCTACTACTGTCGGTAATCTATACAAAGAACATGACGTTCTGATCAAGTTCAAATTTCATTTATAAATTATTGGTTAAAGAAACGGAAGTTATGGTTTAAGTCCAGCATAGTGGTTGAAGGTAACGGGTTCAAGTACCAATAACGACAACATAGTGATTGATGGTTACAGGTTCAAATACCAATAACAATAACATAGTGATAGAGCAATTAATGTCCAATAGTTAAGAATATATTTTAAAACAGATACTACTGTAACCATTATAGTTGAATAAAAAAAAATCAAATGAATAATGAAATATTCTCTTCAAAA
Source organism: Abelmoschus esculentus (assembly GCA_035048815.1). Classification (NCBI taxonomy): domain Eukaryota; kingdom Viridiplantae; phylum Streptophyta; class Magnoliopsida; order Malvales; family Malvaceae; genus Abelmoschus; species Abelmoschus esculentus. The sequence continues at coordinate 9,694,661 of JAUCBN010000007.1, read as the reverse complement.
TAAATAAACAAAAACAAATATATTCGTATTAAACATGTACTTGCATCCGAGTTCATTTGATGATATGGGTTAAGTTGCAAACATGTTTTAAGGGAGTGCAAAAATTTATATAAAAAAAATGAAAAAACAAGCATCCGAATCTGTCACTAAATATCATTTGAAAAACATTTCAAGTATTTACAGGCTATCAAGTAAGTTGTAAACTTAACAGCAAGTTGGGGTTTGCATAATTGGCTAAAAATAAAGACCCTCATTTCCTAGCTGATAAAAGTTGACACTTACTAAAGAGGACAGTAACTCCCGGTGTGATTGGGGTGCTCTTCGCAGTCGCAGGAGATCCAAATGAACCAGACGAAACCTTCAATGGCAGAAGACTTTTATAACCTGCTCAATACGTCTCCGGCAAAGGGGGCAGCTGGTTAAGTGTGAAGCACAGGCGGTACAACAACACATATGCCCACATCTGCATATCATAAGCAATATCAGTGAAACTTTATACAAGACTAAGTTTTCATGAACCGGAATTGAAAGTCGTGTATGAATGAACAAAACTTCCAACACCAATCGTCAAACATTCTAGAAAAGTCGAAAGAACTAATCTATACATATAAATATTATCACTCTCCACAAAACTAGAAATAACCAAAGGCATAGTGCCTCTCGCAAAAGAGCAGCAGGGGATTTTAGTGTTACTACAACGAACTAGGTACATCCAGATACGTGTTAGGAGTACTTCAAGAAAAAAGAAGTGTCGGGGTAATGTAGTCTAAGACAACTCTAATCACAGTCACAACACAAAAATGAGGAGCAGAATAAGAATTAATACATATAATGCTTTTGGTTCACCAGAACCGGCATATTTAATAGCTTTATATGGGTTAATTAAGAAATGAAGCTACTGGACTTACTGAATGAAAACAGCATTGTACTCTTGTTCGAGGCATATTACACATAGATTTGGCATTATGCGATCTCTCTTGGTTTCTTCTCCGTTTTCAGCTTTCATAGTTGGATCTACAGGATTTACTTTTAGATCCCCAACATCTTACAGATAAAATCATAACAATAACCATCATTTAGACTGTGTTACCTTCATTATCTGACCCTGATCTCTTGGCGGCGGCAGCAAGAACCCTGAATGAACGAAGTTTTATGATTCAGTTTGTTATTACAGAAAATAACAAAAGCAGACGCTTGCAAATACATGCCTCTAAAGAAGGGGGATACTAATAAATGTTAGTTGTTCTATACATTGGTCAGTTTATATTCCAGTGTTTCTCAACAAGTACTACAAGCACTCATCAAGCATACCTTCGCTGCAATTCCTGTCGGCGTCTTCTCTCCAAAACATAACGGATTACATGCTTGGTGATCAGGAAGACACCAAATATGGTCAGTCCACACGATGCATACTTGTACAATCTGATAAAACAGAGCTGTTACCTTCATTGTTTGGAATAATCATTAAAACTCGTAAACATGCGAAAAGAAGACCAAGTCTTGAATATTTACAACCTTGCCCACTTCCCGAGGTTGGAAATGAGTTGATCAATAGATTTGGGAGACACATAAAAAGGCCCTTTATGGGGTTTCTGAATCCGAATTGTTCCAATGTCATCCTTGACAGCCTGCCATGTATGTGTGAGATAAAATGAGAAACAGTAAATAAACCAACTACATTACCTCAATGGGCTTGACTAAGTCACCTGGGCCAAAGATCAAAGTCAAGTATGTTTCATACCGTTTCAAACTATGATCAAACACAGCTTCAGCACTGAGCTTTTAATGTTTTAAGATAAGATTTTACTGTCCAATCACATTGAAACATAGCCTTCTGTTCATTTAGGACCACATTAAAATAGAACTTAAGTTCTTTGTGGGTTTTTAATTTTTTTTTTGGGGTTTGGTTTAGGATAAATTAATACAAATTATATCCAGGAATTTCAACTTAAAAACCTTGGCAGGGAAAAAATGAATGCAGCAAGTATATTAACCAGTACAACATTGTAATTTCATAATATTTATACATTTTAGAACATTGGAATCTGTATTGATATCCTGCATCATCAGAAACTAAAGGCAACCATTAATCCAGAACATACCTCACCCACAACGGTCAAGGAAGTACCAATGGGAAGCACACGCTCAATTCTCTTGACTCCAAGCATCTAAAAGCAAAATTGACCATCAAATAAGCTTAATCCAAATGAAAGTGTTACAATAAAATGGACACAAGAAAACATGGAAACAATACCTTGAGACCTTGAAGATAGTCTAATGTTCCACGTACAATCGATCGGCCTGAATCTTCAAACACTTCACTTCCAACAGTTAGTGCAAAACCTGCTGCACTGCGAGCACCAACTACATATGCACGGCCAGTTCCATCATCCTATAATTAATAATTTACAGATATTTTCAACAAATGAGCTACATTAACACCTTTAATTCTTATGCAACACAAATAACTCCTTCAAGTGTGATTTCAAACAACCTTAGGAACCCATAAATAATAAACAATTTCATCAATAGTACTCAAACTAAAAAGATGAAGAGAAATATGCTCTAACCAGGTACCATGGAACCTCTTTACTCATTGAAAGCATCAAAGCAGAATCCTGGATCCAAGAACCAGCATCATTGTGCTTTAGAAAATGCTGTTCAGCCTGAAGATAAATGAATAAGAATATCACATGCAACCGGAAAAGGGGATGAAAAGTAAAAAATTAACGCTCTTTTAATTTTTAAAAAAATTACCGTTTCCTCTACTATAACACCTCTTAATTTGCTATGCTCACAACTAATTGGCGTCTCAGAACTCACTCTTCCAGAGATTGTAACAATTAAAGGTATCACTTTACTTTCAATATCAAGCAATTGAGCTGAAAGGTGAAAAACATGGTATTATTAAGACAAATGTCTTACCAAATGCAAATGATAAGAACTAATCAAGCCCATCTCCAACTAAGTATGTCATCAAACATTAATTTTATGATGAACATCTTTAGAGGTATGGCAAGTGAAAATGCCTTAAAACACACATCGCCAATCAAATATATGTGACCAACAGCCATTTTTCATTAGTTTTTATTTGAAGTTGTTGAGGTGATTTCGATGTTACTTGGACTTTGGGATTGAATTCAAATATGGTATTAATCTAAAATGAATATACCCATTTTCCCTACATTTTTTGCCAATATTTGAAGGATTCTAACCCCATATACCCATATCCAAATGTGTGTCGAACATGGATGCCAGACACAAATACTTCAAAGAACTGAAGAGTAGACATGTCGTGATATTTCCAATCTTGTCAGAGTCTTTAACACGAAACAATGAAAGTCAAATTGATCATCAAAGACAGACAGTGAACTGCATGGCTGTTCCAAGGTAACTAGTCATCAAAATAATGAACAAACTCTTAAAATGATCAATAAAAAGCAGAACCAATCCTGCTTGAAATTGATTTATATATTTGCACAAATTAGAAAACTGTACAACTTAAACTAAAGTCCAAATTCTTTTCCCACTTCTCACATTTCCTTCTAAAAGTAATAAAAACGCAAGACATTTATATCCAACAACTATAAATCTCAACAAATTAGGAAGAATTCAAATAAATCACATAAAACGTAGAAGGGAAATTGGCTACAAACCCAATTCCTTAAGCTGATTGACTCGAGTAACCGTCTTGAGAATCTGTGCATCCCTGTTTCATTATTTTATCACGGAATTGATTAAAACATTATTTTCCTGAAAATTCCGTCAAATCATTGATAAATAACAATGAAAATAGCGTTACTGAGACAGTTGACGCAGAGCTAACCTTCCACTGCTGATCCCAAGAAGATAAAAAGCGGCTGCACTCAAGCAGCAAGTGATCCCGCCCCATGGAACCATCTTAAAAGGAGAACTCAAAACGAAACCCTAATTTCCTATCATAAATCCGCAACAGATTTCAGAGGAATTGACAACAAAAAGTTGAGGGAAATATTATCAAATGCTTAAAACAAACAGAAACTGCAACAAAATCCAGTAAAACAAAATAAAAAGGAGTAATTTATAGGAAAGTGATAGGAAGTGAATCTTCCGGATGTCTGAAAGATTGGGAGGAAAGAAAGGTCGAAGGCACAAGGAAATTAATAAATTTATTCATTTATAAATATACATTTATTTTTTGGGTTGTTTGGGTGAGAGAGAAAGAGAAGGAATTAGATGCCCGAAGGAAAGTGCCAAGTTAGTGGCGAAGGGAAGAACACGCAAGATTATGATTGAAAAACCCGGTTCGTAGTTTTTTTCCTAACATAAGTGATTGAAAAAACCTGTTCTCTTATTACACCTTTAATATCATTTCTATTAAACCGTAAATTTTAATCCTTAAATTAATTCGATAAACATAAACAGATTTTATAGATAACCGGCTTCATTCATTTTTGTTTATTAACGCACATCGTAATAGAACAGGTAAAAATTAATGTAAGGTATAGAATATAAAAAATTATATTAAACATGTAGGATGTATAAAATTATAAAAATTTAAAATATAAAACTAAATTACTGATAAAAAATATAAAAATAATATATAATTAAAATTTTTAGAGAGTGTGATTGTATTTAATTTTAAATACACTAAAATTAGAAAAATATATATACAAATTATAGCAAATAAATAAAAAAAATATTTTATTCAGGAAAAAACACCATTGAATGGCAAATACATAATCTTCGATCATTTTCCACTTCTCATAATTCTCCCTTTTGAAATTCTAGAAATTCACCCTCCACGTATCATAATCACGTGTACTGATTCCAAGATAATTTATTTACTCTTAAGTATGCTCCGATTTTTAGTTGAATAAACTAAATTGAAAATAAAATTATTTATTTATCTTTATAATATATTGTTAAAATAATGTTTATAATAATATATATTTTATGTTAAGAATAAAATTATTTATTTATAATTTATTTAATATTTATATTAAAAATAAAATTATTTTATTTTTAATTTTTTATTAATTTATAATTATTATGTTCATACACTACTTAACTTTCTAAAATTACATCTTATATTATATTTTTAAAATATTTTTTTAGCTGTAATTTTTATAAGTAATGTCAAACTAAGCCTTAGTTTATTTTATTGTTTGTTTGATTCTATATTTAGTTGTTTAAAATTTATTTTATGTGATATAATATTTTAATTAAAATAAACTCAATTTAAACTTAAAAATTTATTTTATGTTATTTAAAATTTTATTTTATAATTTAAATTTTATTTAATTTTTATTTTTTTAATTGAATAAAATTCTTAAAATTAACCACGTTTATTTTTTTTCATCTAGTCAATTTAATCTACTTTAATATTTTAATTATCTATCGGTTTAAATATCCATCGGTATAAATGTATATAATAAAACAAGAAGAGAGACGTCAACAAACCTTTGAATTTTACTCTAAACTTGTTGAAGTCGTTTACCAAAGCAAAACCCCCCAAGAAATGATAAGCCAAAGTTATACATACATACGTACATGCACATATATGTAAACATACATATATACATTCATACATATGGTATAAATCTAAGAATTGAGAAGCCAAGGGGATGATGATCTAAGAAAATGAAAATCAATTCAATTAAACACGAGATTGAGTACTAGCGGGGGAGGCAGAACTGGAGGGAGACTGTCTGTTGGCAATCCTGGTGGTGGCAACGAGCGGGCTTTCCTCTACTTCCATGGCCTCCGGCTTCTCGAGGTCGGTGCTCTTGAACACAGGATGCATATACGCATCCTTCAGATACGTTTTTAGGTTAAAGTTGGGCTCCGTTGCCCGTTCCAACGTATCTTTTATCATCGCCTCCTGCATTCGTTGTTTCGATTCAGAATCCGAAACCAAAAGAGAGGAGTTTTGGTATGAGAAGATGAGAGATTGGGTACCTGTAAGGGGAATTTGACGAAGGCAGACTCGAATCGGCCCTTGCAGAAAGCGTAGAACCAGAGGGTGAGGACAGGGAGGGGAAGGATAGCGAAAGAGTTTTTGCCGATACTCTTGGTGCTCAGTAATCCCAGCAAAAGAAGTTGGGATATAATGAGGCTTATAATCATCCGCTTGTGCACGTCTGGCCAAAATGCAGCTCCACTCTCGTACTTTTGATCATACACGTTGATGATCTGACATTAAACAATAGACACTGTAAGTACAGTCTAGTTTTTAGTGCTCCTATCGTATGGTCTAAAAGTAGACGAAAATAGTTAGGGTACCAAAATAGAAATAAAACTAATGTTAGATATCATCTTGTCAAAAAAAATATTTGAATGATCAAAACAGAAATACATATGTTTTGGGGTCCGGATTCAGACCACCGATAGCTGGTCTGATCCACAAAGCTCCATATAACATAAAACATGCAAAGAGGACAAAAGAATGTTAGGTTTAGGCAGTAGTGTACCTGGTTGCGGAATACCACATAGGCAAAAGCGAGGAAGATGATGATGAAAGGAAGGAAAATAGGGGTGATGGGAGAATAAACAAATCCCAGCAAGATATATAACTGGATCCTTGGTTCATTTACCGCGAAGTCGATCGAACCAGGGTCCATTGCTTCATACCTATCTTGTTCTGTTTTAACAAGAAATGCATTTTTCAGGTGGAACAAAATCAATGGTACTAATCTCAGGCTTTCTGCAGCTACCCCTGCCCATCCATCCACCATTATGTAAGTTATGAAAAAATTGGCTTTCAGTGGGATATATTCCCCAATGGTTTCTGGAATCCTGCACAAAAGTAGCAAAATGATTCAATCACACCTCCATATAGCATGAGAAAGAAAGCCATGCATGTCTAGTGAATGCGAACATCAGTTGTGTCGGATACACATCAAATACGAGTGTTATATATGGCTACTTGGACAGTTCCAATCTGTCATGTTAGAAAGTAGACTAAAGTTTGGTGAACAAACTAGAATAGGAGTCGTAGTTTGAGGACGTCCGGTGTAATTAATGCAAGTATTAGATATCTATATCATCCATTTTTTTCTGGGGAAAAAGTAAAAAGTACATACTCTGTTGGAGGCTTCTCGAGGAATGTTTTAAGCTGCTGAAGTGCCGAGCCAGTAATAACGCTTCCAAGAAATATATTAACAAGAATGAACATGTGATATTTGGCAGCTGATCTTCTATCCAGAGCTGATAATGATGGATATCCTTCTATCACAGACATCGTCATAAGAATCTTTGGAAGTAAAGCAAGAAATATCTTCAGAGCAATCCCAGGGAGAAATCCTTGGAGGACAGATTTGACCGACTCTCTGAAACAAAGATTCAGATCAGGTGGAAAGTTTTAGCTACTAAAAGTTTCAAAACATCATAGTACTTTGTTGCAAGGAGGGGAGGGAAGCCTACATTGCTTGGATTTCAAGCAAAATGAAAAGTTGGAGCAGCAAGCTGCTTAGTTAATAGAAAGAAAACCGAGACAAGAAACTTACACTTGTATTAATGGCTTTAAGAAAGGAAAAACCTTCTGAATCCCCTCAAGGTTGGCCAGTGATTGAACAAAAGTTATAGGGATCATGAAGAAGAAAATTAGAAAAAATAGAGCAACTGCTACTATCAACCTTCGAATGGTGAGTTCAAAATATGGTATAGCAAAATTATCCCAATAAACATCACGAGGCTCAGGAGCCCATTCTGTCAACCAAAGTGTAGGATTACGGTTTTGCTGAGTTTGAGCACAAACCGCTGCCCCCCATCTCGATTTGAATGAAACAAATGATGCTGGAACTATAGAATCAGGATCATTCGAGACTCTTTCCCTTTCTGCAGCTTCCTGCATAAGATTTAAGGAGTTATAGATTTTGCCATGAGTAACTAAATTACACACTAATTGCAGAAAAAGAAAATACTAAGGGGACAGAAAAAGACGAGGGAGATAACACTGCGTTTCCGGCGCAGTCACCACGGTACTTACTTCTTCACTCAACTTCTGAATCAGAGAAGTATAATGATCAATTGCATCAACTTTAGTGCCCCAAAGACCCATGAAACCTGTCTATAATAACAAGAAATCTAGACAATGAACTAAACAGCAGAAAATAAACATGGAATAGAAAATGCCAGTTGGTGTAATATTAAACAAATTACTCCGCCATGAACACAAATAAAGTGAAATATAGTTTTTTCATGCAAAGATATTACCTTTGTGAATGGCCTATTTGAACTTCTCTCGTACTTGTTTTGGTAGTAAATATACCAATTTTGTAAATTGCGCTTCTCCACAACCAATGCTGCTAGCTTATTTGCATTATATACAATCTATCAAAGATACAGAGTAAAGCGGTTAATGCTATAGAAATTTATGTGTAAAAATATAAACATAAGACTTCAAGACAACAGAAATCCTAAAACTTGTAACATAGGATTTCCTGTTACTATTTTTCTTATTTCCTGCACCAGCACTACTTAGAATTTATTTAACAGTCAAATCAACATAGGTGAAAGCTTGTCAAAGAAAAATTCACCTGATGAGTAAGATAAGTATCAGGATGATTTACACGAAAAAAATGTTGGACATGCTCACTAACTGATTCATCTGGATCAGGAGGAATATTTCTTACAAGAACCTGCAAAACATTTTAAAGGCAAATAAAAAATGAAATATAAGTACGGAACTGGGATGAGATAAAAATGCTCAAGCAGCCATGCACATGTATGTTGGTTGTTTCAAACATGATCAAACACATGCCCCATTGGTTCGATCAACTTAAAGTATAATGACAGAAAAAAAAAAAAAAACTCATGGAGACCCAAAAAAATGTTTATTATTGAATCAGAGTGAAATGACACAAGGAAACCTTAGTTATATAGAAAAATGGTCCAGCAACACCGTAACAAGTGAAATGACACAAGGAAACCATTGACAAAGACACTTCATAAAACATAGCCTGATCAATAGGAAGGTACACAATCACATAATCACGTTATGATGCATGTTGTCTACGTACTGTTAATTATACTAGATTAACATCAAGTGAACCTTCTCCATTTTAATTGTATGCTAAGTTACGAGCACAGCTTTAAGTTGGAGATTCGATTTAGATACTACAAACGAGTGCATAACCAGTTTAGTCAGAGATAGAATGTCTCTGAAATTCTTCATTGCCCATTAGTGAGAAACAAATACTGTTTAATCATAGGGTTAGATGATTTAGAAACAGCCTTATGAAGACAAGGCAAGTCATCCCCTTCAATGTTTTAAGTTAGATAGTGTCATAGTATCTAGATATGGGTGTGTTTTAATGTTTATTTTTCCCTTTTTATTAAAAATTCTAAAGCATTCAACAAATCAACCTGAATAAGACAATCGACATTAGCTTACAGACTAGATACATCTTATATGTATAAAAGAAAAGACCATATGATTAACTGCATAACAGCAATACCACCATAATAAGCGCTGGGAAAAGGGGGGAAAACTCACTGTGAATTGATCAGGACGACGAAGTTCTGATGCTAGATAATCCAACCTCATAGTAGCTAACAATCCGTATTCTTTGTATAGCACGTAAAACGTCCAGAATGAGAATACATATGACATAATGATATGTGCCCACAATCTGAAAAAAAATAAGTTGAGACTTTCTCCTAACTGAGAAATGCAAATTGAAAATCTTAAGACATTATTATAACACCCAGGTTCATTTAAAAGCCAAAATAGTGTGCCCCCTCATGCACAAACTTTTCAAATGAAAGTTCTAACTACAAACCTCAGTTGTCTTTCACTAATATTATAGAATGACCGTTCCAGAAGCTTCAGACATTGAACCCAAAAATGTAAGTTATTACATTTGAAGAAACCAATGTGTAAGAAATAAGTTTAAGAATAGGGTAACTCAGTATATAGTATTGTGTGGAACCCACTTCTTCAGCGCTGCATAATGCATATAACACAGATATAAAAATAATAGAAACCCGTTCACAATCTGCCTTGATTGCTACACTTACACTAGTGTGATTGGAAAGGTCTAGTATGTACCATATGTCAAACTGAGACCAGGGAGGGACACAAGATTTTATGTCAGGATGTGAGTGTAGGAAGTTATATTAAGAATTTAGGGTGTATGAAATTACAAAATTTTAGGGTGGTTCCAACTTTTTCCAAGTTTGCAACTAATAAATTCAATATGACAAACAGGGTACAACATTAGAGAAGAACCGAGTAAAAACAACTACTGCTGACCTGCTTGATCCATCTGGAACGTTAGATATGGACAGCTTGTCAATGTCGCTAAAATTTACATCCTTAGAATGCTCTAATGTATCCCCTGTCCAATTGACAGGGACCAAAACCGCAAAAGACATCACAGCTAGGGGGACAAATATTCTCAAGCTGCACAAAAAATACCGTCAGAATCATACAATACTGCACTATCCACAGCAAAAGAATAATATGAAATTGCAAATGGTACTCGCAGAATCTGAGTCTGACATAACTAATTCATTTCTAATTCTTATAATAACCATTAGAACTATTTGTTCTTACATCAAATGGAAATATATCATTATCAACCAAGGAAAGGCATCTAAAAACTGACCCGAGAAGGTAAATCCGAATATAGGCAACAGAATCAAGTCCTGCATGATCAATGAGCTCGGGTTCAGGCATTCTCAAAGCCTGCGGCATCCAATTCAAGAAAGTGAAATATGTTCTGCAATCTAAGTTAACAAATTTTGAAGCAGAAGCTCCAGACCGAGTAGGGCTGCTTCGTATCCCCTTTTTGTACCATTTCGGAAAATAAACCCTATCATTGAACGGCTGAAGCCTCAATATTGCAAAAGCCATGAGGAATCCGAACGCTGAGAGAAGATTAATAGCAGCCGACGTTGCTATATCTCTAAGAGACGCCATTTTCCTTCCTCGCGGATTACCGGTTCAATAAACTCTAAGAATTCAAAAAGAAAACGTCAATAAGGTTTACGATTTTGAATTCTGCATCGTACAAAGAAACGAAATGGAACCTGAGAATGACGGGCTTGGCTTCTGTGAACCGGGATTTCCTGAATCGACGCAACTCAGCGATCGAAGAAAACTTGATTCTGTTGTGTTTGGAAATGGCGATGGAATTTTGTGAGTAATTTTTTCTTCTTTTATTTTCTTACATTCTCCGTTTTTTTGTTGAGACGAGAGTGTTTTATGGGGGAGAGAGAGAAATGGGGATTTGGCGGCAAAAAAGAACAGCACGGGGAAAACGAAAATGGTCTTGTCCGTACAACTGATAAACCGACTCCGGAAGTCGAACCATTTCAAAACTTTTTTCTTTTCTTGACGAAACTACCCTTCTACGGTTTTTTGTTTCGTTGGTATTCTAAAACTAGGCGTTTTGACCCGAATAACTCATATTTTAAAAGTTCATGATTAAAATGAGCTCCTTTCCATTAAAGCCTAAATTAAATGTTATTTATTTCGAGGGTAAATTCAAGTATAATATTAAAAAACTTATGTGAGGTTAGACGGTATAGAATTAGAATTTGGATAGCAAGATAAAACATAAATATTTAATAATAAAAATAAATTTAAAAATAAATTAAATTTAAAAAAATAAATAAGAGAATAAAAGTTTAAAAAATAGGGCAAGGGCGATTTCTCCGGTCACTTCTACGTAGCTTTGTTATTGGGTATAAGGTTTTAGGGGTATAAGGTTTTAGTGGGTAACTGTAACTATAGAATTTAAGGTTTGGGATTAAAATTTAGAGCTTTAAGTTTTAGGGGATAAGATTTAGATTTTAAGGTGTTAGAGATTTATGTTTTAGATTTTATAATTTAAATATTTATAGTTATAATTTTTTTTATATTTGTGCATTTAAATACTTTTAAAAACTTAACCAATAACCAATTGGTTTAACAGGATAAGACATTAGTTTTTTTAAATAATATCAGGATTCGAATCTTTACGTTATAAATAAAAAAATTGAGTCAATAAATTAAAGAAAATTTATGTATCAACATTGTATATAAGGCATATATGAACACGATTACGAGAATATATTTTCTAGAGACCCTTTAAATACATAAAAATCTTAAAAATGAACTTATTACATTAAATAAAGAAAACAAAACCTCTTTTTTGCACGAGTACTTTAGCCCAAATGGTTAAAAGAACGGTTGTTCTCTTTAGAGGTCATAGTTCCAGCACCAGCAATACCAGCAGAGTAATTAATGTCAAATGGTGGAAGATTATATTATTCTAAAACAGATAACATGTTAAAAAAAACTTTTTCCCCAAGGAAATTATCTCATCAAAAACACCCATTTCACCTGTCAATAGCCCATATATAGAGTTCATATTCTTACATAGATACCAGGTTTTGCTAGTGGAATTAATAACACTGCATTTCCTCCAACTTTCTCATTCTGAACTACATGCACAAGCTGCAATATACACAAACTGATTCCAGAATTTTATGATAGACAACCACAAGATCAAAAAACGAATAACTCCTGTTCTTTTTCGGCTAGCTAAGATCATTAGATAGTACAAGGATAAGGTTCCCCTGGATTAACCAAAGCTCTCCCGGTTCGCGAATGTTATGATCCACAGGCTTCTTTGTCATTTGCTTTGCTTACTTCGAACACCCTGAGAACATATCAAAAGCTAAACTTTCTGTAGATCCGACTCTTCACTTTTCTTCAAGTATTCGTGTTTGACATGGATTCGGACGAAAATACGAGGATATGACATTCTAGATGCATGGAAAGATATTTTTAAAAAATAAGTATATACTAGTATCTGACACGCATACTATCCATACAACTACAAAATACAAATAATCTCCTAGGTCACATGTCACTACAATATGCTGGTTTTAGTTTGTAACGTTGTCAATGATCAAATGATGAGTGCAAGGGAAACATGATACGAAGAAACAAACGTTGTGTACTTACCGAAGGCTTTTGGCCGATAAATCTACGATCGGAAGGAACACGTGCCATAGATGAAGCAGCAGCGGCAGCAGCAACTCGTATCCTTGAAAAAATTGTTTCATGTTCGATGATATGATTACCCAAATTGAAAGAGTGGCAGCGACTGAAAAAGATATCAAACCCGAATAGCATTGTACCTTTTATGTACATCAACGTATACATCAGTCTCATCTATGATTTCCTCCTACAACACAGAAGAGATGATCAAATACATAACATGTTTGAAGAAAAGAAGTGATGGAAGCTGCCCTTACTTGGAGAAGTTCTTCAAACACATCTTCTAAGGTAATGATGCCAATGACTTCCCCTTCTTCAATATCTTCCGAAAACCGTTGCAAAGTATTCGACGGCTGAGTAGTTTTCGTGACAGTTGAAGATTTCTCAACAGCAACTGTAACACAATATGATATTGTGTCATGTTTGGTCAGTAAATGATCAGTCAGATGAGAATTCCCGTCGGTAACTCTATGCTCGTCGAATTTCTCCCCGTCATTAACGAATCGAAGGTTTTTGGTCTTTCCTTTAATCTTCACTACAGCTGCCATATGACTGCTTCCCTTTTGAAATTCATTTAGGATATCATACAATGGCATGTCTGCTGGAACCCTGATTACGATTTTTTTCATAAAAGGTCAGTTTTTTCTTCCTGAATATGCCCTTGTACTTGTAATGTACCTAAGTTAAGGATTTATTTAGGTGCAAGTTAAGAGGTTAAAGTGATAAAAAGTAGATTTTTAAAATAAAAAAATATCCAAAAAAATGTAAAAATAAAACAATGGGGAGAATATGCGTATACCTAGGAATCTTCCGGATAGAAACAGCACTGACCGGGGTCTCTGTCTCGGCTCGTACAGTGAGCAGACTTTTAGCCTAAATCTCGAAAACAAAGGAGAATTTGTAAGAATTTTAGAGGAAAACAATTCCACATTGAACCAGCAATCTTTAACAAGAAATTGTCATCATAAAGAAAAGCATAAGAAATTCAATGCACTATCAAACACACCAGTAACAATCCAATGATGTTTTTCGGATTCCCGGAATAGACAGGGATACGACTGTGACCATGTGCAAGGATTTTTCCAACTGCTTCCCTGCATCCAGAAAAAGGTAACTCAATACAATACATATATGTTACACAAACTTGGATGTGAGATACGATGAGTATGTTCCAAGTATTTCCATGCATTTGGAGACTTTTGGAGGTTATATTTTTTAAACACATTGTGTCAGACACGAGTGAACTCGAGTACACCAAAAAGTTAGTGAGTCTGAACAACATAATGAATACAATCCCATGCTCAATACTCACACTCGAGTCCCGGTGTGAGTGCCAAACGCAAGTATATTCTATGTGTCTAGAGGGTTCTCTGTACATCACACCCAAATACCCGTGCCCGCAAACGTATCAGATGCAATTGTGGACTCAGTACTTCGAGCAAAATGAAAAATAAGAGCAGCACAGAAATGTGTGGCAAAAAAATGAACACGATCTACCTGAAACTCACCAATTCAATTTTGAACTGACATCCAAGGAAAATGTTGATTCAATAGGGGTCATAGCCTCCTCTGCGGTCTGCAAGTACTAACAAACATCAGGATTCTATCACTTCATAAAGGGCAGTGCAATGAACATGTATCAGGTTCCCTAAGTGAAAAAATGGAAGTGAAACTAATTCATGATACTCAGAGTCAGGTGCGAGTTTTAGATATAAGCACGAGTCTAAGATTAGTATGGCCAGATTTTCCAAGTTTTTTCATGTATTTGAGGATCTCGGAGGTTGGATCCTCATACTTGTTGGCATAAGTGCCAAACATGGGGTACTTCAAGAAAAATGAAGGACTGGGAATATATACTTACACTCGACAGTCCAACACATTTTTGGACATACCATCAAAGAACCCTCCAAACACATTAAATAATTTCTAATTTTTTTAATATACTCGTATTAAACAAATATATATCGGATACTCGTATTTAAATCCAAGTGGCATAACCAATAACAGCATTTACCTTTTCAGTTAAATCTAATGCACCACTAATAATGGTTGTCTCATCATGTGTTAGTTCACCACCCTTGCCAGCCTATTTAAGTACAAAAACAATGACAAGTTAGTGAAATTCAAATGAAACAAATATTATAGTCGTGTTTTCGGACTATCCATTTTTCTTGAAGAACCTATAAGTTATATCTGGTACTCATGTCCAACACAAATTGGACATGGGTACGAGATATTATCCTCCAAAGCTCTCTAAATACAAAGAATATGAATAGAATGATACTAAACTTGTTTTAAGCAAAACTATCAAGACTGATTCAACCCATTACCTCTTGGCTGTGGATTGAAACAAGCGCTTTTATCTGAGCTCGTCTAAACAAAACATCACTATGGCCAAGCACAGCATCCAGAATCTAAAAACCATGTCCATGAAAGCAATATGTAATTCAAGCAACCTCAAAAAAGAACAAAGCCCTACCCAATGGCACTTGATATTTACTTATCAACCATAACAATTCATGTATCCATCTCGTATTCATGTATTTTTCTCGTGTTATATTCGTGCAAAGCCTTTTATACTAATATAACTATCAACATGTTACTAATTTTGTGTTATATCAATTTTGGCATGGTTGTGCATTCTTGTCATGTTTTCAAGAAATATCATCCGTGCGCGCACACGCATGTGTGTATATGGGAATTTAAACATGACTAAATGGTATATTACCTTTCCAATAGGATAAGCAATTGGATAACAAATAATCATCAGAATACGCACAAGCCACACGAAATTTGCACCAACAGAGAGTCCATATCTTGAGCACACTGCTTGTGGAATAATCTGATTCACAAATCACAATGGGGATTAAATCAATAAATCTTGATCTGCATACTTAAGATATTTTACTTGGACACGTGCACAAGTAACGAATACGAGCATATGTAAGAAACAGACATGTCCAAGTTTTTCAAGCTTTTACAAAGGATTTATAACTCTTCATTTTTCTAAAAGCACCCACCTCTAGTATGTATCTGACACTCACATATGAATACGAATGACAGACTTAAGTACGAGAAAAATGAAGTAATAGAAAGAAGTAATACCTCTCCGAAGGCCAGAAACAAAAGTAACAGAGAGCAACACTGCAACAAAGGGGTGAAAAATTTTATCAAGGGATATAGGAAGGGCCTGCAAAAACACAAAATCCCAAAGAACAAGGAAAGATGTCTTTAGTGTTTTTTTAATAATGAATGAATCAATAATTTTAGTTAAGAACAAGAGATAAAATTTTCACCTCCATTGCACAAGCATTACAGAGAAGCAAAGTTACAAGAAGTTGATGCTGTTTTATAACAACCGGCAAGATAGCAGCTGCAGAGATATGAAAGAGACAGATCTTGAGAACTAAAAACTCGAAACACCGGGTGTAATCAAGGTCAATCCAAGCATGATTAAGTTTCACTTTTGAAAATTCGAACTTGATTCGAGATAAAGATTGAACTAGTAAAATTAACTTCATTAAACACGTTTACCTAATAAATCAAACACGAACTCAAGTTCAAATGGTAAAGTTACAATATTAGAACAGAAATTCGATTCATGCTCTCACGGTCAGTGACTCACCCTGCGGGCTGAGTTGTGTCGGGTCGTGACTTAAGTCAGTGGGAAGTGTAACCGTTGACTGAAAAAAAAAAAAAGAGAAAACACTTACAAGCTTGCTGCATCTCGACGATGGTGCCGCTTCTCTGCAGAATCTCGAGGTCAACGAGGCTGAGAGACATCAAGCCCAAGGTTAGACCGGACATGATACCGGCGAACATCACCAACAAGCACGACAATCCGGCGTAGACGAACCACTCGAATGAGCCGAAAGGGAGGTCTTCTGGACCGAATACTATGTTCTTCGACGGCGCCAACGACATCATCATGATCGTCGGAGCTAATGCGACGGCGTTTCGAAACATCATCGTCGTCTTTGGTTACAGTAGTGAGCTTGTTTTGACCTTTGAGGTTGGTGGGTCTTGATTTGGTTGGATTGTGTGTACCTGCGGGGGAAAAAGGGACAACCTTGTACATTTGTAAACAACAGAAAGCGAAGCGGTCGACCTCAACAATCTCAGTCTCACTGTTATAAAAAATATGTAAGTGTAGACTGTATTTCCACGTTTAGTTCGTCCACTTTTTTTTTTTTATTTTGAATATATGGTTTTATTTCAGTAAATAATTGGAAATGAATGTTATTTTAGTAATTAACATTGCAAATGTTATCTGTATATAAAAAAGACTTACTTTGATCCCCGTTTTACTAGAAATTATTACATAAACCTTTTTACCACCTAAAATATGATAATATATTTTTCATATCATATTTATATATAAATATCATCTAAATTATCCACTTTAATGTATTTGATTTAAAAATAAATAAAAAAATATCACCAATGATTTTTTATATTGTCTTCCTCTTTATTGTTTATTTTTTAATTAATTTTTTCTAATTTCTAACCCTAAATCATAAAACTTAAACCCTAACCCTAACCCTTAAACATTAACCCTAAACCCTAACCCTAAACCTTAAACCTAAACCACATAAACCTTAAACCTTAAACCTAAACCACATAAACCCTAAATCACACAAACCTAAACAACTAATCCTTAACCCTAAACCCTAAACTCTAAATCTTAAACCCCAAATCTATATAAAAATTAATTAAGAAACTTTTAAAGAAAGATGAAACGAGAAATCTTTGATAATATATTTTTTTAAATCAAAAACATTAAATTAGATGATTTGGCCAATACTTATGTATAAATTTAATATAAAAAAATATATTATATGTTTTAATTTAATTGGTTGAGACCATATCATAAATGGTAAAAAAAGTTCATGTAATAATTTTTTCGTATTACGGATTTAGTACCTAAAATAAACATTTTTTTATCTCTTCAAATTTTTTCGCCTTTCATAACGAATTTTCAATATGAAACCAATGGCATTGCCCAACAAGTTTGTGGCAGGGTGGATTCTGGTGGCGGCAACAGTGTGGTCGGCGGAGGCGGATCCCGATTTCAACGCGTGTTTTGAAGTTTGTCATCAGAAATGCACGAATAATGGCCACGGCAATGCCTATTGTGAGTTGAAGTGCGATGCTGAATGCGGCGTCAGAGAGGCTGCCTCAAAGTTCACTATCGCCATTTAGTTATCACCGCCGCCTCTACTGGCGGAAGTCGTGTTCTTGTCTCCGTCACTTCGTACATTGTTAACAATAGTATTATTTTCTTAAATAGCAATGTTCCTAGAATTTTATATGTTTTGTTATATTGTATACAAATAGCCACTAAATTATTTAATAAAATATAAAATAATATTAGATTTTTAAAAGTTACGTAATAACATTAAATTTTAATTTTTATTATAAAATAGTAGTTGAAATGATAACTATTTAACTTTATTATAATATTGTAATTGAAATGATAACTATTTTTAATTGAATGACATCAATTTTTAAAAACATATTTAATCTTAACATTAATTGAGTGACATGATTTAGACATAATAATTAAAATTATTATTAAGATTATAATTATTATCGATATTTAATCGTATTAATTCAGATCGGTGAGGTGATTCCCCAATTAAATTTGTTTCAAGCTATGTATGTTAATAGGCAAACCTTCCGTTCAATAAATAGTGTACAACGATACTATACCAGTTATTAGTTGACATTTGGTCCCCTTTCTTTTTACATCATTCACAATTACCCCCTAAACTAATAAATAAAAGGATAGAGAAAAGCAAACATCAATAGTAAACACGCTGTGGTCTTATGAACCTCAAAAGAAGAAAAATGAACTCCTTTTCAACTATCTGCAGCCCTGAAAACAGTGAGCAACGAGAGGAAGAGATTGATGATGTCCAGATACAGAGACACCGCGGCCCAGATGTACTCATCATACGAGTATCGCTTGATCAAGTTGTCAGTGTCGTACACGATGTAACCGCAGAAAATGATCGATGCCAAGCACCCGTATATCATCACCGAGATTCTACCCAACGGGAACAGAATCTGTACGCATCCAGACCGAGATCAGTAACTTGAAGAGGATACAAAAGATATAGTAGTACAATATAAAACAGACGTAAACAAACTGGAAGAGATGGAAGTGTGTACCTGGATCAGAGCAAAAACCATGAGAACAAGGACTGCGCCGAACAAGAAAGGGCCGAGGAAGTTGAAATCATGGCCTCTCCTTGCGGCCCAGAAGGTGTAGAGGGTTAGAGCCACCACCACCACGGTCGTCAGGATCACCGACTCCAAAATAACTTTTCCTGATCACAAACCAAAACAATGTACATCCAATTTAGTTGCTTCACCCTCCTACAATTCATTAAAAGCATTCCAAATACAAGCATTTACTAGTTATACAGTAAGTTAAGCTTCATTTAAATGTATACCTTATTTAGACGAAGAATCATGGGTCAGCAAAAATTTGACTGACTTAAAATAGATAATTTATTTAATGATTTGATGTAAAAATACAATTAGCGTGGTAAGTAACATTATAAATATTCATGATTAAATTCAAAAAACACGAACAATTCGAACTGAGTCAACCCGGTTTGATGGAATACTAAGCTCTATGCACAATAAATATGAATCTAGAAAAGTCATTAAAAGAATGAAAAAAAGAATAGTAAGGTTTCTGGAATTTCCAATTGGAAGCATTATACATCTTAGAACGTAAGGATTAATGTCATCCACACACGTTAATTAACAAATCACGAATTTAATCTAAGATTTAACCATACTTATTCATTCTTCATCAGTTTCTATAAAACAGAAACAGAGTCGAGAATCCAAATCTTACCACTAGTAAAAGCGCACGTCAATCCAACCGCGAAAGCTAAAGAAAGCGTGAAAACTCCGAGCAAAAGATAGTTCACGGGATGTCTCTGGTAATAGTAATACAATGGACACAAAGCTGCGAAATCACAAAGAAACCGATTCAGTTTTCCAGTAAACCGAAAAATCCACCAATCGCAATCCTCAAAAACGAAAAAGAAACGCACTAATGAAAGGCGTGATGATGAGGACAATGTAAAGTGCCAAGCCAGCTCCCGAGCCGACGAAGAAATGAGAGATCGGACGGACAGTGACCACGGTGGCAGCCACCGCGATCGTAGCCAACAACTGAATGGCAATGATGGAGTATATCTTGCGGATGAAAGCCCACCTCATCTCCGGGGATTCTAACATCATCGGATACAGAGGTCTTCCTCCGGCCTGAGCCTCCGCATCGTTTTTCCCGTACGGCTGAGACCACATCATGTTCGAGTAGAGATTGAAGAAACGAGGGAATGGCAACTGATGAATTTAATCTAAGGTTTTGTTTGTCCGTTGAAGAGGAAAGGAGGGGATTTAGGGGATGTTATAAAATGGCGGTTTTCTTTTTGTTGGGGGAGAAAGTTCAGGATGGATCTCGTAAGTGCACGTGGCAACAGTGAAGTCTACACGTGGAATAATTCTTATGGATAAAAACATCAGTCCCTAGAATTAATAATTTTTCTCAATTTAATCCTTAAAATACAGTATATGCTTTTCACTTTCATTTACAAAAAGGTCCTTTTCAAATTAAAAAAAAATACACTTATCATACACATATGCCAACCAATTATAAATTCAAATTTAGAGATCCAGACAAGGACTAAATTAAAATAATTTGTAAGTTGAGGGACTAAATAATGCTTTTTTCATTTTTCTTTTCAAAACAAAAAGACAATAGCGCGGATGGTTCAGAAATATTCCAGAGTCCCGAGTGGAAGAAAATTGATTCTGCCTTTTTTGTTTTCCTTTATTGCTAAGGAAAAATAAATTCCACAATTCGTTAAGAAAGAGAAAGAAAGGAAATTCCACTATTGCCATATGTGTATGATAAGTGTTTTTTAATTTGAAATGGATATTTTCGTAAATGAAAGTAAAAAACAGTATTTTTTTTGTAAATGAAAGTGAAAAGCATAATTGTTTTGAAAATGGTTTCTTCTAAGTAAATTCCAATTTTGATTCTTTTCTTTAAAGGAGTTTTCCAGAAATGATGGTTAAGGATTTTCTAGAGGAGGTGAGAATTAGGTTCTGTTTAGCTATAGGACCAGCGACCGGATCAGATATTTATATTTCGATTAATCAGATCAGAAGCTACAGAAATCCATTACGAATATACAAACATGTTTGGTCTTAATCCAATAAGCTCAAGCAATATACTTACCGAATTCAACCGAATTTTGAATCCCAAATTTCGAATTGAACTAGATTCGACTCGGCTGGATTAAACTCATATTTGGTTTTTGGAGAGTATGATACAAGAAACAAACTGGGATCTGACTGCTCGAGTGCCATTTCCCTTGTATTAGAGTACAACAACTAATTGGCATTAAGCTAGAGAGATCGGAATCAAATGTAAAGTTAGAGCAAGCCCCCTGCAATGAATCCGGGATCCGACGGATCGAGTACCATTTCCCTTGTTGTCTGTGTAACAACTGCCGGTTAAGTGTTCAAACTGGCCTGATCCGAGTAACATAGGATTTTCATGTTCCAAACATAGAATGCTTGTGTCAAAATATGAGTTCCGATGATGGATTCTCTTGGCCTTGTTAGATATATTACACGGTTGTTAGTGTTGATTCTGAACAGTTTATTTGTTTGTTCTTTTAGAGCCTTATCGGATTCGACATCCAATTCCGAGCCTGCGGGGTCGAAGGTTTCCTGCGGTACATAGCTTGCTTAACGATGGTGAAGAAGGGTGTGTCGGAAACAGGTATGAGCTTCACAAACCAAGCTATAGGCCATGAAAATGCTGCAAGTAAGATACAAACTCCCCATTGCCATAGTGTCAACTTCTCTGTATCTGCAAACTTCTTCAGAAACTCCACCATAACCACCTGAAGAACCATGGTTACTACGATAATTCCGAGAAATAATCGGTTTTTAAGTATGCCGTCGAAAACATTTTGTTTCTCCAACTTCCTTGAGTTGAACTCGTTAAAAACTTGGCATAGGACGAAAGTATTGAATATAAGCGTGTCCTTTACCCTCTCGTGCACATTGAATATCGATTCACCCCTGAATTGTAAGATCAAGAGGATAGCTATCTGGTATAAGGATTGAGCTAAGAGATTTCTCCACATGATATTTGTAATCAGGGGTTCGGTACGACCGACCGGTGGCTTCTGCATGAGGTCATTGGTCGGCCTATCTGTTGCAAGGGCGAGAGCACCTAAGGTATCCATGATGAGGTTCACCCATAGAAGTTGAACAGCAGTCAAGGGAACCTCACCGGCTGAAACTGCTGCAATGAAGTTGATTACGAGAGCGGCGACGTTCACGGTAAGTTGAAACTGAATGAACTTTTGTATGTTATTGTAAACACATCTCCCCCACCTTAGAACTGTGGCAACCGAGCTGAAGTTGTCGTCCAATATGACAATGTCCGAGCTCTCCTTAGCCACCTCAGTGCCTTGAATCCCCATTGAAAGTCCGATATCGGCTTCTTTTAGTGCAGGAGCATCATTCGTGCCATCCCCCGTGACCGCAACAACATTACCTTTCTGTTTCAAGCATTGTACCATGAAAAGTTTGTCGATTGGAGAGGACCTTGCCATCACCCTGATCTTGTCTACCTTCTCTATTCTCTCCTCGGGTGTGTAATTCCGAAACTCGACACCTTCTACAACTTCTCCGCTTCCTTCCTGGTAATCCGGTCCTAGAATTCCACATTCTGTAGCTATTGCCTTTGCTGTGAAAACATTGTCCCCGGTAATCATTTTGATGTGCACCCCTGCAGCTTGACAAGCTTCCACGGCTTTCTTGACCCCTGGTCGACACGGATCCTTTAAACCGACTATCCCGAGCAAGGCTAAACCGTCTTCTTTTATTCTTTGATGTGTCGTTCCGCTCTGATCATCATAATCTTCCGCTTCTTTTGAAACTTGCTTATGAGCAAAAGCAATGCACCGTAGACTACTGGCTGCCATGCTTTGGATTACAGTTTCGATTCTGCCCCTTTCGGCTTCGTTCATGGACCGTAGGATCCCGTCACTCCCATAATATTGTGAACACATGGCTACAACCATCTCTGCAGCTCCTTTCCAGTGTATATGAATTGTTTCATCGACCTTTCTCCGAATCGAAACACCACTACGCTTTTTCTCCGAATTGAAGGTTTCAACATGGAGAATGCTGTATTGTTGCTTCAACTTCTCCATATCCATGCTTAAGCCTAAAACAGACCAAGACAGAATTGCCTTCTCGGTTGGACTGCCCGAAAACTCAGGAAGGCCTCCTGAGATCGATTTGCAGACGCTACCGCTTGTGTTCCAACCAACTCCTTGGTGCAACAACTCAAGAACATTGGGAGCAATGTTTTTGGCAAGATCTTCCTCAATGGACTCTTGGCCGAGCCAAAATTGGGTGACTTTCATCTGATTCAATGTCAATGTGCCGGTTTTGTCGGTACAAATGACTGTAGCCGAACCCATTGTTTCACAAGCTGAAAGTTTCCGGACCATTGCTTGATCGGCCATCATTCGCTTCATCGAGTAAGCAAGTGTAAGCGTGACAGCCAATGGTAGACCTTCTGGGATCGCTACCACCACGATTGTTACTGCAGCAGCAACGATGCGAACAACCGCATTCAAGACATCGTTCACATCGGTCCTGCTACCACGGTACTCTGTCTGGCCATAGTCATCTTTGGTATTTCCAGTGAAATAACGAATTAACAAGACTACAAGGACTAGAAAGGCAACTGCAAGACCAACCTTTCCGATCGATGAGGTCAATTTGTCGAGTCGAGCTTGCAGTGGTGTCCTTTCGTTCTTATCACCGGTTATCGAACTCATCATTTCGCCCCACGCCGTGTCCATTCCGACCGATGCTACAAGCATTTGAGCATATCCATCGACTACCTTAGAACCTGAAAACAGGAAAGGGTTCCTGCAGGCATCTACTTCCACATGATCACTCTCTCCCGTCATGCTTGATTCGTCCACCTGCAGCGAATATCCACCCAAGAACAATCCGTCTGCCGGAATTTGATCTCCGATTTTCAAGAACACAACATCTCCGACAACGAGATCGAATATAGATACTTGTTGCCTACGACCACTTCGAACAACTTCAACTTTGATATTGTTACTTATTTTCGACAATTTGTCAAATTGAGTCTCCTGTCTGAAGTTACTGAGTGCAGAGACCACGACGACGAGAAAAACGGCAACGAAAATACTCCCGCCTTCATACCAACCTTCTCCGGCGCCGTGTTCCCTGATGCCGAAACCGAGAGACAGAGCAGCACATACGAGGAGAATAAGAATCGTGGTGTCCTTAAAAGCTTCAAGGACGAAGTACAACAACCCTTTCGGAGGTGGCTTATGGTACGAATTTCGACCGAACATATCTTGCCTTCGTCTAACTTCTTCTTCATCATCTCGGATTCCATTCTCCGGATTCGTACAAAGTTCGGCAACAACGTTACCGACCCCTCCAATCCGAACAAGAGAATCCAAGTCCTTGTCTTTAACAACCTTCACCAGTCGTTTTCTGTCGATTTTCGGTTCGGTATCAAGTGCAACATAATGATCGGACGAGAGTTGACTAGCAGCCCTTTTAAGGGAAAGCATAGCCCGAACAGAATATATCGTGGCATAAGCAATGCGCCAACGCCGCTGAGCTACGGTGAAGCCGGCAGTGGACGTGGTGGTGACGTTGAGGAGCAAAGTGCTGCAATCGTAGAGCTTAAAGCCATCACTGCTCGACATGGTTACTACACAAATTGGATTGCAGTTTCTCTTTCAAGCAAAGAGAAACGTAGCCTAATTTATAAAAGAAAATGTATTGTAATTCCCTGGTCAACAAACCGCCATTAAAGTGGTCTAAGCCACAACCAATCTCTAAACAAGTTATTCAACTGGTATACATATATCTACATATATTATATATAATATATATACGTAATTACGTACGCAAATATTCTTTTCTCGAGCGTCTCTGTCATGGGGCAGTGGCTTCTGCTAATCGGCTTAGACTTGTCGAAGGATTGTTTGTTTAGGTCTAAACGTTCGAGTAAAGCGGGTAGAGACAGATTGCGGCAAAGAAAATGAAAATCATTTCTTTTATCCGAAGTCGACTTTTATTTCACTAAAATAATATATAATAGGGGAAATTACATCAACACTCACTGAATTATAACTTATTTTTATAAAAAAATTAAATTTAATTTAATTCAAATTACATTAAACTATTTAAATTTTTGTTTAAATTTAATTATAAATATCTTGTGCTTGTTTGTATTAATTGATTTTAATTTATACGATTTTTATAACTAAATGTTATATATATTTTTTCATATACAGTATATATATATATATCAAGTAAAATTGAAGAATTTAACTCAAACTTAAAATATTTATAATATATTCTCAGCCAATTTAGATAAATAATGGAGTTCGAGGAAAAATGAGAAAAAATTTGTACGTTTAAAAAAATATTTTAAAAAAATAAGTCAAAAGTAACAGTGTTCTTTGAATCTCGTCACCTGCAATTGATTTCAGTTTAATCTAACGGTCAATATGAATCTTGTCACGTACAAATGACAAGGTCCAAAAGATATTATTCATTTTAATTTATTTTTTTAAAAATATCTCAAATTTACCTATTTTCTTAAATATAATCCTAAAATATCATTATTCTCTTAAATTTTCCTACATTCTCATTTAAAATTTAAAATAATACATTTTCCCCATCTGTTTGTCATTTGGTTTTATCTTAAGAGAAAAAAAAACTATAATAAAATTCTGTACCCAAAGTCGTGTGAAAAGTTACTTTCGCTGTATAATTTGTACTGGGAAAATTGATGATTACTTTAGCCGAAATTCCAGACATCTTCCCTCCTTTTGTTTTGTACAAAGAAAAAATAAACGGAATTTAGATTATTTTATCAATAAAATATATACTTATATTTAAAGAATTAAAAATACATAAATACATATTATTTTATAGTAATTGTTTTTAGACAATTTAAAAAACAAAAGAAACGTGAATTAATCTTTTGTTAGTTGTTGTATTAAGAAAATTGAACTTCTAATTAGATTCAAAAGTTTCGACATTTTTCATGTCAATATTTTTAATTATAGTTTTTAATTTATTAATTGATTGTTTTAATTTAAATATCGCAGACGTTCATTTTGAAAGAATTTTCATCGATTTATTTCAATTCATTTACAACACGTCAAAACTATGAATTAAATTCTCAATATTGCTTAAAGAATTTAATCTTTTATTTTATTATATCAATAAAAGATAATTCTAATTTTTTATAAGAAAACTTGAACATAGGTTAATTTTTTAAGTTCATGCGTTAGATTAAATAGCTATAATTAGACTCTAAAATAAGATTTAATAGCTAAAAAGATATTTAAACCAAATTTAGCTTTAAATAAATATCTAAAATCTTACTTTAACTATTTTAAGGGTCTAACTATTAAATATTACTATTACTTTTTTAAACATTTTTTATTGTTTTTAATCTGATTTATTTTTAATTTAATTTTTTAAAAATTTAAATTTTCAAAAATTCACAAAATAACTTTATAAATTTAAAATCTCTAAGTTTTCTCAGTCGATTTGATTGTTGATAAATGTATCGATCAATTTTTTAATATCAAAGAAAACCAAAATTACAAAAAAAAAAATTGATCAGTATATATATATTATCAACCATTTAACGATAGGTGATTAAAAAAATGTTTATTGTGATCTGACGAGAGTGGTAGACGCCTCTGATGAGATAATAAACAATGAAAAATGATGTTAATTTAAAGATTTTTGATATTGGGTTGAAAATTTAAAATCAATTTAAAAAATTTGAAAATTATTATTTAAAAATAAATTTTAAAAAATAAAAATACGATTGATGTAGAATTTAAGCAACTACTTAACTAAAAAATAACTCTAAGTGTACGTGAAACGCGTCTCTCCCGCGGAGCTGACTCGTCAAAGTCTTTAGTTATGCGAATGTTCGCTACTTATTTATTAACACTACAAACGTTGGATTTATTTAAGGATGTCGGCCGTAAAGAGATGAATCAAAGAAAGGTTTTAATCTGATCAAAATTAATAATTTTGTTTATTAAAATTTAAAAAATTAATAATCAAATATAAACATATGTTAATCAACTACCATATATCTAATTTATATTTAAAAATATATTTATTTGTGCATTTTTGTTGAAAAAAATTTCTAAAACAACAATACAATTATTACAAATGAAATGGTCATAAATTTAAAATTTTTAAAAAAATTGTGAATTTTATAAAAAAATTGAAAATTCAAGTTATTTTGGTTCCATTTAAACAAGTCTTAATTTCGAGACGTTATGTATGTAAAAACTCCTTATTGGGATACTCATCTACCAAAGTTAGATGTATAATTCGGATCGATCCGGAATAGTCACGCCAAAATTTTAAAAACTAAAAAAACAATAAAAAATAAAAAATTAAATAAATATTATTAAAAAATTATTTTATTTAAGATATTATTACCTTAGATTGATTGATTTTTGGTATCATTTACAGATTTTCAATCAAATCTGAATGTCATTATTACAATGGGCGAGACAGCAAGTTCAAAGGAAGTTTCGTCGAAAATTCTAGGGTATTTTGAAATTATTATATAATTAAATTGATGACATAAAAAAGTGGTGAATTATCATGGCTGATGTAGAAAAAATCATAAAATTATATTTATATTTTTTCATACATACAAAATATTAAGAAAATAAAATAAAAAATTAGAAAAATAATATACCTATTGATAAGACCGAAGAAAATAAAATGAGACTTAAAATGAAACTTAACGACCGACAATAATAAAGGAGGGAGCAATAAATTATAATTTTAATTACTATTTTCAAAATATTTGTATATTTAATCTGAATAATCTCAAATTTAATTATATTAAATTAATTTTTTTATTAATATCTTAAGATAAATTAGTATCAACCACCTTAAATTTAATTATGATCTAAGTTCATATTATATTTTTAATAATATTTTATAATAATATGTTATAAGATATGTTAAGACGGAAAGAAACGATATAAAGTTACGAGAAAGAATTATGCAGGTACAAAGATAAATATACGACTTCTCATTACTAACAATAAATTTAATTTTTATCTTTTTCGACTCACGATTCATAAAATTTATAATCATTTTTGTTCGATTGAATGCAAAGTGGATCAAATTCCCGTAAAACCTGTCCCATTAATATATGTAATATATATAATAAGGTTGAATTGAGAGTTTCAATTTAAACTTAAAAATTTATTGATTATTAAAAATTTTAAATTGTTTAAATTTTTATTTATAATTTAAGATTTATATAAAACTTTTTAAGTTAATTTTATAAAATTATAAATTAAATTAAAATAAATAAATATTTTAATATCAAATTAAATTGTGTGTTTATATACCTATAATAATTCTCTTTATTGTTTCAATCACGCTAGTGTTGGCTCTTCTTCTGAACATGTCAACCAAGGCATAGCATTAGCAGAGGCAAAGTGCGATTGGTACTAAGAATTGGCACTTCATTTAGGTAAGAAAATTCCTACATCTCATTTAAGATATATTGTGGATTGAATTTTAATTTGGATAATATCGTAATTGATGTAATAAGTACGTAATATTAAATATATTTTAAATTTATTTATAAGTGGATATTTTTTTGATAAACAAGACATAGAGATATAAAAAATCGTATTTAAATATATTTAAGTTTAATTATAAGATACATATTTAAATTATATTTTTTAATAGGTACATAAAATATATTTTTGATTGAAATACATGTTTAACATAGTTTTTGATTAAAACAGAGCTTAAAGTTTTATTTTTGATAAAACAAGTCAAAAATAAAATTTTAGACATTTATTTTAACGTCTTTTTAAAAAATCTTTATTCTAATCATAATTCTACTTAAATGCAGGAAAGATAAAAAGAATTAAATTAAAAAATATTTTTAATAAATTTAAAATCGATAACTTGAAAAAAACGAAAAAATAACAATAAATATAATTTAATTAAATATATTTATTCGTATCAAACAAATATTCTAGAATCTAGACATTTGAATAGTTTGTATTATGCCGGTATTGTTTCACCCTATCGTTTTTAATTTATTATCGAATATTATATAGTGTTACTGTTAGCATGTAATTCTGACTCTTATTGCCGGTCAAGAAAGGGAACAAATTTTTTAGTTACATGTGATGTGATATGGCTTTTTTCATGAGATTATTTAAATATAAAAATATTAATAAGTTAAAATTTAAACGAGAACATAATAATATTTTAAAATATATGGCTATATCAAACGTTAAATTATATTTAAATTCTTTTTGAGTAGAATAAAATTAAATGATATAGATTTTTATTTAAGTTTAATTATAATTTTTTAATACCACGATGTTCATAAATACTTTTATAATTATATAAAATGTACACATATTTTTTCAAATATTAAAATTATGAACAAAATTTATAATATTGTTTAATAACAAATATCATCTAAAATTAAAATATTAATAAAAAGTATAAAAGAAATAAAAAAATGAAAAAAGAATTTGTAATGAATTACAATAAAAATATAAAATAAAATATAAAATTATGACTCGATTGCAAAAAAAATATTCATTTATATTTATTCGAATCTTATTTTATAATTCAAACATTTCGATTCGCTTTCGTAAAAGATTATAGCAGCGAAAACATGGACATCAGTCATTTCGTACAAAGCAATTTGAGTGATCTCGTAAGCTGAAGTTGCATGGAAAATTCTAGTCTATGATTAGTTGATCTCAACAAATTCAACAAGAAAATACCTCCACAGAAGCCTGGAAGAACCCAAGCTCTGCATTATTCGACACGGCACCGGCATGTTAATATTAGCAGGCATCGAGGTCTCGACATGGGGGAGGTTTTGGATCAGTTAGCAACGTGGTATTTCCGCCTTCCGGTCCGCACTTGATACGTTTAGGATTTTGAGTGCCGTGCTGAAATACGGGAGAAAAATCTAAACTTGTATTAATGGCATCACCATAGAAGCAAAAACCGATAAATTCCGGTTACAGAAACGAGTTTGCACTTACCGGTGGCTTCTCTCCTTTTCTTAGCATCTCAACGATCTCAACAACTCCTTTTGGAGTAACATCTTCCTGCATTAGTAAACATGAAAGGTTGGTGTTAAACCATGTTTAGTTCTGTTAATTCATGCAACCATAGCTAAAAGGTGTGGCAGCCAATAGGTTTGGGGTTCAACATCCGAGCCTCTTTCCCCAAATAAAGAAAGTTGTCAGGAATTCTCACATAGTAATTGTACGTATATCCCTCGGATCCATCGGAGTAATCGGCAACAGTGATCATAGGAGCATTTACACAGCATCCCTGCAGGAAATTAATTAGTAACATGTCAAATTTGCCAGCATAGAACAGACTTTGAGCTCGTAATTGTATTTTTTCTCGACATAAGCCATAACAGTGAGGACAAGTAGGAATAATAAGGTAAGCCAAGCAAAAAAATAGCCTACAGGTTATGGCAAACAGGTTTCATGCATTCCGACTACTGAGCTACACAACAAAATTTCCGGTATTGTCGGAAGAAATCCTTTTCATGCATTTGTTCTCCAGAGATCCTCCGGGAACACTCACCATAAAATATGATTACTGACATTCCTACCACATACCATAAAAATGAAGCTAAAAGTAAAGGTAAAGACTTACCATGCATTCCATTTCTCCAACAGAGAATAAACCATCACTCGTTACCTCTGAACAACAATACAATAGGTACTCAACTCAATATTCAATGTCATCTAAAATGTCCAACTCTGACATGAGTTTTGCGACGGGTCTAATTATAAGTATGAATAATTACAAAACTTACCATTGCGCTTAACCCCCAAGTGATTCAACAAGGCTTCTTCAATTTCTCGTGAACCGCGAATCATACAAGGTGTCGTGCCACAAACCAATAGATGGTATTTCCCAACCTGAGAACAACTGAAAGAAGTTTAGGTACTGTAACTTTGCCCATTGATAGTTCCATAAAGAGGCTTCAAGGTATCAAATAAAGATATAATTCTGACCTTTGACCGATTGAACATTGAATAAAATGTCGCAACCTCATATACACGAATAGGAGCAACTTCTATAACCTTCGCAACCTGCACAATCCATCACATGTTTGATTCAGAATAAAATTCATGTGACTTAACCATTACCCATGTTTCATTTCAAACAAAAATTTAATAACTGAGCAATGCATAATTATCCACAAATATCACTCTTTCACAATTTCAGATAAAGGAAAACTAGCTAATGGAAGGACAATACTGAAACGACACAATTATGTATTTCAGTCTAACAATGGAATTAAACCCCAGCTCAAACAATTCTCTAGATGTAATTATCTTGATTTGTACTCCTAAAATTGTATCAACTTTGCCTTTCCTTAGAGGCCCTATACATTCATCTTGAATCTTCAGTCACATCACATCATATATTAACAAAAGATCAAGTACTATAGTCCAGTACTGCCATGCTTAAGAATTCTCCTTCTGCTTTGACCGGTGCAGTAAAAATGGAGTGCAATATGGTAAAGTTGTAGGACAATCTTAAGCAACTTCCTGGCCGGGTTAACACTAGTAATCCTTTTTTCTGGATATTAGTATCAGGTCAGCAGTCAGCTGTATCAAATTTTTGACCGATTTGCTCAAATTTACCAGCAATATATGACATGCATAAATGATACTAAATATGGGAAAAAGGAGAACTTAAAAAGACATTAGCGATTAATCAGAAAATAACATATAGGTTAAAACCATACATATGTCATGAAGTACAAGGTTGAGAAGCATTTTGGCTTAAAAACACTGTATTTATTGCAAACCAGAAACCAAAAACATTTAATATTAAGCCCAAAAAGCACCAGACTTCACCTCAAAAGGTGGATAGTATTCAAGTCCAAAAGAATCATAGGTCTAATTCTTCACAATAACCAAATATGAACGGCTTTCTAAAAATCTGGAGTATGCATACTGTAGAGTATTAATGCAAGCAATCGAATTTATTTAATACTATTCATGCCACATACTGCGTTCATTGCTGAAACAGGAAGCCATCCTCCATGTTGCTGCTGAGCAAGATCTAGCAAAGGAATAACTGCAGATTGCTTGTAGTTGGATGGATAATGAGACAATATCTCCTTGACCTGCATAAAAAGTTTGGATTAAGACCATAATCAAATTTGGATTTTAAAAATATTACAAATTACCAAGCCACTTAAAATACCAAAGGTAAATCTAAATCTGATTCAACTTCCACACAATTAAAAAAAGAGGGATTGATGTAACAAGAAGAGAAAACATATGCATTCTACTCTCATAGAATTCTTCAAACCTATGATACTCGGAGTCGGTGTGAATGTCAGATACAGTGATGCTCAATTGTTTTCTAATGTCTTCCTATGCATTCAAGAGATCCTTGGAAGTCAATATCTTTATTCCCATGTCCGCATAGATATTGGAAACAATTATATGACAAGGATGCTTCATCGAAAATGAAAAAAAAAAGTAGTAACTAGTAACATAGCTTAGAACAAGGGAATCTTCAAGTTCATATAAGTAATGGAAGTAAATTAACAGCCTTTATTTCAATATCTTACACTTAATGGATTTCACAAGAACGCCTCAAATATAACCCAGCCTAGTAATACCTTCAAAGTCATAAGCTTTTCAATCAACAATGATGGATAAAATATAACCCATAACTCCAATTGCAAGCATCTGAATTTGAACTAACCTTCGATTTGTTCACCTCGGAAAATTCCCATGGAAGGTCAGGATTGTTATCTGGGGTATCAAGATGCTGCGGGGAAAAGGAAACCTCAAATTCATTCAATCAGTTATCACTTTTTTTCTAGTGAGTGAAAATTTGGCATTATAATGAGCAAAGATTGTAACTTACATAGTTCAAGGCAGTGGAGAAAGATCGATACGCCTGCGGAAGAGAGAAATAAGATCAAGGAGGTGTTTGGATGAGCAGAAAATGACGGAAATGAAATAAAGGGGAATGCTTACCTGGGAAGGTTGGCGGAAAACTTGACGTATCTCGAGAAAACGCTGTGACGCGAGCCGAGCAAGCATTTTCGAGAGGATATTCCGAGACCCAAACTCACAGCAAATATTTGACCCAAGTGAACAAATGGCAGAGAGCCGTGGGGAAGACGATGAAATAAATTACTACAAGTTTTTGTCTTGATAACATTTATGCTCTGGGCGTGTTTGCGGCGCGTGGTTGGGCCTATGATTCAAACCAAATCGATTGGGCCTATAATATCATCGTTCAGTACTATTTGGATTTATTAAAATATTTAAATATATAAATAAATATCGAGTTTGAATACTTCAATCTATTTAGTTAAAGAAATGATTTTTTTATATATAAATACGTATATTTTATTTATTATCAAATAATTTAAATTAAATTTTATAAAGGTACATGTATTCTAAATTAAATTATATAAAAAATAAAAATATGTTAAAAAACTTCCGGTCTCTTAAAAGAAGAAATTTTAAGAACAATTCAATCTAAATTTTTATTTTAGAATATAAGTAATCATCACTTATATTTTGGATTCTAAGCCTATTTTTACGGTACAGATAAGAGAATGACATGCGCAGGTGACGTCCTCTCTAAATCGCTATGTATATTGCCTCCTTCCCAAATTTATATTTTAAGGTTTTCGCTAGATATATAAATTATATAGAGTTTTTATTTCAAAAGATAAGATGTTTAAAATTTATTTTATAATATAAGTCAAAAGTTATAAAGCATCACTTATATAGGTTCTCCTAGATGCATTGTAGCTTTTGACTTATATTTTAAAATAAATTTTAAACACTTTATCTTTTGAAATAAATACTCTATATAACCTATATATCTAGGGGAAATCTTAAAATCTGTCAGAATTCAACTCGATAATAACATCTATATACTCAACTAATTTTATATTGCCCATATATATTATTATTAATGTATTTTATTTAGTTTAACAGATTATAAAAGATCTTATTTATAATATCTTCGAATCAAATATTATATTTAAATCTTCAAACTTAGCCTATCGGCTATTATCATAAAAAATTTACTTAACGAAACCAAATAACATACATTTCCATTAAATTCGTTGAGTTCGTAAATGGTTGAATTAATAAAGTATTTTAAAATATTTAATTATCGATCTAAGTTAAAATAAATACTTAAAATATTTAATTTATACAATTTAGAAGCCTTGAATGTAGAAAGAGAGTAGTTTATACATTTAAAACAAATGTTCATTTAATTAATAATACAAAAAATTAACTTTTCGCATAGTTTTAATAAGAAAAAGAGAATCTTATTTGTCACGACCATTAAAAAAACGAAACGCATGGAAAATAGCCTGGCGAGTGAATTTTGTAAAAATCGACTTAATTGCTTTTAATTATGAAAAAAATCAAATTTTATTGAAAACATTTGAATTTTAAAATTAATTTGGAGTCGCCACCGGCCACTTTGGTAGGCCAGACACCATAAAATAAACCAGAGATTCATTTTAAAAATATTTGGGTTCGGGAGTCGGTTACGCGTAAGGACGATCCTTACGAGCGCCCGAAAATCGTTACCTTTTAATTACACGTGGCATTTCGGTATTTCGAATAATAATATTAATTTAATCCGTTATTGGCAAATAAATATCGTTCGAATAAGAATATCCTTTTGGATAAGAAAATACATTTCTTTTAAATACGAGCTTAATAAGACGTACTCTAGATAGGAAACCTTAACTCGTATTTAAAGAAATATAAGTTCTGCTCCAAAAGGTTTTTAAAATGTATGATCGATTATTATCTTGTCGATTTTAAGTTCTACCCTAAAAGGCTCCATCAATTTAAATATTTAATTCCTATTAAATTATTAATTTCACCAAGTGTATTATGATAACATCCGAATGCACGGACACTACCATCTCGACACCAAACAAAATTAATAATTCTATTGGTGCTACTAATCTTTACCTAATTAATTTTATTAAATTCTAACCTTAAATTATTTATCATTTTCTACGTTTCGATGACGCGCCGAATACGATACCGAAGTACACTCTTGGCCAACATAATGTCATTTCATAATACTGACCACTTAGTATATTCAAGGTATAAGATTAGAACGTCATCGTTACTAAATTATCTCTCTATTTAATTAATTATTTAATTAAAGTGACTAACCCTAAAAAGGCTCTAATTTAATTGACTAAGTGTAAATTAAATGTCATCCTAACAATTATTTTATAAGCCTTTAAAAATATGCAAACATACAAATATTATCTAAAAACATACAAGTAAATTAAATAAATAAAAAAATAATAATTAAAGATAAAGGGACTAAATTAAATTTTATTTCAAACATGGGAGATCAATTACGAAATATACCGAGATATGACGCTTGAGAGTGTTGATCTTGTTGAGAACGACTGGATCTTCTTCTACCTTGGATCGAATCTCGCCAATGGACTTCACTGCTATATGCCTTCAATCACTTTTTCATTCGGCATTGAGATGAGATTCTGGTCCCATGCCGACTTCAGAACTTCCCAATTGCCTTTTGTTTCAACCTCTCTGGTGCCGTGAATTGAAAATCATAAAAGAAATGAAAATGCCATCATTGCCTCATCATTTCCTCACCATTATCCCTTTAATCATTGCCTTCATAATGACCACCATCATGGCTATTATCATCACTCTAATCATTGTTTCAATAATGACCACCCTTCAATAATGATAACCATCATGCCATCATTATTGTAGCGACCCTTTTAAAAATTAAAGAATTAATATCAAGTATAAATGATAAAAATGGGGGTCACTAGTTTGAAAATTAGGAACTAGGCTAAAAAAATGAAATTTTAAAATTTAGGGTTTAAAATTTGGAAATTAGGGTTTGAAAGACCTAAAAAGGAAATTGAGAATTTTATTAAAAATTAGGGATTTGAAAAATGTTGGGAATGTTTGAAAAAGATTAAAAACGTTGGAGTCGCCACCGGTCACTTTTGGTAGACCGGACACCGGGAAACCAGAGATTCGAAATGATTTAGGTTCGAGAGTCGGTTACGGTTAAAAACAGGTTTAGAGTTTAAAACCGCCCAAAATTGGCACCTTTACAAATTATCGTTTAATTAATTTTGAATTTTCTGGATTAAAGTGACATTTAAATTAACATTTGTTTAAAGATTTGAATCAATTTTATTTTTACCGTGTCTTTATTCGGAGGCAACGCATACACCGTGACCATTGCATTGGAACACGGGCCCGTTACGAACGAATAAAGATATTTAAAATTAAATTCATTAATTAATAAGTATGAAGTATGATTCTTTTTTGAGCAAAAAAGAGAGGTAAACGAATATATACAAAATAAGTGCGACAAATATAAATACAAGGCATGACAAATATAACAATTAATCTAAATGTAA
Source organism: Abelmoschus esculentus (assembly GCA_035048815.1). Taxonomy (NCBI): domain Eukaryota; kingdom Viridiplantae; phylum Streptophyta; class Magnoliopsida; order Malvales; family Malvaceae; genus Abelmoschus; species Abelmoschus esculentus. The sequence continues at coordinate 9,658,056 of JAUCBN010000007.1, read as the reverse complement.
AGCGAAAATATATATAATTAAATACACATGTGAACAATAAAAAGGAGTGCACAAATAGAACATGTACGACATAGGTGATAAAAACATAAACAAATAAATATAGCAATAAAAAAGGCATAATGAAAATGCATACAAAAACCCAAATAAAATGTACTAAATCAAATGGATATAACATTAACCAAAATAAGTGCATAAATAAACAACATAGTAACATGTTACACTAATACAAAAGCATATGAATGCAACAATGACTAACTATTATCATAAAAAATAAAAGCAACAAAATGAATAGAAGAAATACAATGCAGAATAAATAAAATAAAGTGAAGATTATATTAAATAATCAAATAAATAAATAAAACTAAAAACTAAAAACTAAAAAAGAAATAATAAAAAATTGAAAAAGGGCCAAATTAAAATTCGAAGCAAAGTTTTAGGGACTTAAAAGGCGATTTAACCCAGGGGGAGTGCTCAAAATTGGTACTTCGGAACACGGAGGGACCTTTTAAGAATAAAACCAATTTAACATGATGATTTAAATCCAATTAATGACTAAATTGAAAGCCTTTGAAAGTTCGGAGGACTCCATGTGTTAGAACCAAAACACGGAGGGATTTAAAAAAGTAAATAGACCAATTTTATTTTAAACTTGATATAAAACATAAACACATTCACAAATCTCCCCCTTTCATTATTTCAATCAAAGCTAGAAACCCGAAAACCCATATTTTTCTCTGTATTGTTCATCAGAGAATGATGAACATTCATGTTCTCCGCCCCAAAACCCAGAAAACCACCTTGGTTTCCAGATTTCGACCACCATTGACGGTGGCCGGCGAAGCCCACAATGCGAAAACCTTCCTTTCCGAAACCAAAATCGTAAAAAACTCTCCCTTTTTGTATTCCGAAAACTAGAACCACAAACATCTTTCCTTTCACAAACCGAAATGAAGAGAAAAGTTGAAAAACCGAAGGAGAAAAAAAACCTTGTGTTTGTTCGAAACAAAAGGATCCGATCCCTCTCCATTTTCCCTCACGACGGCTCACCACCGAAGGTTTGGTAACCTCTGTTTTTATCGCCGATGAAATGGAAAAGAATCATTGAAGGGTCGGGGTTCCCATTCGAAGGTAAACTCAACCCCTAAATTCGTTCTTTTTTATTTTTACTTGATGCATGCAATAAATGAAAAAAGATTCTACCTCTGAAACTTTTGTTATATTGATGATGGGAACCCTTTACATGGTTTTGGCCTTTAGCTTTTATAGCCGAACATTACACAGAGTATCAAAGAGGAAAATGAAAATTGTTATTTTTATTTTTGATAATATCTGTCCTTCTGCTAAAATCGTTCATTGTATACTGGAAAAAGTTGGCCGGACTGCTCTGATTTCTCTGACGCATTTGTTGAGCTATTATCCTTTGTATATTGCTATGACATTTGTTTTTTTTTTGTGTACGAAATCTGACTTCCTTTTTTGGCTTTTTTCGCATGTACGATTGGTCAGAATCGACGAACGACCGGCGGCGATCGGGCGGCGAAGAGGCGCTGGAAGGTGAAGAGATTATTCGGGCATCGAAAGGGCGCGCGTACGCTACACGCGAAGATCGAAGAGCCGTCCGAGTAATCAAAGAGCTGCGCGTGAGTGCTCTCCTCCTTGCCGCGTGTGCGCGTGATGACTCCAGAAGACTCTCCTGCTCGATCGTGGCAGTTGGATCTTAATCTGATCCAACGGTTCTCTGTTGGCTGCGCATAAGAAGACATGTTAGGGTTATTAGGCGTCCGATTTGGGCTTAAAATCGGGCTTGTATAATATTAAATCCTATGGGCTTGTAAATGGGTTCACTTAATATTTTTTGAATGTAAATGGGTTAGTTGTTTTATTTAATGCTGGACTGTTATAACACTTAATGAAATGGGCTTTTATTTTCAGCCAAATCTGTTTGTAACTTATATGATAATAATAAATAAATAATATATATAATCATAACGAAATAAATAAATAAATTAATAAAAAACAAGTAATAAAAATACTTATATATAAAAACAGTAAAAAGAATTAATGTTTACTTACATAATTTAATATTAACATAATACCTATAATGGATATACATATATTGGAAATAAAGAACAAACTCGAATTGAAACGAGGGTAATGTATTTTCAAGTATATAATTTTGATTTTAAAACAACAAATTAATGTTATGATTAGTGGTAATATGTTTTATTATTATTATTACTATTATTATTGTTATTATTTTAATAACCACAAGCCCGATACAAAACAAGAAAAACGGATTTTTTTGTCCCCGGATAAAATTAGTGATTACAATTATCATTTTAATGATCTCCTCCATGATGGTCAAAACAATTTCCTCTTTCCTCCCTTTTAGATCCGCTGCCAATGCCCCCTTGTCCTCCTTGCACACCGCCCTCCATTTCCTCCCATTTTTTGTCCATAACCGAACCCTTAAATTGGAGACCATGGAACCGATAGAAACCCCCCTCAACCGAATCCATCATTATCCATTCCTTATTATTATTTTTTTATTTATTTTTATTGTTATTATTTAAATATGATATATATATATATTTGAGTAACCAATATTAACTCCTTTATTATATTTTTTATTTTTTTTATTTATTTTTTATGTAACATTATTTAGTCATTTATTATTTATTTATTTATTATATTTATATTTACCTTGGCCTTATTTATTATTGAGTACCCAGACGAAATTCGGGTATTACAGCTGCCCCTCTTTGTTCGATGCTGTGGAACAGGAGAAGAGCAAAGACTGAAAAGACACGAATTTCGTCTAAACTTCTTGGCCACTGTTACGCTAACAAAGCTTGAAGCTGTTCTTCTCATTATGAAATTCTTCAAGCAAAAAGTGATGAAACACGAGACTGTTCTTCTCATTACGAAATTCCTCGTATCTCGTGAAACCTGGAGCTGTTCTTCTCATTATGAAATTCTCCAGGGTCTGAAGTTGTTCTTCTAATTATGAATTTCTTCAGAAAAAAGATGTTAGAATCCGAAGTTGTTCTTCTCATTATGAAATTCTTCGTATCCCATGGACTTTGGAGCTGTTCTTCTCATTATGAAATTCTCCAAAGTTTAGAAAAGTTTGAAGCTGTTCTTCTCATTACGAATTTCTTCAAACTGATCAAGTGGTGAAAACCGAAGTTGTTCTTCTCATTATGAAATTCCTCGTCTCCGGGAAATCTGGAGCTGTTCTTCTCATTATGAAATTCTCCAGATCAAAAGTGATGGAATCTGAGGCTGTTCTTCTCATTATGAAATTCCTCAAATTCTACCAAATCTTTCGGGACTCTGCCGGCATGGCTGCCAAGGTAAGGACTCACGCCGAGAAGGCTGCCAAGGTAGGGACTCACGCCGAGAAGGCTGCCAAGGTAGGGACTCACGCCGAGAAGGCTGCCAAGGTAGGGACTCACGCCGAGAAGGCTGCCAAGGTAGGGACTCACGCCGAGAAGGCTGCCAAGGTAGGGACTCACACCGAGAAGGCTGCCAAGGTAGGGACTCACGCCGAGAAGGCTGCCAAGGTAAGGACTCACGCCGAGAAGGCTACCAAGGTAGGGACTCACGCCGAGAAGGCTGCCAAAGTAGGGACTCATGCCGAGAAGGCTACCACGGTAGGGATTCACGCCGAGAAGGCTACCAAGGTAAGGACTCACGCCGAAAAGGCTGCCAAGGTAAGGACTCACGCCAAGAAGGCTGCCAATTTCTGTTTGATTCCTATTGACAAAAAATATCATGTATTATTAATATGATCTTAATGCAGATATTTCTATTGAAGCATGAATGTTAATTGAAGACCACTTGAGTAAACTTTCTACTCCAAGGAAAGTGCTAATAAATTTCTTCTTCATCTCCCGATGTATCTTCTTTGACTGATATGAAAATTCATCTCAAACTCAAGTTCAATTCTCAAGATCTTTGCTTTTTTGCTCTAGAGCGCCCTTTCAAGTTTTCACTTTAGATCTATTATTTCTTTTCTTTTTCTTTTTTGTTTTCCTTTCTTTTCTTTTTTCCAACAACTGAAGTCTATCATGAACTCAATGACACTTGTTCTTGTCTTCAACATATGATCTTTTGTATTTTCAACCTTTGAGCACCAGGAAAAATCTATTTTAGAGGAGATTTATTCTCTGCTCTGAAGGAATTCTTCCTTTCCATTGCTTCGGTTTTTGAATTTCTCATGATAGTATGTTCTTTTGACACACCTTTGCAACATTGCCCCACTCGAATTTGAGCATAATTGTCTTGTTTTCTTATTCTGATATTCACCCTGTAAAGCTTACTTTGTCTTGTGGTGTCTCAACAGTAACAATTTCCTCACTTGATGAATTGATCCTGGTATATTTTGCCCCAAATAATGGTCAATATTTTTTTTTGCTCCAAATTTACCTGTGTGTCATCTTTGTTGCTCGAATATTGTTGCATTTTGAGCTTTATCTGTTTCTCATCATAAATCATGTATCGAGGCCAGCTCTTGTTCTGTCTGCACTTAAAGGGTTAGTACATCATAGTAATTCCCATGAAATCCTTTGCTTTTTTTATCTAGTCAATTTATCTGTAAGATACTTGTCAAAACAATAAGCAAAAAAGCTCAAAAATAATTTTACCAATTTTGAAAATATTGAAAAATTTGACTGTGATGGCGAACAATAAAATTAGACCTTTGAATACCAAGTGCGACAAAGCCTTTGAATCAATTTTCAAAGATCAACTCCAATGTGACCCATTTTCAAATTTATTAGGCTTTCAGGAAAAACATTTCCCTTTTCCTAATTCTACCCCGTTTAAGTGGCACTCTTTGCCTCACTAATTCACTATGCCCAATTTTTCCCTCTTTTCTGATCTCGATCAAGCATTAGAAGACTGGAAATCCTTGAAGAAAGGTTAACCCTGATAAGTGAGATGTATTCTGAAGACTAACTCTCCTTATTCCAATATCCATATATGGTCAAAATGGTCTTTTGTGACTTGTAATGTGGCTATGGTTTATGGTTACCAAAGAAAGGATATATAGGCTCAAATAATTATTTAAGGGTAAAACCAAGGATCATTGTTGCACTGATCTTGATATACTCTGATGAAATACATTTCCTTTTTTTTGCGGATCACTCTAGACTACCCTTTTTGGGTTTTCACCCTAGAGGTCATTTCCTTTTCATCACTTCTTTTGTCAGTGGTTCATCTTTTCAAAATATCTCACAAAACCTTCTATTCATTTTTGTTTTGTCGTTTGCTTCAACTTTCATGTCAATCATTTGAACTTCTTGTTTTTCTTGGTTTTGCATTTCACTCATATTTTTGCCCCTAATTCATAAGGCATCTCAAATGCATTTCACTTTCGAACACGTTTTCATCCATTTTGCCCCCAGTGTAGGGGTGATCCTTGGTTTGGGTTGAGTTGAAAGAAAAACAATGTTAGGCTCAAAGGGGATATAACAAATGATATTTTTCTTATTTTCTTTCTTTGAGAAGGAAGATCAAGGAATGCCAAATATCATCCCATACTTGGATATCTTTGAAGAAAAACAACCTTCAGTTGGATGAAGTTTTGGGTTATCACTTCATTCAAAAATCTTAGTCAACAATGCTTAAGAGGAAACTCACTCAAAATTTGTCTGGGATTTTCCCGTGATTCTTGAACACTCATTAATGTTCTCCTTTTGGCCTAAATAAAATAGAAATGAGTCACATTATCGAAGTTGATCTCCGAACTTGGTTTAAGGTCAATCATGTAATTAGTATTCAAGACCTGAAAGAATGATGTTAGTGATGATATATATATATATAAATGTATGGGCGATCAAAAATTAACTCATAACAAAGAATGTTTTTCTATGACAGTGAATAAAAGAATTAAATAATATGAATTAAAGAATTAAAGAATCAAGGAATTAAAGAATACAAAATGCATGCCACTTGAGAGAAAAATATATGAAACAAGCATCATGAGCAAATAAATTGAAATAGCCTCCCATACAAAGGACCCCCAATGCTCGCGGGCAAAAGCAACTGGGATGATTCAGGGCATTACTCCGCAATGGTCCCAAAAATACAATCAGATCCCCTGTAATTCAATTGTCTATCATCCATCAAAGAAAACTGGAGTGAATTTCAACCCCCTTTTACCATCGACTTTACTCTTTCTTGCTTCCATTTCGGAGTTGAATTCTCGACTTTCGAAGCATCAATGTAACTTCTCCCTTGGTTGCCCCTTGTTGGTATTGTTTAGGGTGAACAAATGCCTGAAGTTTTTTCAATTTGTAGACATCAAGATAGAACACTTTATTGTTGTCTTCATAGCTCAAACTCTAACCTTCAAGTTTTTCAACATATGCCCCAGCTATTAAACTCAACTGTCATTTCTTTTTTTTTGACTTCTTTTTGCATTTTACATTTTTCCTTTTTTTCTTTTTTTTTTCTTTTCTTTATTTTTCTTAAAAAAACCTTTCAAATTGAACCTTTGTGTGAGACGAATTTCCATTCCAATCTCTCGTATTTGTATTTCATCTAGATGAATTTCTTTCTTGATCTCCATGACTCTAAGTAGTGTGAAAATTGGAGTATGATTTTGAGATCACTGATCTTTTTCATGTAAACCCAAGTGATCCTCAAAAACATAACATATTTATGCTTTTTAAAATTCAATGCTGATAAATAATAATATTATGATATGAAATATGAAATAAACATATACATAAATGCAGTAGTATGAAGATGTCAACCTTTCAGAATAATGCAATGATTTTATGAACAAAAATATATTTAAATATAAATCTACTCTACAATGCATGAATACAATAGATATCGATTTCAAGAGCTAGTCATTAGATAACACTCATATAACCAAAAGATCGAATATAAGGAGAAGTCAATTTGTTGATAGGAAACAGCTGGCCTGAGCTTCTTGGTTGATCATCTCATTCGGTCTGGTTCTACATCTGTCTTGGTATGTCAATGAAAATCTGATAAGTCTTCAACTTTATCAAGCAAAAACCCATGTATATCTGACATTTCCTGTACTTGGTTCTGAAGTTGATCACTAATTCCATTCGGTATAACCTTGGTGATTGGCTCGATTCAGCTTTCAACATGTCGTTCTTCACTTAAAACGTCGGCTCAAAACTTGCAAACTGATTTTTCACATGTTGTGTCGTACTTTCTGATATCCTCTCCTATTAGCAGTTATTCATGAAATTTGAACCTAACTCTTAAGTTCACAATTCTCTTTTCCTCTCTGTGTCTTTATTCGTTAATACTAACCTTGAGATGTCCCAAATAAATCCGTCAAATATCCACTTTCTGACCATCTTCGCATGTGTCTCATTTATATCTATGCTTGCCCCGAAACACGACTTGAAGTTCGAATGAATGCTAAACCCAATAAATCTAATTCTTTTCACCTACTGGAATGGTATAGTTAAACCTTGTAGTTGTTGGTGTTGTAATCATCATCCTGGCAGCAACTAAGAAACCTTGTCGAAAACGGCTCTTCATTTTATCGTCCAAGAATTCCCAAATTACCCTTGATTTTAGCAGACATGCACTGTTCTTGAGGTCTTCTAAAACACCCTACATTACTGATACTTGGTCTTCTCGAATACTAACTCTGATCTTGCACTGAGTCTTCTTGAATATGGTCCCTCAGCATATTGTCTTCCACTTGTATATCAAACCTTTTAGTTTATAACCATTGTCTATACAACTAGCTCTCTAATCGATACCTCTAATGCATGCTATATGAACACACACACCACCAAAAAAAGTGTTAGTATGGTGAATTAATAATCTAAGTGAAAATAAATTAAATCACGAAAAATAACCAGAGAACAATTTATGTTGCATAAAAATTAACCAGAGCATATTATCTTGCGTAAAAATAACCAGAGAGCAGTTTAACACAGAAATCCTAATTTCGACAGTATTTCGACAGCATACCGCCTTGTCTTATGGTCCCTGTCTGGCTTTAATAGGGGTAGGTTTCTACTCTACACATGTGGGTTTTGGTCTAGACTCTGGGTTCCCGAACTGTCATTATCGTCTACTACGACGATAAGACATCGATTCGGTAGTATAGGTCCCTTACAACAAAGGTGAAAACCTCACGACGCGTAAGGTTAGTATACCGGAAGCAGATAAAAACCCGAAACTCAGAGCTGGATAGCATCACGTCGGACAATATCTAACTCTCACTCAAGGGTAAAAGCTTGGGTCGAGAGCTGATGCATGAATGACAGATATATCACACAAAATGAAAATACTATCCTTATCCGAACGATATTTATTTGACAATAATGAATTAAATTAATATCTATATTCAAAATACTAAAATGCCACGTGTAATTAATTACTAGGCCCGACTCTCAAAAATAAGTCCCCAGCGGAGTCGCCAAGCTGTCACGACCATTAAAAAAACGAAACACATGAAAAATAGCCTGACGAGTGAATTTTGTAAAAATCGACTTAATTGCTTTTAATTATGAAAAAAAACAAATTTTATTGAAAACATTTGAATTTTAAAATTAATTTGGAGTCGCCACCGGCCACTTTGGTAGGCCAGACACCATAAAATAAACCAGAGATTCATTTTAAAAATATTTGGGTTCGGGAGTTGGTTACGCGTAAGGACGATCCTTACGAGCGCCCGAAAATCGGTACCTTTTAATTACACGTGGCATTTCGGTATTTCGAATAATAATATTAATTTAATCCGTTATTGGCAAATAAATATCGTTCGAATAAGAATATCCTTTTGGATAAGAAAATACATTTCTTTTAAATACGAGCTTAATAAGACGTACTCTAGATAGGAAACCTTAACTCGTATTTAAAGAAATATAAGTTCTGCTCCAAAAGGTTTTTAAAATGTATGATCGATTATTATCTTGTCGATTTTAAGTTCTACCCTAAAAGGCTCCATCAATTTAAATATTTAAATCCTATTAAATTATTAATTTCACCAAGTGTATTATGATAACATCCGAATGCACGGACACTACCATCTCGACACCAAACAAAATTAATAATTCTATTGGTGCTACTAATCTTTACCTAATTAATTTTATTAAATTCTAACCTTAAATTATTTATCATTTTCTACGTTTCGATGACGCGCCGAATACGATACCGAAGTACACTCTTGGCCAACATAATGTCATTTCATAATACTGACCACTTAGTATATCCAAGGTATAAGATTAGAACGCCATCGTTACTAAATTATCTCCCTATTTAATTAATTATTTAATTAAAGTGACTAACCCTAAAAAGTCTCTAATTTAATTGACTAAGTGTAAATTAAATGTCATCCTAACAATTATTTTATATGCCTTTAAAAATATGCAAACATACAAATATTATCTAAAAACATACAAGTAAATTAAATAAATAAAAAATAATAATTAAAGATAAAGGGACTAAATTAAATTTTATTTCAAACATGGGAGATCAATTACGAAATATACCGAGATACGACGCTTGAGAGTGTTGATCTTGTTGAGAACGACTGGATCTTCTTCTACCTTGGATCGAATCTCGCCAATGGACTTCACTGCTATATGCCTTCAATCACTTTTTCATTCGGCATTGAAATGAGATCCTGATCCCATGCCGACTTCAGAACTTCCCAATTGCCTTTTGTTTCAACCTCTCTGGTGCCGTGAATTGAAAATCATAAAAGAAATGAAAATGTCATCATTGCCTCATCATTTCCTCACCATTATCCCTTTAATCATTGCCTTCATAATGACCACCATTATGGCTATTATCATCACTCTAATCATTGTTTCAATAATGACCACCCTTCAATAATGATGACCATCATGCCATCATTATCATTTTAATGATCTCCTCCATGATGGTCAAAACAATTTTCTCTTTCCTCCCTTTTAGATCCGCTGCCAATGCCCCCTTGTCCTCCTTGCACACCGCCCTCCATTTCCTCCCATTTTTTTGTCCATAATCGAACCCTTAAATTGGAGACCATGGAACCGATAGAAACCCCCCTCAACCGAATCCATCATTATCCATTCCTTATTATTATTTATTTATTTATTTTTATTGTTATTATTTAAATATGATATATATATTTGAGTAACTGATATTAACTCCTTTATTATATTTTTTATTTTTTTATTTATTTTTTATGTAGCATTATTTATTCATTTATTATTTATTTATTTATTATATTTATATTTACCTTGGCCTTATTTATTATTGAGTACCCAGACGAAATTCGGGTATTACATTATTATTTTTAAGAAATTTAAATTTGGACAACTTATTGGTACGGTATAAAAAATTATAAAAATTAACAAATACTATCATAAAATCATACTAGATATTCGAAAAACAAATAATATAAAAATAAAAAATAAACTATATCATTCAAAAGTCTCTTAGTGCGATTAATAAAATTTAAAACTCCAATGTTAGTATATCAATGTTGAAATCATAAATAATAAATAAATTGTAACATTCCTTTAACATAACACAGTCAATTTTAATAATATTTTAAGCGATAATTTTCTATTCAAATCTTAACCAATTTTCATGATTCTTGAAGCATTAGATCACTTTGTTAGTCTATTATCAACTGATGAACAAAAAATTTAAGAGTTCATGTCGAGTATTCTCTTAAAATTCTCTAAAGCTACAATAACATCATGATAAAAACCTAATATCGATAGATATAACTCCGAACATAAATTTCTTCCCAATTTATTGTCCAAAACATGCATAAAAATATTCATTAGAAAGCTCACATAATAATCTACACAATGAAAAAAAATCATGAAATTTCATCAATTGTAGCTCAAGTTAGGATGCAATCAATTGAGATCAAAAGCACAACTAAAATCCCTAAACCAATCAACTCTTCTCCATTTCCCCCAATCCATTCCCCTCCCACTTCCTCACATTTGTGACCGTAGATAACGCCTTTTATCCAACGGTTGAGGTTTAAGCTTGAAAATAAAAGCGATCCGTGTGATTATTCTCTCAACCAATCAAATCTCGTCTTTTTGTTACCGTCTCTCCCACAGTTGAGCATTTAAATCTCTTAATTTCACAACGATATTACCGGTAACCATCAATCTTCGTTTCCCCCAATTTCATCCGAAACCCTAGCCTGAATCTTCAGATTCCAACGGATTCGTTGTTAACTACTCAAATGGCGAACAAAGAATCCGCCGCGAAATCCGGCGGAGGAAAGAAAGCCAAAGGATCTAAGGCTAAGAAGGCGCCACCGGCTACCAGAAAGCCCCGTGCTCAGCCGTCTTATCCGTCGTACGAAGAGGTATTTCGTAGCTTGAATTGTAGTTTAATGTGAGTTTTGAATCTTTGATTTTCATTTGTTGATATTTGATTGTTCTGTTATAGATGATAAAGGATGCGATCGTTAGTTTGAAAGAGAGGACCGGTTCGAGTCGTTACGCCATTGCGAAATTCAATGAAGAGAAACAGAAGAATCTTCCGGTGAATTTCAAGAAGCTTTTGCTCTTCTATTTGAAGAAGCTTGTGGCCGCCGGGAAACTTGTTAAGATTAAGTATTCATATAAGCTTCCTCCTGTTAAGTCTTCGAAGCCTGCCGTGACTGCTTCTGCTCCGGCGAAGAAGCCACCGGCGACTAAAGCCAAGGCTAAACCTGTTCCGAAGACTAAAGAAGTGAAGGTTGCGAAGAAACACACCAAAACTCCGGCGAAGACAAAAGCTGCTCCGAAGGCAAAGACTAAACCGGCGGCTAAATCAACAAAGCCTGCTCCGAAGGCTAAGTCGACTACAACAAAGACGAAGCCGGTTGCTACTGCAGCAACGAAATCGAAACCTGCAGCAAAGCCGAAACCTAAGGAGAAGCCGGCTAAGGCCACCAGAACTTCAACGAGGACGTCTCCTGGAAAGAAGGCACCTCCTCCTAAACCAGCTCCAAAGAAGGCTCCGGCGAAGAGTGTAAAGTCTAAGGCCGTTAAGTCGCCGGCGAAGAAAGCCACGTCGAAGAGATGAGAGAAACGAGAGATGACAATGGAGGCAGTTTTGCAATGAAACTGAGAATGGGTATTCCGGGTCCGTGGATACGGACATGAAAATATGACATCTCGGATCTGAAACCTCTTCAGACCCAAAATTGTTTCAGAATTCGTTAGGGTATTTTATATGTTTATTTTTCGAGTTCAAACGATTTTGATATGGAATTGGACATAAAAATTATAATAAATTTTATCATTAACAATTATAAAATATCTAAATATATTTTTAAAAATAAAATATATTCTCATATGTTATTTAAATATTATTTTTTAATATATGAGATTAATATATATGTTTTAAATATTATTAAATTTAATAATTAATTAAATTATATTAAAAGATAATTATATAAATAAAAAATAATAAATAAATCATTAAATATGTTTAAGAATGTTATATTAAAAAATAATTTTTAAATATTTAAATAAATATTGAATAAAATCTTGTGTTTATATATTATTTTAATTATTTAAATATTTAAATAAGTATTAAATATTATCATATGTTTATATATTATTTTAATTATTTAAATAATCAAACAATTATCAAATTTTAATTTATACAAATTTTTAATTTTAAGATTAAAGATTTATATTATATCTTATGGTTTAAAGTTTGTAGACTATACAATTTAAAGTTCATAAAAATAATTTAGAGTTTATATTTTATAATATTAAAATTATTTTTTTTACTAATGTTATTGTTTAAATATAAATGATTATATAAATTTAGATTATAAAGATTATGTCAAAGTATAATTCTTTTAGAAACATTATTAATATAAGTCATTAATCGGATCAATTAATTAAATTTATTATTAATTATCAAACAAAGCCATAGACTTATAATTTAAAATATAGATAGAACGTTTTGAAATTTAAAAATAATATATAATTAAGGCTATAAATCAGAGATACATGACTCTTGTTATTATATTTTTGACAATAAAAATTAGTTAAATTTAGATTTAAGTACAATTTTCTCTTTAAAAAATGGATTTACAGCTAGATTTGATTCTATCCATGAACAGATAACAAAGAGTGATGGTTATTTTGTATGATTAATTAGGCAGAAGCTTATTATAGACATAGTGAAACCAAATTGTTGTTGTCAATAAAAAAAATAGTGAAACCAAATTGTAAAATTTTAAAGCTTTTCCTTAATTTGGCACCCAGAACAATATCACAACAGTGGGATTCAACGGTCGGTCATTTTCTCGGGAAAAAAGAAAGAACTTTCCATTCCCTCCGCTTTTTCTTCTTCCTTCTTCCCCCTCCTCGCCCTTACCATCATCGTCCATCTCAATTCCCCATAAGGTATTGTTTTCTCTGTTTTTTTGTTATTGGATTCTAGCATTTTTATCGTGATCAATATGTGGAATTGTTTTTGAAAGTTCATTTTAATATTGGGTTTTGGATTATGAAGCTTCCCCAGGTGTTGTTTTGGGTGTTTCAATGGATCTGATCATTGGGTTTTCTTTCTTTTTTGTTTGTTTACATTAATGAGGTAGGTTTTAGGTATTTAATTTTAATTTAATTGAAGTGCTGTCATTGTTGGTTGATGATCCCCTAGCATTATAATGCACATGTGAATTGATTGCAGTTTACTATTTGATTCAATTCTAAACTGTTTCCATTGTCCTCTTCAATGATTGGTTATCAAAAAATTCAAATTTTCTTTTTTGAAAGAATATGATTTTTTGGACCCTTGAAGGGATTTCTTTCACTTATTTGTTACTGCCTATGGAGGTTTGAATTTGATATGGTTGTGATTTCCTACATTTTAGAGTGGGGTTTGTTTGTTATAAACGAATTGGAGTGAAATACACCGTTGTGTTCAGGAATATGCATTTGTGGGTGTGTTTTCATTTTTAGTTCTTTATACATTTTTTATAGCTGGGAAAGTTTGCTTTGCACTTTTTTTTTTCTTTTGTCAAGTGGAGCTATTGTTGACTTGATTGATTGTTTCTTTATCTTGTAATCGAAGCTTGCTGCACTGAATTGGGGATGGGATTGTCAGCTTTGTATTACAAGGTTAAGAACTACTTTATGCATCAATTACGGCTTTTGGTATTCATCCAGTTATGAACCTTGTGGTATCCTAGAGAAATTGTTGGGGAAATGGCTATAGACGATATTTCACACATACTAAGGACTTTGAAGGGGTTTACAACCGTCCTCAAATCCGCGGTTTGTGAATGTCTTCTGATCGTTCTGCTGTTTGTTGATGCTGCCTTAGCTTACCTGTTGATGAGATTTGCGAATTATTGTGGATTGCAATCACCTTGCATTATATGCTCCCGGCTTGATCATGTTTTCAGAAGCGAAGAACCCGGATATTATTGGAATCTATTTTGCAGCAAACATAGATCAGAGATTTCATCGTTGATTTCCTGCAACATTCATAGGAAGCTGGTTGATGGTCGTAGTGTGTGTGAGAATTGTCTCTCATCCCACATTGAGGAAACCAAATTAAACTCAGGTATGCAGAAGATTTCTTCAGGAAACTTTGGGACTGATCCTGCAGGTGTTGGATATTACATGTGTTTGTGTTGTAATGAGCCTTGGAATCCAAGACCAAATGCCCAAGGATTACCCCCCCTAAAATCACGTGGCTTTGTGGTTGCAAAGCCAAACATTAATTTTCCAGGTCGTGTAAAACGTCGAAGTGGTACGAAGAAGATAAAGGAAAAGTCGTCTGTACCAGTGGAGACTCGTATTGGAAAAACTGGATTTGATCCTCCGTCTTATGTTGGATACACTGAGCTGAAGATCAGTTCTGAGTCAGAGCATGACATTCCATTTTCTGAAGATGAGATAAGCAGCTGTATGGTTCCTGATATGTATGAGAGTAGAAAAGAATATCTAGTTCACTCTGCTCCGGAAACTCCATCTAAAAGAATGTACAGCAATTTGGCTAAAAGGAAACAGTCTGATGCTAATGAGCACTATAATGTTAGATGTTTGCATCCTGATGTCCTCAGCGACAATGGTCTTTGTGACAGTAACGAGCACCTGGCTGATCAGAAATCCAATCCTTCGGTTGTATCTGATTTTGCTTCTTTTATTGATAAGCCCACTTCTGTTGATGTTACAGAAAATCCTTATGTAACATCATCGAGAAAGTGTAAGTTATCTCCCATTCTCTACGTGTATATTTGTGTTGGCCTTATCTTATATGGCTTAATATCTGAAATTTGTAGTGGCAGATATGACTGAAGCAAGTAAAAATGAAAATATTTCTATCAACAAGGACAGAGCCTTGAAGTTGATAAGCAAATCATCTGGAACTGATTTTGAAACATATCGAGTTGTAGATGATACTGCTGTGGTACATTCGACGGATGAGCATCCTATTGCTGTGCATATGTCACCTGCTGGTGAAGAAAAAAGTGCACCTGTGTTTGTTATGGAAGAACCTATGCCGTCATATAATAATGGATTTAACAAAGATCGGTCACTGCCAGTTCAGAACCACTTTACTGAAAGAAGTGAATTTGGTAGCCTTGGAGGAAACCAAGAACAGTCATTGCCAGCTCAGAATTCTTCGCGAGAAGGAATTGATTTACGAGGTCACAGTGATGATGACTTTGAGACAACTGATGAATCCACTCCTTATGGGGTTCAGAGTTTCGATAACATCTTCACTCAAGCAAGTGACTTTAGCAACCTTGTATTTATGCATGAAAGCACTTTTAATGAAATTGAAGGTGAAGATCCAGCTGATAGGCTGAAGCGGCAAAATGAGCATTATCGGAAGTGCATGAATGACTTATACAAGGAATTGGAGGAAGAAAGAAATCACTCTGCGATAGCTGCCAATCAGGCCATGGCTATGATTACAAGGTTGCAAGAAGAAAAGTCGGCACTCCAGATGGAGACCCTGCATTACCTAAGGTTGATGGATGAGCAAGCGGATCACGATGGAGATGCCCTGGACAAAGCTAATGATCTTCTGGCAGAAAAGGAGAAAGAATTACAAGATCTGGAAGCAGAACTTGAATTTTTCCGATCAAACATAACAGATGAAGCACTGATGGGGATTTTACCCGAAGCAAGCATCAACTTGATTTATGGACATGCTTCTATGGAGAGTATAAATACATCTTCTGTAAAGGATGATTTTCCTGTAATCAAATCTGCATGGTCTCAATTTGAAGATGAGAAGTTGTACATCTCCGAACGTCTGCAAGATTTGGAGAGGAAAGTTATCATGTTTGCTCATCATGGGACTTCACCACTCATTTCTGACGGGGAATACTTTGATAAAGAAGAAAATGGAGACCGACATCAGCAAGAGTTCGTTGATGAAAAGGATAAACATGCAAATCCTGTGGTGGAAGGTAATGATGTACCAATGCAGAAAGATTCATCAGCGTCAAATGGAAGTGTTCCTTCTGAAGAACGGTCAAGTACTTCAGTAAGCAAAGATCAAGCGGTTAGTAAGGGAAACAATCATTCCATTTCCAATGGACAGAAGAGTTCTGAGGATTGTAACGAAACTGGTTTGACCAGTCTTCAAAATGAAATTTCCAACCTTCATGAGAGGTTGGAAGCACTAGTGGCAGACTGTAAATTTCTTGAGAATTGTCTAAAATCTCTTCAAAATGGAAATGAGGGGATGATTTTTATTCAAGGGATACTTCAGGAGTTGAGAGACTTGAGGAAACTCGGGATACGTAAGAGCATGTGCGTGTCTGTTTCATGAGGTTTATGTGTAGCATTACACGGTAAGCATGCTAAAGATATAGGGCCAATTTAAATTGATTCTTTTACTTGACATTAACATATGAACTTCTCTCCAAAGAAAATAGTCTCTTCTTGGTGGAGATCCTGCACATCTGTTATAAATTTGTTGCCTGCCTTGACTGATTGCTGGTGGAAATTGCTATCAATGATTAATGCTACCTCGTGTTTGTTTAGTTTCATGTAAATTGCAACCACTTCAGGCTGATCATATATTTCCAGTTTCATGAAAAAGCAATGCTGTAAGGTTATGGATCTACTGATATAATCAGGTTAATCATGAATAATGCCACATATGTGGAATGTGAGTTTGTAGGATTAAGGATAGAAAATAGACATTTGAGAGATAACTGGAAGTGACTGCACATGCGTCTGTCTTACCATTCATAAGAAAGTCGAGTTTTGCATTATCATCGTCCGAATGTGCTTAAGATGTTCATAATTTTTGCCCTATTTGCTTGAAATTCTGCAAGTGATTATGAAACACAAATGAATTTCTAGCGTTGACCATACAACTCCATCACCTTGCTGTTGAACTCCTTAAGCTTTTAAATCCAGTGCTATGTTGTTCCTACTCTCTAATTTTTCTTGAATTACCCCATGACCGATATCCATGTCTGACATATATCTAGACATTTATACATGGATATGAGGCTTCAAGTATCCTGAAAGACTGAACATACTCGTATCTGACACACACCCGAATCTGAGTAACATAGATTTAATGCCTTGTTCTATTTAATTTATCAACTTTTCTTTCTATGACATCCTAAAGCTTTAGTCTTACACTCATGATTGACTGAATATGACTTTTATATTTCAGATGCATCCAGATTGAGGATCAAGTGGTCAGCATGAAGTTTGATTCAAAAGTTGAAACCTTGCATGATCTCAGCTCACCACGAAATTATGAAATACCCGGATCAGGTTTTACGTACTAGCCACCTATGTTATCCCGACTCTTTATTTCATTTTAAGTATCCACATTCAATATTCGTGTGACACGTATTCGAATATGGATGGGTTTGGACCTCCAATTACATGGGAACTAAAAAACTTTGAAAAGTCTAGTATACACGTGACGTATATATATACTCGTATCTGTCAAGTGCTCTTATGTCCAAGTAACATTGCTAGGTGCCATGGGAGTAAAACTGTAAAAGTAATTTATTTTTTATTGCTATGGCAAGGGTTGCATTTGTGGTAATTTTTTTGAAGCACTGTGTGACTAGGTTTTAAGGTGGGTGATTTTTTGTGTCTCATTTTACTTCTTCCATTTTTTTAAATTATTTTATTTATTTTTTTGAGGTTTGTTCACACTTCATAGTAAAGCCAATCCTACTTCAATTGTAAATTCAGAACATCTCCATATACATAGTTTATTATTCTCAGTCACTTAGCTCTTTCCTTCTTTAGCTAAGAGAATTGAACTTGCTTTTGGTTGTTAATTTTGTTCGAAGTATTCGTGTTCGATATATATGTTCGATTATATTCATATACGAGAATGACATAATAGTTCCCCGAGGACTTTCTCGCTCTCTACATACATATAAAGGTTTAGAAAAAAAATTGAACATACATAGTTTAGATACATGATCCGATACTCATACTCGAATTTGAATAACTTAGAAGATTATTCAAGGCGAGCATGGTCCGAGTGGATGATCTCGAAACTAGAACAATGATCAATCATACGGGGTTAGTTCTGAAAGATTGCATATTTTATGTTCTATTCGTATAGATCATACATATTTGAATTTTGAGTAAATTTTATGTATTTCTAATTATTTATTCGATATAAGATACTTTTTAATCATTTAATATATATCGAATATGAGAAATTCTAGATATTCATAATTATATTAATATGTTGAACTTGTTTAATATACAAGTTTGAAACTTTGTGCTAAAAAGACTATACGATTAATATACCAAATAATTAACAAAATCAATTAATTAAACTAAGACAAACCCTAATTTTAATTTATTTTTAATAGAACATAGCATTGTGATGAACTTGAAATAAAAATTAATTAGTAACTATCAAATCTTATTTGCACAATCTTTTTTGGTTTGAATGTATTTTCATATGTATTTTTCAACTAAATTACGTGCCATGGTTCATGCACCTTGCCCAAATTATTTCATTTTTTTTTTAAATTAAGGTCCAATTTAATTGGTACTCATTTCTTAAAAAAAATAAAAATTGGTACTCATTTGACAACGTCAAGTTTTAAATAGCTAATGTTTTTAATCTTTTTATTTACTTTATTTCTTTAATCTTATTTGTCCTTAATGAAAGTCCACATAAAACTAACCAATTTGAGAGCTAAAACTCAAAGTTTTGTATTAAAATGTCTCATTGATTTTTCTTTTACTTCATGAGAGGGGTCAAAATGAAAAGTTTTATTTAATAAAGGGATAATAGAGATGAAACTAAATTATTAGTACCCAAGAAGAGTGATTAAAGTTGTAATTATACCATTTACTCGAAGGGAACATTGGACTCCTAAAGAAACAACTAGATTCGAACCCCAAAAATAAAATTATCAGGAGAAACAAACATAAACAATAAAACGAATATGAAATCTGAATGTTCAAACCTTAAATTTCTTATATAGCATTTTCTTAAAATAGTTATTATTATTATTATTATTATTATTATTATTATTATTATTATTATTATTATAATTATAAAATCATTGATTGAGTTGATGTGGTAGATTAATTAAGTATTTATTTATTTAAAATGT
Organism: Abelmoschus esculentus; assembly: GCA_035048815.1. Taxonomy (NCBI): domain Eukaryota; kingdom Viridiplantae; phylum Streptophyta; class Magnoliopsida; order Malvales; family Malvaceae; genus Abelmoschus; species Abelmoschus esculentus. The sequence continues at coordinate 9,638,495 of JAUCBN010000007.1, read as the reverse complement.
ATTTATAATTATATGTTGAATTAATTTTATAGTCATAAAATAATTATAATATAATATCTATTTATTTTTTATTTTTTAATAATATATATTTTATAGATAAATTTAATTAAATCTGAATCTCTTAAAATAAATATAATCTTATTTTACTAAAATTAATCGTTGTATCTAGGGGTGGGCAAAAAACCCGATTACCCGGTCCCGATAAGACTCGATGAATTTTTATCTGCTATTGGTTTCGGTGGAATTGAGACTGAATCTAAAATTTAGGTCTCAGTCATAACGGGATCGAGACTGTATCTTGATTTTTTGGACTCGGTACCCGGTGGGTACCCAGTAGAACCGGGATCAATACCAAATATTTGGTATTGTTTTTTTTGGTTTATTTTTCTTATCAAACTTTCTCTTTTATGTATGAATATTACGAGTATGACTAGTTTTAAAACTTTAATTTTCAAATCTATAATATTCTAATTTTATTATTTGATATTATTATTGGTGGTTGAAAATTTTTCTTCAATTACTGAATTTTTTAAAAAATAAATTGATTGACCGAGTAACCGGTATAAGAACCGGTACTCACCAGTAACAAGATCAGTTCTTAAAATTTAAGACCCGGTGTGATCGAGACTCGGACTGATTCTAATTTTTAAGAACCGATGAATACCGGGACCGAAACTAATTCTTTTTAAATTAACCGGGTACCCGATCTTACCCACCCTTCGCATCCCATTGAATTGATTTTTATAATTATATTTTATACATATTTGACTTCATCCACATATCAGATGTGACAAATTTTAATATAAGTTCAGTTAAACTCACGTTTATGTGCCTTGATTAGACCCGTCTAATCTCATTTAAAATACAAGTCTCTAAAGCAATAGTCAATAACTTTCGTAAATCTTTTAAGTTAAACAAATTAGGGAAGAGATAATGATTGCGTTATTTTTTGAATAATTTTTGTGTCATAAAGTACTTGATAGCTACCATCCATGGCCGGGCGTTGCTGGCCGGAGACAGTGACGACGGCGGCGGGTATAAAGTCAAGAACGAGAACGATGGATTAGTTTAAAAAACTTGTAATGCATTGCGACTATGTACGATGAATGAGGGATTTTGTCGGTCCTAAAATAATTGCAATTTAAATATATTCAACAAAATTAGTATAATTCGAATATCAAAATTTAGAGGTAAGTACTTTGGTTTCACTTAAACAAATTTTAGGTTTGAGACATTTTATAGGCGAAATTTTTTAATTAAAAACTCACCCATCAAAATTAAATATGTGATACGAATCGATCCGAATTAATCAGAACGAGACCTTGAAAACTAAAAGAGTAATCAAGAAAAATTACTCTTACGATTTCTTTTTCTCCTTGGTACTTTTATAATTGATTGATACATATAGACGTTTGTTTATGAGTTTAAATAAAAGGCAAATATTTTATGTATTGATGATACAAATTAAAGTTTTTAAAATTATTTGCTCTGATGATTTAAAAATATTAAATATATTTTAGAAAAATTATCCGACGAGACCAAATACTGAAATCAAAGATAGTTAGGTCGGATTTAGGTTAATTTTTTTTGATAACCGGATATTTAACCTGATCTAATAAGTTTTAATATATTTTTAATTATAAATTATATTTTTATTTTAAATTATTTAATTGTACATAAAACTAAATTAAAATATTTAAATTATTTCTATATTTGTATAATGTACTTTTTTAGTTTTAAATTTTTTAAATATATTTTTGTTAATTTATTGATATCAAAAAGCTGCTACAAGCACATTAATTTTAGGGGTAGAAAATATGTCGAGAATTTAGGGTTTAAATATGTATATTTAAAATTTAGGATTAAAATTTAAATTTTATAGATTAGAGTTTAGGTTTAAAATATTATATTAGATATTTAAGTTTTAATCATATCTCTTAAATTTAAAATTTATATACTTAAATTCTTAAATAATAAACTTTAAACTTTAATATTAATATGGTTATAGAAGTTAGGAGTGAACAAAACTCAACTCGATTCGAAAAACTGAATAACTCGACTCGACTCGTGGCAAAAATACTCGACTCGTTTTGATTCAACTCAAAATTTCATAGACTCGACTCGACTCAAAAAAATTTTAAATAAAGTTTGAGTTGTAAAATGAAAACTCGAATAACTCAAAATTTTTAATAATTAAAGGAATAATTTTTAAGTTTAAGACGGATCTCTCAATTTTTTATGATATATATACATTGATATATAAAAATATAATGAAATATTGCTACATATAAAAAAAATATACATATATATCTTATATGATTAGAGAAATTTGTCTAAATTAAAATCAAATCATACTATAACATGATAAATAATTATAATTAGAATATTTATAGGAACTTGAAAACTCGACTCGAACCAAAAATTTTCAAATAAAGTTTAAATTGTAAAATATGACTCGTTAGCTCAAATAATTTAAAATTTTTTAACTCGATTCAACTCTATTCGATCGAATACTCACCCCTAATAAAAATAGCATATTTATGCATAAAATGATTATCCATAAACAAAATATAATAATCTAAGGGGTTTATCCCACAGCCGTACGTCATTTCTGACGATCACTTGTTTTTCTTAAAAAAATCCTTTTCCCCGTAATTTTAATCTACTGTTTCTTTATCATAAAATTTGTTATAAAATATTAATTCTGGTAATATATAAAGCGACTGGTTCCTCAAGGTTCGAACTTCAAACATTTACAGACATGACAACCTCAGTGGTGGAGTCTTGTTTCCTTCAACATTGTTCAAGCTCAATCAGTCCAGACTTCTCGCATGAATCATCCTTTGGATCGCCGGAGATCTTCCCCGGTTGCTGGGATGAGCTTCTTCTCAACTTCAACAACTTTGAAGAAATGGTATGGGTGGATATGGAGGTGGCCTCAGATCAGTCCAAGAACTCCATTACCGTCGGAAAGGAAGATAATCTTACACAGAATATTGCTAAACACGAAGCATCATCCAAGAAGGAGAAATCTTACGTCGGTGTGAGGAAGCGGCCATGGGGGAAATACGCCGCCGAGATTAGGGATTCGACGAGAAACGGAGTTAGGGTTTGGCTTGGAACATTCCATAGTGCCGAAGCAGCCGCTTTAGCTTACGACCAAGCGGCGCTCTCGTCGAGAGGACCATCAGCGACGCTCAATTTTCCGATCGACGTCGTGAGGGAATCGCTTCGGAGCATCAGGTACCACTGCGACGAGGGGTGTTCGCCGTTGTTGGCGCTGAAGAAGAGACACAGCTTAAGGACAAGATCCAAGAACAAGAAGAAGGTTGTGATCAACAAACTAGACGATGTTTCTAGGGAGACCAGACAAGGACGGACCTTGGTTGTGTTGGAAGATTTAGGAACTGAGTACTTAGAACAACTTCTAAGCTGTTCATGTTGTCATGTTGAAACTCAGTAACTCACTGAAGAAAACTCGACAGTACTAAAAGGAGTAAAACAGTTCCAAGAATTTGGAAAATAAAAAAATGAATGAAGATATATTAATGAATAAAAATTTAAATTATATATGGTTTTTGGGTAAAATTATGGTACTAAATAATATAAAATATATATTTATATTATAAAATTTAAATTTTATTTTTTAATATTTTACGGATTGAAGGGTTTAGTTTTTTATTAATAAATATTTTTTTCGGATATGAAAAAAATAATTTAATATAACTACATTAATTAAAAATTTTAGTTAATATCATTGTCGTTAATAAATAAAATATAAAAAATTTTAGTTAATATTTATTTATTTATTTATTTATCCATATCTGATAGCAACATTAGGTTCTAAACCGTTCAATAACTAAATTTGGTCAGACTTCAAATGAAAAGTTCTTGATTCTTATTTTCTTCATTCATAATGTTTAAAAAGCTAAATTATATCATATACTATTACATTATAAATATTGACATGTTTTTATTATTGAACTTTTAATTAGAGTAGATTTAATATTATAATTTTTTTGATTTGTTTATACAATTCCTTCAAAGAATCTTCAAACATAATTTTTAAAATGACTAGTTTTTAAATAATGATATATAAATTCTATTTAAATATCATAAAAATATTATAAATATATAAATAAAAAATGAGTAGTTTATTAAAAAAAATTAAACATTTCTATAAAGATTAACATAGCTCAAAAAATTTTATGAATCTCTGTCTTTAGTCAAACGAAACGTTTTATGAAATGAGTAGTGAGTGAACTAAATCATCACAAACTAATATTATATATCTTACGGAAAAAAAAAGATAATGACCCGAGTTAAATAAATAATATATAATAATTCTTTGATTGTCTTATTTCACGTCAAATGAATTCAAGAACCGTGTGTTAAATATTTTGGATGTTATATCCAATAATTCTATTAATGGCGTAAAACAAGATAATGTTATCGGGTGTTTCTAAACATGAGGAATCACCCAACAATGAAAAAGGTTACATAAGTGTAAGGAAGCGACCGTGGATGCGGAAATACGCTGCTGAATGCTGAGATTAGGGTTTGGCTGGGAACATTCGACATTGTCGGAGAAGCCGATTTAGCATACGACCAAGCGGCGTTCTTGACGAGAGGATCATCGGCGTCGCTCAATTTCCCGATCGATGTAACCCCGGAATCACTTTCGTAACATAAAATGCCGATGTGACAACGGCAGAGGCGCCGAAGAAGAGACAAACTGCTCGAGGGCAAGATCATTACGGTACTATCACTCGATTTTATACAACTGCTGAAGTCCATTTTCTTAAATTCAAGTTCCTAAACATGTGGCAATATTAAGCATTCTGTGAATCTTGCGTAAATTTATATTTTAGGTTAAATATATTTGATATTTTATAAGTGACAGGTATTAATTTTTTATTACCAATCAAAATCACTATTAAATATTTTTTAAATTTCAGTTTTTAAAAAATCAAAAAATTATATATTAGACATTATCCAATTAAAATTAAAAACATTACGATCATATTTTATATATTTAAGGTATTTTTTCCTCCAATGTTTAAAATTAGAACTTCAACGATACTTAATTAATTTTAACAAAAGAACAGAAAATAATGACGCCAATAGTGTCACTCTCCCTTGCGTCTGTAATAACCGGAAATGCATCGCAATTGTTAGTGCAGAAAATATATAATAAGTTATTAAATATTCAAATTTAAAATTTAAGAAATTTTTATTTATTATCTAATATTTAAATCTATAAAAACTCGAATACTTGTTAAAAACAAAAATACTTTAGGTCACGGGACCATCTTCCTTTAGAATCTGATCTCTTAGTGTGACATCAAAGTAAGAGACCCTATTTTAAATGAACTGAAGAACGTGATAAACCGTAGAAAAATTTCATTTCCACTCCCTTTTGCCCCTCACTTGTTTTTGCAGGCAGGGATATTTGGATTTATCCAGCCGCCGGACGTCATCTTTGGTTTTCATAGTATTATGTATTTAAATCAAATATGAAAAATATAATTATAAAATATTTTCTAATTTATTAATAAAAAAGACCTTGTAAAATGTCATTTGTAAAGCGATAGGTCGAACTTTAAATTTTGAGTAGCTTTTCCACGCAAAAAAAGTTTTTATAATTGTTCAAATTTTAAGATTTATAAATTCAGTTTAAAATTTATAATTTATGAGTTTAAGTTTAACGGTTTAAAATTTAAGAATTATAATTATATTTTAGAGTTTATAGTTAAAATATAAAATTTAACGATTTAATATTTAAACATTAATTCTTAAACTAAATTTTTAAACTTTATTACTAAATCACTTATAAGATTTTTTACTGTTAATATATTAAATACAAATATTTTTATTTTAGATTGGTTTGCAAAATAATGTTGAGAGCCACAGGTGCATGCAAAATGTAAAAATTTGTGTACGGAGTTTAACCTTTGATTTGGGTAAAAATTATCTGTCTCTTTATGGTGTATTTTTCTATGTCTCTTTTATCTTTTCATGTCTCTAAATTTTTTTTAAAAAATGAATTTTTAACTCTAACCCTTTTTTTTATATCTTAAACTATAAACTTTACGTCCTAAAAAATACACCCTACTTTTAATTTTTTACCCTAACCATAATTCCTTGAACCTTAAACTCTAAACTTTTAATTTAAAATTAAAACATAAAAAATAGATAGATGATTTCTACCGTCGAACTCAAGCTTAATAAAATTAAAAAATTTATATGTTTTAAAAATTTTAGTTTTAAAAAATTTACTAATTTCAATCCACACATCAGAAAGTTGTATATATCTTCAACATAAAAACTTTATTGAAAAAGGTGCAGTCCAACACAAAACCAGGTGAAAATCAAAATATCAACAGACATTGACCAAAATTCAAGAGTGTATAAGTCTAACCAGCCGCCGTACGTCATCTCTGAATCTCGTGTTAATTGTTTTTTTTAATTAATTTAACTTTTTTTTTTATATAATTTAATTTCCCCTCCCACGCCCATGAAAATTTCGTTATATAATATTAATTCTGGTATATATAAAGCAATCGGTACTTCAAAGTGAACGTTGTTGGATTATCATAGGTTTATCAATATTGGTTTTAAAACATTTACAATTAGAACAACCTCAATGGACATGTCTTTTTTCTTACAACATTGTTCTAGGTCAACCATTCCTGAATCTTCGCCTGAAACATCGTTCGGATCGCCGTCGCCGGTGACTTTGTCTGGTTGCTGGGATGAGCTTCTTGGGAACTTGAATGACTCTGAAGAAAGGGTTTGGGTGGATATGGCTGCGGCCTCAGACCAGTCCAAGAACTCCAACAATGGCGTTAAGGAAGATAATGTTACATCGGATATTGCTAAACCTGAAGAACTGTCCAAGAAAGAAAAAGCTTATGTAGGTGTAAGGAAGAGGCCATGGGGGAAATACGCTGCTGAGATTAGGGATTCAACCAGACATGGTCTTAGGGTTTGGCTGGGAACATTCGACACCGCCGAAGAAGCTGCCTTAGCTTACGACCAAGCGGCATTCTCGACGAGAGGGCCAACGGCGGCGCTCAATTTCCCGATCGATGTCGTCAAGGATTCGCTTCGGGACATCAAATACCGATGCGATGAGGGTTGCTCGCCGGTGGTGGCGTTGAAGAAGAGACACTGCTTAAGGACAAGATCCAAGAGCAAGAAAATAACTAGCAAGCAAAACGAGACACAACATGGAAACAACTTGATTGTTTTGGAAGATCTGGGAACTGATTACTTGGAACAACTTCTAAGTTGTTCATGTTGAAACTGGTTTGTTTTATTACATATGAGTAATTATTCGATCTATACACTAGCGGTAGAAACAAGTTTTCAAATTAAATTCAGGGGTTAAAGATTTAATTTAGGGTTTAAAGTTTAAGGATTTAAATTTAAAGATTTATGGTTAGAATTTAGGGTATAAGGTTACCATCTAAATCTCTACTTTTGCTACCCTAAATCCTAAACCATAAATTTTAATCAACCCTAAAATTTAGATCCCTAAATTAAATTAATAATCCCTGAATTTAACCCTAACTGTGAAAACTTTTTTCCCAGAATATATCGAATAATTTCGTATACATATATCCATTTGTTTCATTTTCATTTACGTTCTTTGTTCCATGGCTGTTAATTGCTTGTTCCACAGCTATTCGTTTTCTGAATTTTGTTTATGTAAAACTGGACCTCAGTGCCTCTCTCTTAATGTATGTTTATAATAAATAATCATACTTTGATCGACACTTCCTGAAAACTGAGATTTTGATTTTTAGGAAATTATTTTCTAGGGTTTATAGAGTTGGGCTCATCTTATTCTAGTTTTTCCCTTGAAAAAAGAAACCCTAATTCTTATCACCTCTCTTTAAATTAAGGATTTTTCTAAAATCCCTAATTTACCTTTCTTTTCCTATAATATTCATTATTATTGATTCTTTATCACTCATGCAATAGGAGAATATAGTCGAAACTTAAGGTAAGAATAAATGTTTGATCAAATCAAATAATTAAAAAGATTTAATCGAGTTTTACTCATCGTAATAAGAGTCGTCCTATTAGATTTAGAACGAAAGACAAAGCTTTGAAACCAAGGAGAGACATCCATCAACAATGACGGAAAGCAACCTACAATTTCTCGAAATTGAGGTAAATTAAAAGTGCTGCTTTTGTTCCTTTAGATTTGTTGTTGTTGTTTGGTTTGTAATAATGTGCTGAGCCTTCCTTGTACAGTTGAAACCAACCTTGTTTCATATCCTGAGATTGCTACACAATTCAGTCTGCAGTCAGCACACCCAATGGAGATTTGTCTCATGGTTCACTGTCAGACAAACACTTGCTTTCAGGTTTGAATCTTACTCTTTGTCTCCAACATACAATTCTGCTGTTGTTTGTGTATTTTACTAGGAAACAGTAACTTCAATCTTCTCTCTTGTGGAGCACCAGATTTTACTTGTTTTGGTTTTGAGATGAAAATTTGGATTTTCTACTTATACTTCTATTTAGCTATTCATAGGGCTTGTATCCCGTAGAAGAGATGGACCGGTTATTACTTACTCATAGATATTTATATTTTATATTTTTTCGTAATATAATTTCTCGTACTACAAAAATATTATTCAAAATGCAAATATAAGAGAAATTGAAGTTATAGCCATTAGTGCTCAAATGCAAATATAGTAACAGGTAACTCTTTCCAGCGGATTACATATTAACGGAAGGCAATCTTGTACGAACCCTTCCTTTTTATTCTTCCACTAAACTCGGCAACAACACGGATCCACAACAAAATCCATGGCAGACAAAGATAAGATTCTATAACATCGCAGTGCTTTTGGTTCCAACCTTCGACCCTTGAAGAAGCGAAGAAGGTGTACTGGTTATTAAACTTCACCTTCCTTACGTATTCTCTTGAGAAATGATACCACGACTTCTTCCGGCAGTGCTCGGATGGCGGAGACTCGTCCAGCCATCGGGGTGTTGGTGGCTTCGGAATTGGTGAAGAAGGAAACCCATTCGGTTCCTTCGCTGCCTGCTCGCTTTATGAAGGCGAAGTTTTGCGGCACCGTCAGCAGCTGGCCTTGCTCCACGTTGTCGTCGAAGACAGTGTCGCTGTTGTGGTTCACCACCTGGATTCTGGAGCTGCCTCTTAACATGTAGAGTATTTTGTGACTTGTGGGCGTTGATGCACATGCACCATTGTGGAACTGTACCGGCTCTCGGTGTACAGTAAATAGAGCGTGTTAATGTGATGTGATTTTGTACTTAAATTATACTAATTGTGTTCGTATTTTCGGTCGAATTATTTTATTGTGATTATGCATATTATTTACTGTTTAAATCGCTGGATTCAAATATTTGGTCAAAATGTGAAATTTTGTGGGGCTTACGCGGCGGAGGCCGGAGAGCATTCATTTCGGCGCTGAGGCAGAGTGCGTTGAGGATGGGGAAGTTGAATCTATTGAGAGTTGAAATACGACCGGCTTGAGGGTTGAAAATGTCGGCACGGTGTGGGTCGGCGATGTTCTCCTTGATTCTCATGGCGTAGAATGTTTCCTCCGGTCCGTGTCTCTTTCACCGCGGCGGTGTTCTTGGCGTTCTTCGCGCTCTTCCTCCTCCGTTCTAGGGGGTGAAACTACGTCGAGTCTGTCCCTGACTCGAATAATGGTGCCTTTGTATCCTCGGACCTCTTGGAGCTTCCTGATGATGTCGGTGTCAACGATGAAAGCTCGAGCGAGGAACTCACTTTGGAAGGCGCAGAGAAGGTTGCTGCAGGGTGAGCTTTTCTGCTCGAGACGGCGGATCCGGCTGTCTTGTTCTCCTTCCTCCTCCTCGCCCTCACTTCTTCCATCTCCTTTTCTGTTCCTCTTCTGGGTTACCAGCAAGATGGAATCTCTACAACACAATAAGAATTGATCATCAAAAGCGTTAGAAATCTAAAAAAGAGTTTATACAACATTAAATTTAATCTCCTGTTCAAGTTTTAGAGGTCCCTACACTTAATTTTTTTTGGTCGATTTGATCTTTAAATTTGATAAGTTTAATTAAATTGACATTTTAAATTTTAAAAAATTAATAAAAATTGTTTTAAGAATTTAAATTTTAAAATGTTACTATTAAAATTAAGTTTTAGATTTACAATTTTAAATATATTATATAATTATTTTATCATAAAATATATTCTTAAATCTTACCGCAAAGAATAAAATCCTACGCTTAAAATAATTTGTAAACAAGAAAAACTAAATGCTTGTCGCCATGTTACTGTAAACTCAAATTACTTTTACAGGTGAAACCGTGATAGAGGCACTCCAAGTGATTCGAACCTCAAACTTACTGACTTGTAGGGTTGAATCCACAGGCACACATAATCCCTATACTTTCTGAAGTTTGAAAGTTTAATTCATGCTATAGTTTAGCATTTCTCTGTTTAAATTGCCACCGGAATTTTCATCATTCAAACATTTCTGGGACCACTATTCAACCATAGTTACATGGCTTGCTATGCCGAGAGAGAATCGAGATAGAGATGATTCAGTTACAAAAGTGACTTGGATCCAGACCATTCAGATACATGTTCCAAAACAACCTATAATTTATCCAGAAAAAACAAAACAAAACAAAATGAGAGCATCTCCTGTACCAATACTTAGTTCATCCAGTGATCATGGTAGCGTGAGACCCTGCACCATAGAAACATAACTTGTGAAACAAACAAGTTTTATAAAATTGCCACTTAATGGTGAGATGATAGCAGATAAAAGGAAAACCGGTCTCAGTTAATGGTGTCGGCACAGGTCTTGAGATCAAAACTTGAGTTTCGCGGATAACAAAATGCTTTTCCACAGCAGTGCCAAAAATTTAAAATTCTTAAAACCGGATTATCTTGCCATGAAAGGAAATTTTGGGGGAAGGAAACCCTGAAATTTTACATGCTAATTTAATTACTTACTAGTTGAATGTTTCTTGTTCCTGCAAAACGTACTGCTGCATCTGCACTGAAATTGCTTAACAGGATGATCAAGATTGTCGAAGTCAAGACCATAATCCTGCAAGCATAATAACACAGAAGAAAAAAAAAATAACGGATAAGTTCATGCCTAGTTATCATCTCGAATCACACATAAAGAACATATAATTTCTCCAGATCCCATATCTCCAAACAAAAATATCACCAGTCAATGTCAGAGGGTGCACAATAGGTTATATGTGTGTTCATCAAGCATTAATTTATAAAATGTACGCTATTAACTTGGTCATGAACATTTAAAGAGTAATCTCGCAAGAAAAAAGTTCTATTTCATCTCTTCTGGATGATATAACTATAAAAAATCACTCACCCAAGTCAGCTCTTCAAGTGCGTCAACTTCTCGTGTTGTAAAGAAGGCAAGCTGTACAAGGTAAATGTTCAATTAGACTTGCTATTGCAAAGAATTGAAGCCAGCAAAACAAATAGGACTGTGAAGGTAGAAGAAATCAGTATGTCATACATGATAGTAGTGAAGATCTGGAGACTCAACTTCAACAGGAATCTCAATCAGGTTTGCATCAAAGCATCTGGAAAAAGAAGTGGGAAAAAATCCAGATAATTTAAATTTCAATCAGGTCAGCTCAGGTATTGCTTGGTATTTTCCATGATCTATAACTAACGTGACTAAAACACATTGCATAGAAATAGAAGCACTGAAAAAATAAATACTGAGTAGAAATAGATGCAGAAGGAAAATTTTGTAAATACATGGTATGAAAAAGCAAAGGGAACAGAAGAATATACAATTACCTATGATTGATGAACCTAGCAACATTTCCATAGCATGTGGCGTCCAAACAGAGGGCCTTTTCATCTGTGGAAACTCCAATCAACCCCCAATAAGCATCTAGAAGGACTGGAGATGCATGTTTTTCTCTGTTCCTTGCATACAACTCGGAGATGGTGAGTATTTCTCCAACAAACTCACAAACAAAAGCTCCTTTGGGGAGCTTCTCTAGAGTTCTAAGGCCCCAACCTTTTCCATCAGGGGTCAGAAACACCTAAAATTCAGAGTAAATTAGTCATTGGAAGAAATAGGGGTTTATAAAGCAAATTCAAAAGTTGACACCTTAATTTTAAAAACAACCTAATGATAACAAGGACGAGAAACTAAAGAAATTTGGATGAACCAAACCTGCAATTTGTAATTTACACCTCTCTGCACCACCCGGTTGCCGCATCTCTTATTGCAGCCACATTTGCTCCAGCATTCTTTTATAACATTTCTCTTTAGGTGACCTTTGCAAGGTTCAGGAACACCATCCTTCTTTGATCTCTCAATGGGACACACTGCACAACTAAGGAGACATTGTTGTTGAGGATCACGAGTCAAAGATATACACTCCTCTAAGAAGTCCTCCTTCAGAACACCTGCTGATGTATATACAAAATTTGGCCCAGAATGACGGGCACATGCACAAAGCTGCTGGGACAAGAGACAATCCCCAAAGCACGTCCGACAACAACTTTCATCTCCAATTGCGGAAAGACAAAATCTGACATGAGCATTTTGAAAGATCAGATTCTTTGATATATATTGAAACATCGGTGGAAAATCTTTACTATTTTCATTTACCCACGAAATTTGAACTTTTTCTTCTCCCCTCGTTATGTCCATCGCATCATGAACCCACCTTAATTCATCAGGTGTAAGTTCATGCTGCGGAACAACCATCAATTCCTTCCCACCTACATTGTCAACACATCCATTTGTAGAGCAAGGGACATTGAAAGATTCATTTAACATCCTAGCTAGCAAGCAACCGTTTTCTGCATTGCTCACAGCATCAAGAACATCCCTTGCAGGAGATTTCTTCAGTACATCAAGAGCCGGCATCACATTAACTTCTTGCAATTTGTTAGAGGAATTCGTTGCCAATTCCAATATGCACTCGCACATATCACCCAAAACTTTGAATACATCAAAATTGGGGTCAACGAGTTTGTATGACCGGAGGCACCTCTGTTCCATCAATTCTCTAAGTTCATCTACACTAGGCAATTGGAAATTTGATCTTCCAAGAGCAGAATTGTAGTTTAGAGAAATCTTCACCTCTCCCAATGGTGTTGAGGCAATGTCAAGGCTAGAAGGAATTTCTTCCGAAGTAGTAGCAAGGTCACAGCTGCTATGCCTCTCAATAGATGAAGCTGAAGCATCGGCTCCTACAATTTTAACAGCATTCAGGGATTTTGGAGGTTCCAACCCATTTGATTTTGAAGTTGAAGAGTCCCCCGCCGACAAGCCTCTTTCACATAATGAATCTGTTAAATAAGTGTTAATAGTAAAATAAATATGGACTAAAATCATTAGAAAATTGAACCAAAAAAACTTAAGGCATCAATTACAATTTTAATATCCAACGATATAATAGTTATAAATGTTAATTATATGCAACAAATTAGGATCAACCTCTAAAATAACATAATTGCAAACGATTAAATCATACAATTGAAAAGATTGTACAGATATTGAATTCCTTGTCTAACAGTGACATAAACCGCAACCAAAACATAAAAGAGGAACAGTACAGACTGCAATTTCATTAGCCTATGGAGAAGAGCATATATATGCATTACATTTCTACTTCTCTTTCTCTGGTAATAAATTATGCATCTGTCTCAAGTACTGTGTGGAGAAACAAGCTGCAATCATGAATATCTAACCAGATATCATGCTAACAAGTGTACAATATAGAGGTCTAAATACTATGGCATCCATGGGATACATACCAATATGACACAACACTCCAGACCAATATTTTTATGCAATTTTTGGATAAATTGGAAATGACAGACCATCTATTGTGTGCCTTTTTCCATATATACAATTCTGCCCTCAAGAGTTAATACACAAAAAAGTGCACAGAAAGAATTAAATTAGATGTTGTAAAATTACCACCAAAACAAGTATTTCCACTATACTTAAACATTGGTTCCTGCCAACCATATGATTTAAGAAAAATATAAACAATAATCCACTATATGCTTATCCATTTCATAGCACATATTACAAAATTCCCATAACATGTAAATGAAAAAATGAAATTAGCTCAAGAGAATTGCCGCAAGGTAAATCAAATATTGATTTGAAATGAAAATTGATCGTATGGAAATTAGCCTATGGAGAAGAGCATATATATGCATTAGCTCATATGGAAATTACAATAACTTACCAGGGTGAATAACTGCAATAGGAATCTCTTCCCCAGGAATGATATCAGTAAACGGCTCTTCCTTGGGAATTATCAGAGCATGAGTAACAGGCACACTTTTTTTAGGACTGATACCAGGCCCAGGGGCTGGATCTTTAATGCACAATGCTAGAGATGCTCGCTCAAGACTATTCCGTTTGGAAGAAACGTGAGGTGATATAGGTTCCTTTCCTTTGTAGCTAACATGCATTTGAGATAAATGTGAATTTTGTGTAGGTCTTCCTTGTACCACCAGCGGACTAGGTTCTACAGTTTGCTTCTCTTTGTTTCTACCACCATGATGGGGTGAAACAGGAGAAGGAGAGGTAGGTCGAGATGAAACAGGTCCAACTGAAGCAGGCAGCGATTCTGTCCTTATATTTCCAGCATTGCACTGAAGTGAGTTCTGCTGCAAAGAAGCAGGAGGTAGTTCATCCTCCTCAACTTTAGGCATTTTAGAAAAGGTCTCAGCCACATTGGAGCTGTCATTTCCTTGAGAACATGATTCCTGATCATACTTTTTTCTCAGGCGTCTTCTTTTTAAGGGGCGTACAACCTCATCAGGTACAGAACCTTCTTCATCAATATCTTCCTCCTGCTAGGCAAAACAATCTAACCATATCAGTCAACATAAGATAGGAGAACAAGGAAAACAATAAATATTATGCAGGGTCAGCATAAGTCAGAGAAATGAGTCACATACATCGTTGTTCTTGTCTGCTTCATGTTCTGGCAGTGTCTTCTGAAAGCACAAAGATCAACAGCCAATACACGACAAGTGATGAGACTTAAAACTAAACCAAAACAGATTATAAAGGGAAATGTACCTTATTATCGGGTGTATCATCCTCTTCAAAGATAGCATCAGCAAGAACTCTATAATTTTCTGATTCAATTAGCTCCCAGTTCTTGTCATACAGCTTTAGAAGCTTCTTCAATACCGGTTTCACTTTTTCCTTGCTGATTCCTATTTCCTCCATAGAGCGAAAGGCCTGCTTAATTCTGGGGTTTGGTGCCATGATGCTTGATCAGCTATCAGTTTTGCAGGCTTGCAAACACCAATGCAACACCAATCAAGTCCAGGAATGGAAGTAGAAAAAGTAGCAGCAGGAAATTAAAAACGTAGTATTTGTAAAATATAAAATGGAAGAAAATCAAAAGATGAAAAATGGCATACATAAGAAACTGGATCAATAGCTAACTTGCACAAATCAGAGTGGGAAACGAAAACTTCTATTTAACTTTAAAAGTCCACATTTTACAACTAAATAAAGATAATTACATGATCATCCAAATATATTTCAAATCATTACCACATTGATGATATGCAAAAAGGAGAAGTCAGTTAAACTGTTTACATTACCAAGCCAAACCCTAGAAGATAAGAATCAATCTCTCTTAGAAACCTACACAGAACTTAGGCCAAGAAATCATCAAAAATTTCACAATCTTGGAAAATAAAAATAATTACATGATCATCCAAATATATTTCAAATCATCGCCACAATTGATGATATGCAAAAAAGAAGACAGTTAAACTGTTTACATTACCAAGCCAAACCCTACAAGAATATCAGAATCAATCTCTCTTAGAAATCTACACAGAACTTGGCCAAGGAATCATCAAAAATTTCACAATCTTGGAAAATAGAAATGCACAGTATGCGTTTTATAATATAACAAAAAAGGGGAAAACTAAATGCTAAAATGCTTAAAATTTTCTATTTCCCTCTTCTTTTAACGGAACCGTTTTAGCTTACTGCAATAGCCTGACAGTTTAACGCTTACGAGAGGGTATGCAGACAATTTCTTGGCACACAAACAGAACTTAAGATATGAAATCATCAAAACTAGATGCAATGGCAAAAAAAAGAAACAATGCAGTAATCCAAGACAAACAGAAATGAAGCGTTTCGGTTTCAAATATTAAAGACGAAGCCATTTGAAAACATTTGACAGAAAATAAAAATAAAAAGCCCTACCAGTCGAGTGATTTTGAAAAGATAAAGGCAAAGAAAGAATCGGAGAGAAAGATTACCAGAAATTCGGCAAGATTTCACCTTTGTAAAAAAGAAACCCGTAGGTTTCAAGGTTTTGACTTGTGATTTTCTCAAGAAAAAACTCCCATTTTTTTTTAAGTTTTTAGAGTATAATTAACTCTGACACTGAGTCGACTGATGGTGAGTCGATTGAGTCTGAACATCTCGACTCGACAATATATAGCGCGTGTAGACACGCAAACTGGCCGAGTGGAGAAACTATAAGGTAGGTGTTGGGCTCAAGTGAGTAACACTGAGGCCTTTTTACTGTAAATGGCTTTAGGAAAATTAAATTTATTATATTTTGTTTACGAAAATTATATTTTTTTAACACGTTTTTATTATATAAAAAATTATTCAACAAAAAGAAAAGAAGCGAATAATATGATACATTTTTAAATTTGAAAAAATAAAATGTATTATTTGTCCCACTTTTCCGAAGTTTTAATTTTAAATAAAAAAATATTATTCCCACATGAATAGTATTACTATTAGTACACTCAAATTCATATTTATTTTTTTAAAATGTATAATATATAATTAATTGCAGAATATTTAATATATATTTTTTATTATAGTTAAAAATCAATATTTTTTTAATATAAAATTTGAGTTTAAAATATTTTCTTATCTTTTTTTTCTCCCCAATGAAGTAAATAAATGCATTTCGACTGTAAAAGGGTTTTACCCTTTAGATGAGAGTAAGCCCAAGTACGGGTGGTTCTACAAAGAGCCACTTAAATAAAGCCTAAAAAAAGCCCTTGCTAAAGGGTAATGAGGAACCGGCCAACAGCCGGTTTCAATGTAAAATCAGTTTTTTTTTTTAAATAATGGTTATTAAAATTTTATATATTCGAATAAAAAATATACGAATAAAAATATTTATACAATAAATATTCAAATAAAAATATTTATAAAATAAATATTCGAATAAAAATATTCATATAATAAATATTCGTATAAAAATATTTGTATAATAAATATTCGAATAAATATATATTCAAATAAAAATATTCATATAATAAATATTTGAATAAAAATACTCGAATAAAAATATTTGAATAAAAATATACGAATAAAAATATCCGTATAATAAATATTCAAATAAAAGTATTTGTGTAATAAATATTAGAATAAAAATATGCGTATAATAAATATTTGAATAAAAATATTTGTATAATAAATATTCGAATAAAAATATTCATATAAAAATATTCAAATAAAAATATTCGTATAATAAATATTCGAATAAAAATATTCATATAATAAATATTGGAATAAAAATATTCATATAATAAATATTGGAATAAAAATATTCGAATAAAAAATATACAAATAAAAATATTCGTATAATAAATATTCCAATAAAAATATTTGAATAAAAAATATTCAAATAAAAATATTCGTATAATAAATATTCGAATAAAAATATTCATATAATAAATATTAGAATAAAAATATTCGATTAAAAAATATACAAATAAAAATATTCGTATAATAAATATTCCAATAAAAATTTTTGAATAAAAATATTCGAATAAAGATATTCGTATAATAAATATTCGAATCAAAATATTCATATAATAAATATTCGAATAAAAAGTATATGAATAAAAATATTAATATAATAACTATTCAAATAAAAATATTCGAATAAAAATACTCGAATAAAAATACTTGAATAAAAATATTCGAATAAAAATATTCGTATAATAAATATTCAAATAAAAATATTCGAATAAAAAATAATCAAATAAAAAATATACAAATAAATATTGTACACAATTTCTTACAAAGTATACACAATGACCTACAAAAATCGTAAAGAAAAAGGTATGTACACAATTCCTTACAACTTCTCACCATGAGCTAAAGGAGCCATCCAAAGGTAAGGATTTGTGTACATACACAATTTACTATGATTTCCGTAAGCCATTGTGTATACTTTGTAAGGAATTGTGTACAAACATAAATCCTTACCATTTAGGTGGCATATTGTGTATTCTTGTAGGAAATTGTGTATGTACACAAATTCTTACCCTTGAAAGCCTCCTCGAGCTCATGATTTTGAAGTGGTAAGGATTTGTGTACATACCTTTTTTCTTACGGTTTTCGTAAGTCGTTGTGTATACTTTGTAAGGATTTGTGTACAAACACAAATCCTTACCTTTTTCGTGCCATATTGTGTATTCTTGTAGGAAATTGTGTATGTACACAAATCCTTAGCCTTGGAAGCCTCCTTGAGCTCATGTTTTTGAAGTGGTAAGGATTTGTGTACATACCTTTTTCCTTACGGTTTTCGTAAGCCGTTGTGTATACTTTGTAAGGATTTGTGTTTGTACACAAATCCTTATCGTTTTCGTGCTATATTGTGTATTCTTGTAGGAAATTGTGTATATACACAAATCCTTACCATTGGAAAATTCCTTGAACTCATGACTTTAAAGTGGTAAGGATTTGTGTACATACCTTTTTTCTTACGGTTTTCGTAAGCCGTTGTGTATACTTTGTAAGGATTTGTGTATAAACACAAATCCTTACCGTTTTCGTGCCATATTGTGTATTCTTGTAAGAAATTAGGTATATACACAAATCCTTACCCTTGGAAGCCTCCTTGAGCTCATGGTTTTGAAGTGGTAAGGATTTGTGTACATACCTTTTCTCTTACGGTTTTCGTAAGCCGTTGTGTATACTTTTATAAGGATTTGTGTACAAACACAAATCCTTACCGTTTTCGTGCCATATTGTGTATTCTTGTAGGAAATTGTGTATATACACAAATCCTTACCATTGGAAAATTCCTTGAACTCATGATTTTAAAGTGGTAAGGATTTGTGTACATACCTTTTTTCTTACGGTTTTCGTAAGCCGTTGTGTATACTTTGTAAGGATTTGTGTATAAACACAAATCCTTACCGTTTTCGTGCCATATTGTGTATTCTTGTAAGAAATTAGGTATATACACAAATCCTTATCCTTGGAAGCCTCCTTGAGCTCATGGTTTTGAAGTGGTAAGGATTTGTGTACATACCTTTTCTCTTACGGTTTTCGTAAGCCGTTGTGTATACTTTTATAAGGATTTGTGTACAAACACAAATCCTTACCGTTTTCGTGCCATATTGTGTATTCTTGTAGGAAATTGTGTATATACACAAATCCTTACCATTGGAAAATTCCTTGAACTCATGATTTTAAAGTGGTAAGGATTTGTGTACATACCTTTTTTCTTACGGTTTTCGTAAGCCGTTGTGTATACTTTGTAAGGATTTATGTACAAACACAAATCCTTACCGTTTTCGTGTCATATTGTGTATTCTTGTAAGAAATTGTGTATATACACAAATCCTTACCCTTGGAAGCCTCCTTGAGCTCATGGTTTTGAAGTGGTAAGAATTTGTGTACATACCTTTTTTCTTACGATTTTCGTAAGCCGTTGTGTATACTTTGTAAGGATTTGTGTACAAACACAAATCCTTACCGTTTTTTGCGCTATATTGTGTATTCTTGTAGGAAATTGTGTATATACACAAATCCTTACCCTTGGAAGCCTCCTTGAGCTTATGGTTTTGAAGTGGTAAGAATTTGTGTACATACCTTTTTTCTTACGGTTTTCGTAAGCCGTTGTGTATACTTTGTAAGGAATTGTGTACAAACACAAATCCTTACCGTTTTCGTGCTATATTGTGTATTCTTGTAGGAAATTGTGTACAAACACAAATCCTTACTATTTTTGTGCTAATTTATGTATGTACCGTTTTTCTTACAATTTTTGTAAGAAATTGTGTATATAATGTGACCGGGTAAACCGGTTAAGGCTTTTTTTAGGCTTTTTTTAATGAGTTATCCCTAGAACTACCCGCCCAAGTACGCTTGCTCTCAATTAGACACTTCCCTCGGGGGATGGACCAACAGAAAGAGGAGTCGGTCGTCTCATTTAAAATTAAAATTTTGAAGATAATTTTAAAATAATTGATATATTTTTATTAAAAATATATATTTTAAAATTTTATAAAGTTATCTTTTATATTATGTAAGAGATAATTATATTTTTGGAATATAAAAATTATATAACAAATTATTCTTATCTTATTATTAATAAAAATTAATCAAATATATATATTTAATTTTTTATTTTATTAATTTTATTAAGTGAATATTTATTTGATAAAAATTAATTTTAAATTTAATTTACGATAAATTAATAAAAAATAACTTAATAAAAAATAAAATAAAAAATAGTTAAATTTTTAATTAATTAATTTTATAAATAATATGATAAAAATAAACGATATAATTCGTACTCGAATACATCAAAGAACTGATTGTCCATAATCTCTGCGGCAAATTAAAAGTCGAAAAAACGTACTGAATTTCTAAATTATTTTAGGTATTGAGATTGCATTAAGAAAAGTTTGGTATTTATTAATAATTGATTTAATAAAATTAAATATCCAAACATTAACTTTGTAAATTAAAAAATTAAATATTTAATTAATAAATTAAATACTATAAATATTTATAGCATGTTAACGAACCTATCCACCTGATAGGATTCCATACATATAAAACTCCTTAAAGAGATGCATGATTTAAAGTCAGTTTAATATTATTTTTAAAAGTAGGATAAAAATTTATTTTAAAAATATTTAATTTAAAATAAAATTATCTAATATTATCTTCAAAAATAAATTTAAATAAATGAAATATTTATTTTAAATATATTTTTAAAAAACAAAACAACATATTAAAATAAAAACTAAAAATTTCAGCTTTCTGGTTCTACCCTTCTCCTTTTTCTCAGTTTCCCGTCTTATTTTTGCGCTTCAAGTCTTTCATTATTCTCACAAATTTCCCAGCCGGAAAAAGAAAAAGAAAAAGAACCCAATTTGATCAATAAAACCCTAAATTTCTCATATCAGTTCTTAATTGTTTCAAGCCACAATTTCACTTTTGATTTATGCTTTTTTTGTTTACTTCAGATTACAGAATCTTCACATTTCACCGTAAATAAAATGTCGCTATAATTTAGTTGTTTTGAAAAGAAAATTAGAAACCCTAGATTATTATTTATATTGTATTGTTATTTTTTTGTGATGGGGTCAAATCCTGTAGTTTTCGATATAAGCTCCGACGATGAAGAGGTGGCGTCGACTTTGGAAGAGAATAAAGGGGATGACTACGGCTGGTTTTCAGAAGTTCTGAAAGACGTTAACAAGGGATTCGATGATTCCGATGAGGTGGTGGTGGTTGGGGAAGTGAACCCTAATAAGAAGTCAAAATCACAGAATTCATCGGCCTTGAAGAATGTTAATGTAGAAGACGATGATTGTATCGTTTTGGAAGGTGACCCAGAAAAGGTGTTGTCCGATGTTATTGATAACCATGAAGATTCTGATGAGTTGCTTGTTGTCGGCCAAAAAGGGCAGGTGAATATCGAAAATTTTAATGACTATTTTCTTGTTTAAACCTTTGTTTTGATTGGTTTTTGTGGCTAAGTTCATCGATGGAGTTTGTTTTCTGGGGTTCTTAGAGGTGAATATTAAAATCTATTTTTTGCTATATATTTTTTTTGGCAATTCTTGAATATTTGTTCTGTGTATTTTGTTGTGGTTCTAGTTTTTTTCTTTTTAGTAATATGTCTTTTAGCTCCTGCGATTTTGAATGTTCACGGTCAACCAGCTGAAGCACCATTGTCATGGGATCATGTGCTAGTAAGTGTCAACTTGAATGGCAAGAAGGTAAGAATTAAGTCACGATATTTCCCGAGAATGTTTTAGGGATGGAACTTACTGCAAATGGAACTACTTCATCAGAGAACCAAAATTCACCAATCTTTGTCCTTGGATGATCTTAAGGGCATAATAAATATGTTTCCTTGATATTTGAATTGGAGTATCAAATGGTTCGAACTTTGTACTGAAACATGAAAAGATTGAAAATTTTAATAAAGCCCTCAGCTATCCGGGATATCTAGGAGCTGGTGAGGTATTAGGGGCATTTACTTACCGGTTGCCTTGTTTACATTTAATGTTGAACCTACTCTTTTTCTCGTTTTTGCTTTACGCTTTCCTGACTGTTTCTCTTGGGCAAATTTTTTTGAATGGCTGTCTCATTTCTCTCTATTTATCTGTTTACAGGTTGCATGCAGAGATTTCCCCCATCCACGGCATGATTGTGCTAAATTTCCTTTCAGTTCAACCTCACATGAACAACACTGTGAACTGGTAATATTTTTGAAACTTTTTAATTTGCAGATTCTTGATTGTTTCTCTCTAACTGAGTTTGGTGCCCTTGGATTTAGCATCCAATTCAAACGTGAGCTATGAATGTTCCTTTTGAAATTGCAGTGCCATTGCTTTGTTTGTGACATGCGAGCACCATGTTGTCATTGGGGATTGGGTATCTCTAATACCGATCATTGTCATGCCACTGATAAAGAGGAGATATGGAAGACTCTGCGGAAGAATTTCAGGCTTGGGAGAAATGTTTCTGCACCTCCCGTCACTTCTCTATCTACTGTGGTGCCCCAATTTAACCATGTTTCTGGACCAACTCCTATCAGTTCTCATTCCACAGTTGTGCCCCAACATAACCAAGTGCCACATTGTGGAATTATTCGATTGACAGCGCAACATCATGTTTCTAGACCAACTCCAGTTCAAGCTTCTCGGAACTGTATACCACAAAATCATGTCTCTAGACCAACTCCAGTTCAAGCTTCTCGGAACTGTATACCACAAAATCATGTCTCTAGACCAACTCCAGTTCAAGCTTCTAGGAACTGTATACCACAAAATCATGTCTCGAGGCCATCCATAATTCGTGCTTGTTCATCATCCACTAGACATGGTGTTCCATATAACCCAAGTGTGGGTGGCCGACATGTTCTAAATAAAAGCATGGCTCAGCCAAATTTGGTTTCACAGGAGGTTCTAGGTGTGCATAATACTGTAATTAGAAGGGATCGGGGTTTTAAGGTTAGGAACCTGGGTTCCCAATTTATCTCTTCCAACACAATCTCCAAAAGATTCGACATGGATGTTTCCTCACCAGTGAACCTTGCCCCATATGTTCCGTCTGGAAGCATTGCTTCTGCTCGTGCATCACAGTATCAACAAAATCCTGCTTCAGTTACAACATTAAGCAAAAGGAACCCGAATCCCATTGACTGGCAACAAATTTGTTCAGACACAAGTTTAGGAACATATACACGTCAGATCTCCTCAGAGCCGAGTATGGATTCTGTTTTTACAAATGCAGCACCCTCCCTGTCGTCGGCAAACAGTTTGGATGTTCCTCAGTCAAATGTACATGAAGATACCAATCATGTTCAGAGTCGAAATTATCCTGCAACACATAGTGGATTTTCAGATTTTGACATTAGTTGGGTGGATGACATTGGTCAAAGCAATCAACAACCTTCTGCTGATACTTTACAGTTTCAAACCTCAAGGTCAGCAACTGCGGAAGGACCATTCAACATAAACGAGGGAGATAACTCCTATTACAACAAGCTCGAGAGCTTCCTTTTGGATAGCCATTGTACTCCAGAAGGGTCTCTTACTGCTGGACTCAACGCACCGTCCCCTCCTGATCATATATCTTTTGATACTGGTATGCTTTTCTTTGATATCGAAAGCTCTTGGGATCATCTTACTCGCGCATAGTTGATTCACATTTGCTTGTGCATACTCGATAGAAGTAATCTGTTCCTTGCAGACCTTGAAAGAGAAGTGATCCATAGGTTTCTGTTTTACATACAAGAACTCGGACCTCGGAACTTAGTTTAATCAGTTCATACAATCATCTTTAATGGTATGATACTCCCAATACTTTGGAGTTGAAATCTTGACATTTTGCTTGTTTTAAGACTCAGAGGGCTGAGTGATGTACATAAATATTCGAAAAGTCTTAGCTCATTAAACAATGTCCAGATTTTATGTTTTTCTTGATATTTTGGTCTTAATTAATTTGTTATCTACACTATTTTTCGTATTGTTTCTTATCCAGTCTATTACTAAACAACCAAACATATTGAATATCGAGATTGATTGTCATTTCGTTTGTGATACAATTCGAAATTAAATAAATAGATATAAAATCAATACATGAATTGAGAAGTCTCGTGAAATTACAAGATGATAAGTTTGGTCATTTAACTTCTTCAGTCTCATCCAATGCGTAGTTGTTGGTAGATACATTTGTGTAATTAACTTTGTTGAATCGGACCACCACCAGATAACGAGTCTTAGGGTCCTGCAAATGACAACAACTATTAAACATCGGGAAAAAAATAATTCCAGAGTTTAATCCAGATAATTATAATGATTATTTTTAAATAAAATTTTGGTTTGAATCTTAAGATTTACAATCATCTGATCAACGGTAACAACTGATCCATAGCTATTGTACCATTGTGGCATGTTGATGCCATTGTCACTCTGTGTGGTTTAAGCAAATGATTGTATTAATTGGATTTTTGTCCCTCTATAGATTATCTGATATTGAGAGACTGAACTCTTCTATATTTTTCATTGACTAGGAAGCTGCCACATGTGCAACATAGCTTAATTGTTAGGATAATGTGATTCTTCACCCTCTACCAAGCACACCAATGTAAATAAAAATTAATTTTTTTATCCTATTTTTCTATCTTTCAACTTTTTGTTGTCTCCATTTTCTTTCCACTTTATCCAACAAAGCCTAAAAGAGAATATCAACTCAGTTTATAACCACATTCACTGGAACAAATCATTGCAAATGACAACGAGAACAACAAACTTCTCAGTTAAACAGAATATCAATATCACAAGATTCAATCCTGGCTATCATTTCATAAACATGATTATACAGTAATACACAAGAACAAGTACAAAGACCTATACACAACATCAAACCTAGGTCGGAATTCGGATAAGCCAAGAATTTATAGGAGTGCAATGGGATGTGCTTGATCGGTTTGAAACATGAAGATGTAACTGCTGTGAGATGGATCAGGATCTTCGATTTGTAACTTCAACTTCAAACTTGCAGATGCCTTCTATTTTAGTGAAGTATATTTATCGCCACTCTGCCATCCGAACTGCAATACAAAATTCAATGGCATGATTTAAGAAACACAGAAGTTGTGTTAATCAGACTCTTTATTCTTCATAAAATTCTAAAAAAACATATTCGAAAGCATATCAAAAAGTATTTACGAACTGCATATATATTCAACCATTAATCATTTGCTACATTATTGCCAGATACTTCTATAGATTACTAAAAACTCGGACGTAGCATGCCGGTGATGAGATCTACTTTGGTATAAAGACAACTTGAAGGAACCATTTCCACCAGCACTGATCATCATTCAATCTAGAATTAGATGTTGCATAATGGATTTCGCATCATATAGAATAGACTAATAAAATAAAGAGTGAACCATCCCATATAACTAGCATGCCAGCCATCTTTTCTCTACTAAAGATGAGTTATAAGCAATTGAAGTTGGGATACCTTTTCTCTTATTTGTGAACCCCGCATGTTAAATTGTGTTCCCCTGCCATCACCCTTGGCCAACGTAGATGAGTGGCTAGACTGAGGGTTTAGGAGTGGCTCCCAAGTTCTACCTCTGACACTTCCATAATCATCTTCCTCTTCAATGTCACTTCCTCTAGCAGAAACCATTGCCCGCAAAATTATTGCTACTAGCAAAGCTAATGCCTTCCACATTGAAGGGATATGGATTAGAGTAAAAAAAACAAAAGATTTACTGGAAATTTGTGGGTGGAATCTAATCGTTTATTTCCTAATAAAAAACAAGATTCTTTCCAGCTAGCCTTTGAATTTAGTTGTTACAAATATATATATATATATATATATATATATATATTAACAAATAAAACAGTTCAGTGCTGGCATTGAAAAGACAACAGGTGAAACCCAAAATAAATACTTTTTCAAAGTACAAAAACTGCAAAACATGGTCAGATCATTGCATTGTAAAATAAACTATAAATGCAGGAAAACATGTGCTAAAAGATATACTTGAATGATGACCACACCAAGGCCAACCCATTTACATATATCAACGTTGTCTTCTACAAAAGATCGGAAGCTATCAAGTTCTCCGGTTGGGTCAAATGGAAGATCCTGTCATAAAATACAGTATTAGTTGTAAATGATAATATGCACATGACGAAACCGTAACAGCTCAAGCTAAACCCAATGTACAAAAAGGAAAAATATACCTTCTCCCACCTATGGTCAATTGCAATAAATGCAACCAAAGCAGCTTCTATTAGAATAAAAACAATTTTGAGAAGTGTATACTAGCAGTTTTATCAAGTTAAGGAAAAACATATACTAGAATGAAGTCCATTGGATAATTGGCTGCAGATATAGAGCTTAAAGTCACCATGTCCTTCTTAGCCAAGAAATTTAAAAAGTATTTAAGTTTAACAGACTCTTAACGGTGACAATATAGAATATCATTGTCTGAAATTGGGGCAGGGGGTGGGGGGGTTGGTTGGTTAAAAATCACTAATCTCCACTTAGAGATAGATGTTCAGAATCACTTCAGTTTTAACTTATCTTTAAGCCAATTTCACTAGAAAAGTAATATAGACACATCTGGTAGGATACAAAACAAAGGCAGCACCCATTAACAGATTCAGCAGCTATGCAACCAATGAGAGTAACACAACATAGCGCAATTCCTATTCCCATAAAAGAGTATATGAACCTGAAACAAATAAGAAAATCATCAAGTTTGCAACCCAAAAGGTCCAACCGAATGCACCACAAGAAGCAAACATTGTATAGATGTGAAATAATGAATTTAAAGAGAACAAAATTATCGAAAAAACATCTAATAAAATAATCACAAAAAACTTTACTATTTGAACTTTTTCATGAAAAAAAACCACCACATCAACTAGTCAGTGGTGTAATGGTTAAATGACTTGTGTTTCTTAAGCCTTTGATGACACCAAATTCGGGGTTCAAATCTAAACGGTGTGTGTGTATATATGACATAGGTATGTTCAATTTTTGTAAGTTTTTTCACATTTTTGAAGGGACAAATTCTACTCATGTCTAGAAATGTCTCAGCCATTCGAACACAATGCTTCAATAAAAATGAAGAATTATAAATTAGAACAACATAGTCAATAATGTGATGCTTTAAAATTACAAACTAAATATTTAGAGGTGAAAGAAACAACAGAAGACAACTAGAATCAACCTAGAAATTTTAATGCATGACATGGTTTATCGGAAAACTTAAGGAACTTCACCTCAGTATCAATCATTAAATTACATGATCAAAGGTCTCAAGATATACAAGTCTTAAAGTGATTTGATTAAACTGTGCTCTAAAATTCCCTTCACAAACAATTAAAGTTCGTCCTTTTTTTGGCTTTCAAAATCTTTATAGCATTTAATGTAGTGTTCAGTGTTCACCTCAATTATATATAAAAAATGAACGAAATAGAGTAAGTACCAGGGAGCAGGTAGTTCAACGGAACTCAAGTTCAACTCCACACCATCACCCAACCCGGTGACCAACCCAACAGCTAAACCGTCGAAAACCCTAGCTGTTTGAGCTCCAACCTCCGGTCCCGAATTGAAGAGTATCGAATCCAGAACAGAAGAGTCTGGTGACGGCGCTAAAGGAGGAGGAGAAACCGGAACGTGGTGGTTCCACTGATCCAACATCCATATTGAGTAGAGAACGATCGATACTCCAACGAAAGCTTGGAGAGAATTCAACAACTTGAGAACAAAAGCAAACGAAACATGACAGCAATTCGTCGGCATTCCCTAAGATTTCCAATCGATTTCGATTATTAGTTTTGGCCTTTGGGAACTAATGAGATCGAAACTGCGGTTATTGACCTTTGCGGATAATTAAAGCATTTTATTTTAGGGTAAACTACACCAGTGACCACCCAACTAATTGAGATACCTATTTTGACCATACAATTAATTTATTTATTTTTTTAATTTAATCCTAATTTTAAATTAATAAATAAAATTAACCATCCAATCGATTAATGACACGTGTCACCACCGGATTGGATGATTAATTTTATTTATTAATTTATTTATTAACCACCGGATTGGTGAATGATTAGTGAACGAAATAAAATGTAATGTAGAGTTCTTTAAAAGGAAAGGGGTTTGAACTCACAACCTCCAGCATAACAACCACCCTACAAACAAGTGAACCACTAAGCCAAGTTACTTTTAGTATCAAAATATATTCACATGTGTTATTAAGTGATAACGTTTCAGTAATTATTCAAACAAAAACTATAAAAATATTTAAACAACGAAATTCAAATATTCGAATAATTAAAATCTAAATATTTTTATTTGAATATTTAGATTTTAATTTATTCGAATAAAAATAATAAATATTTAAATATTTTTTATTCGAATATATGAATAAAAATCATGAATATTCGAATTTAAAAATATTTAGATTTTAATTATTCGAACAAAAAATATAAAAATATTTAAACAACGAAATTCAAATATTCGAATAATTAAAATCTAAATATTTTTATTTGAATATTTAGATTTTAATTTATTTGAATAATTAAAATCTAAATATTTAATATTTTTATTTAAATATTAATTGATTTAAACAGTTGACTTTTGTTAAGGTAATTCAAATTCTAAGAGATAACCATTTAATACCACTCTTTCGGTTTTTATATCACAAAATTGCATTGGCCTAGTGGTTCAAGCAAGGGGTCAAGGGTTCAACTCCCCTCTTGGGCATTGCCATTGGGTGATTAATTTTATTTATTAATTTATTTTTATGATTAATTTAAAATAATAAATAAATTAGAGGGATTAAATATGTAATTTTGCAAATTTTAATTAACGTCCACGTCATCACCATTAACTGCCACATCATCACTGTTAACTTTTCCGTCAAAATTTTAACGGCAGTGGCCAAAATAGGTAGGGTTTCAAAGTTGGGGTACCTGATTGACGAGTTCTTTAGTTGGGTGGTCAAAATAGGTATTCCTAATTAGTTAGGTGGTAACTGGTGTAGTTTACCCTTTATTTTATTTTTCTTCGGATAATCAAACTTTGAATTTGGACCGAATGTTTACTGTTAACGACGGTTAAGATATGTTGGGCTTTGAACCGGGCTCAGGGTTCCACCAGTCAAGGATAAGTAGTCAATTAAATTGAGTCATATAATTTATTCGAATTTATATTTAAAATTAATTATAAATATTTAAATAATTATAATACTAATCTGTTTTAATTTAAATTATTTTTTATAAATCAATTAATCATATACAATATATATTTTTATTTTTGTATATAATATTATATTAGATAAAGTTGAGGTAGCATAAACTGATGTTAGAGTCTTTGAATACCGTGACTGTTAATTTTTGATAAATTAATTCTTAATTATTTTAAAAAATTAATTTAACTCCTTCGAAAATTTTTAAAATGTTATTGCATTCCTAATATTTTTAATTAAGTTTCTTCTTAAATTTTTTTATTAAATTTTAAAATATTTGAAGATTTAAAAATTTAACTCATCTTCTCTATATGTTCACCATGCCAAGTGTTGTGGCCGTCCCCTTTCCTCGACCATAACCAAGCAAGCTGCGTCCGAGACAACCGTGTGTGTGGCCTCAAAGCTTGTTGATGAATAAGTGCTCCCTTCTTGAGCATCTTCATGTTTTAGGAACAGAGTTCTTGTTTTTAATGTTTTCCCTTATTTTTAAGAGTTTTCCTTAGGCTATGGAAAAGTGTCCCCCGTTCGAGCAAATGAACGTCTACTCGGGGCATTTCCATAATATTTTATTCGCATATATGTAGGGGGTGGACAATTGAGTGGACCGCTTCACGGGTCTAGGCATAGGTGAATTCCTACACATCATCGGGGCGGCCCCTACCGCTAGACGACGATGTGCATTTGTCTTTCTTGTAATCCCAACGCTTTATTTAATAAGACCACTTTTATTCTTCCTACGAAGGAAGTCGAGGTCTACTTGGTGCATCCGCTATGCCCCACGATTTCGGCTGTGGCTTAAAGACTAGTGTTGTGGATGAGAATAGACTTATGTGGCCTTGATGCTGACGCTTGCGTGATGGATCCTTAGTGAAGGACGTGTGGTGAAGGCTGACTTGTCTAGGATGTGTTCCTTTTCAAGTGCCGCGCGGCTTAGTCGCCTAGGTGTGTGAGGGCTAAGACCCGCCACCTAAAGGTTCGAGGGCTAGGTCTGTGACAAGTGGTATCCGAGCTAGATTGCGAATCTGTTGGTCGAGATAATGCGCATTGAGTGTTGCCTTACGCCGAGCGCTCTTGTGCATGGAGTAGGCAGGGTCGATCAACTCTAGACCAAGCGCTCATTCGAATGATGTAGGCAGGGTGGTGTCGAGTCACACCAAGCGCTCCATCAAAAGAGTAGGCAGGGTCGGGTAATGTTGCGCAGGGTAATATTGCGCCGAGCGCTCCCACAAGTCGGAGTAGGCAGAGTAACGTAAGGCGGTGATAAGCCACATAAACAAGCTCATTTAAGAATGTGTTGTTTTTTGTTGGCTAAATTGTTTCAAAAAGGGATATTAGCACAGTGTTGCTTGTTGTGAATTTAGTGGGATAACGTATATGGGTGCCTATCATTAACCACTAGGGTGATCGTTGCATACGATGGTGCTCGATCTCGTGTGAGCACCGAGGTGCTTATTATGTGAAAAGTGGGAATTTATGCACACGATGGTGCCAATCGTTAAACCACTAATGTGATCAATGCGTACGGTGATGCTTGATCTTTGTTGGCGCAACGTTGTGCGCAACATTTCTGGCTTAAAGGGGCCTTGTGAAAGCAGCACGATGGTTGCTTTAGCGTAGGGACGCTTGTGATAAAATGCATACGGTGATGCATAATTTTATATGGCTTAAAGGTGTCTTGTGAAAGCAGCACGATGGTTGCTTTAGCGTAGGGACGCTTGTGATAAAAATGCATGATAATGCATAATTTTATATGGCTTAAAGGTGCCTGTTGTGAAAGCAATACGTTGGTTGCTTTAGCGTGAGAACGCTTGTGTTGAAATGCACGGTGGTCCATAATGTTTACACGGCTTAAAAGATGCCTTTTATGGAATCAACGTGGCATTTGTTTTAGTGTGGTGGCACTTGTGATAAAAAGTACACGATGGTACTTATTTTGTTAATTAAAGTGGGATTAGTGCATTAGTGATGCCTGTCGTTAACCACGACAAATATCGTTGTGCTCATTTTGGAAATTAGAATGAGATAATGCTTATGGGGGCCTATTGTTAACCATGATAATTGTCCTTGCGTGGTGGCGCATATGAGTGAAAGCACAGATGGTGCTAATTTTAGCGTAGTGACGCTTGAAATATGTTATTTGATTGTGTTTGTTTTGGCACGTTGGTGTCTGTGATGTGTTGTGTATTGATGCTTGCTTCCGGCATGTTGAGTGCTTATTTGTTGTTGGCTTTGGCACGTTGGTGTCTTGCTGTTGAAAACAATGACGGTTAAATGGTGTTCTTATGTTGGTGCTTATTTTTGTAATCTCAGGATACAAATTAAGCTTGCATAAGATTTAAAGATGGCTAAACAACGATAACAAGGTCTGACCGATGCTGCCAGGTTGGAGGCGCCTGAAGCTGCTGTTGCTGAATTGAAAGCTGAGATGGTCTCGTTACCCCGTGTTCGTACGATTGAGCAGACTCAAAAAGAACTTGCCGAGTCCTTAAAGGAGATTTATGATGAAGGCAAGAAAGCAATAGATGTTTGGAAGATTGAGCTAGAAGAACTTAAGTGCCATATTAATCTGGTACAAGTTGCGATGGGAAATTCAACTTCCAGCAGCAAGAACATGAGGGCGAGAGTCCCAGAGCCCCAACGATTTGAGGGAAATCGAGACGCGAAGGAACTGAAGAATTTTCTGTTTGATATGGAACAATATTTTCGGGCTATGAATACCTCTACTGAAGAGGACAAGGTCGCTATGGCCTCCATGTATTTGATAGGAGACGCAAAACTGTGGTGGCGGTCAAAGTTCGCTGATGGTGTGTGTTCAGTTAAAACCTGGGATGAGTTGAAGAAAGAATTGATGGATTCGTTCTTTCTTGAGAATGTCGAATATGTCGCTCGAAAGAAGCTGAGGGAGTTGCGCCAAACTTCATCGGTGCGCGACTTTGTGAGGGATTTTGCAGCTTTGATGTTGGACATCAGGGACATGTCCGAGAATGACGAGATGTTCTACTTTCTAGAAGGCTTACAACAGTGGGCAAGGACTGAGATTCAGAGGCAAAGACCGAAAACAATAGCTGAGGCAATGGCTGCAACAGAACGTCTTAGTGATTATGCTGACAATTCATCTAAGCGTAAGACTCCGTATGAAGGTAGCAATGGCGGCTATCGTGGAAATGGACATAATGGTGGAAATGGGAAGAACAAAGGTAGTGCTGACGATGTTCAACAAAAATGGGCCCGAACAGACAAGTCCCGGAATAGTGTGGGTACGTGGCGTCGACAGGACAATAACGGGTCGCGAGAGAGTGCAGGCCTCAATACAGGGGGTGACAACGGTGCTGCCAAACAGACTATAAGTTGCTTCCTTTGTAAGGGTCCGCATCTAGTTGCTGTTTGTCCACACAAAGGGGCACTTAGTGCGGTGAGGATCGTGAGCCAAGATGGAGCGGAACGCCAACCAGACGAGGGTGCAAAGACTCGCTGAGTCGACGAGGACGTCGACAAGATCGGGTGGGGGAGGATGTTGTGGCCGTCCCCTTTCCTCGACCATAACCAAGCAAGCTGCGTCCGAGACAACCGTGTGTGTGGCCTCAAAGCTTGTTGATGAATAAGTGCTCCCTTCTTGAGCATCTTCATGTTTTAGGAACAGAGTTCTTGTTTTTAATGTTTTCCCTTATTTTTAAGAGTTTTCCTTAGGCTATGGAAAAGTGTCCCCCGTTCGAGCAAATGAACGTCTACTCGGGGCATTTCTATAATGTTTTATTCGCATATATGTAGGGGGTGGACAGTTGAGTGGACTGCTTCACGGGTCTAGGCATAGGTGAATTCCTACACATCATCGGGGCGGCCCCTACCGCTAGACGACGATGTGCATTTGTCTTTCTTGTAATCCCAACGCTTTATTTAATAAGACCACTTTTATTCTTCCTACGAAGGAAGTCGAGGTCTACTTGGTGCATCCGCTATGCCCCACGATTTCGGTTGTGGCTTAAAGACTAGTGTTGTGGATGAGAATAGACTTATGTGGCCTTGATGCTGACGCTTGCGTGATGGATCCTTAGTGAAGGACATGTGGTGAAGGCTGACTTGTCTAGGATGTGTTCCTTTTCAAGTGCCGCGCGGCTTAGTCGCCTAGGTGTGTGAGGGCTAAGACCCGCCACCTAAGGGTTCGAGGGCTAGGTCCGTGACACCAAGCATCCCAATTATATCGGAAAAGATTCCTTGTATAGTCGAACATATAAACTCGTTTTTTTTATTATTATTTGGATAATTGTAGTTTTATTATTCATAACATACTTAACTAAATCAAAACAATATTTGAATTAATCGAAAGTCAAGAAAAATATTTTTTTATGAATATAAATTCTGTTATATTTAATAATTTAATACTTATTATATTTGAATTTTGTTATATTTAGGGGAGAATGCAGACCTGAGCCTACCTAGGTCATGGCCCGCCCCATGTCATTTTTTTATTTTAATTTTTTTAAAAATATATAATATATTTTAAAATTTGGATAAAAATATATATCATTTAGATTTATTTAAATTTTTAAATCTTAAATTTTAAGTAAAATAAAGAATAAAAATTTAACTAAAATTAAAATTGTTTATATATTATTATTATTATTATTAAAATACATTTTAAAAATATATTTTGCTATTAAATAAGTAAACCTATTTTTTTTTTATAAATTTGGATTTTTTGAATAACAAAACAAGATTAAAAATATTTTTTTAACAAGTATATATGTTATCTTTAATATCTTAAAAATAATTTAAAATATGATACAAACATAATATATATATATTAATATTTTAGTTGAATTTACAGGAGAAATAATATTTAAATAAATAAATTTATATTCATATTTTTATTACTTACTTTAAGGAAATAGTTCAATTTTGTTTGAATAAAGACGTGAATAATGAAAAATAAAATTATTCAAAAATGATTTTTTTAATTTTAAAATTATATATATATATAAGTTACATTAGATAAATTTTTTATTTAAGGTGAATATTCGATTAAATCAAGTCTAATTAAAATATTTTGAATGATACAAGTTGACGAGTCATATTTTACAACTTAAATTTTATTTAATTTTTTAAGTATAATAATTTAAGTTTTTTTTTTCAAATTTAATTATAAATATTTACTATATTATGGTATTACTTGGTTCCAATTTAAATAGTTTTCTTTGACCATATACACTATGTATATTTTTTTATATTTTCTTCATGTGTTATACATATATCACATATAATTGAAGGATTCAAATTGAATATAAAAATCGATATTAGTAATTATTAAAAGTTTTGAGTTATTTGAATCTCATTTTTTTTACTCAAAAAACTACTTTTTTTAATCAAAAATTTATTTTGTTTCAATTAAATTTTGTTCATGTCTAATTTTATTTAAATTAACCCGGTCAATATTATTTTTTTAGATTCGCCACTGGTTATATTTGATAATTTATTACTCTATTCATGAATTATATGAGCACCATAGGCTATATAACAATGCTCGATCATAGAATAAAACACCATTTTTATATATTTTCAAACATACCATACATCAACATGCTGCTCAAAAATCCCAAATACAAACTTATATTCTACATGCACAGTCATCTTCTGATATAGGACCTGGAATTAAAAAGCAAAAGTACATTAACTAGAAGGAGCATCATACTTGTTACTGCAGCGATTCCGATCTTCGGGCCAGCAGTGGGATGTAGAGTTGATGAGCAGTTCGTCAACAGTTGAAGCCGTGGCAAACGGACAATACAATGATGAGAATCAAAGCGATCAGGATTCCGAGAACTATCAGCTTTATCTTCATGTTTTGTAACCACATCTTTCTCCTCATCTGGGTTCCCTGCTGACGGAAATCTTGTGCCTACAATTCCAAAACATCAATAGATAACCTCATTATTGAAGCAATGGGAGGAGAATTATGCAAGAAATATTCGGGTTTTCGAATTGAACTATTCAGCTAGCTTTCGAGTATTGAGAACTAGAATTGATAAATGATTTAGAAATGAAAGAGACACAATTGGATCGCATATCTCAAGGATCCCACATTTAACTTTACATTCTTATCCTAGAGCTGTCTTGTGAGTTGTGACGCTAGTTTTGTTTTCATATTTTACCAATTAGTCAAATAACAAACCTTATTACTGCCCTACATGTTATGTTGTTTCAACTTCTCATTTTTCTTGAATTACCTATGTGACTATGCCCGACAAAATTTTGCATTCGAGTGTGAGATATAACTTTCCAAGGACCCTATATATAAAGTTTCAAAGTTTCATACATCCACCCATGTACAAGTAACAATATATGATCTAATTCCTAGTGAAAATTCAGAAAAAATAGTTAACTAATGGCGTCGACTATTCAAAAAAAATATTTTGCAAGAGATTAGCACAGTTTAACAGTGTGTCACCTAACAAACCTAACTAATGTCCCATTTATGGTTCTATACATACAGCAAATATTGTTTGAACTTTGAAGTATAATAATATGATATCCATTTGCTGACCTGGGAGCGAAGGTTTTCTGTTTTATCCACCAGAAGCTCAATTTTCTCGCCACGGTCCAGAACCTGCAGAACAATCGGTAACAAAAAACACAAAAAGGATCACAAACACTTTATTATCCTTGTCCGTACTTTTGCAAAGCTAGAGTCTTCTCACTCACATCACGTGATAGTCCATGTTAACATGTACATTAGGAAAATATGCAAGATGACAATAAGTCAATAATTACCTTCTCAATATTTTCCATCATAACTCCTTTGACTTCTGAAACTTGAGCTTTCACCTTGGCAATCTTACTAATCTCCTCAGGATGATCAATGCAATACTGCATATGCTCCTTCAGTTTTGGCCTAGATTAAAGATATGATAAAAACATAGCTATCAATCTTCATAACAAAAAAGACATTCTCTTTAACCATATTGCTCCAACTCTTCATTTTCAAGCAATACTTGTTTCCAACATATATCCTGTATATATGACATGGATACAAGAATAAGACCCTCAAAGAAGGCAAGGATCCTCCAGATACCTGGATTTTAGAAAGAAAAACAAATTGAACATACAAGTAACAGACACATACTCTTATCCAACAATCAAACTCAAGTTCTAACAACACAACTCTTTAAGGTCAAGGAAAAGAAATACCCAAACTCCTTGCTCAAGCTGTTTGCAGGAGCAGTTGCAGCTTTTCCTCCACCACATCTCTTGGTAAAATCCTCTTTAATTCTCTCAAGAAATGCCATAGGAATCTGTCGGCCAACGGATTCAATAGCAACCACGCAATAAGCTGCGAAAAGGAAGGAGGTTAATTCAAACAAGTAATGAAGTAAACTTATATTTATGATAAAGGATCAACCCAAGTTGTGAAGAAACATGACAACATCATGTGAGCACCAAAAGTACCCGTAGAAATGAATGCCTAGGCTCTCAGTCTTTCAACATATGAATAAAACATTAATGGACCAAACTATCCATTCTTCTTCTACAAACTATGAGGCCCAAACACTTCTGTTAAAGGAGTACCCAAGTATCAAATGCAAACACGGAAAAAATGTATCACACATAATTACACATTGGAAAAGTACAAATAAAGTCAGGCATGATCAAAACATGCCCACAAATGGCTGGACAGTTATACACCCTGGACACACAATATATATTTTTCAAATATGAAATCAACAATAAGCAATGTGATTCTGGAGGTGGGTGTTTTTGAAGATTCAAGTTTTTAAATAACAATGATAATAGAGTAACAATACTGTTCGTATGTTTGTATCTAATTAAAATGCACCAGTTTAATATTATCATATAAAACTAATTCTTAATGTCTTTTACTATCGTGTTTTTTTAAGAATGTGCAAACTATGATTAATTTATTGCATGCATATGCACATCACAGTTCATATGAAAGTGCAATCAAGGCATTTTGATCGCATATAAAAGCTTTGGAGCTTCTAGTTTTCAATTATCCAAAAATGCTAGAATTTGAAATTGTATCAAAATGCAACCAGTGACGGCAGAGATATATGGGATGGGCCAAATTTTTTCACCTTTGTCCTCCTGCATAATTATTTTTTAAATGGTTTATTTTTTTTAATTTGCCCCATCATTTATATTTTGCCTCAACCCAAAATCTGGGCTCCGTTGCAACCCACTACTATTTACTTCAATACGTAGCTAAGAAAGCCTTAATCATACAATGTTTCTATGCGGATTTAATTCAATTTAATCCGAAAAACATTTTAAATAAACTAAAATTTCTAAGTTAGAAATACCACAGTTAAATAATCTATATTCCTAAAATAGATTAGAAAGAACTCAACTGATTCTATCAATAACAACGAAAACAGAAACAAACTTCGTCTTCGAAGTTCATATCAAAGAAGCAGCCAAAAAAAGGCAGATCACAGAGAAATCGATCAACTAAATCGAAAATTTTAAAAAAACATATGAAAGATATAGAGAAGAGATTACTGAAGCCGCTATCGACGAGATAGTTGAAGGTGTGGCCATCACAGTTGTAAGTGAACTTGTTGTTTGAAGCAGGAAGTTTCTGGAGACACTGAGAAGCTATGGCGGTGAAGTTGCCGCTGAACTCCGTGTAATCGGCTAAAACGACCGTGCCTCGCGCCACGAAAGCGTAGATCAACGACTGTTGCCCCATCGGAAAACAACTCTCCCACTGAGATGGAGCCTAGGGAAAAGAGAGGAAAGATCGGAGGTTTTGGATTTGGAAAGGGAAAGAAAACTAAACAAAAAAAAAAAACGAAAACGGAAAGGAAGGAGACTTTCCTTTGTCTTTTTCGCTTAGATGAGAAGCTAAGATTTCATCTTTTGGGCCTCAATCTTTTCCAATAGCCTGTGTATTTTTTAGATTACATCCCTCCCAATTGAAGGCCCAACACATTGTTTTTTTCTTCTTCTTAAACTAATCACTTAATATTATCCCAAAGTCTTTTAAAAAACGATATTAAACTTATTATTTTAATATTTTATATAAATCTCCTAAATGATTTAAGAAATTGTGTTCGCCTTCATTAATGTGCAGTGTGATTTTGGTTGTGTTGTTTTATTAATGAAAAAAAATGTTTGAGCCTGAACTAAAACTATAGACTGGAAGCATAGGTCAAGGAAGCAGGTTTGAAGGTTCTGGCGGGAGCTAATTTCATTAATCCGTATCAAACGATTTAAAGCAAAATCTTAGAAGTGTAACGCATGGGTCCCGTAGCTCAGTTGGTTAGAGCGTTGGTCTTATGAGCCGAAGGTCGCGGGTTCGAGCCCCGCCAGGACCACACTTCAGGAGAAGAGAAATGAAAGAGACAGCTTTTGGAATCTCTTAACCCACAGTAAATTCTGGCCGTTTCTAAACCGTCCAGTTTCCCAAAACATCAATCTTCGCCGTCCATTTTGAACCTGGAATCCAAACCATTATCAAATCCAGTTGAATTCAACGCGTTTCTTTTCCCCATAATCAAGCGAGTACACAGTACGGTAAAAGTCATCATCAAATTTTTCATTTTTGGGACGATATTACCTCATTGCCACTACGCGAGGAACATGCGCGTTTGATTTGACGAAACCGGGGGTCCACTCAGTGGTTTTCAATTCTATATAGCGTAAAACCAACGCTGTCGCTTCTATTTCAAAGCTCCACTTCTCTACGGTTTATCGAGAAACCGAAGGCCGAGAGGAGAGTAGGCGTTGCACAGAGAAAATGTCTGCGTCAGGTGGCGGCGGTGGAGGAGCGGCGGAGGAGGATAAGAAGCCGGGCGATGCTGCTCACATTAACCTCAAAGTCAAGGGCCAGGTTTTGCTCTTACGTCATCTAGAAAATCCCTTCTGTTTTTCTTTTCCCTTTCGATTTCATTATTTATTTTTTCGATCGTTTGTTTGTAGGACGGAAACGAGGTGTTTTTCAGGATTAAACGAGGCACTCAGCTGAGGAAACTGATGAACGCATACTGCGATAGGCAATCGGTGGATTCGAACTCCATCGCTTTCTTGTTCGATGGACGGCGGCTCCGAGGAGAGCAGACTCCCGATGAGGTAAATTCCTTCACGTTTTTCCAAAGCGCTGCTTTACTACTGAAACTATATGAGAATTTTATGTATGAGGTGCGAATTTTTATACCGAGTGAAACTATAAAATTTAGATCATCAGCATAAAATTCAAAAAGAACTAAAATTATATGAGAATTTGAAATTTTCAAAGCGTGACTGCCCCGTTCGTAATCGATTTTATTTTCCTTCGTTTCGTTTGTGTTAGCTTGAGATGGAGGACGGAGATGAAATCGATGCGATGTTGCACCAGACTGGAGGTGGCTGCTGAGAGGAGAAGAAGAGTTGTTGGAAGTTGGTTTGTATTACCCGTGGATAACCTGGTCTTTTCTTTTAAAAAAGTATTACAGGAAAATTTGTTGTATCAAATAGTATTAATGCTTAAACTTGACATCTTTTTTTTTCAATTTGGTCTTTTTGGTCCATAAGAGTCTTCGAAATTAACAACTTTTCCTATTTTAGTCCTAAAAGTTGGATTATGTTACATTTTAGTCCTTAGCAAAATTTGATTTTAGAAACTAACTTTGGGGATTCGCAAAAGAAAAATTGTGAATATATTATTAGCATTAAATTTGAATTGGAAAACCATTAAATTATGAAGAGTTGTGTGCTATTTTACCGTTTTATAAATAAAAATTAACCTATTTTAATATTAGCATTCAAATATTAATTAAATCTTCCGATCAACGCCAACAGAACTTCGATGTTTGTAAAATACATTCAGGTATCCGAATCCTTCATGTAGAAAGATAAAAAGTAATTTAAGTTTGATTAATTTATCCGAATTTAATTTAATTATTGGTATCCGAATCCTTCATGTAGAAAGATAAAAAGTAATTTAAGTTTGATTAATTTATCCGAATTTAATTTAATTATTGATAAAATTAATTGTTTTTATTGGATATATAAGACATTTAAAAAATTAAATATTATTAAAATATATTTAAGAACATAAAATTTAGACACAAACTTTTTTACGTAAGAAAAATTAAAGTAATCAAATTACTATAATATTATATATATATATTCTATTTCTTAAAGTTTAATTATTAAATGCATTGTTCACATAATTTTTCTGAATTAACCGATCTTTAATTTTATTTTTAAACCGGGCTTTTCTCACGGGCCGACTTCAACTTCATAAAACCTGGAGAGTGATTCTTCAAAAGCCTATATTCGTTCCATTGCCGATTTCATCTGACTGAGTTTATCTATGGCTGCCGACGGCAACATGTTGGATATTGAAGGCATTAAAGAGAAGGTGGTTAATTGGTTCATGCTTCAAGGTTGTTATCCGATTCATGGTTTAAGGTTGTTATCCGGCGGTCTTAAAGCCTAGACGCATTTTGGTTGCCATTCTTGCAAGGTTCGTGGTTCATTTCTTGGTTTCTGTTCACTCTTTAACATCATGTCTGAACTCTCAAAGAGTGTCAAGGCTTTCACGAACAAACGTGTCAATGTGGTGTTAGACGAAACGAACATTCTGCTATAAAAGCAACAGATTCTCGGTTCATAGTCACAGACCGAAAAAATTGTTAATTGGTGCAGCCAAACCCCCTCTAGAGACGATGCTGAATGAAGATGGTGAGCTGGTTTCTAATGAAGATTTTGAGATCTATGTTGTTCAAGATAGTGCCTTGGCATCTTGGTTGTTGTCTACAATCAGTGTCAATCTTTTTCCCTAGTTCGTAGGTGTTGAAACAGAAACTGTTGTTTGGCATATTGTTCTGCAATTCTTTGCCAATAAATCCATCACTAGTTCTATGAATTTATATTGCAAGTTACATTCGATTCGTAAAGGGGATGAGAGTATGCGCACTTACCTAACACAAATAAAGGAGGTTTGTGATGTTTTGTCCAGTTGTGGAAGCAAGGTCGCTGATCTTGAACAGATCTCCACAATCTTGAATGGCTTGACTGCTGAATATCAGCATTTCAAAGCAATTATAACTTTCAGTAAAGAGTCTTTCTCTTTGAATGAAGTAAAGACTGTTCTTGTTGATGCTGAAACCCAACTAAAAGGGTTCAAGACTCAAAATATGTTGCCTATGCTTGCCAATGTGGCACAAATACAACCTACTAATCCAACATCAAGTGGATGCTCATATGGCAATCAGAATTCGAGCTTCAATTCTCAGGACATGCTACCAATAATGGCCAATATTGCTCAGGTTCAAACTCCCAGTGTTCATCAAGGAGTAAGACCCTATCAGCCTTCAAGAGGGAGGCCGGGTTATCGAGGAAGAGGAGGTCGTGGTCGGCCGCAACTCTAATGTCAGATCTGTGACAAGAATAGGCACACAGCTGATCGATGCTGGCAAAGGTTCAATAAAGACTTTTCTGGGATGCTTGCAACCACTACAAAGAACACAATGAATACCAACGTGGCTTCGATATGTGAAGAACAAACTTGCCTGACTTGTTGTGGAACTGGACAAACAACCACATCCGATTCGTGGATAGTTAACTCAGGTGTCACTCATCATGTTACACCAGATGCAAGTAAGGTTGTCAATAGGATGGAGTACACTGGCACAAGTAAGTTGCGAGTCGGTAATAGTCAAGGATTATAGATTTTTAAATCTGGAACTGCTCTACTTAATACTGTGTCTCGTGGTCTTGTTATTAATGAACTATTTTATGTACCTTCAATCACTAAAAACTTGCTTTCTGTGTCAAAGTTTGTTAAGGACAACAAAGTGTTTCTTCAAGGGGATGAAAATCAAGGACTCTATCAATTCAAAGATCATGTTGCTAGACTGACCACCACTACTGCAACTGATAAGCTTGAAGTCAATATAGCTAGATGTGCTGATGAGGTGTATAACTTGTGGCACAAGAGACTTGACCACCCAGCTCACTTGTCCACTGTTCAAGTTTATAAACAATTGAATGTAAATGTGCCTAATAAAGCTTCAGTTGATCTCAATATGTGTGTTGCATGCAAAATAAGTAAAAGTCACAAGCTACCTTTCAAGAATTCAATAACTGTGTATGAGAAACCATTTCAAACTATATTCATTGATCTCTGGGGTCCTGCAAATGTTGATTCTAATAGTTTTTATTATTATATGTCATTTTTCGATGGGTGTACATGTTATTGCTGGGTGTGTCTTCTAAAGACCAAGGATCAAGCATTTCATGCCTTCCAACTGTTCAATACTATGGTTAAAAATTAGTTTGACACTACAATTAAAGAGATTCAGTCTGACTGGGGAGGGGAATATCGAGTTTTGTCTATCTTGCTTCAAACATTGGGCATTAAGCATCGACTTATATGTCCACACACTTCTGAGCAAAATAAAATTATTGAAAGAAAACACAGACATATCATTGAGACAACTCTTACATTGTTGTCATAGGCATCTCTGCCTTTTCAGTTTTGGTCTTATGTTGTAAGCACAATTGTACATTTGATAAATAGGGTGCCTTCTTCAGTCTTACAAGGAGCTACACCGTTTGAAAAGCTTTACCATAAGGCTCCTAAATATGCTAATCTTCGAGTGTTTGGTTGTAGATGTTTTCCTCACCTGCGAGCTTATCAAACTCATAAACTGAACTTTCGGTCACAATCATGTACTTTTGGGGCTACAGCAACAACCACAAGGGCTACTAATGTTTGGCACCTGATGGTAAACTCTATATCTCAAGACATGTGGTGTTTAACGAAACCATATTTCCTTTTGCAGACAAGAAGGGCTCAGATGTCTACCCTCTAAAGCTGTGACACACCATGCTGCTTCCTCAGGGGGTTTTCCAATCGTTGAAGGAGCAACTAGGGTTTGCATGGGTTCACGACCATCACAAACTAAGGCAGTACAACCTAACAATAGACCCCGATAAGTTGAGGTAGGCTCACCAGTTGCTAGCTCGTGTAGAACTTCTCCTGTTACACAAGGAGTCTCTCAAAGCATCGACATGCATAACACTGATGCTCTTTCTGGTACAAACTCTCCCAATCATGAGCTCTCACATGTGCAAGCTCCTTAGGAGACTTCAGCTGAACAGACTGTTTATACCAGTATGCCTTTCATTGAACAAGGACACACTGGAAATAATGAGGTTGAACCATCAGACCTAGAAGTTTCTCATATTCCTGACAGTCATACCTCAGCACCACTTCAGGCAGATACAACTGAGGCATATACAAACCTAAGATTTATACCACCTCTATTACAAC
Source organism: Abelmoschus esculentus (assembly GCA_035048815.1). NCBI lineage: Eukaryota > Viridiplantae > Streptophyta > Magnoliopsida > Malvales > Malvaceae > Abelmoschus > Abelmoschus esculentus. Next base: position 9,594,670 of record JAUCBN010000007.1, on the reverse strand, counting down.
TGAGGCACTGGAACCCAAATCAGTACAATAAGCGTTTCAGTTAACTCACTGAAAGAATGCAATGATCGATGAATATGAGGCACTGATAAAGAATGACACCTGACGTCTGATTCCTGCTCTAGAAGAAAGAAGCATTGTCGGTTGAAAGTGCACTACAGCAGAACAGGTTAATAGCGGCATTTTTTTATATATATAGTGGCGTTTTTAAGCGTCGCTAAAAGTACTTGCGGCACAAAGAAAAACGCCACAAAAAACGCCGCTACAAGCTGCGCCACTAAAAGTAGCGGTTATATAAAATAAACGCCACTATAGTACACGATCTTTAGCGGCGTTTATTTATTAAAACGCCGTTAGTGTATATTCTATAGCGGTGTTTTCTTTTTACAAACGCCGCTATAGATCGTGTACTATAACGGCGTTTAATTATCAAAAGCACCACAATTGTTCTATACTTTTGTGGCGGTTTTAAAAAAAATGCCACTAATGTTAATGGGTTTTTAGTGGCGTTTATACCAAACGCCGCTATATATACTGTAGTTAAAAAATAATTTTAAATTATTATTACTACCAAAAGCTTCCCTGTAATTAATATTTCAACAATAATACAATTAAACAACAACAATAAAATAATCCAAAATACTTAACCACTAAAAATATATTAAAGTCTAATGTGAAATAAAGTGAAATATAATAATTCAAAATTTAAGTAAAATAAAGTTCAGTAATAAGTACAAACCAAATAAATTAAGTTCAGTTTAAGTAAAATAAAGTTCAGTAATAAAGTCTAATATCTAAGGGGACGGATTCCTTCGTTGGTTTTGCTTTAACATCACCATCAGATCTTGAAATTGTTGTTGAAGATTCTGATATGCTGTTTCTCTCTCTGTTTCCCTTGCTGCTCTCTCAGCTTCTCTTCGTTCTCTCTCAGCTTCTTTAGCTTCCATCTCTGCTTGGAATTGAGTTAATTGTTGTTTTAAACGCTGAACTTCCGCTTGAGAAGACTGACTTTGTGATGGCGTGTACTGAGACGATTTGGATCCAAAATATTTAGTTGGTGTCACGAATGACCCTTAACAGCGCACTCGACCATATCTCTCAGGACCCAAAACTTCAGCAAAAACTTGATTCTCGATATCAGCAATATTAGCAGAACCATCAGTTGATGCCGTAGCTTCTATCTCCGTCCTTTTTTCCTTCATTCTCGTCTGATAATCATTTGTGAAAAATAATAAATGAAAACAGGATTCATTATACCAGAATACAAAATACATCATAATACAAAATAATAGATGAAAAATAATAAATGAAAACATTATACCAGAATTTCTTCAGCTTCAGGATTCATTGGAGAGCCATCCTTTTTTGTGTGAGTAATGTCGAATAGCTTTACCCGTCTAATGGTAGAACCAGTCGACACAAGCTACAAAATATAGTAAACATGAATATTAGCTTTAATGTAATACAAGTAAAAATAATATTTTTAAAAAAATAATACCTCTTCATTAGCAATGCGAGCAAAGCTCTTTGTCCCTGCTGTGTGCGTAAATTTTTGTTTCTGTCTACTAGTAACTCCTACGCGCTCTCTTTCCTGTTTAATTTCCAATTTTTATTACATTTAAAGTTAAAATTGGAATAATATAATGTTATTCTTATAAATTGTAGATGTTACCTCCCCTTTTGCTGAACTCCAAAACCTGACTGCATCTTCCCATTGATACCGTAGTATTCCTGGGGGAACATTTTAAAATTTCTCTTGAAGGCTCAAATCGTTTTTGAAATACGTCTTCTTCAAGAAGCTCTTATGGTCTCTCCATTTCTTTCCTAATGCATGCTTCACATAATCGTCCGAGACCTCCAAAGAAAATTTATCCTGAAAATCACAAAATCAAAAGTAAATATTACTATTTAAATGTAATGAATTAGATAATATAATATTATTATTACCTTAACAAGATCAAGCGCTTGGTTTTTGTTACTATTTGACATTTGATGCCAAGACTCATAACTGATTGGCAAAATTGAAGCATTACGCGCAACAATGCCTAAATAACTCGCCAAAACACTTGCTTCTGCACCAACAGGTTGGCCGACATCGTTTCTTGAAACTTTTACACGTTCTCCAACAGGGAGATCGTATAATTCCATCAAAGTCGTCCGCCCTCTAGTCTTGCGCCTTCGACCATTTCCACCTATATACAAATATATCAAGTCAACACTTTATTAAATCATTTCAACAATAACAAATAGTTATGATTCAAATAAAGTTTTAAAAAATACCTTCAATTTCTATATTCTCAACCGTTTCAGGAACTTGTGAAGCTGCAGAACCAGACAAGTCATCTTTATTTGTTTCTTTTCCTGGTCGAGGAACTTGAACAATATTTAAGCTATTTAATTTTCTTCTCGGCATAATACCTGTAAGAAACGGAAAACAAATATTAGTAACAACAATTTTAGTAAAAAAATTAATAAGGCTCAATAAAAATCTTATTACAATACGCAACTAATTTTCATTAAAATCTTCATCCATGTTGTCTCGAACCCATTGAAACTGTGAATTAGAAGTAGAAGATGTTCCATCTAAGTTTTGTGCTGCAAAAGGCAAAGTTTCTGGTCTTGTTTCAATGTCATCTCTACTTCCATCCCCGATATCAATCAATTCTCTAGGGGTGTTACGGAGTACAACATACCAACCATCTTTGGTTGGATCATGGGAATAGAAAACTTGTTTGACTTGAGACGAGAATACATATGGTTCGTCCATCAATTGTTGGCCAGTATGAATTAATCGAGAAAAGTTCACCATTGTAAAACCAAATTGATCTTTTTTAATTCCCCTAGTACTGTTGACATCAACCCAATCACACCGAAACAACACAACCTTCCGTTTTCCATAATAATCTAACTCAACAATGTCGGTAATAATCCCATAATATTCAACATCTCCCTCCACAGGATGATTGTCCCTTGCGCTAGCATAACTTGTAATTGAAGAAGTAACAATAACTCCACAATTTTGCGTCCTTCGTAATCTTTCTCGAGATTTTGTATGAAACCTATACCCGTTAATGAGGAAGGCATTATATCTCTTAACAATTTTATTTGGGCCTTGATAAAGCCATTTTACTTCTTCACTAACTTCTCTCCCACAGCAAACCTATTACACGTGAGAAGTTACATTGGTTAACATTCATGCATATTGATATTAAGACTATAAAAGTCATATAAAGCTTTAGTTATACTTACCATTTCCCTAACCATTCGTGAAAAGTTTCTGCAAAGAGTTTATCTCTCTCGTTGATTTGATCTTCTTGAGCGTACACGAGATTGTAACTCTTCCTTATACTCACTATAAAATAGGTTACGTGGTTAAAGAATAGAAAAAAATAAGTCAACGCTGTAAAATATGAATTTATAGAAACTTACGTTCGAAAAGGCTCTATTGAGTCATGATGAAAAAGAACATATCGATGTGCTTGCACCCATGACTTATCATCTAACTGTACAATTTTAACTTTGCCGAGTGGTTCACCATAGCTCCCAAACATGTAAGCCTCTCCGTTATTAGTACTGCATACTTCATTTCTAGTTGGTCTATTCAATCTCATTTCAACATCTTCCAAATATCTAGAGCAAAAAGTCATACACTCCTCGGCTAAATACCCTTCAGCAATTGATCCTGAAGGATAACGCTTATTACGACAATAAGACTTCAATTTACACAAGAATCTAGACACGTAAGAAACACAACATTGTATAACTAGTTGAATATCTAAATATTATTAAATAACGTTCGAAAAATTTATACCTCTCTATAGGATACATCCAACGATAGAAAACTGGTCCACCAACTTTAGCTTCGTGAGGGAGATGAACCAACAAATGCACCATAATTGTGAAGAATGAAGGTGGAAATATCTTCTCCAAGTTGCATAAAGTCAACGCTACTCGATCTTGGAGTTTCTCAAGTTCTTCAACCACCAAAACTTTACCACAAAGAGCTTTCATTATATTAGAAAGCTCAATTATACAAGATATCACCTCATTCGACATACAACCCTATAAGGCAACTGGCATAAGATCTTGCATCAGTATATGATAATCATGTGACATTAGAGAATAAAGTCTTCGATCTTTCATACTGACACATCGAGATATATTTGATGCATACCCATCTGGAACCTTTATATCTTTTAACACCTTACAGAACATTTCTTTTTCTAACTTCGACATCACAAAAATAGAAGACGGTAAGAATGATTTTCCATTAGGAAGTATCTGAGGATGAAGATCATGTCGAATTCTGAGATCAACTAAGTCAAGTCGACTCTTTAAATTGTCTTTAGATTTTCCATCAACATTGAGAATGGTTCCAATAATATTCTCACAAACATTCATCTCAATATGCATAACATCAAGATTATGTCTCAAAATGTTATCCTTCCAATAAGGCAATTCAAAAAAAACACTTCTTTTTTTCCATAACTCTGCCTCGTTTGGATCATCCTCTTCATCAGACTCATTATCACTAAGAGGTTCAGCCTCACCTTCATACACCTCTTTCATCTTTCTCTTTGATCGTGGGTTAGGTGTTTGGTTCATCTTTCCATAGCTGAATTTGTATCTTTCAACATGTATAAGATATCGGACCCGATTGTTTGCTCGGGAGCTGTTCTAAACTCTTCAGTACCATCAAACATATTCTTCTGAAATCTAAAACGATGATTTTCAGTTAACCACCGTCGATGTCCCATGTAAGAGAACTTCTTTCCATTGTACAACCACTTCGAACATGTTTGTGCAACGCAACAAGGACAAGCATAACGACCTTTGGTACTCCACCCAGATAAATTTGCATAAGCAAGAAAATCATTAATAGTCCATAATAAAGCTGCACGCAAATTAAAGTTCTCCTTCTTCAACACATCATATGTTTCGATACCCACCCACAATTGTTTTAACTCTGCAATTAGAGGTTGTAGATAGATATCAATATCATTACCAGGACCTTTCTCACCGGGGATTATCATGGATAAGGATTGTTTCATGCAAATCCATGGGGGCAAATTATAAGGAACAAGCAGAACGGGCCAAGTATTATACGAAGTACTCATGATTTTAAAAGGGTTAAACCCATCAGATGCAAGCCCGAGTCTAACATTTCGAGGATCTCTGGCAAAACTTGGAAATTTTTGGTCAAATGACTTCCAAGCTTCACAATCAGCAGGATGCCTTAACAATCCATCATCGGTTCGTCCATCATAATGCCACCTCATAGACTCACAAGTTTTCGAAGACATAAAAAGTCTTTGAAGTCTAGGTATTAGAGGAAAATGCCGCAAAATCTTTACTGGCTTCTTTCTTGGACGTGCTTCAGCTTCTTCTTCCATCACAGCTTGAGTATCCACATTCATCCACCGAGATTTACCACATACATGACATGACTCTTGATCTTTCTTGTCACCCCAATACAACATACAATCATTCGGGCAGCTGTGTATTTTCTCATATCCAAGGCCCAAATCTTTTATCATTTTCTTCATATCTTAGCTAGATTCAGGAATTTTGGCAGACGGATTTACCAGTAACTCTGTAAAGGATTTACCAGTCCATCCTCCCAAACATTTCAAGTGGAAAAGACGAATACAAAAGGAGAGTTTGGAATGCTTCGATCCCTCATAAAGTGGATCATTCATTTTATCAAGCAACTTGTAAAACTTTGTAGCATCTCCATTTGACTCTTCATCACATTCGGTTCTTCTCATCTCGGTAAAATCATTTACACCAATATCACAATCTTCTTCTCTAATAGACTGTTGATAATCGTGCATATTAAATGCATCTCGCAACATACCCTTCATGCCATCTTCTCTAATAGATGGACGATCAGCAATAGGAGGAAAAGACACATTACTCTGGGAAGTAGCAGTACGAGGTGTCAACTCTCCATGAAATACCCATTTTCTATAGCCCGGGACAAAGCCATGAACAATTAAGTGTTCTTCTACAACTTCACGACTGTGCCAATTAATGTTAACACATTTCTTACAAGGGCACAGAATCATATTCTCTTGGCTTGAATTCGCAAAAGCTACATTTAGAAAAGTCTTAACTCCGTTTCGATAGTCAGCACTTACCCTTGACAAATTCATCCAACTCCTATTCATTTAGAATTTCTGTAATATACATCATCAAAGAAAATACTATCAATAATAGTTCTGCTTGATAACAAGATATGCTACATCAAGATAAACTTGGGTTGTTCTTCGTTCAAACGACATGCCATGTCCTATATCAAGATATGCTTATCCAAATTTATGTTTTGATTGGATTGCCTCTGTCAACTATAGTTGTATTGTTGGTCAATTTATGTTTTGATCCTTCTACTATACTTAGATTTAAGATCTAGTCTTTACATTTTAATTTCACATAATTTAATATTGGCTTAAGGGGTATTTTTATTTCTAGATTTATATCTAATAATCAATTTAGTCCATCCGTTAAAAATTACACTCAAATTAACCATTAAATGTATAAATTTAACCTTATTTAATTCTTTTTACAATAACAGTCTAGTAAAAGAACTAAAATGATACAATAAGACATTCTAGGCACTTTCACCTGGATACCCCAAGACAAGTCTCTTAAAATATGATGAAACAACAGTAATAATATTAGCATATAAGTCAATAAAATAACCCCCAGTATACTAGTCTTAGAATGGACATGAGAAGAAGCTGATCTCTACTAGTCTTTGAATTGCACGGGCAATGATTAAGTAGAAGATCTCCAAGACCAGTGCAAGTTTATTAAATGCATAGTTAGAGATAGGTAACTTAATGCAATTGTCTGAATTACTTGGAAAATAGGGAATACTAATACTGTAACTCTGTAGGTAGTTAGTCGAGTTATATGTAGTAAGAAAACTGTTGTAACTGATGCTTTGAAGGGTAATAAAACTCCAAAAAAAGATACTCAATGAATTAGGACCACAAAGAACACCTCAAGTTTCATCAGAGAATTATTTTTTAAAAAGGAACAGAACAGAAAAAGTTTCTCACTTTAACATGAATGGCCAAAGTCAACCTATATAGTTAGAATACAATTTTAGAACCTAAAAATGAAAAGGCCAGGTTTTCATCACAAAGGCAATATGGTGTATTAACAATGCAACACAATTGTTGTCATCCTTAAACTGTCTGCAGAGTTTAAGAATATCATCAGCAATCCCACAATCAATCAAGCCAAGACAGGTAATCAACACAACAACATCGTCTTTCCGATTTATAACACAGACACACATATACATGCACAAGTTACATATGAAAGAACATACAGAACATATACATGCATAAGTTTTGAGATAATAACTATAAAATTGGTGAAAGAACATTTCACAATAAGGTAATTCTCCAGCAAGAAGAAAATGATATGAGCAAAGATTTGAAAGATCGACAAAGAAAAATAACAACCCTATCAAGAGTTCGAGATGTAAGAAACCTCTTAAAGAAGTTAGGATGACGTACTATGGGATTGATAGTGAACATAGTAACGAAGATTATTTGATTGGAATTGCCTATCAATCCATAAATGCATACAATCCACAAAGATTATTACGATAACAACTTTTTTTCAAACCAAACACCCTAAAAGGAATAAAACCAGCACAATACTTCAAGAAAATGCCACAGCAAAACCCTCACGAAGGCTAGTAGACACACAACATGATCATCACATCCAAAACTAAAGGCATCAAAAATGAAAATTCTAAAAATATAATAAATAAATAATAAAACCATAGCATAGGTCACACAACATAACGCTGCAACAGCAGCTCACTGTCGATATCATTCTTAGAGAGACAATCCACAAAAGTATTAGCTTCACAAGTGACAAAAAGATCTTACAAAGAATGATACTTGCTTAATTGTTTGCAAATAAAAATCTCTTTTTCAACAGACAGATTAAAAAACAAGAAATGTTGAATGTAATTCTCCGACGTCCAATTATGTCAAGATAGAGGAACAATTTGAAATTTATACATAAAAATTATCCTAGGATTTAACAATTCGAGCAGATATCTTACCTGGCGTCGACGAAGGAAGGCGACGAAAAGAGGCGAAACGGCCACACCAACCGGAGAACAAGAACTGCGACGAGAAGCCCTAAAACGGCGGTCTGAAAGTGAGGCAGAGAGTTTAGGGTCGGGTTTGGGGAATTTTCACCGTTATTTCGATTGAGAAGAGAAACAACGTGATAAGACGATGACCTTGCAGCGTTTGTAACAACAAACGACGCTATAACACGATATACTATAGCGTGTTTTAATGAAACGCCACAACGTTTCTTACTTCTGTGGCGTTTCTACCAAAAACGCCACAACCTATCTCTCTATTGTGGCGTTTTTAATGAAACGCCACTAAATGTTCACGCTATTATAACGTTTTTGAAGCCATTGTAATTCGATTCGTTGTGGCGTTTGTTAAAAAAACGCTACTGTAAGAGGGGTTGTTACGGCATTTTAATTTAAAACGCCACTGATTTTAAAGTTTTGAGGCATTTTTTTTAAAAAATGCCACTGTAATTCGATTCGTTGTGGCGTTTGTTACAAAAACGCCACTATATTTGCCGCTATAGAACTGTTTTGCTGTAGTGGTAGTTATTCTGGATCAAAAAGAATACAGATGACTCCATACAGAGGTATAAGGCACGATTAATGGCAAAGGGGTATTCACAAGTACCTGGGCAGGATTTTCATGACACTTTCAGTCCTATGATGAAAGCTTCAACTATAAGTGTGATGCTCTCATTAGCAGTGAACAACAATTGGACACTGAGGCAGATGGATGTGAATAATGCATTTTTCAACGAAGAACTGCATGAGGATGTCTTTATGGAGCAACTTGAAGGGTTCGTGCAAGCATCTCCCACGGGGTTACGGTTGGTCTGCAAGCTTCAGAAAGCCCTCTATAGGGGCTTCGAAAAGCACCACAAAACTGGTACTCCAAATTAAGAACCTTCTTACTGGATATAAGATTCAAAGGGTCACATGCAGATAGCTCACTGTTTGTCAAGAAAGAATCAAATATGCTGCTCTACATTCTTATCTATGTAGACGATTTAATCATAACTGGAGAGTCCAATGAAACAGTTGAGGCAGTAGTAAAACTTCTAGGTGAAAAATTCTCATTAAAAGATCTTGATGAGTTGAATTTCTTCCTTGGAATGAATGTGGTGAAGATAGAGGACTCCGTTGTGTTGAGTCAAAAGAAGTACATAAAGGAACTGCTGGAAAAAGCTAGGATGGATAAGGCAAACTCAGTACCTACACCAATGATTACTTCATTGAAGCTAACAAAAGAGGCTGAAAATCCCCTGGCAGATGCCACTGAGTATAGAAGCATTGGTGGTGGTCTACTTTATGCATGTCACACTCGACTAGATTTTGTGTTCAGTGTGAATAAACTTGCTCAATTCATGCATAATCCATGTAAGCTACATTTGGAATCAGTGAAGCGTGTGCTCAGATATCTAAGTGGCACATTGGATTATGGGCTGTTGTTTTCTCCTTCAGATACACAACTGGAACTGGTTGCCTTCACAGATGATGATTGGGGTGGTAGTCTAGATGATCGTAGATCAGTCTCTAGAAACTGTGTGTACCTGGGAGGAAACTTGATAGTATGGAATTTTAGGAAACAAAAGGTTGTGTCACGGTCTACAACTGAGGCCGAATATAGAGGGTTAGCTGATGTAACCTCAGAAATAAATTGGCTAAACATTCTTCTCGACGAGATGGAGGTTAAACTTAAGGATGTTCCAACGAATTGGAGTGATAACTCAAGTGCCATTACCATGAGTGCAAATCTTGTGTACCACTCCAAGTCAAAGCATGTAGAGTTAGATGTTCATTTTGTTCGGGAGAAAGTGGCTGCAAATAAGCTCAAAGTCAATTATGTGCTTGCCAAGGATCAGATTGTAGATGGTCTAACGAAACCATTGTCAAGAAGTTATTTTGAGTTGTTTCGACAAAAGTTGGGTGTCTTCTCTCTCACTGAAGTTGAAAATGGAAGAAGTAGGGAGGATGCCGGACATTGAAGGCATTAAAGAGAAGGTCGTTAATTGGTTCATGGTTCAAGGTCGTTATCTGGCTCAAGGTTGTTATCAGCACTAACAACTTTTCTAACCACCTTCAAAAGCTTCATTCTATGTGTATAAATAAGGAAGTTTGTTGCCTTGTAAACTCAACGTGTTATTCAATAAAATACTTTGCATTCTTCTTAGTATCTTGTTGTTCTTAATACAACAAGAGAAAGAGGCCCAACATTCTGGTGACGGGAACTCCCGGTACTGGCAAAACGACGACGTCTATTGCTTTGGCGGAGTCCGTCGGTCTTCGTCAGATCAATATCGGAGATTTGGTTAGAGAAAAAAACTTGCACGACGGATGGGACGACGACTTCCAATGCCACGTCATCAACGAAGACCTCGTAATTCCGTTTCTTCTCTTGTGCTCTAACCTTGTGATTTACTGATTTTTTTATATTCATTGATTGATAAAGTTTGAGATATTGGTAATTTTTCAATCACTGCAGAAAGAAAGCTAAAATAACCAGCAGGTTTTAGGTATGATTTTTAATTTAAGCAATAAACAGTTGTTAAACTAGAAAAAATCTTGGACCTTGTTTGATTGTGTATGTTTGGGTTATGTGACATTTGTGATCTTTACTGCAAGTGTTTTTCTTAATGGTGTTTGTAACTGAGTTGAAGAATGTGACCATTGTTCGGCTGAACTTTTATTTGAAAATCGAATGAGTTTTATTTTATACTTTAAACATTATTTTAAAATATTTTAAATAATAAAATTATAATTCGAGTCAAAAAGTTTGACTCGAGTTAAGTTTTGCTCATCCTTCCCAAAAACTCAACACTAGGGGATTGACTGAAAATTCTAAGCAAAAGATTCAGGAGGAAATAAACAAAAGTTTCAAACATTAATACTTTTCAATAAAAGACTACTACAGTCACGAAGAAAATATGCAAATACAACAAATTCCTTACTACGTTCTCTCTATATCAGAATCCTTTGACAATACGAAAACATTGAAATAAAGAAAAGGGAAACCTGAACATCGGAGAAGATGCGAAACAGGCTCCTCCTCAGGAGGGTTTCTTTCTCTGCTTCTATTACCTCATCTCGCAGGTTTCTTTCTCCACTCGGTACGGCCTCGGTTAATTTCCTGTCCGTCACAAGACACTCTCAACAGATGCAAGAACATAGGGCAGTCCGCACCATCTTCTCTTGCCACTGCAGACCCATTTGTCCCGTTAAGCTCTGAAACTGTTTCGGCACCGTCTGTTGGTTCAATACTGGTCAGCGAATCAACCACATCGTCCTGTAGGCATTCCCGCCTATAATCCAATGTGATACTTGCCAGTTCATGGGTGTCAATGATCTCTTGAGGCATGCTCTGCAAAATAGATATGAATGGCGAACGTCAGCTTACAATACCAACTGGAAGAGTTAAACCAACCACTTATGGACAACAAAAATCAGTAGAACAGAAGAAATTTCGGATGCTCGTTCTACTGACCTCAAGAACCCATCCGATGTAGGTGACATAATTGACATGATGGTTCATGTCCAGATCTGCTCGTCTTGGCTGCAAATTTAGAAAGCACATCAAGGGTTTTAAAGAGTATACAAAAAACTTACACACGTTTTGGAAAAACTGAACCTGATTGGTTTGTCGAACCGTACCGATACCTAGTCTGGTTCAGTATACTTTTTTAATATTCAAAAAAAATTCTAATAACCATCTGATTCAACTGGTCTAGTTTTTTAATGGTGCTTAGATAAACCAAATAATCTCACCGTAAGAGCAAGCCGGGAATACTGAGCCGGATCTTCTAATTTGAGAATTTTCTTCAAGTTTCTGTTGTTCTTTTCTGGAAATGCTAATCTGTAAAAGCCACAAGAGGATCAATAAAGTAAGAAGCAATGCCTCGTTTTAAACAAAGTGCACAAATGAGAACAAGGAAATGTATTTTTTGAACATAAGAAATTTAGCTTTATTATTGATGCATTTCAGACAACTTTGATCAAGAAATTCCCAGTCGAGACACATCTGCAGACTATGAAGAATCACAGTAGAGATCATAGAGCCGTGTCGGGCATCACCCCACCTCAACAAATAGTTTAGAACTGTACTCTAAAATAATCCGCTTTCAAGACTTTTAAGTGATTGTGAATATGCTATCAGGCATCCAACTTCAGTCTCAACTTGAGTAAAGCCGCAAGCATTAGCAAATTGAAAGTTGGACAAAATAATGCTAAGAAAGTAGTTAAAGGAGTATAATCAAGCCATCTTTACTTAGCATCTAATTAAATTATGTAATTGAAGATATAAAATGAGTTAATGTTTATGTCCCTGCGCTAGAACTCTAACCCCGTGACACATGCGAGGAAAAGCTCCTACCTAGGCTCCTGTGGAAAGTGGACCAAAAGCTCTTCCCGGACCTCATCACTAACTTTCTGCAGCCGCCTAGTGTCATGGTTCATCATCACCCACTTGCTGCAACCATACTAGATGCAATTAGCTTTTGGGATAAATCTAAGCTTAAAAATATATAGGCACACGTTAATAAAAGTAACTGTGGAAATGAAGAAATTCAACGGCATTTGTAAAGAACATTAAATCAAGATGGAAATGGGTCAGGAAAGAGCAGCAGGCTTAGTAAAATAATATTTCACGGGACGGAATCTAAACTAGTAAATAATTTCTAGTTTTAATGTAAGTTTTCAAAGTTGACTAGTGCATGTAGAGAATTATTAGTGCACTCTGGTCGTTTCATGTTATGGATCTTATAACATGCAAAAAGAAGGAAGAAGTGGGATGATAAAAGCTCGAAATTCACCCTGTGGCTCTTCCGATAAGTTCACCAGTTGCAGCATCCTTTAGGATCCAGTCCCTTCTGGTTCCAATTCTCCTCTCACTTTGGCACCAAGTCTCAATTTCAACCACATCACTCCTACGCCACCAAATCATATACCAAACGTTTTAACAAATGTTACAAAAAATAATTGTAGCTAAACGAAGTAGAAAATGACCCACCAAGCAGGGTATTTGTATATTTCTATGTGCATACGCGCAGTCACCCATATGAGGTGCAATTTTCTCATGGTGGGGGTCGTAGCAAATCCGTCTGTCGAAAATCCAACACTCTGAGCATGGTTAGATCCAACCTCCTGCATTGCATAAATTTCCAAAAGATTAAACTAACAAAAAGTCGAAAATGAATGCTTCATTTCAAGACTTCATCCAAAGTTTCCAAAACTTGGCATAGACAAAATTAAACAACCAATTCGATCAAACCAAAAGGTTATGAGCAGAAACTGATACAAGAGTTCCTAGAACAAGTTTCCAGAAAACCTTAAAAACAGGAGCAAGTATAAATTAACATCAGTTTTATATAGTACAGATTCTAGAATTTTAAAAGTTAACTTTTTCATGTAAAATTTTCATTTTGAACTGAAAAGTGCAGCCTTTTCAATGTTTTTTTCTTCTTTCGAATTGATACTAAATATTGACTTTAGATAGCATTTATCTTATTGATATAGTCAAAGAGATTTATTATTTTACTAGCTTCAACATTGAACTTTAGTTTTAATATAATCAAATCCAGTGCATGCAGAATCCAACAATATTAAAAAAAATATATTTAAAAAAGAACCCAGAAAAATCTTGAAGTTTCATAACAATTTCCAATCTATAGGTATAAAACTAAAGAAATCTATCATTGCTCCCTTAACACCGGATATTAATCCCAAAAGCGTTGCAATTTGCAAACAAATAAAATTAATCGGAAACTAGAAACCCAAATTTCGAAACAAAAGAGGAAAAAAGCCATACCTGCAAGAGATTAGCAAGGGTTTCAATAGTGGCAGTTTTATTGATTCCAACTTCATAACACCTCACGATGTACTTTTCTTTATAAGACAATCCGTCCTCGGCCAAACTACCCAACCGGAGCCGGTCAGCCAAATTCCCCGTCCCAGATTTAACGACTTCGGCCACTTTCGTTTTCTGGCTCGACAAAACCGCTTGAACCGGCGTCAACCCGAGTCTACTCGTCGGATAACAAGAGACTGAAACCGCGCCCCGCCGGCCAAATGAGAATGGACTGGGGGAACCAAGGAATCGGCAATGAACCGACGCCTGAACTTGGTCCGTCACATTACAAGAGCTAAGCTTCAGCATCTCTATCTCCTCTCAGATCTTCCTTTTCCGCAACAAAAGCTTACCTTTCTTCAGTATTTATTTATTTATTTATTTACTCTGATTTCTTTTATTTTCTCACGAATCTCGATTTTATTTATTTTATTCGTCGATGCAACCGAGGCCGTGCGATGGGGAGTTGGTAGACTGTAGAGAAAGTAGTTTGTAAATTGCCACTTTCCATGTTAATTACTAAATTGCCATTTCCCCATGTGATTGTCCGATTTAGGATGCTTATCGACCGAGTCGAGAGTTGATCATTGTTTAACTTGTGCTCGTTAAAAAAAATTTATTGTGCAACTCATTGCTCATTAAGCTCGTTAAAGTTGTACTCGTTAAAATATTTTGTTGCTTGTAGCGACCCTTTTAAAATCTAAAAAAAAACAATTAAGTATAATAAAAAGGTCACTAATGGAAACTAAATAAATTAGGTCCTAAAAAATGAAAATTAGATTTAAATGTGAAAGGGGAATTTAGGCTAGAAAATTAGGGATCTTGAAAATTGGGGATTTAGAACTAGGGATTTGAAAATTTAAGGATTTAGGGTTTAAAAATGTCTAAAAGGGATTTAAAAAGATAGAGAAAATAATTGAAAAATGATTTAAAAATAGGGTGAAGTCGCCACCGGCCACTTTAGTAGGCCGGACACCGTAAAAACCAGAGATTCTTTAAAATTGGGTTCGAGAGTCGGTTACAGTTTAAAAACGGGTTTAGAGTTTAAAAACCACCCAAAATAGGTACCTTTAAAATTACCGCTTAATTAATTTTAGGGAATTTCGTTTTAAAGTGGCGTTTAAATTAAAATTTCTTTAATATTCGAATTAAATTTTATTTTTACCGTGTCTTTACTCGGAGTCAACGCATACAGCGTGACCACTACGTTGGAACACGGGCCCGTTACGATCGAATAAAGACGTTTAGACTTAGTTCCGTTAATTAAATGTGGTGGTTGTGAGTTTAGACAACAATGAATAAAACAAAATGCATATGAGGAAACAAAATGCATAAAAAAACATGTTACATGGTACACAATACAGAAAGATATATATACATATATAAAAACATGACATAATAAACAAGCATGGCAAGGTAAATGCGTACAAAATACATAATGTGACATAATAAAATAAAATGTGCACATATGTGAAAATATGCACGGCAAAACAAAAACATGATAAAATAAATATGTGTAAAGTGCATATAAAAAAAATAAAAAGTGTAAATAAAAATAACAAAATATACAAAACTAAATATACATGACAAATAAAAACATGGCAAATAATTAAATGTGTGTACAACTAAAGTGCAACATGAATATTTATACAAAAAATACATATGCGTAAATGAAGACATAAATAAAGTATGAGACAAATATGTATAATATAAAGAAGAACAAATAAAAAAAGCATTGAATAAATCAAATGGAACAGTAAATAAAATAATAAAAATGAAAAAAACTAAATAATAATAACAAAAAAGGATTCAAAATAATAAATAAAAAAGACTGAAAGTGATCAAATCGAAGGGGTTGAAAAATATTCAGACCCTTACAATGCTATTTTTAAGCGAGGGAGGGTCTGAAAGTTATCCTACAGACACAAAGGGGCTAGGAGAAAAATAAATCATTATTAAATCACTGATTAGAATCTGATTGATGACGAAATCAGAAGAAAAGGGAAAGCTTCATGGACCTCGGGGAGAATTTTAGAAGAACGGGGTTTAATGAAAGCGAATAAACCATTTTTAAAAAGGGACTCGGTATAAATGATAACCAAAATTTTAAAATACCCCTCATCCTCATTTTTTTAAAACTGAAAAATTTGAACCCTTTTGTTCTCTGAAATGTTCATCCCAAAAGAGATGAACATTCATCTCAAAACCAAAAAAAAAACCCTTAGAAACCCAGAAACCGACGACCTGGTGGTCGGAGAAATCAAAATCACCTATTTTTCGTGTTTCGAAATCAAAATGAACTCCAAACTTTTTCCCTTTCAATTTTAAAACCCCAAATCGACGAAAAATCGAAGTCTTAATGAAAACAAAAGGTTTGAAAACCAAAAAAAGCTCGTGTTCTTGAGAGATCAGAGGGAAAGGAGGGTTCTCTCCTTCACCATTGGCTCACCGTCGAAGACCCGAAGGCCGTGGGGATTATCACCGGAGAAATCAACGAGAACCCTAAGAGAAGAAGGCTCGATCGAAGGTAAAAACAAAACTAAAGCTCGGACTTCCTTTTTTTTACCTCTAAAACGCTTCTGATTTGTATTGATTGTTGTCGTGGGGGAACCCCTTACATGTGATTCAAGTTCGGTTTTTATAACCAAGATTTACATGGAAAATGGAAAAAAGAAAAATCATATCTTTCTCCTATTGGTTTAATGCTGAAATTATCTGAAAATGCCTCTGAAAAATCTGATACGTGTGCTGAAAATTTGGTGAATGCTCTCTGAAATGTTTGTTGGTCGGCTCTGTAATGTTCAGAAATTATTGGCCGATTATCCTCTGCTGAAATCGCCTCTGATATTGTTTGATTTTAGCCTTGTGATTTCTGCGTTTTTGGTTATTGATCTTGTACGAAATCTGACGTTTTCTTTTGTTTGTTGTGCACGGTGGTAATCGTACGAGTGGAGGGGACCACCGGAGCAAAGGACGGCCGAAAATCGGAGGGCCGAACGTGGGAGACGAACGGGTATCTTGGGATTCGAACAGCCAGCGCGTGGCTGGCACGCGTGCGTGGGAAGTTGGGTGGCCGGCGCGTAGGAGCGTGTAGGAGACCAGAGGGCTTCTCTCAATTTAATCGTGGCCGTTGGATCTGGATTTGATCCAACGACTCAGATGCAGCTGCACAAAATCAAAAGAGGGTTAATTAATTAGGTTTTTTTGTATCAGCTGAGTAAGGGTTTTAATGGTTGGGCCGGTTTTAATTTTTTGGGGCTTGTAAATTAAGTTAATTGGGCTTGATGTATATTTATTATTACTGGACTATTTTATTTATTTGATTGGGTATGTTATTATTTATTATTGGACTGAATTTAAGGGACCGATATTTATTTAATTATTATTGGCTTTTATTTATTTTTATTATTATATTTTTATAAATCTATTATGTAAATATATATATATATATATATAATACATAATAACATAATATTAATAATAATAAAAAGGAAAAGGAAATAATAGTGATAAAAAACTTTAACAAAGCAACCGAAAATGAAAATAAGATATATATTTTTAGAGAGATTTTTTTAATTAATTTTTTAATTTTTTTAATTTAATGCATAAGTAAAAGCTAATAAAGTTAAATAATATGTACAAAAAGGATGAACATATATTTTGGATTTCTTTAATAATAAACATGTACACTTAATTTTTTTGGGTTTTAATAATAAAGTTGTCACATATATATAAATACATTAATATAATATTTTTGGATTTTTGAGAAAGTATTAAACAAAAATAAATATTAGAAATTAAAATTAAAGTTTAGCCCGTTATTGAATGAAATGAAAATTAAAAGTTCGGGTTTAAAACCCCGGATAAAATTAGTGATTACATTGCTCAACTCGACTCGTTGTTCATTAAGCTTAACTTGTTACTCGTTAAGCTCATTAAAAAACATACCTTATTTTTAACTAATAGAAAAATTTAATAATATCATATGAGACTTAATGTAAACTTAAATTAATAAATTTAAACAAAAATATCAAAAAGAATATATAAAATATTTTTAAAGTCTAAATTCTAAACTAATATTTTATAAATACACCAAACTAACATATTAAGATTAAAATAACAATACACACATTGATAATTATTATTTAATTTATTTTCTTGTTATTAAAATAACAACTCATTTTATAAATACAGCAAAGTCTAACTGCTCTTGTCTTTGCCAATCACCGAGAGAGAAAAACGAAAGAGAGAAAAGTGTTTGAGATGAGTAAAACAGAGAAAATCAACTCATATTTATAGGGTAATAGTGATCATCATTTCCCGATTTAAAGTCCGGAAAATTCGGGATTTAATTTCAATCCGGAAAATCCGGGATTAAATCCCAATTAGGAAAATTCAACGTTTATTTCCAATATCCGAAAAAATCAGAGATTATTGCCATTTATCCGGTATTTTAATTTAAAATAAATATCCGCAGGCCTCAGAAAGGCCCGATCGGTCCGGACATTCGCATCACCCACGTCGTGCGTGTACGCCCCAACCCGAATGGAATTGGATTCGCACCCCCTACGCGCGAGGCACAGAGTCAACTAAAGTCATTCAATGACTTCTTTATGGGTGGTTGTATATAAACAACTCTCACACCATTTATCCTACCAATGTGGGATATGGGGGTTTACATTCCTTATTTATTCTTGACCTTCCTACTTTGAGCATCAATTTCTCATTCACCACTCAACGATATTGAGCGTATGAGCTATCGTTGTAAAGATCCCACAACGTAGAATAGGAATCAACCATTTCCTTATTCAAAACCTCATCTTTACTTGTTCAAAATATGCTCCAAAGATGATCACATATCACTGTTTTTCCAACAATCCCCCACATGAATGAGATTGATGATTGTATCAAAATATTTTTGGCACATTGTGGTGATAGGCTCTACGATTGATAGATGAATAAGATAGGTAGGTTTCTTCCTTTGAACCTTCCCTTGTGAAAGTATATTTACTTTACTAGCTGATCAGTAGACGCGATGTCTTTGAACTGTCAGTCGTTGGTGTAAACGATGACATACTTCATACACCTATTTCTCTGACAAGAGATACAACTCTCATGGTTATGTCCTTATGGCCGTGGACATCCCTTGGTTCTGCGAGATTTTGAGAAAACTATGCCCAATAGTCTCTTTGAAGCGGCCTCATTTCACTCTAACATAGGTAACTTATGTTGTTCGATTCTCCGAAGCACACAATGGTCATTAAAAGCTTTTGCTTAACCTTTACCAAATTCTTGTCACTGTTCACATCATAGGAATAGGCTTGGGGAAGGAACCCCCACAATGACTGCACAGATTTATGCAATTAGGTTGTCCTTTTGAACCTAGATCTTGGGATCTCCAGTCAACTAGGTAGGGTTTTTCCTTCACATAGCGCCTTTATCTTTCATGGGCTTTAGTCCTATTCCTTTCGATGCTTTTTCAACTTGATATCGGTTTAACTCTTTGGTTAGCGGATCCACAATGTTATCCTTTGATCTAACAAAATCAATAGAAATAACTCCATTTGAGACAAGTTTTCTAACAGTGTTGCGTTGTCGACGCATATGTCTCGACTTACCGTTATACATAAGATTTTGTGCCCTAACAATCGTTGCTTGATTATCGCAGTATATGCACACAGTGGGCACTGGTTTTTCCCATTCAGGAATATCCTCAAGAAATTGCCTTAACCATTCGGCTTCTTCTCCAGCTTTATCTAGAGCTACAAACTCAGATTCCATTGTGGATCTTGTTATAACTGTTTGTCTTGAGGATTTCCAAGATACGGCTCCTCCTCCTAGAGTGAACACATATCCGTTTGTGCCTTTGATATCTTGTATGTCAGATATCCAACTCGCATCGGAGTATCCTTCTAAGACGGTATGGTCTTTGGAATAATGCAATCCGTAATCCCGAGTGTATCTAAGGTACCTTAATACCTTCACTATTGCTTTCCAGTGATCTTTTCCTGGATTACTCGTGAATCTGCTTAGACTGCTTACAGTAAAAGTAATATCTGATCTTGTGCAGCTCATGAGATACATTAAGTTGCCTATAACCCTTGCATATTCCACTTGATTGATACTTTCTTCTTTGTTCTTAGAAAGATTAAAGCACAGATCTAGAGGAGTTGTAGTTGTACCACAATCATCATTGTCAAATCTTTCAAGAATCTTATCCATATAGTGTGATTGAGTTAATATGAGATTTTCTGCAGACCGTTTTATTTGGATACCCAAAATTGTATCAGCTAAACCCATATCTTTTATGTCAAAATTTGAATTTAACATGTTCTTGGTACCATCTCATTATTGCTTCCTACAATGAGTATATCATCTACATATAAACATAGGATGACGTATCTGATGTCTGTAGTTTTGACATAAACACATTTATCACACTCATTTATTTTGAATCTGTTTGTCATCATGACATTATCGAACTTCTCATGCCATTGTTTTGGTGCTTGTTTAAGCCCATATAAAGATTTGACCAATCTACAGACTTTCTTTTCTTGACTTGAAACTACATGACCCTCAGATTGTTTCATGTATATTTTTTCGTCAAGTTCTCCATTTAAGAAAGCTGTTTTAACATCCATTTGATGCATTTCGAGATTTTTTAATGCAGCAATGACAAGTATCATCCTAATAGATGTTATTCTTGATACGAGGGAAAACGTATCAAAGTAATCAAGGCCTTCCTTTTGTCGGTATCCTTTTATTACCAACCGTGACTTGTATTTATCAATAGTATCTGATTTCATTTTTCGTTTGAAAATTCATTTTGAATTTAGTGGTTTAATTCCTGGAGGAAGATCCACTAATTCCCAAGTATGATTTTGCAGAATGGAATCAATTTCACTTTTATGACATCTTTCCAAAAAATGCTTTCAGAGGAACGTATAGCTTCATTATACGTTAGAGGCTCATCCTCTAGCATATAGGTTAGGAAGTCAGATCCAAAAGACTTTTCTATCCTAGCCCTTTTACTCATTCTTGGCTCTTGCTCGGATTCATCCTCTTGTTGATCATTTGAAGACATATCATCCAATGTTCGCTTTATAACAAACTGATCAACTTCCCTAATTTTATAGGGAAATATATTCTCAAAGAAAGATGCATTCTTTGACTCCATTATCGTGTTTTTGTAAATCTCTGGATTTTTCGATTCATACACAAGAAACCGATAAGCATTGTTATGTTCAGTATAGCCTATGAAAATACAATCCACTATTTTTGGACCTATTTTCATTTGTTTTGGTGGTGGAGCCATTACCTTTGCAAGACACCCCCACATTTTTAAGTGTTGGTAGGAAGGTTTTCGACCTTTCCATAATTCATATGGTGTCTTATCTTTTCTTTTTTGTGGGACCTTATTTAAAAGGTAATTAGCCGAAAGAACGACTTCCCCCCACATGTTCTGAGATAACCTAGAACTTTCTAATAAAGCATTCATCATTTCTTTTAGAGTCCGATTTTTACGTTCGGCTACTCCATTAGATTGAGGGGAATACGATAGTGTTACCTCATGAATAATACCATGTTGGGTGCAATATTCACCGAATGGATTAATATATTCACCACCACGATCACTCCTTACCATCTTAATTTTCTTATTAAGTTGGTTTTCGACCTTTTGCTTATAGATTATAAACTTATCTATAGCTTCGTCTTTGCTTTTTAACAAGTATATGTGGTAATATCTTGTACTATCATCGATGAAGGTAATAAAGAATTTATTTCTTCCTCTTGTTTGGACAAATTTAAGGTCGCAAACGTCGCTATGAATTAAGTCAAGCGGTATTGTACTTCTTTTAATAGTTTGAAACGAAGTTTCTTGTTGATTTTGCTTCAACACATATTTCATATTTTAACTTATAATCAATGTGAAATGAGGGAATATGATCCATTTTAATTAACCTTCGCAAGGTATCATAATTGGCATGTCCAAGTCTACCATGCCATAAGTTAAATGACTCAAGCATATAAGCCGAAGAAGAAGCCGCATTCTTATTCTTATTCTTAATATGGGATTTTACAGAGATAGCATTGAGTTTCCACATTCTATTTAGTACATATCCCCTACCCCCAAATATTTCTCCCTTAGTTAAAATTAACTTTTAAGATTCAAAAACCATCCTAAAACCGTGAACGCTTAGAAGTGTTCCGAAAATAAGGTTCTTGCATATGTCAGGTACATACAGCACATTCCGAAGCTTGAGTTCCTTTACAGAAGTCATCTTCAACACCATAGTTCCCTTTCCTTTTATCATGGAAGTTGCAACATTACCCATTTAGAGTTTTTTTCCTTTATCGCATGGTGTTAGCTCATGAAAAGAATTTTCGTCACAATAGATATGACGTGTGGCTCCTGTGTCCAGCCATCATTCTCTTGGGTTTGAGTCAACCATGTTGACTTCAGATATTACAGCAACTAGGTCTTCATCTTCCACGATGTTGACCTCTTTGGCTTTCACTTTTTTTGGAAGCCTGCATTCTGAGGATCTGTGCCCCATCTTTCCACAATTGAAGCATGATCCTTTGAACTTCTCTTTCTTGACGATCTTGCCACTTGGGCCCAACTTTGGTTTTCTTCGTAGTTGTTTTCCTTTCCTGGCTTCAACAACATTTTTCTTGGCTTCTCTGACGTGAGATTTCCCGGTATTACCTCTGTTGTCTTCTTCAATTCGAAGCCTGGAGATCAGCTCTTCCATAGTCATCTCCTTCCTCTTGTGTTTCAAGTAACTCTTGAAATCATTCCATCCGAGAAGTAATTTTTCCATGATGGCAGCTACTTGGAAAGGTTCGTTGATGATCATTTCTTCTGCAAGAATTCCATGAATAATTAGTTGGAGTTCTTCAACTTGAGTTACTACCAATTTTGAATCAACTATAGTAAAATTCAAGAACTTTGCGACTAAAATTTTTTTAGCCCCAGCATCATCTGCTTTGTATATATTTTCCAAAGCTTCCCACAGCTTCTTAGCAGTTTCGTATACATTGTATACTGGATACAAAGAATCTTGTAGTCCGTTTAGAATGTAGTTCCGGCACATGTAGTCGTCATCTTCTCATTCTTCTTTCATCTTTATGGCAGTGACCGTATCAACATGCCCTTCTCCGTCCCCTATATTAGTGACCGGAGGATCAATCGTTAAATAATTCCTCAAGCTTAACATGGCAAGATAAAACATCATTTTTCGTTGCCATGTCTTGAAGTTTTGTCCAGTGAATTTGGGCGGCTTTTCAATGTGATTGACATTCACAGTCGGTGCATTCGTAGTCTGGACTTGTTTGGAGCTTTATGCAGGTGCAGAGACCTTCGTATTTCCAGATTCTCCAGTAAACAGAAATAAAAATTAATTCCAGTAAACAAAAATAAAAATTTCTTGTTTAAATCTGACAATTTCTGCGAACAGATTTGTCACCACTTTTTGAGATTTTTCTTGCAAACCCGTTTAAGAACGACAGGATAAATCCTGAAACAAATTGATTGCAATCTCTTTTACGATTTTATCGCCTCGAATTAATAAGGTATTTTGAATAAAAAGTTTTTCTTAAGATTGTAACACAATCTTATTTCGAAACGATCAAAAGGAAAATAACAGATGTTAGTAAACCAAAATGAAATCAGAATTTTAGAATTAAAGAAATTCAAACCAACAAATTGATTTAGAAACGGAATAGTTGAGGCCTGCTTGAAGCAGTTTCCTTAAGACAGATTTGCTGCCACTCCGATGGTGCTGAGTTGTTTGATAGTCTGTCTCCCAAGATAAACAACTGGAAGAACTTCGAACAGTAGCACTTCTGTCGAGTTCTCAAACTGCTCTTGTCTTTGCCAATCACCGAGAGAGAAAAACGAAGTTGAGAAAAGTGTTTGGGATGAGTAAAACAGAGAAAATCAACTCATATTTATAGGGTAACAGTGGTCATCATTTTCCGATTTAAAGTCCGAAAAATCCAGGATTTAATTTTAATCCGGAAAATCCAGGATTAAAATTCAATCGAAAATCCGGGATTAAATCCCAATTAGGAAAATTCAACGTTTATTTCCAATATCCGAAAAAATCAGAGATTATTGCCATTTAGTCGGTATTTTAATTTAAAATAAATACCATATTTGACAATTACTTCTCTAAATAACTAGAGCAATCAATTGCTAATTAATTCAAAAATGATTCTGAATTAATATTTTTTTCTAGATATCTAAAAAAAATAAAGAAAAAATATGTGCACAACGGGTAAAATATCCGTAGGCCTCGAAAAGGCCCAACCAATTCGAACATTCATGTCACCCACGTCATGCAGGTATGCCCCCAACTTGAATGGAATTGAATTTGCACCCCTACACGCAAGGCACAAAATCAACTAAAATCATTCAATAACCTCTTTATGAGTGGTTTTATATAAACAACTCTCACACCATTTATCCTACCAACGTGGGATATGAGGTTTTACATTCTTTATTTATTCTTGACCTTCCTATTTTGAGCATCAATTTCTCATTCACCACTCAACGATATTGAGCGTATGAGCTACCGTTGTAAAGATTTCACGGCGTAAAATAGGAATCAACCATTTCCTTATTCAAAACCTCATCTTTACTTGTTCAAAATATGCTCCAAAGATGGTCACATACCACTGTTTTTCCAACACCAAACACTCTAAACTTTCATTCTCTTTGATATTCCTATACTATTTTCTCTCAAATACGTGCTTCTTTTCGTCAATCTTTTTATTTTCTCAGGTATTTCCAGGGATTCCATGCACAAGAGACGTTCTACTGGTGGCAAGAAGAAGGCTTGGAGGAAGAAACGAAAGTAATTCTCCATTTCTGCCCACATCTATTGTCATATTTGTTGAAAATTTGCGCAATTTTGTTTACCATTTTTCTTTTTCCTTTTGTAAATCTGCTAATGAATTATATGAGTTGGTATATCCCTTTTCTGGGTGAAATATTTATATGTTCTTATCGTTGCTCAAGGGAAAATAATTTTGATTTGTTTCATTTCAAGGTAACCGATCTATTAAAAATTATTGATCAATGTTTCATTAATGTTAGAGATCGTGTGACATTCTTAGTAAGTATAATTCCATATAAATAGTGTTAAATTGTGGTTGTGGTGCCGGGTTGCCGTTGCGGATGGTGTTACAGTCGGTTTTTCTCTGTACAGATACGAACTCGGTCGCCAGCCCGGAAATACGAAGCTATTCATGGGGCAGCGAGTCCATCACCCGTAAAACTTGTATCCTTGATGTCGTATATAACGCCTCGAACAACGAGCATGTTCGGACACAGTCTCTGGTTACGACAGCCGTTGTTCAAGTCGATGCCATGTCGTTTAAGCAATGGTATCTTCAGCACTATGGTATCGACACCGGGAGGAAGAAGAAGACTGCCTCTAAGAAGGAAGCTACCGAGGTATTGAAAGTTTACAAATTAGTTTTTCCCTACATATCAAACCATGTTGCTTGAGAAGAGTAACGTAACTTGATCACTCTATTTGATATTTAAACCCGAATTCGACTAACATAGGAACCTGAAAGCACAGCCGTGGAAACCAAGAAGAATAAGCATGTGCTGAGGAAGCTTGAGAATCGCCAAAAGGATCGGAACCTTGATCCTCACGTTGCATGCATATCTTCCAGGCCTGGTCAATGTGGCAGAAGCTGATGGGTAAGTTTTGGTCTCTAACCTCTTTATTATTCGGATACTTAAGGTGCGAGGGTCGCATAATTATACATCTCATAAAATAAGATGTTATCTTATGTTACTCAGATTTTTTTTTTGAAATATATGTGTTCGATTCAATATCTAGACACGGATACAAGTACATAATTTACTAAGGATGTTACAATAAATTTTTAGTTTAATGTTTTGTACATTTATAGTATGAATATTAGAGAATATCTAATAAGATAATAGTAGAGGATAATTATAAATATCTATTTTATGTTTTATAGATTTAACTAATATGAAATCAAATAATATTTAAAATTTAATGGTCTAGTTATTATCTGCAGCGGATTTAGGGGGTCGATTTAATTAAATTGAAATCACGTATATTAAAATGAGTTGTCCTCGAACTTGACAACAAAGCCGTCTTAGCTCAGCCGGTAGAGCGCATGGCTTTTAACCATGTGGTCGTGGGTTCGATTCCCACAGACGGCGCTATTTTCCTCTTCCACCTTAAAACAACGCACATTCAGAATGAAAATTCATTTTTTTTATTTATAAACCTTATCTACGCATACATACAACTTTCAACTGAAAGTTATAGTTGCTGCTTTTCTAACTATATAGCATGTCCTAGGAACACTCATTTCTTTGCCTTCTATACTATACAACTTTTTTACTTATTTCGGACCATCTTGAGCTGGTTCTTCCCTGTGGTTCCGTCGAGACGAGGATCGATTATGTTCAGATGGTGATGACAGGTTAAAACACGAACGGACTTTAGTTTTGACTCATTGTGCCTCAACAACATGGTCAGTTCGGGGGATGAGGAAAGATGGTAAATCTCGAAGACGGTAACCATTGCCCCAGAAAGAGGCAAGTGAAAGGCCCATAATAGCCATTGCTACAACGGAGCATGCTGCTGGAACTGCCTGACTGCTACCTCCAAGGAACTGGGTTGCAAGAAGCCCTGCCATTGTGGAGCTTTGCATTCCGCTGCATAACGAAACTGTCCGGCAAACTTCTTCTCTTTGCCTGCACATAACAACATGGTGTCAAATCTATTTTATTCGAATTAGGGTGTGAGGATCATATATCCACATATCAATGTCCGGCATCCAACATGCATATAAATGTCAAGCAACATAGGTGTAAGGAACTCGATGATCTGCCACAGTTATAGTCAATAAGAACGAGATAGTAGCGAAGCTACATTCTGGATTCGTATGTAAGAAAATGTCAGCTGTCATTCCTCATAAAAATGCTTGATTCAGCAAGAGAAAGTGTAGTAATTTTTGTCTGCGGACAGACAAACGATATTCACGAGTCCAAATTACCTGAAACCACAAATCTTTAAGATCCAATATCCAACAGCAAACGCCACTGCATGGAATGCCAAAACTGGAAGAACCAATTGAAGACCGTCTTTCGATAGAATTTGACTCCGGTTCAGTGCAAGAGGGCTACCAATGCACAGGGAAGTACATATCATAGCAACAAAAGGCATCACAGGTCTTAGGATAGCAACTACCGGTTTTGCATATGTATTAAGCATGAGCCCCAAAGCAACCGGAACAAGAACAACCTTTAACACAGAACAGGACAAACATTTTACTTTTCATCATAAAACAACAATGCTGATTAGAATGTGTATCTATTCAATCACCACATAGTACCTGTAAAATTGACTTTGACATAGCAACCGCGTCAACTGGAACAACAGATCCGATGAGGATGCCAGTTAAAAGAGGTGTGAGGAGCACCGACGTAATGGTGGTAAAGCTAGTGAGGAGAATACTCACTGCAACATCTCCTTTGCTCAGAAAACTAGCATAGCTAGAGAGCTGAGCCCCTGCAACACAAGATGTGAGGATAAAGCCGGCATAAAACATCGGAGACACGCCGAACGCCTTGGCAGTTAAAAGCCCGAGAACCGGTTTGAGCATATACTGTACAATAAGTCCAATAGATAGTGGTAAAGGTCTGCAATGAAACAAAAACATGAAAAACGTGAGTAGAACATCTTAATTCAACAGCACAATTAGCAGCCTATATTCAGATATGATACCGCGGATATTACGCACACTTTCGGAACTTTACCTCTTGACTGCAAGTGCGAAATCATCCAAGGAAAGCTTAATTCCAATGGACAACATAATCCCACCAAGAGCAGGAGCATACATTTCCTTAGGTACCCTGCAAAATGGTTCATTGTTTATTTTTTTATAGCCATTAACCATTACAAAAGTTTCTACATTGAATTACTACATTACTAGGATTTTAGTGTAGCCTTCGTGTTAAACTTTTGAATGTTTTAGTCTCATCCTTCAATTATATTCGTCTGACTATGCTAAATAATATGTCACGATAATAAAGTTGTTAATTTTCATATAAGTACTGATTTATATCATGTAATAATATGCTAATTTTACTTAATGTTTTATCTGATCAGCATAAGCTGGTAATCTAAGAATGAAATTAATATATCAAAAATTTTAGAAATTAATTTAAAATAAAAAAATAACAGTTTGAGATAAAATTAAAATATTTAAAAGTCTGAAGATAATTTTAAAAAGAAAAATAATTCGAGAACGTATTAATTTAAGTCAAATCGTTAAACGAGCGATAGGTATGAAACAGAAGTTTACCAAGTGAAAGTGGACGGTTGAACAAGGGAAGCAACGGCGGTACCAGCGACAACAAAAGGAAGCATCGCGGACAAAGCCTGGGATAGATCACCTTTCGTCGCACCACCTTCTGTTTTAGTCCCAATCGGAAGCGTCTCCGACCCAACTCTTTGCACATACGGCGTCGTTGAGCAAGCAAACACCGACAACCTCCCTCCATTACTTTTTCCGACGTCGAGACCACCCTTCGTCCGGCAAAAATTCAAACGGACCCTCGAGTAACGACAGCAGCAAAACGGCGTCGCTGGCTTTGAAGAGACCGAGAGCTGCTTTGGTTTCGAAGCGAAGGTGCTGACGGTTGGGAACGCGAGAGGAAGAAAGGGAGTAATTGAGGCCATTGTAGCGAATTTTGTATGTAATCGAAGTTTCTTTACTGATTTTCGCCGTATACGGTGGTCGGCCGGGGAGATTTAGTGGTGGCGGGAAGGAAATGAAACGAGGTGAAGAAGATAAAGTGATGGATCGATTTATATATAATATGTTTGTGAAGTGTTGTTTTGAGGGAAATTATATGGTATGCTCAATTATAGTTTAAATTGGTGTTTATTGTTTTCATCCGTTTGGAAATGAACGGTGATAATGAGGTCAAAATAACTTAAAGTCAAAGTTATTTTATGATATTTGCAATTGAGACCTTTTGTTCGTTACTATCGATGATATTGTTGCATAAAAATAAAGGACCGAAGTGAATAAAATGGATAAAAAAAGGAGATTATCGGTTATATTTTTGAATTGGAGTGCATCGAAAGTTAAATAATCCAATTATGATACCTCAGAAACTAGTCGAACGTAGTAATTGAAATGGGTGGAATCTGGTGACACGTGTTGGGTAACTATTGGATTACAGTTAGACACCCGTTTGAAATGGGTTGAGAGGATCGAGGCTCTGCATGTAAGTGCATGTTAACTAACGTCACATCATTTTGCCACGTACTCTTCTGCTGTTTTGGTATCTTCTAGAAATATCCTCTGATTCCAAGTGTCTTTTGTGGCTTTTTTCATAAAGACATTTACCTTTGTTTTTAATATTGATCATTGAAATACCGACTGCTTGACCTGAAACTTTTTCCATTTTTAGGGTAATGATACATTTGATTAGATGGTTATATTAATTTTCATTTTGGTCTTCAAAACATAAAAAATTTCAAACAAGACACCACACTTCAGATTCATTTTAATTTGTTTGTCACTCATGGATAATTTTAATTAGTGATTTTTGTGGCACATGTCACCTTCATAAAGATAACCAAAATGAATTCTTTTAGAAAAGAATACAACTCTGCCTTAACTTTTAAGATAAAAATTTAAAAAGTTTAGACCAAATTCGAATTAATTCAAATATAGAGATTAGATTCACATCTATATTATATGGTACACAAATTAAATTGAAGGGGTAATTTACAAAAATGAAACTGTGCTTCCCAGGCAGAGGAATGGCATTCAAGCACTGCATGATGATGCCGGAATCGTGTCCTCAGGCTGAGATACAAACAGTGTATCATTCTTGTGGTTTCGTCGGAGTCGGTGAAATGGCTTCAGATCCGGAAACTGCACAGCAATGAAGGTAAGATTATGCATTCAACCATGTAGTACTGTAAAGGATGGATATGTAAATTAGTCTCCAAATCTGGAGAAGATGGTAAGAGAGGAACTGATTGGGCTGACGGGGAACCTGGGTCTAGTGCGGGATGGCTGGCTGTAGAGTGTTGTGGGCTTGGTTTGTTTCAACGAAATATCACCAAATTTTACCGTTTAATTAATATATTTTATATAATTAATTGAGAATTATAGCTGACCTAATTATACTCCAATTAAACCGATATATTACTTGTCGCGACTATTTTAAAACCGAAACGTGTGAAATAGCCTGACGAGTAAATTTTAAAAAATCAAATTTATTGCTTTTAATTTTAAAAAATTAAATTTTATTGAAAACATATATTATTTGAATTTTAAAAATAATTTGGAGTCGTTATCGGCCACTTTGGTAGGCCAGACACCATAAAACAAACCATAGATTCTTTTTTATAACATTTTGGGTTCGGGAGTCGGTTATGCGTAAGGATGACCCTTACAAGCGCCCAAAATCGGTACCTTATTAATTACACGTGGCATTTTGACATTTCGAATAACAATATTAATTTAATCTGTCATTGGCAAATAAATATCATTCAAATAAGAATATCCTTTTGGATAAAAAGGTATATTTCTTTTAAATACGAGCCTTGAAGAAGACGTCCTATAATAGAAAACCTTAACTCGTATTGAATGATATATAAATTTTGACCCAAAATTTTTTAAATGCATGATCGATTATTATCTTGTTCATTTAAAGTTCTAACCTATAAGGATTCATTAATTAAATATATAAAATCCTATTAAATTATTAATTTACCAAGTGTATTATAATAACATCCGAATGATCGGAGACATCGAATAAATTAATAATCACTAATGGTGTTTTTAGTTTCGCCTAATTAATTTTATTTAAGTCTAATCCTAAATTATTTTATCATTTTTTATGTTTCGATGACACGCTGAATACGATACCAAAGTACACTATTGACAACATAATGTTATGTTAAAACACTGGCCACTTAGTGTATCCGAGATATATGATTATAATGTCATCGTTACTAAATTATCTCCCTAGTAAATTGAATATTTTAATTAGAGTGACTAACCCTAAAAGGCTCTAATTTAATTATCTACATGTAAATTAGGTGTTGTCCTAAAAATATACTATATGAATTTAAAAATACGCATACAATTAAATTAAACAATATTTAAATAGAATAAATTAATTGAATATTTTTTAATAAAATAAAAAAAATCTATCACATGTAACTTCTAATATTTAGATAGAATAAACAAGAAAAAGAAAAGAAATGAAATGAGGTAGGTTAGTAACTTACCGATTGCATGCATAGTCTGAAAGTTCGAAATGCCCAGCGCAATATGGTGGTCATATTTTCCATCTTAGACCGACCCCCATCGAACAGTGCTGCCGAGACCAACCAAAACCGAAGAATTTTTCTTCCCCAAAATTCAGAATTATGTGAACCCAATTTGAAGATTCAAATCTCCTCCCTCTTTTAATTGCCTCCACCCTCTCATTTATTAATTCTCATCATAATTAACTCCAATCATTGTCAACATGATGACAACCATCATTATCCTAATCACTCCCTTCATAATGATAACCATCATCCTTATAATCATTGTTAGAACTCAATGGACCAATCATGAACTCTATCATTGATGCAATCATTTCCTAATCATGATGGTCCTCTCTCTCCATTATTGCCGACCAAATCTCAAATCCTTCACAATTGTTCACTGCCGAATGCACCATTTTTTCCCCCTGTTTTTTTCCTCTGTTTTTGATTTTCCAAGAAATGAAACCACCCTCCCTTAGTTGCCGAATGCCTCTAGAAAATGGAAACTGCTGATAACTTATGAAAACCTTCCCTGTAACCGTATGTCCATTTCTTTTTATTAATTAAATTTTATTATTTTCTGTTGTTTTTTTATTAACCGTTTACTTGTATCTACTATTATTATATATATTATTTTTATAATTTACATCATATCATTATTTATTTATATTTAATATTTACTTATGATTTTATTTTATATTTAAACCCGGACAAAATTCGGGTATGACATTACTACTAAAAACGTAACTTCATAATATCTCAATTAAAATGATATTCCAACTAAACTTGACAATAACAACCATAATTATAATTAGTGTAGAAATAATAATTTTGCATTTAATAATAGAAATACATAATAAACAAAAGCAATATATGAAACATTCTTTTGCTGATTAACCTGTATAAGTCTGAAATTCAATAATTTAATTCTTTATTCTCAACTAGAAAAATGTGTTTATATAATTAAACATCTACATAACAAAAAGACACGGCAACAATAAAGATGATCCTCAGACGAAAGGCTACAGCAGCAAAAGGAAAAAAAAAAAACTAGAAAAATACACCAAAAATTCCAACGCTGAATTCAATCAGAATCATCAATCCTCTTCATCGGAATCATCAGCTCCGGCAGCTGAATTCAGAGCTTTCAACCTATCAATCAACTTCGCCTTCCTTTCCTCATAAGACAGCTTCTTCAGGTTGTACCTGTAATGCAAAACCGTTTAGCGAACATGTAATGAATAATATAAAGTTTTCCTTTTGAGCTACAACCAGCTAGCTAGATTGGTCAGCCTTGCCCGGTTTAATTGGCAGCAGCCTGAATTACGTTAGTAAATAAATTGCTGGAAAAGAGAGAAGCTATACCTCTTGTGCACCTTAGGAGGTGCCTTTTCAGATTTCTTTGCTTCTGGATTTGCACGAATAGCAGCGTGAACCTTCCTATACATTCCTTCAATGTTGTCTGGTTCAAGGCCTCTCTTAATGTACTCGCTGAAGTGAGACTGGTACTTCTCAGGCTCGTCTTCCATCAAAGTCTGTCAACTTGCCAAAGTGAGACACTTATACAAGCACTTCAACAATATCATAAATCCCAAAAAAAATATATGAAGACTGCTTCAGACAGTATATGAAACTTTATCTGAATCAAGACTTCGAAGCAAATATTATATTTACCCTCATGTATGCAGCAACATGGCCTCCATAAATGTATTTGCGGTGAACTTCAGGATCAAGTTGTTTGCTGTCCTTGTTAAATCCAGCAAATCTCTTCTCGCTGTGGGGAATATCGATTCCACCATCCAAAGCACCCTAAAAGGAAACGGGATTACACATGTTGAAAATGAATAACTGAAAATATAACTGGAAGATTGACAACCTAAAGGTAAAATATTCAAAAATAGTTTTCTTCCGCAACAAATTAGCAGTAAAGCATAATCTAGCTGTTACTCTTGCACAAAAATTCAACATATAAAATAACTACACCAGTAAACATCAAGCTTTTTCTCACTACCAGGTATTAAAAAATGACCAAAACAAAAGCCCGTGTTTATATATAGTAGCATGTGTGCTTGAATGGATGATGAAAAACAACAATGCACTTCAAACTCAACAAGCAAACTTAATTTTGACTGGCATTTCATGCATTTGTGCTGTTTACATGTACAAAATTTATCAGGTGTAGGCATGAAGAAAAGAACCCCACAACTTTTATTAGGATGTAGAGGAAAATCAACGAGTAAGGTCTATATTGGGACAAACATTTAGGATGGGTTTCCCCTATACCTTGAGAACACCAAAAACACGGTTGCCAGTAGTAGTTTTGACGAGACCAACATCAAGGAGAGCACGGAAAGGCCTCCTGGTCTCTGCTGGTTCAACAGTGAAGTCCTCCCCAGTTGCCTGTAAGCAAATGACAGACATGATTTACAAGGACTTATCACACATCTAAACAAAAGGTATGAAACATATATTTCTTCAAACCTTAAAACTATGACACATTCATACCTCAACATTTCCCTCATATTCAGCATCCATCTCCAGCTGCTTCAATGTTCGGCGAGCCAAGAGGAGTCCAACACAATAGGCTGTAATCAAAAGCATCAATAAGATATCATTCTCAGTCAGGAACCAAAAGAAATTTATAATTTGTAGGAAAGAAAATCACAGACCTGCAGCATAATTGGTAAGGCCGACTCCAAGTCCATAGCGAGGAAGTTCATGAGCATAAGCTGCTGCAAGAACTATATCACCAGAAATACTAGCATGCACAATTTGTGCAACAATATCCTTGTTGGTCTAATAAATAGTTAAGGTTGGTACATTAACAAGCAACCCAAAGTTCATAGCCTATAAAAACACTTATAATATGCCATAACTTTTAGTGACCCCCCTCCCCCAAATCAGAAAACCAAACAAATTACTAACAACTGCTCTGGGCTCGGTACCCATATCATAAACAAAATTACACCAAGGGAAATACACCAACCAGTCAAATATAAGGATACAAATCGTGCAACCAAACGATATTTTGGGGTGTTGTACTTGTTCTTATCCTGGTTGATAAGACGGGTTCTGGCTCGGTAATCCGTCTTGCCCTCTACAATATAGAAAACATTATTAAAACCTCAAGAACAATTAACAGAATTTCATAACACTATTCAAAATATAAGTAATGGTGTCACACCTCGCCTTCTCTTGAACTTAACTTGAAATCGCTTGAAGTACGCATTAGACTTTTGAGCTTTCACGAAAGGCTAAGCCATAAAACTAACCAACTTAGAAAAAAAATCCGGCAGTATATAAACATTTCAAATGCAAATAAAATAAACCTATAAGATTGTTAAGTACTACGGCAAAACATATATCCTATCTTTCATGTTTTCATCAAGAAAACAGGGATCTGGCATCAAAAACTGTTTCATCGAAACATTATACAAAATCGGATTTGCAATTGAAGAGAAAGTTAGAAAAATGTATAAAAGATAAGAAATTATTACGAGCAGATATAGATTTACCATGGTTTCTGAGCACAAGGGTCTGCAGCTCCGAGAGACCGAGGAGAAGAAAACAGAGATCTAGCCTATGTGTAAAACCCTAATCGTACCCTTTTATAGGAGCAACTCAACGGTGATGATTGGTTTCGTTAAGATGTGTTGCATAAGAAATTATTCGGCCCATTTGAATGTGGGTGGGGTAAGGAGTCCAAATAATAATCTATTTCAATACTTACTCACCCCGACCCGATTACTTGCATTGAAATCTACCTAATAATATATAATTCTATAAGATATATTTTCATAAATATTTAATTTTTAAAATAAGGTAGAATAGGATTTTTTATGAAAAATTTTATGTATATATATTTTACATATAAATTATTTAAATCTATATCTTACCGAGATAATTATTTTTTAATGAAAAAAATCATTTAACGAGAAAAATAAATTAAAAATCATTTTAAAAAATATACATAATTATACTTATTTAAAATAAATAAGAGAAAGTAAATTGTAAGAAAATTGAACTATGTCCACAGCAAATTGCGGGATTTGGACCAAAACTAATAATTATCAGTTCAACTTGTCCGTTTTGTATTTTGTTTTGTCTCTACGTATAAACAAAGAGCAAAGGAAAGAGAAAATTAGAAGTCAGATATTTTGTAGAGTTGAGAGGTATATGTCTTCGAATTTATTTGGCTAAATTTATATTTTCGGAAATTTATTTTAATCATTAAATTTGATATTTAAATTCTTATATTTAATTAAATACTTGAATTTAACTTTAAAATTTGATATATTTTTCTTCAATGAGATACTTAGTTAACCTTTTTTTAATTGACACCTAATTATTCAATTAGATAATTAACTCACTTTTTATTTAAATTAGTATATAAATTTGATTTTTTTAATTATTTTAATAAATACATTTAATATTTAAAATTACAGATCAGTAACAAAAAAAATATGGATTTTTTTGTGGAAAAAAAAACAAGAATCTAAGTATGTAAGAAAAGGGAAAAAGAACCGTCCTTTTCTCGGGAAATAAATTGAAAAAGGCAAAAGAGAAATTAAAAGATTCGCAGTTTTAGGTTGGAAATCGGAAAACAACTCTCTCCCCTTCTACCCCTTTCCAAGAATCCGCCCTTTCTTCCCCTTTTGTTTTCCGATTTTATTAAATTTGCCCCGACATTTACTGTCTTAATTACTCCTGTAATAAATAAATTTCCAATTCCTAAACCCCAACGTTAGAATTTCATAGGAACAGAAAGGATTATTTGACTTCTTTTTTGTATGATTAATGGCTGCGAGTGCGAATCCGACGGGGAACAATCAGGAAGGTTCGTCGAACCAGAACGTAACGACGACGCCTCCACCACCAGCTAATGGCGTTTCCGTCAATTCGAACAACAGCGGGGGGAATACATCCGCCGCCGCCGTCTCGGCTGATACGCAGTCTGCGTTGAGGCACAACCCTGGCATCTCCCTCGACTGGACTCCGGAAGAACAAACGATGCTCGAAGATTTGCTCGTCAAGTAAGCTTCATCTCTGTATTTGTAACTCCTTTTTGTTTACCTCTTTTATCGTCTTGTTCCTTTCGTTTTTCCTTACTTGATGCAACTTGTTACTCACCTTAATTTAAACTGGAATTTTATTACATATTTATGATATTAATAAACTATCAGCGTGCTCTCTCCTCCTAATTTAATATATAGTTGGCATGTGAGTTTAGGCAGTGAATCTCATGGTTCATATAACTATCCTGTGGATCTCATGTTCCTTGTTTTGGTAAATTACTATGCCGGAAATTAATGTGTTTTCTCTTGGTTGAACCTCGGGCATATTTGAGTTTCTCTTGTTCATTCTTGTATAATTCTTCACTTGCCTTTGATGAATGAAGGCAGCTCTCTTAATCGACATATACGTCTGGCAATGTCTATGTTTGCAGGTATGCCTCAGATTCAACCATAGTCCGCTATGCTAAGATTGCTATGCAATTGAAGGACAAAACAGTTCGGGAGGTGGCACTGCGTTGTAGATGGATGTCTGTAAGTTTGTCATTTCAAATTGTATGTTTTAAAAGATTCAAGACCAATAAGGTTTTGGAAAATTGATTTTCATGATAAGCCCATGATTTGTCCTTGTTCAGAGCAATTTATCTGGTTATAACTTAAATATTTTGGATCAAATGTTTCTTTTTAACATGAACATCAAGAGAAACTCTCGAGTTAAAGGGGTGTATTTGTCCTGTTTTTATTGGAGGCAGAACCCAAACTCTGATATATTTGACATGTAGTCTTTACTCTTTACCATGGGATTGAGATGGGACTAAATAATCAGGTGGGTCTAACTATAAGCTTATTGGTGTCTATCAATTAATATTTCTGAATTGCATTAAATTGCAATGACATAAACTCAATCCCAGCGTGTTATATTTGTCAGAGAATTTTTTAAGAAATGAATTTTGGATTATATTTCATTTAACATTGCATTACATTGCTTGTCTGCCACTCTTATGGCTTTTTGGGACTTTCTCTTTTCTAAGTCGCTTCTCATCAGAAAAATGTTTTATAGCTCGTTGGCAAAAGGTCTATAGCTACTTTAGCTACTAACCTCTCTCCCTCTCTAAAAAGAAATGTGCCATAATCTTTTTGCTTGCACTATTTGTAAATATTTATATAAAAGCAAATTCTAATTGTGTGCTAAAAAATCACATAGAGGATTATGCTTGCAGAAAAAGGAAAATGGCAAACGAAGGAAAGAGGACCATAATTCAGCAAGGAAAAATAAAGACAGAAGGGTATTTTGTTTTTCTCCTGAATCTTCTTCATTCTAGTACAATTCATGTGTGCAATGTACTTCTACAGTGCTTTATATTTCATAATTGTTCCTTGAGGCTTCCTTGGAAGAAAGTTTTTCCCCTATGATTGTTTCTTGGAAAAAATTGCTTAGTCTGTTTTTTAACTTTAGTTGTTTATTATTCTCTCTATGAATTTTGAATCCATTTTCTGTTGTCATTGTCCTTTTACCTTTGATCGAAAATGGCTTGTTTCGTCATTCTTGACATGACAATTGCTTTAAATGTATATATATTTCACACAGCACTCCTGAGATTGTTCCATGCTCATCATCCTCTATTTCACATGCATATTGGAATTCTTGAGATAAGGGTGTGGTTGAAAAGATTCAAGCAGGAGCAACTCGATAATAAATCAAGGTTACATAACTAGGAGTTATATATAACCCAATTA
The DNA here is from genome assembly GCA_035048815.1 of Abelmoschus esculentus. Classification (NCBI taxonomy): domain Eukaryota; kingdom Viridiplantae; phylum Streptophyta; class Magnoliopsida; order Malvales; family Malvaceae; genus Abelmoschus; species Abelmoschus esculentus. The sequence continues at coordinate 9,556,624 of JAUCBN010000007.1, read as the reverse complement.
TGTAATTATCCACTGCCTCATGTATTGACTATCACATGAAGTCGGAGGACTGTTAAAAATTGAAACTTGTTCTTTAGTTCAGCTTGTGACAGGAGTGGGACTACTCCACTTTCCCATTAAAGTTTTCTCACCCCTCTTGTTATCCCTTCCATCTATTTGCATCTAACTTCCGTTTCTTAGGTAGGTTACTTCTTTTTTTAAAACCTCAAGTGTGTATGGACATTGTTTCACAGGAAAAGGGTACAGATTCTTCGGCGAAGTCCACTCCTCATTTAGCAGCTCGGCCTAATGGTCCTGCATACGCTCTACCAATGATCCCTATGGACAATGACGATGGCATCCCATATGAAGGTTTGGTTAAGACATATATCAGGGAGGACTTTACTGTTTTACCTATATAAAAAGTTTAGATGCGATGAAACTTGGAGCTGAACTTTTTATGCTCAAGCAGTGTAAAAAATCCCTTGTTTTTTTACTAGAATATTATTAAATTTGATCAAACTTAAAACTTGAAGCACAGTGATTCTTTGCAGTTGACAAGGGTTGGCGACCACATAGAGCAGAGCATATACCTTGCATCAATTTTAAGATTTATCGACATGTTCTTTAAGGATGATAGGAGTTTAGAGTGAACTGTATTTGAGATGTCAATATAGTAAATGTTCTATCTCCACACTTCTTTCCTTAAAAGAATTTGAATTTTCTTTTCAGCAATTGGTGGTGTGACGGGTGAGCTGTTTGAACAAAATGCTCAAATGTTTAATCAGATTTCTGCAAACTTTGCAGCTTTCCAGGTGAAGCATGTAGTTTCCATCCCTTGTTTATATTAGGTCATTGTTGGTCTTCATTGAGAATGGCAACAGGATAAAATAATTCAATGAGTGGAACGAAAAGAAAGATGAAATCATCTTCCAGAAATGAACTTAATCCCCTAGTAGCTAATTACTTCTTTATTGTTTTTTCCATACAGGTACATGACAATATAAATCTCTTATGCAAAGCGCGGGACAATATCCTCACAATCATGAATGAGTATGTTATGATCTTTATGATTTGAATTTCCTGTTATGTAAATTAGAGATTTTTTTAAGTTTTTTCGTGCTGATGGGATGACTTCATTGTAATGACACGAGTGCAAGTTTACAAACATTCATTGGCATGTGATGCGAATTTGCTGCCAAAAAGAAGCTAGGGAGCCAAACAACTAACCATCTCTAAAGAGAATTTTACCCCATGTAATATGTTAAAGTAATGTATAACCTGTTGCTAATGCAAGATAGTTTTGGCTTCTCATTTTGTTATCAAGCCATGGTTATCACCTTTAACTTAGTTATGTTTTTGGTGATCGAAATTGACTGCTACTGGGGTATAGATACTCAGATTTAGATTTATATGAAGATTCTGAAACCAAAATAAATCAGCAAATCAAATATTTAGCCTTTTCCCATCATGATGTTTAGATGCCTGTGTCATTGTCATTGATATCTTGGGATCATGTACACGAAACGACTTACTGGATTTAAAATAAAATTGCATGAGTGCTAGACCTGGATATGAATAACCCAATAGGTTCGGCTTGTCTCGAGCTGTGTTTCAACAAGGTGTTTCTCTATTTCTACCAGATCCAGCTTGACCCGAATTAAAATTTTATAGATAATACTAATATTTTCATTAAATTTAATTATAAAATATTTTCATGACATGAATGCTTTGTTTATTGTCTTATTTTTAATGTTTTTTTCCTCCAGTTTGAATGACCAGCCAGAGGTAATGAAGCAAATGCCTCCACTTCCGGTCAAGGTAAACGAAGAACTCGCCAACAACGTCCTTGGTCATTCATCGCATCAGATGAAATCATGATTCAGGGTGCTTACTTATATCCAACCATTTGTCTCAGAACAGGGAATCAAGTAAATCTGAAAAATAAGGTAAAAAAAAGGGGATAAAAACTGTTTACTTTATCAAGTCAATTTGTCAAATTAAAAGTATTTTTTCATGTGTGTTATTTCTGATAAATTAGAATTCAACAATTCTACTTTTGCCCCATGATTTATACTTTTTCTCAGGTTTGGATTAATTTTAATAACTATTAGGCAATGTAGCATGTGAATATTTTAGTTGTGTAGAAGGGCATTGCTTTCTGCATTATGATTGCTTATATTATTCACTCACCTGGACTTGGTTCCGAGTGCTGGAGATATCACCATCTACATTGAGTTTACAGAAAGCACTAGGTGAAGGAGAAGATTTCCTGCCATTTGTAGTAGATTAGTTGCCAAGGTTGAGTCTGAAACCAGGTTTTCCAAGGCAATACAACCACTAGGGAACTTGCTTTAGGCCTGGTGCCGAGTCGATACATGTAGTGACTAATTAGAAAGAATCGATATAATTTTCCCACGTTTTAAAAATTGAATTTGTTTTTTTTCAAATCGTATTTTTTTTAAAAAAAATTAGAGTCTGACTTATTCATAACATAAAATTAGAGATTCGTTTAAAAATGAGTTTGAGAGTCGATTAGATTGGGAAAGATTAAAAACCCTAAAATGTCTGAAATTAGTATCATTGCTTATTCATTGGAAATCGTTGAAATTTAATTTAAGGGTAAACTATCGATCATCTAATTAGTTGGGGATACCTATTATGATCACCTAACTAAATAACTTGTCAATTAGGTCACTCAACTTTTAAATTCTACCTATTTAAGTCACCATCGTTAAAATTTAGCAGAAAATATTAACGGTAGTGATGTGGTTGTTAAATAGGTAGGATTTAAAAGTTGAGTGACCTAATTAACGAGTTTTTTAATTGGGTGACCAAAATAGTTATTCCCAGTTAATTGGGTAGTCACTAAGGTAGTTTACCTTGATTTAAATTTAATCAAATATTTTTAGTTATATTATTCCCTCCGTCCTATATAAGAAGTTTATTATTGACTTTTTAAAGTTAAATTTTTTAAACTATGACCATAGTTATTTTAAATCTTAAACTATTAGAGATTTCTGAAATATATTTTTTAATATTTTTATCAATAATAGATTGAAAATTATAATGAATTAAAGTTTAAAAAATTTGACTAAAAAAATTAATATTGGACAAATAAAATGGGACAGAGATAGTAATATTAATTAAATGGATTTTAACATGCGGTGAGTTTGAATTAATTAACCATTTAATAAAAACTTATATAAAAAACCTTTAAATCCCTTTCTTATTTCTTGTTTCAATTCAGACTTTCTTAATAATTATCTCCCGACCGCCTTTGAAAGATAATTCCAAAAGATTACAGATTTTCTTAATAATTATCCGTCCATTACATTTTTCTCGAATCAGGGTTCGAAAATCAATAAAATTAGGGATGAGATATAGCTAAAGAAATTTATTTTTGTTTATATCTTTTAGGGTTTGGGATTTACATGGAATTAAGGAATCTTTTATTTTGGATAAACTAAGTGGATAGTCATTTATGTTTCATAAGCGTTTACATTTGCTCGTAAAATTCAACAAATAACAATTTGGTCACTTAGAGTATATTAATAAAAATATTGTTTTTTAATTTGACCTCTAAATTTTGTGAAAATTCTATTTTGACCTTTAAGATTAGATTAATATCAATTTAAATCATAATTTTTCATAATTAAAATAAATGTAAATTTATCATTACCTTTGATAAAAGTTTGAAACCTATTAGGCTATTAGAAAGCAAAAACATTTTTCTTCTTCTGATTTGCTATTTGTTGTTGGCCTCTCTTTTCTAGTTCTTAACCCTACCTCCAGTCCAGCTTACACTTACCTGTAAATCATAGCCCCCGTTTTATTCCTCTTTGAACTCCATAGATCTCAAAACCATAGCTTTCATGGGTTCCAGAAGAGGCAACGACAATGATGGTGCTAGCCCTGGGTATTACAAGTTTATACCCTTTTTTGCTCTTTGTTTTATCTTTCGATATATTTATCGATATCGTGATAATTTTCTCCCTCTTTCTCGCGCAGGAAAATATTCATTGGAGGCTTAGCTAAGGAAACAACTCTAGGTGATCCGAGTTTTCTATCTTTCTTTACTCTCTTTGGGGTTTCTATTCGTTTTCCTTTGATGGTTGTTCTTCAATTACTGAACTTTCTTCTGTTTTTTTGGTTGGGTGGTGGGTGGGTGCAGAGACATTTACAAAGTACTTTGAAAAGTATGGTGAGATTACAGATTTTGTTATAATGAAAGACCGGAATACGGGTCGGCCTCGTGGTTTTGGGTTCATTACATTTGCGGACCCTTCTGTTGTTGACACTGTTATGCAAGAGGATCATGTTATTAATGGAAAACAAGTAAGCTAAAACCTAAGCCTTTTTGTTTTTAAAATATCATTGTTGTTGTATTTGAAGATTCTGCCGTGTTGGGGTTTTAATCGTTTAGCTGTTTTACTCGGAATCAGGTATGTGTGGGGAGCTCTATGTTAGTGAGCTTAGCGTTGTTAGGGCTGAATTTGCTGTAATGTGATTGTTGTATCTTCATTGGAAAGTTGGATTGATCTGTGACACTTTTAAGTGTTTATGGATTATAATCTTGTATGATGGATTACATTTTCTTCGAGTGCAGGTTGAGATTAAAAGAACTATTCCTAAAGGTTCTTCACATTCAAATGGCTTCAAGACAAAGAAAATATTTGTTGGCGGGATCCCAACGTCTGTTACTGAAGGTTGAATATTTTATATAAATTTTCTTTGTATCACTGACTGTTGGAGTTTATTTATCTAATTGCTATTATTGATGTTTTTAACTGGAGAATATTTTTTATTACTTTTTTCTTTTTCATTTCTGTTTGAACCTTAGATGACTTCAAGGATTTCTTCTCCAAGTACGGAAAGGTGGTGGAACATGAGATTATACATGACCATGTGACCAAGCGATCTCGAGGTTTCGGGTTTATTGTGTTTGACAGTGAAAAGGTGGTTGATGACATACTGGCCAATGGAAACATGATGGATATGGAGGGTACTCAGGTGAGTGCACAATCTGATGTAAACAAATATTTAGATATTCTTTGCAGAGAAACTGTGCGAAGTGGCATGTCAAACTCTTTGAACGGAAGTAATGATTATTGTTATTCTCAAGTTGAATGTCGTCATGCACCTCTGTTGGTTTTAAGAGATACTTTTTGAACTTTCTATTTAGTTGAGTTTGGCGCAGGTTCATTGTTTTTATTATCAAGTCTTCTTCTCAAGGAAGGCTGTTGAGATAGTTTACCTGTGAAGGAAACCTAGATTGACTTACATCTTTGTTGTAGGTTGAAATCAAGAAGGCTGAACCAAAAAAAGCTTCAAACCCAGCACATGGTCCTGCATATGGTAGTGAATCTAGGGGACGCTCATACAACGATGGTTTTGGTGGATTTGATGATTATGGCGGTTTTGGTGGTGCTGGTGGTTATGGTCCTCCTCCTTTCAGATCATTTGGAGGTTTTGGCAGTAGATTTGGAGATTATGGTGGTTATGGTGGTGGTGGTGGTTTTTATGGTTACCGTGGAGATCCATCATTTGGTTATTCTAGCCGTTTTGGTTCCTATGGTGGTGGGCTTAGTGGGAGTGACATAGATGGATATGGACGTGGAGGTGGTGGCTATGGAAGTTATGGTGGTTCAGGCCCAGGTAGTAGTTATGATTCAGGCCCAGGTGCTGGTTTTGGTGGTCCTGTATATGGTAGTAGAACAGGATATGGAGGCAGTAGTCGCTATCATCCTTACTCAAGATAGAGCATGATTAAGATCTTCCATAGAAGTTGCCCCAGGTTTTCAAAAATCTCAGCTTTTCCCGTTACATGGTTTGATAGGCACTGTGCACTTTTGCAAGTTGGCACTACCTAGAAGATCCGAGGAACTAGTAGATTTGCATGTCTTCGGTCCATTGCTTAGAGAACCCAAGTTAAATCATCATCAACCTAGTGTTTCTGAAGTTGAATAGTAGTTGAACTGCTATCATTTTCTTTGAGTTCCATTTTCCCTTTTCATTGTAGTCGAAGGATTATATCTTGTTTTGAACGTAGTCAGAATCACTTTTGAGGTTTGGATGTAACAATTAGGCAATTAGCAACTATACACTAGATTGTCAATCATATAGTGAGGTTGTTGCATTTTTAAGTTTATAGTTTTTCTTGGCATGCGAATCTCGACTTGTAGGTTATATTTCACAATTAGGCAATGCATCAGGGGCAATCTAACCACTCTGTTTAGGTTTCTAGTACTAGCATAGAGCATGCTGTTGAACTAAACTCCGTTTTAGCATAGTCAGCTTGAAATGTTCATTGATTTTAATTGTGTGGCTACATGCAGTTAACATCATTGAGAATGTGCTCTGGCATTCATGGTCTTGGATTTGTAAGCATAAATTGTAAATAGTTTTAAAAAAAATCATAAATTGTAAAGATGTGGATGTATGCAACAGATTGGTTTTTATTTTATTCAACTAATCTAGGCTATTAGAGTTACATTTTATCATTTTGTCTTAAGATGAATAGTTACCGACAAGAAGAGCTTATCTGTTCAAAGGAACATGTGATGTTGACATGGCTTTTGTTGGAATTAATACCACATCCAATGAGTGTCCGAAATGTCCGAGCGTTGTTGGTAATGCATAGTTATATAAACAATAATATGAAAAACAAACTGTGATCGGTAATGTCAAGATGGCCGAGTTGGTCTAAGGCGCCAGCTTCAGGTGCTGGTCCGAAAAGGGCATGGGTTCGAATCCCATTCTTGACAAAACGTTTTCTTTCAATTTTTCGTTAATGGCTAGCTGAGCTGGGCCTGTTTTACCACAGGTGACGACAATACATGCCATAGGACTTTAAGGGCCTGTTTTACCACAGGTGACGACAATACATGCCATAGGACTTTAAGGGTTATGATTTTAGTTTATATTTTAGGGTGGAGTTATAATTTAAGATTTAGAATTGAGGTTTTAGACTTGGGATTTTAAATTTTAGGTTTTGAAGCTTAAATAAATATGATCATAGAATTTTTTTTATTAAATACTCTTGAACTAATAGGTGTCAAAGTTAAAATGGTCTCGTCTATTAATTTTTTATTTATTAATTTAATTTCGAAAGATAAGACACTAAAAAAATAAAATTAAATTATGACATCATGTAAATGAAACAAATATCTTATTTAACCCAAATTTAAATTCTGAACCGGCTTGGAGAAACATTCAAAACCATAAAAATAATTTCCAACTTCCTAAAGATGAAATTTCAACGTAAAACATGCATAAATTAAATATAATATACAATTAATAAATTGGCTAAAATAAATTTTACGAAGAATTAGATAAATATGGTGTAAATTAGCGAAAATAATGTACAAACATGCACGGATTAAATATATAGAGCATTAAATTAGCTAAAATAAATTAAAAAAATGTATGAAAAAAAATCAATTAAATATAGTACAATTAATAAATGATCTAAAATCAATGAATGAATGAATGAATGGTAAAATGAACATGGAACATTACAAAGAATCAAAATCTTGGCATGGTGGACGATCCATGGGTTGCTGCAAGGTAGCAATCTCTCTGATGATTTGACATTTGTCGGATTCGAACTGTTCATCGTCTGCAACATATAGTTACCAGAATTTAATTTAAATACATGTATGTATGTATATATGTATGCATGTATTACCTTTATCAATATTGAATTCGCTGAAGAACCGAAGAAGTTTGCTTCTATTTGTGACAAGAACACTGATGATCTCTGGAGGCTTGTTTTGATTTGCAACAAATAGCTATCAAATGTGAAAATGTTAAATAAAACAACATAAAGACACTATATGCAATTATAAAAATAGGGTGGATCGAGCTGAGACGAACTCAAGCTTGAATTTAACTTGTTGTTTGGGGTTTAAGTTATGTTCGAGTGAAGTTCAATTAGGTTTGTTTATCTAATAGAAACTAAATTTGATTTTTTAAGTTCAATTTCAAACTCTATTGAACATACTTCAAACTGAGTTTGATTAGGCTCAAAGCTACTCGAGTTAAGTATTAAGATATCCAGATTTATCTTAACACAATTCAACAATAATCAAGCCGAATTCGGGTTATATTCAAAACAAACTCAAGTAGCTTAGGAGCAGGAAAGTGTCTACATGCGGGAGATTAATCATTCATTTACCTTGAACACATGAAATGTATCTAGTTTTATTGTCTTGTTTGAATCCTGCAAATTGGTGAACCAAAATGATCAGATTGAAATATATACATATATGTATATATACATAATATAAGGAGAAAGAGTACCCTGAGAAGATTCATCATGATCCTCATGTGTTCCAAGGAAGTCACATAACGAACCATCACAGCTGAATTTGAGCGATCTAACAACATATCTCCAAGGAGCTGTGACATTGCAAAATCAAAAGCAGTGATGATAAAGTTGTTAAATTCACTCTATTTTGAGAACCCAAAGTTCATATACCTTCACAGCATGTCGCCTGGTGATATAACTTTCCGACTGCAGCAGTTTGGTGTTGTATTCATGGAAAAACTGCAAGAATATACCATTTTCACGGAAGATTTAAATGCTGGTTACTAACGTTATGTTTCAGTGTTATTTTGTGAATTCGAATTTTTTTTCAGTCATTGTGCTCTTTATGTTTCTGTTTTTAGGCTCAAGGTGATCTCAAGGAGGAAGCGGCTCTTTCCTCCCAGCAATACATGCATGTATCTATGTATGATCTGACTAGTAACTGTGTAAAACTAAAACAATCACATGAATCATGAGTTCATACTTCTGAGTTCTGAACATGTTCTTATATTACTCACTATGATTATATATATATATATATGTGTGTGTGTGTGTGTGTGTGTGTGTGTGTGTGTGTGTGTGTGTGTGTGTGTATTGAATCGAGCACTTTACCCAGTCATAATTTGCAGAAAGAAATTCAGCCACAGTGGATTTATGCCTTGTCAAAAGCTCCTGCAGAAATGTTTTTGTGTGTCACTCAGGAGTTCATGCTTACGCAATTATGAACTAAAACACACACATAAAAGAAGAAAACAAAATGGTACTCAACTTTAAAAGTGGCTTGAACATCTGATGCTATGTCGAAATTTGGGTTCTGCAGATATACAAAGAACTTCTTCATATGGTCTGATTCCAAGACATACCTGTAAAATCAACCCACCAAAACTATAACTATATATGCAAATAAGCAGCTCTGGTTTCAAATTCAATACTTTGTGCTAGGTTGCCTGGTTCCGGTAATAGATATAACATTTCTGTGAAGCATTTTCTCAAACACTTTGAAGAAACAATCACAGATTAACATTCTTATTTTCTCACCTAGCAACATTCTGATGGCGGATGCACTCCCTTAAGATTGAACCGTAAGTCCATGCAATATCATCGTCTTCATAACTGATTTGCAAACAAACACAGCCAGTTATAACTCAAAATTCGATTCCATTTCTTCATACAATCATCTTTCAAATATACCAAGTTCTCGAGACTCGAATGTCAGTAATTTGATGCCGAATATACATCGAAATTGAATATTTCAAGAAAAAAAAAATCTTACCCTTGTAACAAAGTATTCATGATATCCAAGTTGTTCCCCAGATACTCAGAAGCAAGTACTTTTGAATTCACCTTTTGTCTTTGTAAATTTGCAATCACATGGGTAGCATTTTGACGGGCCTGCAAATCGATTCAAGATCCGTAACTCATAATCCAAACGAATCAAAGGAGAAGGATTCATAATTTCATATTACATAATTCTTGGAGATTTGAACGCTTACACCAGAATCCAAGCAGGGAAGACAATTGATAAGAAGTCGAAACGTATCATTTTGGAAAAACTCTTTGGTTAATTGTGCACATGATTCTGCGTTTGGCTCCATTTGTCCATCTCCAAAAAGAACAGTTCTTATATCCAGTATCAATTTATCCAGCTCTGCGATCTGCAAACACAATTTAATATATCAAAACACACGAACTGTATCCGACATGGACGTAGCTTTTTTCATATATCCAGAAGATCATTGTTGATTATCGGAAAATTTCCGATCATCAACAATCAGATACTATACTCCCGTCTGATTGGGCAACGAAAATTAGCAATGGCAAAGAAAAACCTTCTCCGCTCGTTTCTTTTCGCGTGTATCGGTGTTGCCGAGGACGAAAATCAGAAGCTCGTGCAGGTACTGCACCATCTCGACCGGTGTCCGAGGCTTGGACTTGAACAACCCTTTCATTTTCCTTAACAACTAATTATTATCTCAAATGGCTGTAATTTCAAGGCTTTGGCAATGGAGAACGTATGATTGTTAGGGTTGTAGAAGAAGAAGATGGTTTGATATTGAAGATGCCAAGGAAATGAAAATGGAGATCAAATTGGAATATATTACAAATGATAAGTCTTTAAATTACACTAAACAAGTTCGAATTAATCGAATATATCTGTATCACACACGATTCGACACTCGATATTATTGATAATTCAAAATCGTACATATTTTTTCTCTCAAAAGAAATCATGGATATTTCAGATGGGATTAACAGATATTTTTGGGATTAAAGCTTGTTTTGAGGTTTGCAAAAAGAGGGTGATTAGTTAGTTGGTTAGTTATGTTGGGACATTGATAATTTTGATCAATCTTAATTTAGATCTGATATCAAGATTTTAACAGATATTGATAATTGAAAAAATACTTTAATTTTATTTAAATATATATCGTATTAAAATTTTTAAAAATAAAATATAGATTCGATATTGACTAGTATATTAAGATAAATCAATTATAATATATATATTATTAGAAATATTTTGTTTTAGGGTTATTTCAAGAAATTCCATTTCAAGCCTATGGTGTTCGATAATTTGGAGAATTTCAAACAAAATTTGTTTATTTGAGGGATAATTTAGTTATGAAAACAACATATATAGAAAATATAGTTAGATAATTTTGATGGGTATTGTTATATATAAGAAGAGGTTTATCCCGACATTTATACACATTCGAATCTGAACATATTAATCTCGAAACAACGTTTCGAGATTAAAAATGTTGTCGATTTTACCCACTCCAGATTCCCTTCACTGTCTGATTAAGACTTTCATCTTTCTTTTGCTAGCTTTTTTGTCTGTCCATGCCCAAGGTTTGTCTATTTTCTTTATCTCTATACTTTTATAGTTTTTTCAAACATGTTTTGTGATTTTCATGCAGAACCTTTAAAAGAATATGTAAACGTAAAGAGGTCTGATTTTCCAGAGGATTTTGCTTTCGGAGCATCGACAGCTGCTGCTCAGGTTAGTTAAATATGATACTTCTGAATATAAATAGGGTTTGGGATTTATATTCGATACATTTATTATATATATATATACAAACGTCCTAATTTTAGATTTTAACCCATAAAAATCTTAAATTCTAACTATAAACCCTTAAATCCTAAACCTTATATGAATTCTCTAAACCCTAAAATTAATTAATATATTGGTATAATTAGCTTAGGTCTTAATGTTTCATTTGTGTACATTACTTATGTTGCTCCAACTCTTTGTATTTATGCTTGCTTGCCACGTATTTGGGTCACTCAATTATTAAGAGTTATATTTGAGTCATTTAATTATAGGTAATGTTATATTTAAATTATTTAATTTATAAAAGTTATATTTAGATTACTCAATTATAAGTAATGTTATATTTGGACCAACCTTTATATTTAAAAAATATGAATTTGTATACTAGATATATTAATGATTTCAAGTGAAGTATTATAATGTTAACGAGGGTATATAAGTGATTTGGAAGAAAAAACGATCAAATTGATATATTTTTTAAATATGAAAGGTGACACAATCGTAAACTCATTCATAATTCAGTGATCCAAATATAAACTTAATAATCAAGATTTTTTCTCTATTTTATCAATAATTCGAATAATTACACTGGATGTAGATTGAAGGATCATCCAAATCTGGAGGGAAAGGGCCAAGTGCTTGGGACCAATTTATTAGGGAATTCCCAGGTTGGCAACAGGATTTAGGGTTCTTATAATACTAACCTGAAGCTAACAAATACTAAGAAGTATCATTTTAATTGTTTTTTTCAGACAAAATAATGGACAGAAGTAATTTGGATGTTGCAGCTGATTCATATAACCGCTACAAGGTAATATATAAATATGAATATTTATTTAATACATAAAAAATGAATATTTAAATTATTTATATCGAATATAAATACGTATTTAACAGTCAAATTCGATTCGAACATGTAAATGAAACAAGAGATGTTGCTAATTATTATAGAAATGTTAAATGTATTTCCAGGAGGATGTATCGATTTTGAAAGATCTTGGTGTTGATTCCTATAGATTTTCCATTCCTTGGACAAGGATTTTGCCTGGTAAGATCATCTTTTATCAAATTCTTGGTTTTTTATTGGTTCATATAATGAGAATGTTACATTATTTATTTATTTCCATTTAGATGGAACTCTGACTGGTGGAATAAATCAAGAGGGCATCGATCATTACAGCTGTTTCCTTGATGAGTTGACTAAAAATGGTGATTAATTGCTAATTACCATAATTAATCTTATAATTTTATTCGATTTTATTACTAATTGCTTTGTATAATTCCTTGACAAAAGGCATCAAGCCCTTTGTCACACTAATGCACTTTGATCAACCAGAAGCCCTTGAAAGCAAGTATGGAGGATTCTTAAATCACACGATTGTGTAAGTTCCCACTAGACACAGGATTTATGTAAATAAATTCGAATTATTAGGATATTATATTAAAAATGTTAAACATCGTCAATAGAAACTATATAGAACTAAGCCCTCCAACACTCCTTCGGTCCATCCTTATATGCTCTAATATTATTTATAACCAGAGACGGAGTCGTATAGAGGGTGTAATTAAAGGTCACTGATTTGCTCTCTTTCTTTCCAGAAATGACTTCAAGGACTATGCTGAAATTTGCTTCAAAACATTTGGAGATCGTGTTAAAAACTGGATTACAATTAATGAGCCACTGATTATGGCTAAAATGGGGCATGCCTTGGGAACGGGTCCACCAGGCAGATGTTCAGACAGAAAGATGTGTCCCACTGGGAATGCAGCAACTGAACCTTTCATTGTTTCCCACAACCTTCTTCTTGCCCATGCAACGGCTGCTGATCTTTACAGACACAAGTACCAGGTAAAACTATCACATAGGTTATATATATGTTACTTAGACTAGGATGCGAGTGTCAGACATGAGTATTTAAATTCTTTAAAAAAATAATTTCTACGTTTTTGTCCGGAAATATTTCGGGTATGAGTATCCGACACGAATTGGTTGTGGAATTTGGTCTGATAGGCAACACAAGGGGGACAAATTGGAATCAGCCTTGTAGCACAGTATTTTGAGCCATATTCAAACACATCACTTGATCTAGAGGCAGCAAAGAGATCCATTGATTTTGAGTTGGGATGGTTAGTATCCTGTCTTTTGAATCACATTTACGAACCATGAATCGGATTTTTTAACGAGACCGGATCGGTTGCAGGTTCATGGAGCCACTGGTTCGAGGAGAATACCCAGCAAGCATGAGAAGATTGGTGAAGGAGAGGCTACCTGTTTTCACAGAAGAAGAGAAAGAGCTTGTGAAAGGATCTTTTGATTTCATAGGTATCAACTATTACAGCTCAAGATATGCTAAAGACATCCCACCTACTCCAAATGCTGCACCAATTAGCTACTTGGTAGATCCTAATGTAAATGTCACAGGTAATAATCTCACGTACTCAACTCGATTGGATTCAGCTCGAGTATTGATTTTCGGTGTCGTATTCTTGTAACAGTGGAGAAAGATGGTGTTCTTATCGGTCCAAACGCGGGAGGAAGCGTATTTATTTACGTTTATCCCGAAGGGCTTTATAAGATTTTGAAGTTCATGGAGGAAAACTACAGTACAAACCTTACATTCTACATTACTGAGAATGGTTAGAAAAATTGTCTAATTTCACGTTAAACACTTTTTCTTTATTTATCGTCATTAATATTATACGTTTTTAATGATCTGGTTTAGGTTATACGGAGAAAAACGACAACAATGTTCTGATTTCTCAAACATTAAAAGACGATATTCGAATCGAATTTGTTCAGAAACATTTGTACCATCTTCAAAATGCAATCAAGTGAGTTTCCTTCTTATATATCATTTTATATTTTGTTAGGGAAAATTGATTAATGTGTGTTTATTTTGTTACTTATACAGGAGTGGGGTTATTGTGAAAGGATATTTCTATTATAGTTTACTTGATAGTTTTGAATGGGGTGAAGGATACACCGTAAGATATGGGTTTTATCGTGTTGATTTCAAGAGCCTTGCTCGTTTGCCCAAGGATTCTGCTAAATGGTACCACGATTTTATTAAAGAAGGAAAAGAAAACTCGAGTGCTGTTATCTAATCCTAATATTGTACTTCATTTAAAATCTTAGCGACTCTTTTTATAAGATTATTAATAGTGGTGTACATTCAATTAATAATTTAGTCTATAACAAAATTAAATTATTTAAAATATTTAAAATTTTAACAATTAATTAAACCAAATTCATCATAACTAAATTAATTTAATTAGTTTTAAAATCAATCAAAATTTATTATAAAAAATTAAATAAATTACGTAATAAGTTGCTAAATGATAAAAATAATTTTTTAAGTCACTCGACTTTCATTTTATGTTAAATGATATTTTATAATTTATTAAAAAATTTAATATAAAAATAAATATATAATATTTAATATATAATAATTTCAGTTAAATCGATCAATTCATTCATTAATTAATTTCAAACTAAATAAATTGTTAACTGAATTTTTCTCTTACAAAATAAAAAAATTTAATTCTTTAATTATTTCGAATAAAACCGTATAATGTGCGCCCCTAATTATTATAATCTATTTTGTACTTATTTTTAAGATTTATACCCTGCAAATATTATTTAGCCACCGAGATTTATTCTACTCAATAATTTGGATTCGAACAACGATGTCTACAAGGAATATCGCTTTCAAAGTTAATAACATTTATACACCCGAACCAAGAAGATGGAACCGAAATGACTCTTTTCTCTCGAGAAAATCCGGCAGTTTCCACAGAAGGAAGATGACAAAGAAGAGCATGGATTGCGACTGCAAGTACATAAAAACTGGAGGAAAGCCTGGCTACTCATAGCTGCTATTTGAGGGGGGAAACGGTCAGGTGACAATGAAGTGAACTCAAAATGACTGTAAAATGATTTATACATTAAAATAGTAGCAGTCACTCTGTTTTAAAAATAGTGGGATGAGGTAAAATGACAGTGTCTAAACCGAAAGATAAACTCGAATGGGTCGATATTCGATCAATATGATATGAGATTACCTGGAGATAGGTTGAATGCCCTGTATATTTGACAAGCATCCACTGTGCTTCCTAATCAACTGTTGAAAATAATAGTGCTGCAAAATAAAAACATCGACGATAACGAATAAGATTAAACGAACTCAAAATGGATGTAAATTAATATGTTCACAGGCAGCAACAATGCGTGTGTGTGTGTGGAGATTGTCCGAGAAAAAAAATATTAAAGCCATTACTCAATCTATATGAGATTACCTGAAGTAAGTCTGAATGCCCTGTACACTTCTTGGTTTGCTATGGTTTATAGCATACCAGGATAGACGAGTGATATTATCCGAGTCAGGGACTTCATTGATCCTTTTAGGAAAGCATGCCCCTCCGTGGCTTTCATCAATACTTTGACTTCCTTTGAAACGTACTCCACACGTCCTAGCATCGGTTTTATTCCACAAATCTGCAAGACACAAAGTTCCAAGTACAAGGCCATCTCCATTGTTTGAAGAAGTAGGAGACACACTTGCTGGACCTCGGAATCAATCTGCTTCGATCTGTTATCATCACATAATTCCGTGACAATAGCAATTGCTTGGTCTTGTATCCCATGTAAAATCTCAGGCATTGGAAGTTCCGGAAAATGAGCAAGATCAACATATCCCAACTCCTCAGCCCTTTTAGCAGCACCCTCAGCTTGTAAACAGAGAAATTTCAATAAAAGAAATGAAATCTTATATATCTGAATGGCAACAGTGTCCGAGAAGTATGTTTGAGAAACATGGTTGTTACTTTCAGTTGCTGGATCTTTGATAACAAGAGCAGTTGACATTCCAGTAGATTTCACCTTCGAGGCGCAACCAAGGGGTGAAAGAGCAAACCATCCATTTCTGCTGTTTACAAATGAAGGTTTATTGCAGCAATCAAGCTCGTCCTTGAGAATAGGAGGACATAAGAGAGGTGCAGTCCGGCTCGGAGCCTCTCCGATGCGCTGATTTCCACGGCTAATAAAGGCCAGAAGATGAATAGACATCTCTCTTAATTGTGAATCTGCATCCCTCATGGCCTTAACCCAAGATTTCCAATGTCGTGCCAAGATGCACATTAGCATGAGAGTTTGCTCAGTCTCCATTAGAGAAGAAAGAGAAGTCCATGTCCTTTGCGCACGTGGTCTTTTCTTGTCATGACCATCAGATGGAAAATCCGGTGCACTGAGAAAATAAGAAATTAAATGGGCTTTCTCAGAAAATAAGTATGGTATCACATTCGCCACAATATCATCGGCACTAGAAGAACTGTCTCCTAAAGAATGAACCATAGCAGTGATGACAGCTAAGCCAAGTCCCCAAATGAGTTGAGGCTTCTCAGTTTTGTCAGATGAAGTGGATAGTCTTTTACCAGAACTAATAACTGAAGAAACCTGACCATCTGACATGTCAGCAAATAAAAGTTTGAGAGACGAGAAAAAACCAGCATTAAGAAGAATTTCAGCACCTCCTCTTACACGTGCAAGGGTCAAAAAGAACTTCAAAAGTATGGGAACAGATCCAAAACAATTCTTATCTTGAAGTTTCAGAACAACATGTTCCAATTGCAAATGTTTATGGATGATGGGAAACCAAGTATCAGGTGTCAAGAAACATTTTAGTATCAAGTCCAAAGCAGTCAAGCAGAGGCAATGACACTCGGCAACAGTAACACAGTTGCACAAGATAGGTAACAGTCCAAGGCTGATATTAGAAATCTCAGCAAACCCTTCAACAGAGTCTTTGTCTTTCACACCAGATATACGAGAGTCGGACCAACAAAACTCTGTTGTTGATAAAATCAACATTATCAAAAGCTTCATGGTTTTATTCACCCCACTAACTATCATTCTAATGTCACTTAGCACTTTAAGACCAGTGCCAGAAGTCTTTAAGAGAAGAATACAAACAGACATTGATAAGCTCTTCCGCACAGATCTCGTGAAATGAAGAAGTAAGTCTGCCTGTGCAGTGAGAAAATCAAGGACATCTTCAGAAACATCAGGGACTGGAGACAAAGGTTCTAAAGTGTCAAGAAAACATCGGCATATATGATCCATGCATGAAAAAATTAGCTGATCAGGAATCTTTCCTCCAACCTCAGTCGTTTTTTCCAGCGAACTGTCCTCATACACAGTTAAGACAGTTATTAAAGCCTTCAGTGAAGAAAGCTTGGAATTCCCAATCAACACCATTGAGTTGGCTTCCCGCATGCAGCTCAACATTGTTTCTGCAATTGCTTTAGATGTTTTCCACTCAGAATAATCCCACATATCTAACCCCAAATCTGCTTTTATGTGTCCAAGATCAAACACGTGGACATCATCTGCATTTGAAAAAGGATCAACACTGCACTTATTCTCATAAATCTTCACTACCTTTGACTCTATCAGAAACTGGGAGAGTTCTTTAAAAGGTCCGGCACTAAGTTTACGACCTTCAAGCTCTCCTTGCAGATGATAATAGAGATCACTCAATATTAAAGCTTTCAGTTCCTTCCCTTCACTGTAACCACGCTGTGAGTATTGGGCCAACAATTCAGAAAAAGCAGGCTGAACAGTCAACTTTTTATACATAAGATGAATCTTCTCAACTAAGGATACAGACAAACTACCAGCATCACCGGCTACTAGTTTTCCCATTACGTGCACAGTGAGTGAACTTAATGCAAGCTTCGCACGAAAATACACTTCACTGTCATATTTACAAGATGTATATGACTTGATCAAGCTACCCAGAATGGAGCTCTTACACCAATTTGACAAGACATTCTTCACAACATGATTATCAGCTTCAATTTTCTTATTTGATTCAGGGGGTTCCTTGACAAGTGATTCAGCATGCATCAACTTTTTCATCAAGAACATATCATATGCCATCATTTCCAATATAGCGGATTGACACTGGTATTTGTGTCCCAAAAGTGAAACTTCTGATTCTTTCATGCTTTTGAGCAAAGGAACTTCCAAGCCAGTATTTTGAGAGATAGAATTTGACAAGTCTTTCCAGAACTTGTCAGAGCTCTTCAGCCTCTCTAAAATGGTTGTATACTGACCAGCCCCATGCCACAATGACTTTAAGAAGTTAAGTACATTCAGTAGTATGCAGGGATTGCTATTGACAACATCATTAGACCTTTCAACAAACTGGAGAATGGCATCTACAAGACTACTTGTTTCAGATCCCTGTGAACCGTACAAAGCTTCATTTGTTGTCTGCTTCACACTACCAGTATCCTCTTTAGCGTCAAACATAGCAAGAAGGAAAGCAGGCTGGTAACGAGCTGCAGAAGCAAGCAAATTCAGTATGGCAATAAAAAGATCCTCATTCGGTATCCAGTGTTCAAGTAGAATGCTATGAATAGAATGCCTCAAATCTGCCATGCGCTTATCATCTGGACAAAAGCTTGAATTTATCAAAGGATATGGTTCCCCCATCTGCAATAATATCGCCAGTAGTTTAGCAGCAGCAACCTGTATAGCTGGATCACGAAAAAAAGATATCAATGATATGACGGCAGCAATTACAGGAATTGTCTTGGTTGTCGAAGAGAGAATAGCTTGGTGAAAAGTTGGGATGCTTGATGGCATATCCTTTGAAAATTTGGTAAGCGTGACATAAGAGATATCCAAAGCAGAACTTATAGCATGCTGTAATCCCTCAATCTCCACCAATTCTATGAGGCGATTGAGATAAAGTCTCTCCAAAGCTTCAGAAGTTGTACACATTATACGAAAGAGAGTGCTGTGGATTGAAGAATCATAGAGTATCAAATCTCGTATTACATTACTCAACTTTTCAGAGGAAGATGTAGCTAAAATGCACATTTTCATCACTTCTAGCACCTTCAGTGTTACTTTCCAACGAGTATTCTTCACTTTATATTTCCAGTATTCATGATTAACCAGAATATACTGGAGGGAGAAAACAATTAATGACACAACAATATCATCTTCCACACCGGTCCTTACAAGCTCCATGGTGAAATCCAGCACTGATATTGTTAACGGGTAGTCATAATCATTCTGCTCACTATCAATTAAAAGCATCTTTGCCAACTTTCCTGATAGCAACCATGATCCACTTGATAGACCATTCCAACCTAAATTGAAGGTGCTTGAATTTGAAGCCACATCAAATATATTTGCTTTCAAGGCTACCGCAGCAACATTAGAAGAGGAACATTTCAGCATCTTTGCCAAGATTACAAAAGCCATGGACATCAATGCAGCACCACTGGGATTAGGAGACAAATTTCTTATGATACTGCTAATGATCTCAACCACCCACACATTATTTTCAATCTGTCCGTTCATGCCAGTTGCTTGGACATGAAAGATGTTGCAACTATCCATCAAAGAAAAGCATACAGCCGTGTTGAAGGACACCATTCGGCCAAGTAGGTCAAGGGTAAGAAATGCTTCTTCATTGTTTTCTAGGTATGGAGTCTGGGCCAAACGAAGGAGCAACACAAACACAGCCGATTTTGTATGCTCCCAGCGCACAAGAGCAGTTTCCCCACCAACTACTTTCAGAATGTGCCCACGAGTTCTACTAGGAATGTGCAACCCTTCAATCCCAGGAATACACACTGGATGCTGAGTTTCAACAATTTGAGATGCATGATCCAACGAGGAATCACTAGTAATGTCAAACAAAGATGATATGCCAGTGGATTTATCTAAAAAATTATACACACATTCTGCAGGCCAACTTCCCTCGCAAAGAGATGATAGAAGACGTAAAAGTTCCACAGTCCTAACAGGGAATTCACCCTCTAAGTTACAAAGAAGGCATCGGATAGGACCGTCGATGAAACTTGCTCTGTCCCAAAATTGAATACAAAGTGACTCCTCTCCTCGATAAACATAGCAAAGAATTGCCAAGATCAAATTAATGGTACCATCCTCTTCCTGAAGACTGATTTCATAAGATGCAATGAATGCAGAAATAAAAGTTCTGAAAACACTTAAATAACCTGCAACAGGACCATCTGATTCCTTCAAGATACCACTTTGAAGGATTTCAAGGAAATAACTCAGTGACGAAGCTTCAAAAGCTTGGCGAGCATACCCAACATGATCAATCTCCTGAGAAGTTGAACCAAAACAAAGACAATGTCATTGTTGGTAATATTCATTCATGTAGATTGTAGAATGTAAAGGGTGAAAGAACCACATACCATCAATTCATTACTTTCCTCTTTTCGAGGTAGTGATGAAATCAGACAAAGGAACACTGCCCAGGCAAGAAGCAACGGGGCACCTTCTCTCATTTCAAAGATATCAAAGCCAGATATCAAGGCATCAATCTCTTGGACATCAGTCATGGTAAAAACACAAGCCCCCTGACTAAAAGGAATTGCATCATGAACCATCTGAAGAAGATTTTCCAGGTTCAGAGCTTCTATAAGGATCAGTAACAGCTGAACTTTGGCATGATAAAAAGAAGATAGTGATTCAGGTGATACTGCCAGCATTCCAAAGTTATAAGACCCTGATAAGGTTCCCTTATAAATGGAGCACAGTTTCTTCCACCTTTCAGCACTACATGTACAAAGTGACTCATAATAAATGAGAAAAACAATGTCCAAAACTAAATTGTCTTCGAGTAGAGTCTCCTCAGCCCATAACGTAAAAAGATCAACATTCATCTGTTCCGGATGACTACAAGACATGAGGATTTCCATTACAGATATTAGTTTACCTTCCAATCCATCAGAAATCAGCTTCTGTGCTTCCTCTCTAATCAGACTCCCTTCTTTCAAGCCATTCCCCAAATACAAAGCATGCGTTAAGATCTGCCTTGTGCACTTGAACAAGCACTGACGCTCTACGAAATATTGTAGCAATACCACATGGATAGGATCATGAACTATGTAATTCTCAGCAGCATTGCTGCGGTCCAGATACCTATCAACAAGAATGTACGACTGGACCTCATCCAAACACAAATACGAGCTTACTTGCAAAGCCTTGTCTCTGAAATCAGGCTTGACGGTCAACTCGTGCGGACCGATCTTGATTTGCTGCGAACTCGTCAAAGCCTCCTTCGACCTCTCATTCGGCGGTTTGAACCTGGAAACCGTCTCTACGAACCAAACGTGATTTTCTTTCAACTTCTTCGCTAGGGTTTCCGGGAGGTCGTCGGAGGGAGAGGCATTCTCAAGTTCGGTGAGAAGCGAAGAGAACGGCTCCCACCAAAGAGACGGATCGACGGATTTAGCTGTGGCTGCCATAGATACTCATCCAGTAAAACCCTAGACCAGAAGCAGAACAGCAAAAGGTGGGAGTGTGTTTTATATATTAAATTCAAAGTACTTTTAAATTTTTTTGAAATAACATCACAATAATACATTTAATGATATTTCTCATATTAGCATAAAAATATAAAATGATTTAAATAAAAATTTCCGGACTTATTTCTAATTAATATAAATATATCAAAATTTAAATTATACCGTTACTATACCCAATATATAGTTTGCCATTGTAATTGGATTTTAAAATTATATTAGAGTTTTTATGTGACACCATGACCCGAATGTTACATTGGGCCTCCAACCCAAAATTCGCATTTTAAAATTTTCTTTAAAAGTTTAATAATAAAATCATATCGAGTCCAAAATCGATCCATAAAATCCATTTAAACTAAAACAAACCCAAAATAGTTTAAAGAGATTTGGAGCTCCAAATATTACAAAACCATTTAAACATTCGACCTAAATTAAAATAGACAAAGTTACAAATACATATAGGGTTCAACATACTACTATGCTCACTACATCTGATAAGTGTACTCTGACAACACGGTCGATGCTGAAATCCAAACCTTGATGGTGCTCCACGGGTCGGTTCCACCTAACCTACGCACGAAAACATATTTCGAACGCTGAGCCACACAAGCTCAGTGGATATGCTGAACTTGGCCAACATCATGCATATCAAAAGCAGTAAAGCATGTCATATAAATCTCGTGCATGGTTTGATGGTCTAGCATGTTTGCTTAATACATGGCATAAATGAGATGTATATTATCGCACACAATATATACAAATCAACAAATCACACAAGGTAGTGAGGCCCGCGTCCATACAGCATCGAGATCCTACACTACGAGTAAGGCCCGCGTCCACACAGCATCGGGATCCTACACTACGAGTAGGGCCCGCGTCCATACAACATCGGGATCCCATACTCAAGGATGAGGCCCACGTCCACACAGCATCGGGATCTTACATCCGGGATTGAGGCTCGCGTCCATACAATATCGGGATCCTTCAAATCCCATACTTGGAATATCGCATTGAGTATCTTCGAATGAGACCCGCGTCCACACAACATCGAGATCCTACATTCGGGATGGTTGTCAAATCATCACCCAGAATGTTACATCGGATGGCCTTCGACGTGTTGCAACACTTATAGATATCTAGATTTCCAACATACAAAGACTCGAACCACACAAGCGATCCACCTAGGATCTTACCACAACAAGGTTTATTAAGATTATCTCAATTAGTCTTTCGGGGTTATAACATTAATCTTAGCTCAGTAATTCGTTTCACAACTTTTAGATTAATGAAATTATTTATTAAAAACACCGAGCCCAAAACTCTACTCCAACTTGACCCAAAAGCATAGGGGTATCGATACCTTTATATGGGGTATCAAAACACCCAACATTGATACCCACTCAAAGAGGGTATCGAAACAAGGGTATCGATGCCAGTATCGATACTCTTTGACCAATTCAAAAGTCAACAAAAGGGGAAAGACCGTTTTGATACAGGTATCGATGCAAAAAAAACACTGGAGGGTTCGGTATCGAACCATGGTTCGATACCCCCTCCCTCAAAGCCTATTATCCACTCAGGGTATCGATACACGGGCCACCAGTATCGATACCCTTTGCACGAAACTAAAGGTTTCGCCTGAAAATTCTAAGAATCAACCCCCAAACTTAATCTAATCGATTCCAAAGTCTTCCTACTCGTTTTTAAGAGTGTTTAGGATGTTTTAACATCAATTTCTAGGCCTTAATTATATTAATACGGATTTCACCATTAAAGCACTCAAAGCTTAAAACCAAGCAATCATGCACAAAACTTACATGTATACTAACTACCATAAAATGCATGAAGATTAGAAGAGTTGGGAGTACCAACCTCTTAGCAAAATAGCAACAACCCAAGCTTTCCTCTTATCAAACTCTTCCTCTACCCAAGCTTATTGATGGCTCACCACCTTCTTTCTCTACAAGAGAAAGATGAAGAATGGATTAGAAAAAACTTAGGATGATTCTTCAAGGCTTAAGAACACTAAAGGACTGAGATTAAAGCTCTAAAAACTCAATCCCGAGTTCAACCCCAAACCCTACAAGAACCTCCATCTAGAACCAAAACCACACATCCTTACCTTGTTTTATAGATCACAATCAACCATTTAACTCTCCTTCTAACACTAAAATGAGATTCTCCAACAAACCTCCAAAGATCAAACCTTTAACATCAATTCTCACTCTTGCAACTAAAGAAGGAAGAAGGGAGAAAAGAGAAAGAAGAGTGAGGTCATTCTCTGCAGGAGAAAATAACCCCCTCCCATTTAACCCAACTTTCATCCAATTAGGAAATTACAAGAATGCCCCCAACTCAAAACTCCTAAAACCCAACAAGCTTATGGCCCAACAAGGCCCAAACTACACAAAACCGAGGCTCAACACCACGAGTTAATCCGATACTCGAATACGAAAAATCCGGATTGTTACATTTTAATTAAATCTAGTGTACTAACAAGTGATAAATTTGTCTTTATTATTTAAAAATATTAATTTAGAGGTAATTATATTTAGGGTTTTCAAAATTTCAAATTTATTCTTTAAAAAAATCTTATTAGTCTTCGATTTGAATATTTTAAATACATTACTTCTTAAATTTTGAAATTCTTATTAAATTTTAAATTTTATCAACTTAAAGTTATAAATGGAACTTAGGTATTTTTTCTCCCTTTAAATCTCAATCGAATTTATAAAAATACTTTGGTAAAAATCTCGATTCAACATTGATTCATAAAATTAATTTTTTTAAAGATCATAAAATTAAATGAATTTAAGAAATTTTATCGATTTTATTCGTACCATCTAATCGTATCGTAATTTAAAGTTTTACTTTTTACCATCTCTTGCTAGTTGCTACACTCAAGCTCCTCCCTCTATGTCTTTCAACCGAAACTGTCCATTTGTTACATGGAACATCACTATTATTTCGGATCACCAAATGACCATTTCCAACCATTTCATGTCTCAAAGAAACATGCAACGTCAAACCAAGACCAAATGACCAGGCTCCTCTTTTAGGCTTGGCTTTGCCTCGCACCTTCATTCCAAAACAAAAACCACAACCCACAATACCATCAAAACAAAAGTGGTCGACCAAATCGGTTGCAGAACAGACATGTCTTCTGCTTGGTCTTTGGTTTTATGATTCTTTCCCTGTCCTTTTGGTTTTACAGGACGACACAAATCACATTTTAATAAATGGTACAGAAGCTCTCAAATCTTTAAACTGTTCCTGCTGTTGATGATCGGTTGATGTCTTTGGCCGTCTGAACTGGTCGAGGTTCCGGTACTATGGATAACGACAAGGACTCTGCTGAGAAGAAGACTCCTCACGAGGGTGAGGAGGAGGATAACGAAGATGAAAGCAGTTTGCATTTGGGTCCACAGCGTACTCTCAAAGAACAGCTTGAAAAAGATAAGGTTCATTCGTTGTTCTGTGTTTTTTCTACCATATGTATGTATGTATGTGTTACATGCATACAATGTATGTATGTATTACATGCATGCAAGTTTTTACTGTCATTATTCTATGATGGTTATGGTTGTGTGAGCTTTAGGATGACGAGAGCTTGAGGAAATGGAAAGAGCAGCTTCTTGGAAGTGTGGATATTAACAACATTGGAGGTACTGAGTATGTATGTTTGCATGTATGGATACTACATACATGCATAAAATGTTCATATAACGGCCTAACGTTTTCGAATATGCTCTAGTAAGGACCTAACATTTTCAAATATGCTCAAATGAGAACCCTTATTTGAAATCATTTTCAAAAAAGTTAGGCCTTTATTTGAGCAAATTCGAAAATATTAAACCCGATCTCGAAAGATTAGTCATTTATTTGGGTAGATAAGATAATGTTCAAATATATCAAAGGGCTGTTGAAATTGTTTTTGATTGCAGAAACACTTGAACCAGAAGTGAAGTTCCATAGTGTGGCAATCGTGGCTCCTGATAGGGAAGACATGGTTCTTCCAATCCCTAAAGATGGAAAGCCAGAGGGATTATGGTTTACACTCAAAGAAGCTAGCCATTATCGCTTGAAGTTCTCTTTCCAAGTCAGCAACAACATCGTATCTGGTCTAAGGTACACCAACACTGTCTGGAAAACTGGTGTCAAAGGTAAATTTACTTAACCATCCTACATATATTTAATCAAAATCGTCTCAAATATTTTCGAGGCTCTGTGCATGCGACAATTCTTTCCCGAAACTGTTAAAAAAAGCACATGAAAAAGTTCGAATCCTTTTCGATTTCAGTTTACAGCACGAAAGAGATGATTGGAACTTTCAGTCCTCAGTTAGAGCCTTACACACATGAAATGCCAGAAGAGACAGCCCCTTCTGGGTTTTTGGCTAGAGGATCATACACTGCAAAAACAAAGGTTACTTTATTCGAACCAAGTTTGCGTCAAACGAACACATACCCATATCCAACATCCATTGTCTCTGAATCCGAGTAACATAGATTTCGTGTTGTTCTTTTTTGTTTGTTTTTCAGTTCCTTGATGATGATAACAAGTGCTATTTGGAGATCAACTATAAATTTAACATCAAAAAAGATTGGGTTTCTGCTGACTAGATCGGATCAAAACAACAGTTGGATGATCAGTTGATTGAGTACTACTGCATGCATGTTCTTATCATGCCTATTTTTTACATATATGTTCACTTTCAGACAAATTTTCAATCAGTTAGTTTTCTTCCCCACAATAAACACAAGTGATGATGATAATGATGATGATGAAGAAGAAGGAGGTTTCCACTTGGCAAATATTGAAGCTTTTTATTATGCTTATGAGCAAATTAAGTTTGATTAGCATGTTTTGTTAGGACAATATTTTTATAATTAATGATGTCTCTAGATATTGTTCTTGTTATATATGTTTTTATATTCCATCTATATGTGCATAATTACAAATGAGTCATCAGTCAATTTTTTTTATTTTTATCATTAAATTATTTTTTATGTTTTTTTGAACGATTATGATTTGTTAAGTAAAATCCATAGAAAGAATTGATATGACCGAACTGATCTATTGAACTGGTTTAATAAGAAATCAATGACTTGTTAGGTAAAATTTTATTTGATAGATCTAAAAGACATAAAATTTATAAACTTAAAAAGTTTTTAACCCTAAAAAACATCCTATTTTTTTAATGGGTACATAAATATAGACCCAAAAAGACATAAAATTTTATTTTATAATTTATTCTTATTTATTAAATACATGTTTTTTTAAAAAAATATTTAAGTAAAAAATGTATAAATCTTACCTTTCCAAAGAAATAAAGATCAGTTTGAGTACATTGTGGTTCAGATGAAAGACAATTGCGGAAGCAATGCCTTGGAAGTTTGAGCTGTCTTTAATGATTTCTTAGGACAACAGGAAACATAAATGTGAGAGCAAATGACAATGAAAAAGACATATTTAGTTAGAATAATATTATCGTCAATATAATTTACAAATAAATGTAAAATAAAAAATACATAAATGTTTAATATATTTTAATTTATAAATTAAAAATAATCTAAATAATATATGTATATTAGAATAGTAAGATATATGAATTACTTACTATAAACAATTACTATAATCAATAATAAGATTAAAATTGGAGTTATTGGGATTTTTTTCTTAAACTATTCAGGACAAATGGAATATGTATAAATATAAAAATTATAATCATATTTTGTTTTAATTCACTCGAACTTACGATTTTAAGAAATATAATAATATAAATAAATATTAATTAAATTAATATTTGATTGATCTGAATCATTACTCCCTTACCATACATTGTTTGTGTTATTATGTTTTTTTATTATTATTTTTAATTATTTTTAATTATTATTTTATTAATTTCTTGCACCAACTTTTTTCCTTAAACTTCACATCTATTTAATCACTAACAGCTACTACAACCCCACTCGTCGTTTTCTTTTTGTTTATTTCTTACATCTTACAACTTACAAAAGTTGGAAGGGTTTATTTAAAATTTTCAATAAAGTTAGAGGTCAAAATTAAAAGTTTAAAGAATTTAATTTAAATATTTTCTAAAGAAATTGAGGATAATTCCTCTACTGGCCATTATCGTCCGCATCATATATATATGGCCATTCCAATGTGCCATTGGGGTATCCACAGAACAGCAGCTAAGTTTTCTCTCTGAATACCTCCTGGTTAGGTTTGTGCTCTTCACTTGCATTGTTTGTGTTAAAAAAGTTGCTTCTTTGAAGAACATGCTTGGTTTCTTTTCATTTTGGTAAAGCAAAAGAATTAGATTTTTGATCTGGGTTTTTGGTCTGAAATTGATTGACATGGTGATTTTGTATGTTTTACTTTGTCTGAATGAGCTCAAGAACAAGAACTGATAGTTTGTGTAATTATGTTCCTTGTCCGCCCACATTTGGACATTGATTTCTTGTCTTAGACCCTGTTTTTGTTGTGTTGGATAAGCTTTGTCAAGATCTGGTTTTTGTCTCATTACTTTCCATTGTTGAAGAAATGCAATATAATTGCCAATGTGTTTGGTTCTTGTAGGTGTTTGAGGTGTGGTCTCTATTGAAACAGAGCCAAATTTCTGGGGGAAATAATGGAGTTTTCCAGGAATTTTATGATTTGTTTTCCGGTATTGATTCTGTGCTACTCATTGGCATATGGTCAAGTTTCAAGTCCTATGGCTGCAATGATCCCGACTCCGACACCGGCACCGGCACCCGGGCCGGCATACGTGAACTTAGATTACCTACTCTCCGTGGCCGGTCCATATCAGACTTTCCTTAACTACCTCGAATCGACTAAGCTTATCGACACATTCCAAAAACAAGCCAATGATAGTGATCGAGGCATTACGATTTTCGTACCGAAAAACGACGCATTCAAGGCTCTCAAGAAGCCTTCACTGTCCAATCTCAGTGATGACCAGCTCAAATCAGTGATCCTTTTCCATGCCTTGCCTAAGTACTATGCCCTTGCAGACTTCAATGACCTAAGCTCAAAAGGCCCTGTTAGTACACTTGCTGGTGGCCAATTCACTTTGGATTTCACCGATGATTACGGCACCGTCCGCCTCGATTCCGGATGGAGCAAAACGAAAGTTACCAGCGCCGTGCACTCGACCGATCCGGTCGCAATTTATCAGGTCGATAAAGTTCTTCTTCCAGAGGCCGTTTTCGGGACTGATATACCGCCAACTCCTGCTCCTGCCCCAGCTACTGATATTAGTCCATCCGCAGACACTCCAACTGCAGCAAAGTCCAAAGAAAATGGTTCATCGGCGAAGTCGGATTCTTCAAGTTCATCGACTCATAGGATCATGAATTCGAACATACGGACTGGGGTGGTTTTGGCAGTCTTAGGTGGATGGATGACTATGATTTTCTGAGATGTTCTAAACTAAGTTCAAAGGGGTCACATTTTGGGTGTCTCAGTTTACTATGATTTTTGAAGCCCATTGTTTCATTTTGGGTGTCTCAGTTCTTGTGCTATGATGTTACCATACCAAATATAGAAATTTGAATATTAAAATTTAATATTTATATATTTTTTTAAATACCATTAAATTTTTATTAAATCTATAAAAAAATTATAATTATATCGCAATCAAGAAGTAAAATAATTAGATTAAACAATCCAAAATTCTTACAACCCAAAAACAAAGAAAAATAAATATTTCTATGGAGATAAGCATACCAATAAAATTCAGAAGCTTCCTGAATCTCCTTGTCTCTATCCAAACGAGACGCATAATGAAGAAAGAAGAAGTAAGCGATCCAACCTATCATACAAAAAGTATTGCTACTCATGACTGATTTCATCGACAAACAACCATCAACCGAGTGGGGATAAATCTTTTCAAGTGACCACCGACAAAACAAAAATCAAAAACTAACATCAATCGAATCTCGGTGAGAATAAAAATCGACCGCTAGGGCATGCTGAAACATGTCACGAAGACAAATGAATCAAATCATAAAATAATAACAAAAACATGTCGGAACGACAGAAGAAAAACGTGTCACAATGACAAAAAAAACATGCTATTAGAAAACTAAGACTTTCATTAAGAGAAATGAATACATTGAGATCACTTTTACAAGAAGAGATTACATCTATTTATACACAAGTAATATCAGCTTAACAACTACTAACAAACTTTATAACAGCTCAACTATACTAACAACAATTCATTCCAGAAACTTTCAGAAGCTTGTATAAGTACTGAAGAATGATCACGTGTGCATGAATGCATATGGAGTGCATGAGATGTCACATTCCAGAAGCTGTTGCTTAATATTCTTCCTGCTCTCTGCTGCTTTTGTTTGTTGTTGAAAATTGATTTTTAAATTTTCTTTAATCTTTACTGTCTTCCTCTCCACTTATTTGAACCTTCTTTTTGTTGGAAACAAGGCTGTTAGGCGTCGAGTTTCCGAGTGTAATCTGAAGCCTTCTTTCGAGCAAGAAAACACTCTCTTTTTTTTGGTTAACGGAATGCAAGGCTATTAAACACTATACACTCCCCAAAGATTTTTTTTTGACCCTTGACTATGAAGAATTAAGCTCCAAATTACCTTGTAAGAGAATCAATTGACAAGGAAAAAAAAATTCCATAAGTTCCAGCAGCAACCAAGTCAAGAAGCATCAGGAAAACAAACATTCAACAGTAGCAATCACTGCCTCTGAAGTCAAGCTGATTGCATACACTACATAATAACACCCAATTCCACACAACAAATTGCATAACAAGAACTGCAACAGTGAGCCAATACTGCAACAATGAGCCTTCGAACTACCATTCACTTTGGCACGTTTAGCTTCCGCATCTTTAACAGCTGCTTTGATTGTATCTTTCGCAAGCATACTGCAGTGTAGCTTAATGGGTGAAAGTGAAAGATGTTTCGCGATCTTAGTGTTTTTGATTGCATCTTCCACACTAGTATGCAAGCTGATTATCACCGTACTTGACAACAAAGTTTCCTTTGTAAATGAGTTCATGTACCCCAATGCAAATGTCAGTGATACCGGCTCAGTCATCTCTATTATTGTTGCTTCTTCAGGTTTATCTACAATGGTGTTTCGTCTAAGAGCAATATTTGTTGTTCCAATATCACCTCTTGTGGAGAACTTGACACCTTCTTTGGTAACAGAGATCACAACAATATCGCCAATGTTTGCAAAACCTTTACAAATCCTTGCAAATTCGACTGAGGGCATCCTAACAATGGCATGATACTCAACTTCTGAAATTCCAAAGTGTTCACTTCCAATATCCATTAGCTTCATCTCGAAATCCAATATCTTACTTTGGGCGGGGCTCTCAAACGTGAAAGTAACGGTATTGTTACCATCATCGGCCTTGATTGTGATGATGTCACCGGCACATTTGAGCATCTTGGACATGTTATTAAGATTCATTCCCACGGAGATATTCTTATCATAACGATAGTGAAGGGTACCATGTGAGAAGGGTGACATAGTGAAGAAGATGAAGAAGATTTTCTTGAGTGAATACAGTGGAAAAAAAAACTCAGATAAACTCAGAGATACAATGGATCATAGAACGACGATGTGTGTGGATGAACAAGAACTAGAAGAAAATCTCACCGAAAACTAAAAGGTGAATAAACCGTCGGACAATGATGTTGAACGGTGGGAAAACAAGATATGACGAACGAGACCCAAACAACAGCAACGGAATAAGATTGGTGTCAGGACCTTAAATGGCGAATGATACCATATTAGAAAACTAAGACTTTCATTAAGAGAAATGAATACATTGAGATCACTTTTACAAGAAGAGATTACATCTATTTATACACAAGTAATATCAGCTTAACAACTACTAACAAACTTTATAACAGCTCAACTATACTAACAGCAATTCATTCCAGAAACTTTCAGAAGCTTGTATAAGTACTGAAGAATGATCACGTGTGCATGAATGCATATGGAGTGCATGAGATGCCACATTCCAGAAGCTGTTGCTTAATACGTGCTATAGAAGCAGAGGTTCTTATTAAAATTAAAAACAAAAACAAAAAAATAGAAGATTCGGTGATCGACAACCGATCAAAAAGATTGATCAAAGTAAAAATCGCTATGATTTTTTTTAAGTATGATTGTTCTTTTAAAATCCCTCTATTCATCCTTATTCTACAATTTTTTTTTTCATTCATATATTTTTATATTTATTTTATAATTTTATATTTAAGATTCATAATCCTCGATATTAAAATTTAAATAATAAAAGTCAACAAAATTTCAATCCTCGGGCGTAATGCGTGCCCTGCGACACGCTTTACCGCAACAAATGCTGCCCTGTATTTGTTTTCCTTAAAAAACCCTTCACCCTAACTTGTTAGCTTATAGTAATGGCTGCAGATTATTATATATCTATGCTTTTAATAACATTTTTTATTTAATTTCATAAATATGATTATTTTTCATAATAATTATAAGGAATATTTGATATACTAATGATAAAAAATCACTAACATTAAAAAAAAAAATTAAGAATTCCTCATATATTTTAAAGACATACAATACCATTCAGTAGATCTTATCTTGACTACATTTATAATATTTTAAATTAAGTACTAACATAAAAAAAAAAATGTAAGCACGGAACCATAAAATTTAAATTACGGTGATACTATTAACTTATATTAATATAAAAAATTAAAAACGAGCGAAATCAAATAATGAGTATTAATTTTAAAAAAAAAACATTAATATATAAGGTTTATGTAATTATAAATACTGTAAATGATACAAAATTGTATAGGAATATAAATAACTGTGAATAACAGATTACAGAGTTTATGTTTCCTATTATCTTTTTAGAAGGAAAAAACCCAGAAAATTAATAGCTTGAAGAAGAAGATGAAGACTAGAAATGGAACAAACAGAAATGAAAAGTAATACCATTAGAAATACCTGGCTTTCCCACGTACGCCGATCTTTTCTGATTACTTTTAGGACTCTCCGATGAATATTACATAACCTTTGCCCTTGAAACAACATATTATTGCCATCTTCTTGTACGGCAGACCCTACGCCGTCGCAGTGGAAGTGCTCTCTTGTAAGCAAGCCACTACATCGTATTTCTTCCTCATTATCTTCGTAGCTTTTCTGAAATAACCAGAAAACAACAAGAAGATTTCAAATGGTAAAGAAAAAAGGGCAGAGAGATTGCAACAAAGAAGATGACCATGGTTTCCTCCCGTTTAAGGGTGTGTTTTCAAAGGTAATAATGCATTAACAACTATGAATATAATATAAGAAAATGAAAACATGGACCAATACGTCACGAGTGAATGTGGTAGTGATCTAGGCGATTCTGAGTTTAAGTAAATTCGATTCGATTTAAAATTTTAGACTTAAACTTAAAATAGATCATGTGTTTGGTTCGACTCGACTCAAAATGAATAGTTTTGTTATAACTTTTTTTTGAACAAGCTTAAAATTTATAGTGATTACAGAATATAATCTTCCATTTGACATTGATCACTCAAATCACTTCACTGGCATCACTGATGCTTAAACCCTTGACCTCTAAGAACAACAACCGTTCCTTTAACCACTTGGGCTAGAGGGCTCGTGCTTTTGTTGTAACTTTTTATATATAAAAATAAGACCTCGTTAAAATTTTCAGTCATAACCAACACTGAAACATAATTTAATGTCGGAAAAGAAAAATACACAAAATTGAAATTAATTCAAATAATCATAAAATTATTCTTACGATACATATAAATATGATATTATTATAAAACCAATCATAATATCAATAAAATAAAATATTATTAAAAAATTAATAAAATTCAAGTGAAAAAAAAAACTCATTAAAATCAAATCACGAATTTTATAAATAAATACTATATACTTGTTAACACGAATTTCTGTAAAAATAATAATAATAATAATAATAAAATAATAAATAATAAATAATAATAAAATAAATAACTGAAAAATCAAATAAAAAGATAAAAAATACAAAAAAATAAAATAAAAATAAAAAACGGAAAATTTGAAGATATGGGAGAGTTTTAGATTTAGTGGGGATTGTGTTGAGAGATTTGAGGGAGAAATTTTAGGGATTTGGTGGAGTTTGAATTAGTTTAGGATGTTTGATTCAAATCCTTTAAATAGAGGCCTTCGAATCTGGAAAAAAGGAGAATGAAATCAAGGGATCTGAAAGTTTGAACTGATAGAGGAATCGGAAGAGAAGAGAGGAATCGAAGAGGAGGAGATCGGTGAAAGACAAGCACTTGACGGGAATCATCCGAAAGTATTGGTGAGAGCTTTTTCTTGGTTGTTTCTTACTTTTTTTCATGTTAGATTAGATGTTAATTAGGTGTTAATTTAATTTTAAGACTTAGAAATTATTTAATTAGGTTCTTGGTTGAATTTAAAATTATTTTAATATAATTAAATCTAGTTTGAACCTAAATTGAACCCTAAAGTTCAAAATTAGTTAATTTAGATATTAATTAGGTTTAAATTTTTTAAAATGCTTAGAAATTATTTAACTAAGTTCTTAGTTGAATTTAATTTAGTTTCTAAGATAAAATTTAAAATTAATTTAACCTAATTAGATCTAATTTAGCCTAAGTGAACCTTAAAACTAAATTTTCATCAAATTTAACTTTAATTAGGATTAATTAAAATTTAAAGCTTAGGAAAATTTGATTAAATTATCAATTTAATTAAAAATTCTAAACCTTAAAATTAATTAAACTTAATTAAATCTAATTCATCCCTTGAAATTGAACTCTTGTTTTTTTTTTGTCTTTACCATGTAAGTCCCTTTGTGCTCAATTTTGATCATCTTGATTGTAATTCGAACTCCCATATTTTCTAATGAAAAGTAATCAAGTTCCTTTATTTTATTTATTTATTTGTTTTATTTAATTATGTTTCATTTTTAAAAATCACATGGCATATTTAGGAGATCATTTAATCATCATTTAGTTAATTAATTTAGAGACTTTTAGGATTAGTTGCATTAATTAATTAATTAAATAGGGAGATAATTAATAACGATAGTATTTGAATCTTATACCTCCGATACACTGAGAGGCCGGTGTTTTGACGTACTATGATGTTGGCCTAAAGAGTGTACCTTGGTATCGAATTCATGTGCTATTAAAAACCTAGAACTTGATAAAATAATTTAGGTTTAAAATTAAATAAAATTGGTAGGTAAATAATTAGTGACATTAGTAAAGTTATTAATTTTATTAAGTGACAAGATGGTAGTGTCCGAGTATTCGGATGTTATCATACACTTGGCGAAATTAATAATTTAAATAGGTTTTTAATATTTAATTAATGGAGCCCTCCTAGGTTAGAACTTAAAATGAACAAGATAAAAAACTGTCATGCATTTAAACCTTTTGAGGCAGAACTTATATTTCTTTGAATTTGGGTGAGATTTCCTATCTAGAGGATGTCTTATTCAAGCCCAAGTTTAAAAGGGATATATTTTCTTAATCAAAAGGATATCCTCAATTTAAGTAGTGTTTCTTTAACAATAAAGAATAAAATTAATATCTATATTCAAAATATCAAAATGCCACGTGTAATTAATAAGGTACTAATTTTTGGGCGTTTGTAAGGGTTGTCCTTACACGTAACCGACTCCCAAACCCAAATGTTTTTTAATGAATCTCTGATTCTTTTTATGGTGTTTGACTTACCAAAGTGGCCGGTGGCGACTCCAAATCAATTTTTAAAATTAAAATAAGTTTATTTTAAAATTTGGTTTTTTTCAAGATTAAAAATGATAAAATTTGTATTTTTCAAAACCAATTCGTCAGGTTATTTTTCCACACGTTTTCGGTTTTAAAAAGGTCGCGATAGCTTGGCGACTCCGCTGGGGACTTAAAAATTCTTTTTTGTGAGTTAGGCCTAACTTTTTTAAATTTTTACGTGGCATTCTGGTATTTTGAATATAGATATTAACTTAATTCATTATTGTTAAATGAACATCGTTTGAATGAGGGTAACATTTTTATTTTTGTGATATATCTTGTCATTCTTGCATAAGCTCTCGACCCGAACTTTCATCCTTAAGTGGGAGTTAGATATTATCCGACGTGATGCTCTCCAGCTTCGAGTTTCGAATTTTTATCTGCTTCCGGTATACTAACCTTACGCATCGTGGGGTCTTCACCTCCGTTGTAAGGGACCTATACTACCGAATCAATGTCTTCTCGTTGCATTAAACGGTAACAACAGTTCGGGAACCCAGTGTCTAGACCAAAAACCACATGTATAGAGTAGAAACTCATGCCTTTTAGAGCCAGGCATGACCATAAGATAAGGCACTATGCTGCCGAAATGCCGCCGAAATTAAGATTTCTCTGTTTAACTGCTCTATGGTTGTTTTTATGCAACATAACCTATACTCTGGGTTTTTTTTGCAACATAAATTGTTCTTTGGTTATTTTTTTTGTAAGTTAATTTATTATTCTTCAGATTGTTATTTCACCATACTAACACTTTTTTGGTGGTATGTGAGTGAGTTCATATAGCATGCATTAGAGGTATCGATTCATGAGCTAGTTGTATAGACAATGGTCATAAACTAAAAGGTTTGATATACAAGTGGAAGACATTATGCCAAGGTGGACCATATTCGAGAAGACTCAGTGCGAGATCAGAGTTAGTATCCGAGGACCAAGTACCAATTATACAAAGATATGTTAGAAGACTTCAAGTATGATGCACGTCTACCAAAATTAAGGTATCTTAGTTGTTGTCAGGAGAGTGGTTACAACATCAATAATAGGAGGATATGAGGTTTTGCTACACCGTTCCAGTAAGTGAAAAGAGTTAGACTTATATTGGGTTCAACAATTATTCAAGCTTCAAGTCGGGTTTAACAATTATTTAAGCTTCAGGTCGTGTTCAGGTGGCTAAGAGTCGAAGATAGTCAGAAAGCGCATATTTGACAGTTTAATTAGAGGCATCCTAAGGAACTATCGAAGGATGAAGATGGAAAATAGAAGAGAAATTTAGAAAGTACAACACGATATGCAGAAAATTAGTTTGCAAGTTTTGAATCGACGTTTCAAGTAAAGAACACGTCAAGAGCCAAGCCGAGATGGTTACTCAGATGATGCGTAGATAGAGTTGGTGATCAATTTTAGAACCAAATACAAGAAATGTCAGATATACATGGATTTTTCCTGATAAAGCAGAAGACACATCAACAGGTTCTCATCGACATACCAGGACAGATGTTGAACCATATTGAACGAGGTGATCAACCAAGAGGCTCGGACCATCTATCTATCAACAAATTGGCTTCTCCTTGTATTCGATCTTTTAGTTAGATGAATGTTGTCTAATGACTAGCTTTTGAAATCGATGTCTCTTGCATTCATATATTGCATCATTTGAATATTGCATTTTTTTAGGAGAATATAAAGCGGTAAAAACATTGCATTTTGTTTTAAATACTACTTTTAAAGTAGCATTGTATTTTGACAAGCATAAATTAAAATATGTTAAGATTAAGAAATTTCAAAAAGTTATTGAGGATCACTTGGGTAACATGAAAGATCGGTCGATCTCAGAATCAGACATCAATTTTCACATTGCTTGGTCATTCAGATGAAATATAGATACGAGAGATTGATATGAAAATTCATCTCACACAAGGGTTCAATTTAAAAGGTTCTTGCAAGAAAATGAAAAAAGACAAAAAAATGCAAAAAGAAGTTAAAAAGAAAAATGACGGTTGAGTTTAATAGTTGAGTATCTATTGAAAATTTAGAAGATCAGATTTTGAGCTATGAAAAACAACAATAAAGTGTTCGATCATGATGACGATAACGTGAGAAGACCTGGGGCATCTGATCACCCTAAGCGATAATAATGTAGCAAATTTTGAATTTATCAGTGTCATCCCAAAGAAGAAATCCAAGTAAAGACCAAACGGCGAGTAGTTCAAATGACTAGGGGGAGATTGAAGGTGCAGAAGCACTGCCGAGGCTACCTTATGCTACGGCAATACCATAAAAGGGAGTAATTTTTTCTGAAAATGTTTTATATATTCTCTTTTCTTGAATTTAAGTTTATAATCTTGTACTGCCTTATGTCAGCTTTGCTTTAGTTTACTCCTTTAAGGCTATAGAAATTTTTCTCCTTACCATGGCCAAATACTGTTTTGAAGGGATAACCATAGGATACTCATGGAATAAAACTTAGAAGCTTACTTTAGGGTTAGACAAAAAAAATACTTTTTGGACTTGTTTGATTTAGGAGTTCTTTTAATAAACTTAGGTGATAAAGACTTAGAACTTATTGGAAAAATAACTAGAGGTGCCTATCATCGGCTCTAGTTTTGCTCTCCTTCATACTAGAGGTGCCCGAAATTGGCTCTAGTATGCTAAATAGGTGCTACAAAATAAAAAAATAAATAAAAAAAACAAAGAAAGAAATAGAAAACATATATCTTGAGGTGCCCGAAATTGGCTCAAGACTTGATGTTTTAAGGAGATAGCTAATCCAAGATTCTACTTGTCTTGAACTTAGAGTTTATCTAAGAAAGCCTTGAATCAGTCTTGTCCATTAAACACACACACTCACCTAGTCCTAGAGTTTATTTTTTAGTAGAAGTCCTTGGGTAAACTAGTGGCTAAAACGGAGAGATAAACATGACCATGGTGGGGAGAATAGATGAAAGAGTAAGACCAAAGGGGAGTAAGGTTTAGCAATTTGATGTTTGGCATTGCTTGAGGACAAACAATAGTTCGAGTTTGGGGGTATTTGAAAAGTGCCTAAAAGGCAGTCATTTACTACCCTTCTTATGGTACTTTATGCACCTATTATATAGCCACTTGAACCGAATCATATATTCTTTGCTCAAATATTGGACAAGAGATGACCTTGGTACTTAATTAATGATGAATGGTTTGACGAGGAACAAATGAAGCTTTAAATGTCAAAATGTCGAACAACGAAGATAACGCAAGTAAACATGGGGCAATTACGTACAGACTGTAGTCATTACCGAGTTTCATAGTTATAATGATGAATATTAGTCCAACTTGATGAAAGTTTAGGGACTAGAAAAGGTTAGGGACCAGGAGAAAATTCAGGGACCTATGATATTTTGCACACCCTAAATGATAAAAGTGGGGCAAACTCAGCATGATAAAAGATCAGGAAAGCATTATTGCACGTGAGATTTCAAATCAGAATGGACAAGGGAGGTACAAAGTTCATAAACTTATTTCTTCGAGAAGCTGATAGCCCATGAAATGTGAGGTAGAATCCTAACTGATTGGGAAAAACAATGATGTTAATGTCAATATGAGAAATGGAGCTAAAAAAGATCAGACCTTAGTATTAAAATGCACGAGGCGCTCCAAGGTGTAGAAGGTCCATAGAGCCGAGGCGCGAGGCGAGAAGCGAAGGCGAGTGCACTTCGTAGGCGAGGCGCCATTTTTACGTAAAAATTGTATATACATATATATAGTATATTTCATACATAAATACATGGTAATTGTATTATATATGTGAAAAATAAAAATATTTTTACCTAAATTTGTACTTATGTCTCAAATTAAACAAAATAATATAAGAGAGCAATAAAATATAGTTTAAATTAAAGAAATAAAAACAAGCAAAGTATCCGATATAGTTCAAATTTCAAAGTTGCACATGAACAAAGTTGCACTTAAACACTAAAGAGTAACACTCCATCACTCCAAATCATCACCATCATCAAAATATTCATCTCCATCAAGTCCATAATTTTCATCTTCACCAATATCCTCTTCTATCTCATCATCATGCATTGGGACTTCATGAGTTGATCTAGGAGTAAAGGTTGCAGAACTAGTAGCTACACCTTTTCCTTTAACAGGTGCAGATAAAGGATTCTTTGATGCTCTAGTGTAATAGATAAGATCATCGGCTCGGGCAGCTCTACTAACTTGACTCCATGTTAGATCATCGCCATCAAACACAAATTCATCTTCATTGTCAGACGAATTATTCTTCATTCTCCCAATCAACCATTCATTACTTTCATCAACATCCTCCAAAAGAATAGAATCAGTGTCTTTCAACTGAAATCAACGTCTCAAGGCACGATTGTATTTTACAAAAACCAAATCATTTAGTCGATCTTGTGTTAATCTATTTCTCTTTTTGGTATAAAGCTGAAAAAAATAAAAAATAAATGTCATTAAGTAATTAAAAAATAATAATTTATTATGATAAGAAAGAAATAATATATAGAACAAGTTCCTTAGTCCTTACCAGCTGAAAAATGCTCCAATTTCTCTCACAACTAGTAGCACTACAAGTAAGACTAAGAACTCGTATAGCAAACTTTTGGAGGTTGGGAGTTGAAGATCCAAATGTAGACCACCACTCCGCTATCATATAAAAAAACAAAATATTATTAGGTTTAAATAACATTAAAAGTCTATAAATTATACTAAGAACTTGCATAATTGTATTTAACTTTTAATACCTGGAGATCTTGTTTTTCTTTGTCTAATGGCTGCTTGTTTTCCGAAAAGACCACTAGCATTTCAATAAAACTCTATTTATGTGATAGTCTTGTCTTCAATTTCACTATCCGGAGTCAACTTTGTAATGCAATCAAGTAGACCATTCATAACTTTTTCACCACTTGCTCTCTCGGGGTCATCATAATAGAGTTCCGGGTTTAAAAAATAAGCAGCAACATGTAAAGGTTGGTGAAGTTGACAATCTCACCTTCTATCAATAAACTCAAAAGCTTTCTTGTATTCCTCTTCTTTCATTGAAAAACTTTTAGAAATAGCCTCTTTGGCTCTATCCATGGCTTCATAAATGTATCCCATAGGTGGTTTTTTCTCACCATCAACCATTCGAAGAACTTTAACAAGAGGTCCCGTTAACTTGAGAGCATAAAAAATGTTCCTCCAAAAAGTTTCTTGCAAAAGATAAGTTGCAATCTCCTTTCCTCCAACTTCTTTTGGCCATTTGGATTCACTCCATTCTTGAGAAGTAACCATCTTCCTCAAATTATTCTTCTGCTTATGGAATTGAGCAAGAGTGATAAAAGATGTCGCAAATCTTATGATTGTCGGCCTATGTAAATTCTTTTGATTTGTGAACCTCCTCCTCATATTCACAAGGGAGACATGGCTATATATGTAGCCATTCATGAATATGCACCTTCTTAGTACATTCTTGACTCTTGGAAGTTTTTCAATATCCTCTAACATCAAATCGATACAATGGGCCGCGCATGGAGTCCAATAAAGATGTGGCCTCTTTACTTGTAATAATTTTCCTATAAATAAAAAAACAACACATCAAATTAAAACATTTCAATAATCTAAAAAAATTTAAAAAAATTAAATTTCGTACCGGCTTTGACGTAATTAGAAGCATTATCTGTCACTACTTGAATCACATTTTTTTCACCAACAAGTTCCACCATGTCATCAAGCATCCGACATAACAAGTCGACGTCCTTAACAATTTCTGAAACATCCACAGATTTAATGAATACAGATCCTTTCGGAGAGTTGACAAGAAAATTGATAATATCTTTGTGCGCAACTGAATCACGCCACCCATCTGACAAAATGGAACAACCCTTTTATGCCCACTCTTTTTTGTGTTCTTCTATTATATTTTGAGTATCCTCTACTTCTTTCTTAAGAAGTGGCACTCTAAGCTCATGAACGCTAGACACTTTAAAACCAACATCGTATTGTCCAATAGCTTCGCACATTTCTTTGAAGCTTGGGTAACTTGTAGCATTGAAAGCAATCCCGACATCATAAAAGAATCTAGCAACTTTTCTACAAGTATCCTCCCTTAGTTGCTTAGCACAAGCTTCTTGCATACTCCCCTCTTTAACTTTAGGAGCAACAAAGAAATCCATTGGACCCTTAATTCTTGATTTTTTAGATCCGGTCCTCTGAATTGAGTTGCCTGTATCCCCACCTGAGGCAATTTCAAGTTCTTCTTCTTCATCATGATCATCAACATCATATGAAAGTTTTTGAGATGACATTAAATTTGTAGTCTTTGTCTCTTCCTTTTTCAACATAAAGGACTCCACTTCTTCCCTAACATGTTCGGGACATTGAGGGTACTTGACCACACTACTGAATCCTCCAATTAAGTGTTGCTTCATCCAATATGCCCCTCCCTTTGTAACTTTACCACAAAAATCACAAAAAAAATTATTCCTATTGGACGGGTCTGGTTTTCCATACTTTCTTGCTGGATCTAAAAGGATTGATGATCCAGTTGAATTTGATCCCAAATACATTATTTGAATTTGAGTTTTGATACCTGAAATGAAATAATAAAAAATAAAAAAAATATATAAATATAAAAGAGAAAAGAGAATAGAAAAGCATAATTGAACAAAATCAATAAATATGGAAAATCAATAATTGAACAAAATCAATAAACTAGAAACCCAGTAATTTGTTTACGTTCCATTTCTGATGCTTATTTTTGGGTTTATTTTTCTGTTCATTGTGAGTTAATCTTTACTGAAGCAAGTAAAATGTAATACCCCGAAACCGGGGTAAATATTTAGGCCAAGTAATTCATTAAGGGCAAAGAGGTCCTTTTACCCTTAAAATTAAGCAAACAAAAGAGACAAAATTTGTCTCTTTCTCCCCCCATTTTGCACGGCAAGAAGGAAAAGAAGGGAGAGGGAGAGCTTCACCTCCATCATTGTTTCATCTTCATAAGCAAAGGAAAAGAAGATTTTAAGTTCATGCATGGTTAGAAAAGGTGATAGAAGAGTAAGTCTAGCTA
Source organism: Abelmoschus esculentus (assembly GCA_035048815.1). Classification (NCBI taxonomy): domain Eukaryota; kingdom Viridiplantae; phylum Streptophyta; class Magnoliopsida; order Malvales; family Malvaceae; genus Abelmoschus; species Abelmoschus esculentus. The sequence goes on along the minus strand of JAUCBN010000007.1, from coordinate 9,514,079 downwards.
TTTTGGTAAGTTCTTCTCCCTAAACCGAAAATTAGGGTTTGAGTATTTGGGGTTTTTAATGTTATATGATGTCTTGATGTTAGATTAAGGGTTTTAATTGGTTGGATTTAACTATTGAAGCATGAACGAAATTGTTAGGAAGCTTGAAACCTAGATTACGTAAATGTTGTGTATATGGATTAAAGGATTCAAATAATGGAAGAAGGAGGTGTTAGGTGATGTTAACTTCATGTTTAGGATGCTGGAAATTCTTGGAAATAGCTTAGAGTTTTGGAATTTAATGTATGAAATGAAGAGTAGCCGAAAATGCCTAGAAACACCATTCCGGGTAGTCAACTTTGAGAATTTCCCTACGTCGGAATTTAAGGAGTTTAGAGCTGAAACTTTGGATAATGATACCCATGTATACCTAGTTTAAGAGGAAATTTACGGAACCTAAATCCGAGTCTCGTAGAGAAAGATATACGTGTTATCGTAGGGCTACCCGAGCAGTCCTGGAAATCCGGCCAGGTCTGTTTCGATCGAAATCTGGAGCTAATCGAATAAGGATTAAAATATGAGGTTAATTGTATGTTGTAGATAATTCTTCTAGCTTTCCAATGAGGTAAAATGGACTTAAATCGGACATCGGAGTTAGGAGATATGACCGTTTCTCTAAAGGATAGCAAAACTGTCCGTAACAAATAAATACACATGTTTATCTTTGTTAAGACTAGTATTGCTTGGATTAAATGATTGAATGTGTGTCCTAATGAATGATACATGTATATGGAATTGTTATATACCCCGAGAGAAGAAGTTAACGAGGAGCAAGAGAGGCTCGAAGCATCAAGGAAAAGAGGCAAAGGGGTTGTGATCTATAACCCTTGATAGCTCGGAGTAGGGTGAGTGTGGCAAACCTTGGGGTTAGGACCTAGGGTCCTAACCACCCCTTTTCTTATTGAATTAATATATCATGTAAATGGACTAATCGAATATCCGGTAAAAGGGGAAGGAGGCTAAAGTTAAATGACTTGCTTGCTAGATTATAAGTATTAGCTTAGCTCATATGCATTGCTTGGAAATGCCAAGGTATGTATGGCACGCGGCTATGGATGTCAGGTACGTAAATCATGCATAGAGCATGTATTGGTGATGCGACATATTGTTGATAACATGGTATGCATGTTAATTGTAATGTATTGATTGATATACTTGCCTTGGATAATTCCACATGATGACATGATTGAATTGCTATAAACAAATTGAAAGAAGTATTGTAATTGTCTTGTATCAACATGTAAGTGACACTTGTTCTTGGTAATGTGAACTTAATAACATAAATGGATATTGAAATGTTATTGAGCCTTGGTCTATAGTCGGTCATAGGTTGTACGGCATGCCTAGGGTCTTGAGCTCATTGTTTAGTGCTACGACACTCATGTTTAGTACTTCAGTACTCTTGTTGGTACTATGGGTACCGTGTTTTGGTGGTGAGTCACCAATTGTTAGATACCATGGGTATCTCTTGATAGTACCTTTTTGGTACTCATGCTAGTGCCTTTGTGGTACTCATGTTAGTGTCTTCGTGACACTCTTGTTGACTCGTTACCGTGTCCTTCTATACCAAGACATCACACGAACGTAATTGAAAGATTAAAAGTTTAAATGTGACTCATACTTACATGTAATGACTCGAATGTATTGATACTTGACCGTGCATTGATATTAACTATAGAAATGTAATTGATGCTAAGTGTAGCACTTGAATGTAACATGGTTATTGATATTGAAATGATCATACGGCTATAGGTAGCCCTTGAAATGGATTACTTAATGATGGCATGAGAATTGAAAAATGATTAATGAGATAGAAGCATTAATGTTATGCTAACTTGAGCATATAAACCATGATATGATACGAATGACATAAATGTTAACTATGAGAGCGTTTTGCTTTGATATTTAGTTATTGTTGATTTGTGCATTGATAGACCATTTGCCATGAATTAAATCGTATGTTTAATTGAACCATGATATATCTTGTTATTGTATCATGTCTAATTTGGTTAGACTAGGGTCACCTCACTAAGTACTTCTTTGTACTTACACTCCCTTTATTTCCTCCTTCCCAAACAACAGGTTCACGTGTCAAAGAGGTAGATCAAGCTTGATTCAGAGCAAGGGCACAAAGCAAGCAAAAGTATGGTATCTTGTATCTTGATTAACTCCTAGTATGGTGGCATTAGTGAACATATTTTGTTAGTTCATGCATTTGAGGGCTTGGCCCATGGCTTGTATATATATAATTGTACATGAGTCTTGATCATTGACTTGGTTTTATAAACCATAAAGCATAATGCTCACGGTAGGTTAACCCCACATGTTATGGGTTCTTGGCCTAGAATGCATAGTAGGCATAGGTGGTCTGGAGATGGTATGAACTAACGGTCTTGGCATATCATGCATGAACTAGGTAGCCTAGTATATGATACCTCAAACTACGTCATGAACATACAAGTTGTTAAAGTGTGAGGCACATGACATGATCAACTTGAATGCTATAGTCTAGGGTTTAAGACTTGAGTCACAAATAGGCTATGGTAGAATTAACTAATGGTCATGGACACTATAAAATGGTTAGATTAATCAATGGCCAGGATTTTGAAACTAGACTTAGCAAGTGGTTCAAGCAAGATGCTAGGGTTGCCTAAAGGGTTGAATATGTTCCTTAACGGTCTAGGGAAGAAATGAGAATCGATGTAGACTCATAGAAATGTGTCTAAGTGTTTAAAGGCTTGAAATTACCCATTTCGAGCAGGGGTATCGATACCACTAGTTTGGGTATCGATACCACCCTTGGCAGAAAGTTTTGGAACCGATGCTTGTATCGATACCACCCTTGGCAGAAAGTTTTGGAACCGATGCTTGTATCGATACCACCCTTGGCAGAAAGTTTTTGAACCGATGCTTGTATCGATACCACCCTTGGCAGAAAGTTTTGGTACCGATGCTTGTATCGAAACAGGCTTCCCAGCCTTGGTCAACGGGTCAACATAGGCAACCTGTATCAAATCCAGGTACCGATACTTGTTCCGATACTGGCTTCGATACCTTTAATAATATGGATTTAAACATGTAAAAATGGAATTGACTTGAATAATTTAATAAGGTTAACGATGGCTAAATGAATGGAATTTGATTAAGGGTAAATTACTAAGTTAAATGGAAATTATAAATGTTGTATAATTGGAAATTAGGAATCGAACTGGTTAATTGAATAAGTAGAGAAAAGTTTTAAATTAGACTCAAAATTGGCAACCATTACATTTAATCGACTTGATTTAAATCACAAAGTACCGAAACGTTTTAGAACTAGACCCAAGGATGGTCTAAAATACATGTACGAATATCCGGTCGACACCTCCGTCTCCTAACCCGGAGCGAGGGTGTCACATAAAAGTTAGAAGAAAAGAGCTAAAACATTATTTTACTCCAGGTGTGTGTTGATGTCATGTTGTTGTTATTTCAATATACTGATGTTTTCACCGTTGGCTATTGTTTACTTCCACCAATTATTTGCCTGGTTGGGTGTTTTGACTAATCAATTTTACAGCATCTACATTATTCTGTTTGAAGAGAACTATATACCCTGAACACACACCACAATCCCTTCTCCATGCATTTCTTTTCATTGTCAGTTCAAAAAATAGAAAGAAAAAGAAAAGCCAACCGCACCAATGAATCTATTTCTATCTGCAATAATATTTTAATGTTTTGAAGTATTGAAATTGCCATGACAGTAAGCAAAAGAAAAAAATGACAGTAACTAAAATAAATAAAAAAATCAGATAGCATATGATTCAAAGTTTCGAATATTAATTAGGAAGTATATGATTCAAATATAACAAAGAATTAGGGAGCATAGCAGAGAGCATATGATTCAAAGTACATCATGACAGTGTAACAACAGTTACTTCGAAAAAAACATTCTATAAATAAAATAAAATACAAAAAATAAACAGAAAAAAAAATAATTACCGAGTCTGTCTCTCTCTGTAGTCTGTAGAACTTTGAATCCTTCAAAAAGAGGAATTCGCTGCAACTAAGGCTGGCCGCTGGCCGGCGATGAAAACTTTCAGGCCGGCGAGTATCCAGTGGTGAGTGGCGACGGTTCTCTTGAAGATTGAATAGAAAAGGGAAGAACGGCAGAATAAGAAAAGGGGATAGGATCGATCGGGGATTTTAGGGTTTTATTAAACATGTTTTTTTTTAAATATCACGTGTTTTATAACTTAACGCCTCGCCCACACGAGGCGAGGGAGGCGCTCGCCTGTCGCCTTTACTGAGTCGCTCGGAGGCGCTCGCCTCTTGGATTTCGCTTTGCCTTGGGTGAAAGAGGCGAATTTCTGGTCGCCTCGCGCATCCTAGCGCCTGAGGCGCGCTTTTCACAACTAAGGATCAGACAGAGTACAAAGTTATTGATGTGAAATATCGTCATGACAGAAAAAGGTTCAATGAAGAAGACCAGTTTACCCAAGTGGTCTTCAATTAACACTCATGCATCATAATAGGAATATTTGCATTAGAAGCATGCTAACAATGCATAATATTTCTGTTAAACAGGATTCAAGAACTATGGATTCAAAGAAATCAACAACAACAAACACTATTGGCAGCCTTCTCGGCGTGAGTCCCGATTTAAACACTATTGGCAGCCTTCTCGGTGTGAGTCCCGATTCAAACACTATTGACAGCCTTCTCGGCGTGAGTCCCGATTCAAACACTCTTGGCAGCCTTCTCGGCGTGAGTCCCAATTCAAACACTATTGACAGCCTTCTCGGCGTGAGTCCCGATTCAAACACTATTGGCAGCCTTCTCGGTGTGAGTCCCGATTCAAACATTATTGGCAGCCTTCTCGGTGTGAGTCCCGATTAAAACATTATTGGCAGCCTTCTCGGCGTGAGTCCCGAAAGAAATGGTGTAACATGAGGAATTTCGTAATAAGAAGAACGACCTCAAGTTTCATCGCTTACATCTGGAGAATTTCGTAATAAGAAGAACAGCTCCAGATCCCCAAGAAACGAGGAATTTCGTAATAAGAATAACAACCTCGATTTTCATCACTTGATGAGTTTGGAGAATTTCGTAATAAGAAGAACAGCTCCAAATTCAACGAGATACAAGGAATTTCGTAATAAGAAGAGCAACCTCGGATTTCACTATCTTACATCTGGAGAATTTCGTAATAAGAAGAACAGCTCCAGATCTCCCAGAGACGAGGAATTTCGTAATAAGAAGAACATGCTCGAGCTCCATCACTTGATGAGTTTGAAGAATTTTATCTGAAGAATTTCGTAATAAGAAGAACAGCTTCAGACCCTGGAGAATTTCGTAATAAGAAGAACAGCTCCAAATATCCCAGAGACAAGGAAACTCAAAACCAGAAGAATAGCCTCGAGTTACGTCACAGGTTTTGCTTAAAGAAGTTCGTAATAAGAAGAACAACTTCAAGCTTCGGCCAAATGGCCTAAACAAAATTCGTGTTTTTCAATCTTTATCCATCTCCTGCTCCGCAGCATTGAGCAAAGAGGGGCAGCTGTTAACACGAATTTCTGTAAAAATAATAATAATAATAATAATAATAAAATAAATAACTGAAAATCAAATAAAAAGATAAAAAAATTCAAAAAATAAAATAAAAATAAAAAACAGAAAATTTGAAGATATGAGAGAGTTTTAGATTTAGTGGGGATTGTGTTGAGAGATTTGAGGGAGAAATTTTAGGGATTTGGTGGAGTTTGAATTAGTTTAGGATGTTTGATTCAAATCCTTTAAATAGAGGCCTTCGAATCTGGAAAAAGGGAGAATGGAATCAAGGGATCTAAAAAGTTTGAACTGACAGAGGAATCGGAAGAGAAGAGGGGAATCGAAGAGGAGGAGATCGGTGAAAGACAAGCACTTGACGGGAATCATCCGAAAGTATTGATGAGAGCTTTTTCTTGGTTGTTTCTTACATTTTTTTCATGTTAGATTAGATGTTAATTAGGTGTTAATTTAATTTTAAGGCTTAGAAATCATTTAATTATGTTCTTGGTTGAATTTAATATAATTTCTAAGGTTGAATTAATTATTTTAATCTAATTAAATCTAGTTTGAACCTAAATTGAACCCTAAAGCTCAAAATTAGTTAATTTAGATATTAATTAGGTTTAAATTTTTTAAAATGCTTAGAAATTATTTAACTAGGTTCTTAGTTGAATTTAATTTAGTTTCTAAGATAAAATTTAAAATTAATTTAACCTAATTAGATCTAATTTAGCCTAAGTGAACCTTAAAACTAAATTTTCATCAAATTTGACTTTAATTAGGATTAATTAAAATTTAAAGCTTAGGAAAATTTGATTAAATTATTAATTTAATTAAAAATTCTAAACCTTAAAATTAATTAAACTTATTAAATCTAATTCATCTCTTGAAATTGAACTCTTTTTTTTTTGTCTTTACCATGTAAGTCCCTTTGTGCTCAATTTTGATCATCTTGGTTGTAATTCGAACTCCCATATTTTCTAATGAAAAGTAATCAAGTTCCTTTATTTTGTTTATTTATTTGTTTTATTTAATTATGTTTCATTTTTAAAAATCACATGGCATATTTAGGAGATCACTTAATCATCATTTAGTTAATTAATTTAGAGACTTTTAGGATTAGTTGCATTAATTAATTAATTAAATAGAGAGATAATTAATAACGATAGTATTTGAATCTTATACCTCCGATACACTAAGAGGCTGGTGTTTTGACGTACCATGATGTTGGCCTAAAGAGTGTACCTCGGTATCGAATTCATGTGCTATTAAAAACCTAGAACTTGATAAAATAATTTAGGTTTAAAATTAAATAAAATTGATAGGTAAATAATTAGTGACATTAGTAAAGTTATTAATTTTATTAAGTGACAAGATGGTAGTGTCCGAGCATTCGGATGTTATCATACACTTGGCGAAATTAATAATTTAAATAGGTTTTTAATATTTAATTAATGGAGCCCTCCTAGGTTAGAACTTAAAATGAACAAGATAAAAAACTGTCATGCATTTAAACCTTTTGAGGGAACTTATATTTCTTTGAATTTGGGTGAGATTTCCTATCTAGAGGATGTCTTATTCAAGCCCAAGTTTAAAAGGGATATATTTTCTTAATCAAAAGGATATCCTCAATTCAAGTAGTGTTTCTTTAACAATAAAGAATAAAATTAATATCTATATTCAAAATATCAAAATGCCACGTGTAATTAATAAGGTACTAATTTTTGGGCGTTTGTAAGGGTTGTCCTTACACGTAACCGACTCCCGAACCCAAATGTTTTTTAATGAATCTCTGATTCTTTTTATGGTGTCTTACTTACCAAAGTGGCCGGTGGCGACTCCAAATCAATTTTTAAAATTAAAATAAGTTTATTTTAAAATTTGGTTTTTTTCAAGATTAAAAATGATAAAATTTGTATTTTTCAAAACCAATTCGTCAGGTTATTTTTTCACACGTTTTCGGTTTTAAAAAGGTCGTGACAATACAATTGCCTTGATTTAGTGAACAATGTTTTTGAATAAAACCATGATTTATTTAATTACTATATAATAAAGTTAAATTATATTTCAAGAAATATAATTAAGTTTTGTAGCGACCCTCCTTTTAAAATTAAAAATAATTAATTGTAAAAAAAAAGTCACTAGTGGAAACTTAAAAATTGAAAAATTAGGTCTTGACAAATCAAAAATTAGATTTAAATTAAAAAGGGGAATTTAGACCTAGAAATTAGGGACTTTGAAATTTAGGTTTTAATTAGAATTTTAAAATCTGGGATTTAAAAAAAGGATTTTGAGAAATTGGAATTTTAGGGATTAAAAAGGTTTTGAAAATAATTTTAAAAGGGGTTAGAAAGGGAAAAAGATTTTAAAAAAAAAAGGTTGGAGTCGACACCGGCCACTTAGGTAGCCCAGACACCTTAAAAACCAGAGAGTTGAAAAAGACGTGTCGAGAATCGGTTACGGTTTAAAAACGGTTTTAGGGTTTAAAAATCTCCCAAAATTGACACCTTTAAAATAACCGCTTAATTAATTTTGAAAATTTGTTTTAAAGTGGTATTTAAATTAAAGTTTGTTTAAGGATTCGAATTTTATTTTATTTTTACCGTATCTTTATTCGGAGGTAACGCATTCACCGCGACCACTACGTTGGAACACGGGCTCGTTATGATCGAATAAAGAAGTTTGAATTAGGTTTATTAATTAATGTGGTTAGAGGTTGAGAAAAACAAAGATAAGCAATATATACAAATAAATAACAACATAATAAAGTATGACAAAATGAATGTAAAGCATAATAAAATACAATGAACATACAAATATTTAAATATGCATGATAAAAATAAATGTAAGGCATAAATAAATAAAAATATACAAAAATAAATGACAAATAAGAGTAACAAAAATAAATGAACTAACAACTAAACAAATAAGTGAATATATGTACATGAACAAAAACATGCATGAAAAAAAGTTGAAGCATAATAAAATGCATATACATACAAATGAATAACATGACATAAATAATGACATGTAACAAAATAAAATATGCTAAATAAAATAAACAAATATATACAAATAAATAAATAAATGGGGGCATAAATAAATAAATAACATATGATAAATAAAAAACAAAAGACCATAAATAAGACATTCAACCACTGGAAAAGGACTTGATTGAAAAATAAAGAAAACATCCAGACCCTCGAATCATTATTTTGAATCGGGAAGTGATTTAAAAGCTTGAGTCAAAACAAGGAGGGACCCGTAGCGAAATAAACCATTGTGAGAAAAGGTTTATAATTCAAATCAGGACGAAATCGAAAGCCTTTCGAAAGTTTGAAGGACTTCGTTCATAATTTAGGGAACACGGAGGTCCTTAAAAATGTAATAAATCCACTTTTAAAATAATGGGGAGTATAAAACACAAACCTAACATTAAAACCATATTCACCTTTATTTTTGTTTAAACCGAAAAGGCTAAACCCTTAAAATTCTCTCTTTTGTTCATCTTTTACCCGAGCAACAAGATGAACATTCATGTGTTCATCATCAACCCAGAAGACGGCAACCCTGAAAACCCAGAAATCACCGTGTCGGCGAGTTTAAAACTCTCTTTTTCTCTCTCTTCGAAACCAAAAACAAAATCAACTCCTTCTTTTAGCTCCTAAAACCAAATCCTTTCTCAAAAAAGGTTAAAAAACACCTCTGTTTTCAAGACCCGAAAAAAAAGACCTTTGAAAACTGAAAGCAAAAACCTTTAATCGTTCGAAGGAAAAGAAGAATCAAGGTCTCCTTCCTCTCTCGGCTCACCAATGATGGCCTGAAAGCGTAAGGTTTATCGTTGGAGTAGGATTCGACTAGACACGACTCGTTTTCTGAAAGATAAATAAAATAAAACTCTAGTTTTTTTGACTCAATGCAAAACTCAAAAAGATGAGGTTTTGGTTACCTCTCAAAACTCTCTTTTTACTATTTATCAAAAGGTGTCGGGAGAACCCCTACAATGTTTTTTTTGTTTGGCTTAAATAGTTGATTACATGAGAAATTAAAAAATGAAAATCTTATATTTTCTATTGGTTGCTTCTCTGATTTGGATGTATTCATGTGTTGCACTGAAATCCTTTGATTTTGCCTTTGAAATATGTTAGAACATCGGCAGAATCGTACTGGAAAATTGTCGGATTGTTTCTGAAATTTGCAAAAATGTGTTGGTTTAAATTTAGTCTCTGATTCTTGTATTTTTTTTTGGCCGAAATTTGGTATAGATCTGACTCTTTTTGTTGTTTTGCGTTTGTGTGGCAATCGGAGCATCAAGGGAACCATTGAACGTCGGCTATCGGACGGTGACTGGAGGAACCGAAGAGCCATCTGGGATTCGAACGGCCTACGCGTGCAGTGCACGCGCGAGTGGGGGCAGCGGACGGGAGCACGTGATACGTGTAGAGAGTTGGAGGATCTTTTTCGTTTCAATCTAGACCGTTGGATCCAAATTGGATCCAACGATGAGCGGCCAGCTGCGCATGAAGACAAAGAGAGTGTTAGGGTTTTCTTTTAGCCGGTTTGGGCTGAACCGGGTTAAGGAACTATAACCGGGCTAGGAGAAAAGAGCTCAAACGAGTTTAATGTGTGGGCTTCTGTGTAATGGGTTTGTAATATTTAATTATGTATGGGTTGTGTATTTATATGGACCGATAAACATTAATAAAAAGGACTTTATGGTTTTTTTTATTTATTGGTTATAAGTCTATTTATATTATTAATAATAACAATAATAATAATAATAAATAATAATATAAAAACCAAAAATAAATAAATAATAATAATAAAGTAATAATAAAATAATAATAATAAGCAACAGAGGCACGTGAAAACAGTAATGAAAATATAGATAAAATAAGATAATATTAATATTTTTTGAATTTCAAAGAAAATAATATATATATATATATAAACACAAAATTCGTATATTTATAATATTTATAACTTTTTGTTTTTAATAAAATTAAAGTAAAATCAGAATTAAAAGAGAACAAGTATTATATATTTTTTGCATTTTTATTAATAATTACAAATCCATTATTCGAATAAAAACGAAAATTAAGACTCGAGTTTAGACCTGGATAAGATTAGTGATTAGATTGCTATCTTGGATACAGCTTGGTGATGGACAGTTCATTTTCCGAGACTACGGCGGTTTCATTTCCGAACTGAGTTGATGTCGTTGCCTCGGAATTTAAGTCCCGCGACCGCTGCATCTCCGATTGAGTTTTGCTGTGCATGAAAATTGTTGGTTCTGAGGGAAGTGGGAGAGTGGCAGAGCAGCTAGTAAGCATTAGTTCAACCGAAGCCATATTTGGTCTCCGAGCTACATTTTCTTGAACACAAAGCAACCCAATGTGGATGCATCTCATCAGCTCGGTTCTCGGACCATCCCTCAAACTGGGGTCGACAAGATCGAATACTGTCCCAGCCTTCCAATTTCTCCAAGTCTGCAGTGTTTCAGTTCATGCAAATTAAGAACTCTGCGTTTCTTTAATGCATAGCATTCACAAGTTTTGGATACTTACAAAGCTTAGGAGATCTTCTAGACTGCTTTCATTATGAAAACCACTTCTCTTTTGACCACTTAAAAATCTCCAAAACCAGTACACCGAAGCTAAAAACATCGGATTTACTGGAAAACTGGCCTTGCATTGCGTATTCAGGTGCCATGTATCCGCTACGAGTCGATCAACATAAGAAAAATTAACAACACATTAATTTTCGAATCCGTCACGCCAAGTTTATGTTCCAGTACTTACTATGTTCCGACGACTCTACTAGTGGCACCTTGAGTTTGATCAGCAGCACATAATCTTGCCATGCCGAAATCTGCAATTTTAGGACTCAATTCTGCATCTAACAGTATGTTGCTAGGTTTGAGATCACGGTGAATAATCGTGAGTCGAGAATCATGATGAAGATATAGAAGTCCACGAGCAACGCCTCCGATGATTTTGAATCGGCTTTCCCAGTTCAAATAGGCCTTCTTAACCGGATCTATATCGCCATAAACGTACAAATCCGATTAATGAAACTATAGATTATATAACACTGTCATACACTAATATAAATCATCATATACCAAATAAGAATTTATCCGAACTTCCATTAGGCACAAACTCATAGATGAGAAGCCTTTCTTTTCTTTCAATGCAGAAACCTTGGAGCCTGACCAAATTCCTATGCTGAAGGTTGGCCATTAACCAAACCTCGTTTTCGAATTCTCGGTCTCCTTGTCCGGAATCTGTAGACAACCTTTTCACTGCTATTAATTTTCCACCAGCAAGTGTGCCCTGAGAAGATTTCAAAATGGAAACTCATATATCAAGTATATGCTAATTAATTGAAGTTCTGATCTGGTGCAGTCCCTCCCCCTTTTCACTTACCTTATAAACTGCACCAAATCCACCCTGTCCAAGCTTATTTGCATCGGAAAAGTTATCCGTTGCAGCTCTAACAGTGTCGAAATCATATTGTATGGACTCTTCAATTTTGATTCCATCCGCGACTTCGGTTGCTTCACTTTGAGCTATCATCTTCGGCTTCCTCAACCGGAAAACGATGAAGGTGCAGCTGGAAATGACAAGTAGAGCAACAGCAACAGATGAGATGGATATGATAATAGTACGTCGAGACGAATCACTCGCATTCCCTGCAGAATTTCATGTAGTGAGCTTTGGATCTCCCCATTTTCTTAAGCAAAAAGATAAAAAGAAACCCTTCAAAATGTACCTGTGGTTGTATTATTGTTTGAAGGCGGAGGAGACGGTGCAGGCGCCGGCACCAATGGTGTGTCTATATCGGCTGCAGTGAGATTATAGAAGCGTTCAATCTCGAACCTGAAATTACAACTAGGCGAATATACCCTGCCTCCTTGTTTTCTATCGCAGCATTGCGGGATAAATATAATGGCCTGAGTCAAGCAAGATCTGCAACTAATCGGTGTCAAATCGGGAGTGCATTGAACCAGCGCATACACGGTTTGGGAATCCATAACCCGTCGACTTCCCGTCGCAAACTTTCCGAGAGAAGTCCTCTCCGACGAAGCCGTATCGGTTAAGCTATCCATTAAAGAATCCAAAGCCTGATTAAAAGCATCTACGTTGGTCACGTTATTCATGTTCCACATGTAGAAGGAAGGGCCTCCTTCTCTGTTTTGTTCGACACCGAAGATGGACCGATCTGCATATCGGAACATGCAACTATCGTACCATATGATCGCCTCTCTTTGGTTCGGGCACCGAGTTCTGAGCTCGGTGTTCGCGTTGTTGATGCAGCCGAAGCAATCCCTCGGGTTCACGTCCCCTCTGCAGAGGGCAATCGCGTAGGCCGTGTTGGAGCCCTGGCCAGATGAGAAATTGTAGAATCCGTTTTCATTGGAAGTGTTGAGGACGAAAGATGAAAGCAGGCGGTTGAGGCTTCTCTCGTAAGTGCTGTTTCTGGTGAAGTTGCCGGTTGAGTCTAAACAAAAATGGTATAAAGGCTGTTGTTGAGCAGCGGCTAGAGTGAGAAAGAAGGTAATAATAGTTAAAGAAGAGGACACGAATAGGAACATCAGCCATGGAAGAACCATTGTCATGCCTGCTGATCTTCAAAGCTTATTTTAGAGGATTTTCCTGACTAAATTAATGATCATTTTCGTATTTAAATTTTATAAAATTTAATTTAAATTAATCGGTTAATAAATTAAATATAAAAAAATAAATAAAATTGATTGCCAATTACTCCGAGGTCTATAACAATTGAAAATTCGTTTGTTTTTTGTTAACTTTGACAAGTCCAAAAGTATTGGTAATTAATTCCAAAGTTGTAGCCAATAGTTTCGTTTCCTTTACCTTAAACTATACGTTATAATATTGTCTGTCCTTTTCTGCAATTGAAATGAAGACAGATATTTGAACGACTAAAATAGAGTAAACTCGATTGAAAAAGATATTAAAAATAGTCAACTTCTTAAGTAAGAACGAGGTTTGAATTATTAAATTACAAATAAAATTAATTATATTAGAATAATTATTTTTATAATATTCGATTTATAACTTTCTCATTTTTAGGATAAACTACGCAGTTTATCACCGCAAAAGAAAGATATTTACATCGCCAAAAATTTAAAATTTATAAAATATTCATTTCATTTTCATTTTGTTAATTCCATTAAAAACACGTGTCAATATACTGTGAAGACACGTGATTGGTTTTGCTTTGGGGTGAAAATTAACAGAAGTATCGCTCCTTCCGAAATCAATCTCCGATAATTAAAAAAAGATCTTGTTTCGTCGGTCGATTTGCTTATTTCTTTGTACTTTGGAAACTTGATATATTTGAGTATAATTATCATACGTCGAGTTTTTTAAACTTTACAATTGAATTAAAAAAATATATAAATATATCAGAAAAAATTACCTAAATCTATTGGAGTACAAATATGTATTGATAAAATATATATTAATTGTATTGGATTTATAGTTTTAAAAATTATTTAATGATAAAAAAATATTAATTATTTTATATTATCTAGTTAAGCTTTTAAAATATATTTTAATTTTTTCCCTCCTATTTATTTTAATTACTATATCATACCGCATTTTAGGTTTATTCTCAAATTAGTAGATAAATTAAAAATCTTCTTTTAATCATGTCCTTTCTATTCTCTATTAATAATTTTTAAAAAATTAAATTTTAAACATTAATTTTATTTTATTTTTTATATCTTAAACCTTACACCTTAAAAAATACATATTATCCTTAATTTTTTAAACCTTAAATCTTAAATTCTAAACTTTAAATTTAATTTAAAATAAAAATATAAATAAAGACATACGATTTATACTCAAATAAATATAACATTGTCCAGGCTAATTCACTGCTTATCGAGGGCTACAACGAATACGATTATTATGTTCCCGATTATGTCTGCTCGGGGTCACACGGTCGGGGTCCAGCTTCAGCCTTGTCCTAAATCATTTTAATTCCACACCACCACACATTTGGTACTTTAAAGCCCACACACAATATTTTCTATACATGTTCTACAGTTTAGTATTTTTGAATGTGTCATATTTTATATTCGATTATAGATATAACAAATATTATTTAATAAATATAATAAATATCAACGAAACACTTAATTGTAAAATATCTAAAATAATTTAATAGAAGTCGAACAACCATTATTTTTGTGGCTCTCAAGAGTTTTGACAATCCATTGAACCTGTCCTAGCTTTCATCCATGTTGGTGGCACTACTTTTATATGCAAATTAGGGATGTACAAATTCGGGTATTCGGGTATTCGAAGTATCGAATACTTGAAAATTAGGTAATTAATTTTTTGGTCTATGTCTCGATCTGAATTTTTCGAGTACCCGGTACTTCGGGTACCTGAATATCCAGGTACTCAAATTTGAACACTCATATACAAAAATCACTTTTACTTTTGAAAACCAAAAGTTCACTCGCCCCTGCATTGTTAAATGATTGAATAAAATTTAAATAAAAATTATTATCATCATAAAAATAATAATTTAGATTAAATTAATAATTATTTTATTCGAAAACTGAATTCATGATTTAATATGTTAATTTATTACATGATCTCAGTTGTCATTCCATGTACCACCCATTGTTTTGATCTATTAAAAACTATTTTTGATGTTTTATTCTGATATATTTGTTTTATTTTATATATTTGTTTTTATTATAACTGCTCCACTTTGATTAGTACTTTACTTGTGATGCTTACGTAGATTATAACGACAATGTCGGATAAGTGAACTGAATGTGGCATTGGCAATACCTGTCAACCTAGACATGATATATATAATATATAATATATAATACTTTCATATACATAAGTCTTTATATTTTATGGTTTAAGATTAAATATTTTAGGTTATAAGATAAAATTTAAAGTTTATGTTTAAAGTTTAAGGTATTTAGATTATAAATTTATATTTAAAATAAAAGATAATATAATTTTTATACAATATGTATATTAAAATATAACCCTATATATATTCGGTACATTTTACGAAATGACAATATCAAAGTTTGAATTTGATTTTCAATGTGTCAAAGATGTATCTTAAATATACTAATAGGATTGATCCAAGTGATAAATAATTTGATTTTGTTTAAACAAATCATAGATTCGAAATGTTATATATATAAAATATTCTTATTAAAATATTTATTTATAAAACTACGTATACATACGGATTCAATATAAATTAATCGGGGCACATAATTATTGCATTTGAGGCTCACTTACCCAAAAAGAGAAAAGAAAATGCATTGAACCTTGTTTAAACGGTATTGGAGGAGCGCATGTGCCTCTCATGTGGATGGAAATTAATTTATTCCTTTTTAACTGTCTAAAAAAGAAAATTATATAGTTGAAGAAATGTGTGTATTTTTTGGAAATAAACTTTAATAGGTTGAATGATAAAAATATTTTTATTTTATTATATATATTTAAATTTTAATATTCATATCGAGAGAAGGATTGTCACCGATTTAACTCAATCATTAGAAAAACAATGAAATATTGTGAGAAAAATCTTTTTAGTACATAACAATGACAAAATATTATTCATATAATAAAATATTTTACACACACCAATAGTAAGAAAAGCTTAACATAAATGAACATTGAACACCCAATTTCTCAACAAAATCAAAGCCAAAGCTCTCTAGTACTATTTTAAGTTGTTGCAATGGGAGCAGTGGTCTCCATGGCTTTCATGGCTTCAAATCTTGGTTCTTTGGCTTGGAATTTCAACCCAGCATACAGTTTCATGTAGTCTTCAAACACAAATTTGGGGTAGATTTGTTTCTTCTCTTCCTCCACCAGCTGCGGTGCCGGATAGATTACGGCGTCGCTTCCGGGATTGTAGAAGGAAGCTATCGACATCCGGGCGCTGTTGGTTTGGGCGATCACTCGGTGTTCTACACTCTTGTATTTGCCATTAGTGATCACCTGTTTGGTTTAAAAATTTAGAGTTTAAAGTTTACTGTTTTAGTTTATGTACTTTTATAATGTTTTTAATAGGTACCTCGAGTTGGTCTCCGAGATTGATAACAATGGAGTGGCGGAGTGGGGGAACATCGACCCACTTGCCGTCTTTAAGAAGCTGAAGGCCTCCGACCACCGGGTCTTGGAACAGCAAAATGATGCCACCGGCATCGGTGTGTGCTCGGAGTCCCTTGATTTTGTCCGGTGTCGGGCACGGCGGATAATTGCTAACTTTGGTGCCAAAGGTCGGACCCTTTGCCCCATAGAAAGCTGTTTTCAAGTAACCTTTCTCAAGTCCAAGATTCTCACACAACAAGTCCAACAGCTCCTCAGCTAACTTCTCCAATTTCACTGCAAATTCCTTCATCACCTCCCTGCGTTTATTTAAATTTGTAAGTGAAGGACTTCAAGGTTAACAAGTTTTACAAATTGGTCCCTGATTCCTGATCTATGTTACCTGTACTCATCGGTGAGATCCGGGATCTCAGTCATGTTCGATTCAGGGAGGTGGCGCAAGAAAAATGTGCTTTCCCAGTCCATATCGGTAACCTCGGCTTCGAGACCTTCGAGCGCCTTGCATGCCACGAGCTCCTTGAACCTCTGCTCCATGCATTTCTTGTAATGCTCTTTCGTTAACCTCTCGACGGTGTCGAGAAAATCATGTGGAATCCCATGGTTAAGCACCTGGAAAACCAGAACAAGAATCGAATAAATAAATCGAAATAAAACAGAGGAAAACAGAGTATATGCATCTGGCACCATAGCTAGAACCTCAAAAAAGCCCCAGTTTTCACATGCATCTTTGATTTGCTCCATTATTGCTGCTCTGTCTTCACCATTAAGCTTCTGTAAGTTGATCACAGGAAAAGTGGCCATTCTCTCTGGAAAATTTTCTTTTTGATGGCCTAAAAGATCACTCAAAGTCTTCACTCGTTTTACTTTGGGTGTTATGAGGAAAATGCTTAGACTTGTTTAATGCAATGTGGAAGAAAGGTGGAAGGGTATTTATAGAAGATTATAACCGATTGAATATTAAATCAATTGATATATAATCGATTTATCATTCATGATCTTAACTAAAAATTATTTATTTTATTATTTTTATGATATTTTTATCAAGTGAAGATTTATTTAATAAAAATATTTTTTAATTTATTTATGATAAATATAGATAAAAATTTGTTCGGTAAAAATGATAACGTAAAAAATTAATGAAATATAAAATTTTTATTAATTATAACATAAATGACGTGATAACGAAGACTCGAGATATGATTTTTTTCATAAATTGAAGTACATTTAAGCATAATTACTTCGATCAAGAGGCTGAGATTATCAACAATTTAAAAATCAAAATTAAACGAATAAAAGCACTTTATATAATCAGGGACAGAATTATGCATAGATAAAGAGATAATTTTCCTTTTAACTCTGATTTATTTTTTAAAAAAATTATTTATATATATTTTTAATATTTATATTTTATCTTTCAAACCCGAATATACCCCACTACAATAACTCTTTTCGAGCAATTTCACCATATAAAAATCAGAAAGACTTAAAAATCCATAAATGTTAGGCAAAACCTATTGCTAAAGTCGCTTTACCTTGTTGAAGTAGTTGTGTAATGCAACTTGAACATAATGATAAAAAAAATAAAGAATAATATTAAAAAAAAACTTTTAATATTTCATTTTATATTAAAATAATTCTTTTATAGATAAAAATAGTTTATCAACTAATAAAAATAATTTAAAATAGTTATTCATTCATACAAATATTATTTGGATATAATAATTAAAATATAATTTGATTACATGATATAAATATAATTAAAATATAATAGTATATATGAATGTATCATAATTTTATAATACAAAGTAATATTAATTATATCAAATATAATAACAATACTAATACATAAAAATACTACAAATACAGATCCTACTCTCTTAGTGGGATTGAACCCACTTTAAAATGAAGCTTTATGGCTCCCTTTTGGTACATGGAGGAAGCTACTAAGCTCTTTCACACACCATTCCGAAATCTTAGAGGTCCCTCAAATTTCTAAAAAACTAATTATTTTTGTTTTCTTTTAACATAATTAGTAAATAAATCCCATAATTTCGATGGTCTAATTATGATTTTAATCCCTCTAACTTCTGAAAATTAGTAAAATATTGATATGAAATTTATAATTAAATTCATCTTGATTGATAAAAAAGTTGGAGAGGTGTGAAGATCACTTCTCCCCAAAATTAGAAGAGAGAAGTATTTACTCATTATTCTGACTATTTATATTATTTTATAAAATAATTTTTAAAAAATAATCCCGATTATTTATAATA
This sequence comes from Abelmoschus esculentus, assembly GCA_035048815.1. Classification (NCBI taxonomy): domain Eukaryota; kingdom Viridiplantae; phylum Streptophyta; class Magnoliopsida; order Malvales; family Malvaceae; genus Abelmoschus; species Abelmoschus esculentus. The sequence continues at coordinate 9,495,109 of JAUCBN010000007.1, read as the reverse complement.
AATATTTTTTATGTTTTGATTTTAAGTTAGAAATGTGTAATACCCAAATTTCGTCCGGGTTCGAATATAAAATAAGACCTACGTAAATATTTAATTAGGTAGATAATATAAATAATAATAATAAATAATAATAGAAAATAATAAAAAAATAAAAGAAAATAATAAAAAAATAAAAGAAAATAAAGAAAAAGATAAAATAAGGATCAGTTTTTAGAGTGAGGGGCAGTTTTTCTTTGGTTAAAAACCGAAAGAATGGATTCGGGGATCTCTCCACAACATGGAACCGAATGCAATTAAAAAGGGGGATTTCCAGAGTCTTGGAGGATCCATAAAGGCATCTCTGCTGCAGTAACTTCAAAGGAGGCTATGGTGAGGGTAGAGTATCAATGGCCATCTTTCGGCAAAATGAATCCATGGCAAGGAGAGCATATACCCTTGACTTGAATTCTCGAGAGTCCACTGCCACAAGGGCAAGAACATGCTGGTGAATGACAGAATTCAGAACTTGAATGCTCTCTAATATTATTTGGAGGAAAATAGAAGAGTATCCTGGTACACTACCTGCCGAAACATCATACGCCGAGTTCCAACACAGGTTCTTAGAGATCGGTTCGGGAAGAGGTTGGGGCGATACTGCCGAACGAGTTCTTGAGATGATTCAACTCCTTCTGGATCTTTTCTAAGCATTTGATCCTTGCACCATTGAGAAATTCTTTGGTTGTGTATCTCTTGGATCAAGTCCAAGTTTTAGAAAATGAGATGCTCCTCCGTATCAAGCAGCAAAGGCTCAGCATCACCCCTCCAATATATTAACAACAACATATCACATAATGAAAGACATGAAAAACAATCAGAACTAAGACGAGGGCAACATGGTCTTGGTTTCTCGCTGGACTGATGCCATCAAATTTAGAGAGCAACTTACAAAGTGGACCAATTAAGCTTTGCATCGGCTATGGACCTGCATCCGTGGAGCTTCTGGTTGTTAAGGACAATGTTGATTTCCATTGTATGTGGTAACCATTCACACTTTACCAATTTCACAGAAGATATTGGATTTAGTCCTTTGTTTTCTATTATTTTTTTATTATTTTATTTATTTGTTTAATTTATTAATATGTATGTTTTAAATTCATATAGTATACTTATTAGGAAATACTTAATTTCACATAGTTAATTAATTAGAGCTTTTTTAGGATTAGTCATTTTAATTAAATAATTAATTAAATAGGAAAGATAATTTAGTAATGATGGCATTTTAATCATATATCTCGGATACACTAAACGGTCGGTGTTTTGATTAAATGGAGCCTCGTAAGTTAGAACTTAAAATAAACCAGATAATAAACCGATCATGCATTTAAAACCTTTTGGGGCAGAACTTATATTTCTTTAAATAGATGTCTTATTCAAATTCGTATTTAAAAGAAATATATTTTCTTATCCAAAAGGATATTCTCATTCGAACGATATTTATTTGCCAATGATGGATTAAATTAATATTATTATTCGAAATATCAAAATGCCACGCGTAATTAATAAGGTACCGATTTCGGGTGCTCGTAAGGGTCGTCTTTATACGTAACCAACTCCCGAACCCAAATGTTTTTAAATGAATCTCTGGTTTGTTTTATGGTGTCTGGCCTACCAAAGTGGCCGGTGGCGACTTTAAATCATTTTGAATTAAATGTTTTAACACGACTTCGATCTTCAATATTTTTTTCTTTCATTTTCTAAAATTTAATCAATATGCGTTTTTTTAAATAAAATATGGTTTTCATAATTAACAATTAAAACCGGCAAAAATTTGATTTTTCAAAATTAATTTGCTAGGCTATTTTTTATACTTTTCGGTTTTAAAATGGTCGCGATAAAATGTTATATTTTTCATAAAAAATAACTTGAAATTTAAAAAGTAGAGTTTAAGTGTTGAATGCTTTGCTAAGATATATTATACTCTAAAAAAAGGCATGAGTTTAAATTTTAGAGACGATATTTTTAGGATAGCCTCGCATCTCAATCATGAACAGTATGATGGATATACATATTATCAAAAAAATAATTAAATTTATTGAAAATAAAATATTATCCCAATTGAAATTATTTTGTTTGTATTATCATAATTCGAATACTTAATTATACTTAAGAATCTAACTACGCATCTCAAGATATAAAAACTACGTCAATCGTACTAAGATTCAATCGGCATGACTTTAATATTTCAATTAGGTTGGGTTTTAGGGGCAATTCTACGGGGTAACAAACCTATAAAATTTCGAGTCCAACTATGCATAGTCTATTTTAAAATGAGATAACATAAGTATTTTTAGTTACTTGACCGATTAGTGAACCTGAATGATGAGTTCAATTTTGATCAGGCTTCTCATTAGTCTGCAATGGAAGAACTTTTGATTTGAACACGTAGCTTTGAGCCTTTGAGTTCCAAATCAGAATTGCTTTCTGTGCCAAGAAAAAGGTGATGATGATGGGTAGATAAAGCTGCAATATTCCCTCTTGAGTGTAGTTTTCCTAGAAAAACCCATGGGAAAGCAATAGGGTTCACAAACTTGGTTTGAAACAAATGAACCCTTTTTACTACAGTCACCGGAAGTACTGTTTTTTAGCTAAAACCCTACTCCAACAATACTCATTTATCATCCGGCGAAACGACTTTCACACACACGGATTATACAACGACAGACGAGAGATTTTATGTTAGAGAAAATCTGATTATATGCAGGATCTTACTTAGTCTAAAACAGATGATTAACTAAGGGAAATCTGTGAAGACAGGAAACATGCAAGATGTTTGAATCTAAAAGAAAACATGAACCTTTCTTCTTCACCTGCTATAACATGAATTCTTTGAATGTTTTGATTGGAGCTTCTGGTTTTTTTAGTGCCATCATCGCTTGTTGTGTAATGGGTTTGAGCCTGTCGGGACTCTTCGTTTCTCCTCCAAGTGCTTGGCACGGTCTGACTCTGACCCTGGATTCAAAACCTGGTGAAGTCGGGTAGCTTGTTTGCTTGTTTTGGGTGAAGGGTTTCTCCGATTTGGTGCTGCTAGGCCTAGAATCCTGGGAGTAGAGAGGAGGAGAATGAGAAAAAGTATGGAGCAAAGTTGAAAGCGGTTCATATTTTCTTTGAAATTTGACACTGAAGAGATCATTGAAAGGCAGTCATCACACAAGCCAGCTTTTGTTTTGTCATTACATATACGGTAACAAGGATCATGGAAAGAATGATATTGTTATTTTTAAATGATTCGAATTTAAATATTATAATTTATACCATTATATTCGGTTTTAAAAGATTAAAATAAATAACATATATTATCATGATATTAAGTACTCCTAAAATTTCCTTTCAAGCTTAGGTTATGGACTCGAGCCTTTGAAAGATTAAAATATTCTTAAAATTAGTCATTTCGAGTTCAATACACTTAATTTGAACTAAATATTTGATAACCAGATAATGATCAATGATTTGATCGATGAAATTATTTATCTTAGTAACACTCGTATTAAACTATCATGATAAAGATATCTTATTATTTCGGTTGCGTTACTGAACCAAAACTTGATTAATCTTTATACTTGCTAAATTAATATCATTAAGTTATATTTTTTAAGTTTTATACGTTTCCTGAATTGTTAGATAAAAAAAATAAATAACAAAATATAAAATATAAAAAATTATCACTTAAAAAATAAAAAGATTATCTTAGTCATCTATTTTCTTATCCAATGATCAAAATATTATGTAAAAATTAAAAAAAGAATATACTATATAAATAAATTTTACGTTTCGCATAAATGAATCTTAACTCATATTTATACGAACAAACTAACATTATGTTAGTATTCATAAATAATCAAACATTAATATTATTATGACATAAAGATGGACGAAAATCTAAATAAATGCAACAAATTTTAATTTTAAATTAAAATTTTATTTATAAAATCCATGAAAATCGTCTATTAAACGAACAGTATAGAAGGCCCAACAAATCAAGCCCTAGCCTCCATTCTTAAAAATCCTTCTCTTGAAGATTTCTTTAAAATCAACAGCTTCAGAAGCCTCAAAGCCGCACGCGAAAGTCGAAATCCTCTTCCACTGCAAGCATGGTAACATCTACAGCTATATTCATTTCACGTTATTTATTCTTCTTTTTCAGTCTCTGTTGTTGTTGTTGTTGTTGTTGTTGTTATATTCAATCAGTAAAATCTGAAACGCGCTGTTGTTATTTCCCCGTTTTGTGTGTTTTTAGGTTCTTCAGAACGATGTTGATTTGTTGAATCCGCCCGTCGATCTTGAGAAGAAGAAGCACAAGCTCAAGCGTCTCGTTCAATCTCCCAATTCATTCTTCATGGTATTCAATTTTAAGTACGTTTTCTTTTGCTTTCGTATCGTGATTCTGTTGCAGTTGTTTGATTAATATGTTGTTGTTTTCGTTTTTGTTTTGGACGATCTCGATTCTCAAAGGATGTTAAATGCCAAGGCTGCTTCAACATGTAAGTTTACAATTGGTTCTAGAATTACGATTTTTAATTATTTATTTCGGATTTCAATTAGGAGTTGCAAAATCGGATTAGGAATATATCTTAAGGATTTGGAAATTAAAGAGAGAACCGGTGAAAATTCTTTTGAACCAGGGAAAACGAGGTTTAAGCATTGAGATTTGAACCTTTAACCACGATCGTGAGTTGCGAAATGTATCTAGTATTTATTTAATTTTATTTGATCAAACAATCACGCACAATTGATTCAACCAGTTGAGCCGATAACTTTGTTTTCCATTTCATGTTTTTAAACATCATGTGTATATAAAGTTGTGCAAAATGAACAATGCAAATAGCAATGATTGCAATATACATCGGAAACACATTTACGATCATAATTTAAATATCGAAAAGTTTCTCAGTTCTTACTGGTTCATGATTGTCTTTGTATTTATTTGGCAGAACAACTGTGTTTAGCCACTCCCAAACAGTGGTGGTGTGCGGGAATTGCCAGACGGTTTTATGCCAGCCTACCGGTGGTAAAGCTAGACTCACCGAAGGTTGCTCTTTCAGGAAAAAGGGTGACTAATTCTCGTGTCGGAGATCGGAAGATGAGTTTTCTTTTGTATGTTTCTTCCGGTGTTTTACATTTTGATGTGTTAAATTGGTCTTTGAATTAGTAGCAATGCCTTGGGGGTTAGAAAAAAAGACCATATCGGTTTTTAATGAATGCATATGAGTTACTCTCTTTGTCTGCTTTGGGTAGAATTTTCCTTTATTTCTTTCCTAAATTTACTTCTAATAAAGATAATTAGAGAATACTAAGAACATGTTTTGTATTTTAGATACAAAACGGTGTATCTGGTTTTCTTAGTGATTGTGAAGGTCACCGGCAAAGCTCTCCCTTCAGCCCTTTCACGGCCGTTGAAATGCAGAATAACCGGGGTGCCGTCGGCAGATCCAACGACCAACATTGTCTCAAGAGATAAATCTGTCGAGAATTGGAAATGTTATTATGGATGAAATATACACCAAGTCATTTAATTATTAGTTTAATAATAAATATATTATTTTTAAAATTGTTATTTAATTAAAATATTATTACAAACAAATTATTTTGTCGGTTAATTTGATATTATATAATAATAATAATTTTATTCTCTCCACTTATATATTTAATCAATTTAATTTTATTTGAAATAATTTATTAAAATTTAATTCATTTAATTTTTTACAGCTAAACGAGTTAATTAAATTGAAATTTAACTGATAAATACATTCTAGTAGCAATAAATTACTGATAAAAACTATATTAATAATTTTTAAATATAAAATTAAATTTATATATTTAAATTAAGATTAAATTAATAAAATATATAAATTAAAAAAAATAAATTGATATTAGATTAACACGTAACCATCTTTTATATCTATAAAAATCGTTTGTACAGTTTTTGAATTAATAATTGAATTATAATTAAAAAAAAACATCTCGTTTGTAAGATGTAATCAAACTCAGTAATTAACTAGGTTGTATTTTTATTTATTTATTTTATTTAAATCTGAATACTTTTGGTAATTTGAGTCTCCAGTTTGAGCTAAATCCAGCCAATACACTGCCACCAGTGTACCGATCGACCCTTACCTTATCGCATGATCGTTCTCTCTCCCAAATCTTCATCTTCCTCCCGCTAGAAAACAAAACATTATTACCTCCAAAATCTGAATTTCCCCCATTTTTGCTGAGCAAACCCATAACAAATTCGCAATGCCACCGTCTACAGCCACCCTCTCTTCTTCCCCATCTCTCTTCCCACTCTCTTCTTTCCCCTCTTCCAATAAACTCCAGATAGGCTTCTGCACCACACCCACCAGACTCACCAATTTCACTTCCCTCTCCAAAACCAAACCCCCACTCCGCAAGATCACGCCGCTCTCCGCCGTCTCCATCGAGAAAGAAACCGTCATCTCCGAGCGCCCCAACACTTTTCTCCGCGAAGCCGACGGCCAGGATGACGGTTCCGTCAGGTCTCGCTTCCAGCGCATGATTTTGGAGGTTCAGGACAGTGTCTGCGCCGCACTCGAGGCTGTTGACGGATCCGGGAAGTTCAAGGAAGACGCTTGGACTAGGCCAGGAGGCGGTGGGGGAATTAGTAGAGTGTTGCAGGACGGTGCGGTTTTCGAAAAGGCTGGTGTTAATATCTCTGTTGTTTACGGAGTTATGCCCCCTGAAGCTTATCGAGCTGCCAAGGCTTCTGCCACCGATCAGAAGCCCGGCCCCGTTCCCTTTTTCGCCGCCGGTGTCAGCTCGGTAATTCACAACGCTTAACTTTTTTTTTCTTGAATTTTGTCCAATTCCATTGAAACAGGAGAATTCTGATAGTACGATGACTTTGAGTTTATTCTTTTGTTCTCGCAGGTTTTGCATCCCAAGAACCCATTTGCTCCAACATTGCACTTTAACTATAGATATTTTGAAACTGATGCTCCTAAAGGTACTTAATTTGTCTTTGTTAGGTTGAACCCTGCATGCCGAAATGGTAGTTTAAAAATACATGAATAGATTGGTCACCCCATATTAGACCTCTGCCAACCCTATCTGGATTAGTCGGCCTAAAAAGGGACATGAATATATTTCTTTTCATTGGCAAATGGCAATTCAGCACCAATGAATGCTTTGTAGTTTGCTTTCATACTTGTTCTTCGTAAACACACAAAAAAGGATAGCTTCTTGATGAAAGTTTTCATTTTGCCTTATTTCCTTAGTTGCTTTCACTATACTTTGTCATTATCCATTGCATTAGCGGTTTTGGTGCATTTGACTCTTCATTCTTCTTAAAGTACTATTGTCCAATATCCACGCCCGACACTTATCTGGACATGAACCCAAAGACCTTCCACGTATATGGAAAACTTTGAAAGAACTGAAAATACTTGCGCCGCGGACATATTTGAGTCTTGGCACTCACATTTGAGTTTGAATAACGTAGGTTTAGTTTTGTGATTTGTCTTGAAAATATGCAGATGCTCCTGGAGCACCTAGGCAATGGTGGTTTGGCGGTGGAACTGATTTGACCCCAGCTTACATCTTTGAGGAGGATGTCAAGCACTTCCACTCAGTAAGTTGAATTTCTGTTTCCTTTTTTCTACTCCTAGTGTGATTAAAAGACTAAGGAGCATAAGCAGTTAGACAAACTAATTGGTGGTTAACATTTGAGAAAGTAAAATACCTATCTTACGAAGAGAAATTTGTAGAAATTCATGTATATGAACATATACCTATCTAAATATTATTTACAGATTTAATGGAAAGCACATGGCTGAAATCCTTTAAGTGCAGTAACATTTGTTCCTTTTTATGTGTTAGCATGCTTAGGTAGATCAGTTAGAGACTAACGTTTCTACTATCATTGCATTTCACTTGCCAGCAGCCAGCCTTAAAAAATAACTGCAAAATGTGTATTCCTATAGCAGTATGCGTATCTAGAGATCATTAATTCTAGCTTGGTAGAATATCATTTGAACAATGAAATATTTTCCTGAATGTTATTTTGCTAACATTGGCCTTCTTTTTCAGATGCAAAAGAAGGCCTGTGACAAATTTGATCCATCCTTTTATCCTCGTTTCAAAAAATGGTGTGATGACTATTTTTATATTAAGGTATGACATTCCCAGATTTTTTCAGTGTCTACTTGATTAATATATACTTTCCGAGTTTCAGAATTGTGTTTGAATTAACAATAATGACACTATTGCCGCTCAATGAGTTGATCCGTGATTGTCATTTTTCTTTTCTGGTCGATGTTGGGATTGTAAACAAAGTCCGAAGAGAGTTGGAAGATAACTGTATGTATAGCATTTGAATTAACAAAAATGGGGGTATTATGGTTAATGCCCCCCTTCTGAAATAGAAATGGAGGATGACGATGAAACAGACATCTACATTAAGATGAAGTGGGTCTAATCTGAGTTGGAAGCTTGGTGGTTTTTAATAGCATCCGTACATTATTTGCTGAATGGTGATCATATATGTTCTAAATTATTCCTTTATATATAATCTTTTTCTTTAGTTTACTTTTCTCATAATTCTTTCTTCCATTTAATTATGAACTGAATTACTAAACTTCATTGTTCACTTTTAATGCCGTATGCAGCATCGAGGTGAAAGAAGAGGGCTCGGGGGAATATTTTTTGATGATCTAAATGACTATGATCAAGAGTTGCTTCTTTCATTTGCCACTGGTAACTCCTTAAGACTTGGATTAATCTTCGAGTGTTCCCATCTACAACTAGCAATACCAGTGGACTTCAGTTTCTTTAACATGCCAATTTACTATCATTTGCAGAATGTGCAAATTCTGTGGTTCCTGCATACATACCAATCATAGAGAAAAGAAAGGATACCCTATTTAATGAAGGTCAAAAGGCATGGCAACAGTTGCGAAGGGGCCGTTATGTAGAATTCAACTTGGTATTGAATTGACCCATAACTAAACTAGAGAGATCGGAAATCTTAAATTTCACTAACAAAAGACCTTTAATGCTATTTCATTTGTTAATGAAAGGTCTACGATCGAGGTACAACATTTGGACTGAAGACCGGAGGTCGAATTGAAAGTATTCTTGTTTCTCTCCCTTTATCTGCTCGATGGGAATATGATCATGTAAGCCTTCTTCCTCTCTTCCAAGTGAAAATTCTAACCTATTTTTTGTCAATATTCACTGTGATACCAAGAAGCTGTGATTGATCATGAATGGTCTATTTCTTTGTTCGACTTACAGAAACCAGAAGAGGGAAGTGAAGAGTGGAAATTGTTAGATGCCTGCATCAACCCTAAAGAATGGATCTAACACTTTTGGTTGAGTTTCTTCCTACCCTTTTGAAGTTTCCCATTCGTTCCAGTGTCTTTCAGATGCTTGTGTTTACCTGCAGGTGAATTAAGTTAGTTCCATGGTTTTGTCGTATTAAGTTGATAAGAGACTCGTTGTAAATCATGTGAATGTTGTAAGATACTTGAGATGCATTGCTTAGAGTTAAGAGGCCCAACAATTGCTAATAAAATTAACTGTTAACATGTTTGTGTTATTCAAGTGGAGATTTCTTGATGTGAATAATGTGTTGAAAGGAAGAGTTTGCCCCTGCAACTGCAGCTCCCTGCTGCATTTTCTTTTCCCTTCATTGTAATTAACAGTCTGGATGATAAATATGACTGAGTCGACGAAGGTGGGTTATCTGGGGGATAAATATAGCCCCTTCATGTATCCAAGTTCCTTGGTAAGCTTGTTTGGTGCATTTTTTTGACTAAATAACATGATGAATGCAGGTGTATTTCAGCTTAATCTACTTTTACAATGTTAAATAAAATCTGGTATTCTTACCTGCAACTCGAATACTGAATGCTAAATTCATTTCGTGCTTCGCTTAATTCCATGGCGTATGCAAATTTGTTAGCAGATAAAATCTTGAATTAAGCCGAGGCTCTGCTGAAAGTCATAAATGCATCTAGAAGACGTTTCAGACATCAGAGTTCTATCATGACTCGAGCAGCTTAATTATCCTAATTTTATAGGCAAATGGAAAATCCTAGAGGTGTACTTTTGGTAGTCATATAGGGACCTGATTTGATGCTACTGCTAAGGCAAACAAGTGTCCCGTCCGTTATGCTTCTGCCTATACCAATGTGCACTAGGCCGCCTCATATGTCCATTACATTCACTAAACTTGAGAGATTTTAACAAGAGTGTCAATGTCTTCCCGGTCGGCAAAGCTGGCACCATCACTCATCAGTAGGGTGTAAATGAGCAGAGTTCAACTCGGCTCCTTAAAATCTAAGTTGAGTTTGTACTCTTTCAACTCGAAATGAATCAAATATTAATTGTAGGGTTTAATGACTTAGTTTATGAAAACACTAATAATACTTGCATCACAAACTATGAAGTCATGGATTTGAATCAAATCAACCAATTATGGGAGAGAAAAACAATGAAAGAAAAAGAGTAGATAAATAGCAAGTGATTAATTAAATGCTCAAAATCTGCCTCACAAATGTAATACCAAAGTTCACTAAAGCTGTTTTAAACCCTTTGACAATATGAAAATAAAAAAGTAATTCTTTGGAAAAGCTAAAAAGAGGAACATAACACTCGGAAAACAACCTTACTTCTTGTCTTCTTTCTCAGCCTCGGCAGCCTTCTTCAATCTGGCACCAATATGGCGCTCATTCATTCGTTCCACCCGAAGCTTGTTGTAGGCCTTGAAAGACTTCATCTCCTCGGTGACCTTCACCAGCTCAACAGAAGGCTTCTCACGAGAAATAGGCATGAATGATCCCTGGACTTGGGTTGCAGTTGCAAGCTCCTCAGCAGTAGAATCACCAGCCTGCACAAACACAGAGAAACAACATAATAAAACACCAAAAAAAGATAAATATTCAACAATGCAAAAAGACCTACACAAGGTTTACCTTAAACTTGCGAGCACGTCTCGGGAAGACAACAAGCTTAGCCTTGTAAGTCTTAAGCCTCTGAACATTGGCTTGAAGACCTTCAAGAGATCGGTTCTTACGACGGTGATCAACTGCGATACCAATGGTAGGCGCTAATTTCTTTGAAATACCAGCAGCCTGATAAGAGAAGCAGGTTACAACAGCACAAACAATATCAACATCAGGGATCCATCTTATCTAAACATAAGACCTATACATATATCCATTTACAACCTAATAAAAACACCATCAAGATTCATTGTTCTTGCTGTAAAACTATAAACGTGGTTGTCAAAAAAGGTGCTAATAATATCTAAACTAGATAAAAAAAAAGAGAAAACCCTAAATCTATATAAGATTAAATTGAAAAACCTAAAACCAGAGAAAACAAAGGAGCATACTTTAAGCTCTTCAAGAGTGAAACCCCTTCCGGCTCTCAACTTCATGTTGTACTTCAAAGTCTGGCCATGGACAATCGGACGTAGAGGTCCAGCAGTTGGCCTCGGGAAGATCTTCACGGCCTTCTTTTGCCTTGCTGCAGATACGAAAACCACAATTACAAATCAACTTCTTTCCATTCAAAACACGTTACAATGAGTTCACAAAAACGTAAAAATTAAAAACCCAGATTAGATTCAGCTCACCGGTTCTTCTTCTAGCCTTCCTTGCAGGCTGATTGAACCAAGTTTTCACATAGTTCTGCCAATGCTTCTTAAAATGGCCATTTGGTATAACATTGTTATGCTTAACCATGACTTACCTGTGATTTAATATGAGAAAAAACAAATTGTTAAATGATAATAACATGGAAAATACATCAGATTCAGAAGAAAAACGAAAGGGAGAACCTTTGGCTGTGTTGCTGACCGGAGAAAGAAATGGAGGAGAGCGGCGCAATAGAAAATTTAAGGTCTCAGCCACTTTATTAGGGTTTCTCCAGATACTGGTTGTGGATTAGCCTCTTTATTAACTGGGCTTATCAGAAATTGAAGCCCAAACCAGATGAGCTAAAAAAAATACTTAATTGAAGTTTACGCAAATTTGTTAAAATTAAGGTTAAATAATTAATTTAAGAGTTTAAGTTAAAGCATTTAAAATATATGATTTATGGTTAGAGTTTAGGATTTATGATTTATAGTTTTAGGTTTATTAATTAGATTTTAGATTTTAAGAAGTATTGTATAAGATATTTTACGTTTTAAAAGTTTATTAAAAGTTTCAAATCTTCAAATTATGTATGCTGTGAATCTTAAATTTAATATTATAATTTAGGTAATTTTATGGACTATATTTTTAAATTTCATTTTTTTAAAAACATGAATAATAAAATTAAATTATATTATTAGAGTTGGTCTAAGTGATAACTAGTTTTATATCATTTAAACATATATTAAATTTGAGTCATCCTATATACAAAAATTTATCGTAAGAAATTTTATAGACTAATCATTTATATTCTTAAATCTTTTATACCTTAATTAAAAAAAAACTAAAATATATGTTTTATTTACTTAAAACTATATTTCGACAATAACATTAAATATTCTTATTTAAATTAAATAATCTAAAAATATTTTATAAAATCCTTTTTAAAAGTATTCTCGTAATATTTTCTAAAATTAATATTAAATTGACCCAAAATCCAAACCGAGAAGAGATTTGTTTTTCCGTGACTGATTATTATTATTTTTTAACTCGAAATTCTTGAGAAAACAGAATTTTAGATACACAGAAACAGATTAAAAATAGTATTTTAATCGGACGGCTGCCATGCGGAGGCTTTCTAATAGAGGTGGAGCTAGAAAATTATCTAAGGGGTGTATTTTTTAGATTTATATTTAATTGATATCCATTATTTATAAATTAGTGTTATTTATTTATTTTTTAAAAAAAATTATATATTATAAATCATATGAAAAGAGATGGACTAAAAAAATTTGGCACCCTTTACAAAAGGTGGCTCAGCCCATGCTCTCCGGGGGACGGAAATCGAATGGTAACCCTAACAAGGCAGCGAAATCGGCGAGTCTTTTACCGGTCAATTCTATTGGAAACCTTGCATGATGTCGAGATCGATGACGTGGGCACAATCCTCACCGCTCAATGCTTGAAAGAAGGCTTTATTGGCTGTGATATGAGAGAATTTGACCAAAGGACTTATCGAATTGTAAGACTGGAGAGCATGAAAGAACTTTTGGGACTGAGTCAAGGTAAGCGAATAGTTAAATAAAAAGTTTAGCATCAAAACAGAAATGATAATACAAAAATGGCAGAACAAGGACTCGGTTCCCAACTTTCCATATCGATATACAGTTCTACAGCTAAATAAAAAGTATAAAGGCACGCAGATGATTAGATAAGTGCAATCCATATAACGATAAAAGTCGAGAATCAATATATATGTCATCAAATCAGATTCAGATCTATTCTCAAAATTCAAATTGGTCAAGATATCATAAAGATATTGAACAAAACACTCAGAACCTAAGCTTGGTAAAGAACCACCTGTTTTTTCCGGTCTTGAACCTCTCTTCGAACCTCGCTTTAGTAGCCTTACAAGCGGCAACTTTCTTGTCCTTCGTCTGGAGCGCATCGACGGAGACTGCGTCTTTCAAGTCAACGTCGAGGGTGTAGCGGGTGGGCATCAGATGCTGGTAATTCACGAGCTTGACGAAGCATTTGACGCGCGATTTCTTGGCCGTTTTCTTGGCGGAGTCCTTACGGATGACCTTGCTCGGATACTTTTTTATCCCCGCCACCAAACAGTGGCCGTAGGGGCGATCGCGTGTGCCTTCGTCGAAGGACTTTACGATCACGGCTTTGCGGCCGGCGTATCGGCCTTGGAGGACGATGACTGCCTTGTTAGGCTTTAAAAACTTCACCATGGCAACGGCAGCTTCTGATTATCAACTCTCGCGCGCAGACCTAACTCGAGAAACGGAAAATTAATTGGAAATGAAGCATATATAGTACTATGAGCTAAGTGAAACCCTAGCACATTTTGTTTTATGGGCCTGGGCCTTAATTAAGTAGTCACAGACACCATACTTCATTATATTTGGTTGGGTTACTAAGAACTATTGAACTTTATATACGCCTTCGAATCTTTAAATCAAATATTATTATACATACAAAAATTATGGTTATTTTTAATAATATATCCTACCTAATGTATAAAAAAATTATTAGTGTCGTAACAATGTAACACATTACACATAAATATTAAAATTAGGTATCAACAGTTATATTTACCCTTTATAAAGATTATTCTAGTAACTTTTTTAATTCATTAACCGACTAATTCGAATTATGTATCATAAAAATTTAGATAATACTTTCGAATCAATTTGTTTCATTCATAAAGTATCCTTGACCGACTAATCCGTATCGCATCATGCGGATCGTAATTTTGTGATTACAAAACTTTCATATTACATGAACATTATAATCACCAAAGAGTGACTAACAAGGAAACCATTGCAGCAATTGATGTTAAGATGGAAAAAAGGTGTTGGTGTGCTGAATTTGGTAGAAAAGGGTAGGTATCAGGTGGAGGTAACATGCATTCATCGCCATTGAAATACACTTTCCTCGGAAACGCCCATCCTTGCTTGAAAGTGAAGGTATCTCTATCTTTTCGAAGAAGCATCTCAGACTGAACGTTTCCGAGTGGCCCGGCTTCCATCAATAGGTCATTGTAGAACTTCATGCCATAGAACATCCCTGTGTCGTCTGCATACACGTAACCGATTAACATGGTTAAGTAGTATCGGATAATGTATCGAGGAAAAAATAACTTGTTCGAGTACTCACTGATCGATTCATAGGGGACGAGAGGCTTGTAATCAAAGCTGAAAACTTGTGTTACGTTGTTAAGATTGGGGTGCTGGACGACGAGGCTCCATACCGTGTAGTTCATCCGGTAGTTGAAGTTGGTGATCGCGACCTTAACACGCCAATAGTCCTTGTAGTTGAGTTTTACATGCCAATGTACCCGAACCGGGCACATATGGTGCGTGCATTGAAGCAATGGGGCATTATCTTTCCGTGGAGTGTTTAGTCCTTTCATTTTAAGAACCTTGGAACCTTCCCTGCATCATGATCGGTTGTCGTAAGGTTTCGATTCAATCAAGTTTAAGGTATTAGGAATGGAGGCTTACTTGACACAGTTGTTTTTGTTTTGGCATCCACAAGAACAAGTTGGGCAAGGAGTGATGGTTTCGTTGTAGAAAGACGAGAACGAAACACAGCAATTCGGGTTTTTTCGAGCTAGAAACTGTGAATAAGTGCAGGTTACATTCCATGTCACTGCATATATGTACAACATAAGACATGATTAGTCATTGCAAATTAGGATCATAATCATGTGTTCTGAAAGAAACGAACTTACTTAGTGCTTGAGTTTTTCGACGGCGATCAGGGGTGAGAAAAGTAGTGGAAGGGACAACCTTTGCCGGACCACATGTGTATCCTGGTCCGGGACCAAGTAACGTAAAGTTCTTGGGAAGTTTGACAGTCTTGTTCGTAGTGCCAGCCAATCCGACACTGACTTGGAAAGCGGAGACGGCAGCTTGAGGGTCTTGACCCCATGCCGGAAGCACACCACCTTTGCAACAATTGGTGAATTGTTGATTGTAAGGAACACCGGGCAGCAGGTCGACAACCGTTGGGGTCTTCTTGCAGCAATGAGGCACATTTCCTTTGAACTTGGAGCAATCGCCTTGCTCGGTCGTTTGAGCCCCATTCATCGACCATATCACTTCTTTCTTAGCCCATGTCCACCCCAAGGTCCAACCGGGACTCATGATGTGCCGATACATTTGGAAATTGTTCATCGTCACGACAGCCTACATGGGAAAATGTTCTGTTATCACCAACCGCAACATCAAACATCATCAACTTACATTACATCGATGATCGAATTAACACTTACAACATAGCCATCCGCCGTCCAAGACACGATATCCCATTTGATCGTTATGTTCCCATTCGGATCCAAGGGATCATATGCATCTACAATCACAAATGCAGGCCCATTAAACAAACAGAAATGAACCAACCAGAGGAAACAAAAAAAAACATCATGTTCACCTGTATGGAAGAATAGCACAAAAAGGAGCAAAGCCGAGACAACGAATCTCATGATCGATTTATCAAAACTCGGGTTTCGACAGTTGCTGAATGAAACTGCAATGGCTAACTATAAGTAAGAACAAATATATGTGCTCTGTTGCATGAGTGTTAAGGAAGATAAATACTCAATTTGCCACATTTTTGAAGGAGGATGGCTTACCAACTGGTTGTTAAGTACTTGTGTGTGTATATATATTCTGAGCTTTCCATATCTTAAAGCAACTGCCAAGGTCCAAGACTAAGCAGCAGAAGACTAGTGAATTGTCTGAACACAACATCTCAACTCGTTGAGACTGACTTTGCCAGGTTTTGTCTAACAACATTGAAGTTATTTTATTTCATGAAGCTAGGTAAATTAGTTGTATAGGAAAGAAATCGAGTTCGAATTTAATATACGAATCAAAATGAAAATAGAAGGTAAAACTGTTGGAAGAATGGTATGGTAATGAACATTTTGGAGATTAAATTTATGTGGGTTCCATTAGTCAATTTAATTGGAACTAAGTGGATGATTAATCTACTATAAGAGTAGATGGAATTAGATATTTACAAGATCAAAAAATGTTCAATGGGTGAATGAGAAATTGTTGCTCAATGTGACACCCATGATGTTGGAAAAATAAAATAAAAAATATGAAAAGTAGAATGTCCCACATTTGTTGGGAATATTGATTTGGAAAGCTTTATATATAAAAGCTCTTCATACTATCATTGGAAATAAGCCTGGGTGTGCCTAGCCAGGCTAAGTATTGATTGCTTATTATGAAAGTCAAAAGATGGGCCTTGGGATTCTAAAATGACAGATTTTTTTTCTACTTTTCTGACTTTATTTATTTTTTTTTCAACAGATATTATAGAATTAAACCACCTTTTATGGAGTTGCAGACCCTTCAGCTGGTTGTAACCTCCAATTTATTTGGATTAATTCTCTGTTAAATGCCATTTTGAATTCAGGGAGTTATAACTCTCCAAGGAATTGTAATTACAGATTAATTCTGTAATTAAACTTGTCCCCTGCATGAACACTATAAAAGGAGCTCTCTTGCTCCTATCTCTACACACTGAAAAACAAAAAACATCCTCTATCCAAAAATTCTTGATAGTGTTCTGCTTTTGTGAAGTTCGCCGGTGCAGTTAAGTTGCGTTGCTCTCTTTGCTGCTGTCTACCGTTGTATCCTGGGAGACAGACGTTCCATAGAAACTCCAACTCCGGGAGGGAACGAATCTGTTTTAAGGACACCGTGTTAGCACAGGCCTCGGTTTACGTTTTTCCAGAAACGTTTTATTGGTTTTTCTTTGTTTCTGTAATCCTTTTATTTTTTCATTTTATATAGTTTACTCTTGTTACAGAATTCTGTGATTTACATCTTTTAACTTGATTTGTTTATTTTGTCTTACAAAAACATGTTAGATTAAAAAAATAATAATAATTAACAAGAAAACCCCATCATAGTACTTCCGAAAGTCCCAAACTTTTGAATTAAAATTGCAGTATATTTATGTGTAGTAGCAGTCCATATTCTATATAAAGCAACAACTCATGGTTGGTGACTTGGTGTCATTCCTCAAATTCTTTTATTTATATCTTATATTAATATTATTATTAAAAGTTATATTTTGATATATTTTTATAAATTATTTATACAATCATAAAATTTAAAATATTAACATTAACTTCTTACAACTTAAATTAAACTTACAAATTCTAAAATCAAAATATATGTGTAAACTAACCTTCAATATTAACATTAACCAGTTTAGCATTGCTTTTGAAAAGTGCGGTGGAAAAGTGTGGTGAAAAAATATAGTAGAAAAGCTCTTTTGGAATTTTTAATTTGAAATACATGTGTTTAGTATTGCTGTCAAAAAGTACTTTTGAGAAATTAAATGACTATTTTAGACATTACTTTATAAGTTAAAAAATATATATTTAAATAATAATTAAATTATTTCATATTATAATATTAATTTAAATTATGAAAAAATATAAAAATATTAATAAATAAATACATAAATTATTTTTGAAAAGTGCTTTTTAGAAGTGCTTTTGAAAAAATATAATTTTTATATGAATATATAATTTTTAAATTAAAAAATAATTTATGTTAAATACAATTATGTATTTGTAGAAATTAAATTATAATAAAACATAGTAAATGAAGGTTAAAATTGTAATCTGACTCTTAAAAGCACTTTTTCAACCGCAAAAGCTAAAAATTTTAGCTTTTGCGTTTGGGTTGAAAATCACTTTTTAAACGCAGTTTTTTTTCTTCAAAAGTTAACTGTTTAGCATTGATTCTACGTTTTAAACTAGTTTTTGGTACAAAAGCTGGTTTGAAAAGCATTAC
Source organism: Abelmoschus esculentus (assembly GCA_035048815.1). Lineage (NCBI taxonomy): Eukaryota > Viridiplantae > Streptophyta > Magnoliopsida > Malvales > Malvaceae > Abelmoschus > Abelmoschus esculentus. The sequence goes on along the minus strand of JAUCBN010000007.1, from coordinate 9,476,637 downwards.
TAAACAAAGCATTCCTCAAATTCTTTTATTTATATCTTATATTAATATTATTATTAAAAGTTATATTTTGATATATTTTTATAAATTATTTATACAATCATAAATTTTAAAATATTAACATTAACTTCTTACAACTTAAATTAAACTTATAAATTCTAAAATCAACATATATATATATGTAAACTAACCTTCAATATTAACATTAGTCTTAAACTTTAAAATCTATATATTAAAGGCATAAAGATAGTTTTCACCCTTAACGTTTATAATTTTGGTTATTTTAGCCCTTATTCTTTTTTTGGATATTTTTAGCCCTTGACCTTTATCTTTTTAACAAATAACTCATTTTTTAACTACCATGATAACTGAACTGTTAAAAATTTAATAATGATGACATGTCATGTATATGTAATAATATATTTTAAATGACTTAACATCTAGTATATCAAATTCATAAACGCGGGATATAGTTTTATTCCAATCTAAAAATATAAAATAATTAAAATTTAAATAAAATATTAAAAAATATTTTTTATTTATTAAAAATTAATTAAATCTAAAACAAAAGGCTACTAAACCTTCTCAACCTTAACTATAGTAAAATCAAAATTTTATCTAAAAAGGTATGAACATAATCTGAGAAGAAAGAGTTTTGTATAGTTTGTTACTGGTGAATCAAAGATAAAGAATTTTGATAATAATCAATTGGATTTTTATTATTTTAGTTTAGAATTTAGGTATTTTAGTTTTAATCTAAATTGAATTTTTAGGGTTTTATAAATATATTTTAGTTTAGTTAGGGTCGAAAATATTTAGTAAATTTTTGTTTTGTATTTAATTAATTTTTAATATTTTATTTAAATTTTAATTTTTTTATATTTTATACTGGAATAAAATTATATTATATATATGTATATTAGTATATATTTAATAGGTTAGATTATATGTCATTTAAAATATATTATCACATATATATAATATGTTACCATTATTAAATTTTTAACGGTTCAATTATCATGATAGTTAAAAAATGAGTTATTTGTTAAAAAGACATAGGTCAAGAGCTAAATTTATCCCATAAAAAGAATAAGGGCCAAAATGACAAAAATTATAAACATTAAGGGTAAAATTTATCTTTATGCCTATATTAAATTAATTCTGTATGTTTTTATCATCATCATAAATAGAATACAAAAGCGCAAGAATAATATCAACTAATCCATCAAAAAATTTTATAAACATGAAAGTGTAATAAAAGTGAGTACTTTATAGAGAATAATATACCATCCAAATTTAGAAACTTTCTTAATACTTATTATTTCTATCTAATCGAAACATATAACGAAATAAAAAAAAATAATGAACAACTTAAACTATCAAATATAATATTTCGTTACTATAACTATACCGATAATTATTAAGATATATTAAAATTATACTAAAACGATAAATGTAACGGAAAAAAATATTATAAAAATTAAAAACACATATGATTCACTAACAGTGACTTAATTTATACAATATCATATAAAATTTGTTTATACTAATAAGAAAATAAGAAATAATAAATTTGGTGAGTGATTTGACACATTTTAAAATTTTGAAAGTTGCAAGTAATGATAATGAGTCATCATTAATGAAAGAAGTACAATCAAAAAATTCTCAAATTAAAGTCATAGTGTTGATATGATATTCAACAATTAATTAAACTGGGATACGTTTTAATGACAATATATTTTTTATTACTAATTTTTAGAATAATAACATGATTGGTTGTTGATATACAAAGACATCAAATGTATCAATTAAAAAAAAATCAATTTTCTAAGTATCAATTGAAGAAACTTTTTAATTTTGGATATCAATTAAATAAAATTTTCAGTTTAGATGCAAATTTAATAGGAGAAAATGTTTAAATACTAATTTAAAAAATTGTTAAATTAAAGTTATTAATTTATAATTTAGAATATTTTGGTGGATCAAATCATTAATATAGAAAATTATATAAAATCTTTCAAGCCCAAATAATATGTATTGGATAAAGAGATCCAAGATATCCGAATAATAGAATTTGGCAACTCATATCAAATTTAGAAGTGTGATTTGATTAAGTGATGTCTTTTCCACACACCCTTGAGAGGAGGTTCAATCAATAAATAATTAGCTCATCTGCTTGCAAGAAAGCCAAGGAATGTTGAATAGCGATGATCGCTTGATGATTTTCCTCCCAAAGGTTGGGAACTTGATAAGAATCTAAGATCAGTACGCACCATCTCGTTGATATTCAACTCCTCAACCCAACTGTGTTAGCCGAGAAATCAAACTTCATCACTCTTTCACGCTTATGGCATACATGGGAAGCAAGGAATGCCTACCAATTCACCGTATATATACATAGAGCGCGGGCCTGGCCACCGTTTCACAAGCAATTTCCATTCTTCACTGCTGATATTGAAGACACCTAGAGCACCACAACCAAAAGCACAATAAAAACAGCCGCCTAAATAAGTTGCACTCGATGGGTGAGCAATCCAGTCAATTGGATTACTTTGTAAGAAGTTATACGTCTTCCAATCTTTGTCATATACGTGCATACTGAAAACAAGACACTCGGAATCTTTTGAACTCAAGTAAAAAGTATCTGCCACGACATGGCTCCAAACAGGGCAAAGTAGATCCAATGTCGGCAGCTCAATAACCTCATCAGTGAAGGGAGAGTACAACAAAAAGAAGTCTTTGGGACTTTTCCCTCAATGTCTTTGCCAATGTGTATGACTCTGCCCAACGAGGTGTCCCGAAGCTTAAGTTCACCAATCAATCTCATACCTTGGTGTGATTGCACCAATCTCAATTTGTGTGTCATGAGCCATGCGGCTTTATCAATGGTTAGAATGGTGCGCCCAAGGGCTGCCTGTTGCCAACTCTTGCACACTGCACATATTCGGATTCGATCCGACCAAGTTTCCCAACTATGTACCCAATGATATCATTGGGAAGCTCAGACCAATCCCTTTCTTCCTTTTTGTTTTGATTTTCCTTTTGTCCATCAGCGGATACTCCTTCCATGACCACCACGTTATATGCTCTGAAAGAATCAGCAGCAACTGCAATTGGGTAAGAATTCTACTTATTTTTTTAAAAAAGAGGTTAAATTGTAGTACAAAATAACTATTAGTTGTTAATCCTAATCCTAATCCTCCTCACAGTGTACTCATCAACATCAATAACAACTAATATGTATAAATAATAATAATAATAATAATATTAAAAGCATGCACATTTAAACATACCGATCACCGTTAACCGCCGCCGTTGCTCACCGTCCGGTCTCCCTTCACGTTGCTTTCGCCACCAACTGAAAGTACCCTCTCCCTCTTTTCCCCTTCCCTCCGATTAGATTGCTGAAAAATCTGAAGAAGAGCGGGAGAGGACGGCAGGTTAGAGGAATAAAGGAAAAGGACGGATCGCTTGGGCCTTGACTGTATTTATAATAAGCTATTATGGAGAAAATTTTGAATCCCTAAAAATATATTTTATTTTTTTAATTATAGCATCTTTTAAATTTCCGTATATAATTGAACTTGAATTCTTTAAAATATTATTCTTTAAAAGTAAATTATTTAAAAATATATTAAAAAATATTTTAAAATTAAATTATCAATTTGAATATTCTTTCTGTATTAAAAATATTTTAATTGAAATGGGCTGAGGTAAGGTCTGAATCCATTTGCATAGTTTCGGGTCATAAATACTTGATATACCCGTGGGTCATGGTTTGGTCGGCATAGGAAAAGTTTGGTTGAACTAAACAGATCTCATCTCTTCGAGTTAGGGTTTATTGCTTATCGTCTTCCATTCGATTGCTTTGATTCCCTCCCCAATTCGGAATCTCTCTCAAGATTTCTCACTGGTACGTTTCCCTAATCCTTTATCCTTTCTTTTAAATCATATTATCTTGAATATATCTGCTGATTCTCTTTGCTTTATCGAATTCCGATTGTTTCGATTCGGCCCGAGGATTTCCTTTTTGTTAGCTAAAAATAAAAATCTTTGAAAGGATTCGCTTTTAAGATTATACTTATCATCAATTTTTATGTTTAATTAGCGATTGGTATGATTCTACGTACGATGTTCGAAAGAAAATACATTAATTCCAATTATTTTTACCTTCTCGTTTAATTTTATTAGGTATGGTTATGGGTTCTGTGGAATAATAGCGATGTCTTTTCCTTTTTAGTATTATAAATCATTGTGGGTTTTCTAGTTCTGCGTCTGTTTTTTTTTTGTGTGTGTTATTTTTTTGCACGGATTAAGGGTATGATTTAAGACGTTTTGTGTGGGTTGTTATTGTGTTGACAGTTCGGGGTTATCGTCATGGAGATACAGACCTGTGGGAAGCCGATTGATTCATTGTTGGAGAAGGTGCTTTGTATGAATATACTATCCTCTGATTATTTCAAAGAGCTTTACCGATTAAAGACTTACCATGAAGTCATTGATGAAATCTACAATCAAGTTGATCATGTCGAGCCGTGGATGACCGGGAACTGTAGAGGTCCTTCTACTGCATTCTGCCTTCTTTACAAGTTTTTCACCATGAAACTTACCATCAAGCAAATGCACGGGCTACTGAAGCACCCTGATTCTCCTTACATTAGAGCAGTAAGTTGAATCTTTCTCCTTTATTTTCACTAATTTGTTTTTCAGACATGTAGATATTGTTTGTTCTCACAAAGGATAGATAGCTGTTTCACCACTGGCCTGCATTTCATGTATTTTAATCGTTGATGTGTAGTGAGGCCAAACTTTCCTACTTTTGTTAATATAAACTAACCCCTGTTATCCACTTATATTTTATTTGTGTTGTTGTGTACCTAACGTTGTCATTTCAGCTTTGCTTGGTTTAAACGTAACTTACTGTTTTGTAGTCAATGTTGTTTGTATTTTGAACATTTTAGAAGTTAAAAGCCCCTCCTTGTTTGGTAGAGTGGTCTGTCTGACAGCTTGCCTTTTTTTATTTGTATAAAAATACATATCTAGGCATTATAATATTATTGTTTTACTTGGCAGATAGCTACAAACAAAGATTGAAATATGATTGTTTCTTCGAGTCGCTAAGAGTTTGCCCCAACTCATATAGTACCTTGCTATGCCATATGTGATGATTGATCAACATTCTATGTTGCATCAGCTATCATTGTTCTTCCGGTTTGCTTTGTATTTTGATCTATTATATATATGCATTTGTAGTTGATATGAATGGGAACCATATTTCATTATTGCTACAATGAAGATTGGGATTATGTAGATTTGCAATTTCTCTTGCATACTCTCTATTTTGTCTCTCAAAAAATATAAACAAAGGCTGATTTTTCAAAAAAAAAAAAAATCGTTTTTGATTATTTTTTGTACTGTTTATATATTATCGGTTTATCAGATGTTCTCAGTCAAGGTTCTGTGCAATAATGCATCAATATCTCATATTCAAGCTATTTACTCATATTGCATGGACTATTCCTATGTTTTAACAATTGCCTTACTACACTAAATCAGATTCTTTGTTATCTGGTTTCTTGGAATTAATCATGAAAATTCATTCTATTTCTTGCGTCTTGTTACAGATGTATTATTCTCATTTTCTAGTTTGTTTACACTTTTAATTATAATATGGCTGTGTATGGTTATATAATGCTTTTAGCTATTAACCATAGAGTTAATGGCTTAAAATTATGGTTGCAGATTGGATTCCTGTACTTGAGGTATGCTGCTGATCCAAAGACTTTATGGAATTGGTTTGAACCATACATTAAAGATGAAGAGGTACTAGATGTTCTGGTTGCTAACATGTGTTATCTTAAATTTGTAGCTTGGTAAATTATGGTAAATACTATTTACTAAGCATCATATCTTTCTATTAGTAATGTTTGGTATGTGATGTTAGTGTATCTTATTTCAGGAATTTTCCCCTGGATCTAGTGGACGAATGACCACCATGGGAGTATATGTACGTGATTTGCTTCTTGGACAGGTTAGAACAATTATTCCACATGCTTTGTTATACAAATAATGTTTTCCCTACTATTCACTTGTCAACTTGAACCACCTTTTATTGTAGAAATTGACACCTTTGACGATATTTTTATAAATTTAAGTTCTGTAAGCATATTGTGCAAAAAATGAATTGTTGTTCTGGGTTGTTCCACTAAATCTACTTGTAATTTCTGACAACATATCTTCTGGTAAGGACAGGTGCTACACCTTATGATTGTGATCCTCCGTAATAAATCAAACAGATATTGTATTTAATGTTATACTTCTATATGCAGGTATTAAAAATAATAAAATTTTGTTTTCCTTTCATGATTATAAAATTATAAAATTTTGAAATATACCTACTTATGATGATGTGCATCTGTGGTAATCCTTATCTCACGTCGATGAGTACATGAAAGTTTGTCTGAACAGTTTGTTAGTGTCCCAAATGGAATTTTATTTATGAGTGTTGGTTGTCAACTTATTACCAAAGCTTAGAGTAGCAATTGAAGACATAGTACAAGTAGCATTCCATGTTAAATCTACACAAGTTTATGCAAAAACAATTTGAAGTCTATTTAACCGTTGTAGAAGAAATTTGGGCTGATATTTGAAGAAATTCTTGGAAAAACAGTAGTGCAGAACGTAATTAATTTAATTAGCATTTCCAGTTTGATCCTTCAATGAAGAATGTAAATGAAAGATAACCTTGATGCTATTTGCATTCTTGATTGGCAAAGAATTTCTGGACAACCAGATTTTTGCTCTTGCTGCTTTTGTAAATTCGAATAAGGTACTATTTCTCAGTCTGTCCTTCAGTGTATCCTTTTATCTGTTCTTTTCTTTTGCTTTTTTTACTTTCAATGCATTTCATTGGTTTGCAGCGGCAATGCAGGCCGAATGCATGCTTCTTTGACTCTTTCTGGATTGGAACTTGAAGCACAGCCTATAACTACCTTCTGTATAGGGCCTGATACTTAACAGAAAGTCATCATTTAGATCGTTACTATTAAATGTACTATTGTAAGCTCAGTATTCTTAGAATTTTTCCTTGGTTGAGTTGAATGTCACATTATTCATCTGACTTCCTTTTGGTCCTTTTGTCTTGATTTTTATGTTAGGGATGAACAATATTTGTCTATTGTTTCTAGACTTTTCTTGGATTTGTCATGTTTTTTAGTTTTGTTTATTCTCAGTGGGAAAAATGTTTATGCAAATTTTCTTGTTGCAGTACTACTTCGATACTCTTTTCCCTCGAATCCCTGCTCCTGTGTTGCGCCAGGTTGTATCCAATCTTGAGAAGATGAAGCTGCCTACTAAAACTTCTGGTTCAATTGGGGAAAATAGTCGTCATGGATCTGATGACACTGCTCGCCGCCCACCTTCTGTAAAAGCTGCACTATCAGTCTCTTTTGGTCAGCGAGCCCCTCATCGGGCATCAACCAGGGACTCTTCTCCTGTGCGTCGCACTCTACCCCCACCACCTTATGAAAGATCCAATGGTGATGATGTAAGATCTCCCAGCCACCGTCGCAGCCAAAGCCGTGATAGAGAATATTCTGACAAGGATAGGGATAGGGAAAGAGACAGGGGCAAGGACCAAGACCGAGGTCGGGATCGTGACCGTGACCGTTATAGGCACCGAGACAGAAGCAGGGACCGAGATCGTAATAGAGAAAGGGATAGGGAACGAAGGCATGATTATGATAGAAGGACAAGGTACATGGATAAAAGGGACATTGATGACAGTAGGCGTTACAGGAGCAGAAGCCGGGACATTGATGACAGCAGGCGTTACAGGAGCAGAAGCAGGGACATTGATGACAGCAGGTGTTACAGGAGCAGAAGTCGAAGTCCCAGTTTGAGCAGAAACAGGAGCAGAAGTCAGAGTGAGCAAGGTGGCAACAGTCATTACATTCCACCACAAAAGGAGGCAAGCAGGGCATCAAGTAATTTGGCGAAGCTGAAGGATCTTTACGGTGATACAAGCGATACGAAAGGAGATGGTGATGGCTATGAAAGGGCAGGAAACAGGGACAACAGTGGGGAAGAGGTGATTAGACTAGGTGGTTCTTCTTGGAGATAGTTGCATTTGCATGCATGTAATGTTTTTTCATTCATGCAGAGGATCAAATCAATTCAGGCAAGAAGTGAACATTTGGTTTCTGGACATACTGCTGCTGCTAATGTTATGACTTGGCTAGGCTGTGAATTGAGTCATGGTCTGGCATATCATGTATACTAATGTTTCAGTTAATTCAAACATTTAACTCATTATTTCCAATCTTAAGTTTTTATTTTATGAAGGATAAAAATAGTCAACTAAACTTTCGGCTTTTGATTTCTCAAATTACAAAAGTTTTTATTTCCAATCCCTCTTCTGGCTTGTAAAATTAAGCACATCTTCATGATCGCTAACAACTTTGTGCCAATAATATGAAACAAAGATAAGTTCACAGTACTGTAATCTGTAGATGATCGATTTACATTCACAGATCATTTCAAGTATATATTTTCTCATTACAGTCCTACTGACATATAAAGGAGCCAGGTGAGAACTCTCAACTTTCACGGCCGTCGGCCAATGTGTGTGGTGATGTTGAAGACTGAAGAGTATGAGGATGGCGTTTATAAGTGTTAAAGTTATATGAAGACACGATGCTACTGCCTAAGCTGTCGTGTGTTGGCTCCCGCTCGACTCATCCAACATCTCGACCACGGGAGCATACTGCACAAGTCAAAAAGGATACATATTGTATTTATGTCAACAGAGAGAGTTGAATATATTATGGAGATGAAAACATTAGAGAGACCTCATCATCTTCTTCAAAGTAGATTCCTTCAACTGCACTTATCTGGAACTCCCATCCTAAACTGTTTTCAAGCAGCTCTTTCAATTTCCTTGTCTGCAAGTGCACATATAGATTGAAACACAGGATTGAAACTAAACATTGAAGAGACCGGCTGAGTGCACATACCCCTGAGATAAGATCTCCATCAACAATTGAAGCATCTTCCACCAGAGAAAAGAAATCCTGTAATCCCATCACCAAACCAGTTATCAATTTTAAGATTATGCTAACGAATTAGTCGGCACAACCACAGAAACAAAAACCAAGAATCTACCTTGCAAAGGTGGTGTAGAAAGCTATCAGAAGAAAACCATGAATCGTCTAATAATGCCGATGCCCCTGCCTCTCCAACACTGCGATCTTTCTGAAGTCCATATTTTAGTTGATAGTAGAGGACCTTAATGAACTGTCACAATCCTACCATATGTTAGAAATTAACATTGAACAATAAACATCAAAGCAGGCAAAAGGCGTAACATGTTGACGGATATCAAGCAGTAACTGGGAGAGACAGACGGAATCAATTCAGAAATTACCTTAGTGAACAACTGACTCCTTGTATGAAAAGGCTGCAAAAATATATACAATAGAAAAATCAAGGCCAAATAAAATAAATCCATTGGCTACAAACAATACATAAGTGGCCCATTCTTCAAACTCCCAATATCTCATATTTTACTCATCCAAATGCAACAGTAAAAGGTACAGCAGTATCCATTTTAAACCGGGCCATTCACAGATGGTAAATTGAAGAGAAATAGAAGATTCTTCTAAGTCCCCTTTTCACTACTGCTTCAAATCCATAATGCATTCAACTCTTCAAGTTAAAAACCACCACTTTAAATCTAAGCAAAAATTGGTAGATAAATACTTACAGCCTCAGTACAGCCTAGCAGAAGGCTAACCAAAGATTTCCATTGCATGAAAGCTTCAAGTGACTGCCCCATCTGCATGATCATTAAATGTGTAAAATTCAATACAAATCCAATCTCAAGGGAAAATGTCGTGTTATTCTATTTATACCAGAAAAGCTATAAATGCAAATTGCAGCTCCCCAAGAAGTGATTCTTCAGAGCCACCATAATCTTTCACCAGTAAGGTCTCTAATAGTTCAGTCTGCATAGAGAAACAAAAAAATACAGTTAAATTAGAAAATTCCATTCAGAAGCTTTTCAAATTTGATTATGCTAACTCCATGATTTACCGATACTTGCCTTGTCAAGATTCAAAGATGTAAGTTGTTCACTTTCAACTCCCTTGCGTTTTATGATACGGGGTATTACTGTATAGTAGCATCCTCTTTTTGGATGTTTCTCAGCAGGTGCAGAGAACTTACTATTCTTCAACTGCTCATCTAATGTTCTCTCCAAAGCACCTTTACAGGTATTCTTCCCCATCCCGGATTCATCTGTAACCGAAATTTCTCCTCCAATGGGTTCTGCACATGGGATCAAGTTAGATCATGCTAAGCTAACTATAATTGGAGAGAACTATGTATCTACACCCAACAAAGTCACTGTGTCACTGAACATAAAAAATGCAACATGAAACACATGGATACCCCAGGTAAACAGTGAAATCTTAAGCAGCCACAAGTCAAGCATCCCATTTCAATGAAACCTAATCAACAAATTTCATGAATAATAAGAAATTGTTTTTAGGAGCCATTGTTTAGGGTGTGTAATAATCTAGGTTCAAGTCTCAATCATTCTATTAAACCTGCCAATGAAACTCTAAAACCTTTTTGCACACCGCTAAAAAATGAATGAAGTACAAATTGCTATTCAAGTTTATGATGTAAATGACAGACCACCTAGCCCACAAGTTTCCAATTTAATCTCAGTAGCTACCCCACATTCCTCTGTTAAAACCAAGAAAAAAATTTGATAAAACAGAAACAAAAGCAACCCAGGTGAGGTATTTAAAGCATCACCTTTCATACATAACAAAAGTAGACACATCATAAAAACAGTACCATACACATGGTGAACAAAAGGCTGTATCTAAAAAGAACAAACCCAATCGTTCAATGGTGCTTTTTGTAATGTAATTAGACAATCTCTTCCAATCTGCAAAAAGGCTTAGATCGTAGGGGCCTAGATTCTTGTCGAATTCCAAACTTCTAACTGCTTGCATGTATCTCTCTTCCTAGAAACAGAAATGAAGAACAAACCAATTAAATTCACTATTTTCCTATCCATTACCATCTAATACAAGTTACTTCAGTCACCATTTATAAGTATGGCTTGAATAATTCATAAGTGAGTTTCGACAATTCATAAGTGGTGATGAATGATGATTAATGTATTAGAAATTAAAGAGAAAATAGTTATTGGACAGGATCACAGTCCAACTTTTGGGGCTTGAATTCCCACGTTAGAGAATAGTATACTTTCATTATCGTACTACTAGGAATTGGTATGTAAATGATCAGCATAAAGAATACAAGTAGAATTAACAAGAATATGAACCTCTTCTTCTGGAACTCTGATCAAGCGTTCCTCTTGTTGATCCCATACACGAACAACCACCGGCTAATGGTAGGATATATAAATACAAGTTATGTCTTACTCCAATTTGAGATGAATTAACAAGAACCTTGTGTTTACTTGAGTCCATATTCTTGAAGGATTCTAACATATCAGTGAGGAACAAGCAAATGTATAAAGTAAAACTCTAAACAGCCTGAATTTTTACTCAGCAAAGACGAGGCAGAACAATGGCTGCATCTCACCTACTGTTAAGTGCTCAAAAACTTCATAACTAGAAAAAAGACAAAAAAAGCAGTATACAATAAATATCAGAATCAATAGACAGAAGCATTACATGTATATCATATTATTACAAATACATAGAAGTTTTCTTTCCAGAACTTTATTGTACGGCAAAAAAAACTTTGTTTAACTTTTATACAACCAAAATTTTCTATAAGCGTGTATGGAGGAGTTGAAACCTGAGAGTGGCCAGCATCAATAAAGAAGCCAATAATTGGTGAAAACTCTTTTCCATTTCTGCATGATAACCAATAAAGGACAATGATATTCACCTCTAAATGAAAGTATAGAAGCAAATAATGAAATGTGCGATTTCTTTTAGAGGAAGCACGTTATGCTAATTTGATCTAGTGATGTATCTTATTTCAGGTGATGGTCTCAGATCCTATCAGGAAATTACCAAGAAAAATAACAACAAATTAAGTTTCTTCTCTAATACAAGTGATTGGCTATACGGATAATTTTGCTTCACAAATGATTTCGCTTGAAAACTCACAAAAAGTGCAAAACCCACATTTCCCTGTGCATTCACTCCAAAATCTTGTCTTTCTGTAAACTCCAACACGTTCGCATAGCATCTTCATCACAGCAGCATTCTTTTTCCATTTTATTACATGATAATTTTCGTTGGCCCAATGTTCATTCACGTAGAAGAACAGCATCAAACCAACAATACTTTAAAGCTCAATTGAGTACTTACTAATAACAAAGAATAATCATTTATGACATCAATGACTAATTCAGTTGACAAAGTATTAAACTTTTAGCTGATGATTCTGCAACTATTATATCTATATATAAAATATAACCTGGTAGAAGAGCTGTAGAAGACGAAATGAACCCCCGGGGGAATCATTTTAATTCCTTTAAAAACAGGCCCCACAGAAAAAACCTGCAAATAAGGCACCCAAAAATGGTGGAACCAATTATAATTTGAGAAATTGTGAGAAACAAAGAGAGAGGTGAGGGGGAAGTACTTGGATGTCGATGCCGATGAGAGTGTACTGAGGAACGTCAAGGAGTAGAAGCGTAGCTCCGCTCTTTACTAACTCCAATGCCTTCTCTGGGTCCATCATCGTTTCCCCTCCTCTTTCAAGTTTTGATCTTTAAAAACTAAAAGGAGGTGCTTTGAGTAGAGAGTAGAGGTAGTTTCTGGAGTCAATTCAAGGTCTGGTCTCGACATTTAAGATTGGTTTTGGGTTTTGTTGGGCGTAGATCTTTTGTCTTGAGATTTATGTCTTTTGTGATTTGATTTGATTTTTTAATAGAATTTCACTTTCAACATTTTAAAAATTAAAAAAAAATATACACAATCTAATCAGATTTAGAGTTATAAGTTTTTTAATATTTGTAATTGTAACAACTCGGACTTCCCGTATTCGAGTATCGGGTTAACCCGTGGTGTTGGGCCTCGGGTTTAGGTTCGAGTTTGTTGGTTTGGGCCTTGTTGGGCCATAGGTTTGTTGGGCCTTGAATGTTGTTGGGTTTTAGGAGTTGTGTTGGGGGCATTCTCTTAATTGCCTTTTTGGATGAAAGTGGAGTTTTGGGGGATGGGAATTGATTTTCTGCAGAGGAAAATCAGAGAGTGAAGTCACCACCCATTTTCTCTTGCTTTTCATCTTTTCTCCTATCAATCTCTAGAGTAAAGGTAAAACCTTTAGAGTTTTGAGTTGTAATCTCGTTTTGGTGCAAGAGAGAAAGTTGTAAGGCTGTTAAAGATCTTTTAAAAGAGGTAGCTATGTGTGGGTTTGGTGGAGGTGAAGGTTTTGTTGGGGTTTAAGGTGTAATCCGGGTTTGGGTTTTTGAGGCTTAAAATCTGGGTCTTTTGTGTTTTTAAGCTTTAGAAATTATCCCCGGACCATCCTTAATCGTTGTTCATCTTCCTCGTGTAGAGAAAGAGGTTGGAGAGCCATCATCAAGCTTGGGTAGAGGAAGAATTCGACTTGAGTAGGGAGCTCGTTTTGTTGTTGCTTTGGCTTGAGGTTGGTACTCCCAACTCCTCCTATATCATTCCAATTCATGGTAGATTGCATGACATGTAGAGATATTCATGCTTGTATGTTGTGTTGCTTGATTTCTTGAAATGGGTCTTTAATGGTGAAATTCGGATTAATACGGTTAAGGGCTGGAAATTGATGTCAAAATACTCTAAATATCATTAATATTGAGTAAGAACACTTAGGGATCGATTAGATTAAGTTTGGGGTTGAAAATTTAGAATTTCTAAGTGCAGAACCGTCCTTAGTGTAGGGGGTATCGATACTCGGGCTACCGGTATCGATACCAGTGAGTGGATTTTGGCTTGTTGTTCAGGGATATCGATACTTGTTTCGATACCGTGGATTCTAGAAAGTTTTTGTATCGATGTCTGTATCGAAACAGGTCCTCCCCTTTCAGTTGACTTTTGGAGTTAGTCAACGGTATCGATACTTGTTTCGATACCTTTGTTTCGATACCCTCTTTGGGCGGGTATCGATAAAGGGTGTTTCGATACCCTACTTAAGGGTATCGATACCCCTGTGTGTTTTTGGCTAAGTTGGGTAGAATTTAAGGCTTCGGTGACCTTAATAAGTAAATACTTTAATCTAAAAGCTATAGAATAAATCATTGAATTGAGATTGATAATCATAATCCCGGAAGACCTAAGTATGATAAGAATTTATTTGTCTTGTTGTGATGAGATCCTAGGTGGATCGTTGGTGTGGTCGAGTCTTGTGTGTTGGAATCCGGATATCCATAAGTGTTGCAACACGTTGAAGGCCATCCGATGTAACATGCCGGGTGATGATTGAAGATTTTTATTCCGAGTGTTGGGCGGCCTCACTCGAAGATGTTCGATGTAACATTTCGAGCATAGGGTTGGTTGGGCGGCCTCCACCCTTTTCCGAACGTTGGGCGGCCTCGTTCGAAGATGTCCGATGTAACATTCCGGGCATAGGATTTGAGGGCGGCCTCATTCCTGAGTGTAGGATCCCGATGCTGTGTGGACGCGGGCCTCGCTCTTGTGTGTTGACTTATATGTTTGTATATGCTGTGTGCGATAGTATACATTCATTTATGCCATGTGTAGGCAAGCATGCTAGACCTTCATACCATGCATGTGATTTATATGCCATGCTTTACTGCTTTGATATGCATGATGTTGGCCGAGTTTGGCGTATCCACTGAGCTTGTGTGGCTCAGCGTTCGAAATCTGTTTTCGTGCGTAGGTTAGGTGAAGCGGGATTTTGAGGAGCACCATCAAGGTTTGGACTTTCAGCATCGACCGTGTCGTCAGAGTACAGTTATTAGATGTAGTGGGATTAGTACTATGTTGAACCCTATATGTATTTGTAACTCTGTTATTTTATTTGGGTCGAATATTTTAAAACAGTCTGTAATATATTTTGGAGCTCCGATTTACTTTGAATTATTTTGGACTTGTTTTTATTTAATTGGATTACGAACTTGGTTTTGGACTTACATGATTTTTATTGTTGAGCTTTTAAAACAAAATTTTAGAATATGGGTTTTGAGCCGGAGGCCCATTGTGACATCCGGGTCTGGTGTTACAGTAATAAAGATTAAACTTTAAATTTAATGTTTATAATTCAATATTTAAGATTTAAAATTTAAAGAATTTAAAACTAAAAGTTTAAAATTTCAAATTATATAGTTAATTGTGTAAATTCTTTTAAAATTTAAATTATTTATATAGAAATGTTGAACGAACTATTAAAATAGTTTTGATACGATAATTATATATTAATCCATATGTATTTTGTATTTATGACATCATTTATTTAATATATCATGTTAATAAATAATTTGATAGGATTAAGTACATAAATGGACATTTAAGTTCAAGTAGATTTATATTTTTTCTCTCTGATATTTAATACTTGTAATGTGATCATTGAAACATTCGGTTTACTATATTATCATCGTTGGGAGTTAATAAAAGAGTCGAGATTGAGTATTTAAAATTTAAGATTTAGGGCTAATTTTCTTTGAAAGAGTCAAAATTTAGTGTTTAAATTTTAAGATTTAGGGTTAAAGATTTAGGTTTTATAGTGTAAATATGTGTAAATTTTCTATATATAAAAAAATTGCATTTGTACTATCCGGGTTCATGTGAACTTCAATAGATTTAAAGAGTTAACTCGCTGCCAGTACTATTATATTTATACAACCCAACTGGAACTGAACAAAACTAAACGTTTGTTCTTTATTTCCTGCATTCATTTACCTATGTCTATATTTATCACATTATATGAAAAATATAAATATCTGAATAAATAAATGCTGTAGGACGAATCAATAACTAAAGGTCTTTAAACTTATACCTCACAAGTTGGCATGCTACCAGTGGGCAATCCACGGTCGGTGAGTCTGCCCTAATTGTCAATTCACCCACAGCCAAGCCAATTTCAGGGTCATGAAGAAAACAAGTATGACCCGGTTCACAAGTTGTGACAATCTAAGGTCTTGATCATCCTTCTTTTCCAGATCGCAGTATCCGGATCGAATCTCAACTCCCATGTAGGCCAGTAATGCAAATCCTGCTTCAACGTTAAAACTCGAGGCTTACCGGTCAAATGGACTGTCTTCACACGAACAAACTCCCCGTGTTCTAATTCCTGATCACACAGATACGGCATTCATATAAGTAATCATATCATGTCCGGCAAAGACGGAAAACAGAGGTAACAGCGTTACCTTTGTTACATTAACAAAAGCATCTAAATCAGGAGTTGGTTTCCCATTCACTTCAACAATCCATTGTAGGGCATACAACCCATATCTATGAACAGGACTACCATGACACCACCTGACAAAAAGAACAAAATGTTACACAAAATCTACCATAAATGTATCATGTAACCACTCACATGACTTAGTTTGAACAAAGAGAATGAAGATATATTGTTTATTTCGAATAGGTATTACTTTTTAGTTGAGTTTTAACTCATCTTTAGATTTGTACTAATTCTTCTTTATGTTATGATAAACAATTTTAAAACCCATGTAATAATTGAAAGTTTTCTTGGATCAATACTTATGTAACCAAACATTGCATTAGTTCAATACATATAGTTATAATGAATTATCGAAGCTACAAAGGTTCCACTACTTTACTGCCACCCACTATGTCCTCGTCATTACTTTCCAACTAAAATGAATATGAAAATTTCTCGACTAAGAGGAAAAAAGATCCTTACCGTGCCACGTAAACACCATGCCCTTCCTCGGGAAGATAACCAAGAGCACGCACAGCTGGATGAGGATCCTGAACAATACATCCACACCAATTAATAACTCGTGTTGTGCCATTCCCATCCCTTACATCTGTACCGACAAGAAGATCAATTTCACGTCCCTGGAAAACAAGACAATTAGAAAAGAAGTCAGACAAAATTATTTCTTCATTTACATATTGTATTAGTAAAACTTTTTTACAAAAACAATACACTAGATAGGCCTAGAGCTTATGAAAATTCTTTGTCAAACTAATAATGTAATAATTACAATGCTGAAAAAGAAAATTGATAATCTTTCCATCTGTATCTATTGCTTACCTGACGAAAAATTGTCATGTTAAGGTTCCCACCATTGTCCCCATTGTCCAATGCTTGACAAGCGTCTTCTATGTCTCGAAAGCAAGTAACAGGCTCTTTATTTACTGCTAGAACCATGTCACCTTGTTCTAATAAATTTTCAGCTTTTGATCCCGCCGAACAACCTTTAACGCGCAAAACTTGATGTCGAACTGGATCTTTCTTAGAAAGAGCCTAAAAAGTAAAAAGATAATGATGTAACCAAGTGGATCTAACAAGTTCACCAAGAAAACTGAAAAGAGGCAACTCTCCCTAGCATGTCCAAGTATTGCAAAAATCTAGTTTGAAAAATAAAAATTGCTATTAAAAATTGGTAGAAAAAAGAAACAAAACGAATACTTGTATCCAGTTGTCGCTCAATCCAAAGCTTCTGGCCTTTGAAAGCAGAGTAGGATAAAATTCAACCTCTAGAATCCTCACAAGTGGCATCGGCCTTTTGACACCATTTATGAGAAGAGGCGGTCCATTCACTCCAGCTATGATCTTGTCAAGAACTTGGCTTATTGCATAAACTGGGATACCCCTCACAAATTGATGATCTTCTGATGTATTACATCCAAATTTCAGCTGAAATCATTGACAGCAAGCATCAGAATACTTGGGCATAATGCACTTGGTTCGTAAATGCTGGTTAATACAGGAAAACTTCTCTTTTTATAGTTTTCAGTGAGTGTGGTACCTGTGTTGAAAAGCTTCCCCAGATTGCTTGAACCCTTCCATGCTCATCTGTTAGCACACCTGAAAATGTACTTCCAAAATCTGCGCGAGAGTAAAAGATGAATATTTATATTGAACTTAGCACGTGGGTAAATTGTTACTTCTCAAGTAATGACAAGCAAACATACCAGTATCAAGCTCAATTACTTCCATATTTGTTGCTCTATACCGTGGACAGTCAGCAGAACCAATGTTTAGAGCAGCACATGGATTGGTCACAACTGATTTCCTAGATGTAGCTTGTAAGCTTCTACTTAAACCCACAAGATAGACTGAATCTCCTCGACGTAATGCAGGCTCTGTCTCGAATAAAACACAATGTAAATGCTTGTCAAAGTTAGTTTTGCAGTGTTTTACCAACAAAATTAACAGAAAATGAAAAAAAAAATCAATATTAACTTTACACCCTCAGCTCCTTTTACTTCCTTTTTAAGTATTACTAATATCGTTTCCAACAATGTAAAAAAAAAAAGTGGTGATTGAACTGGACCAACATCCCAGGTTCAACCAGTTAAACCAGAAGTTCAATCAAAATGTATCTTCCGTATATATACTTTGGGCCTTTTATTTTATTTTTCAATTTATTGCCCATGTCCATAGGCTATTATCACATTATTCAAATTAAACCCAATATTAGCCTTTTGTCCCAGCAATCAAGTCCAACATTGAAATTAAACCCACTTTAAGGGCATTTTTTCTTTATCACTTGCCAAAACAACCTTTCAGCTTTCACAGTCACAGTTTCACTCTTCATGAACAAAGCCGAAAGGATGAGGCTTTGGATTTATAACTCATATCACTCTTCTCATCCATCCTTTCAGTTCTTTCACCACAGCCAAGCCTTTCTTCTTTAGGGAACTTTGTTAGTATCTCAGTTTTTCGTTTTTTATCATGGATTCTTGCAGAAACCGCATAAGAACCAATGTTTTTAGTGAGATGTTTTTAGCTTGATTTATGGGATTTTTTTAGAATTTACAGTTTAACCAATTTTTTCACCATCTAATTCCAGTCGGACAAACCGATGGACCAGCCAATTCCCCATTGAACTGGCAAATCTGGTCTGGTTCAACAACATTGATTTCTAAGAACTTAAAACTATGATCTTTTTATCCTTTTCTCATCAATTTCCTAACCAAAATTTTAAGGACAAAATGAAGCACGCAGCATATTTACAAGAGGGGAAAACCTGGTAGATAGGAATATGTACAATAATTGCAAATGCAGAACCTACCAGGAAGTAGTTCTGCAGCACGGACCACAGAAGCACCAACAGGCCCTAGAGCAGAGGGATCATATGCAACTAGAGCATAGTTGTGAACAGGGTGAAGAAAAACAACCTGCAGTAATAAAAAAGAAACTCAATAAAACATGTTAGTTTTCTAACATGTTTAATTTAAATAGCACACCTCTCCTGGAATTTCAATTGAATAAGCAGCAAAGGACAGCATCACATCTGACGAAGAAATTGCAACTGTATTCTTGTCAACAGCAACCAAGCCCATACTATGAGAATGATGTATAATGACTCCAGTCCCAAAAAAATGCTGTGAATGGACACCATCAAGCATGCATGAGGGTGGCACATGAACCTGCAACCATGAAAATCAACTTAGGCAGTTCTAACAAAAAAGGGGAGGAGAAACAATAAGTAATAGACCATAACAATTTCAACAACAGTCACATAACAACAAGAATTCATAGAATAAAATGATTAAAGATGAATGATTAGTGACTTAAAGACAATGGTAACATCATTTACCATTATAGTTATGTTGTGACCAAGAAACATTAACAAAAGGAAAAGGTAAAACTTTGTAGTTAAAAAAACGAACTATGTTAATCAACAGATATTTGTTACCTCTAACATTACAAGAGTAGGCTCTATTACTCGTTCAGCAATTGAAGCATTAGCTGCTGCAGCTGTTGGACCCGGATAGTCACTTAACACAGGATTTACTGTGTCAGTTTTATTCACCAATTTATCTTCAGTTTCATTTAACGAACCATCAGCAACAACTACATCAGATGAAATATCCTCTTCTACTCGTCTTTTCTTTGAACCAATACCTGTTTCATTCTCAGAATCCAATTCTGCAGAAGTATGCTCATAACAGGTTTCCATACTAGAAACA
The DNA here is from genome assembly GCA_035048815.1 of Abelmoschus esculentus. Lineage (NCBI taxonomy): Eukaryota > Viridiplantae > Streptophyta > Magnoliopsida > Malvales > Malvaceae > Abelmoschus > Abelmoschus esculentus. The sequence continues at coordinate 9,456,532 of JAUCBN010000007.1, read as the reverse complement.
CCATCAGTCAACTCTTGGTGGTTAATTTGATGTATGTGGTCCATATGAGTAGCCTTGCCATTAATACCAGATGATGGCATCGTGGACTCTGGTTGAAAGGCGGGCTTTGCTGTCCATAGTCCAGAGCTGTCATCACGAGTGTATATCTGTGGAGGTGCATACCATTCATGGCGATCAACCGTGACCAAGACAGACTGTATCCATAAATAAAATCACAAAGTTAAACAAATAATACTTCAACAACTATTTTTAAAATCCTCCACTAAATAACTGAAAATCTTTATATGTTGACAGTTTCTTTTTCTTTTATAAATCAGATTTGATTTAAATTCACCATCATCCAACCCACTACCTCAATACTCAAGTCAATGCCTATGAAGTCTAATTTATGTGGACTTTGTTTCCTTCAACCAATAATGTTTACAAAGAGTTTGATCAAGCCTGCACGTCAGCATAAATATGGCAAACTCACCTTTTTCCGATGACGATCCTGGTAGCTTATATATTCTAAAGGAACCCGAGCACCCCGAGAAAGCTTAGATAGAACAGAGATTAGATCCTCAAGTTTTGATATCTCCTCACCAGCAAATTTCTTGATGATGGCATGTCGAGGAACAGAAGCTCTAAATAGCATATACCTACAACATAATTGAAATCTAGCTATCAAACGACCAGTGAAATCCCACAGTAATAAAGAAGCAACCTCGTAATGGAAACAGATTAAAGTACATCTACTTGTGTCATATAGGACTTCAATATTATCACTTTGGTCAAAAAGGATAACAGTCAATGATTTTAGTATGTCACGGTGAATGTAACATTATGCATATGTCATCTTCCAACCTCCAAAACTGAAGATGCAATCCCAGGATGCCATGCATGGGGAAGGAAAAAGCGTTTCCGAAATGATATTATGATAATAGTGTTAGCTATCCAAGAAGTATTAAAGTTTGAGGAGAAGTCTAAATTAACGATGAGTGTTAAGAGTTATTATGTAATATATAATTAGAGTTTATTCCTAATTAGTAGTTTAGATTTATTAGAAGTCTTATTTAAATTAGGAATAAATATTATTTAAATTAGAAATAAAGTATAATTTTAGTCATATTAAAACTCTATTTTAACCTATTTAAAAGCTTACTCTGCGATCATTTGAAATAGAAGAATAATAAGAAAATACAGAGAAACACTTTGTTCTCTCTGGAAAATATCCTCTTCATCTTCTTCAAACAACAAATCCCTAACTACTGATTACACACAAATCACTATCATCCGTTTCATCTACGGCCATCATGGCCCCTTTCTCACATGGTATCAGAGCCAATAACTATCTTGATGATGTCACTATTACTGTCATCTTTAATCTGAAATATATCAACGGTCTGACTTTTCAGATGCACGTTTTTTTCGTTGCTATTATTTGTCCACACTCGTTCATTGGCTTCTCCCTCATGAAAATCTTACATCTCTGGTGAAATTTCTACTCGCTTAATTTTGTTGGTTCTTTATTTAATGGTTCTATCTTAGCCATATGTTTCAAAAGATAGGAAAAAAAGCTATAGTTTAGCCTTAAAAACTATTTGGTTCTATCTTAGCCAGCTATCAAAAAGATAGGTGAAAAGGTTATAGTTTAGCCTTAAAAACTATTTGGTTCTATCTTAGCCATCCATATTAAAAAATAGCAAAAAATGTTATAGTTTAGCCTTAAAATACTATTTGGTTCTATCTTAGCCAACCATCCAAAAAGATAGGTGAAAAGGTTATAGTTTAACCTTAAAAACTAAATAATATTTTTTAAAGGATTCTACATCAAAGGTTCAAGTTGAAATTCTAGTCTATGTAACTATCAACTTGAGGGGAGTGTAGATTCCTTTGATCACTTCATACATCATTCACATCAGATCTTTTAATCAAGAACCACATGTTGGGGCATCTCAATCAAAGACTCCTAACTCAAGAACAAGGGGCATTTTTATCGAAGAAACAACGAAAGAAAAAAAGAGTAGGACATCACACCCAAGATCCAAGCTGTTGTTCTACTACGTTTGTTCACCAGCTTGAGGGGGAGTATTAGCTATCCAAGAAGTGTTAAAGCTTGAGGAGAAGTCTAAATTAACGAGGAGTGTTAAGAGTTTTTATTTAATATATAATTAGAGTTTATTCCTAATTAGTAGTTTAGATTTATTAGAAGTCTTATTTAAATTAGGAATAAATATTATTTAAATTAAAGATAAAGTATAATTTTAGTCATATTAAAACTCTATTTTAGTCTATTTAAAGGCTTACTCTGTAATCATTTGATATAGAAGAATAATAAGAAAATACAGAGAAACACTTTGTTCTCTCTGGAAAATATCCTCGTCATCTTCTTCAAACAACAAATCCCTAACTAAACAAACCACTATCACCCGTTTCATCTACGGCCATCATGGCCCCTTTCTCACAAATAGGTAGTTCAAAACTTATATCATGGATTTTGGCCAAAAATCAAGTTGTACTTATTTGATAAATTAGTAATAAAAAGGTTATAAAGATATGATTGCAATGAAATGCATCTTATATGCAAACTAATGCATTCAACAAATAAAGTGACTTTTGTTACCAGTGGGTAGCTCATGAAAGTAGGCACCGAAACATATGCATGCACCAAGTATCCCCCCTCAAGAGGCATGTTTAGTACTTAGGTTTGACAATATTCATAAATATAATTAAGTAGACTAACCCAGGTTCTGAGACATATACAAGACCGCATTGGAAACGGAAATTTCTTGCCTGTTCAAAGAAAAAGGAAAATATACCAAATTATCAGCCAAAAACAGCAGTACCATCCTCAAACAGCATAAAATAAAAGAAATGGAATAATCATAATCAGGGAACAAAGTATGGAAAATCAGAGCAAAAAATGGACAAGGCATTCCAAGTGCTAGGCAAATTTTGTAACCTACCTGCTGGTAAGACAGGGGATGTATTACTGCACCACTTACTTCTAAGAAATGAGCAGGAGTTATTGAGTGTAAGTCCTGAACCTGAAGGGGAGAAAAAGAGAGGAGGAATCATATTAGCTTCTGCAATCACAGTCGACATAAAGCAAGTTGACAAACTAAAAAAACAAGCCCGGGGATTCTGTCAACAGCTACTGCTAAAATGTTCTACATCAGATTCAAACAAACTTTTCAAGACATAATTGGCATTAGTATCGCACAAACGAACTGAGACTGAATCCTATAATGACCTTATCAGAGTTAACACTCTTCTAGAGCTGGTTGTCCCTGAAATAATGTTCTTTTATGGTGGGGGTTGATGGAAATTTAGGGTTCAGATTTTAAAGCAGGCAAACCAACATAGCGAACAGCCTTATGCCAGCCAATATATATTCTTGATCTTCTCCAGAAATTGGGAACAAACACACATAATTTCCTCCCAAAAGATAGTACAAGGACACAAACACTATGGAGTGCACTGCAACCTGGGTATCAAATCCCTTTTCTAGAAAAGCAAAAGACCATGTAGGAGTTATACTTTAAAAAGAATGAGAGCAATGGAGAATAGAGATGACCTCCTCTAATATCCGTTCTTTTAGTGTTAGAAAATAGCAGACTGCCACAGTTGAAATATGCATGAAGAAAGAATGAACATTCAGATTCTGTAAATGATATCAAGTTCATTATTTACTAGATATTTAATAGTGAGTTCACTTTCTACATTTATGAGCATTAATTAGAAGAGAGAGAGAACATGTTGTAACTGGTGATCCTAAATTTTATTATTTACACTAAATACTTCAGGCTGAATTTGTTACAACTAAATTAGCGAATTACAAAGATAAAAGTAACTTGATTATAAAAAAATTAAACACATGCAGACTACAACTAAAATCTATTCCCAAGATTAGGCTAATCAGCAATGGTACATGGGTCACACTACCACAACCGAAGTCACAATTATCACAAAACCAACATGCAATCTAATTTAAACCTCAAGGCCTCAAATAATGGTGAGCTAAATAGACATAAGTGAGAAAGAGAAGTTTTACCCCTAATTGCACACTCATTGGTGTGCCACCTCTTTCAATCTGTAACTCTATCTTCTGCTCAACACTGTCATCAAGTAAAGTTTCCAACTTCAAAAATTGAGTAATTACCTGCAATACATTTTCAATAACATATTAAAACCAAAAATATGTTAAGAAAATTCTATTAGGAAAATGAAAGCTGCTAAGGTAAGTTTATTTTTTAAAATGAAAAGGTAATCATGTCAAAAATACAAATTGAATAGAAAAGGGTTCTGCTGGCAACCAGAAATCAAGTATCCACCTTAAATCATTGAAAGCACCAAATCACAACACATATCACCTATTAAAACCAAGTAGGAAGTTTTCCAGAGTTTTCCATATAAATCATACACATAAACACTAAGTTTTCATCTGGGGGAAGTCAATTAGGATCATACTTCATCACAAAAAATTTAGTTATATGATCTAAAATTATACATAAATTAATACATAATATTTATATTCCATTGAAATTTAGCCAAGCAAGAGACAGAGCTGACCTTCCTCTAAATGCTTAATCATATAGAGCCATGGAGAAAAACGAGAGAATCCAAACCAAAATAAGAAATGAACATCATCTTCAATGAATGAGTGCATAACTAACCTCCCCATTCACCCGAACAAGCACATCACCTGGCCCCAGGTGATTATGAGCGGGACCACCCGGCACCTACAATTAGGTTTATATTTAGAAGATAATAGAACTAAAAGCAAACAGAGCAAATTTAAAGAAGATTATGAATGATGAAGACAGAAGTTAGCTCACCACAGAGTCAACAACAAGCATTCCAGTTTCACCTTGTGCAGAAGCAAGACGTACCATCTAAATTAAGAAACCGAAATTAAATGGGGATACATTTGTCTAATATAAACCATGGGAAGCTAACAAAAAGTTCACAGCAAAGGACTAAGAACCTGCTCGGTTTCACTTTGGAGACCAAGCCGACGAATTTCGTCAAACCCCTTGTGGACAAATGTAGTCTACAAAAATGAAGTCTTAAATTAAATTTGTATTAAAGAATGTTCCCAAATATCGACAGAAATTCCAAATCGGAGAAACACAAACAGAACTATCTAAAACAGTCTGTAGATGAACTACGCTGTGTGTAACAGTGATGACTGGAATTGGCAGAGTTTTTTAGAGCTTGAATGTTCAGGGATCCATGAAGAATTTTTTCTGAGACTCAGTTAAAGAAATCAGAAGTTGAGGTTAGGATTTATGAATGGTAAGCTATATATAGTTGATTTTGTGATTTTTTGCTTCTTTTTTGAATAGTCTAAAGGTGATTACAAGGTAGTATCTATTCATACAGAATCCTTAACCCTTTGACAATGTGCACTAGTTTTCAGTTTCATATGATCACTAGTGAACATAGAGAAATGAACAGCAAATTTTCAAATCATCTAAAGCAACAATGAACCTTAAATATTCGAGTAAGAAAGGGCATAAAAAACAGAAATAAAGCTCTACAAGGATAAAATCAACAACATACCTGAAGCGTACCACGAGGAATAGGAATTGCTTCCCACTCGCTCTTGTATGAATCTCCTCCTTTCTGGAGAAATTTTAACGCCCTTACTACCTGAAAAGTAAATATATTATTCAATATCTGATTTTTCATTGAAAGTAGAGACTAAGAATTAAGGTTCTGCTGGTTCAGAAATCGATTGAAAAGGGTATTAGTGCAAATAAAACTCTAGGAGTGAGTTCCACAGTAATTTTCAGAAGCATGTCTGATGCATCTGTAGTACATATAAAATACATCAGAAAAAGGAAAATGAGTTAGTTCTGACCCAATATTTCAAGCAGAGAAACATGGCATGAACAAATAGCTTCCAAAAAAATCTTGAGCAGGTCAATATGGTTTAATGCTCCACGGGTACTGATCTAGTCAACAATTAACTTGCTGGAGTAACTTCGAGAATGTTATTCTTGCAATCAAGAAATCTTCTCTATTTTTAAATGGTTTATTTTCAGAAAAGAAAAAGAACGATCTACCTTATGCAGAGAGTAAATATATATCTCCAGGTTATAAATTTCGTATTTCAACCCACAGAGCATAACCAGACAAGGACCAACTTTTATGAGCTCCAAATTTGCGTCAGCAAATTTCAAATGAATGCAACGCAGACAACCAAACACTATCAACACATAAGTAGTATGAATTTTATTAATGATTAGACCTTTCCGGCGGTAACAACAGTAACGCTTTCAAGTGTATAGGTCCAGGGCTTTTAGTCATTCCCTAAGGTTGTCAGGTCCAAGGAATCAAAGAAAGTAATAAGTTACAAGAGCCATTATGTTTGAATATATTATTTGAGTTCATACAAAAAAAACCTTGGATAATACCAAAAGCATGGCATAAAAGGTCAAGCAGCTAAAATACTACTCACTCGTTCTAGAGGAAGGAAAAATGCAGATGCACTTGATGACTTGCTACCAGCATTCAAGGCCACTGCCCTGCCTTGCCAATCAATCACTGGGGATCCACTTGAACCACCTTTAGTCCCTGATGCTGCCTGAAATTATGCAAAAGTGTAAAACAATACAATCAACCATAGAGACACATGACACATGCATGTTAAGGGTAAGACAATGGGAGGTGCTACAAAAAAATACAACGGCCAACAGAATAATCAACAATGATACAATAATTAGAGTATTAGACATTTGAACATGCCAAGCTGTTTGAAAAATTATAGAAATTACTTGTCAGAATGATTCAGATCAAGCAAATTGCTGTTCAGATTATAAGCATTTAATACTGTACAATAGTTCTCTTATTCTGAACCTCAGACATCATGTCCACTAGATTGCATTATATAACTTCATATGTGAAAAAAAAAGGCCAATGACTTATCACAAACTTCTGACAGAGACCGACACAATTATTTACATGGTCCCCGTTTCCAACATTAATGTTTATCTTTCTCATTTTATTTTATTTCTTTGGTACAGGTTGCCCATTTTCTTCTTCTTCTCTATATTACGCATTTTGGTATTAAAACCATTATATATCAAATACGAAAAAAAAATGAAATTTTAATATAAGAAATCTTAAGTCAAAACCTCTTTCCTAAACTATTTGCGTGTCAAAGATGGGTGTTAAAATATGAAAATCAGCAAGAACATAATTTACAAAAGATATGTGTTTGAGATATGTTTTTATCCATTCCATGATAAACCATGATTTTGCTCAGATTAAAAGAACAATAGAAGAGAAAATTAAAAATTTAAATCAATGAATGCATGAAGAATATAATACATACTTGCATGTAGAAAGTGTTGAAGTCATTATAGCCATCCCTGTAACAGATAAGCATGTCACACATTAGAAACCAGTTTAATGGGACAAAAGCAATGTTGTTATCTAAGGGACCAAGGGTTTTGATATACATTATAATTTGTCAAAACAACAATGATAGTAAATTTATTGGGAAAGTGTATGATTCACAAGAGAACCATTAATAAAGTACTACATACTTTTTATAATGAGGAGCATCTCTGTCCAAACGAGCAAGAGTTCCTGCCAATATGGAAACCTACAAATTTTGATTCAAAGCAGATCAATAACTGTTAGGTCTGGTTTTATGTTCTACAGTAGCACTACATCAAAACCATGAATTTTCTCAAAGGCCGACTTAAAGGATTCCTTTGACTTAAGTGGTTTTTTTGACAATCCTCGTAAATGGAATTAAACATAAACTAAACATCAGTGCATAATGTTAACAAAAAGTAAAGCCAAGACAACTAATATGATTCAACTACCTTCTCTCCACTATCATTACCAACAACCCTGATTTCTAAGCCAACGTAAGCAGCTTCGGGGGCAAGTGGAATCTCGGCATATTCTAAAAATTGAATGGCATCAGGATTGTAGCGAAAGAAGCCAAAGTCATGAACCTAATCAAGAACATAATGTTTTCAGTTAGCTGGATGCCCAAATAACAGGTTCTGTTGAAAGAACACCAGAAGAAAAATTGACTTCAATGCAAAGCATATGAAAAAGCAGACGATCCAAATACAACCAAATCAAGTAATTTCAATCAATATAGACTCACAAATCAATCCTTCCATGGAAAATAACCAAAATTATACAGATAGGCAAAACCAGTCCATTTCAGAAATCCTAGTGCAGAAAAATGAACTAAATAATGCCAACAAAAGATAAATACTATGAAACAGAGTTCACTCACCGGATCTCTATATATAGGATGCACAGTTATTTCTTCTCGATTTACAAACATTGCTTCAGCAACAACAGGTCCTAAAAACAGACAAAACAGAGTCATTTTTTTCCAACTTACATTGTTTCCAACATTTAAAAAAAAAGCTTACAAGACAATTCAGCTATTGCTTTTTTTTCGATTATATGTTTTCTTCTATTTCAAAAAGTAACTCAAAAGTAAAAACAATAGTAGTAAAAAAAATATTCAAGAATAAAAATGTACATTAAGCTAAAAAATGCAAGGGACATTCAAACATAAGTGATCCATTGATCGCCACGATTAAATTTTATATATATTTTTTCAATTACTATTTTTTTCAGTTTTATTTGGAGAAGCAAAAGAGGAAATAGTAAAACCAACTAAGAACAATCAAACAAAGAAATTAAGAGTTGACCCGGTTTGACCACATGGCGATTAGTGAGAATGATTCCTCTTTGCTTATCAACAACAAAACCAGTAGCATAACTAGCACCAGCGGGCTCGGTATCAAAAGCACGACAAACAGTTGTACGGAGGACCACGACGGCAGGAACAACTTTATTGAGAGCCTTCCGCCAATCCTCCGCAGTAGCGAGGTTCTCTCCGAGCGGCGGATCGATGTCCATGGAAAGTTCTTCCTTGATCGAGGATTCTAATCCCATGGCTGTCTCCGACCCTAACCTCTCCAATGGATCTCCCATCAAATTCAAAGCTAGGGTTCGGGATTCAAAATTTTTAATAAAATATTTCAGTTTTCAAAGTGTAGATATTTGTCCTACAACCCAAATTATTGAAAGCTAATTTCTTTTAGTTTTTATATCATTATTTTCAACTTTAATCTGTACTTAATATGACGCGGAGGAGCAAGATTTTTTTACTTTTGATAAATTGCAAATGTAGTCACCCAACTTTTAAATTATTCTTTTATGTCACTAATGTTATCTTTCATTTCATTTTGGTCATCGATGCCTAATTTTATTAATGGCATGTCTTGCCACTAGGCATAATGTTGTGGCGCGTGTTAATTATTGATTGGTCGAAAGTTAAAGCAAAATTAAAAATATATTGTTAGTATGGTTAGAGTTAGGATTTCAACCTAATAAAAAAAAATTCTTCCACTATTAAGATTTCATTATATATTAATTTTTAAAAGTGTTTTAAGGTTAAAAATAATGCACAAAATGTAATATTTTATTTTTGTTTATATCATAATATTTTTTTAATTTTAAAAATAATATTTAAAGTAGATATTTGTTTACTTAAAAATGTTTTTTAATAATAATATCACACACTCATATAAAATGAAACAATTATGAAATTACGTGGTTCGTCCGAAACGTTTGACATCAGCTGCATACGGTGTTCTCCATTCTAAATTGCTTACACTTTCGACCGCCCGATGATTGGTCGTACTACTAATTCTTGAGCAAACATTTTGCAGACAAAGATCCATTAGTGCCATGAACGAAACTATCATAAGAATCTTAAAGTTTATCAAAGAATGAGCTTCCTCCGGTTTCGGTAAAAAAAGCCGCCGAATTTTGAACCGAGTTGATAGGATCGTTGGCGAGTGCCATTGGAAGAGGGGATATAGCTAGAACAAAATATTGTAGATTTAGACTACTTCAGGTTGATATATATGCAGAACATCAGCTTCCCTACAATACTTATATATAGAGAAAAAACTTTAAAAAAGTCTCAAGTACTTATCTAAAGACATGTTTATGTTTGTATTATATTAGGTGGTTCAGTTCAAATTCTGGAAAATTTACCTATATATACTGCTATATCTATATACATAGCTAAAGATTTTCAGGACTATGCATGGGATTTCTTCTTCAATCTATTACATTATATAAGACTTTAAAATTAATTGTTCAAAAATAAACCACGTTAGATCAAATGATAAAAAATTTGATGTTTTTTAAATAAAATTTAGAGTCTGAGTTATATCTATACGATAATTACTTTGATTTAATCAAATCTTGAACAAACGTATATTTTTATTATCTAAGTATAACCCGACTTAAGTTTAAAACATATCATTTGACATTTTCTCTCTCCTTTAAATTTTATATTTACATGATTTTATTTTGAATAGTTATAAACATGATTTTATAACGTTTAAATCATTTTTTTATATAATATATAAGAAGATAAAAGTGTGTCAATACCGGTACGAACCCTTTAGTCTAAATGATTAACGGAACTATTGTTGTTCTTAAAAGTCACATGTTCGAGTACCAATGATTCGTTAAGCGGTAATAGTGCAATTAATTGCTAATTCCTCGTTGTTCCATTGATGGTAGAAAGTAATACCTAACAAAAACTAACTGTGACGACCGACGACTTGCAAAATCAACCGAGTTGGCCAACTGCTGGGAAACAAGAATCTGAGACCATGATTCGTTACAAAATTCATAGATTTTCAGAGGTTTTGAAATTAATCACCTAATTTGTTCAAACTTGGAGAAATGGACATGACTAAAAAGCAACCACATTGCCTGCAGACTTGCTATAAATCCAAGCCAATCGACAACGAATTCCGAAACATTCGAAAAAGATCAGTTCAGTAAGTAAGATGGCACATCAATGGCTGGTTTTTGCAGCAGTATCAGCAATTGTTTTGGTATTAGGAGCTTTAGTTTCAGCTGGAACTGCTGCATCAATGGTGACATTTGTCTTTGGGGATTCATTAGCAGAAGTTGGCAACAACAATCATCTGCAGTATTCTTTAGCGAGGTCCGATTATCCCTGGTACGGCATCGATTTTATCGGAAAGAAAGCTACCGGACGGTTCACCAACGGAAGGACCATAGGCGACATTCTATGTACATGTTGATTTAACATTTGATTTTTTGAAGTTTAGAACTTGGAAATTATTGATTATTCCATTAAATGACAATTCTGTTGAATTTTATAGCTGAAATGCTTGGGGTTTCATCACCACCACCTTATCTTTCTCTGTCACAAAATGATGATGCAATCCTCCAAGGGGTTAATTATGCTTCCGGTGGTGCTGGAATTCTCAACGAAACGGGCCAATACTTCGTAATCTCTCGTCCGTTTTTGTTCGATATCGTTTCATTTATATTGATCTAGAAATGATTTTGTCCTCTTTGTGTTAGCAGATTCAGAGGTTGACATTTGATGATCAGATAAATTACTTCAGAAAGACCAAGGAAAGAATCAGGGCTAAAATAGGTGAGGCTGCTGCAAACAAGCTTTGCAACGAGGCCACCTACTTCGTCGGGATCGGTAAAGCTTTGCCCTTTGTTGAAGATTTCAAGCCAAATAGGATGCCTTTAACACACTTGATTTTGTTTTTTGATGTTATGCAGGCAGTAATGACTATGTGAACAACTTCTTGCAGCCCTTCCTAGCAGATGGACAACAGTATACACACGACGAATTCGTCGAACTCTTGGTTTCGACGTTGGAGCAACAGTTTTCGGTATAAGCCGTCGTTTGTTATTATCCATGACTTTTGTTTTGATATGAAGCTTAAACCAACAATGGTGCTGAATGACAGAGGCTTTACCAGCTCGGTGCACGGAAGATATTATACCATGGCCTAGGACCATTAGGCTGCATTCCCTCTCAGAGGGTGAAATCGAAAACGGGGCAATGCTTGAAGAGAGTGAATGAATGGGTGATGGAATTTAATTCCAATGTGCAAAAGCTGATAAACACACTAAATAAACGCCTCCCGAATGCACAGATGATGTTCGCCGATACATATCCGGCTGTTCTCGATTTGATCGACAACCCCAAGGCCTATGGTATGTCATATAATCTTCTCCTTTACTTTTTTTTACATGTTAAAAGTATACAAATTGTGATCTTTTGTTCAGGTTTTAAGGTTGGGAACACGTCCTGCTGCAATGTCGATACAAGCATCGGTGGTTTATGCTTACCGAACTCCAAGTTGTGCAACAAACGCGAAGATTATGTATTTTGGGATGCTTTCCACCCATCGGATGCAGCCAATGAAGTGCTGGCTCAGAAGCTTTTCCACTCGTTAACGTCTTCGGTTTCTGCTCCTCCTTCGCTTCCACCAAAACCGCACTGATTCCTTTATCAAACAATGTTCAGAGAAGACTGCACCATTCCTGAGACAGAACTAAAACATGTTGCACACATAATGTAGTACTTTACAAAATCTGTTATAATAGATTAAAATATTAGATACTTAATTTGAAAAATACTTTAAATATTTATATAAAAAATATAGTCTAAACACTTATTTACCGTTTGCTGTGAATTCGGTGAGAAACGTCTTGTTTCTCTCCGGACTCCAATTTCTCTGAGACCTACAATTTCTCTTCAATATTCTTTGCCTTTTCAAATTCCTTAACCATCTCTTCTGAAATTTTCCCTTCAATGAGACATAATTGCCCCATTTTTTTAAATACTATGTAATTGTATGAAAATATATTTACTATTCTAATGATGAATAAAGCTTGATTCTATTTTAAGATATTAATAAGGAATACTTGTATTTTGAATTTGTATCGCTCAATTTTGTATCATCTCTAATGATAAATAAAACTCGACCCGATTTCAAAATATTAAATTATTTAGCCTGAATTGCTGAAAAAAATATGTATAAAATAAATTAAAGAACACTGCACCCTTGTCTGTTGACAATCTTTTTATTACAATTAATTAACATAACAAATTAGATACTTATAAATACAACAAAAATAACGATTCACTCCATAACTGAGTCAAAATATCAATTTAGGTAACAAACTATAATTATATATATGTTTAGAGAAATAATATAATTTTATTAATCATAATTCTTCAACAAAACATATTTATCATACAGATAAATTATTTAAATTTAAATTATCCAATAAGAATAACATTTTTTTCGCTTATAACATTGTATGGTTTCATTACTGATAGGTGTCAGAAGTTAAATAAGTTACATTTACCGAAGTTAGGAACCATGTTTTTAGGCTGACAGACAGACAGACATTTGACCTGCTTATTGCAGAAGTCTTTCCCTGCTACAACACAGCCAAGTCTTCAGGACAAAACAAAACTCTAACCAACGCGCATTTGTCATTCCATTGCTTGTTTTCCTCTTGACATTTCGATTCCAACTCCACGCAGAAAAGAAAAAAAAAAGACCAAATCTTTTTCTTCAATTCTTTTTAATCTGCCATTTTCTCAAATCCCAGACAAAAAGACCCCACCAGTTAAGACAAAGGGTTATTCTCAGATTTTGAATTGAAGGCATGACAATGGTGAATTGGGAACTGCAAAGTTGCTGCAATCATAACCAAACCGCCTTTCTGGTCACAATTGGTGTCTACATGGTTGCCATTCTTCTTGTAAGTTTCATTCTTTATTTCCACTGCTCTAATTTTGATTGTTGGAAGAAAAAAGCATTATAAACAAGGATTAGAAAATAAGGGTTAATTTTGGTTAAAGCTCCATACTTATGTTGTTTGAAGGATGACAGATCTAGTCTAAAACGAGGGTTTGATTAGAAAATAAGGGTTAGTTTTGGTAGAAGCTCCATAGTTATGTTTGTTTGAAATAGATGAAAAGCTTAAACAGTTTCCTGGTTTGCACATTGGTGGAAATATGGGTTCTTTAAGTTGTGGGAGGATTCATTGCAATTGAGTTTCATGTAAAAGATATGGCATTCTTTAGATTTGAATTGGTTGTCCTATGTTTGCTTGAATTTATGATTTGACCTAGTTTTCCCCCTTATTATTGTAGCTATGGAGGACCTTTCTCTTGACACCGTTTAAGCTCATTACCGTATTCTTGCACGAAGCGAGTCATGCAGTTGCCTGCAAACTTACCTGTGGTCATGTAAGAACTTCTTACCTTTATCACATGTCATATAAAGAGTAAAACATGTTTTTAATTTGATCGTGAGAGTTTGACTGCATAATGTTTAATTCTGCTTTTCAATTATGTGTTTCATGAGATGTTGGTGTGAAATGAATATAAGTTTTTCTCTAGATCTATTGATTAATGAACTTGGTTTTATGTATTTTGTAGCTATGAAATACGCTTTTTATTATTTTAGAAAGAAATTGAGCAAGTGCTTGAATAAGCTTCAAATGTTCATTGTAATTGGCGCCCTACCAAAATTGCTGTGAAAAAGAATTGTTTTTGTTTTTGAGCTGGTGTTAGTTAACGTCAACTCATCCGGACGATGTTTAGTTTTTGGATTATGGACTGCTCAATGATCAATGTTCCTTTTACTTATGATGTAGGTAGAAGGGATCAAGGTTCACGCCAACGAAGGTGGAGTAACACAGACAAGAGGTGGTATATATTGGTTGATTTTACCTGCTGGATGTAAGTATGTTCATCTCAGAACACATCCTTGTTTTCATGGTAGTTTCATGACATAAATGCTAGAACTATGTAGTGATGATCCATGTAGTCTTATTAGGACAAGATACAGCTCATCCACAATTATTATCGTATGTAATCTGTATATGGATGCATCAAGACATGTCTTATTTGAGTCTAAGATTGTGGTCACTGGCTGCCTGTGTTTGCCATATCCTGAAGCTCTACCGAGCACAACTCGCAACATCTGGAGTGATAGGCTTGCATATTTTCATGATTTAAAGCTTTTATGTACAAATATCGAATAACCAGGCTTCGTTTACCTTTTCCCTATTATAACTAGTTTACTTTCATTTCATATTTCATCTCATGCAAGTTGCTTCTCAGTAGCATTTATGGTATACAGTGGCTTTTTACTTTCAGACCTTGGCTCATCATTTTGGGGGATGACTTTAATTCTTGCATCTACCAATCTCCTCACTGCAAGAATAGCTGCCGGTTGTTTTATTGTCGCCCTCGTTGTTGTGCTCTTTTATGCTAAAAATGTAAGATGCCAAAGAGATTAATTATTTCCTGATAAAGTTTGGCATTCATATAGAGATGCTGCTTTCTTTATTTCCTTCTATAATTTATTTTCTTTCACATGTGATGTGTATGATTATTCAAACAGTGGACACTTCGGGGACTTTGTATCGGTGAGTACCCTTTCAAACTTGTGATGACTTGTACTTTTATAACCATGAGATGAATTTGAAGGGCTAACAATTTCGTTATCCATGTATTCGATTCCTCAGGATTTATTATTCTCATTGCACTAGTTTGGTTTTTGCAAGAAAGGACAACAGTTCGGATTCTCCGCTATGTCATTCTCTTCATTGGTCGTCATATTCTCCTTTTCGTTTCCAAAGAATAATTTCATTCTCTCATATCTTGGTGAAGCTTAATTCTTATTTTGGAAATTGCAGGGGTCATGAACAGTCTGTTTTCAGTCTATGGTATGCCTCAGATTACATATAATTATAATTGTGGAGATATCTACTATTTTTATTGTATATGAAGCTTAAAGAGTGAAGAATTATGTTTGAAGTGACTTGAATATTATTTTCGCAGATATCTACGATGATCTAATATCTCGAAGAGTCAACTCCAGTGACGCCGAGAAGTTTGCAGAAATTTGTCCTTGCCCCTGTAATGGAGTTGGATGGGGATTTATATGGTGAGAAACCGAAAGTTGAAGCATCGACTGTTTTATCATGATTCTTTCTATCTTGCCTGCTGCTCACATTCGTTTTTTAACACTGCTTGCAGGGGAGTGGTGTCATTCATATTTCTTGGTGCATCAGTGTATCTAGGACTTATCATCTTATCTTGACCCGAGGTACAACCTGCTTCTTGCCTGGTCTCGTCTCGTCTCCGTATTCATATTATTTAGATTGTTGTTAAGTGGAAGTGTGTTCCTCATTCATATTATTAGTAGTATACTCTGATCTGGTCTGACATACATCTGATGGATGCTTATTTACATTGTTTTAACAGAATCTTATAATCCACGATTCAGAGGGTTGTTGGTTAAAAATACATCTTGGTGCTGCAATGACAATGTATTTATGCTCGGCTGTGTACGATAAAAATCGAATTGGCCATTTTCCTTTATCGGAACATAATGTATTTACTTGTTATTCAATTCATCATTCATCCAGAAGTAGTATAAGTAGGGAGGTTGGTATTGTGATTTCTTTTTCTAAGTGTTGACCTGGTTTCATTCTTTGTAAACCTTTGTCATATGGGCTCAGATTTCATTGTATAAAATTTTATGGCAATACCTGATGATTATATCAGATTGAGAAGTGATACTTTAATCACAGCGTCCATTCGCAAATGGGTTCATTACATTCTGAATGTTGCATTCAGAACAATTAGATGTGCCTTGATTTCTATGGTGATTCCCTGAAATCTTCAATTAAACCAAGTAGGCAACAAACCAAATACAACATAATCCATTTGAGGTAGAACTAGAAAAGAAAGATCTCATCACGCCCATGAATACGAGACTCGCATTTTATACATCAAATGCTACCAGATCACTGCATATTAAGCACCTGTGTCGCACACTACCTGCCACTTAGAACAACAATCAAATACCAAGCCATATAGGGGGGGAAAGGAACAAAATAAGGTATACATTTTTTGTATTTGCTGCTTAGCCCAGAGAAATGTGCATATTGTCCTACTGCACAGTGCACACAGACAAGCAAACAATAGCAGGAAACAAGCCTGGCAAGACAGGTAATTATTCAGTCTCTCTTCTTTCCTCTCATATTCCCCAACCACAAGTACTAAAATTTGTCATGTGACCGTGAGGACAGACAATTCCCTCATATATATTCAACTTCACATATTGAGTAAATCAGAAACCAGCCCAACCGGCAGGTTGGGGAACTGTATGATTCTCCTTTGCTTTTGACTCACCCGTGCGCTGGGAACTACTTCCTTCATTTATGGGTGCTTTCAATCTCTGGGAGCTGGCACCAGGGGCAGCTGTAAAGTTATCAGTACCAAAACCCCATGTTTCCGGAGCAGCATGCTTGTTTGAGTGACCATTTCTGGTTCTGACTGACTGTACATTAGCCTTTGACTGAGGCTGCTGCTGCTTGGCATCCTCTGGAAAAGCCTGCCATGGCTTTGCTTCGGGGCTAGAAGTAGTCCAATTAGCAACATTTTCTTTCTGGAATGTTCCTTCAGCCTTCTCTCCCTGCTATGAAACAATTACGTACAATCAAGAGCACAACTAACAAGTAGAAATTGAATTGAAAAAAAGTTGTGCATGTGAAATACAAATAGGAAACAAAAATGAAGAAAAAGTGTACCAGACTTCCAGGTGAGTTTTGATATCTTGAAGTACTTTTATTAGGAGATGGAGTTCTAGCAGCTAGAGCTTGCTTGAGCTCCTGTATTTCCTGCCTCTGAGATCTACAAATTGCAGATAACTTCTCAAATTTGGAGGTCATCTCAGCCTTCTCCATGTTGGTTTGTGTTAGCTGTTCTTTAAGCTTCCCTATTTCAGCCTCCAGTGCCTTTTCTGTTCCAGTTTTTTTATTAGCAATTCCAGAACTGATCTTGTTGCTATCAAATTCAGCAACAAAGGTGTTAAACGCCTCATCTTGAAAAGCAGTGGCAGTATTCTTGTCCTCAAAAAAATTAATTTCAATATCTTTAGAAGGGACAGCTTCAGGCTTGTGTGATTTATCAGGCGTACTTCTTGAGCTAGAACGAGCTTGTACAGTTTCCTCTCTCATAGGACTCCTGTTATGTTTTACTGAACCATAGCCGGTTGGCTCTTCGTCATATTTGGGTCTGTGCTTCTCTTCAGCAATATCTGTGTCCTTTGCATGCTGAGTAGACCAGAAAGCACCAAGCTGTCCACCACTTGTCCTTGAGCCAGGCTGTTGTGTATTTTTAGCTGGTTCCCCATGAGGCGGTGGTGGAGGGCTTCTAGAAGGCATCTGAGGTGACCTATTTGTAGACCTTGGAACACCTGCTAAATTGGCACAAAGCATCTATTCAAGTTCAATGAAAACTAATGTCTAAGCCTCCAATATTCAATCATTTTCTATCTATAATCTTATATAACTAATCCAACAAGACCAGCATCTGCCATAACAAGAAGCAGTTAAATATAATACAAGTATTAGACCTTCAAGGGGAGAACTGAACTGTCAATTGGTATAAATCTTCACCTTCAGTAGATGGCATTTCAGGTGGGCGATCAGGTAGAGACTTCTGTTGAGCAGCTGGCAACTGCTCATTAACACGAAACCAGACCTGCCATCGTGGGAAGGAAATCCCAAGATCAGATAAACAGAATGTTAGATCTCTGCCAATGATAAGCATGGACATAGGTTATCTAAAACTAACCTAAATTCAAGGATGAAAGACCAATCAAGCAAAGTGCTTGCCTGTGTGATGTCAGGTCTGTCAGCAGGTGATCCTTGAAGCATGTCTTTAATTAGGTTAGTAATTGAAGAGCTGTACTTTGGTAAATCTGGAATCCGATAGTTCCCATTTAAGATTTGTAACTTCGATTCACCATCAAATGCATTCTTGAAGTAGCAAATTCGAAAGAGAAGACACCCAAGAGCCTGTGACATGACAGAGCAGCTACAGTTTGTACTTGGTAATCGGTATATCTAATCTAATTTGTATCTATTCACATGGAGATACAAGGTATAGTTGACTTACCCATATATCCACCTTTTCATTGATTAGTTCTCTCCGGAATAAATCCCACATCTATGCCAATAAAAGAATGAAGATATATATCGAACATTTTAACCACAATATAAAACACAATTTAAAAATAAACGAATAAAATATGTTTGTTCATCCAACCTCGGGGGCTCTATAGGCGGGTGTGGTGTGCTTCCTGATATTGTCTTCTTCTATACCCATTTCTTCAGGCCTCTCGAAACGTTTGTGATTGGTTGATGTGCTCCCAAAATCACACAACTTCCACAGTCCATCACCACCCAACAAAATGTTCTCTGCTTTCAAGTCCCTGCAAAAATCAAAATGCCAGGAAGTAAGAAACATATTTTTGGGCCTTACAAAATTGGGATCATGGCAATAAAAGAAATACAAAACAATAAGAAGCTACAAAAAGTTTAAATTGAACTTTCATGTGCTCAGATAAATAAAAAAAAAAGGAGCAACCTAAAAACTTGAGGAGCTTTAGGACCACCATACCTGTGAGCAATTGGTGGGGACTGGCAATGCATTGCAAAGACCGCATTACAGATATCCAAGAAAATGGTAAGAATCTGTTTCTCCTCAAAATAGGCAGCTCCTCTAGCCTCTAAGACACTAACGAGAGATTTGTCACAATAATCCATGACAATAAGGGCTTCCTTGGTCCTTCCCATATCGAAGATCGTATGTGCATAAAGTGTAACCACATTCGGGTGTCCGTTAAGTGACTTCATGACAGAGATCTCCTTGACGACCAACTCCATCGACTCATGATCATTGCATATGATGTGCTTCAAGGCATACTGTTTCGAAGCATGTAGAGCATCCTTAGCTAAGTAGACACAAGAGAAGCCTCCCTCGGCAATCGCATTGCGAACGTGAATTTTAAGATTGCCGACATCAAGCGTTTTACCTTCAAGCCCCGCAGACTCTTTTTGCATAAATGGCTTGAACTTCCACATAGCTAGAATGAACGCGGAAAAGATGCTGAAATTCGATTGATGACGATGAAGGGTATCTAAGATAGAACAGTAACATTTAAATTTCTGAAACAAACTAATATGAAACAGTAAGATGATGCTAATCATAATTACAATAATCTAACCTAAGAAACCAATGATCAATGAATGCAGATACAAAAACAATACAACAACAGCAGATCTAAATACACTTAAATATTGAGGCAGCACAAAAAACAAGCAAATTGCAAAATACAGATCCCAATTTTAATCCAGACCCAAAACCCAGATATCTTCAATCACTGCCATTAATTATTCAGGGAAGTGTTGTTTTGAAAATTACTATTCATCCATTGTGACTGCAGCGACTGGTAGGTAACAAAACCGAGACTTTACAGCTATATATATAAATCTGATACTGAATCTAAAGAAGAACAAGAATTACCGAATCGAATCTAGTTTAAACAAAGAAGGAGGAGGAGGAAGAAGAAGATCGAGAATGTGTACCTGGTTAGATCAGGCTTCGTGAATTAGGGTACAGCTACTCCACCAGGATTTGATTGATAGAAACGGATGATCTAGAATGGAACAAAGATAGCAGAATAGAAGATGAGGTTTTGCTTTTGCTTTTGCTATTGCTTTAAGATCTGATTTTGCAACATTTTGTCTTAAAGCGTTGCCAAATTCCTAAAAATAATATAAACAAATATTATCTTTATTCATTTGCAGGAAAAAAAAAATCATAAACATATGGAGTATCTAATTTTACTAAGTATAAAATTAAAATATAATTTTTTAATTTTAAAATTAAATATTAATCACATAAGATATTCGTTTAAATTTAAAAAATTAATATTTTTTTTCTTAATATTTAATCATAATATTATCTTGTTTCTGTAATTAATATGTAATGATTGTATATTTTAGAAATAAATTTATTAATTTATTAATGATATGATTATGTTTTAGTGAAGAAGTGAGGTGTTACAATCATAGGAAACCTTAAACATCAAACTTCACGTTGTTTGTCGAATCCTTGCGACGTTTTGTCGGTCATATATGGCCAGTGGCCTCCGTCTCTTCAATGTAACCTGGTCCTAGTATTTTTTAACGTTCGATGTTTTATTATTAATCGATTAATTTAAAATAAATTTTATTAAAATATAAGATAAGATAATTCCTTAACATAATTTTTATCTATAACGATAAATTTTTAATATTATTTAATAAAAACAGTTGTCGGTGGTTCTGTCTTCTGCCTTTAAACGTGATTTTGAAAAATATACTCTTAGGTTTTGTTTAGTGATACTTTTTAAACCAGCTTTTAGATAAAAAACTGGTCTGAAACGCAGAAGTAATGCTAATTTTTTTTTAAAAATTGCGTTTAAAAATGATTTTTAATACAAACGCAAAAGCTAAAATTTTTAATTTTTTGCGGTTAGAAAAATACTTTTAAGAGTCATATTACAATTTTAACTTTCATTTATTATGTTTTATTATAATTTAATTTCTATAAATATATAATTATATTTAACATAAATCATTTTTTTTAATTTAAAAATTATATATTTATATAAAAATTATATATTTTTTCAAAAGCACTTCTAAAAAGCACTTTTCAAAAATAATTTATGTATTCATTTATTAATATTTTTATATTTTATCATAATTTAAATTAATATTATAATATGAAATAATTTAATTATTATTTAAATATATATTTTTTAACATCATATCTAAAATAGCCATTTACTTTTCAAAAACACTTTTTGACAGCAATATTAAACACATATATTTTAAACTAAAAATTCCAAAAGAACTTTTCTACTATATTTTTTCACCATACTTTTTTATCATACTTTTCAAAAACAATGCTAAACTGTACGTTAGATTTACACACAAATTCTTCCAAATCAAAGGAGTATGTAATTTTAAGAAAATTATTACTACACAAAAAAGTATTTTAAGAGGTAACAAGGAATGGTGATTTAATTTGTTGTTGGGTTGGGTGATTTGAATTTCATGTATCAAAGGGGTTTAGGCCGAGGCCCAAATCCAAAGGAGAATCTTGAAAATTAACTAGCGAAAACCCCCAACTTTAGGGTTTTGTTAGGGTTTAGCTAAAGTTTTATTTCCCTAAAATAAAATTAAGTTTTATTTCGCTCCGGTTGTTACTGACGGAGAGGGGGAGATTTAAAGTACAGGTTAAGAGTCATAAGAAAAAAGCGAGGGGAATTTGAGTGAAAAGGTCGCAAATGGTTGGGTCTAAGGGCGTTAGGCTTATTCACTGCTTGCTTCGCCGCTCTCACTCCCTTTATTCTTCCTTTTTCCACCACCCAAATCATGTACGTTCTCTTTTATTTGTATGATCTGATAATTAAAGTTTTGGCTTTTTCATCACTAATGTATTCATCAATTGTGAATGCAGAAGACTCTTATTGATGGGGGTTTGAGGAGCTTCACTTCCGGAATTGGCAATCCTATTGGAAATCACATTCCTCAATTGGGTAATTTATTATTTCACCCGTTAACACTTTCTTTTCTTTTTGGCTGAAAATTTCCCTCTTTTTTTTTTTCCGAGTAATGAATTGCATGCTTTTCAATGCAGCTAAAACTAGAAACTGCTTGGGTTTTGGAATTTTTAATCTGAACTTGGGTGCAAGACGGCCAATTCATGGCACTGGTATTGTACAAGTTCCTGTTTCCACCCTTATATAAATTAACTCGGGGATGCATTATTGTTATCTGGTTGATACCCTGATTCCTATCTTCTGGGTTCAGCTCCTCTGTCTGCCAGGGATTATTATGATTTACTTGGTGTAAGCAAGAATGCTACTGCATCTGAAATAAAGAAAGCTTATTTTGGGGTAATTTTTGTTCTACATCCTATCTAGTCTCGTTCTTTCAGCCTGCAAGTGAATTTGAAGGTCTCTGTTTTTGTTTGTACTCTAGGTCACAGGGTGTTATTTCAGAATTCTATTATTTGTTTTTTGCTAAAAAAGTTCTATTATTTATTGCGGTTGTTTGTTGATTCAAATTTCCTTGTTCTATAGCTTGCAAAAAAGCTCCATCCCGATGTAAATAAAGATGATCCTGAAGCGGAGAAAAAATTTCAAGAAGTTTCCAAGGCCTATGAGGTAAGTTTTCTCACCCAGGATTGTCGTCTTTTTCATGGTTAATTTGTCTTGGGACTGAAGCCTGAAGCGAAGTACCATTTGTTTGTTCTATTGTAGATTTTAAAAGATGAGAACAAGCGTGCAGAGTATGATCAGGTGATGCAAAATTTATTTATTTGTGCTGTCATAAAACCTTTTCTATTATCAGTTGTAAAATGTTTTCACCAACCTTTATGTTAGTAGAAATATACAGTAGGCAGAGAAGGCAAGATGCCAAATGTCACTTTCCTGCTCAATTGATATATACCTTGTTGAATTTATAGCTGCTCAATTGTTTGCTGAAAGGATTATGTAAAAATATAACTTTTTATTTTCTGTGCTCTTTTCCCTGCTGACCTTAGTTATGTGCAAAATTTTGTAGGTTGGCCATGATGCATTTGAACAGCAGCAAAATAATAGCGGCTTTAGTGAGGATTTTAATCCATTCAAATTCACCAACTTCCATGACGTGAGTTTCTTCTTTTAACATTTTTGAATGGTTTTACTTACATTTCGTCATGGATATACTTTTTAATTAGTGAACTTCTATCTGTAGGTTTTTTTGTGCCTTTTATAGATTTTGTTCTCAATTTAATAACGCTATCTTCTTATATGCTTGCCCAGATATTCAACGCTCATGATATATTCAGAAACCAAATGGGTGGTGAAGATATCAAGGTTTTAGTTACTTCCAACATCATGTTGATATTTATGTTTCTCTATTTTGTTCTTCTGAGTTCTCAAGTGCGGTTTACCATGCCCTAGGTTGCAGTTGAACTATCGTTTATGGAAGCTGTTCAAGGAATCACCAAAACAGTGACATTTCAAGCTCCAGTGCTTTGTCAAGCTTGTGGTAGGCCTTATCTTGCCTCTGAGAGTCTGGGACAATATTTTCCCCCTCATGAAATCTCTTTTACCTTACAAATTGTTCTAAGCTCTCATAACTGTTTTCTTTGTATCTTTTGGATTTCTCTAGGCTCCAAATGGTTTGTAACTTTATTTTTATTTTTGCTTTTAGAAGGAAAAAAGCTCTCTTGGATGCAGAAGCAAACAATATTTTGAAAAGATTATGATAGAAGACCCTAATATATAAACATATGTTGATAAACTTATTTGTTATTTTCTCCATTTTTCAGGTGGAGAAGGTGTTCCACCTGGTGTGAAACCTGAACGATGCCGGCACTGTGGAGGCTCAGGCATGGTTAGTTTACTGGAACAGAACCATGCAATTCCTTAGAATTGTGGAGATTCTCCCAAGTCCCAATTATAAATGTAAGGCAATTAAATAATCTCCTTTTTAACTTATGGTTTTGCTGTTGTCTCAGCTATCTATCAACAAGGGCTTTATGAGTATCCGTTCTACTTGTCCTCATTGTAGTGGAACTGGTCAGTTTGTATCGGTATGGTATCCATCCAAGTGCTCTCACTTGTAATGAATTTCTCGTGTTTTGATTGTGATCAGTTTGCTGTTCTTGCTTTATGATGTTTCTGTTTGAGTTTTTTTTTCAATGCGATTGTTATCCTCATCGCTAACCAAAGTAATCATTTTTTCATGAATTTGGATTTTACAATGATTTATTTTTCTTCTTTTTTTATGGATAAAATGCTCTCAAGCAGTTAATGTAGCTTAGAAGTACTTATATTACTTCTAGTTTTTTTTTTGTTTGTTTTAGAATTACCATTTGAGGTCTCTTTACTTTTTGCTGGTTCCAGAAGCTTTGCAAGTCATGCAATGGAGCTAGATTAGTGAAAGGACCTAAAACAGTCAAATTGGACATAATGCCAGGTACTTTACAAAGTTAAATGTCTATTGGTGATTGCTTTGCTATGGAAACTGGAGAAAGTGCAATTACTGATAACTTTATTCATGTTTTATTTATTCATCTTTTTTTTTTGCTTGTTGAGTATAACAGTGAATAACAAGGTTATGTCCTGTTTTTATCATGTTATTGACTCAAGGTTTTGTCCTGTTTTCAGGAGTGGATAACAATGAAATATTGAAGGTTTATGGAAGTGGTGGAGCTGATCCTGATAAAACCCATCCCGGGGATCTTTATGTAACCATAAAGGTAACCAGCTTAGGTCTTGTATGATATTTGTAAATATTTGAGCCTTTTAAAAATAGCTTTCAAGGAAAGGAAATAATTGTAAATATTTGTGCCTTCTAAAAACAGTTTATTTAGGTGTGTTTTTATCATACCTTATTTTAGAAATAGTGAAGGGTGGATGGGGTCGGCAAAGATTGTAGCAATGGTGATCGGAGTTATACTAGTAAAAAGCAGTCGATATGTTGTGGAATTGGTGGTAACTGGGATCTTTACTCGATGCTTGGGAGGTTGTAAATGCTGTGTGCTACAGGCAGGCCGTTTCTTAGCTTATTTTAGAAAAATTATTTGCTTTTATTGCTGTTGTGTCTTGTTTTTATTTAGGAGGTTAGATCAACACTCTTTTCCCCCTTCGTTAACTTAGTCTGCAGAATTCTTCCAACTCTTCACCCTTGAGCGGAATTTACCTTACCATCTTTTTGTTAGGTGACTGTTATTGGTCTTTTACCCTTGCAGATGGTAATGGCCTAGTGTCCTTATTTTTTATTTCTTAAAGATCATTGTCTCCATTTATCATGCTTATATTTGCAGGTCCGGCAAGACCCAGTTTTTCGTAGAGAAGGTGCCAATATTCACGTAGATGCAGTTTTGACCGTTGCTCAGGTAGAATTGAAATTTTAGTATTTTTCAAACAACCTATTAAGTGGCTCACACGTTAAGGTCTTGAGCAATGCCTATATTTGACAACAGTTTACATAATTGCCTGTCTTCCATGGCTTGTTTCTCTGATTTAGATGTTCGTAAGTTCCAAACAACTAGTTTAGTTTTTATCACTGTGCCTTTCTTTTTTAAAAGTTTTTAAGCAATGACAAATGGTTTTATCAAATCTAGGATCATATCCTATTGCTGTTGTTTGCTTCAGTATCCTGTTTGTATATATCCTTTTGGTGAGGCTTGTCCTTCCATCTGATTTGAAAAGTTTCCTCTTTTCTTCAGGCAATCTTGGGAGGAACCATCCAGGTCCCAACACTTACTGGAGATGTTGTGCTTAAGGTTTGTTGGATCCCGAGTATGATTGATTTAAAGCATAGAAACTAACCTTTAATCATTTCTTGTAGTTATAGCACATGCTTATTTTGCTGAATCTATGTTGCTTTCAATTTTTCAGGTCCGCGCTGGTACTCAACCTGGCCAGAAGGTGGTTTTGAAGAATAAAGGTGGGTGGGTGTCGAAATCTGGGGTATATTTGATTTATTTTTTAAGTTGATAAAGAAACTGAAAAATTCCCATTGATCTTTTAACTTAATTAGTAATCTTACATGAACCTTGATTGTCTGAAAATGCATAAACATAAGGGTCTCAATTATAAGTAAATAAGGTTTTCGCCCTCTGATTGTAGTTGATTTTAATTTTCATTCTCCTTGATTCAATTTATGTATGATTGGTAACAGGAATTAAAACAAGGAGCTCATACTCGCTTGGAGACCAATATGTACACTTCAATGTCAGCATCCCAAAGTAAGTTTTGTGTGCCAAGTAGATCTTAAGTTGTTCCACCATCCAATCCATGACAGCAAATCACTCTTTTGATTTATGTACAGGAATCTTACCCCAAGACAACGTGAATTAATGGAAGAGTTTTCTAGAGACGAGCAAGGCGAAGATGTTAAGCTCGCTGCTGGGGCGTCTGGCTGAAGAGGAGACCACCATGACCATCTGCCGTTATTTTTCTGGATTTCTCATAAAGATACAAGAAAATGTAATATTATGAGTACTACCTCGTATTTTTGAAGTTCTATTTTGGATTTTCTTTTTCTTCTATCTTATGTAGTGTTTATTTTTCCCTCCCTGGTGCCATTGAATCATCATTTTGAAACTCATGGGTGATGATTGTATATGATTTATTTAGGAACTGGAAGGGTATATGTTGAGATTTTAATACTAGCAATTCCTATATATAGGCTGAGAAAATATTGTTTCTTCTAATTCTTGTTCGTGTTCGAATTTGACTTCCCCCTATTCAGACTTACATTTTGATCCAGGGATTCTTCCCAAAGATGCATACCCCCCTGTTCCCATCCCTACACGCCCCAAGGTTGTTGCCCAAAGAAACATCTCGAGATACTTGTATTGTAACTTAAATATATGTCAAAGGTTTAACCGTAAAATATGTAATTAGGTTATGATTTTTAGTGAATATTTAAATTATTTTTGTGTTTAATCAACCTTCAAATTATATGTTTTTCATTGTTCACTGGTTAAATGATGTGTTCTTACTGCTTTGGTATCTTCCACTCTAGTTGTCGGTTAAAACTCCATCAACCTTCTTTTTTCTTTTTTTTTTTACTGTTGGATGCTTGTTGATGGTACAATTCACAATTTATTTGTGAATTTTCGATGATAGGATAATAAGATTTTTAGTCGTGATGATCCGATGAAGACAAGAGTGGTTAGTGATGATTGAATCAGTGGTGGGAGGGAAAGAATTTAGGGGTCTAGAGTTAGAGTTAAAGAATTTTTAAAAAAAATTATCTAAAAAATAAATAAAATTACAGAAATTAACTTTGTATCATATTTTGATTGATTGGTAAAAAAATTTAAAGATCATGATCGAAAAATATTATTTGAATAAAAAAATAAAATATTAAACATCGTTTTGACCCAAAAAATATTTAAACATTTAATTAGAAAAAAATGTGTAGCTTAAGCATTTTTCTAATAGTTACACTTAAAAATAACAATTAACTTTTATTGGTATTTTATTTGTTAAACATGTCAACAAATAAAACAACTTAAATATTTTTATTTTAATAACTAAAATACTAAAAATTACGTTACTTAAAGATTTTTAATTTTTAATAAAATAAAAAAAATATAAGTTTTTTAATTTTAAGATTTAAAGTTATGAGTTTAGATTTAATGGTTTAGAATTATTGTGTTTAAAATTTAAGGATTAAATTTACAATATAATCTGTAGAATAAAATTTAAACCTAAATTCCTAATCATATTACAATAAAATCTAAAAGATAATCTATAAATACTAAATTTTAAACTCCTAACATATAAACCTTGAAGTCTATCTCAAACCTTAAAATCCATAAACCCTAAAATCTATCTCAAACCTTAAAATCAAACACTTATATATATTTTTTTGTATATTAAATATAAATCCAGTTTAAAAACATATCGATCCGATAAAACATGAATGAAATACACGTAAATTGCTCTCCTCTCAATCACGTTGGAGAAAAAATTTTGATTGAAATTCCCTCATTCGGTACTGCACATTAGGTATAAACCATACTTATCAGAATAATGAAGAAACCTAAATGAATATATTTATATAATTATATATGTGTCTATACTCGTATCGATTTCTTCAAACATTTAAGCACACACATATACATATACATATACATAATCAAGCAACTAGCCATGGCGATGGCTCGTCTGGTGTTTGCAAAGAGGGGACCGGGGAATAAAAAGCCATTTAATCTAACAATGAAAGAAAGTCAGGGTACAAATAGGGAGTATAACTAGAACGACGACTCACACTCAAGCTCAAATTCAGACCCCGGTTCATCATCTTCATCTAAAGAATCTATGCCAACTGCACCATGACCAGGGCCAAAGGCCTTGATATGGTCTTTCAAAGACCTCTTGTGTTTGAAATCAGACCCACAGACGCAATACCAAATCTTACCGCAGTTCTTCTCGTGTGTTCTCCAGTCTCCTTTCACTGCGAACGCCTTGTCGCATTTCCTGCACGCGAAGGGCTTGTCGCCGTGTTTACGCTTGTAGTGCGTTTGGAGGGTTCTGAAATCCTTGAGAGGCCTGGCTCTCGGGTGATCGATGCTGTGCTTGCAGCCTGGTGCACAGCAGTAACATGGGAGCCTTAGCATGGCTGTTGGCTGGCTTCCTCTTAGGGAGTCTGGTCCCTTTCTGTACTGTGATCCATGCCCCCACATGTGCATCTGCACAATTAATAAAAATGGCAAGCACAGATATCAAATTGAACCGAGGAATGAATTCGCGTACCATAACTAGCAAAAGAAGTACATATATGCATGAAGCACTATGGCAAGCTGTTCATCATCTTAAGACTCCTCGAGAATTGCAAACTAAGAGAAATCAAATTGCTTCATTATAATTACAAAACAAGAATCCCCAATTATATACATATATTATTGATGAGCTTAATAGGACGATGGAGATTGGGGTTCTCAAGCGGTTTATCCAAATTGATGTAAGTGGAGAGAGACGAGATTTGGGACAACTTTTATGCAGGACTTAGCTTGAAGGAAGCTGAATAGCTGACAGCCCCCTCCTGTATTATATGAACTTGACATCAATCTTGTCGAGATCAGTGCAGTTTTGGAGACTATGGAGATGTAGATAAGTCCTACTATAGAGTCGTTTAACTGATGCTTATTGAGTATGGTTAAACGAGTGTTTCCGAGTATTCCTAAAAAACCTGATTAAGTTGAGAATCCTACCGGATATGTATGCTCATCTTTGAAGGTGTAAGAAGGAAGTTTTGGTATTTTTAACATGACATGCCTTTGTTAATTGCAATAGGTAACAATTAGAGGTCTCTAATTCCGATGCTGGACTGTCAGATTAACAGGATTTGTCTGTTTGGGATGCAAATCTAGAGTCTTTCCTTCTGCAGACTATAGAAATGACAAGTCACTAGAGAGGTCAGACTCAAGACTATCTGAAACCCTGCTGAAAAATCTATATCACTCTTGCAAATAACCTATATTCTTCACACTCTTCAGTAACATTTATCTGGAATATGACTGCCCTAATGACCTAAACGGCTAAACCTACCGAGTTGAGTTGAGTTAGTCTTTCCTGGTCACACATGCTATAGATAAGGCAAATGAATGGAAATGAAAGAACGAGAATAAAAGATGAAATAAAGGGAATTTTAGCGGATCATGTCCCATGCAATGCGGCATACCTGCAGGTTGTTGTATCTATTAAAGGTTTTGCAGCAGACATGACATGAAAACTGTGTAGGACCGACGAGAATCTGAGTAGGGGTAGGAATCCAGTACTGCCCCTTGCTTGATGAAACCCCAGAAACTGCACCAGCGCCATTCCCTCCTAATCTGGCCCCAGCCCTCGGATCGGAGATAGGGCTAGGGAGCCCTATATTAAGTGTTACAGTTTCAGCTTCATCTTCGGCGGCACCAGCGTTGGAAAACAACAGGATCTTATCACCTTCCATGGAACTGCTGGACGGTTCAGTACTCTCACTACTCAGGTAATTGATGAGAGGAAGAGCTTGTTTTGGAGGAGGTGAGCTTTGAGCTTCGATGTTGGAAGATTTGTTAGCACTGAAACAAGAACTGTAGTGGGGATTTAGAGGCACGAAATTGAAGCCTCCTCCGGTGAAGAGATTGGAACAAGGATCTGTCATAGCTGTGAGATTGCAAAGAAAAAAGAAGAGAAAATGTGGGATTGAGTGTACTTTGGCTACTGGAACGATGAAACACATAATCATATATTTATAGATAAGATAGATACATACACAATGGAAGAGTAAATTTT
This sequence comes from Abelmoschus esculentus, assembly GCA_035048815.1. Lineage (NCBI taxonomy): Eukaryota > Viridiplantae > Streptophyta > Magnoliopsida > Malvales > Malvaceae > Abelmoschus > Abelmoschus esculentus. The sequence goes on along the minus strand of JAUCBN010000007.1, from coordinate 9,425,981 downwards.
GTCATTAATGGTGAAAACTACAGCAAAAGTGACTGGTAAAATTATAAATGAGTGCGGAGGAAAGTGAAGAAATTGAATTACACCAATCGGTATGTTATCCATGCAGACAAAGTAAAAGGTGGAGACATAAGTTTCTCCTCCCTTCCACGTCTCCTATGACTTTAGGAAGGAAAATATATTTAAAAATAAATAAATTTTAATCTTTAACTCTATTTTTTATATTTTAAATTTTAAAATATAAAAAATATATTTTATTCTTAATTTTTAAATTCTACTAATAATTTTTTTAAAATTCTAAATTCAATATTTTAAAATGAAGACATCAAAGGAAAGAGATAAATAAAAAGACAAACAATTTAAACCTATAATACATATGATGATATTATTTAAATAATTTTTAACTTTAAAATTTTATATATAAAAAAAATATTAGAAATTCATCTATTAAAATCAAGTGTGAGATGTAGATTAGTTTAAATTAATCGGAATAAAAATTTAAAAATTAAAAGAATAAATACAAAATTTAAATTTAATATTAAAAGCAGTGTTGATTTTTTAGAATTTATTTAGATTTATTTATTTGATTAGATGATCTTAGGTTTTCAAAGAAGAAAAAGTCAGAGTTAAAATCTAAACCGAAAAGATTGGTTGATTTGGGTACTATAGTCAAACGAGTCAACTGGCAGCAAAGATGGGAATATTCCTAGAAATGACTAGGTTTGGTTTCATGAAATATAGTAATTGGTTTTGGTTTTTATCTAGAAGTTTCGAAAATATTTTTAAAAACTACCAAGAAAATATGTAGAAATTGAAAAACAATACAAATTATTTTCACTTTTTTCACTAATAACTAGAAAATTTACAACTACGATAGGAATGTACCTAAAAAAAAGGCTATTTTTGGTTTCATATATTTTTTTCTTATTTCGTAAGAAAATAAAAAAAGGAGATGGTTTAATTAGAAAACTTGAAAATGAATTTAAAAAATTATTTTTTCATTATTTTCGGGTTTAATTAACAAATTAGCCCGTGAACTACATTTCAATTCTCGTAGACTCTTAAATATTTTTGTCAAAAATGGTCCTCAAAGTTTCATCCGTCACCACTTATGGTTCCTCTATTTAATGGCGTTAAAAATAATGTGGTTTTTCAGGCGATTAATGAATGACACAAAATGGGTCAAATTAAAAATAACAATAGCTTAATGGCCAAATTAGAATATATATAAATATATATGCTTCAAAAAGTCAAAAACCAACGAGTTTAGAGTGCTCCGACAACCCTAACGAGTTCGGTGCTAAGCGCACAACCAAAAATCCTGTCGAGCCTGGTGCCAAACGCACCATCAAAAAGCTCCGTTGCGTCGGGGACGAACCGCCTGACACCGCGCAAGACGGAAGGGATTCAAACAACAAATTAGACCGAGAGCACGTCCGCCCTCTCTACCTTTGATCCCATTTCAAAAGCGACTACGCCTGCTCCAACACCGAGTGCGGCCCGTACCACTTGTACCGGTTCTCCCAGAACAGCTCACATCAATCACCCCCCAGAAGTTTCCAGTATCCAACATGATATCGACACGTGTTGACATAGACAGAAGAAGCTAATGTAATGAAATAAGGAGATTTGCAGATCTGGGTGTCGGCATACGAAGCAGAAGATGACGCGTGGACGCCATGAAAACGAAAGACAATTCAATTAAAAGGAATGAGAAAGGAAAATACCCAATACCCATTGCCCAGGCCCATTATATTAATTATTAAAGGATAGTAAGTAAAGTAAGAAAAGAAATATGTATAAACTGGCTGGAAAGCTCTGGACGAATGACTTTAAAATTAAAATGTAATTATATCAAATAAAATATTATAAAAATAAGATAATATAAATTCTGTCCTTTTTATTTTACGGTAATTCCAAACTAACGTTAAAATACATATTAGAAATCTTACCTTAATAATTATATTTATATATTAATCTTTAAGTAGTTGAGAGTTTATGTCTAAATTAATACATACGTCGTTAATCAAGTATTACTACATTAATACTTGCTAATTGATTTTTAGCCGTATAAATACTGTGATTGGCCGAGAAAGTGCCTAAAAGGCAGCTGCTATAAAGCAGACAATATTATATATAATAATGCCTGTTGAAGGCGACAGTTGAGAACCTGGTCTCGATTACAGATACAGAATATTGATGGCGAAGGAAGCTCCACCCACAATACCATGATTGGAACTCACTGTTCACATCGAATTATGACGTCATTATTATTTTGTACTTTTATTACTATTCAGAGGGAATTTATTAAATATAAATAAAAAGAATTAAGAGATCTCAGTAATTTATTTATTCAGATGCTGCTTGCTTTCTGGATCCACGAAAGCGATGTGTTGCTTATCTTTGGATTTTGATTCACCTGGTTAATTAGGTAGCTAATTTTTCAACGGTGAGTTTTAACTGCAGCAGATCCCTTCGGTTTTAAGTCCCTTTTCCATCTCTTCCGCCCTACGTCCAAACTAAATGTCTAAATGCAAGCAAACAAATCAGGTAGCTAATTTTTCTCCTCCGAAAACGACTGTCGGAATGGTCCTAACCACATCCCGATTCAATCCCATGACCAAAAAAATGGAACAAATCCCTATCCTATAATTCGCTGCCGCTGCCGTTGCGGATATACACATGAAATAGAGAAAAACAAGGGTCGAGTCTAAAATATTTTTTTTTGTTATTTATTTATTTTATTAATTGTACCAGGTTTTGAGATTTTATTTTTACCTACATATATAGAAATTATAATAAAAATAATTAAAATTATTTGCTCTCAAAAAATATTTTTATATCCACCGTTGCCAAGGAAATAATTGAATATCTCTTCAGCTCAGTTTTTGGGCCCTATATGATCGTCTTTCCATTTGATATCTGTGTAGCACTTAGTAAACTATCATTTCAAACCCATAGCCATTTTTAGTACAAAATATTTTGCAAGTGAGAATAATGGAAAGAATGGTCTATAATTATGTTTTTTTTTTTCAATAATCTATGCGGGAGCGAAATTACATGGGTTAGAAGGGATAATCATTCTCACCTACGAATATTTTTTTGTTTATTTATTTATTTAAAAAAAATATTTTTTAATAAATTTATCCTTACTTTTAAACATTTAGACGTTTTATCCTTTCAATTTCAAATCTTGGCTCCATCCTTGAATGTATGATCTAAAGATTATGTAGTTAAAACTTTTAGTTGACATGTAAATAAATGATGTTCATTTTAAGTGACTCGCTTTATTAATAAAATATATATGTATTATTAAAAAATAAAAAAATATAAACATATATTAATTTATCATATTTTTATATTATTAAAAAAATCAATCCAACGTCCGGGTCTCAGTAGTTCCCTACATGGCAAGAAACCTGACCAATTGATAATTAACTCCGAAGATATCGTTGTTTAAGTAAGTAGGTATCAATTTATGTTTCCCCATCATGGACTGATGAGTACGACATGCATGAAGCCATACAAGAAATCATGTCAATGGATGAATAGAGATAAGATGTGATATGATAAGGACGAAGAAACTTATAAACTTAGCCAGCCAGAGGAGGCTAAAATTAATAATATTTTTAAATAATATTTTTTTTTCTGTTTAAAATTTTAATTTAATTACATATTTTTTAAGACGAATATTATTATTTTTTATTAGAACATTTATATTTATAAAGACTAATATATTATACTTAATTAATCATATTATACATATACATCATTTAATTAGTTAATAATATATACTTTATTCAAAAGAATTAATATATATTCATTGAATAAAAAATCTCTTTATTGATTACTTAATATCTTTTTAAGTTAATACACAGACCTTTACCTATTTAAACCCTTTGAAGGCATGAAAAACATGACAATCCCGCGTATCCTGGAGACACCGTGCTGCATGTGAGAGGCAGATTAAACGTAATGAAGCAACAGTGTCCTATGAAAAACACTGGTTTGTTTTTGTTTGGACGGTGTGTGTGTGGGCCGTGTGGTTTGAAGCTGAGGTCGTCGGCATTTGATATTAATTGTGGTGGGATCTGGCTGGGGACGGTGGTTGTAATTATGTGATGTAAGATGGAACGGAGACCTGACTTGCTTGCTTCAAATTTAACCTCTTCCCAGGATCCAAAAATCCCAAAAGTGGTGCACAAAGAACGAAAAGATCAACAGTTCGTTTAAGAAGGGGAGAAACTCGAGAGCAGATAAGACGTGACGGGAATATATGGAAAGTTACTTTACAGTTGGTGCATTGGAAATTCAGGTTGGGAATACAATTAAGTGTAGGGTAGGGATGGGAATTTTACCCGGCTCGATCGGGTTTTCACCTAGCCCGGTTTAAGGATTTTTTTGATGTAAAATTAGATTCGGGTTCAGGTCAGATAATTTTTTAAAATAGTATTAGGTCGGGTTAAATTTAAATTTAGGGTATAAAATATCTGATCCGATCTAAAATTAAATATATAATTTCTAGAGATATTTATAATAACGGTCTTTTTATTTTTAAATTTTTTTATAATTAGATCTTTAAAATTAGTTTTTTATTTATAATTAGTCTCCGATTTTTTTACAATTTAGTCCCTAAATTTATTTTGTTATAGATCTTATTGGGTCGGATTTTTTTGAAAAAGTATTCAGGTCAGAGTCGGATTTAGAGTGTTTGTGTTCGTTTTAGATTTGGGTGAACCGAAAATTCAATCCGACTCGACCCGTGCCCATCTCGACTAAAAAATTAAACATACTCAATCTTTTTAATTATTAACGAAAAGGAACACAAAATTTTATATTAGAGACAAATTTATTAAATTTTAAAAAGATAAAATTTTAGAGTGTGAAAATAAAATTTTGATATTAAAAATTAAATCTTATAAGAGTTTCAAAAGTTTAGGGAAAAACATTCCTTCGGCACTTCTTTAAGTCTATCTCTGATTGTTGATATTTTTTTTTTGATAAATTATATATCTATTACATGTTCGGAATTCGTGATTTTCCCTCCCAACAATGTCTATTACATATTATTGATATTTTAATAATTAAATATATATTTAATTCTGAACTATACATATTTTTTTAAATCGGTTCTTAAAGTATTTTTATTTTCAAATTGGTAATCCAAAATATAATTTTATTTACTATTTTTGTATTTTTATTAATTGTTTTAATCTCAAAGCTTATATATCCTATTAATTTGATTATAATTCTAAATAATTTAATAAATTTAATCTTTAAAATTTACTAATTTAATCATTATTTTATTATGATGCAAAATCAGACGAATCTATTAAATGAAAACAATATTTGGATAACTACATTTGTTGTATTGAGAAAGTAATAGTACGACATTTCTGAAAAAAAAACAATTTAAAAGAATAGTATAGTAATTTTATAGAATTAAATAAAAATAATAAAATATATTAATTTATTTTAAATTAAGATAACATTAATGTAATATATGGACTTTAAAACAAATTTTTAAAAAAATTATTTGAATACCAATTTAAAAGTAAAAGATTTTAAATAACGACTTAAGAAAATATGTGTAATTCCGAAATTCTTTAGATATAACTGTGAAATCATTTGTTGTGTAACGAGAGCCGAGAGGGCCTTTGTCTTTGTCTTCAACAGAATATGGGCTTTGGCCTCCCACTCACGCTAAGGCAGCTACGCCAATAAAAAAGGGGATTACGGCTCTTTTCAAACCCTCGCCTCCTCGAAGCACTAAAAAGCTATCATTATCAGGCTTTTCCCTTCTTTTCATCGCAGAGTTAGAGGCAGAGACACCTTCAACAAATCCGTAAAGGTAAACATATTACTCTATAACTATACTAAAATTATCAGATTTGGCTTTTTGTTATTCCATTAGATGTATACTCTTACTCCAGTTGTAGATCTGTTTATTTTGTGTTCCTTTGGGTTTGAAGTGATTTGGAATAGATTTACAGCTCCAAAACGTTTTCTCTTGTTGAAAGAAATGTAGTAATATTTAGTTCTATCGTTATTTATTGCTCTGTTTTCTCTTATTATTGCTGATATGTGATCCTCTCTTGCTGTTGAATTGTGCGGATCTTTTGATTGGTTTAGTTTTCGGCACCGCATCTATGTTTTTAAACATTGCGGTATCATTAATTGTATTGCTTCACTTTTAGGGTTCTACGATTTACCTTTATGTATAACTATTTCACTTCCTTCAGATTGTGGATTGGAATACTTGCATGCATATACATATTGTCCATCAGGTGAATATACCATGTCAAACGACTTAATCTATTCGTCATTTGGATGATTGTTTAGCAGAATATCCTGATTGGTGTTGTGATTCGTTATATGGTTTGCTTTTGTTTTATTTTTCTCTGATTCTGTATATTACTTGTCTTCTACTTAAGTTTGATGTGATGAAAGTTACCGATTTGATATCTTTTCTTCTGCTTGAATTGAGTGCGATACACCTGAAGGGTATCATGTTAATTTACGCTGTTGTACCTTTGCCTTTTACTTGTTATGGACTCATACCTGACTTAGTTGCTGTAGTTGACATGGATGAAGTGAATAGTTGATATGTTTGTTTGCAGATGATTTTGTATATTTTAGTGAAACACATTTGAATTTTTCTTTTTCATTGTACTCTCTTTGTTCATGTGCTATTTTGCATTCTTGCAGGGAAATCAAAATGGATCATGTACAACACCCAACTGTCATGCAGAAGGTAGCAGGCCAGCTCCTTTCTTCTAGCCCTTTCCGAGATGTTCAAGGGTATGATGAGTCTTTCAGGAGGCCTGCGCTGTACCAAAGACGGTTTGCATATGGGAACTACTCCAATGCTGCAATGGGATATCCAGTTGTTCGTGCTTGTGGAGCCACCAGAGACATGCACATGGTTCCATCAACAGCTTCTGCTATTTGTGTTCAAGCTCCTGCGGAGAAAGGATTTACCAGCTTTGCTATTGATTTCCTCATGGGTGGTGTTTCTGCTGCTGTATCTAAAACTGCTGCTGCTCCAATTGAGCGTGTTAAACTTTTGATACAGAACCAGGATGAAATGATCAAAACTGGTAGGCTCTCTGAACCCTACAAGGGTATCGGTGATTGTTTCAAGCGAACAATCCAAGACGAAGGATTTGTTTCTCTGTGGAGAGGAAACACTGCTAATGTTATCCGTTATTTCCCCACTCAAGTTAACTTTTGTAGCTCTATTTCTTATTGGTTTTGATGTTGAATATATTTTATGCTCCCTTGTTTTATGCTTTATTCTTTTTGTTTATTTGGCACCAGGCCTTGAATTTTGCTTTCAAGGATTACTTCAAGAGGCTTTTCAACTTTAAGAAAGACAAAGATGGTTACTGGAAATGGTTTGCCGGAAACTTGGCATCTGGAGGTGCAGCTGGTGCTTCTTCCCTCCTCTTTGTCTACTCTTTGGATTATGCACGAACCCGTCTTGCCAATGATGCAAAGGCTGCAAAGAAAGGAGGGGAGAGGCAATTCAATGGCCTTGTTGATGTCTACAGGAAGACATTAAAATCTGATGGTATTGCCGGTCTTTACCGTGGGTTTAATATCTCATGTGTTGGAATCATTGTTTATCGTGGTCTATACTTTGGAATGTACGACTCCTTGAAGCCTGTCCTTCTGACTGGAGATCTGCAGGTTAGCATCTAAACTTAACTTCTGTAAGATGTTTTTCACTTCATAACTGTGACATTGATCAATTTTAATGCGGCAATGCCATCTTGCTCTTTGTTTCCCTCTGGTAATTACAGGATAGCTTCTTTGCTAGCTTTGCCCTCGGTTGGCTCATCACGAACGGCGCTGGGCTTGCATCTTACCCGATTGACACTGTCCGTAGAAGAATGATGATGACTTCTGGTGAAGCAGTGAAATACAAGAGCTCTCTTGACGCATTCTCTCAGATCTTGAAAAACGAAGGTGCCAAGTCTCTGTTCAAAGGTGCAGGAGCTAACATCCTTCGTGCCATTGCCGGTGCTGGTGTGCTTGCTGGATATGACAAGTTGCAGCTCATTGTGTTCGGAAAGAAGTATGGATCTGGTGGTGCTTAACTTTTTTTCCTTCCTTTTTATACAAGGAGAAAGGCTTATGTTTTTTTGATGGTGATGAAAAGCTCGATTTTTTGGGCACAAACTTTCATTAAATAATTCAAATTTAGGGAGAGAAATGGGGAGTTAGATTCTACACCCCCAAACTATTTATATCTATTTTGATCAAAGATGAGTGAAGGGAAGTGTTAATTTTGGATTTCTGAGAGTGCTAATTGTGGTGATCCAAGTGGGTTATCATATAAGTCATTCATAAAAGTACATGTTAAGTTATAAATAATGTTAAGCAGTTAATTTGATGGCGTAGTTCTTATTGAAAATAATTTAGAGATTGTTTTTGGTGCTAAAAGTATGTAACTAAAAAAACTCCCACTTTGGATCATTATTTTGTTATATATAATATGGTTATTTTATAATCTATAAACTTATAAATTTTTTCACTTTATAATTATGTGAGTATATTATTTATTGGTTTTAAACATTTTAAATATCTTTTTAAATTTTAAAATAATTATATTTTATCTATTTGTATTGAAAGCATGCAGTTTTTTTTTTAAATTTATACTCCATAGTTTAATATTTTTTATAATTTAAAATTTATTATATTAAAAAATTATATATATTAACTTATATTATGTCTTAGATAACTATATTTTTTAAAGATATTTTTAAATATAGATTTTAAATTTAATAATCAAAACACTTTTTTGAAAGACTTTTAGAAAAGACTTTAATTTTTTTTAAAAATAATGTAAAACTTTTATGACTGATTGTATAAAGCTAAGACATTTGATTATGTTAAATCTTGAATTAAAATATTTAAGATTTAATTTTTAAAAAAATAATCATATACACGTCTTAAATTTTAGACTGATTTAATTTATTTTTAATTTAAATTTTAATCTATTTTATTTTTAGAATATAAAAATAATTTAAGATTAATTATTAAAAAATGGATATATTTATGAAAGGAATTACTTATAAATGCTTGAATTTTTCCCCTATGTTTGATGCCATGAATTGCGTGGTATCTTAAAATCTGATGCTCTTTCATATACTTCCGAGTTCTGACCCATTTGGTCTTTTATGGTCATTACTCAGATGACACCCTCCAGTGTTGAATTAATAAATCTACACAATTTATAAACAAAACAACACCAAATGAAATTCAACGTAACAGACAAGCTGGAAAAAAAAAACTCATCCAAGGGGTATGGAAAAATACACAGAAGAACAGTTTATGAATGATCAAGACACGAATCTTCTAAAGTTTACTATTTTATTTTATTTTTGAACCTACTGCCCATTCCCCCCGACACATCGTTTCAGAAATTGCTTGATTCCCTTCTCCACCTTAGCTGCTTCCCTCCTCCTGCACACACAGCTGTTTCAAAACACGAACAGCATCGTAAGATCACAAGGTATAGAGGTACTCCTGTATGCACTCGTATCAGTCGAAGAGTGCATGAAATGATACAAGCATACCTTAAGTAGGCGATTCTCTGATCGGTCCAGCCTATGAATGAGGGTTCCTTTGACCTGAGTCTCCGATATCACATGATCCATCGGACGGAAGTACTTCTCAACAGTCTTAGAAGTCGGAGAGAAATCCACCACCGATGGATGACCGTCGGTACATGTGCTGCTCAACGTCCCACTTGATGGGGTTGATTCACTTGAGCTCCTGGGACTGGGAGTCCTGTGGTAAAGAGTCATCCCTCTCATTTCCTCCAACTGACTCAGCTGTAATCATTAAAATAAATGTCAACTTCAAAGATTTCATCTCCCGAAGAAGATGAAGGCTTGACTGTTGGAAAAACAGTGATATATGATCATCTTTGGAGCATATTTTGAACGAGTAAAGATGAGGTTTCGAATAAGGAAATAGTTGATTCCTATTTTACGCCGTGAAATTTTTACAACGGTAGCTCATATGCTCAAAGTAATTGAGTAGTGAATGAGAAATTAATGCTCAAAATAGGAAGGTCAAGAATAAATAAGAAATGTAGAACCCTTATCCCATAAATGGAGTGAGAATTGTTTATATACAACTACCAATATAGAGATCAATGAACGACTTTAAATGACTTTGTGCTTCGCGTGCAAGGGGGTGCGAATCCAATCTCATTTGGGTTGGGGTGCACCCGCACAACGTGGGCGATGCGAATCTTCAGACCAATCGGGCTTTTCCAAGGTTTGCAGATATTTTACCCGTTGTGCATATTTTTTTCTTAAATTATTTTTTAAAAGTATCCAGAAAAGAGTTATAATCCAGATAAAATTCGAATTAAAAGCAGTTGAAATTGCTCTAGATATTGAAAATCAGCTCACTTGGTCCAAGTGTGTATCGTCTGATGTTACTGGAAAATTCGAATTCTTTCCACGGTCGGCGGGAAGCGGGACACCTGTTAAAGCCTCGCATGGACCTTAACTAAGGGGAACAACAATGGTTATGATATACTGGTATGTTTACATGGTGTAATAACCAATTTACAGATCCAATAATAATAACCCATTTAATCAAGCCAAACACCCGTAACCCAGATAGTAAACCCAAATCTAATACAAAATAGACCCAAATGATGTATCCTAATCAAATCTTAACTATGTGCCTCCTTCCTTGACCGGTCATCGCCCTAGTTGCCACGTGTCCCTCTATTAATGGACGAGAAGGTCGGCCGCCGCACTGCTCCACCGCCCGAATCTGCTCCACCGACCTGCAAAAAAATGGAAAAGATTAGATCTGGAAATGAGATTTTTCATGTAATATTTTAGTGTAAAAGATGGGTATATAAACCCATAAAAATAATCTTTGTAACCGGTTCTTAGACACGAAAAAAATCAATAAAAAAAGAAAAGATTCGAAACGAAATTTGAGAGCACCAAACACCATTAAACCGAAAAACAGAGGGGAGATAGGGATCTAAAACGGAAGCATATTCGAAATAAAAAGGTAAAAAAAGATATTCAACTTATCTTTATTTTTAGATCTACTTCAATCCGTTTGTTATTTTAAAAAATCGAGCCCAGTTTCGGAACGAGGACGTTAAGACGCTTCGAAAAAGACGAAGCTTTTCGCGTTCCATCACCGGAGTCAACGACCGGCGCGACAGCGACGATGGCCGACAGCCCTATTTTGGCCGGAAGACAGACGAGTTGAGAGAGTTTCTCTCCTTCTCAGATTTGAATCTGAGATGTACAATGAAAAATGGCTCCATGAAACTAAATACATGGCTTATGTGTTCAAGACCAAACTACGTCGTTTTGGCTAAGATTAATCCCGACCAAAACGATGTCGTTTCAAACCTGGAGCTCCAAGACTAACCCAATAGTCGACCTGGATCTGCGTGTTTAAAAGGAAATGGGCTAATCGCATAGTTGGTTATTCGTTTCCCATATCCTTTGCGTTATTATGCTTTAACTTTATTTCAATTACATTTCGGTCCTTGTTTCCTTATAGTTTGCTCACCGTACTGTACAATATAAAAATTATATCATTTTCTTTTTGTTATCGTAAATTATTATCTGTTATTATAATTATATTTTATTATTTAAATTATTTAGTTACGAAGTATACTATGCTATATGGTGTAATTATTATTATTAGTTTAGTATAGTAAATATTACTGTTATTATAACTACGTTATGATTTTACTTTGTTTATTATTTCATTTCACTCTTTCCTCAACTTTGCTTTTTATTTTATTTTTATTTTTATTTTATTTTGTTTGGTAAATATTGTATATTATAGTTTATGCGTTTCTTTAAATGCTTTAGTTTTGTTATTTTATGATGTATCTTTATTAGACTTTATTATCTCGATATATTCTATTGGGAGTAGCATCCCGGTCTCCGGGTGTTATTTTCTTTGAATTGTCGTGGATATAGGTCTTAAATATACATTTTAAAATTAAAAATTAAATTAATTTGAATTTTATATTTTCTTAAAAATTATGATGCGAACGTTTAGGTACCAATTTCGGGGTGTTGTGGGAGTGTTAATCCTTCCCCACACGTAATCAACTCCCGAATCTAACGTTTTAAATCTCTGGTTAATTTTTAATGGTGTTCGGTCTATCAAAGTGACCGGTGGCGACTCTAACCAACGGATTTTCATATTTAAATGGTATTTCACTAGAAGTGACATCTTGTCCTTCAGGTGTCATCTTCGGATACCGAATTTTCAAAATCACCCGCGCTAAAAACGTTTTCAATACACATTTTTAAATTTTTCAAAAAAGGTCGCTACAGATGGCGACTCCGCTGGGGATATTTTAAAAAGGGGTTAGGCCTTAGTCTGGTTCACATCATAATTTTTAAGAAAATATAAAAATTCAAATTAAATTAATTTTTAATTTGTCATCACATTAGATTAAGAACCCGTAAGTGAGAATGATTACTTTGCTTCGTGGGGTTTTCACCTCCGTATAGTGTTGTAATTCATTTCTGGAATTTTGGTCCTTATATTTCGTGAGGCTCTCACCTCCGTATAAATAAGGGTCATATTCCCCTGAATCGATGTCCTAGCGATAGTTCGGGTACCGATACTCTGGAACAAAACCGCATATAGTGAGTTGTAGAGCCATGTGAGACTTTATCCGTTTAACAATAACCTTTTTACGCTTGGGTGTCTTTATATGTTGTTTATGTAAAATTTCTTATCTGTTTAAATTTTATTCTATTTATTCGATTATTTTAATACGAACTAACATTTTTTCTCTTTTGTTGTATCATGGCATATCATAATCATCCATTGTACATTAAAAATACTATGGTTATATTTTGATTATTACATTCACGTGCATTCATTTTTAAATATCAAGACTAATGTTCGGGGTCCCTTGTCTCATCAATACTAGACAGGACAACAATTCAACACCCCTACGGAACTCGACGCAAGACAAAAAAGATGAACAAAGACAGGTTAGATAAGATCGAGCGGACTCAAAAGGACTTGCAAGCAGATCTAACACAAAAAATGGAAAACCAATTAACCAAAGCTCGACAAGAGATGAAAGATCAGATTGCAAGATCTTAACAAGAAATGCTCGGGAAACTAGCACAAATGCTCGGACTCAAGCCACATGAACAAGACAATGCTTTTGTTGTCCACCTAGGGGGAAATTCCACTGACATGATCGAAGATCCCATATACCCTCCGTGTTTTACTCCTGTTCAAACTAAAATGCCATCAGAAGCTCATCCTCAGGTGATTCTTTCGAAAGGAAAAGTACCATTGCATCCGACCGACACATTTGGTCCCATGAACATACCCTCCACGTCAGAAGTCAAACTGGGGGCAATCAAGCTGAAAAATTTGTCTCGAAACTTGATCAGTTGATCGATGCAGAGAAACCAAAGATTGAAACTTCAAAAGAAATTGAAGAGCGTTGCAAACGACTCGAAGAAAAGATGAAAGCCATGAAAGTAGTAGACACCTTCAGTGGATTTGATGCTAACTAGCTCAGCCTCGTCTCAGATTTGGTGTTACTCCCAAAATTCAAAATCCATGAGTTTGAGCTGTATGACGGGACTAGTTGGCCACGAGCCCATCTTACAATGTTTTGTCGAAGAATGACCGGATACAGTCGGGATGATAAGTTATTGATACACTACTTCCAAGAAAGCTTAACGGGATCTGCCACCGGATGGTATAATCAATTGAGTCGTTATCAGATAAAATCATGAAATGACCTAGCCAAAGCCTTTCTGGAGCAATACAAGCACGTCAATGATATGGTACAAGACCGTTGCTCTACAACACATGAAACATAAGTCTAATGAAAACTGTAGACAATACGCACAACGTTGTAGAGATGTAGCGGCACAGGTTCAACCCCCTCTCAGTGAAAAAGAGACGGTGATTATATTCATCCAAACATTGGAAGACTCAATCCTGGATCGCCTCATAGGCAATGCAACCATCAATTTTGTTGATCTAGTATTATCTGCTGAGCTTATCGAGAATGCCATCAAGAGTGGCAGAATTGACACTGGTGGAAGTTCATCCCACAAAAAGCCAACATATGGAAAGAAAAATAATGAAGTGAACTCTTCAGAGTCTACAATGTTAATTATTCAAAGTTGGTAACGATGATACAACCTACAGTTACAGGTACTTATAATTCCTCGAACCAAGATTTCGGTCAAAGGAAGAATGCTGAAAAGAAGGAGTTTACTCTAATACCAATTACTTACGGGGAGTTACACAAATAGCTGTACGATAACCATCGGGTGTCACCCTTCTGTCAAGCTCCGATACAGCCCCTTTTCTCGAAATGGTACGACGCCAATTTAAGATGTGATTACCATGCAGGACAAGTGGGGCATTCAATCGAAAATTGTCTCAATTTTAAAAGGTTGATAGAAAAGTTTATCAAGCTCGAAATATTAACCTTCGATGACTCAACAGGGACGGACATAAACAAAGATCCCTTGTCAAAGTATGAAGACACTAAATGAGTGGCGATGTTGTTGTTTTTGAGTTGTATAGAAGTGAACCAGCTTATCGGGCTAGGATATTTACCTATCTTGATCATAGTAGGCCCCTTGTAGTTTTATCTCTTTCAAGGAGATGTTTTTGTAAACTATCTCACTAGCCTAATCCCAATGGCGATGAGAGTCTTTTGTAAGGGCTTAAAACTACAAGTTGTAATGAAAATATATTTTGTTCTCGTTCAAGTCTTGTGTAACTCTTTGAGGTTGAATTTTAATCAGTATAACTTCATAAAGTAGGGGCAACACGACCATATGGATTATTGAACTACAAAGGTAGATTGTTAAAAATTGTTTGGGGCACCCATTTTGAAAAAGATCCCGAAAATGAGGTCAAATCAGAGAAGTTCAAGCATCCTCCACCATGATCAGTGGAATCGGGGGCACCCCTTGGAAAAATCCTATCATTCATGCATTCAAGCATTCAAGCATTTGTACACAATGCATTTAGATTTGGTATACATCGAGCATCAAGTAAGGACGTGCATAATGCATATATTTTTTCTTGTACATAAAAACAGGTGTGCGGAAGAGAACGAATGACCTTAATCATGGGGCATCATCATGATAACCAACTTTTGCCCCCGAGAAAGTCAAATATGCAAAAACTTGCAAACATTCAGGTAATAGCCACAAAATTTTGAACAATTACTAACTAAGATTTTATTTTGCTTTTAGGTTATGACTACCCATTATGGAGTAATAGAAACAACTTTTTCCAATGTCGCCTCCATTAGTGGTGGTGATCAATTTTGTTAGAACTTTGCTCTTTCGACAACTATGGTGAAGATTAAATCTTCATGCAGATCTCACGTTTTCATATTTGTACAGATGGTACATGAGAATTAAAACTATTTTGTGAAAAAAATGATGAAAAAAATGAAAAAAAAAACAAAAAAACGAATGATGAAAGGAAATGAAAAAAAATGAAAAATAAAAAAAATGAATGATGAAAAATGGAATGAAAAAATTAACAAAGACATATGGAAACTAGACATTGGACAATACAAATGTCCTACAAAAATCCATTTTCGCGAATGGTCAAAGGAAATCAATTCCTTTGGACAAAATCCAATCTTGTGATTAGTGCAAACTGCTTATACCCAGGGAAATGGTATAACTAGCCCGGAGCAAACGACTATCGGTAAAGGCAAAACAAATCCGTTAATCCCTATACATTTGAGAAAAATACATTGATAAGAATCATTCAAATGTCCATCGAAATCTATTTTTATGAATGGTCAAGGAATTAAATCCTTGGTACCAAATGATTGTACCCAGAGTAATGGT
Organism: Abelmoschus esculentus; assembly: GCA_035048815.1. Classification (NCBI taxonomy): domain Eukaryota; kingdom Viridiplantae; phylum Streptophyta; class Magnoliopsida; order Malvales; family Malvaceae; genus Abelmoschus; species Abelmoschus esculentus. Next base: position 9,410,100 of record JAUCBN010000007.1, on the reverse strand, counting down.
ACAACTAGCCCGGAGCAAACGGCTATCGGTAAAGGCATATCAAATCCGTTGATCCCTGTGCAATTGAGAAAAATGCAAAGAAGATACATGATATCAATTGAAGACACATTCAAATCATATATTCAAATCTTTCAGACTTTGATCTTGTCCCCGTTGATGGTGTGGCTAGATTCGAATCACTCAAATTCAGTCATGCTTCTTCGTTGATGGCGTAGTAGGATCCAAATTCTAGATTTGATCTTACCCCTCCGTTGATGGAGTGGATAGATCTCAACCCAGTCCTGCTCCTCCGTTGATGGCGCAGTAAGATCCAAATTACAGACTTGATCTCATCCCCGTTGATGGTGCAACTAGATCTCATTCAATCATGCTTCTCCGTTGATGGCGCAGTATGATCCAAACTTGATCTTACCCCTCCGTTGATGGAATAGATATATCCAAATCAGTCTTGCTTCTCTGTTGATGGCGCAGTAGGATCTAAATTACAGACTTGATCTCGTCCCCGTTGATAGTGCGACCAGATCCTATTCAATCATACTTCGCCGTTGATGACGCAGTGTGATCCATACTTGATCTTACCCTCCCGTTGATGGAGTGGATAGACCCAACTCGGTCTTGTTTCTCCGTTGATGGCGTAATAGAGTCCAAATTGCTAAAATTCGATCTTGTCCCTGTTGATGATGTGGCCAGATCTGAATCACTGAAGTTCAATCCTACTTCTCCGTTGATGGCGGAGTAAGATCCAAGTTGTTGAAATTTGATCTTATCCTCGTTGATGGTGTGTCCAGATCTAAATCACTAAAGTTCAATTCTACTTCTCCATTGATGGCAAAATAGGATCCAAGTTGCTGAAATTTTATCTTATCCCTTCATTGATTGTGTGGATAAGATCCAACTTTACACTTTAAGTCCTGCCTATTCGACCAGATCTAACAAATTCTCATTCTACCATTGATGGAGTAAGCATATCATGTATTGACTGGTCTTGTTTCACTGTTGATGGTGCAACTTGATCAAATTTTGTATCTGTGGATATTATATCTCTGTTAGGAAAGAAAAAAAAAGAAAAGAAGAAAAAATAAAAAAATATATTTTAGATCATGTTTCTTCATCGGATGCAGCTGAATCCAGCTTGACGTCCTTGCATATTTGTCAATGTTGTAGCTAGATCAAGTTTTCTCCAAAGATGGCAACATCATGAGTGTCGTAGCAAGCCAAGCTTATTTTTTCTCCTCCAATAGTTCAGTCGCAACTTTTGTTCTCTTCAACGGATCTCCTCATTTTGAAGATTTTGAAAACAAGAGCAGTGAAGAAGATTAAATCAAAGTTCCAGCAAAAGAGCCTCAACCAAAAGAACCTCAACTTTACCAAAAGACCTTTACCTTACCAAAGAAGAACCCTTAAACCAAGCCAGATAAAATGGGTTATTCTTTATCTTTGCTCTATTTTCGTTACACAACAATGAGCAAAGAGGGGCAGCTATAATAACCCATTTACAGATCCAATAATAATAACCCATTTAAACAAGCCCAACACCTATAACCCAATTAGTAAACCCAAATCCAATACAAAATAAACCCTAATGATGTATCCTAACCAAACCCTAACCAAGTGCCTCCTTCCTTGACCAGCCGCCGCCCTAGCTGCCACGTGTCCCTCCATTAATGGACGAGAAGATCGGCCACCGCACGGATGTGCTCCATCAACCTACAAAAATAAATAGAAAATATTAGATTTGAAAAGGAGATTTTTCATGTAATATTTTAGTGTAAAAGATGGGTATATAAACCTATAAAATCATCTTTGTAACCGATTCTTAGACACAGAAAAAATCAATAAAAAAAGAAAAGATTCGAAAAGAAATTTGAGAGCACCAACACCATTAAACCGAAAAACAGAAGGGAGATCGAGATCTAAAACGGAAGCATATTCGAAATAAAAAGTTAAAAAAGAATATTCGACTTATCTTTATTTGTAGATCTACTTCAATCCGTTCGTTATTTCAAAAAAATCGATCATGGATTCGGAACGAGAACGTTAAGACGCTTCGAAAGAGACGAATCTTTTCGCATTCCGACACCGGAGACGGCGACCGGCGTGGCAGCGATGGTGGCTGGCAGCCCTATTTTGGTCGGAAGACAGACGAGTTGAGAGAGTTTCTCTCCTTCTCAGATTTGAATCTGAGGTGTACAATGAAAAATGGCTCCATGAAACTAAATACATGGCTTATATATTCAAGACCAAACTATGTTGTTTTGGCTAAGATTAATCCCGACCAAAACGACGTCGTTTCAAACCTGGAGCTCCAAGATTGACCCGATAGCCGGCCCGGATCTACGTGTTTAAAAGGAAATGGGCTAATCGCATAGTTGGTCATCTATTTTCCATATCCTTTGCGTTATTATGCTTTAACTTTATTTCCATTACATTTCGGTCCTTGTTTCCTTATAGTTTGCTCACCGTACTGTACAATATAAAAATTATATCATTTCCTTTTTGTTATCATAATTTTTTTTCCGATTATATAGAGAAGAGAAGAGATTAGAATCCCTCCTTGATTAAATCATATACAAAAGGTGGTGCAGCGATATAAATTATTTCTCCCACAGGTCTTCTAGGATTGGATCTAGCTAACACATCCGCAACTCTATTTTGATCACGACTAATTTTGCAAAATCTGTCATCCTAATCCAAATTGATCATTCGACGAACCTCTGAAGCGAGTGTATTACCACGAAGAGCTTCATTGTCTCTACTAAACATACTTGCAACATCAGCGCTATCTGTTTCAATGATGATCCTTCGGCAACCCATACTCCAAGCATGTTTTAAAGCATCATGAACACCCCATAACTCTGCAAATATAATAGGACAAGATCCCAAACTTCTAGAAAACCCAATCAACCATTGTCCAGATGCATCTCGTATCATCCCGCCTAAGGGTGAGTATTCGATCGAGTCGAGTTGAGTCGAGTCAAAAAATTTTGAGTTATTCGAGTTTACAAGTCATATTTTACGACTCAAACTTTATTTGAAATTTTTTCGGTTCGAGTTGAGTTTAAAAAAGTCGAGTCGAGTCGAATCGAATCGAGTTTTCGATTTCCTATAAATATTTATTTCAATTATTTATCATATAAGATATTTATCTATATATTTTTTTCATATGTAACGACATTTCTTTATATTTTTATTTACCAATGTATATATATCATAAAAAAAATTGATAGATTCGTCTTAAACTTAAAAATTAATCATTTAATTATTAAAATTTTGAGTTATTCGAGTTATTCGAATTTCATTTTACAACTCGAACTTTATTTGAAATTTTTTCGAGTCAAGTCGAGTCTATGAAATTTCGAGTCGAGTCAAAAAGAGTCGAGTATTTTCGCCTCGAGTCGAGTTATTCAGGTTTTTCGAATCGAGTAGAGTTTTGCTCAGCCCTAATCCCGCCGCATGTTATTTGGTGTAATTATATTTTATTATTTAAATTATTTTGTTACGAAGAATACTATGCTATTTGGTGTAGTTATTATTATTAGTTTAGTATAGTAAATATTACTGTTATTATAACTACGTTATGATTTTACTTTGTTTATTATTTCATTTCACTGTTTCCTCAACAACTTTGCTTTTTATTTTATTTTTATTTTTATTTTGTTTTGTATGGTAAATGTTGTATATTATAGTTTATGTGTTTCTTTAAATGCTTTAGTTTTGTTATTTTGTGATGTACCTATATTAGACTTTATTATCCCGATATATTCTATTGGGAGTAACATCCCAGTCTCCGGGTGTTATCTTCTTTGAATTGTCATGGATATAGATCTTAAATATACATTTTAAAATTAAAAATTAAATTAATTCGGATTTTATATTTTCTTAAAAATTATGATGCAAACCTTTAGGTACCAATTTATGAGCGTTGTGGGGTGCTAATCCTTCCCCTCACGTAACCAACTCCCAAACCCAACGTTTTGAATCTCTGGTTAATTTTTAATGGTGCCCGGTCTACCAAAGTGACCGGTGACGACTTCAACCAACGAATTTTCAAATTTAAACGATATTCCACTAGAAGTGACATCCTGTCCTTCAGGTATCATCTTCGGATACCGAATTTTTAAAATCACCGCGCCAAAAACGTTTTTAAAACACATTTTTGAACTTTTCAAAAAAGTTCGCTACACATGGTAATATCTACTCTTTAGGTTGAGCATAGGTTCCACGTTGGGAAAGTTTTGTAATAAATGATGTCCTAAAAACCAGTGGTATGTGCAGTACACACTCAATAACTTTAGCAAAGAATGAGCTGTGTAGGCCTATGAAAGGTATCATCCCCCAGCCCTGAGAAGAACTCAATACAAATGAAGGAACTTCATCCCACATCGGATGTATATAAAGTATAACATACATAAAAGAAGTAGTTTTAAACATGCACAAACAGTTACTAGTTGTGTTTAATGGATAGGCATTCTTAATGTGTTTGTCTATTAAACAAAGTCGCTGCGTGTTTTTATTCGTCCGCCTGCTGAATAGAAAAACTCAACAATGTCTATGTTGCTTGCTCTTGAAGTTGTTCCTGTTCCACCGGAAGCAAACAAAGTAAAGATAAGATCACCACACAAAATCACAAATGCCAGACGGATTTAATCATTTTTTATGTAAATTGTTTGTTATCCCATTCTCGTATATGATACTATACTGACCTCCGTCACAAAGAACGCATGGAATCCATAAGGAACCCTATGGGGTAATTCGACAACTGCAACAGGATCTGCTGACATGGTTTTTGCATCAATCACATTCACTGAAGATTTTCTGTTCAGTCCAAAACAATAGTCGGAAACGAATCAATCAAAAAGAGAGTAGTGGTGATTATCCTTCTCAGCTCTTACTCATTCATAAAGGGTGAAATGAAAACGATAAATTAAATAGCAAAGTGTAAGGGACAGACATACCCAGTATTTTCATCGTGTGCAAAGAATATCAAGTAGCCATCATCCTCTTCACCAGTGGTTCCGGGCTCACGAGGCACAAAAACAGCTTCTGAACCATATCTACCAGGACCCAAGTCAAAGACCCCTGCAACATTTCCCCCAACTTCAATCTTTGTTTTTCCTGATTCTGGTTCCGCGTGAAGATCGAATTTCACAATCCCCGTGACTTTCGCGATACTGTCCAAAATGGTTCCATACACATACCTTTGTTTCCTAAAATCACATGTAGAGAGAGATATGATAAGTCAAAGTATAAACTTTGATCAAAGAAGATAAGCATATCATACATCAAGGTACACACTACGCTCCTTTGCATGTTTTCTGATTTCTTACCTGCCAGTGTAGCATTCATTCACCCTGGGGAAATCGACAGCAGAAGCGGATAATTTCTTTTGTAAAGCACGACCACTTTTCATGTTGAATCTCATCTCATACCTGATTTATATAATAAGAATGAGAAACAACCTTGTCTACAAAATCATAGCATGTTCACATGATAGATCAGAATTCTCACAGCTCATTCGAGAAATTATCAAGCTTATCTTTGACCTCCCCATTGACCATGTCCAGATCTGGATTCTCAAGGCGGCAAGTGATCAGAACAACTTCATCTCCCTCCTCCCAAGCATTCGCTAGGAACAGAACAGCATAAATTGGGTAAGATTCTAGCTCCTCCACATTCAAAGATCAAATATTAACCATATAATAGTTTTAGGGACTTTTAGAAATATAATGAGAATAAGTTATGTTTCATAGAAGACTTATATGCCCTTTCCATTGATTTCTGTACTTATACGAAGTAAATAAAGGATTAAATTCCTAAGAGAAAGAGAGAAAACACTTGAAAAATCAAGGATTGAGTTCAGGAAGTTGCATAATTGCCTTGACCTAGCCTACTAGATAATTGTTAAAAAGTAATAATTCAGCCACTGCAATTGCACTGATCGAATAATGTGTCAATACAAACCATTTTCTAGCAATTATTCTTTTTTATTATGGAAAAAGGAAGAAACCTGAAGCTAACTTTGGCATTAACAAGTCCCTGTGCAGGTCTTGCATAGCTGGCTTTAATGTGTATGTTACCAGCGAGAATATGTATAAGGCCATGCATCGACTACTTGTACACTCAAACTACCAACAGAATAAAGTTTTGGATTGTAAAAGAAAATTGATAAGATGAATACAATACCATTATGGAAGATAAAGCAATTAGGAAGCTCAAACCATCTGATTAGGCGGTCATCTTTTGCATATCGTGGAAGCACACCAAAACGAGCCTTCTTCGAAGCATCAAATGAGTATATAAACTTCTTTTCTTTAACCATTTCCTGAAAATTTAAATGTCAATAGGCACATGATGTGATTATTATTATTATTCTCAATAATAATAACATAAGCCAATATTTCATTATGGCGCTTCAGTAGTCTTAGTTACCCACCAAAATAAAAGTTTTCAAGGAGAAACCAAACAACATTTTAGGAACCGAAATCACATATCAACCTCTACAAGGGTTTGAAAGCAGGTATATGATGGGAAAATAAACACAAATCTCTATTGAAGGTGACATACCTTTGGTCTAAAGTGCATAGGAAGATCCAAGAAAATTGCATAATTTTCAGTAATTGCAAAGTCATGCATCATGATTGGTTCTGCTATTGTTATTGGTACTGGGTCGTGCATGAAACCATCTTTTGAAATAACTCTGTATGTAATATATGGAGGCTCATGTCCATAGCCAAAAGTAAACAACTCACCTGTAAGCAGAAATATCATAATCCAAAACATTTTACCTCTCGGTAACTAATTAACTTCTCTAATTTTTTAAATAATGGGTCTCACCAGTGATTGGATCAACCTTCGGATGAGCAGAGAAGGAATGCGACAATCGCTTGTCATAATCAAGCATGCCAAGGGTTTGGAGATCTCCATCCTCCAAAACTTTTAGGGCGTCTGTTTGTTGTAACAGAGACTACAATTTAATACCCATGTTTAATCAAAGTAAAAGAAAAGAATCCTAATAAGAATCGTAATAGATGTGAATGTTAGCATCCTCAACCCTCTTCATTATTTCTTGAAAGAAAACCGAAAGAGAGAAGACAGACTTACAAGGTTTATCTGCCTCTTGAAGTGCCAGAAGTTTCCCATCGTGATATATGAGATTTGTGTTAGCTGTTCAATGATGATATGCCAGGTCAGAGTCTCACATCAATAAGACAAACATTTTAAAACATGCAAACAACCAGTGATGAGCAACAATGAATAAGTAATACATTGAGGGACACTTTCAAGGATTCATGGAATAAATTGAGGGACACAAATTTTGGATCTCCCGCATGGAAATGTATCGGATTAACACAATGTAATCAGAAACAAGAAGTAATATATAATCCATTCTCACTCAGTGTTCTACCAACATTTCCTTTCTTTGAATGTTTGGAGAAATAACACTGATATTAGAACCATTCACCCATATCTTTACTTTCTATACATTGAACAAACACCAGGGTATACAGATACTGGCACCAAATAGACATAAAGCACAATGCCTGAGAGACATGTAATTCATTGCATTTAGCAGAAACAGAATAAAAAAATTACCTGTCCCATGCCCATAGGATAGATCTAACACTTTAGCCTTTTCTCTCAGCTTATATATATTGACCATGAGCAATCCAAAGAATCCTTTAAGGTCTCCGATCTGAAAAATACCATATTCAAGAAGAAGAAGATAACAACATGTCAAGCATTGGCCATAGGGGTTCTCTACAGTTAAAATTTTGCAAGATATACCTTCATAACTTTTGACCCTCCAAAATATTCTTCCTGTTTAAGTCTTGATGTCTTGACATAACGAGAGACGTATGTCGCCTTTCCGTCCTTGATGCGCATACCATGAATCATTCTGTAAATTCCACAATCAACAAACAGGCTTGGTATCATGTTAACAATCAAAATTTGCTAAGAAATGAACTAATCATATGCAAATTGGTTAAGCAAAACAAACATACCCGTCTCCATCAAACCTGTTAGACACAATTTTAAAAGAAGGTTATTAATTACAAAAATCAAAAGTCCAATCCGCAAGAAAACCATGAGTTGGGAATTCACATACCAGTGATATGCAGCAACAGGGTGAAACTTGGGGTTGGGCCCAACCCTTACAAATTCACCATTCAAACATTCCTGGAAAAACATATATTAGCAACATACAATGAATAGACAATTGAAACAAAAGTTAAATCATTTGATTAAGAAATCCAAAATTCCAATCACTTTTAGCTAATCAATCCAAAATTCCCTGTAGCTTACAGGGAGATAGCCTTTGACGGGAAGATTTTGGGTGGGAGGAGTTTCGGTCGGAACAGGGGCGAAGTTGCCGGAGAGATAGTGTTGAGGCTTAGAAGAATCATACATAAGTTTCACTATCAACTGCTCAAACCAGTCAATCAGCGTCGCACTTAGCCCTTTCTGTGGCTTGGGGTTCACCAGCACGATTCCCTTTCCACCACCGACGCCATCATCGTTCACCAGCTTCACCTTTTCCTCCGCCATTTCTCTTCAATGCCTCCAACTGATATTGGTAGGAGGGAATGATACGCATATAATATATCAGTGGCACATATTTTATTCGGCGTACTATGTGCCACGTCATATAAGAGCATATAATTATATGTTATTGGCAAGTGTCCATAATTGAGAAATGGATTTTTTCTATAAAAATTATTCATTGTTCAAAGATACCGGATATTTGATCTGATTTTAGTTTGATTGTAGAAATATTTGAACTTAATGGTTACAGTAAAAATAATATTTTAATAACAAATTTTGTTGTTTTGTAAAAAAATATAATTATCCAATTATTACTTTCATATGATTGTTCTTAATAATATTAAAGAAATAAATTAATAAAATAAATGATTAGATATATTACATTGTTTTAAATTATATAAAAACTAATAAAATGTGTAAAATTTAAAATTAAAAATTGTTATTATATTATATACTATTAAACATATTTTTTAAAAAAATATTACGTAAGAGATATATTTTAATTTTAACGTCATAATATATTTATAATAATATTTTTTAGTAATATATTTATAATTTTAAAAAATACCTATTTAGAATAAACTTATAATTGCGTAACATTTAGATATAATTTGCTTATTTTGTAAACCGTCTTACATTAACATTGTCGATTTAGCGTAGTGCGTAAGAATGACCACATGTAGAATATTTTGAATTATTAGAATTTAAATATATAAATTTATTTTAAATCCGTAAAAATGAGTTTAAAAAGTTAAATAATATGGAATACTTTGAATCCCATAAATTTAAACCGGAATCCATTAAAATTTTGCTAATAAATGTTTAAATCTTTTTCTAAATAAATATATTCTTCATTTGAAAATTTGGAATCAAATTGATAATCTATATTTATAATAATTTTAAGAAAAAATTATGAGAATATTGATGTTGGAAATTTTTTCTCAAGATATTATTCTTCTTATTTTATTTTTTTAATATTAATAATTTTATAGTGTTTTAAAAGGCATAATCTTTAGACTTCGATTTTAAACGGTAAAAGAATAAAGATGCCAAAGTCAAAATTAAAAGGCACTATTTTTACCTAAATTGTTTAAAAATATTTTTAAAAGTCATAGTCTAAAAGTGTCGACTTTGAAATTACTACAGAATCATCAATATTATAAAAAATAAAATAAAAAAATAACATTAATATTCCCATAAAATTTCCATAATTTTAACATTCAAATCCAAAAAATATACTCTCTGTTTATATTTAAATTTGAAATCTGAATTGTTATTTTAATAATTATGAAAGGGTAGAACGTGGGAAATAATAATTAATATGTCCATCGAAGGGTTTGAGTCCACCAATTCATGCCTGGCTCAGATTGCTCTACGCCACCAAGCATGTGATTTTTTTAAATATTGATATTTAATTTATTATTCAATTAATATAAATTAAAATTTTAAAATATGACAAAATAATTATTTTAATTTATTTTCTATTTGTAATATTAGAATTTTAATTTATAATTTTATTTAGAAATTTAATATTTTCTCTCATAAAATCAATCTATTATATAACTTAAAAAAACAAATGATGCGTGACACGACAACCACCACCTTAATTTATCACACGACTCTCTGAAATTTCAGTTTACCGAAGACAAAGACTTGACCGGCTAAGCATATAAATAAATTGGCCATACCCAACACACCCCATATGCCGTCACAACAAGACAAGATAGGAGAAGACAAGACTTCATTAAAATCCTATATCATTCGGCCAAGAAAGATACTTTTATCGCATCATTTATTATATTAATTTAATTATTTTTGTTATCTTAAGTTTATTAAATAAATATTTATTACAAATTAAGTTTAAAAATTATTTTTATCAGATAAATATAATTATTAATTAATTTAATAAATAAAGTGATAAAAAATCTCATAATATAATTTTTTGATTCGGCCATATATTACACAGTACACACCACGCTGTCAATTTATGCGCCATACAAGAGGACAAGATTTGACAGACTAAGCAATTAAAATAATTTAATTTTTAAATTACTCTGACATTAATGACACATTAATGGCAGACTAAGTTTTTAAAATTCTCTCTGACATTAATGACACACTAATTCAATTTTTAAAAATTGTTTTTGTTTCATACATTTTAAAAGTAATTTCAAACTAAATTAAATAATTTCGATTTAAATTATTTTTATAGTTATATTTTTTTATTTAATTTCTTAAATGATAATTTTTAAATTTTTATAATTAATCTTATCGATTCATTTCACGCATCTAATATCATAAATTAGTATAAAAATTGAACCTACCTCGTATATATAATTAGAATCCGTTTATATTAAATATAATTTTTATATGATAATCTTAATACACCTTATCGTTAATTTATTTCATCTATTTTACTTTTTCAACTATTAAAAAATATATAAAACTTAAATAACCCTAAATCGTATAAATAAATCGTATCCATATATAAATATATTAAACTCCAACAAATCTTGAAACCCATGTACACCATTGGCACATAACAACCTCCACTTGGGCCAAACCCAATGCACACTTCTACGTCCATGTCCTAAAGACCACCAAAGGTTGCACGGGATGGATTTGGATTCATTTTTAGTAACAATTTAAAGGCAGGTAAGATTGGATATTCGGTTAATTTAATTAAAAATATTTTGTTAGTTATTAATTTTTGAAAATTAAAATAAATTTTGATTTTAATTATATCGAATTTTAAATTATAAGAATTGATCTCGTTTTTTGTAGGAGTTGGTACTAATATTGAGTACCTGATCAATTAGTTTATTATTAAAAAAATTGAGTGATAGAAGAAAAAAATTCAGCCAATAATAATATCATATAAAAAATTTAGAATATTATAGACTTAAAAATTAAAGTTTGAGTCATACTCATAATATTCATATATACATAAAAAAAAAGTTTGATGAAAAAATAAAAAAAAAATATTATCTAACAATTTAGTATCTAGTATTTGATATCAGTTTTGATCCCATTGAGTACCAACCAAGTATCGTTTTTAGAAAATCATGATTCAATTTCTATCTCAGTTATGATGGACTTAAATTTTTTATTTAATCACAATCTTATCGAAATCAATTATCAATAAAAATCTATCTAATCTAAGAAAATTTAAAAATCAATATCGGATAATTCAATTTTTATCTATCTCTATTATTGATCATGATTCTTCAATTAAATTAGAAGAGATGACCGCACAAAACGCTAACAATTATAATAATTTCTTTTATCAACAATCACTATCATCTTATTTTTTATCAACAACCTACTTACACTAATTTCTTAAAATATTTTTTAAAATTTAAAAATCAAATTCTAATAAATTAAAATAAAAGTAACTTTTCAATTTTCTGAAGTCTTAACGTCAAAGGTTGAAATTCTCCTATGTTTCCCCATGTGCTCACTAGCATTGCGCACGGCACATGATTACACGTGCACTTTTGTCCGGTTCCAATGGTCGATCTCGTCTCCTTTGTCCGGCATTTGTGTTTCGGCCCAAACCCATGTATAGTTATGTCCAACCGTTTCTTGACCAAATTCTATAATCTAGTTAAACAAGGAGGTTGGCACTGGGGAAACTTTGGATGCCAAGTTCATCACTGCATCTATTTTCGGCCTTTGAAGTCTATCTAACAAGCAACGGAGGGTCAATGTTCGGTACATCTCACGATTTGACTTTAAAAATAATCATCACTAACCAACTAATAAGTGATTATAAAAAATCCATTAAATATTTTAATAAATAACATCTTATGATGTTTTACTAATCAAGGACGATGTTAAAATAAACTATATCTTAACCTTTTAAAATAAAAATACGAGATTAAACATTTTATAAGTTATAAATCGTAAAACTATAAATTAATGGTATCATATAACTGTCGTTTTCAGCATATGGATACGGATGAATCTGATCATACATACTTGGCGCATGCATGCATGATCCACGCATGAAACGGTGGTGCTACTGCTACCGGACGTGCGTTAGGTAATTTACAATGTGACCATCTCCGGCCAAAGTGCAGCATATTAATTCCTAAACTTTGACTACAAAAGCTGCTGCTTTAGTTTTTAACAAAGACGGGGTAACAGAATTTATTTACTAATTTAATAATAAAATTAAAAATTAAAAAGGGTATAATAAAATCAGAATTATTAAAAATTTGGCAGAAAATGAATCATGCAGGACCAAAGTTCAGTAGGAAACACGTATGTGTCGGTAAATAAGCATAAATCAAGTCATAATAGTTAGTTAATTTCTCCCTTAGTTGACAAAATATAAATAAATAAACGAGGCAGTATTGGCAGGCAACCCAATAGTAATTGGCCTGAATTTCTTGAATCTCCTACTGTTATATCCTCTGACCCTGTCTGACTTTGTCGCACATCACCATGTCTTTGTAATTAAATTAATTGTACATAAGTATCATGAATTGTGTCGAAATTGAACAGCAACACAAAACTTGCCTATAAATATAAGTTCAGTTTAGGACAAAATCAAGCTACGTTTTAAGTATTCAATATTGTCTCTTGTTTTATTGTCCTTAAAAGTACATGATGTTCCTCAAAAATCTTTGTCTCACGCTTCTGTTTACATTAACCTCTTTGTGTTCCTGCTTCGGCATCGGCAGTTACATAGAGGATTCATTTCATGTTGATTTCCGCCGCCCGACTTCCTACCGTCCATATTTTCACACCTTCGGTCATGTTCCAAACAAACAAAACTATCGTAATCCCTACTTCGATAACGAATTCCAATCGAGGCTTGATGGAGTGCGTGGTCCGACGACTCCGAAGATAGTCAATGTCGATGATTTCGGAGCGAAAGCTAGTGGAAGAGATGATTCTCAGGCATTTAAGAAAGCTTGGAACTATGCTTGTTCTTCATCTCAAGGAGCTACTATGGTGGTACCTAAGAAGACTTATATTCTTAAGCCAATTAACTTCTCAGGACCCTGCAAATCTGCTCTTTTATTGAAGGTGAGTTCTTCGGTATGCATGACCGAAAAACGGTTTTGTCGAGAGAGATTCTCGGCAAAACTATGTATCATTACAAAATTATATAACATTTTCCCTACATTTTTAACATGATAGATCTATGGAACAATCAAAGCTACAACAGATCACTCCGATTACGAAGGTAACAGAAGGCGCTGGCTTTACTTCGATAACGTTGCAAATCTACGAGTCGAAGGTGGAGGCACCATTGACGGCAACGGCAGAACATGGTGGGAAAAGTCCTGCAAAATCAACAAAGCCCTTGTAAGTGATTTAGCCATCGACTTATTCCGCTACACAATATTCAACAACAACAACTGATTTTGCTTCTTCTGTTTCTGTTTTTCCATCACAAAAATTGCAGCCTTGCAAGGAAGCCCCAACTGTAAGATTCTCTACTTGCTTAGACATGTATTTCCTGTTCGTCGTATATGGTCTACGTGAGTTGATATCTGCTTGTTCTAATTGCAGGCTGTAACTTTCCATGAATGCACTAACCTGCGAGTGTCAAGTCTGCGGATAACAAACGCACAGCAAATGCATCTCATTTTTCAAAAATGTGTGAACGTTAATGCGTTTAACCTTTTGGTGAAAGCACCCGGTAACAGTCCAAACACCGATGGAATTCATGTGACCGGAACTCAGAATATCAACATTAACAACTGCGTCATCGGGACGGGAGACGACTGTATCTCGATAGTGAGCGGCTCGAAAAATGTCTTTGCCACGGGCATAACTTGCGGACCAGGCCATGGAATCAGGTCTGCTACACTTGATGTCATTTAGCATTTATGCACATATGAATTTAAATTTCTAATGAGAAAATTTGCCTCTAACGTTGTTCTATATCTGCAGCATTGGGAGCTTAGGAGCTGGAAACTCCGCCGCTTATGTGTCCAATGTAGTAGTTAATAAAGCAACACTTTCGGGAACAACCAACGGAGTCAGAATAAAGACATGGCAGGTAACTAGTTCGTATTCGTAAATTTTTCTCGTACATTTTTAAAAACTCGGTGAAAAAGAAAATTGGATTAAAAAGTTGAAATTCTATGAAAAACTTCCTCTAATTGAGGCGAAATACTTGCAATGAGAATCAAAGCTGATATAATTTTAATTGTGAAAGAGTAGGCGATGAAATTGAAAAAGAAAATGGTAAAAATATAATGATGACAACATGCCAACGACTTCAAGCAAATTTCATTAACTTTCCACTTTCTTCTTGACTTGCTGATAACAATTGGTTTACCTAAAGTTTCAACCATCAACCAAGAATCCATTCATTCATTGCCTAATTCCAACGAAATTGTAAAGGTTTACAAGAAATTATCCATCACCTAAAGTTGTTCATATTGTAGTTCATGTTCGAGATTCGAGACTACTCCTAACTATGTCCTTATATTAACATGTTCGAATTTCTATATCAGGGCGGATCGGGATATGCAAGGAACATCAAATTCCAAAACATTGTCATGAACAACGTCACTAATCCTATCATTATTGATCAGAATTATTGTGATCAACAAAAACCATGTCGTAAACAGGTTAAAATTCCTCCCCTCTATTGCCTAATTTTAAACATATCAAAGCATTGATTCAATACGTAGGATGATATATATCTGCATGCTGCATGCAGGCATCAGCTGTGCAAGTGAGCGACGTGCTTTACCAGAACATCAGAGGAACGAGTGCGTCGGACGTGGCCATGAAATTCGATTGCAGCCGGAGCGTTCCATGCCGGGGGATCTATTTGCAGAATGTGGCTTTAAGGGCTGAAGAAGAAGATAGTACACATGCTTCATGTGCAAATGTTAGATTATCTTACCGAGGAGACGTTTCCCCGCCTTGCTCGTCACAGAATTAGGACAAACTTATCGATTAAATTATTAATACAAAATACATTTATGTATAATATTAATACGTCAACCGAGCATATGGTATAACAAAAGACTTCTGTTGAAATGAAGTCTTAATTAATATCAGGTCTCGAGTTCGATTATTAAACAAACATGTTTCATTCTTCATGTGTATTATTTATATCAAAAGTTATAAAAATTATGTTACACATTTAACTTCTGTTTTAGGACACCATTATTGACTTTTTGTTCTATTTTTTCACCTAATCAGTTACCAAATTATTTATAATTAGGAATTTGATAATCCGGAACAAGGTTGCTGCGAAAATATTTATTTAATACTGATATCAATAGTTGTAGTAAAGCATTTAAGGTTGATTTTTTTATCTTTCAACGACTCTGAATTATCTCAACCGATATAAATATCTAGAACCACATTCTTCACTATAAATATATGTATTAGACACTTAAAAAATAAGAGGATAAACATCTAATTGATTTTTATAGAACTTAAAATAAAAAAATAAATTTAAACTAATTTATAAAAATATTTCAAAAATAAATTATTTTAAAAATATATTTAATTTTTTTGACATATTTAAAATATTTTTAAATAATCAAAGTATAAAAAAGTATATGAGTAATGGTACAAATTTGATAGTTTTATTTTTGATAATTAATTTGTTTGGTTTGATAAGTTTAGGAAAATCTCAATAATGTAATTAGTTCATTCTATTTTTATAACCTCTTATTAAAATTTGTTGTATTTCTCGTTATTCAATAAAAGTATAAAACCAACCAAAACAATTTGACGAATTGATTTTCTTTAAAACGGCACCGTACTGAAAAATAATATTCCCGCGAGGTCTCTTGCTAGTTCATGAAACATTTATACCGGTAGTGAGACCGAGTCACTGAGCCAGCAAGGAAATCCGTTTTTAATTTTCTGCAGGTACACTGTAGACTGTAGAGAGAAGAGTTCGCCGGAGAGAGAGAGAGAAAGCCATGAACGCCCCCGACCGTTACGAGAGATTCGTCGTCCCTGAGGGAACCAAAAAGTACACTCTTTTTTAATCCCTAATTCCTCCATTCATCAAACGCATTGACACGTATTTGTTACTTGAAATTTTTTAGGGTTTCTTACGAGAGGGACACCAAGATCATAAACGCGGCGACCTTCACTATCGAGAGAGAAGACCACACCATCGGCAACATCCTTCGAATGTACGTTTCATATAATCTTCTAATCCTATGAAACTTTAGTCCAATTTTGCTTGTTTATGTTGGATTAAGCGGCTAAGTGTCTCCCCTTTGTTGTTAACGATGATGAACAATCAGGCAATTGCATAGTGATGAGAACGTTTTGTTTGCTGGTTACAAGCTTCCTCACCCTCTGCAGTACAAAATCCTTGTTAGGGTTAGTCTTTTTCTTTGTTGGGTTTGAATCCGTCGTTTTCATTTTTTTAACCAATTTGATGCAATTTAGTAGATCCACACGACCAGCCAGTCTTCTCCAATGCAGGCGTATAATCAGGCCATCAATGACCTGGATAAGGAACTTGATCATTTGAAGAATGCATTTGAGGTGTTACATTTGTTTTGTTTTTTCCTTCATAACTTATTAGTATTACTATTATTTCAATCCGATGTACATTGAGGAAATAGCAACGTTTCACAAAGCTATTGTATGTCTAACTGCAACATATTGATATTATCTAACTGAGGATTTCATTAAGAAACTTTAGTGCTTATACCGCTCCATCTCCAAATTTATGATGATTGCCATATATCGCATAAAAGAAGTACCCTTACTTGTACACTAATTGTCGGTGCTTGTGTGCTGTTTTACTCCTTAAATTGGTTGCTTCACTTCATCAGAATGGCCTGCTTAATGTGCATTTGCAGGAACCTGTGACAAATTAGGATTAAAACTCTCTCCCTCTCCCTCTCCCTCTCATACACACACAAACACTCCCAGAACCTTTCACATATCTCATAATTTACTTGAAGAGTCAAAATATTTAATTAGTTGGTGTTAAAAAACATTCTCAATTTTGATAGTTTATATTGAGCTTTATCCTCACACTTTATGTTTCAATTTGTAGAATGAGGTAGCAAAGCATGCAAGGGATTTCTAATGCTTGTTTGAGGAGCTCCGCGACCAGTGCTTTTGCGTTTTGACTTTAAAAAGAAATGAACCAATACCTTTGAGACATTTTTCTCATTTTGGCTGCCGTGTTGCATTAAAAGCTGCCATGCATGTTATTGAAGCTTTTGTAATGACACTATTATTTAGTTTCAAGATGATTGCCTGGTATATGTTTCGTATCTGTGATTTTGATGTGCATTGGCTGATGGTGTTTGATAGTTTAATGGTGCATTATTTCATACCACCTATGCATTTGTTTTGTTAAAAAGGTTTTGTAGTCTGTACTTGTGGAATGAAATGAGTTGATAATAAAGTAGAAGTAATAAGGAGTTGTGAAATGGTCTGAAAGTAGCAGGTCCATAGAAACTGACAGTATATAAATTTGGGAATTGGATTATCTGTTCTAAATTAAGGATGTTTTGCATATTGAACAGTTTAGAATGTGTTCTACAGTTGTCTGACTATTCTAGTTTCGATACAAGGACTTAATTTATCTGCTCTGGCTATAATAATACATGTATTGGCATCACTTAATGCGAGGCTGTTCCGTAATGGCTGCGAAGTGTCGTTCCTGTTGAGTAACCTGCTTTCAAGAACATAGCAATGGCTCCAAAGGTTGAAGGGTAAGTTCTACCTAGTGGTTAGTGATCATTGTCGTGTTATCCCCTCCGCTTGCTCTGTTTTACCGTCCTTGCTTTTAAGGAAAAAAATATAATTTAAATTTTAAAGATGATATTATTAGAAGAGAATCACAAATCTTAAATATATACCGTAAAATAAATATATATTTTATTTTGATTAATTTAGATTAATTCGTGTCATACAATTGATCTTAATAAATAAAATTTTTAACAATCTTTTTATATATACAAAATTTTAAACTCGAAATATGTTTCAAGTTACTGTTTGAATCAATTCGTTTGTTAATTAATGTGTATTTATAATAGTGGGTTTTCGGCTCATTGATGGAACGGGCTGAACTCACATTAAATGGATCGGCTCATTGATTGGTGATTCACTTTCTCATTGCATTTTTTTTCTTCTAATTATTCTCATCTTCCCTTACGTTCTTCAATGCTTCAAAATCCCGTTAGTCCCGTTATCCTAAACCGCCCTTTCTCGGTATCCTCACCGCCCACCACCTGTTCGACAAAAGTCCGCACACAAAACCTCATCCATTCATCAAAACGAAGCTCCTTACACTGCCAAGCGGGGTTCCAGAAAGATTCCAAGAGCTCATTGTCTCGAATTATAAGAAGAGAGACTGCTATTGAAGGCATTGGGAGGAAAGCCAAGTCCAAGAAGCAGCGCACCAGGCTTTGGCCTAAGGCTGTTTTGGAGGCTCTCGATGAAGCTATAAAGGATAACGCTTGGCACTCTGCTCTCCAGGTCTGGGTCGTTTCATTTTCGTCTTCCAACTGTTTTGACTTCTTTTTTTCCTTCAAAATAATGTTTATTAGAAGAAGGATAACAACAGATTTTAATTTTTTGTCTGTTTCTTAGATATTTGAACTTCTACGCAAGCAACATTGGTACGAGCCTAGATGCCAAACATACACAAAACTGATAGTGATGCTGGGTAAATGCAAGCAAGCTCATCAAGCCAGTTTTCTATTCGAAACAATGGTTTCGGAAGGGCTTAGACCCACCATTGATGTCTATACAGCTATCGCACATGCATACGGCAAGAGTGGCCTCATCGACGAGGCTTTTACTACTGTTGAAGATATGAAATCAGTCTTCGACTGCAAACCCGACGTGTATACTTACTCTATTCTTATCGACTCTTGTGTGAAACTTCGTCGCTTTGATCTCATTGGAAGAATTCTTGCTGAAATGTCTTATCTGGGAATTGAGTTTAGCACTGTTACATACAATACTATTATTGATGGATATGGTAAGGCTGAGCTATTTGAGGATATGGAGAAGGTATTGACAGATATGATTGAAAGTGGTGATTCCCTTCCAGATATATTCACGTTCAATTCTATTATCGGGGCTTATGGGAATGGTGGACGGATTGAGAAGATGGAGAAGTGGTATGAAGAGTTTCAGCTAATGGGAATACGACCTGACATTAACACTTTCAATATCCTTATTAAATCTTTCGGGAAAACAGGCATGTACGAGAAGATGGGATCTGTCATGAAGTTCATGGCCAAAAGATTTTTCTCCCCCACCATCATTACTTACAATATTGTTATTGAAGTACTAGGAAAGGCTGGAAAGATTGAGAAGATGGAAGAATATTTTAAGGAAATGAAGCATAAAGGAATGAAGCCTAATGCTATTACCTATTGTTCTCTTGTTAGAGCTTACTCTAAGGCAGGGTCAATTAAGAAGGTCGATTCAATTTTGAGGCAGGTGGAGAATTCTGATGTGGTACTCGATACTCCTTTCTTTAACTGTGTCATCAGTGCCTATGGACAAGCCGGTAACTTAAAAAGGATGGCAGAGCTGTTTTTGGCTATGAAGGAGAAAAAATGCTTGCCCGATAACATCACTTTTGCAACTATGATTCAAGCCTACAACTCTCACGGCTTGATTGAAGCTGCTCAAGATTTGGAAAATAAGTTGATCAACGGAAGCAGAAATCCAGGTATGTGTGAACCTTGGGTCAGATTCCCTGTTCCACCATAATTCTATACTGTCGTGTTGAACTCTAAAGATCATTTAACTACAAGCTCTTTTCTTGATGTCTATTGTCTATGATAAAAAGACACCATTGTTTTAAGCAAATGGTATTCAAATCAGGTTGTTCCCTTCAAAATGTTCAATGCTTGTATTTTGCAAGACGAGGTTTCTTACATGATATATGTTTTCTCGAATTTTTGGCAGGTGTGATGAAGGAGCTGATAGGGAATGAGGTCATGTGATAGGTAAATAAGAAAGGAATTGTTGAAGTTTGGAGGAGGGTGTGAATATGAGATGGGACTTTTGGTGGTGGAGGTATGATCTGAGAAACTGGTTTTGATGGCGGAATTGGAATGGAATGCCCAATGAATAAAAAAAAAGTGTTTCCTTGCAAAAGAGCTTTGTATGGTTGAAAAGAAAAATGATTATGACATGGGTATATATCAGTCATATAGGCATACTTGGCGGAGTTGAAAAGGTAAAGTATAGAATAATCATTGTTGAAGAATGTTGCAGTTGCAGGCGACGGAGCAGGGATGAGCAGAAGACTGACCATTGACTGCAAGGAAGGAGGCTGGTGCGAATTTCTAATTGTGCCCTTCCTTCCATTTCGACTTTTGTATTTCATTTCATTGCAATGCATTGCATTTTATCGCTAGGGCCTTGGCAGGATAAGCTTCTAATAAATTGAATGTAAATCTGTTTGTCATACTCTATCTAATTTTTATTATTAGAAATGGTTTAATAAATATAATCCAATAAGATTTATGATGACCCGAGGAGGATATTTCCCATGTGCTATGAAGTAGAACTTGCTCCCCTGCAATTGCGTGTTTGTTTAGTCTGGTAAAAATGAGTAGTTGAATGAGTTCTTCTCGATGGAAATGGAGTGGTTCATATGCATTTTGTCCAACCCTCCCTACTTTGCAAAGAAACCAGAGAATTGGTTTTGATCTTCAGTGGCACATGTTGGGTACTGTTTTTACATCGGAATAGCAACCTCTTTGATGATGATCTTGTTGAAAGTGAGTCAACTTGAGAAAAGGTTGAGAGGATGGTAGCAGACATCTCATGGTCTTTATCCATTTGGGGCGGTGGTTGCATGCTACGTTGGAAGGTGCTTGGTGGTAGTCTGGTAGAGGCGCATGGCAGTTGGGATAGAAGAAGGTTGTCCTGGAAAGTGATTGTGCAGTTGCAGTATAAAGTAGTGGCTAATGGCTATAACAGTGCCCTTTAGCTATCCACAAGGAAAATGGTGCAGTGGGCGTGAGAGGTGCAAGTTTGGCACTGTTATAGACAAGGAACAACTGCCTTGCAGATAGCAAAGTTGACAATAAAGAAGAATAGGGGGTTGCTTGTGTGGTACTGGGATTGACCACCTGAGGAAGTCTTGCTACATATAACAGAAAAAAAAATCAAAATAGAAAAAAATGATTTTTACATTGACTTAACAGTAAAAAATTGCTTAATTTATATATTTTTAAATTGTTATTTTTAAAAATAAAAAATCTTTAATTATATATATAACTATTTTTCTTAAAAATTTCTAAACTCGATTTCTAAATCCTTGTATTTATTTCTTCTCGTCATCGGTTCAAGCACCACCGACCTTCTTTGTCTTTGTCGACATTCCATAATTAAAAATTTTATTTTATTGTCATAAAACGACAAATAATTTATTCATTGGTTTATTGATGAATACCTTACAATGAAGAAAAAAAGATTACTTGGGTTTTTAACTAATTCAAGAATTAAATAAATAAATCGTGCTATATCATGTTATAATTGGATGATGATATTTTTAATGACTGGTAATAAAAAAAAAAACTTAATTTGAGTTACGGTAAAATGTTAAACATCAAACTAAACTAAAATATATAAATTAATTACTTTTTACTGTTAAGCCTTTTAAATTTTCTATACGAATTAACTGTATATACATATTTTTTTCATCAATATACTTATTTTAGCTTTAAAATCTAAAATCTAAATATTTAATTTTAAATCCTTAAATTTATATCTAAAATCTAAAATTTAAATATTTACTTCAAAATCCTTAAATTTATATGAATCCTAAACCCTTGTGGTTACCAAATTGATTACAAATCTGTCCTATTGAATGAGTTCGAAAGTGATAAGAACATTCTACGTAGTCATAAAAGTCTGTCAACCCAAGGCCGAGGAGGCAATTAAAGAGTACATTAAAGCTAGCAAGTCAAGCAAAACAACAGGCTCACAGCACACGGTTTTTAGTCTACAATCCTCAAGGTCACAGCCCACTGAATTACACATCTTAGCAGTCAATTAGCCTGCCTTTTCCACATCATATTTTACAACTATAAATACCCAAATCCACAGTCAAATACTCGTAACCTAATTCAGCCTATTTGGACACTGTTTGAAGAAGAAAAAAAGTTCTCATAATGGGACGTTGGATGAAGCCAGAGGTAAAGATTTAAACATTTTTTTACCCCTTTCTTGTAATTTTCATGATTTCAAACATAACTTATGTTTCTCCCTAGGTGTACCCCCTAGTAGGTGCCATGGCCTTTGTTACAAGCATGTGTGTCTTTCAACTTACAAGGAATGTTTTCTTGAACCCTGCTGTCAGGTAATAAGAAATCTCTCCCCATCCTTATTTAATTGTCATGATATTAGATTCGTGGTTTAATCCTATTTTTTTTTATTCTGAAGGATCAATAAATCTGACCGTGGTAAGGCAGTATTAGAAAACTACGAAGAAGGAGAAAAATATGCAGAACATGGACTTCGTAAATTTCTTCGAACTCGTCCTCCAGAAATCATGCCTGCCATTAATCAGTTCTTCTCTCGAAACGAATAATCAATTAAATTATATCATTCCGTGTTCATATAAATTTCTTCAAATAACAAAATATCAATCTATATATATTTTTTTGTTTGAAATTTGATATTTTATTGTTTATTTTGATTATTTTTGTAAGCTTTTAATAAAATATTTTCATCATTGTGTGACAATTAAAATATAATGATTCGCTCACAACCGAGATTGTTTATTTAAGAAGCCACCATATTTTACTGTCGTTTAATCGGAGTACATCTCCAGACGTCGCGTTAACTGAATTCCGAAAAATTTCCGATATCGGATCGGATTCTAAAAAGAGATTATCGTTTAATGGTTTTATGGAAGCCTAATAAATCTTGACGCATAAAGGATGAGTTTTGCAGTTTGCAGTTGAAGCTTAAGTCCTTGTGGTTTTCTGTGCCAACTGTTGATATGCAAGAAAGAACAAATTTTAGTATCTGTCGTACACTTTTTTACGTGAGCAACGTTGGTGTCAAAGCTGAAGGGTTTTTTTATGCATTCGATAAACTCGAGTTAAATAAAAAAATATTAAATTATGAGTTATGGGTTTAGTTTATACGTACTTATCAAATTTAGAGGTTATGTGTTTAGTTTATGATTTAAAGTCTAGATTTTAAAAAGTTTTTTTAATTTTTTACATGGATTATGTTAATATTATTTTTATAAT
Organism: Abelmoschus esculentus; assembly: GCA_035048815.1. NCBI lineage: Eukaryota > Viridiplantae > Streptophyta > Magnoliopsida > Malvales > Malvaceae > Abelmoschus > Abelmoschus esculentus. Next base: position 9,386,353 of record JAUCBN010000007.1, on the reverse strand, counting down.
TATATGTGATATACATATATTTATATATTTTTATATGATATACATATATCATATTTTATATATATTTGGTGTGATTACGATACAAAATACTATACTTTCAAATATAGTTATAAATATTTATATATTATAATAATAATTGATTTTAGTTTAACGATTTTTTTATAATATATGATATATTCATATTTTTTTGAATTTTGGGCCACTCACGTTTGACGCGTGAGTTGAGCCCAAATCCTTATCAAGTGCGGTGCACTTACAACTCTTTCACCCTTCGTTGGTTCAATTTATTTCAGAAAAGGTGTCGTAGGGTTGTTAGCAACTAATACGGCAGTTAGCCTAGTACAAAAGGGAAAAATATTCTATATATCGACGGTAGAAAAATTATTTCTTATAAAATTTTAATTTTAAGATTTAAAAATTAAAATTAAACTTTATTTGGAAGTTTTAAATTGTATAGGACGGCCAAACAAGCGTTTGTAGAAATTAATTTTTCGGATTAAACAAAAATGAGCGTTTAAAAAACATAAATTATTCAAATTTATTGTTAGTAGTGAATAAATATTTTCCACCGCAACAATAACAAAAGAACATAATCTTAATCTTTGTGTTATGTTTTAATGTTTTGAAGTATATTTTATGATTAAAAATTTAAAGATTAAAATTTATGATCTTTTAAAAAAAATTGCGACAACTTTAAAATTTGGCATATAAAAAATTCTACTAACAACGCAACAAATAATTACTCTTTCACGAAACAGTAAAAAAATAGATATAAAGAGGGCAACGACCCGTAGAATTTGAACAATTGGAAATATGACAATAAAATGAAGTTTTAGTTGTTTTCTTCATAGCTCATAAAGTGTGAAAAGAATTAGAGTAGAAAACGATGGGGTTGACATTTGGCACGTGTCCCTTTAACTAAACCAACTCAGAAACTTCTAATGGAGACTAACGCCAATCAAAACAAGGTGACCAGGATTCAGTCAGAGACATGGGACAATCAGACAAAATGTTTTTATTACATATATTTCATCTATTTATCAACTAACCCGATTAAAGTTTTACAGAAAAAAATTAATTTATTTTTTTAATTTACAACATCAGGATTTAAGCCTTAATTATTATTTAATGGGCTTCACGTCTCATTTCGATAGATGAATTGAATGTAGGTAGGAATAGAACTTGTTTAAAAGTTTTTCAAATCCAAAGACATTGAGATGCAGCATTACAGTTTTGAAAGCAGCAAACTTTGAAGAAGCAATTGTGGAGTTGGTAGGGTTTTTGGTTAGGGGCATTCTTGCAAGGCAAGTGTCAGTTTAGATGAGATACAGACCACCTTTTCTGTTTGAACAAGTCTCGGTTCGGTCGGGTGTTTGAAAGGGATCCCATAGGCCATAGGCACAGCACGGTCATGTTCCAACACAGTACACAGATTGTAAGCAACGCATGTAACACGGAAACAGTGAATATTCAAACTAAATACAGAAATTCTAAGAGACTTAGTATTTTAAACATGTAAATGTCAAGATGAGAGAAAGAAAAATCCATCGAATAAATTCATGTTTTAAGTACGCACAGAAACAAGGTCAAAATTTAAGATTGAATAAATAAAATACGAATGATTAAAAATAAAGACCAAATTTATAAGTAAACAAAATTTTTAAAAAATTTAAATAATTTTTTTTGAAGGTAAGGAGTGGTTGTTCCTCTTCATTTTCACTTAACTTTATCCGATTAGAACCTAATCTGTCACTGTTACGTATTATTCTAATTTAAATTTAATAATATATAAATTTATTATAAAAAAAAACTTTTTAACTTAATTTGTTTTATTCATCAATATTTTCAATTTGGCAATGTATTTGATTTTGTCAATCATTCTAGAATCCACTTTTAAAATTTTTTCTTCTCCTTGCTTACAAATTATCTGTGCATTTTCCATTGGAGTAACTTCTAAGTTTGTAGCCAATATAAACAGTGGAACACAGAGCCAACTGTGGATGTGAAAGCAATATGAAAAATGAAAGACGAAAAGGAACAGTCCTACACTAATCAATGTAACAATGAAGCTTCACAATCGATATATATATATATATATATATACTTTGTTAAACCCGATAAGTAATCTTAATAAAAAACGGACAATATTTATTATAAAATATCCGAATTTAATTATTTTATTTGTAATATATATATTTTATTAAAATTTAAAAATATATATAAATAAATATTATTTTAGAATTATCTTTAAATTATTAAAAATATTTATTCTTAGAATTCCATCCCCTAAATGATGAGTATTATTGAATCCTCTATGTCGTGAATAATTTCAAATCTTTCCACTTGTCCAAATCATTGTAGTCCAATGTGAATGACCAAATTCTTTTTTTTTTTCTGGTTCATTTTCTCCAATGGCATCATTTTATCCATGGAGAACGGCCTGTGCCGGCTGCCAGCGAGTCGTCCTAGGGTCATTTGATGTTTTAGGTTTTCATTCGCTCTATAAATTTCGATTTAGAAAATCATAATGGTCTTGTGATAAATAATATTTGAATTGATTTAAAATTATTTAATATCACATTTAACATCTTGAAATTAGGGATGATAATGCAGATTTTCGATGAGTTTTAATCCGATCCAACTCGTTTAGGATAAATTTTTTATTATTAAAATTAAGTTTCAGGGTGGAACAGGGGAATATTTAAGATTTAGAGTTATGTTTAGGATTTAAAATATTCGGCCTGACCTGATATATATATTAGTTTTTTATTAATTTTTCAAATTAAGACAATTTTGATATTTTTTATTAAAATAACGGTATCAGACCAGAGTCAAGGTAAAGTTATATTTTTTATTATGTCTGGTATTAAAATTAGGATAAAACAAATTCATGTATGTTAATTTATTATTCAAATCAAAATTAATACGATCAAAAACTCATTATACCTCATTGTTATTCCTAATAGACTTTGCGTCAAATCCCTAATAATAAATTAGAAAATACTAACAGAAAAAAACATATAATGATAGTATCATAAAATTGGACGAGATCAAATGATGTATGTTTATCAACTTTACAAAACTTGATATAATTAGGGAGAGGGTGAAGCAAATTATAACATGATAGATATTCAAATTTTAAATTTAATATATATCTATCGAAAAACTTATATTTGAATTTTAAAAATAATATTATTAAAAAATAATCATAAACTTTAAACATAAAATATTAAATAAAATCCTAAAAATGTAAAATAAATATAAAATGTATGTATATATATATATATATATAAACTAGTATGTATTTACTTCAAATTTTAAATTAAGTGTTCTATTATCATATTCCTATAACATAAATATACAATATGTTTTTTTATTTTTATAATATATTACTCTGTAAGTAAAAGGCAGACAGTAATTTTCATGTCGTGGTTCAATTGGTCATTTTGTTTGTACCTTTTTTCTGTATCAATCATAGATATTGGGCATTTATGGTTGGTTGGGGTGGCAGAGTCAGAGAGGATTTTCATAAAGTGTTCCAGAAATTGATGATTGGGTGCAAGAACAACGGTCATTTCCATTTTGATTAATTACTTTTTGGAAGGCTCAGTGCTATTTTTATGATATTTAATTTAAAGTAATTAATAAGATAATATTAGTGATTATAAAGTTATTATTATTGTTAGAGATAAACACTGTTTTTATTTTTGGTTTACTCAAACTCAATCCGAAAACATATACCATAAATTCAATTTATCTGAAAATTATATAATTAATCTCAATCTAAATTATTAAAAATCAATCTTTAAATATTTAATTATATAAAAATAAATTTTACAAACTTAATTGTAAAAAAATAATTTTAATAACTTAATTATAAAAAATATAAAAAAAACATTATTGTGAATATACTTAAAAATATAGGAGAAGATTATACTTCTAGTATTAAATTAAATCAAATAATTTTTATTCTAAATTCGAATTTTTATTTTTAATAAAAAATAACTTATATCAAATCAAATAAAAATTCATCTCTAATTATTTTAAATTTGATATTTTACTCAATCGAATTTGTTTGTCCGGACAGAGGGTCTTTAGTGTCTAGGCCCCTTGTCATTAATATCAAGTATCTGATAATTTTTGTATGATAGTAATTTAATCTCTGATAAAAATATAGTTTTATTAATATTTAAATTTTAATGAAACCGAAGAAAAGTGGTTGCGACTTTAAATTTTTTTGGTTTGATAATAACTTAGGTTGTTATAAATTTAAATATTTCATAAATTAGTTTTTTTTCTTTAAATTTAGAGTTTAAATGTTTGTACGATATTATATTTTTTAAATTTAATAATATTTTTTCAGTACTCAATTATAATTAACGTGTCAAAAAATAATATAACTCCTCTTGATACTTCATCTTTTTTTTATCGTTGTGATATGTTCTCAAGTAGTGACCGAACATATAAAGGACTAATGAGATCATACCCCTCAATTTAAAATATTAAAATTTTATTTTAACCCTTAAAATTTTAAAAAATATATATTAAATTCTAAATTTTTAATTTAATCCCCTCATATATTTTGTTAAACTCTTTAACTTTTTAATAATTTTAATTTAATCCTTCAAGACATTCATATTTTATCCACGAATGATTGCTTTTGCTTGGTGTCTTTTTTACCCTATGTTGGCAACGAGAAATTATTACATGAATCATTTTCATCACCTAAGATATGGTCTCAACAAATTAAAATAAGACACATAATATATTTTTTCCATACCATATTTACACATAAGCATCATCTAAATCATCCACTTTAATGTATTTGATTTTAAAATGAAAAAATATTATCAAAGATTTTTTATATTGTTTTCCGCTTTATTGTTCAATTTTTTAAATTGATTTTTTTAATCCCTAAACCTAAACCCTAACTCTAAAACTAAACCATAAACCACAAACCACAAAACACAAACCCTAAACCATAACCCTAAACCTAATCAATAACACATAACCCTCAACTCTAACTCTAACCATAAACCTTAAACCTAAATCACATAAACCCTAAACCTAAACCATATAAACTCTAAACCACTGATCCCTAACCCTAAACTCTAAATCCTAAGCCCCAAATCTATATAAAAGTTTAATTAGGAAAATTTTAAAGAACAATGAGAAAGATTATACAAGAAATCTTTGATAATTTTTTTTCTTTTTTAAATTAAAGACATTAAATTAGATGATTTGATAAATATTTATGTGTAAATTTAATATAAAAATATATTATGTATCTTAATTTAATTAGTTGAGATCGTATCTTAAGTGGTGAAAAAGTTCATATAATAATTTTTCCGTTGGCAACATGTTTACATTACTTTCGACTCCCAATAATGTTTGGTCCTTTTCCCCGTTTTGTGGAAATCACAGACAATTTAGGAGACTCGTCATCTCAGAAACAACATCATCCACTGATGCTGATGCCGTGACACATGATTAAGACATTGTCCGGTGAGAAAATTAAGCTTAATTCTTGAAATAATTTTAAAGATTTTTTTCTTAACCATCGATATTTAATATATTAATTAATTAATCAAAATCAAATTTTACTCGATTTATATTTTTAATCATTTTATCTTAATATTTTTGTTTCATAAAATTATTCAAGTAACGTTGTTTTGAGTTAATTAGAAATCTTTTAGAACCCAAATAAAAATATTATTCCTTATTTGAGGCACCCCTAAGAAAATTAGTCCCTGATTTAAATCTTTAACCTATACTAGAATAACTCTTCAAAACCCCCAAAAGTTAGTTAGATTGGTTCTCCGATTCATAAAGTTGGTAAAATGTCATGTTAGTCCATAGGGTCGAATCGACATGAAAGAACATGTTAGATTGATTACTGTTTGTCTGAATCAAATCATGTTTAGTTTCTCGTTTGCATGCATAGATGTATAGATTTTGTATAATAGTAATTCAACCACAAACATAATTAATATATAATCTTAATTAGACATTTTTTATAAATAAAATTTAATTTTAATATTTAAACACTATAAGTATGGACTAACCCAAAATTTAAAAGTAAAGGATAAAATATAATTTTTAAAAAATGTTAGAAATTATCTAGATTATATTAATCTTTTTATCGGATGATTATAATCCTTATTAACAACATAATTTGATCTCTAATTATAAAAATTATTCGTTTGTAATCGCTAAACTCCTTCCAAATTTTAAGTGGCTCCCCACTTGGATTATATAAGCATTATTTAGATTGTCCATGTGACTCCTAACAAAAATATTTTGATCCTTCATCAATTATCATCAGTCCATCCAGTACATATTTATGTGTTGATAATTACGTTTGTTTTTAGTGTCATTGGACTGCCCTAATTATACATAATGACAGTGATATTAAAAAATCGACACACCAAAATATTTTGGTTTTTTTTATATAAATTTTATATAAAAACAATAAATATAAATTTGATATCAAACTTTTTAATTATATGACGACGACGATAATAATAATAATAATAATAATAATAATAATAATAATAATAATAATAATAATAATAATACATCCGATAAACAAGGACAGACCCAAACCTAAATATAAATTTTTATGTATCATCTTTTTCGTTGATGGAGACCCTCTAAAGTAATTCATTTTTATATATGTTTTTAAAAATAATTTATTTATAAATTTATCTTAATCTTCGTACAATTATATTTTATCTTAATTTTAAATTTTGATTTGTCACTAGTTTTTTTCATTCATATTCTTTACTCGTACTCTTTCTTAGAGGTGATAATGAGCCGAGTTAAGCTCAACTGGTAGCCTCGATCTCAACTTATTACTTTTCTCAAATTAATTTTAGTTACTTTTAATAGAATTTAAAAAAAACATATGAAAATCTAATTGAGAAAATAAAATATTTATTTTTGAAATTATAAATAACGATAGTATATTTCTTAAATTATACAAATTCACATAGAGAAGATGATTTAATATATTTAAATTATTTAATCATGATAATATGTTAACGATATTAAAACATACAAGTATAGAAGAGTGTGTATATAAATATATATAATTATTTTAAACATATTCACGAGTTTTTTGAGTCGAATTTAATTTAATTTGATTCAATTTGTTAAAATTTCAAATCGAACATGAACTTATTATCATCCTTACCCTTACTTTAAACATCGAAGGTTGTTTTGGAGACCAAACTTTAACATCCGATGATTTTTACATCACAAACGAAATAATTTAAATTAAGAGAACAACTTTATAAATATTTATAAATTAATCGAATCAAATATTAATAATTATAAAAAACATTGATTAAGACAGATGAAATCCACATGTACATCATTGGTTGGCTTGTTTTCCCTGCGTCAACCCGCCGTAGCCATGTTCCAAGCAAATGGGTAACTGAATGCTGTCTGTCGTGTTTTTCTTTGATTAAGAATCGATTCTCGGAATTATTGATTGTATTAAAATAATTATAAACAGTAATAATTGTTTAATATATTGATAAAATATACTACATTCTCAATAAGGAATAAAAATTCAAAATTTAAAGATAATATTATTAAAAAAATAATTTTACACCTTAAACATGAACATTGCTTATAAATAACATCATCAATATAAATATTGGATTATATACCTAATTAAATAACTAATCAAAAATATTAAAAGCTTACATATAATTTACATATAATATTATTATTGTTGAAGTAATTATTGGATGCACCAAAAACTTTTTTAAGTAAGTTTCTAAACTTGTTATATGTCCTTTTTAGGTGTTTTCAACTTTATATTATAAAATATATTCTTAAATTTTAAAATAAAACTATAAATATTTAAATTTTAAAATTTGATGTTTGTGAAAAGAATTCACGAATGTTTTCTCTAGTTATTTTTATATAAACAGACATTATTTCATTTGGTATTAGAGGTGAGCATGTAGGAGTATTCGATCGAGTCGAGTCGAGTCAAAAATTTCGAATTATTCAAGTTGACGACTCATATTTTACGACTCAAACTTTATTTGATTTTTCGGCTCGAGTCAAGTTTTCGAGTTCCTATAAATATTTAATTGTAATTTTTTATCATGTTATAGTATGATTTGATTCCAATTTAAACGACTTTCTCTAAATTTTAATCATATAAGATATGTATATATTTTTTCATATGTAACAATATTTTTTTATATTTTATATATCAATGTATATATCATAAAAAAATAATAGACTCATCTCAAACTTAAAAATTAATCCTTTAATTACTAAAAATTTTGAGTTATTCGAATTTTCATTTTATAACTCGAATTTTATTTGTAATTTTTTTGAGTTGAGTCGAGTTTATGAATTTCGAGTCGAGTCAAAACGAATCGAATATTTTTACTTCAAGTCGAATCGAGTTATTCAATTTTTTCGAGTCGAGTTTTACTCACCCTAAACATATCAATTATACGTGGGGGGTTATGTTCACATTTATCCGTTAAAATTGTGGGAATATAGATTCCACTCACAGTTACTCTAACCCCTATACATCTATGAGTTTTTGTTTGTTTTTTCTTTAATTCTTATATGATATTTTTTGCGAATAATATTTAATCGGTTTTAATTCTTAATAAAAATAACATATATTTTATGAACAAGAATTTTAAATTAAAATATTATAGAAATAAAAATTCAATAACTGATTTAAGTGAAGATAGATAATATTTATTATAAGAGATTTGAGTTTAAATTTTTGTATCTACATATTATATGTATTAAATAAAATTAAAAATATGTAAAAATAAATATTATTTTATAATTATTTGTAGACTATTCAAAATATATTTTATGAAAAAGATGGTTCTTATTTTACTGAGACAATCCTCAAATTAATTTATTTTATTGTCGCAATTTAATTTATACCGTAAATACTAATTATGAAAAAATTAATACCTAATAGATTTATAAAACATACAATTGATAAAAATATTGAATTAGTTTAACTTTTAGATAAAATTTATATACGATAATTGATTTTTGATAAAATTTAATGCTATTATTTTTTATAATAATATATTTAGTTTAACATTGTATATCTAAATAGTTTAGATTTATTTTAAAAATATCTATAATAAATGTAATCCTTATTATTGAATATTAGTTCAATTTGACTACATCTTTTATTAAAAATAATCTAACCTTAAACTTGGTATGTTTAATCATTTTAATAAATCTAATTGTTGAACTATTAATTATTTTAATCTTAATATTTTTTTTTATAATTATTAGATAATTAATAACTAATAATATTAATTTAATTAGCATATTATATTAACATATTGTATAAAAATTATTTGATAAAATTAAATGAAAGATAATAAGCATTTAATTATTTAAATAAATAAAACAATACATAAAAATATAATTATTTGTTTGACCAACAAGTCCAATTTAAGCTAAAAAAATCAACTGAAAATGCCTTTTAAATAGAAAAGGTGATTTTAAGGAAATATATGATACTTGATTTGTAGAATTATTAGAAGAATTTTTATGTTTAAAAATAAAAATATATTAAATTAGAATGATTAATCGATCTCTTATATTAAAAATTTTGCTATAAATTATGAGCAAAGAAATGCCCATAGAATCCGACTCCCGCTATTTCTGCGTCTGTCTCTCGCTAACAGACTTAACAGTCTTAACACAATTCAAATACAGACAAAGCACACATTCCATTTTTTTCTATATCTTCTCTCTTTCGCAATGGATTCAGATTCTCGCTCTACCGTCATCATCATCGGCGCAGGAGTCTCCGGTAGGTAACACTAAACAAAACTATGCATTTATAAATGCTTTAAACGAACAAATATGGTGTTGTATAAGTTATAATCCATGAATTTTCAAATTCTGGTTAGGTATATCGGCGGCGAAGGTTTTGGCCGAGAACGGAATTTCGGATTTCCTGATTCTGGAAGCGTCTGATAGGATTGGCGGTAGGATCCGGAAAGAAAGTTTCGGAGGCGTGTCGGTGGAGCTCGGTGCGGGTTGGATCGCCGGTGTAGGCGGCAAAGCGTCAAATCCCGTTTGGGAGATCGCCGCTAAGTTTGGCCTCCGAACCTGCTTCTCTGACTACAGTAATGCTCGCTATAACATTTACGATCGGAGGTCCGAGTCAGAAACCCGTAAATTTTCAACTATTTCATTTGGCGGTGGATGGTTGAGCTTTGAAAATTAATGAATTATAAAAAAAATGTTTTCCTCCGAAAAATAGCCGTGTTAAAATTGAGTATATTTATGAATGAGTTGCAGTGGGAAGATATTTCCGAGTGGAATCGCCGCTGACTCATACAATAAAGCAGTGGACTCGGCGATACAAAGACTGAGGGATCTAGAGTCAAATTGTATCGAGGATGTTCCCAATGGAACCAAGTCACCTTTGTAAGAAGTCCATATCATAATATCGACTCGTAATTATTTGATTATTTTTCTCTCTTTTATCTGTGTCAGTGGATTTATTTGTGGAAGCTTTTGTAGAACACCGAAGACACCGATAGAGCTCGCAATTGACTTCATATTACACGATTTCGAGATGGCAGGCAAGTTCCACGATTCAGTTTTGTTTTTTCCTGTTTGGATGCTAAGAAAAGTCAAGAAATGGAAATGCTGATGAAGAAAAAGTCACATTGATGATTAAACAGCGCTTATATTTTCCCTAATAGCTCTTTTTCTATTATTTTTTAACAGAGGTGGAACCAATATCAACATACGTAGATTTTGGGGAAAGAGAATTTTTGGTGGCAGATGAGAGGGGTTACGAGTATTTACTGTATAAAATGGCCGATGATTTTCTATTTACCTCGGAGGGGAAAATCCTGGATAATCGCCTCAAACTAAACAAGGTACATAAAAAGCCATCTCTTTGGTTTCTTTTGCTTCACCTGTCAATTTGTTTGTGCTTTTTTAACCATGTTTCCAGTCCATATTATGTGGTTTCTTTTGTATTTTTGCCACTTAATCATGGGGATAAAACAAAGAGACAGATGACAAAAAAACAATAAAAATCCGAACCTCTGTTTTGTATCCATGCACTGGTTTCCTTTTGATGGACCCACTTTTGGGAGTTTGCAGATAATGACGTTTATTGCAAGCAATTTTAACAATTTTTTTAGGCCCTTTTTTCTATTCTTAATCTTGAATAATTACATTGATTCTTTTCTAGCTACCATATATGCTAATGTTAAAATTTCTCGCTGGAAATACTGTAATTTTTGGTGGTTGTTTCTTATCTTGGTTCATAAGCTGAAACTCGTTTTTCATCACTGTAATGACATTTTGGAAATAGGAAACTATGCTGGGTCTGTTCCCAAATTTTCTCTTCGCTGTACACTGACCATAATAACCAGGGAACATCACCCCAGGAGTTGAGAACATGAGAAGTCTTATCAAATTTTCACATAAGAACATGCACATAAGAAGTTTCTGTCATTTTCTGCATTTAATAATAATATCCTGTCGTTTTTACCACCAAGATTGCACTAAAAAATAGCATTTTCCTTGTTTTTTCTACTATTCACGGTGCCTTTTGGACACTGTGTGTATTTGATGCACGGGTTTTCTTGCTTTGACTTGTACATAGAATTGTTTTCAAACACATTTCCGCTAAACTATTCACAAAACTTATAAATTTTGATGCTGAACATGTTTTTTTCTTGTGCATGGATTTGGGGCAGGTTGTCAGGGAATTACAGCACTCGAGGAGCGGCGTTATGGTGAAAACAGAGGATGGTTGCATTTACGAAGCCAACTACGTCATTTTGTCTGCAAGCATTGGGGTTCTCCAAAGCGACCTCATTTGCTTCAGGCCTCCCTTGCCCGTACGTATGCTCTTTATATATTTCCCTTTTTATATATTTTTCTTTAAGATTTAGACCTATGTTAGTATGTTACTTAGACTCTCGTAGTACGGACCGGATACATATTCATTTTATAAGATTTACAAGTTTTACATATATTTGAAAAATTCGTAAAAATTATATAATGAGATTCATGTGTAAGATACGAACACTTCAATTAAAATAAAAAATATGAACATATATTAGCTTTGGGAAATGAAATTTTTAGGTCAATGTAATTGGAACCTTAATTTGAAATAACATTTCCCTTGTATTAATTTCTATGAACAACTAATGAGCTTTGAAAGGAGATCTTAGTGATTGCTTAGTCGTCTGAAATTTTATGATAATAACAGAGGTGGAAAACAGAGGCCATAGAGAAATGTGATGTTATGGTATACACCAAGATCTTCCTCAAGTTCCCGTATAAGTTCTGGCCCTGTGGACCTGACAAAGAATTCTTCATCTATGCTCACGAGCGGAGAGGCTATTACACGTTTTGGCAGGTTAATCCTACTTCCTTTTTATTATATAGTTTGATTAGTTTCTGCCGTATAAGAAAATCCAACCCTCTTTCTACTTGTCACTTTGAGTGACTAATAGAATTATAAAATTCAATAAGAGATTCGTTAATTGATTGAATGATTAAGGGTATTTATATTATTTATCTTGTAAGAGTTTGAATCTGACGAGCATCTTAGTCCTCGAAAAATGTAAATGCTTCTAGATTTAATAAAAAAATACACAATAAGTTATTTTGTAGAAGATGCTGGTGGCAACCATTGCTGGCTGTCTTTATCTGTTAGGGTCTATGATTTACATTTTAACAACCTAGCTACCTACATGATATGTTGACTGATACTATAGATTTGTGATAATATGACAATGCTACTCTGTATTACCAGACATTAAGATAACATTAAATCTTATTCTGTGGGCAGCTTCTTCAGCTAAAAGACAATGTTTAAAATTAGTAATAGTTATTTCCATGTTGCATATAATAAAAATATTTCGTAATTGTCACGGAGCTGTGAAATTGTTGGCATTATAGAAAACCAAACATTTTCTGCTCTGTTTCTCTGTTTTAATGGAGAAAAAGAAATTCCCGAGTTTTATGGGGCATTAATCATCCGGAATCCGATCCAGTTGTTAACCGATCCGGATTCGATTATTGTAAAAACTAATTATATGAATGATCATCTCATTCCAGTTTACATCAGTCACAGTGTTAGATGAACGTTATTTAAGACACTTAATATCCCATTTCACTAAATTAATTGGTTCAATTTTGATGTTTGTATTACAAAATCGAACTTTTTTCTTGTTTGATTTTACTCAGTTTTATTTTTCTTTAAGCATCTCTTATGAAAGATTGTATCATCAATTCATCTTCAATGACCCACTCAATTGATTATTGACTTCATCTTGCTATTGTGATCAGCACATGGAGAATGCATATCCGGGTTCGAATATCTTAGTTGTAACGTTAACCAATGGTGAATCGAAACGTGTGGAAACTCAATCCGATGACGAGACGTTAAAAGAAGCCATGGGTGTACTAAGGGAGATGTTCGGGCCCGAAATACCTTCTGCCACAGACATCCTTGTTCCCCGGTGGTGGAACAACAGGTTCCAGCGTGGGAGCTACAGCAACTACCCCATAATTTCCGATAACCAAGTCGTTAATGATATTAAGGTAACTAAGTCATATCATTTTACCATCCGTTTTTATGTTTTCACATTCTAAATGAAATAACCATGGATTTTCAGGCCTCGGTAGGACGTATATTCTTCACCGGTGAACACACAAGCGAAAGGTTCAATGGCTATGTGCACGGCGGATACCTTGCGGGCATCGACACGAGCAAATCTCTATTAGAGGAGATGAGAAAAGATGATAACAAAAATTTCTTGCATGAGCCTTTACTAGCGTTAACAGCGTCGTCGGATACAGTCTCGGGTCTCCAAAAATGTGATGTTCCTACACAGTTATATCTCAGTGGCAAGCTTGGCATTCCAGAAGCAATCTTATGACTAAATGTACCTGACTTTAACGAATACGACCAGGACAACGACGATAAAAATCGAGAGATAGAAACAACGGATTTGGAGAAATGATAGAAAAGAGGGATCACAATGCAAGTTCTAATTGTACTTAAAATGTTAACATATGAAATTAAATCAACCTCGTCCATAAATTTATGTCAATTAAGGGTCATACACCCAATTTTCTTTCGATTCATTTCCATTGATAAAATCACATTTAAATTCAAATCAAATTAATAGACTTTAGAAATAGGTATTGGATTTATATATTTTTTTCAGATATTTAAATCCAGACACATACCTGAATGTATTATTGGACCGAAAACAAATTCACAAAGAAAAAGGAAAAAAAAAAAACTAAACCCAAACTCAATTATACAAAAATAATTTAAGTAAAAGAATAATTTAATTTACCCCTAACTCATACCATTTATAACGGGCACAAAAGTTATGCCTGAAACTTATTATACCCTTTAATGGGCCTGCAAAGCCGATAACAAAGCCCTACGGGACCGCTTAAAATGAACGAAACGCAGTTAGAAAACCCATACCATTCGAGTGAGATGCAGGAAAGAAAGAAGAATAAAATGACGCAGAAAGGAGACATGTTCAGAGGGAAAAAGGTCTCTAATTATTTTTCTTCTTAAAAGCTAAATTTATAAATGTATTGGTTCAAAATGAGTGTATTTATTTGAAATTTGCAGGTAAGAGAATCGTTAAGCAATCCAAGCAATTTGGATGCAGCTAGAACAGAATTAAGATTGAATATGAAAAATATATCAACAGAGATTTTCTATTTTCTGTATATACGTCTCGAATCCAAGACTACTTAAACGGAACTAAATTGCTTACCACTTCAACCAACAGCACCAACCCAGTTGGTGAGAGAAGTGGACTTTGTTATCATGTCTTATTACAAAATTAAAGATCAGATGGGTGGGAACCATTTTCCGTTGAAGACAGTCCTGCTTTGACATTAATGATTATAATAATTGCTCCCATGAAAATATCATACATTTCAAAGTACAATATTTGTGTATGTATGAGAGCAGGAGCTAACCAAGTTCATAAACCACTGCAACGAGATAAAAGTAGCCACATTTGCTAACAAGGATTGAAGCCAACCAAGTATAGTCAAGCTACGCCCACAATCTTCTGCTGATGCCAAGGAATAGAACAGAACAGAGTACTATTGATTTATTGATGATGCATCTTTTTCTACAAATAGTAAACAACACATTTAAGTTGCAAAGTTAAACAGCTTTACTGAAATTGTAATTCAATGTTGAGATGAGCTTATGGCAGGCAACAAGAAGTATTTGTCTGTTTACTGGAATTGTGTTAACGTTGTGAACTCCTGGGACTATAAATCTATATGCCCCCACCAAGTTCCTGCCACCCTAGTAGACTATCTAGAATTACCTTATTGGTTTGATAGGTACCCTGACATGTCAGTTTAGTTTTCTTTGAAGCACACTTTTCCTTACGATAAGTAAAATTCTTTACTAGTCCAAAGTAAAATGGTAGGTAAAACAGTTGCAAAATCATACCTATGAAGCCAACATAGTTTTTGAAATGCAGTAAAAAGAAAATTCAGTCACCAATAATAAACCAGACAACATAAATCAATGCCACACAATTCTTCAGTGAATACTCATGTTTACCTCCCGTAATCATCCTGATTTCGTATCAGATTTCGTGGTAGCTTTCGACCCCGATTTCGAGTCCCCTTTTGTTTGAGTAACTTGGGTGCTTCTTGCCTCACCCGAACAACATCCACCAGCATGGTGGTGGTGGTGGTGATGGTGATGACCATGTTGATGGCTCTGCTTCTCCTTCAACTGCTTCCGCATGTCATATGCATCCTCACCATCAGCATAGTATTTGGCCTCCACGTCATGAATCTTATATCCCAATGTCTGGGTATACAGATTAAAGGCTGCTCTGTTACTCTTCCTCACATGTAAAGACACATACTCTGCTCCGAATACCTGCATCACTTTGTCTATTACTAATAACAGGCGTGAAATTAGGCCTAAAATGGAAAAATTGTACATAAGCCCCTATAAAATCATAAGTTAATACATGGTAAAATTACATTCTGCCCCCTGAAATGATTTCAAATCATAATATTTCAGGCTTAAAACATGAATAACAAAAAAACTTTTCTGATTACTTATTGCAGCTCAAGAACTTTGCTACTGCATAGCACTGACTACCATTCTATATCAAAGGCTTAGAAACGACGGCGTTTTTAGGTTTTCCGCTCCCAAGAAATATTACTTCTTTTCAACACAATTGAAAACCCCAATCGATATGAATTAAATGATGAATGAAAATATATATATATATAAAGAGCAGAGAGACCTGTTCCATTGCAGCTTGGGCGGCGTTCATGAGCTTAGTGGCGAGGCCAAGCTTGCGATGGGTGCGTAGGACAGCAAGGGAGGTGATGTGTCCGTGGCACTCGTTGCTCTCCTCGTCCATCTTAGCAAGGACGTACCCGACGATCCGGCCGTTGTAGTCTTCGGCGACGTAGAGTAGCTGAGGCCATGAGAGGATGTGGTACAGATAGTATTTCATCTGGTAATTCTCCGGTAGGCAAAGCAGGTTACAAGCCTGCATCGCCAAAAGATCGTCCATGGTTGCCTTGCGTATGCATACCATCGTTGCTTCTTTCCGCTGGATTTCTTGTCTTGCCCAATTGAATGATTCGAGAACTAGGGTTTTCGATTTTGTTTCGTTGCTGCAGAAATTGGATAGCGTAGCTTAACCAGTTTTAATCGTTTAGGGTTTTGGGCTTGGATTTTTCAAGTCTAATAGCCCCATTTTATGGTTTGAAGCATGGCCCTATCGATTTTATATTTTCAAAAATAGGTGAACCACCCATAAACTCCAACTCCCATCTTATTTTTTAATAGTTGGTATTTAACTTATTAATTATTAATTTAAATAATATATTTTAATTATTAAACTTTAAAATTTTGATACTATTTAAAAAAATAAAATTCATTTCGTTAAATTAATTAATTACTAGTTTAGCTGTCATTTCATGCATCATTCAATTATATTAAAATATCCCATCTAAATTCAAATGCAACTCTACTCAATGGAATAATGATGAATTCACCACTAGTTTTCTGCATTCTTACAATTCCATCCTTTGTCCAAGTTTATACCTTCCATTCATGATTTAGGTTTAATAGTTAAAAAGATACCAAATTTATACTCTTTTAGTTTGAAATTAATATTTTTAATTTACTTTAATATCTAACATTTTATTTAATAATTTAAATAATTTTTCTATCAATAAATATTTTAAAAAATTATTATCCAATAAAAATATAATTAAATAAAAGTCTTTAATCGTAAAATAACCCAAAATATTCAACATTAAACCGGAAAAAAAATAAACATATTTTTAATTATTAAACCTTTATAAAATTACCAAACAGAACATTTTATAAGAATAGAAACTGCAATTACTACAAGCGGCAGCAGAAAACCAAACCAAACAAAAGACCAGATCATAAAATTACCACTTTACCACCCTCCTCCTCCTCCATCAATCGCAATCAGTCAAAAGAGAAAACAAAACAAAAATTCAGAAGATCAGCAAAAAGGAAATCTCACTCCACAGTGTTTCGCCCGCTTTGCCTTGCCTCGTTCTGAATTCCCGAAATTAGATCAAATCAAACACTAATCAGTCAATTCATTGCCAATTTAATCAATTTCAATTATGAGCAGATAATTCTTATCGTTATTTGTTTATTTCTGTGTCAAATAAGATCATTTGATAGTGTAGAATTTGCTGTTTTAATTAAATGGCATGCATAAAAGCGGTGAACAGATCGGCGCAAGTGGCACTGGCGCCGGACTCTCCTTATATGGCGGCCGGGACGATGGCTGGCGCGGTGGATATGTCCTTTAGCTCATCGGCGAATCTCGAGATTTTCAAGCTTGATTTCCAGAGTCACGATCGCGAGATTCTTTTGGTAGGCGAGTGCCCTGCTTCAGAGCGATTTAACCGCATTGCTTGGGGCAAGAATGGATCGGGATCCGATGAATTCTCACTCGGGCTAATTGCCGGTGGCCTTGTGGATGGCAATATCGATCTTTGGAACCCCTCAAATCTGATCCGGTATTTTTTTTATATAATCTAGCGATATAATGTATACAACGGTTGATTTGATCCAGTTCACTTTTTTTTTATTATTAAATTGAACTTGTAGTGAAAGAATTGGGCAATAAATTAAGTTAATTTGGCTATGTTGCAGGTATTAAGTGTATGTTGATTGTTTGGATGGGAAAATTGTGACTGTTTTCTATCTACTTGGGATTGTACTGCTGTTGTACAATGCTCATTTACGCTTTCTTTATAGACATTTTTTAAGTTTTTACATCTAGATTTAAACTTTTTTATTTGGAAGCTAGCTTTTCATGATTTGATAGTATTTATAATATTCCCATGATTTGTGAATTCTAGATTACTCACTAAAACTGAATTCCCTTGTAAAATGTTAGTGAATTTGCTTTGTTTTGCAAGCTGGAATAAGTTGGATAAAATGTATGGTAATTCATTCTGCTTGATCTGGCATTGCCTTTAGCAGTCTGCATAGCAGCTCATGAGCACTGATTGTTTTGCGTTATTTTATGATTGAATCATTTCTAAAAGAATTTGGTTAACGAGCAAAAACTCTTCTTTTGGTGAATTTTGATCATTCTGTATTTTATTAAAGACTAAGAATCAGAGGAAAAACTCTTCTTTTGGTTAATTTTGATCATTCTTCTTTTGTTTTGCGTTAGTTTATGATTGAATCATTTCAGGAAATATTTATGGTTAACGTGATTATTAGCTGGGACCTTTCCCAGAGAAGAATTAATCTTTTATCTAGCCATTTATAATCTTTGTTTTTCTAGATGATCGGAATTGGTTACTTTCACCTTCTTTTTTTTTTGCCAATTTTTGGTATTTATTCTCTGTATTTCCTCTAGCATGTATTGGTTACTTTTTTGCCAATTTGAAACAAGAAGATTATAATTTGTTTTAAACATGACAATTTCCAGCTCAATGTCGAGTGAGCAAGCTCTTGTTGGACATCTTTCTAGACACAAAGGGCCTGTGAGTTTCTTTCTTCTTCTTTTTTTGAGAATAAGTCCTCTACTATTTTGGCATATATAATATTACCCATCTAGCATTTCAATGTTTCATGGTATATTTCTTCTTTGCCCATCTTCATACTTTAGGTTCGTGGTCTTCAGTTCAATGCCATTGCTCCAAACTTGCTAGCATCTGGGGCCAATGATGGTGAAATCTGCATCTGGGATTTGTCAGCACCAGCACAACCGTCTCATTGTCCTCCTCTTAAGGTCTGGAGCAATCATTTGTAAACTGTTGAATTGTAATGCTCTTTCATCTATCTGCTCAGTGCTCACAATGTCAAAGTACTGCATGACCATTCTCTATTGATTCTGAGCTGTGCATATAATTAGGATTAACACATTTCACACCATTGCTGTTCCCATAAATTCCTTCTCATTCTGTGTAATTGACATATCTTCACTGTACTCAGCATGCTTATTTATTATGTTCATGTTCAATGTATAGAATTGGTCTGCATCTTAGGATTTGTCATCACTCACCACCTGCTCAACGGTCTCATTATCCTCCTCTTAAGGTCCCGAGAAATCATTTGTAACTTATTGATTGTAAAGCTCTTCCATCCATCTGCTCAGTGCTGAGCATAGCAAAGAACTGCATGGTTATTGTCTGTTGATTTTGAGCTGTGTATAGAATTAGGATTAACACAGTTCACACCATGCTGTTCCACTAAATGCCTCTTTATTCTGTGTAATTGCCATTATCTTCACTATACCTAGCATCTTATTTCTGTTCATGTTCAATGTAAACAATTGGTTAGGTACTTAGGTTATATATCTCCCCCTCCTGATTGGAAAGAAGAAGGGAAACATATGGACTTTGAAGGTATCTGACATAGTTTTTTTCACGGTCATCATGCAGGGTAGTGGTTCTGCCACTCAAGGTGAAATCTCATTTCTGTCTTGGAATAGTAAGGTTCCACATATACTCGCTTCAACTTCTTATAATGGAACAACTGGTGAGGAAATTAATGGATTCTAGACTTATTGTTTTGTCATTTATGTTTAGCTGAGGATATAATTTGCATATATATAATTTTCCAGTTGTTTGGGACTTGAAGAAGCAAAAACCGGTGATAAGGTAAAGTTCATGTTATCTACCAAGTGAAAATTTTCTTCTTGATTCTGCATTTTATTTACATCCTGACCCAACCTATCTTTGACTTAATCTTTTTTTTAATTGACAGTTTTGCAGATTCAGTTAGAAGACGGTGTTCTGTTTTGCAGTGGCATCCTGATGTTGCCACTCAACTTGTTGTTGCTTCAGATGAAGATGATTCACCCACTTTAAGGGTAATAATCCTTTTGATGTTGCTTCGATGTGGATTGCTATTTGTTTGGAATTTGTTAATTCTGGTATTTTTCTATCAGCTTTGGGATATGCGGAACATAATGTCACCAGTGAAGGAGTTTGTGGGGCACACAAAAGGTACCAATGCTTTAGAAGTTGATGCAACATTTTTATAACTTGTTGATATTTTACCTTCTTTACATCGGGAGTGTTTGTTTCTGTACTTGATTTGAGAATTACATGCTCTTTCAGCTTAACTTGATAGTTGATACTATACCATAATACCTTATAATATGAGAATATAAGATGTAATAATTAGCCTCCTAAAATCAGATTGAAAATAGATCTTTGATATTGATTTGGTGCCCCTCAGTCAAAATGGTATCATTGTGCCCAGATAGAGTTAGGACTTTGAGCATTTCATGATATGGGTCATTTGCTGTTACTTTTTCTGACAAATATTCATCCCCCCATTCATTTAGAAGTTTGATGCATTATTTTGTAGGTCTTTTATTGTTGTAAGTTAAATGAGAGTTGTATTATTTTAAGTTCGTGATAATATTTGATTGCATGTGTCATTGCAGGTGTAATTGCAATGGCATGGTGTCCCTCTGACAGCTCTTACTTGCTCACATGTGCCAAAGATAATAGAACTATTTGTTGGGATATGGTTACTGGAGAGGTTGGGGCATGACTTAATTACTAATATGCTCCATCAGTTGTTTGGGATCTGTATGTTTCTTAACTTCGATCAAATGATTACATTCTGAATTGTGATAATTTATTTTGGAGCATAGATCGTCTGTGAATTGCCTGCTGGGACCAACTGGAACTTTGATGTGCACTGGTATACAAAGATACCTGGAGTAATATTAGCATCTTCTTTTGATGGAACAATTGGCATGTATAACATTGAGGTGTGACCTTGTCCAAGTTATTTTTCCTATCATATTATGTTTTTGTTAAAAAAAAAATTCTTAGCAGTTAGACGTGTTTAGGTTAGCACTGCTTGTGTTAAACTTCTCACCTTTATTCTGCAGGGTTGCAGCAGATACGGTGTTGGGGAGGAGGATTTTGGTGCAGGTAATTCATCAAACAGAACCATTCGACTGGTGGAGTTGATTCGGCAGTTGGCATACTTCAATTTGGTTCTACAATACTACCATTATTTTCACTTTTGTCATAATTTGACAGTGCTATTAGCTTTTGGCAGTCTATGAGAATAGAAACAAGATTGATGCTTAATTAGTTTTTACTGTATTGCTTATGAGAATAAATATACTTTCATTTTACATTCTCTTTCTAATTATTTTAATGACTTTATGCAGTGTCTTTGAGAGCTCCAAAATGGTATAAACGCCCTGTTGGGGCCTCTTTTGGCTTTGGAGGTAAAGTTGTCTCATTTCGCCCTCAGATAGGTACATCTCCATCATCCGAGGTAAATACATCAGTAAGCTTTGTTTAATTATTTATTTTACCTACTAAATTTCCACTGATATTCTTCCTTCTTTGAGGGATTTTATGGTACTGTATACTTTGTTCAGGTTTTCGTGCACAACTTAGCTGCCGAAGATAGTCTGTTTAGTCGTTCTTCAGAATTTGAATCTGCGATCCAAAATGGGGAAAGGTCTTTGCTAAGGGATCTATGTGAAAAGAAATCTCAAGAGTCTGAGTATGTCATCCATACCAATTTTCTTGTCTTTTGTCTAGTAGTTTCTTTTACTTCTACCATGGTTCATTGGGAATTCTGTGCAGATCTCAGCAGGATCGTGAAACATGGGGCTTCTTAAAGGTGATGTTTGAAGATGATGGGACAGCTAGGACGAAGTTGCTCATGCATCTAGGTTTTAGCGCACCTGCAGAAGAAAAAGATAGCTTACAAGATGACCTCTCTCAGAGTGTAACTGATATTACCCTTGAGGAAAAGGTGGGCTATAAGAAAGAAGCTACCCTATTTGCTGCTGATAACGGGGAGGATTTCTTCAACAATCTTCCAAGTCCCAAAGCTGATACACCAGTTGCAACTGCTGAAAATAATTTTCATGTTGAGAGCACAGTTCCTAAAGCAGACCTAACACCTCAAAAATCATATGGGCTGGAGGAAAGTTCAGATCCATCATTTGATGATGCTGTTCAACGTGCTTTGGTGGTGGGTGACTATAAGGGAGCAGTTGCACAATGCATTGCTGCAAATAAGATGGCAGATGCATTAGTTATTGCTCATGTTGGTGGTTCTTCCTTGTGGGAGAGCACACGTGATCAGTTTCTTAAGATGAGTCATTCACCACACCTGAAGGTGAATTGAACTCTAGTATTTGTTTACTCCTCAGTGATTAGTTTTGATGGAAAAAGAACTGGAGATAGTAATTATTTTCATGGTTTGCATTTCTTGTTCGTTACAAGATTATTGATTGACTAATTGTCGAGGGAAATCATGTGTTAATCATGTTCTTTGTCTTTAGGTTGTCTCTGCAATGGTGAACAATGATCTCATGAGTCTTGTCAATAGGAGGCCTTTGAAACTATGGAAAGAAACACTCGCTCTCCTCTGTACAGTAAGTTCATATTTTGGAAGTTTATATTTATAGTGCTCTAGAAGCAATTTATATATGGACTTATTTATCATATTTGATGAGCAGTTTGCCCAAAGAGAGGAATGGACTGTACTTTGTGATATGCTAGCTTCCAAACTAATGGCTTCTGGTAATACTCTGGCAGCAACTCTGTGTTATATATGTGCGGGAAATATTGATAAAACAGTGGAGATTTGGTCAAGGTTCCTGACAACTGAACATGGTGGGAAATCTTATGTTGATCTTCTCCAGGTAAGTTGGCAATTCATAGAAACACATTTCAAGTCTAAGTTGTCCGGCCATAAATCCGACATAGATATCTGTTTTCTAGGATTTGATGGAAAAGACCATTGTCCTTGCTTTGGCAACTGGCCAGAAGCGATATAGTGCATCTCTATGCAAGCTTGTTGAGAAATATGCTGAAATTTTGGCTAGTCAAGGGCTTCTAACAACGGCAATGGTGTACTTGAAACTTTTGGAGTCTGATGAGCTGTCACCTGAGCTTGTGATCTTAAAAGATCGTATTGCCCTTTCAACAGAACCTGGTATGTGCATCAAGACATATTATGCCAGCTGTAGTGCTGTTACATTTGGGTTTTTGAATTTGGTAGAAAATGTTTCTCAGCTCATGTAATTAGGAGTTCTAAGCCTGTGATGCTCTGAGACTTTTTATAGTCAGTTTCTTGGGTTTATTTTAGAGCTGTTTTTCTCACGAACAATATTTATGAGGACTAACATGAAATTAGTTTACCTAATTCTGAGTTATGTTTTCTTCTCAATATGTAATTGTTGAGGATGTCCGCTTTTTGTTTATTTATTTATTTTGCAGATAAAGAAAATAAATCTTTGGTTTTTGATAACTCTCATCTAGCAAGTGGATCGGTCTTTGAACCTACGCCACAGATATATCCGGTGCATTGTTTTTGGCTCTTATTTTATTAGTGTCTATTGAATGGTCCTTGATAATTGTTGTGATGTTGTGAATGACTCTTTTGCCTTTCTGTTACATTTTGTCATTGCTTAGGAGTCAGCTACATCACAAATTCAACCAGGTGTTCCTAGTACTGCTTATGATGAAAATTATCAGCATTCTTTCTCTCAGTATGGAGGATATGCGCCACCTCCCTCATTTCAACCTCAACCACCAGTGCCTGTAAATACTTTTGTCCCAACCCAAGCTCCTCATGCTTCCCAGGTATGCTGTATTGGGTTGCTTTCTTAGCAGTCTATTTGATGGTAGATTTAAGCGATGGAATAATATTTGTCTTCTGGTTTTACTGTTAATGTCGTGCTATAATGCCTCGAACAATTTGATTCAAGTAATATCTTAATTATGACAGTACTGGTTTTACTACCATGAGAATACTATAAGTGGGGGTCTTTAAGTTCAATTAATCTGTATGAACTTAGCATTTTTTTTAACTGTACAAACAGCGTTCAAGTGATAAGTGAAAATTGGAGAGTCTTTGTATTTTTTTCAAGCTTTTTACTTTCTTATATGCATGATATTTTCATTTATATATCAATTTGATGTTTGACTAAATACTTTTTGTCCTTCCAGGCAAATTTCGCTCCTCCACCTGGCAGCACACAGCCTGCTGTTAGACCTTTTGTTCCTGCAAATCCTCCTGGTCTAAGAAATGCAGATAAATACCAGCAGCCAACTACCTTGGGTTCTCATTTATATCCTGTCTGTATTGCTACATCTAATTCATGTTCAATGCCATGTTATTCTATTTCTGGTATACTAAATGATTTTTGAATGCCTTCAGGGTGCTGCCAACCCTACTTATCTCATACCCCAAGGAACTGGTTCACCTGCACCTGTCCCATCACAAATGGTATCAGTTCCTGGCCCCAAAATACCCCAATTTGTAGCTCCCACCCCAACACCTAGGGGACTTATGCCAGTGACCGACACATCTGTCGTTCAAAGGCCTGGTATGACCCCAGTGCAAACTAGCACCCCTACACAGTTGGCACCAATACAACCAGCTGCAGCCCCTGCTGCTGCACCTCCCCCAACTGTGCAGAGTGTCAACACTTCAAATGTGCCTGGTAAATTGCTAGTTTCTTGTTTTCAAATAATGTTCATATGCATGTGAAAATATTATTCTTTATGCTGATTATTTATCCTTTTAGTTTGCATAATCCACATAAATGAGGTAACTAATAGATGGAAAAATATAGATGTTTTATACTACATGATACTGCCAGTAATGACTACCATGTCTAGTTTGCAGCCCACCTGAAACCCGTAATCGCTACCTTAACAAGACTTTTCAACGAGACCTCTCAAGCACTGGGAGGAACACGTGCAAACCCAGCTAAGAAGCGTGAAATAGAAGACAATTCAAAGAAAATGGGTGCTTTGTTCTCCAAACTCAACAATGGAGACATTTCAAAAACTGCTTCTGACAAGCTCGTTCAGCTCTGCCAAGCATTGGACAATAATGATTTTGGTACAGCACTACAAATCCAGGTATGGTGGGAAATGAACAATGTCTTTTTGTTGGGGGCTGTCGAGTGGCAACCAAAACCGGTTTCCATGTTTATTTACCTCTGTTTCTGGAGCAGGTTCTTCTTACTACAAACGAGTGGGATGAATGCAACTTTTGGCTTGCAACGCTGAAACGGATGATTAAGACGAGGCAGAATGTAAGGTAAGCGATAAGCAGAAACGAAAAGATCTCTAAGAATGTCATCATTTTTGCTTATGATTGATCGTTTTCTCGAGGAAGTATAGTTAGCTCTTTTAGTTCGGTTATCGCTCTTCTTTTTTTCTGGTCTGGACTGAAAATTCCATGAAGGAAGACAATTGGTTATGATTTTCTGACAAGGTTACCTTGTTAACCTAATTTATCGTCTTTGAGTTATGACGAATCAAGAGACGGTCCATCTAAATTGTTAGTTTGATGTTAGTCATAGCAATAATTAGGGATGATAATTGAATCTAATAAAATAGTTTTAGTATTCGGATCAAAGCAATTTATTTCATCTTATAATCATTTTTAGATTATTTTAACAAATAAAAATGGCAATTGAACCCTATTAAGTAAGAGTTGGATTTTTTTCTTAAGTGGTGTTTTAGTTTAAAAATTGTAGGTCGGATTGAGTCCAGAGAAATTATAATATAAATCTTTCTTTATCGTATCAATCATAATTTCAATCGATAAAAATTATCTATTTTATTATTTTTTATATCATCAATTCACTCAAATAATAATTTCTAGATTTCAAAAACTAATATAAAAAATATGTAAGTAAAAATTCTTCAGTTAAAAAATTAACACGGTAAAGTGTGAATTTATTTGTTAGGATTATGACCAACATAGAGAGCATATCATACTTTCTATAATTGAAATAAATATGAATTGTTTTATTAGAATAAGTTAAAAAATATTGTTGTTTCGTAAATAATCTTTAGAGTAAAAAGATGAGTTACTTTCTCTTTTATGAGTTCAATAATTATTAAAAATTTAAAGCTCATTATAAAATTTTATTACATGACTTTAAATTATATATTTTTTGTATTTTAAAATGATCATTTGTGTAACTAAAAACATTTAAACAATGATTTTTTTAAATATAATTTTTATCGTACTTTTCAAAAAGTTACTTTCAGTTTTTGTAAATCACTTTTTAACCCAAGTTGTACAATACTTTTGTCTCTAAAATTACATATTCTGCATTATTTTTTAATCTCAAATCTCAAATGTATTATTTTGGCTCAAAAACACTATTAAAAAGCAAAATGCGCAACAAAGACACAGTCAAACAAATACAAGGAACAAGAAGAAAAAGAAATAGATTATTCATATCATCAAAATAATAACTTTGGGCTTTCCCTTTGGACAAGAATTACTAATCATAGCATATATTACAATTACTATTACACCTTTCAATCATACAACATTTAAGGCTGCATAAAAGAATGACCAGTATTAAATTAGGAAGTGCTCATTTGCCACTCAATTTCCAAGTGACTGCAATCCAAAGAACCTTTAACCTTAGCCAGAGCTGTTTGCCTGTGTTGTAATAACGCCAGGGAGCAATCATCAGCATCCTTATCCCTCTTTTTCCGAGGCAGTTTCCTTGATACCATTTTCCATTTGGATTCAAACTCACAAGCTAAATATCAGAAAAACGAAGCCTCAACAGTGTCATTCATATACTTAACAATTCACACATGAAGCATACGGGCAAATTTCCCGGGTATAAATACCGGTAAAAGTACCGTACAAGTCCTTACTCTATAGCACAAAGTGTATTGTACTAGTTCCTGTACTTCTAAAATGAGCACAAATGTCCTAAAGTTGGAAAACACTCAAAATGATCAGTTTGTAACATTTGGAAACAAGTGTTTAAATGTTTATCCAACCTATTGAAGCTTTAAAAACCTCTGCAATGGTTCAATTATTTTAAGCCGGAACAGGTCGAACCAACTTATTGCTTCATATTTAATTAATCCATCTTATAAAATTAATAGTAGTTCTTTTCAACAGTTATAAAAATGATCATTTTGCTCATTTCAAGAGTATAGGTAACAAAATGCACTTCACGCCATGATCTTATACTATAGAGAGTTGAAGGGTACTTTCACCGAGAAACAGATAAATGATAAGAAAATATGGAGCAGAAATACCTTCACTTTGGTCATCGAAACCCCGAATTAAGCAAGCGCAGACCCATGGCCTTCCAGCACGAGATGCTTTAGCTCCACCACTAAGTTCACCATTATGTTGTTTCAAACTGTAATATGATATCAAAGCTCAATGTTAAGGTATTTTGAAACATTTTTCCTATGGAAAATATAAAGGGAGAAAATTCCCAAAGCAGAGTCATTTCTAAGGAGCACAACTTGAAGCAGCAATCAGTAACGAAGCTCGGAATTTTTTAAAAGATTAGGTTATGTGAAGCGGGTAGCCAATTTGGAAGAGGGAATAAACATTTGGTTAATTTGATCAAATAATCAATTTCCACAAATTCAATCAATTAGACTGTTGAAAAACAAGCAATCAAAATTAAATCCCAAACTTAAAAATATATATGATACCAATAAAGGATTTAAAGTGCAATTTGATGATAAAGCTTAACAATAGTGGGGGGAATTGAGAAAAAGGCGATCGTACCGGCGGGTGAAGTTGTTAGTGACGCCGACGTAGGTTTTAATGGGAGCCTTGGTGGAAAGAATTAGGTAAACGCACCACGCCTTTTGTTTTGATTTTGCAACGGCACTTGATTCTGACGACGACGGCGGTATTCGGGGATTAGGTTTAGGGTTTGTAATGGGATTGAGATTTGGGGATTTCACCGCACGGAATGTTGTTGTGAGCAGCCTCATTTCATCGTCCGATCTCAACAGCTGTTTCGTGTTTTGGGATTTTTGTTCAACGGTAAAGTTTTGAAACTATTTAGCTGATACTACGTTTTTTTTATATTTATTTTCCAAATATTCTAATAATAATTAATTTTAGGGTAGAAGTACGTGAATGACAACTTAATTATTAATAATTAATATTTTAATTTTATTAATTAAATTACTTAATTATTTAAATAATATCAATCAATTCAATATCTGTTTAAATGTTATGGATTTATGTGAGTTAAAAAATCAGTATAATAATATATTTATCCATGTTATTTATATAATTTATTATTTAATTTAATTTAATTAAATAAATTTAATTATTAATTAAGTGATGATACATATTATTTAATTAAAACATGAAAATAAAAAATATTATAAAATAATTTTTTAATTTAATTTATTTTATTTATAACATCAAAATTTAAAACGTTAATTTTACATGAAAAGAACTAGCGTTTCATTCTATTGGGCTAACCTATAATCTACTATTCTTAATATAGCCAAAATATTTAAACGGATTTCATTATTTCACTCTATAAGGCCCGGAAACGGGAGGCGTATGTAGCCCACAAAAGGTGGGGTTAAAATTCATATTCATTTTATAATTTATGTTCGGATCTGTATTTATTTTATTTAATTTAATAAAATTAGGGGTGTTCAAACGGTCGGTTCGGTTAACCGACCGAACCGAATTTTTAAAATTTTATTAATCGAATTTTTTTCGTATTAACCGTTAACCGAACCGAAAAAAGTTCGAAAATTTTTAACCGAACCGAAAAAAGTTCGGTTAATCCGATCGGTTAAATCGGTTAATCGATTTTTTTTTAAAAATGGATAAATTACACAAATGGTCACTATATTAAAATAATTTTTTAGGCACAAAACTTTCAAAAATTATAAAAAATCCATTAGACTTATCGAATTATTATATTGATTCATCATACATTATAAATTACTGATAAATATTAAAAATTTTAATAATTATTTTTTAATTTAATAAATTTAATTATTATTTTATGCTAATTTTATAAAATTTAATGACCATTTTATAATTTTTATAAATTTAATGACTAAAAATAAATATATAAAAATATATAATATATAATATATAAAAATTTTGGTTAATTAACCGATTTCGAACCGAATTAACCGATAACCGAAATTCCAAAAAATTATTAACCGTTTATCGATCTAATCTAAAATTAACCGACCGATTAACCGAAAAAAATTTCGATTCGGTCGGTTAATTCGGTTAATCGAAATTTTGAACGCCCCTAAATAAAATAATATTTAAAATTAGGTTAAAACTTACGGGAAAAAATTTAATTATTTTATATTTTTTAAATCGTTAGATAAAAATAAATAAGTAGTTAAGATGATTTTTTTTATTTTATAGCGTTAATTTCAGACATTTATTTACGTTCATTTAATGTTCAAGATATACACTTTTATATGGTATAAAAAATCCTATCTTTAAACTTTTTTTCATTTTAAAATTTTTAAATTTTCAATCAATTGTATTGGAAATTTAGTAATATTTTATTAAAAAATTTAAATCAAATCAATCGACAACAGACAATAGATTCATACTTTTTTTTTATTCAAATCATGTTATATAAATACATAAAATTATTTTTTTTTTCAACTATTTATTTGAAGAAAGTGAAAGATCCTTCAACCTAATGTTTGTTATAGGAACGATAAATAAAGTCTGAATGAATGGATTTGTTAAAATCAAATCACATGCATTATGAAGATGGCCAAACATAAGTTTTCAAATTCAGACACTGTATTATGATTAATCAAGAAACATGTTGGTTAAGGTTTCGGTTTTCAGGAAATGATATTAGGATAATCAATCATTTTGAAAATCATATCAGCAAACCCTAATCAATCGTATATATAAGGAAAAAATTCATTTATATATCAATCATTAATATAATATCTGACTCAATTGATGTAATTAGAGTGAACTCACTACTAATTTAATTAAAAAACGATACAATATCGATATATTTGTAAATAAATCATCAGAAATTGATCCAAGTGATAAGTAATCTTAGTTCTGCTTATAAACTCTTAACATTAATCTAATATCTCTTGTCTAAAAAAAGAAACTATGTATTATAAAATATTCATTCTTATCATGGATAAAAATCATTTGTCTCTTTTTCATGTCTCCTTTAAAAATTTTCTAAAAAATTTAATTTTTAACTCTAACTCTTATTATATTCTAAACCCCAAACCTTATGTTCTAAAAATACACTGTATCCCTAATTTTATAAACCCTAACCACATCCCTAACCTTAAACCCTAAACCCTCGAATTTAAAGTGAAAACATGAAAAGAGTCATATATGAAAGAGATAAATGATTTCCTCCCGTGTCTTGTTTGCCTTCTTTTTCTTCGATTTTCTTTAGGTCTCCTTCCTTCACTGACTGTTCTTAGACTGCCTTTGTTTTGTTTTGTCGCAGTTGATGAGTTCCAAAGGCTCTCAGACAAAACCCTAATATCCATGCATGCTTTGAAACAGTAATTCTTCATCTTTAAACTGTGATTTTATTGAATTCAATGAATCTGCGAAACTTAGAAAAGGGTAAACCTCACTGCTTGTTATTGTATTTCAGTATTTTTTTCCAACTAAATTTATTATTACATCAATATTATTAGAATGGGTGTTGATGGCCAGCTTTCAGTTCATTGTATTGTATTATATTCGTAGTATATGAATACTGTTTAATCACTTAACCAAGCATGCTTGCATGCATGACCTTATCCAGACTTTTTGGACCGTCTTGAGTTATGAGAGGGACACCTTCCTAACTGCGGAATCGATTAGGATTTAAAATTAGAATTTAGGGTTTATAGTTTAAAACTTAAAATTTATCGAGTTCTTTTTCGCATAATTAGTTTAGAAACATACCATGCACATGTTCCAAAAACCGCAATTTATGAAATTGTTTTGTTTTGTATTTATGCTCGTTTTCTTTCCATCGGGTCTTTCCAATCACAGTTTAAGCCATTGTTGCGAGACAATTCGAGTCAAATAACATATATATTCATATCCAACAAGAGAAGTGACAACTGAGTCGATTTAGAATCTTTTTTGAATCGGATAAAGAGTCGTTGATAATAGAAATAATGAGTAGTGTTTTTGATATAAAGAAAAAGAGAGTTGAAAACACAAAAAATAGAAGAAAAAAAAAACTATTTTATTAGGGAAGGAATATAGAAAGTTGCCTTATTATTCTTAAAGTTGCAGGATTGTTATCGATGAGAATTCGAATAAATCTTACAATTATATTTTATTATTTAATTATAAGGATATAACAATCTCTTTCAGCTTTTTAGGTTATCTTCTATAATTGTTTATTTTCATTAATTCAACGAGTTAAAAATATATGCATAACTTTTAAATTATATATAAGATAGGATCAAGTTATATAATGTAAAACTCTCTAAGTTTTATATATTTTTTGGGTCGTTGGATAACTTAAACAAATGACTCGAATTAAAAAACTATTAAATAAAGATTATCATCATTTAAAAAAATTTTAAAAAATAATCCAAATTATATATTTTAATCATCAAACGATCTAAAAAAATATATAAAACTTAAAAAATTTATATTATATAATTTAATCTTATTTCTCTCTGTATTGGACCTCCAATGCATAAAGGATTGTAACAGTGGGATTAGCTGTTGGTGCCTGCCCTAAATGGAATCTATGAATGGAACACTTTTAGTCAACTGTATAAGGGCACCAAAAGTGCTTCACAGTGAATCATCCATTGTGCAAGGTTTTCTGTTTTAAAATATGAATATATATTATTCGAATACATTCGATTAAGTTTTATAAAAATCTGATATAAGGGTAATCTCTTAAATTTAAAGGTGAATATTAATCAATAAATGATTAATTTTTAAATAATTTAAAGATAATTATAATAAATATATGTTTATATACTTTATAAATTGATTAAACTCATATCTTTTAAAAAAAATATCATTCATTTTTTTTTTATAAATACTTGTCGGATTCGACTAAATAAAAATATTAATTAAAGGATGATGAATGAGTTCAAGCACCGTGTCACAACCAAATTCAGAGTCCAAGATCTATGTTCCCATTTCTTTAATAAAAATGAAATCATGAAGTGGTAGTCGTAGTGGTGGCAAAGCGAAAGCATCTTCGAACTTATTTATATAATTATTGGTATTTAATTTATTAACTAATAAATTTAAGTTAAATATAATAAAAAATATTATAAATTACTTTTAAATTTAATGTTATTTAATATTTTATTTAAAGCGGTTTTCGTGACTAAATATTTTAATATTTATATTAATAAAATGTTTTAAGATAAGAGAAAAAAATAAATTTTTTAACGTATGTTAATTTTGTTTTAAACATATTTATTTCACAACAAGAAACGGTTTAATCTTTTAAGAATAATATAATCTTAACAATGAGAGAAAAAGGAAGTTACCCCATTTTCTTACTGCAGCGCGTGCAATGACTTTAGAAACTGACAAGCACGCGTGGGAGTTGCCTTGCCTTTCATACTTTCGTTTAAATTCTCAGCTGAATTTCAAATTTCAAAACCATTTAATTAAGGTTTTAAAATATAATTATAAAGTTAATCATTTTTTTCATCATCCTAAATATAAAAAACTATAAAATATTTAAAATACATGGATAAATTTTAAATATATATGTATTATTATTCACGTATAATTTAAATCTAATATATTATAAAAATATAAAAATAATCCTTATAATTTTTAATAATGTTATTTTTAAATTAATTATGGTTATTATATTTATTAAATCAAAATATTATATAATAGATATACGTATATTTAGAATTTAATATATTCTAATCTTTTCAGAAAATAATTTTTATATTTTATATATGTTCTATGATAGATTTAAATTAATTTTTAATGTCCAAACTAATAATTAATTTTATTTATATTATATTTAATATTTTAAATATTCCATTATAACAAGCAATGTTTTTTCATCATTACCAAAAGGTCGATTTTAGGAACCACGGTGTGGAAAGCTGCAGCAAACGGTAACAAGCGAAAAATAGCGGAAAAGAGAAAGGAATGATTAAAATATTAATCAAAAAGTTTAAAATTATAAATTCAAAATTAATATAATAAAAATTCACTTCCCTCTCTTGACATAAAAATGATTCAAAAAAACTTCAGGTTTCTGATTTATATACATACAAAAGCATCTATTTAATGTAAAATAGATTAGTAAATCATATCTAAAATTATTTATTTATATGTTCGTTTATATATATTTGTATCTTATTTTTTAAGTTATAATTTAATCGATTATATTTTTATTATAAATGATTCAAAAAATTGCAGCTGATTAAATGTATTTTTTTCATATGGGTGATACACACTTTTAATAAAAATGCATCTATCTTAGAATTAATCAAAATAGATGTCTTTTGAAAAATATTTTTTTAATACCAATTAATTAGCAGAAACACGAAACAAAACAAAACACACCATCTCTCTCTCTTTTGTGTTTTTCTTACATGAAAATCAAACCCAGCAGACATCCAGATCGAGTCCTCTTGTCTTTCTCTCTCATCTCCCTTTTTCTTCTTTTCTTACACTCAGAAACAAGACAAACCTTCCCCTTTGATTTCTTCATCAGATCTCCCTTGTTTTACAGCAAACACAACACCCACTAATGTCCCATAATCTCTCTTATGATAACTAATATTATCTTTAATCCTTGTTTAACATTCAAATCTCAACCCGGTTAACCATATAATACTTTTTCATAGGTATATATACACACTGCTTCACCCAGAATTTTCAGAAGCGAAATCAAAGTGTTTTCATTTTCTTCTTGTTAATTTTTAGGTAAATGAGGTGTAAGAAACATCTTGCTGACCTGAGTAGCAGCGTAGGCGTCTGCTCCACTTGTCTCCGGGAGCGTCTTCTGAAGCTCATCGCCGCCCAGGTACAGGCAGAGGCGCAAGCACAAAAGGCTATATTAGCCCGCGCCGCCGTTGATGATTGCCGGAAGAATGAGCCGCCGCCGCTGATTTTCCCTCGGTCCGTTTCTCCTTACGTCAGTCGGAGGAAATCAGAGGATAATAGTGACATGTGGATACAACATCAACGGTTCTACAGCACCCCTCAAGTGGGCCCCACTTACAGCGCTACAACCACCACCTATTTGGAATCGACCAGATCGTTCAAGAAGAAGAATCGGTTCTCGCTTTTTTCGAATCTGTTCAGGTCTAGATCCGAGAAGTTCGATTCGGATTCTCATATGGTTAATTACCATCGGGACCCGTGCGATGGACCGTCCTCGTCATCGGCATCGCTGTCTTGGTTCGCAACAATCTTCGCCGTTCGTCGGAAAAAGCAGCAATCATCGAAGGCGTCCCGCGTGGAAGAATTCAACCAATTCGGCAACGGCGATCGGAGATCATGCAGAGTCATTGATCGCGGAATGTCACCGGCAATCGAAGTGGATTCTGGAGACGAGTGCGATAGATCGCCGGAGGCTTCACCTCGATGGAAACGGACACCAACGGCTGTAAGGAGACCGAGGGCCGGGACGAGGAACGTATCGGGATTAACGTTTTGCCTGAGCCCACTCGTATGGGCGAGCCCTAACAGGCACTGGAACCAGAAGGGCGGATTACCGCCGGACATGTCATTCACGGGAGAACCTCGACCATCGGCGATGAAGCCCCACCTGGCGAACGCCGCAGGGTTCCGCGCCAACAGGTCCAGGAAGCTCGCTGATTTTGGCAGAGTCAATCATAACCGTTGAGCGGCGTTAAATCGTTGACATTTGACCACAGTGATTGTGAGTGAAACTCAAGTATAATTTATTTATTAAATTAAATATAAAACTACGGTTTTCCATTACTTTTCTTCCATCTCTGCGATTCTACTACATTATTAGTTCTATTTTTTTCCTGGAAAAAATGGAAAGAAAATTTCTCGTACACCCACAGATTATTGTACAATTACAGATTGATCGAGTGAGCTGTTTGTTTATAATTTTCCTTTTCCTTTTCCTTTTTGTCTTTTCTATTTTCATCCTCCATTTTCAGTTCTTATCTCTCGACTGTATTCTTAGGTGTAAGGTTTCCTTTTCGAGTCTTTATCGGTCCGACTATGTATTATAATAATTTTATTTTAATTAGAATTATTCAGACTGTAATTGTATCTGGTCCAACAAAATTCAATAAATGTAAATTAAGTTATATCTTATGAAATAATCTCTAGAGTAACAGTACAATATAATTTATTTTAATTAAATGAGAAGATATTATATTTTTATAACAGAATTTGAATTAATATAAAATAAAATAATATAATTTCTTTAACTATTTATATTAATTAATAAAATTTATATTGAATGTAATTAAAGTTTGTGCGACCGGTGACTATTGGAACCTGTTGGTGTGGGGCCATGCGAACACGATAAAGTGGAGAAAGCATCGATGAGGGACTATCATATTAATGGTGGAGACTGGAGAGTGGAAAGAACAGAGAGCAAATGCGAGTGGAGTTGAGAAGAGGAAGTGATGGAGGTAGTTGAGGTTGTAAAGCATATTTTAGATTTTAAATTTTTATTAAAAATAATTTTAAATATTTTTAATGCAATGATATTAATTAGTTTTAATTTAAAGTATTTTTATAATTATATATGATATATATTTATATTTTTATTAGATTATATAATTAATTATATTCTCATGTCAAATGTTTAGTTTTAAATTTATGTTAGATGAGATAATACAAACATCTTTATTATTAATATAATAAAAATTGAAAACTTTAATTTTGGCTTGAAATCAAATAATGTACTAAAATTTAAAAGTATTTAATTTTTTATTTAAAATTTTAAAAATTAAGTTTAAAAATTTATGAGTTAAATTAACTTAAATTAAAAAATAATATTTAAACTAAATAAAAAATATTTTTTAAATCGAATATTATTCGCTCTAAACTGGTGTCAGTGGCGCATTCATTTTCCCCTTGGCAATGCCATTTTTCTGTTGTTGGGTCTGGCGGTGGGTGCATCGTCCCCCAACAAGGAGTTAGGTCTTAATTTTTTGGGAAATTAGGTGGGACCTTTAAGATCCAATGACATCCGTACGCCTATTTTTGTGATCACAAAGACAACGTGGGTTAAACGCTTGCTCCCGATCTGTTTTCCGTATGATCACGTCAATTAAATGGGTTTAATCCGAATGATAAATAATATGATATTAATTAAAAATTATAATTTATATATAAATTATATATATATTTAGATAAGCTATGCATTCTATTAATCTATAAGCAGAAGCTACTGTTACCAAAACAAACAATCAAGGTAGCCTCCTTGAGGAATCCTCAAGTAGCTAAGATTTTCTTTTGTACATTATGTATCCTAATATTTTTATGCCTCAACCGTATACTAATAATAATTTTAAGCAATCAAACAATTGTAAAATATTTTTTCTGTATTCCTCGATAAATCCTTGTATTAAATTCCTCCCATACCATATATATACATGCCTGCCATGCAAACCGAAAAACAAGAGCCTCTACTGTCCTCCCTTTCAACCTGGCAATCGTTCATGCTATCTCTCCCGACCAATCCAAGACATCCCTCGAATAACCAACACAACAAAGGATCTACTCTTATAGTTGCCGAGAGAATGGACAACCAAAAAACAAGTAGTCTCTCGTTTCAGGCGAGTCACTGCAAAAAAACATACCCCAACTCATGGCTAATTTCCATACGAGCCAACCTAACTCTAGTAGAAAGTCTATCTAGTAAATCCAAGTTATCAATGCATATTTTGGAATATGCAAAGGAAACCGCACAATTTTCTGCCATGGTACCTCCTCTCTCAATCCTCTAGTCCCCTTCCAGATTTTCAGCGTAGAATATATCTTTCCTGCTTGCAACACTGAAGCAACAACCCTCCTCAGCTTCAAAAGCTTCACGAACATCCAGCTGAAAATGTTGTTTGCTTTTCATACTCTAAAAATCCTGCAACTTTATCACATATAACCAAATCCATGTTATCCATAGGGTATACTACCGGATAACAATTTCTAAATCAAACTTATCATGCAAGCTTGAATCTATTCACGCAAATCCTTCAATTACATAAAATATATAAATTATATTAAAAGATTCATCTATTATAACTAAATTTATGATATGAAATGATCTAAATTAATCACGATAAAATTTTGAATAGTTAAAATTGATATTTAAATTTTAAATTTTATAATTTTATTTAATTTTTATACATAAATTATTTTATCATTATTCAATTCAAAATTTCATTTAATTATTAAGATTTTTTTAATTTTATTTTATATAATTTAAAAACGTATAATATAATTAGCGCGGAATTTTCTAAGCCAAACAACAGTTCAAGAAGAAGAATACGTTATTTTTCTTATTGTTGTCCTCCTCTAAAATTTTATCTATATATTAAAACAAATATTAAATATCTACTAGACTTTTCTTTTACTAAAATCTAATTTTCTTACGATATAAATGCGGCCAAATTATGTTCACCGTAAGTAATTACAATTACAAAACTCAATCTCTCATATAATTACGATAAAACTAATTATTAAATTTCTTTTCTTCATTTTAATTTTTAAATGAAGTGACACACCAAAATTATATTATCATGCATTCTTTTAGTATGTCATATTATGGAAGTGATATAAAAATAAGAATATAAATATAAATTCAATTATTAATGTCGACAAAAATACAGATTAAATGTTGTTTTATTCTCGCATGGAAACAGTTCAATGTACTTGGTTGCAAAAGTACGACTCAAATACAAATATCAGAAGCTTCCAAGAAGTCTCCCGACATCTATAAGTGAAGAAAACCTTGAATTTGGCAATCTAAGAGAAGGGATTAATTGAGGGTCCCACCCAGGTGGAAAAGCTAACATCAATTTATGTACTTATTTTGTGTTAGATTATATTCTTACGGTTAAGAAAGAGACGATAATAATAATTTTATATTATAAAAGAAATTTTAAAATATATAAATGATAGTTTTATATATTATGTCAAATATGTTATTTTTAAATAATAACTTTATAATAAATAATATTAAAATTATTATTTAATTATTCAATTTTACGTTAAATATCAATAAATAAAATAAGTAAACAACCATAATAATAGTCTAATGTGAATATGGTTTTCTTGTTAAAAAAGTATCACAAAATTAAATAATAGAGAATATCACACCTAAAAATAATCCACGATAATATTAATCCACACTTATTTCATTTCAAAAATACCATTTAATACCATTTAATTATTAAATATTTTGAAGATCGATATTTGTCATTATTTAATCGAATAAACCTAACCACCCTCCATTTCCCCTTCACTGGCATAAAACACATATATATATTTTTTATTTTTATATGGCCAACGACAGCATTACATTTGGTATTGATTTTCGATACGCATTAATTTTTCTTTGTTTCTAGTTTTGTTTTTTAAATTTTTATTTTTAAATTCAATTATTTTGTATTTTATACTAACACTTTTTCTTTTATCTTTTCGTACGTATTTTTTTGTCTTTTGACATATTTTTTTATCCATTTTAATAGTTTAAGATTTATATTATTTACGTGTATAGTTTAGATTTTAAAACTAAACTTTATCGAGATTTAAGATTTAAAATTAAAATATATAATTTAAATTTTTAATATTTAAATGTATATAATATAAGATTACGAAAACGGATAAATCATTTTTGTTTGAAATTTTATTGCAATCTTGATTTGAGTAGAACTGGGTGTGGGACATGAAAAATCTTAACAACATTGCTACCAAGACTTTGTTGAGATTTGAAGCAAACCTTTTAGCCTGTAGGACAAATTATTCAACAAGAAACTAATACCACACTAAACTAATGGAGGTTAGGTCGGGCTTAGGATTGCTTGACTCGATGCCTTAACGAGTTAAATCGAGTAAAGTCTAATTCGACTCAATAAGTTCGCGAATAATTCCTTAATTTTTTTAAAAAATATTTTTAATAATTACTTTAAAATAATTTCATTCAAAAAAAATAAATTTAAATAATAATTATCGATGTGTGAATTGTTACTTTAATTTTAATATGCTAATTTAGTGTATTTATGATACTTTTAAATTTACACTTTAAAAATATTTTTGATATTTTTGGTTAAATTTGTTAATTTAAGTTAATATTAAGCCTCATATGTTATTATTAAATTTTACTTTTAGTTAAAAATAAGTTAACTTTTTAATGAGGTTAACGGGCAATGAGTCGAGTTGAGCAACAACATATTTTA
This sequence comes from Abelmoschus esculentus, assembly GCA_035048815.1. Taxonomy (NCBI): domain Eukaryota; kingdom Viridiplantae; phylum Streptophyta; class Magnoliopsida; order Malvales; family Malvaceae; genus Abelmoschus; species Abelmoschus esculentus. The sequence goes on along the minus strand of JAUCBN010000007.1, from coordinate 9,346,642 downwards.
ACGAGTACGAATCGAGTACAATTTTAATGAGTTTGACGAGCAACGAATCGAGTAATAAAATTTTTAATAAACACGAATTAAATAATATTTAACTCACGATCGATTCGTTCGATAAACACCCGTAGGTCTTGTTCGTTGGTGCCATAATCGACTATGATGCAAGACTCTAAAATCATAATGGAATCCTATAAGCTAACGGTCCATCTAAATTAGAGCTCAGGGTCCTGAAAGGTCTCTTACCCCACGCGGGTCATTTTCTTTAATCTTTATTATATATTTAAAAATAAATTACTTCTTATTTTTCAATATTTGTCTCCCACCTTTGTTTCGTCTTGTCGCCATCTTGTTTGATTCTCCATATTTGATTTCGACGTCTCCGATGTGTTTTCCCTATCGCCGACGGCATGCCCTGAGAACTGTATGTTTGGTCCTCCTCAGTGCTCATTTCTCGTTCAACGCTACATTTAGAACAGACGTTTTCCCTCCATATCAGACATGTGAAGTCATTGAATGATAGTATTTTTAAAATAAAATATTAAAATTTATATAAAATAAAATGGAAATGGTTTAAAGTTTGGGATTAATTTAAAATAATAGTTGTAATTTTAAGATGAAATTAAAATATTTAAAATTTTATATCAAACTAGTTAATGATATTACCTATTTAGACTGAAATAATAAAATTTAAGGAGTAAATTATGTGAAATTAAAATATTAGGACTATATCCTAAATTCGAGCAGAATAGAGGGAGTAAATCCATAGTAAAAAGTTTAACTAAACCTATAATTTGACATATATGATGGGAAGAAGAAGCACGTGCATACCGCATGATCACCCGGTTGCCTTATTTTAACGCGCGGCTAATTCACTGTTGCCAACAAACAATAGTAGGAAATAGAAAATGGCATTAAGAGCCGCCGTACTTCGCCACATTCGGCTCCCCGTCCAAACCCTACCGGCGATCGGATCAAGGCCGCAGTCCCAATTGAGTGTCCTCCGGTTATTCTCATCGCACGACGATCATCTCACTAAAGAAGAAGTAATCGACAGAGTCCTCGACGTTGTCAAAAGCTTCCCCAAAGTCGACCCTTCCCAGGTTATCCTTTTTTACTCACTTCCATTTTCATAGTTTTATCTCTTTGATTCTGATCCAAATCCTGAATTTTTTGTTCCGCTAGTTGGGTAATTAGAAATAAATGATTTTGCACTTACCCTTTACGGGAATTACTTGGTGTTTGACCCGATTTAGAGCTAGCGCATCAGATTTGATTTTATTTCTCTCCTTCAGATAATTGGGATCGATTAGATACCCTTTTGATTGGTTGATCTGATGTCTTTGTTTGGTTTTCTAGAAAAAAAATGTGGATAATGGAAATCGGCTTAAATTTCTAAGATTGTTTTATATAAGATTATAATCCATTGATTGCATTTGTTTAAGTGAAAACTTCAGGCTCGTTGTCTCAATAGGAAGCAATTCCAGTAATAGTATTAGCTTGAAGCTTGCATTTGGAGCTGAATCTGCATTCTAGATTCCTTCAAAATTATTCCCGTAGGGTTGTGTTAACTGCTAAATTTCGGGAGGGTTTTCTTCAGGGATGAACTGAGATAGTATTAGAGCGGAGTCACACCCCCTGTCAATGTTAAAATCCCATGTATTTTAGAAATTCTTTGTATTTTAGGAAGTATAAAAGTTGCACCCCCTACTATAAATTTCTGTGTCCGCCATGGTTTTCTTGATGGATCATTTTGTCACGGGGTCAGAGTTCTCGCGCAGGGACATCTACCCGTGCGGCACCTCGGGACACACGCATGCCCGAGGATCAGCCTTTACGATCTCCGATGCTTACTGGTTTCGCCCTCCCATGGGCTCATCAGGGAAGCGGGGACAGCTCCCGACCAGTGTGGTGCACGATCAGCGCGCCCATCCCAGATGGGACGGCTGCTCGGCACGTACTACACTCTTAATGCTATCCCGCTCCCAAGCTTTACGCACCACCAGAAAGCATCTCGCTCGGTCCCGCGTAGTCACGACTCACGGTCCGTGACATTAATGTCACGGGCCGCACATTGGGGTCCAAGACATTGGCACCACTTGGTGTATTTTGGCCTGCCCAAGTAATTCCAAGAGCGAAGCTGGGCTTGCGAAGACCACAAACGTTGGCCCGATCCAAAGAGTTTTCTAGAAGGCTTATCCATCCAAGGGGTGTGAACACTTTGTGTGAACACAGAAGATACTTTCCATAGTTAGATTGGAATATTTCCAGAATTATGCTTTGTGAATGGATAGAGTTATATCATAGCCGTCGATGTAAAACTGTATAGACCGTAGGATCAGGGGGAGTTCAACTATAAATAGAGGCCTTCCTCCACCTCATTGGACACACTGAGTTGTACTGAGTTATTCCATCATTTCAAGGAATAAAGGCATTTTCTCTAAATATCCTCTGAGATGTTCTTGTTTGTTCTTTCTTTGTTCTTCAGCGTTCTTGAGCGTTCAGGGAACGTTCTTGAAGAGTTCTTCCTCGCTATCTTGTTTGATCCGTTTCCGCATAGAACGCTTCGCGTTCGTTAGTACTTGGGAAGTTTGATCTTCTTTAAGTGGTGAGAAGGCTTACTCAGTCGTTTGTCTTGAGGACTCGACTAAGGCCGCACGGTTTAGCTGGTTCAAAAGTCTAGCCCCGTGACAAGTGGTATCAGAGCGAGAGCTCAGAGCTTTGTTCGAGCAACGTTAGGCTGTTCAAAGTACGAAGCATCGAATTTGAGATGGCACCAAAGAGGGATACTGTTGCTGCTGCTGGCCAGAAGGGTGTGGAAACCCAGGCTAACAAAGAAAGTCGATCGGACTCAAGGGACAAGTTGTCTGCACTTGAGGAGAGGGTCACCAGGCTTGAAGAATCCGTGAAGGATTCTGGGGAGCGAATCGACGTAGTGGACGTACGACTCGAGGAGCTGGATGACCAAGGTGAGAAACTAGAGGTGAAGAGAGATGCTCTCGAAGCCAAGTTTGAGGCATTGAGGGAAGAAATGTTGGGACTCAAGGCGGAAGTTCTAGTTTACCAGTCTGCTATGCGAAACGGTGTGCTGAATCAAACCACACCAAAACCAGTGAAGGACATCCCTAAACCCAAGGAGTTCAATGGAACCAGGTCGGCGAAAGATGTCGAGAACTTCATCTGGTGCATGGAGCAATACTTCCGGGGAATGAGCATCACTGACGATGCCGAGAAGGTGAACACTGCAGTAGTCTATTTGACTGACGTTGCCTTGTTGTGGTGGCGAAATAGATGTTCTGAGTCGGATGACGACGACATTCTAATCGGGACATGGAAGGATTTCCAGTCTGAGCTTAAGGAGCATTTTTATCCAAAGAATGCCAACGAGGAAGCTCGAGACAAACTTCATCAGTTGAAGCACGACGGCTCAATTCGGGAATATGTGAAGAATTTTATTGAACTCAAGCTGCAAATTAAAGATTTGAGCACATCGGAAAGTTTGTATCTCTTCAAATCTGGTCTCTAGAGATGGGCGAGAATGGAGCTGAAGAGAATGGGTGTTGAAGACCTTTCAGGAGCGATGGCCGCTGCTGAATCCATTACAGAGTTTGAGTACAAGAATGAGTCTTCCAAGCCCCGAGACAAGGGTAATGGAAAGGGAGACGAGGAAAGTTCCGAAGAGAAGAGCGTCGAGGGAAAGCCATCCCCCAAGTCTAACCGGTATGAGAAGCCATATGAGCGGAAGGATCGAGGAACCGTAAAGTGCCATCATTGCGAGGGTCCTCACATGGTGAGGGACTGTCCAAAGAAGAAGAGCCGCCTCGATGCCATTGTCCGAAAGGACGACGATTCAGATGGTGAACCAGGGAGACTTGGTGCAATCGCCAGTGTGAAAGGTGTGAAGCCGAAGGTGATGGGTCGCAAGTGTCACCGTTGTAAGGGCCCGCATAGAGCGCGTAAGTGCCCTGATCGAGTGAAGCAGTCCAAGAAGGACGAGCCCAAGGGTGATGAGGCTGCGAAGCTTGGCTCGATGATTCTGAGTTCTGCCAAGAAGAAAGGCAAGAAGCAGAATGGATTGATGTTTGTCGACATCAATGTGGCGGGACGATCGAAGAGTGCTTTGGTGGACACCGGGGCAAGCGATCTGTTCATGTCTAAGAAGGTTGCAGTGGAACTTGGTCTTAAAGTTGTGGATTCAACAGACAAGATCAAGACTGTGAATGCCAAGGAAGCTCCTGTGATAGGGACTGTGCGGAAAGTTGATCTGCAGATTGGTGATTGGAAGTCCAAGGAAGACTTCAAGGTAATCGAATTAGACGACTTTGAATTTATTTTGGGACTTAACTTCCTTGACCGTGTACAAGCGATCATCATTCCGTGTGCCAACGTCGTGTGCATCTTGGATCCGAGACAACGATGTGTTGTGCCAGTACGACGAGACAACGGGCAAGTGACCAAGAAGCTGACAGCTATTCAGCATGTCGAGGATGCTCCAAGCCGAGGAGTCATCGGGAAAGAGGCGACAGTTGGGGACATTTCCTTGGTGAGGCATGTGTTGCCTGAGCCTTTTGGCGTGGATGCCGTTGAGGAGCCATCCGTGGACAAGGTGGCTGGTGCATCGAACTTCAAGGGGAGTGAAGTATCGATGGGTGTTACATTGCCGAGGAGTAATGGGGCGAACAACTTCAGTGAAGAAGTATTGTCGGAGAGAGAAAATGCTGGGTCGATGAGTGAAGTACCTCTTGAACATGAGGATAATGATCAAGATGTGCTTGGTACGGGTGATTTTACATGGCGGTGCGAGCCGAAGCGGGCAGTCCTTATGGGGGGACAATTGAATCAGAGTCCGGTGCTCTTTATGGGGAGAGCGGTTCTTATGGGGGGACATTCAAGCCAGACTCCGAGACAGAAGCTAGCCAAGGTGCGCGAGAAGCTCCAGGATCGAACTAAGACTCGTCCGAGTGGCGCGACGAGGGCGTCGCCAACTTTGGTGAGGGAGAATGTCACGGGCCGCACATTGGGGTCCAAGACATTGGCACCACTTGGTGTATTTTGGCCTGCCCAAGTAATTCCAAGAGCGAAGCTGGCTTGCGAAGACCACAAACGTTGGCCCGATCCAAGGAGTTTTCTAGAAGGCTTATCCACCCAAGGGGTGTGAACACTTTGTGTGAACACAGAAGATACTTTCCATAGTTATACTGGAATATTCCCAGAATTATGCTTTGTGAATGGATAGAGTTGTATCATAGCCGTCGATGTAAAACTGTATAGACCGTAGGATCAGGGGGAGTTCAACTATAAATAGAGGCCTTCCTCCACCTCATTGGACACACTGAGTTGTACTGAGTTATTCCATCATTTCAAGGAATAAAGGCATTTTCTCTAAATATCCTCTGAGTTGTTCTTGTTTGTTCTTTCTTTGTTCTTCAGCGTTCTTGAGCGTTCAGGGAACGTTCTTGAAGAGTTCTTCCTCGCTATCTTGTTTGATCCGTTTCCGCATAGAACGCTTCGCGTTCGTCAGTACTTGGGAAGTTTGATCTTCTTTAAGTGGTGAGAAGGCTTACTTAGTCGTTTGTCTTGAGGACTCGACTAAGGCCGCACGGTTTAGCTGGTTCAAAAGTCTAGCCCCGTGACAATTTGCTTTTTATGATTGCCTTAAAGGTTACAATATTTTACTTGTTTTCTGGTTTTATAGATGAATGTACTTAGTTTCGGGTAGACAGTAACGAATTCTATGAAAGATGTTAGCTTTTGTTGAACTAAGTTCTCTCACAGCCATGTGCAAAGCCTTGAATATGAAGTCTTAATTACTTACTAAGAGTAGAAAGGGAGTGCAATATTGGTAACGTTGAGTTTATTAATTCTCCTCTATATAAAGATGGATTTTAAATCGTGAATTATTCCATCGTCTTCATTGAGTATGTAATATCTTGACTTTGTAATGCTGTAATAATATTCTAGGAGCAAAGGATGCAAAAAGAGCCATTGAATATCTTATCACTTGTATTTTTCGTTTATTTATGGGATAACACGAAACTTAAAATGTATTGATCCAGGGAATTATATATGCCTTGATGCATGTTCCAGTGGCATCCTTGTGGAATATCACTTGTATTTTTTGCTTCTTAAAAAACCTTAACTGTTGCAGTCCAAATGAATAAAAACTTGTAACATATACCTGAAAAAGGACTTATTGGGGATTGAATCATCTTTATCAATCACTTGCAGGTGACTCCTGATGTTCATTTCCAGAACGATTTGGGATTAGATAGCTTGGACAATGTGGAGATTGTCATGGCTTTAGAGGAAGAGTTCAAGCTGGAAATTCCAGACAAGGAAGCCGACAAGATTGACTCCTGCAATCTTGCTATCGAGTACATATATAATCATCCAATGGCTGGTTAATAGCAAGAGTGTTTATTTCTTGTTCGAATTTCGTTTCGGAAGAAGGATGACATGTTATGCCCTGTTTTTGTTCAACATTTTAGGCTTTCGTATGAATTTACTCTTCATAATGAGGTTAAGACCGATGTCCGAATCTGTGTTTGGTGGGGTGAACTTGTTTATACCCCAAACACAGATTTCAGCTTGCAATAAACATCTTGCATTACATGGTCCATTTTTTTCTATTGCTACTGTCATAATATATTGTATCTAACTCATGCCCTTTCCAAATGCATTATCCGTCTTTGTTTATGAAATCCTGGAAGTTGACCCTTCCAGTAAAAAGGTGGAAAGGGAAAAAAAAACTATATTTGGTACAATATCAGGCTAAGAGACCAACATAAGTACAAAGGTATTCTCCCCTCTTATAGGCTCTCTCCATCTTTATTAGCTCTAATTTCTTGCCTTTTTCGTGATAAAAACACTTGAGCATCAGAAAACATATCGAAGCAAGCTCATGTTTATCTTGCATGAACTCGAGAGCATCCGAACCAATTCATCTTCCTTGAACATCTCCCTACCCAATCCGTCACCGAAAATGTGTAAACAATAATATTGTTCTTTTCTGGTTCCATGATGGTCAATAAGAGTTTCTTAAACTGTTATTGAACGGCTTGTGCGTATTCACTGCTTCCTGATCCTGATATCACACTGGACGCTGCATGGCCTGAGCTTTTTATGGACCATACAGGAAGATACTGGGAGGTTCCAGAATCAATATCTTTAGACTGTGATCTAACCCGAGTGGATACCCTTGTGGACATATTTACACTCCCATCATTTGCCAAAAGAGTTCTCAGGAGTCGTTCTAGTGCCGACACTTGAGTGTCATCCCCCAGGCTAAATTTGATCTTCCAACAACAGGTTGCGAGGGAGATTATGTTCCCAATAGATTCAAAGTTATTTCTTGATTCGATATCAGGGGAAAGAGGGTCTGATATGGAGGATCACATATATAGGCTCAGCTACACTTCAGGCTTCTACGTTCCGGAAAAGTTGTTGCCTGGTTTTCTCCCAAGAGAAAAATGAAGGTAGGGTAGAATGGCGCCTTTGTGAATTCTAACTCACAAGTCTAATGCCTTTTTAGAGGGAATTAATAACGGACATATCTTGTAAGTATTTAATTATCCAAACTCAACAGTGAAATAAAATCTTACAGCTGAGTTACCTACTTGTTTGTGCCGTGTTCAGGAGCCATGTTGCCACTAATTTCATCGATTTTAGATGTAAATTAAAAAAGAATAAATAAAATTATGCAAAACAAACAGGAACAGAAGTACGTAAGGTACAAACAACAAGATGTTAGAGAAGGTACACAACAATCATTAAGAACGGAAACAAAAAGCTCACCTATGTAATTAGTTAAGCATTAAATACTAATCAATCTTGGTTTTATTACACTTTTGTCTTCAAATTTAATTTGCTTATGTTATCACATGGCTTGTCTAAACACTTGCACATTATTTAGATAAATTACCAATTTTTATAAAATTATATGATTGATTATATTCTAGCCACAAAATAAAAGGAATTATTAATTAATCTAGATCAGGATTTACATAGGCCTATTATAAGAGCAATTCTCTCGATCTAATTTTTTATTTACAATATTAAGATTTAAATACTTGATATTGTTTAAAAATTTTGATATCTCATCCCACTAAACTAATCAATTGTTTATTATCTTGTAACATACAATAATAATTTCATCCATTTGTAAAAGGAATGAAATTATATTCTGTGCAAGCAATCAACTGCTAAACATGAAATAAAGTCCCAACCTACCACTTTGCTAAACTAACTACAAAGTTATTACTTCAAGTATTTCTTGCCTTTCCTTTCACTTCTAAAATGAGGAGAGTGACCAAATTAAATGATCCACCTGCCTGTTCCCAATAAACACATAAATAGTAAAAAATTCACCCTAATCAAATTTAATAATTAAAAAAAATCACATATCACATAAATTATTTATAAAAAAAATTATTTATTATCAGTTAATCAATGAATCAAATATAACTAATTATATTTGATGTAATATTTTACATTTAATCAAAAGTTTATTATCACAATTTACACCTTTCTAAACCCATATATATATATATATAAATAATATATTTGATGAATCGTGAAGAAGAATAAAAACAATAAACACCATTGTAATAACCCATTAAGATTAAAACCTAAACCCAAACTTCCTTTTATTATTATTATCATCAGATCCAAAAACAAAATCCAGTCCAACGTAAACCCTTTTATTATCCAATACCCATATACAAAACCATTCAGAAGCCCAATACACAAAGCCAGCCCATACCCAAATAAAACTATTAACCTTAAATCTGATAAAAAAAACCTTAATCCCTTAGCTAACCGTTTGCCTTCTCCTCCTCAGTGTGCTTGCCAGCTCACCGCGCGTGGTGGCCACGCGCGGCTATTCAGCTCGCGCGTGGTGGCCACGCGCGGCTATTCAGCTCGCGCGTGGTGGCCACGCGCCCTCTGATTCGCTGAGGATACCGGCCACCGCCTCGTTCACGTGAAGGTCCAGAGCCGACTGCGATCACCGCCCTCGTCTTTTCACCTGCAGAAAAGAAAAAGCAACATTAAATCCTAGTTTATAGATCTAAAAATAGGATAAGAAACCTGTATTTTATTGATTAAAATCGCAAAATATGGGTATAAATACCCCTAAACTTCATGTACGACGAGGAAAGGAGGACCGATGCAAGAAAATCAATGAAAAAACAACATTTCGAACCAAAAAAGAAGCAAAGGCAAGCCACGTTCATAGTAAACATTCGAATAAAAAAGGGAAGAATCAGAGAACCCAAAACCGAGCAGAAAAGGTAAAGATTTTAAAGAAAAGTTCGAGTCTTATCTCTTAGATCTAGGCTTGTATATACTTCGGTTCGAGAATCCGGCACCGAATTCGAGTTCCCCACATCACTACGCATCGGAAAGGTGCGAGCTTTTCAACCTCCGGTCACCGGCGCGACGGCCGACGCGACGACCGGTGAACCCAGCCGCCGCCTACACTCTGAGCAGAGCAAAAAGCTCTGAAGCCACACTTGTTTTTATCTTGGAATGAAGAAGCAAATGAGAAAAATGTGAATGAAGGGCCTTTATACCCGATTGAAACGACACCGTTTTGGTGCCGGTCTCCTTGGCCCAAAACGGTGACGTTTAGCACCTGGAGCCCGAACCGACCCGTGTGTTAGACCCGACCCGTGGGCTTAACCCGGAAAAAAGGGTAAATCACGCACTAGGTCCCTGCATTTCCAGCGAGTTTCTACCTTGGCCTTCCAGTTTGCTTCAGACTTCAATTTGGTCACCTATTTCGCTCAATTAATCCTTTTTTCTTTATTTTATTCAATTTCGTCCCTTATTATTATTTTTCAACCCCTAATGCTTCTGTTTTTTTTGCAGAATAGTCCCTGAAACTTTCACAAATCATGATCTTCATATTATTATTATTATAGTTATGTTTTATGCTATTTTTTACAATTATTATATTTATTATTATTATTATTATTACTATTATTTTTATGATATTATTATTATTATTATAATATATGTATATTATTAATATACACTTATATCACCATTCATCTTTCTTAGCATTGAAAGTTTAAAAGTTATTATTTTCATATCGTTATTTTTATTTATAATTATTATTAAATGTTATTAACCACTTTTACTTCAGAATCAATAACGAATTGATATTTTCGAACGTATAAAATATTATGTAACCGACAGGTGCCGATTTCGGGCGTTGTAGGGGTGCTCACCCTTCCCTGCGCGTAAAGGACTCCTGGACCCACTCTGGTTCGTAGACGCAATTTTTGGTGTTCCAATCGCACCGACAAGAGAAACGATTGGTGGCGACTCCCCGGACGAAAACCGGTGATTACAGCTGGCGACTCCGCTGGGGACTTAATTTTCGAGAGTTAAGCCTCAACTCGGTTACATTTTATTTAACGATCGAAAATATAAATTCGATTATTTTTCTTTTATTTATTTACTTTCCACTATTTATTATTTATTATTATTTTAAATATTTTACTAATACTTTTTTAAATGCTTTTTCAGGACACTTCATCCCATAAGCCCTCAACCCGGGCACGTCCAAATTAAGTGGGAGCATGAAACCACTCCTTCGTGAGGTTATGCCTCCGTGTAGGATGATGAACTGCTTTCGGGATATTTTTCCCTTCGTCTTCGTGAGACCTATGTCTCCGCATAGACTTAGAGGAAAGTATCCCCCTGAATTAAATTTATTATCCTTAGTAGGATAATAAGTTTCATTCGGGTACCTTCTAGAACTACACCAAACATAGTAAACCCTAGAAGCCCGCCTTTAGAGCCGTCATGCCGAACCTCTGCCTTATTAGAGGGTCACCTTGTAGGGGTTTTCTTTCAGAGAGAGAGCGAGTGTAGGGGATATTCACTTTTATTACGCTCGTTATTTTATGATTTAATTCTTGTTATTTATTATCATAATATAATATGTCATATTCATATTCATGCATCATAAAGCATCACGTTTATTTTTACCTAATTCGATGCTAACATTTTGCATATCGTGTTATCTTGTTTCTAGTTTTGCATTCACATTTAAACTTTAAAAAAGATGTTGATGAAAGTACAACCGTTAAAAAGGTTTAGTCACACAAGAACCACTTTCTCGATAAAGTGAGGGGCAACGAAATGAGTTCCACTAATGACATCGAGAGAACATATGTCCGAGATAGTTCGTTCCGGAAAGAATGGAAGGTTCACCTTGACCAGACACAAGATTAAATTCATATCCCTATTAGAGCCCCGAAGTAAGTTCAAGAGGTGGCCATGTATCTACGCATTATAACAGTTCAAGCCCAAATTTTTATTTGGGGCAAGAAGCCGACAGCGTTGTCCTAAAAATCGAAATTTCAAAGATAAAGGCTATGCAAAGACCCACTTTATGTAGAGAAAGCCTCGTTCTGACTCGAGCTTCCCTTTTCAAAGTTGTACCGAATCAACACCCTTTTATAATATTTTACCACACTTTGCATATCATCACATCATTTTAGTCGCATCAAAGCATTACATATTGCATCATTTTTACTATGAGCCTAACATTAGAGGGGCATTTTGTTGCAGTCAATAAAAGCAACAACATCCTTATCTCGTCAAAAGTAAGAGCAAAAAATGGAGGCAAGATTAGCAAGGATTGAGCAAGCTTACGGAGATATGCAGAAGGATATAGAAGACAAGTTGGAAAAAATACAGCAAGATACTCATGTGTGCATTTCGAGGTCGCACGATGACCTGGTCAAAAAGATGGCCAAGATCTTGACCGAGAGGGATTTCGAAAGGAAGAAAGACTTAAATACAAGGTGTTTTGAAGCAAGATGTGCTGATCTGGAGATGCGGATATCGATATTGGAAAACAAAAGGAGCCATTTGACCTTTGGGGTACAATCCCAGGAAGAGGAAATGAAAAGGTTGATAAAGGGCAAAAATAAGGCCGAAGAAGATCTGGATGATCTACAAGGCAATCATAAATATGCGGGAATCAAGAAGTCCTCTCCCGATCAAAACGCTGAAGTCCAGGAAAAGGCTGATTACTGGGAAAAGAAATTTAAAGTTGCACAGACACAACAAGCCCTTATGCAAAAAGAGTTAGCCCACAACAAATCTGAGAACATCAGACTGAAAGAGCGAATGAAGGAGTTAGAAAAGCCCTCAGAGGGACATCATAACCTGGACTTTGCGGTTGGTGCAAAAGAAAATATGAATTTTCTAAAAGCGAAATCAGCCAGAAGACAAGCACAGAAGAGAAGAAATTCACCCCTATCCCAATCTCTTATGGTAGATTATATCAAATTTTGTACAGTGCACATGCAGTCTCTCCGGTATACGTGAAACCGCGATAATCTCCTTACCCGGAATGGTATGATCCTAACGTTCAATATGAATTCCACGCTGGAATGGCGGGGTATTCCATCGAGAATTGCATCAGGTTTAAGAAGCTTATTGAAAAGTTTTTAAAAATGGGAGTCGTACAATTCGGGGACTCTGAAGATACTAGTGTGACCGGGAACCCTTGATTCCCTCTGTCTACAACCTTTTGTCTGAAGAATGCTTCACCTTATAATTATTCGGAACAGTCGGACTACTAAATAGCTCCTTCCTGTTTTGCGAATGTTTTGAAACTATGTATAGAACATACTTGTTACTCTAGCCTGTAGGTAACAAGAGCTTTTGTAAAAGGGGCTTAAAGTTATCGTATAAAATAAAACTTTTGTGCTACATATGATAAGCATTCTTGTTTTCTTTTTATACAAATGTCGAACAAATGACGCACAATTGCTCAAGCCCTCAAGTATCAATGTATCAAACTATGTCAAGATGACTCTACGACTCACGTTCGAGAAATACACCTTGGGGAGATACCTAAAAATGATCAAGGTTATAATATGTCTTTTCAGCAACTGAGACTGATAGAAAGAAAACAGACGAAAAGGGTATGCCTGGAATGAAAACGAATATCATGATACACACATCCTATAAAAGAGAGTTGCCAGCCAATTCAACAAAAGTGGCAGAGAATAAGGATTCGGTGTATGCGAGAACATTTTGCTTTAAATCAATACCCTTTCGACTAAAAATATTGGAGGCAACATATCAACAAGGCATGTTCACTTTGTTCTCAAATATGATGATTGAAGTTCAATGCTGAAAGCCGCGCATAAAACTTTTCTTGAGGCTGAGGAAAATTCAACTGAAGTTAAATCTTGCCAAATGCACATCCGGAGTAGCGTCTGGGAAACGGTTAGAGGGGCATCGAGGTTGATCCCGATAAAGTTAAAGTCATCCAAGAGCTTCCACCTCCGCGCACTCAGAAGCAAGTGAGAGGATTTCTGGGCAGATTGAACTATATCTCCCGGTTCATTTCACAATTAACCGAGAAATGTGACCCTATCTTCCGACTGTTAAAGAAACATGACTCTAGAGAGTGGGATGAAGGATGTCAGGAGGCCTTCGACAAGGTCAAATCTTATCTGACAAATCCCCCAGTTCAAGTACCATCAGTGCTTAATAGACCATTAATCTTATATTTAACAGTCTTCGAGAAGTCTATGGGTTGTGTTTTGGGTCAACATGATGACTCCGGCAGGAAGGAAAGAGCGATATACTACCTTAGCAAGAAATTCACGGATTGCGAAACAAGGTATGCACCTTTTGAAAAAGCATGTTGCGCTCTGGTTTGGACCACTAAAAGACTAAGGCAGTACATGTTGTATCACACAACATGGCTGATTTCAAAACTTGATCCCCTTAAATACTTGATGGAATCCACTGTGTTGACCGGCAGAATGACCAGGTGGCAAATTCTCTTATCTGAATTTGATATAGTATACGTCAATCAGAAAGACATTAAAGGAAGTACTATCGCGGACTTTTTGGCTAGCAGAGCTTTAGAGGACTATGAACCTCTAAACTTTGACTTCCCTAACGAAGACCTGATGTGCGTTGAGGAAGATGGGGCAAATGATGACCATTGGAAATTGAATTTTGACGGTGCTTCTAATGCCACCAGTAAAGGAATTGGGGCAGTGCTCGTGTCTCCAGAAGGTGACTGCTATCCCTTCGCCAGTAAGCTCGATTTTGACTGCACCAACAATGTGGCGGAATACGAAGCGTGTATCATGGGAATCTGGGCGGCTATTGACCGGAAAATTAAACAGTTGAAGGTATACGGGGATTCAATGCTCATGATTTACCAGCTTCGTGGAGAATGGAGTACCCGAGACTCTAAATTAATGGAATATCGAAACTTGGTCCTAGACTTGATCAAGTCATTCTACGAAATATCCTTTCAATATTTGCCCCGAGAAGACAACCAGATGGCTGACACCTTAGCCACTTTGTCGTCACTAATACAAGTAAACAAATCGTCAGATCTAAAACAGATGAGCATATACGACTCTACAGCTTATTGTCACAATGTAGAAGAAGACGAAAACAGCAAATGCCCATGGTACCACGATATCTTGCAATACATAAAGAATCGTGAGTATCCAAGAGAGGCCTCAGAGAATGAAGAAAGGACACTGCGAAGACTAGCCATTGATTATGTCCTAGCTAGTGACATCCTGTACAAAAAACGAAAAGACCAGATATTGCTGCGATGCGTAAACACCGCCGAGGCCAAAATGATCCTCGAAGAGGTATATGAGGGTGTCTATGGAACTCATGCCAACGGATTCACCATGGCAAGACAAATCATGAGGTTCGGGTATTACTGGCCTACAATGGAGAGTGACAGCATCAAATATGCTAAGAAATGCCATGCTGACAAGATTCATGTTCCTCCATCACCTCTGCATGTGATGACGTTTCCGTGGCCGTTCTCATGTGGGGCATAGATATCATTGAACCTACCTCGCTTTCCAAAAGATATCGATTCATCACCGCAGTTATCGGACACTTTGCAAATAAGGGTAGAGACAACCACCTAGACTAATGATACCAAACAGTCAAGAGCATATTTCTAAAGAAGGAGATCATAGGCCAATGGGATCATCAGAAAGCATCATTATCGATGTTACGCTAGACTTGAACGATAAAATATAGCAGAAGCATGTGAATAATCCAACATGTGATACTATATCTCTTTGCCATACCGTCCGCAGATGAACGGGGCAATAAAAGTGGACAAGAACATTAATGTTGAAAATGGTAGAAATCTACGGAGGTCGACACGAGAAGCTACTATCTGCTCTGTATGCTAATGAAACGTCGAATATAATTTCTATTGGGTAGCCTCTTTTTCCCTAATATAGGGGATAAACGCTATAATTCTCATAGAAGTAATAAACTCTCCCTTATCATGAAAGGGACATGAAAAGTCGTCAGGTGCTTTATATCAATTTGAATTTCTACTAGGGAAGCCTCTTTTTCCTAAAATAAGGGATAAACGCTATAAGTCCTATAGAAGTGAAATCTCTCCCTCATCATGAAGAGGACATGAAAAGTCGTCAAGCGCTTTATATCAATTTGAATTTCTGCTGGGGTAGCCTCTTTTTCCTTAATATAGGGGATAAACGCTATAATTCCTAAAGAAGCTGAAAATCTCTCTCTCATCACGAAGAGGATGCGAAAGCCGTCAGGTGCTTATTATCAATTTGAACTTTCTGCTAGGGTAGCCTCTTTTTCCCTAATATAGGGGATAAACGCTATAATGCCCATTGAAATTGGAAATTATTCCCTAATCATGTAAGGGACATGGAAAGCCATCATGTGCTTTATATCGATACAAATTTCTGCTGGGGCAACTTCTTTTTTCCTATTTATGGGATAAATGCCTTTTCTTTATGAATGTTCCGAAGACCAAAATGAGATGAAGCATAGCTCCGCGATACGAGAAGAATATCTACTCAAAACTTACAAGACACAAAAATGTCTCGCCGAATTGATTATACCGAGCTTTCTATCAAACTCGTGGGGCATCACATTTTTGTGAATTCATCTGAGAAACTATCAATGTGGATACTTGAACTTTATCTATGACGATCCAGAACAGTCCTAAAATACAGGGACTAAGAGCATTCTTCGAGAAAACATCTCAAACGGAGAACAATCACTCAACAAACAGAGCGAAATCAAATATTTTGGCCCAAAGAAAGAGGCACAATTATCAGAGTATCAACGAGCAAGCGAACCAATGGATAAAGCCAACCTTAAAAGAGAATCATTGTCATGTGCATTTTGCATTTCATGCTAGGATCATGCATGCATACATACATCGTACATGTTAGGCATGCGAACCCTAATATTTTGGATCTATTTACGAAAGCATTATAGGTCTTGTCCCTTCAGGAAGCAGAGGAACAGGCGAACATAGAGACATCATCAAAGCCCTTGGGCGGAATAGTGCAGCTCTATCCGGATCGTAACCATTCATCGGGGAGTGCAGGTAAGAATCCTCACCCTTTACGCTTACTCAGTAGATACATCACTTGGTGAAAAAGTAATACCAGTGATTCATAAGGACTATTCGAATGTCCGTTAAAATCCATTTTCACAAATGGTCAAAGGAAATCAATCTCTTTGAATAAATCCAATCTCAGGATTGGTACCAACTGATTGTACCCAGGGAAACGGTACAACTAGCCCGGGGCAAACGGCCACCGATAAAGACGAGTCAAATCCGTTAATCCCTGTGCATTTGGGAAAAATGCACGAAAGAGGACTATTCGAATATCCTATAAAATCCATTTTCACAAATGGTCAAAGGAAATCGATCCCTTTGAACAAATCCAATCTCAAGATTGGTACCAACTGATTGTACCCAGGGGAATGGTACAACTAGTCCGGGGCAAACAGCCACAGGTAAAGACATGTCAAATCCGTTGATCCCTGTGCATTTGGGAAAAATGCATTAAAGAAGATTATTCAAAAATCCTTTAAAATCCATTCTAATGAGTGGTTAAAGGAAATCAAATCCTTTGAAGGACTTCAATCTCATGTCCACCGATTGTACCTAAGAAAATAGTACAACTAGCCTTAGGGCAAATGGATCAGTAAGGATCGCGCTTCTTCGTTCGTGTAGTAGCTTGATCAAACATCACACTTCTTCGTTGGTATAGCGGCATCAAAACTCAGCCAGATTATACGTCTTCGTTAGTGTAGCATTATCAAAACTCCGTAGATCGTGCTTCTTCGTTAGTGTTGCGACTGAATTGAGCGTCAGAACTCGTTGTCGGATCTCACTTCTCCGGCAGTGTTGTAAGTGGATCAAGTGTTGCTCTCCGTCTCGTCAGCAGTGGCTGTAGATGGATCAAATGGAACGTTAGTGTTGCAGTTTAATCGAGCATCAGAACTCATCGACAGATCTTGCTTCTTCGGCAGTGTAGCAGTTAGATCAGATATTAGTGCTCGTTACCAGATCGTGTCTCTTCGGCAGTGTTGTGGCTAGATCAGAATCTTCAGCAATAGACCTCACTTCTCCGGTAATGTTGTAAGTGGATCAAGTATTGCTCTCCGTCTCGTCGGCAGTGGTAGTAGATGGATCAAATGGAACGTCAGTGTTGCAGTTTAATCGAGCATCAGAATTCATCGACAGATCTTGCTTCTCCGGTAGTGCAGCAGTTAGATCAAATATTAGTGCTCATCATCAGATCGTGTCTCTTTAGCAGTGTTGCGGCTAGATCAGAATCTTTAGCAATAGATCTCACTTCTTCGGCGGTGTTGTAAGTGGATCAAGTATTGCTCTCCGTCTCGTCAGCAGTGTTTGTAGATGGATCAAATGGAACGTCAGTGTTGCAGTTTAGTTGAGCACCATAATTCATCGCTAGATCTCGCTTCTTCGGCAGTGCAGCAGTTAGATCAGATATCAGTGCTCGTGTCTCTCCGACAGTGTTGCGGCTAGATCAAATGTTGTGCCCACTCATCGACAGTTTTGAGATGGATTAAAGTTTGCAGACCTTGCTTCTTCGGCAGTGTTGCAGTTAGGTCAAGTCTTTACCAGAAATAGTAGCAATATCATTTTAGCTCGAGTTTTATGCCATCTTCTTCAACGAATCGTCAGTTTTGAAGATTTTGTGGACGAGGGCGGTGGAATACATCAAGTCAAAGCTCCCCAAGAAGAAGCGGTGGCAGAAAGAACCCTCACCTTACCAAAAAAGAACCCTGAAGCCAAACCTGATGAAATGGGTTATTCCTTATCTTTGCTCTATTGTTGTTACACAACAATGAGCAAAGAGGGGCAGCTGTAATAACCCATTAAGATTAAAACCTAAACCCAAACTTCCTTTTATTATTATTATCATCAGATCCAAAAACAAAATCCAGTCCAACATAAACCCTTTTATTATCCAATACCTATATACAAAACCATTCAGAAGCCCAATACACAAAGCCAACCCATACCCAAATAAAACTATTAACCCTAAATCTGATAAAAACAAACCCTAATCCCTTAGCTAACCGTCTGCCTCCTCCTCCTCAGTGTGCTTGCCAGCTCACCGCGCGTGGTGGTCACGCGCCCTCTGATTCGTTGAGGACGCCGGCCACCGCCTCGTTCATGTAAAGGTCCAGAGCCGAATGCGGCCACCGCCCTCGTCTTTTCACCTGCAGAAAAGAAAAAGCAGCATTAAATCCTAGTTTATAGATCTAAAAATAGGATAAGAAACCTGTATTTTATTGATTAAAATCGCAAAATATGGGTATAAATACCCCTAAACTTCATGTACGACGAGGAAAGGAGGACCGATGCAAGAAAATCAATGAAAAAACAACATTTCGAACCAAAAAAGAAGCAAAGGCAAGCCACGTTCATAGTAAACATTCGAATAAAAAAGGGAAGAATCAGAGAACCCAAAACCGAGCAGAAAAGGTAAAGATTTTAAAGAAAAGTTCAAGTCTTATCTCTTAGATCTAGGCTTGTATATACTTCGGTTCGAGAATCCGGCACCGGATCCGAGTTCCCCATATCACTACGCATTGGAAAGGTGCGAGCTTTTCAACCTCCGGTCACCGGCGCGACGGCCGACGCGACGGCTGGTGAACCCAACAGCCGCCTACACTCTACAAGAATTATGTACAAAAAAATATAAGACTATCTTCTGGTGTCGAGGGAATTGCACGTATAGAGATTCAAAAAAGAATCCCGGTCGCTTGCTTTTTGTTCATATAATGCATACGGCTCTGGTTGCTGGTTGGGCCGAGCAAAAAGCTCTGAAGTCACACTTGTTTTTATCTTGGAATGAAGAAGCAAATGAGAAAAATGTGAATGAAGGGCCTTTATACCCGATTGAAACGGCACCGTTTTGGTGCCGGTCTCCTTGGTCCAAAACGGTGTCGTTTAGCACCTGGAGCCCGAACCGACCCGTGTGTTAGACCCGATCCGTGGGCTTAACCCGGAAAAAAGGGTAAATCACGCACTAGGTCCCTACATTTCCAGCGAGTTTCTACCTTGGCCTTCCAGTTTGCTTCAGACTTCAATTTGGTCACCTATTTCGCTCAATTAATCCTTTTTTCTTTATTTTATTCAATTTTGTCCCTTATTATTATTTTTCAACCCCTAATGCTTCTATTTTTTTTTGCAGAATAGTCCCTGAAACTTTCACAAATCATGATCTTCATATTATTATTATAGTTATGTTTTATGCTATTTTTTACAATTATTATATTTATTATTATTATTACTATTATTATTATGATATTATTATTATAATATATGTATATTATTAATATACACTTATATCACCATTCATCTTTCTTAGCATTGAAAGTTTAAAAATTATTATTTTCATATCGTTATTTTTATTTATAATTATTATTAAATGTTACTAACCACTTTTACTTCAGAATCAATAACGAATTGATATTTTCGAACGTATAAAATATTATGTAACCGACAGGTGCCGATTTCGGGCGTTGTAGGGGTGCTCACCCTTCCTTGCGCGTAAAGGATTCCCGGACCCACTCTGGTTCGTAGACGCAATTTTTGGTGTTCCAATCGCACCGACAAGAGAAACGATTGGTGGCGACTCCCCGAACGAAAACCGGTGATTACAACCATTAAATAGTTAACATTATATTTTTAAAATTTTTAGTTAAACTATAATAGTTTATACAATTTAATTTAATTTTCAATTCAAGAAAGGCTTGAAAGGGTCTAATATTTATATTTAAATTTAGTGTATACAAAAAAACAAAAACAAAACCAAATTAATAAATTATCAAATTTAAGTACTGATATTGTTTTATCCTAAATATAAAAACTAAACCAAATAAATATAATAATACATGTAAAGCTTTATTATAGAAAAATACCCTTTTTTTAACAAATAACTAATATGATATATTTAATAAACAAGCAAACACTAGAAGTACAAATCTATCAATACATCCTACTATTTACACTGCATATATGTAGTGTAATAATTTATTACCAAAAGCGTTATACTCCATTATTTAAAACCGTACGATTTTTTAGGTCAAATATGAGCCTTTGGATCATTAAACCAGATTCTTTTACTTTTGCTATGTCCGCCCCCATTGGATCTTTCTACGTGATTTTTCTACAGCGGGTTAATCGGTAAAAAAAAAAAGGAAAATTACCTGCACTCGAAATTTTGCTATGTCCACCCGATTGCTTTTACTTTTGCGTACTCTCTTCCGTACGGTTTACGTTATCCCGATCCGGAATAGAGTGGAATGAGCAAAAGATAGAGTAAAACTAATAAAAACGAAAAGCAGGAAACGGCGGACATGTCCCTACGTCAAAGTTTAAACTCCAATTTTTTACCATTATACCCCTGAGAACCACCGAAACATTTCGCTGATTTCCTCGCCGATGCGATTGGCTTCCACGTCATAATCTCCATCGGCGACGGGGATATCGCTTCGGCGACTGCTCCCGGTAAAGAACCTTCCTGAACTACGAAAAGATAACGCACGAGATGATAACGACGAGAGTCTATCAACGTATTCCTTGAGCCAGCTTCTTCCGGTAGCTACCTCAGCGGCGAGGCTCGCTTCTGAAAGTGTCTCAGCTCCGGAGAGCTCTTCCTTATCGGACACGTTTCTTTGATGCGTTTGATTCCTTGTCACCTCGTATTCTTCCTCTACTATGTAATCAAATGAGCCGATGGAGTAAGACCTTCCTTGCTCACCCGATTCAGAGCCTGGTTGTCGTCGGAGACTTACGGAGCCGATCTCGACATGAAAACTATCGCTTCCGCCACTTCCGATCGGCGCAGCCGCATTAGAGGACTGAAGCAAGGATTTAATGAGATCCGACTCGGAAGCAAACAGAGGCGAGCGACATAGAGGACAAGTCTGATTCGTGCTAAGCCACGTATCAATGCATTGAGCATGGAAGGCGTGGCAACAGAGGGGGAGCAGCCTCAGTTGATCCTCCGGTTCAAATTTCGACAAACAAACAGCACAATCTCCTGTCATCGAATCATTGTTGGAGCGGCGAGTAATGGAAGAGAAAGTGAAAAGAGGAAGAGAATCAAGCAACAAAGCCGTCGGCGATTGCTCCGGACTGACACGGAGATGGTGGTGGTGGTGGCTGGAAGCGGAAGCGACGATAGTCGAAGTCGAGGAACGAGAGAAATGACGCAAGCAACGCCGATTCAAATGCCGCAAAACAAGGCAAATAGAAACGGAAACAAGCAGCGTAATAGAAAGGATCAAGATTATGATTATTATACTCGGCTTCGCACTCTCTGTTGAAGAAGACGAAGAATGCAACCGTTCCCTTCCATTATTTTCTCCAGCAGCACCAGGTCCCTCGATCACGCCGTACAACATAGGCGGCGGCGGCGACGATATCGACGCCATAAAAGTGCAAGGTCTATGGAATGAGATATAAGTGGTTTTGAGGAGGTGGGTTAATTTTGAGAGAGCATTTAATTGAAATGAAGTGCAGAGGAGGGGGAAGTAAATGGTGTGTCGCAGAATTTAAGGACACCGCCCAGAGCGAGTTAACTCAAGCTGAGACTCGACCGAATTAAAGACGGTTCAACGCATCAACAGCTGGACAATTCAATGTCAGTAAATTTTTTAAATAAAAAGAAAATAGATAATTAGTCTTTTTTATCATAATAATACCCGTTTAATATTATGGGTATTTCCGTATTTATAACTAACTAAAAGATTATAATAATTAATTTATAGATTTTATTTTAAAACTAATTAAAATATATTATATTCGGATATTATCGTCTACTTGTACTAAGAATAGAAGTTAAAAAGTTTAACTGTGAGTACTTTACGTACTCTAATGGTATTAAACTTGAAAAAGGACTTGTAACTTGTAAGCCATATGGGATGGGTAGAGTGTTATTATATAGAGTCTATTGATTTGTCCCTGTGATCATTCTCATGAGCCGTTTGTTTAGTTGAATTATTAATCTTTTTATCATGTGGTTCTTCAATTAGTTGACTTTAGAGGATAGGAAAATCAATTTCATCTACAAAAGTTGTATGCTAGAGTAGGATATAGCGTAAAATTGCAGGTATAAGACGGACAAAATGTAACGAAGCCGAAAATATAATATTAAGGCACACTAGTCTTTTAAGAAGAAAACATTAATTTAATCTTTTTAACGGTAATATACACTAATTTTACTATCAGGTTTTATAAAAGCAAGGTTTAGATGTTGCCAGATGCCAATTTCTTACCCAATTTGATTGGGGTACCTACAATGGCAGGGGTGTCCTTGCTGGATCTACCAAGTAACGACCGTGGATCAACATGTTTTGGACAGCACGTCCTGTTTTGCATCAGAAAACATTAAACTTCCTACCCGTCTCGTTCAGAGCTTTTAATACTTGACCACCCACACCCAAAATAAAGAAAGAAGAGGGAAAAGAAGGGTAGATTTTAACCTTCACATTCTATTCTTACTTTGCTTTCTTTGCACTCATAGAATGTCCCCTTGGAATACTTCCTGTTTGGTCCCTTTGTGTTCTGATTTACACCTACTTCTCTCTTTGGGGCCTTTTTTAATTCTCAAGTCAATTCTTATGTAGCTCCTTGGGGAATAGATGTGGCTCTCTAGTTGAAACTTGATTTCTACGATCGTTTAATTGATCAAAAGATGTTATATCGAGCTTTAAAGAATTTGATGTCCTTGAGACCTTATATTTAAAACATTAAACGAGTTATCCTTTGTTTAAAGATCTAATTTGATTCGACTTGTCTATGATTTTGGAGCAAACCATCAAGTTGACAAGGCAATGTGGGTATACTTTTCCTCTTTGTTTAATATATAATCAGTTGGTTGGCCGTGTAAAGAATTTCTGTACTTTATTTAGGCAAAATACTAGGAACCAATTTATGATGAGTCTGTCATTTTCTAATGATGCATCCTGTGAGGATAATTACAAGACTGTTTTGGATTTCCTTTGTCATTTTATGCATCTTTTCCACCCTCCTTTTTTGAAGATTTCAAAGGAAGGGGGAAGATTATAAATATAACACACATTGACTTAAAAATTACAGTCCATGAATGGTTGGATTTTTGGAATATTTTTAACTCACATTACTTGAGGAATGGTGGGTCAAATCTTAAACAAAGCAGGCTTAGAATTTAATTTCACATTTTCCACAAGAGATACTACACTACGTTAATCTAACGAGATAAGACACAATTGTTAATCTAATGAGATAAGACGCTAAATCATTAAGTCAGGGATTTGAGTTGTGATCTTGTAAATGAAACAAATTGATTTAAGAGGATTACTCCCAAAACGAGATCAACAACACTCGATCTAGATTAGTCAATTAACCGGAGAAATTCCTAGAGATTATGCATACAGACACTTATATGAGGGCGATAATTATTAGAAACCAGCCTAGCTCACGTTCTCCACTACACAAACAATTTAATTCATTTAAGAATTCAAAAGGCATAACATAAATAGTTCCTCTAAATTGTAACGATAGGATTTCCACCCAACATATCATGTTTCCATCAATTAAAGCAAAATCAACACAAAGTTAATGGAGTGAATACAACGACACAACAATTTCACCGTTTCAAAAGCCTAACCTCTCACATGGCGGCAAAAGCCTTCTTCCCACCACCAGAAGACCCGGCTGGAATGACCTTTAAGACATTGAACCTCACTGTCTTCGACAACGGCCTGCAAAGTTTATTGATAAATTAATATAGTGCTATGTAACAATCTTTTGGTGTGGGTGGTAGGAGTAGACGGGAGGTCGGAGAACAATGGATAAATAAAACCAAACAATGAACCTGCATTGCCCGATTATAACATGATCTCCTTCTTTAACACGAAAGCATGGGGATATATGAGCTGGGATATTAGAGTGTCGCTTTTCGTATCTGGAAAAAATTGTAACACCACGTTAGATGACAGGCGAGAGTTTTCCATATATGTGCATCACAACGATACAATCTTCAGAAAATAATATGAACCAACATATCTAGCATACTAAAAAGGACATTAAAATAACAAGGATATCTTGCCTTTGGTATTTCTTGATGAAATGAAGGTAGTTCCTTCGAACGATAATGGTCCTCACCATTTTCGCACTATGGCAAGTGCCAGCAAGGATACGCCCTCTGATAGAAACAGTACCAGTAAATGGGCATTTCTTATCAATATATGTTCCTGACCACAATAGTGAATCTTCCAACGTAAGTGTCCACAAATCAAATCGTAGAAAGGGTCAAGAAGTGGGTATAACTACAAGAATGAAGTAGTAAAACAAAATTGCAGCGATGGAAAATCCAAGACATCCATAAAAGTTATGGATACCACATAGTTCTACAATTAATGAGGACAATGATCGTGATAACTAATGTAATTAGAGTAGTGTTAGATTTCGAGAAAAACAACGAGCATTGTTTAAGCAAAAGCTAAATAAACAAAAAACAAGTTGACCAAAGACATGGCAACCACATTGCTGATACAGGAAGTATATAACATAAAGGCTAAATGCTCAATTTGGGCCTAAACGTTTGAACCCCAGAGTGAACAAGGACAAAACCTTTCAAAGTTCTCAATCAAGGATCGAACCTTTTCGAACCTGCTCAATCAAGATTCAATATGGTCAATTGAAGACTAAACCTTGGTCAATTAAGGTCTGAAAGGTTTTATAACCTGACTCACTCAGGGTCTCAAAGTTCTAGTCCAAATTAAGCCTTAGGCCTAACAAGATGAGAGGAGATCAACTTGTCCTCTTCAATTACTCTTCTAAGCCATTAATAGTTTTGAAATCAATAATATTAAGCCTGGCCTCCAACTTCTCTTGTTTACTTACTTTTGAAGTCCCTGTTAATTTTGAAATTAGACAAGTTAAACACTAGTCCCCATTTTTTTGTTTAAATACTTGTCAGTATAGAAATTAAACAATTTGGCCCCCATGGTTTAATCCTAGTTTCATCCCTATATATCAATGAAAGCAAGCTACCCAAAAACAGCTTCCAGCTGAAAACTAGTAAAAGTATAAAGAATGTCATCCCGAAATCGAAAAAACAGTAATAAAAAAGGATTGAAGAGTGAATCAAGCAAACCTTCAATTGCTTCTCTGGGCGTCTTAAACCCTAACCCAATGCTTTTCCAGAATCGGTTCCCGCCCTTCCCCGGTCTCTTTCCTTTCCCAGATTTCTTAGAACTGAGAGAAGAATGTTATGGCTAATTAGAAAGGTCAGGAAATGACAATTAGAAATAAGGAATGAACATCGTAAGAAGAAGCAAGAATTACCTTAAGAAAACCTTTGGTTGTTTAAGGAAAGCCTTCTCCGTCTAATATACAAAATGGAAAAGAAAGATCAAATTTGTTTCAACAAAAGAATATAATACAGAGAAGGAAAGGGAAAGAAAGAGGGAAATGTAACCTGTTCCGCCATGGCTGAGGAATGAGGACTACTCGTTACTGCAAAAACCCTAATCGGAAGGCAAAGCACGGAAATACAGCCGCCCTTTATGTATATATATCCTGGGATGGCCCAGTTTCAGCCCATTTGTTAATTCAAAAACACATATTTAAGCCTAAAATCGAAGAAATTCAAAACCCAAGTATTTTACACTCGGCAATCACTGTTTGCCCAGAAAAAGAGAGTCGAAGAACACCCACATTCCCCGTCTCCGACCTTGCGAGAGCCGAGCGAACCACCCTCAACATAGGGGTTCTGGATATGCGTAATAGGAGCGACCGCACAGGACCCCCTCAACATAAGGGTTCTATTTAAAAGTTATAATTATTTTTTAAATACGATAATTAGTTATAGAATCTTATTGATTATTCTTATTATTATTACTTCTATATATAGAACTAGTGAAGTTTTAGATAGGCACAATAGAAATAATCGCACAAGGTCCCTAAAAAGGACATTTGCTTTTAAGGATTACAATTTTATAACTAGCAGAAGTTATAGACAATTATTTTTAAAGGTCGTATTTTAATAAATTACACAGGGTCCCGAAATTTTTGAACCGCCCCGACCCTCAAACCCTTCCGAGAATGTTGCGTCGAGCAATGGGGCTCTTGGCCCGACCCGTAGCAGCTGCGAGGGTTCGATCCTTCTCCACTGATCTCCCGGCGGCTCAGACCGCCGATGCCACGTTCGTGGAAGCGTGAACAAAGTGATGCCCAACATGGATCCTCCCAAGATTCCTCTCTCTTTCATGCAGCCTCGCCCCGCTACCCCTTCCTCCATTCCCTCCAAGCTCACTGTCAATTTCGTTCTCCCTTATGCTTCTGAGTTGACCACTAAAGAGGTAACATTTATTTTTCTGTTTATGAGATTTCTTTTTTGTTTTCATTGCTGATGGTAAAGTAACGTTGGAGATAGAAAAAGGTACTAAGGCAAAGGTCAACCCTTTTTTAGTGTGAAATTATATCAGTAATTTCGGTTCGTATTTTGTAATGATGATAACCTGAATCAGTATCTAATTGTTCCGCATCACTGCCATTTTTGAATATTTGATCTATAGAACGCAAATGACTACTTATTTGAACCCTAATTCAATAGGGTAGTAGGAACTGAAGTCCAAGAAGGAATCTCCTTGATTTTCATATAAATCTGACCTTACAGCTTTCTTTCTCTGCTCTCCCCACACCCAACCATGAAATGAAGTATTAGTTGGGTGGCTAGTTTTTAATGTTCTTTAGCTAAGTTTGAGCAATGGTCAATGTAATGAAGTAAAGCTACAGTCAAGGAAAGAACTACTCGGACGGTGGGAAGAGCTTTCCCTCCTCCACCCCCAAAATTTTGGGGTTCAATTACTTCTTTGGTCCCTGGTAATTTTGAAATTAAACAAATTAAGCTTCCCCGGAGTCTTTGAGTTCAATTACTTCTTAGGTTCCTTGTAGCTTTGAAGCTAAATAAATTAAGCCTTGACCTCATTTTTCTGTTTAAATATTTGTTAGGTCCTTGATAATCTCGAAATAAGACAAATTAAGCCTTGCTGCCTTGGTCTTCCATTTTATTGGTTTAAATAATTTGGTCCTCTTCAACTTCAAATTCAGGCAAATTAGACTCTAAACCCTGATTTTTGGAATTTAAATTGATGGCTTAACAATTAGACTTTGATGCCCCCATTTTATTACTATTTATCTTTGCCCCTTCCCAGGAAAATGGTTTCATCTTGGTTTCGTCTCCGATTACAATTCTGTAATAAATGGAATCAATGAGAGAGGGAGATGTATTTGTTGTTTGTGTTATGCTTTTTTTTGTTTTCAGCATGGGTTTGGCAGGGGTAGGTTGTCCCACAAATGTCGAGTCTCTGTAAATTGAAACATAAATGCAACTTTTCACAGTGTTGCTGTGGCCTGTGAGTATGGTCCAATAAAGGAAGTGGATGAAGAGAAGCTAATAACATCTAAA
Source organism: Abelmoschus esculentus (assembly GCA_035048815.1). Classification (NCBI taxonomy): domain Eukaryota; kingdom Viridiplantae; phylum Streptophyta; class Magnoliopsida; order Malvales; family Malvaceae; genus Abelmoschus; species Abelmoschus esculentus. The sequence goes on along the minus strand of JAUCBN010000007.1, from coordinate 9,318,839 downwards.
ACCATAGACTAATATGTTATGATTTAGATGGATCACTTAAATCATGAACTCTCTGTTTCCAGGTAGACAAGAAGCTAATAACATCTAAAACCATAGACTAATATGTTATGATTTAGATGGATCACTTAAATCATGAACTCTCTGTTTCCAGGTAGACATGGTTATAGTACCAGCCACAACCGGACAGATGGGTGTTCTTCCAGGACGTGTCGCAACAATTGCAGAACTGAAACCCGGTGTGCTATCTGTGCTTGAAGGAAACGAAACTACAAAGTATTTCATCAGCAGCGGTTTCGTTTTCATCCATGCCAACTCATTTGCAGATATAATTGCAGTCGAGGCCATCCCACTCGACCAAATCGATACCAACCTTGTTCAGAAAGGTCTTGCCGAGTTCACCCAGAAGCTGAGCTCAGCCACCACTGATTTGGAGAAAGCTGAAGCACAAATCGGAATCGACATTCATAGTGCACTCAGCTCAGCTCTCACAGGCTAAAAGTGCCAGTCACCATTATGTTCATTGGTTAGTCTCTTCCTTTAGATCTTTTTAATGGATGCTGATGTTATTCTGAATCTATATACAGTTCAATTTATTCCTCTGTTGAAATCTGAACCAATATCCAAAGATAACTGAAGATTTAGTAATAATATAAGATTGTAGGTGGTGGTGGATTATTGTGACATGCTGCTTCTTGTAGTCCACATATCCCACGTCAGTTAACATAAGATATGTAAAGCTTGGAGCTTGAAAACGTACTGACTTTTATATTTCATAATCTATATGTATCATCGTCACTCCAGCAACCAGGACAGAAACGTATTTTATTGTATTTTATTTCTAATCTATGATTAAACAAACTCCTCTGCTTGCTTTGCATCTAGTCATACTGAGTAGTTATTTTATTGTGTTGTAGCACTGGGTTTTATTCTTTATTGAAAGAATACTTGGTGACATAATTATTAATTCTTTAGATATATTGTTAGTTTGATATATTTTTTTAAAAGTGTAGTAGGAAAATATTCTTGAAAAATAATTTAAAAAGTACTTTTAGGTTGTTTATTTTTTTGATAAATGAAATTTTATCCATTCAAATAATTTATAAAAATCAATAAGATCAAGTATCAACAATAGTTTGCTCGTAATGAAGAGACTATACAAAAGAAGAAATTAACAAATTTTTCACTCATCTGTTATACGTCTATCTATTGTATATTTAGAGTCTAGCATTCTTAATCTGATTTTATTCTTAACAATGATGAATATATCAACAATTAATCGTGGTCGATGTTCATGAAATCGATTATTTCTTTCATGCCAGATGTGATAGTTGAAATTACTCCATACAAGTCTCACGATTACAGCTTTTTTGGATCTTTCTTTTTTTAACTACATAGTCAACAACCATAGCTGCTTTGAGAAAGTACAATTTCCAAACAAATGCTCCCAAGATTCTTGTTCTTTTCTACGTAACAAACATAGAGGATTAACTTGACACCCCCATTTCAACATTCTATCTTTTGTCGGTAGCCTATCTAGAATAAGAAGCCATGAGTTAAAAGACACCCCAAAAAATTCGAGACTATATAACTTTTTTTATGTCGAAGCATAATAATTTTAGGATAATCCTTCACCTCTAATCAAATTGCCTTTTAATCTTAATAATTTTTTTTATGCCCAATTTTAAGAATTTTTAAGCTGAGCAGACAAATAAAGTCACCTTTCAAATACTCGAAATTGCGTCACATCTGAGGAACACTTTTTTTTTTTTCTTTCTTTCTGTGGGCGTATGTCCGTTTGTAATTAAGTTATGATTTTACTTTAAAATTCAAGTTGAATGGATATATATTCAAAAAAAATTCTGTAATTATATCCATAGATACTCTATTATTGAACTGTTCTTTTATAGTTATGCAATACATTAAAGTGGAAATGATAGAAAAGCCACACATAGTTTTGTTTGAGAGTAATACAAACCGACATACGCCCACAGAAACAAAAAAGATGTTCCTCAGATGTGACACAATTTCAAGTTCAAAAATCCAGCCAGATTAGGTTAAATTGATATTAAAAATATAAATTAAATATTAGAAATTAAAATAATAATTTATTTGTTAATATTCTAATAATTATCTGATCTCTTAATCCGATCTGGCCATTTGATTTGAAAGTTGTATGTTTTTTTCCCAAGCCCTTATCCATTTTTTAAAAACCACTGGTTGTGTAAATTTTGTTTATCCCGGAAGTTTGAAGTGTGGGTAAACGACGTCATAACATCTGGGCCCACTTGAGTCGAATCGTATAAAAACTCGGCACTCAGTTGTAAACACCACAGAGACCGGCAGAGATCCAACAATAGTGGGAACAACCACGTGCTACCGGTCCACAACAGCAATAATGGAGTCCATTCAACTCAGTGATCCAGAACGATCTACAATAACTCGGTATCGTTTTCCTCTGTAGCTGACACGTAGAAAGGGAAGAACAGAAACAATGCTATGGGGGATGCGCTGGCAGTCCCGTTGGGCCGCACGTACCAGGGGGAAATGAAAAAGGTATTCCTATGGAATTTGGATGGGTTGGGTGGGTCCCGGAAGACAAGGACAACAGGATGAGGTGTCCTTTTTCTAATATTATTTATGTTTACGCACATAAATACATTATTTATAAATGAACACTCATAATTTTGGTATGGAAAATTCTATTTAAAACTATATATTTTAAAAGTTTTTATACCAGTCGATTGAATTTATCTAAAAATGCTTAAATTATAGAATAATTTTGTTTGTGTTAAAAAACGTAAAAAATATTTTAAAAAACGTAAATAATATTACAGAAATATGATAATTTGGCAAAGTGATAAAGCCAGCGGAGTGATGAGTCAGGTGGGACCCGATTCCCAATGGTTTTTTGTCGGGATGTGTTCCACTGAGGTGGGAGGTCCCTACGTCTACTCAGCTCCAAGTATTTTTTTCCTTTTCCTGGTCGTGGACCCTACGGAATTCTCAATCCATATATTGGGGAAATTCGTAATAAAAATAATTATAACGAGCCAAAAAATAAAACAAGTGGTCTTTAAGATTCTGAACAATTCAGGGACCTCCCACATAATTTTCCCTTTTCTGCCACAATCTCGTAGATTGTAACACGTGTTTTCCCAAGACACATTGAAACGTCAAATATCCAATAAACTTAACCACTAAGCAACACAATTACTAATTAATTACAAAAATTAATGTAATGAAGAATCTCTGAGTGACTCGAAAACACAAAACAATATCTCCTTGGGAACGTAATCATCATTTAATTAATTAAACTCTAAACTCTGATTAAACAAATCTGCTAACGTAACACTTGTTAGATTTATAATCCAACGGCTGAAAAGAACTCAATCATGTACCATAAAACCCCAACATTATTGGACTGACCGATCTTATAAAATAAGATAAAGAAAGGGAATTATTCGATTCTCGTTAAAACCGCAACTTCAATTAAAAAATAAATATAATTAGTTTTGGCAGAAAGTATAAGATACAGCGTATCGATTATCAGCCATTTTATAATCCTGCTTTTTGATCCGCCCTCGGATTTGCAAAGCGGATCTTAAAACCACTTACCCTCGGATTTGGTAAAAGTACAATACAGGTCCCTGTAAATTTATACTTTTATATTTGTATTTTTGAAATCAGTAAATCCGCCATTTATATCGGATTTCGTACCGTAATTGATTAGAAAAAATAGTGGTCAAAATATAAATTGTGACATCGTACGAGGAGTTGTACAGTACTTGTACCTACTAGTTTTCACTCTTACAATATACAGGGCTTCACCTGATTGCATCAAGTGAAAGCTTTATTATTATTATTATTTTAAAAAAGCTCTAAATTGTAAGCACCATTTGCATTATAAATACTTCCAAGCTTTAATCCTCTCTCTCCCCCCTTCAAAAACAAACAACTCTCTCCCTTCTGGCCTTCGTCTTCTTCAAATCTCTTTATCTTTTATATTTAAACAGTTGAAATCATGTCGGCTTACTATTACTCCGGTTGCCCAGATAACTACGAGGCCCATTACCTCGATTCATGCTCCGTTTGCGGCAAATCGCTTCGTAATTCCGATATCTTCATGTACAGGTTTGTTGTTTCTTCGTTTACCAGTTTCGATTTCAATCTTTTGATTTGTTGTGATTAAATCGTGAAAGATTTCGCTTCTTTTCTTGCAGAGGGAACACTCCGTTTTGCAGCAAAGAGTGTAGACAGGAGCAGATGGAACTGGATGAGGCTAGGGAAAACAAGTTTAAATCTAGTAGATCTGTAAGGAAATCGGATCCCAAGAGCTCCGCGACCAACAAAACTGTACGGGCGGGGATCGTTACGGTGTCGTAATGGTAGTGAAGTGATTTGGTAGAATCAATTTTGTGGTGGATTAAGTACTAGAAAACGGAAAAGGAGATGATCGTAAAGAACATGAAACTTCGATTTCGTTTTTTGTTAATTATTCTTCTTTTTCTGGGATTTGGTGGTTGAGAAGAGTGGATGTTCATAAGGAAAGAGGTGACATTGGATTGTGCAGGTTTTCATCAATGACAAATCTTAAAAAAAATTACTATATATAAGTTTCCGGTATTCATTCGATTCACTGTTTGATTAATTTAAAATTTGTATATTTAATTTAAATTCAAATAATGCATAATACCTCAAACAAACGAGTTAAAAAATCATTTGATTTTGATGACTAAATTTTTTATTTGTAATTTTCTATATATAAAATACTTTAAATGATTTCTTACATGGATCAATTCTGTTGGTATTCTGTATCTGCCATGTAAGTGAATTTTTGGTTTTAGTCCTTTTAATTGTATTGAAATTTTGATTTAATCCTTTTTGATTAATTTGCTATGATTTAATTTGTTTTATTTTTATGTTATTCACGGATTTTTAACGTTGATATAAAAAGTCTGATCCCGTTTTAATAGCAAAATTTACACTAATTATCTCAATTTGCATATTCTAAAGGACTAAAAAGGTAAATGGAAACAAGGAAAAGACGAAAACAGCAAATTAATTGTATTTTAGTAAATGCAATGAATGTGGACAGGAATGAACAGCGTATTCATTATTAAAAAATAATGTCACCAATTTTCTCTATATTCAGAAAAATTATATTATGGGTCAGTCTTATTTATGGGACCGATCAATGATAACTATTTATTTCATCAATTTTTTTATGTCATATTTTCTTTTCTAGGTGAATCTTCACTTTAAAAATTAAAAAATAATGAGACGGATGATTATCATTGATCGGTCCCATAAATAACATAGTAAAACTGACCCATGATATAATTTCTCCTAAATTCGGGACCAGACTTAAAACTAACTAACAACAACAAAAACTTATACGTTGTCCGTTTGAATACTCTCTCGCGCGCGCGTACGTTCCACTTGTGTCTTGTCGGATTGAGTCATCTATTTTTACTTTTAAGATTAGTTTAATATTATTTTAAAAATGATATTGAAAAATATTTTTAAATATAATTTTAAGAACTTGTGTTAAAGTTACTAACGATAAATCATTTTTTATATTATGACTAAAATTTAAGGAGTTTGTTTTTATGTTTGTATGAAATGTTGAAATAGTAAAAAATAATAAGATTTAATTATAATATCTGTTTTGGTAATATAATTATATATTTAATAAATTAAATTAAATTATTAAATTGATCGAATCAAAAATAAAAACTTTACAACATTAATATTAGTCTCACGAACAGAGCAATCAGTAAAGGGATGCGTAGAGTAGTATCTCTGGGCTAAGAGAAGCCTATAACTGGTTGAGGCCTATGTCTTACAGCTGATCTTACTCTTATTATCAACGAAGATGGTTTCTTTGGGCGGATTTTAAATATCGTTTCATTTTTACATAAAGTGAAAAGGAAATAAATAGTTTAGTTAATTAATCAATTTTTTTTTTGAATTAAGATGTTATTAAATTAAATAATTGATCAAAAGTTATTGATTATTTATGAATTTACTTTTACATTAAAATGAATGTAAGAATTATTATAATCAACGTTTTGATTTTTAATTTGAAAATAAAAAAAAATATGAAAAAATAAAAATTATTTATCATGACAAAAGCTAATTAGTACGACCCCCCCTCCTATAAATTGTTTATCATGAATCACATGGGCGACAGGAAACATTACCGAGAAAGAGAGACTTTACTAATCTAACCATGAGTAGTGAAGATTAGAATCACAGACACTACAAATTCTCCTACAACTAGAGTGCAGTGTTAGAAGAATCAAATGCTAGACTGAGTCATGAAACAAAAACATCAACAAAGAGGAACATAATAACTCAACTCGGAGTATACTATAAACTCTAGACATCCGATCATTTCATCAACACTCTGGTCAGGGAATTCGTTTGATCTTCTTCTTCCTCTCAGAAAACGCCTTGGAAAAAGTCTCAAGAATCCTCTGCTGCGACTCCAATATCATCTCGGTTCTCTTCAGTTCCATCTCCATTCTCATAGTCTCTAGCTCCCTAGCCAGATCCATCTTCATATGCTCCATCTTTACGAACCCATCACCCAGGACCTTTATCGCAGAAACCATCTCCGCCACACCCTCTCTCTCCCTCTTCCCCGATGCAGTTTTCCCATGTGTCTCCTCAAACCCTTTCAAAACTCTAGTACCATAAGCCGACCCGGGTGCCGATCCACAAAAATTATCCTTGCTATGGTGAGGAATGGCGTTGGAATTGGGATGTGCACCATATAATCTTGGACCTGGTTGAGCTATACTAACTCCACTGGGGATTTTAATCCGAAACCCCCCACTACCGCCAACACTTACACCATTGTTTCCGATGCCATTTCTATACAGTTTCTGTGCACTTTTAGTATTAGCGCCGCCGTTTTTGTACCCGTAGTCGTAAAACTCTTGATCTTGGTCATCCTCGTCGTCTTCATTGTTCTCATCATCCGGACTATCCGATTTGTAATCGGGTTTCACATTAGGCCCTTTCTCCATAGCGTCCATCCGCTTAAAATGAACCCAAGAGGAAACAAATCTCGAAACGGGCATCGATCTAGCCCGCTGGATCTCTGTCCTATACCGCTTCCGGAGCTTCTCCATCTTATGACGACACTGCACGGCCGTTTTGGGAGGCGTCGCCATGGGACAACGTTGACCCACCGCGTCCGCCACTTCTTGCCAATGGGTCGCCTTTAGATTCCCTCGACGAAGATTGTACCACTTGTCGCGGTAGGCATCGATTAAGGCAACGGTCTCGTCATGAGACCAACAAGGCGGCGGGAGCCGCCTCGGGTTAGGCGTGACGGCAGGTGTTCCCGATGGTAGAATTGTGGATAAAGGCGTCGCCGGGAGGGCGAGCAGGTGTTCCGTAGGAGGTGGCGTTGGGTCATGTTCGGATGGGTTCGACATGTGAGGTCAGAGACAGAGAGATGATGGGCGGTGGAGAATTGGTGGTGGGAGGAGAGAAAGAGGAGTGGAGACCATACTTGTCATTTGATATGGACGGGGTTGTTGTAGGGGTGGGTGTGCGGCTGGTTCTGAGATCTAGGTGGATGAGGCCACCGCTTAGGTGTACGTGAGGTGGGGTTGGGGCTAACGTGCACCGAGGGGGGGGTGATGGGTAAGTTGCGCCTCAACCTATACCACAAAAGAAAAAGTCTCCCGTTTTTAATGGGCATTGGTTTAGAAGCAACTAACCACAGTGGTCATGCTTTTTGCGAGCATTGGTGGTTACCCCACCGCATAGGGTGCGGCTTGCCTGGGCGGTGGAACGGTTGACAGGGCACTATGCGCTCAAGCAAGTCGCTCATAAATCATGCTAATCCCTATAATTTTCGCCCTTCATTTTTTATAATATAAAATTTTCCTATTATTATTGAATATAAAAATAATTTAAAATAAAAATTTACGAATGTTGTATAATACAAAACGGTTATTGTGGATGTGATTTATTTTCTTAAATAATAGGTGTTGTTTGGTATCACGAAAATCTTTAAAACTGTTATAATGACTGTTATATTGATGTTGTAATTTAAGACTATGAGATGAACAAATTGCATAGCTCACAAACTTGAGAAAGAAAAATAAATCAATCAATTTTAACGTTTTAAAAGAAGCCAATACAAAGAAGAAAAACGAGATTACATCATACAAGTCCTTGGCTTGTTTTCTACAAAAAAATTGGTCAGCCTTTAAACTGCACTTGGTCCCAACCTGACCAAAATCAGGCCTGCAATGTTCAATGACTTGCCTTATAGGCCGTTTAAATCCTTAATTCATAGTGTTCCGTAAGTGATTCTTCATCACAAGAGTCGGAGACATATATGAGTTTCACTTGTTATTGGAGGTCCAACGGAAGTTCCGTTTTTGCTGCAAGGGAGCTGAATGAAAATGATTTCAGCTTTCAGCCCCATGCATGTTGCCTCATCACGGCGGGTCGATGTTGCTATGGAACTGGTCCATGCTTGACCCAGTCTCTTAAACAAGTGACTGCTCGCATTGCCCTGAATAATCTACCAGATGCAATTTAGTATGATAAAAACAACCTACAGATTCTTTAACATCAAACATCGAGACAGAATTTAACAATCAAACCATGCCTAAGTGAAGATTAGAATCACAGACTACATATTCTCCTACGACTAGATTGCAAAGATAGAAGAATCAAAAGCTAAAATTAGTTCACAAACAAAGCCAGCAACAAAGAGAAACATAAGAACTCAACTCAACTCGGTACTATTTCATCAAGACTCTGGTGAGGGAATTCTTTTGATCTTCTTCCTCCTCACAGAAACTGCCTTCGAAAAAGCCTCCAGAATCCTCTGCTGAGAATCCAATATCATCTCGGTTCTCTTCATTTCCATCTCCATTCTCATAGTCTCTAGCTCCCTAGCCATATCCATCTTCATCTGCTCCATTCTTACAAACCCGTCACCCAGTACCTTTATAGCAGAAACCATCTCCGACACTGCATCTCTCTCCCTCTTCTCCGATCCAGCTGCTGCTGTTTTCCCCTGTGTCTCCTCAAACCCTTTCGGTACCCTATTCCCATAAGCAGACCCGGATGCCGACCCACCGAAATTATCCTTGCTATGGTGAGAACTGGCGTTAGAATTGGGAATTGCACCATATAATCTTGGCCCTGGTTGAGCTATACTAACTCCACTGGGGATTTTAATCCGAAACCCTCCACTGCTTCCAACACTTCCACCAGTGTTTCCGATCCCGTTTCTATACAATTTCTGTACACTTTTCGTATTAGCGCCTCCATTTTTGTACCCATAGTCGTAAAGCTCTCGATCTTGGTCATCCTCGTCGTCTTCATCATCGTTCTCGTCATCCGGGCTATCCGAATTGTAATCGGATTTCATATTAGGCCCTTTTTCCATAGCGTCCATCCGCTTAAAATGGACCCAAGAAGAAATAAATCTGGATACGGGCATCGATCTAGCCCGCTGGATCTCTGTCCGGTACCGCTTCCGGAGCTTCTCCATCTTATGACGGCACTGCACAGCCGTTTTGGGAGGCGTCGCCATGGGACAACGTTGACCCACCGCATCCGCCACTTCTTGCCAATGGGTCGCCTTTAGATTCCCTCGACGAAGCGTGTACCACTTGTCGCGGTAGGCATCGATTAAGGCAACAGTCTCGTCATGAGACCAACAAGGCGGCGGGAGCCGCCTCGGGTTAAGCGTGACTGCAGGAGTCCCCGATGGTAGAATTTTGGATAAAGGCGGCGCCGGGAGGGCGAGAAAGTTTTCCGTCGGAGGAGGCGGAGATTCGTTCGGCGGTGGGTCATGCTCGGATGGGTTCGACATGTGAGTTCAGAAAGATGAGGTTAAAAAAAATGGGAGGCGGTGTAGGCGTATGATAGCAAAGCCAGCTGTGGGAGGAGATAACAATACTAGAAATATGTGTGGAGGTGAAAATAGGGTTCGAGGCCATATTGATATGGACAGGGATGTTTTAAGGGTGGTGTGCGGCTGATTTTGAGATCTAGGTGGATGAGACCACCGCTTAGTTGCGCGTGAGGTGGGGTTGGGGCTAACGTGCGCGGCGGGGAAGGGGGTGTTGGATAAATTTCTCCCTGTTTTTTCTCTTCTGATTTGAATGGTATTGGTTTAGAAACCAACCCCAATTCTCAGCATAGGGCGCGGCTTGGTTAGCGCCTCGCGGTGGGGTGTTAAAGTGGGAATTCGGAATGTGTTGGGTTAAATAATGGTTTACTTATTTTTTTATAATCATTTATATTTAATTTATTAATTAATAAAAAATATTTTAAATAAAATTTAAATCTTAGTATAAGCATGCCGCAAAGAAGAAACTCCCATTTTCTGTAGATACACAAACAGTTTGAGACCCAAAAATAAAAGAGAGAGAAGCTGTGGAAGGGGTAGTGCATAAGTGATGCATCCAAACAAAAGTAATGTTTAAACAAAGTGGAAATCCCAGCCAACTCTTACACAGGCACAGCAAGTTGTTCCTTGGGATGAGAGGTGGCGGAGTCATCATCGGTGGAACACAAATGGAGTTTCAACGTCGACGATCTTGAAAATCTAAGGATCATGGAGGATACTGCGGCGGTTGGCAGAGGCGGCGGAGGGTGCAACGACACCATCATCTCTCTTTGAAGGTAGGAGTAGTAGGTGTGAAAAGTTTTGGGGTTCACGTTCAAGTGGAAACCTAAGCCGAATAGGAAATCCAATTCCAGGAAGTTCATTTCTAATGTGCTGATACCTCCTACTTTCGCATAGAAAGCATTGTTGTAATACCTGAAAATGAGGTTGAGAAAGAAAAAAAAAATTCAAAAATTTTAAGTTTAACATTATTTTTTTAAAAAATCTTGAGGGACTAAATTAAAATTTTAATTTTTTTAAGGAAAAAAATTGATATATTTACAAAATTTAAGTTGGATTAATCCATAGATAAATTGGAAATCGATGGTTAAACCTCTGATCCCAAAATATTTATAATTTGATTTAAGTAAAGTTGAGAAACTTACCTATCCTCCATGAACTTGGCAGCAACCATGACACTCGTGATGAGCAACCGATGAACGTTGAAGGAATTGATTGGCAACGACGGTTGCTTTTGAGTAAACCGATCGAGGTAAACATACGCGACGATGAAGCAACAGGGGCTGCAATTTGCGTACTTGTAAATCCTGTGGAGGTAGCTCTGGATCGAGATGGTTGGCCGCGTCAGGCCGTGAAAGACCGACATCTTCTGGGGATGGAACCCGGTGCTTACGTCGTTGGATTCGGCCACCTTTTGGATAAGAGAAGACAAGAAAGTTATAAGATTTTGCATCACATTTGGATTCTCCAGCTCTGCCATGGATGATAATGTTTCTGGAACAGAGCAATTGATTTGGGTTGCTTCCTTTCTCTCCATGGGGTACGTATTTATAAAACGAGTTTGTAAAGGTGGTCGTTAAAGGGGATGTCTTTTATCTACTATCTTTAGAACCGGATGAGACATTCGATTCCTTAAGTAAAGTTAAAAGTTTAAATCTTAATACTGTAAATAACAAAATTTAAATTAAAAGAATCATTTTATAAAATCCAATCCTTAAACATAACGAGTCATGTATTGACTGAGGTTGTTTCTCCGATTAAATATTACGTGTAACGTGATTATTAAATATATAATCTTTAAAAAAATGTCAAAAAGGTGGTTCATTCGTGGTATTAAAGTCGCATTCTTGAGAAAAAGATTGAAACTTTCCGTGATTAAACCTGGATGCCAACGTTGTTGTGCTCATGGCATGCAACACCCATCATGTGATCACATGTGGGAAAATGTGATTCTAATGTCGCGGGTCCTGCTTTAACGAAAGATCCTACCACTTTCACCATATGTTGTAAATCTAAACAAAACAAATTGGATTTGTCATGTTTTTTTTTCCTGACATAGGTACCATGTATTTGGTCTATTGGTCTATTATTTATATAAATATATATATGAGGGATCTTACAAATACATGGGGTTTGTCCAAAAAAACTCAACAACAAACAATCACTTCGAACATGATCAAGGAGTACCATGATTTTGCTTAATTTGTCTGCTTGTGTCTGGATTCACGGGATTGCCAATTTTTTGACTTCCTGATAGATCATCTTGTGGATGACGACGACGACGAAGATAAACACCTGTTGAGCGTATTCCCCCGGCACAAATGCATAGAGAAATAGCTACAAGTTCATCGTCATCGGCCCTCGCCAACATCAAGGGATATGCTAGCTCGTGACTTCCATGAACAAACAGAGAAACTTTCCCGGCACCTATGATTTAAATAACGGTTATCACGCACCGCCCTGCAGTTGGTTGAGAAGCACCTCTGAATCATCATCCGCATCGCCAGAACTATTACGGTTATTTAGGTCTTCAACAGCACCTTCGGATAATCCAATTTGTGATGCATAAGTTAGACTTTTTAGATATCCTGCTTGGCCTATCAATCCCACCAGAACATCCCTACTTTCTTTGTCTGCTTTTTCCTCACAGAGATTAAAGAAGGCGGAAACATTTGCGGGCTTTAACCTCCAACTTCTCGAGCCTTGGGTTACAAACGCTTCCTTCAGGCAAGATAGAGCCTCATTGATTCTCCCCATTCCAATATGCCCTTCAGCAAGAGTCTCCCATGAGCTTGAATTAGGCTTTCCTCCCGCATCAGCTATGTGAATGAAAAAGCTCTCAGCTTTATCCATGTTTCCTTCTTTGACATACCACCCCAAGAGAAGATTTGCTATTCTAGTGTCGTAAGATGTTTTAACTGATAACCACTCTTCATAAATCTTTTCTGCCCCTTCGATATCATTGACTCGGACCAAAGATGAGACCATGACATGATAACCCAAATTCGGAATACTGGAAAATATAGATTTGTAAACCTTCCATACCCGATAAACCTCCTCTTTATTACCAACATTACCATAAAGAGTAATAAGATAATGATAGGGTATACGATCCCGACCAGTGATCCTACTCTCTACATTTCTCAAGCATTCTTCGGCTTTTTCAGGCAGTCCCATCTTGATATACATATTTGCCATAGTGCTAAATGTAGTCCAGTTCGGATTGACACTTTGATCTTCTTTCATCTGTTCATATACTTGTTCCATCCTTTCCACAGATCCTTGAGACGTACAAGATGACAACCAGATGTTGTAAGAATATATATCTAAACTTACGTTTTTTCCCAACATTTCTGAAATCATGGACTCAACTTTATCGTACTCCTTAAGGTTCATATATAGAGTCATCATCACATTATACGGAAGTGGATGCAAGGCATAACCTTTATTCCTCATATCGTCAATTATAGACTCCGCCTTTTCTTGCATTCTCGCCTGCACATAGGCATTCAGAAGGGCTCCATAGATCCTTTTGTCCTTCAAAGTATCGGGGAGTTGAAGGAAGTAATCTTCGGCCCTTGAAACTCCATGCACCTTAGAAACAAGGTCCAATTGAATCGCGGCATCACTAGCAGAAAATTTAAACCTCTCTCCTCTGTTGTTCATCCACTCATAAACCTGTACAATGTCGGAAAATTAGACAAATTTTCAAGCTCATCAACCATACCGATCAACAACAACAACGACTAAGCATTTCCCAACCAAGTAGGCTCTGCTAAATGTATAACAACACACCCAACATATGCAAATATATACATGAGACAACCAATAAAGTAACCAACTATTACAAAGAATAACACATAAAAAATGTAAATTTAAAAGCACCAAAATTTGGGGAAGAACTCGACTGCCCAGTAATTGATTGAATCTACAAAAGATAGCAAAGAAACCCAGAAATCGGGAACACTAACCTCAAGGGCTTGCTTGTAACGCCTATACTTCCTTAAACCTCTGACGACCCTACAAAGCTCCCACTTGGTGAGCTTCCTGCCGCCTTCTTCCCAGTCATTCAACACAGATTCGGAACCCAATTCAGGGTTTTCAATGAGAGATATTTTCTTGTACAAAGCGTTCCATTTGAACAAGGGTCTTCTATCGAAGTCTACGGTTCCAAAGCTATGGACTTTCGAGATGGAACAAGTGATAGAGAGGTTCTGGAAAGTTCGGGTTTTCGAAAGAACGAAACCGGGAATTTGGCACTGCAGCTTCCAGGAGTAAGAAGAGGCTGACAAGAGCGAAACGCGGTGGATGTACAACGATGAAGGCGTGAGGAGCATATCTCTCTTTGTTTGGCCAAGGGTTTAAGGGATTAAGCAGAAAAGAGAAAGCTTCTGCCTTGAAGATAGAGTTCGAATGAAAGTCTCTATGCCCCTTTTACACGGACCTGTTTATACGGCCGGCCCAATATATTGGTCTTGAACAGAAAAATATTTAGAATCTGGCTCGTCTGATCCGACTCGAATAATAAAATATTTTTAATTTTATTTTTATAAAATATATTTTTTAAAATGTTATACATATATGGACAGTGAAATAGAATACTTCAGATTTTTTTATATAAAAAAACAGATTACTTCGAATTTTGATCACTATAAATTCACGTTGTTAACATTTTTCGATTAAATGCAATTTTTAAGTTCAAATTATTCAAATCAAATTTTCAAATTCGGGACAGAATTAATAATAATAATAATAATAATAATATACATCATTGATGAAAATTTTAAAAATTTCTACAATGTTTCTCTCACACAAAAGAAGATCAACTTAAAAATTTTAAAAATATATTACTGTTAAAATTCGAATTACAAATTTAACTGTATAAACAAACCGAATTAAACCATAATAGCAAGTTAAAAGTAGTGTTATTACTATTTCGATACAAGTATCAACCGATAAACGACAGAAATCTTATTTAAAAGGACGTGAAACCCTCGTGCTCCAATGAATTCGAGTCATCGGAGGGAGAATGGTTGTGCCGGCCTTCATAAGTTGTGATCACCATTCGACAATCCTCAGACAATCGTTCAACCCTCTTCTTCACTCTGCAATTGTTGTGCGTACAACGATAATAACTTCTGTTGATTCCAAAACAAAGCCTAATTAGATGTACGAAAGTTTTTTTTTTATCTATAATCACCGATATATAACTTATTAATTAAGAATTTATCTTTATTTGTTTCACCGATGATGCACGAGACTCGTGCACTGACAATGCATAACATCAGATTAATTTGTGTTGAGATCGAACCGTATTAAATATTATATGTAAATCTAAACATGCAAATAATGCAGCTATAATGAAGAAAAATCAATTGATAATGCACAACTGAAGCATTATCCTTCTAACATGGAAATCAAACCATGAAAGATCAGGATACCTCGGATGAAGACTGTTTTTGACAACCTTCTGCCCGTATTTCCTCCACTTATAACCATCGTCTAGCACATCCACATCGCTCCTCGTTTGGAAACAAAACCTCGGTTCTCTAAGCTTTCGCCTCGCCTTCACCTTCCCCTTCTCCGCAGCCGAGCTCCTCCACCTGCAAATCCCATAAATTTTCTCAACATTTCTGTGGTGGAAATTAGTACAAAACCGAGATATCCAAACCGTATGTTGTCATATAAAGACTTTGCCTTCTTCATGTCCACTAACAAGAAAGAGAAAGTTAGACCAATATGCATGTATGGTCTATGGACATATGCTGTCATTCCATTAGCAAGTGAAACAAGCAATAAGCTTCCTAGTCAGCACGTGTGCACTTGAGAGAGAATCTGAACCATAGAAATAAAGAAATAGAGCAAAGATATGAAGAATACCATGAATTATTCTTATTATTATGCCCATCGTTGATGCTACGGCCGCAGTTCTGGTCCTCTACAGCTTTGGGTTCCAAGTTCCCTACCTAAATTACACAAGAAAGTCACAAAAGAACCAGAAAAAGTATACAAAAATCCCATATATATGTATGTACCTGTACCTGGTTGATATGACCGGTAAAGGCCACGGTGGTAAGAGGCTGAGAAGGTTGCGCTGGGGCCAATAAACTCATCATCTGGTTTTCTTCATATTGTGGAAACCCCATTTCGTGGATGGTCTGTGGAGTCGAGAATGAAATCTGTATCTCATAATTTGAGACTCCTCTTCCTCCTTCCATTATTTATTCCAAAAGCTAAAGACAGACAACAGTTCTGCAAGTTTTGGAATTTGTGTAGCTGCTCGGTTAGGGTTCTGTTGGCTCAGACAGTATATAGAGCGGTCTTGGACTTGTGTTCCACACATCACACGAGAGTCGCACAGTCTTGGGTCAACTAGTAAAGGCTAGATGGAATTGAGCTGCTCGGAAATATTCCAATCCCATCTTGGACAAGAGAATAGTTGGTGTTTAGAAAATTCTTCTCATCCATGTGTAAGAGATTGATGTTTCAAGGGGACATATATTATTGTTGTATTGACTATCATGTTCTTGATACATATATCTTGTCTCAAGTCATGATGTTTTCTAGCCAGGGGTACATAGGTTTCATGTATGATCAACCAATTGGTATATTAATCTCAAGTCATGATGTTTTCTAGCTAGGGGTACATAGGTTTCATGTATGATCAACCAATTGGTATATTAATCTCTACCCCTAGAATTCTCTGAGTTTCAAAAAACTCGGATTTATTATGTATAAATCATGTTATGTGTTTCAGTCGTTCGATCACGAGTCTCTCAGTTGACACAATATTCAGTTGACACAATATTATATTCATGAAGTATTTATTTATTGTTTTAGTCTTGAAGATCGATTATAGACATCTAAAGAATACGATACCGATGTTGATGGTTCAAATGACTATCCGACGGAGTACAGTTTCAAAACTTCTAGTACGTTGAAGAAGAGCTGAGTGGTGAGTCTTGGAGGCAATGAGTGGTGGGTTATATCAAAGCTCCCATCCATGTCCTAATATTGCAGTTGAAAGATGGAAAAGGATAGAGCCTTTCAAATCCTGCAAAACCACATTTAAACCCTTACCTGAAAAAAACAAGACAAAATATCACTCATTCACTCTCTCCCCCAACATTGTCATGCCTATTTCTCCCCCTTTCCACTCATTTTCACATGTTTTTTTAATTTGTATAATTGTTTTCTGACCGATTCACCCAAATCGAATATTATAAAATTATATTCTAAAACGACTCTTTTAACCCAGTTTTTTAAACTATACCTCAAGTTCTAATTGATAATTAAATTGTATTAAATACAGTTTCATTTGAAAATATAAATAATCAAATACGCATATGATTCAGTTCAATATTCCTAAAACTCTTCCCTTTCTCTCTTTATTCATGCCATGAAAACATCCTCTCAACTCTCTCCACACCACCACCACCATTACCGACAACAACAATTTCTTGTCTTTCCATATTACATCACACAACTACTTTAAGAAAGCAAATTTCTAAGGTAACATTAACTAGAACATGTGAAAATCTTGTCCTAAAAGTTATAACGAACGAAATGAATGCAATTTTGACCCCGAGTAGTGCAAAGGATTTTGGTCAATTTCTCACCTTACTTGCTCTCTCCCATTGAATTATTCATGGAAGCATTCTTTCAATTTGTTTATAAGTGTTTTTAACTTGAGATTTTATCTTTCGTACTCGTAGATAGTAAATATTAAGATATCTTCTTTAGGATATGAGTTTAAATCACACAATTAATTCTTTTTTTGATAGATGCTTCTAACACCCTTTTAAGATTTTAGGAGGACGAAAGCTACAAGACGCTACAAATTACACCCTGATTAATTGTACGGGTTTTAAGACTAAAACCGAGTCCAAACCGGAAGTGTCTCGGATCGTGGTCGTGGTACAGTGGAGCTGGTGTTTTGTTGATTAAAGGAAAACAACAGTTTTCTTGCTTTTCAAGCAAAGCTTTGTGCTTTAAAAAATGGTTTATTCATGTGTCTTGCGTCTAACACTCTAAAATTATGACACATACCACAATATTAAAATACCGTATTATCAAATAAAAATAATTTAAGATTTTAATAAAAAAACAAATATAATATAAGTAATCATGTTTAAAAGGTATAAATTAATACAATGAATATACTATACTCTTCATGGAAGTAGTACCAAAAAAAAAATCTCTGAATTTTGAACACCTAAGTCTCTCTTAACCCCTTAGTCCTCGTTTTCTTTTCTCACATTTTATTTTTTTTAGTTTTTCATTTTGATCATTTTCTTTGATCGGTGGTCGACAATTAATTTTATTGTTGGTTGTCGATCACCGGATCTATTTTTTTTGTTTTATTTTAATAAAGATCTCTTTTTGCTGTCTTTGTGACACGCTTCTCTCTGTCCTTGTGACATGCTTTTATTTTTGTTTTGGGGTTTGATTCATTTGTCTTTATGACATATTGCAGCATACCCTAGCGATCGGTTGTTGTTGCACAGAAATTCAATCGATGCTAGTTTTCTGATTTATTGTTTTATCGGTGGTCACTTGGAAAAACTTACCCCCACTCGATTGATAGTTGTTTGCCGATAAAATCAGTCATGGATAGCTGTACTTTTTGTACGACAGTTTGAATTGCCTACAACTCCTTCCTTCACTATGCGTCTCGTTTGGACAGAGACAAAAAGATTCAGGAAGCTGCTGGATTTTATTGGTATCCTTATTTTCATAGAAATTTTATTTTTCTTTGTTTTTGAGTGTAAAAATTTTTAGATTTTTTAATCTAATTATTTTGTTTTTTAATTATGTTATAATTATAATTTTTTATAAATTTAATAGAAATTCAGTAGTATTTGTCAAAGAAAAATAGTACCAACCATATATTTTTTATAAAAAAAGGAAAAAGAAAAAAGTGGATACCAAGATAACCGACACCCCATAATTTATAAATCAAGATTTAAACGTGTAGTAAAAAGATAATAAATTTATTGATTATTATTTGATTTAATAAAATGAAATATTAAATATTAAATATACTAAAAAATGATAGATTTGATAGCGGAAGGTGTTGTAGACACTGAATTCCCTGCCCCAATCATTGCATATTCCATCAAATTTCTAGTCTTCCAAACTTTCATGATGCATAGACATTTGGTGGGTCCTCTTTATATCCCCTCTATGATTTGCTATGTTTTTATTCTAAAATGGTTTTTTACAGGGATTAATTTCCGTGTCCCCTACAGGTAAAACTGACTATTATCAACCACTTTGAAATACAACATGCTCCATGGATTAGATTAGATAGATAAATGATAAATGAGTAAAACAGATGGGTAAGATTAACTGTAAAATATATGAAGATTATTATTTAAAAATAATAATAAAAATAATTTTAATTATTTATCGTGTTCATTTAGTGATCTAAACAAACATATAAATTTTTTAAATTTTATACTATATAATTGAATCTTAATTCATATATATCCTAAGAAAACAATAAAACCTTTTAGTGTTTTGAGCAATAATGAGGCCCAGCAGCTAAACAGCATATCATCTTATTTTCCGGCCCAAGCCTGTTCAAACTTAGCATTTTCAACGTTACAATTTCATTCCAAAACTCTTCATAAATTATGAATATCCCTTCTAGGATGTGTATTAAAGACAATCTTTCTAAACATGTACGCTTCCTAAATTTTAGGTTTATATCTTGTGGTCATAAGACTGAAGTCATTATCAATATTTTAGGTTTCTAAACATGTACGCTTCCTAAACATTCGATTTTTAAGTGATTAATATAAATTAAATATTATTAAAATTTTAAATAATCTTTCAAAAATTTATATTTTATTCTTCGACTCTAAAATTTGACTCCATCGTTGTTCCAGCAACGACATCCGCATTCCATCCTCCATGATTAAGGCTTCCATTGTTACCTAAAAGGTGAGACATCTTTCCCCTGCACCATACCCTCTGTTTCTTTTCTCAAGCTTTTTTAGTTCAAAGTTTCTTACAGAACAGACCCCATGCCATGTGGTTCTGCTGCCTCTGTCCCTCTCTTACTATATAGATTTCACCGGTTCTTCACTATCCCTTTTCTCTCCCAATATTTGCTTCCATTTTTTTATTTAAATTGTAATATTTGATTGTTGTTGCATTTGTTTTAATTTACATTTAATCTATTTCAGTTATCACGTGAAATATAACGATTGATTCTGAATATAGTTTTTTCGAACAAAGAAGTACAATCAATTGTAAATTTTTAGTTCAACTTTTACGGATTCTTTACTTTGTGATTGTCCAACATAACACACACGTCCAAATTTGACTATTTCAATACAAACCATGAGCTTAGGTTTCTCGATTTAATCTTATCATGACAAAAATTTAAGTTTATACATCATTATCTTATGTTGTATTATAGATTGTGCATCGATCTTAGAGCAGTTCGAACGTTGATATTATAAAATTTTAATTTTTAATAATAATATTAAATATTTATATTTTAAATCAAATAATTTAATTTTTAACTCGTTAATGAATAATAAACTTCAACAATCTTTGAAATGTCGAAACCCGAAAGACTCATCTACAAGATTGGTCGTAGTGACCACGATTGTTTTGTCCACTAGCTTGTTGTCCAACCATAGGTCCTCGCCCATTATCGTGACATGCTTAGTTGGAGGTAAAGGATTGTATTACTTTTGGATAGCTTTACCTAACAATGCTCTTTGGAAAATCTTTTTGCCAAGCAAGATGACAATGCCCTTTTTCCAACTCAATCAGGCAACTTTTGCTTATAGTATACAAGGGTCTTCACAATGTCACATGAATTTCAACTTACAATTTTTTTCAATGTATTTATTAGAACGAGTTTAATGACTAATTCTTTCACATTTCGTTGACTCATGTAAAGGTAGATATTGATTACAAGTTTTAAAACTGCTTCATACTCAGAGAAAAAAACAAACCCTCAACCAGCGATTAAAGTAGAAGAAACTTCTACCATCCCACTTAAACCATGCGGTTAGCTAATATTTATATTAGTTACTCTTATGGTGCAAAAGAGAATAAATCTTTATTTATATAGAATCAGCAAAACAACCGAAACAATCGAAAGTCGATTCAAACCATAATATTTGTTTTAATTTTGATTATTTATTAGATGTTTTTTTAGATTTAATTTATGGTTTATAAATTAAAAAAATGTAATAATCTAAATTAAACAAAATTATATTCTTATTGTATTACATCCTTTAAAGATTCTAGCATAAAAAAAAGCATAGTTCATAGATTCTAGACATACTACGAATACTTCTTTTCTCACCCTAGAATTCCCTCCTCTCTTTTCCGGGTAGGATTAAAATTAAAATTATCTTTTTTTTTTTCCTTCCATATTTAAGATATTAAAGATTAATGGTGTTTTAATTTGATCTTTATTACATCTTCTATCAACTATAAAGTTTAAATATCTCTATCATGATTGTTCACCTATGCACTCCCCTTATAAATCACTTATTTTGATGTCCATTATAGAAAAGTAATGAAGCTTGATTGTTACTGGTGGATGAAAAATATGTTAGAAGAGGAGCTCTCAGATGTTGAATATTAATTCATCGTTTTAATAAAATTCTCAATCATATAGTAAATGATGAATTAGAATTAAAATATAAAATTATATTAATCAAAAATTATTTATCATCACAAGTTATGTTAAACTTATTCAAAAATTAAATTATTCAAAATCCGAAAGAGTTTAGATAAAAATATAAGTTTAATCATTTAATTCTTAATACTTATCGTATATTAGTGAATCTCAACCAATTAAATCAACTAATATTAACAAATACGATTTGAAAGGGTACAGAAAGGGTTCTTAAAAAAGCTTGCCTTTTATTTTATTTTTCTTTGAAAAGGTGCATTCATGCAAAATTGATAGCCACGTAAAGGTGCACAGTTTGTTGGGAGAGGGGGGAGAGCCATGCGTGTGGACCAGGACTATGATTTGGAGTTAAAATTAAGTTTCTTTACTCATTAAGGTTAAAAATAAGTATTAAAGATTAATTAGTCTTTTAATTATCGTTATTTGTAGACGGTAATTTATATATTTTTTAATTTTTATTTTAATTTGATATATTGATAATTTTTAATATATAATTTTTGAAATTTAAAAAATTAGAAAATGAAAATTCATTTTCAAAACTGAAAATACACAAAGAAAAAATTATTATTTTTTTAATGCATACATTTTAAATAAAGAACAATATTGCAAATTTATTTTAATATTTTTTAAATAAACAATTATATTATTTCTAAATCATTTATATTAAGCTATGTTTTCTTTCCCGTTAGGCGTTAGAGTCAATTTCTGTGTTTAAAACCACAATCCCTGACGATCATTCCAACCATCCGTTTTAAAAAGGTCAAATTCTAATTTCAGTCCTTTCTATTATATATAAATTAAAAGTATAATTCGTATCAATATGGTGGGTTAAGAAAATTGTTTTTTTAATCACATTAATTTCGTGATTATTTTTTATTATATTTACCCCTTAAATTTAATTTTTTACCTGAGTATTTTAAACGATGTAACTATCGATGTTACTTAATTGGAGCGATCAATGATATCATAAAAGGAAGGAGACAAAGTAATGCTTAGGGGACTAAATCCATAAATGGAGGATAATATAGGGACCAAAATCAAATTTAACATAGAGAAAATTATATATATATATATATATATATATATATATATATCTCCTACTCCCAGGCTCTCGCCAAAAGGGAAAGAAAAAAATAACAGATGCAAAAGAAAGAGAAAAATAAGGGGAGACGGAGCTCCGCCTCCGTGGCTTGCAATGGATTCCGTCGATTCTTAGATCTCTAAATCCTAGCGACTTATATTTTCTTTTTTTTGCATTTAAAGATTCTCTGGATTTTCTTTCTTTCTCTCAAGATTCTTTCATATTTTCCTTTTCAAGAATCTAAGGTAATTTGCTAATCGGAGCTTTACTGTTTACTTTTTCGAAACTCTTTTGGCTTTCTTTTTGTGTTTGCAGAAGCTTAATTGAGAATTGTTTCTGATGAACACGTTAACATTTCGGTTATGTTTGATTTCAGTTTCCGGCTGGTTTTGATCCGATTTCCTTCTGATTTCACCTGCATTTGACGTTCTAGTTCATCGACGTTGCTGTGCTGATTTGTTTCGGTACTGTTCGGTTGATTCTTTCACATTCTTGCATCTAGTATAAAATTCGAATGCGTTTTCTTTTACATTTAAAGATTCTTTAGAGTTTTCTCTCAAGAACGGATACCGTTGGTTTTTAGATCTTTAAACCGTGGCGCTTTTCTCTTTTTATCTCAAGATTCTTTCTGATTTTCTTTTTCAATAATATAGGCAGCCACTGATCGGAACCTCCCCGTACTTTGCTATTGGAAAGTCTTTTGGTTTATTTTTTCCGCAACTTAATTAAACATTGTTTTTGACGAAGATATTAACATTTCAGTTCTTTTTTATCCAGTTCTGTCTGGTTCGATCCGGTTTCCTTCTGATTTTACCTGCACTTCGCGTTCCAGTTCATCGCGATTGCTTAGCTGATTGTTTTGGTATTGTCTCGCTTTGATTCTCTCACATCCTTGCAATCTTAATAAAATTCGGTTGTAGTTTCAGTTTTTTTTCTTAATTGGTGTTAATTCGGTTTCTCTTTTTTCTCATTGATTACTGTTTTGAAATTGTGGAACAGCCGAGAAGTTGTTTGTTAGGGTTTACAGGAAAAAAGATAGGAATATAGGAGAGAGTGATAATATGGACGATAGAGGTGGTTCTTTTGTCGCTGTTAGGAGGATTTCTCAAGGCCTCGAGCGAGGCAACACATGTCATTCTACATCCGGTAACAAACGTCTTAGTTCCTTTGATCGTTTTTTATTTTCCGCGTGTCAATTTAATTTTTCTTTTTCTTTTCCTTTTTTGCTCTATGAAAATATTTTCATGTACCTTCCACACTGAACAAGTCTCACCGGTCTGCTCTCTCTGAAGTTAGAAGACGTCCTTTGTTTTTAAAATATTTTTTCCTTTCCAGGCGAATGAGCTTTGACTGTTGCCGGAAACCTTTCCTAACTTTGTGTGCTGATGCTCAAATTTCTTTTGCTGCGTTTGTTGGTTAATATAACGATTTTTTTCTGAGATTTACTTTGATTTTTTGGATTTTTGTAAAGGATTTTTTTTTTTTAAAATTTTGATTCTGATGATGAATCAATCTTTCGATTTTTCCTTTTTATGTTTATTCTTTATTACTGTTTTTTCAGTATAGGTTGCCAATTTGAGGTAATTTATCCAATTTTTATAGTAAGAGCTTATAGGCAAACCTAGATTAGCGGCATAATTGCATGACTTAATGTTATTCCGTTTAAACTTTTAGCGTGAAATTGAAAATAAATAAATGAAAAGAGAACTCTTAGTGTTTTATTCTATTTAGGGTCTAAGATCTACGGGATCTAACTTAATTTTCACTCTTTCATTTGTACGCTTCAAGGCTGCCAAATTCATTAGTACATTGTATACTGTCTACTTTTTGTTTATTGTTCAAAACTTGCTTAGTATTTCAGTTTGTAGGACACAAATCTGTCACTCTTGTTTAATGACTTTGGGGTACCATGCTTTCACTGTTCTAATATTGATTGGAGATAGTCGACTAGCATTTTTCTCCTACGTTTCTCTCTTCTGCTTTTACCTTTATTAACTGCTGTAGTGAACCATTTGAATCTGTGGTTGTCTTATGTACAATTTCTAACTATAAGGCAGTTAAAATGAAATGATTTAGGAATGCATTTTTATTAGTAGAACTTTTTATTTTGTTTCAGCTGAGGTTGTGGCAGGATCAACAGCATGGTTGGGTCGAGGTCTTTCCTGTGTATGCGCACAGAGCAGAGAGAGTGATGCTCGTCCATCATTTGATTTAACTCCTTCCCAGGTAATGTTTATGATCTGATCAACCTGTGGATCTCTCCCACTGTCAACTATGATGATTATTTACCATTTTATGTGTAACTTGTAATTTCTATCTGCTAAGAAATAGATATATGATGGTAGGATCTCTCTCATATACTTTTTGTGCTACTCGGTATTCCATTGATGATTGATCACTTTACTAATGATAGCTCTCCTGTTGTTTAATGCTGTCATCCGAACCCTAATTTTGTGTTTAACTCAACTATTTTGTAGATGTCATGTACGTACTCTTGGGATTGTTTAGAAACATTGTTGAACTATTGAAGTATGCAAAAATGGCATGCTTTTATGCTTTTACTGTTTGTGTTTATATGTTTAGTTAATTTTGTTGTATCCTTGTCCTTGTATTTGCCTATTTCTGCCAAAGCTGACGTATCTTTTCTAGCATCATGTTTATTGATTTTCTTAGAATGTTTCAAATACTCAATTATTTTAATTTGCTGGAATACAAAATAAACTTGGCATTCATGCTATCAGGAGGAATGCTTGCAGAGGTTGCAGAACCGTATAGATATTGCTTATGATAGTTCAACTCATGAGCATCAGGTGCCTGTTCCAAGTGATCTTATTTGCACCTGGGTGCAATTCTTGATTTTATAATCATCAACCTTGACTTACTAGTTTTATCCTCTAATTCATTATTGCTGTTTCTTTTTACAGGAAGCTTTAAGGGCCTTATGGAATGCTGCATTTCCTGAAGAAGAACTACGTGGCTTAATATCTGAGCAGTGGAAGGAAATGGGGTGGCAAGGGAAGGATCCATCTACAGATTTTAGGTGGTGTAGTTCCCTTGTACTTCCTTTTGCCTTTTTCGTTTGTGCATTCTTTTTCCTTGAATGACTATTTGTTTTGTAAGTACTTGATATTTGGATTTATCTCACAGGGGTGGTGGTTTTATATCATTGGAGAACCTGTTGTTCTTTGCTAGGAATTTCCCGGTATGTTCATTTAGTTATCTTATGTTGCCTGACCCACAATGCTTTCCTTAATTTTCTCCAGTATTTTGCATGCTATTTTTGTGAATGGAAAAAATTAGAAGGGGGCAGGGGTGATCTTTCAAAATCCTCCTTAACTATCTATAGTCATCATGTCTGGGAAAGCATTCCATCTGCTTCTAAACATCTCCATGCAGAAATCCTTCAAGGATCTTCTTTGGAAGCTGGAAGGTGATCGGTCTGTGTGGGAATATCCTTTTGCTGTTGCTGGTGTGAACATCACCTTTATGCTCATTCAGATGCTTGATCTTGAAGCAGGTATGTATCCTTAAAACTAGATAGATGATTTGCTTGAATCATCAAATAATACTCTCTTTTTTTCCTAAGAGATGGACGTAACGTATAATTATATTCCAGCAGCACAATCTTGTTGAATAAAAACTTACTTATCCCTGTGTAGACATGCGTCGATTTAAACAATTCTCTTGTTTTCTTTTGTGAGCGTTCTCATTGAGATTTCTATTTGATGCCTTTCATCAGTTAACAATGTACTTCAATTCTACAGTCAAACCAAGGACAATTGTAGGAGCGATTTTCTTAAAGTTCCTCTCAGGTAAATTCCAGTTTATACAAAGTTTTTGAACTTCTATTGTTTGTATCTAGTAGTATAGTCTACAATCCATAATAGTTCATATAAAACTGGCTGTCAAAAAGAACGAAAACTATGATTGTGCATTTTTTGCCTTGATAGAAAATGAATCAGCGTTTGACCTTCTCTATTGCATCACATTCATGCTAATGGACCATCAGTGGCTTGCTATGCGTGCATCTTACATGGACTTCAATGTATGTATTCTTCAACCGGAACGGCCTCTGATGTTTTATACATTACTGTTTTTTGCTGAAAAGGATGCGCTTTTTTTCAGATAATTATTTTCTCTGGTATTATCATGTTTTACAGACAGTGATGAAGGCCACGCGTCGACAACTGGAAAGGGAGCTTCTTCTTGAAGATGTAACACGGCTGGAGGATATGCCCTCGTATACTCTTCTTACACGATCATGAGGATGTGCTTTCATCAACTGTTTTCGTGATGCCAAGAGAGCCAGGATGCATACTTGCTATTGAATTCGATAAAATGTATATGTGCTTACTTCGAACAACTGGCATTCAAATCAATGATTTTCAGAAATCTAAAGGACTGACTAAGAAGCAAAGGTAGGCAACCATTTTCATGAAACGATCTATTCAACCATAGAAGCAAAGCCAGCTCAAGAAATTTTTGATGTCATGGAATGTTGAGAAGTATAAGAAAAACAAGTGCACAATTTAAAAAAACTCCATGTCAGACTGATGCACATCTCATTCTCACCCAACGTTCAAAATCTTCGTAACTACTACAAGCATACCCTTAGCTATACCTAGAAAATAACAGGAGAAAACATCCCTTGTGAAGCAGATTAGCGTTCTTCAAATAGGCTTGATCTTGAAGTGGAGTGAGATGAGAGAGAATACGAAGCACTTCAAGTCCTGCAGTATATAAAATGCCAATCAGGTCAGACTCGGAGATAGACAGAATACAGCATATCCCAGAAACACTAGCACAACAGAGGTTACTAAATGCATACGAGAACCAATATCTATGTATTGGTGTATGCATGAGCATTGGAATCGGATAAACTACTGGAGATGAACATTTCTAAAGCTCTTCCACCTCGTCAAATAATCCAAGTCAGATTCCAACCATGATAAGAGCGGTACGCTTATCTGCTCACAGCACAACTGCAGATAATAAAATAACTGACCTGAACCAGATAATAAAATATGCGAAGCCCTTCAGGATCCTTACTACTCTGAACATCAACAAGGGACCCAATCTTTGAAGTAGTGAAAGAGATATGCTCATTCCCCATCACAATCTCGAGCTCCTGTCGTCCGATACGGTCAGGTTTGGGCCAGTTGTTATCATCTTCCCTCATGATCTACATTGACAGAACAATAGAAATGAAAAATATCAGAAACCATAATCAATAAAAACTGAAACTTTATACCATAAGACCCAGAAATTACTATTAATCACAAATAATCAACTATCAACTAAAGACTAAATCCTAGGCAAACCCTAGGCAAAGTTGAATCTAATTTTCCACTACAAATAAGATGAATAATCCCAAATCCTAGGCAATTTTGAATCAAAGGGGAAAAAAAGGAAGGAAAGGTTATAAAAAAAAGAGGTGACCTCGCTCTCTGTGATGATGCGGCGGCACTCCTTGAGAACGGCAGGGGTTAAGAAGACCTCTTTGCGGATCATGGTGTCGTTTTTGTAGTTGGAATTGTTAGCATATCGGAGCTTCCCGTCCGGCCTGAACTCGAACTCCAAAAACTCGTGCCCAAACTTCCCTTTATGCCCAACGTAGTAACGGAGGTAAAACTCTCCGGTGTCCTCTTCGGCCGCCATTGTTTTCACCTCAAATTTTTTGCTCTCGTATACTGGAGTAAACGATGAAGCAAAGAACACTTGGCTAACTATCGAGGTGGAAGGGATTTTTACTGGATATCTAAATGGGTCAAGTACAATGATTGGGCCTTCAAAGCTTAGTCTGATTTGGGCTTCCTTCCCTAATCTGAGTTGACTAACGACGATGCCCTGATAATGAATTAATGATAATTTAATAGAAATGACGATGATCGGAAAATTTTCATCATAAACCCTAGTTCCTGCTTCAACTCAACGTTTTATTCTGAACACAAAATTTAAGAGAAAACATGTTTGGATCAGATGGATCATAACTAACACACCATACCAGAACAAGTTGGTAAAATCAGGGTATTATTTGATTCATGGTGGAGGGACAACAACCATAATTTAACAGATAGTAATTATCTTTGTGGTTTAGTTGACAAATAAAACAGAAAACAAAACTAATTACTGAATGATACCGATAATAAACTATATATTTGAGATTAAAAAAATAAATATAGTATTATTTTAACTTAAATTTTTTTAAAATTTTAATATTTGAGGTATGATTCCATTAATCAGTGACGTAGTTATATAAAGAGTGGAGATAAGTAATTCTCCTTCACCTCCATTTTTTTTTTATTTTTGTTCTTTTATATAAATTTTATAAAAAAATAATTTATTTCTCCTCAAATATTTATATTTTATCCCTTTAACTTAATTTTTGATTTTTGATTCTATCCCGCCATTAACCCTTTAAACTTTTCTTCATTAAATAAAATGTTATGACAATAAAATTTTACCAAATTAATCTCGATAGATAAATTTATCAATTTATTTATGTTTTATTATCTTTAATTAAATAGTATTAAAAACATAATGAAATCGATGCTTGATAAAAAAACAATAGTTGTTACTTAATCAACAAGCAATCATATATTGTACAAACCCTTCACATTAACAAATGTGCAGAAACTAGAAATGAATGATATCCTCTACTTCTAAGGTTTTTTGTTCAACATGAAATAAGGTTTGCAACTGAAGAGTTAAGAAACACTTGAATCTTACACACCATGCCGCCGACGGTGGCGGCATCACCATACTGAAGAAATGGAGCCTCCAAATAATTCAGTATTTGACACTTTATGAAGAGCAGCAGCCACTCTTTTGTTCAACGGGCTGTCCTCGGATCTGTACAGTAGGAGGCCTTGCATTGTTCATGGCCGGTTGGCTAGCCATTCTGCATTTAAAGCAATTTTAATCAGCTACTAAAACACAAAAAGGTATCTGAACCGAAATCAACACTTCATGGTGAAATTTCAAAGAACTGAGTTCATTGATCTAAACCTTTGTGCATAAGAGCGAACAATTTAGGTTCAGGTCAATTCGAGTTTTAAAATTCCTAAGTTATTTCATGTTGCTGACTTCTTATAGTCAAATCAGGATAGATTGTATTCAGATCAGGTTAATCGGGATAAGTTTTCAGAGTCAGGTCAAAATAGACGGTCCAGATATTACCGAAACTATTTTGGGAAAAGAATATGGATACCTATCCTTGACGGAAGCAGCCATGGCCATGAAAGCCTGTTCCACATTAGTAGAATCTTTTGCACTAGTTTCCATAAAAGGTATGCCAACTTCATCTGCAAGTGCCTGTAAGAAGAAAATAAGCAATGTGGTTAAAGGGATAGAGCAATGAGCATAACACCAATAATTACCATTTGATAATCATACAACTCTTCCTTGAGATAAATTTCAAATTTATGCTTTACATGAGAACAAGCAAATACCTTGCCAGCTTCGTATGACACAACTTTATTTGCTGTAAGATCACACTTGTTTCCAACCAACAGTTTGTTAACATTGTCACTAGCATAGCGATCAATTTCACTCAGCCATTGCTTGACATTATTGAAGCTTTCTTGGTCTGTCACATCATAAACAATCTAATACCAGAGACACAGGTAAAAGTGGAAAATTTAAAAAGTAAATGAGAATCGTAAATAAGAAGTGGAGTATAAAAGAAACAAAAGGAGAAAATCTAGAAATGAAAAGATCACCCACTATTATGCCATGAGCCCCACGGTAGTAGCTGCTAGTGATTGTTCTAAATCGTTCTTGTCCAGCAGTGTCCCACTGAACATTGAATTGAGGGCAAATTAGCTAGTTAACCAACAAGAAGCTAAAATGCCAAGATTACAAAGTGTCAAGGTTTATGAGCAACTTTGAAGGACTATATTAATAAAATGATAATATAGAAAAGGGAAAATAGAGCCAAAGAAGAGTAGCAGTTTAGCAGACAACTCATTCTCCCACAGGGATTACTTGGATGAACCTATGATAGAAAATATTCAAAAACTGAATAAAAGAACAAGTACAGCATGCAAAACATACAATTTGAAGTTTAATGGTCTTCCCATCCTGCTCCACAGTGCGTATTTTCTACCAAAAAAGAAAATGAGAAAACAAGAAATTAGAATAACTGCACTAAATTTTGGCACTGTTTGCTCACAAGCGAACCCTAGGGAGTGTTTACTCACAAAATCAACACCAATTGTGCTGATGTAACTTTCAACGTATGAATCATCCTGCATTAAAGAAATTATAAAATGATCAGTACCAAGATTGAGTCCTGCATGGCAAAAGCATCCTTAGATGTTTGACATCTCCAGTTTAAACCTATTTGCCTACCAAAATTGTGGTCCACTCAAATGACAAATCATAAAAATAGTTCACGACCTGAAGTTCAAATTTCACTCTCACCATACATGGTATATGCAATGTAACATAAACATGAATATAACAATTAAAGGTATCCTACTAACATTTAAGATGAGCAACATAACTCTAAGAAGCAAAGAGAAATACTTTACCCTAGTTTAAATAAAGAAACTTACAGCAAATCTCAAAAGAAGACAAGATTTTCCAACACCTGAATCTCCGATAAGCAGTAGCTTGAACAGATAGTCGCTGCAAAAATGTGCAACCAGATAATATTAACATACTTCTGCATAACAATAAAATTGATTTCTATAATAAACACTCAACCTCCCAAATTCAACAAACTTTATCAAAAACCAAAACTGAAGTTGATCTTGTCAACACTAAAAACTCAGAAAACCAGATTGATTCCCAAAGATTAACCCATAAAATTCCAAGCCATTATCAATCGAATTCTTAATCTTGGTTGGTGCATCAAATCAAAAATGCATTTCAATTACATTCAAATAAGATCATGTGAGCATATGTTTCCTACATCACCTTAGAAGAGCAAACCAAGGCACACTTGCTCGATTTAAATTTGATTCTTCGTCAGAAATAATTGATTTGGCTAGACATCATCAAGGGCGTGAATAATTATGGTTACAGAAATAAATTCCAGAGAGATAAAATAAAAACATATAATTCCCATCGACAGATCTAAAACAAAATCTCAAGACTTTTGACACCGACAATTATGGGTTCAAATAAAATTCAATGAAATTGTCACCAAATCAGAAAAAAAAAAGATTATTAGGACAATATAGCAAATAAAAGTAAAATTTCCTATCAAATACGAAATAAAAGAGAAAACTTACTATTCGGGATTCATCGTCGGAAAGCAGAAAGATCGAAGGCTAAGGTTGGCCGAAATCCAAATGAAATTTCCCGGCGACAGATCAACGGAATCTCAGACCAAATCGCCGGAAAGTTCCTACTGAGGTAAGATGAAGAAAAGGGAGAAACAGGCAAAGATGAAATGACAGGCAATGCAAGAGAGTCTCTAGTTTTGAACCAGGGAGAGTCTATTCGAATTGAAGTAAACGGCAATTCTTAGTTTGGTTTTAAGAAATTTGGATCTGAATTGGGCCATTTACGGCTTTTGGATCTCATCAAACTACGGTTTGGAGCTTGGGCTTGTAAGTCAATTTGTCAATGGGCTAATTATGATTTTAATCCCTCTGTTATACTGAAGTTTAAAAAATAGTTTGTGTGATGTACTTTGATATCTTCACTTCTATAGTATTAGTAGTATGTTGAAATTGAGAAAAATATTAGACAAGTCTAATTTATCGTAATTTATAATTTTATCTAATAATAATTTTTTATTTATTTTTTTAATGTAAATTTTTATCTCTTTTCTTTTTGTTAAAGTGAATCTCCACCTTTATCCTGCATATCACTAAATTGATAGATTTTATTAAATGAGACTATAAATAACAGTAACACGATCAAACTGAGATCATGTAATAATTTCTTCGAAACTAATAAATATTATTAACTATTTTGTTAATAAGGATGTTGTATATTCTCTAAAGCTTACAACCATTAAAATGTATGTTTTTAAACAATTTCTAAGA
Source organism: Abelmoschus esculentus (assembly GCA_035048815.1). Classification (NCBI taxonomy): domain Eukaryota; kingdom Viridiplantae; phylum Streptophyta; class Magnoliopsida; order Malvales; family Malvaceae; genus Abelmoschus; species Abelmoschus esculentus. The sequence goes on along the minus strand of JAUCBN010000007.1, from coordinate 9,286,194 downwards.
AAAAGAGAAGGGAAAATTTGTTTTTAATGAGCTTAAAACTCACAATTAAAAAAAAATATGATACTAATCGAGAATTTTTACTACTTGTTTTAGAGATTATTAGCAAACACAGTCGTTTAGCAAGACTAATATTATTATTTTTTTAAATAAATATTAAATTTAATCAGAATCCCACTTAGAGTTGAGGGAATGGAGATTTTAGGGAAAAATATTTTAATAAGTTTAGAATTCATAATTAAAAAAATAAAAAGGATAAATATATATCACTATGTTTTAATAATATATGATCATCCATCTTGTTGATAATGCATATACATCTTGTAAACAAAACAAATAAAACTTAATTTTTTTTAAGATGATCATTATTTTTTCATTAAAACATTAAATAATTTCACATATACATAGTACTATTTTAATGGTACATACATCTAAAAATCTATCTAGTCATTTTTATTGTATAATATTATTTAAGGTACATTCCATATGTATCATTATTAGTCCCATAAATGCATGAACATCTGCCTGCGTAACCTAATTCAATGTAAATGTAATATTTAACATTTCTAAAATATTGATCTCACAAGTTCATTTCGTTTCATTTAAACTGGACAATGTATAGCACCTGACCCGGATGTCACAATGGGCCTCCGGCCCAAAACCCATATTTCAAAATTTCCTTTAAAAGTCCAATAATAAAAATCATGTAAAGTCCAAAGCCAATCACATAGTCCACTTAAATTAAAACAAGCCCAAAATAATTCAAAGTAAATTGGAGCTCCAAAATATATTACAGACTATTTTAAAAACATTCGACCCAAATAAAATAACAGAGTTACAATACATATAGGGTTCGACATAGTACTAAGCCCACTATATCTAATAATTGTACTCTGACAATACGGTCGATGCTGAAAGTCCGAACCTTGATGGTGCTCCAGGAATCTCGCTCCACCTAACCTACGCACGAAAACAGATTTCGAACGCTGAGCCACACAGGCTCAGTGGATACGCCAAACTCGGCTAACATCATGCATATCGAAGCAGTAAAGCATGGCATATAAATCACATGTATGGTATGATGGTCTAGCATGCTTGCCTAACACATGGCATAAATGAGTGTATACTATCGCACACAACATATACAGTCATATAAGTCAACACACAAGAGCGAGGCCCGCGTCCACACAACATCGGGATCCTACACTCAGGATTGAGGTCGCCCTCAAATCCTATGCCCGGAATGTTACATCAGACATCTTCGAACGAGGCCGCCCAACGTTCGGAAAAGGGTGGAGGCCGCCCAACCAACCCTATGCTCGGAATGTCACATCGAACATCTTTGAGTGAGGTCGCCCAACACTCGGAATAAAAGTCTTCAATCATCACCCGGCATATTACATCTGATGGCCTTCAACGTGTTGCAACACTTATGGATATCCGGATTTCCAACACTCAAGGACTCAAACCACATAAAAGATCCACCTAGGATCTATCACAACAAGACATATTAATCCTTATCCTACTTAAATCTTTCGGGGTTAAGATTATCAATCTTAATTCGAGGATTCATTCTATAACTTTTAGATTAAAGTATTTATTTATTAAGATCACCGAAGCCTTAAATTTTACCCAACTTAGCCAAAACACACAGGGGTATCGATACCAGTATCGATACCACTTGCCTAAAGTCAAAGTCAACAGAAGAAAGAAGGACTGTTTCGATACAGGTATCGATACCAAAAAGTTTCTAGAACTCTCGGTATCGAAGCATGGTTCGATACCGTTGACCAACTTCAAAAGTCAAGGGGAGGACCCGTATCGAAACATGGTTCGATACCAAAAAGTTTCTGGAACCCTCGGTATCGAAGCATGGTTCGATACCCCTGGGCAACAAGCCAAAATATACTCATGGGTATCGATACCGGTAGCCCGAGTATCGATACCCCCTGCACTGAGGACGGTTTTACACTTAGAAATTCTAGATTTTCAACCTCAAACTTAATCTAATCGATCCTCAAGTGTTCCTACTCAATATTAACGATGTTTAGAGTATTTTAACACCAATTTCCAACCCTTAATCACATTAATACGAATTTCACCATTAACACATACCAAGCTCAAACCAAACACACACATGCACCAAACCTATAGGAATGCCTCTACCATGATATGCAAAATAATTAGAAGAGTTGGGAGTACCAACCTCTTAGCAAAACAACAGCAAAACGAGCTTCCCCCTCTTCTTCAAGCTTTCCCCCCCTCCAAAGCTAGTTGACGGCTCACAAGCCTCTTTCTTTACAAGAGAAAGATGAAGAACGGATTAGACTCACCTTGGGATGATTTTAGAGCTTTAAAATACAAAAAGATTCAGATTTAAAGCTCTTAAAACCCAATCCCGAGCTCCCCCTAAAACCCTCACTTAAACCCTTCTCCCCACCGAACTAACACCTCTTAAGCTTGAAAGATAGATCCTCAACAGCCCCACAACTTCTTCTCCATCAAGAAAACGAGATTCTAACCCAAACTCAGCAAGATCTCACCTTTTCTCTTTCTTGGGCTCTAGATGAAGAAGATGAAAGAAAAAAAAAAGTCTCATGCTCTTATGACTTCATCTCTGCAAAACAACACACCCCAAACCCCTCCATTCAACTTATTTTGGCATTTACCAAAATGCCCTCAGCCCACATCTCATAAGTCCAACAAGCCAAGGGCCCAACAAGCCTAAAACCACACTAACCCGAGCCCAAACCCGAGGCCCAACACAACGGGTTAACCCGACACACTAAACCGAGAATTCAGGTCGTTACACAATGGGTTGTCCTAATCTATCCAATCTCCATGACTGGCCAACATGGGATTGTATGTATATCATTTTATGTAAAGCTATGGAGTTTACTCTCATGTCTTTCGCTCTTAGAAATGTATTGTATTTGTTTTTTATATTAAATTTTCGATAGTTATGGTGTAATCTTTTTGTAATTCTTTTTACTTTAAATATAATTCAATAAGTTTTTTTTATTAAAAATATATATTATTCTAGTTTATAAAGTTGTTTTGCATTTTTTTGAAAATCACACGTTGAAAATCAAGTACGAGACAAATGTAATCATCAATCAAAAACAAAAAACTAATGATCAGCTGATTTAGTGATATGCGACACTAAATTTCTTAAGTTAAATCAAATGTTTAAATCTTGATATTATAAATAAAAGATTTATATTAAAAGATTATCTCATATTAAAGTCCTACATGCGCATAGAATCACATATGCATCCCTTTTCTAGTAATTTAGAGAGAGAAGAAAAAAAAAAGGAAGATTGCCAATATTAAAATGCTTCTCATCTTTATCTTCCTGATTATCACCAAGTTATGACGCCACACCAAGAGATGATCATGCCAACTAGATAATGTCCAACTCATACCTAACATGAAACAACTAAGTTTACATGTGTTTTTTATACATATTTATGAGACCGGAATATTATAAGTATGTTATCTCAAAATCAGATTTGGCATCTCCAAAGTTTGATACTTTTTAGGAAATAAATATTCTATATTTTTCAGATAATTAAATATTTTATAAAATTTAGTATCACGTCATCTTTAATACTATAAATTGTTTCCTCAGTTCGTTGCATGTAATGTAAGTCATTCAATTAAAAAAATATGAATGCTAAGCTTTATCTTTTGATGGCTATTTTGGATGACCACGTACAAAATATCCTTTCAGAAGATGAAAAGATAACGTAATTAAAAATTACTAAGGTGGGTATGGTTGGTTTTATGAATGACGTGGTGAGACTGACCCATAATATAATATTTTTTAGGAAAAATTATATCATGGGTCAGTCTCACCACGAATCCATGGGTTAACCACTAAAAACTATCCACTTCAGTAATTTTGTCATGTTATATTTTTTCTCAAGTAAATCTTCATTAAAAATTAAAAATTGCTGAGGTGAGTAGTTTTTAGTGATTGGTCCATGAATAACGTAATAGGACTGACCCATAATATAATTTCTCTTGTCTAGGTAGGTTCAACTGTTCAAGGAATCTTGAATCGGTGAACGCACAAGACAGAGAGCTATTTGCTGAGCATTTTCTATCGGAAACCTGTCCACGGTATAAGATTTACCTTCCGACGCAACTGCATGCGCCATTCGCTTCCCGCTCCTGACCTTGAAACTAAAGTGCGAGGCTGCAAAGCCGTTCGGAAGCCGCCTTGAGGCGGCGAATTGAAGATCACGAGCTCTTTGCAAACAAATATCCGTCAAAATGTCTAGTGGCCATTGTTTAATTTTTTTTTTAAGAAATTAGTAAGTTTTTTAACTGTAATAGTCATCTAATTTAGGACCTACTACAATTTTTTAGTATACTATGAGATCATCATTCAATGCATTTTATCTATGCTTTTGACTTTTGTCCAAATTTTGTGGATTCCATTTCCCCCTTGAGATGAATGATTAGGATTTTATCACAATTAGAGGTCTACATCACCTAATTAGTCAGTTTTTAGGATTTTTTTTTATATAGGTTTAAAGTATTACTACGTTTTTAATCTTTAGGGTAAATTACACTGAAAGTCATTTAATTATAAGTTTAATAATAAATATACTATATTTCTTCTAAAAGTAACAATTGAGTCGTTTAATTATAGGTTCAATAATAAATATGTCACACTTCTTGTAAAAGTGATAATTTTTAGCTCAATTATGTGTTTAGAAACAAATATATAGCTCAATTAAAATTTTATGATAAATAAATCACTTTATCATTAAAAACTAAATTAAGAGTTCAATATAATAACAATTTTATTCTTTAAAGTTTATACATTCTATTAATTTTGTTTTAATTTAAAATAATTTAATAAATTTAATTTTTATTATTTAAAAATCAATTAATAAAATGATTATATCTATTAACAGAGAGTATTTAAATCATAATAAGTCTATTTTATCACTACTTTAAGTATCACAAAATACTTCAAGTAAATTTTTGTGTAACTATGTATTATTAATTGGCTCTATCTTTTTTATTAAAAAGTTAATCTACATTATATATTACTAAGATCTATAATTATATATATATATATAAATTATGATTTTATTCAAAAATTTAAAATTTATATAAAATAAATATCGAAGTCTACAAGTAAAACAATAAAAATTTTAAGATCATCATATAAACATATATGATACCATTACTTATTTCATTCTCCTGAATTCAAACTATTACTTAAAGGAGAAATTATATTATGGGATATTCTCACCACACCACGTGAGACTAACCAATAAAAAATATCCATTTAATTATTTTTTTACCTTATTATTTTTACTAAGTGAATCTTCACTAACATTTATTATAAATTAAATTTAAAACAGTTTTTATCAAATAAAAATTAACTTAATAAAAATAATAATATAAAAAATAATTAAATAAATATTTTTTTATTAATTAATCTCATAGATATCATGATGAAAATTTCTTATATTATAAGTTCTCTACTTAATGGATGTTCTTTTTACAAATTCTAATGGATGTTCCATATTTCTCCAAATTCCAATCAACATCACATCAATTGGACCCACTGCCGTTTTTCCTCGTATTTTTAACCCCATTGGTTTACCCCACGTAAACTCCACGACCCCACATTCAGTTTTCCGCTTTTCCGGGAGGCCGTTATACCGCCATTTTACTTCCGCCGTCCACCACCCTCTCCTCCTATAAAAACCCACCAGTGTTTGTTTTCTCCATTTACATAGAGCCAGAAGAAACATTAAGCTTTTTTCTCCAATATGAGAGTTTCTGCCATTGCTGTTACTTTCAACCCTTTCACTTCGCCTGCTATTCCAAAACTCACTCAGACTCAGTTATCTGTTACCTCTACCGCCATTGCTCCTCTCAAGCTTGAGAATCAAAAGCTTTCATGGAATCATTTGATTCATTGTAACTCGGATCAACTCGCCAAGAATTGGATGGAGTATCAAGGGATCAACAACTGGGAAGGCTTGCTCGACCCGCTCGACGATATTCTACGAAATGAGATTCTGAGGTACGGCAGGTTCGTTGAAGCGGCGTATAGTGCTTTCGATTTCGACACTTCTTCGCCGACTTTCGGGTCCTGTAAATTCTCCAAGAACTCGTTGTTGACTCGGGCTTGCAGCAGTAGGGAGACCGGTTATAAATTGACCAAGAACTTGCGTGCGACGTGCGGGATTCAGTTGCCGGATTGGATTGACCGGGGGCCAAGCTGGGTTTCGACTCGTTCGAGCTGGATAGGTTACGTGGCAATGTGTCAGGACAAAGAGGAGATCGCCAGACTCGGAAGGCGTGACGTGGCGATCGCCTTCCGGGGTACCGCCACGTGCTTAGAGTGGCTAGAGAATATTCGCGCCACGTTGACTGATGTGGGTGGTCGTAGCGGTGGGGCCATGGTAGAGAGTGGGTTCTTGAGTCTCTACACATCTGGGAACACCACGGGTCCTAGCTTGCAGCAAATGGTGAAGGAAGAGATCGGGAGAGTACTCGAAATATACGGCGACGAGCCCTTAAGCTTGACCATCACCGGCCATAGCCTCGGAGCGGCTCTGGCTATACTCGTTGCGTACGACATAAACACAAGCTTTAACAATGCGCTGCCGGTGACCGTCATATCTTTCGGAGGACCCCGGGTCGGAAACCAAAGCTTCAGAAGCCAGTTAGAGCAGAGCGGGACCAAGATTCTACGTATAGTAAACTCCGATGATCTTATCACGAAAGTACCAGGCTTCGTAATCGATAACAATGACACGACGGTGAATACGACGCGGTTTTCGAGCTGGTTTCAGAGGCGCGTGGAAGACGCTCAACTAGTTTACGCCGACGTAGGACAGGAACTGAAACTGAGCAGCAGGGAGTGCCCTGAGTTGAGCAAAGGAGGCGTGGCGGCGTGTCACGAACTCAGCACGTATCTTGAATTAGTAAATGGTTTTGTTAGTTCAAATTGTCCCTTTCGGGTCCACTGCCACTAGAGTTTCATGCACGTTTGGGGAAAACTAGGATCTTTGGATATACCAATATATAGGAGAAATTATTAGATGAATCCTTTCATCATCTAGGATATGGTCCCAACTAATTAAAATAATACACATAATATATTTTTTCCATATCATATTTACACATAAGCATCATCCAAATCATCCACTTTCATGCATTTGATTTAAAAATGGAAAAAATATTACCAAAGATTTTTTATGTTGTCTTCCTCTTTATTATTCAATTTATTAATTAATTTTTTCTAATCCCTAACCCTAAACTCTAACCTAAACCCTAACCTTAACCCTAAACCCTAAACCCTAACCCTAACCTTAACTTTAAACCTTAACCCTAACCTTAACCCTAAATCATAAACCTTAACCCTAAACCCTAACCCTAACCTTAATCCTAAACCCTAACACTAACCCTAACCTTAACCCTAACCCTAAACCCTAACCTAAACACTAAATATTAATCTTAAATCCTAAACCCTAACCTTAACCTTAACCCTAAACCCTAAATCCTAACCATATTCTAAACAATAACACATAACCCTAAACCTTAACTATAACCCTAAACATTAAACCTAAACCACATGAACTCTAAACCAATAATCCATAACCCTAAACCCTAAACTCTAAATCCTAAACCCCAAATCTATATAAAAATAATAATTAGGAAAATTTTAAAAAATAAAGAGAAAAATGAAACAAGAAATCTTTGATAATATTTTTTCGTTTTTTAAATCAAAGACATTAAATTAGATGATTTGGCCAATGCTTATGTGTAAATTTGATATGAAAAAAATATATTATGTGTCTTAATTTAATTGGTTGGGACCATATCTTAGGTGGTGGAAAGGGTTCATGTAATAATTTTTCCAATATATAGATATGCACGTCGTAATATTTTTAGTTTTATACTGATTTTAATATTAAATGAGTATAAATTATTATCTAATTTTAGAAAAGTTAGAATTTTAAAAATTACAGAATTTAATAATATTATCTATCATCTTGTAACCCGAAATTAATACAAAACTGTTAACACAAATTTCTTTTTAAAAAATAATAAAAAAATAAATAAATGAAAAATCAAATAAAAGATAAAAAATACAAAAAATAAATAAAAAATAAAAATAAAAAAAAAAAAAGAAAATTTGAAGATATGAGAGAGTTTTAGATTTAATGGGGATTGTGTTGAGGGATAGTAGGAGAATTTTTAGGGGAGAATTTTTAGGGATTTGATAGTTTTTGATTTGAGTTAGGATTGTTGAAAAATCCTTTAAATAGAGACCTTCGAATCTGAAAAAAAAAATGAATGGAATGAAAAGAGCTGAAAGTTTGAATCGGAGAGTTTGGATCGACAAGAGGGCAATCGAAAGAGATTTTCGGTGGATTGAGGAGGTAAGCCCTTGTTTTGTTTTTTTCTCTCGTTAGTTGCTTTTGGTTCATCTCTGTTATTTTCGGTTTTAGGGAGAAATCCGGGTATATTTAAGTGTTTTTAGGGTGTCATCCAAGTGGTTTTTGAATGATTAGGGGTGAGATTTAGGTGCGTTTATGGTGTTTAGATCCAAAAAATGAGTTTTCGAGATGTTTTCGGTGGTTTTAGAGGTTTCCGGCGAGTTCACCGGTACCGGAAGTGGTGGCCGGAATGTTCGGACGATGGTCGCTGGCCATGTGTGGTCGTCGGCAAACTCACCGGAGTGGTGGTTAGTAGCAGTAGGTTGGATCTATGGGCGGAGTTCATGGTGTTCCGGGTTGGTGTTCATAGTGTTCTTCATGTTCATTGTAGAACAAGATGAACATCATGCTAAAATATGTGTGTTTTGATCCAAAATGAGAAGTTTTTTTAGGTTTTTAGTGTTTGTGAGAAAATAAGGGAATTTTCTCCCATGAGTCCTTCGAGCTTTAGATTGTTATTCATTTTGGTCCCCAAACACCCTAATTAACCCTTAAAACTGTAAAATTCACTCAATTAAGTCCTTAGTTTCATTCTAGATCGAACTCCAAGTTCAAAATTTAATCAAATATTAGATGTTAATTAGGTGTTAATTTAATTTTAAGGCTTAGGAATAATTTAATTAGGTTCTTGGTTGAATTTAATTTAATTTCTAAGGTTGAATTTAAAATTATTTTAATCTAATTAAATCTAGTTTGAACCTAAATTGAACCCTAAAACTCAAAATTAGTTAATTTAGATATTAATTAGGTTTAAATTCTTTTAAAAGGCTTAGAAATTATTTAATTAGGTTCTTAGTTGAATTTAATTTAGTTTCTAAGATAAAATTTAAAATTAATTTAACCTAATTAGATCTAATTTAGCCTAAGTGAACCTTAAAACTAAATTTTCATCAAATTTCTTTAATTAGGATTAATTAAAATTTAAAGCTTAGGAAAATTTGATTAAGTAATTAATTTAATTAAAGATTCTAAACTTTAAAATTAATTAAACTTAATTAAATCTAATTCATCCCTTAAAGTCAAACTCTTGTATTTAATTTTGGTCTTTTACCATGTAAGTCCCTTCTCAATTTAATTACCTTGTTGTAATTTGGACCTCCCATATTTATAATAAAAAGTAACTTAGTTCCTTTATTATGCTTATTTGTTTTATTTTATTTAATTATGTTTCATTTTAAAAAATCACATGGCATATTTGTTAGGAGATCACTTAATTATCATTTAGTTAATTAATTTAGAGCCTTCTAGGATTAATTGCTTTAATTAATTAATTAAATAGGGAGATAATTAGTAACGATAGTATTTGAATCTTATACCTCGGATACACTGAGAGGCCGGTGTTTTGACGTATCATGATGTTGGCCTAAAGAGTGTACCTTGGTATCGAATTCATGTGCTATTAAAAACCTAGAACTTGATAAAATAATTTAGGTTTAAAATTAAATAAAATTGGTAGGTAAATAATTAGTGACATTAGTAAAGTTATTAATTTTGTTAAGTGACAAGATGGTAGTGTCCGAGCATTCGGATGTTATCATACACTTGGCAAAATTAATAATTTAAATAGGTTTTTAATATTTAATTAATGGAGCCCTCTTAGGTTAGAACTTAAAATGAACAAGATAAAAAACGGTCATGCATTTAAACCTTTTGAGGCAGAATTTATATTTCTTTGAATTTGGGTGAGATTTCCTATCTAGAGGACGTCTTATTCAAGCCCAAGTTTAAAAGGGATATATTTTCTTAAATCAAAAGGATATCCTTAATTCAAGCGATGTTTAATTAACAATGAAGAATTAAATTAATATCTATATTCAAAATATCAAAATGCCACGTGAAATTAATAAGGTATCATTTTTTGGGCGTTTGTAAGGGTCGTCTTTACACGTAACCGATTCCCGTACCCAAATATTTTTAACGAATCTCTGGTTTGTTTTATGGTGTCTGGCCTACCAAAGTGGTCGGTGGCGACTCCAAATCAATTTTCAAAATTAAATAATAAGCTTTTCCTAAAATTTGGGTTTTTCAAGATTAAAAAGCAACAAAATCAGATTTTATCAAATCAATTCGCCAAGCTATTTTTTTCACACGTTTTCGGTTTTAAAACGGTCGCGACAAAATCATTTTTATTTTTATATTGTATAAGTAGAATATATCATATATGTGTATGATATGATTCACTCTTACTATATAAAATCAATCAATTTTATATTAATCTATAGTTATCAAAGGAGTGAAATAAATAAATAAAATACTAAAAAATATAAAAAATAAATTAAAAATTATTTAATTTTATATATTTATTTTAATTATCAAATATCATAAAATAATATAAAATTAATTAAATTTTAAAACTAAATTTTTAAAAGCGGGGTATAATTGCTCTCCTAAGAGATTATATGCATCCACCCTAATCGAGACTAGCCTCTTAAGTGGGGGTGCAAATCATCTACCTCTTTCTCATGCCTCCATCTATGTCTTTGTTTTAAATTAGAAGATTTAGGGTATAGGGTTTAATGTTCTAGGTTAGGGGTTTTGGTTAGAATTTAGGGAATCATGGATTTTTTTAGAACAAAAGGTTTAGGGTTTATGATATAAAAAATAAGGGTTATGATTTAAAATTCAATTTTTAAAAAATTTTAACAGAAAACATAAATAGAGACATAGTAAAGAGGTAGAAGATTTTTACTCCCTAAAAGAATTCTTTGTGTTAAGTTGCAATAAGTTTCAAATTACCATCCACCATCAAGGCTATAATTTTTATGAACAAAACTGACATCGGCCAATCATAAAAATGAAAAAAAAATTATTTATTAAATGATTAATATAATTAATATAATTAAATTTTAACCTAATCGTTATTTTTTAAAAAAATAAATTATATTTATTTCATATTCAAAAGAATTGACTGGTGATTGCTTTATTCATCAAAAATTTTAACGATGATAATAACTATAAATTTAAAAATGGAGAAGAAAAAATATTTTAACATACTATACCAACAATATTAACAGCAGTGTTAAGGTAATATAACTTAGGACTATATTTTGATTGCCTTTGTATCTGTGATTAGTTGTTAAATGAATGTATTGACAACTGGCAAGTTAGGTAGAGTAACTGATAGGTTTCTGTTAGTGCAATTACTCAGCCTCTCTTCTCAGCTCCCATCTTGTATAAATCAACCGGTTCTCATTTGAGAATGTTACGGTTTTTAATCAATAAAAGAATGAGAGTGCCTTCTCTCTTTTCCTATATTTTCTTATCCGGTTACTGAGCTTAATCTCAGAACCTAACATGGTATCAGTTGCTACAAGTCCTGGTGTTGTTGTTTTCCAGCTTCTGTTGCTGATCTTTGTTTGAATTCCTCTGCTGTGATTGATTCGAATGTCTTTACTCTTCAGGTTTTTCTGCGTTCTCTTCTTCTTTCTTTCGATTCAACACCACATGATTGCAACTAGGTTGCTTATTCGAATTTGTTGCTTCAATCTCTGTTTCTCCAATAGAGTGTCCTTGTTTTGGTCATCAGCATGTTTACTCAGAATGACTCATAGTTTGAGGAGTATAACTAGTGACTCGTTTTAGGATTTTCTTTGAGAACAGTGGTTGAGTCTTTCATTGAATTTTTTGTGTTCTTTAAAGACATCATTGTGGCTTGAATTGTTTCTTCTGAGGTACTCGTGGTACTTTTTGCTTCTCTGCTTCTTGTTTGTTTGGTGCATCCAACTTGTTTGAGTTTTTTCCTGACTCATAATGGCTCAAGTAAACTCAGATAATACAAGTTCTAGTCCTGGACAAGTATCTCATATGAGTTCTACTTGTTCAGTTCAATTGATTCCTAAACTTGATATTGTGAAACTCACTTCTAGTTCGTATGTTCTATGGAAACATCAAGTCTCACTGATCATCGATGGGTATGGTTTGACAGAGTTTATATTAGAAAACAAGTCTCCTCCGGATCAGTTCTTGAATAATGACTCAGATCAAAGTACTGTTAATCCTGATTTTGTGTTTTACAATAGGCAAGATAAGTTGCTTGCCTCTTGGTTATTATCTACGATAAGTCCTGAGATTCTGCCTCATTTGACTAGCTGTAATACTACTCGCGCCATCTAGTCATCTGTTATTCGAATGTTCGGTGCGTATTCTACTGCTAAACTTACGGCCCTAAGACATAGTTTACATACACAGAAGAAGGGTGCCTTGTCCATTAGTGAATACCTAGCTAAAGTCAAGCTCATTTGTGATACTTTAAATACTTCAGGTAGTAGAGTCTCTGAACAAGAACGTGTTAGTGTTGTTTTTGCAGCGTTGTCTTTAGAGTTTGAGTCTGTCATTGCTGTGGCCTCAAGAGAATTTGTGTCACTTGAAAAATTAACTGAGATGTTGCTCGATTGTGAGGCGAGGATGCAATTTTTTCAGCAAGATTCTTTGTCGCTTCATGCTAATTTGGTGATACAGCAAGAGGAAAACTCAGTCCCAAGACAAGATCAGAATTTTAATCAAAATTCTGGTTCTTATCAGCCCCAACAGTATCAGTCTCAGCAAGGAGGTCAATTTTATTCCCGAGGACGTCGGGGTGGATATAATAATAAAAGTCGTGGTCGTGGTAGAAATGGTTCCACTAGACCTCAGTGTCAGTTATATGGTCGCATAGGTCACACTGTTCAGAAGTGTTACTATCGTTTTGATTTGAGTTACTCAGGGTATAACCCAAATGACAATGGAAATACTGGAAATATTGATTCTCCTGAAGATAATTCGCATGAGCATAATTCAGCTCAAGTGTTCAATCATACCGTTGGATCATCAGCTCCTCTAGCTTATAATGCATGTCATAGTTCTCTTTGTAATGGTCAATCTGGCACTGGTTTTTCACCCTCACAAATTCACTTTCCAACTACAAATCAGCAGGTTTTCATTCCTCCAGCAAGTGCGAGATACATATCCAATGTTGCATCCAGTGATATGTTTTCAAGTCCTGGTGTCAATGCTATCATTGCTTCAACAATCGCTCCTGGTGTATGGTGTCCAAATTCGGGAGCCTCTCACCATGTCACAGCTGATCCAACCAATCTTCAAGCTGGAGTCTCCTACACAGGTAACACTTTGTAAAACTAAAATTGGTTTTGATATAACAAATAAATGTAAGGACTAATTTTGGAATAACTTTTTGGTCCTTAAGTCAAAGCTTGATCTCTAAGTCAAAACCAAGAACTTTGAAATACTCTTACAAGCCATTTTTACACGAGGGTATCGATACCATGAGGCAAGGTATCGATACACCTGGGATTTTTCAAGGCTTGTTCTTGAGATCAAGAACAGGTATCGAAACAAGGTTCAATACCAAAACTTTCTGTTAACTCATGTTTCGATACAGATCTCGAAACAGCCTGGTACAATTTTAAATTATTTTTAATTTTTAAAAATACGACTCCTGGTATCGATATAGGTATCGATATACCCTTAATCCCCAACGGCTATTTTCAAGCATTAAATGAGTCGACCGTTGGTGTTAGTTAATTTTTAAATGATGGTTAGCCTGTATCGAAATAGAGTTCGATACCAAGCATCTCAGAAACTTTTGGTATCGAAACAGGTATCGATACATCTCTTATTAAATGTACAACGACTCTTTCTTTTCTTGGCATGTTTCGAAATAGGTACCCCGTGTTTCGATACCACATGCTGCAGAATGCATTTATGATGGAAAGATGAAGCTTCAACGTCCATATTTACTTTCCCAACAACTTCAACGGTTAGAAATCAATGAGAAGGTATAAAAAGAAGCATTTTCAAAAGCATACACAGAGAATTGAACCCCAAGCAATATCCAAGCACACAAATCCAACTCAAAGTACTTCATTGCATATTTTAGCCTCGCAACTTGTGTATTTCACTTTGATCAGTTGTAATTTAAGTTTGGGGAGAGTTTTTCTATATTTGGGGCTATTATTTCTTGTGAGAGAATCCTTCTTAGCCAAACCAAATATCTTGTAACACCTTGTGAGGTCTAAATCAATTTTCTCTGATACCACTTGTCACGGGGTCAGAGTTCTCACGTAGGGACATCTACCCGTGAGGCACCTCGGGGCACTCGCATGCCCGAGGATCAGCCTGAATGGTCTTCGATGCTTACTGGTTTCGCCCTCCCATGGGCTCATCAGGGAAACGGGGACAGCTCCCGACCAGTGTGGTGCACGATCAACACGCCCATCCTAAGATAGGACGACTGCTCGGCACGTACTACACTCTTAATACTATCCCGCTCCCAAGCTTTACGCACCACCAGAAAGCATCTCGCTCGGTCCCGCGTAGTCACGACTCACGGTCCGTGACATAATCAATTTTGGTTAGAAAATTAATTTGTTTGTAAAGGTTATCCCTTGAACCTAGAAAAAAGTTGAATTCAATAGTGAATTGGTTTCAAAATCCTTAGTGGGAGCTGAGGTAGTGGATGTAGAGCTTGTTCGAAGCTTGAACCACTATAAATCATTGTGTTCTTTATTTCTCGATTTTTACCGAAAATCTCCTACCAAATTTTTAATATCCAATTCACCCCCCCTCTTGGTCATTATTCAACATCGATCAACTCAAAAATTGGTATCAGAGCTAGATCTTTGAAGGGATTCACCTCCACCAAAGAAGATCCAAGGGTTGTTAATCATCTCTACAATAAGAATCTAAAAGCCTCTACTTCTGGTTCGTGGAACAAGTCTCACTACATCACCAAGCCACCCTTCTTCAATGGGAACAACTATCCTTATTGGAAGAATAGGATGAGGCTATTCATCAACTCCAATGATTATGTCCTTTGGGATATAATTGAAGATGGACCCTCTATCCCTATGAAGCAAGAAGGAGATCGGCAAGTGCCTAAGAAGAGGAACGAGATGACCAATGAAGAAAGAAGGAGAATGTCCACAAATGATAAAGCTCTTCACATTCTCTTTTGTGCTTTAGGCCCCGACATCTACTCCAAGATGTCTTTATGTACAAGTGCCAAAGAAGTTTGGGACTCCTTGGAGACAACTTATGAGGGCACCAACGATGTGAAGGAAACCAAGATTGGTCTTCTCAACTTAAACTATGAAAATTTCAAGATGGAGTCGGATGAAGACATCACCAAAATGTTCGATAGATTTTCCGTGATTGTCAATGGTCTCAAAGGTTTTGATGAGATCATTCCGGAAGAGAAGCTCGTGAGGAAACTTATTTACTCTCTTCCGGAGTCTTGGGATAGCAAAAGGACGACTATCATTGAAGCCAAGGACTTGAAGACTCTAAAGCTAGATGCTCTTGTGGAATCCCTTCTTACCCATGAGATCATGAAGAAAGGAAGAGAAGAAGAGAAAAAAAAGAAGAGGTAAAGATAGAGAAGAGGGAAGTAGAGAAAAAAAAGCAAGGGATTGCTCTTAAAGCTTCATTGTCACAAGAAGAAGTGGACACTAGTGAAGAAGAAGAGCTAGAGGAATTGGCCATGGTGGCCAAAAGATTCACAAGGCTTGTGAGGGCAAATAGGAATCGAAGATTCCAACGAAAGAGGGACTTTAAAGCAAAGAGCAAAGAAGAGGAGAAAGATCAAATTATTTGCTATGAATGCAAGAAGCCCGGTCACATTAGGACCAATTACCCTCTATACAAAAAGAAGAGTTTTGAGAAGAAGAAGAAACATAAAGCTCATGTTGCCACTTAGAGTGATGAGGAGTCATCATCCGATGAGGATAATGAGGTGGCCAACTTGTATCTCATGGCTCTTGATGAGCCTAAGGTAACCCTTGAACCATCTTGTAATGATTTATCTTATGATGAACTTTATGATGCTTATGATGAACTACAAGATGTGTATGATAAGTTGGTTTTGAAGTTCAAAGAATCAATTTTGAAAAGCAAGAAAACTATTTCCGATTTAAAAATGAAAAATGATTCTTTGACAAAAATAATTTTGGATTTGGAAGAAAAGGTTGTTGATTTAAATGATGATTTGAAATTTTTTCAAAAAGAAAATGTTGATTTAAACAACCTTGTTTCAAGCTTGAGTGAAAATCACCACAAGGTATATCACCACAAGTAGGTTGAGCATTGTTTCAAGGCCAAAGCTTCAAGTCAAAATATGTGGTACCTTGATAGTGGATGTTCAAGGCATATGACCGGAGACAAGGGACGATTTAAGGAGTCAAAGCTCAAAAAAGGTGGAGTAGTGACATTTGGTGACAACTCCAAAGGCCAAATTGAGGGTATAGGCTCTATTGGTAATCACTCCTCTATTCTTATTGAAAATGTCTTACTTGTTAATGGTCTTAAGCATAACTTGTTGAGCATTAGTCAATTGTGTGATAAAGGTTTCTATGTTTCTTTTGATAAAAATGGTTACAAAATTATTGACATAGAATCCAATAGAACAATGCTCATAGGTCATCGCATAGGAAATATTTACATGGTGCATCTAGATGACATAAACTTATCTTATGCATGCTTAGTTGCTAGTGATGAAAATGATGCATGGTTATGGCATAGGAAACTTGGTCATGCTAGCATAAGTGTTTTAGAGAAACTTGCCTCCCAAAATCTAGTTAGAGGTTTACCTAAGCTCAAATTTTCATTGGATAAAATTTGTGATTCATGTGCTAAGGGTAAACAAAAGAGAGTTTCTTTTAAGTCCATTAATGATGTTTCAACTAGTAGAGTATTACAATTGATCCATATGGATCTTTTTGGACCTATTAGGACTACTAGCTTGGATGGAAAATCATATGCTTTTGTTATTGTTGATGATTACTCTAGATATACTTGGGTTCTATTTTTAAGTTCTAAAGATGAGGCCTTAGAAAATTTCATCACATTTTCAAACATTTCTCAAAATGATCTTGATCAAAGAATTTCTCATATTAGAAGTGATCATGGAATCGAATTTCAAAATTTAGATTTTAAAAATTTTTGTAATGAAAATGGTATTAGCCATAATTTTTCGGCTCCTCGCACTCCTCAACAAAATGGGGTAGTTGAGAGGAAAAATAGAACTTTAGAGGAAATGGCTAGAACCATGCTTTGTGAAAACAATTTACCTAAGTACTTTTGGGCGGAAGCCACAAACACTTCTTGTTACATCATAAATCGAGTAATGATTAGGCCTATTTTAAAGAAAACTCCTTACGAGATTTTAAAATCTAAAAAGCCTAACATTAGCTATTTTCACCCTTTTGGGTGCAAGTGTTTTGTTTTGAACAATGGAAAAGACAATTTAGGTAAATTTGATGCAAAAAGTGATGAAGCTATTTTCCTTGGTTATTCTTTAAATTCTAAGGCTTATAGAGTTTTCAACAAAAGAACCTTAGTTGTAGAGGAATCTATACATGTGGTTTTCGATGATAACCTCCTTCCTAGGAAGGATTCTTGTGATGATGATGATGTAGGAATCATTGAAACCATTGATGATGGACAAGCATCAAAGTTGGATGAGGTTCCAAGCAATAGGGAAGCACAAGATCCTCTAATAGAAGCTTTGGGAAATGTAAAGCTTGAAGAAAGGGAAGTGAGCTACCCAAGGGAGTTCAACTATGTCAAAAATGGTAAAATCTTGGGTGATCCATCCAAGGGGGTAACTACTCGTTCTTCTCTTAGATTAATGAATCATATTGCTTTTATATCATGCATAGAGCCTAAAAATATCAAAGAAGCCTTAGATGATGATTATTGGATTTTGGCTATGCAAGAAGAACTAAATCAATTTGAGAGAAGTAATGTATGGACATTAGTTGATAGGCCTAGTAATAAGTCTACTATAGGAACTAAATGGGTCTTTAGAAACAAACTAGATGAGAGTGGTAACATTGTAAGAAATAAAGCTAGATTAGTAGCTCAAGGTTACACTCAAGAGGAGGGAATAGATTTCGATGAAACCTATGCACCCGTAGCTAAATGGAAGCCATTAGGATGCTACTTGCATTTGCATGTTATCATGATTTCAAGCTTTTTCAAATGGATGTCAAAAGTGCTTTCTTAAATGGTTTCATAAATGAAAAAGTGTATGTAGAACAACCATCGGGTTTTGAAAACTCAAAATTTCCAAACCATGTTTTTAAATTAACAAAAGCTTTATATTGTTTGAAACAAGCTCCTAGAGCTTGGTATGAAAGGCTTTTAAACTTTTTAATAGAAAAAGGTTTTGAAAAGGGGAAGGTGGATACTACACTTTTTATAAAAAAGTTTAAAAATGACATCTTAGTAGTTCAAATTTATGTTGATGATATTATCTTTGGATCTACTAATGAGCGTTTTTATCAAGAATTTTCTAAGCTAATGCAAGGTGAATTCGAGATGAGCATGATGGGGGAGCTCTCATTCTTTTTGGGACTTCAAATTAAGCAAAGGAAGGATGACACCTTCATCAATCAAGCAAAATACATCAAGGATATGCTCAAAAAGTTTGGCTTGGAAAATGTGAAACCTCAAGCCACTCTAATGAGCTCATCTACTAAGCTTGACAAGGATGAAGGAGGTAAGTGTGTTGATTCTAAATTGTATAGATCTATGATAGATTCTTTGCTTTACCTTACCGCAAGTAGACCGGATATTATGTTTAGTGTTTGCTTGTGTGCTAGGTTTCAAGCTAGTCCTAGAGAATCACACCTTGTAGCCATTAAGAGAATTTTTAGGTACCTTAGAGATACACCTTGTTTAGGTCTTTGGTATCCTAAAGCTTCTTCTTTTGATCTTCATGCCTATTCGGATGCGGATTATGGAGGTTGTAAGATAGATAGGAAAAGTACTTACGGAACTTGTCAATTTCTAAGTAGTATGCTCATATCTTGGTTCTCTAAGAAACAAAATAGTGTAGCTCTATCTACCACCGAGGCGGAGTACATATCCCTAGGGAGTTGTTGTGCACAAGTGTTATGGATGAATCAACAACTCTTAGATTATGGCATTAAGGTAGACACCATACCTCTTAAGTGTGATAATACTAGTGCCATATGTCTTACCAAAAACCACATCCAACACTCTAGAACCAAATACATAGAAATTAGACACCATTTCATTAGAGGTCATGTGTCTAAAAATGATGTTGCTTTAGAGTTTGTTGACACCTTAAATCAATTAGCGGACATCTTTACTAAACCTTTGGATAAGGAGCGTTTTTGGACCCTTAAGAGAGAGTTAGGTCTAACTAGCCTATCTTGACTTGCTAAGTTTCATCTTTTTGCTTATCTTGCTTGAATCTTGAATTAAATCATGCTTATGTTGTTCTTGTATCTTGATGACTCCATGCATGTTTCTAGGGGGAGTATGAACTTATTCATGCATAATAACATGTCATTACATCATATGCATGCTTTTAGGGGCTTTAGAGACTCATTTCTAGTACTTTTAGTAGCCTAAATGCAAAGCAAAGGTCGAAGGTATCGATACAGCTAATCCCTGTTTCGATACCTGTTCATCAGCCCATCTTGGTTTTTGTCGAGAAGAACAGGCATCGATGCTTGCATCGATACCACTGTTTCGATACCAGTATCGAAACAGGGTGTTTCGATACCAGTATCGATACTCGAGGACGGAAGTTGTTTAAAACACTTTAAACCTAATTATAATCTCATTAAAACACTTTCAAACTTACATCCTAAAACCCTAGCTGTCCCTCTCCTTATAATCCCATCAAATCCGCCTCTCTTAACACAATTTCTTCACGTTTTCTTTGAGGGATTTCAATCTACCCATCAAAGACTTTATCATATCAACAAACGGTGCTTCATAATCACTAAATTCATCCTAATCTACACTCAAGGTATATTTTCGAAAAATCTTAATTTCGTTTGTTTTTAGTTTGTTAAAAATCAGTTTTTGAGTATGTTTTAAATGTCTATCTTATTGGTTTCAATAAACCTATGGTTTTATCTCAAAATTCTAATTTGTTTTAATCGAATATAAATTTTTGTTCGGAAAAGTTTTTCGATTTTTTTTTAAATTCTTAAAATTCTTAAATACCTTGAATTGTTAGATTATCTCATAGGATTGAATTGGATTATATATATAAGTATACATATTGTTCTTAACTAATCCAAATTTTTTTATCCAATCCTAGATCATGGCACCAAAGAAGCGATCTCGTACCGAAGCCGGATCCTCTTCATCATCTCGTGTTGCACGAGTTGATTTTGAGAAGGTCTATGCTAAGAGTCTAGACAATGATCGTAGATTGGACAACTACAACCTTTTTCGGAATTATCCTCTCAAAAAGGAAAGATGTGTGGACATTCAATTCATTACGTCATACAGATTTCTTTTTTGTTACTATGACCGACTTGTCGAGTGGAAGTTCTTGAGTTTTCTCATTCATACTGGTAAGTTCTTTCCAACTCTCGTCCTTATCTTTTACACCAATGCTAAATGTATCTTATCTCCGGACAAGAGTAAAGTAGTAGCCATTGAATCGTATCTTATGGGAAAATCTTTTAAGATTAATGTCTCTACTTTCCTTGATGTTTTTGGTCTTGAGGATAAAGGTGTAGATGATGAAAACTCTCTTGCTCCTTTCACCGGATCGGTTATATCTCTTGACGCACACGACCGTTTTCTCCATCTTATCATCTCTTGATGGATTCGTCCATCAAATGGGAGATACTCTAGGATCCGTCAAGTTGATAGTTTTTGGATCACATGTTTCCGTGATAACATTCAACCAAACCTTGCTCGGATTGTCTTCTCGGATATTGTGTGGCACATCCAAAACCGTGCTACCCCCATTGTTCAATCTTTTCCTTATGTGTGCATTCTAAGCACCATCTTCTTGCATTTGGAAATCGATTGCTCTCATGACAAGGTGGGATCTTTGAAAGAGCTAATTGAAGAAACTTCACTCAACCGTGCTCACTTTGTCTATGTCTCTAATGGTGAGTGGACTCGAGGTGCTCCTCCTTCTCCTCCTCATGCTCCTATTGATCCGCAACCTATTCATCAGTTTGATATGTTGACCTTCCTCACGACTAAGTTTGATTCTCTCAACGCCCGTTTGGATTCCATGGATGGAAAGCTTGACACTCTTTCCACTCAATTTACTTCGGGTTTTGATGCTATCAACACTAGGATGAGGGTATCTCTTGAAGCTCTTCGTCAAAGCCAAAGACTTAATGATGAGGGTAATCAAGATCAAGAGGAAGATGAAGATGATGAGGATAATGATGATGATGACGGTGATGACATGGCCGATGATTGATCGTTTCGATCTCTCTTATGCTTTGCTTTTTAGCTATTAAGACTAGTTATGATGCATTCATATTAGAACTTATGCACCTATTTTTATTTCCCTATGGTTTGTTATTGTTGGATTATATTTTCTTTGGATACTTTGCTTGCTATGGATTATGCTTCATATGAACTTTTATATTTAAGTGCTATAATTGCTTTATTCTATTACCTTGGTTATCATTGATTTTGATCTAACAAAAAGGGGGAGAAAGTTCTATGGCTTTAAATTTTTGAAACCATGAAACCATCAAATTTTAAAAAAAAAATTTGGTGGCACATATTAAGGGGGAGTCTCTCAACCAAATTATTTCAAAACTTAAATTCCTTTTGGTTTTGTTATATCAAAAAGGGGGAGATTGTAAAACTAAAATTGATTTTGATATAACAAATAAATGTAAGGACTGATTTTGAAATAACTTTTTGGTCCTTAAGTCAAAGCTTGATCTCTAAGTCAAAACCAAGAACTTTGAAATACTCTTACAAGCCATTTTTACACGAGGGTATCGATACCATGAGGTAAGGTATCGATACACCTGAGATTTTTCAAGGCTTGTTCTTGAGATCAAGAACAGGTATCGAAACAAGGTTCGATACCAAAACTTTCTGTCAACTCATGTTTCGATACAGATATCGAAACAGCCTGGTATAATTTCAAATTATTTTTAATTTTTAAAAATACGACTCCTGGTATCGATACAGGTATTGATACACCCTTAATCCCCAACGGCTATTTTCAAGCATTAAATGAGTCGACCGTTGGTGTTAGTTAATTTTTAAATGATGGTTAGCCTGTATCGAAACAGGGTTCAATACCAAGCATCTCAGAAACTTTTGGTATCGAAACAGGTATCGATACACCCCTTATTAAATGCACAACGACTCTTTCTTTTCTTGGCATGTTTCGAAACAGGTACCCCGTGTTTCGATACCACCTACTTCAGAGTGCATTTATGATGGAAAGATGAAGCTCCAACATCCATATTTACTTTCCCAACAACTTCAACGGTTAGTGTAATCACTCATTTTTAATCAGATTTTAGTACTTGTAGTATTATTGTAGTAGTAATATTATTAATAAAAATAGAAAAAAAAAGGGAGAAAAAAAATGAAATGAGAAAAGAGAAGAAGAAGAAGAAAGAAAAGGAAAAGTGGTGTAGGATTAGAATCCCACATTGGTGGGAAACACCACGTTTTCCTCTCTCATTGCCTATAAAAGGAAGGGATGAGGAGCCTTTTGGAGAAGGAAACCAATTGGGTAAGGGTAGTACCCTATGATCCTAATTTGAGAGTTTAGCTCTCCCCAAATTTTGGGTGGTTCGATCGAGTCCTATTTTTAGGATTCGATCTAGTTAAAATTTTTAAGGGGGTCGTGGTAGATCTCGGTGGAAAGTTTATCGAGGTTAATCGTTCGTATTTTTAGGTATAATTTCTATCTTTGTATTTTGAATATTTTTAATGAAATGTAGTTGTTTATTATTGGATTTTAATTTATGTTTTAGATTAATATTTATAGTTGTTTTAATTTTTTTTGTAGATTAATATTAATTTATGTTTATGTTTTAGATTAATATTTATGTATGTTTTAATTTATAGTTTAGATTAGTATTAATTTTGTTAGATTAATATTTATATTTTATGTAATTATTTTTATGTGATGTATTTAATTTATTTTTATGTTTAAGTTGCATGAATGAAATATTAATTTGTTAATGCGGGCCCCTAAATTCGGTCGTAAGCGAGGCCAGTACCAATAAGGTGGTAGTGGTTCGGACGCTTACCTTCAGGTTTAGGTGCTTTAAAATAAATGTACACATTTACTTAAAAATTATTTCGATCGTCAAATTAGCCCGAAAAGTTTAATATTATTAAAGCGGTAATTATTAAAGTACCAATTTTGGGCGGTGTGGGGGTGCTAATCCTTCCCCATCCGTAACCGACTCCCGAACCCCAACTTTTCAAATCTCTGGTTTTATGGTGTCCGGTTTACCTAAACGGCCGGTGGCGACTCCAATTTTTCAAAATCAATTTTTAAACGAAACTCACACGTGGAAGACATTAATTTTCAAAACAACACATCAAAAATGTTTTCCAACTCGAAAAAGAACATTTTAGCGAAACTCGTTTTTTAAGATCGCTACAGTTAAAAATCAATGAGAATGTATAAAAAGAAGCATTTTCAAAAGCATACACAGAGAATTGAACCTCAAGCAATATCCAAGCATACAAATGCAACTCAAAGTACTTCATTGCATATTTTAGCCTCCCAACTTGTGTATTTCACTTTGATCGGTTGTAATTTAAGTTTGGGGAGAGTTTTTCTGTATTTGGGGCTATTATTTCTTGTGAGAGAATCCTTCTTAACCAAACCAAATCTCTTGTAACACCTTGTGAGGTCTAAATCAATTTTGGGTAGAAAATTGATTTGTTTGTAAAGGTTATCCCTTGAACCTAGAAAAATATTGAATTCAATAGTGAATTGGTTTCAAAATCCTTAGTGGGAGCTAAGGTAGTGGATGTAGAGCTTGTTCGAAGCTTGAACCACTATAAATCATTGTGTTCTTTATTTCTCGATTTTTACCGAAAATCTCCTACCAAATTTTTAATATCTAATTCACCCCCCCTCTTGGCCATTATTCAACATCGATCAACTCAACACACTTCTTTGCTTATGGGAAATGGTACAAAAATTCCAATTAAACATGTTGGTCAGGGGTGCTTATCCACTACTGATAAGCCTTTATTTCTCAAGAATCTGTTACATGTTCCCACCATCAAAAATAACCTATTGTCTGTTTCACAAATAGCTCGGGATAACAATGTATTTTTTGAATTTTTTGCTGATGGTTGTTATGTTAAGGATTCACAGACTCAGAAAATTCTTCTGCAAGGGAGGCTCACTCATGAAGGTCTATATGAACTATTGGTTCCTTCTTACAGTGCTGATTTCTCTACAAGTCAGGATAATCCTCAGGTCAACAATGTTTCTCAATCATGTGATATTTTTGATTTGTGGCATAAACGCCTAGGTCATCCATCTAGTGCTGTGGTTAAGTTTGTTTTACATAGTTACAATGTTGTTCCTAATTCGAATAAGGTTTCACATGTGTGTTACTCATGTCTACAAGGGAAAGCTCATAAGCTTTCTTTTTCAGATTCTTTAAATGAATATAATGAACCTTTTGAACTTGTTATTTCTGATCTTTGGGGTCCTGCTCCCATTAGTTCTGATGGATATAATTACTATGTGTCCTTCATTGATGTTTATAGTCGACACACATGGCTATACTTGGTTCAAAAGAAATCTGATATAGCCCAATGTTTCATTAATTTTCACAAGATGATGGAGGTTCAGTTTTATAGAAAAATTAAAGCCTTGCAAACTGATGGGGGTACGGAATATGTTTCTCTTAGGAATTGGTTGATATCTAATGGTATTCAACATAGAGTGTCTTGTCCTTATACTTCCGAATAAAATGGTAAAGCTGAAAGGAAGCATAGACATATTGTTGAGACTGATTTAGCCTTGTTGTCCCAAGCTGATTTGGAGTTAAAATTTTAGAGTCATGCTTTTACAACTGCTGTGTACTTGATAAATAGACAACCAACAAAAGTTTTGAAAGGAAAGTCACCTTTTGAGATGTTGTTCGGGAAACAACCTGGCTATGGTTTTTTGAAGGTGTTTGGTTGTGCTTGTTATCCGTATATAAGACCTTACAATAAGTATAAGCTTGATTTTAGGACTACTAGGTGTGTCTTTTTGGGCTATAGCTCAGTTCACAAGGGTTATAAATACTTGAATGACAGTGGAAAAATAATTATTTCAAGACATGTGATCTTTGATGAGGATAGTTTTCCCTATATTAAAGGAAAGAATTATCATGATACTAATGTTAAATTTAGTGAGAATGACATGTCTGCTCTTCTGTTTGCTTTTTCTGGTGGTCATGCTAGTCCTTTTCAACCTTATGTCTCAGTTTCGCACAATGTTTCTCCACATACCAGTAGCCCAGGGATTCGTGAACCAGCCTCGACCTTCGAGTGCTCCTAATGTTTCTCCAGTTTCAATTTTAGGACATAGCTTGTCCCGCGATAGTCATCACAGGGTTGATGATCAACCTCAAGCTTAATCTTCAATAACACCTGAAAATTCTCAATCTACTGATGTACCAGGAGTTATGTCACAAGCTCAACAACCTGAGCAATCTGAGCAATCTGTTTTGCCTAATATTGAACCACTTGTCGATATCTCAGGAAATGTTTTGCCTACTTCTCCACAAGGACCGCCTAGTAATATGGCAGATGTTTTTCATTCTTCCCAGTCAGCAGGCCATGAAGAGAATTTTGAGGGTTCTGATAGTCTTCAAACCTTAAGGAAGGATCTTGATGCTGCATCATGTGAACCTTATCTTGAGTAGAAAGTTTTTCCTTCAAATTTTATGGATCGAGAGAAGAGTGTGATACAGAGATAGAAGTTTCTAAGTCAAGTAAGTAAAGGCATCATATGGTCACAAGGAGTAAAAATAGTATTTTTAAACCTAAAGTTTATCTTATGTCCAAGTCTTTAGGACCTAACATTGAACCAAGCAATTTTAAAGAAGCTATGCAAGATCCAAATTGGCAAACTGCCATTCAAGCTGAATATGATACATTAGTCAGGAACAACACTTGGACCTTGGTTCTTTTTCCTTCAAACAGGAAAGCTATCAATTGTAAGTGGGTGTTTAAAATAAAGAGACATCCAGATGGGACTATTGAACGATATAAAGCTAGGCTTGTTGCAAAAGGGTATCTACAAGAAGCAGGTATAGATTTTCATGAAGTTTTCAGTCCTGTGGTTAAACCAGTAACTGTCAGAACTATTCTTTCCTTGGCCGTTACTAAGGGTTGGGTGTTGAAACAAGTTGATATCAATAATGCTTTTCTCAATGGTATCCTAAAGGAAGAGGTGTACATGGCTTAACCTCCTGGATTTCAACATGGAGATAAAAACATGGTGTGCAAATTGAATAAGGCCATATATGGTCTTAAACAAGCTCCAAGAGCTTGGTTTGAAAGGTTAAGGGAATACTTGCTAACAGAGAGGTTTTGTTTAACCAATTCCGATGCATCTTTGTTTATTAAAATGTATGATACATGTGTGATATATCTGTTGGTTTATGTAGACGATATCATTTTAACTGGAAATAATTGTGTTGCTGTTCAAGAAGTAGTCGATAGATTACATCAGACTTTTTCCTTAAAGGATCTTGGGGTCTTACACTATTTTTTAGGGAGTGAAATTGTGTATACCGAAGATGGTCTTATTGTCAGTCAGAAAAAATATATTCTAGATCTTTTACGTAAGTATAGGTTTGATAATGCTAATAGTTTACCCACTCCAATGGTTACAAATTGTAAGGTTGCAGCTAGTGATGGAAGTCCAATAGAAAATGTCACTGAATATAGGAGTATTGTGGGAGCCCTGCAATACATTGTGATTACTCGTCCTGAGATTGCTTTTGCTGTGAATAAAGTGTATCAGTTCATACAGAATCCAAGTGATATTCATTTTAATATTGTGAAAAGGATATTGCGTTACTTGCAAGGAACTGTAGGATATGGTTTAAAGTTCTCTGCTCATTCGCATTTAAATATTGAAGGCTTTGCTAATGCCAATTGGGGGATAGATGCTGATGATCGTCGTTCTACTTCTGGATTTTGTATTTATTTTGAGGGAAATCCAGTCTCTTGGGTTCAAGAAAGCAACATGTGGTTTCTAAATCTACTGCTGAGGCAGAATATCGAATCGTTGCGTGTGCTACGGCTGAGGTTATGTGGTTGCAATCTTTGCTCAGTGAGTTACATGTTACTACAGACGGTTTACCTATCTTGTGGTGTGACAATTCTAATGCAGTTGCTGTTGCGGCCAATCCTGTTTAACATTCCAAATTTAAGCATGCCGAACTTGATCTTTGCTTTGTAAAAGAACAAGTTGCTGCAGGGAAGTTACAAGTGAATGAGATTCCATCCTATGAACAAGTAGCTGACATCCTTATCAAACCATTATCTGCTCCTACTTTTAACAGACATAGATTAAAATTAGCTGTGGTACCATTAGATTCATGATATGTTGTTGTTGTTTTGGTGTATTGTCATCTTGTGTTTTTTTTTTTGTTCTCTGCTTCAAAGTCTCTTACGGCATGTTCACAAGCTTGAAGATGCAAGGGGAATAAAGAGTAAAGAAAGAAAGAATTTTCGCGGGCAAATCAAGGCGAGCTTGAAGATGCAAGGGAAATGTTAAGGTAATATAACTTAGGACTATATTTTGATTGCCTTTGTATCTGTGATTAGTTGTTAAATGAATGTATTGACAGCTGGCAAGTTAGGTAGAGTAACTGATAGGTTTCTGTTAATGCAGTTACTCAGCCTCTCTTCTCAGCTCCCATCTTGTATAAATCAATCGACTTTCATTTGAGAATGTTACGGTTTTCAATCAATAAAAAAATGAGAGTGCCGTCTCTCTTTTCCTATATTTTCTTATCCGGTTACTGAGCTTAATCTCAGAACCTAACAAGCAGCAAACGAACCAAAAAATAATAACCACGAAGAAATGATTATGACCAAAGTAAAAAAAAAAAATCTAATAGTTAGTTACCACTACTAGTGTAATTTATTTCTAAAATTTATAAAGTTTCTCACGTTTAATTAGTGGTAGTCGTTTGACCCATACCTGATGGTTTTCGACCTGATTTAATTTTATGAGGTTGTTTTTTTAAAAAAAAAATATGTACGGGTCAATTTTAAGGTGGAAAACATTTAACTAAAAAAATAATTTTATTTTATTTTAAATATTTATATATAACTGTTATAATATTTTTTTTCTTTATATATTTCAATTATCACTCTCTTATGACTAAAAAAATAAAATAATTATTATAATACTCTCTCTATTTGTATTTATTCCAATTAACTCATTATAACAAAATAATAATAATTGATATTTTCTATTTATATTGGATCAAATCAGATTTTTACTATATAGTTCGAGTTTAAATTCGAGTCAAGTGAAACATTATAAAAATATCAATTTGTGTCAAGTTTAGATAAAAACGTTAAATTTGTATATCAATAAAAATCGATAAAATTCTAATCTACCCCGACCTGCTACTATTCGCTGCATCTAATGCATGTCTCTCCTCGTACAACAAAACTTCCCACGACAACTTCAGTGTTGTGTCATAACGAAAACTTCCCAAGCAGTTGAGATTTCAACATTTAAAGTTCTCCACTAATTACTTCAAGAATTAGGACCACCCGACACTCCCACATCCAATCAAGCAATAATTGAGGAAGAATTAAATGTTGAACCACACACTTTACATGCACATGTATCTCAAGGTGTAGGAAAGTCTAAATTTTAAACCAAACAAAACGGGGCAGTGTTGTCGTCATCATCCAAACTTCATAGGACAATGACTAGTACTAGGAGGGAGACTCAGAATCTGATAATCAATAATAGCCGACCACTTATGTGTTTGAGATTCTTTGTTTTATATATAGGTGTTTAAAATTTTTATTTAAAATTTATTTAGAAATTTAGGTCAAAAATTTAGTAAGTAAAAAAATTAACTGCAAATATCGATTTTAGAGTAAGACACCACCTATGTTTTTTTATTTTTATTTTGTTTTTTTTTAAATTTTTAAAAATAACATCACGCGTTAAAAATTAATTGTTATTGTTGAAAATTTTAAAAGATGTGTTGTATTTATCCAAAATAACGAACTGTTAAAAAAACAATAAGAGTGAACGAGAAAAAATATCTAAAATCGAGCTCAGTTTATATACCTTCAAACTGTACAAAGACGTTTATTTATGTATAACAATGATATATTTTAAATTATAAAACAATATTATTTATCTCCGATAAGATCAGGGTGATAAAGCAGCTATTCTTTCAATTATCAACAGTCATTGTAAGGCTTCGTCCACAAATGCTACTGATAAAGCAGCTATTTAAAAATTTAGGTCAAAAATTTAGTAAGTAAAAAAATTATCTGCAAATACCGATTTTAGAGTAAGATACCACCTATGTTTTTCTATTTTTATTTTATTTTTTAAAATTTTTAAAAATAACATCACGCGTTAAAAATTGATTGTAATTGTTGAAAATTTTAAAGAATGTGTTATATTTATCCAAAATAACGAAATGTTAAAAAAATAACAAGAGTAAAAGAGAGAAGAATATCTAAAATCGAACTCACTTTAATCTAAAATCGAACTCACTTTATATACCTTCAAACTGTACAAAGACATTTATTTATGTATACCAATGATATGTTTTAAATTATAAAATAATTATTATTTATTTCCGAACACTATAAAAATGTTGTGTATGTTAATTTTAAAACCAGAGTGATAAAGCAGCTATTCTTCCAATTATCAACGACCATTGTAAGGCTTCGTCCGCAAATGCTACCGGTAAAAGTCTCAAAAATATTAATTATTTGTTTAAAATTTGATTTAAATATTTAAAATTATTTTCTTAATTTAATTTATTTTATTTAAAATTTAATTGTATTACATGCATTAGAGTCTAGAGTCTGTTTAAATTAAGGATTCAATGTCAGAAATCCCAACAAAAAACCAACAAAACAGTCGTTCTCCGATAATGTTCAGACGTCCCTATGATCTTTGGAAAAATTCTTACTCAAAGAATCAAAGATATGAAATACCGACGATTAATGGATTAGTGAAGTGTTGAATTATCCTTTTCAAACAGTTGCCTGCCTAAAAACCAACATCATAATAGGACTCACTTATAGGGACCACAGACACTACTCGCAAGGGGAGCCATTCAATTTTAAAAAAAAAATAAAATTCGACTTATAATTTTAAATAATTTAAAATTTTTAATAATTAATATATCAATTTTTAAAGTTAAATTAAATCATTATATTCAAACATATTATATATATATATATATAAATCTTTATAAAAAATTGATTAAATTAAAATTATTTAACATTATAATATCATAAAAATTTATAATTAAACTTTTAAAATATATATATAATTTAAATAAGTTTGTCTTCATTTGAAGATATTATAGTTGAATTTAATAAAATTGAGAGTATTGTCTCTCTTTTTAAGATAAATAAAAATCTAACATGATATCAGAGCATAACAAATAAATTCAGCTTATATAGTTGAAATCAATTTTAGAATAAATTATTTTTCAAAAAAAAAAATTAGAATAAATTAACATAACGGATAACTAACAGATTTGCCAAACCGTTATTAACAAACTTTAATTGATTTGGGAATAGTGGTGCAGTATAATTAATCATAGCTGCACTTATTATCTAATACACTAACAATGACAAATACATATAAAAAAATATCTCAACGGAACTAAAACCATCAACAGTGGTGGCGGATGTATGCTATTGATTGGATGAAATTTCTACTTAATACATGGATGGTAGCTTTCGATGGTTCACAAACTTCATAAATAATTCAAAAAAAAACTATTTTAATAATTAAATTAATTAATTTATAAAATATATAATTATATCAATTAATGATTATAATTTATTTCGTCCCCCTAATAAAGTGCAACACTATTCTTCTTCTTAAAGCGTCCTTTAATTTGTGGCATTAACTTGACTTGGACAAGACATGTTTTTTATGTGAGTACCTTTGGCCACCTTGCATTGGTCTAAAAAAAATAGATAATCTTTTTTTTTTCAGAGATCTCATAAAAGACCAACATGATGTAAATGTCACATGATACATGTGCCTATACTTCTCAATTTTAAGGGATACACTGAAATATTTCCTTAATATCTCTGTTTTTTTTTTTTTTCTTTAATATTCTCAAGTTGTAGCATGAAATTATGCGGAAAAAATCAGGAATGTTATGAAACACAATTTACACATTAAAAAGGATGTACACAAGAATTCACTCTCGAGTGTCTTTGTCTTTCTTTTCAAAAGAGTTTAATTAATTATAATACTTATACAAAATTTTATATTAAAACGAACGATAATAACGTAAATAAAATTACAATCTTTAGATAAAAATAAAAAACAAATTAAAATGAAGAATATCGAAATTTATATTAAAAGAATCTAAAAAAATACGAGAGTACAAAAAAATTCATACTACGGGATAAAGTGATTATAATAATATGTCTGAACGTAATGTACGGTTTGAGCTTATTATTAAACATGTCAAGCTATGTACGTAAACTTCAATCCTAAGTATCTATTTATACAAATATGATGTTTATTTACAAAGAAAATTTGGATAGGAAATAATTATAATCGAAACAAGTTTTTTTTGTAATACCCTAAATCAGTACGGACAATATAATCCTATTCGAGATTTCACATCTAGATCATAAGAGCAACCACAAATACAAATACAAAAAATTGAATACGGTAGACCAAACTTCATAAAATATTGAATAAGTTTGATTGTCTTATTAATTTATGATTTAAATTAAGTACGTTATATTTATGCATGATACAAATAATATTTTGATATCATAACTTTTCCAATTTTATTCTAAACTTTCAAACGATAAGAATTAATTTAAATATTTTGTCAATATCTATTCAATCAGGATATTACGACATAAATACTCAAATTAATAAATACCTACTTTTCATAATTAAAGTTAATTAATTATCAAAATATTTGTTTAAATATGTAGAGTTAAATGTATGACAATTTAAATTAGGGGTGTTCATTATCGGGTACCCGATTTTTTCGGGTAGTGATTTTTCGGCCCGTGTCTCAGCCTATTTATATCGGGTATCCATTATCGGGTACCTGCAAAAATTGAGTACCCGATTAATCGGGTAACAGGTACCCAGTTCGTATATATATTTTTAAAAATTTTATTTTAAAATTAAAAAAAATTCACATATTAAACATAAATTTTAAAATTTTATAATATATGAACAAACATAAATATTAGTGATTTAAAGTTAATTTTAAAATATTTTAATGTATATATACACACGTATATTTATTAGAGTTTATCGTTAAAATAATATTAAAAATATTAATATCATTTTTTTTCTTTTGATATTAACAAATTAATAAAATATATTTAAAAATTTTAAAAATTAAAAATATATAATACAAACAAAAAATTAATTTAAAGATTTAAATTTAATTTTATGTACAAATATTAAAAAACTTACCATAAAAATATAATTTAAAACTAAAAATATATATAAATTTAAATTAGTCGGGTCGGGTACCAAGTAGTTAGAAAAAATTGGCTCAAGCCCAATCCAATTATTCTCGAGTCGGATATTATCCATCATTTTTGTTTTGGATAGTCAGATAGTCGGGTCGAATAATTTTAAACACCCCTAATTTAAATAAATGCCATAGAAAGGCTTAAAAATAAAACCTAAAGACCCATTAAAATTCTAACTTAAAAGGCCCAAATTATGAGAAATTTAAGTAGCGAATCTATATTTAACTAAACTCTTCTAATATTTCCCCTAAATTCATTAAAACCTAAAATATAAAAAAATAATATTTCATGAGATTATTTGAACCATATTAATTAATTTTATTCATTTTAAAATAGTATCACATTAAGTTATGATACTATTTAAAAGAAATTAAATCAATAATTATGATTTTTTATTTAAGTTTTTATCTAAGTCAAGTATTAATTGGTCGAAACTAATTGATCAAAACAGGTAGTATAAACCCATTTAAAAACAGACAATTGAAAATGGACAAGCCTAAAAATTTTAAAATCTCAGGGATTCACAGGGTGGTTTTGAAAACGTAGAAGGATCAAAAGGTGATAAACCCATTTTAAAATCTCAGGGATCACTGGATTCAATTCCCAACAATTATCTCCACTTCATTGAGATTAAGGTTTAATTTGACTGATCTTAAAACAATAGGGACCTAAAAAAAATAAGTAAACCATAAAGCTTGGGGACAATGCTTAATTTAACTAGTCTCAGAACTAACAAGGCCTAAAATATAAATTAAACCAAATAATTTAGGGTGGACCGGGGCTTTATTTTAATAATTTTAAAACTGATAAGACCTTAAAAATAATTACACCATAAAAGTTGGAGGGTGGCAGGGTGCCTTTCACCATCAATGTGGTTCCGTCCCTGCATGAGTATTGACTTGTTCCATAGTTAGAGTTGGTAAAATGGCCATGGCCTCACCATCAATAACAAGAAGCCCGCCATTCTTGAAGCACTTGGTTGATAATTTTGCTCTGAAACAACCACGAAAAGCATCGAGTCGGATACTATAATTTGTTTACAAAATTTCGAATTAATTGAGCGGATCGAACATTTACATGTATCGCTTCTTGCTTTGTTTAATACTGATAGCTTCTACCTCACCCACAATTTCATCTCCAATGTAAGTTGGAGACCTGAAGTGCAAGCTTTGTGAAACATATATGGCTCCAGGCTGAACAATTAACAACCAATGACAGAAGAAAGATCAAGACTTTCATGTAACACTTCTCTCAAAGATTATCAGTGACTTTACTAGGATACAATCTTGAGGCAGGTATGAGGCAATCTAAAGTCATATTATAAAGTTTTTCAAGTATTGTATGTCAAATTTATGGAGTATTCTCTTCATAAATCTATTAGATTTTTCTTCATTTTTCTACTATATTAATTCATCTCCATTAATATAAGTGCTTGATACTTCCGTAGGTAAACTAACATACTACAATTTCGTAAGTGATTATGATTCTGGATGAAGCATTTTATCGAGCACTAACATTGCCAAAATTAAGAAATTTAAAAACAGGTAACAGCGGCTTACAAAGTGGGATGAAATAATCCGAGGAAACAATGAAGCAAGAAGCAAGCCATGAACAAGCCTCTCGTCAAACCCAGCAGCTCGAGCAGATTCAGAATCGAAGTGCACAGGGTTTACATCATGACTAACTTTAGAATACTCACTAACATCTTCGTTTGAAAAAGTTCTTCTTTGTCTTAAAACATCTCCAATTTTAAACACACTTGAGGAAGAAGAAGATGATGATAAAAAGTATCTCAAAAATGACCCATTTACTATAAAACAATTCTTAACAAACATAGTTAGAATTTTTTTTGTTTGAAGAGGAGAAAGCTTGAACCTGAAGAGAGTAGGAGAAATCCCTTTCCTTTTATTGAACTTTAGCCTTTAGGGTTGTTTTTTTCTTTTTATCAACGACTTAGATCTTTTTCCTTTCGATCCAACGGGTGTAATACATTGGAGCTGATGAGCGGGAGAACGCTTGCATACCGAACTAATACATTTAAATGAAAAGAAAAATCATATTCTCTACCCACAATTATTTGTTGAATAAGTTTTTATATATAGTCTTTTTGGTGTGTATTTTTTTTATAAGCTGTAATGATTATAAAAAAATATTTATTTTAAAATATATTAATATAAATATTGATATTCGAATCTATAACTTTCAAAAATAATAATTGTTTTTTAATTATTAAAAATAAGATAATTTGTATTTTCTGTGTGAATTTACAAATATTATAATTTCAGTTTAATGTCACATAATATATATTAGCAGATCGATTCGAAACGTAGACTTGAACCAAAGAATAAAATAATTGTTACTTTATTTATATACATATATAATCCTAAACGTACCCAAAGTAATAAATATTAAGTTGGTGGAGTTGGAGACAGGAGGAATCTGCAGTTCTCCACAAAAATTGAAAGGGTCAATGATTTTGGTTATCTATATATTAATTAGTTAATTAATGATAATTTAAAATTTTAATAAATAATCCCTTAAATAGAAATCTTTTATCTATTTTGATGTCTTAACAATAAAAAATTAAGTTTGAGGTTTATTTGTGAGATTTAATTTTTAGGATTTAGGATTATAGCGTAATTTTTTTTTAACAAGCTAATAGTGATTACAGTAGTATTTGTTTTAGAATATAATCTTTACCATTTGAAATGATCGTTCAATCACTCTACTGACATCGCTGGTTCTTAAACCCGTGACATCTAAGAACAACAACTGTTTCATTAAACACTTGGGCTAGAGGGCTCGTGCTATAATATAAGGTTTAATTCTATGGTGTTGGGGCATATATAGAGTGTAAAAAAGATTTTTTTAAAAAAAAGTTACTCCATCCGTCCCAAAAATAATGTCCCTTATTGACTTTTTAAAAGTTAAATTTTTTAAACTTTGACTATAATTATATTAAATATTTTAAATAATTAAAATTTATAAATTATATATCTAAAATCTACTCGATTAGAAGTTTTTAAAATATATTTTTTCATATTTTTATCAATAATAAATTTATAAATTAAATTGAAAATATTATTCTCGTAATAAATCTTTGTATTAATAGTATAAATAGATGGATAAATAAATAAAATAACATGAATATAAAACAATTAATAGTGTCATCCATAAAAGCTATAATATGTAATATTGTTTTTCAAAATCAAAATATGGATAGCACGTGGACCTTTCTTTCTTTATAATTTTTCTTTGAATTTGTTTAAATGTCTAAGTAACATGGCATGGGTCCAAAAGAAGACTTAAGCATTGTCGATAAGAATGAAATGTAAGAAATAAATATTAAAAATTATTTTTGCCAACTAAATTACTTTAATTTATGGCATTCAAAATTGATTTGTAAGAAATATAAAAGCATCCAAGTTTTTGATAGACCCTTTTATCATATGATTGAAGTAATGATTCAAAAATGATAAGAATTAGGGTAAATTATAATTTTTTAAAAAAGGGTAAATTGTACTCTTACCCAATATACTTTCAATAATT
Source organism: Abelmoschus esculentus (assembly GCA_035048815.1). Lineage (NCBI taxonomy): Eukaryota > Viridiplantae > Streptophyta > Magnoliopsida > Malvales > Malvaceae > Abelmoschus > Abelmoschus esculentus. The sequence goes on along the minus strand of JAUCBN010000007.1, from coordinate 9,249,673 downwards.
TTTATAAGATATCGGTAAATCATAAATGATCATTAATTTATTAATTTAGATAATATTAAATTGAAGTTTTAGTTATAGTTTAGGGATCAAATTAAATATTAACGATTCTAATTAATATGTCATGTCAATAGTTTAACCAGAATTGATGACATAAAGAGTGATTATTTTATAATTTACCAATAACTTTATTGATGATCATATCATAAATTTTACAACTTTAGTAACTAAAATAAAATCTCATTAAAACTTGTGACCATAGAATGTAGTTTACTCTAAGAACTATATATATTCTAAGGAATTATATATATATATATATATATATTCAAACAGCAACTTATGGAATATATGAAATCATGGTCCTTTCGTCACCATTAATAAATAAATTAATAAATAAAACTTAAGCACTTCAAAAACGTGATGAAAATTTTCCCAGATCTCAACAATTCAGCAACTTCCAGGAAATATATTCTAAGGAATTATATATATATAATCAAACAGCAAATAGAGGAACTCAACCAAACCTTTCGATTCAAATTCTGTGTAGAAACAAAGCAGGATTGATTAGCTTTCTCGGTTCAGTTTCCATTTTCCTGGAACAAGAACAGCACCAGAATATGTACTGCGATAGTAGTGTCTCTGAATTTGATCTCAGACTCTTGGAATCTATTCGTCGGTATCTTCTGGAAGATGATTTCGATATGATTCCAGGTGATGATGCGATTAATGTGGATCAATGGATGAAATTTGATCAATTGTTTGATGCGGCGGAGGAGAAACCGATCGCTGTTGATAATGTTTCGTTTCCCAGCTTCGGAGTGGCTTCCGAGATCGAGACTACCGCGGCCTTTCCTAAACCCCACGCGCCGCCGAGGAAGGTGCATTATAAGGGAGTTAGGAGAAGGCCGTGGGGGACATACGCGGCGGAGATAAGGGATCCGAAGCGAAACGGATCCAGGATCTGGCTTGGTACTTACGAGACTCCCGAAGATGCTGCGCTGGCTTACGACAGAGCAGCGTTTAAAATGCGAGGCACGAAAGCGAAACTGAATTTCCCCCACCTCATCGGTTCGGATATGGTGGAACCAGTGAGAGTGACCAATAACAAGCGAAGATCTCCTGAGCCGTCTACCTCTTATTCATCGTCTCTGTCGCCGTCATCTCTGTCGTCCACGGTGACATCGGATGACGTAACTCCTGAATCGAAACGGAGAATGAATGAGATTAATTGTTGGATTAAAACTGAGTTTTGAGTAGCTGTGCATCAGTTCATTCCCTCTGAACTTTAACAAAATCTTAATCTAAATCGTACACATTCTCTTTGTAATTTCGAGTCAACGGTCATTGACCCTGACACTTGTCTTTATAACATAACAGTGTTGTTGTCTGATGTTCCAAGTCCAACAACCATAAACAAATACAGAACACTAATTTTCAGCACAATCAACAAAATGAAAGTTCTTAGAAATGAAATGATGATAATTTATATAATAAATAAATAACAAGAACTATTATAGAGAAAAAATCCAATAACAAGAACTACATTTGTAATTGAATTTCCATGCAAATCACACAAATTTTACCATTAATTCTTGATATACGATTAAGATAATATTATTCGAATCTATATTAATTCCTCCTACACTATATCCAAATTTTTTAAATCCAACACAAGATAACCTTTCACTTTGTATACTTTGCCCCATAGCCCACACAAAGCAACAGCTTGGGTCTATATTGTATAAGCGTCGTCAGGGTCACTTCAGACACTTTCTTCTCCTCCTTGCATGGGACTATTCCCATGGCCTTCAAGCTGAATTTCCTTCGAAGTTTAGGCCTTGCTTCTGTTCCATTGTCACAACTTTTTCCCTTGTCTTGATTGCTCATTGTCCTAATGGAACCACTCCTAAGCAAAATGTTCTTGATTTTCTTACCCCTAGTTTGCTTTCCACTTTCTCCATCCTCCATTGCTGAATCCAACAAACTCGGTTCCCCTGCTTCTTCATTGCCAACACCTTTGGGCTCCTCTGCTTCATTTCTCTTTGTCATCTTGTGTGAGTTTGGATCTGATTGTTTCGTTGATATTGGTGATATGATACACCTTTGATTGATCTGCTGCTGGTTTGAGAGTAACAAGTTGTTGGTTTCTTTTGGTGTAGTTATCTCCCTTTCCCTAAACGTAGACATCGACCGAGATCGTCTATGGTTATTGATTTTTGGTTTGTCAGCTTGTTCTTCCTTGACGTTCTTCAAGGCTGCCATGAACGGATCGAAGTCGTCATTCCACAAGCTCCTACGTTGAAAAGAAAGTCTTAGGCCACCACTAGGCGTAGGCGACCTAGGGGATGGTAAAACCGAGCTTTGGTTATGATATTGAAGTCTTGGCGGAGGCTTCAATGGCATCACTTTCCCATCATAGAACAGCTCATCAGCATACGCCATGACAGGGAGTGATTCCTTCTGTTCCCCTTGTAGGGAGTCGGACTTTGGCTTCGACTCAACCTCGCGCTTACCAACATCAAAACGACTAGTTTCGAACTCAAACTTGTCATCATCATTGTTGCTTAAACCTCCACAGGTTTTGGGAGTCCTATTGGGACTTGTTGGACTTGGGACGCTAAAGAGACACAAACCTCTCACTTCTAAACTGATTCTCCTGGGGCTGGTAGGGGCACTAACAGAGAGTATCATTTGGCGTTTGAGGTGTCATTTGGCTCAAATTCTGAAAATTGAATCCCAGTTTTTTGCCTCTGATTTGAAGAAGGAACCCCACATTTACATGTATAAAAAACTGGGTCAACAGCTTTCAAATTATACTTCAAAAGATAGATATTGAGGCGAAATTCCGGGCTTATATCCCCTACAACAAAATCTAAATACTACATTCAAAAGGGAAAAAGACTTGTTTATTGTGAAGATGTTGTCAGGTTTATAATTTTGTAAAGAACTATGCTTGAGCTTGTTGTGTTTGCGAATGATACAAGACCAAGTATTTGTCTCGGAGCATATACAGCAAAGATACCTGCCTTTGTACTTTGTATACAATTTATGATAGCCGGAACTGTCTTATTGTTACTCTTCTATGCTACGGTCCAGCCCACGGTCCGTACGTACAAGTCTATAAGATATTGTCCGCTTTTACCCTTTGGGATTTACGATTTAGCACCTCTAGACTCTAACAGAGACGACTCCGTCAAGGCTTTCGACCACAGACGGTGCCCTGGCTACTTCATTTATCAGCATACCATGTCGAGTAACTCCGGTAATAACCATCAATTCCATACTGCAGACACAATTCCAACATGATCGTGCTTTAAAAAATGTTGGATAGAAAGAAGGGTTCGGTCTACAATCGTGTGACATGTGCGTGTAAAAATGTCAGGCGCGTGCACCAACAATATCCAAGAAACCATTAAGACTTACGTTTTGGCTCGGGATACACATGCTAGTGCCTAGTACGAATTTGCAGTGTCCGAGTCCCGTGTTCTGCAGGAGAACGCTCGACTGCCGGAAGCTTGGACAAGTCATGATATTTGAATTCTTATAGTTGATGTCTTTATTTTAAGTCTCTAATTCTTATAGTTGATGTCTTTATTCAATCATAATTTAGGCCTTTTAAACTTGGACAAGTCATGATATTACGACGCAAATATTCAAATTAATGAACTTCCATCATTAATGTAGGAATATGGCGACAAAATTCGTTACGAGGGACCACATAAATGATCCGAATGCTCACATAGAGTTAAACGATCCAAGATATAGGATGATCCCATGAAAATGAGGCTTTGAAGCTTGCTCAAGTATGTGAAGTTTCACCATTGGGCAAGGTGGAAGGTGCATTGGACTTTGAGGAGAAAAAAGTGACAATGCAGTATGGGGCTGATGCATTTTAGAGTGACTACCTAGGAAATTTTTCTGAAAGAGGTATATCTCGAACACAATCCTTGTGTTTTAAAGTTTGATTTAACTGTTTTGTTGGACGTAGGGAGCAAAAAATCTAACCCTTCAGACGAAGGGCGTTAAAAGTCCGTATCTAAACCTTTGTTCGATGATTATATGAATTTAATTGAAGGAAACTGCAAATTAGTAGAAAAGTGTCTCTACGAACGAGATGTACGAGATGATTCAACGAGAGATGTTATATGGCCACGACAACCGAAGCAAGTGGTCCATATGGGTGAATGACCCAACATGAGTTAAGTGCTTTTTATGGAAAGAGTTGTCCTTATGGGGGGACTATCAAGCCCCATTTCGAGTTGGGAGAAAGCCAAGGTGCCAAGGAGGTCCCAAGATCGTTTTCAACTTTATTCCGAGGTGGCAACGAGGGCGTTGTCAAATTTAGTGAGAGAGAATATCACGAGCCGCGAGTTAAGATTCGAATTATTAGCGCAACGAGTTGCCAAGAGGTTTGAAGAAGAGCTTTGGACCTAAAAACCCACTAAACTGGCTTGATCCATAGGAATGCTTCTAGAAAGCTTATTCATCCACCTATGTGAACATGAGAGACACTTTTCATAGATAAATAAGAATATTCTTGGAATTATATTTTTGAATAATATAAGATTATATCTATGTCATTGATGTAAATCGATAGTAACCGTCAAATGTTAAGGGACTCAATTATAAATAGAGGTCTTTCCACCTCATTTTGCATCATTCATCTCAATTTTATTCATTGAGTAATATAAGGCATTCACTCTAAATTCTTTAAGTTTTTTTTTTGTCTTTCACATTTTTCGGAGTTCCTCATATTTATTCTCATAATTAGCTTCTGCTTAGAACGATCTTATATTCTCGAGTGTCTCGTAAGTTTGATCTATATTTAATTAATCGTTTGTCTCGAAAACTCAACTAAGGTTATACGGGTTAGATGGTCTAAAAGTCTATCCATTTAACATACGTCTCTTACTAAAAAAATCTTAAAATTTATATTATAAACCTTAACCATATACCTTTAATATAAAGCAATTATAAAGTTAATACTTATTACATACGAGACCAAAGAGAAAATATTAACAAAGATAGATAAACTACCAGTTATACTAGAGAAAGGGTATAACTTTACAGATAAATATCATTTCACACACTCTTAACGCTTTCAAACTAAAACAAAGGATGAAAAAATGACTAAATGGATCGTATATTTGATTCAATAGTGACCAACAAGTTTTTATTTTTTGTTTGAACTTTAATTTTAAAAAAAAAAAAACTTAAGAGTCGCAACATTATACATGAAAAAAAATTATAATATCATTTTTTAGGATAAATAATTGATGATTTAACTTTATTTATTTTTTAGCGTGTAAGTAGTAATAACATTTGTTTTCATGTCTATTTTGTAAAAAGTTTAATAATAAAAACTAAAAAGTGAACAAGCAACAAAAAAATAATCAATGTAAGAATTGATATTTATCACTTTTATTTAATAATATTTGAGAAAAGTATTACATGAAAATCTTGTTCTTTAATCTAGCACCGACTTTTAATCCTATAGTTGTAAATCATTATTTTTTACGTATAATTCTTAAATTATTTAACTTTAAGTAACACAGTAGCTGCTTAATTTTTCCCTTTTAATTAATGATACATATTATTCAATTAAAAATCTTTAAAATTTTAATCTATTAGATCTAACTTTAATTTTTCAATATCTTAAATTGTTTTGTTCTGATACTACATTGTTAGAAATTAATGAGTAAAAAAAATTCTTTTTCTTTTAAATGTTTAGGAAGACAAATAAAATTAGGGGTGTTCAAAAATACTCGATCCAAACTACCTAACCCGTTAACCCACCTACCCATTAAAAATTATCGGGTATTTAAAATGAAATACCCAAATTTTTCGTGTCGAGTACCTGACTCGTGTTTTTTTTTAGGTAGTTAGGCCGGGTCGGGATTGAAATTTTTAAAAAATTGAGTGTCCTACTCGACCCGATAATTTTAATAATATTAATTTTTAAATTTTAAACTCTATTTTTATTATATATTTTTATTTTTTTCTCTAAAATTAATTTTAAATCTTTAACTTCTTTTTATACTTGTATTATATACTTTTAAGTTTTGAATTTTTATAAATATTTATTTTAATTTGTCAATATGAGATTTGAAAGAAAAATTATGATCGAGAATAATACATTCTTTTATCGATAAACTTTAATATATGCATATATATTCAAATATTTATCTTTAAAACCTATCTCAAATCAATAATTTTGTGTTTGAAATATATATTATAAAATTTAAAGTATTTTATATATATATTTTTTTAAAAATTATTTTTTAAAAAATATAAAAAAATTAAATAGGGTATCCAGTACCGATTTTGCAAATACCCTAATTTTACGGATACCCGAATTTTATGGGCTGGGTCATGGGTTGATATTTTGGTACCCAAAATCTCGAATACTTAGTTATGAACACTCCTAAATAAAACCATGCATGCATTCATAAATACTTTATTGATAATTTTTTTAAAGTGAAAGTATTGCTCTTTAAACTATCATTGGCTTTTAATCTTATAGTTGTTAATTATTATTTTTTTTCACGTGAAATTCCTAAATCATTTAACTTTAAGCAACACACTAGCTGCTTAATTTCTTTTTTTAATTAATCATGTATATCCTTCAACTAAAAGTCTTTAAAATTTTAATCTCTTGGATTATTTAACTTTAATTTTTCAATATCTTAAATTGTTTTGCACTGATACTACGTTGTTAGAAATTTGTTAAGTGTTATAATTTACTGTTTTTAGTTCCCTTTTTATTCATGGTTATTATTTTATTTAAGTATTTAATTAGTTATAAGTTTATATTTTCATGCATATTCATTAATTGTCACTTTATTTCCTTGTTTGGTTATTTTTGGTAGAAAAGATGTTGTTGTGGTTTATTTTTTTAATTGCAGAAGGAAATCTTTGATGGAGAGCTATCTATGGAAAGAAGATATGGAAAGATTGAAAGATCAAACAAAGAAGGAAATATATATTAGAAAGGGAAATATTCTAACTTGATTATTTCTATGTCTATATTATTCCTTTAACTTTGTTGACCGAAAATCTCCATAAAAGGAGGGGCTTGGCGTCCAAGAGAAGAAGAGAAGGCTGGAGCGAGAGATTGAAGAGGAAGAAACTGACAATTGTTTTTCTTACTGCTAAACCACCTACAGTGTTTTCTGAGTTAGCTGTCAGTGCTAAATCGTTGGAGCAGGTTCAGGGTTTGACCTATGGGTCGTCTGTTGGCCAAGGAGTCTCCGGTAGAGCAAGTTAGAGTCGTACGGGTAACTCTCAGTCTCACTCTAGTAGGAGTAGGAACCGTTGGAACCAGAACAGAGGAGCATCTAACCAGAGTTCGAGGTCAGACCAGAGGTCAGAGTTAGTGGGACGTAGGAGACAGTTTGTGTCTTCTTCTGTTGGGGGTCCAGAGAGTTTACAGAGGAGTGTCAGTGTTCAGGTTTGTAACCAGTGTGGCCAGAACCATCGAGGACCGTGTTGGGGCAATGCTAGAGTTTGCTTTCAGTGTGGGTCTTCGAAGCACTTTGTGAGGGATTGCCCTGAGGTTGTGACGTCACCACCGGGTCAGGCTCAGAGGACTATGTTTCAGGCTCAGAGGGGTCGCGGGTTTTTGTGTGGTGGAGCTAGCCATGCATCAGGAGGCACCTTTCAGTCCACTGTTAGAGTACTCGCGAGACAGTATGCTGTGAGGGCACAAGAGGACTGTGCTGCTACCGACGTGATCGCAGGTACGTTCAGTTTGTTTTCTGTACCTATAGTTGCTCTTGTGGACTCGGGGTCTACCCAATCGTATATCCGTAGTGGGATATCTCAGCAGTAGGGGTTACCAGCGGAGGATCTTGAGATAGGGGTCCGTGTGACAAGCCCTTTGGGGTTGGATGTGTTGGTGGATAAGGTGTATTGGAGGTGTCCGATCGAGGTGCAAGGATCTATCTTCCCGGTCGATCTTATGGTCTTGCCGTTTCAGGAGTTCGACGCAATCCTAGGGATGGACTGGTTGTTTGAACACGATACAAGTTTGGGGTGCAGATCTAAGAGTTTGAAGCTTAGAGTGGCAGATGGTTCTAAGGTTGTTGTGATGGGTGAAAGAAACCCGTGTTTACCAAATGTGGTGTCAACGTTGACAGCTCAGAGGTTGATCCAGCAAGGGTGTGAGGCTTTCTTAGCTCACGTGGTGGATGTGAGTGTTGGCAGCCCAGCTTTAGAAAACTTGATGACAGTCTACGAGTATCCCGACGTTTTTCTAGAGGAGTTACCTGGTTTGCCTCCCGATCGTGAGTTGGAGTTCCAGATAGAGGTGTTGCCTGGTACAGCACCGGTGTCTATAACACCTTAGCGTATGGCACCAACAGAGATGATAAAGTTAAAACAGCAGATCCAGGAGTTGCTTGAGAGAGGTTTTATCAGACCGAGTGTGTCACCGAAGGGAGCACCGGTTTTGTTTGTTAAGAAGAAGGATGGACCGATGAGGATGTGCATCGACTACCGTCAGCTCAATAAGGTCACGATCAAGAATCGTTATCCTTTGCCTAGGATCGATGATCTCTTTGATCAGTTGAGGGGTGTCCGTGTATTTTCTAAGATAGACTTGAGGTCAGGGTACTATAGTTAAAGGTGGTGGACGAGGATGTCCAGAAGACCGCTTTTAGGACGCGGTACGGACACTATGAGTTTCTCGTGATGCCGTTTGGGCTCACGAATGCACCCGCAGCTTTTATAGACTTTTGATGAACCGGATCTTTCAGCCGTATCTAGACCAGTTTATGGTTGTGTTCATCGATGATATCTTGGTGTATTCACGCTCAGAGGAGGAGCATGATTATCACCTAAGAGTGGTTCTTCAAGTGTTGAGGGATAGACGTTTGTACGCCAAGTTCAGTAAGTGCGAGTTTTGGTTGTCTGAGGTGGCGTTCCTTGGCCACATAGTTGCAGCGGATGACATCCGAGTAGATCCCCAGAAGATACAAGCTGTGGTGGATTGGAAACCACCGAGGAATGTATCGGAAGTTCGTAGCTTTCTTGGACTTGTCGGATACTATAGGAGGTTCGTTAAGGGTTTTTCGATCGTAGCGGCACCTTTGACCAAGTTGCTTCAGAAAGGAGTTTCGTTCGTGTGGAACAAGAGAAGACAACAGAGTTTTGAGCAGTTAAAAGCTTATCTGACAGAGGCACCGGTCTTGACGCAACCGGAACCGAGAAAGGATTATGTGGTGTTTAGTGATGTTTCCTTGAATGTGTTGGATTGTGTGCTCATGCAAGAGGGTAAGGTGGTTGCTTACGCCTCGAGACAGTTGAAACCCCATGAGAGGAACTATCCTACACATGATCTTGAGCTTGCAGCAGTTATCTTCGCTTTAAAGATATAGAGGCATTATCTCTATGGGGAGAAATGTTACATCTACACCGACTACAAGAGTTTGAAGTATCTGCTTACCCAGAGAGAGTTGAATCTGAGACAGCGTCGGTGGATAGAGTTGTTCAAGGACTATGACTGTTGTAATCACTAATTTTATCCGGGTTTATGCTCGAATTAAATCAATCCACATCCCTTTTTAATACCCAAATCACCTTAACTTACCCTAATTTTATCACTTATTTTATAATTATTATTATCCTTACTATATCTTAATTAAAACCAAAAATCCAAAAATATATAAATATATGATATAAATAAAAGCCTTTTATTAGAGCCCACTTTTATAAGCCCAAACCATAAATAAATTTGACCTATTAAATATAATTTTATAATATAAAAAAATATAATAAAAATCCCTACTTGGTGTCCAAGGTCTTGTTTTTAATTGGTTATTATTTTTAAAGGGATAAACCTAAAATACCCTTCATCATATTATAGATACCCTTATATATTAAAACCTAAACCTATTTTACTCCCATATAATACCCTTTACCCTAACTATATATATAACATTTACCCTAAAAATAAAGGAACCAAGAACCATATTTTTTTTCACAGCCGCATGCCTGCCAAAACCATTTTCCATTTCCATTTTTCCTTTCACTACCGAAACCACTTCCACTTCCATTTCCATTTCCATTTCTATTTTCATTTCCATTTGAAAGTTGGTAGCCTCCATTATTTATATTTTTATTCTCATTGAATCACTTCACCCATTCGGTCGGTTATTTTTCAAGTTATGCCCTAATCTAATCATTACTTTTACCGTTTAGTTTAATTTGTGGATTGATTTTAATCGAGCATATTTAGATGTATATAGTTCTTTTTAAAATATTTATTGTGTATTCCATTCTTATGATTCAATGAAAATATGAATATTTTTATTGGTATCTTTTATTGTTTTTTTATTTATTTATTATATGTTTTGTTTTGTTTATTTATATATGTTATTTGTTTGTTTCGTTGGTCTATTTATTTTAATTTTTGTTATCATGTGTTGTATAATATTCTTAGGTGTTTATGTACCTTTTTACTCGTGATATTTATTTATTTATTTATTTTTGTTAATGTTGTTACATGCTTTGTATATATGCCATGTTATGGGTTTAGTTCATATGCTTTGTTAGGGTTGTGTAAGTGACAATGTTTATGTATATTTATATTATTTTATCATGGTGGCATGTCTCTTATCTTATTAGTATCTCTTTTAATTATATTGCTTGGTTTGTATTATGTCTCTTTAATTATCATTATGTGTCATATGTTATTTTGTCTTTATGTTTGTTGTCTTTACAATTATGTCTTTTATTTTGTTTACATCACATCTAGCTAATTAACGAGCCTAATTAAATTCGTATTTATTCGGTCGTAACGGGCCCGTGTTCCAACGCATTGGTCGCGGTGTGTACGTTGCATCCGAATAAAGACACGGTAAAAATAAAATTGATTCGAATCTTTAAAAAAAATTAATTTAAATGCCACTTTAATCTAAAAAATATAAAATTAATTAAGCGGTAATTTATAAAGGTGCCAATTTTGGGCGGTTTTAAACTCTAAACCCGTTTTTAACCGTAACCGACTCTCGAACCTAAATCATTTCGAATCTCTGGTTTTTACGGTGTTCGGCCTACCAAAGTGGCCGGTGGCGACTCCAACCCTTTTTTTTAAATCCCTAATTTCAAAATTTCCCTTTTCAATTTAAAATTTCTTTTTTAATCTCAAATCCCTAATTTTTACTTTCCAATTTCTATCTTTTAAAAGAACCTTATATTTCAAAAAAAATTTCAACATTTCAAAATTCCCAATTTTTGTACACAATTTAAAAACTTAATTTTTAATTTTCAAATCCTAATTTTCTAAATTTCCTTAAAATTTCATTTCAAATCCAAATCCCTAAATTCCACTTTTCAAACCCTGATTTCAATTCCACTAGTGACCCCTTTCTCTTTTTTTTACTACACCATATTATTTTGAGAATTTTATAAGGGTCGCTACAACTGTATTATAAAGTATCATCCGGGCAAGGCGAATGTGGTCGCTGATGCTTTGAGTAGGAAGTCCATGTCGGACTTGAGAGCTTTGTTTGCTCAGTTGAGGATAACCGATAATGGAGGTCTTTTGGCTGAGTTGCGTGTGGAGCCCACGCTTGTTCAGGAGATAAAGAGGGCACAAGTGTTAGACGAGGAGTTGACAGCTCAGTTAGAGGTTGTTCAGAAGGGTGAGTCGTCAGACTTTGAAGTACGAGATGGTGGTTTCTTATACTTTTAGGGTCGGTTGTGTGTTCCCGCCTTGGAGGATCTGAGGGATCGTATCTTGAGGGAAGCTCACCGTAGTCCGTTTTCTGTTTATCCGGGTAGTAACAAGATGTACTAGGATCTTCGTCCTTTCTTTTGATGGTCGTACATAAAGAGAGATGTATCAGAGTTTGTGACAAGGTGTTTGGTATGTTAGCAAGTGAAAGCAGAACATCAGGTTCCTTCAGGTTTGCTTCAGCCTATCCAGATTCCACAGTGGAAGTAAGATCGCGTGACCATGGACTTTGTCACCGGGTTACCGATGACGCTGAGGAAACATGATGCTATATGGGTCATAGTTGATCAGTTAACCAAGTCAGCTCACTTCTTACCCGTGAGGATGGACTTCAGCTTGTAAAAGTTGGCTCAGTTGTACATCAAGGAGATCGTGAGGTTGCATGGTGTACCTTCATCGATCATATCGGATAGGGATCGGAGGTTCGCAGCGAGGTTGTGGAGGTTTATCCACGAGGCTCTAGACACCAAGTTGCACTTTAGTACAGCTTTTCATCCTCATACCGACGGACAGTCTGAGAGAGTTATCCAGATCTTGGAGGATATGTTTCGGTGTTGTGCGGTAGACTTTGCTTGTAGCTGAGAGGAGCAGTTACCGTTGGTAGAGTTTGCTTACAACAACAGTTATCAGTCGAGCATCAAGATGGCTCCTTTTGAGGTCTTGTACGGGCGCAGGTGTAGGACACCCTTGTGTTGGACAGAGCTCAATGAGAGGAAGATTGTGTGTTCAGAACTTGTTAAGGAAACTGAAGAGAAAGTCCAGATCATCAAGGAGAGGTTACAGATGGCTTTTGATAGACAGAAGGCTTTTGCGGATAAGAAGCGTAAGCACATCGAATATGAGCTTGGTGAGAATGTGTTTCTTAAGGTATCTCCATGGAAGGGTATCATCCGGTTTGGTCAGAAAGGAAAGTTAAGCCCATGGTATATCGGGCCTTACGAGGTTCTTCAGAGGGTTGGACCGGTAGCTTATAGGTTAGCCCTACCTCCTGAGTTGGCATGTATACACGATGTGTTTCACATGTCTATGTTGAGACGTTACCGTTCCGATCCCTCACATATGGTTCAGCTTAAGGAAATCAAAGTCAATACGGATTTGACTTACGAGGAAAGGCCTATCGAAATCGTGGATAGAGGAGTCAAGGAGCTCAGGAACAAGTGTATACCCTTGGTAAAAGTTTTGTGGAGGAACCATGGGATCGAAAAGGCCACGTGGGAGGCGGAGAAGGACATGAGAGCTCAGTATCCTCATCTCTTCCTGACAGGTAAATTTCGAGGACGAAATTTTCTTAAGGAGGGGAGAGTTATAACGACTCGGACTTCCCGTATCCGAGTGTCGGGTTAACCCATTATGTTGGGCTTTGGGTTTGGGCTCGAGTTTGTGTGGTTTGGGCCTTGTTGGGCCATAGACTTGTTGGGTTTTGGTTGCGGGGGGCATTTTTGTAAATATCTAAAGATAAGGACAAGAGGGATGGGGTTTTAATTCTCTGCAAGAGAATGACCTCATCTTTTCTCTCTTTTCTTCATCCTCCACTATCTTTGAAGCAAGAAAAAGGGAGAGTAAAGGTAAGATCTTTCAAGTTTAGTGTTGTAATCTCGTTTTGTTGTTTGAGGAAGTTTTGTAGGACTATCAAGGATCTTTAGAACAAGGTAAGAGTTGATAGTTTTGGTGGAGGTAAGGTTTTAGTGAGGGTTAAGGTTCAATCCGAGTTTTGGGTTTTGGGGAGCCCTTTCTTCGTTTTTGAGCAAGTTTTCAGCTTTAGAACCTTCCTAAGCTTAGTCTAATGGATGGTTTTAACTTTTCTTGCAGAGAAGGAGGTTGGAGCTTCTTCCCATAGGGATGACAAGGAGAAAGCTTAAAGAGTGGTTAAGAGGACGTTTTGTTGTTGTTTTGCTAAGAGGTTGGTACTCCCAACTCTTTTTTCATCATCCATTCATGGTAGAATGCATGACATATAGAAAAAAAAACCATGTATGTGTGTTGTCTTGCTTGGTTTGCTTGAAAGTGGGTCATTAATGGTGAAATCTGAGTTTATGTGTTTAATGGCTGGATATTAATGTTAAAACATCCTAAATACACTTAGAAATGAGTAGGAAAACTTTGGAATCGTTTAGGTGAAGTTTGGGGGTGAAACTCTAAAATTTCTAAGTGTAGACTCGTCCTTAGTGCAGGGGGTATCGATACTCGGGCTACCGGTATCGATACCCATTAGAGCTTTTTGGCTTGTTGTTCAGGGGTATCGAACCTTGTTTCGATACCGTGGATTCCAGAAACTTTTTGCATCGATACGTGTATCGAAACAGTCCTTCCATCTTTTGTTGACTTTGACTTGGGTCTAATGGTATCGATACTAATATCGATACCTGTGTGTTTCGATACCCTCTTTGGGTGGGTATCGATACAGGGTGTTCCGATACCCTATTTAAGGGTATTGATACCTCTGTGTATTTTGGCTAAGTTGAGTAGAATTTAAGGGCTCGGTGATCTTAATAAATGAATACTTTGATCTAAAAGCTATGAAACGAATTGTCAAACTAAGATTGATAATCATAACCCCGAAAGACTTAAGTATGATAAAGATTAATATATCTTGTTGTGATTGATCATAGGTGGATCGTTTGTGGGTTGAGTCCTTGAGTTGGAAATTTGGATATTCATAAGTGTTGCAGCACGTCGAAGGCCATCCGATGTAACATTCTGGATGATGATTTGACGACTATCCCGAGTGTAGGATCCTGATGTTGTGTGGACGCGGGCCTCATTCAAAGATACTCGATGTGACATTCCGAGTATAGGATTTGGAGGATCCCAATGCTGTGTGAATGCGGGCCTCAATCCCGGATATAGGATCCCGATGCTGTGTGGACGCAGACCTCATCCTTGAGTATGAGATCCCGATGTTGTGTGGATGTGGGCCTTACTCGTAGTGTAGGATCTCGATGCTGTGTGGATGCAGGCCTCACTACCTTGTGTGTTTTGATTGATTTGTATATGCTGTGTGCGTTAATATACATCTCATTTATGTCATATGATAGGCAAGCATGCTAGACCTTTATTCCATGCATGTGATTTATATGTCATGCTTTACTACTTCGATATGCATGATGTTGGCCGAGTTTGGCGTATCCACTGAGCTTGTGTGGCTCAGCGTTCGAAATTTATTTTCGTGCGTAGGTTAGGTGGAGCGAGATTCGTGGAGCACCATCAAGGTTTGGACTTTCAGCATCGAAAATGTTGTCAGAGTACAGTTATTAGATGTAGTGGGCTTAGTACTATGTTGAACCCTATAAGTATTATAACTCTGTTAATTTATTGGGTCGAATGTTTTTAAATGGTCTGTAATATATTTTGGAGCTCCGATTTACTTGAATTATTTTGGGTTTGTTTTAATTTAAATAGACTATGAAATTGGTTTTGGACCTTACGTGATTTTTATTATTGGACTTTTAAAGGAAATTTTGAAAAACGGGTTTTGGGCTGGAGGCCCAATATGACATCCGGGTTGGGTGTTACACTAGGATGGAACAAGAAACGTTGTTTGAAAGTAATGGGAGAGGAGGAAGCACAGGAGGAAGGACGGATGTTGAAGAAAGGTATGCCATCTGCGAGGGCCCAGGCAACGAAAATTGCCTCGGCAGGTCCTGATGCCCCAGCATTTAGAGAGGCAATCCAATCGGGAATTAAGGAGCAAGTTGCTAATATGTTACGCCCCATCAAAGAACAATTGACTCGATTGGAGGATGAGCAACTACACTTTATGCAGTTCATGAAGGAGTACACGTATGCTATGCATCAGGTGATCCTAGAGAAATTTCCAGAATGCATTGTGCCGTTCCCAGTATTTCTTGCCAATTTGGTTGCCATGGCAATCACTCTTGCCACGACAACTACTCCTGCACCAGCAAACACTCCTGTCAAGGCAACCGAAATTGCCAAGGCATCTTCCCCTGTTTCAGCAACTGACGAGGGCATGAACACTGACGTTCTTGACAAAGGGAAGAAACCGGTGGAAGAACAAAGCGACACAAATTTGTTGCAGAGTTTCAAAGATTCTGATGATACAATTTCAGAACAAATGATATCTCCATCCATGGAGCAAAAGAAATCAAAGCGCAAAGCCTATATCATTGCCGAGACAGACGAGGAGAGTCCCTCTAACGATGAGGAGCAAAAGGAAAAGGTTCTCGTTCAATCGACAGTACAAACTCAGCCACCATGAACCAGAAAGAAAGCAAAATTGATGACCATAAGGAAACTGCATCCTCAAGGTGACAATTAGTTCATTTTCATTTTTTCTTTTCTTTTTATTTTTGCATGCATTGGGGACAATGCTCATCTTGAGTTTGGTGGAGGGGTATTTACCTTTAGTTAGTCATATTAGTTGCATTCATCATCCTTCATGTTGCATATAGTTGCATATATTAGTTGCCAGAAATTTTAATTTGATATACTTGATTTAAATTTGATGGATAACCAATGATGAGATTATGCCATTTGCACTTAATTGAATTTATCTTTAGTTTTAGATTTGCATAGGAAGAATTTAGAATCTCACTATGATGCAGAATCTTTTTACACGGTTGTGACTTGTTGATCGATGGAAACTTTGTGATTTTAGATTGCTAGAATCTTGGGCAATTTTATTAAAAAAAGAAAAAAAAATGAAAAGAAAAAAAAGAACAAGATAAGCAATATCATTCTAGAGGTGCCTGAAACTGACTTTAGTTGGTGTGCGTCAACGAATCGCTAGAGGTGCCCGAAAACTGGCTCTAGTTGATAAATTTGAGAGAATTGCTTAATTGCTAGAGGTGCCCGGAACCGGCTCTAGCAAGTTTAATGCCCAGGCAATCTTTATTAAAACCTTTTTTGTCACATAGAATCTTGAATATCAACTTGTTCACAACTACACACACACTCATCACGAGCATTATAGTTTGACTCTAAAAGATTTCTTTGTATTTCAAAAAACTTTAAGGTATTCATACTTTGTGCCCGGTTCTGAGGATTGGAAGTTAAACTTTAAAGCATGTGTTGAAGACTGAATGCCCTGGTAATTAATTATAGGTTTGCATTTGCTTGAGGACAAGCAACAACTTGAGTTTGTGGGTGTGTTAAGTGTTATAATTTACTGTTTTTAGTTCCCTTTTTTACTCATGGTTATTGTTTTATTTAAGCATTTAATTAGTTATAAGTTCATATTTTCATGCATATTCATTAATTGTCACTTTATTTCCTTGTTTGGTTATTTTTTGTTATTTTCGATAGAAAAGATGCTATTATGATTTATTTCTTTAATTTCATAAGAAAATCTTTGATGGAGAGCTATATATGGAAAGAAGATATGGAAAGATTGAAGGATCAAGCAAAGAAGAAAATATATATTAGAAAGAGAAATATTCTAACTTGATTATTTCCATGTCTATATTATTCCTTTAACTTTGTTAACCGAAAATCTCCATAAAAGGAGGGGCTTGGCGTCTAAGAGAAGAAGAGAAGGCTGGAGCGAAAGATCGAAGAGGAAGCAAGTGACAGTTGTTTTTCTTTGTCTCTTTTATTATTTTGAGTGATGAGAGGAATGTTATCTGGCAACTATTGCCCAGACATGAACTAATTTTAGTTGGCTTGGGTTATTTCTATGTTATGAATATTTAGTTTGATTTTATTAAGTGTTTGGTGTGTTCTAAATTGGGGTTTATCTACTCTTGGCGTTTAAACTTGTTTGTGAGAGAATCGGGAAAGGATTCGATAAACGATTTATTTATCCAGATTCGGGAGGATTGGATTCACAAAACGAGTAGATATGATTCAATCCAAGTGCAAAAGAACTAATCCGGCTTAGGGATAAGTGTAGGATTTCAACGGCTAAGAAAAGCTACGCTTTACCGAACCTCAAGGATAGTTGCCCAACATTGCCCAGGCAATTCTCTCGTCGCCATTGCCCAAACAATCTACGAACTGACAACTCGGAGAAATGTCATAAGCAATCGATTGAGACCAATTGTCTCGGCAAGTAGGGTGGTACGAGCACCCATTCACGAAGACGAAATCATTTGACAATCATTCATAATTCGGAATAACCCAGCCTCATTTCTCAATCATTATCTCAACTATTTTATTTGCTCATTTATTATTTCAGTTTATTTCAATATAACCTTCTAAACAAATTGTGTTTTTATTTTTACAGTGCAAGAGATTAAATTTCAAAAGGTGCACCAATCCTTGTGGATTCGATACATTTATACTATAACTTGAATGTGTACAGTTGCACGCAATCGCGGAGTACATTTACACGCCTACAAAATTAATGAGTAAAGAAATATTTTTTTCTTTTGTTGAATGTTTAGGAAGACCAATAAAACCATGCATGCATTCATAAATACTTTATTGATAATTTTTTTGTGTTTTTCACTTCAGAGCTACTCTTACATATACTTCGAGCTCATTCTTATTGATTACTTAACTCTATATATAGTGCTCTAAGACAATTAGCCCTATTTATATGTTTATACATCAATGTTGTAACCGACTCAAGTTCGCTCTATTAAGCACCATCTACTCATGTTAGTATGTTACTCACAGTTAGAACTCATTCCTTATTGATTATTCCGTACACAGTTTATTAAATTTATAGATATTCAGATTTATTTTTGTAATCGACATAGATTATTTATATGTTGGTTGAATTATAATCTAAAGAGAATAATTGGTGAGTGAAGTACCCCGTCAATAGATACACTCTTAATCTTGAGTTGGTTGTATGTCGATCTACCCTTTTAACTTGTCAAAGTTTTGCATCATTAAGGCCATTTGTGGTGTATAACTTGTCAAAGTTTTGCATCATTAAGGCCATTTGTGGTGTACAAGTCAGATACTTGTCTTTTGGAGTTGATATATTTAGTTCAGCTTCATATTGAGTTACTTTTTTCTCGTTCAAAATGAGTGTATTTTTTGCGTGCTTGGTTCCGAGTGAATTTGGTGTACAAGTCGGATACTTATTCTTAAGCCTTGATATGTTTTGTTCTCTTTTTCCACTATAAACTTGTAACAGTAAAACTAAAGATCTGTTTGTTTGACTGAAAATTGTTTATAAAAAATAAATTCTGAAAAATAAACTATATTTCTCAGAAAATTAATTACATAAATAATTTTCATGTGTTTGAATAAAATTATATAAATCATTTTTTTGATAAATTTTACTTAATTTTTAATAAAACAAACCTTAAAATAATCAAAAGAGGTTGGATTCTTTGCATTATGTCAAAATGATTCATTTTTTTCAAATCAAATAATATTCCCCAAATTGATAACACAAGTATTACATACAACTATTACTTACCATCTCTATTTCATTGCTTCAAAATTGATATAACACATCCATTTGCTTGCTTCAATGTTGGAAATAAAAATCCAAATCCAATCCAATGTTAGGATTAATATATATTTTGTTAATTTTTTAAATTATATTGAACATTAGATGATGCCTTCTAACCATCTTTCATTTGCTTGACAGCTTTGCAAAACATCAATGCCTTCCTCAGTATATTAATCAATTTCAGAGACTAACATATGAGATAGAATACAAACCATTATACCAATTTATTTCAGAGATTAACATATGGGATAGAATACAAACCATTATACCAATCTATTTCAGAGACTAATCTTTTCCTTTAACATTATTCATGGTCCAATATCACACTTGATACTCTATAAGCAATGCCTTCCACATTTTCTTGCATTTTCTTCCACAGTTTCCACAACTAATGATTTTTAATGTTACATAATTCTATGTGACTCTGTAAGTAATGCCTACCTAATTTGCAAAGCACATTGATGGAATTTATCAAACATCAAAAATAAGGGGCAAAAAATCAGTAATGTCCACCAACCTTAGCACAAATCATCTTGTTTTGCCCAGTTCAATCTGCAACCCGGAAACAGAAGTAAAGCACCACAACTTATATCTATGTTCTAGATAGATTGTAACCCGTACTTTCATTTATTTTATCAAATTCAGCAACAAAATACTGAAAAAACATACATAAAAAAGGCAGAAAAAGAAAGAATCGGCGGTAATTGTAAACATTAGTAGTTCGCTTTAAAGAAAAACAATAAAAGAAGAAGAAGAATACAACAACACAATGGTTCAAGCCACATAAGAATAGACTTATTTACAATTAATTCGGACAATATACCTCTAATGGGAAAACATGAAAATTTGAAATGTAATATAACTTAACAAAAAGCAAATTATATTACAAACGCTGGACTTTTATAAAAAGATAAATATACATATAGGTGTCACCAAAATGAAGTCAAAGATTGAAGCTAATCTGACAAACTTAGGCCATCATCCTCTAAAAATATAGAAAAATATAAATGAAGCAAGATCAATGATTAATCAACATAATGAAAAGAACTATTGCATGCCTATAACTTGATCTAATTCTTTGTTCAAACCTTGATTAAATTGAGAGTCACCGAGTTTATCTAAAAAATAAAGAGAAATCATGAGGAAGAAACTCACAAACATCCGAGTATTCAATTGAAAGTACCTTAGTTAATTACCAAGCATTTGAGCAATCAATCAAAAGTACCTTAGGTAACCCCCAAATCAATCAAAAGTATCTGAGAAATCAATGAGGAAGAAACTCACAAGCACAAACAAAACAAATCATTGGAAAAAAAATCACTACCATAACACCCATGAAAAAAAAAACTCGTCTTAGGTAACCACCTTAGCACGATATGAGAATAAAGAATCAAACACCTAAGCAATCAATCGAATGTGAGAAAACCTATAAGAAAATTAAGGTTGAACAGAATAGAATTTTTTTGAAAGAAAACGAGGAAAAAAAGATCTAGAAAAAATTGAGAAACATACCATAGATAAATCATGAGAGCTTCGGAGAGCAAAGAACAGTGCGCCAGTGAGAAGAGTGGAGGCGAGATGTTACCGAAAAAACAATAGGAGAAAGAGCTTAGTAGTCTATATCGAGTTCTTTTACAGTAAATAACTTACCAAAAATAAGATGTAAGTCGTTTTGCGGAAAAACACTTTTTTTCTATTGACTGTAAAACCATTTCGTTCGACCATTTATATTTTACCGTAATAAAAACTTGAAAATGTGTAAAACCATTTCCGTAAAATATTTTACAAGCAAACAAACAGACCCTAATGTTTAGAAGTTGAGAAGGTGGCGTCTAACTTGTAAGCATGGATAACTGACCTAAAAAAACTTGGTTAAATCCAAAAGTAGCTAAAGTTTGGATCCATAGAGCAAGTAAGAACCAACAAATCTGTCTACCTTTATAGTTGCTCCAGACTCGATTCTGATCCTTGAAATATTGGAGCCACATCACCGATATATGTCTCAGAAACCACCATCTCGAAACTCGAAAGTCACATAATCAGCTGCAAGAGTGGTTGTCCTAAAGATGATGTGGTTATAAGAAAATATTAAAACTTGATAGCCACAGAATGTAGCAGTTGGAAGCTAAAAATAACTCGGGAAGTTTATTGATTAACCTGAAGTGGGGTCCAGAAATGGCCAGGGTGGAGCAGGGCGAAGCAAGTTAAAATTATATGCTGGACTAATAGAAATCACTTGCAGTGATGGGTTTTCCTAAACATGGATCCAACATAAAAGTTAAATATATTTCATCTTCAGTAAATAGCTCATCATATTTAGGAACTAAACTTGAGAAAAACTCCACGTATTATACCTGAGTTGACACCCAATCTCGGCCAGAGCCTTCAGTACTCCTGGAAAATCACCTGATATATGAGTTAAGAATTTAATCACCATTCAGTGATATTGGAGCAAACAAAAGGTACAAAACAAGACACGGCTAAGATTAAAAAAAAGGGGGAACAACGTTTGCAAGCCTGTCTACTCAAGCCTTAACCATGTAAAATACTACCTGAACAACTCCGATTCATGAGCAGAGGCACACAACGGTAGCTGATTAGGAGCAAGAATTGTGACAATGTTTTGACCATACATCCCAATTGGGGAGCCTGTTTGCGACCCAGCAATCAAAAGTCTAATAGTATTTTCTGCAACATGTCCTGTACCGACCTTTGCTGCTTCTGTACTACCATCATCTTCCTATTAATAAATAGGATACAAAAGACACACATGGTTCAAAAATAACAATAAACCCCTAAAATGCAGGCAGAGAAAGATATTTGTGTGCTCTTATGCCTTGAAATTCATCCCTTTTGTTTCAGTTACACTCACGGTAAAGAGGGGTTACCTTTAGCATTAAGGTAGCCATTTGCTGAAGAGCGTTTTCCGCATCAGAAACCATGTTCTCGATATCTTTAGAGCTTATAATAATGATACGTTCCTCATGTTGCTGCGAGACATTGATAAATTAATTAACCAAATGCTTAATATATAATTAAATGGAAGAGGAAATATAAGAAAATCGTGATATTCTGAACCTACGATTATTGCATCGGCGATTTTGATGTTGGCTTTGGTGCCTTCACGAATCTTTTGGATTCTATGACCTCCTTTGCCGATTACTTTACCGATCTGCTTCGAAGGAACGATGATACGGAAAATGACGCCCTGGCCTTTCGTCTGTCGTTTTGGTGTCGATTCTCCCGTATCGTATTCCGCCGTGGGGTCTTCTTCCTCGAGGCGGCGCTTGGCGGTAGAAAAAAAGGGTCTTTTTGGGAGGGTAACGGGATTGTACCGGGTACTGTGATTGATCTTCGCTTTGAGAAGCGGGTGGCAGTGAGGAGCTCATAGGAATTTCACCAGGCTGAGCCATCGCCGGTGGCTGGACAAAACCAGAGAGGAAAAGAGAAACGAATCCGCAGGATAATCGGAGAGTCGAGGGATTTAACATGTCTCCTAGTGCGGATTTACTTTTATACCCTGGTTGAAGGGAATTTGGAACTTAGACTCGGATCAACTCACTTGTCCCCGAGTCAAGTTTTGATGTTGTTGACTGACTCGTCTAAATTATATATTCGATTTTGCATCCAATTATTTTTATACAATTGGTTACGGAATATTTAGAAACGTAAAATAATTAAAACTAAAAATGTATATTAAAAATCATAAAATTAAATTAAATATTCGATAAACAAGAAAAATCGACCAAAATTTGGACTAATTATTTATAGGTCGAATACTTGACTTACTCAATTAATTTTTTTAAATATTTAATGTTTTTTATATTAAATCAATCAGAGCTAATAATTTTAAATATCCTTTAACAATTTCATGACTTCATCATTTTCAATTTAGACGTTAATCACTATTTGAAGACAAATTATACCTCAAAATAATTTTTGTATGATTTAATTTGTATAGCTACCAATCTCTCTCTCAACAAATTATACTAATCACTATTTAATTATTAATGATAAAATCAGTTTTAGATAGCGATACTTTTTATATAATAATTTGAATTGTCTATAATTTTTTTTATTTTTTTATGCGTCTCGTTTGGACAGAGATAAAAAGATTCAGAAAGCTTATAAATTTTATTGGTATACTTAATTCTATAAAAAAGAAATTGAGTTGTAAATTGTTTGGATTATTTAATCTAACTTTTTACTTCTTGAAGTTGATGTAATTATAATTTTTATGAATTTAATAAAAAAATCAATAATATTTATAAAAAAATAAATACCGAATATAATATGTTTTTTTTATTAATATATATCCATAAAACATGTTAAATAATTTTTTTCTTTGAAAATTGTGCTGAAAAATGGATTATTTCCTTGCATTACCTTGTTGGGAAGGGACAGATTTACTTTCCTTAAATAATTTTAATTTACTATTATTATTTTATATATAATTCATGATCTTCAAATTTAACAAGATCATGTTATTTTAAAGTAATAATCCTAAACACATTAGAAAAGTAGTGAAATTTTGTGTTTAGAAACTCAAACAATTTTTACAAACGCAAAATATAATATACGACCGAAAAACTAAATTAAAAATATTATTTTATAATATTTTTTTATAATTTCGATTCGAATTTATCATCATACACAAATATAATAAATCTATTCGAGGAATCTTATAAAAATGACACGTGTGTTTCATGCACAAGATTGCTACGTAGATGCTGAGTAGGTATACCGGATAGTTTTTGTGGACCCTTTTATGGTAAATTTGTGCTAATCTCTTAACCCTGCACTCTAAGAAGAAATTTGAAGTGAGCGTTACTTATTATTATTATTTTTTATTTTATTTAGCTACAGTAATTATAATAATATTATTTTAGAGTATATATTTTGTTCGAATTTATGATTTTTAAAAATAATAATTGTTCATTTAACTGATAAATCTAGATGGTTTGTACAATTATTATTATTATTATTATTATTATTATTATTATTATTATTTTATTATAATATAATAATTTACTTATTGCTTATGAAAATTATATTTATGAATAATAATTAGCCTTGTACTAAAGAACAATGAACTTACTAAAGATAAAACAGAAACCTGGATTTTCAATAAATAATGACAGATATGATAATTTATGACAATATACCAAAAAAAAAAAGAAAAATTATTAACTTAAAAAACTCCAAAATTTCAAATTCAAATTATTGAGAAAAAAATAATATATTAATATTGATAATTAATTAAATTATTAGACAGTTTTTTATATGTACAAAACCAGGGGCGGATTCAAAGTAAGACAAAATTATCTGTTTCGGATATATAGTAAAATTACATTTTTAACCTCCCTCTCTAAACTTTTAGAATTGATTAGAGATGGTTAACTCTCTTAACACATGATCTTTAAGGTTTAATAACTCTTCTGCCCCCTGTATTATAGCTGGATAATCAGTTTGGACCCTGTATTAAAAAGTTGTTATGTCATGAATTTGTTTAAATATTGATATTAGATTCGTTGGTTGATTAATTTAGATTAAGTTTTACATAAATTTAATATAAAATAATAATTCTTAATTATTTTTTTCGATTTACAACGTTATAGTTTAAATTTTTAATGTTGACTAAGAAACATAACGCTTCATTCAAGTAAGATTATTTTAACATTTATTATCGTCAACGTTGCTTGATAAGATATGATGTCACGCTTTCTTTTGGGCCGGAAAATAAATCTTAAATGAGTTCGTGTTTATCTAACAAAATAATTTGTTTTATGGACTCGACATGTTTATCCAATCTACTTATAATAAAATTTTATATGATTCGGTGTACTTTTATCCTTTACGACTAGCCCAACATCCAACGCGGGTCAAAACATATGATTTTATGGGCTAATAATGACTTCGTAAGATCGATATTTTTACTTATATTAATTTTTTTATTGAATTTGCATGCTAAATTAATCGAATATCAACTAAAAATTATTATTTAAAGATCGAACACAAAATTAATAAATTTATATACAAATCCTCCATTACCGTTTAAATTTTATAAATATATTTTTATATAAAACATGATATTTCACCCGTATCACAAATATAACAAAATCTGATATTTAATTTTTTTCTCTAAATAACATTTTAACCACTTTTAGCAAATCTTAAACTAAATCCTAAAATTTATATGATCATTGAACTTTAAATTGCAAGAAGTTAGGGTTTAATCTAGATTTTGTAGTTTAACTCAAAATTAATTTAATTTGTTTTTAAAACTCGAATTAAATTTAAAATTAAAATCTATTCGTTCAAGTTTTATTCGATTAATTTACTCATTCAATGAAGAAATGAGCATATTTGTGTTCAACTTCAAATTGATTTTTTTACTAAATCCACAATTTAATTAAAAAATAAACATGAATACCTTGATTTAGCAATAAGAAAATAAATTTTAATTTTTAAGTTACATTTAGATATTATTATGTAATAATTTAAAAAATCCACAACTTAATTTAAAAAATTATAACTAATTATGCCTATAATTTCTTAAACTAATTAAAAATGAGTTAAAAATTCAGAGAAAAAGTGTAGTTTATACATGAAAAAAAAAAGCATACACTCCCTTTATACTAAAACTAATTAAATTTACCCAAATATGGGTTAATTACAATCCGAGTCCAATTTTGTAGTAACGTTTCAAAGACACCCCTCAAAGTTATGTAATTTCATTTCAAGCCCTAGTCAATACCACTTCAACCTATGAAGTTGCGGGCAAACGACAGACCAGCGGACACTCTCGGACTCGAACTAGCTTTTCATACATTTAAAGTAAATAATCAAAACATGAAAGGACAAAACCGGAAGAAAAAAGAAAAATCTATGTTGTTTTCCCTTTCTATTGTTCGTTGTTCGAGAGTGTAAACATAACTGCTGTTTCTTCTTCTATTCTTCTTCTTCTTAATTCTTAAAAACCTCAAAAAACAAACACCCTTCACTTTTGTCTTGTCTCTCATAAACCCAGATTCCTCTCGTCTTTATAAACTCAAATTTTGCTCTCATTGTTTCTCATTCGCAATCCTTTTGTTTCTCATTGTGTTTTTTCTCTGGGTTTTATTGAATAATGTTGTCTCATTCATTCTCAGAAAGAAGAAACAACTCAAACAGAAACGAAAGAGAGAGTCCAGCTGTGGGTATGGATTCTTCTTCTTCTTCCGCTGCTGCTTCTGCTTCTCCTGCTTTGAAGCCTCACCCGCTGCATAACTTCCAATTGCATGACCTCAAATGGTCTATGAACCATACCAACAATCTGCGCCTCCGGAAACACGGCGATTCAACTCAGAAATCTCCTCGTCGTATCGTAGCCGATTCCGACTCCGATGTTATTCGGAAGAGGATGGGAGTGCGGGAAGCTCCTACGAATGAAGGAGCTGGTTCTTATGGCTCTTCTCTTGATCATAAGATTGGGAAACCGGTGAGGAAAATTATCATCGGTTCTGGTTCTGGTGTTTTGGTTTCTTCGGAGAAGAGGGTCTTAAATGGTTCTGGTGTCTCGTTTGCTTCGGAGAGGAGAGCGTTTAATGGCTCTGGCGTTTCCGTTACTTCCGAGAAGAGAGCTATCAACGGATATGGTGTTTCGGTTGCTTCGGGGAAGAAAATCACTCCGGAGAAGAGAGTCATCAATGGTTTTGGTGTTTCGTTTGCTTCGGAGAAGAAAGCCACCGACGGCTCTGGCGTTTCGGTTACTTCAGGTAAGAAACTCATTGGTTCTGGTGTTTCGATTAGTTCGGAGAAGAGAATCATCAAAGACTCTGGTGTTTCGGTTACCTCTGAGAAGAAAGTCACTTCGGAGAAGAGAGTCTTTAGTGGTTCTGGCGTTTCGTATGTTTCTGGGAAGAGAGCCTTCAGTGGCTCCGGTGGTTCGGTTACTTCGGAGAAGAAAGCCATCAATGGTTCTGATGCTTCGTTTACTTCCGAGAAGAAAACCGTCAACGGTTCTGGTGCTTCGTTTACCTCGGAGAAGAAAGCCATCAATGGTTCAGGTGCTTCGTTTCCTTTGGAGAAGAGAGTCATCAACGCTCCTGGTGCTTCCTTCCCTTCGGAAAAGAGAGCCATCATAGCTCCTGGTGCTTCATTCCCTTCGGAAAAGAAAGTCATCACTGGTTCTGGTGCTTCATTTCCTTCGGAGAAGAAAGTCATCACTGGTTCTGGTGCTTCGTTTCCTTCGGAGAAGAAAGTTATCAACGCTCCTGGTTCTTCATTCCCTCACGAAAAGAGAGCCATCATACCTCCTGGTTATGGTTCTTCGTTTCCTTCGGAGAAGAAAGTCATCACTGCTTCTGATGCTTCATTTCCTTCGGAGAAGAAAGTTATCAACGGTTCCGGTGCTTCGTTTCTTTCGGAGAAGAAAATCATCGACGGTTCTGGTGCTTCGGAGAAAAAAGGCATCGACGGTTCCGGTGTATCGGTTGCTTCAGAGAAGAAAGTCATGGACGGTTCTAGTGTATCGGTTGCTTCAGAAAACAAAGTCATCAACGATTCTGCAGTTTCAGTTACTCCGTCGACGGAGGTTAAACCGAAGATTTACATACGCCTGCGAACGAAGAGTACGAAACCGGTTGCTGACGTTCCGGTCCTTCCGGCAACTGGAGATCAGAGCTTGAATGTGGAAGAAGTTGAGGAATTTATTCCCAAGTCGTGGAATCTGAGGCCCAGGAAGCCGATTCCTAAGCCTCAGAATCAAAATGTGGGTGGGACGAAGACAGTAGCTTCTGCTCAGGAGAACAAAACTCAGAGGCCGGAGACAAGCCGGCCTAGGAATGCAGCTGCATTGAAGAAACCGAAGTTCTCGATTTCGCTTACTAGAGAAGAGATTGAGGAAGATATCTTTGCCTTGACCGGTTCGAAGCCGACCAGAAAGCCAAAAAAGCGAGCCAAGAATGTTCAGAAACAGCTTGATGTAAGCCTTTTGATTTACTTAATAATCTATCTTCTGAAATTTGGATTTTTTTCTTCTAATTCTTATGTAATCTGTTGCAGTGCTTGTTTCCTGGGATGTGGTTATCTTCGATAACACCTGAAACCTACAAAGTCCCTGACCCTCCTTTAAAGGTTTGAGGATTTGGCTTATTCAAAAAGTTTAATCATTTTAATTGCTGCTCAAGTTATTTCGAGTAAAGGTTTGATCTTTTGTGATTGCAGGGTTAGATGGGAGTGATGCTAAAACTGTGATTTTGAAGGGTGGGAATAAGGATGACTGCTAAACATCTTTCTTGCAGTTGAAGATTCAGAAGGGTAACAAATGTGTCTTGCTCTAGTGCCTTTTTGCCTAATCCTTGACAAGGTTAGAGGGATGGCGGGAGACACTATATTATGAAACTTGTTATGAATAGCTACAAGCCTGCAGATTGTAAATTCGACTTCTTAGACGCATAAATAGGGTTTTAACCTTTTAAGTTTATGTAAAAGGAAATCGTTTCTTAAGGTAGATCGTTTAGATCCCTTAGACTTTTCAATGCTTGTTTGTTGTTCATGGAACTGGTTAAATATCAGAGCAATGACTGTATCAATCCGGAAAGTTCGGGTTGCATACTTGTTTTGAAGTGCTTCTGTTTCTTTCTCATTTTGTTCTTTTCAATGTGCATCAGTCAGATAAAATGTTCTTAGTTTGCCGACTATTGATTGATTTGGATACACACATTAGTAATTATTGGATTAGGAAGATCTGCCCACGTGCTAGTAACCAAACAATTAAGCAGATATTAACACGTTTTAAGAGCATAATGACTGTTTACTGATCCAGAAAGTTAGGGGTGCATACTAGTTTTGGTGTGCATGTGTTTCTCAGTTTGATCTTTCCAACATGCATCAGTTGTATAAAATGTTCTTAGTTTGCTGACAGTTGATTTCTCGGAGATACACGTTAGTAGTTATGAGCTTTGTTTGTTATTGATGGATTATGTAGATATGACCATGTGTTAGTAATCAATCGATTAAATAGATATGAACACGTGCTAGTAATCAAATGTTTGAGTTGATATGAACACATGTTACAGTATAATAACTGTTTATTGATCCGGAAAGTTCGGGATGCATACTTGTTTTTTATGTGCACGTTTCTTTCTCATTTTGTTCTTTCTAGCATGTTTCGGTCAGGTAAAATGTTTTCAGTTTGTCGACATTTGATCGATTGGAGAAACGCATTAGCAATTATTGGATAGTAGTTATGAGTTTTGTTGGTTATTGATGGATAAAGTAGATAAGGCCACATGTTCGTAATCAAACGATTACTTAGATACGGATACGTTTTAGAGCATGATAACTGTTTATGAATCAAGAAAGTTCGGGATGCATGCTTGTTTTGACGTGCATGTGTTTCTTTCTTATTAAGTGGATATTGAACACGCATTAGTAATCAACCGATTTAGTAGCTCTGAGAGTTGTTCTAAGCACATTCTAGAAATCAACGATTGAGTACTGAGCACGTGCTAGCAATCAACAGTTTGAGTAGTTTTGAGCACAGGGTTATGAGCTTTGTTAGTTATTGATGGATTAAGTAGATATGAGTACATGTTAGTAATCAAACAATAAAGTCGATGTGAACACGTATTAGTAATCAACCCATTCAGTAGCTCTGAGATCGTGCTATAATTGACGAATTGAGTGTTTCTGAGCACATTTTAGAAATTAAGATTGAGTACTGAGCATGTGTTTGCATTCAACAGTTCGAGTAGTTCTTTGTACGTGGTAGTAGTTGATGGGTTAAGTAGTTATTAGCACATGAGCATGCTTGAATCCAGAATGATCGAGGAGAATATAATGGAAACATATATGGTAGAATGCATCTTTATGATTCATTTGCAACATTGGATCTATATTTTATTCTTGCTTCTTAATGCACATTTGGTGAAGCAAAAATGGTTAGTCTAGCGGCTTCAATTTATTTAAGAAACTGTCATTATTTAGTAAAAGTAGTTAGTTCTGTTTATTTTTTCTGTTTTATATCTAGATAGCGCGAGTGACAAACACGCATTGGTTGCCATTCATGGCAATATGTGTGCCTGTGAATGTTAAAAGTAGTCCCCACCCCCCTGTTTTATCTCTAGATAGCACAAGTGACACACAGGCTTTATTGACCATTCAAGGCATCATGTGCGCCTGTGTATAGGTTGAGACATTCGAGTATAACACCCTTCTAATTGGCTTGCAAGCATTATATCTTTATATTCTAACATGCTATCAGAAAGCAAACTTAAAGATTTGAATTCACTTATGAATTATAAAGTTTTGTCTTGTGTGGTTCTTCCATTTTGAAGAGATTGCGAGGTTCATGCCTCACCATTGTTTCTAAGACGCAATAGATCAGCAAAACTTACTTGTCATAGAAGCCACGCATTGTGTGATTTAAATCTTTAATCAATGAGTTCAAATCTTCTTTGGAATTGTTTTCGTGAAAAGTAAAAGTGGTCGGTTTGTCTCTATTGACTTGATATAAGAAAAATGTCATTCCCAATTAGTTACTTGTTTATCTCCCCTAGTTGGAGGTATTCAAGTGAATGGCTGCAGTAACAGTTGTTTATGCTCAGATGTTTGTTTGTCGGTATGGAAGCCCACAAGTCGAGCAATCAGCTTGATGCTCTTGTGAAAATATGGCATTCCATAACCGCCAATTTGAAATGTGTGGAAAATTTGTTTGCATGTAATGGCAAGATGTGAATGACTGGTTAACCTCGTGACAAGCTTCATATGGAAACTCTATATGGCAAGTCCTAGTATAGAAACATATTAATTAGGGATATAATGAGGTTTGTTATTTTTAAATGTATCTGATTTGTTGTGTACTTGTTAGCTGCCTGTATCAGCTATTGGTTCCTTCCCAACCTACTAGACCAGAGCATGGGCCTTAAATTTGTTCAGATTTTTTTTTTCCTGAGATACATGCTGATTGCATCTGTTATTTTGATATTCCTACTGGAAGTCTCTGGTGAGCTATGACACATGTATGCATCTGGTTGGAAACATTGAATTTGTGGTTAATGCCATGATATTCTTGTGTGTTTTTTACTTTGTTTTGATTTTTAATTCAGTGTTCCAAAGAAAATGCTGGGTTGTTATTGTTTAAAGCTTCAGCCTAACTGAAAGGTCATGTCACCCCTCATTGTTGTCGCCATGTTGAAAATGTTACACAGGCATGCGCGTTTTGACGACACATGACAGGTCTGTTCTGTTTCCTTCCTGTTTTGGTAGGTAATATAAATTGTATTTATTCCACTTGATTGTGTCAAATTTTCATTTTCCAGCAGATTATGAAGTGGATAATGATTTGCAACGGGATGCGATTCAAACTCGATGCTGTTTGTAGCTTCCCGGCTGGTTCCCAGCAAAGGATCAACTATCCTAGATTTTGTAGGGAGCTCTTGCAGTGCTGGATTCTGGTATAAGATCTCATCTATCTAATGCAGTGTTACTATATTGCTCATTACAGAACCTGAAGTGTGCCTAGTAATGTATGAAGCGGAGGTAATGAAATTCCTACTGAAAAAGTGGTCCAGCTTTCAACTTTTACTGTTGTATTTTTCTTTGTAAATCACAGAATTTTGTGGTGGGAAATTCCCGATCAAACTATCTTTGTATTTAACGGTAGTCGACTGTCGGCACCGCAGGTGTACCATATCTTTATCATATATTGGTTTTGTTTCCAGGCTTTGTTGCATTTATCATGTATTCGTTATCAAACATCACAAATAACTTCGGTTTATCTTCATTTGTTTGCTTTTAAAATCATATCAAAATCATTTATGAGAGTGGTTTGTTCCTTGCATGAACCAATCTGTTTCAAGTTATGGGAGCACTGGATTCATGCTGGTGACCATTGTTTGATTCCCTTTGGTTACCGAAGCACTGTCGCTTCCTGGAAATCAAAAGATTGTAAGGTCATCACCTTTAAAGCTGCAAATGTTTAAGTTTCAAATTACAAGCCTGTGAATCCGGTAAGAGCACGATATATCGGTCCGATAACATTCAAGGGGCATTGAAAATGAGCTGGGTAAACAACTGTAATGCTGGAATATTATTGACTGCAACTTGTATAATCTTGCCCAGCATATGCTGGTAGGATTAAGATTTCAATCCATGCATCTACCAGTAACAAGAGGTGAAAGTTAATGAATGAACAACTCTCAATCAAAACTATAACATCCCAAACATTTTACCAAGAGGGGAGATAAAATTCAACTGGTGTGATCAAATTAGGGACACTGAAAACAAAGATCATCATCCAGAAACATTTTAATTCTCTGCAAAAACGAGTTTACCCCCATGTTAGTTTGTAGCAGAGGGCCTTATCAACGCTGCTGGTAAATACGACTCCAGCATTAATTCCGCCCGAGAAGGTGAATTGATCTGAACGATCAAGTAGGTATACTTCCATTTATTGTCCGTTTTGTCCTTGAACATTTCGGCGAATACTTTGCCGGCTCCATGGGGCCCACGAATGTAGAAATTAACCTGTTTGAAATGGTTAAGAAGCAATCACCAAACCAATAAATTGCATATGGGAGATCTAGTACACACTAGAAAATTGCAATAATAAAAAGCTGATCACAAACATCTAAAAAAATAGAATTTTTCCTAACAATCTTGTAAATACTAGAGAGTCACCTCTACATGCTCTATGCCATTTTCATCTGTGTATATTCTGTTTGGAATACGTTGGCGAGCAGCACGATTTCTAGTTTCTTGACCATAACCAGTAATAGGTTGTCCAATCCTAACCCTAACCTGACAGAAACAAATGTAATACCATGTGGCATAGGTTAGAATGACAGCCCTTAACTGGTAGTTCAAAATGCTTAGAATCACATATAACTTGGCTGTCTGTCAAATATATGCTTAGAATCATATATACATGCAAGAAAAACAGAAACATACTTATAACTTATCAAGCTAGTATATGCAAGATTCATCCAAAATCTGACCTGATAAGTGCAAATAGATGGGAGTCTCATTGTTATAATTTATCAGTTGTTTTTATTCAAAGCAAAATAGGGATTCTAAGATATTATTTCGATGCTCATGCTGCAGATGCATATTGACAGGCTTCCGCCTGAAGATCCACAGTATAACTTATAATACATGTTGCACTGTTGACATTTCTAGTTTCCACTGAGAACTGATTAACAGATATAAACTTCAATGCACTGTTTCAGAGTGTTGGTTCAAAGACAAGAAAGCTAATTTTACAAACCTGGCTTTCATTCTGAATCCTTTCCAGTGCCTGGTTGAATACTTTATACCTATAAAACCATGGTTTCGAATTAGGGTGCATGTAACAAAGGGAGAAGCTTAGTAACCCAATTGCCAACAAGGCATTTGAAGCTTACTCTTTTGGTTGAAATATCAGCTCCTTGAAGACAGCATATCCAGCAGCAGCTGCGATCCCAAGCCCAACAAGGATTATGAGACTGTAGCTAGCACCCTCTGTAAATGTCACAGGCTTTTCTGGGATGTTGTATGTAGGAGCATCAAATGGATCCTCAACATTAGATAATTCTTTTCTGGTCTGCCAGAAGAGTTAAAGACAACTCAGTGGGAGTGATGTGAAGCTTCAAGTAACCAAAAAGCCTACAGAACTAGAAAATGCAGGCAATTATATGTCAAACCAGTAAGCATTTGATGAGTACAGCTCATAAAACTCTGAATTTAATTGTTCTTTCCCTTGTTGTACACAATTACCCTTGAGCTCCCACATGCATAGATGGAATTTACTTGGTATGAAATAAAGTTCAGTAGTGCTTATGTTTTCTTTCATCTTTATTGCTATGCAGCAACAAAGTATGATGAAATAATGTAAGTAATTCCATGCTCAGTTAGGAAAGAAAGATAATGATAAATCCCCAATACTTTCGGGGAGATCCCTTTTTAGCATCCTTTGAGCATTTAGGCAATAGACTGCCTCACCATAAAAGTGGTAAAACATGCACTCATGCACCATCAGAATTATAAACTAAACAAGAAACTTGGAAAATATTTTTGTCAATCATTTAAAGCCAACAGAGATGAGAACACATAAGGTCAAAAAATTTAAGCTAAGGTCCAAGGTCCAAACCTCGGATGTTTCTTTCGATTTCTTTGAAGTTCTTGATGCAAAAGATCTAGCAAAATAAGGAGACATGAGTTTCAATCCACGATTTTCTATGCGAGGGACCGAAGCTTGAAACCTAACTGTACAATCTCTGCCACACTGTCCTCTAAATGGATGAGGAATGCCTGTTGGACATAATTGGCAGATAAATTAGTGAAAATAATATTGGAGAAAATAAGATAAAAATTATGCTAATCCAACTTGAAATTAACTGTTATGCACTTCAAAGAGTAGGTCACTTATGCATGAAGCAATACTCTATGTAACGAAGAAATGAAAAGACAGGTCAGGTGAACAAGGGACCTCTCCATAATAGATAGCTAAATAAGCAAGGATAATAACTGTAAAGTAATACATAAGAATCCATAAGGCCATAACCTTCAGGAATTGGGATTGTTTTTTGTGTATGTTGCGCGGGGTGGGGTGTTCAAAAAAGGTTTAAAAAATCATTATAAAGTAAATGTGAAACTCTCCTAATCTAGTCTACATTGATGATCTGCTAAAAACCTTAATAACTGACCATAAATGTTGAAAGATAAACATAGATGAGAAATAACTGACCATTTGCTCCAAGTACACCCTGCAGAATGAAAGAAGAAAGCATTTAGTTTGCACTTTGCAGCTATGTAGAGAAAAAAAGAAGGTACAAATAGAAAGCACTTAGTCTGCACTCTACAGCCATTTAGAGAAAAAAATGTTAACAGAAAGAGAAGTACAGCCTCACCTTTGACATATTATAGGCATTTGTCACATACTGCTTTGCAAAACTTGAATTCTTATTTGCTGGAGACTGCAGTAATCAGTATGTCATTAAAAAAGCGATTCAACAACTAACACATAATGAACATATCTAAGAAAAACTCTTACAAGAATTACAAAAACTATAATGCAATCATGTTGATCAAGTACAAAAGGTTTAGGCATAACTCATAAAAGCATAAGAAGCTCCAATAAAATTGATTGATTCGTATGCATTTTGCTTTTACTAATAAGTACTGACTAGTATATATAACTTAAGCTAAAAACACAAACAAAGAGGAAAATCATATTCTGTAGGCAAGCAAAAAGAAGACATCAAACAAAGCAAATGAATTTATGAAAGAATAGTAATGTCCAAATAGAAAACTACCCATAAAAAAGCAAGGAATGGCGGAGTACACCAACATACCCTTTTAGCAGTTGATGCAAAATCATTCAAAAAA
This sequence comes from Abelmoschus esculentus, assembly GCA_035048815.1. Taxonomy (NCBI): domain Eukaryota; kingdom Viridiplantae; phylum Streptophyta; class Magnoliopsida; order Malvales; family Malvaceae; genus Abelmoschus; species Abelmoschus esculentus. Next base: position 9,214,217 of record JAUCBN010000007.1, on the reverse strand, counting down.
AGCTTAGATTCCACCAGTGATCTGAAGGAGCCACGCCATATGCTCTTACTAGATATTGCAGACCTCCTAATGTTCTGCATCTTCAAACTATATAAAGCTTAAACCTTTTCTACAACTCTAAAAAAATACAATCTTTCTCGTTGGATTACCAACGAACAACAAGCCAAAACAAGGGAAAAAAACCCAAAAAATTCAATTCAAAACACATAAACCAGTGAAGAAAGACGGGATGAAATTGGGGAAACGAGAAACCCCAGCAGTAGAGGTTTTATTGAAGAGAAATTGTACCCCAAGGCTTGTGCTTGGGTCTAACCTGAGCCCAATAGTTGTCTACAAATACATAAAACCATCCTCAAGGCCCAGTTCCTCAATGATATAATGGCAAACGTTTCCAACATAGAGGGGGTCAAGAGTAATTATGAGAGACAAAAAGGGTTTTCTCTATTGCAAAATATGAAATATTAATCACGGCGCACAAATGGGTATTTCACTTCTCCTTACTCCTCTTGTTCCTGTGGTCTGAATAAAGAAAGACCGGGAAGAAATAACGGAGCTTGTTTGAGCTGCCTTTACCAGGTAACCCTTTAGCGTAATTTCTTCATCTTTATTTATCTACCATAGCTTATATAAGCTTATTACTGTACAAAGATATGGTTTTGACATGCAAGTAATTGTACTTTTGTTGAGCAAAAGCTGGAGCTTTTAAGGTTTCCTTGGTTTAATGATAGAGGTGGAATGAAGGAATGTAAAGTTTTTGGGGGACATTAAAAACTTAAAACCTTTTGCTCTTGAGGAGGCTAATTGAATGGGTTTTTCTATTATGCCCCAAGTTCACTGATTTTTTTAATCCCATCTAGCCCCTTGTTTGTTTTTCGTAGTTTTTTTTATTATTCTTATTATTATTATTATGCCCCAAGTTCGCTGAAAATTGGTTTAAGCCGCCTGCGTTAAGTATTGTTCTTGCCTTTTTTTCCCTTTCATTTTGATCAAGACTATGCCACAACTTATATCCATAAACTGAGGTCTTGCTGATAATTTTTATTTCGTTTTGAATGGCGTTGTTTTGAACGTTGGGGAAATGGGGTTGTTGTAACTTGGGTTTATTATTGTTGGAATTTTTCCATGGTTAAAATATTGCAATACCTTGGCATGAGTAGTGTAAATCACTGATTCTTCTATTGTAGATGGCTAGATGGGATCAGATTCTGTCTCTTCCGGTACAAAATCCACCGACATTGGAGTTCTCTGCTCATGATCTTGTATGGTCGAAGGTGGAAGGTTGGCGTGACAATATGGATAGACTTGCTTTGATCCCTTACGCTAGAGTTGATGACTTTGTTAGGGGTGAATCTTCTAACAAAGATTGTCCAACTAGATTTCATGTTGAAGCAAGAAGGCGGAGAACAGCAAAGGCACCTTACAAGCCAAAGGTTGATGGTATTCTTGAATATATTCTGTAGGTTCTGCTTCTTTTCTTCCATGTTTTACTTTTAGATCTTTTTTAAACATCTCTTAATAATTTGTGCTCAATGGTTTTGTACTATGATTTGATTGTGTTTAAATTTATACTATTGAACTTGTAGGTATTGGTGTTCATTTGGCCCTGATGACCATAGGAAAGGGGGTCTTGTACGACCCAGCCGGAATACATACATTCCTAAGAAGACCAATGCTGGCCGACCTAATACGAAAAGAGGATGCACCTGTCACTTTATCGTAAAACGATTAATTGCTGAACCGTCAGTAGCATTGATAATATATAACCAGGATAAGCATGTGGATAAGAAAGGGTTGCCATGCCATGGGCCACAGGACAAAAAGGCAGCCGGCACACGTGCTATGTTTGCACCGTACATCTCAGAGGATCTGCGCCTCCGTGTTTTATCTTTATTGCATGTTGGGGTCTCTGTGGAGACCATAATGCAGCGGCACAATGAATCTGTAGAGAAACAGGGTGGTCCATATAACCGAGATGACCTTCTGACCCACAGGTATGTTCGAAGACAGGAGAGGAGCATTAGACGCTCTACGTATGAGTTGGATGCAGATGATGCAGTCAGTGTAAGCATGTGGGTTGAAAGCCACCAGAATCATGTATTCTTTTACACAGATTTCACTGATTCAGACCCTTTTATTTTGGGCATTCAAACTGAGTGGCAGTTGCAACAAATGATTCGATTTGGAAATCACAGTCTCCTTGCCTCTGATTCAAGGTTTGGAACAAATAAACTTAAGGTTTGTTTCTTTTCCCTTTCTTTGCTTTCCCCCAATCACTTACCTCTTAAGTTATGTGACTCACTCCTCCAACTGTTGCTGTTACTGTCAGTCCATGAGTTCTTTTAATGTCCTTGAATCTAACTGTTCTCTTTATGAATTATTTTCAGTATCCTATACACAGTCTTGTTGTCTTCAATTCAGACAAGAAAGCAATCCCGGTAGCTTGGATAATAACCCCAAGGTTTGCTAGTGCAGACGTTCATAGATGGATGAGGGCACTATACAACAGGGTTCACACGAAAGATCCTAGTTGGAAGTTGGCTGGGTTTATTGTCGATGATCCTTCAATTGATGTTCATACAATTAGGTATGGTGTTGGGGCCTTTGTATGAGCTGAAATTATATTACTATTTACTAATACTCTTTAAAATTGTGGTGGAAGAATATTGTTCCATTGTGTATTGTGTACCATAAAGACTGAGGAGCATGAGCTCATGTGATTTCTTCAATTTCCCTTCATTAGTTATTAGAGTTGGGGTTCACTGGTTTCTGTAGCATTAGAATGGCAACTTCATTGTCTCTGTTAAAGCAAGACCTCTGATCAGATGCCTTATGTTTCAAGAGTGTTTATTTTGTGCATCAGCTCCTTGCTTGGTTTTATCTCTTGTGTATTCTTTAGCCTTGGGGGTTCCTCTGCTGATATAATTCTAATAAATGTGGAACGAACTGAGGGATTGCATTTTTTTTCTGCTTTCATTTGATTTAAACTAGGAAGAGCCTAGTTTAGCTTGATCAAGTGAGCTCCTTGAGTGGCATATTGAAATGGTTACATCATTCATGCACGATGGCATATTTGCTCTTTTATCAATAGATGGAATGTGCTCCGTGTCACACAATATTTCTTTTCATTGTATTCAGGGATGTCTTTGAGTGCTCCGTATTGATATCCTTTTGGCGGGTCCGCCATGCATGGCATAAAAACTTAGTGAAGAGATGTGCAGAGACAGAGGTGCGTGTTGAAATGTCAAGACGACTTGGGCTGGCCATTGATGATATTTGCAAAGGATGTGGAAATGTGAATTTGTTTGATATATTCATGGAAGATTTTGTCGATTGCTCGGATTTTATGGATTTCTTCAAAGCAGTCTGGTATCCTAGAATAGGTTGGTTGCTACTTGTTCGTTTCTTCTCATCTACTTTACCCCTGTTCCCAAATTCTCAATTTAAATATTTCACTAACAGATGTAGGCATCTTTCACCTTTGTGAATCCCTTTTAACTTGTGGAAAAAGAAATGACAACTTTCTCCTTGTTTCAGGGGCTTGGGTCTCTTCACTTAAAACTCTTCCACTTGCAAGCCTGGAGACTTGTGCAGCTATGGAATTTTACCACAATCAATTGAAGCTTCGGTTGTTGAATGAGAAGGATCCTGCTGCGTACCAACACACTGGTTGGTTGGTTGATAAGTTAGGTACAAAAGTGCATTCCTACTTTTGGCTGGATGAATATTCGGGGAAAGATGATTTTGCACGATATTGGAAGGATGAGTGGGTAAGTGGTTTGACATCTTGGCGGAAGGCATTGAAGATTCCTGATTCTGATGTTACCATTGAAGGGAGATTTGCAAAGGTGACCGATGAGCTTGATCGAGACACTGTTTATGTTGTTTGGAACCCCGGCTCTCAGTTCGGGATCTGTGATTGTTCTTGGGCAGAGATGGGTTACCTTTGTGAGCATGCCTTGAAGGTCATAAAGGTCTGTCGTGAGAAAGGATCTATTTTGCCTTCTGTCAGCATACTTCAGTACCACAAGGCTCTGATTGACATGCTACATTGCCCGCCTCATGATTCTTTGATCCGTGATCATGCTGTTTCTTTAGCAATATATGTGCAGAAACAGTTAAATTCACTAGTTGGTGAAGTTCAAAAGCAAACAAAGAATACCATTGAGCAAGGAAGTGCCTTGGTAGCTACTGCTAGAGAAAACAGAGGATTAGCCAATGAGGGTCATTGCATAAACGAGAACATATTGTTTAATCATGAAAATGGTTCCGCAGATTGCTCCGAGTCTCCTGCTGGTATTGCAAGTGATCTCGGCAGTGAATCGATTGAACGTGTAGTTGGTATAAATGGTGAGACTGCTGAAGAAGGAATATCCGGTTTTGAGATGGATGTTGACCCGCCCTCCACTATTCGTCCTCCTGAGTTACCATCTCTTACCGAGGAAATTGTAGCTGGTAGTGCCTTCCTGAAGCATGGAGACGATGCTTTTATTGACGAGGGCCCTAATATGAATTCACCTTCCAATGATGGTGCTTTCGGAGCTAAAGTTGGAGGTGCAGAAGAAAACTATAACAAAAACTGCGATGAAAGTGCGATGGCTGTGAATCCACAACCAGAGGAGGTTCCCCAAACAGAACAGCTTTCAAAGCCATGCACAAGGACTCATCAAGATGATTTCGGCAGCAAGGGTAGTGAACCTTCAGTGCCATCCATACCTGCTGCCAGGAAAGCCTCCCCATCCTTGTGCTCTACTGTGGAGACACAAGTGTTTGACATTGATGAACCTTCAGGTGCTCTGAATCTGGATATATCAGTGGCATCAGAAAGTGAGAATGCAAACGGAAGTAAGACTCATTCTACTGATACTGGTTTCCGTTCAGATGGAGATCATGTCAATTCAGCAATTGCTACTGATCTTGGTTATGATGCAAAGGCAGTCGACAGCAGTATGGCTGAACATACCGAAGCATACCAAAATCATCCAACAATGACTCATGATGTTGACAGTCAACCAACCACTGAAGTTGCTGCTCGAGAAGCAGATGATTCAGGTGAAAAGGAGTTTCTTAGCAACGACGAGCCCTCTGCAATTAAATCTGAACTTCAAATGAGTGTTGAAGATGGAAAATGCGGTAATAAGGAAATTTGTGAACAGGTGACTAATGACCAGAAAGGTGCCGTTGATATGGAAATTGTCCCAGAAGAGTCCGCCATTGACTCTGACAAACAATAGACATATTTCCATTGTTCATCAATTCCTTATTTTTTCTTTGTACACATGCAAAATAAATTTAATTGTAATTTTGTGATTGAGCTGGTTGCTTTAAATTTTAGTATCAGGCAGAAATTCATGTTTATCTTGGTACACATTTTTCTTTTGGCATGATAAAGTTAATCTTTTTGTCAATATTTTCATCGAAACAGGAAGGAGGGTCACCCACACTTGCTCCAAAGTTTGAACTTTTATAGCAATCCATCAAGTTCATGATCAAATTTGTCAAATTTAAGGATCATTTTGTCCCAAGAATTTTACATGATATCAATGCAATTCAAAGACGAGGGAATTTTGACTTTTTAAAATGGACATACCATTAAGTAGAAGAAAAAAAAAACTCTTGCAAAAATACTATTCATCATAAATACTTCTTTAGGGAAAAAAAGAGATTGATTTGGATATATACTTTAAAGTTATGTGGTAAAGGTACAAATTTAAATCAAAGACACCAACTTTCACTATGAATCAATAGCATCAATGTCATTATTCCAAAGAAAATACAGCATTGCTTCATCTTCATACAACGGAAATATTATTTTTCATCAAATCAATGACTTTAAGAATTGATACAAAAGTTCAGATGTAACCAAATAGTAAATGCATCATGAAGAAAGCTGCAATATGCTTGAGATGAAACTAAAGTCATCTTCTTTCATGGTCTTAAGGCTAAGAATCTATACCATTACCATTGAAAGTTGAAACATTATTCAGTTGAAGTAAGTAATCCCAGTCTGACCACTTTTTGTAAGCACCTCAAAGTTTCCGGCAGTGATTAACCCATTTTTGGATGAGATCGATCTTCTCAGTTCCGAATAAGCACAATATTCTACTTCAACCACTGTCGTATGCTCCAAGAAGCCGGAAATCGAAATCCCAACTCCTTCCCCTGGCATACATATAAAGCAAAGAACAAATGGCTAAATATGCATGCAAAAGCAGATGAAATCACTATAATTCTTGTTTGCTAGAAAGCTTACTTACCATGTGTGACTAATAGCAAGTTTTCAGAGGGGTACTTATCAGCTAATGCCTTGATAACTTGTTCATATCTACTTCTAGAACCCATCACAGTCTCTTCCCATAGCGGCAACTGTGATTTTTTCGAGACAAGTTTCTTAAATTGTTCATGACGATTATCGATAAGATACTATCACTTTCTTAAAAAAAATAGTACCTCTTTGTAAACTCGTTCAACACTAGGATCCAACGTGCCACTTGGTAGCATAGACTCGAGCTGTGGAATATCGAATTGAAAGATTCCATCTTTAGGCGCTACATCAGCCCTAATTGCTTCTTTGTTCAACATCTCACACAATCCATACTCAATAGAAACCTGTAAAATACAAACAAAAATGGGCTCAAATAAAAGAAAGCTATTCTTTTTAAAGAATAAGAAATGATTTCTTGATGCATATTGATCTGAACCTTGACTTTTGATGGATCGAGTTTTATGACATCTTTAGATGACTTGCCATTTGCGTCGACATCGACGGCGCAAAGGCCGGCGACGACCTCGGAGGCTGTCTGGACGCAGCGGAGGAAAGGAGAGACGAAGACTCGGTGGATCCGGAATGGAAGGAGGGTGCGAAAAATGCGACCCGTCTTGAAAGCCCTGGCCAATCCGTTTTCTACGAGCGGAGGGTCCCATGGTCTCTCCGCCGTTTTGATCCACATGGGATCGAAGTTGTCCATACGGTCACCGTGTCTCATTACAACGACGTTCTGATTATACATCGTCGTCTCCGGCAAGGAAGAAGCCATCGTAGTTGATTTACGATTCCGATTTCTCCAGCAAATCAAAGGAAATTTTTAATGCGAATGCAAAGGACCAATGAAACAGTTACAAAATACATCCTCCCCTCACCCCCACCCCATTATATTACTAACATTTTTCGAAACTGCAGGTATTCGTGGAAATTGCATTCCCAGTCCCCAGGTTCCACTACATTTTATTTAGGATATATTATAGTTTTAATCCTTCTATTCTATCAAGATTTGAGATTTAGTCCTTGGATTGAACCATAACAACTGACTTTTGAAAAGGACTTAAATTTGGTTTATGTGACAATTTTTTACTCGCACACTAAACTAATAACTGACTTAAAAAAAACAATATTTCCTATAAGAAATAAGTGATTAATTTAATTTTATAAAAAAAATATTGTACGTTACGATCAAAATCTTAATTAAAACTATATACGAAATATCTCGTGCATTTAGAATATGAAACTTATCAAAATAAAAGTTGTTTTGAAAAATGGTTAAGATTAATGGATAAAAACGGATTGAGTCGTAATTTATTATATTTATAATCTAATTTACTTTGTTTATAATATACAAATTTAAACATTAAATATTGTTTAAGGATCAAACACATCTTTGTAATAGATTTACTTTTTGCGAGTAAAAATAATCTATTTGAGTAGAATGATAGGTCGGGGTTGTGCAATTAATCCTCTTTATACGTTACGTCAATTATACTGTGCATAACGTATGTAATCCGAGTTGGGAATAGGAATACATGGTAGGAATAATGTTCCTCCATTGTAAATATTGAGGAATTGAAGTCTAATATGGCAATAGAAAATGCAGCAATTTGAGGTATTATTCAATGAATCACGGGGCACGCTTGACTTTAGAAACGAGGGTAATCTCTGCTTCAACAATCAAGCTATCATGGAGGATGTAGCCCTTGGATGGGTCATGGAGAACCTTGAGCAGCATGAACTGTGGGTAACCCCAGGTAACACTGATTGCACTAAACCAACGGTCAACTGCAATTTTGCAATTCAATCCATACGGAAAAAGTTAACAAAAAGAAGAAAATCTAATACCAATAACAAAATCAGCATGATATTTAATAACTTTAGGATTCAAATTCCTAAAAAAAAGTGTATTAATAAATGATGTTTTAAAGGTAAAATGCTTCTAAATCATAGTATTAAATTGTGGTTGTGGATGTTATGGAATCATATTTTTTTTGCAAAATATACTATTAGAGAAAGAAATAGCGATGTTTTTTTCTATAAACGTCACTATAAGTCACAACACAAGTACTACCGACGCTTTCACGTCACAAAATCTGTCGTTATGATATGTTCTGCTATATCTTGTGACCTTTTTATATATATAAAATGGACCAAAAAAGGAAGATTTACCTGAATATTCCATGTGATTGTCGCTGATTTGGTTCCTTACTCGTAGCTTGTACTCTGCATATACTTTCCTCTTGGGAGGAAGCTTATCAGCCTCAACCAACTCTAGGAAAACAGACAGAGCTTTGCCCTTGAACTTCACGTTTCCCTTTGGATATACTGTCAATTTCCTGTATGTATATATGATCAGTAGCTTTACGAGAAATTTGGATTAATATTCGATGCCTTTGAACCTCCGAGAAAAGCGTACCATTTCGAATCTCCGATGGTGTGGACGGAAGATTCGTAATACTTCTTGTCTAATTTGGAGAAGCCTTCCATCTTGAAGATGATGGAATTGTCGTCAGGCTGTTTAACCATGGAAAGGCACTCCCATTTACAATTACGTTCCATTATAAACACCTCGGCCCCAAAGATGCAACAATCACCGACGAGATAGCCGTTGGAAGTGTCACTAAAAGACTCAATCGAGATTAACTGAGCAAAACCCCATTCCATCTTCATCCAATGAAATCTCTTCACTGCCCCATCAGCATCTACAAAGCAATGAACGGAAGCAATCACATTACAATTAGAATTGGATTCAACGTCGCTTAAAATTGGACCGACATAAGTCTTTTATCATTATATCGACAACTTGATTTATAACGACGATGATATATAGAATGGAGACCTTCAATGGTTAAGTATTTGTCACGAATCTGATCAAACACAAATAGCCTGAAGCTGACATTGACTTCCCATGTGAGAGGTAAATTTTCTGTTTCCTCAATTGCCATGTAAAGGGAGATGAATCCATTTCCATTGCTTTTATTGTCTCCATTCGGATATAGTGACAATTTCCTAAATTTAAAGTGACGAAATATTCAAAGAATGAATATAGAAAAATACATATATTTGTGCAGAATTCAAGATTTAATTCTATTGATTTATATAATCATTATTTTAAAAAGATATTTATTAAATTTAAAATTTGAATCTCAACATTTACGATGTTTTTACATACCATTTGCGACCGGAAGCTTCGAAAACATCGGATTCATACTTTTCGACTCGTGTTTTGACCAACAAGGAAAAGCCCTCTACTTTGAATAGGAAATGAGCTGGTGGGAAATCTCTTGTACTCCGTCTGATTCCTACAAAACATAGGATTATAAGTATAAAATGTCTGAAATAAAATCATAAAGATTGTATTAAAAATATCTAAATTGACATTAATTTTGGAAGAAGAAAAAACTAAGAAGCAAACCAAGTTGTTTGGAGTTATCCTCCATCAGAAATTAACACTGTGAATCGTTTTTCTTTTTTATATAAATGGAACCAAAGGGTTTTCAAAGTTTACAAGACAAGTGTTATGAAGAAACAACATATTATATTGTCCTATATATGCACATGCTTGTCTTGCAAAAAGCAAAAGACTTGTCTTGTAAACTTTGAAAACCCTTTGGGAATATCTCACTGAGAATTATCATAGTTGACAATGGCGAAAACTTGGATTCTTTTCACTGGTGAGGGGGACACGAAATGTTTTTTCTGATATGAGGGTTGTGTTTGATTCTTACAACATCTGCAAGTAAATCAAAATCCCATATCAGAAACATGTTTTTGACCTAAAATTTGGAAAGATATGTATTATGTTCAGACAGATTTCAGTATTTGACTTGGAGGTTAAATATTCTTTCTGACATAGGGAATGAAATCCAGATTAATGCTAAAATGGAAACAGATTCAGTATTTAATTAGGTATTTAATGTAATTTAACGGACATACCGGAGGGTAATAACTTCAATGGCGTGCCGGATTCGTCAGAAAAAAATCGAAGTAATTAAGAAGCTTTTACATGGAAAACAAGACTTATTTTAATTTATTTATTAGGTTAAATAAATGAATATGAAAAAAAACGAATACGAATAAAAATGTGTTCGATTCATTTATGTTATGAACAAACTCGGTTATAAGTTGTTTATAGACTTATTTATAAGTTAATTTATTGAATAGAAATACTTGAGAATACATCTAAATACTTATTAATTAAGGATGTTATAGAAGTTGATACTAATATTTTTGAATATTTAAATATACATATTCATATATATTTAAATAAATATATTTATAAACACTTAAATAAATACGTCCGTAAACATTAAACATCTTTAATAATAATTTTTCATAAAAAAATCCAACAATAATTTATTTAAGATGTTATTATATATTTGTTATTGTCGCAATAATCTAAAATATGAGCCTATTAAAACACAATTATCATTATAAAAAAAATTTGGTCTCTAGAGAGATTATATAAAAATTAAGTTTTTAAGAATAAAGATTCAAATTTTAATATTATAAACAAAAAAAGTTAAATTAAAAAAAACTCGTAAGAAGACTAAAAATTCGATTTAATCGAATAATAAGTATAAAAATTCGTTCTTATCAAACAAAACGATCCATCGATCGATATGCTTGTAATTGTTTGTTTATACACTGTGACAACGCTAACAATGGCTCTTTGGAACATGTTATAACCAATCTAAAATCTGAGTTGTGGCAAACTAGAATCTATCCTCAAGATGAATCTATATACACCTGAAGAATGCAGAGTTTCCTTCATAAAACTAAACCTAGTCCGGCAATGGAAAACCAGTTGCATTCCATTTATTTCGATTGATCGAAGCTCGGGGGCCTCAAATTTATGGTGGGACTTTCAGGAGGTCTGCTATAGATCTCATCGAAATGGAGACTTATATCCCCTCCGACTTCGAGATCGTCCATGTACGTTGTCCGGGATAACCTCTGAGAAGCCCTCAATTCAAGGAATTGATCTTCCTCTTCTATGCTTCTCTCGGATAAGATATCATACCGATGATCTGAAGAATAACGGTTGAAATCGGGAGGCTCGAGAAAGCTTGTTTCAGGTTGTATACTATGTGAACCTCTAGCCCACCAATGGTTCCTTGCATCGTGCGGTAGTTCGTTTGTATCATGATGCTGGAGGACACTCTCGTGGAAGATAGAAGCTGATGTTGAAGCTTGGAGATGTGACTGCAACCGTGACCGGTCATCATAACCGTGTAGCCAGTAGTCTTCATCTCTTGCTTCGTTATATGTCATGTTGGTTGGAACACAATAATCTCCATACAGTTGGTCACCTGGTTCAGATGGCCTCGTTGCAGTGGTGCCTCTCTTATAACCGGTTGGCACCCAATAATCTCCATGCTGTTGGTCACCTGGTTCAGATGGCCTCGTTGCAGCAGTGTCTCTCCTGTAACCAGTTGCGCCGCGAGTTTGACAGGTGGTATAGTACCAATCAAGAAGATACGGGTGATTCTTTTGTTCAGCGCCAATTATCCATAAAGAACCCAAATTGTGGTGGGTGTTCGGAATATCATGTTGCATTTCCCTTGATAAAAGTCCGTTTCTATCTCCATATGCTATCGGAGTGCTCCCTTGCCACAACCTTCCCGGAGAATATGCATGTCGAGTTCCCTGCGTTTGTAAATTTTGCTCCCTGAAAGTTCTAATATTCGACAGAAACTGCTTACCCTGAACATCTGGTTCCCATGAAGGATAGCTACTTTGGAAACTGCAATCGGAATAAAATTATTTAAGACGAAACTATGCTTTCCTCTGAAGAAAAAAAGTAGGAAAGGCTATTCGACACAATAAAACGGTAAACGAAGCACCCAAACCAGGATTTATCACAAATATAACTTTTAAAAACGGAATTATTAAAGCGGAAGAAAACAATTGTAGGTTGTAGATAATTATGTTCTGTACAAAGCAATAGCATAATGTGTTTCATTGGATGCATTTTTAAATGAAACTCGGATTTTTTTTCCACCTTTATCATAGAGAACTCTACTATAAGAGTTCTTGAAGATTTCAGATTTATGGAACTATTTTCACCAGGAATATAGTAAGAAGATATGTGCAGCACTAGGATAGAGAAGGTACATAAATCGAATTAATTGTTGTGATGATCATACCTCAAGAATGATTTCTCCATTTTCCCTTGGGAACTCCTCATAGGACGAGGTGCATTGTCTGGAGAGCCGTAATTACCGTTGCCATGGTTTTTGAAATCAAAGGCACTAAAACTGCACAATGGGAACAGTCAAACAGATAATGTCATTTGATGGTGCATGATACAGTTAGTAATAAAACAGTCTAACGCCCCCATAATGGGCCTCTCGGGTACCCGATCTTGATTATTCAGCAAATGAGTTGGATGCCGGTGGTATACCAAAAAAATGGTCTAACGGAAATCAAAAGAACACTTTACCTGCAAACATGACCAACACCTTCAATATCCACAGTAAAGTCTGCAATGAACTTTAAAATGTCATCCACCCGCTGCAAAACAAACATTAAAAATTTTAGCTGAAAAGCTAAGATTTACGGCATAAGAAATTGACAAACTGATAATAAAAAGTTTTCTGGAAAAAAAAAAGAGAAAGAAAAACCTTTGGAACTACAAATAAAAGCAAGAATGGGGTGAGGAATATCGAGACCATCTCTTCTAGCAACATCATTCCAGTGTACTGCATCAGAAAATTTTGAAAACGAAGAAGTTTAAAGGGAGAAAAAACATTTCTCAAACAATATTTTATTACGTTGAAGTCTGTACACTTCTGCCAGCTGTACACCTAAATATTTAAAATCATAAGCATGCAACAAATGCAAACCACCCAAATGGCCATATGGCAGTTCAGATATCTTATCCTCCCAGATTTTCTCAATTGAACATGAATTCGACTTGAAGATTATAGGTAAAAAAAAGGAATCAAGGGGCTTACCTGAAATAGAGTTTCGAACTCTATCCGGATGGTTTCGGTGTTTTCTTTACCACGCCATCTCTTTGGCATGTAATGTGTGTGTTGGACCACCATAGACATTGCTCCTTCATGATCAAGTACCAGAAGTTCATCTGTAACGGCAGCCCGGCTAATAGCTGTGATCGTTCCAAAAACAGCTGCATACCAAAACAAATTCCGACCAAATATCTACAAGTTTGGATAAGGAAATGCAATTAACAAAATTGACACATAGAAGAGTTGAAAAGTAGATAGGAGAAACTGGAACAGTGGGAGCTCAAAAATATTACATGACCCTCTAGCAAGGATTCCTCCAGAAAGGCAATGATGATCAAGATAGCAGCAAAGCCGCCAGATACAAATGAGATAAACTTTGCTATGATAGAAATAATTGGTGAGGGGAACCGTTTTAAGTACTCGGAAGCATGCATTACACTGCTATTAATCCGATGCTTGAATAAATGGTCAACCTGTAAGACAAAGACAACAATACATGCACCAATAGAGCATTACAGTATGTAAAAAGAGAATCATCAAGTATAAGTACCAGTCTCAAAAAACAAATGTGTCATTTTATTTTCACCGTAGGTTCTGAGAACATATTTAACTTCAAAGAATTGACTACGCTTATGATTACTACATAAAAGTAATAACACAAGCTTGTGAGGATAGATGGTGGATTAATCCCTCTCGCTTGACAGCACCATAAACAAATAAAAGACTTTAGCTTACAAATGAAGAGGTGAGAAGGGGGAATGAGAAATACCTCATTGAATTCCCTAAACATCCACTTCGACAAATTTGACCATCTGCGAGATGAAGCTGTGCTCGGATGATTATAGAATTGTTCAGCATGCCTTAAGAAGAGATAAACCAGCATGAATATAACAAGGAATGGAGAGAGAAGAAGCATCACAAGCCCAACAACCATGAGTCGCTTCTTCAATGTTCTAGGATTATAAATGAAGTCCTTTCTAACACAGAAGTTTCTGCACCACAAAAAGAAGATGAAAATAAATCCCTAGAATTTAGTTGTTCTTTCTCTCTTTTTTGCAAATAATAATAATAATAATAACAACAAGTAGCATTTGAAACTTGAAAAACTCCATATAGTATTTTTCTCCCTAGACATAGAACGAACAATGGAGAGTAAAACCTTTCAAGAATTCTGACATAGTTCAAATAGTTGTCAAGAAGACACAAAAGTTATGCACTGTCCAGACACACAAAAAAAATGAAGAAATAAACAATTTTATCATTAGTCAGAAAGTAGAGTCGTGAAACTTGCTTCTATTGATTGTTTTGCTAAATATACAAGTTGGAACCATATCAATAACAGTGATCATCTAAGAAAGTACTGCACATATAACTGAAAGTCCAATTTGATGTAAAGTTAAGCATACCGATCAAACAGGTTCTGCAGTATGCACCAATTTAAGGTCCATTCAAGTGTCTTTGTTAGCATTAGACGATGCCGTGTTCCATAAGGGCCAAATTTGACAGTAGGACCAGTACCAGGGACCCAGGCTGGTAAAGGAAATGCAAGCACTCCTTTATTAAGCATTCCAATCAAGTAGTTCTCTTTCCGCATCAATCGCATAACCACATCATGCTCAGAAAGATCCTTGACCACACAGAGTTGCTGTGAACTTTGTAACCGGACAACCTTTTCAAGGATTGTTGCCCAGGGCATGGTCTGAATCTCAGTATCAGTAAGATGGAGACTGCAAAATAAAATACAAACAACAGTGAGATCTTTAAACATTTAAGAGATACAAATACGGTAAATCCTCTATCTCAATACAAAATTAAAGCTTCCGTGCTGAATCTTGTAACTTGCCTGTTATAGTAGAAATGACGTATTTGAAGGGTATCCTTTAATTGTGCAAAAAACCTCAAAAAACAGAATATCCAATAGATGGAAAATAGCCCCAAATATCCTACAATTATAGCCTTTGAAAGTGTTAAAGGGGTTAATGGATGCTGATGAAGAGCTTCCTTGGCAAGATCACACGGCTTAATTCCAGACTCGACCGCATCCATACCACACTTAGCATTGCGGAGACCATTCCAATCAACAAATAATAGGAAGAACCCCGAGAAGCATATAGTAAAGCCCAGGCTCAGAAGTTCAACAATCCATTTAAAAATCATGCACCAAAGCCCTTTCTCGCAGTAGTAACTATAGAGCCGTTCGAAGAACAAGTCCAAATCAGCGATCGGTTCACCATTTTGAGTTTCACCATTGAGAAGCCCCGAAGGGCTATCACTAGCTGGACTCGGCGGAACTCTTCCATAATCAGACAACTCAATCTCAGGAGGTACATCACCTAGTAAGCCTGTCGTCAAAGAGGAATCACCACCCCATCTCCACTTAAATATGCCGAGATCATTTGCAGGCTTTAGTCCCCTGAACATCATTTGTAAATCTTGATAGCAGGGAAAAAGTGCTGGTCCATTCCCCAAAATATGCACCAGTTTATGCACAGTTCTGCCAATAAGAAGAAAATAGACAAATTCCTTTAGACGATGAATGTAGGCACAAGCTCGCAGGAAATGAAACATGTCAAAATAGAAGCAAAACAGAAACTAACCAACAAAGCGGACTGCACAAAAACACGACATCAATACTGTTCCGAAACAACGAATAAAACAAAGCATGAAATAATCGCATCATCAAAAAATCATCCTATATCCTTACACTGATAATTAAGCTCAAATACTGGCGAACAGTACCTCGGAACAAAACCACAACCTTTTCCTCAATGAACCAGCAAGCAACAAGCTACAACAATTTGAAACTGGAAACTTAAATTGCAGTTTCTTTCAACAGAAAGCATCAAACGATATCAAATTTAAGCGGATAAGTAGTTTCCAATTCATCATTCAACTAGAATTAGACCTGACAGAAGGACTTAGCGAATTTTAAGTTAACCAACGATGCCAATGTCAATTAAAATTAAAACAAGCTATCTAAAAACAAACATTAACCCAAATACTATCCATCTAAATAATCCAAAAATAGAAATTAAAAAAAAAAAAGCTGGAACAAATAGCACGCCAAGAGAATCCGGTTAATACAATGAACAAGAACAAGAAAAAAGCTTTCAAATTTACCTCCGACCCACCAACCAGCAGCTCCAATATCCCCCAAAAGAATGAACAAATGGTTAAAAAACGTCGAATTAGCCTATACCCATTAAGAACAATAGCGCCAGAACCAATCAGTAGATAAAGTGCCCAAAGCCTTGGTTGAGCAGCCGAAGAAAAGGAATGACTTTTGATATTATTTTGGCAATGGCAGGGTTTTTATTCTAATGAAAAACTTCACCTTTAAGAATTTTTGAATTATCTATACTAATTACAAAAAATATATATATTATTTTTCTAAAACAAATATATAGAGAGACATATAATATTCTTAATATAAAATACCTTTAATGGCACAAGGGGTGTATGAAATTGGAGTTATAATTTTTTTTTTTCGGTTCATTATTGAGTTTTGTAAATTAAACGGCTGGTGAAAACCAGATGTCCTATGCCGACCGAAAAAGGAAAGACCAGACCAGACAGATGTCGAATGATTCATAAAACAACGGGCCTCTTCCCCCAACAAATTTGGAACTAACTTAGGTTCTGTTGGGCTTTTGATAATACCTTCTTGGGTTATTAGTCCAGTCCTCTTCATGAAATTGTTGGGTCATATAAAGTTCATGTCCGAATTTGGTTTGGTTAATTTGTGGCATGTTTATTGTTAATATATGTATAAAATAATGAAAAAAACATTATATTTCGAAATTAATATTTTATATTTAAATTTAAGTAAAAATAATATCCATTCGGATTTTGATAGTATTTTCTATTTAAAAAAGTAGTAGATTTTAGTTTCTATTAGATTGTTATTTTTCGTTGTTGTTTTTACCTTTGTGTGGTTATTTTTTTATCCACTTTTTTTTATCGATTCGATCTTATTAAAAAAAACTTTATAATATCTTTAAATATAAATAATATCTTAATCAAAACTAAAAATTAAAGCTTTTACCTTCGAGTATCAGATCATCTTTTAATCAAATAATGTTAATCTTCTAACTAAATATAGCTTTTTTATCGTCAGGATTTAGAAAATTCTTTTATGTGATTATTAATTCTTAAAATCAGTTTTTTAGAATAAGTAAAACTTTAATGACATTAATAATTATTATCGTAATATAAATGAATTAAAAGTTTAATTATTATAATACGAATTTTAAAAGTTCAGTGACTAAAATAAAATCGTCTTAAAATTTTAAGAACTATTAGCATAATCGACCCTATTTTATAATTTTAATTTTTTATGTATTTCTATAATGAATTGATGTCCCACAAAATCATACCACTAACTTGATATTATAAGTGTGAAAAAGAGAAATAAAGTCAATGAAGATAATGATTTGTACTCAAAGATGATGTGAAGGGACCAATAGTGGAGTTTTGCAAATTTGATGTCTAGAATGTGAACTGAAAATGGAATTGTGATAAAGTGAATTCGATTGGCTGCCCAGGCGGCTATCTAACCTTTTCAAAAGGGTTCCCTCACCGGATCATTTGATTAATGCTTGAATTTGGGCTTTAACTTCTCAATTTCCTAGTGGTGAAATTGTAATTTTTTAAAATATTTGTCACTTAACGTATGATATAAAAATAGTGTGACGTTAATAATAAAATGAATGTATATTGTTGTGTGAGTAATCTCGTCAATGTATGAAGTCATTTCTAACGGGTTATTAAATTGAAGTACAAAGTATGGACTAAATTGAAAATGGTGAAAAGATATAGGGTTACATTTGTTATTATGTCATATAAAACACCAAAAATAAGCGTCAAACGGCAAGGTTTTAATGAAGGGATTATTTTTACTTCATTTGGTAATTTACGGGGATTAGTTTACTCGGATTTTGTTAAAATATAAGAGAAAAAATCACACGTGATACGTTATTATATTTTTTTTTATAGTTAATGTATCACGTTGATTAAAATTATAAAAAAATTATATATTATTAACTGATTATGATATAATATATAAAAAATTGATTATTAAATGATTTTAAATTAAAATAATTAATAATCAAAATTTTAAAAAATATTTTAATTAATTAATTAAAAAAATTATTCGATCAATTAATTTAATTAAAACTGAAGTTGAATATCCCTAGCTTTAGTACACTCTTTTTATCGTTGTCGAGTGCACCAACACTTGTCATAGTTTTGTCACGTCGTTTGGAGGACAAGACATCATAGTTACTTTGGCATTCCACTCATGTCTTGACGCGTAAAGTTTTCACACTAGGAGTGTTTAGAAGAAGGCTTATATAGTTATATTATATAAATTTTAACTAGTTTTATACTAATTTATAATTATTAGAGTAAATGAAATAAATAAGTAAAATTAAAAATAAGATATATAAAGATTATCACTTATAAAAAAGATGTTAATCTTATTTATTCACTTTACTCATTTAATGTTTATAGATTGATATAAAATTAGATTATAAATTCTAAATTTATAATTTTAAATCTTAAAATTTTAAAATTTTAAACCTTAAATCATGAACTGTTAATTAAATTTGTAAAGCTTAGTTTACATAACTTTACTTTAGGATTTATTTATTCGTCGAATATTAATTATAATATCTATTTATTTATGCTTTTAAAATTAAATTATGTTTGGTATACTTCTATTCGAGAATGGTGTCATACGGGACAATCACCTCGAAGAATTTTTTTAATTTTTTTAATTTTTAAAATTTTTGATTTATTTATAAATTTGTTTCCATCTAAGATCATTTAAAAAAAATTGTCTTCCACAAGTGCAGTTTCACGCTGGATTAAAAGCACCATAATCTTACCAAATTGGTCTCCATGCATCCTCTACCTTCCATGGTGGTAGGTAGGAAATCAATATACTTGTTCAAAAATATATTTTTCTAAAACATCATAACTCATTGAGTGACTCAGTAAAAAAATATTGTTTTTTTAAAGATTTAGATTCAAATAACTTGTTTATACATTATATATATTTTTAAAGAATTAAGAATAAAAAACGATATTAACATGTAATTATATTAGAATGTCAATATTTTTTTTTAAAAAAATAATCTTATATTTTCCTATAGGTAAATGCAATCTTTTTATTTTGTATTATCGGATATAACATTAAGATTTAGGTTTAACAGACAAAATATAAATAATTAAAAATAAAAAATAAATTCCAAAATAAAACTATTTCTAAAAAGAAATAAAAATAAAAATAGAGATTAAAAAAAATCTTCAAAATCGTCTTTTCCCACACTTACATAACTTCCTCACTATATCACAATATGGGTTATATACCGATAAGTGCTCAAAGAGAATTCCCTTTTGCTTTTGCTTTCCTTTCCTTCCCTCAAAGTCTCACCTATAGTTTTTCTTTTAATTTTTTAAATTATTTAATGAGAGATAAGAATATTTTTACGATTCTATCGATGATAAAATTATGCAATCTAACTAATAATAATATTTTTAAATATATTTATAAATATAACAAGATAAATCGTGAGTTATTCAAGTCTGATTCAATCAAAACTCAATTAACATTCAATCTTATTAAATTTTTAATGAACTAAATTAAACTTAACATATTAAACTCAAATTCTTAATAAATCCGATCAAACTTACATTATTCAAACTCGACTTAATTCATTAACATCATCATAGTTTTCATTATATTTTAACTAAATACCAAGAGCAATCTTTATATATATAAAGGAAATCTTAATTACACATGCTAATCAATCCTCATCATTAGATTCCCACTACCCTACCCATAGATTTATCGGGTACCACCACAACCCGTTAACTAAGTTCAAGTCGGACGTCTTTTAATTGATAAGTATTTAAAGATGTAGGCCGAAATATGTAGATTCAAATTTTAATATTTATATTAAAAATATAAATATTATTATATTATATTTATTAAGAATATAAATATCGTTTTATTGTATTGAAAAAACTAAATAATAGTCAAAGACAATATTTGAAATATTGTTTTATGATATTAAATATCATGTCTATATGTCGTAATGTTATTTAAATATTTATGAAATTAAAATTTTAATATCTGAATATTTGTAATATAAATATTTATTCTACCTGTTATAAACAAATTAAAGTTTAAAATAAATCTATAAATTTGAATTTAAATATAAAAAATTATAGATATTCGATACTTGACGACGATGCAAATGAATTATTTGTGATCACTCAGCCCTCAGGGTGACTACCGAGTCATTCTCATACATCAGATGTTAGTAAAAAGCCAGGCCGCAATATCTACTTGGGATTATTAGTGTTTCTCAATTATTTTATTTTAATTAATTTAAATCTATTTATATTGTATATAATTTTGATGATAAAGTTTTTTAATAAAAGTTTTCTGTATATATAATATCTTAAAATTGAAATTTATCTAAATAAAATTAAATTCTTTATCACTTAGTTACACCAACCCTATTAGTAGTATATATTGTTTTAATATTTATATTTTATTTTTATTTTCATTAATTTATTAATAACAAGGACGAAGTTAAAAGAAGGGTAGAGAGGGGCAATCGTCCCCACCCCAGAGTTTTTTTTTTATTTTTGTTTTTTATTTAATTTTTTAAAAATTTTTAATGAATTTTCCACCTACTTTTAAATATTTATGTTTTATCCCCTTAACCTCAAATCTTGACTTTGTCCCTAATTAATAATTACTTATCTGTTTACATAAAAATAAAATTATTTTCAATAATATGTTTTATTCGTATTCTTTTTAAATAATTATGTTATTTAAAAAAATGTCATGCAGAGTGGGGGAATTATTCATTTTTATTGTGAAAAGAAAACTATTTATTTATTTATTTGTTTTCTTCTTATAATGCCATGCACGTATAAACAATATAAAAATGAATAAATCATGATTACGCCTGGTCATTAATCTTGATTAATTACTTCTTAACATTTTTATTCGTTTAGCCTAAAGCAAACGATGTATAGTGATTTTCCTAATAATTTTTATTTTTTGTTTCATAATATATTGAGTAAATTCTGGACCGACTCTCTTATTTAATTTCAAAATAATGTGAAATAATTATGGGGTTAATAAAGAAAAAGAAGAAAATGATTAGAAATCAATCGCAAGCAATAATCACCAAAGATGGGCATTGCAAAAACACATGATGGGATTGTAAATATTATACGTAAAATATAAATATTTAAAATAATTATTTAATAGAATTTATTAAATAGTTCTAATAATAAAAAATATAATATTTTTAAGTGATTTAAATTCGAACAACGTAGATAAAATTAATATCAAATATTAAGAGAGGTCAAATATTTATTTTCGAAAACAGACTTTAAAATCACTAGAGTTATAGAAATATAAAAAAAATAAAAATTATCTGCCTCAAATTATAACTCGTTTGATAGTTTTAAAAATATTCTTTTTAAATATAAAATTTAAACTTAAAATTTAATTTTTAAAATTTTAATATAGAGCGTATAAAAAATATTCGGGGACCCCGTTTTTCTTAAATTCATTATACATGGCATATTTGCTCATTACATATTGCATATAATTTTTGAATATAAAAAAATTATTTACTATACAAGCCGATTAAATATTAGACATAAGATATTATCTGTTTAAATTCTGAGATTTAAAAATTTGAACCCTAATTTTAATATTATAAAATTTAAATATTAATTATAAATTATAATATTCACATTCTTAAATTTTAAACTTTAATATCATAAATTATAAATTTTAAATCTTAAAAATTTAAAATCATAAATTTTAAATTAAACCCGCTTATGAAATTGATGCATAGAATACTTTTTTTCTTTATCATCTTAATTTGTGTTTGGGATTTCCCTCAACAGACAATACACCAAATAATTGGATAAAAAATCTATTTTTTTTATGAAGTTCTCTTGATGGAAGTCACTAAAATGCGCCTTATGCGTAGGCTAATAAAGGAGCCGTCAATGATGCGCAGGTTATTATAATAAAGTTACGCCGCGCCCAGTTTCCTAAAAAAAGTTCTGATTTATTAATAAAAGCCTGGTAAATTAAATAAAAATATTTTAATATATTAAATTAATAGATTATTAATATGATATAAGTTAATTTTTTAAAATTAATATTAATTAAAAATAAGTATAAAATTTGAGGTTTAATTATATTATTATATTAATTGTTGTATTATTGATCGTTAATTTTTAATGATATTAGATTGATTTATTACTTTTTAAAGTTAAAGGATCAATTTATAATTTTTGATAATTTAAAGGTATAAAAAATTAAATATAACCGAGGATCATTTATGTAGTTTTCCCTAAAAAGAAAAAGAAAGAAGAGCTCAACAGATAAAAATGGCGACAAATGTACTGAAGACCTTAAATTCGATTTTTTGTTGAAAGCTGAAATCGAAGGGTTCTTCAAGCTTAAATACCAATATACCATACCTTTCTTCTTCTTCTTTGTTGCTCTTGCTTTTCCCCTCTGCTAGTTCGATTATTTGCTGAATCTCACGTTAAATCGATCTTCAACTAGTTTAATCGATCCATGTCGTCGGATATAAGCTAAACCTTTCTGCTAGATTCTTCTTCTTTTCACTCTCTATAGTTTCTCATTTTCTATTAGACTACTGCAGAAAACAAAAGATGTCCAAATGCAGCAGCTTCAACGGAGTTTATTGCGAAGAGAATCTCGTGATTGATCTCTCGAGTTTGATCTTGTAATCGGCATCTGCGACGAAAGTTATTAGTGGATTGTTGCTGTTTTTCTTCTTCTTTTTTCTTTGCCGGAGAGGGTATGGGGACAGATAGTTTGCTGTTGGCAACGTTGAGACCGTCGATTAAACCACGAGCGGGGTTGAGGAGGAAACAGGCTGGAAGAGGCTCTTATAGAGGAAGTTAGGGGTTTTATTGCAAACAAAGAGAATTTAGGTTGTGGGGAGTTTATTTTGGTTTAAAAGTTTGCTGATTTTTAGGTTGAGTGAGGGACGCTTTTGAACAGAACAAAAAAAATTGGATTCTTTGTTGAGGGGATTCATACAGATGGCTAGCAGTTCAAGTGGCTCTGGGTTGCACCAGATACTGAGAAGTCTCTGCCTCAATACCGAGTGGAAGTACGCCGTCTTTTGGAAGCTTAAGCATCGTGCTGGAATGTCAGTACAGTTCATCAAGCTTTTTTCCCCGTTCTTTCTTTAAGTTGATCACCATATGTGTTTAATTGATTAACCTGCGGCATTCTTCTATTTTTTAATTGATTAATTTGGTGTTTCTGTGCTTCTGCATCTAATTATTTATAGTTTCTTTATCTCAGATGAATAATGTATTAGTTTTTTTTAGTTCGCTGTAAATTTGGTGAAAATACAATGATGTGTTTGCTTGAGTGTTGTTCTCAGTTTTCAACTTCTTGCAGGGTACTGACTTGCGAGGATGCTTATTATGACAACCTTGACCAACATGATCCTTTGGCGAATCATGGTTTCCCTGATACAATTGAAAGCATGCGCAACGGATACCATTCACGTGATGCCCTTGGTTTAGCTTTGGCAAAAACGTCTTATCATGTATATTCTCTAGGGGAAGGGTATGGTTCCATCCACTGATAAGTATGTTGTCCAGTGTTTGGTATGATTTTGACATTTTTAATGTGATACTAAAAAGAGATACCAACCTTCAACAGGTCAAAGATAAGGGTTTTGTTCCTCATCAATCCTTGTGCACTGTTTTTCTTAAGTGGTGTTGATCAAACAATTTCAGTTTTGAAAGCTCTATTTTAACTTTAATTATGATAAGAATCGAATTTCAAAATCGGAAAAGAAGTGGGTAATTAATGAATGTTTGTTGCTTATGCAACAACACTGGATAGTATTCATCTTTTGTTTTACAGGATTGTTGGCCAAGTTGCTGTTTCTGGAAAGCATCAGTGGATATTTGCAGATAAGCATGCCAATAGCTACTGCTCATTGTTTGAGGTGATGAACTTTTTGAGAAATGATAGAAAACATGTTGTGTCATACTTGTTTTTGATATTTTGTTTCATCACTCTCATACTATTTTACCTTCTTTTTTTTCTATCTTGTTGGGTTTGAATTTCAGTTCTGTGATGGTTGGCAAAGTCAATTTGCGGCTGGGATCAGGGTATGTATGCATTTTCTTTCCACTTAATAATAATTGCAGTGCAATTTGTTATAGTTTGATGATTAGGATGGGTTAACACACGCAAGTCAACAACTAATTACGTTTCTTTGTAAACTATAATTTTAGTGAAGACAAATAGAATATAAGTTTTAACTCTCTTAATTTGTCTATGACTGTATGGAGACTTTGGAAGTATATACACTTCAAAATGTAGTCTAAAATTACCTTTTAACTAGAAAAATTTTCTTTCCTATATGTATGGTTACTCTGTTGATCGAAATATTTTCAACTTTCTTGTAGACCATTGTTGTTGTTTCTGTTGTTCCACATGGAGTTGTGCAGCTTGGCTCCTTAAATAAAGTAAGATGACTTCCAAGTGTTTTGGTGTATTTCTACTTCATAAATGCTTTCCACTGTTTCAATGTATATGCTTTAAGTTGATGTTGGTGCAACTTTGGGTGTTTGGGATGGATATCTTTAACCTTCTAATAAATTTGTTTTATGCAAATGTATCTTGATGGCTTGAAAGATGTCATTATTTTTGAGGCGGTGTCAATAAAGTAGTTAGCTTTTCAGATTCTTGTATTTTTCATGCACTTTTTGCATTGTGTCTGTTACTCCCCCGAAACTCTAAACTCTTTTACTTTTTTGTTTATTTTAGATGGAATAAACTGAACATTATTGTAAGAAACATTCAGGACTTGTTATTAAAGTCATTTTTACCTGAAAAATGTCTTATATGGAGAAACCTTAACTTTCTTTAGTATTCAGTTCCAATTATTTGGTGTGCAACTTTTCATGTGCTTCAGGTTTTTAGCTAGGTTCTACTAGATTTTCTACTTGAGTATATGTAAGTGCTTCAAATACGAAGCCATCTCCAGATTTGAGTTTGACAGTTATTGTCATTGTTGCTAGTGTGATGTACACGCTCTAACTTTTTCAAGCTTATCGTATAGGCTGTATTTTTATTATAGTTCAATTTAATTGAGTGGAGCAGGTATATGAGGATGTGAAGCTGGTGAGTCACGTCAGAAATGTATGTTTTGCTCTTCAAGAGTCGTCTGTAGGACATATATCCAGCTTAATGGAATGTACTGTGAAGAGTTCATTATTTAAGGTATGATTACACGTGCGTATGTATATGAAGCTTTTTTGTAATTTCCCTCTCTTTAAGCCAAAAGTATATTATATGGTAATCATAATTTTTGTTCTTTATTTTGCAGCAAGACTTTCCAACAAAACTGTTAGATTCAGAAGTTATTCCTTTAGATAAAGCTGTAATAAAAGAATGGCCAGATGGGTTGTTGCCTGAGTTTGCACATCGCCTAAAGTACAGCGATAGATCATTTGTTCTTCCACTGTCCAGTAATCATCCCAAAGGGGCAACTCAAGTGGAAAATAAGCATGAAGGGCTTCAGCTATCATCATCAGCAAGTGATTCCAACTTGGAGCATCAAAATCAGTTGGGGAGGTCCTTGCTAAACAATGTGGTATGCAAAGGGGAGACTGATGGATCGAAAGATTTAAGTTTGGAACCAGAAAATGGCTATGCTAACAGTCCTGCTGTGGGTAGTATAAATTTATATAATGTTGCACTTCAAGCTGAACATTATGGAGCCGGTCATGCATTCGACTCCTCAAACTTACTTAGCTCTGCTGCGTTTAGTGACATGGTTAATCCAAGTGGTTTGAGTTCTTATCCAAATGAGGTGCTGGGCATATCCAAACCTTCAGACATAAAATTTCAAAATAATTTGAAGTTGAGGAATCAAAATGATTTAGTTGACATGGACTCAATTAATACTTCCTTTAAATTTTCTGCTGGTTGTGAGCTCTATGAAGTACTTGGACCAGCATTTTTGGGGAAGAGTATCTGTGCTGATATCAAGGTAGATAATACAGAAGCTGGAGCTAATATTGAAATGCAAGAAGGGATGAGCTGCAGCCAGTTGACTTTCGAATCTGGGTCAGAAAATCTCCTAGAAGCAGTAGTGGCAAATGTTTACCATAGTGGCAGTGATATGAAAAACAAGAGATCGTTTTGCAGATCAGCACCGTCGTCACTGACAACTGGAAATACACCGGAGCCTTCTAGCATAACAAAGTGTACTATTAATTCAGCTGGTTATTCAATTAACAAGTCCTCTCTTGTAGAGGATAATAAACAGAACTGTCTGAATTCATCAGAACTGTGTGGAGCAATATCCTCAAAAGCACATTCTTCTACTTGCCTTAGCAATTGCGAGCAGCTTGAGAGGTCTTCTGAACCAGCTAAGAATAACAAAAAGAGGGCCAGACCCGGTGAAAATCCCAGGCCTAGGCCAAGGGACAGACAACTCATTCAAGATCGACTCAAGGAGCTGAGAGAGCTTGTGCCTAATGGAGCAAAGGTACTTTTCTTGCTGTTCAGATGACTGTTGGATTCTGATGGTTTCTGTTTCCGCCTTATAAATGTGTCAGCTAATATTTCAAGAAAAAACTGCAGTGCAGTATTGATTCATTGCTGGAGCGCACAATCAAGCACATGGTCTTTCTGCAAGGTATCACTAAGCATGCTGACAAGCTTGGTAAATGTGCTGATTCAAAGGTAAAGGGCCCATGCAATTTACCGGTTAATGATCTTTGGGGCTCAATAAATTAGAAACTGGCCATATCTCCATGCTGTTGTCAAGTAATGCAGCATACGATTTAAATGAACCATTCCAGTTTTCTAGGAATTTCCTTTTTCGTGCTTCTAGACATGTTTATAGATTATTGTCCATTTTCATGTAATGGTAACATAATTACTGATCTGCAGCTTAAATCAAGTTCTGTGATGATTTTTCAAGTTCTTGTCAGTGCCAAAACTTGTTTGAACTTGTTAGTATAAAATAAGGCTTGGTGGAAATAATTATCATCAAGATGAGCATACTGTGTTTTGTCCTGTTGGTGAGCATCTTATTTTGGTTTTGTAGATGCATCAAGATGGAGCCGGCATTCTTCAATCGTCCAATTATGAACAAGGTTCAAGCTGGGCAGTGGAAGTCGGAAGCCATCTAAAAGTTTGCACAATAGTAGTGGAGAATGGTAACAAAAATGGGCAGATGCGTGTAAAGGTATGTACAGGGTCTTTCATCTGTGTAGGTTTTGGCATTCTTTTAGTTATTGTTTGTTAAGTTTATCATTAAATTTGTGGGTTCACTGCTTAGTGTAAGTTCATATCCTATGAAAAAAAGATGGTTTTTACTTTTTACTCATTTTTCTTTTGTTTATTATCTCTGTTCTAATTATTTTAGTTGATCCATGCAGCTGTTGTGTGAAGAATGTAGTCATTTTCTTGAATTAGCCGAGGTAATCAGAAGCTTGGGCCTGGCGATTTTAAAAGGATTTACAGAAGCTCATGGTGAGAAGACTTGGATATGTTTTGTGGTTGAGGTACGTTTTATTCTCCGGATGAATTTTCTTGGCAAGTTAGGGCTTACTCATGAAATGTAGGATCATTTGGACATCTTAATGTACATCTTTAATAATTTAATATTCCTGGTTGCATTTTCCTAGCATACTTACTATTTTGTAAGTTCAAAGTTCCATCTTCTACATGCACTGAATCTGTCATAAGCAATTGTGTCGGACAAAAAAAAAAGGGAATGTAAACAAGAGGACATAATCAAACATCTTGTAATGTGTCCTTGTTGCCTTTTTATTTGAGGCTGTGGTCTGTGTTTCCCGTCAGTTATGTGCCAGCCCAAAACATACACACGGGATATACTAATGGAGCATGTTATTTGCATCCTATATATATATATGACGTTCATGCATTGAATCTATCATAGATTAGCTCCTCAACTCCATGCATGTCTGAATTGCATTTGTAAGTGCCTGGCAATTCAGGTATAACTTTCCTCCCCTTTTCTGAACACGTTGCAGGGACAGAACGGAGTTTTCCATCGAATGGATATCCTATGGTCACTTGTGCAACTCTTGCAATCCAAGGCTACAAGCTAGTAGCAATGGCTTGCCACCTGTTGGAGTCTGTGTAAACGTTGTCTCCTTTTGTAAAATATTGCGAGTGGTTTGTGATTTTGGATTGCTCTGATGGTTTTTGCCTCTTGTGTTCGTCTCCCCATCCCATAAAAAATATATAATGAAAGGGAAAAGGAGAGAAATTATTCTTAAGAAACACGTTGAAGAGTTTTTTTTTTTTTTTTCTGTTGTTCATAGTTTGTGTGAAATGCCATCTGTCATTTTCTCCCCTCAGTTGGATCTTTTCCTTGTGTTTCTGCTTTAATCATAGTTGTTCTATTGGTGCATCGTATGGTTGAAATTTGTTCGCTGTGCATTGGATACAAAACCCCACTTCATCAACACCCTTGGTTGTTGGTACTCGTCCTGCCAGCCCCCTTTCTCCCAAAGGTCTAAATTTTCTGAATGAACTGCTCCATGTTTTACTATAAAAGCCCTAGGAAGAGAAGGAACACTTACTTTTCGATAAAGGTGGGCGAAGTCTGTCTTGAATCCGACCCCTCAGTTTCCCTGCATCTATGCCGGAAAGGTAGTAAAAAATGAATCCCTAGAGAACCATGTTGAAGTTGGCATAGTATCAGTTATCTAGATCATGTGTTTTATTATTCACCATTACAGTAGCTTTAATCTCTCCTGATGAAATTATTTAAAATTTCTGAAGTTTTCTTCTGAATTACAAGATCTCCATTGCAGAAACAGGTAAAGACGTTGGTTCATGTGATTGGGTTATCCCTTAAGCAACATCAACACATGATAGCTGGGAATCCCTGACTGATGAAAATTGACAGAACAAATGTATTCCTAGAGTATATCGTTAAAAACGTGGAAAGGAGTCGACCAAGCACGGGAGGGCGGGGGGGATGACGACTTCCATTGATATTTGTTGAGTAATGAACAATACACGTAATGATATGAATATTATGAACATGGATTGTTATTTTATTAAGGAAGAAGTCTCACGTATTTATACAAGCAAATCCTTGATGCTTGGATTACTGATGCAACAGCAAAACAAACCCTAAAGAATAATCTGGAATGTTTGCATGGAATAAGGACAAAATACATGAGAAATGGACCTCCTCTTAGCTGGTGACGTGGTGTATTGATGAGCTAGTGATGAGGTTGGTTATGGAATTCATAACCTCCTGACATTCACCCGGTTTCGTTTCTTTCTTCTTCTTGAAGTCAACGAAAGAAACAACATGAAGTTTATCTCTGAGCTTGATGAATTGCTGAGCTAGTAGAGGTTTAGTGAGTATGTCTGCAACTTGACATTCGGCTGGGACATATCCGACTTTCATTAGTCGACTCATGACTTTTTCACGAACAAAATGAAGATCCAAGTCGACATGCTTTGTCTTGGCATGCATGACTGGGTTGGTAGCCATGGCTACTGTGCTGGTGTTGTCACACCAGGCTTTTGAACATCAGGTAGTTGAACCTCAATGTCTTGGAGCAAATTTTGAACCCATACCATTTCAGATGTCCCATCTGCTAAGCTTCGATACTCAGCCTCTGCTGTGGATCTTGAGACTGAACGTTGTTTTTTCGAGCTCCAGGACAATAGGTGATTGCCATAATACACACAATAACCAGTGATGGATCGTCTATCGTCTTCGTCGCTTCTCCAATCTGCGTCTGAAAAGACAACAAGTTGAGACAACGTGGAGGGTTTTGTAGCATCAAAAAATAGGCCATAGTCCATTGTTCCCTTGAGGTAGCGAAGAACTCGTTTGATGGCAGTCTAGTGGATAGACATGAGACACTGCATGTACTGAGCGATTTTATTCACGGCATAAGATATGTCTGGCCGAGTGTGACAGATGTACAGAAGAGCACCTACCACACTTCTGAATAAAGTAGGTTGAGGGAAAGATTCTCCTCCTAGCTTCTGGAGTTTTGGGAGACAACCATGGGGGTGTCAACAGGTTTGGCATTGGACATTTCTGTTTTTTTCAACAAGTCAACTATGTACTTTTTCTGAGTAAGAAACATACCTTTGGCACTGGTGAGAACTTGAATGCCTAAGAAATAATCAACAGGTCCAAGATCCTTCAGAGAAAATTGGCAATGGAGATGGGTTTTGACAGTAGCTATGTGATCTTCAGAACTTCCTGTTAGGAGAATACCATCGACATAGATAACGACATAGGTAACAACGGTACTGGTCATGTACTTGAAAAGGGAGACATCTGCTGAAGAGTGTTGAAAATGAAGAGACTCAAGAAATCCTTTGAGGCGAAAGAACCAACTCCTTGGAGCTTGTCGCAGGCCATACAGTGCCTTGGCCAACTTGCAAACCAGAATATCACCAGTATTAGTTACTTGTTCGAAACCGGAGGTTGGCTCATAAAAATTTCTTCATGAAGTTCACCCTTTAGGAAAGCATTGTTAACATCAACTTGATGAACAACCCAACTACGTGTGACTGCAAGAGAAAGCAAAACATTGATGGTGAGAGATCGGATGACAGGACTAAATGTGTTCGTATAGTCATGACCTGCTATCTAAGAATAACCTTTGGTAACAAGGCATGCTTTATAACGAACGATCTTTCCAGTAGCATCCCTTTTGATTTTGAAAAACCACTTGCAGCCAATGATTTGTCGATTAACAGGTGCTGCAACCAAGGTCCAAGTGCCATTGGTTTGGAGAGCTGAGAATTCTTCCATAACAGCTGCACGCCATTCAGGATGATCAAGTGCTTCATAAATATTAGTAGGAATGTCATCACAGTTAATCAAGTAGAGCTTAGGCTTAAAGATTCCTCGTTTGCTCCGAGTTGTCATGCTATGAGTGTTGGTAGGAGGCAAAGGTGGCTCGACTGTGGGAGCAAGGGGATCAAGAAACTCAGATGGAACTGTAGAAGCAGCTGGTGGATCATCAGCAGGTGGATGGGGTGAAGCAGCTGGTGGATCAGCAGCAGTATGCTCAGTAAAATTGTCAGTAGCTTCTTCCACAATAGGTTCAGGTGGAAAAGGAGGCACAACCTGATCAGGTGTAGCAGAAGGTGGCACAACTGGTACTGGCTCAGAAACAAACTCCTTGGGTTTGTTCTGAGGAGGAGATGTAAGCTTGTCAAGAAAGGGAAAAACCTGTTCATCGAATAAAGCATGTCGAGTAACATATATTCGACCATCAGGATCGAGACACTGATAGCCATGATGCCTGGGTGAATAACCCAGAAACACGCATTGTTTGGAGCGAAAGTCGAGCTTGTGTCTATTGTGGGGTCGAAGATATGGATAGCAGGCACACCCAAAGACTCGAAAGAAGTTGTAATCAAGTTTCTTCTTCATGAGTTTTTCATAGGGAGATAGATTTCCAAGAGACACAGAGGGCAATCTGTTAACGATGTAGGTTGCACTCAACACGGCATGAGACCAAAACCTTAAGGGTATGGAGGCATGAGCTAGGAGACACAAAGTTGTCTCAATAAGTTGCCTATGTTTGCGCTCAACAACTCCGATTTGTTGAGAGGTATGGGGGCAAGTAACTCGGTGTTGAATGCCCAGTGCTTGAAGTTTGAAGGAAAAAACTTGAAATTCACCACCTCCATCGGTTTGAATAGCTTTAGGTGTGCAAGTAAATTGAGTTTTTACTAAATCCAGAAATAAGTCAAGTACATGGATAATTTCACTCTTGGTTCGGAGTAAATAAGTCCAACAACAACGAGAGAAAATGTCAACAAAGGAGACATAGTATCTAAAGCCAGAAGAGGCAATAGGGGCAGGTCCCCAAACATCGACCTCAACTAGTTCAAAAGGAGTTGAATACACTATAGTAGAATCTTTAAATGGTTGAGCATGTGCTTTTCCCATTTGACAAGCCGAACATAAAGTATCCTTGACAAGAGGAACTTCTTTGGAGAAGATGAGCCTAAGAACATTCGGTGCTGGATGTCCCAACCTTTTGTGCCAGAGCCAATAGAGGAGAACATCTTTATTAGGCAAAGTAGAAGCTGAAATTGTATGAACTTGAGGCTGAAAGAGAAAGTGATATAGACCTCCTTCCTGGATCCCTTTTATCAGCACAAGACCTGTTCTTTTATCCTTCACATAGCAGACATCAGAGTGAAACTCAAGAAATACATCATTATCATTGGTAAATTTTGAAACAGACAGTAAGTTACGAGTAATCTGAGGGACTCGAAGCAGCTTATCACCAAGTAACGATCGAGTGGAGGTAAGGACAGTAGTATGGCCTAAATGAGTGATCGAGAGAGGTGTATTATCACCTAAATGGACCTTATCCTGACCAGAGTAGGGAGCAACAAACGTCATTGCCGAGAGTTCCTTAGTGACATGGTGTGTAGCTCCTGAGTTTGGGTACCACCAGAGAGTATTGCCTCCAGGTTCTGCAGCAACGAGAGAGTTAACCTGAATTGTTTCATCAGCAGGAGCTTTATCAGGAACGGGTGTTGGAGCAGGTGCAAGATACGGCTCATAGAGTTGAGCAAGCTGTTCAGTATCCCAGATGACATTAGCCTGAGGGGAAGAGTCTGCGGCAGGTTGAGAAGGAGAAGTGACACCTTTGAAGTTTTCATCAAAACGATGCCAGCAAACATCAACCAAGTGACCAAACTTGCCACATAATTGGCATTGAGGTCGGTTAGATGTACGACCACGAGATCGACCCCGGAAAGAAACAACAGGAGAACGACCACCTCGGCCACGTTGATAATTGGCAAGATTAATGCTAACTAGAGACTCAACAAAATCTGTGAGGCGAGATTCAGCGTCAGCAAGAACAAAAACAACCCCTTCGAGAGTGTAGGGAACCTGACTTGCAGTAATAACAGTAATAAAAGGAGCATACTCAGGGGTTAGTCCATTAAGAATGGTAGCAATGTGCTCCACATCTGAAACCCGATGACCAAAAATGGCAAGCAAGTCACAAATCTCTTTCACCTTGGTTTTATACTCACGCATGCGAAGAGTACCTTTGTGCATAGACCGAAGCTTACAGTGGAGATGCATGATTTTGGTAGTGGAAAGCTTCGAGTAGAGTCGATTGAGCATGGACCAGATGTCAATGGAGGTCTCGGCACCAACTAGTTGAGGAAGAATATCAGTGCTAACGGTTGAAAGGAGCCAAGAGGCTAATGAGTTGTCTTGCTTCAGAAAAGATGAATATGCAGGATTGAGGACTCGCTCACCAGGTGCTTGAGAGATGAACTTTGTCGGACGGTCAAAGTCAGGATCAATATAGTCTTGTAACCCAAGCCCTCGAATGGTAAGGAGAACCTGTTGTTTCCATAGTAAGAAGTTGGAATCATCCAGGCAGACATTTATGCGTTTGTTGGAAAACATCTGTGAGGTAGAATCTTCATTGGAGACAACAGGAGTCGCAACAGGTTCGGGGAGAGCCATAGAGAACACAATCCAGAGAAGGCCGCCGAAAAAAAAACTGAGAAAGGAGAATCTGGAGAGCAGCTACGAGAAGAACAACACAGGATCACCAAAGGCAACTGATACCATGTTGAGTAATGAACAATACACGTAATGATATGAATATTATGAACATGGATTGTTATTTTATTAAGGAAGAAGTCTCACGTATTTATACAAGCAAATCCTTGATGCTTGGATTGCTGATGCAACAGCAAAACAAACCCTAAAGAATAATCTGGAATGTTTGCATGGAATAAGGACAAAATACATGAGAAATGGACCTCCTCTTAGCTGGTAACGTGGTGTATTGATGAGCTGGTGATGAGGTTGGTTATGGAATTCATAACCTCCTGACAATATTAAGTTTCAACTTCAGACGATCTCTTTTCTTAAGACAATAATTTTTAAATAATTAGATCAAATATTAATTTTTAAAAATAAAACTACTTGACCATAAACCCTAAATCTAAAATCTCAAACCCAAAAATACTAACCCAAAATCTAAAACACCCATCTTTAAACCCTAAGCCGAGGACTATGGTTTTTAAAGGGCGGAGATGCAAGGCAAGTAACTGGTCCATCTGGGTTAACAACACGAGGGTTTTGCACGAATCGAATTGAAAGAAAGACGTAATCTTCGAATCCATCTTGAATTCAACTTACTAGATTAAGCGAAATTGTGATTTAGTTCTCCGTTTAGCTCAGAAATGGTGTTGCGAAACCAAAAGTTTCTTATTTTTTGGGTGAAGCTAGTATTACCTCGAAGTGATTATTCTTGGTTTTTAAACGTTTAAAGTTTAAGATTTTGAATTTAAATTTTTTTATTTTTTAAATTAATTAAAATTGATATTTAATTAATTATTCAAAAAATTAAAATCTATCACATACAAAATATTCTAAATAATTTATAACTAATATTATTTATTAATTAATTTAATAATATCAATATTAATATTATTTAACGATACTCGACCCTTTAAAATGGTATTCAATAAATAATTCGTTAGATAAGTACATTCAGTAGTGAACGTGTGTACTGGGCATAAACAAAAAAAACTTGCCCTCATTCCCTCAACCGGTCTTTCGCCTTTAGAACCAGACCAGTAATGTCCCTCAAGACCATAACTAACCTCAACCATTTCTCCATGCAGGCAACACCTATAACTCAAAAGTTCAGACCAATCGCCCATCAAATAAAACAATGTTCTAATTTAAACCAATTAGAACGAATATATGCCATCATGATCAAAACAAATGCAAACCAAGACTGTTTCTTGTCCAACCAATTCGTCAGCGCTTGCTCCTCTTTTCGCCGCATGGATTACGCAGTCTTGGCCTTTACCCAAATGCAAAACCCCAATGTTTTTGTTTACAATGCATTAATCAAAGGTCTTGTTCATTGTCACGATCCTTTTGCAGCTTCTGATTGTTACAAACATATGCTCCGAGCTGGAGTTTGGCCCACGAGTTTCACATTTTCTTCTTTAGTTAAGGCTTGTTGTTTGGTTTCTGGATTTGGGTTCGGAGAAAGTGTTCATGGTCATATTTGGAAACATGGGTTTACGTCACATGTCTTTGTTCAAACTGCTTTGATTGATTTTTACGCGAGTGGTGGGAATATTTTTGAATCGAGAAAGGTGTTTGACGAAATGCCTGAAAGAGATGTTTTCGCATGGACCACTATGATCTCGGGTTTCTTAAAGGCTGGGGATTTGGGTTCTTCGAGGAGATTATTTGATGAAACTCCCGAACGAAGTACCGCCACATGGAATGCTATGATCGATGGGTATGCAAGAGTAGGGGATGTATTGTCAGCTGAGTTGCTATTCAATCAAATGCCTGT
Organism: Abelmoschus esculentus; assembly: GCA_035048815.1. Lineage (NCBI taxonomy): Eukaryota > Viridiplantae > Streptophyta > Magnoliopsida > Malvales > Malvaceae > Abelmoschus > Abelmoschus esculentus. The sequence goes on along the minus strand of JAUCBN010000007.1, from coordinate 9,178,529 downwards.
AAAGGATACAGTTTCTTGGACAACAATGATCAACTGTTATTCTCGGAACAAGCAATTCAGAGAAGCATTAACTCTTTTCGAGGAAATGAGGAGATATAAGGTCAGTCCCGACGAAGTGACCATGGCAAGTGTTATTTCAGCTTGTGCTCATCTTGGGGCACTCGAGATGGGAAAAGAAATACATAATTATTTAATGCAAAACTCATTTGATCTTGATGTCTATATAGGGTCTGCATTAATCGATATGTATGCTAAATGCGGGAGTTTAGACAGGTCGCTTTTGGTGTTCTTTAAATTAAGAGAGAAAAACCTGTTTTGTTGGAATTCAGTAATAGACGGGCTTGCAGTTCACGGTCATGCAGTGGAAGCACTGGCAATGTTCGACAGGATGGAGAGGCAGTGTGTCGAACCAAATGGGTTTACTTTCGTTAGTGTTCTTAGTGCCTGCACTCATGCAGGATTAGATGAAGTAGGTCGTCAGATGTTTTTAAGCATGACTCGTGATTATTCAATCTCCCCTGGAGTTGAACACTTTGGATGTATGGTTGATCTATTGAGCAAAGCCGGGTTGCTTGAAGATGCTCTCATTTTGATAAGGAGAATGAAGTTGGAACCAAATTCTGTTATTTGGGGTGCATTGTTAGGTGGGTGTAAGCTTCATAAGAATTTGGAAATTGCTCAGGTTGCTGTGGATGAACTGATGGTTTTAGAGCCATACAATAGTGGCTATTACACTCTTTTAGTTAACATGTATGCCGATGTTGATCGATGGGGCCAAGTTGCAAAGATCAGACAAAAGATGAGAGAATTAGGCGTAGAAAAGAGATGTCCTGGGTCTAGTTGGATTGAAATGGATAATGAAATTCATCAATTTGCCGCAGCTGATAAGTCTCACCTTGCTTCAAATGAGATCTACTCGATTCTGGCAGAATTAGATGTGCAACTAAAGCTATCCGGCTATGTACCAACTTGGGTCTTTGATATAGAAATTTAGTCTTCATAAGAGGAAATGACATCTAAAACCAACTGCGGATCCTGAAATTTCACGCGTCCGAGGCATATGATTGATCCCCTTGCAAGGAAAGTCTCTGGAAAGAGCTCTAGTGAAGCAAAAACAATAAAACAAGAATTAGATGTAGTTGGAAGGCTTGAGCAATGGTAAACTCTTGAAACTAGTAATAAGATTATTCCCTTTTTGTTGACTTACAGCTTTCTTTTTCATGGCATACAGGATGACTAAGTGCAGCATCTCTATCAAAGCTGAGGAACGAAATTCTTCTAACTGACTGGTAAGCGTCCAAATTTCATCTAATTAACATATAAAATTTCCTTGTGAAGTTTCATTTATGAGATTTCAAATAGAGTTACCGTAAATGTTTACGTGAGGACAAATCATTTTGAGTAGCAGAAATGCCACCAAGTACAACCCAGTTTAGCATTGATGTCCGGAAATTTTCTACAAGAGAAGTGATTGCATTTGCATATTGGTTTGAGTTCAAATTGTTGAAATTCGAAAACTCAAGTTTCTTATTTATGGGTTGAGAGTGTTTTTTTATGTTCTTGTCATTTTGGTGATTTTAAAGAACAATATCATTTGCTGCTGATTGTTTTGGTGAATCTTAGGTCAAATCCCTTGTTAGGTGAAGACAATCTGGTTAAGAAAAGGGAAAAACTATCATCTTGCTTGAATAGTTAATTAAAGCTTACCATAAATCCTAAATTCTAAACCTTATAAACTAAACTCTTAAACTCTAAAACTAACAAGTTTGTGTGAACTTTTAGACATTTTACTTTCATCCTTAAACTATAATCCTCGTTTTAAATTGATCTTAGATTTATAAACTTCATTCAAATTCTGAAAATGAACATCCTGGAAGTATATACATATCATTGTTTGGAAAAAGATGATCAGGAAAAAAAAAACTAAAAGGATGATTGAGTTTAGTTCCTCATCATTCTAAGGTCAAGTGCTTGAAGCTCACCCAATCACCATTATCATATGATATCTTCTTAGGGAAATTCAGATTACAAATCTCCTCATCTCTGCTCTGTGTTTTTTGAAGATTCATACTCTCGCCATTGTTGAGTTCAACAGACTCAAATGAGCTTTGTGGGGAGATTGGGTTTATTTGGTAACTTGGGATGCAAGGCACACCATAAAGGTAATTTCCTTGGGCATTTCTTGTCGATCCATGAAATATTCTCATATATATCCCCGTAATTGTGTGTATATCTTTTGGTTCTATCATACAGACCCTTGGTGAAAGTAAAGATGTGGATCATAAGATGACTGCTTTTTAGTCCGATTGATTTCGTCCCCTTGAGCATTTCTTGCTATCTAATTTCCACACCCCTTGTGCCTTTTTCTTTGCTGTCCCTCGTTGTCAGAAAGGTTCAATGTTCCTTGTCGCCATTGCGCAGGTTTACTCCCCTTCTGTCCTCATAAACTGGAAACTTGAATATAGAGGAAAATGGCGGTTTGCGAGAAAGAAACAAAAACAGACTTTCAATGTTGATAATCAGAATCCCTGATATGGAGAATTGAAATTCCGCACATAATCCGTAGCCACTCACCAGTACCACACCAGCATGGAAGTCTAAGTTGCAGCGTCATCCAAGCACAGGGTCTGATCTTACATACACTGTTAATAATAAGAATGCCTTCTCGCCGAGGAGACGAGAAGGATCAAACATGTACTTGATTTTGATGTAATTTCAGTAATCATCCGTGATAGGAGTAAGTAAAACTCAATTCGATTTAAAAAAGTTAAAGAGTTAATTTTTTTATTTGATGCAAATAAGTTTCAAACAAAGCTTGAGTTATAAAATAAGATTCGAATAACTTGAAGTTTTCAATAATTAGTGGATCTGTTTTCAGATTTGAGTTAGTTAGAGAATACGAAGAAATAAGCTTAAGATGATTTTTCATGGTTTTTATGGAGAAGTTTTGGATTAAAGCTATACAAAGCATGTGTTTCAAATTCCTGAAATATCTCGTGTTGTAGATAAAATTATCAAAGAATGAATAACGGAGAATAATAGAGTATAACAAAGGTCATATAAAATATGAGCATTTACGCACATAAATCCAGTAAGCCGGTGTTGTATTCCCGTTCCATCTTTCTTCTGTATTGACCTAAACATCCACTTATGTCATGGATTTTGAATCATAATCGCCGGTGGTGGGTCCAGGAACACCATGTTTAGTCTGCCGGGAGTAGGACGATGAGAAAGACCAATGGGAAGCGTTGAACGGTTTGCCTTCAGTTTCAAGCTGGTTGTGTGGTGTTTACAGTTGAAGTATACGAGGAAGAGAGCGAATTGTATCCATACAATTCATGATATTTTCCTTCCAGACACATGAGTGCTTTCGTTTTCTGATCATATAGTTAAAAGGACTCATGCATAAACAAACTGAAAGCTCCAGTTTCACAAGTTGCAGGCAAGCAGGCATGTAAAATACCCAACAAAATGGGAGGATGTCTCTGTCTCATTTCACGTGGTTGCTGCATCGAAAACAAACCACTTTGCTGATGCAATTGTATAGGATTGGTTGGTGGCAATGGCATGCAACTGCCGACAGATAAAACGATGATCATGTTGGTGTTTTCCTGTAATAAAAGCTTCCCAAAATGGCATAGCTGTCAGCCGCCAGAGCCCGTGACCAATGTTCCCGAGGTTGTTTTAAACACCGGTACGTCCTTTTCGTTCCCCTTCAACTTGTCACACAAAGGCATATAAATACGCACCAACCTTAACAATCTACATCTGCAGACATTGCAATGAGGTGTTTAGTACATGCTTTTCTTGTCGTTGCGGGTGTCATGATTTTGAGCTTAACCACTAATCAATGCGAGTCTTCTCGGGTTCTAAACGGAAGAGCCACGGCATCACAGTCTTTGCATAAGGAACTCAACGTCCCTCCTTCCGGACACAATGGATGCACTTACATTCCTTACCATGGTGGCACACCATGCATCAGTGACGGCGAGGGTGCGTTTGTGGACCGTGTTATGGCTCCTCCTAGGCGGTTGCTACCGGATCCAATGGTTCCGGTGTCGGCTAATCTCAAATGAATCCACCTGTGTTTTTTTTGTTTTGCAGCAAATTGATTAGTTAGTTGCTTGTATATCGTGTATAGTGAAATAGGATCATCCCCCCATTAATATCCTTTTATTGTATTAATTTCTGCTCTTTGTTTAGATGTCATAATATACATAAAGCTACCCCAAGGTTTTAGTTTTCAAATGGGTAAAAATAATTTTGGCTATATTCTTTACCAAGAACAAAGGGATATGTTTGTATACATATGGTTTTACGCTACACCCTTATTGTGGCCCAACCATTACATGGGTCAACGTAATGATGGAATTAACATGAAAATATACAAAGGTTGAATTTAATATTCTGTTCTGCCGTTGACAAGGTGTACAAAATAGAAGTCAATTCAGGATGTTGGGTTAGGGTCAATGCCTTGACCTGATATGAATTGACTTTTGCACCAAGAAATGTTAAGATGTCATGTTTGGGAAGTATAACATGAAGTTTTCCTTTAATTTTTCAAGTTTAAAAAGTATATTTTATTATTTTGAATAATTAATTTAATATTTTATTAATAAATTATGAAAATATAATCAAATTTTATCAAATATAGTATTAATTTTTTTTTTATTAAAAATATTTTAATACAACTAAAATAATAAGATATAATAATCAATTTATAAGATTATCACTTTAAAAATTATTAAAGTTGTGAGCGGAAAAGAATAAAAGTTCTAAACAAGAATCGAATTATATAGGGTAAGAAAAGGTAATTGCCCTCCACTCCTAAAGTTTTTTTTTTAACTTTTATCCTCTTATTTAATTTTTTTAAAATAATTTTTTTATGAATTTGCTTTATACTTCTAAATATTTATGTTCTATCCTTCACCTCTAAATCTTAGTTACGTCACTGGTTCAATATTTCGAATAAATTATGTAAACAACTATGTTAAACAACAACTGTTCCATTTCCGACCAAACATTAACAAAGAAAAATAAGTTATTACAAGTATGTTAAACATACCAGAAGAACAAAATTGATCATATGTATTTTGAATTTTGGAAAGCTAAGAACTCGTCGGTTTCTCTGCAACAAACCCGGGAAACGCCGGAGGCACGTCCATAACATAACCGGCCACATTCATGCCACCCAACTTACAGACGCCGGTTTCTCTTCCAGGGATTTCCGTGCACGGGTTGTGACCGGAACCCGTCACCGGTCCTTTCTGCAGCAACTGAAACCAAAGCTCATCTTTTGCCAATGGCCTCATCGCTCCAAGTTGAACCGAAGCTACCAATAAGGAGATAACCAAGGAAGTTCTAAATAGGTTCCCGGATACCATCTTCTTTGAATAGTCGCCGGAAAATAATTTCCCCCCCTTGTTTTTGAGATTGGTGGTTATCTGTGTGTGTCTGTGTGTATATATAGATAGAGAGAGGCAGCGGCGTTCAGTGGTTATCCTATGTCTGAATTTGACTAATTCAGCCGTGGTTTGAAGGTTGAAACGAGATGGAACAAATGAACAACACGGCACTTTTAAGTTTAATCACTGACAGTCATAAAAAGTGGGAACGTGGACGAATTTATGTTTACATATTAAGAAGAAAAGGATCTTCAAATTCAGCTTAATCTTTCCCTAAGATTGGTCTAAGCAGTGAAGGATCGTCGGTGTACATGAATTTATTCAGATTTGAAACCGGACACAGATACTGGCCGTGGCCTTCCCGGTTCCCTTCACCTTCCTTGTATAAAGCTGCACCTTTTGCTGTTATGATTGTTTTTCTGAGTCTGTCAACTGTTAGCTAAGTGATTCCCAGTGAAGAGCTTCCGGCGACCCTTTGCTGTTAATATTTCAATCTTTCAAGACATGAGTATCTTAACTGAAATGTCACTGCTGAGGCTGAGGGTGAAAGATTTTGGTTTTCGAACATCCTTTCGGGAACGAGTAGGGGTGCTTAACGAGTTGAGCAACTCATGAGTTATTCGAACTCGATTCGGTCAAAACTCGATTCGGATTCGAACTCAACTCGATATCTTAATGAGTTGAACTGATCAAAGTCTAACTCGACTCGATAAGTTTGCGAGCAGCTCGTTAATTTTTTAAAATAATTTTATTCAAAAATAAATTTAAATAATAATTATTAATGTATGAATTGTTACTTTAATTTTAATATGCTAGTTTGGTGTATTTATGGAATGTTACTTTTAATTTAGACTTTAAAATTTTTTATACACTCTTTTTGATATTTTTGGTTAAATTTATTAATTTAAGTTAATATTATGCCTCATATGGTATTATTAATGTCGCGACCTCTTTTGAAAAACGCGATTTTTGGGTGAAAATATGTTCGACGATTGGTTTTCAAAAAATATTGAATTTTATTAATCTCGAAAAGCCCAAATTTTAGGAAAACATAATTTAATTTTGAAAACGTTGAAAACGCGATTTTTGGGTGAAAATATGTTCGACGATTGGTTTTCAAAAAATATTGAATTTTATTAATCTCGAAAAGCCCAAATTTTAGGAAAACATAATTTAATTTTGAAAACGTTGACTTGGAGTCGCCACCGGCCACTTAGGTAGGCCAGACACCATAAAAAATAAACCAGAGATTCGTGTAAAAAAGATTGGGTTCGGGAGTCGGTTACGTGTAAGGACGACCCTTACGAACGCCCAAAAATTGGTACCTTGAAAAAAACATTATGTGGCATTGACATTTTGAAGAAAGATATTAATTTAATTTTCCATTGTTAAATGAGCATCATTTGAATTTAGATATCGTTTTGATTTAGAAGTTACACCACCTTTAGACTTGAGTTGAATAAGACGTCCTCTAGATAGGAAACCTCACCCAAATTCAAAGGAATGTAACTTCCGCCTCAAAAAGCTCAAGCAAAATGCATAACCGTCTTTTATCTTGTCCATTGTAAGTTCTAATCCTAAAAAAGGCTCATTGCTTAAGTGTTTAAAACCTAAGTTACTAGTGTTACTAGTTATTTAACTATCCATTTTATTTAATTCTAAACCTAAGTTTTTGTCAAAATTCTAGGTTTTTAATAACATATGAATTCGATGCCAAGGTACACTCTCTAGGTCAGCATCATGGTACGTCAAAACACCAACCTCTTTAGTGTATCCGAGACATAAGATTCACATGCTATGTTACTAAATTTTCTCCCTATTTAATTAATTATTCAATTAAAGTAACTAACCCTAAAAAAAACTCAAATTTAATTAATCTACGTGAAAATTAAGTGTCGCCCTAAACAAAAATAATATATGACTTTAAACACATGTAAGCACGAATAAAATAAATAAATAAATATTAACTAAAAAGAAAAAAATCAAATTATTTTTTATTTAAAATATGAGAGCCCAAATATATGATCTAAAAGACTCATGAACATGACATAATAAAAACATAAAAAAAAAAAATTGAATGAGGATAAATGGATCTAACCTCGAATGTGATCGGGAGTTTCAATGACTTGCACCTCATGACCTTGTTTTTAGCTCTTTCAAGGATCAACAAATTCAACAGTGCCTGTGTCCACCTGTGCATGTGCTTTGGTCTAAGGATGAATGACCACCATGAGCAAATTCAACCCATAGACTTGACGTGCCATGAACAAGAACTAAAAAGCCAAAATTTCTTTCTCTCTTTAGTTTGGTAATGCGACCATATTAACAAATGTATAACTCGAGACTTTTGAATGCTTAAACCCGAGAACATCTCGTGAATTCCCATACCACTGTACACTTGGATCTTTAAATTCCCTAACTACATTCTGATCTGCATTCCATTGTCATAATCCATTTTGTGGGTCCCCTCCCCTAAACCGCCTTTATCCTTTTTCCTCCATATTTTCAAAGACCACCGATCCATGGAGTCTAGAATTCCAGAGATCTTTTGAAACCAAGACCCCCCGGGATTGGATCCCATACATTCATACTTTGGTCACTTAGGATTTGAGATGCATGGGTCCGCTGAGGATTGCTACCAGGTTGTCCAAACTGAACTTTCGAAAGTTGCAGGACGAGCGCCACCTCTCGACCACTGCTCGTAATGCATCGGGATCGAAGATCGCAAAAATGGAAACACCCTCCTTCAATTCGATTTCGACGTTCATGGTGAAGACCAACCTCCCTTTTCAGTCAACATTATCGTCTCCTCTTCTTGTTGCTTCAGTGAAAACCAATCTCCAAATCCAATCCGACCACCTGTACTGGGACCATATTATCTGTTGAGTTCATTATCTTCTGAGCGTTCATTTCCCATCAAAACCAACCTGCAACCACGTTTGGCTAAACGCAAAGCAATGTTTACAGAAATCTCATCTCCATTGGAAGCGAACAACACTGTTTTTGATTGATTCTCCATCACATTCCTTTTGTTTTTCACCTGCAAAAAGGCATCCAAAAAAAGGAGCACAACTTTATTGTTTCTAATATTTATACAAGTATAGAAATAACGAAAGGTGAACTTCCCTTCTCCTTATTTGCCGCATCTCTTTTCCTTTGTCATGAAGAGAAGCCGAGAAACAAGAATTTGCTGCCAAATTTCTCTTCCTTACAGTCTTCCGTTCGGTGATGACCCAGGCATCGTTCGCCACCGCCTAATTTATCACGGGATCCATGGCCGACTCGGAGGAGAAAGCAGGAGGCTGAGCAAACTCGGATAGGAGCGAGTCAGCCCAGATCAAGCTTTTGCTAGAAAACAACTGTTTGGGAAACAATTTTCTCTTGATGTCTGGATGGGTTAGTATGAACTCTCCGAGAGATGGATCGAGGTTGAATCCATTCACTCCGTTCCCAGTGCTCAACACATGTGTGCAAGAGCTCCCGTACATGCAATAGCCAGCAGCTACCATTTGCTTCCCAGGTTGCAGCACGTCATCTAGAGTTGGTTCATGGTCATCTTTCACCATGTAATCTCAAAAATTGTTAATGTTGGAGGAGCCGTCGAATGGATCGAAAACTACACAATACCTTCTACGCTTTGAGGGCTCCATAAAGATTGCATTTTCATCTTCTTCAGATACAAAGATGCGAGTTCTGCCACTGCTCAATGTTTTGGAGGAGTCGAGCTCGAGTCAAGGGGTAAGGAAGAAGGAAGAGCCTTTGATAAAAGAAATGTTGTCTTTGAAAGATTGATTGAAATGTGGTTGTTCCAGTGACGAACAACAATGCTTTTGGGAGTGAGAGGGTTCTTCTCCTTGGCCTGGTTTGTGCCTGTAGCAAAGAACCACCTTCCAAGCTCCCCAATCTTTTGGATTCCCCCGTATCCTGAACAGTGCCCCCCTTAGAGGATTCATAAAATCCCATTTTAAAGGATTCAAATTAGAATCCAAGCTAAACTCCAACTCTATCCACACAAAAGGCTCAACTAAACCAACTCAGTCCCATGATTTCCGGCAACAAACCCATGTTCAGAACGTTTCTGCTTTTTTCAGTCTTTTTTATTTTTTTTGTTTTTTTTTAAAAAATATTAATATTATATTATTATTTATATATTAATTATTATATTAATTATATTTTTATTATTTAATATTATTAATTATACTATTATTTTCGTGTTGACAATTAAATTATACTTTTAGTTAAAAATAAGATAAGTTTTTAATGAGCTTAACGAACAACGAGTCGAGTTGAGCAACAAAATATTTTAATGAGCACGAGTCAAGCAAAATTTTAACGAGCTCAACGAGCAACGAGTTGAGTCGAACAATAAAATTTCTTAATGAGCACGAGTAAAACAATGTCCAACTCCCAATCAACTCGCTCGATAAACCTCTAATTACTATCTTAACTGAACTGCTGCCAAATAAAAGTTAAAAAAGGTAATATTAAATTATTATTACAATTTAATTATTATTTTATTAAATTAACCTACGTAAAAAGATGATTAGACCATAAAAATAAACGTATTTAAAAAATAATAAAATAAATTATTAATATTAAATTTAAACAATGAAGCACTAAAATGGTAAAAAAAGATAATATTAGTTTCCTTTTATTAAAAATATGTAAAATAATAAAATAAAAATACAAGAATAAATAAAATACTATATATACATTATTCTTAAAATTTAATCACAAATATTATAATAATTAACATAAACCTTAAATCTTAACTTTTAATTGTTTTTATAAATTCTAATTCTAACGTGTTTACTCTATTATCTTAACTTTGATATTTTTTTTACTTGTATCTTTAATTATTTTTCTTTGGTTTATATTAATTAATTATTAATACTTTCAAAATATTACGTCAATTAAAAATAATAATAATTTTAATTTAAATATAATTTTTAAAAATATATATAGTGAAATTCGGATACTAAAATTATTTTTATATTTCGAAGATGAATGAACCTTCCCAACGTCCACCATCCACTTGAGTGAGTCCTTGACTCAAAACTTCTGGGCAAAAAAGGGGAATTTTTCTTTAGACACTCGCCACAGATTCACATATTCCGTCGCCTTTACTGTTTAAATACAAATTTATTTCGAAAATATAATTCCAAAATCAAATCCATTTCCATTTCTTCTGATTCCTCATCGTCTTCTTCTTCTTGTTTTAATTCATTTTCACTTGTATAGTCTGAATGAATCACCAATCAGTAGCCTTGAAAAACACCCATTTCCCTTCCTCGCCACACCAACACCACCACTACAACCCTATCCATTCTCGACTCGTCTACCCCTCCGCCTTATTCTGCCTCCACCCAAGCACAACCGTCACCAAATCTCCCCGCTCTTCCCTCACCTGCCGCGTTCTCCATACCCCACTTCTCAATCACCCCTCCCGCTCTCTACACACCTCAAACGCTACCAAACCATCCGACGCCGCCGTCAAAACCGTCGATGTCGCTACCCTCGGCAATCTCTGCGTCGATATTGTCCTCAATGTTCCCAAGTTACCCCCGCCTTCACCTGACGCTCGCAAAGCCTTCATGGAACAGTTATCCTCCTCTCCACCCGATAAGGTAAAAGAGATTACCTTCAAAAATGTTTTTTTCCCCAAATTTTATTGAGTTTTGATTTATGGTTTTTGATCCCAGCGACACTGGGAAGCGGGCGGGAACTGTAATATGGCTATAGCAGCTGCTAGACTGGGACTTAAGTGTATTACGATAGGTCATGTTGGTAATGAAATTTATGGGAAGTTTCTTCTAGATGTGCTTGGTGATGAAGGAATTGATTTGGTTGAAATGAGTGAAGAAACTGATGTTCTCAACGCTCCTAGATCTTCTTATGAAACCCTCTTGTGCTGGGTGCTTGTTGATCCTTCGCAAAAACATGGCTTTTGCAGGTAAAAAAAAAGAAAAGAAATATAAGCTTGTTCTTTTCTCTGTTTTCAATGATGAGAAAATGGTAGCTGAATTTTATGTGTTGTTTTTGATTTGATAGTCGGGCGGATTTCAGTAAGGAACCTGCATTTAGCTGGATAAATACACCGTCCGAAGAAGTAAAGAGGGCGATTGCACGCTCTAGAATCCTGTTTTGTAATGGTTATGACTTTGATGAATTATCCCCTGATGTGATGATCTCGGCCGTGGAGTATGCGGTTGAAGTCGGTACATCAGTGTTCTTTGATCCGGGGCCACGAGGGAAGAGTCTTTTAAGTGGAACCGGGGAGGAGCGAAAAGCACTTAGGCATCTCTTGAGGTTGAGTGATGTCCTCCTTCTAACAGCTGATGAGGTGCTTTTTCACAGAATCAATGGACATGTTATTCTATTTCTTTTTTATCTGTTTACAATGCTTTCATATCCTATTTTGTTGTCACATTGTAATCGTTTCAACTTTCACAATTTACTTCACTAGATCTTTCTTAAAGTGTTAGGCTATTGAACTTGATGGTCCAATCTCCTATTAGACCTGTTTGAATTCATTCATACCTGAACCATCAATCTAAGAAATATTTATCGTCTGTCTAAGATGAAAATACTGAAGTCTATATTTCATTCATTAATATCTTGAATAGATTATAAACATGAGGGTTCTTCGTTCTTCGATAAAAGTTAAGCATCCCTGCAACTATGGAGGTTTTGTTTTCGGTAGGAAGTATGTGGACTTTGGTATTTGATGTGAAAATTTATATGTCTTACTATCTGATGATAGATTTTTTTTGGCTGTTCACTTTATGACTTGCATTTGTGAACTTCCAGGCTGAATCTTTAACTGGCCTAGCGGACTCGATTCTAGCTGGGCAAGAATTGCTGAAGGAAGGAAACCGTGCCAAATGGGTGGTTGTGAAGATGGGGTCTAAGGGTTCGATTCTGATGACGAAGTCAAGTATTACTTGTGCACCTGCATTTAAGGTGAGTTATCGATTCAGTGTGTATCTGGAAACATGGAAGGTCGTAGTTAAAATGTGAATGTTATTTGGTAAAGGTTTTATTTTCTTTAAGCTTGAATGCTCTGATTTTTGTAGTTTGAAATTGTATTTCTTTAAAACTATTGGTAATGGATTCTTTGATATGCTTGATTAGGTGAAAATCATGGACACCGTCGGGTGCGGAGATAGTTTTGTTGCTGCTATTGCATTCGGTTTTATACATAACATTCCATTGGTTACTACATTGGCATTCGCAAATGCCGTGGGTGCCGCTACCGCCATGGGTTGCGGTGCCGGTAGGAACGTAGCAACACTGAAGAAAGTGTTGGAACTGATAAAAACACCCGACCTCAATGAAGACGATAAATTCTGGAACGAGCTGCTGATTGATCATCTCAAATCCCAGGAGATCACTCTTCTGTCGAAAATGGTCGTAAACAGAAGCAATGGAAGGTTGAACCATGTTACATTGCAAGACGTGGTTTCCGAATTGCTGCCTAAGCTTAAATCTAATCAACTAGAGGGCACACTGTCATCTTGATCATGTTACAAAAAGAAAATTAGATTCTCATGCAGCAATACAGAGTTACAAAACAAATTCTTTGTCTGAAACCATTGTAGGTTCGTCTGTTTGCCAACACAGCAAGTTTATGACAGGATTCGGACGAAGTGATTCTTAGAACATTTTTCCAGTGAGAAATGAAAGGGACAGTATGTTTCCTATATTTCTTCTATATGCAATTTTTTAATAATTAATGAATCGATTCGAGTCGGCAATAAGGCATTTATCGAATATTAATTTAAAAATTTCTACTATAATATCATCTCACTTACTGATGTTAATCTTTAGAAATACATTTCAACAATTAATTGCAAAAGTGGGACGAAGTTACAAAGGGCCCCAAGGCTCATTAGGAAGTTTAAGTTACAATTTATTTTATTTATTTTTACATTATAAAATAATTATTGTATTATAAAATATTTTTATCTCTATAAATAATTTTTGTAAAGTCAAATGTATAGAAAATGAGGATGTACAAAGTCAAAAATAGGGGGGGAATGAACCCAAAATATACTATAAATATGACTTATCACGTTATTTATAATTTTAATTAATAAAAATTTTATATTTAATTTAGTATTTAGTATTTAAGATTTAAGAGTTTAGTTTTATGTGCTTACAATTTAAGGATTGAGGTTAAAATTTAGTGTTTATAAATTAAAACTCACGCCTCTAATACATTATTCTAGAACCTAAATTTTCCGTCTTGATCTATTATCATCCTTATGTAACTAGTAGATCAATAATCATTCATAAAATTACAAAAAATTAAAATATATAATTTCTTTAAAGCAATCATTTTTTATTCTCACCGATCAAAAATAATTTTAAAATATATATTTTGATATTCTCTATAATAAATTTATAGTTTCGCCTAGGGGTGAGGAAAACTCGACTCGACTCGAAAAAACCGAATAACGCGACTCGAATCGAGGTAAAAATACTCAACTCGTTTTGACTCGACTCGAAATTTCATAGACTCGTCTCGAAAAAATTTCAAATAAAGTTTGAGTTGTAAAATGAAAACTCGAATAACTCAAAATTTTTAGTAATTAAAGGAATAATTTTTAAGTTTAAACGAATCTCTCAATTTTATATGATATATATATTGATATATAAAAATATAAAGAAATATTGCTACATATGAAAAAAAATATACATGTATATCTTATATGATTAGAGAAAGTCGTCTAAATTGAAATCAAATCATACTATAATATGATAAATAATTATAATTAAATATTTATAGGAACTCAAAACTCGACTCGACTCGAATTTCTTAAACTCGACTCGAACCGAAAAAATTTCAAATAAAGTTTGAGTTGTAAAATGTGACTCGTCAACTCGAATAACTCAAAATTTTTTGACTCGACTCGATCGAATACTCACCCTTAGTTTCGCCCCTGTCTATTTATGTTGTCCCGACTCGACCATGACATTAAGTCTTCTCTGTGTATCCTTTCCCATCACCTAATTTCCGGGCGTCTGTGCTGGAAGCCATGGAAATGCTTCCTTACTAGCATGTTTCTTTCGTTTAAAGTAAATCCGCAAATCTTATAATATCTAATCATATCAACTCTTGTTATAAACTATATGAACACTTGCTTGAAATGTGGAAACAGAATGATAATACAAAAGAGGGGTTTGACTTGTAAGGATATTGCTTATATACACTTTGGGATGAATCATAGATTTAATACATAATGATTCCTTTTTCCGATTTTAATGTAGTCATTTCTTAAAAGATGTCGGGTTGGAAACTCAAAACTAATATTATTTTTAATATATATTTTAAAATTTAAGATTTAATAAATATTTATTATCGTATTTTTGGTTGTATTGCATTTATTACAATTATAAACATAATGATTATTGTTATTACAATTATTATGAGTGTCGCGGTTGTAATTTTTTTAAATTGACATAATCTAATATAAATCATAATTGATATAAATATATAACATATAATAAATTTATTTACGATTTTTTTTTGAATTTTTAAACTTATGAAAATGAAATTTGACAATAACAGGAATAACACACCGTTATCGTTGCTATTAACCATTAACTGTTAAAATACAAACGTTATCAACTGTTATTGTTGTGATTCCGAATTTACCGTTATTTATATTATTAACAGTTTTAGATGGTAGCGTTGTTAAATAACGATAATTATAATGATTGCAAATCGTTTTTTAATCATTATTTAAAACTGAACCAAAATAAAAATTGAGTCACAAAACTTTAACCGAGTCCATTTCAGACCCTACTAAAATCATCCTGCAAGTTTTTCTTCCCAGACCTGCAGATTCTGGGCCAATCAAACATTTGGACGTATTTCCAGTGCTTGTCATAGCAACAGATTCTTCAACTTTTCTCTATATATTATGGTGGAATTCCACACTGCCTAATGTCCACAGTGATATATCAGAATCTCCTTAGCTGTAACTCATAATTAGGTTTTCCTGTTCTACACACATCCCATCCTTCACAGTTCATTTTGTTGTTGCACTGTAAATTCAATCAAAGTTTGGCCAACAATCGGCATCCGAGAAATTATGTATGTTTCTGAACCAAAAATGGTTTAAATCAACAGATTTAGGTGGAGGACGTGCAGATCTGTAGTACATCATTTAATTCAAACATGCAACAGACACCCTTTTGACATTATTGTGATTCACAACTATTTACGGTGGAAACAAAGTCGATCTTCTTTGATTCTCGATGTTTCGTTCAATAATTAATCGACTTGAGTCGTAAGTTTAAATCGTAAAATTTATTTACTTGTGATGATATGAGCGGAGTGAAATAACGATTTACGAGGTGCGTGTGCTTGAGATTTTTACATAAATTCAGTACTGTTGTTTAGGTTTCATGGTAGCAATGTTTTTTTGGGACCATTTGACTTTGTTTTTTAGGACAGATATTGGCTACTTCACCTTGGTTTTCATGCATGCAATCATAAGCTAAAAGCTTCAATGAAAAGTAGACATTATCATGAAAGTTGGACATATGTAGACGGAATTCTAGTCATGCATCATAAATGTTTTAGGGTAATAATAGATATAATGATTGCATAATAAAACAGACACTAAAATTTTTTTAAAAAAAATACGAACATGAAATATTAGATAAAATAGATTTTATCTTATAAATTTTAAATTTAAATATTTAACAAAAATTATAATTTTTAAATATAATATTTAATTTTCTATCAAAGTTTAATTTTGAGTCAAATCATGTGTATAGTTAAGGTATCCTTTGATACTTTAAATTTTTTAAAAAATATATACAATTAACATCTATTAAAAATAATTTTTTTTAAATATTATTTTAAAAAATAACATTTTTAGATAAATTTATGAGTCCGACACTTATATTTATATTCCCCAAAAGCTACTACTATATATATACACCACTTTTGTTTCCAAAAAAATTCAAGCTGTCGGTTGATGTTTCATTTTTTGCTTTTTGAAAAGTAACTTTATTCATAATTAATTCAAACTACATGTTTTACATTTAAAAAAAATATTTTTGAAGTCTTGTATAAATTTTGAAACCAAACAAGTAAAAACAATTGTTATTAGATTTAATGTTTTCCGTTCGATTTACATAATTTTAATTGACGTAAATAGTACATCCAGCTCTCAAATTTATATATTCTGCAAATGTTAGGGTTAATTTTTATTTATTTACTAGAATATGTATCAAATTAATATAATATATAAATATTAAAGTAAAATATTCATTAATATAAATTAGCTTTGGTGACTTTGTATTCCACTTTGCTTTTTTACTTCTTTTCAATTTCCTTTCTTCCTTTCAATAAATTGACTTCTTGTTATAAAAAAATATTTATTCGGACAGAACTATAACGCAAACGGAATAGTGTCTGGACGAAATATTTTTAAAAAATATTCTAATAAAAATATTTCATCCAGACATGATGCATGTCTAATTTATTAATTAGTCTGAATAAAATATTTTAAAGAATGAGTCTACAACGGGCGTCGAACACCGCTGAACATCGTTAATGCTTAGCAGTGTTCAATATTAGTGATGTTTAGCGGTGTTCGACGCCCGTTGTAGAATTTTCCTATTTTAAAAATATATTATAAGGGGTATTTCTAGATCAATACAAAGTTTAAAATATTTATGACACTGAAAAATAAAATATTTAATAAATTTATTTAATTTTACTAATTTTGATCGATTACTGTTATTTCTACTAAAATTAAGCATCTACTGATACTGAAATTAAGCTGATCATGTTATTCAACAACATAAAGTTAAAAGCATGGAAATTTCTTTACTAAAAAAGCAAGTAGTTGACACTAAACTAATGGCGGTGCCTAAGAGTCTAAAAGTGACTGCTGTCTCTCTTTTTTACCAGTACAAGTGACTGCTTTCAGTTGACCTAAAAATCATTAATGAAAAAAAATTAGGGTTCAAGGTCACATGATTAGGATTCAGAAAATTAAAGGTATGGTTTTATGTTTTAGTGAGTAGTGTTTAGAGTTTAAGATCCAAAAAATTAAGATTGAATATATAAGGTAATTTCTCAGTGTAGGATATAAAAAAATAGAATATTTTAATTCATATATTAAGTTTTTAATCGAGGAATTCATACTCAAATCTTAGAGATATTATTATTATTATGAAAATTATAAATTCCGGACGTAACCACTAAAACAATTAACCACTTGAATGTGAAAACAATGGGGTTTAGTGTGATTTCTATCAATCATGTGAACCCTTGAAAGAATCTCCCTTCATCACTACGTATATATAAGGACCCCATGGGGGGAAAATGTAATGCATGGCGAAACCAGAAACGCCATCTCTCCTTATGTCTCTCTCTAAGAGCATTTGCCATGTCTCCCCATTTTCTTCATTACACCATCTTTGCTATGCTCTGCGGGCAACTATAACATGAACTGTTGCGGGGAATGTTGTCTGGTTCGAAGTCATTCAAATGAGATTTTACTTGTGTTTCGTATCTTTGAATGATTTCGGACCAGGCTTCATTCCCCCCAACTTGGTTTTATCGCCATGTCGTTTCACACAGTCCCAAGCATCGATCCAAAGCATTGGAACCAGTGAAGTTAAAGGTAGAACTTAGAACAATCCTACATCCTATCTTTCCATGTTTTCTTTTTCTTTTTCCTCTTTCTAGTTAATATGTTGTCGTGTAACAGTTGTGTTTGTCTCTCAATGTGAACATCTGACTGCAAAAGTTGGATCGTCGTCGTCTACGGTCCTTTTGTTCCATTCAAGCTATGGTGGGGCTGATATGAACTCTTGTCGGAACCCTAAAAGTTTTCCATGTGAAACTCATAATTCTCCGCGGGACAGAACTCATACCTGCCGTAGGTTGTCAGTATGTTTTCATCAACCACTGTAATAACTCGATGGGCTGAAGCTAATTTGAAGAGAAACATGCACTGTTTGCAGCATTTTGTAACAGATGAGATGATGAAAAGACCATTCATGTCAATCAAATAAACTCTAGTATTATATTTTTGAAAAAATTGGAATCCAAGTTTTATTTTTGTTGTTGGATTTGATAGGAGTTGCTAGAGAAATGAGATTGAAGAAGATTATTAAGGGAAAACGAAAAAGGAGAGGAGGAGGGGGAGGGGGACCCACCATTGGAACTTGTCTGCTTATATGCATATGTCCCATGCATGTTGTTATCACTTTTTCCATGCATTATCGAAGGGTAGACCGTTAGGGCTATAAATTAAAGTGATTACATATGTATATATAAAGTTATGTAGGTAGGAAAAAGTAATATTCGAACCCAACGAGTAATTTTAGTAAAAAATATTATTCATCTAAAAGATTCAGGTTTGATAAATATTTTATTAAAGAATTAAGAAAAAATATGAGCAAATAAGGATGAAACATTGTATTCGTTGAGAGGGATTATTGACCCTCCAAAATATTTTGGTATAATTAACATTTAAAATTTTTTTTATTTATTCTAACTAAGTCACGTGAGCATATATTACTTTGTAATCAACTCATGACTATTAAAAAAATAATATTCGACTAATATTTTATATATAATTCCATTCAAAAGACGGATTTTGTTATACATCACACCACAATCACATGAAGGGCATTGTTATAATAAGAGAGTGACCCCAATTAAGCTTTTTCCATGGTATAAAGTTAACAAAGAATCACATGCTGCATAATACTGGGAAATAACTAACTCGTGCTTTATTATTACTTCTGCCATGAGAGCTTGAACATGAAAATCATGGATGGAGAAATTGTAATTCATAAAAGTATATATGATTGATCATTGGAGGACATTTGTCGATCAACAACTAATTAGTTTAACAAGATAGGGTTAAGTCTTTTAAATAAATTTAGTGCTTCAAATTCTACCGTTATGAATGGAGAAAATTGGATTAAGAGAGTCATCCATAATAAACTTCTACAAAATTCGATCAGAATTAATTAACTAATAAATCGGATACTACGAATCTTCCTGGTAAAAATATACCAACCGATCGAAGTGCAATAATTTAAGCCAGAAACCCTATGAAACTCTAAATTACTGTCCGACACAGCCAAAACATGTCATACAATTCGACTGCATGAATAAGTCAAGAAAGATGAGCAACAACCTGTTGAAAAAATGAATCAATTATTATGAACAACATGCAGCCGAACACTGAACATAGACCTAGCTAGTTGAACTGTTTAAGAGCCAAGACCCGCACCCCCGCCCCTAGGCCATAGGCCTTAACTACCAGCCAAACCTCAGATGGAAACAGGCGACAAACCTTTGAATTGGATAGGGTTTTGAAGGCAAACGGACACTCAATTTTTTTTCTTCAAAAAATGAATAAATTTTAAGTTGGGATAATTGTAAAAATGTATTTTAGTCCTGTAAAAATATATAATTTACATTGTTAACTCTTAAATTTAAATAATTTTAAATGATCCTATCAATAAATAAAATTGAGTTCTGTCACTGACCATGACCATGGGTTGTCTTCTCCGGTGGTGGGTCCGTATCGGTGTGGCCTCCGACGACTTTGATAACATTTCATTACTTGCAAGACGCGAAAAAGTTGTTGAAATGATTTGGATCCAAACTAGAATGGCTTTGTAGTTTGTTAGATGATTAGGTTAGGTGTTAGAGTTTAGATTCTTTTGAAGATTATTGTCGTCATCCCTGTCTGTGTTTTGTTGTCTGATTACGATGCCATACGAATCTGTAAGAATAGTTCTCCCCACTTCCCATTGGACATTTTTAAATCAATAACCCCTTTTATAAATGAGTAAATTAAATTATAAAATTTTAAAGTATAAAATTAAGGATACAAATTTAACGTTATAATGAGTAAATTAAATTATAATAAACCTTTATGATATCGTATTTATATGTTAATATATAATCAATAATATTTTAATATCACACCACAGCCTAACAAAATGGATAGATACTGTTTTCAATCGTATTAATTACCATACATGCTTATACTTTTTGTCTAACTATTTTTATAATTTTTAATGCATTACTTTTTTTTTCCCAAAAAAACAATATGGGAAATTACTGTAGGTACTGTTGCCACTTGCCATGCATTTAGGTATAGCAAATAAGGTCATTACAAGTGTTTGCTGGTTCTTGAATCCATGAAATTGTCTATCCTCCAAACAAATATAACGATTAACATGCACATCTTCATGGCCAAGAGTAATGCCAAATTTATTTTGTTTCTGGTATTAGGGTTGTCCTCAGATTCAGACCTCCAACACAGTTGTAATTTCATGAATGTTAAGACATGTCGAGAGAGAGAGTAATAAAGCTTACGGTTCTTTTATTTACACATAGATCCATCTGTTTATGTATGTGGATCATTGATTCCATGTTTGTTGACACAGATCCTGGTGGCTTCATCGGTGGGTCTTGTTGTTGCAGTGGCGGTGGGGTACCATGTAAAGAAGCTGAGGGATCAAAGGATCATTCCAAGACTGAGATCAAGGAACACGAGCTGGGGTCGGCTCGAAAAGCTCGAAGCCTTCCCTCAGTACGTAGGTAATAAGATGATATGATAATCTGTATGTATAGGGTTGATCCCATACCTTGTCCTGGCTTCGTTATCTGTTTACATGTGCATCTTTGAAGCTCTGTTTCAGCTAGGCAAATGGGATTTAAAGATAGAAAAGCTTGCCCAGTGCTCTGCAAACTAGCAGCAGAATACATCAGGAAATGCGAAAGTTGCGAAGATGATATTTATGCATATTTCTCGAATGAACTCGATGTGGATTCGCTGTACGTTAAGCTTGAGGAAGAGTTTGAGAGATGCATTCTTAGCTATTTTGCATTCCATTGGAGCCATGCAGATATCATGATTAGTCAGGTAATCAAAATAAATATATACAGATTCGAACGGGAACATATGGCAAGTGACTTGTTTTATGCCACATTGTTCTAGGTATTAAGTGAGGATGCTGCACCAAAAAGAAAGCTCAAGCAGATTTTCATGGCAGCAACTAGGTTGGGCATGTTCTATTTATTAATTAATGTTATTGTTCGATGAGAACGATAACTATGAGAAATGTTATTAACATTAGCTATATTCTTTTACAGCAAGAAACTTGGGATTCTTAAACAAGAGTAGCCTAGATATAGTCTCTAAGCATTGTTGTCATTTCTGACTAGTAGTACTGATTTCTACAAAAAAAGAAACTTTGGCTTTCTAATATAGGGAACAAAGATTTGAGAGGGTGACAAAAAACCTGAAGGTGGCTAGAGTTTTCAATACATTGGTGGAAGAAATGAAAGCAATGGGGCATGATTCTCAATGTACGGAGGTGATGGCTCCAGTGGCTCACAGTAATAGAAGTCCGGTGCTGCTATTCATGGGAGGAGGGATGGGAGCCGGCAAGAGTACGGTCCTTAAGGACATTCTCAAAGAGTAAGCCCGTATCCAAAACCTGTATTCATGATCAAAACATACTTCAGTACCGAAAATGATACATATCTATACAAGATCTATGTTACTTGGACTTTTCATTTTCTAAGTATTAGTTTCCGAAACCTGCATCCGGCACATATTCAGAGAAAGTTATGGAAGTATAATCCTTCAAATACATGAAGAAACTTAAAAGACAAAAATTGAACATAACAATGTCGAATGCATACTTATATCTGACACTCATCCCCAAGTAACTAGAAGGTAACATGGCAGACAAATAGCTCCTTTTGTTCCTGCATGACATAACTATCGGTATGAATGATTCTGTTTCAGTCAAGTCGAGCTTCTAGAAAGTTTTCTTTGAAATTATTAGTAACAATGAGCAATTTACAAGGAACTTATATAAAGTGTTGTGCATAAAATATTGGCAGACCATTCTGGGCAGAGGCAGCGGCGAATGCAGTTGTGATTGAGGCGGATGCATTCAAAGAATCAGATGTCATATACAGAGCCCTCAGTTCCAAAGGTCATGCGGACATGGTTCATACTGCTGAACTAGTAAGAATCACTTTCTAAGCCTCATTGACTTCAGGAACAAGTAGTTCTCCATTCTTTCTTTAGCAAACTGACTGAATTCAATTGTGTAGGTTTAATGACTGAATACAGTGGCTAGCATAACTATGTTTTCACACAGAGTCAATGCATTTCCCCATCTCTATCACCCAACCTGGTCACACGCCAAAATTCTGAGAACAAACATCTGATAGATTAAACTTCCATTGTTTCTAGTAGTAACAGCAGTTTGCCTTTCTGTTTTATCTGTGTATGTTTTAGTAGTTAACTGGACTCTGACCTAAAACATAAAATCCATGCATCTTGAAGGGAAATGATTGAGTTGCATCATTTAACAGAAAATTTATACCTGAATGGCATCTAATACAAGTCATTTTCCTGCTTTTCCATAATGCAAGAGCCTCTGTAATTGCTTTGTGAGCTACTCTGAGGTTTGGGATTCTTCCATCAGTTGTTAATCAATTTACGTCATCCCAGTAAACCATATCCTGTAATATCCATCAATCTTTAGTAGCATTTGTTTCCGAATATGAATCTTTAGATTCTACAGTTAGAATCTATCGTTTTTCTGATCTCCACTAGGTCATCATAGGCTCATAGTACACACACACACAAAAAAAAAGCTCCGTGTTAAATGTACTAATCAACAACATAAAAAAACACTTCATACAGTTAAATGAATGCTTCTTATGGTACCACAAACCTGGAACTTGGGTTTTATTGAACTCTTGTAATCGATTTATTGTTTTTAACAATTTTTCCAAACAGGTGCATCAATCATCTACAGATGCAGCATCATCCCTACTCGTGACAGCTCTGAATGAAGGGCGTGATGTGATAATGGATGGAACACTCTCCTGGATACCATTTGTTTTGCAAACAATAACTATGGCTAGATGCGTCCATCGCCGGCGATATCGTATGGGGGTTGGTTACAGGCAAGAACCTGATGGGACCATAATTGAGAATTACTGGGAACAAATTGAAGAAGATAATCAATCGCCAAAAGGTGGGAAAAGGAGGAAGCCATACAGAATAGAGCTGGTTGGGGTTGTTTGTGATGCCTATTTAGCAGTTATTAGAGGCATAAGGTACAATTCTTAATTTTCATTCTTCAACTACCTAGTAATTAGTCCTTTTACCCTCCCGAGATGCTGATTTTATCAAGGAATTCGATATTTACAGGAGAGCTATAATGTGTAGACGAGCTGTAAGGGTGAAATCACAATTGAAATCACACCAGAGATTTGCAAATGCATTTCCAACATACTGCCAACTGGTTGACAATGCTAGGCTATATTCCACCAATGCTTTGGAAGGTCCACCTAAGGTGAATTGACTATCCCGCATTTTCAATATTAATTTCTCTAGTTTCCTCAGGCATTTTATCAGGCGACATAAAACTGAAAGTTTACTACAATTTTACTCCATGAAATCCCTAAAACTTAAATCTAGGAGCAAGATAAAATAGCCTTGTCAGTCACGGTCATGATATAGCTGCAGCATGCAGGAATAAACAAAAAAATTGAGCAGGAACTTTCATTGGTAGCTAAATTACTCCATATAACCAAATGTGTAATATTAACATAACAATTTTTGTGAAGTTGATAGGATGGAAAGACAGAGAAAGAACATTGCTAGTTGATCCAGATGAGATCGACTGTTTAAAGAAGGTGGGCAGGCTGAATGAAAACGCCGAGTCCATATATGAACTTTACAAGAACCCCAACCCGGCTTGTGAAGATGGTTCAATTTGGAAAGACATTGTACTATCACCTTCTAGATTAAAAATTCAAAAGGAGCTGAAGTTTGCCATCCAGAAAGTGGAAAGAATGGCACAAGCACAGCTCTAATGTGAGTTTCAAGCTTATGAATATTCACCAACAAAAAGTACATCCTGCAGGAGGTGTCTCAAACCTTTTTCTATGGTTATAACAGAGAAACTCTACCAAGGTTGTATTGATATAATGAAAGCATATGTGTACAATTTTTGCCACTTGCTAAAGCTCAGTTCTGGCTTTGGAACTGAAAAATAGAATATTCTGATTAATTGTTTCAAATAATCTGGCTACTATCAGTAGGTGTGGAACTCTAAAAGGGAATTTAGCAATAACATAACCAAGATAAATTCTATTATTATATGCTATTTATTACCACCAAATTTAAAGACATGCATCAACATAAACATGCACAACTTCAATTATATTAAACACAATATCTTCTCCTCAACCTCACCTTTATCCCTCATTTTCCCCTGCCTCTTCCCTCCTACTTGAAGCCTAAAGGTATCCCAAATACACGATTAAATAGTTTTTCATAAAAATGGAAATCAATTCAAATCTAGAACCAACCAACCACGTTAAAGCTTAAACATTTCAATGTTAAATTGTCTAGCAAATTAGGTGAAGCTTATAGATTAGGAACCGATATCAAAAATAAAAAATGCAGTAGCAACTAGTAATTCATTCCAAATCAATGCAGCTTTAAAATTACTTGAAAAATAAGTTAAGTCAATGCCCCAACCAAATTCAAGCCAAGCATGATGAATTTAATCAGTAAACAGCAATTGCAGGTATATCACACCATGTTTCAAATCAATGCAGCTGCAGAGAGAGCTTAACCCATTGGTGTTCCCGGTTCCGTGTAACTTCTTTAACAAGCAGCTCTATATACAAAACCCTAATCATTTCAACGAGCAGAAATGTAAGAGGAAGAGATAAAGGAATTTGTTTTCTCGGGTATACATGGACCCAAATACACCCACTAAGATCCACTCGAATTTACAAAACTAACCCTACGTTGGACTCTTTAGTTACTTTAAAGTTAACGACACATAAATAAAAATTAAATTTGAAAAATTTGGTGATTAAATTAAAAGTAAATTATAGTTAAGTAGCTAAAATAGAAATGCTCTGACAATTGAGTGGCTAAATAGGTAGTTTAACCAAAGAAAAAATAGGTACCAAATCAAGTCGGATCCAATCCGGATTATACGACTTCGGACTGCAATCCTCAAACCCTAGCCTAGAATAGATACCAGCTCTCACTGTCCAGCGGAGTAAGAACTTACGGTGCTGTTTTTTTTGCTTCGGCTCTAACTATGGTCTCGACAACGTTTTTCACTCCACTTCGCTTTAACTACTTCCAATTGTGCTTCACATTCAGAATGTTTCCTTCAATTTTCTCGGAATCCAAACAGTCTTAACAACGTCGCTTTTTTCCCAGTGTTTTTGGTTAATTATTTTGTTTATGCGGACGTGGAAGCCGATGTTGCTGAAGCAGGGGTGCCGAAGAAGAGAACAATCTAGAAGTTCAGTTTCAGAGGTGTCGATCTCGACAGTCTCTTGGATATGTCCACTGATGAACTCGTCAAGCTCTTTCCAGCTCGTGCTCGCCGAAGGTTCTCTCGCTATTATCGTTAGTTCATTCGTTTCTTTTTTAAAGCTTGCTTTTATGCCTTCTAATTTGTAAAATAAGATAGTTTTTTTCCTCCTTTTTGGTAGATTTCAGAGAGGTTTGAAGAGGAAGTCAATAGCTCTGATAAAGAAATTGCGCAAGGCCGTGAGTCTGTCAAGCACGGAAGGCTTGGTGTCAGTGCCACCCATTCATCCAGGTTTATTCCTCTCAAGTGAAGATTCTGTGTGTGGCTTATTGTTTGTTATTGAATTTTGAGCACCATGTTTAGTGCCTGCCTGCTGCTTTTCCTACAAAGAGTACTCAAAAGATAGAAGTAAAACAGAACTTATTTAACCTATGCATTTGTTTGCTATAGCATATCTGCCGCTATGAACTAGGTGTAACAAATTAATGATTTTGCTTTTATTATAAATACAAACGAGATCAGTCTTTGGATTCCCCTCCTTTTGATGACTTGTAAAGTAGTGAGCTTCTATTTCAGTCATAAATCTACAATAAATCCTAATTGCATCTTCGGTGTTGCATTTGTTATTATTGTTTGTTATCAGAATCTTGGTGAATATTTTAGGTTCTAACAATTATGGTAAATTCTTTTCAGTTGTAAAATGTTAACTGTTGAACCGAGTCATTGTAGTCTGTTACCAAATTAGAAGACTAGGAAAGGCCACTTGCTCTTCATTTTCACATAGTGCTGGTTAGGCAGATTGATGGAAAACCAGCCTAGAACTAACAAACGGTTAGCTAGCTCGTCCCAACTCATTTACCCTTTAAGACATTTTAGTTGGTACCTGTTAGGAGTTGATTTAAGATATATCAAGTCTTCATTTAACCCAAATTCAACCTTAATACCAACTACAAGACACAACTGAAATAGAGATTTAGGCTTTGCTTAGTATGGAAAATTTGTTAATCAAATGGTGAAAATTCATCCTTGGTTCCAAGAAAAGCCTAAATGTCATATTTTTTTATTGGAATTTGTCACTTACTGTGGTTGAAAATGGAGCCTTATGTAATAGATGTAGTTGACGGCCATGAAAATCAAAACCCAACCATATGAACTAGGATTGCAGAAATCATATGCATGCATTAGATATAATACCCCCCCCCCCCCCCCCAAAGGATTTACAGAAATGGAATACCACTTCCCCCCAAAGGCTTGAAGTTTTCGGCAAGACTAAGTTGTTGCCGATTGCAAGGGTAATCTTTGATGGTTATGTTCGCCTTCATAGGTAACTATGAGCATAGATGGATCTTCCAAGCATCTCTCTACATGCTTCCTTGCAGGACAACCTCTTATAGTGCTACATTTATAATATCCCCTGCACCAGAAAGAAAATGCAAATAAATTAACAACCATTAATCACCATCTTAAATACTATGCATGAAGGTTTAAAAACACATCTCCACAGCTTGATCTGAACGTAAATATGAAAATAGAACTGAGATCTTAGAACACTGTAATATCGAGTCTAGTAGCTCAACAATGCACTAGAAGTGTAGCTCTGAACTAATACTATCAAGCGGAAAGTAGCTGATATTTGGTACTACTAGTCTTTCTCTACAAGTTTATAGCTGAACAAAAACTAGCCATGTATTTCATAAGCTTTGAAATGTTCTTTAAAACAAGATGAAGATATGCTCTTCATTTCTCCATTTCAAGTCCTTAACACTCCCTCCTGATGGAAGTGATAATTAGAAAAATACAGACACTAGACTAACTAACATCGATCATTGTCCGTTCCGATCTAAAAGTTCCTCTATGCACTTAAATTTGTAATGTCACGAGCTAAACCGGTTGCAACAATACCAGAATTCACACAACAAGATCAGATCTCATTGTGATGCATATAAAAGATGATGATCATTACCGAGGGTGAGGAGAACCCTTGATTGGTTTCTGCCCATATTTTCTCCACGAGTAATCATCAGGAGGAATATCGGCAAGCTTGTTACTGATTGCAGGCACCTTGATCGATCTCTTTACTCTAAGTTTCCTGTCAAAGGAGCACACCCAATTAAGGAAAAAGTAAGAAAAAAACGATATCAAACCCCTTCCATATAAAAGGACACAAATGCAGTTATGGGGCAAACATAATCTAACCTCTTTTTGGAGCAGTGGCATCTACTGCTACTATTGCCACATTTGACACTCCCATCTTCTCCCCTACCAGAACACATTTTTTTCTGTTGGGAACCCTGATTGGAAGAACAAGGCACACCGACTACATGGAAAGCACTCCCACCATCCAAGTTAGCTACACTACCATCTATACTCAACGAAGAAATGAAAGACCTAGTCGATGACATGGTAGGTGTGCAGTTAGAGCTATCGAGATTCAAGTTACTGCCACTAGTATTACTCTTCCTAAACAACATTTCAGCTTGATGATGCTTCATTTGTTGTTGTTGTTGGAGCTGTAACCTTTGTTGCAGGTGTTGCTGTTGTTGGCAAAGGAAATGGTAGTGTCCAGATGATGCCTTTTGGGTGATTCGAAGAGGGTTTTTACCATTCGAACCCAATTCCGAAGACAGGTTTCCATGGTGTGGATTATCCAAAAGGATGCTCTGAGGCAAAGGGGGGTTTAATTTCTTTTGCTTCCTCACCCTTGCATGTCCTAAACCAGAATTTAAAAGAGAAACCACTCTTTTGAACCTAGAAACAGCCTCACCAGTTTCAACCATTAAATTTCTGCAGAGAACTTGATCTTTAGGCTGAGACAAAATACTCAAAACCCTATGGCAGCTCTCCACTGCTGCCTTGTTAGCTTCTTCAACCTCCTCCATATTACCAAACCCCAGAAAAACACACAAAATTCCAAATTCTTCAAACCCAAATTAGCTAAACCAAAAACAGCAAAATTTACACTAAAGATTTGATTTTTAAACAAAAAAAAATCCATCAATCAAAATTCAATTTTCAGGTATCCAAATGGCCTTAAATGACTTCAAATTTAGCTTAAAAAGTTGAAAAGCACCAAAACCACAGGACAGAACGAAAAGAGAAAGCAGACAAGGATCAAAGCAGAAACAGGTCTTTCATTGGAAAAAAACAATGGGAAAGGTACCAAAAACAGACCTTGTTGGACTTGGTGCTGTCAAACCCTAGATTCTTCTTCCTTTTTTTTGTTTGGGGATTGAAAGGTGTGAAAGAGGAGACTTTTTTTGCCAGTGGGGGAGGATTCAGAAACGGCCATAAGAATACAAAGCTCACATTTTTCTCCCCCATCTACTATTATATTACCACTACCAATATATATAATATTTTTTTTAAAAAAATCACTTTTTTGAAATGGGAAAAAAAGGGGGAGTGGTTGGTTTTTTATAAATACATAATTTTTTATTAAATAAATAAAAATTAAACAATTTTTTATTAATTTTATATAAATTTTATAGTTTTTATAAAATAATAAAAAATTATGTAGAGTTGGATTTTTTTAAGAAAAAGCCCGGAGTTTTTTGTTCTTTTGAGCAGGCAGAACAGTAGCTGAAGAAATGAAACAGCCGTCTCTGTCACAGTCAAGGTATTGAAGGTGGGTCCCAAGCAAAGACCTCGCTTTATTATTTTATTTATTAGATGACGGATTCAAATTAAATAATACAAAGATTTATTATAAATAATATTTTATTAACTTTGTTTAATTTAATTTTTTGACATTGTTTAAATAAATTACTGATTTTTTTTTCCTTCGGTCTTTGCTTCTTCAACAAGCAGATGTGCTTTGCTTTGGCTTGTACCGTAAATATTGCAAGAGTTGTTGGGAAGCTGCTTAACAAGAGTTGGGGACTTTTTTGACTTTGCAGCTCTTCTGTTCATCCATTGTTTTTATTTTAAATAATTAAATACAATAAAGTAAACAGAAAATAAAATAAAATAAAAGATAATGTATATTGTAAATTTACCCTTTTCATTGCTATTATTATAACACAGGAAATCCCATCAAAAAGCATTTTCATTGCTACTGGTTACATTTATTTTAACCAAAAACATATGCTTTTGTGAGCTTTCACTTATATTTTTTTTAAAATTTAAATTAGGGTTTGATTAATTTCATTTGATCGATTTAAAAAAAATAAATATAATTTTTTAAGTTATATTTTGATCCTTAATTTAACTTGAATCTTCTAACATTACTTAAGAGATCAAATGTCTACTCCCATTAAGCATACTAGTGTCTAGTAATTTATTAAAAAGGTTTCGAATCGATTTGTATTATGTTGGTTTTTAAACTTGCGAATCAGTTCGATTTTCGATTCCCTTGAATTCTTTACTCAGCTCCATTAACAAGTTTCATTTCAAGAGTGTGACTGGAATCCAGCCAACCAAAACAACATGCTTCAATTAATCAAAGATCCTACCACTTGAACGACATGATTTCCAGCAACTAGGATAGCAAAATCCCATTACTTAGCTGCAGACACACTGCTCTATTATAGAATGCCATACCGTATTCGAACGTACTACTCTTATCACCAACAAGATTCTAATAATGATATATAGATATTTGTATGTATAGATGTATAGATGTCGTTGATGCCATGGGGAAAGAATGAAAGAAAGCATTACTGTGGCTGTGGGGCTCTTCGAGCATATGCCAACACCATGATAAAATCCTTGGCGGAAGAACCAACGGATGCGGCAACTCTCCGTGAGGTCGATTCTCTTTGTAGCCACCAATGGACTAAATTATACAACTGTAACGTCGGAACCACCGGTTGCCCCATGAATTTGATCTCGACCTGACCAAAGTGTAAATAAAGACAAATATACACCTTGCTTATCATCAATAATGATTACCAAAGGCAGTATAACAGTGACAAACTATTAGTGCAATATTCTTTGCCTAAATTTTACCTACCTATTACCTAGGCAGAATATACAAAATGTATCAGAATCAGTAGGAATTATGTTTTCTAAGCAGATTTTCTTCTTTGTGTATATCTTTAGACAGAGCATTGAAGGGGAGATTAACTCACCTCAGCTTCATCGGCGAGGTGCAGTTTCTTCATCAGGTATTTTTGAATAAAGGAAACAGGTATATTTCCATCCCTGTCACAAAATGAAAGAATAATGAATGCTATCTCCTATAATTAAAGATTTTTTTAATAATTGAATATGGATCATTCTATCAGTTTAAGAGTCAGATAAATTTAAGTTGTAGGATTTTGCAGGAACAGTTAATGAACAAAATATTCTAACCAGATTGATTAGGGAAAACATCTACCCGGTTGCCCATGTCCAAATTCTCGTAAGTGAAGCTCGGGGTGTCAGAGTTATGCAGAAACGATGTCTGAGACCTTATGATTCCAGCATATATTATTTATTGAATTTGTTTAATAGGTCCCTAAAGTGGTAATATCCAATATGTCTGATCTCTTTTCTGTATGCTAAGCCATATACTAGGAGATTATGGTATGTATACATAATGAGCTATTCTAAGACTCGAGAAAAGGAACTTACTTTATCCTTAGGAAATTTGCAGGTATTTGAGGGAGGGGTGCATCACCTTCCCTAAAAGCATTGACATTTGTGTCAGTTAATTAGCAAGACGTACTAATCTTAAAAGAACCACATTATCCATTTTAATTTTGGAGGCTGAAATAAGTTCTTACTGGTCTTCGGAGGCCACTAATGAGAACCAAACAGGTCCGATTCGTTTTTGATGCTTTGCACCAGCAGCATCTAGCACAGCTTGAGGAGATATGCAGTAATCCCCAAATCCTGAACCATTTTTTTGACGGATCCGACGTAACTTTTTAGGAGTCACGGTTTCTGAATTTGCAGGACCAACATTATTCTTTTCTTCCTCGATTTTTGTTTTGCAGTTGTCTTTCGCAAGCTTGTTTTTGCAGGTTTGAGCTTCGGGGTTAGGGGTACGGGTAGGTTCTAATTTAGAATCAGAGCCTTGTGAATTAGACTTGAAGGACTTGGTCCTATTTGCAACCTCCACCAAACAGTCCAAAGGTTTCCAGAGATCCGATTTTCCATCCCATGATTTACCACCATTCTCTACTTCTTTATCTCTGTGTTGACCAGGTGCAGCAGTACACTGTTGCACAATTTTACAAAGACAACAGATATTATCAGTCTTATCTAAACACTATGTCTCTGCAAGTAAATGGATGTTTGAGAAAAAAAGAAGAAGTATTAAACAATATCAGACACTACAAGATACTTAAAACAAGTAGGATTCAATGTACCTGTCTTTTATTCTGGGTGAATTTATTTAGTGTTTCAGGTGAGCTTGCACTCTCCTGGTGATCCTCCACGGAGTCTCTCTCTCTTTTAAGAGGCTTGTCTACAGAAAAAACAGAACCTCGTAATGCACCAGCCTTTTTGGCAACAGCTTTTGTTCTCCTCGCAGTCATGGTAGTTTGTGTTGATACTTTGGGGGAATTAACCACCAATGAAGATAGTGATCTCTCTTTTCTTCTAGTTGGCATCGTAACTGGAGGTAGAACTTCAGGTGCCTTCGCTTTTCTTCTCTTAAGAGGGAAGATTTTGGCTCTCACATCTTGCAAAGTATGGTCTGGCCTGATTATCAAAAGCAGTGATGCATCTCAAATACATTATTTTTCCAAAATTTTGATTAACCACTATAATGCACCCAGTAGGTCTTTCTTTCCACTTCGACATATTTTTTCACCTTGATTTTAGCATCGAGAGACTCCCAATCCCAAAAAAGCATTGAGTTCTTACATTTACATAACACTGTAGATTCTGGCTAGATATTTCACTTGAAATTGGCTAATTACATATACTCGAATCAGTGGGGGTTGGGGGTGGGGGTGAGGGAGGGGAAAGAAACCTCAGGAAATGGAAGAGAGTTTAAGCAAATCAGATTCTTGTAAAGATATTCGTATTTTTTCTTCCTTTAAGAACCGGTAACAATGAACACTAATAACATTAAGAAGCCACCACAAACCTACAACATGATGGAATGACTCCTAATTCTAAAAGATTAATGATCCTATGGCATAACAAATCAGCAACTTTTCAAGTAGCCCCTACAATAAATCTTGTCAGTATTCGACAAGATTAGAAGTTAAAACTAGAAGTACTTGCTTTACATGTCAAAAACATTGGTCGTACTTTTAAAGGAAGCAACTAACATATCAGATAGAGAGAAGGTAGTATACGAGAATATCAGTAAATGAAGGAACAAGTATACCTTAATTTCTCCAGCGGAACAGAACCCAAATCAATGTTGCATATTGGACAGCATTCTAAATCTTCGTCTTCAATCTTGTCATATATGCACTTTCTACAAACTACATAGAAGTCAAAAACAAAAATCAATCATATACTTCTATTTATAGACTCAACAAACCTGCAAGGCACAGAAACAAAAGATCACACGCATCAATCTTGCAACAAAAGTTCAATGGAAACAAGCCGAGGAAGTGTAATTAAAGCAACTAAAAACCCTACTTTAACTTGCATAATACGCAGGTTCCATTTCAAAAACAGGAAAAGATCATCATAAAGCTTGAATCTTTATGGACTTGCAAAACCAAAAAAGAGAAAGCTCCAATCTTGAAAAGACCCTTGAATTGGAAGTAAAGTATATATAATAGGAAGAACCCTTAGCTGAATGTGGAAAGCAATCACTGTGCACAATAAATTTTGGGGCTTTACTAACAATCCTTAGAGTTAGAGGGCACTTTAGAAACTATCGTTGGTTCATATACTATTCATAGTAATAACATTATAACAATATATATATATATATATATATTATAGAAACCAGCACTGAGCACACTCATTAGCAAAATCCCAGATTTTAAACAAAACCAATTCAAAATCTAAAATCAATTTTGCTATTCTCCCTAAACCAGCTAGAAACAAAGAGGAACGAAACAAAAACAGTAAATTGAATAGTAATGAAACGTTAAGCGAAGAAGTCAACATATAGAGAAGTAAATAAGAGAAACCAAGAAAAACCCAGGTAATTAAACGGGGAAAACAAGAGAAACCCTTGTTCGATAAAGGAGCAGAAACCCAAGGGAAAAAAAACAGAAAATTTGAAGGGAAAAAAAGAAAACAAAATAGAAATCTCACACGTGTGAAGACATTCGGATATGGTGGTGGCATCTCTAACGAGCTTATTGCAAAAGGGACAAGTCATGCATGCCGCAATCGCTTCTCTCCTCACTTTCACGACTTGATTCGCCATAGCCGACTCCTTTTACCTTCTCTGTTTCGTTTTCTGAAAACTCAATAATTAAGAACAAACTCCCCCTTTGCACGTTATAGCTCGCTTCTCTCACTGCATGAGAACAACGACAAGCTAAAGGGGAATTTTTTTTACGTGCGTATGTTGCTAAAAGCCTGCATTAAAACCCGCGATGGGAATATTAACAAGAAGGGTAATTGATTAACAGGGAGCTGGATAGATAACGGAGAAAAGGGAAGAGAGTACGGCGGCGTAAAGCGTAGATGGGGAATGTTTTCAGATTTGAAAATAAAGGGGAAGGGATTTGGTTTTGGATTTGAGGGATGAGATTCGAGACAAAAAGGGTGAAGTTTGGACGTTGATTTTACAAACGGAGAGGAAGAGAGAACACACCGAGGATCTGAAATCTAAACACTTCAAAACAACACAAGAGTTTTCGGTTGCTTTTTTATTGTATTTTTATAGGGTAAAATACAAGACAAGTAATTTAATTATACGTCTTGTATTTAATATATAAATTCTTTTTAAAAAATAATAATTTAATACTTAATTTTTATAATACATATGTAATTTAAATTATATATTTTATTAATTTAAAAATACTTTAATAAATTTAAATTTTTTATATTTAAAGAGACTTTTTACCATTGTCTCTAAGATACAGCTTGATATATCTATTATTTTCCTACTAAACAATTGATAGATTAATTGAATATATTCATTTTAATCCTAAGTTGTTTGTTAATAGATACAATCATTTTATTATAATTTTATGAATATAAATAATTAAATTTAATTAATTAATTTAAGACCAAACCAATAATTCGCCCTTATATAAGTATAGTTATCCCTTCCTTTTTATTTTCTATAAAATAAGTTAACAATTCTAGAATTGAGAAAATGATTTTTAGACTTTAGAATTTATTAAATATATATTTTTTAAGCACATGAACCAGCTTACTTAAATTGGTCGGTCAAAACCCCCCAGCTAATTACTTAACTTGAGCCTTCAAGTGTCACCGACTTCCATGCCCACATAACTACGTAAGGATAGTCTTTCTATCGTGGGTATAATACTTGAATCCAATATTTCGTATTCATAAGAGATATAAAAAGAGCTTGATTAAGTTAAAATTCATTTTGAATTTTAAATTTATAACTGATTAGTTTTAATAAATATCAAAGATTTGATTGGATATTATTTATTACTAAATCTAATTTTAAATAAATATTATCCGATATTTAAATGATTATTTTCGGTTATCAAATCTACTATTTTTAGATAGATAATATTTGATAATATTCGAGATTTTAAATAGATATTATCTGATATTATCCGATATTTTATTTGATATTATCTGATATTAAATTTAAATTTTAAATCAGATTTTATTTGATCTTGGACAAATTTGCCTCTACTTTCAACCTATAAATAAGAGAGCTCTCTTTCAATTTTTATTATCTCATTCAGATTTACTTCCGTGTTAACTTTTGGGGGACAACCACCTAAAATATCGATTACACACATCGAGACGAATTATTTTTAAGATAGTTACCTCCATATCACGATACGATTTATTTTTTATTCTTGTTTATTTATTATTATTATTATCTGACGTCTTATTTTACGGTCTATTTAATTTTTTTTCAAGTTACAGGACCACCCCTACATGCTTGATGCACACTGCACACAGACCAGGTTCATCACACACGTAGAAGCATCATAGAAACAAGAACAGTAAGAGTATAGCAGGCAGTCATTCTTCAGGCATCCACATCCACATCGATCTGAATCTTTAATTTTAGTTTTATAAACTTCAAAATCTAATTAGATGCGAAAATTGATACGCATAGAAATCTAGTGAGGATGATCACCTAAATTAAAAAAAAAAAAAAAAAAAAACATTTTCTGAATCAAAAATTCAGATACTATGAATAAAACGAAGTGAACTAAACTAAATCAAGGATTAAATTAGGTTAGTTTCGAAAATAAAAATAAACTAGATATAGGATCGTCGAGCTGCAAGAGAATGCGTAAACTATACCATACACATTATAATTTAAATAACAACATTTATACCGTAATACTAATAAATTTAAATGCATAAATTATATCATACACATTATAATTTAAATAACAAGATTTATACCATAATATTAATAAATTTAAATGTATAAATTTACTTTACATGTTATACGTAAAATAAACACTTTATTATAGATTTTTTTTGTATCAAAGATAAAAATATTTTGCTCATCAAAAATCAAATACCCTAACCCTTATTTTTTATATCTTAAACCCTAAACCCAAACAAATACACTCTAACGCTAATTTCATATACCCTAACCAAAACCCCTAAACTAAAATCCTAAACTCTAAACCTCTAGTTTAAAGTAAAAACATAAATAAAGGCATGAAGAAAATATAGACAATTTGCACAAATATAGTACTCCTAATTAAGGTAATGCTCGATAAGTGTTAAAAAATTAAATAATGACGAATTAAGTGTTAGAGAAATCTTATGATATTTTATTTCAAAATTAAATGTAATTAAATTGTTTAATAAATATACTTTTAAAATAGTATAATTAAAATAGATATATATAAGAGTAGAGGTGACAAACGGGTCATCCGGTTCGGTTTCGGTTCGGATTATTTCGGTTCAGTTCATTTTGGGTTTGTTTGCATTCGGTTTAAATTCGGTTCGGATCGGTTCTGGTTTCGGTTTCGGTTTTAATTTGGTTATATGATAATTCGGTTCGGATATTGGATCGGTGATTCGGGTCAATATCGGGTCGGTTGTTTTCGGGTCGGGTCAATATCGGATCGGATGTTTTCGGGTTGGGTCCATGTCGGGTCATTTGGATCGATTCGGGTCAGGTCAATCTTTGAATTTTCGGGTTAATTTGGTTTGAGTTGGACTTAAGTATAAATATAATCGTCTATATTATATATAGAATTAATCATATATTCTTGTAAAAATATATATTTTTTATTTTATACTAGAAGTGTTTTGAAAATTTTTGCCTCAGCTTTTATTCGAGTAAAGTCAGTATTAGTAATTTAAGGGATAATGCCATTTTTGTAAATACATGGATTCATCAATAACATTTTGGTCATTTTTATAGCACCCCAAATTTTAACAAAAAATAAATTAATTTTTAAAGAAACAAATGTAATATTAAAAATTAAATTATTATCAGATGTAGTGATTAATTAGTATTATCATAATACAAAAAGATAATAATATATATTATTTAATTATTTATCATATTGTTAAAAAATAAACAATAGTAAAAATATATTATTCATTCATTTTGACTCAATTATCGGGTTAAAATTGGATTGATGTTCGGTTTAGATTGGTTTTAACAAGTTAATTTCGGGTTATTTTCGGTTCGGGTGAAAATCGGTTCAGGTCAAATCGGTTATATGTCTATATCGATTCTTCTAGAATACGGATCGGTTTTGGTTCGGGTTTTGGATCATGCTAAATCATCAATTTCGGTTTCGATTCGGATAAATCGATTCGGTTTTCGGTTCTCGGATAAAGTTTGCCAGGTCTATATAAGAGTTCGACAAAAATAAATATATAAATGATAATTGGGGAAGTAAGCCAATTGTTACAGTGAAAAGAAAACATTGCTACCTTCTCTTGGCGAAGTTTCTCTCTCTTCTTGAACCACACCAAAAAAAGATAACGAGATACTTATGATCCACTTTATTTATTCGGTTAAATAAAAAAGAGAGAAAATCACGTCAAGAGAAGGTAGTGAGGTCTTCTTTCAATGTAATTTTTCATCTACATTTTTTTAATTGAATATGAAAAAAACACTTATATTTTTAAATATTCTTTAAACTTTTTAGATCCCTAAAATTAATTTCAAACAACAACATTTTTCAAAATTTTCCCATTAATGAGATAGGTTTTCAATTATTTCCCTAATGTTCCCTTAATTTTGCCAATCTCAATATTACCATGATGGATAGAATTTTCAATGAAATCAACGGCCAATATCCCTCGTCCTCATCACTAACCAAACGAGCCACCATTGTTCCCATCACCCTCTCGCCTTTCTCGAGATTCAAATTATCATACCAAACCCCAATGGCGGGCAAGCTATAAAAATCAAGAATCCCATATCAGGGGGGAAGTAGTATATATATTTTTAATTTCCTCTTCTCCTGTTCCTTGTAAGTTGTAACCTAAGCATCGGATCACTGCGGATTTGAGAACGTGAAATGTGATTTTTGGAGAACGGTTAAGAGAAGGAATGGAAATTCAAGCGAAGAATCTTTTCAAATTATTTCTCTCTCTTTGTTATCGATCGATGAAGAAGAAGCGTTGTTGGCGGCAGAGGATTTTGATCGTTTCTTTGCTATCTTTCTCTTTATTTTCTCCAATGGTGTTGCTTTCTCAGAAACTCAAAACTCTCAATTCCATAGGTAACCCGTCAAATGCTTTTATTGTTGATGGAGCCGTTGATCGGACAAGAAAGCCAATGAGAATTACTCATCAGTCTTTATAAATTTAGGCAAAGATAACCGAATTGGTTCTTTTCGTCTTTTTCATGATGGAATTTTAGCCTTTTATGTTTTGATTTCCATTTATTTTGTTGATTAAATTTTTAGAGGCATCCTGATCTATTTTTTGTTTGCATTTGTGATCCTATAACGGCAGGACAGGACGACTTTAATGAGGATTTGTCTAGTGTTGTATGGGTCTCTCTACCTTCAATCTACTGCGTTCTCTCTTTTTTGCTAGATTTCTAATGGGGTTTTGCTTTGTTTGGTGCAGAAATATAGGACAGATGATTTAAGACTGAATGTAATTGAACAGGTAGCTTTAAGATTTACAAGTTTGCAGTAATTTGCATTGGGCATTTATATCTCGAAGTGTTTTTGACAGTTGATGTTTGTTGCTTTGTTACTTAGAAAGCTTCACCGGAATTAAAAGGGCGAAAAATTATTGTCTTGAACGAGAAGGATCCTAGTTCCGTAGTTAATCACAGTTCAGATGAGAACCGTGATTCACATCAATCTAGGGATACTCAACATGCATTCAAGTTGTCGGAAACAAATGGTCTGTATTCCTTGGTTGCATGTAGTGTCTTCTGTCACATTTCGTTATCGATTCAGTAGTGACTCTGAGTTGCTCCACTTTCTAGATTCAGAAATTAATGATAAAGGCTATAGGTTTCAAATTCAGCAAAAGAATGTGTCAAGAAGGTCCAGGAAACAGGTGTGTAAATGTCTGAAGTATTACAAAATGTGCTATATGATTGAATGGAAGTTTATATTTTAGATGGTTGTTGTGGTGTCTACTTTTAATTTTTGTGAGGGAAAACAGATATTGGAAGTGTTGTTCTCTTGTCTGTTTTGAAATCTATATGAAGGGTTTTGATAAAACTGAGCTGGTATTGAAAATTTCTATCCATTCGTGTGACAAGTAGTTCTTGACTTGGGTGCTTCTGTTTGTCTGAACTCTGAGGCAATATTTCATCTCTAAAAGATCTGGGTAACACCAGAATACAGTATGAGAGTAAAGGCAGAGATCTGATTTTTAGCGCAAAGTTTTTGACATTTAGTACTATTGACATCAACCTGAAGGTTTATTATGTACATGTATGTATGTATTCTTATATATTGGGGTGGGGCTACTGTGTGATGTGGTTGTTTGCGAGAATGGTCTGTGCTAGTCTGCTAGAGCAAGTCATGTTAGTTTAATATAATTAGCATTAATTTATTGGTTTCAGGAGCAATTCAATCAAGAAGCAGGTAGACACCATCAACACTCAAGGGCCCAATCACATAGGGTAACGGATAAGAAGCTGAAGCAGATGAATGAGCAGCTCATTAGAGCAAAAGCATATTTAAGTCTTGCACGACCAGGTAGTTACCCTGAATTGGAGAGAAAGTTGAGAAGGAAAATCAAAGAGGTTGAACGAGCAGTTCGTAAAGCCAGAAAGGATTCAGATTTGCCAAGGAGGTAAGACTATTTTTGCTTTGCAATGATTTTATCGGTGCATTTTATATCCAGTAAGAAACTTGAATTCATTTAGGGCTGAATTGCTTCTGTGGAACTTTATATACGAAGAACACTTGAATTTTCAGTGCATCGCACATAATGAGATCTATGGAGGTTTGGTTGGCAAAAATGAATCATGCACTCGCTGACTGCTTCGAAATGGTCAAAACACTTCGTACTATGGCTAATCACACTAAAGAGCAGGTTCAGGCAGAGAAGAATCAAGAGTCATATCTCCTTCAGGTTGCTGGAAGGACCACCCCTAAAGGCCTGCACTGCCTCTCCATGCAGTTGACAGCTGAATATATTTCACTTCAGCCTGAGGAAAGACAGTTTCCTAACCAGCACAAATTGCATGATCTAGACCTTTATCACTATGCAGTCTTCTCTGACGAAATTCTGGCTTGTGCAGTTGTTGTTAACTCCACAACTGCCTCTGCAAAGGTAAAACATCTTTGTCACTTGTACGGTGTTTTTTAATCATTTTCTGCAACTTACAATCTCTGCTTATTTCATGATGCTACACTTAAACATGGTTTTGCTTACAGAAAATGATTGTCAATTTGTCATTTATAAACAGTCACATACCAAATTGTTTATGTTGAACTTATAACATGCCAGGATGCTTTGTTGTATCACGTTGCTGGATTCATTAGATCAGGTTCCATTTAGAGACATGATACTCTTCTTTCATTGTTCCATTTATAAACAGTCACATACTCTTATAACATGCCACAGTTCAGGATTTGGACAAGATTTCTGTTAGTGACCTGATAAATAATATTTTGGTTATGCAGGAGCCGGAAAAAATTGTTTTTCACGTACTGACTGATTCTCTCAACCTCCCGGCAATTTCTATGTGGTTTTTATTAAATCCTCCTGGCGGAGCTACGATTCATGTTCAGAGCATAGAAAATTTTGTTTGGTTGTCAACAGAATATTATTCAAAATTGACGGAAAATAAGTCCGGTGATCCTAGATATACTTCTGCCCTTAATCATCTGCGGTTCTATCTGGCGGACATCTTTCCTTCACTGGATAAGATTGTGCTCTTCGATCATGATGTGGTAGTGCAAAGGGATTTAACTGGACTTTGGACTGTTGACATGAAGGGAAAAGTACATGCAGCAGTGAAGACTTGTAAGAAAAGTGAAGCTTCATCTCGTTCCATGCATTTGGTTATGAACATTTCAGATCCATTTTCCGCAAAGAGGTTTAATTCCAGTGTTTGCACGTGGGCATTTGGTATGAATTTGTTTGATCTCAAAGAATGGAGAAGACAAAATTTAACCATGCTCTACCATAATTACTTGCAACTGGTAAGAACATATACTTCCTTCTCTTTGTCTATACCAATATCTTTACAGGTTAACCGGAACGTATTCAACTCTATAAATCATCGTGTAGGATGTGCAAATGCCCTTCTTTAAACATATACATTACATACTGGTTTTTCAAGCTTGTTCGTCCGATGTATTGTTTCAGGGACTTAATAGACCATTACCGGAGTCAGGGAGATTGCCCTTAGGTTGGATGACCTTCAACAACCAAACTGTAGCTTTAGATAAGAGGTGGCATGCACTCGGACTAGGTCATAACCCCGGTCTTAAGCTAGCCGATATCGAAAAGGCTGCAGTTATACACTATGATGGAATCAGGAAACCCTGGTTGGAAATAGGAATTGCTGAATATAAAGGCTATTGGAGCAAACATTTGCAGTATGACCATCCTTACTTACAACAGTGCAATATCCATGAGTAAATGAAGATCATCACATCATACAGGTGGAATTCTTTGATTCATATTGCTCCCATTGATCTCGTTCTTTAACAATATTTCATGTAAGTTACAACTCATTTTCATCCCATTCTGTTTCCGGCCATAACCGGACAAGGGCTAGATCAATTTATGGCAATCACCACCATGCAGGGAGGCTCCATTTGCAGGTATACATTATACATCATATATTCTCTTATACTTATAAACGTGAAACATCTTTTAAAGATGTTCTAATTTTAAGTGAATAGTTTTGCTATTTTTACAAAGTTATTATATTCTACAAAAAGAAGGTTGAATAGCGTCTTTGTTTGGTACTTGAATACTTTTTTTGATCAGTTTGATCCTGGAAATATCATCCTGTCTATCAATTTACTTCGCCATTGCTTTTAGTTAAAAAAAGGATGACGTGGCTCTTAAAAACTGTCGCATGTAAATTTATATTGTTTGAATTTGTAAATAATTTCAGTTTTTTTAATTTTTTTAATTAGTAAAATTATTAAATTTATTATTTAATTATAGTGTATGAGAGGTCCTGGGGAGGAATTTAGTAAAAAGAGAGGAAAATCCCTTGAGCAGGAGAAATTATATTATGGAATTGGCTTACCGTATCAGTCATGGTTTCGTCCAATTATAATCACTTACTTTATCACTATTTTTTAAATTATTTTTTTTCAACCAAAGAATTTTCACTCAGTTTTCCATGTTATTTAAAAAATATTATTTCTAAAAATTCTATTATGATATAGATGATTAATAGTAGAATGGGTGATTTTACTGAATAATGACTACAAATGATATAACGAATCGGGCCTATAATATAATATCTGGAGCAGGTACTTGGTCAAGCTACTGAAAATGTTGACAAAGCTACCAAAAAAAAATGGGCGTAATTACTGAAAAAGCCATACATCGACATTTATAGTAGCTACGAGAAGAGTTGATCAAGTCATAAAAAACGATATTTTTTCAACAATTTTCATTATGAAAACGTGGATAACTTTTTAAAAATAAATTTAAACGATTCCCATTGAGTGGCTCATATTCAAAAATATTAAAAATAAAATTTAAATTATCTCAAAAACATTTGTTAAAACATTAAAAAACAAAACATAAGTTATCTCAACGAAGGACTGACGTTCACTCTCTATTATTTTAAGGATAAGTCTACTAATTAGTTGTAAATCCAGAAACTGACTCTTAAGTCTAGCCTAGTCTTTACAGATAACGTGACACGTGGATGAAATTGTTTGGTCCAATATGGATATGGGATATCAAACTAATGGCTACCTATCAATCTGGTCTGGTTGTGGACCAACAGTATTAACTTGTAAAATACCATACAAAACCATATGAAATAAGCTGGTACACCCTTTGGATCAAAGACTACCATTGTAGAAAAAAATCAACTCCCCTTGCTGTAGAAGCCAATGAATATGGCAACCATCTCAGCCACCGCTACCATCTCACTCAACCCTGCAAATCTCAAGCCATCACCAAGGCT
Organism: Abelmoschus esculentus; assembly: GCA_035048815.1. NCBI lineage: Eukaryota > Viridiplantae > Streptophyta > Magnoliopsida > Malvales > Malvaceae > Abelmoschus > Abelmoschus esculentus. The sequence continues at coordinate 9,135,167 of JAUCBN010000007.1, read as the reverse complement.
TGCATCTCCGGTCGCCATCGGTAAGTTAAAAGTGTCACTTACTTTCTTATTACAAGTTCGAGTATGTATCGAACATGAATATTTACAAATTATGTTTCTCAGGGTTGAAGAAAGGGAGAGTGATGTGTTCCATGCAGAAGAAGAAGGTTGATGTTGTAGAGGAGAGTGTCTCGATGACAATCGGCATGAGTGGTTCGTTGTTGGCAGCGGTGTGCGCGGCTACCGTGTCGAGCCCGGCCATGGCTCTGGTGGACGATAGAATGTCTACGGAAGGTACTGGACTTCCCTTTGGTTTGAGCAACAACCTTCTCGGGTGGATCCTGTTTGGTGTGTTCGGATTGATTTGGGCACTTTACTTTGTTTACACTGCCACACTTGAGGAAGATGAGGAATCTGGACTGTCTCTCTAAGCCAAAACATTGTACTTCCTCTTTGAATGTTGTTATTTCTATTTTGCAAATATTATGTTCTAATGAATGCAGTAAAAAACTACCATCTTCTGCATGTCCAATGTGTTTTTTATAATTACGGTATTTAATTTATTGATCAACTAATTCGAATCAAATTTTTTAAAGATCCTTATTTTGTAAGATTTAGAGCAAGATGATGAATGGGGTCTGATTTTTACTTGTAAAATTTTCTGGATAATTCAATTAATGTTCAAGGAAATAGAGATACATTGTACAAAATATGTACTCTTGTCCATAAACCATGCCATCTATGAAACTTCTACCTATTTTATACAGCTTGCTGTGATGCCGTGGATTAGCTTTGAGTTTTGATTCGAATACTCGGATCGGATGCCAGACCTAATTGGTTGAGGTGGTGCTTGGTATCTTCAGGGTGATGATGTTCGTCGAGTATCGGGCGTTCCGGTTGCATCCACCGGCCGTCTTTGCTCCTCACCATGCCCTTGTTCTCATCTTGCCTCCAATATGGTGGAACCAAGTAATGGTCTTTCAAAAAATCACAGGCCTTGTTCACCAATGCAGGGTCTCTTCCACTTGCCAGCACAAATCTCTGCCCTTTTCCATGGTATCTGCCGAATCAAATCAAAAAATCCAATTAATTTGATTAATAAGTTAAACCAAATGATAAATGATTTAGTATCGTTTAAGTATATCTTAAGTTCGAGGTCTTGTGTATAAAAAAACTCTCGTTATGAGACACATCCATTAAAAACTAGATATTTGATATGGGTGGATTCGATTTAAAATCATGTAATTATTTTAACACATTGATTTTCGGTTTCTATTATGCAAATCTTCTTTTACATCATCATCAAGTTGACCTCTTATTGACTTTTTGTAAGTCAAAAATTTTAAATTATAAAATTTATAAAATATATTTAAAAACAACTTGATTAAAATTTTTTTAAATATATATTTTATATTTTTATCATTAATAAACTCTAAATAATAATAAATTTTAAAAAAATATAAAAAATCAAACGATATTTATAAGAACGTAAGGAGTAATACTTCGAAATCATACCTACCATTAATAATGAAAATCATGTTTGGTCAGACATCACTGACTTAATGTCATGATCAATGGTAGTTAGTAAAAAAAATAGATATTCTATTTAATTCGAACTCAAATCGACTCAAATTAGTGGTGAATTAACCAAGTTCATGATAACCTATCGTTTAAGCAAAAGAAACTAACCCGTCAAGTAAATGCAAGTGAGCTTCCAAGTTATGTGCGCAACTCGGATCACCGGTCTGCTTCAAGAACGGTGAGTGTGTGTGATCTAAAGCCAGTTCGACTCCGACATGACGGTAACTCCAAGGCAATCCCTCGGCCAGCTTCATCACCATCGGCGACGCGTTTTCGTTGAAAAACAGCCCTGGGGACTTGGGGACTATGTCATGCACGTTAACCACCCTCAACACCTTGACTCCGAGCGACTCGAGTCGTTCCTTGAACTTCACGTTACCAACTCTAGGACCCGAAAACGAGAACACGGAAACAGGGATGGCTCTGCCGTCGTTCGACACATTTAGTCCTGTTTCAACGATGTCATAGGCACTAAGAATTGCAAGGGCACTGCCTAAACTGTGACCGGTTATGGTGATGCTTATTTCTTCCTCTTGGTACAATTCGAGTAACCTTTTCACTTCACTTAAAATCTGTTCCCTGGCAGAAAACTTGCAGTACCGGCAATTCACATCCTTGTCGGTATAGAGATCGAGGAAACCGGATTCGACTTTTACGGTCAATTCGGGACATGGGATTTTGTTGGAAGAAATCGGTTTCAAATAATCCATCAAATCAGCAATCCACTCTAGGCGTGTCACGGTGCCCCTCCAAGCAATGGTGATGTCCCGACGACCTAAATGTCTCGATGTTTCGTCATCGGAAACCGCAACGTATCCGATCCAATTCGCGTTCTTGCTCCACACTTTGGGCCACCGTGATTTCTTGAAGAAATTCGGGAGGTTAATGTTGGACGTGGCGAAGAGGTACCTAGAGATGTGGTAGCCATGTTGCGCCATGCCTAGAGCATCAAAGAACTCACGTCGAGTGAACCGACAGCTCCCGCAGTACTTCGAAAACGGATCGAAATCGAAAGCGTCGTAAGTGGCTTGCGCCATCTCGCCATATCGGATCAGCTCGGACCGTAGTAAAGGGTCCATCGGATCCAACATCCCGATCCAGTCGTCCTGGCCGTGGATCTCTCTCCATACATCGGCTAACCGTCTTTCATGTTGCTGTTTACTGGCTTCAACATATTCTTCTCCTAGCTTTACTCTTCTTTCCAGTTGGAGTTCATGGATTATGGAGGACAAGGACTCACTCGTGTTGGACATAACTCTCGGAACCGTAGGCGATCTAGTCGGAAACTCCATGCTTTTGGAACGTCCGATGTAAGATTTCTGGCCTGAAAACGACACAACATGCTGATCATGGAGCTGGCGGTTGATAGAAAGAAAGGTTTTGGACAGAGAAATGGCCATTGAAACTGGGAAGACTTGGTGAAACTGGACCGAGCTGGTGGAAATATATAGAACAAATGTTCCGACCACTTGCTCGGTGGTCCTAATCAACTCCTCGGTGTTGTAATATGAAGAGAGATTTGACAGTTCACGTGGTTCATGAGGATTCCGAAGTCCAAAAATTTTGGTCAATACTCAATAAGTTTTACCTTTCCCCATAAGGTTCTTGGAATTATACATTTGGAATTTAAAATACGAAATTAATTTATTTGAAATATAGTATTAATTCAATTAATACATTATTAAAAGTTTAATTTTAAAGATAATAAATATCATTATAATGAAATTTTTATGTTTATTAAACAATTAAAAAAACTACAATTCAAGAATCGAATTGCTAATATCAATTCAATAGAAATATGACTAAAAAGTCTTATTTTTTTAAAGGGTAATGGGGTATTATTATAAAAATATTTTGATTTTTATATTTTTAAATATTTTTAAATAAATTAATTATAAATTACAATTTGAATGGTCAAACACCATATTATAGTTTGTGATTCAAAGTTCACATTGTTCTAACCCGAAAATTTTACAATACAACCAATGATTATAAAATATTCATTATTTTATTTTTTTCTTATTTATATGTTCAACCAATAATTTAATATTATATATATTAAGAATATATTTTAAATTAATTACGGTAATTATAAATAATATATATTTAGAATATATTTTTAATTATTGAATATTAATTTTTTATCATTGTATTATATATTTTTAATCACTATTAACTTATTTAATATATATATTGATATTTAGACTCGTAATTTTTTGAAACTACAAGATAATTTATACATATTAATAATTTTTTTATTTTATTAATTATATATTAAAATTATAACATAAAATTATTAGTATAATATATAAAAAAATATTAAAAAATAACATACGAATTTTATTCCTATTTAAACCCTAATCCACTTGGAAAGGTTGAATATTGTGTCAGATAACTTATAACTAAACTTTACGATTATTTTTTTATTAATATTTTATTAAATCTATGCAGTAATATATTGAAAATTAATAAAAAAATATGCTGAGATCAGAACATAAAAGATGTAACATATTTTCATCGTCCCGAGGCCAAGACAGCTGACCCAAAATTAGCATCATTGAAAAAGACAAAAGGCATGTTCTCGTCCCACTCTTCTTCTAACTAAATTAGCACGTACATTATCGATTTTTATAGAGATTTTTTAAAGATATGCTGCCCAAAAATCATACATCTTGAACCACTAGATCTTATGAAGATATGATCCAGATGGTTTTTACTAATTATTAAAAAATTAAATTATTCGAGTCTTAATTTATAATTTAAATTTAATTAATTTTTTCTTTGAATTGAGTATTTTTTTGGAATCAAATCAAATTTAATTGTGATTATACATAATATTTATAATTATATTTATATTTATAAAATATAAAAACATGTGATTTGAATTGGAATCTGTGTTTAAACTATATTATTATAATATTTAAAAAGAGTAGTATACGATTAACATTGTACCTTAATTAATTGACCTGAGTTGGACAGAACAAGCATCTCAGGCTTTCCGTGCATGAAGATGATGTTCTGTTTTTTTAATAGAAATATGATGTTTTATTGTGTTCTGTTTTTTAAGTTATTATAATGTCAGTGTCCACTTACAATTATCATTATGAAAGTGGTAATCAAGACAGTGATTTAAGTCTGTCCTAATCTATGCAATCAATACTAATCTCTATCCTAATCAACACTAATTGTCTTTACGAAGTTTAAGTAACGTGGATGTCCACTCAACGTCACTTACCACTTTCTCGTCCATATCCGAAACTAGAAAGAAAAGTATACGAACTGGTTGGAATTTAACATCATAAAAAATCAGTCTAAATTATTTTTATTTGTTTATAAAATATTAATTAAAAATATTATAATTATTAATTGAATTAAAAAATTAAAATTTAAAATGACAAAGAATCTAAGATCTCTTTAAAAAAATATATCAAATATTTAGAACATGACAGGTGGACGGTGGGCCTCGGAATCAATCTCCCTTCCGCCTTTACACTCCAAGGCCAATTTTTCTATTTTCTGCTTAAATATCTAAAAACAAAGGTCACGGCACGAAGTGCACATCAAGAGTAGATATAGTTTTCCTCTCGATCAATCTTGGCAACAACCTCAAGGAGCAATGGAAATGTACATACAAGATACAACTACATAATTGTTAGATTGTGGGGTCTAAATGGATGGGATGGAAAGTTGGCAACCCTTTTTCATTACAATGCTAGTTCAAGATGTAGGACACAATGGGGTAGTCTAGACCTACAAGACTCAAAAAACAGATTTAATGGCAGAACATGGTGCAGAGTCTATAGTATACTTTCCATTGTCGACCCCACTTGGTATGGTCTTCAACAATCAATGACATACATATGGGACCTACCCCATTTTCACATGGGGATGTTGATCCAACGCTCCTTGATTCACTCTCCACATTCTTCAATATCATGGGTTGTGTTGGTCCATCCAGGGTCTCCTCCACTCGGTTCACCCAAACTCAACGCTGCCATACATGTAAACTGGCAGCCATCGCCATATCTTCGTAGCTGTCTTGTATCTAAACCCACGCGCTTCCTGGACGTGTCCCTTGAATCATAGAGTCGTTGGGTCGAGGAAGCGGGCGGGACACGACATTCGTGGGATACAGTCCAGATATTGTCCCACGAACCAAATGAAAATCTCCCACTATAAAAATAAAACTAGTTAGTCTGCAAAACAATACTCCCTAGGTAATCGACAGGTTGTGAAATCTCTCATAATTACAAGAATGATTTTAATCTCATGGCAACCGAGCTCAGGCTGGGACTGTCCGGTTCTGCTGATAAGCCTGATATCAGAAACAACAAGACAAATTCACCAGAGATTTCGGAGAACTCCGAATTCTAAGAGCAATTCTACCATTACAATATCTGAAAATGATGATCAGGACAGTCTCCCTCCTGCCAAGTACACCTACCTACCTACCTACCTACATACATACGACCTTATAGAGTTTGGCTGATGATCATGAATCAATCAATGCAGGGAACAAGTCGTCGGTTGGCCACCCATTCGATCGAACCGGAGAAATTGTTTACAAAATACAAAAAAAAAAACGAAGACAAAGGGACACGGAAGCATGTGAAAGTAAGCATGGACGGAGCTCCTTATCTCAGGAAGATTGATCTCAAGGTTTATACAAGCTATCCTCAACTCCTCGAGGCATTGGAAAAATTGTTCAACCTCACCATTGATAAGTATTAATAATTTGTTTTAGAAAAAAAAGAGGCTATAATATATAGTTTCTGATATGTTCTTTGGTCTGCAGTATTTGAATAGGTTACAATGGAACTGACTATTCTCCTACTTGTGAAGACAAAGATGGTGATCGAATGCTTGTTGGAGATGTTCCCTGGGGGTGTCTGTCCATTACGATCTAACTTCATTTTTTTCCAATTCCTTGTCGTTGTTCTTACGAGAAAATTCATTGTTTTTGTCTGCAGAATGTTCATTTGCTGTTGCAAGAGACCGAGAATCATGAAGGGATCAGAAGCTAGAGGGTTGTCCCGTGAACATAGATAATGTAAAATTTTATGATGATGTATCGATATTTAATTTATTGATAAAATATATTTTTTAGTAGAATATCTCGAATGTTAATCGTATAATTTTAACGTTATAGTGATATTTTAATTTACTATTAGAGCTATAATTGGACTGGTAATATGATATTCAGATATCCTTTTTGCAGGTCCCACAATCCACTAACAAAAAAATAATCATATTTCCTCTACAACAGTGCCACCATCATTGTCCACTAAGAGCATATCAATTGAAACTTTGACAATCCTTCAACTTCACTCGAACTTGTCAACCCGTCAATTGCATGACTCTCAGGTTCCTGTTGTCTGACTTTGATTGCAAGTTACAAGGCCAGTAAAACAAGTTATTTTTCCTAGTTGGGGGTGTTAGAATAGGACAAAGAAAGGGTTTGATCAAGGATGGAGCCATGGAGGGACTGGGGGATTCCTTTTTAGCCTCCGGTCTATGAAGGAGGATTTGTTTCCAGCTTCACAACGGAGGAGGTGTCCTGTAGTTGCGTGTGGTAGATCATGGTGGCAAGTGAGATGGGCATAATGCAAATAGATTTTGATTGGAGGAATTGCATGGCGGCTCCGACGTTTTCTTCCATGAGCTTGGCTACTTGTTGCTCTGTGCCGTCGTTTGACCACTTCTCCCAGGCTGGTTGGCTTCTCCCACCCTCACTGCTTTCATACTGATGTACAATGCAGGAAGTTCGATTATCTTAATGGATAGAAAGATGGATAAAAGTTCCCAGCATGTGCATGATGACTTATTTTATTACCTCGACTGATGATATCGGAATGTCCGTTACAAGTGGTGCCACTGCACCAGCTCCGCCCAACCTACTCATGCTCAAAACCTGTTAAACAATCAAACTTATTACAAGGAGATTTTTTTTTCAAATGGAACATGCCCCCACATATTGGCAGGAAAACTTGCAATATTACATGGCGCGTTCATCAATAAGTTATAGCAGACCGGTTTTATGAGCATCAGCAGCCTATGATATGCAGTAAAATACGAAAATCAAACAGATAAAGAGTGATTAATACCTTAACCTGGAGTCTCAGGAACTTCACATAATCTACGATTTCGTCAAGCATGACTGCTCTATCAGTCTGAAAAGAAACATTCGTCACCACCAAGTCACCAACACATGTATTATAGGTTAGACTTTACCATGGTGTACATCCCAAGACAGAAATCTACCATAAAGACAAGCGTCTCAATGAGACCCCTATAGCGATATGCGTATGGTACTTAATAGACACATTAAAAGGATAGTCATAAAACTATTGAAAGCTTATACAATGAGGAGCAGATAAGCAGCTAAGGGTTCATAATAAGATCAGAGACAGAACATTAAAAGCTAGTTCACTGATGTCGAGAACATTCCTTTCACTATATCACAGCATTAAGCGATCATCCATACTGACAATAGGAGCACGTTCCTTACTATATTGATTTAAATAAAAACCAGTAAATCGTAAAATTTGATTATCCCCCCCAAAACATTGGTAATATGCAATTCATTTGACAAGAAAATGAAGTGATAAAGAAAATGAGTGAGAACTGACCTTGTTAACACTAGGAACTAGTTCCTGCAGTGCCCTGATTCTTTCAGTAATTCTCTCCCTACGCAACTGTACCAAAGTAGAAAGCCTAATGGTTCAGTGGAGTTGATCACAATTCCAACATCATTCAACAGTTACTCCCTTATACTACTACTTACCAGAACACCCAAACTCAGCCACTCATCTTTCTTTTCATTTATGTTTTTGATTTTATTTTCTTTCTTTGTTATTAGTCTTTATTATACCTTTTTTTTCTAGCATCTAGCCAAAGAATAAGATTTGATGGGTGGAAATTGAAACTAGCTCGACAAGTTATTCCATACCGTATTTAGGATTGTGTCAACATATGAAGATTTCAAGTATCAGAGGTGGCAATCAAGTGCAGCTTTATGAGCTACTGGATTACCTCCTCCTAAAAGATGATATATACTGGCTTTACTGTAAAGCCTTTACATATCTTCGAATTTATATATATTGCTCGTCTTTGCTAGATAAGTAGAAGAGACGGTATGGTGCTTAGTTTTAATAGTTTATATAATTTGGCATGGTTATTTGTAATAAATTTATCTTACCCGTTCAGCAATGCTGTGAGGATCTGTGGCCTGTCCTCGTCTAGCCCGTACCCTTGGACGCATTGCTGGTGGATGTGGTGCAGCAGTAACAGTTGCTTGCATAGGTTGGCCAGGGAAAACCTGGAAAGTTATATAATCTCATCTATGATAGTACTTACAGGATAATTTAAAACTAACAACGATACCATTTTTTCTGGCCCACCCACCCATCTCCTCTCGACAAAGAAGGAAAATACAGTAGAAGGAGAAGATCACTATAGCCCATACTTGGCTTAGGACAGTATATAATTATAATCTGATGTTTTGCAAAATACTTCCTACACAATTCAGAGAAGGAACTGACAATCTAAATAACCAAATACAAAAGAAATTACTCAACTCGGGATGATAGTCGATAGAATGTCTTGACCATGACCGATACATTATATCTATATTAAATCAGCAAATGAAAACCCGAGATCCATCATTCTTCAGTCATTAACCAACAAGAGATGGTTCTGAAATTCGACATCTCGACTCTAATACTGTATTTGACAATTTTCAGCAGCTATATCCTGGGAGATGGACCATTAACCAATCCGGTTCCAAAATAAACCGAGAAAAACACAGTTTACTACAGTAATCAACTACTAGTCATACAATAATTGAAAAGTCAAAGTTTTCATTTTTGAAGCGAAAATTGATTAAATAACCCTACACTTCCAGCTAGTTTATGACTAAGACACTCCAAACCCTAGATGGACATTGATGTAATGTTTCCCTAGTCAAAAACCAAAATTTGGAATCTTACAATAGTAACTCTCACCCAACCCTGTAATGTTTTCCCTAGTACTTTCTGCAATCAGACAGGGAAAAAACATGATACAATGACATGAGGGAAAAAAACATACAGACGAATTCACTGTCACCCATATTTGACAATCTAAAACTTAAAGTCATCCGACACGGACAAATGAACACACTCCATTTTCCGGGAAAAAGTACAGTAAATACCAAGAAAATCATCATTAGCAGCACTATAAAAACTAACTTCTTATTGAAGCACCCAAAGAAATGAATTTTATCCTTTAGGAAACCAAACAAACACAGGAGCAAAAAAGTTTTTTTTTAATTAAAAAACAACAAAAATGACAAATTACTGTTTTTTCTTACATTTTTTACAGAAGAAGCTCCGTCATCAACGACACCGCTGCGAAACCGCTTGCCGCTACCTGAAGCTTCCTCGGGTTTCAAAATCCCGCCTTTACCTTGCTCAAATCTCAACCCCGAGGGGAAAACCTGTCCTTGAAACGCGCCTCCTCCGACATGTCCGTCGCCATCACCGGAGCTGAGTTGTAAAAACATTGGAGCTCCAGCTCCCGCACCGGTTCCAGAAAATCCGCCGTCGGATCCAGTTAAGCCCGCTTCAGATGGCGCGAAGTTGGGGAGTCCCAGGATTTGCTCGAGGAAATCATCACCGGCGGGAGCCTCGCTGGAGTTATTAGCCATGAGAGAAGTCGAAAAGATAGCAGCTAAAGTGAGTCGGAGTAGAACATTACTGATTTAGTGGACTAACAAGGATCATCTACATGCAAGGAAATGGCGAAACAGAATTGAAACAAACAAAATGATATAGATGTGAAATTAGAAAGTTTTAGAGTTTTGGGTTTGCTTTTCCTTTCCTTTTTCTTTGTCTCTGAGAAAGAATCAGAAAAGACAAATATATACAAAGGGAAAGAGGGGGGGGAAGGGAGAACTTACATAAATATTATTCTTAATTTTTTTACAAATGACATAAAATAAATTATTTACACATTATTATATTTTTTATAATAAAAGATTTTATCTATAAATAGTAAAATTATTTCTTTTTAAAAAATTAATATTTCTTTTTATAAATTTATACTTTCAGATTTTGTTATTTAAACCTTAAATGTTGATTTCGTCTTATATTAAATATCAATTTTGAAATGTAAAACATAAAAAATAAATTTCTATGAATAGGAGTATAAATGAAAAATATGTTGTCTAATTTGTTTATAAATTATTGTATAATGTTTATTTATATTTTTATTTAATTAAATAAATTAGTATAAACAATTATTTTAAACGTATTTAATAAATAAATAAAAACAAATAGAGGTGTATTCAATTTGTTTATATACACTTTTAAAATGTCTCATATGACACTCGTATTTGATGCTACTCATGCTATATTGTCAAAGTCAAAGTAGCATAGGTTATAAGCTAGAGTGCAGGGATGCACGTGCTTACAAGTAACAAATACACTCATAATCTTGACAAGTTGAAAGAACCCAGGGGGAGCCTACATGAGAAGAAATAAGCGCCAAAACAATGAAATTTACAGAGAAGGGGAGCTAGGAGAGAACAGCAGGCCAGGAATTTCATAATCATGGGGATCCTCAAGGGGATTTTTTACTAGAATTTGGCCAAAGAAGTCTGGATATTCCATTGAAATAATGAAATTCATAGCAAAACAAATGAACAGAATAAATGATTGGGAGATTGCAAAAATACTAGCAAACCCTTCACCTTCCCATCCTCAAGAGCACCTCAAAGACAGGATGATTCATAATTAACAACAACCTCTATTTGGCAAAGGACATGAGTTCTTCGGAAGAATCGATTCTTTATGAGAGAAGCAGAGTAATAGCTCACTCCGAGGATAAGCACCGACATACAATCATCCTAAGGCAAGGTTTATAAGTTGAACATAAAGCAAAAACATAAGAATCTTCACTAAAACAGGAGTGGGCAAATCTAAGAAAGTAGATTGAAACTTGAAAGTCTAACTATTTATCAGAGACACAAGTACTGCCTTTAAAGCAGACACTAAGAAGAAGAAAAGATCATTGTCACAGCTAATATTGTTCCAATAATCCGTCTAAATGAATATACTTAAGTTCAACCCAAATAGCAGAAACATAACAAAAACATGATCCGAAGCTAGAATTAGAGATTAGTCACCAAAAAGAAAGTAAGAAACATGACCCAACAATCTTTTCTTACTCTTTCTCTTCCCTCTCCCGGTTCCATTGCTCAATCCTAGCTCTTCGCTCCTCACTTCCTTCCCTAGCAGGTGGAGGGCTTCTGCTTCGCTTAGGACTCCCATGTCTTCGTCTGCTGCTGCCGTCACGGTCGTGCCTATCCGGTCTTCGTCCATTCCTATCACGATGATCTACACGGTCGTGGTCACGTTCTCTGTCATGGGACCGAGACCTATAATCCCTTTCGCGACGGTGGCGAGGACTGGCACTCCTACTCCTGCTCCGACTAGCTCTATACCTTCGGTGCCTCCCAAATAATTTCTTTCTCAGCTCCCTCCCGATTACCTTGACGTGCATAAAATTACAATAACCCCCTCGGTTACAGTTATTCTCCTCGTATTGACGACAAGTTGCTTCGCGAAAATCGGTGACCGGGGAAAAATCAGCAATGATGGGACGACCGGAGTAGAACCTTCCTTGAAGTGCCTGGAGAGCGGCTGCCGCCTGATCTTCCTCCCTGAACTGAACATACACGTTTCCGATCATGTGGTCGGCGAGGTTGTCGCAGACGTTGAGGCTCTCGATCTCTCCAAACTTGCTGAGCTCCTCAAAGATGTCCTCGTAAAAGTCCTCGAAGTGTTCCTGGATCTTGTGGGGATTGATGGGCTGGCCCTGGGCATCGACGCCGGGGGTGATCATGTCCGGCCGCTGGTACATGTTGGAAAGGAGGAGTGTCGGGGAGATCGTCGGGCGGTTGTGTAACCTTGAGCACCTGTCACCGTGCCGGCATGCCCCGATCTTGAAATAGAAGGGGCAATTCACGCGATCTTTCTCGGTACCAAAGATCGATGCCAAGTGCTCTGCCATTGTTGCTTGAAATCAAGGACGAAAACAAGAGCAGGAAACTGGTGAAGATAATTGTAACCAATAGCTTTTATCTAATTGAAGGACGAATTAATCTAAAAGGTATCTGTATGGAGGAGATACGGTGGGGTTAGGGTTATGGAAACCCTAATTCTGGACTTTTCGTTTGGTTGAAGAAGGGGAGAAGAGGAATTTTGATTAAAGAAATATTTTTAAAAGTTTCTTTTGCGCTGATATCGGGGAAGGCTCTGGATGGTTGGATATTCTATTTTTTTAATTGATTAATATAAATCAGATTCATTTTAAAATGGACTATTGATGTAGTTTTTCTTGTTTATAATATTAATATTTAAATGTTTTAATTTTATTAAAATAAATAGTGTATAATTAATTATTATAAAAATATTTAATTTATTTAAGAGGATATTAAATTATTATAAAAAATTATCCTATAATTATTAAAAGAGATACTAACACATTTAATTTTTAAAAAATGACTAATGTGATACTTGAACACAAGTTATTCAAGTAAAATATCTTTACTTATCAAGATCACCCTCATTACAATATTTTAATTATTATTTTGTATGTTATTAAAATGTCCTTAATTTTTCATTTGTTACTTTGATACTCACCAATAGTGTTGGCTCTAGATGCGACACAACTTTCTGATCAAGACCCGCCTTGTACTGATAATTGTTTTCCTTTTTCTATTTCCGCTATTGTAAGATATGATACTTATTTAAAGAAGAAGACGATAGTCTTCCTCTATTTGGAGTTGGGTCCTTGACATATTCAAGGAAGAGCTATTGTCTTGAGGCGTTGGTTGCCTGGAATGCTCTCGGAGCTTCTAAATTTGAATACAGCTTATGTGAGCTTTATTCGCAGAGGGGTCTTGGTTACTTGGCTAGTGATGATGGAAAACCATCGTACTCTGATAATGCAATTGTTCTGAAGCAGTAATTGGAATTTCCAGAGATTTGAGTGGAGGTGGATGCAACAGCTGACATACCTAGTTTTTTTTTTGTTGAGCTCGAGGATGGAGTTCGGATTGATATCAGAGTTGAGTTGGTCTGGTCACCTCCTAGGTGCGGTCATTGCCATATGTTTGGTCATTCTGATAAGGATTGTTCTCAAATTTCAGATGGGAAAGTGGGGGAGGTTGTTGCTGAACAGTATGCTGATGTTGCATTGCTGCCTGAGGGGAGCCAGGCTGGTACTGGTTCTATTCAGGCCTGGGATGTTGGGGCTGTTGCAGCTTCAGATGTAGATTTCAGTACTGTTGTCTGTGCAGAATGTTTTGCTTGGGGCCACAGGGTTAGACTGCGGTGCTCAGGTCGAATTGCCAGATGTTTCTGATGGTGTAGTGATTTCTGAGGTTGTTGTGAGTTCTAACAAATAGGAGGCTTTGCGTAAGGTCGCTAGTCATGATGAGAGTGATATCTCCCTTCGTAATGTCAGGCTTGATGCGGAAGGGGTTGTGGATTTATTGAACCAGTTAAAGCCTAAGGTGCAAGTTAAAAAGCAGAAGCAAGGCAAGGGGTAAGAAAGGGCAAAAGCAAAAAGAAGGTAATTCCCACTCTCCCTCATGACTGTGCTGGTATATGGAATGTTAGGGGATTGAATGAGCCCTCTAAGCAGAAGCGGATATTGAAGGAAGTCATGTGTCTTCCAGAGACTCGAGTGAGAAAGGTTAATGCTGTCTGTATTTTGTACAGTAGCTTCAGAGGGTGGAAATCTTTGAAGGAATAAGACAGCTACGGTCTACCCTATGACCCATATATGAGAGACCTACAGGGTATGAACTTCATAATCAGGGTGATCCTCTAGGGGATTTTTGTTTCAAACAGATGAAAAAAGTTCTAGAATTTGACCAAAGGTCTATTCTCTGGATATTCCATTTCGAACAGAAGGTCTATTTTTCAGAAGAATAGATTCTTTACGAGACATGCGGTGTAATAGCTCACTCCGACAATAGGCACTAACATACAATCAGCCTAAGGCAAGGTTTATAAGTTGAAACATAAAGCCAAAGCATAAGAATCTTCACTAAAAGAGGAGTGGGCAAATCTAAGAAAGTAGATTCAATGTTGAAAGTCTAACTATTCATCAGAGACACAACAAGTACTGCCTTTAAAGCAGACACTAAGAAGAAAAACGACCATTGTTACAGCTAATATTGTTCCAATAATCCGTCTAAATGAATACTTAAGTTCAACCCAAATTGCAGAAACATAACAAAAACATGATCCGAAGCTAGAATTAGAGATTAATCACCAAAAAGAAAGTAAGAAACATGACCCAACAATCTTTTCTTACTCTTTCTCTTCCCTCTCCCGGTTCCATTGCTCAATCCTAGCTCTTCGCTCCTCACTTCCTTCCCTTGCAGGTGGAGGGCTTCCGCTTCGCTTAGGACTCCCATGTCTTCGTCTGCTGCTGCCGTCACGGTCGTGCCTATCGGATCTCCGTCCATTCCTATCACGATGATCATCACGGTCACGGTCACGTTCTCTGTCATGGGACCGAGACCTATAATCCCTTTCGCGACGGTGGCGAGGACTGGCACTCCTACTCCTGCTCCGACTAGCTCTATACCTTCGGTGCCTCCCAAATAATTTCTTTCTCAGCTCCCTCCCGATTACCTTGACGTGCATAAAATTACAATAACCCCCTCGGTTACAGTTATTCTCCTCGTATTGACGACAAGTTGCTTCGCGAAAATCGGTGACCGGGGAAAAATCAGCAATGATAGGACGACCGGAGTAGAACCTTCCTTGAAGTGCCTGGAGAGCGGCTGCCGCCTGATCTTCCTCCCTGAACTGAACATACACGTTTCCGATCATGTGGTCGGCGAGGTTATCGCAGACGTTGAGGCTCTCGACCTCACCGAACTTGCTGAGCTCCTCAAAGATGTCCTCGTAAAAGTCCTCGAAGTGTTCCTGGATCTTGTGGGGATCGATGGGCTGGCCCTGGGCATCGACGCCGGGGGTGATCATGTCCGGCCGCTGGTACATGTTGGAAAGGAGGAGTGTCGGGGAGATCGTCGGGCGGTTGTGTAACCTTGAGCACCTGTCACCGTGCCGGCATGCCCCGATCTTGAAATAGAAGGGGCAATTCACGCGGTCCTTCTCGGTACCGAAGATCGATGCTAAGTGCTCTGCCATTGTTGCTTGAAATCAAGGACGAAAACAAGAGCAGGAAACTGGTGAAGATAATTGTAACCAATAGCTTTTATCTAATTGAAGGACGAATTAATCAAAAAGGTGTCGGTACGGAGGAACTACGGTGGGGTTAGGGTTACCGAAACCCTAATTCTGGACTTTTCCTTTGGTTGAAGAAGGGGAGAAGAGGAAATTTTGAATTATTCCCATCGTTTAATAAAGATTTTCTTTAAAAAAAATTATATATTAGTTTTTCGTTTGCCAAGATATCATGGAAGGTTCTGGATGGTTGGATATTTTATTTTCTTATAATTATTATCAGTTTTTTAAATTATTAATATAAATCAGATTCATTTATTTTTTACCTTACTAAATATAATTATCACTTGTTAAGATTACATAATAATCATTCATTAATATCGGTGATATACTAATAAAATACAACTATTAATATTTAAATTAATTCTTGATCTATCTTTAAAATACCAGTTAATAATTTTTAAAACAAACAGTTAGAAAAAATTTATTTTTTAAAATTTTGGTTAAAAATATCTGTTTGATATATTTTTGAAATTTAAACATGCATTTTTTCACAAATTATAAATTTAAAAATAGTATAAATACCTTAATTTTTTGGATTTAGAATTTGCGGAGGACATGGGAAATGATGAGGAAATGGTATATACTTATCTCTAGTTCGTATAATATATTACGAAATTATTATCCTTCTTTTAAAAGATATATTTGATAAAATATATAATATTATTGTTTATATTTTAAAAAATATTTTTAATTAAAATTAATGTTTTTTATCTCTTTTCGGACATAATAAAGATATATCTGTTGTATCTTTCCTCTGCGACAGCTCGAGAATCCATTAATCTGGTATGTTTTTTTTTTCCTTTTTTTTTTCTACAAAGCAAGTTGAAACTCCCACGGACTCTGCCACCACTTTCGACTTTCCTTAATACGTACAACTTTTGCTTTGCCCATCGTCTGTATTTCATCAGGAGATCGGGACACGTCACCTGATACAAATTCTAGCAATACCAGACATCAACAACTAGTAAGAAGTTAAAACGTGTACGAGACGGTAAGCAGTACTCTTCGTGGCTGGATGTTAGTGGATATGCATTTTGTTCGTTCCCGGCATATATTTAATATTTTCCAGAATTATTTACCCTAGATGTACATAAACTAATACCCATATTCTAAACTGGTCTTAAATTTTTTCTTTATATACAAATTAGTTCACAATGATTTGAATAAAAGTATCAGATAGTTTTTTGAAAATATATATTCAATTGAGTCAGATATCTGAATTTCGAATGTACTTGATAATGGATATTCGATTTAAATAAATCAGAACACAAATAAAAAATAACTACATTTTACGAGTACCAATAATAAATACCTCTATCTATAGACTATAATCCTAAGCTATTGATCCAAGACCTCGATTATGATTAAAAATTTACAACCTCATAAATAATATAATAATAACAATATCAATTAAATTATCATTAAATCAATAAATTAGTCTTAAGAATTCTAAAGTGTAATATATTTAAAACATGTCGGTTAAAATATAAACATGTTTACTTATTACATAAATTATTTGGTTATAAGGGTTATAATTTAGGATAAGTCTAAAACGTACGTTGAACACGATGAACGTCGTTGAATACCATTAAACTAATTAATAAGTATTACAAATTTTAAGAATTCAATATATAATTAATAAATATTTAAAATAAAATTTTAATTAAATTATTTTCTATAAGGAAAACTATACAAATGGTCATCCAACTTTCACTCATTTTTGAGGTTGGTCACCAAACTATTTTTTTTATCAAAATCAATGTTAACATTTTATTTTATTATTATTTTGATCATCGACTGTTAAATATTTAACAAAATTTATGACATGACATGGTTTAATAATAATTTTAGGAGACTAAAATTATTATATTATATCAGATTAATTCTAATAGAATATATCTCATCAAATATTTGAACTAAACCTCAATTCTTTTTTTTTTCTTTTAATATTACTTTAAAAAATTAATTTGTCAACTGTCTTTATTTTTCTTGCGTCTTTTAGCAATTTATTAAATTTTAGATTATATAAAATCACTTTAATTTTATGATTTATTCTTTTAAAATTTAATCTAGTTTCTTTAACTTTTTCTAAACTACTAGTATGTATATTTTCTATCTTTTTTATGTTTATCGGATTTATAAAAAAATTCAATTTATCAATTCACATAAAAGTTTATATAGATCAATAGTCATAAAATCTTTAACATGTAAATATAGATCAATTCGACGCATGTCGTAAAATTTTTCTTGGGATTAAATAAAATTTGATTTCACTTAAATTTTTATTGAGCAACCCAATTTTTCGATCTTTATATGGATACTCCTACAACTTCACACAAATTTGACATCAATGACTTTTCAGATGTCTGAACACAACCTTCGTTGGACTGAAAAAGAAATTATTCGACGAAAACGTCATCCTGATTCGAAGAAAAAAAACTATTCTTTTAACATAGATTTTAAAAGAATAAATTATAAAATTAAATGATTTTTTATAATCTGAAACTTAATAAGTTGTTCAAAGACACAAGAAAAAAAGAGAGAGTTGACAAATTATTTTTTAAAATAAAGGAAGAAGAAAATGGATAAAAAATTTGGGGCTTAATTAAAATATTTGATGAGATATTTTTATTTGGATTAATTTGATATAATATAATAATTTGAAGGGCTAAAATTATTATTAAATCATACCATATCATAGTCTCCGTTAAATATTTAATAGTTGATGACCAACATATAACAAAATAAAATTTTAATGATGATTTTGATGAAAAAATTAATTGGGTGACCAACACAAGAAAAGAATGATAGTTGGATGACCATCCATATTATTAAATCATGTCATGTCACAATTTTTGTTAAATATTTAACGGTCAATGACTCAAATAATAATGAAATAAAATGTTAACAATGATTTTAAAGATAAAAATAGTTTGGTGATCAACCCTAAAAATAAGTGATAGTTGGATGATCATTTGTGTAGTTTTCTTTATATAAAATAATTTAACTGAAATTTTATTTTAAATATTTATTAATTATATATTGAATCCTTAAAATTTTTAATATTTATTAATTAATTTAATTGTGTAATGTCCATCGTTAATGGTGCTCAGCAATGATGGACGTCCGTTGTAGAATTTTTCTATAATTTATAAAAATAAATAACTATAATAACGATTTAATTTTGATTACATGGATTTACGAGTTTATCCACATATAGCAAGAATATTTAAGGTTAAATCTCAATCGACAGTTAATGCTTTAACGAACAAAATGATTTGATAAATGCAACAAAAATGCTTTGAGGGTTCAATTAGAATATATTAAGATGTAAGAGGTGATTTAAAATGTGAATTATAGTTTGTGACATTTGATGCAATTAACCCTAAATTTAAATGATATTAAAAACAGGAAGAAAAGGAAGGCAAGAAGGAAGGTGTGAACTGCATTTTCGAGAAAGAAGGAAAGGATTTCACTGAAAACGATGCATAATGTGTTCTCAGTTGACGATTTATCGGACTCCTTTTGGGCGGCGCTGACGGGGATGAACCGAAGCCAATCGGAGTGGGCTTTGGAGATCTTTCTCGAAGAACTTATCGGAACCGGCGGGGCGATCCCGGTGTCGCATTCCAGTGAGAGTGTGACTGGTCCCTCCTTGGCGGAATCTCAGCTGTCCGTCTTGAAATCTGAAGAAGGCAACGGTGATGATGACGTGGTGGAGATCAAAAGGCATGGCAATCAGAATCATAGCCCTCCGCCGTCTGCTCTGAAACCGACGGTCCCTATTGACTCGGATGAGGTCCAAGCGATCCTCAAGAGCCAGCTTGAACAAGCCTGCGTTGTTTTTGCTCTCTCTCATGTATCACACTTTCTCTAATCTCGAATTTCCAATTGGATTCATCATTTTATAATATAAGTATTAAGTAATATTAGTATGCATTTTTTTTGAAAAATAAAATTATTCAGGCGTCAGCTGTGAATCCAGAAGCTTCGTCTGCCGAACCTGAAGATCAATCGCTTGAATCGAGATCCCAAGTTCAGTGTAAGCTTTTACTTTGCATGCCTTTTGATTCTACTTTTTTTTTTCTTTACTGCAATGAATCGAGTCTTTTAGTCTTTCAGATTATGGCATAAATCAGAATTACTTACATGAATGTTCTGTAGTTTGGATCCTTTAATTTAACGACATCAATGATTACTTGGCTTCGTGGTGAACTGTAGGAAAGCTTTGCTTTTCACTTAGTTTTCACTGGAACCATTCTGTGCATATCATGCAGGCTTGTTCCTACTAAGTAATAACAGTAAATTACTAATAATCATGTTTTCACTTTTCTTGAAGAGCAACGTGACTTGATCTTCTGTTCATGCTTGACCTGAAAGTGTGAAGGAAAGGGAAATTAGAAAAATGATGGAGGGATACGTAAAAATGGAATTAATTTGCTGTACTGGATTTGAGAACTTTAGACAGCCATTCAAACAATAAATGGAATTTTAACCCGTTTATATTTTCATTTTGCTCTAATTTCTCCATTTTCCTTATTTTTCTTCACATTTTCATTTACATAAGCGCTACAAGATATGCTAAAAAAACTTTGGAGTTCTTCATGTATTAATTTTGTCATCCTCTTTCCATGATTAGTTTACATATAATAATATCTTGCTGATAAAAATTCTTCCATTGAAGGTTCCTCAAAGGCTCAAGGACAGGGTGAACCAGATATTACACCTTGTGGAATATTGGCTGTATCAACGACACAGAAAAAAACAGGGGTCCAAAGGAAGCAAACAAGTGTGTCATCAGGAGAAGGTTCAGATGATGATGAACTTCGAGATACTGAAACCACTGACAACATGGATCCGGCTGATGCAAAACGTGCTAGGAGGTAATTTTGTTTTTCTATTTTTTATCTTGTATTATTCATTGGTTTGAGGATTTGCGATGTTATCTTTCTGTTCTTTATCTTCTTTCGCTTAACATGTTTGCTTTCCTTTTCTGGTCTTTTTCTTTTCCCTAATTAAAAGGGTCGGTTTTTCTTTTAAGTAAGAACTGTAAGACTAATTTGTTATCTTCAAAGGACACAAATATTTGTTCTGCAAATAGAACTCAAACTTATTTGTCAATTAATTAATTCTTGCCGAACTCAAACTTCAATATGTCGATGCAATCAAAAAATGGCCTTGAACTAATTGGTATGTTGGTGATGGATCAGAATGCGGTCAAACCGAGAATCGGCCAGACGCTCCAGAAGAAGAAAGCAAGCACATATGAATGAACTTGAAGCACAGGTTTTGACACACCATTCCCCCTGCCCCTTAATGGTCTGGTGCACAGTTTGTTTTAATGTCTTTTTGATCCTGCAAGTGATTTTTTCTAGGTTAGTTAACTAAGAGTTGAACAGTCAACATTACTCGAGACACTAAGTGACACGAATCACAAGTATGATGAAGCTGCTGTTGACAATAGAATTCTGAAGGCTGATATCGAGACATTAAGAGCAAAGGTAAACCATCACCATTGCCCAATTCACATTTTCTTATTGTGGTCCAGTTACTCTTCTGTTAGTGGACTTATGGCTTATGGGTCCTGTTTAAAGTTGAAAATTTACTTCCACATAAATGACAGGACAATATGTTATTGTGACATCATGAAGTTTTTGAAGATTAGTTTGTCAAACTCTGTAAAGAAATAGGCAAATTCATTTTCCTTCTTCATCTATGATTAAAGGATTTAATAATAAATGAGCTTGCAGAATATAGTAGCCGCAATGCTCTCAGGGAAGGGAGATTCATTTGGTTTGTGATGTGTACGTGCTTCAGGGATCTGCTGGACTTGTCCAGTATTGACACTCACTTCTATGGTGTGTTCAACTGTTCATATACTTGAAACTACATATAATTTTTATGTCTCCCTATTAATTACTACTGGATACTGACATGATATGGTGTTAATGCACCAGATTACATTGTAGGATATCAGATATTAATGTCTGTTTGGACTGTTGCAAACAGTGAAACAGTCTCGCATCTTTATGCCTGAAACTGCTGCAAGTGGTTATAGCTTAACTATTGATCTCCCGATTGATACAAGTTTAATTCCATGTTAATCTGATTGATTGTTGTATTTGTAATTTTCAGGTAAAAATGGCTGAAGAGACAGTTAAGAGGGTGACGGGGATTAACCCTGCTAATCTATCTAGTCACAATGTAGCTAATGTTGGCATGCCTTATATTAGCAGTCCATTGGAAGCATCTCCGGCTCCTCCTGTTCGATTGCAGAATCAGTTTTTTCACCAACCAGTTCCTGGCATTGCTGCTCCCATGCATCATCAGAGAGTGGAAAACAGTTTTGTGGGCAACACCATGGCTCCTCCTACTGTCAATACACATACCGATGTAGGAGTAAAAAATGCCAACGAAATATCTGCGTTGCAGCATACACCTGGCTCGGAGCGCTTTTGACATCCAATTAGCTGTGGTGTCAGTCCAAGCGGACTCGTGTCTGGCTGGGAATCACAACAACATGCAGCTACAAAGAACAAGAAGCGAAGCTGAATGTCGATACCCTTCCGTCGTGTTTTCTGAGATGGGTTTCAAGAAGTTTAGCTTGTGGTACTAGTATTAGTTAAAAATCTATTCATATATATGTATGCACAAATGTGACAAACATGAACAACTGTGATAGTAATTTAATAAATAACGTAACATGTTCGTTCCACATGTTGTAATTTGGACTGAAGCATTTAATTTGATCGGAATTCACCTGAAAAAATAAAAGAAATGAGCTCATTTTTCCCTTCTTTTACAAAGATGAAAGGTACAAAATTAAAGGTACAAGGGCACTAGGGCAGGGGTCTAGGCCCCCTTGTTAATGGAGCAATTAAATGGAAAATTTTCGTTTTTCACCTCCTCCCAAGAATTAATAATTCAATCCAAGACATTTTAATATAGAAAATTTCAACTTTAACCCCTTAAAATCTTTTTTATTCGATCTCAACATCCCCCTGAGATAATAGATATAACTTTTGACTTTGCCTCCATGTCCAACTTAATTGAAGGAAACTTATTTTAAGCTTAGAATACTAATACAGGTAAAGATTTGTCTTTTCCCTTTTTACAAAGTTAGTAATGATCCATTTAAATGCGTATAATATCTTTCAATACATGTAAAGCTATTTAATGTCATTAATAAAATACTGAGCACAGAATCAGTCGAAGAAAGCAGTTAAAAAAACGCGAGAGTTGGGACTAACCTCACAAAGCTCGAGACTTCACGAGCCCTGCCTGGTATATGAAATTTAGTACTTCAAGATAAGAACAGTAAATAAAGATCAGAAACGGATAATTTGTGGAATATGAAACAGAAAAGGGAGAAAGAAGAAAAAACAAAAGAGATGAGGAGCCACACCTTTTTTATACATGCTTTGATTCCACAAATTCAAAGTTTCCTGCAGATGATCAAACTTAACAAAAATTCTCAACAAGAATACAATCACAAGAGAAACAGAGAACATGAATGAGGATGGAAAACATTTTTTTTGGTTTAACTATTTTTATAACAATGTTATTCATATTAGTAGTAAAAATCAGATCAACCCTTGCATAAAAAAGTGAAGGGGATTTTTCAAAATGTTAGGTTAATAAGCCAAACCAGTCACGCTCTTAACCCAATCTGTGAGTTCCTGGGATTTATCTCAGGTGGTTTCCATTCTTCTTTCTTCACATTTTTACCCTTCCCTTCCTCTTCCTCAGAGCTCTCAGACAAAGCAAATATGGGTTCCCCCAACTCAGCATCTTCAACTGAGTTTTTATCGGTATTCAATTCAAACAATGGTTGCCCTTTGACTATAGCTTTGGAATCAAGCTCAAATTCTTTGAGCGTTCCAGTTATAGGTGTGGGTGAAGGTGTAGGTGAAGGTGTGATTCGGTTATAAGGAGAAAGCCATTTGGCCTTGATATACTCAGCCTTTCGCCATGGAGGAACATGCATTCCTTTCTTCTTCATGCATTGCTTTACAGCCTCAGAAACAACGGTAATTATCTTCTGGAGACGATCAGCTTTGCCGACGAAGATGAAGGGAAGCATTTGGAGTATTGACTTGTAAGTCTTCGTAGATCGGGCGAGTTCAAATTCTGATCTAAAATCGATGTCGATCAATAACCGTTCCCCCTCAATTATCACATCTATGTATTCATATTCCCCGGCTTATCAAAACAAAACAAAAAAGTATTTAAAACAATAAATAATATTCAAGCCATTGCAAGAAATAATTTGAAGACGGAGGGAGAAAGGAAGTACCGGTGGGAAAAGATGGAGATTTTCCCCAGAAAGATTTGCAGATAGAAGCATCGTATCCAAAGGTCAATAATCCATCAGTAACAATTTTCCTGCAAAATTCATCTTTGCTCTTGCAGTTCCTGTTTTTTTCCATAATCTTCGCTGTATCCGCCAATAAATTCTTTTCATTCACGCTCGTAGGAGAGACCAGACTCTGTTCCATAAAAGAATAAAAACACATTTTAGAAAATACTAAAATTTTAGGATAAGAAGAAATTTGAAGAGAAATAAGGCGGAAATTACTGTTATACCTTGAGAATTTCAGATGCTTCAGTTGAAGAAGTGAGATTGGAGTCTCCAAAGAAACCGTCCATTTCGTCATCGGAGCTGTCGCTGCAGCTACGATTGCTAAAGCAGTTACAGCGGTTACGGCTGTTACACTTAACGGCACAAGATTGCTGTTTCCCGTTGTTTCCTTCCATGAAATTCTGAACCATCTTCGCCAAACAAACGGAGCTCGGCTCGAACCCAGTATCGGATTCTTTGCTAAAAGGAAGCTCATCGGAGGTGACGGCGACAGCACCGATCTTCTCCGTAGAGGAATTTCTAACGACGCTAGGGAACGGCCGCTCAAGCAGCCGCTTGAACCGCGATTTCGCAGCCGGTTGCTTTACCGCCTCCAACTGCGGCGATGCTGCCTCTTCTAGCGTGTTGAAATCGATCGGTTGGATCTTCATCAGAAAAAGCATGTTTCTCAGCCTTCAAAAGCCACTTCCACCGTTAACACGGCCGCTCTTCAAACTCTCATTGATTCTTCGCTTTGCAATGGGATCAGCATACGCAATTGACACAGATTCATATCTTAACCAAAAATAAAATGAATGCAGTTTAATCAAGACACGAGACTCTTAACGTCGATTATTATATACTATTATTTGCATCTAAATTGCCAGACAATGCATGCAATAACTTCAAAACTCAGCTAAGTAGAGTCGCTTTGCTAAGGATTTTTTCTTTCTTTATTCCTTTTTTTTTCAGATACGGTTAAAGTTCCCGAAACACGCAACGGGACGAGGACATAATGTTATTGCCATGGGAACGAAATTGACAGACAATCTACCTTTTTCCTTGCCGGAATTTATTTTTCCGGTTATAATTGACCGGCGAAGAGAGCGAAAATAAAGGCAAAACAAAGAAAACGATGTATAAGCTTGAAAATGGAAATGAGATGAGTGTTAAGACTTGAGAGCTGTGGTCCGGGTCATTTATAAAGAGCGGAGTAGTGATCGATGACGTGGATTTTAATGACTGACTTTGAAATCCGACATGGAAAAATATTTAATCCGTTGAATTTTAGGGGTGAGTTGACCCGTAAACCCGGTTCATTCCTTAGTGGTAGTTTTACACGATGCCACGTAAAGGAGCGTGACGAAGAGGTGCCGGTTTATCTGTTAATTCACTCGGGCTTAATTTGTGATTTAGGACTAATTTCAAATTATTTTTTAAAAAAATTATAAAAAATAATTGTAAACTATTTAATGTAAAATATAAATATTTGATATTATTATTAATATATATTTTAAAAATAAAAAAACTTTTTTATACAAATACAAATATATAAATAATTTTATATAAAAATAAAATTAAAAACTCTAACTTTTAAAAATTAATTTTAATCCAAAAGATAATCCGTTCAAATGCATACAAGATTCAACTCTAAGATACTTCTGGTTCACGGAATGTAAAATTATCATTGGGAATAAGATTACTGGAATATTATATTTTACTTACCCCGTTATTGGAAATGTTGTATTATCTTGTTTGATTTGTTTAGCAAGAATATAAAATTACAGTGTTTGGTTGAAGAAATATAATATAATAAAAATATATGTTTTATCAAATTATCCTTAAGATATATTTTCTATTTTAACAAATTAAATTTTTAATATTAATGTTTTATACATAAGCATAAAATATATTATGCTTTTTAAAAAAGATTAATTTTTTTTTTATTGTTTATTGTTTAAAGTTTACATCCGGACTATTTCTAGAATTGAACTTGCTATTTCTTTACCTTTGATGAATTATATTTGTTTCTTTTTCTTTAATTTTTTAACCCTTTTTTGATTTGTTTGTTTAATAAGTAAATTTTTATTATTTAATTTTTAAAAAAACTAAGTAGAATGTATAAATTTATCTAGACGAAGCTTTAATAAATTTGAAAGAATTTTAAAAAAATTAATAGATCAAACAACTTTATCAAACTTCATAAATTTAAAAAAGATATCGTTAAATTATATATTATATATTGTATTTGTTCATAAAATATAATTTATTTTATAAAAAAAATCTATAGATTTATATATTTTTTGAAAATATCTATATATTTATTTCTTATTCTATGTTTTAACTTCGTATCTTATTCAATATGTATTTATTTTTTTTGAACAGATGCAGCTAATTTTATTAACAAGAAAATACTCAATATTACAATAATGGTTTACAATTATCATTGTAAATTAAAAATATAATTTGATCATTTTCTTAAAACTAGCCACTCTAGATCAGACAAGGACCATACATGAAAAAGTTTAAAACTTATACAAAGATTCGATCGAAAAGATAGATACGAACAAATCTGATTGTATCAGTAAACGAACCAAAAGGGGATTAATCTATGAAGATCACTGAGAAACGCAGATCAGAACAGCGCGTCGCGGTAAACTATCCACAAGCGCAAACCGCGTATCCATATTCAATCTGCGAGTCCAAAGCAAGAAAGATCATCGTGATAACAAATAAGCGCCATCTTGATTAGTCGTGACGTCGTCAGATTCAAACTTAAAAAAACAAAAGAAAAGAAAAAACATGCCAAACGATAGAAGAAACGTGTCAAACGACAAAAGAAACGTACCAAAAGGTAGAGTAGATCGTGCCACAAGAGCAGAGTTATTTATTAATAAAAAACAAAAACGATAGAGTCTGGCGGACGACGACCAATATTAAGATTGATACCGACGACGACACTCAAAGAAGAAGAAGATTCAATATGTATTTATTTCTATGTAAGTATATCTTATTTAATAATTTAAAATAATAAATTAACATGAATAAGAAATGATATGATTAAAATGTTTCTATTTTATCAAGTGTATTTTATCTTAAATGCCCGAAATCTCCAAATACCTAAGAAAAGCAAGGGAATAGAATTCCGAGAATAAACACAAAAACACATTACTATTGGTAATCATCTATTTTGGATTGGTAGAATGAGAATAAACCAAACACGAGAATAAGATTCCGGAATGTTACATTACCCCTGGAAATGTTGTATTCCGCGATCTAAACACACCCTAAAGATATAAAACCCAATCTATTTTTTTAATTTTCAAATATCTTAAATATTTTGATTAATTTATTTTCATCGGTTACCCTAAATTAATCGAACTTCTATTTTTTTAATCAGTTACAATCGTTACAATAATATTTATTTTAATGTATACTTTTTACTATTAGATATTAATCGTTCAATCACTATATTATATTTTATGTCATTCCTGAGTGAATATTCGTTATATAAAAGGTCACCCATAAGAAGTGTTCTCGCCGGACTGTAGTCCTCATCAATCAAAATCTCCGTTAACCTATTCCAATCTTTTCTTTCATCTCCTTGAAAAAAATTATTTCCTACTTTCGTTTACATTGATCTGGCCTACGAGTAATTCTTCTCAGTCTCCTTGCGCGTTGGTTTGTTAGTTCATCGCATTTAAATTTATAATCTTTATAAAATGATAATCATTCTCTTATCATTAAATAAGATGGTTCACGCAATTAAAAAAACTTTAGAAAAGCAATAAAAGTGTGGGTAATGTGGTGTTTTTGAGTAAACTGTAAAAGTATTGTAAATTAATGGAAAGGTGAGAGTGAAGGGTAAAACTGGAATTTACTGGGAAAAGGTGAGGTCGGTTCACACGATTTAATAGGATAGGGGAGATGTTAAAACGTGAAGATTGTGGGGGACAAAATAGGGAAAACAGAAACAGTAGTAATTTCCTTAAGCAGCAAAAAAACAGTTTAACGGATAGGGTTAAGATAGACACGTGTGGGACTCAAACGTAAAGAGCGTTTTTTACTGATATTTCACATGACGCATAATATATGTTCTTATTAAATATTTTATTTTTATTTAATAATAACTAAATAAAATATTTTTATCCGCTAAAATTATATAAGTATTTATAATCAATCAATAAATTATAATCTATTAAATAATATAAAAATTTAAATTATGATATTATAAATAAAATAAATTGAATTAAAAATATAATGGGTGATTAATTGATACACTAGGGGTTACCTTTACTTTTCATGATTCATCTTCTTTATTGAAACTGTTTCATGAGTGCAGAAAAGGAAAATAAAGCTAATGAAAGATGCCACGCTCTCTTTCTCTCCGTTGTCCACCATCTCCATTTCTTTTGAAATGTTGGTGATGGATTCTTTCCTAGTTGTCTTTCTTTTATTTTATTTGTTTCTCAACACAAAGGGAAGTAAAGGTGGATGCGTTTGTTTCCTTAAAATTCAAAACTTGGGAGAGACAGAGGGTAGGGGTAGGTATTTGATCGAATATAATTAAATAAAAAATAAATTTATTGATTTAATGAGTTCTATTTTATAATTTAAATTTATTAGAATTTTTAATCAAATCAAATTTATAAAATTCAAATCTAATTATTTATATTTATATTATTATGATACTTACGTATTCATATTTAATATATATGTATCAGTCAAAGTTGAGAAACTTAAAAACTAATCTACTATTTACTAAGATTTTGAATTATTTAAATTTTATTTTATAATTCAAATTTTATAATTTAAATTTTAAGTAAAAATTATGAAACTGTGATTTGAGTTAAATTTGTTTTATACGAGTCATTTTTTAGTTTTAAGGGAATAGTTTATAACC
Source organism: Abelmoschus esculentus (assembly GCA_035048815.1). NCBI lineage: Eukaryota > Viridiplantae > Streptophyta > Magnoliopsida > Malvales > Malvaceae > Abelmoschus > Abelmoschus esculentus. Next base: position 9,106,051 of record JAUCBN010000007.1, on the reverse strand, counting down.
GTGAGTGAAGAATTCTAGTCATGTTGGGCTTAGTTTACGGTTTAGACCTCATGAGTACTATGTTATTATGTTTGTGGGGACGAAATTAAGATGAAAACAGGACATACTATGTTAGTTACCCTAGCCTGTTGGTACGTACCATTATTGATCGAAACGGATTAAAACACATTGAACAATCGAAATGAAACATAAGCTCGATGATTCGAGTTTATGACCCATGCTGGAACCATGTTCAGAACACTAGCTTCCGACAAATTGCTGGGATTTTGGTACATTTCCCAGCGGAATCAGCAAGATCTCCGATGGTTTCGACGATCAGGTCTTTAAATATTAGCCGTTCAATATCAAGGACAGCTTCAGACATCTCAATGGGGCAATCCGCCCAACCGTTACTGGCATCCCCTGCAAGGTCCTTTCTTAACACACCACAGATGACCTCAAACAAGTCGTTCGACGAGTCCCTCTCTCGAATCTTTTGGAACTCTGACCAAATTTGTTGCAACGATGTATGTCCGGTCCATAGATTGAGATTCCATGGCGGTAATTGTCTCTTTCGGTTGCGAATTTCTTCGATGGTGTCGAATATAAGCTTTCTTTGGAGTCTATACACTTTGGAGGTGTCTTTTCCTTTGAGATACTGTTGCTTTTCAAGCAACAAAAAGATATCAGCCTCATCAGGCAAGTAATTGGATGCTCTGAGGATATCCGAAATGTAGGTGAAATCGCAATCGTCCGGTTTATCCGATGATTTCGATTCAGCGGAGGACACGGCACTGCCGGGGCTCCAAAGTTCGTCTTCTGATTCAACAAGTTGGTCTGATAATTTCACCAAGGATGGAAATGCAAAATCAGCACGTAGATTTTATCAAAACAGATCAAGATTGTACTAATATTACCTTTGAACCTGATTCTCCGTTGCATAGGAGATGACAAAGACGAGTCGAGCACCGAAACTGGACTCGGCTGCGACTCAGCTGTAGTGGCGGTCATCTCCGCTATGCTGTGAAGCAACTTATCACACCTTTCCAAGAGGTTCCTCCCTTGCTTGTATGCCTCCACCTTCGATCTCTGTAGATCCAGCACACAAATTACAATAAATTTGGGTAATTATAATAATTAGGAAAGTAATTAATTGATTAATTAGTGTAGTTTGGTGATTAAGCAAATTTACCTCAGTATCAGTTTGAGAAGAGGAGCTAATGCTACACTCTGAAGCCGTTGATGCTTCATCCTCCGGCGGGATATATACCTTATCTTCTTTAGGATAAATATCAGCCGTTGGTTTCCTGTTTCCCGGTGATCTATTCGTCGTCTGATCTAATCCTCTTCTCCTCACATTTACTCCAGAGGACTGAACCGGTGGCACTCTTTTCTGCTCTACATTGCCGTTCCCTCTCTGCGTTTCAATGCTCAAAGGCTTTCCGCTTGGTCTCTTGATGCCATTTTCACTCCTCGTCGGGGAAATTGAACCTCTTACTCTGATTTGGTTCCGTAAGTTCTGTTGATTCGCCGGTCGATCACGTCTCGGACTCGGCGGCGGCGGTGAATCGAGATTCGAGTTCCGGATAGCTCCAGGTGAAGCAGGTCTTGATCTGTAACCCGAAAGAGGCGAATCGTTACCGGTTCTCCTGATTGTCGCTGGTTTAATAAGAACGATCGGAGATTGTTCATGTTCATAAGTAAATTTCCAATCACTCCTTTGATATTCAGGATTCGTAGTATGCAATAGGCCTTTCTGTTGCAAAGCTTCGAGGAATTGCTTAACGGTCTCCATATCTTCCGACGGTTCGGAAATTCCTCGGAGTTTAAGCCGTTTCTCAATTTCCCCGTAGATTGGAACCGTCTGTTTTGTCTCGGGAAAGAAATCAACTGAATCGTAAAAACGTTTCCGATGAACCATGTCTCGAACCGGAGTTTTAACCGGTTCAGCTCTCCCATTTCTTGAGCATTCTTGCTTGGCTCCATTTTCCACCACATTGCTCGAAATCTCTCCGTTCAGGAGATTCGATTGTTGGCTCTGTTTTAAATGGAAATTAACTCCATCTATGAAACACGACTGAAATGGATCTCTGCCTCTTGCTTCCGACGCCGATATCCGGAGCTCCGGTTGTCTATTGGGTTCGGGATCCGGATCAGGTAACGGCGCCTCAAGTCCCATGAGCCTCGCTACTACGCTAGGGGAACGTTTATGTTTGTCAATTTCATCTACTCCGTCTTCTTCTCTGTGGCTTTCGCATTGGTTCGGAGACAAAACGGTGGCATTCGTACGGATTTCTCGGTGCTTAAGGCCTCCGGTTGCATTAACCACGGCTCTACTGTCGAGAGAGAGCCTTGGAGCTTCTTTGGAGAGCTTCCATGAAGAACTCGAGCTGTTTTCGTTGAATTCGAAAATCGGACTGCGGCGAGGTGACTTGTTCCGGCTTCCCGTCGAAGTAGAAAGTCCCGGAAATTGCTTCGAGCTTTCTGGTGGCGTTGCTAATCGTCCTTGTGGCGTTGCCGGTAACTCGACGTTATTCTGTTGCTCCGATGTCGCTTCTCTAGACTGAAAAAAGAAAAACGCAGAAATACATGTCAGTAGATGTCCCCATGCACATGAAAATGGAAATTAAGAATAATAAAGCAAGAAACCGACCGCCGTGGAAGGGAGTCGCTTGATAGTGTGAATGCGTTTTCCGGTAAGTATCTGGTTACGATCAAAGATCTGCAAGATACCACCCATGCATCCCTTTTGTTTCCCTGTTTTCTTCTCAAGATTTTTGTCTTTCCCCATTCCCGTCATCATTTAAGAAAAACAAATCAATCTTTGTTTGAAACCCAATAACAATCCACCCCTCAGCCGCTCAACTTTATCTTTTCTTTGAACTTACATCTTCACATTCCCTTTCATGTTTCGCCATTCCTCTCTGGCAGTAACAGCAGCAATGCAAGTGCAGCATCTATCTTCATATCCATGCTCCCGCTTTTATGATCTTTAAAAGGGTGGGCCAGTGGTGTGGGGACACGAGTCAGCTCTCGTCACTTGGACGCAACTTGGCCTTTCTTTAACATAAATATTGATAGATTTATATAAAAAAATAATTTAAAATAATCCAATATTTATTTAATTTAAAAATCACACCAACTCCACCGAGCACTTTTGATGTACTAATTACAAGGGTCAAGGAGTAGCAAGTTCAAAGTTGGTTGCATTTTAAGTGGCGAAGGCATAGGATATAGACCCCGCGGTTGCTGCTGGCAGGTAAGCCTCCGTGGGCAATGCTTTCTCCTAACGTCTCGGTCATTGTCTCCATTAATTTTCGTGCCTTGGAACGACGACCAACCTTTCTTATTTACCGCCCTTTCATTGATTGCTCGGTCAAATTCTTTTTCAGTCCCTATAACATGAAAGGGAATGCCATAGATTGAGTCATTATACTTTAATTTTATTGTTTTTTTAATCTTGACTTAAATTTTAAAATACATAAATTAAATCTAAAATTTATGCATGATAATAATAAAAAAAAACTAGACTAATGTCTCCCATTATGCCATGCCCAATACCTTTTCACCTCAAACTCCGAAGAGGCGCCGTGCTCATGAGTCATTTAAATGCCGTCCAAATGAGGGGATGGATAAGAAAGCAAAGCCATTAACCTGAATCACGAGGATGTACGTAAACACAACTTTATGTATAAAATTATATTTTTGATATAAAATATGTATACATTTTTTTACCTAATTCATCTTAAAACTTAAATCTTTAATCCTAATACTTTATATTTTAAATTATAAATTTTAAAATTTAAATCTAAACTAAACATATAATTGTTAAATTTGACGAGTACATATAATTTTAAAATTTATCGAAATTATATAATAAAGTTTTTATATATACGAGAAAGAGAGAGAAGAAGATCGAATATTTTTACCGGTCCAAGTACTAAATGGTTTTAACAACGCAAACCAATGATGTCTAATAAATCTGTCTCAGTAAGTACAAAGTGCAGTCCGTGAGTCTTGGGAAAACAACTATATAAATAAAACAAACAAAAACATAACCTTAGACAAGAACACCAAAATAAAATAAATCCGCCAGCCGGCTAGCCAATAGCCATAATGTATGGTGGCGGAGCATGTCCAAAACTTCCACCATATAGGTGGCTGCGGCGGCGGCACTAGGGGACGTAGAAATAAGGTCTTGGCAGTTAGCAGCCGAGATGAGAGTATCAAGTTTGAATAGCCTGGCACGTGGTGGAGACATACGAGGCTATTCAGTGGAGGGCCAGCTGCTGCCAACCACGAAAATGAAAGGGCTTTAAGGAATCAGTTCGTTGCATTGGCTGTTTGAAGAAAATAAAAGCACGGCCGAACACTTTACGTTCATTTCTGATATGCAGAAACGGACCCTTTACATCTCATAATTACAACGTCCCACCCAATCCCATCTCATGACAGTTAAGAAAATCTTTTTATAATTTTTATATAATATTAATATTTAATTAATTAATTTAGATGAAATTTTATAAAAATTTATAATACAAAGCCTTGCCTATAGTTTGGTTGGTGGGTCATATTGTAATTTTCAGGTCTGTTTTACAAAAGACAGCCCATAAAAATGGCATCTTTGGACCACTCCTACGTTGAACAATTCCCAGGCTCACCCTTTAAAGAAACGACCTACTGTGTACTCATAAAAGGAAAAGACACTTCCACCATCGGAAAACCAAACCCTTCCCACATAAAGCGGGTCACACCAAAACAGACGCGAAATAGAAGAAAATAACGAAAGATGTGATATCTCCCTCCTTGGTGTTTTGTCTTACGGTTACGGCTGACGTCAAGATTCATAAATTCAAGGTAAGACGCTACTTTTTTTATTTTAAAAAATATACTTAATTTTATATTTTATTATGTATAATTGAATACGTATAATAACAGATGTATGTGTTTTGGGGGCTATTAATATACTATTTAATTTCTTTTTTATAATAATAATAATTTAATTACTCTTAATGAAAATTTAAAAGAAAATTCTATAATGGGCGTCGAACATTGCTGAACATCATTAACGATGAATATTGTTAAACACCATTAAACTAATTAATAAATATTAAAAATTTCAAAGATTTAATATATAAATAATAAATATTTAAAATAAATTTTCAATTAAATTATTTTCTATAAGGAAAACTATACAAATGGTCATCCAACTATCACTTATTTTTAGGGTTGGTCACCAAACTAATTTTTTCATCAAAATCATTGTTAACATTTTATTTTATTATTATTTTGGTCAACGACTGTTAAATATTTAACAAAAATTGTGAATGACATGGTTTAATAATACGGATGGTCATCTAACTATCATTTTTTCTTGTGTTGGTCACCCAATTAATTTTTTTTATCAAAATCATCATTAAAATTTTATTTTATTATATTTTGGTAATCAACGGTTAAATATTTAACGGAGACTATGATATGGTATGGTTTAATAATAATTTCAGTCCTTCAAAATTTTACATTATATCAAATTAATCCAAATAAAAATAACTTATCAAATATTTTAACTAAACCTCAAATTTTTTTATCTTTTTTCTTCTTTCTCTTGCAACGCTACTTTAAAAATTAATTTGTCAACTCTTTCTTTCTTTTTTCTTGTGTCTTTGAACAATTTATTAAGTTTTAAATTATAAAAAATCATTTTAATTTTATAATTTGTTATTTTAAAATCTATGTTAAAAGAATAGTTTCTTTTTCTTAGAATCGGGATGATGTTTTTGTCGAATAATTTCTTTTTCAGTCTAAAGAAGGTTGTGTTTCAATATCTGAAAAGTTACTGATGCCAAATTTGTGTGAAGTTGTAGGAGTATCCATATGAAGATCGAAAAGTTAGATTGTTCAATGAAAATTTAAGTGAAACCAAATTTTATTTAAATCCCAAGAAAAATTTTACGACATGCGTCAAATTGATCTATATTTACATGTTAAAGATTTTATGACTATTGATCTATATAAACTTTTATGTGAATTGATAAATCAAATTTTTTTATAGATCCGATAAACATAAAAAATGATAAAAAAATATATATATACTAGTAATTTGGGAAAAGTTAAAGAAACTAGATTAAATTTTAAAAGAATAAATCATAAAATTAAAGTGATTTTATATAATCTAAAATTTAATAAATTGTTCAAAGATGCAAGGGAAATAAAGAGAGTTGACAAATTAATTTTTTTAAAGTAATATTACAAGAGAAAAAAAAAAGAATTGAGGTTTAATTCAAATATTTGATGAGTTATATTCTATTAGAATTAATTTGATATAATATAATAATTTTAGAGACTAAAATTATTATTAAGTCATGTCATGTCTTAATTTTTGTTAAATATTTAACAGTCGATGACCATAATAATAATGAAATAAAATGTTAACAATGATTTTGTAACACCCGACCCGGATGTCACAATGGGCCTTCGGCCCAAAACCCATATTTCAAAATTTCTTTTTAAAAGCTCAATAATAAAAATCATGTAAGTCCAAAACCAATTTCATAATCCGATTAAATAAAAACAAGTCCAAAATAATTCAAGTAAATCGGAGCTCCAAAATATATTACAGACTGTTTAAAAACATTCGATCCAAATAAAATAACAGAGTTACAATACATATAGGGTTCAACATAGTTCTAAGCCCACTACATCTATAACTGTACTCTGACAACACGGTCGATGTTGAAAGTCCAAACCTTGATGGTGCTCCACAAAATCCCGCTCCACCTAACCTACGCACAAAAACAGATTTCGAACGCTGAGCCACACAAGCTCAGTGGATACGCCAAACTCGACCAACATCATGCATATCAAAGCAGTAAAGCATGGCATATAAATCACATGCATGGTATGAAGGTCTAACATGTTTGCCTACACATGGCATAAATGAATGTATACTATCGCACACAGTATATACAAACATATAAGTCAACACACAAGAGCGAGGCCCGCGTCCACACAGAATCGGGATCCTACACTCAGGATTGAGGCCGCCCTCAAATCCTATGCCCGGAATGTTACATCAGACATCTTCGAACGAGGCCGCCCAACGTTCGGAAAAGGGTGGAGGTCGCCCAACCAATCATATGCTCGGAATGTTACATCGAACATCTTCGAGTGAGGCCGCCCAACACTCGGAATAAAAGTCTTCAATCATCACCCGGCATGTTACATCGGATGGCCTTCGACGTGTTACAACACTTATAGATATCCGGATTTCCAACACACAAAGACTCGACCACACAAACGATCCACCTAGAATCTCATCACAACAAGATATATTAAAGTTTTATCTCACTTAGTCTTTCGGAGTTATAACCTTAACTTAGTTTGACAATTCATTTCATAGCTTTTAGATTTAAGTGTTTATTTATTAAGACCACCGAAGCCTTAATTTCTACCTAACCTAGCCAAAATACACAGGGGTATCGATACCCTTAAGTAGGGTATCGAAACACCCTTTATCGATACCCACCCAAAGAGGGATCGAACCACAGGTATCGAAACAAGTATCGATACCGTTGACCAACCCCAAAAGTCAACAAAAAGGGGAGGACCCGTTTCGATACAGGTATCGATACAAAAACTTTCTGGAATCCACGGTATCGAAACAAGTATCGATACCCCTGAACAATAAGCCAAAATATACTCATGGGTATCGATACCGGTAGCCCGAGTATCGATACCCCCTGCACTAAGGAGGGGTCTACACTTAAAAATTCTAGATTTTCAATCCCAAACTTAATCTAATCGATCCCTAAGTGTTCCTACTCAATATTAATGATGTTTAAAGTATTTTGACATCAATTTTCAGCCCTTAACCACATTAATCCGAATTTCACCATTAATGACTCATTTCAAGAAACCAAGCAACACAACATACAAGCATGAATATCTCTACATGTCATGCAATCTACCATGAATTGGAATGATGTAGAAGGAGTTGGGAGTACCAACCTCAAGCAAAAGCAACAGCAAACGAGCTCCTCTTCCTTCCTCAAGCTTTTCCCCCTCCAAGGCTAGTTGATGGCTCACAAGCCTCTTTCTCTACAAGAGAAGGATGAAGAACGGATTAGACTTACCTTGGGATGATTCTAGAGCTTTAAAATACAAAAAGATTCAGATTTAAAGCTCTTAAAACCCAATCCCGAGCTCCCCCTAAACCCCCCACTTAAACCCTTCTTCCCACCAAACAAACACCTCTTAAGCTTGAAAGATAGATCCTCAACAGCCCTACAACTTCTTCTCCATCAAGAAAACGAGATTCTAACCCAAACTCAGCAAGATCTCACCTTTACACTTCCTTGGGCTTTAGATGAAGAAGATGAAAGAAGAGAAAAGAAGAGTTCTCTGCACTTATGATTTCATCTTGGCAGAACTACTCACCCAAAACCCCTCCATTCAACTTATTTTGGCATTTACTAGAATTCCCCCAGCTCACATCTCACAAGTCCAACAAGCCAAAGCCCAACAAGCCCAAAACCACACTAACCCGAGCCCAAACCCGAGGCCCCACACAACGGGTTAACCCGACACACTAAACCGAGAGTTCGGGTCGTTACAGATTTAATAAAAAAAATAGTTTGATGACCAACCCAAAAAATAAGTGATAGTTGGATTATCATTTGTGTAGTTTTCCTTATAGCAAATAATTTAATTGAAATTTTATTTTAAATATTTATTAATTATATATTGAGTCCTTAAAATTTTTAATACTTATTAATTAGTTTATTGGTGTTCAACAATGTTCATCGTTAGTGGTGTTCAGCAATGTTCGACGCACGTTGTAGACTTATCCAAATTTAAAATATAGATTAAATATGGTTAGGATTGAGAGGGATAAGATAACATTAATTATAATAGAGGATAAAAATAAGAAATTAAATTCTTTCTAATTAAAAATAGAATAAAAGTAAAATAATAATAATAGTTAAATTTATTTTTTTTAATTAAAATTAAATTATTTGAATATATAAAGATAAAAAAAATTAAATATATTATTATACAAAATATTTTACTAATCATACCACCCTTTTAATATCTTTTACATTTATATATTCAAATAATTTAATTTTAATTTAAAAAAATTAAATTTAACTTCATTGTTTAAATATTAATTTAAGTTAATTTTATTTTATTATTAAATATATTTTAATTTAAACTTAAAATTCTAAACACATATACATCAACGATAGAAGGAGTCATCGAAAAAAAAAGTTACTACTTTACCACATCAGAAGACGACAAAGAGAAGAAATTGCAAATGAAGAGTGACTGAGGAGAGTAAAAACCTTGTTATGGTTAAATTATTATATTTAAAGAATTGGAGTTTATTGTTTAAAATTAAATTATTTTTAATTAAAGAAAAGTTAAAACTAAAATAATATATAAATATTAAAAATTAAATATATATTTTCATTAAAATTAAATTATTTAAATATACGAATATAAAAAATAAAATATATTATTATATTCTCTTCGTCCCACAAATAATGTTTCTTATTGATTTTTTGAAAGTCAAAAATTTTAAACTATGATTATAATTATATTAAATATTTTAAATAATTAAATTTTATAAAATATATATTTGAAATATACTCGATTAGAGGTTTTTAAAATATATATATTTATATTTTTATTAATAATAAATTTTAAATAATCATTAGTCAAAGTTCAAAAATTTGACCATAAAAAAGTTAATAAGGGATTATATTTTTGTGACAAAAGGAATATAAAACATTTTTACTTTTGTTAATTGGTTTTAACAAGTTAATGGCAACATTATAATAAAACTAAAATTTTAATAAAAATATTAAAATAATTGAAATTTTAATTATTTAATTAAATCATTTATCGAAGTTCAGTTATTATTCATGAAATTTGATAAATTTGGGTGAATAATAAAATTAAAAAATATTTAAAGAATAAATACATTTGAAAAATATTTTGAAGAATGGGCTTAAAGAAATAATTTTTTTTAACCTTGTTACTTACGTGTTAGTCGTTAAAATAGTGAAAAATCATTTTATTTTTAGTTTAATCCTACGATGTATATAAATTTCGTTATCTGTAAATAACGAGGTCTAAACATGACGAGATTCAAAAATACTATTACTTTTAATCTATATTTCTAAATATTTTTTAAATATAATTACCTCTCAAATATTTTTCTCTAATTTATTATTCACCTAAATTTATTGCAAAGTTTATCATATTTATAATTATAACAGAACTTATAATTTAAAAAATCTAAGTTAATCTTTATCCAAAAAAAAAAAAATCTAAGTTAATCTCAAATTCTTAATTAGTAATTGTTTTTTGGATGAGTTTACCGCGTGCGTTGAACATTGCTGAACACTATTAATGTTAAACACTATTAAATTAATTAATAAAAAATAAGAATTTCAAAATTTAATATATAATTTTAAATTATTTAAAATAAAATTTTAAATGAATTATATATTATTATTTAATTTTTTAAAATAATTTATTTAAATTATTTTTAATTTAAAAATAAAAATATTACATTCAAAACCTAAACCCTTAAACTCAAGGTAAAAATACTAAACATTAGATCCAAAAATCCAAAACACTAAATCATAAACTCTAAATCTTAAAACCCTAAAATCATAAACCGTAAAATCTAAAAATATAATCATAACCTAAATCCTAAAATAGAAAACTTAAAACTCTAAAAATATAAACCCCAAACTTAAAACCAAAATTAGTTTAGGATTTACATAGGTTTTGGTTATTTCAGGGTTTAGTTTTAGTGTTTATTATTTAGTTTTAGGGTTTCTTATTTAAGTTCTGAATTCAGGGTTTTGAGATTTTATATTTTAGGGTTTGAAGTTTAATGTTTAGTGATTTAGGTTTTAAGATTTTTTATTTTTTAAAATTAATTTAAATTAATATTTATTAATTATTTAAAAATAAAAATAATATATATAGAAAGTAATTTAATAAAAAAATATTTTAAAATTTTCCAAGGTTTTTCCGATTACTTAAATAATCAAAAAGAGCGCAAATAAACCATATTTGCGTGAAGATGTGGTCACGACCGCAACTAAACAGCGTCCTGATCGTTTCCATTTCCTTCACTTTTACTCTCAGGTCAGTCCCATTCAATTAATTAAGAATTCTCTTCATTTCAATTGAATTCACATTCCCTTTCGATAATGATTTCTACATCGACCACTCTAATTCTGTTGTAAGATGTTTAATTCTGGGTAAGTGTTTATTCTTCAAATTGTTTGTTTTAAGAAAAGAAAGAAAATTTACTTTCTGGGTGTTTTTGAGGATTGCTAAAACATGGTTTGATTGATGTTTTAAGTAGTTTTGAAACTGTTTTTATTTTCATAAGTTACAGCATCAATCTCTGTTTTATGTGTATATGCAAGCTAGTTTCATGGAGTTCTTGTCTTCTTGAAGATTATATGGATTTCATATTTTGAAATTGAAGGTTGCAAGCTTTATAGCTGATTTGATTTAGGATCTGCTATTTCAGAGGTGGAAATCTTACACAGATTTTCATGTTTTTTTTTTCCATCTTAGTTAACAGAGTTTCAAAAGAAATGACGTTCAGAAAAGGGAATTTGGTGGAGGTTTTAAGAAGAGAAGATGATCCTTGTGGTTCCTGGTATATTGCTAAGATACTTTCAGCAGATGGTGATAGCTATATCGTTAGGTACAAACTGTTTACAGACCGTGACGGACAACGGGTGGTTGAGAGCGTGCAAGGGAAGGATGTTAGACCACTTCCTCCGTATGTAAATGGGAAGAAGTGGGCCGTCGGCGATGTCGCCGAGGTTTTTGATGTCTTGTGTTGGAGGATAGGAAAGGTTGCAAAGGTGTTGAAGAACAATGATTCATTTGTCATTAAGTTGTTTGGTTCCATCCAACTTGAGGAATTTCATGCATCAAGTTTAAGGGTTAGGCAGGTTTGGCATGGCAACAAGTGGATGGTAGTTGGGGAGGTAAGTGACCTACATTCATCATGTTTTTGCACTAGTTTCTCTTTTCTAAATGTTTGAATAAAAGGGTTGGTTTTGTTATTAGAGCTCTCTTTCAATGAAGCATAGCGTAGCTCGTCATAAATCGTTCGAATGAATTCAAGAAAGCATCTTGTTGCCTTCAACATAGTTTTTATGATATGAATTTCATTACTGGTATTGTTTTTTATGTTTTGAGGTTTGTGAATGGCATTTCCTTGTGACTGTTTTATGAGGCTGCTGATGATTAGATGCTTTTTTCTGTTCGATAACTGTATTCCAAATACAATTATGAGCAATGCTGTCATAGAAGTCGATGGTTACTTCTTACATTCCTATCTGTATTATTAGTATATCTGAATCAGATTACTTGTGTTCGCAGGTTGCTCGAAGTAAAGATTCGACAAAGAATTCTACACCAAGAATTCCATACCGTGCCAGTTTCTTGCATTTCAAGACACCATTACAACACAAGGGTGTGGCTGATAAGGTCCCAATGTGTCTGTCCATGAGAGCTATAGGTAAAGTCGAAGCTCATCAATATGAAGAATGCAAGATCGAGAAGCACTTTAGAGGAAAACTCAAGAGAAGGAAATCGCCTCTTAAGAGAACACTTCCTTTGTTTAATCGGGTAGATGATTTCGCTTATTGACATGCAGGGGTCAATGAAAAATTCATTAAGCTATCAACAAGAGCTAATAACCAGATGGAAGATACAAATCCCAACTGTGTATATCATTCTTCTAGGCCTGTTTGGTCTACTGAAAATAGTGACCAATGCTCAGTTGCTAGCTGTAGTTTTAATGGTGTTGCTGACTATGGTGGCCAGATTTCTCCTAAATCATCGGAAAACACACCCAATCGTTCCGATGCTGAGTCGTCATTCCCGTCTTTGTGTGTCAAAAGAAACATACCCTCACCCCACGTCGACAAAGTCATCAATATCCATGAACTAGAGCTTCGTGCGTACAAGTCAACAGTGGAGGCATTGTATGTTTCAGGTCCTTTAACTTGGGAGCAGGAGGAAATGTTGACGAATCTCCGCCTCTCCCTCAACATTTCAGACGAGGAACACCTACTTCAGCTGAGACACCTTTTGTCGGCTCATGTTCTATAATCCGATCTTGTTCATGTCTCCTATGTCTAGTCATGGTGTATGAATGTAATCGGTTTAATCAGGCTCCATAAGCAACAACAGTTTTCAAGATCTGTTAGCTATTCAACTACGGCTACCGAGTCTCTTCTCCGGCAGGCGGCATCATAACCTTCATAGTTATATAACTTTTCAAGTGTATATAACATGTAAAGTATATGGAGGAATTGAAGTTTTAGATGTTGAAGCTTAGAGCGAATAACAGGATTTCATGTCTTATTATGAGAGGTGATTTGTCTGAAGAAATTCAAGAATTTCACTTCCTTTTGTAATAACATCAATATCATATGCAAGAGATGTCCCAATAACCTCAAACTTTCCGAGGAAGATACTTTAATTTTCTTTGTAAATTACTTTCTGAAAAACACATTTTTTAGCACTAATAATGACATCTTCACTTAATTGCCTCCTTGGATAAAAGCATTTTGAAAGGCAAAATTTAATGCTTGGTTGTGATTCCGACTCGTGAGGCCAATGGTAGTCACGCAATTAAGAGAGAGGAGACTAGGAGTCCACGAGTGGCAAAAGATAAACACTTGTTTTTTGCATTATTTTCTGAAATATTTACATATTTCATTATTTATTTTTTTATTGAAAGAATATTCATTGTTCGATTAATATATTTTTTTCGTTTTTTTATCTATTTTCGTTTATCTTCGTTTATTAATAAATTATTAATATTATTAAAAAATATGTAAAAAATTCTAAAATCGTAAATATTTTTATAAAAAATAAAAAGGGTTTGAGCTAATTCATATTTTTCTTAAATTCCTCGGCATAAAGACAAAATCCAGGCAAAATATAATAAATCAAAAAGAAATTAAATCCCGTGGTGCCTGTTAAGTTTTCTCGAGGGAGACTCTAATCTCACCAAAGCCGCATAAAGGTTGCTTTGCTGTTAGGCCAGTGACGGACTGTACTTCGTTTTAGTGGGCTAGTATTACCCCCGGCTCATTCAACCACCGCCCATATCAGAACCAGCCACCAGATTTGGCTGGTGGGTTTTTGTCTCCATCTTGGTATTTTCTCAAATCTTTCAACTTTCCAGTAAAGATTGCAACTTTTTAATCTGTGGGTTGTTTTTCCTTTTCTCAATCCATGGCTTCTTCCATGCTCAATGGAGCTCAAAGCTTCACTCTCATCCGAGGAGGTGTAACCCCCAAAAAGGTTGGTTTGGGGGGGTCAGGTTTCCATGGGAAACAGTTTTCCAATGTGGGTTTAACGATGTCCAGGAAAGGAATAACGATGTCCCCGAGGTGCAGCGTATCAGCTTCAAGGCCAGCTTCACAGCCGAGATTCATACAACACAAAAAGGAAGCCTTTTGGTTCTACAGATTTCTCTCAATCGTCTATGACCATGTGATTAACCCCGGTCACTGGACTGAAGACATGAGGGATGATGCTCTCGAACCAGCTGATCTCAACGACAGGGACATGGTGGTTGTCGATGTCGGCGGTGGAACTGGTTTCACTACTCTGGGTATTGTTAACCATGTCGATGCCAAGAATGTTACAATTCTCGACCAATCGCCACACCAGCTTGCTAAAGCGAAACAAAAGGAGCCTCTCAAGGAATGCAAGATAATCGAAGGTGATGCTGAAGATCTCCCTTTTCCTACTGATTATGCCGACAGATATGTGTCTGCTGGAAGGTATAATTTTCAGACACTTTTAGGACTATTTGCTTTTCAAAATGTAAAATTTGGTAGCTTTATACTGTCAATTTGTAGGTTTTTCTAGTTGGTTTGCAGGTATGACTTGTTGTTGAAACGTGGGAAATATGTTATTGTGTAATTTTCAGCATAGAGTACTGGCCAGACCCACAGAGGGGCATCAAGGAAGCATACAGGGTGTTGAAGCAAGGAGGGAAAGCTTGCTTGATCGGCCCGGTGTACCCGACATTTTGGTTGTCTCGCTTCTTTGCCGATGTTTGGATGCTTTTCCCCAAGGAGGAAGAGTATATAGAGTGGTTCGAAAAGGCTGGATTCAAGGATGTCCAACTCAAAAGGATAGGCCCTAAATGGTACCGTGGAGTTCGTCGACATGGTTTGATCATGGGGTGCTCCGTAACCGGTGTTAAACCTGCATCCGGTGACTCTCCTTTGCAGGTAATCAGTTTTTGAAGTGCTCATTGCTTCATTTAGCTTATAATTTAGGCCATGGAGTGTTACTCTTCGAATACTCAAAGTTTTGAACTGATTTCCTTGGTCTGTAAGATGATGGAACATAAAGAAGAGCTGTAAGATGTATGGAACTGATTTCTTTGGTCATAACTAATCAACTCTACAGATTTGTGTCGAGTGTACTAAAGCTCTTCACTCGGTTCAGCATCACTGAACTGACATTGAATCATAGAGAATTTATCTCTGTATAATCTCCGTGCTATTAAGTTTACACCCAGTCTCCGATATAACCCCTGATACTATCATCATCTAGTCATTGCCATATATTTCCTCTCTGCATCTTGCACTGACCTGTGAATATGAATGTACATGGAACTAATGTCAAAGCAGTCAATTTCTGGATTTTGATCTTATCATTCGTTTCTTTTGCAGCTCGGACCAAAGGCAGAGGACGTATTGAAGCCGGTCAATCCGATTGCATTTCTCTTCCGCTTCATGTTGGGTACCATGGCAGCAGCATATTATGTTCTGGTTCCTATCTACATGTGGCTCAAAGATCAAATTGTAGCAGAGGGTCAAGCAATCTAAAGAGAGAAAGTAACTCTGTTGCCCTTCCATTTCTTTAGTTTGATATGTCCTATGTTAGACTAGGAAGGGTGTTTTTGCAATTCCTGAATAAAACCAACTTTTTTTCCCCAGGTAAATCTCTCTCTTCCTTACTCTGGATTTAGTTTCAAGCTTGGTACATGATAATTAATCTTATAATTTAATCTAAACGATTGATTAATTGTTATATCAATTATTAAATTTTGTTTAATTATAATATAATATATCGATTGTAACATAGTACAAGCATGATTTTAATTTTTACATGATTTAACTAGTTCGAATTCGATCTTAAAAATAAATAATATACTTGATTCCGAAGAGTTTATACATATCATAAACATATTATATAATAAATATGAGTTGAGTATGGATTTCATATGAAGTAGTACCAAAAAATTTAACCACCCTAAACCCGATTTTGAACTTCTAATCCTATCTAATTTGATACTATATATAAATATATTATATTCCTTGTTTAATTTCTTTTTTCTTTCCATCGTCACGAATTCCACGAAGGTTTTTATTCCACTTCACGTGTTCGGATTTTGTTTTAACTTAAAGATGTCATGTTAGAAAATAGTTCACAAGGCACATGGAAAACAAGAGTGGCAGTGTTGAAATTAAAAACAAATATTATTCAACAATAGCAAATATATTTATATGGAAAAGGAGAGTGATAGTGTTTCAATTAAAAATAAACACTATGATTTTAATTATTTTTTATTTTTATGAATTTTTATGCTAACATAACAATAATACTTACGCATCACTCATCCAAAATTATTACTATTATTATTTTTCTGTCCATTTAAATTTGTATTTTATTAATTTTTTTTGTATTTTTTTAAAATTTTATATATTATTATTTAAAATTTATTATTGATAAATGTAACACTCTCGACCCGGTGTCACATTGGGTCTCCGGCCCAAAACCTATATTTTAAAATTTTCTTTGAAAGTTCAATAATAAAATCAAACTCAGGTCCAAATACGATCCATAAAATCCATTAAAATTTAAAACAAAAGCCCAAAATAGTTTAAAGTAATCGGAGCTCCAAATATTACAAAACCATTAAACATTCGACCCAAATTAAATAAACAGAGTTACAAAGTTACATATAGGGTTCGACACAGTACTATGTCCACTACATCTAAAAAGTGTACTTTGACAACACGGTTGATGCTGAAATCCAAACCTCAATGGTGCTCCACGAGACCGACTCCACCTAACCTACGCACGAAAACACATCGAACGCTGAGCTACGAAAGCTCAGTGGGTACGCCAAACTCGGCCAACATCATGCATATCATAAGCAGTAAAGCATGACATATAAATCTCGTGCATGATATGATGGTCTAGCATGCTTACCTATCACATGGCATAACTGAATGTATATCATCGCACACAGCATATACAAATCATATCAAGTCAACACACAAGAGTGAGGCCCGCGTCCACACAACATCGGGATCCTACACTCAGGATTGAGGTCGCTCTTAAATCTTATGCCCGAAACGTTACATCGGACATCTTTAAACGAGGCCGCCCAACGTTCGGAAAGGGGTGGAGGCCGCCCAACCAACCCTATGCTCAGAATGTTACATCGAACATCTTCGAGTGAGGTCGCCCAACACTCGGAATAAAAGTCTTCAATACATCACCCGACATATTACATCGGATGGCCTTCGACGTGTTGCAACACTTATGGATATCCGGATTTTCAACATACAAGGACTTAAACCACACAAACGATCCACCGAGGATCTTAGCACAACAAGATATATTAAGGTTATCTCAATTTAGTCTTTCGGGGTTACAATTATCGGCTTTGGTTTAACAATCCATTTTATAGCTTTTAAGATTAATGAGACTATTTATTATCATCGAACCTTAATTCTCTACTCAAACTTGGCCAGATTACACAGGGGTATCGAAACATGCTGCATCGATGCCCACTCAAGGAGGGCATCGAACCACGGGTATCGATGTTGATACCCTTGACCAACTTAAGGGTCAATAGAGGAGGGATTATCCGATTCGATACCAGCATCAAACCCGAAATACCACTGGACAGTTTGATATCGAACCATGGTTTGATACCCCTAGCCAAGAAGCCTATTATTCTTTCAGGGGTATCGATACACAGACCACCAGTATCGATACCCCCTGCATGATTTGCAGTTTTACACCTAGAAATTTTAGATATTCTTCTCCAAACTCAATCTAATCGATCTTAAAGTGTTTTAATATCATTTTCCAGTCATTTAACACATAAGTATGAATTTCACCATTAATGTCCTTAAGCTTCCAACCAAATACACATGCATCAAAACTCTCTATATATGCAACTACCATGATATGAATAATGAAAGGAAGAGTTGGGAGTACCAACTTTAAGCAACACAGCAAAACCGACAAGCTCTTCTTCCTCCTCACACCTTTTCCTTGCCTTGCCTTTGAGATGGAAGTTCTATTTTTTTCTCTACAAGAAGAAGGTTAAACAAGCAATTAGGCCTTGCTTGGTGATGTTTCTATCTCTAAGAAAACATCAAAACCCCAGAACAACCCCCTAAAAACTTTCATTCTCGGATTTCACACTCATCCTTCTTTCTTCACCAAAGCAAACAACTCTTACCTTATTGTGTAGATCAAGAACAACTCTAAAACTTACCTTTCAAGCTCAAAACGAGATTCTTCAGCAAAATCAATAAGATTCAACCTTTAAAACTCCTCCCCTTAAGTTTTATATGAAGAAGATGAAAGAAGAAAACTCTCTGCACTCGTGATCTCATGCCTGCAGAAACATCATCCTAAAACCCCTCCCTACCACCTATTTAGACAATTACTAAATTATCCCCACTTAAAATTCTCAAACCCAACAAGCCTAAGCTCAAAACCACTCAACTCGGGACCCAAAACCAAAGCTCAAACTCTTGCGTCAACCCGACACATTAAACCGAGAATCCGGGTTGTTAGAATAAAAATATTAAAAATATATTTTATAAACTTTTAGTTAAATAGTTTTAGATATATATTTTATAAAATTTAATTATTTAAAATAATTATAATAAAAATTTAAAAAAATGTTTTTTAAAAGTCAGACAAAAATAATGGGATGAAAGAAACATATCACATCATTGTTTTAATTATAATGATGAAGTAATTTATTTATCACAAATTTTTAATTGAGTGATTTATTTATATTTAAATTTATAATTAAGCGATTCAATTATTATTTTTAGAAGAAGAGTGACACTTTTGTTATTTTTAGAAGAAGATTGATATATTTATTCTTAAATCTATAGTTGAATGATTTAATTGTTATTTTTGAAAAAAGAATTAGGATGTTCATGACTTGGGTTTTTGACCGATCTGTACCCAACTAAAAAATTTAACCCCTCCATCCAAACTTGACTTGTCATTTTATGATGTTCCACCGGACCCGAATTTGAATTCTAGAGTAAAAATTTAAACTCGACTCAACTAATATAAATAAAAAATTATTATCCGATAAGACAAAATATGAAGATAATTAAAATATATATAAATATTTTGAATAAAATTAAACTATTATTTTAGATGGATTGAATGTTATTTTTATCTTAAATTCAAACCTAAAACGATTCATCTTATCCTAAAACTTAGACCCAATTATATCTTATAAAATCGAATCGAATCAAAATACATAAAAATGAAGCAAAGTTGTATCATTCAACGTGTTGTCGAATTGAATAAGCCAAACAACCTTTCAAAGAACTTTAAATTTTCTTTTATTTGTTTTCATAAGAACTATAGAAGCTGTCTCCATCATCTTTCACAGCACACACTGATCCCCATCCGACAAATCATAGTCGGCAATGGCGTGATAGCACGACGTCAGTGGAAGGAAACTGCAAGGAAATTGCAAGAGCTGTACTGGTGTCGATCCATTACCATACTAATATATTATCATCATCACTCACACGTCCTCGTCGCTGTCTTGCGCACTCCACAAATTCAACACAAGGGAAACTACGAGGAAGCTTCGTTTAGTCTCTGTTTTCACCACCTTCAGCATCGGAAAAAATATAGAAAAATAGACGGTGGTTGTGTGG
The DNA here is from genome assembly GCA_035048815.1 of Abelmoschus esculentus. Taxonomy (NCBI): domain Eukaryota; kingdom Viridiplantae; phylum Streptophyta; class Magnoliopsida; order Malvales; family Malvaceae; genus Abelmoschus; species Abelmoschus esculentus. The sequence continues at coordinate 9,086,051 of JAUCBN010000007.1, read as the reverse complement.
TTCGTACGGGTCAAACCATCGACCTTTCCACGACGTTAAAGGCGAAGCAAGAAAAGTCCACAACGCCGAACGCATTTTGGACGTATCTGGACGAAGGGAATTGTTGATGAAATTCAACAACTGAAGCTTGCAGGCCAGGTAGGGACACCCGACCTGCTTTGGTTAGAAACAAGACTACATATAACTCATTTCTTCTAATTATGGTTTTAGTCCCTCTTTTACAGTCAAATTAGGGATTTAATCATTTATTATTCGAGGCTTAAAGATAAAGTATTGATTATCGATAGTACCGGTATTCAGGGGCGGTTCAAAAATTTCGGGAGCCCTGTCCAATTTATAAAATTGTAACCCTTAGAAGCAAATGTTCTTTCTAGGGACCCTTGTGCGATTATTTTTATTGTGCCTATCCAAAACTTCACTAGTTCTATAGAAGCAATAAGAAGAAGAAGAAGAATCAATAAAATTCTATAACCAATTATCGCATTTAAGAAATAATTATAACGTTTAAACAATTATAATGCATCTTTCTTAATTGCATTTTCAAAATCTTTCAATGAATTTCGGAATTAACATCATCTAAAGAATGTTTTATCAAAATTTTGGGGCCGCTCTTTTTTAGGGGGCCCTGTACGGTCGCTCCTATTGTACATGTCCAAACCCCCCACTGCCGGTGTTCTCATTCCGGTTCTCTTAACCAAATTTAAATTGGTAACGTCTTTAATTGTCATTAAAGATAAAGTATTTATTATCGATAGTACGGGATTAAATAATGAAGAGTAGAGTGGAGGGACTAAAAACATAATTAGACCAATAATGGATCCAACGAAGGTCGAGCCAAGATTATCTGTTTCGCTATTTATTTGTTTATTAGAGCAAAGAGTTGGAAGAAGTTTTATTTTTTGTTCACATGTCCAGAAACATGAGTTTTTAGGTATAGGTATAAAATTTTATATAAGATATATATTTTTTATATTTAATAAAATTATATCATTAATTTTAAAATTTATAAAAAATAATTTTTTTAAAAAAGTACGACTAAACCTTATGGGACGGACTTCAATAATTGTTGATTTCTCTACTCATTCAACAATTTATTTATGGCTTAATTATTTTTTGGCGTTTTTATTTACACTTAAACATAAAGGCGACTTACCGTTTAATATGAATTAATTAGTTTTTAAATTGAAAAATCTTGATAAATTAAACCCTTATAATTGCAATTGAAGTGATTACTCAAATATTATTATTTTTCAAATTAAAATTTTAATTGAGTCATAATTAAAAAGCGATGACCCAAAAAAGACATTTAAGCCTTTATTTATTGTTTAGAGGAAAATAATTACCCAACTCCTGTTTTTCTTCTCTAGGGCGGCAAAAGTTTGTTTTAGATAACTGGGTGTTTAACATTTTAAATAAAAAATTGAAGGAAATAAAAAAAAAAGAGTAAATCACATGTTAAACAATGATCGAAAGTTTGTAAAGTGAAATTAAAGAAAAATCTTCACGTATTTTAAATATATCATATTATATAATTACATTTAATATTAAATTAGACTAATAAAAAATAAAATAATTTGATTAAGTATAATATTGACAACTCAATATAATATTTAAAGGCTTGTCGAGTGAAATTAACAAGAGATTATTAGATAAATCATGTTTATCACGTCACGTCATTCATGGTCCAAGCAATCAGGACCGTTGATCTTTAAATAATCACCTAAATACTATCACCCATTAAGTGCATGTAGAAAAGAATGATTCACTTGAAAAAAATTAAGATTAATAGTTATGATTAATTGGGACCATAGATGATATGGTGAACATAGTTCACCTAATAATTTTTCGAAATTAACACAACCAAGAATTGAAATTGCTACGCCTCCGTGTGACTCAAGTTATCTTACATGCCACGTAACCTGACCCTTAGAGTATAGTCCAAGTTCTTTTTCAGAAATGCACCGAATCAATGCAAAAGACAAACCATATCAATCCTTGTCAGAAACAAATAATTTTCAAGTGGTACATTTGTCATGCATGGTCAGAATCCAGGGCTAAAAAGCAAACCGGCCAAGTGTCACCTATTACTGTGGTCTCGTGGCCGAATATATATAAAGATATTCGAATAATTATAACTCGATTAATGGAATAAAATATTAAATTTTATGTAAAATCAAAGGTTTAACTCGGGACGAGAGAATTATTTTTATAATAATTTTTTATAATATTCAATCTTAAATAGCTAAACAATAAAAAATTTATATTGATAATTATCGGTTAGTCAATAAAAAATTATTATATTTATTTTTTTTGAGTAGTCATCTTAAAGTAATCGATCAATAAATTCTAAATTAATAACTATCACAAAAATCAAAGCATTTATGTTAAACTATCCTCATAATTTCAGTACGTTTCCATACGATTTTCAACAACGTCGGCTCCAGAAAATGACTGAAATCCATAGGATCCACAACCATATGCTTGAATTTTCGGTTTAAAAGCAAATCATAGGCCTGGAACACTAAGAAAATGTAACGTATGTACAAATATTTTTTCTGGCATTTTCCCCGCACGCAATTAAAGAGTCAGTGCCATTCCGCGTTTCCCATTAAGTGGGATCAAGTTTAAATTATTATTACACGACAGACGAAAGTGCCTACCACTTTCTGGTTTGGTTTGGTGGTTGGGTTGGCCACGTGAATGAAAGATCATCACAATTCATACAAGCTGAACCAGTTTTACAAGTTAAAGAATAAAACAAAGTGTACAAAGTGTACGGTGGATGTAGATACGACACTAACTTATGTTGCTGTCCCGGTTCATGTTTAATACTTCCAAATGAGCAAGTGAAAATCCAAGAGCATTTTTCGGTAAAATTACGGTATAGGTCCTTATTTTTGGAGTAAATTTTGATTATGAAATTTTGAAAATAAAGTGATTATGTAATAATCGGAAGAAAAAATTGTTATTTTATTCGTTGATTGAATCAGATGGTATAAGAAAATGGTTTTTAAGGCCGAACCTGGACAGTAACATGCAGCAAGTGCAGAGGCGGTTTGTTGACCAAAACCTTCCCATGTCAATTATAAATTTGGCATCATCCGTTTGTATTTGAAAAGAAGTTTCATTCTCTCTGATCAGACGTAAAAATAGACTCCAAACATTTCCATAGCTGGTGAGAAAACCCTGCAACAACCATGTCCAGAGGCGAAGATAACAAGCTGTATGATTGCGGGACGTTACTTCTCTCGGTCACAGCCTCCAGCTTCACTACTGCTCAGAAGCGTTGGCGGATTGCCTATGCATCGATATATTCGGTACGGGTGATGCTTTCTCTTGCGAAGGAGATAATATCGAAACGAGGCAGCCGACAACAATTCTCGATTGTCTCGGACCTGCATCAGTACGTCGCGCTTGATGTTGAACCATCGAGCTCTCAGCATTGGGGTGAAAAGTTTTTATCTTCCTCCTTTGCTCCGAAGATTGGTCGGACGAGGCTCGTTGAGGTTGTGAAAGAAAAAGACTTGGGTTCTCTTCGCCAGCTTGGAGGAGTCGAGGGTGTGGCGACTGCTCTTTGCACGAATCCTGAAAAGGGAATCCAAGATGATGAACAAGAGGTTAAAAAAAGACGAGAGACATTCGGTGCCAATACGTACCACAAGCCACCTCCGAAGGGGTTATTGTACTTCGTTGTGGATGCTTTCAAGGACACCACAATCCTCATTCTTATGGTGTGTGCTGCTCTTTCTCTTGGTTTCGGTATCAAAGAGCATGGCGCGGAAGAGGGTTGGTACGAAGGTGGAAGTATTTTCGTCGCCGTCTTTCTTGTGATTGTTGTCTCTGCACTGAGTAACTTCAGACAGGAGACTCAATTTGACAAGCTATCAAAAATAAGTAACAACATCAAAGTTGAAGTTGTTAGAGGTGGACGGCGCCAACAAATATCGATATTCGATCTCGTTGTCGGAGACGTTGTTTTCCTGAAGATTGGAGATCAAATTCCAGCAGACGGGCTGTTCTTGGACGGATATTCGCTGCAAGTGGATGAATCAAGCATGACAGGAGAGAGTGACCATGTGGAAGTAGATGCCACCAGAAACCCTTTCCTTTTTTCTGGCTCAAAAGTAGCAGATGGATATGGCCAAATGCTAGTAGCATCTGTAGGGATGGACACTGCATGGGGTGAAATGATGAGCTCAATTACCGGTGATAAAAACGAAAGAACACCGCTACAAGAACGACTCGACAAACTAACCTCTTCTATCGGAAAGGTAGGTCTTGCTGTTGCCTTTCTAGTCCTTGTGGCCATGTTAATTCGTTATTTCACTGGGAATACGAAAGATGAGGATGGGAAGACGGAATACACTGGTAGCAATACCAAAGTAGACGATATCTTGAATGGTGTTGTTCGTATAGTTTCGGCTGCAGTAACTATTGTGGTTGTTGCAATACCGGAAGGTCTGCCATTGGCGGTCACTCTTACACTTGCTTACTCGATGAAAAGAATGATGGCTGATCAGGCAATGGTTAGGAAACTTTCAGCTTGTGAAACGATGGGCTCAGCTACAGTTATTTGTACGGATAAAACTGGAACCTTGACACTAAACCAGATGAAAGTAACCCAGTTTTGGCTCGGCCAAGAGTCCATTGAGGAAGATTGTTCAAAAACCATTGACCCGACTGTTCTTGAATTATTCTACCAAGGTGTCGGTTTGAACACAACTGGTAGTGTCTGCAAGCCCATCTCCGGGTCGGTTCCCGAGTTTTCTGGCAGTCCAACAGAGAAAGCGATTCTCTCTTGGGCTGTTTTAGGCTTGGGTCTGGATATGGAAAAATTGAAGCAAAAATACAGCATTCTCCATGTTGAAACCTTCAACTCGGAGAAAAAGCGAAGCGGGGTTTCAGTAAGGAGAAAAGCTGACGAAACTATTCATGTACACTGGAAAGGAGCTGCAGAGATTATTGTGTCAATGTGCTCACAATATTATGAAACCAATGGGGTCGTAAGGTCTATGGACGGAGACCAAAGGAGCAGAATTGAAACAATAATCCAAGGAATGGCAGCTAGTAGCTTACGATGCATTGCTTTTGCTCATAAGCAAGTCCTACGAGAAGAGATGGAATGTGATGATGATAGCGGAAAGACGCATCAAAGAATAAAAGAAGACGGTTTAACCTTGCTAGGGATAGTCGGTTTGAAGGATCCATGTCGTCCAGGAGTGAAGAAAGCCGTAGAAGCTTGCCAATCTGCTGGGGTGGACATCAAAATGATTACCGGAGACAATATTTTCACAGCAAAAGCTGTAGCCACAGAATGTGGAATTCTAGGATCAGATTACAATGAAGAAAGTGGAGAAGCTATAGAAGGTATTCAATTCCGAAACTATACACCTGAAGAAAGAATGGAGAAGCTAGATAAGATCAAGGTGATGGCAAGGTCCTCTCCATTTGACAAGCTTCTGATGGTACAGTGCTTGAAACAGAAAGGTGAAGTGGTTGCGGTCACAGGGGATGGCACTAATGATGCTCTCGCGCTAAAAGAAGCCGACATTGGACTTTCGATGGGCATTCAAGGCACTGAGGTGGCCAAAGAGAGCTCGGACATTGTCATATTGGATGATAATTTCAGCTCAGTTGCCACGGTTCTAAGATGGGGAAGATGCGTTTATAACAACATCCAGAAGTTCATTCAATTTCAACTTACCGTAAATGTTGCAGCTCTTGTAATTAATTTCGTTGCAGCAGTTTCTGCCGGGGAGGTTCCCTTGACAGCAGTTCAATTGCTGTGGGTAAACCTCATCATGGACACACTAGGTGCTCTTGCACTTGCAACAGATAGGCCAACTCAGGAGCTAATGAAGAAGCCACCAGTTGGTTGGACTGAGCCTCTCATTACCAATATTATGTGGAGGAATCTTTTAGCCCAAGCATTGTACCAGATAACTATTCTCTTGATCTTACAATTTAGAGGTGAGTCTATATTCAACGTGCCTAAGAGGATAAACGACACACTGATTTTCAACACTTTTGTTCTCTGCCAAGTTTTCAATGAGTTCAATGCAAGGAAAATGGAGAAGCAAAACGTTTTCCAAGGCATTCTTCAGAACAGATTGTTTATGGGAATTGTGGGGATAACCATCATTCTTCAGGTGGTTATGGTGGAATTTTTAAAGAAGTTTGCCGATACAGAGAGATTGAAACTATGGCAGTGGGGAGTTTGTATCCTACTTGCAGCTTTCTCATGGCCAATTGCATGGTTTGTGAAGCTCATACCCGTTTCAGACAAACCCTTCTTCAGTTATCTCACAACTGTTAAGCAAGCCATCTACAGCAAGAAAACTTCATCCTACTGCCATGGAACTGCAAATTCAATAAGGTGAAGGTTCCGAAGAAATAAAGACCGAAGTTTAAAACCACTCCACTGACATGCTGAGCAGAGGACAGACAACGTAATGTGATCATGATTCTAGATTTCTTATGTTTTGAGAGCCACTAACTCCTTATATGCATATACATATTTGATCTAACTTGTTGGGGTTGCTCTAACTTTACCTACATTTTTCTAGATTTCTTATGTTTTGAGAGCCACTAACTCCTTATATGCATATACATATTTGATCTAACTTGTTGGGGTTGCTCTAACTTTACCTACATTTTTCTAGCTACATGCCGATTGTTAACTTATTCTTTTGTAAGGATTGGGGATGGATTATTCCTTCATAGAAGTTCTGAAACAGTATCATGTGTTCTACCATCATACTTATTTCTCATAAAGATAAAATACCCTTTTATGTATCTACCTAGAGTGTCTTCCTTAATTCTACCATCAAGCAATTTGAAATCTGGTAATGAAGTTCCCTGACCAAAGCAGCAGTTCTCTATGGACAAATCACCTAAAATGATCCTCTAATTAACATGGTTTTTGTTGCTTTAACAGACATAACCGAACACTGTGTTTCAACAGATGTTTCTGTAATCATACTTTTAAAATACTTGAGAAAAATGTGTAGGGTTGAAAGAGAAATTACCTTTAGTGGTAACCATCCATGGATTGCTTCTTTGATTTCTTCGTTAAATGAAGATGTGTGTTGAAAGCATAAGCTTGAGCACCCCCTTTGGCATTGATATCTAAGCAGAGACAAAACAGAAAGGAAAACTATAATAACCAAGAGCAAGAAAGAGTATTCTTACAGTGGAGTGGACTAGACTCGTAGGAGATAAGTGAAACTGATATGTATACACATACACATGTGCACACACACATATTTGTTATAATGTTGAAGTGGCTATTGGCGAAGCTTCCTCATCTGGACACCTGCTTTTCAACAATTTTTCTAGCAGCATGATCTTCCCAGTTCAAGACATGACACTGGAACCGGTTATAATAGGTCGCTCATTTTGTCAAGATTCTCAAGTTCTTCTCGAATTTAGATTCATATCACAGTCCACCATGACCTACAATTTTCTCTCTTAAATTCACTAGAGTTTTCTATTTTATTTACAAAAGGATCTCGAAAATAAAAGATATGAGATTCATAACTTCTTTCTAAGACCATGACATATGTGAGCACTTTGTGCCATTGCGATCCATTTTGAATACAAGTTGCAAACAAGACAAAATATGTACAACCAATATTAGTTCATTTTCCAGTCATGTTCAATATGGTTACATATTCATTCCCCGCTCAAGCACATCTTCTAGCACGGCACACTCAATTTCCATCCGAATCCAGGTTTTACTAATATTTTTTTTCACAATTGAATCATTGGTTGTCAATCTTAATAGTAGCTTTGGCATCTCAGGCTTCCAGCTTGGTCACCGTCACAGAGGAGATGATTATAATTTTATTCACTTTAGCAGATTTGAACCCGAAGAGATGACAAAGAAAAATTGCTTGATCATGTGACTTCCAATACATGCAGCCGGTAGGACGACGAAAAGTATGATTCAAAGAATTGAATGTAACATTCACCAAAAATCCCCACAAGAACAAATCCCATCCTCAAAATGGTGAAATCTATTTGCATCCCTAACAACAAGTTCACGTTTGAATAATTTTGAAACTAGCTTACAGAAAGTATGGCAATCACCACAAACACGGAGATTCTTTGTAATCCGGATGGGGGCTCCCTCAGCATTCTTGAGCAAACCATATGCAATGGCCAATCGTTCACTGTGCTCATACAGCATCTTAACTTTCTCATTTTCTTCCACATTGTGCAAAACAAACTTGGTTTGAGGCACATAACCTCCTTCATTCTCTAGTTTTTGCGTGATTTGATCCAATTTTTTGGTTATCTGACAACACTCGGGATGAGACTTGTCTCTTGCCATGAAAGTATGAATCCGGTTCCCAACCTCAATCCAACTACATCCAGGACTTTTCTTCAGGCCTCTCTCCTTCATTCTAGTTCTAATTTTTTCGGCATCTTTACATCTTCCTTCTGCTGCAAAGACATTAGAAATCAGCACATAATGTCCGGGATTCTCGGGGTTTAACTCTAAGAGTTTCTGGGCTGCAATTTCTCCTAGTTCTTGATTTGAGTGTACTTGGCAAGCCCGCAGCAGGGCACACCAAATTTCAGCAGTAGGTGCCATCTGCATCCTTTTCACAAATTCATATGCCTCTTCTAAGCAATTAGCCCGACCAAGGAGATCAACCAAACAAGCATAGTGCTCTGGCCATGGTTCCAATTGATATTCACATTTCATGATCTGGAACAATCGTCTACCTTCATCAATCAGTCCTGAATGACTGCAAGCATATAGAACTGACAAAAAAGCTATATGATCTGGAGTGAGGTTTTCCTTCATTTTATTGAATAAATCAATGGCTACTTTTCCATAGCCATGCATTCCATATGCATTTATCAAGCTTGTCCATAGGACTAAATCTTTGCTTTCAATGGACTTAAATATCTTGTGTGCACTCTCTACCATTCCGCAACGAGAATACATATCCACAAGAGAGCTGGCAATGGATCCTTCGAGACTGAAGTCTTGTCTGATAATAAAGCTGTGGATTTCTTTCCCATACTTCAAGGCAGACAAACTGGAAGCAGCAGAGAGTGCGCTCTTTAATGCTATAGAATCAGGGTGAATATTAGTTTTCATCAGGACATGGAACAGTTCAAGAGCTTCATTAGCAAGCCCATTGTGGACATAAGCAGAAACCATGCTTGTCCAAGACACAACATCCTTAAACTTGATCAACTCAAATGTTCGCACAGCATAATCAATGTTTCCACATTCTCCATAAACATCAATGATCATGTTCTGTAGCACCGTATCAGACAAGCCTCTTCTTATAGTGTAACCATGAATTTCTTTCACTTGGGACACACATACCAGTTCACTGCAGGCTATCAGTACACTACCTATCATCATGGGATCAACAACAATACCAACTAATTGCACTTCTTGGAACAATTCAAAAGCTTTTACACCATAATTGTTTTGAGCATAGCCAGCAATAACAGTAGTCCAAGAAATTAAATCTTTGTCGGGAATCCTATTAAAAGCGTAGCCCATGTAGTTCACACAACAACACTTTGCATACATATCTATAAGAGTATTTCCAACCTGCAAATCTAAGTCAAACCCGTTTTTTATTGCATAAGCATGCAATTCCATACCATTCAATAAGTATCCCAATCGCCCACAAGCTAGTAGGATGCTTATCACTGTAACCTGGTCAGGTTTTTCACCAGCATTCTGAAAATCACGGAAGAAATGCAAAACTTCACTGTACATGCCATTTTGGATAAACCCTGTAAGCATAGAATTCCAGACAACTTTATCCTTTTCGTCCAATTCGTTAAAAGTTCTTACAGCCTCTCTCATCTTACAACACCTGACATACATGGCAACCAAAGCACCAGCAACATGAGGATCACGAAGCTGAGCTGATTTCAACACAGCAGCATGTATTTCCTTACCTAATTTCCTAAAGGAATAATCCTCGCAAGCCTGAAGAGAAGCAACGATGGTGTATGTATTTGAGTCAAGACCAGCCTTTTGCATTTCCCTGAAAAGTTCCAATGCTTCCCTAGATTTTCCACTTGAAGAGTATGCTGAAATTATAGAATTCCATGAAACTACATCATCTTTTTGAACCATTCTCCCGAACAATCTCCTTGCTCCACAAAGGTCGTCACATTTCGCATACATAGCAACTAAAGAATTGACAACACAAACAACAGAATCATACCCAAACTTGACAGCCAGGCCATGAATTTCAGCCCCTAAATATAGATTTTTAACCAAACCACTAGCTTTAAGCAGAGAAGGAAAGCTATATGCATCAAGAAAAACACCCCAAACCCGCATCTCTTTATAGGTCTCAATAACTTCAAAAGGCTTCCCATTTGAAACATAAGCTCCAATCATAGCATTCCAAGTAAAAATACTTCGTTGACTCATTTTATCAAACACTTTCTCAGCATCCTCAACTGACCCGCATTTCCCATACATGAACACAAGCTTAGTCCCTAAAAACAAGGATTTGGGCACTGAGCAAGACTTTATCATGTGGGCGTGAATCTGTAGCCCTTGAGAAAGAGCTTTCTTGTGAGCACAAAGATCAAGAACTGCGCCATAAGTCTGGTCTGGGTGATCATTGAATGCGATTGTTAGTGATTGAAATGCTTCCTTGAGATTTCCTCGAAGACAAATATCCTTCCAGGTATTGTTTTGGATGGATTTATAAGAAAAAGTTGGAATTTTGAGAGGAGGTTTTATTTGTGTTTGGATTAACATAGGGGGATGAGCCACAATTGAAGAGCAATTATAAGTGTGCAAATGAGCTAAAGGAGCTGGCATTCGAGTCGAAGTGCATGAGAAGACAATACCCAGCTTAGGATAAGACTGCAGGCGCATGAGCTAAAAAATGATTGAATAAAAGGTATAATTTTCAAACTCACTTTATATCGGTTCCAATAAACCTCAAATTTATTCATTTAAAAATTTATTATATTATGTTTGGGTCGGGTTCGGGTGATTCAAAAATCCTCGGCCCGTGTCCATCCCTATTTAGATCCGTTTTTTCTATCAAATGAGACCGAAGAAAATCTAGGGACTCGCTCGGTCCTCTGCGCTCCAATGGTTCACCGCTCACACGAGTACTAAAAACCGAAGGCCGAAACTACGAACTTCGTCCAGGTGAAAAGCTTGTTTTGTTCCTTAGCAAGCTATTGGAAAAACAAATAATGGAAGACTCTGTACGACTCCAAAGATTCGATCAACTTCCATCAGCTACACAGTTTGTTTCTCAGATTGAATCTCGAAACATTCCCGCCGTATTTTTCTGTTATCTCAACTCCTTTTGCTTTTCTGTTTGTTTCTTGAGAAAAATTGGATCGAACTCTTTTTTTCTCCCTTTTGCTAATTCATACGGTGGTGTTTGCTTTAATCTTAGTTCATTGATTCTGTTTTTGTTTATCAAAGGTGTTCGTTGGATGCGTTAAAGACTGGAAAGCTGTTTCCAAATGGAATCCTTCTAATGGAGGCCTCGACTATTTGAAGGTTTGTAATTGCTAGAATTTTACAGTCACCGTAGAGTCAAAATATTGTAAGCTGGTAGGTTTCTAGGAAAATGTATAGTGTTTTTGAAGCAAATAATACTTTTGGGTAAAATATAGTGAGTTTCAAATCTATAAAAATAGCTGCAATTTTACATTTGTTTTATATACGTCTGTGTTTAGTCTATCGATTAGAAAATTAATAAGTAAGAGCGCTTGAATTACCTTGATAAGCATGTTGGATTTCTAGTTCTTTGAATTAAATTTGTATTAGTGGAATTATGCAATTTATTCTATTCAATTAAAGTATTTATTTTTTCTATTTTTCTTGGCTATGAATATAAATTTAGGAACGGGTAGGGTCATTCATGGTGGAGGCTATGTTATCTCAAACTGCGCCAGTTTTTTATGGTGATCTTAGAAGACATGAGAGAGTAATTCACTAATTCTCACATTCTTTGTACATTTGGATTGTGATGCATTTTCACTCTTGGATGAATGTGAGAACCTTGATCTTTTTCTTTTTTTTTTTGCATTTGTTTACAGGTTCCATTACCATTTTCTACTTTTGTTGGCTTTTGTAAACGTCATAGGCAGGATGTGGATAATTCTTGCAGCTTTAATTCAAATTCAGAAGGGCATCAACTTGGAGAATCTGACACAGAACTTGGATCTTCACCATTTGTAGATGCTGCTCCACAACAAATCTACCTAGCACAGGTTGCTACTCAAGGGTTCTGTGATTGCAGATATCTCTCCTGACATTCTTTCTCACAATTGTTTCACTTGTTTAATATGTTGAAACCAGATAGATTTTAACTTTTCCTGCTTATCCTTCATTTTCAATTTTCTGTTAGAGCTTTAATGCAATGGTTGTATTTTGGTATTTCCGATTAAGATTCCAATTATAAATGCCGAGAATGAAGAGGGAGTGCAGTTGGAAACTCTACAGGAGGACATTCAATTGGTCAGCGTATTTCCTTCCACCGTTACTTCTTGTTACTAGTTAGCTCTCTAAAGAAGAACTAGTAATGCACGAAAACTCTGATTGCAATTGCTTGTTTTGGACAGCCTGCAATATTGGAGGAAAAAAATCTATCTTCTATTAATTTGTGGATGAATATTGCCCAAGCAAGATCAAGTACTCACTATGACCCTCACCACAATCTTCTATGTATAGTCACTGGAAGAAAACAAGGTGAATCTTCTGTTTTCACCAATTAATTATATAGATTTCTTTGTTATTTTGACTCTCTAGGCTAGCTTTCCAAAGATGGCCGTTCTTATTTGTCATCTGTAGAATCATAATTTTCATCAAAGTATGCCACGTTCTAACCCTCATTAACTTGCATTGCCCAAAATCAACTCTGGATACATGACTGCTGTATTTTATTTTCCGGTTATATAAGAAAGCATAAAATATTTTTCCTCGTGCATTACTGGGCTTTTTTCTTGAAATTGTCACGTGTGTCATGAAAGTCATTTGTGAGCTGAATTTATTGAATGCTATAGATTTATTTTTGGCTGGAACTGGGGAGAGCAAATTTTATTTATTCCATAACCTGGTAGAGTGACTATTTTCTTTGTAATTGCATTTTATCATGGTATCCCTTGATCTTCTCAATCCCCTTATGTTAGTTATAAATCACAGCATTTTAGGTTTTACTGAGTGGGAAAATGGCTGAAGATTGAATGCTTTTGTGCAAGGCACCAAATGACCTCACAATTTACTTCTAACTCAGTCATATTAGATGACTGAATAAGGAATCTTTCCTATGTGCTGGTGTTTGAGTTTCATTGTCGTACTCATGGGTTTGTCTATTTGTTAAGAAATAATACAGACCCCAAAATCCTAGCTGAATGGTCCATTTTTCCTTTGCAAGTTGAGATTGTCCTCCTCTACTTCCTTCCCATTGATTTTTTATAAGAATATATTGATCCTTGCAGTTGTTTTATGGCCCCCTTCTGCAAGTCCTATGTTATATCCCATGCCTATATATGGGGAGGCTTCAAACCATAGGTATGCTATTTTGTGTTTCTACATCAAGAACCTAATTTTGCTTTATTTTATTCATTCAAACAACTCCGATATGGAAAAGGAATGTTTGGATAGCAACATGATTGACTTTCAAATTTACATTCTTAGCATGTTCAAACATTTGATATTTTTAACATTTTCTGTGCTCTGGCGTGTCTTTTTTTTTTTTTTTTTTTGGGGGGGGGGGGTTCCCTTGGCAGTTCTGTTGCTCTGGAAAACCCTGATTTTTCAATTCATCCAAGAGCACAATGTTCCATGGAATACTCTCAGAAGGTTATTCTTCATGCAGGAGATGCACTTTTCATTCCTGAAGGCTGGTAAGGTTAAGCTCTTATTTTTATGGGGAAAAACGCTTATGCAGGCTTCCCTTAAGATCTCTTTTTGATTCATTCTTAAGTTTCAGAATAAGATTGATCTATTTTCTTTTCTCTAGGATCAATTCTCTTTTTCTCTTTAAGCTCGCCACATCTTAGATTATTAGTTTATTGGGGCTATAGTGCTTTTGTACTTCATTAGGTTAGGTGATTTTTGTTCCCTACTGATACAGGTTCCACCAAGTAGATAGTGATGAGTTGACTATTGCTGTTAATTATTGGTGGCGCTCCAGCATAATGTCTAGCTTAGCAGACCATATGAATGCATATTATCTGCGCATAATACTTAGAAGGTAGCAAATATTTTAGCATTTTATAATTCATCCTTTTTCCCCATGAAAACAAATCTGTTAATTGCTATTCACATTGTAATCTAACTTAAGTTTCTGTTGCACATGGAATGGACCTTTTATATGAAGATTGACAGACAGAGAAATGGTATGTACAATGCTATACTATTTGTTGAGTTATGTTTTGGCATAACACTCCACTTGTCTGGCATTTTGACAATCTATGATATACCATTTGCTTAACAGTCCATTTTTTCTATCCACTTTATGGGTCTCGAGTTTATGACGCTTACATCTGTGTCCAGAATTCACATTTCTGCTTTAATGGTTCATTGCAACAAAAGAAACTGTTTTCTTTGAATTGGGTTAAAAATCTTATAGACGTATCAAAATCTTGAACTTTTTGGTGTCAGGTACAAGTCTTCATCTGCTAATTTAATCCTTAAAAAGTAAATTCTTAATCAGATAGATCAACTCATCTCATAAAGTTTTAAATGTTAAAAGTTTCAGTGAACTTTTGGTAATTCATTGTTAAATGATCCTTGACTAGTATGGACTAGAACCATGATAAATGATGCTTTAGGAAGCCCTGGTTAATGCAATAGACAACATTGTCCTTATGTTTACCGGTTATACGATATTCTTGCCTTGGAGATTGAGGTGTACTGAAATCTCTGCTTGTTCAAATGTTACTGTCCTTTTTGTTTTCCTTGTCCATCAATCAATGTGTTATTTGTTTTATTTTGAAACTAGGACAGGACCAAGCGCTTTCGAAGGGTTCTACAGCTATGTGGAGACAGGAGGGGAATAAACCCCACCTCCCATGTAACAAAGGTTAGGTTCTGATAAGCATGTAAATTTTTGCCTAAAACAAGAAAACCTAAACATGCTGAGAACTGATTGTTTGCACCCATAATTAAACTTGATAACACTTTCACCAGGTAATGTTGACAGCTTGGATCAGGCTGGTCAGAGCAAGGATTTGAAAAGGAAAGAACAAGAGCAACAAGGCCATTTGCATGAATTGGGACCCTATGCTCTCCAGGCTCTTCATGAACTTGTAGCTTTAGTTCATGACCGTGTTAATGCTTCTGATCAAAATCAACCAGCTTTGTGTAATTCCATAAATGGTTTGATGTGTTATAAGACAAATGAGCAAAATAAAACCCTAACGACAGAAATATTTCATTTAGAAGAAGATCTAGTAGCAAAAGTTCTTTGGACCCTTGAACCAGGCATCTTTAAGGATATTTTTGTTGCCATGGCGGTGAGTTTGCTCTCTTTTAAGTGTTATTATACCATCACTATACGCCTAGAATTTTCATTAATTTTTTTTGGATTGTGTGAGTTTGGAAGAACATTATTATTCAAAATTGAAGAATTTATGTTGAATCTTAATGGCACATACTGATTGTGGGATTGTCCAAGTGAGGGTTTTGTCCACTTCTAACACTTGTGTAAAACTAAATATGGGAAATTTGGGTTCTGCAGGAAGGACCTTAAAACAATAGTATAATGAAGGGGTTACCTATCAAAATTTATTTTAAATTGCCTTGGTTTCTTTCACTATAACTTTCTGATTTTCTTTGTTATTCCTACTTTTTATGAAGGAATAGTTATCCATTTGTTTCTATTGCTTTCCAGCACAATTTCCCCAGAACATTGGAAGCTCTAATAATGCACTTACTTTCACCAGTGGGGGCGGAAGTCCTTGCACGGAAATTTGATGAGATAGATCAGCAGAACACCGAAGATGATCGGTACATTTTGTTTATTCTTAAAGGGTTAATTTCTGATTTTGTTCTTTTCTATGCAACTGCTTTTGGCATTACTATTGTTCTTATCCATGGTTTCAGGAACAAATTTTACCAGATCTTCTATGGGGTATTTGATAACCAATTTGCAGCGATGGATGCTATTCTAAACGGGAAAGAATCATTTGCACGCAAGGTGATGCTTTGATTGTTTTGAATTTTTTTCTTCGAAACAATTGAATTATTTTATGAATTATCAATTTATGGCACAGATTTTAGACATCGTCTGCTACCTTATATTTCTATAAGAAAAACCTTTCTGCTCATACTTCCTATTCACTGGTTTAGATAGAGTTACAATGGTTATGGTCACACAAGACACATACCAGACAAGAAATTTTGCTGAATTATGATGCATTATACTTATGGTGTAGTCTAAATTATAAACTTGCATTCTTAGCTTTAATACTTTCTATATTGCAGGCATTCAAAAATGTGTTGGAAAAATATGTAGGAGGGAACTTTGATGTACCAAAACCGAGTCCGAGTGTTGGTCTAAACTTCTCATGACACGATATTCTTCATTAGGGCATTGGTCCCACAATCCTGAGATAGTAAATCGAAGCATCTTCATCCTAGAAGCTTTCTATCACTGTCAGTACTTCTATATTCAAGTCATCAACAGCTTTATAGAATATAAATCATTACAAAACTCGAATAGTGACGCTTATCTAAGGTATGCGTTAGATTCTGTATGATTTAAACTACAAAGCCCTTGTCAATGCCTTATATGTCTATACCTAACCAACATTAGTTTTTGATAGGCGAGTGCATAATCGAATACTTCAAACGCACACAATGACACCGACCTGCATTACTTTATATATTTAGAATGCTTTTTCATTGATGCTGGGGGACTTCCCTTTATGAGTTTATTAAGAAAGATTAAGTGGCGAACATTGCAGATACATTCATGGTCATGCATCCCTTTCTTGTAACTATATTTTGCTTATTTCCTAAATATGTTTATGGATGAAAACAGAAAGTATTAATGAAAATGGGCTTTTACAGGTAGTTCCTTAAGCAACATGGTAGAAAGATGCTTCATATATGTCGTCCATGTGTTCATTTGTGGTGCGAATGTAGGCAAAGAAAAGAAAAGCATAGAAAAGAAGGGTTTGGTAATTGATTAGAAAGTAGGCAAAGAGATTCCAGAAGCGTGATTGGTATCTTCTTACGTTTGTTTACCTTGTCTGCTTCTCTGGGCGTTCGACGTAAAAATCTGGCAGTTAAATTATTAAGAATATATGAATAAATTTCCATAACTATTCATTACATACAACTCAATTATGACCGCTACAAATGGTAAAAATTATAACTACACATGATAGGGAAATGGTCACCCAAAGGAACTTCTGAGAAGTACTACTACTAACGTGTATGAATTGATTTGCATGGGAATTCTCTTCTTTTTTTTCTTTTTAAAAACATGATAATGCCAACACCGTCCACCATTATCACGCCTAACCCTAGTTACTTAAGATATTTTCCCAAGAAATTATGCAAAATCCAAAGGAAAATTCTCATTATGATTAACATTGAAAACAATAGTACAATCATTAAAAAAGAATTTCATATAAACACATCTAATGCTAAACATGGAGAAGAGAAGTGTTGACATTATAAAATCATGTGTCTAGAGTATTTATTCACTTTTCGGTGTCAAAGTTTGGTTTTAGGACCTCTGCTATACCTAAACTTGAGACTTAGTCCTTGAATTTTAATTTTAATTTGGATTTTTTATTTTATTTTATGGTATTTTCATAGTCCACAATTTCAAATAGTTAACTAGTCAAATTAAAACACTAATATGGTTTTTTAGTAAAAAATTATATTCTAATTTATTATATCGACATGTATTATTTATATTCTAATTTTTATTCTAAAATAGATACTACTGTAATTACTAATTTGATCAAAAAATCATATATTTATTAGTATAATTATTTATGTATCACGTCCCGTCGTACCAAATTTGGTAATGCAACGTTTTATGTTCTTCGTTTCATATTGTATTTCATTCCAGGTAACTATGATTTCAACCAGAATAATTTTAATTATTTGGATTAGTTAATGAGAATATAAAAGTAAAAGGACCAAACTATTTCAAATTTAAAGTACAAGGACTAAATATCAAATTTAAGTATAGTAGAGGGATCAAACAATAATTTGACCCCTTTTGACCTTTAGCAATCACCCCGAGGCAGGCTCAGCGAATCCAAAACCTTGGGGGTTCAACAGCGAGTGGTCTTTCTCAAGCTGCGGCAACTCGAGGCCCCCGGCGTACGTTAGAACCTCTCTTACGTTCATGCTAATGTTAACGCTCCCACTTCCACAGCCTTGATGGTGATGGTCTCCGGTCAAACCTAGAAAATCCCTCGTGAAATGGTCTCCGGCACCGAAACTGAAGAAATCCGATGAGACATAACTCGTCATATTGCCATTGCCGCTGCCGTTGTTGCAGCCTTTCTCAGTGTTGTTGTTTATACGCGTAGCGGTTGTTGCCCCGACAGTGGCAGCCTTCTGAAGGAGCGCGGTGGCCGACATGGCAACATTGGAGAAAGTGTTATTGCTAACATGGAGGTTTTGGAAGGGTGAGACAAAGCGGAGCTTCGGAGGCGGCGGAGCCGGTTCTTGGGAGAATGAAACAAAATGATGAGACCAAGGCTTGACATTAAGTGGGTTATTGTTACTATTATTAGGGTTAGGGTTATAGGTCTGAGTAGGTTCCAGCCACGGCTGGTAAGAAACATGAGTTTGGAAAGGGAAAATCGACGGATTCACGGCTACGGCGCCGGAGACGGCGGATGAGGCAAGGTGGTTCGCTGAAAATCTTGCACTTTCTTCGGCCAATGCATCACAAAACGCCCTGTGAGTAATGAAGCTGTCCTTCCTGGAGATTTTTCACAAAGAAAAAACATAAAAGCCAAAACCCTAGGATCATGCATGCGCATTGAATGTACCATAAACGTAATCAATCAACTGTATATTTTTTGGTCAAATGTTAATCAATGTGTATGCAAACCATGCAAAAAGATGGCTCAAATTTTCATGAATTTGGTAAAATTATGATAGATAGTGATATATATTGAAACCAGAGCTTCGTGCATGTAAGAAAAGATATGCAATTGAAACATGAATCTACTTGATGATGATGACGATCTCTGCGAGTTAATAATCGCGAGCTAACATGAAATAAATTTTTTAAAAAGATTTCTGATCAATTTTTCCATGAAATAAAAAAAACATTAATAATTAAAAATTTTAGTAATTTCTTTGCTTTTTTACTCTCTTGGATATCATCATTGTTTTTGAGACCGCTGTCCACTCCATTACAATGTACAAAAAGGAAGAAAAAAAACAGAGAAAAAAACGTGTTTTTTCTTTTAGATTTCAAAAGTATTTCTTTTACGATTAGGTCACCATAAGACAGATGGAGACACTTTGTATTAATGGTGTCCGACTTCGACAACACGAAAACCTGTCACTGCATGCATTAAAGTTCCATATATATTCCCTGCATGGCTTACCAGTTACCATTCTCGTGTAAGAGAACAACAAAGCAAAACAAGAATGGATTTCACCACTAAATACCAAGACTATCAAAAGAGATTTAACCATTCTACTTTTAACTTAAATGTTTAATTTTCTCATCTTTTCAATTAAATCACTGACAACATTGGTGTTTTCCTTCAAAATTTACTTAAAATCAGACATGTTTATCAAGTTCATAATGATTTATGTCTGAAATTTTTAAGAACACGTAGATACATTGATACCAAAATTTAATATTTAAAATATGAAAATTAAATACTACAGAGCCACTCGTAGTGTAGGAGTAGCTAGAGAGAAACTTTCACCCTCCCAATTTTTTATAATTATATTTAATGTATTTTAGTTTAAATAACGGTTAAAAATAACTTTATAACTATATTCTTTAGATTCAAATACTTAATTAATCGTTAATACCTTGTTTTGATCCTAGTTTTGTCCTAACCAACACAAATGACATAATTTAACCTAAAATTGAGACAACGAAATGCATACCTTGAGAAAAGGGTTCCACAATCACATCTATATTCTTTTGTTCCACAGATCTTAGAATGAGCCTTCCAATCAGTTTGAACGGCATAGATCTTTGAGCATTTCTCACACTTCCATCTCTTCTCTCCATGTTTCCGGCAAAAGTGTTTCTTGATGCCGGTGAGATCACCTAGCGCCCTCGACGGATGGTGGTGCACACACGTAGGTTCGGGGCAAACATAGGCTTTCTTCTTCATCTCTTTGCTCCTTTGCTTCAGTTTCCATGGAAGGTTATGTCCCCTTCTATGGAGCTGAAGGTTTTGATCTCTCTGGAATCCTTTGTTGCAGATCTCGCACACGAATCTGTTGGTTGCGAGTAAAGTCTTGGGAGATAAAGCAATCACTTCAGCATCCGGGTCTGCAACAACAAACAGTTAAACACGGATTAATATTACTGTCAAAAAGTATTTTAGAAATTTCGAAATGCAAAAATAATGTTAAACTAGTCCTTAATCTCGAACAAAGTTTTACCTGGGTTCCCTGGAAGATTTCTTTTCTTCTTAACTTTTAGTGGCGGCTGCTGAGGAGAAATGGTTGAAACAGTGGGGTTTAAGCTACCTAGGTCTTGAACCCTTGTAATGGAAGAAACACTAGCTTCGGCAGACAAAGAAGTGGAATTGGGCATATCTGTAGGTAACATGTCTGAGGAAGAAGATAACTCCAAGAAAGAAAGAACAAGAACAAGAACAAAAAAATGAATTTGATTTCCCACTTTTTTTTACAGGATTAGCTGTTCTGTTGAAAAGGTAGCCCAGAAATAGAGACGATGATTAAGAACACAGCTTTATAAACAAAATCTCGTGAAGAGATGATGATGGGTTATTCTCTCCAAGTCACTATCTAGCCATGGATTGCTTGTCTGAACAAACTCTGCAACGCAATCAGATACCATACATATATATATATATATATATATATATATATATATGCCTTAAGAACTGATCATTGAACCCTTTCCGTTCTAAATAGATAAAGATTTAGAGATAGATTTTGAAAGGGGAAGAATAACAGTGGAAAGTTTCATTAGCAGGGATAAAAGATGAGTGCAAATAAACTTCAGGTGGAAAAGGGGGCAGCTCTCAGAGAAAGCAATGACTAGGAAATATCTCAGCTCAGCCCTAGTTGGTTCAGAAAATAATATGGTATTTTGCTAACATTTTTATTTTAATTATGAACAAAATCTTTTATACGTGACCATTCCCATTCTATCACCACGCTAAAAATATTAAATTTTATAATCTTAATTTTTATATTTTAAACTTATATCGGTACTTTCTATCTTTTAGTTCGTTCCTGTTATAAAACACCCAAACCCTAAAAAGTATTATTTATAAATAAAATAATAATAATATTAAAATTCATTCTAATTTTGAAATAAGAAAGAAATGGGTTTTAAAGAGTACTTTAATTAGAAACCTTGAGGAGGGGTAAGAGTGATAACAACTCGAGCTCGAGCTCGAGCCTCGTCCAGTTCAGTTTAACTAGGAAATAATATTATTGAGCACGGTTCGGGTCGAGGCTCGGACACCCTATGAACATCACCATATGAATTCATTTTATATCTTGTTTCCCCTGGAATATAACTTCTAAACAGAAATTGAAAAGGAAGTCCTATTCGGATTGTAAGAAAAAAGAGAAACGAAACTGATCCCAGCAACCTGGGATTGGTCATTGTCCAAAAATCTGAGCAAAACAACAAATAAAAGTGATTACCATTCCAAGCTATGTTTCATGGTTATGATGGACATGGAATGATAGTCTTTGAATCGGAAATGATCCGAGTCTGATACTATTATTTTCCCCTATTCTGCATCTGCATGGTCTTATTCACGGGTTCTTCTATTACCAGATTCTCGCATGCTGATTTTACCGATCTCCTTCTCGATTGCATCATGTTGAAATGACATGCAGCAGACCAAGGACAGTCTAAGATGGAGACTCCGTCAAAGTGTCAACATCTTTACAATGGCTGGACTTGACAACGTTTTCATTAGCCAGTGATTTCCACAAAATGAATTCACCATGGGGCATAGCCATAGGGAACGGATTCATATCAGATAACCAATATTAGAGCTTTTGATATGCATTCTTTGCCTGGTTTGGGCCAAAATTGCATGATTAATGCCGTTGTACAGTTCCGTTCTGTTGTCTGTTGTGGTGACCTACTTAGTTACGTAGTTTCTGTTAAATTGTCTGCAATTATGACCAAAAACACTCCCTTCTCCGATTTGGTAGCCCACCAGACAAGCATCACATGTACATTGTACCTTGGGACAAAGGAACAGAACTCCCTTGCATGCTTAACGACACTTTCTAGCTTTTGAAGCCGAGTGCCTGAGTTGGAGTTACAGAACCTTTTTTCTTGCAAGATTCTTCCAAAATAGGTCCGGCTAAGATCGGCAAGACCTAATGATCGTGCAGTCCTATGTTGACACAACAAGAACAGAATGGTCAATTTTGATGCAGTTAAAACGGTAAACTGTAATCAAGGTCAGTTAACACAGAGAAAAGGGTGTTCAAGAGTCTTTTTTACTTTTTTTCCTATGTATTTGATAAAGTGATTAAAGGTTTGCCAAGTTGCATATATATTGCTATCTAACCATAAGAAGACCCAAACATAATTTGTCTTAAACAAAACAACATTTTTACCTTTAAACTTGTCTGGTCCTGCAACTGAGACCCGTAAAGCAACATCAAGAACATGCAGTAGAAAAATATCAAAATGACCCCATAGTTTATACATAGTCAACAGTAAAAACTAGGGATTAATCTGGAAAAGGATAAAGAAACGAGAATCACGAACCCCAGTTTGAGCCAAAATAATGGCAGCTCTCTCCTTTTTCAGCAGTTAGAGAGCAGTTTTTTCGATAATTTTGATGATTTTTAGAAGTTTAAGATGCAAACTCAGGCCCGTTGATTGTGAAAGTGGGATTTTTTATATTTTTTTCTTTTTTTTTACTTGATTTTGATAAAATAAATAAGGGAAATATATATTTTTATTAGGCTTCTTATAAAATTGATTTTGAAAGTTCCTTTGATAAAAAAATTGATTTGGAAAATTCTAGAGATTTATAATGTAACCGTATGATTTTATTTTTTTGTTTTATTTTGATTTAATAATAGTATAAGATTATTTTAAAATGATTATTATTTTTATGAATAAAAAAATGGGTTCATTTTTTTTTTAATTTGGAAAGTTCTGGAACTTAAATGGTAAGGCAATAAGGGTTTTTATATTTTTTTATCTTATACTTTTTCCATGTCATGATAATTTAAATAATAATTAAAAAAAATTGAAAAACGTTATACATGATGGAATATTATAAAGTAAAAAAGTTCACGATATAATATCTTGGAATCTAAAGAGGAATCGCTTTGTAGCTACGCTTTGGCACCGTCTTGAAGAGCGCCCAAACCAGATCAAGGTAAAGAGGAAACTGCGCTATGGCAAACAGCGTCACGGGCAGGCAAGTCACAGCATACACCGGGAACGCAGCGTACTTCAACTTATCTTTCAAGATAAAGAAATGTCCCGCGCAGAACGACACCAACACCGACGCTATCGACACAAACAGCGACGTCAACCCAAGCAAAAGCTTCCGAGGCAAATCTATGCGGAAATCCCTCTCTTGATACCGAGACGTCAGTATCGACAAGAACATCACCACGGCCGTTACGGAGAAGCACAGAGTGATGAGGGATGAGATGGCGAAGACGTCGAAAGCCGGATGGTTCTCCAAGGTAGGTGTTCCACTTTCCGACTTCACACCGCCCGGCACTGTGGTTGATGTAGCAAATGCCACCGTCGCGATCAGTGCTGCCACGACGGAACATGACTCGGAGGTGTTGGTTAGCCATTCGCCACCCTTGTCGACAAGGAGTTTGTGTGTCTCGGTGAATATGTCCTTTGGGGTCTTGTTGTCCTTGTTGTAACGAGGGAAGAAGTGGACCGGCATGGAATGCTTGACAAACTAAATAATATTAATTGTGTTAAAATTATGATCAATATTACGGATTAATTACGCTAGATTATAGCTCAAATTATAAATTAAATCAAATGTAAACAATAACATAGTCCTACCTCGTACCACTTGATTTCCCATTGCATTTGTAAAGCAGCACCAGGGATGAGCCATGGCCTATGGTCACCCAGCATTGCGGCAAGGTGCAGTGCACTGTTTCCGTTATGATCCACTGCTCGGAAAATGCTGTCTTTCATAATGTTTTTCTTAAGCAAGAGCTCGTATACATGAGGTTGCCGGTTCTCCACTGCAAGCAACACTATGTTCTTCTTTTCCAAGTTCGATTCATGGATTGCTACCGGAAAACGTTGTAGGATTTCATCCACCATTTCCGTGATCCCGTTCTTCGCTGCAATCAATATCGGTGTCTCCTTTTTCGCTGTATCTTTGCCTTTTTTCTTTTTCCCTGCCAGTTGGTGGATTTTGCAATGTACTAAACATTATTTCATAACATTCATGTATGTGCTACTAATATTGTTATATTTTTTTACCTTTAGAAGTTTTTTCCTTAATCCCATCTCGCTGTTTAGCTGGATCTGAATCATCACAAGAGGCAAGCATTTTAACGTCTCCGCCTTTTGTGATTTCATAAGGCTTTGTCTCGTCGGCATCGTATAACGATAATTGGGGCCGACATCCATTGTCTTCATACTGGTACATAGAAACATGTTGTAGAAGTTCATTCATGATCTGGACAGCCCAAGTATGCTTCTGTTTCTTCTCCCTTAACTTCCTAATTCTCCGGGATCCTTGTAAGCACACAACATTAATGAATTATCGAAAGGATATTAAGATTCGTGAGCGAGTAAAAAGACTGAATCAGTTCTAGCTCAACCTACCTAATCCTAGTATAACCAACATTGCTTTGGATAACAACTTGATAAAATCAATGAAGGTGACATAATTGGGAGGAACAAATTGGTGTCCGTCTCCGTGGCGTCTTTTGTCTCCTGTGCATGTACAAAACAAGATTTCTTCCATTAGATGCCTGCAGACTGCAGAGCTAGACAGAGTTAGACTGTTTGCAGGGATAAACTTGTTGAAACTTTAAACTAAAACGGCATAATGTTGCCGGTTCATTCGTCTGTGATCTCATGCTGATATGTGCCAGATGATTATTGAGGTTGCTCAGTGCTTGTGTTTCTTAGTTCAAACTCATTCACTCATTGCAGTTTCGATTGCCGGTCCTATTGGTTATTAGGAGTCAAAATCTGGTATTTATGTTCACTTCCCTGTTGTTCTAGCATCAAATTCTTCATGTATGACAATGGATTGCTTACCTTTTGGCACTGTCTCGGAGGCAACATTAGGAGCTTCAAGGTTTTCAACCGCATCTCCTCCATTGTTTTTGTTCTGTGAACTTTTTGTCACTGCAAAATGTAATAAAATTAAGGGTTCGAATGAACCATAACAAGCGTCCCGACCGTAATCTGAATCCAGTCCCGGCTTCTACTGGTCTCAGTTGCATACCTACTTGAACCAGCTGCTTGAGCAGGTGCAACAAGTGCATGCATGTTTGGTAATTGCCAGGACAACTATTTCTCAGCATCCTTTCCTTGGATTCCTTAGATTGAACATAGCTTGAAGATTGTTGAAATGAGGGTTCCACCTTAAGCGGTTCGACAATTATACCTTCCGAACAAAATCGATAATGTCAGTCACTTGAATATTTGAAACTCTATGCTTTTGACAGTGAAAGTTGAGACATATGACTAGCACTTACAATGATAGATAAGCTGGCTGAAACGACCGAGATGGCTACCGCTTCGGAAGGCGGTCGGGTTGCTAGCCAAGAGATGCAGAGCTGATATTCCGTTCTTGTTTACATAATTGACAAGATCTTGATAAAGGTACATAATCTGAAATGCCAAATCTGTGAAGCACACTAGAGTTAATACAATTATGCTAATATGTTCGAAATAACAAGAGCTGGGGAAATCTTACCAAAATAGTCCCCGGATATGGCACAGTGAAGAACATTTTCACCATCCTTTCTTCTGCAATAAGAATACCCTTCTTCCTGGCTTTGGCAGTAGGAGTTCAGGCAAAGAAAAGCCTCTTTCTTACCATGAAGAGCTGCCATGAACAGCGGTGTTTCTCCAGCATTGTTCTGGATCTCGAGCAACAACGGATCAACTCGCACGATGCATCGACACATCCTTACGTTCCCTAACGAAGCCGCAACGTGCAGGGGAGTATTCCCCTGCTCGTTCCGAGTTCCCAAGGCCTTCCGGGGCTCATCGTGGGACGAAACCAAATCCACTAGCTGTTCCACGATGGCCTCTTGGGCGTTTGAGACGGCAATGTGCAATGCTGTGTCGCCTGATCGTATGATCTTAGCCACGTGAACCGATGGATCGTTCTCGTATATGCTTATAACAGTGGTCCACTCGCCTTTCATGGCACATTTGAACAGTTCTTTTTCTTCACTTATACCTCTAGACTCCATTTTCTTTTCTTCTCAAGAGTGGAAGCTGAGGTAGAGACAAAGGAACATTCACATGCTGTCAGTTTCTTTTGCTTTTAAAAGGGTATATTGCTGTCAATTAAAAGAGGGAAATACAGAGGTCATTCCATCCGCAAGGAAGGAATATTTTTTTATTATTTTAATTTAAGTGTAGATTTTAAACAAGTTCAAGGGTTCGAGCGTAGAATTTAAAATTTATGGTTATAATTTAAAATTTTATATAATTAAATTTATTAATTCTTTAGAAAAATCTTTAATAATCTATATTTTTATTTATCTATAAAACTGCATTATGTGTAAAAAAAAATAAACCACGACAAAATTTTCCTTTAGCACCAAAACCGCCGATTTCATATAAATTTCATCAGTTCACAACAGAAACAAAATACAAAACCAGAAGAAAAAAATCAAATCCTGAAATCCCGCCCGAAATTTAGAAGCATTTCGCAGTACTTATTACGATCGGTTTTAGAATCATACTTTGAATGTTGTCTTTTAATTTTTTGGATAATGAATCCGGAGCGGAAAAGTGACTTGGAGGCCGCAGTCAGGGTCAAGCAACTGTATCCGTGTATGCAAGAGCCGCCGGAGATTAGGTGGGCTTTTATTCGGAAAGTTTATTCAATCCTTGCCCTTCAATTGTTGGCTACAGTTGCGGTTGCCGCCACCGTTGTTTTTGTCCATCCGATCGCTCGTTTCTTCGTCAGCACCGCCGCCGGCTATGCTCTTTACATCGTCATATTAATCACGCCTTTAATTAGTGCGTCTCTCATTTCATTTTCTCTCTTTTTTTCGGTGTTTGCAATTTGTAACTATTTAGTTGACTGAGATAGAAAAAAAATAAAGAAAGAAAACCTGTTTTCCGTTTCGCAGCCCTTTGTCCACTGTATTTCTATCACCAGAGGCATCCATGGAATTTTCTTCTGCTCGGAGTTTTCACCATTGCTATCGCTTTTGGCGTTGGATTAACGTGCGCTTTTACCAAAGGTACCCTTACGGCTTATGAATATTTTTCAAGTATTTTTCGTTTTCCACCGTAATGACCAATATTTTTTGGGGGAAATAGGGAAGATTATTTTGGAGGCAGCGATTTTAACATCAGTTGTAGTTGTATCTCTGACCCTGTACACCTTCTGGGCTGCAAAGAAAGGCCATGATTTCAACTTCCTTGGCCCTTTCTTGTGCGCGGCTCTTCTTGTTCTTATAGTTTTTGCTTTGATCCAGGTATTTTACACATTTCCCATTTTAATTCTACTTCATCTCCTTCATAGCATTTGACTCCCTACTGTTAAAATCCTTGATTTCTGGTACAGATTTTTATCCCACTGGGTAAATTATCAGTGATGATATATGGCGGCCTTGCCTCGATCGTGTTCTGTGGTTTCATCGTCTACGACACTGACAATTTGATCAAACGCTACTCTTACGACGAATACATTTGGGCTGCTGTATCTCTATATCTCGACGTGATTAATCTCTTCATCTCGTTGCTTGAGCTTCTCGGAGTTGCTGGTGATTAAATGGATATGATCCTTTTAGGCCAATCTTTTGGGAAAAAGCATATCACTAATCCCTATACTCATTGAAATTTTGTAATTTAGTCCCTATTTTACTTTTATAATTTCAAAAAGGATAAAACAACTTGGGGTCATCAAAAGGGATAAATCCCCTATGTCTATGAGACCGCCGCTTGAGTTCAATTAGACTATAATTTTTTTAAATAAAAGAGAGGAAATTTTAAATATATAAATTGAATATCATTTTGAGAAATAGAGACTAATAACGTATAACGTATTCTGACCGTTTTTAACGACTTATGGACTAGTAGTGCTTATAAAAAAGTGTAATTGAAAAAATGATTTTAAAAGTATGGTTAAAAAAATAATTTTAAAAAATTAAGTAGGGTTTGTTATTGATGTAAAAAAGTGATTTTAAAAAGATAAAATATCTATTTTAGACATGATGTATTAGTAAACTTAAATTATATTTAAAAATTTAAAAATTTTATTAATGTTATGATTATTAAAAAAACAAATTTAAATTATAATAAAAATAATTTTTTGTAAAATTTAATTTAAAAATATATACATATTTTTAGATTATATACGAACATAACAATTATAAATTAATAATAAATTTAAAATAAAATAATTTTATTCTCAATACAAAATATTATAAAATATATGTTATTTTATAATTATATATGTATAAATATTATTTTAACAAATATATTATAAGGATAAATAAGTAATTTTATTTTTAAACTAGTTTATCTAACTCAAAAGCCAAAAATTTTAGTTTTTGGGTTTGAATGAAAAAATTAATTTGAAAAATAACCAAAAACAATTTATATCTGTCAGAAGTACTTTTTTAAGTGTTTTTGTTTGTTTGGGCTTAGACCATCCAACATGCAGCAGAAAAATTAAACATTCGTCACAATTATTTTTAATAAAAAAGAGGAAACCTATTGCGGGCTTTATCTAATTTGTGGTTGCATTTGGGACCCCAAAAGCCCAAATCAAAATTCCTTTTTTTCTTGAAAGATACCAATCAAAATTCCACTCCGTCCAAATAGGGGTGTATAGAATTTGGATGGGACAGACATTATTTTTGATATTTATGTATACAATAGTTTTTATGTAATTAAGTATCTAATTTAAATTTTAATCTATTGAATTTATGTTTGATTTTTAAACTTATAATTTAAATTTAAAATAGTCATTTATAAAAATACTTTATCGCTAGCACTGTAGTACATGAAATATTTTTCATGAAAAGAATATATATTGTACTCTTTAATAAAACTTCGATAACACCAAATTCATTCAAAAAAAAAATTAAATATAATATTCGTAAATAGAAAGATATAAATGAACTATTGTAGATGTAGAAAAATATTGAACGATGAGGATTAAATATTGTTTTTAAATACATTCCAAATATCAGATAAATTAACTGGGCTGGGATTTTTGTTCTGGGTTACCAAGGGTTTGATTATACAATGCAGACAATTTCAGAAAAAAAAAAATCAACAAACTGCATATTTCAAACACATCCACATTTTCGGAGGGTTAATGAAAAGACATAAATAAACATCGCGAAGTACCCCAGCTGGAGTTAGAACGGCTGCTCGAGTTCATATCGAATTGAAGCATGGGCATTAGCTTTAGACTTGGGTCTCCTTGAAGCTCTTAGCCAACCAGATGGCAGTTTCCCTAGGGGACACTTTCTCGGTTCCGAATGGCTTCAAAAGCACCCCGAGTTCGTCGTACCTTTGATGTTGTAAGAGCCTTGCACTGAACTCGAGCAGCCCTTCTAATGCTTCTGCTCGCTGACGGTATGACGAGGTGTCGAACCGTGGCTGTCGTGAATCAAATGAATGAGAGGTTGCAGCTGCACGAGTATGTTCCAAGACTTCACCACCATCTCGTTTAACTCCAGTGCTTTGATCACTGCCATTGGATGTTGTGACAACTTTGTCCAGAGTCTGAATCGTGCACTTGTCCATTATAGAAAGGTCGGCACTTTCAATTGATGAAGAAGAGCACTTTGCTGATGTTGATGAGGTTCCACGAACGCGTAGAAGGGGACCCTCGGAAGAAGTTAAAGGGAATTCTGCGATTTTGTCGATTCGTGGGGCGTTCACAGAAACATCAGAGTCGATGCTGTGAAGCAAACCAACATTGGCTCTATAGGGGGTCACCAAGGCTGCAGTCCTTGTCAATGGAAGAGACTCTCGGCGTGACAAGTAGGATGATTTCCTCGCAGGCGTTTTCGATATCGGTACCTGTACATTTAAGCAGGCCAAGTAAAATGCATCCATAATTTATCATCTTGCAAGTTAACAATCCATTGAAGTAAAGATCGATTTCGCTACGTAACTTACTGGATCATGTTTATGATCAGTCTGGGATTTCTTAGCCAGTGTTATATGTTTCCTCGGAGTGACAGACACTGCAGGCGTCAATTTTGGGGTCTTCACGGTAGTGGGAAACTTTGTTGCTGTTGAATTGTCAATTGTAATCTCTTCATTGCCAATGTGAACGGAAAAATCCGTGAATTTTTCAAACAAATAACTTGGAATTTCTTGCTCTCTTTGAACATAACTTAAGGAGTCTTGTTCAGCTTCAGATACGCTGGGGTTCAAAGCCCTGTCATTGCTGAACGATCGCCTTCTGCCAGTGACATCTTGCTCCAGAAATCTAGTTTTCTTTATAAAATTTGAATCTGACCACCGAGTGGGGAAATTGGTGGTCCTAGGGCTATTCAGTCTCTGATGAATTCTGAGAACATACGGCTGCAGATGTGGGTGAGTGAGCAACTCCGACGCCTGTGTGCATTTCCATATATCAATCAGAAAGCTAATGGAGCTGAATAAGATTAAATGAAAAGGGAAAAAAAGCATACACTTGGTCTAAGTTCTGGATTCTTGCGTAGCATGCTTTTTATAAGTCCTCGACTGAAGCAAGGGGAAAAACAGACAGGTAAGCAATTTTATTGCCGAGTGCAAACAAAAATGATAACCAAAATTATTAGAAATTTTCCTGCAATATGATGAGACTTCATAACATTTTGAAGAGTAAAATTTATTTAGAAAGTGGCATTAGTATACATATAGAGGATAGTAGACTCACAATGCACCAGAGTACATGGTCGGTAAAGGAGCCACTATAGACCTATTTATTTTGTTAATCAGAGCCTGCATATCCTGGTAAGATGGAAACAGAAGGTAGCCATTAGGGTTAACCAGACCCAAAAGAATGGATGACCGTTTGAAAGTGATTCTACATGATAAGCCATTTAACTTAACACTCTAATTTAAGATTGAGCGTAGTATTACTATAGATCCATCCTTGGAGATATTTTGCTTCTTCAACATTTGAACACAGATGCCAAACTTCATAGTATGTTAACGAACCTTAAGAAAATCTCAATTTAAGAAACAAATCTCAAATCAGTATCACTAGGGTGATTATGTTTTCCACCAAGAAATTTTCTCCCTGAATACAAAAAATGCTTTCCAGCAGAAGTTCCTAATCGGAATTATCAAATTATATCACCACAAGAACATTAAGTGAGAAAGAGGAGGGAAAAAGAACAACAAGCAAGGATAGACTTTAAACTGTTCAATTATAGAATCCTTCAAGACCAGTATTAGCACAAAAAGTTGTTCCATATTTCTAGGAATCAGTAACTAGATATAGTTACTAAGAAACTACTAGTTAACAGCAGACCAGAAACTTACAAAAGCCTTAAATGCTGGTTTATGAGAAGTCATTTCATACAAGCAGCATCCTGAAAGATCAAAGATGTACTATTACATTAGATATATGTAGACGAGGGAGAGAATAGCAATCAAACTAAGATATTTCTAAAATTTCAATTATTGCAAGGTACCTAAAGACCAAATGTCTGACTTAGAACCATAAGGTATATCCGCAAGTAGCTCAGGGCACATATAACTAGGTGTTCCCACAACCTGTTGAGCGAAAGCTATATTATTAAAATGAAGCAAAATGTGGAACCGTATAAAAAAGTACCATTGTGGATACTCACAGATGAGGTAAGGTCATCTGAAGTCAACATTTTAGCAAGACCAAAATCACCTACATAGGTTCACAATATGGATAGTCACTATGACAGAATGCTAAACACAGAGTAGTGGCACATGGTAAACAGAGTATATCATGAAAAGTAGGTGCAAAAGGAGGACTTCTCACCTAGACGTATGTCTTGATCTTTAGTCAAAAATATATTTGAGCACTGAAACAAAATTATAGTTTAGATTTGTATGTCCTAAATCACAAACATTAAGCTGACAATTTTTAAATAAGAAATAACACTGACCTTAACATCACGATGAAGAATATGATTGGCATGCAAGTAATCAAGTGCCAATAGGAGCTGAACTAGCCACTTGCAAAGTTTCTGTGTATAATTTATTAAACGGTAAATAGAACAAAGATTACATTTTATTGTAGATAGCTAAGTCCTTGCAAAATTGGCTGAAAGTTTTACTACCTCCTCAGAGAAATGCACGCCATTGGCTCTTTTTATAGCTTCTGCCCTGTATAATGAGCAATGTCAATGTGCAGAAGTAAGAAGACAGAGCAAAATAGAAATCATGCCTTAAGGAATTGCCATTTGCCAAACAATTTCAACATACCCACTTAAATAACAAAAATAACTTACATATCTCCTCCTTCACAGTATCCTATAATTATGCAAACATAGCAACCCTGCAAAATAAATAAGCAAAACGACATTCAGTGTAAAGTTCATTATTAATGAGAAGTAAGAAACAAATGAGAATGAGACAGAATAAAAAGAAAAAGAAAACATCTACTAACCCGTTCTACCCAAGAATCTTTGTATTCCACAATAAATGGATTCTTCACCTTAGAAATAAGTTCCATCTGCACATGAGAACCAAAAGGGGATTTTAACACCAGAGCTATTTCTTTGATCAATCAGGCATAATTTTGGAGTATAAAAGATGCCAATCTTTCCTTTCAAATTTGCTCCCAATCTTCAGAAGCCAAATGTGACATCAAACTTTTCTTCAGTGTTATAAGAAGACATAATTAGGAGTACAATAAAATAACTGACCTCCTGATGAGCAGATCTACGAGCCCTATCGGTCTGCCGAGCAAGGCGAATCTTCTTTAGGACATACCTGAAAGAAAAGAAGAATGTAAGAAATGGTTTTGATATAATGAACAGGAAAGAAACCACCTCATTCCACACATTCCCACAATGAAGATCAAATGTGCAAACAAATTTAATCACACACGAAAGAGAGCATGCACAACATCACAAGCATATACGTGAGCGTTAGAAATTTGAACCACGAAGAGAAAAACAGAGGTGCAAGTGAGCTCACTTCTTCTTTTCATGCTTATGCCTCACAAGAAGAGCAGAACCAAAAGACCCTTTCCCAATCTGCTCTAGAATTTCATACTGCTCCATTTTGAAGGTTTTGTCTTTTCAACTGTTACTTGAACAAGTAAATTTACCAGACAAAGTTAGTTCCAATTTTATTGCAAACAACAAAAAGAAAATAAGGATTTCACGGCGCTGAAACGTAGAACATGAGCTTATGGCTATCTACCGTAATAAATAAAATACAGCAGTGACAATAATGTACAGAAATACCGGAAAAGCAATATCAATACTTGAAAATTCGAGTAAAAAAAAACAATATCAAAACGTTTCTTTTTTGCCGTTTTATGAAGGCAAAATTAATCAAGGAGCTTTTAAACTTTAAAAATGGAAATGTTTCTCGCGGCATTAAGAACTAAATAACTGGCACGTGGGAAAAAGTCACTCTCCGCTACTCGCTTCTTCAGTTCATAAAAACTAAAATTAAGAAACATAAGAAGAGAAAACAGTTTCTTCACTCCAATATGCAATTGACGACGTAAATTGATTGAGAAACGACAAATCAAAGAAGAAAAACAAGAAACTGAAATTAAAAAGCGGTTACATCAAGTGGAAAAACGAAAGGCAGCTGAAAGAGACGAAGCGCGATTCTTAATTTCTTATCTAACACCTGTGAAGCAAAGGATCAAAGGAAATTCCTCATTCAGAACTAAAAAAACGGCATTAGTGTTTTGAATTCGATAGGATAAAATTCACTCCATTCTACTGCTTCATAACAACTAAAATTAAGAAACATTAGAAGAGAAAAAAAAAAACAGAGAGAAAGCAGTTTCTTCACTATATTATGCAATTGACGACGTAAATTGTTTGAGAAAGTAAAAATCAAAGAAGAAAACGAAATCAAAAAATAAGTTACCTGAAGTGGAACAGACAGAAAGGCAGCTGACAGAGACGAAACAAGATTCTTATCGAACGCCTATGAAGCAAAGCATCAAAGGAAATTCATCATTAAAAACTTGAAAAACTGCATTATTATTTTGAATTCGGCCGGATAAAACTAACTCTCCTCTCCTCTACTGCTTCATAACAACTAAATTAAGAAACATAAGAAGAGAAAAACAGAGAGAGCATTTTCTTCACTATATTATGCAATTGACGACGTAAATTGCTTGAGAAAAGGAAAATTCAAAGAAGAAGTAGTCACCTGAAGTTTAACACACAGAACGACAGCTGAAAGAGACGAAGCGGATTCTTCTCGAACTCCTGTGAAGCAAAGGATCAAAAGAAATTCCTCATTAAAAACTTAACAACACCGCATTAGTATTTGAAATTTGATAGGATAAGATACAAGTTTGAAGAAACGTAGAAGATTCTTACCTACTTTAAAGCAGCATTATTAGCGTTACTTATTTATTTAATACTAAATTTGGGAGAAAGAGAAAGAGAGACGGAGCGGAGCATTAAGCAAGGAACTATGGCGAAGGAGAAAACAAATAAAAAAGATTAGCGAAGAATTTAAAATTCAAAATCAACTGTTCCAGGAGAGAGAAAAAGATCAGATGGCTTTTTCTAGGAATGTTGTTTTTATACGTTTTTTGCAACAAAGGAACAAAGAAGTGCACGGGAGAGTGAGGTGGAGTGGGTTTAGATTCACTGCGACGAGATGCATGGTAAATTGTATACTGTAATAGTGGCTAGAGTGCGATGATGTTATCATCACAATCCAATCAAATTGGGCAATTTTGGGCGTATAAAGAAATTCACCCAAAAAATTTAATATATAAAGAGCATAAAATAAATTTTAGGAGAATACGATAAAATCTATAGTATAATAGAAAGAACGTCATGTGTTTTTAACGTTCTTTATTTTTTAATTTTTTTATAGAGAGAACGCCATGTGCTCTTAGCGTTTTTTATTTTTTAATATTTTTATAGGAAGAACGTCATGTACTTTTAGCGTTCTTCAATTTTTAATAATTTTTTAATCATCTTTTCAGTTAGTAAACTGACTTTTTTAGATAAAATAATTATTAAAAAATAGAGAACGTCAAGTGTATATGATATTCTTCCTATTATACTGTAGATTTTACCGTATTTTCTTAAAATTTATTTTATACCCTTATATGTTAAATTTTTTGAATAAATTTCCTTACTCACCAAATTTTGTGATCAAATTGTACTAAATTTTATTATAATCAAGGCAAACTACATAAATAGTTGGTATGTGTTAAAAACAGATTAAATTGATATTTAAATTTTAATATTGTTAATATATGCCATTTAATGATATTATTACAGTAATATCTGTTTTAGAATATAATTTTTACTATTTGATATTGATCGTTCAATCACTCTATCGATATTATTAATATTCAAATCTATAACTATTAAAAATAACAATCATTCTTTTAATCATTTGAACTAGAGAATTCGTATAATTCAAATAATAATTTAATATTGAACAAATCAGATACCAATCTAGATAATAAGCCTGTAGAATTTGACCGACAATTATTTAACAGAGGTAAACGACATCGTTTCTAAAAGTTGTGCGGATTGCGACGGTGAGTCGGTGAGTGGTCTTGCTGCCCCACTTCTACCTTACAAAGATTTCATTTGGACTCTTAAGATTTTCTACCTTTTATTTATTTATTTATCTATTTTCACAAACCCATGTTGTATTTTTTATATTATTTGCAGAAAAAAAATGAATATTAAAAGCGGATGAAATAATTAATGATATTTATTTATGAAAATTATTTGATACTTATGTTATTTTATATAATTATTAATATTCAATTGATTAATCTATTTTTTATAAAAAAATTACATAGATTTATTATGCATATAATCTTTTTAATTCAATTTATTTAATTTATAAGCATTTAATATACATGTATAAAACTTATATTACACATTTTGTGATTTTAATATAATATGTCTTATTTAATAGTTAATGTTTAGATTTTAGGTTTATAATTAAGTGCATTATTTAAAATAAATAAAATATATAATCAAAATTCTATGCATTCTGCATATTAATTATTTTATTTCATTTACTTTTTTAAAATATTTTTATACACATATTATTTAAAAAATAATTACATAATTATGTATATTTACTTTTTAAAATTTAAAATATAAAATTTTAACATTAAAACATGAAGCTTAAATTTTAACATTTAAATTTTATATCTTAAACGAGAATAAATTTCTAGCGAATCAATAAACTGAATCCCCGAGATTATATGTTATGCCACTAAGATATTTAAGTTAGTTTTATTATGCTTCTGGTTTCTGTATTCCTTGTTCAAAAATTAACGTCCAATTGATAGCATTATTCAAACGTAACTAAAGTACACTAAATTTTTAAATCAGCCGCATAGAGAGACTAAATTTCAAAAGCTCAGAGAGTACTATGATTGGGGCTATAATTAGACCTTTTTAAGTGATTAGATTCAATGGAAAACATGATTAAATGAAGTATATATTAAAAATATTTATTTAATATTTGAAATAAAATTTTCACCTTTCTTAATTTTTAAAAAAATAAATAATTTTGGGTGTAAAATTTTGAAGTTTAGTGTTTGATAATGAGTTTCCAACCTTATAAAATAGGTTGAAAGTGTATCTGGGGACAAATATATACGGTGTAAATTTTTAAAATTTTTTAACATTTTTATACTGTTTGATGATTAAAACAGATGACTCAGATTAATATTCAATTGTGTGATTTTTTTTAAAGTATAAAATTAGTCTAAGTTATTCGTTTTAATCATCTAACGATTCAAAAAATATATTTAGAGACCAATAAACGTATATACCACCGGATGATACCCTTGACAAAAAAAAAAACATTAAAAAAAACTTAAGATTTTAGCTGTCCACAACTTTGTTAATTAAATTTAAGATCCTATTAGCCCTTAGGACAGTGCCACCTTTTAAAGGAGCAACGTCACAGTCTTAGGTACATTACAAGTCATTTAACACTTAACAACATTATTTTATTCTCCATTAAATTATCTCTCTTACATCTTTTTCCTGGAAAATTTCAGTGATGTTATCTTGATAATGATTCCCAAACTCAATATGACAAAGTGGGTTGAAGAAACAGGATGAAAGGTCATGTCCATAAGCTGGATAGGGTTGTAATGTATGCATCACATGAACCATTAAGATTACAGCTAAACCAGACAGTTTAATAAGTCGAAATAGCCAGTGATCGTCGGTAAGAAACACGGACGGCTGCCGTATCGAGGAGGAAAAAGGGAATCTATATCCGGATGGAATATGTCATGATTTTCAAATGTTTCCCTGTAAATGAACTCCCTCCATAACCATGAGAAATAACTTCAACAGCAAGAGTAAAGCATTGCAAAACAAAATTTATTTGACCTTGAACATATAAGGGAAGTTTTAGGCTACAAAAGTGCAGCTTCATTTCCATTAGATTGGGACCTGAAACATACAGCAAGATCTCTAAACTAGAGAAGAATAAAGCCTCTCTAAGAAGGTGAGCTTATTGACAAATGCAACTAGTCTCATTATTGGTAAACTACACTGAATATGTGCCGATTACAAGTAACTTCCTTGACCTCATTTAGTTTGGGGTCGAACACATGCACAAAATGGTGACTTCTTTCTCTTATTGATGTTTCTTACCTAACTTCCTTGACCTCATTTAGTTTGGGGTCGAACACATGCACAAAATGGTGACTTCTTTCTCTTATTGATGTTTCTTACCCCACCATAAAGATAGTCCCGTAACGAAACAGTTTTCTTAAGATCGGTGATTGCGGTTCGTCCTCTACTTTCCTTTTTATCGTCAATCTTCAGTAAGAGAAACTGTATTTTCTGTATCTCCAACTGTAGTCGCCCAATTTTTTCAGACCCTTGTCGAGCTTGTTCGGATAGTCTCTGCCTCCCAACAGTCCCACTCTCATCAGATTCTAATGGAGATTTCCCATCAAGATGGGACCAGGAACCGTCTCCAGCATGCATTATCAATTTGCGATTAACATCAAATAGCTTTGTGATGGCTTCCTCAGCTTCTTCTAGCTGTTCTTTCACCGTACCGTATTCAATTCCTTTATCTTTTTTGCCCTTCTCGGTTATCTCTACCTTCCTCTTCAAATCCTGCACGGTTATTTGAAGATTGGCCAACTTTTGAGCATCAGAATCAA
This sequence comes from Abelmoschus esculentus, assembly GCA_035048815.1. Classification (NCBI taxonomy): domain Eukaryota; kingdom Viridiplantae; phylum Streptophyta; class Magnoliopsida; order Malvales; family Malvaceae; genus Abelmoschus; species Abelmoschus esculentus. Next base: position 9,047,378 of record JAUCBN010000007.1, on the reverse strand, counting down.
GTCTTTCTAAAATCTTCTTCTTATTTCCTTCTTGGTCTTGCTCGGTAAATCTCTTAGATTTCTCTTTGCCTACACTCAACTCCTTGACAGGAGATTTTGTAGAGGGATGATTTCCCTTGTGTGCCTTCACTTTACCAATCTGTTGGTACTCAGTTGGTCCAGTGACAATCTTCTGGGCCCTATCAGCATTCAAGTCGACATTACCATCACGGTCATTGTCTTCCCACAACTCAAGCATTTGATCATCAACCTCTGCAGGTTCTCTCCGGCTTAACCCACGGGATGAGCACTCAGATATCTGGTCAAGCATAATATCTTTGGTCATCATCCCATTGTCCTCTTCAGTGATCTCAGGCGATGCACTCTGCGTTTTGGCACTGTTACCAAGTCCCTGCGAAAGTTCCACCTTTTTATCATTCGCGTGTCTCTTTGCTCCAACACTTTCTTGACGTGAGCTGCTACCAAATCTCAACTCTTCAATCTGCCTCGTAGCAGTCTCTAGTTTGGAATTGAGATCTAAACTTTCCATCATTGCAAGTTTTTCCATTTCCAACACTGCTTTTTCAATAGCTTTAATTCTCAGGCCGATACTCTGCAAGTCAGAAAAACCATCTGGAACTGAGGCATTTTGAACTTCGTTTGTTTCTTGACAGTTATCGGTGTGCAAGTCAGTCCCCAGGTTGGCATCCTGGAAGACAAGATAACGCAGTCAAGTCAAAGAATCACAGCTGATAAACACCTAAGAGGAATCGTGCTCCAAACATTACTTCAATAAAAAAATACTAAACAGTTTTCTCATCAGAAACAAGAAGTTTTTAAAAAAGATATCATTTTAGCAAAAGCATACAGGTCAAACTCAAAGAATCGAGGACATAAATTTGCAGTTTAATTTTGAAAGTGAACTAGAAATTAAGAATTTAGAAGGATGGGAAGCGGCAATATCAATTGCTAGTGAATTAAACCAGCAGATGCTCATTCAGGTCACAAAGATACATGATTGAGTTAGAACTTGAGTTGTATGTTCAACCAAATTGTATGAAGACAAGTCATATTGTTTTGGTTTATTGAAGTTTAGATAGAAGACATGAAGTTGTAGAAAATGGAAGGATGTTACCTTTACCTCATTGCAAACTGTGTGAAGTTTAGGATTCAAACTAGTTTTACTCTCCAAAGACATCACGTTGTCCATGACAGAAACAACAGTTGCAACATATGCTGCCAACTGAGCTTTAAGTCCTCCATTCTCACATTCTAAATTTCTAATACATTTTCCCAACTCTTCTACTTCCATAGCTTTGGACTGATTTCTACTTTCAAGGACTTCACATTCCATACTGAGCTCACAAGCCTTCTCTTCAAGCAATGCTTCATGGACAGCAGAAATATGTAGCTCACCAAATAATGTAGTAGCCTGAGTCTCCCAAAGTTCAACCTCATTTCTTCCCTTTTGTAGTTCAACATGCAAATTCTCCTCCCCCTGTTTCCATTCTTCAAGTTCCTCGTGCAGTTTCGATAACTCAGCCTCAAGTTTCTGATTAGCCTGACAAATGCTTTCCATCTCCTTATTTTGGAGATCACATTTTGTATTGAGCTCACAAGCCTTCTCTTCAAGCAATGCTTCACGGAAACCAGAAATTTGTAGCTCACCAAACAATTCAGTAGCCTGAGTCTCCCAAAGTTCAACCTCATTTCTTTCCTTTTGTAGTTCCTCATGCAATTTTGATAATTCGGCCTCATATTTCTGATTAACCAGACGAATGCTTTCAATCTCCTTATTTTGAAGATCACAGTCTCCAGACAGTTTCAGAAACTGCTTCTTTTGATCTTCTCCTATCAGCTTGACTTCTTCATATTTACTCTTCAGACCCTCCACTACTTTATGCAGTTGTGCTCTCTCCCCTTGAGTTGCACTGAGCATCTGTTCGGCTCCCAAAAGCTCATTCGTCTTCAGGCATAATAGATCCTTTCCCTTCACAACTTCATCGTTTAACTGATTGCAAACAGATCTAACTGAAACTAGTTCATTCTCCAAGTTCTGCACTGAATCCTTGAGATGCGAGTTTTCCATTTGCATTTGTGCAAACTTGATCTCCATTACCCTCAGTTTCTCCTCAAGATCATCGTTGACACATTTGAGTTTATCCAAATTGGCACTGAGATGCTTTATTTCCACAAAATTATCAGCAATAATGTCCTTGAAAATAAGAGAGATGTTACTTTGAGATATTGCTTCAGTAAAGACAACATAGTTTTCTTCTTCTAGATTATGTTTCTCCTTGTCCAAGTCTGAAACTTCCTTCATCAAAGCCCTTTTCTCATCTAGCAACTTGTGATTATCTTCGACTGAACTTCGATATGCCCTTTGCAATTCTAATAGTTTCCCAGAAACACTGCCTATTTCAGTCTGCAAAATTTCTTCTCTTTGACCTCCCTCTATCACTTCTGATCTCAGTTCTTCATTCATTTCTGAAAGATTTTCAGCTCTGTTTTGCAGTTCTGAGAACTGCTCAGACTGAACCTTCAACTTGTGGTGCAGTGAATTATTCTCTATTGCAAGAACTTCTGCTTCTAGTTTTAGTTGCCTAAGAGTTCCAAAAACAACTGAATTCTCAATTATGAATTGTTGATTTTCATCCAGAGACTTTAGAAGTGAACTTTTCAGCTTTTGGAGCCTGCTGAATATGCAGTCAAGGACTGATTGATCATGTTTGATTGTATCATCATAATCACAGACAGCATCAATCTCAAGAGACTTCAACATCTGATAAAGCCCCATCCTCAGCACAGTAATTTGATCAACTAAGGACCTTATCTCTGTCTGTTTAATGGAATTTCTGAGCTCCAATTCTGAGATAAGTTCTTCCGATAATTTAGAGGCTTCCACGAGCTTCCTACACTCAAGTACCAAGGACAAATTCTTCCCTTCTAGATCTTGTGCACATTTCTGCAAGATGAAGGTTTCTACATGAGCATTCATGGCCTTGTCCAGTTCATCTTCGTATTCTTTCTTTATGCGTTGACTTTCCCCTTGTAGAAAATGGATCCGAGATTCCATAGAAGTAGCTCGGATTTCATTCAACTTCACAAAACTAGCATATTCTTGCTTTTCAGCATCTAGGGACCTTTTTAGTTCTTCTACTTCACAAAGCGTTGATTCTTTCTCTTTCTCCAGAACCACATGTTTTTCTTCTAATTGCAGATATCTTTTCTCCAAATCTTCCAGCCTTTTCTGACCGACATTCAACTCAGATATCAAGCATTCTCTCTGTGTTAGCAAACCCAACTTCTCATCACCAAGCAACAGGCATGAATTTTCTAAGCTCTTTAAGTTTCCCCTTAATCCTTCAAGTTCAGCATTTGAATCACAAAGGGAATTCTCCAGCTCCGAAAACTGCTCAGACTGAACCGTCAACTCCTGATGCAGTGAATTATTTTCTGTTGCAAGTTTCTCAGCCTCAAGTTTCAGTTGCTCAAGCAAACAAAAAAGAACCGAATTCTCAATTACGAATTGCTGATTTTCATCCAGAGCCTTTATAAGTGAATTCTGCATCTTTTGGAAACTGCCAAATATACAGTCAAGAGCTGATTGGTCTTCTCTGATGGTATCATCATAACCGTGGATAGCATCAATCTCAAGAGTCCTCGACATCTGATAAATTCCCATCCTCAATACAGCAATTTGATCAAATAAGGATTTTATCTCCATTTCTTTTTTGGAATTCCCAAGCTCCAATTCAGAGATGAGTTTTTCAGATAATGTGGAGGCTTCCAAGAGCTTCCTACACTCGAGCGATAGGGATAAATTCTTCTCTTCCAGATCTTGTGCGCATCTCTGCAAGACGAAGGATTCTACATGAGCATCCATGGCCTTGTCAAGTTCCCCTTGTAGAAAATGGATTTGGGACTCCATAGAAGTAACTTGGGTTTCATTCAACTTCACGAAACTTGCATGCTTTTGCATTTCAGCATCTAGTGACTTTTGTAGCTCTTGTACTTCATGAAGTGTTGATTCCCTCTCTTTCTCCAGACCAACATATTTTTCTTCTAATCCCTGGTACCGTTTCTCTAAATCTTTCAGCCTTTCCTGACTGCCATTTAACTCAGAAAGCAAACCTTCTGTCTGTGTTATCAAGTCAGACTTCTCAGTACCAAGCAGTAGGCATGATTTTTCTGCACTCTGTAACTTTGCCCTCAATCCTTGAAGTTCAGCATTTGCATCACAAAGGGAAGTCTCCAGTACCGAAACCTGCTCGAACTGGACCTTCAACTCCTTGTGCAGTAAATTTTTCTCTGTACCAATACTTTCTGCGTCAAGTTTCAGTTGCCCAAGCAAACCAATAAGAACTGAATTCTCGATTGTGAACTGCTGATTTTCATCCAGAGACTTTAGAAGTGAATTTTGCATCTTTTGGAGCCTGCCAAATATTAAGTCAAAAACTCTTTGGTCTTGTTTGATTGTCACATCATAATCATGAATAGCATCAATCTCAAGAATCTTCAAAATCTGATGGATCCCCATCCTCAGTATAGCAATTTGATCAGATAATGATTTTATCTCCATCTGTTTTTCTGAATTACCAAGCTCCAATTCAGAAATATTTTTTTGGGATTGTTTGGAGGCTTCAAAGAGCTTCATAAGGTCGATCAATAAGGACAAAATCTTCTCTTCCAGATCTTTTGCACATCTCTGCAAAACGAAGGTTTCTACATGAGCACTCATGGCCTTGTCCAATTGCTCCTCATATTCTTTCTTTCTGCATAGATTTTCCCCTTCTAGGAAATGGATTTGAGATTCCAGAGAAGTAACTTGGGCTTCATTCGACCTCACAGATCTAGCATGTTCTTGCTTCTCTGCATCTAGTGACTTCTGTAGCTCTTCTACTTCACAAAGCATCGATTCTCTTTCCTTATCCAACTTCGCATTTTTTTCTTCTAGTCCCTGATATCTTTTCTCCAAGTCTTCCAGCCTTTTCCGACTGACATTCAACTCAGAAATCAAACCTTCTCTCTGTGTTATCAGGCCAGACTTCTCATCACCAAGCAGCAGGCACGAAGTTTCCAAGCTCTTTAGCTTTGCTCTTGATACTTCAAGCTCGGAATTTGCTTTAAAAAGGGAAGTCTCCAGTTCTGAGAACTGCTCGGACTGAACCTTCAACTCCTGCAGAAGTGAATTCTTCTCTGTAGCAAGATTTTTCACCTCAAGTTTCAGTTCCCCAAGCAATCCAATAAGAACTGAATTTTCAATTATGAACTGCTGATTTTCATCCAGAGACTTTAAGTGTGAGTTTTGCAAGTTTTGAAGCTTGCCAAATATACACTCAAGAATTACTTGGTCTTGTTTGAGGTTATCACCATAACCATGTACATCAATCTCAAGTGTCCTCGACATCTGATAAAGCCCCGTCCTCATTATGGTAAATTGATTAAATAAGGATTTTATCTCCATCTCCCTTTTGGAATTTCCAAGCTCCAATTCGGAAATAAGTTTTTCATATAATTTGGCGGCTTCCAGGAGTTTCCTACATTCAAGCAATAGGGATAAATTCTTCTCTTGCAGATCTAGCGCACATTGCTTCAAGATGAAGGTTTCTACATGAGAAATTATGGACCTGTCCAGTTCCTCTTCATATTCTTTCTTTCGGCACACACTTTCCCCTTGCAGAAAATGAATCTGAGATTCCATAGCAGTAACTCGGGTTTCATTCAATTTCACAAAACTAGCATGTTTTTGTTTTTCAGCATCTAATGACTTTTGTAGCTCTTCTACTTCACGAACTGTTGATTCTCTCTCTTTCTCCAGTCCCACATATTTTTCTTCTAAGCCCTGATATAATTTTCCCAAGTCTTCCAGCCTTTTCTGACTGACATTCAACTCGGAAATCAAACTTTCTCTTTGTGCTATCAGACCAGTTTTCTCATCACTAAGCTGCTGGCACGAATTTTCTAAGTTCTTCAATTGTACCCTCAGTCCTCCAAGTTCAGCATTTGCATCAAAAAGGGAATTCTCCAGTACATTGTTCTTCTCTGAAAGCTTCTCCAGATTCCCAGTCGCAATCTGTAACTGAGAGGTCAGTTTGTCTTTCTCAGCAGCCAGAGTGGATTTCTCAATCAAAAGAGATTGACAGGATTCTTCCAATACTTTTATTCTCCCCTGAACACTTTCTAACTCCACATTCAAATCTGACAAGGAATTCTCCAAAAGGGCATTTTTCTCAATAAGTTTCTCCATGGCTTTCAACTTCTCTACAAGGGCCAGCTTTTCATCTCTGTCTCTGTTGCAGACATATTTTAGCTCGGTGTTCTCATCCTGTAGTTCCTTCACAATTGATGTAAAATTTTCTGCATTTAAGCCAACTGACTCCAGCTGCACTGTCATATCTTGATGTCTCTTGTTAAAGCCATTGAGTTCCTCTTGCAAGCAGTAGATTTCTTGCTGAAGGGCATTTCTTTGGTCCACTCTAAGTTCAACTTCCGCTTCAAGTTTTTCTATAGCCTCCCTTAAGCTTAAGATCTCATCTTGCAAATTCTTGATGGACATCACAGAACTTAAATTGAGTTCATTCAGACCCTTGTTCTCCTCCTTTACCCTCCGTAATTCATCCTCTAAACTTCGCTTACAAGTTTCAGAGACCTGTAAAAGTTTAGCCCTATTCTCAAGCTCCATGGCCAGAGACCTTAGTTCTTCCTGAGATTGAGAGTGCAAATGCTGCAGAGTTTGAAATGCTGTTTCAGCCTCCATGTACCTCAAGCTCTCCTCTTGTAGGGAATTCCAAAGTCTCCCCAACTCCTCCTGCTTCTCTATTAATTCTTGACTTTGATCCCCCGTTTTTTGCACCAATGACTCCAATTCAGTATGCAGACTCTGGTTGGTTCTCTCCAACTGGCTACACCTTTCTTCAGCACCTTTCAAGTTTGCAGCTCCATCATCTATCCTACTGCTGAGCCTTCGAGCCTCCTCCTGGGCACAAGCAAGTTCGTGTTCCAGGCTAGAAATTGTCTCTAAGCATTTTTGGTACCGAAGCTCAACTAGTTCCTTATCTTTGGTTAGCTCAAAAACTACTTGCTTTAAAGTTTCAAGTTCACCTTCAGCTTTCTCTGCTCGGTCAGTTATCCGTCTAGCATTTTCTTCAGCATTCAATATTTTTTCTTCCAGATTGCTTATTGTCTCCGAACACTTCTTGTAACGAGCAAGAACATCCTGCTTTTCAGCTTCTACTCTGGCTATCTCCTGCTTTAAGGTTTCAGCTTCAGTTTCAGCTTTACTAGCTCGCTCATTAAGTTCGCCAGCATCCTTTTGTACTTGAGAAATACTTCTTTCAAGATTATTTATTTTCTCCAAGCACTGCTGGTACTGAACAAGAGTTGCATCCTTTTCGGCCTCTAACTTGGTGAGGGCATCCTTCAAAGTCTGAACTTCAGCTTCAGCTTGACTTGCTCGTTCATTAAAGCCCCGAGAATCTTCTTGTGCACGAGAGACTTCTCTCTCTAGATCAGACAATCTCTCCAAACTCTGCTGGTACTTTAGTAGGCCAGCTTCTTTTTCCGCTTCTAATTTAGCAAGAGCATTCTTCAACGTAAAAACTTCCATCTCAACTTTAGTCACTCGCTCAGACTCGGATGGGAATTGAGCCCTATGATCAGATCCCACTTTGTTTCGGGGACTTTGTTCTTTCTCCCCTTTATCATGAAAGTTAAGGCCTTTTCTTGCCCTTCCTTCCATAAATTTCACGCGGTTTGTAGTTTCTTCAGAACCAAACAAATCGTGGAACTGTTTCAGACCCTTTTTGATCGTTATAGATTCGGATCCTTCTGTGAATGCTCCATTCCTTTTGATAACATGTGAAGAGAGTCCCAAAGCATCCTTCTGCAGCTCATCAGGCTCCAAAAACGCTGATGTTGGCGATGGCATCTCAGGTGTTCGGGGCTCAACCTCAGTAGCAGAACCTCCAGGTGAGTCATCCGCAAATGCACCAGGAACTTGATTTGGAAATACTTCTGCCATGGTTCGGTGAGCCTGACGAAGCACCCCAGTTGCATGATCATATCTTTCAGCCAGGGCACGGTATGCTCGATAAAACTCTTCAACCAATTTTGTTAACTCTGGCCGTTTCTTGTAAAACATCTCTGCTCGCCTAGCAAAGGAATCAGCATCTTCTTCAATGAGCTTGATCATTTGCTTGACTTTAGCATCCATATCTGTTCAAGAAGAAGATATTTTGATGGTCAAAATACAGGTATACAGAGAGGTTGAAATTTTTTAAAAAATCAATAGATCATGTAACTCGACAAGCTTCTAAACCATGGTTGTATGCTCGAATTAACTAATGTCAACTTTTATCACTCAACTTTAAACAGCTAATCATATCATTGCTTCTTATAACAATTAAATAGTTGCAACAATGGTGTACCTGTGAGATTCTCCTGGAGCCATTTCGAATTTTTTGGGCTTATATGGCTGTTCCACCACCATGAATACATGCCTTTAGAATCTTTGTGCTTCACTGTCGCCATGACTTCAGTCCTCGATGCCACCACTTCCCAATTCTGACCACGGATCACAACTCTTAATTCCGAAAATGAACTGATGGATCAGCGCATAACCCGGTTTTTAAGACTACAAACTAGCCATTTTCAATGTTAAAGAAACAATATGCAAGTCTACAGGTGTCCAAAGTCAGTCCCAGTGCTTAATTCCTGAACATAGCAAACAAAAACAACTCAGTTCTTTTATGATCATATAAGCAGGAACATAAGAAGATCAAATGGAATAAGAAACAGCATGAAAAATAACCCGATCAAGGGAATCGACGGTCGAAACAAAGCAACTGATAACCAGCAACCATTTCCCTCAAAATTGCCACAACATACCTGATCAAGAAAAAAAAAACATAATCAAAACAGGTGTTTGAAAGTTGAAACAGTAAGGTAGAATCCGATCAATCAAACATATAAATGATTTAAGAAAAATTACAGATTCACAGTAAACAAACACAGCATCTGAATCATAAACATAAGATTATTAACATTGAACATATTCATAAACAACTAAGTTACCAGAAGAAGAAAAAAAGATCACAAAATCAGAAGAGAAATAAAACGAAAAATTTGATAAGCAGAGCCATTAAAATTCAGTAAACAGGGAATGTAATATCGAATCAATTAAAAATACTTACATAAAAAGAAGAAGAAAAATCTGGGTTTTGATAATTATCAGCTAACAATGCATTTTGGTATTTCACCCCATTTGTGAATGATCTTCTTCTCCGCTGCAACTCTCTTTTACTTTGATTCTCTCTCTCTCTCTCAATCAGAGCTGTTTTTGGTTGCTTTTTCAGTGCTGGGTTTTGGTGTTATTTGGGGAACAATGTCAATGATGGAAAGAAAACAAAACCAGATGTGCAGAACACAACAAAATACCCATTAATAAACAGTACAACACCTAACAAAACAAAGAATTTAAGGGGTGTAGAAAGACTTAAAATCTTCTATTTTTTATGTATTTATTTCGTAGTAGTATTGGGTTTTTCAGTGAAGTTGTTTGGGAGAAGGGGGGGGAAAGAAAAAGAAAAAGAAAAAAAAAACAGAGATTTTGATGAAGGGGAATGGCCAAGTTGTCGCCTTTGGCATTCGCCGTAGGTTTCAAGAAATGTTGTTCTTCCTCGTGTCGTGTTTTTTACTCTGACTTCGGTAAGAAAGTCAGGCTAATAATTTATAATATATAATTATTTTATTAATTTAATAAATTTTAGAATAATAGTTATATATATTAATTATTTTTATCTCAGTCTCTTTTTATATGATTCAATCTCAATTATGAAGTAGAAAAAAGAAAGAGGAATCAATTATTATTTTTTTGGAAAAAAAAAAAGTAATAAGACAATGTCATGATGTTAGCCAGCCGAGTAGGGTTATCTTTATTCCTATTCAATCAAAACTTCCAAATTATATTTTCAAACATAATAATTAAAAAATTAATGGAAAACCTAAACAATATACTTTTTTAATTCAATCAACGTGGTCCATGGCATGCCATTTTAGACATCGTAATTGTAATTATAATTGTTAATGAAATTTATAACAATTAAATAATTATAAACGTTTATAACTTTAAATAAAAACCTTCTTTTCAACTAGTGATTTAAATAAAAATAAAAAATATTTATTTTAAAATATTTTGAACTTAAACACCTAAATATACAAAATGTGTTATGTTATTAACTATTTTAAAAGTATATAAATAAATTTTATGTGTAATTATTAATATAATTAAAAAAAAACAATAGGATCCCTCAAAATTATTAATGTGAGTGATAAAAGATATGAATTTGTGAGTTTTGGACTTAAAATGCGTGTCGTGTCTACGTCGATATCCGAAGTAGTTGAGAACAAATTGGCTTCGACTGAGGCCGAACCACATGTTCGAGGTTGTCCAAATCGACAAAGATAGATGGAACCATGGCATGACTTAGAAGTTCAGTTATTTGGATGAGGATAAATCATGTAGAGTATGAATTTAGTTAGTATATTCTAATTTTATAATTTCATTAGATTTTATCATGATTTAAAAAATTAATCTCGATTATGTTAAATAAATTTAATTTAAAATTTAAAATTAAATTGATTTATTTTATCTGAGTTTCGATATAAATTTAATTATAATGGTTTAAATTTGATACAAATATGAATCAAATTAAAATTGATCTAATTTTTAGATGAGTTAAAAATAATTCGTGTTTAATTTGCCTGAAGTGAAAGTAATCTTAATCAAAAATCAAACTAAACCGAGTATAACTTGAGTTTAATTTTCTCAAATATGTATATTTTATTCTCTTTTGTATTGTATTACTAGTTAACAACTGCATTTAGTAACAATTTAATGGTTTAATATCATCTTTTCTCCAATAAAAGATTAAATTTATATATTAACTTAAATCGAAAATGAAATAATCTAGTATTGACTCGGTCTAATACTTGAATAGACTCGAAATAATATAGATTCGAATTAAATTTAATTCAAACTCGATTCAACCAAAATTAAACCTAACCCAAAAATAATCTAAACATAATTTGAATGGCCTGATTACGACCTTTAATCTCGACTTAAACTATACTTAAACTGTACTTTTTAAATATAATAAGTTAAATTTTATTATTAGTCCAATGTAATAAGTATAATTTTGTCATTATAATCTATCATAATTTAATTATATAAATTTTATTAAAATTTTAAAATTCAAAAATATAAAAACTAAAATTGATCAATTTGATATATAATTAAAAAATCACAAGTTATAAATTGTATAGGAGCAAACCATTGAATTTGACAGATTGATTATTATAACAATATCATTTAATATATTTAATTGAATTAATTACACCAAATGTCCATAAACAATACCTCAAGTTGTAAATAAATATTTAGATTTCAATGATTGTAATTGAGTCATAAATATTAATATCATATTAATTAAATCCTGTTAAAGATGTTTATTTATGGTGAATATCCATATATTAGATGAAAATTTAATGAATTTTATTATTAAAATTTAATGCCCATTAAAATTAAAATTTTCATCTTAACCTATAAATATAATTATTAATATATAATTTATTAGTTTCATCTAAATCATATTTTATATGATTTATTTGAAAAATATATTTTTAAATCATTTTATTTAATCACAATAATAAAATTCGAACTTTAATTTAATGATATCTTTTTTTATCATACTTCCATTAATCTAACTTATTAAAACGATTTAATCCCCATTGAAAGAGTTGGTGTGTAATTCATAATCTTCAACTACTTACACACAATCATAGATGTACTGTTTTTTATTAAGTAAAAACAAAAGCCAGCCTGGAATATCATTGACTATGTACAAAATTATATAAATAATACGATAAATATCATTAAATTGATTTTTTATAAATTATGACGTGATATGTTGTTGTTACGATTTAAAAATAAAAATAGTTAAAAAATTATATTGGTTTAATTAATAATATAGGTTCAAATTATAAACAATTCAGTATTACTTTAATATGTCTTGAATTTGAATTTTTATGAATTGTTTAAATAAAAATATGTATATTATTTTATTTTATATAAATTTAAATTTTGATATTTTATTTATATTTTTATTTAAAAATATTTTAACTTTTACTTCAAAAATTACACCGTTGAAAATTTTTATCAACGATTTGAATATTGCGTTGTGGGCAATTAATTTAATTGTTTGAAATTTTTTTAAAATGATTTTAACGTTTATCAACGGGATATTATTAATATTTGAAATCGTAATTTTTAAAAATAATAACCGTTCTTTTAACCACTAATATTAAATAGATCGTACAATTAAATAATAAGTTTATACTATATCTTAGTATTCCACATATATAGTAAAGAAAATTTTAGCTACCTACAGAAATCAAGACTCACATAATGATGCACCCATCAATCTAGGTGTGTATATGTTGGGTTTAGGGATAAATATTGATTCGATCCGATTAGATTTTAATTTTTTTTAAAAAATTGAATTTAGGTTAAATTCTTTTTGGATTATATCATGTCGAGTTCAAATTTAAGATAAAAATCGATATAACCCAAAATAATAATCTAATATTTTATTTTTAAAAATATTTATAATAATACTCTTTGTATATATATTTTATAATTAAATCTTTAAAATTATTTTTTAAATAGATTCTTAACATTGAATTTTTTAATAGGTCAAGTTGCGTTAAGTTTAGGTATATAAATTTTGTGTTATTCTTTTAAAAGATTAGGTTCGGTTTAAAATAATTTTAAAATTATAAATTTAAATCTAAACCTCTGTTTTCTGATTAAATTAATTACTTTTAAAAAATTATTTACATTAAAGTTAATTGATGTATTCCCTCATACTTTAATTTTGATCCGTTTCATGCAAAGGGTAAAACTCAGAACTCCGACCTTTGAATTATATATATATTTTTTTCTGGTACTTACGTTTTTCATATATCATTTTTTAAAATTTATCTAAAATATTAATAATTAAGACATACAACATGCTTGTGTTGCTCTTGGTTAGTATTATTTTTTAAATATAATAAATTTTTGGAGATAAATTTTAGATATGATGATAATTTTAGTAACAAGGAACAAGTGCACATGCCTAAACCCAGCCCCACGACATCAAAGGATCCTAGAAGCTTGTCTTGCCTATGATTTGCTATGATGTAATGTTAGATAAAGTTTAAGCAAATTGGTCCACTTAGTACTAAACTTTTCCAAACAACTCAGAAAATTATGCAGCTTGAGTTTAACGTAAACTATTCTAGTTATAAGTTAAAGTTTGGGTTATGTTTTGCAGCTTTGCATGGGCTTTTTGGGACGTAATTAATTATAATTAATTGCTTTTATAATATATAATTTATATTAGTTTATTAATAAAGTAAATAAATAAACATCATTTATCATTACAAAACATATTGACACGAGTTTGGTAATAAATATAAGCTAATGCATACATGTTAGGGAAAGATGGTTAAAAGATGAGTTCTGCTGCTATGTGTAAGTTTGTCTGGTTTATGTTCGCTCTAAATTTTTTAAAATTTATAAGTTTAATTTTATTTTTTAAAATTTTATTTTAATTTTATGATTTTTGTTCATCGTATAAAATATTTTAATTTATGCTGCCCTAAAAAATTATCTTTATTCCTTAGGCCTCACAATGGGGGATATCCCTATTCATTTATAAGCCCTGTTCGTCATCTTTGATTTTGGGCCCCTATACTATGTCGAAATTTGGACTTAGGTCCTATATTGTAGTTGGACATAATTTTGTCCCTTACTTTTATAATTTTATTAATTAGTATAGGGATCAAAATAAGAATTTTATTAATTAGTATAGGAACACAAAATTTTTAATTAAACCTCTTTTATAATTTTTAAAAGTTGTTATTAAACATCTAAAAATATTAACATTTTAATTAAACTTCAAATATCAAAAAAATTAAACCCTTTACAACTTTTAATTTAAAAGTTTATTTTTTTTATTTTAAATTAACCTTTAAACTTTATTACTAAACTCTGCCACTCTATAAAATCCTTTTAGAATTTTGTGTCGTTGGGAACAACATATTACATGCTTCTGGTTCAGTCCACAGAATTTTATGTCAACAAAATTGGTTGTACTTGAAAAAGTATTCTAAGTTTTGTGGCCTGTGGAACTCTTAAGAAAGATAGTAAAAATCATTATTTTAGTGAATAAAATAAAGGTTAAACTCTTCGGATGATTATCGAATTATTTAGATATATTTATTTTAATTATTAAAATAAATAATTTATTAAACAGATTATTAATTTTATCAAATAATTTTAATTTAATTATTATTGTTAAAAGATTAACAGAAATGACGGATGAGTGACATGATAGTTAATAAAAAAATATAAAATTAAATATTTAATTATTAATTTATTGGTTTAGCATTTTAACTTTATACAATTAATCATGAGCTTGGATTTTATTATTTATTATTTATTTTTATAATTTTCATCAATAAAATGAACTTTTAAGAAAATAAGTTATCAATCTTTTATTTTTTTTAATGATAATGATCAAAAGAATATTATTTTAATTAATTTAATTAAAAAATTATCTAATTCAATAATTAAAATAAATATACTTAAATAATTTGATGGTCACCTGAATAATTTACCTTAAAATAAATAAAATCCAAAGAAAAGTAAGAGCAATTTGAATTGTTTAATATTTCATGGGGGCATAATGGTAAATCACGTATTTTATTTATTTGCTTCAAAGGACACTACAAAGGACAACGGAACCGTATGCGTTTACTAATTAATTAATTTCCATTCTTTAGAAAATCCTTAATTAATTAATTAATTAATTAATTTCAATATTATATTTATATACTATACTAATATTCCTTCTTTGAAATTGTCCAAAGAAAAGGGATTTTTTTAATTGGGAAATGGAAATGAAATCCAAGTGTGAGGACGAAGTTTAAAAAGATTAAAAACAATTCCTAATTCTCTTGATTCGGAAATATGCTACTGGTATTGCGATCTCCACCGAAGAATAAAAATTTTAAATATTACATAATTATTTTTAATATTTAATTTAGAATTTTGATCGAGATATTTAATTTATAGGATTAGAATTTAATGGTTTTAAATTTAAAGTTTCAGTGTTAAAATTTTAGATTTTAGTTTTTAAAGATTATATACGTAAATTTATGAACACTTCAGTTAAAATAAAATCAACATAAAATTTATTAAAATGGTAAGAATTTATGTAAAATTTCACGAAAATTTTGATAGAATTAAAATTTTTACTAATCAAGTAAAAAATTATATATTTATAAAATTTTATATAACCGAACAAATACTTATATTATAATTTAAATTCTTATAAATTAAATAAAATATATATATTACACAAATTTTTTATCAATTAAATAAAAAACCGTCACATTTTAACTATTGAGTAAGAACCTTACCTTAGAAGTTAGAACTACCGAACAACCATTCTTCCCTAGTTTTCAGTTTTAATTATCATTATAATTGATTTCCTAATAATGACAGAATCTGAATCTAGGAATCCAAGTGGCACTAGTATTTAATTTTCTATTAAGCAAGGGTCATTTTCCATGTTTATGATAACAAAGCCAGATTTGTTACCTTTTTGTTTTTAACACAACCAGATTTGTTGCCTTTTCTGCTGCATAAAGGGACTAATTTCATCATCTTCTTTTCAAAAGATGGAGGTTGTAATAATTTTATGCAACAAAATCAGTATTTGGGATATACTGCTATGCCTGCACATGGATTTTACCAAAAGAACCCGGATTTTGGTCACCGGAGATTCAAATTCTCTGTAAAAATGGAAACTTTATTAAGTTCAGATTCTTTTTTTAAGTTAAAAAAAGTAGAAAATTTGGGGTTTTCCATCCACAGAAGATCTTCGAGTTCCGGTAAATCGGTTGTTTAACCTATTTTTTCAATCCCTTGTTTTCTGAAACAGTCTTTTGAGACTCTTGAAAACCATTTCAAGCCACAATAAAAAAACCAAGCTCTCCCTTTCAATTCCTTTTCTTTTATTATAAAATATGTATACCCCCCACTCTTTAAAAAAAGATAAGATCTTTCCCAGATAATCATCCATTGTTCTTGTTTTCTGGGTTTTCTTCATTTGTTTCTTTTACAAAGAATGGCAACGGGTACTGGTGAAGGAGGTGAAGGTGTAGCCAAAACAGAGACATCGACTGTAATGGAAAAGGCCTTGGGGTCCATAGGAAGCTTTAGCAACAATAAGGAGATGTTTCTGAGAGCAGATAAGATAGATTTCAAGAGCTGGGATTTGCAACTGGAAAAGCACTTGTGCAGGGCTTGGTCCAGGGAAACCGATGGTCCAACCGTGACAAAGAAGGAAGAGTGGGAAATTGATTTGGCTAAGCTTGATATAAGGCATGTTATAGCTCACGGGACTTATGGGACCGTGTACCGTGGGGGCTATGATAGCCAAGATGTTGCAGGTATCACCATCCGTACCCTTTAATTTTGATCAGACACTAGTATAAGTGTTTGTACTGTGTAGGTGTATATGCTGATATAAAGATGTCATGTTCAATCTAGGATTTGTTGAAGTTTGTTCATGTAGGTGGGATTTTGAATTCCAGCAGATGTGCCTGTGGAACATGAAATTGATAATGTAATAAGAAATTTGTTTCTTTAGGTTCAGCTATCTAAAGAATACATTGTGTACTAAGGGGTTTATACCTTGAAACTTGAGGTGTGTCGGATGTCTGAATGAAGTTTCATGGACTTTCTCAGTTTCTGTTTGCAAGTAAAAGGAACATGTGCAGAAACAGTAGTCTCTACATTACCTTCTGTCTATATTCCATCCATATTCGACCGTGAAACATCTAATTCTTCGCTTCAGTAGTAAAAAACATTATGCTCCACGTTGATGAAATCCTAACTGCAAGAACTTGTATACATTTCAGTGAAGGTACTGGATTGGGGGGAGGATGGGATTGCCACAGTTGCTGAAGCTGCTGCTCTTCGGGCCTCATTCCGGCAAGAGGTAGCTGTTTGGCATAAGCTTGACCACCCAAATGTTACAAAGGTAAAACCAATTTATATTTTAGTCAGGTTAAGCATATGATTTGCATTATGGTAATGACTGCACCAACAAACTCCTCAAAGACTTGGGAGTGAAGTATGCGGTGATGCCTCTGCTTTATGTTGTTTTTATTTTTTCTGATCTTCTTCTACTGTTATGAGTGTTATGACTACCATGGGAATGATTCTTTAAATATTTTGATTTCCAATGATCAAATCATGAATAAGAAACCTCTTGTAGTTTATTGGAGCTTCAATGGGAACTTCCAACCTTAAGATCCCGAGAAAAGATGGAATAATTGAGAACAATAATTCCCTTCCCTCAAGAGCATGTTGTGTTGTTGTTGAGTACCTTCCAGGTGGGACATTAAAGAAGTTTTTGATCAGAAACAGGAAGAAGAAACTTGCCTTTAAAGTTGTGATTCAAATTGCTTTGGACCTCTCTAGAGGGTGAGTAATTTTACAGGAATATTAGGATTTCGAGCATTTACTCCGGAAAAATAATGGATTCTCTTTGTTCACCTTTTGCAGTTTGAGCTATCTTCACTCCAAGAAGATTGTACACCGTGATGTCAAGACTGAAAATATGTTGCTAGATTCTCATAGAACTTTGAAAATCGCTGATTTTGGTGTTGCTCGAGTTGAAGCTCAGAACCCAAGAGACATGACTGGGGAAACAGGCACTCTTGGTTACATGGCCCCAGAGGTATCCACTCCTTGAAGGTCCATTGATTGTATAATTTGTATCTCTGAATATGATCATAACATGCTAAGTTTTACTCTCAACTGCAATAACAGTTGGATCACCTAAAGCCTCAAGTTCCCTTCTTTACCGATTCCCTTTTCTATATAATACGAGAATCTAATACGATACTCGTGTGTAGGTCCTTGATGGAAAGCCTTACAATAGGAAATGTGATGTCTACAGTTTTGGTATATGCCTATGGGAAATATACTGCTGTGACATGCCTTATGCTGATCTTAGTTTCGCTGAAGTTTCGTCTGCAGTAGTATGCCAGGTATGAGTTAACTCGAATTACTGATCTTTGGGAATGTCCTCTACATAGTTTATGATATATCCAAATCTGAATTCTAGCATAACCGATAGAGGCAATGAGGCATGCTGATTAGCCTTAACTAGTTAGCTGGATTCATTTTGTACGTTTACTAACGATCGGAGTTGATTATACGTCGATGTCTTTCGATATGTCTGTGGCCAAAAATGAATGTTTGCACTTGACTCCGTACTCTTAGAACCTGGTTCTGATACCTTTGGTTCTAGTGTCTGACGAAATCGGAGATTGTTATTTGCAGAATTTACGACCAGATATCCCCAGATGTTGCCCTAGTTCATTGGCGAGCATCATGAGAAAATGTTGGGATTCACATCCCGAAAGACGTCCGGACATGGATGAGGTGGTGAGATTGCTAGAAGCAGTGGATACCAGCAAGGGAGGTGGCATGATACCGGAAGACCAAGCTCCTGGATGTTTATGTTTTACCGCCCGTGGTCCATGATTGATGATACTTTTAGATCATTCATTTGATCATGTTGGTACATAATTTTAGTTGATTGAGAATGTGAAGTACTTCATTCTTAGATTCTGGCAAGTCTTTCTATAGTTATCGGATTCGAATTTCAATACCGTAAATAAATAAAATATATATACGAAAGATCGTATCGAACACTTGATTCAGGGGTCAACTCATTGCATGTTTCACATAAAAGTAATTACTAAATGATATTATTTAAGTCTTAATGAACTTACAAAATTAGTTTAAACTATTAAAATATAATTAACTAATTTTTATATAAAAATGTATTTATGCGTTTGTTTCGATTTTATACTATATTCTAACTTGTAGAGTCACTAAATTATTAGAGACGAAATTATTAAAAATAATAATTATAAATTTTGAGTATAAATGATTTTAAAAATGTTCAAACTGAAATGGTAAATATTGTAATAATAGAAAATTAGAGGGACCAATGGGAGAAAATGTTAGTGCTCCATAAGTAGGTTTGAATTGCGATAGCCAGTGAAAGCTTTCAACACTCCCGTTTTAATAAAACAAAGCAAATGGAGGCTTTCAACATCCCGGCGACGCCTTCATTGATGAATGAGTTCCTCCGTCAGACTGGAGGTGCAGCCGTTATCGACGGCGGACTGGCGACGGAGCTGGAACGCCACGGTGCTGACCTCAACGATCCTCTCTGGAGTGCCAAATGTCTCCTCACTTCTCCTCATCTCATTCGCTCCGTAAATCTCTCTCTCTCTCCATTTTAAAAAATACTTTTTGAACCTTGATTTTGTTTATTTTCAGCATATAGTACATACAATTCAATGTGGTTTATAATAGGAAGTTAGGAACTGGTTTTGCGTGAATGCTAGTAAGTTTTCATTTTTGATGGAAGGACCAAGGAGAATGGACTAACAGTGGAAAAAGAATGGTTGGTGTAGGTCTCTTTTTGGAATTTGGTTTAGGCTCTGATTGTTATAATTATTTTCACATGGAACTTGATTAAGCTCTTATTATAAAAACAATAAAAAGAACAAAATTTGTTATGATTTGGTTTGGATGCAGTATTGTATGTATACATATATATATTGAGAGAGAGAGAGAGAGAGAGAGAGAGAGAGAGAACACTGGACCACTGTGTGGAGGTGGTCCAGTTTTGATCTGGTGAGGTAGGTCAGTGGCATTTAATGGTTACTGGTCACGAGTCAGTTTTAAATATAAATTTTACTGATACAAAGAGGCAACTGTTATTATGAGCAAGTACTTGAGTTTGGGCTGCCATTGCTTAATTTAATGTTGTGATGAAAGAATTGACCTTTTTTTAGTTTGTAGAGGACTCCATGTCTGCACTTGCTCTTGCTGTATCTCCGAAATCTTAAAAGGGAAAACAATAAACAAGACACTGGGGTTCGGATTTTTTCAAAGCTTAGTTATCTTATAGGCTTCTTAGCCCATATCAAAAAGGTTCAATATCCAAAGTGACTGCTAGTTGCCTTTTCAAATAAGATAGACCTAGGTTCATTTTACTTAACGCAATTTCAGTATAATTATGCTATCCAAGTATGCAAGGTACAAGTAAACAAGATTAACACCATAATGTATTGATGGTTAAAAGTTGAGGTGGTGGACAACTACAAGGAAGCCATATGATTGCTTCTCTGTTTTGCACTTGTTAAGTTGATTGATTCGTCTGGCCAGATAATGTTATCCTTAATTTTTGTGACTATTGATGTCACGCAACACCATTTGGTTGAAAACTTTTCCAAGTTAGTTTTTCGTTATGATGAACCCGTTAAAAGTGTAGTGATTTTAAATCTACTGCAAGTGATGTTTAGAGTGCTTCTTTAGATAATTTACCAAACGATTTTGAGCAGGTACACGTGGACTACCTTGAAGCTGGTGCGGATATTATTATCACAGCATCCTATCAGGTATCAGATGTAACATTTCTTTCTCTCTCTAATTTGCCGACTGATTCAAATTTATGCATCTTTTACAGGCCACGATTCAGGGGTTCAAAGCAAAAGGCTTTTCCAGAGAACAAAGTGAATTATTGCTTAAAAGAAGTGTGGAAATTGCCATCGAGGCAAGGCAAATGTATTATGAAAGATGTAATAAAAGTTCTAGTGATGGAATTGGAGATGGTAAAGTACTAAAAAAGCGTCCAATCTTAGTCGCAGCATCTGTAGGCAGCTATGGGGCTTATTTGGCTGATGGTTCTGAGTACAGGTGTGTCGATCATTAATCATCCATGTAAATGTTATTAAGTAATGTTTAATCCAAATCCAGTCTTGCTTTGGGGCTATCTGCTACAGTCAGTTATCTTTTTGTGTAAATAAAAATCATTAAATTTAGCACATAATTACATGTCTCCCTTTTTGTTGTTATATTCTCTATACTAGCGGGCACTATGGTGATGCAGTTACGGTAAAAGCTTTGAAAGAATTTCATCGCAGAAGGGTTCAGGTCCTGGCAGCAGCAGGCCCTGACTTAATAGCATTTGAAACAGTTCCAAACAAGATAGAAGCTCAGGTATTGCTGGATATTTGATTCTGAATGAAACCTTTTTCCTTGAGGTAAAAGTAAGAAGGGTGTGAGGAACAAAACCAGCATACTAAATTTCATGTTTTGCATGACCTAAATGTTTCCTGAATTGGCTAGTAAGATGTTATTGATGCAGTGCTCCATGTCTACTTTGTTTCTTCTTAATATTGAGATTTTGGAGGTTCTTCATACAGGCTTATGCTGAACTCTTAGAGGAAGAACACTTAAAGATTCCTGCATGGTTTACTTTCAACTCAAAAGATGGTGTCAATGTAGTTAGCGGTGATTCTTTGCTTCAGTGTGTCTCAATTGCCGAATCCTGCAAACAAGTTGTTGCTGTTGGAATCAACTGCACGCCTCCTAGATTTATTCATGAACTGATTTTAGCAATTAAGAAGGTTTTGGTTTTACCAATCTGTTATTTTGTTAATAACCGTTATAGATTAAATGTTACTCTTTTCTCGCCTTTTCTTTTAGTTTTTTCTTCTTCCTTTTTTATGTTTGAGGAATTTGTTCCTGTAACGTTATCGTCTAGAAATTTTGATTGACTAGACAAACTTATTTGGTTAATAATTTGTGCAGGTCACTACCAAACCAATTATTATATATCCCAATAGTGGTGAGAGGTATGATGCTGTTCGGAAGAAATGGGTGGTAAGTTTGTGTTCTTTTTTCTCTATATACGATGCATGAAACATCCCCTATATTAAAAAGTCTGAAATCTGTAGGATCACCTTATTTGAACCACAAGGTCTCGTCCATACTGACTAGAATTTTTTTAGTTTTTTTCTCAACAGGATATCAAGAAACACGTCTTGATTACTATTTCTGAACTTAGCAATATGAAACGAAGTGCTACCACTTTAAACTACCTCTGCTAATATTCTATTTTCATTTGGCTTTAAAGAAAATAAAGGAAGGACCCCAAGTATAAAGGAAATTGCAAAATAATTGGAAAAGAAAAGAAGCTGAAGTATATTTATTTTTCGGTGCTTTTGTTCCCGTGTTAAAGCGGAGCCTCAATGGTCTGTATCATTCTTTTTGTGACAGCAAAATACAGGAGTCAAGGATGAAGATTTCATCTCTTACGTAAGCAAGTGGTGCGAGGTTGGGGCTTCGCTTGTAGGAGGTTGTTGTAGAACTACTCCAAATACTATCAAAGCCATATACAAGACACTTTCCCACAGATCTCCTGCTGCACCTAAGCAGAAATCAGCAACTTGATTATATATGTAACCGGGATGCCGATGTGCCATTTTAAGTTTCAAACTTCTTTCCCACTTTTTAGTCCGAAATGATGCATCCCACAAGCTTTGCCTAACACATTCAGTAGTTACTTGCTGTTGTAGCAGCCAGTATTTTCACTTCGTATGGAGCATGCATCTTTTATCAGTTTTCCGGAATTAGAATTTATGAGGAATTCGACCTCTCTTGTTTCTTGAGTTCTTATTTGGTTCTAACTGTAGTTTGTCCAAGGTTAAATACTCATACGAATTGGCCTGACCTTCGGAATGTGTTTAGTATGTGTGTTATAAAGTACTCATACCTATTTATCTTAGAATTTCATTACTATGAATCTGATTTTCATATCTGGTATGCTAGAAAGTGCTCTTTTTCTTGAGAATACAAGTGAAACCTGCGGAAAGCAAAGGTCTTAACATCCATTGCACTGAAATTTATGGCCAGAATCAATGCAGAGAAAAGGTAAAGTAGTCAATTTCTCTTTAAATTTACCCTTTTGTAACCAGCTATGGATTTTAGTGCCTTTTGTGAACCCACTTGGGAATTCTTTTCACAAAAATGGATCTGATTTCTTTAGAGTTGTTTAGCTGTTAGATCTTGAAGAAAGAAGAACATGGTGTTGCATTATCACAGTGTTGAGTTGATGTCGACTGCTACAAATGAACTGAATTATTCATGTGGGGAAACCCACACACATGGAAAAAGTATAGAGATAGAATCGAGTTATATAGCATAAAACTCTCGAAATTCTATACGATTTTTAGATCGTTGGATGACTGAAACGGACGATTTAAATTAACTTACTCTTTTATTTTTTTTAAGTGATAATATTCACTTAACCGACTGTTAATCTAAATTATCTATTTCAATCATCCAACAATTCAAAATACATCTAAAACTTGCATATATATATATATAGTTTTCCTCAAGTTTTGGACATTCTACAAAGCCACTGGTTTCTTTTGCTGGATGCTTATAATGGCATGTGCATTTGGCTGAAGCTGGAAACAACCTCTTTAATGGAAAATCACAACTCACAAGTCACAGCTAGAGAGGTTAATGGGCGATGGTCTTTGGTTGAATTGAGTCAAGTCAATATACACTTATTTAATGGTTTAAAATTAATATTATATATATAAATTAGGATTTACTTACACCATATAAAACTTTATTTTTACAATTTTTTTGAATCATTGTTATTTTCTTTTTAACATTTGCACTACTACAGAATTTTCCCTGGAAAAAACTAAATAAACAACAGAAAATCCCACCACACTAGAAAGAGGAAATCATTAAAGCAGATGTACCACAATGGTAAATGTAGATGCTAACACTTGAATTAATTTTCAGATGACAGATCTGATACTTAATAAGATGTACCAAATAAAAATCTCATCTTTAATAAATCATTACCCCTTGAAAATGTAGATGGAACATTTATAAGTAGGTCCCATTGGTCTTCAAAGTTTCCCAACCGTTGCTTCCATCTTCCATCCACTGTACTAAAGCTTCCAGAGTTGCATTTCTCCTATTTATGACCCTATGTTTCTCTGTCCAACTACCTTGCTTACCAGTATTTCTCTCTTCGGACACTTTGAAAATTTATTACCCACAAAGTTTGTTCTTTCTTCATGTTTTCCCTTTATTTATTTATTATTATTGATCAAAATTTTACCTTGATTTGTCCAATTAATGTTTGGTATTCGTATATTTAATGGTACACCGTACAAGTACAACATGATATATGTTCAAGAACCCAAAAAAATAATAATTTTTTAAGGGCTAATACTATTTTGACCACTCAATTATACCCTATCTAACAATTTGATCATTTAAGATTTTTTAATATTAATTTGGTCACTCTACCATACCCTATTATAAAAACATTATGGGCGTATTTAAACTTTTACTATCAATTTGATCATTTAATTTTTTGTTATTATTTTTAAATGACACGTTTCATATATTTATTGTTTATTTTATCACATTATTATTTTATAATGAAAATAAGAGACGTGGATGACATAAAAGAAAATAAATTAGCGATAGTTATTCTTAAATTCAAATCTTAAGTAAAGATTAAACAAATTTCTATTGAAAACTTAATCGAGATTTATATTTATGAATAAGTTTATATTCACTTTTTTTTAGAGAAAGATGCTCAAAAAGCCTTTGGACCGTCATTCGGATAACTTCCCTGAGTTACTGTTGTGTTTGGATTAGCATTAACATTATAGTTTTCTCCGAAAGAAGATGATTAAGGTTTCCTAAGACACAATCAAAAGAAAGTCATGCATAAACGGGTCCCACATTGATATAGCCTTTGTGCCTAATGAACCCATCAAATTGAAAGGTAATTGGCCCCTACGACTACGATATACGTGGCTCTGTCATTAAAATATTCGATTTTTTTTAACGATTATTCCTTTTTTGTTCACTAGTTTTATTTTTATTTTCTCAATCTAGTCCTTTAATTTTCGTGATTCTCTACACATCAACTGAAATAAATCAAACAACGACTTGACAGAAAATATATCATGATAAACTAAATATGATTACGAAATTAAACAACACAAATATATTAAAAAATATATTGAGTCATGATAAATTAAAATTTATTTTATAATTTATAAAACTTCAATGGTTAAAACTATTTTTTTTTGTTTTAATGACATATTCGTATTCTTTTCCCTGAGTAAATGGTTAAGACTAAGAGCTTTGGAAAATGGAAAAATAAGGACTTCTCTTAGTGAACCGGACACAATTTCCGACATGCAGCATGTGTCACACGAAATCCTAGGATTCATCTGGCTAGTTAAAACAAAGTTTAAGACACCCTTGTAATTGCCTAATAAGATCTTACTTGCAAAGTAAACAAAGTTATATATTTGTTAATTTGATCTCTATAACCACTAGTTTTTCTCATTAGTAATGTCACTTTATTGAAAGGGTTAAATGTTTAATTTATTTCAAAAAATTATAAATTAATTAATATATAAATATAAATAATTAAATTTACTAATAAAAACACAAAACTAATTTAACAAATTTAATTATTTATAATTAAAATTATATAATAAAATAATTATATCTACTAACAGACGATATTAAGATTATAATGATTATATTTTATTAGTTTATTATTTATTCAGTAGTAAATTAATTGTGTTCGTGAAGTCATTATGTTTATCGATTATCAGGTTGAAAGACAATAACATAAAATATAACTAGTGATCGAAGAATATATTAAAAAATAAAATTTTAAATTAAAATAAAATCAAATTGATAAAATTAATAAATTAAAAATAATACCGTTTAATAAACATAATAAGCGTTTCTAGCCAAGTATAAGGCTTAACATATTGAAGACCCAACCTTTCTTTTGCCACAATAGTTCCCCTATTACAAAAAATTATTAGATGACCTTGTTCATCACTTTATTTATATTCTCAATTAATCAGAACTGTTGATCTTAAGTTTTTTAAAGTGAATCATTACCTCTTTCCTATATGGATTTAGTGGGTGAGTAGTTATTAGATAATTATTTTAAAATCAACGGTCCCAATTACTTGGACCATAAATAACGTGATGAATATGGTTCACCTAATAATCTCTCCACTGTTAAAACCCCCTATGCACCTATGTAATCAATGGACTATGTCTGAAGCTCCAAAAACCCACGCTTCCAAGAACCCAGTTTGGGAGGAATTAGGGTCATAATGGAACCCTTTAGATATTTCTATATATGTATATTTTAAGCTTTAGGGGGGTATATTAGATTAAAGATCAAAGATCAAAGACTAACTTTGGAGAGAGAGAGAAACAGCTATCTCCATTGATATCCTTGGGTCAAGCCTTAGATTTTCGAGGGTGTTAAGAAAAAAGGGCTTATCTTGCACTTTATTCTCTTCAAAATTCGATGCTTTGCCCTGTACCTTGTTGAACCGAGTTTTTTTTGTTATAGAGAGACCAGACCATCCCTTGTTAGCCTTTTATGTGTCCTACATTGTCTTGTTCTAACCTCAGGATCTCTTTGTGTTACTTCCACGTTTGAGTTGTTGTCTTGTTCCTCTATCTCTCTGTTGTTGGTTTTCAATTTTCAAATTCTTTCCCTTTTCTCCCTTTTAAGAAATCTCCACACCAGCAAAGACTGGGTCTTTTTTGGTTTTCACCTGGTTCAAAGTACAATAATAATGCAGATTAAAAACTGATGTTTATTTTCTCTGTATTACCTGAGGGAACTGAGTGCTACACTTTATTTCATTTCAGCTATCATTCAAAATTAGAACACTCATCTCCCATTATTTTCATCAAAAGCTTGGAATTTTCCCTCTGGTTTTTCTGGAGAAAAAAGAAGGCCCTGTTTTCAAGGTTTTGCTGTACTTTTCTATTTGTCTTTGTTTAATTTTATCAAGGGGCAGAAGAACAACTGGGAATATATCATCAAGGTCATAGTCTGAGGTTCTGAGCCAAAAGAAGCAACCTTCTTCACAAATTCATAAATTATTATTTGCTTACAAATCTGGATAGGGGCTATATGAAAGGTGTGTGAAACAATGAGAGGTGGGAACAACAAGAACAGCAAGGTTTTTTTCTTTTGAAACAAAGCAAAAAAAAAAGTTTGGTTCTTCATGTCATTTTAATGTTTTGAGCATGAGATTTGCTGATTGGTTTAAGTGTGTGTTTCCCTGATTATGAAGCTTTCATGGCCCAAGACATTGGTCAAGAAATGGTTCAATGTCAAGAGTAAAGCTGAGGACTTTCATGCTGATGGTGTTGATTATAGAGGTGACTTTGATTGATTTCATATTGTTCTAGACACTGGGCACTTGCATTTGCTTTAAAAACATGCTTTTTTGGGTACTTGGCATTTGCAGCCTCAAGATCTGTTTAGTATTTGTTTTCTTCCTCTCAAATTTTCTTCTGAAATCCATGATCATTGTCTTTTCTAGTGTTTGAATATGTGAAATTGATACCCTTCTGACAGAGGGAGAATTGCAGCAGCTTTAACAACTTTATGATTCTTCTTTTTCAGGTGTTGATGAAGAATGGAGGCACCATTTTTCAGACAAGGAGCCATGCACCATCAAGAAAAGTAGAACAGGTTTGAATTTTGGAACACACCTCTCTTTTCCTGTCTCTCCCCATCTCAAAAACTTATAATTAGCTTGCTTTTGGATGGTAGAGAGATCGAGCAAGAGGTATACGCATCGAGCTCGGCGAGGTAAAATCGATCTAGATGGATCGCAGTTTACAGATGTGCATGATTATAGGTATGTGTTGTGTTCTTAGCTGCTTTTCTGGTGTTCTGTTGAGTTTTGTTGAATAGGATTTGGTTTTGTAGGATTTTTGTAGCTACATGGAATGTGGCTGGGAAATCTCCTCCTAGTTATTTGAATCTTGAAGATTGGCTTCATACTTCTCCTCCTGCAGACATTTATGTTCTCGGGTATGTCGAGCTGAATCGGATTTCTTCCATGTTTAGGTGATTTTAAACGAATGGATTTTATGATATTTGATAGAAGCCTCTTGGATCCTTTTTGATTTGGTCTTGTAGTTTTCAAGAAATTGTCCCTTTGAATGCTGGTAATGTGTTGGGAAGCGAAGACAATGGACCGTCTAGGAAATGGTTAGCTCTCATTAGGAAGACGCTGAATAGTCTTCCCGACAGCAGTGGTTGTTATCACACACCTTCACCGATACCCGATTCACTTGTCGAATTGGATTTGGACTTTGAAGGATCTACAAGGCAGAAAGCTTCATCTTTCTTTCACCGCAGATCGTTTCAATCCTTGAGCCGTAGCATGAGAATGGATAACAACATGGCAATGACACAACCCCAGCTCGACCGCCGTTTTAGTGTCTGTGATCGTGTTATCTTTGGACATAGATCTAGTGATTGTGACCCTAATTTCAGATGGGATTCATCTGATGATGAAAACGGACCGGGGGAATCACCAGGGAATACTCAATATTCGCAATATTCTCCAATGTCCTATGGTGGATCTTTTGCCATCGAGGAAACCAGTAGACAGATGGGGCATTCAAGGTACTGTTTGGTTGCTAGCAAGCAAATGGTAGGGATATTTCTAACCGTTTGGGTTAAGAGCGAACTTCGTGATGATGTTTGCAACATGAAAGTGTCATGTGTCGGCAGAGGACTGATGGGTTATCTAGGAAACAAGGTACATTTTTGCCTATGAAAGTTTTCTCGGATTTGAGTGATTTTCTTGAACTATAAATAACAAGGCATACGTGTTTCTTGAGTTTTCCAGGGATCCATTTCTATTAGCATGTCTTTGCATCAAACCACCTTTTGCTTCGTCTGTAGCCATTTAACATCCGGGCAAAAGGAGGGCGATGAGCTGCGAAGAAACTCCGATGTTATGGAGATCCTAAGGAAGACAAGGTTTCCCAGGGTCCATGGTGTGGGAGAGGAGAATTCTCCCCAAACGATTCTTGAACATGAGTAAGCCTTCATATGTTAATTGTTAAATTATTACATTACTTTCCCTGATATTATAGCCTTTGGTAAAGAATGCTACTTTTCGAATGTATTGGCGTAGTCGTATTATATGGCTTGGGGATCTGAATTATCGGATTGCTCTGTCTTACCGTTCTGCAAAAGCTCTCGTTGAGATGCGCAATTGGAGGGCACTGTTAGAGAATGACCAGGCATGTTCTTATCCTTTCTGAGTTGATTCAATATATTCGTTTTGCCATACATTTTCGAGGACTTCTATGCTTCTCTTAATTCCTCTAAGAATATGAAAAGAACTGATGGTTTTACAGCTCCGGAGAGAACAGAGACGAGGCCGTGTTTTCCAGGGATGGAGTGAAGGAAAAATATATTTCCCTCCTACATACAAATATTCTAATAATTCAGACAAATATGCTGGGGAGGATACACACCCGAAGGAGAAACGAAGGACCCCTGCATGGTAATATCTCGTTATTTACTCAAATTTTCATGTCTGTCAGAAGAAATTGTCTAGTGTTTATTCTTTTACTATCAATCTAATAGTATCATAATATCATGCAACTTGATGTTTGTGAAGGTGTGATCGTATACTCTGGTATGGAAGAGGCCTATATCAGCTATCGTATGTTCGTGGGGAGTCAAAGTTCTCGGATCATAGGCCTGTTTATAGTGTATTTTCGGCTGAATTTGAGTGTATTAACCTTAGTCAAATGAGGAAAAGTATGAGTTGTTCCAGCGCCAGGATTGAGATTGAAGAGCTGTTGCCACAGCCACATGGATATACCGAACTCGGTTTCTTTTGAGAGAATCTTTAACAATTCATATTTCGATGATGTAACTTACCGAATATGCAACAGGATTCGGTGTGCTGTTGTACAAGGTAATCCGTCTATATCAAGGCATTTAACGAATAAATCGTTTTGCTGTTGCTGATCTATTCCTGCAAACCGCACAAATTAAATCTATTCATCTGGCTGTTAACAGGATATCATGATGAAAGTTCAATTGACATTCACTCGGGAATTATTACCGAGCTCTCTTTTGCAACCAGTCAGGTATGTTTACTAGTATAATTGTGCCCAAAATAAAATGAAGATAGTGTAAACTCAATCCCAATCGGTCGTATTAGTATGAAGAAAAGGTATATGCTTTTGTTGATGTCATGATATAAGCTTCTTTGGTGAATTATCTGAAACATTATGTACCTATAGCTTTCAAAGTCTTCACTCTACCATGTGTTGATATCTCACGTTTTCGGGTTAACTCTTACTCTCCTGTTGAAAAAATGGAACGCTTACTTCGAACATTTTCTCCGAATCTCACTGTAAATTGTGTTGTTTTTTTCCCTGTTAGAAACTGTTATGACTTGAGAAAAAAGTATCCTACTTGTTCTTGTTCTTATCATATTGATTGGTCCCCCACCACCATTTCACAGGTGGTCACAGCCCTATGACATAACTATACCAACCATGGAAGACGTAACGTTGTCGGCAATCCAAAACAAGGTCAGCCCTTCTGTTTTTACGGTTTCGGATATAATATCTCAACCCCCAAATTCATTGAATTTTCTCTGTTTCAACAGGTTAAGCATTGGATTGGCCTCACCAAAATGAAAGTCCAAACACTTCACAAAAGACTTCCATGACTTTGCAATAATTTACAAGACAAAGCTGTTGTTAGTCTTTGTTCTTGTTCAAATTCCATTGAAACCTTCAGTAACAAACAAAAAACTACAACAGAAACAGAAATGACATTGTTTTGTTCTTTTGAAGATAATGGGGGAATCAATTGTCAATTCCTTTAACGTACTAGTTTTGGAAGGTTTAAAGCCTGTAGATGTGATGGATACTCATTACTAGTGGATAAAAACAGAAGTCTTTTACTGTTGCTGCTAATCTTTTTTCACTGTCTGAAAATGTGACCTGAAAGTAAAAAAAGGAAAGAAACAAAGGTTTATCTTTGTTTATTTACTTTAGTAATTCAAGAGATCACTGGCTTTCTGCCATGGTAGCTAGCTAGCTACCCGTACCTTGCTTTATGTCCATTATTTGTAGTGTGACAAGCTATTGTTCTGTTCATGTTCTTGCACTTTTAAGACTAGAAAAGTTTTGCCGAACATTCAGCTTTGCATCTTTTTATCTAGTTTTTGTGTCGAACGCTGCTTCTCCGCCTTGTCTTCCATTTCAACGGTTCCACTGAACGAAGTCTAAGATAAAAAACATGAATGTCCAAATTTTCTACCATCGTGTATGGTATTAATCAGCAGTGAACCTGTTAATGATTCTTTTGTAAGGTTAGGGAAATAGATTATAGAGGGATCAAACATAAACTTTACTGTGAATCAAGATTTTATTACCATAGTCCCTATTGTCTGTTAATGATTGGCTGCAGTGTTGTTTATGTTCAAACTCAAGAGGAAAAAGAAAACACAAGGACTGAACAGTATATTCTTGCTTTGGTGCTAACTGCTATGCACGTTTGTGTGTGAAAATAACAGTAATGGCAGGGGAAACTATTAAGGTGGATGGCACGGCACGATGAATTTGGAAACTGAATCATTGCTGCAGAATATTCAGCCATATCTTCATTTCTATATTCATATATATTCAACTCAGCTGGTTAAAAGTGTTCATGTATATGAAATAATGGTTTGGTTTCTTGGCGTTAAAATAAGAAAAAGAAGATGGGTGCACAAATTTCCAGGAATAGTAAATGAAAGGGGATTCTTCTTTGTACAACTGCTGCAGCCTGCAGGTACAAGCTAAAGTTTTAAAGAAAATGCATGATCCAACGACTGAGATTTAAAGTTGAAAACCAGCATGTTTGGATTGTGTTTTATATAGGGTTGTAAGAGAATCAAGTAAAGCCTGAGGAATTGGAGACAGGACATGACATTTGGCAAGCACTTGCTTGAATGCATTTTAAGGTACAGTCAAAAAGTGTTTTTGGGAGTAAAAGAACCAAAGGCAAATGGTAGCACACTGGCTGGCCTCTGAGCCATCTCGTACCTGTTGCTTGCGCATGGTCTCTGAAAGTGCCCCAGGGTGGCAGATGCTCACCGGCGTCATCCACGGATGGGAGAATTCATTTGGGACCGTACAGTTTTCTTGGAGGGGGGAATATTGAAGTTCAGACGATGCAAAATTATGAACATTTTCGGCAACACTCCACCATTGAAGAAGTATGGAACCCTTTTGGAAATTGCAGCTAAGGGAATGTTATTGTAAAAACCCCAAACCATTGTTCATGGACCTGACGAAACTGCACCATACGCACGCTTGAAAGCAACCGATTGACGCCGTGGGGAGACGTCAATATTACAATACATGCAGAAAGCAAAAACCCGAAGCTCCAAGCAATTAGCTGAGCAGATCCCTACCAGAACAAGTCCACAACACAGAGTAAGAAAACAAATATATGATGTCATTCTTGGTGTCATTCACGTTCTTGCATGGAAACTCCACATGCAGGTCTCGTTTGCTGACGTTACACTTGTTTCTGTCCATAAATTAGACCCTTTTGCGGGGCATGGACAACCCTCGGTTTTGCACCATTGTTTCTGTCTGTAACGAGCAATACGCATTCGCGTTGACTATGCCTGGTCTAGTGTCGGGAGCCTTATCAGCCACTTCCATCTAGGGTATTTTCCATGTGGGCTAGCTTGTTAGGAGTGGACTCTACATTTTCAAATTTTTTTATTGGATCTCATTTGGGCTGTTAGGCCTAGATGGTTATTTTATTGAACTTAGGACTATATGATTAGATTGCATTGTACCTCAAACTTAATTTTTAGATTTTGAATATGTATATAAAATAGTATATAAATTAAAATTTTAATTTTATTGTAATTTAAACAAATTTAAAATATTTTTTAGGATTATTCAATTATAAAAAAAATGTAAAATATTGGAAAAAATATAGAAGAAAAAATGATATTTTTGTTTCAAAGTATTCTTTTCACTTTCCAAATTCCAACAACATAAAAAAGTTACATCCCCACCTTGTATTCAATGGGATCGCATAGAAAAATATAAATATTATTTTTACATAATTATATTAATATATTAAAAAATTACATTTTTCTTTTGTAGCAACCATGGATGCTTCCTTTGAAATGTTTAGAAATGACAATTTTTCAATAATCTTAATAAAAAATTATTGACGTGTTAATTTTGATCAATAAATATATCAAAACATGTTCCTCATGTTTTGACCAACTGGTCATTGGTTCTTTCTAGAATGAAATCATATTGTCTAACTGCCAAATTGTCAATCAACTTGGGTAGCAATTACTTACGGTTTAAGACACGTCGACCAGATGGGAGGAAACTTCGCCTCCAAGGAGTTTGGGTCAAAGCTACCCGCGGCGGGATAAACACAATATTTTATATTATAAATAAAATATAATAATAACAATAAATTTTATCGTTATAATAAAATATTTATATTTTTAATTAGGTATAAAGATACTTTTAACCTTTAACGTTTATAATTTTTACCGTTTTGTTCTTTATTTTTTTTGGATAAGTTTAGTCCTTAATCTACATCTTTTTGACAAATAGCTTATTTTCTAATTATCATGATAATTGGACCGTTAAAAGTCTAACAATAATAACATATCATATGCATATGATAATATATTTAAATGAAATAGCATATAACCTATCAAATACATATATATATATATTTATATATGTATAAATATAATTTTATTTTAATATAAAATATAAAATAATTAAAATTTAAATAAAATATTAAAATTTAATTAATTATAAAATAAAAAACCACTAAACTTTCTCAATCCTAATTACGATAGAATCAAAGTCTATCTTAAAAAAATATGAACACAGCTCAAAATTAATTAATTTTTAATGTAGGATTTTAATTCTATCGTAGTTAGGGTTGAGAATATTTAATAATATTTTATTTTAGAATTAATTAATTTTTAATATTTTTTTTTGAATTTTAATTGTTTTTAATATTTTATATTTTATATTAAAATAAAATTATATTTCATATTAGAATAAAATTATATTTCACATATATATATATTTAATAGGTTAGATGCTATGTTATTTAAAACATACTATCATATGCATATGACATGTCATCATTGTTAAATTTCTAATGGTCCAGTTACCATGATAGTTAAAAAATAATTTATTTGCCAAAAAGATATAGGTTAAGGGTTAAATTTATCCAAAAAAGAATAAAAGTTAAAACGATAAAAATTATAAACGTTAAGGATTAAAAGTATCTTTATGCCTTTTTAATTATTTGATCGATAAATAAATTTACCATATTTTCTTTTTTATATACTTTTAAATATTTTATAAAAGAAATAATCCACAACTATTGTTTGAGTTATTAAATATAAGAATATTAAATTTGTATATATATTCTTTAATACAATCCCCTCGTGTTAATTTGTTAATCATATCTTTATAAAAAAACGTAAACTATTTCCATTTACTCATATAAATTATGAGACACAAAATCTAGCACAAATAAAATTTAAAATACTACCATATTTTAGAACATATGATAAATAATAATTTCTTACTTCATTTATAAAAAAATTAAAGAATATGTGTAATATTAATGCATCAAATTATAAAAATATACAAAAAATATGTGATATATTAAATGTGCAAAATTTTAATATATTTGAAAATGATTCTGGACTGAATTAAGAATAATATTAAAATAATCTTTATTCTTTGAATTCGATAATTTATTTGTTTTTTTCATATTAATTAATGAACTTAACATTTTTTTAGTTCATTTTAATAATACGATATTTTAAAATTTTATTAAGAATTGTTTAATGAAAACTAAAAAATAATTTATTGAAAAACTGTTGAATATATGACTTAATTAGGTGAATTAATGTCATCAAAACAATAATAAACGCAGATATTAATGATTCTGATGAGCCAAGAAAATACCAGCAGACACACCTAAAATTTTTTATTAATGATTCTGATGAGCCAAGAAAATACCAGCAGACACACCTAAAATTTTTTCTTTTAAACGCGTGATGGAAATAGGAGTCCCTCCTATTACGTTTTTTTAATTAATTATGTCTTATTATTAAATTAAATTAAATATTACGATTGATTTTATAATTTCGGAATTTAAATTATTTAAAATTTTTTGTTTGAAAACTCATTTATAGTTTATTATATTTTTTATAATATTTGATTTTAATTAATTAATTAATTTATAGGTTAAATTGTTAAACTCAAGTCATTTAGGTAAAATACATCACTTTTACTATTTAGGGTCATTTTTTAAAATTATTAAATTATTAAGTTTAAGGTTAATAACATCAAAGTTAGATAATGTTACCATGTTAAATTTCTTAATTTTCATAAAATAAACGGATCAAATTATAAGAAATTAAAATATAAGGTTAATTTATTAACTCTCAAAAAGAAAGAGGATGCATTTTTTCAATTAGACCATATATTTATATGAGCAAAGGAATCAGTTAAAACAAAAATCAAAGCTTTGTTAAAACTCAGCGTTCCCTTTTGCTGTGCAAAAGTCTCTCGGTATCTTTCGCTCCGTCGCATATCTTCTTCTCTTCTTAGGCAAATTTACACGCTACTGTTTTCTCTTCCTTTTCAACAACGGTGCTAAAATCTTGTTCGTTCTTGTGGGGTCTTGGTTTTCAGGTATTGCATCTTCTGTGTTCTTTTAAAGCCTTTTTTCCCTTTACTTGTTCATATTTTAACCGATTTTTTTTTTCTGGCAATTCCTTAGAATTTGGATTCAATTTTGATACTTTCGAATACCCTTTTTTTCTTTGTGCTGAATTAGTGGTGGGTGTTATCTGAAAGTGAAGCTACGTCGGTTGTATTCGTTTCGTAATAGGAAGTTTCTTCTTGTTAATATGGCTTGAATTTTATGCATTTCGTTGTTTCAAAATCCTTATGGGTTTGGGATTACTGAGTTGTTGAAGTGAATTAGAATTCTGATTATCTATGATGGTGATATTCAATCGGTTCAGATTTCAGAGCAATGAAACGTATTGTGGTGCCACGTTGTGTTTGTAAATGTGCTTGTTATCTTTTGGAAATGTGTTCCCATTAAACCATAAAATTCAGGGTTTTATAGATAGTGTTTTGAATGTATGAAGTGGTTGTCCCTTTCTCCTTTGGAATTGCATATACTTTTTATTGATTTTGATTCTTGAACAGTGTAAAGATAATATCCAGAATTTCATGAAATACATTTAAGTAGTGGACTTATTTTTGGTGGAGTTCAATGTGTTGTCGTTTTTGACCAGTAGGGAAAGGATAGGTTGTTAGTCTTTATAGTCTCATACTCTCGTCATAGTAACTTATCTGTGTTTTTGTGCAGAATAATATTAACAGATGTAGGGCTAGAAATTAAGTTTTGATCATATTTTATTTTTTGCAATCAGCTTGAGTGACAAAACTTTATAGTAAGTTAGTAACCAGTAATTATGGTGTTCTAGAAGGCTGGACATTTGAATCAATTGCTTGGAAAAAGTTTTAACTTCTAACTTAAAAACGTAAAAAACGTGGTTAAAGCTGGAACTATGAGGTTTATTGACTTGAGATTGTAGCATCGAACTTAACATTTTTATAATGTGAGAATTGTATGTACCCGATAGTATCTGAAGGTACTTGTGTGCATTCTACTTGCCGAGAAGTTTGGAAGCAAAATTTGTGTTAAATCAAAATTTATGTCAGAGAATATTCATTGTCAATACAAAGAAATGCCTCATTGTCAGAGAATATTCATTGTCAATATATATATATATGTATTTTACTCCAAAGTTTGTGATGAGTTGTTGACGCTTTAGTGGTGAATTTATTCCATGGTGATTTCAGGATCCTTTCAGTGTCTTATGGAGCATTTTTCCTTGATTGTTGGAAATTTTTTGAATTTGACATTTTTGTTTCACCTTCATATAATGCATGATTGATATTTTTTTTCTTTTTGTTGGTATTGCTAACATTGACCGACAATTTGATTTTCAATGATGTCATTGATGCTAAACCCCCTTTCCTGAAAATAAAAATGATGCTAATTGTGCTGCAAACGCTTCTGAATACAATAAGAGTGATTCTATTTTCATCATGAGTCAACTGACCAATTAATGTATTACTTCTGAAGTCAAACTATTGAATATTGATTTGATTCTTACACACAAGTTCCTAATTTGCTCTTTCAGATTGCATATTCCATTGCTGTGGTTGACATAGTGAAGAACGGTTGGGTTCGATGTAACCTTGGTTACTATGTCTGGATTAATTGAAGGCCTTCCAGATGCTGTTGCCCTTAGGTGCATAGCCCGAGTTCCCTTCTACCTATATCCTAAGTTGGAGCTTGTTTCTCATTCATGGAGAGCTGCCATTCGTAGCACTGAGCTGTTCAAAGCTCGAGAAGAGGTTGGCTCAGCAGAAGAACTTCTTTGTGTGTGTGCATATGATCCAGAGAATTTATGGCAGATGTATGATCCCCTCCATGACCTTTGGATTACTCTTCCTGTTCTTCCCTCAAAGGTCAGGCACCTTGCCCACTTTGGCGTGGTCTCAACTGGTGGAAAGCTGTTTGTGCTTGGTGGTGGGAGTGATGATGTTGACCCATTGACTGGTGATCAAGATGGGAGGTTTGCAACTGATGAGGTCTGGTCATATGACCCTATAATGCATCAGTGGGCTCAACGTGCATCCATGCTCTTACCTCGTGCCATGTTTGCATGCTGTGTTTTGAAGGGAAAGATCATTGTTGCTGGCGGTTTCACCAGCTGCAGAGAATCTATATCTCAAGCAGAAATGTATGATCCTGAGAAGGATGTCTGGACTCCAATACCCGATCTCCATTACACTCACAATTCAGCATGCTCCGGATTCGTTATCGAAGGAAAGGTGCATGTCTTGCACAAGGGGTTGTCAACAGTGCAAGTCCTAGACCACATTGGTTCCGGTTGGACAGTAGAAGATCATGGTTGGCTCCAGGGTCCAATGGCAGTAGTTCAGGGAGCACTGTATGTGATGAGCCATGGACTCATTGTCAAGCAGGAACAAAAGGCTAGCAAGGTAGTGGTCTCTGCTTCTGAGTTCCGCAGGAGAATTGGGTTTGCAGTGACAGGACTAAGAGATGAAATATACGTGATTGGAGGGGTAATTGGCCCCGATCGATTTAACTGGGATATCAAACCAATGTCTGATGTTGATATCTTGACTGTTGGGGGTGATAGACCTACATGGCGTGAGACAGCTCCAATGACGAAGTGCCGTGGAACAATTTTCGGTTGCACACAGCTAAGAATTTAGATGCCCACTTTTTTTAGCAGTCGGTTGTATTGTGAAAACTGAACTCATTTTGTTGAGGCATCTCAATTCCTCCTATTGGAGACGAGAAATGATCTTTCTTTCTTATACTACCTTCGTGTTTGGTCTTGTTTTTTCCTTCATTTTTCACTTTTATTTTCAAGAATCTAACAGGTGAGAGGTTTCTTTCTAAACGAGAAAGTGAGATTGAGGTTCATGCATAAAATATAGAGAAAAAGACAGATCCTTGTGGGAATTGTCTGGACGATCCTGTGGCAAAAGATAGACGGAGAGTCTAGCCAAGTTCTAGGATCTGGACCGTAAAGAGAGCGAGTTAAGCCGAGCTATGGGGTCCGGACCCTAAAGCTAAAAGCCTAAGTTCTTGGCCTCTCATCATTGTAATGCACTGTCATCTTTTTTATTAAGAACAAGATAAATGTTAATATTTGAATTTATATAAGATAAAATAAGAATTTATATAAAATAAAATAATATAAGGATTATTAACCGTTTGATCAATCAACTTTAATATTGTATAATTTTAAATTAAAAAAATAATCATTTTAATACTAACAATGTTAACTCCAAGTACTACTATGATACATATGCAAATTCCTTTTTTCATATCTTTATTTATACCTCCAATTCAAATTAGATGTTTAAAGTTTAGGGTTATAATTTAAGGGTTTTGGTTAAAGTTTAAGGAATTAAGAGTAAGTCGTATTTTTAGGTATAAAATTTATGGTTTAAGATATAAAAAATAAGAGTTAAGGTTTAAAATTTAATTTTTTAGTAAATTTTCAAAAGAAACATAAAAATAAACATAAAAAAATAAAAAAAATTTACTCCAAATGATACATAGGACGATAATTTAGATTCTATGTAAATATTTTATCAAAGTACAAATATCACGTAAAATATTTTGTCGAAATATATATTATATGAGATATTTTATAAAATATATATAATATATTAAACATTTTAAAAGTTGAGTACCATATTAAATGTTTTTATCAAAATTCAAGTACCACATGCCACATCATCCATTTTTTAAATGGTCCTCCATGGCTAGGCTATAGACAAAGAATAATAAAGAAATTTACTCTAGGGACAGCTGTTGCGAACTCCATTGCCATCTGTGTTGTTGACATGCTCGAACAATCATTACTATTTATATCCCCATCTGCAGCTGAAGCCGATATAATGGCTTGAAAGCTTTCATTTAACACTGAAGCTTCAAAGTGAAGAAGTTTAGTTTCCAAATGGGTCCTGTTGCATGATGTAATGTCAGAGCCAACAAGAAAGAAGAACCCATCAAAGCTTTGGTGTGGAAAGGGACGTCGCCATGGCTGCGGCTGTGAAAGAAAAGTCGTGGGAATAGATAAGGCTAAGAGAAATAGGTTTCCATACAAGGAGAGATTTCTTGTAGGGATAAGCAACCATGGAGTTTGTAAGTTTGTTCAAAATAAAAAGGAAGAAAACGTGAAGGGATAATGTTTCTTTCAAATGGGGTGAGATGAAAACCAGACCAGTTACAACAAGGAATCTTGGGTTATGAAACTTCGCTTATAATCAATCCAGGTTTGATCTAAACAAATGAACACTCTTGACATAAAATAGTTGAAAATTAAAGCTATGCTTAGATCAAGAATCTATCTGCTTAGATAATCCTCTCTTGGTTTCTTCTCCTTTTGCTTCAGCATCAGCAGGTAAAACTAGACTAAACTTTTACCAAACATTGATGTAAAAAAGGACTTTTTTACTGCAGGAACCCACTGATTCTCATGCATAGCCCATAGGTCTCTTTAAAAGCCATACTCAACTACAAAACTCTACCTTTTTTTAGCTTTTATGCTCTACTTTTATCTCTCTTGTGCAAAGTTCATGGCAAATTCGTGGTTATTTCTGCAGAGCTGAATCAAACTGATGATGAAAGCAGAGGGTTTGGCCTGAGTGTAATCAATGTCAAGAATGATAGCCTAGCACCCACCAACTTAAACTAAATGTTCAGAATTTCAGACAATTAAGCAGAGAACCAGAGTTCTGAAGTTTCATTTTGCAGTGAAAGATATGCTGAGGAACAAGTCCAGAGCAGTGACCGGCAAGCAAGCTTTAATGGCTGATCACAATTCTCAATCGACTAGACCAACCCCATTTCTATTTGACTCTCCAAGATTCAAAGCTTTCACCGCTAAGTGTTTCCCCGAGTCTGAATCTGCCAAGACCCCTACTTCAATCCTCGACAACAAGCCATTGTTTCCACTCAGCAACCACTTCTGTTTGCACCCAAACCAACCCAAATCCCCTAAAAGTTTCATCTCCCCCGAAACATTGGAACCGAAAGGTGTCGGTCTTGCCATAGTCGAAAACAAGACATGTAAGAATAA
Organism: Abelmoschus esculentus; assembly: GCA_035048815.1. NCBI lineage: Eukaryota > Viridiplantae > Streptophyta > Magnoliopsida > Malvales > Malvaceae > Abelmoschus > Abelmoschus esculentus. Next base: position 9,006,761 of record JAUCBN010000007.1, on the reverse strand, counting down.
GGTCGTATTCGGGACCAAGCTCAAAGATTGTCCAAATTCTTCCCCTCGGGGGTGTCCTCCCATTACAGAACTGGAGCTGTCCGAGGATTATACATGCGTGAAATCACACGGAGCTAATCCGAAAACAACTCATATATATGATAACTGTTTTGTAAGGAGCTCTTATTTTCTCAGCTTTTGCCATACGTGCAAGAAGGATCTTGAACAGAAGATTGACATATACATTTACAGGTTCAGTTTCTTTTCTTTTCCTATTCAAAACCCAATTTGATTCTATTCTGCGTAATACATAATCTGATCATTTGTTTACATATATAATGCAGAGGAGAGAAAGCTTTTTGCAGTCAGGAATGCAGATTTCAGGAAATGATCCTACATGGAGAGGAGAATTAAGAACATTTCATCATTTGTTTACGTATCTTTAATTATGTCCGGTTCGATCGCTCTTATTGTATAAATATTCCTTTTAACAAATTATATTTTACAAAATTTTCTTGAATGAACAGAAAAGTCCTCAACAATTTATACTTTATGATAACAGAGTCACCATTAAGATTACTTGAGTTGCAGAGGAACTGGATCAGAAATAATAAATGCCATCCATTTCCAAACAGCTAACACCTTTGCTTTGAATTGAAACCAAATCATCCTTTGATTTTTCCCCCTAGTGCTGAAAATTCCATGTGAAGCTTTTCAAAGGTGTAAACTGTAATAAAATAAGACAACTTGGATGTTTTCAAGTCAAGTTTTAGATTTGTCTAGTGGATGAAGAAAACAATAATAGAAGAATTTATTCTCATTTAAGCATCTAATTGCATTTAGAATTAATATCAAATGTTCAACATCACATTGAGACGCTGAAAACTCGATCCAGATTAGTCGAAAAATATCAGCTCGATCCGGATTAGTCGAAAAATATCAAGAACAGAGTGCATTTTCAAGGGGTAAATTCTCAAAAATATTGAGAATCTTTTTTCCAGAAATATTGATACCTAAAAATTATTTTCAGAATTATTGAAGAAACAACGGTGAACACTAAGGTCGGTTCATCAGAACTCGACTTGCTACAGTGTTTTAGCTAATAATTTAAAAAATAAAATTTGTAAGTATTTTATTTATTTTTATTATTTAATTGTATTATTTTTATTTTAAGTTGATAGATTTTATTTTTTATTTTGATAGTTTAGTTTAGTTGAATTATTTTATGATAGTGTAAGTTGATAATTTTTTAAATTATTTTATGATAGTTTAGTTTAGTTTAATTAGTTTGGTTTTAGTTGAATTATTTTATTATATTGTAAGTTGATATTTTTTTATTTTATTTTGATAGTTTAGTTAAATTTGTTAGATTATATAGTGATAATTTAGTTTATTTTGATAATTTTTAAGTATATTTTTTATATTCTGTAAATTAATATTTTTTAATTACTTTATGATAGTTTAGTTTAGTTTAATTTGACTTTAGTTGAATTATTTTATGATATTGTAAGTTGATTTTTTTTATTTTGATAGTTTAGTTGAATTATTTTATGATATTGTAAGTTTATAATTTTTAATTATTTTTATGATAGTGAATTTACCTAGTTTATTTAGTTAATATAGTTATTTATTTTGTTGAATAAATTTATAATTTTTTTATTAGTTTATAAAATAAAATAATATTTTTTGTTTAAATTTTTTACAGGATGACTAAGCAAACTTCTCTATTGTATTTAGATGATCGACACATTTCTAGCTTTACGGTTGTTGAATCGGTATATTTTTTTATATAAATTATGTTTTAAATTTGTAATTTGTTAATCATGTTACATTTTTTTATTGTAGGATACAACTGAAACATTTAAACATCATCGTTGTATTGTCAAAACTCCACTCGATAATAGGATCTTGAATTTCGTACATAGCACTGGTTTTTATTATGCTACATTTCTTCGTGGGTATAAGTTGATACCAGGATTAATAACTGCTTTAATCGAGCGCTGGAGACCTGAGACTCGTACTTTCCACATGTCTTGTGGAGAATGCTCAATCACTTTAGAAGATGTAGTTTATCTTATAGGAGTTTCGGTCAATGGGAGACTTGTGATTGAGCGTAGTGAAGGGTCAACTGCTTCCATTTGTGAGAGGTACCTTGGAAAAGTCCCATATGGAAGTAACGTAAAAGGTTCTCAGGTTAAATTAAGTTGGTTAGAGAGTGAGTTTGAATTGAATGATTATAGCCCGGTAGAAGAGATTTATTAGGTTAGTCGAGCGTATATTCTGCAGTTGATTGGTGGTATATTACTTCCTGATAAATTTGGAAATTTAGTTAGTGTTCGATACCTCAAATTTTTTAGTACTCCTTGGTCTGGAGGTGAATATAGCTGGGGATCCGCCATTTTAGCGTGTTTGTATCGTGAGTTATGCAAAGGCGCTTTACTAGAAAAAGGGAAGAGAGTCGACGATATTGACGGTTATCTTTTGTTACTGCAAGCTTGGGCTTGGCAACGACTGTCATTCTTCACTCTAGTTAGTCGAACTACTATAAAGTTTCCGTTATGTGCGAGGTAATTTAATTTTTTTTGTTTATTTTTGAATTTTATATTTTTATAAATAATTATAATTTTTCATATAGGTGGTGCGATGAAAATCATGATACTGGATTAGCACATAATAATGTAAGAGTATGCAGATCTCTTATTGATTTATATTGTCAAGACCAGGTAAATGATGTTATTTTTTAGTTAATTTTTTTCAATCTTATATTTTTGTAGGTGATTATATTTTTTTCATATTTTTGCAGTTTATTTGGAAGGCGTATGATGACGACCATATTTTTATACCGGATTATCTGATGTTCGATTCGCAATTATGGTGTAGTGTGGCACCTTTGATCCATTTCTCTACGGTCGAGTTTTATTTTCTAGATAAAGTCTTGAGACAATTTGGATTTCACCAACCTATTCCGGGTATTCCACGCGACCATTACTTTCTTCATGCTTATGATGGGCGTGGTAAAGCTGAGACAGATTGGGAAGCCGTACATGTTGAGTATATTACTTTGTGGAATAATAGAGCTCTATCCTTACCAGTACGATACCCAATCGAAGGAGCTGATTTTGATTTTGAGAGTTCGGAGTACATTCAGTGCTATCGCCATCATGGGAAACAATTTTTAACCACTGTTGAAGGACGAAAAGAATGTGAACGATATAGGCAAAAATATGGTAAAAAAGAGAAAGCTTCAATTGGAACATTTCGAAGTTCAAATCTTTCGAGTCAAAACACGGAGGGTTGGCCAATAACATGAGAGTCAGATATGAGTAATGTAACACCATATGCGGTATGAGAACCAGAACCGACTCTTACATGTGTCCCTCTAGCTGCGGGTTCCAGTGGTGAATATCATGATCCTGTGTTTGATGATGTAATTTTATACAGACCTGAGTTTAGTCAGCATCAGTCTCTCACTTCTGTTTATAACGATAATAGTCAGTTTCAGGAAATGCAAAATATCCTGAATTCACCAGATTTGGCGGGAGAGAATATTAGTTTTATTTTCACGACACCACCTACTTATCCCTCTGTGACTGAAGATGATGCTGAAGAGGATGTTGATGAAGAGGACGCTGATAATACATCCGTAGGCCACAAACGAGCGAGACGTCCACCGCGACGTTATCTTTCTACCACACCTCGTCATAGTCAAAAGTTGCATAAGAAGTGATGTACTTTTAATTTCAGACTTATATTCAGACTTTTAATTTCACTTCGTACTTGTAATTTTGTTATTTTCTTTAATTCATACTTTTAATTTCATTTCATACTTGTAATTTTGTTATTTCCTTTTATTCAGACTTTTAATTTCATTTCGTACTTGTAATTTTGATATTTTAAGAAATGATGTACTTTTAATTATTGTTATTTCCTTTTATTCGTACTTTTAATTATTGTTATATTTTTAACCGTACTTCATATTTATTATCAAAAGCCAAATATTTGTACACAAACAAACTCTATTCAAAACTCAAAGTGTAATAGATACAAATTGGGGCTCATTTGGATAATTAGCTCTGGAATGACCTTCCGTTCTACATATTGTGCATCGTTTGTGTTGTCCTTTCTCTCTATAATATAGATCCATACTAGTATAAATTCGAATTGATTTTGGTCTTCTTTTTGGAGTACGGCGAAGGGTAGGATCGGGTAACCATCTTTCATTCCCTACTGGTGGCCAATAGTTTGAATTAGCAATTGGGGGGAACTTAGTTCTGTAGATATTAACTCTCTTCTGCAGATTGCAACATTCATTGACATAGGTGTATGGATCAACTCCGATAAACACACATGTCGCAACTACACGAGGACAAGGGTATCGCCATGCCTGAAACGCTCAACAATCACAGTACCTCCGTCGAAAATTAACTCTAAATACATTGGCGTGTGCAGCTTGATTCAAGCGTCTCGGACCAACAATATCAAATGTCTGATTCATTCGATCAAAGCTGTGAACTCTCATTGACGTTGCATTCGTCATATTCTCTTTTATTTTCCTCATTAGGTCTGTAGCCCAACTTTGGCCCCTATTGATTAATGTCTCAATTTCTTTCCCTTTTATTGTCCAAACTTTAGCCAACCTATAGTATGTCGCTTTTACAAGGCTTGCGATCGGAAGATGGCGTGATCCTTTTAGTACTCCATTGATGCACTCCACAAGGTTGGTTGTCATTTGGCCATATCATCTTCCAGATTCATCGTAACATTGAGCCCATTTTTCCCTTTCTAGACTGTTTGCCCAATTCCAATATCGGTTGCTATACCTATTTAGATTCGCTATTTTCTTCTCAAAATCGGTCCGTGTTAGTATATATCCTGTTTATAAATATTGTTAGTATATATATACAAATAGAATAAAAAAACATAATCAAATAAAACATACTTACCTATGCTAATAATTTCACTACGAAAGTATTGATTTTTGAATTGTTCCATACTATTCTTTCCGATATGGCGAATACAGTATGCGGGGTATGTGTGGGGAGGTGTCCAACGACTTCCTTCTCGATTAATAACAACTTTGATACATGTCCCTTGATCAGATATAATACAGACACCATCTTCTCGAACGACATGCTCACGTAGATTTGTCAAAAAGAAATTCCAAGCTTTCGCCGACTCTTGTTCCACATTGCGAATGCAATCGAAAAGATATTGTTATCACCATATTGCGCAACAGCAATCAACAATATATGAGAGTATCTACCATATAACCACGTACCATCTACTTGGATCATACGTTTGCAGTAAGGGAAGCCATCAATGCAAGGCTTGAACGCCCAAAATAGTCGATAGAAAAATTTATAGCCTTGATGAACTTGTCCTTGTTGGTCGTAAGCATCTTTTGTTTGATATCTCACGAGGGTGCCTGGATGAAATGCGTCATTGCAAGCAATAAAGCCGGTAGCTCATTGTATGACTTATCATAATCACCATAAACAGAGTCTAATGCTTTCTCTCTGGCACGCCAACCTTTCTTGTATTTTATTTGATATTGAAATTGTTGAGCAATGGTTGCCTGAATTGTTGAAACGAGAACCCTTGGATTTATTTCGACCAGATTCTTCACATGATGGCTTATTACAGTCGTATCTAATTTTCGGTGATCTTTTGCAATAGAACTTCGTAAACAGGTATGATCTCCACTTTACTTACTAACCTCTCATAGATTTAACCTCTTACGTTTGGTAATTCGAACCTTCCAATTGCACTCTTGCTCATACTTGATACATCTGGCTAAGAATGTCTTCTAACTAGACTCTACTACAATGTAGTCAACGTGATTCTTGATGCTATACTCTTTCACTGTCAATGTAGCTTGATCTTTATCCTCAAATTGAAGGTCATTCGATAATTCATTTGAGCCAGTATAAGTTAATCGAGGAACATCCGAAAATTCAGCAACTTTCATAGCATCAAAATCCAATGACTCCATGTGAGTAGGAGGCTCATAAAATGTAATATCTTCTACGGGTGGTACAAATTCTCCCACACTATAATTAGGGGCATTACCAACATCATCAGGAAATAAATCATCATCATCAATATCTTCATCCTCGCTAGAATCGTCAAGAGCTTCTCCTCATCGACCGCGTAAGTTGTTCACATTATCTGTTAAAGTGTCAACTAGATTAAATTCATTAGTTGTACCACCAGACAACATTGCGAGAAAACTGCCTCTAGGTAGTTCAGTCTCAGTAACGTAATTCATTTGAGAAGATTCTCCAATAAAAGTTCTAGAAGGGTTCGAAACATCAGAAATCTCCGCAAATAACTCGATATATAGTCTCCACAGATTTATGTCCAGCAATCATCATTGCAACATCATCATCATCTTCAAGATTGATTGCATAATATATTACCGAATTTTCACATGTAAGCCATCGGTAACGCAAACCATGAATATCTCTTCCAATCTTTTGAGATATTTTCCCCTTCAACTATCGAAGCGTGATTTCCTTTTTAAATCGCATTTTTGTGGTGTTTTCAGCTTCAAATATAATTCTGACATCCGTTCTTACAATTTTTCCATTATAATGGATAATTGTAAAAAATTTATTCTGATTCATTTTTTGTTTCAAATCAAATTAATAAAATAAATTAATATAAAAAAATAAAAAAGATAAAAAATAAAATTATAACAAACTATAAATACCTTCAAAATAAAATACAACTCAAAATAATAAATAAATAAAACTAAAAATCAAGTTTTGTATATAAATACCTTCAATTTCACTATCATTAAAAAATATCAACTTAAAATTATTCATAAAATTTTAACATAACTAGCTCTATGAACTATAAAAAAAAAAATATGCCTATAATAAAAAAAATACTAGCATTAAAAAATAAACACATACTTGAAACAAGTCTTCAAATTTCTTATGCTTATTCTCTACCAAATTTTTTCCTACACACTCTATATAATCAACAACTCTCGATTGTACCAGAAAAATTCTACACTGCCCATTGGTATTATATATACCAGTTAAAATCGATTTTTTTAATTCAATTTATCCCTGCTATAACCTGTGGCTACCCCTCTGTCCCGCTGCACCCCTACCCCTGCACCTCGTGCCTACCCTTATGCTGCACCTCGCCTCACCCCTACTCGTCTGCCCTTCGCCTGCTCCCTGGCAGGAATAAAGCATAAGTCAGGGCTTTTGAGCCCGAATTTAAACAGTATATAACACTATTGGAAGTCGGGCTCAACCTTCCTTTATTTTATTTTTTTTAATTATCAGCTAAAACACTGTAACAAGTCTGATGAACCGACCTTAGTGTTCACTATTGTTTATTCAATAGTTCTGAAAATAATTTCCAGGTATCAATATTTCTGGAAAAAAAAATTCTCAATATTTTTGAGAATTTGCCATGCCATTTTCAGGGACTCAAACTACCGCTTTGAAAGAGAAAAGTACTTTGCCACTTCAGTATCGAAATGCATAAATAGAATTGAAAATCTGAAGCTAACAAAAGGTCTTACTGGACTTTGTGACTTGAACATTAACATGGCATTTTAAGCAAAACACACAGACTCTACTTAAACAACTTGCAAACAACAGACGCTGAAAACAAACATTTCCGAGAAAGTTGCCGGATACAGATATGGTTGCTAAAAGCTTTGCCTTAAAGGCAACTAACAAGTAACACCAACACATCTATTTTTAACAAAAGCCTCCTGAAAAGACTTTCCCAGCGGCTGCTACCTGTAGAAAACGGTAATTGAGCAGAGCATTAGTAATGGTTAAAAAGGTGATAATATTAAATTAAATATCTTGAGAAAGGAGATACCTTATAAGTAGCTTGGCACAGTCAACAATCTCCATGAAACACACCAACAGAGTGGGGCATTAGGCACTAGGATGAACAAGACACAAACAACACTTGGAACTGATTAACCTAGCAAGTTTCAGAGATGACAAACAACCACTTTACTTTTCCTTACCACCTTTTTCTTTACAAAAAAACAGAAAAAGATGACTAGGAAGGGAAAACAACGGAGAGATCTCAAGTAAGAGTGTATTGAGGATATTTGACTGTTAGGCAGCCAATTGAGGCAATGCTGGAGAAAGGAGAAGAGTTGTAAGGAAAAGGTCATATAGGCAGGCTAATTTAGTCTATGGTGTAAAAAGAAACAAAGGGACTTTTCAAAGTTAGACTAATAGAAACAAAGGGGAACACTAATTGTAGACCAAGGAAAGAAAGATTATGAGAAAAAGAATAAAAAAGAAACCAAAGGTACTTGGATAAGCAAATTACTAAGAGGTCTACAAACTACAATAATACAACTGTATCAGACACTAAAGGAAGAAACTAGTTTAAGGACAACTAAAATGACATTAATCACCAAGAACTTGATAAAGTGAAGTCGTCCACTACTAAGGATATAGTTTCCTTCGAAGTTCGAAGCCATGGAATAAGAAGAAAGTCATCAGTTTAATTCCATGTCAATCCAAAGAGAGCAGACGGTGTTTGATTCTAATGAAAGCTCCCCGTAGCTTCCGGAATAGCTCGAGTCATCTTCCATCCAAGCTTACAACACCCACAAATCTCACAACTTGTGCATCGAGTCAATCAAAGTTCCCATAACCAGCACCAAACTCATAAGCCATAATAAAGGAAAGTCGGGAGATTGTTGACCTACCATTGCCATTACTTTTTTCTCATATCACCACCCAAAGAAAGCTAAATCAACCCATGCTACCAACCATCTTATTCAATTTATATACAACCTAAAACTAACTTCAAAATTTGCACAGTAAACTTATTTACAGGAGCACAATAACTCCTACACTCTTTTCAGTCATCGGTATTGTCAAGGTTGAGAATGCGACGTAAAGCCTTAGTCGCAGAAGCAGAGTCAGCACTACGAAAAAGCTCAGCTACAGAAGGGCTAACCTCTCTAGTAGGAGATGCAGGTGCAGACTTAGCAGTTTGATGAACATCAACAACAGGGTCAGCAGCAGGCAATTCAAGTGACACGGTTCTCTTCACCCGAAGTGAGAACTTGGGTATCGGCAAAGAACTCGGCGGTGGAGAGTTGGAATAAGCAGGTCCAGCCCAAAGCTCGGAGTAAGGAAAACCTTCCCCAGAAATCTCCTCAGTAAAAGGCTTACCATTTATAGGGGTTCGACTGCTGTTGATAGGAATGGGAGAGCTTTTACGGGTAGCATTTGCTTTCGAATGTACCACATCAGCAAAAGGAGATGGAGATTTGGGGGAAGATGGTGAAAAGGGAGGGGAAGGTGGCTGTTTGGTTGAAGGAGTAGAGATATGCTTAAACGGGGTGGGCAGCAATCCTGCGCCGGATTGAAAAGTCCTACAGTTAACCCCTCTGAAATTTCTAGACGGTGGTGATGACCCAAATCTAGCCGGACCATGTGGCTTCGCCCTGCTACAGTACTGATTCCTATGCTGCGCCACCACAAGTGTTTCCATAACCTTTCTTAATTTCGATACCAAAAAAATAACAGATTCAACGATTTCACCTCGGTCCTATAACAACCCAACAAAGAAAAAGAAACCCAGTCCTTCTAAAATCCCCTAAATCATTGTTACAGATAGCTGAAGTATAATAAAGGCGACAACTTTAAAGCCAAAAGCATGCCCAGAACATATCCGCCATTGCAGATACAATTTAGATGGTAACTAAAATCGAACCGATTTACTTCTGTGTGAAACTACTGGGTCAGAAAAGTACTTGGATTCAAATAAAAAACTCACAACTATATAACCCCGAATCAGACAAGATCTTCATAGATCACAACCATCAGTCATCAAAACTGCAACAAAATAAAACAAAAACGAATCTTAAATAAAAAAGCAAGCATAAATTTGAGGGTAAATTTCTCATAGAAACTCGAAAATGGGGAAATTACCGGAAAATGATGATTTCCCTGTAGAAATGTTGCAGAGTGAAGTGAGATCTGAATATCGTTTAGATCTGAAAAAGGAATGAACTTCCTTGCTTCTTTCTTTTCCTTTTTGCTCTTCTGGAGAAGGATGATTTCATGTAAATGGGTATTGGGAAAATCTCGAATTTGGGGGGCTAAAATCATCAAAACGCCATGGAAATGAGAGATCAGAAGCGTTAGAGAGAGGTAGTAGATAGATAGGAAGCAGACTCACGGATCTGAAAAGACTTTCTCACAGTTATATTTAAATATTGTTCCATGTACTTTATCCAATTATCCTCCATCCTTTTGTTGTTTTTTACATAAATAGTCCTCGTCATTTACCCGATTTACGATTTTGACATTTTATATTTTTTATGGTGATTCTGCTTTCAATCCCTGTACTATTAATATATTTGCAATTTAGTTCTTTTACTTTTAAGTTCAGGAACTTAATCATTTCACCGTGGACTGCATTTTCCAAAACAATGGAAAATTTGTTTTCATACGATATGTATCGAATAACATTATCTCGTCATTTAAATTAGACTCAAACATCATTAATCCCTAAACTATATCATTTATATCAAATCATCCTTTAAATTCTTTTAAAATATTTTGATCTTTAACTTTTAAACGTTATTTTTTTATCCGATAAAATTAAAAAAATCATAGATAAATTAAAAATATAATTTATATATATGTATAATGTATATAAATCTAAATTTTAAGATGTTCGCGTGGCCTAATGGATAAGGCGCTCGCCTCCGGAGCGGGAGATTGTGGGTTCAAGTCCCATTGTGAACGATTTTTTATGAAAATATAAGTACCAATTTGAATTGTAAAACAAAATCAAGGAACTAAATAATATATGTGAGAAATATAGGGACTGAAAAAAAATCTCGTTGCTCCCCAGCAAGAGGACAAAAGATGGAGATAAAAGGGGGATTTGGTTTGGTTGGGGAAATAAGCAAAGAGGCCTGATACTTTGCTATAATCAATCCATCAAACTTACACGTGTCATTTTCTCTTACCTTGATGTTCCAAACTCTTTTACCCTAAGCCGTCCGATGAGTGAGATGAATAAATATAGGAGTATCCAAGTTGTTCTTTTCTTTGCTTGGTGGGTCGACAAAGGGGGAAAAAAAGCTGACGGGAAAAAATCCATTGCACGCCTAAAACCATTCCAAGTTCCAAACTTTTTTAAGATTGAGAAATTTTATATTTTAAAAGTAGACATTTTTAATTATTTTATTAATATAAATATATTTATAACATGAGCGTATTTATATTTAAGTTAAATAATTTAAATCATATACTATAAAAAAATATTATAAGAATATTGATTTTAATTTAATTGTTAATTTTTAATATTAGGATTTAAATTTATAATGTATTTAATAAATTTAGTATCTTAATTCATTATATTAATTATTAGATAAAAATATTAATTAATTATCAGATAATCCTATAAGATTAAATGTAGTATTTCTTGAACAAAAAAAGAAATTTGAATCTTACTACAAATAAAATAAAAAATATTTTAATTTTTTATAATATTCTATTTAAATTAATCAAAGAACAAATCATATATATGATATTATATAAAAAAATATAGGGAGGACATAGTTTTTGTTTTTTTATAAATAATCTTCATCTATTTTTATGTATTATTAATTAATATTTAATAAACTATTAAAAACGTGTGACGGTGAATTAATGCAGGTGGAAGCTCTATTATTATTATTATATCAAATTATTATCTTCTGTAACTGTTATTTATCAAAACTCAAAAGTATACTTTATTTTCTCATTTATAAGCAACATTAAAATAATGATAGATGTCTCATTTATTTACTTTTTAATTATTAAATTTATCACAATAACATTAAAAATAATGATAGATGTCTCATTTATTTATTTTTTTATAAGGGAAATAATTAAAAACAACAGAAAAAATAAAGAGATTTTTATATAAAAAATAATGACACTACTAATTTTCAAACTTACTACAGCCCAACTCCGTTCCTAGGTTGAGGGTTGTAAATGATTCTTAAAACTTGGGCTCAGTCCAGTGTACGGCAAATGGCTAACCCCCATGGCAAGATGCAGCAGCTTAAACTGGTATCCTTCGGCTGGGAATATCACTCTGGATCGCAGCTGAAAAGTAGGATAGAGCCAGAAAATTATTTAATGAGTGGTATTTTTTTTAATTTATATTTAAAAGAAATTAATTATTTATAAATTAATATTATTTATTCATAGCTAATTTTATATATTAATTATATAAAAAATTAAATTTTTAGATATTATCTGATCACACATGTTATTAGATGGTTTTATCTCGATTTTAAATTGATCGATTTAAATAAAATAAATTTGTAACGACCCGGATTCGGATCCGAGTGTCGGGTTAATCCGAGGGTTATGGGTTTCGGCTTTAGTCTCGAGTTTAGTGGTTTTAGGCCTCGGGTTTGTGTTGTTGGGTCGGTTGTTGGGCATTTGACTTGTTGGACTTGGGTGTTGTTGGGTTAAAGTGGTTTTAGTAAGGGGCTTTTGGTCTTTTTTTCTTTATGGAAGACAAGGAAAGAGGGGAATGATGTGTGTGTGCTGCAGAGAGTGTAAGAGAGTGAGGTCATAAGAAAAGTTTTTCTCTTCATCTTCTTCATCTCACCCTAGGAGAAAAGTGAAAAGGTTTGATCTTTGTAGGATAGTTTGAGAATCACGTTCTAGTGCAAGAAAGTAAGTTGTTGAGTGGTTAAAGATCTATCCAAAGAGGTAAGAATGTGTTGGTTTGGTGAGGATGGGAGTTTATGAGTTGGGTTGAGAGGAAAAACGAGAATGAGATTTTAAGGGTCTAAATCTCAGTTTCTTGAGTCTTTCTTGTTCCAAGAATCTCCTCAAATGATGGCTAATGGTTAAGTGTCTTCCTCTTGTAGAGAAACAAGTTGGAACACCATCTTCAAGCTTGAGAAAGGAGAAAGCTTAAGTGGGAGGGAAGAGTTCGTTTTGCTGTTGCTTGCTAAGGTTGGTACTCCCAACCCTTCTAATTTTTATGCATATCATGGTAGGAAGCATTCATATGGTTTGGTGTATGTGTGTGTTTGGTTTGAGCTTGATATGTGTTAATGGTGGAATTCGTAACTTTGTGTTAAAGGGATAAAAAATGATGCTAAAACACCTTAAACACTCTTAAGAATGAGTAGGAAGACTTTGGAATCGATTAGATTAAGTTTGGGATTGAAAATCTAGAATTTCTAAGTGTAAAACCGTCCTTAGTGCAGGGGGTATCAATACTCAGGCTACCGGTATCGATACCCATGAGTATATTTTGGCTTATTGCCCAGGGGTATTGAACCATGCTTCGATACCGAGGGTTCCAGAAACTTTTTGTATCGATACCTGTATCGAAACGGGTCCTCTCCTTTCTGTTGACTTTTGAAGTTGGTCAACGGTATCGAACCCTGTTTCGATACAGAGGATTCCAGAAACTTTTTGTATCGATACATGTTTCGAGACAGTTCTTCCTTCTTTTGTTGACTTTGACTTTGGTCAAGAGGTATCGATACTGGTATCAAAACCTGTGTGTTTCGATACCCTCTTTGGGTGGGTATCGATACAGGGTGTTCCGATACCCTACTTAAGGGTATCGATACCCCTGTGTGTTTTGGCTAAGTTGGGTAGAATTTAAGGCTTCGGTGATCTTAATAAATAAATACTCTAATCTAAAAGCTATAGAATGAATCATCGAACTAAGATTGATAATCATAACCCCGAAAGACTTAAGTATGATAAGGATTAAAATATCTTGTTGTGATAAGATCCTAGGTAGATCGTTCGTGTGGTTTGAGTCTTTGTATGTTGGAAATCCGGATATCTATAAGTGTTGCAACATGTTGAAGGCCATCCGATGTAACATCCCGGGTGATGATTGAAGACTTTTATTCTGAGTGTTGGGCGGCCTCACTCGAAGATGTTCGATGTAACATTCCGAGCATGGGGTTGGTTGGGCGGCCTCCACCCCTTTCCGAACGTTGGGCGGCCTCGTTCGAAGATGTCCGATGTAACATTCCGGGCATAGGATTTGAGGGCTACCTCAATCCTGAGTGTAGGAACCCGATGCTGTATGGACGCGGGCCTCACTCTTGTGTGTTGACTTGATTGATTTGTATATGCTGTGTGCGATAATATACATTTCATTATGCCATGTGATAGGCGAGCATGCTAGATCATCATATCATGCACGAGATTTATATGTCATGCTTTACTGCTTTTGATATGCATGATGTTGGCCGAGTTTGGCGTATCCACTGAGCTTGTGTGGCTCAGCGTTCGAAATCTGTTTTCGTGCGTAGGTTAAGTGAAACAGGTCCCGTGGAACACCATCAAGGTTTGGATTTCAGCATCGACTTTGTGTCATGGTACAGTGATAGATGTAGTGGGCTAGTACTTTGTCAAACCTATATGTATTTTTGTAACTGTCATTTTAATTGAGTCAAATGTTTTAAATGGGTTTGTAGTAATTTGGAGCTCCGATCATTTTAAACCATTTGGGCTTTTGTTTTAAGTTAAATGGATTTTATGGGTCATATTTAGACTTGAATTGACTTTATTATTGGACTTTCGAAGGAAATTTTAAAATACGGGTTTTGGGCCGGAGGCCCAATATGACATCCGGGTCGGGGTGTTACAAAATTTATATAAATATAGTCAACTCAAATATAATTTTGAGTCGATTAAAGGTCACAACGAGATATATTAGAGATGATTTTATATTCCCTACTTTGTTTTTAATATTTGCATATGAAAATGTATAAATTACTCTTAAGATCATCCAACCTTGTAAGAGGGAGCATTACGGTTTTGTTATAAATCATTTTGAGTTTCAAATGATTTGCATTCTATACTTAAATACTAGAAAAATAAATCTTAGCTATAATATTAAATTTTAAATTTTAATTTTAAAATTTAAAATTTAATCTTAAACTTCAAATATCAATTTTAAAATTTAAAATTTAATCTTAAACTTCAAATATCAATTTTAAAATTTAAAATTTAAATTCAAATTTGTTTTTATTGTGTAAAATTCACAAATGATTGTTAAATTTTATTATTTATTTAATTAATTTTAATATATAAACTTTATAAATAATCACTAAACTTTGCAAGAAACGTAAATTTATTACCATGTATTTTCACTAATATCTAAAATAAATAATTAAATACACGTGATAGTAGATTAAGATCGTTTGGAAAAATTAAAATTTAACGCTAATATATCTAATAATTACTCATAACGTAATTATCCAAACTAAAATGATTCAAACATTTATAGTGCTTTGGACCGAAAGATATTCAAAACTTCAAAACTGTCTTTGGATCAAGGCTTGGGGGGTCCCCATTTCCCCACCATGGGCTACATCTGTTATCAAGTTTCATGAGTTGTGGGTACGTATAAAGCAAGCATTAATTATTTCTGGCAATAAACTAGATCCCAAAAGGACATTCTAGGCTCTAGCTAATGAGTCGTGTGGACTGTGGACAGCAAATCTAACAGGACGTCAACCTGTTTTACTTTGGTTGCAGGGACCACTGAAATAAATAGGAAGCACGTTAGAATAGATGTTTTATACGGAATAACAATCGTGTTAGTTAAGACAAAGTAAAATATATATTAAAAAAAATAAAATTTTTGTTACAAGTAAAGAAAAAACAACATTAAGATTAAAATAAAAAACAATGCGACCCAATTTTTTGTCAGTTCGGACTAGTTTTTTAAAGTTTTTATTGCATAAATGTACAATAATTATATAGTACTTTCTTATCCTTCTCAATTTCGTTCATGACGAAATATGCAACTGCTCTCCGTACGCCGTGCTGTAGTTGTGGGACCAAACAACAAGACAAGTCTTGTGGTTAGGACAAAACTTGTACAAGAGAGAAGATATAATCATAATTCAGACACATTTGATCAATCGCTTTCGCTTTTAATTTGTATTTCATTTGATTAAAAAAGGGTTTAATTTCATATTACATCTTAATAACAGTTTATAGATTCATACATGCGTTAAATATATAGGGTTAATTGTAAAATATATATATAATTTTCAGATTTTAAATTAATTTTTCCAGATAAAATGGAAAAAAAATATACAATTTAGATCTCGATAAAAATATTTTTAAATATAAGTAAAAGAAAACCGATAATATTGATATACACAAATCAAATCAAATAACCTAACAAAGATAATCTATAAATACTTATAATGACAGGATAGTATAAGATAAAACAATAATTAAACTTTTATTTTTTCAATTTAATTTATTTATAAATTTATTTTTTTATTTTAAATATTTATACTTTATTCTATAACTTTCAATCTCTATTTGCCAGCTCAATTCCTTGTACTCCCAAGACATCCGTCTTGTTTCTGCAGTCCTATAATCTGCCCAAGGGGAGTATCCTATTGGCTTACCTTAAGAGTCTCAGACCGAGGAAAAATTATATTATATGTTATATTCGTCATATATAAAATAAATTAATTAAATATATTATTTTTATTAATTTTTATCTTATCTTTTTATTAAGTTAATCTTTATTATAAATTGATTTTTAAAAAATCTTTTTTAATCAAGATTTACCTATTAAAAATAATAAAATAAAAATATTTAATTAATTAATTTTATAATTAATATAATATAACCACTCACGATATACTTTCTGTGACCTAACGAGTTTTGCCACCCCGTCTTCCCCAAAGCTTCCCTGCCTCTCTCCATCATCATTTAATTTGACCCAACCCAGTGGTGGTCCTTCACAATTATTTTTTGGAGAATCTACTACTGGATCTGCCTCAAGGCCAGTCAAATTTAGAAGTACCACGATTACTTATTATGTACTAATAAAATGGTCGTTTTAAGATTTAAAATTATCATATTAAATTTTTTATAAGATAAATTTATTTTTTATTTTTCTAAAAAATAAATTAAGAATAGTTTCATCATTTAAATTATTTTACGGTATAATTTTTTTTTTCATAAAACTCTGTGAGAAATCAATATAATATTATAATTAGGACGAAAAGAATATTATTTTAGTTATATCATTCAGTTGTAAATGTAAATTTAAACTTGATTTGAATTTAAATACAATAAATTATTCTGATAAAAAAATTATAATCATCTTAGAAAATTCATATTTAAATACTAAGGAATTAAAAAATATAAACAAAGATTATTTTATAATCATCTTTAAGACTACTCAATTTTTTACGTGAATCTATTTAAAATACATGAATTAAATTATAACATATACCTTCTTATTACATTATTAACTTAAATTAAAATTTCACTATCTATAAGTATTTTTCTAAGAACGAGTAGAGAAATATTATTAAATTCTTTAATTGGTTAAATAATTAAAATATTCATTTTCGAATATAAATTGTATTTTATTATAAAAAAGAACTCGGCAAATACTATATAATATTGGAGTTTCATCTTCCTCTGTTCTCATAACAACTATGCCAACCACCGTCGGAAAAAAACTCAACCTTTGCTTCATCAAGGTCAAGTTCCCAGTAACTTCCTCCGCCCTGTTAACCTCCGCCTCTAACAGCCTTCCACTCCCTTCCTCCTCCTCCACCACCCCATCATCGCTACTCTTCAATAACTACAACTCACCCTCCAAATCCTCATCCCATTCTTCCTCCTCCTCCAACCCCCACCCTGATCTTGAACCCGACTTCGCCACCGCTTTCGCCTCCAACCGCTTCTTTTTCACTTCTCCAGGCAGCTCCAACTCCATCATTGAATCAACACCACCGTCGACCGTCACTACACCAAAACAATCAGGTATCGTCGGAGCCGGCGACACGACGGCGTTAAAAGATGGTGTGGCGTTCTCGACTTTCTCCCCGGACCCGTACATGGATTTCAGGAGATCCATGCAGGAAATGTTGGAGGCACGGGACTTGATCGACGTGAAGGCCAAGTGGGATTACTTGCATGAACTCCTTTTGTGCTACCTTGCATTGAATCCCAGAAGTACTCACAAGTTTATCGTAGGAGCGTTTTCTGATCTTGTTGTTAGCCTCATGTCAACGGACGGTGGCGACAGCCACGGTGAAGTCACTGAGATCGCCGGCGAAAAGATTCCACGATACTGCATGTAAACTATGATATATTGTATTTATTTATTTTTTTTGAATTGAAATCAGTTAGTTAGTGTTATTGAAGGATGATATGTTCAAAATTATAATGAAAGTTTATATTTTAAACAAAAAGGCCTATGGACAACATGTTTAATTTAGAAATGATAAAGATCTTAAAAATTAATTAAATCATATAAAATTAAAGAAGATATAATTTAATTTCATTAATTTTTAAAATTAAAAGATATTAAACTAAAAAAATTAGAGTCAATATTTAAATTTAATTAATTTTAGACCGAAAGATCCTAAAAATAAGTTATATCAAGTAATTTTAGGAGAGATAAATATCATCAAAATATCGACGATGAAAGATAAAACCTTAAAAAACTACATAAAAATTATATTTTTAAATAAAAAAAATTAAAAACACGATCACTAACACAACTCAATTATAAATCTTAATAGTTAAAGAGTGCAGTGTCCAAGATAATAGGGATAAAGTACATGAATTTTGAAATAATAAATCTTGGGTATTTTCTTTACATTAATCCCTAAATTTTGTAATTTTCATTTTTTTAATTCTTATGATAATATACCATTCTTGTATTATGTCGCACGATCTAATTTTGTAGCAATCACATCATCAAAATAATTAAAAATTCAAATTTAAAAACTAATGTGAATAAAAAAAGCTTGAGCTAAATTGGAAAATTTATGTAAGGTATACAATTTAGTCCCTCCCCAGTAGGGTAAAGCGTAAAAGATATCGGCTTTTTCTTTTTGTTTTTATGTATGAATTATAATATAACTTAATTTTATTTTTTTTATCAAAGCAAAGTGACTAATAAATTGAGCACGTGATGAAACCGTACATTGGTCCAGCTTCCAAACTTTGAAACAATGGTGGTATAAACGGGCAGTAATTACATAGTATCTGTTTTAGAATATATTTTTAACCATTAGACATTAATTACTCAACCAATTTGTTGGTATTACTAATGCTCAAAACCATTAGACATTAAAATTAAGTGTTTTATTAAGCAGAGATAATTATGTTATTAAGATAAAGATTGAAATTTGAATTTATATAAGATAAAATAATATGAATATTTTCGATAACTTGATACGTAGTAATAACTAATAAGTACGAAGGGAAAAGACTCTTGGTAGATCTGAAAGATGAAATCTGCATGGGATTGTCACAAAATATACAAAACCTCAATGGCGTTAACCTACTCGAAACAACACTAATGTTGGCCTATACTGTACAAGAAGAAGGAAAAAAAGACTTATGCATCCCTAAAGTTAGCCTGACATGGCACCATAACCCAGCTTCCAGTTTTTAATTCTTGCATAATTTGCATCATCAAAAATTATACTAACCATACAGAAATCTGGTACCTTGACTAGTAGCTGCCAATGCCATTCAACAGGACACTCGGATCTCAATCGCATATAACAAAAAAGGGAGCTGGGTTAAACAAAAAACATCACCTGGGATTAACGTGTGATTCACTCCTCTGATGGAAACATGGTGAAGGGACACTCCAGAATTTGAAATGTGTTAAGATCCAGAATCACAGTCAACTTGAGAACTTGATCAAGGGTGCTCGGGGGATTTGATATATTCAACTGAGCCGTATTAGTAACTATATTACCTTCCAGATATATCAAAATGTGTTGCAGTTGATGTTTATCTGATCAGGAATGTTAGTAATGGCAACCTCAGAGCCTGCTGAGACCTCCTTTGTGGACAAGCGCATGTACTGTTGCAATGTTTCATTGCAATTTGTATGGGAAGTTACATCGATTGGAGCCGAGACTTCTCCGGAAGTATCCATTTCGTCACCCTGTCGTGAAGGACTACTTTTACTGACACAACATGCAGCATCATGTTGAGCACTTCGGGGAGATGATGGAAAAGTTTGGTTGGTCGCATCTTTGGAAGGAGCATGGAAAATTTTTGCTTCTTCGGAATGAAAGACTGTCTTATCAGAAACACAAACACGTTCTACCATGTGTAATTTTGAATTCTCAAGGTACTTCAAGTCATTTGCATCCCCAGATATCTGAAAGGTACCATCAAAACCATTAGTAAGAACTTCCTTACCAAAATCGTTTGACACATGAACAACTGCCACTTCATTGTCCTCATGGCCAATATTATCAGATTCTTTGACAGAACCCTCATGCTTTGAATCAAGGTTCCATTCAACAAAAGTTTCATCAGTTTTCTCCTCTGAATGTACGCTTGGTGAGTCAAATTCTACCTTCCTTTCTTCAGGTGCTGGAATGCAAGATGAAGAAACTGTAACAGTCTCTGGCACATTGATAGTAGCAGTCATTATATTAGAAGTATATTTCAAGGTGTCATCAGGAAGTGGCATTGTAGATTCAACAGCAGTGGGTTCATCATTTATATAATCTGTTTCAGGTGCAAGACTCTTGGCAGAAACATTCAAATCAAACATAACTGGGCACTTCTCTCCAGATTTATAGGATGCCTCACCCGTCATCTGTTCCTCCATAACATGTGTCTGCAAAGGTTTCTGTAACATATCTACACCAGGAAAGACCAACATATTCATGTTCCTCATTTTTGGCTTGCATGCAGTTTCTAGTGGTTCGAAACCAAAGACAGAAGTCCATGTTTCCCTCAGTTCTGAGACAGCAGGTATGACTAATTTCTCAACATTCAGGGAGCCAAGTGCCTGAGAATTCAAGGGACAAGAAAAAGGAAAAAATCCAAGTGAAATACATTAATTAAAATCAAAATAGCCGAATTTCATATCACTGTCACTCTTACTCTTTTCAGGCATCCCTATAGATATTTGAATATAATCTGTCACCTATGAAATTTCCTGAATCACTAAGTTGAAGGAAATAAGAAATTTGATATCTGGTCATAATGTCTACTCTTTTGAAAATAAATAATCTAATTATTAAGTACCCCAAAAAAAATTGTGGCAGGAAGTGTCCTGGTGTGGTGTATAACATTAGTCATACATATAAAATAAACATGTGAATGTCTAAATTTGTAAAATTGTAATTAATACTCCAGGCAATATAATACAAAATGAAAATATAAAATAAACAAAGAGAACATTGAGCCAGACATACAGATTCAATTGCACAAAGAAGCCGGCGACACATCCCTTGTCGCCTATAGGCATACCGCGTCCCAATGAAAGGCATCTCAGCTAACAAGTTTCCATGGATCCTGCTTGTGCAATAATTAAATAATTGTAATCTTTATAATTAAACCAAACAAGTGTAACAGTAAGGCAAGTGGACAGGTTCATTAATTTATGATCAACAAATATACAATATTAAATATTACAAGGAAGCATTTGGAAACTTGGATTTTCGTATTTGGATTTGAGCCTAAAGGATAGTCTAGATTGAGTAATAAAATACTTAAGAAAACTAGCATTCATTATTATTTCTCAAATCCATGGATTTGTTAAATGCTTATTAGTAGTGAATTTGAAATTCCTAATATAATTTTAGATTTTATAAACCCATGTTTTTATACCTGTTCAACTATATATTATACTGAATCTTAACTATTTCTTCATAATATATGCAATTCATTCTTGCTATTTACATAGCAAAGGAATCCGAATTTCCAAATTCATGTTTCCAAACAGAGCACAAAGTTATTTATGGGCATGAAACCAACAATTTGTTAAATCTTCAGTCCCAAGTAATTCACATATTAGTGGGCTAGTTGCTATTTGATGGGGAGATAACCGAACAAAATAGCCTAAAATGTAAATGTCTAGAAGCTATCAACAGATGAACAGAAGGAAGATGATCAAGAGTGCTTAAAGGGATGAGTTGGCATGGCAAGATTGATATCTTATACTATCATTCTTCAAATGTAAAGACATTATTTCTACATATACTATCCTATAATTTGAAATGAACTGAGAACAAAAATATTACCTGACGGATGCTGCAGAGATAATCTCATCCCCCCTTTCTAGAATTGCAGTGTAAAAACCGCTGAAGTTTAGCCTAGTGAAGTTTGACCTGAGAGCAAAAGGAGATTAATAATTTACAGGAAACAACAATGCCTTGGTCTTATTCTAATTTAAAAGCAGAGCACCTATGATTGCAGAAAAATCAAATATTGCTTCACCATAAATAAAGGCAGTAGGTTGTCTCCCAGTTATTCACATAGCAAGATAGTACCACCACAAGACCATTTCGTACTGTTATAGTAACTACTATATATGTTGCCTGTTTGGATTGTTTTTATCTACACATTTAGAGCAGTTAGCCAGAATTTTATCTAACATCTCCTAAATCCACAGACCTTGGGCAAATGCAAAAAATGTTCTCAAAACTCCTAAGCAGTATAAGGTAACAATTATTCGACAACATATGCTTCCTCAGACATGTTAAACTTAATATAGGGCTATTGAAGAAAGAGAGTTTTGCTCGTATCATTGTTGCCAAAAACCAAAAAAGAAAAAAAAATGAAGACGTGCGTACAGTACCAAGCTAAAGAAGTCAAATCATAGTTAGAAGGAAAAGCCAAGTTTTCTTCAAGAAAGTAATATACATTCAAGTACAGATGGAACACATACCAAAAGTTATAGACAATATTATGAATCAGATTGACCCCACTTCTGTGGTCAACAAGAGGCAAAAAGCACTCATCCATCACAGATAATGCAACAGCTAGCTTTGAATTTGATTCAACCTTCTGATATGCTTCATTGAGACAAACATCTGAACTGATATCAAAGCGCTGAACAAGGATCCATGAGAAGCCTTCTGGAAGTTCATGTTTAACCCCAACTAGCTTCTGAAGTCTCTCAAACAACTAGAAAAACAAAAAAAACTTCATAATCAACTCCGAAACAAGAAAAGTAGCAACCCCCTACCCATTTCTCTGTTTCGTAAAGGGTGAGACATTAATGAATTTTACACATTTAAAGGCAGAGTGTAACATGTGTGCAAAC
This sequence comes from Abelmoschus esculentus, assembly GCA_035048815.1. Taxonomy (NCBI): domain Eukaryota; kingdom Viridiplantae; phylum Streptophyta; class Magnoliopsida; order Malvales; family Malvaceae; genus Abelmoschus; species Abelmoschus esculentus. Next base: position 8,983,703 of record JAUCBN010000007.1, on the reverse strand, counting down.
GAGTAGCTCTAGAAGTGAGCCAGAGATTGGTTGAATGCACACAATGTTAAATAAGTAGATAAGCGATAGGTTTTTGAGTAAACTTGATCAGTTTATTCCAATGATTAAAAGAACAAGTTTACAGACTCTTATATAGCCTAAGAATAGAACTTGTAATTGAATTATGAGTCCTAGATATCCTAAACTTAAAACTCTTAAGTATAAAACTTTAAATATAACTAAGACTCTTTACCAAGATAAACTCTTGATAAACTAACTATAAATTCTTAACATAAACTCAACAACTAATATTACTAACATAATCTCGACAACTAACACTCCCCCTCAAACTGGTGAGTATACATTGTATAATCCCAGTTTGGCCATAAACTTGTCGAACAAAGCTTTTGGTAAAGCCTTTGTAAATATATCTGCCACTTGTTCTTCGGTTGGAATATAGGACAAGGATGTGACTCCACCCGTGAGTTTTTCTGCTATGAAGTGTCTGTCTATCTCAACATGTTTTGTTCGATCATGTTGGATAGGGTTCTTGGCAATCTGAATTGTTGATTGATTGTCACAAAAGATTTCAAATTTTTTGTCTTGACACATTCCAAGTTCTTCAAGTAGCTTTTGTAACCAAATTCCTTCACATATTCCTAGAGCTAATGCTCTATATTCGGCTTCAGCACTGCTCCTTGAGATTACTGTTTGCTTTTTACTTTTCCAAGTCACTAAGTTACCCCAAACGAATGAACAATAGCCACTTGTAGATCTTCTCTCTGTAAGTTCACTTGCTCAACTTGAATCTGAAAACACCTTCACACTTTTATCGTGGTTTTTCTCAAATATTAAGCCATGTCCGGGTGTACCTTTTAAATACCTTAGTATTCGTTTTGCAGCTTCCACGTGTTCCTGTCTGGGATCGGTCATGTGTTAGCTCACAATATTAACAGGAAAAGATATATCTGGTCGGGTTAAGGATAAGTAAATCAACTTTCCTACTAGTCTTTGGTATGGCCCTTTGTCTGTCTTAGGGCCTAAGTCTGCCCTGTTGAATTTCAAACCAACATCCATAGGGGTGTCTGCTGGTTTACAACCCATTAACCCAGTTTCTTCAAGCAAATCCAGAACATACCTTCTTTGATGAATAACTAGTCCCTTGTTTGATCTAGCCACCTCCATGCCTAGAAAATATTTGAGTTTACCTAGGTCTTTAATTTCAAATTCTCTATTGAGCATGTTCTTTAGTTGGTGTATCTCCCTCTCATCATCTCCTGTTAGGATTATATCATCTACATAAATAATCAGGATAGCTCTTTTGTTGTCTGGAGATACTTTAGAGAATAGTGTATGATCTGACAAGGACTGTTTGTAACCCATTCTCAAGATGACTCTAGTGAATCTTTCAAACCAAGCTCTTGGTGATTGTTTCAAGCCATAGAGGGATTTGTTAAGCTTACACACCTTCTGGTTGTTTTCATCATCTTCTAGTCCTGGTGGAATCTGCATATAAACTTCTTCCTCCAAATTTCCATTTAGAAAGGCATTTTTGATATCAAGTTGCTGTAAATTTCAGTCACAATTTACAGCTAAGCTCAATAAAACTCTAACAGAATTAAGTTTAGTTACTGGGGCAAAAGTTTCTTTATAGTCAACTCCATAAGTCTGAGTAAAACCCTTAGCAACTAACCTTGTTTTGCACCTCAATACACTCCCATCAGGATTAAATTTGATAGCAAAAACCCATTTGCAGCCAACTGGATTTTTATCTTGAGGTAGGTCTGTAATAGTCCATGTATTGTTTTTATTTAGTGCCTCAACTTCTTCAACTGTCATTCTCCATTTAGGGGATTGTAGGGCCTCTTCAATAGTCTTAGAAACTTGTTCTTCATCCAGGCTTGCTGTAAATGCTTTAAAGGACGAAATCAACTTCCCATAACCGGCATACCTTTGAATAGGGTATTTAGTACATTGTCTAACTCCTTTTCTCTTGGCGATAGACACACATTCAGATTCAAGTAGATGAGAAGGAATACTAATTGAGTCATTACCTTCACTTTCTTCACAGGCAGCCGGATTTAAGTCCAATTCTTGGCAAATACCAGTTTGCAAAATGGTCTCAGGAATTTTTCTTCTTTTTCTGGTATAAACTTGAAGGGGTTAGGAAGAGAATGTAATGGTGATGTAGGTGTGGTTTGTGAATTGACAGGAGTAGTAGAGATAGGTGAAGGGCATGAACTTTCAATAGGACTTTGTGTATTTGGTGGTAAATATTGACTAAGAGGTAAGAAGGTTGAGGGAATGGGTGGACTAACTTGAGTATGAGAAGGCTGGAGATCAATAGGATTCTCCCCCTGAGTTGCAGCCTTGGAAAAATAAGGATCATGTTCAAAAAAAGTAAGATCTAATGAAATAAAGATTTTCCGAGTGGGTGGATGATAACATTTGTAGCCCTTCTTTAGTGAAGAATATCCTATTAGAACACATTTGATAGCCTTTGGATCTAAATTTTGCACAAAAACAGTGCATCCAAATACTCTTAGAGGAAAAGCGGAAGATATTGGTTTAAAATTGGGAAAACTCTCTAGGAAGACATCCCTGGGTGTTCGAAAATTGAGTACTTTGCTGGGCATCCGATTAATTAGGTATGTAACTGTTAATAAGGCTTCACCCCACAAGTACTTTGGTACATGACTAGTGAACATTAGGGCTCTTGTTACTTCTAATAGGTGTCTATTTTTTCTCTCTGCAACTCCATTTTGTTGTGGAGTGTCAACACACGAACTTATTTGGACTATCCTTTTTTTCTAGAAATTTTTTTTTTAATGATTGTGTGAAAAACTCACCCCCATTGTCAGATTTAAAAATCTAAATTTTACTGTTAAATTGAATCTCAGTCATGTTGTAAAACTTTTGAAAGATAAAGGACACCTCTGATTTTTCTTTCAATAAATAGACCTAAATAGTTCGACTGTGGTCATCAATAAACGTGACAAACCATCTACTCCCACTAATATTCTTTATCTTAGAAGGGCCCCAAACATCATTGTGAATCAAAGAGAAAGGATGTGAGGGTTTATGAGATGATGGTGAATAACTAGCTCTTGTTTGTTTAGCAAGAGGACAAATATGACATTTGAAGGAAGATGGTTTCTTATTAAGAAATAAATGTGGAAATATCTTTGCAAGATAATTGAAATTTGGATGACCTAACCTAAAATGCCATAACATAACATCATCAATTTGTCCTAAAGAATTAAAACAAAGAGAAGAATTTTGGACAAGATTATTGTTGTTGGTTAAAATGTAGAGACCACCTTGTAGCCTAGCACTGCCAATACTCTTCCTCGAAGCCGGTGCCTGTAAAAAACATTCTTTGTCAGTGAAACAGAAAGAACAATTTTGATCTTTGGAAAGCTTGCTCACAGACAGTAGGTTACAATCCAAACTAGGCACAAAAAGCACGTTTTTAAGGACTAGATCACTGTTAACAAATACAGTACCAGTGCCTTTAATTGGAGATAGGGAACCATCAACTATTTTAATAGAACTTTTTGAGCATGAAGGAGTAAATTGAATGAGTATGTTTCTGTTACCAGTCATATGGTCAGAAGCACCTGAATCAACTATCCAATTTGACGTATGTGCAGTGGAAAGGAGAGCAGTAGAGGAGGCTTGTTGATGGATACCTTCATCTTCTGCTAGGGCTAGATTGTCTTCACTACTACTATTAAACTTATTGAATAATTATTGTAGTTCTAGCATCTATTGTGTCGTGAAACCACCTTGTTGTTTTGTTGTGACAGCAGTAGATAAGACTTCCTTTGATGGTTTTCGAATTGAATTCTTACCATCGAATGGTTTAACAGATTGTGACCATTGAAGATAATTATGGCCCACAAATCTATGACAAGTAACAGTGGTGCCTGTTACTTCTAAAAAATCTGCCATTATGGCAGTGGATGTTGAGGAAGATGCTATTTCACTCGACATGGATTGAAGAGGAAAAGCCATGGAAGAAATCTTATCGATAGGATCGATTTAGACTGATACCATGTTAAATAAGTAGATAAACGATAGGTTTTTGAGTAAACTTGATCAATTTATTTCAATGATTAAAAGAACAAGTTTACAGACTCTTATATAGCCTAAGAATAGAACTTCTAATTGAATTAGGAGTCCTAGATATCCTAAACTTAAAACTCTTAAGTATAAAACTTTAAATATAACTAAGACTCTTTACCAAGATAAACTCTTGATAAACTAACTATAAAATCTTAACATAATCTCAACAACTAATATTACTAACATAATCTCGACAACTAACACACAACAGTATAGGGATCCCTTCCCATTCTTGCACAATATGGGATCAATTTGGTGTATAAATTCAATACTGATACATTTCTAGCAGATAAGGAGTTTAGACTCCAGGTAAAGAAATAGAGACAAGACAACAACCTTAAATTTGAGAAAGAGAGAACAACAATCATTTCATACCAGCAGGAATAACTTAACAGTAAAAAAAATAGCAATTAAAATTTAAAACTATATTTACAAATATAGCAAAGCACTACAAATTCCCCGCAGCACAATTATATCAACTGCAAAATAAAATTATACCTCTTTGCATCTCTTCCCACAAAAGAATGCACTACTCGTACCATCATCAAAAGCATCCATTGGCTGAATACATGGTTCATGATCTACCAAAAAAATCCCTCAAAAATGAAAAGCATATAATAGCAAGAACAATAATGACACAAAAAGTAAAATAAAGATCAAGGGGAACCAACAATCAACATATATACACAACAGCTTGGAATTTAACAGAGCATACATTTTTCTTCACATAAATGGCATGTTAGAACTGTAGGAACAGCATTGTCATCTTTGACCCTTTGATGCATATTTCCAACTATCCCACAATATTTGCATGTACAGTAGACACAGTTCCAGTTTCCTGACGGGAATGTCTGTGGCAAAGAAAAGAAAATCAGAAATGTATATTAAGCATGATCAAGATTTTAATTTTCCCAAAAATTAAAAATTACTTCTAGATGTAACTCCCAAAAAGAAAAAAGAAAAAAAAAACATAGAAATAGAACTCAGACATAGGTTTCCTTCTGGCTACTTTTCATAAATGATTTGTATTGAAGTAGCTTCAACAAAGAATTCCGAGCACAAGTTACAATCTATCCTTGATCTAACTTCTAACTTTCTGTCACTCTTTGATCTTAGTTAATAGTCTTGACATGAATATACAAAAACTTGTTGGTATTCTTAGACACCCTATCCCATCAATCAAATAGATTTCATTGTCTGCTAAAGGTAAAAAGTATTATTAAGCATTTTCCTCGTTCTTTCATGTGCTCTAGTACTGAAAAACTGTTACAGAGAAATTAACAGTTTGTAAAGGGATACACGTAATAAAGACATATGGCAACAAGTACTTACTTCTATATCTAAGCAACTTTGATGGAATGTTGATGGGCAACTATCGCAACAGATCAAATCACCACCATCCCCACAAATACCACATGTATCATCATTGGGGTCTTCACCACCAAAATCCACATAATGGAGGCCCTTAAGTTCAGACTGCTGTTGTTTGTTCCATGCATCTAATAAGCATTGCAACAGGGGAACTCCTGTTTCTAAACATATATTCTGAAAAGGTCGATGGACTTTGCTCCTTGCATGAGTTTCAAATTCTGCAACGGTGAAGACATTTCTACAACAGTTGCATTGGATGCCATCCCTTGTTATCCTACCAGACCTACTCTCCCGAGTACGTGTTCTTTTTGCAATCAAATATTCCACCTTCCCGTCCTGTGGAACAGTGCCCGAATCAATCATCCAAGAAAGCAGAGTTCGCTTTCCTTCATATAGCACATAACCATTATTATCAGATTCAGCTTCATCCATAGGACTGCGGACCAACAAAGCATATCGCTTTCTCTCTTGTGTCTGATGTAGCTTACGCTTCCTGCTAGATACTTGTGTTCCCCTTTGTAATGTACCATCAGAGTTTTTCTCTTCATGAAGCGAAAGTGTCTCTTTCGGAAGCTTCTGTTTTTTCCTTTTCTCATTGTCCTCCCATTTCCTTTTTCGTTTAATTTTCTTTTTAACCTGTCCATCATCCTCTGTATCATCACCAGTCTCTTTTGGCTTCTTTTTCCCGACCCTTTTCTTTTGAACTATTCTTTTTAGGATGCTAATTTCTTCTTCAGGAATTGGAGTAAATACAAAACCATTTGAACAAACCTTAGAGTCACCCTTCTCATAATTTTTTTTAAGCATCTTGTAGGCCAACGTAACTGACCAGTGAGTCCTTCCTTTGGGATTAACATACACTGCATCATTGTACTCTCTATTATTCCGAGGCCTATAATCAATTGTCCAACCAGCTGCTTTAAGCATATTCACTATTCGATCTCTCACAGCTTGTTTTGCTTCTGACCTTCTCAGTTCCCCTTCATCCCGGACTTTCTTTACTCCCTTTTCATTGTCTTCCACCTTAACAATCTGAGGTCTTAACATTAGTGAAGCCTTGCTCTCATTCTTTTCCGTATCATCAAATATATCCTCATATGGAGTTTTATCTGGCATATTAAACCCTAAACTCCCCCTTAACTTCTTTCTGCCTCGTTTTAGCCCACCCATCTTTTTTCTCCCATCTATAATCCTCCCCTTCAAACCCTTACTACCACCCTTGCCCTCTCCTGCTTCCTTCCCAACCTCCTGAGTCCTTTGTCTAGTCATTGGCCTGCCAAGCCCACTGTAATTATTTAACTTCTTAATGCCACCACCATCATACTGATCACTCCCTTCTGATTCCACATTAATTTCTTTCTTTTCAAACACACTATTCTCATGCACCTTCCGTGGTCTACCACGCTTACCCTTAGACTCCTTAGTCGTATCTTCATCAAATTGATCATTCTCCCCTGTTTCTACAATAAATCCTTTCTTTACAGACCCATCATTGCCCAGTACCTTGGGTGGTCTTCCACGCTTGCGCTTGAGCTTCCTCCTTCTCACTTTACTATCAAGGCAATCATTCTTTCCTACATGCTGCTTGAGTGTATTCTTCTCAAACCCCTTCTTCCCTTGAAACTTGGGTGGTCTCCCACGCTTACTCTTTTCCATCTTACCCACCTTTCTCTGCTCCTCCACTTCACCATGAGATTGATCATTCCCCTCCTTAACCACCTCAATTGGTATTGTATCAGAACCATTGCCATCTTCAGTTTTATCAACTCCACTCCCAACCTTATCACCTTCAATCACACTCCCAGATTTCACTGCAGACATCGATCGTAACACCCTGACAGAAAACTGGACTTTACCTTTTAAGCCTTCCTCCTCCACTTCACCATGGAACTGATCATTAACCACCTCAGTAGGTATTGTCTTAGAACCATTTCCATCTTCAGTTTTATCAACCCCACTCCCAACCTTATCACCGTCAATCACACTCCCAGATTTCACTGCAGACATCGACCGTATAACCCTGCCAGAAAAACAGACTTTACCTTCTAAGCCTTCCTCCTCCAATTCTCCATGAGACTGATCATTCTCGACCTTAACCATCTCAGTTGGCATTGTCTCAGAACCGTTGACATCTTCAGTTTTATCAACCCCACTCCCAACCTTATCACCTTTGATCACACTCCCAGATTTCACTGCAGACATTGACCGTAAAACCCTGCCAGAAAACTGGACTTTACCTTCCAAACCTTCGCCCTTTACTTTTTTCTTCACACCATCTTCTTTACGATCTACATTATCCTCCACCAATCCCCTGTCTTCCCTATCATCAAATTCACCAACTTTCGGATTACCAAAGTAACCATCTTCCCTACATTCTTCAATCTCCTCTTTTTTCTCAAATTCATCATTTTTCAAAGAACACCTTAACGGTTCATCACTTAAGTCAAGACCCGGTTGTTTCACATCATCCCCATTATTTCCCCCAATATCTTGCCTTGGCAAAACCTCACTTTCATCAGGTTTAAACCGCAAACAGATAGATCCTAAGCCCTCTCCCATATCTTACAAAACCCTATATTCGAGAAGGTACCTTTTTTTCCTTGGGTGAGAAAAACAGTAGACAAACCCCATTGGGTTTCAACTTGACAACAGAAAATTGAACTGCCCAAACTACTCAAAAGGATCTAGTATAACTCTAAAATCAAGACCCCAGTCTGGAATTGAAAAACACACACATAAGAAATCAATGAAAAATAAAATTCTCAAATAGAAAGTGAAGGAGAATAGTATCAGACACGGCGGTGAGTGATCAGGTACCCTAAACCAATGCAGCGGATATAAATGGGATCCTATCGTGCCACGGCGTCGTATAGTAAGGAAATAGAAAGCTGAAGGTCACTCCAATGGCGTTCCAAATGTTTGGGGGGGATTATTAAAGTGGAAGGGTTGGAGAAAGGGATGGATTTGGGATTTTAGGGTCCCTCTCTCTCTAGTGTGGGGGCTTTGCATACATACACGCAGTAAAACCACCATGTTTTCATGGGTAAGATTGTCTTTTCAATTGTGCCTACATTTTCCTTTGCCATTTTCCCTCCATATTTGCAATCAATTTCCTTATCCCTCGGTTGAAAATTTTAAAAAAATGTGTTTTAGGTCAAAATAATAAGAATATCAAAATTACTTTCGATATAGTTTGAAAAGTATATTTTACAAGTTAAAGTTTCTGATTTTTATTTTTTAATCGTTTATTTTTATTTATATCACATTTTTAAAATTTTTTTAAAAATAAATAAATATTTATTTTAAAGTATTTTAATAATAGTATTAAACTTGATATCTTTTATGATTTTAATAAAAAAAATCAGTAACTATTATAAAAACGCATATATATCATTTAAATAAATTTACCAAATTAAAATTTTCTAAATATATTAACATTATTCCGACTACTTAATTATTTCAAACAATATATATTAAATGTTACCGTTAACTTTCCTGCACATACATAAATTATGTGGTGCCAAACTTTTATTTACGCAACAACTCTTATAAGCCATTCTATAACAAAGCCCACACACTAGAGAGACCCAAATCCATCCATCTAAAGCCGAGGAAAAATTATTAGATTAATTTGTTAATCACATCATTTATAATTTATTTAATAAAATTTATTAATTTTTAAATAATTTTTAAATAATTACTCTTAAATGATATATATAAAAAATAAATTTATTTTTTAAAATAAAATAAGAAATTCTTATTAAATAAAAGATAGAATTTTATCTCTTCCCTCCCCCTTCTGATTATTAAAAAAATGCATTTTCTACAAATATGTATTTTAAAAAATCACCTTGAAGAATAAAAGAATTAGGTGTTACTTGGAGCAGGCATTAACTTAAGTTTGTCATCCGAGGAACCCACCTCGGAGCCACTCTCCTCTGCTAACAATGACTGTAAATCGCTACCGTTAGCCAAGCTGTTGAATTCAACTGCTTTCGATGGAACGGTAGGATAACGTCGTTGGCAAAAGGTCATTAACCTTTTCACTGATTGCAAGTATTTGCGAGTCGTCTCGTCGTTCATTATGTGTGCAACACTATTGGTGTAGATCTTCTCACGAGCAGAACGTTCATGGATACCAACCATAGTGACACCGATAGGCCAGGGTGCATTACCGATAGCCATTTTAATGTAATGGTCCATGGCGGCCAGGTAGTCTCGTTCCATGCAGCACTCGACGACCACCAATAATGCTTGACGAATATCACCGGGAAGCACCTGCATTAGAGAACATCACAACCAAATACTGGATCTTGTAAATACTAACACATATAGTACAATGTCTTCACTTAGATTAGGGGAAGGCAACATTTGTTATAGATAACAAATTCAGTAATGGTCCACAACCATGTCAGTTAACAAACTACCATAGTTTTTTTTCCAATTAAAAATTTTATTTTCGTGCACATCGAGAATTTCAACAAATTACTGGTTGGCTCTCGGTTTAACTTTCTTATAGATTGAGACGAGAAAGACTCGAAAGGAGATGAAACCTGTTATGAGAGTTATGATTGTGAATAGAATCATATTGAACCAGTATGTTCTTTCAGAGCTTAAACCTGTTCAGTTGTGGAAGATAATTTTTTTTATCAGCAACAGGGACTGAAATAAATGCAGAACATATTTGGCTAAAATCAAACCAGAAAGCAGGCAATATAAAAAACAAAGTTGACAAAACGTTGGTTTAAGATGAATCTCTTATCCATCTGAACACTGGGTTTACCATTGATTGACCATATTAACAGCTTCATCACTCTCTTATGTACACTTGAATACATAGACCAAACCAGACACATGAGCTTCTAATGTCTCAAAAATTGTCTAAGTCCACTTTATCCAAGTAACAATAGGACTCTCCTGGCTCCACTTGGTTCTCTAGAAGGCAAAAAATGTAGATATTCTTCCTAATCATAACCTCCCTAGCTCTACACAAACCTGTAAAAGAACTTATGCTACAAGATGCTAAACATAATCATTTTGGTTTTTCTTTAGACATCCATTAGCTTGGGGAAACCTTTGATCATTTGACATCAAACCAGGAGATGTGGTATGGAACACTCATATATTTTGAAATAAAAATTTAAGGTTAACAACATGGTTCCTGTTGGTATATTCAAAGTTTGGTCTTTCTTCTAAGTGACCAAGCCGGTCTCCTATTCTAGCAACTATTTGTGTGTTCGAACGATTCGATGAGGTAGAACAGACATTCAGACACAACTCATTACACAATCATTTCTACTAGCAAATACAAGTCTTATTCCACCAATTTTGATCTAACAACTACTTCCAATCAATTAATTCTCACTGATTCCACTTGCAATCCAAGTTTCAATTCCTTTGTATGAAACCCCATTATCCATCATGTAACTTGTCAATATAATCAGCAGAAAGGAAAAAAGAAATTACCTTCTTCCTACAAAACTTGAACAATGGGTTTAAGTAACGAGCGCACTGCTTAAACGTAGCTACCATGGACTTCCCTTTTGCTGTTCTCTTCTCAGACTCACCCATCTCATCCAGTTCCTGTTTCCATTCATTCAACAATCTCTTGAAAAACACCAGAATCTTATCTTCATCACAAAGCTCATCGAAATTCGCCTTCATTCTCTTCAAATCCTTATCCATATCGACTCCACTGGACCCGCCATCACCACTCAACTCCTCTTCTCTTCCGTCTCTTTCTCCATTCTCCCCACCCTCTCCTCCTCCCCCTTCTTCTCTCTCCTTTCTTTTCCTGTCGCTTAAAATCCCCGCCTTCTGCCACTTCCGCAGCTCCACAATGTCTCTCAAGAAATCGTTGGTTTGACCGTCAGTCATCTCGCTATCGACCTCGAAAAGACCGGCTTTCAAGACGTATTTTAACCTCTCGAGGCGAGCCGCGTCGTCTTCTCCGAAGAGAGTGATTGGCTGTTTGAGGATGCGAAGGCGGCGGATGACTTCTGGTCTGGAAAGGTCGAGGTTGTCGATGTTATGTTCATTCGTGAGGGACTTGGAGGAACACACGTTGTTCGTTGCGGTTGTGGACGCGATGCTGGAAGCGGAGGGATCCGGTTTGGTGTGAGTATCGTCGACATTGGAGGGGAACACGGTGGACTGTCGGCGAGATTTTGCTTCGAATTCGCGTTTCTCTTGGTCGCGAAGCTTTTGGATTTGCTTCTGTTCTATCTCGGAGCGTTTGAATACGCGCTTCCCGCCAGTATCCTCGGCTAAACTCCTCCGCTTCTTGAGAAGCTCTTCTTTGAGAAGATCCATCTAGGGATCGATAATGGATATCTCCATGGATTCATCTGACTCTCGTTAAAGATATCACTGACGGTTGCGACACATCGACGGCCGGCCATTTTCTCCGGCTCTTGACTAACCGTTTCAATATTGAAATGGCCTCGAGTTGGCCCAATCCCAAGGGTATTTTTCATGTCCAGAAAATGTTAAATCCTTGTAACATTAATTTTTTTTTTATGTAAAAAAAAAATACAACTAGAAAACTCGTTAAAAAACTCCCTAAACCTAATTGGAGGAAGAAAAAGTACTCGTAGCGACATTAAACATTATTTTTTAATTATTAACATACACATCAAATCAAATCAAAACATTGTAAAAAATTATTTATAAATCTTGGTTGTATCCGAATAATAAATTAAATATTAATAAGCTACTTACAATGAATCTTCGGATCCATACAATATACATCATCTTCATCACCGGACTGTTCTATGTAAAATCTGGATTCCACCCTTGGCTTGGAAGGCTTGCATGCCATGGAAAACTTAATGCGTACCCAACATGTTATATACTACTGTTTTTTTATTTTTATACTCAAGATTGAATTATTTGTAAGAAGTTGCAAGATCTTTTTTATTTTATTTTTAATTCAGAATATAGTATTACCTCACCAGCTCCTGCTCTCAGTTGCAGGGCTGGCTAATAGAGGGAACTCAAGGTTCCCACATTCACCTAGCCACATAGCCCCTCATATACATCTTAATTCAAAATAATCCGGTAAATTTAACATGAGTTCAGAAAGACCAAATATACACAAATTTCATCATGGATTTTGATTTCTCCATTTTGTTTGAAAAGATGATATCGACGCGTAAGAACACAAGAATTTTCAGATGTTTTTGTTTAGGAAATGTATATAGGCTCTATGCACCACAAGTTTCCACCCCACATCCAAAGTAAATAAAACAAACAACCTTGAATTCCTTCTTCTTCTTTTGGTCTGAATGGAAAGGAAGTTTATCAATTTACATCATCGTACAAACAATCACTAGACCGTCAGCAACTCCTGAAAGACGAAAGCAGAAGATAAACGTGTTAAAAGAGTATTAAGTATCTGGAGCTAAAAAAAGAAGAAACAAATGGACATGTTCATTCTGACAAAAGATACCTTCTCTTTCTGCTTGAAGAGATTATCAATCTTCTTCATATACGCATCTGTTAGTTTCTGCGTTAATGCAAAGATTTCAGGGGCTTCAGTACTAAGAAGAATGTGCAATCAACCAAAGTGACTTATTTAACAAAATGAATCTACACATAAGTGCATACATACCAATGCAAAAGCATATGCACATATTGTTATGGACAGAGATGAGATTAAAGCAAATAAGAAGGCTATGTAGTCTATAGTTTGTTTATTTGAGGGGTGCCTGTGAAACAAAGAGTTTCAGGGGTTCGGTTTATGAAGTTACTGTAAATGAGTTTTGTTCATCATACATTTTCTCCATTTAGAAAGGTAAGAGTATCGTCATCAAGCTATTCCAATTTGCAAACACCAAGGAATGAGGGATATGGTTAAATTAGTGGTTGTGACCAAATTTTGATAAACTAGACAGTTCATACCCAAATAGTGGAAGTACCCCATACATTATGAACCACCTTGGCAACTATTGTCAGACCTTTAGGAAAGTTGTTATGAATCTTAATCATTTGATTAACAATTTCTTTCCTCATTCATTCTCATCCCTCACATCTACCGTAGTTCTTGTTGGTGCATAACCAGTGGGAAATTGAATATTATGTTCATGGGAGAGAGGGAAGTAAAAGCATAACAAGAAATTGCTGAGAATGAAAGTCAAGATCTTATATCTAAAGTTACCTGCAAATCACTTGATAAGTCCTTCACATTGTCTTCAGACAGCTTTTTCTCCTGGATAAATTAGGGGGAAATGTCAACAGAAGATAAAACAAACATAAACAAGGGAAAAGAAAGCAAAGACACATGAACCAAAAGTGAAAGGGATGAATAGCTGTAAAGATACAGGCCTTCTCAAGTTTTTCATAGGCTTTAAGGGCATCTCTTCTAATATTCCTCACTGCCACCTATAAACCAGTTGATAAACAAATAAGATTCAGGGAAATCAGCTATAAGCTTAGTTTACAACCCATTATGAACCAAATATTAACGGAATAAGTGCAAATTTAGAACACATGTGATTAGATGCTCACGTGACCGTAAAAGTAAGTCTCAGCACTTCCATGTTCTTGGAAATAATTAAAAGCAGGTATATAAAATGAATATTTATACTCCATTTGGCCGTTGCTTTTTGCTTAACGAATATACACTTTTAAGCATCATTACATGTACTTCAAACTTAAATATGCAAGAAACAACTATTTTATTTTTTTTCCTGGAGTGTAATGAAAAAATAAAGCCTCAAGAGTAATGGCTAAAGTTCAAACCATAGTTATTAAATTTCGAGTACCTTCCCTTCTTCAGCTTGTTTGGCCACAATTTTTGAGAATTCCTGCAATCATGCAACATATAGGCAAAACCAATAATCAAACTTTAGGAAACTTTCTAGAAAAATATGTTCAAGAAACTTTGCTGGCAACAATTCTAGATGATACAGTATCCCAATTAAATCTACCACTGATGCAGCAATTTAACTACTAACAAAAGAGTATCTTCCAAACACTTATTTCTAGGGAATCTGTATGTGCTCCAAGAACAAAGGTACATTTTAACAGTATTTGCACTTGTAATAATGCATAGCCACAGGTAAATTCATGAGAAAAAAAAGATACCTTTCTCCTTTCGCTGGTCAGTTGAGGGAGAGACAAGCGGATGACTTCACCATCATTATTTGGAGTCATACCAAGATCAGAGTTGACTATAGCTTTTTCTATAGCCTTTAAGCTGAAAAAGGTTTACATGTCAAAACAGACTACAAGCCAACAACAGAAAGCACATAGATGTTGTCATGGAGCACTCCTGAAGATACTGGACGGCAGTTTTCAATACCACGAGCTAAAATCAACAACTTTATCTAAGTAGATATTGTCAGTATATGGATAAAGATAGAACGTATTGCCCCTTATTTGCTATATCTTTTCAAAAGAACATGTTATGGAAGTCCTCAAGTAACTGTGTGACAAATACATTGCAGAAGATGAAACATACAAGCAAAAAATCTTAATTAATGCTCATCAGCTCTGGCTTATATTATACCTGGATTTGTCATAGGGCTGAACCAATAGAGAACTTGAATCGGGTGTACTTATTTGAGCAATACTCTTTAAGCTGACAGGAGTGCCATAGTATTCCACCTAAAATAACACATCATTAATCTCATTAGATAAAAGATGATATTTTACCTTTAGAACAAACTAATAACGTTAGTTGATACAAAATCAACTTCACATATAACAGACACAAATATCATTAGACAAAACATAGAATTCAATCTTTTTCCGGCTGGACTCAAATCGAAAGCCAATAATTAACAATTCCAATACGTTTAGATTGTGTCCTCAGCAGGTGTTGACATAATATCCCATAATTCAGTTGAACCGTACCTCAACTTTGTCAAGCATCGCTGGGTTAGCTCTCCCTGTCCTAATGGAGTTGAAATTCGTTCGAACTGTCTCAATTGTCTTCTCCATTTTTTCTTTCTGATAGAAAAAAAAAAGAGTAAATAACAACGATTGCAATACCCCGCTTCCATGCTAACTTACTAACAACAAAAAAATGGTTTCCTTCCTAAAGTTGAGTTTGTAGAAAAGAAACTCACAGCCTCTTTCTCAATGGAAGATTTCTCAGCTTCGATTTCTTCAATAGTAGCACACTTCACAATTCCAACTCTACACACATTCCAAAAACAAACAAACGACTTAAAAAACCCAAAGCACCGCTCTCTTAGAAATTCGTTGTAACAATTCTTCAAACACATAGAAAGCTATTTTTGGGGAAACCAACTTGCCTCTTACGTAGCAACGGATTAACAGCGATGGGTTTGCTGGATAATTTAACGGTCGTGTAGCTAGCGGCTGAGCTCAACGAATACAGGTTAAAATTGCAGGAACCATGTCCCTTCTGGAAACAATCTGTAAGCCGAAATTGTGAATGCTCAGTAAAGAAAAGAGTAAACAATGTAGAGAAAAAAGAAGAGTAAAAACAGAACCTGAATGGGCGAGGAAAGATTTCAGGGGGATACGAATTGGACTGAAAATGGATCGAACGGGAGACGATGAAGAAAAGGTCGCTGCCATTTGATAGAAGAGAAAAATGGTTATGGATTTTGGTTTAGTTTTTTCAACTCAGAGCTAAGGAAAGGAGGGAAATGTGGATAAGAAACTGCTTTGCTTTCCACTCTGATTCTCCAGCGCTTCTGGGTGTGGGTCTGTTTGGTTACGAATTTACGACGGTTCTGGTCCGGGTTGGGGTTAAAACAAGAATTAATTAGCTCCTAAACTATATCGTTTTTGTTTTACTTGAGTCATTTAATTTTTAAGCCCGGATTGGGATTAATCTTTTGTCGATAATCAGTCGGTTCAATAGAATAAAATATTAATTTTTTAAATAATTAAAAAATGAATTTATATAATTATTTTATATTAAACTTCTAAAATTAATTATTAAAATTTATTATTTAAATTTTAATATAATATATTTTCGTATTTATTGTATAATATTATTGAAGTATTTTTGGTATTGGGTTGTGTTTAGGTATCAATTTGTTTTTATTTTTTAAAATTTGAATTAAGTTGTGGGTTGGTATTAGGGTCGGGTAACCTACATACATGGTCTTTGTTTTGAGTAAATTTTCATTTTTGGCACTAATTTTCAGAAGATTACGTTATGATCACTAACATTATACAGTTTAGCACATCAATTCAGTACTTCTTAAAACAACTATAATTTAATCGAAAGTTTTATATTTTTATAAAAATTTAAAATATAATTTTCGAAGGTATTGTATTCTTGAGTTGTCTATTGTGTTTTAAGTCATAAAACTATGTTTGCGCATAGACATTTCTGAAATACAATATCTTTCAATTATTGTAGGTTATAACTAATAAATGAGAGAATTCTCGATATAAATAAATATATAATAAATTTATAAGTATCTAATACCAATTTTTTATTTTTTAAAATTTTGTATTTTATAAATATATATTTATTTCATTTCTTAAAAGAAATTTAAAGCTTTACACCAAACATTAAATATTTTTCAATGTTCTTAGATTTTTTGAAGTTTTTTTAATAATTATATCTATTTTTTTTAGAGTACTGAATTTATATTAAAATATAGATACCAAAACACAATTATTTTAAACCCAAAAAATAAACAACAAAATTTAAGGATTGAAGTGGAAGATTGTTATAGTTTAGGGACCAAATCAAAAAATATTAAACTAAGACAATAAATGATTGAGCCAAAAGAATCTTAAAAGATCAAAATGGAGAATTAAGGACTAATTCAAACATTATCCCTCTTTCAGTATTTTTCTTTTAAATGAACTTAGCCCTTGGGCTTTATATAATAAGGTTGTATTATTCACATACATTTCACTCTAACATCAACTTCTTTCATTGTTCAAATCCTCTCACAGCCATGGCGTTTTCTAAGACTGCTGTGATTTTCATCTTGATAATGTCCCTTTGGGGTGTCGCCACGGGAACCGTCCACTGGGTCGGCGGCTTCCTCGGCTGGACCACAATCGCCGCCGGCTTACCGCTCGATTACAAACTCTGGGCAGCAACCAGAAATTTCCATGTTGGCGATGTTGTTAGTACGTATCAGATTTTTCTCTTGAACCATTCCATCCTTTAAACCTACATTATTATTATTATTATTATTTGCATTTCCCCATTGCAGTTTTCAAGTACAACAACAACTTTAATAACGTGGTCCGTGTGACTCACCAGAACTACAACTCATGCAATGCAACATCCCCTATTGCAATCTACTCGTCGGGTTCCGACACCATCAACCTAACGAGACCAAGCCACTACTACTTCATTTGTAGTCTCCCGGGCCGTTGTCTCGCCGGCCAAAAAGTTAACTTCGAGGCGACTCTACCTCCACCACATCTTTCATCTGCGGCATCGGTCGTTCAATTACCAAAGTCGGATTCTATGTCGGACGAAGCGTTGGCACCCGGTCCAAATACCATGGAACCGATCCCTGGCACCGGTGTTCCCAATCTCAAGCCATCTAACTTCTGGTTGTCCCTCGTCGCCGTTGCATTCGCAGTAGGCGTTACCGGCATCGGCACTTACGACATGGCTGAGTTTCTTGTTTAAGTGTGCCAGCAAGGCAGCAATCTTGTGTTAATAAATATGCTTAAATCTGTTTAAGCTGATGTATGAATCGGAAAACACCATGTTATTTCTCTTAGCTGATCAAATAGTGCGGGAATTGAACCTCTACTAGTTTATGTATAATTAAGCTCAATTAGCTTTGCTTTATTTAAAGGATAAAAGAATAAACCCGTGGTTTAATTATTAAATTAAACAATTATTACAATAATTATTGAGTTAACAAATTTGTCAAATTCTATATCATTTTGTAATCGTTTTCAACTTCTCAGAGAAGAAGATAGCTATGGAATCTTTAACCCCCTCTTCATCATATATTTACTCATTTAGCCATGTATTTTATTTGTCTTGGTCATCGTCTGGTCACTTGATAACTAACGACAAACTTGGGTGACTCATATTAATCATATTATCAACAACTCAAAAAATAATAAAAATATCATGATTTATTAATAAAAATTAAATTTAAGATTAAAGTTTAGAGCGATTAATATTTAGCAAGTGATATCAAAAAATTAAAAGATTTTTATTCGGCAAGTAAAAGCAGATGCCCAAGTATAATGGGAATAAAAATGATGTAAAAGTATCAAGCTCTGTTGTTTCTTCAAGAATCATCACCAAAGCTACATTCTCAGCATCGGTACGCCGTGCGATTTTGCCGATACACGGAACTGATCAACTCCGCATCTTCATCTCGAAATCGTGGGAGAATATTGTGCGTCACTTTTGCTAGGCCAACTATCTTTACTCCCGCAGGCACGGATCGGACATTCGATTTGATGAACCACTGAAGTTTCCTTTTGCAGCTGGGAACAATATCTTTGGAATGTATTAACGGTTACCTTAAGTCTGAAATCTAGACTGAACAAAAAACTCATCACCATGTTCAGCTCAGCTGTGCTTACCCTGCCGACTCGAGCATAGTATGCATTGTTGAAAAACCTGCAAAAAGACATCTGCATTGTATGAAACGATTCGAAATCGGAACTGTATTTCTCCTAAACAAGGAAATTCATCTTCACTGGGAATTCGAGTTCAAAGGATATCTAAGATCAAACTCAACCTACAATCTCATAACATACATTTCTTCCGATACAAGTATCGATACAGGGCACCTCATTTTTCTAATAGCTTCTAACACAGTAATTTCGAATCTCATCAGTAATGAAATGAGAGAAAGAGTAACACTTACGCATCATCAACAAATTTTGCAGCCACCAACACGCTGGTTATAAGTAGCCGATGAACATTAAGGGAAGTCAAATGCACATTGGTTTGTTGAACGAATCTGTCCACATAAATGTAGGCAATGAGAAAGCAAGACGGGCTGCAGCCGGCATACTTGAAAATGTGATCGATATAATGTTGAATGCTTATGGTGGGAGCCCTTAAACCATGAAAGATCACAACATTGTCTTTAAAGTTCACCATCTTGGTCTCGGATTCAGTTTCATTCTTTCGGATAGATCTCTCGAGAAGAGAAGAAAGAAGTGATAAAATCCGTGGGGTTCCAACAACTCCTTTCCCCAATCTTTTGAATCCTAAATCAAAGTATATATCCGAATCCACGCCCTCAGTATCGATTGCAAGTGTCTCCATAGTTAACCTGAACTGCAAAAGATTAACATTAAAAAGCTCATTAGACTATTATCTGCTGAATCTACAAGAAACTTGCAAAAACATAATATAGAAGACATGTTTAGAAGCCAATCGAAGTTCTGGAAAAAGGGTAACAAATCCAGTTTGCAAATCAAAACATGCAGCTTTGTGCCATGTAATAATCTTTCAATCAAACATATAGAAAAATGGAATTTATTACACATGATTAAGTGATGCTTAAGCATAATAACCTCAAAATTAACACCCAACCAACTGAAAACACTATAGAAATCACATAAACCCCCAAGTTTCTTAGCTCACACAGAAGAATACAACCGGAGTTGTGAGAATTTAAGCAAAATCCATTAAACCAAATCTGAAACTTGTTTAGAAACCAACCTTTAGAAACTTGTTTCACAATATCCTGGAATCAGCTTCTTCTGTTGTTGATTGTACGAGACAAGATAAACATAAGAGAGATGTATGGACCAAATCTTAACTTAGCCATACTGTCTCCCCCAACATCTCTCTCCGTGTCTGGTTGCAGCGACAGAAAGAGGCTTGTTTTGAACACTCCCCACAAGTTGTGTGTGTTTTTACCCTCAAACTCTGTACCCTTTATTGGTAATGTCTGAGATGGTGTCTGAATCTGATTGCCTTGTCTTACAATCTCGTGTTTGAAGCTTTACACGGAAGATAGTGTCGTCGGTGGTGGATTTTCGTTTCATCCATTGTTAAAAGTGGAGAGAGACAGAGAAGCCAGGAGGGATGACCTCAAACTCTAATCTACTGTCACCTTTCCCTTTCCCTTTCCCGTGTGGTCAAAGACTCTTCGGGCCCCACGTTCTGCCCAATTCTTCATCGTAGATCCTTGTACCTATACTTAATTTTTAAGTCTAATTGGGCCTTAATTTTTAACGAAATAAGTTAGCCAACCAAATTAACCAGTCTTGATTTGCAGGCATCATTGAAGACTTAATTCCGAGGATTGAGCATATCTTTTAATTTGTTAATAATTTAACTCTATTCGATTTTATATACGACGGGAAATGATATACTTTATTTTTACGTGTCGTGATTTGCATGCAACCTAAAGAGGAAAGGAACAGTGCCGGTAGGGTTGGATTTGTGCTTCAGCCTTCAGCATGTGAGGATGCAAATGCAATGTATTTCACAAGTTTTGGAACAAAACATATCAAAGATTAAAATTTGCGGCGGTGTTAGCCACCGCCAAGGGTTGTCGCCGGTAAAGTTTGAGTATTTTTATTAAAAATTATGTTTTTATTTTTCATTTTTTTATTAATTTCCCCTTTTGACCCACCGCTGACTAATTCCAGTAGACAAGTATCTTGAGAGTTGACGTTGTGCGAAGTAGGGATGGACAAAACTCGAATTGATTCGAAAAAATCGATTTTTTTTAATTTTGAGTTATTCGAGTTGTTCGAGTCACTCGAATAACTCTAGTGAATTTCGAGTTCAAATTGGTTTTGAATTTTGGAAGTTCGAATATTCGAAAAACCAAAATTTAATTTTAAAAATTTTACATTTTGGTCACTATTTCATACTTTTTCAATTGAACTCTGATTTAGTTGCAGTTTTTTTTTAAATTCAATTTTTGAGACGAACATGAGATTAAGAATAAAACCTATTAATAAAATTAATACTCCTTTGAACCTAAAACTTTTAAAAATTTACTATTAGGTCCCTAAAATTTTAAAATTTTATTGTTTAACCATTAAATGATAAATATTGATCTATGTGATAATAATTTTTCTTCATGTGGTCGCTAAAAAAATACCCATATCTATATAGTATTAACTTTTAGAAGTTTTAGTTAAGTCCCTAAATTTTGGTAAATTTACATTGTTGTCCCTGAATTTTGAAAAGTTTACAATATAATCTCAATTGTTTGAAATAGAAATGTATCTATATTATGATTTCTGCTGATGGACAATTTTTTTTTGATTTTATGAATGTTTTATATTTATTTTTCTTTGATTTCAAGATTGATTGTTCTGAATTATTTTTCAGCGACACTTTCGATCTGATTTTTAATGACACCGTACTTTAATGAAGTAACATATTACATATAAAAATATCATTATAAATATATTATGTATTTTTTATGACAATTAATTTATTAAATTATATTAAAAATCTTATTTATATATGCAAAAAATATGAATTCCTTATCACTTTGAACTATAATATTATAAATATTTATAATTAACTTTATACAAAAACTTGAAACTCGACTCGATTCGACTCGAATTTTATAAACTCGACTCGACTCGAAAAAATTTCAAATAAAGTTTGAATGATAAAATAGGACGTGTCAACTCGAATAACTCAAAATTTTTTAACTCGACTCGATTCGACTCGATCGAATGCCCAGCCCTAGTGGGAAGCATTAGGCTTTAGGTGTTTGATTGGATCACCCCAACACGATTGGTGTTGGTTAAATACATCATTTTTGTTTGACTTTTAAGCTTCCATGTTGCTGACTCAAACAAGGAAAGAATACCACAAATATATATTCTTTACTTTAGGTAAACTTCAGAAGAAAAAGAAACTAATTTTAGCAAAATATATGATGATGAATGATCACAATTAATCATTTGGAGAAAAAAAAAATAATATATACTTTTGATAAATAACGTTTTAAATTAAAATTAAAGATTTGATACAACTCGTGTTATTTACTTTACTATTAAGTGTTAGACATATTATTCTCTCAAAAAAAAAATTTAAATTCAAATATTAAAAAATATTATTAAAAAAATAATTACGAATCTCAAGTATAAATCATTATAATATAATATATAATTTATCAAAAATAATAATATAGTATTTTAGAGTGCGTGAAAGATGATTTCAGTAACCCCGATTCGGATGTCACATTGGGGCTTCGGCCCAAAACCCGTATTTCAAAATTTCTTTCAAAGTCCAACAAGTAAATCCAATTTCAAGTTCGAGTACGGTCCATAAAATTCATTTAAATTAAAATAAAAGTCCAAAATAGTTTAAAGTAATCGGAACTCCAAATATTACAGACCCATTTAAAATATTTGACCCAAATTAAAATAAACAGAGTTACAAAATACATATAGGGTCCTACATAGTACTAGCCCACTATCTCATAAATGTACTCTAACAACACGGTCGATGCTAAAATCCAAACCTCGATGGTGCTCCACGGACCGGCTCTACCTAACCTACGTACGAAACACATTTTGAACGTTGAGCTACGAAAGCTCAGCGGATACGCCGAACTCGATCAACATCATAAGCAGTAAAGCATGGCATATAAATCTCGTGTATGATATGATGGTCTAGTATGCTTGCCTATCACATGGCATAAATGAATGTATATTATCGCACACATCATATACAAATCATAACAAGTCAATATACAAGAGTGAGGCCCGCGTTTACACAACATCGAGATCCTACACTCAAGATTGAGGCTGCCCTCAAATCCTATGCCCGGAATGTTACATCGGACATCTTCGAACGAGGCCGCCCAACGTTCAGAAAGGGGTGAAGGCCGCCCAACCAACCTCATGCTCAGAATGTTACATCGAACATCTTCGAGTGAGGCCGCCCAACACTCGGTATAAAACTCTTCAAAACATCACCCGACATATTACATCAGATGGCCTTCAACGTGTTGCAATAGTTATGGATATCTGGATTTTCAACACACAAAGACTCAAACCACACAAACGATCTGTAATCACTGATTTTATCCGGGTGCTAAACCCGGGTTTAATTTTCGGTTTTATTCGAATATCGGACTTGTAGTTATTAAAAAAATATTATTACCACTAATCATATTACATTAATTTATTGTTTTAAAATCAAAAAATATATACTTGTAAATACATTACCCTTTTTTCAATTTGAGTTTATTCTTTATTTTCAATATACATGTATATACATTACATGTATTATGTTAATATTTTTTTATGATTAAATTATATATATAGATAGACATATTAATCCTTTTTACCGTTTTTTATATATAAAAATATTTATTTGTTTTTGTTTACTATTACTTTATTATTTCGTTATTATTATATATACATATTATCTATTTATTATTATTATTATTATTATTATTTTTGTTGATTTCAGATATTATTATATATATATAAATAAATAAGCCCATGTTTTTATTTATTTACAGTCCATTTACAAGTATTTGACCCAACTAAACAAATAAACAAGCCTGAAATTTAATTACATGAGCCCATTTTCCCTTAATCCGTTCAAGCCCAAACCGATTAACCCATCAGAAACCCTAGCTAACCACCCCCTTTTTCGTCTGCGCAACTCAACCAGAACCGTTAGATAAAATCTTGATCTAACGGTCAGCAGCAGAGATTATGGAACCCTCTGGAACCAGCACGCGCCCACGCGTGCCCGTTGGTAGCCATCACGCGTGCGTGTGCTACACGAGGAGAATGATTCAGCTTCCAAACGCCTCTTCAGATTCTTCGACCGTCGGCGATATTTCACCGGTGGTCCCCCTCGATACTTCGACCGCCACGTACATGCGAAACAAACAAAGATCGTTAGATGTACGAATTTACAGAGCCAAAACGAACGATTTACAGAGAATTTCGGATCAAATGCAACAAAACACAACAATTCAGCAGAGGATTTTAGAAGCAACCGGCGCAACAAAACAAAATTCCAGCAGAGAATAATCAACAGAAGCATCAACCAATAGAATTTTAGATCCATTTCTTTTCATTTCCTTATAAATCGGTTATAAAAAACAAAATGATACACAGTTGTAAGGGTTTCCCACACACTTTTAGTCGAATACATATCAGTTTTAGAGGTAATAACCTCTCTATTTTTTATTTTCGCATCAATAGGGGAATCAAAAAGAAAAGTTTAGGGTTTGTTTTGTTTACCTTTTTTGGTTTTGCTCTTCAGATTTCCTCAAATCCGGCAATAAGCCTCGCGACTGTTGGTTGTTGTTGGTGAGCCGAGAGAGGGAGAAAACCTTGTCCTTCTTCTTCTTCTTCCTTTCGAATCGGGAGAAGAAAGTTCTTCTTTTCTTTTGTTGCTTCGGTTTCTTCATAAGAGGAAGATTTTAGTTTCGGTTTTAAAAAACAAAGGTTTAAAATTGTCTATGGGTTTAAAAAAAGGGAGTTCTATTTTCTCTGATCATCGCCAGCGGTGGCCGAATTCTGAGAAACGAGACGATTTCTGGAAATAAGGTTGAATGTTCATTTTTTTTTCCAGAAAAAGATGAACATTCCAGAGAAAATGCTTCATCCTCTTTCGGTTTTGGGATGAAAATGACAGGGGATTTGTTTTTCATTTCTGATTAGCTTTTATAGTCAGGGGCTATTTTAAAAATGGGTTTTTCGCATTTTAAAACCCACCGTCCCAAGTAAACCACCCCGCAGTCCTCATGATTTTCAAAAAACTTTCATTTTAGTCACCAATTCGGTGATGATATCATCTTTCAAAAGGTTTAATTTTTATTCGGTCCCTCCGCTTCTTTCGTATCCTCCCTTCAGCCCTTCCTCGCTTCAAAATAACGTCTTGAGGGCTTCGAGTTTTTTTTAATTATTTTATTTCAATCATTGTTCAAAAACCTTCTTTTATTCCTTTCAATTTTGTCCTAAAAATTTATTTTCTTTTATTTTCGTCCTTTTCAGTGGTTAATTTTATTTTATTTTAGCCTTTTAATCATATCTTTATTTATTTTAATCATTATTTCCTTCATTTTTACCTTTACTTGTTACATTTTATCATTGTTTTATATGTCATTTTGTCTATTATATGTTTCATTTTATTCATTTGTTTAAATATGCATATGTTAGTTTATACTTGTGCTAGGTTTGATTTATATTTTACTCCATGTTGTATGTATCTATTTTGTTATGCTTTAATTTATTTTATCACGTGTTTATTGTTTTGGTATTTTATTTAATTGTTTTTATTTTAGCATGTGGTTATTTGTTTCTTTTGTTTCATTAGTATTATGTCATGACCATTTACTCATTTATTCATGTTTTTTCATGTATGGTTTTTTTGTACATGTGCTTATTTTGTCATGCTTCTATTATGTCATGTGTTTAAATTTATGTGCTTTTATTTGTATATGTTTTGCTTATATTTATTTTGGCTCAAATCCACGTCTCACCACAATAATTAATGAACTTAATTTCAAACGTCTTTATTCGGTCGTAACGGGCCCGTGTTTCGACGTATTGGTCGTGGTGTATGCGTTGCCTTCGAATAAAGACACGGTAAAAAATAAAACTCAATTCGAACATTAAACAAACTTTAATTTAAATGTCACTTTAAAACAAATTTCTAAAATTAATTAAGCGGTTGTTTTAAAAGTGCAAATTTTGGGCGGTTTTTAAACCCTAAATCCGTTTTTAAACCATAACCGACTCTCGAACCCGTCTTTTTTGAATCTCTGGTTTTTATAGTGTCCGGCCTACCAAAGTGGCCGGTGGCGATTCCAACCGTTTTTTAAATCATTTTTCAACTCTTTTTTAAACCAATTTTAAAATCACTTTAATTTTTAAAATTCTCAAATCCTTTTTCAACCCTAATTTTAGAAACCCTTAATTCAAAATTCTCTTTTTCAATTTCAAACCCTAAATTCCCAAATTTTAGGTCTAAATTCCCCTTTCAAGACCTAATCCTAGTTTTTGAAATTAAACCTTAAATTTTCTAATTTTGAGGCACTTTAAATTCTTAATTTTCACTCTTTCAAAATAACACCTTTTTACCACAGTTTTATCATTACACTTAATAATTTTTAATTTTAAAAGGATCACTACACGATCCACCTAGGATTAGGGGTGAGCAAAACTCGACTCGACTCGAAAAACCGAATAATTCGACTTGACTCGTTTTGATTCGACTCGAAATTGCATAGACTCGACTCGACTCGAGAAAATTTCAAATAAAGTTTGAGTTGTAAAATAGAAATTCGAATAACTTGAATAACTCGAAATTTTTAATAATTAAAGGATTAACTTTTAAGTTTGAGACGAGTCTATCAATTTTTTAATGATATATACATTTATATATAAAAATATAAAGAAATATTGTTACATATGAAAAAATATATATACACATCTTATATGATTAGAGAAAATTATTTAAATTGGAATCAAATCATACTATAACATGATAAATAATTACAATTAAATATTTATAGGAACTCGAAAACTCGACTCGATTCGAATTTTTTAAACTCGACTCAAACTGAAAAAATTTCAAATAAAGTTTGAGTTGTAAAATATGACTCATCAACTCGAATAACTCGAAATTTTTTGACTCGACTCGATCGAATACTCATCCCTACCTAGGATCTTAACACAACAAGATATATTAAGATTATCTCGAATTAGTCTTTTGGGGTTATAACATCAATCTTAGTTCAATAATTCGTTTTGTAGCTTTTAGATTAATGGGAGCATTTATTAAAATCACCAAGCCCCAAATCTCTACTCAAACTTGGCCAAAATACACAGGGGTATCGATACCCTTAGATGAGGCATCGAAACACCTTGCATCGATGCTCACCCAAAGAGGGTATCGAAACATGGGTATCGATACTAGCATCGATACCCTTTGACCAGCTCAAAGGTCAACCACGGAGGCCCTCCAGGTTCGATATTAGCATCTAACCCGAGATGTCACTGGAGGTATCGGTATCGAACCATAGTTCAATACCCCTGCTCCTCAAGCCTAAATTTCTCTCAGGGGTGTCGATACACGGATCACCGGTATCGATACCCCTGCACGAAACTACAAGTTTCACTTAGAAATTCTAGAGATCCATCTCCAAACTTAATCTAATCGATTCTAAAGTGTTCTTACTCAATTTTAATGATGTTTAGAGTGTTTTAACACCAATTTACAACCCTTAACCGGATTTCACCATTAGAGCACCCAAAGCTTAAAACCAAGCATTCATGCACAAAACGAGCTCCCCACTCTTCTTCAAACTAAAACAACAATACGGATTTCTCCATCACTAGATTCACTACCGGTAACAAATTTTGGTAATTTGTTCTCCTGTAAGAATGAAATGTAATTGATGCCATAGGGGCTTAGTTAGAATCAAAAGAGACAGCTTCTGGTTACTTCTCACTTGAAAACTTTCATGATGATAATTCCATGGTAAGGTTCTTTTTTACTATAACAAATTAGTTGAAATTTTATTTTCTTTGATTATTATTTGTTCTATGCTGTTTTCGGGTTTTGTAGTTTAACTCGAGTTCATATTATGCTGTACAATTAACTCATTTAACAGAAGTTGCTTAATAAGAACTTCAGCTTTGTTGATCATTTTGGTTTTTGTTGCATTTATGGGCTTTATAATGTATATGCACTCTCCTATGGTCCTAGGTTAAGTATATATGGAGTCTGGAACAGCACCATCTGAACACTGCATGCTGTCAGTGAAATTGTGGCCACCTAGTCATAGCACAAGGCTGATGCTTGCAGAGCGGATGGCAAAGAATCTTACAACTCCATCCATTTTTTCTAGGAAGTATGGACTATTAAGTACTCAAGAGGCTGAGATGGATGCCAAGAAAATAGAAGCGTTAGCTTTCGCTGTTGCTGATCAACACTACAAAAAGGAGCCTGACGGTGACGGAAGTTCTGCAGGGCAAGTATCTGCCAAAGAATCCAGTAGACTGATGCTGGAAGTTATTAAAATAGGTCCTACAATAAAGGATGAAGAGAGAGCAGATAAAATTAGTGTTGTTCATGGAAATTTCTTTGATATATCTGGAGGTTGCCGAGCATTTATAGATGCAGAGGAGGCCGAGGAGATTTTGAAACCACTTAGAGAGCCAGGAAATTCATATACTAAGATATGTTTTAGCAACAGAAGTTTTGGCATGGACGCAGCAAATGTTGTTGCGCCCATCTTGTCATCCATTAAGCAACAATTACTGAGATCGACCTTTCAGATTTTGTTGCAAGAAGGTCAGAGGCTGAAGCACTTGAAGTCATGAATCTTTTTTCTTCTTCTCTGGAAGGTTGTCAATTGAGGTACATTAACCTTTCAAACAATGCCTTGGGTGAAAAGGATATTCAAGCATTTGGGGCACTCCTGAAGTCACAGAATAATTTGGAGGAGCTGTATTTGATTAATGATGGTATTTCAGAAGAAGTTGCACGAGCAGTTTCTGAACTAGTTACTTATATTGAGAAGTTGAAAGTTCTTCAGTTTCACAATAACATGACAGGGGATGAAGGTGCAATTGCTATCTCTGAAATTGTGAAACGTTCCCATACATTGAAGGATTTCCGGTGTTCTTCAACTAGAGTTGGTGTAGACGGTGGTGTGACTTTAGCTGAAGCACTAAAGACATGTACCCATTTAAAGAAGCTTGATTTACGTGACAACATGTTTGGTGCGGAAGCTGGAGTTTCTTTGAGCAAAGCTCTCTCTTTATTTGCAGGTCTTACTAAGATTTACCTCAGTTATTTGAATCTAGAGGATGATGGGGCGGAAGCACTTGCTAATGTTCTGAAAGAGTCTGCACCTTCTCTTGAAGTTCTGGAAATGGCTGGAAATGACATTACAACCAAAGGTGCTGCTTCTTTAGCAGCATGTATTGCTTCAAAATAATTCCTTACAAAATTAAAGTTGGCTGAGAATGAACTCAAAGGTGAAGGTGCTATTTTGATTGGTAAGGCATTAGGAGAGGGTCATGATCAGTTGAATGAAGTTGATATGAGCGCAAATGCTGTTAGGGGAGCTGGGGCAAGGTTTTGGCCCAAGTGGTTGTGAAAAAACCTGGATTTGAGTTGCTGAATATCAATGGAAATTTCATATCTGATGAAGGAATAGATGAGGTGAAGGAATTGTTTAAAAGTTCCCCCCGAAAAGCTTAGACCTTTGGATGAGAATGATCCAGAAGGAGAAGATTATGATGACGAGGACCAGGACGGGGACGAGGATGAGGAGAATACAGAAGATGGGAATGAATTGGACTCCAAGCTTAAGGATCTCAAGATTGAGCAAGGAGAATAGGCATGCTGTGTATTCCATCTGGTTCTTGCGGCATCCAGCTAAATTTCATCTAAAGGGGTTTTAAAATTAGGAATTTCATCTAAAGGTCACTATGAAAGAATAAAAATTAGGAATTTTAAAATTGTCCCCAAGATTATAAAATTAGATTTAAATTGAAAAGTTAGGGATTTGAAAAAAATTCTAATTAGGGTTTGAAAATACGTAATTGAAAAGAATTAGGTTTGAATTGAAAAGTTAGGGATTAAAAAAATTCTAATTAGGGTTTGAAAATACGTGATTGAAAAGAATTAGGTTTAAATTGAAAAGGGGAAAAATTGAAAATTAGGGTTGAAATTAAAAGAAAATTTTGAAATCAAGGTTAAGAAAGTTAGGGATTTGAAACGATTTTGAGAATTTAAAAGAAAGGTTAAAATGATTTTAAAAAAGGGGTGGAGTCGCCACCGGTCACTTTTGGGTAGACCGGACACCGGAAAACCAGAGATTCGAAGTGTTTGGATTCGAGAGTCGGTTACGGTTTAAAAACAGGTTTAGTGTTTAAAAACTGCCCAAAAATTGGCACCTTTAAAATAAATTATCGCTTAATTAATTTTGGATTTTTTGAATTAAAGTGGCATTTAAATTAGTTTTTGTTTAAATATTCGAATCAATTTTATTTTTACCGTGTCTTTATTCGAAGGCAACGCATACACCGCGACCATTACACTAGAACGCGGGCCCGTTACGACCGAATATCGACGTTCGAGGTTAGGTTCATTAATTAACAGAAGCGTGAGATGTAACTTAGCAAAAAGAGACGAACATGATAAATAAATACACGAATATAAAAACAAGTACATGTAAACCGATGGAAAATACAAATGAACCATGTAAGTAAAATAAAACATAACATGAAATACAAGGTAAATACATGAGGCCTTAATGAAATATGCATGACAAAGTAATAAATAATAAACCAGAAGCATAATAAAAAACAAAGTATGAATGCATATGAATAATAATGCAGAAACAAAATAAACTCGAATAAAATAAATAAAATAAATAAAATAAAATAAACTCGAATAGGGACTGAATTGAAAAAATTAGGAATTATCCAGACCCTCAAACCGTTATTTCGAAACGGGGAGTGGCCTGGAAGTAATCACCAAAGCAAGGAGGGACCAGGAAATAAATAAACCAAATCGAAAAGGTGATTATGATGAAATCAGTGACTAAATTAAAATACGAAACAAAGGTCAAGGGACCTTACGTGTTATTAAGGTGACACAGAGGCATTTATGAGCGTAAATACCCCATTTTTTTTAGGGATCTGAGTATATAACATAAAAAAAAGAAATGAGATTCATTTCTCTTATTTTCCTTCAACCAAAAGCCCATTTCCTCTGAACATTTATCTGGGAAAAGATGAACATTCATCTTTTAACCCAGGAAAACTCAACCGAACCCAGAATAAAACAAGAACACGATTGGTGTTCTTCACAAAACCCAGGAACCACCATGAAAACCAAACTCCGGCGAAGCCAAAACAACTTAAAAGCCCCTCCTTTCCTTTTTAAACCCCCAAAATCGATAAAAAAAGCTGTTTTCTTTGAAGATCTAAAACCTAAATAAGCCCCCTTTTGTTCGAAACAGCAGCCCGAAGACTCGATCTTTTCTCCTTTGTGGATGCACCCTTGGCGCAAAGGCCGCGGTTTATTATCGAGGGGATTCAGATCGGCGAACAAGGGCTGAGATTCGAAAGGTAAAACTCGAAAACTTTTTAGTTTATTTTTGTTATTGCATGCGATAAGAACAGAGGATTTTACCTCTAGAAAAATGGTCTCTTTTTTGTATATTTTGAATCAGATCATGGAACCCCTTACATGGTGTTGTTCTTTGGCCTTTATAGCCGAATATTACAAAAATTGTAACTTTATTAATGTTTTTCCTGCTGCTCTGAAATTGTTTAATAGGTATTGGGGTGTCTCTGATATTCGGCTGTAATTCTGAATTTTTGTTCAATTTCTTGCTTGCTTTTCTGAATACCTCTGCACCCTTGTACGAATCTGACGCATTTTGTCTTTTGTTTGTTTGTATGCGAGGTACGGTTATCGGAGGATCATCGGATGTGATCGCCGGCGGGAGTCGAATGGTCGACTGAAAGCTGATAAGTCTCCACGCGTAGCCCACGCGCGCGTGGGAAGCTGATCAGTCAGCGCGTGGGCGCGTCAGGACCTGAAGGGTTGTTCTCCGTGTCGATCGTGACCGTTGGATCGAAATCTTGATCCAACGGTTGAGACAAGGCTGCGCATAGGAAAGAGATGGGATTAGTTAGGGTTCTTGACCGGTTTTGGGCTCAAACTTGGGCTTATATATTTTAATCCGGGCTTAATATTTATTATTAATGTGTGGGCTTTGTAATATTTAATATTGGGTCATGTATTTATTATGGGTTATATTATATATTTATAATGGACTGTAATAAAAAAAATGAGTTCTTATTATTTATTTAAAAAGATTTTATTTATTATCTGTTTATACAACAGTAATAATGTAAGCATGATAATGTAATAACAAAACTGTCAAAAAGAAAATATATAAACGAAAAGCAAAAGTATATATATATATATATATATATAAATTTTTGGACTTTCAAATATGGACATGGATATATATGTCTAATAATAATATAAAATATCGTAATAAAATACTAGGTAACAATAATAATACTAATAACAACAAAAAGTACAATATAATAATAGTAATAAACGAAAAAAGGGAAAGAATTCAAATTTAATAAAATAAAAAAGTAAAAAGGATTAAAATACATAATATTTTTTGATATTTGTCTTAATAATAACAAAATAAAAAGAAAATGGAATTAAGTTAAGAGGAAAATAAGTATAATATATAGTAATTCTTGTATTTATTTTTATTCTTGATTAATAACCCATAAGCCCATTATTCAAATAGAAGTAAAATTAAATCGGGTTTAGACCCCGGATAAAATTAGTGATTACAATGACTTACTATGAGGTACTCTATCTGGGACATTAGTGTGGTAGATCTACCATTGTAGTTCAGTTTTGTGAATCCTAATTTTTCAGATTTTGGAACATCTGAGTAGTTGTAGCTTTATTCTGCAGGGAGCTTTTTTCAATGCTTTAGCATGCAGTTTTTTCCTTTCTCAAATGCTTTTTGTGATTTATATGAAAAAGCAAGTAATGGTTAGCTTAAGGCACAGGTATTGCTTCCCCTCTTGCATATCATTTGAATCGAATAAAGAATTCAGCATGACATCTTTCCTTGTGCTTCTGCTTTTGTGTTGTCATCTTGTTTAATTATATTTGCTTTTGTGTTGTCATCTTGTTTAATTATATTTGTAATGTATTGCTGGAGCCGGTTTAGGCCCGATGCTGGACAATGATCTTTACCTTTTTGCCTTTTTCTGTTGTGGGATTGCCACTCTATTTGAAGTGAGTCCTTCTCATGACTTCGAAGTTCATCTACCCAAAATTTCTTTGGGATCGACACATTTGCTCTCCTGTGCTTTTTTCACTCATGTCTGTTCTTGTTCATTGCTTGGATTGTAATTTACGTTAATGTTATTGTGGTAGTAGGTTTCGTCCATTATTCTTCTGATTTCTTTATATTGTAAATGCATCACTTGGTATTATTTATTTATTTATTATCAAAGGGAATGGATTATGTCAAATAGAGATGACTTGCAGGGAAAGGAAAACAAAACATGCACCCTCATGGTATTGCAGAGTGGACTCTTACGAGTTTAAAAGCCTGAATGTGGTTGATCAGACAGCTACTTGAACTGTAAAGGCCTCTAGTATCTTATCATCTATCTCAAACTGTAAGGGCCTCTAGCAGATTTGTGATGCCTTCCCACCCTAATATGTCCTTTGCAGGTCGTGGTTCGGTGTAAAAGTGATCACATAACAAGTGTAATGGTGATTGTACAGTTGATACCATCAAATGACTTCCCAAGATCATGAACAAGGGTTACGAGGAATGTGCTTGGATTTTTTATCTCTCATTGCAGAAGAAGAGGAAACCGATGAGTACTTTGCCGAAGAACAACAGCATCAGGTTTCATGCAAACTAGGAAAATAAAGCAATGATTTTGTTTATTTATATAGTTTGATGTTTCAAGTTTGTATATTTTGCTTCCATTTCCATCAATCTTGGTGGGCGATATAAGTGTCCTTTAATCTCAAATAATATATATTTTTGCAGAACTTTTCATCCTTCCTTTTCTGCCTAAGCTCACCGCCATTGAAAGTGAAAAACAGCACTAAAAAAATCAAGAACACCCATCCACAAATTCATTAAAAAACAGAACTTTTGTTAACAAAATGTTCATATAGAGCAACAGGAAGTTGAAAGTGAGTTTGTTTTTACCATGGCGGCGGGACCTTCATGCTAGTGAATTGAGCCAAGTGGGGTCCCAGTCATGTTTTCTTTTTTTGACTTTCCAAAGCTCCCAACTTTAGAAAATAGTCAAATCTTTCCTTTGAGGTTTCTTATCATATTGACCGTTAGATCACTTTCAGATATTTAAGTTAGCAAATCGGAGGTGCGTTCATCGGTATCACTCAAATTCTCCGAAGGATAAGAAGATAAACATAACTCATCTCTTACCAGACACCGACTCACTGGTCGACCCTCTCTGCTTTTTCTAATCTCTGCCTCCATAACCAAATTAATTGGTACCACAAAAAAGTTTTCTCTTTTCGTTTTCGATGACCCCTTTCCTTTCCCTGCATTCCCCGGCCTCTCCCTCCGCCTCCCTTTTCCACTTCAGCCCATCTCCTCCTTTTTTTCTCCCGCTTTACTAAATCCCCTTTCCGCCGCTTTTTTTCTCAGACGAAATCCTCCCTTTCTAATAACCCTTTCAGCTTAACTTCACAGCAACTTGGTCCCCAAGGCCCTCAAAACCAGCAGCCTCCCAGAACTCTATTCCCCGGCGGCTACAAGCGTCCGGAAATCAAGGTCCCGAATTTTGTTCTCCAGTTGGACCCCAGCGAGGTCTTGGGTGACGACAATGCACTGGGTTTCATCGACAACGCTGTCTCGAATTGGGTTGGTCTTGTAGTGCTCAATGGTGGGGAAGGAAGCGGTGGCACGGTTTATGAAGCTGCCCGTTCGTTAAAAGCGGTTGTTAAAGACCGTGCTTATCTTTTGATATCGGAGCGCGTTGACATTGCCGCAGCCGTTGGTGCTAGTGGCGTGGTCCTCTCCGATCAAGGTGGGTTCTGCCCTTCCCTTTTCCTTCTAAAGTTTGCACTTTGCATATTCAATATTACTAGACTAATCTAAAGTAATGAAATTTACCCAATATTAAAGCTGTTGAAAGTTGATATTTACATCCCACATCGTTGTATTTGTTTCTTCTACAGGCCTTCCTACAATTGTGGCAAGAAACACAATGATGGATTCGAAATCAGATTCGGTTTTTCTACCTTTGGTTGCTAGGACCGTGCAATCTTCAGATGCTGCTTTAAATGCTTCCAGTTCTGAAGGTGCTGATTTTCTTATATATGATGTGGGTCAAGAGGAGCATGTTGGTATGACTATGAAATCTATTTACGAGAATGTGAAGATACCAATCTTTATTGTTAATAATAATTGGCAAGCAGATGTGGCAGAGGTGCCTCCGTATACCGATTTGTCCAACATCCTCAAATCAGGTTCCAGTGGTGTAGTTTTGTCATTGGAAGATTTGAGGTTGTTTACAGATGATGTTCTGAGCCGGTTTTTTAATACTGCATATGCAACTAATAACAAACCTCTGGATGAGAGCTTCAATGAACTAAATATGGCGGATGTGGTTCATGACTCTCACCAGAAAATGGGTGTGGCGGGTTTTATTAGTGTGGAGGATAGAGAGAAACAACTTATCGAGAAGGAGAGATCAGTGTTAACTGAAGCAATATATGTCTTCCAGAAAGCTGCACCTCTGGTGATCTTTTAATTAAGCTTTGGTAGTTGAAGTTATTTTCAGTAAAGGAAGGTTACGAGATTGTCAATTATCTAGTTGTTTACTTTTTTGGTTGAATCTCTGTTTGTTTTAATTGACAGATGGAGGAGATTTCACTTCTTGTTGACGCTGTTGCTCAAATTGACGAGCCATTTCTACTGGCTATAGTGGTAATTGTGTGCTGAACTTCAAGAAACTCTGGTTGCTGGAATTACATTGGTATTAGCTCTAAATTTTAAATGAATGCCTACCTCTTTATTTGAAAACATATACCCATAGAATGACTATTTGTCTTCTATTCACTTTTGATTTAGGGGAATATAAAATGAAGGAATGCTTAAGCTTATGTCTTCAGTCTTGGTTCGTATGCTACCTTATATTTCTCTTAGTTCTCAACATCTCACAGTGGCTTCAGGAAACATGTTCATGTCATATAGGCAGTCTTGTGTTCCTTTTCTGCTATGCTTATGTATCTTTATTTTGATGGCCATCATATAAGCTCCACCATAGATTAGTTCTTTACCGGGGCTTTTCTTGTTACAAGTTACCTTTCTGTGTTGAGTTCTTGCATTTAATTCTTATTTTGTAACATTCTATTCACAGTTTTAACAATAATTTTACATTTTGGTCATATTTGACAAAATGTCTCTACTCAATAATCTTTGAATCTTCTATTAGTATTTTTTTGAATTAATTGATTACTTCTGTCAGAGTATTTGTGTATGGGTTTATCTTTCTTAATGATTCGTTATGAATGAATGTTCCCTAATCATAATTTCAAAGATCATTGTTGACATTATATTAATCAATGCAAAGAAATATGTTCTGCAGTGAGAAATTAACCATTGTATGGAAATTATTGGTTTATTCATGCATAAGAATTTTGCCTGATTCTGTTAACTTTTTGGCTTTTCCATTTCTTATTCATATATACATAATATGATGTAATATATATTGGATTTTCAGGGTGAGTTCAATTCTGGTAAATCCACCGTCATTAATGCTCTTCTTGGAGAAAGATACCTCACTGAGGGGGTTATTCCTACGACTAATGAAATCACTTTCTTGTGCTACTCTGAGTTGGATGGCAAGGACATGCAGCGCTGTGAAAGGCACCCAGATGGTCAACTAATATGTTATCTTCCTGCTCCAATCCTTAAGGAAGTGAGTCCTTTTGGCTTTCCGTCATTATACTTCTGAATTAAAGTTCTGAATATGTTTTGATGGATTGTGCATGATTTTTAGATATGACATGCAATTGTGGTTAAACATTGTGAAGATTTCGATTATTCATTACGTAATGAACCAATAGCTGTTTTACTCAATTAAAGAGAACCAGGAACAGGTTTCATAATGCTAGGTGCTTAAAAGTGAGCCTGCAACCCATAATACAAACGAAAATTTGAGATGTGTGATGAAGATCATTTAGGTAGAGCATATCAGCTGAAAATCAATGACCAGGAAGATTGATATATTGAAAATTTCAGTGGAAGTAGACACAATGTAGTAGGTATCTGATAACTGTTGCCTGATTTCCTCATTTTTTTTTCTTTTTCTGGGAATAGGTCTGAATGCCATTATAGTTATGTTCATGACTAATTTTTAATAATTCCTCTTGAGAGCAGATGAATATCGTTGATACACCAGGGACAAATGTGATTCTTCAAAGACAACAACGCCTGACAGAGGAATTTGTGCCTCGTGCCGATTTGCTCTTTTTTGTTATATCTGCAGATCGCCCACTAACAGAGAGTGAGGTATTACTACTTCTGCATGTAATGTGGCATAGCATGTTTCGTTAGGCAATAAGTTAAATCCCTGGGGGCACTGATTTCCATAATCAATGCTGCAGTTGTTTGCAAACGCCATACTTAATTCTATACGGAATCAGATATGTTTTTCATGGTATTAGATTGCCATACAAAAATCGTTCTATAATTTTGAAGTTCTATCAAATGTATTTTCATGTGATATCTATGGAATTTTTCTTGGAGACACCACCCCCTCGTTTTTTTCCCTTTGAAATTATTATGATTTGAACCCAAGGTTCACTAACTGAAGGCATAAGGCTAGTTGAGTTATGAAAGAATGGCTTATGAATTACTAATACGGCTTTGGGAAATATCACCCTACCCATAAATGCTTTTCATTTGGCTTCAAGAATAAACAGTAGCTACTAAATGTGTCAATTCCTATCTTTTGTGAGCTGAATCCACTTGAATATCCTCTGTTTTTCTTTTTCAGGTTACTTTTCTTCGTTATACTCAGCAATGGAAGAAGAAAGTTGTGTTTGTGTTGAACAAGGCTGATCTTTATCAGAATGTGCAAGAGGTTTAATTCTTACCTCCCAGGCCCGGTGATAGTTGATGATACTTTTAAGTTAGATTGACATACTACGACTCTTTTCGGATCTTATATAAGTTATATTTGATTATTGCAGCTAGAGGAAGCGATTTCATTCATCAAAGAGAATGCACAAAAGTTGCTGAACACAGAAGATGTGATGTTATATCCAGTGGCTGCACGATCTGTTCTTGAAGAAAAGCTTTCCGCTACTTCTGGTGCTGGAGAAAAATATGGGGAACTAGCAGTCACTTATTCAAATTGGAGAACCAGTAGCTTTTACAAGCTTGAAGACTTCTTATATAGTTTTTTAGATGGATCAACTAGTAGAGGAATGGAGAGAATGAAGCTCAAACTTGGAACACCAATTGCAATTGCCGAGCGAATACTTGCTTATTGTGAGACTCTTAATAGAAAAGACTGTGAATCTGCAGAGCAGGACTTGACTTCTGCAAATGAAATTGTCAATAGTGTGAAAGAGTATGTAATAAAGATGGAAGATGAAAGTATCTCTTGGAGAAGACGAACTTTATCAATGGTACAAATTTAGAAGTACTAATATCTTTTAGTCGGCAAGTAGATGATTTTGTTTCTTGCTGGGTTTTGTCTATATCCATATGGTTTATTCTTGTGCATGGTATTGCAGATTGATACTACAAAATCACGGATTCTAGAGCTCATAGAATCTACCTTACAGTTATCAAATATTGATATTGTCGCCTCATATTTACTCAAGGGAGAATCATCCGCCACCTCACTACCAGCCACTTCAAGGGTTCGAAATGACATACTTGGTCCTGCACTTGCTGATGCACAAGTGAGTTAATGGCTCAGACTTCATCATCTACGTCATGTGAAAATCATATATCTATTTCTAGTGTTGGTTATTGGGACCATATTTTTTCCATGGCTTGATTTTGATATGTTTGCATACAGAACTTGCTTGGAGACTATGTGACATGGTTGCAGTCGAATAATGCACGTGAAGGAAGGCTTTACAAGGAATCTTTTGAGAAAAGATGGCCATCTGTTACTTTCTCGGACAAACATTATCCACTGGAGGGCTATGAACTGCTGCAGAAATTAGATCAACTCAGCTTGAGAGTGATAGAGAACTTCAGTGCCAATGCTGCTTCCAATATATTTGAGCGTGAAATTCGTGAAGCGGTGAGTTAAGAGTTCCTCTAAATAACAATAGAACTTGCCCAAACTAGTAAAGCAATATGTTGGTAACAGGCAGTAATCACTATGATGTCCGAATGCAAGCCAAGATCATATCAACTGTTTGGTTGTCCCTAGAACACTTTCTAATATATGTTTAATCACCTTGCACTAAATTTTAATTATAGTTTTAAACTGTAAATTTTATTATGATTCTTTTGGCCTGAATTGAAATCATTTTTTCTTCAACCTCAGTTCTTGGGAACTTTTGGTGGACTCGGAGCAGCTGGTTTGTCAGCTTCTCTTCTAACATCTATATTACCTACCACCTTAGAAGATCTTCTTGCTTTCGGCCTATGTTCTGCTGGAGGGTATGTATATTCTCAAAATCTTGTATTCATATATTCTTAATCCTATTTCTTCAAGTTGTGTGTCCAAATTATCGTTAAATTATTGGTGACCTGTGTGACTTAAGGTCTGTAACTTAGCTGGACTTTGTTCTTCTTTCCGAATGGTTTCATGATCTTGATTAGTTACTGTTTAAATACTCTTTATAATAGGTTTATAGCCATTTCAAACTTCCCTGCCCGTAGACAACGAATATTAGAAAAGGTGAAGAAAACAGCCGATGCATTAGGATGAGAGCTCGAAGATGCAATGCAGAAGGATCTTCAT
Source organism: Abelmoschus esculentus (assembly GCA_035048815.1). Lineage (NCBI taxonomy): Eukaryota > Viridiplantae > Streptophyta > Magnoliopsida > Malvales > Malvaceae > Abelmoschus > Abelmoschus esculentus. Next base: position 8,943,833 of record JAUCBN010000007.1, on the reverse strand, counting down.
GAAACCACCGAGAATTTAGAAAAGTTTGTAAGAATTGTCGGGGAGCCTTATCGAGATGCCGCACAAAATAGACTGGACAATCTTTTAGAGGTAAAAGATGAACTTTCAAATACAAGGGAAAGACTTAAGATGCTTCAAGTTCAAATTCAAAATCTTCATGTATCATAACATCGATTTAATCTGCTAACGGAAGCGAGACGGGTTGTTCATGTAAAACAGTATTATACCATTTTTAAACCCGAGTCCTCGGTGCCTCAAGCATACAGTATCTTCATACACTAATAAAAAAACAAGCTTTTTGTTCTTCCTATTCATTTTGCAGCATCTTCAACAGGCAAGAATGCGTGTTTATTGTATGCAGCTGCAGATGTAAGCAATGTAAGTGAAGCATCCTATTCTGCTTTTCATATTTTTAGAATGGATTAGAGGTTTTTGAGTAAAGAACAATGCATATTCCAGTTGATTTGTCTATCAGCTTTGAAATTAAACTTTGATTAAATAAAAGTTTATGCCCTTTGTCTTGTTTATTTTAGTTTATTTCCTTGTGAAAACATCTTTGTTCTGATAACTTTGTCGGGTAATAGTTATGTTTGGTCATCAATTCTTGTTTCTCCAATGCTTATTGCCACAAATGGCAGCTCTCAACTTCAGCCACTAATAAATTGTTGGAAGTCGGGATGAGTATTTTATCTGAATCGATCTTTTGTTTGTTAGCAGACAAATTTGAGTTGGGTTAAATTTTTAGAAAGGTGAGTTCGAGTTTAATTTGAGTTTGAGTGCAGTTAAAAAATTATTTTTTATAATTAAATTCATTTTAAAACCACATTTAAGACATGTAAAAGTTGTTCTAAGACAGGACATGTAATGTGCTAGTCTTAGTACACTGATTAAGACATGGAATTAATGTTAATACAAAAGTTGTTTTCTTTAGTAGTGAGTGCTGGTTGAGATTCCAACTCAAAAAGGGTCAACAATCATACATTATGCACCGTTCACAAACTTTACTCTTTTAGTGAATTAATTAATAATTAAACAAAGTTTACTTTGCTTAAACTTTAATTTAATTTGTTTTGTTTATATTATCTTAATTTCGATTAAGTATCATCATCCGATGTTAGTATATTTTGTTGTCTTTATTACATGTTTGAAGAGTCATCTTCCATACAATAAAAAATTTGGAAAATAATAAAATAGAAAGAAAAAGAAATGAAAATAGTCAAAAGCTTTTATGCAATAACAAATCAGCGCGCCTCGTGGGTTGACATGTTTGAAGAAGCCATGAATTTGATTCCATCATCTTCCTTTACACTATAAGTATTTGTTTTTATTCGTAAACCATTTAATTTGAATCAAATGTTATAAAAATGTATTATATGAAATACACTTTTAATTCAGGGACAATAGTAGAAATTAAGATTAAAGGTAATGTATGATTAATCATAAAAATAGGGATAAATTCCAAATAAATTATAAATTAAGGGACTAAATAGGTAAAAGTACCATTAATATTAAAAAAATTAAGAGACAACCTCAAATCGAGTAAAAATCTTCTCCCTCTTTATTATGCCTCCATTCATGCCTCCTGTTGAAATTTTCTAAGAAATTGAATTTTAAACTCTAACCATTATTTTTTATATCATAAACCCTAAACCCTAAAAAATACACCATACCCTAACCTTAAACCTTAAACTCTGTAATTTAGAACAGAAACACGAATAAAAACATAAAAAAGTGACCAACGATTTACACCCGGATCATATTATAGCTAATGAATTCTAACTTAATTTATTTTATTCAAAACTTTAAAATTCAATTTAAAAAATAATTTAATGCATGATTCTAGCAGACCAATTAATAATTGATATTTATTTTTGGATATTATCTATATTTAAAATGTACAAGCATAGACAAATAAACAAACATGATTTCAATATTAAGGTAAGAGGCCTAACTTTTGGGTTGTCCTTTCTAATGTCCCATGGAGTCTGTTCATGCACAAAGGGACCCCTTTTCCCCTTTGTCTTCATAATCTCCCTTTTCCATTGGTTGGATAACATAAAAACAAAAGGACAAGATTTTGAAAACAAATTGGATGGTTAGGACAAAGGGTGTGTACAAATACAATGGTCACATATTCTTCGTCACCAAAATTTTATATATTTTTTAATCGTTAAATAAATAAAATAAATAATTAAAATTAACAATGAATTATATAATAAATATCACTTAAAAATAAAATAAATCCAACTTAAAAAAATCCTTCTGTGGGAATAAGACGAATTGAAATTCAATATTTTAAGATTTTTTATCATTTCTATTTTTATAAATAAATAAAATTTTAATTTTAATTTGTATTCAAATAAATCATTATTCATGATTATATATTTTTATACAAACTATTTTTTTAAACAAAAAGGTAATAATTCATTAGATCAGTATATTACAAATACACTTCATTCCATTAATTTCTAAATACATAAAAAAGTTCTTAATGTTTTGTTTTCTCCTAAAGAATGCATGAACCAATGCATGAGGAGATGATAATTGTGTGAAACAATTAGGGTTTCCTTAATGATGGAGGACCAAACTGAAATAAATTAAGATTTAAGAGGAAGATGGTCTCACTATTATTAGAAAAATGTCCTTCAATGGAGGGGTGGATTAGGGACAAAATCATTAATTTTCAACTGTTATTATTGGCTTTTATATGGTTAATTATTGTCAGTGACGGATCCAGAAATTCATTTGAGGATAGGCACATATGAAATTTTAAAATCTCAGGGTGGGAACAAAGCTTAAATATTATAAAAATTTAAGGACCAATTCATAAAAATTAAAAAAAATTAAAGATAAATATATAAATTTTAAAAAGTTTAGAGTGAACATAAGTCCACCCTATTCAAAGGGTGCACCCGCCCTTGATTATTGTTATAAATCACTTCTCTTCCTTCGCTAATGAATAACGATATTAATTAAACTAAAACTCAATTAATATCGAATATATATTTTATGTTATATTCATATATAAAAGCCCCATGTTTCATTCATGTTTCATGATTATTTATTATTAATCACCGATATATATACTTATTATTTAAAAACTAAAATTTAAATCTTTAAACTTAAGATATAAACTGTAACCTTTAAATTTTAAATTCTAAACTAAAATTTTTAGTTAAAAAACTCTAAACTAAATCTTTAACTCCTAAAATAAAAAATTGTGCATTTTAAAATTAAAAAATAATATTTATTTATTAATTCTAACTTTTTAATAAAATATACATTGTATCCAATAATTTGTTATTAAAACCCTCACATCTTAACAATAATAATTAAAGCAAAGCTACTATAACAGTTATTTTTGAATCTCCACCGTTCAATAATCATCTAGAAACAAAACAAGTAAAAGAGTCTATTAAAGGCTCACAAGCAATGAATGGCATCATGCATCTGTCTAGTCACAGAAAAATTATTATACGATCTTATTTATTATTTATAATTTTATTTAATGATATATATGAAAAATAAAGATTTGTTTAAAAATTTAAATAAAATATTATTATTATTAAATAAAATTATAAATAACATGATAAATCAAATTTATTTAATATTTTTTTTGAGTTTTTTTAAAATACCATAAATAATAAATAACACCAAACACAAAGAGTGGAGGTGTTAGGCATATGAGCTCCATTTCCATCGACCATTACCCATTTATGATATGAATTTCCCTTCAAAACCTGCAGGGTTAAAGCTCTATGAATTAGGCTAATAAGGAAAAAAATTCTTAGTCAAAATATGGATATTAAAAGAAATAATCACACCCTTTAAAAATTTAATTCTTTATAATTAAACTTATTCACACTTTGTATATTTCTAATATAATTTTTTAATATAATTCACACCTTATTATATAAAATTTTGTATCTCGATTCAAAATAATTTAATTATTATTTGTAAGCTTGATTATGCTAGTAAGATTAAAATCATAAAGTTATCAAATTCGATTAAACTTAAATATTATGAATAAATTCTTAATCTAATTTAATCTTAATTTAAATTCGAGTATATATCGATAAGATACTAGGGTTTGTTGTCCTTTTCCATGTTTTAATAAAAGTTGACCACAAACCAATTAAGTTTATTATTATTTTTATTATTATTTTTTGCTAAGAAATGTGTGGTAGAATACAAAGATTGTACAAGATTTAGTTGGCTTAAAAGGCCACCATCTCCTACTATAAATCATCCCCCAAGGCTAAGGCTTTCCTTGTTCAGTCATGTTCCACTCGTCACACACAAAATAGACTTGTGCTTTTGTTTGTATTATTACTACAAAACTACAAAACAGGTGAGGAAAACAGGGGTTTTGGGTTTTGTTTTGGTTCTTGTATTTTAAATCCCCTGTTTTTTCTGCAACATTTTTTTTGTTGTTGTGGATGAGAAAAATGTCGTCAACTGTCTGTCAAGGGTTACAATCATGTCTGGAACTACGGCATGTGGAATCAGATCTTCTGAGGCCGAAACTGACTTCGACGGAAATGAATGTTTCGGTCTCATCTATTGCTGCTACAGACGGCAGCATGACCTGTAATAACAATCGGAATGTGAATACCGGCGGTTGGAGTTTCCTCCAATTACTCGCCGCCGACGGTTCTAGTTCTACCAAAGATGAGAAAGTTTACGTTCACCCACTCGTGAAGTGTTCGACTTCTACTCTGAGCGAACGAAGTCTAGAAATGTGCACCGAGAGCTTAGGCAGCGAAACCGGAAGCGAAATCAGCGACAGAATCGACGACATTTCTTTACTTTCATTAGAAAATGGGGGTTACAACTCGAAACCGAGACGCAGCTCGGGGAGGAAAAAAACCAGCCGTGTCAAAAGCTTTCCGCCTCCGTTGACATCCATCAGCGGTTCCAACGGTGTTAAAGTCGTCAAGTCTCACAGAGAAGGCGGCCGTTTAGTTCTTGAAGCCATCACCATCCCTCCCTGCAACACCTACTTCCATACAGAACGAAGCGAAGGCAGGCTAAGGCTTTCCCTTTTCAAAGACGCCGATGCCACTGCGATAGTCGACGGTGAAGAGGAAGACCGAGAGGAGGCCGTGGAAAAACACGACGTAGACGGCGATATCAAAGGGAAAGCTAGAGATGAAAAAAGGGTGAAGATATGGAAGGAGATTGCAGAATTGTCGTGGCTGAAACCCAAAACGGAGGTGAAGAAAGTGGACAAAGGCACAAAGGGTTGTTTAATCGGCAGCCATTGTTGGTGGGGTGATTACTTAAAAGCTAAAACTTGGAAGATTTCTCTCAACCCTACAGGACAGAATTACTACTATTATTTTATCCCCTAATTTCCCCAATTTTCTACGATTATTATGATTAATTTTCCGATTTCTATTTTTATATCATAAAGTTGTACCATATGTTCCCTAAAACATGTTTATATGGTAGTTATTATCGTTATGGGACCAGACCATGTCACGTACTTGACTCCCTTTCCTCCCATGCTGCAGCCTGCAGGCTCCTGTTTCTGGTTTATTGGTCTGAGAAAGTTCTGTACTTTGATTACTTGCATGTCAATTAATGTTTCCTTTAATCAGGGTTTACGATTTATGTTCATTGTTTGCTTCTAAGGGGATATTTCACATATGTTTTAAGATTTTAATTTTTTTATGTTAATTCATATTTGGATAATATAATTTGTGGATACAGAAAAATACATATCTCTGCGATATTGTTCTTTCTACACGATCAAAATGTGGAACAAATCAACGTGTTGTCAATTTAGAGTGTGAAAGTGGGAGCATGCAAGTTTGGGTATACACCATTGTACGAACGCCAAGTACCTGTCATGTTTCCAACCCGACAAAAGCAAGGACCGGCCAACATGAACATGAGAACTCAACCTCAGTCCTTAGTATCATATCCATTTGCCAGACATGGTTATCTCTTCGTTATATTAAATCGTGGCGACAACGATCTAGAAAATCAAAGCATTATGTCATAATTTTTTTTAAAAATCATTTAAGAGATACGATTGTTATGTTATATTGTTACAGTAATTTAGTATTACGCTTTTAGTTAATTCGATTCAATTTTTTTTTCTTTAGAAGAGGAAATGAAGGATTTTTTCATACATTTTCATATGCACTAAATTCGTTGTGTCTTAAAGCATGAATATGCTTTGAGAAATAGCCTATGGGGATGGATGGGTCTTGCTTTCTCTCACCATATCACCCTCATCAGTAACCAAAATCTTTAGGCAATCACCATGTCTCCATGTCTGGTTTCTTTTACTGTCATGTAAGGGGGAAATATCATATAATTTCAATCAACAAAGATTTGAGTATTTCATATAGTTATTTTCTTTATCAGTTTTGGTCCGATATTATTCGTGAAAAACACGTTAAAATTTTTTATTATTAAAAATTCATTCAAGAGAAAATAGTTTTGATTTATATTATTTTTATCTAAAATATTTTTAAAAAATAATGCAAAACAAAACCTTAATTATATTAAATTATTTTGATTTTGTTCTTTCTAATCCTCCCAAAACTTTTGGAAGTTGAATCTACTTCTACCACTAGGCAAGAAGGTGACATTAATATATATTGTCTAATATGTGGATATATACAGCTCATGATAATGCAATCCACGTATGAAAATAGAAAATAAATTATTGATTTATTATTAAAAAATATAGAAAACATCCAAATAGAGACGTTGAAATATTCGATTTCTCTATTTTTATGGTGGGTCATGGAAATATATATTGTATTAAAATATACATATACACGTGGATAGTAGGTTAGGTTTTTGTTGGATGACTTGATATTTATTTTCGTTTCTCATCGAGAAATTATATCATGAGTCAGTCCCACCACATCATATATGGATTGACCAATAATAATCATCCACCTCATTATTTTTTAATTTTTAAAATAAAGATTCCCTGAAAAAAAAATATGACATGAAAAAATTGATAAAGTGAGTAGTTATTATTGATCGATCCCATGAACACGTGATGGAATTGACCCATGATATAATTTTTCTTTCTCATCAGACAAGAAATTTAAGCTTTAACACACCACTCTGGCCACGTTGAAATATGCTTAAAATATTCTTAGTTTATTTGTAGGTTATTTTTATTTTTAAAAATACGTTTTTAGAATAAATTTATTTAGCGTTTGTTGAAATTATATTATAAGAAAATATATTTTTACTGATATTAAAAATAGTTATAAAATATTTAATTTATTTATTAAAATTTATAATGATAAATTTTATTATAGATTATGTTAAAATTATGTATTAATCGTTGTACTTTAATTTGATTATTTTAGGGTAAAATATTTATTTTATTTATTAAAATTATCACAAAAGTTCAATATTTGTGATAAAATTATATTTAATCATTGTTAGTATATCATAAAAATTAATTGATTAATAAATTAAATATAAAATTTTATTAAAAAAATCATGCATATTATCACACCTACGAATTTAATATAAAATTTTCAATCATATTACTGATTAAATTTATTTATTTTATCTATAATAATAGAACTAAATTCCTGAAAATAATATATAATAGACTCAAGAGGGTGATGAATAAAAAACTAATGACAAATAATATTAGTATAATATATATTAAAATTGCACCAAACAAACCCACGACAATATCTTAAGCTAAATTAAGCAACAACAACAACAATGTCTTATGTTAAACCAACCTTGTACCTAAGTATAGACCCCCTGGTCTGCCTAAACCTCATTATCTCACCCCATTTCGCCCCACCCAACTTTTTTTGTTTTCCACTCATGTCACCCACTGGACACTGGTCTAATTGAGTTGTCTCAACTTCATTGCTCACACTTGTACCTGGTTGCAATATTCAATCTCTTACAAGATATTATTGACATCTATGTCACCTATACGATCAGGGACGGAGACAAGATTTATAGTTGAGGGGACTTACTGAATCAGTTGATCTGGTTTCAGTTTCATTTTTTCAAGATTTAGGTATACTCAAAATCCCTTGATTCTCGACCCTACTTGATTTTCATTGATAATATTTTTTTCGATAGTCTTAATAAAATTATAATATAATATCTATTTATATTTTTAATCAATGTACAAAATAAAATTATTCAAGATTTCTTAAAATAAAACCACTACGTGTATATTATGCACAACAGAAGATCAAGGAGCGGACAGTGTCTGCAACGGAAAGCAATGCAGGGGTAGGCTCTTGAATCGATGTTTTTACGAGTGCGGAAATAGGGATTTCTACTTTGTCAGAATATCTATGAGGGTATCTTGTTCAAGAACCCACGACCAGTGACTCGCTCGACACAGATTCGAATCATTTGATTTACATCTCTAATCTGGTAGTCGTACAAATTTATAACAGTTTCACAGATATGGTATAGACATCGTGAAGTAGATTAATATTCGTTAAAAAAAAGTTACACTGATGGCCATTTGTCCTTTTGAAATAAAAATTATTATTATAACTATTAAAATTTTAATTATTTTTATTACGATTACAATAAGTAAAATTGATGATATATAACGTTAAACTCTTTTTTCTAAAAATATTAATTTTTTAAATTTATAATTATCACCAAATCTAAAATTTTATGAACAAAACATCATCAATCAATCCCAATACATTTTAGTTTTAATTAAAAATTTTAATTTTGATTCACCGCTATTAATTATCAGATTAAAAGTTAAATTTTGTTAAACTTAAAAAAAATCTTTCCACAGTCATAGATATAAAAAATTAAGTTTTTTTTTAAGAAAAATTTAAAAGTTACTAGTTTGGTTATTTTTAACAAATTAATGATAATAGTAATAAAACCGAATAAAATTTAGTGACCGCCCATATAGTTCTCCCTCGATGTAATTGATCTCGTATCTACTGTTCCTTGCAGTGATTGACATTAGGTAGGTCAGGGGTCAGTCCTATACTTGTGAACGTCAATTACATATAATTGCTTCACTGAATCACGACTCCACCATGCTCCCTACCTGCTGAACAATACATCCTTAGTTTCATAAGGATTATTAAGAGTGATCGAGTCTCTACCTACCATTAATGTTTTAACAAGGTAAAAAAGATGAAACCAGAATACAGAAGAGAGGGGGGGAAAGCCACTGCCACTGCCAAATGGCAATGATCTTTGTTGCATACAAAATCTTCCCCTTTCACATCAATCATCCAGTTTAACTGTGTTCTTTTCTTTACAATCTCCTCCCAGATCTCATTCCTCCATTATCTTCCAAAAATAACCATAGGGTAGATTTTTGGAAGGCCTAGGTGATCTAATATTTGTCGTATTCCACAGCCAATCCACTTTCAACAACTCAATCACATCTCTTGTTTGCAGTCTAAACTCTCAGATTGATTTCTCAGACTTTCTCACAACTATTTGATTCTAAACTCACACCATCATATTATTACAAACATCAAAATTAATTAACAACATTACCTATGTGTTCTACTCTGTCCATGAAAATACAGTGCAAACTATTCTACCATGAAGATACTAACACCAACGGTGTAATCAGACATATCATGTATGTAAGAGGGAAACAAACAAGTATCTAAGGGCTAACGGCTAAGGGAGTAAACATTTGTTCATTCAAGAATCTAAACCAATTAAATTGGTCAATTTGTATGCGGGGAAGAAATAAAACAAGTATCTGTCATGGTTCACAGATCCTTTCATGACAGATAATTGGCATGCACCAGGGGAATGATACAAAATTGCATGTAGTTTACAAATAATATATTCCAGTACACGGGGTGGGGACAAGAAACTTTAAATGAAATTATTGTAGAAAATATTACCTCCTGCCTCGCTGAAATGATTGTCAAAAATTATTTACAGGTATCAGCTTGAAAATCCAATCAAGGATTCATGTACTGACCATTTATTTGAGTTGCAAATGCAGACAAAAGCAATAGCTGTTGGTGAGACCGTCTTTCAAGTATTCTTCCTTGCGGCATAGGCACGATAAGCTGCCAGTCCAACCACAGCGACAGCAGCCCCCACTGTAACTTAATAGTAAAACCAATTATTAACAAGCAAAGTGTAAACAATTGTATTCTTTGTTTGCGATGGAAGGAAAGAAGTGCATTTAGAAGTGGCATAATAATATTAACCTGAAACAAACATAAGTGAGCTATTAACAAGCCGGCGGTATCTCTTCCTTTTCTTCCCTTTCTCGGTTTCAGGAATGCTCAGATGTGGGTGTTCTGCTGCACTTAGGATTCTAGACAATACATTTTTTGCATCTCTTAATTTCACACCTACGGGAATTGGAGCTTCCATTCCCAACTGCTGTGTAACCTGAAATATAGAAATTGACACCAATCTCAAATATTACCATAGTTTTGTTGGTATGGACAGACAAAGTAGCCAATGACAAGATGTATACTCTTGTTGAGTTTTGCAGTGACATTGGAAATGGATCCAAGTCATCCTTAGCTGCAACGAGGAGGCAAGGCACTCCATAACCACTATCCTCTCCTCGCTTAGCAACATCTAAAAGCAATTCTCTTGATCTTTTCCACGAATATTCATCTGAACTGGCAATAGGAATACACTATCATGTAAGATAAGAGACCCTTTACTGACATAACAACAGATCACTACAGCCCTTTAAGGTGCTGGCTATTCTTCAATTTTCGGATACCCACAGGTTTGCAGATAGAGCACAATATAGAAGCAGGGGGAAGCAGGATGAGAAATAAAGGACATTCAAAACCACTAAACTGCTAACTGACAGGGGTTCACAGCCACTGCTCTGTAAGTGTGCTATAAGCCTATAGCACCATGATATTTTCACCTTGCAACTTCAGAAAATAGAATATTAACTTTACCTGTCATACAAAAACACAGCTACATCACAAGCAGCCAAGCATTCCTTACTGGACAACAATTGCTTAATTCCATCTTCTGGTATCTCTTGCAAGATAAGGGTCTTCTGCGAACCCTGTAATGTCAACAGGGTCACCAAGATTACCACATTAAATCTGAAACTTCTCATCAGATACGAACAGTAATGTTTTCAATACAAATGAATCTTATAAACAAAAGAAATGAAAAACAAATTCATTTTCGCAAGGACACCATAGTCGGTCTTTCTGGAAAAATTTTACACCCCACCTTCATGGTCAATGATCTCACAGACAAAAGACAGGGTGGTAGAAAAGAAAGAGGATCCGAGCAAATTAAATGAAAAATCCCGGTCATATGGCATATCTGCAGTTATTACTCACCCCAATCTGTTCAACAACATTCGCTACATAACGTACATCATTTGTTGGAGTGTAGTTACTTGAAAAAGACCTGCAGTTCAAATATTATTCTCATAGATGAAGCCATAGTATCAAGAATCAGAAGACAAAAAAATAGTATAATTTTACTAGATGAACCAAAGTATAGAACTAGCAAGATCAGTAAACTGATTACAGAGGTTGAGAGTCAACACCTTCCTATAACTGAATTCAACAAAGAAGACTTCCCAGATTTTTTGGGACCAAAAACAAAGCAGTTAAAAACATTTTTTTCTGTCTGTCTCTTCTTACGATCTACAGATCTTCTCCTAGTAACACGAAGGGCTGAAGTTGGATCTCCACCATATCCAATGCAAATCAAATTAGCCAAACTCAGTGCTGGTTCCAGGCTTGTCATCAAGGCCCACTGCAGACGACGTATATGATGAGAGTTGCAGTTAAGTAGATTGACCAGAATAAAAATGTTAAAATATCAATTAATACCAACAAAATAAAGAGATCCTGTTCCTGTATTGTTTTACAAATCCAAGAAATAAATCTGGTCTTGGAACCATGAATTGAGGTCCCAGGCTAAAAGAGTGGAAAGAAGAGAACAGATAAACCCAAAATATTCACAGAGGTGGAAGGCAATCATATTTTTCCACATGTAGATCAAAGCAGTAGTATAGCCAACAATATATAGTTGACAATAATAGTAGTGAAAGAGTTCCACAGAGAAAGTCGTTAAAGAATTTTATGAAACTATCCAGCAATATTAGCCACTTAATAAGACCATTCACCGCAACTAAGTGGAACTTCAGATCAACAGCATCCCAGTAGTCAATACTTATTATAATATGGTTTACAAATGCACATAAAACTTGTTAAATCCTTGAAATGCTATTCATGCTATGAGTATAATCCTTAAGACAGTGTGCTGTGCAGAAAATTTAGGATACGAACAAAACTCATAACAAAAATAAATGGTCAAGATAGCCACTAAGATGCCATCACACGCTATAACAATGGTAAGAAATAGTAAGTAAAAGAACACTGTTGAAGGTAAAATTGTTGTATTTATTAACCAAAAAGGCAATGTTTGGATGAGTAAAAGCCAAATAGTGTAATTTGCCTATGATGCATTCATAGTAAGCACAACAAACCTCAGATAAAAAACCATTAAGAGTTAAATTTCCTTGAGGTGTTCTCTCAGCAGCATCTACGTAAGGCTCCGCAGTCCATGGGCTGAATTAAAGACAACAAACATGTTAATAGATATATATTCTGAAAATCAAATAGGATGAGGAAGAAAACGGGTTAACAGCAACAGAGGCTAAGTTTAAAAGTTAACTTGCCATAATAGAAAAAAATGATCAGTAGATTAAAGAAGTAGAAGTAGATTGAGAAGGCTTCAAGTGTTTTACTGTATTGATAAATCGAGCAGTAGAACTGTGCTAAGAAAATGCTGTTAACTCTATACATGTCTATAAATGAAGAAGATACATCCAGTAACTACATTCACCTTTCGGGAGCAGTTACAAAAATGTCATCAAACTCAGAAGGTTGCAAGGATCCATCCTGGTAAACTCAAAAAAAAGAAGCAGAATACAATGATTTTCCAAAAATTAGCATTATAGAAACTCCAAATATGACAAAGACATTATTTTATTTGTTCTTATTCCACATAGGTGACAAGGATTTGGAAGATTAACACGTACACTATCACTGTCATACAAATGGAAGATCCCACGCAAAAAGTCTATTGCTTCATTTGTCAGCTCCACACTCTGCATGATATTCAGAAGTATATTGCTATCTCCATAAAAGAAGTTATCATGGAATAAAATAAGATAAAATTATAGGTGGGTGCTTGGGTGGGAGAATCATTAATGATGCTGTAAAGTAACTAATAGTTCAGAATTAGTGATATACATGCAACATAAAGCTCCATGTTTCCATCCATGAAGCATGAAAGAGATGATTAACATTTTAGAGAAAATCACTAACCTATTTCTGGACTAGGACCAAGCTTACCAAGTAAGATGATGAACAATCACCAAATCATAATTCACAACCACAAGGAATCCAAACAACAATTACATTATATATGATTAATCAAGCGCTAAGGAATTAAACAAATATATACCTATAACATCAATGCCAGTTTCAAAGAATAACAGTTATGCATGCTATCAAAACTAAGAGCTACCTGGTCAGGGGCATGCTTGGTTGGAACAGGAAGTATATCATCCCTGAGCTTTAACTCGTCATTATATCCAAACTTCCTCAAGACAGCCCAAGTTGTCTCAAGACGCCCTTTCTCTATAAAAAGAGCATGGAGAAAAAGGAACCCTTCAAGAGTAAGACCAAGGTCACTGACTCCTCCTCTTATCCTCTCTTGAACTACCCTCTTTACACCCACAATCTCAGCAGGTTGTAATGGAGCATTAAAGCATTTAACCTGTTTATAAATTGTGCAACATGTCAAACCTTCCAAGTTTCTAAGAAAGAAGTAGGCATGGTTAAAAACAAAAAACCTGAAACTCATTCAACTCTGTATCACTAAGGGCTCCGTCCATATCCTGATCACAAAGCATAAATATACGTTTCAATGCCCTGATACATCGTGGTTTCAAAGTTTGTTTCTCTTGGTCAAATAGTGGAGCTGTTGGATGCAGAACTGCCTTTTGAGCATAATAAAATACATCAGGGACCTGGAGATTAGAAAAATGTAACACTTAAATTTTGACCTTCAAATATCTCCAGGGACTAAAACAGGCAAAATGGTAAATGGTAAATGAATTTTAACATACATAAAGGTAACATTTACCAATTTCTAAAAAGAAGTATAAAACAGGATTTAAAATGTGAACTGCTAATCCTAATGCCATAACAGCATAAAGATAGATGGGGTAGCAACTAAAAAATGAGTGATGTTAACCTAAAAAATTGTACAGAACAAAAAGGAAACCTGAATCAGAGTAGCAGAGGAACATTCTATACAGGTTTCTATCTCCCTGAACTGTTGCATAATTGGTGCCATGACTTGTTCCAAGTTCATGGGCTCACGCTCATCTCGCAAATCAAGTTTGCACCCAACCACAATCACTGGCGCCTTGATCTATTCGGGTATGACATATCAACATAATGAGAGCCTGTCATTGTATGAATAAACGGGAATATATATATATACACATATAGAGAGAGCAAATCAATTATGCCAAACGCAACCTCTAATTTACGAAGCTCGGGAAGCCAGAAAGTACTCAGACGACTGAGTGTCGTAGGTTGATCACAAGCATACGTTAAAACCACAGCATCAGCTCGCTTCAACTCATCAATAAGCTTTACTCTGCTCTCCATGCTAAAAGGCCAACAACAACGCCAAAATAACAGCAGTTCAGCATACATCCACAACTCATCAAACTTCTAAAAGTTTAAGGTTGCATTTCCTATTTCCCTTGTCAGTAGTTACTTAAACAAAATTGCAATTCTCATATTATTTTCTCATACATGCATACATACATATATAGATCAAGGATTCTGTATTTCATACATTTTTAAAAAAGTTACTGTAAAAATCTGGAACAGCCGGATCAACAAAAAAAATTAATAAACACCGACGCGCATAGATAGATATTCGAGAAAACTAAGAAACCGATAAATACCTGGAAGAGGTGTCAACAATTGTAACGGGGACGCCATCGGGATAGAAATCAGATGGGAGGCGAGTTGGGGGAAGAACAGCCTGAACATAGTCGGGGAAAGAATCGGAAGCTGCAGCTGAGATTAGGCTGGATTTACCGGTGCCGCGATCGCCGGCAACGACGACTCTAACGCCAGTTCGGACACCGGGAGCTGATCTACTGGGCATCGGGACGCCTGTGGTAAAAAAGGAATGTGTTCCTTTCTTCTTCTTTCCTTTTATGGGGTGTGGAGAAGGATTCAAATCAGGCAGGCGAGAGAATAGTAGTTAAAAGAGTTGGGGGTTGGCTATTGGCGATGGTATTCGTGGCGTGGGAAGCAAGTGTAGGGCCGTGCTTCCTTCTTTGACGGACAATTGTCGACTGTTTATTTGGGTATGTTCGAGTCCAGTGGGCTTTTCCAAACCCAGATACATCCGCTTTGTTAAGGTTTAATTTCGGTTTTAGTCCTTCGATTGTTTTTCGAATTTGATATTTAATCCTTTTTCTTTAACTTGGCATGATCCGACTGTTGTAATATTACCGAAGGATGTGAAAGATTCGGTTAAATAAAATCGAATTAATCGAATAAATTATAATAGTTTAGTTTGTCAATCAACAATTAAATTTAATTCGACCTGGGATTGTTTAAAAAGATTTAGAAGAATTTAATCATAGGTTAGTTTAGTTTGAAAGCAGATATTTAATTAAATTAACAGTTTATTCAAAATTAATAATGATAAATATTAATACAATTTTCAGATTAAGCCATTGTATATTGTAATGTAAAGTTCAATTTCAGTATCGTATAGGGACTAAAACCAGAATTAGACCCTTAGTTAAACCGTTAAACCCTAGATGAAATCTTAAACCCTGACCGGTATCTTCCTGACTAATTAAAACTGACAATGTTGAGGCGCTACGTTCGCGCGTCCCTCATCGCCGCGCGTTTTTTCTCGACGGAAGCGGCTGCGGCGACTGAAAAAGCAGTTGAAACTAGTAAAGGTGCTGCGAAAAGCGGTGGTGGAGTTGGACGAGAGACGCTGGGATGGAGGCTTATAGGCCTTGTGTATCCTAAACGCAGCGCCGTGGTCACGATACGGAAATGGATAGAGGAAGGCCATACGGTCCGAAAGTACGAGCTCAATAGGATCGTCCGAGAGCTTCGCAAGCTCAAGCGCTATAAGCACGCCCTCGAGGTAATCATTCTTATCACCCCCTCAATTGTCTACATTAATGAAGCTTGTAGCTGTACGATGTTGCAATAAAGTCTTAATTTCAATCGGGAACTAGACTTGATTGCGAACCGCCGCCGCTCTTGCTCTGGTTAATCGGAATAGATTGTTTGTTAGATGTGTATTTTGTTCATTACATTTACTCCCGTTTTAGTCGAGCCCCATTTATTGAATAATTGTTGCCTATTGGAACTGGGTATGTAGAAATTGCAATGAAATGTTTGTATTTGATAATGGAAAAGACTTTGATAATTGGCCTTGTATCAATCACCATGGTTATTTTATCTTAGATATGTGAATGGATGAGATTGCAACAAGACATCAAGCTGTTGCCTGGTGACCATGCCATTCACTTGGACTTGATTGCAAAAGTTCGTGGATTAGCTAGTGCAGAAAAGTTCTTCGAAGATCTTCCTGAGAAGATGAGAGGTCAAGCCGCATGTTCGGCTCTTCTCCACACATATGTACAGAACAAGTTGTCTGCTAAAGCCGAAGCTTTGATGGAGAAAATGTCTGAATGTGGTTTCATTAAGAATCCCCTTCCTTACAACCACATGCTCTCTCTATACATCTCAGAAGGACAATTTGATAAGGTTCCCGGAATAGTGAGGGAATTGAAGAAAAATGCTTCGCCGGATATCGTTACTTACAATTTGCTGTTATCTGTTTGTGCCACCCAAAATAAAATTGAATCTGCTGAAAAAATTTATGCTGATCTTAAGAAATTGAAGATAGAGCCCGACTGGGTAACATATAGTGCATTGACCAACCTGTACATAAAAGTAGAACAATTTGATAAGGCGACATCTGCTTTGAAGGAAATGGAAAAGAAGGCTTCTAGGAAAAATCGAGTTGTTTATCCCTCACTTATCAGTTTGCATACAAACATGGGGAATAAAGATGGTGTTGATCGAATCTGGAAGAAGATGAAATCATGCTTCCGCAAAATGAACGATGCTGAGTATACATGTATGATATCGTCACTTGTGAAGCTTGGGTATTTTGAAGAGGCTGAGAAACTATACAATGAGTGGGAGTCTGTTTCCAGAAGCAGTGATGCCAGAGTTCCAAACATACTGCTTGCAGCTTATATCAATAGAGACAATATGGAAACTGCTGAAAACTTTTATCAGCAAATCGTGCAGAGGGGTATTCTCCCTTGTTACACTACTTGGGAACTTCTTACACGGGGCTATTTAAAGAAGCAACAAATAGAAAAGGTGTTAGATTGTTTTAAGCAGGCTGTTTGTAGTGTAAAAAAATGGAATCCAAATGACTGGTTGATCAGAGAAGTGTTTAAGAAACTCGAGGAGCTAGGAGATACTGAAGGTGCAGAGAAATTATTAGTTATTCTTCGGAATGCTGGCCATACCAGTACTAGGGTATACAATTCACTTCTTCGAGTGTATGCAAAAGCTGGTAAAATGCCTCTCATAATTGCTGAAAGGATGCAGAAGGATAATGTACCACAAGACGAGGAAACACATAAACTCATAAAATCAACTAGCAAAATGCGCGTGGCTGAAGTTTCAAGCAGTTTTTGATTGTGTATATTCAGAGTAAGAATTACGTTGATGACAACAGGTACGTCTCAGCCTGCATAATTTGATTGCTTCTACTTTGTAGTAAATTGATGTTACACTATGATGCTAAATTAGTTGCAGAATGTGTTACTAACTATAGAACAATACATCTGAAATTCCATCTACAATTGGTCTATTAGCTCTTGTGTACATTGGAAAGAAAGCAATGTAGATTGGTACTACCTGAAATGTTAAAACCATTGCTTGTTTGCAATTGTTGACCTATAATCACCTAAATTTGCCAACCCCAAATACACAAGAACTTCACATCACTTGGACATGTGTGCCAAAGTTTAGAAGAATTAGATGAAACCTTTAGTGAACCATATATCTTTGTTGTTGACAGATTTAGTAACTTTGACCCTGCTTTAAGACAAAAACACAAGTTATCTGCCAACAAACAGATCATTGGGGGTTGTCTTTGGTTGATGAATGAAACTGAGTCATTGATTTACACGTTCACTAAAAGGACCAGCAAAATTAGTAGTGAGTAGTTCACCAACATCATTCCTGCATTTGTTTAAGGGTTTTTATTTTCCCTTTGCGGTGAAGATTTGTTTACTGATATTGTTTTGTCAGCTAGGGAAGGGGACCTACTTTCCTAAACCAAACATTATTTTCTTTCTCAATTTATGGGTTCAAAATGTCAGAGTTGGTGCGGTGGTTAAGACAGTTTGGCTCAAAAAGCTGGTGCATATTTTGCATGGCTTTACAGAGATGTCTGAGGCCATAATCAGTTGTAGTTCTCTTAATCCCATTTTTAATTAGTTAAAACAAATTGCAGGAAACCAAAAACCATGGAAAAGGGTTCATTTAACTGCTGCAAAATAATTGCGCGTAGGGTTTACCCAAACCGACCAAATCCACGTCCATATTACATGATATGAAACTTGATAATTAAACTAATAAAATTAAAAATAATTTTGAAAGATTATATAAACTAAAATGATGGAACTAAAAGTAATGCTCGTGAAGAGGTAAAATTTTCTGCCAACTATTGCTAACTATTAATTCCAACCATGCGAATTAACTTTCTGATTATGCCATAATTAAATTAATCAATCGAACTTAACTTACAAATACTATAGTTGCATCACATTAATTTGGCCTAGTGATCAATACTCGCAAGACTTCAGTGGTGAGAGTTCAAACATTTTTTTATCCAAAATTTAGACTTTCTTGTTTGACCACTTTCTAAAGCTTACATTAACATGAAACGAAGCCAAAGATAGGGATTTTCCCCTGTTTTTGGCAATATAAAATTACAAGAGAAAGAGGATAAAAGTGTAAATAGTGAGCCATAAAGATATTAAAATTATAAATAATTAAAAAAATTACGTGATTTGATGCATGATTATAGTCCTAAACCATCGGTAACGTTTACGATTCTTAATCCGAACATGTGCTGCACGCGCCTTTTTCAAGAAAGTGAATTAAATTATACTCGGTCTCATCAAAGCCTCAACCTATAGGACCATCGCTTTCCAACGTAACGCTTAAATACCAAGTAAACTTGTAGTTAAGTTGCAGGTCAGAAGAAGTTGAAACCCCTTCTCTTCTCTCCCCCAAACCCAGATTTCAATGGCTGCGGCTGCCGTCGAGGATGTTGAGCTTGGCTTCGAAGAAGCAATGTCATGGCTGCCTTCCCATGTTCTAGACGAACCAACCTGGGAAACCAAGATAATTAAGGTCTTACACACCCATATCTTTGTTTCCAGTTTTCCTTTGCTCTGTTCATCAATGTGTATGATGTTAATTGCAGAATGATATGAAGTACAGTTACCACCACCGCCGTCATTCCAAGTTGCCGACTGAGCCTTTTCCGCCGGTAGTGAATATTAAACCAGGGATTAATCATTAATGTTTTCTATAGATTTGTTGAATGAATCCGATTTTGTATGATATAATTCGCAGCCGGGACGGAATCAGAAACCAAGGTCTCGTGTCAGCTCTATATCTGGAGGACCTGGAATGCAGGCTTTCTTCTTAGATTCTGTTAAGAAACCATCCGGGACTGGTGTCTTCCTTCCACAGAGAGATCTTCGTTACAACACGAGACCAGGTAACTTCATATACACATTGGTCTTCAACTTGACAAATTGTTGCCAGTTTAGTCATTAAAATGATTAAAAATCTAAGTTCATGAACTAATTTGAACAACTCCAATTTAATAATATCTCGTTGCAGCTTGTTCTCCGGTTCTCCTTCCTTCTCGTGTTATTCAAGCACTCAACCTCAACGTACAGCAGCTCGGTCTGCAAATTTCTCCCCGCCGCCGTGGTTTACCTCTTTCCCTGCATATTCTTTTATGTTCTGTTCTGTGTCAGTGGCTGATGTCACCTTCGTTGCCATCATTCATTTTCATGCAGATCTCAGAAACAACACTGCAAGACGTGGAGATCAGTTGAAAAATTCAGTGAATTTTAATAAACTAAAAAACGGACATCTTTCCCAGACCGAAGCTTCTTCTCCAGATATATTTCTTCCTCGTGAATGGACATATTAAGCACTGAAACATCCAAACAACAAGGCCAAGATGAACCTATTTATGTTGCAAATCATAAGATTATTGGCGATTTGGTGTAGATTAAGTACGTTGTTCGACTTAGATTAAACATGTCATGTACATCATGAGAGATCCATGTAAGAAAAATAATTATTGTTATTTTGAATAAACAAATAAATAATGATTTATTAGGAATTACTATATTTAGATTTATTTAATATTTAATTTATATGATTGAATTTGATTATTGGATTGATAACTCAAAGCAGTACAAAATAATTAATTTTTTTAGTAGAATCTGAATTAGATTGTTTAATTTTAAAGGATGAAAATTCTTTTAGTTTTTAAACAAGAGAATTAATATCTTATTTTACTGATATTTAAAAAAAATGAGATATTTGGGTAAAGTATCTCTTCCCGCTACAACTGTTTTATAATTGCTATTCCGGTCCCGTCTGTTCTCATCCTGCCTCCAAATAGAGGAAGCAAATGGAATCGACGGAAGGAGAAGGAATCTCCGAGCCGGAGATGCAGTTCACGGAGATCGAGACGATCGCTGAGTTCTTAGACAGTTCCGTCGTCTTCCATGTCGTCAAGGATATCATCGGTTTCATTCTCTACATGCACCAGCAAATCCCTTCGTATGTTCCTTTACTCCTCAAAGAATTCGTTAAAATTTCTCGATTTTTTCCCATATTAATCGTAACGAATGGCTCCGGTCTAATCGATCAACTTTTGCTTATGAATTAACCAGTTTGCTTATAATTTATACTTCATCTTTAGCATTTTGCAGGACATCAGTCTTGAATTCGATTTATTGCATACTGAATATGAGGAGTTGGTATGTTAATTTTGTTGGTTAATTGATTTGCTTCTCTCTGTGTGTTGATTTTATGATTTTTTGAAAATGTTTTTTCATCCTAAGAATTGTGAGTTTTAGGAGGTTAGTCTTGCAAAAACCGAGATAAAAGAGCGACGAAAGCACATTAGCAGAATGAGAGAGTTTAAGCGAGGGATCAGAAAGATGGAAAAGTTTACGAGTACAAAGGTCTTCAAACTGCATTGCAATTGAAGATAAGCGAAATCCCTAACATCCAGGAGGTTATTTTGGGCATCAGGGCAAGTCCGATTCGGCCTCAACATGTTTACCAGTTGCGTTTTTTCGCATTTGAATCCTGCTCCGTCCACCGGAGCTAATTTGTGAAGGGAAGGGCTTTCAAGGAAGGTACCTAACCTAATGAAGCTGTTTTTACTTAAATTATAAGGATGCACATTTCTGAACCATGTAACTAGTTTATTCTGTTTAACAGGCTATTAGGGCATTGATTTCAAAAGGTGCAGGTTCCAGTTCCTATCCAGGTAGCTACTTCACTTGAAATATTTGTGTTATTAATGCAAGTATACCTGTGGAAGTTTTGGTTGATGGTTCTCTGTGGTCTTTGTTTTTTAGGCTCTACTGAGTTGTTTCTGATGGTTAAAGCTCCCACCTCATTCAATTTGCCTTTGCACTTTCTTCCAAAACGTGACTTCAGATACAACAAAAAGGTAAAAATGAAGCTGAGGTTATCTATGAAAATCTTAAAACAAACTACAATTTAACAAATTATGTATGTGCTCGTGGTAGCTATATGCATTTCGGTTCCAGCTTTTATTCTGTAGGCTTCGAGTTTAATACATCTTTCCCTTCTCAGATTGTTCCTTTCAGGTTACTGTTTAGATGTAGAACCCAAGGTTTGAAAATGGATGATCATCACAGTTCACAGTCTGGTGAATCAATTAGGATGGAGTCTTCAAATGATCTAATCTGGTACAGGGATCAATATTTTTCTTTGCACTAAATTATTTGCCTTGTATCATAGTTGCTGTCAAGTGCTTCCAGTACTTCAGAATTCAGATCAAACCGTTTCTGAGATTATCGGAAAACTAAGATCTCCTTCTAGGTAATAATAGACAATGTTGAAAGATATAAGAAGGGGAAATGTTAATGTAAGCAAAGTTCAGATCCGTTCAACCTTTAAAATGAAGTTTTGAACTATTGATTTAAACTAAGATGAATGGTTTTGTAATTATAGCCTGTACTCATAGCTCATGAATGTGGTCCTAAAAATGGTTTCTGTCTGACTGCAAAATTTCCCACCTTGACATCGATAATATAGTCTTTCTCAACTCTTCAACTGTAAGTGTTTAGTTTCTATGTTCCTAGTTCAGGCAAGCAGAAGGCGATTCTTGGTTATCGAGAATATAATCTCGTCCATTTGATTAACCAAGTTTCCATCCTTCATACCAAGCAAGGCCTAAGTGTTAGTCTATACATATGGCTCAACATACAATCTAATTATCTTAGAGCATTTCACTCTGCATTAATTGAGGTTGTCCCAACTTTGCTTTTACGTATTTCGTTCTTTACAGGTTTCAATGCCGGAATGCAATAAAGGTTATGCATGTAAGAGTTTGTGCATATCGATCGACAAGGCTGCAAATTTGATGACTGTGGTCAGAGGTGTTCAAAATCAGTCCAATAGGTACCATATTATTACTATGTTTTAACAATCTTTTATTTTTTTAATTTGTATTATAAATTTATTGGATCATTGGATACGATTTTGAACACCCCTAGATGTGTTTGTAAATGGCAATCAATTACAGCACTCAACTTCAGCTTTCTAACCTGCTATTAGAACAACTTCAACTTGTATGGTATATACCGTATTATTGAATCAACTTTATTTTGTAGCTCCCAAGAATCTGCTTTTTAACAGTGATGGAACTTATGAAAAAGTTTGAAATATATAATTAATTTTTTAAATAAAAATTTTATTTATATTTTTAATTTTGGTGTCTAATTATATATATTTTTAATAATCTTGTGAGTTTAATGAGAAATTTTAAAGAATTTAGGACAGTTTCTGAAAATTTAGAGGGATCATATCAAATTTTTAAGAAATTTAAAGGGATGTTAAAATTTTAAGAACTTTGGAGTCTTTTGGGCAGAGATAAAGGCTTTTATAACTATTCAAATATTTTTAATATTTATTTTTTAATTTAGTTTTAAAAAAATTAATAACTATAATGATATTTTATATTAGCTTATTGTCAATTTGTGAGATTTATACATAAAATTATATAAAAATCTTTTTTTAATTTATTATATAAATTTAAATTCACCGGATACCATTTTTCTAGAAAAATAAAAAGGGGTTAACAAGCAAAAATGCACAATCCATAACCATAGGGGCCATACCATTAAATATTTTGCAATCCATTTTTTTAAACGGCTTAAATAAATCAGGAAATATGGATCTCTCCTCCCCTTATCTTCAGGCACCGCATTCAAAAATGTTTCCAGAAAAAGACACCAGACTCAGCTCTATCCACTAAAGGAAAATCTAAACACTGATTTCTGGTTTGATTCTAAAACTGAAATGAAAAGGCTAATGATTTTATCTAATAATTGTGAAGAAAAGAAAAAATAGCTGCAACCAACCATTCTCAGATATCTTAGTTCTTTAGGCGAAGCTAGAAAACAGAAAGAAATGGAGAATACATTATCCGATTTCATTAACCATAAAAGAAAAAGGAAAGTAATCTACTTTCATGGATTAGACCTAAAATCCCGTGTCTAGTTCCTAACTTGCACCTGCAGCGTTCTTGGCGACGGCATCAGCATAAGAGACAGGCTTCCGATCGGAATCGTCGCTACCCTCCTCGATGTCCTTGTTTTCAACACTGGAATCATCTCTGTGCGCGGCGGCAGCGTCGTCGGGATCGTGATCAGGGTCGGTCTTGTCCATGGCGGCACGAGCCTTGTCCAGTAAAGGCTTAAACGCCAACTCTATAGCCATCCATCCAAAAGCTAATGCTCCTGCAACTATCGCCGCTTGCTTCACAGGTGATGATTTCCCCATTTTCTTTCTTGCTCTGTTTTTGTCTTCTTTTTCTAACTTTTTAGGGGTTAATCTGCCTCTCTATAGATATATATATAACACTTCGCACGAGGACTGAGCTAAGCAAATGGGTCCCACCTAAGATGGACGGTCGTGATCCAAAGTTAAAGAGATTGCTTTGAAATAAAATAAGAGTTAATTATTAGAATTGTAACTTAATTTCTGGATCATAAATTTTAAAAAACAACTAATAAAATTATTTATATTTTTAATATATAAATTTATTGTAAAAAATTGTTTATTATTATTAACGTTAACAAAAACTGATTTGAAATTATAAAAAATAAATTATTTAAATAATTTTTAAATTATTAATTTAATTTTAAATATTAAAACAAAAATAGTTTATATAATTACATATTTAATTATATTGTTTCTTCTCTTTTTCTTCTTTATCAAAATCTCTAAATTTCTATTACATTAATCCATCACATAGATAAAGAAGTTATGAGCTTCGAAAATATTGTATTAGCTTATCTAGTGTTAATGTTTATAGAGAAGCAATAAAAGGGGAGAGAGGAGTCCTTCTCTTACAAAAGCTTGGATCTTGATTGTAGCTGCCAGATACCAACGAGAAAGTCAGAGAGATTCATAAAGAATAGAAGAGACGACAGAAATACCCACAAATTCAATTTCTCCAGCAAAATTATAGAAACCACTCAGATAATCTGGATCGTGTCAAGAAGAAAAAGTGAGAAATCCATGGGATTTAAGTACATATTCTCATGGTAGACATCAGATTTCGAAGCCATATTTACTACAAAACTTCATTTCAACTTAAGAATTCACCATGGAAACTTTCAGTTGTCAAAAGAATCTCTGATTGTTTCTGTAACAAAGATGACATCACCACCATGTTCATCTCTGATTGTTTCTCTTTAACAAGGACAAATGAATATTATAAAAAAGAAGTAGAGAAGAATATTTCTTTTTAACACGAAATAGACAGGAAGAAATGATCAATTATATTACCATTTGCAACAGAATCTACTGAACAAAGGAAATGCGTATATGAGGTCAACACCAACCGGCTTTCTTGCTATAGAACTTGATTCTATAGACTAAGATGGGTTTAAACTCTAAAAATTCTTTCTTTTTTACCTCAACCTCCACCCGCCGGCTTGTTTTCTGCCGCACCGTTTCCCTTTCCTAAACCCGATTCGAACATCCGTTCGTTCTAAATCACGCTCAATTGTTATAGATCTGAAAAAAAAGAAGACTAGATTTTACTTTCTCCGACCGCCACTCTCCGCCGTCCGATGAAGTTCGTTTCGGGTTATGTGGTTCAGAATCTCTTGAGTCGAGTCCTCACCGTTCAGATTCGCGAAAGGTTATTTCGAAATTATTTTTCTTAAAAAATCGAATCGGTTTTCCACTTCATTTTATTTCGGTCGCTTCTCTCCTTTTCTGATTGGCTGCATTTTTTGTTACTTTTTGTTATTTCTAACCCTCTACAACGGATCCGGGTTTGAGTATTAACTTTGGGTGGGCGGTGAGTGTCGTTCATAGGAGCGGCGGCTATGTGAGGCGTTGTCACTTGTCAGCGGTAGGTCGGTGTAGCCGTAGTTCAGGGATAAGCCCGTAGATGGAGTCGGAACAAGTGGAGAGTGTCGACACCGGCTTAATGTCACTTTCGATGTCAGAAGGTCGCCGGTGTACGTGTAAACCGGTCATAGGGATCGCGCCGGGAGAGCTAATGTCACCATTAACATCAGTAGTGACGGCTATGGTTTCAAAATCCTAGCTGCTACCCGATTGATATTTTAGACCGGGTCAAAAAACGGGTCTGCTGAATTGCAGGCCCACCTTTGTTTCTTTTACTTGTATTGAATATCTTCTGCAACTTATTGTCTTTAATCTGATACTGCAGAAACAACAGAAATGGCATCCTCTCTGGAGTTTCACTTGCTCAGAGCATTTACAGGGATTTATCCACACAATCGGGAAGGTATGTCAATTGTTCTTCATCAGTAAAAATATATCTTTTCAAAAAAATCATCATTATACTTGTCAGGGGGGCGGAATAAAAAAAGAGAGCATGACAATCATTTCTTAGTAAAATAATTTAAAAGTGTATCATCTTGTTATGAACGTACTTAGTTGTAACTTTTAATGATTAATCTTACGTACTTAGTTGTAACTTTTAATGATTAATCTTATTAACGTCATGGGTTTTGTCTTGTGGAGTTGAATTAATCTTTCAACTCTTTTATAATGAAAAAACAAAAACTTTTAAGCCATCATTGTCATGCATCTAATAGTATATAGAGATTAGAGAGTGTGGTCGGTGCCACTACAATTGGCCAACATCTTCCATGAAGTATTAAAACAAAATGAGTCGTTAGATTTTAAGTTAAGTTAGAGTTTTGAATCTTGACATTATAAATGAAGATCGATCTTTATAACGGATCTCTGTAGTTCTCAATCGGGATTAGTCGGCAATTAGATTGAGCACTGGTGGTTAAAAAAATTGCATGCTCTGTATATTGTTATCAATGCAGGTTAGAAGGCAAAGTAGCATTAATCACGGGGGCAGCAAGCGGTATTGGCAAGGCAGCTGCAGCTAAATTCATCAGTAATGGTGCAAAGGTCGTCATTGCCGATATACAACACCAACTCGGGAAAGTAACGGCCAATGAGCTTGGACCCAATGCCACTTTCACACCCTGTGATGTAACAAAAGAATCAGACATCTCAGATGCCGTTGATTTTACCATCTCCAAACACAAACAACTGGATGTCATGTACAATAACGCAGGGGTACCTTGCTACACACCTCCTAGCATTGTCGACCTTGACCTTGCAGTTTTCGACAGAGTCATGAGCATCAACGTCCGAGGAGTCTTGGCTGGGATCAAACACAGCTCTCGAGTGATGATCCCTAGGGGAACTGGCTCCATTCTTTGCACAGGTAGCGTCACGGGAATGATGGGAGGATTAGCTCAACATACTTATAGTGTATCTAAATCTGCAGTTATCGGAATTGTTAAGTCCATGGCGGCGGAGCTATGCCAACACGGGATCCGTATCAACTGCATATCACCTTTCGCAGTTCCAACCCCATTTACCCTAGACGAGATGAGTAAGATTTTTCCACACATTAGTACTGAACAACTTGTGAAAATGATACATGAATTTGGTGTGCTCGGCAAAGCAAGATTAGAAGCCAGTGATGTAGCTGATGCTGCAGTCTATCTAGCATCAGATGATGCAAAGTATGTTAGCGGGCATAATTTGGTGGTGGATGGAGGTTTTACATCATTTAAGAGATTGGAATTTCCCTCCCCAGATAAGGCTCTGTAAAATTTAAGATATTTTGAAGTATGTATTATATAAACTTCGACATGATGTATGGCCTTGGATGCTGAGGAATAAACACATGAAATAAGTTTTTGATCCAAATATTATCGTACAACAGAAGCTGAAACATGTTCTTAACTAAACCTTAAACTACTAATCGACCTGTTCTATTGGCTGGAAGAAATTCAGGCACCCTTTGCTTCACAAGGCTATAGGGGCAATGAAACTACATTTACAGGTAATGACTAATGCAAATAAATTATACTCTATTGAGATACATGAAGTTAAAAATGCAGCATTGTGCATAAACTTCTTTTATTGGCAATTCCTGACCTCCCCTAGAACTACCAGCTGCCCTCCTTTGACTTTATCAGGAAATCGGACAATGTGATATTTGGGAGCTCGATGACACCCGTTTTCTTCTTCTTTATTCTTGTCACCTTCAGCGACTCAGCATCCTTTGACTGTGTAACCGTTACTGAGATCAAGTTGTAGAACTGTTCCAAGGAATGTCAAGGAAGAAAACTCTCCATATCAGTAACATACTATTCATTTTAAGAAGTGCTTCGTTGGCAGTTAATGAAGTCAGGTTGTTTGGAAAATAAATGGAGCAGATTTGAGAGAATTACCTCACAGACACCGTGCAGCAACAATCTCTGGAAAGGATCTTGGACCTGTAATTCAAGGACATCACTTTCTCCACTTTCCTTGATAAAGGTTCGTATGCATTCCTGAAAATGGAAAGAAATTTATTTCGCCTAACAATAAGTTTCACGCCTAAGCATAAGACTGGAGATTACTTTATTAATTGATTAAAAAAAATTCAATCCGATATCTGCTATCAAGCCCTTAAAGTGCATGAATCCCATCTCTTATGAAACACATATGTAGCCTGGTGTGCTACTAGACACACTAATGCCTCTTGCACTTGAGAAAACAAACAACTTAATGAACTTATAAACAAAAGAAAAGAAAAATCTAGAGAGAAGACCAATAATGATAATCGTTCACAAAGAAAACAAAGGCAAAATTATATACCTCATAACCTGCAATAAGATCTAAAAGGAAGCTCCGGCGAAGTGCATCCCTTGTTCGACAATCAATTTTTTTCCATGCACTCATGAAAGCAGCCTTATCAGCATCAGCATGAAATTTCTTCTTTGCAGATGAATCATTTAAGGTGTCGATAATTTTAGCCTAACATAGAGGAATATATGGTAACTTAAGCATGTTACCACAGTACATGCCAGTTCAACACAATAGATGTCCTGCTAAATTCTATAATACAACATAAAAGCCTTCTTATCATACACTTACCTCTTTATCCATATCTATATTCCTAAATTTGTCCCATTCTCCCACGTTTGTCATGCAAAATGCTGATGGTGGCACATCATCACCTGTGAATGAGTTACAAATAAATATCACTATAATCGGACTATGAATTAATGGCTAAATAAGTAGTGAGGCAATTGATTTCCATTGGTAAAATGGGACACCAAGTGACCGAGACCATAAGTATGCTATACAAATAATACAACAACAATGTGTTCATCCCTTCGACCATGTACTCGATGAATGCAGTTACTAGAAAGTACAAGCAATGAAATGAGAGAGATCCAGCAGGACATGTCATTACCCCATGGTGGTGGAGCAAATAAGCCTCTTATTTCTTCTGCATTCAAACGAGGAACAAGTTCCATCAACAAACGATCATTTAACCATCTTCGAGAACGTCTGTTTACAATCTGCAGCAAATAATCAAGCATTTCATTGAATGAATAGCTTGATCTAGAAATATCCCAAGCAAATACAGAAAAGAGACCATTAACCCAACGAAATTCATAAATGAGCTAGTTCTATAATAGTCTTAAAGAGAACTTTTCAAATATGTTAGAAATTTGCAAATAAAAGTTAAATTAATCCAACACCTATCACCAAACAAAGGAAATCTCAATCATTTCATCTTCTAATATTGACAATCCAAAATGGATCATATAATCAATAAGATCAGAGAGGAAATTATTCTAAAATTGGATACATTCGCAAGTGATATAGAACTTTACTTTTCCAGCCAAGCTCTCGAGAATCTCAATCTTCTTCTCAATCGAGAGCCCATGAGATTTCCCATTGTCTCCTGCCGAAAAGTGGAACCAAACATCACTTAAATTCCCCCAAAGGGAAAAAATTGAACTTTTCTCAGAAATGACGGTGTAAACAACAAATTGAAATCCGGGTTTTCATTTCACCACCAACACGAATATATATGAAACACTCAAAGATTAAATTTGTTTACCTTTACGAAGCTCAATCAAGGGAGATGAGATCAGGTCGGTTTCTCTTTGCAGAACCTCAGGAGTCGCCATGACGGTGATAGTTTTCTTCGGTGTTTGGATGATTTTGGATATTAACAAAATCCGAACACTGATCTGATGGCAACGATAATGAAACAATGACGATCAGATTAGCGTAACCCTAAGACCAAAACTATGTTGAACCCTAAAATCAGCTGCTTCGGCTTTGTACGAGATTTCCCGATTTGGGTCAAAAGCTTGGATTGGTTCCAAGTCCAATGTATTCGTGTCCATACACGTGTTAGTTTGGATATGGCACGTGTGAGAAGCAGAGGAAACCACTACCGTGTGTAAAATCAGGTTCTCAGTAAATTATTTGAATTAATTTGCTAAATTTCAGTCGATTAATAGTAAAGTAGTCAATTAAAAGTAAAAGATTTGAAATGATACTAAAAACTTACATAATAATACATATAGCAATAATAATATTAATAAATAAATATATTAACTTTACAAAATAATACATCAATCAAAATTCGGTGCTCTAATCTTCCATATTTTGTGAAGACCAACATTCTTGGAACTACAAAGGTAAGATTTCCCAACACAACATTGATTATTTTTTTTTTATTGAAATAAAACATTGGTTTTGTTTGTTTAACTTAAAAATGTTGATGTTTTCTGTAAGGTTAATGATGATGAGAGTTTCACTGTCTTTGTGCAAAGAAACGGTGTCGTCTTTACTTGACATGCCATCCGGGTTGATGAAATCGGACTTCTTTAGTCCTAGGCGACATAAAGAAAAGGTTGTGATCCTAATGGGAACCGGGAAATCGAGACTCTTTATCGATCTCGCCACTCGTTTTCCGGCGGAAGTGATAAATTCGGATAAAATTCAAGTCCATGAAGGGCTTGACATGTTCACCAACAAAATCACTGAGGAAGAACGGTGTGGAGTTCCTGGTTCCACACCATTTATTGAGTGTAATAAGTCCCGATGCTGATTTTACTGCAACGAATTTCGTCGGCATGGCTTCTCGTGCCATGAATTTGATTGTGTCACGAAGCCGGCTTGCGATCAAAGCTGGCGGCACGAATTCGTTCATCGAGGCCTTGGTCGATGACGAACACTTTAGATTCCGATCGAAATACAAACGTTGTTTCCTTTGGGATGCCATTGATTAACAAAAAATTAACATGCAACACAAGTAATGGATTGACACTAATATTCGCCACTGTGTCAAATTTATGGCACTGAATAATAATCAACTTAGACCATACGATTTCTTAATAATATTTAGTTTTGGGTATGCCAATATTTTTTTTATCGAAAAAAATGCAATGTTTAAGCACTGATTAGTGGAGAAGTTTTTGACAATGAGATGAAAATTATGGTGATCTTAGTCTCCCTCCACATGAAAAACTGACACGGCAGGCTTCTCCGACACGGACGGCGTAGTGATGGACAGGCCACGAAAGGAAGAGAGGCAAGTGAACTAGGATTTCACACACACAAACGGTTTCCACCATCTTCAGCCATCGGCAGCAATAATCTTGTTCGGGTGTGGTATACTTAGGCTTATGCTTGTGCCTGTGTTTGTGCTTTTGCTTATGCCTCTCTCCTTCCTTCTCGGTCCTGGCACGATGACTCCTCCCAGTTCCATTTCTGTTTCTCTCATCCGAAAGAAACGGCGATGGGACTAATGGAATTGTTCCACACGCATAATTCACAAGAGTTAGTTGGGAAGCGCAAAGCGGGCGGAGATGGGGCGGTGGTAGTTCTCGCACCGGAATCCGTGGTATTATAGGCAGTTGAATAGGCAAGGCAACGAAGAACATCGAGGAGAGAAACAAGATCGGAATCCCAACATTCTCCATTATGAGCCGAAAGAAGAGGGGGATGTTGGGGTTGTCACCGTTGCTATTTCAATTTATATTCTTGATTTTGAGCAGTTGTTGCATTGTTTACGGTGAGGCAGCTAAGATTATTAAAAAAAAAACTTGGAAGACAAAGTGAATGAGAGATGTTATTAGAGACGTTAGGTTCTCAGTGGCATTACATTCATAGTGTGTGAAAGACTTTGTTAGGTGACATATTGTTGACACTTATAAATATGGATACATATGTGATTCAATTTAATTAATTCAATTTTAATTCATCGAACATGAAATAATCCCCCTCACCCCTTAAAGGATACGAGTTGCTGCTGCTGCAGCTGCTTCATCTGTTGCACGTGCTCCATCCAGTCGTAGATTGATGTCTCAAAAGCCTTCAGTAAGTGCTTCCTCCATGTATGCTATCTCCCTAACCTTTGTATTCGGAACTGCATGTGTACCAATAATTCTTCCCGACAGGAAATTGATTTACATGATACTTTGTCCAATCAGAGACGTTGCCAGATATACGCTTTCTGCAGTTTCAATGACCTACAGAATGTTTCACTTATATCATGACCCGCTCTCTGCATACAGATATGAACTGATGTCTGATGAAGAACTTCCATTAATCATCAGTTTACCTTCCCATATCCTTCAGGGTGTTCAAAGCAAGCAGGGACAAATGAAAAGGAAAGATATGGATGATGATTCACAAACAGGGAGATCTCTTGCTAACCCAGGGGAACCACTTCCAAACTCCAGGCAGCTTCGAGCGATCTTAGCCATGCAAAGCATAACCGAATACGCACGTCTCACTCTCCTAGCTGTGTAGTGTAAATTCTCATCATTCAAATATTTATGATCTGAGTCGAGTATTTATCGAGTTTTGACCAAGCCAATTTCGAACAACTCACGAGTTGCTTAACTCGTTAAGCACTATGGACATAAATATTATATATAAATGTACTTTTATAAAAGTGAAAACTCCTACTTATGTTATAATCACATTTAAAATATTTGTTTTTGTGAACCCAACCCAGTTGAAAACTTGGACGGCGGCCAACAACCCCCAGTCAGTAGTTACAAAGTCAAATATAATATTAAACGCCTACCATAGGTGGCCACCGCCATTACATACCAGTTCCATTGCCCTCGCTGACCTATTATATTCAACCTTCTCCATTCTCCTATCCAACAACATCACCAAAACGCTGCTCCAAACCCTTCCACGGCCAACGAAAACCAACAATGGCGCTCCTGCCGATTCCATGCTCCATCAAATTGCAGACAAAAAGCAACCCTTCTTCCATCCCACGTTTGGTTTCCAATATTCATCAATCTAAACACATTTCAATCATCACATCGACACTGAAAACATCATACGAATCCAAAAGTCTCAATCGGTTCATAAACAACGACAGCCTTCTTCAACTAAGGCGGGGACAGGGACGACTTTCGGCTTACCAGATGTTGGAAAACAAGCAAAACGAAGAGACTTTGGAGAGAGAAGTTGAAACCGTTATCTGCAGGGTGAGGGGTGTTGTGGAGAAGCTTATGGAGGTGGAGATTCAGAAGATAAATGGAAGGTTAAAGGGAACGTCTGAAGAAGATAAATTGTTGGTGGAGAAGATGAGTAGAGAGATTGCAGACAAGATTTTGAAGCGGCCACTTGATTATCTAAAAGCAAGTGGTAGTAATGGAGATTTTGAGAGCAGGTTGAAGGACTTGGATTTGCTGATTCGTATGCTTGAAAAACCATGCAGCGGCTGTCAAAGGTGATTAACAGAGACATCCCAGGCATGGATAGCAACAGAGCTGTTTAATTTTCATCAGAGTTTTGATTCGTTTGGATCATGGAGCAATGATTCTGTTCATTAATTCTTTTATTTTGAAGCCGATTCGATCCATGAATACCTCTACTTAAAGATTATTATTTGATAACTTTATATTTGAATCAGGGTTAATTATCACCAATTGCTGAGACTTTTCCTTAGAATCTGGGGTTCAATAATCCCATACTTTAAATAGGTACCGGCACTAAAGACATCTCATCAACGAGGAATAATATTATCTTTGTCGAATCAAATTTTTCGATACACAAACCAACAGCATTTTGTCTACATTAACGCAGAAAGGGATCAAACTTCGTTAAATTGTAAAGAAAAAGCTGTCAACCTCCACGAGCTTCTCTTCTTGTGGCATCATGAAGTAATTCAATGTCAACACCATCCGGAGGTAGCTGAACATATCTCACAACCGAGCCTCTGATGAAACAGTTCCTTACTGAAAGCTGTATCCAAACAAAAGCTTCTCAATTCAGCTGGGGAATGGAATTGAAACGAGAAAAAACAAAGACGGGTTTTGTCGAGACTGTGATAGCCAATGTATGAGAAAAACACAAGAGGAAAACTGGCAGCCTATTAGAACAGAGTGAAGGAATCAACTATAAACAAAGTATAGAAACATAACTCAGAAGTAATAAAGTGCTTCAACTGAAAGCACCGAAATAATTTTGTTTCTCGTAAATCATAAAAGGTGATCGAATATGATACACACTAAAACTGGGATTTCCAAGAAAAAGTATATCATACATCTACAAGTCCATGGCCAAAGCACATTCAAAGCAAGCAATACTCAACATGAAATGACTTTCCACATTCATAAGGCAAAACAAAAACATGGAATTTCAAAACAAATGTATTTTGGAAGATGACAAGCGGTTGGATCCAACATCAACATGTCCTTTATATCACCAAACAAGTTGAGTTAGTTTTTTCGTTTTTGAACACTAGCAAGTTAGATTGCGTTGTTACTCTTTTCGTAAGGTGCTTAAAATGTATTTTGGCTGTTTGAATAGGCTCTCTTGCCAGCCTCTTCCAGTCAACATCAATTGCAATACTGATTTTACAATTAGCTAAATCCAATGCCAATGAATAAGATGGCATTCTTTCAGGTGGAGCATAATATGGAGAATGTTTATCCTGCGTCAACAATCCTACGTTGCAAATGCAAGCCGTCTACCATCATGCTAACACTAAAAGGCACATTCAATGCTACAAAACACAATGTTCCTGAATCCATTTTTCTGACGGTTGCTCTATAACCATTGGTGCAAAATAGGAATTTTATTTTTAAATCGAATTGATAGACAAGTGTCGAAAGAGAGTTTAGGTTTTGATCATGTTTTATCAAGTTAAATTTGACAATTATAATAGGTTTGCAGTTTTGTGCAAAATAAAGCTCATCATAGATTTCGAAGGAAAATTGAACCAAATTAAGTTCTAAGAGGGGATAATGTGCAACCAAGGTTTCTTGTTTCTCTTTACCCTTTTTGGCTTTATCTCGACCACCTTCAACAGGATACAACGGACAAGCTCCTAAATTAAACCTTGAACAATTGCAGTATCAGGTTGACAAGGGACTCCCATCTTCAGACACACCCTACCTTAGCTAGCTAATCTAAGAAGAACGACAAATCCGACTTGAGAGTTTTGGATTAATTTTTTTTTTCTTATTGATAAATCAGATCATCTAAATGTTGAATTTCAAACATTCACTTTTTGGTAAACTGCTTGAAATTTTCATACACACATAAACCCCAGGAGCAAACTTCATTTGAATAGAACGAGGCAGAGAATTACTATTCATGCAAAGAAGAACCAATAGAGGCATTGTAGAACCGAAAGAAAAAGAAGAAGAAATGCAGATTGGAATGAAAGAAAAACAGGAACTTCCAAAAAAAAACATATCTTTTTCGAGACAACCAAAGTAATTCATTGATAAACAAAATGAAAGAGAAAAAGGAGGAGAATACCATGTGAGGATACTTGTCTTGATCGACAACCCTAGTGTTCTCGAGCTTGATATTGAGGTATTGATCAACGGAGTGAAGGGTTCCTCTAATTGCCAAATCGTTCTTCAGCTCCACCGTCACTTCTCTTCCCACCAAATCTTTGAAATACGAAAAGAACAACTGCACCAACCAAAAGAAGAAGGGGAACATCATTTCGAAACTCAATTGAATGAAGGCATACCTACGTTAGTAGGTTTTTGACGCACCCCCAGAAAACAAAAGAAGATTACCATGATTTTCAATTCCTCTGCCTCGAAAGAGAAGGAGGGTTTTCTGGGTTTTGCTTATAAATGCGATGAAAAATCAAAACTTGGTTTGCCGGTGGTAATGGCCGGTTCCAAAGGCTTTGATTTTTGGGCCTTGAAGCATGGAATTAGCTCTCCGTAAGGCACGGACTAGGTGGCTAAGAAAGTTGTGTACCACATTGCACATAATACCAAAGTTAGGTACTATAAACTATATTTACCCATAAATAATTATTTTAAATATTTTTTAACAAATGGAGATTGATTAATGGAATATGATATTTTAAAACACCACGTAACACTAAAGAATTCTTATTGCTGGGAGAAATATCAATGGAATCTCGTAAAGCCTTTCGTTGATTAATTTTCTAAAGTGTTTCACTTAAATAATAATCAAGGAACAAAACGTGATTATATTATATGAAGATTTGATCTTTAACCAAACTTCAAGACACATGGAAAACCAAAGGAGATTAACGAATGTTGAGTGAAACAACTAAGAACTGTAAACAAAACCAAAGGCTGTCCTTGTCTGGAATCCAACAGAAACAGATCCCAAGTTCAATCAATTAATGTTTAAGACATGAAAGATTAAGGACATTTTCTAGTTCATCGTAGGTAATTTCGCATATTCACTTTTGAAAGACCAAAACTTTTACCAGAGAAATGACTGGTTTTTGTTTCACATGGTGCTTGATTTTCAAAACACAGATTGGAAGATACTGAATCTGATACCCACATTTAGTTGTCGCGTCACAAAGTCATCAAGCTTTTGATTTCTTTTACTCGGTTCTTTTCGTAAAGAAAAACAGCTAATGAGTATATGTTTTTTTATTACCTTCATGTTTTTAGAGTTTTCTCTGATTAATTCGTATTATATATCAAATTTTAGTGGGAGAATCTCCGTGTCGAAACTTTTTATGTATACAAAATTTTAAAATCAAAATATATTTAAATGATATCAAATTGATTATCACTTGGATTAGTCTCGTTAATATTCTACGAGTATACGTTGATTTTCAAAGAAAAATGATAGATGATTTGCATTCTTTTTAAGCTGTACTTTTGTTTAGA
This sequence comes from Abelmoschus esculentus, assembly GCA_035048815.1. Classification (NCBI taxonomy): domain Eukaryota; kingdom Viridiplantae; phylum Streptophyta; class Magnoliopsida; order Malvales; family Malvaceae; genus Abelmoschus; species Abelmoschus esculentus. The sequence goes on along the minus strand of JAUCBN010000007.1, from coordinate 8,906,944 downwards.
TTCTGGTTTATGGAGATGGGAAAAGGAAGGGAATTTGATCCTGAATTCCTTCTTCCATCGCATCAGTTTGAAAAATATGGCAAAAGTAATCAATCCCCTTTGGACTTCAGCCATTGTTAATTACGAATCTTAACCTAAAATTGCCTGCCAAGCCTTCAAATTATTAGGATTAAGTTATAGCTTTGTATACGATAAATGATTCTAAAAGGGTTAATTGTATGAGACATCTCGAATTATTGTATATATTTTAAATTAATCTTAATATAAGATAATCTTCTAAATTTAATTTTATTTCGTTAAACCAACTGATATAATCATACAAAGTAATATTTTATCTGACTTGATTAGAGTATTTTAAGTTTAAAATCGAACTTGCAATACGTGTCATAGTTTTGGACCTTTGTGCAAAAATATTTTCATAGATAAATATTAGAATTCTAAAGCTCCCTTTGTTAGGCTTATATCCGCTAAGTATAAAACTGGTGTTTGCTCAGCCATCTTAAATAAGCATCTTCTCCGGTTTCTCCTTGTCCTTCGACCACCCAAAAACCTACCAAAAAGAATTTATCCAGTTCCTTCTTTCTTACATCAATGGAAAAGAATCAAACTAGTTGCCCTAGGATTGTGTGTGAGAAGATCTTTAGGTCAATCACTTTGAATCCTGCTTTCATTACCATTCGTCGCGTCTCGAACCGCCAACAAACACCATCTTCGGCAGCCATCAAACATACTCGAAATCCACCGTTGGAAGTTCCGATCAAGTTTGATTATACCACCGGCCGCTTGCCTAATCCTTCACCAACCGAGAAGCCGAAGCCGAAAGAAATATCCCTCAATGGGTCAACCTACACCAATGGCACTGTGCCATTGGTGGCTCAACCGGCGAAAACTCCGAATATTGTTCCGGGTTATGGTCAGCCAGCAGGAAGTAATAAGTTGAAGCAACATCAGGCCAAGAAGGATGAAGCTAGTAAGAAATCAACGCAACAACATTATGATGCTAAATTTGATGCATTTATCTATCAAACAAGGGAGAAGTTGATGTCGGATGATCGTCAGGACAATGGTGGGAATTCCCAGAATGTGGTCGGGCATGGTCATGCTACTGTTCGCAAGGATCATCACTTCTCGGATTTTATCAACCAAACTAAAAGGAAGATCAGAAGTACCTTGAGCATGAAAGATCGAAGCGATTCCTTCTTCAAGTGATATAAAATTCGATGAATAAATTGAATATATATATATATATATATATACTAAATGGTACTATGAATAATCATTGATTTTGTTGTTTATAAATTATACATTTATGGGTGTTTATGTTGTTATTATGTTGCAACTGTTTTGATCCAAGCATGTCTCTTGGTACATTTATTTTTATTTTGTGACATATTTTCCGTTTTTTATTATTGTTGGGTTATTTTTTGTTTTATATATATTTTTGTTGTTGTATTTAATAACGTCACAATTGATAAGATAGTAATCATTTATAATTTTGTTGATATTTTTTGTTTTAGACCTCCATAATGAATTTGGATCCACGATTTATATTCGTAGATAATTTCTCATAACACTCAATTCTTATTTGCAGTTTTTAGTGATCTTTCAATAAATTAATCTTCTTTTATAATTTGTTTGATGATACAATCAGATTTGTGAGTAAAATGGTTAAAAGTTTTTAATTGACACCTCCCCTGCCTCATAAATTATGAGTTTTAAATACATTAAAAAAATTCTCACATAAGTAAGAATTATTCAAAAAAAATGTTATAAATTTAGGTATCCATTCGAGAGATTATTAGGTCAACCTTATTCACCACGTCATTTATGGTCTAAACAATCAGGATCGTTCATCTTTAAATAATTATCCACCCACTAATTACATATAAAAAAGAGGTGATAATTCATCTTAAAAAAATTAAGATGGATAAACTTAATTGATTTGGACCATAGATGACGTGATGAATAAACCATCCTTAAACTAAAACCACCAGCGTAGTTTGACCCATAGCCATAAAATGAAGATAAGTTGAATGCAAGATGACTATACATAGATTGGGCAAATGGGTATTAAACCCAAATTTCTAACTCTCTATGGGCTCGTACTGCATGGTTTTGGGCTTAACATTAGTCTTCATCTTCATGTGGACATTGACCATTGGAGTTTTCAAGTTGCAAGGTTAATTAAGGTTGTCGTTTCGTCTCTTTTGTCTTTCTCAAGAAATTTAATGAAAGGAGATCAATAATTATTTATTTGACTTGTTTTGAAATATTGACAGAGGTTGACCATAAATTTTAAATAATTTTTATATTTAAGACGAACATTAAATATTTAATTATTAGTTAAAAAAGATTTCTACTATCTCATTTAAATCTCGTATTTATTGCTATCTCGGCTCTCGTTTTTAATGAACTTAAAAAAATATATAAAAAAATAATTAGCACGAAATCAAATTAAAATATTAAAAAACTATTAAATTAATTACAAGCGGATCTAAAAACAATTAATAAAAGTGCATACGCAGGTGACGTAAGTAATAAATTACAAACTTCACGAGGTAAGTCAGAGATGTTTTTCTTTATACATTAGATGGTCAAATTACATTTTAGTCCTCAAAAATTAATAATATTATTCAAATCTTTTAGCTTTTTACTAAATGAGAAAATTACATTTTTAACCCTCTTAAAAGTTATTTTGTCCTTTTAAGGACCCTCTAAAATTTATAATTTTATCTTCCTAGATTGTAAATTTACTTTATGTTCTTTAATCTAATCATTTTAAGTTATTGTAATTTAGTTACATTATCTTTACATGCTTTAAGTAAAAATTAATATTTAATTAAATTATAATACATGAACCAAAGATGAAAAAATACATAATATTTAAAATTTAAATTTATAGCTCTCGTGACATAAAATATATTATAACATATAATATATATTATAGAACACCTAATTAAATCTATCGGTCGATCTAAAATAAGAAAATAAATAATAGAGTTGAATTTAATAATACCTCCGGTCCATTAAATGCAATCACAAGAAAATGTATTTTTCATTATTGAGTTTTTAGGTCCACTCTACCAAAATTAAGTGCAAAGAAGTACACTTAGTCATGAATACTATCATTTTGGTATTATGTTTTAATTATTTATAAATATAATAACTAAAAATATTGGAAAATAAATAATTATGCTTATCTTTTCATCAAATTGTTCGAGCAGTTTTGTATTTATATATAAAACATGGACAAGAATCTGTTCCCTTTCTTTTAAAAAGTAAGAAACCAATGGACTCTGATCGCATATTTTTTCTCACTTTTTCCTTTGTGCCACAATGGTGGGAGGAAATCTCATTTGCTTAGATGGTGGATGGTCCAGAACAAGACATGTGTCGGAGTTGTCTACAAGGATGGTCAGTCGTATTTGTGTCTGTAAAACTATGGTTGGTTGGATGGTTGGTTCAATAACATTTTTTTAAAGAAATATCTATAAAGAACAATTAAATATTAAATTTAATAGCAAGAAAGAGAAATAAAAATGTAATAATTAAGGAGGAGATAAAAGATCAATAGTATTTGTTAAAAAAATAAAAAAATATAATTTTTTATATTATATAAATTATATTTTTAAATTTTTATAATTTTATGATTTTATATTTTTAATATAGTTATATGTTTTTTAAGATTAATGTTAAGAGTATGATATTTCTAAGGTTGAAAATTGGAATCTTATCTCATGATTTAATTTTTGAAAATTTAAAAATGAACTATTGATAATAATTATTTTTTTCTTTTAAAAGTATGAGATAATTTTCCAAGTTTGGAAATTGGAATCTTCTTTCCTTTTCCTTCTCCCACTAGAATGTTATCTCTAGAAGCTATCCATGAATATTGGTTCTAAATTAGTTAATTTAATATAAGATTTATTAAGGTTTAATTTTCTATATTTTCTGGCTTTATTTGCATCATCCATGACATCAAGAGTAATAATTTAATTAATGACAACTGAGATCTGTGTGGGCAAATAGGTCTGTCCACCCCATTTTTGTTTGATTTGTAATGACTTTGAACATGGACCTCTCATGGTTCACCCTTGACTTTTGTCAAGGAAAAAAGGGAAGAGGGAATGGAGTCACTTTGTAGGTGGGAAAATGGGAACCCACTCTTTTGTGGTAGTTTCCAATTTTTTAATTCCAACTCAAAATTATTAAAACTTAAATTTATTCGAATTTAACTTATTATGATTTAAAATAATCAAAATAAATTTGATAAAATGTTTAAAATTTTGAGTGATCATAAATTTAGAATCTTGGATGATACAAATTCAACTTCATCCACCAATTCAAAGATGATTCTAATCTCACCTCTATATCCGGTAGGTGAAGTAGCTAAAGAGCGCCCACGCGTCCTTAATATCATCCGAACTGTTGGACTCCATGAATTGAACTCAAACTCTGTAGATTCTAAGCTTGGTGGGCACATCAGCGAGATAAAGCGGTGCAATCGTCTTTAACAAAAAAATAAAATTCGTATATATTAAAAAAATAAATTTATTATCATAATATAAAATTTTACGTTCGTCTTTAAGAAAAAAAATACTATTGTTATACTTTGCCATCTAGCTTGGCATCTTGCTTATTCTTCCATATCCAAAAACATGAGTTGAGAATCGTAGAAAGTTAGTGTCTGAAAAAAGAGAGTTTAGGTAAAAAAGAAGGAAGTTCCATAGCATAAAAATAGAGATGGATCGGTTATCTTTATATCACTTCCCTTTTATTCATTTTACAAAAAGAAGAGAGTAAAGCCACAAGTTCAACTTTTAAAGCTACACAGCTTCTTCGTCACTGAGATGTAAATTTTTTCGTTAAATGAAAATAAATAAATAATTAAGATAAATGATAAAAATAAAAATATTAAAAAATAATTTTAATTATTTAACAATTCAGAAAAAAAAAACGTCAAATTAATTGAGATATAAGATCCATTTCGATATGGTGAAATTAATTATACGCTTTTTTTGACTATTAGATATAATTGGATTACGGGTTTAAATTATATATTTTTCCATAAAAATCTCTTCAATCACCAAGTAGTCTAAACCATTCATATAGATTAGCATTGGATACTTATAATTATATATAAAAAATGCTAACTCATGTTTAAACTTTAATAATTAAAATAAAATAAAGAGAGAGAGGAAGGAAAACCTAACTCATGTTGTCCTAGAAGCTTAATCTATGTCATTCACACAGAAAAGAAACCAGAAACAATCAAGGAAGCTTCTGAACTTTTGGATTGGATTCGGGAATAAGACAGCACAGCTCATTTGCTTTCTATATGCCCGGAAAGTGTTGGTTAAATTATGTAAAGGGTGCTCGTACTACGAGATTTTACGGATTGAGTCCCTCTACTGTAATTTGATAATTCCTAATCTACGTCCTTTTAAATGTATATTCGTATTAAATAATTCGACATGATCTATATTTTAACATGCTTATACATATATGATATTTTTTTGTACAACTTGAAAAATCTTTTGCATATTTGAAAAAAAAAATATAATATCAGTCCAATTAAGGTGAGCTTAGGTTGGTCCGGTTCGATTTGTTAAGATTTCGAGCCGAGTTCGAACCTCAAAATTAAGCTCACTTAAGTCAAATTTTGATCGAATAGCTTAAGAACTGATCAGACTTATTATCACCTTTAGTTTGAGTAAGTCCAATGACTAACCCTTAGTAAATTATTTTTCATATAGGAATAAAAGTTAATTACAAATTTTATTTAAAGTTACTCGATATTTAAGACAAATTAAATCATCGACCACTTGTTAAATAAAAAATACAATTATGATCTTACCTAAATTCATGATTGAAAAAAAAATAATAGATGGCAAAGCTTTGTAAATCTATTGTAGAAAGTTAGGGGATGACATAAAGAGTCCTTAGTGATGGTGGTGGTGGGGCACTGTCCTATACTAAAGGATGAGAACGTGGACGCTCCGTCCCACCACGGCTCGGCAGCCTTGTTTGTCGGCAATACCTACTGACCAGTATTTTAGTATTTATGTTAATTTTCACGATATCAAACATGATACAATTATATCAAAAATAATAATGAATATGTAATATAAAAAAAATCATAAATAAGATTTAATATATTAAAATATTAAATTCTTAGAGATATATATTAAAATAAAAAAAAAATTACACAGAATTAAAACACGACAAATAAATAAGACATTATTGCACATTCCCTTTGTTTGTTGAATGATTGTACTTTTTATTTTGCACGTTTTTTTATATATGCTGGATTTTATCAGATTAATGTTGTGAGGAGTAGGAAATATTATTATTTTTATAATATTTTTTATGAATTAAAAATTATAAATATCATCTTCATTTATATATTAGTTTAATATGATAATAAATAAAAATTTTAAATAAGTTAATTATATGCCAAGATTTTAAAATTTATATTAATTATTTAAAATTATTAAAAAATAATATTATTTAATAGTATATTACATTAATAATATTTAATGATATAGGACACACATTTTAAAATATATTTATTATATTTTTTATTAAGATTTAAATTTATATAAATTAATAATAAAAATATTTTTAATTATTAAACTAATTAATAAATATTATTTATTATTAGTTAATTATTATCCTATAATTTCAAAAGTTAGAATCCATTTGTGAAAGAGTGCACCGCAAATTTTCTTCCTATCCCACATTGAAAATTAAATTTCATTTATTACGTCATTTTCAATTCATGTCTGAAATAAATATCACCATTTGATTCTTCAAAATGTGATTTTCTTTACATAAACCACACGCCATGTTCATCAAATCTCACATCATTTATTCAAATTAATTTCCGATCCAACTCTATTAATTGAGATCAGAATTAGAATTAAATTCAGTTTAAATTTAAAAAATTAAATCCATCATAATAATTTAAATATTTTTATAATCATAAAATAAATTTACAAGTCAACCTACCTTAAATTAATGTTTTATTTCGAATATATAATGAATCACTTTTCCGTTTTAAAGCATGTGAAATGTTCCACGACCATGTGCTAGGGCACTTCATTTTTGGCTTTGTTTTTGTCTCAAGTGGTTGGTAATGGTTGGGACATGAGAAAATATAGAAAATAATGGGGATTTTGAAAATAATAATCGAACCAGAAAACAATAAAACATATTAATTTGTGAATAATGTAAAAAATTACGTAAATTTGTATATTTTAAAATTACGTAAATATTGTAATTTCAGTTCGTGATGCCATGTCACCATCCCAGAGAACGCCATGTCAGCACGTTCCTGTGCTAACTGGCACGGACGAATACCACTCCTCAAAAGCTCCCTAGTATATTAACCCTCTCTTCTCCCTTTCCGCTAAAAAAATACAAAAGCCATTTCTCCACCATTTGCTTTAAGCCTTTCTTTCACTTTTTTTTCCTCAACGAAATCAGCCGAAATATTGGGAATACCCAATTGTTCGGAGTTTCTGGCTTCCTAATATTTGGTCAAATTAGTAAATAATTAAGGGTAGAGTTCTTGTTGAGATGCCAATGGCGGCGGGTGCAGCATTGCCGAGGGAACGGGCTCAAGCTATGGGAGCAGCGGTGTTACCCATGATGCAAGCCGTGCCGGCGGTTACTGACGTTTTGGCCAAGGACACGATCATTTCTTGGTTCCGAGGGGAATTCGCGGCTGCCAATGCTATCATCGATGCTCTTTCCGGTCATTTGGCGCAGCTCCAAGGAAGCAGGGGCGGAGGATCGGAGTACGAGGCGGTGTTCGAGGCGATACACAGGAGGAGGATGAATTGGATCCCGGTGTTGCAGATGCAGAAGTATCACTCCATTGCTGATGTGGCGGCGGAGCTGAAAAAGGTGGCTGCCAAGAAGACCGGAGGAGGGGAGGAGATTGTCAAGGAGGAAGTGAAAGGTGGCGGCGACGAAGGGTACGGCGGTTGTTTGGATGATGAGAAAGAGAAAATTGCCGAGAAAGTGGTGGAAAATGAAGCGAACGGAGAAGTTGGTGGAGATGAAGAAGAAGAAGAAGAAGAAGAAGAAGAAGAAGATTCCCCTGATAGTGACATTACCGATTCAGGTAATTTCATAATTTGTACATGTAAATAAACATTGATTTCGATTTGTTCCCATGTTTAGCATATTTTAGTTTCTGGAAAATCTTTTTCTCTTCTTTTGTTTTTCGGCTCTGTTTTTTTCCATTGATTCCACCCGATCAGTTGATGAATTAACCTTCTGTTTCATTTCTTGAATTCATCTAATTTTTTATTTTTATTGATCAATCAATAAAAAAGACAACAGAAAATTGTCGTCTTTTTGTCTGTTCTAATGACAGTGTGAAAGGCAGAGAGGCGTGAAGCATTGAATCTCTAAATTTCCCTGTGTTTTGGTCGAGCGAGAAAGTGAAAGCGTACCTTGAAACAAAAAAAAACGCATTATTATAATTTTCCTTCATTTTCTACGGGACCAAACAGAATGATGTATTTCTCCAGGTGATCAGATAGTAAACGTTTCCAACTCCTTTTCAAACTTTTCTCTGACTTTGAATTCAACGTGGGGTTAGATGATGATGCTGGGTTTTCATAAATTTCCCCATTTTCTATATGATTCTTCAAACTCACGCTTTCCTGGTAAAAAAAGGATACTTTTTCTTTCACCAAATCAAAATTTCATTTTTTTATTATTTGTTTCTTTAAAGGTCTTTTCAGATGCGTAATAGTAGTACTGTATTAATATACGGTAGGCGTGTTCCCGAGATTTAAGTGAGAGTTTTGAGAATTTCGAGGTCATGTCTTAAAGAGAGTAGGGTTTGGTTGATTCAGTTTTACCGTTAGTTCGAGCCCGATGATCTTAATGGTAGGCAGCTCTTATCACAACCGTCTATCTAATCGTTTAACATCACGACGGCCGTTTGATGATTTCACGTGGCCTTTTTGAGTCGACTCGTTTGACTGAACTCACCTTTCCCGGTCAAGTCTGGCTACCTTTTGAGCGAGCGATCCAATGAAGAGTGAATTGAATTCTACAAGGAAAAAAAGTGAACTTGTAGTGTTTGGTAAGCCGGTTGTGGTATCCGACAGTTAAGACAAGCCGCAGCCTTATTCTGTCCTTATATTGTACATAGCTTTACCGTAGCCAACTTCTTGTTCCAGCTAGCAAATGAGGCTTTTTGCGGAGCTTTGAAAATGGTGTTCTAATTAAGTACAAGTTAATTTAATTAACAAGAGTAACAGCTAAGTCCCAGCTTTAAACTTTGTTCTTTTCCTGGCAATGCAGGATCTCAGGAAGTTCAACATGTCGAGGAAAACATCGATATCTGTTCGAACCATGAAGAATGTGATGCACGTCCTTCTCAAATCAAGTTGACCAAAGGTTTCTCCGCCAAGGAACATGTGAAGGGCCACATGGTGAGTTCTTTCCTTCACAAAGTAACATGATAAGATGGATTATGGTAGTTTCTAGTTATTGTCTTAATCTTATCGACATTGCATCTCAAAAGATATTATTTACTGCAATGCAGGTGAATGTTGTGAAAGGATTGAAGTTGTATGAGGACGTGTTCACTGATTTGGAGCTGGCGAAGCTTAGTAACTTCATGAGTAAACTTCGATCTGCCGGCCAGAATGGGGAACTGTCAGGTGCCATCCCACTTTAAAGCCGAAATTGAGCCTGTTTTAGAATATTAAGATGAGGATTTGAAATAGTTATCCCTTCTGTTGTAGATTTGCTTGAAGAGGTAGGTATAGTCAATTCATGTTTCTGCTTGATCAATTTAATGATTATTGCAACTTATACTGGGATTAGTTAGGGATATATACTCTCACTTCCAAGACAACCTTATGTGAAGAACTTCAAGAAGTTAGGGATTTAGACTTTGAAGCAGAAGGTTTGTTTCAAATACATGAATCGACAGTTCGGATCACAATGCATGCATGTTTATGCGTTGGTTTTACAAAGTTCTTTTAATTGGTAGATACAAATGAAATGGTTGGTTGCCTTTTCTTTTTCTTGTTTGATGTTTTATATGAATCCTTCTAATTCCACTTATGCAATATTTTGGCCAAGACTTTGTTTAATGGACTTCTTACCGACTCTTTTGCTTTTTTGGATGACTTAGGTGAGACTTTTATTTTGTTCAACAAACAAATCAAGGGAAATAAGCGAGAGCTGATTCAGTTTGGTGTTCCGATTTTCGGACACATTAAAGACGAGCCGACAAGTTACAACCAATCAAGTATGAATCAGTGGTTATGTTAGGTTTCGCTAGTTTCTTAGTGTTTTCTTGATCTGTTATAAATTCTTTAAACGTTTTACAGTTAATATAGAACCGATTCCAGCTCTGCTCGAAAGTGTCATAGAACACTTGATCCAATGGCAACTTATACCTGTATATAAGAAACCAAATGGCTGCATCATTAACTTCTTTGATGAGGTATACTTTTTTGCTGCACTGTTGTATTGTCATCTTCCCGGTTAGTTGTTCGAGTACAATATTAAGTGTAGTTATGTCTCTTTAATGCAGGGTGAATATTCTCAACCCTTTCTTAAACCACCACATTTGGAGCAACCTATCTCCACACTTCTCCTGTCCGAATCAACAATGGCTTTTGGCCGAACTCTCGTGAGTGACAGTGAAGGGAACTATAGAGGGCCACTCCAACTTTCATTGAAAGAAGGGTATGTTCACAGTTCACTAGTTCTATTGATAGCATGAGAGGGATGCTTTGGGTGATGGGTGCATTGTATTAATTTGTTTATAGTGGCTTGCATCATATTTCTAAAAGCCTAACGTTAAATATATGTTATTCTCTGGCACTGCCATGGTGTTTTCGTTACGAAAAACTGCAGAATAATTGTATTTATCTTCACGGTGTATTAGTGTATGAAGATGAAAGCTAGCAATCTTCTTAGCACATTTACACATACACTAATTTCTCCACTTCTCGACCGTCCTACTTTCTTTTCTCCTCCTCCAAGTGGTGTCAAAATTTGTGGTGTAAATGCTGGAAACTCATTTTAAAGACAACAGAATTGTGTCTAAACTGTACTTTACTGCTATTCTGCAGGTCTCTTTTAGTCATGAGGGGAAATAGTTCTGACACAGCAAGACATGTAATGTGTTCATCTCCGAACAAGAGGGTCAGCATTACATTCTTCCGAGTTCGGCCTGATACTAACCAAGGTCAGTCACCACCAACTACTCCTCAATCCGGTGCCATGACCCTGTGGCAACCATCTGTCCCTGGTCCATATCAAATGTCAAATGGATCTCTTAGTGGCTACGAGGCACCGGATACAATTCCAAAATGGGGAGTCCTTCATGCTCCTGTTGTCATGCTAGCGCCTGTGCGTCCAGTGGTGGTGAGCCCCAGAAAACTTCCTTCTGGTGGCACCGGGGTCTTCCTGCCCTGGACTGTGGGATCAAAAAAACACACCAAACAACTTCCACCGCGTGCCCAGAAAGGAAGAATGCTTGCATTACCTTCTCCTGTTGAGTCTACTTCTGAACCAGGAAACAATGTTGAAGGGACTTCGGTATAAGTTAAGCTCAAGATATTGTTCGATGCATGCAGCATGCTTCTTGCTCTGAAAGAGCATTCACTTTGTACAAATGCGGCTCAAGTGCTGTAACGTTTGTTTTCCCCTTTCTTTTTTCGCCTCAGCAACAAGTAGGTTCTAGCCATTATCACAACACTTGTTGAACATCATGGTAGGGCTTTAGAGGTAGTTGAGCTTTCAAGTATGAGTGTGACTTAGCTCTACTAACGATCAACGGGATTTTGTATCAAGTTATTTATATGAATCCTCTTTGTCAACTTACCATTAGATTATATGCATTTTTAATGTTAGAGTTTTAGTTTTTATCACTCATCGTCGATTTTTGATGTTGTTCATATCTCTATATTATGTTTAAATCTTTTAGTTGAGTTTTTAACTTTTTCATTGCCTAATCATTCTACGATCTCCAGTGACTAATTTTTCTTTCTATACTTATATAAAATGTTAGAAATTATACCTTTAGTTTACCTAAAGGTACCTATAATAGATGATCATATTATGTCTGCATACCGAAAGGTAAGGAAACTAATAGTCGAAATGTCATGTAAAGATGCTTAATATCCATGGAAAGAAAAGGACAATCGAAGTCCTTATCATAGCTTTATTCCAACACAGTGTCGAGTGTAATATCTTAAATTTATTTCTCCTTGGCTGCATGATCCATGCCATGAAAATTCACCATTGCTTCATCTTCATTGGTGGATTGCCTGTTCAGAAATCCATTTGCTTCAAGCAAAGTAGAATTCCACTACCAGGAATCCACTAATCTTTAATAAAACAAAATCAACCGTGGGATTTTTAAAATCACACTTTTCTTTTTGTTACCCCAAATCCCAAGAATAGAATCATTCAGACAGGGTTAAAGACCAAGATCAAGACAATATTTTGCTCAAACACAAGCTCTCTGTCACTTCATTCTTCAGTTTCATGTCTTCCCAAGCCATGCAGAACAAAGAAAACCATTTCCAAAGTGTTGGCATTTGCCATAGACTCTTCAATTTCATCCTCAACAGCCTTGTTGGTGTTGGCCTCAAACGCGTCACCTTGGGACACCCTATGACCCGAGGTTCAACTGAAGGCCAAGCTGAACTCATCGGAGATGAAAGGGAGAACTCGGAACTGAAGGATGTTTCGGATTCCATGGTTCGGATCAACTTCAAGCAAACCGAAGAAGAGCCAGACTATTGGAATTGGACTCACGTCGACGAACCTGACTCATCGTCTTTCTCCCATGCAGCAGAGAAAGATGACGAAAGCAACGTCGACAACAGAACGGAGGAGAAAAAGAACGAATTCATCGACGGTGATAAACCCGAAGTCCATGGGAAAACAGGCAAACGTATCATTATTCCTATAACAGACATTTCGAAATCGGCAAAACCAGTGCTGAGTGGCCTGGGGTTGAACATTAATGAAATTTCTGAAACGTTCATTCAAAATACGAAGGAAAGACTGAGCAGAAATGTCATCTTGATGGAGCTTGAAGAATCTTAGCACACAAGATGGGAGGCAGAGTCTCTGGTTTTGGATTGTTTTCAATATGCAGAAATTTGTAATAGACTTGGTTTGCAGTGCTTGTTGATTGTAATTAAAATTATGAATAAATTAATAATATTTGCAACTAATAATAATCAAATATGCTTCCGTTAACAGTTAAAGTCAGAGGCGTAATTGAAATCAAATTGATGTTTAGGGCCTAATTGACAAATATTTTTGTTTAGTGATGAAAATAAAATTGACATAATAGTTCAATGGTCTCCATGTAGTTTGCCCAAGTTATTTTATCCCAAAATTTTCTACTACACTTGCCTTACTTCCAGGTTCGCAAACCAGGGCTTCACTTTAAGCTGCAGACACTCTGTTCCACCCTTCTCCGGCCACCGGCAGGCAGAAACGGCCGTATCCGTCGGAAATTCTGCGTAGGTTACTCTTCCTTTCCTATCAATCTTTTTATTGTTCCTCCATTATTCGGATAATGGAGCAAGTTCTTATCTGAAAGTGAGAAAACTAATGGATATTTCAGGAAGATGGTTAAGGAACTGTGAAATTTTGACGATTATCTATTTTTCAGTATCACTAATTCAAGAAAGATATATTCTTTAGCTTCTACTTCTTGGGTTTACTTTGCTTTTTTTCTTTGGTATAGGAGTCTGGGTACCGAAATGAGCCTAATTGCCATTTTAGCGTTTTAGCGTCTAGGGTTTCAGCCTATTCTAGCTCAGAAAATATAGATTTTGTTTGGTTTTTCTAGTAAAACTTGAAATCATTTTAGAGTTCTTGTTATATAAGGTCATTTTTCAGAAAGATTGCTTCTTACAAACTTTAATTACTTTGGTCTGTGGTTTTTGTAGAATATTTCATACCAGTGCGAACTGTGAGATTATGAAGATCAGAAGCTGTGCTGGAATTACAAAACCAAGTCTTTTGCTTGTACACTCCGAGTTACCTGCTCTTACCTTCCATAAAGCCAAGTTAACATGGACACCAACTCTAAAAATCCCGGGTAACTGTGAGAGGATTTCTGGATCAGTTACCAAGTTCCGTTGCAGTGTTTCAGATAGAACCTTTTCTTCTACACCTGTGAGTTCATCTTCTTCGAAGCCAAATACTGTTCATCTGAATCGGAAGCAAGTCAATCCCTCATCATTGTATAGTCGTCCTAGTTTGTCAAACATGAAGAAAGAGAGGATAGCGAATCGTGCTAAGGTTTACGAATTTTTGAGGGTACTTGGTATTATTCCTGATGAGCTAGATGGACTAGAGCTTCCTGTGACGATTGAGGTTATGCAAGAACGTATTGATTTTCTTCATAAATTGGGGCTTACTATTGAAGACATCAACAATTATCCGCTGGTTCTCGGTTGTAGTGTGAAAAAGAACATGATTCCAGTGCTTGATTATTTGGGGAAATTGGGTGTTAGAAAATCCACTTTCACAGAGTTTTTGAGAAGATATCCACAAGTTCTCCATGCAAGTGTTGTGGTTGACCTTGCCCCAGTAGTCAAGTATCTTCAAGGGTTGGATATCAAGCCTAATGATATATCTCAGGTACTTGAGAGATATCCAGAAGTCTTGGGATTCAAGCTTGAGGGGACAATGAGCACATCAGTGGCTTATTTAGTTGGCATTGGGGTGTCTAGAAGGGAAGTTGGAGGGGTCTTAACCAGATACCCTGAGATTCTTGGGATGCGAGTTGGCCGCGTGGTCAAGCCATTTGTGGAGTATCTTGAAGGTTTGGGTATTCCAAGATTAGCTATAGCTAGATTGATAGAGAAGGGACCTCACATCCTTGGTTTTGGATTAGAGGAGAGGGTCAAACCGAATGTTGCATCCCTTCTAGAGTTCAATGTTAGAAAAGAATCACTTCCATCTATAATAGCACAATATCCTGAAATCATAGGAATTGATCTTCAGCCAAAGCTTCTTGGTCAAAGGAGTTTGATTCAATCAATCATTGATTTGGAACCTAAGGATTTTGGGAATGTTGTGGAGAAAATGCCTCAGATTGTGAGCCTTAGTAAGACTTCTATGGTGAAACATGCAGATTTCCTAAAGGGTTGTGGATTTTCCTTGCCACAAGTGAGGTGCATGGTTGTAGAATGTCCTCAGATCCTTGCTTTGAATCTTGACATCATGAAACTTAGCTTCGATTACTTTCAAATGGAGATGCAGAGGCCTCTTGATGATTTGGTTTCCTTTCCAG
Organism: Abelmoschus esculentus; assembly: GCA_035048815.1. Lineage (NCBI taxonomy): Eukaryota > Viridiplantae > Streptophyta > Magnoliopsida > Malvales > Malvaceae > Abelmoschus > Abelmoschus esculentus. The sequence continues at coordinate 8,891,631 of JAUCBN010000007.1, read as the reverse complement.
CATTCTTTACATATGGTCTTGAATCCACTATAAAGCCTAGAGACATGATTGTAAGAAAGAAGGGTTTTCAATGTTCTCTCTCGTGGCTTCTTAATTGCTCTGATGAGAAATTTAAGGAACGGTTGAACTATGACACAATTGAGATGGAGGAAATGGAAACAACGCCTTCATTTGACATGAATTCACTGATGGAACCAAGGAGCGATGAGTCTGATTCCGACTATGAGGAGGATAGTGATGATGAGTACGTATAAAATCATTAGAAATTCTTGGTTTTTTATCAAATCAGATCATATGAGGAGGATAGTGATGATGAGTTATATTGCAGTTCTTAAATGTACTTCACAGACTCTCTGAACCAAGTTGCCTCATATTTTATGTAGCCCCTATACATAGCAGAATATCATGGCTTCTGTAAACCCCGGTATTTGTATTAGGAGAATGTGACAAATTCCATTTCATTTTTGTAATACATAAACATAAAATTATTCTGGTGGTCTATGAGCATTGTTTCTGATTTGCCCCAATTAGTCATCGTTGTTAGATCTCTGAAACCTTTTGCAGCAAATGGTATCTCTATCTGTTGTCTGTATTATGATGTGCATTACTGCCGTAGTTGCATTTTCTCCTTCCTCTTCTATCTTATCTTATGAAGTGCTATATATTTTTTTAGTGTTAAGTTTCTAATAAGCTATATGTGTATCATTTGCAATCATTATGGTGTTCAAGTTGTAGCTACTGCCTCACATTTCGTTGAAATTATATTCGTTTCATCCTTTTCTTCTGATGTTTTTTCCAAGTTTCTTCAATGGCAATGGCAATGGCAATGGCAATGGCAATGGCATCAGTTTCTTACCCGTCTAATATTGTATCCCACCTTGTTCGGCCATTCCGGTTCAAGCATCAACCTGGGTATATACCTGCAAATCTCACCCAAATCACTTTAACCATCAACGTTGATCTCCGCTGCCACGATCCTGTGACGGGCGATTACACCACTTTCAATACCAATCCCTTCCCTTCGCAAGAAACTCTCTGTTTTGGTCTCGACGTCTTGCGAAGCCACAACCGGATCCACGAAGTTCTTGATCCAGCATTCACAAGACTCGGCATCGACACATCCTCTACTTCTTACGCCAGCATCTCCCGAGAAATCATCAGACAGGGACTTCTAATTGCAGATATGAAGGTTCACAGAGGATACTATTGTGAGGACATGTACTTGCAATCTGCTATACAAGCAGTAGTAGTGGAAACCGAGAGCTTCCAAGAGTCAAGGGCTTTGGAAGAATCGATATCGGATTTTGAGAATGTTAACTATGGGATGGTTGCAGCGAAAGAATTGTCGATCAAGGAGATGTTGAAGAGGGTTAGAGTAGAAGCTGGAGATGAAGCAAAGTGCATGATATGTTTGGATCAAGTAAAGTTTGGATCTGAAGCTTCTCGGATGCTATGTTCTCATAGCTTTCATGGTGATTGCATTGAACGATGGCTGAGGCAAAGTCATTACTGTCTTATTTGTCGATTTGAGATGCCAACTAATTAAATTTAATTAAAAAATTAAATAAAAATTGTATCTCTTTTTAAATGTTATATTCTTCGTTTTTCCTTTTAAAGTTATGAAATTCAATTTTTTAAAATTTTTAAATATTTTAAATTTTTATAGTTAAATTTCGACGTGTATGATATGTTTAATTTATCTTACAATTTTTTTTAATTTCATGCATAAATTTGGATAAAAAGTGTTTTTATATATTTCAATACCTAATATCAGGCTTAATATGTTTATATCTTTTCTATTTCTTATTTTCATTAATAACAATTGCCTAGACTAATTAAAACATATCATAATATCATATAACATATCAGAATTAAAACATATCATAATATCATATAACATATCATAATTAAAACATATCGTTATGTTTATATCTTTTCTGTCTCTGGGATTATAGAAGAGTCTGCAACATCAAATAATCCAGTAATTGCCATCGGTATTCTTAATCCTTCAACTTCCTTATGAGCGGGAGCTCTTCTGGTAAAGAAAATGAAGCTGCTGGAAAACTTGGCACTCCTCGGAAAAAAATATTTTGGAGTCTGTCAGACAGCTGCGTGACCATCCCAGCGAATCAAGGTAAGCTGAGAACGATCCTCTGCGGTCAAGTATCAACAGTGATGCACCGACCAGTAATCACGCTCTGATCACACAGCCTCAGTTCATCAACCAGACTTGGAATCCTGTCTCCTTAGAACTCAAGGATACAGAGGTACGAGCCTATAGAACAGATCCTGTTCAAGTAAGGTCGTGACCTTACGGCTCCAGGTGCCAACTTAAATACCATTAGCTTTATTGTTTTCCCTTCCATGTGGGATCTGTTCAGTTTCAGACAAAACCGTCTATGTTTTAACCCTACACGTGCCTTCCATAACCTCAGGCTGACACAATGATTAGGATCCATTGCAAGATGTGGTTTGGGCTTAGGCTCAAGACCTCAACTTCTGTAAGAAGATATTGGGTTCAGATGCAGTCTACAGTCCTCGGCCTGTATAATGCTTTCTACATTGTTTTGAGTTATCTATCCTTAAACGAACAAAAATAATATATTTGGAAGAGAATACCGATACCGATACAGATGCAGATGGCAATTCACAGTGTTATTGTATTATGGTTAGGTGATCGGAACGTGGTGCGATATTATGAAGAAATGGTGGTCCTGTGAAACCAAGAACCAGTACAAGTAGTTGGAGTTCATAACTCACTACTTACTAGATCATGGTCCCTCATAACCTCTAGAATACGATGTTCCTCCGACCACAATGGCATGTCAAAGCACAAAATGATACGAACTTCGTGTAACCGAAGATCATACCTTTCAAAGATTATACTGCTGCAGGCTGCAGCAGATAAAAACATTATTGAATGGTGAAATAAAACCAAACTCATACCTGATCATTAAGCAAAGGTTTCTCAAGATTTCATGTTTATGGAAATATTAATAAGGTGAGTAGGAGTTATATTGTTGAGATTGAAGACATAATTAAATGTCTGTACTCTGTATGTCCGAAAGTGTTCTTAGGACATTCATTGCCTTGTGCTAGAAAGTATTGTTTTTTGTCATACTGGGAGAAGAAAATTGCACTTGATGGAACCGCATGCATTTAATCTAAAACTTAATTGTCAATCAAACAAACACCTTATTTTGGTTGATGATGATTGATGCGGTTGTTGGGTTTGTTGCATTCCCTGCACCCATCCACATTTATCATTAAAGATCATCTTTGGGAGCAAATTAATGCTGTGGGGAGCTTAGATGGTTGAGTTTGATTTTATTTTACCATTCATTGTTTCTAACCTGCAGCAGCAGCAGCAGCAGCAGCAGCAACAGTATGTTGTATGAGCTGATGAGAATTTAAAGCTTTTGCTTGCTTCTGTTTTGGGGACATTGATTTTGAAATATTATTATTGCCTGCAAATCTTACCAACTTAAACTGCTTATAAATGATGTTCCTTGGTTTCTTGAGGTTTCTTAGGCCTTTGCTTCTTTTGTCACAGATTGAACAGTAAAAGGACTAACAAATTGAGCTCATTCAACATGGAAAATAGAAACTGATCCGAACATGAAACGATGTTAAACCGAAAATGACTCAATCATGTATTCCGGAGGATCGAGATAACTAAATCCTTACACACTGAATAAACCTTAAACCTCTAATCTAAAATATCCAAACTTAAAAATCACATGAACTCAACCAAAATCAGATTAATTTTAAAAAAAATTGATCTGTCAGACAACTGTATGACCATCTCAGTCAGAGAAGGCTAGCTGGGAACGATCCTCTGCGGTTAAGTTAGACCCAACACTGAGCCATAAACCATCATTCACGCTCTGATCACACAGTTGGTCTCATCAACCAGACTTCGAATCCCGTCTCCTTGGTACTCAAAGACACAGAGGTACGATCCTATAGAACAGATCCTGTTCATGTAAGGTCGTGCCATTAGAACCCCTGGTCTAACTTAACAGATTCTGTTAAGGTTCTGACAAAACAGTCTGTGTTTTAACCTGTACATGTCTTCCATAATCTCTGGCTGCCACAACGATTCGGAACCAGTCAACATAGTCAAATATACGGGTTTAGACCTAAACTGAAAATAGTTTTGGCATGTCATCAGCCTGTACCTGTATAATACAGATGCAGATGGCAATTCGCTGTTTTGCTATATTATGGTTAGGTGAGTGGAACATGGTAGGAATATCAGAGTTGCAGAGTAATATTGACTTTGATTTGTATAGCACTCAAAAACCATGCCCAAAAATTTCTCAACATTCATGTTTATAGACAAGGATAAGGTGAGAGGGACATGTATGTTGAGATTGAAGACAATCAATGTTGTATGCCTGAAATCCGATCCACACTTAAATAGATCCAAATATCGAGCCAGATATGGGTTTAGTCCAGTAACTCGACCCTTGAACAAGTTTACTAGAGACGCAATGGAAAGGGGTGTAGGTAGCTGGATGAAAGAGACGACACTTGCAAGAGTTACGTAAACGTGCAAAGGGAACACTGCAGCAATGGGCAAACCCTTTGGCTTGCCTGACTGAGGAAAGGAATGGCAATGGCACATGATGATGATTGATGCGGTTGCACTTTTGGTTGTTGGGTTTGGTGCATTCATTAAAGCTCATCTCTGGGACCAAAAATATTTTGGATTTAGATTTTAGGTCGAGGCTTAAAATTTATTTATTTATAGTGTTTAGGGTTAGTGTCTAATATTAAGGTTTAGAGAATTGAAGTATAGTATATTTTTAAAATTTATGGTTTATAATTCGGATTAAAGTTTTATTTTAGTATTGAGACACCGAAAGGGGGCATATGATTTTTGTTTCCGAAACAAGGTTTTCTATTTCGGACAGAGCAAAATCATTGAGACTTCAACTCTGTACCATTTAAAATATCAACAAACTTACAATCTTACACTCAAAGTTGAATCTGCTGCAAGCCTGCAACAGACTTTTTATTGTGTTTGGAACCAAAACCACCTGCTACTTTGTTTATGTACCATTTGTTTTTGTTTTCCTGTTTCAGGAAAGCTGTTTTTTTCCCCTGCTCTGCTATCTGTTGTAAGGCGATCCTGGTTAGAACGGAAACCAGACAAAAGAAGGGTTTAGGTTGCAGTTCAGAACAAGGGTTCTGTTAGGAAATTACAGATTAAACTTTGATAATGTTCGATCTAGAATGTTTTGTATCATCCCAATTTCGAGTGTGATTCCTTTAGGACTGAGAAAAGATCAGTCCCATTTGCCATGTGCCTTTGGGGGACCATGAATGTCATTTTCTTTTTATTTTTTACTTCATAAGAGAATGAAGCCTTTTACTTACTATACTTATTAATGGCGTGTCATTTCCTAGCTGGACGTTGCCAACTTGTCAACCAATCAGCTCCGTGGCTCGTGGCCGTGGGTGCTTCTTCTTCCCAACCTACCTGGCAAATGTTCACCGGTATGGTCATGTGATGTCTGTTTCGAACCACCGTCCCTTACCTACGAACATGTCTCCCGAACCTAGCTTCTACATCCCACGTAGGCTCGGACAACCGTTTATTATCGAACCTAACAACAATAAAGAAACAAAACTAGAATAGTAGAAAAATAATAAACAATAATAATACCTTACTAAAAAAATAAACACAAACAATCACATAATAAAATAGAACATAGATGTACTCGGTCACACCATTGGTAACTTGCCAGTTCTGTTCATCAGAAATAAGCCGTGAATGCTCTGCATCTTCTCTTTGAAGCCAAGATCATGAGAAAGTAAACCCCCTATCAAGCAATAAAAGAAACCCAAATCTTCTTTCTCTGGTCTTTTGCTTGTTTTTGAAGCCAAATCTTTGTTTTCTTTTTTATATATAAACCTGTTATTCTGATAGTCTCGCCATTAAAAGCCTTCACGGTTTGTGTGTCCCACGAAAACCCCACCTTTGCCAAACCAAAATTCTTCCTTTTTTTCTTCTTCTTGTATAAATTCTCTCTTTGCTTTACTGGGAAACTCGAGCTTTTAGCAATGGGGAAACAAGGAAGAATGAAGATGGTTTCTTATGCTCTGTTTTTGGTTGCTCTGTTTCAATGTAAATTCTTGGCTGTTGCAATCTTAGACCCACTTGATTTTTTGGCTTTACAGTCCATTAGGAAGTCTCTACATGATTTGCCCGGCTCTAATTTCTTTGCTTCCTGGGATTTTACCTCCGATCCTTGTAACTTCGCCGGAGTTTTCTGCGATTCCGATAAAGTAATTGCACTTAATCTGGGTGACCCGCGTGCTGGTTCTCCGGGTTTAACAGGAAGAATAGACGCTGCTATTGGCAAATTATCAGTTCTCACCGAGTTATCTATTGTTCCCGGTCGGATCTATGGATCCTTGCCGCAGTCGATCTCGCAATTGAAGGAGCTTCGGTTTTTAGCCATCAGTCGGAATTTCATCTCCGGGAACATTCCGGCGAGTCTCGGCCAATTGAGGAAGCTTAAAACGCTTGATCTCAGCTATAATCAGCTCACCGGAGAAATCCCTCGTTCAATCGGAACCTTACCGGAACTCAACAACGTTATTCTCTGTCACAACCACCTCTCTGGTTCGGTCACTCCGTTTCTCTCCCAAGTCCTAACCCGGCTGGACCTCAAACACAATGCACTCACCGGCTCGCTCGCTCCCGACTCCCTCCCTCCTTCGCTCCAGTCCCTCTCCCTCTCCTGGAACCAACTGGCCGGACCGGTGGACAAGCTCCTGTCCCGGCTCGACAAGTTAAGCTACCTAGATTTAAGTTTAAACCAGTTCACCGGTCCCATCCCCGACCGTCTCTTCTCATTTCCTATTACGAACCTCCAGTTGGAAAGAAACTTGTTTTCCGGTTCAGTCCAACCAGCTGATCAAGTGACAATCTCCACCGTTGATCTAAGTCACAACAGGCTGTCGGGTCAAATATCACCGATGTTCTCGACCGTACAGAACCTTTACCTGAATAACAACCGTTTCACCGGTCAAGTCCCGGTCAGCATTGTGGAGCAGTTATTAGCCGGCAACATACAAATACTTTATTTGCAGCATAACTATTTGACGGGGATCGAGATTAATCCGACGGCTGATATTCCTGGAAGCAGTTCGCTATGTCTACAGTATAATTGCATGGTGTCACCCGTTCAGGCGCCGTGCCCGTTGAAGGCCGGGAACGAGAAGACTAGGCCTACTGCACAATGTAGTGAATGGAAAGGGTAGATCGGTAACTTTCACGAACTTGTGAGGGGCACTTCGGGAAGGAAGTATATACAAAAGAACAAAATTTGAGATTTTTGGATTCATTTAATTTACTTTATGTTGTTTTATATTTTATTTTGTGCCTTCTTGATACATTACAAAGTGTATTTAGTAAATTGTTATTTGTGTGGTTTAATAGGTTCGATACGATTAAAATCGTAATTTTATAAATTTAATTTAAAACATTTTAAATAAATTTTAAGTTATAAAATATAATTCATATAAATAAATTTTTAAATTCAAATCGATCGAGTGGTGGACTTGGTGTGCTTTATTCCCCACTAATAATATGCTGTTTCCTGGTGCAATTATGAAACTCTTTGATTATGTTATTATTCCTGAATCTACCAAAGTAGGGTCCCTTGGTTATTTCTTACATGCTTCCTCATCAATTGAAATGGAAACCTAACAGGAATACTGCTGAAAATGATGTGCAATGTTACCTTGTAAACACAAATCAATTGAGTACCATGACTTGATTGTTGCTTTTCAAAGGGAACTTTCTTGTGCAGGAAAAACAGGTTTTAACATGTTCAAAAAAATATCCAGTGTTCAAAATCAACCGGTCCGAAAGCGTCGACGTTACGTAATCCTTGTGATCATATCGAATTCAAACCATTAAATAAATAGGAGACATTAATGTACAGCTAAAGTTCCATATGCATGGTTTTCATAGAGACTCAAGGATGAAAAAGGGAAAGGGTTTGCATGGTTTATTTATGTACAACTAAAGTTCCATATTTAAGCAACATGCAGATAGATAACCATATCATATATGGTATATAATTATATACGATACGTATAACTTACACTCTTACAAATGATATGGGGTTGGCGTTCAATAGTAATATCTCCTTCGGATTCTCTTCGTGCTCACGGGAGCTGGGGCTTCTCCACTACCAGGGAATTCCCACCTCACCAGATCACCGTCCCAAGAAGAGCTGACCAGCATCGGGTTGTATGGGTGCCAACTACAGTCTCTTACCGGAGATGTATGATGCTTGAGGACTGCAACTTGGGCTCCAGTTACCTGTATCAAACATTCATGTTATGATGCAATCTTTAGCTTACATTCGTTGCCCGGCATAATCACTCGTATATAACACCGATAGACATTTTTGTAGAATAATAATTTACACTTTTTGGTTATAGTTAAAAACAATGCATGCAACTACAGCTATTCATCACCATCATATTCGAATATCTGGACAATATCTCAAGCATGCATGCAATAGTGACACTAAATGCAACTTATAGGATGAGCAATATCGAAATTTGGGTTACTTACCACGTCATAAATATAAACCCGAGAATCATGAGATCCTGTGTAAATATACTTTTGACCAGTACTGCAATAACAGGTTCAACTCGTTAATGGATACTTTCAACCATGCAGAACAGTAAGACTAAGATAAAGAAAATAACCCATAAACAAAAAGGACAATTAAACGACCACAGAAGTTTCATGTAAGAGTAGGAAGCCACAGTAACACCCACCTGTATTCCGGGGAGAAGTAACAGCGAATAAGAGTTCTCAAGACCGAGTGACCTTTATAAGTAGCCACTGATTGGTCACATGGGTGTTTCAAATCTCTAGCTTGTGGAGGGTAGTCCATCCATCTGTAATCCCATTCATAATTCCTAAAGCCTAAATCGCTGCAATAAGATAATAAAGAAGCCTTTAATTTAATATGTTTTATTCTATTCAACCTAGGATGATATTGAAGAAGGCATCAGTAGTATCGGTTTCCATAAACTCGGTCCTTCGTACTCCACTGGACATTGCTTTAGCCAAAATCAATCTAGCAAATTAAATTGGAAATCCAAACTTATCACAATCGAACTGAAAGAATATAAGCATACCAAGAGGTATTGGAGGACATTTTTCTGATATCCCAAAGCTTGATAGTCTGATCTTTACCATTTGATATGAAATATCGACCATCTCCACGACTGTCGATATATGTAACACCTTCCAGGTGTCCCGTCAAGACCCCTGCTGACTTATCTCTTGCAACAAAGCAACGCCTGTCCCACACCTAAATAAAAATTTAACGTCATTGCCAATTGCCTAATCAAAAGGGAAAATAAAGCAGATTTACATCTCAAACTTTCAGGAACATGTTGCCATCTTCAAAGATACTTTCTAATCGTGTTTCCTTCTATTTTTAGTGATAGTGAATGAAAAATTACTAAATATAGAAAAAAAGCAACAAACTCTTTGCAAATCACCATAGCCTTTTCAATCTCCTCAGTGTTAACTGTTAACACACAAAAATATGAACTAAAACTAAACTACAAACAATGTCAGTGATTAACATAATCATTCCATATAAAATATAATGGCTATGGAAAGATAATACACATCAGGTGAAAACTGCAACAAAAAGGTACAATACAAGTATATCATAATAAACGATAACAATGTCTAAATTTTCTATGCATAAGCCTGAACTTACCTTGCAGAGATTATCATCACTCCCAGAATATATTAAATTACCACTTTCATCAGCAAAGGTTACTGTATTTACATCAGCCTACAAGATGAGACACAAATCAATTTTAGGACACCTGAAACTATAGATCCAAATGGGGCTCACCAAATTACATGAAATCTTCCTATATTAAAGAGAAATGAAAGGTCATGTGAACAAGAAGACATGGAAAGTGTACTTACCATGTGTGCCCCAATTCGGAGGGACAACTTGTTTGCTTCAAGATCATAAACGTATATTGAATCGTCACTGCTTCCAGCAACAAGTTCTCGTCCATCAGTTGAAAATTTCACAGAGAATATTCCAAAAGAATACCCTCCTTCAGAAGCAGAAAAGTCCAATCCTTCATGGATCTCCTGAAAATATATAACTCCAAAAATGTGACCAAAAACATAGTTGGAAAAAAGAATGTTTCGAGGAAGAAAATTACTGTATTCATTCTCACCTTTTTAAAGATATACATGCATCTAAAATAGTCAATTTCAAAGATTAATAGGAAGAGCATTTACCGTGACATTTGCAAGGGATTCTGTGTTAGCCGACCCAACATTAACAATATGGACTATGGGCGACATGCTGGCATAAACCTGAAACGAGGAATAGAATTTGATTCAGATATCTGTAACAAACATGGAACTTAAGGCCATTGAGAAACAAACATTTGGCTCATTGAATGACAACAATTAAAGTGTAATAAAATAAACAATGAGATATATAAAAAAAAAAAAATCCACTTGTACAAAAATATTTCCTTCTTTATTTGTAGCTTGAAGAAATTAGTATAAGTTGATGTCCTTAAACCCACATCTTCTAAATCATTAGATACTTGACTAACAATTAGTATAAGTCTTGTTCCATCTTAATTCCTAGAATTTTAGTCTTCCCTCATTTGCAATTTGTAGGTCAACTTAGGTGAGTCGTGGAACATAAAGTAGTCAGGTCACCACACACTACCAACCTAGCTACAAGTGCATAAAACCATTACATAAAAACTTGAACATTAAAGCGACAGATGAGCAGACAATGCAAGTATGCACCGAATCATGTACATACAAGTTGAAAAGTGTCATTTGCAGATTATAAGTTCTGTGCTTGCAGTAGATTCATTCTTCTGTATAAGTTCATATAACAGTATCCTATATTTGTTCACTTTTAGAATGCAAAATAAGGATCAGGGCACCAAAGAATAAGGTTCTATCCAGTGGCAGAGTCATAATTTTCCTATAGTGGGGTCAGAGTAGACTTTGAGGTAGGAGAATTCCCATACTATATAAATATTATTGACCTCATACCAAACAAATCAAGTGGGGTTAATTCTAAAATTTCTATGAAAAATTTTATACTAACTCCATGAACCCCCCCCCCCCCCATTTAACTCTTTGAAAATCCCATACCGCAACAAATCAAGTGGGGTCAAATGACCCCCTAAACTACATGTGGCTCCGCCACTGGTTCTATCCGGTATTATCTTGTCATGTTGTGCTGAAAGTGAGACTGTGATATTCTGTATGATACTGGCACTAATGAGTTTGGAACTCAAAAGCTATCCAGTATTTCCAATACCATGAATTCTTGTAACAAAACCTAAAGTAATATTAGAATCCTCATAAATTTAAGCATTGGGTGATACAGAGTAGGATGGTTTAAAACCCTTAACTTCACATTGGGGAATGATCTTAATCCTTTTAGTGCTTGAAATGTGTTATATTACAAATAATGAGCCCTTTCATCTTTTACTATGACATTCTCTCCCATAGAGCTTGCATTCCCCTGCAGAGGATATGTCAAATATAGTAGTTTTCAAAAAATTCACATTGACAGGAAGGAAAACACAGAGCGTATGATAAAACTGGACGGTGTGAATTCATTCCAGCAATAAGTTCCTTTAGAATAACAAAGTTAATTTAAAATAACATGTGGAAAATACACAACCGGAAATCATTGAGCCATCACAGATATGCAAATAGAATTAACCATATCAAGTATGAACTCACAAGAAAGTGCTGATCTGGGGACAGGGATGTGTCGGTAACTGTCCAACGCAAACTTTTGGCAATAATGTTCTTCTGAACTTTCCAACCTCTATCCACATTGTATATTCTGATATTGCTTCCCTGGAAATGAACATTCACAATCAAATTAAATCAAACCTAATACTACCTATATTCCAATATATTCAATGTCAAGTGAATATTTCTCAGATAAGCAAATCAACAATACCTGAAACCCAGCAACAAACAGAGAACCATCGGCTGAAAATTGAGAAACATAGGCCCGGCTGGTCATTTGGTCCACAAGCCAAGGACCATTTTCCGGCAAATATCTACTAAGCATGTGACAGCGATCTACTGGTGAGAACCCTCCTCCTCTTCCAGAGGAGTTACCTTCTCGACCGGCCAACATCTTCACTGGGGAAATGTATAGTTTTTTCTTTCCTGGCATGAGTTGTCGCAGATGTTCATTAGGCACTGATTTGAGGTTCGTGAGCTGCGCAATCTCGTGGTCTACTTTATGAAATTGCTTGTCATGCCTGTTACTGAAACACGCTTCATTGGTGACATCGCCGCCTTCAAACAACTCGGATTCTATCTCCAGCCTACTCATGGCATATCCCATTTCAACAACGGCAATTTACTGGCAGTAACAAACATTTTTAACATAAAAAGCAAAGCACTAAAGAAATTTTCGCATGTGCATCCACATAGGCTACATATCTATTAAACCTTGATATCAAAGGACAATTTGTTTGGTTCTTAACATTTCAAACCTGGAAAAAACAGAAAACATACAGAAATTGGGTATATGAAGAACTATAAATATATATGTATATATAACATAAAAAACGCATTTTTAATTGATGGAAAACCCATGTTCGATGTAATCAAAATAGTGAATTTCTGCACAGTTTGACCAAGTTTACACTTACATACCCAGCAAAGAATACATACAACACAAAAGCAATATCCAACGATCCGATCATCAAACAAGAGAAAAACCCAAACTTTCTTGAACATGAAAGTAACAAATACCAAGGCAGCTGCAGATGGAAGAAACGAAAAGAGACGAACAAAGTGGATAAGAAGGGACTGTGAACTGTGAAGGGATTAGCCAAGCCCAAACCTGTTTTGTTCAGTCACAGAGTTTTGAAGCCTTTGGAGTTTGGAATTTGAGGTTGCTGAGATTCAGTCATATCACACAATTTTTATTTGTTTTTGGTTTGGATTTATCAGGGAAATTATATACTCTCTGACTCACGAATTCGAGGTTGATGATGATTAGAGCTGGGGCAACGAGGACACTTAATTGCTTTACATGCTGACACGTGTCCTTTTGTGATCTATAATTTATCATTATTTGATCCATTGTTTTTAGAATACCATGAGTTAATTCAAAGATTATTAGGTGTTTTACCAGATAACTTATATTTTAATATTATTCAAAATTTTGACAACTTAAAAATAGTTTTTTAATATTTATTTTAAAAATATATACAATTAATAAAAAAATATATATTTAAATTGGTGTTGATTTTTTAAAAATATATATAATTCATAAAAAAATACATACACATTTAAAAAATTATATTAAACCTTTATTTTAAAAATTTAAGATCCCTTACCTTGGGCTCAAAATAGCCCTTTAACTAAAATAGAAAGCGAATAAATAATGGGTTTATCTTTGGGTGGCGGCTGGTTTCGCTTTAGATGCGTCGTCACCCGACCCGATCCGGTTTATTCAACCGGTAGCAATCTTAAGGGTAAAGTGTAAGATTTGCGATCGAGAGGCTTCGCCTTAGCCACCAAATCTGTAGACATTACATCCTCACCCTCTTCGATCTCAGAATCTTCTCTCTTCGCTAAAACCCTCCTTAAACCCTGTAAAAACCCATTTCTCCATTAAAATCCTAATGAAGCGCGTTTTGAGAATATCGGACGCAGCAGCAGCAGCCCAATCGGAGCTACTATTTAATCTCCATAGGCACCATTCAAAACCCATATCATTAATCCCAGCTTCATATAATCTTCAAAGATCGTCTCTTTACAGATTTTATGAGGGTACCGTTGCCCCCACCACCAGTCACTCTACGCTGCCCAATAAGATCCCCAATAACGTTATTAACTTGTTTATTGAAAAGCTTTCTCTGGCGGAGTCGCAGCTCCGTCCCAAACAGGAGATGACGCAGAAATTGATTCAGCTCAGGGATGAATTGGTAGAAAAGGTTGATTCTTTAGAGGATGTGGGCATGGTTTTGGAGGAGAGGGGGGATTGGTTGCTTGGAAGTTATACGAATCAGGGTGATGTGCCTGAGCATACCAAAGAAACCACTGACCGTGTTTTTTCAGAGTTATTGACAAATCTGGGTTCTTGGCCTAATTTGGCCATGGAGGTATGTTTTATTTCCTATTATTCTTCTTTTTGAAAATTAGAATTTAGGATGAAACAAATCTGGGTTTTTGTTTTTGTGGAGTGTGTTATGGAGCTCCAATGTAGACATGGGTATGTGTTAGCTTTTTGTTTTCATATTAAACTGTTTCTTCAGGTGTTTAATTGGAGGAGAAGAAAGATGGAGCAAGGCTATCCCATGACGTCGGAAGAATATACTAGTGGTATCACCATTGCTGGTAGGATGAAGAATGTAGATCTTGCTGCTGAGCTCTTTTCCGAGGCTGAAAGTAACCAGCTCAAGACGACATCAACTTACAATGCGTTAATGAGTGCATATATGTCCAATGGCATCATTGAAAAATGTCAACTAGTGTTCTGGAATCTGAAAAGGGATCCGAGTTGTAGTCCTTCAATCGTAACATATAACATTCTTATTTCAGTCTTTGGTCGTTTGATGCTGATAGATCACATGGAGGCAACATTTCAGGAGATTCAACATTTAAACCTCTCTCCTAATATAAATACTTATAACAATTTAATTGCTGCGTATGTGACTGCTTGGATGTGGGATAGGATGGAAAGAACTTTTCTTTTGATGAAAGCTGGACTGGTTAAGCCTAATATCGACACTCACTTGCTGATGCTTCGGGGATATGCACACTCTGGGAAATTGGATCGAATGGAAGAGACATTCCAAATGTTAAAGCTTCAGATTGATTTCCGTACCCCGTTGATTAGAGTCATGATAACTGCATATTGCAGGAGTTCTGTCAAGGATAGGACTAAAAGGGTTGAAGAACTGTTAAGGCTAATTCCAGAAGGCGAATATAGACCTTGGTTAAATGTGTTGTTGATTAGACTTTATGCTCAGGAGAATAATTTAGAGATTATGGAGAAGTTGATTAATGAGGCCTTTGAGCACAAGACCGCTGTTTTGACTGTTCCTTTGATGTGTTGCGTTATCACTGCTTATTACCGCCGCAATGCAGTGGACAAACTTTCAATTTTTATAAAGCGTGCAGAATGTGCTGGATGGAGAATCTGCAGGTCTTTGTATCACTGTAAAATGTCCATGTATGGATTACAGAAGCGCTTGGAAGAAATGGAGAATGTTCTTAGTGAGATGGATAATGTCCACATCAGTTGTACTAAAAAGACGTTTCTGATCATGTACAAGGCATACTTGATGTGTGGTGTAAGGCATAAGGTTGAGACAGTAGTGGGATTAATGTGGAAACGTGGCTATGAATTTCCAATGGAAAAATTTCTGTCATAATAAACCTTTGTGCAGCAATATACCAGCAGAAGTTGCAGGAAACGTTTAGCAGGTTAGCATTTCTGGTGTATCGTAATCACGGCAGTGAAATCGAGATTTGAAATCACCCATTGGTACATATTTTGTCTTGGTTTAACATTTTATCCCAAGTGATAGGTGTTTTTTTTAAAATGTTGTCTCTAGGAAATGTACACCAGGTACTCCATCCATCCTCTAATTCCTCTATTGAGCTCTTTCATCCAATTTTTAATGTATGATTCAACGGTCATAATAGTTTTTACAGACAATGTGAAAGTATTCATCTTAATAATGATTATCCATTAATCCTATCATGATATCTTAACTTTATGCCTTTTTGGTCTTGATTAAAGCAAGTACGTTGGTTTATCGGTTTGAGCTGGTTAGCTATCAAAGGATTGCATTTGTAATAGGTCAGCTTTACCAATAGTTTAGGAGAAGTCTATAGGAGAATATGGCTGGAATTGGATTTGAACTGTTAGTTGCTGTAACTTTATTAAAGGTGTCACTCTCTACCGTATGTTCTTCATTCCGTTTCATATGGTCTGAAAATCTTTCAAGTCCATTTTCACCTAACACGATTTTATTTGACAGTAATTCTGAAATTCCACATTTTGTCTGATTTCCTTCATGTTGAGTTGAATCATTGCTCGTTTTTCAAACCGAATGATATGATACTGCAATTAATTGTTATCCATGTAATTGAAGAAAGTACTTACATTTCATGACGGGATAAGATTACCCCATAAGATGACTGCCAAAGGGAATGAGTAAAACAATCTAGGACATTCAGGATCATATCATGTTCCTTTTTTCCTGCATGCTTCATACCCTGTGAAAGAACTTGACTGATCTCTGTAGAATTGTAGGAATTAGAAAAAGACCAGAACTTTTCATCTTCAACTCAGGGAGTGATAAAATGTTGGCAATTTTGATTCTAGGTGAGCTTGACATCTGTGAAAAAGAGACTTAAAGGTAGCATCTTTCCAAGATACAATTCTTGGTAGTCTGAAATACTCAGGCCGGGTACCTTCCGAATGGGATCGTTAGGATGATCCTAGTTTGCATGCTTAGTGTAGTCTTGTTCTTGGCTTATGTCTCTCTTTTTTTTAATCGGGCTGCGGTAGCGGCGGTGATGGTAGGGGAATTCGAGCTCTCGTGTTACGCAGCATGAGAATCATGTCATTAGGTTGAGAGGTTATTGGAAACTTACGATATTACTTGCACTGAGATATTAAAATCAAAATGTTGGTGTCGAGCTGCCTGCCAAAAACTTTTACTCAATTCAATCGAACACTCATGCTTGTTTATATTGATTTTGCTTCATATTTTTATGAAGGAAATGTACATAAGGATTTTCTTAGTTCCAAAGATGGATGGAAGAGTATCGAAGAAGACAATCACATTCCTAAAAATTTTGAATTTTTCATGTAATTTTTATATTTTTTATCAATAATCTAAGTTTATAAACTTTAAATTTTTATTATAACTCTCAAATAGTTCATACTGTCCGACATAAATTAAGTTTGAAAAATATTAACTACTGTCATCTATAAAACCACCGTCTAGGTCCGGGCATGAGACAAAATATTTTATTTCCCGCCAAATCTAAATTTTAAAATTTTAGTAATTTACAACGGCGATCCGCGTGAAACCTATCTAACCAATCACAACGCAACTTTTCCCTCTCTATATAATGCAAACCCTAGGATCAAACCATACTCATCTCGCACCAAAAACCATTTTCAAAGCTTACCGTAGTCTCTCCCTCTCAAATTTTTGAAACCATGAGTTCCGCCGCAGCAACAACCAAAGGTGGCCGAGGCAAGCCGAAGTCGAAGGCTGTTTCCCGGTCCAGCAAAGCCGGACTCCAATTCCCCGTGGGCCGTGTAGCTCGTTTCCTTAAGAAGGGACGATATGCGGAGCGGGTCGGATCCGGTTCTCCCGTTTATCTTTCCGCCGTTCTCGAATATCTCGCTGCTGAGGTTTGTATTACTTTACTATCTTGCAGTGAAAATGGATGATCTCTGGAAATTTGGATGTATGGAGTAACTGATTCTTTTCTGAAATAATTTACAGGTATTGGAATTGGCTGGAAACGCGGCAAGGGACAACAAGAAGAACCGAATCATTCCAAGACACATTCAATTGGCTGTGAGGAACGACGAAGAATTGAGCAAACTGCTTGGCGGTGTTACGATTGCTAACGGTGGCGTTTTGCCCAACATTCACCAGAATCTTCTTCCGAAGAAGGCCGGTAAAGGGAAGGGCGAGATTGGTTCTGCTTCTCAAGAATTTTAGAAAACCCTTTCAGTAATCCATTCGGCGTTTTAGACGGGTTTCGTTGATAGCATGAAATGGAACCCAGTTTAATTTTACATGTATAAATTCTATTTCTTGGTAATGAAAAGCTGGAATTGAACCAACCATCAACCATGGCTGTAGCTCCATCAAAAAAAGGCGATTATTTTTTATCTTACTTTTCATTTGCCTTCATGATAATTCCATTTCCTAATCACCCTCTTCATTATAATCGCTTTTTAAGGTGCAAAATTATGGTGTCTGTTAGTAATGAACGTAGACGTATGCTTTTCTTGAATTCCTTCATTATAATCGATTTTAGAAATATCATCACTTAATTTTCCTTACTAAAACTACCTTCCTGCTGTAGCAGTAGAGAAATTGAGTCCGGAAAAAAATTAAAACAAGTGTGCTCAGGGATGAATTTAGAAATTTATATAAGGCTGTAAATTATTTAAAAAAATTATATTAAAATTATAAAAGTTTAGAAGATACAAAATCAGATTATTAAAAAAAATATATAAATAAATACATATATAAATATTTAAAACTTTTAAATCAAATCAAATTTGTTTTCAAGTAATTCACAAGATGTCGTCAAGGTTAGACCAATGGAATAAATAAAGTTAATTAAAGTAATAAGTAATTTATTATTACACAAATTTATTTTAAATTTAAAGTTTTATATATGAAAATATTTAAGTATTAAATTTAAACTCATAATATAAATTAATTAGATCATAACATGATTAACCTGAAATCAAAAAGAAAAATTAGACCTATGAACAGGGGTGAGTATTTGTTCAAGTCGAGTTTAGTCAAAAAAATTTAGTTATTCGAGTTGACGAATCATATTTTACAACTTAAACTTTATTTGAATTTTTTCGGTTCGAGTCGAGTCGAATCAAGTCGAGTTTTCGAGTTCTTATATTAATTATAATTATTTATCATGTTATAGTATGATATGATTTTAATTTAAACTACTTTCTCTGATCATATAAGATATATATATATATTCATATGTATCAATACTGTTTTTATATTTTTATATATCAATGTATATATATCATAAAAAATGACAAACTCGTCTTAAACTTAAAAATTAATCTTTTAATTATTAAAAATTTCGAGTTATTCGAATTTCCATTTTACAACTCAAACTTTATTTGAAATTTTTCTAGTCGAATTGAATCTATGAAATTTCAAGCCAAATCAAAATGAATCAAATATTTTCACCTCGAATCGAATCAAGTTATTTAATTTTTTCGAGTCGGATTTTACTCACCCATTTTAAAATCAAAACCACCGAATACATTATTACACTATTCGTTTTAGACAAGACAGAACTAGTAATAAATAAATAAATGAAAGCGAGTTCTTTATGCTTACTTATCGGCAATAGTGTGACAGTTGTCTTTTTGTGGTGAGCCAATTTCGGTTCTTTTCCATCACCTGCTTCTTTTTACCATTTCCACAGCCTTTTTCCAACCCTAATGTTTCTCATCGAATTTATTGGAAAATGTGCGGACAATAGGTTTGAGATCATATAGCTTGAATTTTCAACATATTTAAATGATTTGGACCATGTTAATTCAATAAGATTTCAAAATAAAAATATAGAAACAATAAAATCAAATTATGACATAAATTTTAAATTATAGAACTTTTGGTATTTTAAAAAAATATATTTTATGATTTTCTTTTCAAAATCAAATGAAATTTTAAAAAAATTATAATGGATGATATTATAATTTATAAATAAATATTAAAATATAACAAAATAAAATATTTAACGATATATAGTTTAAATACTTTTATAATAAAAATATCATTATTTATCAATAATATATAAAATAAATGATTAAAACGTTAAATTGAGATTTTTTTCTTTCTTAAATTATGATTTTATTACTTACTAAGAGCAAATTTCTCCTTTCTTTTTTTTTTCTCGAAATTGTTAAAAAAACTTCATTCGATAGTATTAACTGAAATGTTTGTCTAGTGATTGAAATGTGTATATTTCAAAAAGAAATAATCAAGTTTAGCATATGAGCAAGATCTGTGAAAAAGACATAGTACAGGGACCTATTAAAGCATTCAACCTTTTTATATGTACATGTCGGGTATATGGTACTCTCGTAATTTTACCTAAACCATAAGGGCAAACAACGAATTGAACTGTAGATAAAGGTAAAAGATCAAAATTTGAAAAACCAAGTGGACGTTAACTCTAAAAACTTGGAAAACTCAGCTCCCTTCCACTTCATTTTGAATGCAACAACAAAACAACTCCACAGGAATTTAAAACCCCGTGACCTTCCAAAAGCGCGAGAGACAATGGTTGATCTAGTCATGGTGACGAAAGGCGGTGGTGGCGGTGGTAAAGGCGGAGCTAAAGGAGGAGGACTCAAGAGCTACGACGAAGAACAGCAGCAGCAGCAACAGAACCAGATTTCTGTGCTGGCGTTGCTCTTGGCTGCTCTGAGGAAATCCATGGTGTCCTGTCGGGTTGGCAGACAAGATCACGAAGTAATGTCTTCCGCCGTTCGCCATATGGAAATCGGATGGCCGACCAACGTGGAACACATTACCCACGTTACGTTTGATCGATTCAACGGGTTCTTGGGTCTTCCTGTTGAGTTCGAAGTCGAGATCCCCGGCCGAGTTCCAAGTGCAAGGTAATTTCCCTGTGGTTAACCTAAGTTTGAAATCTTGATGTTAGTGTTATTCTGCAGTTTAGATCCGGAGGAGTGAACGAACTGCATTTGAAAAAAAGAAAGTGGAAAATTTTGAAAATTTGAAAACCAACTAGATAAATATTTTAT
This sequence comes from Abelmoschus esculentus, assembly GCA_035048815.1. Lineage (NCBI taxonomy): Eukaryota > Viridiplantae > Streptophyta > Magnoliopsida > Malvales > Malvaceae > Abelmoschus > Abelmoschus esculentus. The sequence goes on along the minus strand of JAUCBN010000007.1, from coordinate 8,871,013 downwards.
TAAACTGGGATTGTCACTTTCTCCCATAAAGGCTAAAGCTATCTGAAAGAGACATATAAATAAATTATATAATCATACTCCTTATCGAGAAGCAGTAAATTTGATTTTTACTTTGAGTTCCTTGCAGAATTGCAGTGAATCTCATTGAGTTATGCACTCTGTCTCTGTCGGTATCATTTCAAGATATATTATATTTCTTCTTCTTTTATTGCAGCACCTGAAGAGTGTAATAAATGGTATTACTAACCCTGCATTTGTGTAGGTGAAGGGAGTAAATGATGCCATGTTCTTGAACTGTTTTAGGTGAAAAAGATGTTTGGGTTTTCAATGAAATTTCTTTTCAGAAATTAGCTGGAATCAATCTTGTTAAACTCAATTTTTGAACTGTCCTTTTTCTTTGGATTACTTTGCCTGTGTTGTACAGTGATGGATTCAGAAAAATATTTAAGGGTAGACACATGAAATTAAAATTTCAGTGTGTGCACAACTATTCAAGTTAGAGTAGGAGAGGAGAGGATGTAATGATCAGGAGTCGAAAATCTCATATAGACCATGTGCTAGAATTCGATTGAGTATTCAAGTTTGCAAGTCCTTAATTACAATCATCTTTTTTCGTTGCAGTGCTAGTGTGTTCGGTGTCTCAGCGGAATCAATGCAATGCTCGTTCGATTCGAAAGGGAACAGTGTCCCGACTATACTCTTGTTAATGCAGGAGCGACTTTATTCACAAGGAGGACTAAAGGTTTTTAATTTGAAATATGTCAACTGATGTTCAAGTGTATGTGATTGTTTGATATGATTTTATTGTCGTTTTGTTTTTGTAGGCGGAAGGGATTTTCCGGATAAATCCCGAAAACAGCCAGGAGGAGAATGTAAGAGATCAGCTGAATAGGGGCATAGTGCCTGATAATATCGACGTCCATTGTCTTGCCGGCCTTATAAAGGCTTGGTTCCGAGAGCTTCCTTCAGGGGTGCTGGATGGACTTTCCCCTGAACAAGTTCTCCAATGCAATACTGAAGAAGAATCTGTCGATCTTGTGAAGCAGCTAAAGCCGACTGAAGCTGCACTGCTCAATTGGTCTGTTGATCTTATGGCAGATGTTGTTGAGGAAGAAGAATCTAATAAAATGAATGCACGAAACATTGCAATGGTTTTCGCTCCGAATATGACTCAGGTAATAGGTTGCATTACTTTGCTGAACCAAATTTGTTAGATCAGTACTCAAATACATGTTCCTTAAATATTACAGACTGCAATAGAACTAAGACGAAACATTTGATTTTGATTTAAGCAGATGTCTGATCCGTTGACAGCTCTGATGCATGCTGTTCAAGTAATGAACTTGCTCAAGACCCTGATCATGAAAACACTGCAGGAACGTGAAGAGAGAGCAACCAGAGGAGGGTATTCACCGATGTCGTCCCATTCATGCGACGGCCCTAGCGACAACGAGTTTGACAGTAACCAAGAGATGGAAACGAGCTGCGAACTGAAAGGTCCCACGTCAGAGTATGATAATGCCCTTTACAACTATAGCGGAGATGAAGATGAAGTTGAGTCATTCAGTGAAATCGAATCATGCTTCTTGAGGCAACTCGATGAAAATAATAAGAATGTCACCAACAGATTGTTCGGAGAAACCAGCTGATGAATTACAAAGAGATCATTCCAGTCCAAAAAAGTTGTTCAGCCAGCAAGAATGAAAACTTTGCCTTGAGAACAAGTGATGAAGAGGATTCCAAGGCTTTGCTCCGAGAGGCAAGAGGATAAGCATGTGGAGATCACGATTCATTTCCAACATTATTTAGAACATGACTTGCACATTTCTGTTTGTCTTCGTTCGATTACGGTTGGTTCTGTATATGGAATTAGAGTTTCAGCACTGGGGCTGAACATGTGTTTGTGGTTGACATGTTTCTTTAGGTCCTAAAAGTTTTCTAACAATGCCATTTGCCTGTTCTGATCTACCATGGTCGATTTGCAGAGAATTAGAATGTCATCAGCTAACTATAAAAAAAATCTAAACACAAACAAAAAAACCAGAGTCTAAGAAGCTAGGCAGGCTTCCCAAAACAGCCTGTTCTTTTCCATCTCATTCATGGTTTCAGTCGAATCAACCAATGATTTCTTACTTTCTTTTTCTACTCTTCCATTAATACAAGGATCATATCTACACTTCTTATACAAACGGACCTGTTGGTCCACCACCTCGCTATCCTCTTCGTCATCGCCGCCGACATTTACATCGTCGTCTAAGCTATAATTAAGCCTGATAACCATATGAAGAAGATCAGGTGTAGTATCATACTCACAGCTGCATGACTCTGCATCATCATTATCGTCATTCTTGCCATGGTTAATAACAGCAGATATGGCAGGATCGAAATGACCAGCTTCCGAATCGCCGGTGGCCTCGAAGTGCAAGAAATAAGAGAGATCAACAACTTCACTTTGAATGTCCATAATTCTTTGTCAAACACCAGAGAACAGCAGGAACTAGTAATATCGTTGATTTTGAGTCTACCCTTTCCATATAGATAGGAGATATATATATATATGTATGTAAGGAATTGGAAAGGAAAGGCGAGGGGGACTGATGTTGACAGCGGCGCCGCCGCCCCCGCTTCCGTGTTTGAGTTATTCCAAACGAGTTATCTGTTGGCTAATTCACCTTCTAGAAGGAACATATATAGGAATATATTCCAATTATTCTAGAAGCAGAGATCGAATAACTCGGCAGCCTACAGTGACCTGGGAAAAGAAAAGTCAACTTCTTAAATGATCCATTCCAAAATCGACCGAAATCAAAATAATTTTATATTATTTTATATGTTTTGGTTTCTGGAGGGGAATTGTTACAAACTACTTTTGAACATGTTTATGAAAATGATAACCAAATAGGGTCAGCAATTAAAACATGGGATTTTTCCCCTCCCTCTTCATTGACACGTTTCTTTGACTTGTGCCAGTACCACCGTCCAAGAGAGTTACAGTCTTGGTTGTACAGTACTCAGTGCCATAAAAAACGGAAGCTTTGTCATACCCATCTTCATCAAATGACTCGCCACTCTCCATCTTTATTACTTCCTATAACATTGTTAAGAGGGTAAAAAATATTTAGCCAACTCTGAGCCCTTTCTGGGTGATTAACTAGACTGAGAGAGCAGAGAGTGTCAGTGCGGAAACGACGACCAAACATGCACTGTGTTGGGTTTTCTCCGTCAGGAATGATCAATTGATGGTAAAGTTAGATAGGTGACAGAAAGACCTGACTTCTGAGTTTTGAGTGTTAGACGTTTTATACGTTTTTGTGAAAAAAGGAAACAAAGTGGGCATTTGGTCTAGTGGTATGATTCTCGCTTAGGGTGCGAGAGGTCCCGAGTTCAATTCGCGGAATGCCCCTCACTTTTGATTTTATATTTTTTTTCGTTTATCTTTTCAAGGGGAATGCAACGTGTATTATAATTGGTTTTCACCATCTTCTGACAGACTCTAGGTTCTGTTCCTAGGCACCAACACTAGTGATGGCTTATGTATTTGGTGTTTTGTAACATATTCGAACTTAGGTACAAAAAATGATTCTATATATTAGTTCAAACACTCATTAAGTACAGCATCATGTCACACTAAGGAATAACAACAACAATGAAACAATGAACAATGAAACAATTGAACAAAAGAATGGCACAGACAGAACTAACAATACTTCTAACCTGAACTGATGTATATGCTATTTGCCTTAATGTAAACCGAACTCAAAAACTAAAGAGCAACGACACTCGGACCGGACTTTGGAGATCCTATGAACAACATTCCGAAGAGCCCTCCCTTTATTTTGTTGAATTCAAGGGGACTCCATTTCCTTGTGGGAGGTGATTTAGCAATAAGGCTCTTCTTCAGCTCCACATTCTCATCCTTGAGCATTTGGACAGCCAAACTGAGTTGCCGAATCACCTCTTTCTTCTCTTCGTCTTTCTGAATTAAATGAGCCTTCTGAGCCGTGTTTTCCACTTTTAGTTTAGCAATTTCTTCCCTCAACTTTGTCACTTCATCATCAAAAGCATTTGTTGCAGCTTCTTTTATCTCAACATGTCTTCCTTTAGTTACTATACCGGTTTCGTATTTGTCTTCCTGCTCGGTATCCTCCACTTCATCTGCCATTTCATCATGTTCGGGGTCATCAACTTCCGATTCAGCATAAGCATCGGAATCAGAAGTCATCTCAGAGCTGCTGTCATAGATTTTGTCCATGAAATTCATGGTCTTATCCGAATGGTATTTCATGGAAGCAAATGGGGATCCCAAAGTTGTTATGAGTCGAGTTCCAGGGTCGGACTTGATTTGATCATACCGCTCAGCGAGTAAACGGTGCGACCGGTAGAAATCTTCAACCAAGCTAATCAACTCAGGACGCTTCTTGTAATACATCTCAGCACGTTTTGCAAAAGAATCCGCATCTTCCTCTATCAACTTCAGCATTGCCCGGGTCTTGTTGTCCAGCTCTATCAGAGAGATAAACCAATTCCATCGTTTTAAAAAATGAAGAGAACAAACAAAAGCATGGTACAAGAAATGAATTTCCAGGAAGATCAATGAAATGCTCACAAACATGAACAATAGGTCACTCATTCCAGTACAAGCTCATCATGTCATGATACAAAATCAATAAATCTTATCACTCAAACTCGGGTGTAACTGTTAAACACGAGTATATCCAAATATCGAACACGAGAATCAAATACAAATATTTCACAAAAAAACAAAGTCTATCAAGTAGCAACATTCACATCTTTGGCTCCAGGTTAGAGTCCACAGTCCAGTACCAAGCAATTCCGGATTGTTCCCAAGTCCACCAAACTGTTGTATAATGAAACCTAGAACTATATTCATTACTAGCTGTACTGTTGAAGAAATTTGAAATCGAAGGTTTATTTTGTATGGTAAAGATCCTGTACTCCTAGAGAACATTAAAAAAACATGTTCTACACTGCAAGACAAGGACATCTCAGGTTCCCCTAAAATCTGTACTCCTGTCTCACACGTAAAAGAAAAGGCAGAGCTGGTGGAAAACCTACTGTTAGCCGCAAAATAGGGATTATTGACTAATTAATCACAAACAAAAGCCCCTGAATTTCTCAAGAATCCGTTGCAGCCCCACCATAGAGAGTCTTGTCAGTTCATTATATTTGTCCTTTTTACCTATCACTAAAGTGATACTGTTGGAAAAGAAAAGGAATTTCAAAAAGGTTGAAACACTCATAAGAATGAAAAGGGAAAAAGCAATATACATTTGTCTCCATTCCAACGGTCAAGAAACAAGAAAACTTCAAGAAGAAGAACGAAAGATGATCTGAGATTGCAGTGAACAGTGAAAAAAGAGAAATGGGTTTTACCAGAAAGAGTGGATTGAAGCCATTGGGATCGCTTTGAACCGTCGTGATGAGTATCGAACCACCACCACCGTGAATTCTCCATCTTTCTCATCATTTGAACCATCTCGTTCTCTCTTGTCACCTTTTAACCTAAAAAACAAAGGCCATAATGCCAGATTTTAGAGGAGGGCATGGAAGATGGTGGTGAGAAAACAGAGGTGCTCTGCTCCTCGGTACATAAAAAGGGGAGAAAACAAAACAAGAAATCTAAATACCTAGTTACTAATGGCATATATCTACATAAACATAAAGAAAGAAAAGGTGAAATCTTGCACTTCGATTCAATATTCTATCCATTACTGGATAGAGTTTAAACCCAGAAAACAAGATAGAAGATTTACCCAGAAACCGAGGTTGGTGGAAGATGAGATGCGAGGGAGCGTTCCTCTTTTGTCTTCTTGTTTTCCTCTGCCTTTGCTGCCAATAAATACTACTGGATTTTATTGTCTTCTTTCATGTTTGTTTAAGGATTGTGTTAACCAATCACTTCATTACACGTGTTAAAATGCCAAAGCTAAAAATATATATATTTTTAATCCATAATTTTTTACATAAATATTGTTAATGTTTTAGGTATTTTGGGTTTAATATCTTGATAAGGAAATATTAATTCCCCAAATCCACATTAACTGATTCTAATCAACATTAATTAACCACCTCATTTGAAGTGATTAGATTAGAGATGATTTCACTTATCTCGGCAAAATAGTCGTGAGGATGGTAACAGTTGGAATGATGGGCCAGGTAGGATATCATGGGCATGATGACTCGTCACAGTGTGGCCTTCTGAAGTAATAAAGATTTTGGAGTAACGGTCGAAAATATCAGTCACGAGAAAAAGAAGACAAAAGGAACTCACAATTATGATCCACAAAGACGGAGTTTAGTCTAGCGATGAAGGAGTCAACCGGACCAATAGTATGTAATAACAATTAACAAGGGTTTATTAAATACTTAAATTTAAAATTAATATCAAATTTATAAATATTTGAATTTTTAAAAATTTAAATTTAATGGATTGTCTAATTAGAAAATAGAGGGCTGTTTTTAGGTGATATGGGGTTGAGTGGTTATATGTACAAGATATTCCTATTATAATTATTAAAAATATACAGAGATTTAAATTATAATTAAAAAACTTAAATAATATCAATTTAATTTAATATTAAATTTAAAGTTTAACGATATCTATCTATATATCTTTGTTTTTTAGACGGGCTCGTAGGGTGATATAAAAGTTTTATAAATTAGCTTGAGCTTTTCTATAATACTGGCCCAAGTCCAACACCTGGATGATCCAGAACCAAATAATAACGAGGGGGACTTTAAAAGACCAAATCAAACTGGCATGAGCAACTCCAGTGCCGGTGTCTTAACTTCAACAGACGGGTGACGGTCGCTTACGTCAAAAACTTTCAGCTGCTTGCATCAGCGGAGAACGTAGCTGCTGCCGGGCAGGAGCAGCATGAGAATGCCATCTTCTAGTTCGGGAAAAGTGGGGAAGGATGTATGCAACTGACTGTAAATATTCATTGCTAAATAGAGAAGTTCAATCTAAAATCCACCAGAGTAAAAGGACTAAAATCATAATTAGACCACTAGTTATTTTTTATTTTTAATTTGTCTGGGTCTCCAACCCCAAGGCCGAATGGACCCCGGTGCTAAAAATGGGTTTGTCCCAATGATTTACATTTTCCCATTTCTTCCACTTTATTTAAATCTCAATCACAAAATTATTTATATGATTAAAGAAGTTGATTGGTTTGAAGTTGATCTCCGTGTATGTTTTACGACATAGTAAGTGGATGGCAACTGTCCTAAGGCCGACCCTAGATTGGACTGTCTCACCGACAACAGTGTGGTTAAATGAGAAAGAAGAAGAAGCATCAAAATCAATTAAACGAGTGGGGAACCTCATGGGGCTGAAATCCTTGGAGGGGTGGTCCAAATTGTAAGCCAATGGAACGCAACATTAATTCAAGAGGAAACATGAAGACAAGGGTGGAAAAGACATAGTTTATCAATAACGAGCTAGGTCCCTGTTCAATAATGCTAAACCAACCCTTAACCTATTGGAATGAAACATTATATTTTATATAAATAATTATTAATTTGAGAAACAATTATAATTAAACCATCATTTGTGTGGACCACGAAATTGAATGTCCTATCGTTAAACGTATTCTTATATATAGAAGTAAACGTTTTAAGTATGTAATGTTATAATTGGATTATGTTTCAAGATTATCCTCGTACTTCTGTCCTTAACCTTCGTTTTATAGAATCAAAACCAGCTGCCTTATAGATGTATTATTACTTATAAATTTTAAAGTTATTTTATATTCGATATAAAAATTAAATTCTCGATCACTAATTAAGATAAAAAATGAACGGAAGATAATACACCCCAAGATCCTAATCCCTTTGATTAACCGCTAGTCAAAGGAACCTATGCTTCCCTGTCCAATCATCCTGTGTAGCTCTAAAAAGACACTGGCTCCCGAGTGTCGAATAAGACAATCCCCTCAGCATTTTTTTCCAGCAATTTTTGACTGTCTCCCCCTATATCTTCTCTTTCAAACATTTGGCATGGCCTAAACATTAAGCATGTTGAAGCTAAACTTGTCATTTAGTAGACAAGACCTTGCAGAGAACTAACGTAAAGCTTGTCACCTTTGACGGACCATCATCTGATGTAGTTTCCTTTTCAATGTTTATTTTAAGATAGAATAAATAAAAAATATTTTGTTTTATTAAATTTATTTATAAATATTTAGCAAAAACAAGGAATGAAATAGTAAGATTATATGGTAATATGAAAATCTAGCATTCCTCTGTAAGTGAAAAATCCAAAAGCCTAACTCAGTCTTATCACCAGCCTAACCTATTACCATTAAATACTATCTTTTTTATTCGTATTGATCGGAAATCAATATTATTTTCTTAACAATAAATTTGTAATATTCTTATCATAAATGTTTTCAATAAAATTATGATTAAAAAACCAATTAAATTTATTTTGATAACAATTTTAATTATTGAAAAATGTTCAAAATTTTACGAAGTTAATAAAAATAAATAATTAAGTATAAATATTTAAAAATCAATTTGTGTTATATATATTGCAGAAAATAGAAAAACGTCAGTGTTTATGATTCACACAACTGGAATTGATAGGACAGAGCAGAGCCGCAGGCTTAGGCCGCCCTCGAAGGCGAGCCGGGTTTTTTTCCCCTTAGGGGTCCCTACAATTTTTGGCACCCTATCTTCAACCTCTCGATCCTTATCTCACCACTGACCACCCACCGTCTTTTTTTCTCTTTTCTTTTTTACCCGGTTTATTTAGGGACGGTAATAAGGCGGGACGAGTTAAATTTTATATCATTTCAATTTTACCTTAAAAATTGAATTATTTGTTTTAATTTTAATGTTTTTTATTTAATTCATCTGATACAATAAAAATTATAATTTTATTTTAATCCGATTCTTATTAAACTCAACCTGATCTAATAAAAATATTATATATAAAAATATAATAAATATATCGGGTCTGATCAAGTTATAAAATTTTCACCCTAAAACTGACCTTAACCTAACCCGACACAATTTTTTCAATAATTCAACTCGTATTGATTTGAATCTGTTTTTTTAATTTAAAAAACTTATCACTATTAGGTTTGTTTAAAATCCAACGATTTTAAGTTAAATGATCATCCTACATTTATTATGATAAATATTTTTTTATAACTATCGTTATTTATTTTTTAATTATTTAATTAAAATTTAATATTATAAATTCAGTGTATAATCCAAAAGAAGTGCAATGAACCATTAAAAAATTCTAGTATTAAATATACTTTAAATAATTGTCTCACAAAATAAAATCTCTAATTTCATCCCTATGAAATTTAAATGACTATAAAGTTTGATCTTTTTTCAAACTAATACAATACTTATTCCAGTGGGGTCTACCAATAATTGAATTAGTGCCTGTTATTACCAACTCTCCTCTAACTTTTGGACATTGCGTAAAGCCAAAGCACCTAACCTTTCAAAAACCTTAACCAAACAAGACTTCGATATAAAACAATGTAGACATATAGCTAATGATATTTGGTAATAATTAGGATATAAAATTAAAGGTTAGCTGGATAAACATAATCTTGATTTAATAATGTACGTCTTTAGTGCATATTGTAACCTTGTTAAACTTGGTACGTTTCTACTTTGATATTAAAAATTGTTAAAAATTTTAATACGCAATAAATAATTAAAATGAGATAAATATAAAATAAAAACAGCTACTATAATTTGATTATTTATAAACATACTATTAATGAGATTTTAATTAAAATAAAATTCGATACAGACCATCTTACCTCAATGGTTAAAGAAACAATGGTTGTTTTCAAAGATTATGGGTTCGAACTCTAGTATTACCAGAACAGTAATTGAACGACCAATGTCCAATAATTGAGAGTTTACTTTAAAATAAATACTACTATAAACACTTCAACTGATTAAAAAAAAGATTAAAATAAAATATAGACATAAAAATATATCCAAAAATCAACCATAATAGATGAAATATGTAAAATACTATATGAATATAAAAACCACATTTTATTAAACTATCTTAATTATAATATTAAAATAACCATAATCATATATAAAGATTTTTTAAAAATATTTTATTTATTTATAAAAATTAATTTTAAAAAATAAACTAATATAAACCTTAACTTAAACCAAGATAATCAGAAAAAAACTCACACGAAATGATAATACAAGTATATAAAGAATACCCATAATTCAACTTGAATATATAAACTATTAAATGTTTATTAATTATTTAATAAAAATTTAATATTTAATTAAATAAATAATCCTACCATTAAACATACTATTTGGATTCACCTCAACCGTTGAAGTTGTAGGCGGCAATTACGTGTGGCAGCATGGATTTCGGTACTAATTTACGCTTCCACGTGCATAAGATTAATTCAATTTAATTAGTCAATTAATTAACAATTTATCCAACCGATTACCACTCCGACATGTTATGTTTAACTAGTAAAAAAACATAAAATAAAAAATAATATATATATATATATATATACACAAAATAAGCTTTGTAGAGTGTTGATGATAGGAAAAAAATATTATTATAAAAAAGTCCAATCTCAATCTTTTAATATGTTCATCAAATTATTAATTAAGTTTACTGATGAAAAATAAATAATTAGGTTTTATTTAATTAAAACCCAGCTTAATTAGTTTCACAGTTTTCAAAACGTTGTTTGACAAATCTCATTTTACATTAATAAGAATACAACAAAGTCCATATACAACTCGAGGGGGACGAGGGTGGGGTTAGGAGACGGGGCGTCAACCGGATATACAAACTCGAATAATGTAATCAAAATTCAAACAAATGACTTATTGTAAAACATTGTGAGTTGGTCAAATTTATACAATTTGCTTATTTACATAACATTGCAAGTCAGTTCCTTAATAATACTTATTCATGTTACGGTTCAGATCTTATATTACTTACACGAGTTCGAGACCAATTTAAAACTTTTTGGATACTTAAACAATTTTCAATTCGAAACTTAGCTACCCTTCATTAATTAATTATAACTTCAATTAAATTGATCAAACTGTTATATCAAATTGTATTCATTTAACTATCATCAATTATACCTTATTAGTCGAGCAATTATCCTTATCAAATTTGAACCCATGCAGTAAGGTGGTATCGATACCCCTAATGTTGGTATCGATACAAGGGTATCGAACCAGGTATCGATACCGATCCTTAGTGTGGACTCGTTGACCAAGGTTGGGTAGCCAGTATCGATACTGGCATCGATACGAAAAGTTTCTGGAAGCTCCAGTATCGATACAAGTATCGGTACTGGCTTGCTTCATTAACACGTTGACTAAAGGTCAAAGCTTGGTATCGATACAAGCTTCGGAACAAAAAGTTTCTGCCAAAGGTGGTATCGATACCCAAGCTAAAGGTATCGATACCCCTGCTCGAAATTGACAATTTCAAGCCTTCTAAACACTTAGACATTTCAAAAGGGGCTATCTAAAAGACCTTAACTCAATCCTAAGCCTTAAGGATCATAAGACATGCTTAGGCAACCTATTTCGATTCGCCAAACTTATCCATTTTAGCCAATTCATTATGCGTTTTAACATTTGAATCATCCATACTTAGGGCAAACATTTAACCTTATCTTTTCTATGGCTACTCATGCAAACATGATAGGTCCTAGATTCACGTGACCTAAATACTAAGACAAGCTAACCTTATTCTATATGCATTCTCCCAAGCCAACACATCAAACATATCTACACACAAAACATACAAGGCTAACCTACTATGTGCATTGTGCCTTATGGCTTACATAACCCAAAAGCTTAAATGTTCATATGCATATACACATCATGAGCTAGCAATCAAATTGCATATACTATACTAACATGATCACTATACCACCCTATAATAGGAGTTACAAAAACTATCAAAATTCCATACGTTGGCTTGCTTCCCGTGTCCTTGCTCCGATTCAAGCTTGGTCTACTCCTTTAACTCGTGAACCTGTTGTTTGGGAAGGAGGAAACAAAGAGCGTAAGTACTAAGAAGTACTTAGTGAGGTAGCCTAAGTCTAACCAATTTAGACATGGGATATAACAAATGATGTACATCAAATGAACAATAAATCAATTACATATGACAATTAGTACAACACATAATCATGCTCAAAGTACAATGACAAGTCATATACAAGTATCTTATGTCAAGGTCATATCCATGCTCAAGTCCGAAACACATCAATACCTTATGGCAAGTACATATCAAGGTTCATATCTAATTCATATCAAATGCCCTATGGCAAGTACATGTCAAAGTTCATATCCAATTCATATCAAATGCCATATGGCAAGTACCTATCAAAGTTCATAATCAAATCATATCTAATGCCCTATGGCAAATGCATATCAAATGTACAAGTTCAAATCATGTCAAATTCTTATTAGCAATTACACTGATTTTAATCTTTCGAATTGTAGCGATCTTAAAAAACGAGTTTCGCTAAAATGTTCTTTTTCGAGTTGGAAAACATTTTTGATGTGTTGTTTTGAAAATTAATGTCTTCCATGTGGGAGTTTCGTTTAAAAATTGATTTTTGAAAAATTGGAGTCGTCACCGGCCGTTTAGGTAGACCGGACACCATAAAACCAGAGATTTGAAAAGTTGGGGTTCGGGAGTCGGTTACGGATGGGGAAGGATTAGCACCCCCACACCGCCCAAAATTGGTACTTTAATAATTACCGCTTTAATAATATTAAACTTTTCGGGCTAATTTGACGATCGAAATAATTTTTAAGTAAATGTGCACATTTATTTTAAAGCACCTAAACCCGAAGGTAAGCGTCCGAACCACTACCACCTTATTGGTACTGGCCTCGCTTACGACCGAATTTAGGGGCCCGCATTAACAAATTAATATTTCATTCATGTAACTTAAACATAAAAATAAATTAAATACATCACATAAAAATAATTACATAAAATATAAATATTAATCTAACAAAATTAATACTAATCTAAACTATAAATTAAAACATACATAAATATTAATCTAAAACATAAACATAAATTAATATTAATCTACAACAAAAATTAAAACAACTATAAATATTAATCTAAAACATAAATTAAAATCCAATAATAAACAACTACATTTCATTAAAAATATTCAAAATACAAAGATAAAAATTATACCTAAAAATACGAACGGTTAACCCCGATAAACTTTCCACCGAGATCTACCACGACCCCCTTAAAAATTTTAACTAGATCGAATCCTAAAAACAGGACTTGATCGAACCACCCAAAATTTGGGGAGAGCTAAACTCTCAAATTAGGATCATAGGGTACTACCCTTACCCAATTGGTTTCCTTCTCCAAAAGGCTCCTCATCCCCTCCTTTTATAGGCAATGAGAGAGGAAAAAGTGGTGTTTCCCACCAATGTGGGATTCTAATCCTACACCACTTTTCCTTTTCTTTCTTCTTTTTCTTCTCCTTTCTCATTTCATTTTTTTCTCCCTTTTGTTTTTCTTCTATTTTTATTAATAATATTACTACTACAATAATACTACAAGTACTAAAATCCGATTAAAAATGAGTGATTATAATTGCCCCTCTTTGCTTTTTCTTGTGAAACGAGAACAAAGCAAAGATAAAAAAAAACACTCATTTTTAACCGACTTCTCTGTCAGTGGTCTTGGAATGATGTGTTTTTCTGAAACTCTCCACCTTCCTTGACCGAGTCTTCAGGCTCGTAAGTTCCTTCTGTATTGAACTTGTTCGCCTTCTGATGTCTGTAGGTCACTCATGTATGTAAACATTCGCCTTTCGAGCAGATCTTGTAAAATAAAAGCACTTCCTATATAGAGTTTTCATTTCCAGATCATGAGTTCTGGTTTCTCCTGTATAAAACCTTCACCCTAAAGTCTCGAGTTTTGTGCCCCTCTTGTATAGAGCTTTTCACTCAGACTATGACGAAGATAGAGATTCCTCCTATATGAAATTCCAGATCTTCCACGCTGTCGGTCTCTCCTATATAAAACCTTTCGCGTCATGACGGATCTTGTAGAATAAGGTCTCTCCTGTATAGAACTTTTACTTCTAGATCCGGAGTTAGGGTTTCTCCTATATGAAACTTTTCACTCTAAAGTCTCGATTTATTTACCTCTCCTATATGAAGCTTCAATCTTAGAGACTAAAACGAAAATGAAGGTCCTTCCTGTATAGAACTCTTCACTTCGGTGCTGTCGATTTCTCCTATAGAAAACCGTCGCGTCGTGGATGAACTTTTCCACTGGTAGCTTCTTCTGTATAGAGCTTCGAGTCTTTGTGTTCAGTGTGTACAAGTTCTTTCTGTATAGAGCTACTGAAGATTCTTTTTTTGTGGGACATCGAATTATGTTGGTACCCTCTGTATGGAACCTTCATCTCCAAGTCTTTCGGGACTCATGCTGGGAAGGCTGCCAATGTTTTCTCTGAATCGGGACTCATGCCGGGAAGACTGCCAATGTTTTTTCTGAATCGGGACTCACGTCTATAGAGACTGCCAAAAAATCTGTTTCTTCGGGACTCACGTCATGAAGGCTGCCAATGTTTTCTCTGAATCGAGACTCACGTCTATAGAGACTGCCAAAAAATCTATTACTTCGGGACTCATGCCAAAGTGGCTGCCAAAAATCTTTTTCTTCGTGACTTACGCCAGGAAGGCTGTCAATCTTCTTCGAATCGGGACTCACGCCAAACAGCTGCCAATCTTTTTTCTAAAAACATCTGGAGTTTCTGGATTGCCCCAATGTCTTGATCTTTATACTTGGTTTCTCATTCGTTTTGGTGATACATTCACTATCTGCCAAGTTCTGTCTCGAGAATATTTTTTCATTTTCTTCTTCTTTTCTTTTCTTTTCTTCTTCTTCTTCTTTCATGATGTCCCGGTTCTACCGGTCTTGTTTTGCAAATTTGAAATGTTGATCTCTCTGGCTTGATCTCTTTCTTCTTCTTTTTTGCTGAAAGGTGCAAACGTGCACGGAATCTTTGTTACGACCATCTTCTTGACCATTATCTGTCTTTTATTGTAAGACAATTTATAAAAAATGATGATGAATGAGCATTTTCACTATGCATGTGTTCGTGATGTATGTTCGAGATGCGCATGTGCAATCTATGGGTATGCATTGACGCATGAAGTTTCTGTTAACCCTATTTCAAAAATTTGGTGCCCCAGTCCTTATTTCGTTTACCAGGTAAGCTTCATTAGCTAAACTTTGTCAGTAATCATGACACCTCTGGTCACATCAGATTCGAGCTTTGATTCTTTCATTTCGTGGACAATGACGCCCCGCTTGTATTCTTTATATTCTCTTCTGGATCAGTATAATGGTTGATCGGACGTCTTTGTATCCTAACTTCTTTTCTATACTTATCGGGGTACCTCAATGGAGGCTGACTCTCATTTTTCTTAAAAAATGATTTTATTTGTATGTATTTCTGATGGAATAAAATTTTTGGAAAATGTATAAAATTTGGAAGTTTGTTGCAAAAAGCATTTAAAACATATTTGTCTTCCTGAATATCAAATGCAATGACATATTTACCCCAATCTGGCAAAGCTCAACTCTAATGAAGAGCATATTTAGAGGATCCTCGACTATTACGGGGATATAGGAAAATATGTAGTCTCTTCTAGACTTATCAGGATTTCAAAAGGAATAATCCTTTCCCTAATGGCTACCCTTTTTCATGTGGCACTCATTATCTCACCTTCTCCACCTGCCCAATCCTTCCCTCATTTGGGTGTCGATCAGGCACTACGGAGTTCGACGTTCCTTGAAGCAAGGTTAACCTTTGGGCGGAAGTGTGGTTTGAAGACAATCTCATTTAGTTTGGATGTCCCTGAATGATCAGAATGATCTTACCAATTTTAGTTCCATGATCGATGTATAAATGTTTCCATTACCTTTTCTAGGGAAATCAATTCATCACAGTCCTTTGTTTCGAGGATAATGATGGAGCAAACAACAATACTCCGAATTACTCGGCATAGTCATGATTTGAAAATATTACCATCACTCATAAAGTTAAAGCTTCAGCGGAGTGCCCCAGGATTACCGCACTCTTATTCGGATATGCCTATTACCAGGATCTGAACATTAGAGTGCTTTTTAAAAAAAATTTTCTCATCTCGTTTCATTTTATTTCAGTCTTTGTCTCCTCTCTCTCTCTCTCTCTTTTTTTTTTACCATGTCATTACTTTTAGTTGTCTCTTTTAATGGTTTCTTGATCTTTACACTTAATATGTATGACCTTATCTCTTTTAAGGAATGTCATTCGTCATCTCATTCAAGGAAGTCCTGAGAAGGTCTTCAGGGGATAGAGGATTCAAGGTCGACTCCCGATTCAAGGATCTTGAACAACAAGTGCCTGAGAAGGAGTTTTCCTAAAAATGGGAACTACCCATTGCTATTCACTCATATTGTTATTCTGTTGGCCCAAGTAGGCTAGTAAAAACTCTCATTTGCAATATTCCCGTGACATTCAGTCTCTTCTAAATATGCAAAACTTTATAGTCGGTCTTTGAAATTGAAGCAAAGATGTTACTGCATCTAAAATTCAAGATCTGATGTATAATGATATGTACATATATGTTCAAAAATGTTTGATTTTGTGTACATAGAAGAGCAAAAGCAACTCCTAAAAATTAATTTTTAAAGAATTAAAGAATGTAAAACCGTTTAATTGGTAAAAACTTAATTCTTAAATGCATGCCCTTACAAATTGTCCCTACTACCTTTCGGGCTCAAAGTAGTAAATTGGACTTCATTTCACAAAATGATTAAATATTAAAATTGGAGAGTCAGAATCTCCCACTACCAAAATTCATCTCGGTTGGTCTTTAATCCCCAGATCATAAGTCTCTATTCTTCAAACTTCAGAACACCGGTATCGATTAAATTCTGCACGAGCTTCTTGAAGTAATGATAATTCTCAATAGAATGACCTAGAATGTCTCCATGATACTCACAATGTGCAACAGCGTTGTACCATGCAGGGAATGGAGGCTCGAGGGGTGTAAGGATATAAGGTCGTACAAGACCTGTCTCGTATAGTTGAGAATAGAGCTCGCTGTATGAAACTGGAAGAGGAGTGAAGGTTGCTCTGTCCTGCCCCTTTCTAGAGCTTTCTTCTTCTTTTTGCATTCTCCCGGTTGTAGGGTAATTGAAGGTCCCAATAACATTCACTTCACCTTCATTCTTTTTATCGTACCCTTGGGGCTTGTCACCATTGCTGATCCTCCCACTCTTGAGGGCTATCTCTAGAGATTCACCGATTTTGATGAGATTGACAAAATTCTGGGTAGTATGATGGATGAGACGATCATGCAAAGCTCCTTTTAGCGAATTAATGAACATCGGTGTGATCTCATTTTCGGGGATAGGTGGTTGAATCTGAGCAACCATCTCCCTCCATCGTTGAGCGTATTGACGCAGGCTCTCGTTGGACCTTTGCCCCAAACCTTCAAGCATGATGCGGCTGGGTACCATGTCTGTTACATGTTTGTACTGTTGTAAAAAAGCTTTGGATAAGTCTTTCCACGACCTGATGTTCTCGCAACTAAGCCGAGCGTACCATCGGATTGCGGATCCGGTCAGACTGTCTTGAAAGCAATGTATTAAAATTTTCTCATCTTTGATGAAAGCAACCATCTTACGACAGTACATTGTGAGGTGTTCGAAAGGGCCCGATGTTCCATCATACTTATTAAATTCTAGACTTTTGAATTTCGGGGGTAGGATCAAATCGGGTACCAGACTTAGTTCACTAGCATCGCTCCCTGTCCCTTTTTGAGTCTGAATGGTCTTGAACCTTTCTTCCATCAAGCGGAACTTCAATTCTCACTTCTCTTCAACATCATGTCTGATCTTCTCGATCAAATTTAGGTTAGGGATCTCTTCCTCACAAAGCCTTTCAACATCTATAGGCTGGCTCCCGAGAACTTGAACTGGTTGTTTAGCAGATACTCTGGCAGGGTTTGCATCATTTGGTGCGACGAATTGAACCATATGATGAGAGGTATCTTCATTTGGCTCAGAGGTTTCTTCATTTCTCACTTTTTCTTTCCCGTGATTCTTGCCTAGTAGTGTCGTAAGCTCGGATAAAATGGACTCTTGAGACTGAGCAATCTGTGCACTGATACTCTGTTCAATATCCCCAAGACGATCCTCTAAGTGTTTCTGACCTCTTTCTAGATTGGTCACACGGTCTTCCATTCTTTTCTTTCGATAGTATGTGAAATTATAATATGGTGTGGCCAGTGTTTTAAAATGCACTGTCATAATATGCATATAGTTAGATGATGTCAAAATGGTTAAATACATGTATGATGCATATGCGGATGCCAATGATGCAAAATGTATGCGGGTTAAAGGTATTAACCCCTATTGGTAATCACCATACTGGATTACTTTCACGGGAAATAGAGGGTCCATTACAAAATTAGGGGAAACTAATCCTATACACAAGTACTAGCCCTAATTCCTATTCCCTACGGCCCTAAGTTGCTTGCTTGACATAGGAATCTCTGTTGCATCATGTGTTTCGGTCTCCTCGGTTGACCTGGTCACGTTTCTAATTATCCTTCTAAACTTTGATCCTCGAGAATCGTATGGCATTGGTCTGTGTCAAATATTGCCTGAGCGACCTTGTAGTGTCAGTGTTGTTGATTATCTCTAATAATCTCGAACGATGACCTTGATCCTCGTGAAGTGGGTCGGTAAGGTACCGATCTTTTGTTCTTCGTTTTTGCTGTCTAAAAAATACTTCTTCATTGATGTACTTGAGAAAATTGTCAATTACTTTTTCTGATCGGCTATCTATATCTGACTTTGACTCGTCCTCAAGATGGAGAGATAGTATTGATTCTGATCTTCAATAAACCCTTTTGTTATTGGATCTTCGGTAGTTTTCTGTTACATACTTCACATTACTTTGGAATTCTCGATGGTTATTTCCTCGTTGACCCGAGTAAAATAAAACATTATTACCTGCTCTCGATGTACGATATCTGATTCTGACTTGGACTGTGGATGGCAAAATGGTACCAATTCTACACCCCTAATAACCCTTTGATTAAACCTTGGTTTCTGTTACATCTGCATGCTCTCTTAGAATCTCAGGCTGAATATTCTGATGTAGACCAGATAAATGCATGATCGTTACCTGGTGTCTACTCTCGGTAGACTGTTGTCTCAAGCTCTTCGATCGTCCTATAATCGGGGTCTGATAAAAGGAGTCTGGTGGATGTTGACCGAATCTTATCCCTTAATCGATGTCTCTGATCGGTTTCTAATAATAAGGTTGAGGATTTCAGATACCTCTTTTCCATGGTGAAAGCTTCCTATGTAGGATGAACCACTCGAATCAATACCTCCTAATGCAATGCAAAATGCGGTGATGCATGCAAAAAGAAAAATAAAAACATGAAGAAACCGAGTTAATACCGAGTAAAAACAATAAACGCAAAAATATGTTTCAGAAAATTAAATTTACGTAACAATAAACAGAGAAAGACAACCTTAGATATCTCGTCTAGTTCACTTAGGGTATCCGCATGGCTCTAGTGGGGTGGGTGATCTAGTTCTCTATATGTAGTGTTGGTGCTAAAAGGGGACCCGAATTGTCCGAGTTGTCCTCTACTAAGAGTAGCAAGGCCCCCGATCATCACCCATTATAGGCTCATCTTGACCGAGTTCAATTCAGGGGGACCCGTTCACTTATGCCCATACGAAGGAACGATATCCTCACGAAAGCATAAGGTAGTGGAGCCCCGAAGGTACTTCGGCTAGGGCCCATACGGGAGAACAATATCTCCACGAAAGCATTAGCCTTTTTCCCCACTTAAAATGACGGGTTTAGATGTAAGTTTTAAATGCGGAAAAATAAAAGCGCAAATTCAATTAAAAATTAATTTGATCGTCATTTCAGCCCGAAATATTTAATATTAATAAAGCGATAATCATTTTAAAAGCTCGACTCTCTTTCTTTTTTGAAAAAAATCATCCCCAGCCGAGTCGCCATCTGTAGCGATCTTAAAAAACGAGTTTCGCTAAAATGTTCCTTTTCGAGTTGGAAAACATTTTTGATGTGTTGTTTTGAAAATTAATGTCTTCCACGTGGGAGTTTCGTTTAAAAATTGATTTTTGAAAAATTGGAGTCGCCACCGGCCATTTAGGTAGACCGGACACCATAAAACCAGAGATTTGAAAAGTTGGGGTTCGGGAGTCGGTTACGGATGGGGAAGGATTAGCACCCCCACACCGCCCAAAATTGGTACTTTAATAATTACCGCTTTAATAATATTAAACTTTTCGGGCTAATTTGACGATCGAAATAATTTTTAAGTAAATGTGCACATTTATTTTAAAGCACCTAAACCCGAAGGTAAGCGTCCGAACCACTACCACCTTATTGGTACTGGCCTCGCTTACGACCGAATTTAGGGGCCCGCATTAACAAATTAATATTTCATTCATGCAACTTAAACATAAAAATAAATTAAATACATCACATAAAAATAATTACATAAAATATAAATATTAATCTAACAAAATTAATACTAATCTAAACTATAAATTAAAACATACATAAATATTAATCTAAAACATAAACATAAATTAATATTAATCTACAACAAAAATTAAAACAACTATAAATATTAATCTAAAACATAAATTAAAATCCAATAATAAACAACTACATTTCATTAAAAATATTCAAAATACAAAGATAAAAATTATACCTAAAAATACGAACGGTTAACCCCGATAAACTTTCCACCGAGATCTACCACGACCCCCTTAAAAATTTTAACTAGATCGAATTCTAAAAACAGGACTTGATCGAACCACCCAAAATTTGGGGAGAGCTAAACTCTCAAATTAGGATCATAGGGTACTACCCTTACCCAATTGGTTTCCTTCTCCAAAAGGCTCCTCATCCCCTCCTTTTATAGGCAATGAGAGAGGAAAAAGTGGTGTTTCCCACCAATGTGGAATTCTAATCCTACACCACTTTTCCTTTTCTTTCTTCTTTTTCTTCTCCTTTCTCATTTCATTTTTTTTCTCCCTTTTTTTTCTTCTATTTTTATTAATAATATTACTACTACAATAATACTACAAGTACTAAAATTCGATTAAAAATGAGTGATTACACGAATCAATTTCAAACATTGCCTTGGTATAGTTAGACTAGGTAACGAGTCAACAGAAGTACCCTAAGGTACTAACAAAAGTGCCACTAGGACATTAACAAAAGATACTCATGGTATCTACAAATGGTGACTAACCACCAACAAAGGTACCCATAGTACCAACAGAAGTACCGAAGTACTGATCAAAAGTACCGAAGTACTAACAAATGAGCTCAGACTCTAGGCATGCCGTACTACCTATGACCAACTATGACCCAAGGCTCAATCAGAGTTTCTTATTCAATTAGTCTTTCATTTACTTAATCAATTTTCTTGTCACGGATGATGCACACAACATGGCATATCAAAAGCATCAAGTCATACTATCAAATCTAAAACATAAGGGTCATGCTACTAATGTAACAAAACATATGCATATTATCGTGTTACCAAAAATTCATAAGCATAAGTCATGCTAACACACCAAGACATATACATGTGATCATGTTACCAAAATCCAAAAGCATAAGTCATGCAACACACCAAAGGCATATACATATCGTGCTATCACGGACATAACTCATGCATGACTAACATACCTGGCATCCTTAGCCGCGTGTCATTACTTACCTCGGTATTTCCGAGCTATGCAAATGCTCTAAACTAGTTTATTATCTAGTACTCAAACATAAGGTCAAACAAGTCATTACCAATTAATCCTCCTTCCCATAATGTCAAATATTTATTTAATCCGTTTACATTACATAGCAAATCGAATAATCAAATGGTTAGGACCCTAGGTCCTAACCCTAAGGTTTGCTACACTCACCAATACTCCGAGCTGTCACGGATTGTAGATCGCAACCCCTTTGCCTCTTCTTTTTGTTGCCTCGATCCTCTCTTGATCCTCGTTAATTTCTTCTCCCAGGGTATCTAACAATTAACATATGATAACCATGTATCAATACATTTTCATTTATCCATTTCAAATGTTCACAAGCCTATCAATTATAAACATGTACATTTGTGCCTTTCGGACAGTTTTACTACCCTTTAGTGAAACGGTCATATCTCCTAGCTCCGATGTCCAATTTTAGCTCATTTTAACTCGTTGGAAAGCTAGAAGAATTATCTACAAGGACCAATTAACCTTACATTTTAATTCCTATTCGATTGACTCCAGATTTCAATCGAAACAGACCTGGCCGGATTTCCGGGACTGTTCGGGTAGCCTCACGGTATAGCTTATATCTTCCTCTACCGGACTCGGATTTAAGTTCCGTAAATTTCCTCTTAAACTAGGTATATATGAGTATCATTATCCAAAGTTTCAGCTCTAAACTCCTTAAATCCCTCCCCGGGGAAATTCTCAAAGTTAGCTACCCAAAAATGACATTCTCTAAGCATTTTCGGCTAATTTAATCCGATCCACTAAATTCATGATTCCTAATTTATCTCCATGAGTTTCCAGCACCTTTAAACATGGATCTAACCTCTACTAACTCTCCAATTTCACTATTTTACCAACCTAAACATCATTTTTACAAAAACCCCATATTTAAAGCTCCCAAATCTATTGTTCATGCTTTAAAGACTATACCCAAGCAATCATAGTCCCAATTTAAGCTTTTATGAACCTAGTCAACTTAGAACCACCTTAAGATAATCAAAATCCCCAAAAACCTCAAGACCCTAAAATGTTCGATTTAGGAAAAAAGGAACTTACCAAGGTATTTAGGCTTGATTTTCCAACTCGATTCCTTAAACATGCATAGATTTTAAATTGCCTCCTCAATTTCCATGGAATTTCTCTCAAAGGCTCTCTCCCCTTTCTTCTTGATGTTCACGTGAGGTATGGGGAGGGAGAAGCCAATTTTGGCTGATTTTGTTCATCCATTTAATGGGTGCGAAATGACAAATTTACCCTTAATGACATAGCTTGGCTTAATTTTATTATGGGGGTAGTCTAGGGAATGTGTATATTTATCATGCAATATCCAAACTTTTGATTTAATTCATTTGGTCCCTTTTTTTAATTCACTTAACTTATGATTTCTTTGATTTAATTGCAACACATTCGGATCATTTATTAACCCGGTTTTTGGGGTGTTACAGAGGGAGTCTCGGAGAACCGTGCGTGAGATTATTATTATTTATATATTAAACGTTAAAAAAATATTTAAATTATATCTTTTTAATTAGATGTTTAAATTATTATTTAGGTTAATTAGATGTTTAAATTATTATTTAGGTTAATTACTGAAATTTTTAAAATTATATTCAAAATAAATAAAATAAAAACATATCTTGATATTTCTAAATATTCTCAAAATAGTTATCGAGGTCCATAAAAATAAATTCGACCACTCTCGTCGACATTGACGGTGACAAAATGAAGTTTCTTTTACGTACCGATCAACCCACATGTTGTTCGTTGTTTGTTACATCGTTTTTCGTTGTGAATCGTTCGATTTTTTTAAAAATTATATATTTCGCATGGTGTTGGTCGATTTCCGATGATAAAGTAATGAAAGAAATGATCATAAAATTTTGATGATCAACGTGGTGGACGACGTCGTAACAATCAGTGATAAAATTAGCCTAAATGAGGGTTTAGATTTGAGAGAGTTTGAGATTTAAGATTTTGGAGTTGTTTTATGAAACCTTAAAAATCTAATTTTTTTTTTTAAATTAAGTAATTTTATTTATTTAAAATATAATTTTAAAATTTTTAAGAGATATTACGTGTTCTTTTAACGATAAAAATTTAAAAAAAAATCTTAAATAAATTACAAAATAAAACATGAAGTAATTACTTAACTCAAAAAATAGTTTGAGTATCTAACTAAAAAATTGATTTAAATATTTATTTGATGGTTAAGTGTTTATTATTATTATTTAAAAAAATCATAACACAATTAGGTACTTAATAACTTAAAATAATTTTTAGTTAAAATAAGTTATTAAAAATTGACACGGGATATTGATTTAAAAATATTTTACACGTATATTTTGTGATGAAATGAAATAAACACTAAAAAAATTATATTAAACGAATTAAATAAGAGCAAAATAATAGAAAATAGTTTTCAGTAAATCTTCAATAATTTCATTTAAAATAAACAATTCATCTATTAAAAAAACAAATCCTCTTTTCCATCTCTGTACTGTATACTTTAGCTAGAGACAAGCTTTTACAGTTGCTATCTATACGGCCGGAGTCATCCTACGATCAAAATCTCTTATTTTCTATCAGCTTCAAATCTGGATCGTTGATTCTTAATACCTCCCAGCTTTTTCGACATAAAATGGACAGCTCAATGGATTCCATGCCGAGACAGTGCAACCCCATGAAACCATGTCCTTTCCATGAACTGACGAAACTATCCTTCCATTCTATGAGAATCGAAGGTCGAGTTATAGCGTAAGACAAGGGGCATTTTGGTACTATGATAACATGTACGTACTGCCTCTGGTATGTGTGGGGACCCCCTTTTCCTTGTATTTATTTTTTATTTACCATTTACAGTAATTTTTTTATTACTGCTTCGTGACCCTTTTTCTGGTTCTGTGTAATTCGACCGTACACTGTAAAAAAGTATCTAAATCTGACGGTTGTGATAAAAAATAAAAATAGAAAGTTAGTGGGTAATTTATAATTTAATGTATGATAATATGCAATTTTCCTAATTTTAACCTTTAAACTTTATATTTTTCAATTTTAACCCAAAGATTATCGGCCTCGATAATAACTATTTTTTTGTCCCCACATCTCTTACATACACCCGTTTTATGCGGCTCCTCTTCGTCGCCGACGGATAAGATCTCCCCACATCCCATCGTTAATCCTACGGCTCACATCTCTCTTCCACCACGTGTCACTTTTCTAGTTGTCGTCATCATCCCTACCTGTCCCCACAAACAAATGAATTGAAAAATTCGACTAATGAAACCATGGTTAAAATCTAACCCTTCTTGACAACACTAAAAATAAATATATAAAAAATCCTTATCTTCTTCTCTCGTCCATTGTGTCTGTCTTTGACTTCACTTTCTGTTTTTCTCTCCCTAGCCTCTGCAACACCTAAAAGCTTCGTTAATGGCGTTTCAGATCTTAAAAAACTAACTATAAACCTCAAGTAAACGCAAGCCCCAGCTAAACCCAGGACCCAAAACGAGAAAATATCCTTTCTTTTATATCAAATCCTCAAAAGGCTTCATTTTTGTTGCGTGTGTTGTTTTTTCTATTCTTTTTTGATTTTTCATTAATGCATAAGAAAATGGCGTTTTCGTTCCCAGATGAGGTGCTGGAGCACGTGTTCTCGTTCATACAATTGGATAAAGAACGGAACTCGGTGTCGTTGGTGTGTAAATTATGGTACGAGATTGAACGGTGGTGTCGGAGGAAAGTGTTTGTGGGGAACTGCTACGCTGTGAGCCCTCGGATGGTGATCAAACGGTTCCCGGAGTTAAGATCCATTGAGCTGAAAGGGAAACCCCACTTTGCTGACTTCAACCTGGTACCCGACGGATGGGGTGGTTACGTGTTCCCGTGGATCGTCGAGATGGC
The DNA here is from genome assembly GCA_035048815.1 of Abelmoschus esculentus. Classification (NCBI taxonomy): domain Eukaryota; kingdom Viridiplantae; phylum Streptophyta; class Magnoliopsida; order Malvales; family Malvaceae; genus Abelmoschus; species Abelmoschus esculentus. The sequence continues at coordinate 8,845,221 of JAUCBN010000007.1, read as the reverse complement.
CAGCGCTGTCCCTTGGCTCGAAGAGATTAAGCTTAAAAGGATGGTCGTTACTGACGAAAGTTTGGAGTTTATTGCTAAGTCGTTTAAGAACTTCAAAGTATTGGTTCTTTCTTCTTGCGAAGGGTTTTCAACTGATGGACTTGCTGCCATTGCTGCTAGTTGCAAGTGAGTTTCAAGGACTTTCAACAAGTTTGTTTTTTTGGTTTTAGCTACTTTTAATTCATTTCCACTGAGTTTACTTGTAGATTTGGAGTTTGGTTTCGTGTGTTAGTTGTCTTAGTTTCATCAGCTTTTGCTTTGCTCAGATCTGAGGTCAGGTTGTTTTTTAAAGAATATCTAGCGTGGAAAATCTAGTTAAAAACACATGTTCTTTGTACCTCTTGGATACCTTGTTGTGTTTGATATCAGCAGATTCATATTTTGGATGGTTACTTAATGTGAAATGTGGACTTCTTTTTGCTCTTTAATTATATTCCTTTTTCCATTGGTTTGTTAACTTTTGTTGATTGGTCATGGAGGGAATAATTTTCCACAGATATTACTCAAGATTCTGATGTTTAATTCTTTTTTTCCTGTATTTTCCTGTGTTTCTAGATTGAAACAGCTATTACTCAAAATGCATTTTTAATGCAGGAATCTGAAAGAGCTGGACTTGCGAGACTGCGAAGTGGATGATTTGAGTGGGCATTGGCTTAGTCATTTTCCAGACACGTACACGTCCCTGGTGTCTCTCAACATTTCTTGCTTAGGGTCCGATGAAGTTAGCTTATCGGCCTTGGAGCGCTTGGTGGGTAGATGTACCAACCTTAAGACACTTCGGCTCAACCGTGCGGTGCCCCTGGATAAGGTTGCAAACATTTTACGTCGTGCACCGCAGCTGGTTGAATTTGGCACTGGTACCTACGCAGCCGAGCTACGGCCAGATGTCTATTCAGATTTGGCTGGAGCATTTTCTAGTTGCAAGGAACTAAAGAGCTTGTCCGGGTTTTGGGATGTGTTCCCGGATTACCTTCCGGCCATTTACCCTGTCTGCTCTAAATTAACGTCACTTAACTTGAGCTATGCTACAATTCAAAGTCCCGAGCTTATCAAGCTTGTAAGCCACTGTCCGAATTTGCAACGCCTATTGGTAAGTTTATTATTGCATTAGTGGTTTATTTATGATTTGGAAGTGTTTCTCCTTTACATTTGAATTGCAAACTATAATAATAACGGGAAAACATTGAGCACTATCGGTTTTTGATTCCGTTTATAACCTTAAAAATATCGCGAGCAATGCATTTAGTGGTGTAAGGATCAACATCTTTCTGTTAGGATAACCGAACTTGATCTTGCTTCTTTGCCTATTTTCAAAGATTTTTGTTCTAAAGTAATGGAATTTATGTTTGCAGGTACTTGATTACATTGAAGATAGTGGCCTTGAAGCGCTTGCATCTAGCTGCAAGGATTTGCAAGAATTACGTGTGTTTCCATCTGATCCATTTGGTGTAGAGCCAAATGTGTCCTTGACAGAACAGGGCCTTGTTGCCGTATCTTCGGGTTGTCCTAAGCTTCAGTCAGTTTTGTACTTCTGCCGCCGGATGTCTAATGAAGCATTGGTCACTGTTGCCAAGAATTGTCCGAACTTCACACGTTTTCGTCTATGTATAATTGAGCCTAGAACAGCTGATTACCTGACTCTCGAACCACTTGATGTTGGTTTTGGAGCCATTGTTCAGTACTGCAAAGATCTCCAGCGCCTTTCCCTCTCTGGTCTCCTCACAGATCGTGTGTTTGAATATATCGGGACATATGCAAAAAAGCTCGAGATGCTGTCTGTGGCTTTTGCGGGAGATAGCGATTTGGGACTCCACCACGTGCTTTGTGGCTGTGAAAGCCTCCGGAAACTGGAGATTAGGGACTGCCCCTTTGGGGACAAGGCACTTTTGGCCAATGCTGCAAAGCTGGAGACAATGCGATCCCTTTGGATGTCTTCTTGCACTGTGAGTTTCGGAGCATGCAAGCTGTTAGCTAAGAAGATGCCGAGGTTGAATGTTGAAGTTATAGATGAGAGGGGACCTCCAGATTCAAGACCAGAAAGCTGCCCGGTTGATAAACTCTACATATATAGAACCGTTGCAGGGTCAAGGTTTGACATGCCTCCTTTTGTCTGGACAATGGAAGACGATCCCTCATTGCAGCATTCTTGAGAAATCTCCTGCGAATCACACAATATATTCAGCTCATTCGATCTCGAGAGCGAATGCACTAGGTACACGCCCCTTGTGTCCATTGTTCCCACAATACTTTTATGCAGCATGATATAATTGCAGATCTAATTGGACAATGTTGTTTGCCATTCGTTTCACTCTTGGCTGAGCTATCGAGTACCGAGTAATGACTAATAAAGAGATGGAAACACTGATGGTTGTGCATCGATCAAAGGTTTTATTTGTTTCCCAATGGTTACCATTTTATATAACTTATAGAAATTTGGATGTTTAGTATGCATTTGTATTGTTTTTCTGGAGGTAGAAATCATCTAGTGGACTCAAATGGTGTCATTGCTAGCCTTATGGCGTAATAAAAGTTCCGAGTATTCGACTCTCATCATTCGAACTATATTGCTCATTGATACAAGTATTATGGACTAGTTCTGAATTCATACTAAACTAGTTCAACAACCAAGGTAGTTGTCTGTCTGCATTTTTAGAAAAGCAGGGAGGGGTTTGAATCGAAAACTTTCGGAACTTTACGACGCATGCTAATGTTCTATGTTTCCATTATCATGAGTCTATAATAAAGTGTGAAGGCTGCTGGCTGCCTTTTTCTGCTAAAAGATGAACCTCCCATTTTCATAGGGTTCCCATTGTTTTCTTTCAGAAAAACCAGCTTTTACATCAGAATCTTTAAAACTTTTTCACGAGTATGATGAAGATATCAGCTTAATGAAGCAATCCAGCAGTATAGACTTACATTATTAACGCCTAGATAAATTCAAATTTTTTTACTGAGACAGCGGAATCAGTAAAAAAAGGAAAAAGGTGTTGCATGCAGGTGTTCCTTCAGTAATGTGCGGTAACTTTCAGGCAGACAGGTGCATAATAGATCCTAATCTTCTACTCTTTTTAGAGAATCTATAACAATTCATAATTATCACCTTGACACTATTTTTTTAATATTTTTTAAAAAATAATCTGAAAATTATAACTCGGTTTTTCTTTCCAAAAAATTCACGTGTGTACTTTAATAAAAATATTTATGGGTGTTAACTATTTGGATACTAAAATAGTACAAAAATAAGTATGAAGCAAATTAACTTTGATAATAGACTAATAGTTTAGGGACCAAAACCCTAAATTTGCAACCAAAATGTAAACCCTAGTTGTAGTAAGTGGAGAGGATGATGTGTGAATTGTGCACACGTTTTTTTGGTGTAATTAAGTTTGGATGTAATAACTCTCCATCATTACTTCATATTGGTGCTTTCGAAATACTTTTCAATGATTGAAACCAACCATGTGGACACTTTGAATATCTTCACCAAGATTACAAACTTGAAACCAAGGATGGGAGAAGTCTGGAGTAGTTCACATCCAGGTTGAAATCATAATCCTAGAGTCTGGTACATGTCCCTTCGTATATAATTCATACATATTTTTGTAACAGTTCATAAATTTATCACTTTAATTTTATCTTTATTTTCAAGCACTTTCACCTTTTAAGTTTTATTTTTAAATAAATCAGTTTTTCGTTGGATAAAAATTATTACTTAACGAAAATTACATAAGGACTGTAACGATGATATGATATGTCAATATAAGATATTAAAAAAGACGTTAAGATTTTAAAAATTATATTAACTTAAACGTAATCTTACGTTTGATTCACTCCCTTAATGTAAAAGTTAATTATTTTATTTATTTATAACCTTAAATAGTATCCCAAATAAACAAATTAAAGAAAATACACCTAAACCAAGAACTTCGGTATGCATAATAGCGTGTCTAATTTCGGTATGTATTTCAAGGATTGGCCGGGGTTGTAATGCGGCGGGTGTTGTAAGAATTGCAGTGCCTGCACTTGAGACCAAGAATGTGAAACTGGACGGTGCTTGTACTGTTGCAGTCATTGCACAGGATTGGAACCTGAAAGAAAAACACAGTCAGCAACATGCAAAGACTCCATCCAACATGGTTTTCGCTACAAACCTATATCAATGGATCAAAAATTATGTTCGAGAATACAAGAAGAATGATGAAGAAATTACATAAATATGCAGAGAAATTCCTTTCAGAGATTATAAAGAGCAGTAGCAGCTCATTATCATTCGAGTCGATTAAGGGGAAAATAACTGCAGTGCAGTAGAGTTTACTCCAAACATGAGGCCATTAACATGGGAGTGAGTCCTGGTGCCTCAAGTTTTTTGGTTTAATTCACCTTTAAGTCCCTAACAGTTTAAATCTTATGTAAAATAAGTCTCCTACCCCCCGGGTTTTGGCTTAAATACTATTTAGATCTCTAAGCAAATTGTCCTCTACCACTATACTATCTTCGTCCCTGTACATGAAAGCAACTGTGCATCTGAACTGCACTAGAAACCATGACATAGAACCCTTCAAATTATCAGCATCTCATTTATTTGGAAAAGGACAACTGCATATGAAGAGAGTTTCCCTAGTCTTTTCATTTGTTAACATCTGTGAAAAAAGAATACTGCCTGCTATTCGAAATAAGAAAGGTATGTATGGCAATACATATCTGTTCCAACCAAACCTTGAGAAACAGATAGATATATTCATGAGGACTAGAAATAGTACGACTAGATGTTATCTTTGAAATGAGACCAATAACTTGCAAAATTGTGTATATGTATTATTCAAGTTATGCAACAATTGTAACTGTGTGAATGCTGCAGGCAAACTAAAATAGGAAGTATATAATTTACCACCTCAAATTGATACTCCGCAGGCATTTGAGTAGCACCAATCTGTAATTGAAGAAAAAGATCACCGATTAATGAAATACGGAAATGATTGAAACACTAACATAGTTAAACCTAAAAGTAGTATATAATAGTTCTAGAGCAAAATCATTTTATTATGTGCTTTTGCCTAAAGATTAGGCCTTGAAATAAAAAACTAAATCCAACAAACGAACAGATGTTGCTAACACATAAAAAACACTGAGGTCTAGTAGAAATTTAATGTACAATAAAATGATCAAAAGAAGGTTTATACATCCATATCCAGATCTTCCCAAAAAGAAGTCATATCAAGTACTGCCTTGCAGCAGATGGGACATCGATACCTGTAGTATGAACAAAACCAATAGATGTTAATCATTCATAAAAAAGAAAATTAAAATAACTAAGCAATTAGCAAGTAATCTGAATTTACTGATTTTGCATAGCCATCTGAGAAAAGCATTCCATGTGTATCGTATGTCCACAGTTCATAATGCGTATGCTTTTAACCGAGTCAAAAAGATACTGGATGCATAGCAAAAATGTCTTAGAAAAACAAATTCTCAAGAAATTTCGAGTAAACTGAAGAAAGAGTCGAACTCGCTCGAAGCACAAACCTCATAACAGATGGGGCAGAAAGTCTTCATAGAGTTCTCCACACAATAGTGATTGTCACGCAGATCCACCATATAGCAAGAACCTGTGACGACATTAACATCATAAAGGAAAATGCAATATAGTGAGAAAAAAATAACACTATAAAAGTTTAAACAACTCGATAGACAACAAAAATACATGCTTAGAGTTACAGGTCTTCATCATAAATCTAACAGAATGTTTGGATGGCATGGATGGCCAACAGATTCAAGCCTGATTCAGTGATGAACAATAACTCAAAGGTTTAGTTCACTGAACGACTCATTCCACAGTCCTATTCACCTCTTATTACAACTTCTCCTGTAATAGCCATTCCCCACCATACCCAAGGAATGGCCATTCCAACCTTCGAATAGATGCCTATTTTTAATAATAAAATAATACTCTCTACAGAATGTTGTACTTTGGTGATAATATATCGTTATAATTATAAAAAAAATATTTATAATAAATGATTTAAAAAGTTAATTTAACATTTACTTCATTAATCACTCATTTATTAATAATATAATGTATTAAAATAAATACACGGAAATAAAACATTAAACTTTAATCTAGGGGTAAAAATATCATTTTCAGTCTATACTCAATATTATTTCACTTGAAACAGACAGTGTAATACATATTATATCTATTCCATGCAATCCAACCAAAATACTGTTATACTTATTACGCTCCTACTCGATTCCAGTGAACCAAATGTTCCTCAAGTGAATTTGAAGTACATACAAGGTTACCAGAAACGAGTACAGAGATGGTTACCTCATTATGCTTTTTTTCATTGGCCTTTACATGAAACTCCCACATAAATTTAAAACTAAGTAAATTTTAGGTGTCTGAAAGAACCCGGCTTGAAACGCCATAAACCAGCAATGAGTGCAAACTATCTAATGGAGTCAAAAACTCATTGGAAGGATCCAGATGTCTTAAAATGATAAAGGACATGATACTATAGGAGACTCTATAGAATAACAAGCCTTGATAAAAACCCTGAAACACAGCCATCTAAACAACGGATAATTTTTTTTTCTTTGCTTGACTCTAGACAATTACCACATAAACAACACAAACAGTAGTGAGAGGAGGATTCTGAGGCTATATCTGTTGCTACCACTTCAGTTAATTCTACGGCATAAATAGAAGTTATGGAAAAACACTTTTAACTTGTAATTCAGCTATCTTTTTAATGCTTTTCTTTTATTTTCTGCTTTAACAGGAGTAGCATTTTCTGCCCCATAACAAGTTTAATTCAAACCTGCGCACGATTGTATAACAGAAACTGCCTTTAAAACAAAATCAGACAAGAAGAATGGTAATAAAACTGCCTACCACATTTCTCGCAGTGAAAGAACTTGTCACGACCACCGACCCTATAAACCACGCACAAATTAGATTGGAACAGTAATCATCAAGGCATAAGACAGAAACAAGTCACAAAAGCAACCGGTAAGACTTAATAAATTGTACGCAACATGCTAACTAACCTACAAATTCCACAGTCATTACAATGGAACTGTCCCTTTGATGTCTGCAGCAACCATAACATAAACTCAGCACGATTTTAAGTGGAATAAAAATTTAAAAATGCAATGATCTTACATCATCATCATAGAATTTGCATATATTGCAGAAATATTCTCCCATGGTTACCCCACAATGGGAACAAACTTGAGCAACCTGGAACATTAAAAGGACTTCAGAGTTGAGACATTTACAGTTACATCTAGAGAATTAGATACAAGACATACCTCTTGCTGGGTATTGCAAATTGAACAAACAACCTGACACAAATAATTTCCACCACATTATAAAATTAAAAAAAAAAGTTTTTCCCCCTTTAGAAGAGAGAAAAATAAAAGGGTACTGTTTTACTGTTACATATTAAAGGGTGATGGTCAAATAAATCATACTTGCTTGACATCCTGCCTGACAAGGTCGTGATGATCTTTTGGGTTGCTAAGTGAGTTCTAAATTAAACAAACAAACAAATAAATCATTAAACATTAAGCAACCAAAAACAAGAAACAAGAAGATTAATAAGTTTACATAATCAAGACAGGCAATCAAATATATTAGGATAGTACAGAGGTTTCGTTATGGCAATGGCGGCAGGGGAAGATCTTGTTACAGCAAGGAGCAAGGATTTTGCATCGTCTCTTATAATGATCGCATCTAAACAAAAACATAAAAAATTTAACAAACTGAAAACAAAAGAAAAAAGGAAAGAAAAGAAAGAGAGAAAAGAGAAGATACCCGTGCTCGAGTTTCCCGAAATCTTTGCCTATCTGAGGCGCAATTACAGTTGCAGAGTCTGCTGCCATTGGATGCAATCGGAGCTTGAAACAAACAACAAATCGAATTTGTCCCCTTCTTTTTTATCGAAAATTAAGAACAAAATAGAACAGCAGAAAGCTAACCCGTGTCTTGTATAAAAGTTGGGTAATTTAGGGCAAGCAACTTATTAGTTTAAGGGATTATTCTACAAAATATATACATTCGCCCGTTATTAATATAAATTTGATCATTATATTTTTAATTTTAATAATTTTATTATATTACAAAATAAAAATTTAATATAATTGTTAAATAAAAATATATTATTATATATTTAATCTATATTATTCATATTACTATTAATAAATCTCAAAAGATTTATTTATAGAATAATTTTATTCGATTATAAATATATAAAATAATAATATTTTAAAAATAACGAATTTAGTTAAATATAATCAGCTATATTATTGTAACAGAGTATGATTAAATATTTTATAAAGATAGTTTTATCGTCCACTTTTAATATTTTGTATGTGATATTTTATTGATTGGTCAAAAATTCAATAACAGTAAAAGAATTCAAGATTGTGATGTTTGAGTAGTAAAATAAAAGTACCCTCAGTGGCGTAATAAAAGTAAAAATTTGAGGATTTATTTATTTTAAAATAGAAAATTTAATTAAAAAAATAAAAACAAAAGTTGTAAATTTTGAGAAATATTTAAGATTTATTTTAAAAATTTTGAGATTCAAATTAAAACCTTTATTAGTTCTTTCAACGAATCGTCCTTATTGTCAACAATTTAAATTATAGTTGTAGATATATTTTCGGTTGTATTATATTTATTATAATTGTAGACAAAATAAATATTATTGTAAATATTATAATTATATTTTTTAAAAATATAAATTATTTATAATATATTATTTGCATATCCTGTAACTTATTATTGTATTTCTGCGTCTCAGTGTGGTGAAGGAGATAATCTATGAAACTGTGTAGAATTTTGATATCTTCAACCGTTGAGAGATGATAATCAGTATATAATAGTATAATAAAAAAGACATAAATTTATATAAAAATATTTCAAGGGAAGATCACACAGGAGAGATCAACATAGAAACAAAGCTACACAATACATACAGCTCACTACAGTAACTAATGATTGTTGAGCCAAGTTATTTCTTGCAAGGGGATAATTGGGAGGAACAGTTTGATTGGTAGTCTAGTTTAATACATCTGATACGGCTTCACCAGAGGGATCAATCCTCCACTTAAGTGGAGGGACATGACTTCATTGGTGGATCCCATTAGACTTCCACCGATGAACACCGCCGGAACCGGTGCGTTGCATCCTAGCTTCATGAGGGCTCTCTCTATTTCCCGGCATTCGGGGTCTTGGTCGATCTCGTGAACGGTTGGGGTCACTCCTAGCTCTTGGAACAGAATCTTGACTGCATAACATAGGCAACATGAGCTCTTGCTGAACAACACCACTCCTCTCTCCGAGGCCAATTTCATCACCTTGTCCATGCCGAATCCTGAAGTAACGTCTCTTGCGGCAAAGACAGTCGCCCCGGAGGAAGTCCCGGTGTTCTGTTGGTGGAGAGAGGGGAGAGTCCAAAGCTTTGTTAGACCTGAAAGTTAAGCTCCCATTGTAAGAGTATTTATAGGCAACATTTGAAACAGAACATTCAAAAGAAACTCTAATTTTACTAGATGCTTAGAACAAGTTGGCAAAGAAATTCTCTGCTAAATGCTTACTCTAACAAATCATATCAAAAAGTGATTAAACTACATGTTTAGCCTCTAACCGTGTATTTCACATGCTAATTCATCTCAAGATGTAACAAAAGCAGAACATATTCTGAGGCTAGCTAGTCAATTTAGACCGGATTCTCGCAATCGCCTCTTTCGAATCTTATTTGCAGAAAAGATTGAGAACGTGATGGCTTTTGGTGGAGGCAACACCTTTGTATTGTGTCCACCAACTTGTATGATTCTTCTTCCCACATGTGAGGACACATTATAGGCTCACTTCACTTCATCTATAGGTGGCTGCTGCTCTTTCGTCAGCTTTGAATGATGAACGATTTCACGTGCATCGACAACTACTCTTCCTTCGCCACGGTGGGACAGGACAAGATTCTCCATTTTCTAGCTATAAAGAAAGTAGAGATTGCAGAAGAGCATCCATGAGGTAGTTACAGTAAAGGTACACATCTGTAAAATCAAGAGTAACGTAAAAAATGATCCTTTTTTTATGCATACGTATTATACATGACTACATAACTGTTTGTGCATATGGATGTTTCATGTCCCATTACCATTTGACCTACCTATGGGCTAAGACCATATCCTGCAGGTGTCCCCACAGATTCCTAGAGGATTTATCACTCTTAGATGTGCCTCCCCAAGTTGAGAACAGAATCTCCCATATCCATAAAGGAGAAAAAGGCAGTATTGTTCTTCCTAAAAGATCCGAATTCGAACAATTTATCTTCATGTGTGTACGTTTTCGAAGGACTAAGAATAAAAAACATATACTACCGTATAATGTTACCAGAACTATAAAAAAAAGTATTAGTACCACTGAACATGGAACTTCCATGCATAATAAAGAGCTAAGTTCAAGGCTTTTAAGATCAATTAACACCAAGAGACAAGGCCACCGAAAATCTACAACGTCCAAAAAGAATTAAAATAAAGAAGCAATGTCTGAGCCCGGGTTCGAACTGGGGACCTCTAGTGTGTGAGACTAGCGTGATAACCAACTACACCACCCAGACAACTTGATCAAGTTGGTAATAAAAGTTATATGATTTATTATTCATAAAAAAGCATAAAATAAAAGAACATGATAACCCTCCTCACGATAGTAACACGACCATTTTATGTTTATATCGAATTAAGATATTTCAAAATTTATAATATTATAAATATTTCGAAAATAAGTGTATCATAAAGATATAATAAACAAAGTATTTTAGTTTTTATATTAATATTATCCGTACATATGTAAAAATTTTATTGATTTTACCCAAAATCAATATCACTTGTGGTTATGGTGGTTTTCGGATATTTTGCTGATTAAGCTCATTAACTAAGTTTCTTAAACTGACCAAAAAGGATTGAGTGTTGAGCAAAAGTGAGTACATGCATATTCTTAACCCTGTCAGTACGGTCGTCAGTTAGGCCATTTTGCAGAACATCCTTGTACAATGTTTTTGGGGCTGGACATGGTCTTACTAAATCTCAGACAAGCTTGAATTTGTAATTTGTACATGTAATATCCTCAAGGCAGTGATCTCACTCAACAAAGCAACCTCAGAATCCAACACTCTTATCTCTGTCATTATAACGCATTTCACACTACACATAATTACCATACACTATCAGCTATGCACACCTCCATTTGTCATGATACCGAGCGGCACCTTCTCCTTTGAAAAACGAATCGAGATTCTGAACTTTCTTTACCTCCTAAGGGCTTAAGATTGTTCATCCCGAATAAGGATTGGAGTTTTCTTAATTTCTTGGTGAATGATTTGAACATCTTGTTAGCAGGATGGGACCTGACCAACTCTTGTCTCATGGACACATGATCTTTCTCTAGGTTGGTTAGCCTCATTCTCATCCGTGTAACTTCGAGTTTCAGCTCTCGGTTCTCTCTTCTTACTGATGCGTAGTTGTCTCTGGGTGAGATGGCTCCACTACCTGCACCGCTGCAAGATCGTTGAGGGAACTGACTGTTGATTGCACCGAAAAAGAACTGATTGTGGCCTCCGCTCATCGCGTTACGAAGCCTGATTTGCTCGAAATATAACACCTGGACAACCATTTGTACCGGTAACCTTTCGTTTTGGGCCGCATGGCTACAGGCTTCTTGAGATAGTTTTTGGCAGTCTATCGTTTTGCACAGTCTGTAACGGTCAGAATCCTTTATGTTCGGGTGAACCTGTAGAAGGAATGAGAAGTTCAGAATATGATTCTAAGAGCCTGGAAGTGAAATCATAAAATACCTAAAGGTACATAGCTATGCAACTACTTTGTGCTTCGTGTGAGATCCTTACTTTGAGGAAGATATCAACAGCTGTATATAATCCGTCGCTAACGATGCGAGCATGGTCCGGTAGTAGTTCTGCTACTGCTATGAATTTTGATGGCAACAAGTTTGTATCTAATGCAACTTCAGCAAGGTATGAGTCCAGTAACTTGGAAACTTTAAGGATTGAACTTTGTTTGGGAGATCCCGGGCCATCCAAATCGTATGCCATTTCACTTTCATCTCTCAAAGGATCATCCTCATCACCCAAGTTCAAAAAGATGGAGAAAATCCTCAGGACTGTCTCTGTATCATACTTGGCTGCGTGATCGTTTCCATGTGAATTGACTGGTATTAGTATATCTTCAAGAATCACCTGGTCTAATTGCATACCGGTCCGTCTCTCTAAATCCGATCTGCAAGAAGTGGATACTGATGAGGCTATTGCAGTTTTCAATAAACTCGAGAGATATGCCACAGGAACCGGACTCTTCCTCGATTGAGTAGGCAGTAAGCTAACTATGGCTTCCACGATCATCCTTTGTTTCTTTTGCAACTCTAATTCCAGCAGGCTTCCTTTTACCAAGTGATGGTCCCTGACAACCAGACTTTGAAGAGAATTATGAGTGTAATTTATCAAAATTTTGCAAATCATATCCTGTCTTAGACCTTTTGACTTTATGGCCAATAAAACCCGTTGGAAGAATTCGAGATTAAGAACAGCCAGAGACTTTCCCCACCAGTCTGATGGCGTTTCCGGTTCAATGTTCGGCATAGTTTTCGATAGAAAGTTGTGATCAAGTTTCAGTAAGCCAGAAGTGAGCTGCTCTTTACATGCATTATTCGCGATTGCGATGATAAGCCGGTTAACCAGACCGATCTCTTCCGATATAGGCAAGAGGCTTTCACATCGGTGAAGAACCGCTATGGTGCTCGATATGTTCGGGAGTACAATGTCCTTTAAATAAGCTTCTGTTTTAGCTTCAAGGTTCTTCTCAGCAAACTCTTCTCCCATTTCCAAGTAATGTGATACACATCTTAACACTGCAATGTTGGATAATGTAATCTCAACATTTATCCCATAGCAGAACTTTGCCACTAGCTCAAATGCCTCAGGTCCACCAGGAACAGAAGAGAGATTTATGCGTGTAATCTTCGCATCCTTCGCATCGACCAACAGCTTCCTGATTCTTCCGCTCCGAGAAACTAGAGGAAACTGAAAGAACAAAGGGTGTTCATAATTCTGTTTTGTATATTGCAGAAACAGCTTCAAGTACAGATAGTTAAGCATCGTTTAATTTCGAACAGTCTCAAAACCGGTTCCTGGCATTTCTGCCGTTCGACGGTTCAAGGGAAGCATAAATTTGATACACATATGTTACCTTGTGAAGTGCAAAGCTTGATGCTCCAATCTCAATCTTAAGATCACTGGAAACATCAGAAATAGGCCTGCAAAAGATAGATAACCAAATTAAATAATATTGCTGCATAAACACTAAAAAAGGAAGAAAAATAACTTAGAGGAATCCAATTTTACATGTTTGCTATTGCCATTAATTTAGATATCATATTGCTAGTTTTCCCATACACCTACATTCCAATGCTTGAAACCATAAATAACCCTCCACCAGTTCAGTCAACTGTTAAGCTTCATGTTACGTTTTCATTGAGAACATGTTTAAGATATGGACAAAGTTTGTCTTGATTCCCTGATTCGACAATGGAGGGCCCATGTTGGAAAACTGACAACTCAATAATTTATAACATGAGTGGTTTTTTCTCAAACAGCTAGAGTAAAACAATAAAATCTTAACCAGAGACACTGCTGAAAAGTTAGTGTATTCTTGAATTGCTATTTCTATGTCTGTGTGCATTAATCAGTTGGAAACAAGAAGGTTTGTCAGGCTCAAAATTAACTGTTTTGTACAACATTCTGGTACATGTTTCTGTTATTTTTGATTGAAATGGAAAGACATATAAGCTCGAGATCGCAGCTCTAAAAGGGGTTAATCCGTCGCATTCGACACCGACTGTTTCGATGGCTTATCAGCAAGTGGTGCTGTCTTTTAGAGGGGCCTTAGATGAGGCTGATAACTGATTGGAAAACCTCTATGAAATGGGTGGGGGAATCTATCAAACATGGCCTGATCATGTTCGAAATTTTAACAGAAACCAAACAAAGAATGCATAAATTATGATCAACCTAGGAAATAGTACACGACAGCAATAAATGTGTTGTTGGTTTTGTAACAATGAAGGTTACATCTCAAAACTGATCCAAAAATAGACTATGCTATGCATGAGTGAAAGTAACAAAACTACCCTGCAACAAAGCTAGATTTTCCATGGAAACAAACAGAAAAAAGAAGAATGTTATGTCATACCATTCAGTGGCATGCCTTATGCTCGAACTCGGACGAAAAGATCTCTTCCCAGATATACTTGTTTTCAGTTCAGCAACAGCAACAACACCCATATTCTCAAAAACACGGTAAAATTCAGATTCCAGTCCCAGTGCTGCCTTTGAAAGATCAAATATATGTTCTTTTTTTCAGTTGAATAGTTTCATTGTTTTTTTCTGCAGCAGACATCTTTGTTTCTTGTCTTAATGATTTTTCTACTGTGAAAGGGATAAAGGTGGAGTGAGATAAAAGTAACATGAACTCATGCATGATTAAAGGGTATAGTGAGGTTTTGCTATATACTTCTGCATGATGAGAGTACATAATCGGGCAAGTCTGGTTGTTAACAGTCCAACCCTGATTCAAAATTTTAAAAACTCTAATATGATTATGTTCCATCCGAAATTTAACATCTGATTACGAGATTTTAATAAAAATTCGATCAAAATACGATTAATTCAAGAGAACTATATGTCCAATATTATTATCACGTTAAGTCTAGATAAACTCGAATAATTTTATCATCCTTAGTAAAGAAATCTAGCCATATAAAAATTAACCTGATGAATTGGATTAAAGTTTTATAATTAGTTTTGATAAAATACAAGTGTTATAATTCGTACCACTTTCTTCTCCTTCCACTCCATCGTACTTTACTCAAAAACTTGCTTTAAACTTTGCAGAGAATATACGTGTGTGTATATTTTCAGATCCTATATAACTAGATTCCCAGGCCTTCAATAATGGACATTTCTCTGCCACAATCACTAGATAACTGGTTTTTCCTGAATTTCTCCGAAATCTGAAGCAAATCACTATATAATAGGGTCGTAAACGAATCGAACATTCAGTGAATTATTCGTGAATTATTCGACGAAAAATTTATTTATTTATGTTTATTTATTAAACGAATAAACGTGAATAAGATTTTTTATTCGTTTAATTAACTAAACAAACACGAACAAAAAATCATTCGTAAATATTTGGTAATTCATTCGTTTAAATATATTCATATATATGTTCATATACGTTTATTATTTTTCATAATAAAATTATTATATTTAAAAAATTATTCATATATAAACTATCTGATCACTCAAATTATATACAAAAATTTATTGGGTATTTTTGAAAAAAATACTAATTTATAGATTATTTTAATGTTATTAAAAAACATTACAATGAATTAAAATAATTTTTCCTTTTTAATTATTTCTTAAAACAAATGATTATACCAGCACCTGCAACTAATTAATCATGAGACTTGCCTCAAAAAGAGTAGCATGGTGTATGAAATATGGGTGTAAGCACTCAAAGTTTTTGGCTTTCCTTTACAGAAACATTTTTTTTCTTTCGAAAATCAAGGGTCCCACATAACTGAAAATTAAATCGATGAAACGGTGAAAAATAACTAACCGGGAAATGTTATTATGAAGGATGAGTTTACGACGGACGTTGAATATCGTTGAATATTATTAACGTTGAATACCGTTAAATGTTATTAAATTAATTAATAAAGATTAAAAATTTTAGAGACTTAATACACAATTATTAATTGTATGTTGAATCTATCACTCTTTATTAATTACATATTGAATCCTTGAGATTTTTAAATTTTATTAATTAATTTAATGATGTTCAGCAATGTTCAATATTAATGGTGTTCAACAATATTCGACGTCCGATGTAAAATTTTTCCATTTTGAAACTATAAAGAACTAAATCTATCTATTATTACAGAATATTTTTAAAATTAAAATTAAATTAAATTTTGAAGAGAAGGAAAGAATTGAACCTTAAATCTTAGGATGAGTCTACAACGGGCATCAAACACCGCTTAACATGGTTAATATTGTACACCACTGAACATTATTAAATTAATTTATAAAAAAATTAAAATCTAAAGAACTAATCATACAATTATTAAGTATATGTTGTGTTTATCACTCTTTTATTAATTACATACTGAGTCTTTGAGATTTAAATTTTTTATTAATTAATTTAATAATGTTTAACAATGTTCAATATTAGTGGTGTTTAGCAGTATTTAATGCCGGTTATAAAATTTTCCTAAATGTAATTCGATGGGCACTTTAGAAAATGGGAACTTCTTTTTCTACTTTTTAACTGCAGGTGAGGAAGAAAGGAACTTTGGAATGATTACTGCAAGTGATGGCGGTGATTAGGGATGTGAAAAAAAATTATCTGAAAAATTAAATATTCGATTATCTTTTATTTTATAAAATAAAAATATTAAAATTATAATAAAAATTTATAATTATTATTATAAATTAAATAAGATATTTTTAAAAATTAATAATTTAAATATTTTTATAGTAAAGTCCATTTAAAATGCTCTAAAATTCTAAAGAAAAATTAAAAATTTCAAACTCTAATTTAAAATTTAACCATTTATTTTTAACACTTTCATCACTATTAAAAAAATCTCGTTGAAACGAGTTCGTCGATATTAACGATACCATCATTAAAATTACCGTTAAAAGAGGTGTAAGAAAAATTTAATTATATGGATGAACCTTAAACCCTAAATAAAATTTAATTATATAAATAAATAAATAGTAACAAAAACACTGAGAAACCCAAATCCGGCTTAAAGAGCGAGTATCGAACTTTTAGCTTCAAAGCTCGGCCCAGAAATATTGCTGACGTTGGAAACGGCTTAAAAAAATTGGTGAGCAAAACTTGACTCGACTCGAAAAAATTGAATAACTCGACTCAATTCGAGGCAAAAATATTCGATTTATTTTGACTCGACTCAAAATTTTATAGACTCGATTCGACTCAAAGAAATTTCAAATAAAGTTCGAGTTGTAAAATGAAAATTCGAATAACTCAAATAACTCAAAGTTTTTAATAATTAAATGATTAATTTTTAAGTTTGAGACGAGTTTCTTAATTTTTATGATATATATACATTGATATATAAAAATATAAAAAAAAATATCGCTACATATGAAAAAATATATATATATCTTATATGATTAGAGAAAATCGTTTAAATTTAAATCAAATCATACTATAACATTATAAATAATTACAAATAAATATTTATATGAACTCGAAAACTCGACTCGACTCGAACCAAAAAAATTTCAAATAAAGTTTGAGTTGTAAAATATGACTCGTAAACTCGAATAACTCGAAATTTTTTTACTTGAACTGACTTGATTCGATCGAATACTCACCCCTACCTGGACCGATAACGGTCCTATTGACGAAGAAGCTCAAAGCGGTTTTCATCGATTTGAGTGCGTTATTCAAAGCATCTCTTTCAATTGGAACCAGACCAGATATCTGCCTCAACTTCCCCATTTCTCAATATATAATAACTAATTTCCATAATTGAATCGAGTGCCGAGTTTTCAGTATGGTGGGGAGAAGGAAGCCGCTTGTGCTCTCTTCCACCAAATTTCTCGTCAACTCGGTACTGAATTCTGTGCGACTCAATGAAGCCGGTCCAACTAATCTTTCCGGTGATAGTTTGCGTTTGAAGGCGGGGATTCTAAGGGTTTCGAATGACAGATTTGATGCTTCGGATCCCAAATTAGCTTCTCTTGACGATTCTGCTTTGATAGGGCTCTCTACTTCTACATTGAAGAGACTATCCGTAACTTCTGGCTCGTTGGTGAGTTTAAGTTGTTGTTTTTAGCTTAACTGAAGTATCAGCCTTTGTTGCTTTGGCTTACTAGAATTACTTATCTTGCTGAGTTTGTTTTCTAGGAAAACTTGTAAAGGGAAAGAAATGAAATTTGAACCCTTTTATTTTATTTTGCGTTGGGATTTCTCATGTCTCAAAGTCAAGTTATGAATCTTCAAAATGACTGTTAGTAGAAATAGGAGTTCATGTACAGTAATTGCAATGTAATAATGATGATGAATTGATGATAGTCATTGCAAAGAAGAAGCATTGTTCTTTATAATGTTCTAATGACTGACCTCAGCTCTTCTATCCCCCCTCCCTTTCGTGTCTTTTAGGTACTTGTTAGAAACTTGGACGCAAAGATACAAAGAATTACTCAGATTGTTGTTTTAGATCCTCCAAATTCCCATGTGGATATGTCTCTAATAAAAGAATCATCTTCTGATATCCCGCATACAATGCTTGTCTTTCCATCATACAATTATCCTCCCAGTGGTTCTGTAGCATTGGACCAAGATGTTGCCTATGTGTCTCCTCTGTTAGCTTTTAACCTTACACATATCATGCTTTAGATCTCTTGTCTATAAAGGAAAAGAGACTTTATCATCCCTCTTTGAATGTAATGTGGATGATAAGGCTTGCGGGGGAGATATTAATGCTTCAGCTATCAGTTTATGGTTGGAACCTTTGGGTCGACTGCCCAAATATGCATCACACTTGAGGGTTTCCTTTGTTAAGATACCGGAATGCAGTTCTCTGGAATCTTTGAGAGGAATTCTTCTATTGAAGCGAAATATCGACAGGAAATGATTGATTCAGCATTGCACAAGTATTTAAAGTGGATAGATATATAATTAGGGGAGATGTTTTCAACATTTTCTTAAATTGGAATTGCAATTCTGCCATTTGCATTCCTTGCTTCTCAAGGTTGCAAAATCAGAAGGATAATATCATCTATTTCAAGGTAACAGTTTGTGTATATATTAGTTACTTCCAGTGGCACAATATTTGTAGGTAGTGTGTAGGTGTTGAGTTCAGATTCATTTTCCACGGATCAAGCTGATTCCCTTGTTGTAGAATATGAAGATTTTGTAAAGGTACGACTCGGTTCTTAGCAAGAGATCTTTGGGGTAAAAACGTGTACAAGAATTTGGATTCCATTACAGTTTGTGTGTGGTTATATCATATGGACGCTTTTTTTTCCGGCTAAGCATCTAAAATCCGAATTACCGACCAATGTCTTGGATATGCAGGTGTTGGGAGAGCTTTCACCATCCCTTTCCATGGCAGAGCTTAAAAAGTACGAAATGCTTCGAGATCAGTTTGAAGGGTCTTCATGTTGACTGTCAGGTGAGTTGTCAAATTACATGATTCTGTGGATGAAGCTGTAAAATTTGGTGACTCTATCGATATTCACAGTCTAATAAATATACAAATATTTAATTTTAAATTATTTTTATATTTAAAATATTATATTCCATAATGTTATACGGAGATTTTGGAGATTTTGCAATATTATCTTGATTTTTTTCAAAAAAAAAATGGTACCCTTGAAATTATTTTTTAATAATATTATGATTTACTGTAAAAATAAAAAAACTAGGAAAAACAATCCGTCTTTGAACAATATTTTAACTTCTATTATTAAAATATTAAGCATTATTCAAAGCAATCTCTCTTCAAACTGTGATATTTTTATAATATATATATATATAAAATAAAATAACCCTTCTTTGAACACTCCTCTATGCGTTATATATATATATATATATATATATTTAAAATAAAATACTATATTTTAAAAATAAAATACTATTTAAAGATGTGTGAAAAGCAAACCTTCTTTAAACAATGTTCAATATTTTAATAATATCAGATAAAACATTGTTTAAAGATAATTTTTTTTTCGTTTTTTGATTTGTACAATAAATCACAATATTAATAAAAATAATTTTAAATATATCATATTTTTATAAATAAAAAATTCCTTTACCATATTAATATAAAACGCCGTCGTATACAAATTACTATAAATATTGGACACAAATAAGAAAAAAGATTGATAAAGATACAAAACTCTTGTGTACCCAGAATCAGTGAACCGGTCATGAACAAGGTCAAAACGGACATTTCCTTATTAGTTAAACCCAAGTGTTTTTAAGAACACGTCTTCACTCTTCGGCCAGCAGCCAGCCATTAATTTTGGTCAGAAAATGAGATAAATAAACAGAAAGGAAATTATCCACAAAAATAAGATTTTTTTATTGTTCTTCTTTTACATGCTGGATTTTTCTACCTGACACGTCACACGTATGCGGCTCAAGAGTTATCAAAATCCACGCGCTCCTGAAAATTTGCGTGAAGTCAAACTTTGTTTTCTCTTGTCAACCAAAAATTATATAAGGGTCAGTCACATCACGTGTCTATTAAATCAATAATTAAAAATTATCTACTTTAGTAATTTTATCATGTCATATTTTTTGGTTTAAAGATCAAATAAGCCCTTAAATTTTTGTAAAAAGATTAATCTAGTCCTTAAATTTTTTTTACACTCAATTAAGCCATCAAACTCAAAAAAATCAATTGAGAACTTAAACTTTTTTAACACCCAATTAAACCTTTAAATTCAAGAAAAAAAATTAATTTGACCCTTTTACCAACTTTAACCGTTAACTTTAATTTTTTTTTAAAAAAAAATTAACACGTGTTGCAATAAAATAACACTACTTTTTCGTTTCTACAAATTTTTAAAATTATATAAAAATTACGAAAAAATTTAAAATATATAAAAATTAATTTTGAAATTTAATTTAAAATGATAAATAATATTTTTTTAAAAATTAAAAAATATTAAATATTACTTTATAATTATAAAAAAATATTTGTATATTTTAAAATAATTTAAATTTTTTTCAAGATTTTTTTTCAAGTTTTTAAACTTTTTTATATATTTTTTAAATTTTAAAATTTCTTAAAAACGATAAGTGGTATTATCTTGTTGCGACAAGTGTTAGAAAAATTAAAAAAAAACGTTAAAGTTAACGCCGTAGTTGATCAAAGGGCCGAATTGATTTTTTTTTTTGAGTTTGAGGGTTTAATTGGATATAAAAAAATTTAAGGGCTTAATTGATTTTTTATAACAATTTAAGGGCTAAATTAATTTTTTTAGTGAGTCTGAGGGTTTTATTTGGTACAAAAAAGTTTAAGGGTTTAATTGATTTTTTTTACAAAAGTTTAAGGGCTTATTGAACCCTTAAGCCTATTTTTTTCCTCAACTGAATCTTTATTTAAAAAATTAAAAATTATTGAGGTAGGTAGTTTTTAGTGGTTGATCCATAGATAACGTGATAGGATTAACCTATGATATAATTTATCCTCGTCAACATTTTTCGTATCCGATTTAAATAGTGATTAATTTTATTATTATATAATGAATATTTTTTTATTTTAATTATTTAAATTTTAGAATTTTCATTGAGATCACCAAAATTTCCCCATAAAGTTATAGAAATAATGAAATTCTAATAAAATATTTAATGTTATTATATTTTCAATGATTCAAACGTAAAAATTCTGATTATACTAAAACAACTAAATCGTAAATAAAAAAAAGTTTTTTATTATATTTTTTATGATCTTAATTAATAAAAGAAAAAATATAAATTTTTCATAAAAGAGACTAAAATATATATATATATATATTTTCTAGATTAGAGGATCAAAATCTAATATTTTTTAAAATAAATTATATTTTTTATTTTATATAATATATGAAAAAAAATTTAACGTAGACCGAACCCAAAAATCCACTATGTTCGGCCCCTGTTAATTAATAAAAATAATTTATTATTATTTTATCAATGATTGATAAAAGATATATAGAAATATTAAATAAAATTTAGTAGTTGGATAATAAATATTAAATAATATGGAGAGAAAAATTTACTACACTTTATGGTGGTTTCTTGTTAGCTGACGTGGATTTAAACAAAAAGAAAAAGAAAACGTGGCAAACACAATAAATAAACGGTAATGAAAATAACGCGGCTGCTCTGTACACCAAAACCAGAAGAGAGTCTCTCTCATTCTCTTTCTTTGCATCTGCAAATTAATTCTAGTTAAAGAGATCGCACCTAGAAAAGGAAAACCCAGAAAAAACCATCTAATAACAGTAAAATTTGAAGACATCCAAATTAACTTCTTTTTAAGTCTCTTTGTTTGATTTTCGAAATTAAACTGTTATGAAAATTTTGTTTACGTGTTTGGTTTCGTTATCAAGATTCTGGTGTTGATTGAAATTAGGGCAGAAGCTCCATTATTTTGGTGGGTTTTAGGTGGCTGAGATAGTAAAAAGATTACGTTTGAAAGCTTGATAATTTGGGTGAGATTTACTTTATTTTTGTTTTAATTTTATTTTTTTTCTTGGATGATTTCGTTAGGGGGTGACGAATGACGATGGGAGGAGCGGGCTAGGGTTAGAGTTTGGTGGAAGAGAAATGGAAGAAGTTGATTTTGAAGAAGGAGAGGCGTTCTCTTTTAATAACAACAACGACGACTGCGATTCCATTACAGATCCCGAAAATGATCTATCTTCTCTCTCTTACATAGTAAGAAAATACGGCTCTTCCTTTTTTTCTTTTCTTTGGCTTTCTTTATTGTTTTCAATTAATGTTTTGATTGTATATTGTGTTCACTTGTTTATATTTTTTGGGTTGGGTTTAGATCCGAAGTTATGATTTTAATGCCTTTACTCTTTACAAATGAGTGGATATTTTGTTTTTTATTCTAATTTTATTGGCTAGTTTAGTTCAAGATGGAGATATCTTGAGAATTTAGTTTTCGGGAGGTTTAATTAAGTGAATTGTTTTCCGTGCTGTGTTACTGTCTAGTGATGGAGCCTAGTAGTGTATGGATGTATTAATTGTTTTAGGAGGGTTAAAAAACATTAAGTTGTCTGATATTTGTTGGATTTTTGGTTACTCGAGAAGGCATTATTCATGAATTTTGTTTCCATGTAAGGTTGGTTATGTTTAATTATGGTAACCTTGACTGTAAGTCTGGGATTTCATAGGTATAAGGAGAATAAGATTCTAGCACATTTGTTAGCTTAAAGTTGCTGTGTGTTATTGCTACTTCTAGAAGATTAACTGCTAATTGTTCATGGAGAACTATATGTATGCAGATCTTTCTCAGATGTCTTATTACTCGTCTGTTGCTTGTTCCTAGTGTTTTTTCATGTGTTTTATGATCTCTTAGTGATAGTTAACTTTTGTAATGTTTCTGAAAGGATGAGAAAATTCAAAATGTTCTTGGACATTTCCAAAAAGATTTTGAAGGTGGAGTTTCAGCAGAGAATCTGGGTTAGTAAAAAACACAAAAAGATATCATGGTTCTTATGAGGTCAAGAGTTACCATTGCGTTCTTATTTTCAATTGATGTTTTATGGATTCTTGCCACGGTCACAGGGGCAAAGTTTGGTGGCTATGGGTCATTCTTACCTACTTATACACGTTCTCCTGGTTGGCCTCCTCCGAAAGGTCAACCAAAAGTTCAGAGCTGCAGATCCCCCCAAAATATGACATCGGAGGTTGTGTTTTGTCTCTTTTCCCCCCCATCAGAAATATAATTTTTTCCTATAAAGAAGGAATATTTCTCAGGATCCTGGTTTATTTGAGAAGTCCAAGTTAATCTGGGCGCTTACATTCTTTTGTTATATAGGGTGGCCATCAAAACTCAGCATGTTCGGCAAGTGGTTCTCAGTCACTGAGGCATGGACCTTCTCCTACAAAATTTGGGACCCTTCCTAAGAGATCGAATGTGAATGATTCGATTAAAGAAGAGGTCAGCATAATATCTTCTCATGTTGATGATCTTGACTCTAGGTGTGAATTTGCAAACAAGAAAGATGTCAATCTGCCGGTGCCAGACCAGAAAATATTGAAGGTGCGAATCAAGATGGGTTCAGGTAATTTGTTGATGCAAAAGAATGCTGCAATCTACAGTGGTCTTGGCCTTGATGTCTCACCATCTTCCTCCTTAGATCAGAGCCCCTCAGAAAGTGAAGGGAGGTATCGGGAGTCTCTAGAGCCATTATCTGAATCTCCAACAAGCATTCTTCAGGTAAATCCTCCCTTATTTTTGTAATTTATATAAAGAAAGTTTCTTTTCTTGTGTCTTCTTACATCTAATCCACTAAAAGTCCTGAACTGATTGGAATTTTCCCCCTGGATTTTTGAGCAGCGTATGACTTCCTTTCCAGTAACAGAGGAAGCGCTAGTATCTCCTCTTCCTGATCATCTACTTAACTTTATTGTAAAGGAAAAGATTTTGAAAGAACATAGATCTAATTCTGAGAAGTGTGCCAAGAAAGCAAAGTCAGTGGAGAAAAAGGATTTTCCAGGAGAAAGGAAGAGTGGCAGGCAAATAAGGAATTACAATGATATTACGCCAAAGAGGGAAGCAGATAGAGATAAACTGGCTTGTGAGGAGCTTGTTGCAAAAACATCAAAGCTTCCTCTTTTATCTAATTCATATTCTGCTGCTGACAAGGTAAAAAGTAAGGGCATAGTTAGAAATGAAGATGTTCATGATGTAGCTATGGAGGAGTCAGTGAAACCATCACATACCCAAGAGAGTGGCTGCGAGAATCCAAGGGCCAGTTCTGCTGAAATGGTTTTGGAGGAACAACGGATAAGTGCACTGGATTGTGTTTCAGGCTGTACTAGAAAAGATGGGTATAACAAAGTGGAAAAAACTTGTGATTCTGTCAAAGCTGATTCTAATACTCTAAAAGGTAGCAAAACTCTGAATTATGAGTTGGTGGTTGATCCTCCTGAGCAGAAGGTCAGCAAGAGAGCTATATCAGATGAGCAAGACAATATGAAGTTGCCTTCTGCTGAGGAGTGTATGTCTTCTGGTGGAAAGAGAAAATCCAAAGACTATCACCATCATAGCAGTCTAGCTTCAGGGGTGCCCAGAGGAAGCTCAAGGGTTTGTTCTTCTTCAATGCTGAAAAATAAGCAATCTGCTCATGCTATCCGTTATGAAAACAAAAGGGAACCAGGAGGTCAAAAACTAGAAATGCCATCTCGAAAGGCTGAAGATAGGTATAGAGATCTTTTCGGAGATATTGGAGAATCAGAACCGGAAGAGTGCCAACCAAGTTCAACGGAAATCTGTTCTGATGATTGTCTGGAGGAAGCTGATAATACTGGAAAAAGTACATCATCCATTAACAGTGCACATAGTGATAGACTAAGTGGCAAGAAAATTGAGGATTTATTGGCAACTGAATCACACCCAAGAGCAACAGTGGATGGTTCTTCCTGCTCTACCAATGTGAATGTTGCTGGAACTTCCCATGCTACTGCAGCTCCTGTATTGATAAAGGAAAATTGGGTTTGTTGTGATAAGTGTCAGAAGTGGCGTCTTCTTCCAATAAGCATAAATCCCTCCGACTTACCCGAGAAGTGGCTCTGCAGCATGCTTAACTGGCTGTAAGTTCTTTATCGTCACCTCTTCAAATTTTCTGTGAGCATACTTAATGGCTCAGGTAAGCAAGTTTCTTCAGCTATTCCTAAGCATCACACAATCTGAATAGCAAAAGTACTGAAAATTAACAGTCATAATCTGTCCTTTAAAAGAAAGAGCACATTGTTATTTATGTATGCTACTACCCTACAACCAACCCTAGTCCTGGAAGAAGTAGCACTTCAAAGAAAATACTTAAAACTCGTGATAAAATAAAACTACAATAAGATACTGTAATACTATGTAAAACCCTTGATAAAATCTTAAATAGCTAATCCCTGAATTTGCTTGTCTGTATTCTGCATCACCCCAGCGATGATCGCTAAACTTTGTGGAGAGGTTGTGGAAAGATATCTCTTCTCGCACCTTCAAATCTCTAATATTATTTGTCTTGTAAATGTTTAGGCCTGGAATGAATCACTGCAGTATTGATGAGGAGAAAACTACAAAAGCTGTTTTTGCATTGTATCAAGT
Organism: Abelmoschus esculentus; assembly: GCA_035048815.1. Lineage (NCBI taxonomy): Eukaryota > Viridiplantae > Streptophyta > Magnoliopsida > Malvales > Malvaceae > Abelmoschus > Abelmoschus esculentus. The sequence continues at coordinate 8,819,231 of JAUCBN010000007.1, read as the reverse complement.
TCCAGCTGTAGAAAATCAAAGTAATCCTGGAAATGTTATGTCTAGATTACCCTCAGCTGATGCCGTGAAACCTTACCAAAATCAACAAACTTTTGGTTCACGCGCTATGCCCCCTGCTGGAAGGAAGAAACACGGTTTAAAAGAAATATCTTATGCAGTGGATAATGATGAGCCAACTCCTATGAAGAATAACACGCAGTCATCAGTTAGATCCAGAAGTCTCTCTGATAGGACTCAGTCTCCTGTGGTATGTGAACCTGGATTACATCATATAAGCAAACGTGATTTGCCTGTCAAGAAAAAGAAAAATAAGCATAAATTGTTGGAACACAGTTATGATGAAGGTATTCTTTTTAAACCGTTACATATTGTTCTTGTAAAATCTTTTATTTTATAATGATGTAATGTGTTGCTTTTATAAAACATACAAACAGGTGATGCCAAAACTTCAAAGATGAAAGGCAAAAGGACCGCTGATCAAGATTCTGTAAGGTCCTCCAAGAAAATTAAGGATGAAAATTTACATTTTGCTGACATAGATTTCATGCCTGAGCATGGTGGAAAGGGGGTGCCTAGCACAAGTAACAATTTACCTACCACATCAATAGGAAAGGATCAGCCCAAGCACAATGAACGTTCTTCTTGTAAGGATTCAAAGTCAGATAATAAGGACAGGCAACAGATCTCAGGTAAGAGATCAAAGGACAAATTTCATGTTCCCTTAACTGATGGACCACTGGATCTGGCTAATTGTGATGGTGGCGAAGCTTCAAGAAAGAGGAAAGTTGATGAACATATTGATGGTTGCTTAAATGCAGGTTTCCCCCGAAGTCTTGGCAATCACTTCCAGGATAGCAGAGTGTTTGCAAAGGAAAATTTCAGTGAGAATGAATACAGGAGAGAGAAAAAGGCCAGGGTATCTAAGTCAGGAGGAAAGGATTCCTCTGCAAGTAAAAGCAGTGGTAAACTGGAGAAAAGTAGACACACAAAGAATCACCAGACTTGGCAAGATCTAGGAAGCTGTCTGTCCCAACGGAGTTTGGATGGTATGGATTCATTGAAAAGGGATTTTGGATCTGCCCAGCCTTCATTAGCAGCTACTTCTAGCTCGTCTAAGGTGTCTGGTTCACGTAAATCAAAATCTGGTACACATAAATCAAAACCTGGCTTCAATGAAACAAAAGGCTCACCTGTGGAATCAGTTTCTTCATCTCCTATTAGGATTGCCAATCCTGACAAACTTCTGTCGACGCGGAGGAATGTTGCAGGGAGAGATGAGTCTCGGGATGATGGTCGTTTTCTTGCTGGTAGTCCAAGAAGAAGCTCAGATGGTGAAGATAATGGTAGGAGTGACAGATCAGGGATGGTAAAGAGGGAAAAATCTTCTTCTGCAGCTCAATATGGGTCCCTTGAGTCCTCTATACATGATATTCAAGATAAGGATCATAATCAATTAGGTGGCAGTAAAGCAAAGGCACCGATTGAATCTTCTCCTGAGATTAGAAAAGGGCGGTTTATGAATGGTAGTGTAGTCCAAGAAGCCCATTATGCTGGTAAATCAACAATAATGGATGAACACTATTATGAGGAACATCAGAATGACAACTGTGGTGATGCCAATATCTCTCATCCAAGAAGGTCTGGCAAGGGATCCTCAAGGTCAAAGGACAGGACTCCTAATTTTAAAACTGATTCTGCAGATAAACAGCAAGCTTGTGTGTCTTCATATGAGGTAAAACCTAGAGTTGGTAAAAACAAATTTCAGGAGAGGCCTGGAGTCAAGTGTGATGAAAGTGAGAATAGATTTTTTGATAACAAAGAATCTTTGGGAAAATTGTCTGTTGAGAGTAGTAAAAGAGAGAGTAAACCAAATTTTGGTCAGTCAAATGCTAAACTAGATGCCACTGGAGGTCAAGATGTAATCTCTACCGTGAAGCAGAATTTGGTACAGGGTGGCAGTAGTGAAAAATACAGAAAGATGTTCCACTCTGACAAATCTGGTCAAGCAGAAATTGCTTCTGGGAGAGAGGACTCTCTACCATTACTACCCTCAGGAGGAACTAAAAATGAGATGCTGATTCATTGCCCCCGCCCAGTTTCTGGGTCCCAAACAGGACATGAAGATGATGATGCACTGAAAGTACAAAATCAATTAAAAAAGGCTGATCAGTGGAGTGGGTCTCAGCACGGTAGTTTGAAGCATACATCTGGTGGACGTAGGGTCAGGGATGTTGATGCCTCAAGTCCAGTGAGAAAGGATCTTTCAAGTCAGGCAGCTACCAATGCTTTGAAGGAGGCCAAAGATTTAAAGCATCTAGCCGATCGTGTCAAGGTTTTGCTTTACTTTTTTCTTGTCACTTAATTTGTTGCATTATTGTCCTAGCCTCTATCAAGAATTTTATTTTATTTTCTTAATAAAAATTCGCTCAGAACTCTGGATCAAATGTGGAGAGCACCGCACTTTACTTCCAGGCTGCACTGAAGTTTCTTCATAGTGCTTCTCTACTAGAATCTTGCAACGGTGATACTGCCAAGCATGGCGAGATGATTCAGTCTATGCAAATCTATAGTAGCACAGCAAAACTCTGCGAGTAAGTTAAACATTAGGTGCTCTGCTCGGTGTTCTCTTCGTTTTGTAATCCTAAGTTGCTAGATATTGTTGGAGCTTTATCTTTTATGAGCTTTAACATGAAAATCTTCTGTTATTGCATATTGTTTCAGGATTATTCATTTCTTGGCACTTATTTCTTTTTATGTTTCTTTACCAATTAATATTCAGGTTTTGTGCCCATGAGTACGAGAGATTAAAGGACATGGCTTCTTCTTCTTTGGCTTACAAATGTATGGAGGTTGCTTATATGAGAGTCATCTATTCCTCTCATGCCAACGCAAATAGAGACCGTCGTGAGTTGCAGACAGCTTTGCAAATGGTTCCTCCTGGTAATTCAAAGAACCCAGCTGAAACCTTCCTGCTAATCTGTGTCTCACATATAATTACAAATTGTTATTTACTGGTTCTTCTGCACTTACTTGGTATAACCAGGGAGCACGAGCCTCTGAAATTTACTCTGAAATTCTAATGCTTCAGTTATGAGAAGACCTCTGCATAAGTTGTTTGCATCTTAGAAGCAGAGCTGAAATTAATTGCACTGCATGAATGATTAATTTGCTTGCTTACAGTGTGTGTGTCCTTTTGTTTACATGCCATGGGGTTGTTCTTTGGTATCTTCTTCTGAGAAACTTCAGACAGATTTCGTTTTGGTTAATTTGTGTTGTTTTTTCTTCACACATGCATAATCTGTTCTATTTTAGGTGGAAAATTTGAGCATGTAAATCATCAGTGTTCTAGTTCTATTTGACATGTGAGATGTTCTAGCTTTTACAAAATGGTGTTGGCCTATTTAGTACAGGCCTTGTACGTGCATATCAATATATATTTTCTAGTAAGCACTCATCTGTTTCTGTCTTCCCAGCCCTTTAATGACCTTTTTTCTTTCGTATGCTACTTTATGAACATTAAATTTCTTTACAAGTAATGTTAATATTTTACTGATCAAGGCAAATTGATGAAGTTAGTTTAAACTTCTTTTCTTGATATTGGTTCTTGTTTCCCTATCAGGTGAGTCTCCTTCTTCTTCTGCATCTGATGTTGATAACTTAAACCACCCAGACAAGATTGTTTTTCCGAAAGGCGTTAGCTCTCCCCAGGTTGCTGGAAATCATGTCATTTCTGCTCGAAACCGTCCTAACTTTGTGCGGTTGCTTAATTTTGTAAGTCTAGTTGTTCATGTATATAAGTTGAAAGTATAATTTTGTGATTTTGATATGGTATGAGAGTGAAAGAAGATCCCCCCTCCACTCCAAACAAATAAATAAATTACCACCCCAACAACTTAAATTGCACACACTGTCCCCCCCACCCACCCCACCACCACACACACACACAGAAAAAAAAAAGAAGTTTTTTTCTTTTGTTCTAATGCCCCCAAAGTCTTACTTTCTTCCCTCCTATACCTAGACCCAAAGGCCACTGGTTTCTTATCTTGAAGTTGCATATGTGACCTAGCAGCTTTGTGCTTTCAAGAACAGAAGTTTTGTAGCCTTTCTTTTGAACTTTGTCCATTGTCTCTCTTATAAATTATAATCATGCATTGTGTCATTTTCTGTTCTATGGCTTGTATATCTTATTTAAGCTCAGTGACGTATAGTAAATAAAACCAAACGGATGATTTGCAGGCACAGGATATAAATTATGCGATGGAAGCTTCCAGGAAATCGCGAACTGCTTTTGCAGCAGCCAATGCAAGTTCAACAGGGGGTGAAGAGGCTATATCTTCTGTGAAGAAGGCTCTTGATTTTAACTTCCTAGATGTTGAGGGAGTTCTACGTCTGGTACGACTGGCAATGGATGCCATTGGCCATTAAGAGGGAGGGGGGACTTGTTGGTAAGCGTGGTTTTATACTAGGAGGAATTTTATAAATGGTTTATCGTTTGGTATGAAGTCTGGAGGAGAAAATGAAGAGAGGATGACTAGCTCTTCCTGTTGCAATTCAAGTGCATGCTTTCTAACACTCACTGTACATATGTGCAATACAGCATAAAGCTGGGATTTTCAGTATATTCTTCACAAGCTTCAACTGCTTTCTGACATGAACAAGCCCTGTTAATTTCCCCCTCAAAATGGTAGAGGACATGTGATCCATTACGGATAAAATGCAAAATAGTTTTGTAAGTTGTATAAATTAGTGATTATACTCCAAAGTTCTGTGGTTAGAGAAATAATTTTGTATAAAGATGGAGAAGCCAACTAGAGATTGAAGCGGATTGTTAGAATTCCAATAGTAGAGTTTGCCATTGTTTCGGCATCACTGTTCCCCAGAGACGGTTATACTCCACCTGTCTAGTTATTTTGTTCATACTTCATACTATTTTATTTAAGAGATCTCCGTTGGAAAATACTGAGAAATGCAGCTGCACATGCTAGTCCCTCTGGCTAAGGGACTGCGATTTTCTCGGTTAAAGCACTATTGAGCGGATCATAGTAGTTGGCAGCCTCAGGTTTGCTACTCTCTTTAAAAAGTACAAATTGTTATGTTAGCTGAATATTCTTTCAGCTTCCCATGTCCTTTCCGTTTCTAATTTTGTAAATTTCAATCTCCAGTTTCACCTTTGTTATCAGTTTAACCTGTAGTACCCAAGAATCGAGTTAGAAGAATATATGAAAAGTTAGTGGTAGAGATCCAAACAAGGTTGCAGATCTTCTTATATTCTTCTTTTCCAGTCAAAGGTTGGTATACTGTTGTTCATTTGATTACTGAAATTCTATTTCGACATACTGTTGTTTCTTGTAGCAGTAAATATTTTATGTACCGTAAACATTTCTGTAAATGGTTCTCAATTTGGAATGCCACATGCTTTGTTTGTAGGAGAGAACATCAACTATCTTCAAGTCGGCCATCTTGTACTGATGGGTAATAACTGTTATAGTAACCATTATTGTTCATTTATTGAATGTCAAATCTCTTATAAACATCTTGGGGCACGTCTCTTAGTATAGTTAATATATTCTTTATAGTAAGAGCCAATGAATTGGATAGTGCTCTTAGGGAATTAGTTAGCAAAAGGGATGAATCAACTTTTAGTCCCTGAACATGAAAGCTTTTTTCAAGCCACATTTAGTCCCTGAACTTGTCAACTTTTCCCATTTTAGTCCTTTTGGTGATGTGGCGCTATGAGATTAGTTGTCCAGTTCAGGGGCAACATCCTACAAAATGAAGATACAGGAGCCAATAGCCTTGTTCCCAGTTCTCATGTCTGCTTGTTGACTCTGTAAGTTTGTGCATTTTCTTCTGCTTTTGATTTATTCGTTCCTCTGTTAGACACTTTGATGAATTTCAGGTTGCTGTGGATGGACTGTGATGGCGAAATTGCTCCTTCCCAAATCCCACCATTTCATCCCTAATGTATAATCTAACTGATACTTACACAGTCAAAATTATCGACATAAAATAATATAGTATAACTTAACCACATACTTGAGTAAAATGACAATATTTGTATAGTTTAGTTAGTAATCAAAGATTCAATTATCGACATAAAATAATTAATTTTTTTGTTAGAACTAAACAAGTGTAAAGGTATAAATGTATTAAATGGAAAAAAATATTTAAAAAATAGCCTTTTGATAATCATTTATAAAACAAATTAAATATGATGATTAAATAAAAATTATTAATTATAAGCTTGACAAACAAATTTAACAATTCGAATTATATTCTTGATACTTTAACACTTGATTTCACCTTATAAAAAAATCTTAATCAATAAAAAACTAGTAAAAAAAGGGAAAACTATACTAGTGGTCCTTCGATTATATTTTTTAATTATAAAAAATTATAAAATAGTCTCTTGATTAGGATATATAAAATAGTTTCCTTTTGTTAAAAAATAAATGAACGTCTGATTTGGACGTTAATCTATTGAGTAAGATATCAATCTGGCTTCCACATTAAAATGATGTGTTTTGAACTATATTTAAACAACACTTTATTATCTGTAGTCAGTTTTATCTTAGACTAAAAATTTTAAAAATATAAAAAATTCTAAAATTTGAATATATAACCCAATTTATTTATACCTTAAAATATTTTATCTAAAACGATATATAATTTTAATTCTTAGTTTAAGATTAAATTAATTATCAATGATGAAATGTTGTTTAAGTAATAGGTTATGTCCAGATCAGATGTTTGTCTATCTTTTAATAAAATAAAATTATTTTATATATTTTAATCAATTAAGGATTAATTTATAATTTTTGAAAATTAAAAAAAATAAAATAATATTAGCGTATAATTGATGATCATTTATATATATTTATATATTTTGATTAATTAAGGGATTAATTTGTAATTTTTGAAAATTAAAAATATATAATAATATTAACGTATAATTGATGATCATTTATATAGATTACCCGAAATATCAAGAATAAACCATACGCGTGTTTTAAAAAACCAACATACGCGCGCCGGCGGTAATTTTAGCGCGTGGTTGATGCTCACAATTTTTTGAGGGGACTTTACTGTCGCAACTCGGCTTACCCTTTCTCTCTGCCTTCTCGATTCGATTTCTCTCCATATTGCAAAACCCTAACCCTAATAGTTCGTTTTGAAACGATTAAATAGACGAAATTTTAACTTTATAATTAATTATTTTCAATCTCCTAATTACCGATGCCCTGAATTCCAATGCGAGTTACGCATCGATCCGGTGCGTGGAGCTTAGGCGATGGATTCGTTGAAGGAGAATCTGGCGGAGCTAGAGATCGGGAACACCGTGGAGTCAATTCAAAGGTTCATAGACATTCAGAGGGAACTCTTCCACAGACAGATCGATCAGCTTCAGAATGTTGTTGTTACACAATGCAACCTCACCGGCGTCAACCCGCTCGCGCAAGAAATGGTTCGTCATCCCAAAATTCCGTTTTCTTTCTCCCTTTGGCTGGGTAGACCAAAACTAAACCATACGCTTCCATATTTGAAACTTTTTTATTTTCCATTTTGCAGGCAGCTGGTGCTTTGTCCATAAAAATTGGTGAGAATCTGCCAAAGTTGTTTTGTGGGGGTCACTTATACTGTTAGGAGCTACATTAGAATTTTCTAGCGACGGCATGGTTATAGATGTGTCATTATTTTGAGTTCATTGATTTCATTTGTGCCTATTGATGCGAGAATCATTTCCTAATGTAGAATGAACGATATTTTTATGAATTAGAATGTGGTTTACTACATTGCTATCTAAATCATCGAATATTTTTCCCCAGGGAAACGACCCAGAGATTTACTAAACCCTAAGGCTGTGAAGTATATGCAAGCTGTTTTTTCCATTAAAGATGCCATTACTAAGAAAGAATCCCGTGAAATTAGTGCTCAATTTGGCGTTACTGCCACACAGGTATGTATATTTAATAATTTATATCATTTGTAGTTTATAACAATAATTCTTTCCATATCTTTTGGCCAATGATGTACACAATATTCAGAATTTGCACTTTGCAGTTATGTTAATGTATCAACTTTTAGATATTATTGTAAATTCAATTTTCTACTTCCAACTTTTATATATAGCAATACATCATTGCTTCCAATCATACTGTCTCCTGGAGAATGGATTTTGATAGATTAATGTTAAATTGTAGGTGCGTGATTTTTTTAATAGCCAACGCACTAGGGTGAGAAAGCAAGTTCGGCTGTCAAGGGAGAAAGCCTTGAAATCTAATGCTTGTAAAGAAACAGAAGAAGGGGCACTCCCAACTGGGTCTGAAGCTGTTATACCAGTTGAGCCAGTTCCATTAAACTCTGTTGGCCCTGTTAATTCTGAAGAAGCACCATCATGCTTGACACAGGATGATTCTCTTACTGGCATAGATGAGTTGGATAAACGTTTTGTTGAAAGCATATTCAGTAAGATGCAGAAAGAAGAAACATTTTCCGGGCAGGTGAAACTGATGGAGTGGATCTTGCAGATACAAAATCCTTCTGTACTATATTGGTATTTAGCAAGGAAACTTATTACAGTCAGCTTTAAGTGTATTGCTGTTTGTCTTATTTGATTTAGTAGTGTCTCTTTATCTTGCAGGTTTCTAAGTAAGGGTGGTGTGATGATTTTAGCAACATGGTTGAGTCAAGCAGCTGCTGAAGAACAAACTACTGTTGTCTTGGTCATCCTCAAGGTACATGTTGGTTCAATGAAGATGGATTATATGTCTCTGTATTTATAACTTTACCACTGTTACTGTTAATATTTGGAGTGTAGGTTCTTTCTCATTTACCTCTACAAAAAGCTCTCCCCGAACATATGTCAGCCATACTGCAAAGTGTTAACAAGCTGCGCGTCTACAGGTTTTCAGGTATGCATTTGTCGGTTGGAATTTAATTCTTCTCCTGCTTTTTCATCTCCCCAGTCTTATTATTGTGCTTGTCTTAGTGGGATCGGATCATTATCTTAGATCTTAATCAATATGCCATATGTGATAACAGCTTATGGGCTTATGTCCATATTGGAAGTGTTCATATTTTGTTTTGATTTGTTGATGTATTTGGCATAATGCTTTATTCTTTCTTTATCTTCCCTATATTTGAAAAAAATGCTGGGAAGACCAATATCAGCAGCCTCTCTTGCTTCTGGAGTCTATTTTAGTGGTTGCTTTTGGTTTCTGTCTTCATCCTTGGTAATGTCTGATAATAAAGCAAAATCACTGATGGAAAAAATTAGAATGGATATACCGATATAATTTTTCTTATCGATCATTAGATGTTGCCTAGTGGATAAGAAAGTACTATGATACGTGATAAAAATCCATTAGTCGATAATCTTCATTCGTGGGGGAAATAGTTTTTCTACTGAGCTGTATTTTTTGTACACTTTGTTTGTCGTACGTTGGATCTCATTTATCTGATTTGAAGATCAGATGTATCAAACAGGGCAAGGCTTTTGATATCCCGGTGGAGCAAAATGTTTGCAAGAAGCCAAGTTGCGAAGAAACCAAATGGCTTGAGGTCCTCTACTGAAACACAAAATGAGATGTTACTGAAGCAGAGGTAACTTTACATCTTAACATCCATGTGTGCTTGATTTCTTTCAATTTAATTCTTATTATTTCTCTCTGAATACAGTATCAGTGAAATTATGGGTGATAGTTCATGGCAGTCAAATGTTTACAATGCTGTAAGTACAGGAAAATTAAATAAAATTTGTTAACATGTGCATGCTTTTGATTTTTCTTCTAATCAATGTTAATGGTCTTCCAGGAAGGAGCTCTTGCTATCTCTAATGTCAGGTGTGGAATTTATTTGTATTTGTGTCTGATATATTTATATGTTGGTTGTCATTCTTAGTATTTTATAATATGGAGATAATAAAGATAATAGTTCATTTAGGAAATTAGAGTCTCCACAAGTTTTGAAACAGCTACTGGCCTCTGCGGATGACTCCTCAAAGAAGAACCACATTGGTGTTTCTGGTTCTCGTATCCTTGAGGTTTTTGTTATGTTTATTGATACCCCAATTCCCTTCCCTCTTCTTCAGTATTTATTTTTCGGTCAGGTTTGTGATAAATATTATTTTTTAACCTTGTAAGAGGTAGGCTTGGTGTCTATTCTTCCTTCAAATTAGAATTTGGTGTTCTTGTGTGTCTGGTATGTTAATTGTTTCTCATCCTTAAGAATTTGGACTTTTATTATTACAATTATTATTATTAGTGTTTATTTGCTAGAACTTCTTTTCTATCTATTCTTCTGTTTTACCAATCTTATTTGATTTAAAACATAAAAGATGCTGCATGGGGAATTGTTTAGTTCTTTTAGTACAGTGCCTTAGCTAGTCCAGATAGCAGGGAACGTAGGAAAGTTCAGTTAGTGGAACAGCCAGGGCAAAAAGTGGCTAGCAAAAACTCCCAAACAACAAGAACAGTTCCAGTTAGTCAAAGTCGTCCTCTGTCTGCTGATGATATCCAAAAGGCAAAAATGCGTGCTCTATATATGCAGCAGGGTAAACATGGGAAAACTGGTTCTTCCTCTAATGGGATGAATGAAGTGAAGTGTGAAGGTCTGAACAAACCTTCACCTTCTAAGACCAGCTTTTCTCGACCAGTTTCTAAAGTCCCCTCCCAGCCCCATGAAGAACAAAAAAAGCCTGTAATACTTGCCCCCAAAACTTCTAACAGGCTGGAAACGACTGTTGATCCAAAACAGCCTGTGGTTTCAAAGGAATCCCCATGGGAGAAATGCCAGAAGGTCAAAATCCCATGGCACATACCACCAGGTAAATTTGCATCAGTGTATTTCTTTGGCTCCTGCTTTCTGTTTTAGATGGTAGAGAGTGCCGTTTAAGTATCCACAATGGAGGAAGATTCAATTGCATTTTTGCAACCATGGCTGCTACTTGCTTTAATTCTCCATTTTCTCCTGCATTTTTTCTTTTGAAAACTTTATTTTGCTTAAAAGCTGAGAATTGGTTTAGTTTTCTATATGCTCACCCCTCTTTACCTAGAAATATTGAAAGTTAAAACAAATGTCACAAATATCTTTTCTTGATATGTCATTAATAATTGTATCATCATTCATCAGGATGGAAATATTCCTGTTGAAATTTGAAAATATTAGGATTTGGATTTAACACATTTAATGATTTTTTTCCAAAGTTTGTTTCTATGGCTTGATTGTCTTAATTTGATATGAGCATCGGCACGAGGCTGAATTGTACAGCCAAAAAGTATACCAGAAAAAATGAAAGCCGTTGGTTTAAAACTTTAGTGACGGCTAGTCATGGTAGATAGTACAATTCTTCAAAGGCTTTTGCTAATACATTGGTTAGTCCAATCTCTATCAAGTTTTCATTATCAAACTGGAGTATTGTATTTTCATCAATAGGATCATACTGGTTGTTTGAAAAAAGTGTGCCTTGATCCAAGGCAAAGGGTTGTTACTTGACCAATAAAAGATTTATTCCTTCATTATCAAATTGGAGTATTGTATTTCTTCAATAGGATCATGCAGGTATTTAATTCTTCAATGGATTGCTCAATTGAGATTTGATTGAATCCTTGTTAAAAGGTTTATTCATTTATTTATCTACAAGGGGCTTCAATTTTGAATGACCAGTGCTTCCAAGGTGTAATTATCAGGCTGATGAAAATAAGGCTTCTTCTTGTATGCTATGAACTTGATATCTGTATGCTAAGAAATTGAAACTGCTCTGGATAAAAGTTGGCACACTATGAGCATTTTTTGTTTAAATTTTAAAATATAGTCAAACTAAAATGTCATTGATTTATGAACAAAATTTTGAAGAGGTGTTACCTGTATTAGCAAAATTGGACGAAGAGGCTTGGTGATCACAGATTTATGGTGCTATAAAACAAAAAAGTAGAGTTTTTCTTCTTGTGATGAGCTTAAAGCCACCCTAACTTGCATTTACATGTTTTTCTTGTTACCAACGAACTCTTCTATGAGAACAATAATAACAAGACACATGCTCTTCAATCTGTCTAATGATTTTGTATATCTAAGTCAGTGTAATAGCCTTGTTGTACAACAGATGGGGTGGTGGTTAGTGGTAGCTTACAGGGTGGTATTTCATTGGTGATAGTGGTTTATCCCTTCTGATTTAGATGGATAGTTGCTGGTCGTTTTTTTTTTTTTGTTCGGTTTGGTTCTTGTTTTGCATCCTCTGTTTCCACGCTCTTGTGGTGGCCATGACTTTGCCCAGGATTAGGCATTTTGAATGTCTGTTAGTCACAAGAGTTTGCTCCACGCTCATTGCACCAATATGGAAACATAGAATGCAGAACAAGGAGAACCAAACTGAAAAGTTGGCTGATGACCTCCACTCAAATCAGAAGATAGTATCTTCCATTGCCGGCGAAACACCACTCTATAAGTTTACCACAAACCATCATTCCATCTGTTGTACATCAACAATACCTATTTTGTATTTGATTTCTATTATCATTCAATCACTGTCGAACTATGATTTTAAGCTAAAATGATAATTCTACATAGTGGTTGAATTTTTATAGTCAATGTGCAAGACAATTAAACAGCAAAAATTTTTCCCACAGCTTGAATTTGGTCAATATTCTGTTTGTTGGAGTATTCTCACTCTTATTAATTGATCTGCGGGTTTCAGACTGCCTTTTTGCTTTCTGTCTGCAGAAATAAAAATCAACCCACTTTGGAGCGTTGGTGCCGGTGAGAGTAGCAAGGAGGTTGACGTGCAGAAAAACAGAAACCGTAGAGAGAGGGAAACATTCTATTACACGAACCAGGACATACCCTCCAACCCCAAGGAACCATGGGATCGAGAAATGGATCACGATGACACACTGACCCCAGAAATCCCAACCGAACAGCCCCCTGATACCGACTCCACTGAAACACAAGTCACCCGTGGTGAACATGTAAATGGTGCAGCAGCTGCTTTGGAACCATCTTCCTCCCAAGTCGGCAATGACGTTGCGGCTGAGCCGGATCTCGAGTTGTTAGCTGTATTGCTGAAAAACCCAGCTTTGGTTTTTGCCTTGACTTCTGGCCAAGCCGGTAACTTGAGCAGTGAAGAAACAGTGAAGCTGCTAGACATGATTAAGGCTGGTGGGATTGATACTGGTAAAAATGTTGAGGAGAAGGTTGAAGTGTCCCTTCCATCTCCGACTCCGTCGAGCAATCCTGGAATGGTGCGTGATATTGTCTTCGTTGCTCTACCTGGATCCCCATTTTCATACATAATTAAAAAGAAAATCTACATGAAAAATAATAAAAAAAACTGGTAGGAAATTATAAGATTAAAAAGAGTGCGACCTGGCATAGAAAAATGGCAACCAATTCAATGTTAAGATGGGAGCATTCCCCACATGTGGAATAGCGAATGGTTCATGTCAATCATTGGTAAGTATCTTCATGAGGTATCCAGATGGCAACACGTGGCAAATGTCTGGATTACAATTATGAAATTATATAGTACTGCTGTTGTATTATCCTAAAAGTTACACGTCCAGAGAATCTTTGATTTGATGACATCATTTTGTTATGGGATCATGATGTCAGTACACTGATTTTCGTTGGTTTTTGTGTTCATCTAATTTGCAGAGTGGATGGAGACCGGAGGCTTTGAGGAACCCTTTTTCACAACATAGTCAAATGGGAAACAGAGTTACCCAAGCTTCTGTTGGAGTTGGCACGGAGATTCCCGTTGCCAAACGGCTTCCTGCTGCTAGCATGGTGGTGCCACAGCAAGAAGCAAATGGCAGATCATTAGCTCAACAGCTTGCAGCAGCCATGACATTGCTGTTGCCTCAAACAAATATCACGACTCCAGAAAAGCTTCATTCTCCTAGTGTTGCTTTTTCACATCATGGTCTCTCTTCTAATTCTCCTGTTATGCAATCTCCTGCTGGTCCTTCCACGCGGGATGAAACCATGGCACCACATATACATGAAAAACTGCACTCTTCGTATTCTCCGTCCCCATTGATGCCGACGCTGTCACATAGACAAACACCCCAACAGCTACAGCCGCAACTGCCCCATGTGTACAATCCTCTTCAAACGCAGCCATATTCGACTAGACCCCCAGTTGGAAACATAGGTCCAATGTCTGATCCATGGAGAGGCAGACAGAATTTGGATTCTAATCTTCATTCTCAGGTTAATCAAAACAATTATAATGCATCATCGTTGTTCAGAGGATCTATGCAGCCTCAGCTGCGATCAAGTCTTCCTCCACGGGAAGGAAATGAGTACGCCAGTAATGATGGTTTTGAGTCATGGAGTCCGGATAATAGTCCAAACAGGTCTTCAGAGTTTGCGGATGGACGAAATTACACGGAACCCAGAATGAACTCCGGCCAGAGCTATAGAGCTGATAGGACCTCATGGCAAGGGAATTCTCCTGGGTATAGGGACCAGAACAGACAGGGGAATAGATGGCGTGACAGAAGATGATGAGGCTTGCTGCCGTAGTCTGCTTTGGGTCGGGATGTCATGCTTGTCATCCACGGCGGGTATTTTCCGTAGTGATAAAATTCTTTGGCGGTTGTATAAGACAAGCGGGACGTCATTGTATGCTGCACATTAGAGATGCAATTGCAGCATTCTGGATGTTCTCCATTCGATAAGCAACATGATTAAGAAAGAAAAAAGAACAAAAAAACTTGCCTGAGTTTCTCTTTCTCTCACGAACTATTGGTTTAACCATGGATTGGGAATTTGTTGTAATCAATCTCGCAATCTGCAATCAAATTTTACATAAACAACGACCATCAACTGGACATGGGACGGTAGACATTTTGCCAATGACTCTTTATGATAAGCTTGAATGAGTAAAACACAATTAAATTATAGTTGGTCTTTTATTATGTTTAAAGTGTAATTCTTAGTCATAATATGTTAATTTTATGTCAAATCGAACTGTAAGGACTAAATTCTAAATTCAAGTATAATTGAGGGACCAAAATTGGATTTGAGCATGGAACATTGTAAACTTTATGAAATAATGAATATGGTCCTATACTCAGAAGATCACGGTGTGGGCCGTGTGGCCATTCCCAGCCTACAAGACTCACCGAGGTTGCGTCCACCAAACGCTGGCAAAGGCCGAAGAGTCATTGTAATGAAGATCTGTTAATGGAGGACGAGGTTTAATCTTACCATTACATCAGTAGATTCCTTTCTTTCTCTACAAAAACAATCAATCCTCTGAAAATTCAATCTTCGAAGCAAAAAACGCAGAGAAACAAAGGATGGGATTCAGGTTCCAACATTTAAATCCCATGTTCAGATCATACCTCTCAAGAACACTTTCTCCGCCTAGAAATCTTCATCACCCAAGCCCCGTTATGATTCAGTCCCTCAATCCCCATTTCCTATTTTACCCTCCCCAGGTCTTCTCCGATGATCCCGTTTACAACATCCCCAGAAGGTGGCATTTGGGTCATTCTCACGGTCACCATGATGATCATCATCATCACCGCCATAATTTGACCAAGGAAGGGGAAAAGATATTTCGATTGGGTCTGGGAGCAGATATCGGTTTAGCTACTGGTAAAGCTTTGACTGGGTATTTATCCGGAAGCACCGCCATCATCGCCGACGCCGCCCATTCGATATCGGATGTGGTAAAAAAATAGTCTTTTGGAGGTTTGTTTGTTGAAACTTGGAAGACAAGCAATTTTATTTTGATTGGTGTTTTTTTATTTGTAGGTTCTTAGTGGGATTGCTTTATTGTCATTCAAAGCTGCAAATGTTCCCAAGGACAAAGAACACCCATATGGTTACTTATGATTGTACCTACATGCTACTCCATTTTTTTTCTTAATTTTGGAAATAGCTATGAATGCTATGCTTGTAAGAGTTTATTTATTAGGTTCTTAATTTTCCTTGTTTTATTCTCAGGACATGGTAAATTTGAAACTCTTGGTGCTCTGGGAATTTCTTGTATGCTTTTGGCTACTGCTAGTGGGATTGCTTGGCATGCTATAGAGCTCCTAATTGTATGATCACTTTTGTCTTTCTTTTATCTCATGATTCAAATAGGAAAAGAGAAAATTAGGTTGCATTTGAATTGGAGTTGGATTGGACATTATAGTAAGTTAATCTACTTTGTTTACAGGGCTTACTGTCCACTGCTCCCGAAGCTGTTCAAAGTCATTCATTGGTTGACGGGCATAACCATCATCATGGTGGACATCATCATGGGATTGATATGAATCACCCTATACTAGCTTTGAATATGACTATTGTAGCAATAGGTGTTAAAGAAGGGTATTGAGCGTCTCTGTTGACCTATTTCACTTTAGCTTCTTATTAATTATTGTTTGCATGTGTGATTGCTTCTTCTGGTGTTAATTTCTGTATGTTAACATGCAGGCTTTATTGGATAACAAAAAGAGCCGGGGAAAGACAGGGTAGTGGACTTATGAAAGCAAATGCATGGCATCACCGTGCAGATGCAATTTCATCAGTAGTTGCACTTATAGGGGTTGGTAAGGCTTCTTTTTTGGTTTGTTTGTTTTATTTTTCCTGTTATGAGCAACCAGTTTCATCTCCCTTGAATGTTTAAGTCTCTTTATTTGGATTTGCTTGAATTGTATATAAGCAGATAGTCATTGACCTTATGCCTTGTCCATCATGATCTAGGAGGCTCTATTCTTGGAGTAAAGTTTTTAGATCCTCTTGCGGGACTGGTTGTCTCTGGAATGATTCTAAAAGCTGGGCTGGAAACTGGATACCAGAGGTGCATTGCCTTTTGTAATTATATATGCTCCATCTCTCTTATTGTTTGCTTTTCTATAGTGTTATTTTAGAATTGTTAACTTACCAAGTGATTGCAGCAATCAATGGACATTTTCTTTTCTTTTCTTTCTTTTTTTTTTTGCTGTAAAAATAGGCATCATATTCATATAAAAGATTTCTGCATTTATTTTACTTCAATGCCTATGTTTTGGTTACAGGTTCATGTTATCACGTTTATGCTTTCTTGATTGATTAGATTCTTATGTCAGCTGTTTTAGCTGTGTTTCTTTAAGGCATAAGTTTCTAAGTGTTTTAAACATCTGCATTACTAAATGCTGAATATGTTGGAAGAGTTGTGGCAACTGCTTGGCTTCTCATTTCATGTTCGTCGTCCTTTAATAGGAGCATTGTTTCATTGGAAGCATACCAGCAACGCCTATCAAATATTGATGCTTTGTTTGTGTTTGAGATGACTCAGCTATAGACAACAATGCCATTATCATAATTGGCATTTTCTTTTTGGCCAACTTTGTAGTGTTCTTGAACTTGTTGATGCTGCGGTTCCTGCAGAACAATTAGAACCCATAAATCAAACAATTCTACAAGTTAAAGGAGTGAAGGTAACAAAATTTGCTTGTGTAACAGTTTACAAATGACAGATACAGGTCTAAATGTAAAATAAATCTTAGTAAATAGACTTCATCATTCATATGCACCCGGAAATTTACACTTCGAGTTATTCTTGTTTGCCCTTCCTCGACAGTCTTCATTAATTACTTCCAAAACTTTTTTGTAGGGATGCCATCGTATGAGAGGAAGGAGAGCCGGTTCAAATCTGTACCTTGATGTACATATCGTGGTGAGTTTTTGCTATATTTTTTACTGCCTGTGAAAATTGCAAGGAGAGAAGAGGGATAATAATTACCCACTTTTGCTAAACGAAGTAATGGTGTCTTTTTAATCGACTATAGAAGTGTGTATTTTTGATTTCCTGATGTCCTTTGTAATTCTCTTTTTTTTTTTACCTTCAGGTCGATCCTTTTTCTAGTGTTAGTGCTGCACATGGAATCGGTGAAAATGTTCGTCATGAAATTCATAAATCTCACCCAGATGTCACTGAAGTTTTCATACACATAGGTATGTTACATGATTCTTCATCCCTAGATTAGTTAGCATGAAGTTGTTAAGATGAGTGCTGTAATTTGAGCATGTGTTTTAGTATTTAAATGACTACCAGTTATTTACTATTACGGGAGAGAATAAAAAGAAGGATAAAGTGACCAACTTTCCATTGTTTCGGACTTTCATGGACTATTTCTTCTACAGTCATGTAGAAATTACAGTTTCTTGGAGCAATTGATTTTTGAGCAGTGTGAATAATTGTTTAGAAACTACAGTTTCTCACTGCCCTCTCGTCATTAATCAAATGCAGCCCTAAAAAGGGTATATTTTTTTCTTTGAGAAAGCTTGAGGGATTTCTCAAACATTTTGTTTTGCATTTTGGCATAGATAACTGACATCCTAGTGAAGAGACAAACATTGTTTGCATTACCAAGTTGTTGGCTTAAGACCAATTTTCTTTTTCTATTTCAAAACCGTAGATCCTGCATATATAAAGTTCTCCCCTGATGTAATGGACCAGAAAGAATGTTTGGAGCCGATCACAGAACAGAACAGTAATATTTCTGCCAGGGAAGAAAATGTTGAAGCAATTATTTCCAGCATTCTCTCATCAAAGTTCCCAGAGGTAATCTTCTCAGTCTGTTGAGTGTTTAAACTCAGCAAGTCAAGATGCCACTGCCAGCACATATCAAGGCATAATTGTGCTACTCTTGCATGCTTTTTTTTCCCAAGCTTCTGATTCTTGCACAAACATGAATGTTTGCAGAAATTTACAGTGGAGCGTGTCACCAGACACACGTTGCAAGGGAAGATGTTACTAGAAGTTGAGGTTAGCATGCCACCAGAGATTATGATTCGGTAACTAGCTTCCTCTTGTGTTTTGTATGGATTTTAGCTTTTGCATTCAAATTCAAACCAATTATTTGTGTAAACGCAGAGAAGCCATGGACGCAGCAAGGGAAGCAGAGGAGGAGATAAGGAAGGCAGCTTCCAACATTGTTCATGTCAATGTGCAGCTGAGATTGGGACGTCCAATCCCACAGTTCAAATATGTTTGAACAAAACATCAAATATTCAAGAAACTAAACGCTGCGGCCATACTCTGTATTTCCATTGGCATCTCAGCCTTTTTTTGACATACGACTTCTCTGGCATAACCCCTAAGCCTTGTTTGCTCTCTATATAGCTGAAGGGATATTTAGATCTTTCCTTGAATAAAAAGGCAATCCAGAGCCAAATGATCAGATAATTGTAGTCTGATATGTTTTAGTCTACATTATATTTTATTTCAGAAAAGGATATCATCATCTCAATGGCTCTGAATTTGTAATTAAATCCAAAATAGAAAAAACAAAAACTAAAGTTGCAGAGTTGAGAGAAGAAGGCTCAGAAGGATCCATTGGTGATTTCTAATCACGGTAGGGTCATCAAAACCCTTCATGAAATAGGTAGGTTTCAAACATCACAGCCTTCCATTGTTATTGAAAACCAAAAAACATATATTTCAAAATCAAAGCTTCAAAAACTGATCACCTTAAACAGAAGAAAAGGAAAGGAGAAGGAAAGCGTAGCATTGGCTTCAGATGCAGGGGTGGCTGGCTATCGCATGACTATAAATAGAAAAGGAAAAGGTTGTAAATTTAGGGTTAGGGTTTCCAATGCGAGAGAGAGGAGATAAGGGACAAAACCTTCTCGAAAGTCGGCGGTTGGCTAATTGGGTTTGGGCTTTCGGTGCAAGTTTTCATTTGTTGTTACACACCACATTAAATTTAGATTTAGTCTAATAATATTTTTAAGGTTTAGAATTTAATGTTTTAATAAAAAAATAATATTTATTTTAAGAGGTGTATGTTCAAATCATTTTGTTTATATATAATTATACTATCAAAAAAATTTAAAATATATATAAATATATATTCCTTCTGTCCCATAAATATTATCTCTTACTGACTTTTTTGGGTCAAATTTTTCAACTTTAACTTTTGATTATTTAAAATTTATTATTATAAAAATATAAAAAATATATTTTAAAAACTTCTAATCGAGTAGATTTTAGATATATAATTTATAAAATTTAATTATTTAAAATATTTAATATAATTATAGTCAAAATTTTAAAATTTTAACTTTCAAAATGTTAATAAGAGACATTATTTTTAGAACGATAAAAATTTATTTTATAACAAAATAAAACATCAAATATCTATTTTTAACAGCCAAATAAAAAATTATATCCGAACACTTATTTTGCAATAAAGCAGCTTATTTACTATAACAGTGCACACCCGGTTAACTTTCAAGTCCCATATTTTATCCAGAAAAAAGAAGTTTAAAAGTATATACTAGCTCTTAAATTTCCCAGATGGATTTTTCGATGGCTGAATCCCCATGGGAGAGCTGTTGCGAGAAAGGGTTCAATATCGGCAGTCTTTGTTGTTGGCTTATTGCTTCCAGGTCCATTCTTTGTAGCTGATGCTGCTGTTCATGCAAACCGTTTGGCCTAGACCCTCCAATTCCCAAGAAATCAAGGGTCGTCATGTTACCGCCACTTCCTCCACCGTCACTGCTCGTTCTGAACATTCCGCCCGTTCCCTGAGTTCTTCCTTGTAACAAGCTAGAGCTACCACTATCTTCATGTTCCATGCTCTTCATTAACCCTTGGTTTTGGTGATCAGCTCCGTTAACGAACATGTTCGCGAACATTCCCATCTCGTTCATTGCCGAGCTCATGATCGGGTTGGAGAATCCTGTCCCCTCGCTTATCACGTCCATGCTCGACTGATCCGTTTGCGGCGCAAACTGACGGTCGTAACTATTGTTCTGCTGCTGCTGAGGACATGGCATACCATTGCTATTAGCAAAGCCTTTTTGCATCATAGGAGAGTTTATAGTTATACTATTGCTGGCAGTTGCACCCATCTGTGCTGCTTTCTGTAACAGGGCCGTGGCGGACATGATCGAACAACCATTTTTGCCTTCCTGCAAATAATTGAGTCCAGATGCACTATTTGAACTAAGTTGTAGACTAGACGAGGCGGAGGAAACGCTTCGTGATCCGCCGAACAGACTGCTCGAGCTGCTCGAAAACATGCCTCCTCCCATGTTCATGGACATAAACGGCATTGGGACAAGATCTTGGGGAAGGGATTTGAGTGAGGCATTCGTGTCGATATGACCGAAGTCGGATACTCCCATACTCGCATTGCCGTTGCTCATCGGCATCGTCGGTATAAGCTCGGGCGCCATTTGGTTTTGCATGTTCGATCCCATGTTGTTCATTAGTCCTTGGTTTACCTTGTTGTTTTCTTCGGCTAATGCGTCACAGAATGCCCTGTGGGTGATGAAGCTATCTCTCCTACACAAAGAATAAGCAGTGGGCTTCAGTAAACGTCATATACATATACATATACATATACATATACATATACATATACATATACATATACATGTACATACACATACACATACACATATACATATACATTATACATGTTTTCAAGTACAAATTAACCTTGAAAATATGGTTCCACAATCACATTTGTATTCCCTAGTACCACAGGTCTTCTGATGAGCTTTCCAATCAGATTGGACAGCATATTTCTTCGAGCACTTGTCGCATTTCCACTTCTTCTCGCCATGCTTACGGCTGAAGTGCTTCTTAATACCCGTGAGATCTCCGAGAGCGCGAGCCGGATTGTGGTGGATACAGGTCGGCTCCGGGCATATGTACACTCGTTTCTTGACATCGGTTGTTGTCCTTTGCTTTAGCTTCCACGGGAGGTTGTGCCCCCTCCGGTGCAGTTGTAGGTTTTGGTCCCTTTGGAAACCTTTGTTGCATATCTCACAGACAAATCTATTTGTGGCCATTAACGTTGTTGGGGATAGTGCAATAACTTCAGCATTGGGGTCTGCTTTCAAATGAATATTATAAATCATTTAGCTAAAAAACATTGCAAAAACTACTATTAATTTATTCAATCAAAAATCTGTTTTAAGTTCATTGTGGGAAGAACAACCCAAATTATTTTGGTATAATTATATTTAAAGTCCTTAGTTTAAATAGTAGTAAAATAAGGTTTTCATCCTTCTTAAATTTTAGATTTAAAAGCTTAATAGACATTTACCTCTATTAATATTTGATCCTAACTCCGTCTCTAGACTAATAATAAAATTTGACCATTAAGCTTTTCTTCTTCAGCTTTTATTTCCCACTTAGATAGATTGTTCTTATGTTTTCACCTGCATGCTTCTATTGAACTCAAATAATGGTTCAAAAACAAAAGCCAACTTCTGCTATATATACTTCATCAAAACGTTATATCTAACCTGAATCAGGTAAAGTTAGATGCATATAGAAGCAAGCATAATTGAGATTCCATGCATGGGGGGTAAAAAAATGAACAATTTACCTGGAGTTCCTGGTAAATTCCTTTTCTTCTTGACTGCTTGCTGTGAAACACCATTGCTGTTAGCAGCAGCAGGTCCTGAACCAGCAGAGCCAGCAGCAAAGCTGTTTCGTGCCACTGTTTTCTGCTGCTGGACTTCCTCTCCTGAAGAGAAGCTCCCATCATCATCACCTGAGATATTTGACATATCAATCGGTAAATATCCAAGCTTGTCTGTTTCCAAATTTCTTAGCTCCAGATCCTATTCCTAGGGTTTTAACTTGTTCTGTATCTAAGAGGAAGACAAAATAAACCAGGGAATTCTCCTTTTATTTCTGGTGAGAAGATTAGTAACATAACATGGAAATGGGAACTCCTCCTTTGGCTTTATATATATAAAAAATAGGGTTAGAATTTGAAAAATACAACTGCTTCAAATTACCCTCTAATCTGCCAGTATTTGTTAAACTAATTGCAGTCGCTTTATTTATTTATTTATTCTTTTCGTACACTGGTTTTATATTACAACCGAATGAGTTAATATTAAGATAATTATTTTATATATTAATGATGTATTTTTTCTCTAAGGAAAATTATTCAGTATAGATGTATCTAATAATTTTTTTTTGATAAAAAGGTGTGATTTTGTTATTGTATCTAATACTTTTTATCTTAATATATTATCACATATCTTTAATTATTTTTAAATATTTAAAATTATAAAACATTATTTTTAGCATATTCTATAATATATACCAATCTTATATTTGTGTGTATGTATATACAAGAGAAGCTTTATCATGTCATTATTTATTAGGATTGTGCCGAATCCTGTTTGTCTCTTCTGATCCAATCGACGGAGGAGACCAAACAAAACAAGTCAAGAGTTTATGTTCCTTAATTTAACATAAAATTTAAGATAAATTATACATTTAGTCACTAATCTATTATTATATTTCTATTTTGATATCGTGACTGAAATCTCAAAATCTGAAAAATACAAAATTAAAAATATCATATTAAAATACAATAATTAAATTTAAAAATTACGCATTTAAAGGTTTAAAAAAACATTTTTCTGTAGTTTAATTATGTACCTTATTATCCCACAAATTCAATGAGAAAAAACAAGACACTCGGCTGTAAGATAAAAAACAACAAAGAGACAGAACTAAGGATATTAAACCATTGGCTACTTTGTAAAACTCTGGTCAACAGTAGTAAATACAAGTGCTTAGGTATCATCGGAGGAAGATCGATAGAATTTAGGAACCAAACATCAACACAACAATGTCGAGACATCAGGATGTTGAAATATTCAGACATTTTTATGGAGATTATAGAATCTAAAAGACGATCAATATTTATCGGATCGAATGGATAAATTATTTTGATATTTTTAAATAAGATTTCATATTTAAGTAAAGATATAGTCGAGATTGGATAGGAGATGAATATATATAATAAAGGTTAAAGAAATATTAGGGGCATGACTCTTCTGCCCTTAGTTCCTCCGTTTTCGTATTCAAATATTATTGATAAAATAAAATGTGAAAAGAATTTATTTTAATAAACATACGGTTTTATTTAATTCTAAATTTTATTAAAAATTTTATAATTAATAAATATAAAAATATATATTTATATATGGAATACGACCTTAAGCATCATTGAGATGCTGGTATGTAACAAATTCTGAATAAATTATAAGTAATCAGATTGCTATGTGACATAAGCTAAGCAACCCTAAGCATAAAAACAACAGAAAAGTCGGCCCTGGACGCTTATTCTTTCCCTTATTTTACTATTTCTTTGATTCTCATGAAAATGATGATTTAGATATCCAGGGAAAACAAAGAAGAAAATAACAGCGATCAATATTGTAGGGTTGGATGAAATGGACGTTATTTTTTTTTACAGAATTACGGTAAAAGATATTTTAAACTCTTAGTCATATATTACGTATGAACCTCGTATATTTTTTAAATATATTTTAAGTTAATTTTCGTTAGTGTGTTATCTTTAATTAATATGGTACTAATTATTTAAGTATAAATCGTCTACCTTTTTTTCATACATCTATTTGTACATTCGCTTTAAATCAGAGGGTTTAGAGTTTAAGGTTAGGGGTTGTAGGTTTTAAGGAATTAAGGTATGATATATTTTTTAGGGTCTAGAATTTAGGGGTTACGATATAAAAAATTAGAGTTAAGGTTTAAAATTTAATTTTTAAAAAAATCTTAACAGAAAGCACAAAAAGATACATAAAAATTGAGAAAGATGATTTTTTCTCAAACAATTTTATTACATACTTCTTAGTTTGTTAATTCGTACACTAATTATACTCAATTGAGTGTTGTGTTATATTTTTCTTGATTCATGATGGACAGTGCAGAGCCATTACGCTAACACTAGTTGTATTACGATGTAAAATCACTTATTTAATGATAATTAATTAACTTCAAATGAAAAATATATATATATATAATAAATGTTAGTAAACTATTTAATTTTTAAACTAGTTATAAAAAATATTCTCAGCCTAATTTAAAAAACACTTTTGGTTCCAAAATTGCAACAAGGGGGGTTTGGAGCAAATCATCTATAAATTTAAAATTAAACATCTAATTACATAAAAAAAATCCCATTAAATTACACCTCCAAACTAGATAGATTCCGATATCAACTCTGTGGCATCATTCACCTATCTCGAACGGCCTTCACATGCCAGATTGGACCAAAATTAGCCAACGGAACAGAGGCTCTAAATAAATGGTTCATGCTTCAGTAGGATCCAATTGGCAGTAAGACTTTATATATAATAGGTAATTGATATGCCCAAGTGCCCAGCAAGTATCTGCAATTATTTAGACTCAGATCTGCCAACAAAAGTACAGTTTTTTGCTTTCAACGTTCAAAATGATGTCATTGCCGACAGTAGTTTGAGTTGATATAGTAACTAAATTATTAGGAGAGATTATATGATACACCTCACTCGTAGGTCAGCCGTGATCCTTAATCGATAAAAATTATTTATTTTATTATTAATTATTTATATTAATTATTTTTAAAAGTTATATTTTTTAAATAACATAGAAAAATTGAGCAATGATTCATTAGTTAGAAAAATAATTTGAAATATAACGGTGAAATAGATATTTATAATTGGATGGAATCATGACTGGTGTGGTATGTGATATATATAATTTCTCAATTATTAGATAGTATAATGTACTACAATGGTCATTTATGTAATGTAATTAGGGACAGTGGATGGGTTTTTTTTATCGATTCCTATTTAACTCGAAAATTTTAGAGTATAGATCCAAACATGATCCAATATAAATAAAAATAATTTTCTTATGTAATAAAATAGGTAATCAATTGAAAAAATACAAATAAAAAGAAGAATCGTGATACTTTCATTTTAATAGATAAAATAGGGAGATGACTAAAAAATATATGAATTATACCTAAAATTTTAGAATAAAATTAAATTATTATTTCGAGTCGAATTTAATATTTTTTACTTTAAACTTAAAATTGATCTGACTTAGTTTTGTCTTAAAAGAATTTGACGATTATAACTTAAATTTATTTTTTAAAAATATTCGTACAAATTAAATCGGGTCTAAACCTATTAAATACGGGTCATATGAACATCAAAATGTAATAAAGCACTCATTAAACTTCAATAAAAAAGTTGTCAAAGGAAAAACATGTATCATCGGTGAATACAACTATAAAATATTATTAAAAATATATTAAAAATAAAATTTTTATAATAAATATAATATATCGTTAAACATTATTAATATAGTACACCGTTAAATATTATTAATTTTTTAATAAAAATTAAAATTTTTAAAAACTCAATTATAAATTAAGATGATTTTAAAAAAAATATAAATTAGATTTAATAAATCTTTTATATTTTTTATAATATTCTTAGTTGATATCTTAAAATTAAATAACTCAAAACCTCTAAATTTAACCCCTTCATTTCTCTGTTATCACCGCCGTTAACGTTGCTATCATCTAAAACTCCATCACCGTCTTCATCATCAAGCTCATGGTTTGACAATGGTGTAAGCATAACTTTGGCATATACTTCATCGTCTCGGTATCCGTGAAGAATTTGACTGAAGCTATTCGGCAAAAAACAAGAGCAAGGATTTGCAGAGAATATTAGAAATTCGCAGGAAAGAGAGTGCTCGGCATGGCCTTGACGAGGAAGACAATGATGCAGTTTTAAGTGGTTGCAGTAGCGGTATTAGCAGCAACGGCAATGGCAGAAAAGAAAGTAAAAGGATTGAATTTGGGGGTTTTATATTAAAGAGATTTTGAGATAATTGATTAAAATATATCAATTAAAAATACTAATAAAAATAAAAGGTTTATTGAATCTAATTTAGTTATAAGTTTAATTTTCAATATTTTAAATTTTTTAAGAATTTATATTAACCACATTCTAAGCGATTTTTTTCAGAGTTTACGAGGACATTCACTCATATCAGTTTTTATATTAAATTAAAATATTTACGTTTTTTATATTTTTATAAAAAATATTTTAACAAAATCAACTATAAAAGTTTACCCTTTTAATTCAAAATAAAGTATGAATATTTTTTTAACAAAAACACTAACATTTATACAATAAATGTTGTAAGTATCAAGTCTATCATCACAACAGATACATTAGTAAACTCGAAAGTATCAACAGGTATATCATAACTTCAGACAATAAATTTATTAATTATTTTATTATTTTTCATATATGTATTGAATATTTATATTTTATTCACAATTAAAAACTCAAAAAATTAAGTTACATCTACTTTAAATAGTTTGAATTCAAATGAGTGATTGCAAAATCATACAAAACGTTTTTATAAGATATTAATTATTTTTCTCAAAATTAATGTATGTAATTCTTTTTAGTTTTTTTAAATTTTTGTTACAATTAATTTGGATCAACCGCTTAATTTTGGTGTGTAAATTTTTTAAATTTTTTTTTTTTATATACATGAGATAAAATCTCAAACTCAAAAAGTGTTTAACGATGAGCCGTAAGATTACCTACTTACATTGACATGATTGGTTACCTATGTAGTATTTTTGGTAATCCATATTCCATAGGTAAATTATTTATATATGAACCGTAAAATTAATTTCACATGAAACAAACCAATAAAAAAAGGCATAAAGATGATTTTCACCCTTAACATTTATAATTTTTATTATTTTGGCCCCTAATTTTTTTTTGAGATAAATTTAGCCCTTGATCTATGTCTTTTTAACAAATAACTCATTTTTTAACTATCTTGATAACTGAATCGTTAAAAATTTAATAATAATAATAATAACATGTCATATATATGTGATAA
Organism: Abelmoschus esculentus; assembly: GCA_035048815.1. Lineage (NCBI taxonomy): Eukaryota > Viridiplantae > Streptophyta > Magnoliopsida > Malvales > Malvaceae > Abelmoschus > Abelmoschus esculentus. Next base: position 8,791,546 of record JAUCBN010000007.1, on the reverse strand, counting down.
TATGTTTTAAATGGCATATAATCTAACCTATTAAATATATACATATATATAGAATATAATTTTATTCCAGTATAAAATATAAAATAATTAAAATTTAAATAAAATATTAAAAATTAATTAAATCCAAAACAAAAATTTACTAAATATTCTCGATCCTAACTAAAATATCTTTATAAAACCCTAAAATTATAATTTAGATTAAAATTAAAATACTTAAATTTTAAATTAAAATAATAAAAATCTAATTGATTATTATCAAAATCATTTATCTTTGATTCAATGAAAAATAATTTTTAATATTTTATTTGAATTTTAATTATTTTATATTTTTAGATTGGAATAAAAATATATTCCGTGTGTATGTATTTGATATATTAGATGTTAAGTCATTTAAAATATATTATTATATCTATATAACATGTCATCATTATTAAATTTTTAACGGTCAGTTATCATGGTAGTTAAAAAATAAGTTATTTGTTAAAAAGACATAAGTCAAGGGCTAAATTTATCCCAAAAAATAGGGGCCAAAATGATAAAAACTACGAACGATAAGGGTAAAAATTATCTGTCAAAAAAAAACTATGTATGTCAAGTAATCGAATGACTCGGTAAACATGATTAGCTTACAGCAATGTCGTTTATGGCAATACCAACATCAAACAGCAAAATATTTGCTGAATTCTGATTTTCTTTAAAATTCCAGATCTTTTTGCCGTTTTCTGGAGCAATTTCTCTGCCATTTCTTGAGCTCGAAACGATAAAGTTACCTTCCTCTTTTCTTCTTCCTGCAACGGAGTTCCAGGTTGGTTCTACCATCTTCAGCTTCTTCTTTGCTTTGCATGGTTATGTTTTCGTAACACTTTCGTGTGATTTTGATTGTTTTTTTTTATCCCTTTTCCCCATAAAAGTTCTCTCTTTTTTCTTGAAAAAAATACTTCATTTTTTTTTCTGACTTGATCTTTTTGACAATGGCAAAAAATAACACAGTCCTTTTTGTTTCTATCTGCATTGTTGATTTTTTTTCATGTTAAAGTATATTTTGAATGCTTACCAGGCACCAGCTAACTTGAAGGTACTTACACTGTTGTTATCAATGATATATATTATACTTTGATACAGGGAATTGAAGAGAATGTGTTTGTTTGAATTCAAGAGGTGATTTTCTGTATTCTTTCACGTCAAGTTGAGTTGAATATGTCATCGGCTGCGTGGTTTACTTCTCTTTCATGTTCAAGCACTGTTATTCAACCTTCCAATCAAACATCTATTCCTTTTGCATTCCAATGGCTGAGATTCATTTTCCTATCCCCATGTCCTCAGAGAGTTCTCTTCTCTGCCGTTGATCTCCTCTTCTTACTTACTCTCATCTTCTTTGCTGTTCACAAGCTCTGCTCTAGATTGTTAGGCAATAGCCATGGCAGCTCTGATGTAAACAAGCCCCTCATAAGCCCCAACAGAGCTCTTCCCAGGACTACAATATGGTTCAAGCTATCTTTGATTGTCACTGTTGTGCTTGCGTTCTGTTATACTATAATCTCCATTTTTGCATTTACTAGCATTAGCCAGGAGCCTTGGAAACAACTTGATGGCATATTTTGGTTAATTCAAGCCATAACTCATTTGGCGATTGCTATCTTAATCATCCATGAGAAGAGATTTCAAGCTGTTAACCATCCTATCTTTGTCCGAATTTATTGGACTGCAAATTTCATCATTGTTTTGTTGTTCACAGCATCGGGGATAATTCGATTGTTATCTGTTGAAACAAATCAGGAGAGGGATTTGAGGTTGGATGATATAGTTTCCTTTGCTTCTTTCCCATTGTCAGTTGTTCTTGTGGTTGTTGCTATAAGGGGTTCGACTGGTATGACTGCGACCGGAGAATCTAAACCGGCAATGGATGAAGAAATAAAGTTGTATGAACCGTTGTTGAGCAAATCCAACGTGAGTGGTTTTGCTTCAGCTTCAGTAGTATCAAAGGTTTTTTGGCTCTGGATGAATCCTCTGTTGGAAAAAGGCTATAAAGCCCCTCTTAAAATGGATGAAGTGCCAAACCTATCACCCCAACACCAGGCTGAAAAGATGTCAAAGCTCTTTGAAGCGAATTGGCCTAAACCGGAGGAGCAATCGAACCACCCTGTTGGAACCACATTGTTTCGGTGCTTTCGGAAGGAACTTGCCTTCACTGCATTCCTTGCGCTCGTGCGGCTTTCTGTTATGTATGTTGGTCCTATTTTGATCCAAAGCTTTGTTGATTACACTGCTGGGAAACGAAGCTCTCCGTATGAAGGATATTACCTTATATTGATTCTTCTAGCTGCTAAGTTTCTCGAAGGTTTGATGGCTCACCAATTCAACTTCAACTCTCAGAAAATCGGGATGCTCATTCGCTGCACTCTTATAACTTCTTTATACAAGAAAGGGTTAAGGCTTACTTGCTCGGCACGTCAAGCTCATGGAGTGGGACAGATAGTGAATTACATGGCTGTTGATGCTCAACAGCTCTCTGATATGATGTTACAGCTCCATTCTATTTGGTTGACTCCTTTACAAGTTATTGTAGCCTTGGTGCTCTTGTATAGGTACCTTGGCGCTTCTATGGTGACATCAGTGCTTGGAATTCTTGGTGTTTTTATCTTTGTGGTAATGGAGACAAAAAGGAACAATCGGTTTCAATTCAATGTGATGAAGAACCGTGACTTGAGAATGAAGGCAACGAATGAGATGCTTAATTACATGCGGGTTATCAAGTTCCAGGCATGGGAAGAACACTTCAATGAAAGAATCCAATCTTTTCGTGAAATGGAGTTTAGGTGGCTAAGCAAATTCTTGTATTCAATAGCCAGGAATATCATAGTAATGTGGTCAATGCCGTTGTTGATATCAGCCCTTACGTTTGCGACTGCACTTTTACTAGGAGTGACACTTGATGCAGGGGTGGTTTTCACAGCAATAACTATCTTTAAGATCTTGCAGGAGCCCATCAGGACATTCCCACAGGCCATGATCTCACTTTCACAAGCAATGATTTCGCTGGAGAGATTGGATACTTACATGATGAGCAAGGAGTTGGTTGATTCATCAGTGGACAGAAAGGAGGGTTGCGACGACAGTGGGATTGCCGTGGAAGTTAAAAATGCAGTGTTTAACTGGGATGACGAAACTGGAGAAGAGGTTCTTAAAAATATAAATTTAGAGGTCAAGAAAGGGGAGCTTACCGCCATAGTAGGGACTGTGGGATCAGGAAAGTCTTCTCTCCTGGGTTCCATTCTTGGTGAGATGCACAAAATATCAGGAAAGGTACGCCTAGGAATATGTAATTATGTCTTTATGATTTTTGCATTTATTATTCGTATTAGTATTATTTTTCGTATCATAATGTATTTAATTATTTTCGATTGTGTAGGCCTTGAATAGGACTTGGTGAATTTATGCATAACGGAAACAAACAATGCAACAAAACATTGAATGATTGCTAAACACAGTTCCTGGACTGTTTTCATGACAGGTTAAGCTTTGTGGGACAACTGCGTATGTAGCTCAATCATCTTGGATTCAGAATGGGACAATAGAAGATAACATCCTATTCGGCTTGCCAATGAACAGGGAGAAATACAGGGAAGTTATAAGGGTCTGTTGTTTAGAGAAGGACCTGGAAATGATGGAGTTTGGTGATCAGACTGAAATCGGAGAGCGTGGAATTAACCTCAGCGGTGGCCAGAAGCAACGAATACAACTGGCTAGAGCTGTTTACCAGGATTGTGATATCTACCTTCTCGATGACATCTTTAGTGCTGTCGATGCTCATACTGGGACAAACATATTTAAGGTGAAACTATCTGATTGATTTTATTATAATCCATATAAGAGAAAATTGGTACAAAAACATGGTATTTGCTTATGAAATCTTGCTGTGTGTATTTTTACCTTGCTTAACTACAGGAATGTGTGAGAGGAGCTCTCAAAGATAAGACTATTTTGCTTGTAACTCATCAAGTAGACTTCTTGTACAATGTTGATCTTATTCTGGTAAGTAAACACGTATCATTCTTTCATGGAAAGGACACAAGCAGGCACTCATGTAAGAGTATTTACGTTACGAAAATATCTGTCGTGTAAATTCCAGGTAATGAGAGACGGGATGATAGTACAGTCGGGGATGTATAGTGATTTACTAGATGCTGGCACGGATTTTAGAGCCCTCGTAGCTGCACATGAAACATCCATGGAACTTGTTGAAGCAGGAAACACCATGCCTGCTGAAAATTCCACCAAAACATCTAAATCTCCTCAGGGTGTTTCCAACATTGGGGAAGCAAATAGCGAAAATATTTCTCAAGAACACCTGAAATCGGACAAGGGGGAGTCCAAACTAATCCAAGATGAACAGAGGGAAACTGGTAAAGTCAGCTTGCAGGTGTACAAAATGTACTGCACTGAAGCTTTTGGCTGGTGGGGTGTGGCCGCAGTGTTGTTATTATCTCTATCGTGGCAAGCGTCTCTTATGGCAGGAGATTATTGGTTGTCATATGAAACTTCAGCTGAACATACTGTTTCATTCAACCCTTCAGTATTTATTTCGGTCTATGCTATCATTGCAGCCGTGTCGGTCATGATCTTAGTGATGAGATCCTTTTTCATTACACTTATGGGGCTAAAGACATCGCAAATCCTCTTCATACAAATTCTTCAAAGCATCTTGCATGCCCCTATGTCCTTTTTCGATACTACACCTTCAGGAAGAATTTTAAGTCGGGTAAAACTTCGAACCTCGTTATAGCATGTTAGTATGTATTTTAGTACTGATGGATTCTTTTTTTAATCCCCAGGTATCAACTGATCAGACCAATGTTGATATCCTTGTGCCATTCGTGATGGGGATTACCTTGTCTCTGTACATTGCAATGCTCAGTATCTTCATAATCACTTGTCAATTTGCTTGGCCCTCAATATTCTTGATAATTCCACTTTCTTGGCTGAATTACTGGTATAGGGTATGCTTCTTTCATTTCGATATACTTTTTGGCATTCATCACCTATTTTTATAACAATCCAACATCTTTCAAGACATAGATCATGTGGTAAGCATTATGACTGCACCATTCTAACATGATCATTCGCCAAAATATGTTAAATCATAAACCTTCTGCTGCAGATTTCTTTCTTTATATTGGGAACAAATGCTTATGTTATAGGCTCGCATGATAGATTATAGAAGGTCTAATTGATGATGTTCATTTCTCTTTGATTTCAGGGATACTACCTAGCATCATCTCGTGAACTAACTCGCCTTGACTCAATCACTAAAGCTCCCGTCATCCATCACTTCTCGGAGAGCATCTCTGGAGTTATGACAATTCGAGCATTCAAAAAGGAGGATATGTTCTGTCAGGAAAATGTTATCAGAGTTAATTCCAATTTACGAATGGATTTCCACAACAACGGATCCAATGAGTGGTTAGGCTTTCGTTTAGAACTTTTCGGGACTATAGTCCTCTGCCTTTCAACCATGTTTATGATCTTGTTACCTAGCAGCTTTATCAGGCCAGGTAAAACATATGCAACACATGGTTTATTAGCCTAGTTAAAATCAAGTATATATGATTCAAATAAGTTCATACATCGTCTTAGTGAAGGCATACATGTCAGTGCTAGTAACTTGTGCTCTCGAAAGTCTTCTGAATACGATTTGGAGAAAACTTCTAACTTATTTTTGTATAATGCAGAAAATGTTGGGTTATATCTCTCATATGGGTTGTCCCTCAATGGAGTGTTGTTCTGGTCCATATATTTAAGTTGTTTTGTGGAAAATAGGATGGTTTCAGTGGAAAGAATAAAGCAATTCTCAACTATTCAACCAGAAGCAACATGGCATATGGAAGACCGTCTTCCCCCTCCAAATTGGCCTGCTTATGGCAATGTTGAGATCAAAGAATTGCAGGTTCGGTACCGACCGAACACTCCTCTTGTACTTAAAGGCATTACTCTGAGCATTAATGGGGGTGAAAAGATTGGTGTTGTTGGTAGGACGGGGAGCGGGAAGTCGACGTTAATCCAAGTTTTGTTTAGAGTGGTTGAACCAACAAGAGGGAAGATAATCATTGATAGGATAGATATCAGCAAGCTGGGGCTGCATGATCTTAGGTCACGCTTTGGGATCATCCCTCAAGAGCCTGTTCTTTTCGAAGGAACCGTGAGAAACAACATCGACCCTGCAGGACAGTTTTCAGATGAAGAGATTTGGAAGGTAAACATGATATTCCAAGCAAAAACAAGATAAGCCACTTCATTTACATGCATATAAGTTATGAGTTTACTAATTTTACAGAGTCTTGAGCGATGCCAACTTAAAGATGTGGTGGCATTGAAACCCGACAAACTTGATTCTCTAGGTAAGTGATTCTCGAGTCTTGAGCGTATTTCTATTCATTGAATGGTGCCTTAGTATGTATGTGTTTTCCAGTGGTTGACAATGGTGACAATTGGAGCGTGGGGCAAAGGCAGCTTCTATGTTTAGGGAGGGTGATGCTTAAGCGCAGTAGGCTGCTGTTCATGGACGAGGCGACCGCATCAGTCGACTCGCAAACTGATGCTATAGTACAAAAGATTATAAGGGAAGAGTTTGCAGCCTGCACAATTATCAGCATTGCTCACAGAATCCCCACTGTCATGGACTGTGACAAGGTTCTGGTTGTTGATGAAGGTGTGTGCTTCGTTCTGTTAACTTTTTCCAGTTTCCGCCCACAACTCATCATTATCATGACCATTGTTGATGTTAGAACTGTCCAATTAATGTTGCTGTGCTGTTTTCTGTGTTTTTTTAACAACACAGGAAAGGCAAAAGAATTTGACAAGCCATCGATCTTGCTTGAGAGGCCGACGGTGTTTGCAGCATTGGTTCAAGAATATGCCGACCGCTCTACTGGACTGTAGCCGAACCAAGACTCTGTTGGACTATTAGCCCGCACCCTTAAGGCCCTGGCTCTGGCTGGACCATTCCCCCCAAGTTCCTTTTTTTAAAGAAGTATGCATTTGCCGTTTTCATTTAGGATTGGACTTTAAAGTAAGATCATAAATGAATTCTATTTTATTATTCGTATTTTTTATTAATATATTACTATAAAAATAATTGAATAAATAAAGTAATTATATTTTTGAAAAATAATATAAAAATAACAGATAAAAATAATAAAAAATAATTATTATAATAAGCTAATAATAATTAACAAAAATGACAATTCTTTTTTTCATTGTATCAAATATTCATAATTATATAAATTATATTATCTCATCTCTAAGCATGAGCCCAAACTGAGAAGCCCAGCTTTATCTCCCAGCAATATAAGATCCTTCCCATCTCTAAGAATATTTTAACCCCCCTGCAAAAACCCTAGCCAACAATTAATTCCGGGAGACGAGGATCCGATGGGGAGGTCAAGAAGGAAGTACAAGCAATCTCGCGCCAAGGTCAAAGTGGGTCTCCCCAGGAAAAACCCTCACGTCTTCAAGCCATGCTTCACTCTTCCTCCCAAACTCCGCGCCCTCGCCGAGGTCGACGATGCCCTCTCCAAGTGGGACGACAAAGCCAGCGTCATCCAAAACTACAAATCCTTCGGCGTCGTTTCAAACCCTAATCTCCTTGGCGTCCGTTCTCGAACTTCCCACATCGTGGAAAGCGATTCACTCCAAGTCCCTCATCCCCCGCCGTCCGACGAACCTGCTGATGACTTCGATCTCATTGATTCTGGAAGCGATCTCGAAGAAGATGGTCAGTTTCCCCTCTCCTTTCACTTCTCTGTTGTTTACCGATTCAACTGTGTTGCCCTATCTTCTTTTAGGGCAAATGCTAAAAGCCGAAGCTTCACATTTGAGGTCTAGTTGGCTCAATTTTAATGCTATAATGAAATTGCAAGTCTTTATTCATTGCTTGAAAATATTCTATCTTGGGTCTAATCATGGTTTTAGTCCCTTTAGTAATTTGGTATAATTTGATCATTCTACTTTATATCAACTATATATTAATATGCTTTATCATTTTGCCTTTGTAGACTTAAAAACTGCATTGGGGAAGAAGAGAAGAGATGGAAGAAGCACACATTTACAACCACTGACCACCATGCAACGCCATCATATTGGCCAGCTGATTGAGAAATATGGTGAAGACTATCAGGTACGATGTTGTTTCCGTTTCGTATGTTTGTTGTTCCAATAGTATTTCGGTAACTCTTACAGATGGTATTTTACAGGGAATGTTCATGGATATAAAACTCAACAAGATGCAGCATTCGGTTGCAACTCTGGAGAAACTATGTAAGAGATATCATATGTTTAAAGATAAGAATCCTTTGATATTACCTAGCTGAGAGTTTTTCATGGCAATATCTTGACTTTGGAGTTTGTCCAAAGTTCTTAAGAAGATTATAATCCGATCGACGATGTTGCCGTTGTAGCTCGAATCAAATTTCAATTTTGATTAGTGTATTTTTATGTTGACAGTGGACTAAAAGGTATGAATTTTGAGTTTAATTCATTGGCCTCTTCTCCTGCTGAAAGTTTCTTCTCTTTTCTTCTCCTTAAGACAGAATTTCACCCCTACAAATTCAGTATTGACTTCTATAATCATGGCTTCATATGTTTGAACTTTTGTGTGTAGATATTTGTATGGACGAAATATTGGATGGGTATAAGACATAGATGGGTTTAAGAATTTAAAGTTCATAATTAATTGATTAGTATGATAATATAAAATTAATTTATATTGGTATAAAAATATATTAATAAAAAATAATTGTTATATATGTTTATGATTTATAGTCAAAGATATGTTGACGTTAAAGATTTAATCTATATCGTATAAATATATTTAATAGATTATAATATTTTATATTTGTGTAATTGTGTTTTAGAGAATAAAAAGTTTGTTTGAGTGAAATATGTATTAATAGTGACCATTATTGTATGAACAAACATGAATTTTATATTTTAAAACTGGTTTAGAATTCTATGGTTTTTAAAAATTTATAAATTAAAATTTAAACTCAAATTGATTATAATTTATTAAAAAAAATAGAGATTTATGTTTTAAAATGTCTTGAATAAGAACATATTAAAAAAAATAAACACTTAATAGATAGTGTCACGGGCTGCACATTGGGGTCCAAGACATTGGCACCACTTGGTGTATTTTGGCCTGCCCAAGTATTTCCAAGAGCGAAGCTGGGCTTGCGAAGACCACAAACGTTGGCCCGATCCAAAGAGTTTTCTAGAAGGCTTATCCATCCAAGGGGTGTGAACACTTTGTGTGAACACAGAAGATACTTTCCATAGTTAGACTGGAATATTCCCAGAATTATGCTTTGTGAATGGATAGAGTTGTATCTTAGCCGTCGATGTAAAACTGTATAGACCGTAGGATCAGGGGGAGTTCAACTATAAATAGAGGCCTTCCCCCACCTCATTTGATGTACTGAGTGGTACAGAGTTGTACTGAGTTATTCTATCATTTCAAGGAATAAAGGCATTTTCTCTAAAGATCCTCTGAGTTGTTCTTGTTTGTTCTTTCTTTGTTCTTCAGTGTTCTTGAGCGTTCTTGGAGCGTTCTTCCTCGCTATCTCTTTTGATCCGTTTTCGCATAGAACGCTTCGCGTTCGTCATTACTTGGGAAGTGTGATCTTCTTTAAGTGTTGAGAAGGCTTACTTAGTCGTTTGTCTTGAGGACTCGACTAAGGCCGCACGGTTTAGCTGGTTCAAAAGTCTAGCCCCGTGACAATAGCATACTGTGAAAATAATTACTATTAAATAATTTTAAAAATAATATCTTTAAAATTGGAAATAAGTAAATAAAAAGTCTAGAAATAGTCTTTTTCATGTTCCAATGAGAAGTAATAGTTAGCCTTAGAGGGACTGTATGCTACAACTGGGATCAATACCTAACTCTTTTCTCATCTTTATTTTGTCCTTGTTTCCAATGGACCAGAACAACACGCAACCAAATACCACAGACCTCTATTAATTTCTTGATTATTTAGGGTATTAATATAGCCAAATGCTTAATTAACTTAAATAAGTTTTAAAATAATTCGTCATAAATAATAACTCGCTATTTTAATAATAGTAGAATAATCAAGAAAAAAACATTAAGATCTTAGGAGATAATAACTTTATAACAAAAAATTTAGATTAGATTAATATCCTTAACGTGAGATTTCATGGTTATATATGTTTTAATTTTAGCTTTTAGCCGACTCATTGACAAGCGTCGAATTGTCAAATAAATAATTTTTATTTTTTAAATTAAATAAAAGAATAGTATAAAAAAAGTAGGGTCGATCCACAGGGACTAAAAAATTTTCAACGTTGAATTGAATTGATCCTGATAAAAAAAAAACAATAAATTAGAAAATGGGGGTTTGATATTATAAAACTAAAAATAATCTTAATCTAATAATAACTGAAATTAAATGAAAATAAATATTTGAAGTAATAAATTTAAAGGATATAGCCTCAAGCTTCGCTTCGCCTCAAATCTCAATTGATCATCGAAATAGATTTTACTTCAAGATCCATGCCAGTTACAATCTACAAGGCCCAACCCTTGTAACTTGCTTCTCTCTTCGGTAAACCAATATTCTCAAGTCTATCTCCGGAATTCGGTCTTTGCTGGACTAACCACGTCTATCGCCGTTAGTGCCAGTGCAACTTTAATTACTGGAAAAGTCTGACTCGAGTTATAGCGTCTCACAGAGAATCAAACCCGATCTTGATTTTCCTTAGTGGACCGCCACTAAGTTTGTTCACAGGAAGTCGAATTTGCTACCAGCCGATTCTTCTTCCCAACGATAGATCTAAACAATCTTCAAGTCAACGTGCACTTTTTGAAATGAAGGCGTCGAGATCATTAAAGGAAAAGTCGATTGCCAATCCTTGATTTCAGAAAATCAAGAATGTCATCCGAAGGTATTAAGTGCTTTACGATTCTCACAATATGGATTGAGTCGTCACTAGCTTTCGGCTAAATGAAAGTTTAGCTAAGCATGAATGAGATCATACTTAGCATTTTCTAGAAGAAAAGAAATAAGAAAACTCAAAGAAAAATAAAAAATGATCAAAATAGAACCAAATTAGTAATATCAAATCGACAATGAGAAATAATTATTAATAAAAAATATATAAATTCGAACACTCATCAAATTCTCCCTCACTTATTCAATGCTTGTCCTCAAGCATACTCAAATTCTCATTTTCGTCACTTATCAAAATTCACTCAAAAAGTTTATGTCAAATCCCATGTACATGCATGAATTAAAGAAGTTAGACAAGACAATCAAATAAAGGTGACATGATATTTCAATAAATAATAATTAACCAAATGAATAAAAGGTAGATATGCAGAGCTTTTGCTATTTGCTTGTGAGACGAAATCAAATCAAGTTTAGATACTTCATGATAAACGATTGGCGGAGTGTGAGTTTTATTTTCCTCCCCTTTTATATCACTTTCTTTTTTTCTTTTTTTTGAAAGAGATTATTTTTTTCTTTTTTTATTCTTTTTTTTCAAGCGCTTTATTATTTTTTTTTAAAAGACATTTTTTCCTTTTCTTTTTTTAGCGTTACTCTCATTAACTCTAACTCTATAGTCTCGACTCGTCACCGAATCTTTGAACTGGAAACGAGATGACAACCCAAGCACCTCGCCCCGATTCTTCAATCTGGTCATATTCAAACGATCTACCACTCACAATCGTCTCAAAAAAAAAATCATACACCTGAAGATAACATCATTATTAGCAAAACAAGCACAAACTTATATTTAAGCAACACTAACAATTATACCATAAGGTTAAAAACTTTCACCAAAACATCTAATCATCTCAAGTTAATTATCCATGCATAACAAAATTAATTCAAGCTTGTAAACAAGGGATTATGATAAAACTAACAAGTCAACAAAGACAAACAACAATCATAAGAACTTAAAATATACCTTCAAACTAACATGAACAAGTAAGGAGAAATATAATCACTCCCCCTCACTTTAAGCATATTATCTCAATATAAAAATTAATGTACAAGAGAAGGAATAGAGATACTCCCCGTGTCTAAAGTAAGTTTGGTTGTCGACAATTTTGGAGGTCATTTGCAATTTTTTCAAATTTCATGCACGACAAAGCCATTCAAATCTGGGGAAAAATCTGTGTAAATTTATTTGAAAATAAATTAGATGAAAAAAATAAAAATAAATAAAAGAAGAAAAAATAAATAGAGAAAATGGGTTGCCTCCCATTCAGCGCTTTGTTTAACGTCATTAGCTTGACGACCTGATTCAGACTACAAGTTCTGCGAGAAATTCTTTTTCCAATTCATGTTCTTTATCCAACTTAGAATTTCTTCATGAGAAATTTTTCGGCTATGGAGTTCTTTCATTTTCGATAAAATATCTTTTTTAATCTGCAATTTATCTGATGGTAATTTTAATTCCAACTTTGGTTCCTGCAAGATAAATGAAAAAAAGTTAGTTTGAGAAGACATCAAATTTAAATTTTTACTTAGCTCTTTGCAAAATGAGCGTGATTCCACATCAGAAGAGATATCCATTTTTACTTCTTTAATAGTTTCAGCATTCAGATTCCTGCATAACTCATTAGAAAGATTATGTTTAACATATTCATTCATAGAAGAATCAAATATATTAACACAACTGACATTAGGCATAGAGTTAGGATATTTCATAGCTTTATACACGTCAAACTTTACCACTTCACCGTCAAACTCCATGGTAAGAATTTCACTTCTTACATCAATTTTGACATGTGATGTGCTAAAAATGGTCTACCAAGTAAAATCTCGGAAGAGATATTGGTGCGATCATCTTCCATGTCAATGACATAGAAATCTGCAGGAAAAAATAAATCTTTTACCTTTACGAGTACATTTTCAAGAACTCCTTCAGGATACACTAAAGATCTGTCGGCAAGCTGTATTGTCACACCTGTTTCCTTCAAAGGCTCAATACTTAATAAATTATAAATTGAAAGAGGCATGACATTAATGGAAGCGCCTAAATCGCACATAGCTCGTTTAATTCCAACTTTACCAGTCTTACATGGGATAGCAAACATACCTTGATTCTTGTACTTAGGTGGAATTTTACGTTGAATTACGGCAGAAACATTTTCACCTAAGTTTACCTTTTCATTCCCAGTAAGCTTTCTTTTATTTGTGCAAAGATCCTTTAAAAATCTAGCATACCTTGGAATTTTTCGGATCACATCGAGAAGTGGTATGTTTATCTCCACTTTCTGAAACATGTCAAGTATTTCTTGTTCCTCGGCTTGCTTATCATGCTTAACTAATCTCGATGGAAAAAGAGGTAGAACGTTATAAGGAGATGATGTAGGGATAGATTGTGGTTTGGTTTCCTTCTTTTTGTGAGGTTGTGTGGCATCTTCTTTAAGTTCGACATTGGTACCACTTTGAAGGGTGATGGCACTAACATTCTATCGCGGGTTTGGCTCAGTTTCCGACGGTAGCTTTCCCTTTGATTCCAAACGACTCACAGCTAATGTAAGTTGACTCATTTGTTTATCAATTTCTTGAAAGTGTGCCTCAGTCTTTTGTTGGAACTTCTCTTGAGCTAGCGCCAAACGTTCGACAATTGACTCCAATGATGATTTTTGTGGTTGATATTGTTGCGGTGCAGGTGGTCTAGGTTGATAAGTTTGATTCGATCCATACTTGAGGTTTGGATGATCCCTCCAACCCGGATTATAAGTGTTTGCATTGAGATCATATTGCCTTTGAGGAGGCCCTGGAAAATTTTCAATGGCATTTACTTGAACGTTATTATCTTCTTGAAGCATTGGGCAACAGTCCGTAGGATGATCCGGCATCGTGCATATTCTGCAAAGTCTAGCTGGACCTATTTTACCTGCAATAAGAGATTGAACCACATTAGTTAACTTATCAATTTTATCCTCTAAAGAAGATGTACTTATCTCGTGAACCCTTCGAGTGGGTTCACTTGGGCGAAACTGTTGTGTATTAGCGACCATGGTTGAGATAAGATTTCTGGCGGCGGTAGGAGTCATATTTACGAAGGCTCCACCACTAGCTGCGTCGATCATTTTCATTTCCATTGGAAGTAGTCCTTCATAAAAATATTGTAGAAGGGTTTGTTCAGTTAGGCCATGTTGCGGACAACTAGCGCAAAGTCTTTTAAATCATTCCCAATAGTCGTATAACGACTCTCCATCCTTTTGTCGAATTCCTAAGATGCTTCTCCTTAATTCGCTTGCTTTTGCTGCTGGAAAGAACCTGTCAAAAAACAATCGTGCCATATCAGCCCATGTATTAATTGAACCAAAAGGTAAATAAAACAACCAATCTTTTGCCAAATCGGCTAAAGAAAAAGGAAGTGCACGAAGTTTTATTTGATCTTCGGATACTCCTGCGGTTTCATACTCAAACAAACCATATGAAACTCTTTTAAATGCTTGTGTGGATTTTCATTCTGTAAGCCGCGAAAAGTCGGAAGTAAATGTATTAAATCAGTTTTAAGTTCAAACGGTGTTTCGCCATTTGAAAACGTGATACAAAGTGGTTGTTGTTCATCAAGTGCTGCAGCTAACTCTCAAATTGTTTGTTCAGCCATTTGTTTTGATCCTTCGTCGTCAGAAGTAAATAACTCCTCGGTGTAGGAAATTTTCTCAAAATCAGGATTTGGTTTTGGTTGAAGGTCTCGATTCAACCTTCTGCGCCTAAGGGTCTCTCCACGCAGTCTTCGGGCAAGAGCTTCGATCTCGGGTTCGTAATCTACTAGTTTTCCCGGAAGTGACCTGGTCATAGATCAAAACAAAACAATATTAGTGATTTTTACCGAAGTCCCCGGCAACGGCGCCAATTTGACAAGCGTCGAATTGTCAAATAAATAATTCCTATTTCTCAAATTAAATAAAAGAATAGTATAGAGAAAGTAGGATCGATCCACATGGACTAAGAAATTTCCAACGTTGAATTGAATTGATCCTGATAAAAAAAAACAATAAATTAGAAAATGGGGGTTTGATATTATAAAACTAAAAATAATCTTAATCTAATAATAACTGAAATTAAATGAAAATAAATATTTGAAGTAATAAATTTAAAGGATATAGCCTCAAGCTTCGCTTCGCCTCAAATCTCAATTGATCATCGAAATAGATTTTACTTCAAGATCCATGCCAGTTACAGTCTACAAGGCCCAACCCTTGTAACTTGTTTCTCTCTTCGGTAAACCAATATTCCCAAGTCTATCTCCGGAATTCGGTCTTTGCTGGACTAACCACGTCTAGCGCCGTTAGCGCCAATGCAATTTTAATTACTGGAAAAGCCTGACTCGAGTTATAGCGTCTCACAGAGAATCAAACCCGATCTTGATTTTTCTTAGTGGACTGCCACTAAGTTTGTTGACAGGAAGTCGAATTTGCTACCAGCCGATTCTTCTTCCCAACGATAGATCTAAACAATCTTCAAATCAACGTGCACTTTTTGAAATGAAGGCGTCGAGATCATTAAAGGAAAAGCCGATTGTCAATCCTTGATTTCAGAAAATCAAGAATGTCATCCGAAGGTATTAAGTGCTTTACGATTCTCACAATATGGATTGAGTCGTCACTAGCTTTCGGCTAAATGAAAGTTTAGCTAAGCATGAATGAGGTCATACTTAGCATTTTCTAGAAGAAAAGAAATAAGAAAACTCAAAGAAAAAATAAAAGAACTAGAGAGAACTTTTATTACTCAAGAGAGAAAGTGAAAATTGAAGTACATCTCAAGCTTTACCTCTATGGGTATTTATACTATTCTAAAATCCTAAAAATGTAACAATTCAAAATTTAAAAAAAAATAAAAAAGATAAAGATAAATGTTCTAAAATTTAAAATTTAAATTCCTAAGATAAATCTTCAAGATAATTCCCAAATAATCCATTCATCCTTCTAGAATATATGACTGGACTATCTTCTAGAAACTTTTGCTGACTAGATAATCCAAATCTGTCAGATCGAAAAGCGTCGTGCCCATGACTCCAGTCATAAAAAAAATGCAGAATTCACTATTTTCTGTTGGTTTTGAAAAATAAGTTCCTACACTGAAAATAATCAAAATAGAACCAAATTAGTAATATCAAATCGACAATGAAAAATAATTATTAATAAAAAATATATAAATTTGAACATTCATCACTCATAAATATCTCGTATTCGAACTTAAATCTTTTAAAAATAATAATTATAAGAAGAAGAAGAAGGAGAAGAAGAAGATAGAGTCTCCCAGAAGAGCTAACAAAGTTGGAAAGAAAGGAATCCAAAGAAAGAGGTGGAGCAGTACAAGAAGGATACGTCACGCAGCCCAAGTGGCAAACACGGTTTGACAGGAAAGATGTCAAATAGGAACAACACAGCCTGGAAACTATAAGACAAAAAAATTAGGACTAATTTCAGGAAGAAATCCTTAAATTATGACTTTATTCTAATCTAATTTAGCAAAGACACCAAATAAATATAACTAAATTGAATTTATAAAATTTAAAAGTTTAGTTTTTATAGTCGAATATAAATTTATACTTTAAAATGTTAGGATCAATAACATAAAACTGTGTTCTGGAGGTAATGGGGATAAGGGGATAGGAGACAAATCACAATCAGCAGATCGAGTCTTGTAGCTGGCTCTTCCTGCTTCAAAGCATGATTGGAACCCGCTTACGACTTACGCGAGACGCATCACACGCACACTGTTTTGGCTTCGTGTTCCTAAATAAATTCCTGATTCAAACACCCTTGTTTTCCACAAAGCTTGAATTCAAAACCCTTTGTAAATCATACAGTTTCAATGGCAACGTCGGAGAAGCAAGTCATGGTAGTCGGAATAGACGATAGCGAGCATAGTATGTACGCGTTGGAATGGACGCTCGATCATTTCTTTGTTCCTTTCGCTTCAAATCCTCCTTTCAAGCTCTTCATCGTCCATGCCAAGCCTACTGCTACTTCCGCTGTTGGTCTCGCTGGACCTGGTATTCATTTGGCTTGTGAAACCCTCTTTTTATATCTTGAAATGAACTGTCGTGTGCTCTAGTTTTAATTGACCCATTGTTATTGTAGGAGCTGCCGAGGTATTGCCGTATGTGGATGCTGATTTGAGGAAGATCGCTGCCAGGGTTGTGGAGAAGGCCAAGGAATTCTGTGTTAGTAAATCGGTACGCATCATCATACATCTTTGCGCTGCTTGATACTTTTTTCGGGATTTAGTTTTGAATGATTAGTTCATTGTAGAACATAGGAACTGCAGAACAGTAGCACTTGTGAGATAAGTTTAGATGTTTTATGTTAGATTTAGACTAAACATCTATCCTAGCAGCCAATCTAGTCGTTTCTGGTTGTGCACATGCAGGTTCATGATGCCGTCGTTGAAGTGGTCGAAGGTGACGCCAGGAATGTTCTTTGTGAGGCTGTAGAAAAGCACCATGCTTCAGTGCTCGCCGTTGGTAGCCATGGTTATGGAGCTATAAGGAGGTAGACCTGTTATCTAATCTCTTTTAAGTTATTAAACAAACATTAGGAACTTATTAAGTCTTTGAGCTTGTTCAGTCCAGGTTTTAACAAAATTGATCATATTCTTCTATTTCAGGGCTGTTCTTGGCAGTGTGAGTGACTATTGTTCTCATCATGCTCATTGCTCTGTGCTGATCGTGAAGAGGCCTAAGATCAAACATTAATCCGTCAAACAGAATTGAAGAACTGCCTGGGTTTAGTTACCTAATAACCATGATGTTCCACACTGGGTTGTAATACCAATAATGCTGAATATCGGTATAAACGAACACATTTACCATTGTTATTGTAATATTTTACTACGTAATATATCGTGCGAGTGTTTAGATAGTTTTTATTACTTGTTTATCCTTGATGAGCAAGCTCTGAAGTTAAAAGAGCATCACTGAAAATCCTGCATTGATTTTTACCATTGAACCGGGATGGACTAAGAGGTGTTAAAGTTCAGTTTCTAATATAACTTCTTACCCGACATAAAACCATGAAGAACATGGGATTGGTGAAGCAAAAAGGAAGAAAATCCTTCAATAGGGTTGGTTAGATGGAGATAACATGTAGCAACTGTTCTCAGATTTTGTTTCTTTTTAGGAAGATTCTTCAGAGGGATTAATAAAAATAATTGAAGAATATTGCATGTATGCATGCACAAATGTGAAAACAGCAAAAGTGAAGCATGAGGCAAGAAATGTCGAGTGACATGAAACAGAAAGCAAACATCATCACACAATTGATGCACCATTATAGTGCAAGCAGAAACTATGATCTTTGTTGATGGGAAATACGGACAACTATTGTCGTCGGCGTTTCACCTTCCCTTCTGACTCAGGGCGATTGGTTTTGGAGAACAATGTAGTCTGATTCTTAATAGGATAGAATCCGCATGTGCCGGCTTAGGGGAGACGATGATCTTTCCTTGAGTTAAATTGACGGTCAAGTCAATGTCTTATAGTATATGATGGATGCAGAGTGTTTCAGGCGAAGTTGGTGGGTGGAGATATGTAGTGTGGAGGAGGTAATGATGGATGACATGAAGGCATAACAATCTTAGCATAAAACCAAATTGAAGACAATCAAACAAACGGGTTACTGAAAGAAAAAAGACAATCTCACTGGATAAATGTAATGATTCAATTACAATTAGAACATGTATAATCATGTTTCAAGCATCAGTCTGATGTTCATATAAAACCCAATTGAGGAGCTTTGGTATAAAGCTCAAACCCAATAATACAAGCTGAATTATAATGATGAAAATAAGCAACTTACAAGTAATTTGATATGCTGAAATGATCTCTCTTTCACGTGTACAAAGAAGGCAAATCAGTCCAAGCACCAGAAACATGTCCGTTCTCACAGACAAAAGCTCGAACAACTGGCTCCCCATCGTCATGGTACCCGAAAACCCGCCTCAAACAGAAAGCTGAATGCAAATCCCATGTTTCTTTGCAGGAACAGAAGGCGCAATCGAGATCGACCTTGCTCCGGTTACCGTCGTTTATCGTCCTCCACACCCGGGATTTCTTGAAGTTCTTGAAAACACCTCGGAAGAGCTTATAGTTTCGCTTCTCCTCTGTGTGAACGCACCCGGGCAATCGCAAATGTACAAGGAATCCCCCCGGAACCGGCTCGCCAATAACTTGTTCCCTTGTTCCCGGCTTAAGTTCCAAACGCCGGTTGCTAAATGAGACTTCTGCGATCTAGAAATCTTCCTTTTTTTACAAACGGGTAAGTCGCTCCCGATGGTAATCATCCCAGTTTCGATAGTTTCCATAGGATAATCCTCTACCGAATCGGACGCGTTGTAAACGGTGTCGAAATAGAGATCATCAAAAAGAGACCATGAACAATCGGACCCCGGAACGTCGGCTTCCAAGTTCGGGTTCGGGTTTGGATTCGAATTGCCTTCTGTTCTGCTCGAATAGTGCTCGGTGGATGGCGTTGATGCATGCCAATTACCGTGATACTTCTCATCGGGACCGAGCTCGCGTTCGAGGCCAAAATCTGAATTCTCAAGAAGGACGCCGGCGTGGAGGAGGCCAGGGCAGCAGACGGAAAGCTTGTGGAGGGATGCCCAACCGCCGGGTGGGGCGGCGGAGGAAGGGGAGATAAGATCGGCGGAGACGGTGGGGATGGTTTTAGAGCATTTTAGCTTCAAGCAAGTGTTGCGAATGAGAGAATAGAATTTGGTGCAGACGCAAGTGAGACTTGCCCAGCTCGTGGGATCGTCTTCGAGCTTGGAAAATATGTTTAGAACCACATCCTCCGGGAGCTTATAGAACGCCGTCTCCGTCATCATTGGGAGTTCCAACAATAAAAAAAAGAGTTCAAAGAAAATAAAATCGCTGGCGTATCAACTTCCTGGTTTGTTTTCTAGGAACTTATAAGGAGGGCAGACCCCATAAATGAGTTCAATGGGGCAAGTGGTGGTGGTGAAGAACCGTCGGCGTGGAGATAGCATATTGTTTCGACAGTTACTTATAGGCTGCTTTGGTTTTGTGGTTGTGGATTACAGAGACTAACTCCATTGCGCTAGGAATCGTCTGGTCCAGTCGTTTTCCTTTATTTAAAATCATTTCTGTCCAAAATCCGGATGGATAAAGCTGTTCAAAGTAATATTTTATATTAAATTAATTAATTTTAAAATAACTTATTAATAAATTAATCTAACAAAACGTGTCTTTTAAACAAACTCATAAATTTTAATTATGAAATTATAAATGTAAAAAAATGAGTTAAAACAATTTATTTCAACATCAAATTTGAATGCGTAAATATCTGTTGCAATAAAGAGATGTCCTTGTGGAAGAAAGCTTAACGTGAGGTACAGCATTACCACACAGTGCAGGTAATAAATTCTTATCTAATCCCTGAGGCCATGGCCACACCATGGAAATGATGGAATCATGAGTCATCCATCAACAATGACCAGACGACGAGACGGAAGGAGAATTATGTTCCTCCGTACATCCACCACCCGGCTGTTCACAACTTCACGTGCCCTCTTATCAACTTTGTCCCCGAAACAATACCATGACATGACTTCAGTCGGCATTTGTCACCTATTGCATGGGACCCATTCAGTGACGATGCGAATTTATTATTCCACTCGCATCCCTGAACAGAACTCAACTCTGCCAGATATGCAGACTTCCCAAGGTTCAGGAAACTAACAAATGGAGCTGGAGCGCCATTTTTTTATTTACTGGGATATGGTTTGGTTTTCATTACATATAATATTGTCCTTCAGAGATTCCACACCATAGGCAATGGAGTTCAAAACAAAATAATAGTAAAATGGTTCAAAACAATAATAAACTTTAGCTATGAAATCCAGCACGATTAGTACATTTCGAATAAGTGTTTTCCCCGGCTGCTTTAAGTTCAATTCCATAGGATCTTCAACAGCCTCAGCATCAACTCCGCATGGTAACTTACCTGTCAAATAAAAACTTAATTAGGTAAAGTACGAGATTAAATGGATGGTATAGCCTATTCGACAAATGAATCTGCCAATGTAATGAAATCAATAGTAGAGAGAGATCAAGACTCGAAACCTGGATAAGCTCTTGCTCCTACTCCTACTCCTACTCCGACTTGGACTCCTGCTAACACTGCGTCTCTTGGGACTCTTGCTCCTTCCTTTTCCACGCTGCTCAGAGTAATGTAAAAAAAATGACAAAACATAATAGTAACCAATAAAAGGAGAGACCGACAACCCAGGTTAGATGAATCAAACTGCACAATTGGACAGAACAGAAACCTATCTTCCAAAGCTTCAATTAAGCAACTTCAAATTTTTTTATGTTGACTAAATATATGCAACAAATAACTTACAGAAGGCAAAGGAGATCTTGATCTTGATCGAGATCTGCAAAAGTTCCAGAAAGAACCCAAGTTTAAAAATCAACACGTTCCTTTTTAACAACTTTTATGTCCAAGAGCCTTGATGCCCCTTCCACGTCAGAATCACCACATTCAAAAGGAATAAAAAGGAGAAAGCACAGATCTTTAGCAGTTAAAAAAGGAAACAAAGAATAAGGACAACTCGAAAACCTGACTACAAAAGGAATAAAACCTAATTTAGCAAAATAAAATCCTTCAATTTTAAATTTAAATTTTCAATACTTCGGCACCAGTGGATATAGAATGAGCAAGCTCCTGTTCCACCAAATTATATAGTCAATCCACATAGCATGTCCTATTAGCTTGGCAATATCTGAAGCTGAAAGTGACAGTGACGACTTGCAAATCCTAGTGCATTTACTTCACTGAAATCCAGCCCTACTATCGCAATTCCTTGAAAGGAAATCCAGCTCTATTATGCAGTCCATTGAATCCTTGTTACCGATCTAGCACCCATGGACATTTATGATGCTATGTACATTAGATAAGGGACAGGAGTGATTTTAAGCTGCCCATCTAAAAAACAGCATACCTCTGCAACCATACGAGTTGCATGCAATTCGAAACATATCCCCACAAGATCCCAATATCCAATCCCCAGTTTGCTGCATATATCCATATCTAAAATACAAACAAGGCAATTTTCATGACAAAAGAAAGAAATGTACTTCAAAAGGCTGGGATTAAATCCCGACTAAGTTTCACAGATAAACCATCTTTCCTGACAAGGAAAGCATGCAAGTCAAAAGCATAATGACAACCACATGACAGAAGTTGATTCCAAAATGCATAAACAGATATCTAATCATTGATAAACTAAGTAGACCCCATGGATGACGGAGCACACAAATACAATCCTTTACCATATACAAGAAACTAAGTATAAGAAGTAATAACCAATTACCATTCAAATTCAAAAATCCATAATTTATGCTTTCAAATAAGGTCTCTACTTCTAGAAACAAGTTTCCTATATGTTTATGGAACAAGTGAATAAGAAAAATTTTACAGGTAAAGTATAAAGACAGGAGAAAACAATAAAATAAAGCAAACAAAAAAATCCATCCAGTTAGCAAACTAAATATTCACTGTTAAAAATGGGTTAGTTCAGTACTTCATAATTTTAGCACCAAAGTTAGTTCAGTACTTCAGCTTCCCAAAGAAGCTGCCGTTACTGCATTGCAACATCCATTGTTATTTCAAAACCCAAAAGTACTGTAACCTTGAAGCTCTGACCCTACAATTATCTAAGAAAAAAATCATTTTATAGAAATGCTACAATGCAGACAAAAGACAAAGTGCAAGGTCAGCAAATCTGAAACATTATTTATCCAAAAATAACTCAAACATTATCGATGAGCCCAAGACCACAGCCAAGGAAATTATAATTAGTAAAGACAACAACAGGGAATAATGTTGCATACCATTATCCTTGATACAGAAAAAAAAAAAATTCAATGAGGGAAGCAAGTGTACCCTGACAAAGAGCGAGACCTTGAGGCCGATGGAGAACGAGACCTTGATCTTGACTTTGCAGGTGACTTGCGTGAAGGTTTGGACCTAGGTGATTTGCTGCATAACAATTGCAAGGTTAGCAAACAACCTTTTAGTAACAAATAAAATTTACCATCCCAAAGAATAAGAAAAAACCTGCGACTCTTGCTCCGACCACGAGAGCGGCTTCGGCTTCGACTTTTTGAAAGAGAACGACCACGACTAGGGCTTCTAGAGGAATCTCGCTTAGAATCATATTCCTTAACCTAAAGGTAAAAAACTTAAGTAATAAAAATGGGAAATCATAAAAGTAAAAAGGGGAAACCACATTACAAAAAGTAAACTAAGAAGCTTCAGAATTGTATAAGTTGGAAAATTGAATAAGATTCCTTCAATTTCTCAAAAGACTAAGTTGAGATCATGTACCCGAACATAAGCCCTAGAAAAGGCATT
The DNA here is from genome assembly GCA_035048815.1 of Abelmoschus esculentus. Classification (NCBI taxonomy): domain Eukaryota; kingdom Viridiplantae; phylum Streptophyta; class Magnoliopsida; order Malvales; family Malvaceae; genus Abelmoschus; species Abelmoschus esculentus. Next base: position 8,768,112 of record JAUCBN010000007.1, on the reverse strand, counting down.
CCGAAATTCAGAGTCATCAAGTTTCTTGATCTGCAAAAATAGACCATGAAAATTTATACATAAGAACTATTACACAGATGTTTACACAATGACATTAACTAAGTTATGACAAGGTCTTCCACACTGTACAAGAGTTGAGGAAAGAAAGGGTACTTACAGCATACTTCATGTCATCATAGTTGGTGTAATCCACAATTCCTGTCGTCCCTGATAAACCAAAAAGAAATTGTATCGATAAGCCTCTTATAAAGTGGCTTAACTTTCATTTAAGGAAACAGAAAAGACTAATTTTAAATACGGTTACACACAAAAGCTAAAGGATCAGACTACAACTATGAACATCAAAAATAGTGTCTTACCACCACCATCACGGAAAACTTGAGAAAAACAAACATCCCCGGCTCGACGCATGTGATCCTGAGTTAAATACACAACACATTTATTTCAATGTCCTCTATTACGGGATTAATCTTTTTTATTTGAATTTGATGGCTGAAAATTTTAGCGAAATCAGATTTTACCTTGAGATCCTGCCATGAAGCAGAAGATGGCAATCCAGTGACTAACACTGCACACCAAAGCAATCCATTCAAGAAAATACATAAGTAGCCTAAAATATATAGCACAAGGAAAAGGGGGCATAAAAGATAACAAACCGCGATATTCAGAACGTTTAGATGGTCCACGCCCACGCCCACCACCATGACTGCTGTGACGATCTGAAGATGAACGCCCACGACCGCCATGTGCTAGTTCAACCTGCAATTAATTAATAAGATGAGAAAAGAGCTCACAACGCCAAGTTCAAGACACAGTGACTAGATGCAAAATAAAACTTAAACAAGCAGGACAAGGAAATAACCCGCAAACGCTGTCCTCCAAAATCATAGCCATCGCGACCACGAATAGCATCTTCAGCATCTCGAGCCTCTTCGAACTAGGGGAAAAAGTACCATCATTACTAGAAACAAAACCCCCAAAACAACCACCAACACCAAAACATCAGCACCTTAGCTCACCTCAACAAAAGCATAACCTGGAGGTCTTGGTGGAATCTTCAGGTCAATATGAGCTATGGGACCATACTGCAACAAAAGCAAAATATAAAAAATTTCAAGCTTATAGAAAACTTACTAATCTAATAAAAGGCATATCATGAGATTCTTCGAAACCCATATCAAGCATGCCAAACTCTAGTTCAACTACATAAATTTAAAAGAGCCAACTTTTGTTTCACAAGTATACTAGAATAAGCGTACAAGTAAAACACGAGCAGAAGTATGGGACAAGTAAAGCTACATCTGAGTTTTCCTTATATGTTGCTAGGCAGGATTAAAGATGAAATTTGCTGATTTGTTGTCATTATTTGCAATCTTGTAGCCTCACTGATATTAGTAGACCTGATTTGGTGGTCAGTTCACAATTTCATTTCTTAACATTTCAATATTCCCTAAATATTTAATCCCAAGCACAGAATCCAAATCATAAATCCTCAAAGCATCTTTAAGTTCAAAGTTCCACATAAGACAACTTGTTTGCTCCTAAGTCCTAATCCACTACCAACAAATATTGCACAATTAAACATAAAAATCGACACGTTTTCTCAGAAGAAAAAGTTCCGTTTAACCTAAAATAATGAAGACCTAATGCGATGATTACCAGAAATAAAAAAAAAAAAGGAACAGAGAGTTTTCCCAAGTATAACCTTGTAAAATAAATCTTCCACTTCCCTCTCACGAACATCACCAGGAAGATTCCCAACATAGAGAGTCCTGCTCGAACGGCTACTCATCTTTTCTTCCTCTTCGCTGAAACGGAACCAAGTCAAAAAAAAAAAGAGGAAAATTCTAGAGAATGTACTATAGAGTTTGATTGATAAAAGGAAAGATGCATTGAATTAGGGTTTGAATTACCTGCGAGGTTATTGATTTTTTTTTTCGAGATGAGATCTTCGGAAACAAGATTGTTTAGGGTTTTGAAATTTTGAGGGAGATGAATGTTAGGCAGGAAAATAAGAAAAATATCTGGATGGGGTAAAATAGTGTGTAGTGCCGTATACAGAATTTGTTGTGAGCTTGCAGTCAAGTGGCGTCAGATCCAGGAAGATGGAAATCGTCTACTCCTTTTAAGTTGATATGTCCAGCTGTAACTGTTGAAGGAAATTGCTGACGTATACTCATTGAGTTTTCCAACCTGATTTTGTCGGCTTATATTGTTGCCAGCTGGTGGAATTTAAGTCGATAATTTTTTTTTGCAGAACTATAATTTAATATTTTATTTTTAGTATTTCTTTAAGAATTGAATATATTAAAGTTTTGGGTTCTAGAAAAAGTCCCTTAATAAAAGCCTAACAAAAGTCTTTCATTAAAGGTAATGGAGAACCGGTTACCAACCGGTTCCAATATAAATCTGTTTTTTTTAATAATAGATACCTAATTTATTTTTATATATTCGAATAAAAATATACGAATAAAAATATTCATAAAATAAATTTTGAATAAAAATGTTTGTATAATAAATATTCGAATAAAAATATTTGTATAATAAATATTTGAATAAAAATATTTGTATAATAAATATTCGAATAAAAATATCCATACAATAAATATTTGAATAAATATATATGAATAAAAATATTCATATAATAAATATTCGAATAAAAATATTCATATAATAAATGTTCATATAAAAATATTCAAATAAAAATATTCAAATAATAAATATTCGAATAAAATATTCAAATAAAAAGATTTGAATAAAATACATACGAATAAAAATATTCGTATAAAAAGATATTTGAATAAAAATATTCATATATAAATATTTGAATAAAAATACTCGAATAAAAATATTCGAATAAAAAATAAATGAATAAAAAATATTCGTATGATAAATATTCGAATAAAATTTTTTGAAACAAAATATTCAAATAAGAAATATTTGAATAAAAATATACGTATAATAAATATTCGAATAAAAATATTCATATAATAAATATTAGAATAAAAATATTCGAATAAAAAATATACAAATAAAAATATACGTATAATAAATATTCGAATAAAAATATTCATATAATAAATATTCGAATAAAAATATTCGAATAAAAAGTATACGAATAAAAATACTTGAATAAAAATATTCGAATAAAAAATATACAAATAAAAATATTCGTATGATAAATATTCGAACAAAAATATTCGAATAAAAATACTCGAATAAAAATATTCGTATAATAAATATTTGAATAAAAATATTCATATAATAAATATTGGAATAAAAATATTCGAATAAAAATATACAAATAAAAATATTCGTATAAAAAATATTTGAATAAAAATATTCATATAATAAATATTCGAATAAAAATATTCGAATAAAAAGTATACGAATAAAAGTACTTGAATAAAAATATTCGAATAAAAAATATACAAATAAAAATATTCGTATGATAAATATTCGAATAAAAATATTCGTATAATAAATATTCAAATAAAAATATTTGAATAAAAGATATACGAATAAATATTGTACACAATTCCTTACAAAGTATACACAATGGCTTACAAAAACCGTAAGGAAAAAGGTATGTACTCAATTCCTTACAACTTCTCACCATGAGCTAAAGGAGCCATCCAAAGGTAAGGTTTTGTGTACATACACAATTTACTACGATTTTCGTAAGCCGTTGTGTATACTTTGTAAGGATTTGTGTACAAACACAAATCCTTATCGTTTTCGTGTCATATTGTGTATTCTTGTAGGAAATTGTGTATGTACACAAATCCTTACCCTTGGAAGCCTCCTTGAGCTCATGGTTTTGAAGTGGTAAGGATTTGTGTACATACCTTTTCTCTTACGGTTTTCGTAAGCCGTTGTGTATACTTTGTAAGGATTTGTGTACAAACACAAATCCTTACCGTTTTCGTGTCATATTGTGTATTCTTGTAGGAAATTGTGTATATACACAAATCCTTACCCTTGAAAGCCTCCTTGAGCTCATGGTTTTGAAGTGGTAAGGATTTGTGTACATGCTTTTTTTCTTACGGTTTTCGTAAGCCGTTGTGTATACTTTGTAAGGAATTGTGTACAAACACAAATCCTTACCGTTTTCGTGCTATATTGTGTATTCTTGTAGGAAATTGTGTACAAACACAAATCCTTACGATTTTTGTGCTAATTTATGTATGTACCGTTTTTCTTACAGTTTTTGTAAGAAATTGTGTATATAATGTGACCGGGTAAACCGGTTAAAGCTTTTTTTAGGCTTTTATTAATGGGCCTTCTCTAGAACTACCCTTAAAGTTTGTGTTATTTTAAAATTTAATTTGACACTGATTTAACGTGTTATGTTTGACTTAAAAATTTTAGTTTTTTTCATTAATTTTTATTTTTAATATTTATTGCTGACCTAATAGTATAAAATAATCTTTTCAGTCTTATATTTACAGTTTTATTAATATGGCTCTTAAAAATTGTAAATATTAATGATTAAAAGAGGACCAAATTTTTTAAATATAAATAGTAAAAGAATTCATACACGATTAAATTAAAATTTTAAAATAGTAGCATATTTCATAAATTTTCATTTTATTTTTTATTTAATAAATAGTAAAAGAATCCATTAAATCCATACACAATTTCAACATCAAAGACGCAGTAGATTCTCAAATCAATGCTGCTCACAAGGTGCTGTAATGAAATGTAGATCATTGCCTCTGTTGCACAGGCTCAAAACAACAATGTATATTCCTAGGAAAGGGAAGCCAAGGTCATTCAGAAAAGATCCCAACAAAAACACAACAATCTCCATGCTGACATGCATTTTTATTCTCGGAAATTTAATCATTCACTATGCGTGATGGTGAACACCATCTGCGCCGTCCTTGTCCTTTCGTACAGCAGCTCTTAATTTACGTTGCTCTTCCTTATAAATACGATTCCTTCGTTGAAACTGCAATAATTAACAAGATCGAACATGATGGATGTCAGTACACATGGATCATAGCACCATTTAACCAAAGCAGTGGCATTGGTAACATTACCAAGGATCATGGGACGAATCAAGAGAGATAAACTCGATTTAGGAGGCCATGTCGAAAAAATGTAATGTCTGATTGTCTTTACCATTGACCTAAGCTCACATCTAACAGGATTTAGAAGATACCAATACGACTAAATAAGTAAATATATTCAAAGCTCATTTATCCTTCATGATAACACATTCAAACTGGTTGCTACAGTAAATACAGAAATCACAAAGATTGATAAAACTGCTGTTGCATAAATCACACTTGACACCATTTCATCATGTGATACTATTTCTTAAAATACAGAAATTGGCATTTCTAAGAAGAAAAAAACACAAACATTGATGGTATTATTCCAATATACTCATAAAACTGTACGAAGAAAACTGCCACAAAGTCGGTCATATTGATCCATATATCAGGAAATGTAACCCTAATACCCTTTGCACTAAACACTCAGGTTTGCGGGATACTAATGGCAATGTGGGTGGAAAAGCATATGTTAATCAATTTGCAAGAACATAGTATGATATTGCTGCCTATATATGTTTAATTTATCAGACTGCCTATAGAATTCATTATGTACCTAAGGAAATTGACTTGAACTTCCTACGTTGCTGGAGCTTATATGAATTATACTACAAGCAAAACATATCACAGATAACTCCAGATCCTACATATTACTTAATCTCCCCACCACCACCACAGCTTTAAGAAATTGTTACACTTCATCTTCTTCAAATCTTATTTTTATGCAATCAAATTTTGCTGATCCCCTTCCATAAGGAATAAGATACCAAAAGAAATGGAAGAGTAGAGAAAAAAGACCAAATAATGCCATTTTGGATCCAGAAGGTAACTGATGACTACGAGGAATGAAATTAGAAATGAAGAGGGCAATTCTACCAACAGGAGCTTCATGCACTTAGAAGTCCAATTACCTGTTGCCATGAAAAGTTCAAAATAAACTCAAGGTAATTGAATGCTCAAAGGAAGCTATCTATAACCGGATTATAATCCGGTTATAATTGATAAGCTGCAATATACTTATCAATATGGATCAAACTTGCCCTTTTTTCTCACATAAGGGAAAACCACAATCTAAAACATGATTTAGAATTACTTTTAAACCAAATAAAACAACTCTGCTCATTTGCAAAGTTTGCCGAGAGAAACTACCTGATCTAACTCCACCCCATTTAGTGTTTCGGTGACCCGCGGGGTGTGAAATTCAGTTCGTTCAAGACTGACAGATCTATATTTAACAAATCATGAAATTCAATGGACAGGAAAATATTTTTTTCTCACGAGCTACGTCTAACCTATAGTAATCATAGCTAAAAATTAAAATGCAAAATACTAATTAGACATTCCATATGAAAAAAGATTGTGAACTAGGGTTCTAGTACATTTCAACGCCGACAATTAACTGAATAAATCAAGGAATCGAATGGAAACGAAAGGACATCAGTTGAAATCTTGGAATCAAATGAATATGGATGAGAGAAATACCTCTTTGGAATGGTGTAGGCATTCGAGATAGTCTTCACGGAGGAGAGCGCAATCCTTGGGCTCTCTGCAGCGAGACATGCACTCGCTGAAGTCTACCCAGAAATGGTAGCACCTGCCTTTGGTGCCATTGATTCCCCAACCAGATGCCATCTTTCTGTTTCTCTACTTGCCTGGATTGATCGAATGGATGGATTTGTATGATGACGGAGAAAGTGATATGAATCACGATCTTAGTTACAGCCTCTTCACATTTCAGGTAGATGCAAAATACCATGCGAGCGGGTTTACTGGGCCACACATGGGCTACGGTTCCTCACACGATCTTCTTTAGTTACAGCCTCACGCGATTGCCTGAATACTAAGGGATTGTTTTTAGCAAAGTAGTTCTTCTTTAAGTGATTTCACTTCAAATTAGTTGTTATTTTGGTTGGTTTAAAAAGTATTTTTTATCTAAATTAAAAATTGTTATGAATAAAGTAAGAAAAAATAAAATAAAAATAAAGAACAAGAATGAAAAAATAAAGAGAAATACTTATATTATTCTCGATATATAGGTATAAGAAGTACATAATATATTAAACTCTAATTAATGAAACTAATATTTTTAATGATAGAGTTCTTATTATGATAGACATTCACATAAATAATATTCGTGACAAAAATTAAATTTTATACTTTTTATCATGGAAAAATTAGTTTGAAAATAAAAATATTTTTTATTATATAATTATAATTGATTATTAAATTAATGTTTATATATAATTATAAAATAATATATATGTTATAATAGTTATATTGAAAATAAAAATAGAGATGAATATATGTAAGAGGTTTTTTGAAAAAACAAAATATTATAATAATATTTTAAAATTTAAATTTAAATATTAATTGAATAAGATTTTTTTTAATATTTAATTAAATTTAAAAGTTTAATAAAAAATTATTCCTCTCAACGATGAATCCAACTTCAGCATTATCGATCCTTGACTTGTGGCACCGTCTGATGGTACTTGAACCCTCAAGGTATAAAACACCATAACATATAAGATGAGATGCTAAAGCAAAGTGATACCCATGGCGGCATTGGAGATGAGTTGACTCAACTTGATGCAGGAAGATCAGGGATAAGAAGATGAAGACGAGCTGGAAAGCTCGTGGAGTCATGGAGCTCTTTCTTCTGATCGTCCATCGTCTCATTTCTTGTCAAGGGCTTTCTGAAAGTGGAGTTGAATTATTGGTATTCAAGGCTGGAAGCAACAGTTTCTTTTGGGATTGATTGGGTCTCTGTTCTTGATCAGTCCCGCCAGCTTGTGGCTTTGGCTGTGCAGGCGTTGTAGTGGTTGAAGGGGTCATTAGTTGTCACCGAATGAAAGTTGGATCAAACTTCATACGGATAGGGCTCATCGTAGCACCGATGGAATCTACTCCTACGATGGGGTGATGAGGGATGCTGAAGGAAATTGGAAACATGGAGTGGCTAAGTTCATAGGGTGTTGTTCCGTGTTGGAGGGCAAACTATGCGGTGTTTATATTGGATTCCTAACATACTATTCAATTAATTAAACAAAAATGATTATAAAAAAAATTAAAGACACTTGAAAATCCTTAAACTTTAAAAAAAATATATTTTAAATTTTTTTTACACTTAATTAAGCTTTTAAGGAGTAATAGAATAATTAAAATATTATTTTGTCCTAATAGAGTTTGTTGCATAGCATGGCCCAATAGTTTACTCTCCTACTCTTTGAAGTCTTTTATTTCTTCCGATTGTTCTAAATCTAGCCTCTTAAAATATCTCTCATTTTTCAAAGTAAAGTATCGATTTGGTGGTGGTGGTGCAAATCGGAATTTCTAAATTTGGATCTCCAAATTCCAATTTCCATGTTTAGTTTGTAGTCCTTTCTTCGAAGAATCCGGCATTGAATGTCGCACAAGGCTCTAGACACACGTTACTCACTAGACGCTTGCACGTTCCAGCTCCATTCATGGAGACCTTTCCATCTACAACAAACCCTAGACTCCTCCGATCCCCAACATACCCCACCAAAACTTTCCTCCACAAATGGCTTCCATACCAAGCGTCCTTGCCTCTCCGATCGCACCACTTCTTTCTCCATTGAATTCTCCAAGCTGTCCCTCATCGATGACGATAACAACAACAACCCAATCTCCGCCAATCCCAAGAGAAGTAGCTTCAAACTCTTCCCTAAAAAGAGGCGCCGTCGTGGGTCGAGGTCGGTGTCCGGTCGGAGCTCCGATCGGAGCGGGACACGAAGATGCTGTTCTGTGGGGGCTTCGGCGGCTTATGGTACGTGCTCGGATTTCCCAGTGGCTGTGGGAACGGACTCGAGTGGGGAGCTGTTTGGCAATGGTGGGGATCCGTGTTGGGCCTCGGATGTGAGCGAGGCTCGGAATAACAGGAGGGAGAGGGGGGATGGTGGGAGTGGAGAGAAAGAGAATCCAGTCGTGCAATTTGGGGGTTTTGATGCTCAAGGGAATGAATCTGGGTATGGGAGTGAGCCTGGGTATCGCGGGGATGGAGAGTTTGGGTATGGAGATGAGGTCGATGAAGAAGAGGAAGATAATCGCTTGTTGCTTTGGGGGGATCACTTTGGAGGTATTGCTAATGTTCTTGTTATTTAACATTTAATTTCCTCATTTTATACTTCTTTATATATTTTCTTAATTCTTTTTGGTGGAAAATACAGTTAACCTATATGAATTTATGATCTTTAGATTTTGGGATGGTGTTGTTGGCATGATTGCAGCAATGCTGGTTTTCTTCATTTCTTCTTGTTTGATTTGTTTGTTACTTATGTTTCTCAAGGCATTAAGGTCAAAACTGTAGGTGTTTACACTGTTATGCTATCAATGGTGCTATTAAGTTTTCATCTTTAGAATGTACATCTATTTTAAGGTTAGCCTATGTCAGCCGAAATCAAGATGAAAATCAGTTCAGTTACGCCTATATGCGAAATGAGAATGCTTGATTTTTTAAGTTTTCCGTATATTTGGAGGATCAAACTCTTATACATGTGTCTGAGTATGTCTATTGATGAGTGTAGATACTGGATTCTACTGGTCTTTCAAATTGTGAAGAGATACACTAAAGAGCTTGAGTAGTAAACGTTGAATTATAGGCATTTGGATCAGCTAAGTGCAAAAGAGTATATAAATTTAGTTTCCCGAGGACAAGATTTGCAGTTGGAATCATACAAGTTTCTGTGTTCTGATGTTACTGAAATTTGTTGTGTAACAGGGAAGCATTGTATTGTCGCCTTTGTGTGAAGGTGATTTTGAGGATCAGATTAGGTGGCCAACCATAATTAGTGGTCTTATGCTACTTTAGGTATTGCTAATGTTCTTGTTAGATGGGAAAGCTGTTTGACTTGTGTGGCAATCGGTTTTGAGTTATATAAGAATATTGCAGAAGCCAGATTCTTACTTCTTAGTGATAGTATTGATAGAAAAGTAACTTTTTCACAGTAAGTGATTCTTAGACTCACACTACCTGTGTTTAATTAATATCTATAGCATTTTGTTTTCAAATTGGAGCTTCAATTAACTTTGCTTATCATGTTCCCTAGTAGGAGATATAACCCTCTCTTGTAGAATCACAGGCTTTTCCTTGTTATATTCAGGGTTTTAGTTTGCATTTGCGGATGTTTTTGTGTCCAGTCTGTGTTTTAACTTTTTATTTATTTGTCGGATAGCCTTGTGATTCTCAAGGTCATCTCTGTGAACTGGGTTAATTGTTTACAAAAGAGCTACTTGTCATTAGTTTAGAGGAAATCAATGTCATGCCTACATATCTGAATGTCTTTTCCTTGTGCTTTCTTTTGCTCTTTGCTTGAACTGAATACCTTTTCCTTTGGACCAGATACAGATTCGAAAATGGAGATTATCGGGGAAAACTCATTCTCTGATCAGAAAGCCCATTATAGATGCCGTCGCAAAAAAACATGATTATAGGATGGTTGATTCCCTGACGTAAGACAGCATGCTCCCCTATGCCAAGGCTTGATTAGAGTACATGTTAAAAGGATATGTTGGCTTCTCCTCCTGGATCGGTACTCGCAAGTTACAACGTACAGCCCTGTGCAGTAAAAAAGAACTGTTTTTCTTTTTTGGTTGTTGTTCAATTTGACGAGTGGTGACCTTCGTAAGGTTCATGCAATATTCTATAGTTTACAGCATGGGTAAAATCATTTTGGATGTGCATCATCAGCTGTGTAAAATTATTGTAAGAAAGCTATGTAAATTGCGGCACTGAGATTCATGCTTTAGTGTCTAGTCTTGAGTGGAGAATTTGATGTACCATTTATGAAACTGTCATAAAAACTTTTCATTTATTTAAAAAAACTGTTGGTTTCATATTCTTCTTGATTCCTTTACGACATAACATCTTTATTCCAATAGTGGGGGTGTGACACCCTCGCCCCGGGTCGGGGCTAGGAGACAGGGGCGTCGATCGGACATACAAACTCGAATAATGTAATCGAATTCAAACAATCATTTATTTATATAATATTGTAAGTCGATCTCTAATAATATTTACTTATTTGATGGACTCAGTTCTTGTATTACTTGCACCAATTCGAGGCTAATTTAAAACTTTTTCGACACTTAACAATTTTCCAATTCGAATCTCAGATACCATTCGTTATTCAATTGTAACTTCAATTAATTTGATCTAAACCTCTTTATCAATTTGTATTCATTTAATCACCATTAATTATACCTTATTAATCAAGCAATTCTCGTATTAGATTTAAACATAAAAAGTAAGGAGGTATCGATACCCCTAATGTTGGTATCGATACAGGGGTATCGAACCAGGTATTGATACCGGTCCTTGGTGTTGACTCGTTGATCAAGACTGGGTAGCCAGTATCGAAACAGGTATCAATATAAATTGGCTACTGGAAGCTCCAGTATCGAAACGGGTATCGAACCAAATTGGCTATTGGAAGCTCCAGTATCGAAACGGGTATCGAACCAATTTGGCTACTGGAAGCTTTAGTATCAAAACGGGTATTAAACCAAATTGGCTACTGGAAGCTCTAGTATCGAAACGAGTATCGAACCAATTTGGCTACTGGAAGCTCCAGTATCGAAACGGGTATCGAACCAAATTGACTACTGGAAGCTCCAGTATCGAAACATGCTTCGAAACCAAAAGTTTCTGCCAAAGGTGGTATCGATACCCAAGCTAGTGGTATCGATACCCCTGCTCGAAATTAATAATTTCAAGTCTTCTAAACACTTAGACATTTCAAAAGGGGCTAACTAGGTGAACTCAATCCAAACCTAAGCCTTAAGGATCATTATACATGCTTAGGTAACCTATTCAATTCACCAATTTTGTTCATTTTAGTCAATTTGTTATGCATGTCAATATTCAAGTCATCCCCTACTTAGGACAAACATCTAGCCTTATCCTTACTATGGTCTCCTAAGCAATCATGTTAGGTCCTAAGTTCACCTGACCTAAACACCAAAACAAGTTAATCATATGCTAAATACATGCTTCCAAAGCCAACATGCCAACCATAGCCAAGTGCTCAAAACATACAAGGCTAGCCTACTATGAATGTTATGCCTTATGGCTTACAACCCAAAAGCTCAAAAGATCACATGAATATATACACAAATCATGGGCTAGCTAACAAAATGCTTTTACTAAACTAGAATGATCACTATGTCACCATACATTAGGAGTTACAAAAGCTATCAAAATACCATACTTTGGCTTGCTTTGCGTGTCTTTGCTCCGGTTCAAGCTTGGTCTATCTCTTTAACTCGTGAACCTGTTGTTTGGGAAGGAGGAAACAAAGAGTGTAAGTACTAAGAAGTACTTAGTGAGGTAGCCTAAGTCTAACCAATTTAGACATGAATTATAACAAATGATATACTTCAAATGAGCAACAAATCAATTGCATATGGCAATTAGTACATTATGTAATCATGCTTAATGTACAATGGCAAGTCATATCGTATGCTCAAGTTCAAATCATATCATATGCCCTATGGCAAGTACATGTCAAATGCTCAAGTTCAAATCACATTATATGCTCTATGGCAAGTACATATCAAATGCTCAAGTTCAATCATATCAAATGCCCTATGGCAAGTACATGTCAAATGCTCAAGTTCAATCATATCAAATGCCCTATGACAAGTACATATCAAAGGCTCAAATGCAAGTTTATAACAAATGCTCCATGTCAAATGCTCTGTGGCAATTATCTTAATTTTAGTTTTTCGAATTAGTTTCAAACGTTGCCTTGGTATAGTTAGACTAGGTAAGCGAGTCAACAGAAGTACCCTAAGGTACTGACAAAAGTGTCACGAGGACACTAACAAAAGATACCCATGGTATCTACAAATGGTGACTAACCACCAACAAAGGTACCCATAATACCAACAGAAGTACCGAAGTACTGATCAGAAGCACCGAAGTACTAACAAATGAGCTCAGACCCTAAGCATGCCGTACTACCTATGACCAACTATAACCCAAGGCTCAATCAGAATTTCTTATTCTGAAAGCATGTACATAACATGACATTATCAAAAGCATCAAGTCATGCTATCAAGTCCAAAAGCATATGTGTCATGCTACTAATATATCAAAACATATACATATTATCATGTTACCAAAATCCAAAAGCATAAGTCATGATGACATATCAAAAGCATATACATATCATGTTATCATGGACATAACTCATGCATGACTAACATACCTGGCATCCTTAGTCGCGTGCCATTACTTACCTCGGCATTTTCGAGCCATGCAAATGTTCTAAACTAGTTTATCATCTAGTACTCAAACATAGAGTCAAACAAGTTATTACCAATTAATCTTTCTTCCCATAAAGTCGAATATTCGTTTAATCCGGTTACATTACAAGGCAAATCAAATATTCAAAGATGGTTAGGACCCTAGGTCCTAACCCTAAGGTTTGCTACACTCACCAATACTCCGAGTTATCACGGGTTGTAGATCGCAACCCCTTTGCCTCGTTTCCTTGTTGCTTCAATCCTCTCTTGATCCTCGTTAGTCTCCTCTCTCGGATTATCTAGCAATTCACATATAATAGCTACGTATCAAGACATTTTCAATTGTCCATTTCAAATAATCTTAAGCCTAACAAATACAAACATGTACATTTGCTCTCTACGAACAATTTGCTACCCTGTAGCGAAACGATCGTATCTCCTAGCTTCGATGTCCAATTTTAGCCCATTATACCTCGTTGGAAAGCTAGAAGGATCCTCTACAAGTTACAATTAACCTTACATTTAAATTTCTAATTGATCAGCTCCAAATTTAATTCGAAACAGTTCTGGTCGGATTTCCCAGGACTGTTCGGGTAGCCTTACGGAACAGCTTATATCTTCCTCTACCGGACTCAGATTTAGGTTCCGTAAATTTTCTCTTAAACTAGGTATACATGAGTATCATTATCCAAAGTTTCAGCTCTAAACTCCTTAAATCCCGACCTAGGGAAATTCTCTAAGATAGCTACCCGAAATGGTGTTTCTAGGCATTTTCGGCTACTCTTCATTTCATACATTTAATTCCAAAACCTCGAGCTAGTTCCATGAATTTCCAGCAACCTAAATATGAAGTTAACATCATTTAACACCTTCTTCTTCCATTATTTGAATCCTTTAACCCATATACATAGCATTTACGTAATCTAGGTTTCAAGCTTCCTAACAAATTCGTTCATGCTTCAAAAGCTAAACCCAACCAATTAAAACCCTTAATCTAACATCAAGACATCATATAACATTAAAAAACCCAAATGCTCAAACCCTAAAATTTTCGATTTAGGGAAAAATAGACTTACCAATACGTTTAGGCCTGTTTTCCTATCTCAATTCCTTACTCATGCAAAGCATTAAAGTTCTTCTTCTCAAGCTTCCATGGAATCCTCTCTCAAGCTCTTCCCTCCCCTCTATTTTGCTATTGCCGTGAGAATGGTGGAGGAGAGGCCAAATTTTTGGCTAGTTTTGTTTGCTTAATTTTAAGGGTGAAAGGACCATTTTGCCCTTAATGATTTAATTTGACTCAATTATATTATGGGGTAGTCTAGGGAATTTGAATATTTATCATGCAATATTTTAGTTTTTCAACTAATTCAATTAAGTCCCTTAGTCTTCATATATTCAACACATGATTTGATTTTAATTTATTTTGATTCTAATATTCCTTCTAGCCCGTTTTTAGGGTGTTACATGGGGTGGAGACGGAGAAGAAACTGAAAAATGCTGATTTCAGCACTAACAGTTCACAAGTATAAATCTGTAAAACTTTTATATTTATATATGGTTGTGATATGGCATTTTCATTTCTGATTTGTTGTTTGTATGATCAAAATATATGCAAATCAAAAGGTTAATACTCAAATTGAAAATTTTAAACTTTAATGTCCAAATAAGGAATGATGTTGATGTTAAAGTGGTGAAATTTGCGATTTACCCTGAATGCATTTGACTGATAAGAAACGACAGCGTGTCGAAGTTGAAGCAAGTGATCAGGGAGAGAGAGAGCTGAAAGATGGTGAGAGGAGAAGTACTAAGCGCGTACAGGGCACTTCTAAAAGCTACCCGGAAAGCATTTGCCGGGGACACCATGATGCTGAACGCCTCCGCCGTTGAGGTTCGTCAGAAATTCGACTCCAATCGTCACGTGACTTCGGAGCCTGAGATCCAGAGACTCATCGAGGAAGCACGTGAGGCCTCCCATTTCGTTTCCACCATGATCGTTCAAGCCAAGCTCAACGAACGCGGCGGCTACGGTACCTTTTACCATCTTCTCCATTGCATCGCATATCGTACCTCAATTTTGCATCCGTAGCTCATTCATATTTACTCTTGAATGTTTTACTTTTAATGATCACCACATGTTCGATAAATTGTCTATGTATCCCCTCTTTCACTTGTTAGAATATTACTGCTTAGTTGAGGTTCGTAATGTTAAGCACTGTTTACTGATTGCTGCAGAGGTTAAGCCGAGTAAGGAGCATGCGGGAGCTACACTAGAGATCCCCACCGAAGAGATCATCAGAAAATCTGCATCACGGCCAAAACAATAAACATGGGCTTTCATAAGATACATCACTACTCTATTTCTTTGCTTATTTCTGCCTGCTACTTGCTCCTGTTTTTAGACACAATTTCATTTGCTTGCTCTAATTTTTATTCAAATTGAAACAATTATGCTGCAAAATTTTGACTTGATTTATGAGGATTTGTTCCATTAATAAGATTAAGTATTCTACTCCCATTTTACTTTATGAAATTCCCGTTAGGTAAGATAGGCCTTATAGCATTCTGCACTTTAGCTGGTGACAGCAGCAACAAATGTAGTTATGTTCCATGTCTCTACCTCTTTTAAGCTTAATTGACAGTGAGCTTTGTGAATCTACATTTATCATTCTTTTGTTTGCTGGTATCGAGCTTGATTAAAGAACACAGTGAAAAATTATAGAACTCGAATGAAAAACCGAAGCTTTGCAGTTTATTCCACTGATTTCATCACCCCTGAAAAGTTCTGCAGTTTTACGTTTGGTAGAACAAGAAACAAAAGCTATAGTGCACAGAAATATACACTGACAGTAGCTATAATCTTATGTTATTACTATCAAGCGACATTGCAGATCGATGTTGCATGCGAAATCTCTTCAATCCACAAAAATACCTCCCATCGGATTGCATTCTACCACTTGTCGCAGCCGTTGATATTGTCATATTCCCAAACTTTTCAAACCCATTGTTCAACGGACGAAGAATCTGCTCGAAAGTTATGACATCGCACCGCTTGTCGAGCCAAGCTGTAATGTCTGCAAAAATGATGTCTATGTTTTCATCAGGCTCTCCTGATGTCAAACCATGCCACATCCCTGGATACAGCTTTATTGTTTTGTCCCTGCTGCTAGCTTTATCGTATAATGCCTTGCTTACTTCAGGGTCCGTTACTGTATCGGCCTCCCCATGCAACACAAAGAAAGGGAGTGTCACCTGCCAAAGGAATAACCTCAACCAACAAGTTTTAAGTGCACAATAAATGAAAAAGACTACAGGATCTCGATCGACTCCTTGTCAACAATAATCTTTCCACCTAACTTTTTTTCCATAGCATTTAACTCGTTCTAGGATCGATCCGAATTGACTTGTGTAACAGAAAGTTGATATAAGAAATAGTACTAAGAACCTTCTGGCATGGTACACTATGCATAACCTAACAGCAACTACCATCATTTATTTCTTACTTACTCCCCAAGAATGCAGTAATTTTTACAATGGTGAGAGTGAGGGCGAGAGCACAAGCTCAAGCACGAGGGAATGAGTTTTTATTACCTCATTTAAACCATCTTCAAGGCTGATGCTGGTTCGGAGCATTTCCAGTGCAGTTTTAAGCCTAGGCTTGTCTTGATATATTAACTTATTGTTCCTTATCTGCAACGATCATGAAATCAAATAGACACACCATGGGTGTGAGCTATAATAATGGAATTAAATCGTTTAAAATCTACGAAGCATGGACACTCTTCGAGAGACAAGACGTGTACAAGCGTTGGGCACTTGTATGGCACGGACACAGAAAAAATACATGCCGGAAACGCCAGAAAAAAAAAATCAGATACAGTCAATGTCCTCACCAGTTCTCGCTTAACGGGGTCCTTGAATGCCGAATCGATGACATCTTTTGTGGGTACTATCTTCCACTTAGGTATAATTTCTTCCATTTTGGTCAATATATTCACCACCACCGGGTGTGGCTTCACTTTCTCTGATATCTGCAAACATTTTGTACAATTAGAATAGCTGAAAAGCAGAACATACATGAATATATATGTATATATATATATATATATATATATATATATATACATACCATATTCCATTTAGAGTCCATTACCTTACACATTGGAGCAACAAGAACAGCACCATTCCAAAAGGAAGGGTCCTTTTTATGAAGCAACAAGGCCACTGCACCTCCCATTGACTCTCCATACAAGAATCTGCTCTTGACCCTGTATTCTTCCCGAGCTGGAAAATTTAACCATAAATGGATGATTTAGATAAAACAAAAGGATTTAGCTAAGTAATTGTGGCAAGTTGACACATACATACCACAGATAGATTTGAAAAAGTCACTGCAGTCATTAACTATGTTCTCAAACTTCTTAATGTAACATCGAGCACCCTTGGACCTTCCATGTCCTTCGTAATCGATCCCGAACACGGCATATCCCGCTGCGGCCAGCCTGATTCCACATTCTATTAAAATTCAAGATTTTAGATTAATGCTAGTCTTGAAATCCAACCAAAAGCTATACTATTAGTGTAGGCCATATATAGAAGAAAAATATGAAACATTGGTGTATGTTGAATGGACCTGTCACAATGATTTAGACTAACAAGCTGCTAATTTCCTCTTATAATCGAATTAGTCCATGGTATCTGGTAAGAAGACTTAATGAGAGAAATCTTGGTGGGGAAGATGAACCAAATACAGATTGTAGGCAACCTAACCAAAATCATATGATCCACAAGTTTTGTTTTCATTACAGAAACCAGAAACAGAAGCTTTTGCATGGCAGATCCTGTGAAACCTACATGTTTTGAATTTGATGCATGGCCTATAATACCATACAGATCTTGTGAGAGTTCCGCTTTCAATATACATTTTTATTTCTTTTGATTATCTTAAAAGGTGGAAAAGGAAAAGAAGTTAATTAAGAGTATTTATTACCTCTCATGAATCCACTGCACTCCATGCCATAACCTGCAACCGCCATTAATGATCCAACTCACCTTTTACTTTTCTTGGGGGTGTTTAGCTGATTAATAATACACTAATTAGAGTAAATTACTGAAAAAAGGTACCATGGCAAAGGAAAACAAGAGCCTTTGGAGAAGAGAAAGGCAACCATCTGCAAGTGAAAAGCAATGTCCCTCTTGAATTCCTGGTATACTCCTACACCATCATCAGACGCATAACTCAATCTCAAAATATATTCTAAAAAAAAACAAAAAAATGAAAGAATATTTAGCAACAAGGACAATAAAGAAATGGAAACCCCATTTAGAGCTTACCTCCTGATATTCAAAGGCTATGTTGTTCATGGTATAAGTAAAACTGAGGATGAAGATTGAAGAACGTGAAGTAAAGAAATATGTCTGTATAAATATAGATAGGGATAAAAGCAAAGAAATAATGAAACAGCAGGCAGCAGCTACCAAAGGCAAACGCAAGTGCAGAAGCAAATTCAGAGCTTTTTATGAAAGAGAGGAGAGGAGACAGCTACTCAGATGCTGCCTACTTTATATGTATGTATTTGCAAATTGAAAGTAACTTTTGAAAGATAAAAAAAGGGGTTTCCTTGATAGCTTTGCAGACAGGTCCCAAGTGTCGGTCTAAAGAAAGGCGTATGTATTAGTATAAAATTAATAAATTATGGGTTTTAGAATTGTTAGATCAATATTTTTTTTTAAAAAAATAATAATTTTAACTGTTAAAATTAAAAAAGTGTGTAATCAGATATATGTATATCTGATAAATTAAATAATAGAGAATTTAAAATGTTATTCATCGACTTAAATGTTATCAAAAAGATACTATAATATTTCTAGTTATAATTTAAAATGTTTTAAAAATAATTTATAAAATAGATATTTTATATAGTTTTTTTTAATTTATGTTTTTGTTTGTTTTTAATTAAATTTTTATCGAGATAAGTCCTAAACTATTATATATACACGTGTTATAAAGATTTAAGTATTTATTTTTATAAAAATAATATTTTTTGTATTTAAAGTAAAGAATGTTTAAATAACCGATCTAATAAAAAAATAAATTACATAAGTCATCACTCAATATTGTTTGTAAATTTATTTTGGTCATTTAACTTTTAAAATATATAATTTACTCAACTTTACATATCGGACATATTTGATCACTACTAAGTAAAAAAAATCTGTTAAAGCCGAGAGCCCAACACCATACAGAAACTAAAGCCCAACCACAACCCTAGATGAAAAGTGTAAAACCCTAACCCTAATTAGCTTTCCATATATCTTTTCTGCTCCAACCATTTTGTAAAATCACCGTTCATCAGCTTCAAAACGCAGAGTCAGCCCAAGGTAATCCCTATATCACTGCCTTCCTCTCATTTCTTCCTTTTCTTTTGGTTGATTTGACTCGGTGAAAACGCAGTGAGTTGGTGCGAAGATGAGTCGCGGCGCAGCAGCTGGACCTAAGGGAAAGAAGAAGGGAGCATCTTTCACCATCGATTGTTCGAAGCCGGTCGAAGATAAGATCATGGACATCGCTTCTCTTGAGAAGTTTTTTCAGGAAAGGATCAAGGTTGGCGGTAAAGCCGGTGCTCTCGGCGACTCCGTTACAGTAACCCGTGACAAGACAAAGATCAGCGTTTCCTCCGAATCGAACTTCTCTAAGAGGTACTTTCTCCGATTCTCCTTTTGATATTTTGGTTATGTTATTGAAATGTTCTGAATTCTTAGATCTTAAGCTTTGTTTGAATCTTACCCAACCAGGCATGGGTGAACTCTTTTAAATTTAGGTTTAGGGATAGGGTTAGGGTTTAAGATCAAGGTCTATGATGAGAAGCTTTAAGGCCTGTTTCTCAAAAACATTCGCAGTGGCCGCCTGAGAGCTTTCGCCTTCGCCGGGCTTGAGAGCTACTGCTGCATTAATCCTTCCTTGGATGTCTGAGACCTTTATAATGCAGCCTTTACTTTGTTGTTATTCATTTCCATTTCCAGAGGGGATATAATTGAATTACTTTTTAAAAGGAATGTGGCATTTTATTTGACTTATAACTTGAATGGGATCTTTTAAGGAAATGGTTTTGTTTATTAGGCAAAGAACTTCATGATCTTAGCTGTTTTCTGTTATGTATAAAACAGAGGAGTTTGGTTCAAGTCCAATGGTTAAATCTTCTGCTTTGACTCTTGGCTGTCTTATACTTCCTCTGAAGTCTTGGATTCTTTGTTTTAAAGGAGGAAGAACAATGATTTTGTTTTAAAACTGGAGTTGAGTTTTCGTTTCTGTTTGTTGGTTTTCAGGTACCTCAAGTACTTGACTAAGAAGTATTTGAAGAAGCATAATGTACGTGATTGGCTTCGAGTAATTGCTTCCAACAAGGACCGTAATGTTTACGAACTCCGCTACTTCAACATTGCCGAGAACGAAGGCGAAGAGGAAGAATGAAGAATCAGTTCGGTTCTTTTTCTTTGTTACCATTCGGGTTTGTTATGTTTGAGGAAACTCTTTTATCTACATTCAGGTGTCAAATCCTTGGTCTTGTTCGGGGTTGCTTTTTGACCCTTACTCAGTTTTTCAATTAAAATTTTGGTTGCGGATAGTTATCCTCGTTGTTTATGTATTAATCTGTTAGATGGTATAAAAAGATTGCATATTTCTTTCTTGAGTTCATTGCTAGAGCTCAGGTTTCTGTGGCCTTGTTGGTGCTTATTAGCGAGCAGTACACTGATGAACATGGCTCCCATTTTCTGTTAAGTAAACATTATTCAACGTAAATCATACATGTTTTCAAATCCCTGGCCTCATCCCTCGAATGGATTAAACCGGGCTTTTGGATAGCACACGAGGGCAGATGGACATGCACCCGAATAACCTGATCCGGTTGCTTTGTTATCAGCTTTCTCCCCATCTTTCACTTTCCAATCAAAGCATTGAACAAGAGATCCGATCGTCAAATGCATCACAGGAATGGCAAGGTATGAACCAGGACAAGCTCTCCTTCCACTGCCAAATGGAGTATAATGAAAATCCTGTGCCTTCATCTCAGTACAGTTGGCTAAGAACCGCTCAGGCATGAACTTTTCAGGTTCCTCGTAGCGATTTGGATCCCTCATTATCGAATAGATGTTGATTAAAACTTTAGTCCCTTCCTTGATATCGAAGCCGTTGATTGTGCTATCTTTTCTCGAAAGTCGGCGAAGTGTGGGCGATGGATGATGCAGCCTCATGTTTTCCTTGACAACTGCTTGCAAGTAAGGGAGTTTTGAGGCATCGGATTCTTTGATCAATCTGTTGTTCCCCATGACCGAGCTGATCTCTTCTCTAAGACTTTTGAGTATGTCGGGACGGTTGATAACCTCTACCATTGCAGCTCGTATCGCTGCTACTATTGTATCGACACTGGCCATAATCGTTTCCTATATCAACGATGCAACAGACATCAGTTTGTCAACAAATGTTCTGTTCAATTTCGAGATGATCGCATGCATAATAGTAACAACTTACCATGAAAAAGGTCTTGATCTGCTCCCTCGTCACCTTCACTTTTGCATTTGTGTCTTTGTAAACAAAATGTCCATAACATCTTTCTCATGATCATTTCCACAGTTGTTCAGATCATTATCTTCATAATCCTTCATAATCTGCTCAATCAACTGATCATATCCCATTAGAGCAGATTTTATCTTCTTTCCATTACCAAACAGGTCGAATTTCTTCAAGGGACCAAACATTTCTCCTAACTGAAACCTTGCTGCATGTTTCAAGGAATCTAAGATGAACTTTCGGATCTCTACGGCTTGTCCAAGATTTTCTGAATATCTCCTTCCCACCAGCATCCTATAGATCATGTTGTTTGTCGCCTTGGCCAGTTCTTCCGTCAAGTCACATGGCTCCCCTGCTTTAGACCTGTTCATCAGTGATTTTACGAGCTTGCATGTCTCGTCCTCTCCGATGCCAATGAGCCGAGCAAGCTGCGAGCCCGTAAACAGCTTAGTCATGCATAGTGTCTTCATGAACTTCCAATAAGCATTATACGGAGCTCCGACGAAACAACTGTCTTTATATATGTGGAAAGTAGTTGGACCGGGTGCAAACTTGGAGGCAAAATCTTCGTCGAACGTCTTCATTATTTCTCGAGCCGATTTTTCATCCGAGGCCACGACGAATTCAGTAGCTCCCAAGCGTAACCGCATTAAGGGACCATATCGTTTGGCTAGATGTTCCAAAGATGCCGGCAAGTTGGATTTTAAGAGGTGAAGGTGGCCGATGAAGGGTAGAGCCGTAGGGGTGGGTGGGTACTTGCCTGTGGGCTTTGAATTTCTGAAACACTTCACCAATAAAAGTAGCACAAGAGTAGAAACTATGGGGATTAATAAGTTGTGGAAATAGTCCATGAGGTCAAAATTCCGGAAGTAGGTATGTGTCCGGGGTGCTGAAAATCAGACTTAAGACATGAAATTGTAACTTTCTTTCCACCAATTATTTCCTACTGATAATTGGGTAACATTAAAAATAAAAATTGGTCGTACGTCTCTTTCCTTATCAAGTGTTTATTTTGTGTCTATATCACCGGTATCTCCTTGCTAGCTAGGTATTATTGTAGAGGTGGTTTTAAAAGGGGTAAATTATTTGTCTTTTTATTGTCTTTTTATTTTAAAGTAAGGTTATGATTTATAATTTAATTTTTAATTTTTTTTAATAAGATATGATTAAAAGCAGAGAATCTTTACCCGGTTTTAAATATATATAACTAATTGACTGGTTAAGTAGTTTATATTTTCTCAATTATCGTGTTCTAAACCCACTAAAAAATTATCTTATTTCTTTTTAAGTTCTCTTCCTTCTATATGTAAGATTATAATTAAAATTAAGATTCATAAAATAGTACAATAAAAATATTATATAAATCTTAAAAATTTTAAAATAAATTACTACTATGTTTAATGTTTTTAAATAAAAATAATAAAGTAAATTTCAATTAATAAAAAACAACTAATAAAAATAAAATAATATTATATTTTACATATTTCGAGTCACGTTAAACTTCGATTTTATATAAAAATTAATATAATAAATCCATAACAACCTAACCAATGATGTTTTAAATTAAAAAGTTTATTTTAATAAATTAGGTAATTACCACTACAATAATTGCCACGTGCTGACAAAATAAATGTCACTTTGACAACCACATGTCTATAATGTAAACAAATAAAATAAAATCCCACGTTTAGTAGTAGAAAATATGACCAAATGGATTTGGAATAATAGAGTTTTGAAAAAAATATTTATTTATTTATTTTGCATTCAATTGAATTTTTAAATTAAAAATCAAAGTAATAAGTATTTTTATTAGAGTATATCACATATATTTTAGGTCTCTATTGAACATATATTTTGATATAATAAATTATATGATATTTTAAATTTATTTAAATATTTTAAAAATAATTCAAAAGTACTAATCGATTTGACACTTATCAATTTTTTTGAGAGATTTTAATTTTAATCTGAGAAACAATTTTAATTTTTAACTATCTTTGATTGATTAATTTTAAACTTCGTATTAAATGTTTTCATGTTAAAATAATAAATTAATTTTGTACCGATAATAAAATACATACTAAAAATAAAATAATATTATACTTTATAATCATCGATTCTCGTTATATATACTTTTTATATAAAAATAGACTATTACATACACAATAATCAACAAACATTTAAATTTTTTAAATTAAAAAATTTATTTTAATAAATTAAAAATGATTTCTTATACCTTTAAACCACCTTTGATTAGAAGTTCAATTATATAAAGTGTTTAAATAATTAAATAATCAACACTAGAATAATTGTATCATGTGCTGACAAACTAAATGTCCGACTAAGCAAATAACAACATAGTCCTAGGAAATATAAACAAATAGATTTAGAATCAACTCATGGCTGTCTAGTTCTAGGTTGTTTAATCAAGTTTGTTGGAAATATGTAATGTTTGAATCATACACTCTGTTTTTATAGGTTATATGAGAGCAGTTCAGTTGATTTAAAATTCTCTTTGAATTTTAAATAGTTAACCGAATAGATTTAATAACAAAATAACCGAGATTTAAATGAATATTTTCGGTTATAAAATTTACTATTTTTAGATAGATATTAACAGATTATCTGAGATTTAATTAGGTTTTATCTGTTAATAAATCTAATTTTGAATAGATTTTATCCGAGATTTAAATGGATATTTTCGGTTATCAAATCTACTATTTTTGGATAGATATTATCTGATATTAAATTTAACTCAAATTTTATTTGATTCTCGGACAAATTTGTCCCTACTTTCAACCTATAAATAAGATATTTTTCTCTCATTTTTAATCATCCCATTCAGAGTTCATCTGTCTTACTTGAGAGAGAATTAGAGAGTATCATTCTGTTCGACTCCGGTTCCGACGATTATTTCCTCTACACTCTACTCCAAACTTTGGGTGTACACTGTTTGGAGGACCGTGCTAACCTTCGGGGGACAACCGCCTAAAGTAGCGAGTACACATATCGGGGCGATTTGTTTCTAAGGCAGTGGCCTCCATACCACGACACGGTCAAACTTTCTATCAGTTTGTTCCTTTAATTTTTCCTGTCAGTGCTAACGCCCTGTTTTGCAATTTATTTAACCAACAATTTAGAAACAAATCTACTGCAAAAATGATATTATTGTCAAGGTGGTTTTGGGTTTGATAAGGATATTTTACTATCAGTGAATTTTATTTATTTATTATTACTGTTAGTAAATTATTTTCGTGACTAACCATCTATAATTTTTATTTGAATTTTGTAGATTCAAAATGGTTATGAAATATTGGTCACGATGAATTTGAGATCATGATATAAGGATTTAAGTTGCAGACATGATCAAAATAGATAAGATCTATATGAATTGTGTTTCTACTTATAAGGTCAGATTATTTAAATCATGATTTATATTACATGAATTTATATTAAAGCCTTTACCTAGTCTATAAGCTTAGAGAGTATGGTTTAAACTAGGTTATAAAAGAAGGCTAGATGACCTTTTCTAGTAGAAAACTTATCTTGAGTAAGCTTAATAATTTTTTTTAGTGGGAAATATATATATATTAAGCATAACTTTTAAAAGACCTAAATGGGGAGAGAAATATTCATAAGAGATTATTTGGAAAGTAGTGAGATAGTTTAAAAATGCATGTCTAGGATTGGTTTTTGAAAGACTTGGTATTTAAGTGTGCTTTATGCACCACCTCTCTTTCTAAATCTACCTGGTGCATTACTATGCTCATTATTCCAATTTATAAAATACTATGACTAAATAAATATTCTATACTTAGTGCAGAAGTTAGAATAATAATCTTAATAATTTTTAAGATATCTTTCTTTTAGGTGCATTACTATGCTCATTATTCCAATTTATAAAATACTATGACTAAATAAATATTCTATACTTAGTGCAGAAGTTAGAATAATAATCTTAATAATTTTTAAGATATCTTTCTTTTAGTCATAGTAGATGAATATTTCTAGTGGTCTTTTAAGGTAAGAACCTTGTCTAAAATAAAGAGAAAATGATAGACATTAATGCTACTAAAAGATGTTTGTAGCTGTTAAATCTCTTTGAGCTCTTTTCTTCAGATAATTAAGAAGGAAGAAAAGTTTTGTCTATCTTAGGAGTGTGCAGAAATCTCCATAAAAATTCTTTTTATGAAAAAAGATAAAAAGTGTTAGGTCCGATAGAGGTGGTGAATTTAGATCTAAATTTCTTAAAGAGGTATATGAGACGAATGACATAGTTTATGAAACTTTTTCCCTTATTTTCCTTAAAAAATGGTATAGTCGAGAGAAAAAATAGAACTTTAAAAGAGATGATAAATTCATTGTTGATAAGTTCTGAGTTAGCTAATAACATATCAGGGGAAGTCATTCTATCGGTAAATCTTAAATCGAGTACCTCATAAGAAGTTAGACTCAACCCATACGAACTGTGAAAAGGTTATGCACCTAACTTGCAATACCTAAAAGTGTGGGGGTGTCTGGCTAAAGTATGTTTGCCTGACTTTAAGAAGTCCACCATCGGTGCCTAAACCGTTGATGTAGTATTTATTGGATATGCTACCAACAATGTTGTATGAGATGCTCTAGAGTTTGAGTTAGAGCCTAAACAAAGATAAAAATATCTTTTAGACCAGACTTTGTTACTTCCATTATTTTTGAGATAAATGATTTAGACAACTTATCAGATCTTATAGCTCAAGTTTCTTATTAGATAAGGATCATAAAACTTATGAAGAAGCTATGAGATCTATTGACGCTAGTTTTTGGAGAAGGAGTTAATGATAAACTAGAGTCAATAATGTCTAAATCATGCTTGGGAATTGGTAGACTTACCTAAAGGATTTAAACATTTCAACAATAAATGAGTTTTTAAGAAGAAACTCATACCAGATGGGTCAATCCAGAGTAAGGCAAGGCTAGTAGTTATAGGGTTCACTTAAAAATATTAAAGAGTTTGATAGTTGAGATGTCATTTAAACTCGAACCCCTTTTGACTCTAGCACTCATCTCGTTAAAAATAAAGGAAACTGTGTTTCTCAGGTTGAATATGCTAAAATTATTGAAAGCCTAATGTTCTTAGTGAACTATACTCGGCCCGATATTGCCTATGTAATGAATAGATTAAGTAGATATACTCATAATCCAAGTGGTGAATATTGAACAACTTTTAGACGCTTACTAAAATACCTTAAGGGTATTATGGATTGGAAACTCAAATTTGTTGGCTATCCTGTTATTTGAAAGGATGTTGTGACGTCAATTAGGTTTCTGATAGTGATGAGGTAAGCTCTACGAGTAGATATGTTTTCACTTTAGGTGAAGGTGCAATCTCGTGAAAGTCTATCAAGTAGACTTATATTGCACGCTCCATCATAGAGTCAGAGTTTATAGTTTTAGACTTAACTAGGCAAGAAACCGAGTGGCTAAGGAATATTTTAGCAAAGACACCTTTGTCGGGAAAACCGACTCCTCCGATATCTTTATAGTGAGATTTGTAATTTGCGATACATGTGGCTCTAAATCAAGTTTACAATGGTAAGAAGAGACACATTCGCATAAGGTACGAATATGTGAGACACCTAATAAAGAACAGAGTACTCACCTTAGAGTATGTTAAGTCGGAGATGAATTTGGTTGATCCTACTACCAAAAGATTGAGCAGGAAACAAATTCTGGATTCGTCGAGGGGGATGGGTCTTAAGCCCATTTGTTGAGAGATTCATGGTGGATACCCAACTTAGTTCTCTAAGTTCAATATGGTTAAACGAAACCATGAAAGAAACTCATAGTGTACATGTCCTTTTACCCAATCCCTATAACGTTTCATGTACATGCCTAGGTTGAGCTTAAATGCTCTTAATAAATTCATAGCCCAAGTTTGGGTGGTCTTAGTGAGAAAGACTTGATGAATTTACCGATTTTAGTTGAATAACTACTCTTAATAAGTTCTTAGACTTATTGCGAAAGACTAATTGAACTTACCGCTCGGAAGGATAAGTTTATTTTTAAACTCTTAATAAATTCTATCCAAAGAGGTTGGTTTGTTCTATTGAGAAGAACATTATTGAATTTAATATGAACTTAAAGAAAATCACCTTATTTCCTTGTGAGGTTGAGCTTTATACAAAGCTCTTAATTATTTCATAGCCCAATTTTGGGTGGTTTATGTTGAGATAAACTTGATGAAATAACCTATGTAAGTGAGAAGAGATAGCCGTCTTCTATGAAAAATGATGGGTTGTTTTTCTAGTACATTTACTAAAATCCCGAGGTAAGATGGCTAAATATATATACTTTATGTATATACACATCTTCACATCGCGGACTGTGGTGGATGGAGGGATTAGTTATGTGTTATGAGTTCACCCCGATCTTAGAAAGTTCAAGACTAGTTTCACTTATCTAAGAGGAGGATTACTCATCATCACTACGTACTAGTTCAAGATTCGTTCACTATGTACTTAAGTAACTAATCTGGCAAATGATCGTCTAATGATAGTCGAACTTTGTGACATCATGAGGATTCTTTCGCATTAGTGGGGGATTGTTGGAAATATGTAATGCTTAAATCTCACACTCTGTTTTTATAGGTTGTATGAGAGCAGTTCAGTTGATTTAAAATTCTCTTTGAATTTTAAATAGTTAACCGAATAGATTTAATAATAAAATATCCGAGATTTAAATAGATATTTTCGGTTATAAAATCTACTATTTTTAGATAGATATTAACAGATTATCTGAGATTTAATTAGATTTTATTTGTTAATAAATCTAATTTTGAATAGATTTTATCCGAGATTTAAATGGATATTTTCGGTTATCAAATCTACTATTTTTGGATAGATATTATCTGATATTAAATTTAAATTTTAAATTTAAATCAGATTTTATTTGATTCTCGGACCGATTTGCCCCTACTTTCAACCTATAAATAAGATGTTTTTCTCTCATTTTTAATCATCCCATTCAGAGTTCATCTGTCTTACTTAAGAGAGATTTAGAGAGTATCATTCTGTTCGACTCCGGTTCCGACGATCATTTCCTCTACACTCCACTCCAAACTTTGGGTGTACACTGTTTGAAGGACCGTGCTAACCTTCGGGGGACAATCGACTAAAGTAGCGAGTACACACATCGGGGCGATTTGTTTCTAAGACAGTGACCTCCATACTACGACACGGTCAAACTTTCTATCAGTTCGTTCCTTTAATTTTTCCTGTCAGTGCTAACGCCCTGTTTTACAGTCTATTTAACCAACAAAGTTTAGGTTGTAATGATTAATACTTAACAACTAAATTTATATTTTATATTTAATAAATAAAATATATAAATAATATTAGGAGTTATAATAATATAGTGTCATTGTACTATTGGTCTAATGATTGAATGTAGCTAGGAATATATGTACTACATCACTCATTCCGAGGGTGATTAGAATTCGTTAGAACGTCTCTCAATCGTTTTTTTTTTCTCTTTGTATATATATTTAATCTTCATTTGATAATATTAGGATGAGATTAATAAAAATTATAAAATAAAATAATAATTATTATTTTTCATCGTGTCTATTGATTCTCTAATATCTAACAAATAATTATTAAATTGAATACATAATTATATTTTATTATTAAAATTTTAAAAATTATAAAATAATTATTAAACATATCAAACTGTTAAAATAGACATAATATAAAATAGTCGCTATGAATTGGAAAAATTTTAATGATTTTTTTTTTATTTTTAATATTTTAGGAAGATATCTTCAACTATATTAAAATTGTAATCGTTTAGTCAAAATTTTCATCTAAAAATCAAAAGTTAAATATTAATATTAAAAGTTAGAGCGATAAAAATAAGAACAAAATGATAAAATAGATCCATAACTGAATTTTAAATATTAAAAGTTAGTGATAAAAAAATAAGAATAAAGTGATAAAATAGATTATATTTAGAAGCTTGTTATTGTGTTTATTTTTTTTTATTTTTAATATTTTTATAGTATTTTTTACTTAATAAAAAACAAAAAACTAATTACCACAATTAATATAAATAGTGTATTAACCAATTTTAGAAAAGATATCGAACATGAGTGTCAATGCTTTTTTCCAGCCTAAGACTAAAGTGTAGCCAGGCGAGTCAACATCCAGAGCTATGGACTGAGAATGAATCAAACCATAGCTCGGAAATTTCATAACATCACTGATTCGAATCGGTGACCGACGGGCGTGGTCTAACCACATTCAGCACACCCCTTGCGGTTGCCTGTTAATACAACAAGACTGCAGTTTGTAACAACAGTAGCAGGAGCTAGATTTTGAGTATTTGAAAGACTGTCCCAAGCATACAGAAATTACCTCAAAGAAGGAATTGAAATTCATGCGCAGAAGGAAACGTCGTAGAAACGGAGCTCGCTGGCTACCGGAAAGCCTGCTGCTGCGCAGTATGGTGTACAAGGAATTGGATTTCTTGTTGAATTCCTGAATAAAGGGTACAAATAGTGTCATGAATTACTATGATAATACAAGTGAATTCAACATGCTTATTCTCGTGCTGCCTACAGAAAGCAAATATGAAATGCCATATTTGGGGTACCTCTGTTATCCGTTCTAGTTCGGATGTATTTTCACTGCTTTCTTGGTTCTCAATGTTCCTGCAGAACTGAAGGCAAAGCATCATGATACTGCCCATGATCCTTGACACGGAGCCAATGTCCAAGAAAGACTGGGAAACTAAGGCCGATAAGTACCTGCAACGATGTACAAACGTTTAATTCTTCAGGAATAAACCAAAAGAATCGAAAATTCGAAAGATGGATGCCGGGACAAAGAACTCATCCCACTTACTCTTGATGGAAACCCACAAGTTCAGTGAAGTCTTGAGAATTTTGAATGTGGGATTGCAAAACTTTCCATTGAGATTCTATCACATCTACCTAAACCAGAAAAATATAAAACCTGTGCTATTAAAGACTAACAGAATTATAAAATTTTAATAGGAAAATAAAGACATCTGTATTGAACTAGTGAACATTCAAACAGATATCAAATATTAGGTATTCAACTCAAGGTCTTTTATGAGCATTTTACAAAACTTAAAAGGATCAGAATTTGTCTGGTGTTATAACCCTTCCCTGAACTTATTCCCACTAGGATCCATGATATTGGTGTATAAAAGTGATTCATGGATGTGAAGTCTATGCTCTACCTGTGATACAACACAGAAGATATCATCTAAGACTGCATCTGATGATATTCCTAACTCTTCCATATGAAACTTGTCAGAATCTAGTACCAGAATATTGGCCAATACATATAAGGACACATCACAAACAAACCATACAGAGTCCCCATATGTTTTCCATGATTATGTCAGTATTGTGTCAAGATATTTGTAGCCCCTGATGAAAACCTAAAACCCATTTAATACCTACTACATGAAAGAGTGAACTATTTCAGCATCCTGTATAACCATAGACTGGCTCGTAGTCAAAGAGATGAAACAGCTCTACAATGAAGGATATGTCGCATATCCGAGCTCAAGAATGGGAAACAAATTCAGAATGCGTAGCATGTAAAACAAAATCCCTTTCTAGGTTTTTCTTTTGATAATTACTGGAGGGTTAAGGATGTCAGAGGGATTGAATCCAAGCTCTCATGCCACACAACGTGAATATTGCTACTAAGACACTCGACGTTGGCATTTCAGGAAGAATTTTGCAGACACATGATTTGAACTTTTATAGTATCAAGGACCTGGATATAAAATTGAAGATTTCTGATTAAAAATGCCATGTGCTCTCTAACATGCCACATTGGTATAAAACGCTGTCGTCGTGGCTGGGAGGTCGAGCAGTTTTTCCGTTCCTTACGGTGTTTGGCAAAATCTGTGTGATCCTGGTGCATTACAGATGCCCATGATTTCTCCAATTCCATTTGTGTTCGTTTGAGCCTCAGCAGGTACTGGAAAATTATACGGTACCTGGAGCACATTTAGGATAAACAAACATATGAAGCCTTTAAATAATATAAGTAAACCCCATTAATTATTTATATACTTATCATTCCTTGTTTTTAAAAGGCTGCAACATGCCCAAGGAAATTTAGTAATCAGACAGATAAAAAGCATCCATGAAGTCATTGAATCCTACTTGGAGAGAACTTCTTGCGTAAAGAACAGCTGTAAGGGCCAATCAACAGAATATTCAAGTGCAATACCATCCCAACCATCAACTGATGTCTCTGAACTTCCATTTGACAAATCTACTTGGGAGGATTTCACTGTGATCCCAAATGAAGGCATCCTGATTGAAGGAAAATATAATTAGGAACGTATGTATCTCTAGTAATTTCCAGAATGGCACTAACTGAAGACAAAATGAGTAGATTCTTACCGCAAAGATACTCTGGAGAAGTATTTGTCTCCCTCACTAATAGTTTTTATGGCTGCCTGAAATGCAAGCCAAGGAATTCATACATAAAGTTATGCAATCTGAAACCTCAATAAGCCATGACTCTACGCATTCAGAAAGTATAATTAAATTCATTATCATGTCTATATTGGTTTCAGACAAGTTATTAGTATCTCATACCAACTGAAATGGAACCGTAATCTCAGCTTCAGCAGTTGATGGACGAGGTGGTAGGCACATTAGCTGCCGGCTCTCCTCAAGAAAGCACTAGAAGGATAACGAATAAGAATCAAATGCAGGTTACATATTACAAGGAAATAAAATGATTTTGTCATGTTGAAAAAGTGGAAAAAAAATACTTGAATATAGAACCTAAAGGAAGTTTTCTGTTTTCCTCCCCACCCCCTTTTTTTGTTGGGGTGGAGGAGCAAAGGCCATTGATACTTTACATTCTTTACCTGGAAAAAGTCCCCTTTTGCCGAAAGAAAATAGTCTTTTAGAGCCTTAAGGTGGCCATTCAAGTCAGCACGTACAACCACAAGCTGCAGAGAGCAAATTCAGTTAAATACAGTCATCTAGTATATCATTTAGGAAGTTTGACATATATTACCTGCCAAAGATGACTAGCTGCAACAGCACGGATAGATTCAACTGAACATTCGAATGATCTTTTGTGAAATTCTGATGATTCCAACATATAATAGATGCACAATTAATAAAGGCTTTCTACCATTTAAAGGAAGATAAGTGGATACAATACTGCATAATTGTGGAAGAAAACCTTTAGCTCTTGAAGCATAGTTTCAATCTTATCAGCCTCAGATTGCGGAAGAAATTCTTCTCCAGTCATGTTTCCATTGATAGGTTCCTTGGGGAAAGGATCACACCCTGCAGATCCATGAATCTTTTGAGAAAATTTTCCTTTCTGCTGATTATATAGAGCCTCTTGAAACTTGAAGCCAGGGCTTGGATTCCGGAGAATCCTGATGGATTTGCCAGCAAAAAGAATAGACTCTGCAGCACGCATAGAGATATACTCGGGGAGCATATCCTACAAAACAACATTAAGTGCACAAATAGCTTGCCACAGCAACAAAACTAAGAATATTTCAAATGAAGTCTCCACCAAATTCTTTTATCTAGAGATTCATTTCCATTTTCCCTTCCATTTAACATATGGGTTTACAGTAGTAACAGAAAATGGTTTCCGGGTTTTTTACATGCATGTTTGAGCTAACAAGGAAACCAAACCACAAATCATTGTTTCTTATGATTTCTTATTAAAAAAACAGCAGAATCCTATCTACTGAAGCTATCACCTTAAGCAATAAATCCAAATAAATTGAGCAAACTTTCATACTAACACTAAATAAAAGCTCAAATAAGGTTGTATCAAGCAATTCAGATCTCATTCTGCAGTTTTAATGTTGCTCTAAGTGAAGAAAATGGCGTTGTCCAACTTTGTGACTCCAGCCAAATAAGTGATGCCTATAAAGTATGTTAATTGACCACAAACCCTCGAATTATGTTTCTTGTTCCAACTAGTTTAAAACTCTTTTTCGCTAAAACAAGGAACAAAAGTTAGCAAGAAGAGAAAACGATGCAAGAGACAGATCCAAAATACCAGGAATATATGATAGCCAAAGTGCCAATCCCTTGAAGATTTATCATCAGCTGACAAGCGTGCAAGTTTTTCTGATGTATCCGGGATAAACGAGCCATACTCCGCATCTCGATCTTCCTGCCTGAAAGTATTATGTTCATCAAACCAGTCAGGGATGGACCATGGGATGGGGTGCAGCCACACACCCTAAAGATTTTAAGTTATCCTATATTATATATATTTTCTTTATATGTTTTATTGATAATCTGATTTTGCATCCCCTAAACTCTTGTAATTTTGCACCCTATATTTTTAATATTGCTTCTTCATAGCTTGAACCCTTACATGAAATTATGAGTCAAAGGTCTGAAGATGCACAAACACAAAAGAAAGTCTACGCAAGATTATAGGATTAAAGAATTAGAAGACTTTTGGTCTTACCTTCTAATGAAAAATTCTCCATGCTGATCTTGAAGAACGCCATAAACCATCCATGATGCAAGCTGGTTATACAACACTTGATGACCATGCCAAAGAAGCCTATGGTTAAGTGATTAGTTTAGCAAGCTGATCACAAGGATTCTAGCATTTCTTAAACAAACATAGTTAATAATCACATTTCAATGTGTTCCATAGTAAACCAGGAATAAACATTTCCCAGTCGTTCACAAGCATTTTTCATGAACACTAAACAGTAAGCATATAAAACAAAGAAGAAAAGTGAATACCTTTGAATGCAAGCCTGTAATTCAGGCACCCCACAGTGGAAGCGTTTGTGTAAAAGGTTAAGCAGCTTTCCTCCACGTAAATCATGGCGCTCAATCTCCAGAACAAGCTCGTACAAAGGTCGAAGAATAACAAAGAACTGCGAGCAATAAATAAAAGAGAAAAGCTTATGAACTGAGAGAATAAGGACGAATAGGAGATAAAAAGATGGCAGTGAACGGACCTTATTAAGGCCTTGAGTGACAGTTGCTAAAATAGGCATGGTTTCCGACAACAATCTCTGCTCGATTTGAAGAACAGCAGACCTATAAACAGAGAGTACCTCCACCAGCCCATTACCAATGGCTCTGCGATAAACGCTTGGATTCTCGGTTTCATGGCTGGACAACTCGGAGTCGGAGGCTCTATCCAAAGGCGAAAGCGAAACGCCACCGGATCTTATCCAGCTTAAATTCCGGGATTTCGTTGCGAAACGGTCGAGTTCTCGGTAGTAAAACCCTAGCGAAATTAACCTTTCGATAAGTTGCCTGAGAAACAATAGCAGTCGATCAGAAAAAAGCTTCGAAAATTGAAGAAAAAATAACGAACAGTACCTTTCACTGGGATCGATGAAAGAGATATCGGGAGCAAGCTTGAAGCAGCGATAGCTGGAGATGGCAGCGTCGGGGTATAAGTGAATGCCGAGAGATTTTTGGTGCTCTCGCTCGTCGATTATGAGATCGCCGGTGTAACCAACTAGTGCTAACAAAAGCTCGTGCAGCATCTTTTTCAAAAAAAAAAAAAAGGAAACAATCAATGAGAATCCATAACTGTTACGTTTCTTCAACAATTTGAATTTATATCCAAATTAGCCTCCAAAAACCCGGGAACGGTTAAACAACCGCAACGCTACTAAACAGTAAAAAAAAAAAAAACTTATCACTAACGATGGCGGTACGTTTCAGCAACTGCATTACCAGTTACGAACGAATGCAGTAGAGAGGCGAAGAAGAGGAACCCATGGTGGAGAAGGAGAGCACGTGCAAAACCCAAAATGGTAAGGTGGACTGGCATGTTCTGCACGTGCCCTGCTTCTCCAACAAGGAGTTACTCGTCTGCTGAAAATGTTTGTCCATGAAAGAGTTTGAGGAAAAGGAAGGAAAGTGGAAGCATTTATAATCAGTGCAACAGAGAGGGAATGATTGGGGGGCATGGCTTCCGAGTGGAGTGGAGGGAATTGAAAACAAAATCACCAAGGCACAGCCTTAGGCATTAGGAAAGAAAGGAAAAGGCAAAAGTCATGGGCATGGAATCATAGTGGAACCGTACGCCAGAGCAGAAAGATATGTGCATGTAGAGGGAGATTGAGCGGAAGGTGTCGGCCTTGGTTTCAGAAAAGCTAGGCATTTCAGTAGCAATCTCAATCATGGTTTGAGTGCAGGATCCGAGGCACAGGCAACAGACAAAGCAGAAGGCTCTAAAAAACTATCCATCGCAGGCTCGCCCCCACCAGAACTGCCGATAAAGATGTCTAAGCTTTCTTTCTTCCATGCCACTGCTAGTAGTAGTGCTAGCCTTTGGGTTTGATTTGAATCAAGAATCTCCTCCCTTTTTATCCACTCCTACCACCACATTGTGTAGGGAACTACGCTTACTATAATATTAAATTGAAGTTACGATATTTGACGCGGTTGCGGTTATAATATTATAATTATACATATTGTGAATGTTATATAATGTATAACATGCTTTTCAAACTTTTATAACTCCTTGTGAAGAACCTGTAGGTGCAAGAAGCCGGAGGGAATAATGTAGGAGTGCACGTAGGCTTTGCGTGTTGCCGTGTTGGACGCAAGGTACAAGCTTTTCTTGTAAATTCTATTCAGAATCTGGAAATTTGATCTAATTCAAATTCAAATTTTCACCAAATCAATTTCAGTATAAAATCTAGACTCATGCAATCTGATAATGAATTTGTTTGAACTCGTAAGTTAAAATTAATCTAAACTTGAAATGATTCGAACAAATAAATAATAAAATGTTATATTTCAAATAAAAAATATTGAAATGAATAGTTACCTTAATTTTGAAATATCTAAACATAACCAATAGAATTTATAGTTTAAAATTAAATTTAATATTTATATAATCTTATTAAATTTATTGCTCTCCCCCTAAGATGTTTTAATACAATGTGCGTATAGTTTGCATAAGATTTATGCAGTTTGCGTATATTTGGGTTGTATGATTTAAATTTAGAATTTAAGGTTTGGATGTTAAGATTTTAAGATAAAAAATTATATTTTAATATTTTTATCGATATTGTAGATCAAAATATTAGCCCTGACTTTACCGTAAGATGTGATATGATTATTACTCCCTTTATCTCTTATATGAGATTAAGAGTTCAATCTTTACTTATAAAAATAAAATACTACTATTTTATTATCAGTCGTTTAGTTTTTAATAATTTCAACGAGAAAATTAATCTGACAAAGCCCATTTCCATCTACCTGAACTCCGGTTCGCTGTATACCTTGTTGGACCTTTTACAGCGTAGGATAGCATTGGGTGTCCAAATATACATAAAGGGCATGATCTGGCAAAACAATGGATCCCAAAATGAAGCCATCGAAATTCCAATTCTATGATTTAGTTTAATTAACGGGTGAAATATATTTATTTATTATTATTGTATTTAAAGATATTATTTAAAAAAGTAAATAAATTTGATCGATTATTGAAAATATTTATTTTGGTTTTTATAATTATTGGATCATAAATTTCAGACTTACTAAAATATAATATTTTCTCTTGTTCTCTAGATAAAATATTGAGATTAAGATTATAATTTATTGAATAAAAATATAAAATAACATTTTTAAGAGTTTAAAACAATTATTAATTGGAAAATGAGAAGCAGAAAGAAAGGTTTGACGGGAAATGGACCAGAAAGCAGCGTAAGGCATCCGACATCATCCTATCCTGTGCGCCGAAAGCATAACACAACAGCCTGTGAACAGGATCTTAAGGCGTATATTATTCTATGACATTTGTTTTATTATTAAAAAATAATACAATTAATGAGATCAACGGCTACAAATCACCTGGAACGACGTATATGATTTCATCACCATCCCTAATCAACGGCTACAAATCAGTCCACCAAGAAAAGACAACCGCACTCACGACGACCTTTCAACGAAAGACCTTACCTTTTTCACATGCTTATAGAAGAGCCAGTCCGCCGTCAATCATTCATATCTGTCAGTTTCAGCCGTCCGATCAAGAAAAGTCCCAAGACATAAAATTTGACCCCGACCCTTGGCAATGACAAACAATGGGTCAATGAAGGCCTGCGAATCTAGGAGTTCTCAAGTATGGTAATTCAAACAGGGGAGAAAATAAAATAGACACGTGGCAGCAAGAGAGAGAAACGCGAGTCGTGCGTTTACGGCGTCTGGTTTTCGCTTTTGCTTTTGCTTGCTCACGCGTCCCTTTGTACTTTTCCATTTCTATATAATCCCAACGAGGGCCTCTCCAGTCTCCACCTTCACACAATTTTCTAGAGAGAGAGAGTTTCTTCTTCGCTGCTGTGGAAGGTTTTTACTTTATTTTCATTTCAAGCAAAGAGAAATCTTTTTCTGCAGTAGCGTTAAAGGTCGATCAAATTCAAAGTTAATCGAAGAAGACAGATATGGCTCGCTCTTTCTCTAACGCTAAGCTTTTAACCACTTTCGTCGTGGATGGAATCTCTAACGTTATCTCAAGGTACACCACAAGTGCTTTTTTTTCTTTTCCATGGCTCTGTTTCTCTGTCTTTTAATGAAAGACTAATATGGACTTAATTATGATATGTTTGTTTAGACGAGGATATGCGGCGACGTCACAAGGGATTGTGTCGAGTGGAATAAGAGGAGGAGCAGGGAGGAGCTCCGCGGCGGCGGTGAAGGAAGAGATGGCCGGAGGAGCTAAAGAGAAGGTTTCATGGGTACCCGACCCGGTTACTGGATGCTACAGACCCGAGAACTCTGCCAATGAAATCGACGTAGCCGAGCTCAGGGCCATGCTCCTGAAGAAGAACTAAATCCTCCATAAAATAAGAAAGCAGAGAAACAAAAAAATAATCTTACGTACAATAAAAAAGGTTCACCTGGAAACACTTGACTGGGTTTCTTTGTTCCAGTGTTATACTCTTTGCCACAACAAAGACAATCCCTCATCTCATGTCCTAAAATGACGATTTTCCATTTGCTGATTGCTTACTCCTCTCTTCTTTGTCGCCGAATAGATTTGATGACGTGGTATTTCTTCTTTCGTTTGTCGGTCTTACTCATCCATCGAGAAAGTTCTACTAGTAAAGATTGATGAAATATTTATTTTTACTCTAATGCAGTTTATAATCGATTTTATTAAGAAAAATTTTATAATAAACGTCGAACACCGTTGAATATCATTAATATTGAATATTGTTAAATACTATTTAACTAATTAATAAAGATTATAAATCTTAAAGACTTAACATATAATTAATAAATATTTAAAGTAAAATTTTAATTAAATTATTTTTTTATAGGGAAAACTATATGGATAGTCACCCAACTATCACTTTTTTCTTGTGTTGATCACTCAACTAAGTTTTCCATCAAAAAATCATCATTAAAATTTTATTTTGTTATATTTTTACCATTGACTATTAAATATTTAATGAAAACTGTGACATGGTATGGTTTAATAATAATTTTAGTCCTTAAAATTATTACATTATATCAGATTAATCCAAATAAAAAATAACGCATCAAATATTTCAACTAAATCCAAAATTTTTTATCAATTTTTTCTTCCTCTTGCAACACTATTTTAAAAATTAATTTGTCAACTAATATTATTTTTCTTACATCCGTAAATAATTTATTAAGTTTCAGATTATAAAAAAATATTTTAATTTTATAATTTATTCTTTTAAAATCTAAGTTAAAAGATTTTTTTTAATTAGGATGGCGTTTTCGTCGAATAGTGTTTTTTTTAGTCCAAGAAAAGTTGTTTTCCGACATCTAAGAAGTTATTGATGCCAAATTTGTGTGAAGTTGTAGGAACATCCATATGAAGATTGAAAAGTTGGACTGCTCAATGAAAATTTAAGTGAAATCAAATTTTATTTAATCCCAAGAAAAATTTTAAGACGAGCATCAAATTGATCTATATTTATATGTTAAAGATTTTATGACTATTGATCTATATATATCTTTACGTGAATTGATAAATCGAATTTTTTTAAGAATCCGGTAAGCATAAAAAAGTATAATATATATATATGCTAGTAGTGTGGGAATAGTCAAAAAAGGTAGATTAAATTTTAAAAAACAAATCATAAAATTAAAGTGGTTTTCTATAATTTAAAATTTAACAAATTGTTTAAAGACGCAAAAAAATAAAAAGAGAGTTGACAATAATTTTTTAATGTAATGTTGCAAGAGAAAAAAAATAATTTAGGTTTAGTTCAAATATTTGTTGAGTTATATTCTATTATAAGTAATCTGATATAATATAATAGTTTTAGGGACTAAAACTGTTAAATATTTAGCAGTCGATGACCAAAATAATAATGAAATAAAACGTCAACAATGATTTTGATGAAAAAAATAGATTGATGACCAACCCAAAAAATAAGTGATAGTTGGATGACCATTTGTGTAGTTTTCCTTATAAAAATAATCTAATTAAAATTTTATTGAGTCATTCAGATTTTTAATCTTTATTAATTAGTTTAATAATGTTCAACAGTGTTTATCATTAGTAGTGCTCAACAATGTTCGACGCACGTTATAAACTTATCATTTTATTAATATTTTTTTATTATTTGGTAATGTGTTATTTCCAATGTCTATTGTCAACACTACTCTTTTTAATAAATAATAATATTATATAATAATAATTAATATAACTAATATAAATAATATATTAAAAAAAAATCAAATATAGTAAAAAAATGAATAAAAATAGAATAAAATTCAAAAATAAGAGATAAGGGAGTTGAGGATTTTTTGGTTGGTGGAGTGTTTGTAGGGATTTGAATTTTGTTTGGAGTTTTTTACTTCAATTAAAAGTCTGAATTTGAAGCCTATAAAAGGAGGAGGATTTCAAGGTTAAAGGGCAGAGAAAAAACGAAGAGAAGGAGGAGCTGAGATTAGAATTCAAAGGAGTAATTACAAGCTTGAGTAAGGGGAAAGATTTCGATCGGTGAGGAAGCAAAGGAGGTCGCCGGCGGTAAGTTCTTTTCCTCTTTAGTTTTTTTTTTATTATGGATTAGACTCCTAGATTCGAAATTAGTTATTTTTAGACTTTAATTAGGACTTAAAATTAATTTTAAAGATTTTAAAAAATTTAATTAGGTTCTAAATTAGAATTTAATTTAATTTTTAAGAAAACTTTAAAATTAATTTAACCTAGTTAAATTTAATTAATTTAACCCTTTTGAACCTAAAAATTAGACTTGAATTAGGTGTAATTTAGTTCTTAAAATTTTGGAAATTATTTTAATTAATTATTTTAAATTAATTTTAATTAATTTCTAAAAAATAAGCTTTAAAATTAACTCACCTAAATTAGGTCTAGTTTAGCCTTAAACCTTAAAACATTCACCAAATTAGACTTAAATTAGGCTTACTTTAATTCTTTAATTTAGAAAATAATTTTAATTAATTATTTTAATTAATTTTAATTAATTTCTAAGAGATAAGATTTAAAACTAATTAGCACAAATTTCACCAATTTAACTTTAATTAGGTCAAGTTAAATTCTTAAAATTTAGAAATTATTTTAATTAAGACTCTTAATTAATTTAAATTTCTAAGATAAGATTTAAAAATTAACTTAATTAAGTTTAATCCAACCCTAATTAAACCTTTGAACTTAAAATTCACCAAGTTAGATTTAAATTAGGTTTTAATTAAGATTTGAAGTTAAGGAAAATTTAATTAATTAATTTAATTAAAAATTTCTAAAGCTTTAAAAATTAATTTCACACTTAATTAAATCTAATCAATCTTTCAATGTTTGCTTCCCTAGTCCCTTTTTGATCTCTTTCAATTTAAGTCCCTTTTGTACTCTTGTGATGATTCTAATAAAAATTGATGAGTTCCTTTATCTTGTCCTTTTTTATTTATGTTGTTTTGCATAGCATATTTTAGGAAGGTCACCTAATAAACCTAAGTTAATTAATTTAGAGTCTTTTTAGGACTAGTCACTTAAATTAATTAATTTAATTAGGGAGAAAATTTAGTAACATAGCATGTGAATCTTATGTCTCGGATACACTAAAGAGGTTGGTGTTTTGACGCACCATGATGCTGACCTAGAGAGTGTACCTTGGCATCGAATTCATGTGTTATTAAAAACTTAGAATTTTGACAAAAACTTAGATTTAGAATTAAATAAATAGATAGTGAAATAACTAGTAAACGCTAGTAATTTAGGTTTTATAAACTTAAGCAATGAAACCTTTTCTAGGATTAGAACTTAAAATGAACAAGATAAAAGATAATCATGCATTTTATTTTAGTCTTTTGAGGCGGAAGTTACATTCTTTTAAATTTGGGTGAGGTTTCCTATCTAGAGGACATCTCGTTCAACTCAAGTTTAAGTTTGTGGTGTAACTTCTAAATCAAAAGGATAACCAAAATTCAAATAATGTTCATTTAACAATGAAAAATTAAATCAATATCTATCTTCAAAATATCAATGCCACGTAATATTTTTCAAGGTACCAATTTTTGGGCGTTTGTAAGGGCCGTCCTTACACGTAACCGACTCCCGGACCCAACATTTTTAAAATGAATCTCTGGTTTATTTTATGGTGTCTGGCCTACCTAAGTGGCCGGTGGCGACTCCAAATCAATTTTTTCAAAATTAAATTATGTTTTTCTTAAAATTTGAATTTTTCAGGATTAAAATGATAAAGTTCGAATTTTGCAATCGTAGAACACTTTTTCACCTAAAATCGTGTTTTTAAAAAAGTCGCGACATCTATAAATTATACGGCTATTGTTGTTAAATTGTTAATATCTAAAGCTTTTCCCTGTAGAACAATATCATGGCAGATTATAACAATAAAATGTGAAATTTATGTTATTGTTTACACATTTAATCAAAATAATTAGGCTTTTACTTTTTTAAGAAAAAATAATTAGGCTTTTAAAATAATTGGATTGATAGGTTCTGTAAATCATTACCCACTAACAATTGTTTAAACCCCTTGTCTCAAAAGTCGCTGAATTCTCGGTTCAATGAATATTAACCTAATTAATCATGTCTTAAAGAAGGAAAGTAACTATTAAAATAATAATAAGTTTAAGAATGTGTCTACCGCGTGCGTCGAACATTGCTGAATATCACTAACGATGAACATCGTTGAACACTATTAAATTAATTAATAAAAATTAAAAATTTTAAGGACTAAACATATTATTTTAAATTATTTAAAATTTTATTTTAAATAAACCATATATTATATATATTATATATTTTTTTGAAATTATTTTTAATTTAAAAATAAAAATATACTAGAACACTAAATCATAAACTCTAAACCCTAAAACAATAAAACAATAAATCATAAAATCTAAAAATCTAAAAATATAACAATAACTTAAAATAAAAAATTTAAAACTCTAAAAATATAAACCCTAAACTTGAAGTCCAAAATTAGTTTAAGATTTAAGTATAAGATTTTTGTTATTTTAGGGTTTAGGATATTAGGGTTTAAATTTAATGTTTATGATTTAGTATTTTTAGAGTTTTAGATTTTTGTTTTAGAGTTTAAGAATTTTTTATTTTTTTAAAATTAAATTAAATTAGTATTTTATTCGATTATTTTTTAAAAAATAAAATAATTTATTTAGAAAATAATTTAATAAAAAAATATTTTAAATAATTTATAATTATATATTAAGTCCTTAAATGATTTTAATCTTTATTAATTAGTTTAATAATATTCATCAATATTTATCATTAACGATATTTAGCGGTGTTCGATACTTAGTATAGAATTTTTTAAATTTAAATAATAAAAAATTAAATTATTTTAAACTAATATTAAATCAACAGCCTCTATAAACTTTGAAAAAAATATTTTATTAATTAAACTATTTTCAACCCATTAAATTAATAATTCGATCATTACAACAGGACACATGGGGGTATCGCACGCTTATTGTTTCCCTTAAATTGTTGAAACGTTTAGGACACGAGAAACAATAAAATAATTAAAATTAATATTTGATTAATTAAATCTTCATCGTATATTAATCAGGAGAGATTATTAGGTGAACGTTGTTTAACACGTTATTTATGGTCCAAGCAATCAGGACCGTTGATCTTTAAAGAACTACATAATAACTACACACCCACTAAGTCTATATAAGAAAGAGGTGACGATTCACTTAAAAGAATTAAGATCAATAGTTTTATTAATTAGGACCATAAATGATATGATAAACAAGATTCACTTAATAATTTTTCATTAATCACGGTATTGTGATATGTTAGGTATGGTAACCAACAAAGTGCGGATGGTCTGACACGAAAGACAATAAGCAGATGCCATGTCTGGTTGAAGACGTGAAGCAGCAGCCAATTATTTAGGGAAACATATAACATATTAATAGTGATTAATTATTTAGATGGGATTGTTATAATAATTCATGACAAACTCAATGTGGTTCCCCTTTGCTCATGCACAGCGACGAAACTAGGGAGGAAAAATCGCACCACTCCTAACTTTTTTTTATTTTTTATTTAAATTTATTTAAAAATTATATTTTATGAATTTATTCCAACTTTTAAATATTTATGTTTTACATTCTTTAACCTCAAACACTGTTCTCTGCCAGACTTCAAGTTTACGAGTGTGGTTCTACCGTATTGTATTTTAACAAGCTAACATTGATTACAATAATATTTATTTTAGAATATAATTTTCACGATCGTTTAATTATTCTATTAATATCACTAGTGTTTGAACTTGTAATCTTTAAAAACAATAACCATTTTTTTAATCATTTGGGCCAGAGAGTTGTTGCGATTCTATCATATTGACATTTTCTATTTCGTGGCACTAACAACATCGAACCTTCCTCGATGAACCCAGGAAACACCCGCCATTTTTCACATGCTTTGATATTGATGGGGTGAAGAAAAGTCCGACGCACTAAAATCATAAAACATATCTCAGCCGTTGGATCAATCTAAGGGGGTTTGATATTGACTGGTTGAC
The DNA here is from genome assembly GCA_035048815.1 of Abelmoschus esculentus. Taxonomy (NCBI): domain Eukaryota; kingdom Viridiplantae; phylum Streptophyta; class Magnoliopsida; order Malvales; family Malvaceae; genus Abelmoschus; species Abelmoschus esculentus. The sequence continues at coordinate 8,723,190 of JAUCBN010000007.1, read as the reverse complement.
GGCGTCTTGTTTTCTGTTTTTCTTTTGCTTGCTCACGCGTCTCTTTGTACTTTTTCATCTCTATATAAACCCGACGAGGGCCGCTCCATCTTCACACCATTTTCTAGACAAAAAAGAGAGTTTCTTCTTCGCTGCTGTGGAAGGGTTTAACTTTATTTTAATTTAAAGAAAAAGAGAAAGCTTTTTCTGCTGTAGCGTAAAATTCTATCAAATTCAAAAGAGAAGAAGAAGAAGACAGATATGGCTCGCTCTTTCTCGAACGCTAAGCTTTTCTCTGCTTTCGTCGTTGATGGAATCTCTAACGTTATCTCAAGGTACACCGCAAGTGCTTTCTTCTTCGTTTTTTTTTCATTTCCATGGCTCTGTTCTGTGTCTTTTAATGAAAGACGAATAAGGATTTAATTATGATATGTTTGTTCAGACGAGGATATGCGTCGGCATCACAAGGGATTGCGTCGAGTGGAGTAAGAGGAGGAGCAGGGAGGAGCGCTGCGGCGGCGGTGAAGGAAGAAATAGCAGGAGGAGCTAAAGAGAAGGTTTCATGGATACCCGACCCTGTTACCGGATGCTACAGACCGGAGAACTCTGGCAAGGAGATCGATGTTGCCGAGCTCAGAGCCATGCTGTTGAAGAAGAACTAAATCCTCCCAAAAGAATATATATTTATTCCACTATCAAAGGCTAACCTGGTAATACTTGAAAGGGTTTGTAACAAGGTTGGTTCCAGTGTTATACTCTCTGCCACAGCAAAGACAATCGTTCGTGTCCTAAAATGTTGATTTTCCATTGTCTGGAAAAATCCCGTTGCTTAGTCCTATGTTCTTTGTCAACCAAATAGATTTGTTGTTGTAATATTCATAATAATTTATTATAATTTACTTGTCTTCTTTCTAAAATCCATTTTTATCCTGTTTAATAAATTCCAGATTTGCAAGGGTAAAGATTTAGTTGAGTAAATTTCATCTCAGACTCAGTTCCTATACTCCATTCCTGAAACTAAGACCAATCCTGACGCAACCCATAACCATACTAAATATAACTGAGTAAATCTAAATTTAAAATCGAAGGATTTGTTTACTATTTTTAAGACATTAAAGTAACTACTTAATAGTTAGAACATTACCTGTGGACACTTTTGGCAATCGTACATTTAGGGGTATTTACCGAGTGAGTGGATTGCGAGTTAGACATTGTTCGATTCGAGCTCGTTAAAGGATTTTGTTGTTTAATTCGTTACTTGTTAAGCTCGTTAAAATTATACTTGAATCATACTCGTTAAAATATTTTATTATTCAACTTGACTCGTTGCTCGTTAAACTCATTAAAAGACGTATATTATTTTAACTAAAAGTAAAATTTAATAATACCATACGAGTTTTAATATCAACTTAGATTAATAAATTTAACCAAAAATATAAAAAAGAGTATATAAAATATTTTTAAAATCTAAATTCAAAAAGTAATATTCTATAAATACATCAAACAAACATATTAAAATTAAAATAACAGTTCACACATTAATAATTATTATTTAAATTTATTTTTTGAATAAAATTATTTTAAAGTAATTATTAAAAATATTTTAAAAAATTAATTAATTGCTTATGAACTTATCGAATCCAATTAGACTTCACTCGATTTAACTCGTTAAGATATCGAGTTTAATTTTAATTTAAATCAAACTAATCTAAATCAAATATTTATCAACTTTAATTAAATAAAATTTGAATAACTCATAAATTACTCAACTCGTTAACTACTCTTATACCTATCGTTTGATTATGTTATGTAAAAGTTTGGTACACAATAAACAATTAAAATTGATATATATTGTATTCAACATGGACTGTTGTTATGTCAGGTAAGGTATCCAACAAAGTGTGGTATTGTTGTTATATCTGTATTCAAAGTATTTGTGGGGGGTGGGGCCTTGAAAGAAATAAGGTGATGGAATCAAAGAGGCGGTGGAGTCACTGAGTGTCTGATTCTAAAGGCTCTAAGAGACATGTCCGAAGGAACAGATAATATTGAATATTATTTAACATATAAAACTATCATTTGTGATTCAGAGTGAGTCGAGTCGAATCTGAATAATATTAAATTTATTTTTAATTTGACATGAAAATTGAAAAAACCAATTTAAATCCGACAACTGATGTTTAGCTGTGAAAAACTAGCGTAACTTGAAAGTTGCAAGCTTAGAATCTGCCAGACGGCCATCCCTTTCCATCTATGGGTCTCATACACGTGGACATTCCTGATGTCAGTGCGCTCACGACGGCATTTCCTCGTTAAAATCATGAAAACCCGCTCTCTAAAAAATTATTAGTTGAATCTTATTTATCACGTTATCCATAATTTTAATTAATTAAAATTATTAATTTTATTTTTTTAAATAAATCATCACTTCTTTTCTACATATACTTAGTGGATAATAGTTATTAAGTGATTATTTAAAGATCAACGGTACTAATTACTTAGATCATAAATAACATGATGAACATAGTTAACTTAATAATCTCTCCAGCTCTCTCGTCTTCGAAAAATTATATCATGGGTCAGTTCCACCACGTGTCCATGGGACCGACCAATGATAACTACCCACTTCATCAATTTTTTCAAGTCATATTTTTTTTCCAAGTGAATTTTCACTTTAAAAATTAAAAAATAATGAAATAAATGATTATCATTAGTCGATCTCATGGATGACGTGGTGGGACTGACCTATGATATAATTTCTCCTGGTCTTCACATGCTTCATATTGATATGAACAAAAAGTCGGCCGCATTACAACACATCTCAGCCGTCCGATCATGGCAAACGGCAACGGCAAACATCGGGTCAACGAAGGGTTACAAATATGGTAGTTCTCAATTATTGTAGCTGGAATGAATAAAAAATAGAAATTAAAAATTAAAATCGCCAGGTGGCAGCAAAGAGAGCGTGTGGACGGCGTCTTTGATTTCGTTTTTGCTTCCTCGCGCTTCTCTCACAACTATTCCTCGTCTATATAAACCTAACGATGGCGGGTCTTGGAATCCATATTCATAGCAATTTCTAGAGAGAAACAGAGAGCTTCGGGATTCTTCTTCGCTGCTGTGGAAAAGTTTGAGTTCTATTATCAGTCGCAAGTTTGAAAGAAAAGAAGAACTTGGATATGGCTCGCTCTTTCTCTAACGCTATGTTTTTCTCTGCTTTCGTCGTCGATGGAATCTCTAACGTTATCTCCAGGTATCTGCAATTTCTTTCTCTTTTCATATTGACATTTTCCATGGTTCTTGCCTTCTTGGCTCTGTTTTCTTTTTCTTCTTGGGTTGATTCAAAACGAATAAAGATGTAATGAAGTTTTGTTTTTGATTTGTTTTTTCAGACGAGGATATGCGTCGGCATCACAAGGGATTGCGTCGAGTGGAGTAAGAGGAGCAGGGAGGAGCGCTGCCGCGGCGGTGAAGGAAGAGATGTCCGGAGGAGCTAAAGAGAAGGTTTCATGGGTACCCGACCCGGTTACCGGATGCTACAGACCCGAGAATTCTGCCAAGGAGATCGACGTGGCCGAGCTCAGAGCCATGCTGTTGAAGAAGAACTAAACAAAGGAAACACCAAACAAATCTGCTACAGCAGCAAAGAGAATGGTTGATGTCCTAACCCCTAAAACAGAGATGTTTCCTAGTCTGGGAATTTCTTGTAGCTTTCTTCGTTTTATTGTGGTGCCTATATGGAAATATCATCATCAATTCATCATTTAACTTTTCCGGGAAAATAATCGCACGACAGAGTGATTATAAATTTATAATAAGTGACGCGTGAAATTTGTATTGGAATCTGCACATTTAATCTAAATATTTTATTCTCAATTATGTTTTGAAAATATTTCTATCGCTGTGGTCTTCGAAATGATTATGAATTATTACCAATAAAACTTTTAAGACAATCCATGGTCTTAAATTTCATTACCTCCGGTTTCCATGAATATTCATGTACTTGATACTTCTCTCGCACAATCTTCCAAAATTAATCGATAACACTGGAGACTTCACTTGTTAATAGTCAAACAAAGAGGGCTCTAATGATTTACTTTGCGTTGATTAGGGTAAATAATTTATTGAGTTTGATTTTAGATTAAAATTTATTTAAAACTCGAATCAAATTCAAATTTAATTTAAATTTTTAATAAATGTAATCGAACTATTTGAAAAACTCGGAAATTATTAAAAAGCCAATTAATTTAATATTAAAAATACTTTTCGATATTATATTTTTTATTAATTTTAAATATAATGTTTATTCTAATTTTTTAATGCTTTGATAAAATTTTGGGACTTAAAATGATCATAAAATATCGTTGTGTGATGGGAATCAATCATAGAGTGGGTGGCACTGACTCGTTTCATTCCCAAGGCATTGAGCCGATGCTCTGTTCCCAATTATTTGTGTCGTGGAAGCAGTCAATGAGCCACTTGTGTGGGGAGAGACACATGACAGAGAAACTCAAGTTGGTTTGAACTTTGGAGTTGGCATCTCAACTCGTGTTTTGTTCATACAATGTATGAAACATGAGCATTAAAAGTAAAGACAAAAAAGGTAATTTATTTGATCATGTTTGTAGTTGGAAAGGGTAGGTAGTGGGGATCATCAAGTTTATTTGATTCTGGTTGCAGGGATCGTGTTGAGTTCCCTGATATTATCATGATGGAAAAGCTCCCACATGGAGTAAAGAAACAAGAGTATAGAAGGGCTTTGCCTATATAGAAGCTTGGCACACGACATGGCAAACCTTAAAAGGGTCGGTTGGCTAAATATGCCACGCCCAACCTTGGTGGGTGGGTGCTGTATGGATATCAAGACATATGGCTGACATAATTTGTGGAGCATTATGGGGTTGGCTCGCTCGGCCGACCCTCTAGTCCCAGTCAAACGTTGAAACCATACTTGGCCCAAAAATGATACTCAAAGCAACCTGGGTGGAAGACACAAAGCGAGATGTGTCTTGAGCTGGAAGACAAAAACTAAGACGTTTTTATTTGTCTAGATAAGTTTCCCGTTCTTATTATAGCTTTTGTTATAGACACAACGATATTAGAGGTTTTTCCATTTGATGGTACTTTGATACTTTTATGTTAAATTACATAAATAACCTTTCGACAGTTAATATTTCTCTTTAATCATATATATTTGAATAGCACAATCATATAATTTTATAAATTAAAAAATAATTAATCAATTAATTTTTTTAATTCATCTAGTTAAGTAATAACAGATGGTGTGACCATTTCTTAAAATATAGGACATATAGTTATCAAAGCACGTTTATAGTCCAATAAGAATTAACGGGCCGGATTTAATAACGGGTGACATTGATAACTATGGATCTTAATTACAAACCCAACTTTTCTTTCATCCCAAGATCTCTAAAACCCTAGCTATCTTTCTGTGCTGTAGGTATTATTAATGCCGTTTCCTTCTTTCAGCAGTGCGTTACCCCTTCCAAAAGCAGCAGCAGTAGCAGCTTCACAGCACCGGAAATGGTATCTCTTTTCTTTCCGAAACCCTCACTCAAAGCACTCTCTTTATTTTCTAATTTTTGTTTCTGAACATTCGTTTTCGTTTCGTTGCAATTTCAGGGTATCGACTTGGTCGCCGGCGGCAAGAGCAAGAAGACCAAGAGAACGGCTCCTAAGTCCGATGATATCTACCTCAAGCTCCTCGTCAAGGTTTCTGCCCTCTTTTCCAGTCGTTGAGTTGTTCTTTCTATTTTGTTTTGTCCAGTGAAGGAAAATTGAATTATTTTGGATCTGTTACCAGCTTTACCGATTTCTTGTGAGAAGGACCGGAAGCAAATTTAATGCAGTGATTTTGAAGCGGCTTTTTATGAGCAAAGTCAACAAGCCTCCTTTGTCATTATCCAGATTGGTTCAATTCATGAAGGGCAAGGTAACATTTTACTTCATTTTTTTTTTTTCTAATTTTTATTGAAATTTCGTGTTATGAATGATTGTTCTTATTATTGGTTTGATCTACCAGAACGATAAGATTGCAGTAGTAGTTGGGACTGTCACCGATGACATTCGTGTGTATGAAGTTCCGGCTCTGAAGGTTACTGCACTAAGGTTCACCGAGACCGCGAGGGCAAGGATCGAGAAAGCTGGTGGGGAATGTTTAACATTTGACCAACTTGCTCTTCGAGCTCCCCTTGGACAGAACACAGTATGTTCTATGAAACAACACCTTTGCTTTATCCAAATTGGTTTTTGTTGAAATCTTTAGCTTGTTTTCTTAGCTCTGAATGTCTTATTTATTTTTGGTACAGTAGATAGGTGGTAAAATCTGCTAGTTTGTCACCCGAGTTGTATATAGACAAAAGTGTTTCCCCCTTCCCTCTTCTTGCATTTGTCACTTGAGTAGTTCACTGTATGATAATGGTTATTCTTAAATGTGGCCGAGGTCTAGCTTAAACGGTGCAGTTTATATTGCTATGGGGTATTATAAATCTGTAAATGAATGTTGTTTTCATCTCGTGTTACTATATTTTTTCCTGTTATAGACACTTCAATCAAGATGCAACTAAGTAAAATAGATGTCTGATTGAGTTTTGAGGTGATAAGAATGGTGACGCATCTGCAACAGCATCTGTTATTTGTTTGTCTCATTTGTTAATTGTTATGATCACAACACATTTGAACTCTTTGACAATTCAGCTGTAAAGGCAATCATTTATTTCCTACTGTTACAATAAGCTTGGTATGAAACTAAGGACTCTGCCCGCCAACCTATATTACCATTTCTTTTACCAGCTATTTTAATATAAAGAATTGCTTTCTAATACTGATATACGTTCTGGAATGGTGAGATTTGACTTAAAATCTATGCTGAAAATCTGCAGCTTCTGCTCCGAGGTCCTAAGAATGGTCGTGAGGCTGTGAAGCATTTTGGACCAGCTCCTGGTGTGCCACACAGCCACACCAAGCCCTATGTGCGGTCAAAGGGAAGGAAATTCGAGAGGGCTAGAGGAAGAAGGAACAGCAAAGGCTTCAGGGTTTGAGAATCCAAATGCATTGGATGGAACATATCAATCTGTCATCATGAAAATGACAACTTTTTACCTTTCTCTTCCATGGTTGTAGTTGGGAATCTTTTGCAATTTTGTTTTATAAGGATAATTTTAGAGTGATTGAACATTGTTTTTTTTGTTGGATATCTTTGAAGATCAAGTTTTCAAGATCTAAATCCTGCAGATTTGGCCCAAGATCTAAACAGATTTACCTGATCGATCATCATGAAAAAATGAACGTTTAATTCAAGTGTTCATTAGTTTACCTATATCAAGCTAGCAGTATAAGGTACACCCTTATCCGGTAACCAGTCGTCTCCCAACAAGAAGCTAGACACAGTGAAGTTAGCAGCATCGGTTGCATTTATTACATGGAAACCAGACCAAGTAACCCTCCTCGTTATGTTGGAACCGGGTCCGATGTTGTTGTATTCAGCATAGTACGATGTGTTCAAGGCAAAATCTCCGTCCCATGCTCTCCAGCCAGCACGATCTACCAAACTCCCAATGAAATTCTGCATATAAACAGTCCTAGAATACTCCTTCCATGGTCTCCCTAGATACGTACTGAAACTGGTATTGCTCGAGGCCAGATCGTCGGCAGCCATGATGTAGCAGTCTTGAATCGATGTTCCCGTGTTCTGGTTTGGATCGGTTCGACCTTGTGCGGTGATTGCATTGAATTGTCCATTCATCGGCTTTCGAGGGTATATGTTGCAGTTTTGGAAAACAACGGCAGCGTTTCCGAATATGAAATCCACCGTGCCGTATATGTCACATTCTCTGTAGAATTGTCTCAAGGAATGTGTATATAAAGTATCTTGGTATCCTTCGAAACTGCAGCTATAGAATGCTGATAAATCGGCCCCGTTTCGGACTGCGACGGCTTGGTGCTTGATTGCTCCGGCTGTGTTCTGGAATGTTATGTTCACCGCAACAAAATTTGGAGACACCACAGCTGCAATATTAAACAAATTTTGTCAGATTAAAGCTTAGTTACTTAAAATGTTCATTTAAGGGTAAATTATAAATTTAAGTTATTGAAGTTTTTTTATTTAATTATTAAATTTTTGATTTACTCTTATTTTAATTAATTAATAATTAAATACTTAATGATATTATAATTGGATATCTATCTTTAAACTACTAATATACCTAAAAAAAATTCTTATTTTCCGAAGAAAAAAACTCTTAAATTTAAAAAACCTTTGATTTTTTTACGATGATAAATCATCTTTTAAATTTTAATGGTGAGGAGATGGAAAATGAGAAAGTAATTGATCAGATGGTGGATATTGTAAATTAAATTAATTTAAAGTTGGATAAATTTTAGATTTTTAAAGTAGTTTTGAAAAAAATTTAAACTAATAAAAGATAAAAAAAAATAATTAGGTGAATTTGTTTATATTTTGAGTGATCGAATCAGACACAAAAAAAATAATAATTATGTTTGCGTAATATGAATGAAAGCGTAGGACTTTTATCATTAAGAGAAGAATATAAACTAAAAAAGGAAAGAAAAAGATTGAGAAAAATGACAAGGATAATATGTGATTACTGTTTAAAAAAAATATTTAAATCAGTACGATAATATGTGATTGTCATGTTGTATTTTTATATATGATTTAACAATTAAGTGATTAAATTAGGTGTGTATTAAAAGTTTAACGAATAAATTATTTTTTAACAATAAAAAGATGGATTAGAGAAAAGTTGATTTATGAAATTTGCGATTTACCTCTTTTTTTAATTAAAACTTACCGAAAGTTGCAGAGTTGAACGTTGTCCATCCATCAACGACGCTGCGGTTTCCGGTGATTATTGTCTGATTGATCCCGTCACCGATCATCATCAAGTACCTTTTGTTCTTAGCAATGGAAATGTACTCTTGATACACACCAGCCGTGATGTAAATCAAGAAGTAACCATTTAAACCATTAGTGTTGTTGGGAGCTGACGATACAGCATCGTTAATGGTGGTGAAATTACCACTCCCGTCCTGACTTACCGTCACAATGTTACTCACCAACACCTCCTCATCGGCATCATCGCTGGTCTGAAGAAGATTTCTCCGGCTTACGGTCTCGTAAATTGTCCTTGTTCGGCTCGACATTTTGAAATGCAAACACCCGTGCTTGAAACCGTGATGCCTTTTACCAGTACCACTACGCTGCCACGCCCATGCGGCTTTCCTCTTCTTCTTCGGAGCCCACCCCTTTTTGAAAAGAGCCAAAGAAACACTGTAGAGCTTCGTGTCGTTCGACAGAGGAACCGACAGGCCCTTCCTTATGCTCCAAGCCGAGGCAGTGGATTGTATGCCGTCTAAACATGTCTGCTGGTTGGTCAGAATAGCGCTGAGAAAGGTTTGTACGTCATCAGCTCTGACAGGGGACAGTGTTCCACTAGTGGCATTGACGGTTTCATATGAGCTCAATAGGAAATCCATGTTGAGACCAGCTAGGAAGCGGCAATCCTGCAGAGCACGAACCGCGGACAACGATAACGTTGGTCGGTATTTCTTCAGGTACGTATCGACTAGTTTGAGGAATATCCGGGACCGGGACAGTGATTTGCGAACCGAGAACCGACCATAGGTGTAGACATTGGTGGTGGTGGAGTTTGGGAGGACTGATCTGCAATAAGAAGGGTCCGGGGTGGACTTGCAAAGGGTTCTCGGCGAGACGGGAGCAGAAGGCGGAGCATCTGCAAGAGAAGGAGAAAAGAAGAAAGGAAGAAGAATGCAGATTGGTATCAGAAAGCGGATGAGGGCAGCCATGGCTTTTAATTTTTAGCTTTTCTTGGGAGATTTTGTGTTCATGGAGTAGGTTGTATTTAAAGTTGGAAAAGGACCCAAAGCAAGCCAGGTTTGTTTTATTTTATTGGGGGATAGTTTTAGAGGGTAAATCCAGTAATGTAAGCTATTTTAGCAGTTTGAGGGGCGAATGGACAGCCTAAATTTTGAATTTTTAATGAAAATAAATTAAATTTAATTAATAAAAATATTAAAAATATATGACGCTGATCTCTAACCAAGTACTCCATGCAAAGTCTAGAAACTACTTTCGCGTCGGTCCTACACTTGTCTGTATAGTCTCAGCCGCAGAGAGTGGGGTTAGGTTAACGACGGTGGCTCTACCAGCTACAACGGCAGAATGATTGGAAAAAGGAATTCTTTTTGTTTGGAGTCAACACGCTCTAAAGATGGATTGTTTCTACAACCAGGAAAAGACGAATACGTAGATATAAATCACGACAAAACATGCAGTTGACTTTGGATCTGACTTTGATGAACTCCCCTCCATCTTATTATAATCAGACCAGGACCCACTTGTTCTTTTTTACTGCAACTGGTATGCTCCAGATCTGACTGCAAATGCAAGGCCATAGGAAGTGTAATGGAAATGTTAAGTTTGTCAAACCCTAAACCCCGTATAGAAGTAAGCTTGCCCTGGGCAGACATACGATATTAGTATTTGCAAGTGGGTTTTAGCGTAACTCAAAGAAAGAAACTTTAGAACGTGTTGAAAACCCATGGGGAGTTCATTGCGGCCGGGGGAATGTGCTGCTGAAACAACGAAGCTTCTTCTCTTCAGTTATGTTTAGATTTATGAACAATGCTTTGCAATTCTTAGGACATGTGCTTGAGAAATGTTTGGAAATTTCAACGCTCAAACAGGCTGGCGGTGCTTGGGTTTTCATGGGAACAGGTTTTCGCATATTGTGTGGAGTCAATTATTAGAATTACGATTTACAACCCGTTAGATATTAACTTAAGTTTCGTGAGCACTCTAGACCAAGTGATTGAAGGAACGGTTGTTGTTAAGTCATGGGTTCGAGCACTAGTCATGCAATCAAAGTGATTAAGCGATTAATCTTAAATTGTAGAGATTATATTTTAGAACAGATACTATTATAATCACTATTAACTAATTCAAAAAGAAATATTAACACGTAACTTTAAATCAATAATTAAATTAAATTTTATTGTCTTCGATGAAGAATACTTGATAATTAGGTTTATTATATATATATATGATTAATTATTTGATAAATCGATAGTAAAAACTAAAAGCTATATAGTTTTAGAATGTATGATTATAAATTTATGGTTTAAAGTTTATAGATTAAAATCTAAATACTCACAATATTATCATAACATCTAAATTCTAACCATAAATTTTAACCACTATCCCTAAATTCTAAATTTATACACCAAAACTCCTAAACCTTACAATCTAAACTAACTCCTAAACTCTAAAATTAGGATGTTCGTAAAAAATTTTAGTTTTCACCGTTAGTATATAGTATAATATCCTATAAAATATTTTAGATATATTATTTTATTTATATAAGATATTATATTCTTTATATTATGTATGTTAATAATGGATTATTCGTTTATCTCTTCCACAGAAAGTACATATTAATCTTAAACTATGTTCAATCTTATTTCTTTCTATAAATACTTATTCTTTAATGACGATCGATGATTAGGACGAAGATAATTATAATCAACTTGGAAATCTCCTTTTGAGTTATTATTAATTCCTCCACTTGACCCTCATTAAAGTCAACAGAGCATGATATATATAATATATGAGATTGGTTTGACTACCACTCCAATCCAAGGTTCCCGGGTCGAAACGGTTGGTGGCAATAATCTAGACTTAATGCTATGAATGAAGGCAGAATGGTTAAGCCGTGTCGGTTCTTATGTAGATTGGGAATTGGTATTTAGAAATTCAAGATCAAAATTAAGATTAGGATTTAAAGATTTTACTATTATTTTTATTTTAAAATGTGTATGATATTAAAATATTAATAAAAAACATCCAGGTTATAGAAAATAATAATAATAATAAAATAAGTCAGGTTATCCCCGAACCATCAAAATAAAAACAATAAAAAAATTAAAATTTAATGATTAAAATAAAAGTGAAAAGAATGTTGAGGGATATATATATTATAATGATATTTTTGTCATTTTCAAGTAATCACTACTCTCTCTTAAATGGTATTTAAGGGCTAGGCCTGGCTTCTAGCTTTACCCAAGTGTGGTCCAACCTAAGAAAAGTAACAGGGTTAGGACGAAAGTAGATTGGGTCAGAGATGTGCTAGGTAGAGCTTGAAAACACTGGAAGCTCAAGTGCCAAGCCCAAACGTAATAGTCAACCCATGGGGTATAAATTTCTAAATTATAAATTATTTAAATATTTTAATTTAAATAATTTAATTTTTTTCGATTAACCATATTCAGCCGTACAATTTCACCGTCCATTGAGAAGATTACTGCTCTTGCTCTAACGTCTCCAATTCAAATTGGATCAGTATGGGGCAGAGCCTCTTCGTATAATTTATATCAATTTTCAAATGTGTAACAGTATAAAATTATTTTAAGAAAAAATCTAAAACAAAATCCAAAATAATATAAATTTTGATTAATTTAAAAAAAATTCAAAGCTCTCTATAATTAGAGCTTTTACACACTTTTTATTGTGCTTTATTGTTAGGCAGAGCTACTAGTGTGACCACCAGTGCCATTAATATTCTCGTAAACATTTCGGAAATTTCAAAAAGGTGGTATAAAATGTATTCTAATAATTTTATTCGTAAAATATATTTAATTTTTATCGTATTCTATAAAACAGAATAATATTATTATAAAATCGTATTAAAATATTTTAAAAAATAAATATAAATATACACACATAAATACATCTCACAAGGCGATGTTTTGCTTCTTAAATGATGTGCTGTGGCTTAGCTCTAATCAACCACCTTCTTTAAGAGGTTAACAACTGGCCTCGCTCGCACATGTCAGTATCTAAGACTCTCTCTTGTTTCTCTTCCTTCTCTGTTTTATATTTCCTTCCATTTCCATTGTCATAAACAGTAAACTTGTTAGCATCAAACATGAACAAACCCAGTGTAAGATTTAAAACATTGATTCTTCTTTGTCCCATTTCAGTTCTTGTCTTAGCCTTACTTGCGTCGGTAACTATCCTAAAAAAGAGCCCCCAAACCACACAAATCCAGCATTTTCACGTCCACAATCATCACCGAGCAGCTTCCTCAGCATGGACGGTACTTTGTATCCCCAGCTTTGCGTTTCCACCATCTCCGTTCTCCCGGATCTCCCCTCCAAGTCCCTCCCGGAGCTTATCTCCACTATCTTGCACCAGACAATGTACGAGGTCAGACTCTCCTCTGCAAACATTACCCGCATCGGGAACAATCTCAAAAGCTACAACACACTGGAAGAGACAGCCATAAATGATTGTCTAGAGCTTTTCGATTACACCATCGCGGAGCTGAAACTGGTCCTCTCTGATCTTGCACCGAAGAGATTACCGGTCTCCGATAAACATGACTTGCAGACGTTTCTGAGCGCGGCGATGACGAACCAGTACACGTGTCTCGACGGGTTTGCCCGCAGCAATGGAAATGTTCGGAGCATTATCCAGAAGGGTCTCCGAAACATCTCTCAGCATGTTAGCAACTCTCTTGCGATTCTCAACAAGGTCAATGGAGTCAACAAATCGGAATCCGAGGCCTTCCCTGGACACCGACGCATGAAAAACGGGTTCCCGACATGGTTATCTTGGAAAGATCGAAAACTATTACAAGCTTCGGTCAACCAAACCAAGTTCGATCTCGTTGTTGCCAAGGACGGCACAGGGAACTTCACCAACATCACCGCTGCTGTTGCCGCCGCTCCGAACAACAGTGACACAAGGTTTGTGATCTATATAAAAGGCGGAGCTTATTTTGAAAATGTGGAAGTAGAAAGGAAGAAGACAATGCTGATGTTCGTGGGAGATGGGATCGGGAAGACGGTGGTGAAGGCCAGCAGAAACGTGGTTGATGGCTTCACGACTTTCCGCTCTGCCACAGTCGGTGAGTTTTAAATATTTTTTCTCTTATAAGATGTACCAATAGTAAGTATTTGTCAACTAATCATATTAAGAAATATTAATATTATTTAATTAATAATTACTATATATTAAAAACCTCTAAAAATAATATAATCATTATATTTTTTACTTCCTCATAAAACACTTTCATCAACGAGTGGAGTGGGTCATGACCAGATGTTGGTGCTCCAATTTTGATAACTATGTTTGCCTATTATTAGGACACACACCTCGGATAAAGCGAAGTGTCTTAACTACTAGTACTTATTTTCTGGAGGAGACAGAGTTTTGTCTTCTCTTATAAAGTAAACAAAACAGTTGCTCACATGCTAAACTGCTCCAACTCATGGCCTCCTTCTGTAATTTGGTTTAATAACCATTTATTTGTTTGTGTTGCCTCAGCTGTGGTGGGAGACGGTTTCATAGCCAAAGGCATAACCTTTGAGAACTCAGCAGGACCGAGCAAACACCAGGCGGTAGCATTAAGGAGTGGCTCCGACCTTTCTGCATTTTATAAGTGCAGCTTCGTCGGCTACCAGGACACTCTCTATGTACATTCCCTTAGGCAATTCTATCGTGAATGCGATGTATACGGCACCGTAGACTTCATCTTTGGGAATGCAGCTGCGGTTTTCCAAGGTTGCAATCTATATGCTCGTAAACCGGATCCGAACCAGAAGAACATTTTCACAGCACAAGGAAGAGAAGACCCTAACCAGAACACCGGCATTTCGATTATGAGCAGTAAGATTGCTGCTGCTGCGGATTTGATACCGGTGAAGTCGTCGTTCAAGACGTATTTGGGACGACCATGGAAAGAGTATTCGAGGACTGTCATTATGCGTTCGTACATCGACGATTCCGTAAATCCAGCAGGATGGTTAGAATGGAATGGGACGTTTGGTTTGAGTACACTTTACTATGGTGAGTATTTGAATAGAGGTCCGGGGTCGAATACAAGTGCAAGGGTCAATTGGCCTGGCTACAGGGTCATCAAGAACTCCACCGAGGCAAGTCAGTTCAGTGTTGGGGCGTTTATACAGGGAAATGAGTGGCTGAATTCTACTGATATTCCATTCTCTCTAGGTTTGTAAATCATTGGCAAGTCATTAAAAGACATGCCCTTGTTTTAAGCATGATTTTAAGTTTAAATTCATTATAATCAGTTTGATTCTAATTCGAACAGTGTACTCAAAGTTTATATCATTGAAACATGTTCAATTTCATCTCTTACAAATGTCTTATTTTATGTACAGTCATAATCTTCAATTCTTCATCCTTCTCATAACCAAAGAAACCAGAGAATTGAATGAAAGGATAGGTAAGTTACATAATAAGAAGTTTATAAAATACTTCTGTAAAATGAAATGTACAAAACTTGGTTTATTTAATTAATCCATTCATTTTTCCTGCCACGTGTCTGTCAGTGCACAGATTCTTATTTCATAGGAAAAACAAAGGAAATACTGTTAGAGAGATAATTAGATTGGAGTAAGCAATTGGCAAGCAAAGCTAGCACCAGTACCACCAAACCGAACCAAAGCCATGTCTGCCGCTTTGTTGCATGTTGTTTTCGAACATCCATCACCTGAAGCTCCCCAGTTTCTCTGCTGTTTGTTCCACCATTGTTGTCACTTTGATCCAACCCGTTTCTATCTGAATAATGACGTGGTTCTCCCTTGGTTATTTTTCCATCTTCAATGGCTTTCATTTCAGATTCTAGATGGCTGAGGTCCACCTCTTTGGGTGCAGATGAGATGAAAGTCATAATCTCTGCAGGCCAAATCACCTCCATGTTAGGTTCTGGGGAAGAACTCCATGTTCCTTCTGAGCTCTCTTCATCCAACTCGGCTGCATTTTCATCATTCTCATCTTCTTCTACCTCTGTTGAAAATGATGATTGCAAGGCCAAGTCATCTTCTTCTTCTGTTGAAACTGATGATTCCTTTGGTGAATCCTGCTCCTCCTCTTCTCCTTCTGCTACTGCTGGTGCTGGAAATGATGATTGCATGGACGAGTATTCTTCTTCATGTTGTTCCCCTGTTGAAATTGATGCATTCTCTTCTTCTTTCGACGGAGAAGACTGTTGCGGAATCTGCTGCTCTGCATCGACATGGACTGATTCATCGATAATCGTCATTTCGATGAATTCCATCCCTAAAGAGGCAAGTCTCTCGTTGTGGACCGCATTTTCGTTCTCATGTACCGGCTCCGAAAGCTCTTGAATATCACCATGATTACCGGTCATTGAATCGCTTTCTTGCTCTGCTGCGTCGTGTTCGAGCGTCTCCTCTTGCTGAATAACTACAGAATCCTCCCTACTTTCGGACTCAATTGTGTTTTCCTCCTGAATAAAACATGTTAAGCTGTGGTTTGGTGGAAGATTCTGTAGAAATTAAAGAAAAAATATAGAATTAACATAAACAGCAAATCAATGTGAATCTTTACTTTTACCAAGGTGATGGAACTTTCCGTCGAGACCATCTCGGGAGTTCCGATTTCGGTGACACCGGCATTTGGCGTTCCATTATTTGTGTCACTGCAAACAGATTACCCTCCAAATAACATAATTCACGTCAGACAAACTAATAGCATCCTAATGAAATCTTTATACTAACCATGGATTTTGATGCATAGTTGGAGATGACTCATTCTCGACATAACTTATCCTTTCACCTGTATTATCTTCTTTGTCACACGACTCTATAGCTGGAGCCGGAGCCGGTGCTACCCCATTCGTCTCCTGGTCCTTGTCCTTCATGACATCTTTCTTGCCACCTTTCTTCATTGAAAATGCAGCTATGATGCTTGCAACTGCCAATGCACCACCCAAAGCAACCACCCTTTCTATACCCCCACCAGCAGCTGCGGCGTTCAGGCTTATTGGCCCAATTTTCTTTCTAACCTGTTTACAACTCTCATTGTGTTTCTTCATAAGTTTATGTTTTTGTTTGTTTTAATGATTCCTTTTCGTGTTATGATTCTGTGGGCTTGAAGACAAAATGGGAAAGAATTGATTGTAATATTGACGAGAGGAAAGACCAGGAAAAGAGTGCAGTATCAAAATCGGAGCTTGAATCGGACATTTCCTCCTGATTTGGCAAATCGACATCTTAATTTTGCTTCACACCCGTTCCCCCGTCGTTTCTACCCTCTCATCACAATAACTATAATGAGGAAAAGATACAACCAACCATTCATTATTTCCTCGTGGAATCCATTGGTGCCTCATCCAAAATCGACCTGAATTTTAAATATTTAATTATTAATTTTTGAGCACGATTCATCTTGTCTCAATAGTCGGATAATAATAATTGTTTTTGAAGATTACAAGTTCAAACATCAATATTTTACAGTACAGTGATCAAAGGGTCGATGTTATTTATAAAATATATTGATAAAATATTATTGATGGAGAAAAGTTATCACAGATACAAATTTCTTACACAGGCTGCTACAGGAACAAGTTTATAAAATCATCATCGAACATCAATATTCAGTTCAAAACAGTAAAAAATAACACAGGAAGGAACAAACTCAAATAGTAATCTCCAACTTCAAAAGAAGAAGATCAAAACGGGGAGGAAAATTAGACTGTTAAGTGAAAAAAAGAAGTCAGTTATAGGAACCATATGCATGGGCTGGGGCTGGCTTAGCTTGGGAAGTGTAGAAGAAAGGTCCCACGGAATACAATTTCGTCTTCTTCTCGTTCAGAACACGGAAAGCAGAGAAAAGAGCACCCTCGATGGCTTTGTTGACATTACTGGGAACATTGCAGGTCTCCATTGGAGAGCTTTTAAGGTAAGACTTGCACTCTCTAAGCTGCAACTTGTCGTGGCCTAAATCCGACAACGGAATGAAGAAATAACCTTTTGCATCAGTTGGTTTGCTGCAAATGGAGATAGTTTTCTCGACCCCGACCTCATCAACAGCTTTACATGTTATTGTTGCCAATGCCCCTACTCAAGCCAAAGAAGAAGAAAGTGAGAATATATTCAAAAAAAAAAAAAAAGAGAAGAAAGTGAGAAAACATAAGAACCCTACTAGACTTGATCAATGCAAAGTACAAATGGGGTTATTAGGTCCAAATGGACCTTACCTTGAATTGGGTAATACTTGGAACCTGTTTTACATAAAACAGTTCCTTGAACAGCAATGGAGAGACCTGCAGGCTTTTCGAATTCTTTTCCGTACCCTGGCTTTGCTTGCTTGTAGTCATCTGGTTTTGGTTTAACAACATACGAGTTCCTGTTGTAACTAGTTTTATCACTTTCCTCTGGTTTTGGCTTGTATTTGTCTTGATTTGAGCCATAGTTAGGCTTCTCTTCTCCTTCCGGCTTTGGTTTGACAACGTATGTCTGTTCTTTCTCTTCTGGTTTTACCGTGTAGGTGTCTTGTTTTGTGACATAATTAGGCTTCACCTCTCCTTCTGGCTTTGTGTAGTAACCTGCAGGTTTTTCTTTTCCCTCAGGCTTCTCATTGTAGTCTGGTTTGGTTCCATACTGAGCCTTTTCAGCTTCTTCCGGCTTTGCCTGAGGGCTGTTGGCCGGTATTCCATCGAAACCGTACTTAGATGAATCATCACTATAATCACCAGCGGAAGCCATCGTAAGCAATGACAGTACAAGTAAGGAGAATGCCAAGGAGAGACGTGGGAGATCCATTGCGATGGAATAATTATTTCAAGAACAAAAGAAAGATAAGTGGATGAAGAATAGGGGCTGAGACCGTTGCCTATTATAGGAAAATTGGTCACGCATTTAACATAAACAATGTCGAAAAGTTTAAGTTGGGTGCACGATGGCAACGTGACTTCCAGACTTTGCCACCAGCTCACCACCTACATCTGAGGCACATCAACACTTAACGAATGCTCCTCCAACACCTTCCATGTCATTCATAACTGACCACAACTGCCAATCGACCATGTCTTGAACTTATGTAACTTGAACTCACGTTAGTTCTGTAAAAGATTTCCAACTCGTCCGTATCATATGATTTTGGAGAGATTATATCATGGATCCAGTTAGTCACGTCATCCGTGATCCTTAATCAATGAAAACCATTCATTTCACTACTAATCATTAATGTTATTAATTTAACTTTCAAAAAATATATTTTTTTAAAAACATAGAAAAAATGAGTAGAGACTCATTGATTGAAAAAAATGATTTTAAAAATATCAGTGAAATAGTTGATTATGATTGGATGAGACAATGACTAAGGTTAGTAAGTTATACCCATGAATGGCTTGAAAGACCTTAATCAAGGTAATACTTGACCTTCCAGCAAAGCAAATACTGCCACTCGATATATGCTGTTACTGATCGGCAAATTATGCATAGGAATGATTGATGAATTATTTAATTTGATAATTAAAATAAATTCATACTTATAATTTAATGAACATCTAAATAGTTTGCCCTAATATTTACTTTACTTTACTTTATTTTTTTTGTTTTAACTGTAATAAAAGTTATCATGTCATATGAAACTATTAAAAAAATAATTCAAAAGGATTAAAACATTAGTAATTCAAAAATTTAGGTATCAAATTGAATATTTTTAAATTTGAGTGAATAAAATAAAAGTAAGATGATAGTGATGGACGATACATGTATTTTATCAGTCTAAAGTTTTATACTTTCAATCGTCAAGGGAAGAATAGGAGAATTAGATGCTGCCCTCTTTTATTTGTCATTTAGCTTTCCTTCAAAACAGAGGAGGCTTTCCCCTTATTAGTCCTGTTTTCTCACTACAAACAAAAGCCTCAAAAATATTTTGTTTTCCATGACCGGAATATGAAGCAAATCACAGTCAGATTCTAGTTTTGAATCTGAAATTAAAATCTAAGCAACTGATGCTTAAGTCTCCGCTAGCTTCAGTCAGATGGGCCAATCATTTTCTCAGGCACCACAAGATTGTCGAATTCTTCACATGTCAGCACACCACTTTTCAATGCTGCTTCCTGCAAAAGATAAAGCACAAACCAGTGTAGGAAATATACAACATTTAAGCCAACCAAAAACAGGATTCAGACAATCATTTTATGGCGAAAACAAACATTCTACCGAATTGGGTGACAGGGAGAACAAATAAGTCTCACCTTCAAAGTGCAGCCCTCCTTGTGTGCTTTCTTGGCAACTGCCGCAGCATTGTCGTAACCAATTTTCTGGAAAGTAAAGACATTGTTAGAGATGTGTTCGAAATGGAAAGATTATACGTGGGCCAACAGATCCTATAGAAGCAGGGATGAAAACTTACAGGGTTCAAGGATGTGACAAGCATTAGAGACTGCAAGACCATACAACATATGCTCATTAGCTTGGCAATCTATCATATGGTATCAAAATGGACTTAAATCATTTAGGATGTAGCGCCGACTGACCTCGTGCAGTAGTTTCGAAATTCTTTCCCTATTAGCTTGAATTCCCTTAACACAGTTCTTCTCAAAGGATGCAGATGCGTCGCCCAGCAATCTTAATGACTACATCAAAGAATGACAATCAGGAGTGAATGAAAACGAAAATATTCAATATTACAGTAATGTTAATCAGCAACCTAAGTGGGAGAAAATTTCAAGGCATGTCAAGCATTATGATTGTCAATATCTCAAATTCTAAAGTATATTTTCATTGCAAAAGCTCACATTCATAGTGTCTTAAGGAAATAAAGAGATTTGGCCTTTCAAATGTGTAGTGCAGAAAATTAGCATATTCAGCTTTTGTAAAAAGAAAACGTACATGCAAGAGTGCACTGGCAATCATCGGCTTGAACACATTCAATTCGAAGTGGCCATTTGATCCACCCACTGTGATAGCCACATGGTTACCCATTACCTGCAAGAAACTTTCCGTTTTGTTATGAACTTATAAAAGAAAGAGATGATATAACCACCAAAAAATAAATTCTCCAGGTAAGACAATACCATCTGGATGTGAAAAAATAACATAAATTTACCTGAGCACAGACCATAGTAAGAGCCTCACATTGGGTAGGGTTCACCTTACCCTGAAACAGTGAAACGGGATAATTTCAGTCAAACAAACGAGATTATACAGGCAGAGAAATAGTCGAAAAGCAAATGGAATAGAAAGAATCCATAGAAATTGAGATGAGAATCTTACAGGCATAATACTGCTGCCTGGCTCATTTTCAGGAAGAATGAGCTCACCAAGGCCACATCGGGGACCGCTGAACAAGGAAAAAGCTGAAACCATCAGAATAATGATAAACCGGGGGAAAAACAAAGGTTATCCAAGCCACGACAAACCTTCCCAGTAAGCGTATGTCATTAGCAATCTTCATCAGGGATGTAGCTACAGTGTTTAGAGCTCCACTGGTTTCAACAAATGCATCATGTGCAGCCTGATTAAAGAAAAATCAATACTCATGATCGTATAACCATTTTGCATCACAAGTTGGGAGATATAAGGTAATAATCAATTCCTTCAAACTATAATAAAATAGAAAAATAAAAAAAAAATAAAAGTTTAATCAGAGAGAGAGAGAGAGAGAGATTCACCAAAGCTTCAAACTTATTTTCTGCTGTGACAAATGGCAAGCTTGTTTCTTCAGCTACAGCAGCAGCTATTTTTACATCAAACCTAGACCAATTTGAACATTGTGCAGTGTCAAATTCAGCATGAGACAGTCTAAAGCTTGCATTTAGCAGTTATGATGATAAATAATGCTCTCAGATGATGGTTCATTCTTCATAACAATTTCATTTTAATGTTCACATTTGGGGAACTCGGTGACAACTGCTTCAGTCCATGACAGAACAGATGCAGCATCTATAATCTAAAAACAATACATAGAAAGCGTATACAGGTGCAATAGCTTTAAACAAACTTTCAAATCAATATCTCTGAGATAAAGTATAAGAGAAAGCATGAATTATAGCTTACAAGAGAAGTAGAATAATAAAGGGCTTGGAACTTGATAAATCATAGAATAAAATCAAAGCAACCAGGTAAAATAAATCAAGAATAAGGCATTGGAACAAAACAAACAAAGGAAACCGACTAAAATTGACAAAGGAGAATCGACAAAATTACAAAATCAGAGAAGCATGCTTCAAGGCTAACAAACATACCCTTTCTTTGTATTCAACCCTGTCCCTACGGCAGTACCACCTTGTGCAAGCTGTCATATAGCACCCCTATTTGTCAGTAGTCAGAACAGGTTAAAAGGAATACCATACAAGCAAAATGGAATCATGTACCTGATACATGCGTGGAAGGGTGCACAAAACTCGATCAATTCCATACTTTACCTATAACAATACAAGACCACAAAATAATTAGTTGTCCCTCATTTCCATCCATCCGCTAAACATAATTGATCCCAAGGTACATAAAAGCATTTTCAAATATAAAGAGCTTACTTGTGTAGTATAGCCACTAAACTCTTGACCAAGAGTCAAAGGTGTTGCATCTTGAGTGTGAGTGCGACCAATTTTGACAATATCTTTGAATTCAACAGACTGGTGGAAACAACACAAGAAAAATTTAACTTACAGTTTGAACTCATCCAAGTTAAAAAGCTCACTCGTATAGGAGCAAACATAAAACACAATGACATATTTAAGATTTAATGGACTCAGTAGCATACGTGTAGAAACAAAAGCAAAGTAGAAAAGATTAGATCATCTTGTATCTGAACATATTACTCACAATGATTCACCTGAAGAGACCATAATATTGCAGACTAAAAGACAACATCATTGACAAGAGAATATTGACATCAATAATCGGGCATGACCAGAAAAATACTCTTACTGGCAGTAGATTCTGATGTTTCAATTGATGTGAATAATCACATGGGGGAAACAATGACATATAATGCATATATCTCCATTTAAGGATTGGAAGAAAAAAAAGAAACACAAGGTGAAAATGAGAGAGATTACAAAAATAACACCATAAACTAGAGGCCAAAGCACAACAAACCTTTGAATGTAGAGCAGAATGCAAAACTTTCAATTTGGGTATTAATCTCGAGTTTATTTCCGTGGCGGCTGCAATGTGCATTACCTGGAGAAAGAAGGAAATGCACATAAGTAAAGACGCAGTTTAAAATCTACTGTTAAGTTGGCGTAGGTGAATTCTTAAATTTCACAAATATTAATCAAAAGAAAGAAGAAACCAACAAGTTACATGGGTAACTCCGGCTTACCGTGGGGAATGTGTCATTAGAAGATTGAGAACGGTTCACATGATCATTTGGGTGCACATACTTTTCACCACGCTTATGCCCAAGGATCTCAGCTGCTCTATTAGCAATAACCTGAAAATTTCCAAAGTCACAAAATAAGCTAATAAAATTTACTACAGAAATGTTTCTCAAATGAAAAGAATCATCACTCCATTCAAGAAGAAATGGATCAAAACATCAAATTGGCAAAGACCTCATTGGCATTCATGTTACTCTGAGTGCCACTACCAGTTTGCCAAACGACAAGTGGAAAGTGATCGTTGAGTTTTCCTTCAGCTACTTCATCGGCTGCTTGTATTATGGCCTTCCCAATGGTGGGATCAAGACCATACTCCATGTTAACCTACATAATCAAAACAATTATAATGTATATGCAAACACTTCAATATTGAGAATTATTATGATTCAGTAATCGGATAAAAGAAGTACCTTGGCAGCACATTTCTTGAGAACACCAAAGGCACGAATAATAGGTTCGGGCATCCGTTCACGCTCGCCCCCTATATCAAAATTCTGTAAAGATCTCTGAGTCTGCGCTCCCCACAATCTATAAACACAAACATCAAGCATAACTACTTCCCTCGTTCATTTAAAAAAAGTTCTAATAGTGCAGATGGGATAAAAAAAAGAAAGAAAGACAGTGATGAAAGAGAGAGACGAACTTATCGGAGGGGACATTAATGGGGCCGAAAGTGTCCCGTTCTTCCCTAAACGACGTGGAGAAGGATCTCCAGCAGGTGGCGTAACGGAGGGAGGTGGTGGATCCAGCAGAGAGTCGCCGAGATACGATATACATCGCCATAGCTTACTTCAAAAGGAGAAAAAAAGAAGCATTAATCCACAAAACATTCAAGACGAAGATTTTTTAAACAAAATGAATTATAAAAGAGAATACAAATACAAAACCTGAGATCCGTCAATGAAAATGGGGTGGTGGGTGGGTGGGGTACACTTGTCGCCGGAGTTGTGGGGGAATTTCTGGTTTTTCGGAAATGTAAGCAATAAAGAGCCGCCAAAACGAAGCTATTAAAGGAAAAACTGTTCTATTGCTGGGTCGTGGGCTGCCGTATGGGTCAAAGGTGGGCTATATGACGACTGAGTTCGATGAAGACTTTTCTTCATTTTCCGTTAAACAACCCATTTTACAATATAAAAGTCGTGAATTTGATTCCTCTTACTCTTTGAATTTTGAAATTTTGATCTTCAAGGTTACCAGGTATTACCATTATCATGCCATTAATTAGAGAGATTAAATCCATAACTCAAGGATGAATTGCATAATTTAACCAAAAGGATTTGATTCCAAAGTATTGGGTCGTAGGGGAAAGATTATTCGATCAAATTGCATAATTGTCCAGCTTATTGAACATTTTCATGTCAGTTTCTGGAAATTGTGATATAGCAACTGGAATTATTGTTAATTACAATGAAAAAAATACATGTATATTGAATACATCTCTCTCACTCTCTAACGTGGTTCTAATAGTGTACAAACTCGTTATTCTCTAATCCTGGTTTTGCGTTTCCCGTCAGCAACGATTGCCTGTCTCGTGTTTCGATGCAAAGGTTGGCCAACCCCATCTGGTAATTTCCTAGATGGTGATGGTGTAACACCCTCGCCTCGGGTTAGGAGACGGAGGTGTCGATCGAATCATTTAAACTTGTAATTTAGATCAATCTTGAGTTTAAACCTAAAACGTTTTGATAATTTGTAAGTTAATTCAAGACAATTGAATGTAATACCTACCAATTTTTGGGGCAATTTAAAACTTTTATTTATTTATTCAATTATTCATTTTGATTATCAACTTATACTCATTTTTTAATTTTTGTCCAAATTAAGCTTGATGTAGACCTCTAATCAATTTTATTTGTTTAATCATCCTTAACAATATCTTATTGATCAAGCCAATTGCCATCCTTCAAGTTTGAACCATTTTAACTAGGGAGGTATCGATACCCCTATAGTGGTGGTATCGGTACCGGTATCGAACTGGGATTCGATACAGGTTGTCTACGTTGACTCGTTGATCAAGCCTGGTTTGATGCTGATATCGATACCAAATGTTACTGGAAGCTCCAGTATCGAACCAGGTATCGATACTGGCCTTCTTTATGAATTCAAGGCTAGGTTGGGAAGCATGAAGGCTTGGTATCGAAACAAGCATCGATACCAAATATTACTGCCAAGGGTGGTATCGATACCCAAGCTAGTGGTATCGATGCCCCTGCTCGAAATGGGCAATTTCAAGCCTTTAAACACTTAGACACATTTCTAAAGACCTTCATTTAGTCTCAAAACATCCCTAGACCTTAAGGGGACGTTTCTAACACACTAGGCATCCTTGACAACTTACCTAGACCACCTACCAAGTCTAAATTCCTTAGTTCTAGCCATTGATCAAGCTAACACTTATGTTATTTCATTTTTCTCCATGGCAATCAAACTAACACCTCTTAGCTTAAATGTATACACACTTACCATATACACATGACAAGGGCCACTCTAGATGCAACCTTATGCTATCTCTAACCTTAAGGGACCATTTTAACATGTTTAGGCTCCAATTAACAACCTAACCATTGCATCTATTGTCCAATTCAATGCTCATACTATTATCTAGTTCAATTTTAATTTACCATATCCATGACCATTAATCAATCATGCCTTAGCCTTATGACCTACATGTTATACCATATGGCTCATCATTTGCGTGTTAACACACAATACCCTAGCTAAGTTCCATAAGCAATTCTCAACCATATCAAAAACTAGCCAATGCATGATGTTGACTTATGACTTACAAACCAAATCAATGATCAAGTCACATACACATATATATACAAATCATGGGCCAAACCCTCAAATGCATAAGCTAACAAAATATGATCACTAATGCAAATGCCACCATACTAGGAGTTAATCAAAATACAAGATATCATACTCTAGCTTGCTTTATTGTCTTTGCTTGCAAACGAACTCAATCCCGATCTAGCTTCTCAATTCAGGGACCTGTTGTTTTGGGAAGGAGGAAACAAGAGAGCGTAAGTACTAAGAAGTACTTAGTGAGGCAGCCCTAGTCTAACCATATTAGACATGAAACATATAGCAATTAACATGTTTAATTCAATCATCATATCAAGGTCATGTCATTAAAGATGACATGTTTCAATTAAGCAAATGTATCAATTCTTGGCATTAATTCTTACAATGTACAAGTTCAACAATAACCAATATCATAGGCAACATGCTTTCATGCTTACATTTCTATCATACCTATCAATGTCATGTTCAATATGCTCAAGCTAGCATAAAATCAATGCACCTATCTCATTACTCATTTTCATTTTTCAAGTTCAATAACCATTCACAACAAGGGCTACACTTAGCCATATATTCTTTTCCAATGTCAATAATCATTCCTCAATCCAGTGCTATTCATAGCAATAATCACATTTCAAGGCTCAATATGAATGGTCAAGTGTCAATATTTCTCAAGTCAATGCATGTACATACAATTTTATATTTCATCTTTAATTTCTCATTTTGGTTTAGTGTATTGCTTTAATATAGTAGAACTAGGTAAGCGGGTCAACAAGAGTGTCACGAAGACACTAAACAAGAGTACCACAAAGGCACTAACAAGAGTATCATAAGATACTAACAAGAGATATCCAAGGTATCTAACAATTGGTGACTAACCACCAAATCACGGTACCCATAGTACCAAACAAGAGTACCGAAGTACTAAACAAGAGTGTTAAGCACTAAACAATGAGCTCAAGACCCTAGGCATGCCGTACTACCTATGACCACTATAGACCAAGGCTCAATAACAATTCAATATCCATTTGAACATTATTCGATTCATATAATCAAGTTCATATTATCAAGAACAAGTATTCAATACATGCTAATACAAAGACAATTATCATGCTTGTATCCTTTCATTTATAGCAATCAAATTCATATGTTCAATGCCAAGTATTCATAACATGTTATCAATTCATGTATACCATAACAACAATATCATGTATTTCATGCTATCAACCGATGTGCATATCATTACATTCATACTTTATGCATGGTTTGCGTACCTGACATTTGTAGCCGCGTGCCGTTACTTACCTCGGCATTTCCAAGCAATGCATATGTGCTAAGCTAAGTTCTAATACTCTAGCAAGCAAGTTATTCAATCAAACAAGTCATTTTACATTAGTCCTCCTTCCCTTTTTACCGAATATGGATTAATCAATTTACATGGTATATCAATTTCAATTAACAAAAGATGGTTAGGACTAACCCTAAGGTTTGCCACACTCACTAATTCTCCGAGCTATCAAGGGTTGTAGATCGTAACCCCTTTGCCTCGTTTTCTCGCTACGTCGATCCTCTCTTGATCTTCGTTAGTTTTTTCTCTCGGGTTATCTAACAATTCATATACAATAGCCATTCATCAAGACATATTCAAGCATCTATTTCAAATGCTCTTAGGCTTAACAATTATATACATGTGCATTACGGACAGTTTTGTTACCCTTTAGCGAAACGATCGTATCTCTTAGCTCCGATATCCGATTTTAGTCCATTTTACCTTGTTGGAAAGCTAGAAGAATCCTCTATAAGGATAAATTAATCCCACATTTTAATTTCTATTCGATTAGCTCCAGATTTTATTCGAAACAGACTCAGTCGGATCTCCGGGACTGCTCGGGTAGCCCTACGGAACAGTTTTATCTCTCTCTACCGGATTCGGATTAAGGTTCCGTAAATTTTTACTTAAACTAGGTATACATGAGTATCATAATTTAAAATTTCAGCTCTAAATTCCTTAAATCCCGACCTAGGGAAATTCTCAAAGTTGGCTACTTAGAATAGCATTTTTAGGCTATTTTCGGCTAACTTCTATTCTAAGTGTCCGAACCCAATCCGAGCCTAATCTCATCAATTTTCCAGCATCTCCAATATGAAAT
This sequence comes from Abelmoschus esculentus, assembly GCA_035048815.1. Taxonomy (NCBI): domain Eukaryota; kingdom Viridiplantae; phylum Streptophyta; class Magnoliopsida; order Malvales; family Malvaceae; genus Abelmoschus; species Abelmoschus esculentus. The sequence continues at coordinate 8,695,034 of JAUCBN010000007.1, read as the reverse complement.
AAACACCAACAATTTCCAAATTTTATCATCTTATCAAACTAGCAACCTAAAACAACATTTACAAGAACCTAAAGTTTAAGACCTTAGCTCGTTGCTCATTCTTTCAAAATTCATACTCAAATGAACATTAATCTTCTAATTAAGCATTATAGCAACCTAATTTATTCCAAATCATCGTATAACATTTAAAACCCCAAATATTTAAACCAGGCTTACCGGGGTCTTTAGATTCGATTTTCTAGACCAAATGCTTCACCATGCAAGGATTTTGAATCAATTCCTTTAAGCCACTAAGAGAGCTTTCTCCTTTCTCCTTCTTTTGTTTCTAACGTGAAATTGGGGGGGGGGGGGGGAGGATGAGAAAGATGATACTCCTCTTTCATTAAAGTGGTGAAAGGTCCACCCTACCCCCTTGTTTACAATTAAGTTTACTTTATTGCTAAGGGTAGTGTAGGGATTTCTCATTTTTCTCATGCAAACTCAATGTTTTTCATCTCATTTAATTTAGTCCCTTACTTTAATCTAAGTGCCACATGATTCGGTTTAATTCTATAAATAATTCGATTCATTTTACTAGCTCGGTTTCGAGGTGTTACAGATGGTCCTGTCATATGATGTAGGTTTTTACTGCAGGAAGGTTAACAAGCATTTTAGTAACATGTCTGAGAACTTAAAACGGTGAGAATGTATGTATCGACATACCTCATTTCAGAGTTGCCAAAGCAAACCAGGCTCGGATGAATCACTGGTTGCAAGATCAATATCATCTATGTCATCGGAACCAGTAATGTTGAACCCGTTCGCCCCAGTGAACATATTATATGATTGTTCCGAGTAAATCTTTGAAGAATCATGGAGATATTTCTGGTAAAAGACATCAGACAAGTTCTCATTTTCTGCTTCCCAACATCCTAGGGGATTTCTTACTATGTTCATGGAATCTTGCTTGTTCACCATAACCTTGTCCACCCACTCACCTGAGCCAGATTCTTTCTCGTCGTCGTGAATTAGTATTTTGCCACTTTCAGTCACTGGACATGCATGTTACCATAAAATTCTGAATTCAACAAACTCACGCATTTGAATTTCCATCCTAATATGATGTGAAAAGCATATTATGTACCTCAATGTTGCCCAAATTGACCATGGGTTCTCTAGCCATCAAGACATCTCCAACTCGCTGATTAGGATTAACGGGCGATAGGTCACTGACCTTTGCTCTATATTTTTCTGAGCTGCCAGATACAGAGTGCTGACTTTGGTCCCTCTTTCCTAGCCAAAGCTGCCTTAAGGCTAGCAATCTGGAAGATGAATCCAACATAAGTTACTGAAGGGAAGAGTATTAAATTTGCCAACTATCTTAAGATAACTATATCTACCAGTAGGTTTGAGTTCTTTAACATCCAAAGTGTCTTTGTTCACTCGAGCAGCACCAAGTTCAACAGTTGCTACACGCTCTGAAAATTTGAGAGTACTTATAGTTTCACCTATAGCTTCAGAATGAAGAAATATACCACGATCAAGCGGTGTAAAGAAATAAGTTCACCTATGAGAACGGCTGCTACGGTCAGTTAGGGCTGTTACGCCAACTGCACGATTCCTTTGCCCTAGGTTTGTAAAAATATTTAAATTAAAAATAAAGAGTTTATCTAATATATAATTAAATAGGTGTTGAATTAAGGGTATAAATGAATCAAATTTAAATGAATAATGTTTTGCTTTCTGTTCGTTTATTTATATTTAAAGGTATTCATGTTCGTTTATTTATTTATGATGATGTTCTGTTTGCTTGTTTAACGCTTCCGAACGCGTTTGTTTAATGTTTGTGAACATATTCGTATAATATTCACAAACATATTCATTTATATGAACATTAACACTATATATATATAAATTCTAACATATATATGTATAATTTCTTTTTATCGATCATACAATAATTATACTTCAAAAGTCAATAAAAAAAATACTGAAATGTCATTGTTCCGAGAATCAGAGCCAATAATATGCCAAAAATGTTAGTATTTTGCAAATCCCAAAGCCAAGCAGAGATTTAATCTAATAATTCAAAACAAATGGTCAATAATTCCTATTATAAATCTTTACAGGTAAATGAAAATTAATAGTTAAACACTTAAACTATAATTACAACGAGAGGGGATGAAATTATGATATTTTTTAGGTCAGTGATTGCCTTTTTTCCAAGGTTCACATGGGAAGTGCCAAGGGGGGCATGCATCACCTTTCTGGTGCAGCTTCATGATGTGAAGATAGGGGGTCATATCTGGAGATGAATAGAAGGGGCGTTGAGGTACGATTTGTACTAATTAGGGGACTCTAAGGTCGTCTCAGTGTGCATGGAAAATAAAGATAAATAATCGTAGTTACCAACCTATGTTTCTTTATGAATGTATAATTAAAGCTAATAATGTATCGATTTCATCATTATCATTGTCAGTAAAATATGTCCACACCTTCTTCGGAACCTTCTTATCTCGCCGGAGTAAGATGAGGAGATGAAGATGGAATGAATATTGCTAAAAAGCTACCAGAAGAATACAAACTGCGACAATGTAGCACTACCAAGATGATGGAATGCTGCAGAATCATATGCCAGGAAACAGAGGCTATATCCTTGGTTGAGCACGATCCACCCTCAGAGCGTGTGAGACTGTGGATCAGAAGGGAAAAGATTGACAAGAAATCGGTGAATCATCTCAAAGCTGGTGAAGGTGATAACAGCTGCAGGTGTGGTCCTGATAAGATTCGTTGCACACCCACGGTAGAATCCAGCAAGGCCTTCTTGCTGAAACACTTTTCTAATGCAATCAACCACACCAGAATAGCGTTTTTCAGAATGATGCCCCTGTTCCTGTAGTCTTGAACGTACCACCTATATGGTGCAAGAATACATGACTAAACAGGAACTAATGACAAACATATATATCTAAATGCAGCTCTAAAACATTGGTTATGGCTTTGAGCAAAATGAAAATACTGGCAGATCCACCATCTTCTACATGATAAATGTGATGCACCTTATTCAGAAGAAACAGGTTGTGAACAATTATCCATCATAATTCATACCTCATGAGGATAAGTCAATGTGGATGCAAATATTTTGGAAACTGATGATGCAACAGCAACATCACGTGCACCGAGTTTATCCACTGGAGTGTTATCTGCTAATGATCCCATCAAGTTAAAAATATCTTCCATGAGTAATAATAGTTAAAATATATAGGTTATTAAACAAATTTAGATCATTAACCTTGACTGGCTAAATAGAATTTGATCTTCTCATATGTTGGAAACTGAATGGCAACATGACTAATACCAGCTAATGCAGGGACGAGACCACTGTTGATCAAGCAAAAATACGACATTCAGCTCTGGTTTAAAAAATCTTGGTACAAAAATCAGAAGAATTTATCAATTTTTTTTTATGAATGGTGCTACAATACCTGTATAGACCCCGAATACCCTCCTCGTGAGCTATTCTCCTCAAAGCAGAAAGTGTACCCCTATAGGGAACCACTCCTGCTCTCATTCCTTGAGTCTATTAAAACAAAGAGACAGATGTCAATGCATAATAGCTCTAAATCTATTAACTTTAAGCAGCATCATGATACAGTTACAAATAAAAAACCTCCAAGCACATACACAGTACAACTGATTATAGTACAAAATATATCACCACAAAACAATCCAACACCCATAGAAACAAACCAAACAGCCTAAGTAACGGTAGTCAGGCATCCATACACTTTACGCAGGTTGTTACTTGTGTGTGACTTAACTATTTGGGCTCTATGAAATTTTTATTTCTTTATTCCTTTATTGCTTTTTTTTCCACATTTTATTTCTGCTCCTTCTAAAAGTTCATTACTTGAATAAGGTATGGGCTTCCCAGTTCCTTTACATTTTTTTAGGGTTGGTGACCAGTGCGAACAAAATCACTTGTCACAAGCAACAAAAGTGACAATACAGAAGAAATTTTCTATGTCTTGTAACAAACTATAGCTAGAACAAAACAACAGGCAATAGAACTTAGAAATTTAGTATAAGCCGCTATTGCATCATAAAGCATGCCATGTCATCTAGAATTTTAATAGCTTTCATCATATATACTGATATACATAGAAAAATATAAAGAATAAACTTGAGAGGCGCACTTGAAGTCTTGTCTTCACAACCCAAAGAGGATTTGTAAAACAGGTTGTTGCAGCTCCAGCACCAGATGCAGCTAGCATGTTAGCACCTACTGAGAGATGTTGATTCTCATCTACACATGCAACCAAAAGGAGAAATATGTCAGAACCTTAAAAAAATACTCAGGATGGTAGTAGTATATAAAAGAAAATATAAAAGAAATAAAAAAAGGTTCAAAATTAAGACTGAAATTATGATCCTGTGTGCTTGAAACTGACCATCAGAACAAAGGCAGTTTTTGAGCTGCTCGTACATTGTAAAATATACCTGCAACATCAATTCAAGCAAACACCAAAAGGAGTGAATAAGAAAACACGAAAAAAAAAAACTGATAATCAAGATATTTGTTTCACACTTGCATCAAAAGGAATACTTCAGTACATAATAACAAAAGCATCTGTAGAGATATAAACAGGTGGCTAAGCTTCCTGTTTGAATTACTTAAACCATAAAATCCTAAAAAATCAAATCTGAACTTATCCAGAACAGTGTTCTGCATAGTTGGAACTTGGTATTGTAAAGCAAGTACTAACACAAACTGCAATAATTATTGTGTCGTCTGGTCAATCAAGATTATGGTTGGAGAAGGGATCCTTGTTTTACATTTGTAACTCAACCTTGTGATTTGATACCTAACTCTTCATTAGAAATAAAATGTTGCTTTTCCAGATTCAATTTAGAACTACTGAATCAAACAAAATAACTGATGCATATGCTTCACACTTGCATTAAGGGGAATACTTTAATACAGAACAACAGAAGCATCCATGGAAATTTAAACAAGTGCTAGGTTCCCTGTTGGAATATAAAATCCTTAAAATCAAATCTAAACTTCTCCAGAACAGTGTTACACATTGTAGAGATTGGAATAGCAAGTACCAACATATCTACAATAATTACCACGTGGCCTGGTGAATCATGCATGGAGAAAGAATCCATATTTTTAAATTTGTAAGTCAACCTTGTGATTGGTTACCTAACTCTTCAATAGCATAAAACTTTCCTTCTCCAGATTTAATTTAACGCACTTACTAAATTAAACATAACAACTGCTATGATATGCTGCTTGTTTATATAATTTACTTAAAAGCATTCAAACAGGCAGCTTATATTTCTGCTATCCAGAGTTACAAAAGATAATAAAAAGCATTGATGATATAAAAGTGTTGAAGAGCACTTCTTCCCCAACTTAACATTCTCTATATGAGGCTTTCATGTATTTTGTGAAACCGTAAACAACAATTTAAATAAGGCTTCATGTATTTTGTAAAACTGTAAGCAACAATTTAAACCCAGTACATATCCCAAAATTAAAGAGAGGTGAAAAGCAAAGAAAACATGAGCAGAAACCATTAAAAAAAGTCCTTGGTTCATACTCTAACTCATCCCAGATCATGATAGCATAAATGACCCACATCATGGGAAAGATGTAATTTGTTTCAGTGTGTTCATGTAATTTGACTTTACACAAATTTTAAATGAGGTTAAAAGGTTTAGGACAGGAAACAGCACAGAAGCTTAGCAGCCTCTATCCTCAGACAAGTTTGGGGGTGGGAGCGAACAAGGAATGAGAAGAAAAATTTTGACCTTGTAATAAATCAAATTTGCAAAAGAATGGTTTCTTTAACTAATAATAAGTCATTCATTCAGCAAAGCCCCAAAATCCATATCTTTTCTCACACTCAAGTCTCAAGGTCTAATTGCCAAGATATAGATATTAGGATCAATAAAAACGGCAAGTAATCCACTTCATTAATTAGAAACCATTGAGATAACAAATTCTGGCCTTTTCATTTCATAATGACATTCAAGAACTGTTCAAGACTTTATAAACATGATTGGAATCAAGGAAAACAAAACTTACAGCCCAATTAGGAAGTAAAGCGAGAACAGTAGGAGCAAGACCACGGTACATGCCACGCAACCCTTCCTTCTGAAAAATTTGTTCCAAGCTACCAACTATAAGACTACCTGATCACATAATTAAACAGAAAAAAAGTTATAAAGAAAAAAAATATATATTTCTTTTCTTTTTCTTGAATTCAAATGACGTAAAGAAGTATCACATACGTCTAACGGTTGCGGCACCGAGATCTGGCAACCCGTGAACTTGTAATCTTGTCTTTATAACATCTAAAGGACACACGAATGTTGCAGCAATAACACCTGCACGTAAAGAAACAAAGAATTTCAGATTCAGCTGTTGAGATAAAAGGTTTAGGGGGGAAAAGAAGGGAATATTTGAGATACCGGCGGCGGCGCCAGCACCAGCATTGCAAAGGACACCCCTGGAATTAGGGGCATGGGAATCTTTGGTCATTTCTCGAAATTCTTAAATAAATCTGAAAAGAGAATGTTATAGGCAAAGAAAAAGGAGTCCTCTCTGGAGAGGGATATAGCCGAAAACCAGAGTCGCATTGCCAGAGGATAAAGATCTTTGGTTGGAGCTGGAGGGTAACCGAGTCGAATCGCCCGAGTTAGGGTTTCGACCTTGTTGGTTCCAGAATCAGAGAGATCGGATCCGGAGGATGGGCGTTGTTCGATGAGATCGATAAATTTCCATGACTCTGTGGTTTGGGACTTTTCGAAAACGTGAGGCTTTTGTTTAGTTTTCAGCCGGACGATTCGCCGAATATGGGGACCCAATTGAATGAAAAGAATCCGTTTCTGAGTCAAATGATAATAAAATAAAAATGCAAAATTTGCACTAAAACCTTCCCACCTACACAGATTTTTATATTTTGGTCCCAACCCATGGACCTATGGCCACTCTGGGCAGCGGCCGTGGTTGTTGATTAAACAAGGATGGATAAAATACGACTCTCAGTGTTTTATTTAATATGAATTTAATTTAATTTAAATCATAATTTTATAATTTTGATTAGAAAATATAAATAAAGATTGAGTATTCAACAAAACTTTAAATAATTTAAATTTTTTTAATTAATAGATAATTTTAAAGTTTAAGTTAAACTTTTCAAGATTCAAACCTGATTATATATATCTATGACATGGATATATATATATATCGTATATGATAATAAGTTTAATGTATTATTGGTCAATTTCATTACCTTAAATGATTTTACCTAATTCAATTGCAAACTTATCTCTAATTGAAATTACACAAAAAATTTTAAAATTAATTATTTGTTTTCTTGTCAATGAATTTATTTGTTTTTAATAACGGATCACAATCTACGTAATCTTAATAATATTTAATAATTAAAATCAAAATACCTCAATTCAACGAATTACGTTACTTTTAGGACAGGTCAATTGCTTTTAAAGAAGAAACATAGATCATTTCTATTAGGTTTAAAATTTCAAAATGAGTTATAAATTCAAATAATTTTAGATTTATGTTATTTTAAATTATTTATTTAAAATATTTTGAAGGTAAATCATTTTGTTTCCAAGTAAAATGGTTAAAATAATTTAACTATTTGAATTCTTTTAATTAAACTGATAAAATCAGACTTTCAAATCCTAAACCAAAATTGACTCGGAAAATTCAAAGTTTAAATGATTCAAACCGGTGCTGCGGCCGCCCACCTGCCCTCAAACTACTGCGGGAGAAACTGACTCGAAAAATTTAAAATTTTTTTTATTCGATTTGATATAAAAATGATTTTTTATTTAAATTGTAATTTTATAAACTCGAATTGATAAAATTTTAAATAAAGTTTCAGTTGTTAAATATAAATTTGAATAGTTTGAATTTTTTAATAATTAATAGATGGTTTTCAAGTTTAAGTCAAGTCTAAGCTAAACTGGTCAAACAACATCAATTCAAACCTTTTCTAGGATCCAGACACTAGCCGGATAAATTCTGATTCAAGCTCCAATGAGAATAATGCCAACGTTTTGTAGAGGGTCATCAATAGTGGCGGAGTGTGACCGACGAGAGGCAGCGACAAGGGTGAGGAAAGGTGCGGGGTGAAAAGCTTGTCACGTTTGAGGTTAGCTACCGTATTCCTGCCTACTGAACAATGTGTTGGTACGGTCAACTCGTGTTACCGCCTACCGGCGCTAAACAGATTGTTCAAACAGAAAGAAGCTCGGTAAACCAAGATGGTGTTGCTTTTATCTATTTGTATGGTAAACTCTTAAGCCTACTGAGAAGTAATGGGGGCTTATAATGCAACGATCTATGGAATTTCAAAAGCTTTGATGTACTAACATGCAAGTGTAGATTTGTGCACGGCAAATCAATGTTTGGAGCCACAAAACAGGGCCCGAGGAGCAAACCCTGGATGGAACCGTCTCCCACAGCATCTGGTTCCGGTGATGTGTTAAGTGCAAACGCTGATTAGAGACCCTGTAAAATTTTGTAACATTCGAAGTAGCGGAAGACGACAGTATGGCCAGTGCTCTACAAAAGATGGCGACCGCTGTTTCTTCTTTAATGGAGGAGAAGGATGGGAACTCAAATTCCCATATAGATGAAATAGCAAATATAAAGATGGATCATGGAAGATGAAGTCAACAAGTCTAATATTAGCATTATGCACTATTGCTTCAAAGCCATGAAACTTACAAGTATCACAGCTCTGCTGTGCCCTAGTTGATAACATTTACCTGTAAAACAACTTACCATCCTAAATCTAAATCTATCCTAGCTTCCTCCATTACAGCACCAGCATGTTCAACACAAGAAAACATGGACGATGCCACATTTGCTAAAATCTGAGCTCTCGGGTTCATAAGCCATCATCTATGATAGTAGATAACAATAGTCCTTGCACAAACTCGCACCTATTTGACTTCTCCAAATGCTCTTTATCTGACAAAGGTGATGGCTGAACATCTCTGTCCATCATAAAAAAAAAATCATGAGTTTGCATAGTGCAAGGGGAACTTTTTTAAAGCAATTTGTTTAAGCTCCAGAATTACAAAAACCAAAATTTTCATTCTCATTCTAGAGGCAATATCTCCAATTCGAACAAAATGGAAGGGTTTAGCTTGTCTCAACCACCAGACTATTTCTTAACGTAACAGAATAACTTACTTTTCCAACATGCTCTCATCTGATCCATTATCTTCCAAGGCCACTTCACTGGAAGAGGCAGACTTTACACTTTCAGAGGAATCAGCCGGAGGTGGATACGAAAGAAATGAAAGCAATGGATCTGGTGCAGTATTGGAGGAAGAAAGTGAAGACCTGGACCTGGAAAGAAAATATTGATACTGTGCATTGTGCAACTCCTTTCTCAAGGAAGGTAGTGTTGGATAAGAGTCACCTTTATGGAGTTCTATTTTGTGGTTACTGTAATCACAGGTTAAGGACACAAGTCATGAAACCATAAATGACAAATAATCATTGTGGTTGAGCAAGTTGCAGAATAAATTGGACATGTTCAGCAATTCAATATAAAGAAAGAGGAGGTGATGAGTAACATCTCCAAGTTGGATGAAATAAAAGGATATCTTGAAAATATTCCCATGCTGTGTCGTAATGTGGTCGACCATGTTCATCCCTGCCCTCAAAGCACAAACAGGACATACCTGAAATTCTAAGCAATGCTGATTAACTGATTTTAAACATCAAGCACATCTAAATTGCCATTATAATCAAAAGGAGCTCTACCATGTTATGATTGAATGCCAGTTAAATAGGAAAATGCCGCAACAGACTGATAATAAAGACAGGATGACACTAAGGGGGTGAAGGGAAGATCAAAATCTGTCCAATAGCTGTATCCCTAAGACTCATTCATGCAGCTTCCTAACAGTATAACAACACAAGCCGGAGAGACGAGTGGACGAAGTCAACAAAAACACTAACAAAGCTTCTATGAGGTAGACTAGGTCAACAAGAACAGTTCTAAGTCGAATGAAAATGTTTGCAAGTAAAAAGATTTAACAAGTTCATAAAATGAGTGATACTGGATAACATGTATTCATCAATCCAATCATCAAATGCCATTGTTGGTATATGCATAACATTAAAAGATCCCTTCTTTTCTAACCATTCCACAGGATTACCAAAGCATATTCAGGAAGAACAAAAGCATTCCCTAAATAGAAATTCTAATAATCTTTGAAGCCAAATAAGAAATCCATAAGGGAATTGCTTACCCCATAGTCAGCTTCAAGATGATGTTCATCATCGATATGGCAGCACAATCCAAGTAAATCAAAACCCTCAGAACAATACGGGCATGAGTATTCTGTCTTCAATTCATCATCTTCTTCAATCTCATTGAAATCAATACACAGATCTGCTTTCAGAGCACACCATGTCACTAAGCAAACAAAACCCAAAAAAAAAAAAACAAATTGAAAAGGAAAAAAAAAAAACTAACCACTTGGGGATTTGAGAGTGGGTTGGTGTCTCCTTGATGAAACTGAGAAACCAAAGCTCCAAGTATCATCCTCCATTGAAACTTTGATCACTAAACTGGAGCTAGCTTTGTTTGTGAAGAAAGAAAGAAAGAATCTACCAAGGGTGTTTCTTCGATTTTTCCTTTTTATGGTTAAAAGGGAGCATTGAGAAAGATGGGGACCTTTTGTTTGTCCTTTCTAAGAAGATTGCAAGTGAGAAGACGAATTCCCCCACTTTCTGATTGACCAGCAACTCCCGCGTATTTATCACGAACCATGAACTTACCCTCAACAACCACGTTATGTGTTGCGAGTAAACCCCCCCACGATTCTGGAAATTAATGCCATTGATGCTTTTAATTACTGTTAGTTCCGTTAAAGTTTAGGGTTCTATTACAGAACTGAAGTGTCAACTTCGATGTTCTTTCCAGGAGAGTGCGGGTATTATCCTCAGGGTTGTTTTTGTTTTTTTGATTTTGCTTTTTTAGGGTAAATTTTACAAATGGTCACTAAATTTGGATAAAATATTCAATTTGGTAATCGAACTTGTTATTTTTAATTAAAAACTAGGTTAATTTGAAATAATGCATAAAAGGGTTAATTTTTCATTTTACTGAATTGGGATTAGATTATTTAAATGCGTAGATACGAAGGACTAAATATGTTATTATATAAAATATTTTAATTATCACACTATTTCTTTTAATGAAATTAACGATTCGATAATTAAATTAAAACAGAACTTAAAGTTTAATAAAAACATTGAAACAATAGAAAGAATAGTTACCAAATTGAAGAACTAATTAAAGTTTAATGATTAATTGTGAATTTTATTTTAATTATTTTCTATACATTTTCCAAACATAGAAAGGATTCGGGTGGGATTATTCGTGACAGGTGTGTATTGAATTGAGTAAATTCAAAAAAAAAAATAGTTTACTGAATTTGCTAGTCGTATTAAAATTCAAATTTGATTTAATTTTTTAAAATTATGTTAAATTTATGAAATTATATTCAATTTAATTATAAATATTTTATAATATTATGATATTTATTAATTTAAAATTAAATATTTTTTTATAATTATATATAATATTTTATAAATTTATATAAAGTTTAGTTTACATGATCTAAGAAAGTTATTTAATACAATTTTATCTTCACGGCCTTGTTTATTTGATACAAATCATTCATAGTTTTGAAAATTTTCCCATCTTTCGATTTATTTATTTATTTTTGATAAATAATTTATTTTTATTCTATTTAAAAAATTATAAACGTCTATATATTAAAACTCAATAAGAATATTAAAAATATTAAAAAAATCATGAATCAATGAGAGAAATAAAAGAGTAAACAAGTTTCATGCAGCCTCGTAATCGCATTACAATATCAAATTTTGTTTTAGTTGTTATCTATCTTTGTGAAATATCTTTTCTCTTTTGTGACGTAATTTTGTTTTGACATGTTTTAATTTATTTTTCTGATAAATTTATATTTATGAATATTTTTTTGTAAAGTTTAGTTTTGATCAACGATCATCGATGATTTTTTACTGATACTATTATATTTTACGAAATAACCTATACAATCGTTAATTTTATTCATCATTTTCTTTCTTTAATGTTTTATCTTATAACTACCGCTTTAACTCATCCAACGTGTGTTTAGGCATCTAAAGAACAGAGCATATACTATTAAGTTACGAATGTTTAAAAATATTTGATTCAGTTAATTCAATCTGATTATTTATTGATTAATCTAAAAAATTGAATATCTGATATGGTTTTTATTTTTAATCGGATATTTGATCAGATTTTAAGTTTTTCAAATCGAATATGGATCACAAACTTAAAATATTCAAAAATTCAAAAATTTAAATTTTCATATATTAATATTGTTCTATTTAATAACTTAGTGCTTGTTATTTTTAAAAATTTTAAATTAACTTATATAATTGTGAATTTTATTTTATTTAGTAATTTGTTGTTTATTATATTCAAAATTCTAAAATTTTTATAAATACATTTTTCAAATTCGAAAAACTAGTATAATTAAATTATATTCTTTGGATAATTAGATATACGACTATCCGATCCGAATATCCGATATCCAAATATGCAAATATTCGTTTTTTTCGGGCTAAATTATATCATCGATCAGAAATCTCAAATATCCAAAAAATCAGATTTGATCCGAATCCGACAATGAACACTCCAATTCAAATAAGGTTATAAAATATAAAATTTACATATTTTATATTTTAAATATGCTTTTAATAATGAAAGAAAATTAATACACGTGTAAAATAACCCTATCTATTTGAATAAACAACGGTTTACAAATAGGACCGCTTTCTTCGATTAGACCTTCGCAAGCCATAAATGTCCCTGGTCTTTCAATAAAACATGTTGTAATGGCATTGGCAGTCATCTTCAGGCAATGTGTAGTTTTTCAAATAATCTTTTGACAAAAACTTATTATTTTACACCAAAATACTAAAATTATTGTTAATTAAATTAAATTAAATATTCTAGTTTAAATATTTTTATGTTATTTTGAACATTTATTTATTTTTTTGTAATGTTTACATAAAATTTTCAACCACTTATAAAATTTAAATGCAAAATTAATTCTTATTTCAATTCCAAACTTTTTTGTTTTCACGTAAAATAATATTAAAATTATTAGTCAAAATATGAAAATTAAGCATCAAATTTTCTAGATTTAGCTCTAGTTTAATTAGAAAAGATGATATAAAATCATAAAAATATTAAAAAAATCAATCATAATTTTTAAGGGAGATTATTTTGTTCAGTTTAAAATTAGTAGGGAAATGTGTTTAAATCAAATTAGTTGAGCCAACTAATTACAAATTTAAAAATTTAGACCAAAATATTTACTTATTGAATGTATAATATTTTGTACTAATAAACAACATGATAATATTTTAACATATAAATTATGAAAAAAAAATTATACAATCATTTTTTTTAGAATATGAAATATAAATTTTAAATTTAAAGTATTAAACCTTATCCAACAAAAAAATACTAAACAAATTAAATTTTAAATCATACAGCTGAGATACTATATAATAAATCCGGTTCGTCACATCGTCTATAGTCTCCTAATTAATAAAAATCTCTTATTTCACCAATAATCATTCATGTCATTAATTTAAAATTTAGATTAATATCATCAAAGGTGAATATTTTGTTAATAAGTTTTCAGAGAAGTGATTTGGTTCAAAAATTTGAACCGATCATCGACCCCACAAAAGTTTATAATATAACATTTTATTTTAATTCGACCGTTGGAAGTTAAGAAAGCCACCCACCTTTGACTTTTTTCTCTTCATTACGAAATAAAAGAACATCGACCGTTTCGATTTTAAAAATATAGCCGTTTGTGCATTTTTAGACTTCAATTAAATGACCGTTGTAATAAACCTTTTAGCCTTCCCAATAGATAGAACAAATTCCTTTCACTTCAAATATTGAAATGCAACCAGTTTATTTCTCAGTTCAAAAAATTCTCATCTTTCCTTAGATTCTTCTGGTTAGTATTCATTACTTTATTTCCTTAAAAATTTGAGGGTTGTTTTCCTTTCTTATTCTTTTTGGAGAATCCAAATTCGCGGTAAATATGGTGAAATCTGCTTCCTCTCCGGTGACGATAACGGTTTCATCAGCCGGAAAAGAAAGTGGGAGTAGAAGCATGGGATTAACCAGTCCAATTCCACGCCGTGCTTCGATATCGAGCAGCACAAGTCCTCTCGGCAGTGGTGGAAACAGGAGGGCTTCCAGTGGAGGAAGGTATAGCTCTATGACGAAAGATGACCCGATCGAAGAGATGAACTCGGAATTTGTAAGTTACACAGTCCATATACCTCCAACGCCTGATCACCGATCCATATCAGACTCACAGACAAGCCTTAATGAAGGTGGTAAAGATGGGTTGAAGCTGAAGCCGGAAAGGAGTTTCATTTCGGGTACTATTTTCACCGGAGGGTATAATTCGGTTACTCGAGGCCATGTCATCGATTGCTCCTTGGAAAAGCCGGAGACGATGAAATCCGGATTGATTTGTGGAATGAGAGGGTGTGATGAGAAAGTAGTTCAAGGACAATGTGAATGCGGATTTAAAATTTGCAGAGACTGTTACTTGGATTGTGTCGGAAGTGGTGGTGGCCGTTGCCCTGGATGTAAAGAGCCTTACAAGGACACTAGTGATGGTGATGATGATGAAGATGAAGTTAGTTCCGAAGAAGAAGAAGATCGAGCTTTTCCGTTGCCTTCGATTGCCGACTTCAAGCTGGATAAAAGGCTTTCACTTGTGAAATCGTTCAAAGGGCAGAATCATCAACCGGATTTCGATCATACCAGGTGGTTATTTGAGACTAAAGGAACTTACGGGTATGGAAACGCAGTGTGGCCTAAAGATGGTTACGGGGCTGGATCGGGACCTAATGGCTTTGAGCATCCACCGGACTTTGCAGAGGGATGTAAGAAGCCTTTGACTAGGAAGGTTGGAGTTTCTGCAGCAATTCTCAGTCCATACAGGTAATTTCAATTCTTTGATTTGAATTTCAAATATCAGAAATTTTATGCATAGTTATCTCATTTCGGTTAACAACAAATTTTTTACTTATGCTGCTGTAATCTATAAGTCTGATAAAGTTTATGGTTTTACCTAAATCTGTGAATCTATAGCTTGTGCTGAAGTATTAAGACTGCTTATTACGTTGAACTGAATTTATAACTTCAGGCTTATTACATTAGTTTGTGATATTACATTGAGCTAGTTGAATCTTAGTTTTGTGCTAAATCTTTAGTTTGTATATGTTTGCTTGTATGCAGATTGCTTATTATACTCCGTCTTGTTGCCTTGAGTTTCTTTCTTACATGGAGGATTAGGCACCCAAACCGTGATGCAATGTGGCTATGGGGAATGTCCATAACATGTGAGCTCTGGTTTGCCTTTTCATGGGTACTAGACCAGCTTCCAAAGCTTTGTCCCGTAAACAGAATAACCGATCTCTCGGTTCTTAAGCAGCGTTTCGAGTCCCCAAGCCTCCGTAACCCAAAAGGGAGATCAGACCTTCCAGGCATTGATGTTTTCGTTTCCACGGCAGACCCCGAAAAGGAACCTCCCCTTGTCACGGCAAACACCATCCTTTCGATCCTAGCTGTTGACTGTCCAGTAGAAAAACTTGCTTGTTATCTCTCAGATGATGGTGGGGCTCTTCTGACATTCGAAGCTTTGGCGGAGACGGCTAGCTTTGCAAGAATTTGGGTTCCTTTTTGCCGGAAACACGACATACATCCTCGAAATCCTGAAGCATATTTCGGACAAAAGCGTGACTTTTTGAAGAACAAAGTGAGGCTTGATTTCGTTAGGGAGAGGAGGAGAGTGAAGAGAGAGTATGATGAATTCAAGGTGAGGATTAACTCATTGCCGGACTCGATCAGGAGGAGATCGGATGCTTACAATGCTCATGAAGAGCTTAGATCAAAGAAGAAACAGATGGAAATGGGAGGCAATATATCGGATCCTATTAAGATTTCTAAGGCTACTTGGATGTCAGATGGTTCTCACTGGCCTGGAACATGGGCCTCTGCAGAGTCAGACCATTCTAAAGGAGATCATGCTGGGATTATTCAGGTATATTTCAGAATTTAATTCATGGGATTAATGGTTTATTGAATGTGATTTGATTTTCAAATGCTAACTATTAGTTTTCTGTAAAGGTAATGCTCGCTCCACCAAATGCCGAACCCGTTTATGGTGCAGAAGCAGATGGGGAGAACTTGATTGACACAACAGAAGTTGACATAAGGTTGCCTATGCTGGTTTATGTATCCCGTGAGAAACGACCGGGTTATGATCACAACAAGAAAGCTGGAGCCATGAATGCTCTGGTACGAACCAGTGCTATCATGTCGAATGGGCCATTCATCCTCAATCTTGACTGTGATCACTATGTTTACAATTCTTTGGCTCTCAGGGAGGGAATGTGCTTTATGCTTGACAGAAGTGGTGACAGGATTTGTTATGTTCAATTCCCACAAAGGTTCGAGGGAATCGATCCTAATGACCGATATGCAAATCATAACACAGTGTTCTTTGATGTAAGCATGAGAGCTCTTGATGGTTTACAAGGTCCAATGTATGTAGGTACAGGTTGCATTTTCCGGCGAACCGCTCTCTATGGTTTTAGTCCTCCTAGAGCCACCGAACATCATGGATGGTTTGGTAGAAGGAAAATCAAGTTAACTTTAAGGAAGCCCAAAGTGACGAAGAAAGCCGAAGATGAGATGGTACTGCCCATTAATGGAGAAAACAATGATGATGATGCAGATATTGAGTCTTTACTTCTTCCTAAAAGGTTTGGGAACTCTACTTCTTTGGCATCATCGATCCCGGTTGCCGAATACCAAGGAAGGTTGCTTCAGGATGTACAAGGAAAGGGAAACAAAGGCCGGCCAGCGGGTTCTCTTGCAGTGCCGCGCGAGCCTTTGGATGCTGCAATTGTTGCAGAGGCGATAAGTGTTATCTCTTGCTTCTACGAGGACAAAACTGAGTGGGGGAAACGAGTAGGATGGATATATGGCTCTGTCACTGAAGATGTGGTGACCGGTTATAGAATGCACAACCGTGGGTGGAGATCGGTATACTGTGTGACCAAGAAGGATGCATTTCGAGGGACTGCACCTATCAATTTAACCGACCGGCTGCACCAAGTTCTTCGCTGGGCAACTGGTTCTGTTGAGATATTCTTTTCAAGGAACAATGCCATGTTCGCTAGTCCTAGAATGAAATTCTTGCAAAGGGTGGCCTATTTCAATGTGGGAATGTACCCTTTCACTTCCATGTTTCTCTTAGTCTACTGCATTCTGCCTGCAGTTTCTCTATTCTCCGGACAGTTCATAGTCCAATCCCTCAGCGTGACATTCCTGATATTCTTGCTGGCCATCACAATTACCTTATGCCTGCTCGCTATCCTTGAAATCAAGTGGTCGGGAATCACACTTCACGATTGGTGGCGAAACGAACAGTTTTGGTTGATAGGCGGAACCAGTGCCCATCCCGCAGCCGTGCTACAAGGACTCTTGAAGGTCATAGCCGGAGTAGACATCTCATTCACATTAACTTCCAAATCCGCCACCCCTGACGATGGAGACGACGAGTTTGCCGACCTATACGTTGTTAAATGGAGCTTCCTGATGGTTCCTCCTATCACAATTATGATGGTGAACATGATTGCAATTGCGGTTGGCGTAGCTAGAACCATGTACAGCATGTTCCCACAATGGAGCAAGCTTGTTGGAGGTGTGTTCTTCAGCTTCTGGGTGCTTTGCCATCTGTATCCATTTGCCAAGGGTTTGATGGGAAGAAGAGGAAAAGTTCCTACCATTGTCTTCGTGTGGTCCGGTTTGCTGTCCATCATTGTGTCCTTGCTGTGGGTGTACATAAATCCTCCCTCCGGTGGACGGCAGGATTTGATGAAATTCCAGTTCCCTTGATGTATCCTCTACTTCAGTGATGTATCTTTCTGTTATGTTCCTTTTCTTACATTCTAAAATAGTTTCTTCATGTAAGTAGAGAACATGAATGTTCAAGACTGAAACTTTAGCAGTAAAGGTTCTCAATGAATGTTCAAGACTGAAATTTTATCAGTGAATGAGTGGACCAATCATTGTTCCAGAAGCTGTTTCTAACCATTAAGCTAGGATCAGTTTTTAGTTAAAAACAATAAACTGTGACTATAAAGTTATCTTTTTTCTGCTTCTTAAAGAGTCCCAAAACATTTGATTACATTTTTTTTTTAATTTTAACGTGCTTATATATAATTGAGGACATGAAGCTTTATATACTCAAGTTGAATAAAAAAAGTTTAGCCTCTTAATCTAGTTTATTTAATTTACAATGCTAAGATATAAAACACTGATCTTACTTGATAAGTTAATATTAGAGGCTTAGTATATCATGTCATGTATATACCATCATCCATGCATACATACATACATACGTGTGGAGTTTGCTAACAAAAGTCTGTTAGTTAACAGCTTTGAGTTAGTTTTCTAAGTAGTTAGAGCTAGCATTTTGTGTATAAAAGAGAGCTATAGTCTCTTCTTGTAATCATCCCTTCTATGTTAATCCAATTCAGATGTTTCTTCATTTTTCTGTTGTTCTCTTGTTATTCTTACATGGTATCATTCACCATCGATCTTGAGGCCGTTACCGCTGTCAATCTTACTCGGTCTTCGTTTTTCATTTCTCTCGCTGTACAAAACGGAGATGGAGAAGACGAGAAAAACCAGAGTTATTTTCAATGCCATTAACAACCAAGTCTCCACGGCCAAGTTCTTCTTCTCGGCTTCTGCTCATGCTTGACAGAGAATTGAAATACTAGAGTCTTGCCTTTGTTGTTAACTTCATGGAACTTAGCCGAAATAGCATAGAATCTGGTGTCTTCACTCATTTGAATACCTTTGTCATTAGGATTGTCGTTCCATTTTTCAGCAGTGTAATTTCACTCTCCGGTCAAGTTCTCATCTTTCTTCTAGTCAGATTTCACCCATCGACTTACACATCCATCATCAACGCGTTCTTCGAAGAACACTTCAGCAGAGCCAAGTTCTTCTCGGCTTTTGCATCAGTTGTCGCCACCGCCATATTGGCTAGATCAGTTTTCACGATCCCTCCCGACACCAAGAAAGTCAGATTAACCATGCGGAAAAAGCAGGCCAAGATTTCATTCTCCATTGACAACAGTGAGGAAATCGTTGATATCTTCAATGGGATTCAAGTGAAACGGAAGTATGTGTCCAAAAATTTGCTCCCCAAGAACGCAGATTTTGCTTACCGGTGAGACTCGGTGCTTCAGGCTAAGTTTTCACAAGAAACATAAAGAACTGATCTTGAATAGCTACATGCATCATGTGTTGGCCACAACCAATGAATTGAAGGAGAAGAACAAGACCCTGAGGTTATTTACCTTGAAATCTGATAGGGCTTATGGGGGGACAAGTGATATGTGACAGTCTCTGCATCTTGATCATCCATCTATTTTTCACACGCTGACAATGGATTTAGATTTGAAGAAGAAGATAATAGAGGATTTGAACAGATTTATGAAGAGGAAAGAGTACTACAAGAGCGTAGGCAAGGTTTGGAAAAGAGGGTATTTGTTGGTTGGTCCTCCTGATACTGGAAAGTCGAGCTTGATTGCTGCCATGGCCAATTATCTTAACTTTGATGCATATGACTTGGAGTTGACTGAAATCAGAGGCAACTCTGAGCTAAGGAAGTTGCTGATTTCAACTGGAAATAAATCAATACTGGTTGCGGAAGATATTAATTGTTCCTTGGAATTGCATAGCCTTCCTCAATCCACAAACCACAAGGACAGGCTTGATCATATTTTGCTACACCCTGGTCGAATCGATGTGCAAATCCACATATCCTATATAACTCCATGTGGGTTCAGAATATTGGCTTCCAATAAAAGAGCGCCCTCAGTTCATGAGATCGAGGAATTGCTCAAGACTACATAGGCGACCCCTACGGAAGTAGCTGAGCTGTTGATGAAATATGATGTATTGATGTGAACTGATGTTTGGTTTCTTTTGTTTTCTATATGTATTACTAGTCATTGTACGTCTACTACTAAAATCGCATTGTTAGATTTTATAGTCAATAGTTTTACGAAAAAACTTTTAAGGGAAAGAAAATTGTAAAAAAAAAGGTGAGTTAGAAGAACGAAAGGATGAAGGGTACCTTCGATTCTTGGTAAACCACCAAGTTAAAAGGTGAGTTAAAAAGAACGAAAGGATGAAGAACATCTTCGATTCTCGGTAAACCACCAAATTAAAAAGGGTGAGTTAAGAAGAACGAAAGGACGAAAAACACCTTCGATTCTCGATAAGCCACCAAATGAGGAAAAAAAAAGGTTTTGGTCCATTTTTCAATGAACCAGTTCATGTGTTAGGAATTCAGACAAAAAATAAGGGTTGCTACAACAAAGGAAAGGAAGATTGGAGAAGCTGGGAGAATATTGGAGGCTTAGTATATCATGTCACGTATATACCATCATCCATGCATACATACATACATACATACATACATACATACATACGTGTGGAGTTTGCTAACAAAAGTCTGTTAGTTAACAGCTTTGAGTTAGTTTTCTAAGTAGTTAGAGCTAGCATTTTGTGTATAAAAGAGAGCTATAGTCTCTTCTTGTAATCATCCCTTCTATGTTAATCTAATTCAGATGTTTCTTCATTTTTCTGTTGTTCTCTTGTTATTCTTACAGTTAATGTATAATTTGGCTAGACCAATAGGTAGTTGATAATTTTTGTTTTAAAATTTTTCATTTTAGGTAGGGATCTATGCTGTTACTTTACACTATTCATGCACAAGCCTATAAGTATCACTGTATCAGGGTCATATATAAATTTTGTTGACGGTAAGAACGAGATGACAGTGATTTTAGGACGTTTATCCCTTCCGATTTGAATGAATAGTCTACTCATATCGAGAAACTATAGCTCTTAACCGTTGTTACGTTGACAGAACTCCGGAGATTTCAGACCCTACATGTGGAGGAATTGCATAAAAGGAATAACCCGGAAAAATGACAACGGAAAACTCGAAAGGCGGAGTTACAATCATCGGAATGAATGGAACCCACAGGGATAGACAGAAAGGACAAGGGCCCTGCCGGATTAACATGCTTGGTCTGTGCTCTATGTAATGATGTAGTGACATAAATATCAGGATCATGTGCTTTGTGGGCTTCGAGTATTTGGATAAACGTGTGTAAAGGACCATACACGAACCCACGAACAATTGGAAACCAACGCTTTCCGACGAGCGTCTCATACTGTCTGATAGCTCCCCAATAAGTCATTTAATTTTCATTTTAAAGGGGGAAAAGATGTACTTTTGTAATAAAAAGCACTGCTGGGTCTGCTTAATTATATGGCGTGAACATATAACGTTATGGTTTCATAATATCTTGAACAAAACCTTGAGGGGACAACGAAGTCGAAAATGCGGACATGCACAGAGGAGCAAACCAATTGACCTTTGCCCTTCGAGCTAGTTACTCGATCCACGGCCATTTATGGAACACTTGATGCTGCTGCCTGCTGCATCATGCAGCTGCAGTACGAAACAGGCTTTCAGTACCTTCGGATAAGAACTAGAGGAACTTGGTGGGTCATCTCAATGGATTCTGAAATCTTTAGATGTCTTGTAACAGTGTTCTTGTCAATGGTTTCCATATTACCTAACATGTTTTGAAACCAGACTAAGATAATACCTTATAATTGCATAAACCTTAGCGATTAGGCAAGGTGATCGTACATGGTGCCTATCTTAGGCCATACATGTTGGTTCAGCATGACTATAACAGCGCACCCTTTTCAATCCTACGCAATTCTTAACATATTCTGCTAGATTACAATGTTTTTGCTCTAGCCTAGCCACAACCACCAAGTCTCTCATATATACATGTTTGTTGAGGGTTATGTCGTATTAGAGCAGATCAAATCTGAATGTCCAGAGATAGATCCACCTGTGCCTTCTTGCTGAAACAACGATATTGTATTCTGATTTGAATCTTAGAAACGATATTATCGAGTAAAATAACATGAACTTCGGATATAGATAATATAACAATGAAGACTTCTTTTAAGTGGGGACAATTTTTCTTAGGTGCGCCAATAATAACTACAATTGCAGCTTCCATAGAAGGCCCCCCTGCACATGAATCTTCCCAGCAGATGAAGTTTTTGTGAAAAGCCCTTCAAATAGCAGAATACAAACAAACTAAACAAGAGACAAGAAACTACAGAAAAGCTCGAAGTAGGCCATTACCAGTATTTTCCTGTCCCGAATTCAACAAAACATTCACAGTGGAACGATTATATATTCAAAATAATTCTACTTAAATAATTATTTGTCTTTAAAAAAGTTCAATTATTTAAAATAATTAGCAAGGATCAAACAGAAAAGGACGTGACAAGGGTGTAAATAAGATACTTATACTCGTAAATTATTTAAGATTGACATGAAAAAAAACTAAAATTTGATTCAGTAATTATCTAACCGAACGTGAGTCATCGATCGAACTAAATTTAAACAACACTGTACCCTGCCTAAACGACCAAGAGACTAATTGAGCTTTTCAATTTATATTATCGAAAGTTGGCAAAAGAAAAGGAGAAGTCCATGTCAATCAAACAAACATGGCAGACACTGTGATAATCATACAAAGAAAGACCCTGGCACGCAATTGGCAGTCATCTATGTCAAAAGTAGACAAACCTTGTATCTTTTCCTACAATGTCATGCTTTGTTTGTCCCTTCCAAATCCCAAAATACCCATTTTTTCTTAAACATCTGCAGTTTGATCCATATACATGTGAACAAAATGAAAAGAAATAGTTGTATATGTCAACCACAATTAACCCTAAAATAGCTAAGAGGGATAGGCAATTAGGCATTAAGGTTACATCAAGGCAAAAGTTTGCACTAATATGTGTGGTTCATTCTTTCACTCAACCCTATTTTGTATATATTCATCCTACAGGAAGCTAGACACAGAAAATAGTTTGAGACTTTATGAACTTACAGTACTTACTTTAACCATTTGGTATTTGGTTGATCAAAATTATTTCGGAATTTAAGATTATCTTTTTAAATATAATATATATTGTAACACCCGATAAGAGACAACGATATCTTAATAGACATGTCTATAGTTGATATGTTTTAGTCGGCTAGTATATATCGACAGAGGCCTAACCCATTTGCAGCGTGCTTTATGAAGATCTCAAGCTAAGATTATGAAAGGACCATTCCAACTAAAACAATGGCTGCATGTCTAATCTATTTATCACCATCCTAGTCCGTCGATTGCCTTCCTAAACCTAGTCAATATTTGCATCAAAACAGACCATTTATATTTATTTTCCTCCATGTCCATGCTCAGCCATATGAGCCACATGCACCTTATAATTAAATGTTGTTTGATTCTTATCATGTAGTGGTATTTTTAAAGAGTGTCTGTTAAGAAATATGTTTGAATTATATTTTGATAATTGAATGATTATGCAGGCCAACAAGGAGGGCGCGTGCATGAGATTTGGCATAGAAAGGGAGGCAGCAGGGACAGACTTAATCTTAACATCTTGCCCTACAGACAATGACACTAATTCCCCGTCTTTCTCGGGCTCTTTTTCTTACAATGTTTCACCGTCATGGATCCTCCTTCAGGATCTGCTCCCATTTTTAATCTGTATGACAAGAGAGTTTTCACTTTTAAACTTATCACAGACATTCAAACACTGTCGATCGATTATTAGTTCAGTTGATTCGGTATTGTTTCAAACACGGTAAAACATAGTAATTACTCCTACAAAATATGTATCTCCTAGGCTATTTCTAATTCTATTGGCATCATTGCCTGAATATAGCACCAAACGAATCTCGGCCTATAAATATAGGACATGTACTATGATAACCACACTCATAATTGCAGACTCTGCTTACTGCATTTTAAATGGCAGAGAGCTCAATCCCAACCAGTTCATCTTCAGCTGATATGGCATCAGATAAACAATCATCTCTTAAACTATTTGGTTTTTCTCTTACCGAGCAAGAGGATGTATTTTTAGAGAAAGCTGATGTTTTCGTAGAAAGCAGGAAATTAGAGTGTCCGTTCTGCCACCGGATGTTTGCCAATTCTCAAGCATTAGGGGGCCATCAAAATGCACACAAGAGAGAGCGTCAAAGAGCTAGGCAAGCGCAGTTTCATAGACATCAACGGTTCATAGCAGCTGCGCCTGTTTTAAGCCCCCATTCTGTCAGGTCGATGGCGCAGAGGTTTCCTAGAGGGTTCACCAGCAGCAATAGTGCTGGTAAATTTGTGCCACAACGGCCAGTTGGTTATTGTCCATCGCGTCCACTGCTGCTTCCGTTGGTTCCTTCTCAGTACCCTCCTCGAATTTACGCAGTGCAGCCGCTGAATTTTACGGTGCCAGTGTCGGAATTTAATGAAGTTTCTAGCAAATTGCCTGAGGGGGAGATAGGAATTGATCTTCATCTTAAGCTCTCCCCTTCAGGTTGTTAGATAACATATTTATGTCTGTACCATGGATATGAAGTTTAATTAATCACACTTTCAGCTTTCGTACTTCTTCTCTGTGTTTAAATTTGGTCGTGAAACATCTTCCATTGTACTAAAGAGTTCGATCTTTCCGTCAACATAGCCACAGTGGGTGTTACATGTTGGTACCAAAAAGCTATAAATCAAACATCGGAAACCGAATGTAATTCGATAGAGAAGAACTTTTCTGTAAGAAAAAAGAAGAGATAAACAATACTTCTATACATACATACATGCATGCATAATAGATTGATTTCTTAAAGTTGTACTGTTTATAACAGATGGCTTCCCCATCAAGCATGGCCGATGGTGGTCCAGATATCTTGACCAAGCAATCTGATCTTCCTTCGAACTTCAATTTTGAACTGCAAATTCGATCCTTTAGAATTAACTTCAAAAGATTGTTGGTGAAGAATAACCATGTCACCAACTCTTAAATCAATTTTCTCCGCGAATTTCATCCACCCAACCGAAACAACAGATGATCCAACGCTCTGGTTTTCATCACCACCGATCTTCTGCGGCTGAATGAAGCATGGAAACATCCATGCACTGCCATTATGATCAGAAACATTCATATAAAAGCAATGTCCTGCTTGGAAAGGGAGGGAATCGAAACCACCAGCAGGGATCTCCAAGCATTTCTCGACGTCGGTTTTTGTTAGCAGCTTTGACAACATTTTCATGCAGCAAGCTTGTAGTAGGGTTTCCTAAACTCTGCAATTGCCTTCGGACAATGCAGATTGATATATATAAGATTGTTGAGTGTTTGACTCTTTAAAACCCGATTTCCGAGTAGAGTTGATGAAGTTTCGATGGCGGTTCGACAAGAACAGCCAAGACAAGAGTCCGCGTGGACCGCGTCTTAGAAAAAAAAGTCCAAGTCCCTGGTAGTTGAAAATCACTTTTCCCACAACCGAATTACCTTAAATTTTAACATTAAAACATTTAAAGGGTATGAAAAAGAGAAATTATTATATGTACCGGTTTCACCACGTCATCCATGTTCTTTAAGAACAAAAAACAAATCTACATTATCATTTTTTACACATCATCTGTACACTCATAATTTTAATTTTCAAATCATCTCTCTAAATAAAATATATTAAAATTAAAAAATAATGACGTGGATTTGTTTTTTAATTAGGGTTTAGGATTAGGGTTAGAGTTTAGGGATTAGGGTTAGTGTTAGTGTTAGAGTTTAGGGTTAGGGTTTAGGGTTAGGCTTAGGATTTAGGGTTAGAGTTTAGAGATTAGGGTTAGTGTTAGGGTTTAGGGTTAGGGTTTAGGGTTTAGAATAAAAAACAAATCCACGTCATCATTTTTTTTAATTTTAATATATTTTATTTAGAGAGATGATTTGAAAATTAAAATTATAAGTGTGTAGATGATGTATAAAAAATGATGACGTGAATTTGTTTTTTGTTCTTAAGGACCATGGATGACGTGGTGGAACCGGTCCATAGAATAATTTCTCATGAAAAAGAGACGAGAAATTATTACATGAACCCTTTCCACCACCTAAGATATGATCCCAACCAATTAAAATAAGACACATAATATATTTTTTCCATATCATATTTACACATAAGCATCATTCAAATCATCCATTTTAATGCATTTGATTTAAAAATAGAAAAAATATTACCAAAGATTTTTTATGTTGTCTTCCTCTTTATTGTTTAATTTTTTAATTAATTTTTTCTAATCCTTAACCCTAAACCCTAACTCTAACCCTAAACTTTAACTCTAAACCCTAAAGCCTAACTCTAACCATAAACCATAAACCCTAACCCTAACCCTAAACAATAACACATAACCCTAAACTCTAACTCTACCCTAAACCTTAAACCTAAACCATATAAACCCTAAACCTAAATAACATAAACCCTAAACCATTAATCTCTAACCATAAACCCTAAACTCTAAATCTTAAACTCCAAATCTATATATAAAAAAATTAATTAAGAAAATTTTAAAGAACAAAAAGAAAGATGACATAAGAAATCTTTGATAATATTTTTTTTAAATCTAAGACATTAAATTAGATGATTTGGCCAATACTTATGTGTAAATATGATATAAAAAAATATATTATGTGTCTTATTTTAATTAGTTGGGACCATATCTTAAGTGGTGGAAAGGGTTCATATAATAATTTTTCAAAAGAGACAAAAATTCTTTAAATTTTAATCCTAGATTTTTATTCATCTTTGACCTTCAACCATCTGGGGCATGCTAATGGCTCCCTGTTTCTTCATTTGCATGAAATGTGCCCGGAAATGTCCACTCTTTCCCCAAGTTATCCTTAACTTCCAGGAAAAACAGTTCGCCTTCTTCAAATGTGAAAAAGGCTGCATAATCACGGTGGATAATTCGGTAGCAACTGAATAGGGGTGTAAATGAACAAAAGTTATGTTCGTTTAATAAACAAACTAACATGAACATAGTTGTATTCGTCTGACGTGAAACGTCATAATAGATTGATATATATCCTAAGAGCATATACTGTTAAATATTTATGAATAGATATTATCTTATAATCACTTTTAGAGTATATAAAAAATAAAGAAAAAATATATTCCGATGCGTTTAAAATGAAATATATTTGGAACCACATCCTTTATTAAAAATGAAAGTTTCAGTACAAAAATGGCATAACCATAGTACTAGATTTTATTCTACGGCGGCTCCCTTCTCAATGTGATTTACACATTGAGGTCTCCCCACATGTCCACTCCAAACAATCTGATCTGTCTCCTCATGTAAATCTTGAACTTTGTATCCCCGTCCCGTTGGGGCAGTTCCATGATCGTCACTTCGTCGTTGGCTTTTATACCTTTCTCCACTGAAAACTGGGACAACCTAATTGACATGTACTGGCCAAGGTCTTGGCTGTCATGGAATGTGCCCACAAATGTCCACTCTTTCCCCAAGTTATCTTTAGCATCCATGAAAAACACTTGACCTTCTTCAAACACGAAAAAAGCAGACAATACAAAGAATGGGATCAAGAGTATCTGTTGCTCCACCTCTCTTTCGGACAATCGAGTTGTGAACATGTTCCTTCCTTGTCCTTGGTTTTCCATGACTTGTAGACTTTGAAATGTAGTAACAGCAGATTGGATTGGACTGTGAGGATGAGAGAACAACACAAATACGAAATCCATTTAAATATTTAACGGAAAAACATGTCTTTTCAACGTATAGGTAGATACCACTTCGATAAACAGGCATGTCATTTTTCACTCAAGTCCCAACGGGTTTCTTTCGATTGGAACTTAATACCTTGTGCATCAAGTTAACTAGCTCGATCAAGTAGAACATTTCTTTCGGGTCTTTATTTAGACAACAAGGCTCGTTGGAGGCACATATTGGAATTCTGGAATAAGTTGTTCACTCTCGAGGGGTTAGCAAGAACAACTTCATTCGAACGCAGCCTTCATTAAGCAGGCGTTCCCTGCAGCCTGGGTGGTGTTGTGTTAGTAGTTGTTAAAGATTAGCTTGTAGATAATCAATATTCTAAAGACTGTTATGTTTCTGTTATTGTGTTAGTTACTCAGATACATTTTGTGTATATATTGAGGTTAATCCTCTTGAGCAATTCAGATTGAAATATACATTACTACTTCTTCATTCTCTCTTCTTTGTATATTCAAACATGGTATCAGAGGTTTCCAGATTGGTTGAAGTTCCTGCGTCAAAGCCGTTTACGAATAAGACGATTTCTATTCGTCTCGATAATACTAACTATCTGCTTTGGAGGCAACAAGTCCTCTTCGCCATCGAGAGTCTAGCCCTTATTAGTCATATTGATGGCACTCTGGCTGTGCCGCCACAATACGTTCTTGAAGGTGGAAGCAAGGTTCTTAACAAAGAGTTTGTTGCTTACAAACAACAGGACAGTGCACTCTGTTCTTGGCTTCTTTCTTCTGTAAGTTCGACGGTGTTGCCCTCGTTGGTTAATTGTCGCACCGCTTTAGAAATCTGGAAAAAGATTCAACATCTTTTTTCTATTTCTTCCACAACCAAGATTATGCACCTTCATTGTTCTTTGAAGAACCTGAGGAAGCGTGATCAAAGTATGCGTGAGTATTTGGCTCAAATTCAAGCCGTGTGTGATAGTTTGGCTGCGTGTGGTAATCCATTAACCGACACCATGCACATTTCTGCTATCCTCTCTGGTCTGCCACCGGAGTATGAACCTGTTGTGGCAGTCATTACTTCCAGCCAACAACCATACAAGATCGATGGTGTTTGCAGTATCTTGCTGGATACTGAAGCTCGACAACAAGACCTCTTGGGTCAGGTCAATATGGTCCAAGGCTCGGGTAAAGGTTCGTCTTTTCTTGGTCATGCTGGTAATCAGGGCTATTCGTTTTTTCCTAATTTTCCCAACACTAGTTTCACTCCAAATTCCAATTTCTCTCCCAATTCTAATTTCACTCCCAATTCTAATTTCACCTCCACTAATTTCTCTTCCAATTTTTCTCCTAATCTTGCTCACAATCAGAGGTTTGATTCTGCAAGAGGTGCTTTTCGAGGACGAGGGGTCACTTCTTCGGTGGTAGGTCTCGATTTCAGTGTCAAATTTGTAGGAAAATTGGCCATTTGGCCAGTCGATGCTTCTTTCGTTTTGATCAGATGTATGAGGGCATAGGCAATTCCTCTGTCAACTTGGTTTCTAACGATATTGAGGAACAAGGAGATTGTGAAGAAGTTCACATGGTTGTTGATGTTTCTGGGCATGAGCTTGGATATGGTGATGGCGCTTAGTATCCAGATTTCGGGGCTACCATTCACCTAACTCCTGCAGCAGGTATGATTTCACATTTTATGTCGTATTATGGGTCTGGTCAAGTTTCGATTGCCAATGGCATGACTGCTAGTATCACAGGTGTTGGTAAGGCGTTTCTTAATTCTCAATCTAGAAGTCTTGTGTTAAGTAATTTATTGCATGTTCCTGCTGTTAGAAAAAAATTACTTTCGGTGTCAAAATTTACTAAAGATAATCACGTCTCTGTCGAATTTTATCCTAACTCTTGTGTTGTGAAGGATCTGGTAACTCAGGCAGTGATTCTTCAAGGTGTGGAAAGTGAAGGCCTGTACAAATTTCATGCTGGTTTAGGATCTGGTATAGAAAATTCTTTTATAGATAGGAGAGCCGAGTGTAATCTTGTTTCTGATTGCCCACTAGAAATGTGGCATAGGAGATTAAGGCATCCCTCTAATGCTCTTTTGACTTCATTACTAAAATCATGTAATATTTCTCCGTTGATAATGAAATTTCTTTTTGTTAAGCATGTTCTCTTGGTAAAAGTCATAAGTTTCCTTTTCAGAATTCTTTAACTGTGTATGATCAACCTTTGCAATTTGTTCAAATTGATGTGTGGAGACCAACACCTTTAATGTCAAATAATTATTCTTATTACATAAGTTTTATGGATGCATGTACTAGATTTACTTGAATATATATTCTATGTCGAAAATCTGATGTCTCTAGTATTGTTATCTCTTTTCACAAACTTGTTGAAAGGCAATTTAATTGTAAACTAAAAGCATTACAAACTGATTGTGGCTCAGAGTTCAAGCCTTTGGTCTCTTATCTTAGTTAAAATGGTATAGTTTTAAGGAATACTTGCCCTTACACTTCTGAACAAAATGGCATTGTAGAGCGTAAACATAGGCATATTGTTGAGTTAGATCTTACCTTGATGGCTCAAGCTTCAATTCTTTTTAAATTTTGGTCTGATGCTTTTTCTACTGTTGTGTATCTTATAAATAATTTACCTACTAGAGTTTTACAAGGCTTGTCTCCAGTTGAAAAGTTGTTCAAAGTTAAACCTGATTATTCCAGATTCAAGGTGTTTGGATGTCAGTGTTTTCCTTTTTTTAGGCCTTACAATCAACACAAATTACAATACAGATCCAGTGCCTGCATTTTCTTAGGATATGGTGATCATCAGAAGGGATATAAGTGCTTGAACAAGGAAGGTAAAGTGTTTGTATCTAGACATATTCAGTTTAATGAAAGTGTATTTCCTTTTACAGATACAAATAAGGAATGTAGACTAGAATTGATGTTTCTGCTACTCTTGAAACCGAGAATGTTGTGACAGAAGATTTTCCTGAAGAAATTGTTACTCCTAATGTTTCTAAAGAAGTTGATGGTTCTGAGAATGAAGCTGCTGTTGCGCCTAATGTTCCTAATGTTGCTGAAACTCCTAATGTTGTTGCTGCTGTTGATTTTGAGGAAGCTCTTCCTAAAATTGTTGCTGATTTTTATTGATGACGTTACTGAAGAAACTGTCATTCCTAATGTTTCTGAAGGAGCTAATGGTTTTGAGAATGAAGCTACTGAAGAAGTTGCTGCACCTAATGTTCCTAATGTTGCTATTGATTCTGCGGAAACTCTTCCTGAAGCTGTTGCTAATGTTCTTGTTGATGATATTACTGAAGGAACTACCATCTCTAATGCTGCTGTTGTTCCAGTGGTTGTTACTGATTCTGTCGAAACTGCTGATCCTGGTATTGTCTCTAATGTTCCTGGTTCAATTGGTGTTGATTTTGAACAAGCTGTTACTCCTGATATTACGGTTAGAGTTCATAAGGAAGCTGCAGTTCCTAGAGAAGCTGATGCTCCTAATATTAAAGCTGATATATTCCCTTTACCGGTGGTTGGAAATAGTGCTGATACTCCTAACGTTGAAGCTGATATATTTCTTATACCAGTGGCTGAAATTCCAACTAGTGTGTCATCTTTAGTTTCAGGTGATTCTCAAAATTTCACGAGGTCTAAAGGAGAAAGTTCTAATGGCAGCAGGGTGCGAAATGTTCATCATATGACAACTAGATCTAAAGCTTGGATTTTCAAACCAAAAATTTACAATGTTGAGGTTGTGCAAGAACCTTCCGATGTTTATCAAGCTTTGAAGCAAGAAAAATGGAAGGAAACAGTTGAAAAAGAATATGAGGCTCTAATATCTAAAGACACATGGGAGTTGGTTACATTACCAGATGACAGGATACCTATAGGGTGCAAGTGGTTGTTCAAAGTAAAAAAAAATTCAGATGAGAGCGTTTCTAGATATAAGGCCAGGTTGGTTGCTAAAGGTTTTTCACAAAAGGCTGGTTTTGATTATAGTGAGACTTTTAGTCCTGTTGTGAAATCAGTTACAATAAGAGTTATGTTAACTTTGGCTCTGAGTAGAGGCTGGGATCTTAGGCAAATAGATATTGATAACGCCTTCTTGAATGGAGATCTTGATGAAGAGGTTTATATGGTTCAACCACCCGGTTTTGAACAAACCGATACACAAGAAAATCAATTAGTTTATTGTCTTAAGAAATCGCTTTATGGGCTTAAACAGGCACCTAAGGCCTGGTTTGAGAAGTTAAGAGCTTATCTAGTTAAAGATCTTAAGTTTACCGAGTCCTTGGCAGATGCTTCTCTCTACTATAGAGATGAAAATGGTCGCTGGATTTATGTTATGGTGCACATTGATGATGTGGTTGTTACTGGGGATTGTCCAGTAGAAATTGATAGTATGATTAAGAATATTAATGCAGCCTTTTCTCTCAAAGATCTTTAAGTCAAAAAAAAAACACATTCTAGAACTTCTTAACAAGGTAAAAATGTTGAACACAAAGTCATCATCTACTCCTATGATAACGACACCCCGCTTGTCAACATCTGATGGGAGTCCTTGTAACGAAGATACTTTATATAGACAAGTTGTTGGCACTCTGCAACATGTTTGCACCACCAGACCAGATATTCAATTTTCAATTAACAAGGTGAGCCAGTTTATGCAGTCACCTTTGGATAAACATTGGAAAGCGGTGAAAAGAATCATTAAGTATCTCAAAGGCACGATGAATCATGGATTGTTTTTTAGTTCTTCATCTCAAAATATGGCTTTAGTTACTTTTTCAGATTCAGATTGGGGAACTAGTGCAGATGATAGAAGGTCTACAGGAGGTTATTGCGTTTTTCTTGGAGGAAATCTTGTAGCTTGGAGTTCGAAAAAGCAAGGGGTAGTGTCGCGTTCCTCTACTAAAGCGGAGTTCAGAAGCATTGCTAATGCAATGTGTGAAACCATGTGGATTAAATCTTTGTTGGTTGAGCTTGGACTTTCTCTTTCAATCACTCCTACAATCTGATGTGATAACACGAGTGCAATAGCTCACTGTTCGAATCCAGTACATCATTCGAAACTTAAACATGTAGAACTTGATTTGAGTTTTGTGAGAAAGAAAGTTACTGAAGGGAGCTTTCGTATCAACTATGTGCCAGCTGTTGATCAAACAGCTGATATCTTTACAAAGCCGTTAGCAGCAGCTTTCTTCCTTCGCTTAAGAGAACGGTTAAGGGTTTACTCTCCTGAAGAGTTGAAAAATTGAAGTAAGCAAAGACTACAAGAAGCTTAAGAGAGGTGGATGTGTGTTAGTAGTTGTCAGGTTATAAGGAGTTTAAGTATCAGATGACAAGAAGCTTAAGAGAGGTGGAAGTGTGTTAGTAGTTGTTAAAGATTAGCTTGTAGATAATCAAGATTCTAAAGACTGTTATGTTTCTGTTATTGTGTTAGTTACTCAGATACATTTTGTGTATATATTGAGGTTAATCCTCTTGAGCAATTCAGATTGGAATATACATTACTACTTCTTCATTCTCTCTTCTTTGTATATTCAAACATGTTGGTCTCCTGTGCAGCAGCAATACCAGGTGGTGCTTCTCTAACATGTTAATTAGACTAAAAACGGATACTTAATGTGTATGAGTTCAGCTCGATACTCATTATTTCCGAACGTGACCGTACTTTCTGTGAAGCTTTTGAGTGCATTACCGTGGTTTCTCCCTTCACTTTCTTGTCACCTTCCGGTCTCCTTGTTCCGATATGCATTATGTGTACGCTTTCCTATAGCAGCATCAGAATTTTGCCAATGCCTACATTGCTTTTGCATTAACAGAATTTATGGCTACTCTTTGCCTCAGTTTTTATAACCCTATCCGGTTTCGTATTAGATTTCTTGTTCTCATGGATAAGAACGTTTGTAGGAGGAAGAAAGTAACAGACTGGAGCTTGAAAGAAAATTGATGTTGCTTCAAAACATAGACAAAAAACCAGAACAACACTAAGACAGTGGAAAAAGATAAAAACAGAAGATGTCCCAATCCAGAGCAAGTAATAAACTGACAGTCCTTGCATATAATAATAACAACAGTAGCAACAACAGCAACAACGACAACAATTTGTTTGATTGCTTTCTTCAAAACGAGCCAATCCTCGCCTTCAACTTGTTCTCTCAAATATTCTTCCCCTTGCCAACTTTGCCTGCAAATATTTACAAGCAATTAAGTCTATGAGGGATTTCATTTCTAGGAAAAAAGAAAAAAAAAACATTTCCAAATTTGTGAAAACCTGTTCTTTCCAATTTGTGAAAACAGCTACAAATGTGAAGAGAATTCCATCTACAGTGGACCCTGTTAACATTCCAAGCCAAAGGCCTTTCCCTCCCAATCCCAACACAAAGGCACATACAATCCCTGTTGGAATTCCTGCAAGATAATATGCCCCAGCATTTATATATGCTCCAATGTGCTGCCACCCGATTCCTCTAATAACCCCTGCAATCAAATCAGCTTGAGATGAATATTTTCATGCAAACATCAGTAAATTTGTTGGATTATTTTTCTCAAAAATGGGAACTGACCGCCAAGTACTGCATGGTAGCTATCCATGACTATTGAGAGGCACATTATGGGAACCATTTTGATTACACCATCTACAACTTCCTTTTCATTACTGAAAGCATATCCCAAAACGTATCGGCAACAGAAGATAATTGTGCTCGCAACGACTGATTCCACGACCGTGAGAGCCATCACCGCAAAAGCAGCCAATTGAGCTGCCTGTGGATTTCCGCCACCTAACTCGTTCGAAACTCGAGTGCTGGAAACGTTATAGGATGTTAGAAAATTCAACTTGAAACATAAACTTTAAGTAGAGTACTTGTAGTGATTCAATCAAAATGGCATAGGTCAAGAAACCTTGCTGCAGCACTAATCCCAAAGGGTATGTAGAAATGCACAGATGTGGTTGTGAAGCTGCACATTGGATGATTACCAAACAGTCAAATGCAATTTTATGTCTCAAATAAATAAGAAATAAAATATTTTAGATCATACCATACAGAAATAACTGATGTTTCGAGCTTTGAATTCGGTAAATTTCCAGATAGCAATATAAGAATCTCAAAAGACCACCATTCCAGACTGTTATTCATCTCCAAGAAAAGAACATGGTTAGGAAGTTAACAGAGTGACATGTATAATCATGTTAATAAGAAATGAAGAATAAGTTACCAAACCATCACGGCAGAGGGAATTCCGAATCGGAAGAACTCCTTGATATTGGCGAAAATGTCCTCCGGGACGAGAATACGGGTTTTCTCACACGATGAAGTGTATCTCATGTAAATTCCGAGTAATATCACATTGAGCCAATAGGACAAGCCAATGGCCAAAGCTGCCCCACTATTTCCTAAGCCTGATTTATATACCAAACCCCAACAAATTGGAATATGAAAGCCTAGTGTTACCAGAGTGATATACACCAAGGGAAGAATCAAGTTCTGAGACAGAAAAAATCGAACTTGTGACTGAAGTATGGCATAGGCAAACAGTGCTGGTATGAGCCATGTTGCATATTTGCAAGCTACGGTTGCAATTTGAGGATCTTGGCCTATTAGAACTAGTAGCTTGTCCATGAAAATCCAAACCAGACATACCGGGAGACAAATAGGAAGAACAGAGATTATTGCACAATAAGTGTAGGTTCCAACCTTTTGATATTGTTGTGCTCCATAAGCTTGCCCACATAGAGTTTCTAAGCCACTAACAAATCCCATCTGCATATCATGTAACATATAGGTACCAAGTAAAATGAATAGAAACTTGTTATTTGATAATCAAATTTTGATGGTCATACTGCATATATGTTTATTGAGAGGAAGAGATGTTTACGAGGAGGCTAAAGCCGGTGACGTTGCAGAAAGAGGTGGCGATTGCAACACCGGAGAGCACGAGTTCACCGAGGTGTCCTGCCATCATCAAAGACACGACCTGCAGGAGGTATTGTAACAGTGCCATTGTTGCGAAGGCCACTGCCATGGAACTCACCCTCTTAACCTCTTCCATAAAGACCGCCCTTGTTATCACCCTCCATATTCTCCCTTCACTCTTTTGCAGTAGTTCTTCATCCATTTTTTCCCCTGATCTCTTTGTGTTCTAGTCTTTTAATTTCAAGCGGCAAGTGTTTCCAAGCACTGTGTTATAACGTACCATTTGAAATAAGAAGGGTAAATTATAAATTCCATCACTCAACTTTACTTTCCCTACAATTTTGGTTATTTACGTTTAAATTTTTTAATTTAATCACTAAATTTTTTAATTATTTTTGTTTTGTACAATTTATCGTTAAGTAATTAACGATACTATGACATGACACATGATAATAAAACGGTGTTATTGTCATAACGGTCGATGAGACTTAAAGTCCTTCTCTTTTTAAGATACAGTTAGAATTAAAGTCGAATTCAAATTTAACAGAAAAAATAAAGTGATATAAATTTTTTTGATTTTAAAGTATGTTTACATTAGTCGTGGACGTAGTGGTTGGTTATGAAGAACAATGACCATAATTTGAGTTGGTACAATGTAATTAAAAATGTCTAATCAGATCAAAATTTAATAAAAAGTCAAATCAACATAAAGTTAAAAAATTAACGATTGAGTGATTTAAAATTTAATAATTAAAATTTAATAATTAAGTTGAAAATTGTTAAATTTCAATGACTAAAATATGAGTGAAAGTAAACTTTAATGACAAAAATTATAATTTACCCTTAAGATGAAAATATACAAGAAAAATAAAAGAAGGGTATCGTAAGCCTATAAATAGTTAATTATAAAAAATAAAGAATCCTATAAATAATTAATAAAACAACCGTCTATCTCCTCGTCTGTGGAATCTGCGGCGGTAGCCGCCGAAGAAATCATCAAACCATCAAACTGAAGCGAAAAGATAACCCAAAACAATCATCTCTGTCCTCCGGTTGCGGTTGGATCCTTTATTTTATGAATCTTATTGACAATGGTATGTATGTGCAAATTATTATGAAATGGGACCCCAATAATATTTTATTTTATTTAACGCCAGATACGAACGAGCCATAAATATTCATGTCGCCGGATTTAATGCTAGCGCCAACAAGAAATTAATTATTTCAAATTATTTTATTTATAATATATATAAAAATATATAAATAATTATATAATTATTTTAAATTATTAAAAAATAAGTTTAATCATTTAAAAAGTTCATAAAAATAAAAAATAAGAGACGTGTACCAATGATTTAAAAATGGGATCCAATTATTGACTCTGCCATACCTTGGATTTTTGGTTGAGTCGGTTTAACAATGGATAGTGGCCGATTAAAAGTAGTCGCCTTCATGAAAGGATGATCATCGGTGGGTGGGATAATAATTTCTCATTTTCTGGAACATGTTTAGCGTTGGGAAAGAGACAACACAACAGAGAAGGCATGCCCGGAGGGGCAGTCAATGAAGTTTACGCTCATTGGTCAGTTTTCCAACAGAGAAGGCATGCTGCTACTTGCTAGCGGTGGTAGAGGAGGAATGGGGGTCAATATCCAGGACAGGTTCAGATCTTTGGAAATTTCCATCAGTTAGTAATCTTGCAGGGGTCAACTAGTTCTTCCTGTCAACCTTGGTAAAGCAGCTCTCAGAAGTGCACAAAAGATAGTTATGGTGCCACTGGAAACTAATGATTATCGGAATTCATGCTCAGATGAACAGAAAATATAATCCAAGTAGCAGAGACTAAGAGAGGAAAACTGAAGTGAAATGAGAAGCGATATTGATTCTTTCAGGGTGATTCAATACATTGTGTTAAATGGGTATTTATAGCCCAATACAAGAGTCCGGTTAGAATCCTAAACTCTAAATCTCTAAATTTTAAGTCGCATTTTAGCCACAAGAAAGGCGACCTGTATGTCACTTTAGAGGTCTTGTTCCCCTCAGCACTGACGGAGGACCAGAAGGAAAAAATCAAGGCAGGTACCGGATAGGAGTAGACGAATTTACAAACAAGTTGGTTTTAAAGATTTAATTTTTTAAAAATAAAGTTAATGCACTCTTATTATTTTTATATAATTAGTATTTGTTATGTATCTTTATAAATTCTTGCAATCGGCATTAATTTAATTTAAAGCCCATGATTATCCAAACTCGAGACCCAAAAGGATAAAGAAATAGAGAAGGAGGAGGACATGATTCTATCACGTGCTGCTAGTCTCTGACATCATCACAGCAGCCTGCTTGTCTGGCTACGACTTCCTCCCTTCCCAATGTTTCCAACTTTCAAACATCACGTGTTTCAGTTTAGACGTAGTTAGTCGGTTTGACATTGTTTATAGAAAGTATAGATAAAAAAGTAATTTTAAAATTGTGATTGAAAAAATAATTTTAAAAAATTAAATAATGTTTGTCATTGATGTAAAAAAATGATTTTAAAAAGATAAAATATCTATTTTAGATATAATGTATTAGTGAACTTAAATTAATTTAAAAAATTTAATTTTTTATTAATATTATGATTATTAAAAAATAAATTTAAATTATAATAAAAAATATTTTTTTGTAAAATTTAATTTAAAAATATATACATATTTTAGATAATATACGAACATAACAATTATAAATTAATAATAAATTTAAAATAAATTAAAAATAAAATAATTTTATTCTTAATATAAAATATTATAAAATATATATTATTTTATAATTATATATGTATAAATATTATTTTAACAAATATATTATAAGGGTAAATAAGTAATTTTATTTTTAAACTAGCTTATCCAACTCAAAGGCCAAAAATTTTAGCTTTTGGGTTTGGATGAAAAAACTGGTTTGAAAAACAACTAAAAGCAACAAAAAACAACCTATATCTGTCAGAATCACTTTTTTAAGTGCTTTTGGTCGCTTAAAAGCAACCAAAAATAGGGCCTTAGTATTATTTGAAATAATTTTTTCTCTTTTTTTCAAAAAAAATTGTAATGTTTTAATTAAAAAAACATTCTTTGTATGGCAAAGCTTTATCTAGGGGTGTTCAAAATTTCTGTTAATCGAATTAATCGACCGAACAAAAAAAAATATTAATCGATCGATTAATTTTAGATCAGATCAGTTAACGATTAATAATTTTTTAAAATTTTGATTATCGGTTAATTCGATTTGAAATTAATTAATTAACCGAATTAACCAAATCAACTCCTATCAGCCCCTAATTCTAGCTCAAGATTGATACTATATTAAACCAAAAGCAAATGAACTCAAGGCCCACCTCTAAGAGTGAGACATTGTATTGTGTCTATGTAGCGATTGGACAGAAACGCTCAACTGTGGCATGAGACCCACACATAACTAAGAGTAACTGTCCGCAGGCACTTGCGAGGCTAACCGGGTCTCTTCCGTAATCAACTCAGCTAAAACAACATCAAGCTACTAGGCCTGTTGATGACGGATGGAAGTACCGAGGTGCGTTTGGTGATATCGTATAGTTGCTGAACTTTTTATATATTATATATTATATATATTTTTATATATATTTATTTTGGTTATTAAACTTTTAAAAATTATAAAATGGTCATTAAACTTTATAAAATGAGTATAAAATTATAATTAAATTTATTAAATTAAAAAATAATCATTAATTTTTTAATATTTATTAATAATTTATAATGTACGATGAATCAATATAATAATTCGATAGGTTTAATGTTTTTTTATAATTTTTGAAAGTTCAGTGCCTAAAAAAATATTTTAACATAATTTAATAACCATTTGTGTAATTTATCTAATTTTTTAAAAAAATTTGGTTAACCGAATTAACCGATCGGATTAACCTAACTTTTTTTGGTTCGGTTAAAAATTTTCAAAAAATTTCAGTTTAATTAACGATTAATGCGACAAAAAATTTGGTTAATAAAATTTTGAAAGTTCGGTTCGGTCAATTAACCGACCGATTAAATACCCCTACTATCTTGAATTGACATGACATACCATCCCAAATCCCCTCCACCCTTGTATTGAGTGTCTGATCACACACCCTGCTGTCTTTCCATTTTTTGTATTTGCCTCTCACATGAAACTTTCTAACACACCCTTTTCAATGGCAGACACCCATTGCCACAAGTGTCAACATTAAAGATATCGAGGCTGGTGCAATGCAACACAACACAAAGAAGACCCATGTGTACTCTAATTCCATTGTTTGGAATAGAGCTAGCAAATAAAATAAATCTACTGGAATGTCAATCCCTGGATAAACTAAACCAGATAAGACGAAGTTGGCTTCTCCCTGGCTGTCACAAATCCAAATTTTAAAGTTAAAATTCCTAAATCGAAATCCTAATTTTTGGGGATTAAATTTCTGAAAAATAGTGACTTAATTGAGAAATTCTGAAAGATAAGGGTCTAAGTGTGAGAATTTAAAAACATCAAGCCCTGTTTCTATAATTAAACCTTTATTTTAAAAAAAACGTTTTCTTCCTCCCAAAAAACTGATTCTGTATTAACAGGGGGTTTAATTTTCTTAAATTCGATTTCCTTCTTTATTATTTACTTCTGTTGAAACTAATTGAGAAAACAAAATCATTGTTTCCTTTGTTTTCTTTTCGTTCTGAGAACCTGGTAAGTCTTCATCCTTCTCCTTGTTCGTTTCTCCTTGTTCCATTTTATTTTATTTATTCGAATATTAGTGTTGGTTGTTGTTTGAATCGGGTTTAGTAGTTGGTCTATGTTAGAATCGATTAGGAGAGG
Organism: Abelmoschus esculentus; assembly: GCA_035048815.1. Classification (NCBI taxonomy): domain Eukaryota; kingdom Viridiplantae; phylum Streptophyta; class Magnoliopsida; order Malvales; family Malvaceae; genus Abelmoschus; species Abelmoschus esculentus. Next base: position 8,654,401 of record JAUCBN010000007.1, on the reverse strand, counting down.
GTTAGGTTCGTTTTCGAATCGAATTGAGTGAGGAAAAAGGGGTTTTAATCGAAAAAGAGGGTGTTTGGCAACCGGGAAAGTCGGGGAATTTTCCCAGATTTTCCCGGGAAAATTCTGGGAACCCGACAGTGACCCGACCCGAAAACCCGACCCGACCGACCCGACCCATGACCCGGCTTACGTCATCGCTGACGTCGCTGCTGACGTCAGCAGCTGACATCAACATTGACTTGACGACGTCACTGCTGACGTCAGCGTTGACCAATGCTGACGTCAGTAGTTGACTTTTTCTACCCGGGTCCACTTTATGTTTTTCGACGTCCTGAGTCCAATGGCGCTTTCTGTTTTTCGAAATTCGAACCCGAAGTATCATTTTAGGGGCTTTTATGTTCGATTTGTTATCTGGAAGTTATTAGTATCGGATTCTGAATCAGTTTCTGTTTGCTTCAGGTGACGTGGATTCTGACCCCGAGCATTTGCCTCCTCCTCCTCCTCCTGTACGTTGTCCCATTCATCCGTATTCGGGACCTTCACGTGAGTAACGATTTAATTTTGTTTAGTACACTTTTCGGTATAGTGACATAGTAGGATGTCTGTCATGCTTGCCTCCTGTTAGACTATAAGGCTTGCATTCTGATTCTGTATATGCGTATAACATGATATCTGGTAGATTATATGTGTACGTGGAAGTTAGTGATTTATCACTTCTGTTCAGTGGCTCCACCTACGGGTCGAGATACCACTTCTGTTGGTGTGATGGTGTTAGAGTGGTTCTGGGGAACTACTCTTCTGTGGTGTTCGGAGATGGGTGCATATCATGCATACTTTACATCATCTGTATTTTACTGTTCTGTAATTCTATTTATCTGCTCTAGAGACACACTAGGCTCCCTAGCTTACACCCTCACAGCTTTTTGTTTCAGATCTCAGTCCTAGGCTCGGTACGGTACTTGGAGGATCCTGATTCAAATAGTTAATTGTAGTATGTTTTACAGTTTCGGATTCCAGATTATCTTATTATATTTGAATAATAATTTTTGTATTACGAACATTAAACTTTTATCGTTTTTTGAGACATTTATTGTTTATGGAATTTATGGGTTGAACTAATTATTTATATGTTTAATTTTTATTATTTTAAATTATTAATTATTTAATAATTTATCTAAATAATATATTTATTTTTTAAAAACCTTAGTTTGCGAAACAAGTTTTCAGTTTGTAAACCCTAACTTGTAATCTAAGAAATTAGGTTAATTTTAGGGGTTATATTGAACTTATTCACAAGTACTTGGACTTCTATTTCAATTGAAATATTGGAAACAATGGAGATTAAATCATGGAAATTTATTTCTATACAAGTAGTAGAAGTCTAGAAGATGAAGCATAAGAGAGAAAGATGATGACAAAATTTTCACGAGAAAATTACGAACTAGGAAAATGAAGCAGAATCAGCAGCTGAGTGCCTCGTATTTCACTTGAAGTGGACGATTGAAACCCACTTGGGACAATAGATTCCCAACGGCCGTAAGATCCCGGCAAAAGACACCTTGGAACATGTTTGTGTTCGAACTAATTGGGGTGCTCTTCTTTTCAATCCGATTCGAATTTGATGAACAACCGGGCTGTACTTGAATTGCTGCTTGCAAAGCAGCCGCAGCTTTCTTCCTTTGCTTTTCGGCTGCTTCTTCATCCATGATCGTAGACATAACGCTGGCATAACCCTTTTGAAGCAATCTGTAAAGGAGCAAAGCCGACATCTTGGCTCGGTCTTTAACCGAGTCGAGATCACGATCATCGGCCAACTCACATAGATCGATGAAGTTGGTAGCTTTATCCGGTTTATGTCTTAAACAGAGTAACAAATGCGCCCTCTCTAGTTCAGACCTTGAACATCCACGCCTTAAACCAATCAATGCATGGTAGTCAACGTTTCCGGTCTCCCCAGAAGCAACCCTTTTTTTCAATTGTTGAATTTTAGTGGTTAAAGCACAGAGTTTCCCTGGAATCTCTCTGTAATTTACATTGTGACGCTTCCACGCAGGGCCTGGAAGCTTTCTATCTCGCAAGATCGAATTGTAAAGCAGTTTTAGGTGTTCAAGGTCGTGTAAACAGTCCGGTAAACAGCGGATGGTTTCCAAAAGGGAGGCTCTGGTGTCGAGCGCTTCGATGCAAGTCGGGTTAAGAGCGAGGGTTTTGTTACAATCGGAGATGGATTCGGCTATGCGACCCGAGGCCTTGTAAGCGTATGCTCGATGCATGTAACACTCTGCAAGGAAGCCTTGAGGGGGAAGGCGGCGACCGTCGATGATTTTGGAGAAATGACGGATGGCTTCGGAGTATAGGCCGGCATCCAAGGCTGCAACGGCGGCGGTTCTACGGCGGATGAGGAGCTTAATGTGGGAGATAAGCCGGGAAATGTTTTCTGATTCCGAGAGGGAAGTGGGGTACCGTGGAGGCGTGGAAGGAGGCATTGTGGAAGCAAAAGAGGAGATGTCTGATGATGGGGTCATAATATTGTGGAGGGAGAAGCTGTCGTCAGACCAACAAATGCTTTCACGGCGGAACGCGGCGGAAGTTAAGCGTTTCCCCGTTTGTAGAAGAACCATGGCGTCCTCCATTAAGCCTATATGGCTACATGCTTGGCCTAGCACCAAATACCTCCATTTCCCTTCTTTCTCGTCGTTCTTCCACCACCCGGCCATGAGTTTCTTCTTCAAATCCGAAACAGAGAAGCATTTGAAAGACGGGTATGAATCCGAGGACGATTCACTATAAGGAAGAAGCTTGACTCTCTCCCTCGAGAGGTGTTGAGAGTAGTTATCCGATGAAACCGATCCAGATTCCTCGCCAGACATTTTCAGACTCGGAATATAATCCTGAAGCATCTCAACAACATCCCTAAATCGCCCCAGATACAGCAAAGATCTGGCTTTGAGTTCCAGAGCAATCTCGAAACGAGGCGAGAGCACCAAAGCCTTGTCAAGAAGTTCGAGAGCTGAAGCAATCTCATCTTCTCCTTTCGTCGCAATGAGACGCATTGCATCTTTAATGTACTTATCTACAAGCTGCATAACCCATCCGCATTTCAGATTTTTTTAACAAAAAATGAAACTTTGTTTGAATAAATGATCAAAGTTGAAAGTATTTCACCTTCGTATTGTTGGTCCACCAGTATTTCTTCTGATGATTACCCCTCAAACATGGAGAAACCGCCATGGGTTTCTTCTTGTCTTTGAGAAGAATCAAAATCAAGCAAGCAAGAACCTCCCGTCACTTGTTGAGAAGAAATGGAGCCAGGGGTTGGTTTTAAATTAACATACGATATAAATGATAAATATTCTTCGATATCGACTCAACATATTATAAAAAATTAAACTGATTCGCTTCACCTAAATACCCACCACTTTATATTCCAAAGAGCCATCCACATAAAATTCAACCTTATATATTTCACCCACCACGCTCAATCCCAAATTCTTAATAATATTCTTTACACCTAAATTAAAAATATCCTTTTTATTAAAAACCTAAACCTAACAAAAACTCTGAACCCTTAAACCCATTCACATTTAACATGAGTAATTAAATCAATTGGGATTTTATTTTTCAGTTTAGTCCATCAATCATCTAACCATCTCTTTAAATTTGCTTTAATCATTGAATTATATTAAAATATTAGGTTTTAATTTTTATTAATCGAACCAACCGATGTATCCGGCGAGTGCATGAATCTGAGGGGACGGGACGGGACGGAACGGAACGGGTGAAGCATCACGGGTCCGCAGGTTCACCTACAAGGGGGAAAGGGATAAGACGCAACAAATTGGGCCTAATATTTTAAACCTATTATTTTTTTATAAATGTTAATATTTAATTTATTAATTGATTATTAGATTAAATTTTATAAAAATCATTAAAAGATAACCTATCGATTCTATTTTTTATTTAAAAATTAAAATTAAAATTTTTAAATTTATTAGGTCAATTAAACGTTGATGTTTTAATTATTAATTTATAGCCACATTGTCATATAGCCTAAAAATCATCGCCCTTTCTAATTTGGTTCAGAGTGGTTTTCACCACCGAATCCCATGCACTTTTATTAACAATTCAACGCGTCAATAGGGGTGGGGACGCCGGGGCGGGGCGGTGGTCACCACAAAACTTAGCTTGATGCCGACCACAACCACCGTTCACTGTGACTACTCCCTCCTCGTTTTAATGGCTCACGTATTCTGTAGTTTGGAAACGCTTCGGTTTTAGCCTCCCCCTCCACTTCTCCCAATTGATTACTCACCATACTACCCGCAGAGTGCATGGTGATTCTTCATATTTTCTTAGATACATATCGCTGTTAAATCCAATGATAAATCCACACATTTATTTGAAGCGAATATATATAAATTTTTAAAATTTAAGTTTGAACACACTTTGAATATTAAAAAATTAAAAATATAAATTCGTGAATTTAAAAAAAAAAATAGTGTGAACTTGTGTCCACTATACCATAGATAGATCCGCTAATGATTAAATTCATCTCATATTAAATATTAGACTTAAATATAAATTTTAGTATGTAAAATATAATTTTTTATTTATCTTAGTTGACATTAATCGACATGTGGCCAAAAAATTCAAATAATATGTAACATTAGACAAATATTCTTTTATGTCTATTAAAAAGTTTTTTAAAAATTAAATTGATAATTTAAATAATTAATAATAAAATAAATAATTTTTATTTGTTAAGAACTGCAGGACGTGATAAATTAGACCGTTATATAATGTTTCGTTTATTTTCCGCCACGTTGATTATTGAATGCAAATGATGGTGGATAAAGATATGCCACATGGGTTTGTCTTAAGGGCCCACTTCTTCATCTCCAACTTTAACTTCCTCTGTCCCCACAAACAGCATCCCCCGCCAGCTCATCTCTCATACCCCCACCTGTCGTTCTACCCACATTGCTTGGCTTCCATCTCACCCACATCTTAAATCATGATTTTATATTCACCGCTTCTGACAGAGTTACATCTAAATATTAAAAGAGAATAAATTATTATTTTTTAGAAGATTTAATAAAAAAATATTAATTAAACTTCTAAGGTAAAAATATTTAAAATATTAGTATATAAAAAATATTGAGAGGGACAATACTAATGAAATTAAGGCATATCATACGCTTGAGAGATCCTCTTGTATATTCAGTACATCCCACTGTTTCAACAATTTTATGGTCTTGCGAATAATTGGCCTATATTTATCAGTTCAACCAGCAGGGTTTATTTTTGTTATTCTAATCATAGAATTTAATTCCGTATAGGCTTACTTTAAGCCGTACGAGTCTCGCAACATATGAGACTGTCTTGTTTTATGCCTTCAAGCCAATCGCCTGGTCTTTCTTCTCTGTCATTCTTTCTCTAGTCTCGATTCATCCAACTCTGCAGTTTTGTTCTAAGCGGTGTTGGGTTTGGGGTTTGCTCTGCAGAAATCAACAGAGGACGCACGTGTTTAGGGGATGGAATTTCACGTGGCATGGCATCTGCAAATCGATAACATACTAATTTAACAGATTAGACTCGAGTGACACATTTATTGGTTTCCGGAATCAGTATCTACGAAGGAATAATTCTTTACAAACCAACTGCCATATCTCACAGTAACAATGAATAACCCACTCGTCTTACATCTAAATTCACACAAAATTAGCTTATTATCAGGAGACAAAAAAATCTATTCCTTTAGCAACTCTTATTTCCTATGGACCAATATAAATCTTCAACAATAATGGGACTAATTTTAACACTTTGGGATTTCTTTGGAGGATTGAATTTGACCTCAATTAGAAATGGCATGCCTGCCTAGGTTTTGATAACCCCTAGGGCTGCAGGCTGGAGGGATAACGAATGCTTAACGCCACCGATATGGAGATCATGTACACCGATCGGAATTCTTCGAACCCCGGACTGGTCTACGATACTTAGAAACTTGCACACATGGATGTTGATTCCCACTCGTTCTTCAGACCCTGCAGGAACATGCACTTTAGCAAAGGCCACAAGCTGTTTATTCGGAGCCCAATGCCCGGCTGGTGGCGTTGAAAATACGAGCATTGTGTGGGTACCATCCTTGGAACCCGTATTTTTTACGTCTACTTGAAGCCCTACAGTGAGCTTGCTGCATTTCGCATGATTTACTTTCACCGATTTCCCTGAAAAGGATGTGTTTCCTGAATGATGGTGGCCATCGAGAGGGACCGAGACGACAGTGGGTGCACTAGCGATGGCATGAACAAAGTTGGTGTAACTCAATCCGTGGCCAAAAGGGTACACTACCGGACCTTTGTAGAATCTGTAGGTTCTTCCAGGGTAGTTTCGATTCAGGCTTGAACGCATGGCCATGTCTGTCATTGGCAAATTCGAGACATAACCTTGTGGATACCATGTCATAGGCAGCTTTCCCTCTGGATTGATTGTTCCATACAATACATCGGCTATGGCGGCTCCTCCAGCTTGACCGGGGTAACCAGCCCACAAAATGGAACCTATACGTGGATCATTCTTTGCAAAAGACACGTCAATAGGACCGCCAGACATCAATACTAGTATGGTTGGACCCTTGGATGCTAATGCCACTTTAGAAACAAGTTCCTGTTGGCGACCGGGCAGAAGCAACCCTGTTCTGTCTTTGAACTCTGCTTCAATCGATTGGTCGAGTCCCATTACTAGAACCGTTGCATCTGCCTGACGGGCAGCGTTGATTGCCCCACTAAATAACTTGTCATCTGCGCAAGCTACGTCCGCGCATCCCATTTGGTGGATCGTCTTTGCGTAGTTTCCTATCCCTTGCAAAGGAGAAGTATATCCACATGCTACACCTAATGTTCGAACAATAACAGAATTGTTTATAAGGCAAGCCAATTTACACCCATTCACCAATAGAGAAATACAATTGTTATTATATTTTACCAGCATAGTTTCCAATCATGGTAACAGTGGCGTTGGAGTTAGGTCCGATGACAGCGACGGTGCGATGGCGTATGTGGGACAAAGGTAAAGAAGGATTATGATTTTTGAGTAGAACAACGCCTTGTCTAGCGGCTTCGAGAGCTAGCTGTTGGTGAGCAGGGGTGCATACATCTTTTGGCCCCAAGTTCCCAAATGGTTGTGCAGATGGCTCGCCGTCGAACATGCCGAGTCTCATTTGGACTGTTAACGTGTTTGCCAAGGCACTGTTAACGTCAGCCTCATTCAACAATCCTCTTGTTACTGCATTTTCAGTGTATTGCGCCAAGAAGGGTCCACAGTCCAAGTCCAAACCTGCATTATACCAAAATTTCACATTTTCAGTGTAATGCACCAGAAAAACAAAACATGATTACAGGTTAATGATAATGCATGATTAAGGTCAGTTTTGCAATTATTTAAGACAGCTAGTTGAAAATGGAGACAAATGATGACATGTCATTACTTTTTGCAAGTTCCTGTTCGGTTCCATTGATTTGAGCAAAGAATCTACCACTCCAAAATTATGTCCAAGTTGACTAATGCATCAACAGAAAATACTAGAATAGTAGCAGTAAAAGGAAAAGTTACTGGCCTGCTTTAATGGCATCTGCCGCCGCTTCTTCCGGTGTTGATGTGTAATGTTGTGTGTTATAAAACACCCCAACAGAATCACAATCTGAGACAATGTACCTATGGAGACCAACATCCAACGGTTATCGACGAAAACTGTAATGAATCCGATGATGATTGACTGAGAAACAGTGGTGTGATCTTTGATCTTACCCGTCCAGTTTCCATTGACCTCGTACGGTCTTCTTCAGGAGATTCGGGTCGGCGCAGGTCGGGACACCATTGACTTGGTTGTAAGAACACATAACGCTGGCTACGTTGCCGTCTTCTACACACATTTTGAATGGTACATCGAATGTGTCCTCGATGTCCTGTTTGCTAACCTGCTCAAATATGTGAAAACCCCACGTCAGAATTTAAAAAAAAGTACTTGATTTTTCCTTTTTCAGGTTTCTTTGTTTAATTGTTCGGATAATGTTAAAAGAAAAGCAAGGAATTAGAGAAAGGAAGGAATCTGGAGCCTTTGCGGCCCATCTCGATAGCATCCCAACTCATATTTTTAATATCATGATTCAAATTTTTAATTTTATTTAAATAATTTAGTATTTTATCGTATTATATCGACCTATTATTACTTATAAGTTCTTTATTTAATTTTTTAATAATATAATTCTAAAATAAAATAATATTAAAATTTCATTTTACTATTTTTTTAAATATAAATTTCTTTTAAATGATGGAGGGTGGTTAAAAGTTTGTCCAGCTCAGCAGCAATAAAATTCTAAGTTAGATGAGCCAGCCACAGACAAATTAACAACTAACCTTGGCATTAAAGTGGAACCTATCCACTCCATTCCAGTTATCGAGGTCATACGCCGTAAAGTGCTTGCAACAAGCAGCCACCTTCAACCGCTCACCGGTACTTCCCTGTAACCCCTTCACGTAGCTTGCCGCATATGTTCCGGCCACCACCGGATCTTCACCTGGAGTCTCCTGTCCCCGGCCCCACCGTGGGTCCCTGAAAATGTTTACATTTGGACTCCAGTACGTTAGCCCAGCCGCTCCTCCATTGTACATCGCCCTTGCCTCATCCGATACAACCTGCAGGCATCGATATATGCCCAAACTCTACGTTACTCTTTAACAGGATAGTCATATTTAATCTTATTTTTTCTTTTATGAATATTTTAATATTTAACATTTTATTTATGTCAAAATTATCCTTAAAATTATTCAGATTTGAGGGTATGGTCCCATTGAAACACCAAGCAATAGTAAAATGTTACCCGTCCAATGGCTTCCCACAATGTGGCATTGAAAGAAGCAGCGGTTGTGATGACTTGAGGGAAGCTGGTGGCCCCTGGGAATGCCCCACCGAACTTGGTTCCTGGTCCAACATTGGAGACGCCATGGAGAGCCTCGGACCACCATTCGTACCCTTTGATCCCCAGCCGTGGAACGGCTATTGCATTGTTCACCAACAATCTAACCTTCTCTTGCAACGTCAACCTCCCGAGCAGGTCCTTCACCCTAGTTGATATCGGCATCGAAACCCTGCAAAACGGCAGGCTTGATGTCGTCGCGTCTTTCGGGTCACAGGCAAACGGGTCACGGGCTTGTGCGAAAGCACCCAAGAGGAGAAGGAATAGAATAATGATTTTGGACGGCAAGGCCATGGGTTCTGAAGAAGAATAAGCAATGTGGATATGTTTTTGTGGTGGTACGAAGACCAATGTATGGTCTTTATATAGGCAAAGTTGTGCTGATACTGGACACAAGTGGTGCAACGAAACTAACTTTGATCATTACATGTTCACATCAGTTGTTGTTTAACAGCTTAAAGTATTACAATAAATAAACAAATCAAAACGAAATATCATATTATATATATATTATTTCTGATATTTTTGGTGGTGGTTGATCATAGGTTAAATAATTATTTCAAGAGTTTGAAAGTGTGGGAAGATGGGCATGGGTGGACCAGGGTTTCCAACCAATTAGGTCCCGTATGACTTATGAGGGGATTATAAGGGTAATCAGGTGAGGTAGATCATCTGATTGACTTATACACAATAGATACACAAATATTAGTATTAGAACAAGATTTCTTGGTTAATTTGCTCGTGTCAAATCTCATTTTTGTCGTAATTTGATATATTTTGAGATAAAATCAAGATAAAAAAATAGTGATCTTGTGGCAAGTGTGTCCATGAATGAAGTGGATAAGATGAACAATTATAATAATAGATCAAACACGTAAGCGAAAGCTCGTAGTAAAAGCGTCACAAAATTAAATAAGAGAAAATATCGCATTTGAGATAAGAATAAATAACTTATAAATATAAATTACTTAAAAGGTAAGTAATTCATAATATTTATATATGGTGATAATGGTATTTGATTAGAAGAGGGTTGTATTTCCGATTAAGTTTTTAGATTAAATTCAGAGCAAGTAAAAATATCTTTTAAATCTAAACTTAAATTAAAATTAAAATTATATTTATTACAATAATATCATATCATATTAAAGTAGACCAAAACTTTGACCCGAACATTCTCTCCCAGATGCTAGTGGCGAATAGCTTAGCTTGGAAGAGAGGTGAGGTGCAGTAAGCTGTGCAGGACCAAAACCTTTGAAACCATATTGGACGGTGAAACGGTGCAGGATTGTTTACCGAATGACGAATTCTTTAAAATAAGGATAATTCATAAATTTAGACCTTAATATTTTTATCTTTAGTTAATTTGGCCCTACTTTTTATATTAACATACAAATCATCCAAAAACAGTCAAATTACTTTATTTTCATATAAATGTTGATTAAAACATTCTTTTTTTACATTTTAATTTAATTACATGTCAATTTACTTTTAACTTTTTAATATCATACTTCAAATGAATAATTAAACTTTTTATTGTATTTTTGACAATAATATTAACAAACATCACTTTTTATAACATTTTTTGGAGTATTTTCTATAAAAAAACGTTTTCCCCCTCTTACAAGAGTAATTAATTAAGACTGAAGTTACGCTAATATAAATTAGTTGGTACTTGTAAACCACCATAAATAATTACACATAACTGTATTACTTCAACACCAAGTAGAGTAATAAAAAAACATTCTGTTAAAATGTCTAAAGAACACTGTTTTACACTATAATATATTCTTGTTCCTCTACTGATATTTTATCATCTCTATTGCACTGTAATATAATTTACTATTCCGGAGGACCAAAATATAATATTATCATTAAGTATACTTAAATTTAAATTGTAAAGGACCAAAAAGAAAATTTTGCTAATTTTTTGTGTTTAAATGGAATTTCAAATTAAAAACACCCTTTTTCAGAACAGAATATGAACCCAACCGCTTCTTCTTTTTCAGAATTTCTGTTCCAACCTTTGCTTGCAATTTCTTCCAAACTGTAACATGTCAAGTTTGGCCACAACAAGAAATAAGACACATTATAACCAACCACTTTGCTTACGAAATGCAATTTAAGGCAATAACAAGAAATTTAGTTAAATGTGGGTCAAAATGTAATGAAAATGTGAGAAAAAATAGTAACGAATATAATGTTTTTAGAATATTCAAAGTTGAATATGAATTAAATATTATTATCTATCGAATATTAAAAATCTAAAGAAAAAAATAAAAAAATATCAAAATATATTCTAAATCATATATTATGAAATCTACGCTTAGTATTCATATAAGTAATTTGGACCTCATGATTTGTAATTGAAATCTGTAAAAGTTAGACAGCTATTAAGTGATGGTGGTACATTTACTTAATAGTGACTGCTAAGCTGTACCAAATCAAAACAAATTTGAACCTAAAAATTGGGTCACGAAAAGAGTGGACCCATTTAGCAAATTGAAACAACTTTAGGGCCTGATTGATAGTAAAAAAATGCCATGAAACTTACAGCAAGGCCGGGGTGGGAGAGAAAGACGAGGGGATAAGTATGTGACATAAGACTATGATTTTGTCCGACATGTCATATTATTCATTTAATAAAAAATTATTAGGTGAATTCTGTTCACCATATTATTTATGATCTCAATTAATCAGAATCGTTCGTTTTAATTTTTTAAGGTGAATCATTATCTCTTTCTTACATGTAATTAGTGAATGAATAATTATTAAATAATTATTTAAATATGAACAATCCTTGTTATTTGGATCATGAATAACGTGGTGAACATGATTCACCTAATAATTTCTCATTTAATGGAGTTCGGATATCAACATTGGGCCAATCGCATGTTACTTACGCTGACTTGGCAAAATGGATCAATCATTTAATTCCAATCCCTCATTGACTGTAATTCAACGAAATGTTAAATAAAATAAAATGATAAAAAAAAAACTTCGAGAGCGAAAAGCATTACCCTCCCCCATTGCGAGAGACTAAAACTATTTTATATGCCAAACAGAAAACTGGTTTTAAAAAAATGTATAGTGGTTAGTGGATATAAAATTTAATTACCTTAAATTCCAGATAATTATAATTTAAATGCAGTCAACATTGTTGTTGATTTTATTCCTTTTGTAGTTTAAACAATGGTAAAATTACATTTTGTCCCCTAGAAAGGATAACATTTAGTTACTTTCGAATATAGATAAAGAAATTGTCAAGTTCAGAATTTAGGTTGAGGGGCGTAGGGGCCTCAGGTTGTTTTTCATGGAATTTTTTTCGTGTTTGGAGCATTTTTAAAGTTTATTATTTTTTAAAAGTAAATTAATTAAGAATTTATCTTTTATTTTTAAATTTTATGTTTTACTTTCGAATCCGCAATTTTGATTCTGTGTCCGCCTATTCGATGATTAAACAAATTTGTTCTCTATAATGATTGCACAATGTAGGCGACTACCCTAACAGAAACAGGTTATGGTATGAAAGATCTTTAGATTTAACATGGATTTAGAAGAAAAAATTACAGAAACCTAGAGCTACCTGTTTATTAATGGTGAGCTTCAGAACAGCCAATGAGGTACCCTAACCTTTCTCTCAACCATCTTCTCATTTATAGTATCCAAGCTTGGTTTCCAACCCTTGCCTGAATATTGACGGAGCAAATACTCCGGCCTACCTTCCACAGTTTCCAGCAAAAGCTCCGTTGAACATCGAACTTCTTCATGCATCTCACCGCCGTTTTCCTTCTTCTGCAATGGGATTTTCTGTCTCAACTCGCGAACATCGTTTGCAGGGCAAATCCTAGCGAACAGAGGTAGAAACTTCGATGACTGTAAAACCGATTTCGATCTCAGCACCGAGTTCGCACTCCACAGCACACGACGAGCTTCCTCGGACGACAACATGGTCGGCTTCCCTCGTTTGATGGGTAGCATTACGTAAACCTTTTTCACATCGAGTTCATGGTCCGCCGGCAAAGGGACCGGCCTCTTCTGATTCACAGCCGCATGGAACTCCGCAACCACCTGTTGCGGATGTTCCATCATCAGCTCCGCCACCGTCAATGGCAAACTAAACTCCTTCACCGATCCATCCCAAAGAATGACTTTCCCGGACGTATCGGATGCAGTGGCGGAGAGAGAAGTAACATAGTTACCCACATTTTTATGATGTCCCCACTTCCCAAAGCAACTTTTCACTGTAAAAATCTAATGGAACTGGAAGAAAGGTCTGGGTTACTGATTCCTGTGAGTTTGATTATGAAGAAGAAAGCATTTTTATGAAGGAATGTGATGGTGTAGGCGTTTGTTAAACGGCTCCATCTTGTGAAAGATTTTATGGTGGACTTGGTGACAAGAACCACACAAATTTGGGGTCGTTACTGACCTTGTTTATCATCCTCTACGTCGTTGATTTTAATTTACTTTATTAATTGGACGTCTTTCATTGCAAGAGACATGTGGGGTCCCTTGGTGTAGGATGTATCTCTACTGTACTTAGCGTAGATACAAAGTCAAAGAAATGGTTCAACCGTAACTAGAGACAATACTAATAGGAACCAAAGTAATACTTTAGATTATGCGTTACGTGAAGGAGGATTTTACTTCAACTATATTACTCATAATTCTTCAATATATACATGGCATTTATCTCTAAGTTTTTTTAAAAAATATTAATCGATATATTTTATAGATTAATTATTTATCTCGAACGTTAGATTTATAGCATCGTGATTTACAAATATATCTTAAATCTTGCCCCAAAAGACAATGCTTTGTTTGATTAAGAAACAAAGTGTGTTGTGTTTGACGTGAAGTTGACACTTCGTTTGTTGTTGTGTTTCCTTCATTTGTCTGATAAAACAGCCATACTGGATCAGCATGATTTAGTGAACAATACAAATCTGTCAACACCAGATAAAGAACGGGGGAGTTTCCTAAACCAATGAAAACAACACCCCAACTTCGTGAACGTTATGGCAGTGGAAAAAGGGGTAGGATAGAGGGTAGATTAAAGCCTAAGAAATTGTTTATAGATAAACTATTCTTAATTTTATAATCAAACTTATTAACAATCAGCTTGGGATAATAAAAAAATTGTTAAATCATTTTATAAAATATTTTTAAAAAAATTATATTAAAAAACTTATTTAAAAATATTTTTTATATTATTTAATTTAAGTTAATAAATCAATAGATTAGATAATATTCGTATATATAGACTTTCAAACCATCGGATAAAGACCTAATATCTGCGTCTGCTCTCTGTCACTTATAAGATTCTTATTTAAGTAAATACAAAACTATTTTTTAAAAACATTGAATCCTTGATTCATTGTGAAGCAGCCAATGGCCGGCGGAGAAAAAAAAAAAGAGTTTGGATAAATATTACTATTACACATAAAATTTATTTATTTGATATATAAGTTTTGATTTAATGTAATTATATTTTTTAAATAATATGTCGGCTTGGTTTATTACAAAATTAAATAAAAACAATAAAATTAAAAATTAATATATGTTATACCATTAAACAAGTATAGCGACCTACAACAATAAAAATAACTAATGTGCTTGTACTTTTTTTATATTTATCCATTTTTTTTAACAATCTTGTATTTATAGACCCACGTTAGGCTTATAAATAACCCAAGTGAAGTACAAGAAAAAAATTACCAAGTTTAAATTATTTTAATTTATTAAAATGTTAAGAAAATAATTTGAATTTAAATATTTTAATCTAAATTTATTTATGAACGAAATGAAAATATTTTTTTGATATTATGTCATGTCCGCGATAATCTCTTGGTGGTGTGTGTTGAGAGTTGATGCCCGATTTCTCCATCACGTAGGTGGGTCTAAGTAATTTTGGGCGCTTATTATTCTTTGTTATATATTTTTTCTAGTCTAAGAGGGCATAATATTTCTATACAAAGAGAGTTTATAATATTTTCAAATATACCAGTGTGTGTTTTCAATGAATTAATTATTAAATTAAATAATTGAAAAATCATAAATAAAGATCATTATGATAATCACGTAAAATAAAGAGAGTTTATAATTATTTAAACAATTAATTATTATTTAAATGAATCATAAATAATCACATAAACTAAATAAATGAAAAATCATTATGATAATTATTTAAACAAGAATTGTATAAACAAAAAAAATTGAAAGAATTGGTGTTAGATTTGTATCACAAATTATATGTATTTTCCCTATACTTTCTAATTAAAGATCTCACATTTACAACAAAAAGGGAAAGAGAATGGGTTTCTCAGATCACTTCAGAAATCGGTTCCAAAACAGGAGTCCACGGTCTATACTTCTCCAGCCGGAAGACATGGACGGGTAAAACACGATCAACTTGGGTCTCCTCCACCCCCATATCAGGCAAAACCCTAGCACCGCCACTTTTTCTCCTCTTCTTTCCGTCGCAAGCCGATTCTATTATTGCCATATCCGCCTCAGTAACTTTGCAATGCACCCTTTGCATAGGAACCAAAACATAAACTTTACCCGCGAACAGTTCATCGTCGGCTCTCATGGCGACCACTCGGCGAGTTCGTTTCAGGTCTTCCATGGGAGCGATGACGTGACCTGGTTCATCTAGCATGAGCTCTGCTGCCTTTGCCGTGAGCTTCACTTTCCTTAGGTTCCCTTGAGAATCGATTACTTTTGCCGTGTTGGAGTCCTTGAAACAGGAGGTAGAGGTGAAGTTTCCCATGTTGGAATTGAAACAAGCTGTGGATCTTAAAGAATAATCTGTAAAGAAATCAAAGGTTGTTCTTTGTGAATTGGTGAGGAATAGTTTGAAGGATGAGAGTGATGAGTGGTGGGTTATTCGGTATATATAGTGAAGGAAAGAGGAAGAGTCAGAGAGTCAATGGTAAAACATATGGGAATGCAGTGGAGACTACGCGGATGATGATAATTCTTGAAGTACCCCAGTACTAGTGGCAGCAGTGTTTTAGTGTGCTGCTTAATGCTTATGGATTGTGGGCGGTGTGGGGTCTTGTCTTGTGGTTTGGCAAAGCTGCTTCACCCATGGGACCAGGAGTAATTCAAGTATGACTTGGGTACTTCAATAAGTTTTTAGGGGTGAATTATATGATGATATTAATATCATGTTATGTTCAAATTAATTTTTCATCAATTTGTACGAGAAGTTTAGTGTGAGCACCCAGTCAGGGCTTCCAACTTTTATTTTATAATTTAGCAAAGTTTTCAAGTGATACTCTATAATATATATTTAAGATATCTCTTACAAATCTCAGATAAATCTTCAAAACTCAGATCAGATTCAAACTAGGGTTAATAATCGCCTTTTCAGGTTTTGGTGGTGTATGCTGGGGAAATCATGTCCAATAAAATCTTCTGCAGGGTACAAAAATATGCCTGTCAACCCATTTCACCCCTTTCCGACTGCTAATCATATACCCAATCAACGCAGCCAAACTTTACAAAATGGGGAAATGAACGACCTGCCAAAACATCCCCCTCAGTGTTGCTGCACAGCCATCCTATTCCTTACCCTTTGCTGAAGTTCAAGCAAGGAACTCATACAACCACCTTCACGTGTGTTTATCCCCATCAATGCTCTTATAAAATCTACCGTCTTACCAGGGCTACTTTGCATCCGCATCTTTCTTCCATGTTTCCCGTATTCAGCCTCGAACTCTCTAGATTTACTAGCTGCTGTTTTTAGCACTGACTCGGGAAGACCTGAGATGATTACCAGTTAGATGTGCCATGATCCACAGCAAAAAGGAACCAAGATTTACCAAGAACCTCACCAGCTATTCGTGCAACATTTACACCATAACTTTTTGGACAGGCACCAGAGGTCAACCTGTAAAGAAATGTAACTTCTTCAGCACCTTCAACTCCATTTCCTACTTGGCAAGCCATATGGCAGAGAGAGACCTGTAAAATTTGGGAAAAGTTAAAAAAAACAAATAATAGGAGAAAGTTGAAAAAACATTAACATGAACCCTGCATTTTACATATTCACTCAAAACAAATAAGCAGTTTCAAAAAAAAATGTTATCCCAGACACACCTTGGAATTGTTCTGATAGTCCACAGATAAACGGTGGTAGTGTGTTGAAAACATTCCTCGACACTGCACCTTGTGTACAAAATGTTCAAGAACCGATTCCCTGACATGAAAAATGAGTAATGAGAAACAGAGATTAAGTCAAAAGTACCAATCAAATACTCAATGGTGTATAAATCTGTAGCAACATACGCAATGGCTTGTCCATCAGAAGTTGATGTTCCACGTCCAAGTTCATCTAATGCCACGAGTGAATGTTGAGTTGCTGAGGACTGCATTAATCATCATGAATATGTTCAGAGATATCTAGAATTGTTTTTTGAAAGCTCGGATAAATAAATAAAACACTGTTTGTGCTCATGTTGTGCTCAAGTAATGCAGGTGAGCTTGAAACTCACATATCAGTCATCCTCAGTATATATCCCATTTGCTGCAATTGGAACAAAACTGACATACATGGATTGCCTTAGATCAGAATGAAATAAATTACCAGCATTAATGCAGTTTCTGAAAGTTCAGTTAAAAATGTACTCTGTCCGGACATAATATGATCTTTGGCACCCATCCGAACAAAAATTCTGTCAACAGGAGATAGTTCAAAATGTTCTGCAGGGACATCAGCTCCGACCTAGGAAGAAGCCAGCATGAAGGGCAATGAATAAACACAATAAGACAATCTACAATGAGTAGGAAGACTATTTACCTGGGCTAAAATCGTCGCCAAGCAAACTTGGCGAAGAAGAGTAGACTTTCCACCCATATTAGGACCAGTAAGAAGGATAAAACTTGCATGGCCAGAACCCCCAATAGTGATGTCATTGGGGACAAATGAACCCTTGCCTAAAGAATCACTTCTAAGAATAGGATGTCCTAAACCTTTTGCAGAAAAGGAAGGCACTTCATCTGAAATTGAAGAGCCCAAGATACAAGGACGACAAGTTGGCCCTTCATAAAAATCACTTGCAATTGCTAGACTGATCAGTACATCCAGTTCTGCAAAATAAAACTACCAGCTAAGATATGCAAAGTAAAACGATCTGTATTCTACCAAAACAACTTTAAAGAAACAAATTACTAGATTACAATTACATGAAATAAAATGAAATGGATCATGCTTCAGTGCAGTTTTGCATAAAAATTAGGTACCTGCTGTTGTTGAAACTAGTTCCCTCCATTTATTGTGATCCTCACAGAATCGTCCAATTAACCTCTGGAGAATGTTCTTTAAAGCTGTCTCCCTTTCAGATTCAGCAAGAGATAATTCTCCCAGGAACTTCTTGATAGATGGGGTCCAATACCGGTTAAAGCCCTGCACAATATCAAGCAGGTGACAACAGAACTCAAGTTAAAACTACCAATACAATCTCAACTTATAAATCACAGCAAAAGATTTCTTTCAAGCAGACGTTAACAAAGCAAAATGCTTATAGCAAGTAAATAACAAGCATAACACATCTACGGCAACTCTGGCAAGATACAAAGTGATTACATGAAAATTGTAACAAAGCATAATCCAACGCATAAAACATCTGAGTCTGACAAGCAAAATGCTTGCATGCAGTGATATGATCAATACTGTGTAGCTTGTACCATGATAGCTTTGTAACAACAGATATCTACCAAGTTTAATAAGAAAAATGGGAGACAATAAAAGAAAATTACCTTTTTGGATGAACGTAACTCATAATCTCGAGGGAGACTCCCACACAAGCTTTCTGGCACTTGCAATAGATATGCGTCTTTTCCAACTGTGACATAGGTGATCTATAGAAGATGTCAAATAAAAGAAAGTTTACATTACAAATAAACAACTACTTATATCATTGGAACATCCAAGGATCTGTTGACAAAATACTTACTGATAAATCTCCAAGTAACTTCCGCTGTTCCTTGAGGTGTTTTGTCAAACTAGATTCAATCTCCTTAACTCTTTCACATGCTGAATCATATTCCAGATCAACTCCTTTACGAGGTATTATACGTCCAGAATTGTTGGCATCAACCCAATCAAAGGCATCTTTAAAATGATTAAGAATAGAATGGATATTTGGAAGACCTTTACCTGTGCAGAGTTGGAAACATAAGATGCTTGATATCTTTGAGAAACCATATAAAAACATAGTTCAGATTACCAGTGGTTAACAAATGATGAAGCTGTGTAGATTCCACATCTTCCAGAACAACAACAAGGGAAGAACAAGCTTGAACCATCAATTCACAACCGCGTAGTGCTGATATGAATTCCTTGAGTTGCTTCTTTGCTGCATCTTCATATAAAACAACTTTCTTTGCATTCCTTCCATTAGCCTCACTGCATTCAAACACAACAACAATTTAAATACCATTGAGGAATGCTCAATATATCATCCATACCACATTAAGGAATACATACAAATGAGCTGCCTTTTTATCCAAGATTTACCTGCTAGCAAAGATATGTGCAAGTAGCCTCTCCATGTCAGGAAGCCTGGACAATGCCTTTCGAAATTCAAGGGAATGTGATAGATTTTCACCCTAAACAGCAGAAAAGATAACATTATAAAAAAGCACTAAATATCAGAAAAAGAGTCGCTCAGATGAAATCCCAACACTAACAAGAGCAAGAAATAATTGAATGCTTGAAAATTGAGTAGTTACATATTCAGACAAATTCAACTGATTGCTTGCATCAATTTCTGCAAGATATAAATCACAATTATAATGAAAAATCTCACCTTTAGGCCTGCTACAGCATCTTGCCGTTCCTTAATTAAATGGGTATGATATAATGGTCTAGCAAGCCATGTTCTTAGCAACCTCTTCCCAAATGCAGTTACACAGTGATTCAATTGTGCATAGAGTGTCCTACACATTAAAGAACCAACTAAGCATAAGGTAGGACCTCTGAACTAAAATGATTACAGAGAACCTACTAGTGCATGCACACTTACCCAGAAGAGTCTCCATTTCGGCTGTTTTCAAAGATCTCAAGGTTCTCAAGGGCGGCAGCATCAAG
Organism: Abelmoschus esculentus; assembly: GCA_035048815.1. NCBI lineage: Eukaryota > Viridiplantae > Streptophyta > Magnoliopsida > Malvales > Malvaceae > Abelmoschus > Abelmoschus esculentus. Next base: position 8,634,340 of record JAUCBN010000007.1, on the reverse strand, counting down.
AAGCATGTAAGGTTTTTTAGCAATACCATTGAATCCAGAGGACGGAAGCGATTCAAACTTTGCAAATCTAAGTAATGACACATCTAGAAAGGCCTGTTTTAGGTAATAAAGAGTGCCTCCAAGAGCTGAGAGCGCTAGGCTGCCATTTGCACCAGCACTCAGTAGACTGCAAAGGACAGCTGGCAGGCAGCTCAACTCATCATACTCATTAGAATTAGCAGCATATGTGCCCACATTATTAACAGATCTAGTGGCTGATTGATCGTTGATACACTTGTAGATGGTTTTGACTTCATGAACAGTTTTGTCCGCATCCCAAAATTCTGCAGATGGGACCAACTCATTTACTAAGGGCGTTCTTGTATGTCTCAGCATTGCCCTCTCAGTTTCAAAACTGAGCAGGTTAGTGGGTTTTATGATTTCTACTGGCCTTAGCTCAGCCAATAGACAACACAATGCACTGCACTCAAAATCATCCTCAAACTGGAAAATGGAAGTGTATGCATCAGTTCTTGAAAAAAGAAATGATCAGATAATCTAAATCTCGTTGGGTAAGTAACAGAAGGAACAAAATTAATGGTCAGGTCTGAACAGAGAAAGGGAAAAAAACTACCTGTCCAATAATAATCCTGCTAGTTGAAACATCAACGGCACACACACCAAAAACCCTCTCATTTTGGTTTGTTGAAGTTTGACAGCTTTCAGTCACGGCCAAGAGGTATGAAGGGTCAGGATTAGCCGACAACATTTCACCATCAGTTAGGGTTCCTTTAGTAACCACAGCACATATTTCACGCTTGACAACCTAAACATATTGGAACACATCAATGAGTAAGTTGTACAGCTCCAAATCACCCCATTTCTCATTTTCCCAGCAGTTCTACATGAGGTACCCCAAAGACAAATAAAGATTTATGAAAACGAATTCAAAAAACCATACTGCAAAAAAATAATAATGAATATGAGATAAGATAAAATGACAGAAATTAGCCATCATATGACCTGGCCACAATCAAGATGGAATGGTTAATGGTCCTCAGAATCTATGTAAGAATACATGTACATTTAAAAATTCTAAGATCATGATGATTAAATATTTGACAATTACATACAGTAAACAATCAACACAGAAAAAGTATGGAGAAAGGCACACTTATTCCATTGCCAATCAGGGGAAGCTGTAAAAATATGGAAAACCAATAAAATCAAATTGATCATCTGTAACATCATGAATAGTATAGCACACCTTATCCTTGGCACCTTTCTCTTTCCGACGAAGATCCAGCTGTTCAGGAGTTTCTGTTTGCTCTACTACAAGAACTCGATAACCCTGTTCCGACAATAAAGATCAAATAAAATTTCCATGGAACAGAATGTGCTTATTAAAAAAGATGTAATCATAGCCAAGCACATCATGAGAACTATTTGGCATAAGATAAATCAGACAAACCTTCCGAGCTAATTTCTCCACATTCATAGAGAAGTTCCTCTCAGGAAATCCACAGTGAGGTTGTTCCCCCTAAAAACAACAGTAAATGTAAGAGGAATAGTGAAAAAATAACATCATGAGTCATGACAAAGGTTGTGTCTGTAATGGAATTCCTGTCTTATTTTCTACCTTGTCTCCAGGCCATGAAAGTGGCTTAAGATAAAAATAAAAAATAGTTGATCCAAAAAAGGATTCAGTTTGAGTTGAAGGAACTTGTATAGGTACCTTCATGTATTGCAAATCCAGTTCTTTTGCCCCTATGTGTGCATCCATTTCAAAAAGTTCATAAAATTTACCCATCTGCATTAACAACAAAGAAATGTCAAATGACTCGAAACAAATGAAAATAACAAATCATAGTACACATGTGACAGTCACACCTTAAAGAATAGAACTTTGTCCATATGTTTTGACTTAAATTCCCACCATTGCCTCTGCATTATAACATAGGACAATCTATAAATGCCAAAGAAAAATGCATCTCAAAGTACTGGGGAAATTATATGCCCTTACCTGGCCGCCTGATAGGCTCTTCAAGAAATCAGGAGGCAAGTATAAAGTTTTTGGATTGTAGTTTACATCTCCAGGACGCTTCCTATCCGCATCTCTACGCACCTTTCTTTAAGACAAAAAATAAATAAAAACAATATAATTACATGGGATTAAAATATTTACATCAGAGCTAACAATCAGCCTCTATAATCAAAGAAATTATCAGCATTGCAATGCCATTAACTCACATTTACTATGCGATAGGCAATTAATAGTTCAAATGGCAAGTGTATCCTTTAGCTAAAGATTACAGAATGATGCATTAGTAAAATCTAATAATTAAAAAAAGTCTGCATATATGTTTTCAAATACTCAAGGTGTAGTTATATGTTTATGGAATAAATGTGACTGAAGGAACATCAAAAGAATAAAATAAGAACTTACGGTCCAAGGAAGCGCAACTTCTCAGCTTCACGCTTCCCAAACCTTTCGATTCCATCGGTTATCAAAGCTTTGTCAAAAGCACTAGATGCCTTCTCAACTGCAGCAAAGATGTTCATATTCACAAGCCACAACTCAAAGATTTGTAACCATTCAATTGAGGTGGATTTTATAGGAACAAGGAAAATAATCTGCGTTTATAGAGCTGGGGAATTTACATGTGAATTTTATAGCAAAGTGCTGGAGAATTTTATTTCCTTCTTTAGAATTAAATGGCATACTAGTTAACATAAACCACACTAGAATAAATTCACATGTACATAGCATCAATAAATGAATATAGAGAGAGCTGGAACATAAATAGAGACATTGATAAAAAATGAAGAAAACAAATTCCTTTAGAGATGACAATTAGAAGGAAATAAACAACAAAATGTCCACAGTAGAAAGAATTCATTTCTCAAGAAGAGAATTTGATTATTTAATCCTCCATTTCAACATAACCAACTAAACAGAGTGGCACACAAGAATCGCCGTTACTTACTTTCAGTTTCCTTCTCTGGTTCCGCCAACAACACCTTAAACTCTTCCTTACTACTAGCATCTGCACTGGTCTTACTCTTTTTACCAGATTCCAATTTCCTTACGCCGCTCGCCTTCCGCTTATTTGATTCAGTCTTTCCACCGCCTTTTCTTTTCAACATTTTCTTTTCCACCTCTTTCTCCAGCTCTTCTTCCTCTTCCTCTTTCTCATCCTCCAAATCCATCTCCTCCTCGTCAGCATCCTCGCCCACTTCCTTCTCCCCATTTCCCCCCCAATCTTCATCACTTGAATCATCATCATTATCATCACCCTTTTCGTTCAAATTCTCCGCCATATCATCATCCTCAATCACCATTTTCTTAAAAACCAAAGACCCCCCACGCCTTAACCGCTTAAACCTCCCGGCTGTGTCTTCGACCCACTCAATCTTCTCCTTCCCCAAATCCAGCTTCTCTTCCTCAGCATCATCGTACAGAATCAAATGCTTTCCCGTGTCCTTATCAAAAGATTTCACTGCGCCCTCGTACCATACCTTATCCAATGGCCAGTAAACCCTCAGCCTCTTATCGATCACTTCATCGCCAAACGTTTTGTTGGTCTGCGACGAAGGACTCGTGGCAGCTGATTGGCCAATGACTAGGAGAGGCTTTTTAAGCCTGGATTCGAAAGGGGACGGAATTGTCGGGCTGGGACTTTTACTTGGACTGGTGTTGGGTTTAGGGTTAGGGTTGAGTTTAGAGGTTTGCTTGGCAAAAGGAAGGGGAGAAGGAGAAGGAGATGGGGAAGTAGAGTTCTTTTTATTGAAGAATGACGTGATTTGGCTCTGTTGATTAACGAGCGGAGATCTGCCATTGCTCTGCCTTCGCGGCGGCGCCATTTTCCCGATTAATGATAAAATGAGAGGCGAGAAGGTTGAAGTTGGGAATGTGAAGTGTGAATGTGATCACTGTTGTCTTCGAAAGCGTAAATGTTGTGATAAAAAAAAAGTAAAAAGTGGAGAAAGTAAGCGTAAAAGATGGTGGGATTTGCCGGGAAAATGTTGTGATCAGAGTTCGAGGTTTTCTTTGGCGGGAATTTTGACCCGAGCCCAAGAAGACACCGTACCAATTTTATAGAATGATACTATTTCTTTTATATAAAATTTAACCTATGTTTTCTTTTTAACCAATTTAATATATATATATATATATATCCGTCTAACATTACATATTCTGTACATATACTTATTAAATCATTTTTTCCTAGATTTGCTGGTGGTACTTGTGATTGGATTTCCATGAAGAACAGTGGAAGAGGGCTTTGTCCTGCCATTTGGATTCAAAATGTACCATTGGCTCTGCACAGTTAGGTAATTCAGGGGGGGATTCCCTGATTATATAGTTTGAGTTTCCTGTTAAATGAGTTTATGTTTTTTTAACAGCTTTTGCTGTTTATTATAAAAATATATATAATATTTTAGTTGTGTAGGTAATATTTTAGGTTTCTTATTTTCTAACGTGTTGCAACCTAATTAGATAACACTCGTCCTACCCGATATTCATGTGGTATATCGGTAATAAAGAAGAATATTACTGAATTCTGATAATCATGACATAAACTAGTAAAGAGTGACACAGCAGAGCATGAATGCAAGGCTAGATATTACATTCAGGAAAACAAAATAAACAAGCCAGAAAAAAATCTGTTAATTGTTGATTCTCTATGATAAAATAACACAAAATCGGATGATCCTATAACCTAAGGAAGAAGCACAAAGTCAAACCATTGAAGGAAATGGGTACCGTTGCATCAAGAGAAGTGTATGCCAGCCTTGTTGAACATAGAGAGTAAGGTTAAGAAGCTTTCCTGTGAAAGCTTGGATGCCCTCTGCTCCTCAAAATTCCCTTCCTTCAACACACTTAAAACCTTGTTCTTAAACTCGGACACTTCTCCTTCTGCTTCATCGTCCATCTCAACATCCATTCCATCGTCCAATTCCATACTCTGATCCTCAAACCTCCCTATGTCTATATCATCATTCTCACTCAAAGAAGCGTTTTGTGAGCCCTGCACTGCCTGCAAAGTCTTATAGTTCTTCTCCAAAACAGACAGTACATTCTTCTGCTTGAAAATGGAACCCAGTGTTTTATTCTTCCGGATGAAACAAATCCTTATGAACCCATCCCACTCTTTATGATTCACTTCTGGACGCGGTTTCCTCGGCTCAATTCTTACAACCGATGAATCAACCTTTGGCGGAGGACGGAAGTTGTTCTTTCCAACTTTGAGGAGATGGGAAACCCGAGCATAGAATTGGGTATTGACGGAAAGTCGACAGTAAAGATTATCACCTGGCTGAGCTACGAGACGCATGGCGAATTCTCTCTGGAACATAATAATAGCACACCTAAATGCAGGCTGATGAAACAGTAACTTGAATGTAAGAGGAGAGGATATTTGATACGGAATATTTGCCACACATATATCAAAATAGGGTAAATCCGTCTTCAGCACGTCCCCTTGAATAACCTGAATAAAAAAACGTTAACAATTTATTCAACATAGCCAAATTCCCAATTCTAAAACATTCAAATTTCTCAGGAAAACGACTAGAAAAGCTCCTAGTATTCAGAATTTAGTCAATAGTATCCAATCAATCGGAATATATCAGGTAAAACGGCAATTAAACAAATAAGCATACCTTTAAGCGATGAGAGAAAGGGGTGCCTTGGAAGCGGCGTTGAAGTTCGAGAACCATACGGGGATCGAGTTCGACGGCGATGACATTTTTACCGGCTTCGAGAAGCTTCTTTGTAAGGTTTCCGGTACCGGGGCCGATTTCGAGGATAGTGTCGGTGGTTTTAATGCCGGCTTTTTGAACAATAGCGTCGACCAACAAAGGGTTTTTGAGGATGTGTTGGCCTTTGGATTTGTGGAAAGTGACACCACCTTGGTAGTGATTGGAGGGTGCTCTCGGCCCCTTTTGCTTCTCCTTCTTCATCTTCCCTCCCGCCATTGAAAACCACGAGGGTGACTGATTCGCAGAAACGAGTTGAGAAATCGGCACGAAGCTCAATTAGGGTTTTTTTAGTTTAAATCTGCAATAGAATGTTTTTCATTTATACATTAGGGTTTTTGGACCTCATAAAACTGGTATGGACGGCGCAAGCCCGTTGTTAGCCTTTTAGGCTTGAAAATGGCCCGAGGGAAGCATAGATTAATCCATATGGAAAAAACAATTTATGTAGTTATAAATACAATTATTATCAAATAAAAAAAATTTATATGTGGCTGCTGGGATTCGAGCCCAGGTCTCTACGGCCACAACGTAGAATTCTTACCACTAAACTACAGCCACATCGTTGCTTAAATTTTCTTTTATATATATATTATCTATCTTTCGTATAGTTCTAGCCACCAGCTACAGTCTACAGCCACATGGAACTGCTAGGCTGCTAACTTTTTTAGAGTTTCATTCACCATTGCTTATTAGAAGTATTTTTAAAGCTATAAGCAATGTTGGATATATAATTTCAAAGGAAAAAATATTTTTTTAATTTAAACTAAAATTTTTTAGATTTTTGTGGACAGAAAAATATTTATTTTTTTATTTTTTATATTTTATAGTAATTTAAATTGTTATGTTTTATATATTATAATATTTAGTCATTAATAAGTTTAAATTAATATCTCGTCTATTGATTTACATGTTAAAAAAGTGATTTAATCTATAAAGAAAATTAAAAATTAAAACATGACCGGTGGTGATTGATTTAACAATGACAATGATATACTATGATGTATTTTAAGATTTGAGGATATAAACGGTACGGAGTCAATATCGAAGAGTGGGAAGGGTAATAGTCTATTAAGCCTTTAAATCTAAAAATTGAGAAGGACAAAAACTTTATTTTATTATTATTTAAATTACTAAAGATCCTAAATATAATTATACCAAAAAATTGAGAGGGGCAAAAGCCCCTCCCACGTACAATATAGCTCTGTCTTTGGATATAAAAACTTAAAAATTTATAAAAAAAAATAATATTTATAAAAAATATCTTTATATTCATTAAAGAAAATAAAAAATATATTACATGTTATGTCAGATAATTTTTATATCATAATTAATAAACTTTCTATTAAAAATCAATAACTTTAAAATATAACAAAGAAACATTAAACCTCTATTTTAACTAAAAAATTAAACAAATATTTTTTCCTTGTTTTCGGACAGGTCGGAAAGTAAAATAAAAAAAAATCATAGGATTAAAATTATTTAAAAAGGACTGCACCTGCACTAACGCATTAAATATGCATGGCTGGCGGTGACTCCGAATGCACTCCTTGTTTCAAAAGTTAACCATGCAAAAGACGTAAATACCCTTTCACCTCCGTTACTATTCAACTAACCTAACTAAAGTAACCAAACCCCGATCCTTGCCTATAAAATCCCCTACCACTCGCTTTCCAATCCTTCTTTCCTTTCGCTTTTGGTTGCGCGCGTGTCTTTTACTCTCGGTCTCTCCTCCCGTTCCCTTTCACTAATCACAGCTAAGTATTCATCATTTTCTCTTTCTTTCCGGTCTTCGTTTTCTTTTCGCTTCCCCTTTTCGTTTAGATCTAGGGTTTTGTTTAATTCCTTGTTATTTCTCGGCTCTTATGTTCATGTTAGATCTGCGGTTTTTTGTTAAATCATTGAAATGATTTTAGATTTTCTATGAATTCAATCCTCATGCGGCGAATCCGAATTGTTCACTCGTTCTCCGTCGTATTCCTTTACTGGTTCTACGTTTTCTCATGAATTAGAATCTCTTTTTTTCGTTAATCTTGACTATTCTTATTCGTAATTGTAATTCAATTTCTCAAATTCGAATCTAAATACTCTTTCCGATCGAAAAAGATAACATTTCCCTATGGCCACTTCTTCTGATTCCGATCCTCGATATGCAAACGTTGACGAGAGGAAAAGGAAGAGAATGCTGTCGAACCGTGAATCTGCAAGGCGATCGCGTATTAGGAAGCAGAAGCAGCTCGAAGATTTGGTTAACGAAGTTAGCGCATTGCAGAAGGATAACGGCCAGCTCTCTGAGAAGATCAACATTGCGACTCAACGGTACGTGGAGATGGAAAATGCCAACAACGTGTTGAGAGCTCAGGCAATGGAATTGACCGAAAGGCTGCGGTCCCTGAACTCGGTGCTGCACATCGTTGAAGAAGTCAGCGGGTTTTCTGTCGATATACCCGAGATTCCGGATCCTCTAATGAAACCGTGGCATCTCCCTTGCCCGATACAACCAATCATAGCATCGGCCGACATGTTCGAGTGTTGATGGAATAATCATAAACCCTTCCTTTCATGTTTGGCAAATGTAAGCCCTTTTGTTGATGTTGGTTTGTTCTCGTGAGTCGTTTTTTAATTAGATTTATGCAACTGCCTCGTAATGTGATCTGTAATTATAACTATGTTATGTGTATTCTGCTGAATCGGGATTTTAGCTTTGTAGAAACTCTTTGGCATGATTCTGTTTGGATTTCTACTATGGAAAGTTGGTTTTGGATTTCAATGCTTGCTCTTTTCTTGTCAATTTCTTGCTGGAAATAATGTTTGTGATATATTCGAAATGAATAGAATTTTCAAAGATAACAGTATGTATAGAACGTGCCAAATTCAAAACACTAGCTGTAAAATACATGTATTCATAACAATCACGACCGTTGTTAAGATTATTTTAATTTGGATGGCTGCCGCCGGTTTTAGAAGACAACGCACCGCCTTAAAGGTGCAATTAATATGATATCATCCAATACAGTAACCTTCGATTTACGGCTGATAATAAAAAAACGCTTTAAATTACCAGATTAATTTCAGTTTCACATAAGACAAAGTAAGCGTACTCTTACAACATCCCAGACCATTTTGCATCATCGAAAAAACAGAAGGATCAGAAACTAATTACCCCATAATTTTTTTTCAATTATCGTAAGTTTTGCACTCATCGGTCTCCGGGTTGTCTTGGCAGTATTTCTCCAGAGGATCGTTGTCTTTCTGCCTGTCCCTGGCGTGACTGGCTGCTGCACTCAGCTCCTCCACCTCGTCCCAAGCTGCCACGCACTCTCCGCTCGCAGGATCATCGGTGCACGCCTCTTGTGCTTCCTTGATGCTCTGTTCTACCTTCTCCGATATGCTATCAGGGGTAGCTTTCACGGCTACCATCGCCAGCATTTGCCTACACCCCACAGGGATTACCCTTTTCCATGGCCGGCACGAAGCCTTGACGGTGCTAATCTTAGTAGAATCTGGTAGGTTCGCTACCATCCTTGGGGCTGCGACTGCAAGATTAAGACTAAACAGGGTTGCCATTGTTGGTCGCTCCTCTTGTTTTCTCAGTTACAGAGTGTGCGATGTTTTTCCGGAAACGAAACAATAACTTCGGGATGACTTTAATTAGGAACGTAATGCTCCACACAAATTTCTTATCTCCTAAGAACCAATAATATATTTCCACGTTCCATAAAACTTGAGATATTTAATGGAATATTATTATTTTTCATAATTCTAATATTAACCCACGTGGTATCTATTCTTTTTATTAATACTATATTAAATAACACTTTGAAAATATTATTATTTTTAAGATAATCAAATTTAAACGGTTTATTTATAAAATATATACACTTTTATTAAATGGTTACAAAAAATAAATAGATATTACATGAAATCATACTAAAAATCAATTTAAAAAACGTTTTATATCATTCTTGAAAAAAATACATAAGCAGAACCCTGCAAGAAGACCCAGTGGTCACAATATCTAGAAACTGCTTGGATTTGTTAAGCAAATCTGTGCTTCAACAACAAATTTTTTATTCCTACAAAAATACCAATCTGAGTTTGGTCATCCTGAATGTAAGAACCAAATGGAGGGAATGACAGATCAAAATACAGCCAAAGCTGTGTCTCCACAAATCCACAAAAACATTTATTCTTCAGCAACAACACTAATTCCACCTTTCTCAAGCATGTCATAGAATGCTCTCACTTTCCTCTGCTCATTCCAGTGATGCATTTTCCAAAGCCCATCTCCTTAACAACACTGGGTCCTTTCAAGGTAGCATGAGCGATCCTAGATCCTAGATGGATTTGGATTTAAGATTCAGAAATCAAGAGAACCGGGGGATAATTGTACAACATAATTTGGAAATCTCTATTTTACCCTCGTGAAATAATGAGCTCAATTCAGGATGCGCCAACATCTTGACCATCTCTTTGGATACTGCAATTATTATTAAGAAATTATTTCATCCACAGTTTCCAGTTTTTCTATTTTCGGCATTCAATTTATGGCTCCAAAGATGTGTATGGTTGAGAGAGAGTGAGAAACCTTATTAGGATCAACTGCATCAAGATTGAGAAGCTGAGATACAAATTACAATAATGTTTGTCATAATCATCACGGCTCCACCACATCATGTTTGAGAAGCTGAGCTTGATTTTCAGAAAGACTAGCAGGTAGTTTCAGCCAGCATCTGTTGTTGAATTGCCTTGTAGCACTGCAGGCTACAAAGAGGTAGCTTTGACTTCGAATCACGGTATTTGTATGGGTTAGCGCATGACGGACCCGCACAGTTTTCACGAGGAGCAGGGTAACTGGATATTCATACTGAGGACATAAGGAACCAAACATTTGATAAACTGAATCAACTTGGACATTTAAAGGTGTAAATACCTCAAGGGTTTGGAATCAAATATGGTAGGGAAACCCAAGTCCCTGGGAAATGTCACTGTTGTTCCTGCAGGACCCATCACCAATCTGATTGTATTTGATGCAAGCATCTCCTCGTTAGCAGCCCTTTCCTGTACATATGCATGTATGGAAAGATTAGACAAAATGACAGTAATTTATAAGACTTACAAAAAATAGTTATGTTTCGCTAAACTTTTATATTCTATCCAACATATCAGTATTCGAAGTGTACCTGTGCCAATTCTTCTTGACGCTTTTTGTTCTTTTCTTCCCGCTTCTTCCTACTGGAGTCTTGCCCAAGTATTTTTCTAATGGCCTCAGCCTAAAGAGTAATTCAAACAAACTCAACCATTTGCATTGAAGTTCTAAAATTCATATCCAAACATATGATGATCCGGACAGGGGAGCATACCTCAGATTCCCTATTGGCCTTTTCAACTTGCATCCTTCTTCTCTGAGCAGCCTCCGTCTTCTTTAGCTGCTGCTCCACTTCTGAGACTTTCGCCTTTTGCTCTACAATCAACAACAATTACTGTAAAAAAGTGATGAATGTGACCTATAAATTGCATAAAGTGTTGACTAAAACAAATGCTTACTTTTTGATGGGGCAGGTGGCAAACCATTTGGAAACTCGATTAAGCTTGAGCCAGGTGCAGAAGAGGCATATTTGCTTGATTGAAGAGCACGTTGACGTGTTGTGAAAGATAACTCTCTCTGCTTTTTTTTCTTCTTACTTTCAAGCTCACCATCAGACGCTAATTCATCTTCCTCCTCATAGTTGGTATCATTGGGTACCTTATCTGATCTATGTTTCCTTTTCTCATTTTTGGCAACCGTAGAGATCTTTTTCTTTTTCTTACCAAATACATCCTCATCTTCCTTATATGCTGGACTAATCTTTGAAGTTTTAAGTTTTTCCATGTAGCGGATCTCATCATCATCGTCGTCATCTTCACTGAATTCACCGTCAAGTAGTCTCTTGGGGACCCGCTTGCTTTTACGAATGGTGCCAGCATGGTCTCCTGGTTTACCAGAGATATTCTTTCCAGAAGTTTTTCCCACCAAAGAAGCCTCCTTCCCAAAACCAAATCCACCTTTGGAGAAATCTTTCCAGGGCACACCTTGCAAACCACTCCTATCTGAAGGCGAGTACCCATCATTGGTACTTCCCTGCAATAAAAAGACACAACAATAAGATCACGTGGAATTCGAAATGCTATTAAAAGATGTAAATAATAACTGTAAAGTACATTAATACATAATTTTCCTTACAAGTACTAAAACTTTGCAATATTACTACCAAATCATTTAATCCAAGTCCAACATGATCCATCAACCAAAGGAATACGGTTCCACTAAACAAATCCATGCATAATCTAGAGTATGCTAATTTATAAGTGTGCTTTCGTAAGGTATTATAATTTTTAGCTCCTAAACTAGATCCTTTTAAGACAATCCAGCAGCCACCTGCTATAAAATACCATATATTGGCTCAACTGAGAGGAAAGACATCCACATTAAACAACAAAAGAAAAACACTTTTTCAATATAAAATTGCCATTTTCAAACCAACAACTAACTACCTGGAGATTGTTCTTCCTCGCAGAATACGCAGTGGCTGGCAACCCATCAACTGTTGTGTTGGAATGGATTGTGCGCATGACTCCTCCAACCTTGAGTTTAACCTTTTTAACCTTGCTTTCATTACTATTAGTAACAACTTGCCCTGAACTCTGAATCTCAGCATCCCTTGACTCTAAATCCGACCACTCCTTCCCCTTTCTTGTACTTTTCCAATTAGCAGGAGCAAGTACACCCTTGCTATAACGCTCACTATTTGAGCGGCTTCGCCCAGGCTCATTGTCATAAAGCGAATTGAACCCTCTGTCTTCATTCTTTCTTTTATGGGTTGTCTCAACTTCAAAACCAGTATCAGGAGAAATTCTAGAATTGTATTGATTAATATTGACTTCTTTCCGATTTGAATTAGTATCACCGCTTGCATTCTCATCGCTAGAGACCTTGGTCACATCATCTGACGGTGGTGTTGAAGACAAGGGTGACTGTGAATCGGGACGAGGCCGACGACAAGGCTGACTCCTTTTCTTCCTCACAGCATTCTTCACACCATTAAGGTGAGTGCCAGAAAACTCTTCCATGGCAATAAAAATTGTTATCAGCTATCTTCCCAGAAGGTTGCTCCAGGAAGATCACTAATCCTAAAGGAAAGAACAACCAAATTATGAGATTTAAATTGCATACATCTAAAATCAAAACAAAAGCAACTTCAATTTATCACAGTCAGATCAGATCAAACAAGAAAATGGAGGACAAAAAGGCTAAAGAATCTAATATATGATGTAACATCTTTAAAAACCTGTAAAATACATAATAGAATGACAATTAAGAATAGATCCCAAAACCGCTAGACGCGTGATTCAGCCAAAAGAATTCAACCAATGTAAACAACATAGAGGCCAAACAATCAGGGACTTGAAATTTCACATGCAAATGATAAAAATATCAAGAATAAGTAAACCGGAAAGAAAGCAAAGAAATTCAAATGCAGTATCAGAGGGACTTACCCCAAATCCATAGGGTAAAAACCAAATCTTTCTATGAATTAAAATTATCCCAAATTTTAGAAAGGGTCAAATCACCATCAAACGAAAAGCAAACTCCAGATAAAAAAAATCTCACGAATCAAACCATCAAATCAAGTCATCAACATGAGAAACTGGTAATCGAAAAGTAATCAGAATTCAGCCCCACAAAGATCCATAGATCAAATCAGCAAACAATAAATAGAAAGAAAAGAAACATAAAGAATCACGAATAATCTACTATGTACCCTGTTGAGATGGCCGTAAAGAAGAAACCGAGAAACCCACGAAAGAGAGTGAAAAATAAAATAAAAAAAGTGAGGAAAGGGAAAGAGTGGCGGAGAATGTACAAGAGAATATAATGATCTTGGTAGAGAAAGGAAGGGGAGGGTTAAAAAGATAAAGAGGAACTAGGGTTAGAGAAGGATGGTCATATGTTGTAATAACAAATACAATCATCTCCTTGTTCACCATTTTTTTGCTATTGCCACACCCCCGCCCCCGTTGTGCTTTTCCTGCTTTGTGGTTTGAATGTGGGCTGGGAGTGGGGTTTTGGAATTTTAGATAATTTGACTCGGTCTCTTGACTCGCCGAACCGACTCACCCAACCTCTGTTTCTCGCGCGCTTTTTATTTTCTATCATCCCCGTTCGCCCTTCATTTCTTTCTTTGTCTTTAACGTTTTTCCTCACACGGTTTTACGCTGCAAAAAGCGTGCGTAGGTTAAAACCCTGCGCTCATCAGGGTAACGATAGTACTTCCTCTATCCCTTTTGTTATTTTGTCTGTATTATGTGCCACGTGTCTCTATGTCATTTGGTCCGCTCCTCCAAACATTTGGATGAGTCCTGTGTTTTCATTTATTGTTAGAGTGTTAATAATCGTTAAACATCAATAGCACACTAATTTAAATATATTAAAAAAATTAAATTTAAAATTATCGATAAATATAAAAAATCATTCTCGTACTTGAAATGTCTTTTAAATTTTAGAATAAAAGCATATTTTATTGATCGTATCTTTAAAAAACACGAATAATAAGACGTATTTTTTGTATAATATAATTAATTAAAAATTAAGGTCAATTTAAAAATTTATTCTTTAACAATGATATTTAGGTAAAATATTACTATTCAATTTACTTTACAATATCATAATCTGTTTTTTTTTAACATTGATTCTCTGACATTTTATAAAATCAGTTATTTAGTGATTGACATTTATTAAGTGTTACATTTTATGAAACCAATTATAAAAGCTCAATGTGTTTCTTGATTAGACATTTTTTAAATAGAGGAGTTCCCTAAAACCCAAAAAAGTAGTTGAATATAGAGCTTTAAAGCCAATCTGATAAAAAGAAAAAGGAAAGGCTAAAAAACATATGTACAAAACTTCATCCAGCATTGAATGCTTGGAGAAAACTTAACAATGGTACAAGAACAACTGGGAAGAAGCACCCATTTCCCATCCATCCAAATTCTACATAAACTAAAACACCTATGAAAATCCTATCTAAAATTTCATAATTTCACACTCAGAATATTTCTTGGTCTTGTAGTCTGTTGTCGACCTTCGGTGTATAGGAAGAGTCTGCTTCAATTACTCTCCCCTAAAAAGTGTTCATCTCCCCTCATGAAGATCTTCAGAGGAAAGGGCTGTACGTGAGAGGTTGTCATTGATGAAAGCACAGAAACCTGAGACAGGACCAGAAGAGAACATTGAGGATGTCTCACCAGACTCGAAAGTAGTAGAAGACTGTTTGCAGTTGGGCCGGTTATTGGAAATGGTTGATGCGGAATCCTGATATTCTGTGATGCGCTGCACCATTTTTAACGACTGTACTACTTCACCCATTGTGGGCCTTTGACTTGCCTCAGGAGCAACACATGCAGCAGCAATTGTGCAAACCCGTATGAAGTCTTCCTTTGGATACTTCCCTCCTAGCCTTGGATCAGAAAGCTCTTCCAATCGGTCCTTGTCTCTCAGGATTGGCCTTGCCTGAAAGAACAACCCAATTGAGTTATCCAGCAGATCAAGAAATTAACGAAGGCTTATGAATACACATTCTTATGAAGTCCGGAAATAGAAGCATTAGCAATAGCGAAGCTAACCCTAGGTTACTACTCACCCAGGAGACAAGGTTCTCCTGTCCAGATGATTGTGACATATCTACAGGTGTCCTTCCGGTGAGTATCTCGAGTAGTAAAACTCCATAGCTGTAAACATCACATTTTACAAGTAGATGACCAGTCATAGCATACTCAGGAGCTACATACCTAAAAATCAATTGTATATTCACATTCTACCTTGGTGTCAATTTAAACAAGAGAGCAAGATTTGTAGTAGTGTATGAAAACCAACCCAAATGTACCCATTACGCTAGTAGACTGGTAATTTGTTCTGCCTTCAGGTGCTTGTCTGGCAAGGCCAAAATCAGCAACTTTAGCATGAAAATTATTATGGAGTA
This sequence comes from Abelmoschus esculentus, assembly GCA_035048815.1. Taxonomy (NCBI): domain Eukaryota; kingdom Viridiplantae; phylum Streptophyta; class Magnoliopsida; order Malvales; family Malvaceae; genus Abelmoschus; species Abelmoschus esculentus. Next base: position 8,618,579 of record JAUCBN010000007.1, on the reverse strand, counting down.
ATATATTGGATGCTTTGAAATCCCGGTGGATAACACATGGTTGGGAGTCTTTGTGCAGGTATGCAAGTCCTCGTGCAGCATCAAGTGCAATCTTCATTCTGGTTTCCCAGTCCAAAGGACAGTTTATTCCTGAGGGACCTGAGGCAAAACGGGAGGGAGTTGGTATCACGTACCATAACTGGCTGGATAAAACGATAACATCAACAAATGAGCTGCACATGGAGTCAAATTTAGAGAGGCAAGATACATGGAGCCAGGCTTCTAAGCTTCCATTTGGAACAAGTTCATAACAAAGCAGGTTTTGCGAAGAGTCGTGACTGCCATAGTAACCTAAAAGTTTCACAAGATTACGATGATGCAACCTGCTAAGCATCTCAACTTCAACCAAAAACTCTTTATCTCCTTGAGGCCCTCCGTTGGTTAGTCTTTTAATTGCTACAGCAGTACCATCACTTAAAACACCCTTGAAAACTCTGCCGAACCCCCCTTGCCCCAGTATGTTTGAAGCTGCAAAGTTGTTTGTTGCTTCTTTGAGTTCTTCATACTGTAAAAACCTTGTACTGCTTGGGTGGGGAAAAGAGCCTGCTGGCACATAAGCGTCAGCTGTCCTTGGCTTTACTGAAAATAAATAATAAGAACAAAGGAGTTAGAACATTCATATTATCAGCAAGAATCTGACAATAAAACAATGCCACAAAAATCAATCTGCGTTCTCATTCATAAGGTGTGACTAAAAGCGCAAAATCAGGCAAACTAAGTATTATTTTTTGGTTCTGCTAATGTTTAGGGTTCTAAAACCTTTTTCTCCATCTATTATTTTAGCTCAATACAGATATGCTTTTGTCTTTCCCTCATGGAATGTGCACGAACAAATTATAAGGACTGATATTATAGCAAAAACCAGTATGCCAGCAGAAATACCAAAAATAAGAATCAAATTTGAATTTTTTCTCTTGTTTGAGGAGCCGAGTGAGGTAGAATTGGAAGATTGATGAGCAGGTGCTGCTTTAGGTCTGGAAACCGCGACAGGAGCTGTAAATAAGATGCCACTTGGTTAGGACAAGTAAAACAAGATAAGGTAAACCCCATGTGTAAAATTACAGCTATTAACTGCCAGGAAAACCATAGCATATAAGAACGATAACCATTTTTCAACCAAGAAAAACATAGAAGTCATTTGATCCTAGAAAAATTTAAGTTCTATCAATAGTTACCTGGGGAAGGCGCTGGAGGCTCGAACCAGGTAAAATTAAGGATTTTGTAATCTCCAACTACATTTGGGTCAAAACGAACCCTATGCATCACAAGTGAAGAGTTTATTTTTGATGCATCACTGGCAGAGAAACTGATCCCTGTGTCTGGAATAATATCCATAGAGATATTTAATCTTGATAGACTGAGCATATAAAAATTGATAATCTCGATTTGATCGGGAAGCAAATCAAGCTGAGAAGTTAACTTGACTAAAAAGGCATTCCGATCTGTGTTTTGAGAGACATTTAAAAGGACAAGGTCAAGCTTTATGGGATACACACAATGACAACCATGAGTTCCTCGTTTGAAAATTGAATTCGGTTTGCAACAATCTGGACAAGTGAGAAAATACCATGTAAGAATCTCATACAGTGTAAAGATATATACAATACATGCTCGGGATGCTACCTTCTAACTACATCTTGCACAGAGTGCTATAAAAGATGTTGAGTTGTTATATCATGTAACGGTTTCATAAAGCAATATATATATATATAAAGTTGGTAATAAAATGATCTAGAAAATATCTTACCGGACACTTCAGGAGCCAACGGTGGTTGAGCTAAACCAGCAGAAATTGGACCAGAACTGATCTTTGTAGGGGAAATATTTGGCAAGTCCACACCAGGAGGCACTAGTGCACTCCTCTTCACCAAAGGTTTTGACAGGCGTGAACTGATAGGAGGGTGACTGGCAGTTACTAATGGACCATGAAGAGGAGGTAGGGATGGTGCTAGAAGTGTTGGTGCACTGCGTGGTATAAAATGTCTTTCGTATGGTCTATGAAGCAATGGAGGATTGGAAGGTGAAGGAAGATCAAAAACAGCTGGTGCTTGGAGTAGATTACTGGAAAAATCAGCATCGGTGATGGAAATTGCACAACTCATAACAGCAACTTTCACAAAAAATGAACAGACATTTCCCAAAGGTCCTGTTTATGTTATGTGAAGAAAACGCTTAATCAAGCTAGTATAGAGCCATACATATATTTATATAACAACGATTAAAAAAATACAATTTCTACACTAGATTGCAAAAGAACTCCAAATTAATGGAGTGACTGGCTACAAAAGATTGAAAATCTAAGGTTGCATTTTTTTTTGCTGTTCCAGTGAGAAACGCTCGTTCACCAGCAGCAACAACCCCAAACAATTCATGTTTGGCTCTAAACGCATGTTAATTCATCGGTTTTCTTCCCCAAACAGCCGTTTCGGACCAGCCAGAAAATCTGGCTTCTGCAAATGCCCGTTTGCCTCCCAAACCCAGGTTTGAGACTTCAATGGAAAACAAAGCTTCCTTCTTTGCAAAATAATCTTATGCAGCTTAAAACTACAACTATTTTGTGAAAATAATATATCTCCTATAAAATTCTTTGATTATTAGAATTCTAGCTCTCTTCTCTCGCTCACTTTTTCTTCTCATTCTTTACCCAAAACACAGTGATAAACTGATAATTATATCATGTAAAACAAAAAGCAGGAAATTTACAGTCCCGAAACTACATTTGCAGCCAAAACAAAATAATTGCATGAAACGGTGGAAGGATTCCTTTCTTATATCTCTTGTGCGACGAGCAAAATAAAAATAAGGCTTAAAGGGGAAAAAAACTGAACTAAACCGAAGATATTGCTTTGTTCCTAGTTCTCGATTTTCCTAGACAACCAAATTGAAAACCATGAAATCGTTAAATTTCTACTCTGAAATAGCAAGTAAACGAGAATAATTACCACTGGGATTTGAAAGGGCAAGAAGTGACATCACCAACGCCGTTGATTTTAAACCAGAGACAACTCAGATCTGGCGAGATTCCAACAAACCAACGGTGAGATTACAGTTTCAGATGAGCATAACAGCTCCAAAGTGACACTACGAGAATAACTTATTTGCGATAGACAACAAGGGATGACTCAGCCGTGGAGACAACATCACAGGTATCACAACTCGTACGAAACGACTCAGAGTCGGAACAGCCATTACCGAGTTCCCCAGTCGAAGAACCTCAGCTTAAAGAAAGAAGGGGAAAAAGCTGTTAAGTTTCAATATGAGAAAATTAAAATGAAACGGAGAAGCAGATTGACAGTTGGTAAAAACTGTTGTCTTCTTTCACCCAGTCAGTGCCGACGCTTTCATTTGGATAACGTAACTAATTTTATTTTGGTTAAACTACCATTCTAGTCACTTAATTATGGGAGAGATTCTATTTGGATCATTGGTCTTTCAAAATTTTCAATTAAATCATTTAATTATTTAAATGATATCAATTTAATATCACTCGCTAAAATTACTAAGTAAGTTGGAGTAATTTTAAAACTAATATGTAAATACTATGGATTCGTATATTTTTTAATATTGGAAGTTAATTCTCTGCTACTACTTATATTATTCCAGGAAAGTCATCAAACATGTGATGTGCTCAAGGAAATGGACCAGACCACTCATCAATAACAGACAAGCTTCACCAAAACCAGAAGAATAAACTAACACTAAACTCTCTTTTAATTAAATAAAAAAATGAATAAGGTGAGAAGGAATGTATGTTCATGGTACAAGCTTAAGCTTAAGCAGTACAAACTCAAGCAATAGTACAATCTCTAACATGTATGATAAGCTCGAGCTCGAGCTCGAGCTTGAGTTCGAGATTCTACAATGGTAGGCTTGAATATCTATATAATCTAAAGATTTTCCATTGGTGTAAATGGTATATTCTTGGGTCTGGAAACCTGATATGCCACAAATATGGCCACACAAAGAGCTGCTATTGAGAATAAAAGAGAGAATGCAGAGGTGACATCCCAAGACCCGCTTGGTTTCACTGACCCTGGTAGATTAGAACCACCTGAAGCAATATCCAACGATACCCAATCGCAGTTAATAGTGTAGTGTCCAGATCCGTGCCATGGATTCCCACCAACAGGATACCAGAGTGCAACTGACATCTTGCTTGATCCGCCTATTGTGAACTGAACATCCTGCAATGCAACAGAGAAGTTACTCATGTCCAGCTGATGCAACAAGGTAAACAGTTTTAACAGAAATGAACTACAGCATTATCGTTTATGTTTTCACATTAGAATTATAACATATTCCTTTTTTTTCGTTTGAAAAGTCGTTCTTCTGCTAAGGTAGCATTTTACCAAAAACACTCGAGTTTTAGAAGTGAGCTTACTGTTTTTTCTTAATAGAATAAAAGAAACTCATCTGAAAGCAGAAGTCCTTGTTGGGAATATGGGGGTCATGAGGTCATCGTATTTAAGGAGCTGAAGGTATAATGTGATTAAATGAGAGAGCTGAGCGGGTTTACATGTTTATTTGTTTTATCTCCCAAATAAAGCAAAAATTATTGTCTTAAAGTCACATGTAAAGATTAAGTGATTAACTAGAAGCAGTTGCACTAACATGATTTCAGTGCATTCTATTTAGATCTTAAACCTATAATTTGAAAGCCCACCTAGTAGTTCCGATACCAAAAATATCAAGGAGGTGGTTTATATTTTGTCATAATTCAAATGTTGCATACATCATAACATACAATGATTAAAAGAATTTGTCATAATTGAAAAACACAGAAGATAATTGTCAAACCTGTTGAAGACGGTCCATGGTTCTCAAAGGCCTAGAAAATTCGAAATAATAAGTTCCCTTCTGACCTCCTGTAGAGTAAGGGCTGTCTTCCTCCACAAAATCTGTTAAAAGTATGTACGCTTGCCATTAAGAAATCGAAAGATGGGAGTATTGGCACCGAGGGGTAGTTTAGCACTAATATTACAGTTGAAAAGTGTTTTTGAAAAGCACATAGCAACCAGCTTCTTGGTTTGGTTCCTTAAGCACTTATAGGAAGTCCTTTGGATGAAAAAAGCCCTTTGTTTAACACACACTAACTCTAGAAAACACTAAAGCATAAGGTTGATTAAGCATTAAAAATGAAAACTAAATAAATGATGCTAGCAAAACAAAAGTTGAGAGCGATATCAATCTCAAAATTAGGAACTACAAGAATTAAACCAAGTGCATTTGTTACCTGTTACAAAATATAAGACTTGGTTAGGTTTTCAAAGTAATTTTTGATTTTATTTTTTATTTTCATTTTCTGTTGTTTTGAAAATTGAAAAACAATTTTGTTAAATAGAAATTAAAAAAAAAAACTGTTTCCAGTAATGAAAATGTTAAAACAGGTTTGGTATCTATTTTCTCATAATACAATCATGAGCAGTAAATTAAAAGAATTTCTATATTTATAGGGATTCAAACCAGGGTTAGAAATTTGATAGTTAAAATTTGTTGGAAAAATAACATTTTTGTGTTTATAAGGATTTGAATATAAATCAATTCATCAATTAAATTAAAAAATAAAAATCCTTCTTTTAAACCTTTTTCAATTTTGCAAAGCATTTTAGTGAAAACAAAGAAAATAATTGTTTTTTTTTTTACATATTTTCATTTTCCAAAAATCATTTCTAAAATTTTCAATCGAGCACATTTGCTTTAATGTTTTTCATTTCTAAAGAAAATGCTTGTTTACAGAAACCAAATGGGGCTTCATGCTTTTTATCAACTTGATGCACAGAAAATGCCTAGATAAGCTCCAAAAACATGTAAGAGAGGTGATTACAACTTGGTTGATTTGAGGACATTGAAGCATGCATGCATATGGACCATGATGGTAGAAGAAATTCACACCCGCCTATATAACCATTCTGTTTGTACTGGATATGCAAATTTTATACTCCCTCCCTCCCATAAATATTGTCTCTTATCGACTTATTTGGGGGTCAAACTTTTTCAACTTTGACTCTTGATATTTAAAATTTATTAGATAAAAATATTAAAAAAATATATTCTAAAAACTTCTAATCGAGTATATTTTAGATATATAATTTATAAAATTTAAATATTTAAAATATTTAATATAATTATAGTCAAAGTTTAAAAAATTTGACTTTCAAAAAGTCAATAAGGGGCATTATTTTTGGGACGGAGGGAGTAATAAATATCAACCAGAGTCTCAGAACTGATTGATGAACTTATGGTATTAAAGATACAAAATCTAGATATCCAACTCGAATGGTGTATAAACAATCATGACAGTTTAATTACCTGAATGAACTGTGAAGCTACTGTGCCACCATGCCCCTTTCCAGTCATTTTGTGCACTGGAATCATTTCCTAACAGTGAAGAAGGATAAACCTTAGTATTATTTAAACATTGAGGAAATAAATATTCTATTACAACCAATGCTCTTTTAAAGGGGACAACGGGGCAAAGAAAGGACAGAGTCAGAGCAGGAAGTCATCATTGGAAGATATTAAATAAAGCCACAAGAGAAATATAAGTAAAAAAATGGTATTTTTGTCTAGTACATATCTCAAATCCAATCAATAACTAAAAGATGCCAATACGAATTCACTAGCTTTGATGTAAATCATACCCCTAGATCAAGAGAAATAGAAAACCAATTAAGAGTTGGCTAGGAAGCAAGGAACTCTGGACTTAGACTCATGAAATAACATTAGTTTGTGTAAAGGATTTACAAATTTCAAAGTGAGACAAACCGTCTTCTTAGAGATAGAGTGAGATTGATAAAGAGTTTAAAAAATAGAAAGTTACCTAAAACAATATAATTTTGCTGAATCATTTACTGAGAAGGAAAACACTATTTTATGTATATAGACTGGAAAGGAGGATGACCTTATAAGAGAAAGCTAGCACTCAGGATCATGACATTCACATATAAACCAGAGAAGAAATTCATGCGGTCATCTGTGAAGGTAAGTTATGAAATGAAATATAAGTTATCAAATGAAATATAATCAAACAGAGCAAAGGAATTTTAGGTCTTCTAAATAAATAATCCTAAAAATGAGAATTGAGAATCTTATGTCAAAAATGTGCCAGAGAGGAGGAAACAATATCTAACAAAATAAGATCAAAAGGGGCATATAATTTTCCTATGAAGATAATAGTAGGAAATTGAGAGAAACCTAAAACAATAATGAAAAAACTGGATCATCCTAACAGAATAATTTTTTCCTTCTCAAAATAATATAAGATAGCAGAAACAAGCTACAACCGGACTGAGTAATTTGATCATGGTTGAAGGCACTTAAATGAGAAGTTGAAGGCAACAAGAATCACAGATCATAACACAACAAGATAGATACGCAACATAGTCAATCAGATTAAAAATAATTGCTGGTGGTGGCTACCTCAATGATTTAGTGACATTAAAGTTATTAATGCATCAAGATCTTCAAAAAGTTCCTTCTAGTGAGTGCAATATCCATTAAGCAAGCTATCTAGTGTCTCATATAAGATAAAAGTTTGACTTTTGGGAGTTGTTCCCATCCTATGACACCTTGATGACCCTTGTAGTCACTTTCTTTAGTGCCTAACCCCACTTTGTTTCACTGTGCTCAAAGGAAGTCCCATCGTTTTCATCTCAAAAAATCAAGTATCATACTTAAAAACAGGCCAATAAGACTAGAGGATCTTAGAATTTACCGGAAGGACCCATGCCATCAAGGTATCTACAGTGCGGGTTCCAAGCATACACATCAACCAAATGACCAAACCTGTCGGCAAATAAAAGTATTATCATAAAATAATAAGAAACATTTTTCCAGAGGAGTACATTGTTTCACTTCACTATTGTGACAGCTAAGGATACATTGTACTACTTCAAACTATGTTGTACTACATTACCTATCACCTCCATTTCCCTCTCTATTATCTATCGGATTGCCACCATAAAGCCTTCCGGGTATAGCATTTCCAATAGAAAAGTGCATAATGTCAACTTCATGTCCTCTGCAAGTCTTGTTAGTGCAAGAGCCCCTTTGTTCGTTACAGCCACCCATCTTGAACCACAGTAAACTTTCTTTTCTCAACTTTCTTCCTTGCAACTAAGGGAAGCTAACAAAGAGTATCAAAGAAAGGTAAACATAGCGCATGATAGAATAACATACATTATGATAAGTAGCATGGTTGCCAATCTGAAACATGAGAGCTACAGATGGACATTTGGAGTTGTCCCTGCATTAAGGAGTAGAAACCCGGTTAGCCATAAGTCGTTAACACAGACAATTCAGAGTGTGGCAACCGATTCAGTTGAAAATTCTCTCTATTCAATTCAGACAACTAAAAGAATGAAAAGTAAAATCCATACCAATTACCACACGAAAGGAATTAAATCTTAATGGCTAGCCCATCAAAAAAGGAATTAAATCTAGTTCTAACAAAAAAAAAAAAGCTTACCCTTTGGAGTATGCATAATCCCCATCAACTTCCAACAAGAAGAAGATATCATTTCCATCGTGTAAGGCCTAATATAATTCCAGAAAAAAAAAAACGTTTGACATCAAAACTCAAGGCCAAGTGTTCTTCCTTTTTGAAATCCAAGCAATAGGCGATATCATTACCTTCACCGTCATTTTCCCATCTTTGTACTCTTGATCCTCGTCTGGGTCAAGAGCAGGGAGGAGAGAGAACTCAAACCCATCTATGTCTTTCCAATCATCGGCGTGACCATCGAGGGTGATGACTCCAGGTCTGAAATCCGCCTGGACTTGGATCTCCGAGTTTGACTCGCAACTCCACTCACCGGATTCCTCATGCGAGATGACTCTTCCGGTTAGCCCGGATCCCAAGACCAATAACGTTAGCAGGACGACTGGCACCATTGTCGTCGACGTCGACCACGAAATTTCGTTATTGGGGCGATTTTCTTCGTTTGTGTCGCTTGTTTTACAAATTTAAATCAGTCCACGTCCTATAGCCGACTTTGAATTAGATTCACACTTGATAATTTAATCTTGCAATTTCCTTGTATCTTCATTTGTTTGAATAGTCGTAATACTTTCTACAGTGATACAGAATATATCCTCGTTTGGATATTTATCGTTGAAAATACATTTTTAAATGTATTAAACTCTCTTTTTCTATTTTATTTCATATTATAAAAATAAATCAAATATGTCAATTTCAGATAAATAAATAAAAAGGTCGATCAAATTATATATCTGATTCTAAAATTATTGCAGTAAAAATTATTGATTATATGTGATAAATGTTATTATAGATCGGAAAATAAAAATAAATAATTATAAATCCCGCCTGGGCTGAATTTTTCATATATTATACTTGAAAAATAAGATCTATTATACTTTTTTTTTCTAGTCATTACACTTTAAACAATTAAAGGTAAAATTAATTTGTCTTTATATTAAGGATGTTTATTAAATGAGTTGATCGTAAGTTAGACAATATTCGATTTATATTCGTCAAAAAATTTTATTATTCAATTTAATTCGTTACTCGTTAAGCTCGTTAAAATTGTGTTCGACCTGTGTTCGTTAAAACATTTTGTTGCTCAATTTGTCTCGTTATTCGTTAAGCTCGTCAAGCTCGTTATAAAATTTACCTTATTTTTTTAATTAAATTTTTTTAATAATACGATAGATGCTTAATATTAACATAAATCAATAAATTTAACTAAAAACATTAAAAATATATATATATAACACTTTTAAAGTCTAAATTTTAAACTAACAATCTACAAATACACCAAATTAGTATGTTAAATTTAAAATAATCTATAAATTAATAATTATCATTTAAATTTACTTTTATAATGAAATAATTTTAAATAATTACTAAATCCACTTTAAAAAATTAATGAGTTTCTCGCGAACTTATCAAAATAAGTTAAACTTTACTCAATTTAACTTGTTAAAATCTCAAATTGAATTTGAAATTAAACCGAATAAATCAATTGAATATTTATTAAATTTTAACTGAACAAAATAATTAACTTACAAGTTACTCAATTCATTAAACATCTTTAATTTATACCGATTGTTCATAATTTTTCTTTTAGGGACGACTGACGAGACTAATATTATTAGAACGGGATATGACCTCTCATTCCCTTTCTTTATTTATATAATAAATTTAATAATTATATGGTATTTATAAATTCTTTATGCTTCCAAAGAAATTCTTAATTTAATTATTGATTAACTTGATTTGAATAAATTAATTAAAAAAAACTTTGATAATATAATATTATATAATATTTTTTAAGCCTACTCGTTATGATTGAAGTGTTAGAGACCCAACTAAAATTTTAACCCTAGACCCATTGGGATTTCAATACACAATTAAATTTTAACCAAAATAAAATTAAATTATATTCGCACAGGCTTTATTTTTTTTTTTTATAAATGCTATTGAAATTTTATTAAATCCATAAAAAATTATAATTATAATGTAATCAAAAAGTAAAATAATTGGATTAAAAAATCCAAAAATTCTTACAACCCCAAAACAAAGAAAAATAAAATTCCTATGAAAATAAGGATACCGATAAAATTCAGCACCTTTCTGAATCTTCTTGTCTCTATCCAAACGAGACGCATAGTGAAAGAAGAAGGAGTTGTAGGCGATTCAAACTGTCATGCAAAAAGTACCTCTACCCAGTACTGATTTTATCGGCAAATAACCATCAACCGAGTGGGATAAGTCCCGGAAAAACAATAAATCAAAAAACTAGCTTTGATTGAATCTTTGTACGAACAACAACCAATCGCTAGGGTATGTTGCAACATGCCATAAAGACAGACGAATCAAACCCCAAAACAAAAATAAAAACATGTCACAAGGACAGAAAAAAACGTGTCACAAAGACAGAAAAAAAGAGATCATTCTTAAAATAAACAAGAAAAAGAAATAGATCAGGTGGTCGACAACCAGCACTAAAATTGATCGTCGACCACCGATTAAAATGAACGATTAAAACAAAAAACTAAAAAATATGAAATTAAAAAAAAAACGACAACCAGAAGTTTAAAAGAGAATTAGGTTTTCAGAGAAATACAAAATATTTTTTTCGTAACAATAATATTTATAAAAACAATCTAACTTGTGACATATTTATTAAAAGAATATTGAAGATGATATTTAAATAAATTCCCAATACAAAGAGGTTAGAGAGGAAATTATTAGGTATGAGAAAACAGAAGTTTCAAATGAAGAGGGTTAAAATGAAGATTCTACAAAAATCAGGGTGCTAAATGTATTTTTTATTTAATGAAAACCTCCAAAGATATCCCCAAAACAAAAGTAAAAGCCGCAGCCACACAGCCATAACCACAGCCCTAGAAGATTTTCATATTCGTCGTAGAAGTTATTAGCAGCTCAGAAGTTTCTTTTTCCCGGTAAATTTTTGCTTCCTCTTTTATTTTTTGCTTTTTCATTCGTTGAACTCATTATACTTGTATGATTTTCCGATATTGATTATTGCTACTTCGAATGGATTTTCTGTATTGAAATTTTGTAAATAGATTTAGGGGAGGCCAATTCGAAACTTTGAAATACTGATGGAAATCGTTAGCTTATTCGAGTTATACATGTTCCCTGCATATAATTTTATTTTCTCAAATTTTTGATTCCAGACGTTAGATAGTGATGAATGTAATTGTTTGGGCAGGGGATTGTTTATGGTTAGCTTGTTTTAATGTCAATGGCAAACAGACCAGACCCAGATATCGATGATGATTTCAGTGAACTTTACAAGGAATACACTGGTCCGTTAGGGTCCGCAGCTTCCAAGGTACAAGATAAGGTGAATGACAATAAACGGCCTCGTGCTGGTTCAAATGAGGAAGAGGAACAGCCTGACCCCAATGCGGTGCCCACCGATTTCACCAGCCGGGAAGCTAAGGTTTGGGAGGCTAAATCCAAGGCTACTGAAAGGAATTGGAAGAAGAGGAAAGAAGAAGAATTGATTTGCAAAATCTGTGGAGAATCTGGCCACTTCACTCAGGTATTAACTATCAATGGGTTTGTATTTTTATTTTAGTAATTTATTGTTTCGATAATGGATATCATGAATAACCTGTGTATAATGCGGTAAGCATATACCTGCTTATATTTGTGAATCCTTCCCCCCACCTCACACTTCTTTGTAAAAAGAATTCTTCATGCTTTCACAATTTCTTATTGAAGTGTGGCAGATATCCCTGTTTAAGTGAGGTAGAATATTGTTTTGCTTTTATTGACGCATTTTTCCTAGAGAAGGAAGATTTTCCCTTGTTTCCTTAAATGTTATGCTGTTTCATACATTTGTAGGGTTGTCCCTCCACTCTTGGTGCAAATCGCAAGTCTCAAGATTTCTTTGAAAGGGTACCTGCTAGAGACCCACATGTAAGAGCTCTTTTCACAGAGAAAGTTATTCGGAGGATCGAGAAAGACATTGGCTGCAAAATCAAAGTGGACGAGAAATTTCTAATTGTAAGTGGTAAGGATAGGTTAATATTGAAAAAGGGTGTGGATGCCGTACACAAAGTAAAGGATGAAAGTGATCAAAAGGGTTCTAGTTCTCGCATGAGTAGATCAAGGTCCCCTGAGCAAAGTCCTGTTGGTGCACGGCTGCGACGCCCTGAATCACAAAGGGCTCATTCAGGGCCGCATAATTCACCACACTTCCAGCAACGATTTGGTAGGCAAGATAAGGCTGTGGAAGAGCATGTCCGTGAGGGTCTACGGAAAATTTCTAGAGATTCTCCACAAGGTAGGGACAGCATAGGATATGTTTTCGGCATCAATTTAAAGCTGGTAATCCCAGGCTCATAGCTTGTTTTCTGTCTTGGTTATCCTATCTGTTCTCATAATATTTTTGTTTGTAAATGTTAATAATACTGTTTACTATCATTTGTTTGCAGCAAGAGGTAAGTTCTTATGTTCAAGCATTATGTATACGATTCTGAAGTAATGTCAAGATTTGGTCCAAATTGAATGGATTGTCTCCAAAACGAACTTATTTACTGAAAGCATTTGTGGATTTTAATGGGTGGGTTTAACTTTGTGAATATATGATTGTATGTCTAGTTAAAAGCTGATCTTTGCGCATTTGAATCAAGTGCTTACCATACTCTTTATTTCATGAAGCTTATGGTAATGATGGAGCTAGAGGTCGTTCGAGCCACTCTAAATCCCCAGGCAGTTTGCCTTATTCTGGCAACTCATTTAATAACTATGATGGCCATAATCGAAACATGAGAGCTTATAGAACTGATGGATGGGATACCGAGAGACGGGGATCTGATTTGCAGTCTAGCAATCAGTTTGAATACCATGCCTTCCCTCAAACGTTAGATGAGTTGGAGTTGGAATACAAGAGAGAGGCAATGGAACTTGGGAGAATTCGTGATAAGGAAGAAGATGAAGAGAATTATAAGCATCGAGAGGTAAGATATTTATCTTGTTTGACTGTCAAGAGTGCTTTCTGTGCTAAATGGTTTCTTTGATAAGCCTCAATCATTCCGGGATATGGTAAGTATTTTGAAACTCTAGTCAGAATGGGATTGTAATATTCTGAACATTAATTAACTGCAATGAGCACCATGAATCATAATCTAAAGCTGGAAAATATGAATATTTATTCTTGCTTTGTTTCTTAGTAGAACATATTTTTGGAGTGCCTCAGAGATTTTTTCCCCTTCATTGTCTGTCTATCTCCTTGTTCATCCTTGTAGGACTAATCTTATTCCTTAGGGATTAAATTATGTGTTTATGGAAAGCCATACATCATTTAGATTGTATATGGGGCTTCTGATGGCGTGGGTTGAATGTTAGAGATGACCATGTGGGGTATCTATCAATGTCAATGAGCTGTCACATGGAACTATCTAACCTTTTTTACACCGGGGAACAAGAAGAAAGAACTATGGTGTGGTCTTCATCATTGAATGATACGGACAGAGCCATTCCACCGTGTGTTGTAGCAATATGGAAATTCTGATTCTGACTTTTGGTTTTACAAATTTTAGACGATCAAGGAGATGAGAGAGAACTATATCAAGAAATCAGCTATATTGAGGGACACACATACAAAGCAGTGGGAAGAGTTCCTTCAATTGGATGTCCAGAGGCGTCAGCAACAGGCACGGCAACAAATGCCTGCTTCAGGCTTTGGTGGTTATAAACAGCAGGCATATTCTGAATATGATGGCTCATCAGTCCATCCTCATTACTCTGGGGCTAGTTTACCCATGGATTCTAGGGGCAGGTGCCCAAATCCTATGGAAAATTATTCCTCTAGGCTTCATGACTCTTATGGTGAGTTTCCGCGACACAGGCATGAAGATTTTGGGAAAGCATACAATCGATACTAAATCAATGCAACGGGCTTGATCAGGTGAGTTATTGCATGCTTTAATAAACATGGGAGTTGATTGATTCTGTTAATATCATGCCTTTATCAATCCCTTGGTTCATAATTTTATATGGCAACCGGCAAGTTTCTTGCTGGATAAGATATTTGTGTGGATGGAAACTGGTATCCGATTGTTTTCGTGGTTATTTCTGATTCTATTTCCTCTTTGGATTAAGTTCAAGCTTTGCTCCAAAATTTTACAGGGTCCAACAGATCTTGTTCGGTTAGAGAATAGAGAGTGTGAGCTCCAGTCTAGGTAAGTATGTTGGTTTTGTAACTGTGTTGAGAAGTGAACACCTACTCTTTGAATGTCTCATTGCAGGCAGTTCAAATTTAGATTTTATAACAAGAACTTCTTAAGAATGTCGGTTGGGGTTTTCAGTTTTTAGCTTGAATAGTTATTATCGGAAATAAACCTTGTCTGGAATGATTGCTTATTTTTCTATAATAAGTATAATAGATCGTAAAATAAAAATAAAATAGATCATGAAATATTATTTTCAACAACATTTAACCGTTAAGACGCTTTAAAAATAAAAAATTCAATTCAAGTTTTTGAACACAATTTTTTTTCTAACTTTAAAACTTAAAATTTATAACTCATTGCGACATCTCGACATAAAATTCCTCGCTTCTTTTTCAATTAGTACAGTATCAACACTTTTTATTCGTTTTTTCCCATTGTAAAGAATTTTTTACCATTTAAAAAATACATGGACCAAAACTGTATTCCGCACCATAGTTCAGGAACATGTTAATACTTTTACCAAAAGCAAATAATTGTTCTTCGTCTATGAAATGAAACTTCAGCTATGCCAATGCCAGATGCATAAGTAAAACCCACTTCTGTCCTGTCTCGTTCAGAACATTAAAACTTCTGTTGATGCTGCATATAAAAGGGTTTTTCGCCTCACTCCTCAATGTTGTCTGTTCGATACTCCAATTTTCAAACTGTGCACTGAGAAGCAAATCCTTATCAGCTCCTCCTACTTGTCTGTATCAGTAGCATTAGTTGATCTTAGCCAGCGGGATAAACAGACAAGAAATGGAGTGTAAGCAAAATAGCAGGTGACTGTCCAGGTAACAAGTCCCTGCCCCAAGATCTCAATATTTGCTTGTGGGTAGTACCAGAGATGGAAAAAACTGGAAGAAAGTAGATTATCAGATGATGGTAAATTAAGTAGAGGGATTAAATCCAAAATCAGCATAATAAAGGGACTAAAAAAAGAACATCTTCTGATCTTACTGCATCAATGGAATTTCAGCCAAGGGGCAACAAATGCCAATGACAGACGCTAGGGCGAAACCCAGGCGAGTCCTATCTAGTGAGAACCATAAAACCTCTGCCGCTGCAAACAAAATGTAGGCCTCAATGTTGCCCGGGACTCCATTTTTATACATTTCAGAGCTCAGTTCGATGAACAATACCAATGCTCTGTATTCCCAAAACCAAGAATTCAATTTGTAGTTATTTAGAAACTAGAAAAGCATAGATCGACTCACATAAGCGACCCAGCAGCTTTTTCCAGACTTCCCTGGGGAACAATCTTAGAATTCTTTTCATCCAAGAAGAGTTGCAGCAACCCAACTGTACAATAAAACAATCCCAGCAAAGGAGGGACCTAACACATGATAAAAACAAAGAATTTGAACTCTGAAGAGTGAAATTAAGAAGCTTTAAAGAAAAGGGTAACTTAAAGAATCCAACTTTACAAATTTACCCATATGTTGGTGTGGAGAGGACCGATGTTTACTGCTCCATTTTGGTAGACCACAAGGTTTACCCTTGAATGAAGGCCATCGATGAGGGGACCCAAAATGAAACCGGAACCGAAAAGGGAGAGAGAGATGGAAGGCCAAGAGGTTTTTAGACTTGGTTTGTTCTGCTTCCTTAGACTGCAACAATTTATGGACCGAAAAGGTTTGGAAATAGGGTTTGGAGAGGGTTTAGGAAGCAGAAGAGGGGAACTTGAAGAGATGAGGTTGGACATGTTTTTATTTTATTCCCTCAAGGAAGAAACATGCTAAGAACTTTTGCTATTACTGGATTTTCATTTTTTAGATGGAGCTGCCGGGTGGAGAGCTGGAGACTGGAGTTGTATGGATCCAATTTAGATAAGCCTGAACCACATACCTTGTTTTAAGTTTTAACAAGATGATAGGCATTTTATGTGTTAATTATCATTAGACCCCAATAAAATTCATTAGGCAGAGACTAACCATTGATTTCCTGATAACTCAAATTAATAAAATTTAAGATGAATATTTAATATTATAGTTTAACATCATAGTTTATGAATTTTAGTGAATGAAATATTTTTTTTAGAACTTAAAAGACTTAATATTTAAGATATAAAATTTAAAATTGTATTAAATTTAAATATTTTTAATATCGATACATAAAAATACACCAAAAAGACAGTAAAATTTTCTGTCCATGTTAATTTGGATTCACATCACATGTACATAAATTTATTATTAGATGAATTACGTAAATAATCATTAAAATTTTATTATTAAACTTATTTTGATCATTAAAGTTTTAAAACGTTTAATTTACTCATTAAAATTTGAGTATTAAATTTTTTGTCACTATTTAACCTCAAACAATCATAGATGATGATTGTTCGATCCCATATTTTATCAGTCTCTTCCTTTTGACTGCTTGAGTCAGAATTCAACATCCATTTTATTAGAAAATATTAAAAAAATTCACAAATTGACTAAAATCCTTCTGATTTTCTCTTGTCGATCTCCCTCTTCATCGTAGGATAAAATACATTTCTTAATATATTATTTTTCTCATGTCGATGATAATTTTCATTGTTCAAATCTTAAAAAAAATTCATCGATGATAAATATCATTAAAAAGTGAATCAAGAAGTAATAAAAATATAATATTTAAATTTTTGTAGGTATATTAAATATTTTAAAATTTTAATGATCAAAATATACTTGATAATTTATGTAATTTACCTTTTATTGTACATAGCGTCTAAGTTTTTATCCAATGCATATGGCATTGTTTTATGCTGTCTTTGCACTACAATGGCGAACGGGTCAATAACTTATACACAAACGGGCTTTTTTGCAGCCCAAAATCCAGATTGGCCGAGATAACTGAACATATTGCTACCCTTTTAGATTTAAATGAGTTTTTTCTTCTTCTCAACGTTTAATAAACTTTTATTTTTTTAATATTCGATAATAATTTTATCCATATAAATATTAATGATTATATAAAAAATAAAATATTTAACTTCAAAGGCGTAATATTAAAAAATATCTTTAACGTTAGACTGATAATTATTTAGATCTTTATTCGATCTTTATTTTTTTAAAGTAATTTAGACTTTAACGTTTTATTTTCAGTCAAAATGATCTTTTCACGAATAAAAAAATTAGTTAATTGACAATAAATAACTTAAAATAAATTGATAAAGTACATGTTAAATATATATATTTATACAAATTTATAAAATTATTTTAAATTTTTAAAAATTTAATTTTTGATTGACGTGTTTAAAGTCAATACATTTATCTACATATAAATTTATAACGTTATTTTAGGTTATTTATTGTTAATAAACAAATAATTTATATTTATAAAAAATTAATTTAATTTAAAATAAAATATTAAATTAAAATAATTATTTAATCAAATGTCAGGAATATTTTTTAATACTTTACCTTAAAATTTCTCCCTTAATTAGAAATTCAATTCAAACGAGAGAAAATTAGTTTTTTTCCTTGTGATTCAATTTTTTTATCATGATTCAAAACGTTGTTATGGTCAAATAACGATCTCGTTAGGAATGTAAATAAACATCAAATAAACCCTTTTAAGAATAAATAAACGAACATAGAGATAATATTAAAGATTTAAACAACAAAAAAACAAATATTAACGTCTTTAAAAATAAATAAACAAATATAAATATAATTTTATTAAATTAAAGTAAGTTTATTTAGGCAGGATATCTGGTTTACTAAGATCATGTTATCATATAATGCTTGTCCCGAAAAGTAGACAAAGACACCCTCTTGACAAGTTTTCAAATTACCATCATAAAGCTTGGGCAGGCAATAAAAGCATAAAAATACTAAATTTTACCATCAGTTCTTCTCTATTATTTGATCACCATCTGTTTTACCAGATGGTTTTATGTCAAGAGTACAAAAGCAGACCCACTCAACACATTCTATAGATGAGATACACGTGGATTTTAATATATAGAATTAAGATTTAAAATTTAATAAAAATAGATACCGAAAATAAAAATCATTAAGACCTGTCGAACTCACGTTAATCAGCTTAAAGTACTTGATTAGACTCTACACCGGGGTCTGGATCATTGTCTTTCACCCGGTTAACATCCAAGGGTCTATCCACGTAGCCCCATTATCTTGTTTTCATTAGCTAACACAACGGGTGGAGGGCCTTAATCCCGGTAGATAGGCTTTGAAACATTGAAGTTACGACACCGTTTTGGGGTATTTCTTGACCCCATAAAGATCCATAGAAGGCTACCTCTTCCCTGCCCAAGATACAGTGACTTTTTATCATGTTTCTAATCATGTTTTATAAATTTTAAATTATATTTAATTTTAAATTTTAATTTTTGTTTTTTATATCTTAAACCCTAAATCATATCTCTGAAAAAATATCTTATCCCTAATTCTCTAAACCCTAACCATAACCCTTAACCTTAAACCCTATACCCTATGTCCTAAATTCTCTAATTTGAAGCAGAGTTACAAATGAAGACATAAAAAAATAAATGATTTTGCACCCTTCCCTCATCCAACTAATAGTATTGGAAGAAGAGTTTAACTGTTAATAAATTATTTGTCTAGATAAATTATAAAACCTAAATCGAAATGCCTTATATTTTAAAATTTTGAACAACAAAACCTAAAACCAATCTGACCAAATCATTTGTACTAATTAATTTGTTAATATTCTATTTGCGTAATTAAAAATTACACGATAAAGACTTTAAAAATGTATATAAAAATCGTAGAATATTCTGTTTCATAACACAGACATAATGAGGCTAACCTGCCTCGGAATTATACTATTATCCTATGAAAGCTTATATACATGCAAGTAGTTTTTAACGGTCCCTGTCATCAGACAGCAAGTCCAAGACCAAGATCCATTCCGTATACAAACATTCACAAAGATTTTATACTCCCAATGCCTGTATGATGTCTGTTCTGTCTTCATCTTCTTTGTTTTCTCATTGTTTGTCAGAATTTCAAAAGTGTTCCACACAGTCACACCAGGTAGAGCTAGATAATTTTCAACAGCTTAGTCCAATTGGCAGACACTTTGAATAATAAATAACAGACATATGTAGTTGTACTTAGGGTTCTCGGTTGTCAGCCGGAAAGATCCAGCGAAAATGTCAAACAGAAATCTTGGTTTCACAAAGGTTGGGGCGAGTGGGACGATGATGTTTTCGACCAGTTTCAGACTATTGGTTGCCGACTAGAGTTGTTAAGACAATAATGAGGCAAAAGAGCTGTTACTGTTAGATATATTATAGTGTTCCGAGCCCTTTAACAATTCATTTTGTTTTCTTTTTGGTTAGAACTCGACTTATGTGTCTTGATGCTCATTTACACGCCACGTGGCGAATGTGGAAGATTCTTGAACCTACCTCCTTGTTAACAATATGAAGTTCATGGGATTGAATGTCATAAATTTTATTATAGTTTTGTTTCCTTGTCGGGTCTAAATGTTTGAAGCTGGCCGGCCGTCTTGTTCGAGGGACAACCACCGCAATATATGAAGATGGGAATGGATTTTAATGGCATTCAAATAAGGATATTATTACATTTACTATACATAATATGTGTCGATTGTTTTTACGTAATATTAGCATATTCGTTGTCTAGATAAATCTTAGTACGAACCATCTAATAACATTAGCATTATTTGTTGTTTTAAATGAATCTTAGAACGAACCATCCAGCTTCGGTGGTTAAGGGAACGATTATCGTTCATAGAGTTCACGAGTTCGAGTATCTATATTATCAACAGAGTGTTTAAGCGATCAACGTCTAATGATTGAGAGTATATTCTATAACGGATACTACTATAACACTATAGTTAATTAAAAATAATAATAATTTCATAATTTCTTATTCCTAATTTGTAAAAATAAAAAATTTGATCAAATCACACATTGTAGTAGACTAAACTAGATATAACTATGAAGATATTTTAAATATTATACATGAATTACTAGACATCTTAATTTTATGTACCCTATTAAATGTTTTTATATCTGAGAATCAACAAATTCAACTCCGTATTGTTCACAGAAATAAAGACCCTCTTTTACATTACTAATTATTTGATAATTTTTCTAGATAATAAATTTTATTTTTATTGGCTCAAAAACTCCTCCACAATAAAATCCATCTTTTTTCAATATTTTGATTTTGTAATACTTTTGGTTTTAACAATTAATTTTTCTTTTACGTACATATGGAAGTTCCCTAGTCAAAGAAACTAACTGATGAGCGTTCAAATTGTAATTACAAGGCATTCTAGTTGGATAAAATTTGATTTCAACCAGACAGTCAAATAAAGACGCTATTAATTACTTGGGAGTCTTACTATATTACTACATGTTTGAATTCAGGTACTAAAACATCTTGGTTGGCGTACGAAACACCCTCGAAAAATTATTAAGTAAACCATGTTCACCACGTTATTTATGATCTCAATTAATCAAGATCGTTGATCTTATTTTTTTTCAAGTGAACTATCACCTCTTTCTTACATGAATTTAGTAAGTGGGTAATTATTAAGTGATTATTTAAAGATCAATGATCTTAATTACTTAGACTATGAATGATTTGATAAAAAAATTCACCTAATAATCTCTCCTGGACCTGGGCACAATTGAGTTAGTTACATCTCATACAAGGTCAAACACTCCAGCGAGGCAGATGCTTATTTTCTTTAAAGTATAATATTTTAATTATTTTATTAATTATTTAAAACCCACACGCTTTTGAAAAGGTAATCACAATTCACAATTAGAGATCAACAAATTATCATTACCTAATTCCAACTTCCACGAACCAACAATTTGTGAAACTGATTCCCAGTTCTATATGTTTTTGCGGCTCAACAGGAATATCTAACTCTTTGGATTTAACAAATTAAAATGTCTTTAAATATTATATTTAAATATATTATCTTTTGATTTAAAAATAGAACAAAGTCCGAATAATTTAAATATTATATTAAAAATATCCTATAAAATTTTTAACTCGAATATTCGATTAAAATCACTACAATGTTTTCAAATACCACTTTATTGCGATATAGCCAACATGAAATAAAACAGAAAGAAGTCTTTAAACGTTCAGGCTTCGTATATCATCTTGTCTATCTTAAATTAAAATTTTAAACTCTAAATTAATTACGTTATATAATAATTTTTCTATTTAGTATATAAGATAATATTTTTTCAAATTGATTACTATTATTTCGAATATTAACAGTTATAAAAAAAAAATTAGACGCATCACATTACGTCGTCCTAAATTCGCTATACTCTCTCGGTCTTTTATTATTATTATTGTTGTTATTGTTATTATTATGTCACTGTCTTTCTTACTTGTATAAATAGTATAGGCAGCTTCTTAGCTAGCCATGATAAAAGCTGAGAGATCAATAAATTCATTACCTTTCAGTTTCCCATTGATTTAGTCTCCAAAAAAGATGGTTGCAGTGTCGTCTCCGGCTTGTATGAGAGCCAAGAAAACCAAGGCAGTAGGGATTCCGGTGGTGGATCTTTCACTCGATAGGTCCGTCGTGTCGGAGCTAATCGTCAAAGCTTGTGAAGAGTACGGTATCTTTAAGGTCATCAACCATGGGATCCCTTGGGAGATTACATCGAGACTGGAAGACGAAGGGGTTCGATTTTTCGGCAAACCAGCCGACGTTAAGCAGCGGGCAGGTCCGGCCACTCCTTTCGGCTATGGTCTCAAAAACATTGGACTGAATGGCGATAAGGGTGAACTTGAGTATCTTCTTCTTCACTCCAATCCTTTCTCCATTGAAGAACGCTCCAAATCCATCTCCAACGAGCCTCAGAATTTCACGTATGATTATCATTTCGCCTTCATTTTTTTCTTTACTTAAAAAATATCATCATCACGTTATGGTTAAAAAAATGGGTTTTAGGGAGGTTCAAGAATTACACATAAAAATGGATATAGAATCCATAAATGAAACTATCAGAGCCGAGAAGGAAAGTTTTCTGGTTTTCTGCTTCTTTAGTGTAGGCATTGATTAAAGCTTAGCCCCATGCCCAATGGCTTGAGTGTTTTTTTTTCCCATTTTCTTTATGAATCAGTGTCCCCATTTGGTATTAACTTAGTAATGAGCTAGCTTTGAATTACAAAGTAATTGGCAGGTACACTAAAAGGAATATAATTTTTGCAGATTGTTTACCATTAAAGCTTTGTTTGGTATCCTAGAAAGGGATATCTTCCCTTAATGATTTGCTAATATACATAGGGTCGAAGTTAAGATTAAATAAGATTTAATTTAAAAAATATTTAAAATACTAGAAACTAAAATTACTATTGCACAAAGATAGAAGACATTGAAGCAAAAAGGGGTTCAATTATCTATAACTAGTTCCTAAGAGTCAGCCAGCAAAATCAAAACTTTGATGACCAAATTAAGAGAAAAAAAGATTCTTAGAAACATAAAGGTGAGGCTTCCATGGGGTCATCTATTTCAGAGGAGTAATCATACTTCAAAATATACTCTCATAAATCTTTTAATGTATTGGCATTTTCTCTTTTTTCTTTTTTTTTGTTTCTACAGTTGTGCCGCGAATGATTATATAGAAGCAGTGAAGGAGCTAGCGAGTGAGGTCCTTCATCTGGTGGCCGAGGGTCTATGGATACCGGATATGCATGTCTTCAGTAGGCAAATCAGAGACGTCCAAAGTGACTCAGTCCTGAGGTTCAATCATTATCCGGCGGTTAAGAATCAGAACCCATCTTCGAAAGTGGATGAAATCGGATTCGGAGAGCATTCGGACCCTCAGATCCTGACCGTATTACGATCCAATGATGTTGCTGGCCTACAAATCTGTATGAATGACGGGCTTTGGATCCCTGTTCCCCCCGACCCTACTCAATTCTACGTGATCATCGGGGATGCCTTGCGGGTCAGTTTTTAAAATTATAGTCTTCCGGCTAATCACCATAATAGTTTAATAATTCTATATACTAGTCATAAAAGAATTTTATAAATAAGAGTTAAAATTTATATGTTTTACGACCTTAAACTCTAACTCTAAACCCTAATATTTTATCATAAACTTTAAATTCTAACTAAACACTAAAATTTTAATCTCTAACTTGAATCTCTAAACCTATTAATAATAATCTGACTTGTTCTAAAATTTTAAAACCCTAGTTGGTGTTAAGATTAGAGAATTGGAAAAATTCATAACGAAGTTTCTTTTGTGTATTTGACAGGTTTTAACGAATGGGAGATTCGTGAGTGCGAGACATAGGGCATTGGCAAACTCGTCTCGGAATTCACGGATGTCGATGATGTACTTCGGAGCACCGCCTCTTACCGCAACCATATCCCCACTGCCACAGTTTGTGTCACCCGAAAATCCTAGGCTTTATAGGCCGTTTACTTGGGGTGAGTACAAGAAGGCTGCCTACTCCTCACGCTTGGGGGATTGCCGTCTTGACATGTTCAAGCTTCGTCCCCACGACGATAAATTGGAATTGTTAAACTTGAGATAATTTTCATGCCTTCGTGAGGAATTCAACTAAATAGGGTCACATTGCAATATCAAATTCATATTTATATTTATTCTCAAACTACGACTCTATTGTATGAAGATGTTAATTACTAGTATCATATAATGTATTATATAAGAAAATAAGTATTATTTAATGATGTATAAGCACCATATTTTCCCTGCAAACTAATCTATAGGGGTTAATCTTGGTATTTAATCAATCAATTTAGTACCACTTACAACCTATGCACAAATCATAATGAATATGTTGATAAGTAGAGAAATTTGATAATTTGTTTGGAGCCTTTGAACATTGTGTCTAGGTGTTTGAACTCGTGCCTAAATTCAAAACCTGAACGAGCATGGAATGATAGGAATTGGTTAAAAGAATGTTGACATTACGTGCCTAGCTTAGCGACGAATAATCTATAAAGGGTGCACTAGTGTACATGATTAAACAAGCATTCACGAAACAAATTAACAAAGTTATACCGTAATATGTATTACATATTTAACATTACTATCACGAAACAAGGTGACCACCAATTTCACCAGGGAAAGAATGGTCCTAACCCTTTTTTTGGCGGTTGTCCCCACAGATAATACAACAAGGGAAAACAAAAAAGTTCAAATATTCTTGTACTACAAGAAACAAATAGGAATGTTTTGCGAGAACATAAAACCAACACACTTAAAAACAGGGGTAGATATCCATATAACTCAAAAAGGACCTGATTAGTGAGACGGATAACCCAATTAAGCCATCTATGCCTGCAAATCGCGTACAAAATATCAGCATAGGACTTCGGAAAAACTAAAGAAGCCAAAGGGCTAGAATCAGACAACTTCAGTTTTGACTATAGTAGGAGGTTAGCTGTGTGAGCTTACCTTGTTTGCAATGTTGTTGGAGAGCCAGTCCAGTCCCTCGTACAGTCCTTCACCGGAAGTGGCACATGTGCTCTGGATGTACCTGCAAAATATTATAGAGTGTGATATACAATAACCACAAGTAGAGTGAGTCAGATACAAGACGCATGGAATTGCTCATCTTACCAGTGTCGCTGGCGGAGAGAATGCAGACCAAGCTTGTCGGTAATCTCAGCAGCATTCATAGCATTTGGAAGATCTTGCTTGTTTGCGAAAACTAGCAGCACAGCATCCCTCAACTCATCCTGCCAATGCACACAAAATAGTATGTCAAGTGTCGGCAGAACCACCCCTCCCATCCAATAACCTCACAACTGTGTTCATTGCAATCATTGGAACAGTAAAAAGAAATTTTACTGCTCATATACCTCATTCAACATCCTGTGCAACTCATCTCTAGCTTCAACCACACGATCACGATCATTACTATCAACCACAAAAATAAGTCCTTGTGTATTTTGGAAGTAATGCCTCCACAATGGTCGGATCTATGTAGAAAATCAAAGCAAATAAATAAGCCAACTGATCAAACCAGATAAACAAAAAAAACATATGCACTGCTTAATTAGTCTAATAGATCTAACAAGATCTACAATAATCAAAACAGAAGGCGCAATTTTGATTCAAAGCATCCAGCTTATACTAAGTGAAGAACCAACTCATGTCACCTCCTTTTAGAGAACTACAAGTATTCAGATTATCAAGATATAGTTGACAAAATTTATGAGATCAGGTAAGCACATTCTCACCCATAGCTATTATAATAAAAAGAATATAACCAAAGATGCCCTAGATGAGATCCTTTTGATTCAAGAAAACTAAAACACGGTACCTTGTCCTGGCCACCAACATCCCAAACAGTGAAACTGATGTTCTTGTATTCCACAGTCTCAACATTGAAACCTACAAAATAATAATAATAATATATAACAATTAGACATCTTCTTTTAAACAAATGGAGGCTCAATGTCAAACTACGAAAGGCAGAAACCGAGACTTACCTATGGTGGGAATTGTGGTGACAATCTCTCCCAACTTAAGCTTGTAAAGAATCGTGGTTTTACCAGCGGCATCAAGTCCAACCATCAGTATGCGCATCTCTTTCTTGGCGAAAAGCCGGCTGAATAGCTTCCCGAAGGACAGCCCCATGTTTAACGTCTGCAAATAGCCAAATCAACTTATCAGTTCCGATAATCATTAATTTATTTGAAAATTAAATTATCAAAATAATTGTTAGTGTACAAGATCAGAGCAGATCCAACGGTTATATTTGAAAACAAGCACATGATGGTTCGAGAAGCGATCGAAAACCAAACAGAACCTAAATTAATCCAGATCAACACATCAAAATGTATACACCTATGAATTTTGCATGAAATCAATTCGAAAAACAAGGATCGATGCAATTTAACGAACTTACAATGCTTCTAAGAATCAGAACAGATGCAACAACGCAAAAGATTGAAAACTCAATATATTTGAACAAATTGAAGTAAAAATCTCTCTTAAAAAATAACAAAAGGCAGATCGGGAAAATTATGTAAAAAACTGAGAATATTCTTTTGTTTTTGATGAAAGAGATAGACTTGCCTGAGAGAAACTCGGTCGATTATAACGCGAAGCCGATCAAACGAGAGGAGCGAAGATCTACACCTCTCCCTCGAAACCGAAGGAGCTGTCTTTCAGTGAATTAACGCGTATTTGGAGATTGGGCATTCTGTTCTGTTTATAAATAAATAAAAAAGAATCTTACTTTAACGGAACGCCGTCTACCCATTTTTTATTGTTTTAGCTTCGCTTAAGAGTTAAATAAACCCTTAAACTTTTGTAAAAAAGATAATTAAGTTTTTAAATTTTTTTGACCTAATAAAATTTTTAAATTTACTAAAAAATTAATTTAGCCTTTAAACTATTGTAAAAAGTCAATTAAGTTCTTAAACTTTTATTACATTCAATTAAACCCTTAAACTCAAGAAAAAAAAATTAATTTGACTTTTTGATCATTTATGATCGTTAATTTTATCGGATTCTTTTTAATTTTGACACTTGTTGCAACAAGATAATGCCACTTATCGTTTTTAAAAAATTTTAAGTTTTAAAAATATATAAAAAATCTAAAAACTTTATAAAAAAACTTAAAAATTTTAAATTATTTTAAAATATAAAAATATTTTTTAATTGTAAAGTAATGTTTAATATTTTTATTTTAAATTTTTTTAAAAAATATTTTAAAAATATTTTCTATAATTTTTATATAATTTTAAAAAATAATTTAAAATTTCTAGAAACAAAAAAATAGTGTTATTTTGTTGCAACACGTGTTAAATTTTTTTTAAAAAAAAAGTTAAAGTTAACGGTTAAAGTTGGTAAAAGGGTCAAATTGATTTTTTTCTTGAGTTTGAGAGTTTAATTGAGTGTTAAAAAAGTTTAAGGGTTGAAATAATTTTTCTTTTGAGTTTGAGGACTTATTTGAATATAAAAAAATTAAGGACTTAATTAATTTTTTTACAAAAATTTAAGAGCTTATTAAACCCTTAAGCCTTTTAGCTTTGTATCTTTTGACACCGTTATCACGGCGCTTTATATGCACGCGTTATACATCGCTGTCCTTTGGTAAATAAAAGATCGATAGTCGGTTCCCCTGTCGAGATTTTTCTTCAAGAAACTTGAATAATATTTTTCTAAAAAGGTATTTTAAACCCGTCTTAATTTGAAATTGTGTAATATTGGTCCTTAACTCATAATGAATAAAGAAAACTAATTTAGTGTCTATTAAAATCAAGATTTGGCCTAACTATGATTAATGGTGTAACAATTTGGCCTAACTCAATTCCATTTTATTAGCTGAATTCTGATCAGGAAGTATTATAGAACAGTAGCTGTATAAGTAATACGTTTCTATGTCTACAACATGCAACAGCAGGCAGTATGCTCTGCTATTCAGTGGCATCCATATCATAACTTAGGTCAATGTAGTGGCTGACATATCAGCACGGTCATCCTCTCAGCTTTCTCTCCGCGCTCACCTGAAAAATTTTGTCTATAATTACTAAGGCTGGCTTAAAGAGGCACCATCCTCGATATGGTATTTGCAAAAGCCAAGAAATTATGCAAGTTCATCTTGAATGGTGATCAGAATGTTACCTGTGCGAACTCTTATAACATCTGCTACGGGTATCACTATAGAAGCAGCAAACATCATCAGGAGTTAGTTCGGCATTTAAATATCAGTATTAATCAACAATTTCACTCATTCATATGTGGCTAATGTCTAGGACACAAGAAGAAAATGAAGAATAAACAGGGAGAATTCAATATGCAGCTGGCATTTAGGCTTAGACATGCAGCATTCTATCAATATTCTAACTTTGCCAAAAGCCAGCACAAACATGGAGAATTTGATCCTTTGTTCCCCAACACACCATACGACAAAATGGTTGTCAAGAAAGAACAAAACTAGGCTAAAGTTTCTCATCAAAAAGGTTTTGAACATAACCTGATAGTTCAAAGCCATAAATTTCAGCGTAAAAAAATAAACGTGAGTATTAGATGCCGATAGTACAGAATTTGAGCTCTTACAGAAAATCTTGCCATCACCAATCTCACCGGTCCTTGCTTCCTCAATTATCTTGTCTATAACGAATTCCACCTTTGGCAGGGTGTGAAATGAATATTAATATACAACTGACTTAATCGTGTATAAGAGAAATGACCCTGGAATATGTATGTGTACCTGATCCTTGCTCACCACAACCTCCATCTTGACTTTAGCAACAAACTTGTCTTCGGAAAATTCAGAGCCTAGTGAACATTAAACATGAAGTCAAAAAGGGGGAAATCAGCAAACCATAGTCTGCCTAAGAAAGAGGGGAGAAATGGACGAAGGTACATCAACTAAACATCTGTTGAATTCCTCAAATATCAAAAGGTATAACTTTCAGCCCCTTGTTAATTGTTATAGCTTACCACCGTGTCTCTCTGTTGAACCTCCTTGAGCACCAAAGCCTCGAACATCAGAGACTGTAACTCCACGAATCCCCATTTGAAGAAGAGCCTTTTTTTCAGAAAACAAACTAAAAATTAGACCAACACTATCGGATTTGCCCATCTCCTTAGTAAAACGGAGGACTTGAGGAGAAGCTAAAGTATGACTTTAAGTTTACAATAAGAACTATTGTTCATGAAAAGAAGCTTCATTTCGATATCAACCAGGAGGCATTTAGACACTTATTAAGCTTAATCAGCTCATCTTTTGAAACAGTGACAGTGCACACCATAACTTGACCGGACTATTCCGCAAACTCTTTGCGTCAACATTAAAAACTAAAAAGTACCAGAAAAAGGCCTCAGTACCATTACAAGGCTTATGATTTGAGATTGAACTTGAACACGATTTAAGAAATTAATGCTCAAAATCACAACTAAATGCTAAAAACCAGACCATAGGTTCAAATTTGAAGTAACATTTTAGTACTATCAACTCAAAGACAGCAACAAAAGATCAAATGCCGAAAACCAATGGGAATGCATACATCACTAGTGAAGTTACAGTAACTCTTACCGAAGAAACCTGCTGAACTCGCCATGGTCTATTCCGTTCAAAGATCCAGCATAAGAAAAAGAAACCCAAATTTAAATCAGATAAACTATAAACCAACAGATTAACCATGACTTATGCTCTCTAAAACTATTAAGAAAGAAAATAGTGAACACCTTAGAATCGCCTCAACTTTATAAAATTCTGCGTCGGGGGTATAATTGACTGGCAATGGAAACATAGAAAAGAAAACACAGTAAAATTTCGAGGAACCATTTCTATGAAAGCTGATAAATCTATGTAGCTATTTTGTAAGCCAAATATCCATACCAGGAGTGTTTTGGGCTCTGATTAGAGGAAGAACTGAAGCATTCCTTGAGCATTTCAGTGCGGGTTTAGGGTTGGATGATAAAGCAGAATCTCTAAACCTGGGAACAAAAGTAGTAGCAATGGAAGGATAGTCATGGGCTTTTTTACTATGGGAAGGAGAATGAAGAGAAGAACGCAGGTTTGGTGTTGCTACAGCAGCCATGTTTGGTGGTTGGAGAAGATGAAAATGCGAGCTGGGGACACTGTGGAGTGTAAAGCGGAACCCAGATTCTCGCAGTTAACGCTTTTTTTGTACTAGGTCGTGCTCGAAATCGGAACCTTCGAAGTTGGGGCTTGATTTTACGTAGCTGGGCTGCCTGCATGTATTTTATGAAAATGAAGCCCAGAAAAGGGAAATTAGACTGTGAATGAGACATTAGTAATGATAAATCATTTGAGTTTGATCTGAAAAAATAAATTTAATCCAATAATATTAATTTAAATTAATTTTAAACCGTTTAAATTGTTGATTGAGCTAAATTTATAATACTTAATCACTCGTCGACCAAATTAATTGATGAATTAATTATTTTTGAACGAAATTAATTGTTAAATATTTTTTTTAAAAATTAATCATTCATTAATTGAACAAAATATCATTTAGCTGAATTAATTCGTTTTGATCGATTAATTATATTTAACCGATCATTTAAACACCTTTAATGATCAAATTAATTATTGAAATAAATTAATAAATATCTTAAGAGATAAAAATAATATAAAATTAAATATAATATGTTTCAAAAATAAAGATAGAAAGTAAAAATATAAACTAATTAATTTGATGTTAAAATTCATTTAGGAATTGTAAAATTTAAATAATTTAAATATTTAATTATTAGGGAGACAGACATTTCTCTTAATTTATTTTTTTCCTTCAGAATATTATAATTCAAACTTTTATTTTTGTTTTAAATAGTACTCATCTCTCTGGGATTTGAAGGATGAATTGGTCATTTTCTGACAAAGCAACGGCTGCAATTCAGCTAAGTGACGCGTCTACGTAAAAACTGAAAAACCTGTCACGTGTCCGCCAAGCCAACCTGCTTCCGTCTACGTTGCGTATGCAAGTATTTGTATTCCCAAGTCATTTAATTTCGATTTTAAAACCTTATACATTTGATTTCATTGCATTCCAGCCCACAGAATCTAAGGTATTAGTATATAATTTAATTCAAATCATTTAATTTTTTATAAAAAATCACAAGGCTGTAGTTCTCGCACGTGTCAACCAACAACAACTTTTAATCCCGTTGCTACTTGTATGTTCATCCCCATTTCCTACTTCAATTTGAGCCCAAGCTTAATCAATATTTTTTGCTAACCCAAGGAAAAAGAAACCGTTTGAAATACTGTTTTTTTGTTTCGTGCTTGGTTATGGGAATTGTATTAAAAAGCAGACAGATATGGTAGCTGAAGCTGAGATTGTTTGTCACAAAAACCTGTCAGCGTCGGAGGTACCTTTCAAACGGAAGTAATATCGAAGAGATTGAAAAAAAAATTTCTTACAATTCGATCACCAATGTTCAAACAAGTTCATGCTACTGAGTCGGGCTCGGCCGATTTATCCATCTCTCAACTGGTTAGTCCTTTGTTTTCCCCAGTTTTTATGTTGGGAATGCAACAGGAGATGTTAAAATTGTTAAATTTATAAGCTTTAGTAAATGTATTAGCTTCTGTAATTTCAATTTAAGAGATGAGGGTTTTGTTTACGTATTTCAGGATGTGAAATCTCTAGAAGAAGTCCCAGATCAACGTATTGAATCCGCCATAACGCAATTTTCCCCCAGCATTCGTTCAGGTAGTTTTGCCGACATTGGACCGAAGAGATATATGGAAGACGAACATATTAGAATAGATAATCTCTCATCACATTTGGGATCCTTTTTCAAGTTTCCGAAGCCTAGTGCTTTTTATGGGGTAATTACTGTTCGGTTAATGTCGGTACTGTCTTAATCCGATGATGTCGTAGGAGTTGTAAGTAATTCGGGTTTTGCTTTCGTATGCAGGTTTTTGATGGTCATGGCGGTCCTGAGGCTGCTGGGTATATAAGGAAACATGCACTTAAGTTTTTTTTCGAAGATGTCAATTTTCCCCAGACGTACGAAGTTGATGATGTATTCTTGGAAGGGGTTGAGAACTCGCTTCGGAAATCGTTTCAGCTTGCTGACCTCGCTCTCGCCGATGATTGTACTGTGGATAGCTCTTCCGGGACAACAGCACTTACAGCGATGATATTCGGAAGGTAAAATGATGATTTATGGTTTTGATTGGTCTTTATTTGCTTTCGATATCTTGATCGAGTGTTGTTTTCGGCTTTTAATCTGTGCCTGACTTGTTTGTGCTTTAGGCTTCTAATGGTGGCCAATGCTGGGGATTGCCGTGCAGTTCTGTGCCGAAAAGGGGAGGCAATAGATCTGTCTGAAGACCACAGACCTATATACCCATCAGAGCAGAGGAGGGTAGAAGAGCTCGGGGGGTTTATCGATGATGGTTATCTTAACGGAGTTCTATCAGTTTCACGAGCCTTGGGGGATTGGGACATGAAGTTTCCAAAGGGTTCTTCATCACCTCTCATTGCAGAGCCTGAATTCCGGAAGATGGTCCTTACGGCAGATGACGAGTTCCTCATAATCGGATGTGACGGGATTTGGGATGTTATCTCAAGTCAGCACGCAGTTAACCTTGTTCGCAGAGGGTTGCAACGACATGATGACCCTGAGCAGTGTGCTAAAGACCTTGTCACAGAGGCCTTACATCGCAACACGTTCGACAATCTAACTGTGATCGTTATATGCTTCTCTGCACCCGGAAACCAAGAGCAACCATCTCCTCGGCAGAGAAGATTGAAGTGTTGTAGTCTCTCACCAGAAGCCATACATAGCTTGAGGAGCTTGTTGGACCTAAATGCCCGTAGGTGAATATACAATCTTTTAGATCAGGGGACCGAGTCTTTAGTGAATGTAAATATACAATCTTTTAGATAATCTTATCAATAATTGTAGTGTTTTTGGCTGCTTCAGTTAATGCTACAAAAAGCAGCTAACAGTTTTGCCGGGGCTTAGTCTGGAGACATTTATAGCATTAGTGTGTTAAATGAGAATGTATATACAAGATGTTCATGTACAATATATACCTATATTTGATCAAAGGGTGTTCATAAACATTGTCAATAAACGTCCATCTTTCATATTCTCTTCATGTCTCTCCCTACTTAGGAATGTATATCCCTTGTAATGTTTTTACAACTCAATGAAATGGTGTCAAACAAAATATAAAAATAAGAACGTTGAGTTCATAAGAAATGGAATGAGATCCTTTGAAGTATTTTTTTCAATGTCTCACATTAATGAATGTAAACATCGACCCAAACTGTATCGAACAAAGATAATTAAAAACACATTATTCGGACCAGCACATTTACCAGATGGTAATTTCAGATTTACCCAGTTGGAAAGATGAGAGGTAAATCTCACTAACTGGGATTCTCCCAACTGGTTTCACTCTCTTATATACTCATCATAAACAGTAGAGAGAATCTATTTAACAAAACACCAAATAGTTGCATAGACATAGATAGCAAGGCATTGATACTTGACATTAACCAAATGATATATCATTGCATGGGTTCAAAAGTTTGAAATTTTAATTATTTCTGGAAGATGCTTTACCAAGTTCTACGCTGCAAAACAGCATCAACTACTAAAAACTGCATCCATTAATATCTAATGAGAAGTATCTTCAGACTTCAAATGTCCTACACCTACACCAACACCTAAAACTACAATGGTAAGGAGTGGAGAGAGAGAACAAGACTACGTAAGATGAATCGGATCAAATGCAATTCGGAGTTCTAAATTGGAAGCGACTAAGATGGAAAACGACCATTCTCAGTTGGTTATAACCCAAGGCAACTCCAGCCTCTTCATAATTAAGTGCCGAACAATACAACACGGCTACAAGCCTAAAACCATTAACATACAAACCATGCAAATGGAACACCAGCTTTGGCACCCAAAGAATTAGTTTCAATAAACAATCTTTTTAACAGAAGGAATTATAGTCCAATCATAACACTATTACACCGTTCGTAACCTTGATTAGAATAAGAAAATGATTTTTTTTGGGAAGCCAAATTTCAAAGAAACGCCAATTCAACAGAGCGCAAAGTAGCACATATAAAGCATTGAAACATAATTAAAGGAGTCAAAACAAGTAATTAGGCAAACAGAAAGGTAGCAAAATGCATTATATGATTCAAACAGATGTTGGTAATCAAAAGTTCAAGACCTTAAAATCATACCCAAAATATCATAGCATAACAAGGAAAAGCTTAAAAGGTCCAACGATTATTGAAAATTAATATTATTCATGGTTTCATACCGACAAAAAGAAACTATAGATCCATTTCGAAGGTGGAATTGAAGCATACTTAATCCCCACCGGCTTTCTGATAAACGTAAGTGAGGCCACATTTACCGCAATAGTGCCTATCAAAATGATTAGCCATGAAAGTACCGGCTCCACACTCAGCATTAGGGCATTCTTTCCTCAACCTCTGAACCTTCCCGGACTCATCAACCTTGTAGAACTGGAGCACGGCGAGCTTGACCTTCTTCTTCTTGTGCTTGATCTTCTTGGGCTTGGTGTAAGTCTTCTTCTTCCTCTTTTTGGCACCGCCACGAAGACGGAGGACAAGATGGAGGGTGGATTCCTTCTGGATATTGTAGTCGGCCAAGGTGCGGCCGTCTTCGAGCTGCTTTCCGGCGAAGATGAGACGCTGTTGGTCGGGAGGGATGCCTTCCTTGTCCTGGATCTTGGCCTTGACATTGTCGATTGTGTCGGAAGACTCGACCTCTAGGGTTATCGTCTTCCCCGTTAGGGTTTTGACGAAGATCTGCATCTTGATTTTGGGTGACGATGCAGAGGAAATTTGGGGTTTGCGCTAGGGTTTCAAAATGAGATCTGATGGTTAGAATGTGTGATTAGGGTTTTGAGTGGCGTTGGTGTGGAGCGGGAAAGTACGTAATTGCCCATCCTCTTTGGGCTATTCGCGGACTACTAATTGAGTCATTGATCATGCCGGGTGGCCCAATTCTGTTGTAAGGAAAATTTCTTAGGCTACAGATAAAAAATCCTCTACTTTGAGTATTAGCAAGCTTGCGTTAGCTCTGACGCGGACAAGTAAACTAACCCACGACTCTTATCCCCTTGTTGGTAGCGGTTGCTTCTTTAAAGCTAAGAATGCTTGCACTCTCAGTCTCACTCTCACACAGACAGCTCAATGGACCCCAAAGGCACTATCGTTTTCACCACCGTCGGGAGGATGCAGTATGGCTTCGACATCTTCACCGTTAATCTTACTCAAACTCCCATCAAAATTTCCAGTACTGTACACCGCCTCACGGACTGTATTTCCATCAACTACAACGCTCAATTTGTGGACGAAGATCAGTCCATCGTCTTTATCTCTGAACGATCGGGATCCCCCCGGATTTACCTCACCCGACCTGGCGCACCCAAACCCGAGCAGTTACCATCTGTCCCGGACGGGCTCTTCCACGATCGACCCATCATCAAAAGCCACCGCCTTTACTTCATTTCAGGTCATGAACAGCCTGATCGACCTTTCAAGAGCTGGTCAGCTCTTTACTCGACCGAGCTACAATGTAAAAGAAATATTACACGATTGTCTCCGCACGGAGTTGTTGATTACAGCCCTGCTGTCTCGAAATCTGGGAGATTTGTAGCCGTTGCATCGTATGGTTCTCGTCTTTGGGAAGGTGAGTTTCACGAGCTGAAAACGGATATAGTTGTTTTTCCATCGTCCGATCCGGAAAACCGTATGGTTGTATGTGAGAAAGGCGGTTGGCCCACTTGGTCTGGTGACTCAACCATTTTCTTTCACCGGCAAGCTGACGATGGATGGTGGAGCATTTTCCGGTTCGAATTTCCAAAAAATCCTCTTGAATTTTCTGAATTCCCAGTCCTTCCTGTCCGTGTCACTCCTCCTGGACTCCACTGCTTCACCCCGGCCGCCTTCCACGACGGAAGAAGAATCGCTGTCGCGACACGGCGTTGCGGCAAGCGTTACAGGCATATCGAGATATTCGATCTCGAAATGAAAGCTTTTCACCCAGTGACTGAGCTGTTGAACCCGGATTTTCATCATTATAATCCCTTTGTCTCCCCCGACTCCGAGTCCCTCGGGTACCACAGATTCAGAGGTGAGTCGACTGAGGGCGAGTCGACGGTTCCACATCTCGACCCAGTTGCGTCTCCGATAAAAGATCTACGTATGCTGCGAAGCAACGGTTCATTTCCTTCCTTCAGTCCCGACGGTAGATTCCTAGCCGTGAACCCAGCTTTGGATGAAAACGGCGGCATTAGCGTAGTTAAATCAAACGGCTCAAAACGATGGACCTTGATCAAGTCCCGTGTGGCATTTTATAACGCGTGGAGCCCAACTGAAAAATACGTGATTTACTCTTCCTTGGGTCCGATCTTCGAGTCAGCTAAAACAACAGTCCAGATTGCACGGATCAAATTTGATCCTTTTGATCTCAGCGGTGATCTTGAAGAGGTTCCCTGTGATGTAAAGATTCTCACGGGAGAAGATACAGGGAATAACGCCTTCCCGTCCTGCTCTCCCGACGGGAAATCCCTCGTGTTCCGTTCAGGCCGTTCTGGACATAAGAACTTGTACATACTCGACGCCGTTAACGGCGAATTCAACGGAGGTATACGTAAATTAACCGACGGCCCTTGGATTGATACGATGCCTTGTTGGTCACCTAACGGCGATCTCATAGCGTTTTCATCCAACATGCACAATCCGGATAACGTGTCTGCCTTCAGCATTTACGTGATCAAACCCGACGGCTCTGATCTCAGGAGGATTTACGTGGCGGGACGGAAGGGATCGAGCGACGTGGACAGAGAGAGGATCAACCACGTGTTTTTTAGCCCGGATGGAGAATGGCTGATTTTTGCGGCTAACATAAGTGGCGTGACGGCTGAGCCGGTTTCGTGTCCGAACCAGTTCCAGCCGTATGGTGATTTGTATGTGGTGAGGTTGGATGGGAGTGGGTTGAGGAGGCTGACGTGTAATGGATATGAGAACGGGACGCCAGCGTGGCATTCTGGGGGTGAGCTTGATATGGGACGCCTGTGCTTGGGTAATGATGCTGGAGTCAAACTCACCGGTGAATTTGACGAACCATTGTGGATTAATTGTGATATTGCTTAAATTCGGGTTTGGTTTAGTCCTTTTAAATCTTAATAAATAAATGGTTATTAGATAATTTCAAGCTGTTAATTAAAAAAAAATCAGGTTCTAAACAGTATATACTATTGTAAGCTTAATATTAATTATCACACAATTTTATTTTTTCTTCCAAAAATGTGCTGAAACACATAACTCAGCAGAGAGAGAATTATTAATTCAGAAAACTTCTGTGAAGAAGACTTACAGAAAACTATTGTGAAAGGAGTAAGCTAACAACGAAGCAGCACTTGGGTGCTTGTATATATAAGAAGTGGTGGAGTGGGCTTTTCTGTTGCTTAGGAATGTGGGATATTGCTTTCCTCTACGGTTCATAAAACCTGGGCAACTTCTTTCCACATCTACTCTGCATCTCCATCAATCATACCAAATTCCATATCTGAAAATGGTGAAGGGAGAGTTGCCAATGCAGATGCCCAAAGTTATTGATCCAAAGACCCTCCAAATATATAAAAGAACTTGAAAAAATAGACCCCTGTGATGCTGAAAATTATACCAAGTCCTTGCATTGTTACAACAGCAGAAAAGTATAAAATACGTACAGCATAAAAGTTTCTGAAGGCCATGGTATCAAAATCCAATACCGTCTTCTGTCTCTAGTCTACCATCACTTGAGGAATCTGCAATGCCAACTCTCCTTCGCCATTCCCGGTGAAATTTGTCTCGGATGTTGGAATCTTCCAAAGGTAGATAAAACCTGCAAACTGGACAAGAGCTATGACTTTACATAGCATTTCCTTTGCTTCAATTCCAATCTGAAACACTAGAAACAAAACCCATGGGATCGATCCTGGTTCACATTAAAACGTGTAGTCGTCCAGATTACTGGTCCTCTGTCTAGATACACATGGACATGCTGGTGTCAACTGTTTCTATGTATCTACTCTTCGGTTTCTCACTCGTAGTTTGGAAACAAATCTAATCAGTAAATCAAAACCCCATGTGCCAAATTCACTCATAAATCATAATCAGGAAAATGAAATATATGGATAAATGTTACTGAATTAAGATCCGTATTAAGCACGGCCGGGGGGCTTTGCCAAGATGGTTTGTCTATGGGTATGCTACTTTTATCACCCATCCAGTTTTCTCATGTAACTTTTTCGTTCGGAAAATATATAGATGCACAAATAGTTCACTAAAATTTAAATATTGTTAATGATCCAATGAAATCAACAGATCAGAGTGGCGCAGCGGAAGCGTGGTGGGCCCATAACCCACAGGTCCCAGGATCGAAACCTGGCTCTGATAGATTATAAATGTGAGAAGTTCTTTTTCCTTCTAATTTTTTTTAGTAGTTCTGTTACGATGAGTGTGGAGTGTTATATGTTATAATACAGAAAGCAGTTGAAACAAATATATGGGCTTTGTTTTATTTTTCATTCAGTTTGTTAAAGTTATGCTACTGAACCGAGTTGAATCAGCTGATGTACTGAGCATGTGCTTGTATTGTGTCAAAACTTTGAAATAAGTCTGTTTTGAGGTTGTGTACCTAATGGAGATGGCTGGGGAATGCATTCACTGAAGAGTTCATTGGGATTTTTCTAGTGAGCATACCATGCGTTTGGATGATAACTTCACATCGATGCATTCCGAGGGCTCCCTTTGTCATCGCTGGAGTCTTGAAGCTGCTCTAGCACTTCCACTACTGCAGGCAATAGGCATGTTCAGTTTACGCTCAGGTATAGACAGGCATTGCAGAACGAGATAAGAAGCTTTTAACACTGCATCCGCTGTGTATCAGTCTTCAATACTAGCATCCATAACTTGGAAATTCCTCTGTTTGCAGGTATGCTAAGGCTTTGGC
This sequence comes from Abelmoschus esculentus, assembly GCA_035048815.1. Lineage (NCBI taxonomy): Eukaryota > Viridiplantae > Streptophyta > Magnoliopsida > Malvales > Malvaceae > Abelmoschus > Abelmoschus esculentus. The sequence goes on along the minus strand of JAUCBN010000007.1, from coordinate 8,579,383 downwards.
CCAATGCTACTAGCGTCCATAAGAACAAAAGTTAAATTATGATCTGTACTGGATATAGATTGAGCTGACATAGGCATCACCACCTGATCATCCATGATCAAGTAAGGTACTAGTCCCTTGACTAAACCTCCATTGTCATCCGAATCTGAAGCTTTGTTTGTTGATTCACACAAGTTAGATTTTGGTTTATACTATTATAACCGCATGAAGGACTACGAGTGTTTGGTTTAATTGTAACGTTTATGCAAGTGCTACACTTATGAAGTCGGTGACTTGGTGTATGACAAAGAATTCATGCTTGGCAAACCAGAAAGCTACATTAACAACATAGTTTGTGATCATTGGCTTCAAAAGGATAACCCTTTCAGCAAACATGACATGATATTAAAGAGAAAATTTACAAATCCTTGCCTACTTCTGCATTCTACAAACAGAATATGTTTGGATTTTAGGTGTAGAAGAAGATTCAGGGTGACAATGATTGGACTAGGTGAAGCCATTGAAAAGAATAACATTGGTTGAAAATATTGTATGGTATATTTCTCTTGGTTTATACTTTATACACCAATTACATCGCATTTCCGGAACTTCCGAGAAGTAATTTTACGTTCTCATAACCGTCCAATAAGTTACACTTGAAAAGGACACATCTGCGGGGATAGCTCAGTTGGGAGAGCGTCAAATTGAAGATCTGAAGGTCGCGTGTTTGATCCACGCTCACCGCAATGTTATTTAATTTTTTTTTCTATCAGTTGTACTGGGTGGAACCCTTGACAGTGTAGCACTTACACAACCATTATCTAATCAACTTTTCTTCAACAAAGGAACTCGTTTTTCTGCAGCCTGAGCTTTAAGTCTTTAATAGATTTTGGCCTACTCATTGGCGGCCGTCACTTTACTATGCTACTAATCGTCTTTCATGCTTGATTTTATATATAATCACCTTTAAAAATATTTCTGAATCTGCAATTAAAGAAATGACCAAAAATGTAAAATTCCAAAGCGTGTACAATTCAATTTTCTTTCTTTTACCAAGGGTATCTGCTTTGACTACCTGTGTCAAAGTTTTCGTCCAGTTTCAGCAAAGGGTCGCGGAAGATAGAAATTTATTCTAAAAACAACCTCGGCTTTGAATTTGGAGATCATGGAATGGACAATGGGCTTCAAAAGAAAACGTTGGAGGCGACTCACCATGTTTATGGTGGAATCGTATTTATACGCACACTAACTTTTGACGATTAAAGTTATATTTAAAGTGTATTGGTTCACGTAATATAAAATTACTTATAAATTAATATATATCATAAAAGTTTTTGTCAACAATAAATTAGATAATGAAATTGGGGTATTTTACCAAAAGATAATATAACGAAGGGCTGGACTTTAAAAGTTGTATAATCGAATTGAATTTTTTTTTATAATTTTATGATCAAAACATGAATACAATAAAAACTGAGTGACTAAACAAGTAGTTTACCCAAAAAATTCCTGCGTGTACCCATTTATTTTCTTGGTGGTTGTACCATCATCTTGTCGTGGCTCCAGCCTCTGCGAACCGAGTCGACCTCCTCCATCGGCTTTGGTCTTTGTTGGCTTCTTTAATTACGTTTTCAACACTTTCTTTGGTTGGTGAGAGTTTACCTTAATTCCAAACCCTGATTAACATTAAGAAAAACAATTAATAATTCTGAATTTGGACACTGACCACTGAAATACTAAGGTTGTTGAAAACTGACCAACTCCACTAAAATAAATCAAGATAAGATAACTGTTGAATTCTGTACAAACTGAAAAATAATATAGTTTATTTTATAACTCAGTTGTATATTTCGTAAAATTGAATGTAAATTGTCCGTTCTTTATTATATTATTTAAAAATATTTTAAATTTGAGTTAATTTCATAAAATAATTAATCTGGTCTATAGAGCAAATATATATAAAATTGATGTATATATATATTTTTTGTGGATTTTTTATGCGTTCAGTTCAGAGACGAAATTAAAATCAAACAGAATAAAAATCTATTAAATCTTTAAATTTAAAAATTTTAAAAATAAAAAAAAATTATTTTATTATTATTTAAATAAAAAAAACCTTAAATATAATTATATAAAAAATATTATATACTTAATTGACGTATATATATATTCTCTTTCTTTTTTGCTTTTGGCGGTGCCACGCTTGATACGGCTGTGCAATGTCGGTGATATTTTTTGGAACGAAACACCCATGGAAATTATATTATCGACTCATTTCACATGGGTAATTCAGTACTTGGACAACTCATTCCTTCAACCGGTTTTTACTATTAGATTCGTTTTCTGACCCTTGTGATAAGTAAAAGGGCACTGCAAGAAAGTACGGAGAATTTTCACTTTAAGTTGAAGATTCTCTGAATTTATTAATTTATCATTGAGTTTTTCTTTATTTAGATTTTTTATGAATAGATATTAATTAGAATTTTACTGAAATTATTTGTTAGATTTAATTTTATTTATTAATTTGAATGTGCTTTATAATAATTATTTTTTAATTGTACCATATTTAATTTTAGTTCTGATATATTTTTATATTGTATTACTTATCATTATGATTGTTCCTTGTATTTATAGCTTGAGAAAATAATTAGTCTATTGTTTAATCTTTTACTAAATTCAATTTAATATAAATCACCATTGTAAATTTAAAAATAAACTTGTTACAAGTTTAAATTAATTATTTATAGCTTGTTAAGCTCTTATTTTTACAATATTATAATTCATGATATATATTTTTAAATGGACCATAGAAGATTGATGAATTCCCAATATTAAATAAAGGATGGACCATGGCATAATAACAGAAATCTTTTGGCCAATCATATTGCCGGGATCCACTACCAAGCCAGTCGCCAGAGGAAAACAGCTCAAGCCAAGCCATCAGGCCAAAACACCGGCGCTGGTTGGTGAGTGACCGAAGTTTCCCGGTTAAATCCATAATAAAACCATAAACATTACCATTAGTTAATCGATAGCCAATGATTTTTTTATTAATAAAAAAGAATGATTTAATATATGAAAACCAAATGTCTCGCTCTCGCCAACCCACCAATCCCACCGATTAAACCAGTAACCAGTATCTTCCATTTTCTCTATAAATAGGCGCGTTCGAGGCCATAATTCGTCGTGCCGTTGAGTTCCTCCAATCTAGAGGCCTGGTCCGCTCAACATCCTCTCTCTCTCAACCAAAGACTCAGATCCGCTCGGAATTCTTTGTCTCAGGTTCATTTTCTACCTTCTTTATTCCTTTTCTTCTTTTAATTACTTTAGCTTTGTGGTTTTCTTTCATAGATTTTGCTCTGTTGTTTGTAGTAGCAGGGCGGATGAGTGTTCTTTTAGTGAATCTTGACTAAATTGCTTCTGATCTGTTCATTTTGGAGTTTTTCAGTGTTTTCGTTATGGAAAATGTTAAGATTTGAAATTTTAAGTTTTGACTGTGGATTATTTATGGATGTTTTACTGCAAAAGGTTCAATATGTTATAGAGTAGGCTTTGAGTTGATGACGTCTTGTACTTTGATAGAATTTGTGATTAACTGGAAAATTACTTTTGTTCTGAGTAGGATTTACGTGATCTGTATTTTTTTCATTGTCCTAGTATTTTATATCATTATCGATCTTTCAAATTGAGTATAAAGATTTATTAATTTTGTTGTGGATTTACCACTTTGATTTAGATTTATGACTCGTCATTCAAATCGGCCAACTGGTACAACATTTGCCGTTAAAACATCCTTCTGCGAGTAAATAATTGCAGAAGCAGACTTCTGTTGGTCCAGTCTTTTGGATCTTGGATAAAAAACTAAAGTATGAATTAGTGTCAATTGTTGAATATTGTACTGAGTTTCCTCTGGTGCTCTGACGTGTGCAGCTCGTTAGAATGGAGACTTTTCTATTCACATCTGAGTCTGTCAACGAGGGTCACCCCGACAAGCTCTGTGACCAGATCTCTGATGCTGTGCTGGACGCCTGCCTTGCCCAGGACCCTGACAGCAAGGTTGCCTGTGAAACATGCTCTAAGACTAACATGGTCATGGTCTTTGGAGAAATCACCACCAAAGCCAATGTAGACTATGAGAAGATTGTTCGAGACACTTGCCGCTCCATTGGATTTATTTCTGATGATGTGGGTCTTGATGCTGACAAGTGCAAGGTCTTGGTCAATATCGAGCAGCAGAGCCCTGATATTGCCCAGGGTGTCCATGGCCACTTCACGAAGCGCCCAGAAGATATCGGAGCTGGTGACCAGGGCCATATGTTTGGTTATGCCACCGACGAAACCCCAGAATTCATGCCCCTTAGCCATGTCCTTGCAACTAAGCTTGGAGCACGTCTTACTGAGGTTAGGAAGAATGGCACCTGCGCCTGGCTAAGGCCTGATGGTAAAACCCAGGTTACCGTTGAATACTACAACGATAATGGTGCTATGGTTCCGGTTCGTGTTCACACGGTCCTCATCTCCACCCAGCATGATGAGACTGTTACAAATGATGAAATTGCCGCTGACCTCAAAGAGCATATTATCAAGCCTGTCATTCCTGAGAAGTATCTTGATGAGAAGACAATCTTCCACCTCAACCCATCTGGCCGCTTTGTCATCGGTGGTCCTCACGGTGATGCAGGTCTCACCGGTCGTAAGATCATAATTGACACTTACGGTGGTTGGGGAGCCCATGGTGGTGGTGCTTTCTCTGGAAAGGACCCAACCAAGGTGGACAGGAGTGGTGCTTACATTGTAAGGCAGGCAGCCAAGAGCATTGTTGCAAACGGGCTTGCCCGTAGGTGCATCGTGCAGGTCTCCTACGCCATCGGTGTGCCCGAGCCTTTATCTGTCTTTGTCGACAGCTACGGAACTGGAAAGATTCCAGACAAGGAAATCCTCCAAATTGTAAAGGAGAACTTTGATTTCAGGCCTGGTATGATCACCATCAACCTGGACCTCAAGAGAGGTGGCAATGGACGGTTCTTGAAGACAGCTGCCTATGGACATTTTGGAAGGGACGACCCAGATTTCACCTGGGAAATTGTGAAGCCCCTTAAATGGAAGAAGCCTCAATCTTGAACTCGAGCTTTACCCTTCCCCTGCTGCTCAGTGCTTGCTCATCCACGGCGCTGAATAATCCCGTATTTTCGTAGCTACTGCCACGTAACCTCCTAGCATTCCCCCAAATATCTAATCTCATACATATGATATGATCCCCCTATTCATTTTCAATTTCTTTTTTATCTGCTCTTTCTACCATGTTTGATTTGATTTATGCGTCTTTATCGGTGTCGGTGTTGAAAAAATGTATGAGAATTTTGCCTATATTGATGGCATTGGAATTACAGCTGGCTTCCTATTAATTATGCTTGATTGCTCATGGAATTCGTCGCCACCAATTTTAACATGGAGCAGGCAAGCAACTATTCCGGTTAAATGCTTAAAATTGGTTATCATTCTCCAACCCATTACTATTTTTAAGTTAATTAATTTATGTCGAATATTGTATAAATTTATTATAAAATAATTTTTAAATTTAATTATTTTATTTATAATTTATAATTTAAAATTTTTATTAGACTAACTGGTTATCGTTATTATTCAGTTCTTAATGTCGTACTGTTCCAGTTGTTTCCTCCATAGAAATTGGAGGTTAGCAAGTAAGAGACCGTTGTTAGCCTCAAGTATTAGGCAATGGGCTTTTCATCCTTGCCTGAGACCATATTTGTCTTTCTTGTTGGACCGCAATGCTAAGGTACTTTCACAGCACCTACGGCTGTGGAGCTCATTTTTTTTTTCCCGAACCCCCCCTTAATTTTAGGGTCTAAAGCATTTTTTAATAAAATATGTGTTTAAAATTTCAATAGTTATAATTTTACATATCAATTGTTTAAAAACAATCATTATCACTTATCATTGTTATTAACATTAGATTGCCGTATCTCTTGCTGGTTATCAGTGATTTCTGATTAGAAAAAATAAACGATAACCTCTAACAATGATATTGGTGAGGTTAGAAAATAACAACGACAACGAGCGACAAATTAAGTATTTTATAGTTTTGTGTTTTTGTAATGCTACGCAATACGTTTTTAATATATAAAGATTTTTAAATAGACGAACACTTAAAGTATAAACGATTAAAATTTTAAGGATATATATCTAATAATATATATAGTGTCGTCGTTTATATATCTCAAAATATTCATTTTTCTTTTCGATATGAAATTAATGTCTTCACCTTTTTTTTTTGATAAATGCTACTGAATTTTATTAAATCCATAAAAAATTATAATTACATCGTCTTTCAAGAAGTGAAAAAATTGGATTAAACAATTCAACCATTTTACAACCTAAAAAACAGAGAAATTAAAATTCTTATGGAATTAAGCATACCAATAAAATTCAAAAGCTTTCTTGAATCTCCTTGTTTTTGTCCAAACGAGACACATAAAGAAGGAAGGAGTTGTAGACGATCCAAACTGTCATATAAAAAGCATTGCTACCCAAGACTGATTTCATTGGCAAACAACATCAACCGGAGTGGAGATATAACTTTTCGAAAGACCACCGACAGAAATATAAATCAGAAACTAACGCCGATTGAATCAAACCACAAGCGTAGATAAATCAAACCACCGACAAACAACAATCGATCGCTAGGATATGCTGCAACGTGCCACAAGAACAAATAAATCAAACCACAATGAAAACATGTCACAAAGACAGAAGAAAACGTGTCACAAGGACAAAAAACGTGCTATAAAAGCAGAGATTCTTATTAAAATTAAAAATAAAAATAATAAATTTATAGGTCCGGTGGTCGACAACCAATACTAAGATTGATTGTCGACCACCGATTAAAGGAAAAGATCAAAGAGAAGAACGATTAAGAATAAAAGAATTTTAGAGAAAAAAAAGAGCGGCTAAAAATTGATGTTATGATTTGATACTCCTTACCTCTTTTAAGAGATTTGATAAATTATCCCATTGCTTAGGATTGTTAACAAACCGAACCTTCAGTGTAAGTTTATTTATGTTCGTTTATTTAATAAATAAATAAACAATATTTATTTATTTTTGTGAATATTTATTTATATTCGTTTAAAACTATTTGTATATTTTTATTTTTCATGACAAAAGAATTATATTTTAAAAAATAAAAATATATATTAAAAATACGAAATAAAAAATTAAACAATATTCAATATTCGTTTGCATTCATCTATTATTTTAATGAACAAATACAACTAAACTACATTTCTTAATAAATTATATTTATACTTATTTATATTTATTTATTTATTCGATTAAAATTTAAAACAAAAACGTATACTCCTTTATTCGTGTTTATTCGCAAACCTAATTTTACCTATTTAAATTTGACGATCTCAATTATCCCCAACCAATGTATATCATCGAATCTCCAAAGTTTTGTAAATTTCGAATTTATTATGCTCCCTACCGTCTCCTCAAGTTGCTTTAAGGGAGTTAGGCAGTGGTTTAATACCTATAAACCTGTGCTGTGAATAGGGATGGGTACCTACCGGGTTGGGCCGAGTTTCTAACCGTCCAGACTCTTTCCAAAATTTAAAACTCTCAGTTAATTCTTAAGTTAAATTAAATAAAAAAATTATCAAAAATTCAATAATTATTCAAATTTTTAGTAAAAAAAAATCAACTAGAATGGATAAAAATTAGAATATTTATTTGTGAAAATAAAGTGGATACATTTATTTTATCAAAACCCTTTTTTTATATTTTCGAGTATTTTTTATATTATGAAATATTTTATATTATATAGTTAAATCGTATTCAAATTTATTTTTATTTAATAAAATATTTTAGGAAATAAAAATATTGAACATCAACCTGTTTGTAAGTTTATCAGTTATTATTTTTTAAAAATTTAAACTACCTTTAACTTGATAAAAAGGTTAATTAGTTAAAATTATAACGATTCATTTTAATAATAATCCATTTGATTACATATCAATAATGAATGTTCTTTATTTTTTAAAACTTAAGAAAAATAGTGTTAAAGTTTGAAACTTAATATTTGGTCCATGATTTAAGATAATCTATTGTACTCCGTAATTCATGTTCAAACAATGATATTTATAAATAAGAACGAATATAAAATTTTATGTAAGAAAATATAAATTATTAAAAAGTTATATTAAAAATATAAAAATATAAAATTATAAGATTTTAAGAATATACAATTAAATTATTAATAATATATATAATACAGTGAACTTAAATTTTGTAATATTAAAAAATTTATATGGGACAATATTGAATATTTTAAAAGTGAATTTTTTTTAACAAGTTAGAGTGATTACAATGTTATCTATTATAATATTTATAAGGATAAGTCTATCACGTGCGTCGAACATTGTTGAACACCACTAACGATGAACACCGCTGAACACTATTAAATTAATTAATAAAAATTAAAATTGTTAAGGATTAAATATAAAATTTTAAATTATTTAAAATAAAGTTTTAAACAAATTATATATATTATATTTTAATTTCTAAAAATAATTTTTAAATTATTTTTAATTTTAAAAAATATTAAATTTAAAACCCTAAACTCAAGCTAAAAAATACTAACATTAAATCCTAAAATCCAAAACACTAAATTATAAACTCTAAACCCTAAAATAATAAAACAATAAATCATAAAATCTAAAAATATAATCATAACCTAAACCCTAAACTAAAAAATTTCGAAACTCTAAAAAGTATAAACTCTAAACTAATCCAAAATTAGTTTAAGATTTAAATATAAGGATTTTGGTTATTTTAGGGTTTAGATTTAGTATTTATGGTTTAATACTTTTAGGTTTTTTGATTTTAGGATTTTGATATTTTATATTTTGGGTTTAAAATTTTATGTTTAGTGATTTAGGTTTTGAATTTTGGTTTTAGGGTTTAGAGTTATTTTTTATTTTTTAAAATTAATTTAAATTAGTATTTTATTTAATTATTTAAAAAATAAAATAATATATATATATATAGAAAATAATTTAATAAACAATTTATTTTAAATAATTTATAATTACATGTTGAGTCCTTAAATTTTTTAGTTTTTATTAATTAATTTAATAATGTTCAGCGATGTTCATCATTAGCGGTGTTCAGCGGTATTCGACGTCCGTTGTAGAAATTTTCTATTTATAATTATTAGTATGAATGAGTCTACCACGTGCGTCGAACATTGTTGAATACCATTAACGATAAACACCGCTAAACATTATTAAATTAATTAATAAAAACTAAAAATTTCAAGTATTAAACGTATAATTTAAATAAAATTTTAAATAAATTATATATTATATTTTAATTTTTTAAATAATTTATTTAAATTATTTTTAATCTAAAAAATATTAAATCAAGAACCCAAAGCCCTAAACTCAAAGACTAAAAGTACTAAACATTAAGTCCTAAAATCCAAAACTCTAAACCCCAAACCATAAACCCTAAAACCTAAAAAATAATTATACCCTAAACCCTACAATAAAAAATTGAAACTCTAAAAATATAAACCTTAAACTTGAAACACAAAATTAGTTTAAGATTTAGGGTTCTAGAGTTTTAGGTTTGGGTTTTTTGATTATTTTAGGGTTTAGATTTAGTGTTTATGGTTTATTTTAGGGTTTATATTTTAGGGTTTCGAGTTTAATATTTTGATTATTTAGGTTTTGGATTTTGGTTTTAGGGTTTAGATTTTAAGATTTTTTATTTTTTAAAATTAATTTAAATTAGTATTTTATTCAATTATTTAAAAATAAAATAAAATATATATAGAAAATAATTTAATAAAAAATTTATTTTAAATTTTTTTATAATTATATGTTGAGTCCTTAAAGTTTTTAATCTTTATTAATTAGTTTAATAGTGCTCAACGATGTTTATCATTAACGATGTTCAGCGGTGTTCGACGCCCGTCGTAAAATTTTCCTTATTAATATTTATAATTATTTTACTTGAATGGGTATTTTTGGAAGAAAATATTTAAGTAAAAACCATTTGTATACATTGAATCACGTTTTTCGCTTTAAAAAAACACGTTATTCGTTAATAATTTCTAAGATATATAATTAAAGTTTTCAAGTTCACGTCTTTTTTAAGACTTAGTAAGATCAAAATTCTTTTTCCTCTCTTCTTAAGTAAATATTATTAGATAAAATATATTTATTACGTCATTCATGATTCATTTAATGAAATTCATTAATTTTAAGATAATTTTTAAATAATTATCTACCGTGTAAAAAAATAAAATTTATCATTAAAAATGAGATTAATTTTTTTATTAGGTAAAATCATAAATAATACAAATGAATAAGGTTTATCTAATAATTTTTATATGTCGGGAACCCTTTAAATTTTAACACGGGTTTAATATTCTAAAAAAATTCTCTGGTATTTTTTTTCTTTGATCCAATTCTCTAATTTTTTTCACTTCCAATTAAATTTATATATTAAAAAATTAAATAATAAAGTTCTATAAACATTATAATTCTGATATTGAATAGTTACAAAAATATTTTTAAGTAAATTTTTTAAATAAACAAATTTTTTAAAAATTTAAAGATGTATGTACGTCTTGAGCTGCAATAAAAGTATTAGGCAAGTTTTGGTAATGATTTCCTTACATGAGTTTGCTCAGAGTCGAGTATTTGTTGATCACGAAGATGTTTGTTCCAAACTCGCCGTACCAGGATTGAGAAGTGAGAACTCAGCGTAGGAAATAAATCATTTGTTGAAGTTTATTAATCTTATTTGTTAAAGTTTAATATTTATTTTTTTATATATCAGTAAAAAATAAATAATTATTTAAAAATTAAAACAAAATAAATAAATATTTTTTATTAAAATTATAAATAATATAATAAATCGAATTTATTTAGTAATTTTTTTAACATAAGAATAATGGCTTTTATGGATGATAGGTTACGCAATGAGTACTTGTTAGGTAACGATAAGTGATTCATCTAATAATAAGATAAAAAATAAGAATAATGACTTTTATGGTAATTATTATATGATTTTCGTTCACTACATCATTTATAGTGTAACGACCCGGATTCGGATTCGAGTGTCGGGTTAATCCGAGAGTTATGAGTTTCGGTTTTGGTCTCGAGTTTAGTGGTTTTGGGCCTCGGTTTTGTGTTGGGTCTTATTGGGCTTGTTTGGTTGTTGGACTTGAGAGATTTTGGGCCTTGAGAGTCTTATGTGGAGGATAATTTGGTAATTATCTAAATAGGGTGAATAGGGAGGGTTTTGGAGTGTGTGTGTGTGCTGCAGAGGATGAAATCATTGTGCTGGGAACTTTCTTTCATCTTCTTCCTTGCAACCTTATGAGAAAGTGAAGCATAAAAGTTGAATCTTAGGAGTTTTGAGGGAGAATCTCGGTTTTGAGCTGAAGGAAAAGTTGTAAGGTTGTTAGAGATCTATCTAAAGAGGTAAAAATGTGTTGGTATTGTGAGAAAAGGTGGTTTTAAGTTGGGGTTTGTGATAAGAATGGGAATGAGGTTTTAAGGGCCTAAATCTCAGTTTCTTGAGTTCTTTTTGTTCCAAGAATCTCCTCAAATGGTGGCTAATGATTAAGTGTCTTCCTCTTGTAGAGAAACAAGTTGGAACACCATCTTCAAGCTTGGGAAAGGAGAAAGCTTAAGTTGGAGGGAAGAGTTCGTTTTTGCTGTTGCTTGCTAAGGTTGGTACTCCCAACTCTTCTAATTATTTTACATATCATGGTAGAAGCATTCATATAGTTTGGTGTATGTGTGTGCTTGGTTTGAGCTTGACATGTGTTAATGGTGAAATCCGAGTTTATGTGTTAAATGGTTGGAAATTGATGTTAAAATATCCTAAATACACTTAGAAATGAGTAGAAAAACTTTGGGATCGTTTAAGTGATGTTTGGGGGTGAAGCTCTAGAATTTCTAAGTGCAGACTCGTCCTTAGTACAGGGGGTATCGATACTCGGGCTACCGGTATCGATACCCATGGGTATATTTTGACTTGTTGATCAGAGGTATCAAACCTTGTTTCGATACCTAGGATTCCAGAAACTTTTTGCATCGATACCTGTATCGAAACGGGTTCTTCCGTTTGTTGACTTTTAAAGTTGGTCAACGGTATCGATACCAGTATCGAATCGATACCTGTGTGTTTCGATACCCTCTTTGGATGGGTATCGATACAAGATGTTCCGATACCCCACTTAAGGGTATCGATACCTCTGTGTATTTTGGTCAAGGTGGGTAGAGTTTTAGGGCTCGGTGGTTCTTAGTAAATAATCACTTTAATCTAAAAGCTACAAAACGAATTATCGAACTAAGATTGAGGTTATAACCCCGAAAGACTAGTTGAGATAAACTTTAATATATCTTGTTGTGATGAGATCCTAGGTGGATCGTTTGTGTGGTTTGAGTCCTTGTGAGTTGGAAATCCGGATATCCATAAGTGTTGCAACACGTTGAAGGCCATCCGATGTAGCATGCCGGATGATGATTGAAGACTTTTATTCCAAGTGTTGGGCGACCTCACTCGAAGATGTTCGATGTAACATTTCAAGCATAGGGTTGGTTGGGCGGCCTCCACCCTTTCCGAACATTGGGCAACCTCGTTCGAAGATGTCTGATGTAATATTCCGGACATAGGATTTGAGGGCGGCCTCAATCCTGAGTGTAGGATCCCGATGCTGTGTGGACGCGAGCCTCACTCTTGTGTGTTGACTTGATTGATTTGTATATGCTGTGTGCGATAATATACATTTCATTATGCCATGTGATAGGCGAGCATGCTAGATCATCATATCATGCACGAGATTTATATGTCATGCTTTACTGCTTTTGATATGCATGATGTTGGCCGAGTTTGGCGTATCTACTGAGCTTGTGTGGCTCAGCGTTCGAAATTTATTTTTGTGCGTAGGTTAGGTGAAGCAGGTCCCGTGGAGCACCATTGAGGTTTGGATTTCAGCATCGACTTTGTGTCAGAGTACAGTGATAGATGCAGTGGACTAGTACTTTGTCAGACCTATATGTATTTTTGTAACTCTGTCATTTTAATTGAGTCAAATGTTTTAAATGAGTTTGTAGTAATTTGGAGTTCTAGTCACTTTAGACTATTTTAGGCTTTTGTTTAAATTAAATGGATTTTATGGATCGTAATTGAACGCGAATTGACTTTATTATTGGACTTTCGAAGGAAATTTTAAAATATAGGTTTTGGGCCGGAGGCCCAATGTGATATCCGGGTCGGGGTGTTACATATAGTATCATCTAACGAGATTCATTTAATGATATATAGGAAATGAGTGAAGGTTCAATTTAAAAAAAATGAATATTCACTTTTAAAAACTAAGATAAAAAAATATTATTGAATTAGACCATAGATGATATGGTAAACTAAATTCATCTAATAATTTTTTTCATTATTCTTGACACACTCAATTTTCCCTTTATTTTATATTTAACATTTCTTCCTTATTTCTTATTTATATATTTTCATGGTTATGTTTCAAAAAACGACAAAGAATATATAATAAGGATGAACTTTTTATTTAAATTTACTTCATTCATAATATCACGATTCAAATCTTTAAATTTACATAGACCGGACCAATGGCGAAGCCACATTCAAGTTATAGGGTCAATTGACCTTAATTGTTAGGGTTTGAGATTTTCAAAGAGTTAAATAAATTTTTTAAAGAACTAATATAATTTTTTTAAGAAATATTAGAATTAACCTTACTTGAATAATTGAAGTATGTGGTAAACAATATTTACGTCTCTAATCTTACTATATAAAAATCCTAAATTTATTTAAATCGAACATTCATCAAACTAAACCAACTTATATATTAAATATGAGTACATTTTCCCTGCAATACTGGGGTACTAAAGAAGTTACGGATACAATATATACCCCATATTTCTGGATTTTAAGACTCTTCATTTACTTAAACAGACACCGTAAAGAATTGGTGGCTGAAAATAGTTTGCAAGTCATAAGGCGAGTTATTTTGACTGTCCGAAAACCATTTTTAATAATAATATAAATTGTTATTTACTGACAATTTGAATCTTAATACTCATGCATTAATCCCTAAATTAAGTTCCAAGGACCAGAGTACCCACTTGCTCATGGCCAGATAAATTTATTGTAAAAACAACCACAAAAATAGAGTTTACAACATAACTATAGCTTTGTGTTCGTAGGAGTATTATGTTTGTATATATATGTAGATTCGCCTTTTCAATTACAAGCATAACAAAACAAGTCTAGTGTAATTCCTTGTGTTGTTTTATTCAAAACAAGACATAGCCAACTTGCTTTGAGACAAGCATGGACATGGAGTCTTCGAGGTCTTTCCGAGACGATGATTGTGGTGGTGATGATGAAGTGGAGTTGCAGTGGGCTGCTATCGAAAGATTACCCACCTTCAAGAGGATAAGAACGTCCTTGTTCGATCAAAAGCCGGTAAATGCTGACAAAGACGACATATTAGGTAAGAAGGTGATCGATGTTGCTCGGATTGGAGCGTTCGAACGCCGCGTGTTCATGGACCAACTCATAACCATAATCGACAAGGACAATCTCAGGCTGTTGAAGAGACTACAAGAAAGACTGGCCAGGCAAGATACTAAAACAAAACTGTCTTTGTCTTTTGTTTTTATTATATATTAACATTATTGTCGATGCTAAAAAAAATGATAACAATCAGGGTGGGGTTGAAATTGCCAACAATCGAAGTGAGATTCGAGAATCTGAACGTGGAAGCCGAGTGTAAAGTTGTTCACGGGAACCCTCAGCTCCCTACTCTTTGGAACACTGTCATAAACATGTTCCCTGTACGTGCTTAATTAACGTTGTGTTCGTATAAAAGGTGCGTTCCGTTAGTATTCAATGACATGTTTCCATGTTGAGCAGGACATTACGAAGGTTAATCGAAGCGTATCACGACCGAACAAGATCAAAATTCTCGACGATGTGAGCGGCATCATCAAGCCTTCCAGGATGACGCTGTTGCTCGGCCTTCCGGGATGCGGGAAAACAACTCTTTTGCAGACACTTGCAGGGAAGAATGACCCGTCTCTCAAGGTTCATATCCGACCGATTGTTAGTCGTTTCTAGGCCATGGGTTGATTCAACTACTTACAACTGTATGTTCAAGTTTCAGGTCTCAGGGGAAATCTCTTACAACGGTTATAAGTTCAGTGAGTTCGTTCCTCAGAAAACATCAGCTTATATAAACCAGTATGACTTGCATATTCCGGACATGACTGTAAGAGAGACAATTGACTTCTCAGCACGTTGTCAGGGCATTGGGAGCAGAGCAGGTATAGATATGCCCTTCTCCATCTTATTCTATCAACAAATCAAAATCTTCATAGGAGTATATTGATTATTGAAAGTGTTTGTGATTTGAAGATATTCTGAAAGAACTCAGTAGGCGCGAGAAGCTACATGGGATCATCCCGGAACCAGACATAGACACCTATATGAAGGTAACCTGTTCTGCAATAAAATGGTTCAGTTATATAACACGTTAAATGACCGTTTCCACGATCCATTGAATGGTTTTAGTGCTAAAGGATGATATGTTTCTGATCCGAATTAAAAGAGTAAATAACAGATATTATCATGTAGTTATTTCCGTGCTGCTATTTTCCGGAATAACACAATGTCTGGTGGCAGGCAATTTCCGTTGAAGGATTAAAGAGAACACTCCAGACAGACTACATATTAAAGGTGATTTCCCTTGATTAACGGGACACAAACAATAGCAGTGTTGTCCCAATTCCTTGTCTTTTTCACTGATGATTTTGCTACGTTTTATGTTTATGTTTTTTAGATCTTAGGACTGGATATTTGTGCCGATACAACTGTGGGAGATGCAATGAACCGTGGAATCTCTAGCTGTGAAATGAAAAGGCTTACAATAGGTTGTGTGCTGTTAATACCACTTGCTGATAAATTTCTAACTACACTTGTCTGAAATGTTAGGCTTAGATATTGGAAAACCATACACTTATGCCAGATCTTATCATTATTAATAAATTTAGACGATGACACATTATCGAAATTAAATTTAAATTACATATTTTGAGTCGGTTGATTTAATATTAAACTTTGATATTACTATATTAGTAAAGTATTATTAGCATGTAATAGTACTTAGGGATGATTCACATTTTACCCTTAAATTTGTCCACATTTTCTATTACATTGGAAATATGTAAATATTTATTAAAAATTATGGAAATATATATATATATTAAACATTTAGAACTTTGTAAGTGTTATAAAATATAAGTCATAGAAATTAAAACTGTTATAAGAAAGTTATTACTAATGTGGGAAAATAGACAAATTTAGATACAACATAAACGAGTTGATTATAGCACAAGATTTCTAAAATAAATAATTATAATACACGTTTTTAAATTATATTCATCATTTTAAATTAATCCAAAAACTTTTAAATGATTTAATATCATCCTTAAACAATTATTTTTATTCTAATTGGTCCCTTAAAGTTCTGAATATTTTAAATTTATCATCAAATTATGATTCTAACTCTAAATTAGTCATCAAAATTTTTAGTATTTTACTTTCATCTTTAAGTTATCAATATATGTTAATTCTATCCTATATTAATAAAATTATTATAAAAATTATTAATATCATATACACTGATTTATTTTAGATAATAATATGATATGACATATAAATTTTGAAATTAGTCAAAATAATGAATTAAATTTAATTGTTTAAAATAGTTCAAACTGTTCAACTATTGATGTAAAAAATGAAGAAGTTTAGAGATTAAATGGCTACTTAACTCTAATGCTAGTATCATGACATATAAATCTTGAAATTAGTCAAATAATGCATTAAATAAATAATCTATAACGGATGGGGGTAGACCTAATTAAGCGGACCACGTTAATATTAATATTAATATTGTATTAAATGTAATAATTGCCAACTTTATTCATTGCGAAATATTAGTATATTTATGGTAATCTTAAAAATGTGTTAGCAATTAGTTAAAAATTATAAAAAGAAATTATGTGGTCAAAGAAAACTCATATGTGATGATCAAAATTCCAAGTAATTTGCAACATTAAATATTGTATTAATTAATATGATAGTTAAATACGATTTATTTTGTATAATTTTAAATTTTAATATTTATTTTAAAATATAATATTTTTGAATAAAAACAATAGATATTAAATAATGTGAAAACATTAAGTATCAATTTTTTATAGGGATGGGTATTTTATCTGATATGGTCAAGTTCTGACCTAACCTGACTTGACCCGATAAAGTTAAATTATTTATTAGAAAATAGATTTGGGTCTACTCGGATTTTATTTAGGGTGAAATCGGATTGGGTTGAATTTAAGTTCATTGTAAAAAAATTATTTTGACCCAACCTGAGATTAATTGTGTATTTTTTTCTTAATTTTTAGGGATAGTGATTAAAATAGAAACATAAAAATAGGTGTGTACAAAATAATGAGTTTACCCTAAAATTTATAAAGGTTTTTCTTTTCAAAAGTTTTGGGTGTCAATGAACTCCCTTTCCCATGGCTGCCTAGTGCCTCCACCGGCAGTAGTACACTACTAATTATTTAATGTTTCCGATTCAACAGGGGAAATGATGGTCGGTCCGACAAAAGCACTCTTTATGGATGAAATATTAACAGGCTTAGACAGCTCCACCACCTTCCAAATCGTAACCTGTCTCCAACAGTTGGCTCATACAACAGGAGCCACATTTTTAATCTCTCTCCTTCAACCAGCTCCGGAAACCTTTGATCTCTTCGATGACATTATTTTAATGGACGAGGGAAAGATCGTATACCAAGGACCTAGGACTGAAGTCCAAGAATTCTTTGAATACTGCGGCTTTAAGTGCCCACCAAGGAAAGGCATTGCTGTCTTTCTGCAAGAAGTATGCTTTTTCTTAGAACAAAACAATATTTACATTGTGTTTTTTGAATATTGTTTTAAACTTGATTCATCTAATAATAGGTACTCTCCCCAAAGGAACAAGAACAGTTCTGGTTTCATACGGACCGACCTTATAGTTATGTTTCTACCGACAAATTCATAGCTGCATGCAAGGAATTTCATGCAGGACGGGGGCTAAACCTAAACGAAGAACTCCGCAAACCTTTCGACAAAACCGAGAATCACAAGAATGCATTGTCCTTTGATATCTATTCATTGGGGAAATGGGAATTATTCAAAGCATGTTTGGCTAGGGAATGGTCTCTTACCAAGCGTAGCTCGTTTTTGTATGTGTTCAGATCAGCACAGGTAACGATTTCATTTACGAATCGATACGAAGATGGCGAGTTACTGATCGACGTAGTCTCATACGCCTCGGGTGTTTTCTGCTTGCAGCTTGTTTTGTTGGCATTGGTAACCATGACACTGTTTGTACGCACTAGGATGAAGATCGATGAGTTCCATTCGAGAAAGTACATGGCTTGCTTGTTTTTCGGTCTTTTCCGAATTCTGACCAGTGGAGTTCCGGAGTTGGCACTTACTAGTTCCAGGCTTGGCGTATTCTACAAGCAAAGGGATTTATACTTCCATCCTGCATGGGCTTATTCAATTTCTTCAGCTATTTTAAGGATTCCAATTTCGTTTATGGATACTCTCCTATGGGTATCTCTTATATATTTTGGGGTTGGTTACAGTCCAGAACCAGAAAGGTTAGGCATTTTTAAGGACAATATCCTATTATTATGTCAGATATGTTAAATTTCAATATGTTCTTTCAGGTTCTTCCGTCAGCTTTTCATCCAGTTCCTTCTTCATCAGGTGGCAATCTCGATTTTCCGTTTGATTGCCGCTGTAATTCGAACACTACCTGTTGCTGCAATCTTTTGTCAATTTACCGTGATGGCAACGTTATTATTCAGTGGCTTCATAGTACCCTTACGTGAGGCCAAGCTTATTATTAGCAATGACTACTTCAATTTGTTCTAAGCATTCATGTAACTATAACACGACTGTTATCTCGATGCAGCATCGATGCCTTCTTGGATAAAATGGTGCTTTTGGATTTCGCCTCTCTCGTATACAGATATAGGAAACTCGATCAACGAATTCTTATCTCCAAGGTGGCAAAAGGTAAAGAATGGAAATCACTTATGTTTTTATATAAAATGAATTAACAGAGGAAACATCAGTACTTATTTGCTGGTCCTGTTGTGGCCTTTCAGCCTTCATCTTTAAATGTGACTTTAGGACATTTGGCTCTACGGAGACGAGGATTAAATTACCATGAATACTTCTACTGGAGATCAGTTGCAGCTTTGATAGGAATGTGGATTCTTGTTAACGTTGGATTCACCTTAGCACTTAGTTACTTGAAGTGTAAGTTTCACATCCTTGAAGAATTTCATCATTGGAAGTTCTACTAACTTGTGTTTGCCGTGCAGCTCCGGGGATCGGGAGACCTCGAGTTTTATCTTATACAAAAAGAAAAGAAGAGTTGAGTAATTCCATACAGGAAAACCAGTTGCCCGGTGTTCATGTAACAACAGAAGTTACAAGTATGGTCTTACCTTCTGTGCCCGTAACGCTCTCATTTGAGAACGTGCATTACTTTGTGGATACTCCCAAGGTAACAATTTGATTCATCAACAAAACCCTTTATTACTTTGAAGATGATAAGAACAAATTTCAGTTTCCTTTTGTTTGTTTTTCCCAGAAATTTCGAGACAAAGTCCCGAATAAGAAGCTACATCTTCTTCAAGATATTTCTGGTGCATTTAGGCCCGGAGTTCTTACAGCATTGATGGGTGCCAGTGGAGCTGGCAAGACAACATTGATGGATGTTTTATCCGGAAGAAAAACCGGAGGGTACATTGAAGGGGACATAAGAGTTGGAGGATACCCCAAAGTCCAAAAGACATATGCTCGAGTATCGGGGTACTGCGAGCAAACCGACATGCACTCTCCCCAGTTAACTATAAATGAAACAGTAATTTACTCAGCTTGGTTACGCCTACCAGCAGAGGTTCCTACGCATACAAGATTGGTACGAGTGTTTCAACTTTATGCAAATCCTCATGGCTCATAGACCAATTTAATCTATAACAGAAAACGTTAAGGCTCACTCGATTCTCGCATTTAACAGAAATTCGTGGAAGAAGTTCTTCAAATGATTGAGCTTGATGAAATCAAAGATTCTTTAGTCGGCATACGTGGTGTCAGTGGTATATCAGCAGAGCAGCACAAACGGCTTACAATAGCGGTAGAGCTTGTTGCTAATCCATCAATAATATTTATGGATGAGCCAACCTCTGGTTTAGATGCCAGAGCAGCTGCCATTGTAATGCGAGTGGTGAAGAATATAGTTTGTACTAAGAGGACTGTTGTATGTACAATTCATCAGCCGAGTATAGACATATTCGAGGCATTCGACGAGGTAACTGAGTGATGCAGCATTCATAAATGTTCCATAGTTCATTTCCTTAAATAACAAATTATCATCATGCAGATTATTTTGATGAAAGGAGGGCAAATAGTATATTCTGGAGAGCTTGGTGAAAATTCTTGTAAGCTTATTGAATACTTTGAGGTAATCCAAAGTAACAATCCTGCAGATTATGGACTCGTATACTTTCGAAATGACTAGGAAACTAATGCTTCACAAAACTTCAAGCAGGGAATACCAGGGGTGCCGAAAATAAAAGAAAACGACAATCCGGCAACGTGGATGTTAGAGGTCACAAATTCTTCTATTGAAGCTGAACTTGGTGTAGATTTTGCCCATCTCTACAAACAATCCAGTTTGTATCAGTAAGTTCGCCATGATTAAAAGGAGGATGCAAAAGAGCTTAGAAATCATATATTTCTGTTGCTTAATATTGGATATTTTTGTGTAGGAGAAACAAAGAACAAGTCCAAGAGCTGAGAGTTCCAGTACATGGTTCGGAGGAACTAAGTTTTACTACACGCTTTCCACAAAACAGATGGGAGCAATTCAAAGCATGCCTATGGAAGAAACATCTGTCCTATTGGAGAAGCCCAACATATAACTTGGGGCGCTTGATTTTAGCCATGGTATCATCTTTGTTATTTGGAGCGCTTCTTTGGAAGAAGGGGCAAAAACTGTAAGATGTTACCACGATTTCACATCACTTCTTTTGCCTTAGATTGGCTCAAAATTTTACTTTTTAAGTTCAAACATATGACATTGTGCTGAAACCATGATCATCTTTCATGAAGCAATAATGAGCAGGACCTGTTCAACATAATGGGATCGGTATACGTTTTCATGGTTTCCACCGGAGCAAGCAACTTGCTTTCGGTTCTTCCGATCGTAAGTAATCAGCGGACTATCGTGTACCGAGAAAGATTTTCCGGAATGTACTCATCCAAAGCTCATTCATTAGCACAGGTCCAAAACTACTCTCCCAAGTCCCATCACACTTGTTCTGCATTTCCAACAGGTTAATAACAAACAGTCACTTCTACCAATTGCAGGTTATAGTAGAAATACCATACGTCTTCCTTGAAGCATCTTTATTCTTGATCCTTTCCTATCCGGCAGTCAACTTGTATCCATCAGCTTACAAAGTGTCTTGGTATTTCTATGACACTTTTTGCACATTGCTCACCTACAAATTCATGGGAATGGCCATTGCTTCTTTGTCGACAACTTACCAGATGGCCGCGATAAACGGAAGCTATTGCATCACGGTCGCGAACTTATTCTCCGGTTTTCTCATCCCACAACCTGTGAGCCTACTAAAAGTACAACTTTGATGTTCAAATAAGAATCTGAGACATCTGTTTTCTGATATATAGTACATTTTACATATGCAGAAACTGCCTAACTGGTGGAACTGGTTCTATTGGATGGTTCCAACTTCATGGACCTTGAGAGGTCTCATCACTTCCCAATATGGAGATATAAGTAAGGAAATCATAGCATTTGGAGAGCGTAAAACTATCAGTGCCTTCTTGGAAAGCCACTATGGGTTCAAACATAAGGATTTGCCCCTTACGGGTATTTTACTGTTTGCTTACCCGATTTTCTTTGCCTCTGTTTTTATATATTGTACGTCTAAGCTTAACTTTCAAAGGAGATGAACTACAACATCATGGCATTTCTAGCTCCTGATTTTTTCATGCATTTGTATCTGTAAACTTAGGTTGAAGTTTATGATGGGTAAGCTTAGCTTGTTCGAGATGTACCGCTATTTTTTAGATAGATAAATATAAAATAGTACTTTGATTATATAATACTTTTGTTGAATCTATCGACTATTAAAAATTATAAAATAATTATTTATTTTATAAAATTAAATAAATTTATTATCGTTAAAAATTACAAATAATAAATTAATACCGGTGTAAACATATATAATAAAACAAAAAAGAATAGAGTTAATTATTTACGATAGAAAACCAAATGATTAATTATGGACTAGTAGATTTTGCTGCTTGATTCTTCCTTACCCTATACCAGTTGTGAATATTCGTTCCCGTTCAATTATTGGCAAAGTTGAATTGCTTTTTGAAACAATGAAAGTATGGTGGATGATTGTTTCACGTGAAAGAAAAGGTAAAGGCGATAATCGATGGTGCGGCTGCCCAACAAATCATGGAGACAGATTATATGGAATGTGATGTTTCAAATTCATGAACATGACGGATTAGATGTAATTGAACGTTGGGTATTACACATAGAGGATATTATTACGGGATAAATATCATTCAATTAATTGAATAAAATGAAGGGTTATCGACAATCTTTAAGATATATAATTAACTTCTTTTTAGGAAAATTTTACAACGAATCTCGAATATTATTAAACACCATTAATTTATGATCATTATTAAATATTATTCAATTAATTAATAAAAATTAAAAATATCAAAAACTTAACATGTAATTAATAAAAAAGTGATAAACTTAACATATAATTAATAATTATATATTGAGTCCTTGAGATTTTAATTTTTATTAATTAATTGAATAATATTCAACGGTATTCAATACTAGTAGTGTTCAACAGTATTCGACGCTCGCTGTAAACTGATCTATTTTTTAATTATATATATATATATTAGATTCTAATTATTCTAAAAGAATTTCCATACATCTTTCGGGCCTAATTATTCGTAAAGTAATATAGACATGTTCCGGCTCATGTGGGCTGACCTGGCATTGAAAGATCCTTCCAAAACAAGATTTTTATTTAATTTTTATAATTCAGTCCAATCAGAAACAGCCACGTAACCCAACTCGGTAGGATTTGCATCCCTCCAATTTCAGTTACAACTACTACACGGTTCAAAATTCAAGCCGGTGGAAATTGGAAATCAAGTCTGGCTAGCTCAGCGTAGAACAGCAAAAAGGAAAAGGAAAGTAACCATATACAGAAAAAAAATAACGTAAAAGAAGCTAAAAAGAGAATATAAATAAATTCAAATACATTCCAAGGAAGCTTAGCCACGCACTCCTGGTTCTTTTAACCTAACCACCTTTCGCCGTCTCCACCGTCTCTGATCTTCTGCTCTACTACTACGCACTGATCCAACCATCAGTGTTTGCTCCGCTTCATCTGCCCTAAATTCAGGTGATTCTTTCTGTTTCTGTTTTGTGTTTCTTATTTGATTCTTCTCTTGCGTTCTGGATGCTAATAGTAGACATGTACGCGGATCAATGTAATTCATGAAACTGATTTGATTTCGAAAATTGTGATCAGGAAAAAAGGTTGTTGAATGTTTAGTTTGACTGAGCTTTTATGCGTGAGTTTATAAGATTACATGCTTTTGGTGAGTGGTTGAACTTTTACTGATAAGAAGATTTAACTTGCAGAACTGCGCGTCGTTTTACTGGGGAGAGTGTATTGAATGGAATTTCTGATCATACAACGATTTTAAGTTAGAACTGAATTTTGTACTCGAAACTTTTAGGTGTGAAAAGTCGGTGAAATTGTAGATTTGTGCATTTCCGTTTTACAAGAGGTTGTAGGGTGCCAAACTTTATATCCAATAATTTTGCCTGCATGTGCAATTTCTAGTGGATTGTGAGCATTATTTTCCCTTGTCATTACTTTTGAAGTTTGCTCTTGCCAGACGAAACTAGAGAAATGCCTCATGTGGGCATGATGAAAGGACTTCAGGTTCTCTAATATCTGGAGTACAAATCTACGGATGGTGGAAAATGCAAATGCATTTTGCTTCTGCATTTTTTTTCCTGGCAGTTACTTTCATCTATTTAATCAAATATATCTGTGCTCTGCCTATTTGCAATTTTGTTGTCTTTGCGGTTTCTACACCTGCAATGTTTGCAAAATTTAGTATTAGTTGCCAAACTTTCTTTAGTGAAGCAAAAATGTGAATTATATTTTATATCTTTACTCACTCTTATGCTTCTTTGGATTCCTAGATTTAGATCTTGGAAATTAGAGATTATTCTGAAGGGAACCATGAGTTGCTTTGGCTTTTGCGAAGAGGATGATTTGCACAAAGCCTCTAATAATGGAGGCCAATATATTGTTAAACAACCAGCAGGTAATCCTGTGATTGAAAATCACCTCTAAGCTAATAATATTTCACTTTGTGAATTTCACTTAGGTATTTCTGCATTATCAATATACTGAACTAATTAATGAATAATGATAAGTAGGATGGCATAAACTCCTTTGATGCTTATGCACCACATCATAAGTTAGAGTTTAGTTTTATCTGTTTATTTTGTTTTATTTTTATGCTTTTAGGATTTTATTTGCAGAATCTATATATGTGTGTTATAACCCATCCTAAAGTATTGTTCCACTCACTTTTGAGATTTATGGTTGCCTATTCTTTATTTCGGCTGTACTGAATCTATTGATTTAATCTGTGTTGACTTTGACCAATCAGGAAACGATGGAGGTTACCATACATCTGAACCTGCATCAAGGACTGCTCAACCTGTGAGGGTTCAGCCTATTGGAGTCCCTGCTATTCCAGAAGATGAATTGAAAGAAATCACAGATGACTATGGTACTAATTCTTTGATTGGAGAAGGTTCCTATGGTAGAGTTTATTATGGAGTCCTTAAAAGTGGGCAGGCTGCAGCAATAAAAAAGTTAGATGCCAGCAAGCAACCTGATGATGAATTTTTGACCCAGGTTCAATTGTCAGCTATAATTCATTTCATTTATTGCAACTTAAGCTTCAGAGTTTCATATTATATTGTATATGTATGGTTTTCAGGTTTCTATGGTATCAAGGTTGAAACATGAAAACTTTGTACAATTGCTTGGCTACTGTGTTGATGGGAGCTCCCGTATACTTGCCTATGAGTTTGCATCAAATGGGTCACTGCATGATATTCTCCATGGTATGTGTGATGATGATTCATTTGTTGCTCCAGTTATTCAAAATTGAAAACCATTGATTGTAATGATGCCTGAAGCATGGATCTATTTGTAATGCTGTTATAGAAATGGATGCTAAGTCTTTGTTTGGTTATATTTGCATGAGGTACTGTTAATATTGCAACATTATTATTCCTATACATTTTTTTAGAGGAGAGCATTATTATTCCTTTAATGCAGGAAGAAAAGGTGTTAAGGGAGCTCAGCCTGGCCCTGTTCTGACATGGTCACAAAGAGTAAAAATTGCTGTAGGAGCTGCAAGAGGGCTTGAATACTTGCACGAGAAGGCTGATCCTCACATCATTCATCGTGACATTAAGTCCAGCAATGTGCTAATATTTGATGATGATGTGGCAAAGATTGCGGACTTTGATCTATCAAATCAGGCTCCTGATATGGCAGCCCGTCTTCATTCCACTCGTGTTCTTGGAACCTTTGGTTATCATGCTCCTGAGTAAGTAATTGTGGATTCTTTTCATTCCGACATCTATTATATGTATTGTTTCAAATATCTTTTTGTCTCTGATAACTCATGGCTTAAACAACTTGTAGCATGATATTTTTTAAATCCATCATGAATTGCTCTTTGGAATCTAAAGTAGCTTGATTTCTTAATATATTACTGAGATGTTTCATGGAACAAGCATAAGTTTAGTAATCCAAGTTTCCTATCCATGACTGGTGTGTTCGCGTGGTTGACAGATATGCAATGACTGGGCAATTAAATGCCAAGAGTGATGTATACAGCTTTGGTGTTGTTCTGCTTGAGCTTCTAACCGGGAGAAAACCTGTTGATCATACGTTACCCCGCGGACAACAAAGTCTTGTCACATGGGTACTTTTTTCTGCTACTTATTTTCTAATTATCCACCCGACTTTCATTTTCAAACTTTTCAGACATGATGACCAAGAGAGTTTTGGATTATGTTTTAGGCTACACCGAGACTCAGTGAAGACAAGGTTAGGCAGTGTGTCGACCAAAGACTAGGAGGAGATTATCCTCCCAAGGCTGTTGCCAAGGTATTTGTATGTTTTGGTTGCTCCTACTATTCAAGTTGTTCCTGGAAGTGTCGTATATGGCTAAAGCTTTTTCTCGTTCGATCGTAGATGGCTGCCGTTGCTGCATTGTGCGTGCAATATGAAGCCGATTTTCGGCCAAATATGAGCATTGTTGTCAAAGCTCTTCAGCCTCTGTTAAACGCCCGGCCTGGACCTGGTGCTGAAACACCCAGCACATAACTTATGTCTCTCTCTCTCTCTCTCTCTCTCTCATATATCGCACGAACACACTTTCGCACCCTTTGCATCTCGATTTGTTCATTATTTGAGTTATTTTTCTCTCCTTGTTCCTGGTCTTCCAACATGTATTTTTTTTTAAGTACACTTAATCTTAACCTTCATTCATTTCATAAATGGTTTTCTTTTTTCTCCTAGTTAGTTCTTGGTCTTCCAACTGTTCCTTCACAGTTCCCTAGCAAAATGTATCACTAATATACTCCCATACTTTCTTCCTATAAGCCGCTTTGATCTAAAATTCCAAACCAAAATTCATAAAAGAAGTTGATCAATTTACAAATTCATAATGAAAGAAGAAAAGATCGAGGAAATTTGTTAGTCTGGCTGATTGAAAGAAAGCAATCAAGGCCCAATCTCCAAAAGGAAAACAAAGAGATTAAAAAGCCCTAAATTAATCAAAGATTTAATAATTAAATAAAAAAGTGAAAAGAAATTATGAGACAACAAAAACCTGAGAAAGAGTAGGGCGGGAATTCGGGCGGAAGCCTAGCAAGAGCCTGGCTTCATCGCCTTGCATTTCTGAAATTTTAATGAGGGATGAATTGAAATTGAATTGTTCAGTGCTGGATATTTTAATATAAATTTAATTAAATTAAAAATAATATTTGAATTCCAGCGATGCGGGGTTAATTCTAGTGCGTGTCGAAAGGCAAACTTAAAAGTGTGGCAAATCGAAATCCTCACGAGCGCGCAACCGCCAAGCGTAATGACTTTTCCCATGTCAACATTCGCTTTAAACAGCCATTAACACCCTGCCACTATTACTGTGTTTGGGTTAAAATCTGCTATTGCCTATTAGTTCATACATAACATTATGTGTAAACTTCGGATTTAGCCTTTGTAATTTTTTTTATTTGTACCCAGTTTTAAACTTTTAACTACCAACGAATATGTTACAAATTCAAATTATGATATTTACCTTACATATATAATTCTGCATAAGTATTGATCCCTTACCTCGTACATCTTCGTACCTTAAACATTATTTAATTTATGTACAAAAAATCAAAACAATCTCCAACACAGCTTGAAATATTTGTCTACCAACTCATTCTTACACCCCACTCTAAGGTTCCACTTTTCTTAAACTGCATGTGATAACATATATATAATATTCTCTACAGTAATAATTATCTATTATATAAGCCATTTTAGAGTAAAAAAGAAGACCTGATTAAGTATCAGATTTTGAAACCATTTCTTAAGGCTATAAGCATCGGAAAATATTGAAACTGGGGCAAGGCCGATTGAACCACTCACCAACCAAGAGTCAACCTGCACGTCAAAGCTTGCTCTGTATATCAATTCTACGGGTCTGATCGTATTGAGTTCTCTGGAACTAGCTGTTAGTACGATCATGAAAGAGATACATCATGCATGGGGGGCTCCTTCCTCTTCAACGGCCTAAGTACACCTAGCATTAGCAAAAGTGAAAAAATATCGATTGTCCTGACTCCTGAACACGGCAAGCTAGACCCAAAACTTAAATTAATCAGCCTGGCTTGTTATTGCATGCCTTAGTGGTGAAAGTGGTGCATGACTGTTGAGCCTGCGGTGACCCTGGTGCTGGATGGGAAGGCGCAGGCAACCCATTGGAGGAATTGTTATTCTCATCGTTGTTAATACTATTGTTTCCATTGTTTCTCGGTGGCGCTCCGATAATCGTCGAAATCGCTGCCGCTAATGCTGCGGTGAAGTTCGGATCGGAAGCAATGGCTGCTGTAACTGTTTCAACCATGGAAGTTGGACGTTGCCCTTGCATTGCCGGTGATGCAGGTAACTTGGGAGGAGCGAACATAGGATTCCCTAAAAGCTGCGGATAACCGTGCAAAGGTAACGGAAACGAAGCATTGGAAGGTGGGGGGCGTAAGAATGGGACGGCATTCGGGCCCTGAGTTAAGTCAAGGGTAATAGTGGGAAACGGGGCGGAGGCCGAAAGGGTGGCCATCGACGATGCGTAAGGTAAGGAAGGAAAGTAGACAGAACCCGGTAGACCATCCTTGCTTTTTATTGAACCCGATAGCAACATGGCTGCCGCGGCCGACGTCGTGTTAGCCATAGCTGTGGCTGCTGGTGGAAGAGGGTGATTGTGGTTCCCTTCGTATGTTGTTATAAGAATGCTTTTATCGTCCGCACATCTTTGCACCTGCTTACGAACAGGGCAGCCAACTGCCATGGTGCAACGGTAGTACGCACGAGGACAAGGGTTTCCCTTAGCCATCTTTTGACCATATTTCCTCCATTGGCATCCATCACTAATCTGAACCAACAAATTCAAAACACGAGTGTCGGATACGAATACATATCGAATAAAAATATAACAACATAGTTGTATTACTCACCAAGGGAGCTTCTGATCTTGCTCTAACAGACACCCTAGCCTTCCTAAAAGGAGCTTCAGAGGCTTGGTCTTCATTCTTCGACTGGTCTAGCTTAGGACTCTTGAGTGACCCCCAGCTTTGTGATCTTTGATCGGTACCATCTTTGATCGAAACGACTTCCATGGTGTTTTCTTGTGATGCTGACAACTCTTGTGTCTTGTCGTCTGACCCCGATGGTTCGTTGACATCTAATGCAACCGGTGGCCGTGGGTCCATGAATTGTTGGAATGACATTATGGTACCCGGCATTCCATTGACTGCATCCTTCTGTTTGAAAACCAATTCCTTTGATTAGCACCAACCAATAACCACCATGAATATCAAACAAGTATTTTTAATGGGATCATGTTCGCACACGAGGGGATGGAAAATAGGCCTAAATAGGCAAAAGAGGTTGAGCTTACGCCGCCTATTCTACCGTAGCTTTTACTCTATATCATTTACTAGGACAACTGGTGGCACATGTTGAGTCTCTCTCTCTCTAGGATATGTAAAACTCTACCTATAGAAGTTAAATTATTTGACACGACTTTAGGTAAAAATACTTAATTTATTTTGATTCAATTCATAATTTTATAAATTTATTTTGATTAAAAAAATAAATTATAAATTAGAATTAATGAATTATTTTTTAAGTTTGAGTTGAATCTCTCAATACTACCTAACATATATATCACATATAAAAAACATATGAAACACATATATGTATTACATACGGTTATAAAAAATTATTTAAATCAGAACTATTTAATATCAAAACATTATAAAATGTTTAAAAATAAATTTGAATAACTCGAATTTTATAAACTTAAATTGATTTAAAAAATTCAATCAAAATTTAAATTATAAAACAAAACTCTTTAACTTTACTAACTCAAATTGTTTTTACTTTACTCTATCAAAACTTAGCTTTTATATATATATATATATATATTGGGTTTCCAAAACTTCAATGTGGCTTTGCATAATAATGATATTAAGGAAGGTAGCAACTAAGATTAGCAAAGATATATTACCGATACGATATTGAATACAAGATTATTCGGGATCAGGGAGCACGCTTTCCAATTCAATTCAACCACGTTAACCAAATTATTTCATGTATTAAATAAAACGTATATCTACATATACTGTTCAATCTAATAGTATTTTACTTAAAAAAAACTGACTCTAATTTAAACCCCAAGAATCAGAGCCTGGGAAACTGATGATGGATGGTCATGATGTGATCAAATATGTTAATGTTTAAAGACAAATCGAACCTGGTCTCCTTGATTCAGATGCCCTTGTTTTTGCAGCGCCATGAATAGTTGACCTTGTACTTCATTGTAGTTTCTGGTAATCTGATCCAACAGGCTTCTTAATCTACGATTCTCTTCGTTCAGATTTTCTAATTCGGTTTTAAGAGCACTCTCCGGAAATAAAAATGAAAAACCCAGATTTTCATAAGTTTAAAATCAAAAGAAAAATAAACCAGAAACAAATCTCTTTAGAAAACCTACTTCAGCGTTGCTGTTAACAGGTTTCTCTTCGTTTGTTGACCTTGAAACGCCGGGGCTTGAACTCAGAAGATTTAATCCAATCTGGAACAGCATAATATTAAGTCAAATGATAAGAAAATTCAAATTTTCCATAATAATTCCAACCAGTATCATATATATAAATATAAATCAAGAAGATAAAAACAAGGTTGGGATAATTATTCAAAACCTTACGTTTACAAAGGAATCAACACACGAAGACGATCCATTATTATTATTATCATCATCATCATCAGTCTTGCTCTCTTGATGATGATCCTGCGATTGATATTGAGAAGAGAAGAAATCCATTTCCTTGATCTGTGGTTTAACGTGATCGCTAGAATCATCAAAGGTACGATCGGGAACACCGGGATTCTGCCGGAGGAAGTCGCCGGAGTGCAAGAACGTCAGCTCTCGACGGTGTTGCTTCTCCATGAGTGAAAAACAGAAAATTAAGGGGAAATTCTAAAAAAAGGAGAGAATAGAGGAGTAGTTATATAGCTTTTTCAAGCTCTGAACAAGAAAATGAGCAATTACAGTAAGTAGAAGATATATATTATATTGAGTGATAATAATTCCAAAACGGAGTAATGGGGTTAGCTTTGAAGGTGGCCCAGAAAAAAAAAATTATATTAGAGAGAAAGAGTAAGCGAAGACCAGCCGTTTTTCTCGCGGGAGATATGACGTAACAGTTGATGCAGAGGGAGACGTGGCATGTTCTGGGGGAAGACGGAATGGCGTTAAAGATAACGGCAGATTTATATATTTTTTATTTTTATTTAATGTTTTTATTTTGGAAAGAGAGAAATAGGATTTGGCTACGGGCGTTCCAGGTGGGAAGGACGTCGTGTTGAGGTCAAGGCAGTTGACGCACGGCTGGATCTGACGGTTGTTATTTTAGGGGTTATAAATAAATAAATACTAGGGGTCCAGCTAGTGGACATTACACTTGTGTTATGTATTCAGTATGAAATTAATAATTTATATTATATAGATTTTAATATATTAATCTTAAATAATTTTATATTTTTAGTATTATATGGTTATATTAATGTCAAAAAATATTATAATCATATGTTGTCACATTCTTTTTTTGCTTTGGATGTGAAATTATATGATTTCCTCTGCCTATATTAATTAATAAGTTTAAAGTTAAAAATAACAAAAATAAATAATTTTTAAAAAAATTAAAATATATATTTTATCTATTTAAAATTATTTTTAATAATAATATTAAATATACTTATTTTAATTGAAAACATTTTTTAAAATTATATTTTTACCATATTTTTTAAAATAATGTCAAAGATGACATTTAATAATATAGATTTGTAATTAATTATGTCAATATTGGAACTCGAGCTGAAGAAAAATCATACTTGATCAGCAGAAACTTTTGACCTCTACCTGGCCTTTCAGTCTCAAGTTGATTTCAATAGAAGACCAAATTATTATTATTATTATGGTCTGTATTGTAAATTTCCAGAGTGTAATCGCTCAATATCTAAATCAAAAATGGTTTAGATTTAAAATAATTTGAAATTAAAAAAACTCGAATAAATAATTTAAAATGATCGGCTGAAACATCAAGCCTAAAATGATCTGATTACACACAAATGAGCCAAACTCAAAATTAAGGAGGAAGATGGAAATATGGCAAAATTTGAAAAATAATTAAAATAGAAATTAAACTTTAGATATAGAGGATGTTGGAGAAATTTTAAGGTTTATGATATTTTTTACCGTGTTAAAGGAATGACAACATAAATTATTTTTTCACTTAATCAATATATTTATTTTAAACTAAAAGTTTAATATTTTTTACTCATTTAACAATCGAATAATTTATTTATTATAATTAATAAATAATATATTTTTTAAAAAAAGTTGTGTATCTAAACTTATTTTTTATCTTACTTTAATACTTGAACTATCATTCGTTCCGATGAATAAAAACTGTCATACTTATTTCTCTTTTCCATTTTCCTTTCCCGTTGTACTCTTTTTCTACTTGCAAATGGGATAGGGAGGCATGAGGCTGGCTTTAATTTATCCCAAAAATCAAAAGAGATTATATCATAGATCCGGCCTACCACGTCAACCGTGATCTCTAACTAATAAAAATCACTCATTCTTTCACTAATCAGCCATGTAAATAATATAATTTTTAGAAATTATATTTTTAAAATGACATAAAAATTATGAGTGAAGATTCATTGATTAGAAAAAATAAGTTAGAGATTAATAGTGAAATAATTAGTTATTATTGGATAGAACCACGACTGACGTGGTAAGCCGGGCTCGTAATATAATTTCTCCAAAGTCAGGCTCTCGGCTTTCCCCTCCCGAAAAGGCTAATCACAAGGGGCAATCTCCTCTTAGGAGCTTTGAAAAGGGAGCGACCTCAAACACGAGTGATTTCTATTATCTACATACAACTAGGACGGTAAAAGTGAGTTTGTATCTAATTCAATTTTATAATATTCTTTAAAATTTTTGGCTCAAAATAATTGTATAATTATCTTTTATATTTTTAAATCGAATTCAAATTTATTTTATTTTATTTTTAGATCAAAATAATTGTATGATTATCTTTTATATTTTTAATATACGAACAAAGTCTCGTTGTTTCCATTTATACTTTAAAGCTTGTAGACTTTGAAGACCCTCTCCCCATTTCCCTTCTTGACTTGATCTTTAATTATCCACAAGCTTTTCTTGCTTGCTTTTTAGCTTTAGGCTTGAACTTGGAGCATTAATTAATTTTCAATTTGGATGAACATTACTAGAGAGAACAAAGTGAAAAAGAAAATCCCCCCATGAGATCTTAATTTTATGGTAGAGTTAAGATTACGTGAACTTCTAAGCTTTATATTCGAGTCATAACATACATTAATATTATACGCGAGTTCTTAAATCACTATTTATAAATCTGATCATATGATTCGAGTCTATATCATTTATACTCACAATTATAATTTTGTTGGTAACTTCAAAAAATAAAAGATATATTTTTGATGGAAAGATACCGTTTCAAACCGTTACTACATGTGTTAACGACGTCTATACGGTTGATATAAACAGAGAGAAGTGAGCTATGAATCTTGTAATTAGGGTTTCCGTGTGTGAATGTTTGATATCCAGTTAAGCAAAAGAAACGTGTCAGCAAGTGAGTGGGCAGACAGAAGCACTTTTACAATACAACCGATTCTTTTAATGCTTTAGTTTATGGGTAAACTACATGTTTAGTCACCTAACTTTCAATGTATTTCTGGTTTGGTCATTTTATTATAATTTTTTAAAATTTAATTAGTAAACTTTCGAATTTTATCAGTAACACTAAAACACTGCATTTTTTAATCTTTTTATTTCTGAACGTAATCTCATATTTTAAAATTTATTTTTCCCATCGTAGATCTAGAAACATTAAGACAACATTTTAATTAAGTGGTCCAAATATTGAAGAATTAGGCCAAAATTTTATTGCTAAAAAGAAAAGGAAGTCGTTCTATTTTGACAAAAATGAGAAAACGAGAGGCTCCGTCCATAAAAATAATTGAATACATTAACTCCCAAATTTAATTATTTATGTTCGTTTTACGATATATATAAATTTGTAATTAATTTTATTAATAATATTGTCACTATGATTTAAAATTAAATTTTCTTTGAAAGTGCATGACTTGTCATTACACCCAACACTTATCCATACTTTCTTTTCGTAAAATATAGTAATTGTGTTTAAGTTTACAATTTGAACATGAAATCAAAATGCTAAGCACCAAGACACAAGAGATTATATAATGAATCTTGTTTATTATGTCATCCGTGATCTAAGTAATCAGGTTCGTTTATCTTTAAGTAATTACTTAATAACTACCCACTCACTAATTATATGTAGGAAAAAGATATGATTCACCTTAAAAATATATGAGATGAATGAATCTAGTTGAATGAGACCACAAATAACATGATGAACAGTGTTCATGATATAATTTCTCTCACAACAGAACAGAAGGAAATTAAAAAGTAAAAACATTAATTAGAGATTGGGAGATTAATCAAAGATGTAGCCGTGCTTGTTTTATGATCATGTGGTGAAGGGAGATTGCATGCAGTGCAATCTTTTCCAAACTAGGGTTTGGTAAGAGAAAACGAAAGCGATTTAATTTCTTTAGAGAAAGCAATAAATTCCAAAGGAAAAAAATGGGTGGTTTCGGGCATTAGAAAATGTGTTGAAGAATGGTCTTTGAGGGGGACGAGTGAGAACCCATAATAGGCAATTTAACCCCCACACGTTACTGCATTCAGACATCTGCCTTTCATTGTCTCCATTTTTTGTCAAAATAGAACCACTTTCCCTTCCTTTTTGTCTTAATTCTTCAAGAGCAGGACCAGTTTTCTTTTTTTGGTAGTCAATAATGGTTGATGGGTGATGTAATGAAACCGCCGAAGATTACTATTTCTGGTCTTAATTAGTCTTTCAGTGGGCTAAGTTTGCCCATAGTTGAAACTAGAAAAAAGGCCGAATAGATAGGCAGACCTTGGTTTTTGACGGGATATGTAATCTAGATATATAAACGAATAAGGAGGAAATATTTTTTTGAATAAGCTAACGGTAATTATAGTAGTATCTCTTTTAAAATAAGCATAAAGATAATTTTAATCCTTAACGTTTATAATTTTTATCGTTTTGACCCTAATTCTTTTTTAGATAAATTTAGCCCTTAACCTATATTTTTTTGACAAATAGCTCATTTTTTAACTATCATGATAACTGGACGTTAAAAATTTAACAATGATGATATGTCATATGCATATGATAATATATTTTAAAGGCATAAAGATAATTTTAACACTTAACGTTTAGAATTTTTATCGTTTTGGCCCTTATTATTTTTTGGATAAATTTAGCCCTTAACCTATATGTTTTTGACAAATAGCTCATTTTTTAACCATCATGATAACTGGATCGTTAAAAATTTAACAATGATGACATGTTATATGCATATAATAATATATTTTAAATAACATGACATCTAACTTATCAAATACACATATATATATATATATATGAAATATAATTTTATTCCAATATAAAATATAAAATAATTAAAATTCAAATAAATATTAAAAATTATTTAATTCTAAAGTAAAAGGCTACTTGTCACGACCCGGATTTGGATCCGAGGGTCGGGTTAACCCGGAGAGTTGAGCTTCGGTTTTGGGCCCCAAGTTGTGTAGTTTGGACCTTAAGTTGTTGGGCCTTGAGTTGGGTTTTAAGTTGAGCTTGTTTTGGAAGAATATTTTGGTAAATGTCTAAATGGGATAATGAGAGGGGGTGGAATTTTTATTTCTCTGTAGAGAATAACCTCATTCCTCTTTTCTTTCATCCTTCCTTCATCATTCTTGTGAGAAGAGAAGTGCTAAAGGTAAGATCTTTAAGGTTTTGAGCTGGAATCTCGTTGTAGCGATCTAAAAAATCCACGATTAATTAAAAACGCTAAAAAAATCTTTTTCGATTGTGAAAAACATTTTTGATGTGTCGTTTTGAAATGAATGTCTTCCACGTGGGGTTTTCTTTTAAAAATCATTTCTGTAAAATTGGAGTCGCCACCGGCCGTTTTGGTAGACCGGACACCATAAAACCAGAGATTTTAAAAGTTGGGGTTCGAGAGTCGGTTACGGATGGGGAAGGATTAGCACCCCCACACCGCCCAAAAATTGGTACTTTGTTTAATTACCGCGTTACTAATATTAAATTTTTCGGGCTAATTTGACGATCGAATTAATTTTTAATTGAACTTGCGCATTTATTTTAAAGCACCTAAACCCGAAGGTAAGCGTCCGAACCACCACCACTACACTGGAGTTGGCCTCGCTTACGACCGAATTTAAGGGCCCGCATTAATAAATTAATATTTCAATGCAATCCTAAGAAAAAATAAATTACAAACATGATAAATGAAACGAACATAACTAAGGATTGTGAACATAACATGAAACTGCAACAATCTAACATGCCACATTCATGACATACATACACGAAAACAAAGTCTTCCCTTTTTACTTATTATTTTGAGCTAATGTCATTTTGATCTCAAACAAGTTAGCAACGTGCATGTCATACCTTTTATAATAATATTATTATAAATATTACGTAATATAATAATATATGTAATGTATATAAAAATGTGCGGATAATATTTATCTCATAAATGTATATTATTATGAACAAAACAAATAAAACATAAATAAGGAAGTAATAAACAAATATATAAAGACATATAAAACATAAATATACCATGAATAAAATATGACCATATACGCATATAAAATATATATAGAATAATATTATATTTAATTAATACACATAAAATATAATTTCCATATAATTTTAAAACAAAAATGTCAAAACGTATGATAAAGAGAAACTATCAATTACAAATTAAATGCACTGTCTGTTGTTTTCAAAAATGATTTTAAAAGATAATAAAGTAAATAAAAATTACACCTAATATCATAATACTTAATCCTTTCATTTTCAAAACCAAACGATTCCACTTCTTTCTTTTCCTCATCTGAGCGGCGGCCACACCACTTTTAACACCGTTCACCGACGACAGGGGCCTCACGGCGAGAGATTAATCGGTAAAAAGAAGAAAACCGGTAAGCCTTTAAAGTTTTTTAGAATCTCAATAGAAACAAAATATATCCCTTCTTGAAAGGTTTTCACTGGGTTTTGAAATCTTGCCAAGAACACTTTCTAAAACATTCACCCTTCGATCACTAAGGAGTTCAGTCTAGGTGAGATCATAAGCCTCGGAGGCTTTCTCTACCATCATTGACACATCCCAAGGTATGAGAGTGACCAACAACACAGCTCTTTTTTTTGAAAGAAGCAAGAAAGGAAGAGATCCCCTTGTGGTTTTCTTTCCGCTCGAAGGCTCACCTCTCAGAGGCTCCTTGCCGACGGCTAAATCAAGAATCAGGGAGTCTCTCGCTCTCTCTCGTTTTCTTTTGTTTTTATATGATGAAAGAATGCATGCAAAATGAAGAGAATGATGGAAGATGAGCTGATTACCAGAGAAAAATTTCTGGTTCTTTGTATTTTTTTTGTTTTTTTGAATCTGGTTTTCAAGAAGATTTTTTGATTACAAAAGCTCCCTCCCTTGAATGGTTACCCCTCTCCTTTTTTTAATCTGATCTGCTCTCTGTTATCTCCCTCTTAATTTTGACTTGGTTTACACGAAATATCCTTTTTTCTGTCATTGCCTCTGCCTTCTGAGATTTGATTTGAATGTTGATGTTGATTTTGCAGATTTTCGGTATGGTGGTGGTATGGACGATTCTGGAAACAATACGGTCGGAGCAGAGCGTTGGCAGGCGGAAAGTCAGGAGCAGCCCGACGGTTGTGTGTTTGGTCCACACGTGAACTGGAAAGTCGCGCGTGCAACGCACGCTCGAGTGGTGGTCTCTGTGAACCATTCAAATTAATCTCGTCCCTTGATCTTCTCCTCGATCGGACGGTTCTGGTCATGCAACGGCTGCAGACATAACACCATTAGGATTAAGGTTTCCTTGTGTTAGATGGGCTGCCCGAATTGGGCTTTGTACATCATAAAAAGGATCATGTAATTAAAAGATCATTGGACTGTTATGGGTTATTATTTATTTTTGAATTTTTATATTTTATATGGGCCTTTTAATATAATACTAATACGACACACATAATCTTAATTATAATAATAATAATAATAAAAATGACATGTAAAATGCACATAATATTAACACATTACAATATATTTAATAAACAAAACATGTATAAACATATTATAACAATACAAAATTAAATAAATAACATACATAATAAATATGTCACATAACATATACTTTGGACACATACAACACATTATACATAATTTAAATTACTATAACATACACAATATAAATAAACATACAACGTACACGTAACAATTTTGCCATGGGATACATGACATACACATGGATACATAACACATAAAACACATATATTAGACCCATCGATAAAACATATAAATGATATATACATAACAAAGCATAAAATAATATAAAATTAAAAGCCCTTATTTAAATTGCGAAAATTAAAAAATATTTTAATTTTTCGGTTAAAAATGAGTGATTACACTCGTTTTTGGGTTTGTGGAGAAGTTGTAGGGCTGCCAAGGATCTATCTAAAGAGGTAAGAAAGTGTGGGTTAGAGGAAGATGAAGGTTTAAGGGAGGTTTATGGTTGAGTTCGGGAGTTGGTTTTTAGGGAGCTTAAATCTCAGCTTTTTAGTGTTTTTAAGCTCTAGAAATCACCTATCATCATTCTAAACCGTTGTATATCTTTCTCTTGTAGAGAAAGAGCTTGGGGAGCCATCATCAAGCTTGAGAAAGGAGAAATCTTGAGGTGGAGCTTGGAGCTCGAGTTTGTTGTTGCTTTTGCTTAAGGTTGGTTCTATTACAACTCTAAATCATCATGCATATCATATTTTAAGCTTAAATACATGTGTGTTGATTTGGCTTGGTGTGCTTGGTAGCTTTAGGTGACCTTTAATGGTGAATTATGTTTTTGTTGAGGAACCTCTGTAATTAAGGCTTAAACACGTTTAGGAAGGTCCCCTCAAGGTCTAGAATCAATTTGGTATTGAATAGATGATTTTGAGTAAGGTTCTAGGTGTTTTAAAATGCAAAACTACACTTATCGTGCAGGGGATATCGATACCGGTGGCCCGTGTATCGATATCCCTGAGGGAAATTAAGCTACAAGAGTAGGGATATCGAACCATGGTTTGATACCGAGTTGTCTAGTGACCAAATGGAATCGATGTCGATATCGGAACGTGAAGTCTTCTTTTGGTTGACTTTTAAGTGGGTCAAAGGGGTTCGATACCAGTATCGATACCCTTGTTCCGATACCCCCTTTGAGAGGGTCGATGCCTGGTGTTTCAATACTCCAAGTAGGGGTATCGATACCCCAGGGCAGTTTAGCCCATTTCTTGTGGGAAAAATGGTAAAGCCTTGTAATAAAACCTTAGAAGTTCTTAGGAGTCGTGTAAACTCTAAAATGAATAATTAAATCGAAAGATAGGCTTAAAACCCCGTTAATGAGATAATTGGATAATGAATGGAGCCTAATGATATAAATCGGTGTATGGAACCGTGAAAGGGTTCGGGGTGACATTCGAGTCATGTGGTTTACTAGGAACCTTGCTTAGTGCTGATGGGTTACCTAGAGTATATATATATATATATATATATATATATATATATATATACGAGTTATGATACCTAAAAACCTTGCTTAGTGTTGGAGGATTACTAGTGATATATATTATATGATGATAAAACTGATAACCTTGCTTAGTGCTGATGGGTTATTGGTAATATATTATGCGGAAGACTGGCTAGGACCTTACTTAGTGTTGATGGGTTCCTTAACGGATTATGTGGAGTGGCATGCACGAATCTT
This sequence comes from Abelmoschus esculentus, assembly GCA_035048815.1. NCBI lineage: Eukaryota > Viridiplantae > Streptophyta > Magnoliopsida > Malvales > Malvaceae > Abelmoschus > Abelmoschus esculentus. The sequence goes on along the minus strand of JAUCBN010000007.1, from coordinate 8,539,234 downwards.
GCTTAGTGTCGATGGGTCCCTTACTTCTATACTACTATGAGGTGATATAAACATCGTTATATATATAAATATATATATATGAGAGAAATACGGAGTAAGAACTTGAGATGCTCTGTGGTCTTCTCTTTTCATGCATATGCTATGCGCCGATATATGCCATCATGATATTATTTGTTTAGGCGATTCTGGTAGCGCCATTGTACTCATGTCATGCCATTCAGTCATGTTGCTATGCTTAAATATATGTTATGCCTTATGTGGGCCGGTTGGTCGAGTACCCACTGAACTTTAGTGGCTTAGCGTTCGAAATGTGTTTTCGTGCGTAGGTTAAGGAGCTTTTGGAGGAGCATCATCGTGGTAGATTCAGCATCGACATTGTTGACAGAGTATGATTATTTAGGCATAATGGGCATATGTACTTAGGACCCTACATGTGTAATTTGTAACTCTATTTTATTTATTGTCAAATGTTTTTAACGGGTTGTAATATTTTGAAGCTCCACTACTTTAACTTTTGGATTTATGTTTTAATGGATTTGAGTTTTATTATCTTATGTTGGAAAATGGGTTTGGACTCATCTTAATGGGCTTTGAAAGAAATTCTTGAAATATAGGTTTGGGTCGGAGGCCCGATGTGACACCGGGTCGAGGGTGTTACACTATTAAACATTTTCAACCATAATTAATAATTAATTATTTTTTAAGATAAAATTTTGATTCTATCGTAGTTAGGGTTGAGAATATTTAGTAGCATTTTATTTCAGAATTAATTATCTTTTTATATTTTATTTGAATTTAATTATTTTATATTTTATATTAGAATAAAATTATATTATATATATATGTATTTGATAGGTTAGATGTCATGTTATTTAAAATATATTATCATATGCATATGACATGTCATCATTATTAGATTTTTAACAGTCCAGTTATCATGGTAGTTAAAAAATAATCTATTTGACAAAAAAGTATAGGTTAAGGGCTAAATTTATCCAAAAAAGAATAAGGGTCAAAACAATAAAAATTATAAACGTTAAGGGTTAAAATCGTCTTTATGCCTATTTTAAATAACATGATAGCTAACCTATCAAATACATATATATATGAAATATAATTTTATTCTAATATAAAATATAAAATAATTCAAATTCAAATAATATAATAAAAAATTAATTAATTTTAAAATAAAATTTTACTAAACATCCTCAACCCTAACTACGATAGAATCAAAATCTTATCTTTAAAAAATTAGTTAATTTCAAAATGTGTTCATATTTTTTTAAGATAAGACTTTGATTTTATCGTAGTTAGGGTTGAGAATGTTTAGTAGCATTTTATTTTAGAATTAATTATTTTTTAATATTTTATTTGAATTTTAATTATTTTATATTTTATATTAGAATAAAATTATATTTCATATGTATATATGATAGGTTAAATAACATGTCATTTAAAATATATTTTCATATGCATATGACATATCATCATCGTTAAATTTTAACGGTCCAATTATCATGGTAGTTAAAAAATAAGTTATTTGTCAAAAAGATATAGGTTAAGGGCTAAATTTATCCCAAAAAAAGAATAATGACCAAAATGATAAAAATTATAAACGTTAAAGGTTAAAATTATCTTTATACCTTTAGAATGTAATTTTTATTTGATATTGGTCACTCAATCACTTTGTTGGTATTACTGGTGCTTGAACCCGTGATCTTTAAAAAGAACAATCATTCCTTTAACCACTTAGGTTAGAGGGTTCATATAGGAAGAAATACTCCTCTAAAACATTTATACTGCATAAATTGGATTTTTTTAAATTAAAATGGGTTATTAAAAAATTAAAATTTAATTAAATAATTCGAATAAATAATGTATGTTTCGGTTTAAATATTTTCAACCTCTTTATTTTCTTTTAGGAACATTTTTGTATCAAAAGAAAAGAGAATCATTTTGTCCAAAGGTTTAAAAAAAAAAAACAATGCTCTTTAAGCTGAGAAAGTTGTCTTCCGGGATAGAGCCATATCCAAGTCGGGAGCGGTCATCCCCAAATATTTTAGGTTTAATTGCATTTTTAATCCTCTTAATTTTAAAAACTGAAAATTTTAATTACCACCTTCAATTATTTTAGGTTCAATTATTTTTTAGGACTCATAATTTTAAAACTAAATAAATTAAACATAGGACCTCATTTGTGTGTGTCAAATTATTTTTAGTTTCCTCTTAATTTTAAAATTATAAAATCAATAATTTAAGAATTAGACTTTGACCTTATTTTAATATTATATATGTTCTTTTATAGAGTATTCGTTCACTTTGATCTATTATTTAAAGATTAATTTGATTCTCCTTTAAATGAAATCGGAGATCATATTACTATCGAACACTAGATCGGAAGTATAGCCCTAAAACAAGACTGATGCATGTTACCATTTTAGTATGCAAATTAATGTACATTCAAAATCCTACACTTTTTCCCCCGGTTATCTGCTTTCACTCCACAACAAACAGCAACAGAAAAGAAAAAAAATTGTACAAAAAACTCAGCACTTGGTGATCTTCAATCTCCTCACGGCTGACAAGAACATCCTACACATTGCATAACAAAAGTCAGATTCAGCTCTGGTTTACTACAAAACATCATCACCGCCAAACACAAAACCAGTTAATTTATTTTGAACAAATTGGAGATGAAACAGGTTTAAATGTCTTACTCCCAAGGAACATCACCAACCATCATCCAATCCCCTTCCTTGTCTGCATATGTTAACACATGGTATTTCTCGTACCGATCTCCGTCCACCTCCGCCTCCGGCTCCGCCCCTGCGTGTCACCAAACATCAGTACTCCGAAGAGGGTATCGATTTTTTTCAAATAAGAAAAAAGAACTAGTAAGAGTGACTTAACAGATAATGTTTGTGTCGAACATGAGCTCGAGAGTCTTGATCAGATCATAGTAATTCTCGTGAACCAATAGGTCCAATTTTCTACCAATTGGAATCCCTTCCATGTAAACCTTAACATAGAAAGTTGCATGGTTGCTGCACTCATTCTCTTCTTCCGCCACCGCCTGCCTTAACAACGACGGCCGCCCCCTGACACACGGAGGAGCCGTAGAAATGCTAAGACCCAGCTGGAGATCAGTGCTAAGGTCCCTCTGCGAGGAACAAGAAGAAGAAGAAGCGCCATTTCTTGAGAAACCAAAGCCGTTGCTGCTCTCAAATGAAGATGAAGAAGAACCAGTTCGCCTCCCCATTAATTTTCTAAGATTCTTGATGAAAAAGATTACAAATGAGCCGCCACCTTGGGGTTTAAATAACCAGAACGAGTAAAAAATCGTATTCAATCGCTTGAATATATACGAAAAAATACTAAACCAGCTAGCTACCTAGCTCCCTAGTACTAGTCTACTAGTACTGAACTTTGTTGGGAGAAGCAAATCAAAGAACGGGAGCTCTTTGTTTTCATGATATAACTGGATGTGGTTGGCTGGTGGTCTGATATGCAGACAAGGCGGCCGACATGTACACATGTCGTCTACCAATATTAACACCATTTGTATTCGGACGTTGACTCGACGAGGTGCATTGGCCATGGGCAGGCAATTTCATGTTTGGTGTTTAGTTCATATAGCTTGTAACACATGGTAGTAATTTGCGGCTTCAAAGGTGTGTGTGGACTGTTAATTATATGATTTGTATAATGTTTGGTCCATGGATTTAATCAATCGTAGTTGAAATTAAGACCATAGTATATGTACCTTTTGAAAATAAAATAGTGTCTGTACTTGAAGCAATGGATTTAGACAAAGTCATGGACATGTAATTACAAAAACATCGATGTCACAAAACATACCTTTGGACATTAAAAAAAATACACGTATGATTCAGAATCATGTTCCAAATCAATGTTCAATGGATATAATTATCGTGCAGCGTAAACTACAAATAATTCATAGATGGAATTATTATTAGTAGTAGTAGTATGGGTAAACTTGACCGATAGTATATGGATATTTTAAATGCTTTTATTTTAGTCATTAAATTTTAAATTTATATTATAATTAATATTTTTTAATTTATCTTTTTTATGGTGACTATTATTAATAAACGTTGGTAGGATTAAGGATACATTAAATTCTTTTAAAAAACAAAATACCAAATTGGCAATAAAGATTGATTTTTTATGAAATAGTTGTTAGTCAATCTCGATAATGATAAAACTTCGTTTGACTAGAAAATTAGTATAGTTTAATTTTAAGTTGATTCGACGGTCGATAATGGTGGATAAAAAAATTTAACTTTTAATTTTGATTAAGATTTGAGAATCTTGTAAGGTTTATTGACGAGTTTTCAATCGAAAAAAAAAAAGATAAATTAGTGGTAGCTTGGTTATCTTTTTCACCAACAAATAAATCATTAAACGATAACAAATATAATCACAAAATGAGACGACAATCTATTCAAAACTAAAAGTTAAAAATATTTGATTTACTATTGCAAACGGTTGAATCAATTTAAAATCGAACTATATTTAGATCTAATATTAGATGATATATTTTAATTATTAGTAAAATTACAACTAAGTTATTAAATTTCAAAAAATTATAAATAACTTATTTAATTAATGGATCACTATAAACATATCACTTTATCACTAAAAATGAAATGGATGTTAATTATTTAGTTTTAATTAGATCACTCTATAAAGTCATTCAATTATAATTAATAATTAATGTCCATTTAACACTTAAAATAACATGATTTGAGTGATCGTATATAAATTTTTAAAATTTCGTAAATTGTGTAATCTTACTTTTAATTTAATGACTTATAGTGTAATTATTCTTAATAAAAATAAATGTATTATTATTAACTATTATTATTATGAAACTTAAAGTTGTTTTCGATTTGTACTCACCAGCTAATGACTTTTCCTTCAAAGAGAAAACCTTAAGACCATCATGGATATATACAATCAACACAATTTTGGAAGCACAAGAAAAGTAATTAAAAGACATCAAAACCTTCGTTTAATCGAAATCTTTTCTAACATGTGGAATCCACGTGTCGAAGAGAAATTGCTCCATCCCTCTTTAATCAAATCCAAATTTAATTAGTACTAGTTTAGGTGACTATAAACACTCATTAATAATTATTTAAAATTTTGTTAATTTTAAAATGTCATATTCAAATCACATTATATGTAAGTTTAGTCTAAATCTAGTCTAGTTTGTATTATTTTATATATTTAAAAATATCTGTTTGAATTCAACTGGTTAATATAATAATGATTTTGTCACGTCTATAACGTGAGTGGATGAAAAGTATTTTATGTAAATATGTATATAAAATTTATTTAAACAAATAATTATATGTGAAGCGACAATAGATACGTATATAAATTTAATAGTATCATGTTTGAATTTTGAACAATAAATTTTAAATTTTTAAAAAATTATTTGAAAGTATAAAAAGATAAAAACCTTTTAATTGTTTTTTTAATGGAATGTATATTATTTTTTATTTATTGATTGATATTTAATTTATTAATTAATACAAATTAAATTTTATAGTGATTTATTATTTTTTAATTAATATTATTTAAAAGGTTTAACGTCTATCTTATTAGATCAAAAAGATTATACAAGCATCTATAATAATCCAAACTTGGTAAAATAAAAACAATGATTAATTCCTAATCTCGTATTAATTAATGACACTTAGCACTTTGAGGGATCTCCCATCCCATGCACGTTAATGGAGAGGGGACTAGAAAGAGGGAACAAGGAAAAGCAGATGTTCCCCACCACCCCTACCCATTCCCAAACCCCTTTTTCACTGTTCCAATCACTTTTTGGTCTCACCAGAACCAAACTAATAACGTTGAAACCTAAAGCTTTTCCTTTTTAACAAATCCAAGAAAGAAAGATACCCTCACTTTTCCAGAAGAAGCCTCAAATCTTAGGTTCTTTTGCCAAAAGGGTTTCTTCATCGTCGTGTTCGTGTCATAACTCCTTTGGTTATGGTTTTTCTTTTACAGTTCTGATAGGTCCCCGTGATGGGTTTCTGCCTTTACTTTTGAAATGAATCTCTGTTGGGCTTTTTTTTTCTTACAACGTCGATGACAAGAAAGATAACAACGCAGCCGCCTACGCAGTGCTAGACTCAACATTATGCTTCCTAGTTCCCTACTGTCTACGCCGGATCAAAGTGTTCTGTTTATAGGAATAGGACCCTTTTAGGACAGTTACTAACTTACTAGAATAATGTCTTTCACACTGTTCTCTATAGTCTTTATATGCGTGCATGGCATGGGATGGGTGCGGCAAGGATCCAACTCACTGACCCAAATCGGAGCTGGATAAATGGGACAGTTTTACATATATATATATATCACATGATCATTATCATTTTTTAAAAGATATATCTAATAAAATGTATAACGTAGACTCAGGGAATCACTCATAATTACCCACCAAAATCCAACTGAAGGAATACAAATGCAACAATAAAGGGAATACAAAGGACTGGGCGTTGCAGTAAAAGGTAAACAAAAATAGCATCTTAAAGGCAAAAAGCTGCTGGAAACGAAATGAATAGCCGAATCTGAAGTGTTCTGGAGCAGCAGCGAAGTTCCTGCACCAAGGGGAAACGTCAATGAAATGGAAGAGACCTACGGGATGACTTTCTTGGGTAAGCTTGGGTCTAGAAGGATGCACCTATTAAGATTGGGACTATTTCAGATTGAGTCGAGGTAGGTTTTTATTTGAAATTTTGGGATATGGCAACGGACTCCCCAACTCCCAAGGCTTTTGGGACAAGGTGACCGACCATTAGGCCCAAATCAGGTTTTCGTCTCTTTTTGAACATTGGTTTTCTAATTTAAAACCATCCTCGAGAGACACTTAGCATGCATAATGATCAACGAAGAACATATTATTATAAAATTTTACTTGCAATATTAGATAATTTGTAAATTTCATTATTTTTTAATAAAATATTTTGTCAAAACTTATATTAGTTTTTAAAATTAAAATGTTATTTTTATAACCAAACTTTACAAAATTGAAAAAAAAAACATAAATCACAACGAGTTCAATATATTCCAAACATCACTATATTTAGTCTTAAAACACTGTTAAGTCAAAGGAAACTTATCATGCATGCACTGCAAATTTTATTTAGGATTATGTTAGTTATATTAGGCAAGATTTAAACGAAAATTTAAGAGATTCCCCCCCCAAAACTCACCATATTCTTACGGCGAGGTAATTGTAACGGTATTAAGCTAAAAAATAGAAAATTGGGTTTTAGTTTAGTAATATTAGGACTCAATAGTCCTATTTTTGTCAAAGTCCGGTATGATGGAGATTGGAGGTATTAATGAGTACCGATTTATTTTAGAATAAATTGCACAAATAATTATCATACTACGGTTTTAGTGTTAAAATGATCACAATATTTTAAAAAATATCAAATACACCGGTAGGGACGGAGTCAAAATTTTTGGTTGAGGGGGTAAAACATAAATGCTTAAAAGTAGGGGGCCAAATTCATAAAAAAAAATCAATTTTTTAAAAAATTAAACAGGGGGACAAAAGTGAAAAAATTCTTCGGGGTAGGGGGCGATTGTCCCGCACCACCCCTATATAGCTCCGTTCTTGTACACCGGTTAACTATTAAAATGATATCGAAATAGTCTTATTTTTAACGACCACGTCATTGTTCCGTTAATTTTTAATGATTTGTGATTATTTTGATAACATTTTAATAGTTGATCAGTATATTTAATATTTTTTAAAGTATTATAGCTATTTTGATACCAACCCATAATAGGGAAGTTATCTGAATAATTTATCCTTTATTTTAAAGAAATATTAGGACGTTGCAATTTGGGGTTTCTGATTTCAAGATGTTCAGAACAAATTTCCATTTTCCCGCCTCTTTTCCACTCTCCCAAACTCTTAACCTCCCCTTAGTTCATCCAAATTTTATAGTCCGAAATCCAGAAACTACACCGCTGTTCAACTATCAGCCAGAGAAGTGATCAGTAAGAAATTGCATTTCTCTCAATTCAATTATTGGCGGCGATCTCTTAGATTTAATAGTAATAACTTCGTTGTGAATTCATAGCGGCGATCTCTTAGATTTAATAGTAATATCTTCGTTGTGAATTCATAGCGGCGATCTCTTTGATTTATAATATATATTTTTTCATTTTAGGTTTTCGTAGATTTGTTACGTTGATCTCAGAGTTCTCACTTGGCTTAGTAAGTAATGCTATTGGTATTTCTTTTTAAATTTTTAGGGTTCAAAATTATGATCATGAATACTCGTTTTTATAATTCCCTTTGAGATTTTTGCTTAACGTTTTGTTTAGTTTCTGAAAGAACAACAGAATCAGACGAGAGAAAAAAACTAAAGTAAAAAACCGTCATCTCATTGACAAAATAGAGAGATCTTGAGATTATCAGAAAATTTGAATTTCTCAGTAACTTAACAGAGTTTTACAGATGTAGGTTTTTATTTGTTTTCCTTTTATAAACGAGAATTGTTCACTCTAAAGGTTGCATCTACTACTAGCATTGATTTTCTGCATCTCAAGATAAAATTGTTGTAAGGGTTCTGTACTCATTAACTTACAGATCTGAATTTTTTTGTTAGCGGTGTTTGTTTATTTTATGTTTACTTGACTGACATTAACTTACAATATTTGATGGAGCATGATAGTAATTAAACTGTTTTACATTTATATTCAATTTCTGGGAGTTGGTTTTCCTATTAGGAGTTTCATTTCCAGTTCTTGTAATTTCTAGGTCTTGTTTTCCTTGAAAGTGCATGTTACATGGTTTTGAACCTCTTGAAAATGAATTTAGTTTCATTCTCTTAGGTATATATATCAAATTACCAACAATGAACTGGTATTGTAATTACTGCATTCACAATTCTATTTACTTATTGCAACTCCAATAGTTTAGTTGCAGTAAAGAAAATTAGTGTTTGATGCCCTACAAATTTATATTTCAGTATCAAATGAGTGACCGTCGAAGTTTTGGAAGCAATTGTCATCCATCCAGCCAATCTAGAAAGGTTTCAATAGGGATAATCTTAGATTCCGAAATTGAGAGAAAACTTGGAGTCATCGAGGAAGATAAGTCTAAACAGCCAAACACAGAAAGAATCAAACCTACCAATGGAATTTCTGTGGGGGGAAAAAACAAAGGGGAAGTTGTTACAGCTTCCAAAGGGAAGCAAACTGAAGCTACCGAGCAGGTTAAATCTCCATGGATTACTCCTAGATCAGTACATGAAAAATCTATTGCTCCAAAGACGGCTTCTTTTAACCATGGAAGGAAGAAACATAAAAAAGTGAAGGATGTCGAAGTTGTGCAATCAGTACAGTTTTTTTCAAACCAAACCTTCAATGCACAGAATGTCAGTAGCAAGCAACATAATTTTGACCTCAGCTACAAAAGGAAAGGAAGGAATGATGGCAACTTACAGAAGGTGGAGGAATTCAATATTGCTAATGCAGGAAAAGTCCTTGAGTCGGATAAAGTGGTGTTAGAGAGCAAAGTAGATCAAACACAAAACAATCAAACAGAAACTTTGAAAATGAAGCTTCAAGAATTATTTGGAAATGTTTCTTCATCAAAAAGTCTGTTATCTAGTTTACAGGCTCAAGGAGTAACTGACAATAGTTTGAAACCAAAGTTAAGCATTGATCATGTGAAAGACACAGTTGTGAAGCCCAGACAAAGTTCAGATACCATAGAAACTGATTCAGAGAATCCTGATCAGACTATTAAGAGGCCAGTGACCCGTTCTTTGACCCGAAAGCAAGCTCCAGCCAAAGTGCAAACAGACAGGACTAAAGTTGGTTTATCCTCCAGGCAGAAACATCGAGAAAGCATCTTCTCTTTTAGAGAAGAAAGATCAACAAAGCTAGATGGTGCTGTCAATACTGGCTCAAAATTGTCTAGGAAAAAGAAAATTGAGAAGAAAACTTCTAACATTGATCCGCGCAACATATGTTTTAGGGATGTGGATAGATCTGATGAGATTAAGCGAACAACTTATACGAGTGAAACTCCAGGGTCTGCAGGGAAGACATCTCTACTTGGTAATAAAATGGAAAACTTTCCTGGACCCTTCAATGAGAAAAAAAGCGAAAAGTTTGAAAATATGCAAGAGAAAATCTCTTTTCATTCTCCAGCGACCAACAAGAAAAACCATTTGGTTTATTGTGACAATCCAACATCACTAGAGAAAGGGGATAAACAAGATCTTGTGTGCACACCAGATAATTTCCGGAGTTCAACTTTTGGATTCAAAGCACCTAAGTTAGACACTTCCCCAAGCCCAAAAACAAAAACTGTGGAGATAGAGCATGGTGCACGCAGTCCTGTACCATCTGAGAGAGGATTTACCATGGGAAATATCCAGAGCTTCAGGACTTTCCAAGCTTCTATATTGGTCAGTAATAAATTCGATTCACAAGCTCACTCACCTATATCCCTACCTGTTCTTCAGGACTCTGATATGGGAGTTGAACATATTAAAAGATATGTGCATTCTGAACCATCATCAGAAGATAGATTCTCGGAGAGCTTTGAAGATGGTTCACCTACTACTAAAAGATACAATAGTAAGTAGCAAAATGCTTTCTTGAAACATGCTATACACAGTTTTCCTAGCATTTCTTGGAGAAATCCATTTAGTATATGATTTACCTTTAGTTACTTATAAGTACTTAGCTGATTGGAATGATAAGATTTCACTTGCTCACAAGAAATTCCACCTGATTTGTTATAATGAGCTGTATGTTTCAAAAGTTGAAAGATTGAAAAGTTGCAGTTATATTTTGAACCTTTTTGTTTATCTTCTTGATACTTGCACCTCTGCTCTTTGTGATTGGAAACTTTGTTATTCCTTAAGTAATCAGTTTAGATCAAGTTGACCCCCAAAACAAAACAGAAATCATATCCTAAAACCACAATGCCTTCCGACCACTGTTAATTTTTATAACATAACTAATTAACCTTTTTTTAGAAGAATTATTGGTAACTTTGTCACATTAGGCTATTGCTCCAATATTGATTTATTTACTTGACTCCGTTTCTCAATTTCCATAGCTTAAGTGACTCAAAAGTTCCAATCAGTCTGTAATGCATATATGCATGATCACATATTCTTAGTTGCATTTTCTTTTCTGATTTTTTTTCTAAATTGTTAATGGGGGATCCTTTGGTTCTTTATTTGATGTTGTCAAGGTCGTACAGAAAATCTGATCTCACCAGAGACTGTTGTTTCTGAGAAACTAAATTTCATGGAATCTCCAATCCAACGGTTTCAAAACCATGAAGATGTCAGACTTAGTGAATGCAGCCCCACTACAACCTCTAGAAAAGGTAAAACTTCTTAAGTAGTTTCTTCTTAATACATGCTCTTCATATTCTCTCATCACTTTTGTTCGTAAGTAGTTTCTTCTCTATTTTTCTCTGAAGGGGCAAGGATTGGAGAAAGTTTTTGGTTCCAGGAACCCTCAGAACAGGACCAAGCAGACGAATTGACAAGGTTCTCATTTATATCTAAGCAAAGATTACGAAATACCTTCTGATACTATATTGGACCATCACCTTCATTCTTGATTGTTTCAGGGCCGTTACCCTGTTTGCTTCGGCTTTAAAAACCTTTAAAAGGAAAATGGATTCAACTACTAGAAATAAGTCCTCTGAGATTTTGGTGTCCATATCCGAGGAGATTAAGTCACTGTTGCTGAATGCTCAGTCTGAGATTGAATCTGATACGTATGCATTTAAAGCTGAAAGCCTTGCAAATCTAACATGTGGTCATGTTGATACTTACCCTTGTTTTTTATAATCTTTCAGAGGGAAGCTGATTAGTCTCAATAAAACAAAAAGGAAACGCCTGGAAATAGGATTGCAAGGTGAAAGTTTTGATTCAACTGAATAGCTTTAATCGGCTGAAATTAGATGCTATCATTCCTAATACTAGTATTTAAAAGATATATGAGTGCTTTTGGTTTTATGAAATCTCTGTATTTAGTTATTTATGTTGGTAAATAAACTCTATCTCAAGAAGGCCTTGAAGTTTTCTTTATTTGCTTATTTTCTTCGCAGAGCAACAAGAACAATTAAAGCATATACTTGAAAAGTTCAAGGAGGATATCCATCATCATCTCTTGGACTGTAATAGCATACTGGAGGAGATGGCAGCTCACCAAATTTAGTTAAAGGGAATCATGAAGAAACAAAGTATGACAAACTTTATTTAATTTGAATAAATTCCTTAACTATGATTGCATTATTGCATCTTGTTTTTGTAGATTTTTCCATTTTGTTTGAACCAAAATGTGATGAGTGTATACTAACATATGATATGACTCCATTTACTCCATCCATCACAAGATGCTGTTCTTCGTCACTGACATGTGATGTTACAGTGGAGCTAAATTTATATAAAAGTTTTAATTGGTGGATAATAATCTTGGGACAACTTGATTCAGTCTTTGAATTTTCATGCAAGGGTATTTTAGTTTGGAGAAATTAATTGTCATAGAGGTTCTTGGATATGACATCACCTAGGATATCATGTCATATCCCAATTATAAACAAAGGAAATTTTATACTTGATTTTAAAAAATAACATAGTATTCTAGGTCTCATTTGAACTTTGAATACTTGCACTTCCAAAAATTGGTATTAGTGGTTGTATTCAGGGGTAAAATGTTTACAACCTTAACATCTATATCTTCGTATTTAAAAATGTTTATCACTCGAAAACTTTAAAAATGGTTAACATCCGGCATTAAAAGTTCTAACTTGATTTCAGATCAAACAGAAAAGCCACAAACGCTTAATTTTATAATTTGATATATGGTTATAGAATCATGTTTGACAGTGTTATGCATGTATGAAGCTACTGTTATGCTTAGACAATATTCTGGTATATCTTGCACACCTGATTCTGTCTTCATATTTTCAGAAGAACACCAGAAACTTCTCATGCACGTGGAAGCAACAGCTGAAATCCAACTTAATAATGCTGAAAGAAGAATCACAGCGGTTCACGAGGCAAGTTCTTGTTTCTATTCATATTAAAAGTCTAGCAATAGTTTTTCTATAATTCAGGTATGGTGTTTGTGGTCCACATACTTCATGGGGAATCTACTGGCCAAATGCTTGGTTGTGAATATAGGCTATATGTATACATTATCGTCAGCTGACATTGGTGTGTAGGTTAGATACATTAGTTGGTAGCCATTAAATGGTAAAGTCAGTTGGGCTCCAAATCTATGCTGTTGGGTATATATGCTTATTGTATCGATATTACAAGTACTGATTAAAGAAGAAGCCTAGTATAATTGCTAAGAGTTTATATTAGGAACGTTCAGTTGCTATTTGCTACTCACTTTATGCTGAGTCCTCATACTTATATAGCATATACATACCATGCTTTATAGTACTAAATTCTTAGTTATAAATTAGAACTGATTTTTATTTTATTTATGTTTAATTTAGAACTGAATGTGTTCTATCTGGATTAACACACGTTATCATCCTAACTTAATGCAGTCGGCAAGGGAAAGGATGCTCCAGCTGAAACATGTAATAACTGAGTGCTTGAAAGACAGTATATACTGAAGTGGCAGAGGCCGAAGACCGACTTTTAATTCATCCCATGAATTAAGAAGTCAACTTTGTAAATTTTACCTGCCCTAAAATTTTCCTGTTATTCGACTTAGCCCTTGATTATTAATCTCTTAACTGTTCAATAGAACCTTATCTGGAATAGTGAAAATGCTAGTTATTTGAGCAGCCTGTAGGCTGTAGCTTACGTTCTTGATGCACATGATGGTTGAGGAGAGCAATTGATTTTAGTCTCTAGATATGGAAATGTATGGAATCTAACAACAGAGAACAATAACATGATATAAGTGTTTGTTTTCTGAACTTTTTTTTTCCCACTTTTCTATTCATCATTCTGGTTATCGGATAAAATATAAATAAATGTTTCCATATATGAATATGTTCATATTATTGTTGGAATTGGACTTTATGGTGTTTGATTATTTTAACTTACCATTATCTTTCTGTCCAGGAGCAGTGGTTTTTACTTCACGTCTCCCACAAGTCTCTCTATGCACCACAATCCCGGTGAGATATTTCTTTAGTTTTTCTTCCCCTTTATTTACCTGTTCCACTACCTACTTTTCCATGCCCCACGATATACTGTTCTGTGTGATGTGACGAAATGTATGACCAATTATCACTCTGGTCCTTTTCATCTGCATGGAACTAAAGGGAAAAAAAGTAACGTGGTGTCTTTGTTAGGTCGAACTCTATTATAAGGTACCCTGACAGGAAAACTTGTGGCTTTTCTAAGGTAGACACGCCAGTCTTAAAAACAAAATACTTTAGGTTTCGGGCATATTCTATATGTGATTAGGTGCTACATCCAACAATTGTTTAATGTCCGTTGAGTTGTGGGACTTCCTTTATCATTGTGAGCCCCTCCCTTCCCATCACTGTCGTCTGTCTGTTTTCTTCTTCAAGGTTTGGTCACGCTTTTGTTTCATCTACCCTTGTTTAATTACTACCTGGAATAGGAAAACTTCAATAATTCATAGTAAAAAGGAGAAAAAAAAAATAGGAGTTTAAAGACAAGAAGACATGGGCCACGTGAACCGTAGGTGATCACGTGAAGTACACGCTTTTTTCCCTATCCAACCTTTTTCTTCCTCATTGCAAGACCTTTGATTCGAATTTTAATGGTAGGGACCAACGGATCAAGTGGATTACATGTTGCCACTTGGTGCTGTGGCGGGTCCAATGGGCCCTCCGACCCACGTGAGTCGTGAGTGTCTTCTATTCCTTGATGGGTCTCGTACAAAATTTTGGCTGTGTCTTGGTCAAGTCTCGAGCTTTCATCTCGAGATAATGAAAATGATTTGTCACTATCTTCCCTTCGTGGGCACGGCTAACTATCGATTACCATCAACTTAGTGTGTGGCTTCCAATTAATCAACTACTAGTATTATCAACCGGCTGATATGGGATAATGAAGCATTTTATTCTACTAACCGACCTACATGGTAGCTTCCACGAGAATTAAAAATAAATAAAAATTTATATCCTCTTTTAATGTTATTATCTATGCTGAAAAATCAAACCTTAAATTTTATTTTTTTAATTTTAAATTTAAATTTTATATTTTATTCTTTAACCTTAAATTCTAACTAAAAATTTTAATCTTAAATAAAAACCTGAAAGTATTAGAGCTTAGATACAAACGTAAAAAAGATAAAAAAAAATTATTCTTAAAAGTATTATTTTACTTTTAAGTAATCTGAACCAAAGTTTATGATCTTCATGTAAAAAGAAAAGTTAATAGGATCGGTTGTTAGATTTTTAAATAGAATCAAGTTTAAATTTTAATATTTTAAATAATATAAATTAAATTTATATGAATATTCTTATAATAAAATTTTATTATATTTAATTCAAATTAATTGATTAATAGGTTAGATATTAATAATATAATACATAAAAATCATTCTAATAATTTTATACAGTTGACATTCAGTTCATAATTTTTTATGTGTTCTTGTCATATTGATTCATATGCATTTTTTGATAGGATCATAAAATTTTTTGAACGGGTTAGGGCCATAATTCATATAGAATTTACCAGTAAATTATACTTAAGTGCTTATAAATAAATATCAAACTTACATGAAATAATAATGAATGGAAATAAATACCAGATGTAACTTGACATCTGATTGAATTGATGGAGAGAAATTTGAGTTTGTAAACACGTAAAGAATTCCTGACAAAAATTAAATGTTATGAATTTTAAATTTTAGATTTATATGTATTTTTATATTTTAAACTTTAAACCATACAATTTAAAAATATTTTATACTTTAATTTGTTAAATCTTAATTATAATTATTAACCTTAAATCTATTATTTAAAAGTGAAAAAAAAAATAAAAGGATTGATAATTAGCGATACATGATATCATAAGATATTTATTTATTTATAGTTTTGAAAGCCAGTTAACATTCGTTCATGAATATCTCACTCTTTCTTTTTCGATTCCTCTGCCTTTCCTCCCCGGAGCTAAAGATGCTTCTATTCTGCTTAGGAACCGAATGAAAGAAATGGTCCACCTCTTTCAGTACTCTTTTCCCAGGGAGTGAGCACCAAGTTAAGACACCACAAATTCAATGGTCCCAAATTTCTCAAGCTTCTTAAAAGAAAAGAAGAAAAATATTATTAAGAATATCATCTTCTTTGGTGGTAAGGATAATGAACCTGACCACCTTTCTCCGGTATGTATAATGCATACCTACTCTCCACGCAACAACCTATTCAAAGATGAGTCAGCCTTCG
The DNA here is from genome assembly GCA_035048815.1 of Abelmoschus esculentus. Taxonomy (NCBI): domain Eukaryota; kingdom Viridiplantae; phylum Streptophyta; class Magnoliopsida; order Malvales; family Malvaceae; genus Abelmoschus; species Abelmoschus esculentus. The sequence goes on along the minus strand of JAUCBN010000007.1, from coordinate 8,522,805 downwards.
AATTTTCAAAACCAATCCCCACCGTCTAATCAGTTTGGTATAATAATTCTACAAAACTGTGCTTAGTGCTTGATTTGATGTCCATTTTTGGAGCATTTTCAGATCCATTGGTTTCTAGTACTTCCAGTGTCTTAGCAGGTAAGCCTCCCTTCTGAAACATGCCCATGTGGTGTTTCCTCGTTGGTCGGGTAGTACCACAAAACCCCATATATCTTCCCTTCTTTTTTCTTTAGAAATAAAAAAGAGATGAAAATGGAGATTAATTTCTTGAAAGAATCTCAGTGTTGAGTATTATTGATGTAGGTTATGTTATGTTAAGCTAAGCTACGTTCAGCTACAAACACCGCCGAGAATGGCTGGCCACTTGCCTAACTTACCTTCCATGTACGTTTTCACAAGCTTTTAACTGTTGCTTCCATGGTGTATACTGTTTACTTTCTGATATATTGAATTTATTTGATTGAAGCTTTTCTTTTCTAAAAATACAGGCGTGATCATGATTTCATGGAGCTGGTATGGGAAAATGGTGAAGTTCTCATTCGAGGTTTATCGTCAAAGATAACTCAAAAGAGTTCCCCGTTCTCATCATGTTCATCCAGGTCTAGAGTTCAACTGATTGAAGGTGAAGCTCGTACTGGATCAAAGGATGGGGTTGCAGATTCTACATTCGCTGATCCCATGTCGGGTCTCTCGAGCGCTGTTTTGGGATCTGGAAAAAGATGTTCCGATGAGAAACTGGTGGATTCTAATGTTGTTTCAGTGAACAATAAGTTGGAACAAGGCGACGTGTCCAAGCAGAAGTATGAAACTTCGATTATGGGATCAAAGGAGAAAAGATCAAGGTTTAATGAGGAAAAAGACAGGGTGAACTTTTCCATGTTCTTAACTTCTGGTGCAACAAGAGCAATGAGCAGTCCAGGATTAGCTGCAGGAGCTGAGGATTTACGAGGCAACAACGACAGATCTTTGCCTCCAGTAAACGAAGGGGATTTCGTGGCTAAAAAAATGAAGTCACCTCACAAAGAGTCGCTCCCCGATGAGCAATCTGAAGCCGTTCCGAATACGAGGTTACCTAATAAGGTTCACGAACCATCTTCAACCTTAGTGCCGGATGATACATGTTTTAAGGGAAATCCTGAGCAAATGGTTGCATCGTCTTCGTTGGGTTCACGTGGGGCTTCAAATTGTCCAACATACACGTTGAAAAGGAGATATGAAGACACTGATCTCAGTAAAGTATGTATAATTTGTCATTGTTTCTTTTCATTTTTAACAATAGCTTTCCCAGTTTAATTCATAGGGTTTCCATATGTGCTTCAGAATACAGCTATGGAACGAGGATGCAGAGGTGCTAAGGGAAAGAGAAAAACAGAAGTTCACAGCCTATCTGAAAAGGTAAGATCAGTAACCCAACAACTAGAAACTTAAGTAATAATTTGTTGCCAAAAATGAAATCTGATAAGCTGTTGGGTTTTATATGCTCATATATATAGAAGCGAAGAGATAAGATCAACAAGAAGATGCGTGCACTGAAAGAACTCATACCTAACTGTACTAAGGTGGATAAAGCTTCGATGCTTGATGAGGCGATTGAGTATTTAAAGACCCTTCAGCTTCAAGCTCAGGTTCCCATTCTAGTTCTTCCATTGAAAATTTACGTTTAGATTCTAATGCGAAATTAGAGTGTTAACCATGGGATGTTGAAACAGATGATGTCAATGGGGAATGGGGTTTATATGCCACCAATGATGTTCCCGTTGCCTTCAGCAATGCAACACATAAATGCACAACATTTGGGTGGTTATTCTCCCATGGCTATTGGGATGGGAATGGGGATGCAGATGGGTCTTGGTTGCGGTGCCCCACCGCAGTTTCCAACTTCACTAATGCCTGGAGCCGCACCTCTTCCTGGGATCCCAGAAGCTACACTCAACATGCTAAGGTCCATGTCATGTTCACCTTTTGTATCCTCGGCTGGTAGTTTCGGTCCACAATCAGTCCGCCCCCCTGGGGCTGGGGTATCTCAACCGGCTGCAGCGCAAGTGGATCTTCCAGGTGGGGCTAATCCAACACATGACCTCAAAGATGCTGAAGAGCAAACCGATTTTGTATGACTTATATAGAGATTCCAGGTTTTCTGTCATCAGGAACACGCTAGTCCAACACATTACCCTTAAAACGGAAAATGCCCAACCTTCTTCATGGATTGGCTTGTTCCTGCACTCGGCTAAGCCAGGGTGGTGTCCCTTTTATCAGAAATGATTTACCAAGCTGTGACTGATCATAAGTTAGAAAATGAACAACTGAAAATCCAGTGTGATTCAAAAAGAATGAGTGTCAAGGCACCGAAGAATGTCAAAACAAGTATTCCCCCCAAGGAAACACTAGGAAAGTTCACCCCAGTAATGGTTTGTAAGAGATTGGTACTTTCTTTTTGTACCACAGGGATATACAGACTCCATTTCTGGCAGTTTAGCTTCAGAATTAATACACAATAATTATTAACTTGGATTTGAAGTCACATAAACCTTAACAGCAGCAGCAGCTAAGCTGAAAGTAACTCTAACCAAATTCATCAATCTTAACTTTAATTAATCTTCAAGAAATCATTCTCAGATTAGGAAACTTGGACTGGCATGTATTCTTCATTCCTCATCCGCTTTCCAGAATCTCTCGAATGTTTTTGTTATTCAACTCATTCCGGATAGGGTTTTACAGAAGTTTGATTTAAGGGAGACCTCTCAATTCAATATTTTAGATTCACAATATCATAATTCAAACCTTTAAATTTTGATTTTCTTAAAAAAATCTAAACATTTTATCAAGCTAGACCAGATGAACGACCTACTTCTAACATTGTAAGCCTTCAATTTTGGTAGCTCTGTGATGGTAAAGCCCAGTCCAGTCTTCATTCTCATTGCTAATTTCTTTACGATGAATGAAAACTATAATATAAGAGTGTTATTTATTTAATATTTTTATTTTATTTCAATTTATATTTTGCTTATAAAGATCAAGTTAATTTAATATTTAAATAGACATTTGATGATTAATTTATGCAATTGCTCTTAGGACTCTAGTTAGGCTTATCCTCTAAGTTTTCTATAGAATTTTGAGCCCAATTAAAAACAGATCATCGATTATTTTTCCTTTCCTGATTCAAATTTCAGTTGACAAATATCTGATTAATCCTTTCAACTCTTGATTTACCTGCTTTTTCTTTTCTTCCGACAGGATTATCAAAAACACCCAAGTAAATTGAGTTTAGCTGTTGAGATGATGCTCTTTAATTATTGCCTTTGAAAATGAAATTAATGAACTACACACGGGAGAACAATGAAAATGAAGAATAAAAAGCAAAATAATTTTAGCAATTAGTGAAAGATAATTATATACTTTTTGTTATAATATTAATAATAATAGCAGATTTAACGAGAAAAGTCTTTGACAAAAAAATTAAGAGTTTTTTTTTATTATGATCAATGAAAAATTATTTGATATGTATTTAATTTTCTTTATAATTTTAATCATAAACCTTAACGCTTATTATTTAAAGAAAAAGAATGTTAATGAAAGTTGACTATCGTTTTCCACTATCATCAAAAGAAGTATATGTAATTATTTAAAGTTAAATTTAAAACAAAACATGGATTTATCTTATGTTACTCCCCCTCGCAAGGCTTTCTTGTTTCTTGTCGTTAAAGTCAAACTCCCCATCAGTATAAATTTAATGTCCATTTTGACATTTTTAGGGTTAATCATAGTTTTCAGTCATGAATAACTCAAAAAATTCGGGGATGGTTTATTTCAGATTTGAATTAGGGTATTTATTGTACAAGTCGATCATTTATTTTTATATTAAAAAATTTATTATTTGATTTAATTTATTATTTGTTAAGCTCGATAAAATTTAATTTTATTCGTGTTTATTAAAATATAATATTATTAAAGATTAATATAAACATAAAAATTTAGAAGAAGAAAATGTGAAGTCTGAGAAGATAAATAAATAAACCTGCTATGACCGAGTTAGAGATAAAATTGATATTTGAGTGTGACTCTCTTTAGATTTTTAATAATCTTTGATAAATAACAATGTGAGAATGTCTTAGGAAATTTTTGGTTTTAACTTACCATTGTATTTTTTATATGAAAAATAAAAAGAAAATAAAGATTTTTCTTCTCTATTTTTATAAATAATAATAAAATAAAAATAAAATACTTTAATAGAAAAGGGAAATTCATTATTATAGTTTAATTCATATTTGTATAAATTAATTTTTAATTATGGAAAAATATCTAACTTTTCTATAGTTTTCAACTGATATTTATTAGAACACAAATTTTTAAAATAGACGTAAAAAAATCATAAAAATGATTTGTAAAATACGAGTTCATCATAAATTTATCAAGTCGAACTGAACCTTGTTTGATATAACTCATTAAAATCTTAAATCAAAATTAATTTTGAGTTAAATATTAATTGAATTTTAATTAAATTAAAATTTAATTATTTATGAGCTGTCCAACTCAATAAACGCCCTTTAACTCGAATTCACTTCATAGAGCCAAGCATGTTCTTACACCATTCAACCAACTTCAAAAAGATGGTGTGTAACGATGTCTTAATTCCAAATCAGTCTTAACCCATGCATGTGCTACTGCTGATGTTGCCTCTAAATGCTACTGGGTCTGGTCTAAGAGGCTCATTCCAAACACATCTAGAGGCACTCAAGGAGGAACATGACAGAATTCATTACAAATTAATAACAATAAAAGATTAGGGAAAAACATGTGGGTCAAAAGACAATAAATTAATTACAATCACAACTTTTGAACCGATATCATCAAGTCATTATTTCATTGAATTAAAATATTACGGACAAATAAATAATTTAAATTTGATTCAATTAATCCGATAAGTTATAGTGGATATTTCTTATAAAAAGATTTTAGTTTAAAATAAATATATGAAAATATGTGATGTGAGGCAGTGGCTCCCTTTGTTCAAAGACACACAGATTATACCCGCTTTATAGATTCAAACACAGTGTTGATAACAAATCGACAATATCGTTGGATAATATCCCATCAACAATTACTAAAATTATATTTATTTTCATTTAAAAACTGATTTACTTTTTAATATTTAATAGTTGAGATTCATTATATTAAGCTATCATTATATTTTTGTCAATAAAAAAATAAAATTTTTAAAAATAATTACGAAATTTAATATTATTTGCGAATTTTTTTAAACATATTTAAATTTATAAGCAAATGATGGATTGTAATTTTTTTAGATATTGTTGTTGTGGAAAGAATATAAACCTGCCTTATCTTTATAAATCCAGGGGAATCATTTTATTTTGTTCTTCCTTCGAATAAAAGAAAACGTCGTCAATTTTCTTGATCAAAATCATCAGAGGTTGAAAACTGAAAGAGTTTCAGACGGATCCGAGTGAAACTGGATTAATCATATTTTCACAATTAAATGTAAGCACATACAGGAAGATGCAGAAGTTATTTTTTAAGTTAGAATATAAATAAAATTATTTAAAAAATAAAGAGAAAATTGTAAATAAACACGTATGTATAACTTTTATTCTCGAATTTGTAACTTTTACGATATTATAATTATTACATATCAGGTTTTTATTTAAGAGAGAGAAGAGCAGTGGCGGATCCAGAAATTTATTTGGGGTGGGCATATATGAAATTTTGAAATCTCAGGGTGGACACAAAGCTTAAATATTATAAAAATTTAAGGACTAATTCATAAAAATTTAGGGTGGACACGGGCTCACCACCCTATTCTAAATGTGGATCCGCCGCTGGAGGAGAAAGATTTTTTTTTATTTTTAACGAATATTAAACCTATAAGCTAAAAATGAGATAATATTAATCTATAGTTTAAATGTAAATTTTGACTCGAATTCGTTCATATACGTTATTGTTTACTTTTATAATAAGGATGGACTATTGATTTCACATATCTCCGAAAAAAATCAATCAACAAATATATTGATAAAATTTGATAATTTATTTGATCATAATTTATCAATCTTTGTACCTCTCTAATTCTTCTATTATCTATTTTAATTTAGATATGATAATTATACAATAAATCATTAATTTTATTCCTTTCGATTAAAAAAATTGTAATTATTTACTTTAAAAAATATTGATATATACCAACTAAAATTAAAAAAAAATAAACTATATACATGTGAATAGTTTTCTATGATATTATATCAATTTAAGAATTTCCAACTGTCTTATCTTGAGACTTCAATAATTAATCTAACTTAAAGATTTTTTAGAATATTATAATACTTAATTGTAATTCCCTAAAAATTTCTTGTAGATTATTCCCCAAAATTGGACTTATTTTTCTAAATAATTATTAAAAAAATATTTGTACAAAAAAAGCCCGGAAGAAGTGGAAGTACGGATGGAGAGATGAGGTGGGATTTACGGTTGGCTGAGGTAGTTAAAGGGCCCCGACATTACCCACACGTGTTGGAGTCTCAGCGGTCCAGCCACGTCATAACTGGATTTCCCTCCTCTGGTAAAAAAAAAACACGAAAGTATCTTTGGGCAATCATTAAACCGTTACGACACAATAAGCGAAGTGTTTGTGCCGAATATTTATAACATTTAATATAGTTAAAATTTATTAAAAAATTATAATATTATCTCTGTAATAAATAATGTACGGGTTCAATAATGATAATAATATGATACTCGTTAATTCGATTTTAAAAATATCAAGGACTCGTTAATTTAAATAATTATTTAATCTGTTTCTTTTTCGTTGAGCGTAAATATTATTACATATAAAATTTAAAGTAATAGATTTGTATGTCCGGCAAAACAGTGGGTAAGATTTGTCGACGCAACAGCGGACAGATTTACCCTAGCAAAGTAATAAAATAATTAAAGATTAAGTATTGATTATTGATTTCTTTACAGTTAAAAACTAAAAGTAATTGTAATAAAATAAGCATAAATAAATATTCCATAAAGATGATGTTGTTGTCAAGTCAACTCAAAGAGTGTTAATTAATATAACGAATAATGGCAGACAAAAAGAAATATTCCATCACTGGAAAGTGAAGTGAGAAAAAAAGATTTGATTATGTTAGAAAGGAAGGAAGAAATGAGTAGCGGAAGGTTAAATATTAAAAAGAAGGGTTTGCCGACAATCGTCATATAAAGGTTTGTTAATTAAAAAAATATTTGATTTATGCTATTTGTTAATTTAAGATTTAAGATTTTAATTATTTTAATGTTTAAAATTTTATTTATAATTTAAATTAAATTTTTATAATACATGTTACTTTTTTTATTCAATAAAATATAATTTTTTATATATTTTAATTTTTAAAAATTAGAATTTTTTTTAATTCTATAAAAAAAACTAAAATCTTTAAGTTTTTTTTTTTTTTCAAACTCTAAGAATCTCTAATCATTTTTACCTGAGGGCTAAAATTTGAACGCTGTTCTAGTTGCCAATTGGAGGGTTAAGGGCCCAGTTTGTAACTGAAGCTCTGGTGAAATATACTTGCATTGAATGCACAAAACATCTAGTCGGAGGGGAAAGAGGGCAGGGTAGGGTCGCAAACGATCTAGGACATGATGACGAGGTTTACTGTCGTCCACATCTTTATGCGCTGTTGAACTGGGTCCCAATACCAGTGTTCCAAGGAGAGCCCTAAAAACAGAGGGACACTGCCCCTACGTTTTCGTTCTCGGTTTCCATGCTGCCTAGACCATTCTTGAATTCCAGCAGCTCCGGGTGTGTTTAGGTGTACTTGACAACAACAACAACAACGTGACACATCCTAAGTAAATGTTGGTCACTTTTTCTCATTGGAACTTCCCCTTTTGGGGTCCCTTGGTTTATTCCAAACCCTATATTTCCAGGGCTGTTTCTGTCCTTCCCTTAACAAATGAAACATCCCGTTGATTTGACCCACCTTTTCCAATTCCAATCATTCCAAGAGAAGAAAACAATGCAAAGATTAAGAAACAAGTAAAGCACAAAATGGTTCAAAATGCATTAAAAAGTTTAAATTTTGAATGAAATATAAGGTGGTGTGTGTGCATATTTGGTGTTGTTCATGTGATTTTACCTTTTTGGCACTTTGAAATGGGGGAGAATGATTAAATCGATGGGGTTGAATTGGGCAAATGTCACTTAAATCTTTTAGACCACACCCAATACTATAAAATTTTCCCTTGTAGGGATAAACATGAAGTAGGTAACGTTTAAATGTGGCTACATAGAGAGAGATAAAGTTAATATGCCAGCTCATCACGTACCTAAAAATCCGATTCAAGTGTGTGTGTATCCGTTGATTTTCACACTCGTGCAAGCAATGTACCTACACATATGGCTATGGTCTTCATGTCAATTCTTGAGTGGACTCCTTGTAGGCCATGGCCTAAACTTATGTGAGAAAGGGGGCATTGTTCTCGGTGATGGTGGCCGAAGATAATTATCGATAACAAGTTTTAAGAGTTAAGATAAAAGAGAACTGAGATGATTTTATTCAAAATTAATAACTAATTACATCTTATTACGTGTGTATTTTACAAAAATAAAAAATAAATATTATTATATAATTATATCTTAAAAAAATATTATAATCTTTCTCAATTAACTCGTTAACATGGATAAGTCTCAAGATCATGAAACAATAATCACAAAAATAACAGATAAAAATTCTTTGTACGTTTATTTCTCTAAAGATAAAAGCCTTGACCATCGTTGTTTACTTTCTTTCCTACATACTACTGTCGGTCATCACCTCCGGCACCGATGTGTGTTTTTCTCACAGAAACAGCTCATGTTGTTGCATATGATAAGCTCACGAGGCATGGTAGGTGTAGTCAAGGATTTTTAATTAATTTGCATTATATTATATGATTTGATTTTGTTGGTTGTATACGAATGTGGACATTGCTAAGGTCAAGGATGCCTTAATATGTGGTTGCAATGGAGACAAAAGATTAGCTATACTATATACTAATATAATAATGTTCATGGTTGGAGTTGGATTATTGTTCATAAAGTATTTTATTGGTCCAAAACTCAGATCATAATTTCGATCTCCATAGTCACAAGATTCGAGCTGTTCCAAAAAAAAATAATCCATTAGTGGTTATATGCGGATAACTAAAGTGCGTATTACATTTAAGAATATTTGGTTTACGTATTGTATGATTATTGTTAAGGATGAAGGTAAGGTTGTATTTTTAGTTGTTCGATTTTACCTTGAAAAATAAGTTACTATATTTGAACTCGATCTACCTGAAATTTTATATATTTTATCTTGTTTTATCCTGAAAATACAAAAATTAAAATCTATTTTTGATCCAACCCGAAATCAAAGGATTATACTTGAATTTCGATCCGACCCAAAAAAAATCCCATTGAAGTACACTTTTTATGCAAACATTAATAATGGATTTCAATGATATTTATATGATTTGCAAAGAAAAGTAATAAATAAAATTAGAAAGTTGATAAAATTCTTCCTTTTTTATATAAAAATGGAAGGCGTGAAAAAGAATGTAACAGAAACGGGTGTGTCGGTTGAGTAGCTAGAGATGAGAATCCCATAATAGACTTGCACTAATTAGATTAATTTCAATTTTTTTTATATAATTTCATGATTGATATTTTAATACATATATACTCCATAAAAATATTAATATTTTAATAAATAAATTATTGGATTGAGTAGAATAATCAGATATATATTGTGCATGAATTTGATATCTAAACAAATATGATAAGTCTACAACGGGCGTCGAACACTACTAACATTGAATATTATTAAATTAATTAATAAAAATTAAAAATTTTAAGGATGAGACATACAATTATTAATTATATATCGAGTCTATTACTTTTTTATTAATTACATATTAAGTCTTTGAGATTTTTAATTTAATTAATTAATTTAATGGTATTCAACAGTGTTCAATATTAATAATGTTCAACAATATTTAACGTCTGTTGTAGAATTTTCCAACCAAATATCATACTCCTTACTTTATTTTGTTTTTCCGACAAGAAACATGCATGAACCAGTTATGTGTCCAAATAGATGTATGTCCGAAAGGTTCGCTTTTGGTGTTTCAGTCAAAAAGCAACGCCCAAGAAAAGCGAGCAATGAGGAAGACTATGCTATCCAGCTACATTTGTTGACAAGGATACTAAGAGGAGTTGCATACGATTGTATTCGAGATTTAAGTTATGTTTGGTAGGGAAGAAAGAAAATAAAAAATAAAAAGTTGGAAGAATAGAAAATTTATGATGAAAATATTACCAAATTATATAAAACTAATTTAATTTAATAAGCATATTCCAATATGCAATTTTTTGTGTGTGTTTTGGACATTTAATTTAATGTTTAGTTTTATTATTTAACTTTTAAATTATTCATATTGTGGTATTAAATTTTATATGGTGTAATAAAATAACAGAAAATCTAATGACACATCAAATAACGACATTTTTAATACATACACAAATAATCAAAACAATGTAATTTTGGATCGAGAAATTATATCATGGGTAAGTCTCATCACGTCATCTATGGGATCAATCACTAAAAAACATGCATCTCATCATTTTTTTTATGTCATATTTTCCTAAGTGAATCTTCACTCATATTTATTGTTAATTCATTTTAAAATATTTTTTTCAATGGTCGATTCACTTGAAAAAAATATGATATAAAAAAATTGATGATGTGTTTTTTTTAATGATTGGTCCCATGGACACGTGGTGGGACTTATCCGTAATATATTTTGGATTGTATAACTATTAAAAAAAAATCCCACCCATTTCCTTTTTTGTTTTTTTCCTATACTCGAGCCACCACTTGCCATGAACAATTATCACATCTTTGAAGATTATTTCATTAAAAAATGTTTAATTAATAAATTTGACTCAAAAATATTTTAAATCAAATTTAAGTTATAAAATATAATTTTTTAATTATGCTAACTCAATTTTTTTTACTTAATATAATCGAATACTCATCCTTAAATAACATGAACAATGTAAAATTTATTGATATAATTTAAAAAATTAAACTTTAATGACCAAAATAGAAATGAGAAGAAAGTTTGAAAAAAAAAGTTCATTTACCCTTTTGTTTTTGTGAACATATGTTACATATTTACCGAAAGGAACATGGCAGTGGTGCATTAATTTAAACTTTAATACAATCTTAACATTTCCTATGAATTCTCCTTTTCTTTCAATCAATTTTAATGCAATTTGAATCTTGGAAAGTCCAACCTTACTGCTGGATTTTGATTCATCAGCAAGTTGATTTTGACACTTTCTTTTCCCCAATGAACAAAGTATGGACCGACACAAGAATAAGATAGTAGCACTTTTTTTTAAATTGTATCGAATCAAAATCAGTGATATTTATTACGCCTAAAAAGAGGTAAAAAACATTAATTTCACGTCAGAAAAAAAAGGAGATATTAAGATATATATACAGTAGCGTCGTATATCTTATCAGACATACTTTTAGAAAGAGATAATGGTCTCATGATATATCACTGTAAGTGTTACTAAAAACGAAATAAATCTACTTATCGCATGATCCGATAAATATACAAACTAATTAGTCACCTTCAAAGCTTCAACGTCTGCAAATCTATAAGAGTTTGATTCGTTTCTCAAATTTGGCCATTGCCGTGAGAATAAAGTCTTCCCCTTTTTTTCAATTAATGAAGGGGAGAAGACTGGAAAACCATTATGAATCGGTCTTCAAATCTCAAAGTAGAAACATATTCGTGGAGTTAGCCAGTTTGGTAGTTTATAACACTCCACTGGTTTTCATCAGAAACAGGAAACACATTCTTAATTTCCAGAACGTAAACAAAGAACTACATTTGTTTCTTTCCACGTAATGATTAAACTTTTCAAAGTGTTCACGATTCTCTAGAATTTACCATTTTGGCAACTGTAAAAGGGGATTTACTGTGGCTAAATTTACCATTTGGAAGCAGAGAGAGGGAAAAAAATGACCCACCATCCCTGCAGAAGACATTGATTCTCAAGACCTTTGATGAGACACATGTGACTCGGTTTATTGAACTCAGCTCTACTCATTAGCCAATATATATATGAAAAGTAAAGAAGAAGAAAAACTAGTGTATATATATATATATATATATATATATATATACATGTAAAGTTATAACACCTTACTGAATGCGACTTTTCTTTGTGGACACCCTCCTCTTATATTAATTCTAACTCCCTTTCTCAGCTCTTACTTCATTTTCTTTCTTTCTTTCTCTCTCTCTCTCTTACATTGCAATGATACTGTTCATTTGCTGACAGATTTCTTTTTTCACCTAGGATTCAGCAAAGTTTGTTGTTTTAGGAAAGGGGGTTTTCTTCCTCATTGTCATTTGGTCTTGTCTTGAAATGGGGAGGCACTCTTGCTGTTACAAACAGAAGCTTAGGAAAGGTCTGTGGTCACCTGAAGAAGATGATAAGCTTTTGAGACATATCACAAAGTATGGACATGGCTGCTGGAGCTCTGTCCCTAAACAAGCTGGTAACCTTATTTCTTACAATCTTTTTTTTTTTTTCGTTTCGAGTTTTTCCATGAATTGTTTCTGAAAAAGATGAGATTTTTTTGCAGGTCTGCAGAGGTGTGGAAAGAGTTGCAGGTTAAGGTGGATTAATTACTTGAGGCCTGATTTGAAGAGAGGCACATTCTCTCAAGAAGAAGAGAATCTCATAATTGAACTTCATGCAGTTCTGGGGAATAGGTATTGTTATTTGTATTAGTATTGGTATCTGTCATGATTTTGGATTTTATGCACACTTTGTAAGAAAATTCTTTGATCTTTTCAGGTGGTCCCAAATTGCTGCACAATTGCCTGGAAGGACCGACAATGAAATCAAGAATCTTTGGAACTCTTGCTTGAAGAAGAAGCTTAGGCAGAGAGGCATTGACCCTGTAACTCACAAGCCCCTCTCCGAGGTTGAAAATGAAGAGGACAACAAGAGCCAACAGCCCACAAATAGTCTGGATATGGCTTCTGGTGCATCCATTGAATTGAACCTCAGCACCGACAATCCGAAACCGGGACCTGTTTCGATGGATGGCGGCTCTCCTTGCTCCAACACAATCAATACCAGCAAAGACTTGTTCATGGATGGTCAGTTTCCGATTCAGCAATTGAACTATACCTCCAATGCTCGACTCTTGAATCCTACTCTCTGGTTCACTCAAACTAGTGACAAAGCTTTCGATATCAATTCCGAATTCTCTTCGAGTTCGATTTCTACTCTTCTCCCTCCATTGACCTCTTCTTTTATCTCATCTCCTATGGCATTCAAACCTTGTCTCCCCGTTTCTTCCGATAGTCCTATGGCCTCGTTTACTCCTCATAGCAGTAGCAGCACCGAGATACAAAGCAGCGGTTCCTTCTTCGAGAGCAACAGTTACTCGTGGGGATTAACCGACTGCAGCACATTGGAGAAAGAGGCTCCGAATCCAATTCATTTGATGGTAGACCAAGGAGATGAAATCAAGTGGCCAGAGTATCTCAACAATCCATTGTTGATGGCAGCCGCTTTGCAGAACTAAACACCACAATCCTTATGCAATATCGAGATTAAATCAGAAACGGATTTCTTCACCAATAGTTCATCAAACAGCACGTGGTCTTTTAACCAACAGCAGCAAGAAGCTTTACAGAATTCTGATTTGTCTGCCAAGGACTTCCAAAGACTTACAGCAGCTTATGGACACATTTAGGACCCCTTTTCTTTGAAGTATAAGGAACAATAGCGACTTGCCAAAAAAGTTTTTTTAAAAAAAAAGAGAAAGAAAGATAAGGCATTCTCAATATCAGGTGTGTACCACAGTTTTCTACCTCTTTTTTAAGCTCATTCTGGTGTATATAGAGTCTGAATCTGATACAAATAATTTATCAACTTTGCTTTTGAACTATTTTGTGAGCAAAACATTGCTCTATTTAGCTTTCTTTTTGTTGTGAGTGTGGGGTAGAAGTAGAACTGCTGCATAAGGCTTGTTTTAGTGTCATTTTACTGTTCTTTGCCTCCTTGCATATCGCCATATTCGTGCATTGGGATGTTACAATTCTCTATCTGTAAAACAATTGTTGATTAGAAGAAAAGAAAAAAGGGATCATTTTCTCTTCATATCATCGACAATCCAGCTTTTCGAATCGAAAACCGATATTATCGACAATCCAGTCATCGCATAAACACGCAATCACGCATGCTCAAGTAAGGGCCATGTAACCGGTGCTGTCTCGTAAACTCATTTTAAGACACTTTTATCTTAAGAAACACGTTATTCAAAAGCAAGAAACATAAAGTCCAAGTCTTGAAACATTGCAGAGTTTTTCTTCTTCATACGTATGTTGTGTAATATAATTAGGCCAAAGGTACAAATTTGGCCCCACTGCAATAATTCTGGTTAGGATGAAGTCATGGAGGGCATCTTTTGTTCATCACAGACACAGTACCTGCCGCCAATGGTAGCAGGAAACCCTGTTTTTAAAAGCAACAACTCGTTTTCATGCAATCGAGTTCAAGAATTGTAATGATGACGTTGCTTGACAAATGATTCACCAGAATTCAAAGTAATCATGCATGTTTAGGGTAAAAGTTGTCACCGTTTGTGTTATTGCCTGTTAGTTAGAACTTGGAACAAAGTAATATAATAATATATTATGAAAGAGAATCAAATCCTCATCATGTTCATTTTAAAATAGGTTTTGCCAGCCTAGAAAATGGTTTCAACTAGCACCAACATGAACAGTCTAAAAACCAGAAACATAAATAATGGAATAATTTACATCTCAACCTCAACAACAAATTATTTATACTTTTCCCGCAGAAAATGTAAAAAAAAATAAAGTACTAAATAATAGTTCCATCCTTTATTACAGAATTTTTTAACACTACTGTAATTCCGGATCGAATGTAGAATCCCTCGGATGGTCTATCCGCCTCCTCCACGTTCTGCATTTTATCCAAAACACAAAATATAATTACGATGGTCGATATGTTCACAAGTTAATCCAATAGACTAACTGTACTTACATCCTTGTTTACAATGACAACATTCTTCCCGATTTTCGCATTCGTGTCTATTATACAATTCCTGCAGGAAGAAAATGGTGTAACACTGATGCATATATCAAGATAATTCCTGTGTTTGTGTGTGAAGATTCTGTTGTACTTACTTGATTTTAGTATCTCTGCCAACACCTAGGGGAACTTTTCCCTCTGCTAAACAAGATTCTATTTCTTTTTCGGTTTGGTAATCGTCAGCACCCATCATCAATGTATCCTGGAGGATCAGTATAATTATAAACTCTTATGTAAGTTCGAGATTTTTGGCTTTGGTTTCAATTGGCTCCATTAAAGGTGATCATACTTACAGATCGAGATTTTAAATCGGTAGTAAGAAGAACAATGGGATGTGATCCAGTGAAGTCATAGGGTGTTTATGAATGAGTACATAATGGAGATGTTACCTTCAGCTCCACCCCATATTCCAATCTTGAGCGAATACCCACGATGGAATGTTCAACACTGCATTCTCTCAAGAAGCAGCCATGTGAAATCATGGAGTCCACGACCTACAATAAGCAGAGCTAACTTCGTAATCATGTATTGTAGTCATGCCATTTTTTCAGACTCGAATCCAAAATGAAATTATTACCCGGCACTGTTCTATTCTTGATGGAGGTAGAAACCGAGGAGAGGTGAAGATTGGCTTTAGGGGATCATAAAAGTGAAACTTGGGGGGCTTTAAACATGGAAACAACAAGTTCAGCTTGTTAATTGTAAAATTAGATAAGGAAAGAACTGCAGGGGATAGTTTAAAAGTGGACTACCTTATCTGTGAGGGCCAAATTTGCATCAAAAAAGGATCTTATAGTTCCAATATCTTCCCAATAATCATCAAACAAATATGCCTGCCATGTACAAATAACTGCAACTTAGAAGTTCAACTACAAACAATCGAAAATGGCAAGTTTCAACATTTAAGTAACAGTGATCCCCAACTATCTTTCAAAAGCCTACCTTAACATTGTAATCTTTCATAGCCATTGGAATGATTTCGGATCCAAAATCATTTGCTTCCGGATAATGAAACCTAAAGAAGCAAAAATAATAATAGTCAAAACAGTGTATCTTTCCTAGTTGAAGCAAACCAGAACATGGATCCAGTTTATGGAATATATTTTGCCACTTTGGCTTTATTACCTGAGTAGTTTCAGTAGAACTTCTGTTCTGAACAAATATATACCCATTGATGCAATGTATGGCATTTTCCTTGCATCCTGAGCTTTTAATCCAAGAACAGTGGTGTCGACTTGCTGTTATATCAAGAATCGATTTAATAGTTGAGATTTAAAGCAAAATCTATACAGAAGAGCAAAGGACAAGTACCAACCATTGACCTCAAACTTTCACCCTTAGGTTTCTCTAGAAACTGCCTGATCAGTCCATTTTGATCAATCTTTACCAATCCGAAATCAGATGCACGACTGCAGGATAAGAACACAATTTATTTAACCAGGAAAAAGGAGAAATGAAAGTGAGAGCGAAAGATAGGTGTAAACAAATTTGTTTGTATTGCATATCATCCTACCGGTGTTATATAATCTTATACAAGTACAGTAAACTGAAAAACTGTCAATCTTTTGTTCGTATTCTTTGATATTTGTTTCGTAATTACCTTTCATCAACAGGAAGACAAGAAACAGATATGTCAGCACCAGAACTAATGTGCTTCTGCAATAGAGATTGACATTTAATAATGCCTAGGAATTAATGTAAAACGACAACATTGCAAAGTAAAATATCAAGTGAACTGCTATGGTTCACCTGCAAGAAATCCATGTAATCCATCCGGTATAGATGATCGCCAGATAATATCAAAATGTTCTTGATATATCTGTGTTTAGAATCCTGCAATAGTTTCCATTTTTGAAAGCATGCTATTGTATTTCTATTCCGACTTGCAAAGCACAAGCCAATTAGAAGGAAATAAAAAGATATGGCAGCTTTTCACACCTCAAGTAGCCATAAGAACTGTCTTACGGCATCGGCTGTACCCTGGAACCACTTCTTTCCGGATTCACCAGGTGTTTGTGTAGCAGCTAATACCTATGGCATGGCAAGGTGCAGAGTTAGAAGCATATGTACTATGTAGCAGAGTAAAAGACAATCATCCTATAATGCAATTCACAGTATGGAAGTTGATCTGGTTCTAGAAGATGAATCTTAGGACTTCAGAATCGTTCAACCGACCTCAACGAACCCATCACCGAAGTTCACATCATTGCCAGAAGTATATGTTCGGGCAATGTGGCGATTGAGGGATTGAGAATTGAACTGGGTAAGGATGTAAATCTTGTTAATCCCACTATTGATGCAGTTACTCATGGGGACATCAATCAGCCTATAACATCCCCCAATGGGGACCTAACAAACCATGTGGATATCAAAGAAAGCGAATGTTAAAGATGTTTAGGCAAATCAAATCAGTAACTCAAAGATTGCATAAATTATGTCAGGTTAGCTTACAGCTGGTTTGGCCATTGTTCCAGTAAGGGGAAAGAGCCGAGTTCCGGCCCCTCCCCCTAATATGATAGAGGCAACAGTCTTGGGATCTGCTTCTTTTGTCAGAAAAATATTCTCCCTCAAAGCCTGCATTGCAAGTTAGGATTCGAGAAAAACCCGAATACAACAATCATTTAACACCAATTGCTAGAACATTATAAAAAACTAAGCAACACTAAAGTGATGGAAGTTACCATTAAACCTTTGGCAATATCAGCCAGAACAGCAGAAGTGGAAAATCTTTTGGATGCAACACATTTCCTCCTAGAAATGTCGATCCGAGTACCTGAAAATGCACTGTTGCATTGCCCGATTCTCTCCGCATTACGAGAGAACGAAGATGACAGGACCCTGTCCTGGTAGGATGGTGGCGACTTTGATGATGGAACATAGAAAGAACCCAACATTCTTTTGTTTTCTTCCCTACCGGCGATGTGCTAAACAGAATTTGTTACTATTAAAGATTTCTCTTCTTCAAGGAAAGAATATAAAGCTCAAGAACAACCCTTTTTCTTGACACTTCTTCAATTCTCCTGTTTGTTGCTCTTATTTGCTATCTTGATGACTTCCCAAACAACAAAACAAGATCAACAGCTCGGAAAGCTCATCATTGCTTACCTAAAATTCCAATCCCACTGTTCTGTATCTCAATATAAGAAAGATCAAAACAAACTAGAGCTGACCATATAACATTCAGAAAATACAAAAAAAAAAAGGGAAAGAATGAAACAAAATTGCCTCAAGATGGAGCAAGGAATGGCTCCACAACAAGATAAAAAACCCAACATCACCCACTTTATTTGTCCTCTAAAGAAAAACCCAGTTTTAAAATTTCCATGATTCCTAAAACATTCAGAATAAAAGTCTTTACTTTGTATAAGCTAATATAATATATACTTATATATGCTTATACAATATACATACATTTAAAAACACAAGTTGTTTCTTCTTCCTTAGGTTTCGTTCTTAAACATGTGTTTGAATCAATAGTATGTCATGCAATGGTTTCCTGTAGTATAATCCAAGGAAAATAAAGAAAATTCTTTCCTTTGTAGGGTTAGAAAGATTTTTGCAATTCTTCCAAGTGAAAAATAGTATGGGTCATGAATTACTAAGAGTTTGGAGCGGTTTCCTAACCGCCCAGTATTACCGCCATTTTCATTTCTCTCTCGACCAGATGCCTAACGAACTGGGTTTTAATTTTTATTTACTAAATTTTATTTTAATAATTTTATGTAGATATTTTTGTCTGTTATGAGGGAATGGTTCAATTATGAATTGTTTAGACAATATTTATTTTAACTTTGATCGTATTATTTATTTATTAAAAAAGTATAACTTTATTGAAAGAAAAATTACATATGAGAATTATTTTTGTCTGTTCTAATCATTCAAAGTATACAGTTTTTGGTTCCCTATTTCTCATTCTTCATTAAAAACAAAAAATAGAGAATAACAAGAAAATTGAACTTCCAACAATTCCATGCATTTAGAATGTCACAGAATTTTCCCATCGCCTGAAGTTCCAACCTATCCTTCTAAATTCCTTTCAACAACTCTTTAGGTATCATCTCCATTGTTATCAGTGCGCACGAGCGATGCCTTTTGAAGCCTCAGTTTCTCAATTTCCTTTCCCAGATTATCCAAAATGGTATCTGTGACATGGTTCGGAGAACAACCTGCATCCAGCATCATTTTCAAATATCTGTATGCATCCTTTAATTGACCAGCCTTGGTGTGAACTTCGATAAGTGTATTGTAAGTGATAACATCGGGGTTTATCCCACTAGACCTCATTTGTTCAAAGAGTTTGCTTGCTTCATCGATGTAACCAGCCTTTCCTAGTACGTTGATGAGGGTGTTGTACATAACTATGTCAAGATAACCACCCTGCTTCACTAGTTTCTCCAGAACTGAACTTGCGATGTCCGCTCTTCCTGTCTTCCCCAGGCCTTGAATTATAAGATTGTAGGTTGCTATGTCTGTGGGACACACTTTCTCATCCATTTCATTCAGGACAGCCCAAGCTTCATCGATATACCCCTTCTTGACAAATGAGCTCATAATGGAGTTGTATGTGTAACTAACAGGATCGACACCCATATCGGTGAATGTTTCAAACAACTTGCAGGCTAAACTCAGTTTTCCCTTGGCCAAAAATATAGATAAGAAAGTATTCACCATATCAACATCGAAAGAACCATTCTCCTTTTCTTGAACTCTTTGCCCCCTTATCAGTGAAAACAACCGAGAAGAACGTTCACTTGACTTCACTTGATTAGCTAATTGATCCATATACGGGGACGATGACCACTGATCAGTTTCAGTGAATGGCATCTCCTGATCCTTCTCATCACAATCTTCAGAATCAACATTACTGTCCATTGATTGGCCAGCATAACTCCTCAGCTCACGGAAATCCCCTCTGGATTGAAATAGATGAGAGTAATCCTTTCTATTTTTAGGTGGATTTTTCATTAAAGTCTCCATATTGGCTTTCCAATTGAGAACACTCGGCACTAGATGGCCACCACGAATGTGATTCATCAACCTCTCCATCCAATCCCACCTACCTTGCTTATAAAATCCTACCAAGAGTGATGTTATAGTCACTAAATCGACAAGAAAACCTCTGTCTTCCATCTCTTCCACCAATCGCAGTGCCTCCTCAAGCTGAGTTTTACAAAGCTGCAACACGACAATGCTGTAAGTGACACCATCAACAAATTGCCCCTTCTTCTTCAAATCACAGAACAGGGTATAAGCAGCTTCGGCTCTGCCATTCCTAAACAACCCATCGATCAGAATATTGTAAGTCCAACATGAGGCCCTTACACCATCCTGAACCATTTTCTCAAATAACTGACATGCTTCCATCAGCTTTCGGGCCTTGAACAATCCATTTAGAAGAGAATTATACACAACCGTATCAGGAGCAAACCCATTATACTGCATCTCACTAAAAATTTTAGTTGCATCATCGATTCTGTACGATTTTGAGCACCCTTGTATCATAATTCTGTAAGTAAACACATCCGGCTCATGACCAGACACTTTTAGTTCCTCCCACACGACTAAAGCATCTTTCACCTTGCCAACGGAACAAAGCACATGAATAAGACTGTTATAGGTACACAAATCAGGACCAACCGAGCGGAAATTTGAACTCTTTTCCTTTATTTTCATCTCTTTAAAGAGACTCAAAGAAGCAGCCAAATCACCCCAGCACCCAAAAGAATGAATGCATATATTATAACCACATGTATCGAATTCAAACTCCTTTTTTTCTCTCAATTTATCAAAAACCTGCTTGAATTCAGCTCTCATATCAGCTTTTCTGAGAGCAACAAGCAACTCGTTAACTGCAACCGAACCAGGAAGTGAACAAACAACAGAATCCCCATTATCATTGTCATTACAAGCTTCTAAAAGCTTACAAAATATAGATAACGCCAAACCCAATTGGCCTTTTCTAACTAAAGCCATGAGAACCGAATCATAAACACCAATATTCAATCTAGCGCCCAATTCTTCCATATAATCAAGTATTTCGAGGGCGGTACCAAACTTACCGGACCGAATAAAAGCATCGAGCAAGAACTTGAAGGTATTAGAATCAACAACAACACCATCTTCCTTCATCGAGAACAGCAAGTTAGGGACTTCCTCAACGAACCCAGATCGACAAAGGGTCCAGAAAATGTGGGAGTAAGTGACAGACGAGTGTTTGAAGTTTGGCTTGAAAGAGCGACACCAATTAAAGAAGTCGAGCTTCTTGGACGCTTCGAGTGAGTTTTTGCGGAGGATTTGGAGGACCAGAGTCTCGGATAGGGGGATGGAATCTGGATCGAGGTTTCGAGTTCCGGATTCCGATAGGGTTTTGGTGAGAGAGGCAATAAGAAGGATGTTGCCCAAATGGATTGAAGGGTTTTTGAGGAGAGGAGGGGAGAGTGAAGAAATGAGGTTTCTTCCATGGCGCATGGCATAGCGGAGTGATTGAAATTTGCAGTGTCGGAGTGAGGAAACAATTACGGTGACAGAATCATAAGAAATGCCTGAAAACAGGTTCTATCGAATTGGTTTCATACGGCCTGCCGGTGATTGGTGTCATACATACCGGCCCATATTTCTGTAGGTTAGGGGTTTTATATAATTTTTTTATTATTCTTTTGTATTATAATATTAATTAATTTAAATAAATCTGTATCGTATATTTAATTTTAATAAATAATTTTTTTATAAATTTTTTTATATATATAATATTTTAAATCTAAAATTTAATTAAACGAAACCAAACTATTTATATTATTTTATTTTAGATAAATCATTAGAATAGTTATTTGATGTACAATTTTAATTATTAATTTTAAATTTAAATATAACTATATTAAGTTATTTAAATATTAAATATTTAATTATTTAAATATTAATTATTGTTAAAAAACAATTATATTATTTTATAATATTTAAATTATTTAAAAATAAAAACATTTTTCTTAAAAATTATTACTTTAATATTACTTATTACTCCAAAATTTAATTCCACCCCAACGCATTTATCAAATTCAAATGTAATATTAAACGGGCCTCAGCCCTTGGCTATTACTGGGCTTTATCAACTTTAAATATTCACAACCCAAAAGCTGAAGACAAAAGAAATCAGAAGAAGACCTAGACACCCTCGCCGCCATTCTTCCCTACTTCTCTTTTAGCGCTTGTTCGTGGACGACGAAGCCGCCGTAAGAATGGGCGGAAAAAGAAAGAGTAGTGAAAACGAGGGGATGGAAGGAGACGAGGACAGCAATATCAGTAACAAAAAGATGAAGAAGGAGAAACGTGAGATACTTCCTTCCTCCATTAAAAACAAGGAGAAGAGATCAGCTGTACACGCCAAACTCAAGCACCAAAAGAAGCTGGAGAAACGCAAAAAGCTTAAAGCTCGTGATGCCGTCGCAAAACGCGCTCTTGAGCTGGGAGAAGAGGTTTCCTATCCTATTTTTCTTTCTTCCGTTTTCTAGGTTTTAATGGACCAAACTTTTGCTAAAATTGTTATTATTATTGCAGCCTCCACCGAAACAAATTCCTCGCACTATTGAAAATACGAGAGAGGCTGACGAGACTGTTTGCATGCCTGATGATGAAGAGGTAATTTTTTTTGGTTTTATTTTCTCGGAAAATTCGTGTTTATATAGTATATAAATTGTTGAAATCTGGCAATGAATCACCTTTTCCTCTCTCCAGTTGTTTGCTGGTAATGACGCTGATGAGTTTAGTGCGATTCTGAAGCAAGAACGTACTCCGAAGATATTAATCACAACTTGCCGTTTCAATTCCACTGTATGTTCTTTTATGTTTACTGATTTTCTCATTAATTATTAAACTATGCATAGATATAAAACTTATTTTAGATTAATTTTTTCTCGGTGAATATTCTGATCTCTTTTGTTTTGGGATGCATAATATGTTATCAGAGGGGACCTGCTTTTATAAACGAATTGATTTCGGTGATCCCAAATGCTCATTACTATAAAAGAGGAACATATGACTTGAAAAAGGTAAACCTCATGATAATTTTCTGGAATTATTGTGTTATATGTTAACTTTAGAAAATTGGGTTAGTGAGTAACATTTAGTTTAGGATATTTTTTTTGAAAGTTATGAGTTTATGCTATTGCAGATTGTTGACTATGCGAATAACAAGGAATTCACTTCTATTATAGTAGTTCACACCAACCGAAGAGAACCAGGTTTGCGATTTGAATTTTTGCACAATTTCCGTAGTCAGATTGTGCCATTATACTTTATTGTGATGGTGGCTCTAGCTTTGTATTCTTCATGAGAAGTATAGCTGACTGACTAGTTTGTTTGGCTGTGGTGTAGATGCTCTTCTAATTATCGGGTTGCCTTATGGGCCTACTGCACATTTCAAGCTTTCCAGTTTGGTTTTGAGGAAGGATATTAAGGTACCACGTTGATTCTTTCTACTTTGTGGGAGTGGTTTTCTGTTTAATGGATTGGCCTGGATTTTCATGTAAAAAATGTTGGATCTCTTAGGCTTGAGTTTTTTTTCTCACTATAACAACCTATTTAATTGCCTTGATTTTGCTCTTGCAGAATCATGGAAATCCTACCAGTCACGAGCCTGAGCTGGTATTAAATAACTTCACTACTCGCCTGGGTCATCGCATTGGCAGGTTGCATATCAGTCTATTTTATAGTCTATTACTATATCAAATATTTAAGTTCTGCTTGAAATTGGACATCCCCTTTATTGTTTTACAGCCAACTAAGATATTCTCTTGTGTGGAATATGTGCCTTTCCTTTCCAATTTTATCTTCTCCCCCATTGGGATTTTCAGTCTTAAGAGTTTCTGTTTTTGTTGTTGATATGTATGTCTAGGGTAATTCAGTCCCTTTTTCCACAATCTCCTAATTTCCGTGGTCGGCGAGTTGTTACCTTTCACAATCAACGAGATTTCATATTCTTCCGACATCATAGGTTGGCCTTCCCTTCTATCCGCTGAATCTATTGTATGTTTTGTGATTATTTTATAAATTTCTGACACAATGTCCTATTCATGCAATCAGGTATATATTTGAATCCAAGGAGGCCAAAGAGAGTGACTCAAAAGGTAAAAAGTCCAAAGATACAAAGGGTGAGAGCATCAGCAAAGAAAAAGTAATCGCTCGTCTGCAGGTCTGTTTGCTTCTCCATTTCTGTTATTAATTGTATTTAGAGATTCTGAAAATGATTTTGCTGGCTCTTGTCTATGGAAATCCTTTTACCCTTTTCTAGGATTATCCTCAATCATTTGAGTGAACTTGTCTTCAAGAAATGTCTTTGACTCTTTGCCACCCATACATGGCTTTTACTTGTCAATAATTTTTCAGTCGCACTTGTTAACTGTTTACTTTGCCGGAAATGATTGTCGAAACATACAGGAGTGTGGTCCCCGGTTTACACTAAAGTTGGTAAGTCTCCAGCATGGAACCTTTGATACCAAAGGTGGAGAATACGAGTGGGTTCACAAGGTAATTGTCACCTGATTTCCTATGATACATTGATTGTTTTCTATGTTTTTTATCAGTCCTTCGCATTAATTCTTACCATCTTTAAATGGCAGCCCGAGATGGACACGAGCCGAAGGAGATTTTTCTTGTAATCTCAAATCACTTTCATTGTGTCGTTCCATAGAAGAGGGAGGGGCAAACTGCAGCAAGGAAATATTGATTAGAGGTAAACTGCATCAAGGAAATCAATTCAATATTGAAACGTTATTCGTTTTGCTACTCCCATGCTGACTGCAGTTTTGAGTTTTATTAAGTTATATGATCAGTTTTTGCCTTGAACTCGTATCCATGGTGATTTTATCCAACATGTACTAAAGTCCTTTTTATACTAAACTTTTTTGTATTTACTTTTCAAATTGATATCTGAATTTGCTAACTTGTTCTCAAATATATTAACATCTAATATTTTTTATTACGTGTACTTTTTTAAAACAATGTTTGATATCAAATTATCTCAATAAAAATAGATATCTAATTGAAAAAAAATTGATGATCACATTATACATTAATACCAAGGTTGGATGCTAAAATTTATATTCACCCTTTAAATTAAAAATAATTATATTAACCAAAATCAAATTAAAAGAACCTGAAGTTGAATTTATTCAAAATTCAAAAAGGATGAATTATTATATTTGATTCAATTTGAAATCTATCAAGCGATTCAAGTTTTGTCAACTATAAACTAAAACTAAAAAATTACTTGAAATTGAATCTACGTACAAAGAAAAGGATAACTTAGAAGAGTCAGAGTTGAAAATGGGTGACTTGACTTGAAATTCAATCTAATGATAAAAATAAGATACATTAGAAGAGTAAATGTTGAAAAGGTGATGACTTGAACCAAACGAAATTTAAACTTAAAACTATCAAACATGAAAAATCTAACTTCGGCCTAAAAAATAAATTTAAAAATAACTAAATTCAAAACAACTCAACTATGAATTATTTTTTTTAACCCAAACCTACTTGAAGCCTTAAAAAATGCCACTTTTTTTTTTCTCTTTCAAGTTTCATGTGATTTATGACCCTAGAAACATGGCATGGCTCCAATATCACAACATGATTCTCGTAGTTATGGAAGATTCGTGACCCTCTACCATGTGATGGGTAGTTGAAACTTATGAAACATTCATCAACAATAGTCCTATATAACACCAAAACTTTGAGTAATATTTATTTATACAAGTATAAGCAAACATAAGATTTCATGTCATAATATATAAATTTTTAAAAGTTATATTAAAACTAAAGATTTTTTTATAAAACTAAATCATTAATAAAAAAATATTTAAATTTGACTGCGGTCAACTCCCTCGATCCATCTCGATAAACATTAGGAATGCATGTATTTATGTTCATGTTCTTCTTATATTCATGATGCTTGTATTCATGTTCTGTTATGTTCACGGTTACTGCATTGATAAGAATGCAAGGAACCAAACCCTATATTCATGCACGAACACCTCAAATTCATGGGATGAGTTTACCACGTGCGTCGAACATCGCAAAACACCGTTAACGGTGAATACCGTTGAACACTATTAAATTAATTAATAAAAAATAAAAATTTTAAGGACTAAACATATAATTTGAAATAATTTAAAATAAAATTTTAAACAAATTATATATTATATTTTAATTTTTAAAATAATTTATTTAAATTATTTTTAATTTAAAAAATAAAAAATATTAAATAAAAAACTTAAAACCCTACACCCAAAGACTAAAAATACTAAACATTAAATCTTAAAATTCAAAACACAAAATCATAAACTCTAAAACCTAAAATAATAAAACACTAAAATCTAAAAATATAATCATACCCTAAACCCTAAAATAAAAAATTGAAACTCTAAAAATAATAAACCCTAAACTTAAAGCCCAAAATTAGTTTAAGATTTATGGTTCTAGAGTTTTAGGTTTAGGGTTTTGATGATTTTAGGGTTTAGATTTAGTGTTTATGGTTTATTTTAGGGTTTAGATTTAGTGTTTATGGTTTATTTTAGGGTTTAGATTTAGTGTTTATGGTTTATTTTAGGGTTTATATTTTAGGTTTGGAGTTTAATGTTTAGTGATTTAGGTTTTAGATTTTGTTTTAAGGTTTAGAGTTTAAGATTTTTTATTTTTTAAAATTCATTTAAATTAATATTTTATTTAATTATTTAGAAAAAATAAAAATATATAAAAAGTAATTTAATAAAAAATTTATTTTAATTATTTTATAATTATATGTTAAGTCTTTAAAATTTTTAACCTTTATTAATTAATTTAATAATGTTTAACAATATTTATCATTAACGATATTTATCGTTGTTCAACGCGCGTTATAAAATTTTCCCAAATTCATGTGTACTTACTAATAATAGTTTCGGAGTCTGACTTCCGACTTAATGTATTACTGTATATAATTTATTACAGGAAAAACATACTTAATTATTGCTATATATAGTTTATTACAGAAAATCTAATAACTGCTTAGACCCAGATTTCATTTTGTTACGACTTTGAATCCGGTTGACCTCATTTCTTGGTAATCAATTGACCTGACAACTCACTAATTATTATTTGTATCAACACTTCCAAGTAATTATATTTTGAATCAGGTTCTTACATCATTCTTAAAATTGGAATGTTCTTTGAATTACAGTTAAGATCATAGAGGTGACAGTTAAAAGAAACCCCCCAAAGTGATCCAGCCTAGCCGATGCCTAGGTTAGGCAATCCAGCTGTTTACTTTCCTACCAAAACTGAAAACACCATAAATAAAGGTGAAACCTTGGGAGGACCCCATTGTTTTTCTTTTGCCAGAATACAAACAAAACCCACTAACGCCGCCCCCCTGAATTCGATCAATCATTTTCTCCATCAACTTTTTTGGAAATAAATTTGAAATAATCTCCACCATATTAATATTACATCATTCTTCACCGGCATCTATCTCTGTCCACAAGGCCTGAAACTGAAACCCCCTTTTCTCCATTTCTCCTGTTCCACTTGCTTACGATAAGAACAAGAGCAGCAATCTTATTTGGAAGGCTTTTGACATGGTATGTGGGATTTTGGAGCTTTGGGTTTTGTTTCTCTTTCGATTGTGTTGTTTTTTTAATAAAAGAAATCTTTTTTTTTTTTGAAAAGGTGATGTTGGCAAGTTTTCTTAAAGACCCAGAATTTGCTAATGTGGATTCAAGTGAAAACGAGTCTGTTCCTTTTAAAGGAACGATTTTGAGGACTAAAAGTGGTAAATTTGCTTCATCAATCTCGGAGCCATGCGTTTCTTGTACAACCTTCAACATCCTGGCTCCTATCTACAAGCGATTGGACCAGCAGGTGATTTCTTCTTCTCCTTCCCCTTTGTTTCATTCATTTGTTTTCTTTGTAAATTTTGCTAATTTTCATTGTTTTTTTATGGAATAGAACCAGAGCGTTCGTGAAAGTGATTTTAGAGCATTTTGGTTAGCTAGAAATGAGAGGATTGTGGATTGGTTGCTGTACGAAGGCTCTTCCATTATATGTCTACAGGTGGGTTTCATGTGCCCTTTTCTTATTATTAAGAGCCTTAATTTCAAATATGATGGCACAAACCTTATCTTTAATGTGGTTTTTGGCTCGAATTCGATTATAGGAATTTTGGGTTGGAAATGAAGAATTGGTGCAGATGTATGAACAAAGGCTTGGTGCTGCCCGTTATGACACCTTTACGCTTGCAAGAACCAACAACCGAGGAGATGGTACATGCTCTTTTAACTCATTTCTTATCGTGTTATAGGCAAATTCTAAGACTTTTTAACACAAGTGGGGTAGATTAGTAGGGTGTTCTTAGATGCTTTCCTTAATATATGTAAATTAAACTTCAATAGACACAAAATCATTAGAGAATCCTATTTTTCAGCACAAAAATCTGTTCTTCAGTTTGGTGGTTCATGTCTGACTGGTACGTCGTCATCTTTGAACCTTCCACTTGGCTGATTTCCTACAAGATAGAGTTAACCGAAGAATGATCATTTTCTCACCTTTTGGAATCTGGATTTGGCTCCTTTGTAGTTCACATATTTTCCTTTTCTTCTCTATCTTTTCAGCTGCTAGCGACGGGGAAGACGATGGGGATATCTTTTTAGGCTGTTTACAATCCTTATATCATGTACAGACCATCCTGAAAGATTTTAAATTCAATTACTTTAATGCTTGATGCTTTGTTTTGATTCTAGTTCTGTTTAAAATATTCACTGATAATTAGTAGCAGGCATGTGAACTTATATTATTTTTACTTCCTCAGGTTTGTTGACTGCTATACACAAGGACTACTTCAGGATTTTAAATTACAAGGAGTTGCTCTTCAATGACTTTGGAGATCGTGTTGCTCAACTGACGCATGTTCAATCGGTTGTCCCTTTCAGTAAGGATGATGATACCGAGCAAGAGATTCTTATCATGAACACACACCTATTGTTTCCTCACGATTCAAGTTTATCCATTGTAAGACTGCTCCAGGTACATGTCTTCCTCTTGAATATGTCCTTAAATGGCTCCAATTTCTGCTTCAGTTCATCTTTTCTAAATTAATAGACCGTACTTACCTCTTTCTATGGAATTCTTTGCTTAGGTTTATAAAATACTACAATATCTCGAAACATATCAGAGAGAAAATAAACTCAGCCAGGCGCCTGTCATACTCTGTGGGTAAGCATAATGCATAGTTTCACCGTTTTGATGATTTTCTTGGAGAAGCATGTTCTAATCTGTTTCGTTTAATGTTATTGGTTCTTGTAGTGACTGGAATGGAAGCAAA
This sequence comes from Abelmoschus esculentus, assembly GCA_035048815.1. NCBI lineage: Eukaryota > Viridiplantae > Streptophyta > Magnoliopsida > Malvales > Malvaceae > Abelmoschus > Abelmoschus esculentus. The sequence goes on along the minus strand of JAUCBN010000007.1, from coordinate 8,493,277 downwards.
CGTGGGCATGTTTACAAGTTCCTCAGGTCCCAGGGATTTGTATCATCGTACGATATCGCTCATGAATATACGGATAGTGATCACAAGGTTGTACATTCGATTTCATATTTTAGCATCAGTATATCAATATACTGCTATATGATTAGTTTGCATGGTTTACTGATTATGTGTTGGCTCTGTTCTCATATATTACAGTGGGTTAGCCATCAAAATCATAGAGGAAACATCTGTGGTGTCGATTTCATATGGCTTCGTAACCCTAATAAGTCGATAAAACCATTGAAAATAAGTTGGTCCGAAGCAGCTTTCGGTATAATAAAGGTTAGTTCAGCAATTTCATACTATACTGTTATTCCAAATGTTGTCTTTCTAGGTCATATAGTAGTTTCTTTATCTCATATCACAAATTATCATTATTGACATTTAAAATTTTATTCCATTTTCATGGTTCTAGTATCATCTTCAAAATGCTCCATTGGATGAAAAAGATGCATTTGACTTTCTAAGGGGCGATAACAATGGGAACTACATAACTTATGCGGCTTTCTGCGATGCGCTTAAACAGGTACTTTTCATTTGCTTCCTTGGTATAATTATTCGATTGAGAGTGATAAAACTACAAATTCTCACCTTTTCCTACCCATCTACAGCTAAACTTAACTGGTCTTCCTCATGGACTGAGTTTCCAGGAAACGAAAGAACTTTGGGTCCAAGCAGACGTTGATGGTAATGGTGTGCTAGACTACGATGAATTTAAGGTTCGTTTACATCCCTAATCTATGCATTGTATTAGTTACATATTTCCTTTGTGCTATGGCCTATAAGTTGCTCGATGTGTCATTTCGTAAACTTTAGTAATGACGGCATTGAACTGTCTTTCATTGAATCTCTATGCTCAGCTCCATAGGATAAAAGTGTTCATTGATAATTGTTTAACATTGTTACTGCAGAGAATTTGGAACTCTACATGTTCAGTACATATGGATGAAGATACCAACTCCGAGAACTCAAAGGATGGCTCCACGAAAGAAGCCATCGGTTTGGCGGTGAAGAAAGCGATGCTCTTCCCCCGTGAAGTGGAAAGAGGGATATGGCCTGAAAACTACCATTTGTCCGATCATGCCCGACTCACCGCACTGTTCTCACCGGTTAGACTAAGGAGCTCACGGCAAAAACTATAGCAAAAAAAGATTAAAAAATGTAGTTTTGGGCATATATTTTTTTGTATAGTTGATGGAAAGTTCCTTCGTCACATCTGTGTTAGCCATTCATGGCGAACAAACATCAAATATTATAAAATGGAACGCCAGTTAGGTTAGGGCAAGCAGATTTTTTCATGCAATCTAGTCGTCTTCTCTCTTTTTTCCTTCTTGGTCACAGCAAACGATATCCCCTTCAGACTAAAATCATGTGGACAAGAAGATAGGTATGGCAAAAAAGGGTGCGGCCTTAAGCTCGCAAATTGTGATATGAAATTTCCAGGATTCCAAGGGAATTGCAACTTATTGACAAGGGTGCGGCCTTCTACTAGTACCTGTCGACAGCAGTAATTACTAATTACTGTCAAGTCTGTTTGATTTATTTGTCATGTAGGAATAGGATGATAATTATCGTTTTGGGACAAGATTCGTTTCATAGTAAAAACAAAGAAAATGACATCGAAACCACTCTACATTCAATGGCGGATGCATACGTATCTGAAGATGGGCCCGTACCCATCTTAAAATTTTAAAAATTTATATATTTAATTTTAATTTTTAAAATTTTATGAATTAATTCTTAAAATTTTTAGAATTTTATGATTATGCTCACCCTGGAATTTTGAGATTTTATAACTTATACTGATCCTAAAAATTATTTTGATGTGTGTCCACCCTCACATATAGTTCTAGATCGGCCACACTACACTTGATCTAGAATAATATTAAAGGCAGAGTTGAGAAGATATTATTAGATATATCATGTTTAATACGTCAGCTATAGTTTATTTAATAAGATTTATTTATTTTAAAATATTTTTTAAATAATTAATCGACATTTAGTGATAAATAGTAAAGAGAAGAAATTTACCTAAAAAATAAAAATTTAACATTAAATAAAATCATGAATAACATTATAAATAAGGTTTATTTAATAATTTTACATAGTTAAAAATTATTAAAAAAAATCCAAATAATAACTCAAATGATAAATAAATTAAAATTTTTATTCTATAAATATGATTAATAAATCATTATGTATATAACTTGACGAAGTTGAAACCTTTGTCGTTTTGTCAGGGATGATATGATTTTTTTAATGACTCAAATTTAATCTATAAATTTATTCAGATTTAAAATCGTATAGATAATACCTTATATAATAATTATAAAATGTAAAAAATAAAATAAAACCATCTTTACTACCAAAAATCTTTTGAATGCATAAATCTCAAAAGTTAAAATTTGTAACGAACTGGATTTAGATTCGAGTGTCGGGTTAATCCGAGAGGTTTGGATTTCAGTTTTGGACCTTGGATTTAAATGTTGGGCCTTAAGCTTTTGGGCTTGCATGGTTGTTGGGCTTGGTAGAGTTTAGTGGTTGTGACCTTGGGGGCTTTTTGGTAAATGGCTAAAGGACGAAGATGGGGGTTAGGGACTTTATTTTATGCATTTTGCAGAGGGTATGAGATCATCCTTTACAACTCCATTTTCTTCATCTTTTGCCATTGCAACAACCATCATAGGTAAGGTTTTTGAGGGTTTAATGGCGAAATCTCGTTTTGTTTATGAAGGGTAAGTTTTAGGGCTGCTAAGGATCTATCCAAAGAGGTAAGAAATGTGTTAGTTGGTGAGGAAGAAGGTTTTTGAGTAGGGGTTTGAGAGAAAAACGAGAATGAAGTTTAAGGGCTTAAATCTTAGTTTCCTTAAGTTTTATGGTTCTGAGAATCTTTCAAAGGTTTGTCTAATGCTTGGTTTAACATCTCTTGTAGAGAAGGAAGTTAGAGAACCTTCAACAAGTCTTGGAAAGAAGAAAGCTTGAGGAGAGGGAGAGTGGACGTTTTGAGTTGTTACTTGTGCTAAGGTTGGTACTCTCAACTCTCTCTTTCATCATCCATTAATGATAGAATGCATAGCATATAGAGAAATCATGTATGTATGTTGGTTTGCTTGATAGAGGTTGTTAAGGGTGAAATCCGAGCTAATGTGTTAAATGACTAGAAATTGGTGTTAAAACATCCTAATCACTCTTAAAAACGAGTAGGAAGACTCTGGAATCGATTAGGTTGAGTTTGGGGATGAATCTCTAAAATTTCTAAGTGCATACCTGCATTTCGTGTAGGGGTATCGATACTCGAGCTACCGGTATCGATACCCCTAGGTAAAACTTGTCTTATCGTGCAGGGGTATCGAACCATGGTTCGATACCCAACCCTCCAGTGGCTTTTTGCATCGATACCTGTATCGAAACAACCCTTCCCCTTTTGTTGACTTTTGAATTGGTCAAAGGATATCGATACTGGTATCGATACCCTTGTTTTGCTACCCTCTTTGGGTGGCATCGATGCTGGGTGTTTCGATACCCCATATAAGGGTATCGATACCCCTGTGTATTTTGGCCAAGTTCGAGTAGAGTTTGGGGCTCGGTGGTTTTAATAAATGCTTTCTTTAATCTAAAAGTTGTGAAACTAATTATCGAACTAAGATTGATAATTATAACCCCGAAAGACGTAAGTATGATAAGCTTTAATATATCTTGTTGCGGTAAGATCCTAGGTTGATCGTTTGTATGGTCCGAGTCCTTGTGTGTTAAAAATCCGAATATTCATAAGTGTTGCAACACGTTGAAGGCCATCCGATGTAACATGCCGGGTGATGATTGAAGATTTTTATTGCGAGTGTTGGGCGACCTCACTCGAAGATGTTCGATGTAACATTGCGAGCATGGGGTTGGTTGGGCGGCCTCGTTCGAAGATGTCCAATGTAACATTCCGGGCATAGGATTTGAGGGCGGCCTCAATCCTGAGTGTAAGATCCCGATGCTGTGTGAACGCGAGCCTAACTCTTGTGTGTTGACTTGATATGATTTGTATATGTTATGTGCGATAATATTCATTTATTTATGCCATGAGATAGGCAAGCATGCTAGACCATCATATCATGCACGAGATTTATATACCATGCTTTACTACTTTTAATATGCATGATGTTGGCCGAGTTCGGCGTATCCACTAAGCTTGTGTGGCTCAGCGTTCGAAATGTTTTTTCATGCGTAGGTTAGGTGAAGCCGGTTCCGTGGAGCACCATCAAGGTTTGGATTTCAACATCGACCGTGTTGTCAGAGTACATTTATTAGATAGTGGGCTAGTGCTATCTCGAACCCTATATGTAATTTGTAACTCTGTTATTTTAATTTGGGTCGAATGTTTTTAAATGGTCTGTAATTTCTTGGAGCTCCGTTTACTTTAAACTATTCTGGGCTTTTATTTTAATTTAAATAAATTTTATGGATCGTATTCGGACTTGAAATTTGATTTACTTGTTGGACTTGAAAAGAAATTTTAAAATACGGATTTGGGGCTGGAGGCCCAATGTGACATCCGGGTGGCGTGTTACAAAATTAATCAATTAATACATACTTAATTTTCATTAAAAAAACTTCTTTCATAAATATGTGGATGTACGGATAACATAGAAAAAAGATCCAATCGGATGGTGGGTCTGAGTTTTCTACAATCATATTTCATAATCATGTTGGAAACTCGTAACTCAGCGGCGTGCCCACTTAGCTTCCAAATGAAGCTGAGCCGAAGACCATAAAAACTTTCGAGTCAATGCTTTGCTTTTTATACACACTGACACACTTCAATCCATCTCCACTTTCAGACACACTCCCGTTTCTTCTGTAGTGTTGCAAGTATGATCGAGAACATGAACGTCGTCCTAGAACTAGAAGTTGGGTTCAGATTCCTTCCACCAGATGAACAAATCATCAGTTTCTTCCTCAAGAATAAGATGATCGGTGAACATACAAGCACTCGCCGTATCAGAGAGGTCGACCTCCTCAAGCATGAGCCTTGGGAATTACCTGGTAAACTAGTATAATAAATTTCCTATTTTCAGGGCCACTGTTTTATAATCTTCAAGTTCTGGTTGCTGATCTTTCTTTTTTGGAGAGGACAGCATTGTCTTTAGTACAGTCGACGTATCAGGAGTGGTTGTTCTTCTACAAACTCAACAAGATTTCTGAGAAAAAAAACGTCAGGGTAACCAACTATGGGTTCTGGAAATCAACGGGTGCGGATCGACAAGTGAGTTATGGAGGTAGGGTGATTGGTACCAAGAAGACTTTGGTTTTTCATACGGGGCGTACCCCTCATGGGGGAAAAACCGATTGGGTCATGCATGAGTACCGCGCCAACCCCGACTTCCTTCCTCATAATGCGGTAATCTTCAGCTTTTGCTCTGTTTACATGTGTGCATATGGTGGGTGATGTGAATATGATGGCATGTTACCAGCTTTTATGGCTCTGTTTACTTTAATTTTCTTTAATGTTACTGAAGATGATGAAGATAATGTAATTAGTTCTGTAGGTTGTTGCTTGCTTCCTGTACAATTGATTGAAAGCTGCAACTTTTATTTGTTAAAATTGGGGGAAGAATTGATTGCATAACATTCTTAACATTTTGGTCCTTTTTTTGCCTTTCAATTTACTTAGGATAATAGTTATGTGGTTGGATACTTAAGGAACACTGCCGTCGAGAAAACTGAAAACTCGATTTCAGATGTCGGTCAGCCGAGTGCACATGTTGTGGCTTCTAGTTCCCCAAAAGACGCTGTTGGGTTTACTTCTATGGAGGTGAGAATGAACATGAGTAACCTTTGTTTCATGTGTGTGGAGCTAGCTTTTTACAGAAATTAATGTCTGGTTTTCAATGGTTCCTACTCAGGCGTCTCATCAACCACAGTCGGATAGTATGGATTATGCAATAGCTTTGGAGATGCAGATGCAAGATGAGGGAATCTTTGCTTCTGATCTCTCAGCATCCACGGGATCACACAATCTCCCATCAACCAGTACCAATGTCAATAATGAGAAGATCATTATTGAAGGTGGTCTCTCCTTTGAGGATTTTGATATTCTGATGCAATTGGAAGATGAGGGAATCTCTGTTTCTGATCTCTCAGCATCCAGGGGCTCGCACGATCTCCCATCAACCAGTGCCAATATCAATAATGAGCAGATCGTTGTTGAAGAAGAAGGTCTCTCCTTTGAGGATCTTCATTTTTTACTTCAATCCGGCACCATTGAGAAAGAAGGGGAATTCACGGATTCTTTCCTCCATAACCAAGGACACTACAGTTTAGAGTCCAAACACATATATGACCTTGATTACAGGGGCGTCACTGACCTTCAATGGGACAATGCATTGGTAAAGAAACAATCTTGAGTAGCTACCGACGGAGTGTTCTCCAACGGTGTGAAAACTGAGTCAGTACTATAGAAGAACTGGTGCTTCAATTTTGTCTGATACAATCACACATGATCACCGTTTTGAGTTTCTAATTATGATGTTCTCCTATAGTGTAGTAGGATATCCAGGGAACTAGAACATGTATAGTTGTTTCGATGTCTTGAAGAGGTCATACAATGTTGCTTTTCTGCAGTCCAGGCAGTGTAATTATTTTAGTTTTGTTGCACCGTTGTAGAGTTTCATGTTTGTGACATTAGAAAACTTGACATATCCTGTCTTATGTAACAGTGTGATCCAATGGTTCATATGTCTGATGGGACTCACGATGGCCGTCCGAAAGGACTCAATCAGAAGCGAATGGAAACAGGTGTTCATTACGACGACATCCTGATAATGGATTCTGGGGTTGAATCAGCAACAGTTACGGCCTATAAGACCAATCGTCTTGAATTGATCAAGGAGGAAAGGTCTGTTATCTCAAGAGCCTGCAAATCTGAATCTGAGCCAAGTTCCCACAAGTCAGTGGCACAGAGGCATCCAAGAAGAGTCCAATTGCAGGGTAAATCTTCAGGGAAAGCAGTGTCCAGAGACAAGGTAAAATAATTAAACAACGTAGAAGGAAACTTAACTGCTTCAAATGTGGATCAAAATAACAACACTGCTATCTGATGTTTGCTCCACATACTTTCCTTTTGCAGACAAGAGAGCATGACATACATAGTCATGTTGTTCAACCTGTCCAAAACAAGAAATCCAGCCTGCAGGCCAATGAAAGACCTAAAATGGACCGGCACAGGACTCCAAAATCGGTTTCGAACTCGAGATCCGAACGATCAGCTGGCAGAAGTTGGAAACATTCTTTCAACTTCGTGGAGATGTCGGAGCTAAGGTGTAAACCAAAGCCACCATTAGTATATGCTAGAAATGTGATAGTAGGCTGTATTTTATTCATAGTTGTAGTTTGGGAAGCTATGTTTAGTGGATAGGTTTGGATATGTGTGTATCCAGCATTCCATTATGGTAAGACCTTTATGTATTTGTTAATTTATATTAATTTTACATTTAAATAATGTTACGCATATTTAAATAATTTAATTGTATTATAAAAAAATGATGTGGTATTTTCCATCGTTTAAATTACTGTAATAAAATATGATTTAAGATTGGACAGCCCATTTTCTTAGTTCACAACTTCGTCTAAATTATTCAGATGAAGAATAATTTCATCCGCTAAGCAAACTTTATTAAAAAAATATATCATAATAAAAATTTATCATAAATTATTTTTATCATATTATCAATAAAACCAATTAATTAAATATATTTATTTTATTAATTTTTTCAGATAATTTTTCTCATGATGGGTATAAGTACGAAACAAACAATAAAAAATATGGAAACCAAACGCCTAAAGATCGAGTCTCAAATCGAAAATCTGCACCTAACTTGAGTAAAATAATTACTGCCATAGAAAGGAAAAACGTAGGCATATAGCAATATCATGACAAAAATCGTCTATTTTGTTTATATATATATATATTAAAAAAATTAAATTTTAAATTTTAAATTATAATCATAAATCTTAAATCTTTAAAATATATTTTATTTTTTAATTTTTTTAAATCTTAATCCTTAACTTTAAACTTTAACTCTAAATTATAAATTCAATTTTATAGTATAAAATATAAATAAAAATATTAAAAAATATATAAGATATTTATTTGTAATAGAATCAACCAAGTTGCTCAGTCCAGACTTTGAAGTAATAAAATAATAAAAAATGTGATATCTTAGGAAGATGACAATTGTATGTCTTTAATTATATCTTATTTATTATTTCACTTTAAAATAATGAGTTTAAAAATTTAAGATTCAAAATTAAAATTATGATTAGATTTTAAAATTAAATATATAATATATTTTTTAAGATGTAAAAATTAGATTTAAAATTCAAAGTTTTTTTTTTTTATTTTTTGTTCGACTTAATGGATCCATTTATTTATTTTTCTCGTCAGGTCCATTCGGTTGAACCTTATACCCCAAAGGCACAACAAATAACGTAGTTTCGGAGGAGCTTTCCCCATAGATTCACCATTTCATTGTCTCGCACCGCTGGCCGCTGCTGCATACAGTCCAGTTCTTACCTCACTTCCTCGTCCTTGCGTTTTCCCCTTAGATTCACCATTTCAGTCTGACACTCTTTGGCTTGATGTTTCTTCATTTGTTTCTTCCTCTGTGTCTTGTGGATCAATTACTATTGTTATTACTACTCACAGGGGGAAAAAAGAACACTCGGCAAGACGGGATATATATATATATATATATATATTTTCCATCCAACAGATTTCCCAGTCCTCCATTTCTATCTACAGAGCAAAAGCCTCGGCTGTAATTCTCTGGTTCAAACTTATTTTTTATATTACACCATGTGTCTCTAGTTTCAGACACCATCTTCTACAATTCCATTGACTAATGTTTTCTTCTTCTTTTTCATAGGACATTGGGATCATGCATGAATATCAGCTCACTGGTACACTTTCCGGACAAGTATATTCTTCTTTTCTCTGTAAATTGAAGAGAAAGTATGGAAGGGCTGAGGCTTCATGCATCAAAGAAGAGCAACCGAATCCGAGTCCGAGTCGATATTTGCTTCCGATTCGAGCAGAGGCTGCTACATGTCTCACGGTAAATCCCTTCTCTATTCTTATTTGTAATAATTTTTGCACCTAAAATGATCCATATTTGTGTACAAAATGGTACAGTATCAGTCAGACCCTGATCAGATATCGGCACAGCTTAACGTAATGAATGGCCACAAGGGGTTCGAATATCAATCTACAGAGTGGCGGAATTCATATCAATCAATCAGCAAGATCGGGAACTCGGCTGCTGCCGATGAAACAAGCAATCATCGACAGAGTATAGTTGGTGAGAAAGATGGCCCGACAATGCTGCTTAATTCCGAAACTGTCATTGCAGAGGATTCAGCTGAAATAGTAAGATAAATGGCAATGCTGAACTCTTCATCCATGTGCTGATTAAAAGCATTTATATAGAATTAAGGGTTGGTTATCTATTGTTTAGCAGTTATCAAATCCGGGTGAAGATTATTCAACAGATGAAGTGTTTGAAGGATTAGAGGCACTTTCAGAAGTAAATCCCGAAACCCCGACTAATCTGACACGATTAACGCCGTACACCTAACTTTAGTTACGTATAAACGTTTGATCTGTCTTTATGATGTAGGTCCAGGGGAACAGATTTGGTCAATTGTTTGAAGAATGGATTTCAGTTGATGGATTTGGAGAACATGGAATACCCAGTTTTTGCAGCAATGGTGGGATTAGCTTGTCATTTGCAGACACAAATTCATGCAGAAAGAGGTCACGCACTAATTATGCAGAATATGATCATTGGGACATGTAATCCCCCGTGTATGAACATTGTTGTTTTTCGGATTTGAGGTTAGTTTTTTTTTTTTTGAACTATGTGTTGTGTTGTTTCTTTGCAATGTTTAAAGTATTTTTATATTTAGAGTATAAAATATTTTATAAAATACATATCATGTAGTGTTTTATAAATTCATATACAGGATTATGCCGAATTTGTTATAATAATTTAATTTAAAGAAATTTTCATAAATTAGGGCAAATATTAATTATTTTTTTTGTAAAATAATTAGAATAATCGTTTACTAAAATTATAAATTTTATAAAATATAAAATATATTTTGAATCGAAATAAATTTATATTATATTTTATTTTAAGTTCCTTCTATCATAATTCACATGTGAGAAATGTGCTATTTCATACATAAACATGTCCAACCATGAACAATTGAGCGCTACGAATCATGAGTCAAACTTATACTTTAACGAAATTTTAATACAAAAATAAATATTTTTGGGCCTAACCTATATGTAAAATCGTCTCTTTTTAAGTTAGTACTTAATTTATTCTCAAGTCGATAACTAACTTTTAACTATATCTATTATTTTAGTATTTTTAGTAATAATTTTATTTATAAAACTCATATATTATATAATTTTAATTTTAATTTTAATTTTAATTTAAAAATTCTTTAAATACTAAAATATATTAGGCGTTAGCCAAGGAGGAAAGTATAGACTGTTGTCACATATCCCCTCCATTGCTTCTGCCATTACAATGCAGAGGTAAACAACAACGTGGTTTGTGCGAAATTTTCAGCTTACCATCCTTTTCCCATCCACCACAGCACCAAGCCTCCTGCAGGCAACAGCTTCAGACGTTATAAAAAAGTTGGGAAAGCAATGCTTATCGTTCAAACAAAAATAAATAAATAAAAAAGAAACTGATGGTAAAAGTAAAAGTTGAACAGTGAAATCAGAAATGAAAGAAACTTCTCTTCATCTTCTTCGTACCTTGCACATGCATGTAGTTTCTTTATCATCATAAATTATGCCTGTTAAACCTAACCTATAACTACAACTCTCTTTATAGGCTGTGCTGCACTTTCCAGTATGATCATTTCTTTTCTGGTAGCTACGAATTTTTAGACTGGAATTAATGAAGCTTAACTAACAATAATTCAACCCACCTTGGCTGTCTATCCTATTTAGTACACACATATATATATATATAACCTAATACTTTAATCTTCACTACTATAAGTCTGTAGCATACCCTATATGTAACATTCCCATGTAAATAAGGCATCATAAAATGGAAACAACAAGAGATATATACATACTAAGTGTATTTCAGGGGGAATGGGGTGTATATGTATATATATGTATATGTATACATACGAAGTGTACTTCTCAAGGGAAATGGGGTGTAGAGTATACATGACTCTTAGCAACAGTGAATGTTACAGTGGCAAAATGACATCTCAGAAAACTACCATTTCATTGCATGTTCATCTCATCAACTAACAACAACAAGCACATACAAATGTTTGAATCAACTTGTCCAAAATAAACTGGCATGTTTTCATGATGAATGCATTTAGCTAATGCAGCATATAGAAATCACCATGCTCTACAAACTAGGTATATCTTGTTTCCTATACAAATGAAGCTGGAATCTTTAGAAACAAAGAATTTAAGTGATGAAGGCATTGGAATTTCTTCTGCTAAACCTTTATGTGTGTGTGTGTTGATCAGAGTTAACAGCCAAGTTCCCAATGAAATGAAATTGTTTTATATCCAAGCAATCAGATTTATTAGTTTAATCTGTTTCAAACAAACATTTTTCGTTTTCTTTTTTGCTTATTGCAGATCTAGTACAGATGTATACAGTAGGAAGCTGCAATGCTAGGGAAGTTTTAAATGAAGTTTCTTTCATTTCCATGTCAATTTAACCCAAACATGTATATGTATATGTATATACAAATGATAATTTTTGCATTTTCTACCATTAATATCATCCATCCATTTACTTTCATCAAATAAACCAAAAAATGAAAGTTCTAGCAAGTGTGAGAGGATCCTATCTCTATGTATTATTCTATATATAATACAGACATGCATGTATATGTAGTGCATGCCACCATCAACAGATATATATAGTGTTTTATTTCTTTCCTTCAGATCTGTAAATGAAACAATAAATATAAACCAAAATATAGATTACCTTTTAGGGTCTAAGTAAACTCTATTAGAACAGCTTTTAACCTTCATTAAATGAAATTTTAAAGCAATTACATGCATATTGAATGGCAGTTGCACTATGAAAATTCAAGCACTCCATATAATCCACCACAATATTTATGCTTTTATTTACTATTGATTTCTTACGTCTAAAGTGAGATACTATAAATCGATCTTAAAAGTTCTTTTTCTTTCTCTTCACTATTAGATAAAAATGTATATTGTTTCACCATTTTATGTCCACATGTTATTCGGACTCAAGTTTAAGTGTTAAATACAAATGTCTAGATTTTTTCACCGACTAAACAAAACCTTAGTGGTCATATCCTTATATTCAAATGTTAGAACACAAATATTTTATGAAAAGTGAAGAGTTCGAACAACATAAACCGACAACACGTTCATTAGATGCATATGTCCAATCCCAAAATTATATAAGTACGCAGTTACCGATTATGTCTATAGCATAATGCATGAAATCAAATCAATGCATGATTCATAACGACTGCATGACATCAAAGATGCTTCAAAAAAACCTGTCAAACTACATCTCATCAAGGCCAAGGCAAACATTAATACTTCTAATTGAGACACAGTGCCTCGAACAGATGCCCTTCACAAAGCTAGATACAACTCAGCGCATTTTAATGCTTTACTTCTGTTCTGTCAATTCTGAAGCCGTTTCACTCGGTAATAACCAGTAGTGAAAGTAATCGATCCAGAATGTTTCTCGGTTAATATTTTGAACTAACAAATATCTATGGAATGGATTTCTGTATTCAAACAAAGATATATATATATATGTATGTATGTATATGTGTATGAATTCTTACAAGTATCGGGTGAAGTCCAGTCTCAATAGACAAGAGAACTTTTTTGTGTGTAATAGTCCAGACAAGATCATCTGATCATGGCTGCAAGGAGAAGGGGACACGAGTTACCAAGAAAGTAAGTAAAGGAAAAATCTAACTGGAAAAACAAATGATTTATATGTAGGGAAATTTTCAAATACTATCTATAAAAATACAGATGATACCTTTTACAGATGCTGAGACTTTTCTGTGCTCTACCTGCTGCAATGCCTGCAGCTTAGTTGCTCAGCAGCAACAAGTCAAGTAAATATATATATATATATACACACTGTTTTAACCTAACGTGGAGAAACGAAAGAAATATATAGTAGAAAAAAAAGAGAATAACTAAAGGTCTTTCTAAGGCTACATATACTTACAACAGCTACCATGCATTAACAACACAAAGGGAGAGAGAATGTACAGATGATCGTAAGTTAACTAAACAAGAGAGCAAGAAATAATATATACATGTGTGTGTGCATATATACACTAAACAAACTGGGGGAAATCTGTTCTGGGAATGCAGTAAGTGAAGGGGGAGGGCCTAGTAATGGAAAAAATATGATATTATATAGAAAAAAACAAGTTGGGAATATGCTGATGTATCTGTATATGTGTTATACACAATCTTCAACTCCATGTGTTGCATCTTCTTTCATCTTTAGCTCTTCACAGATCCCAAACCTCAACTAACTCATGTACTAAAACAATATTTAAAGAAAATAAAAAAAAGAACAACTTATCTTCAATATTTTTTTTCAATAGCCTCTTTCCTAAAGCCAGGGCCTTTCCGCAAAGCAAACAAAAAAGATCGAAAATGCAACCGTTCACTGTGATTTTCCCTTCAATCGATCATAGATCCAAATCAAAGGACAAGGGAGATTTTCCTTTCCTTGAATATTCAGCTTGCATTCCGGAGAATTGGAGAGAAGATGAAGGGAGATTGTGTGGAGAATCATGACCCGAGGAAGATTCATCTTTTGTAGGAGGAGTAGGGCAGTCCATGTTCACCCCAAAGAGCCTTAGCCTTTTAGCCGCTGTTTTATTGCCCTGAACAACTGGTACTGAATCAATCACCATTGGCTCTCTTCTCCCTTGTTGCACCGCCCCAATTTGATGATGTGACCCATACGATGACCTTAGATTGTACTGCACTACATTGCCATAAGTAATTGTCTGCTGCTGCTGCTGCTGTTGTTGTTGCAGTAACTGATGTTGTTCTTGTTGTTGTTCTTGTTGTTGATGGCGATGATTATAAGGATATATGCTGTAATTCAACCGATGCAAAGGCTCGTAGCTTTGAGGCATCGAGTAGATTCCACCCCACCGGAACGACTGAGGGAAGTTGAACTGATTCTGCAGCTGAAAATGTGCAAACGTTGCCGGATCAGGCACATTAGGCCTGCGCCTCCAATCAATGTACAACTGGTCTTTCCCAGACTCCCCGACACCCCGTTGGAACGAAACGATGTCGCCCGCATCAAGTTTCTTGTCCTTGACGAAACGGCTCCACCCTTTGGTCATCACATAACTCTGGCTGCTGTTCCAGTACGAGTACCGGAACCGCCACGACTTGCCGTTCCTGTCCTCAAAATTCAACAGCAGCCCTTTCTCGTTCGAGGAAGAGTGGAGGGGGAAGTACTTCTCGGCGTGTTGCTTCGGTATAACAAGGCGGTTCAGCTTGCCTACATCGCTGGGTGTCACGACTTTATCGAACATATATTCTTTCTCGATAGACCTACTTGAAGTCCTCGGTTCTTCAATATTACTGCTCCCAGGTGACAAGTCCATCAGCTCTATAGCTTCTTGTCGGAAATCAATAGCAGAAGAATCCAAGTTGCTTAGAATCTCTCTCAGAACTTTCTCATCACCGTCACTGATCTTAATAATTAGAGTACTTTTGCACAAAGTTCATAATGATGATCCACCTCCACCACCAAAATTTACTTCAAGTATAAGATTGATTCCAAACCAGAAGAAATGAAACTAAAATCAAAACCTAGATTCGAAAAAAAAAAAATGGCTTCTAGCCTCTAGGTAGCTATAATCTTGTTTGGTCTAGATCTTTGAGGAGCAAAAGACAGTTCTCTAAGTACAAAACCCGACCGAGGGTCCGTGCCTTGTTCTTTGACCCGGAAAAACAAAACCTAAAGAAGACAAATCAAATCCATGCGAGAATCAACAGGGAAGAGTTGTTTCTGAAGGTTGACCTAAGCATTTGGCTTAGAGAGAAAGCAGAAAATTTAAGAAGAGAATGAAAAGTTAAAGGAAAAGTAGATGAATTAGGCGCCTTTAACCCTTTGGTTTATCCCCGTCGACGCTTGTTTTTTTTAGCATATATTTGCCGCACCGAGTTCTTGTAGTGGAAATTTAGATTCTTTTTCCGTTATCATCTTTTTGGTTCTTAAGGTAAATATATATATATATATATATATATATATATATAATTTAGGTAAATAAATCAAACATTGTTTTTTTCGTATTTGTTTTGTAATTTTTGTTTAATTCTTTTTACACTTTCTCTCGTTAATGTTATCTTCAAATTATATTAATTGACATTTTGAACGTTGTCACGATAGAAATAAGATGTTTTCTTTTAAAATTTGAAATTAAACTTAAATAAATATTATATTTTTTACGAAAAAAAGTAGGTTGTTTTATTGATTAAAGAAAAAAATCTATAAAATAAGAATAGATTAATTAAAATATTACACTCTCCGGTTGCCTGTTTTTTTTCTTACAAAACACCAAATCCAGGCTTTGTTGATAAAAGCCCATAAATGTAATTTCGCCTTCTCCACTGTTACTATTAACGCCGAAGCTGTTTGCTTTATCATAAATTCTGTTTTACCTTTTAACTTCATCCAACATGTTTGAGTTAGGTTTCCATCAGGTTTGACTTTTGGACATGTGTGATGCTGCTCTACTTGGTCATGAAAAAATGATAATATTAATAGAATTAAATTTAATCTAATTTAATATTTATATAATTTCAAGTGGAATGGTTAAAATAATCTTTTAACTTGTTGGTCACACATTCCACTCTCATGCTATGGAGTGTTTCTAAAGGTCTAATTAAAAAAATAATCTCAAATCATATATTTTTTAAGTATTTAATTGGTTAATGATTTTTTGTATATGTTTATTCCTTAACCCTTTAAAAGACACACATCTTGTATATAAAATTATTTAAATACGGATCTTCTAAAATTAATATCTTTTTTTTTACTGAAACAACTCATTATTATTTTTAAATAAATTCAACTTTTCGGACTTTACGAAGGTGAACTGATGTTTTCATTAAAATATTTATGAAAAGTTTAAATAAAATCCATCTGATTTTATATATTTATTAAAGTCTCTCGAAAACTTTAACCACCAATCTTTTTTTGAATTGAATATATATATTTCTGATGTTTTCTTAATTTTATATGATTATGTAACGTCTATTTAGTTTAATTTTACAAGTTTAATATCATATAAAATTCATGTGATATATAAACATTTTTCATTTGCATGCACATTATTTATAAACTGTTGATCTTTCTAACAGTCTCTGTCTCCAATGAAGACGACAAGTGAAATTAATTACTTGAGTTGAAAATAATAGCAATCATAAATGGATTTGGACCATATTGCAATAAAATGACTACGTTGGGTGATATTTTAATATTAAAATTTGCTGAATGCTATTAATACATCGACTAAACAGTAGGTATTTGTAAAAATCATACAACTTGAGGGTACTGTTCGAATATTGAATGTTTTTAATTATTTTTTTGAATCAGCTACTGTGGTTATAAATAATATATGTTCTAAAATATGTTTTTAATTAATATTTGTGTTGTAAATACGGTTTTTAGTACCAAACTTTTTTTTTGGTTTTTTTTTTTGGTTTAGTCGCAAATAAACATTTATATATATATATATATATTGTTTTGTTGTGCGACTTTTATCTATTTTTATGGTGGTCTAATATTCGTGTACCGTCCTATTTTTATCGTATTAGATAAAAAAATTGTTATATTTATATGCTTAAAGTTGCATGAAAAATGCAGTTCGAGACCGACAAGGGAACGGGGTTGAAGATGAGGACGTGGTCAAATTTGTAAGGTTGGAAGGCTGTGTTTAGAGTAACTAGATTGCTAATTTTACAATGATTTAATTAGTCTTTAATCTTTACAAATCATCACCACGTGGACGTTGTCTATTGATCTTCTACCCTTTATCTTTTGGGCACAAATCTCTATCGAGAGATTATACGGTGAACCCTGTTAACCACGTCATCCATGGTCTAAGCAATCAGGACCGTTGATCTTTAAATAACCACCTAAGAACTACCCATCCACTAAGTCCATGTAGGAAAGAGGTGATGATTCACTTGGAAAAAAATAAAAATCAACGGTCCTGATTGCTTGGGATCATGGATGACGTGGTGAACATGGTTCACCGTATAATTTTTCCTATCACAGACATGGTTTAGTTGGAAAATTATAGTTAAAAGGCAGCTTAATTAACTCATGCATGCTTTTAGTTTTTAGTTTAGAGTAATGAGAAATTGATTTGGTGTATTTTGTGTTAGTTTAAATGCTGCCTCCCCTAGTTATTGACTTAGGAAGTTGCATGCTAATTCTTTCACGTCTCCCAACACCACTTAGCCCCACAATTCTGGACCATTTGGGATGTTTCCATAAAGAGTAATCACAGTTGGGTTGGAGAAACATCCTCAAGTTGAGAAATAATCAGGTCTGGAAGATGATTTTGCAGCACTGTGATCTTCCTGGTCCTGATTGCAGCTGGACTAATCCTGTGAGATGATTACAGCAATGTAGTAGAGGAAAGTCCCTTTTGCTTGTCATTTTCCTGCTTGCTTAAAATTGCTTCAATTATCTTGTTTGGCAAGAAAGAAATGACAGGTTGCGTGGAAGGCCTGTTAAACTACACGCTAATGAAAAAAACACAGATGAGATAAAATATTGGAGTTAATCTTTCCTGACACTTGACCTAATTATTTGTTTATATACATATGTATTCTTCTGTTCTGATGATTGTACAATTTATTTTATATGAATTTTCATGCTTGTGAAAAATGCAGAAAAATCAAACTGGGGACTGTGGGTTTAGATTGAGGCACATGATGATGGAGGAAGCAGCAGACAATCTAAAGGAGGATATACATCTATGAGCAAGAAACTGCAAAAGCGAACACAGCAAAGTACTGTTCCTTTTAACTCTCTTATATATATACATACACATATATAATGTATATTGCAGCAGTTGCCAGCTGCCTCAAAAAGATGTCAAAAAAGTACACTGCATTTATATGATCTCCCTTGAAACTTAGCAGATGAACACCAATGCACCATCCTCTCTTCCCAACTCTCATCTAACCCTATACGCTGTTGTATGTATGTGTTTAGGGATTCAAATAGCGGTCCGTTATCACAATACCGGTAGTGACACCGACCGAAATTATAATCGTAAAAAATAATCAACCACAATTAACGTAATACATAAGAAACATAAAAAACACCGTAACCGAAAACATAATCATAACTATAATTTAAATCTTTGTGTACAGAAATAGGTGGTAAGTAGTGCTTACCGAGAATTTACGAGGAAACCTCATGAGTTAACATCAAAGGTGAGAATGAGAGAAGAAAGGGGGTATGGGGTTCTCTCTCCCCCTGCTTACTTAACCAGTCCTTTTTAAAGCTAAAGCAGCAGCCAGCCCTATTCCAAATAAAAAAACCTACACTGGGGCAGGGGGGACCTCTCTCTTTCATTCTCTTTCATCATTTATTCAGATGAAAGGTCCTCATGCTTCATGCTCCACCATCTTCTCTTGTCTCTTTACAGTCAAATAAATTAATGTTAATCAGTGCTGTAAGTACCACCTCTACCTTTCTTTTTTTCTTATTTCTTTATGACTGTGTGGTGAAATTTTATTTAGAGTTACAACTGTTGGGTTACAGTTTATCTATGTAATACAGACACACAGGGTTAGGACCACTCTCCTCCCCCTAGGGTACCCCCAACTATGATCCAGTTGGCCGTTATCTTATTTCATTATTCTTTTGCTGGCATTTTGTTTCTTAAGCTGCTGCTGCATAAATAAAGCACCAAATGGATGGAGGATGGGTCTCCATCAACTAGTGATATCCAATTTCACTCAAGATTTGGCGATTATAACAACATCTGTCACGCCCCAGACTGTAGGGGAAACTAAAGTAAGCTATGATCAGATTTTACTATACACAAAATTTCATATACTGCTATGCTTGTACAGTTTTAGATATGAACTGTTTTAATATTTTTGTTTTTTATAATCATGAAAGTTAGGCCCTTAGGGCTTAGACACCCGTTGTCACCATCCCCAGCTGCCGTTTGAAAACCGTTGAGTCTGCCCTAAGCTGCGTGTTCATGTTTCAATTATATGATGTGCTTACTGCTTTAACATGTTCAACTACTCCATTTGTCTGTGAATATGTGATTCTGGGTAAAGTTCTTGCACTGATCTTCATTTGTCTACATCTTAGGGCAGCTCATCCCTTCACATGCTGTAATGTTCCTTCTTTGTTCCTTTAGTTGCCTTACTTACAGAAAGGTTAGTTTCTGTTTTTATGTCCCTGGTTCGTACTTCGTCGTGCCTACACATCTACTACTCAATAAAGCTTCAAGCTCCCCTCGTTTATCTGATCTTCGCCTAACTCTTTCTTTTTTCCCACCAAACTTTACGTACGAAAACCACCTCAGAAATTAGTTTACACATGGGATGGGAACAATAATTATGGTTTTTGAATGATGACTTATTGTATGTATGTATGTATGCATGCATGCACCAGATAACATAGATTTAATGCAAAGTTCAGGGAGAAACATAATGTCAGGTAATGGTGGTCCAAATTAAACGTGTCTATGCTTAATATATTTGTCGAACCCCACCAAAAATATATATTTATATATATAAGAAAAGAGAAACTGTTTGCATACGAAAAACATGTAGAATAAATTCAATAATATTTTGGTTCGAACTTCGACCTCAAATCTTGTCTAATAATAATAAAAAAAACTCACGTGATGATGACGACTTCGCTGCCCAATAATGTTCTTGCATTGTTATAAATTTTATTATACCAAATTGAATTGGATCGAATCAAAATTTAAATAAATAATTTAATTTTTAAATTAAAAAATAAACGATCAAAAATTCGTCTCGTTACCATCGAAAGAGGAGGTAGTAGGCTCGTAGCGGTCACTGAAGTTTACCCACCCTGACGCACAGCCCATTTTATGATGTTTTTAACCCATAAGTTTAAATGGATGATGGGCTTCTTTGTCCTCCATAATGATATGAAAATTGCCAGAGTATTTAGTTTATGATCAAATTATGTTTTTATCCCTTTATTATGCTTCAATTTATTATTTTATATTTATATTTTAATTTGATTCTTTTATTTTATAATTTGATTAGTTAATCCAGATAATTAAGATCATTAACTATGTCAATTAAAATACCTTGTTCGAGAAGCTATATCAAGAAAGAAGAGTCCCACATATACTCCACCAGATCTTCTTCGGGTGATTACACTATTTTAAAGTATAAAATATTTATTTGTGCATTATAAAATACTTAAAATTAAATATAATTTAATTAAAAATTTAAATTCAACTAATCACGATTTTTAAACATATAAACAATAAATCGTCTAAACACTTGATTCGAGTTAAGCGTACTAAAAAAAACCAAACTCATAATCTTACCTTAATTTACTTAACCAAAATCTATCGCGGTGAATATGGGCCTAAGCCTATCTCGTCCATGACCGATCCCATGCTCAATAGTTATATACGGATGATTTTTTGTTGCTCGACGGTTCATTTTTTATTTTATATTTTATGAATACCGATGATATTTATTTAAAAACTCTATTAAATAATAATATAAAAATTAATTAATTAAAAATCATTTCTTATATTTTCGATAAATATTTAAAGAAGTTTAAGAATAATTTTAACGGAACATACAATCACAAGATATAATGTTCTTTAAAGGAATAATTTAAATTTAATTTAGAAGAGAGACTCAAAATTCGAACATTAATTATAAAATAAATATATTATATAAAAAAAGCAAATTATTAAAAATATTTTTGTATATTTATAGAAATTTTAATAATAAATTAGAACAAACATTCCTCACGCGGAATATGTGGGAATTAAATGAAAATATTTATGGGGAAAACTCAGGGATTAAATAGTATTTATTCTGCCCATAGAAAACCAGAGGGTTCCACCTCTAACAGACAAATTAAAATTTTTTAATATTAAATAATAAATAAAAGTATAAAAAATATTTAAAATGATATTGAAATGTATTAATAATTAATTTATTTAATAATATAAATTATCAATTAATAAATTTAATACTTTAATTAAATAAAAATTATATTAAAATTTAAAAATTTTAGAGATACAAATACACCCAATCCTACTCGAATCATCTCTATCCGAAAAGATCACCCAAACACTACAGCAAAGGTCACGAAGGGGGATATCTTATGGCATATGGATGAAATGAGAGAATAATATTCAACATAATTATTAACCATTCGTTAGTCTAATAAGATAAATTAAATTAAAAAATAAATATGATATTATAATAAAAATTAGTATGAAAAAATAATTTTTAATAATATTTTGGATATCTAATTTAAATCAATAAATTAGTTAAAAAATATTCAGCCTGATCTAGGGCAAAATATATATTCCCCTTTTTCGATTTGTTTTTTCTCTTTTTGGAGAATAAATCAAACGGCTGAGAATGTTCCATCATTTTTGACCCTTTTTTATTTGTTTTACTTGATTCCGCGAGTGGATTCCAACTGGTGGATGCGCGTCTGTACTTTCTCCTCATGTAAAGAAACAAGAATATTTAACATCGCATCCCCGCTCCCTGCGGTAACGCAATTAAATAGTACTACCATAGTTACAAAAACCCTAATCTATCATCCAATCAGATACCACCACGTAATCCGAAAACATCACCGGAGCAAACGTGGCGTAACATCATTGGTTGAATGACTTGAGAACACTGTACAGTCTGTACTTTCGAGTTTGGGAGAGATAAAACTTAAAAGAAAAACAGAACCGCCTTAAAGTGGACAGAAGTTTCTGTGTAAATTGTAAGGAAAAAAACATTGCGTGAAGACTCCCCTAGAAAAATAAAAAGAAAACCCATAGTTTGGGGTTTCTTTAATTTATTTATCCATCGTTTTTTCGCCGAGAAAACAAGGCTAAAACCCAGAAGAATCAAAGAAAGAACAGCTGAGAAAAGACGCAGGCTTGAAGAAGGAAGGAGTCAAGATAAAAAGAGAGAAACAGAATAGGCGTTGATAGACTGTGGAATCTAAGAATCACACACACACAAAAAGTTTTGGTTGGGGTTCTTTCTTTTAATTTTTCCTTTTTATTTATTTCCATGAATTTTATGTTTCTTCTCCTTTTAAATGAATCCCCTTCCTTAACTGTATACTGCTTGCGTGTTTCCTGCGGTCTATCTACTCTTAATCTGTGTCTTCTCTAACTCTTTTCTTTATCTCTCTGTTTCTTTTCACAACCTTTTATAAAAACTCTTGCTTTTGGTTTTAGATCCTTCTTAATCTTTCCGAGTTCTTTGTTTTTCTTTCTGGGTTTTCTTTACAATTTCGTTTCTTTTTTGTATTTGGGTGTTTTACTCTTTGTTATTGTCTTGAAGTGGGGAGTGTTTTAGTTCTGGGTATTTGATCAATGGAGGATGAAGGTAGGGTTTCTGGTGGCAATGGGTCATCTTACTGGTTGGATGCTTGCGAGGACATACCTTGTGACTTGATTAGCGATTTCATTGATTTCGATGCCCCTCTAGTCCAAGACTCAGTTGACAATACTTCCGGTCAAGATTTCTTTGGTGGGATTGATCACATTCTTGATAGCATCAAGAACGGCGGTGGCCTTCCTCTTGTCGAAGGTAACGGTGATAGCCCTGTTGTTGTCAATGGAAATGGAAGTGGAATTCATGACACTGTTGTCGGGGATGGATTTTGTTCCAATGAGCTCACTGGGGTTTCCAAGAGTTTACCTGAAAACTTGGTTCCACCGCCTAATGGTGTTGAAAAGAGCAGTATTGAAAGCAAAGGACAGGAGAAGAAATGTGATGTTACTAATTCCAATTTGTTTGATTATTCCACTAAGGATAACAGAGTTCATCGAGACAATAAAAGGTCGTCTGAGTCAAGGGATAGGGGTTTAGATAGTGAAGAGAGGTGTGGCAAGAGGGCTAGCACGAATGGTTGCAAGAGTGATAGGCAGTATTCTAGTAGAGGTCAGTATCATCCCAGGGAAAGCGATAGATGTTCATCTCGAAAAAGGGTTCGCGATTGGGATGATATTGATAGGAGGGGTAGAGAGCATGTTAGAAGAAGAGAACATTATTATGGTGGTAATAGGAGGGATGGGAGAGATAGAGAACCAAGGGGTTATTGGGAGAGGGATCGGTCAGGTTCCAATGAAATGGTTTTTAGGTTGGGAACTTGGGAAGCAGATCAGCAAAGAGAAGCGAAGGCCGCTAATGACAAATCCCAGGAGTCCAATGGAAAGATGGAGAAGAAAGCTGAACAGCCAAAGGAAAAAGTTTTGGAAGAGCAAGCTCGTCAATATCAATTGGATGTTCTTGAACAGGCAAAAAGGAAAAACACAATTGCTTTTCTTGAAACAGGGGCAGGGAAGACACTCATTGCTGTTCTCCTAATCAAGAGTATTGCTGACGATTTACAAAAGCAGAACAGAAAAGTGCTCTCTGTCTTTTTGGTTCCTAAAGTTCCACTAGTTTACCAGGTACTAGAATTTGTAGAATTTTAATGTTCTATTCTGTTGTTTCCAGGTTCAGTTCTGATTATCTTTTATTTACATTTTACAGCAAGCTGAAGTTATTCGCGAGCGAACTGGTTTCCAAGTCGGCCATTATTGTGGGGAGATGGGTCAAGATTTCTGGGATGCTCGTAGGTGGCAGCGTGAGTTTGAAACCAAACAGGTAATCTCTCAAAATCATTTTTGTGAAAAATCCTCCTTGACTGTCATTTGAGCTTTTCTTCAATGTTCTTAAGTAATTTCCTCACCGTAATGCTAGTCGGCACTTAAGCAAATTGCTGTATGTTACTTCAGTAATTTGCACGTATGGCTATGTAATGAGCGTTACAAAAATGTTACTTAAAGGAATGGGCTGATGTTGATATAGTTTTTAGATATAGCCTTATTTGTCTATATAATTCTCTGAATTGATGTTTCTTGCAGGTTTTGGTTATGACGGCTCAAATTCTGCTGAATATTTTGAGGCACAGCATAATCAAAATGGAAGCTATCAATCTTCTAATTCTGGATGAGTGTCATCATGCTGTGAAGAAACATCCGTATTCACTGGTTATGTCTGAATTCTATCATACAACACCAAAGGAGAAGAGACCTTCTGTCTTTGGGATGACTGCTTCTCCTGTTAACTTAAAGGGTATATTTTTATTTTCTAGTGATTACTTCGTCGAATTTATATTTCATATAGACTAAGGGCGCCTCGCACTCACTTGCGAAATTTTCTTTCAGTTGATTGTAACAAAAATTCCCCTGCAAACATATTTTTGAATATATTTAGGTGTTTCAAGTCAAGTCGATTGTGCAATAAAGATTCGTAATCTAGAAAGCAAGCTGGATTCTGTAGTCTGTACAATAAAAGACCGCAAGGAACTTGAGAAACATGTGCCAATGCCCTCGGAAGTTGTGGTAGAGTATGACAAGGCAGCCAGTTTATGGTCCCTTCATGAACAAATAAAACAAATGGAAGTGGCGGTTGAAGAAGCTGCACTGTCAAGTTCTAGAAGAAGCAAATGGCAGTTCATGGGAGCTAGAGATGCAGGAGCCAAGGAAGAGCTTCACCAAGTTTATGGTGTATCTGAAAGAACTGAAAGTGATGGAGCTGCTAATTTGATACAAAAGTTGAGGGCCATTAATTATGCACTTGGTGAATTGGGTCAATGGTGTGCTTACAAGGTATTGTATCTTAAATGATTAAGTTATTTTCTTGATTGTGTAAAAATGATTTTGGTTCCTTTTATTTGCCTCTTTTGCAGGTTGCACAATCTTTTCTGACAGCTTTACAAAATGATGAAAGGGCAAATTACCAGCTTGATGTCAAGTTTCAAGAATCTTACCTAAACAAAGTCGTTTCTCTATTACAATGCCAATTATCGGAGGGAGCTGTTGCAGAAAAAGATATGAACAATGCAGAAGCAGAGAGCTGTAATGCTCAAGATGGGACCAACCCTGATGAGATTGAGGAAGGAGAGCTCCCTGACAGTCATGGTGCATCTTTTGTTTAATTGCCTACCTTCCTTTTGTAACTTTTTCAGCACAATTAGAGGCCGATTTCTTCCTGGTTTTGGAAAACTGATTTATCAACCAAAAACTGAATATAGGCAATCATCTTAAACTTACCTAGGTTAAATCATATATCATGATGACATTGTTGATTAGAAATATTAGGTTAGATGTGTGAGGCACTTAAAGACAAAAGTGATATTCACTAACTTTGAATGTGTACCTGTGATAACATCAAGCAAAAGATACCACATGCACTGTTGACTTGCTTGTGCTGTGTTTCTTGTCTTCTTTTCTATGGAAATCTTTTATCATCTAAAGTATTTCTATACAGAAGATAATTTAAGAGCACTCTGGTGTGTATTCTCAACTCATGTTCCTTTTTGTCATAGTTGTCTCTGGTGGAGAGCATGTGGATGTGATAATTGGGGCGGCTGTAGCAGATGGTAAAGTGACCCCTAAAGTACAATCGTTGATTAAAATACTTCTCAAGTATCAGCACACAGAGGATTTTCGTGCAATCATCTTTGTTGAGCGAGTTGTGGCTGCTTTAGTTCTTCCTAAGGTAAAAAGATTAACATGTTTTATCAAGTTCAATTATATATTCCATCCCCTTGCACGTTATTAATTCTCTTTGAATGGACAGGTTTTTGCAGAGCTTCCATCTCTGGGTTTCATCAGGTGTGCTAGTTTGATTGGGCACAACAATAGTCAAGAAATGAAAGCTGGACAAATGCAGGATACAATTGCTAAATTCCGAGATGGTCGTGTATGTTAATATTCCATGCTTCCTCTCTACAGCTGATAAAATATATGAATCATGCAATTGTAGACATTTGCTAAAAACATTTTTGATTTCTATTGTTAGGTGACATTGTTAGTTGCGACTAGTGTTGCGGAGGAAGGATTGGATATTCGGCAATGCAATGTTGTTATTCGTTTTGATCTTGCAAAAACTGTTTTGGCATACATTCAGTCTAGGGGTCGTGCAAGGAAGCCTGGGTCAGATTACATCTTGATGATTGAGAGGTACTTGTTGGGTTTGGTCTTTAAGCATTTTCGTTCTACCATAATTGATCCGTAAAAGCTTAACCTTCATATTGTCTACAGAGGAAATTTATCACATGCTACATTCCTAAGGAATGCAAGGAATAGTGAGGAGACCTTGCGGAAAGAAGCAATTGAGAGAACTGACCTTAGTCATCTGAAGGACACTTCAAGGTTGATTTCAGTGGATAAGGTACAAGGTACTGTGTACCGGGTCGAATCAACTGGTGCTATTGTTAGCTTAAATTCTGCTGTTGGACTCGTCCATTTTTACTGCTCTCAGCTTCCCAGTGACAGGTATTGCACCTCTATAGGATATGGACATTTGTTGCTGTTTCTATTGTCGTTTGTTCTTTTACTTAGGTGCCATTGCTTTTGGCTTTTAGATATTCAATACTACGTCCCGAGTTTATCATGAAGAAGCATGAAAAGCCAGGGGGTCCAATTGAATATTCTTGCAAGCTTCAGCTCCCCTGCAATGCACCATTTGAAGAACTCGAGGGTCCCATGTGCAGTTCTATGCGCCTTGCCCAGCAGGCATGCTGTCTTGCTACTGTCTACTTTATAAAGCATATAGTAATAAATAGTATTCCTCATGTTGGTAACATGTGTAACATGTAGGCTGTATGTTTGGCTGCTTGCAAAAAGCTCCATGAGATGGGAGCGTTTACTGACATGCTCTTGCCTGACAAAGGAAGTGGAGAGGAAGCAGAGAAGGCTGACCAGAATGATGAAGGAGATCCACTTCCCGGAACTGCTAGACATAGAGAGTTCTATCCTGAAGGTGTAGCAGATATACTCCAGGTTAGTGTCCTCCATGGATTTGACTTCCCATCCATGTACTTTTATCTTATTTGTAATTTATTGCATACCCATGTTAATATGTATATATGTCTATTTTTTTATTCTACAATCGCTATAATTCTGTTGATCGGATAGTTTCTCCCCCTCAACTTGCTTGGCCTCTTGTCTTTATCGTTCAACCTAGTTTTCTTTTCTGTTGCTTGTACAACTTCTTATTTCTATACTTATCTGATGTGGTAAAGAAGAAAAACAACAACAATAGAAAGAATTAAGGCTGAACAAATGATTAGGAAAGATAGAATTTCAGAAAACTCAGGG
The DNA here is from genome assembly GCA_035048815.1 of Abelmoschus esculentus. Lineage (NCBI taxonomy): Eukaryota > Viridiplantae > Streptophyta > Magnoliopsida > Malvales > Malvaceae > Abelmoschus > Abelmoschus esculentus. Next base: position 8,465,764 of record JAUCBN010000007.1, on the reverse strand, counting down.
TTTAAACAAATAATTGTTTTGGCCGTAAAGCCTACAATTTATTTATATAGACCAGCTTTCTTGCAAGTGAAGTTCAATCATAAGTCATAACCCTAGATCTAAACTCTAAAGGATACGGATACCTTAAGTTTACTTAACTACCCTACCCTTGGCCGTTTATCATAAATCTAATAATTAATAATATTATAAAATAAAACTGAAATAATAAAATAGTATTACAGAATTATGCTCCTGCATCATTCTCCACGGTTTGGAAAACTAGACTCTGACGAGAAACTTTTAACCACTTCAGCATAAATTTCTGGATCAGCTCTTTGCAGCGACTTCTCCGTGATTAGTAACTTTGCTGACTCAACATGTGCCTTTTTATCCTGTTCATTCTTCAATATAAATTCTATCTCCAAACATTGCTTCCAAACTAACTCCATTGCCACTGTATATGAGAATCTCTCTTTCAAACAAAACATCTTGCTGCATGATTTCATCACAATTCTCTCTAGTGGTTTCAAGTTCCACTTTCAATGAAGGCTCCACCTCACTTGCAGAATATATTTCATTCATACTAGGACTTTCTTCGTTGGATTCAGATTTATTAATGAAAGTTCCTTTATACCTGTTTGATTACCACCATAAGCATGAATTTCTTCATGGATACCATTGTCACCAGCATTCACACCATATCACTCTCTACTATTCCCCCCCCCCCCTCCCCTCATTCCTTTATACCTGTTTGATTACCACCATATCACTTGTTGCATTTTCTTATGGAACATCAAAAAATAGAAAGTTTGAACCACACTCATGAATAATGCCAAATTTAGCTGGGTCAAACAAAGGTGGACATTCGGCATAGGCACTTACATCATCTAAAGTAGCGTTCACAGCAGCTACTGTACCATGCCAAGTTATCTATCTACCTCATTCATGATCCCAAAAAAAATGTTTGTCGTTTCTGTCCATTCATGAAAGCCATCTTGAGTCTTGAAAGTTATTTTTCCATTCATCAGTATTTAACACGATTTGATGATAATCACTCTTCGGATCAATCTTTAAAAAACCCTTAAAACCTGCCACTTGATCAGGAATATCATTCATCCATTCCAAGGTAATCACAACAAGAATATGGTCCTTAGCCATAGGAATATCACACAAGGCTTCATATTCTAGTTGAGGCCACTCTTTAAAAATTGCTTCCATCTCTTGGATTTGACATTGACTGGAGATGGTAAGACTGTTTAATTGCACGAGAGTTAGATGCATTACACCAATATTGGTATTTGGTACAACTGAAGTCTAGTAGAGATGCATTGTAAAGGGATTTACCTTATTTTGTGCTTATGGAGGAAGATGTCGGAGGAAACCAACATGCCTTTAATTAGTGTGCATCTTGTTTTGCAAGTTTATTGAATGCTTTCTGGTCCACAGGGTGAATGGATTTTATCTGGAAGAGATGGCACTGGTGACTCGAAAGTACATCTCTATATGTATACCATCAAATGTGTAAATAATGGCTCTTCAAAAGATCCATTTTTAACTAAAGTCTCAGATTTTGCAGTACTTTTTGGCAAAGAGCTGGATGCAGAGGTAATTTTATTTGTATTTATATTAAGCAATAAGCATAACATGAATTTGGTAAGTAAGATATTAATTTTGAATAACATCTATCTCAATATAGGTGTTATCGATGTCAGTGGATCTATTTATCGTTCGAGCCATGATAACCAAGGCATCTCTTGTCTTCAGGGGGTCAATATATATCACTGAAAGTCAGGTGAGTTGCTGTTTAAATTGTTTGGATATTTTACTTTAGACTATACGTGTGTTATAATTCACAAGTCTGCTTAACTGCAGCTGGCATCCCTTAAAAGTTTTCACGTAAGACTGATGAGCATTGTACTGGATGTGGATGTTGATCCTTCCACTACTCCCTGGGATCCTGCCAAGGCATATTTGTTTGTCCCTGTGGTTGGCGATAAGTGTGTAGATCCTATGAAAGAAGTTGATTGGGATTTGGTTGATAATATAATCACTACAGATGCATGGAACAATCCCCTTCAGAGAGCTAGACCCGATGTTTTCCTTGGAACAAATGAGAGGACGCTTGGTGGTGACAGAAGGGAGTATGGGTTTGGGAAATTGCGTCATGGTCTGGCTTTCGGGCACAAACCTCATCCTACTTATGGTATTAGAGGAGCCGTAGCCCCATATGATGTTGTTAAAGCTACTGGGGTGGTTCCTAATCGTGATGTGTTTGAGGTACAAGAAGGGGATTTGACCAAAGGCAAATTGATAATGGCTGATTGTTTTGCACAAGCAGATCATCTTGTTGGAAGAATAGTAACAGCTGCTCATTCAGGGAAGAGGTTTTATGTAGATTCAATATGCTATGACATGACAGCAGAGACCTCCTTTCCGAGGAAAGAGGGCTTTCTTGGTCCTCTGGAGTACAGTTCATATGCCGATTACTATAAGCAGAAGTATGAATTTGGCATCCTCTTACCTATAATCCTATATATTTCCTTCTTTCTTCCTTTCATATTTAAATTAGAAGTAACAATTGGCTGCCTATTAATTGCTTCTGTTTAATGGATGAGATGGCCTAAATGCCACCTCAGTTGTGCGTGAAGGAAAGGAATGCATGTCTTATGCTGCGAGGGACATGGTTAACTACTATTGGGTGTAGAATATGCAAGTTTTTGTCACATGCTACCTAATAGTAGTGGATGTCCTTACAGATCAAATGTGCTTTTGTTTCTTTCCGCACAACTGAGAGTGAATTAGGCTATTGAGTCCTCTGTATATTGTTACCAGGTATGGAGTTGAGTTGAGATACAAACGGCAAGCTTTAATGAGAGGTCGTGGTGTTTCATATTGCAAGAATCTCTTATCTCCTCGATTTGAACACTCAGAAGGTACATTTAGCAAAATTCTTCTTGCGTCTGAATGTAGTATGTTGCTATGGTCCTTTTGTTGCTTAACATAATGTGTACCAAATTAAGGTGAATCAGAGGAGACTTTTGACAAAACATACTATGTTTTTCTTCCTCCTGAGCTGTGTTTTGTCCATCCACTTCCTGGATCACTTGTTAGAGGCGCCCAGAGGTTGCCCTCTATTATGAGGAGGGTCGAGAGCATGCTTCTTGCAATTCAACTTAAGCACATAATACAATTTCCAGTCCCTGCTTCAAAGGTGTGATATATTCTCTGGCTGGTCAAACCTGAGCTGCTTTCAGATGATTGATAAACTTTTAATGAATTTACGGTCTTTTGTATGTTCAGATTTTGGAAGCTTCGACTGCCGCTTCATGTCAGGAGACATTTTGCTATGAAAGGGCAGAGCTTCTGGGGGATGCTTACTTGAAATGGGTTGTTAGTCGCTTTTTGTTTCTTAAATATCCTGATAAACATGAGGGTCAACTGACCAGGATGAGACAACAAATGGTGAGTAACATGGTATTGTATCAATATGCACTAAACAAGGGACTTCAATCATATATCCAAGCGGATCGCTTTGCACCATCTAGATGGGCTGCTCCTGGGGTATTGCCAGTCTTTGACGAGGATACAAAAGATGGAGACACCTCATTATTTGATCAAGAACATGTCACTGTTAACGTTTTACCAGGAAAAGCAAATTGTGACAGGTTTGAAGACGAAGATATGGAAGATGGTGAGATTGAGAGTGACTCAAGTTCTTATAGAGTCCTATCTAGCAAGACCTTAGCAGACGTTGTTGAAGCACTAATTGGAGTATATTATGTTGAAGGTGGCAAGAGTGCAGCCAACCACCTCATGAAATGGATTGGGATCCAGGTGGAGTCCGATCCTGTTGAGATGGAATCTATAGTGAAGCCATCCAATATTAAAGAAAACACACTTAGGAGTGTAAATTTTGATGCCTTAGAAGGTGCATTGAACATCAAGTTTAAAAATAGGGCCTTGTTGGTAGAAGCTATTACTCACGCTTCACGCCCAGCATCCGGAGTATCCTGCTACCAGCGTTTGGAGTTTGTTGGTGATGCAGTATTGGATCATCTTATCACAAAACACTTATTTTTCACATACACCAATCTGCCTCCAGGTCGCTTGACTGATTTGCGAGCTGCTGCTGTAAACAATGAAAACTTTGCCCGTGTTGTGGTAAAGCACCAGCTGCATGTTCACCTTCGGCATGGATCAAGTGCCCTTGAGAAACAGGTTTGCTATCTGATTCCTTCACATTTTCATATATAAAGGGTGTTTCTCTTGACTTTGGTGTTATTGGCTTTTGTTTCAGATTCGGGACTTTGTGAAGGAAGTTCAGGATGAGTTATTAAAGCCTGGGTTCAACTCATTCGGCTTGGGAGATTGCAAAGCTCCAAAAGTTCTTGGAGATATTTTTGAGTCCATTGCTGGTGCTATTTTTCTTGACAGCGGACGTGACACTGCAGTTGTCTGGAGGGTTAGTTTGGGACTGAAATTTCCCCCTTCCCTACTTTTCTTACAGCTATATTCAAACAATATCTGATAAGGAACAAATTTGTTCTTGCTTTTTAGGTTTTCCAACCTCTGTTGCATCCCATGGTGACTCCAGAGACATTGCCAATGCATCCTGTCCGGGAACTACAAGAGCGATGCCAGCAACAAGCTGAAGGCTTGGAATACAAAGCCAGTCGAAGTGGCAATGTGGCCACTGTGGAGGTTTTCATTGATGGTGTCCAAGTGGGAGTTGCTCAGAATCCCCAAAAGAAGATGGCACAGAAACTAGCTGCGAGGAATGCGCTTGCTGTTTTGAAGGAGAAAGAAACAGCTGAAGCTAAGGAGAACGTTGAAGAGAATGGGAAAAAGAAGAAGAATGGCAACCAAACATTTACAAGACAAACATTGAATGATATCTGCCTGCGTCGAAACTGGCCCATGCCCTCCTATCGGTAAGTAATTATAGTCAGTACCATTTCCTCTCGTACTTGAACAACATAGATAACTGATCTGATGTGTATCTTTAGGTGTGTGAGTGAAGGGGGGCCGGCCCATGCGAAGAGATTTACATTTGCTGTTAAGGTTAATACCTCTGACAGGGGGTGGACCGATGAATGCATAGGCGAGCCGATGCCTAGTGTTAAGAAGGCTAAGGACTCAGCTGCGGTGCTTCTCTTGGAACTCCTAAACAAGTGGTATTCATGACTATATTTAGGCCAATGATTATTTGGTACACTGTTCCCAAACTATATTTTTAATAGCCCCCTCAATTGGTTGTGGGGTGCATCACAATTCATAGAATTTCTCCCCCTATTGGTTGTGGGGTGTATCACAATTCATAGATTTTTCTCCCCCTATTGTTTGTGGGCCGTGGGGTGTATAATTTATAAATTAGTCATTTATATAAGTTATGCTTTTGCCAAAGTAAATTTTGCAATAACAACTAGCCAATCCTCAATTTTGGAAATTGAATCTAGAATCACAAAATCTTTGATAGGCAAACCACACTTGTAATCTCATTGACTACTGTATGCATTAGATCAAGAGCCTAATCCTGTAGCACCTCAAACAGTTGAAAAAGGCTCATTTGCAAATTAAGGTACAGTGGTACTTTTTCGGCAATTGAAACATGGTGGTGCTCTTTGCTTTATCAAAAGCACAGTGGTGTTACTAATAATTAGTTTGTCTAGTGTCAAACTAGATCTCTTAAGGTTAGAGGTTTGTATCTTAATGTTATGAATAAAATTTTTTTATCTTGTTCAGGAAATGACCTAAGCTTAAAGACAAGTCTTAGGTTGCAATGGTTGTTGAAAAGTAAAGAAAAGTCTTGGGGTTGCAATGGTGGTTGAAAAGGGAGAGTCTAAAAAAAACTCATCCTAAAAAATTTTTAAAAAAAGCCTTTGAATATTAAATCGTTGGATTCATACGGTTAAACTCCACCCGTCCGATTGAATAGGATTTTAAGTTGGTAACCGGTTGTCTTGTGAATTATCCGGTTACTCAATTGTTCAGGGAATTAAAAATCAAATTCCCCTATCGTTTTCATATTCTTTTTCTTAGCAACCCTAAACCCAAATAACGCCCAAATTTATATCGCTAATCTTCTTACAAAAGAAGCTGTCATTGTTAGTTCCTCGTGTAAGCACACTCATGACGTTATGGAAGCCCGAATTTCAGGTAACTTTCATCTCTCTTTCGCTCCTGCTAACTGGTTACGATCATTTTGACGTTGATTCGATTTCGTTAACTCGATTTTTTTATTCTTCGTTTTGGAATCTCAGTCCGACCTCTCCTTCGATTGTCAATCACCCACGATCTCTGACTTCCATCTCTATTCGCTCCTTCTGATGTTCTGTTCTGCGGTGGCTCCACCATCTCAATTGTGGTTCTCCTCTTAGCCTCCATTCTCAGATCAGAGCTGTTAGTTCAGTCATCGAACGATTTGAGAGAAAGTTTGCTACTATGGTACTGTTATGGACCTTGTTTTTTCTCTTGATTTTGGATCTGATTTTAGCTTAAATTCAACATTTTGTTTGTTGATTTAGAGCGGCTTAGATTAGTTTACGGTCTTGAGGCTCAGTCAAAATCTTAGGTTACTATGTCGGTTTCAATTAATTAAAAGTCTTCAAACGAAAAGAGTTTATACGAGGTATTTATAGAGTTTTATTTTTTATTATTTGGGTTTAAAATTTAGCATTTATCTTTTTTTTTCATGAAGAAGTTTAGGGTTCTGTTTTGTTAGTTGTCTGAAGATAAATAGTTTGGCTTAGATTGGAAGTTAGAAAGTCGTTTATTTTAGAAAACAAATGAAATGACTGAAATTGTATCTATACATTTCAAGAGAATTATTAAAGATTTTGGGTGAGCTTATCCATTGATATTTCCATGGTAATTTAGAACAATGTGAAAAATAATAATGAGGATCAGGTTTACTTGCTATATTAACTAGTATTCTGACTTTTTTCTCTCTATTGTTTACAGATTTTTTAAAATTTATGTGTTTTATCCTTCAATGTCTTTTTTTATATAGTTCTCATTGTTTTCAGCATTAGATACACAGCTTAATATACTAAATGCAAATGATGATTTCTACTCAGATTCCATTTTAAGACTTCATGGATGATGCAAATTCGAGTTTCTGATGCAATATTAACTCACTAAACTTAAATAATTTGCAGATTTTTTTATAAAAAAGTTTTTATTCTTTCCAGTTTTTCTAGTCTCTTAAGAATTGTGCACATGACCTATAGGTTTATTCTAGTATACTCATTATAGGAGTTGAACTTACAGATACTTTACTTCTATATTAGTATGTGTTTGAAACTCACCTATAGTCATCCATCTCTCTCCCATAGTGCGTGTGTTTATATGCATGTATTTCTCCAGATTGTTTTTGTCTCTCTTGTATCATATGAGTGAAAATGAGAGACAAATCTTCACTGCTTCTGTTCAATTTCTTAGTTTCTGTTGCTTTGCTTACATGCAAGGATTCTGACTTTTGAATGTATCATATTTCCTGAAATCCGAGGGCCATTTTGTCATTTCTATCAAGATTAGTATTTTTTGTGATTTTACACTTCAAACATGTGAAATTTGTTAGTTTTTTAGGATTTTGGAAATTGGCATTTTAAAATTTTGATCGAACAATCATGTAAAGTCAATTTCAAGATGAAATTTTGAATATTTTTTCATGTAAATTTTAAATATTTTAATTTAAATATAATTTTCTTTATTGTTGCTTCTTTTCTCCTCTTTGATCATCATTTGTGTTATCTTTCTTAAGGTTGATTAGCCAATTCAATGCAGGTACCAAATGTAGATTGACGATTGTGTACTCTTCCTGATAAAATGCTCAGGTAACATTGCTCTTTCACTCTTCAGCTTTCTTCCAATGTGATTGTAATTATTGAAGTGAAATTTTCATCGTTGTCTATCTATCAATTGTTTCTTTTTATTACCAATTTTGACAGATATGCTAGAGAAGACAATATTAGTTGTTTCTTGAATTGCTCATCAATGGTACTAATGCTAAAATTATATCTTTCTTTTTTTTTTTATTCTCATATCATTCTTTTGTGATATATCAGGAAAAAGATATTCGTAAAGACAAGAAGTTAAGATTTCTTAAGGAGATGGAAGTTACAAGTGCACGAGATATAATTCAATTGCTCATTCAAGTGTTGACTTGTAAAAGTTACTAGATTGTCAATTGCTACCATTGAAGATTATCAATTCTACATGTCGATAGTTTAATTTTCTCATAATGTTTAGAAATGTTAGTCTCAAACATCAAAGATTATCAATTTCTACATCAATCTATCTATATTTATAATTTTTTATTTAGATATTTAAAGTATTTTTAGTCTTTAATATCAAGATTTATAACTTTTTTTATTTGGATATCACAAATTTTAAGCTTTTGAATATTTAAATCTTATTGTTAAAATTATCTGTAATGTTAATTATATCTCACATAATGCTTGTAAGTTATTGTAAAATTATTAGTTTTTTTATAAACAATAATGTTTGTTGCATTAACTTTATTAATTGAGATAATATAATTTGGTACTAGAAATCCAAATCCATTATTTGTTTTAATTAAAAAATTAATAAATTTGTAGACTTGATAAATATAATGTTTTAAGGGTAAAGAATATCAATGGTCATTAAAATTTGTAAGGAAATCGATACATACTGTTTTTATCATAAAACTGTGTATGTACAATAATCTTTACACTAAGTTAGCCTCATTTAGCTCATGCTGAGTAGGTGTAAGGATTTCGGTATATACCTTTTTCCTTACAATTTTCGTAAGTATTTATGTATACTTTTTAAGGATTTGTGCACATACACAAATTCTTACATTTCTTATACTATATTATATTTTCACGTAAAAAAAATTACGTAGACAAAATTGACATCATTTAGCTCATGGTGAAAACGTGTAAGGATGTGTGTACATACTTTTTTTCTTACAGTTTTCGTAACCATTTGTATATACTTTGTAGGGATTTATGTACACAAATCTTTACCATTTTTAGGCATATTATGTATTCTTGTAGTAAATTGTGTATGCACACAAATCCTTACACTTGGATGGCCTCCTTTAGCTTATGGTGAGAAGGTATAAGGATTTGTGTACATACATTTTTTCCTTATAGTTTTTGTAACCATTTGTGTACATACACAAATCCTTACCGTTTGGGATTTGTGTGCATTCATTTAGCTCATGGTTTTGAAGTGGTAAGGATTTGTGTACATACCTTTTTTCTTACGGTTTTCGTAGGTCGTTGTATATACTTTGTAAGGATTTGTGTACAAACACAAATCCTTACCGTTTGGGTGCCATATTGTGTATTCCTGTAGGAAATTGTGTATGTACACAAATCCTTACCCTTGGAAGCCTCCTTTAGCTCATGGTTTTAAAGTGATAAGGATTTGCGTACATACCTTTTTTCTTACGGTTTTCATAAGCCGTTGTGTATACTTTGTAAGGATTTGTGTACAAACACAAATACTTACCCTTTTCGTGCTATATTTTGTATTCTTGTAGGAAATTGTGTATGTACACAAATCCTTACCCTTGGAAGACTCCTTTAGCTCATGGTTTTGAAGTGATAAGGATTTGTGTACATACTTTTTCTCTTACGGTTTTCGTAAGCCTTTGTGTATACTTTGTAAGGATTTGTGTACATATTGTGTATTCTTGTAGGAAATTGTGTATGTACACAAATCTTTACCCTTGGAATCCTCCTTTAGCTCATGGTTTTAAAGTGGTAAAGATTTGTGTACATACCTTTTTTCTTACGGTTTTCGTAGGTCGTTGTGTATACTTTGTAAGGATTTGTGTACAAACATAAATCCTTACCGTTTGGGTGTCATATTGTGTATTGTTGTAGGAAATTGTGTATGTACACAAATCCTTATCCTTGGAAGCCTCTTTTAGCTCATGGTTTTGAAGTGGTAAGGATTTGTGTACATACCTTTTTTCTTACGGTTTTAGTAAGTCGTTGTGTATACTTTGTAAGGATTTGTGTACAAACACAAATCCTTACCGTTTGGGTGCCTTATTGTGTATTCTTGTAGGAAATTGTGTATGTACACAAATCCTTCCCTTGAAAGCTTCCTTTAGCTCATGGTTTTGAAGTGGTAAGGATTTGTGTACATACCTTTTTTCTTACGGTTTTAGTAAGCCGTTGTGTATACTTTGTAAAGAATTGTGTACAAACACAAATCCTTATCATTTTGGTATTATATTGTGTATTCTTGTAGGAAATTGTGTATGTACACAAATCCTTACTCTTGTATGCCTCCTTTAGCTCATGGTTTTGAAGTCGTAAGGATTTCTGTACATACCTTTTTCTTACGGTTTTAGTAAGCTGTTGTGTATACTTTGTAAGGAATTGTGTACAAACACAAATCCTTACTATTTTGGTACCATATTGTGTATTCTTGTAGTGATTTATGTATGTACACAAATCCTTATGTACCGTTTTTCTTACAATTTTTGTAAGGATTTATGTACATACACAAGTTCTACATTTGTAATAATCTATGTATGTACCGTTTTCTTACGATTTTTGTAAGAAATTGTGTATATAGTTTGTAACCGATTATGTACACAAAATGACCGGGTAAACCGGTCAGGCTTTTTTTAGGCCCTTTTAAGGGGCTTTTTCCAGAATCACCCGGTTGAAAAGCATGTTTTGATGCTGATAAGAATATTAAAGTAGAAGAAACGTTTGTTGAAATTGAGACAATGGATGTCGTCTCTGGAAACGTCAAGCCTCAGAAGCTGATAACAATGTTTTGCGCCAGGTAGTACCTCTCATTCTTTGGGAAATGAAATCCAGTAGCTGAGAATGAATCTTCTAAGGATGATTCAAGGTTAGCAAAAAATTATGATTGTTGAAGAAAACCAATTGCAAGTAATGGAAGTTGAAGAACACGATTCTAATCCTAAACAGCCAACCAACTTTGATGAGAAGTCTGTTGCTTATAAGGATGATTTCAAGGGACCATATATGAAGTGTACCCTTTTTAGGGTAACTTGAATGTCTAGGTTGCTTCAAAGTTTACAAGGTGCAAGGAGATCAATGTGGAAGATGATCACTAAGAGCAGAGAAATACGGAAAATGTTGAAATCACATTCTAGTAGTGATACAAATCCAATTATAATTTCCTGTCACAACAAAGTTAATACAATGAGAAATGACGATCGTTCAGAATAACTAGCAGGAAAAAAAAGTAATCAAAGGAGTTGGATTCCTGTCCAAATGCAGTAGATAAGATGTTTTAATTGGTAGTGATGCATTTTCCCTCCAAGAATGAATGAGAAGTTTGAAGGAAAATAGCCTCTTGCAGCCTATTGCCTCAGGGTCTGCACGATGTACTCTGCATAAAGGTCCCTGCACCATATCAACACAATAACCTCAGTAGGAGTGTAAGAAAATTTCCCACTAATGAACGACCAAGGATGTATGAACCAAAGAAGGAATGTCCATCAGCTTTTGACATAGAAATTCCCTCGTGTGTACTCATCCTTGGAAGTACAGTGTTATTTGTAAGGCATACATTGAATACTGGACAGCTTCGACAGCAGCGGTTGCTGGTAAAAACTCATCGACTGCAACCTCTTTGTTCTCGTTTTTCTTATCTGTGCAGTGTTAAGAAAGCAGCATTCCTCTCACCAGGGAACAAAACCAAACACACTTTTAATAAACAAATGAAATGTTGGGAGATGAGCTTGTAATTTGTTTTTGAAAAGGATACAGTCTTCAAAGAAACGGCGGATCTCCGTCAGGCGATGAGGGGGAAGATCTTTTATGTCATTGTAATGCTTGTATTCCGGATCATCAGCACAAACTGCAATGATCTTATCATCTCTCTCCCCCTGGGTGACAATTATGAAGCAGATATCACACATATTGAATGGAAGAAGTGTCAAAAGATTAGCTTTAAACTTCAGTGAAATACCTGGTCGATCATGGGCATTAGTCCAAGGGCTCTGGCTCGCAGAAAACATCCAGGAAGAACAGGCTCCTATTTGAAGAAACAAAATAATTTGAGTACATGTAGATCACTATTAATATGCACCAGTAAATATTAAAGGCATAATCTACTTAATTCCAGATATAAAGTCATGGAATCCCTTGGCAGCTCGGGTGCTAGAAGCAATGGTAGACAATGGAACAGATAGGATCCTTTTAATAGTGATTAAATTAAGAGTAGTACATAACATTCAGGAATAAATTGTTGGGAATTTCATTAGTATTTTACCTGCATGATAATCAAACAATCCATGGGATCATTGTCTTCACATAGTGTGCGAGGGATAAATCCATAATTGTGAGGGTAGACCACTGATGAATATAAAATCCGATCAACCTGATATTCGTTTTAACAGTAAGAACATCATACAATATGGAGAGACATGCAAGAACAGAAAACTACTTGACCTAGTAGTGAGGGTAGACCACTGAAATAAAGGCAAATGTTCAGACAAAACCCAAAAAGAAATGGAATTCTTTGGGAGACAGGGAAAAGCATTGGCCTAGTAGCTGAGGAGCATGTTCTAGGAATATCTATCCTTAAAGATGCAAATCTTTCCATACCTTGATCAGTCCAGTTTTCTTGTCAAGTTCATACTTGACCTTACTACCTTTCGGTATCTCAACAACCTGTATAGTTAAGTTGAACAAGAAATTCAATCAGCAAACAAGATGCGCAGACAATATTGTTTAGACTTGATAAAATTAGAAAGAATGCATACACAGTTGAAAATGTTTGGAGCATCAGGTCCTGCAGACAATATTTTCGGAACAGGTCAGCTCCTCAGTCTGATTATTCACTAGGAGATATTTAGCTACAACATTATATCTGATTAGTCATTTATTAAATAGATTATAGATACCAATCTCAAGATCATGCCAAGGATGTGCAGCAACTGATCTCCGTGACATAGACGAAAGGATCCTCTCGTTCAGGCGGGGTGGTTGACGCAGAGCTTCCACTTTCTGTTCATTTTTATGTTCTCTGCTCATCTTTTCCACAAGAAGAATAAATTGCATCAACATTCAAAAACTATATATTTGTCCATTGCTCAATCGATTGCAAAACAAATTGGCAAAAACATAAGCTACCATGAATTGATCTTCAAGAGTAAGGCAATAAACTAATAATAGATCAACATCTCAATCCTAAGTTCTTAGCCCAATACCCCTCTTTAAAGTCAAAACAATTTTACACAACCAAAAATACTTTACACTAAGAATCACCCAGAAAAGAGTGCAGAAAATGATATAAACGATCCAATACACCCTGCTTTAACGACACCCATATCTCTCAAAGCGGAACCGATCATTAGGGTCAGATGTTTTACGCTTATTTATCATTATCTTAGAAAAGCTGGTTACTTTATATAGTACTATTGATCTGCAATAAGGCTGCTGCAAAATCAAGTACAAGCCAGGAGTCACAAAGACGATAAAAAGAAGCATTTTTCTTAAATATCTGATTCTTGCGTAAAGTTCAAAGCTTTTGCTAAACCAAAGTTCAAAGCTCTCTCATTCAGTAAGATCCCGGAAAAGGAACAACGTTTGATCTATGAAAATAGAGAAAACGCTAAAAATGGTTTAGCAGAAAGTGAAAGAAACGTACCTTGGTTATGGTTAAGGAATGGAAACAGAGAGAAAAGTTATGTTTATGGAGGGAAGAGGAATACAACGCGCCGGTGCAATGAATGGCCTAAAGCTGCGCTTGAATCTTATAGGTAAAACATCTAGAGCATGGCCAGCATCTATGCTTGACCAAAGATGGGATTTTTTAAAATAAAAGATTACTTTCTTGGTTTACTGAAAATCTACGCAATTAACTGAACACGTGTTGGTTACCGTCCCTTATCCGCTGAGGTATGCCAGTGCATGACTGACAAGGTAAAAGTCGTCTGTGTGGTGGAATCTTTTGTTTTTTTTACTGTAATATTCAGTTTTAAAATAATATTTATCGTTTTGTCAAATTTAAAAATATTAAGTAAAATGAAAAACATTAAAGGAGACTGACAGGGGCATGCCTGGTACACTCGTTGCATACTTGCATACACAATTTACACATTTGCTCAATAGATTAGCTGCCTCTTTCATCTCTGCTTTGCCATAAATATGGGATGTTCTGTTTTTTCTTGCTTCCCTATCTAATACAGTTTCACTCTCCTTTGCTGTGCTTTCATTTTATGGCAGAAACATGGTTTCTCACTAAAATTTCAGTTTTGCCCAGTATCAGTCATGGTGCTATTGCCTTCGGTCTGTGGACTATTTGGTGGAGTCCATAGATACTTACTATGGCAGTCCTGGTTGCTTATTACATTTGTCCGATGGTAATAATACATATGCATGTTTGTTTTATTACTAAATATGTGCACATGTGAGCTTGCGGGTTTGGAGCATATGGAAGTTGATTCTTGCTTTAGTTGTTCCATAAAATTTCATGTATCTGTCACCGGATGTGTATATTGAATCCCTTCTTGCTCAGTAAATAAGATATCTACATCAGAGTGGACAATGCTTGATCCTCATATTGAAAAACTTGTAGATTTCCATGAAGAGTCGCATTGAGAGGTGCTGGCTGAACCAAATCTTGAACCTGGAGATATATAATTTTAAGGATACGAACATTCTCATGATTCTCATGTGCAATGAAGCGAGTCCATCTGTCCATGCAATCTCATACCTCAACCTCCTTTCAATGGAACTCATATCTGATCATTAATGTCACGCTCAATCTCAGTGTTACCTGCCCTGCAATTGTGGGAGGTGTGGCCTATCTTCCCACAATGACCACTAAATTCGAACACCCTTTTGTATCGAAAATCAACTCACCTATGTGCTCCTTTTCCACACTTGATGAAACTTCTCGGAGAGAGTTTTATAATTTGCAGGTTTCAAAGTGATCTCTACAACTTCAAAATCTAGGCTTAGAACTCTCTTGTGTAGCTCATCATGAACATGAAGCCAAGCAAAAATTAAAACACACAGGAAAGTTTATACAATTGATGTAGTGTTCATGTGTTTTCCGGTGACAAAAGAAGGCAATTTACTAGCATCAGAGAGTATGTCTATATAGCGGGGGAAATAAACATACATGCATTTCATTTTGCCCATCACAAAATACCAAAACACATCGTCTTATTCTGGTTAGAAAATTTGTGCTAACAAAATGAAGCAAAGCTAAGCACTCACAAGTTGATGCTGCAACACTCATCTCGGCAGCATTCTCAGACACTTCAGCTGCTTCCTGTTATTTCTTTGTATGTGTCGTTTATTTTCTGCAGCAGAGCTTCCCTGAAGTTTAAATAAGTAGAAATTACAATCGCTTCAACTGGTAAATAATATATAATAACCCATTCTTTATGTTGAAAATGGGGCTTGCCTGTCTGGTTTGAAAATAAGGTTCTTGTATACAAACCACTACAAGGATACATAAGAAAATAAAAGAATCATAAGAAAGTGGGAAATGCACAGATATAATGCTTTGACCTCTCTACTAAACTCCACTGAAACCAGCTTACCGCAGTGTAACCGATACCGACGAGCTCCAGAATCACAGGAATCAAAGGAAGCCTGTCAATTGCCTGTTACATAAAACACCCCCATTTTTACCAAATTGATTTTTACCAAATCACTTGAGACTAATCTGCAGTTTTAAGAATCTCACCGAGACTATTCCAGTAGACCCCCATAGGGCAACTATAACAACTAAAGCAAGTGTACTCACAGCATATTTGTCCTCAACTTTATCCCACTGAAAAAAGTGAAAACCAATTCATACATAGATGTGTGTATGCTAATAGGAAAGAAATGAGCATAAAGAAACAAAATTCTTACGGCTTCTTGAACTTTCTTGGTAATCTCCAGCGTCTCAGTCTCAGTTGTCGTCGTTGCTACTTCCGTTGAAGCCTCAGTACCTGTGGCCATAGCCACCACATTCCGTGCCATCTTTCGATCTGAAAAAAACAAAACAAAAAAGGGTAAAACAAAGTACCATTTGATACAGTGCTTGAAACATTATGAAATATATGATATTTTTTCATATGAACTTACAGTAGACAGTGTTCCTGGAGGGATGAATCTGGGACTGAAAGGTGAGAGTCGGAAGAGTGACACATTGTGGCGGTGAAGCAAGAGGTTTTTGACGAGATAAAGCCTTGGCATCAACAAAGGTAGAGGATGAAGAGAGTGATAGTGCAGTGGAGGAAGCTGAAGCCATGGCTTGTGGTTGTACTTACCTGCAGTGTATGATATGAATGTAGAAATGAGAAAACTTGGATTTGATTTTTATTTGGTTTTGTGAATTCTTTATTTCTGGTTTGAGTTAGAAACAAAATATGTGTGATGGATATGATTTGTTTTCCATATTTGTAGCCATGGAAACCACTCGTTCAGTTCATCCAGATAGTGCTGACATGGCGGGTGGATATGCAATTGATGGTGTTTCATTGGATAGAATGATCCAGCTTGATCTTGTCTGTTCATCTTTTTTTAAAGCTCTCAAAATACGAAGCAGAGGTTCCAAGCCCATTAAATCTTTCCCCGGGCCCTTCATTTTTCTGTTCACAAAGCAGATATCAATTGGTTTTGTGTGCAGAAAATGGGCCTACTACCGGGTAAAAACACAGATCCATACAAAAAATATATGAACTGTTGCCCATTGTTTCAACTAGATAACTCTCCATGTCTGTTCTTCGGCTTCCTACTCTCGTGTACAAGTTTCTTGTGTATAATGTATTTGTTTTCAAATATATTTAATTTGTCCTTTCAAAATCTTTTTATTAAAATCATTATAGATTATTTATTTGGTGTTTTAAGTTCAGATGATTTTGATTTCGAATGTAACAGATCAAGGTTGTTGACATTTGATTTTGAGGCTGACTGACGACCTTGGGAGAAACGGAAAGCAGGCAAAGGCTGTGAAAAGAACAAAGGCGTAGACCAAACACGACGTCAACTTTGGGTTACAACTGGGAGGGTGATTTGTCACTGCCATGGATTTCTTTTGTTTTCTTTTTCACATGGGGATATGTGCTTTAAGCTGCTCCTGCACACTTTTGCACTTGCAGCCTCTGATTCATCTGAGCTCCCATATCACAAATTTCTAATGTGCAACTCCTTTCATCATACATTGCCTATGACTTTGCTTACTTTTCCCTCAAAGCTCAAAACCCTTTGCTCATCTTCTTCTTTGATTTATGTTCAAGTTGCAGAGTTTGAAGGGTAGCCAAAGTCAATATAAAAAGTTAAGCATCATTCACATTTCACAAAGGTGCAACCATATAACACATTTCTTCTAAGTGGTGAAAGTCATAGCTATTGCCTATTAGCGAATAGCTTAGTTGCCCCTCTCAATTGGTCCCCACAGTCCAAAAGAAGAAAACAACTTGGAAACAGCTAAACAGAAATTACATGTACTTATCATCCTAAGAAGCAAGAAAAGGAAATCATTAGTGATAAACATGGGGATTTTCTCATGTTAAGTTGTAAACATCAAGGTCTCGGATTTCTTTTCTTGAATTGTCTTTGTGCTACAAAAACATCTCTTTGGAATGGGAATGGCACAGTGATCCTTTTCTTCTTCTGCCTTTTTTTCTTTGTCTACCCCATCATTCCCTTGAAGAATCAAGTCTGCTGCCTCATGACCAATAAATTTTAGCTGAATATTTGGTGGACTGTTGCTGATATCTCATCTGCTGATCTTAGCTTACAATCCTCCTCCATCTGCCAGAACCAATAAGTTAAAATGTTTGAGACATTTTGAAAGTAGGGTTTTAGAAACAAACAAAAAAAATATAAATATATTACCTTGAGACTGAATGAGTACAGAACTGAAGCTTGTGAAGAAGTAATGTTGAGATGCAAAACTGTTAGTCTGAGACTTTCCAGGGTGACAATGCCTTGAACTAGCTGACCAGGTCTTCTTTCACATTGAATCTTTAAGTTGACATGATTGTTTATTACATTAATCTCTATTTCAACTCCACCTGTTTTGCTTTCTCCCTGTGAACGTTCTATTGCAGACTTCGACTCCGAATTAGTATTGCTGCTGCTGTTGTTTTCTTCAATTCTTTTCATTCTCTTTTGTGCTTCCATGGATTGAACAAGTTGCTCTAGTTCCTTGATGAAATCAATTGCACCCCCTATAATAGATGCTTGGTCACCCTGCAAACCAATAAAAGAAACACATGGTAACGAAAGTAGAGCTAAACGGCTAAACAAGCAAATTCGGGATAGATAATATTGCTGGGATTCGAATGATGTACTCTTTGGATATAAGATGGGGGCATGAGAGAGCGGAGGGAATTTAGATAATCGTTCATTTGACGTCTCCGGTTGCGTTCGACGGTAATGTGGGCCATCCGTTGGCTCTCAACTTCTTCTTTGTTCTTACTCTTAGCCAGCTTTGTTCTCTTCCGCTTTCTTCGTTCCCTCGGAACGAGAGGGGATTTGCTAACGTTTTTACTGCCATTATCTGCAACTTCAAAGCATGAAGCTGAACATCCTGGGTTCTTTCTAAGGTCGTTGTTGGTCTCGGATTTGACAGGTGAATGCAAGTCGAGTGCTTCACGGGTGACACAGCTTTCAAGCTCCATGGCTTGGATTTGTGTTTCCATGAAAGGGTCGTTGTTGTTGTTGTTCAAGTGTTGCAGTCTCAAAAGTGTCTGAAAGTTGGGGGGTTTGAAGTCGAAGAGTTGTGGGGATTCGACGCTTTGTAGCATCTGAAGAAAAGGCATTTTATTTTCCAAGCTTAGTATCATAGACTGGGTTTCTTCTTCTTCTTCCTCTTCCCCGAAACTCAACAGCTCCGAGTTAACAAAGCCTTGTTCTAAACATCCCACGTCCAATTGATCTCCGAAGAACTGCAATAAATGAAATTTCGAGAAAAAAAAAAAAAAGAAAGAAAGATGTTAGCAGAGAATGAGAATAGAATGTTGAACCAAGCAGCAGTAGCAGCGCATTGAATGCAAGCAATTTTCAAAGGAGTAAATGCAGTACTAAAGTAAGCAAAGTAACACACACATACACAAGGAGTAACTGATTCTTGAAGACCCTCCATAGAGCAATAAATGTACGTTTCCTTAGGTTTCTGGTGTTGGCAACACACTCCAGAAATAGAATCAGCATTAAATGTTTTGAAGTGAGCAGGAAATAGGAATGCAGCTCGAAGCTGGTGAAAGGGAACCTTAAAATGGCATTTAAACAAAGAAGAGATTGAACGAAGAGATATAGAGATAGAGTGATGTATTTGGGAGTGGCAGAGTTGGTGAGACTTAGCAGAGAGAGTGGAGGAGGGATTGTCTGGTTCGCGAGGTCCCGAGCATTATTGGCGGTGGCAGTTTTGTCCGACAGCGGGGACAGACAGTTGTGGGGACTACCCTTTTTCGGACGTACTACACCAAAGGAAAAAAGGCTTTGGAAACTGGAAAGTAATCCTATGGATTGTCACCCGTCTGATGATACCTCAGTTCCATATAGAGTATCTCTGCCGTTTCCATTCTCGTTTTCCTTTGGATTTAATTTCACAAATGTCCTATAAAAAAAATTACATCAAATGTTCATGAATAATAATTAGTACTAATTTATCATTATAATAATGTTAGTCCGGAAAATATAGTCTTTAAGCCCTACTAAGCTTGTATGACATAAACATTCATTTCCCGCTGCACATGGGGTTCCAATTGTACGACTAAGACTTCCTTTACCTCCAGGGTGGTAACAGTGACCCTTCACATCTGTTCCATAATCTTTCTGGGTTTTGGTTATCAGGATTCAGGAACAAGACAATATATTTAATTAATTAATCAAGTCTTTAAATTCTTCAGTACTTGATTTGATTTATCATCAAATTCAGTAGACAGTATTCACTAGAGATTCAACATCAGGTTGACTGAGGCTAAGCAATCTTACAAGCTCATCATTTTTCATTTAAGGACGGAGACAATAAAAAGCGTAAACTATACGAGAGTTTAAATTTTTTTATAGTGTCTTTGCGCATGTGTTTTTGACATTTTTCAGATTGTCAAAAGTTGAAAAATCTGGCTTGGAAAGGGGCCTAATACCCTCCTCAGCCACACAAGATGTGAGCTTATTCTAATAATTGTCTCCAAGGACGCAGAGTTTTGTCTTCAAGTGTGGAGCAGAAGGAAATTGAATTTTAGATCTGTCTTTTTTCATCATGAACCAAAACCAGAGCCCTTCTTGGAGTATGGTTAGGGTTCAAATGTACCAGAAAGTGTTAATGATTTCAGGGGCCTCACATAAATGTTTTACAAGTTCGTTCATCAATCTTGTCATGGTAAAAACTAAAAACACACCAGCAGTAAATTTAAAAAATGGCAGTCTTTTATGAGACAAAACCATTAAATTTTCGGTCCAAAGCCAACATGGACAACAATCTTGACTGCCATGCCAACTGGTGGTGGTTTTTCAGGTTGCTATCAGAGTACATAAGCTGTCATTTGTTTTATAAGTATCATCAACCCTGTCTCTATAAGGCGATTTCATTTCCCATTTCAATCAGAAATAGTATAAAACTGGTTCTGAAACCTGAAGTGGCGAACTCCCTTGTTTCTACATAGTAAGATGCATGTATGTGACTCGTGATCATATTCACTGCTCCACATGCACACACACTAACAACAAGACAAGCCATATGTAATAAAACCAGAGCCTGAGAAAATTTGAGAAACACCAAATTCATTGGATGATGTCTCCAAAGGGATCTTCAAAACGTTTATCTTTGCTTACCAAGCCAGCATTAATCTCAGCTATATCTTTTCATGATTAAACCAAAGCCCTAGGATTGCTAGCAGCCTCATCCCGTTCTTCCAAGTTGAATTTCATCTTCTTTTGAACTGCTTTCTTCCATTCATTGAGCTTGTATCCATGGGAACCGAGGGAGACAATGGCAGTGACCCCACCTGAAAACATCACATGTAGATCTGTTCATAGTAACTGAATAGGTGTATTCACGGACCAGGTGCTCAAGCCCCATTTCATATGATATATACCATGCGAATCAAAAAAGAAAGTTAAGAATAATTGGTGGTTGACCAGTGACCACAATTATTGGAGATAGTTGATATGCAATGGGATCCCCTATTATATATGTAATAAAAAAATTCAAAAATAATTATAAAAACAATTCAGTAAATTAACAAGTTTAAAAGTTGATTATTAGTTAAGTAATCAACAATGTATTTTTTCTTAAAAACTTTAGATACAATTGCACTAAAAGAAGTTAGATACATATTGCATGGCACAAATCGTTTGTTTTTTTATCATACTTCTTTTAGTGTTCACTTTGAAATAGTGAGTTTAGGGTTTGAGGTTAAAGAATTAAGGGTAAGCTGTAGGATTCAAGGTGTAAGGTTTGGATATAAAAATTAAGGGTGAAGTTTAAATTTTTTTTTTTGATAAAAAAACCCCTATACTTAATAAAATAAATAAATATCAAATTACAAAAATAAATATTATCACATCATACATAAATACCAAAGCTCTAGTTTTTTTTTCTCTTATAAATTATTAATTTCAATATTTTCCCAAATAACATTAATCATTTACCCATGTGGTTCCAATTGGTGGATGATACTAAGCCAAGGAAAATGGAAAAGATGCTAACAATGTGCCTGGAGTTTGTGAAAAAAGCATGAGCCAAACTTTATGACCCGTCCATTGCAGTTGGGCATATATCATTTCATTTTCTCCACACCTTAAGTCCATGAGTATTTAAATTAAAAAACTGAAAAAAGAGATAAAAAAATACTTTAATATACAAATTTGTGTACACTTATATAAGTGTTTTAATTTTAGGGTTTAGAGATTTAGATTGTGATTTAAAGATTTATGTTTAGACCGTAAAATTTATAGTTTATATTAATTTGAATTATATTTATACAGTAACCTGAAAAAAAAGGACACTAATTGTGTTCAAGGTAAACAGAAAATGACCAAGATAAAGAGATAATGGCCAAGGAATGGAAATCTAACCAGCTTTCACCCAACATAATTTATAAACATTCCTATGCAAACATAAAACTGGTAAATCTGGGGAAAGTTACAGTATGTGGCTTCAGTTCAATGACAACGTATAAAACAAACATTTAATGGAACAAGAAAAATACGAAGAAAATGGCAGGAAATAGGGACCAACCAACCTTTTGGGGTTTGCCGTTCGAAGCATTTATTCGAGTAACAAATGAAGATTCAATTATGAAATCAATTAGTAAAGACAAACAACCTAAAGATGAAATACTTGTTACACAAGGAACACTAAGAAGAAGTGAAAAAAGGAAAGAAAGATGTAATTGCTAGCACAATACTAGTAATGCAAGAGCCAAGAGGTAAAGCATGTCAACTCACTCAAATGACAAAGGGAAGAAGGAGGGTTTAAAATACTTATATAAATTGGAAAATTCAAAAGGATAGCAGCTTCATTCGGATTCACACTTCTAATTAATCCACAAATGCCAATACTAATAAAACTCAAAACGTGTAACTACTGTCATGCTTAATATTATAAACCATAATCGACCTTTCAAAAAGAGTAACCATACTCGATCAAACCATTATCTGGAAAGCATTCCTAATCAAACAAACCAAATCCCATGTCGTCGTCGCTCTCTTCCTCTGGCTCCTCCTGTAAATGATCAAAGAATCAGATGTTAGACCAAATGGTGTAAGGAGATCAGACAACTTTATATATTTGTAATTTCTAATTCTACCTTCTTCTTTTCCTCAGCAGCAGCAGGAGGAGGAGGAGCACCACCGCCAGTAGCTGAAACTGGTGCAGCAGCGGCAACCGGAGCACCACCAGCTCCAACATTGGTTATGAGATTCTCAATGTCGCACTTCTCAAAGAGCTTAGCAAACAAGCTCGGCCAATAAGACTCAACAATGACATTTGCGACTTTAACTAGTGTGGCAATCTTCTCAGCCTATTAATAACAGTTAAAGAAACAGAAAAGAGAAATTTTCTTTCCAAGCTTTTGTGTGTTTTTTCTTCAATAAAAACTATGATATAAACCAAGAATAAATTCAAAGCGTAAACCATAGAACCCTAAATTATTAGCATAAAAGGATACGGTGATGGGGATGCCATCATCATGTAGAATCAAAGCAGCATAAGAGCAAGCAGCTTCACTAACCGAAGACATGGTTTATGCTATTAATACCAAATTAAATACATAAAGCAAATTAAAACCCAACCAACATAAGGTTTTACAACAATACTAAGCTAAGTAATGGAAGGAACCAAATTTCCGAAGAAGCAAACAAGGAAAGAGAGAAAAAGCAGAGACTTTACCTGAAAGATGAAATCTTGAAGCTCTGCTCTCAAAGCAAGTTCTGGGAGCGTTTCTCTTCGGTTGAGGAAAAGGGGTTATGAGAAAAATAAAAGAAAAACTGTAAACTGGGCTCCTACGTATTTGGAGGCCCATTTAACCAAACAGATAAAATTCAATGGTTGTGAACAAAGTGGCAGTTATATAACATTAGAAAAACCAACACCACCGAGAAGAAGAAAAAAAAACATGACACACGGTTGCACGGGTGCTTGAGAAAGGCCAACGGAGGAGGAAAAATAAGAACTTTTTGGTTTGATTGATCATTTGATGTGATCCATCCAAAATAAACGACACCCCAATATCCAAAGTTTCTTTTTTTAACCACTCTAAATTTGGCTTCTGGGGTGGTTTTGTTTGGGATTCTAAAGCTTTTTAAATTTCCTCTGTTTCATTCGGGAGATTGCTCTGGTTTTTTTCCATGTCTCAACAAAGACAATTCCAGATAGTGGGTGGTAGCAATAATCCAGGAACAGGGCAGTACAATGACACTACTTTTACGAAAATCTTCGTTGGTGGATTGGCTTGGGAAACACAAAGAGATACCATGAAACGTTATTTTGAGCAATTTGGAGAGATTGTTGAGGCTGTTGTTATCACAGACAAAAATACCGGGAGATCCAAGGGTTATGGCTTTGTAAGCTTATTGACCCCTTTTGTTAATATATGTATCATCTCATTCCATGTGACTAACAAAATTGAAAAGTGATTATCTTTTTTGTTACTTTTGGTTTCCAGGTTACATTTAAGGATCCAGATGCAGCCATGAGAGCATGTCAAAACCCTTCTCCTACCATTGATGGAAGGAGGGCAAACTGCAATCTTGCTTCATTGGGTGCGCAGAAGATTCGTCCACCAACTCCTCAACATGGTTTCTTTCTCTCTTTGTCTTCAATATTTGGGTGATGAAAAGAGTTATTGTTTGATAATGATATTTCAAACATTCAAGTTCCCAATTATTCTTAACTTTCTTAATATGTGTCTTTTTACTATATTGGGAAGATATTTCATGTTTGTTTGTGTTGCTCTATGTGATCTGGAAAAATGAATTATGGATCTAAAACAAATGCAGTAGGTGGACGATTTAGACCAGCACCTGGATTGATGGCATCGCCTGTTTATCATGGTTCCTCATCAACATTCATCCAACAACCGAATGGTCAATATTCAATTCCTTACTCTGCTTATGGGTGAGTTTAATTACTGTGGAACTGAAATTTAATTCGAACTCCTAACCTTACCTTGGTTACACAAATCAAATGGTTTAAGCTTCGGTTCCGAGTCATTTTCCTTTTAACATACATTTTAGTACTCTTCTTTGTTTCATTTGTTTTCTTCAATCATCTTCATTCCCTAATTGTTTACTTTCAGGTGCACGGGATATTCACAAGATGGTATTTATCCTTTGGTTAGTGTTTACAAACAGAGATTGAGCATAAGAAATAATGTACACAACTTCCTTGACATTGCTTCGTTTAGCTAATTTTTATGGTGTTTTGCAGAATTATTATAGTTTGTATGGGGGTCAACAGTTTTCACCTCACTACGCTGCTGGAGCATCGGTAACACCGGGAATGTTTCATAATTTGTATCCATTTTATGCTCAATATGGACCAAATAGCCAAGGTCATGCTTTTGGTGTTCAATATCCCCATATGCATCAGTATCCTTATTTGCCTCATCAGTATAGCTCGACCGGGATCCTATCCCTTCCGTCTTCATTGCCTATGGTAGCTACCACCACAGGTGATTGTTTTACACAATCTCTTGATAGATTCGGATTATGCTTATAATAGTTTTTAATCAGTTTATCTCTTGGTTTGTATCACTTGCTGCAAGAGAATTTTAATGCAACATTCAACTGCTAATCTTCAAACAAAATTTGCAGCAACATCTACAGAGACAGCAACTGCAACAACAACAACTACTACTACTACGGTGTCTGCAATATCTATACCACCACCAATGTCTTCATCGGAGACAGTGGAAACAACATCACCACCAACAGATCCACTAACCCCAGCAACTGTAGCTACAACTGGGGTGGTCGAAACGGAGATAAGTTCTTCACAACCTTCTGGGACACCTACTGAAAAGAAACCCTCAAGTTAATCTGTATTCAGGGATATGGTGACTTACAATAGACAATCAATATCTTCCGAAAGGGAAACAAAGGTTGAGCTAACAGAAAGAATTGAATAACAAAGAATACAACAAAATTATTGATTCAAGAAAAGAATGCTTCATGCCTGATCACCTAGCCTAACAAGAAATGAAACTCATGAATTTCTGTAGGGGGTTGTTGATTCATGGAACGGGTGTTTTAGATGTAAAGCTCGCTCCAGTAACTGTTATTCATTCTTCATTCGAGTCACCAATTCATCGTATACATGTTTGGTCTAGGATGGTAGGAGAGTTTAGGAGAAGAAATCAATATTCATTCATGTATGTATGTGCACAAGGTAGAACTAAACATTGGCTTAAGATTCTACCTTAGACACTAATTCTTAGATGATTCTATCTCGGATGCAAAGAGCATCCGATGATCATCTTGTTCATATTTGTAAAGTGGTTTAGAAGATTGATTTTGTATCTTTGAACCCAAATTTGATCTTATTGGTCAAGTAAACGGGCGAAATCGAACAACTCACCCATCAACTTATAATACACTCTTCTTCCTTTTCTCTCTTTTCTGTTGTTCATCAGTCATGATTGATACTTTTCAAGGACGGTATTGATATCTTTCTCATTCTGAAACAGATAATCATCTTTTTCTGCTCCCATCTTTGGGGTATTTTTACAGATGCGTGTGTTTAGACATTGGAATCCAAGGGAGTGTTCAATGGTTGGAGGGTATACCTTTACTTGTTTTAGAGTCAAGCATGCAGCTTGAATCATATCATGCTTCTGAATTCTGACTTGTGATCCTTCCAATTCAATAAAAAGACTGAAAAAAGTTTCTTCTGTAGAAATGATTACATTAAATCCAGCAGTGTTCATAAGAACAAAAAAAAAAACTTGTTGCTTGACAAGCTTAACATATGCTGTTTCTCTGTCTTCAACCTTTCATTCTTTACCATTTCTGGTTCTTTATCTTTCCCGTTCCATTCACATGCTTCCATTTCTCTTTCTGTTTCTCCCTACAGCATTGCTATTTGCTACTCTGCATAATTGAAGATTTGAAAGAAAAGAGAGGAAGTGTACATTATTAGTATTGTGTGGATTGTCCATCAATCAAAAACCAACCTAACTTCATCCAAACATTATCCACTCACAATGTCTTCCTATCTTGAGACATTTGGTCCACTAGAAAAGACACGTTCAAGGACGAATGACTTGATTTATTAGGTTGAGTCATTATCCGAATATTTTAAATTCTTATATAATGGCATAAAGATAATTTTAACCCTTAACGTTTATAATTTTTGTCGTTTTGACCTTTATTTTTTGGGATAAATTTAACTCTTAACCTATATCTTTTTGACAAATAAACTATTTTTTGACACCATGATAACTGAACCGTTAAAAATCTAACAAACATGTCATATGCATATGATAATATATTTTAAATAACATGACATCTAACATATCAAATACATATATATAATATATAATTTTATTCTAATATAAAATATAAAATAATTAAAATTCAAATAAAATATTAAAAAAAATAATTAATTCTAAAATAAAATACTATTAAATATTTTTAACCCTAACTACGATAGAATTAAAATCTTACCTAAAAAAATTAATTAATTTCGAACTGTGTTCATATTTTTTTAAGACAAGACTTTGATTCTATCGTAGTTAGGGTTAGGAATGTTTAATAGTTTTTTATTTTAGAGTTAATTAATTTTTAATATTTTATTTGAATTTAATATAACACCCAACCCGGACGTCACATTGGGCCTCCGGCCCAAAACCCGTATTTTAAAATTTCCTTTAAAAGTCCAATAATAAAATCACGTAGAGTCCAAAATCAATTTCTATAAAGTCCACTTAAATTAAAACAAACCCAAAATAATTTAAAGTAATTTGGAGCTCCAAAATTATTACAGACCATTAAAAACATTCGACACAATTTGAAATAACAGAGTTACAATACATATAGGGTTCGACATAATACTATGCCCACTACATCTAATAAATGTACTCTGACAACTCGGCCGATACTGAAAGTCCAAACCTTGATGGTGCTCCACGGGACCCGTTTCACCTAACCTACGCACGAAAACAGATTTCGAACGCTGAGCCACACAAGCTCAGTGGATACGCCAAACACGACCAACATCATGCATATCAAAAGCAGTAAAGCATGGCACATAAATCACATGCATGATATGTTGGTCTAGCATGCTTACCTATCACATGGCATAAATGAATGTATATTAACGCACACAGCATATACAATCACACAAGTCAACACACAAGAGAGGCCCGCGTCCACACAACATCGGGATCCTACACTCAGGATTGAGGCCGCCCTCAAATCCTATGCCCGAAATATTACATCGGACATCTTCGAACAAGGTCGCTCAACGTTCGGAAAAGGGTGGAGGCCGCCCAACCAACCCTATGCTCGGAATGTCACATCGAACATCTTCGAGTGAGGTCGCCCAATACCCGGAATAAAAAGTCTTCAATTATCACCCGACATGTTACATCGAATGGCCTTCAACGTGTTGCAACACTTATGGATATCCAGATTTTCAACACCAAGGACTCAAACCACACGAACGATCCACCTAGGATCTTATCACAACAAGATGTTTAAGATTATCTCACTTAGTCTTTCAGAGTTATAACATCAATCATAGTTCGATAGTTTATTTCGTAGCTTTTAGATTAAAGTAATTATTTACTAAGAATCATCGAGCCCTAAAACTCTACCCATCTTAACCAAATTACACAGGGGTATCGATACCCTTAGGTAGGGTATCGATCGAAACACCCTGCATCGATACCCACCCAAAGAGGGTATCAAAACACAGGTATCGATACCAGTATCGAAACACAGGTATCGATACCAGTATCGATACCGTTGACCAGTCCAAAAAGTCAACAAAGAGGTAGGGCCATTTCGATACAGGTATCGAAACAAAAAGTTTTTGGACCCTAATCAACCAACCTAACCACACATGGGTATCGATACCGGTAGCCCGAGTATCGATACCCCCTATACGAGGGACAAGTCTACACTTAGAAATTCTAAAGTTTCAACCCCAAACCTCACCTAAACGATTCCAAAGTTCTCCTACCCATCTCTAAGTGTATTTAGGATGTTTTAACATCAATTTCCAACCATTTAACACATAAACTCGGATTTCACCATTAATGACCCATTTCAAGCAAACCAAGCAAGACAACACACATACATGATTTCTTTATACGATATGCATTCTACCATGAATGGATGATGAAGAAAGAGTTGGGAGTACCAACCTCAAGCAAACACAGCAACTAACACGAGCTCCACACCTCTTCAAGCTTTTCCCCTTTCAAAGCTAGATGATGGTTCACAAGCCTCTTTCTCTACAAGATTTTTCTGTAATTCGTCCAAAATAATTAAAATTATTTTTTATAATCAAATACTTGAGTTGATCATGTTTGACTTCAACCCAATTAGATTATGGTAATTTAGTGCCTTCTTTTACCATATATTTCAAATTGCATTTTTAATTGCTCATCAATGTTGCTTTCAAAAGCAACAGGCAAACGACATAGATTATAAAAACAATTGCGGTGGCGAAAGCGATATTTTGATAATTTAATTCCACGTCTTAAAGAAATCAGAAACTTAAAACATTTAAAATAATTAATATTAAAAATATGTTTAAATTTTGAAGATAATATTATTTAAAAATTATAAATTTTAAGTATAAATTATAAAAAAATTAAATAACATAATTAAATGATTATATTTTAATCTTAAATATATTAGCTTCAAAATAAAAAATATTTAAAAAACAATGAATCAAAACTTAAAAAAAATTTCTTGGTTAGGGTTATTTTTCCTGCCTAGCGCTGCAACATCTTCTTCGTTGACTTCCTTGGCCGGTGGCCAACAACAAGAATTCTTTATTTTTTTTTTATTTTTAATACAAGATTTTATTTTCTTACCTATATGCTTTTTTGTGATATATATTCTTCTGTGATAATACTTTTTTTAAAATTTATTTTATCTGTTATTTTAATATAATTATAATATATCTTAACGTTGTTTGGTAATTGTATAATTTTTTTTTATAATGTTTCATTTTTATTTTTATTTTATTAATAATTATGTAAAACTAGATCGATTGATGGTTCATGACTGTTTATTAATATAATTTTATAAATAAAAATAGGATTAATTATTGTGGAGGTCACGTTTGTTTACCCTCAGTACAATTGTAACACCTGACTCGGATGTCACATTGGGTCTCCGGCCCAAAACCCGTATTTCAAAATTTACTTTAAAAGTCTAATAATAGAAATCACGTAGAGTCCAAAACCAATTTTCATAAAGTCCACTTAAGTTAAAACAAACCCCAAATAATTTAAAGTAATTCGGAGCTCCAAAATTATTACAAACCATTTAAAATATTCGAACTAATTTAAAATAACAGAGTTACAATACATATAGGGTCCAACATAATACTATGCCCACTACATCAACTAAATGTACTCTGACAACTCGGTCGATGCTGAAAGTCCAAACCTTGATGGTGCTCCACGAAACCCGCATCACCTAACCTACGCACGAAAACAGATTTCAAACGCTGAGCCACACAAGCTCAGTGGATACGTCAAACTCGGCCAACATCATGCATATCAAAGCAGTAAAGCATGGCATATAAATCACATGCATGGTATGATGGTCTAGCATGCTTGCCTAACACATAGCATAAATGAGATGTATATTATCGCACACAGCATATACAAATCAATCAAAACACACAAGGTAGTGAGGCCCGCGTCCACACAACATCGGGATCCTACAGTACGAGTAGGGCTCGCGTCCACACAGCATCGAGATCCTATACTCAAGGATAAGGCCCGCGTCCACACAGCATCGGGATCCTATATCCGGGATTGAGGCCCGCGTCCACACAGTATCGGGATCCTCCAAATCCCATACTCGGAATATCACATCGAGTATCTTCGAATGAGGCCCGCGTTCACACAGCATCGAGATCTTACACTCGGGATAGTCGTTAAATCATCATCCGAAATGTTACACCGGATGGTCTTCGTCGTGTTGCAACACTTATGGATATCCGGATTTCCAACGCAAAGGACTCAAACCACACAAACGATCCACCTAGGATCTATCACAACAAGACATATTAATCCTTATCATATTTAAGTCTTTCGGGGTTATGATTATCAATCTTAGTTCGATGATTTATTCTATAGCTTTCAGATTAAAGTATTTATTTATTAAGATCACCGAGCCCCTAAATTCTACTCAACTTAGCCAAAATACATAGGGATATCGATACCCTTATGTAGGGTATCGAAACACCCTGTATCGATACCTATCCAAAGAGGGTATCGAACACATAAGTATCAATACCAGTATCGATACCGTTGACCAACTTCAAAAGTCAACAAAAAGGGGAGGACCTGTTTCGATACAGATATCGATACAAAAAGTTTATGGACTCCCTTAGTATCGAGACAAGGTTTGATACCCCTGAACAACAAGCCAAAATATACTCATGGGTATCGATACCGATAGCCCGAGTATCGATACCCCCTACACTAAGGACGGGTATGCACTTAGAAATTCTAGATTTTTAGCCTCAAACTTAATCTAATCGATTCTAAAGTGTTCCTACTTTTTTTAAGAGTGTTTAGGATGTTTTAACATCAATTTCCATCCATTTAACACATAAACTCGGATTTCACCATTAATGACCCATTTCAAGCAAACCAAGCAAGACAACACACATACATGTTTTCTCTATATGCTATGCACTCTACCATGAATGGATGATGAAGAAAGAGTTGGGAGTACCAACCTTAGCAAGCTACAGCAACCCAAGCAAGCTTCACACCTCTTCAAGCTCTTCCCCTTCCAAAGCTAGATGATGACTCACAAACCTCTTTCTCTATAAGAGAAAGATGAAGAACGGATTAGGCACACTTTGAGGAAGATTTTAGAAGCTTAAAACACTAAAAGAGTACAGATTTAAGCCTCTAAAAACTCATTCCCGAGCTCAAGCTAAACCCCCCTTAAAACCTTTCTCTCCAGTAAACTAGCTCATCCCTAACTTGTTTTGTAGATCCTTGGAAGCCCTACAACCTTCCTTCCTAGCCAAAAACGAGATCTTTCACCAAACCGATAAAAACCTCACTTTTTTGTTCTCCCTTACCTTGCTACAAAGATGAAGAAAAAATGGGGAGATGAGCTCACTCTGCAGGAGAAATTAACTCCCCTACACCCCTCTTTGTCATCTAAAAAGACATTTACCAAAGTGCCCTCACCTACAACTCACAAGTCAAACAAGCCAAGGGCCCAACAAGCCCAAAACCACACAAACCCGAGCCTAAACCCGAGGCCCAACCTAACGGGTTAACCCGACACTCAGATACGGGAAATCTGGGTCGTTACAATAATTTAGTCATCGATTTTGAAAATCAGCCAATACAGTCACGTACATTTTCATGCTGTAAACTTATGGTTACTCCGACATTAAAGGCCTTAAAAGTTAACAGAAAAATGATTTGACATAGTAAAAAAAATTAACTAGATAGTAATTAGATAATTATTTCATTTTATTTTAAATTAAATTTAATCATCAAAATTTTAAAATTTTATATTTTTACCATCTTTCTAAAATGTACATTATTGTTGGTTATCAGTGTCAAATTCATAAAAAATACATTAAAAATAAATATTTTTCTTCAATTTAACAAGAAGAAGCGTTATTTTCATCAGTTGTCAGAGTTCGATAATATTGCAAGCCTTGTCATTGATGTTCTTCCCATTTATGACCCAGATTTTTAAGAAAAGAATTGAAGAGATGAGACCTTTAAGAGAATGGAAAAGCATCGAAGGCTTACTTGGTGAAATATTATTCCTAAATCTTGAGCAAATTACTGAAGCATAAGCATCGGTATATCTTCAATTCTTCGGTGGATATTGTTGGATTTTTAGGTTTATGTAAGGCTGAATTTCAAGTTTATGTTGTGGTCATTTTATTGTTAAACTTGTCTTATACTTTTATTCTCAAAAACAAATTAAGTCAAGTTAAATACTTTGTCCGACTTTTCCTGTTTTTTGTCTAGTCCACGCGTCTAGTAATTTTATATTGTAACTGTTTTAAACTATTAATTAAAAAATCGATCAGAAAAACTAAAAATTAGTACAAATTTAGGGGATAACTGAAGAAGACGGAGGCGAAAATATGGGTCCTCAAAAGCAAAGGATTATCTGAATTTTTTCGCTTTTGTTTCTAAATACCCTACTCTTATCCACGACTGACAATCACTATCACGACTTCTTCATAAATAATTTTCACCCACTTGTCTGTTTTGTTAGTAACATAAATTTGGTGTTAGATTTTGATTCTGAGTTTGTTTCTTTATTCGTGTTTAAATTAATTGCAAGAATCCTAGTCTAAAAGTTGTGTAGGATCAAGAATATTTTGACATAAATGGCAACATTCCAGGACCTGAGATTCGGGTTAGCAGAAGGGACATTGTTTATGTCATTGTTCATAATTCTCAGGACATATAGATCAACAACGGCACGTCTGTAGTATTATAAAAGTTAATTTGTCTATTTATGTTGTTAGAGTCAAACAATTTTGATGTTGGATGATTATGGATATTGAAAAGATGGTGAAAATATAAAAAAATTAAAGATTAAATTAAAGATAAAATAAAAATAAAATAATTATTTAATGATTATTTAAGTAATTTATCCTTTTTTTTATCAAATCATTTTTCGTTAACTCTTATAAGCTTTTAAGCTGGAGCGACCATAAGTTTACAGCCCGAAAACATATATAACTACATTGGTTAATTTTTAAAAACAATAACTAAATTTATACTGGGGGTAAACAAACGTGACTTTCAGTAATTAACCCATAAAAATAAAGTCACAAATCCCTCCTTGTTACTATAAATCATTTGCTTCATTTTCAATTTTAATAAGCTTTTAAAATAATCAACAGTTGTAAGAAAAAGAGATGCAAATCAAAGATGAAGTCACAAATCCAAGTGTCCAACTGCAGCTACTCTGTTTTCTTCGGTTTAAATCTTTCTGTTCTCACATTATTTTCTTAAATTCTGGAATTATTGTCGCTGTCTTGGGAACACAAGGTTTTTTAAAGAAAAAAGAGAAAGAATTCCTTTTAGACCCACGCTCACGGCTCACCTGCCCAAACAAAGGTAAAAATAGTAAATAAACTTCATTTTTTTCGTACTTTTCATATTCGGGGATTTTCAGATTAGGGTTTTGTTTCTTGATTTATTTTAGGAAAGATTCCCATGGGTGATTAGGGTTAGGGTTTCTCATTGTGAAGTGAAGTAAAGCGTCACACAAGATGCAGCAGCCACCGCAAATGGTTCCTGTGATGCCTTCATTTTCAGCCAATAATATCACCACCGAGCAAATTCAGAAGGTATATATTTACTTTTCTTTTTTACTTTCATTTTTCCTTTATATGTTGTGCTTAATGCTTGTACTTTGAAGTTATGGCCTTATAGAGAGACAGATGCTGACCTGGAACTTTTTATTTTATGGTAATTTTTAGTTATGTCTGAAACTGTTTATGAGATGGAAGACTTATGCTTTTTTCATGATTTATTGGACCTTTATTGATGTTTAGTTGAAATTGCTTATGGTAGGTACTAGGTAGATCTTGGTCTTAAGAAGTTCTGGTAACGGTAATGGATAAAAAAGGAGACTGAAGGAAAGTTATTGGTAATGCAAGGACTCTAATTGTTCTTTTTGTCGGTTTCTACGGGGTTCATTAAGCTGGTTTCATTTTAGTAGTTGTTGAAAGCAAGAGACTTTCACCACCTTGAAGGATGAGATACATCTAGCACATCTAGTTATTGTGCTTGATTAAGGGGCGGGGGTTCATCATATATGTGGTTACCTGTGTCAATGTAACCCTTAAATTTAACCTAATTTTTTAGATTAAAATTTAGGGACTAAGCTAGTAAAATTTGTTTCGTAAGTTAAGGTTTAAATGAAATAATACTAAAATTCTTGATAAATAATGAAATAAAAAAACTACAAATTTAACATCTAAAATAACTGAAGGTTCAACCCAAAATTTTAATAAACTTAACAGTTCTGAAAATCGATTAAATATCCAAAATTCATAGTTCATTACAGAAATACTGAATATCCGAATTAAAAGTTATTAAATTGAAGTCTTTAAATTATACTTTGAATTTCTGAAAATCAGGATCCTCTAAGTACCGATGCCTAGATTTGAGTATCTGAAACAAACTGTGAGGGTGTAAGCTTGGGAGCCTAGTGTGTCTTTAGGGTGCAGATAAACGTAACTACAGTTCAGATAGGCATAACACAGAACAAAATATCATAATTTCATAATATAATATCATATTACAAAACAGAACAGATCATGCGATGTAATGAATATATGGTATGATATGCACCCAACTATGAACACCATCAGAAGAGAAGATTCTCCTGAACCACTCTATCTCCATCACACCATCAGAAGTGAAGCTCGACCCGAAGACATAGTCACTGAACAGAAGTGGACACTCGACCCGAAAGTGGAGCCACTGAACAGAAGTGATACTCAACCCGAAGGTAGAGCCATTAATTAGAAGTAATACTCACCAATAGGTGATACCACTAAACTTCCCCGTACACATATCCAATTGATGCAATGACATGAACAGATAACAGAGTATGAACAAATAACATAATCGGAATACATACCTAGAAGAATAACACGAGACATGCATAACAATTTCAGAATCAGATATTTAGATTAATATTTCAGAGTATGACAATTAATCAATTATTTTAGAAAATAACAGAAATGATGCAATCAATACATTACACAGAATTAACAAATATACAGAATATTGCACATAGAAATAAACAAAAAATTATCGAGAGACACACTTGTAGCAGATCAATTAAC
This sequence comes from Abelmoschus esculentus, assembly GCA_035048815.1. Taxonomy (NCBI): domain Eukaryota; kingdom Viridiplantae; phylum Streptophyta; class Magnoliopsida; order Malvales; family Malvaceae; genus Abelmoschus; species Abelmoschus esculentus. The sequence goes on along the minus strand of JAUCBN010000007.1, from coordinate 8,430,289 downwards.
ACCGATAGTGACGTCTACTGAGCTCAGTCCTAATACTAGGTCTAACAGACGTAAAACCTACGTGTAACAACAAAGTAAGATACACTACTATGCCTCTATACAGAAAAAAAAATACGAAACAGAATTGATCAGATAACTCATGTGCGTGTCCCGAAGACTGATGAACAAGAGGTTACTCAAGAGGAAGAGGAGGCAGATGCTCGGGGTCAGATTCCTCGTCACCTAAACCAATCGGAAAACCAATTCAGAATCCGCTAAAGATAACTTCCAAAAGCATTTGAACTTAAAAGCCCTAAAAACGATATTTTAGGTTCAAATTTCGAAAAACGGACTACACCATCAAATTTTGGACGTCGAAAAACATAAAGTGGAACGAAATCGAAAAAAGTCAACGCTGATGTCAGCATTGACGTCAACCAAGTTGGGTCGGATCGATCACGGATCGGATCAGGTCAACGGGTCGGGTCGGGCCGACAAAATAGGTTTCTCAGACTTTCCTAGGAAAATCTGGAAAATCCCAAAAATTGCCAGAGAAATCTGGTTTGATTCCAGATTCGATTCTTCCCCTAGCTTATACGATTCAAACACGAAAATTCAACACCCTAGAAACCGAATTAAAAACCCTTAAACAACACAGGATCTCCTAAAACCCGAGATTAAGTCTCTCTCTTCCATAGCAACATTCGAAACAAAAGAAAGAAAAGGAAGAATACATACCAAAGTACACCCACGAAAGATTCGACAGAGAAACAGAGTAGAAAGAGGGAAAAACTCGGTTGAAACCAAATTTTAAAAGAAAGAAGAAATAAAACTGATTGTTTAAAGCCAGAATTAAAGCTGAACGGAACAATCGGGGAAGAAAACTGTTACCATAAATAAAGTGGTAGAATTACAATAAAAGGGTCCGAAGTTTTCAAAATTGAAAAATGGACCCTCAAACTTTCAGAAATTACCAAAGAGTCACTAAAATCAGAACTTAGAATCCCCAATTATTAGGGTTCAAAAAAGCGATTTAAGGTTTTTGAATTAGGGAAAAATTGGGGTGTTACAGTCAAGTTGGTTTTGGGCGATCTATCTCAATATAACCATTTTGTTTCTATTTTGATTTCTTCTGGATTTTCCCTTTTTTTTCACATTCTTATTGCAGTACCTTGATGAGAACAAGAAGTTGATTTTGGCAATTTCGGACAATTAGAATCATGGAAAGCTTGCTGAATGTGCTCAGTAAGTAATTTACAATCTCTTTTCCTGTGCTTTGTCTGTCTTAGTGGTGCATGAGCACTTTAAATTAACATCTTAGGTTTAGAATATATATTTGCTTTATGCTGTAACTTCAAATTAACACCTTGGGGATAAAGGGCCTTGAGGTTTACTTTTCTGTTTTGGGTCCTTTCATATGTAGAAGGCTGGATAACTTGTATTCTCTTGGTTAGCAGAATCTACTATTGCCGGTACATCTTGGTTTTTATGCATAACGAGCCATCAAGAATTCAGGGTCGTAACCAACTTGTATTAGCATATCTATCGTTTGTTGATCATTGCATATTGTATGTCAGAACTGATAATCAATGGTTTTAGTGATTATTCATCTAGATTGTACCTAGGAAGTGACCATTCTATAGAGGAAGTTATGAACCTATTAACCTGTGGAAGTATTTGAATGTCAATGCTGAGTGTTTGCAATTTCATTTTATTGCATAAAAATTGTTTGGTTTTGCACATTGACACATGAACATACGGTAGATACGTGACATTTGGGAAATATGCTTATAAGATTTTGATGCTTTAGGTATCAAGCTCAGCTGCAAAAGAATTTGATGTACTTAGCTGCCATTGCAGATGCTCAACCACAAACAACGCCATCAATGCCTCCTCAGGTGAGTATTAAAAGTAATCGGTTTCTTCCGGTCTATCATCTGTTACAGTGCTTGGTCTTCATGTTTTCTAACCATTGTAGATGGCTCCACATCCTGCAATGCAGCCGGGAGGATATTTCATGCAACACCCTCAGGCTGCTGCAATGGCGCAGCAAGCTGTTTTTTTCCCCCAAAAGGCGCCATTGCAATTTAATAGCCCACATCAAATGCAGGATCCACATCAGCATCAACAAGCCATGCAAGGTCAAATGGGAATTAGACCTGGAGGGCCCAATAATGGCATGCATCCAATGTATTCTAAGGCTACTCTTGGAGGTGGAAGCAGTGGTGGTGCCCCTCCAGCTTCAGGCCAAAATGATGCACGTGGTGGAAACAAGCAAGAGGGATCTGAAGCTGGTGCTGATGGACAGGGCAGCACAGCTGGTGGTGATGGAGCAGAGGAGGCAAAGTGACTGCTGGAATCAGTTGTATACTGGTGAGTGTGTATAGTAAATGCCTCCAGTGGTCTCAGTAGACAGATTTAGAATTAAAATGTTGTCTGTTGCTCCTCAACTGTTTTGGTAGTTAACTTTGTTTGAGGTTCTTGGCATGCCAATGAATGAAGAAAAATGGGTTAAGACAAGGGAAAAACTTGTTTGTATCTGTATTGTGATCCAACTGAAGTTTCCATGATTGTGTAAAAACCTCTGTATAATATTATTAGGCAGAAGAGGGGAAACGATCAACAAAATTTTAATGTAAGAGGGAATTGAAAACACCTACGATTCCCTGGGAACCTTTCTCTGTTATTATACTTGAGTGATAGAAATGCTGCATCTACAAGCTAGCCTAGTCTAGCTCAGCTGCTTGGGGAATTGTCCAAACTTGATTCAAATCCAGCAGCCCAACCAACATAATCAATCATGACTTCACACAGTGCAAGGTTACTTTTTGTAATTCAAATTAATAATTTCTTTTCCTCCCGAGAATTTCAAACTTAAGAATGAGGTTGAGATTGAAGATCATTTCATTGCACTGGAGACTAAGTCGACCGGTTTTGGTAGGAGACAATGCCTTGGGCTCTTGGATTATGTCAGTATCTGTGATAAAGCATTCGCTATTACGTTTTATTTTTATTTTGATATCTCGCTGGTAAAAAATTAATAACATATTGATTATGAAAGAAAAAAAATATATAACATGTTGATAATAAAAGAGAAAATCACACATAATAGGTTCTTACGTCATTTTTTTCGCCCATAATTAAGCATGTTGCATATATCTTTTATGATTTTTATTGACATGGTATGTTGATAATTAACCATTCAAATATCCCTTCCATCTCCGACGTGATCCGTCCCTGCCGATAGCAATTTAATGCCACTGAATTACAGAACTCCCACGGTCCCACCCATGCCTGTGTTTTCCATGAAACTTTTGTTAGATGATGAGATGGCAATCAAATTGTCCGAGCAAGTCTCCACATGAAAAGTAATCGTCAATAGTAAATAGTTTGAGGGTTGGGCCGGCATTTTAGAGAAAAAGTATACTTTAATCATTAAGGAACTTTAATCCGCTCCTCTGGGCTCTTAAAACTTTAGGTAAAGTGTTTATTCCCTTGGGGTTTTCGGCCATCAAACAAAAAGTTGATAGTTTTGATTTTTGGTACAAAAGATCTCGAATTCGAAGTATCAAGTTATTTACTACTTGGATCAATATCATAATATTTTTAAGTTCATTATTGACGTGTATATTTCCCTTTCGCCTGGGGAATCTAGTCAGAGTGCACAGTCCTGTTTGTACAGTTGAATGGTTTCTATCCTAGGAATGATTTTGATTCTGTGTCCACTTTTTCCTTTGTGGATAGATTATGTAACCGACAGTTTTGGATTCATTTCCCTGTTTCTTTAAAGATGTTTCTGGTTCTAGTAGGAAAACAGAATGCAGTAAGGTAGGAAGAATACATAAGTATCTGTGTCTGAACACATGAATAAAGCTGTGCCTGTCTGAACACAGAAAGGCAATAATGTAGTTTCACTTACATGTTCTGCAAGTCTAGACTCAAACAATACATGATTGATGAACAGAGATGAACTCATCATCAAAGGGTCTTAGTAAAAAATCTTATTATTTTTGTAAAAAAATTAACTTCGAACAATTTGTTTATACGATAAGTATATATCATAGAAGTAAGATTTGAATCGAAAACTTAATCAATCTCAGATACTGTGAATGAAATAAATTAGTTGGAGATATATATTATTCTATTCGAATTAATCAATCGGTAAGTTAAATTGATCGAATGAATTTTGTTCTGAATCCCAGCATCTAAACTACTTGACCCCAATTTTGTATTTTGGTGATAGCATCTTTGGGTACAATTACAGGTTCATTTGTACTCTTTCTCGTGAATGCTGACACAATTACCACATGCACATTTCAATCGCTTTTCAATCCTTTGGAAGTAACCGGCGGGGAAGATCAAGACTTATTTTTTAAAAATAAAAATAATTTCATATTAATCGAATATAATAATAAACTATTCCATTCAATGGAGTAATAATAAAATGTGCTATTATATGCCTGAAAATTTGACTGGTCCATATAAGAATGGCAGTACAAATTCAAATCAAGGAGTTGAATGTTTGTACTGGTTTTAGTATTCCATGTGAGATGTTTTAACCATCAAAATTAAATTCATATAAAATAAATTATATTAGGTGCTTTTAAAAATTAGAGATTAAAATAAAGTTATTTTTTAAATATTCGAACATTTCGGAACATCTAATGTCTTTCTTTGAACACTTTTGCAAAAGTTTATTCTTTATTTAATCATTTTGCAATGTTTGAACATATCAAAAGGTTTAACCTTTATTACATGATTATCCATATTAATCCCCAAAGTACTTAAGGCACGGCCATCTTAATTGTCTTGACCTATGAAGTTGGGTTCGTTCATGTAAAATGAACCGAGACGGGTCCCCATCATGACAACACGTACAAAAACGTTGCCCCACTCGTTTGTTTTTATTTCATGTCAAGCGACAAAACGTAAATATTATAAATATTATAGAAATTGCGAAGTGAAAATATGTGTTTGAAATGGGTAAAATTTTTAATTTTTTTACTATTTTATTTTAATAAGTTTATATACTACATTTACGGATTATTGTTGTTTGTTTAAATTATCTAAACAAAATATATCATCTTTTATTACTAACAATATGCAGTAAAAGAATAAGATGGGTTTGACTTACTATGCTATTTGTAATCCTATCTATTAATATTTTTTAAGATAAATCTTCATCTTTTTACTACGTTATTTATGGTCCTATTCAATAATATTTTTAAGATGAATCATCATCTTTTTACTATATTATTTATGGTCTTATCTTTTTTGAGTAGTAAGACATTGATTTTTAACTACCTGATTTTTCGGGTATTGAATTTTTAGACTCAGTCTTGACACGTAATTACTCGGAATTCTCTAATTGGATGCTCACAAAATAGGATAATGGTACCCGATTTACTTATTTATTTTTCTAAAAATCTTATAATAAACACATAAAATTTAAAAATTCATAATACAACATTCAAATATACATTTTAACTAATTAGTTTTAAATGTTTATTTATTTTAGGTTCTTATATATACACTAAAGTTTATGACCGCATATTAAAAATATTAATCTCAATTTTTTTTCTCTTTCGAATCTTGTATTAAAAAATTAATATAAATATTTTTAAAATTTTAAAACTTAAAAATACATAATACAAGCATAAAAATAATATAAAGATTTAACTTTAGTTTTAATGGAAAAATTTTAATGAATCAAAACTAAAAATATAATTTAAAACTAAAAATAAATATATTAAAAGTATCAAATGGGGTAATTGATTACAAAAAAGATGCTCATATTTGGAAAAAATTTCAGGTTACACTAGTACACTCGTACTAAATAATTACTCAAAAATTACACTAAAATAATTAAATATTATTGAATGAATTATAAATAACAATAAACCGAATCTATTTAATAGTTTTTCCACCAAGATGGGTCCAAGTAGAAACTAAACTTGAATATAATTAATTAAGTAGTTTAGTGAGAAAGGGGATGCTATTCTCCTTAAGAGACCCATATTATTACATCAACTTTGCATGTACATTAAAAAAACTAATATTAATTATTCTATAATGATGCCCAAAAATATTAACAATCACATGGTATATAGATATTTGGCTTACGAAGTGGAAAACAAACTGGTTGATTTTATTTCTTGAAGCACAAACTTGTCACAGGCACAGGGAACAACCAACAAAAACAACAACCTGCTTGATTTTATATCCTAATCATACATCACAAGCAGAAAAGAAACACAAAAAGGGAAACCCGAGGAAGAAAGAATACAAAACAACTGGGATTTGGAAAACAAATAAAACGACAATACGGGGAAAATAAAAGCATCGAAAAACAAAGAGGTTCGGTTTCTCAGACATAATTAAATCACACTCTTAGTCTCTTACTGAATGAACTTACTGGTCCAGCTTCCTTAGAAGAGCAGATTTGAGACCTTCTTCATTTCTCAGATCATCAGGGACCCCGACAAGGATGTCCTGGAGCATGATCTCGTTCACACAGGAGATGCTTGCATGATTTATCAGTAACTCCAGATCACGGAGGGCAACCATTAACCTAGCAGCTGGATTGTTCACGTTCTCTGACTGAACCCTAATCATTGCATCTTTTCCCATGATCTTGATGTCGAATTCAAGACCAACAGTACCTGCTGTTGCGGGGGATGACGAAGAATTGTTAGGGTCCACTGAAGTGGTAGTGCTTTGGTTGTCCGTAGCATCAGCCATTTCCACCTTCAGTTTCTTACACTCCCTCTGAAGCTGCGATTCCAGTTCTTCGATCTTAGCCTTTAGCTCGTTGATGTACGACACAGCGTCAGATAGGAGCGATGCTTTGTCCATGCGCGACACGTTCGGAACTACGGCTCGGAGAGCGTAGAACCTGTGGTTCAGCTTCTCGCGGCGTTGCCGCTCGGCTTCCACGTGGTTCAACGGTGTCTCTCGCCCGAGCCCGGGTCTTCCACGTTTCTTTGGGTTTCTCTTCTCCATATGACTCATGACTTGTAATGCACGATCACAGTCAGAATGCTCCGAGTCCACATAGGAAAATTTCCCAGTTTTAGTGGAATGTCTCTTGGTTTTGTTGATGGGGATTTCTTGCTTGGTTTCATCATCAGGACTTGCATCTTCTTCTTTGACACCGGAAACTATTCCGATGTCTGCGAAAGAGAAGTTTCCGTCAAGGAACTGGCCTGATTGCTTTGGTACCAAGCTAACGAGATCAGGCCCCAATAGGGATTTAACTTGCTGGACCAAACCCCAATTCTCACTGATCATTTCCGTGGCTCCTAGCTCAAGAACCCCACACGAAGTTGGTATGCAAACCAGCGTTTCAATGCCATGCATTTGAGCTTCTATAGCTCTTTCACAATTGTAAAACTGCAATGCATGAGCACCGGTTAACCAAACCAAAGAGCCGGTACTAAGAGCCTTGCCATAAATCCCTTCTCCGACCGGGAGAGTTCGAGTCAACGACATCACGTAGAACCATTCAGCACCACAGACGCCGCCAGCATCATTGATCATCGATACATCGAATTCATGGTTATTATCTCCAATGAGTCCTTGGAGTCCTTTCATCACCTTTCTTCTCTCATTGTCAAGGCACGACATATCGGAGTTATTTCCATTGGCACTTGCTAATTTTATAGACGCATCTTTAGTACCTTGGAAATAACCATCTCCCCAAGATAAAACCAAACGACCATGCTCATCGTTCGATGTCTGCCATAGAATGGCATAAGTCCACCAGTTTTGCTGGCTCTGCACTACGAATTGGAGACACTGTTGCAAAGCCGAAGGTTGTAAATTTTCTTGGGTAAAACAAGCCAGTGAAGACGATAAAGATGGAGTGACAATCAGTTCTTCCATAGCTGACAGAAGAACACCAGCAAAGCAATCGTATGAACTTCAGTGGTAAGAGAAACAAAGAGAATTTAAAACACTACGTGGGGGAAACAGAGATGTAGAGATTGTTTCCAACTTTCCATAGCCAACATGTTCCGGTTCGGAAGGCTGTGACTGAATCCAAGCAAGGAAATGGATTGGAGTTTATAAGCTTTGTTCCTTATATGTTGGTCCCCCGGATCCTAATTAACCTATTAAGTTTATGTGGGTCACTATTCGGCACCACTTGCAGAGTGCATGTGAGTTGATAGCGAGAGGCCGAGTGACTACTCGTGGGTATGGGCTCCTCCTCCGCCATGTTTAAGATGTACACTCCATAAAACTCCAAAAATAACACGTCCAGGCAGACAATCAAAATCAGAACGAAGATAAAAAGGAAAAAGTATAATTATTTATTAAAAGAACATTCAAATAAATTTAAACTTTAGAGTTTAAATAGATAGAAAATTTATTGTTTTTTAATAAAAAAAATTGAGGGACCACAGCTTCGTTCATAATTTACAATGTGTTATACTGTACAAGTAATTGGAAAGGGAAGGTAACTAGAAAACTACTAATTCTTACGTGCTATGTAGTGGTTACCTATTTAAAAAAAGACTAATTCTTTAGTTCAATGTTAGCGGTGAACTTGGACTGTCTTGTTGGTTTTCTTTTATGTATAAAAAAGATTCTTCTTCTTTTTTTAATTTTTTAATTTATTATCTTGTTTTTATATTTTATTTTATTAAAATAAAATTAAAATGTAATGTTAAGTTCTAAATTTGTTAGTATATAGATTTTTTAACTGTTATATCATTAACTATATATTTTTAATAGAATTATATTGATTTGTTAATTGTGATTCGTTGAGGGCCTATTTGTGATTTCTTATATTTAGAGACTCAACAAAGAATTAGATTATAATAGAAGGATCATTTATATAATTTATCCTTTATTTATTAAAATAATATTATAAATTATTTATACATAAAAAAAATATAATTATATCTTATATGATTAAAAAAATTATTTAAATTAGAATCAATCTATATTACAATATTATAAATGATTATAATTAAATTTATACGTAAACTTGATAATTTTACTTGATTTAATTTAAAATAATAAATTTATTAATTTAATTATCTCAAAATATTTTACCCCCACTAAAAGTCTTACTCACCCTAATGCTACTCTTGTGGACCCTTTCTTTATTTTTCTACATTCCGATTGTGTGTGGGATGCTGTTCCTGTCACCAAGTTAATGTGCTAATGGACAAGGTAGCCAAGGACGATGTGGGACCAGCATTTTGTTTCTGTCAGATGTTACGGCTTCCTAATTTTTCGCTGTGGTACTGGTACAGCCGTGATTTGGTCGAAAATTAACACGAGATACAAAGACAATTTGTCGGGGTTTAAAAAGTAATGCCCAATTTTATAACATAAACAATAAGGATGAAACATATAAGATCATAAAATTTAAGAAAATGGCTTCCCTTATTTATAACTGTAGTAGCTTTCTAGGGTTCAACTCGTCTATCTCTTTCTTATACTTTCATTTGTGTCTCCATTTTAAGTTAGAGAGTTTAGGGTTCAAGGTTATGATTTGTGGTTAGGGTTTAGGAAATTAGGGGTAAGTATATTTTTAGGGTTTAGGATATAGAAAATAAGAGTTAGGGTTTAAAATTCAATTTTTTAGAAAATTTTCAAAGGAGGCATGAAAGAAAGCATGATAAAGAGGCAGATGATTTTTACTGAATTTGTACGGCTAACAACATAAAAGGTGCGAACAATATATGATGTTCTAATCGATGAAGATTTTTAAATACATACATAAAAAAATTTATAATAAGCGTCAATATTGCAAAATATCACTTAAGTTAAATACTGATAAATATTATTAAATTAATTAATAAAAAATAAAAATTTAATATACAATTAATAATTATTTAAAATAAAATTTTATTTAAATATATTTTAAATATATTCTATTTTTAATCTTTATTTTTAAATAATTGAATCAAATACGTACTAACCCTTGAATTAAAAACCCTAAATCCCATAGAAACTTTTGATAAAAAATACTAATATCATTAATGATTGGATTAGAATTTTGAAAGAACAAAATAAAGGATTCAATTTTTAATTTTTACAAAGCAAATCCTTATTAATTAATTTAATAATATTTAACATTAATAATAATAATAATATTTGACATACCTAGTAAACTCATCCATATACATGTATATTTAATGTACTTACAGAAAACTGTGGGCTTTCAGACAGGAAAACCATCATGTTTGGGACACAATGCTTTAAATTTTATAATTGTGCCGTCTGTTTCTTGTGTTGTTGAATGATAATTACAAGAGATTCTTAACCCAATCATGCATGCATGTGGCTTGTATTATAACCAGCAGCACCATCTTCATACCCCGATCCAATATATCAACCCCTTCCATTCTCCACTAATCACATAACTGCAACACTAATGTTTCCTAAACTGTTACAAAGACGGAGCCAGGTTCAAACATCGAAACTGCATTAAATAGTTACTCGTATCATATAATCCAATTAAATATGATACTATAATTAAGTTAACAACAAAACATGATCAATAATCTTGTTTAGCGGTGTTCGTTGTTTTCTGATGTGTCCTGCTCTGTGTTCCTTCATGAGATCAGTTTTGTGGTTTATATTAATCATGAGGAGTAGTACTGTAAACACTAGGATTAGTTATGGTAATAGAAAGACTTAGCTCCACTCTCTTTTGCATTTATGATGATAAGACGAGTCAATAACTGGCACGTGCTTTTATCATGTAACAAAGATGTTACATATATCACATCAAATAACATAAAAAGTAGCTATGCATTACATCAACATTACTCCATAACCCTCACCCATGTGCTACGGACAAAATTAAAATAAAAACAGTACTCGTCGATGTGTCATAGATTAATACGCCATGCACTCAGGTCACTGTCACGTTTTAAAATAAATACGATACACGAACTGTAAAATTGAATGGAAAATTCTGGATTTATTCAACTTGGGTTCATGCATATTATCGTATTTAATACATTTATATAAAAAAAATAATATAAGGGGGCATGATGATGAATTTGATTTTTATTGTTCGTATATTTCCATTTATAATCATTACATTCCATCCTGCTCGTCCAGTTTTAGCACAGAGGCCAACTACCAATCTGCCATGGCTACAGCTCTGAGTATTTCTCGTTTATCTCAGTGTACAGATAAAAAAGTGTGGGTACGACAGGGGAAATGGTCGGGGATATTCATGAGGAATATTAAATAAAAAATGTATGATTATTTTAACGATAACAACTAATGATATTATCGATTTAAAACCGAGACTTTAGCTAAATAGAGTAACTAAACCAGGAAATCGACCTTTAAAATTATTACTAATGAAACATGATGAAGTCCTTGCAACCATAGAAATATAGTGCATGCAATTGCAAGCCGTAAAATTTCTATTACGTCTTTGTCTGTTCTGGACATGAAGAGATTAAAGTTATTGGAGGTGCTGCTTCGAAACTTCTTCCATTTCGCCGCCGACAAAGTCACAATGGAAACGTTAGGACTAAATCATAAATATAATTTTATTATTTCTAAACGAAAATGGTCGGTAAGCTTTCCATCGAGAATTTTTCATACACAATATCTTAAACTCGAAACTTACTTAAAACCAAACAACTTATCAGATCAACCAATCGGCAAACTCGAAACTTACTGTCAGTAAATGTTTCTGCATTACATTTCTCTTCCTGATCAGTTATGACTGGTCCATCCCCAAATATTGATAATACCTTACTTTTTGTCTTTTTATTCATGTCATTTTTCATGTGATAAAGGACATTAATGGTGCTTGCGCTGTTTTGAGGTGTAGTTTTCCTCTGTTCCGAAGCTCAATAATGTCAAAACCCTACACAACATTTTGGACAGACACAGAACAACAACACAAATGTTTGGTTAATTCTGGGTTTATATTCTTGATGCCATTAATATGTTTTTTACCCATCAATCATATAATTATCATAGAAAAAAGACCGATTTAATTCAACAAATTCATTAATGTAAAATTCATGTTTAAGATATCTTATCGGTCCCGTTGCTCCATCTCATCAGACCATGGTGATTTAATAAGTAAAGATTCCGATTCATAATTGAGAATCATTTAAGGACATTGCACATGGCTGTCTACAATACAGTTGTCTCATAAATGTTTGAATAAAAATACACATTTTGGTGGGATAAAACAATAATATTTCAACGTCAGATTTTGTTAGTCATAAACGTGACATGGATTTTGAGGCAGAATTTGGAGCTAATTGAATTATATGTTTCAAAAGCAAGATCATTGCTTTATATTAATCTTCAAACTTTTAAATAGTTTTAATTGTATTTTAAATTATGATCCTTATTATCGATTTTTGAATATTTGAATTTTATCCTTCAAACTATGTCCTTTATTCTAAATTGATCATCAAACTTTTAAACATTTTAATTTCATCTTTAAATTATCGTTTATGACACATCATATTATTATATAATAGTAATTTTATTAACATGTGACATCTTTATTATATACTAATAATTTGAGGATTTTTCAAAATAAAATTAAAATGTTCAAAAGTTTAGGGATCAATTTAAAATTATGATAATAATTTGAGGATATAATTAGAATATTTAAAAATTTATAAACTAATATAAAATAAAGATTATAATTCGGAGCATACGATACCATTAATTCAAAAACTTGATAACTCATTCGATCTTCAAACATTATGAAAATAAAACCCTCCATCACTTGTAGGGTCTCATCGTCAAACAGTTAAACATACCTTTTATAATTAAAATAATGCTTTTATAATTCTATTCTATTCTAATAGACTGAATAAGATTTATTTCTATTTAAATAAATACCGTACTTGAAAAAATATATAAATGAATTAAAATATTTTTTTTCTTTAAATTACATTTTTGAACATCTTCCTAGGTATCCAATGGGAATCCTTCCAGACAATGATATTCCAAGTTCCAACAATAAACTAATTAAGCAATTAAATAATTTCACAATCATATTAGCTGTGTTTTTTTTTTTCTGCTAAGATTTTATGTTTAGAATATGTCATGGATGTCCGAGGAATTTGTGCACGTGAGCAAATTAATCTGATATTTTATTCGATTGTGCTAGGGTTGTTTTAGTCGATGAACAAACTTAATCAATGTCCAGAATTAGGGTTAAGTTCCAGTAAAACTGGAGAAATATCTTAGGGAAAGAGAGGCAAGACTCTCATTGATTTTATTGAAAACGTTAAAGACCAACCCAAACTCAATTTTCTTTAGGCTTTCGATCTATCTACTTTAAAAGATCACCGTCGAATTATTTTATAATTCGAAATAAGATTTTCAGTGATATCTTAAATTTATATTAAATTTAATAATATTTTGTACCTTTATTAAGTGGTTCTCTTGTTTCTTTAGGTTCCATCCATGAGATTTCTCTCTAAAGAGATTTGTTTTGTTGTAAACATTATTTGGGAACACTGGTACCACTGGGATGTCCCCTCCAAGACCTTATCTTCTACGTGGCTCTAGAAATGCCAATTCATTACCCAATGCATCGACTGTGGAGGAACAGTTGAAAGAGAAAGAAAAAAAAATCAATAGGGTCCTTACGAATCCATTATAGATTGCTCAAGTATCCGGGGACAAGAATCGACTAAAGGGGAACGATGCTATAAATTTAAGGGTAAATAAGAAATTAGCAAATAATTTGAATACACATATGTTAGAGATAAAATAATTTGAATACAATTATTATAAATTAAAAGATTAATTAATTATTTGTTTGATTCATTTGGAAAATTCTACAACGAGAGTCGAACACCGCTGAATACCGTTAATGATGAACATTACTGAACACTATTAAACTAATTAATAAAGATTAAAAACTTTAAGGACTCAACATATAATTATAAAATATTTAAAATAAGATTTGTATTAAGTTATTTTCTATATATTTTTATTTTTTTTATAGATAATTGAATAAAATATTAATTTAAATTAATTTTAAAAAATAAAAAATCCTAAACTCTAAACTCTAAAATCAAAATCCAAAACCTAAATCACTAAACATTAAACTCTAAACCCTAAAATATAAACCCTAAAATAAATCATAAACACTAAATCTAAACCCTAAAATAATCAAAACCTCTAAACATAAAACTCTAGAACCTTAAATCTTAAACTAATTTTGGGTTTTAAGTTTAATGTTTATACTTTTAGAGTTTCAATTTTTTATTTTAGGGTTTAGGGTATGATTATATTTTTAGGTTTTAGGGTTTTATTGTTTTAGGGTTTAGAGTTTATGATTTAGAGTTTTAGATTTTAGGATTTAATGTTTAGTACTTTTAGTCCTTGAGTCTAGGGTTTTAGGTTTTTGATTTAATATTTTTTATTTTTAAATTAAAAATAATTTAAATAAATTATTTAAAAAACTAAAATATAATATATATAATTTATTTAAAAATTTATTTTAAATTATTTTAAATTATATGTTTAGTACTTAAAATTTTTAGTATTTATTAATTAATTTAATAGTGTTCAACGGTATTTATCGTTAATGGTGTTTAACAACGTGTATACTCATCCTATTCATTTACTTTCACTTTTAAAGATTGGGTTTCATTAGCGACAAAGAAACACGTGGCTTTGAATTTGTGTTGTTGAGACGTTTTTGTCGACCCTGGAGCCTGGAGTGTGGAGCATAGAATATCGGCCTTCTGTGTTTTATTGTTACGAATTGACGCCCGTCAGGAAACATAACAAGAGCCGAGGGCTCAACGAGTGTTGCAGATTCAACATGTGCTTTGTCTGAAAGTGAAATACTAGTAGTAATTATTAAATGGGGTTTCAAAGGGTGTTGTAAACACGTCTTATCGGAGTAAAATATGTAATGTGTGGCATGATTCTGTCCTTAGTTACGAGTTACTTTCTAGGTTTCCTTCACCGTTTCCCATTTTAACTTTATAGCATATTAGTGCGCCACTGATGAGTAATTGGTTTAATAAAATGATGTATTAAATGTTTTAAGGATTAGAATTTAAATCTTAATAGTATGAATAGAGTAATTAGATTAAAAGATTTTTTTGTTTAATTTCTCAATGGATTAATATTTGTTTGATTTCTCAGTGGATTAATATTTGTTTTATTCTATTGGTAATAAGGGAAGAATTCGGCTAAAAAAAATTTATTCTATACTCGATAAATATCAATACGCAAGGAGATAAAGAAAAGAAAAGGAAATATACATTAATTTTGTGTTGTTCAAACGGTAAATATCATAGATTAGATTAATTTTATGCATTTTAGGTTTTAAATTGAATTTTACGAGTTTAAAGTGATAGAAAATGATGAGACAAATTTGTTATTATTTCGAGTGTCCAAAAAAGATGTTATAGATGATTAATTCAATATCAGCTTGGTAGATGAGTGAAATTATAAAACTTTCATCTCTAAAAAAAAGATAAAATAAAAAAAAACGACAAGAATGATGTATAGCTGCCTTTTCAAAAAAATCCACGTCAACATATCACTGTTTCATTTTTTATTTAACATATTATTGATTAACATAATTTAATATAAATTAAAAAAATTAAATTTAAGTAAACAAAACAAGATTGAGAAAAAAAAAATTGAGATGTGAAATTTCAAATTTACCCATGAATTAAACTCCCGTACAAAAAATAATATTTTTGCGCCCACAGAAGATCTTTAGGTGATTTTCTTGTCAATCGATTCATAAAATGTTTGAAATGTGTTTTCTTTTTCTTCCTTTCGATTTGTCTTTGTTGGTGTGATATTAAAAGATGTGATGGGATTTTTCTTCATTTATACAGACTTAATTCTCAGTAGGTTTGTCCACAGTCTGAATTATTTGACACGTAGTACTGGATCAGAGTATATAGATTTATTTATAAATTGTTAAAGGAATCATTTTTCAAACAATGAGGAGGTCTTTACTACAATTTCAACGAACATTGCTTTTGCTTTGGGTTCTGTTTTGACTGAAACAACTCCCAATCTTTTCTTAATCTAACTTAATCATGGGATTGTGTTATTTTTTGTGTAATGTATATTTACTTCTCTCTAATCATTGATGATAAGAGTGATTAACCTGTAGAGTGATTTTAGCAGTAAAAATAGTGCGATTCATTTGTATGATCTAAATTCGAGTATTATATGGTACGGTACTTATATTATTAAAAAAATCGAACAGATATTAACTTGTGATCATATTAATATATTCAAAACAAATATCTAATAATGAACGAAGTAAACTATAAGTGGTGTAAATATTCTTTATGATGTTAATTTTAAGTTTTTAATAGTTAACATAAAATATATAAAGGATAATTTTCCACAAAGTATCTAATGACCCTCTTCTCTTAGATATTTAAAATATTTCTAAATAAAAATATATTGAAAGGATTATTTTTATATTGGATATCTGTAAATTTTAATTTAAATTAATTGATTTAGACTAAACAATATATATAATTTATTTGTTTTGTAATTATTATGAATGAAAGTTAGTTCTCAGAGTAGGCCTACTTTCCGCTTCATTAGAGGGCAGTCGGGCATCAATCATTTACACCTTGGTTTGTAGGCGGAAGGGAAACCCAGATTATGCTAAAATTCATGGTGAGGTGTCGGAGATAAACATCACCGAGCGGCAGCCATCACGACTTTGTTGGAGATTTTGCACGGTGCACGGTTTCCCAAGGTCTGCCTCCTGCATGTTGGCTTCGGACGGTATGTGTTCCCCTGAGCTCTGGTTTTGGGCCTTTTACAGTTGATGCTAGATGATAATCAGGGTGAGAAGATGGGCTTTGCGGATGGCGATGATGGGATATTCAAGGCGAGTCTAAAATAATTCTAAAATGTGATTTTTAGAAAAATAATTTTATACAGTTGAAACAACGAAGCCTGGTCATCGACATGCCTTACCCTTGACTGTAATTTTACTTGAATGATTGAACGATCTTGTGGACGATTACGAGACTGATTTAATTATTTATCTTATTTTATAATCTAAAAAATAAACACATCCAATTTAGATTTATTTTGGGCCTAAAACAGTATATATAATACCCGATTCGTTTCGCACCGCAATGTTAAAAAGCCTCTACAAAACTTCGAGCTACCACCATCCTATGGGGTTCCAAAATACTGAAAGTCGAAGCCAATCTAATGTAGAATGGTGCATAGTACTGGATAGTGTGTAGTTTCATAGATTTTCCTTATGTTACAGAGATAAATACTCCCAGAAGATTGCCTTGATGATAATGTGGCTTATGTCCTAAAGATGACCTGTTTAAGATGCTGAAATTCCTGATTCCTTCATTGGATATGGATCCTCAGATTTTCAGCATGTATATGTACCTTCTAGATAACCTTCCACTCAATCCATTCATTTCATACCTAATTCGGATCGAATTTTATAAAAATCTAATATGTAATGAATCTAGCGCTCTGTACCGGTGGTTGGTTAATTAGTTAATAGTTGTTATCCTGATCTTTGGCAACCAAAATAATTTGCTTAACCATTGTAATGATATTACTTGATTAAGTGGGTTACATACAGTAAAAATTCTAATTCTTCCGTGGGACATGAACAAAAAAAGCCTTATGTCTTGCTCTTTCCCTGCATTCAATTACCATCCTTAAGCATTTAATTCCATGCTTAGCTTCAGTTTCAAGCCAAATTCACTTCATCCTTATTAGAAGAAACAAGAATCGGAGTTTTTTGGTCTTATAAAACACAAGCTCAGATGGTTTCTTTATAGACCGGGAACACCATGAAATACAATGAGATGGAACATTTCAGCCACACCCAACACATTCTAAAATTTGAGTACACTGAAGTCCCATTCAAGTGTGATGGGTGCAAAGAGGTCGGCATCGGCTCACGCTATCGATGTTCCTTCTGTGATTTCGATCTCTACATGCACTGTGCCATGCCATCTCTTTCGATTTCTCAACCTTTCTACAAAAAATGTTCCTTTCAGTTCCTCTCGAGGCCCCCTGGTGACACTCCTCGCTACTGCAACACCTGCGAAAAGGATGTTACCGGCTTCGTTTACCATTGTGAATCATGTGGATTCGATCTACATCCACGTTGTGCAAAGCTACCAATGGTGTTAGATGATGGAGAGGTGAAACTCTATCTGTATAGAAAGGTAAGTTCACCATGCCATCGATATGGTCGAAAAGGGAGGAGCTGGAGTTACCGATCAGCTTGCAAAAAATACAACTTGCATGTGGCATGTGTTAGGGAAATGTTGGTGGAGAATTAGCATGAATTATACTTCGGACACGGTAAAGGTCCCGGGAAATCGCAGAGTCGAGTTCCGAGCTTGAAGAACATTCTTCAAACTCCTCATAAAAGAAGTAAAGGTAAGGTTAAGAAGTGTTGTGAAATGGCAGCTTTGGCTTTGCAATTTGTTATCTCAGCTGTACTTGGTGATCCAACCGCTCTAATTGCCGGGGTTATTGGAACTTTAATGTCCAGGGCATGAAAATGTTGCTGTCTGAAATAATAAAATAGAAAAGTAACTTCCACAACGTTGGGTTACAAAGAATACTATTACAAGCCCATAACATGTCTTATCTGTAGCCTGAACACAACAAATTTCGTAACAGGCTAACTATATATACTAACAACAATCTGGTTAACGGACCAACTGACAGGCTGCTTGTTTTTTTTCTTCATCATTCACACAACATTTCTTTATTTTCCTATTTTAAAGCAAGATTGTTAAGCTTTGAGTTTCCTAATACATTGAAGCTCGTCTTTGAGCAAGAAAACACCTAATATTGTCTGATTAACGAAAAACAAGGATACAAGAGTAGTTAATTTATTCTGAGAGTCAAATATATTCAAAGAAATTATACACAACCAATTGAGCATATAGTTCAATTGCTATTGTCGTTAATAGAATAGTGAAATCGAGCCTGCTGAATGCCGTGAATATATAAAGGCAATAAGATCTCATCAAACCCTAAAACATCCTATGTGATGATGATGATGATGATGGAGGGACATTTCCCTATCAATCAAGCCTCGGACGTTCCGAAACTCCGCTACGTTACAAGGGATTGTGATTGTACCCTTCTGGTCGAACCCGTACTCTTCCTCGGCTTCTTTCAACAGCTGCATGAACAAAGGGTGATTAAAGTACATAACCGGCACCACAAATCGCTGTTGCTCCTCTGCTTGCGATCCCACCCTTATCGCCAAATACCCTTTTGGAACATCCCTCGCTTGTGTCTTCCCGGGATGATGGTGGTGTGGTAGCTGTAAATGAAAGTTCCTAAAGCTTTTCCCCCCACTGCCCATTGCTCTTACAAAAGCTAAAAGCCAAGAACGAGAATACCCCCAAAGGCAAAAACCTCAATGTATATATATAAAGAAACTAAATTAGAGAGAGTGAACAATGGGTTGTTCATAGATGGTGACTGGAGAGAGATGATAGAGGAGGATGCGGAGCGATCACCTTTTAAAAATTTATTTAAAAGTTCAAAATTTTTAAAAAAAATTATAAATTCATCCTTAACATAAAATAGAATACCCGTCTTACTGAACAAATACTTGAGACTTGGGTACGTTGGCTATGGTTGATTATCTACACTACTATATATAAATCTTAAGAAAGAAAAAAAAACATTTGTTGAAGATTTTGATCCATGTACTATTCTCAAATTTGCGGTTTTGTTCTTGTATCTTAGTTTTCATAATTTTATCATATTTTATGATGTAAGTTTTTAATTTATACGGTTAATATAATAGTTTAGATAAAATAATTAATTATATTATTCGAATTTGAATCGTCTAGAATGATCCTTCTTTATTAGTGTCATCATGGTTCAATTAGATTAAGAGTGGAATCTACTGATTAAAACAAGGTTTGAGATTATGTTTGTAGCAGCATGATTAGTCTTATGGATGTAAGGGTTATGGACGGCAAAGCGTGTCCTTAGTTGGGGAATGAAAAGGGGAAGCCACGTGGATGGTGAGTGGCGGGAAAGGAGGCCACGTAGGTTGAACTGGAAGAGGAAGGAGATGTGGATTCTGAAAAGGTCGGAAAACCGACAAACGACAATGGAAGGTGTCGTTTAATAATAAAAGTACGGGGAAAGGATTAGAAGGATACCAGATAAACATCGCCATGGACACATCAAAGCGTTGGTCTGCTCTTTTCTACTCGATTTGTTTCTCTCTTGTAACTGTCAAGGGACACTTCTGCCTCTCGAATTTGATTTCTCGAAAAAATTTAACAACAGTTTAATTTTAAAAAATTATATATAAACTTTTAAAATTTATTTAAATAAGTTAAAATATTATATATTTTTAAAATATTTAAAATATTTTTTAATAATTTAAAATTTAAAAATAATTCCAAAGGAATGGAGGATCCAAACCATCATGTTTATTCGATGCATGTTCTTATGCTCCTTGAGAACTAAAGAACGTGTCCAAGATATCATCCTCACAATAAATGTAATATTTGAGGAGCAAAAATCTTCTGTCCTTTTTTTATGTACTCATCTGTGTCTTTTTTGTTATTTTATAAAAAAATTAAATTTTAAATCCTAACTCATATTTTTTATATCTTAAACCCTAAATTCTATACCTAAAAAATACACCATACCCCTAATTCCCTATACCCTAACCTAAAACCTTAAACCCTAAACCCTTTAATTTGAAGTGGGAGCACAAATAAGAACATGAAAAGAGACAGATAATTTAGACTCATATTTGAGGCAATAGGAATTGTAACGCCTCAAATTCAATTTAATCCACAGGTCAGATTATTGAAATAATTTTAATCTAATCACAAATTAAAATACGTAACGCTTTAAATGGATGATTTGAAAATTGAAATGTCACCTTTCAGTTCTGTTCATTTTTACATTATTCTCTGTCTGCAGCAAAGAAAACAAACGTCACCTTGTCGAATTGCATAAACTTCTATGAACACCATGGCTAACTGGTGAAATCCAAGTGCAGTTTTAGTATGCCCTACAGTTTTACGATATGAACTGAAAGGTACAAGATCTTTTACTTCCAACTCACCAGTAATGCAGATTTTGGGAACCAACCACTTTAACTCCAGTTTGTCCAAGGTTGTTTCTGTCTGAAAGATGAAGCAGTATGACCAGGAGGAACCAAAGGTGAAACTTCTTTTCTCCTGTGGGTTTTCAGGAAGTTGATTACTAAATCAAGCATCCGAGAAATACAACACTCAAACACTGACAAACGCAAAAAAGAATGAATCCTTTCAATGACGAAAACAATCGTCAAGCAAGATCTTTTACAGAGGGGTTGACAGTAAATCACCTACATATTGCATACATGTAATTCATCTTTGTTTCTGATTCAGATTAAATTTGTAGGACCGTGACGAAACTTGAGAATGGTAGAGCCGATACGTCTCTAATGGATTTCGAATTTGCAGAAGCTAAGAGGAAAAAAGTAAACTTTCACATGGCACCCACTATAGCAGTCAGTATGCATGGTCTAGACACAGGTGAATTTATGAACAAGCAATGGCTATAGGCTAGAAGATGAAAAAAAATAAAAAGGGTCAGTAGAAAATTTGTTTTTCGAATCGAATTAAGATATTATATGTTTAAACTACATTCTTATGTTGGACCATTTGTAATTAAACTCATCTTAAGATTTTTTGTTATTTTAATTAATTTAAGATCAAATTTATTATGTTTTCTGTATTCAAGATTTTCAAATTTCTTATTTACATTTTGCTTTGTATCATTATTTTATCTTAATCCTTTATTTCCTTTGAGTTTCTTTTTTAAGTCATATGAGAAAATTTAAAATTTTTGATTTTTTTTTTAATTTTTAAATAGTTATACATATTTTAACAAAAATTATTGGATCTAAGCTCTTGCTTTACTATGATAAATGGAAGACAAAAAGGAAAAGTTTTTACTTTATGTTTTGCAAAGGTCAAAAAGTTCAATTCCCCAAAAGGGTCTTCTTTATTTGTCACCGTTTTCATACTACTACTTTTCCATCAAAGAAAATAATTCAGAAAATATAAAAGAATGATAAATATGTATACAAAAAGTAATAAAGTTGATGTTATTATACTCTGCAGGTACAAAGAACATACAAAGTAATTCAAAATATAAAATAAAAAATCCAACTTTAGTCCCTATATTCCCAGCTAACCAGGACTTCAATACAAGGAAATAGCTTTCACTCCATGGATAATCTCTGTGATGAGCTTGTAAACAGTCTTGTGATTATTTTCTAAATGTTGCCAAAGTCCCTATTGGCATAGCTTAACGCATCTCTGTCAAACTTTATTTATTCTACTGAAGTCTGATGGGAAATGTGAAGAATAGTAAAGACTCCCTAAATTCTACTGAAGAAGCACCAAAATTGGTAAAAGCTTCCTTCCTTCAAATGTTGTTTATTTATTAGTTAAAGCATGTGCTTTTCTGCACAAAGCTTCTTAACCCTGAAACAGCAGTACTCATCAGTTCACTCATGGAAAACCAGGATTTGAAAGAAGATGGAAGCAATTAAGGCCTAAGAGTGTTGTTTTACTAAATTCCAATACTCAGCAGTGACATCTTGGTTAATAAAATTAGGGTTTCAGATAAGATGTCATGACAAAAACCAGACATGTCTGTGCCAACACTTCCATTGGCAAAGCTATTAGTTACTACAAGATATGCAAAATTTAGAGTGATAAATTCAAGGGTTAATGAATTTCCTTCACCATGCAAAGCAGGTAAGAGATAAAACAGATCTAATCAGCTTACACCAAATCAGAAGAAAGTTGAAAAGGAGCCATTTTTGTATGCTACTACAGATCTAATCAGTTTACCTTTGGTTCTTTACCAGGGTTGTGGTTCATTAGAAAAGGAATCATTTTGAAGGAAGAACCATGCTCTTTACCTTGAAACCCTAGAGGGTTAGAAAGGGGAGAGAAAGTTTCCTAAAAGTTAAAAGCCGGATCTGAGAACCAGAAAGGAGGGTTTTGGACTGACAAAAACATCTTCTTGTTGCCAAAGAGGAAAAAAAAACAAGAGTAATGATGAAACTTTTTGAACAAAAAAATTGGTCAAAAACCTTCATCATTACACCAATCTGCACATAACTAATAACGTTAATTTCTCAAGAAAAAAACACAGAAGATCTAGAACAACCCCAAAGGGGAAACAAAAACACAAGCCAAACCTTTGGATGGTGATGCTGCAGGGCGTGATCCATATAGGAGCAAGCAATAATTAGGGGGAATGAAGCCTGGTCCGACGAACTTGTACAACCTCAATCCATTACAGCACCTAATCAGATCCATAAATGAACACTCTAATGCAAGGAAACGGATTAAAAGAAACTGTCCTCGAAACAGACAACATTCCCCTCAATTTTGTCGCTCCCCTCTGGATATCTCAATTAAAACCATCTTCAAATGAATTGTGTATGTGTTTTTCTCTCTATCCTCCCCCAAGAGTCTCGCCTGTGTTCAAGGGAGAGAAGATGATGAAGAGAATGATCTGGATGAAGGGGGATTTAAGAAGAGTAAAAAGATGGGGGAAAGCCAACGTTCAAAAAAAGGACAAAACATAGCTGCAGAGACACGACCCTACCAGCTGATGTCTGAGTTCCAGAAATAACCACGACCCCATGCATTCTCATCTACATCTCTCTCTACTCTGGGTGTTAATACTATACGTATGTACTGAAAACCCTATTTTTAAACCGTATGATGCTCTTGATTATACCGATGTTACACTCCTCGTACAAGCAAAAAACACCATTAGATTCAAATTTGAAGAGATGATGGTTGATGGTGTCATCAAACATATTTTAACAAGAAAAACAGAAACCCTAGTAAGATCATTCTGTCTATTCGAGACTTTAAGAACCGTAGGATTTAATGAGATTTCTGTGTAGAATGATGGTGAAAAAAGACTGTAGTGTCATGAAATATAATGATGAATAAATAATTGAGTAGAAAAGGAATCAAAGTAAAGTCTTGTGTAAAAGTGAGTCAGAGGAGTGGTTGAGTCATTGAGCTGCCCGATAATGGCAAACACATTTAATATCTCATACTTTTTAGCAGTGAGAATAGTTTTCTTTTTTAATAAAAGATGGGTTTTTTAAAATGTTGTGTTTTTGTTTGTTTTCATGGAAGCAGTACCCTCGTCTGGCGTGTCACTTTTGGGAATGGCGAAGAGTTCGAGGCGATATGACCGACAGAGAGGGTCAGGGTCCACGCTCTTCCCTTTCCTCAGTCCTCACCATTGCCGGCCTTTTTAACCCCATCAAAACTATTTGGCTAACCCCAAGGTCAATGCCACTACGTTCTAACTTTGCTGGTCAACTTTTGATTCCAACTCAAAACAAACCATATTCATTACAGTAAACAAGGCTATGAAAAATGATCAAATTGACATAAAATTCAAACTTTGAAAGCTGAAAAGCTGAGACCGAGAGGGAAACATTGCCGGTTCAGGGACTTACGGTGGTGGTGAACATAGAAAGTTAATTGTCTGCAAACTTCCTGCTGCTACTCCATTTACTATTGGGTGTTCCCCTTTGCAGAGTTTTATGAAACCCTGCTCCTCCAATTAATAATCACGTAATGGTTGAAAAACCAGCTAGCCAATGTGACAGTTTTTGCTTCTTTGTATATTTCCCAGATGTGAATTAAATTCCATATTAACTGTTACCAATTCATTCAGGATTAACAAACTCATGATGCAGTACTCATAGCTACTGTAATAAATTCCACAAATCCAGTAAAAAAAGTGTATATCTAAGGTGAATTCGAACAAGCTGCAAGTAATTTGTATGTCTACAGGGTTTGTTTATTGTTTAAGGACTCAAGGAGTTGCCCGGGAGATATGGTGTAAATCTTACACAGCAAAGGCTCCACCATTGTCGCTCTTTGGCAAACTGTATATCAGAGTGACAAACGGAGAGGACGATTCTGGCTCCAGATTTCAACGCTTTCAACAGTCTTGAGATTTGTGTCAAATAGCAAGTGGGAAAGAAACAACACGTAAATGTCAAATCCTGCAATCTTCCAGCCAAGATTGTCGACTCTGCAATTATATTATAATCAATCCATACCCTTTTTTCAAATTGTAATGCATGAAACATGAATGAAAGATTGAAATCTTCATTTCAAAATCAATCAAAAACAAAAAGCTTAATCATTTAAAAATGGGTTTTTTCAAAGGTACCCTTTTTTCCAGTGGCTTTAGGGTTAGGCTACGCCATTTGAGAGAGCAGTTGAAAAGGAGGGGTAAAGTTTTAAACTTTAAACAAACTTTAGGTGTTTAATTAACAAAATGATAGTCCTAAGGAACTGTTTCTCAAAATTATAAACTCTCCCCACGTTTTTTTAATTAAACTAGCTTCCATTATAGGGCAGTAGCATTGTAATTAGTGAAAGTTGTAAGTACGTTAAAGACCTCTCTGTTTGTTTTCTTGTCTTTAATTTTTCTTCCTATCTGTGCTCTGCTCTGCTGTTCTGCACTTACTGGGTATCCTTCCAGCTCATGAAGTCATGATCCTTTGTGTTAATCCTATTGGTTCCCTCCTGCCAACCCTTTTCTCCATTTTAAACAAAGATTAGTACAATCTAATCATTATTCTAATCAAATATATAAATTAGATTAAAGGTGAGGGACCATGGTCCATGGATTCCATTTCCATTGATGCTGAAACTTCAGTTACATTAAGCAGAAACAGATACCAATTGGATCCATAAGCTTCACCCCATAACTTCTAATGGCCCAAAACAATCATATATTTGAGCCACTTGTAAAATGGTTTCCCTAGCGCAGAGGTGAATGAAAATGGTTTGTGAAATAATGTAGCATAAAGGAGTTATTAAGTTCGAGTTTGAATTATGTCTAATTAAATTAAATATTGTCGAACTATAATCGAATTGAGTCCTATTTGTACTTATTTTTAGTTTTCTTGTTCAATATATTATTCCAACACTATAACCAACTCTAGTTTTTAATTTCGACTCATTCATGTTATTTGAGCCAACTCAAATGAGTGATTTAGTTTTCTGAGTTGATTTGAATTTGAATTTTATCATTTCAAACATTTGGATTTTTTTTTAATTTGGGTTTTGGGTTTTTTGTTTTTTCGATTTGTCCTTTGTATTTATTTTTTTAAAAATATTTGAACCAAATACTCTTCGACCTCCGTAGAATTATTTTTTTAGTATATTTGGTTAATATCTATGAATAAAAATTTTCTGTCTTTTTTTCTGTGCCTTCCTTCTTGTCTCTTCTGTATTTTTGTAAAAAATTGATTTTTAAACCCTAAATCCTAATTTTCTATATTTTAAACCCTAAACTCTAAAAAATATACTCTACCCCTAATTCTCTAAACCCTAACCAAAACTCCTAACCTAAAACTTTAAACTCTATGCACTCTAATTTGAAAAGTGACAGATGATTTGGGTTCAATATCTATGCTTTTCATTAAACCGTGTTTTGATTTTTTTAAGCAAGTTTAGTTTTGATTTGGGTTAATTATTAAAGTCGTGCTTTGAAAATATAATAAACAAGTCACCCTTTCGCCAACGGCCAAATTATTGAGAGATTTGACGGTTAAAAGAAGTTGATTTTCAAATCAAAATAAAGACGAAGTGCTAATCAGAATAGATAAATAAATAAAAATTATTTTAATTGATCAATTAAATTATTCGTTTTATAAAATTTATTAAAAATATTTTGTTATAAATATATTAAAATGACTCATCTGTATAAATAACACTAATTAAAGATTGTGGTAATTACATCATGTACGAACGATGTAGTTTTTTTTATTTTTATAAATATTAAAGTTTTAAGATTTATAGATTTAATTTAAAATTTAAGATTAAAATATTAAAATTAGTGTTTATATGTTGAAGTCTAAACCTAACATATTATCCTAAACTTTAAATACTAACATTTAAATTTTAAATTTTAATAATAACTTTTAAATTTTAGACATAAACCCTAAATCATAATCTCTAAACTAAAAATCGTACATATATTCCGGCAGTAGTTGATACTTTGATTTCTTTGTGATGAGACACCCGATACTGGTGTTTGAAAATCAAAAATAAAATATTGTGTTTGCATGCCACGTGGGAGGCAAGCGTAGGAAGAAGCAAAGTAGGATGGACACGTGTACTCTGTGCGCATTGTCCCCACAAGCAGATGCTCCATCTAGAACAAGATTTGGCAACGTGTCCCTTATTTGGCATCAAATTTTATAGAACCACTATTTTATCGACACCTTCCCCCAAAGCTTCCAAGAACATAAATGTTTCGACTTGGGACAGGTGGCAAAGAGACTTGTCCGAAGGAAAACTGTTTTATTGGCGAACAACAAGAGGAAATAACTCGATTGGTTAAGGAAATTATTGATACTTTTGCACCGTTAATTTTTGAAATTATTATACCTGTTGTTTCATCCAGATAATTTGGATCGGTCCTTTTTACAGATGGAACCGAATGCGGCAAGCCCCCAACCATGGACCCAACTTCTCCATGTTTAAAACAAGAAGACATAAATTAAAATGAATGGTTTATAACATAAATTTGTGCTTGTATTGTTTACGATATTGATAAAATTACCCTTTTAAATTTTATTACATTTATTTTTATTTAAAAATTGATTTACTACTTGTGAATAATAATCCTTTAAGAACCATATTTTAATTTTAATATATTATTTAACCCATGAAATCATGGAATCGGATATCACTATCATGATGCTTCATTGCTAACACACGATTAAAATTATGATATTATATAAACAGCTAGCCACTACGGCCTAGAAAGAGGACGGATATAGCCTATACGACT
The DNA here is from genome assembly GCA_035048815.1 of Abelmoschus esculentus. Taxonomy (NCBI): domain Eukaryota; kingdom Viridiplantae; phylum Streptophyta; class Magnoliopsida; order Malvales; family Malvaceae; genus Abelmoschus; species Abelmoschus esculentus. The sequence goes on along the minus strand of JAUCBN010000007.1, from coordinate 8,402,452 downwards.
TGGTGGGATTTAAATTATTTTTTTTATGGGACAAATGATGTTATTACTCATTGGAGAGACGAAAAATATGATTATTCTAATGTGTATAATTTATTTTTAAGTAAAATATAATTTTAAATACACATAATATAAATATATATAATATTCAATTAAATAATTATTTTATATTATATTTCTTTTAAAATATATTTATTTTTAATAGTTTATTTTAAATTAAAATAATTCATTTATAAATAAAAATTATTAGTCAGAAAAAATAACTTAACACACTTATGTCAGTTAAATAATAATGTGTTCACTTTACTATTTGATGTTTATTAATGTTGTAGTAGAGCTTATGTCCAGTTTGTGATCTTTGTTTAGGAGTCGAGTCTTTTTTTTTTAACAATATTATTTTAAAAGTTTGATTATGGATTCTCTAATTAGAAAGAACAATGTGCCTTCATTGATATTACCTCAAATTTTAGGGTAAATTCATCTGCATCTTTATCATGCATCATTTAAAATTTTTTTATAAAAATCAATTTTTAACCTTAACTCTCATTTTCTTTATCATAAACCCTAAACCTTACATTCTAAAAGCACACCCTATCCTTAATTTCTTAAAATCTAACCGCAACTTTTAACCTCAAACCCTAAACCTTAATCACCGCCTAAACTTTGTTGATCAGACTAATTTACATAACTTTTATATTAAACATTTTTTTACATGCGATGTATTTAACCTCAAAAGAAAAATAACCTAAATGAAATTAGAAAAGAAAAATTGGTAATGTTACCAAGGCAGAGCCGCAGAGGAGAGCGCTATAAATATTACTACTACAAGTATACCTGATACTTCCCACATGTTCGGCTCTGTTTTCCTTGGCCTGACACGGATCTGTTTCAGGGTATGTTTTCCCTCTGCGTATGTAGTTTCTGTCTTGGTTTTTTAATGAAAGTGATTATATTGTCAGAAAAAACTGAAAAATCTAAAAATATTTCCTTTTCACAAACTCTGCTTTGTTATCAGCATGTATATGGAGGACGAAGATTTCCGGCTGAGTGATCCGGGGAAATGTTAGATGGGGTGGCAGAGTTTTTTTCCTCCATGGAAAAGAAGAAGAACAAGAGGAAGTTCACAGATGAACAAATCAAATCCTTGGAATTAATGTTCGAATCCGAAACCAGGCTCGAGCCTTGGAAGAAGATGGAGGTGGCTAAAGAGTTAGGGTTGCACCCACGACAGGTCGCAATCTGGTTTCAGAACAAAAGGGCACGCTGGAAGTCGAAGCAGCTTGAACGAGATTACACCATCCTTCAACAAAATCACAGAATCCTAGCTTCAAAGCTCGAAAGTTTAATTAAAGAAAAACAGGCATTGGTGGTTCAGGTACTCGACTATTAAACTTTGCATACAAATTAAGTAACGAAAGCTTTAAAATGATCATAACGAAGATGTTTCTGGACCTTGATTAACAGTTGCAGAAGCTGAACGATTTGATTAAGAAGCAAAAAGGAGATTATTGCGAACAAGTGACAGAGAGGGGGGAGGCTATAAAGTCTGATTCTGAAGTGCAGCTCAGTTTACCGATTGAAAGATCGGAACATGCACTTGTAGGAATATCGGACGACGATAGTGCCACAAAGATGGAGTGTTTTGGAGTGGAAGAAGAGCTTAACCTTATGAGCATGGTGGTGCCAGCTGATGGTTCTTTAACATCTGCAGAAGATTGGGGCAGTTTAGAGTCTGGTGGTCTTTTTGGTCAGTCAAGTTGTTATCAGTGGTGGGATTTTTGGTCATGAAAATTGAAATAAAATTTTAAGAAATATGGTAAGGAGGAAAATGTGTGTAAATAACCTTCCTTTAGTTTCATATTATGTCTTATTCAATTTGGATGAAGAGTATATATGTGTTCAAGACTCCTTTCTCTTAGAGTTTTTTCTTCTCTTTTAGGTAGAAATAGAGGTAGGTTACTAAAAAAATCAACAGCGAAAGAGTAACCAAAATTTCAATGATTAAATTAGAAACTTTTAAATTGTAATGATCGAAATAAGATTGAAAATAAAGTTATGATGAAATTTGTAATTTATCTAAATAAAATTCGTCAAAGATAGAAAAAATAAATGCGGAACAGAAAGATCCAGTATGGTTAGTAAAAAAGATTATGAAAACACGTGTCCAGCGTTTGATTGGTGAATCACTTCCAACTAAAATTAAAATTCCGATTCTCCCCCCCACACTATATCACAACCCTCCATTGACAGTCTTCCCCTCCCACTCATTTCCATTCCTTTGACTTCCCTTTAACAGGTAAGAGAATCCATTCTGTGTTTATTTTGTTGTCTGAAATTTACTTTATCATAATTCCACTCTCTTCCCTTTGCTTTTCTTAGTTGAAGAAATGGGTTCTGGGGAGAAGGGTTTTGTTTAATTGTTTTAGATGTGGCAAGGAACAAGGAAAGGAATCATTGTTGGCCTGCTAGCCGCTAGCCAATTCTTGGAGGATCAACATGGAGGAGATGAAGTCTTTCTAGCTTAAATCTAAATCCACTAAATCTAAGGCTCAAATGAATTTAAACTTAAATCCATATTCAAAGAAGTCCAAAATTGAAAATACTAGCCACCCCACCATGACCACCACGATATTGCAGAATTACACAATCATGAACCTCCTCGAGAGATTGAATCACCAAAGAAAGTGGCATGCCATACCTTTTCAAAGTTGCACTGGATGGTGAAAATGGCGACAAAGTGGATGCTCTCATTGTTTGCCATATCATGGATACTTCAACTTGGAGCCCTAAACATGTTGCAGTTAGCTTGCTTGGGACAAAACCTGGAATCCCTGCGTGCCATGCTTTTTCTGAAGAACATGGTGTTTGGATTCAGTCCACTGCTGCTGCAATTTAAGATGCGACTCTACCATGTTTAATGGGATATCAAGCTGTTCTTGCTTCTGTCATCACCTTCATAGCTCATATCACCATTTCCATGTAATAAATGGAAGGACTGAAAATAAGAAGAAAAAAAACAATTCCAATAAAATTTGCTAGGTAAAACTATAAATAAGTTTGGTGGCTAATCAGTGAATTGCAAATACAAAGGTTTTATCTGCTATTTTTATTACACTCCAAGCTCAGTATATATATATATATATATATATATATATATATATATATATATATATATATATATATATGCTCATAATTCTAAACTCTACAGGGCCTGGACAGACTAGGATCATCTTCAATTAGACGCCACTGAAGAATCCGAACCCATCTGCCTGCCCTTTAGTCATTACTCAAACAACTCGTATATTTATATTATTTATTCTCTAAAACATTCCTATAGACTAAATTAATTCAAACACTCAAAACCCTTTAAATTTTATGTCTTGCTTTGTCTCTATCTGTTGTAGCCATTGGTGGGTTCCTTGACGTGGAATCCACCCATGGTTAGTTTTGTTTAGAGAGTAAGGTGCACGTGCACACCAGGGTCATGATTAGTGCATGAAGAATTGTACACAATTGAGTTATTAATGCCTTGCACATTGCTGTTAATGAATGCGTTCAGAGGTATTTTCTTTGTCCAATTGCTCTTGGACTTCATCTTCCGATCACCTGCCTCGCTGCTGCTGCTGCTGTTATGGTGGGCTGATTGGTTTATCTTCATGAAAGCACCTTTATTATCTCCGGTAATTGTTATGATCCTCATTCCAGCATCGTCGGAATCAGAAGAGTACTTCTTGCCACGACCTTTCTCCTGAAGGGCACCAAATGACCATCCCTTTGGCTTGTATATCATCTTTTGCTCTGCCTCCGCAGTTGGCGGTTTGGTCTTTGGTGAAGGTGATTGAATTTGATTTTTTACGACAGGTTTCACTGTTGTTGCTGATGATTTAGGGCTAGACATGAGAGTCGTGGTGGTCATAGAGGAGGCAGGCTTTTGGGTTGGGGAACTTACCACTGATGTTGAAGTTGGAGCTATCTTGGCAGGTGATTCTTTCGCGGTGGTATTACTAACCATTGGCTTCACTGGAGAAGTAGTTCGCACCGCCGCAGTTGGCACAGTCTTCATTGGGGAACCGGGAACCGTAGGTTTTTTATCTGCAGGGGATGATGGACCCGAAGAAACAATACCTGCCGGCGGTGATGGAGCAGAGGCATTTAGTTGTGCTTCAGTTGGTGGGCTGAATGCAGGTGGAATAGTGGCCAATCGTGGCAGAGCTGGAGTTGGGGTTGGTTCTTGGGATGCAGGCCTTGATATTGATGCTAATCGAAACCAGGGTCGAGTCGGTGCCTGTTGGTTTGACATATTGCGGAGTGGTTCTAAAGCATTATAGGATCAAAATCTGAACCCTAAATGCACAACAAATGCTGAAGAGAATGACTACCACTCTATGTTTATATAATCATCTATAATCCATGTGATCAACGTGCCATAAGAATTTTACAGCTACCAAGTCAGTTCAATGAACATTTAGCCGCAGCCCAGAACAACAGAACTTGTTCTTTTCCCTTTCTAATCCTCTGCCGACCCTTCTGGTTGATTTGTGCCATGGCTCATTCTTTACAGAAATGGAAACACCCACAGCGGCTCACTTTCTCCGACCATCCCAACCACCGTTCCTTTTTCATTGAACCTGTTCTTAAAACAGCTTCATTGCACTTCATACAGATTCTTATTAACTTTGTTCAACGATCCCAATATTCCTTTCGATTTTATACAGCAAAGCTGTGACACAGATTCTTCCTAAAGAAATTCGATGCCGTCGCTGTCTGTTTCTTCCTGAGATCGGTCGGAAAGCAGATTTCGATGCCTTTCTATATAGTACGAGAAGACAAAGTCTATCAAGTTGATCCTTCAAATTCGTGTCCTCCGTGGGTGTGCTATTTTCAAATGGGAATAATGAATAATGGACCGTCAACTAAGTAAGCTAACTATGACGTACATTATATAGTTTTTTTTTCTTTTAATTTTCTACATCGTTGACTTAATCCTATTTTCATGGCTTTGAATTAATGCAAGAAACTATTCTACATCATGATAATTAAAGTCTAATGTCAAGACATAAACAGTAGTTTAGGCTCTATATAAGTATATATAACATATTATACGTGATAACATTATTATTAATATATTATTATAGTCTATAGTATAGCGATCCATGAATACGTCATGTATTAATATTATGCGGTGATAGTTTTTAGGGGCTATAGGTTTATGTTATTATTTTGAGGTAAAATTTAGGGTTTAAAAGTTTAATATTTAATTAATTTTTTATAAATAATTATTTATTTTTATTTTATGTAATTTAATTTAATATTTTAATTAATAATATTTTTGTTTATTTTAATTCTTAAAAATTTATTTTAATTGAAATTGATCCATATTATTTTTAATTTTTATAATTTAGTCTAATAAAATAATAATGTTATTATTTTTCATTTTAGTCCAAAAAATTATATTTCTTTCCAAGACTAAGCCATATTTAGTTATATTTTTTTAATTTAGTACAAACCATATAAATTATAAGTCCATATAATAATTCTAAAATTAAAGCTCGAATTTTAATTATATCATAAATTGGGACTCAGTTGAATTAAATTAAAACCTAGAAGTTTCTTTCATGGCACAACCCAACTTGAAGTTTAACCAAAAATGATATTACTTGACCATGATTTTATCTGTCAAAGACTTGACCCAGCCTAATCAATTTCAACCTAAATTAACCCGTTAATTAAATAATTCAAATTTAAACTATTTTAATCTGAATTAAAACTCATCCCACCTGAAATTAATTCGACTTAAATCCAAAATCTACTTGATTGAAATCAATATAATAATAACTCGAATCCAAATTAACCCGTATTCGAACAAATCATTGATCCGACTTGAGTGAAAACCTTCCGTTTACCTGATTTCCCGTCCCTAGTAGGTGCACCCTAGTAAAGCAGAAGTCGGATCCAAATTAAAAGTATGAAACTTGGAGGTTGCAATGTAAAATTGAGTTTGACATTTCACAATTTGATGAGAATACCAATAGATTCATATAGATTTTTCAATAAAGGGATGCTGGGAGTGGGGCATAAAGAAGTTGGAATTTCTAGATTGAATCACGAAACTTTACTCTTTGTAAAAGTGTCATTTCTGATAGAAAGTTGATTTTCCACAAGCCACAGAAAAAAATAAAAAAGCTAACATACACAAAAGTTTGCTTTATCTTACTTGGACACAAATATATAGCCAAAAGGAATGAATTTGGGTTCATTATTCGATTTAGGTACGAAATAAATTTAAAATTTATAATCAATGTCTATCTCTATACAGTTGATATAGCATAAATGAAGTAGTCTATGAACTCGCTCTAATAAAGATTTAAAATTTAATTGAATTAAAAGACTCTATTATCCTCTTGTTTGAAGTACCATTCTTACTTATATATAATTTCAGTAAAATAAAAATGTTTATTAATTAAATTTAAAATTTAATATCATATAAGATACACTAATTAATCTAATGACTAAAGATATTCATAGTTCATATTACATAAATTTAAATCTCGTATAAAATATAATATCTTTCTATTTAATAAAAATTAATATAAATAATACAAAAATCCTTTTACTTATTCAATGGAAAAATTAAAAAGTAAAATTAAGAAAGGTTAGTGGTAAGGAAGATAGATTCATGTTCAGATTCCAATAGATGGATTTGATATTTTTTAGGCTTAAAAGAAAAAAAAACTCTTGAGTTATAACTTTTATTTGCTTTTAGATTTTAAATTATACTTTGGTTAAAATTAGTCTTTAAACTATTTTTTTAGTCAGTTTAATAATTATTTAAGTTTAAAATTTTTTGATCTATAAAATATTGATACATCACAAGAAATGATTAATAAATAAATAAAGATTAAAAAATATATAATTTAAAGACTATATTTTTTGAATAAGCTAATAGTGATTATAGTAGTATATGTTTTAGAATATAATTTTCATCATTTGACGTTGTTCGTTTAATCACTCTGTTGACATTGCTGGTGCTCGAACCTATGACCTCTAGAAACAACAACCGTTCCGTTAATCGCTTGAGTTAAATGACTTGTTCAAAAATTAATTTTTTATTTAAACTATAATTAAACCCATATTGTATCAACTGAGTCGTATGTGTATTTATTAATTTTTTGTTACTTGATTTCTTCCCAGTGACAATGGAATAAGTCTTTTTAATACAACTAAGCTACAAGTATATCATACTTATTCTTATTCCGCCTAACCAAAAGGCTGGTCTAAGAAATAAAAGGCAAAGTCGGAGTCGGAGTCTAGCCCACGTAACAACCTTTAAAAATATACGAAAGGGAAGGAATATTGGAATAATGACAAGACAAATGTTGAACACTCGGTTCAGACACGCTTGAAATCGATGATCGAAAAGAAGGAAAAGAAAAGGGTAGGATCGGTAAGGTTAGAAGTTAGAATCCATGATAAGGAACCAAAATGAAGATTTTTTAAAAATATTAGATATAAATAATTTAATAATAAATTATATAAATTTTAAGAACTTAAAATATTTTGACTTTTTTCCTTTTCAAAATATTTTAATTAGTCAAGTGAAATAATTCATCGTAAAATGAAGGGCTGAACATAAAATATGATTTATTTAATTCTGATCTATTTTTATTTTAAATTATTTAGTCAAGAGCAAATGTAAACTTGTCAAGTCATATATATTGACTTGTGAAATAATATATTTTAAAATCATTTATTTCAGAAGTTGAAAAAATGGAACGACTAAAAGAAAAGGAGTAGAAATATAAAAAGAAAATAAATTTAAAAAAGTAATAAGAAAATGATGGGAAATTAAATCATTTTAAATTAGAATGGAATGAGAAAGGTGAAAGTTAACATATATTTCACACTAGCGTATTTGAAATATAAATCTTAACACATTTTAGATATTTTAAAATTATAAATAAAAATATTAATCATTATTTTGGGTTAATTTAATTCCATTATTTTCTTCTTAGATCAATAATAATTGTGGTATTTTTTATGAATATAGTAAAAACTCAGTGGCTATTATCAAAAATATATATATAAATAAAACATTAATTATTATTTTTTAAAATTAAAAATGTAGTTATGGATCAAAGTGTAAGGGTCAAATTTAAGAGCCAAAATAAATAAATAAAAATCCACTAAATTGAAGATCAAAGCCAAAATTAAGGGCAAAATTAAGTATTTAACATTTAAATAAAACCTTTAATGCTATAATTAAAACATTTATGAAATTATTTACTGTGAATACAATTATTCTTTTAAAACATTTAATAAATTCAAAATATACTAAAAATAGACTTTTGAGGGGAATATTGTTTCCTTAAAAAACTAGGGAATTGGAATACCCAAAAAATATATATTTTAGGATCTACTATTATTTGAACGGTAGATACATATATATTATATTTAATAAATATCGTTATAAGTTAAAATTAGATGTTTGATGAATTAAATTAGTAAATATAGATATTTAGTAATTAATGAATTAAAATAACATATTAGGGTAATTTTTTTAATTATAAAAAATATACTAATAATAGCCTTTTTAAAATTAAAAATTTTAATGTTAGTCCTAGAAATATTTTTTTATCCTTACCAATTTTAACATAAATTCGAAAAAAAAATTCTTCAAATAACTTTGATTTGATATTTTCTATTTTAGTTCTTTACCTTCACACATTTACATTATGATATTTAAAAATTAATATTATTTATATTTATATCTATTAATTAATTGAATTTTATAAAAAAATAATTAAATAAATAAAATATTAATATATACACCGTTTAAACATGCTTAACAATATTATATTAATTTTTATAATCTAACTAATATTAACATATATAAAATATTATAACTAATATATTAAAATTAATATACAAATACTTATAAATCATTTTATTTATTTAAATAATTAAATATATCTATCAATTTTTATTTTATTTTATTAAATAATTTTATACAATTAATTAATTTAATTTATTAATTAAATTAACTAATATATTTTATGGAAAAAAACATCAATAGGAAAGAAAATCTTTTTCCCCTCAAAACACCATCTCTGTCCGACTGCTGCAGTTTTGAATTTTTAACCTATCAAGCTTGCCGGTTTCTTACCAAATCTTTCACATTTAAAACTCTTCACTTCACCCCAATAGTATATCTACTCAATCTTTAATCCTCTAAACCATTCCTTCACGGTTCTTCAACACAAACAAAAGTTTATCTCAATTCTTCTTGTTTTCGTTTCTTCTTCCCTTTCCCAGAAAAACATGGTTTCCTTTCCAGGTGCAAGAAAACTTGCCTTCTAAATTCTTTTCATTTAGCGTTTATTCATCCCTTTCTATCTGGATTTTGACAAACCATGGCAAGTGTTTATAACCCATTCTTTCTCTTGTTTATAACTTTGATTGTCCTGTTCATTTTCCGGGTTGTTTTGATTAAGACCGGACTGATTTATGTTGTCAAGAAAAACTGGCGTTTAATCGAAGATTGTTTCCATGTCTACCAGTTCTTCAGAGTTCCTAGATTCAGCCAAAGCATGCAGAGGAACCAACTATATCAGAAAGTTTGGGTTTATCTTAATTCTCTCACTTCCGTTGAAGATTCCGATTTCACTAACCTCTTCACCGGAAAAAAGCCAAATGAAATCCTTCTCCGCCTCGACACTAAACAAATCATCGAAGATGATTTTCTGGGTGCAAAGATTTTTTGGATTAACGAAGACGACAATTTGGTGTTAAAGATTCGAAAAGCCGATAAACGGAGAGTTCTCCGGCCTTACCTTCAACATATCCACTCAGTTTCCGATGATTTGGAAGACCAGAAACGAGACTTGAAGCTTTACATGAACGTCGTTGACAATCAAAAGGTGCAGTGGAGATCCGTCCCGTTCACGCATCCTTCAACGTTGGAAACGATATCCATGGAATCCGACCTTAAAAACAAAGTCAAATCCGATCTCGAATCTTTCCTCAAAGCCAAACAGTATTACCAGAGACTGGGTCGTGTTTGGAAACGAAGCTATCTCCTTTACGGCCCTTCAGGTACTGGAAAATCAAGTTTTATCGCAGCTTTGGCTAATTTCCTGAGTTACGATGTTTACGACATGGATCTGTCCAAAGTTTCCGATGACTCCGACCTTAAACTTCTTTTGTTGCAAACCACGGTCAAATCCGTGGTTGTCATCGAGGATCTTGATCGGTATCTGTCGGAAAAAACAACGCCGGTGAGTTTGTCGAGAATTTTAAATTTCATGGACGGGATTCTAACCTCCAGTTGCGGCGAAGAAAGAGTCATGGTTTTCACAATGAACAGCAAAGATCACGTTGACCAGTCGATTCTCCGACCCGGAAGAATTGATGTTCATATACATTTCCCTTTATGTGATTTCACAGCATTTAAAACGCTAGCCAATAATTACCTGGGCCTCAAGGATCATAAGCTGTTCCCTCAAGTTGAGGAGATATTCCAAAACGGTTCGAGTTTAAGCCCGGCCGAGATTGGCGAGTTAATGATCGCCAACCGGAACTCTCCTAGCCGTGCTTTGAAATCCGTGATCAGTGCTTTACAAACGGACGGTGATGGGAGGGGGTCTTTAAATATCGTACGGTCGATGAAATCTGAGTCGTTGGATGAATGTGGTGAAGGCAGCGGCGTCAATGCGGTGAAGGAGTTTAAGAAATTGTATGGTTTGTTGCGTGTGAAAAGCAGTAGAAAATCTCAGTCGTTCGATCTTAACAGTGGTCAAAAGGAGGGTGGATAAGTGTGAATTCACATCCATGTTTATAGGATGCTTTAGCATTGTAGTTTTACTTTTTTATTTGATTTTTTTAAATAGTAAAATTAGAATTATCTTCTCTTCAATCGTAAGAATATATTTTCTTACAGTTTTTCATTTTTGAGCTTAGCTTGTAATTTCATTTGCTAAAGTGTTCGGTCGGGATAGGATAATATCAGTTTGGTTGGAGTACATTAAATATATATTCGGAATAAATCGGATAATCGCAACTTTGATTCGGTCAGGATTTGGAAAGTCATTCGGTGGAGTTTGACGATCTTGATGCTTCCACGTGTTTATTGTATTTTCTTATTTGTTTTGTTTGCTGAGTTTTTCTATGCTGTTTTTCTGGGTTGAGCCGGTCTATCCTTTGTTGGTATGTTGCGAGAGTTAATTATACGCGGATCAGAATTCGGTTGTAAGGACTGATCCAGGGTTAAAAAAGAAAATCGTTATTAAAATTTTTAAATGATTTAAAGTTTTTTTATAGATATATTTTTTACATTTAAAATTTTATAAATATATACTTATGGTATTTTATAAGTTTGATTCCTAATATAAAATTATGTATATGACACAAATTATTTTATTTTAATGGTTAAAAAAATATTACTATTTTTAAAGATAAGAACATCAATAATATCAGTATAGTGATTGAGTGATTAATGTTCAATGATTAGTTATATTCTTAAATTTTATAAAATTAAATTAAAATTATTTTTATTTAAGAGATATTTTTAAAAGCTGATATAATTTTAAAAGTAATTTAATAATAATATAAAATATAAAAAATAATTTAAAAAAACAAATATATAAAATAATTATAATTTAATAGAAAAGTCTATCAATCCTTCATTATATGCTTTCTCTTGTTTTTTGTGCTGCCTTGCGTGTGCTTTTATTCCTACCCTCTAGAGTACTCTGTCTTTGACATTTATATATGAAATATGAACGATATATATTTAAAGGTAGAGTCGGAAAATTCATTTAAGTGTTATTATTTTTAATGATGTTTAAAAGAAATTAATTATTTATAAAAAATATTATTTATATATTTTTAATTTATATACGCTCTTTATGTGATTTCGTTCGTATCACTATTAATTTGTTTAATAATTTAAATAAAAATAATTAGATAAAATAAAAAATGTTAATAGAACTCCCTATTCAAGAAAAAATTATATCATGGGTCAGTCCCACAACCTGTTTATGGGACCAATCAATAAAAACTGTCTATTTCATCAATTTTTTCATGTCATATTTTTTTTTAAGTGAATCTTCACTTAAAAAATTTAAAAATAATGAGGTAAACAGTTTTTATTGGTTGATCTCATAAATAATATGATAAAACTAATCCATGATATAATTTCTCCTATTCAAGGGTTTGATATTTGATGGTAAAAATTCCCAAATTCATTTTTCATGTTTACAATAAGTCGTGTATCCTAACCTTTCATCAACATAAGAAAGACGCCCTTGGGTTTCAATACGATAGAATTTTTTTTTCCTTCACAACGTGGACCCTTCCTTCAAATCAGACCGGGTAAGAATACAAACCTGGTGGGATTCCCACGCGGACAATGCAGTTTTGACGGTGAGTTGGCGTCAGATGTTATTGGACATAAACAAAAAAGTTAATTATGAATGTTACGGGTCAACTTATTCTTATACGTAAAATAAAATATTAAATATTTAAGTATATTGGAGCCAGAAATTATATTATGAGTAAATTTCATCAGTGTCTATGAAACCAACCACTAAAAGTCACACACATCATCAATTTTTTATGTCATATTTTTTTAGTGAATCTTCACTTAAAATTACTTTTAAAATAAATTAACAGAGACCAACCACTAAAAGTCACACACATCATCAATTTTTTATGTCATATTTTTTTAGTGAATCTTCACTTAAAAATTACTTTTAAAATAAATTAACAGTAAATATGAGTGAAAATTCACTTAAAAAAACATGATATAAAAAAATGATGAGATTGATGTTTTTTAGTGGTTGATCTCATGGATAACATGATGAGACTTATCCATGATATAATTTCTCATATTGAATCATATTTTTTTCTTAATTAAGGCAAATAAGCATTAAAACAGGACTGTCTCAAAAAATTTTAGGCCATGATTAAAACTAAAAATGATTCTTTATATAATGAAAGTATATTTTTTATTACAAGTAAAAAATTATTTTTTTGGGGCCATATTTATGCTCAAAAATAAAAATAGTTTTAGAGTTTAGAATTATAGTTTAAGATTAAAGTTTAAGTTATTAAATTGAGTTTAAAATTTAAGATTTAGAATTATGGTTTAAATGATAGACATAAAAAATATCATCAAAATTTTTTTATTCATCTCAATAGTTTAAACAATTAATTTAATATTTTTAAAAATATTAATTTTATTATTATATTTATTTATGTATTTATTTATCTAAAATAATTTTAACCATTAAATAATTAATTTAACAAATTATAAAAATAAAAACTAAAAAATATAAATAATTAAATTTAAGGTGGATCCTGCATTAAAATAAACCAAAACAACTATATAAGGACTCAGTTATATTTCTCTCTATTTTTAATAAAATTAACATACGTGGAATATAGGGAAAAAGTGATGATATGTAAAATTGATAAACATTGTTTTCTGATAACAAATATCTGAATAAAATATAGTATCCTGTAAATTAACAAGAACAGGTAGACAAGTTCTTGATCTCACTTGTTTCCATATCAGAACCCGCAATCACGTTGATCTTCGATCCTTTTAAAGCCGCGGCATGAACATGATCATCGCCATTGGATTTCTCATTTCCACATTCTAAAGTTTTTTTACAAATGACGGCGTAGATTTCTTCCAGCAACTGGAAAAATGCCTCGTACACGTTGTCACCGCTAAGCGCAGAGGTCTCGGCAAAGAACAAACCTTGATTCTTTGCGAACTCAACGGCGTCTTCAGTTGGAACCGCCCTCTCCTCCGCAAGATCAGCCTTGTTTCCGATTAGCATGATGACGATGGAGTTATCGGAGTTGGCACGGAGTTCCTCCACCCATCTCGCAAGACTATCGAAGCTCTGACGCCTGCTGATGTCGTATACTAGCATCGCCCCTAACGCACCTCTATAATATGCGGTGGTTACTGCTCGGTACCTACCGACACAAAAATGCAAAATTAATAAGGCCTAAAGGCAATTTGCTCCCTAAATTATGTGTTCTTTTTTAAAAGATTAAAGTATATTTTAAAACATTTTATTATTTGAATTAAAAATTGTGACGTCATATTTTTTTTATTAATTTTCGTAAAGAAAATTCTTACATATCAATTAGAATGCATCATATTTCATTTTATTAAAAATTAACCTAAATAGAAAAAAAAAGTGAATTGCACATTAGATATGTCAAATTAAAATAAATTTATTTAATCGAATGATAATTAATTTTATGTATTTAAATTTAAACTAAAACTAAATTAATATTATAAATAAATAATATAAACTAAATACATAATTTTATAAATTTTCACTAACTGCCATGTCATCCTTCATTCTGGAACTTATTTAAGGTTTTCAGTTAATTCTCACCGTTAAATGACACATATCATCTTCTAAAATCTTTAAAGTTATATAATAAATAAAATTAATAAAACAAAATGAAAATAGAAATATTTTGAATTTTTTCAAATATTCTTAAAGTCCTAAAAAGTTCATAAATCCTCAAATTCAATCACTCTCATCGTCATTGGTCGTGTTACCAATGATAGAATAAAGTATCATCCTCATACTGAACAATTCACTCGTTGTTCATTCTATTACTGTTTGCCGAGAATGTTCGAAGAATTTTTTTTAATAATTTTAATATTTCGTACGACGTCGTTCGATTTTCACACAACTTCGATTAATTTGACCTAAAAATTAATTTCACCACCTAACGAAAAAAATATAATTTAAACATTTATTTAACGATTGAATCTTTAAAAAAATTAAACTTTTATATAATTTTAGATTTTTTTTATAATTTTACAATCATAAATTTCAGTATTACTCTTAAATAAAATCTTGCGTCTATACTCAGAATTCAACTAAAGCTTTAGATTCCATATCACCTCTATATTAAAGTAGTGGAATCTCAGCAAATCTAAATTCTATTTCAAGTCCACTAAGATTTGATCTGGGTCTGACAATTCAACTAGATTAATCCATTCGGCTTATTAATTAAAGAAATGTCAGCTACAACAATGGAAGAGCAGCATCAATCTCAAAACCGAGGCAAGCAATAGAGAGTTGGGCAGCTAACCTTTCTTGTCCGGCGGTGTCCAAGATCTGAGCTTTGATGACTTTGTTCTTGATAGCAACCGTTCTCGTCTGGAACTCAACCCCGATGGTGGACTTGGACTCAAAACAGAACTCGTTCTTCGCAAACCTGGACAGGATTTGAGTCTTCCCCACAGCCGAGTCGCCGATCACCACCACTTTAAACACGTAGTCTACTTTCTCAGGAACATATTCTTTATGAGCATCGACGCCAACGCCGTTCATCTCCTCGTTCATCTTCACCTCCGATCCTCACCAGCAATCAACCACTAGAGCCTAGAAAAAGAATGGCCAACACCCAAGCTTGTGTTAGTACTTAGTATTCCACAAAACTATATAGAAGCTTAAATCTTGGAATTGTTAGCCTTGGGGGGTAAGTGAAGAATCAAAAATATGAAAACGATGTAAAAAAGAAAGATTACCAGACAAGGACAAGACAAGGGTTCTAACTTCTAGCGTTGTAATAACTCTAAAAAGCTGGCCAGAGGCCAGTTTCTATTCTAAATACGAAGCAAAAGGTGGGTATTTTGTATTTGTTCCTTAAGACCCTAATCATTGTAACTCTGGTTTTGTCTTAATTTCCAAGCATCCTTGTATCGTGTTTTAAATCTCTGTCATTGTCGAGCATGATCCATCGGATGGGCATTCATCATAATTGTATGTGCAGCATCAAGGACTGGTAATGAATAACATAAATGAAGTGAAGGCTTGTAAATGATGTTTTCTTTTGTCAGTAAAGTAACATGGATGGTGGACCTGTAAAAATGTTTTATTTTGCAGCCACAAGCTTCCCCAGCCCCATAGTAGCATTCCCGAGAACAATAATGGAACAAGAACCACGTTCACTTAATCTCAAGCAAAATCTATAATGAATTCTGCCTCGACAGTATTCTGAACATATACCTTAAAATCATAGATTCAAATAATGATATGTTACTATAATAATAACGATTATATAACATAATAATATTATTCAAAAATAAATAATTTATAATAATTATAATATATCTACTATTATCTAAAATTACGATAAAATATTATGATTAAAAATATAAAAAAATTATAATCATAATTTAAATCTTTATTTGATATCATTTTTAAATGCTTTATTTTTCTCCCATAGCCTTGTATTGAATTTTCCTTCAAAATCACTTCTTCGTCACAATAATAATTTGTAGATTTTGTAGTGATTTAGATTTTAAAGTGACTTAGATTAATATTTTTTAAATACAATAATTTAATTGTAAACTTCGTAATAATAAAGTGAGATGTTTTGTAGTTTGTCCAATAGATTGACGGATGGTTATTGTTGTTTATAACCGTTTCACTGCTGTAATTAATATATTTTATACGTTAGTTACTAATCTACCAGTAACTTTAGAGACACGACGTCGTTTTACGGGATTAAATTATGGTTAATTTTCCACGGGAGTCAATTCAAAGCTTCTACTCCGTCAGCGCCTAATTCGAAGCTCCTCCGAGGACTTGATTTCTCTGAACCATGATGCGTTGTACTCAACTGCATCGCCGATTGGCGATCGAACTCTTACATCGGAACACTGCCTTCCGATCTTTCACCAGCGTTGATCTTTCCACCGTAGACCCTTCCTCCCCACTCCTCCAGTACTACACCGTCACACCCCCGATTAAACCCTGGCCCCAACGCCTCCATCCCAAACGACTCGTCTCCATGATCAACCGCCAACAAAACCTTGATCTTGCCCTCCAAATCTTCCTTTACGCCGGCAAATTCCACCCTAACTTTTTCCATAATTACAACACCTACCAGTCCATCATCCAAAAGCTCTCACGCGCACGCGCCTTCGAACCCATGGAATCCCTCATCTCTCAGCTCCAAAATTCCCAAATTAAATGCGGCGAAGAACTTTTTATCACGGTGATCCGGAATTACGGCCTTGCTTCCCTCCCAAAGTTGGCAATGAAAACCTTTTTGCGTATCGAAAGTTTCAACGTCCAGCGGTCGGTTAGATCCTTAAACACGTTGCTAAACGTCCTGGTTCAAAACAAACGATACGATTTGGTTCACTTTATGTTCAAAAACAGCAAAACGAAATTTAACATTATACCCAATGTTTTCACTGCCAATATTTTGATCAAAGCACTTTGTCAGAAAAACGACGTGGAAGCCGCATGTAAAGTGCTCGATGAAATGCCTGTGATGGGGAAGGTACCGAATTTGGTTACTTATACGACAATTCTCGGTGGATATTTGGCGAGGGGCGATATGCGAAACGGGAAGAGGGTTTTCGGGGAGTTACTGGATAGAGGCTGGATTCCTGATGCAACGACATATACTGTTTTAATGGATGGGTATTGCAGATTAGGTAAATTCAATGAAGCTGTTAAAGTGATGGAGGAAATGGAGGAAAATGGTGTTGCTCCAAATGAGGTTACTTACGGAGTCATGATTGAGGCCTTCTGTAAGGAGAAGAAATCCGGAGAAGCACTGAACTTGTTTAACGATATGCTTCAAAAGAAGTACATCCCAAGTTCTTCACTTTCTTGTAAAGTAATTGATCTGTTGTGCGAAGAAGGCAAGGTGGAGGAAGGTTGTTACTTGTGGAAGAAGATGTTGAAGAATGATTGTTTACCGGATAATGCAATATTGAGTACCTTGATTCATTGGCTCTGTAAGGAAGGGAAGGTTTGGGAGGCTAAGAAAATATTTGATGAATTCGAGAAAGGTTCGGTTCCAAGTTTACTGACGTATAATACTTTGATTAATGGTATGTGTGAGAAGGGAGAACTGAGTGAGGCAGGGAAGTTGTGGGATGATATGGTGGAAAAAGGGTGTAATCCAAATGTGTTCACATATAATATATTGATTACAGGGTTTTGTAAGATTGGAAATATGATGGAGGGGATTAGAATTCTGGAGGAAATGCTGGATAAAGGCTGCTTGCCAAATAAGGCAACTTATAATCTATTGATCGGGGGGCTTCATGGTATGGGAAAGGAGGGTGAAGTTGGGAAGGTTGTTTCAATTGCTATGTCAAGTGGGAGAGTTGATCGGAGTTGTTGGGATCTATTTTTGGCCAATATTGTTGGCAAATTGGATAACGGGGTTGATTTTCTTGATCAATTGTTGTTGGAGAGTGCTAACTAAGCGACCAGTCAATGCCTGTGTAAGAATCTTAGATATTTAACACTGTTTTGGAAATTAACTATATCATAAAGTTTTCTTAGATAGGCAGTTGTTTGAAGGAGATGGAACAATGATTAGGAGTGTCTTAGTAGATTTTTATGTACATTTGCAATGTTTTGTCATGAAATAGTTGCAGCTCTCTACATGAAGCAGGTCATCATGCGCAAAGTTAAACGAACATGGGGGAACAAGCTGCCGGAGGTTCCCTTAGCTATGCATGTGACCTTCTCCTGGAAAGTATCAGTTCAAAGTAAGAACATAACCCTTTTCTAGAATTGTAGACTGAACTGTAAGAGATCAAGATGTCTTAAGTAGGGATACAAATTTTGTAAACTAGCAGCTATGGTCTTTTACTCTTATAGCTGAAGAATTATTTTGAGCTCAACTGGAGAGGTCCTTGGTGAAAAGTTGATGATTTAAGTTAACTGCAGAGAATCTTGCCCAGGTCGCTTAGGTGGTCCTTGGGCAGCACCTGGGTGGTCAGCTGTCGGTGGACATTTTTGATATATGAACTTTGATTTGATGTACAAAAGTAAATATCAAATCAATGTTCATATATAAAACTATACATTCCTTACATAAATTTGATATTTGTCTCTTTAATTAAAAAAATATTTTCCTGCTTGAAATATTAGCTGTATCCGCGCTGGAACTTGTCTGCCAAATGGCAATGATTCCAATGAATACTCATTGATTTTAAACCAACTTAAAAATTGAAGCAGTCAACTGAATGTCGAAACAACGAACCCCGTTCAATTCCCCTTGTTTAGCTGTTTGACTTGGTGGCCATTTTTGAACTGTTCATAGCTTAATATGTACAGAAACTTCTTGACCATTGATGAAGCAAACAAGCTGAAAATGTTACGCAATCTTAGCACCAAATCCCGAATCGTGAAACATGATGCATTCGTTGAGGATAAATTAAGACGACATCCATTTTTGGATATAGAGGACAAATCTCGGCTCCCACAACATGCTTTTGCATGAGTTTTCTACTCCACCGTCCCGAGACTTTATAATTTCTTCAAATGGGAATGCATTTCCAAAGGCTGCTCTGTTGTACATTAACATAACGAAGGGTCTAACGAGTTGAATGGTTCTTAATATTTTTCCAGTCAAAGCAAAAAATAGAAACGTAAAATAGATAGCGAGCTGTCGAACAGAAAAAAGGACCAAGCTTAAGTTAACAAAGGCTATTGATTTTTATTAGTCCATACGGAAAGAAAAGTCTTTTCTTTCAGTTATTGTTGTGTACACAGTAGAAAGAAAGAACAGACCACTCGATGACTATAAATTGGTAAATACAGAAAAACCCAACACTGTAAAACTTTTTTTTTTCTTTTTAATATATATATATATAAAGTGGGTTAACTCTCATGTCAAGTGGCTGGAGTCTCCTCACAGAGTCCAAGTGACCCGATCCCCATTTTTCTTTGGAAGAGTTCTCTTTTAAATGCTTTCACAGCTGTGAGCTAGTGGATATTCTTTTGGTTCTTTAACATTATTAATTCATTATCAGGTTTGTATCTTTCTCACTATTGTTAAAAGCTTAGGCTTTTTATTGTATTAAGCTTTCTCTAGCCGGTTGACTATCTGGGTCTTCGCTTGTGCTTCAAGTAGATGAGTATTGTAATTTAGGGTGTTTTATTGCTCTTCCAAAGTTCGAAATTTGAGAAAAAGAGATTTCAAAGTTGAATTCTGATTTTTCATGATATTGTTGTTTGAGTTTGGGTTTGATTGGTGCTTATACAATCTCTTTTTCTTCCTTTTTTTCTGTTTCAAGTCTATTGGAATGATGCTCTTTTTGCTTTATATTTAGTTTCCTCTGAGACTGCTCTGCTAAATTTGTTTGGTTTCCTGGAAAATCAAAGAGAAACTTCAGTTCTATTTAATACCCTTTCGAGGTCAAGTGCTTTAGAAAAAAAAAAAAAATTGGGTTTGAACTATTTTAGTTAATGGGAATTGAGGAGGACTACCCTTATTTTGGTCAAGGATAGAAAAGGCTTGATCTTTTCACCTTGAAAAATTATTTGATTCAATTTCTTCACCTATATTTTCATGACAATCAAACAGAAAGTTTGACTATTTTTCTAGTTTGCTATGATTGGCATGATCACTCAATGGGGGAGGGGCGCGTGCTTTGTTACCTTCCTACTTTGGGCAGCAAAAACAAAGACCCCATATTTTCTATTTCTTCTACAATTATTTGTAATGCAACAATAACAAGACAATAGTCCAACTAACGTCAGTTATGTTTCTCTCTCGTTTCCTTTTAATCCAGTAAAGGGGTGCAGAAGTTTTTCAGCTAATAGCAGGGAGAGGCTTATTCAAATTTTGATTGTAATGCAGGTGCTAATGCTTAATAAAATTAGAAGCATTGTTTTGGATGAAAATGTTGCAATCGCTGTCCTGCAGCCATGCTTTTGCCACTTTTAGTTGGTTTGTTAGTCATATAGGAAGATAAGGTTATGTTTTCTGGAATTTTTTGTGTTGTGACATGATGGCTATCGACATAGTTTCTAGTGCCTCATTTCCGGCTTCAGAGGTTCTTTCTCAGATTGTAGAGTCCATTCTTGAGATTGTGGTTTCTGCAAATGACGTTGTCTTAAAGAAAGACACTTTCAAGAAACTTGCATCATACTTGGAGAGAATTGTCCCGGTTTTGAAAGAGTTGGAAGGAAAAAGTATTTCTAATTCTGAGAGCTTGAACAATGCTATTCAGATTCTCAATCGTGAAATAAAGGCTGCAAAGCAAATAACTCTAGAATGCAGCACCAAAAACAAAGTGTATCTCTTGATGAATAGTCGTGGGATAGTCAGACGCTTAGAAGGTATCATGAGAGAGATAAGCAGGGCACTAAGTCTCCTTCCATTGGCATCTTTAGAACTTTCTTCTGCTATAGTTGTAGAAATTGGAAACCTTTGTGATAGTATGCAGAAGGCTGAGTTCAAGGCAGCTATAGCAGAAGAAGAGATCTTAGAGAAAATTGAGACAGGCATACAGGAGAGGAAAGCTGATCGTTCGTATGCAAACAATTTGGTGGTTCTCATTGCTGAAGCTGTTGGGATATCAACTGAGAGATCGGCTTTAAAAAAGGAATTTGAAGATTTCAAAAGCGAGATTGAAAATGTCAGGCTTAGGAAGGACAAGGCTGAAGCTATACAAATGGATCAGATAATTGCTTTGTTGGAAAGAGCAGATGTTGCTTCTTCTCCTAAAGAGAAGGAGATGAGGTATTTTACAAAGCGAAAATCTCTGGGTAGTCAACCACTGGAACCGCTCCAATCATTTTATTGTCCAATCACTCGCGACGTAATGGTAGATCCTGTGGAGACTTCTTCTGGACAGACATTTGAGAGAAGTGCCATAGGAAAATGGTTTACTGAGGGTAACAACTTATGCCCTCTGACAATGACTCCCCTAGACACATCAATTCTACGCCCTAACAAAACTCTGAGGCAGTCAATAGAGGAGTGGAAGGACAGAAACACAATGATAACAATTGCTTCAATGAAACCCAATCTCACATCTGGAGATGAAGAAGACATGCTTCATTGTCTAGGACAGTTAAAGAATCTTTGTGAACAGAGAGACATGCACCGAGAGTGGGTTATATTGGAGAACTATATACCTGTTCTTATTCAACTTCTTGGTGGAAAAAATCGGGACATAAGGAATCGTGTGCTTGTCATACTTCACATTTTGACGAAAGATAATGATGATGCAAAGGTATGGAATGTGAAACTGTATCCTTTTGATTCATTATTTTAGTTTTCTGCAGTGAATTGCAACCATATATCTTTAATCATATAGAGAAGGTACTTCTTTGAAATATAGGTAATAGTGAAATGAATGATCAGCTCTGTTAGGAATTAGACTCATCTGTTTGAGTAATATGCATGGACCAAAGTATTTCATATGCCATTTTATTTTCACATAACTTCATTAACTGGAGTCTTCAGTCATCAAGTGTTGAAGTATTGGATAAAGTAGAGGTATCGCACTTTTAAATACCACATACAAGTTTGTATATATCCAGGATTACACTCATCTCAATGTCCCACATTGAAAAATCTTTTTTGCATACCATTGGGATGGAGTACTCTTGCCAGTTCACCGACTTCTTCAATCAAAAGAGGATTACTTGCATGTAGCTTGCATAAATAAGGATTTCTGCTAACCTTGAATGCATATATGTTTCTCATGTTTTCTGCGCTAATTATTGAAATATGTCACAGGATAGAGTGGCAAAAGTTGATGGTGCAATTGAATTTGTTGTTCGTTCCTTGGGGCGCCGCACAGATGAAAGGAGGTTAGCAGTGGCATTACTTTTGGAGCTATCAAAATATGATGTCTTACGAGACAGCATTGGGAAGGCTCAGGGTTGCATTCTCCTTTTGGTGACAATGGCAAGTGGTGATGACAATCAAGCTGCCAGAGATGCAGAGGAAATATTGGAGAATCTGTCATTTTCTGATCAGAACGTCATACTGATGGCAAAGGCAAACTATTTTAAACATTTGCTGCAGCGTTTGTCTACTGGTTCATACCCTAAACTTGATGACCTTTTAAAGTACTCATTTGGGTGTTCATATTTCCTCATCCATTATAACTTGAGCACTATACAAATTCATCACTATGATTGTGTTGTAGGAAGCATATTTTTGAAGAATTAATAAGACAACATTTTTATAGAACATTTTGACCTCTTATCTGTGGAAAGTTGGCTGGTTACTGCAGTTTGATGAATCATCTTGTACTTCAATAAAATGACATTAGATGCCATCTTATAACTAATGTTAATATCAAACATTTATTTAATCTCAATACAGTTTTCTAGTGATCCAATTTTAGTGAGATGCCCAACTTTATTACTGTAGTTGCGTCCTTTTCTTCACATATAAAAATCTCAAATTTTCTGGTAGAGCTGCGGAATTGGTTTACATGGCTTGGTTTAGGTGCATATATTTTGTTATTATTTCCTTGAACATTTGGCTTTTGCTACATCATTTGAATTCATCAAATTGCAATGTCTCAGTGGTTTTTTCCATTATTGGACAAAACACTAACAGAAGTATTTCTAAATCTCTACAGGATCAGAAGATGTAAAACTAATCATGGCATCAACTGTGGCCGACATGGAGTTGACTGACCATAATAAAGTGGTACTGCTAGAAAGAGGTGCACTGCATCCGCTTCTTCACTGGGTCTCTCATGGTGATATTCAAATGAAAACTGTAGCTGTTAAAGCTCTTCGAAATCTCTCAAGTGTACCAAAAAATGGTTTGCAGATGATCAAAGAAGGCGCATCCCGACCGTTGCTTAATCTCCTTCATTTTGGCTCATCATCCCCAACCTTACGTGAACAGGTTGCTGCAACAGTTATGCACCTTGCTGTATCCACTATGTCACAAGAATCCACTGAGACAACAGTTTCATTATTGGAATCCGATGAGGATATCTTCATGCTCTTCTCTTTGATTAACTTGACGGGACCAGAAGTCCAACAAAACCTTCTCCAGATGTTCCAAGCGTTGTGCCAATCTCCCTCTGCAGCATATATCAAGACCAAGCTGACACAGGTAAACATTTTATTGGAGAATGATGCAACTCCGTGGCCTTGTTCTGGCATTTTATTTCTTCTAAGATAAAACATAACCAGATTAATTTGGTCGAGAGGGAAAAAGAGTGGAGGTGCTGTGTAGAAGTAGGAATTAAAATAATCTAAAAACAATGACTACTTTAAACAATCTATACCTAGGAAACTTCCATAACATTTGATGTAGCCCATGCTTTGCCTTCTTTCCACCTACTTTCAGTGCCTATGCAGTAGGTTGCTTAACCTGGTGAATTAACCATACCAGCCTTTACGTAAAGACATTTGCTTTTTTTTTTTATTCTTTCTAGGGTCTTTGCAGTTATTGTTTCTGGCTTCTGAAGGGTTGACTTGTAGAGTGTTAGTGTCCTGCACTGTTATGACTTATGAGCATGTACTTGAGGATGCTTCTCATTTAGAATTAGTTCATGGAAAGGATAAGAAAGGTAATGCAAGAATACTGTGGGGTGAATATCCCTCCCCCAAAGTTTCCATCTATGTTTGTGCCTACTCAGTACTCACATATCTCCAGTTAAATGCATTCATCACTAGATTTGACTCATCTTTGTAATTCTTTGGCTGTTTTTATTTCAATTTTCAACACGAACTGATTTATGACATTAACAGTGCTCCGCCATCCCAGTGCTAATCCAGTTGTGTGAGCATGATACTGAAAATGTACGGCCGAATGCTGTGAAGCTTTTTTGCTGCTTGGTGAATGATGGTGATGAAGCCACTATACTGGAGCATGTGCATCCGAAATGCATAGAGACTTTAATCAGGATCATCCAATCTTCTAATGATGAAGAAGAAATTGCTTCTGCTATGGGCATAATCTCAAACCTTCCTGAAAATGACCAGATCACTCGGTGGCTTGTGGATGCTGGTGCAATTCCAATCATTTTACGTTTTCTTCGCAGTGGCAGGCATAATGATTCCAATAGAAGTCAGTTAACAGAAAATGTTGTTGGAGCCATCTGCCGTTTTACCACTCCAATAAATCTGGAATGGCAAAAGAGAGTAGCTGAAGCCGGTGTTATCCCCTTGTTAGTTCAATTGTTGGATTCCGGAACCACTTTGACCAAAATACATGCTGCCACTGGTCTGTCTCGTTTTTCACAGAGTTCTCTTCAGCTAAGCCAGCCAATACCAAAGCGGAAGGGGTTCTGGTGCTTGTCAGTTCCACCAGAGACTGGTTGCGAGGTACATGGAGGAATTTGTTCTGTTGAATCATCGTTTTGCCTTGTTGAGGCTGATGCTGTGCGACCACTTGCAAGGGTTCTTGAAGAAACAGATGCTGGAGTGTGTGAAGTATCCTTAGATGCACTGTTGACTTTAATCGATGGTGAAAGACTGCAAAGTGGTAGTAAGGTACTAGTGCAAGCAAATGCAATTCCTCCTATGATAAAATGTCTTAGTTCAACTTCTCTCAGACTACAAGAAAAAGCTCTACATGCTCTGGAAAGGATTTTCCGTCTGCCTGAGATCAAGCAGAAGTATGGTCCATCTGCTCAGATGCCTTTGGTAGATTTAACACAACGAGGCAATAGCAGTATGAAGTCTCTTTCAGCCAGAATACTTGCTCACTTAAATGTACTTCATGACCAGTCTTCTTATTTCTAGACGACTCGATACTTTCTTGAATCATACCCAAGGAGAAAGGACCGTCCACATTATTCACCTTGATTTATTTTGCAAGCATTGTAACACTGTTGCACATGCTCAAGGTATGCTAACGAATTCACCTTGAAAGCTAAACAAAAACTATCAATCGACTCCATCATCGGTGGGCCTATGCATCAGTGTAGCTGTTGCTCGTCATTGTTTGAGTAGCACCGTTGCAGCACCATGACACACAAGGTGGTAGACATCAAATTTATGCTTTTACTGTTAATTTGTGTTTTTTCCCATTCTTTCACCGTCAAATTTATTCTTTCACCGTCAAGTAAATACTTTACCTATAGCTTCTGTGATTCTCCTGTATTATGTAGTCAAGAAAATACTTTACCTATAGCATTAACTATATAGTCTATAATTTGCCCTGAAATATATTTTTTTTTTCCATTTGAAAACTATATGAATATATAAATTGTCAGGATTTAATTCAGACACCAAATATCGAGCTCAAACTAGGATGTCCCTTGCTTAGGAAACTTCTGAAAGAAAACTTTTTTAAAAAATGAAGACGGTAGGGGGAGTTAACAAAATGTATATTTTGTTAAATTTCTATAAATAATGTCTCTGTTTCTTTTTAGATTATAACAAAGGAATCTTCAACAACAAAAAGGAGAGCTAAGAATATAAATTAAGGTAGTCCCAGTAACTTTTTCTTATCTGTCAGGAGAACCTCTTAAGAATCTCGAGACAAATGTACACCTGGTGCTGTTTTTTTTCATGCTGTCTTCTCTTTCATTCTATATCTTCTGCTCCTTCCGAAAAATTTGAGGATTTCATCGATAAATATGACTGGTAGTGAGACCAAAATTACCAAGAACCATTCATTCAGGCTCAAGGGAACAACAGCAAACATATTTGCCAGGAATGGAACGTAGAGTATAAAGCAATGGAGTCCAAATGAGACTGACATGGCAACCAAAAGCCAAGGGTTCCTCCAAGGTGGCAACCTAAGCAGGCTGCTGTCTTCGGAGAGGGCATTCAATGAGTTGAACATTTCGATCGCTACTAATACAGATAGTGATAGAGTCATAGCCTTCATTTTGCCAACGGTGAAGTAATCACACGGGTTCGAGAAAGTGATAAGGTGACCATCACTGGCTATATACGGTGCCACCGAGAAATTTGACCATGTCGGGCACTCTCCCCAGTTGCGAAGCTGAGACAGTTCAACTAGTGTGTGACCATCACTCACAAGGTTGATACCCATAAAAGAAGCCTGAGTGTACCACAAGATGAAGATGCCAACAGTTGCTATGCCCACATAAGAACCTATTATCTACAAAACATAAATGCTGAATGTTTCAGTTTTAAAGCCCCTGAACCATGCCTTACCTATATATTTGTAGGCAGAAATTACAGGTATAGATCAATACTAACCAAGTAACGAAACAGGACCCAGGAGTTAATGAGAGCATCATCACTTTTACGGGGCGGTTTCTGCATTATGCCAACATCTGGAGGATTAAACCCGAGAGCTGTCGCAGGAGGACCATCGGTAACCAAATTCACCCATAAAAGTTGCACAGGCATCAAACACTCTGGTAACCCCAAAGCAGCAGTCAAGAATATGGAGATCACTTCTCCAACATTGGATGATATCATGTACCTGTGAATTTAGGAATTGAATAAATAAAGCGTATCTTAATTGCTCAGCAAAGTAGTAGAGCAAATTAACACACCTTATGAAAGCTTTCATGTTATTATAAATGGAACGACCCTCGGCAATGGCTGAAACAATGGTGCTGAAGTTGTCATCTGCCAAAACCATATCAGAAGCTTCTTTTGCTACCTGGAAAATTAAACAATGAACATGTCAGAGTCCAAAAGGTTTTATGCAGAACCAAAATCTTATTATCTTCCTCTTTTCTTTATGAAGTGGAAAGGATTTATCTGGGGATCATTAATAGGGAAGAACGTGAATAGATTAAAAGGCTTGCTTTAGGAAAAAGCCATAGGAATTCTATAAGGTTTTCAAGCAAAAGAACCAAGGTGATAAATTTACCTCGGTTCCGGTTATGCCCATAGCAATTCCGATATCAGCCAGTTTGAGGGCAGGTGCATCATTCACACCATCTCCGGTCATAGCAACAATTTCACCCATCTCTTTTAGCATCCTAACAATCTCTTGCTTATGTGTAGGCTCAGCACGAGAGAAGACCTTCCCCCCTGGCTTTGACAATATTTCGATTTGTCGTGAAGGGGAAAGAGCCATGAATTCTTTACCAGTAAAACTTTTCGCTCCAATATCCTCTGCATCAGAGAACAGCTTTATTTCACGACAAACAGCCTCAGCTGTAGATTTATTATCTCCTGTTATCACCATAACTCGAATCCCTGCCGCTTTACAATCTTCAATTGCTTTGTGAACTTCATCTCGTGGAGGGTCCTATACGGTACGGATACCACAAGTTACATCTTTGTAAATAATTAACTTGAGATAAACAAAAATAGTTGTAGATATATGCGTACCCTGAGACCAACAACCCCTACAAAAACCAAGTCACTTTCAATGGAAGAATAGCAAGCTGGATCAAGCAACTTCTTATGAGCAGGGTGATTCTCCGAGTAGTAGTCTGAAAATTCTCCCAATTCATCCTTGTATGCCAATCCCAAGCATCGCAATCCCTTTGAACTCATCTTGGAATTTTGAGAAAGCAATAGTTGCCTACAAGATTCATCCATTGGAACAAGTGACTCGTCTGCAAGTTGCAGGTGTGTACTACGTTCCAGTAAACTCTCAACAGCACCCTACAGATCATGCACATTATTTTAAAGACCAAAGAAGCAAGGAAATAATGAATCATTTATACTATTAAAGAAGCTAGAAAAAAAAATTGAAGCAGGAATAAAAATAATCGAAAAAAGATAGATGGACACCTTGACAAGCAGCCGGTTGTGCCCAGTAGGTTCTCTGACAATAATGCTCATTGACTTTCGAACACGATCAAACTCCAACGTTGCAAGCCTTTTTGATCTTTTGGTCCACCACTCACAGCAACCTAAAGGTTGCAACATATCATAAATCAAAGAAGTGCATCATAAAGCATGAATTTACTAAAACTACAAAAGTTGTATGGCTCACCTAGTTTAACTGTGGTTCGGTCAATCAAATAGTTCGCAACAAGCTGTGAATCGCGGATTTTGCTCCTCATTTTGGCATCTGGAACTCCCATCTTTTCAACCAAAACCTTCAAAGCAGCTTCTGTAGGCAAACCTGTAGCTCGGTAGAGACGACCATTGCAGAAAATCCCAGCATCATTGCATACTGCACATATTTCTGCTATGACTTGTAAGTTAGCATCCATATTGTAACAGGTCCAATCAACAATTCCACCATCCTTGGGATCATAGGTTGTGCCTTCAACATGGAAAATACGTGAAGTAGTGGTTTTCCCACCCAGGGTGAAGAATTCTGCAACCGACATTTGATTCGTGGTCAAAGTCCCAGTTTTATCTGAACAAATCACAGTGGTGCATCCCAAAGTTTCAACACTAGGAAGCTTCCGTACGATCGCGTTCTTCTGAGCCATTTTTCTTGTTCCAAGAGCTAAAGATGTTGTGATTACAGCAGGGAGGCCTTCTGGAATTGCTGCTACAGCAAGGGCCACGGCTATTTTGAAATAGTAGGTACATTTCTCAAACGAGAAGCGGAGATTTGCAGGCCATCCATCCACCATATCCCAAGAGAGGAAGTTTTTGTAATGGATAAGCCACACAACGAGACAAACAAGTCCAATTGCAGTTGTAAGTCTGCTCCCAAATTCATCCAACTTCTTTTTCAAAGGTGTGTCGCTTTCTTCCAAAGAGGCCTCGTGTATTTGCTTCTGTATTTTCCCAATCTCAGTGTTCATTCCAGTGGAAACAGTGATACGAACACAGCTACCATTCACCACAATAGTCCCAGCGAAAACCATATTATCTTTCGCCTGCAACTCGCATTCCTCTGGGAATATAGGAGTAGTACCTTTCAAAACCGGCATTGCCTCTCCAGTTAGTGCACTTTGCTCTAATCTCAAAGTTGATGTTTTCAAAGCTGCTACTCTCATATCAGCAGGAACCTTATCGCCAACCTGCAATTCAACTACGTCACCAGGAACAAGCTCCCGGGCCGGCAGGTCAGGTACAAGGTACCCATCTCTTAAAACCTTTCCGGATTCACATTGCATCTCTTTAAGGGCCTCGAGTGCTTTCTCGGCGTTGGTCTCTTGCCATACTCCAACAATAGCATTGAGGACTAGAATCAATACTATCACAAATGGCTCCACATAGGCCTCAAAACCAGACTCCTCGGATTCACTACCATGCACATAGGCTAAAACGAAAGATATAAAAGCTGCAACTAGAAGGATCTTTACCAGCATGTCGTCGAATTGTTCTAACACGAGCCGCCATAAGGGCTTCCTTTTCTCTTTGGCAAGCTCATTCCAACCATACTTGTCACGCTGCTTTTCCACCTCGTAACTACTCAAACCCTTGTCTAGTTTAACATTGAACTCTTTCAGACACCGCTCAACAGACCATGACCACGCGGGGAAAGGTCTTTCCTCCATTGAATCCTCGACCCCAAAGTACAAGAGTTACTTTAATTTTTGCTTAAACCCGTGTAATTTTCCTGCAAAACTGATAAAAAAAAACTACAATCAAGTTATAAGAAATATAAAAGAATCCCAAATTCCCACCAAAATAGCTAAGAACTGCATAATAAAAGTAAAAAACAAAGTGCAAAAACAGAAACAGAACAGAAGCAGAACCATGAAATTCTGTCGAATTATCCAACACTACATAAAACAAACCACCTACATGAACTAACTACCGACTATAACAATTACTCCAATTGAATGACAACAAAGTCCCAACAAGGGGGGTGGGAAAACTGCTTATAGTGGCAATTAACTGCTTGCAAAACTTAAAAACTGTAACTTTAGTTAATCATATGACCAAAAAAAGTTACCACTTTACCCCCAAAACAAAAGCATAGCCCAGGTGAATGAAATGTTGTTATAGGAAACTTCATTTTGTATGAAAAATTCAGCGTAAGCATAACAACTCGAAGAAAAAAAGTAAGAAAGGAATAAAACCTTTGAATATTAATTAGGCCAAGACAAAAACAAGGCTTGGGGACAAAGCAAAGTTGAAAAAAATTGTATCTTTTATATATATATATCGTGTATATGTAAAGACTCTTGTAACATAAGAACAGAGGAAGAGGAGAAAAGGAAGTTGTTTTTGGTCAGTCTCGAACTAATTCTTTGAGCTTTAGTGGTTCTGTTTGTTCTGGGAACGTGACTCTCCATGTTTCAAATTCCTTTATTTTGTCCTTTTTAATTAAAACGTGAAAAAGAATGGCAGCTGTTTTTATTTCAATTTTTAATGATTTTCACATTTTAATAAGTAAGAATTTTAAAATGTCTTTTAATTTTATAAAAATAATAAAATAATTGATATTAATATTTACAATTTTATCAAGAAAATAAGTGACCGGTGTTAGTTTAAGATCCCAACCAATATTTCTAATACCTGATAATAAAAAAACATTTAAAAAACAACTTTTATGATCAACAGTAAAAGCAGGTAGATGAAATCTTGATTAAAAAATTAGACAGGGATTAGAGATTAATTATATTGCTTAATTTCTTAATTAAGAATGAAAGTGGAGAGGGAAAGGTACAATAAAAGTCAGCTGAGGATAAAACAACAGAAGTGGGAGAAGATAAGGTTGTTTTTATTTTCAGGAATCATCCTTGTCTTGAGTGTCTGTAACATCAACCGCCTACTGCTTAAATTTATCTAATTTTTTAATAAAAATATTTTTATTATTTTTTAAATATCAATGAATACTTTAATTATATATTATCATTTTATTAAAAATCAATTTAAAAAACGCTTTTCCTTTCCCAAATCCCAACTCTGATGCAATTGTAGGCTGTAAACAGCTCCTGAACAATGATAAAGATTCAGTCTTGAACATTCATTCATGTTCTATACTTACATGAAGAAACTATTGTAGACTGTAAGAAAAAGTCACAGAACATAAAGATACATCAAGGGAACTGGAATTTCATCAAATCATGCCGTCCACCGGAGGGAGGATTTATGTACACCCACAGCAAGGACACAATAATGGACAGCAAACCGGACCACACGAAGACGATGGTCGGAACTTTTCCCCTCCTTCCCATCAAACCCTTCGCAAATGGATACAGATGGCAAAGCACCCAGAAGCTGAAGAACACACCTCCAACAAGTTTGCTCCATTGTGGGAACATGCTGTACATGGTTCTAGCTACACCCACCGCGATTGCAATCATGTTCACCATCATAATCGTTATAGGAGGAACCATCAGGAAGCTCCATTTAACGACGTATAGGTCGGCAAACTCGTCGTCTCCGTCGTCAGGGGTGGCGGACTTGGAAGTTAATGTGAATGAGATGTCTACTCCGGCTATGACCTTCAAGAGTCCTTGTAGTACGGCTGCGGGATGGGCACTGGTTCCGCCTATCAACCAAAACTGTTCGTTTCGCCACCAATCGTGAAGCGTGATTCCCGACCATTTAATTTCGAGGATAGCAAGCAGGCATAAGGTAATCGTGATGGCCAGCAAGAATATCAGGAATGTCACGCTGAGGGATTGGACTATGAACTGTCCGGAGAATAGAGAAACTGCAGGCAGAATGCAGTAGACTAGGAGAAACATGGAAGTGAAAGGGTACATTCCCACATTGAAATAAGCCACCCTTTGCAAGAATTTCATTCTAGAACTAGCGAATATGGCATTGTTCCTTGAAAAGAATATCTCAACAGAACCAGTTGCCCAGCGAAGGACTTGGTGCAGCCGGTCGGTTAAATTGATAGGCGCAGTCCCTCGAAACGCATCCTTCTTGGTAACACAGTACACGGATCTCCACCCACGGTTGTGCATTCTATAACCGGTGACCACATCTTCAGTGACAGAGCCATATATCCATCCTACTCGTTTTCCCCACTCGGTTTTGTCCTCGTAGAAGCAAGAGATAACACTTATCGCCTCTGCAACAATTGCAGCATCCAAAGGCTCACGAGGCACGGCAAGAGAACCGGCCGGCCGGCCTTTGTTTCCCTTTCCTTGTACATCCTGAAGCAGCCTTCCTTGGTATTCGGCAACCGGGATCGATGATGCCAGAGAAGTAGAGTTCCCAAACCTTTTAGGAAGAAGCAAAGACTCAATATCTGCATCATCATCATTGTTTTCCCCATTAATGGGTACCATCTCATCTTCGGCTTTCTTTGTCACTTTGGGCTTCCTTAAAGTTAACTTGATTTTCCTTCTACCGAACCATCCATGATGTTCGGTGGCTCTAGGAGGACTAAAACCATATAGAGCGGTTCGCCGGAAAATGCAACCTGTACCAACATACATTGGACCTTGTAAACCATCAAGAGCTCTCATGCTTACATCAAAAAACACTGTATTATGATTTGCATATCGGTCATTTGGGTCGATTCCCTCGAACCTTTGTGGGAATTGAACATAACAAATCCTGTCACCACTTCTGTCAAGCATAAAGCACATTCCTTCCCTGAGAGCCAAAGAATTGTAAACATAGTGATCGCAGTCAAGATTGAGGATGAATGGCCCATTGGACATGATAGCACTGGTTCGTACCAGAGCATTCATGGCTCCAGCTTTCTTGTTGTGATCATAACCCGGTCGTTTCTCACGGGATACGTAAACCAGCATAGGCAACCTTATATCAACTTCTGTTGTGTCAATCAAGTTATCCCCATCTGCTTCTGCACCATAAACGGGTTCGGCATTTGGTGGAGCGAGCATTACCTTTACAGAAAACTAAATGTTAGCATTTGAAAATCAAATCAAATTTAATAAACCATTAATCCCATAGATTAAGTTCTGAAATGTACCTGAATAATCCCAGCATGATCTCCTTTAGAATGGTCTGACTCTGCAGAGGCCCATGTTCCAGGCCAGTGAGAACCATCTGACATCCAAGTAGCCTTAGGAATCTTAATAGGATCCGATATATTGCCTCCCATTTCCATCTGTTTCTTCTTTGATCTAAGCTCTTCATGAGCATTGTAAGCATCCGATCTCCTCCTGATCGAGTCCGGCAATGAGTTAATCCTCACCTTGAATTCATCATACTCTCTCTTCACTCTCCTCCTCTCCCTAACGAAATCAAGCCTCACTTTGTTCTTCAAAAAGTCGCGCTTTTGCCCGAAATATGCTTCAGGATTTCGAGGGTGTATGTCGTGTTTCCGGCAAAAAGGAACCCAAATTCTAGCAAAGCTAGCCGTCTCCGCCAAAGCTTCGAATGTCAGAAGCGCCCCACCATCATCTGAGAGATAACAAGCAAGTTTTTCTACTGGATAGTCAACAGCTAGGATTGAAAGGATGGTGTTTGCCGTGACAAGAGGTGGTTCCTTTTCGGGGTCGGCCGTGGAAACAAAAACATCAATGCCTGGAAGGTCTGATCTCCCTTTCGGGTTACTGAGGCTTGGGGACTCGAAACGCTGTTTAAGAACCGAAAGATCGGTTATTCTGTTTACGGGACAGAGCTTCGGAAGCTGATCTAGTACCCATGAAAAGGCAAACCAGAGCTCACATGTTATGGACATTCCCCATAGCCACATTGCATCACGATTAGGGTGCCTAATCCTCCATGTAAGAAAGAAACTCAGGGCAACAAGACGGAGTATAATAAGCAATCTGCATACAAACAAACATATACAAACTCAAGATTTAGCACAAAACTATAGATTCAACTAGCACAATGTAAAATCACAAACTAATGTAATAAGCATGAAGTTATAGATTCAGTTCAATGTAATAAGCAATCTTAATACTTCAGCACAAATTACAGATTCACAGATTTATGTAAGACCATAAACTTGATCAGACTATAGATTACTGAAGCATAACTATAAAATTTGTGGTTAACTGAATTGAGATAACTATGCATAAAATTTCCGATATTTGAAATTCAAATCAAAGAATTGAAATTACCTGTATGGACTGAGAATTGCTGCAGAAACTCCAACCTTCCTAGTCAAAGGCCTCTTACATCCCTCTGCAAAGTCCGGTGGATGCTCAAAGCCATTATTTCCCGATCCAGCCCCGTAACCATCTTTAGGCCACACCGCATTTCCGTACCCGTAAGTCCCTTTAGTCTCAAATAGCCACCTGGTATGATCGAAATCCGGTTGATGATTCTGCCCTTTGAATGATTTCACAAGTGAAAGCCTTTTATCCAGCTTGAAGTCCGCGATGGAAGGCAACGGAAAAGCTCGATCTTGATCTTCTTCTTCTTCTTCTTCGGAACTAACTTCATCATCATCACCATCACTAGTGTCCTTGTAAGGCTCTTTACATCCAGGGCAACGGCCACCACCACTTCCGACACAATCCAAGTAACAGTCTCTGCAAATTTTAAACCCGCATTCACATTGTCCTTGAACTACTTTCTCATCACACCCTCTCATTCCGCAAATCAAGCCGGATTTCATCGTCTCCGGCTTTTCCAAGGAACAATCGATGACATGGCCTCGAGTAACAGAATTGTACCCTCCGGTGAAAATAGTACCTGAAATGAAACTCCTTTCCGGCTTCAGCTTCAACCCATCTTTGACACCTTCATTAAGGCTTGTCTGTGAGGCTGATATGGATTGGTGATCAGGCGTTGGAGGTATATGGACGGTGTAACTTACAAATTCCGAGTTCATCTCTTCGATCGGATCGTCTTTGGTTGTAGAGCTATACCTTCCCCCACTGGAAGCCCTCCTATTTCCTCCACCGCCTAGAGGACTTGCACTGCTCGATATCGAAGCACGGCGTGGAATTGGACTGGTTAATCCCATGCTTCGACTCCCACTTTCTTTTCCGGCTGATGAAACCGTTATCGTCACTGGAGAAGAAGCCGATTTTACCATCTTTTACTGTGAATTTGGATTCTCCAAAAAGAAAAGAAAGGAAAACAACCCTCAAATTTTGAAGGAAAGAAAGTAATGAATACTAACCAGAAGAATCTAAGGAAAGATGAGAATTTTTTGAACTAAGAAGAGAATTGTTTGCATTTCAATTTTTGAAGATCAAGGGCCAAGGAGTTTGCTCTATCTATTGGGAAGGCTAAAAGGTTTATTACAACGGTCGATTAATTTAAGTCTAAAATGCACAAACGGCTATATTTTCAAAATCGAAACGGTCGATGTTGTTTTATTTCGTAACGAAGAGAAGAGACAAAAGGTGGGTGGCTTTCTTAATTTCCAACGGTCGAATTAAAATAAAATGTTATATTATAAACTTTTTGTGGGGTCGATGATCGGTTCAAATTTTTGAACCAAATTACTGCCATCAGGATTAATATTATACTATTATTTATCGGTATAAAATATTATAAATTTTATACATTTAAAAATAAATATTTTATTCTAAAATTTTAATAATTAGTTGAGCTGAAACACATTTTCCCTACTAATTTTAAATTGAACACATTCATTTCTCTTAAAAATTATGATTGGATACTTTTAAAAAATATATAAAAAAACTAAAAAAATATTTTATTTTATAATATTTTTCATACCTAGGGATGGCAACGGGGCGGGGCGGGTTTTTTGCCGCCCCGACCCCGACCCGAAAATTGGTATGGTATACCCGACCCCGCCCCGCCCCGATTTTTTATAGCTTTATCCCGCCCCGAGCCCCACCCCAATTTTTAAGAATAATACCCGCCCCGACCCGCCCCGGCCCTATTAACCTCAATCCACTGTAATACTCAAAGAAACATAACCTTTCTAGAAAATAGAAACATAAACTTAAACATCACAATATAAAAAAAATAGAGACTTTCTGAAAATTTCAATAGAAATTTAAACTAAAAATTCAAAATACATAACATAATCTTCAAACTTAAACAGTCAAACTAACTCAAACATCATAAAAGACATAAGCTGGAAATTTCAAGTAGAAGTAACAATTCAAAATATAGACATTGACATTACATCTTCAAATATTCCTCAACAAACTAATTGAAAACACAAGAAACTAATTCCAAAACTTACATCTCCAATGCCTTCATTTGTTCACCATCATCTTCAAACTTCAATATGTATAAAAAACATCAATCAATGACAATTAAAGTTAATATGTATTAAAACAATAATATAATTATATTAATAAATATAAATTATTCATTACCTTTATTCGATATTGCTTGATGCCTCAAATTCATCATCTTCATAATCATAATTTATCTCATTTGAAGTTGATTCTAATATGATAAACATAAAAATAAAGAATAAGAAAATAATAACTAAAAATAATATAAAAAGTATTTTGTAATTTATACCTTCTTCAGTAATTAACCAACTTTGAAAACATGCCAAAGCTTCTACAGTTGATGGATGGAGTCTATTACGTTGTGGATTCAGTAATCTCCCTCCCATACTAAAGCTAGACTTCGAAGCAACAGTAGAAACTGGTATAACATAAATATCTCTAGCAATAGCTTGCAAGATAGGAAATTGAGGCCCAATTGTCTTCCACCAGTTCAAGATATCAAAGTCCGGTGTTCTAGGAATGACGTCCTCTTCCAAATAACGATCCAACTGAGATAAGACTCTTGATTTCCTTTTCTTCTTCGATGAAATAAAAGCATCGTAATTTTTGAAATTTCCCTTATCGGCCCCATCAGTCTGAGAAGATGTAGTATTGAAGAATTGATATTCACTCCCCGAAGACACTTTCCCTTCATACTCATTGACCAAATTTCGACATAGTTGCACAATTTTTTCAACTTCATACTCAGCATCAACCCCATAAATATCTTCAAAGTAGCACTCCAAGAAGTCAGTTTTGTACCTTGGGTCTAAAATTGTGGCAACACCCATGATACCATTCACAACACTCCAATATTTCTCAAATTTCTCAAACATGCGTCTTGCCATACTCAAAATAGTATTATTAGTATCATGCATCCATTCATTCAACGTTACCCTGATCGAGCAAATATGAGGAAAATAAAGATTTGTTGTTGCGTATTTTGTCCTTGAAAAACTTCGGTCATCTCATAAAATAAATTAAGCTTCTCACAAATCTTTGCTACAAAGTCCCAATCATCTTCGGTTGGCAAGTGCTTGTATAAAGGATCACGGTGTAATTGCACACACCGAAGGAAAACATCCTTATAAGACAAAGCTGTCTTGAGCATCAAAAAAGTTGAATTCCATCGTGTTTTGACATCAGTACATAATTTTTTAGTAGTTGAAATGCGCAATTGCCGTGCTGCCTCTTCAAATCTTTCCCATCGTTTAGGAGTACCACTCCAAAAAATGACACTCTGTCGAATTCTTTCTATTCCATCTCCGATCACACTCAAACCATCTTTAACAATTAAGTTCAATATGTGTGCACAACAACGCATGTGAAAGAAAGCTCCTTGAACCACTAGTGTGTCACTTCCTAATCTATCAAGCAACAATTGTATAACATTATCATTCACGCTACAATTATCAACTGTGATCGACATGAGCTTCCTATCAATATTCCAATCTAAAAAACACTTCATTAGCCTTGTAGCAATAACATCAGCAGTATGAGGAGCTGATACATACTCAAACCTTATTATGCGTCTTTGTAAAATCCATGAATTATCTACGTAATGTGCAGTAACTGCCATGTATCCTCTATTTTGATGCTCTGCAGTCCACATATCAGTTGTGATGGCAATTTTCCCCTCGTTAATCTCCAATTCTAACATTGTTTTCACCTTCCCATTTTCGTACATATTCAAGATATCCTTCTTTAATGTATTGCGAGAAGGTATATCAAACAAGGGTTGTAAAGTATGACAATACTTTTTGAACAAGTCATGATCAACCATTGATAAAGGGTACTCATGCCTGACTATCATCTTCGTAAGATCCTTCCTTGCTTCATCTTGATTAAATGAAGAGACCTTTAATGTCATTTTTCCATCCAACTTTTTCTGATTAGCTACAAGAACTTATTGTCGAATATCCACTTGACATCGCTTATTGCATCTTTCTAAATGAACATGTAAATGCTTTGTCCCATTCTTAGAATCACCTCCAAGCTTTCTGTTGCAATGTTTACATATTGCCTTCCACTCGTTGTTGATCTTTTCTTTTGTAAAATGCTCCCATACTGAAGATTTCAACTTTGAAGGATTGTAATCACTTGGCTCATTATGTTGACTTAAAGAAGGTTGAGTGTTGCTCTCAGAATTAGGAATTACACTTTCATTGGTTGGTAATTGAGGATTACCGGCCGTAGATGAAACGGAATTCTCATCTAAATTGGACATTTGTACTTTTCCTTTGATGACCTTGCAAAAATCAGAAAGTTTTTATTAGCATCATTATTTTGTATTGTTCTACATTTAAACAACAACAAGCTACATTTAAACAACACCAACTTACATTTAAACAACAATCTTTAAATACTAAACATCATTATTCTACATTTAAACACCAATATACACTGCATTTTTAAATTACATTGCACTGTATTTTAAAACTACATTACACAGTCTGCATTACTTTGTGAG
Organism: Abelmoschus esculentus; assembly: GCA_035048815.1. Taxonomy (NCBI): domain Eukaryota; kingdom Viridiplantae; phylum Streptophyta; class Magnoliopsida; order Malvales; family Malvaceae; genus Abelmoschus; species Abelmoschus esculentus. The sequence goes on along the minus strand of JAUCBN010000007.1, from coordinate 8,363,309 downwards.
CCATTTCAATCAGCATTAGATGTGATAATTTATATACTTTAATTATTTGAATAACTAAGACATTTTCATGTTTAAACCGTTTCCTAAACTGCAATTATGAAGTATACAACAAGTCAAGTGAAAAAATATGTAAGAGCATATTTCACGCATAGTTTTAAGTTAATGCCCGTATACGACTGTAAGTTCTCAGAGAAAGTGGTACGAGAATCCAACAACATTTTAACTAATTCTTAAGGGTGATTTTCCATGCCTATATACTTCTGTTTTGATTATCCAGGTCATCTTATGTAAGGCAAGAAAGCTAAGAACATTTCAAACAATATCCCAACTGTAATCATATAATGAGATTAACAAATCAGATCACACTCTGCACTGCATTTTAAAACTACAATACACAGAGTGTATCAGTGTACTGCACTGCAATGTCACTACGTTTAAAACTTTTAGGATTATACTCTACATTAGTTTAAGGCTTGTTGTAAATCAAAATTACAACACAAACAAATTAAATTAAGAGATAACATAGATTAAAAAATGAGTATTAAATTCATAAATCAAAGAATGAGATTAATATCAGAAATTAAAACACCGTGAATAAAACAAGAAAGAAACCCTAAATTTTGAAATCAAAAGTAAAAAGAAAAATTCTAAAAATTTTAAACTTACTGTTGAAGTTTGAAGCTGGGTGAAAACGTGGTGTCGTCAGTCGTGGTCCTCGTGGAGAATCAGAGAAGATTGAGTCGAGAATCCTTTGGGTATTTCATATTTGTGGTGGACGATGAAAAAGTATCGAGAGAGTCTTCTGGAATGAATTTGTTTGAAAAGAAAAAACCCAAAATAAAAACTAATAATTTTTAAAATATAATAAATAATGTATTAAGGGTATGATGGTAATTATATATCAGGGCGGGGCGGGTTATTTTACTATAAAATTCGAACCCGCCCCGCCCCGAACTTTATCATTAAAAAAACCCGCCCCGTCCCGCCCCGAACCCGAAAAAATAATGTAAAACCCCGATCGGGTAGGGTCGGGTCATACCGGGTCGGGTCGGGTCGGGTACGGGGATTTCTGCCATCCCTATTCATACCTTTAATTTTTCTGTATTTTTCTGATTTCTATCATTTTTCTAATTAAACTTGCGCTAAATCTAAAAACTTAACAAAAAATTAATGCATAACTTTTATAGTGTTAATTACTAAAATAGTTGTTTATGTTTTTTCATAATATAAAGTTGATCATTGATTTTACGATCAGTAAAATTATTTATATTTTTTAATGCAAACTCTTGATCATTTAATCGTTTGTTGTCTTTAAATCTTAATGAGAGACTGATCTGACGTAATAAAAAAATAAATTACCTGAATAATTTCTAAATTATTAATTCAATTTTAATTCTTAAAATAAAAATAATTTATATAATTATATTATTTAATCATCTGTATTTATAATTTTATTTTAATTACTCCTAATTTTGCCACCGTCTCTGTTGTCGCACCATCACCCTTAAACAACATCCCTCCACTTTGGCGCCACCATCGTCGTCAACCATTGTCCCCTTTCAGCACAAAAGGCTTCCATCCTGGTCACAAGCTCCAAAACAATAACACCCAGACTATAAACATCATTCTTTTGTTCAAAGATCATTTGGTGTCTGAAAAAGAAGTTATTTTCAGACCCATGGAGCCTGGAGGAGGTAGACGCTCAAGTAGCTCCTCCCATATTTATGCCCCAGACCTGTGTGAGCCACTTTTGTGAACCACCTTCCTTGTCCAGGAAACGTGACATTCCTTATCGAGCACCCGATTTTCCATAGCAAAAACCTTTGCAACAGTGTGTTGCAAACCCCAGGGACGGCTGGAACTCGAAGCAATGGGCGTGGGATGCAGTAAGATTCATTGTCAAACCCTCGAACACTGAGATTCTGCGGGCAGTGACTACCATGGTAGAACAGAAAAAGAAAAACCATGCTATTGGCTATGAAAACTCTATAACATCTAAGAAGGCCACTACAGTAAATAATCATGATGAGAGGCTGAAACTGAATCTATCAAATTTGAGTAACCACCCATTGGCAGATACACTAATACAAATGCCAAAGCAAACGGGGCTCATGGCTCTATTCTACCTCTTTAGTGGGTCAAAAAGAGGAACTGAACATGGTTCATTTTAACATTTTCCTTCACAAACTAGGTTCTTCTGGGTCAAATCATTCCCCCCTAATTTGAACTCTGATTCTCAGGTATCATACAAGTAGTGCCGATTCTAATTTATATTTAAGTTGTCCATTTTTCTTTCTTTACCATGCATGTATTTGGGTATGTGTGCTACTGCTACATTAACATTTCTAGTGGCTGAATGGTTTCTGAGCAGGATCGTACTGGGAGAATAATTTTTAAGTTTTTTAACGAGACCTGCAGGTGATGAGGTTTAAAAATACTATTATTTTTTATATATTTTATCAAATATTTTTTAAATATATTTATTTTTCTCATTTTCCCTAATTTCAATATTCACCTAAATTGTCCCAATAAATATGATAACTAAAAATCTTAAACAGGGTATTAGCCATTAGGTAGATCACATATCTGTGGACATCTAATCTAATGCAACTTTTCTCTTTCCAAAGAAAAAACAAATTAAAGAAAACGACAAAACTTGGTCCTAGACGGTGTCGTGTTGGTGTTGCAAAGACTAAAATGCAGAAAGATTTCACGAGATTAGATGGTTGGTTGGTTGTTGTAAGAATGGTCGGTTTAGATTACTAATCTAAAAGTTTTCTGAGAAAGCTTCCCAATTTTCCTTTCAAACAACTAAATAATAAATACCCATCCTTTTCTACAGATAAAAACCAAGTCTTGGAAGGGGGAGGGTTCGGGATTTTGGTTTTTAGATTCCTAGATCCTACAAATACCCAAACAAAGTCAAGTCTTTGGCATATTTGTATTCATTGAAGAAATCAGGGTGGCTTGAGAAAGAAAAAAGGGTAAGTCTGGGATTTGGTGTTGAGTCAAAAACAAATGGCGAATCTTTATGTGAAAGCGGTGCCACCGGCGGATCTGAACCGGAACACCGAGTGGTTCATGTACCCTGGGGTGTGGACTACCTATATTCTAATCCTCTTCTTCTCCTGGCTCCTCGTTCTCTCCGTCTTCGGTTGCTCTCCAGGCATGGCGTGGACTGTTGTCAATCTCGCTCACTTCCTTGTGCGTTTTCTTTTCCCCTTGTTGCAATTTTAATTGTCTTGTTGTATTGAATGTTCAATTTGGTTTCTTTTTATGCCTGGGAATTTACCTTTTTTGTTGGAATTGGCTTTGGATGGCTTGATTTTGAAATTTGTGATGGTGTTTTCGATGTCTCATTGCTATTTTCCCTTTTGATTCTTTTGTGGGTTGTTGGTTTGTTTCCCTTGTTCTTGTTTTAAGCTTTACAAATTACACTGTAAGTTTGAATTGGTGCATATTAGTCTATAAGGTTTGAATTTGGACTTGTGCTGCTGACATGCACTCTACTCGGGATTGAAATTGTAAGTGATGTTGTAATATGTGGGGATATTTGATGACAATCAGATGGACCGTGCCATAGTTTTGCATGGGTACATCTTGAAGTTAGTTGTTGTAGCCTCTGATTTATAGTCTTGAAACGGGGAAATCAGGGGGGTTTGGCTAATCTATTGAACAATAATATCATTAAGTTTTGAGCAGGAGATATAGCGTGGCACATATTCAAAACTTTGTTACCTAGCATTTCCACATGTCTCTACTGCAAAATTAGGATTTTGCAAGTGCAAACTAGCTCTTGTAAACCTATTTTGCAGCTTGGTTACATATTTTGGTATCTTGGCACCCACTTATTCATCTGTTTTTATCTGTTTTAACTGCGTAATGCGCTGCTTTTTATTTTCTATTCTGCATTTGTGACACCCTCGCCCCGGGTTAGGAGACGGGGGCGTCGACCGGACTTACAAACTCGAACATTGTATTCAAATTCAAACAATTTATCTATTTATGTAACATTGTGAATCAATCTCTATTAATACTTACTTATTTTACGGACCAAGTTCTTCTATCACTTACATAAATTCGAGGATAATTTAAAACTTTTTGATACTTAAACAATTTTCATTTCGATTCTCAGGTATCATTCATTTTTCAATTATAGTCTCAATTGACTTGATTTAAACTTCTATATCGATTTTTATTCATTTAATCACCATTGATTTTATCTTATTAATCAAGCGAATTTCTCTATTAAAGTTTGAACCCGAGTAGCTAAGGAGGTATCGATACCCCTTTAATGGTGGTATCGATACAGGAGTATCGAACTGAGGATCGATACCAGCCTTAGGTGTTGACTCGTTGACCAAGCTGAGTAGCCTGGTTCGATACTGGTATCGAACCAAGAGGCTCACAAACAGGCTTGGTATCGAACCAAGCATCGGTACCAAAAGTTACTGGGAGCTCTAATATCGAAACAGGTATCGATACTGGTCTGCCTCATTGACACATTGACTAAGATCAAGGCTTGGTATCGATCCAAGCTTCGGAACAGAATGTTTCTGCCAAGGGTGGTATCGATACTGAAGCTAGTGGTATCGATACCCCTGCTCGAAATTGAAAATTTCAAGCCTTTAAAACATTTAAACTCTAACCAAAGGCCACATATGAGGTCTCAAGCCACCCATAATCCTTAATAGGACAAAATCAACATGTTATGCAACCATAATCGTTTACCATGCCTATCATTTGGTTAAGTCATTACCACAATAGTGTTCATGTGCTTCTATTTTACAACTAACATATCTATGGGGTAGTTATAGGTTCCTCATGTTATCCTCCTAGGTTCCATGTTTCACATGTTAAGTTCATTACTTACGTTTTTCATACATATTACAAGGCTACCATATACATACCATAAGTCAATCCCCAAAAGGTTGAAGACTAGTCTAACCTAAACAACATACCTTATGGCTTACGTACCAAAAGGTTCAAATGATCATTGATGCAAACCATGACCAAATAACAAAATGCATAGGCTATTATAATCATTCATACTATGCCACCAAACACTAGGAGTTAACAAAATAACAAAATACCATACGTTGCTCGCTTAGTGTCCTTGCTCCTGGTCAACTCGATCTAACTCTTTAACTTGTGAACCTGTTGGGAAGGAGGAAACAAAAGAGCAATTTAAACATTAATTAAAACAAAATAATATACTTCAAATGAGCAACAAATCAATTACACATAGCAATTCGTACATCACGTAACATGCTTAAATGTACAATGGTAAGTCATATTCAAGTACCCTATGGCAAAATCATATTCAATGCTCAAGTCCATATCATATCGAATGCTCTATGGCAAGTACATATTTTAACTTTAGTCTTTTAAATTAGTTCAATGTTGTCTTGGTATAGTTAGACTAAGTAAGCGAGTCAACAAAAGTACCCCAAGGTACTGACAGAAGTGCCACATGGACACTAACAAAAGATACCCATAGTATCTACAAATGGTGACTAACCACCAACAAAGGTACCCATAGTACCAACCGAAGTACTGATCAGAGGTACCGAAGCACTAACAAATGAGCTCAGACCCTAGGCATGCCGTACTACCTATGATCAACTATAGACCAAGGCTCAATCGGAGTTTCACATTCAGTTGATCTTCTACTTTTACTTATTCAAGTTCTTATTACAAATGATGTATATAACATGGCATTAACAAGAGCATGTATTAAGCTATCATTCCCAAAATATATGTCATATCATCATATCAAGGCATATAACATGTTATCATACCAAAACAAGTATCATGTTATCATATCGAAGCATATACGTCATGTCACATACCAAGCATCTATCATGCTACCATATGGTCTTACCCATTATATTACCAATCAATGCTCAAATCACAAAGACATGCTTCATGCAGGAATCACATACCTGGCATCCGTAGCCGCGTGCCGTTACTTACCCCGACATTACTGAGCTATGCAAAACATATTAAGCTAGTTTAACACCTAGCATACAATCATGGCATCAACATGTTCTTAACATTTAATCCTCCTTTGCATATTACCAAATAGTTTATTAGTCCGGTTACAATTCAAATTGATTCAAATAACAAAGGTGGTTAGGACCCTAGGTCCTAACCCTAAGGTTTGCCACACTCACCAACTTTCCGAGCTATCAAGGGTTGTAGATCGCAACCCCTTTGCCTCTTTTCCGTGCTACGTCAAGCTTCTCTTGATCTTCAACTTCTTCTCTCGGGTTATCTAACAATCCATATTCAATAGCTATGTATCAATACATTTTCAATTATCTATTTCAAATGTTCTTAGGCTTAACAATTATAAACATGTGCATTTGTTCGTTACGGATAGTTTCGCTATCCTTTGGTGAAACGATCGTACCTCCTAGCTCCGATGTCCGATTTTAGTCCATTTTACCTCGTTGGAAAGCTAGAAGAATCTTCTACAAGGTACAATTAACCTTACATTTTAATTCCTAATCGATCAGTTCCAAATTTTATTCGAAACAGATCTGGTCGGATTCCCGGGACTTCTCGGGTAGCCCTACGAAACAGCTTATATCTTTCTCTACCGGACTCGGATTAAGGTTCCGTAAATTTTCACTTAAACTAGGTATACATGAGTATCGTAGTTTAAAATATCAGCTCCAAATTCCTTAAATCTCGACCTAGGAAAATTCTCAAAGATAGCTACCCGGAATAACATTTTTAGGCATTTTCGGCTAGTTTCTATTCTATACATTCAATCTCTAATCCCCAATTTATTTCTATGAATTTCCGGCATCTCTCATACAAATTAACATATTTTAATTTCATTCTATGACAACGTATCCAATTGATCAACATACATTGGGCATTTACAAGATCCCCAAATTCAAGTTCCCTAACTTTTTTCTTTATGCTCATCAAATCCATAACTAATTTGGGTGTTAACTTTTGGTGAGGTATCTTAACAATCTAGTTCCACATAAAGTATCATAGTATATCCAAAATTCCCAAGAGTTTGAAATCATAAGATTTTTCGGTTATGAAAGGAGAGACTTACTAAGCTATCCAATGTGATTTCTTAGCTAGATCCTCACCACACGCAAAGCTTTTAAGCCTCCCTCAAAGGCTTCTTTCTACTTTCTCTCTCAAGTTTCTTTCCCTCTCTCCTTTCCTTATTGTTGCCGTGAGAAATGAGGAAGAAAGGCTCAAATTTTGGCCACTTTTGTTTGCTTAATATTAAGGGTGAAAGGTCTACTTTGCCCTTAATGAATTGTCTAGTGTTAGCTAATTACCAAAGGTAGTTTAGGGAAGTTAGACATTTGTCATGCAATCTTCTAGTTTCCTTTTTAATCCAATTAAGCCCCTTTTACTCAATTAGCATATGATTCTTTTTAATTTACTAATTAATCGAATCGTTTAGTAACCCAATTTTTGGGGTGTTACAGCATTAAGACGTTAACTTGTTTGAAAGTCAGCATATATATAATCATGCAAGGTCATTTGATTTTCATTGTAGCTGATCTTGTGCTTCTTTCTCTTGCAAAGATAAATTGATTCTGTTGTATTTCAGAGAATACAAAAGCCTTAAGTTTTTGCTATTTAGTTCCAGAACATGGTCCATTTGCTTGGTAGTTATCTGAACCAACATGTTTTCAGGTCACATACCACTTCTTTCACTGGAAGAAAGGAACCCCATTTGGTGATGATCAAGGGATTTATAATGGCTTGACTTGGTGGGAACAGATGGACAATCGGAAGCAGCTCACACGCAATAGGAAGTTTCTAACTGTTGTACCTGTTGTGCTGTAAGTTTCCTTATATCATGTTTCACAAAATTTTTGAACTTGCTTATGATTTTGTCCTATTATTTTGTGTTGTATCTCTGTGCATGTGTTCTATAATGTTGATTATTCAACCTTTTTGTTCCCCAATACACAACACTGTTTGTGCCTTAGTAGTTCAACTGGGTTTCTGTGATTGGACTTCAGTTTTGCTTTGGGATTTGAGAAACTAGCGAAGGATTGAAAAGTCTGATTGCCTTACAAACTAGACTTTGACAATACTTTTGATAGATGATAGCAAATAGCATTTCATCCTCGATTTTCTTGATGCTTTCATGAACCTCTCTGGAATGACTTAACATATAATTCATGGTCTTTGTTTTTCCGGAGAGAGTTTGTTGTTTGCTGAAGTATGATCCTGGGACTCCAGACATTTATCAGACGTGCTTTTTTTCCCCATCTCCTGACAGGTACTTGATAGCCTCGCATACAACCGACTACCAACACCCTATGCTCTTCTTGAACACACTTGCAGTCCTTGTGCTTGTCATTGCCAAGTTCCCCAACATGCACAAAGTCCGGATCTTTGGAATCAATGCAGACAAGTGAGTCTGCTGTTGAGAATACTTGGTTTTGCTGGCTAGAAAAGTCACTACTCCTTCCCCCTCTGTTAAAAAGGGTATGTTTTGTATAGGAGGACATGCTGAAGGTCTTTTGTTTTTGTTTTCTATGACGATTTACGAGCTCTCTTACATTATTACGGATCAATAAGTGTATCAAGTTAACGTTTGTACAGTGGAGAAATCCAATGTATGTTGAATATATGATTATGCACTTATCACCCCATTTCTTTTTAAGCATTAATGTGAAACTGGGTGTTATGTTTATTGATTGAAAACGCAGGTTTTCCCAGAAAACATAATCTTGCAGGTACCATGAGGGAGAGAGAGATAAGCAAAAAGAAAACAACCCTTTGTATAATAATGATGGTGATGTCATAATTTGATATTTATTGAGAGCAGATTTTGTTTTTAATCATTCTGAGTGTGTTTAGTTCGATTTTTGCTCGTACCTTCCACTTGTATCATGTGTTTTTTCCTTTTAGGACAAAGTTTGTACTTGGGTTTTTTCTTTTGATAGGTGCACTTGGTCAACCACGTGAGTACACCTTTACATCCACGACTGTTATTTTTTTTTTTTTTTTGATAAATAATTAAAAAAAAATAGTGTTATTTTGATATTTAATTGTCAAATAGAAGCTAAGCTATTACTTGTTCGTAGTGGAGATGGGACTGTAACGTTAGAGCAATTAGTTTCCCCTAAAATGGCTTTTAATCTAACATAAGTGGGCGCACAAATTAGGTAAGCATTATGGTTGGAGCAGGTAAACAGATTTTTTTCAAAGCACAAATTCTTATGGGTTAATAGTAAATAAGTAGTAGATAGGTATATCTAGGTATAGTTATTGTCCTAAAATAACATAATATTGTTCGGCCTTCTTAACCAAGTTTCCTATTCAAATGGTCCACCATCCATCGATTGATCTTAATTTAATACATTAATTTAATGGGACAAGATAAGAATTTGGTCGAATCAAGTTGAATTAAGTAAAGAATCAAATTAGTGAAATTAATTAATAAAAATTTATCATTTAGAATTTAATATATTTTCAACCTAATCAAATTCTGTTCTCTCTGTGAGACATAGGCATAAATAAAAACCAGTGTCACTGTCTTAATGAATGTATAATCATACATCATATTTAATCCGACCAATCTCAATCACATCCCTTTATTCGCTTTGCTTTTTTCCTCTTCTAATTAACCACACGAAAAGTTGAAGGCAGCTTCTTGAAACTAAACCCAAAATGTCTGCAATCTGTTTACATTGTTGAAAGAAAACTGAAGAAGACAATAAAAAGCAAAGAAAACCATTGATTATATATGAATAACCTATATATATCATATGTTAGTTCAAGGCAGCTTCTTTTGTTTGTTTTTTCCTTTTTACCATGGCCCTCCTTCTAGCAACCCGTTGTTCCAATATCCAGGTGAATTCCCTTGCTCCTTATTTTGATGATCAACTTCATTAGTAATGCTTGATGAAATCGATTTCGTTTCACCAAAAGGGAAGAAAACCCTTCCTCCATTCTCTTGAATACCATGGATGCCTGCAGTACGGTTTTCAAGTTCATCGATGGAAAAACTAAGGTTTGGCTTATAGTCTTGCATGGAGAACCCAATTGAGTAAGGTGTAGCAGTCGAGTCCGGATAAAAAGAATTCAATCCTCTTGATGTCATTCCCGTCCTGAGCAGTTTCAAAGCCGAAGCCGAGGAGTACTTTTGCTGGTGATCATTGGTCTCAACTTTACCAACTTGTGGATATTGAGCTAGACCATGGCACGGTTGCATACCTGGGAAACCCATGTTAAGATCTTGTTGGTCATTATGGAGATTCGGGTTTTGAGAAGACAAGTGTGAGAAGTTATTTGACTTTTGATCTAAGAATTTGACTGAAGCTGAAGAAGAAGTCGGTAGTAAAGATCTTTTGTTCTTTCTTGAACCTCCTCCGACCGGAACATTCCTTAGAGATCCGCCTTCAGTCCAGTACCTTCTGCAAGCCTTGCAGAAGTACCTTGGCTGAGTGAGGCTGTAGTTGTTGTAATAACAGAATTTAGTGTTGGTGGAATTGCATCTAGGACAATTCAATTGCTCTGGCGGTCTTGTTTTCTTCTCCGACATTGGTCCCCTTGTGCATGTATTAGGAACCATCTCTTCCATGGGCTTAACTAAACCAAAATCCCGGAAACCCTGAAAAATCATTTCACCATCAAGACAAAAGAACCAGACATAGTAACTTGGAACATAAGAGAGAAAAACAAGAACACACACAAAACAAGAACGAAACAAATAAACCCTTTTGCCAACTCTTTATCAAGATCAACCCGACCTACCTGTGACCATTTCGCAGCCTCCATTAACCGAGTAAATGAAACTAAAGGGATGGAGTTAACAGAAAAGACCTCCTTTTATGTTGTGTGCAGCTGCTCTCACAGAAGGAATGTTTTTAGTCTGTTTCTAAGCAGGCTGGCTTTCACTTTATGAAGGATGAAGATTATACAGCACAGGTTGGGTCTGTTTTGACTGCTTATAAAATATTACCAACATTAATTCTTTTGGGGTCTTATTTTAATCTGAACCATCTCTGCTTCCATCTTATTGTAAGACTCATGTGTCTATATATATTTGTTTATTTGAATGTTGGTGGAATTATGAGTGTGTGTACTGTAGGTGGGTTTCTCCTTTTTGACCTAATAATGGGAAATGTCTTGATTCTTGTTCTTTCCCTATTACTTTTTAGTTAGAATTTTGAGTTCATTGCACTAATATTTTGTAAATTATAATATTTATTTTAAATAATTTTTTTAATTTTATTTTTAAATTATGAAATTGTTCTAAATTGAATGTTGTAAGAATAAAAATGACTGTTGATGGAGGTAGCCGACATTAGGGAAAGGTGAGGGACTAAATAATGCGATTAAATATTTCTCGTACCTATCCACTTTATGTTTGGTCGTATGTCTTTTTGTTTTTAAAATATATGCACTGAAACTAGGGTTGAAGTTCCTGGAAACAGCCATGGACTCAGAATCCTACTGGCTTCTCCAGTTTGGTTAAAGCACGGAAACCATGCACTTTCATGGTAGTTTCACAGCCATTGTTAAGACTTGACACCACCACGTACGGCACATCTTTCTTTTTCATACGTATAAAATAATCTAAATGATATATATTTACATAAATCAGGAAATATGTGTTAATTTACGGTAACGGTTTAAATATTTAAAAAGTTATATATAATTTATTAAAATAAGTTTTCTGATTTTAAAAATAAATGTTTATTAATTTATTGTGTGATAGTTTAAATTTTGGATAAAAATAAATTTGATAATATTCTAATTTTAAGAATTACCAGTAGCCTAAACCCATGTTTATTTTTCCTTGGAAGCATTGGGTTGAGGTTTAGAAGGTGAGAATAATTTTTTTTTTGTTAAGCATAGAAGAATCGAAAGCATAAATATTTTGCATGAATTATCTAGTTTCGGTTGAAGAAATAATTATTATTTTTAGAAATTACGGATACGAGTACTTATATTATTAATACATTTATTGAGCGATTAATGTCAAATAATTGAAAGTGTATGATCTAAAACAAATATTACTACAATCATGCAGCTAAATAAATAAAAATAAAAAGCATAAATGCTTCGGGTGGTTAAGCCACAAAGAAAATATATTCTCATCGAGTGGTTGAGGTTTGATGGGTGGATTTTGAACGTTGGATAGATGGCTGTGGTGCTCTACACGTCAGTTCTATTATTGTCCTCCGTCCATTTGTTCACCCTCTCTACGACCTTCGTAAGAGGTGGGAACACAAGGGAACAGGCAGACGCCCCAAAAATTTAGAAATTATAATTTAGATTCATAGAATTTTTAAAAAATTAATTCTGTTCTATAAAAAATTTAGAAAATTAGATTAAACTATATATATTTAATATTTTTAGTTAAGTTTTCATAATTTTTAAAAGTTCTTGTTAAACCTTTTAAAATTTTAAAAATTTAAACTAGTCCTTTTTTCTGAAAAAAAATTTGTCAATTGAGCCTTTTTAAAATTTTTGAAAATTTTAAGTTGGTCTCCCTCATAAAAAATAATAATTAAATTTTTTGTTTTTTCTAAAGTGAACAATTAAGAGAAAACAATCATGATTTTTAATATTTTTCATCGATTTTTTTTATAACGTTGATGGATATATTATCAAATTTAATCATTAAAGTTTACTCATTATATTAAATTGATCACGTGATTTTTGAAAATTTTCAACACGTAATTTATACATTTTTATAAATATTGATATCTACATTTTGGGTTTATAGATTTGTTATCACGTGAATTAGAGATGTAAACCCAACGAAAAATACTACCGTTGTGATTAATTTTCTTGACTTGCGCATTTTAAAAATAAGGTGCTGGAAGTTTAGGGTTTAGCCTTTAAATAAGTGAAGTTTAGTGTCCAGTTTTGCCGAGCCATTTCAGTTCGGCCTACTCGAAAGTTGTCACTGTGACTACAGGTCCAAGCCTGACCCTGCAAGGCCTTGGTTAATTGTAAATTTGTAGGGTTAAAGGCCCAAATGACCCACTTCCTTTCTTATCTAAATGACCCTTAAAGGCAATACTATGGAGTATGGACCACAGACTATCCAATCGATCTAGATGTTGTCAAAAGGGGAAACCAATGTGATGTTAATGGAACGCAAAGGCAGATACGCCACGTGATACTGCTGAACCACAAAGTGACTTGTTAGTGGAAGCAGAAGTTGGGGGAAAAAATCAAAAGATTTTTATCCACCAAGAGAGGGAGGGTGGTTCCATTGATTAGGTGTGGTTCACCTCTTTTGATTCGAATAGAGAATTATTGATTATTATAACATAAGATCCGAGTACGATAAACGTTAAAAGAATAAATAATTTATGATTAAAACTTAAAATATGTGGTTTCGAAGTTATTCTAGGGTTTCTGACAAAATATATGATTCTATCCATCCTTTTTCTGCATACCTGTGCGTATCATGTCATCAAATGCATCCAAGGCGATGAATTTCGATAGGCACTAGACCTTGCTCCTCGTCCCAGCATGCTGTGGCTCAGCTCATACAAACCGAAATCGTGTTCAAGTTCATGACTTCCATGGTTTGGCATTTTATACAAACCCTAACCGATACAACTTCGTTGACGGTGGAACTTGGGAGATAACAAGAATTGGTCCACTCATTCTTGGCTCCAATCCCACATACATTGTATGCAGATATGCAAATCTCAACTTGCCTGTAATAAAAACAACAATCATTCAGAGTTCAGACCGATCTATATAAAACCTAAAAAAACAGCGAGTTCAAAGAATTTGTCTGCATAAGTTTAATAGCTGATCTCTCTAGATTGATGTCGGTGAGACTAAAAAAAATACTCTTCTTCGAGATCATGCATATGAATCTCAAACTTAACAAAAAAACAAGTAAAAAAATACATGATTATCAAATTTATCTTCGTTGTTGTAACAATTTCATCATAATTTTAAAAATCATCGTAATCATAATTTAATAAATAATTTTAGATATTTAAAAGAAGAAAGCTATTGTAACAGAGAGTTCTAGTAACTTCAATGCCTCCCAATAGGGTCACATCTTTAATTTGCAATGGAAATCTGATCCAATTAATCATACATTATTATCGTGAAAATACTCTGCAGATTTTTTAGTAGTTTCAACCACTATTCCCACTTCCATCATCGACCATATCATTTCGATGAAAAAATCATAAAACAAGTACAGTGCAAACTGCTGTAACTCTCAAACACAATCATTATGTCTGTACAAAACTTAAACATATCAAAAAAAGAAAAAGAAAACTAAAACATCATTGATCTGTTGTACTAACCTACTCCTATAATAACTAATCAAGTGTTATAATATTCAAGGGCTTTGTCAATGAAGCAGATAACCTGAGTTTGATCCTTCACCAACCCTAATTTACGCAACACTACGTCATCTGAAAAGGAAGCGTGGGGCAACATCACCACTGCTTGTTGTCGTTGTAAGAAAACAGTTTGCATGTTTTTGGTTCCACACGCGATCTCATCACCTGTTTTTTAATCTGTGGCCTCTAATAATAGCATGCATTACGATGGCAACCGTCACTAATGTAATAATAACGATAATTAATAGTGTTCCTGTGGCCAGAAAAGAGGGGTCGAATAGTTGACTGCTTTATGTTTGATTGGACGTGAGACATCTGGCGTATCAAAAGGAGAAATGGAGGAAGTAATTCATAATAATTCAATGGCCACGAAGATTGGATTAATGATAATATGATTGGTCGGCGGGATTTTTAAGGCTAAGAAGAAAATCTATGGCATCCATTTAGAGTGAAGATCTATCTGTTCAAGGGGTCCAGGAAATTATCTGGAAGACGCATTTGAAAACTTTTAAGGGTTTTATTTGTGAAGTAAAAATTTATATATATATATATATTTTGTGTGTACTCATTAAAAAGATTAAATTTAAAATTAAAATAAATTATATTTTTAAGATTTAAAGTTTAAAATTAAAAAAGAATTAAGGAATCGTTTTCAAAATTAGTTCAGCAGTGGGAATATTATTTCGTGAAAGTGGGGCAGAAGGAGACATGGCGACTAATAAATTATGATTTGTTTTAAGTACACCAGGCGATTGTATGAAAATAACTGCATTAATTGCCAACCAAAACATGGAATATTACATTATTTGTTCATATAATATGAAAATAAGATGGTGAAAATAATAATTAAAATATGGAGACGGCCAGCTTATAACATTCAAACTCTATATAGATCATATGCGAGAAAAAAAAAAGTCAAATCTGATTTAGTAAAAATAGAAATAATTTTTATGAGTTTCATATTAAAAAAATTATCTATACAGTATGTGTGTATTTATAAATAATTAAAATAAATAATAAATACTATCATATAAGTATATAGCTAAGTATTTAGAAAATAAAGAATAAAGGTATATAATGTTAAAAAGTACCTCTAATGTATTACTGAATAGTTAATTTGGCTTTATTAATTTTTTCAGTAATTTAACAACGAATGTTTTATTATGAATCAAAATGATTCGTCTATATAGATAAAAATTATTAGTCAGCTAATGAAAAATAACTTGAAATGACTTGACAGAATGACACGTCAGAAGAAAAATATATATTTTATATAAAATTTTAAAATTATTCTTTAATTCATGAATCATTATTTAAAGTCAGTATATTTATCTGTATGATATTGTTATTGCAATGTGCATTATCTTATAAGTTTGTCACGTTGTTTATCATCAGGGTACTAACAATTTTCATACGTAGAGGAGTTATTTTAATTCAATAAAATATTGTGGGCAAATTTATTTAAAAAATTAAAATAATTGTTTAGTTAAACGTTTAAGGTATTTATCGATATTATACCAAAAGTAAATAGATTGTTTGATATTAATGGTTATTAATTTTTTAACTTTGACATTGATTATTTTAAATACTTTAAATAATTAAATTTTATAAAATATACAATATATTTTAAAACTTCTTGATTGAAGATTCATGAGATATATTTTTTATATTTTTATTAATATTAAATTTTAAATAATAATAAGTTAAAATTTTAAAAAAAATAATATAAAAACAATGAAGAACAAATTTAATGAGAGAAAGAGAATAATATATCTAAAATTATATATGAACAATACCTATATCTTAAAGGGAAAAAATACTAATATTAAATTTATGACTTAAAGAAAAAATATAATTAATTATTAAGATTTAATTACTTGCTCCAACAGTTATCGACAAAAAACATGTGCATGCATTGTCCACACATTATAATTAATGAAGAGTCCAAAAGCAAGTAATTACTGATCATTTGCTGTCGTATTCTATGGAATTTAATGTTCTTCGTCCGTATATTTACATGTTAAATCGATGGAGGGCAAATCAGAGGAACATTCTGATACTGTTCTATGTCTTTTTAATTTAATTTTTATGATCTTAATTATTACTACTAATTATTAATTAATCTAGATTAATTGCATAGGCATCTATGTCCCAAAGGCTACATGTTTTAAAAGAAAAACAAAACTCAAACAGCTAAACAAATAATTGTTGTTGTCCAATGTCCCTACAATTTCTAATTTTTTTCCTTAATTTTTATTTCTTTACTGTTTGGGAAAATTGATTATTGATGTTTAAATAGGCTATCACTTTCTTAAACCTACCAACAAGATTTGATGCAGGATATTTTGTTCATGTATTACAAGGGTATAGTGTATTTAAAACTATATCTTAAATTTTAATAGTAAAAAATTAGAATAACAAATTTATAAAATATCATTGTCATTGATATCGTTATTAATATATCATACAAAATAATATGATATCAAATACGTTTAATCGCTCAATATTTATGAATTTAGGTGTAGGATAAAATTTAAGTAACCTAAGCATTTTATCAAAACAAAAATTCATAGCTTTTTCATATATAAATAAATTATCTTAAATAATATCTTTTTGATAGACATCAATACCAATACTATATACGAGAATATACATTATTCTTTTTACATAAAAGCAAAAGAAGATAGTTTAATAACGATAATAAAATAAATTAATAAATTTAAAAAAATATATATTACATCATCGTACACTATTATACCGTAAAATTTTAACAATTTAATATCTTAATTAATATGATTAAAGTATAATGACTAACATTATAATTTTTCTTGAATATTAAATGTAAGAAATGTATGTCTATCTATCTATCTAGTACGGAGTACAACTGACACAATCAAGCAGCCGCCTTATCTGCTGGATCATGATGTCCAAAATTTAGAAGCCACACCTACAGAGTACAGCTTAGAGTTTTGTCACACAAAACCATGTGTTTTACTGACAGTGAATTCAAACCCAATCCTATAGGCTACCCATATCATTTCCGTACAAACTAATAGATCGAAGAATATTAAATATTTAAATATATTTATTCATATATTATATCAATAATATTAATTAAACTAAACTTAAATGACAAAAGTAAAATCACAACACCACAAATATATGAATAAATATATTATTTAAACCATCACCCTAAATATTGTAGAGACTGTTTGAGTTTGGATATGAAATCTGATGTAAGCCATCACTCTAATTATTTATTATTACACCGATATTAATTATAATAACTCAAATTAAAAAATATATTAATTATAAAATATGTGTGTTGGCGTAGGGTAAGGTTCGGCTGATACCCACCCACCCACGGCCCACCCCATCCATCTATCATTTCATTATTTATTTATTTAGTGTTTTTAAACATTTTTTTTTTCCTCTTTAAAGGGATGGACCTCAGCAAAAATTATAAAGAAATATGAGAGAAGGAAGACAGAAACTTGGGAGAAGGAACCTGGTTGTTCATCTTTGAGCAGTTGTGATCAAAGGTTAATTCCTGGTTGGATTAAGCGGATGATTAGACAACTTCTTTTTTTTCGTATTCTGTAATGGGATATGTCTTCTGGTTTGTTCAGACAATATGTTGAACCAAGGGAGAAAGCTTGAAACAACTTCTTGGCGGCGAGCTCAGGTAAGACACTATTATCTTTTTAGATATGTTTGATTAATGCATCGTTTTTATTATTGTGGGTAAATCAATATTTAAGATAGATCAAATTTTTATAGAAGTTGAACGATTAAAGTTGTAAAATTAAAATATACATAAACTAAAATGTAAAGATTAAATTTTTGAGTGTTTTTTCTTATTATTTTTTAGATAAAAAAAATTAGTTTAACACTTCAAATGAACCCAAAAAAAATCTAAGTACATGTGAACTTGTTAATGTGTATGTTTGAACATGGATAAATGGTGCTTGATACTCGTAAACTTAACTAATTCAAGTATATTTTTTTAATAATTAAATAATTTTAATATAATTTTATTGAGTGATCTCTATTATAGTTTATCCTTTAATTTATTTGAAACTAACTTTTTTTTAATAAATTCTTGAATATTTGGTTTATTTTATTTTTACTTATCCTATTCATACCCTCCTTTTCAATTGTTTTGTTTCACTTTGCACCAGCACTACTGATCTATTTGTCAACAATTGTTTTTAGATTTTAGCTTCGGCTTAAGGCTGTTCGTCTGCAATTGTTCTTTTAGGGTTTTAATTGGGATCTGGGTTTTACCATAGTTCTATAACGAAAGTTTTGTTTTGTTTCTCTTATATACTTGTAGGGAATTTAGAACATTGCCTAGGGCTTATGCGATAAGGCAATTTTCGGTGGGGAGGGTGAGTTTTCACGGGTTGAACTGTGAGACATAATGATGGGGAGTTTAAGTGAAGAGGAAGATCAATTTTTTGACACTCGTGAAGACGTCACCTCTGTTTCTGATTCTGAATCCGATCGTCTCGAGAATTCTGATTCCGAGCATGCTACATCCACTAATTCTGTACAGGCCAACTTTGGAATGGAAGTTTGGATTAAAAACTTCAGCAGCATTCGTGAACGACGTAATAAATTTCTAAAATGGATGGGGTTAAGTGGAGATCAGACTCCCAGGGAAAGCCACGCTAACATGAATTGCGATGAAATTGAAGTTGAGACTGATAGAATTATGGAGGAGAGTGGTGCGGTTTTAGGATCAGCAACTTTTGATGATGGTTTTTCATCAAGTCGGTCTTCCATGTCTTGTTGGTCAAGTGATGTCAGGGAGTTGTTAGGTGGGGGGTTTGATGATAATATTGTTTGTAGGATTAAGAATTTAGACGATGGGACGGAGTTCATTGTCGATGAACTTAGTCGAGATGGTATGTTCAAGGGATTGAGGGAAGTAGGTTCTAATAATATGCTTACCATTGATGAGTTTGAAAGAAAGCTTGGTTTATCCCCTTTAGTTCAAAAAGCCATGCGTCGGGAGGTCAAAGAAGTTACCAACTTAGGATTAGAAAGAAAGCGAAGAAGAAAAGGATGGCTTAGACGATTAGGAGCTGTTGCTTGCATTGTTGATAGGCAGTTTGAACCTGCTCAAATGATATCCAACAATTGTTATACAAATGCAGAGGTGAGGAGTCGAATGGTTCGAGTTAGATCTTACAAGAAGCGGTCACAGGAGTTCTCAGCTCTTTACATGAGGCAAGATATCCAAGCACACGAGGGAGCAATCTTAACAATGAAATTTAGTCCTGATGGTCAGTACCTAGCAAGTGCGGGTGGAGATGGTGTTGTACGTGTGTGGCAAGTTGTGGAGTCCGAAAGATCAGGGAACTCCGATATTAATGATGAAAATCCTTCATATGTCTACTTCCAAGTAAATAGTTTTTCGGAGTTAGTTTATGTACATACAGAAAAAGAGAAAAAAGAGAAACCAACAACTGTGAAGAAAAATTCAGACTCAATCTGTGTCATTTTCCCTCAGAAAGTTTTTCGAATCTTGGATAAACCTATCCATGAGTTCCGTGGACACAGTGGTGAGGTCCTGGACCTCTCCTGGTCAAAGAATAAGGTTACCAGCTGCTCTGAATTTTGAAACCACTTGCTATTATTTGCTACAATTTATTTGGATATGAAACTAAGGTTTATGTATTTGCAGCATATTTTATCATCCTCTGTTGATAAGACAGTTCGTCTGTGGCAAGTCGGATATGATGCATGCCAAAAAGTGTTTCTCCACAATAATTATGGTAGTAAAGTTCAATATCTGCTTGTTTTTATTATGCCTTATTTTTAGTTATAGAATTGTCTGCTAAGGTGCAATCACCTTTGGCATTTTGATTTGTGCCATTATAACTGTTATATATTATAATCTTATTGCTCTGTGATGTAGTAACATGCGTTCAGTTTAATCCAGTGGATGATGATTACTTCATAAGTGGTTCCATAGATGGGAAAGTGCGTATCTGGGCAATTCCTGGATGTCAAGTTGTTGATTGGACTGACATGACAGATATCGTTACAACTGTGTGTTACCGTCCCGATGGAAAGGTTTGATGGAGCTCTTCTTAATCAATTTATTTAGCAATCAGGTTTTAGGATTTTCAGTTCATTAACATTTTTCCTTCTACAGGGTGCAGTAATTGGCTCAATGAATGGCAACTGCCGCTTTTATGATGCTTCAGGTATATATTTATTTTCAGGTGTTTTTTAATTAGTTTTATTTTTACTTTCAAAAAAAAAAGTTCTTGTTTTTGTTCCACATCTCTGCTAATGCTATTCTAGGATCGTGTGACTTTGAATCTTTGTTTAGCAGATTATCGGACTACATCATTTCAAGACATTAAAAACCAGTTAGAATATTTCATACCTGTAGGAAACTAAAAACTGTTATGTAACATTTTTTAAAGTAATCTATTTGTCCACAGACCTTACAAGTTATGATGGTCTACAAAGACCAAAGTAAAAAAAAAAAACTTTCTGCTGTCCCTTTGTGAAACTTGGTTTTACTTTATGTTGGAGAATTTCTCTTGTCAAATTCCTTTTCTGCTTTTCAAGGGAATCTTATTTTTTTTCATGTTTGGGGTTTCTGATTTATATAATCTGAACATAGTTGCTCTTACGATTGGAAACTCAGTAGTGTTGATAGGTGATTTACATTATTTATGCCCAACCTTTGAATGTTCTTTACCAGACTTATAATAGATGCCTTTTTGAAAGTTAAGTTGGTAGGAAAACAATAACCTCTCTGTTTACATGAACCAGATAACTGTCTGCAACTTAATGCTCAAATATGTATACAGAGTAAGAAGAAGCCACCATGCAGTAGAGTAACTGGACTTCAGGTATTGACCCCTACCATCATTTTCCTCATTTTCTTTCTGAAAAATGTCTATGCATTCAAAAGTTAATAGAGGGATTATCTTGTAGTTTTCTCCCGGGGACCCAGATATATTGATGGTCACTTCTGCTGATTCACAAATTCGAATCCTCAATGGTATTGACATGGTGTGCAAATTTCGAGGTAAGTAGCTGTTTCCTGACTTTATTTTTTTACCAGATCCAAGCTTTGTTGCCACTTTGGTAGCTTCATATTTAATTGGAAATGTGGTAATAAAAGCACAGGGATGGAAAATAAGTGATGCAACATGGAGATAGCAAAAATGGATCAAAATTTGAACTACCTAAATTTGATTTAAACCTTAATTGAGATGACTCTATTAACATCCCCAAGCTGTATCTACAGGTTTGCACAATGCAGGAAGCCAGATATCAGCGGCATTCACCTCAGATGGAATGAGGATTGTTTCAGCAAGCGAGGATTCTAATGTCTATGTGTGGAACTATGTTAAACAGGATGGGCCACTGCCCCGTGCAAAGAACAATTGGTCTTGTGAACGCTTTTTCTCGAATAATGCATCTGTCGCAATTCCTTGGTGTGGGATAACATGTAGAGACTCTATTTCCCCAAATATGTCAGGAACTTCACCATCACCCAAAGATTTGTCCAGCAGATGGAGGTGTAATGAGAATACTGGGGTATTGCAGTCTGAATTGGGTGAGAGCTCCCAACATAAATTGGCAATCTCCTCTTCTGAACGTTTTTCACTGGGCCATGGACTTTTCTCAGTGTCTTTGCCCAATGGTACTGCAACCTGGCCAGAGGAAAAGCTTCCTCTTTCAAACACCTTGGTTGTGTCTTCTGCAATTTGTAAATCTCAGTACAAGTTGCTTAAGACATCTTGCCAGAGTGCTCTTGGTTCTTCTCATGCATGGGGCCTCGTAATTGTAACAGCTGGTTATGATGGACGAATTAGATCATTCCAAAATTATGGATTACCGATCCACAGTTAGCTTTATTGAGATGACTTTGAAATGTGGCTGTTTGATCTTGACAAAGAAAGAATTCCATCACTCGTATTGGAAGCTTTTGTCGTCTGAAATCAGGGCTAAAATGATTGGTGCTAGGTTGATTTCCCACCTGTGAATGATTGGGTTCAAGTTATATCCACAGCAACATCCGGATGTTGTGTTGAGGAGACATACATAGGCACTATTTCCATATCAGGCCAACCAAAGTTGACAGGTCTGTTATAGTGTATTCAAATCTTAGTTGCAGTCAACATTCTTTTCCTGTACTTTAGCTCACTTGGTTGTCAAGATATGTCCGGTTGAATACTTGACTGTATCTTGATCAAAAATCCAGTTTAACGATATTATTTGATTAATTAAAAGTGAATCCACTTGACAGGGTCATGCCAATGAGTCCCATTTCAAGCTTTCGTATATTGCTCTACAACTGGAGATATTTTGGTGGGACATCTTTTAGAACACAGGAGGAGAATCATATATTCAGTGGACATGAATTACTTGTGAAAAAACTAGTGGGGTATTCTCTTAAGTCATTCCTAAAGCTTTGTATTTCATTTTTTATTACCCTTGGAATTAATTTACCATGGTTGGTTATAGCCTATAGGAAAGATTGTGTGTCATAGAGGCATTTTTGAATCAATTTCTTCATTTTTCAACATTTCTTTTTCTTATAAAATTTCAAAAAATACAACCCAAAAGTGTGGCTGCTGGGATTCGAGCCCAGGTCTCCACGGCCACAACGTGGAATTCTCAGCACTAAACTACAGTCACCGTTTGGTGGTTAATAAACAGCACATAAAATATTTGTATTTAAATTAAGGTGATGCAGTTTAAGAAATAGTATCACTGTTTATACATTCTTTGATAATTCATCAACGAAATACGACGAATGTTGATCGTAAACATCCAATCCAAATCCCAATGTAAATATCCAAGTAATAACTGCGTGCTGCTAGTTCTCCATAAAAAAAGTGTGAATTATGAGTAATTTACCCAAAGAAGAAGAAGAAGGCTATGGGAAGTGGTGAGTGATTGAGTGTTTCCGATGAAAAGTGGAAAACTACGGAAGTAAGATCGCAGCAAGCAAAGACTGGAATTTTGTAATGAATTTGAGAAATTATGTACTTCTACTGTCTTCAGATAAAATAAAAGTGAACTCAATCTGTAGTGATGTTTAACCTAGTAATTTAAATAAAAGTATTATATATGATAAAAATAGTCAAGTATTCCTGGAAACAAAAACACAATAACAATATTGATGTTGTTACTCCAGGAGATTAGGGTGTGCTGTGTGCAAAGCTTTATTAAAGACATTTTTATTTGGCACAGATTTCTTAATTTTAAACTTAAAAATGAAAAAATATATATTTAATTTATATTTTTTTATATTTGATGTTTAATGTTTTCAACAACTCTTTGCACCAGGACACAACGGGATCCTATACAACTTATGACAGATGCATGCCAAATAAAATCCATCCATTCATGACAGCAAAACCAAACCAAAAGGGGGACTCTCAATTAAACTGAGAGTGCCAACCAGGAAGCATAATTGAACCAGCAACCACAACTGAAACATCCACCAGCACCTATGATCCTTCCACTTTATGTCAAAATGCATCAATTGCTGCTGACAAACGCATGGTGCTAAAATAAACAAGAATCCATAACCCTGCAATCTAGCAATAAACCAACCAATGAGAATGCACACACCCAAACATAATATTGCAATTGAAATTCAAACATAGAATGCAAGGAATTTATTTCTTGGGAGTGAGACAAAAGAAACAAGTTTCAGTAGATATGAAGAGAAAATCAATAGCTTTATTGGGTAATGAGCACAATTACTGACTGAGACTTGTATGACTACAAAAATCACAAATAGGTGGCTTTCCAAAGGTCAAAACACCCAGCAATAGCATGTTCAGGTAAAGAGTAACTAAGACACTTTCGCATATGCACAGTTCAACTCACTGAAACCAAATATGAAGTAAAACGGAAGGAATATAAGTGCAGAAAGTAACTTACTCAAACTATTTGGCAATTATAAGTGGTGCAAAGCTGAAGTAATGCTGTTTGATTCACTGGTTCAAGATTTTCATTGATGATCTGGGGGTATCTCCCTGGGTTAACTGCAGAAAGTTTTGCCAATGAAGCTACTAAGAATTGCTTTGGATCCTTCACATCAGTCAAAGGATCATCCTCTTTCTTCCCAGCATTGTAAAGTTTGACAAAAGTGGCTGTGTATCCTACATTTTCTGCAATATCTGGCATTTCTGGTTCTTCCTCAATTCTGTCCTGCTCGGGTCGCGAAAGAAGGGTAACAATGCTATCCAGCATCTTGCCCCAGACTATTGCAGCATCCCAAAGCACCGGGGATTCACATATGAGTCTCGTGGAAGCAACTGCCGTTAACTTAAGCTCAATCGCTCCAGTAATCAATTTAAGGTTGGGAATCCAGAACTGCTTCAAAATTTCCAAGAATATGTTGGCCTGAACTGCATTCATTGTGACCACTAGATTTTGAGCCCCATGCTTGACTAAAAACAGTGACATGAAAATCACAAGAGACTTCTGGAACTTTACAGTGCGGTTGTTTTGGAGGCGCATAAAAAGGACATTCCAAATATTACTCATGTATGGAGATAGGACACCATATTCAAGATTCTCAATCACAGTGTTCAGAACATAGAAGCCCTGTTCATCTGTGCTAGCAGATGAGACAAGCATGTTGAAAATACCAAGCACCTGGTTCAGTCTCTCCTCTTGATTGACCTCATGGGGTGCCTTCTGCAGGAAAGCCTGAAGCAGACGCACAAGAGCTGGAACATTTGAAGATCTCCTCCATGATTCAGGGGAGAGAAGAAGCACAAAAATCTGCATGTAGCTTGGAGAGATGGGTGGTTTGTTCAGTTCAACAAGCTGGGCCAACAACTGGAATGCATAAGGCAAGAACTCAGTTACATCAGTGGCCAAGATGGTTTGAAGACTGGGAAAGAGGCTTGCTTCAAAAGCTGATATAAGAGAGGTATCCCTCTCACATGCCGCCTGACAAGAATAGCCACGGACTCAAAAAGATAATGGTTAAAAATTGGATTTTTTGGATTTTTGCAAACTTCGTTGAGAATAGAGGTTAACCCAACTATGCAAGGTCCAGCAATCTCACCGGAAATGTCTGCAACAGCTAGCACACGCAAGATGCACTTCATTACATATTGATTCTCCTCGGACTCTGGAAATTTCAATGCATTAAAAAGCTTGTTCATCAACACTGGAACAAAAGGAGTTATATCTGCTGAAGTATATCTAGCCTTTCCCCCTTCATCCTTGACAAGCAATAGTTTTTCTATACAGCTTGCAGCATAAGAATGAACTACATTTGATTCTGCACCCAAAAATCGAACCAAATCTGGGAACAATTGAAACGCAACAGGCTTTTGTATCAGTCCGCGAAACATTGTGAAAAATTTAAGAGAACCTGCCTTGAGCATTGGAAACACATTAACATCTTGGCTTTGTAACTCAGGGACTATAACTGATAAGAAGAAGGACTGAACATCCACAAGATCGGTTGAAACAGAAGTGCCCCCAGCTTTCTTAGTTGCAAGAGAGACGACCAAATATATGGCACAGTCCTTGTCCTTCCAATTGGCAGAAGGGTTTGTCGCAAATGAGCTCAACAAACTTTGAATCTGAACAGAAACAATATCAATAACTTGTTTCTTGTAATTATTTGCGATCCCTTTCAGCAATTCGCAAGCAATCCTTCTCCTTGTATCAAGATCACTCCCTTCCATATCCCTCCTGATGAACTCGATATAATTCATCTCAAAAAGCTCCTCATCCTCATCCCTCAACCGCACATTTGGAATCACAATACTCTGGCAAATCTGTGGTAGCGCCCCTTCATTAGCAAATAAAGTATGATGAACACTTGTACTAACTGTGGTCAAGAATTTCATTGCTGTAACAGCCAGTTTATCACGGCTAGAAGATTGAGACACATTTGTAAGCAAACTCCAAACTGCCGATGCCAATTCAGTTAAATAACCTTGAAATTCCTCCTCATTTTTTTCCATGTAAAGACTAATATTTTCACATACTGCAGCCCTAAGTTCATCGACCAATGCTAGCCCTTCACTGCTACTTTCAAGAGATGGGTAATTCGTGGTCAAATACTTCCTAAACTCACCCATCCACTCTCTCATGTGATCCTCAAAGAATTCAGGCAGTTCTTGGAAATTCAAAGAAAAGAATATCCTACAACATAACCTCTGAGATTGAAAGAGAGGCCTGAGGGTCGCAGGGGGACCACCACCAGGAGCAGCAGCCGTTGAATCAATTAATGAAGCAATTTTAAGAAAGATTTCTAATAATGGGGCCGCGAAATTATCCAAACAGTACTTTAAATCAAGCAAAAGGTCGTTCGTTTTATACTGGTACCTAAATTTTTTGAAAATTGAATTGGCAGTTCCGAGAATACCGTTAATGGAAGCATAATCAGAGGATTGTGCAGCCTTTTGGAGATTAGAGATGAGCTCGGGAAGCAAAGTCGGCCACGATTTGGGGAAGTCATGCTTGCCGATAACAGCAAGGGCTTCGCTGAGCTGGCTCTGAATTCGAGGAGTAGAAGATAGCATGAGCGAGACAATAAGGGTTTTGATCTGGTCCTTCTCAGGGTCGAGGATCAGAGGAAATGTGACACTGGCGTTAGGATCGTTAGACGGTACCCAACGGGTTTTGAGGTGGTTCTTAAAGTTAACAGCGGCAGCTTGACGGATCTGCTCGTCAACGGAAGGCTCCGCCACGAGACGGAGAACAGCGAGACCGTAGTTTGGACGATCGGCTGCTTCTTCTAGTGAAGACTCGGCGGCACGTCGGGGTTCCGGTTGGGGTGAGAGTGTGTGGAGGAAACATTGTGAAAGGAATTGGAGGGTTTCAGCATTCATCTCCATTTTCAAATTCAAACACAAGGGAATAATCCCAGAAATTTTATTTAGAAGATTTTTGGAAGTCTCGATCAACAATTTTAGGGTTTAGAATCAGAGGAGAGACTGGAGGGAGCCATGAGAGCTTAAATAAATTTGAAAGAGGGGATTTTGGGGCCTTATCATTTGAGTAAACTACACCATTAGTAACGGTAATTAATATTCCTTTTTTATCATTTAGGGTAAATTACCCAAATGACTATCCAATTAATTGGAGATATTTATTTTGGTCACCCAATTAACGAATTCGTCAATCAGGTCACCTAACTTTGAAACCCTACCTATTTGGGTTATTATCGTTAAAATTCTGACAAAAAAGTTAACGGTGATGTGGTTATTTAATTAAAATCTGTAAAATTATATATTTAATCCCTATAATTTATTTATTATTTTAATTTAATCATAATTTTAAATTAATAAATCTTCTAGATTTTAATCAAAATATTCAAATATTCGAATCAAAATATTTAATAAATTTAATTTGAATGTTAAATACATAATTATTTTATTTTAAATATTAAATATTCAAATATTTTAATTCGAATAATAATCAATTTTAAATCTCGTTAATTTCATTTTATACTCTTTACTTTTCACCAACAAAGTAATCCTTAAATAACATGTATTATGATTTATGATGAACAAATGGTTTTAGCCTAGTGATTTGTGCGTTACTTTTTTACATGAAAGTCATGGGTTCAATTCCTAGCCTTCCCAATTCTTTCAGATTTTATTTCTGCTCGCCGCTGGCACACTTCTCCTAACTATTGCCCATTTATTCTGAAAAAATCTTTTTAGAAGGTACAATTTTACATATTTTTACCAAATCCTTCTATTATTAAGCACGTCTGGTACTATTTTGATGTGTTTCGATTCTTTCGAACAAGAGAGGTTTGATGCTTTTGAATTCATTGTATTAATTCCACTTCCTACTCGCAGTATGCTCTTTATGATCCCGGCTCATGATTCAATTGCCATGTATTTAGCTATTGAGCCTCAAAGTTTATGTTTTTATGTAATCGCAGCATCAAAAAGAAAGTCTGAATTTTCCACGGAAGTCGGCTCGAAATATTTGATCTTAGGTGTATTTTTCTCTGGAATATTATTGTTTGGGTACGACCGGACAACTACCGATATCTATTAATGTCTTTTTTTATAATGTTGTTTTGTTAAATATCTATCTATATTGTAAACTATCGGATCGGGTATTACTTAGATGTGAAACTTTCGGACCTCATTAGTTGTGATATTGATCTTACGGGGGGAACGAAATCTAAAAATATATAGACTTGTAGATACCCTCTATGTAGTTGTCTATCTAGGGCGATTGATCTACATCTTTCTTCATAGCCCTAGGGTTGTGTCTCGATCTCCTACGTGCGAAATCTGAGGGACTAGTTCCTATGGGGATTCCCCCTAGTCTAATTCCACGCCTTATGACAAAAGGGGAGTCGGCGTGGTGTAAAGTGAAGATTGAGGGAAGTAAAGAAAAATTCTCTTCTGGGGTATTTCGAAGGTGTAACCTAGGCAACGAAAAAGTGGCCCGATACTTCAACTAGAGGAGCGACCAGTTGGTTCACCAAAACCCGATCTAGCGTCACACATTCTCTAGGTCCGAAGGGATCTAGTGCCCAACTACCGACTCCTCCCGAAATTGCGTTATCGGAGCCGAGCCAGGAATGACCATTAGTGGACACCCACCACTTTTCACCGGTTAGAGAGGCCCTCTTTAATACATTAAGAAAAGATGTTTACATAGGCCAGAAAGACTCGGTCATAGGAACTTAGACCACCTACGCGCTGATAAACGAAAACCACCTCGACCGAATTAGAGAAAACAACAATGTCGAATCAGGCCGCCCTTGCCTTGAAAGAATTCACACGCGGCCACCAGCTTTCCCAAAATAAGGGGAGATCCGCTGCTTACTGCTCACGGAAACATCCGACCTATACTATAGTAAAGTCGTTCGCGTATCTTTCTGATCTCTTTTCCTTCTATTCATCAGATTTTTGGCTTTGACCCATTCAAGGTGAAAAATGGTGTTGGCTAAAAAAGGGGGGAGATGAAAGCTTTGGGATACGCTCACTTCTACATTTTTGTTTAGGTTATCGAGATTATCAATCGCTCTTTTTAGTGGGGAAGAATAGTGTGTGAATGGCGGTTCTCAAACGAGGGAATCCTCTCTAAATCAAAATAGGCTAGAATGCTTCTATCGATAGAGCTTTCAAGTCTGCGCATAGAATCGTTTTTTTGCCTTTTCATTCCGTTCTTACCATATCATGGGCAGTTGGGTTGGAATCCATATGATGGTTCGAGAGTGGTTTTAAATATCTTCGCATCTATCTTCGGCCTTGTCTTAGAAGTCCCACGAGACTAAGTTAGTGATCACTGAGGTAGTTTACCCTACTATTTAATTAAAAAGAATTCATTTAAAGTGGCTGGCGATGAGTTATTTTTTATTCTATTTCACCCCATTTTATTTATTTATTTCAAAATAACCCTTATTCCATAATTTATTTTACCAATTGTCTTATTGTACAACACTTCTGATAGGCTTCTGTTCCCCACAAAAACCTTTCAGTTCCAATTCTCTGTCTCATTCACCCATTTATAGACTAGCCAACTACACACCGATTGAGGACACACTTGTTTGAATCATCAAGAACACCCTCCACAGACTTGGCTCCCTAGTGTCGATTGCTATTTGCTACTATAACATTTTCATGTTCAAATACTTGAACCATATGAATGATCTCCGACTTCAAAGAAAGATGCAGGGTATTGAGCTTGAATCCAAGGCCCAGGGGTTGGATTGGAACGCATGATTTAAATTGTTGTTTTTCCCAGGCATTGAAGTATTCCATTGACAGTTGTTGATACTTGATACGGCAAAACTACAGCAATCCCTCTAAAGGACCCAAAGTCCAAACAAGCAACTTGGTGTTGCTGGTATTAGCCATTACTTATTAGCCTAGCATTTTGCTTGCCAGTTGCAGTTGCTTGTTTGAAAATGTCATGCCATTTTAATAAAGAGACGAACCCAATATGTCATATTCTCTTTTATAAGAATTGTTTTTCTTGGTTTTGTTAATAATTATGATTTTGGTAGCTCAACTACCCTTAAAATTCCCGTACCATAAAAAAACCCGAGTCCCAAAAGGGTAAGACGGACATTTCATGTGTTTAACTAGAACGTGATAAAAGTAAAAGCCCCCAACTAAACCCTGTAATAAAAGAACCGCCTTTCGCACCGTTTAATTCCATTATTTAAAGCGCTCTCTGAACTCCATCATCTTCGCCATTTTCCTTCTCTTTAACTTTCACTATCACTCTAACAATGGAGGGGAAATCGAATAACAAGCTTCTCTTTTCTTCATTCAGTATCCTCCTCGTGTTTTCTTTCTCCGCCGCTTTTTCCTCTACTTTCGAGCTCCAAACCCTACTCCCTCGCCCCCTTCCGTCGCCGCCCACTCTCTCATGGCACCACTCTGAACTCGAATCCAGCTCCCTCGAAGAGAACTCTGAATTCGACCCCGTTAGTTCCAATACCACACTGGAAATGCAGTTGGAATTGTACCATGTGGACGCTTTGTCTTCCGAAGATACACCGGAGGTACTCTTTGACCTGCGACTTCAACGTGATGCGCTCCGTTCTGAAACAATTTACTCCCTCGTTTCGAAAGCCGTTGCCCAGAATCCTCCACGCGCGGCCGGAAGGCGTTCTGGGTTCAGCAGTTCTATTATTTCCGGACTTGCTCAAGGTAGTGGAGAGTACTTCACGCGCATAGGTGTGGGTACTCCTGCAAAGAATCTTTATATGGTGCTCGATACTGGTAGCGACGTCGTTTGGGTCCAGTGTTCCCCATGCAAGAAATGCTACTCTCAATCCGACCCAATTTTTGACCCGACTAAATCACGTTCTTTCGCCGGTATTCCCTGTGGATCCACACTTTGCCGCAGTTTGGATTCATCGGGATGCAGTCGACGCCGGATGTGTCTTTACCAAGTATCCTACGGTGACGGTTCGGTTACTTTCGGGGACTTCTCGACTGAAACGCTGTCGTTTAGAAGAACCCCAGTGGGACCGGTGGCGCTCGGTTGCGGTCACGACAATGAAGGGTTGTTTGTTGGTGCAGCAGGTTTATTAGGCCTTGGTAGGGGGAGATTATCATTACCCTCCCAAACTGCAAGCCGGTTTAACCGGAAGTTCTCTTACTGTTTGGTCGACCGGTCGGCTTCGTCTAAACCATCCTCCCTGATTTTCGGCGACGCCGCCATTCCCCGAGGTGCCTTGTTCACTCCGTTGTTAACAAACCCAAAGCTCGACACTTTCTACTATGTCGAACTGCTGGGGATCAGCGTGGGCGGGACACGTGTACCTAAGATCACCCCAACGTTGTTTACAATGGATCAAGAAGGGAACGGAGGAGTCATTATCGACTCGGGCACGTCGGTCACCCGCTTGAACCAACCCGCTTACATCGCAATGAGGGATGCGTTCCGTCTCGGGGCTAGAAATCTAAAACGGGCACCCGATTTTTCATTATTCGACACGTGTTTTGACTTGTCAGGACTGACTTCGGTTAAAGTACCGACGGTGGTGTTGCATTTTAGAGGAGCTGACGTGTCTTTGCCGGCGACGAACTATTTGATACCGGTGGACAGCAGCGGGACATTTTGCTTTGCTTTCGCTGGAACAATGAGCGGACTGACCATAATTGGGAATATCCAGCAACAGGGTTTCCGGGTGGCATATGATTTAGCGGGTTCCCGTGTGGGGTTTGCTCCCCGTGGATGCGCTTAAAACCGGCGGTGCTTGTTTTCTTTTTCTTTTTTAATTGCAAGGGACAAAACTTAATCCCTGTCTTATTTTATTAGAGGATAAGAAAGGAAGAAACATAATATTATAAAAAAGCGGGAAGCTTTGCTGGTTAAGAGAATGTCGTTTGGCGGGTTTTCACGGGTTGTCCATTGTTCTTTTAAAAGGAGAAATGGCAATTACTTAAAGCATTTAAAAATAGAGAAAGAGATAATTTTTATTTCCCCCGTCAGTGCTCAGTTCAGCTTCGACTTTGATGTGTGAAGCTCACTGCTGTCAGTGCCCTGTGATAGAATGGAGCGACTGAAAAAGACTATCCAAATTTGTTAAAAAATGATTTGTTTTCTTGTGATTGGAATGGGCTGAAGCTCCACGCCATCAAGTTTGTCAATTAGCGGCTGAGCACATGATGGGGGTGAGGGATCAAAGCTCAAAGGGAAAAGGTTGAGAAAATAAAACAAAGGTTTCAATTTTTTAAGGATGTCGCCATTATTGTTGGCTTGGCTCCCTTGCACTTTGGTTATAGATCTTTATCCACCTCCGTCAAATTCACTACGAACTCTCAACCAATGGCAGCAATCAGCATGATGAGTTCAGACCAAGGAAGATGCCTTTGTCACATCATCACACTTACTGTACAATAGTAACATATGTTTTCTTAGGTCACCAAGTTTGCCTGCATAGTGTCAGGCAATTGCTGTTCAAAAGAATTCACTTTTAGGCACTTTAACATCACTAAGCAGCCGACATCTGAGCTGCCTGTGGCCTATGGAGTAACCCCAAAACCTATATATTTATACAGACAAATTCATTACTATGCTGCTCATAAAAATATATGAAGCAATTACCTCGTTTTACGAAGTACTTTAAAACTAAATGGAATTTGGAACTTACTCAAAACTAATACTTGAAATCATGAATCCAAAAATATCAGGAAAATGAAAAGAAACCTGTCTTTAATTCAAAATTCAAAAGACCAACAGAAACATCTTGATAAACAATTGAAATATTGTGCATCTCTAAGTGGCAACCTGTTAAGTGCCATAAAGATTAGAGAATCGCATGAGAGGAGAAGAATAAACCATTTAGCAATGCATGAAAAGTACTATAAGGAATTATGTGCAACTATCCAGAAGCTATTAACTATGAGAAACCAACATTCTCTAAATCAATTCTATCAAATTGTTTTGAGAGAGTGTTGTCATAATCCATCAAGATGGCAATCCATGATCTGAGAGAGAGCCTCAAGAAATGCAGCTTCACTTGTGCCCGGAAGTACAGAATCCTGTGCCTCTTGGACCATTTGCTCAATCACAGATTCCTCCTTCAAATTCTCCCTGCACATTATACTTCCAATGGCAAAGGGAGTGAGCCCTCTCTCTGCACCCTTTTTGAGCAGCATGGTGGAGATGCGGAGGGTGCGTGCACATTTTGGGGACATATTCCATCCAAGGAATTTCAGAAGGGCAATATCTTTGTCAGCATCCAGTGATTTTATATAATCAATCGTCTCAGGAGAGTAGGATTTGCGAGCTTGAGGCCAATACAGCCACTCAAATGTGCAATCTTCAAACTATAGAAATAAAAACAGAATATTATTAGGAAATTTAGTTTTCAGGACAGAAAAAGCAATATGTTAGAAATAACATAGAAAACACCCCATAATGTGGAATCTCAAACTATAGAAACAGAAAATATGATTAGAGATTAGGCTTCAAGACACAACAAAGGCAAGATGTTAGATATTATAAAACCCAAAAATCGGAATGTAGTGAAACCAGAATGACAGCCTAATGGCACTCATAAGCATCACACAAGACAAAAAACACCACCAGAAAATTTAGGTACAGAATCACACTGGCAACAGCACTGAGCTTGCAAAATAGGTTAGTGAAACATGATAATTATCATTTTAGCAATATATTAGTCTCTTCTCACACCAAGTTCCGATACAAGTTCAATTACATACTAACCATGAATCTGTATTATGATTCAAGTTAAATTCACGATTGAATTCAAGCTATTCTGTGTACATGTGTAACATTTAGTCTCTAGAGGAAGAACCAAGAAAAAAGACAACCCGAAAATGGTAGCAGGAAATTAAGAATTACAACTTGGTAAACTTACGCTTTCAGGCAAGCAATAACCATGATCAATTGGAATCAGCACTGTCTGTCCCTCTTCGTCTTTGCTTAATAAAATATTTCCAGCATGCCTATCAGCATTTGCCAATCTTATATCCAACACAGAGATTTTATGTACTTGCTCGACTGGAAAGGACCCAGGACCTATATCCTCACAACTTCCATTGTTTTTCACAAACATCTGCAATGACCCAATCTTGACTGTTGGTAAACCATCTGGGTTGTTAAACCCAGCATGCAAGCACTTGATTAGAGCAGTAGGAAGGACCCCAGCAAAACCCTTCTCGTCACCATATAACTTGTATTGTCCTTTCCTAGGATGATCTAAAATATAAGCCGCAACTTCCCTGAATGCTCCTTCTCCAACTCGTGTACCCTTTTTCAACCCTTCACCATCTGATGACACGGGTAATTGTCGAGGATTATTAACAGCTAAAGGCTCTTCATCGATTGGCTTAAAAACAGAAACATATTTTTGGCCTGTTGAGTCTTGCATGAAATAGACTCCTCCAGTCCCTCCACGGACCTAATTGGAATTTTCCCACTGTACAATCCATCGTATGTGGTGTTAATCAAATCCACAATGACTGAAGGTAGTTCAAATTCGGGATTAACAATAACAGGCTCCAATACAAAATCCCTATCAAGAGGCTTGCATGGTTCAACCACTTTATCAGCATCGTATGTTTTAGGATAGTTCTCTTCATCACTGATATAACAATCTTGCTTGTGTTTCAATTCTGGTGCCACAATAGACAACTCGAAATTCTTAGCAACAGGCTTAGCCCTAACTTTTGCAGATTTACGGACCACTAAATGTAATACAGCATTGTTGTTCTTACATACATCATCAATAAGCCTCTGATCCTCTAACCGCTCCCCATCACAAACAACTTCTTGCTCATCAAGATCAGAAAAGCACTTCTCCCTCTTGGCAATCTGCTTCTTCACATAACCAACATCACGCCCTCGTTCAACATGAAAGCTAAGTTCTTTTCCTGCCGTAGTCTTAACATTAATGACCTGAAGATCAGAAAGCCTAAGAACCAAGTGTAGAACATTTCCATCGTTCACTCCATAGTCACGGACAAGTGAATTGCTCCTTGCCAGCTCCCGACCTCCACAAACCAACTTCTGATTCTTCACAACAAAACCTTTATAGGTTTGAATACGTAGCTTCAAGGATTCAATAGAATCCGACTCCAAAACACGCATCGGAACCATCGTTTCAGGAAGGGCCAAGTATATCCAAATTGATTCGTTTTCACAAAGACTCCAATCAGGAGACAAGTGATCGGGAGGGATCAAAGGTTCGTTTCGAACCGGAACAACAGCAAGACCAGCCGACGACATCGTTGACCGTGAAAAAACTTGGAAGTCAAAGTTTACAAATTACAACACTCTAAAAAAGAATGCTGATATCTTAAAACTTCCCTATACAAAATTCACAATAGTTTTCGCCACATTTCTTTACAATCTAAACATTTATATAATATACACAAACAAGAAAGAGAAAAGAAATTGAAACCCTACCACCCTAGGAATCAAAATCAAATCCCACGGCTCAATTCATCTCGATCTGCAGTTTGAATGCACAGAAACTATTAAACATGAAGACGAAGAATCCTACCGGAAGAGAAGCAGAGCAAGAAAGTGAAGCTTGAAATCAGCGGTCAAATCTATGAAATTTCTTCAGAGCCGGTGGTTTTGGGAGAAACTGGAATTAGGTGAGGGAGGAAAATGGGAATGAAGAAGAGGAAGCCGCGTGTAGCCATCGTCGTTTTATATAGAAAACGCGTAAAAACTTGTGAGTACTACTTTTGACTTTTTTGAATTTTGACCCATTTTATATATACACGTAAATTTCAATTTTTTATATAATTTAAAAATCATAATCTATATAATAAAGTTCCAGAATGTGCCATCCAAGTTGTTCTCATATATCAATGGAATATTCGGTTTTGCTAAATATTAATGGTTAAATTATTTTTCATCACTAAGGGTTTTTTTTTTTCACTTTTCTTTCGGCCATTAGAATTTAAATTTTAGTTTAATCATTCAAATTTAACATTGCTCATATTTTGGTCCTTCCTTCTAATTTGCTAACAAACATTTTGAATTAGATTTTTTCCATTGAAATTGTTTTTGGAAAAGAACGATAATTGAAAAGGTGAAAAAAATGCTACATCATAATATGTTATTGATTTTAACGACATAGTATTAATTTATAAATTATAAAACTTTAATGACTAAAATATGTGAGAGAGAAAATTGACTGGTGGAAAAAGTAATTTACCCGTATTAATATTAAAGAGTTGCAACTTGACTTCAGAAATTTCCAAAAAAGCCTTTGCCAGGTGTCTGTATGATGAGTCATGGATGATGCGATCAAGCCAATCCACTAATTCTCCTTCATCTTAAAATTGAATTATCCTGTATACGTGTATGTCTACATGTATGTAGATACATACATATTACATTAAATGATAATATTATAATACGATATATTATACTAATTAATTTAAAAATTATTAGATTTAATAATTAATATCGATTAAAAGAAGAATTAATAAAATTTTAAAGTATAAAAAATTATTTAATAAAAAATAATAATGGATTTTATATTTTTTTTCAAACCTGTTTAATATTTTTTATTAAAATAGATAAAAAGTTTAAATATGATTAAAAAATATCAGGCATTTTAATTGTAACATCTCGATCCGAATGTTACAATAGGCCTCCGACCCAAAGCTCGTATTTTAAAAATTCTTTTAAAGTCCAACAAGTAAACCCAAGTCCAACATAATTCATAAAGTCCAATACGAGTTAAAACATAAGTCTAAAATAGTTTAAAGAAAATGGAGCTCTAAATATTACAGATCATAAAAACATTCGACCCAAATTAAATTAAAATAGACAGAGTTACCAAAATTACATATAGGGTTTGACAAAGCACTAGCCCACTATCTAATAATTGTACTCTGACAACACGGTCGATGCTGAAATCCAACCTTGATGGTGCTCCACGGATCGGCTCCACCTAACCTACGCACGAAAACATATTTCGAACGCTGAGCTACGAAAGCTCAGTGGATACGCCGAACTCGACCAACATCATGCATATCATAAGCAGTAAATCATGACATATAGATCTCGTGCATGGTATGATGGTTTAGCATGCTTGCCTAACACATGGCATAAATAAATGTATATTATCGCACACAGCATATACAATCCTATCAAGTCAACACACAAAAGTGAGGCCCGTGTCCACACAACATCAGGATCCTACATTCAGGATTGAGGCCACCCTCAAATTCTATGATCGGAATATTACATCGGACATCTTCAAACGAGGCCGCCCAATGTTCGGAAAGGGGTAGAGGCCACCCAACCAACCTCATGCTCGGAATGTTACATCGAACATCTTCGAGTGAGGCCGCCCAACACTCGGAATAAAAGTCTTCAAATCATCACCCAGCATGTTACACCGGATGGCCTTCAACGTGTTGCAACACTTATGGATATCCGGATTTCCAACACACAAGGACTCAGACCACAAAATGATCCACCTAGGATCTTATCACAACAAGATATATTAAAGCTTATCATACTTAAGTCTTTCGGGGTTATAATTATCAGTCTTAGTTCGATAATTAGTTTCATAATTTTTAGATTAAAGGAAGCATTTATTAAAATCACCGAGCCCCAAATCTCTACTCAAACTTGGCCAAAATACACATGGGTATCGATACCCTTAGGTAAGGTATCGAAACACCCTGCATCGATACCACCCAAAGAGGGTATCGAAACAATGAGTATCGATACTAGTATCGATACCCTTTGACTAACTCAAAGGTCAAGACTGAAGGCCTAGCCGATTCGATACTGTATCGATGCAATTATACCACTAGAGGGTCCGGTATCGAACTATAGTTCGATAACCCTACACGATAAGCCAAAACTTACTCAAGGATATCGATACCGTAGCTCGTGTATCGATACCCCTGCACAAAATGCAGGTCTGCACTTAAAAATTTTAAGGATTCAACCCCAAATTTATCCTAATCGATTCCAAAGTCTTCCTCCTCGTTTTTAAGAGTGTTTAGGATGTTTTAACATAATTTTTCAGTCATTTGACACCTTATCTCGGATCTTACCATTAAAGCCCAAGCAAGTTTATTCAACCAAATAACATGCATCAATTTATATGTAATACAATCTACCATGATATAAATGATATTAGGAAGAGTTGAGAGTACCAACCTCAAGCAAACACATCAATCAAAACAAGCTCCACACCTCTTCAAGCTTTTCCCCTTCCAAAGCTAGATGATGGCTCATAAGCCTCTTTCTCTACAAGAGAAAGATGAAGAACCGATTAGACACACTTTGGGGAAGATTTTAGAAGCTTAAAACACTAAAAGAATATAGATTTAATCCCCTAAAATTTTATTCCCGAGCTCAAGTTAAAACCCACATAAACCCCTTCTCTCCACTAAACTAGCTCTTCCTTAATTTGTTTTATAGATCTTCTATAGCTCTACAACAATCTCTCCAACATAAAAACGAGATTCAACACCAAACTCTCAAAGTTTCAGCCTTTACTTTTCTTTTATTTCTTTCAAAAGATGGAGAGGGATGAAGAGAAAAAGAGAAGATGAGCTCATACCTGCAGAGAAATTAAAACCCCATCCCCTCTCCTCTCAACTAAAAAGGTATTTACTAAAATACCCCTCTAAAACAAACCCAGTCTAAAACCTTCATAAGCCCAACAACTTAAGGCCCAACAAAGCCCAAACTACCTAAACCTAGGGACAAAAACCGAAGCCTAACCCCTCGGGTTAACCCGACATTCGGATCCGAATCCGGGTCGTTACATTAATTATAATATATTTTTATAAATTTAAATTTAAAAAGTTAATTCAATTAAAATAATTTGTACCCATTAATCCAAATGTGGGTGGATCTAACCATTTTACAAAACTACCAATGACGAGTACTAGATGGACCAATCGGGCAAATATCTGTTTGTTTCGTTATGGGCTGGATTCTCAATTTTAGGCCCATAGAATTGATGACCGTTATAAAGTATCCGCGTATCAACGATTCTCTCCGATTTTTTCTCACTTCCTTCACCGACTCAAAATTCTTGATCCCCCTTGCCTTCGTCTTTCATTTCAGAAATTTCTAAACCAAACCAAAGAAAACAGAGAATTTCATTTTGTTCTTCAGAAAAGAGCGATAGCTTCTGAGTCGACGCCTTAACTCGTCTTTTCCTTTTACGTTTTGACTCGGTTACTGTAACATGGAGAATTTGATATCGTTGGTGAATAAATTACAGAGAGCGTGTACGGCGCTTGGTGACCATGGCGACGAAAGCGCATTGCCTACTCTTTGGGATTCCTTGCCTGCCATCGCCGTCGTCGGTGGCCAAGTACTGTTATGTTTTTATTATCATTTCAATGTTCATTTCCTTTTTTTGAATAATTATTTTATTTTGTCTTTCTCTGATCTGCTGCATTTGATTGGCGTTTTAATTCAACGTATTTCGTCCTAAAATTATAATTTCTAATCTACTCAAATGAAAGAATGATCTTCTTGGTTGTGCTTTTTTTCCCAATTTGAATATATTGAAATTAGTCCCATTAATATGGTTGATTACTGATTTACTGTTTTTGTTTGCACAATCAGTTTTTGATTTTATACTTTGTGATTCATTTAATGGATGTAGAGTTCTGGAAAGTCATCTGTGCTGGAAAGTATTGTTGGGAAAGATTTTTTACCTCGTGGTGCAGGTAAACTTTTTCTTGTTATTTTTCACCTCATTTATGAATGTAAATACATGGTTGTGAAGGAGAAAACCATGTTTACAGGGATTGTTACAAGGCGGCCTCTCGTGTTGCAACTTCATAGGATCAATGAAGGAAAAGAATATGCAGAATTTATGCATCTTCCTAAAAGGAGATTCACCGATTTCGGTATGCTTTCTGTTACAGTAGAACTTTTTATTCGTCTCTTAATTAACCACTTAGCCTTTTCTTTTTCAGCTTCTCAAGATAATCCATCCATTATCAATTCATTTTAATCCCATGTTCTTGAGTTAATTTGTACCTGCTTATATCTTTGTTAATCTTGAACCCTCAGCTCGTATACACTTTACATGCAGCTGCTGTCAGGCAGGAGATTTCAGACGAGACAGATCGAGAAACTGGTCGTACTAAACAAATCTCTAGTGTTCCAATCCATCTCAGTATCTATTCTCCTAATGGTGAGCTATAGTGGTGGTCGAGTTGTTAATCTTTTTTCATAAATAGGTGTTATAAAATAAAGGATTAAGGAGTATTTTTGCCTCATCTTTTTAAAAAGTAATTGAATTCTTTTATGAAAATAGCACCCATATAAACTCTTGAATTTGAAAAGAGCAACAATTTTGCAATGAAAAATTGTTAATGATCATAGAGACAGCGACAGCGACGGAGCTATGTTGTAGGCCCCTCCCAAATTTTTTTGGTATAATTACATTTAAGGTCCTTCGTAATTTAGATAGTAATAAAATAAGGTTTTTGCCCCTCCCAATTTTTAGATTTAAAGGCTTAATAGACCTTTGCCCCCCACCCCACTATTCGATCCTGGCTCCGTCCCTGCATAGAGACCCATCAAATAGCACCCGTTAATTGTTAAAAAGGTACTGATGGCTAAAATATTCCTTCAGCTTAAAATAAACCACTCAGTTCTTTGCACTGAAAATGAGCCTTTCAATTGTTGGTATTAGTTTGAGGCTTCAATTCATCTGTTCCATTTCTCTTGAAATTCGCTTGAGTATCACCACCATCTTTTGAACTCTAAAACTGTTGGCTGCCAGTGCGTTTCTTATATCTTCTTTTTACTTATTATTTTGCTTTAATACCTTCGTAGTGGTGAACTTGACACTGATTGATCTCCCTGGACTTACAAAAGTAGCCATTGGTTAGTGTCTCACCTTTTGCATGTTTGCTTACTTTGGCATATTCATGTCAATTATTTTAGCTTACATGGTGATCGACTTGTCATGTAGAGGGACAATCTGAAACAATTGTGCAAGACATCGAGAACATGGTTCGATCATTTATTGAAAAGGTAAATAGAGGCAGAAGTTGAAGTTGATAAATTCCGGCTTATTGTTTAGACACTAAACCTATAATTGAAAACAGTATTAATTCTGTTTTTCATCTGATTCTTCTGTCCAACTTTTTGTTCATAAACATGCAATCATGTCAGTGTTTTACGAGGTTGATTGAGTTCAAAAAATAAAGAACATGAAAGTTATGCTAGACTTGTTTCTCATTGCAGCCCAACTGTATCATACTGGCAATATCTCCCGCCAATCAGGATCTTGCCACTTCGGATGCAATAAAGATCGCACGCGAGGTTGACCCCAAAGGTATAGATTTGGTCAATATCCTTTCATTTTTCATTTTGAAAGTTGATGGTAGAGAGAAATCAACTTGCTAGAACAGGAAATAGGTGAAAAAAGGGAGGTAAAACAAAATCAATAGGCTAAGTAATTTAAAAGATAAGATAATATTAGCAGTGAAGGGTATGTAAATGGTAAAATTGTTTTGTTGGTGTAGAGCTTTCTAAGGGAAAGGTGGAGTGATATTGCTATAAGCTAACTCATGCATCCCCGTAAAATTGACGGGAGCCCCTTGTAAAATATGTACACAATTATGATCCATAGGTTTATGTCAGCCCCATAGGTTAAAGTTCATTCTGCTTTGGATTTCTTCTGTGATTAGGTTAATAGGAAGAAAAATCATTCTTACAGAACCAAATACCTTTCAAGATTCCATTACTTCTTTCTATGTATCAGAGAATTAGAAAGTCAGTTAGCTAACCATGGTCAGTTGAGTTAATAATTTTTCTCAATCATGAAGCTTGAATCAGTATAGGCATTGGTCATCATTTGTTCAAAGAGGTCGTGCAGAGAAAGGTTTGGCTATAATTCTAATGCAAAGCCTCAATGCCAATTATGTGGCAAAATTGGCCGTTTGGTGCAATGCTGCTTTTATCGTTTTGATCCCTCTTTTACTGGTTTTGGGAGAATCTTACTCAGCTGGATCTGGTTCTAGTCTTTTCAAAGGTGAAACCAATCAGATGGGTGCCAGTGCTAATATATGTGTATTCAATAATGATAAATCTACCACTGATCATGTAGCAGTTAACCCTCATGCAGCAGCTAATCAGTGTTCTGGAGATGACACTTCAGCTATGATTGCAACACCAGCAGAGGTGAATGACAATTCCTGGTATCCTGAGACAGGAGCTACGGACCATATTACACCAGAGATTTCCAATCTTGCCTCGTCTTCTCAGCACACTGGACCATGGTTAAATAACTGACTCACTGGACCATGGTTAAATAATTGACTTGCTAACTCTCTAATAGAATGTGATCAACAGCCACTCTTCAACTAGTTGAGAAAAGTTGTATGAGGTGAATATGGAATGGAAAATTTGCTGGAAGACATTGCCAGTTAAGA
The DNA here is from genome assembly GCA_035048815.1 of Abelmoschus esculentus. NCBI lineage: Eukaryota > Viridiplantae > Streptophyta > Magnoliopsida > Malvales > Malvaceae > Abelmoschus > Abelmoschus esculentus. Next base: position 8,320,597 of record JAUCBN010000007.1, on the reverse strand, counting down.
AATGAAGTCCATTTCCTTTGCTTGACAGACAGTTTTCTTTGGCTTTGCCTTGCCTTCGTTACCTGCCAATTGTGAATTTCCAACTCTTGGTTCTTTGGTATAACAAGCGTGAATAGCAGTAATTGGCATTTGGAAGCTATATTCTACATAAAACACATTTTATGGTAAGGATCTTTAACTAGAGGCAAGAAAAAAATGTGTGGAGAATAGTGATGTAACTGATCAAAGGGAGAACACCTATTGTTATGGAAGCACTGTTGTCTTTTATTAGACAGTTTGATACATTTCACTTTGGTTACGAGGACAATTGCCTTCTGGCAGGAGAAACAGATTGTTTATTGATATGAAGTATTTATTGTATTCAGCATTAAAACCTTCTTTTTTCTTAATTTATATGATGACTATTTCCTACTTTTCCATTTAAATTTCATCAAATTCATGTTGGTTGATTGTCAAAAATCAGGAGACAGGACATTTGGGGTTTTAACAAAGATTGATCTGATGGACCAGGGTACCAATGCTGTTGATGTAAGTGTTGTTTCTTCGAATGGTTGATATAGCTGACATTGTGTATTGTAATATTAAGAGAAGCTCTAAGATAGTATCTTTTATGTTTAAGAAAATCAAGTCCATCTTCCTTTTTTCTTTTCGTTTAAGAGCCTTTCCATTCTTACACAAAATATTCTTATAAAGTGGGTTTGAACTTATCACTCTTTCCAATATGTTTATGCGATTTGTTGCCAGTAATCACATATTCTGTTCACTGCATTTACTATTTTTGCTTCTAATATTTTGGGGGTTTTAGATTCTAGAAGGAAAAGCATACAAGCTACAGTATCCATGGGTTGGTGTTGTTAATCGCTCTCAAGCTGACATTAACAAGAGTGTTGATATGATTGCTGCTCGGCGCAGAGAGCGAGAATACTTTCAAAATAGTCCGGAGTATAGTCACCTTGCTCACAGGATGGGTTCTGAGCACTTAGGAAAGGTGCTTTCTAAGGTATATTAATATTATTTTCTTGGAATCTATGAAAATAGATTGATCAGGCAAAGCAAACTGCAAATGTTTACAGCTAGGCAAGCAAACTAACATTTAATTTGCCAGATGATAATATTGTTTTCGGGTTCCATGATTGATAATCTTCGTTTCAACTTATTAATGTTATTCTTACTTCTGACATTGGTTAAATTTGCAGCATTTGGAAACTGTGATAAAGTCACGAATCCCAGGCCTCCAGTCTCTTATCAACAAGACTATTATTGAACTGGAGGGAGAATTATACCATCTTGGGAAGCCTATTGCTACTGATGCTGGAGTAAGTGTTTAACGTGTTCAATTCCTTTCAAACTTTGCTTTTCATCAAATTTTCCGAGCCCAATTTATTCTGGAAGACCTTTCTATAGAAGTTGTTTTACTACTACCTATTTATTAGACTTTGATCCCTCTTGTAATACTTAGACAATGCATGATGTTCACAGGTCTAGTCACAGATTCTTTTCTTTCTTTCTGCAGGGGAAGCTGTATACAACAATGGAAATCTGTCGAGCTTTTGATCAAAACTTCAAAGAACACCTTGATGGCGTGTATGTTTCTATATACCTGCTAGCTTTATCAATTTGTTAATCTCTTGTCGATTTCCAACACAATGTGCCTCTGCTAATGTCTTCACAGTCGTGCTGGAGGTGAAAAAATATATGGTGTATTTGATAATCAACTCCCTGCTGCATTAAAGAGGTTGCACTTCGATAAACATCTTTCAATTGAAAATATACGGAAGCTAATTACAGAAGCCGATGGATACCAACCACATCTCATAGCTCCTGAGCAAGGGTACCGCCGTCTTATTGAATATTGCTTAGTGTCTATCAGAGGTCCTGCTGAAGCAGCTGTTGATGGGGTACTGAATTAATTCCTACATCAATCATCAACTCTGAACTTTTTGTGGCGTGAGGTTTGATTCATGATTCCATTTCAGGTTCATGCTATTCTAAAAGGTATTGTTCAGAAGGCTCTATCTGAGACACCGGTAAGTTCCTGGTCATGCTAATTTCATGTTTTTTGCCATGCATTGTAATATTTTGTTTTGTATATAGGAACTAAAGCAGTACCCAACTTTGAGAGTGGAAGTAGGAAATGCTGCAATTGAATCCTTGGAAAGAATGAGGGAAGAAAGCAAGAGAGCAACTCTACAGCTAGTTGATATGGAATGTGGTTATCTGACGGTTGAATTCTTCCGGAAGCTGCCTCAAGATGGTGAGAAGGGTGGAAATCCTACACATTCACTCTTTGATCGATATAACGATGCCTATCTTAGACGAGTTGGTAAGTACTAGAGGACTCAGACAGTTTTACTAATGGACTGTAAATTGTTGGTTTTTGCATATTATCACAGAACTAGTCCTATCCATCAAGGTTCGATTTGGTTATTGATCATGTCAATTCATTCATGACATATTCTGCAAATTTGATCGTCAAAAACAGGTAGCAATGTTCTACAATATGTGAATATGACTTGTGCAACTTTGAGAAACTCAATTCCCAAGTCGATTGTTTATTGTCAAGTTCGCGAGGCCAAACGCAGCTTGCTTGACTACTTCTTCACCGAACTGGGCAAGAAAGAGGTAAGTATATAACTGTAAATGTTTTACAGTTTGTGCTTGCCTGATCAATCACCTTTGCAATTGCCACATTTTCAGTCAAAGCAATTGAGTAAGTTGCTGGATGAGGATCCAGCAGTTGTGCAGCGTCGTGCCAACCTCGCAAAGCGTCTCGATCTATACAGGAGCGCACAACACGAGATCGACGCTGTTTCTTGGTCCAAGTAGTCGAGAATGAGACCATATCGTAATTCAGATAAATTTGAGGAAATGTTTATCTTTCTGGATAGGCCGTACACTTCATTGGTTAGGTAAGCATCCTTTTGAATTTTGGTTCTGCTGATGGCACAGTAGAGTTAATGGTACTGTTTTTCAGTGACAGGTATAGTTATTGTCATTGTCATATATTAGAAATATGTTGCATAAAACGGAAGCCACCTGGTTGTTTCCACCGCAATACTCCACCCTGTGTCCAAGCTCCATGGTTTGAAATTCAAGGGTCTCCACCCGGTTTTGAGGCAGTGACGACAGGTAAATATTAATGGAAGTTGACCTTATATAAGAATTATGATTTTGCACCGTTGAGAAGAAAAGAAGACAAGCCCGAATCCACTGGCGAACTATTCAAGATTTACAAAATGGCATACTTATTTTCTTTTGATAAAATTTAATTTTAATTGGGGAAGAGAAATGAAGAACTCTAGGAAGGAAAGGACTGTTCATGGTAGTTTTAGAGTTTATAATCTAAAGAAATACGAAAGAATAAAAGATGAATATCTTAATTAACGACGGAACTAAAATATTGGGTGAGACGGTCACAACTTCTAAAAATTTTAAGTTCTTTATATTATATATATTATTTTTGTATTTATTATTGATGATCTAATGCACTCTTTAAAATTTTAGAATTTTATATTTTCATAGTTTACATTCTCTTACATAAAATTTTGAGTTTGGTTTTGATTTTAGTTAATCGATGTACATGTACGTGATATATTTATTTTTCTTGTTTTTAAATAGGTAAAAAAAATATAAAAATTGTCTGACGTATTAATTTTGGGTTATATGGTCCAAGTTCTTAAGTTTAGAATTTATAAAGCTTTAGAATTAGATTTTAAAATTTTAAACAGTAGGATTTTTTTATTTTTTATAAAATTATTAGATAAATTATATTTATCCATTATTTTAATCAATTAGACTCGTTTATTTTATTTTTTAAAGTGAATTATCAACTCTTTTTTACATATAATTAGAGAGTATGTAGTTATTAAGTAAATTATTTTGAGATAAATGAATTTATTAATTAAACCATGAATGATGTGATAAATAAGATTTATCCAATAGTTTTTATTTTTTTTAAATATGATAAAAGAGGTTACTATTTAAGTATGATAGAAGAATATCTGTAATAAAAATCAATAGCATGTTAATGAAATTTGTTCATATTAATTTAGTTTAACGAGTTTCGAATTAAGTCGTTTTATGTTAAACAAAATTATTATTGTTGAGTGTAAAACTAATAAAAATTTTATAAGATTTAAGATTTATGATTTTAATTTATGTTTTAAGTGTTAAAATTAAGGTTTAAAATTTAATTTTTATGATAAAATTAATTTTACTCACGAAAAAATTTCGATCGTTGATTGACGATACAATCACCCTTCAACTGGTTTCATGAACATAAATATCAACATCATAAATTAACTGATAAAATTAATATTTTGGTTATGATAAAATATCCAAGCTAACCTCATTCTCCCTCTATCCTGCAGAAAGAACAACAATTAAACTAATTTTATAAAAATAAATGCACCTAGATGATGCATCTCTCGCTATAAATAAGAAACTCAAAACCTCTGCACTGCTCATACTGACTTCTATTTCCTTGTTATTGTTGATTGCCAAAAAGAATTTCGTGGGAAAAGCTTTGGATCGCCAGGTGAAAATGGAATCTAGTAAGGGTCTCAAATGGAGAAACAAAACTCTCAAACCGATTCAAACAACGAGTTCATTGGCAAGCAAAAGAGGAGTAGACGAAGAGAATAAGAATAGCCAAATAACAGCTGAAGAAGAGCCATTGAGCCCTTCATCTCGTCTGTTTCACGAGCCAACATTCAACGTGTATGTTATAGCCATCATGGGGTGCAAAACCAGAATTTACCCAGACGTGGTCAAAGCCAACTTGGGACATACTTTGCTCAGACACCCTCGTTTCTCTAGTTTGCAGGTGGGACATCAACAAGTTTTGGTTCAAATTTTTTCCATTTCCATGTTTGGTACACTAATATGGTGAAGATTTCAGGTGATGGATGAGAGAAATAAGGGAGAAATGAAGTGGATTCGAACCGAAGTGGATTTGGAAAAACATGTTATTGTTCCAAAGCTGGAGCCGAACATTGATTCACCCGACAAGTTCCTCGAGGATTACATTTACAACTTGAGCAAAACCGGCATCGACAAATCTCAGCCTCTTTGGGACCTCCATTTGCTTAACTTAAGAACCTCAGAATCTGAAGCAGTTGGTGTTTTCAGGATCCATCACTCCCTTGGAGATGGCACGTCTCTCATGTCTCTCTTACTAGCCTGCACTCGCCAAACGAATGATCCTATTGCATTGCCTACTGTCCCGGTCAAGAAGAAGCACGTGAAGAAGGACGATGATAGATGGTTTTGGAGAATCATGTTCATATTTTGGTCTTTCTTTCAGCTGTTTCGGAATACCGTGGTTGATATTTTCTTGTTTATTGCCACTGCATTGTTCTTGAAAGATACTCAGAATCCTCTAAAGGGTCCGCCCGGAGCCGAGTTCAATCCTCGTCGAATTGTTTACAGGACAGTTAGCTTGAATGATATCAAGTTGGTGAAGAATGCAATGAAAACCGTAAGTCCATGTGTTTCATTAGGTAGAAAATCAATGTTATTGCAGAAAAAATTAATACAATTTCAATCTGCAGACCATAAACGATGTTGCTTTGGGGATTACACAGGCTGGTCTGTCTCGCTATATCAACAGAATATATGGTAAGATTTCTTACAAGCATGTAGTTTATGTCTGAAACGAGAAGGATTGATTCGTTTTACTCTTGTTAATCAGGTGGGAATAACAGAGATGAAAAAGCAATCGAAAACGATAATCTTCTGAAGAAAATTCGGCTCCGATCAACTTTGCTAATCAACCTAAGACCATCCGCAGGAATCCAGGTTTGTGCATGTTGATGTTTACCCTTAATCTCTCTTATATAAACTGAATTAAACATGTTAAATGCATGCATGCTAGGCTTTATCTGATATGATGAAGAAAGATGCAGAAGCAAAGTGGGGCAATTGGATTGGTTATGTTCTTCTCCCCTTCACCATCGGTTTAAGAGATGATCCATTAGATTATGTTCGTGATGCTAAGGCCACAATTGACAGAAAGAAACACTCCTTTGAAGCTATCTTCTCTTTCTCCATTGCAGAGTTAGCACTCAAGCTTTTTGGTGTCAAGGTTAACTTCAATCTGTCTAATTATTGATTAGTCTTAGACGCTTCACTGATTTCTTATCAGTTTGTTTGATTGTTTTCCAATGATGAAAACAGACAGCTGCTGCTTTGTCCCATAGAATTCTGTCTCACACAACGATGTGCTTCTCGAATCTGGTTGGACCAGTGGAGGAAATTGGTTTTTATGGTCTCCCCTTGGCTTTCCTTGCTCCTAGCTCCTATGGTCAACCTCATGTAAGTCTTTCATCTCAGTATAGCTGCGCTGTTGTTGGCTGGAATCGAATTATCATCTGCTGATTCGATTGCTCATAATTGCAGGCATTGATGATCAACTTCCAGAGTTACGTCGATAAGATGATCATTGTTCTATCGGTCGACGACGGAACAATCCCGAACCCTCACCAGTTGTGTGAGGACATCGTGGAGTCACTGAAGCTCATTAAGGATGCAGCAGTGACAAGGGGCCTTGCCTAGAAAAGAGAAACACCATGTCTAATTAGTTTTTCAGGATTATGCTGTGACAAATTAGTAGGTGTTTCATTAATCACATAAACAAACAAGTTCGTATGATGTTAATGATTAGCTACGACAATATTTCTATGTTGTTGATGTTGCTTTATTTACATAGTAGGAAACGTACAGGGATTCTGGGAATCACTTGGAATGTTATCAAAATTAGATTAAACTAATAAAAAGCCTTTATAAACTTTATTTAAATAAGCACTCGTATTTTCTGTAGACATACCAAACCAAAGATGCTTCGCCAAGTCAAAAGGGACGAATCTAAAGTACATCAAGGTTATGAATCAATTAAATTAATGATGCATAATTCTATGTTAAATTTTCAGAATAGCTTTAAATTTTATTTCTGGACAACACCGTACTGATATTACTGGTATTCGAATTTATACACCCATGATTATCTTAAATATATAAATCATATGATTTGTTTATAAATTGATAATAAATTAATCATATTTATTGACCAAAAACTTCTCAGCTATTATTATCTTTTGTAATAATTTAACAAATAATTTTTGTGGAAAAGAAAATTATATTTGTCTTTAAAAATTAAATTTAAATTATTTTATTTTTAAGGTATATATACATTATTAAAGAGTTAATAATATAAAAACATATATTCTTATATAATCAGGGGTAAAAATTAGAATCTATTTAAATGCATTTTATTGCTACTATTTTTATTCATAAGTTTCCTTCGTGTCAAGCAACGAAGCTATCCGCGTGTCAAATTTATAGACTTCCACATTACCCCCCCCCCCCCCCCCCCCCCGCGCCGTTTTAGTTGGGTTGGGCGTACCTTGCTTTATAAATTATTATATATGGGTTTTATCTTTGATGGAAGAAAAATCAATAGAATTCTCATTACATTTAAAATAGAAATTAATTTACATAATACCAATATTTATTAACATCAATGAAATTATTAAAAAACAATACAATAAAACAAAAATGTAGTCATAAACTTTTTTATCAATTTTTTAATTTTAATAAATAATATTTTTAATATTTTCTAATAAAATAATAATAAAAGTATGTCATTTTATATTTGTTAAACTATAAGGTCAAAATTTTGATTCATATCCAGAGACAAAGCTATGTTGATGAGAATAGTTTTTGTCCCTCCTAATTTTTTTGATATAATTATATTTAAGATTATTTTTAATTTAAATAATAATAAAATAAAATTTATCTTTTACAATTTTTAAGATTTATAGGTTTAAGATTTAATAGACCATTATTTTTAATATTCGATCCTAACTTTATTTCTGTTTATATCAATAAAAATAAATATTTTATAACCAATTATTTATCTTTTAATACAAGTACCGTAACCAGGTGATTGATGCTTGAATCAACGTGTTTCACCGTTGATAATTTATGTGTCTTTATTCCTGTTGGCTGAGCCTTGACTATCCTGTCGGGCGAGCAATGAATGTTAGTTGGTTTAGTTGGTTTTCCTCTTTAAACCAACCTCTGCAGTCTGCTGTGCCCCATTCATTTATAACAACCAAACAGTCCCATGGAAAATGTCTCGTACACGGGGTGTGTTTCACCCACTCAGTGGACGCTCATTAATCACTCGAGTGGAATCGGACACAGTTTTTGTACTCAGTTCCTTTCTCATTTGTTTTAGTTGGAGTATAATTTTACCAGAATTTAAGTAGGATAAGAAAATATTTAAACCCCGAAGTTTCACTTGCGGTGAAGATAACATAAATCTGTGCAGTATATGTTTCTGGAAAATAAAATCATAGTGCTGATTTTTGTATATGGATCATACAGGCTGATGGGTCCTGGAGAAGGTTATCTATATTTGAAGCAGCAGCTGGCTGGGATGACCCTCGTTCGGGGACCAGTGTCTCGGTCATGATCACCGGAAAGACCTGCCATGTAGGGAAGAGTAGAAAATTTTATCTCTTTATCGTGTTTTTTATATAAAAATTGAATTTAAATATAATCCTATTTTTATATCTTAAAATCTAAACTTTACGCCTTAAAAATATAACTTACATATAATTCTTTAAACCTAATCATAATCTCTAACTTTGAACACTAAATCTTAAACCCTAAATTCACTAAATCTTAAAGCTTATTCCGGTTACCTCAATAAAGAGAAGGGAATAAAATTAAGGCATAAAGATAATTTTAACTCCTTTTTATGATTTTTATTATTTTAGTCTTTATTCTTTTTAGGATAAATTTAGCTCTTATATTTTTTTGATAAATATCTCATTTTTTAACTAGCATAATGATTAGATAGTTAAAAAAATTAACGATAATGATATATCATATATATGTAGAATGATATTTAAGATTTGAGAATGCTTAATAACTTTTTATTTTAGATTTAATTAATTTTTAATATTTTATTTGAATTTTAATTATTTTATAATATATATTAAAATAAAATTATATTTTATATATATATTTGTCATTATCGTAAAAAATTTAACGATAATGATATGTTATATATATGTCGAATGAGGCTAGATGCCATGTTATTTAAAATATTATCATATATATATATCATATGTCAATATCGTTAAATTTTTAACGGTATAATCATTATGTTAGTTAAAAAATAAATTATTTGTCATAAAAACATAAGTTAAGAGTTAAATTTATCCAAAAAAGAATAAGGACCAAAATGATAAAAATTATAAACGTTAAGGTTTAAAATTATATTTATGTCTAAAATTAAATTCGAATAGAAAAAATTAAATTATAAAATCTAAATTATAAAATAAGAAATTAATTAATAATTTAAATATTTTAATAATTAATAAGTTATTTTAAAGTTTAAATCTAATTTCATCGCTTTATTTGATATTTATATCACATAAATATATTAGATATAAGAAAAATACGTATCATGTGAATGTCCTCTTGCCACTGCCAGTCCTTTTATATTGACCTGGAGCACTTATTAACGATTGTCGACTTGTCTTGTCAACAAGGTACAGTTTCTTTTCTTTAATTAGTATTTGATAGATTAAATATTAATTATATAAACACAATTAAATTACTTTTTTCTCAATCTGTTCTCTAATGATGTTGGATAAACATTAATGAAAGTAACTAATTGTCTAATTAAGGGAGATAAATATAAGACATATAAAAAAAATAGACGATTTTTATGAATATAAGAACCCACGAAAAAAAATATCAACACTAATAATAAAAAAACACAAGCCACACCTAAGACAAATGTAAACTCTAAAAATATCCTTACTATGATACTAATTTCACTTAAAGGGTTTACAATCATGTTAAAACTTAAACACGGTTGGATAATTCTACGGTAAATATTATATACCGCAATATATCATTATTTATATGAACTATAATATAGTAATAAATGTTTTAATTAGTTTTAAAATTTTAAAGACGAAAAATGTTATTATCCCTTTTAGAATATATTTTTTTTAAAATTATATTATTTTCAGTGTTTAAAATTTTAAAACTAATTAAAATAATTTTTATAAGTTTTAAAGGAGATAATAACATATTTGGTCTTTAGAATTTTAAAACTAATTAAAATAATTAAAGGTATATTACGATACACATTAATTATGATATATGACATTTATTATAGAATTATCCAACCCGATTAACCTGACCACCAAGTCATAAGTTTCATTGTTAATGAATAAAAATTATTTGTTCTTTTATTGTGTTTCTTTCTATGTCCCACCTAGGAACATAATCAAGATTTGAGGTTGGGAGTAAAATATAAATATTTAAAAGTTGAGTAAATTTATAATAAATTAAAATTAAATATGATGACAAAAGTGAAAAAAAATTCTTCGAGGGTAAGGGGTAATTGTCCCTCCTCAACCAATTAGGCTACATCTCTAGCCTCACCTTAAAAAATACTTAAAAGTTAAATTTAAACCTTAATACGATTCTTAACTTTTATATCCTGAACTTTAAACCATACATCTTAAAAATATATCATATCTCTAATTTCTTAAACCTTAATCACAATCCCTAACATTAAACCTTAAATTTATTATTTTAAAACGAAAGACATTAAAAAAGCATAATAAAGAATAATAATAATATGGATAATGTAAAATTAAATAAAAGAGTATGAAAACAAAATAGTAAATGTATCCAACAAACTCCAGGGAACAGAATTGAAAACTTAAATGCGATGATAAATATCGACACCCCAGATCGAGCTACCCTCACCGATGTGCGTCTCTTTCGTTTTATAATTTCTTTCCTTTGTCTAATGTCGTCAAATATACTTTCCTCAGGAAGTAGGCTTTGAGAGGCAAAATGGAATCTGAGAACAGTTTCAGATTGAGAAAGCAAGCGCTCAAACCGATCGAAACTAGAAAAAAAGAAGAAACCAGTAAGAAAAATGGGCAAACAACATGTGAAGAAGAGCCACTGAGCCCGTCATCTCGACTCTATCACGAACACAACTTCAACGTATATGTTATAGCCATCATGGGGTGCAAAACCAGAATATTTCCAGACGTTGTGAAAGCCAACTTGGGACATACTTTGCTTAGACACCCTCGTTTCTCTAGCATGCAGGTACACTACACATAACACGCTCAAACTTATATTTTAACTCCTTTGGGTGCTTAAAGCAGCTTTAGTTCCTTTTTGGGATGGATCGAGAGGTACTCGGACAATCGCATCCTTGAAAATTTAGAATACTCGTATAGTTTATATATTTTCTTTCGATAAAGCTAGGGTTTCATTCCTTTACCAGTTTAACAGATAGTATGCTTATTTATTGTTTTGTTGTTATCCAGCTAGATTTTTCCTCTTTTAGATGTCTACTTGATTTTGGCAAGGTGGATAAATTAAGATTCTGAACCAGGATACATATAGGAGCAGAAGCATACGTGTATATGTATATATATATAGTGAACTGACTGACGTGTATATGTATATATTAATGCCAGGTGGAGGATGAAAAAAATGGAGAGATGAGATGGGTTCCAACCCAAGTGGATCTGGAAAGACATGTTATTGTTCCCGAGTTAGACCAAAACATGGATTCACCTGACAAGTTCGTTGAAGATTACGTGTACAACCTGAGCAAAACCACCATTGACAAATCCCAACCTCTCTGGGATCTTCACCTGCTCAACTTGAGGACTTCACAATCTGAGTCGGTCGGTATTTTCAGGATCCATCACTCCCTTGGCGACGGGACTTCTCTGTTGTCGCTTCTACTCGCATGCACTCGCAAAATGAATGATTCCAAGGAGTTGCCTACCATTCCAATCAGGAAGAAGCAAGAGAAGAAGAATGACCGTATAGGATTCCAGAGATTTGTGTTGAGGTTTTGGTTTATTTTACAAGTGTTTTGGAATACTGTGGTTGATGTCATCATGTTTCTGGCTACGGCGTTGTTCTTGACAGATACCCCGAATCCTCTCAAGGGTCTGCCGGGGAGTGAGTCCACACCACGGCGGATTGTTCACAGGACGGTCGACTTGGATGACATCAAATTTGTGAAGAATGCAATGGGAACTGTGAGTCCTGGCACTGCATATCCATAAGTTGCTCTGCTCCTATCGTTTGTTTTAGAAATTCTTGACTAAAATCTTTTGAGCTTAATTGCAGACCATAAACGACGTTGCTTTCGGGATGACGCAGGCTGGTTTGTTCCGCTATATCAATAGAATATATGGTGAAATTTCTATTTCTTTTTTATTCTTTTACCATTAATGGCTGAAAGTGAAACAAAGCAAGTAATTAAGACTATGATTCACTTTTTAATTACTTGCTAGGAGGGCAAAACGAAGATGGGGGAGCAACAGAAACGAATAGCATTCCGAAGAGCATTCGTCTCCGATCAACTCTGCTCGTCAACATAAGGCCAGCTCCAGGCATCCAGGTTAATAATATATACTTCTCTAAATGCCAGGATTATTATGGTTTACAGGATCTTAATAGAACATATGGTTTAATTCATGCCAGGCTTTAGCTGATATGATGGAGGAGAATGCTGAAGTAAAGTGGGGGAACTGGATTGGTTATGTTCTCCTTCCTTTTACCATTGCTTTAAGGAAGAATCCATTAGATTATGTACGTAACGCTAAGGCCATAATCGACAGAAAGAAACGCTCCCTCGAAGCGATAGCCACTTTCTATATAGCTGACATAGCACTCAAGCTTTTCGGCATCAAGGTTTGATATGTGCATATCCCAGTTGGGTTAGTTTCTCCAGAAATCAGAGCCCTAAACCAGTATATGTTCTTTCTTTTTATCTTGTAAAAATCAGGCTGCAGGTGCTCTGTCCCACAAAGTTGTATCTCGAACAACAATGTGCTTCTCGAATATGGTCGGACCTTTGGAGGAAATCGGTTTCTACGGTCACCCCATGGCTTTCCTAGCTACAAGTTCCTATGGCCAACCTTATGTAAGTGTACTCTCTTTCTCTTAGACATGTCTGATAGGATTGTACAGTATCCGACTGTGTGTACTGTATCCTGATGACCGGAAATTGTAGGCACTGATGATAAACTTCCAGAGTAACATCGACAAGATGACCATTGTTCTGTCGGTGGATGAAGGAACCATACCGGACCCTGGCCAGCTGTGCGATGATATCGTGGAATCACTCCGGCTAATTAAGGAGTCCGCTCTGAGCCTCTGACTAGGGGGCTTGCCTAAGAAAGAGAAAGGGCTTCACTAGGGTTAAATATATTTTGATAAATAATGAAAGGATGATGACTCTCGGCTCGTCATGTTTCGAGCTTATTTGTTTTTATATGCTGTTGCGTGTTAATGAAATTAGTACTATTAGGGTTTGGTTTGTACTTATAGGGACTAGCTAAGGTTTATTTTTAGTGTTGTTTTTAAAAGAGATTCTTTGCTTATATTTAAATTCATTATCTTAATAGCTTATTAATTATATGTCACTTTTCATTGGCGGTCATGGAAAAAACTTATATAAATTATATGTTTCTATTTAGTTTTTTTGTTTTAATATTAAAAAATTAAATTTAATATTTAATATTAAAATTTAAAATATTTAGAATTTATGGTACATTTTAAAAAAATCTAAAAAAACAATTTGAATTCAATAAATTGCCAAAAACAAAATATGTTTTTGAACACATTTTGTGCTTCTAAGAACATCAAGATAATTTCTTTAGTGATGCTACAAAATACCCCCTAAGTAACTTAGAAATTATATTATGATCCGACCTACCACGTCAGTCGTGGTCCATCCAATAATAATCACTCATTTCATCACTAATTTTTAATTCATTTTTTTTAACCAATGAGTGCTTTGAATTTGGGAGTAATATCAAATAAAAACCTTGTATTTTAACGATAACGTTTAAAATTATTAATAATATAAATAATAATAAGATTTAAAATTACGCTAATAACAATAATAGTTGATAGTGATTCTACTTTTAAAAGATAACGATCATAACAATAATAATAATGTATTATTTCTGTTATTATCATACTATTAAAATTAAAAAATTTAAAATAATCCGATTCGGATATAAAATTTGAATAAAATATTCGACCCTAAAGAGTTGGTCGGATTCGGATCCGGATCCCATGCCTTTCCCTCCCTCCCTTATATGTATTCCTTCTAATTTCGCTCTCTATTTTTTACCCCCTCTAATTTAGTTCTATCACCTCTCCCCGTAAGGTTCCGAATATCTAAATGAAGAAAGAAGATATATCCGATAAAGGTCGGACCTTACCGGCCGATCCAAACCTTCCAAAATGGGTCTGTCAGAATTGCCACCACTCCCTCTGCATCGTCGGCGTCGATTCCTACGTCGATAAGTTTTCTAACGACTCCTCTCGCTCCGGTTTGGTTTCTCCAATCTCTACTCCTTTAAATTTTGTAATTTTCTTTTTGCCTGAATTGTTGAATTTAACTCTTTTTTTATGATTAATTAGTCGTGAAATATGATTATGGCTATATTTTCTCATCAAGTTTAAGAGTAGAGTAGCAAATTTTATAAATTTGGGATTTTTCTATTGTCTGCATGTATTTTGTGCTGGAGTTGAAAACAGAACTTTGCGGATTCTTTAATTACTTAACCGAATTTTGTCTTCTAAACTAAATAGTCTGTAATTGGCTAATTGCAATATTTAAAGCTGATATTTGGATAAAATTGGTATGCATAAACAATGCAGCGATGCAGGGGTCCTTAGTTCATGGAACTAGCAGCGTGCTGGGTCAAACTAGAATGGATAACTCTTTTGTTGTGCTTTCGAAGCAAAAGCCCACAGCACAAGGAGTCCCGTCCCGTCCTCCACGTGGTGTCCCTGGTCAGCTTGATTCGGGTCAACCTGGGAAAGCGATGGAAGAATCATTTGTGGTGGTATATAAATCGGAGTCTGCTTCTGATGGAGGTGGGACTCAATTACCATTGTCAGAAGGTGGGCCAAACAATCCTTTGCAGTTTAACAACTCTGGATTTCACTCAACTATTACTGTTCTAAAACATGCATTTGAGATTGCCACAACTCAGACTCAGGTATCATTCTTGTTGGGATTCTTGTTTGCTGTTTCATTATTGTAGAGACTACCTAATTTTGATTCAACTTCTTCGGCACTGCTAGGTCGAACAACCATTGTGCCTTGAATGCATGAAGGTGTTGTCTGATAAACTTGACAAGGAGGTTGAAGATGTGAGTAGGGACATTGAAGCATATGAAGCCTGTCTTCAGCGCTTGGAAGAGGAGCCACAAGATGTTCTCAGTGAGGCTGATTTTCATAAGGAGAAAATAAAGGTAATAGTTTGGCACTTTCTATCAGCAAACCATATGATGAACGAAGAAAATTTGGTTCTTATAGTAATGCTTAATCTATCATGTGATCCATTAAAGGATCTTAATGTTTTATCAACGTCTGGACACTATAGATTTATTTCCAGTTTTTTTTTGTTGGTTGGATGAAAGAAGTTGACTCCCAAATGTGAAATAAGTTTTAGTTTCAAAGCTAGAAATTTGTTAACTGTCAAATGCTAGACTAAATATATACAAGAAATGTGGAAATGCATGGTTGGATAACCTTTTCCTGTATTGAAACTTTTCAATAAGTTAACCTACAATTGAGTACTGAACGAATATGGATTTTAAACCAGGATACTAGTAAGTAATGAATACTTTTAGTTATTATCAGAATTAACTGCATTATTGAATGATTGCTCAAGTTAAATGCATATTTGATTGTCTGTTCTGTTAGATTGAGGAGGAAGAAAGAAAACTTGAAGCAACAATTGAAGAAATAGAAAAACAGAATGCAGAAGTAAACACCAAGCTAAAAGAATTAGAGCAAAAATCAAACCGTTTCAAAGAATTGGAGGAACGGTAGGTTTCTTCTGTACTATCTATTCTCCTATAAAACTGTTGCGAACAATGCTTTCTTTTTCCAATTTTTCCTCTGTCCTCACCTCCATACAAACACCCCCGGGCCTCTGCACCTCCATATCTCTCTTAAACCCCAATGTGGAACACACTTTGATTTGTATATGACTTGGATTTTTAAAGTACCAGTTCCTTATGCTCATTTCATTAATGCGTTACAGGTATTGGCAGGAGTTCAACAACTTTCAGTTTCAACTAATTGCACATCAGGTGTGTTGCAGATGTGTTTTCTTAACTGCTTTTTTCTTTGATCTACTATTAATATGTGAAGTTGATCTAAAGTGGTTCCGGAGTTTATAAACTTTGACGGTAATTGATGTTGTTTTTGAACAGTATGCTATTGGATCTAAATTTTCTTTGCACTAGTGTTATTTAAATAGCTGTAAGCAGTAAATCTACTCACAATTGTTTCCTTAAAATTAGCAAAAGAAAACTCCACTGCCTCCTACATGAACAAATATTTTTACTTTGACAGGAAGAGAGAGATGCAATTTCAGCAAAGACTGAGGTTTCACAGGCACATCTAGAGCTGTTAAAGCGAACTAATGTGCTTAATGATGCTTTCCCCATTTGGCATGATGGAGAATTTGGAACTATAAACAATTTTCGTCTTGGACGACTGCCAAAAATTCCAGTAAGAAATCAGCATCCTTTTCTATTTGCAAAATATTGTGAATAGTGGCTAATATGTGGTGCTTTTTCGTTTAGGTTGAGTGGGATGAAATAAATGCTGCCTGGAGCCAAGCTTGCCTCCTCCTTCACACAATGTGTCAGTATTTCCGACCAAAATTTCAGTATCCTTCCCTTCAGTGTGCTGGTTTATGGAGTAGTTCTATGAAAAGTCACAAATTACCTTGTCTTTGTGTGTAATTAATAATTATCGAAGTTTTATTGACCACCAATTTTTGAAGTTGAGTATAGTAAACCTTTTATCTTAAACTATCATCATATATAATCGTTGCGCTTGGGGTCAAAAGATAGCTAAATTGTGAAGCAGCTCAACTATGGCAGAAGTTTGTTATCCTTAATTACGGACCTTCAGCAATAGGATAAAGATAATTCCCATGGGAAGCTACCCTCGGATAATGGACAGCAGCAACAATACATATGAGTTGTAAGTATTAACTTTTGAATTTCTGAATTATTGATTTGGAATATGAAGCTACAAGCATGTGAACCTGAAGATAGTTGTATACTCGAGAGTACATAATGCATTAACATGGAAAATGCTTGAATTATGTGTTCAATCTTATGTGCTTCGTGCTTGTTGTACGTTTGAGGTACATGAGCGTGTCTTTTAGGTTTGGTCCCGTGAACTTGTTCTGGAGCACACGATATGACAAAGCGATGACACTATTCTTGACATGCCTTAAGGACTTTGCTGAGTTTGCAAATTCCAAGGATCAGGAAAACAACATTCCACCTGAGAAACGCTTCAACTTACCCTATAAGTAAGATTCCTTTTTCTATCGGAGTTTCAATTCAATTTTGGTGGGTTTTAACTTATGGAGTAGATTTGAAATGTGTATATCATGTGAACAAATTTCCCTTCATGCTTCATCCTCATTAGACATGCATCTGACAGGATCGAGAATGACAAAGTGGAAAACTACTCCATCACACAAAGCTTCAATAAGCAAGAGAATTGGACCAAAGCTCTGAAGTATACCCTCTGCAATCTGAAATGGGCGCTCTACTGGTTTATTGGTAGCACCAATTTCCAGCCTCTTTCCGCCATGGTTTCTTCAGCAACTGATGTTCCTACTGCAGGCTCTTTATATGCAAAGCATGGTCCTGATCCCAAAGGCGGCGCAGCTCGAAAACCGTCAAAAGCATAATATAGACACTAGACAGCACATATTACATACTATTATTTCAATATTGATAGGTAAACTGCTCAGTTCCATCATCCATGTAGTTGCAACATTATCTACGTTGTATGATGAAAACACGTTTTGCAATCAATGCTTCCTTACATGCAAGCAAAGATGTCACCTTATATCCCTCAGATATTTAGGTAGGTTCGAAATCAACGCCACCTCTTCAATCTCTCTGGTTTCTAGCCATTTTTAAGTGCATGGATTACCTTAATATTATCTTATAATCGCTTTTGTATTTTTCAAATGATTTTTAATTATTAGACTATTTATTCATTAAGAATATGAAGATGCAACTATTTCTTTTCTTATTCGATCCCCATCATCAACTGTCCTGAGTGACAGGAATGTATCACGTCTGAAAAGAAACAATGAGCATTAATCTCACGCCGAAAAAGAATATGAGGTTTAGGGGATATATTTTGAAAGAATATTTCTCACTATTGAATTTATTATAAGATAAAAGTAAATAATTTTTTTTAATTAATCGAATAGTTATGAATACCTATATTTTTATAAATAATTTTAATATTTTAAAAAATAGTTATATTTCTATTTAAAATAAATAAAAAATATTTTTGAACCTCCATTCGAAAAATCCACGTCAGCAAAGTAAAACCCTTAAACCCTAAATCTCATTTTCTTCCTTTTATCACCTGGTTTTAAGCGATATCTCCCCATTCAGTTTCGACCTAAGTCGAGGGCAGCTCTCAGTTCTCTCCTAAAAACAGAGGATATTCCCGTGCCCTCGAAAAGACTCACTAACTAGCCAAGACTGACTAACTAGCCAAGACTGGGAATTAGCTACGGTTAGAGAGGGAAATATGGGTTCATCAAAGAGGAAAAGAAAGAGTGGGTTAGATAATTTCCCAAAGTCCAGCGAGGGTGGAGCTCGGGGGCACTCAGGCGATTTGGATAAGCTCAAAGAATCCAATGGAAAGAGAAATAAGAGTAATTCCGATTCAAGAAATAAGAAGCGAAGGACAAATAATTTGGGAACAAAATCAAAGCTTTGTGGAGAAGGAGACGACAGTGCTATCAGTATTAGTGATGCTGCAGGTGATGATGGAACTTTTAGGAAGAATGTCAATTCCAAACTGGGATTGGTCAAGGATGTTAGCCCAACAGAGAATCCAATAAGTTCACCACCGGAGGAAATGGAGTCTTATTTGAGTGAAACAAGGCGTGTTTTATCAATCTTATGAGATATGCTTCTTAGTTTTTATGCTTATAGTTATTATAAATGTCTGATATTTTTATTGCTACGCCTTGCAGATTTGATCAACTTCCACTCTCACCCTTGACACTGAAGGGAATCAAGGATGTTGGATATGAGAAGATGACCTTGGTACAGGAGGCAACTCTTCCAGCAATACTAGAAGGTTTGTTTCCTTTTCGGCATTATTTTTTGTTTAAAACCAGAATTCCAGTAATGGGACCTTTGTACCATCTACTTTCTTCTTTGTTTATTATTGATCACATCAATTTTTAATGGTTAGGATGCCAAACATGCTGAAAGAGTAGCTGCAATTTTGTTGCATTTGTTCAAATATGTTTTAAAGAATTAGCTCTGGCATATGATTAACCCCCAGCTTCTGGTTTTATTATTTGTACATTGATTTTTTGCTGTTTTGAGTCAACATCTTCCTTTCCTTTTTAGTATCCCAACAGCTATCACAGTTCTTTCCCTTTGATTGTTCAGGCAAGGATGTACTGGCCAAGGCCAGAACAGGCACAGGAAAGACTCTAGCATTTCTGGTAAGACGCTACATGTTTGAGCCACTTTGTTCAGAAAGGGTTAATATCTGCTGCATGACCCATAAGTTCTAACTTCTAAATAATCAATTGCTTTTTTTTGTGGGGTGGGGTGAAGAGAAATAACTATCTACCCATGAAACAAGATTGTTGTTTTCTATGTTTTTGTTATCTCCTGCTTAACTTTATTGTTTCTTTTAGGATGAGATTGAGTACAGGCGTCATCAATGTTTAGTTAGTCTGAAGTCATTGTAGTATCTATTGGATGCATGAATTTCATGAACTAGTCAATGTTACTATACATTGGTGATCCTAATTATTAGATGTACCGGAGTTGTTCACGTTGCTTACTATTTTGTTTTTGTTTTTTATCAGCTTCCATCGATTGAGATTGTTTCAAAATTGCCTCCTACTAGTCCTGATTTTAAGCGACCACCAGCAATTAATGTTCTTGTAATATGTCCAACTAGAGAGCTTGCTAATCAAGCAGGTTCAGAAGCTAACAAATTACTGAAATATCACGTGTCTATTGGTGTCCAAGTAGTTATTGGAGGTATGAACGCTGATAAAGAGAAAAAAAACCTGCGAGCAAAACCTTGCCAGGTAAGTTTGTTGTAAGTAATTCTTGCTTCTTATTCATTAAGGTAATGGTTGGACAAATGTGCTGATCCTTATTGATGTGATTATATTGAGAATACTATTCTATCACCATTGTAACTCAGATTCTTGTTGCTACACCTGGGAGGCTCAAAGATCATATTGAGAATACTGAAGGATTTGCTGAGAGGCTGAGGGGTTTGAAGGTACTTGTATTTGATGAAGCAGACCGTTTATTAGCCATGGGTTTTCGTAAAGAGATTGAAAAGATCATTGCTGCTGTTTCAAAGCAACGGCAGACACTTTTCTTTTCAGCAACAGTTCCTGAAGAGGTTTCTTTCTGTATCCCTAGTGTATATTGGATATTGATGTTCCATAGATTTGAGGAAAATTCTAAAGTTGCTAATTGCTGTGAAGGTCCATCAAATCTGCCATATTGCATTGAGAAAAGATCATGAATTTATCAATACAGTTCAACTAGGCTCAGAGGAGACAAATTCACAGGTGGATTTTTGGGCTATTTTTGGTTCAACTTGGAATTTTTTTGTTGTCTTAATTGCTTGAATTTTGGATATTTCAGGTTCGACAAATGCATATGATTGCTCCTCTGGACAAGCATTTTTCACTTCTGTATGTTCTTCTGCAAAAACATATTGCAGAGGATGTTGACTACAAGGTGCAATTTTTAATTGGACAGTTGCAGTTATTAAGTTTTTTTCATCTCCAAAGACTTTACTACTATAAAAAACTCAATTCTTAAATGTTTAATGTCTAGACTTAAAAATCAAATGAAACTTTTGTGGTCACCATTTTGATGATCCTTTTCAAATTATGTAATCGAGCAATGTATTCTGCAGGCTATTGTCTTCTGCACTACTGCTAAGGTTACAAAGTTGGTGGCTGAATTTCTTTGTAAGCTGAAACTGAATGTGAGAGAGATTCATTCAAGAAAATCCCAGAGTTATAGAACAAAGGTATCAGATGAATTCCGAAAGTCGAAAGGCCTTATCCTTGTGACATCTGATGTTTCTGCTCGTGGGGTCGATTATCCTGATGTTACACTTGTCATACAGGTAAGAACACATACTTTTTCTAGTTCAAATTAAATCCCCTTTTCTTGGTTGTATTTGCCGGGAAATGTGCTGAAATATTTTGAACCTGTAATGAAATGAGGTATTTGGATTGGGGGTTGGAATCATAGTCTGTGTCAAGTGCTTTGTTTCTTTTATATATAAACTCAATTTTATTTTTTACAAACATTTTGTTATTACAACCTAAAACAACATTTTTATTATTACAGTTGGGTGTGCCGGCTGATAGAGAACAATATATACATCGTCTAGGTAGAACTGGGCGTAAGGGTAAAGAAGGGCAAGGAATCCTATTGCTAGCACCATGGGAGGATTTTTTTCTACCTAGCATCAAGGATTTGCCGATGACAGAGGCTTCTTTGCCTTTGGTGGATCCAAACACTAATAGTAAGGTACGCTTTTTATTAGAACTTACCTTCAAGATTTTCAGCATGTGTATATCTATGTGTTTTCAACTGGTAAATGAAATCTTTGATGGTGCTAAAATATGGTTCAACAGGTGGAGGGGGCTCTTTCTTCCTTACAGAAGGCGACCAAAGAGTCTGCTTATCTGGCATGGCTTGGTTATTACAATTCTATTAAGAAGGTAAGCAAGAATAAATGCAGGCTTGTGGAGCTCGCCAAGGATTTCAGCAGTAGCATCGGTCTTTACACCGTTCCTGCAATCCCCAGACGCGTCTTAAATAAGATGGGTCTTGCTAATGTCCCTGGTCTGCGTGCAATCTAAAGTAGACCTGGACCGGAAGAAGCTCAACCATTGACTCAACCTCAATTCGCACATCAACCCTACCGTCGTTACTTATAGGCAAGATATTATGGGAATTTCTTTTTGCATGTTTCTTTGTACGTACTTCTATTTCACAGGTGGAACATATCTGGTTTGATTTTCTTTTCTGATTAAAATGTCTTCATTATTTTTTTCATTCTATACTTGCCACTCATTCTCTTGACCATGGAAATGTTATAACGATCAGAGATGAAATACCTGGAGTCCTGGAGACTGGTATGAAGAGTCTGATCCACAAAGCCTCTCAGCTCTGCTCTCACCAGCAACAACACCCGATTCGACACAATCTAAATTTCTTTAGATTGCAGAAATGATAAATACGATCCAGACTACGTAAAATTAAAAAACTAAAATGAAATCGATGAGTTTATCTATTACCATAACTATCAAGAACAACATTGAATCTACACCCAATTGAAATGCTATGATAAAAATTCTCATCATCGGTTCAACATGTGGATCAAATTTGATTTCGGATGATTCTAGATCTTCTTGTAGTGGTAATGGTATGTAATAACAGAAGTTAACCATATCAACAATCAAGATACTTGAAGAAGGTTTCGATTAGCAAGAACATTTGTTAGTGCTGCGACGATAGCATCAGTTTATGGAACTGGCAGAGTGAGCAGATTTGGTTCAGTATTTCCTGTTAAACAGACTGAAGGCCCCTTCCATGCCTTCTAAAGCAATAAAAACAGATTAACATCCCAAATAATGTTTCCTAAACC
This sequence comes from Abelmoschus esculentus, assembly GCA_035048815.1. Lineage (NCBI taxonomy): Eukaryota > Viridiplantae > Streptophyta > Magnoliopsida > Malvales > Malvaceae > Abelmoschus > Abelmoschus esculentus. Next base: position 8,297,778 of record JAUCBN010000007.1, on the reverse strand, counting down.
ATTGCATACATGAACGAAAGTATATATATACTAGGTGTTTGCACATATGCTTTAATCATCCATGAGCTCAAAACAGCCATTTCACTGTTACAAATATAATGTAGTACGGGAGAAGGATAAACAAGAACAAATCATTAGAATATTTCTGTTTAGATCACTGGTAGTCTTGAAATTTATGAACAAAGGGATAAATTGCTCCAAGCTTACAAGAAACAACATTCGACATTGAACCAAGGATAAGCAACTCTTTAGACGTCAAAAAGGAGGGGAGTCTTCATTTTATAGCAAATTTCGTAACTTTTTACCACCGCTCTCTTGGCCGACCATCAGGAAATACAGGAACACGATTGTCCTCTTTCTTAGACGAGAAAGCATTTTGTTTAGGTTTGCTCAATCCAACATTAACAGGCTCATCATCTTCATCAAAATCTGGCGGTGCATCATCATCATCATCATCACTCCAATCATCCTCAAAGTCATCGCCATCTTTGTCACCCTCAGCATTATCAAACCCACCATCACTCAAATAATTATCCATATCAGACCATCCTTCTCCTTCCTCATCACTTGCCTCCTCCGGCATATCACTTTCATCATTCCCATCATCATCTTTCTTCAAACTGCCCCTTTTTGGGAACCTGGGAATGGCAACAAGAGAGCGGAACTTTTCTTTAATAAGCAACAGTGGGTCCTTATCTATCAATTGAGAGTCACGATAAGCTTCCCTAAGGAAGACAGAATCCCTATCCCCTTTCAAAGACACATAGAACATATCAGGGTGTCTTATTACCATCCCTCGAAGCTGCTGAGAGAATCTGAACTCCTCTCGAAAATGAGTGAGGTGATCCACAAGAGTTCTCTTCTCAACAGTTAGGCTCAAAATCTCATGTACAACAGCACAAGCATGCTTTTCCTTCTCTGGTGTTCCCGATCTCAATCCTGAAAAATCTGAATAAGGGCTTATGTAAGGCATGTCTCGAAACTTACATAGCCTTCTCATTTCACCCTTAGAAAGATTAAGACCCTTGGGAAGCTTAATTCTATTGAACTTAAGTGGTCTGTCTATAATTAAATTCTTCTCTTCCAACTCTCTAGCTCGATTTTCCTCTTCAGCAAGTTCAGCAGCTGATACTGCAAGCTCGGGATCCCAATGAGTTAATTCCAAAGCAGGGCCTCGTTCAGTTTGAACTACACGGAAATACTGAGGGTACCGCTGACAAATCGTGTCACGAAACTCTAAAGGAAGCCCAAGATCAGTCCTCAAATGAGCAATCTTCTCCAACAGAATCCGCTTCTCCATTGACATCATCAGTAACTTCCTCAACTTAACAACCAGCAAACCTTCCATTTCATTCCTGACTCTCAACTCATCCAAATATAGCTTTTCAGCTTCAGGCGTCAGTCTAAATCTCAATGCATAAGCCCCCTCTTCCATGATTTCAAACACTCCAGGAAACTTCCTAAGTAAAGCAATAAACCTACGCCTTTTCTCAAGACCTAAATCTCTTCTATACCTCCCCAATGACCTAAGTGACATGATTCTATCAGGTTGACTCACTAGAATCCTCCTTATCTTCAACACCAATTTAAGCTTCTTGTCCCTTTGAATCACGTTATCAAAAGGAATCTCTTTTCTTCTCTTAACTGCAGCTCTCACCGGCTCGTAAGGGACATGTGTTTTTCTCAGATTACCCAAGGAAGTAAAACCCTTGTCTTGAAAAACCAAGCTTTTCCCCCAAAATGGCGTCTTTTCAGAAACTTCGTTTGAGGGATTGAAATGGGATTTGGTAGAAAGTTTTGGTTTTCCATGAAATGAGGATTTGTAAGAGAGAAACAGGGGGAAAGAGGTTGATATTGAAGCTTTGTTTGAAGCAAGCAGAAGCAGGGGTTCCATTTTCAATTGTTTAACTATTGATAAAATTTAGTATAAGGGGAGGAAAAGTAAAGATTCGAGCGAAGAATTACCTGTTTGGAATTGAAGGTGAAGCTCGTTCTGGATAGAAATTTCGGATTAGGGTTTATGAGCAAAACCCAACTTTAACGGATGTTTCTTGTGCGATTTTGGTTATCCATAAAAGAACTTCACCCTTTTAAGTTCATCTCTTTAGGTTTAATATAAATGTATTCATCATATTTACTGAAATGCCATTATAAATATAAACACTTTTTAGATATATAAATATATACATATATTTATAATATGTGTTCTTTCGAATCTATTGTTTTTGTGATTACCGGGTAAAAATCAACTGTTTCTTTTTTATGATTGCTTTCGTGCATCCTTTAAAATTTTTATAAAAAAAAATTAATTTTTAACTTTAACACTTATTTTTTATATCTTAAACCCTAAACCTTATGCCTTAAAAAAATACATCTTACCCTTAATTTTTTAAACTCTAATTACAACTTTAAACCCTAAACCTTTTAATTTAAAACGGAGGTATAGAAAGAGACATAAAAAAATCTTTTAAGATTTAAAAGTTACTAAATTGAATATTTGGTTCAAAGAGTTACCAGAAGACTTGGGAGTAATTTAAAATTTTCTGTGACAGTTAGAATGCTATTCAATTAACAAAGAATCAATTCTATCATTCAAGAGCTAAACATACAGACTCGAGTAGTATTAGTAAGATATCACTTTGCGTGGATAATTGTTAGGAATAGGACTTAATTTAATTAGTATTTAAATTATTAAGGACCTAATAGTGAATTAAACGAAAAGAAAGTTGGAGACTCATGAATTTAGCTTTCACTTCTGTAACGCATATCTGAGTTTTGAATATTCTTTGGCAGAGATAGTAATGGAATTCAATGAAGATGGCTTATTCTAGTAATGTGATACAGGTAATGCTCGTAAAGATAGCTGCTGCTGCTTACAAAGTTGAAAATAGGGTGTAAATAAGATAAAACAAATAATAAAATATTTGAATTTTATTTGATCAAAAGTTTAATCAATATATGTTTTGATTTGATTCAATCCGAATTTAAATTCGACTTAAGTTCTTAACGAACTAAATCAAATTTAGTAATACTGGGCTCGAGCTCAAACTCAAACTCGATTTAAGTTTATTGAACAGAATTCATGGACTTCTTATCCTCACCATCTTTGATTTCCCCTTGAAGATATCAATGAGTCTTCTTTCATTTGTGGGTGCTATAAACCGATCTAAACGACGAAAACAGTGTTTGGTCATTTTCATGGCAGTTAAACAGCTTTAAATGAATGCGTACAAGAGGCAAAGAGGTCATCTATCAACCTAAAAAGACCTGAGAAAAGGAAAAAAGGGAAAACAGGCTTGAATCAGAAAGTAAACACTTCAATCTAATTATACCATCTCTTTTACTTTCTGTTTAAGTAAGTTCTTGAGTTTGAATTTTTACTTATAATATCCTAAATATTTGATAATAAATTTTTATAATGATTTATCGTTTAGATTACATCTGATATATAAAATAATTCAAGAGAGAACTTAATCTAATATTATTCCAAAATCAATCATTTATCGCTGATATAAAATCACCGTCTCAAATAAATATTTATTTCGATATTATTTTTCTAAAAATACTTTTAAAAAATATTATCAAACATAACTTTTTAAGATTTAAAATTTCAAATAGATAAGATATTGTATTAGATTAAATAATTTCCCTACTGCCCAGCTAAGTCTTAAAATGGAAATGCCTACGAACTAAACCTAGACAACTACAAGTCAAACCATTTTAATGTCATTAGTTTGGTAGGATCTGTCGTTCTTTCCCAAAGGAAGCCCCGTTTATATAAAACCTCATTTCAACTCCACACAATTTATACCTCCTCCTTGCAGGGACCATCATCCTCTGTTTCAAGCCCTTTCGCGTATTGGGTTTCTCTCATTCTCTTCAAAAATTGTCCCTTTTTGCTACAACAGGAAAAAAATGGATAGACGGCGCCGGAAGCAAGTCAAGACCAGTGGCTCCTACTCTGAAGGTAGCGTATTTTCTTTCCCTGATGTTGCAACAACATCAAGGCTTTCTCTTCATTTCTGGGTTTCCTTTGTTTGGTCTTAAATCCCATCTTACAACAACCCTTGTGGTTGCAGAGGTGAGCAGCATTGAGTGGGAGTTCATAAACATGTCTGAACAAGAAGAGGATCTTATTTTTAGAATGTATAAACTCGTTGGGGACAAGTAAGCTTCCATTAACTCTCTCTTTCATTTCATATAAGTTAAGAGTGGTTTGGCTGGTCATCAATTATTATGCATAGAGGCTATAGCAGTGGCTCTATGAGTTCACGGGGAAAGTACAACAGTGTTTGTGTCTGTCTTCTTACATGAACCGTTGGATGTGTTGTTTTAATTAGCAAAAGGCCATCTACCAAAACCATTTGTTGTGTGTTTTGTTTTGTATGGAGTAGTAGTGGAGGCATGGGCTGGTTTTTACTTTCTTGGTCCAAATAATCAACCTGATGCTTGGATTATTCATGTAGGTGGGGCTTGATTGCTGGTAGGATTCCAGGGAGAAAAGCTGAAGATATAGAAAGGTTTTGGATCATGAGACATGGTGAAGTATTCGCCGACAGGCGAAGAGATCGACAAAACCGATGAACAATTCATCTGATTTATGTTTCTTAAGGAAGAATAGTTGATCTGTCTCTTCCCTCATTTGTAAGGCTTTTGCAGTTTTTTCTTGCGCTTGTACTTGTATGTTACCAGGTGTTAATGTTATTCTTTGTTGTGATGGAAATGGAAGTATTACAGTTTCATGTGTTCTAATGATTCTAATTTTTCATGTTGGACTGACATAATATAATTATTATCTTAATTTCTTATGTATAGTACAATTTGTAATAAAATGAATTTTTTATCTTAATTATATCTTAATTTCTTATTTAAATTATGAAAATTTCACCATCGTTTCTTTCCCTTTCTATCTACTATCTTTTGCAGCTAAAAGTTTCACCCAACTAACACTCTTCCGGTTTGAATTCGTTATTATTATTTTTGATCCTATGAATTTCTGTAAGGATAATGTCTGGTTATGGTGTTGTTTAGAACAGTATATCTGTGTTGAGGCAGATGAATCCTGCGGTCCGAAAGTCAAAAGCTTCATGTTCATGTCCATGACTTCTGGGCAAAGTTGGTTCTTGATGTCCCTACTCCATAATTACGACTCAGACAATAGTAATGTCTGCAACTCATCCTCCTCAAAACCTTCCCACTTCCTATAATCTGTCAAGATTCAAATATCACACTTTTGTAAAAAGCGCAACCACTTTCTTATTGGTCAGGGAGAATATAACAATGGTTATATATTCATATAAGATAGGATCAACTTTTAACGTGTTTTTAGGTCGTTGGATAAAATAAATAAATAAATAAGATTAACAGTAAAAATACGAAGATTATCATTTAAAAAAACTTAATCTTTTATTACTATCATTCAACGTTTCAAAAAATATATAAGTAATTGAGTTTTACGTAATATAACTGAATCCTAAACATATATATGCTTCAATTAGGGGTGTTCATTATCGGATATCAGATTGGATCTGATCTGATTTTTTCGGATATTCGGGTTTTAAGATCAATGATATACTGATCTGTATCCAATCCGAAAAAAAAGCGGATATCCGTATAGTCGGATATCGGATAGTCGGATATTCAATTATCCAAAAATATAATTTGATTATACTAATTTTCAAATTTGAAGATTGTATTTATAAAAAATTTAAAATTTTGAATATAATAAACAACAAATTACTAAATACAATAAGATTCACAATTATAACAGTTTTAATTTTTAAAATTTTTAAATATAACAAACACTAAATTGTTAAAAAGAATAAGATTAATATTAATAAAAATTTTAATTTTTGGATTTTCGGATAATTCAAAACTTGAAATATTGTGATCCGTATTCGATCTAGAAAACTTAAAATCGGATCGAATATCCGATTCAAAAATGATAACCAGATCGAATATCAAAATTTTGGATCGAATAAATAAATAATCGGATCAAATCGATCGAATCAGGTATTTTTGAACAACTGTAGCTTCAATAATAGATTAAGATTTGATAACATGAGGAATATAGTTATTTAATTTAAAAATAAATAGTTAATAAGTATATAATTCAATTTGAGAAAAAAATTAATATATTAAATATTTATATTAATTAGGTAGTCTAAAAAACATAATTTCTCACTTAGAGCCTCCACCTTTTATTTTTACATATTTAAAATTTAATAATTTTGATATTTTATTTTTGCTGAATATTAGAAATCATAATTCAATAATACAGCTAGTGGTCAGTAAAAATGATGAAAGTGAATATTTTCTCTTAAAGCTTTCCTATACCATAATTAGGGTGTAAATCAACAGGTTGTTCGACGAGCTGCTCGTGAACCGTTCGTATAATGTTCATTTATGTTCGTTTATTAAGTGAAATAAACAAGTATGAACAGATATTTTATGTTTGATTAATAAACGAACGAACACGAACATAAGTGCGTTCGGCTCGTTTATGTTCACGAACAAACTCGTTTATGTTCGTTTATAAGCTCGTTTATATACTTATTTATAAGTTAGTTTATAGGCTTGTTTATGTTCTTTTGTATACAAACGCTAAATAAACATGTTCATGAATACTAAACGAACATGTTTGTGAACGCTAAATAGACAAGTTGATGAATATATACAAACGAACTCGTTCGCAAACGCTCAACGAACATGTTCACGAACGTTAAACGAACAAATTATCGAACATATAAACGAACACACTCGTGAACATTAAACGAACCGAGCTCAAACACGATAAAAAATAAACAAAATAACTTGAACATACCATTAAAAATTTAAACGAACACGAACAAAATTTGAATACCTTCAAAAATAAATAAACGAACACGAACATACCTTTGTCCGTTCAAGCTCGATTCATTTACACCCCTAACGATAAGTTGGTTGTGTGGTCTAAGAATTTAAGGCTAAATATTGTGGCCCAAGTACTACATAGCAAGATATAAGTGGGTCCATGGATATGTATGGCCCAAGACAAAAAAACATTTATTTTATTTTTCAGATCAAAAAAGAAAAGTGTGGTTTCTCATTTTCTTTTCTTTGTCAACGGTTGTTTTGATTTCCAAGTACAGTATGCAACTTAAGACACAAGGAGAATAATAAATTTTAAATTTTTTCTCGAATTAAAAATATTAAATTTTTAATAAAAACTTCATTGGGTTTTTAAGTTTTTTTTCCTTCTAGTATTATACTTATATTTACATTAAAAAAAACTAAAAAATCAACCAAAAATATTATAAGAAATCTAGTATTTTTTGTTTGAAGATATATTTTAAAATTTATCGTCTTTTAACCATACTTTAAATAATGAAGAAATTTAGAGTAAAAGTTTGAAGAGATATATGTTCTAATATTCATGCATGTATATATATTTAATAACCCCTATATATTGAGAAATTATATAACAGGACATTCTCATCACGTTATTTATAGGATCAACCAATAAAAAACATCCATTTAATTATTTTTTTTACTTCATCATTTTTACCAAGTGAATCTTCACTTGATAAAAACTGTTTTAAACTTAATTTACAATAAATGTTAGCGAAGATTCACTTGATAAAAATGATGACGTAGAAAAAATAATTAAATGGATGCTTTTTAGTGGTTAGTTCCATAAATGACGTGGTGGAATGTCCATAATATATTTTTTACTATATATTAAATTAATTAAAAGGATATTTTTAATTCATCTATAGAATTTAATATTCCCTCCAGATTATTCTGTTGCCATTTTTATACGGATGTGTAGATTAGATACGAATTTACGTGGATTTAAGTATTTATATAATTATAAAAAATAATTAAAATATTATCTAAATTTACCTCACTTTAGTTCTCCTCATTTTAGAATTTTCCTTCTATTCCTTTCTATAATATTTTTTTTCTTCTGGAAATTGCTTTTGTTTCACACCCACAATGAATATTAGATGGGAACGCTTCAAGAATCAAACAGCCGCAATGTCTCTTAGTTTTATTCGAAAAATAAATCAAGGTGACAACATTTCATTTAATAATTAATTTAATTTTATTCTTTAAATTAATTTAATTTTTAATATTTTATTTTAAATTTAAATAATCTTTATACGAATAAAAATATCAATCAAATAATAATAAATAATTAAAATAACATAACAAATTCATATGACAGTACATACCATGATAATAATATTATTTAATTATACTAATTTTATATAATTTTTATAAAATTATAAGAATATAATTTTTTTCGATGTGTCATTTTAAAAAATCATCATTAATCTATCAAAATAATAATTTTAATATATAGACATATGTATACTTTATATTCCTCAGAGATTACTAATCAAATATGACTATATTACTCACAAACATCACTAAAGTATGAATAAACGTGTTTACTATAAAAGTAACACAAAATTATAATTTACGTTGATTTATAGTGACTTTTTTTTTTGTTTAATCTAAAAGGAAATATATTTAAACTTGGTTCCCAAAACTAAAGAGAAAAATGAAATAAAAAAGTCTTCAGCTGCTAAAATATATTTAAAATTTTAAACTTTAAACCTCAAATAAATTCTTTAAATTTTATAAAAAGATTTATAAAAACTTTTTATTTACAATGTGATGCATGAAATAATAATAAAAAATCATATCAAGTTTTAGCGTCCGACATATAAGCGAATTCTCATCACACGAAATGTTGATCTATATTTTAAAATGTGCATAAATTATCGTATGAAATGATCTGATGAGAATATTAAATTATATATGAATTAAAAAATATCTTTTTAGTTATTTTAATATATATATTGAATTAGTTAATAGTGATCACGGTAGTATTTGTTTTAGAATATAAAATCCATCATTTCACATTGATCGCTCAATCAATCTCTGTTGGTATCATTGGTGTTTGAACTCGTAATCTTTAAGAATAACATGTTATACAATCTTTACTTCGAAACGATCACAAGAAATAAAAATCGTTAGTAAAACAAAAATCGAATTTGAAAAACTGAAATATAAAGATCAAACCGAGTTTTTTGTTTGAAAAACGGATGAAGTTGAGGCCTGCGTTTGCAGCTTCCTTAAGACTGATTTTCAGCCACTCCGAGGGTGCCGAGTTGTTTGGCAGTCAGTCTCCCAAGATACAACAACTGGAAGAACTCCGAACAGTAGCACTTCTGCCGAGTTCTCGAACTGCTCTTATCTTTGCCTATCACCGAGAGAGAAAACTAGAGAGAAAACGTGTTTTGGGATGATTTGAAACAGAGAACATCAACCCCTTTATATAGTGGATTTCTAGGGCAAACGGTGGTATTACTTTCCTTGTTTACAATCCGAGAAATCCGGGATTGAATTCCAAAAATTAAAATCCGGAATTGATTCCAATCAAACAAGGAAATAATTTAAATATCCGAGAATCAAATCAACTGTTATTCAACCGGTATTTTAATTTAATACCATAAATAACAATTTAATTTGCTAGAGCAGTCAACTGCTAATTAATTCAAAAATATTCTGAATTAATATTCGTTTCTGGATATTTCCAAAAATAAAATAAGGAAAAAATATGCACAACGGGTAAAATATCCGCAGGCCTCGAAAAGGCCCGACCGGTCCGGACATTCGCGTCGCCCACGTCATGCGGGTGCACCCCAACCCGAATGGAATTGGATTTGCACCCCCCCTTGCGCGCGAGGCACAATGTCAACTCAAGTCATTCAATGACTTCATTATGGGTAGTTGTATATAAACAACTTCCATATCATTTATCCCACCAATGTGGGATAAAGGGGTTCTACATTCCTTATTCATTCTTGACCTTCCCACTTTGAGCATCAATTTCTCATTCACCACTCAATGATATTGAGCGTATGAGCTACCGTTGTAAAGATCTCACGGCATAGAATAAGAATCAACCATTTCCTTATTCAAAACCTTATCTTTACTTGTTCAAAATTGCTCCAAAGCTGGTCACATATCACTGTTTTTCCAACATAACAATCATTTCTTTAACCACTAGGGCTAAAAATTTTGTGTAATTATTTTAATATATAAGAATTAGTAAATAGATAGACATCATGAACGTATATCATCTAATGTATTTATAACGAATAGTTTAAAAAGGATAGTGTCTTAATATATATATTTTGTTATTAAAAAATATTAAATGTATATTAAACAATGGAGGTAACAATGGATTGTATATTTTCGGAGGGGTCAAAGAGTAATTTTATGAAATATTTTTCTATATTTTGTAATTTTGTAGGGGTCATAATCCCAGTAATCCCTATATTATTTGAACAGAAATCATTTGTATTTTTTTATTCTCTCCGCTAAAAATTAAATTATAAACTTTAACCTTAATTTTTATGTTTTAAACTTTAAATCATATACCCTAAAATACACACTCTGTACAAAATTTTTTAATCCCTAACCATAAATCCTAACTTTAAACTATAGACTCGCTATTTTTAAATAAATACACCACAAACGTGATTAAAAATGAACGATTTTTATTCTATTATTTAACCACTGAAAGAATAAACTAATAAATTATACATAAACAAATATTATATTATAATTACCTTTACATTGTTTAAAAAATCCTAACGAATCAAATTTTTTTCTTGTCACGTTTAACTATGAAAATTTGATTAATGGGGAAACCGAGTTTAATTAGAAGAGTATAAGTTGACCGAGTCTTTGGGAAAATTAAAAAAAAAAAATGAAAATAATAACAAGTTCTTGGACCCTGCGTGACTGGAGCTTCTTCTCATTCACTTCAACGTTTCCTAGACAACAACTACGAAGTTTCTTGGAAGTTTGTCTACTATTTAATGTTTGCCTTAAGAAAGCTTTGTATTAATGGAGTGTTACTAAATAAATGATTTATTTAATAATAACTTGATTCGTTAAGATAAAATATTAAATTTTTAAAATAAAATTATAGTTTTAAATATTAATATTATGAATAAAACAAATTACGATAAAAGATATATTATATATTACCCAATTTGAATAAGTTAGCCACTAGATTAATAAATAAATTAATTTGTCTAACAACAAAATATTTTATTTAACAAATTTTATATTTTTATAATTTATTAATAAAATATTAAATTAATTATTTAAAACAATATGATAAATTTTTATATAAATATATATTTTTTAAATTTTTATTCAGATTTTAAAAATATTCGAGACAGCCCTGCATGGATGGAATATTTCATCACTATCGCGTACCGTTTCCCTGTATCAAACATCGATTGGCCACGTTTTGCTGTTTTAGCCAAAGCATGTGTGTGGAATTGTTTTTTCAAACCGGAGTGTGAACATCCCTCTGTACACATGGAATTTCATGTCCGAATACTTTTGTTTTCAAGGGGATCTCAAAAATCCAAACCAAGTAAACACGTGCTTGGACTTTTGTGTCGGATGTGGGGACCACTCATAATGTTCTTTCAACTCCAAGTTGTTTGAGTGAAAACTAGAGTACTTAATCTCAAAAAACAAAGCTTACATGTGTTAACAGACATCGTAATCTTGTTTAATTATAATCTTCCTATCTGTTTTGGGCAGGGATCTTTATATTACATTAAAATTAAAAGTCAATTAGATTGATAATTAATGAGAGACAATCCAATAAAGCCATCAGGTTCAATTAACCTGCTTGTTAATTGATGGTTAAGAAAAAAAATATGTTGGTCTTTTGTATTTTTTTTTACTTTTAATATATTTTTGTAAAATTTTAATTCTAAAATATATACATGGCCCACAACTTTTCCATGGTATTTATGGATAGAGACAAACGAGATTTTACGTTAGGGGTAAATTTATAAAATTTTAAGAGATGATTTTATAAAATTTAAATAAAAAAAATCTATATATACATTTTAAATTTTTAAAAAGTGATAATCTTTCTAACTTTTTTATCTATCCTGAATAATGAATGTTAAGATTTATATTATATATAATTTATAAATTTTACAATATAAACGGTTGATGTTGTATATTGTTTTTTAATTTTATATACTTTAAGATTATTAAATGAATGAAAATAAATTATATTTAATTAATTTAATAATTTAAAAAGTATGTAAACTTTAATTATTTTTCTATCTATAAGCAAATCTATTATAATTCTACACCTTGATTGTGTAGAAAAAGTAACGCGGATTTAAATGCTTTCTAATAGAATCTTAAGAATCAGACCGAAATTAAAAATTACGCGTTTCAAATGAAGCAAACTTTCTATGAAAATGTGTCGTGACTCGTGAGTGGTGAATTTAAGGGATATTAACGGGTCGGGTCGTGATGTTTTTATCGGTTTTATTTAGGTATAGAATTTACGAAAAGTTTTAAATTTATACTTTCGTTATGAGAAATTAAATTTTATTGAAAATGGATAAATTACTCTTGTGATCATTTAATTTCATAAAAAAATTAAGTTTATTGTAGATATTTTTCAAGAATTTTCACAATAATTTATGAGTACGATTTAATTATCTTTACGGTTTAAATCTAATAATTTACGTCTCATCTTCATTTGAGTTTTAATGACAAAATATTCTTTATCTAATTTTTTTAAATAAAAAAATCAATTATTTTTTACATCGATCAATTTAATTTTTTATAATTTTTGATTATTTCTCACTGAATTACCCCCTTACATTAAACGAATGACATATTTTGTTTAAATGATTTGAGGTATTTTACAAAAAAACCTAAAAGGAAAATATTGAGACAAAATTGCCCTTTCCAGATCGAAAACCATAGATATCGTATCCAAACGTATATCAGTATGCAATCATTAGTTCAGCTATAATTATAGGGTGGGGAAAATGGCCACTGACGCCATAAATTCACGTCAGCTGTGTCTTCTTCGCCGCACATCTAGGCTCCAGCATGTAAACGTGAAGTTTAGTAAGCAAGAAGGCGGAAAATGATCAGAAGATTCTTGCTGGGATTTGTCCACAACAATCTTTTTTGAATTTCGACGACTCTTTTCCTTTATTTTACTCTTTGACTTCGTCTTTTAAATATTGAGTTTGAATCGGTCTTCAACTCACCCTTCTCTCTACTCTATAATACCACATCCCTTCCCCCCATTGTATCTCAAACTTCTTTGGGTCTTTATTTTTCTGCATCTGTTTTCATCTGACAGAATCTAGTATGGATCCATTTGTTTTGTTTTAAGTTATTAAAACTTGAGATCTTAGAGTTTAAGCTGATATTCGGGTGTAGAATTGTTGTGTTTTTTAATGGAAAAAGCAATGGATTGGGAGAAAAATATGCTTTTGAATGAGCTGACACAGGGGAGAGAGCTAACTAATCTGCTGAGGAAGCATCTGCACCCATCTTCACCCCCAGAAACACGACAAGTCTTGCTTGAGAAAATACTCTGTTCCTATGAGAAAGCTCTGTCTATGCTGAATTACAGTGGTTTTATGGTTGAAACGAAACCCAAGGCTGGACCCCCTGCTTCCATTGCCTATACAAGCCCTGGAAGCGACGGCTCTCATAAAAAAGATACGTTTAAAAAGAGGTAAAAATAAGGACAACTTCCCCCATTTCTTTCTTGTTCTTTCTTAACAGCTTTGTTTAATGGTTGCAAACTTGGTTCCTTTACAGAAAAACTTGTTCGGAGTGGAGTGAGCAAATTAGGGTCTGCTCGGAGCCTATTGATGACGGATATTGCTGGCGGAAATATGGGCAGAAAGACATTCTTGGATCCAATTTTCCAAGGTGAGAAATGTTCTATTACAACAATTACTGTAGAAACTTGATCTGGTCGGTTTTGCATAAGAGGTTTCCGCAAGGACAAGGAAACAGTGTCTGTAAAATATTCATATTAAAGTACATATGTTCTAAAACTGAATTTCTATGCACAATTTTAGGGGATATTATCGATGCACTTATCGTTACTCCCAAGGTTGTTTAGCTGCTAAGCAAGTTCAGAAATCGCACGAGGTCCCGACAATCTTCGAGGTGAAATATCGAGGAAGACATACCTGTAATCAAGCCTCTGTCATCGCTACGACGGTACCATCGGCACCAGAATACAAAGCGAAAGGCGGTCATTCTCGGCAAATGCAGCAGCAACTTGAAGAGAAGCAGAAGCAATCAAAGGAAATACTGTTGAGTTTTGAGACAGGGCTTCAGGTTAAAACAGAGGAGATGGACGATAGAGACAATATATTCCCTTCGTTTTCTTTCTCTGTTGAATCAGATGAAGCTGAAAATGGGTTATTTGGGAAGTCCCTGATGGAGGGAGACCAAGCATTTGTGTCTCCAGCGACATCTGAATCTAACTATTTTTCAGTGTCGCCGTTCCCTATGGACAGCTTTGGTTTATGCCAGAATGTTCAGACCCCGGAATCCGATCTGACGGAGATAATCTCTGCCCCGACTTCAGTTTCGAATTCCCCGATCTTAGACCTTGATATTTCATCCCTTGAGAAGTTTGAATTCGATCCCAGCTTCCTGTTTGATAGTCCTGAATTCTAGTGTTAGACTAATTTTTGTTTTATGGGAAATAATTTGTTTGCCCTTCAGTTGCTATTTAACTAATCATTTTCACTTAATTTAGATGGGTAGAGAATGTTTCATGTAACGAAGTTATAGAGATAAAAGTTTTGGTTTCAGATTTATTTCACTTATATTTATACCGCAAAATGTATTAATAGTTACGTTTAACAATATAATTTATCTTTTAATTAATTCTTCACCGTCATATTATATGTTTATTAGTCATTGTTACCGGTAAATCATTGTAGCTAATTCAAAAAAAAATAATGTGATAATTAGAAAATTGTATAATTCCACATTTGACCATCAATACTTGCACATTATATCAATTTGGACCAAAATCAAATAAATTAGAATTTAAAGATTAAATTAAATTAAAATTTGGACCATCCTTTCGTCTCCGGTCACTTCCACTGTTGCTTTCATTGTGAATGGACGCATTCCATCGAAAGAAAACAGAGACAAACAAAAGATCACTAATTATTCTTTGCCCTTCTTGGTGCACAAGGAAACTGAAATGGTCGCTTGGCGATTATAACATCCTTCAGAGAGAGACAACGTCGATTGGCTCACGCAAGAACATCTCCATTTGTCGTGCCCTACTTTTAATAGACATGTCAAATAGCTTCTGTCCATACTCTACCACAAGCCCACCAAGAATACTCGGGTCGACCTGGCACAGTCAGGCCTATATTTACAACACGATTCACAAACAAGAATGAATAGAAGAAACAGAGGATGAAACTAAACTGGCATACCTTCTGTTCCAACTTAACCTGCTTCCCCTGCCCCATTATTTCCTGCAAGCTCTCCTTAAGTTCTCTCTCCTCCTCAGCGGGAAGGGGCTGATACACAATGACAACCATCAAAATGAGAAACACAAGGACAATATTGTTTTGGAACCTTTTTTATGAATTTCAAAACGTGCTTGGTATTGTCCCCAGTGGGGATTTGTTTCCTGGAAGACTCGAGTAGTACCACACTTGCCCAAGAAATGTCCTTACATGTGCTTGGTACTCGAGTGGTTCCACCGGAAAACAAAATCCCTCCGGGGAAACATTTTGGAATTTTCTTCAAATGGGGATGAAAGTGATCTTACAGAAATCTAGACTTACAATAACACTTGTGACAATTACTTTCGCTTCTCCCCTATGAGCCATGGTCAAGTCCATAAATCTCTTTGCAATCCTTTCTACATGTCTTAGCCTTCCATTCTCAGCCAGTATATCTAGCATGGATATTTATAAAAACTTCAGAGAAACATTTATTCCTTAATAACAACAAATTAGGAGTTACTAAGAAAACAAGCAATGAATACAATAAAAAGAGAAATGCATTTACTGTGACTTGCAAATTATAGCAGACATGGAACGCTAAATCATACTATCCGAAAACTCTTTGAAACCATGCCTGTAACATGATATGCTAATGATAAAAATCATGACTTCATGAGTACCTGCATCAGTTATAGAAGTAAAACTAGCTACATGAAAGCCATTCTTCCCTGAATAGTGTCAAGCATTCTGACCACCTTATGTTTTTCATTTCACTTGGACATCAGGCACCTATGTTCATAAAGAATGAACAAGGTAGCCTTACGGTCTCAATTTTTGACGGTTCATCACAACCAAACAAGGTTGGACTTGAGGAAAACCAGTAACAACTCTAAACAAATTACATGGTTGAGGTTAAAAGTTGGTTAATTTTCCAGTTTCCATACCCAAAAAGTTTGTTGTAAGATCTGAAAATTTAGCTTCACCAAATATTTGATTAATGGCTTTGAGTCGCGTCTTGGCAGGTACTGAGGGGTCCTTGGTGAATTGTGCAAATGATGGACTGCTTTTTGATGCCTGAACAAGGTCAAGAAGTTCAGACTCAACCTTGTCCAGAGCATTTCCTTTTACTGCTGCAAGATACAGTGCAGACGCATAGTTTCCAAATACCCCAAACAAAGCCAAAGGCACCTAAAATACCAATAATAACAACCAACAAAACAGAGTTAGAAAAGAATATAAATTTGACTTAGAAGCTAAAGAAAGGCAAATGTGGCAATGAAATGGTTCAAAAACATGAACCAACTAAAATGTGTAAATCAGAACTATCAAGAATTCAATGAAAACAACAATTTTCTAAATCTAAAAGAAATCACCCAAGTACCTTAACTTTCTCGTCCTTTTTCGGGGAACCAGTAAAATGATTCTTCGACATCTGTATGGAACACAACGCGAAAAATCAGAGAGTAAACAATTTAAAATTTAGCTCCACCATTACACTGCCGTGAAATGCATGACAGAAAACGATAGTAAGATAATAAAGCTTTCCACTACAACGCTAAAGCGCTCAATTTGTACATCGCCATTGTATCTCACAACGAAAACATAACAGCAACATAAAAACAGATACAAAGAAATAAACATACAGAAAGGAAAAATATATCGAAAATAAGGTTCGGACCATCAGATCTCACGCATGAAAAAGAAGGTGCGCTTCGACGAAGGTAAAATACAGAATATAGGAATTCATCGACATCGATGAGTGATGACGGTTACCTCGGGGCGAAGTACAGTTTGGTGAAGAGAGGATCTCAAAAGCCTGTGAAAGAGAGGGGAAGGGGGTTTAATGCGCGCTGCCATCGCAATTTCTAAACACCAACCGTAACTCTTGATTTGATTCTGAGATTTTTTTTCTGGCGTAGAGTGTGAGCGAGATTGTATTTTAAAGCACTAATAAGATCATTTATTGTTTATTTTTTATTTAAATTTGTTTTTTTTTACAATTAACATTTTTCTAAAAATATAAAATAATAAATATAACGAATTAACCGTAACTAAATCCCAAAAACAAACACAACTAAAAACTCGCAAGTAATTAAGTGTTGACTCCACACATGCTTCATTATAATGAAAACAAATAAACTTTATGGTATATAAAAGTAATGAAATAAATAATATTATATTATATATTAATAATTATTTTTATTATTTTATTAATAATATATATGACATAAAATTTTATTTGTACCATATATAAAGTGTACAGAAACAAGATTGACGAATTCTATTAATGTGTGTGGTTCCGACTTCCGATTTTTACATGCTTGTCTGATTCTTCCATTTATTAGCCACCTGGGACAGTGTTTTGATGGAAGAGCCATCGTCACCAAGTGCCTTAGCAGCTGCTTCCTTAAGGTCTTTCATTCTCTTCCGAACACCTTTCCCTTCTTCACCTTCCATTACATCCTTTACAGTTTTTGAAATCTCGTCTCGGCAAACGAACCCGGTTTTATCTGGTTTTGGTCTCATTGCAACTTTGATATCCTTGGTTAGCATCAAAGCGTTCATCTTTTGCTCGGCGTAAAGTGGCCATGCGATTAAAGGTACCCCGTTAACAATGCTTTCGAGAACCGAATTCATTCCGCAATGGGTCAGAAAGCCACCCGTAGAGCGGTGGCACAGCACTTGAGCCTGTGGTGCCCACGATGGCACCACAAGTCCCCGTCCTTTGGTTCTCTCGAGGAACCCCTCTGGTAGAATACTTAATGGGTCTT
The DNA here is from genome assembly GCA_035048815.1 of Abelmoschus esculentus. Taxonomy (NCBI): domain Eukaryota; kingdom Viridiplantae; phylum Streptophyta; class Magnoliopsida; order Malvales; family Malvaceae; genus Abelmoschus; species Abelmoschus esculentus. The sequence goes on along the minus strand of JAUCBN010000007.1, from coordinate 8,279,660 downwards.
TTTCACCATCTACGGTGAAAAACGCGGCGTTTGCAACCGTATCATTTGGGCTTCTCACCACCCACAAGAAACGTTGCTCACTCATTTCCAACCCAAGAGCCAACTCGTTTATCTGATTATAAGACAGGGTCCCCCCGCTTCCAAATGAGACATATAGGACCGACCCTTGCGGCTGATCATCGAGCCACTTCAAACAATCCGAGCCATCATGTTTACTAGTAGGATCGATGTTAACAAGTGGACCAACCGGGTACACCGGAGGCTTACCTGGTTCTTTCTCTTGCAAAGCCTTTATTGCTCCCGCTTCCAACTCCAAGAAACTGTTCACCATAATTCCTTCAGCCAATCTATACCTCTCCGTATGATAAAGAAGCCACTTGTAAGCATCGTTTCTCCTGTCTTGAGTCGGGTCAAGTAACTCTTTTCCGTGAATAGGTATGCACCCTGGAAGTCTCAGCAGTTCTTGCATGTCCCTATACTCGCACGAAACCATTTGATCCAGCCTTGGTAGGTAAAGGAACAAAGACAAGGTCATGGCCGTGGAAGGGAAAAATATATACGGCGGGATGTTGAATTCTCTAGCGACATCGAATGCGTCGGTCCCGAAAAGATCCACCACCAAAGCATCAATCTTTGCTTTAGCAACCAGGGACTTCAAAGCATCCCGAAGGAAAGAAAGGGAACGAGCCACGGTTAAAGAAATCATGGTTTCGATCTTCGAGTCATCCGGGAGGTCACTCAAGTCCGCACGAGGAAGAAAAATATGCTGAATGGAGCTTGGAAGAGAATCCAGGGTTGATTTCTGTGGTTTAGAAGGAGAATCATCTGTAGGGATAACAAAGGTGACATTGAAACCATGTTGTTTGACGAGTCTCTTGGCGAACTCCACGAGTGGAATCAGATGACCCATCCCTGGACTCGGCATCATGGCTATATGGTGTGTCTGGGATTTTTCCATGGCAAATGAAAAGAAACCTCAACTGCTGTACTCGTCCTCACCTCTCTGTTCTTCCATCGAAGGGTACGAAGGCTAAAGAAGAAGTACGAGGTTTATATAGAACTACAAGGCTGAGAGTTATTTTGTTTTTGTTTTTTTGTTCTTGGGGGTAGGATTAATTTGTACTATAATAATAGGTTTATATTTTATATAATATTAATATACATTTATATTTCAGTGAGATTCCTACATACATGCACGGAAGGGGTTAGGTCAATTCAAACCTAAGTATTAGGTTAATGATAATACTAGTCTGATAGTTTTTCTTTTTAATAAATCTTAAAGGTTGTTACAGAGAAAACAACAATTATTGTCTATTAAATATGTGTTATATTAATAAATGAAATTTTTATATTCTTGATGGTTATTAAATTTTAGGATTGATCACGGATAATTTTTATGTAAAAAAAATATATTTATAAACACTGTTGAGATAATATTTAGATATAAAAAATTGAGTATAAATATTTTTAAATTTATTTAAATATTACAAAAATAGTTTTGCATTTAAATCATTTAAAAATACTTTTAAATGTTTTGACTATTTTTTTAACTTAAAATATTTTAATAAAGCCAAAACTATTTAATTTTTAAGTCTAAATCCCTGGATTTGTTGAGGGTACTGCTTAAGTTAACTAATATTTCATCATCATTAATCATTAGTTGTTTATCCATTTTCATCGATGGGAATAATTATTAAATATATTATATTTATCACGTCATTAAATATTAATTATTTAATTATTCTATTGACATTATTAGTATTTATAATTTTTAAAAACAATAATTATTTATTTAATCGTTAAGATTAAATAATTCGTGTTTTGATGGTGATAACTTATAGATATTTAACCAATAAACAATTCATTTCCAATTAAGTATGTTTGGTCCAACTCCCAACACTGACTACTTAATTATGACTAATTACAGCTCTGTCTTCCTTCCGCACCATATTCGTTTGACCAATATAGCAGCCACAGTAACGTTCTTGTCAAGCCGTACATTGAATCAAATGATAATGGATCGTTGTTAAAAGAATTAAAATACACTAAGCTTAGTTATGGAACCAATTGAACCAATTGAACCACTTGTACTACAAACATTATACATGATTTATACACAAACACAACGTATGCATCTAAATGCATGAAAACAAAGCACATGATAATAAAAATATAAACTATATGCAATAACACATATCACAGAATACAAAATAAAATGAAAACCATAAAGATAATAGTAATAGTAAAAAGCACATCATTAACATATGTACACATTCCTAATAGGATCAAATAAAAAATCAACCAACATAAATGATTAAATAAAGATGTAATTATATGTATATATTATCACAGGTCATTACCCTTTTCTAAAAACATGTCTAATAGGATGTGCAACGTCACCATATATATATCCTAAGATCTCTCTTTTCCTTTTCGATGCGAGATTAATGTTTTTTGTCTCTTTTTAGACGTGACATTCTCCTACACTCAACCTCGTTACACCCTCGCCATGAGCTTCCATGATTGGAATCTTTGTACGGTTGTTCACCTGCCTACCCCACTCATGGGCGCTCGAGACATGTCTGATAGGATGTGCAGCACCATCGTATATATCTCAAGATCTTCATTTTTCTTTCCGACGTGGGATTAATGTTTTTTGCCTCTTTTTAGGCGTGACAATATACAAAAACTAAAAATAAAAAGGAAAATAAAGAAAAAAAACTACCAGAAAAAATGATCAAATAGGATGGAAACAAAATTTCAGGGGTCAAAACGTGATTTTAACACTTAAAAAACATGTTGAACTTGATTCGGGGATGAGCCGCAAACAAAACAAAATAGAGAGGACTACGAAAACGGTTATAAGTAGGGCCGTAAATGAGACGAGATAGATCGCGAGTTACTCGAGCTTGGTCAAAATTCAATTCGATTAGACTCGGCTCGAACTCGAATTCGACTCGAGTTGTTGACGAGCCGAGTCGAGCTACAAGATACTCGACTCGAAAAGCTCACGAGCTACTCAAAAATATAAATATACTATATTTTATATTTTAAAATCTAAATTTCTAAACTTAAAACCCTAAATATAAGTCTTAAACTCTAAAATAACGTACTAAAACCTAAAATATACAAGCTTTAGTTTACACAGCGTGTGTATCAAAGTTTTTTCTTCATTAGACTTTAAACGAGACTTGAGAGATAAGAGTTACTTGAGTCTAACATGATCAAAGATCGATCACTACTTGGCTTGATAAAGCTTGAAAAAGGCTCGAACTCGACTCGAATTCTTAACGAGTCGAGCCGAACTTAGACTTTTTAGGCTCGTTTAAAATTACTCAAGCTCGAACTCGATTCGAAATCTTAACGAATCGAACTGAGCTTAACACTACTCGAACTTGACTCAACTCGTTTATACCCCTGATTACAAGGATGCGGAGGGACCCAAAAGTTGTTACTAAAACGCGAAGGAGTTTATACGCGTAAATAATCCATTTTCTTTTTTAAAGAACAATATAACCCCCTCAAATCTCTCTGAAAACCTTCATCTTTACGTTAATGAGAATCGTCCTTTACAGCTTTTTGTTATTGGGAGGGGTCAATTGATTTTTGAAAAAAAAAATGTCCTTAATTTATAATTAAATAATTATATTAATCTGTACTTTTAATAAAATAATTTAATTAACAATGTTTAAATCAAAATAACCTGAACTGTCAGAAAACTGACCCTAAACTTCGTCAAAGGCACCCGTGGGTGAACCCAGCGCATATGTAGGTCATGGACCAGACTATGCCCTAAAAATAGAAAAAGCTTAAGAGGGAAGTTAATCATGTACGGAGTCAAAATTTAGGATTAAGAAGACAAAATATAACTATTTAAAAATAAAAAAAAAATTATAAAAAAATTAAATTTAAAAGAATTTGAATAAGAAAACAAAAATAAAAAAAATAATCTTCAGAGGTGGGAAGTATAATCAACTTCGTCACTAAAATTAATGTTAAGATAAACAAATTTAAATATATATTTTTATATTTTTTTTACAAATCAATTAAGTTATAGATAAATTTTAAAATATATTTTAAAAATACTTCAATTTTATTTTATTAAAGATATAAATAATAAAAGAAAATTTTAAAGTTATTAAAGAATGCAATTCTAAAATTTCGAAAGTAAATATTCAAATTTATTATTTTTTTCTCAATCAGTATTAATCCAGTTAGTAATATTTTTTAAAATTTGTTACTAAATTGGCATAATTATTGTACACTGAATATAAAAAATATAGATTGTTTCCCTTCATGCTTTTGGTCAACTTTTTCAAAAAAAAAATATAAGTGCAACTCCTTTTCCTTGAGAGGTATATATTCCGATGAAAAAAAAAAGACAATAAGTATATATTCCTTTTTTTTCAAGTTGGACAAATAAAAAAAACATTAATTTTCCATTATAGAGAGATAAATCAAGGGAATAAAAATGTCTTTCATTATGCTGGATAGTACTTTATAAACGTTTGATTCGTATTGACTCAATTTTTATTTAAATTCGATTTGAGATCTTAACAAGTTAAATCGAGTAAAGTCTAACTCGATTTTATAAGTTCGCCATTAACTTATTAATTTTTTTAAAAAATAATAATTACTTTAAAATTATTTACTTTGAAAAATAAATCTAAACAATAATTATTAAATTATAAATTGTTATTTTAATTTTAATGAGGTAGTTTTGTGTATTTGTAGATTATTAATAATAACACTTTATTTTATTAATTACTATTTTAAAATAACAATTAACAAATTCTAACGAAGGATATGTCAAATAATAATTCATCGCATTATTATACTACAAATTATTCCTAGCCCCAAGAGCGAAAAAACAAAAACAAAATAACTCTCATCCTTGTAGTTCTATATAAACCTCGTACTTCTTCTTTAGCCTTCGTACCCTTCAATAGAAGAACAGAGAGGCGAGTACGAGTACAGCAGTTGAGGTTTATTTTCATTTGCCATGGAAAAATCCCAGACATACCATATAGCCATGATGCCGAGTCCAGGGATGGGTCATCTGATTCCACTCGTGGAGTTCGCCAAGAGACTCGTCAAACAACATGGTTTCAATGTCACCTTTGTTATCCCTACAGATGATTCTCCTTCTAAACCACAGAAATCAACTCTGGATTCTCTTCCAAGCTCCATTGAGCATATTTTTCTTCCTCCAGCAGACTTGAGTGATCTCCCCAAGGACTCGAGGATTGAAACCATGATTTTTTTAACCGTGGCTCGTTCCCTTTCTTTCCTTCGGGATGCTTTGAAGTCTCTGGTTGCTAAAACAAAGCTGGTTGCTTTGGTGGTGGATCTTTTCGGGGCCGACGCATTCGATGTCGCTAGAGAATTCGACATCCCGCCGTATATATTTTTCCCTTCCACGGCCATGACCTTGTCCCTGCTCCTTTACCTACCAAGGCTGGATCAAATGGTTTCATGCGAGTATAGGGACATGCAAGAACTGCTGAGACTTCCAGGGTGCATACCTATTCACGGAAAAGAGTTACCTGACCCGACTCAAGATAGGAGAAACGATGCGTACAAGTGGCTTCTTCATCATACGGAGAGGTATAGATTGGCTGAAGGAATTATGGTGAACAGTTTCTTGGAGTTGGAAGCGGGAGCAATAAAGGCTTTGCAAGAGAAAGAACCAGGTAAGCCTCCGGTGTACCCGGTTGGTCCACTTGTTAACATCGATCCTACTAGTAAACATGATAGCTCGGATTGTTTGAAGTGGCTCGATGATCAGCCGCAAGGGTCGGTTCTATATGTCTCATTTGGAAGTGGGGGGACCCTGTCTTATAATCAGATAAAAGAGTTGGCTCTTGGGTTGGAAATGAGTGAGCAACGATTCTTGTGGGTGGTGAGAAGCCCAAATGACACGGTTGCCGTAGATAGTCAAAAGGACCCATTAAGTATTCTACCAGAGGGGTTCCTCGAGAGAACCAGAGGACGGGGACTCGTGGTGCCATCGTGGGCACCACAGGCTCAAGTGATGTGCCACCGCTCTACGGGTGGATTTCTAACCCATTGCGGAATGAATTCGATTCTCGAAAGCATTGTTAACGGTGTGCCTTTGATCGCATGGCCGCTTTACGCCGAGCAAAAGATGAACGCTTTGATGCTAATAGAGGATATCAAAGTTGCAATGAGACCTAAACCAGATATAAACGGGTTAGTTTACAGAGACGAGATTGCAAAAGCTGTGAAGGATGTAATGGAAGGTGAAGAAGGGAAAGGTGTTCGGAATAGAGTGAAAGACCTCAAGGAAGCAGCTGCTAAGGTACTTGGTGACGATGGCTCTTCCACCAAGACACTCTCCGAGGTGGTTAATAAGTGGAAGAATCAGACAGTCATCTAGAAACTGGAACCCATTTCCCTTGTTTTTATGTATCTTAAATTTATTGTGATTGTTTTTCATTATTCTGAAGCATGTGTGTACTGAACGTTTGAAACTTTGAGTGATTGAGATACCACTAACAGTTGATTACTGGTCGACTCCACAGAAACATGCATGAACGATCGGAACTGTTTTGGACGACTCTTTTGTCCAAGGGAGATGAATATCTGCAAAGCATTAAAAACCCTAATGTTTCCCACAAATATTACTCGGACATATGATCGTAGTTTGGAATCTTAATTGTTGAATGTACAAATGATTCTTGTTCATGATTATTACAGCATCTAGGGGAAAACAAACGTACCAGACGCATGTTTTCAACGTCTAGGAAAAGATAAATCCTACTAATCCACGCTTAAAGCTCTTGATTGAGACTTAAACGAAGTATAAATTTTATGAAAAGGTGTTTCTATCTTTATAATAAGATCAAAACATTTCTAAACAATTATTCACATCCAGCACAGACAGTGGGACACATTGGATTTATTATATAAAGGGAAAATGGTGAGAAAGAGTAGGAAAATAGGTAACAACAGCTAGAAAGCAGTACTGGAGTAGCTCTTGGAAACATTATCGCACAAGATCTGCAACACTTTAGCGTTCGTAGGCCCTACGCATCGTGGTGTTTTAAACTGACTCACTGCGGCACCTAACCCCAAGTAATGGTCCAGGATCTTTTGAAACGTTCCCCTCCTAAGAACTCGGAGCTCGAGCGGACCAATGGCGTTCACCTTGCGGGAACTAACGTAGCCGGCATCCACGAACGAACGGTCCAAACAGTTGCAGCATTCTTTCAGCACTTGGTCACTTACATCCCCGCTGATTTCCCAGAATATCACGTAGTGACCGGGGTCCATCCATAAGTCTACATGGCTAGAGAAATCGATCACCTCAAGCTTTTCCGCAGCAATTAACTTGGCTGCTTCTTCCACAGCTAGCTGCAAGTCTTTCTCGGTGTTCTTGTCGATGTTTACGGTGAGCATCAGATTTCTTCTGCATATGAATTTCAGTTCCGGGGTCGAGTTATAGAACCCCATAACCTTGACAACATCCCCTAGCCGATACCTGTATAAACCTGTGATTTACAGATGAAAAAGACAACCTACAATTATTAATACCAATGAACATTTATACAGTTAAATACCAAGAAACATGGCCAATGCAATGTTTGAAGGGGAGGCAAAAGCAACAAAAAAAGGTACAGAGAGGATCAACAATCCAGAATAGAAAATTTCCATTTCCACTTCCATCTACTTGCTGATCATGATCCACTAGCCAATGACTAAAATACAAGAAGTTTCCAGTTTCCACTAAACATCTTTTCAGAAACAGTATTATATTTGAATGTGACCATTATTTCCATAGCCAAAGGCAGTTTTGTTTTACATGAACCCATACTTTTCCAGCACGATACACAGAAAAACACCTAATCTTTGTCATAACTCATATGTAATGATGTTAATTATTAAAAACTGTGAGCATTAAAATATGTTAGTGTTTGTTTAACACGGACTATTGACCAAAAACACCCCATCCCTTTCAAAATACATCATTAATTTGGAAGTTTGATCCTTAATACATATAAAAAAATTGCTTTTTTTATTAAAAAAACTAAAAATTATTGAAAGTAGCAAACCCTGGACCATAAATTGCTTGCTCACCCTAGCTCCTACATGGCTGCACCCACATGAAGAGCATTTATGCGATGGTTGGACTTGGGTCATTCTATGAACAAAAAACAACTTAGAAGTTGCAGACACTAACATGCAGATTTCCTCAAACCTTCTAAATTAATTGCAGGACTAGGAAATGTAGAAAAAACTTATGATTCTTAGAAAATAAAAGAATTTAATACCTGCAACACTTGTGACAATAACCTCATACTCTTCACCGATCTTAACTTCAGTCAGACCCACTGGTTTGGGCTCCATAGAGATGAAACTAGCATCAACTTTGTCTTGGACTTGCTCTTCAGCATTCTCTCTCAAAGGAATGAACTCAAAATACCCGATATTCGGAAGAACAGCATAAGTAGTGGACTCTGGAGGCACTTTCGGATTGACATTTGCCCCGATCCATCCCTCGGAAGAACCATAATCAGCACTTAAAAGAGGCACATCTCCTGCATAATGCCTTAGTTTCTTCAGATAAGGCTCCATGGACCCGGTCATGATCCCATAGATGTATTTGACATTAGGGAAAATCTCTGAAATCAATCCGTACCAATTGCTCAATCCCAAACACTTCCTATGAATCAAGTCAGCCAATTCAGGATTCGGCTTCAGCAATTTGGCCATCGCGGATCGAATCGAAGGGAAAGTGATGCGGCTTGTGAGGACCCCTTCTCTAATATCAGCACAAAGCTCTTCCCACACTTGCTCGAAAGTTCGAAACGCATGAACGATACTATGGGCAAAGGTAGAAGAAACAAATTGAACTTCCTCCCGGAAAATCAGTCCACACAAAAGATGGCAGTACAAGGATTGGTGGAAATCTGGAGCAAATATCACCTCATCAGGGCTGCAACACTGAGATTGCATAGCTTTCATCGCTTTTTTAAACTCCGAACTGCGAAACACATTGGTCGTTGCAGTTCCAGCAATCAAACCCCCCCTTGGTTTTGCTCTGCTTGCTACTATAAATGAACTGCAAAGCCTTCCCGTTCTTAATAGGGAATTCCCTGCATCGCAAACAATACAAACAGATTCATAACACAGAAAAAAACCTCAAAGAAATTGGGGGGACAAGAAAACCTCCATGGAGCAATAAAAAAACTTTGGGGGACAAAAAAGGTTAAACTTTAGAGAGAGATTCAATTATATACCTGTTTCTAAAAGCATAAGAAGTACGGAATATCTGCAAAGTAGTTTCCATCAACTCGTCATTGAAAGGCACGAACTTGGGTTTTCCTTGAGTGGTGCCAGAGCTGCAAATTTACAATAAAAATTTAAGATTCAATTTGGAAGGTAAAGAAAAAGGGAAATCAAGGTAAAAGAATACCTTAGAGATATGTTGGTTATCGGTTTTCCGGTGAGAATCGGGGCCGAAGGACCGTCGACGATTCTTTGAATGTAAGGCTCCAAATCCTTGTGAGTGACGAGAGGAACACAAGCCTTGAAGGTTTCAGGGTCAGTTCTGCCGTGGAGACCTAGATTCTGCAAATACTCGGCACTTCCATTTTCTTCCAAAATCTTCTTTAAAGTCTCCCGTTGAACATTCTCTGCATCTTTGGTCATCGCTTCGAACTCCTTTATCACCTCTCCAACGTCCAAAATTTCCATCTTTACTAACATAGTTACTGACCCTATACAAGATAAGGAATTGAAATGAGACTACTCCACCTCGGGGGAGAAAAGCTGATTTGAAAGCAAAGAAAAATCAAAGTCAACAACCAAACAAAACTTTGAATAAAACAGAGGGAATGGCCAGGGGGAGGGGGTAAAAAGCTAGTATTTGTTAACTGCAAACTGGAATTCAGTGAAAACCCTTTTCTCCGGAGATGAAATTCAGTTACCTGAGCTGAGTGCCGATTTACTAAACCGGTGAGACGGAATCAGGCAAGCTGGAATCTGTCAGAACTCAACTTTCAGAGTTTTTCAGGTTTTATGGGAAGAAAAAACGGGGAATTAGAGAGAAGATTCTTCGGTTCCGAATTTAAAAGGCAAAAATTAGTTTTCTTTTATTTTCATAAGTAAAATTCTACGGAACATTGTTAACACTATTAATATTAAATATTATTAAATAATAATAAAATATAAAAATTTTAAAAATTTAATATATTATCAATAAAGAGTGATAGATTTAACTAATTAATAATTATGTATTAATTTTTTAAAATTTTTAGTTTTTATTAATTAATTTAATAATATTTAACGGTATTCAGCGTTAATGGTGTTCAATGATATTCGACGCTCGTTATAGACTCGTCCTATTTTACCCATGCTAAGTGCTGGGTTTTTTTTTCACTTTTAATAAAAAAAAAAGTGCTGGGTTTTTGTAATTACGGTTATGGGCTTGGGGTTTAAGGAGGGAGATTCATAAGGTAGTTAATTACGCCAGAATGATATGGGCCCACTTCAACGTAAGCCGGACTCTGGCAATATTGCACTCTCATCCCTATAATTTGACTCTTATCACTTTCATTTCACGGAATTTTTAATTTTATTCTTTATTGTCTGTTTTTCAAATTTCATTATAATTATTATTAATTTAATATATATTACAAATATAAGTATATGTGTAATGAAATTAAAAATAATTTTTTGCAAATACATAATAGATTAGGGAATTCTATTTTAAAAGTAATTAGAAAATTATACTCTAAAAATTTATTTTAAAAAAATTTATGAATTCAGTTATCGTAGGAGTAATTTTAAATTATTTATTTAAAGATATAAAATACAGAAAGTTAAAAGTCATTTTACTGATAATAATTATTATATAAATTTAAAATTTTAATTTGACGTTATTTTAAATTAGTACATAAACTTAAAAATAATCCTCAAATTAGTAATTGGAATATGAAAAAAAATTCCTCAAATTTATAGTGTTGATATGGTATTTCCACAGATAATCATATCAACAACATGATTGGTTGTTGAGATTTCAAGTAAATGTATGTACTCGTTTGAGAAAGTTTTCCAAATTCTGATTCCAGTTTGAGACAAAAAATCATGTATCAATTTGAAAAAAAGAAAGATATTTAGGTACCGATTTGTACAATAAGTTTTCTAATATTATGAATTATTATTTAGGAAATTAATATTTGAAAGCCTCCAATAGTGAAATGCCGCCATTAAGCATAGGAGTGTTGGTTGTCAAATATCGGATTGGATTGGATTCTTATGGATATTCGAGTTTTTGGATTAATGATATAGTGATTCGTATCTAATCTGAAAAAACGGATATCCACATATCCGGATATTCAAATCTGATAGTCGGATATCCAATTACCTAAAAATATAATTTGATTATACTAATTTTTTAAATTTAAAGGTTGTATTTATAAAAATTTTAAAATTTCGAATATAATAAACAACAAATTACTCAAAGCAATAAAATTCACAGTTATAAAAATTTTAATTTTAAAAATTTTAAATATAACAAGCATTAAATTATTAAATAAAACAAAATTACTATTAATAAAATTTTAATTTTTTCAATTTTTAAATTTTTGGATATTCCGAAACTTGAAATATTTTGATCCGTATCTGATTTGGAAAACTTAAAATCGAATCAGATATTCAAACAAAAATAAATATCAAATCGGATATCTAAAATTTTAAATCAAATTAATAAATAATAGAATCGGATCGAACGAATTCAATATTTTTAAAGACCCCTAATTAAGCCCACGTACGCACCCCGTGTGGCAAGCCTTAAACCTCCTCCATCTCCTTGCGCACCACCATCAATTCATGCGCACTTTTATAAAAAAGTGATTTTAAAATATATTTTTAAATAAATAAATTAAATTATTTTTATTTTAAACTCAAATTTGATATGATTTCAACCTTATTAGAAACACAAACTCAAATACATTTGGGTTAAATCTGGTAAAATGTTCGTTCTTAAATATTTATGAACGTGTTCATTTAATATTAACAAACATGTCCGTTTATATGTCCACTAAAATAATAAATTATACTATTAATCTTTATAATTTGAACTCTAAAATTTATAATGTGTTTGATTTAGTTTATTCCTTTACTAATATTCAAAATGTTAAAAAAAATTAAACAAACTTGTAAACAAATGGATAAAAGAACTTACAGACAAATCAATCAATAAATTTGTTTATAAAAATAAACAAACCAAACACTCTAATATCCAATGTTTGTTTTTTATTAAACAAATATAATTTTTTTATCCACCATTTATTTAGTTTAATAAATTAATTTTATACAAAAGATTCATCCAACCTTGTATTATTTCCCCCCCTAACAATGATCATGAATCGGCTGAGATATGATCCATTGTACATCGACTGTGTAACGTGTGTACTGGATTAGTGGAAAAGCAGTACAGAGAAAAATAAATGCGCAATGACCGGTGTTCCGTAGTGGCATCGCACAAGGCGAAACGGTGGGCAGGCTGGATGGGACGATCTGCCAAAATAGTGGCGCACCCAGGAACTTAAAAACACATGTCGGCAGACAGAACGGTCTACTGTTTTCTTTTTTCATGTACGGACAGTTTTGTTTATAAGTCTATGATTGGATCACAAAACCTTGATTTAATTGTTGCTTCAACCAGGAAACAAAGGCATCCCCTTCACCTGAGCTATCCTATTTCTGCGGCAGACATAACAAATGAGTATAGTTTTTCGTTTACTTCTCAGTGTTGGATTAGAAAATGAGTGAAAACAACGTACCACTGCCACATACAGCTGACCCCAACTAAAACACTGACGACTCTCTTTTCTCGGTGGTGGGGGTGAGTCATGCCTATTTTCCATTGATCATGGAGGAAACGAGTAACGCCCACTCTTCCTCTTGGATCATGGGGTAAAGAATAAAGATTATAAAAAATAACACTTGGTCGGAGACCACAATAAACTACAAAAACTGAAAATTAACACTTGATACCTACCGGATATTACATTATTGGTCCCTAATCTTTATTTCAACCACGTGATAAATGATGTTTTTTCGAAATAATAAACTCAACTGTTTGAAACTAATGAAAACGAAACATTAGTCTCCCCTAACGTGCTTTTCCTTTTAACCGCGTACGGAGTAGTTTCGGCTTGAATTTGTATGAGAAAAAAGAACAGAAGACAGCAAGGGTGCATGTACCCAACAGACGCAGCAAATTTGGAATCCAACCACTGGCTCTGGGCCAGGATATGATAGTTTTTTCTGTTGTTTTACCCATCTTTAAGACATAATTAAGCAGAAAATGGATACATATTTGGCATATCTGTTTTCGTGTCATTGTCGAGATAAGATCACGGATTTGGCGCTGATGTGAAATCAAACAAGTAACCTAGACAATATGACGAATTCCATTTAAGAAAATGAAAAACAAACCTAAAGATTCATGGAACATGAATCCATGTTTGTTCCACAAACAAAGAACTGAGACTGTGGGCCCCAAATAAGCTGGCATATTATCCCATTATGAACGTTTTAATCTGCTGTTTTTATTAGGCCGAAGCATGTGAAAGTTTAGCCGATGCATATTGCTCGTGTCATTGTCTGAGGCATGAACAGATGCTGTCTTGATGATCTTTCTTTTGGACTACAAGAACTTGCCCTCTTGCAGTCTCAAATTTCGCTGCTAGTTAGATATCTATTGCTGGTTGGTTAGAACGTGGAGAACTCCGTCTGCGGTGCCGGTTGCAACATCTTGGGGACAGAAAATGGCTGCTGCAATGCTTAATACCACAAAACCAGCAGCGAAAATTTCCTCAAGGACACTAACTACACCAGCTTCATCACCTATATAAGCAAGCAATTTTCCCCTGACCTGAAAAAGGGCAAAAGAAACCGGCATTAATTTGAATGTATTAAGGAAATGAAATCTTACTGTCCAAATTGTTGTCCAAGGCCAATTCGTAATAATTCTTGGTTTAATCAAACTAAGTAGGATTATACTAATTCTTGGCCATAGAAAAGAAGCACTAGAGTTTCTACCTGCAAAAGGGCCCTTGCCTCAACCTATGGTGCCAGGGTTGGAGCATTATTAGTTGTGACTATTTCATTTACTTGCTAAAAAATGTCATAACTTGGCTGTTATGCCAACCTAATTCACAACAAAAGAACATAAGTAAAACAGGGGAAGTAACTCGAGCATGTTTGGTAAGGACTCCAGTGCTTGCAATCTTAGCACAGATATTAGTTGAATATTGATTGTAAGGACACGAACATGTTTTCCGATTCTATACAGTAGACTCGTCATGGTTGTACGTATACATGATCCTTGAATGAACTACATATCTGAAGAAATTAAGTTGTAAGTTCATCTTATATTAATGGTGAATGATGCAGTAATCATCCCCTACCACAATAAACATCCAGAGGCATCTTTGAGATAGTTAATAAACTATCTAACTTTTCTGCTTCTTTCGAATACATAGCCGAAACAATCGATTTTCTTTGTGAATTACTACAAGGTTGTTGCTTGGAATGATAAAACTGAATTGTAGATGAAAGGCTAGCTGAAATAAGAATCAATTTCACTGCAACTCCAACAGCACTTTGCCACTTCCAGGGGTTGAATAAAACTCTAAGGCAGCAAAAGATAGAACCAGGAAGCCCTCTCCCCGTGTTTCGACCTCCATTTTTCTTCACAGTGCCTTCCACCTCTCTGTTAACTGAAGTTTTGTTATCATCATTGCCAAAACAAGCACTCAACTCTTTCACAACATCTAGGGGTCTTCCTTTGTATTGTGTTACATGCTTTATGAGTAATAATCTGCTTTGCTCCAATCGACCGAGGACCGAATGCCTATTGGTCAGCTGCCAAGCCTGCAATTTCTGCACGTAGACGGTAGATATGAACATAAAGATCTAAAATTCAGGAGGAATGGAATATACTAATTATACTCGATTCAATAGGTTTCAGCACTAGTTAAGATCAGCAATCAAAAGGCAACCGAATATATATTCTTAACTTGGAATCATTTCACATTATATAATTTATAATTCCATTAAGAACAGAACCCCAAAAGAAGAGCTTTTGGAAAGGAATCAAACATTGAGAACCAATGTCTGATCTGCATTTAAATCCACAGGAAATGGTGCATATATTATATCTAAAAAGAGAAGAGAGAAAGTGAAGAAACCTGGAAATGCAAAAGGGTGTTCTCAACCTCTATCAATGAATCTCTGATGGCAATCAAACTCTTCCTTTCCTCAAATGGGGTCTGCCCAATATCACAATACCGACCATGGTCTGAACAATGCCTGCAGAAACTGATGCTGTTGTCGATTTCATGGTTCAACCTGTCGTGCAAATCCCACGCCGTCTCGATGAGAATCTGCAGTTTCCTGTGATTCATCTCCATCTGTGGAAAGAAAACACAGTCCCCCACCATTCAGAACACTCCTGTTCATCTCTGTATTATAACTTTTTAAAGTCCCATCATCTGCACTTTATTCTGTCATTTTTGTTTCTTTTTACAAATTACTGTTTTAATTTTAATTTTTTTTTCTTGGCTGTGGTAGAAGAAAAGGAAAGCTTGATGAAGAATTTGGAATGGTATGGACTGTCATAGAAGGTTGTCCTCTACTTTTAATGGTGTTTTCGCTCTCAGGTATTCGGACAAAATCATTCTGGTCTCTTTCACTTTGTGTGTTGTGTGGGTATGTTTGCTTTAAAGCCAAGTTTTGTTTTGGTTGGAAATGGAACTCAGAAGCTTAGCTGTTCCCTACCCTACCGTCTCATGAGAGACAAAAACTGTTGATCATAGACCCACCCCGTTTGGTGGATTCATCACTTTAGCCCATAATGATGATGGGCCAATGTTAGTTGTTCTAGTAACCGATAAACGTGTTTAGCATAGACCCATTGGAGTGTTGAGCTTCGTCATCCTCTCTACCTACCTCAACTTCTTTGTTTGTTTTTGTATGTTATTGCCTTGTAGCTGTCTAGCAAGGAAAGGGAAAATGGATGGCATGATGGGCATGGGCATGGTCTGGGCAGTGGTTCGGCTCTTTGCTCAACCAAAAAGAAGTTGCAAATCCCTGTGGAGGCTGCCGACTTACATAACCAATCACACAAATCCACTATAATATCAAAGTATTATCAGTTTGACTTCTCAGCAAAACTATTGATTTCATTCATTGGTCGGCAATCGGCATTAAAAAGAATCTAAACATGAAATAATATAACAGAACTGGGAAGAAAAAACAAAAAACGGAAGGAATTTGGAGTATTTAGTATTAGGAATAGAAATGAAAAACAAATAGCCTCGGAGATTTCTTATGTTCTTTTTAATTTTGAAATTAAATAAAACGACAATATCAAGACATCCTAATAAAGTACTTAAAACGAATCACAGGGGAATCTATTTCACTGATGAAGCGGGTAGGGATAGGTGAGATGGAGAAATTATATTATGGGTTAGTCTTACCACGTTATCCATGGAATTAACTAATGATAATTATCCACCTTATTATTTTTTAAATTTTAAAATGAAAATTTACTTAAAAAAGAAATATGACATGGAAAAATTGATAAAATTGCTAGTTATCATTGGTTGGTCCCATGGACACGTGGTGGGACTGACCCATGATATAATTTTTTTGTGAAATGAGACCTACGAATTGGATTTCACAAAAAGATCAACATGATGAGTGGCTGAGATTTTACGCGGTATCGGAATGGATTTCGTTCCGGCTCGGCTCACTGATGTTTTCCCATGTGACACAACAGAGATTTTGTGGGACAAACATGTTTTTCTTTAGTAAGACTTATAATAATAACCAAAAAAAATTGTCGGCTCGGTCTAAGAAATTAAGGTAGACTCACAGCCCAGTAAGCTGGAAGCTGGAAGCTGGAAGCTGAAAGGGTGAATAGCGCGTGCCATTCACGTGATCACGAGAGTCAAAAAAACATCCAAGTTCAGACCTGTTATCTGAAATGTCATTGTTAATGGCTTACATTTTTTACCCTTAGTTTATTTCCTTGATCTCCAAATCTTGACCAGTATGCTATATATTTTTGGAGTCACCAGCCGAGTCAACCCGTACCCACCATTTCTGGGAAACTTGGCTTCCTGGGGGGACCACCACCTTAAAGTCAAACCAACTTTGCATTCTTTTGTCGCTGTTACCAGAACATTTGAATCAGACGTAAAACAAGAAACCAGCGTCAGGATTCAGGCGAGAGAGCCGAGTATTGGGCTACCAGAACCCCTCCAGAGCCGCAGCTTGCAAGTGGGTCTGCTTCAGAACATCAGGCCAGCACACGCAGATATCAGCCCTGCTTTTGAAATCACTTTGCTGCCATCATATTATAATCCCCAAAAGCCTGCAATCTACAAACAACCATTTTGACCGAAAAAACAAACACTTCTTGGTGCCGGAGATTCAAGCACGCCGGGATATCTCACCTGAAAAGTGATTGTCCATATGACCAATTGACCATACTTACCTATTATTGTAGGTAGCTTTAGCTTATGGCTCTGTAGGACATCCCTCTCCGAGACATGTTTTTTAATTGCAAAAAATTTTATGTTTTTCTAGAGCCTTGGGGATGTGTCTAAAGATCTCTGTAGGGTCCTTGTATCATTTATTTTTGTAAGCATTTCAAAATCAACCTTCGTCAAGTGGATGGAAATTGGACTCGGGTGCTTTAAACGAGAGTCCGATGGGGGCATCTCAGAGTTCTGTCTCTTGTCTCACCCAGAAAACTCGTGGTCAATTCAATACTACAGTTGGAAGCCAAGTGAAAAATAATTCCCTAAATCCATGAAATGCCTCTTAATATGGAACAATAACATAACGTGTCCCTCTAGCTCTCTTCACTGCAAGAAAAAGATGGCTCATAGAATCATGGTTTAAGGTGTTTGACGTAAGGAGCAAGTGTCATGGAATTGGAATGCCATGCTTAAAAAGAATGGTTCTAATTCGAGTTTTGTGGCTAACAAGTGTCCAAGGTGGCGAGCCGTTGAACGTGGGAACCCAGCTTTAGCTTAATTTGTCAGCCTTTTGAATCCCGAGATTTTTAAATATAATATTCCACCGAATGAATAAAGATGTAAAGCAAGCCAAGCAAAGGGTCCATTTTCGATAACTAAAATATAAGATTTTATAACAAAAGCCATAACCGTTAAGCACGCTTCCTGGCATACGCCATACAAACAACGACCACGCCGATTGAAACGCACACCAAACACACTCCATTTTCCACGAAAAAGAAGCCTAAAAAAGTAGCCAGAATTTACATGTTTACTTCGCATTTCTTCAGAAGTTGTAGAGAAACGCACTTGAAAAAGACGGAAATAAAAACAAAACAGGAGAACTGGAGAAATGTATACAAAATTCCACTCGGAATTTGCCATGAAATTACGCTCGGAAAAAGTATTTACCAGCAACTTCAGTCCAGGGAACTGTTTCCAGGCAAAACGACTCTGATGATCTGATCTTAATAGTAATTATCGACATCCCAGGAACAAGACCTGAAATCGACATCTAATTTAACAGAAATATCACCATAATCCTGTTCCAATTTTCTGTTTTCTGGTAACCTCATTTCGTCGAAAAATATGGGTGCAGGGATGTCGGAATCAAACCAATCATATGAAAACCCTGGATCTGTTAACAAATACTCATCAGAAAGTTGTCTAAACTCGGTTTCTTGTATCTGTAAAGACTCATCTTTTGACTCGGATTCTGTTTGGAGTTCAACTTCTTCGTTGGACTGGAATCTGAGAACAGAAGTAGGTGAACAGAGAGACTGGGACTCTTGGCAGGAATCATACTCGGAATTCATTTCAAGATCAATCTCCGGCCGTGATGGTCTCGAAGGAGGCTTTACAAAGTTTGTAAGAGCACCGGGACCTTTGATTCGAATCGCTGCCCTATCGTAAACCAAGGCAGCTTCTTCAGCAGTGTCATAAGTCCCGAGCCAGACCCTGGATCGACTCGTTGGGTTTCTGATCTCAGCCGCCCATCTTCCCCACGGCCTTTGTCGGACCCCACGGTACTTCACACCGTTAGACAAACATTGCTGCTGCTGCTTTGGCCTAGAATTTGCAGGGTTGTTCTTATTGTTTGATGACCTGTTTTGTTTCCTAGATGGCTTGGTGGGATTGAATGTAGAACAATCATGGATCCTGATTTCACTCACATGCCTTTTCCCTTTCCGTCGTCTCCCCTTTTCGCTCTCGTCGCTGGAAGAATCCGTGGCGTCGCCGTCGGTGACATAAATCCGAACAACTTTCGGGTTTTTTGATTTGAACTCCATGCGAAAGGAACCACTTGCTCAATGGCTTCAGTAGCTTGTCAGTAACTGTTCTTTGCTATGTCTATATTTCACTCGGAACGAGCTCTCTGGGTTCGTACCCAGATATTTAACATCAAAGATGGGATTTTGAATCTGTAAAAAAGAAAAACTTTTTGTGTCGAGCAAAATCAAAGCGCGAGATACTACTAGAAGAGAAACCGGAGAGTTTCAGTTGCAAGGAAGAGTCAAAATACCCAGCAAGAATCTCTGTTTTATAGGAGTCTCCTGAATCAAAACTAACTACTTAATTAGTTTATTAATTAATAATAGTCTATGGTTACACACCCTGTGCCTGGCTACATCTCCTTTGTGCTTGACACGTGTCCTAAACTTTCCCTCTACAATGAGCTAGACTTGTTCTCCAAGTAACCAAAGCCTGAGACGCTCTGTTGGGCCAGTGTAGACTCCACGCTTCCAATGGCATTGGATCCTTACCCTCACCAGTCACGTATGATGTTGGATCGGCTGCTGGACTACACCCACTAATTTGGATACAAAAAATAATAATAAAACATTATTACATAAGGTAGAGATTATTACAACTGTCCAACAAAAAATTATTTTATAACTTTTGTTTTCTACGTCATCTATAATATCAATCAATTAAATTTTTACATATAATTAATGAATAGTAATTATTAAAAAATTATTTAAAGATAAACGATTCAAATTACTTAGAGACAGATGCGGTGCAGTCGGCCTAATAATCTCTCGCGTTCAACGGTCATGTAATTAGGATAGTTGTTTTACAGCTTCTTACGATATTTATCTCTGCCCGCTAGTTTTTACACTTCAAATATTAATACGACCACTGCTTTTCGTTTGCAAACTATTTGTTGGCTGATAAAACATTACATTCCCTGTCATCAGTCTATCAAAACCTCTGCAAGTCTCTCAGAAGAAGAGACAGCACAAATGAAGGTCTGTCTCTACGTTCGGATTCTTCATCTACTTTCTTCTGTCTTTACAGTGGATGGGTTGTTGTCTTGTTGATGATGGACTTGATTTCTCGTTTTATTCAGAAGAATAAAAATGGTTTCTTTCATCTTCTCAAATGTTTTATATTTTCATGAACTTGGCTCATAAAAACTATCCAATTCAAAGGTTGTGGATGTGCAGATTTGAAACTTCAATGATTCTTTTGTTCTTCATTGCTTATTGATTTTCTCAAGACATAAATCGTTTTTTGATTACAGAAGGTTGTTTTGAAGTTGGATTTGCATGATGACAAGGCCAAGCAAAAGGCTTTAAAGACGGCCTCAACACTTTCAGGTACCCCTTCAGGCAATTCCCCCTTTTCCTTTCTTTTAAAGTTTCCAACTTTGGTGATGGAAAGGGATGGTTTTGAACTTTTGATTTGGCTTTGATTCTACTGCTGTTTCAGTTTTCTTCCTGTAAAGAAGGGTGATTTGTTTTAAATTCTGGGATTTAGGAGAATTGATTAACTTGTTTAACTGTTATGGAAAATGGATAGGAATTGATTCCATTGCCATGGATATGAAGGCAAAGCAGTTGACAGTGATTGGCACAGTGGATCCGGTAAACGTGGTGAGCAAATTACGCAAGTACTGGCGAACTGACATCGTATCAGTAGGACCATCAAAGGAGCCTGAGAAGAAACATGATCCAAAGAAGGAAGAAACCAAGAAAGAGGAGGAACCCAAGAAAGAAGAACCCAAAAAGGAAGAGGAACCAAAGAAAGAAGATCCCAAGAAGGAAGAGCCAAAGAAAGAGGAACCCAAGAAAGAAGAAGAGGAAAAGAAGCCATTGCCACCAGCACCAGACCCTGTGTTGGAGCTTGTCAAGGCCTACAAAGCGTACAATCCTCATATGACCACATACTACTATGTTCAAAGCATGGAAGAGAATCCCAATGCTTGTGTTATCTGTTAAAATTTGTTTCTGGGAAACATAACTTTCTTTAATTGCAGATGGATTTGAATGAGAACACGAGCCTAGGTGAACCAAAAGAACACAACTGCGTTTGTATATTACATGGTGATGTCTTTGTTTTAATGTACAAGTAATGTGTCCTGTAGAGACTAAATAAATTGAAATTTTGGAATTTGATTTGAACCAATCAACTATATAATAGATTAATAACTTAGAAGAAACCAGAATATAACACAGAGATTGCTGATTTAAAGCAACATTCCACATCAAGACCACTCCAGGAACTTCCTGCATGTGACCCTGGATGTGTCCATAGGTGGCTCCTCCCTATGCACGTTCTCCTGTTCATACACAAACTGATTCAATATCATTTGATTCCCTAAACAATAAGATGAAGCAGAGTCATTTAACCCCACAAACTTATCTTCTTCCTTTCAATCATCAGCTGGAAAAAAAGATTAAGATGACGAAAGCAGTAGTGGATGGGGAGCTTTTTGGACGGCAAACAGAAGCTTAGGCAATTGATTGTTGTATTGATTGAGCAGAGACAGACAAAGATTGAGTTTGTCTTCTATATATATAGTAGTTAAGCATTTAAAGAGATAAGCAAGCAAGTAGTGCAGATTTGGGTAATGGTGGGGGCAACAACAGGATGTCTCCTCAACTGGTTGGGGAAATGAGACTGAAATCATACGTTTCTGAGTTTGGTGCACTCGAGCCAAATTCACAAACTATCTGTTTGTCTCCACACCTTTTTTTTTTCTTTAAATGTTTGTTCCACCAAAGCAAATTAATTAAAGGGTATGGAAAATGCTATGCAAAATTATATGATGTTATATTTGATTATCTGGTTAAGTCTGCAATCCACCTGATATATAAAGGAGTGAGAATTTGTTCTTAATAAGTTTTGAATCTATTAAATACATGTAATAGATAGCTGGATTATTGTTTTTTTTTTAATTTATTTCCCATACTTTTTTTTATAACGGAAAATATGTTCGTGCATCTCATTAAGAACCTCTCTAGTAAATAGAAGAAAAGAGTACATACAACAATATTAAAGAATACAATACAAATCGAGCACAAATCATCAAAAAAAATATCTAGGCTATATCCAATATTACATCTTATTGAATTAATGGACCCCATACCTTTTTAACTAAGGTGAACTGAACTCTTACAAAAAACTTTTTTTTTAATCCATAAATCAACTATCTTGATTCTCGTCTAAAACTAGAGTTGGAAATTTATTCTAATTAAAGCATATATTATGGTACTGCCAGGTACATCCGTCCTTAACTTTTGGTATTAAAAAGATAATTTCAGCAAATGTTAACTCAGAAGATATCTTCGAGAGTAGGGAGCTTGATCTCTCCTTTCTGAGAGAGAGGGATGGTGAAGTTTCCAAACAGGGGAAGATCCATGGTGAGTCCCAACTCCAACTCATAGTCGATATCCCAATCCGCACCGATGTCCCTAACCAGGCTCACAAGAATGCTATGCGGAACCTTCACCGCAACATCTAACATCGTCGAGTCGTCGGCCTTGAGGGAACCAGGATCCGGTATTGTCCCTGATGCAATCACTCTGTCCAGATAAAACACATCAATGATCAATAAAACGTGAATGGAAAAGCTACTTACTTCAATCAAGCTTCCAATGACAGATTCAAATAAATGAACGAATCATAAAACGTAAATTTAGAAAAGGATTATCCAACCTGCCAGCACTTTTGAGGGTGTAAGAGATCTCGCAGATCGGGATAGAAACGCTGTAGGGGTTGGTGACGGAGACTTTAGCGTCGTACTGGATGCCGTCAAGGCCGACACTGCCGAGATCAACGTCCGTAATGCTGGCCTCCGGCTTCTTCATGTTGGCCACCTTATCGGCCACAAAATTCTTCGCCTTGTCCAACAACTCCGACATTGTATTGAACCTAGAAACACAGAGAGTTTAAGAGTTTGGTAAGATGGGTGGGTGTCTTAGGACGTGGTCTGGTTTGACTTTTGAGACCCTTAAGTTTAGGGTTTCTGTATTTATAGCGGAATTGGGCATCTAACAAACGCGTTAAGGACTCGGTTTTCCCGTAGATGGAGATCTGAGCTTTCGATTGTTTTTCTTTATAGACACGTATGTTCCTCTTTTACACGTTTCAAGTAAGGGAACTTTCCTATTTTAAACTTTAAATTTAAATCGAAGATCTAATATAAGTATATTACTCCTATAGAGTTCATACGTTAGATGTCTTGATAATTTAAAATTGAACTGGTTTGAATCTTCTTCTAATCTGAACTCACAAGCAAAACAAGTTACTGTTGGAAACTGAGTATTAAATGCAGCAGGTGGAGCATTAAATCTCACAACCTTCTCTTCCGTAACGTCCCCTTTTCTCTCCGCTTCATCAAATGGATACTCCTCTGTCTCGACTCAAATGTCCACCTCCGCCCCATCCCACACATCTCCTCTCTATCTCACAAACTTAGGGCTAGGATACTCAATCGCCATCGCTCTTGCTTTCCTACTACTACTCTCTATTATCCTCCTCGTTTCCTACATCTGCTGCCGCACTTCTTCTCCTCCTCCTCCTCCCAACCCCGCCGACTCCGATGGGATCATCCTCCCCAGAGTTGTTTTCATTGCTGAAGACGAAGACGATGGAAATGTGGTCATCGGGCTTGATCAAGCCGTTATAAATTCCTACCCCAAGTTCCAATTTAGCAAAGAGACGGTGGCTGCGGGGTCTACTAACGCTGACACGACGTGTTCGATTTGTTTATGTGAGTATCGGGATTTGGAGATGTTAAGAATGATGCCCGAGTGCAGGCACTGTTTCCATGTTTCTTGTCTTGACGCTTGGTTGAAACTTAATGGGTCTTGTCCGATTTGTCGGAACTCGCCACTCCCGACTCCGCTTTCTACGCCTTTGTCGGAAGTCGTGCCTTTGTCTCAGCACGCGGCAGACCGGAGGAGAATGAGGTGAATTTTCTATCTTCTCTTTTTAAGCTCAGTTTCGGTGGATGATTTATCATGGCTCAGTAGATTGTGATGATTTATTCATACATTTTATTCTTCAAACTTATTTTCACCAATTTTTGTACAACAATTTGTACTGTCGCCTCCCCGACAACACAAGATTACTGATAGATTCGGTACTTCCTGTCCTTGATTGCGAGAGAAAATCATGTTTTCATGTTAGAAATTCGATGTTCGGCAGCAAATTGTTTAACCACAACGGAATTCTGAATTTGGGTATGTGTTCAAGTACTTGGTTTTGAGCATTGTTTAGAGAAAATGGCTTGGGAATGCCGCCGCTCCTTTTCGTCATGTCTGGCTTTACGCACGATGAGTGTGACTGAGACAGCTGGGGTAGGGTTTGCATTCGGTTTTTGCCTATAAAAAATAAAATAAATTATTAAATTAAATATATAGACTTAATAGATTGATTTAAATACTAATTTTTTATTTATAAAATATCTTGTAAATTTAAACATTTATATATAATAAATTAAACTAATTGATTGAGTTATTTCATATTTGGTTATATTTATATTTATTTTAAATTAGTAAAATATATATATAATTTATAATTTGATTTTCTATTTATCTTATTTAATTCAAAGTTTTAAAATCAAAACTAATATGAATTAATTGTTAAAAAGGAATGAATTAAAATTTGAAGATATAAAAATTTAACAATTTTTGATATTAAATTTATTTATTTTTATATCGCCACTTATAAATGATGTCATAGATATATGTCGTCACCTATAGATGATGATTTAATTGATATATTTCAAGTTCTGTATGTTATGTTTGTGACGTATTGTTCAATCAATTTTATTCGACTGAAACGAATTACACAATTAACTCTTTTTATTACAATTGTTGATATGTGATTTATATCTTATAATTTAGCTCAAGATGTTACCTTAAATCTTATAATTTAACTCAAGACACTTATAAAAAATATCTTTATTAAAATTTAAATTAATAAAATATAAAAAGATATTACTTACCGATGATTTTTTATTTAAATTATTAAAATAATAAAAATTCAAAAGACTTCTTCATTAAAACGTCACTTGTAGAGGATCACTTTCAATTTATTACAATTTTTGTCTTATATCTACAATTATAAGACATCGTACCACAAATCTATGAAATTGCCTTAAAAATACAATATTCAATTAAAACCCTAATAATTAGTTATAATTTTAAAAAATAATATATTTATCACAAAAAATTATTTAAATAATTAAATTATGTGTTTTTAAAAATATATTATTAAATCTATAATTAAATAATTTATAGTGTATTTTACCCGAGCATAAACCTTCGTCGTAAGCTAACGTGGACCCCGCTGATGGTAATCCAAAGCCATCACCGAAAACAAATATCTGTGAAATGCCACCCACATCGTACATTAAAGGATTGCCGCGTGTCCTATTAGATCATCTTTTCAGAAAATGCACGCCATACCTGGACCCACACCTACTCCACTCTCCAAACCGTCAAGTTTTATTCATTTCAAATTCTCTCCGAACCATCAGGTTTGGTTCCAAACCTCAGGCCGTCTTCATAAAACCCTACACTCCTACTATTAGTCGCACTTACTTCGATACTTTTCGGACAATATAAAAATCTTAGACAAAGAATCCGTCATTTTAGGGTATTTGTCCGAATACTTTTTACTCTTCTTTTTGCAATGGCTGAGGAAACGGAGAGTAAGCAATCGACGATGGAGTCGGTAATGGAGAAAATCAGCGAGAAGATTCACGGCCATGATTCATCATCGTCGTCTTCGGATTCGGATTCGGATCATGAGAAACCCGCTTCTCCTAGCTCTGTTAAGGCTAAGATTTATAGGTTGTTTGGAAGGGAGAGGCCCGTTCACCATGTTCTTGGGGGTGGAAAGCGTACGTAATCTTTAACTCTTGCTTCGTTTTTCTTTTCTTTTTCCTTCAAATTTCGCTAATGAGATCTGGGTATTGTGTTGTTAGTGTTGTTTTTATGAAGTTGATAGAAATGTATGTGAAAACTACCACGCAGTTAGTTTCAGAATGATTCGAAACATTACTGTCAACACGAATTTAAGGGAAGTAATAATATATATAATAAATAATATAATAAATAATAAAATATATAAATATTTAAGATAAAAAAAAATCAAAAAAAATCAAAAAAATAAAGGTTGAATCGTGAATCTGGTTGTGACCGGATTTTGTGGGATTGTGGGAGAGTTTTTGAAGGGGATTAGGTTGTTAGGATTGGGTAGAGTTTGAGTAGATTAAGGACTTTGATTCAAGTCCTTTAAAAAAACTTGAATCGGCTGGAATGGGGGAAGAGAAACTGGAATCAGTTCCGGAGATTGGGAGGGAATTTGGAGATTGAATTGACTGGATTTTTTTTCGGATTTGAGGAGAATCGGGAGTTTGAATCGGTATCGAATCGGAATTTCACCGGTGCACAAGAGGTAAGCCGGTTTTATTTTTGTTGATTTGAGCTCTTTTCTTGTTTCGGTTTAAGGGTAGATGATTTCTGGGTTTGTTTAAGTTTTTATGGTGTAGATTCTTATTGATTTCTGGTGTTTAGGGTTGATTTCCTGTTGATTATAGGGGTTTAGATCTGTTTTTAGCCCGTTTTAGGGTTGTCGGCGCTTTCGCCGTCGTCGGATCTTATCTCTGGCGTCGAAGAGAGCGACGGGACGATAGCCGGCGAACTCACCGGAACGACTCCCCATGACGGCGCTTCAGATCTGGCGTCGGGATACACGGTGGTCCCCCACCGTGTTCTTCGTGTTCTTGAAGAACACTAAAGAACACCCTTGAGGTTGCTTGCTTTTGATCCAAGGTGTTCAAGAAATCTGGGCTTGGGGTGTTCTTTTCAGAGAATTAGCCAAAGGGCTGAGTCAGGCTGAGTTGGTCTCGGTCCAAATGGCCGAGCCAACTCAGCAGCTAGGGGTTTTGTTGTAGCTCGAAACTGTACCGTTTAGGGCACCTAGGTCATGGGTCGGATCCGGGTTTAGCCCGGATACGCGTGTTTTTAATGGGTAGGGATAATTTGCATCTTTGGTCCCCATATTTTGAGTTACTTTACAATTTAACCCCCTAGAACCCCAATTAGGTCCCTAAAGCCTTAGATCTGATCTAATTAGGTCCCTAGACTCTTAATTAAACCCCTAATTAGACCTTTAGGAGTAAATTAATTATTTTAGACTTAAAATTAGGTCTTAAAATTAATTTTAAAGACTTAAAAAAATAATTAGGCTCAAAAGTTGAATTTAATTTAATTTTTAAGAAATTTTAAAATTAATTTAATCTAATTAAATCTAATATAAAATTAATTTGACCCCTAAGACTTAAAAATTGGACTTAAAATAGGTTTAATTCAATTCTTAAACTTTGGAATAATTTTAATTAATTTCTAAAAATAGGTTTTAAAATTAATTAAACTTAATTAGGTCTAGTTTAGCCTTGAACCTTAATACATGCACTAAATTAGACTTAAGACTTAAGTTATTTAATTCTTAAAATTTAGGAAATAATTTTAAT
Organism: Abelmoschus esculentus; assembly: GCA_035048815.1. Lineage (NCBI taxonomy): Eukaryota > Viridiplantae > Streptophyta > Magnoliopsida > Malvales > Malvaceae > Abelmoschus > Abelmoschus esculentus. Next base: position 8,251,823 of record JAUCBN010000007.1, on the reverse strand, counting down.
TAATTATTATAATTAATTTTAATTAATTTCTAGAGATAAGATTTAAATTTATTTAGGTCTAATTAACCCTAATTTCACCAAACTAAACTTTAATTAGGTTAAATTAAATTTTTTAAAATTTAGAAATTATTTTAATTAAGACTCTTAATTAATTTAAAATTTCTAAGATAAGGTTTAAAAATTAACTTAATTAAGTTTAAACCAACCCTAATTGAACCTTAGAACTTAAAATTTATCAAGTTAGATTATAATTAGGTTTTAATTAAAATTTGAAGTTAGGAAGATTTAATTAATTTAATTAAAACTTCTTTAACTTTAAAATTAATTTCACACTTAATTAAGTCTAATCAATCGTTCAAGGTTTGCTTCCTAGTCCCTTTGATCTTTTTCAATACAAGTCCCTTTGTATTCATGAATTTTTGATGTAATTTTGTACTCTCATGATTCTAAATGAAATATCAAGTTCCTTTTATTTTATTTTTATTTTATGATGTTCTTGCATAGCACATTTTAGGATGGTCATTTAATAAAACATTAGTTAATTAATTTAGAGCCCTCTTGGACTAGTCACTTAATTTAATTAATTAATTTAGTTAGGGAGATAATTTAGTAACATAGCATTTGAATTTTATGTCTCGGATACACTAAAGAGGTTGGTGTTTTGACGTACCATGATGCTGACCTAGAGAGTGTACCTTGGCATCGAATTCATGTGTTATTAAAACCTAGAATTTTGATAAAATAACTTAGATTTAGAATTAAATAAAATGGATAGGTAAGTAACTAGTAACATTAGTAACTTAGGTTTTAAACACTTAAGCAATGGAGCCTTTTAGGATTAGAACTTAAAATGAACAAGATAAAAATGGTCACGCATCTTGCTTTAGCCTCTTGAGGCGGAAGTTACATTCCTTTAAATTCGGGTGAAGTTTCTTATCTAAAGGACGTCTCGTTCAACTCGAGTTTAAAGGTGGTGTAACTTCTAAATCAAAAGGATATCCGAAATTCAAATAACGTTCAATTAACAATGAAAAATTAAATTAATGTCTATCTTCAAAGTATCAATGCCACGTAATGTTTTTCAAGGTATCAATTTTTTGGGCCTTTGTAAGGGTCGTCCTTACACGTAACCGACTCCCGAACTTAACGTTTTTAAATGAATCTCTGGTTTATTTTTATGGTGTCTGACCTACCTAAGTGGCCGGTGGCGACTCTAAGTTAATTTTTCAAAATTAAATTATATATTTTCTTAAAATTTGGGTTTTTCAAGATTAAAATTGATAAATTCATATTTTCTCAAAACCAATTCCCAAGCTATTTTTCATCTAAACTCGCGTTTTTTAAAAGGTCGCGACAAATACTTTGATGTATGATCAATAGATCTGCATTTATTTCTCACTTTATGATCTGTTTGTTAGCTAAGAAAATGCAAGGCCTAAGTTCATTTTTTGGACTTACTAATTCTTCTATTTGTTATTGAAATTTGAAATTATGTTTTGCTTAAGAACCTTGCTATTAGAATCTCCTGCAGATGAATATTTGGGGTTTATTTTGCTTTGTATCGTTTGCATTCTGTGAACAGACCAATGTATAACATTTTCCAAATTAGTCCTATGAAAGTAAGATTATGTGCTCATGTATATATAGACTACTGGTTCATGTTTGTGTTAGATAAAATGTTAGTGCTTTCTCTTTCAATTTCATTATCTGGGTAATTAATTGGTGCAGCTGCTGATGTGTTCTTGTGGAGGAACAAGAAGATTTCAGGTGGTGTTCTTGGTGGAGCAACTGCAATCTGGGTACTTTTTGAGTTGATTGAGTACCACCTACTTACTCTAGTCTGTCACGTATCGATACTCGCTCTTGCGCTGTTGTTCCTCTGGTCCAACATCCATACCTTTATCCACAAGTAAGTTCTGGGTTAATTTGGTTATCAAGTGTTAACATATTGTGTGGTTTCTGAAAGAATATAATCTGACCTTTTTCATCGTAGGACTCCACCTCAAATTCCACAAGTTCACTTACCAGAGGAGCCGTTCCTTCAAATTGCTTCTGCTCTGACCATTGAACTTAACCAGGCATTGAAGTTGCTCCGTGATATTGCCTCCGGAAGAAATCCGAAGAAGTTTCTAATGGTGTGGTTACTTTTGATTTCATGAATGCTTCATCCAAAGTTCAGTTTGATTTGGGAGTCACTATATATAAATGTTATCCTTCCTTTTGATTACAGGTTGTGGCTGCTTTCTGGGTCCTCTCGGTTGTAGGGAGTTGGTGCAACTTCTTAACCTTGTTTTACATATGTAATGACACCAATCTCTTGTTTTAAGTACTAAATCGATTTATCTATACGATATCGTACTGAACTTTTCATTGTCTTCTAATGGAAATCAGCTTTCGTGTTGCTGCATACCGTACCTGTTCTGTATGAGAAGTATGAGGACAAAGTAGACCCTTTTGCAGAGAAGGCAATGGTCGAGATAAAAAAGAAATATGCAGTTTTCGACGCCGAGGTTCTGAGTAAAATTCCTAAAGGTCCCTTGAAGACCAAAAAGGTTTAGAACGCTCAGGTGGCCGGCAACATTTGGGCGGTTCCCGTCTTCCCGGTTGTGTTGGTGTGTCATCATCTTTTCACATTAGCTACATGACTTGTTAGTCATTTTTGTTTATCACCGAAACCAAATCAGCTGTTGAAGGTATTACCATAAAATTAGTTTCATTTGAATATCATTCACTTTTGGCATCACTTATTTTTGAGGAACTTTCATCATTCATGTATCGTTTATAATGAACTTTTATGAGTTAATTGTGGTATTTAAATTTTTGAATATTTTATGAATTTTAAGTTAGTTTTATTTTTTTAAAAATATTCTAATTTTATCTTTAAATTAATCTCGTACTCTTTCACCGAATTTTGCCCATGAGTATCATGTGTGAATTTTTAGTCTGAGTTTAACTTGGTTCAAGTCTTTCTTTTGTGTGAATCCTTTAGAGTTATTTGTCTAAATTTAAAATATCATGATTATTTTATTTGTTTGTATATTTTCATGATTGATTCTATTTTAATTATACTAATTATAGCTCAATTTTATGTAGAATTGAAATTTGAACTTATCAACTACCAACTAAATTTTGTGTTGAAAATATGTCTTTTACCTACTTAGCTTCGAAGAAACATTTAATTCCTAGTCTTTTTAGGTTGTAAGAACTATAAGGCTAAGACATCCTTAGACATGGTTAGATGAAGCAAGATTAACAAACTTGAAAAATATAGTAATAGGAAAGTCTAAAAATGGTTAATTTCAAAGTTTAGGGGTATAGGAAAATACTATGAAACTTTACAGGCAAGAAGTCTAAAGCTAATGAATCCTTTATTATTATTATTATTATTATTATTTTCTAAGACTTTATTCCGATAAATTCAAATAAACCCATATTGTATATTTAATTTTAATTAATTAATTTTTTAATATTTTTTATAAATATAATATTTTGAATTTAAAATTTAAAATTTATTTAAATAAAATAAAACTATTTAATATTTGAAGCAACCCATATTATTATAACTACTCTTCTTTCTTCCTACACCACTGCCTTGAAAAGTATATTTTAAAATATAAAGTAACCGATTTAGACACTCCCGCTGACTCTACCGACCACCATTATTAATAGCCTCGTGGGTAGAAATAAATAAATGTATAAAAACTATTAATATATTGAAAATAAATAGTATCTACGTGGATTTAAAAATTTCTCGCAACTTGTACTTTATATAGTTTTGATATATTATAAATATAATTTAAATCGAAACCATATATCAAGGTATATGTTGAATTAAAATTCATATATAATTTTAAGATTTATCTTTTAAAGAAAGAAAATGTTATTTTATTAAATTAAAATAATTAATTATCATTCTATTTTTTCTCGAGGTATCTGCTAAAACAAGTATAGTAACCAATTATTTTACTTTATTTTGATGTAACATTTTATTATAAATAATAACTTAATTTTTTCGAATATTCTGAAAAATGTTTTTCGAAAATTCTAGCCACACAAACTTTAGCTTTTGTAAAGAGAATAAATAAAGGTTCCCACTAATGTCAAATGTCGCAATTTGCATAGAGAATATAGAAAAAAGAAAGAAAGAATTTTTTATTCGATATAAATAAAAAAATATTTTTTAATAACGTATCTAAAATAATGATATTAAAAATAATAACGATATTATTATATAATAATTTTTTAAAAGTATGTCTTAATCTCACTTCCATAAAAGTACGGAAAAGAATGGAAATGTGGTCCATCCTACTCGTAGCTAATTTTATATTTTAGAGTACTAATATATATTTTTAGTATAAATAATATTAGGTATGTTTTTATTTTAAGATTATAATAATTACATCATTCTAATAATTTTAGATTAATAATATAATTTTTTTAAAATTATTTACTTGAGTTTTAACATTTCCTCATTATAATTTGTTCCCTTTATTAGTTACTGTAATTAATCCACGGTAACTTTTAAAGATTATTCTCATAATTTTATTTTTTAACTACTAATATTACTTTTTTACCTCTCTGTACGTTTTCTTCACGCTCCTCCCTGAGCGGGTGATGTGAGAATGGAGTGCACATTGTGTGTTGAGAAAATGACAGACATATTTTCTTTAACATCTGCAAGGTGTCGGGGGTATTTATGGGTAAAATGATTTCAATGCATTTATATAAAAACATTTTATTTGTATATAATTAATTATATTTGATATTATATCAGAACTGTTGATTATATATTTACATTTGTTCAACACAAACTGTACTTCTCTTTTCTGGCTTAAAAAATTACGCTATTAAAGTTTGAATATTTTAATCTAATTTAAAATATTATTATCGTTTTCGGGTTAATTCCTCATGTATCCTTAGACGATTGTTTTGATTTTAAATTGATCATTAAACTTTAAAATGATTTAATTTAATTTTTTAAATATCTGTATTATATAAATAAGATCATTTATCAACTTAATCATCAATAAAATTATGTGTTAATTAATATGTTAAAAATATTTTGGTACACCAGATCCAAACTATATGTAAGATAGTGATATTTTTACGATTTAATTATAACATTTTAATAAATAATGTGATTAATGAATAAAGCCTTAATTTTTAGTATCTTGTGTAACTCATTTTAATTTAAATGAGCATTGAAATATAGAAAATGCTAACTTCGTCGCAAAAAATATCTAGTCACGCAAAAGTCTAGACTAAGTAATCTTCGTTAATATCTCCGTAAAAGCAGAGGGTGAGAGCAGGGCATATATAGAACATTGGGGGGGGGGGGGGGGGGGGAGCGAGAGAGTTTGCGGAAGGAAGTGTTTAGATCCAATCCAAATGTTAATGGATTCTTGTGGTTGAGCAATCAAAAACCCAGATTTTCTTGGTTTAATCATTGTTTTTTTCGATTCTCTTCTTCTTTTTAGCGATTTTGGTTTAGATTCAATGGAGGGTCAGAGGAGATACATTACTGTTGAGGAGCTGAAGGAACACAACAAATCTGGGGATCTGTGGATCTCTATCCTGGGTAAAGTTTATGATGTTTCAGATTGGGCAAAAGAGCATCCCGGCGGCGAAATCCCGCTTATGAATCTGGGTGGTCAAGATGTTACCGATGCGTTCATAGCGTACCATCCGGGAACCGCTTGGCAATATCTCGACAAGCTGTTCACCGGCTACCATCTCAAAGATTTCAAGGTCTCGGAAGTGTCCAAGGATTACCGGAGACTGGTGTCGGAGTTTGCGAAAGCCGGTATGTTCGAGAAGAAAGGACATGTCGCCCTTTTCTCACTTACATCTGTCGCTCTAATGTTTCTCGTTGTTCTTTACGGCGTTTTGAGATGCGATAGCGTGTGGGCGCATCTGGGTTCAGCCATGTTGTTGGGGTTGCTTTGGATGCAAAGCGCATACGTCGGCCATGATTCCGGCCATTACCAAGTAATGTCCAGCCGTGGGTACAACAAGCTCGCGCAGATCATATCTGGGAATTGCTTGACCGGGATTAGCATCGCCTGGTGGAAATGGACCCACAACGCTCACCACATTGCCTGCAACAGCCTGGATCACGATCCCGATCTCCAGCACATTCCGGTTTTCGCCGTCTCCTCGCGTTTCTTCAGTTCAATCACATCTAGCTTTTACGGAAGGAAGTTAAATTTCGACCCTTTTGCAAGATTCTTAATCAGTTATCAACACTGGACATATTACCCCGTCATGATCGTAGCAAGAATCAACTTGTTTGTTCAAACATTCTTGCTTTTGTTCTCAAAACGTGAAGTTCCGGACAGAGCTTTCAACATAGTCGGAATCCTCGTATTCTGGACTTGGTTCCCTCTCCTGGTTTCATGTCTACCCAATTGGCCGGAAAGATTCATGTTTGTTCTTGCCAGCTTTACGGTCACATCGATCCAACACGTTCAGTTCACTTTAAACCACTTCTCTGCAAATGTATACGTCGGACTCCCAACCGGCAACGACTGGTTCGAAAAGCAAACGAGTGGGACAATCGACATTTCATGTTCTTCTTCAATGGATTGGTTCTTTGGTGGGTTACAGTTCCAGCTGGAACACCATTTGTTCCCCAGGTTGCCGCGTTGCCATTTAAGGAAGGTTTCACCGTTGGTGAGGGAGCTCTGCAAGAAGCACAGTTTGCCTTACCGGAGCCTGTCGTTTTTGGAGGCGAATAAATCCACGATTAGGACGTTAAGGACGGCCGCCTTGCAGGCTCGGGACTTGACTAACCCCGCCCCTAAGAATTTGTTGTGGGAAGCTATTAACACTCACGGCTGAGGGATTTTTGTTTGTTCTTCTTGGCCACGGCGTAGATTTCGGCGGTAAAGGATTTCCGTTCCTTTTTTGTTTTTACTGCTTTTTAGATCATCGGATTTTTAATTGTTCTGTTTTTATTAAATACTTTTTCAGATATTTTCTATTTTGGCTTATCAGTGCAATTCTCTGGAATTGGGTAATTTCATCTTCGATAAAACTGTTGTTGTGGTCCTTTACCTTTAAAGAGTCTTTAGATTTAGTCATTAAACTTTAATTTGTAATAATCTGATTTTCATACTTTTTTATAATGTTATCAGTTAGTCAAAATAATTAAACTAAAATATTGCCTTTTACAGCACATGATGAGTTAGAATGGATTTTACTCACTGTAAGAAACAGACTAGAAAAACTGAAGTATACTTTACTCGTTAATGGAATTCTAAATTTGTTTAATACACTAATAACAGTGATTTGTTTTGTACGATAGGTCTTGAGACAGCCGTAAGTAGTAATTACTAATTACTCAAATGATTCTAAGTTTCGTTTCAATCTATCAAAAAGACAAGAGGGCGGGGATTTCAAAACTGTGTGGAAAAGATGGAAGGATTAATAAATTTTATTTTTTTTTGTTAAATTGTGTTATTTTGATAAATTAAATAAAATATTTTTATTTATATATTTTTATGATTTTTAATGCTTTAAATTGTTCTTTCCACATGTTTTGAATTTTTCCACAGCTTTGAATTTTTTGTGCATTTTGCTAGTCACCGAAAGTGCCAAAGGCATCTTATTCTTACCTACGGAAAAAATATCTATCTTTGAAATTAAAAACCTAAAAAATATATTTCCATAGACAACGAAACAAACATAAAAATTACTAATTGTACCAATAAAAAAGAACTTCGAAATTAAATGATGGGCTAAATTAAAAATCAGTCCCTAACTTATTCCCTCTGTTTGTTTAAGTATCTAAACTTTGATTTTTTGCAATCTCTATGCCATTACCAGAAGCATAGAAAAATATGTATAACAATTGCATTTGCATAACGTTTAACATCAGCTCTGGATTTTACATCATTTTAAAAAACTCCAATAAGAGACTTGTCCAGAAAGAGATTCTTCTGCAATTCATAAACTACCGATGAATAAATCATAAATTAAGAGATATTTGCATAAGTACCTTCGTTACGTTTTATAATGGAGATTCATGCTCATGCAAATCAATGCAGAGCCTGTAGCTTTGCTTTCTGTTTCACAAAGAAAGCTGACACCGCCTTTTTGCCCCTAACCGGTACACGTATGTTCTCACGCTTCGGGCTGTCATATGACCTCAATCTGAATGCAGTCGAATGTTTTGATCCCTCCAGCTCCTGTGAAAGCATGACATTTTTATGAGCTTCATGCAACAAGTTTATTAAAGAGGCATACTAAATAACCATATGAATACAGATGCTCTATAGGTCATATTAAATGCATAGAATATGAGGACCTGAACAAGTTGTTCATTAAGATGTCAAGTATGTATGCAGTATTCTTGATTTAAACGTTACCCTATGTGCGAAACTCGGTGTTGGCATGAATGCAGGAGAACCAGGAAAAGCTGTTGCTGAAGCATTTTTATTTCTACTATCTCGATTCTCTGTAAGTACAGCCATAATGCAAGTCTTGTAATCCAAAGCATTTATTCTAACAACGGTGATAATGATATTACGAGCTATTGATGTAACAAGCATACCCGATACCCGGTAAAGCGTAGAGGCATTGCCTGGAGATTCTGGGATTTCATTGCTACACACGAATGTAAATAATTTATTGCTCTCAGCAGTACCTTGAAAGAACAACACTTGAAAGGAAACTACAATTATAGGTCCAGGTTTGAACTGTTAGACCGAACTAACCTTGCCAAAATTTGTGAAGTCCCATTCAAAGTGGATTTGGTTTCTGAGGCTAAGTGCCATGAAAGAGGTTTCGACGCAGGAGTATCTGAACAACATTTGATATGTAACATGATGATATTCACCTTCTCATAAGAAAGTTTATTGCAAACAATGCAGAAACCAACTAAATTTTAGAAGAGTTCCTGTCTACTTAGAAACATGATACCTGAAGGCTGAAGAAGAGATTCTGCCTGAAAATATATATGCCTAGGATTTGTCTGTACATGTTGATCGGAAAATAACTTCTTGTTGACAGAATCTGGTTTAGAGGAACACAATGGATCATAACCAACAAACAGGAAAAATGGAATGCGAAACATACTAAAACTTCTACCCACTAATCAGCTTCCAGGAAGAAGAAAGAAAGACTTTTTATCAACTAGTAATACCTGGTAAAATGTAGTGCTTGTGATGTCTTGGGATAAATGCCAACACCTGATGCTGTCCCAGACCTTTCTTATTCGAGTATGTTTGGCATATAAGAAGTTGCTGATATTAACAAAATAAAAAAGGTCAGCCCCATTAGTTTGATGTTCTTCTTGTACTAGCATGTTAAGCCAGAGAACTGCAAAGTGATTACCTGATTTAAACAAGATGCTTTTAGCTCCATTGTTGACAATTCCAATGATTGCTGCTCGAGAAGAGTGGTTAATTTGTTAGCCACAGTTCCAAGGTGATCGACGGTATTAACAAGAGCCTTTGCAGCATAATCTTTGAGGTTTTCCAATACTCTTAACAAATGTATCACACAAAGAACAGAGTTGCATTATAAGAAGAGAATGATGCATGTAATTTGAGCTCAATCAAATAAATAAGCATGCAAGCAGCAAGCTTGATATTAATATAAGAAACATCACAGGCTCTTGTCTAAGTCATTCATGGTAAAGCTTGCAAGAAAAAGGCTATCAGGTGAGCGATCAACTGTACTAAGAAACAACTTTTAAAGTGTAGCCTTACATCTGCTTCAGTCACTGTGATAAAATGACTTTTCGGAGTATTTTGCAGCTGAATAAAGCTGAGGCCTTAAGTTCTTGAGCTCCTTCAAAAAGAAAGGCACATCGATCCAATTTATCAAGTAGCATAACAATGAAATGCTGGAAGATTTGAGCATGCATAACCCAAAAAATTCAAAAGTGAATTATGAGCTCAACAAGGAGGAAGATTAGCAAACCGAATAGAAACCTCTAAGCTCCTATAGGCTATAGATAATACATTCAGAAACAGTCACTTTCCAATTTTTGGGTGGCATATGGAATTGTTACATTATACTAGAACATTATAATCCCACAAAAAAGCATTTTCATTGCCTCATATAATCAATTCATTTCCTATGTGATTGATGCTATGTCTCTAACTCTAAAGTCTAAACTAAGGAAAATGAAGAAGTCATTGTCCTTCGATGAGCAAGATTAAAGACTATACATCCTATTCACTAAAGTTCGTTTTTTAGATCTTCCAAAATAAAAAGGAAACACAATATTTTTTTTCATTTCATTCCCACATTTCCTTAGTTGTGACCCAAATTCTTTTTTGGGCTGCCCTAATATTTTTAAAAAACGCAGCAGGAAAAGATGAAATCCAAGAAACGAACCTGCAATGCTTTGACGAAGCCTTTTCTACTCTCCATAGAAACCTCATCGAATGTCATGGCGGGATGATAAGGCCTGGTTGATTCGTCTTCCATTGTGTCACCTTCTCTTATAAATTTCGAACAATCAAATTCAATACCTCAAAACTAGCGACTGCAACAGGAGAAATTTAGCCTAAACCCAACCAGGACCCGAAGCACCATCATTTCCAGCTAAACAAACTAAGGATTCATTACTTAGACATATAATTCAACACAACAGAATACTTTTCCATGAACAAGAGACTAAGATTAAGCATATTTCCACTATGTCTACGAGTCGATGCTTTGTGTCATGTGGAGTCTAGTAGGAAGTTACACAAATTATCCAACAACACCAACTGACTACCAGTACTTACCAAACCTGTCAACAAAGAAAGTAAAAACAGATACTACAATTTAACCAAGTTTCTCAGAATAAAGCATTCATTGATTTTTACAATTACAGTCATACGATTATGGGAATCTCATAGTTTACTGCACATTCGAGATCAGAGGGGAAAGAGAAACAATACGAAAGCCTTGATGTTTTATTAGCATTATTTACCCATAAACACATCAGGATATGGAAGTAAACGCCATGTACTTAATCAACAATAAAGAAATAACAAGAAAAATAATCAGAACAGAAGAAAAGGAATATGAACTTACTGCTAAGACGAGGAGGAATATACAGTTTAAAGTTAGGGGTGGTGAGAAAAAAAATACAAAACAATAAAAAAATGAAAAGGCGGCAGAAGAAATGATGTAAGAATTTGAAAGCGAAAACCTAATTTATCCAAGGTTATGCAAAGGATTATATTTAAATTTTCTTTATATTAAATAATTATAAAATATAAATAATTATGAATTAAACTTAATGATATTAATAAAATATGTAAAATGTGAGATAATAATATAAAAATTTAGGAAACATCGTAACTGAAATGTTAAGACACATCTATTTCCAATTTTTTTAATTTAAATATTATTTTAGTCTTAATACTTTATAATTAGCTACGTTTAAATTTGATTAATATGATTATTATTATAATATTTAAATATATATTATCTTTTGATTCAATTGTTTAATACATTTAAATACTTTAGATATTACATGAAAATATTTAATAATAATCGATAAATAATGTACCAATTTAAATATGTAGATTAAAATAATACTGAAAAATATATCTGAACAATATTAGACCGGTTACTGGATTCCCCCGAAATGACCCAAAGGCATTCTCGTGAATAAGCCGAACGCCCAAACGGCCCAACCCATACCAGTCCAAGCAATTTGTATGATAGGCATTCTCGTAAATAAAACAAACATCAAGTCCATTTTTCACCACGCTTAAACTCATTTCATTGAAACTCCACATATGATCCGCTTACTGGATAAGCTCACCCCAAAACAATCCAAACTTGTGTTTTCATGGCGTGTCCTTGGCTTTTACAATCAACAGCGTCGTCGTTCCACGGCCTTTCACCGCCATTGATCGCGCGCCTGCCGTATGGTAACCCCAGAAATGGTTACGGCGGCGGTGTTTCGGTGAGGGCAACGGCAGAGATTGTGTTGGTGGAGAAAGCGGAAGCCGAAAAACCTTATCGTCTGAAATCTACTTACCTAGAGAAAATCGTCCCCTTGCTTAAAGAAGAGTTCGGCTACACCAACATTCACCAGGTAAATAAATAAATAAATAAATAAATGGATTTAGTTCTTTTTACTTTTGGCTTCGATTTTGGGTTTCTATGTAATGAGATTTTGGAATGGGGGACTGTGAGTTAGGTTCCGAAGATTGAGAAAATAGTGGTGAATTGTGGGATTGGAGATGCTGCCCAGAACAAGAAAGGCTTGGATTCGGCAATGAATGAGATGGCACTGATAACGGGGCAAAGGCCTGTGAAGACGCGAGCCAGGAATTCTATTGCTACTTTCAAGATACGGGAAGGTCAGCCACTTGGAATTGCTGTTACACTTAGAGGAAATGTAAGCCCGCTTTATGCTCACTTTTAAGTTCTTGAATGAATATATATCCTCTGGATTGGATTTCCATGTATAATTCAGTTCGTGTTGAAAATTGCGTTTCTCGTCAATTAATCACCACGCCATTGCTGCTAGGGTGTTCATGGTTAACCGTTGTAGTATTTTGGTTAACCATAATGAGTTGAGCACATTATCTTTAGACATTATCATCTAATTTCGCTAAGAACAAAACCGCTACAAGTCAACTGTTGTAGTATGTTGGTTAACCATGAACAACCCTAAATTTGCTGCGGTTGTTTTGGTAGATTTTAGGAATAAGTATCAGTAGTTGCTTGTTTGGGCTAATATCGGCTGTTGCAGAATATATCAGGGAAGAGCAGCTTGCACTTCTTTGACAGTCGACAAAAGATTTTTATGTTACATTTGCTCAAATGTTCTTAGAAACACTGGTACCAAATGGCTTGGAAAATGTAATGATTCTTAAGATGATAAATCATGGATATTCCTAAGATATAAAGATCTTAACCTTGCTTTGCTCCTCGAATTACCTACCTGTATATGTGTTTTGAAGGATTTGTTTCAGTTATATATGTGTTCATTGCTAGTCATCATCCATAACTTATTTCTTATGTGAATTTCTCTTTGCTGCATTACAGTTTTCCTTATTGTTATCAGAATTATATTTAGTTTTTTGTCACATTTAAATACTAAAACTGTTTCGTGTATGGCTGGCGGTTAATTTGACAGGTTATGTACTCATTCCTAGATCGGCTAATTAACTTGGGGCTTCCTAGGACTAGGGATTTCCAAGGTTTAAACCCTAATAGCTTCGATGGATATGGAAACTACAGTATTGGAATTCGTGAACAGAGTGTGTTCCCTGAGATCAGGTTTGATGCTCTTGATAAACCCAGAGGAATGGACATTTGCATCACGACAACGGCAAAGTCTGATAAGGAAGGTCTGAAGTTATTGGCCCTAATGGGTATGCCTTTTAGAGAAGGTGGTGGCGCTGCTGCTGCAGCTCTACAAAAGAAGAAGAAGCTCAAGTCTCACCACTTTGACAAGAAGGGTGGCAAGGGCGCCCGGAGATGAGAGCTTTCTCCTGCTAAAAGGCAAAAGGAACTTTGAGCCATTTTATTGTTAATTGCATGACATCATTTTACGAGGAAATGCCCTAAAAGAATGATGTTCCATTCAGGTGATTTGGTTGTATGACATTATTGCTTAGGTAGTTCCAGCCAAATCTCTGGCCTTAACCTTTTAATTCGATGTAAAAAGGCTTATTCTCAATTTTCTAGCCTTCACTTCTTTATATTTGTGTTGTGTTCGTATTATTTTATACGATATAATTGCATTTAAAATATTACTATTTATTTATATAAATCTTCATGGCAATAATTTGTTGTACTAAGCCGAAATATGGAGACCAAGAACCCAAGCCCTGGATCCATTGCTTAATTTTTCATTTTCTGGAATTTGGACAAAATAAAAGAATTTATTTTTGTGTGGAGATGTTTATGTGGCCATAGTTCACCGAGGACCGAGATATTTAAAAGATACTGCGGGACGAGCGATAGAGCTCTTTCAACGCTAAAATGGCGGTTGTTCTTTCCTTTGCTTCTACCGTTCACTACGTCAACTCACCGCGTCAGTTCATCGTTTCCCGGCAAAACTACGGCCACAACATGTACAGAGTTAGATGCAACGGAGAAAATTCTAAGAGCAATTTACCCACCACACAAGAATCTGAACGCGATAATGTTCTTCTCAAGGTAGCCTGGTATGGTTCCGAGTTTCTGGGGATTGCTGCTTCTTATCTCCGACCACCCTCAAAGGTTGAAGAAGCTGCCCAGAGAAATCTTGATCTTGGCTTAGATGGGTCAGAAGCTATTGATCGTACTGCAGTCATTCAAACCATCAAAGATGACTTCGAAAGATCATATTTTGTCACCGGTACATGAAAATCAAAGCTCAGTAAATTCACCTGAAATCATTCTTTCTTCTTCTCCTCTCGTGTTGTAGTTACTTGAACTATTGAACATAGAAGTTATAGTGTATTTACTGTTGAAATCAGGGCAACTTACACTTGATGCATACGAAGAGGATTGTGAATTTGCTGATCCAGCCGGTTCCTTCAAAGGGCTTCGACGTTTCAAAAGGAACTGCACAAACTTTGGATCTCTTATTGAGAAATCAGATATGAAACTAATGAAGTGGGAGGACTTTGAGGTTAATGGGCCGAGTTATAATCAAGGAATTCGTGTTACATTATATTTGCACAACTTGCGTCATTACTTGTTACCATCTTCAATGTGATAAAACAATGAACAATTTTTCTTTATGTTGTCATCCATGGAAGTGCAGGACAAAGGAGTGGGACACTGGAAATTCAGTTGTGTAATGTCATTTCCTTGGAGGCCTATTCTTTCTGGTATGTAATTGGTACTTTTGGTGACAGTTTTTTACTTTCCCAAGACTGAACATAAGTTTACATCTTTGTAAAAGGTCACGGACCATGAAGACATTGCATCATTATGAATCCACGACCATGCTTAACGTTTTGATGTTTTGCAGCTATTGGGTACACGGAGTATTTTTTTGATACACAATCTGGAAAAGTTTGTAGGTAAACTAGTAATGAGGAGAAATGGAGGAGCTCTTCTGTTTCTGTTCTCTGATTACCTTACTGCTGACTATTCTTTATGGAATGTTTGCAGGCATGTGGAGCACTGGAATGTTCCCAAAATGGCACTGTTGAAGCAGCTTCTGAGACCAACTCGAGGATTCTGGCTTAGGAGAAAAAACAGCTAAATACTGTGTAAGGAAACCTCATAGTTTACCCTTCCTTACAAATCCAAACACTAGGTTATTGCCATGATTGTGCCATTTCGCTTCTTTTCTACATACAAGGACAAGGAGGTTAGGATGTTGACTAGTATCGTTATGCTTGTCTATTGTAGCTATGGGATCATGTAAGTTACATGACAGAAACAAAAAACTGGATAGTTTACCATAAAGAAGAAACTGATTCTTCTCTTGGAACAGTTGTAATTGAATTTCCTCCCATAGCGGTACATTCATGTATGTATGTATATGTGTGCGTGCGTATACAAATGATATGATACATGTTTCCATACATGGAAGTTGTTTATGTAGGCTACTGTCTATTGCCATAGCTTTACTTTGATGCAGGCTATTGAATTAGAGTTCTTTTTCAGGAAGAAAGCAAATCAATGATGAATAAAGATCCTTGTGGTACTCAGCTTACCACACTCCTCCCCTAGTCGAAAGACTGACCGCGAGCAACCGGTGAAGATGATCCCAAGAGAGACTGATATGAAAGACAAAAATCTAATCCTAACTAGGTTTGAATTACTTCATTTCTTGATCGGTATCGAGTTGAGTTGCATCATCTATCATGTACCACTAGTTCAGGAACTATCCATGCATAGTTATGAATCAGAGTTTGTCAACACGATTTTTAAAAATAATAATATATATAATAAATAATATATTAAATAAATAAATATTAATTATTAATAATATAATATTAATATTAAACATAAAAGAAAACTGAAAAATCGTGAAAACAGAGACGTGAAGAGTTTGAACCGAAAACCTGGAATTTGGATTGTGGGGAATTTGCAGCCGGATTCTTAGGATTGATTGGGTTGTTGATCATGTTTTGGTAGAGGATTTTAAGGGATTTAGCTAGGAGTTTGAGTTGGGGAAGGATTGAATTGAATCCCTTTAAATAGGGATTCATCAATCCGAGTAAGGAGGAATCGGTAGTGAAAGATTTCTGGAGAAGAAAAGCTTGAATCAGTTCGAGATTTATTTTTGGGTGCTCAGTTAGCAGCGAAAGGACGATCGGAAGTATCGGAGATTAGTGGTAAGCATCTCGTTTGTTTACTTGGTTTAATCTTTCTATTTGGTTGTTTAGATGTTAGGAATCTGAGATTTCAGTGTGTTTAAGGGAGTTTTGAGCTTTTGATTAGGGAAAACCTTAGGTTTCTCGTCGTTTCTAGTGCGATTTTAGGTGTTTTGAGAGTTTCGGCGAATTCGTCGGCGTCGGGTTTAACCACCGGCGTCAGAAGCGCTTTCTTCGCGACGGCCGGAAAACTCACCGGAGCGACTCCTTGCGGTGGAGCTTCGGATCAGACGGCGGCATGGGCGGCGGTATATGGCCGTGTTCTTCATGAACATGAAGAACATTCATCATGTTCATGTTCAAAGGGCCCTTTTGATCCAAGAAACCCCTAGTTTCTGGGTTTTAGGTGTTATGGCCAGGGAATTGGTTTAAGCCGAGTTGGCACCGAGTTGAGAGAGATGAGAAATGACCGAGTGAACTCGGTGAAGGGGGGTATATCCCTCCCCATACGACGCCGTTTTGGCTGCCGGGTCAAGCGGGTCGGATCCGGGTCTAACCCGGATCCGCGTGTTTTGAGTGGGTAAGGGTAAATCACCCTTTAGGTCCCTCGATTTTAGGTTATAATTCCTATTTGCCCCTAGAACTTTAGGATTCATGCAATTAGGTCCCTAGAAACCTCAATTAGACCCCTAAACCCTTAGTTTCTTGCAATTAGGTCCCTAGAAACTTTCAATTAGGCCCTAAAATCCTAATTAAACCCCTAAATAAACTATTAGGATTAAATTAAATTACTTTTAGACTTAATTAGGTTAAAAATTAATTTTAGAGACTTAAAATATTTTAATTAGGTCTTAATTAAGATTTAATTTAATTTTTAATAAACTCTAATATTAATTTAATCTAATTTAGTTCTAATTTAAAATTAATTTGACTCCTAAAATCTAAAATTAGACTCTAATTAGGTTTAATTTAATTCTTGAATTTTAAAAAATAACTTTAATTAATTATTTTAATTAATTTTAACTTCTAAAAATAACAAGCTTTAAAATTAATTAAATTAGGTCTAGTTTTGCCTTAAAACTTTAAAACATTCACCCAACTTAGACTTTAATTAGGCTCTTTAATTCTTAAAATTTAAGAAATAATTTTAATTAATTAATGTAATTAATTTTAATTAATTTCTAAAATGATAAGATTTAAAACTAATTAAGTCTAGTAAACCTTAATTTCACCAAACAAACTTTAATTAAGTTAAATTAAAATTCTTAGAATTTAGAAATTACTTTAATTAAGATTCTTAATTAATTAAAAATTTCTAAGATAATGTTTAAGAATTAGCTTAATTAAGTTTAATCCAACCTTAATTAAACCTTTGAACCTAAAGTTCACTAAGTTAAACTTTAATTAAGATTTAATTAAAATTTGAAGTTAAGAAAATTTAATTAATTAATTTAATTAAAATTTTCTAAAACTTTAAAGATTAATTTCACACTTAATTAAGTCTTATCTTTTGTTCAAAGTTTGTTCTCGAGTCCCTTGTAATCTTTTTCATTCAAGTCCCTTTTGTACTCTTGATGAGAATTTTTGATGTAACATTTTGTACCCATGATTCTAATAAAAATTGATGAGTTTCTTTATTTTGTTTATGCTTTTATTTTATGTTGTTTTGCATAGCATACTTTAGGAAGGTCACCTAATAAATTTAAGTTAATTAATTTAGAGCCTTTTTTAGGATTAGTCACTTAAATTAATTAATTTAATTAGGGAGAAAATTTAGTAACGTAGCATGTGAATCTTATGTCTTGGATACACTAAAGAGGTTGGTGTTTTGACGCACCATGATGCTGACCTAGAGGGTGTACCTTGGCATCGAATTCATGTGTTAATAAAAACTTAGAATTTTGACAAAAACTTAGGTTTAGAATCAAATAAATGGATAGATAAATAACTAGTAACTTAGGTCTTAAAAACTTAAGCAATGGAGCCTTTTCTAGGATTAGAACTTAAAATGAACCAGATAAAAAACGGTCATGCATTTTGCTTTAGCCTTTTGAGGCGGAAGTTTCATTTCTTTAAATTTGGGTGAGGTTTCCTATCTAGAGGACGTCTCATGCAACTCAAGTTTAAAGCTAATGTAATTTCTAAATGAAAAGGATATCCAAATTCAAATAATGTTCATTTAACAATGAAAAATTAAATTAATATCTATCCTCAAAATGTCAATGCCACGTAATGTTTTTCAAGGTACCAAATTTTTGGGCGTTTGTAAGGGTCGTCCTTACACGTAACCGACTCCCGAACCCAACATTTTTAAGCGAATCTCTGGTTTATTTTTATGGTGTCTAGCCTACCTAAGTGGCCGGTGACGACTCCAAGATAATTTTTCAAAATTAAACCATGTTTTCCCTAAAATTTGAATTTTTCAAGATTAAGATGATAAAGTTCGGATTTTACAAAACTAATCGTCGAACACTTTTTCACCCTAAACTCGCGTTTTTTTAAAGAGGTCGCGAGAGAGTTATTTTGACAAGCCAATAAAACACCTAGTTTCTTATCTGGTTAAGATTGGTCAAAGTAATTAACTATTATTGGCAAGTTTAGTTTTGGTTAGTGCCTAGTGGTGCACTGTCTGGTTTAGCTGTTCCTGTGAGTGTTTTTCCATTTTCAATAGTTTTAATGTGACAGATCTTTGTGGTGGTATTAATTAAATCTTCCCTGGTTTGGCTGTATTCCAGAGGGAGATGGAATCTTGTACAAAGAGCCTTTATCCCTGTGTCTGTCCCGACTCAAGACAAATCATTTTGAAACTATTTAACATAATGTAATGTTGGGTGGTCTACACAGTCCTTAAGAGGCCCTCACTTGCTACTATTTTCAATCAATATATTTCAGCTTTGTCCATCCACTGGACTATATTTTTTAAGGCCAAAATTTGGTAAACAGGACAAACTAATAAAGGCTTTATTGAAATAGGGTGTGCTGATACAATACAAATTTAAAAAAAAAATGTTTTTTTTTATCGTCGAATGAAAATATATAATTCAAAAAATAAATGATTTGGATAAATAGATGAATAAAAATGGATAATTAAAATTCATAGTAAAAAATAAATTCATATTACATTATATACAACATTAAATTTTTAAGTTTTATATTTGTATATTATTGAATGGATGAGATTCAACAGACAAGAAAGTGAGATGATTTTATTTAAAAATTAAATAATTCTCTATTAAAAGATATTTTATATAATTAAATGAGGGTAAAAATCAAAGAGTTTTATATTAATTTATGACTATTAAATTAGAGTAAATCGATGTTATATTATGTTAATTGTGTCTTATATTATTATATAAGAGTCAAAATCAGAAATTAAAAATTAAAGGGATTGAAAAAAAAAGACTGAAAATCATCATCAATAAATTTAATTCACTAACTTCTAGTAAAATAATCTTAATTTTTTTATGCACAATTTATCACCATGACAAAAACCATTCTATAATATAAAAGCATGTAAAATAAATTATAATTTAAAATTTTACAAGGACAAATTAAAAAATAATTATAAGAGAAAAAATATTTGAAATATATTATATAAATATTTTTTTATAAAAGTATACAAATAATTTTAACAGTGTCAAATAAAAAATTATATACCAAATTTAAACAAAACTAATATTATAGGTGAGATTTAAACTACTAAACCCCTCAATTAAAATTCATTTATATGTTTAAAAAATTCATCATTATCAAATAAACATTTAAAAATAGATTTATATAATTGTTACTAAAAAATTAATTGAATTTTAAAATTCATTGTATTAAATTATACACACTATTCTTCCATCAAATAAAATATAATCCGAAAAAGTAAAACAGATTAATTGAATAATAAATTAATTAAATAATTCCAATAATAACAGTTTACTACACCTGTGAATGTGGGTCCTACTCAAGAACGTTGATTCATCAGCCACGTGAAGCTCTGATGTGGGGATTCCATACGCAATCTGATTAGTTCGCTTTGATCTTGACCGTCTGATCAAATTCGCCATCCATTCAACAAAACATAAGCAACCGACACGTGTCCTAGAATGTCCCTTTTAACGGTCTCAAAAATTTGTCTAAAATTGGACAAGAGAGAAAGGGAAAGGACAATCCCGTCATTTCAATCACTTCACAAATCTCCAACTCCAGCTAGATAATTACTCCTTTTTTTATAATTTCCATTATTTTTTATGCTTTTTTTTATTATCAGAATTTATATTTAAAAGCAGAGAAGATATTAACTAAAGAAAAATAGCTGTGGTAGTGGAGATCGGAAAACTCTTTCTTTCTCTCTCCATTTTCCTTTAATTATATTCGTTTTGATTCTTTCTTCTGTTCCCCATTTTTTTAATGAAAACGTTGTCTTTCCGGCGAGTTTAATGCTGCCGGAGGTTTGAACTGTTTGACGAGAAGCTAAAAAAAAGGGAAAGGGAGATGACAGTGTACAACGCCGCATTTGTTAACACGGAGTTATCTAAGACGACGTCGATTTTCGGGTTAAAATTATGGGTGGTGATCGGTATTCTACTTGGTTCACTCATAGTCTTGACTCTGTTTCTCCTCTCACTTTGCCTCACATCGCGCCGGAAATCTCGTAGACATCAACACCTGGATCCCACGCCGCCAATCTCCAAAGAGATCCAGGAAATAGTCCACCATCCACCGGCACCAGATCACCACCATATCCCCCCGCCGGTTCCGGAGATTCAAGTTGACTTGGGAAAAGTCGAACACAGGGTGGTGTTCTCCAGTGGGGAAAGTAGGGGGGCGACTAGCGCGGGAGCTAGTGTGTGCGAGACGGCGTCGTTTGGAAGCGGAAGTGTGGGGCCAGAAGTGTCTCATCTCGGCTGGGGAAGATGGTATACTTTGAGGGAACTGGAATTAGCTACGAATGGATTATGTGAAGAGAATGTGATCGGTGAAGGCGGCTATGGAATTGTTTATAGCGGCGTTTTGACCGATGGAACTAAAGTTGCCGTTAAGAATTTGCTTAATAACAGGTATCCGCGTTTAACTTCTGATCAATTGTGCTTCTTTTTGGTTAATAATTATGCCCATTTCTTGAAATGAGTGTTCTTTTGTGGATTATGCATCTTTGATTTTGTTGGTCTTTCATTGTAGCAATAATTTGAACTTAATTTGATTGCTAAGAAAAAGAAGATGATTCCCCCTATAATTGAATTGATGAATTCACCCGACAGTGAACGGTTTGCTGTCTCGTTATTCATTTCTGTTTAGGCTTAAAATTCTTTCCTTTGGTGGGTTAGACATTGTGCTGTAAAGTGTAAAGATTACTGCTTTTTAAGGAAAAGAACTCATTGTCAGTCCTGGAGGATAATCTTCTTTTCTTCTTTTGGTTAGACTTTGGTCCAATCTTTTTTGTATTCTTTAATTGCCTCTTTAATCATAGGTTTATGTTTGGTTTACCTACCAATTAGCTCATCAATCAATCCTACAGGGGTCAAGCTGAGAAGGAATTTAAGGTTGAGGTAGAAGCAATTGGGCGTGTACGACACAAGAATCTTGTACGGTTGCTTGGATACTGTGTTGAAGGTGCATATAGGTACTGCAATTTTCTTTGAGCACGAAATTTTACTCTGTTTTGGATGATGTAAAGTGAAGTGACATTTTATCCGTTTTTTTCTGTTCAGGATGCTTGTATACGAGTATGTTGACAATGGCAATTTAGAGCAGTGGCTCCACGGGGATGTGGGGGATGTCAGTCCTCTTACATGGGAGATCCGAATGAATATCATATTGGGAACAGCCAAAGGGTATACATTAGTTATAATTGTATTCTTTGGTTCATGTACAGTTGTTTATAAATTCTTTATTCACTCGTAATGGTCATTGTCCTGAATGTTTACCGGTACATTCATGCAGTTTAGCCTACCTTCATGAGGGTCTTGAACCAAAGGTTGTCCATCGGGATGTAAAATCCAGCAACATCCTAATTGACCGCCAGTGGAACTCCAAGGTTTCTGATTTCGGGCTCGCTAAACTCTTGTGTTCAGAAAGTAGTTATGTGACTACCCGAGTCATGGGGACATTTGGGTTAGTTGGTCTTGCAGATTTTCTCTTTTTTTGAAAAATTAAGATTAACCGTATAAATGCATGCGTGTGCATTAACCAAAATGCCGTGTAGTTCATTATTCTGAAGTAGGAAAATCTCTTTGTTTCTTTTCCCAGTTATGTTGCTCCGGAATATGCTTGTACCGGAATGCTGAATGAGAAGAGTGATGTGTATAGCTTTGGTATACTTATTATGGAGATTATTTCTGGGAGAAGTCCAGTTGACTATAGCCGTCCTCAAGGAGAGGTTAGACTTGACTTATTAAACTTACTTCTTCATTAGTTTAACCCAAAGTCCTAATGTTGCTAAATTGTAACCAACTGAACAATTGCAGGTGAATTTAGTGGAGTGGTTAAAAACCATGGTCGGAAACCGAAAATCAGAGGAAGTAGTTGACCCTAAGTTGCCCGAGATGCCTGCTTCAAAAGCACTTAAACGTGTACTGTTGGTTGCACTGCGATGTGTCGATCCTGATGCAACAAAGAGGCCAAAAATGGGGCATGTTATCCACATGCTTGAGGCTGATGATCTACTATTCCGTGACGTAGGCACCATTTCCTTTAAGCATTATTTTCTTTCTAAACTATCTATTCACCTTTATGTATTCTTTTCAGGACCGTCGGATTGCTAGAGACCAGCCCAATTCACATTCTGGTGATCATCGAACAAATCGCAACGCTACAAAATTTGCCGACAGTCGATTCGACGGGGCCTCTGCTTCTGATACAAGTGATAGTGGGATGAACCAACACCAGTCCACCAGGTGGAGATAACACTATCAACATTAGGTGTCTAACAAGCCCCTCTTTTAAGTTTTTTATTTGTTAATTAATTTATTTTTCTATTAGTCCCCCAGTATTGGTGTTGTATCTCCAATTAAGAGAAAACAATAATCTGCATTTTTTGTATGTTTGCTTTACATTTTTTCTCATATATAATATACTCTGCATTTGTATGAATCCATGAATTCTTATAGACATAGTAATTGATTGTCTTCCTGCTTTTTGCAATGCCTGATTTTCCTACTCTCAGTATCTTCATTGTTAGTGGACCATTTTATTCCAGCAGATGTATAGATTAAAGGGGTGCATAGTGATGCGAAATCGACCCGGCAACCTGCCAAATAGCCTTGTTGCTTTGTTAGAGCTGGAACAATTCGTTATGCTGGCTTGTTAGATTGGGTGAATTTCACCATCAATGCCAGAGCATGGTCTAGGCCATGGGAGCCTAATAAGGACATTTAGCATGATGGAGTTAAGCTGGTTGTGGTGGACCTGGAATTGACTTTTCTGTTTTTCTGCCCTCTGGCATTTTAGCAACCATCCGAGATCGAGACTGTATCGATCTCATCCCATCTGAAACACAAACATTGGCCTGGTTGTCCTTCTTTTGGCTTGTTCTCTATGCATTATCATCCCCTGTAGTTTCTGTTTCGATTTTGAGTCATCTTTTAAAGATTATTATTTGAAGGAATCAAATTTGTTTCGTAAATCTGGTGTGATTACATGAATTATTAGCTGGAGTGGGGGAGACCTGGGGGGATAAATTCTCAGGGCTTATTATTGCATCTGACGACAACCTTTAATCTTGTCCCCATCTTTCCCTGGAAGACGACAATTTACCATACATGTTCATCATCATCCTTGTTCCTTACAATTGGAAGAAAAAGGAATGACATGCCATAGATTTTAATGATTTCTTGTTTTTTTCCATAGCTTCTGATCTTCTGTTGGAAGCCATGTTGTGGGTATGATCTACACTGCCATTTCTCATCAAAAACTCGAGCAATTCTGACCAACTCATTGGATGGTTACTAAGCACTTCTTTTTGGCCAAACTCATTTTGTGGGAGTGTTTCAATGGCTGATGCTTTGTGGCGATTGGCACTTGTTCTTGTGGTGCACTGCTTGCTTTCCTTTTCTGTCTTTACCGCATCTTTGGATTTGGATGGCGGTAAGGACAAGGGGAAGGAATAAGGAAAGCAAAGCATGGAAAATAAATATTTTCTTTTTATAAAAAACTGAAAAAGGAATATATTTCTTCTCTTGTTTGGATTTTACAAAATGTTATAATCGAAAGAAAAATACATATAATTATTTACAGAAACTACATAATATATTCCAACTATGTTCACATTATAATTTTAGTGCCATAACTATTATTTTTGATAAAATAGTACATAACATTAGGGGTGTTCAAAATTATCCGACCAGATTGACCCGATCAGACTACCCGAAATAAAAATGACGGGTAATTTTCGAAAAAATTATTCAACCGGGCCGGGTACCCGACCTGAGAATAATTGGGCCAGGCTTGGGCGGATTTTTTTCAATTACTAAGTACCCGACCTGACTAATTTAAAATTATATATTTTTTTTAGTTTTAAATTATATTTTTATGGTAAGTTCCTTAATATCTGTACATAAAATTAAATTTAATTCTTTAAATCATTTTTATGTTTGTATTATATACTTTTAATTTTTAAAAAATTTAAATATATTTTATTAATTTGTTAATATAGAAAAAATGATATTAATATTTTTAATGTTATTTTAACGATAAACTCTAATAAATATATGTGTATATATACAATAAAATATTTTAAATTAACTTTAAATCACTAATATTTATGTCTATTCATATATTATAAAATTTTAAATTTTATGTTTAATATATGATTTTTTTAATTTTAAAATAAAAAATTAAAAATATATATACAAACCAGGTACCCGTTACCCGATTTTTACGGGTATCCGATAACGTGTACTCGATATAAACAGGCAGGGACGTGGGCCAAAAAATCACTACCCGAAACAACCGAGCACCCGATAATGAACAACCCTACCTAACGTTATATATTTATTCTATTTGATATTCTGACCGTTAAAAGTTAACAAAAATATATTTTTTAGTCTAAAACACTATAGAATGATAATTTTAAATAACAGTGCATGAAATATTTTCTCATTGATTTATAAAGTTATAAACTTAAAATATAATACTACAAATATATTTGAAAGATGGACTAGGTGAGGTGCCAGCTCTCGGTTGCCTGGGCTGGAGTCAAAATCTCCGTTCAAACCCTTAAAAATATTAGGGTTGACAGTGACTGTCAACTGGGTAGAGTTCAAACTTACGAGACGAGCCTTGATCTGTCAGAGCGCTCAAGATAATCATTCACCTTGTTCAGTACCTGAAAGATGTCATTAATTTGCCATGAGGCAGGTGGGAGAAATTTATGCAAATCTCATAAAATTGGATTCAGGCTAAAACAAACACGACTATAATATAATTAGTATATTTGGTTGATTAGACGTATTTATAAACATTTATAAATAATGTGAAGAATAGTAGATTAAAACAACACAAAAATGCTCTCATACACGCAAACCGAGCGGAAATGAATACCTATTATGCTTAACCCACTATATCTACAAAGAAAATTTTTTGTGATTCTAATGAGATACAAAGATTCACTGTAACGACGACGAAGCACTTGCAAGATGATGATTTCCACTGCTACTCTTTTCACTTGGCATTCAACACGAATTTCGTTTTGTTTCAGTTTAAATTCGATACCTACTTCAATTAGCTTCTGAATTTGCAGTGGGTGAGAGTTTGTCTTCCAAATCATCAAGTAAATCATGGTATTCAGCAAATGAAGGATGAGACTGACAGAAAAAGTTGAGACGATATCTTAAGAAAGTTGGATTTCAATAATGAATATTGACTAATAAACGGAGCTGTAAAAGCCACATACCTGTAATGTCATACTATATGCTTTCCACAACCGCATATCATGCCGGAAAAGATCAAAAAGAACCTGTGGTACAACAAATGATTCTGGTCATGGAACCCTCTGATGAATAACAACTTGTATGGATTTTTAATGCCAAAATGACCTAGAAATCTAAATAATCAGTAACAGGTATCCTCAAAGATGGAATTCAAAAACGTCTACTAAAGAGAGATTTAAAAATCAAATACAAGAGATATGTTTCAGTTCTTCATCTTTTGAGAAGTTCTTCTACACCTTCAGGGAAAAAAGATGTGCAATTCTTTGATGAACAAAATTACTTAGTTTGCCAAAAACAAGAAAAGGAATGTCAAATAAACCCCACAGAAAGTAAAAAAAGTTTTAAGATCTCAATTTTGAAGGATAACAAACCACTTCATAAACTTCCACCAAAAGGCCCTTATTGAAAATTCAAAAATGAAGATTGAAATTCAGCTTTCTTATTGAAATCCTAGTAACTATTAAATGGGAAGTCCAGAGCAAAAAACAAATCTTACAAGTCGCACATGCTTCAAATGAGGACAAGGTACGGTATATCAGTGCTTCTAAGTTCTAGCCTTCTAAAAATCAATTTATCAAAAAGCCAGAATTTTAATCATAAAAGAAACAAATAATACCTCAGATCGTCTTAAAAGAGTGGCAAGGACAACTATCCACTCCTTGAACTTGACAGAGCACATATGAGCCAAGAGGAATTCAGCATCTAACCTGCTCTGCAAAGTTCCCATTTGCAGCTGGAAATTAAAAAAAAAAAGGCCCAACAAGCATTAGACTATTATACAAAAAAAAAAAAAATGCAGAGAGAGTATGGTGGTTATTTTTTATGATCTAAATTTATACACAGTAAGTGCCTAAGTTGAGGCATTTTGAACAGTCTCTTACATCACACAAGCTATTCCACTATGGTATAGATATAATACAGCAAAGAGCAAAGAATATAGACGAAAACACATTTATAAGAAAATTGGCACCTTTTGCCCAATTAATTCTAGCCCTGATGCAAAATTCTCCAACCTAGCAGAACCATATCTTTCTCGTTGAAGATATTCCTGCAATGTATTGTTTTGTGGAACAAATAAAAATCACTTAACCCCCATAAAATGACATTTTGAACCAACAATGTATTTCTTACCACTAAATCGAACTGAGTGCCTTTTACAAATGCAACAAGCTTGGAAAGTTCCTTTCCTGACATCAAATAGCTAGCATGATTTTCCAATATGTTCTTGACGGGTGCAATATGAGCACTCTGGTCTTTGAATGATGTGCTGTTGCCAAAAAAGAAAAAGCGATGAACTGAATATTATCTTGAAATTATCCCAAGGTAATGTAGAACAATTAATGAAAGTTAATAACCTTTTATCAAATGATGGCCCATTGAAACTAGAGCGGAAAAGGAAATAGCCCAAGAATTTAGGAGATAATTTGTCAGAATCTGTAGATGATTGCTCATAATCTCTCCCTGACCTCAACAAGAACCTCACCTATGAATAAAAGAAAGAAATCACGATCCAGTAAGTGTTTATAACCAAAAAATTATTTCCACAAAGCATATGACCATGCAAGAATTATACCAGCTCCCCAGCAAGTTCATATAATGATTCGTCTAGAGTTGCCTGCACAGGATTTGATAATGGTTTCAAAAGTCTTAAGGGGGTAAATAAAGTAGAGAGAAATAATTACATATTAAACTATTAGCAACAATCTACCTGCAATAAGCGCAGAGCACAATACTGACTAACAGCAGGACCTTCAAGTTTGGCAATTACCTGCCCCATATTGTATAAAAGGAATGAATTGATCAGACTATCATGTAGAACAGGAGATGACAACTTTTATACTCTATGTTTCTATTGAAAACCTCGGATACTGTTTTCTAACAAAGAATTCACATGCAATGAGTGTGTCAGGAATTCACATGCAATCAGAGAGAATGTTCCCCTCGCTTCTCATGCATAGCTTTCCAACTACATTTAAGGAGGGAGAGATACATAATTCTTAGAAGATAAACAAACTCTGTAAATTTACTTCGTCTAGGTTGACCACATCTGCTAAACTGTAAATACAACTCCAACCATCTCCGAAGAGGAAATATCTTTGGCAAAAATTAAAAGGCAATGACAAGAAATATGATATGCATACAACAAAATTTTCAAAGAGACTGATTCTTACAAGAATGTAGCATGCTGCAGTGCGGTACCATCTCCTTTGGAAGCAGTCTTCAAACAACCTTTTGCAATAAAATTAGTGAGGACAATTTTGGGAAGGAAAAGGGATGAAGGCATGTTAATAGATTGAATTATGATGCAACCAATGCCCAATGTTTACTCGAGCGATTATCACTCAACAGAAGGTCAATCTATCCAACCATAGTTAATCATTACAGAAGATCAGGTAGAATCACACACGCGCACAAACATATATGTTCAACATCTTTCAGACATGTTTTGCAACTGTCAACTGGAAAAACAAATCAAAAAGGAGAATTAAAGAACATACTCTGTAGACCTTCCCGCAGCAGTGAACAGATCAGCCCAATGTCTACCATCAGTTTTTCTAGCAACACTCACAACCACATCAAGATACTCAGGAAAATTTCTGATCAGATCACAGGTCTTCTCCAAAAGAGAGACATTCTGTTTCTGGACTGAGTTGTGGTTTTTATTCACATTTTGCCTGCAAGGAACCAATATAATTTAGTATTCATAGGGTAAGCTGTAAGCAAAAACAGATACAGAAAAAATGGAAGGGGAGAATGAAAGCACGTCAAAACTTCCAGCCTTCCAGTGAACACAGCAAGATCAAGATTGGTTCCCTAAAATGGTCCAAGCAAAATAGAAGGAACTTTTGCTAAAATAAACACGTTTATATGGAAAATTTATATTTTTCTAGTTCCCCAAAGCTAAAAAACTGCAACATTAAGACTACATGGAGATGCCTAAGTTTACATGCACACAATGACACAAATAGTCATTCCAAGCATAACTTTGACAGTCATTTTCCCCAGTTAAATAATACCTTGAAATCTCAGCATCAAAAACAGTGAAAAGAAGCCACTCTAAACAATGTGAAAAATGAGGCTTCTCAGCTGATATTTGTGCCAAGCGTAAAGCCTCCTCACTTTTGTCCCTCTGCAAGACGCAGAACCAGAAGTTGATTAAGAAGGAGCATGTATAACCGACGTAGCATTGTTCTTTAAACAAGTACCATTTAGAGCTATGACTTTGTACATGCAACATAAACATCCTTTAATGCTACTCAGTAAAAGAACATCTTTGCAAATAGCTAAATTAAGTTCCAAAAAAGTTGTAATGACGCAGGAGCTTTAATTATTTTAAAATATTTTTAGGGTTATTTAGTTATCTTTAGGGTTTAAATCTAAGGTTAGGATGAAAACCTTATTTGCAAGGAAGTGTAATAACTTTAGTTGCAAGACAACATATAAAATAAGTTGTAAGCTTTGCAGCCAACATAAGTATTCTTACTATTTGCTTGAATTAATAGAAAGAAACTAAAGTTTTTTATAACCCTAAGTTTTCAGAAAGTCAGTCTTTCTTGTTTTCTTACCCTAATCAATTATTCCGCTGCTATTTTACTGTCTAAGCACATCACCTAATAACACTTTTTCGCAAAGCCCATTATCATAAAATATAAAATAAATCAAAGTCTTGCCAATAAAGACAAGAAATTTCAATGTCCACATTCCCGTATTAATAAGAATTTAGACTTCAAACGAAACAAGAATTTGGCACTCTTAAAGATATGAGGAGAAAAAGTAGAGATACCTGAAGGAGGTGTCGGAGAAGGCAATGCAATATGGTTTGAGCTTGGGGAGTTGGCTCAAAACATGGAAATTCTGTGCATGCTGAAAATGACATTCTTTGAGACACGCCAACCACAACCCCAGCATTTGGAAGAAGCCCCAAAGGGTACACCTCACGGTCAAATTCCAGATCTGGATCCAACTAATAATACATGTTGAAATATTAAAACTAGTAAATAGATTAAACGCCTTGTAAGATCTTTTTTTAAAAATAATGAACAAGAGAAATAATAACAAGAAAAACGCATTAAAGGAGAAACAATATCTGACAGAAATCACACTCTCAGGTCAATAATACCTGCAAAAAGTCCTCCTGCTTCAACACCTGGAGAAGGATACCAAACCTGTAAAAATAAGCATCCAACAACAATTAAATCAGACTAGAAAAAAAAAGAAGAGGATTTACAGAAAAATGGAAAGAGCAAAATGGTGGACAGTCTAATTTAACAGAAGGTTACCTGCATTCCTCTGTAGCCATAATCCAACCAAGAGACATCCTCAATTAGATTTGTTTTCTCTTCTGATTGACCACATGTAACCCAAAATAGTTCAACTGAATTAGTGAGCTCCCTTTCCCTTCCATCATCCAAATCAAGTAATGAAAGCTCCCCATTCGTTCTCAGTATAAGACATCTAGAAAAGCATGTAAATATCAGGAACATGCAATGCGCAGAAAGTTAGATGCACCAGTTCAAAAATAATACCTTGCTGGCTCTTTGGCTAACAAGTTTGAAGATGAGATATGATTGTCAAGGGCACTGTCTCTAGGAATTTGATCAGGAATAAAATGCATAGCTGCAGGATGGCTCTTTGCAGTCATGATCGAGAGTTCTCGTACTGTAGAAAGCTGTTTGTCATTTTATCACTTAAAAACGTATGAAGAATAACATGCACATTATTTTTAAAGCACAATCATTTATATATTGAAATATTTAAACAACAGGATAACATTCCCTTACTTGTAAATCTGGACTAGTAGAAGGTGCCAATTCACCAGATAACTTCACATGGAATATGTGTACATCAAAAGGGCGATAAGTGACTAGTATATAATCTTCGTAGACATCCATTACCATTGGCTTTGCAAGCAATGGTTTACAACAAAGAAGTGAGCTCTGATCAAGGTGATACCGAGGATAAAAAAGCAACTCATACCTACACAAAAAAATTTGCATCAACCACAATAAACAACAGATGATCATGAAACTAAAATGAAAGATCATAATTCGTAAGTCTTCATTAAAAACAATGATAGAGAGGAGGAATTGAAACTTGTGGCCAAAAGCTTGGGGTTCAAAATAAAAGTACTTGATCAATTGGAGTTTAAAGTAATCGGTAGTGCGATGACTTGCCCGTGAATTTCAGGCATCCATATATTATGAGAAATAATAAAAAATTCTAAGTATTTGGACATAGTTGACAAGTTCTGCAAGCAGAAGTGATTCAGAGGGCACAGATTTGCATCTCACATGTTGGAAGAACCAATGTAATTCTTTATTAAAAACAAATGAAAAAAAAAAAGAAAGAATTGAAACTTGCTGCCAAAAGCTTAGGGTTCAAAATTCAAATAAGAGCACTTGATCAGTAGAAGTTCAAATAAACGGGTAGTCTAATGACATGTCCATGAATTGCATCCATATATTACCAGAATTTATCAAAGGCTGTAAGTATTTGGACAGAGTTGACAAGTTCTGAAAAAATAATTAAGGGGACACAGATATGCATCTCACATGTTTGAAGAATCAATGTAGTTGCAGACAACAACGATCTTCCCCAGCCATAACAGACCTTCACACTGAATCTTTTGTTCCTGAGAAATATCTCCAAACACTCGCCACTTCTTCAGTCTTATGTCATATAAAATCAACCCATGGAGACCAGCAACTGCTAAATACATTCCATCCTTGCTCGCTGCCACATGCTGAACAGGCCAATTATGTGAAATGTAAGAAACCTGAACAAAAGCAAAACCACATTAGAAAACTCACATTTTATAGGAAAACATAATGAAAGCAGACACTTATGAAATTGTGATTTGGATTTATAACTGGAAGGTTTAAATGTAGCATTTTTAGCTCATCAGTCTCTTCTGACTGCACAACCAGCAATCTATCTTCACCATAAATCACTTGACGGACATAAGTCATTCCCGATACTCCTCTGCTAAGGCAACATTTTCCAAAAGAAAATGCAAGAATTCTCTCCAATGATCCCTCCTCAATGGCGTAAAGCCTATATCCATATTCATCCCACTGCATTAATGAGGTACCACCCATCAATGGCTCATATTTACAATCCTGGTTTGGCTTAACTACTGGAGAAGAAGCAGAACTCAAACCAATTTGGCGGATGGTTGACATTAGACGACATCCAGAAACAGACCAAACTGTAAGTCCTCTTAATTTCCACCCAACTGCAAAAGCAGAATTATCAGGTGTCCATGCAATACATATGACAGAACCAGTGTCTTCCATTGTATATCTGTCAAACAAGAAGATCAAGAGGTAAAGATTTCACCCTTGACACATGAAAGCCTGAACCCATAACAATGGTTTCTACAACACTAAGGTCCAGAAACTTGCTAAAATAGTACTGCTAAGAAACTAGCAAAACCAAATGAATGAAAGTGTTCCTTAACATATTATTTAACTACCTTGTAGAAAAATATAGTAGTCATTTCAGTCAAAGAACAAATGTAAATATATTAGACTATACCACCAACATTCTAGCTTTACCAATAAAGACGATGCATACCCCCAGTCATATAAGGAGACGGTACGAATGAGCAACCCAGAATCAGCCAAGTCATATAACTCAACAACACCTCTTCTGGTACCAACGGCAAGGATTAGTTGATCTCCAGCAACTGAAGTACATACAGCATCACCATTTCCCAATTTCTTTTCAGCTTTAATGGATTCACCTGCCTTTAAACCTTTCTTGCTCACAGAACATGACACTAGTTGTCCATCGGAATATAAGACTAACAGCAGCCTCATCAAAACACAAAACTCCAATTGTGCTATAGCATATTTCTTGGAGACATTGTTATTCAAGGCAAAAGTTCTGTCGTCCTCTCCAGAAGCAGTAAAATTAACTGGAGAATGTGATAAAGTAGCAACTTCACTGTCATTGTATTGGGAGAAATCCAGTTCAAAAACTCCATAGAACTATACAGAAAAAGTAAATACAAAAATCAAATTCCATGTTAAAAGGAATTGCATAAGACAGGAGAAAATTGCAACATGTTAATGGATTACCTCCCCCTTCCAGGAGATACTATATAAAGATCCATCAGAAAGCCCCAATAGCATATGTTTGTTATCACTCACAATATTGCTCCTATAGAAACGAGGTTCAAAGTAAAGATAAGAAACGAGAAAAACTAAAGTTAAGGTCAAAACTCAAAACTACAGCACATGACAATGAAATATTTACACGGTCAAATCACTTTCAGCAAAAGGAACTTGTTCATTCAGAACGCGAGTTATTGTTGCTAGAGACAAGCCAGAGGGTTGCTTCCCCCCTAATTGTACTTTTCTCTCTGTAAACTGGACCTTAAAAATATGGAGAAAGAAAGAGGAAGTCTGCACAAATAAAAAAGTCAGACAGAAATTCATAACAAATAAAGTTATGTGCTTAAATATCTTCAGAAACGGAACACTGAAGCAAAGAAAACGAAAAATAGTAAAAATAATAAATGGCCTACATTAAGCGTCATCTTTTTATCATTGATCAATCCAGGCTAAAAGACACTCTTATCCATCATCCATCAAGCTAAATGCGATTATCAAGAGCAACATGCATAAACCGTTTCTCTGTTTCTTTCTAATTTTACCCTATTAATTCCCAAACGCCAGCACCCTAAATATTAAAAGAACATTTAACCACAACAGAAACATAAACAAGAACTAAAAGAAAATCAATCTTGCAGACACCATTGTAAGCTAAATCACTTTTTCGAGAAAAAGAAAAAGAACTCACAAGAACCGCAATCAATTTGGTGTCAGGGCTCCAAACGGCCTGCAAATTCTCGCCTTCTCGCAGCAGCGAATCCGCATCTCTCTTATACCTCCCTAACCTCACTCTATGCTGCGGTCACCGACACAATAATAATCGAAGGATTTTAGAAAAAAAGGGGGGGACAAAACCTAATCAAGAACAAAACCATACATTTGCGAAGGAAATACCTGGGAAGAACTCCATATCTCGATATGCAGAGGGGAAACGACGAGCAATAGCCGGTTAACAAGTTTTAGGTATATGATGTTTTGCGACGTGGGATACTCCCCTTGCTCTAAAGGAATCACCTGCGGATATCCATATGCCATATACATCTTCCTTTTCCTCTTAGATTACAGTTGATTTTCTTCCTCTCAGTTAAGGATCTGATTCAAGAAATAGATCTGAGGAAATTGAGAAAAGAAACAGATTAGATCTTGTAGATCCAGAAGAGGAGTGGCATTTTCTTTCTTTTCTTTTAAATCGATTAATTTCTTTCTGTTTCAACAAGAAATACTGAAATGGAAATTGATTTTATAATTTTAAGGATAAACTACAGAAAATAGTCCCTTAACTACAACTCAATTTTTTATCTAGTCTCTTGACTACCAAAAACAATAAAAAAGTCTCTTGATTTAAAAAATATATATATTTGATTTTCTTAAAATTTTAATAATTAATAATATAACAGTTAAGAAAAAATAATATTACAAATTTTTTAATTTTTATAATTAAGATCAAATTAAAATAAAAATGTACAAAGTTAAGAATTATATTATATAATTTTTATTAATTAATTTATAACTTTTAATAATTAAATGAGTTAAAAAGAATTAGAATATAGTTTATCCTATTTTTAAAGAAATGACTTGTGCTATAGAAGTTGCCCCACGTCGTTGGGGGGGGCTCCTCCTCATGTGTATTTACGTTGATTTTATTATTATTTTAAATAGAAGAGGGGTGGGCCCTAAACTATACATATTTATTCTATTCAAGAAGTACACATTTAATGAAATAAATATACATATTTATTTTTTATATTAAATAAATATAATTTTTGCATATGCAATATGTAAATATCAAATGATGCAACATCGGAAATTGTATTAATGATTTGTGAAAATGATTAAATTAAATGATTATAATTGTAAAAAATTATTTCTTCAGATGATATCTAATTTAAAATTTATGTTTTAATGATTTAATATAAGATTTAAAATTATAATTTAGAGGTTAAATTTTATAATTTATATTTAAGTTTAAAACTAAATTTTTTAATATTATTTTATAAAGTTTATATATAATTTATTATTTTATCTATAGCTATTAAAAAGTCTACAAACATATTCATTTTTACTTTAAAATTCAAATTTTAAATCCACTATATTGACCCATATTGGTTGCCCTTATTAAAAAAAAATCCCCACCTACGAGTGCATCACTGTTTTGTTTAGCTAAATATATACTTATTATTTTAATGGTTAAAATAATTATTATTGATTTTTAAGATCACAGTTCGAGTATTTATAATACCAATATAATAATTGAACGATTAATATTTAATAGTTGAAAATATATTTTAAAATATATATTATTATCAGAGTCGTCTCTGGGTCTGGACAATAAGGGCAACCGCCCAGGGCGGCAGAGAGGGCCTCCGATTAGTTAAATTAAAATAATTTAAAATTATTTTTATTATTAAAACTATATTAAAAATTAAGTAAGATATATATGTTAATAATTTTTTTTAAAATAAGAACGACTCGAATTTAATTCGATATTTTAAAAAGACAATGATTCATTTTAAATATTTTATTTATAATTTTTAATTCAATATTTTAAGAAGACAATAATTCATTTATTCAAAATATTATAGTTTATGAGATTTACTATTAGTATGCTATAACTAAGTCTAAAATAAAGCTTCAACGATAAAAACTCGGGTACTATTACTCTATATTTTTTATAACTTTTATTATATAATATTTACGCGAAAATGCTTGTAGAAATTGTTTTGTGTAAGTTTAATGTTTAATAATTTTTTTGATGTTTTTATTTAATAATTATTGAGTGTAATAAAAATAATTTATAAATAATTCAATGTATTTTTATACTCTCTAAATTTATTTTCTAAAATTTATTATTAGGGGCTTATTTTTAGATTTGTTCATTGGCCATCAAAATCTCAGAAACTGCTCTGATTATTATATTCAATGCAGTTGATTTAAAGAAAAACATATACTTCCGTATGTGTTGTGCTGTATAATTTACCATGCGAGCTTATTGTTAAAGACATAACCTCGTTCTTCTTTTTCTTCTCAATTCTGTCTCTATACACACGTACATAAAAGCTGCCTATCACTTCATAATTTTATTTTTTTTTCTCTACTAATTTTCTTCATGGGGTTTCCAGTTGGTTTCATGGAAGTTTTCTTACCAAAACTCTTCGTTCACACGCTACTCTTTCTGGGTTTCATCCAAAATCTAGTTTTTGCGCTTTTTGACTACCTGGGACTCTCCGACGTCCTCGAAACAGACGCGGTCTGGCAGGAAAATTCAACCCTAACAACAAACTATAACCCGCCCGTATCCGCTCTTCTGATCCGGAAAATCCTCCCCGTTATAAAGTTCGAGGAGCTTGTCGTCGAAGGAGACCCACCAGAGAGCTGCGCCGTTTGCTTGTACGAGTTCAAACAAGGGGAAGAGATCAGGTGGTTGAGGAACTGCAGGCACGTTTTCCATCGGTCGTGTTTGGACCGTTGGATGGACCACGATCAGAGAACTTGTCCGCTTTGTCGTACACCATTCGTGCCCTACGAGTTGCAGGAGAAGTTTAATCAACAGCTCTGGGATGCTTCTGGGGTCGACGATTTTAGCAGTGACTACGGTTCGGTTCCAGAACCGTAGATAGTTTTACGCCACTTGTTTTGTCTAACCCAAAGAGTTTCCTGTAATTTGTACGCATATTGCAAGAAAATTCAGTTCACAACCAATAAAAAACAAGTTTTACAGTTCGAATGCTACAACTATGTTTCATGCATTGTTTTAAGTACTAATCATCTTTAAGTTAAAATATATGCAGTGGTGAACTTGGATTGTGTGCTTGATCAGGCATTTTTTCCCCAGCCACTGTTCAAGTAGCCAAAGGGTTTAAATTCCGAGCTTGTTTAAGCATGGAATCCGAAATTCTGAATCGGTCCCCTACCCGAAAGGACTGAAACCTGTTGAATTATATATGGACCCAAATCCAACGGTATCGATGAGTCCCTTTTTGGTGTAAGACAAAAGAAAATTGAAGGATCCCAAATGATTCTGCAACCTTTGTCTCACCTTTTCGGTTTTATTAAACAAGGTAACCGACAGTCACTTGTCCTAACATTTAACAAATTTTAACCGACAGTCACCTAAAGTTTGAAATTACGACATTAGAGTTAAGAGTCTAGATTTTAAATTTAATATTTTAATAATAAGATTTTTATTTATGGATAATTATATTTTTTATAATTTAATGTTTTGTTAGATTTAAAGATTATATATATTTTTGTATTTATTTCATTATATTCTATCTAGATCCTAATTCTATTTTTATATTGTCATTAACATGACAAAAAATCGATTATAATCTAGTTTATATATTTTTTTATTTCTATATATGTATATGAAAAATTCAAAAATCATCATATAATAATTTAGAAATATAAAAGAGAAATTAATAATGATTCTAAAATCTTTTATTTCATGAAATCTAAACGCTATCGGGCTTCCCCTAACCTAGGAAACACTACTTCACAAAAAAGTTCAATAAGTTCGGTTTAGCCCTATATGTCGCCAGCCGAATAAAGAAACGGCCCAGTTCAAGATACAAACCGGGTTCATATGAAGTGTACTGTTCCACCTCGATATACGTGAACTGTTGAATTTGTATACTTCCTAGGATCCAGTACCTTTTTTTTTGTTGAAAAAGTTAGCTCCACTACCCTAATAAACTACTCGCCAGTGCCAGGCATAGTTCGACTTTGCTAAGCTTCCGAATATGTAAATTTCTCCACGGTTTCAGCTCGCAACTAAAAGGTCAATATGGCATTATGGCGCCTTTGCTTAAACCCCAAGGCTCTTTCACGAATCTCCACATTGAATTGCTTCAAAACTAGAAAATGTAAAGAAATTAAACTCACATATGCACCTCCTCCTCTTCTACCTCTGAATCTTAGAAATGTCTATGCTTGGAGCTGTGGTAGCAATCTCTTTGTTGTTTGGATCACTGAACGTACATTCTCTACCCTGTGAAGACGACAGCAAATGCAAAACAGGGTCATGTAACAGCCACGGTGATTGCATTTGCGATCTCCCGGGACCATCAACCATCTTGGACGGTGATCGTTCTTTCCTCGGGTAAAATACTTGTATATTTCTTGATCGTAGTGTTTGATGATGTAGGATGCTGATAAAATGTTTTACAGGGGGAGATTCTGCGACGAAGAGATGACGATGTGCGATGGGACGAATTCGTTTTGGTGTGAAAATGGGGGCATCTGTGAAGAAATCATTCAAGGAGAGAACTATTCCTGCAAATGTCCTATAGGGTATACCGGAAAACACTGTCAGTATCCCGGAGCTCCTTGTGGTGGGATGTTTTGTTTCCATGGGGCTGAATGTCTGGTCGAAAGCAATGCATGCGATTGTCCTTCTGACTGGAAAGGAAGTGTTGATTGTTCTCTCCCAACAACAAACATAACAGGTTCAATGTCTGAATTACCTCATTGGGGAAGCAAAACTAGTAGTCATAATACAAATGTGAGTACAATTATCTCTTCCCAAGTGAAAATTTAAGTTTCGTTTTAGGTCATAGCAGTAACAGGTCTAGTCTATTGTTTTTGTTTTACAGTGGGCGTTGGTGATTGTGGGCACATTGTTTTCAGTCGGAGCAGTAACAGGGGGTGCTATATATGCCAATAAACTGTTGAGTAAGAAAGAAACGACCCCAAAATTTCAGCAGCTATCACAAATGCAAAGCCATGGGATTTTGGATGACGAGAGGAACAACATGGTACCAGAGATGAGTCGTAATGGTAATCAGAGGCTTTAATAGAAACAATGTTATATAAAATTATTGTAATTGAATTTCCAGGATAGCAATGGACACTTTATGATATAACGTTTTAGATGCAGTTGATGAATATATATGTAACCATTCGGAGTGGAATAATATAGATGAGTCGATCCAAACTAGGACCGTCGCGGTGGCAATGGCTACTAATACTTGAACATATATGAATGTCTAGTGTCTACGCAGAATCTTTAGGTGGAGGTGGAAGTGGAGGTGGAGGAGGATTGACAGGGTGTTCACCGGAAGGGAAATGCTGAGGATGTGGTGGGACGGCGGGAGGATAATAACCTGGATACATCTGACCCCCTTGGCCTCCAGGATGATAGCCTGGAGGAGGTAGTGGATACCCTCCGTAAGAACCTGGAGGAACTGTTGCATTGGTATGGTATCCGTGCATGTATTGTGGTGGTCCCGGTGGATATTCATAGCCATAAGGCGGTGTCTGCTGCTGCCACTGTCCTTGTTGAGGTGGATATTGTCCAGGTGAATATTGTGCGGGAGGATACTGACATTGTCCATGCGGTGGTTGTATTACATCCGGAGGCACTGGCTGCTCAAACCGTAACATCTGCTGCACTGCAGGAACCATCATCACACCACGCTGACCGTCGCCTGGTAGACTATGCCTGTAGTCCAATTCAACCTTGTGCTGAGTCTGAAAGAAAACGGGGATCAAAACAGGATTGATTAAATCCAGAACAACACATTTAAAAAGGGTGCATTCGAATGTGTATGAATGAATCAATGAATGCCATACGTGCAATAAACGAGGTCCGAAATACAGGTCAGTATCTCTGCTAAGTCCTGAAGTTCTTCATTTCCAGTAAGACAAGCTAGCAAACGACATATGCATGCAACTTCTCCAAGAATGATCATAAATGCCTACAAAAAACATTAAAAAAGAATCAATAGAAATGAAAAAAGCAAGCCAAATAAATTTGATCAAGAATAGATTATTTACAATGAGGCAGTTGTCGCATTCTGTGGTCTGTATATCGTACTCATCTTGAAGAAGGAAGCGAGTCGAAGCAACCGAATTGCTCAAGCAGAAAAAGACCTGAATCCAATGGAAATAGTACGACCAGACTCACTAATTCGTGTATGTATAATCGACGAGCAGATGAAAAAGGGGTTGTAAATTTGTAATAAATCTGACCTCCAGGCAAAGACAAAGCGTTGGACATTTGTCTTCCTGACATTTACCACTGCAAGGCATGTAACCAGCACAGCAAACATACCTTGACATTTTATTGTGTAGTGCTTGTTTCCGCAAGCTAAATGAAACGCACTGGGAACTGTATTTCAGGAAACATGGAGACGAAGTTAGGAAATTAAATAGTGTTCAAATTCATGAAAAAATTGATTTTTTTAATGAAAAATAGAATAAGAGAATATCAATGTAGGCCATAGAAAAACTCACCATATCGATGAAAGCAAGCAGACTGCATATTCAAGGAAAACGAAAATGCAATCAGATAATAATAATGATAAATACATTTGAAACTCGTTTATTTTCTAGGATTGCGTTTCGTTTTCTAGGGAGCCAAACATAAAACCAAACAAAAGGAAAATAGAGGAAAGACTAAAGAGTAAGAATGTTTACATGCACAATCTGATTTGACGGCCCCCATGAGAGAAGTTTGCCAGACATTCATATAGCTCTTACGGATAGCCATCTTTTCAGCCCTTTCGGCGATCCCCATCGTTTCGAGATTTCAAATTCGCACACTAATCGCTAAAAAGAATGAGAAAATTTAAAAAGCGAGTGCAAAGAAACTACAATGCACAAAGAGATCAAAATGGCGTTTCCGGATGAGTTTTTCGGTTTTGACTTTTGATTATGTTTTAGTCTTTAGAGCGGTTGTCGCGATTGATTCCGGTCGTTAAAATTAGCTGTGAATGGCGAGGACCGATCGAATCAAAACCGCTAAAACCACGGCCGGAACTCAATGTTAGGCCCGCTATTCAAATCCCGTGTATAAGAAGTCGAAAACCGCTCACCGGAAATTCAACAATGCTGGCAGTTCCCGGATGAAATATATAGTCGGGAAAAAAATTGGGAGAGAAAATAAAGAAAAACTAAGGTAGAGAAGTACAAGTCGCGGGAAACGAGAGGTAGAAGAAAACCGTTTGAAACGGAATAATCCAACTTAAGAATTTCAGACCATTTTCCTAATTCAGAGATCACGTACTATTCTTTTATTTATTTAAATTTTTAGAAATTTATTTGCTTAAAAACATGAAAAAATTTATAATTTATTGGATAGGAATGGCTGATTTGACAATTAAAAATTTTGAATATCCAAAATTTTAAAACAAGTCGGATATCTGAAAATACTCACCTCTAATAATCGTAATTAGACTTATGAGCCAAACCGATTCTAATATATATAATACTTGCCCACGACATACTTCACTTCGAAAGCGATCGAGTTCGAACCTTAAAATCCGTGAAATACATCACAGTACAACACAATGAGTTGAATCAACGAGTTAGTACACTATTTGGCTAACTTATTCTCCTACTCTCCTGCTCAGCCATCAGCCTTCAATTACAATCCATAGCTTAAATAAAAGGAAACAGCAGGAAGCTCATGAATATTTGCTTCATATAGGTTTTCCTGCCAGGAATTTCCTATAGAATTCCAATGCCTCTTGAGGTTTATATTCTGGGACAGTATGCCCTGATCCCTGAACCACAAACGAAAACAATAAGATATTCGTTGTACTCGAATAAGACGATATTTAACATGATTCGATAAAATATTATTCCACCAAACTTTCACTTGCAAAAGTTACAAACCCTCCCCCAAGAACGTGTAAATACCTTTATGGTTAAGAAGGTCAGGTTGTTCTCATAACCTTGTAAATACCTGCAAATGCATTCCAAAAATATACATGGTAGTTCAGTTGATCAGTTCTAAAGGGAATATAATTGAAATGTTTCTGTTCCTTTGTGGTAGAGAAGAAGTTGCTGCTTAAGTTAAGAGATGGAACGTACCCGGCAACTTGTCCATTGAACATCCATGGCCTCCATTCATCTACTACCTTATATCCGAGCGATCTTGTCCAGGCTTCACTCCCAGTATATGGAACACACATATCATGATCCCCGCTGTCGGAAAAGTAAAATCGAATCACTTAATTATAGACCATGTAGGCGAATGTGAGTAAAATAAAGAGGCAGGGTAAGCATTTAACGATACTAAAACTCGAAACATCTTTCCCTTAGTTTCATGTAAATAGATGAAACGAAAGTTTAAAACATCACAGAATTCAATCAACCAAAGCAGCTTCAAATAAATACA
Source organism: Abelmoschus esculentus (assembly GCA_035048815.1). Lineage (NCBI taxonomy): Eukaryota > Viridiplantae > Streptophyta > Magnoliopsida > Malvales > Malvaceae > Abelmoschus > Abelmoschus esculentus. The sequence continues at coordinate 8,209,441 of JAUCBN010000007.1, read as the reverse complement.
TTTCTAAGGGGTGAGCAAAGAGAAACAAAATATAACCACTAAGGGAACATATTGAAACCTAACAGTTTATGAGACCAAGAGGCAATTGCAAGCTTGAAGCCCTGTTTCGTGAATCGTGGCTCAGATTATATATGGAGTTTTGGTTTACATGTGACATCAGCACATAGAAGTCCGAGCCATCATTCACTTAAGCATGTAAACCATGTAAACAAAAATCTTCCGAAGGTAACTGTGGTTTTTTCCCGACATTAATTGGAGAGACTTACCTGAATATGAGTGCCCGATATCCCCTGGAAGTAAGATTCTTATGATATGTAATCATACTACCAGCATCATGATCGTAGTAGATTCTGTCCGTACATAACTCCCATTTACCGATCACAGTCTCCTATGGAATTGCATGGTCATATGATTGCCGGTTTTGCAAACTTGGAGAGAGATTAACTCGGAGGGCTTACCTCTTCAGCATGAATTGCTTTCCTAACTGCTGCATCGTTCAGCCATGCCGTAGCTACTTCGTCATTCTACACAATTCATATGAAATTTTGAGTAGGTAACTTATCGATATTCTCGAAACAATGAAGTAAGATGAACAAAAAAAAAACACCAAGGAAGAGCTTGACAAAGAACTTGACAAAATAGCAGATGAAGACCATCAACCTTCATCAAAGTAAAAGGTGTAAAAAAAAATTATCTACCTAGGCAAACTTGAGTTTTCTCGTCTTCTATTAATTCGTGTTTGGTCAAGTTCGAAGAGAGAGTATGACCAATTTTAATTTTCAATCAAATTCGAATGAGACTTGATGTTAATCTGTTAAAGGATGCATAATTTTGATTAAGATGTATTTATCCGACTTCATTTGTGAGAAGAGAGAAGCTATATCGTTCCGATGATACGATGTGGAATGGTGTATACTATTTTTACTGGATTGCAGTGCATACAAGCAACGCAATGGCACATTAATGTGTTTAAAGAAATGAAGCAACATACAAATGAGTAAATTTCACATATGAAATATTTGAATGAGTTATAATCGTTAAGAGTAAGTTAAACTTACAGTGCATGGAACAGTTTCGCCTTTGAGAAGTTGTGGCCATGTCGGAACAATCCCATCTCTTACAGGAGCTCTAAGAGGCCAGGCACGACCAAACATCCTTTTCCGTACACCAAGGGGCCTGTCGGTCTCACCTAACTTCTGGAAGCTGGAAGGTAGTCTAATCTTAATATCAGTATTCTCAGCTGCATATGGGCTATGATAACAAGGTTCTAGAATGTTGTATATGTTCAAATATTGTAAGTTCTGCAAATAGTCAAAATTAAGAAGCAAATCAAAGAGAATACAAGTTAAAATCATCCAAACTTCCACTTAAAATCATCGTAAAATTAGCAAATTAGCGAATTACCTCATCAACTTTGTCCAGTTTCCTTTCACAAACATCACTGAGTGGGATATAGAAATTGCCCTTGCACTCAGTTTTAACCTCCTGCACAATGTAGATTCGACAATCAGAACTACACATTTTCAGGAAAAACAAACAAACTTATGCCCTGTTTTCGCTCTACTGTTCAGTCGAGTTTGAATCGAATCGTTCCCAATAACAAACCTGGATCACAGAAAAATCTAAAACCATAAACGATAGTCCTTTAACAACTACAAACAAAGAAAGATCAAATATTTCCACTGAAGCAAAATTTCAGACCAAGTAATTACATTTAGTACTGGCACCTTCTGTAAGAAGTCATTGCATGGAAAATCTAGTGTTATGCAGGAAAAAGGTGACATTAGAATACGATGTCATTCCCAGGCCTGTAACATACCTCATATAGCTCATCTGATATCAGGCCCATCCCATGGGCAAATGGAACAAGAGCATTGCCATCAAATTCATCATCTGTGACTCCGTTTCCAACCAAATATCCCTGCATTTTACAACTTAAGATTGTAACAAGAAGGTAAACGTGTTTTGTAAAAAATATTTTCCTGAGATTGTTGCACCTTGAAACTGAGAACAGGCTGAGTACCAGCATCAATTCCTGTGGAAGATTCACATATGCACTTTTAGATATAACCTAAAACTTTATAAAGTCTAAACTAAGAGGACATACCTTTCACTACTTCATAAGAAAGAGTGGGCACATATACACCGGCATATGACTCTCCGGCAATAAAAAAGGGGTTTGGGAGGAACTCAGGGTATAACTCAAACCACTGGTACGCAACAGATACTTTAGTATTCAGCAAATAAAGAACCAAAGCAGCATTGAGTAAGCATGCAACAAAACTTTATTGCCTCTCACCTTGAGGAGAAATGCATGTGTGTCGAGAGCAGTCTGAAGGTCACCAATCGAGTAATCACTTGGAGTTTTAGAATAAGAAAGCCCAACCCCAACCGGAGAATCTAAATAAATAATGTTGGAGACCTGGAAAAAGTAAACAAGTGTACTATGATACTTTTACCAGAATAAGGGAAATCAATATAAACAAATCAAACATTTTCATATCTCTGATCAAGCGGAAGTAACTAAGAAATAACAACCTTGGACCAACTAGATGGATTGAGATGCATTTGGGGCAAACCTCCCTTCATCTTTGCTTCTTCAAAATTGAATGGCCCTGGAATGAACCATAAAAACCCATGTTCTATTAAATTGATACAATGCCTCAATATCCTCCATCTAAGAAGAATAAAGTTCCACAGGCAATCATCTAATCTAAACTTTCATCTCTGTAATCTAAAGAAAATTAAAACCGATCTGAAGAAAATTCATGCTTTCTTTTCATCTGAAACGTTAATTTTCATCAAGGACAAAACAAAGCAATCTTACAGTTCAATTAAACATTTCCAAAGTCTAAAAACACCCATCTCAGTCTCAGACAGAAATGAAACATGTCATGTGCAGTGGTGTATAGGATATACCATGCTCGTAAATAAAACCATCAAAGCTTGAGCATCCAGGTCCACCATTGAGCCAAAGAACCACTGGATCCTCCGATGGATTCCCTTCAGATTCCACAAAATAGTAAAACAGATTTTTGCCATGACTTTGATCGATATTCACATACCTTCAACCAGGAAAAAAACAGATCATTAAAAAAAGAGTTTGACCAACAACAATTATGAATCCCAGACTATGGGAAACAAGAAGGAAACATGGAAAAGTGGAAACAGTGAATACCCAGAATAGTGTTTTGAAGGGAAAGTGCCAGAAAAGCCCGGGAGTTGAGTGATCAAAGCATCCTCGGGAGCTGCTCGAGTTAATACCGCAAAGCTAAAGAAGAGGTAAAGGCATATGAGTTTGTAAGAGCAGAGAGTAGTAGCCTTAGCCTTAACCATAGCTATGGTCAGGTTTTCACTATGAGTTTGTAAGAGCATAGAGTAGTAGCCTTAATAGCTATGGCATACTTATTGACTTTAGAAAGATCTGTTTTGGGGACATTTGCACCATCCGGGGTGATTTTAAAAAAAAAAATCTTAAAAAAAAAAAATTAAAAGACGATATACCGTTTTTTATAAAAGTTAGAAAAATTCGATACATAGTATAGATCGAAATTCTTATAAAATGTATAAGAATTTTGGTATATACCATTTTTTTACAAAAATTATAAAAGTTTTTATATATACCAAAAAAATATGTACTAAATTTCTTACGACTTTTTTAAGAAAAATGGTATCGTCGTTTTTTAGTTTTTTTCAAAATCGCGTTTTGTAGAACTAGATTAAAATATTATAGGTCTCTGAAATTCATTAATTACTTTAACGATTAAAATGATCACGTTATTATAATTTTTTAAATTTTATATTTTAATATTAAAATATATTATCTTTTTATTTAATAAACAAATTATAAATCTACCATTAAAACCACACCTTACCTTTACTGGGCAAATAACCTTACATTGTCACGATATTCGGTGGCAATAGAGAGACTATAATTAATATTACCAAATAAAGAAATATTAATAATAATTTATTGTCGTTGTTTATTTTATTTTACAAAATCAAGGAAACTTTTATATTTTCACTTTTTTCCAAAATAATAAAAATATCAATTAATAAAAATCTCTTTAATTTATTCGTGGATTAATCCAAACATCACTACATAACTACCATTTTAAATTTATGAAACATTCGAACATTACTGTTAAGAGTAAAATTTTCTATTTCTTAAAGAGTAAAATTTTCTATTTCTTTACCATGCTTTTAATTATGATTTTTATTAAAAAATTTCAAAAATGAAATTTTAAACCGTAACATTAATTTTTTATATCCTAAACCTAAAATTCTATATCCTAAAAAATATATATTATCTTTAATTCTTTAAATTTTAATTACAATCTTTAATTTTAAATTTATATTTTTTAATTTAAAATAAAGACATAAATAAAAGTATAAAAGATACGTAAACGATTTACACCCTATTGTAATCGGGGAAATCAACTTTGCTGCTTAACCGTACATACGGTTTAAGAAACTAAACTACAACATACAAATTACAAAATTCCAAATTAAATTAGAAAATAAAAATTATTTCCGGGAAACCTCTTCCTCACTTTCTTTTCACTCTTCTAAGTTCTAAAGTTAGGATTTTTGGCTAGAATTCTCCGCCTCTCCTCTCATCTCCGCCGCCGCTTCCAAAGGTTACATCTTTACTGTTTTGCCTTCTTTACTGGTGAATTCGTTCTTCATTCCTTAAAATAGTTTCCTTTTTTTTTGTTTTCCCTCCGCTACATATCACTTTCCCCTTTTCCTATTCTGGACTTCTTAAAATAGGATTTGTGGAATCTATGACTTCCATCTCTTTGTCTTTTATGTGGTTACTTTCTTGTTTTGTGTTTCTCTACTCAATTAGTGACTAAATTTTCCATTTTTTAATCGCAGCTGTTTCTGTGATTTGTTTTTTTATCTTTAAGTCGTCTTACTTAGCTTCAGATAACCATATCTGTGTTGTTTTAACAATAACAATGATAACAAAGATGTCAAAGGCGTGAAATTCACGCGTGCGGGTGTTGTTTTTTCCTATCTTTTTAGTTGGTTTCTTTAATCCCTTGCTTTGAACTTGTAATGTTCTACTGATCCACTGATGTCAAATAACAGGGAAGATGCACTCAGCTCCTTATGCGTTGGGTTAATGACAATTGACAAAGATAATTGTGGGAGATGGGAGGCTGCTGCTGTTTTTCCAGGAAACCTCTCCTGCATGGCACACCTGTGTATTACTATGTTAGTAATAATGTCTGTAGTAACTTATATGTTTTTTTCCTTCTTCATACTAGAGAAATGGAAGTTGTTTTATAGGATATTAGTACTCACCACTATCCATAATAACAAATGGGAAAAGGGAATCGAAAAGGGTGGAAAGAAGATGATTTTGAAGTTTGAACTACTCTGGACTCGTGCTTCTCTTTTGTAATTGATTATTCAGTGAATTTGTTATTCCTAATTGTAGAACCTATGATCTGCCACTGATCTTTTAGGTCTGATTAATGTTTGAAACTTTTTCTGAGTGAGGATTTTTTAAAGCTAAAAATTTCATGTTGTACTGTCATTGTGCAAGATGAATTTAGATATTGCACTTGCACAAATTTGTGAAAATATTTGTGATTTTGTGCCAACTTATTTTACTCTTTTAGATTACTTTATGGGGGAAATTGATTACAGAGAATTAAAAGGAGACCTGAAATTTGGTATGAGAATCTAGTCCCCTAACTTGACAACTCCCTCCTCAAAATACCATAAAAGATTTATGTGAGACTGACTGCTTATGCATTTGAAGGATGGAGCTCTTCAGTCTTCTGCTTGTTTTCAGTGGCCACTGGTCTAATAGTAGCTTACGTAATAATTTCTAGTTTGTATAGGCGGTCTCCGTTGATCCTTTTATCTACTATTGTGATAAAAGAGTTCTAATAATATTTATTATAATCATTTCTTTGAATTTTAAAACTCCTGCAGTGTCCTCCAGCTTTGGAAGAGAATGAGTCTTTAACACCCCACGAAGGATCAGCCTCTGCGATGGCTGCAAGGTTTCTGATTAATTTGGATTTAGAAGTGCCTGACACCTTTAGTCCACCTCCAGCACCTTTTCCGTATGATGTGGTTTTGGGATGTCCACAATCAACCGATTCAGAGTCCTTCAGAGAAACTCTAAGCAGAGGCAGTTTTGAGACTCTAATCAGACTGCAAAACACAGTCTTGTTCGCTGCTTCTTTCCCCTAGAAAATCAGAAATTTCAAAATTAACCGAACCTAAGGAATCAATGACAGAGGAAGAGGATGCTTGTCCTATTTGTCTTGAAGGTATTGTATCTCATTTTCTAATTAATTGTCTGTAGAGCTAGATCTGTACCCCGTGTTGCTGGTAATTGATCGGTGCATTTAAACATATCGCCAATTTCCTTGTTAATAATATATCAATAGCTCATAAGTAATGGCTTGTCTGTGTTATTTGCATATGCAGAGTATGACACAGAGAATCCAAAACTTGTTACAAAATGTGAACATCACTATCACCTCTCATGCATTTTGGAGTGGATGGAAAGAAGTGGCACCTGTCCTATGTGTGATCAGGTTCGCCTCCTTCAAGTTGGCTTTATTGTGATAAACTATATTGCGTAGGTTTACCTGGGTAGCATTGAAGGACAAGGCATGGACTTTTTGGATCCAATTTATTGTACTCAACAATATAATGTACTCAAACCGTCTGTCATGCACGTTGTGCAAGTTCTTGGGCTTTACCTGAAGCTTCTCTGTTATATGTTATTACACCTATGAATCTGCTGTGTCTTCTATTCCCTATACCAAATCTTGTACTTTGAATCACCCGACATGTTTAATATGTTTATACCTATGTCTTTCAATGTAGTACCAACATTTTCCTTTTTCAATGTTACAGGAAATGATATTTGACCAGGCTTTTAATCAATGACGTCCACCATGCTGCAGATACAGTTAAGTGTTTGGTTCTGCAGCAGGTCAGATGTGTGCCTTCAAGATTGAATTTTACCGAATTTCTAGTTATATATAAGGTTACATGTATTCATGCTGTCAAATCCGTTGAATTCCACCACCAATCCGTCGAGCTTATAACTAACTTCAGCGAGTAAAGAACCAAGTTGACACGATATGATAAACACAGCTCGAGTCTTGGATTGTTAATGCATCTGTTTTGCAGTTATATATTCTCTCGTCGGTTTTCAGATTGGAAGGGAAAGATAATTGGCAGCCTGCCTTGTTTCAATTGCTGATAATCGATGGAAATTTTACTTGTATAGGTTTTACATCATTTTTCTTTTGTTTATTTCTTACTATGTCATGTGATATGAATTTTAGATCCATCAAATTGTCTTATAGTTAGCCTGAGATACTGTATGATCCAAGACATTCATTTGCAACATGTTTCTTGTCTTTTTTCGTTTGGTTTCTCCCTGTCCTGCAACTCTTTGGTTGTGCATGAACATAGGATGCCCTTATTGTCTACCTCCATAATTGTAATTACTAATTAGACTCTTTTCTTCATCTTCATTTCATTTCGAAATGGTTAAGGGTCACATTCAAATGGCCGTTTAATTGACTAATAAAAAATCTCTGCCTGATTTGGTCAGATTGAAGTAGGAAAACCAATGGTTCCATCAAAAATTAAAGTAGTTAGGTTTCTGTTGCTTGCCTGCATACCATTTTCTGAACATTATTTATTTGTTTCATACTCTATCTAAATGAACGGCTTAAATAATCAAATCTTCTTTAGAATATCTTTTTGTAATTAATAGGTAAAATTGGATTTAAAATTAATAAAAAAAATATAATTTTGTGTTTATACCTACAGCTTCACTTTGAAAATTTGCTACATAATAATCAGCAATGAACACTGGTGGTGGTGTTGGGCCACTGGGCCATGCACACCACAACGTGGGATCCTAAGCATGTCGGTTCACGCGCCAGACTGTACCTAACTGATTTCATTTTCCTTTTTATTTTTTTCAAAGTAATAAATGAAACATTCTTAATAACTTCATTACACGTATTTAAACCAAAATAGAGAAAATAAATAGTATTGAAGTACGTATCTGTATCCATTGCCACACAATATACTCACACTTGATGGCTTAATTCCCAAAAATTGTATATTTTTGTTTTATCAAGTTGGTCTTTAAAGTTGTTTTTTTTATATTTTGCTCCCTTAACTAAAAATTGTGATTTTGTATAATTTTTTTAAGCAGCTAAAGTATTACGATAGTATCTATTCTAGATAATACTTTCAATCATTAGACATTGATTATTTAAACACTGTATTAGTATTATTGATGCTTTAACTCGTAACTTTTAAAACATAATTAAAAAATTTCTCACGGACCAATCAGCATAGGCTATGTGTAATTTTATAAACAAAATATAAGCTTGATTTAATTAGACGGGTGAATTGGACGTTAGGTATATTAGATTTTATTTTAATTTTTATTTATTTTAGTCTCTAAAAATTTGTATTTACCTTGAAATTGACCCACATTTTTTTATAATTTAGTTTGATATTTTTATTAATTTTAGTCCTTAAAAAATTATTTAACCCCAAATCCATAATTTTATTTTATTTTTTATAATTTAATCTAAAATTTAAATATGATGATATTTTTATTAATTTTAAAAATTTTATGTACTTCTATAATAATAATCACATTCGTTATTAAATTATTAATAACTAGCTCTAAATATTATGTTTATGTGTTTTATTACTCAATTTATATTATTTTTAAAATAAAAAATTATTCTTTAAAATCTAAATAATATAATATATTCTGCTTTGTAAAATTTAAATTTATTAAAAATAAATATCTGAAGTTTAAATAAATTGATTATATATTTAGAAAAGTTTTTTCTTTAACTACTCCTGTTGAAAACAAAGGACCCCGTGAGTGGACTCGAGCTCCTTTGTCTGCCACAAGACAACCATTTATCTCTTATTAGACTTTTCCTCCACCTGCTCCTTCTCTTTCCCAAAATACCCCTCATCTTCCAACTTTATTCCATTATCTAAACAACAATATGCCACCAAACTTAAACCGCGATGAAAACATAAGTGTCATTTCACAAACAATTCCCAAAGTTTTCTTTCTTTGTTTTTTTGGTTTTCCGTCGTGTCCGTGAATGGCAGCTTTTGCAGATTTCTATAAGAAAGAATCCACTCTCTGTCGATCTGTTTTCTCCTCTATCTCCTTCTTAACTCTGTACAAGTTCTGTCTGTACAGTGCGCTCTGCTTTGCTTAGCTTAGCTTCAAACACGTTCCTATGTAACCTTACAACTCGAACCTCAATCACCCTCGAACCAGTGAGTTCAAACCAGACAGAGAATAAGACATCCTCGCCCTCACCGAACTGAAAAACTCAACACTCTGGTTTAGAATTTAGATGTCGTTGCTCACTTCCCCTTCTTTCATGTTTCTTGTTCCTTTGCTTTTACTCCTTTCGTTTCACACCCAACATGCAGTCTCTGTCACCGAACCTTCACCGAATGAGGCTTTTCCAGGCTCCCGTAACGGTAGTTTCGAAACCCATTATAAAGCAAGGAAATTGGAGTCCACCGCTGTTGTTATCATAAGAGGAAACGCAACACTTCTCAGTGTTAACCGTACTTTCGAGCTGGGTTTCTTCAGCACAGATGGGGAATCCAATTGGTATTTAGGAATTTGGTACTCTTCCATTCCCACCCAAACGCACGTTTGGGTCGCCAATCGTGAAAAACCCATCAAGAATATTACCCAATCTTCACTTGAAATCACCGAAACAGGGCGGTTAGCGGTGAAGGAGTCGCCAAATTCAGTCGTTTGGGAGAGCACGAACAGTGAGAAAGCAACAAGGTTCAGTCTTTTAGAGAGTGGGAATCTGGTGTTGTATTCATCGGAAGGTTCAAAAATATGGCAAAGCTTCGATCTTCCGACGGATACGTGGCTGCCGGGGATGAACATCAGTGCCCAACGATCTTTAACCTCTTGGAAGAGCTTGTTTGACCCATCGCCGGGACATTTCTCTTTAAGGCTAAACCCCCAAGAGTTCAACGCGTTTGAGCTCGTTTACAATTCAACCAATGTGTATTGGTCCACCGGAAACTGGACCGGAGATGCTTTCGCCAATGTCCCACAAATGACAATCCGTTACATTTACAAGTTCCATTTCGCCGACCCGTACTTGCCGACAGCGTCGTTTTGGTACACGGAAAGAGCACTGGATAACGGACTGGACCCTCCATTGACAAGGTTTCAGATTGATGACAACGGACAGCTGAAGCAATTCACATGGTCGCCACAGATAGAGAATTGGAACATGTTTTGGTCTGTGCCGGATGATAAGTGCAGAGTTTACGGTCTATGCGGAGCTTTTGGAACTTGTGTAAGTTCATCTTTAAAACCCTGTGTTTGTCTTAACGGATTTAAACCTCTAGATGATGAGGGGTGGAATTCTGGGGATTTTACCAGCGGTTGTAGACGAGAAAGTAATGATTTCTGCGAGGATAAAGATGGGTTTGAGGAGGTAGGTTCTGTTGGGTTTGAGGGAGGGACAACGGTGTCATTTTCAGGCACTAGGAGTTCTTGTGAGAAGTCTTGTCTGAAAAAATGTTCATGTGTTGGGTTGTATCATAATGGGAGGACCAATCTGTGTAAGAATGTATATGGGTCTTTGTTGAATTTGAGAAACTTGAGCGCTGATGGTATCAATCAAGATGTGTTTTATGTTAGGGTTCCAAAGGAAGGAATTGTGAAGCCAAATGTGTCGAAAACCATGGTTTTGGTTGCTTGCATTGTTGGGTCTATTACAGTTTTTGGGTTCATAGGGTTGGTTTTGTTAGTTCTGAGGAAAAGAAGTGAGAATATGAAGGGGAAGGGGGATGATGATGATGATGTTTTTCCCGGGTTGAATCTCAAAGTATTCACTTACAAAGAGCTTAATAGTGTGACTCGAGGGTTTTCGGAGAAACTTGGGCATGGCGGATTTGGTGCTGTCTTTAGAGGTGAGTTATCAGATTCTACTCCTGTTGCTGTTAAACGCCTTGAAAGGCCAGGGAGTGGTGAGAAGGAGTTCAGGGCAGAGGTGTGCACCATTGGCAACATTCAACATGTTAATCTTGTGAGACTCAGAGGATTTTGCTCCGAGAATTCTCACAGGTTACTTGTATATGATTACATGCCTAATGGTCCCTTGAGTGCATACTTACGCCGAGACAGTCCAAACTTGTGTTGGGATGTTAGGTTCCGAGTTGCAGTAGGCACTGCAAGAGGCATAGCATATTTACACGAGGCATGTAGAGACTGCATCATTCATTGTGATATCAAGCCCGAAAACATTCTCTTGGATGGTGATTACATGGCAAAGGTGTCCGATTTCGGATTAGCGAAGCTGGTTGGCAGGGATTTTAGCAGGGTATTAGCCACAATGAGGGGTACTTGGGGCTATGTTGCCCCAGAATGGATATCTGGTATGGCAATCACCCCAAAAGCCGATGTTTACAGTTATGGGATGACATTGTTAGAACTAATCGGTGGCCGTAGAAATGTGGAGGCACCACAATCACCCCCAAACCCCAATGCTTTCAGTGAGAGAGGGAATGGCGAAAAGTGGTTTTTTCCTCCATGGGCAGCACGCCAAGTAATCGAGGGCAATGTTGCTGCAATAGTGGACAGTAGACTCGGAACTGCATATAATGCCCAGGAGGCCGAGCGTCTTGCTATGGTAGCAATCTGGTGCATCCAAGACGAAGACGAATCAAGGCCTACAATGGGAACCGTAGTAAAGATGTTGGAAGGAGTTGTAGAAGTAGCCATTCCCCCACCACCGAAACTGATACAGGCACTAGTTGCCGGGGACTCTTATCGCGGCGTTAGAATGAATTCCGACACCTCTACAGCCGGCGGATGCTCCGACTATAACATCGGATTTTCAAGTGCCGGTTCCCGGTCGTCTCTCTGTCACCTCTCCTCCAAATTGGATGAGACTCCGGAGGTCTAATTGATGGTAACTGACTAAAGCTTGAATACAAAGTCATTGTCTCTTTCTCCTTTCCCTGCCTTATTCTCCGGATCTGCTTTCATGTAAATGGAACCGATAATTGTAGTTACAGTTCATTTTACATGAAACTGACTGTTGCATGTAATCATGAACATCTCAATTCTCATATGAAAGAGAGAAATGGTTTATGATTACAGTTTTGACGTACTCCAAAGCCAGAGATACGAATATTAAAAGCCCCCACCATCATCATTTCCCTTATAGAATACACACTTGCATCTCCCTTCGCCTTTTAGCTTTTCATCCCACTGGTAACATTTTTTTGAAGCTTTCCTGCAGGAAAAGTGCATCTTTTGCAGTTCTTTTTAAATTTCAACAGCTTCAGGCAATGAGTTGGAGGTGTGAACTATTAGGAAATTATACAATGGTGTGAAATTATGTCAATAAAAAATACCATAATATTTAAATTATAAAAAAAAAAATTTAAAGATCGGACTGTCCCTCCATAGTCTATCGTAGGTTTGAACACAAAGAAGATTCAGGGGTATCCCATATATTTATTTGGTGTTAGAGCCAGAAAGTTTGAAGATATGAAACATTATCCGAGGGAGATAAAAGATTAAAAGTGTGAGGGGGCCTAAAACATATGGCTGGGAAGCAATTAGCAAATATTCTCAACTTGGAAGCAGTCAAGGTCAAATGTAAAAAAGATTGAAGGGAAGAAAAAGGAGATTTGTCCTCTCCAGAAAGATGTTTTGCACATGCAAAAGAACATGGGTTTTATTGAGGTATCCAAGCAATGGGCATTCGTGTCACGCAAGAAGAAAAAACGAGACGAGATTTTTTTATTAGAGTAAAGATAGGAAGAACTCAGATTAGAAAGAGAGGAAGAAGATATGAAAAAGACTTGACAATTTTCAGAAAACTCGATAGGCCTCACCTTCAGTCCCAATCAACCCTAAATAATCTCTAAGTTAAAACGGCTTCGTTTAACCCTGCATTCCCCCCACTCAATACTCACCGTTTCATTAAAAGGGTCCAACGATCATAATACAAACATAAAAAAACAGAATGAAAAATAAAGAAATAACGGTTAAATTCTGGTACTTCACAATACTCCCTCCTTCAAACAATTCCTTGTCCTTAAGGATTAAATTGAGGGAATTGTTGTTGTAAATGATGCAACACCTCCCAGGTGGAGTCCTCTGGAAAAGCATTAGACCACTCCACCAAAACTTCAGTCACGGATCGGCCTCCTCGTTTCCCAATCCTACGATCCAATATGCGAACAAGCTCCTTGTTAATGTTGTCGTCTGGATCTATCACTGGAAGCTCTTGTTGGATTAGCTCAGTTCCCACTCTTTTCTTCAGTTACGAGACGTGAAACACTGGATGTACTCTGGACCCATCTAGCAGTTTCAACTTATAAGCCACCCTCCCAATTCGTTCTTCAACCAAAAAGGGACCAAACCACTTGGGACTTATCTTCTGGTTGCTTCGAGTGCTCACGGATTGTTGCCTGTAGGGCTGTAGCTTAAGGAAAACTCAATCTCCCACTTGAAACCCACAATCAGTTCTTCCTTTATCTGCTTTGTTCTTCATCCGATCCTGGGCCTTCTTCATATGAAATTGTAACATCTTGATCATGGCCTCCCTTTGCTGTAAACTCCTATCTACAGCTGCCACCAAAGAGTCATCAGCCATGTATGGTAGATGCACAGGAGGTGCTTGTCCATATACAGCTTGGTAAGGAGTTGTTCCGATGGTGGTGTGAAAAGTAGTGTTATACCACCATTCAACAAGGTATACCCAGTTGGCCCACTTTTTTGGATTTTCACCAATCATGCATCTCAAATACGTTTTCACACACTGGTTCACCCTCTTGGTTTGGCCATCAGATTGTGGATGATAAGCTGTTGAGGCATTCACCTGTATTCCTAGCTTGTGCATTAACTCTTTCCAGAACAAACTCATAAATATTCGATCCCTATCACATACTATATTATGAGACAGCCCATGCAATTTAAAAATATTTTCTAAGAAAATATGAGCAATGTCTTTAGCAGTAAATGGATGACTAATGGCCATAAAATGACTATACTTACTCAACCTGTCCACAACCACAAACAAGCAGTTCTTCTTCTTGGATAGAGGCAGTCCCTCTATAAAATCCATGCTAAGGGAGTACCATATATTATCAGGGATTGAAAGTGGTTGAAGGAGGCCTTTGGGGTGCTGAAGTTCTCCTTTATTTTTCTGGCACACCATACATTCACGAACAAATTATTTAACTGCCTTCCTCAATCCCTTCTAGTAAAGGATTACAGTCATCCTCTTAATGATCGCATGAGCTCCAGAGTATCCCCAAGTGCACTGCCATGAAAGAATTGCATCAGTTCCTTCCTCAGCATGTCATCTTGCCCCACTATCATCTTGCTTTTCCTCTTCAATATTCCCCCGTCGAGCCCATATTTCTTGTGCCTGGTACTTTCTCTCTCCAGTCTCTGGATTATTTTCTGCAAATGTGCATTATTTTGGACTGAAACCTTTATTCTGTCCAATAAATTAGTACTGATGCTGCTTAATCCCATCGCCATTAAACTTCCAGCCACTGGTTTTCTTGAAAGAACATCTGCAACCACATTGTTAATTCCCTTTCGATACTTAACCTCATAATCGTAGCCCATCATCTTCACTATCTATTTCTGTTGAAATGGAATGATAGCTTGGTTTTCAGATAGGAATTTGAGGCTTTGGTGATCTGTTTTGATCACGAAATGCCTACCAATTAGATAGGTGGACTATTTTTTAACAGCCATCAAGGCAGCTAACATTTCTTTTTCATAGACAGAGAGACCATGGTATCTAACCCCTAACCCTTTGTTAAAAAAGGCTAAAGGTTTTCCCTGCTGAACTAAAACAACACCAACTCCTACATTCGAGGCATCCGTCTCTATTGTGGACTCCAAATTAAAATTGGGTAATGCTAAAATTGGAGCAGAACTCACAGCTTGTTTCAAAATCTGAAAGGAAGCGTCTTCAGGTTCTCCCTATCTCCACTTTCCCTTTTTTAACAAATCAGTCAATGCCTTGGCTATACATCCATAATTCTTGATAAATCGTCTATAATAGCCAGAGAGGCCTAAGAAGCCTCGAAGTTCTTTCACTGAAGTGGGGGCAGGCCATTCCACAACTGCTTGTACCTTGGTTTTGTCCATAGTAATGTGCCCCTTAGAGATCACATATCCAAGGTATTCCACCTCCTGTGCAGCAAATGAGACTGTCAATCAGGGAAATACACCAATATGTCATCAAAAAGAACTAGGACAAATTTCTTCAAGAAATCTTTGAAGACCTTGTTCATCAGCCCTTGAAACGTGGCCAGAGCATTTGTGAGCCCGAATGGTATCACTAGGAATTCATAATGACCTTTATGAGTCCTAAATATTGTCTTATGTACATCCTTCTCCCTTATCCGAATTTGATGATACCCTGATCTGAGGTCCAATTTGGTAAAGAACAATGTTGTCCCTAACTCATCCAATAGCTTTTCTATTACGGGAATTGGGAAGCTATTTTTCACGGTCAACTGATTGAGCTTCCTATAATCAATGCACATACGCCAAGCTCTATCTTTTTTCTTTACCATGACTACTGGAGAAGAAAAAGAGTTGTTATTGTTTCGAATTATACTAGATCGCAGCATTTTTTTAACTAATTTTTCGATTTCATCTTCTGAAAAGTAGGATGCCTATAAGGTCTCACCTTCACAATAGCCTTCTCATCCACCAAGTCGATCTTGTTCTCATGTCCCCTCTCTAGAGGTAATCCTTAGGGTTCTACAAATACTCCTTGAAATTGTTGTAGCAACAATTCAATCTCCTCTGGTAGTTGGGCTGGACCTTTATTCAATTCCAATTGAGGACTTAACAGCCACAATGATATTGTGCAAAGTCTTTGTTGTACCCTCAAAGCCTTCTCACAGGATTTAGTGTCCATTACTTGCAAATGTCCTGACTTCAATCCCTGCAATATCACTGTCTCTCTTTCCCAATAAAAGTTCATTTGCAAACTACTAAAATCCCAAACAACCTTGCCCAAGGTGGTCAGCCATTCAATTCCCAATACTGCATCACAGTTTCTTAAGGGTAAAACTAAGAATTCTGTCACAAAGTGCAGGCCTTGGACTTTTCATTGAACATCCTTACATTTTTTCACTGTGGTCAGAACATTACCATCAACTACCATGATCTTGAACTGTTGTTATTTATCCACCGACCATTTTAACCTCTTAATCAAGGATATGTTCAAAAAAATTTGGGTACTGCCTGTGTCCACCAAAGCCACACAATTAGCACCTCCACCTTCATGGTGTCCCAAGTTGTTGCACCCTACATTGCACTTAGAGAGAGAATTGGTCCTTCATCCTTAGCACTGTGACCAGTCTCCAGCTCAACTGTCTCTGGACAGTCCAAAAATACTTCTTGGTCTCCCTCCTCTTCTGCTCCCTCAACCAAAATTTGGTATAGTTGGGTTCTCTAACACTTATGGCCTGGTGTGTATTTGGCCGCACACCAAAAACAAAGGCCCTTTCTTCGTCTCTCCTCAATCTCATTGGCCGAAAGTATCTTCCCTTGCCCCTTTCCAATCACTGGGATAACACCCTTAGTCATAGTGGGACTGACCATAGTTGGGGTTGAAAACTTAGAAGAAAAGACTGAACCAGCCATAGTATTAGGTCCACTTGAACCTCTAAAAAGGCTATTAGGGCTCCTAGATGACACGGAGACTGACAGAGGAACAATACTCTTGCCCACAAATTGAGAAATAGTACTCTTCGACCCCGAGGGTAACATGGCCTCAACATGTCTCGCCAAATGAAAAGCATCTATTAACAACTTAGGTTGAAGAAGTTTCATCATGGGACTAACATTTATCCTAAGGTAATTCTTAAAAGACTTAAAGTGTAGTCTTCAGGCAATTCGACTTGAGTACGGAGGTGGATGAAATCCTCATAATACCGTTCAACAGTATTAGTTTGTCTGAGGGCCATCAAATCGGCAAAGGGATCATCAAATCCCTCAAGAGCAAAACGCTCATTCAATAGCTTCAAATAATGTTCCCACGAAGGTAAAAGCATACCTCGCATCGTTTTAATGATGAACTGATGCCATTGGAGTGATTTTCCCTCGAAGAGCAACATCACCACTCGCATTTTCGCTGCATCAGGGACCCGCTCTGCTTCGAAATATTGCTCAACCTTGTAGTACCAGCTCTTGAAGTCCGCTCCATCAAATTTAGGACAAAAAAGCTTGTACGCAAAGTTGTTGATGTGAGACACATCCTCCTGAACCAAAGGGCATGAATCATCAACCTCAATCGGGGTATTCATTGGTAGTGGTGGGACAGGTCGATCAGACACTTGCACAGGGTTGGGTACAGGGTCGACACCTCGCGAAGACATCTGGGGAGCACCCAAAATGCCAGAATGTTGAACCAACATTTCTCCGGCGTCGATTGTTTTGCCCAGCGCTATTTTCATCATCCGATGAAGATTGGCCAACATCGTCATTTGCATATCCTGAAACTTGGAATTGATGGTCTCTTCCAGATGGTCAACCTTCTAGTGAAGTTTATTTGTCACAGTTTGTCAATCTGAAGCCGGCGCCAGGACAGAAGCTTCAGAACCCATATTTTGCATCGCCAAGGCCGATTGAACAGCTTGCTGTCGCGTTTCAACCATCGTGAGCAGAATCGAGAGGCTCTGATACCTTTGTCACGATTCAAGAAGAAAAAACAAGAATTTTTTATTAGAGTAAGGATAAGAAGAACTTAGATTAGGGAGAGAGGAAGAAGATAGGGAAAAGACTTGACAATTCTCAGAAAACTCGACAGACCTCAGCCTCAGCCTCAATCAACCCTAAATAATCTCTAAGTCAAAACGACTTCGTTTAACCCTGCACTCCCCCCACTCAATACTCACTGTTTCATTAAAAGGGTCCAACGGTCATAATACAAACATAAAAAAACAGAATGAAAAATAAAAAAAATAACGGTTAAATTCTGGTCCTTCACAATTCGATGGTTTCTCCGAAGACTGTTTATAGAATAAGTCAATTACGAATTAAAAAATGTTTGATTTAACCAAAAATTGTTTAATTTATGCTCAATTCAACTCGATACTTGATAAATTTAATAAAATTTTATTCAATTTATACTCATTAAAATATTACGTTCTTCAACTCGACTTATTAATCTCATCAAATTTTTAAAAAAATTTCAACTCTAAAATATCAATTCAAAAATATATCAAACTAATATATTGTATAAAAAAATAACGAACTTGTGAACTTATTGAGTCTTAGAGTGAATCCATCTTTCTTATGTTCTACTGTAATTATAGAAAGTGGTTTAAATTATAATTAACTAATATCATAATATTAAAAACGGTTATAATTAAATTATAAAAAAAAAACTTGAAAATTGATTTGATTTCGTAAGCTCAATTCAAAATAATTTTAAATAGTATTTAATAAAAAATAAGATTTTCAACTTGACTAATTTAAAATTTGACTCAACTCGAATGAACGAGATAACACATTTCCAAATATATGATTTTTTTGAAAGAACCGAACATACCCGTATTATGGAAGTTTGCATTGTGAAGTTTGGTATGGATTATGATATGCGAGCGAGTATTTAGTGGTCAAAGACGCTGCTTCATGAGTTGTTACACTAGAAAAAACACAACAATGAAATGAAAGAACTTTGGCCTGAAAAATTCATACTTTTCCAGCCAACTCAAAATGTTGTTTTAAGTAGGAGGGCCTTACATGTTGGTTCAATGCTTTAAAATACGGCACTTTGCTGTGTTTTCAGCAGGGTTCGTTTCATTCACCCTGGCATGTCTGCTTCCTTCCATCTCTCAGAAAGTTATCTTTCATCATGTAGGTTTCCGTTCTTAAAAGTATAGAACTTCTTTTTGTTGCATTTTCTTAGTCGAGAACTTTCTCTCCGGTAGAAAATAAGTTCCAGACTACCGTGCCTATGATGTACAATGCGACTGCCACCTTGAACACATCATCCCAGGAACCTGCAGGGGGTGAAATGTACATATGTGACAATAAACTTGATACGAGGTATTCGAGAATAAATTCAACATCAAGGTAATTATTCTGAGCATGGATTTGTTCATACCTTGTTGGAGTATGTAACCGGTAGCAGCCGTACCAAAAACACCAGCAAGAACTCCGGCGGTGTTTGAAAGTCCTAATAGAACTCCCTGAGATTGAAAAATGGCATTCGAAACAATAAACACTGTTCATTAAGGAATCCAGAAAAAGGGGTTCGATAATGATATTTTTCTTGACAATAATCAATCTGTTGATATTAATTCTAGCTCTTCGCAGAAACACCAGGCTGATTTTATCACTAAAGGAGTGGGGAAGGTTGCTTCAATCTTTCAAATTCATAAAAACATATCACAACCGTAGTAGGAGGTTGGGAGAAGAACGAGGTATCATAATGCAAGAGATATCACCTTTAGTTATACATTCTTTATAGTGTATTATTAAGAAACTTACAGCATATCGTGGGCCAATGTCTTGGTGATTGGAGTAGAGACCAGATTGAGAGAATGCATCAGATCCCTGTCAAGAAGGAGCATTTAAGGACCAAAATTGAGAGAGAGAAAAATGAAAAATGAATATGAGGTTGCAGCAATTCGGAGCTCAAGTGAAATTGAAAGCAAACAGGATCCTACCTGACTACATGCCATGCACAGCACTGCCATAGCAGGTGTCTTGACATGGCTTAGCTGTGTAAGGAAAAAGGCCGGCCCCAAAAAGCCTATCGATTGCATGATCTGCACAATTAATGGGTTTCAGAAAGGAATATGAATCAAGTAGTGTTACCATCATGTAACCAACACTTTACTGAACTAGTAAAATTCTTTGAAGGTCACGTCTAAATGCCATGTAAGACTCCATTGTATATAAAAAGAAATAAACTCCTGTAATGTGTGTACTTTTCTCTGTTCTCTCAATAGGTCAAGTTAACCATTGAAATTTATAATGTGGTACAAACTGCTCACTAGCTTTTGACACCATGAGGTAATGATGCTTACAGGAAAGATGAAATGTGCATTAAATTTAAATAGAATCAGAAGGGTTATAACTTATAACCAGAATAATAATCTACCAGAAGTTTGTACTTGCAAGCATTTAATAACCGGTTGAAATATACCAAGTCCTAAGAACCAAAGAATTAATCCTTGCCTTACGAACTGATGTTACAGAAAAACCTTTGCTCACTAGTGTATCTGCGATCCATCCTCCTATATTTGCGAAGGCAGCCATAGTCAACCATGGCAATACACAGAGGAGTCCCGATTCAGTGAGGTTGAACTTCAAAACCTGTATGAACAACCATACAGCTGGATATCAAATTAAATGAGAATGCAAAATCGAGATTCATAAATAATTTTCTGGTTGCTAGCTTGGATTCGTAAAAGGTCAACAGTATTGAGAAATTTAGTAGTAGTGCTTAGACTGCAATAGCTACAAGGCCTGCACAGGAGTGAGGATCCATACACACTCAAGCCTTAGTTATACCTAGCAACACAACAAGTGCTTGGCAAAGCCTGCCAATTCTCTTTACCTTAATACAAGTTAGAGACAATGTCTGATATTCAGAAAAAGTATATTGCAAATGCAAGCAAAAAAAGTGAAGTAAATGAAAAAACATGCACTGGACTCGATGTCAATTGTAAAGTTGACATTGTTCATTGGAGCATTCTTCTAATACCTGATTGTAGTATGTAGGCATCCATGTCAAGAGAATAAAAGTTCCCCAATTATGGCAGAAGTGAGAAATTATGAGAGCCCAAACAGGGGCTTTTGATAATATTAATCGCCATGGAATGACCTTGACAGGTTCCCTGGATATGTTGCCTCCCATGATTAGTTGCTTTTCTTCTTTACTAAGCTCTGGATCTTCATTGGGGGAACTATAAGCCTGAGAAGCAACCAGAAAAAAAGGCAGGAAGAATTTTCATTTTCTTCTTTTATAAGAATATCCAAAACTACTTGTTTAAAGTGCATTGTGGAAAACTTAGGTTGGTAGTCAAACATTTTAGCAATAATGGCGAGTTCTAAGAGTAGAGATTTCTGTTGCTTTTTTTGATATATTTTGAATAAAAGCTAAAGGCATCAGGAACTCACTTTTCTCAGCCATAATGCAAACCAAATGCTTCCAAGGGAGCCAAATGAGTAAAATACAGATGGCCAACCAAACTTGTTGATTAAGACAGGAGAGAAAGCCAGCCCAATAACGGAACCAAGATACATGCCACTGTACACAAGTGCAAGTGATCTACTTCTCTCTGACACTGGAATCCACTTTGAAAGTAGGTTGTTCATTGCGGGCATAGCCACACCCTGTAAAGCAAAAAGTGCAAACAGATGATTATCCTCTGCACTCTCTTTCTATGAAGGTAGGGAACTATTGAATAACTGAATAAGCATTGACAGAGGCCAGGAGAAATTTGATTTAATGTTATTATTATAACCAACTGAATTATATATATATAGTTAATATAGTAGAAACCTCTAATCCATTAAAGTTGATGAGTTTACATTTTCCTTCTCATACTTTCATATTGTTCCAACTGATAAGTTAGTTAGCATTATAAACTAACTAAATAAAAAGTTCTACCTTCTTAGCCTGTTTGTACAGGAAGAAAAGTCTACTTCACTAAGTATGTGAATTTTGGAGATAAGTAGGTAGTTAACCACAGGCCAGTACAGGATATAAATTTAAAACTAAGAAGCCAAGCATTACCAACCTCGCCAATTCCCATAAAAGCACGCATAATTAGCAAAAATGGAAGTCCAATTCTAGCAGCAATAGGCGTCAAAACAGTAGCTATCGACCACCAGATAACTCCAAAGCCCAGCACTAACTTCCCACCAAATTTATCTGCCCATATGCCTCCAAGAATCTGAATGTTGAAAGCAAATATAATATCAGAAAAATTAGGTGAATTTCTAGCAACAGCAAACACTGAATTTAGAATCACATACATGTTTAAGTGTGCATCAAAGTAGAAGATTTGAATATGCATCACAGATACAAGAAGGTCGACACATTATAGGCTGATGTATGGACATCCTTGATGGAAACAAACATTTATGGATTTTTAATATATTTGGAACAGACCTGAGTGAGCAGGTAACCCCAAAAGAAAGAGGATTGAATCAAACCAACTGTTGCACTGTTCCAGTTAAACTCTTTTGACATGGGGAGTATTGCAATGCTCATGTTGACCTGCAAAAGGCATATATGGCACACAGCTCAGTCAGCATGCACGTAGAAAGTTACTGCAGTGCTATTGTTCGCCAAGAAAACTACTCACACGGTCCATATTGCATAACAGGAATGCTGCAAAACAAAGCAGCACAATAACCCAGCGCTTTGGAAAATTCTGCCACAAAGGGACCGCTTCCTGAATGTCTCCGCCTACTAGAACAGCTTCATTAGTTCCATCTGGAGATGACAAAGAATCAACCTTCGCTTCTGTTATGTCAAACTCCTCAGATTTATAGTAAGCGCAAGTCCCTTTTTTTGCTATTCTATCTTTGTCACTTGGCTCAACCCAACCACTGGGAAATGGACTTGGACGAGAATAGAATCCAAATTTCCCTCTAAATCTTAGTTGAGGGTGAACTTTGTGAGACTTCTCACAGTGGCACGGTGACATTGAAGAAATAAGTCGTCTGCCATTAGGTGAAATTGATAGAGGTTTCAAAATGTTCTCATCTAAATGAACGGTGTTATGATGGAATTTGCCACATGTGTATCCAGATAAAAAACCATTTGCTTTTTGACCCCACAACTTCCGGTAAAACATATTCCCATGCGAAAAAGCAATGCCTGATCTGTCTCCCTTGTGAAGCAAGATGCCTTGCTCCCCTCGACATGCTTTACCTGCCATTATCACAGTTAAACTACAAATTACAAGGATACTCTAGATGTAAGCAAACCTTCATAATATGGCAATGAACCTAAAGAGAAATACTTTAAATGAAAGAAATTAATTAATAAAAAAAACCAAGGTGTTGCATATAATACACGTCTAGGGGAACCAAGAAAGGCAAGGCGACTTCCCCAAAGCTTAAGACCAGTAAAGAACTTGTACTCCACAGTCCAAACCACAGCAACCTCATATCCAACAAAATTCTAAACCAATCAAAATCCCATTTAAGAACATCTCAGTTCTGTAAAAAGCTAAAGGATTTTACTGAAAATATCCTTCCCCATCCCTCGATCGAAACCATTCATCACTTAATTACCAAATTCAGCAGCAAAGCAAAATTATCAAAAATATAAACGTCATTTATCCACACTTTAACTTTGAAATACAAAATTGAATAGGAATACTACATGCAAACAAATTTTCATGTAAATTCCATCAAATTTCAATGATTCCCAGAAATCTAAGCTACTCTTAAGTCTTATCCACTACAAATCAAAAGAGAGTATTTAAAAGAATGTAACCAGAGGCAAATAGTCTTGTGCATGGGAAGGAATGCAATTTTAAATCCCCGGGGAATGAAAAATAAACAAAAATACCTGAACCAATAAAAGAACCGAAACTCCGGTTGGAAACCAGACCGCCGATAGCCATTGCAGACGTGCAAGCTTTTACAGAGAATCAGCTTGAGTTTAGAGAACTAAATTATACCATTTCAGTTCAAAGCAAGAGCTCGAGAAGTGCATGACACGACACCGCTTTTAGCTCCTTGTACCAACGTCCTCCTCTGACGCTGGAACGGATAAAGAAAGAGATATTTGCGTTGCTTTTCTTCGATAGAAATTTGCTGAACTGAGGAGATTTTTCTTTTATTATTATTTTTTGAAAGCGGGGAAAATCTGAGTGGTTTCCATATACCGAAACAAAGGAGGGTCGAGAAAAAAACACGTGGCGTATCATCCTCAGTGAGACTGAAAGTCCTGAAGTACCCCTGTGTGGGATTCGAAATTATTGCAGGATCTTCGTGGCATGGATGGTAAATGAATAGGATTATGATGAGTGTTTTGGGGAATTGAGGTGGCGAATCTCAACCGTGCTTAACTAGAAAGGCCAGCCCATCGCTGCAATATGTTGCCTTCCGACAAAAAACTATAAAGTACGCCGGAAAAGGATTTGAAAAGTGAATGAATTTTTTTAATAATATTATTTATTTATTTATTTAAAATATCATGCGTGGAATATTCTCATCGTTACAAGTGGAAGATGTTATACCGGAAAAATAAGGGAAATAAGAGTTAAATAATTTCAACACAGATAAGTTTATCATGTCACGTGCGTCGATTATGTTAAACATTATTAATGTTAAATGTTATTAAATTAATTAATAAAGATTAAAAATTTTAAAAATTTAATCTTTAATCATATACAATGGTTCGATCTCGAGCATGGTCCCTGTTATAAGTGAGTAAGTGACGTCTGCTCCAAGGCTCATGGCAGGATTAATGCCTTGTTCCTGTGATGGGGATGATTGCCAAGTGAACCAAGAACATTGCAAACCCAATAGGTATCGGGACCAATGGTCCAATATTTGCAAACCCAATAGTTTCAGATGCTACATGATTTCATGTTCTCGAGAATTTTTTTAGAATCTAGGATGTTAAAGGGATTTCATTTGTTTCTTTCCACCATCTTTTATGAACTTGATCTAGGAAGAATTTTCCAACAAACATAATGAAAAGTAACATTGATATTTGTTAGTGTTACTTGTTTTACACTTTTTCTGAAGGAAATTATTTATTTATATTCAATAAAGAGATTACATTATTTATTTATTTATTATGCTTCGCCTGGATGGAATTCTGATTGTGAGTGCGACTCTTTGTATTTTCATTACAGAAAAAAAGGAGATTACTTTTGTCAAGCCAATCACTTTCTCCCAGACAGCTACCGAGGACAAAACAAAAAACATGCACACACGCCCAAGAAAAGTGGGTCTCTATTCATTGAACTTTGAATCTCACTAATCTAATAGTTAATCACTTTCCCTTACCATGTTTTAGTCAATTATGGCCTTAAGTTAGGATGCTGATTGCTGATTGCTGATTGCTGATTGATCCACTAATGAAACCCGAGGGGGCTTTTCAACTACCATCTAATCAAGAATAATTAACGAACAAACAACCATTTTCTTGAGATTGGTAAAAAAATATCATCCCATGGTAAAAGAGTTTGAAATATTTGTATCTGACATTTATATTCGAGTTTGAAGAACATGATTATTTAAATAGATTGATCAAATCTGGGTTCTTAATTTCAACTATTTGTTTGCTAGAAGTTTAGTTGGATGTTGATGGCCTCTAGTGTAAGGGGTATCTGCAATACAATCCTCCACTATAACACAACTTTATCTAACGGGAATTTGTGGGACAATTGTAATGCCTATCTTCTGACATTTTTTTGTATTCTTTTAGTACGGTTCTCGATTTACATTCAATTCTTTTTTTATTAAACAATTAATGATCATTTGATGTAACGGGATAAGATGTTAGATTTTTAAATAAGATTAAAAGTTTAAATCCTATGTTAAGAATGAAAAATATAAATTAAAAAAACCTTTGTATACTAAATATCATAAAACTTAATTTAAATTAATCGATTAATAAATAAAATATTTTAATTAAACGGTAAAATTACTAAGCCGAATATAAAGTAGGTCCTGACGAATAGATGCCCATACAACTTGTCACCATATATGAGCAGGGAGACTAAGAAAGACGGTGCAGAATTTCTATGATTCTGAAGATAAGTGATGTCTCCCCCACTCATCTGAGTCGTGTGGAAATTGAAATTTTCAACCAGGCGCAGGCAAAAACTGGTTGTGGGGTTGGACAGAGCTAACTCTGTTTTCTCAGGGTTTTATCTAGATCTGGTCGAATAAAAGGCACTTAAAACGGGGTTTAGTTGTAAAAGGGATGTGTGTCTTTCAAATGGATGATTTGGATAAGATGAGATAAGTTTTTGATCCAAATTTCGTGTCAGTTCTGGAGTTTTCAATGTTGGAACTATTCGCGGCAGCAGAAATGGAAAGGTGAACTGATGATTTTTGTCTTGTGCCAGGTCTTGTTTATTGATTTGATGCATATATGTTTCAACGTAATATAGATATCATCATAATTGTGATTTTCACTTCTTAATTGGCATCAATAATTTTTTATTAATTATGATACAATAGATCCAATTTTAATGAAAATTCAAAATGAAAAATAATTAAACAATAGATAAGAAACATATTAAAAGATAAAATAAATCATGTCGTAAAATTATTTTTAAAAAAGAAAAAAGAAAATTAGAACAAATAAAAAAAAGATAAAAATAAAATAAATGATGAATTTTCATCGATTATTGATAATATTAAAATTAGTATTAGTATTATTATTGACAGATAAAAAAAAACAACTCAAAATAAATAGTTTTTAAATATTTTTTATAAACACTATATTCTAAATCTATCAACTAAACTCTAATATTTAAATTAAATCCTTAATTTTTAAAATATAAAGAATTATATATAGTCTAATATGTATTGAATAATATGAACTAAAACTGGAAATTCCAAATGAAGGCAAGATTATCTCCTTTACATAAGTTCTGTTTGATGTTTGGTGTTGAAGGTGGGTGGGCTCTAAAATTTGATGCGAGTAAAATTGCATTTTCAATATCTTTTTATTTCGTAGAAAAACAAGAAAAATTCAATTTTAAAATATATGTTATTCTTAATTATATTTTAGAATTGAATTAATTTTACAGTGTAATTTTTCTAAATATTAAATTAATAAAAAATTGTCACTTACGTTTTTTTTTTTTCTAAATCTTTATTTATAAATTATATCTTTCTTTTGCACTGTGAATTCTAATCTAATTTTTAAATAAATTTTGAATATTTATTTTTTTAAATAAAATTTTTAAGTGATCTATATATCTACCGGAGTCAAAAAAAAAAAAAACTTATTTTTATTTTCTTTGAAAGAGGGGTCCACACATGTGCCATATCCCACACGAGTGATTCCACCATTAAAGATAGTGCATGTGAGAATAGTCGACGATTGAGTGGTGTCCATGTGAGGGTCCCCCTCCTTTACATTTGCATTGCCGTTTGTCTAAAGAAACTCTGCTCAACTCACACTCCATGGGGTCAGCTACATTCTATACTCACCACGTGTTCCCACCTTATTCGTTAACAAAAGGGGGATTCATAGCCAATGACCCGGTAACCGGCGAGGGTGATTTTATCACTTGATCCGGTTATCGAAGGTAAAATAATCACTTATCGTGCCGTGTCTGCTGTACGGTTTATACGGAAACTTTTAACCAATTTAGGCAGTAGCCGGTAACCATTGAACTTCGGTTAGATATTGTCCCACGCGCGCTCTTATAACTACTCTGTATTAAAATAAATCATTTATCATAAATACTAATTTAAAATAAAAAATAATATCAATTTTAATAAATTAAGTTCAAATACACCAAAAAATATAAATACTTAATTAAACCGTTAACTAAATTCAAGAACCTAATTGAATCAAAGAAAAAATTATGTACCAAATTACACGTTTCAAAAACTTGAGAAAGCCGTGAAGTGGAAACGCTGACCTAGAGCGTCAGCTATAGAGGAAAATATTTTAAAGCAGGTACAGTCAACAGCTATAACCAGACGGCATTTCTTTCATGTTCCAACCTCAAAACAACCACCCAAAATTTAAAAGAAAGGTGATATTCTTCTTCTTCTTCTTCTTCTTCTCCTCCGTCTTCCTCACTTCGTTTGTATATCTGAAAGAAAGGAAAGAAACTGAAGATTTGTTCTAGCTTATGGTAATTATTTCTAAATATGGGAATGAAAACGAGTGCATTTATAGTAATTTTAGTTGTAGTTATGAGTGCTAAGTTGGGGTCGGCTGGGGACATAGTTCATCAAGACAACGTTGCTCCAAAGAGACCTGGATGTTCTAACAACTTCGTTCTGGTATTCCTACAAAAATCACTCAACTTTACTAATTTTTCCTTTTTTTTTTCTTTTCCGTGGTTTTCTCATTGATGTCTGTTTGGTTGCTGGGAAAATGGAGGGACGATAATAGAATCTTTATTTTTTTTGGTTTTCTACTTGATGTCGGGTTCAGATGTTTTTTTTTTTAATTTGATAAGTAGTTTCATTTTTTTTTTTGGGGGGGGGGTATTTATTTACTCTAAATCATGACTAAGTCCTTCTGTTCTTCCTGTTTGATTACAAGGAAAAATTTATTTTCTAGGTTTGTTTTTTCTGATCTTTTTTCCTGATTCAAAATTGTTGTGCGTTCCTTTATTTTTGGTTTGGATCAAGGGGAAATGAAGTGTTTAATCTGCTATGAGCTAAATCTTTGTGAATTGAGACGTACTGATATAGCCTTAAAAATAATTAAAAAGAAATTGTTTCTCTGACTTAGCTCAGTAGTTATTTTGAGTTTAGCTGTGTAAGACTATTTTCCATAATATTGGTATGGTCAAGCACTTCTGGATATTTCCTAGAAAGAAATAATTTATGTTAATCGTTAATTTTTTATTTTTTAATTTGAATTATTCGAGTTAAATAATTTAGGAATTTTAATTAATTTAAAATTTAAATTTGAGTCGATTTTGAATTTGTAAAATTTGAATAACAAAAAACTAAAAATTAAAATGACGTGGTTTTGATCTTTAGCAAAGTGATTTGAATCTTGTTTTGCTGTATGGTCTCTGATTTCCTTGTTTTTCCAATTCCCCTTTTAAGTCCATTTTGTCCAGATTTGAACTATATGTTCATGAACCACTTTAGAATACCTATATAACTTTAATTTCTCTTTTTTGACAACAAATTTCTATTTTTATAATTTAGTCCTTAATTTTATAGGATTTTCTTGTTTCTTTAATTTTTGCTTCGTGTTAAGTCAATTTTTACTAAATTTGAACCATAAATTCCTCAATCACTGTACAAGACCTATGTAACTTCAATTTCTCTTTTTTACAATAAATTTTCTATTTTTCAATTTAATCCTTCAATTTTATATTTTATTTATTTCGATCATCTAACTACAACTCTTTGCAAATTCTTTCTTCCTAGCAATTACTTGATTCCTTTATGCTACCATAAATACTTTATCCTCAAAATCACTCCTTTTAAAAATAATATTATGAATATATTAATAATTTTTGATGATATTCGATTTATTAAATTGCATTATAAGGTTTATCTACACATGTGAAAGCAATATGAATATATATGTACGTATATTGTATATGGTTAGAAAGTGTCATATAAATTGAGACCAATTGGTAAAACATTATAAATAATTATATTTAAATTTGAACAAATATATTCGATTCAACTCGTCAAAAAAATCCAAATAGAATACTCGTAAACTCGACTAAATTGAAGTTTGAATGATAAAATGATACTCGTAAACTCAACTAAATTAAAGTTTTTTCACCCGACTTGACTCGATAGAATACTCGCCCATAATTGAGTTAGAAATGGTGCTTGTGTATTCACAATAATTTTTCTTGGTATAATTATGTTTCTTTGGTATATTGTTTTTGTGAATTATTGAATTTTGCTTTTTATGTGTTTTCCTTCAATCTATTACAGGTAAAAGTCCCAACCTGGATTGAGGGTTTAGAAGACAACGAGTATGTTGGTGTTGGTGCTCGTTTTGGACCTACTTTGGAGTCGAAGGAAAAGCATGCAAACCATACAAGGCTTGCACTTGCAGATCCTCCAGATTGTTGCAGGAAACCTAGGAATAAGGTGTTCAAATCCTGATCTTTTTACAATGTATTCATCCAATTTGACTCCTAGATAGGTTCACATATACACATGTTTTCATCTAATCAGTCTCCCTTACTCTGTTTCCTTTACTCTTAGTTAATCTTGAATATTTTGTCTGTGGTAGCTTACAGGGGAGGTCATTCTGGTTCACCGAGGTAACTGTAGTTTCACAGTGAAGGCCAATGTTGCTGAAGAAGCTGGTGCTTCTGCCATCCTCATAATAAACAACCAAACTGGTATGTCATTTCATTTTGCAACTTCTTAGTGCAACTACTAAGAGCTTGTCCATCAGGATGGCCTGTTGCGATGAAAGTTAGCTCCATCTTCTATACTATTTCATGTGCTATTTGCCTTTATTTGAGGAATTCTCTTGACTGATATATCTCACTTCATTTTATTGTTAGTTTTTTGTGTCTGAACCAAATTACATAATCTTATCCTTTACGATAAGTGTTTAAATACTGTTGCTTTTCATTCATCCAAATTCTGGATGGCTCTTCGGGCCTTGGAGCTTATTTGAGCTTCAATTGTGGTAGCACTAGATTCTTAATCAAGTTAATCATAAAAGAAAGCAAATGCTGCATTAAAGATGATAGAATTCATTTTGTGGCTAATTTCAGTTTTGGCAGTTGTTAGCAGTCCAAAACTTGTTTTTGCTTTCTAAAGATTGAATCAGTTAATCTTATTCTACAGAACTCTTCAAGATGGTTTGTGAATCTGATGCTGATGTTAATATAAAAATACCAGCTGTCATGCTCCCTCAGGATGCTGGTTCACGTTTGGAAAAATATATAAGTAACAACACCATGGGTATGACTTTCTTTCTTCTGCATTTCTTTTACTTTAATGTCACAGTCAATCCTGCATATTTGTTGTTCCAGAACAAATGCTCTCTTCTGATTTTTTACCTTGCTTGGTTTGGGAATACCTAATAGGTCATTTTGTCAGAATCGATTTTAATTGTCTTCAATTTTCTTATTTATGTAGTTTCTGTTGCTCTTTACTCTCCAAAGCGCCCGGCCATTGATATTGCTGAAGTGTTTTTGTGGCTAATGGCGGTTGGTACCATTTTGTGTGCTTCTTATTGGTCTGCATGGACTGCTAGAGAAGTTGCTACTGAGCAAGACAAACTACTCAAGGTCACTTTTATGCCCTAATTTTATGTCGTCTTTGTTAAAATTCTGTTCTAGCTACATATAGCTAAAGAATGTTCAGTAGAATTGAATCATTCATCACAATGTTATGCTGATTGATGTTGTTTGCTCAGGATGCATCAGAAGAACTTCTACAAGTAGGAGCTTCAGGTCCTAGTGGTTTTGTTGACATAAATACAAAATCAGCAGTTCTCTTTGTTGTAATTGCTTCGTGTTTCTTGGTCATGCTTTACAAGCTTATGTCATTCTGGTTTGTTGAAATTCTGGTGGTTCTCTTTTGCATCGGTGGAGTAGAGGTGCGCCCTTTTTCATATATTTGAACGCTTAGTTCAGGGTGGCTTATTTCTTTCATATTTTTATTGGTAGTTCACAAGTTATCACTGAGCTATTTCATGTTATCTCCTACAGTTTCAAATTTCCATAATTTTGTTGGGAGTTTTGTGATTTTACTAATGCTGCTGCTAGTTTTCTTTCCTTGTGTTATATGCTTCTCTTATTCCTGCTTTTGATGTGTGCTTCTTTGGTAAATCTTAACCAAAACTCAATTTTTGCTTCATCTGCAATGTCACTAAGTCTCATTAATGGTTATGAATTATGAAATCATTTCATTAAAGCTGCAATGTTGTTGCACACTTACATCTTCTGCACGCAGAGCACCATCATGTGTGTCTCGGCACTTTTCTGAAAAATCCATAGATGCATGCATATCTTCAGGGAAGAAAACATTTTTTTCAACTTGAAGATCTTGAATCTGTTCAGTGGGAGGCATATTAGTCTTAGAAGCTGCAATCAGGGATTACTTGTCCTTTTTTGTTCAAAGTCAACTTATTGAGAATCAGTATTAGTCTCTGTTTCATAGTTTCTTTGGTGGATAATGTGAATTCTACTGCTTTATGTTTTTATAGAGGCTAAGATTTTAGACTGCATGTCAAATATCTTGGGTTTGTAAGATGCAAGGCTTACAAATCCTTTCAGCTTTGCAATAACTTACCCGAGACATGCCACCCATTAAAAATGTTTCATGTGCTTAAAATTTGTTGGTGGTGAACACAACAATAATCATGTGATCTAACTTGTGATAGAAATCATACAACACTTTGCAATTTTGGCTGGACTCCATGGCTGTCCGTGCAATCCTTTAGAACATTAATCTTAAAACATCTGTTAAATAAATGACTGAGTGTAAAAACTTAATCTAGAAGCCATTTGCTTTCCATGTTACATTTTTCCGACATTCTCTTGTGAAAAGGCTTGATAAAAAGGGCAGAGGGGTTGAGGGTAGGGGAGGTCCATTTTGAGATGAATGCTGATCCTTGGTATCCTTTATGCTTCCAGGGCTTACAAGCGTGCTTTGTCGCATTTTTAGCATGGTATGTTTATTCCTTCCCCATTGCTTTTCCATGTTTACACTTTACATCATAAAATCAAGGTCTCAGAAATATATGGAAGAAGTCTGCTTCTACATCTTCATTACAATGTTCCCTCTCCAGAATACATGCTTTTGCTTTACTCATTTTAGTGATCAAGTTACAAATCATGACACTGACAGCTAAATATGTATGTAGTTTCAGGTGGTTCCGACACTTTGCGGAATCATTTATTAAAGTACCCTTCTTTGGAGCTGTTTCACATCTGACACTGGCTGTTTGCCCCTTCTGCATAGCATTTACTGTTCTTTGGGCAGTGTATCGCCGTATCTCATTTGCCTGGATAGGTCAAGATATTCTTGTAAGAAACCATTTTTTTGCATCTTATCATTGTGTGTCGTTTTTAGTACTTGTCTTAGATACTGATCAGGTGATTGAATTGTGTTGTATCTGATGTCTCCACTTGCTTGTAGTGATATCTTTTCTTATTGAACATTAATATGCTTGGATTGGAACTGAGTTTAATTAACACTCTTTTTTGTGGTCAACTGATGAATTTTAAACCTCTTCTTTTTGCTCTTTCAATTAGGGGATTGCACTAATAATCACTGTCCTTCAGATTGTTCGTGTACCAAATCTCAAGGTAAGTACCTTCATTTATTTTCCTTTTTCTGCCTACTGCTTTGAGAGACATGCATGCTTTGCTATTATATGGTTCTTATATTCTCCATATGTCCCTACACACAGGATATGTAGTCATGTAGTTAATATGCATTTGAGAACAATTGAAATGTGTTGAAAACTCCTTTTGATGCTCTGTACTGTTTTTTTAATTGTTTTTATTGAATCAGGTTGGAACAGTTCTTCTGGGTTGTGCTTTCTTATATGACATCTTCTGGGTATTTGTTTCCAAATGGTGGTTTCATGAGAGTGTAATGATAGTTGTAAGTAATTATAACAATAATGGTTGATATTCTTTCTGTAGACATATTGGTCCTTTGAGGAATGACAATTATTTCATTATTTTTCTTCTATACAGGTAGCTCGTGGAGATAAGAGTGGAGAGGATGGCATACCGATGCTACTAAAAATTCCACGGATGTTTGATCCTTGGGGTGGCTACAGTGTTATTGGATTTGGAGACATAATCTTACCTGGCCTCGTTGTGGCATTTTCGCTAAGGTATGAAAATTGTTGATAGACCATATTTGCAAGATTGGCATCAATAAGTCTGTAAATAATGTTACTGTGGCTTATGAATGTGTTGTAGATTGAATTCCCTGTCCAGCATAGTTTAAACCAGAAATAGTTGTGTTTGTTTGTTTCCGTAGTACTCTTATCTTCATTTAAATGTTTCAGTAACTAGGTTTGCTCGAAACAGAGTGTTCGGTTTCTGATGTTTAATCTGGCTTATCAACCAACATTATTGATCAATTTGCAGATATGATTGGCTAGCAAAGAAGAATCTTCGAGCAGGATACTTTGTATGGGCAATGACTGCCTATGGTGTAGGTATGAGAAATTTTAAACTTGCTGAGGCATCCTGTTTAGAAGTACGGACTGTGATGGACCCGAGCCAATCTTGAGTTTATTTCGTTTTAATCCAACTTAGCCTCTAATGACTGCTAAGAGAAAAAGATATTGCTTGAGCCTGACCTTTCAGACCTTACTCCTGTAATCCAAAGAGCACAACGTTTCTCAGATTTGTTGGCCCCCATATTTTTTATGCAATAGGACTTAATGCTCTATTCCTTAAATTCTCTCAACAGGACTTCTGGTCACGTATGTCGCCTTGAACCTGATGGATGGACATGGGCAACCTGCTTTGCTTTACATCGTTCCTTTCACACTCGGTAAGTGGTAATGAGATTGGGAACGGGTGTGGTTTCGATAACATATATTTTAGTGCTCGTAAACCCAGACAAAATGTTATCTTCTGTGTTATTTCTCTTACCATGTATCTATTGCTTGGTTGCAGGCACCTTTATTACATTGGGAAAGAAGAGAGGTGATCTTGAAACTCTCTGGACAAGAGGAGAACCGGAAAGACCTTGCCCGCATATGCCGCTTCATCCCCTACAAAAAGAATAATGGTAATAAACCATGAAAAATAAGTACCACAACTGTCTGCCAGTGTTGGCTACTAGTACATAAACCAGCTGAAAAGCTTTTACCCTTTTAGGTTGTAGAGAAGCATGTAATATTTGCAGTGTTGCAACACCTGTAGAAATTGACCTGTAACAGATAGCTTTTAATCCAATTCAGCTAATTATATAGAAATTTACAGTTGATTCTGTAATTGATGAGTTTGAGATTACCATAAAACCTGCGTAGGGCCATGTTCTGGTTGATGTAATGTTGAACAAAATGTAAATTTAGCTTACATTTTGGTTATACCAATTTCACAAGACATAGGCAAACGTGTTCCGGGAACAAGAAATAGTTTCAACGGTTATGCTGTCATTGCTTAATAGCAGATCGAAGGGGAAACTTGGGATAAGATCGTTTTTTTTTACGAATACTGCTGAAGTTTTATTAAATCTATAGAAAAATTATAATTATAACCAAAAAAACAAAGAAAATAAAAATTGCTATGGAGATAAGCATACCAATTAAATTCAGAAGTTTTCTGAATCTTATTGTCTTTATCCAAACAAAACGCATAAAGAAGGAAGGAGTTGTAGACGAACTGTCATGTAAAGAGTATTGTGACCGAGACTGATTTAATCAGCAAACAACCATCAACCGAGTGGGGATATAACTTTTCAAGTGACCACGATAAAAACATAAATAAAAAACTAGTACTGATTGAATCTTTGAATGAACAACAATTAATTGCTAGAGTATGTCGAAACATGTCACAAAACAAATGAATCAAACCATAAAACAAAAACACGTCATAAAGACAGAAAAAAAACGTGTAACAAGCGGATGGACTAAATACCAGCAGCTTTACTAGAGCTTGTCATATAACTAGAAGCAGATGGACTATAAATGCATTTGATGATTGCCCAGTTTCAAACCTGCACTAAATGTCTTGAAGTCAATATAAAGGAAGCAGTTGGAATGTGTAATATCATTTATCATAATTTACTAAAAACTGAGAGAAACATACACCCATTAGCACAAAATTTGCATCCGAAAAGTTTTAAAAGATAAAAGACAACTTAAAATCGGCATTCTGGCGATCATCGAGCATTACCTCGTATGGACAGGCTGCTCCAAGCAAATGAACCAAATTTGGCATGAAAGTGATGCATTTTCGTTTAGATATTGTGCTTTCTAAGACATCAGCCACATTCCCCTGGTCAAGCTCAGCAGATTAGAGTAAATAGAATAAGTAAGATGATGAATGTCAAAGGAAGCTGAGAACAGTTCGATAATAAAAGTATCCGTACTCCGAGAAGAATACAGCAAAGAATCTAAAAGACACGATTGGAAATCAACGGTGAGTTGACTTACTGCATGAGATGATTTTGGAAGGCTGGTGAACGTGAAGAAAACAAACTTTTCGAGGATTAAGATTGTGTAAAACTAAAATCCATAGCAAAGTGAGCTCAGTTTCTTCAACTTCTCCTACTGCAACGTATATGGTATCATCATCGGTAGCCATAGCCATGGTTTGAAATTGCAGACACATGACTCAGTTAAAAACCAGTGTCAAAGACAAAGCAAATCAATCCATTTCTTTCCTCCTTTCTACCGTCCAAGAAAATATTTGAAAGCTTCAAGGCAAGTTCCTAGTCAATACAGGGTCAAAGACACTGTTTCCTACGGACGAAGGAAAATGTTTCCCAGATAACTGTTAGGAGCTGACGTAGGTGATTTGTCGTTGCAGGGAAATACCAAAATTCGCGTACTTTTTATCGTTTATTTTATAGCATTAATATCAAAATGGAAGTGTTGAATTCCAAAAGCGTTTTCGGCTGCTTTTTATTTAAGCCATGTTTCATTGGGTTCTCAAAGCAGACAACGTTTCTTCTTTATTTATAGGAAATAGCCTGTCGGAAGCTTTTTTTTTTTGAGAAAGGAAGCATATAATATTCCAATAATTTAATTATAAGTTTAAAAATAAATAATTCATCATACGTTTAAAAATATAATATTTTAAAAAAATCAATTATTTAATTATAAATTTATAAATAAACAAGTCACTCAATTAAACTTTTATGACATATACATTACTCTATGATAAAAATAGAAACAAGAATTAGTATAATAATAATTTTGATCCCTAATGTTTATACATTATATTATTTTAGTTATAATTTAAAATAATTTAATAAATTTAACCCATTATATTTTAGTGACCAAAGTTTTAAAGTTTAATGACAAAAATATAAATACACTAAAAGTTTAGTGACTAACGATGTTATTTACCCAGACTATTCTTATCAAGAGCTTCTGTTATTTTTGATGTTTAAATGTTAAAAGTTGACAACTGTTGTGTTATTTATCCTAATTTACTGTTTATTATAAATTTTAAACTACTATTTTCATTAGTTACCGAGATAATATTAATATGTCAATTCACTCTTTTTAATTAAGAGACAATATTAATATGTTATTTCATTCTTTTTAATTATTTTAAATTTTAAAGAGTATTTGTCATCTATCGCCTGTGTAAAATGATTTTCCTAGGTAAATATATGGATGATGAACCTAACAAATGGCCTCCCTAAAAAAATAATGTTCATTTTAAGAAAAATAATATTATTTTAAAAAAATTAAATTTAATTAAAAATATATATAAACATATATTATCTTGTAATTACTTATTCATCGAAATGTAGCTACAAACATATATAATGGATGACACGAGTGTCGGAGAAACAAAAGCCTGAACGTAATAGACCAAGTACAATCGCCAGCATCCTCCTCCAACAGTTGCATGTCAACAAGCTGCCTACCTTCCCAAATTTACAGAACAAAACACAATATACCCAAAAAAGAGGAATATGAAAACACGTAGAGAGACAAATTCGGATGTTTTCCTAGCTTTTGGCTACTGAAGAAACAATTACAAACAATAAACAATATGTTGAAGCTAAATGATGAAAGGATAGTGCTGCACTTTAATGTTGTTGCAACCACTCCTGAATCGCAGAGCGAAGAGCAAGGTTAGGGACTAGATTGGAATGTTCCAACTTATCGTTTGTCATGGGTGAAGTGTCATGGCCACTATCAAGCCAGCCTCTCACAGCCTCTGCTTCATAAGTGAAACCGTCGGCTGCTACGTGAGGGTCTAACATTACTTCCTGAAATGTTGAAAAATGGAGGAATAGATTTTAATCAAAGAACAATGTTAATTCTTTGCAGCTAATCTGTTGCCCTATATTCTAAACTCACCATATTCTTGTTAGGAAATACAGGGTTAACTGGAAAAAGTATTGCTTTTGAAAGCGTATAATAATACTTCATATTGGATATCTTTTGCTGTCACTATCATTCTTTCTTTCTCTTTTACCTAGTCCTATGTGGGTAAAGGAGGGAGAACTTGATCATTGTATTTATGCCGCTCCACAAAGTATATGAAAGATTGGAGAAGCTGGAATAGATTAGCTTACCTGGAATATGGGGCAGATAAAATAGGAAGGAGGTTGGCAATGCTCTTCAGAACCCAGCTGAAATGAGGATGAGCTTCCACATGAAGCTCTCATTGGTTCAAGCACCCTCCATACATCCGTTGAAAGGGTTGGTCGACACTTCCGGTTCATTTCGCAGCACCTTAAAGCTAGGTTAGCCAATTGCTCAGCTTGCACAAAAGGCCAATCTCCGGCCAAAGGATCCAAGAGTTGCTTCAAATTTCCATTATCTAATGCATATTGTGTTTCCTTTATTATACCAAAGGCTGGTTTTCCAGTCAACAACCGTAGCAAAATGACTCCAAATGAGTAAACATCAGCTTTTGGAGTGAGTTCTCCTGTTGAAAGGAACTCCGGATCCATGTACGCAAAAGTTCCCTTGGGGTCAGTTCTACAGCAGACGGTTGTATTGTTGCTTAGGAGACGACAGATTCCAAAGTCGCTCAGTTTAGTAACAAAATTGGCGTCGAGTAGAATGTTTGCGGGTTTCAAATCTCCATGCACTATGCCTTGAGGCTCACTAGAATGAAGGAATATGAGCACAGAACATAACTCGGTAGCAATACGGATACGTGTTTGCCAAGATAAAGGTGGGGAATTATCTCTGCAGCTAAGTCGGTCTTCAAGACTTCCATTGGGAAGATATTCATAAACAAGAGTCCAAGCTTCAGGACAGGCTCCAATGAGAGTGACCATATTTGGATGCCTCATCTTACTCAAAACATCGACCTAAGACACAACCAACAGATGTCATTCAATGCTCCAAAACTTGTAACCAGATACAGTTTGACTTCTAAATGTGCAGTTCTATGCCACTTGCAAGACGTAAAATATTCTTTCATTACCCAAATACAAAATGCTTGATGCTAACCAAGTACAAATTAACTTACTGTAAGTTCTTTGTTCTGACAGTCTTGTGCATATAGCAATCCCCTCTTACTAGAAATAATATGCGTGTGTGTATAAGTGTATTACACACACATGATATTACTGTTAACAGATAGGTAAACTCAATCTTAATTTTTAGCATGCAGAATTGCTTGAGACATAAAAACAGAGATACTCTAAGACACACAATACAGTTCCAGGACGGTGGACAATCGACTTTGAGATATGTAAACCAAGGCATGCATAGGGACTATACCTCCTGTTGAAATTCCGATGGACCTTGCAAGCTATTAGAATGCAACAGTTTTATGGCCACAGGGATATGACGCAGAATACCCTTATAAATACTTCCATATCCCCCTTCCCCAATCTTCAAGGAGGGATCAAAGTTGAGAGTTGCTTCCTCAATCTCTGCGAAAGAGAACTTGGTGAAAAACTGATGCATATGTGCACCTGAGGACTCAGCTCGACTTTGCCGCAATTCTTCAGCCTCTTTGAGTGCATTGTCTCGCTCCATCTGCAACTCCTCTCTTTCTTTTTTGTAATTCTGCAAAAGTTCAACAGCTGAGAGTATCTTCTCTTCAAGCTCCTCAACGTCCTTTTCAGATTCCGCAATTTGCATCTCCAGCGATGATTTCTGATCCAAGGCAGCTTGAAGTTCTACCATGACCTCATCCCGTTGGCTCTTCATCTTGTCAAGTTCCACTTTTTCTTTTGCTAATGCTTCCTCAACCTCTTTCCTTTGCTTTAACTCCTGTGCATACAGGTTTTCTGATGCTTTGACCTGCAAATTAACAGCCTCGATTGATTATTTTACAAAAACATTAAGGTTTTTTATAGTAAAAATTACGGAGGGTTTACTTTTTCTCGATAATAACATCAGGTATTAATTTCTGATCATCTCCCAATCCAGGAAGAAAATTTATGAAAGAACCATTAGCCTGAATGTGTTTGATTCAATGGAATCAAATCTGAAAACTTACCCGGCGTATAGCCTCAAGAGCATCTTTCTCCGCTTTTGCACGCCTCATTGCCTCTTCAAAAGCTTCTCTTCTTGTGTTTGTTGCCTCAGCCATTACTTGATGGAGTTGGTCATAAAGAGTATTATCGGTTCCATCCTACAAGAATCGATCAATTTTTTATTTTTCAATAGTATAGATATGAAAGAACTGGCACTTCACCAAGTTGGTTGTCAGTTTTTAAAAAAAATTAAGACAAAGAAGCTTTAACATTCTCAGATAATAAATGGAAGTTTTTGCACATACCAGAACACTGGGAAGAGATGACAGATTAAAATTCCGTTCGGCCTGAGGAATGAAACTATATTGCAACCCATTTTCATCTGGGACTAAAGCTGCATCAGCCATTCCACTGGAAAAACATGGTGAAAAAACTGGACTCTGACTTCTTCTGGATAAACTATCACATTCATCAGAACTCCTTTCTACATCAGATCTTCTTTGTGGAGTTGATATCCTTTCATTAACATCAGGAGAAGTAAAATCCAGTGAACTTCCCACATGCCCATGAACATATGCAGATCTCGCTCTGCGCAATGAATCTAGTGCAGAAGTAGAAGGTTTCACTTTACTGGTTGGTCGCAGTACCACAGATTGTGACCTGATGTGATTTTGCCCAGATCCGAGGTTTGGATTTGCCGGCAATGATGCTTCAACCTTTCTATCAGTTGCATCTGAACATGTATTCCTGTTTCGATATTTTATTTACATCAGTCACCAATACAACCACTGACAGATCAATTTCATAATATTGATTGATACGCAAATGTACTCTTTCTCTAACAAGTCCACAACAGACACCAACTGGTACAGGACTTCTGAAGTGATTAAAAGCTTGCTTCTCTTTATAAGTTAGACACTCATCAAAAGCAAGCATACCTCGTGTATATAAGAAGCCCCTTGCAGAGAAACCATATTGTGTGGCAGGTAGTAGGTGCATTTTCACGTACAAAGATGGCTTTCTTGGACTTGAGGTCAACAGCTTTCCTGTAATGGAAAAAGAATAAGGCAAAAACCTCACATGTATGCATCCTAGAGAACAAGACATGCTAGTTCTTAGAAAATCTAGTTGATAACATGTTGAGTTGAGGATGGAGGTTTACTTATGTGGTTTATACTTTGAATAATGTTTGTCTGCTGCTCCTCCCATTACTAGCATTTGTATCCCATTCTCAGATATCATTTCCAAAATCCCCTTCTCAATAGAATCCATTTCAATGTACAGCTTCTCTGCTTGCACCTACAGTAAAATAACATGATAACATATTAGAGAAACTTATGCAAAGGGATTGGTTTTATAATTGTAAACGGAACTTGAGGACTCAAAAGCAATGAACTAAAAGAGGTAGAGATTTAGTTAAATTATTCCTGATCTTGACATGAAATCACTGCAAATTGCATCATAAACTCCTAATAAGTGTTCATTAGTAGAAAATTAAAAACTCTTCTAGCATGAATCGAAACTCAACAAGTCAACAACCATACAAATTAAAGTGAAACAATAAACTGATACCATGAACTCATACCCCTTCAAATGGCTACCATAAACTCATAATCAGTGTTAATTTGTTCAAAATTACAAGCTCTTCTAGCATGAATCGAAATTCAACAGTAAATCAACAACTGTATAAACTAAGGTGAAAGAAGAAACTGATACCCCTCGTTGGAGACAAATCACAAGGTACTCATTCAGGATGTCCTGCATTTGTTTTCTTTCATGTTCCCGGTATGCCTTGACTTGTTGTTCTTTGAGTTTACTAGCTGGAAATTTTGTACCCACTGCAAAACAAAAACATATAAAACAATTTCTCAACTAGGATACACAAAATCAAGCAAGAGAAACTAAATTCAGCAATAGTTTTGGAATTATTCATTTCATCCATCCATCAATCGAACAATTACATCAACTGAGTTGTTTTTTTATCCCCTTTCTTCCCTCCTAAACAAAATCTAAACTTCAATAAAGAAAAGCCAATTGAAATCAAACTTACAGTCAGTAACCGGAATCATATTAGCCGGTTGGTGAACATGAATTATGCAGATCTTTTTCCCTCCCGAATGTTGTAAAGCCCAGATCAGAACGGATTTATATTTTTCCACATCTTTCCCAACCGCGACAAAGATTTTCTCTTCAATTATATCCTCCACCATTTCCTCCACGATTTCTCTTCGACTCGACATGATCCCTGGAGCTCTAACGTCACGAACCCTCGTCGAATTCACTCCTTGAGTTATTACGGGTGCGACACTCACCACGGCCATGCTCAAATCAATAAAACAATCACAAAAAACCCATATAAACAAAGTTCTCAACCAAAAATCTACAGCAAATATAATTTCCCACACATCTTTGACCGAGGAGCTAAAAACGAAGGGGGATTTGGAAAGATGCAGAGAAGATGAGGTTTCAGTAAAAGTGAGTCCTTGTCTGTAGTTGATGATGGGGACGAAATAAAAACGGGGCAAGTAATGCAAAATTGAATGAGGAATTAAGTTAGAATAAAGACTGTGAAGACTGAGGATTGATTGACAACCTCCATTTTCCCTGTAAGATTATTACACTTTTTCTCCTTTTTTGAGGATCAGTTTCCAACTCTTTCCGGTTCCTGATTTTGATGCGTGCCGTCGAGTTGTATTTTATTTTTAATTTAAATTACTTCGAGAAGAAGCTTCAACAGAATTACCGTTGGGCCCCAATCGAGTTGTCTTGGAAAGTGTAGGTTGGGGGTTTTATGCCGTACGGCCACACTCAGCTTTGCAGTGTTGCGCTTGCCTATTTTCTTTATTGTAATATTAATTAGGGTTAAGTAAAATTCAACTCGATTTAAAAAAATCAAATAATTTAATTCGACTCGAGGTAAAAATATTTGATTCATTTTGACTCGATTTAAAATTTTATAAGTTTGATTCGAATCAAAAAAAATTCAAATAAAGTTTGAGTTATAAAATAGAAATTTGAATAACTCGAAATTTTAAGTAATTAAAGGAATAATTTTTAAGTTTGAGACGAGTCTATCAATTTTTTATGATATATATACATTGATATATAAAAATATAATGAACTATTGATATATAAATATTGCTACATATGAAAAAAATATATATATCTTATATGATTAGAGAAAATTGTTTAAATTAGATTTAGATCATACTATAATATGATAAATAATTATAATTAAATATTTATAAGAACTTGAAAACTCGACTCGAACTGAAAATTTTCAAATAATGTTTGAGTTATAAAATATAACTCATCAACTCGAATAACTCGAACTTTTTTGACTCGACTCGATTCGATCAAATACTCGCCCTTCAAATTTTGATTTCAGATGAAGGTAAGTATACATGAAGATTTATTGAATTAAATTAAAATTAAGGCATTAATATAATATATATAATTATATAAATTTATTTAATTATTCTGTTAATATTTTCGTTAAACTTTTAATGTGAGTAGTTCGATTAATAATATTTAAATAATTTAATTGATAAAATTTATAATTTAATATTGTCCTGGTTGAAACAAAACATTTCTCTCAAATATATTCATCAAAATTAAAAAAAGGTCCCCACAAACCCTCGAAATAAATTCCTTTCCGATTTTTCTTTCAACTCTGCTTTCCTTTCCGATTTCAATTCTGTAGGATCAATAATTTGGCTTAGGTTAGATTTTCTATGAAACGTCGTTCACACACTTGTCTTTTCTAATTTATTTAGGATAAATATCGATTTGGGCACTTAATTTTCGCATTTATGTGTAAAGTGGTGTGAAATAATGCTTTGGGTGTAATTGGATATTTAGTTTTTAATGCTTTAATTAGCTGTTTAATTTGTTGGAGTATAATTAGGGATGAACATAAATTAGGTTTTATGTTCGCTTTGTAGCTAATTTGATTTAATATTTTATAATATTTTGCTTGATTCAAATATAAACATGAATTTTAGAATAAAAAATAAACTTAATGTAACCGAACAAGAAATATCAATTATTATTATTTTGAATAGATAAAGCTAATTTTATTAATAAGAAATATCAATTATTATTATTATTATTAGATAAAATAAAAAACACATTTAATCAATTTAGATATTAATAACATCTACTAAATTAGGTTGAATGTGTCGTTATAAAAAATTAAATATTTTATTATTTATATTTTTGTAATTGTTACATAACGTACTTACAACGGTTAATAATCTAATGACCATTTTTTATAAAAAAATAATACTCAGTATAAAATTTTTAAAGTTTGATGATATTTTTATATTT
This sequence comes from Abelmoschus esculentus, assembly GCA_035048815.1. NCBI lineage: Eukaryota > Viridiplantae > Streptophyta > Magnoliopsida > Malvales > Malvaceae > Abelmoschus > Abelmoschus esculentus. The sequence goes on along the minus strand of JAUCBN010000007.1, from coordinate 8,165,301 downwards.
TTAAAGATAATTTAATAATTATTTAAGTATTTTACTCAATAATTTGTGCACGAGTCCTCTAACTCAAGTGATTAACAGAACGGTTGTTGTTCTTAAAGGTCAAGGATTCGAACATCAACGATATCAGCAGAGTAATTGAGTGATTAATATTAAATGATAAAGATTATATTCTAAAACAGATACTACTATAATCATTGTTAACTTGTTAAATAATAATAATAATAATAATAATAATAATAATAATAATTTACCTCCTACCGCTGTTCAAACAGAACTACGAGGTCACAGAAGAACATGTCAAATTTTGTTATATGGGATAAAAAAATCTTTAAAATCCTATAAATGCTTAAAACACTTTTTTTTTTTATATTCTTTTCAGGTTTTTATAACTTTATCTTAAATAATTTAAATTAATATATGTTTTACAGTTAATTTTAACAAATAAAATTTCCAATAATTTTTTTTACATATATAAAATCTTAAACCCAAAACATATTTAAATAATATTAAATTATTTATCATTTAAGTTAATTTTAATCTAATTTAATTAGGATGGAGACCAGAGATAAAACTAGAACAAAATCGCGTTATATTTATTATTGTAACCCCTGTCTAGCTGTTTTTTTTGTCTTCAACGTCCAAGTGTTGTGATTGATACATGCAACCGTATTAATAAATATAAGCACAAATTAATTGCTACGTGACATGGACGAATCTATATGGTCTCAAGGTCCAAATTCTTTTTACTAAAAAATAAAATAGGGTTTTAATTTAGGCATAAATATAATTTTCACCCTTAACGTTTATAATTTTTATCATTTTAGCCCCTATTCTTTTTTTGGAAAAATTTAGCCCTTAATCTATATTTTTTTAACAAATAACTCATTTTTTAACTATCATGATAACCGAACCGTTAAAAATTTAATAATGGTAACATATCAAATATATATGTGATAATATATTATAAATAACATATAATCTAACCTATTAAATATATACATATATATAGAATATAATTTTATTCCAGTATAAAATTAAAAAAATAAAATTTAAATAAAATATTAAAAATTAATTAAATACAAAACAAAAATTTACTAAATATTCTCAATCCTAACTAAAATAAAATATCTTTATAAAACCCTAAAACTCCGTTTTAGATTAAAACTAAAATACCTAAATTCTAAATTAAAATAATAAAAATTCAATTGATTATTATCAAAAAAAAATTATCTTTATTCACCGGTAACAAACTATACAAAACACTTTCTTCTCAGATTATGTTCATACCTTTTTAGATAAAATTTTGATTTTACTATAGTTAAGGTTGAATGTTTAGTAGCCTTTTGTTTTAGATTTAATTAATTTTTAATATTTTATTTAAATTTTAATCGTTTTATATTTTTAGATTTGAATAAAACTATAACCTGCGTTTATGTATTTGATATACTAGATGTTATTAAAATATATTATTACATATATATGACATGACATGTCATCATTATTAAATATTTAACGGTTCAGTTATCATGATAGTTAAAAAATGAGTTATTTGTTAAAAAGATAAAGGTCAAGGACTAAATTTATCCCAAAAAAAGAATAAGAGCTAAAATGACCAAAATTATAAACGTTTAGGGTAAAAACTATCTTTATGCCTTTAATTTATTTATTTAACCTTTATTTTTATGGTTGAGTATGTTTTATCTCAGATTTTGATTTTTGATTCGGTCTTTGTGCATAATATTATTTGTATTAATCGAAAAAGTATCAATTAAGTTGATAATGTAATTAACAGAATACCAACTCAATTAGAAACTATAAAGTTATTATTATTATTATTATTATTATTATTATTATTATTATTTACAGATATTTAAATAAAATAAAAATTTGACAATAATATATAGCATAAATTATTAAAAATTTTAATTAATATATTTTATTTTATTTTAAATTATGAGTTCTATATCAATTAATAACAAAAAGAATAAGAAAGGGGACTCTGTGAAAAAAAAAGTTATTTTTAGTAAGTCTAAAACTTATAATTTAAGGGAATAACAAAAATAAATAATTAACTTAATAAATTGATAAATATAATTATTCAAATAAAATATTATTATTTAAAATTAATAATAGATAGATAAATCCATAACTATGTATACTACATGCTAGTTACAACAATCCAAGATTTTGGTGTCAATATTAAGGTGAATCCTTTTTCCCTCGAGATAAAGGTTTGAATGTGTCTTCTACACGAATTAATTATAATTTTTACATTATAAATAAATAATTCCTGTCTACTGACCATCAACAAACATTTAATTTATTTGACTGAATATGTTTGTGGTACGTTGGATACAAGTATATTCCACAATCAGATACTATATGCTACATCTTTGGTCCATTTCTATTTGACAATAATGATGTCATGAACACCAGTAATCTACTGCGTTATTTCCACGAGGGTGATAACAAGTTAAATTGAGCTCAATCAAATTTGATTCTGACTCAAGAATAATTACGATAGTTTTATTTAGGACGGAGTTTGAAGCTTATTGAATAGGGTTTTGGTTCGATTCAAAGTAGATAATTCTATTATAATTTTTTTATAAAATTTAAGATCTCGTTAAAATCTTATTCATAATCAATACTAAAATAAATTCAATTTCAAAAAAAGAAAAAATAATATTAAAATATAAACTAATCTAAAAATCAATAAATATTCTTACAATATAAACAAATAACATTAGAATTATTTTTAATAAATTTTCTCTTAATTTATTTTATAAATTTTCGTTTGCTAAAGATATTAATCTAGGATTTTTTAGTATTAAAATAGATTTTTGGGACGAGGTGGGTGAGTATTTAAAATTTTTGGGTTGGGTCAGTTTCCGGCCCAATATTTATATTTAATATTTATATTATTTTTTTTTTAATCGAGTTAATTTTGATTAATTTCTTTATTAAAATGACAAGGACAAGTCAAATTTAAATTATATATTTTATTATATCAAATCAAATTAAAATATAATATATTAAAAATCAGAACAAAATAAATTTAAAATATACTATTTTATTTTTCAGATCTAGATGAAAACAGTTAAAAATCTTTCCCTAAATTTACCCACACACGTGAATAACACAAGAAAGCCCAAGCCGAGCTTAAGGACATGACCCAGTATCCGTAACCAAATCTTCTCGCCCTCCCCTTTGATTTCAATGGTTTAGTTCGTCAAAGGAGTTTAAAAAGTTACAACTCGTTAGAAAGAAATCCAAACCTCTTCGGTTTCTCATAAAAATTCTTTAATTTGTTTTTATATTATATTTATTTTTTAATAAAATAGTACCTAACGTTAGCGTTATAAAAATAAGGGAATTGATATGACAATTTAATTTTTAATATTTATTTAGAATATGTTATAAAATTTAAGTTATTAAATATAAATAATTAAATGTAAAGTAACTATATATTTGATATTATTTATTTAATTTGTTTTTATATTATATTTATTTTTTTAATAAAATATTACCTAACGTTAGCGTTATATTGTGTTTCTATTTTGATATCCCACTATTAAAAAATAAAATAATTATTATGAATATATTTATTTACAGTGGATATCTATATATTAAGTTAAAGTTTAATGGACTTTATTATTAGGATTTAATACCCATTGGAATTAGGCTTTTTATCTTATGCCTATAAATTTAGACTTTAGGACAAAGCATTATACACAACCCTACTTTGAGAATATAATACAAATCTCTCTTTTGTCTCTCATCTTTGTTCTCCTATTTTATTCTTGTTCTTTACTTTATTCACAACACGTTATCAACACGAGACTCTAACCAACAAAGACGTTTATCGTTCGAATCTTGAAAGAATTATTGAAAAGAAATTGTTACTAGCATAAATCAAAGATAAGTTTTTCTCCCTCAATTATCGATTATTTTTCTCTCTTGATCTTTGATTTGATTTTTAATTTATTAAAAATCTTTGGTTGTTTGGTGTTTGTGTAGCAATAGAATGGCTCAAATACCGTGGTTCTTATCAACAATTCCCGAAAAAGATTTTAACAAGATATTGGTAACTAAATCTACCATATAATGAAAAATTTGGTATACTATACTTATTTAATTTAAGATTTTTTATCTTTATTTATAATCAATATTTGTTTATTTACGATTAAAGTTTATGTTTTTAATCATGTTCAAAGTATTACATGATATTAGAACAAATATTAAACCTTTAATAAATTAATACGTTCTTTGTTATGTTGGTTTAATCCGAGTATATTGGCTGAACATCTCGTTCTGCGAGGCTACTGGTTTCAAAGGAGGTTCTTTTTAAAGGACCTTGTGGACTGGTTTAACAACGCCGCGTATAAGGATTAAATTTTTGTTCATTGTATATATTGTATATATATTGGTTGACCAATTACTATTTAATAGTATGAATATTATAAAGTTTATATTTACTTGAAAGCAATACTAATTTTATGTCGAAAAACTCGACTATAGACTTCTCCCAAGTTCAAGTTACAAAAATCTTCTTGATCAAAGAATTTTTATGAGAGGCATTCCCTAAAGTGAATGCACGCATGATGATGATTCCATACGATTATTGGATTTATGACATTCCTTGAAGTGAATGCAAGCATGATGATTATTCCATGCGATTATGCAAGCATGATGTTTATTTCATGCAATTATACAGGCATGATGTTTATTCCATGCGGTTATTGAATTTGTTTCATTCCTTGAAGTAAATGCAAACGTGATAATTCACTATATGTTTAGTGAATAAAACTCAACTATGTGCCAGAGTATCACTGATGAGGATATGTTAGAAAAACATACTTCACTTTTCACACATTAATGTTGTCTTACAAACACAATATCATACAAGAGTTTTAAATACCTATCAGTCTCCGCTCCATTCTCTGAAGTGAATGTGATATTTTATAGCGGAAAGAATAAATATCACATTAGTAATTGTGATCATGATTGAGATTATAAAATAGACATGGATAAGGTGATTATTTTGATATGATAATTTAATTTATTTTTTAATATTTATTTAGAATATATTATAAAATTTAAGTTATTAAAAATAAGTAATTAAATGTAAAGTAACTATATATTTGATACTATTTATTTAATTTGTTTTTATATTATATTTATTTTTTAATAAAATAGTACCTAGCGTTAGCGTTATATTGTATTTTTATTTAGATATCCCACTATTAAAAAATAAAATAATTTAATTATAAAAGATAAAGTCTCACGTGATAAACCATCACATTATTTTTTTTCTTCCGGTCAACCCACCATATAGACTATAATTATATAAAAAAATATGATATGATAATTAAAAAAGAAAAATATGACGTGAGAGTTTGTTGTGTGTGATTTTTCTATCTCAATTAATATGCTATACGTATTTCTCTCTCTCCTATAAGATATAAAGTAAAAATAAAATATGATAATAAATATTATTTTACTAAAAATAAATAAAATACTAAAACCTTAATTATATAGTTATTCTTTAAATTTATCATTTCAATTCTAAATAATATTTAATGATTTTTACATATAATTCAAGTGACATTTATATTAACTAATATGGAATATTTTTCCTTCTAACTTAATTTTAGGCTTTTGTTTCTATAGTCGGTACATGATATATATTTTTTAAAAAATAAAATAAATATATATATTTAGAACAAAAATAAGAAGTACGAATAATTTAATTTGTTTATTCTAAATAAAAATAATATTAAACCTTAATTATAAAACGAAAACTTATGTTTATTACCGAACATAAATGGGGCAAAAAAATTGCATGATCTCTATTCGTTTATTCTAGAATTTTTAGGGGCCTATATTATTAGGTTTTAATTAATTTAATTGATTTTTTCGATTAATTATAAGTAAATTTGAATAATAGTTATTTTTTTATAAAAAATGATTATTGATTAATTCAGTATAATATAGTGACCTATCATGTAATTTATTTAAAAATTTTAATAAATTTTTATTAATTCAAAAGCTAATCGAATTAACTAAAATAATTTTAGTTTGATTAATTAATCGAATTAATCAAATAAATATATTATATATATTTATTTTTGATCATTAAACTTTTAAAAATTACAAAATGATCATTAAATTTTTGGGATACATTATAAAATGGTCATTAAATTTTTATTTTATATTAATAAAAGTTTAATGATTAAAAAGATTATTAGTATAATATAGTGATCTATCATATAATTTATCTAAATTTTTTAATAAAATTTTGATTAATTCAAAAACTAATCAAATTAACTAAAATAATTTTGATTTAATAAATTCAACTACAGTTAATTTAATTCGATTAATACTTAATTTTTTATTAATTCAATTAAGATTAATTTGATTTGGTCATCAATCGAATTAATCGAATATACACTCTCAAAAATTTTAGTATTTAATATTTTTATAGCGAGACTATTTCAAGAAAACTTTTCCAATACTTTCTCCGTGAGTTTCAATTCTTGCTCCATCTCTCTTCAAGGGGGGAAAAGATAGCTTTTCTCCACCCGATCTCTTCGTCTGAATACTTCACTTTCTCTCTATCATAGCGATTTTCTCAGGTTAAGTTCACATCCTCCACTTCTTTCTACTCCCTTTAATAATTCTGAATTCAACTTCTCTCGTCGTTCATAATTATTGTTGTTTCTAGTTAATATCAGATCAAATCATCTTCTCTTTCTTGCCAACTAATTCTTGATCTTTTCTTGACAACATGCCTTTTTTCCATTACCGTGAAACTACTGAAAACAAGAAACCGCAGAATTTTGTTTCTTTCTTTTGCCTTATATGTGTCAAATTTCATGGAATTGAAGATCGATTACTGTAGTAGATGAACCGAGTATGAACGAACAGATCACTGTTCATGTTTGTCTGTATTTGAGTATATTTGTTTAATGTTTTTGAATATGTTATATTTTTTTAGATCTTACAATTATTGAGATGATGGATCAAGAGAAGACGGAGAAGAAGAGTTTGTCCGGAACCAATTCCGAGGCGTTGTTGGAGAAGTGTTTGGAAGAGAACAAAGGGGACAACAGCAAATGCAAGGATAAGATTGAAGCTTTGAGATCATCTTCTTCTGCGAGAAAGCCATTGAGGCCTTTAAGACTCAAGAGGGGTTCATTGAGCGATGTTTGAAGCAATTAGTAGGGGGGAAACTCTGATGGTGTTAGCTTTGTTTTCAGTCCTTAATTTCCAGGTTTTGTGAAATGTTCAGCTGAAGTAATCTTGAGAAACTATAATTCTGTATGACCCAAATTTATCATTGCAAGACCCATGAAATGAAGTCTTCTTTATGAACCAACTAATGACTTGAACCATGAGCCATAGCCAGAACCGAACCCATCGACATAGACTTGTGATTAAGGGGTTGGAACTTGGAAGGGATGAAATTCATATATAATTTATTTTTTAAAAACATTTTTTTTATTGAAAAGCTCTAAAAGAAACAACAGAACCATATCTTATATTTGAAGGATGAAATGTAAATAACTTAAAGGTCAGTTAGTAGAAATCATAGAGTGCTAATCACCATTAATTAGGCAGGCAGCACTCATATCTGCAAGTAACTGGCATCTTCATTGCAGTATATATGAAGCTCTCGTTCGCAGACATGGATTGAAAACTTTAGTTTCACCCCCACGATGAAAAAAGGAGTTAACAATGTCTGAGCCCGGGTTCGAACCGGGGACCTCTAGTGTGTGAGACTAGCGTGATAACCAACTACACCACCCAGACAATTGATTCACGGTTCCCTCAATTATTTTATAGTTGATGAAATCACCAAAACCCTTCAAACAAACATGAGAAAACCAAAAAAACAGACGATGCCTCAGTAACAACATCCTTATTTTACGCCATTCAAAGGTAAACCTGACACTTCAAAACTTTGATCATAGAGGGGACGACCCTCCTCCACCTGAATGCAATGTTAAGTACCACAACGTTGATGATATTGATCCATATTCGAATTCACATTTCCTACTTCTTAGTTGGTACTTGATAGTGTTTTCAGGCATCTTCTGTTTTTTTGGTGTTTGTTTGAAGGGTTTTGGTGATTCATCAACTATAAAATAACTGAGGGAACCATGAATCAATTGTCTGAGTGGTGTAGTTGGTTATCACGCTAGTTTCACACACTAGAGGTCCCCGGTTCGAACCCGGGCTCAGACATTGTTAATTCTTTTTTTTTCATCGTGGTGGTGAAACTAAAGTTTCCAATCCATGTCTGCGAACGAGAGCTTCATATATACAGCAATGAAGATGCCAGTTATTGCAGATATGAGTGCTGCTGCCCAATTAATGGGTGATTAGCACTCTACGAATTCTACTAATTAACCTTTACAACATATTTTCTACAAATTTCTTGATACAGTAACTATTGATTCTGTCGGTGGGAAGACACTGAAACACATCAATCTTTAACCCAATTATAAACTTACTGATGATATAATAGCATTTATACTTTATTTACCTTCTTGTCTATGTATCCTACTACAACAATCTTATTCATTATTGTTATTTACTGTACGCAGTCTTGCATCGCATTAGGAGTTTACTTAATTAGTTTATATGCAGTTATCCAGAAAACAAAGTAAAGATGAGCATTAGTTTTCTAAATCACTAATGCCTAGTCAAGTCTTGCAAGGATTGAGATGAGCAAATGCACCCACAGAAAGAAAAAAACATACATTTCTAGCACAAGCTACACTCCCATCAGTCATGAACAGACAGTACCAAACCATAAAAAAATTAGATCAAATGCAGTACTCATCTAAATTCTCTCCCTACTCTGCTATATCCTCTTAACATTTCAGGACTACGAAATCCGACATGTCAATTAAAGGAAAAGAAGCATTCAAGGAGTACATGCATAAGAGAAACGGCGAAAACATCTTCCACCAACATCACCTAATGTATTTCAGAATATTTATGCCCACCACCATGAGCAAGGATAGAAACCTTGAATAAGCAGATCTTCATTAACCCTAACAAACATGCAGCCATTGCACAGCATCAATGATAAATTACAAATATGCATGTATATATATATATATACTCCAAACATGGTTAAGGGAACAGAGAAAACACTTATTGAACCCAATCAGAATACGGGACTTGGAGGTTGCTCACCATCGTTACCAAAGCAGGCCAAACAAGAAACATCCACCATAAATCACCGACAGTATATAGCCTGATCGATATGTGGAGGAATTTGCTTAATTTCAGTCCCAAGTTCCTGTTCAATCCTATACCTGTTGGAGATGAACATGCAACATCTCAACAAATCAAGAGATCCTCAATGCTTATAGCACTATAGTTTAAAAAAAAAAAAAGCTAGAGATGTGGCAATATACAAGTTAAAACGATCTTCATAAGTGATCAAATTCACAGCTAATCCAAGATGACCAAACCTTCCTGATCGACCAACCTGCTCATTAAGAAGATATTCGTTAGGATTGGCAAAAGTAATATATAATCGTTAAAAGTGTTGTAAGAGAGATATTAAGACAGCTAACATACCCTATGGAGGTAAGTTTCAGAGTTCTTGGGGAAGTCAAAGTTAATAACAACATTCACGGCTTGGATATCTATACCTCTTGTAAAAAGATCTGCAGCAAGTAAATTACATTACATAATGACTACTATAAAATGCTTATGAATAAAGTAAAACTGTTTAATGCACTGCCATAGATAAACTAATCCTAATGAAACCAAAATGTGATCCATGTTGGTTGAAATAAAACAATCAATGCCCACTCGTTAGAGGGGACAACAAAAAGAAATTAAAATAAAAGCTCAAATTGTACCATATATATATTAAAATTAAAACGCTATCATTATTCAATCCCTGGATTTAACTTTTGTGAGAGAGGGAGGCAAATTCAAATGCAGAGTACCGCTAGTGAAAAATAAGCAGTGGTAGTGGGTTCAAGATGAGCTCATATACAATAAGGAAACACACACACACGTCATGGCATGACATACCAGTACAAACAAGATTCCTGCATGCACCGTTACGGAAATCGTGAAATACTCTGTTACGATGGTCCTGAAGCATCTTTGCATGGATATAAAAGCAAGAGTAGCCAAGTTCTGTAATTTTCTTGGCCAATAGTTCCACCCGATTGACTGAGTTGCAGAAAATGATTGATTGGTTTATTTGCAGCTGCAAAAAAAATTATATCAAATCGCATCCAAACAAGAGAAAACAAGATAAAAGTTAATATAAGGTTAAACCTTAGAGAAAAGAGTATTTAGGCAGTGGACTTTCTGTCTTTCTTCAACAAAAGCATAATATTGTGTAATACCCTTCAGGGTAAGCTCATCCATTAGATTAATAATATAGGGTTTCTGTAGGTAACTCTCTTTAAAGTCCTTAACAGTAACAGGAAATGTGGCAGAAAACATCAACATTTGACGAGTTGCAGGAAGAAATCGTATCAGCTGCTCTATGGAAGGTTGAAACTCGGGAGATAAAAGTTTATCTGCCTGAAAGAAACAAAAACACAAAACATCAGATTATGCAGATCATAAAACTTAAATCAAGCATGCTAAAAGACAAGGAAAATAATCAAATTCATTCTCTATTCCACAAAAGTCATCTTTTTTAATAATTGTTATACCAATGACTTAACATACTAGAATTCTACTTCCAAAACTAGATTTTATTTAAATATATATGTAATGCAAGAGAATAGGAACTGAAGATAACCATAATCAGTCTTTACAGAACAATAGAGATGGGGACTCTGGGACCAATAAAGTGAGTACAAGGAAAGATTGAAGACACCCACAAACCGTTTCAGTAATTGCATATGCAGTTGACTTTTCTAAAGAAAACTCTAAGCTATAGATAATGGGGTGCAGGTATACAGCCAAGTAGCCACTTAAAATAAGTAATTGCAATTACAGTAAACACTTTAAGCAAAAATTTAATAAATTATGCAACCAAAACTGTTTCAAAGAGCTTTGAAAAGAAACCAATAAACTTCTCAACTGATTGCTAAAATTTCCAAATAGCATAGCCTATCACATCTCACCCAACCAAAAAGGAAACAAACCATAAATCACAGCTAACAGGATACAAAAGGAATAAATAATCTTTCTTCCAAATCTATCCAAATACAAAGCGTAAAATTCTAAACTGTAAATTAATCAAACTGAAAAAAGAAAATACAGATAAAAACTATCAAATACTTACTTCATCCATGATAAGCATCGAACAATCTTTCAAAATGCAAACACCCTTCTTAGCAAGGTCTAGAATTCTGCCAGGGGTTCCGACCAACAAATGAACAGGTTGATACAATCGCATGATATCATCCTTGAGACTGGTACCTCCCGTTGTGACCATGACTTGAATTTGTAAATGCTTCCCAAGCTCCTTGCACACTTGTGATGTCTGCAGAGCCAGTTCGCGAGTAGGAACAAGTATAACAACTGTGCAAAATAGATATTTGGGTAAACACAAGAACTGAATGGGTAATTAATGTAAAATAAGAAAATAAATCGAAGATAAGGTTTAATAACTTCTTTCTGTCAAAAGTAACAGCATAAAATAGTGAAGACATATGGAAATGATTCGTATCAAATGAAGATAAAACTAGAAGAACAATAAAAAATATGAAGGGAAAAGTTATCCTATTTGCAGTACCCATTACTATTTAACTGAACCAATAATAAATGCACACAAGAATACACAAGAAAAAAAAGAGATTTAACCTTGAATAACATTGTTATCTTGGTCAATTTTTTCCAAGGCAGGAATGCAAAATGCCGCTGTCTTCCCGGTTCCATTTTTGGCTCTAGCAAGTATATCGCTTCCAGTTAAAGCAATGGGAATACTCTCTTCCTGAATAGGAGATGGTCTTTCAAAACCCTTCTCATATATTCCCATAAGAAGTTCGCGTTTCAGAAAATAGTCTTCAAATTCATTTCCTTTGGTAGCCGTCACATCCTGGCAGGCAGCAATTTAATAGACAGTTCAGCGAGAAAACATGTAATCATAAGATTTGAAATGCATCCAAATACCGAGTACCGACTGCACCACTATCATGGCTTGTAATGAGAGATGTATATGTCACGAAAATGAGATGATATGCTTCCAAGGAAGAAGTAATGTAAGCCAAAAATAGCGCTTTGATATGTAACTTGAAAATTGAAATTAGGACTCAACATCAAAGAATTAGGTATAACTATCCCCGAGAACTTTGGAAACTGTCCACTTATAATTGTATATAAAGTCATAGGATAGTTGGAAGTAAAGAAGAGTAATCCATCTGCATTACCAGAATAACATAAAGCGACAATTTTTTCTTTACCATTCTAAAGAGCAGAGAAGTTTTTTTTTTTTTTTTTTAGTTTCATAAAGCTATGGTGATGGTGATAATTATCAATGAGAGATCCGTAAACCTAAGAACCTGTATTGCAATTGTGTTCTAAACTTAACTGATAAAAGCAGATCCTTTAAGAAAGTTTTAAAAATGATGGTTTTGTTATACTATAACATTAACAAGGACCTATACAGGAAATATATACCTCAGTTTTGTAGCGAGTATCTGCTGGTGGTATCTTTAGCCTTGCTTTCCAATCTTGTGAACTGAAAAAGGAAAACACGACTTATATTTTAGAATCAATGCACAATAAACATTATATATAAGATATATTACCGACAGATAGTTGTACCCAAAAAAAAAAACACTAACAGCTAAATTAAAACCTAAGAACTACTGCATATACAAGAGTAAGAAAAAGGCAATACATGAGTTCCCTTCCTAAAGGGAAGTTTGGGACTAAATTAAAACCTAAAAACTAATGCCTAAAGTCATTAAGAACGCTCAAAAGGTGAAAAGCAGTCGAGTATGGAGGAGATATGTTGCCACGTGATACAATAGAGAACACAAGATGGTCATAAATATGAAAAACAACAAAAAGAAAAGAGAGAAGAAATGGAATTCAAAAGTGACCTTGAGTCAACGGCTTCCGTTTGTACGGTCTTCTCGACCTCGTCGATGACACTGGAGTCATTTCCGCCGGGCAACTGGTTACGCCGAAGCCACTGCTGTTGCTGTTGACGAAAATGCTGCTGATTGTGTTGTTGTTGAAATTGCTGCTGATTCTGAACCAAATCCCTCTGCACGTACTGCTGTTGCGATGGTCTCGACTGAAAACTAGGGTTCGCATTCACTCCGCCACCCCGGCCAACGCCGATTCCCGGTGGTGGATATCTCCCTCTACTATTCATACCACAATCCTAAGCTCTAAAAATAACCAAAATTCGAACAAATTACCAAAAAATTCAAACACTAGGGTTTCTTTCAAAGGGGTAATGGGGTCGTCCTCAAACAAAACAAAGATACTAAGGTTTGTTAGAATGAAGAGAAAGGAATGAGGTTAGATCGTAAATTTGAATGAAAACTGAGGGCTCTGATGTCCAGAGAGAAGAAACCAAATGAATTTTTTAAAGCGCAAAGAGTTTTCATCGTTGATTCAAGTTAATCAATTATAACTAAGATATTTTTTATATCGATATTTTTAAATTATTTAAAATTTATTTTATAATTTTAATTTTATTTAATGTATTCTTGAATCATTTAAAAAAAATAATCGAAATCAAGACGAGTTAATTTTTTTTTAATCTCAAATCAAAATTTTATTTTATTAAATTATTTAAAATTATTTATTATCAATCAAACGTTACTTTTTGGTAAAGCGGAAGCCCCAAAACACAAAAGAAGTGAAAAGCGGAGAAGCAGCTTCGTTTCCGTCTGCATCTCTGCATTTTAGTGAAGCCCTAAAACTGAAGCAACGGTTAGCTTACTTGAGCGTCGTTTCAGGACTCATATCAATATGATGGCGTCCATGATATTCACTGACCCTTCGTCTGCCGCTGCCGTCCACCGCCTCCCCTTTACCCGTTTCAGCAGCGGCCTCAATTCCCTTCGCCGTTTTGTGGGCCCACTTCATGTTTGCTCACCCACCCCTACCCCCCTTCTTCGAACCCTCTCCCTCCACTCTCCTCGTTCTTCCCGTCTCGTCACCGGTATGGAGTTTTTATGGAAGTAATCATTTTCTTTAAGAATTTTTTTAACATAATTTGTTTTTGTTTATTATTTTCTGTCACTGTCGCATTTCGTCAAACGCTTGGACTGCATTATGTGCGCTTAAATATTTGATCACATTAGTCTTTATATAAAAATGGGATCATTAAGGCAGGTTTTGGTTTGCTGTTATACAGCTTCAATGGCTACGGAGCCATCTGCTAAGGTGATCGATGGGAAAGCAGTGGCAAAGCAAATAAGAGAAGAGATAAGTGCTGAAGTATCCAAACTGAAGGAAGCAATTGGAGTTGTTCCTGGATTAGCAGTTATTTTAGTTGGGGATCGCAAGGACTCTGCTACTTACGTGCGGAACAAGAAGAAAGCTTGTGAATCTGTAGGGATTAATTCCTTTGAAGTGCATTTACCTGATGATGCTTCTGAGGAAGAAGTTCTCAAGTTCATCTCCGACTTCAATGGTGATCCTTCGGTTCACGGCATCCTTGTTCAATTGCCTCTACCTTCTGTATGATTCTAATCTACTTATAACAATCTACATTTTTTTTCTTGATGTGAATAACACTATATGTAGTATATGGGGCTTGCATGGTTGAAACTAATCATTGTCTAGGGAAAATAAGCCAGCTTAAGTTGCAAGATTTGAAATAGCCAGTGCAATTATTTAAGCTATAATGCATTATGTTGTCTGTCAATAGGAGTTTTGGTGAATTTGCCCTGCTTGATACCATCCAAAATCTGCCCTATTTGTTACTGGTTCGGTCTTGTTCTGCTGTTTAGTAGAAGTCCACACGATAGGACCTTTGCTAGAATCGCGAGTCAACATATTTTGTTGTCTGTCTCTGGGTTTGTCTTGCATTCCATACTGATATGGCTCTTGATTACACTTCATGGGTTTCCACCAGCATATGAATGAGCAGAACATCTTAAATGCTGTTACAATTGAGAAGGATGTAGATGGCTTCCATCCGTTGAACATTGGTCGTCTTGCCATGCGAGGTAGAGAACCCTTGTTTGTTCCATGTACTCCTAAAGGATGCATAGAGCTATTGCATAGATACGGCTTTGATATTAAAGGAAAGAGGGCTGTTGTTATTGGCCGGAGTAATATTGTTGGGATGCCAGCTGCTCTCTTGTTACAGGTAATGACTTTTATCCTGATCATTTCTTTCAGCCTCTAAGAAAATAAATTCTTATTCTCCCCCCCCCCCTAACAATGCCTTGATATTTGTAGAGGGAAGATGCTACGGTAACTATTGTCCATTCAAGAACGAAGAATCCGGAGGAAATTACAAGGCAAGCAGATATTATAATATCTGCTGTGGGACAACCAAACATGGTGAGAGGTAGCTGGATAAAGCCTGGTGCTGTTATCATTGATGTTGGAATAAATCCAGTTGAGGTTAGTGGACATTTTCCCTCGTTACTTTCTCTTTTTTTTTCATCTACATGTTCCCCTTTCCTATCCTCTTTTGTGTGTTATATTTCATGTGAAAGGATGCAAGTAGTCCACGAGGATACCGGTTAGTTGGAGATGTTTGTTACGAAGAGGCCTGCAAGACTGCCGCAGCAGTTACTACAGTTCCGGGAGGAGTAGGTCCAATGACAATAGCAATGCTTCTCTCAAACACACTCAGTTCGGCTAAGAGGGCATACAACATCAAGTGAGAATTTTATCGATTTGACCAAGCTGCATTTGTGGCAACACAACCTAGCTAATCCTTTACAAATAACAAACTCCATGCATATGTTATCAGTGTGGCAGTTCTGTTTTGCCGTTACTTAATACATTATTCAGAGTGTTGTAGATTTGAGATTCTGAGAATTAGGTCATAAGCTTCATGTGAAGCTGGTTCTCGACTAACATTGTTATAAACCAACTTTTCTATGCAATACTCTCCAAGTAAAGATTACTCCTTTTGATAAAATACCTGGTCAAATGTGGGAAGCTTAATTTTGGCATCAACCAAAGCCCAAAACATACTGAGATGATAATTGCTAGTATTATGCACTCGATTTTGTAAGAGGATTTGGTCGTTTCTTTAGCCTGATGTATTACTTGATCTTACCATTAATGGATTCTCTATATTGTTTATTAGAGAATTAATGGTTCGTGTTTTGTTTGTTGAATAAAGCTATTAAATTAAATATATTAGCTTTAGATGACGGAAGGCGCCTGTCCTCAACAGCCTCTGATCTGTATTTTCTGCCATTGGTTTCTTCTCTGTTTTTTACTTGTATAATTCAAATTATTTATAGTCCTATGTAATATAGATGTATATATTTTATATTTATATAAAAAAATAATGTTATTTAATACATTAATTATAATCTAAAAATATTATTGATTAATTTTTGCAAGGATAAAAATATTGATGTGAACATATGAAATACTACATAAAATATTAATTTAAAAAAGAAACTATCTAAAAATTATGATAATCAAATTAATTGAGCCACGAAAATTTTTGGCCATTTTCCAAAAGTACAGCATTTAAAATTATAAAATACGATTGAATCATAAAAGATTAGAAAAACGATTAATTTCAAGACGAAAAAAGAGAAACAGGAAATATATAATATGTTGAAACAAGGGAACAAACTTAAACTAGAACTGGTAGGGGCCGCGCGAACGCAGGCCCCCTCTGCCACAAATTATGACGTAGGCTCTCCCTCTTGGGGAGACCTTAAGACAGCACCCCTCCCACGTGCAATGGAGGTCACTGCCCTAGGCCATGAGCTTTGTTGATCACTCATTGACCCCGTCCAGGTAAGTATATTGAAAAGTAGCACCCTGCTTCTTATTTATAAGGTTCAGTGCCTTGTAGACTCTCATCAGTTACCGGTGTGGGATATAATAAAGTTTCAACTCAGTGACATAAAAGGAACAACAAATGCGACACCGTTTTCCTGTTGGAAAGAGAAACGATTATTCATCCTAGAAAACAAACGGATGGTTCTTCAACTTCATGCAATAGAATCTCTTTGTTACAAATTTTAGGGCACAAAGTAAAACATACATTAAAAAGTAGAAAGCCTCAGTAACTTATCAAATCCCCAAGGGTATGAACTCAGCCATTCATGATTCACATAAGGATAGCAACATGTTCTGAGTCCGATTTTTATTTATCTTAAAAGTATCCATGTCTAATGAATATCTGAACATAGGTATGCAGATTTGGTCTTCTTGGTTTCGGAAGCCAGATTTGATTAAAATTCAGATTCTTGGTCCCTATCAAAGAAGAGACCAGAAGGGCCACCATTAGGCAAAGATGCTAATCTCACAGGACTCTCTGCACCTTCTTCAACGCTTACGAACCCACCATTGTAGCTTAGCTCTGTTTTCACAAAACCGGGTCAGACACAGTTAACGATGAGACTAGGATATTTCTTAGCCAGGATCCTTGTGTAGGCATTCACATCTGCTTTAGATAGTATGTTGGCCGAAAAGAAAGCTGGACAGCTCTTTTCTTCCAGTGAGCCCTCCTTGAAATCTTTTCATATACCGGACACCTCGTCCATTTTCTCTTCGGTAAGATTTTCGATGTCGGTCAAGACTGCTTTCACCCATTCGTTCGATACATCTTGATACCAACAAGAAAATAAACTGATTTAGCATTTGATCAATATTGGCTTCTGCAACAAATTTAGGCCGAAAGCTACGGTACCGGAAATACAAGAGATTTGTTGATAACTTGAACGAAAAGCCAAAGGTGATTAACTGATAAGCTCATCATACTACAAAAAAAATCCAGATGTGGTTCCAAAACTCCCACGAAATCTGCTTGCCTGAGAAAGTGAAACAACTAATTAAAACTGTTAAAAGATGGCTGAAATAAACAAAGTTTTATTTAAAACGGTAAACCTCTGGCTCTAGCCTCTATGTGTTCTACAAAAAATCATAAACCCAAATCTGCAAGTAACACAATATTTGTTAGCATGACATTATCAAACCTGCATACATTACAACTTCCAGAACTGATTCAAACAACCAGAAAAAAGGTAGTAGTTGATGTCATGTTAAGAGTGTTATGTGGCAGATACAAAACTTCCATAAAGAAATTGCTACCCTTTCAGAGCATCTGCCATGTTGACATAGTCCAGATGGAGTTGATTGGCAAGTGTGAAACAAGGCGAAACTAATAGTAAATTTGCTGGCCGATTACTGCACTGATGTAGACAACAAAGAAACTCACAATTGCTTTCTTTGTCAAATTAAACTACTTAGCGTGTTGAGATGATTTAATTTGTCATCTTGTTCATCTCTTGTTTATGTTGGAATGCTCGAAGTGTTAGAATTAAAATATATTCAATACGAATATAAACTCAAGATTTATACATGTCAAATCATCAAGAACAATAAAATAAATAAACTGAATGCGGAAGCGTACCTGAATTAATTGATGAAGATTTTTCAGAGGGTTTGATCTTCCAAGAAGTTAGGTTTTCTCTTGCGGCACAACTCTCAGACGGGGAAAAGAGATATACAAGTTGACCTAATTCTTGGGGACCATAACCCCTTTATATAGTTGATTTAATAACCAACTAGTAGTTGATTTAATAACCAACTCTGAAGTATTTATAACTCTGTCCCTCATCAAATTATAAATACACCTTATGGTATCTACACTTTTAATTCCATGATAATTTAATACCTATAACACGTGTAACATAATTGGTCACTTAATTACGTGTTAAATTTTACAATAGCAATATACATTATACATATGTGCCCACAATTATTGAATTTTAATCCAACAATCTCCCACTTAGGCAACATATGTTTCTTGACAAATGTATAACTTTATGAGCTCAAAAATTTGCTATCATATAATAGATATTCTAAAACAATCTCGTCCATTAATTATATTCATATAGGATCAAAGCGGTCTTCATCATATCAATCATGACTGGACCCATCAATGGTCACGTATAAAAACATAATCAAATGACATAGATCAATCATGGAATCATGGATGCGTAGCATGGAAATTACATGTAAATGTGAACCGAACATGCCTATTTCCAACTGGTCCTCCTAAACTTTAGTGAGATCAAACTTTACTGAATTCAGAGTGTGCATAAGCCAAAATAACTTTATTTCTGCAGAAATTAACCTTAAACTAAAGTAACCGAAATTGTGTCTAAAACGAATGAGCATTTATCAAAATTACAAACTCCCACTAAAACTGAATATACTTAAATAATATTACACCCATATGAGTAGTGTGCTCATGAAAGACCTAGGGTGATAGTTTCTCAATAAGCGCGCAATTATGGAGTTTGTACCAACATGTTCTATAGACACACAAACACTCTGAATTTTTTTTAACAACTAGGAACTAAAATTTTAAAGTGTTCCTATTGTTTATAAAATAAATGATGCATATTTATTGTCACAAAATAACTGAAGTGGTCTTTCTATTCAATCTATAATGAGCAGCTCATGTGACAGAGTCTTTTACATCAATATTCTAGTAGAATCGAAGCCTGTAAACTTGATGATCTCTAACTTACCAGAACTTCGCTATGTGAGCATATAAATTTTGTTCTCTAAAGTCATTTCATAACTCTATGCTGCTATCCAACAATTCATATTAGATTTACTTAAATATCTGTCTAACATTCTAATAATGTACGCAATATCCAAATGCATACATACTTAAGCATAAATTAGATTCTCAATAAATTATAGAATCTTTTGTATTTTACAAATTTCAAGGTTACTTTTAGGGCACTGAATTTTTTCTTCTTCTTTAGTAATATGAGTGTCACTTGATTTACTCCCACTGAACTTGTAATACATATAATTTTCAACTAAATTTATCTCAAAACCAAATGAGATAATCAATATAAAATTTATAATTTTATTAATGAGAGTCAAACTTAATCTCATAGATGGATTTCTTTAAGTTACATTCATTAATTTTGTATCATTAGACACAAATCAATGATTGTATCATATAATTAATTTATTCAATGTTGCCATTGAAAAATACAAGCTTAACATCCATCTTATGTAACTCAAGATTAAAAGCAATAAGTGTCAAATTATTTTGAAAGAGTCTTTCAGTATAACTTAAGAGAAAGTCTCCACAAAATCAATATCTTCTTTTAGAGTATATCCTTTAAATACAAGACATGCATTATATTTGTCCACATTATCATTTACAGCCCTCTTGGTTTTAAATATTAATTTACAACCAATTGGTTTGTACCTTAAGGTAATGCGACAAGTTCTTAAACTTTATTGCCTTGTATAAAATTATACTCTTTTGAATAACATCTGTAATCACTCATTTTTTATTAAATTTTAGTATTTGTAGTATTATTGTAGTAGTAATATTATTAATAAAAATAGAAGAAAAAATGAGAAGAAATGAAAAGAGAAAGAAGAAGAAGAAAGAAAGAAAAGGAAGAATGATGTGGGATTGGAATCCCACATTGGTGGGAAACATGACCTTCCCCTCTCCAAGTGCCTATAAAAGGAGGTGAAGGGGGGCCTTTTGAAAGAAAGGAACCAATTGGGTGAGGGTAGTACCTTATGATCTTAATTTGAGAGCTTAGCTCTTCCCAAATTTTGGGTGGTTCGATCGGGTCTTATTTTTAAGATTCGATCTAGTTAAAATTTTGAAGGGGTCGTGGTAGATCTTGGTGGGGAGTTCATCGGGGTTAGCCGTTCGTATTTTTAGGTATAATTTTTATCTTTGTATTTTGAATATTTTTAATGAAAATAGTTGTTTTCTAATTTGTGTTGTATATTAATATTAATTTATGTTTATGTTTTGGATTAATATTTATGTATGTTATGTATTTATGTTTTAGATTAATATTTTTTATTTTTTAGATTAATATTTATGCTTTTATGTATTTTTTATGTAATGTTTTTATTTTATTTGTCATATTTAAGATTGCATGTTTACCTTAATTAATTAATGCGGGCCCCTAAATTCGGTCGTAAGCGAGGCCAACTCCAGTGTAGTGGTGGTGGTTTGGACGCTTACCTTCGGGTTTAGGTGCTTTAAAATAAATGCGCACATTTAATTAAAAATTAATTCGATCGTCAAATTAGCCCGAAAAATTTAATATTAATGAAGCGGTAATTAAATAAAGTACCAATTTTTGGACGGTGTAGGGGTGCTAATCCTTCCCCATCCGTAACCGACTCCCGAACCCCAATTTTTAAAATCTTTGGTTTTATGGTGTCCGGTCTACCAAAACGGCCGGTGGCGACTCCTAATTTTACAAAAATCATTTTAAATCGAAATCCCATGCGGAAGACATTATTTTCAAATCGAACTCGAAAATGTTTTCCAACAACGAAAAGGGAAAAACATTATTTTCAAATCGAACTCGAAAATATTTTCCAACAACGAAAAGGGAAAGACATTATTTTCAAATGACACATCAAAAAATGTTTTCCAACTCAGAAAATGAATTTTTCAGCGAACCACTTATTCGTGAATTTTTTAGATCGCTACAACATCAATCCACTTTTGAGAGTTAAAACATTTATGGTGAGATAAAAGAAACTGATCAGGTTGTCTTTTATCATTCCATTATTATCTTTATTTTCTTGATGAAATACTAAGTAATAATCCTCAATAGTATTTCTCTTTCCTCTCATGGATATCTTTAAAGACACATTTTTAGGTTATTTTTAGGTTGTTGAGTTTGTTCTTCTAAAAAAATAATTATCTTATCTTGAACGAGAGTTGTTCAACATTGTTTTGTTGATGTACTTGATTCACTTTTTATTAATGATAGGTGTGAAAACCTAATCATCGTGGAAAGTGATAATAGGAATTAAATTAATATTCAATTCCTCCTTAACAACAATGTATCTAACCTTATTCTCCCTCCAAACTCAACATCCTAAAAATGTTATAAATCTCTCATTAAAATAATCTTAATTGTGGGATCATATAATTTACAGCCCATGGATCACTCAAAATATCCTAAGTAATTGCTTACTTTTGAAGTTTATTTTCTTTACATGTGTCCTACCTTATATAAAAGAATAAACACTTTATAACTTATTGTTATTTCTTTTCAGTAGGACCCTTAGCAACTTCATTCTAATATATTTTTTTATTTTCCTTATTCTTAAAGACACTAACCAAAGAGTACTAACTGATTGAGTATTTTTATAATTATAATGCTTCAACTTTTCTTCCTCTTTAACACAATGAGAAATAATCTCGTTTGAAGTTTATTTCTCCTTTAATAATTGTAACTAATTTTAAATTAGTTAAACTGTATAGGAAGCTATACTAAAATTATAAGAACAAACAATTGTTATAAAGTTTGATCAATGTGCCTTAAGTTTTGAAGCAATATAATATACTCCCTCACATTTCCTTGATCCTTATACTTAATAGACATCAAGTAAACCAAAAGTGATGTAATGTTAATCTTAAAAAAAAATTAATATTATTTTTTTTATCAAGGAAACCCTTAGTATGAATATTTTTTTTGTAGATTTGTGCTCCTAAAAATTTATAAAATATTTATACATTATGATCATTAGACTTGAACGAACTCGCCTCTCAAAATCCTATTTATGGATGCTTACCGCCGTTAGAGGTGTAAGTTGTTCTTCACTTAGTGAAAGCTCTATGTTCATACAACCAAATACTAAATATAAGTGTCTTTTCTATTCCTTGAAATTAATTTCACTAAACATAAGTATAGAATGTATTCAACAGATGTTATGACAGTAAAAATAAATCATCTAAAGATAGAACAAAAATAAGTAAATAAACAAGCTCACATAAATATCTATAAGTAAACAATAAATTCAAAATAATGACTAGTTCCCCTCAAGATACCAAGCACAACATTAATATCAAGTCTTTGGACAATAATATTAACTGTAAGCGGTACTCTTGTTGTAGCAATCAAACATTGACAATAAATTATGTCAAACAATAGATTAATCTTTGGACTAACGTATTGTTCACATAAGATACCATATAATTGTCACACATTTATCGTCATAGCTGTCATTGTAATTCGGCCAAATATTAATTTTCCTTTGGGCCAATTAATAAACGCATGAATTATAAAGACCTATAATTATCTTAATATTTTAAATAAACTAATCTACACAAAAGCGGTCACTTTGGTGACATTATGTTTCAATTAATCTATTAAAATATTAGATATCCAAAGCCAAAATATGAATTTAAATGTTTAAAAATATTTTTCTTAATTTTATCTTTTACTCAAGATAAAAGATAACCAAAATAATAATAAATTTGAATAAAGATAACATCATCACAAGATATCGAACACTCCAATATTATTTAAAAAAAATATTAATTTGTAAGTGATATCTCGATGTAGTAATCAAACATTGATAATAAGAATATGTTAAACAAAAATCTTCCTTTGGGCCAATTTATTGTTCACATATAAAATTGAATAATTATCACATGTTTATTACCACAGATGCACATGTAACATTACTAATTATTAATCTTCCTTTAGGCCGATTAATATTAGCATAAACTGAATTACATGCACAAAACCTTCTATATTTTAAAATAAAATAATTTTCACAATAAAGATCACTTTGGTGACTTAATGCTTCAATTAATTTATCTTAAAATATATAACATAAATATATCAATATTCAAACTTAATATTTATAATAGTCAAAGTTGAAATTTCTGATAACACTTGAGTTTTCAAAATACACCAAATTAATGTTGTCTTAATGGGGCTATCAGAATCCAAATAACCGAAATCTTTGACTGTTCTTCAAAAATTCCTTAAATATGTTTTTATTAAAACTAAATTCGATCAAAACATTTAATCTTTAACTAAAAACAAAATACAAAAAATATCATACAAGTAAGTAATTCGTATAATAATTACTTGAAACTTTAATATAATCATAATAATATAATAATCAAAAATAAATTTTTGATCAAACCGAATTGAATATATCAATACCAAATATATATTCTATTATCCAAAATAACATATGATCAAAACTAAATATCGAATATGTTAACCAAGTAAATTACATAAAGTAACAATATACTTTAAAAGTAACATGTCAAAAGATCATTCAATCATAACTTAATAAACATAAACCGAATATAAAGCTTTAATAGCTAACCTGAATATAATTTTTTTTTGAATCATGATAAATTTATCATGACAAAGCCAAAATTAATTACATTTTTCTTTATTATTAACGATCAAAACTAAAATTTTGATATAACCGAATTTAACTTAATATCAATGATCAAAACTAAAATTTTGATCTAACCGAATTTAACTTAATACCCAATGATCAAAACTAAAATTTTGATCTAACCGAATTTAAATATATATTTTAAATAAAATATATATTCCATGTCAATAAATTGAATATGCATTTTATAAAATAAAAGCCATAAAAATATTCATATCCAAAAAAAAAAAACTTTATTGTAACTAATGAATATATGATATAACATGAATATTCATTATTTTGAAACCCTAAGGTTGTCGCCGCATAACCAAAACAAATTGAATCTAATAACAAATTGATTGTTGCATACCAAATAGAAAAAAAACAATCCAATTGCATATAAGTGAATGCATTGAAACAACAAAACCAAATTAATTTGCCGATTAATAATGTAAGTAGGGTTCGCTTAAAAAAAAAAGTAATCGACAAAACCCAAATCACCATAAATACACATATCTTGAATCCATTGGAAAAGGAAAAACAACCGGCGAAAACCCAAAATAAAATCATAAAAAACAAATCAAATTGATTTGTTCTTAACATACGACAAATATATAATTTAATTTCATACGATTAATTATCAAACCATATCGAAGTAAATAATCCATAAAATTATGCATAATTTTAGATCATAACAATAAATTAAAACCAAAAACTTATGATCTTAATGATTCGACATGATTCTGGCACTGATGCCACTTGTTAGAATTAAAATATATTCAATACGAATATAAACCCAAGATCTATACATGTCAAATCATCAAGAACAATAAAATAAATAAACTGAATGCGGAAGCGTACCTGAATTAATTGATGAAGATTTTCCAGAGGGTTTGATCTTCCAAGAAGTTAGGTTTTCTCTTGCGGCACAACTCTCAGACGGGGAAAAGAGATATGCAAGTTGACCTAATTCTTGGGGACCATAACCCCTTTATATAGTTGATTTAATAACCAACTCTGAAGTATTTATAACTCTGCCCCTCATCAAATTATAAATACACCTTATGGTATCTACACTTTTAATTCCATGATAATTTAATACCTATAACACGTGTAACATAATTAGTCACTTAATTACGCGTTAAATTTTACAATAGCAATATACGTTATACATATGTGTCCACAATTATTGAATTTTAATCCAACACGAAGAATCATGGAAAACAAAAAGAACATTTACATCCCTTCCATTGCTTACCTGTGAGCCGTTTCAATGGTGTTTAATTGGCCGGCTTTTCCATCACTTGTATATGAAAGCAGGCCCTTGTTTAATTAGGAAAATCATTTCAAAATCTTGATAATAAAGTAATTTGAGACTCAAACTTCATTTAAGAAAATTTCAACATAATTCTGAATTTTCAATCGTAAAATATCGATTAAATCAGGCTGAAAGTGGAGAAACTACTCTTTATCATCTATAATTTGAAATGGAAGGATCTCGGCAAGGCTGCTGCCAACGATGCCCGTGACACCGATCACAAGCGCAACGCTCTTGTATCTCGATGTTTTATCACGCTCTTCCATTTTTCTCTAAAAAAACAGACCAAAGAAAAGAAGGGTTCATCAGATTAAACTCAAATTTGACCATGAATATGACACGAAGAACGGATTCTATTGAAGTTTACCTTTGCAGCACCAATGGCTCCTGCCCACCACCAACTCATTCTAATGTCTTAAGCTTTAGATTTTGGTGTTCTGTAAGAAAGCTAAAATCTGGTATCTAAACCTTTGTCTGCTCTGTATTTGTTCTTATAGTCATCCTCTCTGGTAAAGTGACGTGTAGGAATTTATATACCAAAACCTGATCTTATCTACTTAATTATCAGATTCAGACAGACAAAGGCAGCTAGAGTTTGAGAACTTGATATGTTGAAACATTGTTGTACAACACAATTTTTCCATAATTGGGTGGAGACTCGGGAAAACTATTACATGGTTCCATCTCATCATATCATTTAGAACTGTATCTAATGAAATTCATTTATTTAATGATATAAGAAATATTTACAAACAACATGAATCATTTAGCCTTAATGGTTAAGAGAACGATTCTTCTTTTTAGAAGCCACGAGTTTGAGCACCAATAATACCAATATAATATTTGAGTGATCGATCTCTAATAATTAATGAAATGATATATAAGTGATCGATCTCTAGTAAAAAATCGTGCTAAAAATATATGAATAACCACATAAAAATATCTTGAAAGGAAAAAATTAAAGTAAAAAAATTTTATTAGATAAAAATTAAAATAAAATAACAAATGAAAAAAAGTGAAACGACAACATTAATATTATCGCGATTCGATCTAAAGAATAAAATAACAATTAAAAAATATGATCATATGTTCAAAAAAATATTTTTATTAATTAAATTTAATTCTCATTTTTTATAGAATCAAAATAACCTGTAAACTAGATAATAATAAAAAATTTAACATTTTTTTAATACACATAGTAATTAATCCAAAAAATTACTTTCATCGTAAAATAATAATTGAATCTCTTATTGTTAAAAGACTTTTAAATCAATTTTGTCAAGAAGTATAAATTTTCTGACGGTGACAGCTCCCCTAAAGCTTCAGGATTTGTCAACAAGCATCTCTTTCGTTTTCTCCAACTTCATTATTCTATGTTCTTTCAAGTTTTTTAGTTTATGAAAAATGAGTTCTCTTCGTCTTTCTTTTTATTTTTGTCTTTGCATGTTCGTTAGGTTTAATTATGCGTCCGTTGTTAGAATTTTTGTGCGTCTAGTGTTAGATATTGATAGAAAGAATAGCGGAGTGACTATGTTCTTGCTCGTAATTTCTATGTTCTTAATTGCAGAATTTGCTAAACTTATCTACTGAACAACACAAACTTAATTACTTGGATTGTCGATAGTAGAATCGATCTAAGTTTATTTACAGACCAAAAAAAGTGTCTGACAAAACTATAATCCGAACTCATCTGATTCAGAGTAACTGTGGATTTGTTTTTGATATGTAAGCTTTCTATTCATCTTCATTCCATCTTTAAGTATTAAAAGCAAAGGAAGAGAGTATCATTTGTTGTATGAGTCAATTCAGTCATTTCGATATATGTTCGATCTAATTTTACTGTCGCTTTTTATTTCGTTTTATATATTCGAATTTGGGAATGAGTTAAATCTCTCAACAGAGGGATATGAACCAAATGATCAACAACGTGATTTTATATGCATTTTGCATAGAATCATACATTATAAGAGAGTAGAGTTAACTTTGTTATTCCATTATCGTTTACTGATTTGTTAATATAAGTGAACAATGTGTCTGTACTTTTAGAGAATTTTGTAACCATACAGACACTATAGACTGTTCAAAAATATTTGATCAGGTTAATTTGGTTTGTCAATCCACAATTCTAACAAAAATATTATAATTTATAGAAAA
Organism: Abelmoschus esculentus; assembly: GCA_035048815.1. Lineage (NCBI taxonomy): Eukaryota > Viridiplantae > Streptophyta > Magnoliopsida > Malvales > Malvaceae > Abelmoschus > Abelmoschus esculentus. The sequence continues at coordinate 8,137,511 of JAUCBN010000007.1, read as the reverse complement.
ACTTTACCTGACCCGATAGGGTACTCAACCCGAGATTTTTTTCGGGTAGTTGGTAGAGGTATGTATTATTTGGTTTTAACTGAATTAACTAATTAAATCAAATTTTTTATTAATCGATCAATTAATTTTAATTAATATTGATCAACAATTAAGAGTTTTTTAAATTTTGAGTATCGGTTAATTCAATTCGAAACCGATTAATTAAATTATTATATATTAAATGTTGTATATATATTATATATTTATTTTATTATTAAATTTTTAAAAATTATAAAATCAACATTATATTTTTTGATAAAATAATAATTAAATTTTTATCAAATTAATATAAAATAAAATTTAGAGACTAAAAATAAATTTTAACATGATTTAATAACTAAAATTAAATGAATAAAACAACATATATCGCGGTAATCAAATCTATCTAATAATTTTTTCATTATATTAGAAATTAGATTCAATGTTGAATCCTTGGTTGGTTCCTTTCGGGCATAGACCGGCAAAAGTTAAGTGTCTTTGGTCCACCAATATTAGCAAAGTTCGGACCAACAATGGTCTGTTTGCATTATGTTCCTTCTCTGCTCTGCCTCTGTAGATTATTTTATGGAACGATTCCGTAAGTCATTTATGGTTAAATTACGAATTTATTAATCCAAAATTGAATTATAATTCAGTCCTCAGTTTATAACTATACTTATATTAATCAACTCTATCTCGAGTTAATGCGGGGACCAATACTTACCGAATTTCAGAATTAGAAAACCTGACCCTGAAGCATCCTAATCAACTTGTACACTAATTGAATCTGGAAACAAACAGAATATACAAATATAATAAAACTGTCGTATTGACTTCTAAGCTGGTCGGTGACTAAACATATCGACGAAAGGGAATCATCTCCTCCTTTCAGGGCTCCAGTGTGGCAAACATGGGCTCAATTGTGAAGATAACAACCGAGAATCAAGTAATTGCACGATCGGAGGTGAAGTTAACGCACCTCGAGACCTTGTACCGGTTGATGGAAGCTCCTCTGGGTATGGCGTAACCCATCAGCACTTCGAACGTGCCGCTCTTCACCATGCGGATTTCCAGCGGTCCGATCAAGTTATCCGACACCCGGCCTTGTCGGTACACCGAGTTGAGCAATTCCTCTATGGCTAAACAGCACTGCTTCAGGACATCGTCGGCTGGCGAGCTAGCCGCGTCTTTGACTAACAACTCCCAGTATATCACGTAATGACCGGGGATCGTCTTGGGGTAGGCGTAGCTCGTGTATTTAACTGCTCGTTCTTGTAGTAACTGGCCAGCACCGGTAGAGCCAACACACCACCTGGTGTCCTTGTTTCCGATTTCACAAACAAGAAATACAACACATTGCCTAAGTCACAACCCGGCACATAACTGTTTCATAGAAACCGAGATCCATTAGTATAATCAAACATGACAAAGTAAAATCGTGCTTTTCTTTAATTATCGGCATCAAATTTCGAGACAAGAGAAAGCTTTAAACTATAATTGGTAGGGACCGCGCGAACGCAGGCCCCCTCTGCCACAAATTATGATGTAGGCTCTCCTTCTTGGGAGACCTTAAAACAGCACCCCTCCCAAGTGCAATGGAGGTCACTGCCCTAGGCCATGAGTCTTGCTGATCGCTCATTGACCCCGTCCAGGTAAGTAAATTGAAAGGTAGCACCCTACTTCTTATTTATAAGGTTGAGCGCTTTGTAGACTCCTATCAGTTACCGATGTGGGATTTAACAAAGTTTCTACTCAGTGACATAAAACGGTACGACATATGCGACACCGTTTTCCCGTTGGAAGGAGCAACGAAATAGTGTTTTTTACTGCTTAAAATTTAAATTCCATTAATTACAAATAAATTTCTGAATGCATGATCAAATCTTTTTACTGATTTAATTTGATTACATTAGTTAATACTCATTTCTTTACGTAGACTCCCTGGCCGAAGAGAGATCCGATTTTTGCTTCGGGTAATTACGACCCAGTCCAATTTGCAATGCAACAAAACTAGGAAGCCAATAATGTCAGAAATTACCAGTTTCTTTCCATAATCTGATTTTCGCAAGCATCATATGAACGTTATATTAAATTATTAATCAACTAAAAGTGATATCGAAATTCGTATGAACGTTGTATTCATCCTGGAAAACAAACGATGATTCTTGAACTTCAAGCAATAGAATCTGTCTTTGTTACAAGTTTTAAGGCACAAAGTAAAACAAACAATAAAAAGTAGAAAGACCTATCATAAGACTGGTACCTCCCGTTGTGACCATTGTGGCAACACATCCTAGATAATCCTTTACAAATGACAAACTTCATATATATGTTATTATAGCGTGGCAGTTCTGTTTTGCCGTTACTTATAATACAGTATTCGGAGTGTTGTAGATTTGAGATTCTGAGAATTAGGTCATAAGCTTCATGTGAACCTGGTTGCTGGTTCTCGACTATCATTGTTATAGACCAGCTTTTCCATGCAATGATCTCCTAGTAAAGATTACTCCTTTTGATAAAATGCCTGGTCAAATGTGGGAAGCTTAATTTTGGCATCGACCAAAGCCCAAAATATAGTTGGTTGTTAAAGGAGAGCTGGGATGATAACTGATAGTATTATGCACACGTTTTTGTAAGAGGATTTGGTCGTTTCTTTAGCCTAATCTATTACATGATCTATTAATGGATTCCCTACATTGTTTATTAGAGAAATTAATGGTCCTTGTTTTATTTGTTGAATAAAGCTATTAAATTAAACTTAAATGGCTTTAAATGACAGAAGCCGCCTGTCCCCAAAAGTCCAAAACCCCATGACCTGTACTTTCTGCAATCCTATATAATATAGAGATGTATATATTTTATATTTACATATACGAATAAAATTTATACTGATATAATAGTAATCAACATTTTGTTGCTTGTCCTTTTGCTCCAGAGTCCGGACATTGTCTTGTTAACATTTCACCTACTATTTCAGCTTTTCAAATCAGAAAATAAATATTTTAGAACTTTTCCACATGCATGAGCGTTAAATTTAATGGAACGTTACACCGTCAAGTTTTCTGAAGTACTGTTATTACAAACAATGATGAAGAGACAATCCTGAAACTAAGTTCACAACCTCTTTGATGGGATTTTAGTGTTTTATCAATAGTTTCATTCAAAGGATGGTTCACCCTGAACGAAAAAGAGGCCGGAAGGGGGCACTGTCATTTGGCCAGAGAGCTAACTTGACCAGAATCTCTGCGCCTTCTTCAGGAGTCGAGAGACTGGTATTGTTGGTTAAATCTGTTTTGACAAAACCAGGGCAAACACAGTTGATGCAGAACTTTGGATACTTCTTAGCCAAAATCCTTGTATAGGTATTCATGGCTGCTTTTGAGATTATATAGGCTGAGAGACAAGTTGGCCAACCCTTGCTTTCTAATGAACCCTCCTTAAAATCCTTAAGAAACTCGGCAATTACCTCATCGATTTTCTCTTCTGTATCAGCAGCATCCCTTAATACCCCTCTGCGCTGTTCACTCGTTATACGCTGTGACAGTTTAAAGAAAGTATGGTTTAGTTATTCTGGATTCCGGAGCTTCACACGGTTCTTATTCTTAATCTGGCTTGACAGACCAATATATTTACCTTTAACTTGCCCATGGTAGAGGAAATGTTAACTATCCTTGGAGAATCAGATAGCTGGAGTAAAGGAATAAGCGCTTTCTGATGTAGCTTTAGCACCATAGTAGTTTGTTTCCATGCATTCTTCGCCCATCTCATAAGTTTCAATCAGGGCTTTACTCCAAACTGCTTCCAGGTCTGCCTGTATTTGTATGAGAAACTTTGGTAAGGAATTCAAAGATCTCGAAGGGGTAGTTGTTCGGATAGAATATGAATACTTCGGATCAATTATAGTTGCTTCTGGCCAAAATAAAATTGAGTTTTGCTAAACTGTAAAAGAGAAATTTGTTTCCTAATAGCTTAATTACCTCAGTACCAGAAAGTTTTGCATCTTTTAAAGCATCATGGTTCATTGTACATCCGCCTATACCAGCATTATTCACCTGCAGAATATTAAACATTCAAGTCACATGGTATTATAGTTTGACTATTCACCTGCAGCTAATTTATGACAGAAGTTTGGTTTATACCAGGATATCGAGCTTCCCAAATCTGTTTTTCACAAAATATGCCAAACAAGTGATGCTAGCAGGGTCAGCCACATCCAGCCGGTGAAAAACTAGGTGATTAGAGAGACCACAGTCTTTCAGTTTTACAAGAGCCTCGAGACCCCTTTTCTCATCTCTAGCAGTTAAGACCACCATGACCCCTTTAGAGGCCAACAACTTACATATGGCCAGTCCAATCCCCTTGTTCGCCCCAGTGACAACTGCATATCTGACACAAGAAGAATTCAACAAATGTTAAAAAGCTTGGTCTATAACAAATACAAAACTGTAATAAAAAAAACAGCTACCTTTGAAGGGATATCGCCATGAGAAGAGAGCAGAACAAAGTGCTAGCCTGTTCAGAATTTATTGAAGGTGTGATTTGATTATCTGCCTGCCTGTCGATGTCTCCAGTATTCGGCCAAGTAGAAGTGTTGACACACACAAGAAAACAAAAACAGCAAATTCGTTTGGTTTAAAGTTGGCAAGGAGATGCCGACATACGGGTAGCAATGCGAATCTCAAAGCATTCTCTGCCCCTTCTGCAGCGGTCATGTAATTGTAACCGGTGGCATCGGTTTTGACAAAGCCATTCATTTTCAATGTTCCAACTCTGAAATCTTCAAGAAACTTGTTCAGAACTTGTTCCACTCTCTCTTCCGTGAGGGTATCAACATCGCTTAACACTTCTTTGATCCCTTCATTGGCAACTGCAGTAACACCTTATCTACAACGATCTGAACTAAAACAATACCTTCAATACTCCAAGATAAGAGGTAACATTTACAATCCTTGCCGAATCAGATAACTGAAGCAAGGGAATTAGTGCTTCCACCATCATTTTCATACCATAGTAGTTCGTTTTCAGACATTCTTCAGCTTGATCATGTAAGCTTTTCCTGTAATAATTTCATTCCAAATTCGCTCCCTCTAGAAAGAATTTTCGAACTATCTTTTAGCAATTCCAGCTTGTAGGCAAACCGTTTCAGAATCTTAAATTATATCACAACGCGAATAAAAATATTGATATGAATATATAAAATACTAAATAAAAACAACTTATACTTGAGAACTTTATAACTAGCAGGGGCCGCGCAAACGCAGGCCCCCTCTGCCACAAATTATGATGTAGGCTCTCCCTCTTGGGGAGACCTTAAGACAGCACCCCTCCCAAGTGCAATGGAGGTAACTGCCCTAGGCCATGAGCCTTGTTGATCGCTCATTGACCCCGTCCAGGTAAGTTTGTTGAAAAGTAGCACCCTGCTTCTTATTTATAAGGTTGAGTGCTTTGTAGACTCCCATCGGTTACCGATGTGGGATTTAACAAAGTTTCAACTCAGTGACATAAAAGGGTACGACAAATGCGACACCGTTTTCCTGTTGGAAGGAGCAACGAAATAGTTTTTTTTACTGCCTAAAACTTAAATTCCGTTAATTACAAATAAAATTCTGAATGTATGACCAAATCTTTTTACTACAAATTGGACAAAATTCTTTACATAGTCTCCCTAGCATAAGGGACAACCGATTTTTGATTCTGGTAATTACGATCCAGTCCAATTTGCAATGTAACAAAACTAGGAAGGAAGCCATTAATGGCAGAAATTACCAATTTCATTCCATAATCTTATTTTTCACTATTGGGAGATAGGTTTTGTGGTATACAATCATCCAGATTCACTACAAAAAAATCCAGATGTGTTTCCTAAACTCCTACGAAACCAGCTTGCGTGAGAAACAATGGTGATGGGATAGAAACTCCGTTTGAACAACCAATTAAAACTGTTATTTCAAGCATTAATGCGAGAGTGATTTCAGAGTTGGTAAACCTCTGCTCTATGTTTTCTACAAGAAATTATAAACCCAAATCTGAAAGTAACACAATATTTGTCAGCATGACAATATGAAGCATGCATCTAATACAACTTCCAGAGCTGATTCAAACAACCATACAAAAGGAAGCAGTTGATGTCATGTTAAGAGTGTTATGAGGCAGATACAAAACTTCCATAAAGAAAATGCTACCCTTGCAGAGCATCTGCCATGTTGACATAGTCCAGATGGAGTTGATTGGCAAGTGTGAAACAAGGCGAAACTAATAGTAAATTTGCTGGCCGATTACTGCACTGATGTAGACAACAAAGAAACTCATAATTGCTTTCTTTGTCAAATTAAACTACTTAGCGTGTTGAGTTGAGATGTTTTTCAGACATTTTTTTCACAGTTTCTTCAATTTTCTGCATTCTGAAAGTGTGACACTTGCAGCAAACAGAAAAAGGAGGTTAGTTACTCGAATTCGTGACCGAGAGCCAGATGCAGTAATATGTTCAACACGGACATGTTAACTTTTTTAATGATTTCAAAGTACTTAGAAGATCATTAGAGGATTATATCCCCATACATGTGTATATGTATATCAGATAACCTTTTTTGTCCATCTCAATGAGATTTAATTTGTCTTCTTGTTCATCTCTTGTTTATGAAAACTTGGAAGGCTTGAAGAACCATGGAAAACAAAAAGAACATTTACATCCTTTTCATTGCTTAGCTGTGAGCCGTCTCAATGGTGTTTAAGTGGCCGGATCTCCCCTCACTTGTATATGAAAGCAGGCCCTTGTTTAATTAGCTGATAATTTGGGATTACATGTAATCGTTCTTTCCTTAGCTCTATTTCTGATATATAAATAACCTTGTAATTATCTTTTGCAATACACGAGTTTGATTCAATTATCTCTAGTTTCTCCTTTTTTTCTCCTGCTAATCCATGATTTCAACACCCAAAAAATGAAGCATCAACATTTTGTTGCTTGACCTTTTGCTCCAGAGTCCAGACATTGGCTTGCTAACATTTCACCTACTATTTCAGCTTTTCATATCATAAAATAAATATTTTAGAACTTTTCCACATGCATGAACGTTAAACTTAATGGAACATTACACCATCAAGGTTTCTGAAGTACTGTTACTGCAATCAATGATGAAGAGACAATCACGAAACTAAGTTCATAACCTCTTTGATGGGATTTTAGTGTTTCATTCAAAGGATGGTTCACCCTGAACGAAAAAGAGGCCGGAAGGGGCACTGTCATTTGGCCAGAGAGCTAACTTGACCAGAATCTCTGCGCCTTCTTCAGGAGTCAAGAGACCGGTATTGTTGGTTAAATCTGTTTTGACAAAACCAGGGCAAACACAGTTGATGCAGAACTTTGGATACTTCTTAGCCAAAATCCTTGTATAGGTATTCATGGCTGCTTTTGAGATTATATAGGCTGAGAGACAAGTTGGCCAACCCTTGCTTTCTAATGAACCCTCCTTAAAATCCTTAAGAAACTCGGCAATTACCTCATCGATTTTCTCTTCTGTATCAGCAGCATCCCTTAATACCCCTCTGCGCTGTTCACTCGTTATACGCTGTGACAGTTTAAAGAAAGTATGGTTTAGTTATTCTGGATTCCGGAGTTTCACACGGTTCTTATTCTTAATCTGGCTTGACAGACCAATATATTTACCTTTAACTTGCCCATGGTAGAGGAAATGTTAACTATCCTTGGAGAATCAGATAGCTGGAGTAAAGGAATAAGCGCTTTCTGATGTAGCTTTAGCACCATAGTAGTTTGTTTCCATGCATTCTTCGCCCATCTCATAAGTTTCAATCAGGGCTTTACTCCAAACTGCTTCCAGGTCTGCCTGTATTTGTATGAGAAACTTTGGTAAGGGATTCAAAGATCTCGAAAGGGTAGCTGTTCAAATTGAGTATGAATACTTCGGATCAAATATAGTTGCTTCTGGCCAAAATAAAATTGAGTTTTTCTAAACTGTAAAAGAGAAATTTGTTTCCTAATGGCTTAATTACCTCAGTACCAGAAAGTTTTGCATCTTTTAAAGCATCATGGTTCATTGTATTTCCGCCTATACCACATTATTCACCTGCAGAATATTAAACATTCAAGTCACATGGTATTATAGTTTGATTATTCACCTGCAGCTAATTTATGACAGAAGTTTGGTTCATACCAGGATATCAAGCTTCCCAAATCTATTTTCCACAAAATCTGCCAAACAAGTGATGCTAGCAGGGTCAGCCACATCCAGCAGGTGAAAAGCTAGGTGATTAGAGAGACCAGAGTCTTTCAGCTTTTCAAGAGCCTCGAGACCCCTTTTCTCTTCTCTAGCAGTTAAGACCACCATGACCCCTTTAGAGGCCAACAACTTACATATGGCCAGTCCAATCCCCTTGTTCGCCCCAGTGACAACCGCATATCTGACACAAAAAGAATTCAAAAATGTTAAAGCTTGGGCTATAACAAATACATAACTGTCATAAAAAAAACAGCTACCTTTGAAGGGACATCGCCATGAGAAGAGAGCAGAACAAAGTGCTAGCCTGTTCAGAATTTATTGAAGGTGTGATTTGATTATCTGCCTGCCTGTCGATGTCTTCAGTATTCGGCCAAGTAAAAGTGCTGACACACACAAGAAAACAAAAACAGCAACTTCGTTTGGTTTAAAGTTGGCAAGGAGATACCGAGATACTAATGTTTCTTGAGAAAAAAATAAAATGCCTCCAATGTTTAACCAACAAGAACTTTATTAAATGGTTAATTGACAATGCAGCAAACAAAGAAAATTTAACTGACTTTTCTATATCCTCGGTGACTATAATTGGAGGATATACAAACATAAAGTATGGAGGATAATTCACTAAGTTGTAATATATCATTTTCTTTAAAAACTTGAACTTCTTGACGATTGAAGAAATGGCCAGAAGACCCGCCAATAGGTAGCAATGCCAATCTCAAAGCGTTCTCTGCCCCTTCTGCAGCGGTCATGTATCCAGTGTCACCAGTGATATCGGTTTTGACAAAGCCTGGAGAAACACAATTGATGCAGAAACCGGGGTACTTCTTGGCCAGTATTCTAGTGTACGCGTTCATAGCTGCTTTCGAGACACTATAGGCAGTCGGTCCTAGGTATGTTTGCCAGCCATTCGTTTTCAATGTTCCATCTCTGAAATCTTCAAGAAACCTGTTCAGAACTTGTTCCACTCTCTCTTCCGTGAGGGTCTCAACATCGCTCAACACTTCTTTGGCCCATTCATTGGACATTAGCTGAACCACAAGAATTAATAGTTCATAAATGTTTGAAGCTAAGACAACTAACAACTGCAGTAACACCATATCTACAACGATCTGAACTAAAACAATACCTTCAATACTCCAAGATAAGAGGTAACATTTACAATCCTTGCCGAATCAGATAACTGAAGGAAGGGAACTAGTGCTTCCACCATCATTTTCATACCATAGTAGTTCGTTTTCAGACATTCTTCAGCTTGATCATAAGTTTGTTCTGTAATAATTTCATTCCAAATTTGCTCCCCAACTGGCTGCATCCAGAAAGGATTTTCACACTATCTGTTAGTAATTCCTACATGTAAGCAAATCAGATACAGTTTCCACATGGAAAAAATGTATATGCAACAGAATCCAGTTTCGAGTTAGCTACCTGATTGGACATGTTAAAGTGATATTATTATCCTGCAGTTTTAAGTCTAACACTTAATAGAGAAATCCGGGGTGTAAATTTAGAACATCCATTCGAATCACTTGATCTTTCATCAGTCTCAAACAAGCTAAGTATTTCCATCTACAGATACATCATTCGATCTAAAGACTCACCCAATCACCGAATTTTTCAACAGTTGCAGCAAATCTCTCATAGTTCACATTGAGTCCAAGAACAGCTGCATTATTGACCTGCAACAGATTTCACCATTACCATTATCATTATTGTAATTGTTCTTTTGCCATTGTTACCCCCATATTACCAAAATAAACAAGAGGAGAAATTATATATACCAAGATATCAAGTTTTCCGAACTTGGTTTTGATGAAAGCTGCAATTGAAGCAACGCTAAGAGGGTCTGTGACATCAAGCTGGTGGAAAACCAGATTATCAGTAAGACCAGATTCCTGGAACTTTTGAAAAGCCTCAAGGCCCCTTTTCTCATCTCTAGCAGTTAACACCACAGTGACTCCTTTTGAAGTCAACTGCCTACATATTTCCAATCCAATTCCCTTGTTTGCTCCGGTCACCACTGCATACCTGAAACATATTAAAAGTAAAAATAAAAAACATGTTAAAGATGTGTGAACTGTGAAGAGTGAAGAATTTCTTTCTCACTGAGTTACCTCTTTGTTGCGAGGAAATCGCATGTTTCTGCCATTCCTTCGTATTTGCTGCATCGGGGTTGCTGATGAAAGCGTGAGAGTTGGATTTTATAAGAGTTGCGGTCCAATTTCTTGGAAATAAAGAATTCGACCGACAAAAGAGTATTTGCGGAAGGCTGGAGCTTACTAGTCAACGTAGGAAAAGATGAGACATGCTTGAGTTTTTAAAATTATACTAAATAATAATTATAATAATTATAATTATAATAATTTAAATTTATTTTTAATAATTTACTATTATTTTAGTAAAACTCGATTTCATTTACTATTTCTTATTTTCCAAAACCGATCCTTATTATTATTTTAGTTGATATTATTATTGTTACAATTATTTTAGTTATAATTATACACAAACAAATGTTGGATTCTAAACGCTCAAAATGGAAGCACATGGAAAATGTCCATATTTCTTCCCTGCACACTGGCATCAAAGTAGTCACGAAGAGCTTATAAAAGTGAAGAATTAGAATAGTGTTGAATTTCTAATAAATAATAGTAATTCAAATTTATTTATTTGAGAAAAGATATAAATGGTATAATCTTTAACACTAATAGACAGAACAAAGTTAACCCAGGCTTGTTTCCTGCTCGAAGTTGGGTGGGCGTACCACGGTCCACAAATTCCGAATTGTGGACAAAGTCTACTTTTCATGAACAAGTGGACTGTAAACAGGGAACCACATGTTTCGAGATACATAATTCACCGTCTCCTCCTGCACCCGTAATGAAAATTTCATGCTTAGACATGAGTTGTAAGATTTTTCTAAGGGAATAAAACTATAAGGTGAAAGGAGATGGATTTCATACTTTTGACATGTGAGCCAGTTCATTAGGTCCTACTTCTCCATGCCCTTCTGCCAGTCCCTCGGCAACAGCAGCTCGAAGAACAGATGCTCCAACCTCAGCTGTAATATGTCGAATACTGCACGGTGCACACCCGGAATTAACTCGATCATGATGAAGCAGCAGAGAAATGGAAATTTTAAAATCAACGTGTATTGTAACAGGCAAATGAGACTATGAGAGCATAATTTACCTGTTGATAGATGGATACAAGATGCCTTTCTGAATTTCCTCATCACTCATATAAGATGCAAGGCTGCAGGGCATACCATCACATGATTCACAATCACAGAAGGTAAAAACGCTTATTTCGAATACAAGAAGATTAGAGCTATGCGATAACAATAATAATATCCATACCATTCAGCAGCAGCTTGCAACATTCCATCAGTTATAAAACGAGCACCGGATACCAAGCTTCCCAAACCAATCCTGCAACAATAGTTAAATTCAATGTCAGGTCTAAGTAAGGTTAAGAAATGAATAACAAGGAACCAGAAAACAACAACTACCCCGGGAACAGGTACATGTTATTTGCCTGATTTACATAGCCCACTTTCCCATTACCTATCAGCAAGCAAAGGTTAATAAAGATGTAATAACAAACACCTCAAATACCAGAATCGTGCGAGAGAAAGAAGCAGTAAGTTCTTGTAAATTTATAAAGCAAAATCTTTCGAGCAAGATGAACTTCAACTAGTATGGAAAATACCAAGTTGGACATTTTCAAAAGGACTTCCACTGGCAAAGACTATGTTTTCTCCAGCATGCTTAAAAGCATCAGCTGCAGTGCATTCAGCTGTCCAATGGGAATACAGACAATGTCAAAACAAAAGATGTAAATTCGTAAGGAAAATCTAAATGCATGACAGAGCAGGAAAATCAAACCATTCATGGTGGGATTCGACATTGCAAAAATAGCAGGTCTAGTTGAACCAGATTCACGCAAGGCCTTGAGCACCTATTTTTTGCCAGCATAGTAAGTAAAAAAAACAAGTTCATAATGCGAGCAGAAACAAGAATAAAATGCATATAAACTCCTAGTCTCCTACAAACAACAAAATAAAGTGTAGCAACAATACATATAATAGAAACATTTGGAAAAATAAGAATTTTCACCTCTTCATTGAATACACCACCAACTCCAGACAGACCAAGAAGCACATCGGGTTTGACCTTTTTAACCTGTAAATTAGTTTTACAGCAATTAGTTCTTCTCATATTCATAAACAGCATCGATAACTTTTTAGAAAATTATACTTGAAAAAAGTGTATCATAACATCAGTTTTTTAGTTACAGAATACGGCAAATTCTGCACTAGCTCTGTCCACACAATTTCGTATACACCAGTCAGGCACTTATATATGCCACCCCTTTAGCACTGACATTGAACTTACCACTTCAAGTAGGGAAGCCTCCTCTCTAAGTCCCACTATCTGTCCTGGATCTTTAGCAAATGGCGCAGCTGCTGGATCAAGATTCTTCCTCTCTTTAGTGATGAGACCCTTAACCCCACAACAAACAACATTAGAAGTATACCTAAAATGAGAGAATCTAGATTCCCTGTCTCAAACCGTAATCATTTTCTAATAAGAAAAAACAATTTTCTTTTTTAAAAGGAAACTCTGAATGATGCAGCTAGTATAAAAAGCCTTATCTTTATTACACAATAGAAAGGGCATATTACATATAAATAAAATATTGGCGCAAATGGAATGAAGTGTACTATAGTGGAAGTGTAAAACTTACATCTTTATCAAGTAGGAAAAAGTTTTGTGCAGCAGTTTCATGGTTTCCTGTCATTCTCGCAACGGCTTGCACAGCTGTGCTAAGAACACCAAGCCCTGCACTGGAAGACAGATAAAAAGGTGGATATGTGAAGTAAAGCCAGGGGGGAGCACAGAATATTATGGTGAAAGACAGAAAGCCAAATAGTTATCTTTAAGTTAAATCAGTACCTCCCAGCTCCCACCACAACTATTTTCTGATCTGGAAAGTTGGCCAATGGCCGACCTTGTGCTCTTACAGATCCCAACAATCCAGCAAGTGCAACTCCAGCAGTTCCCTACAAGACATTAAGTAGGCAGAACAACTAATTTTTAATAATGGTGATACTCAAAGTTATTCTGTAGCAATTTGTATTCTAGACATTAGTTCAAAAAAGTAGGAAGTGCAGCACCAAGTGATCACCTGTATGTCATCATTAAACATGCAAAACCTTTTCCGATAACGGTCCAGGGTTTCAAAGGCCCACTTCATTTGAAAATCCTCAAACTGAATGATATAACCATCAAATAAACATGACATAAACGAACCATAATACAACAGTCACCCATCTGAAAGAGACAAACCTGTACAACAGCCTTGGGCCAACGCGTGTGAACTGCTTCCATGAACTCATCAACGACTGATAGATATTCTTCCCCTTCTAATCTAGGTTGTCTTAGTCCTAAATCTGTCAAGCCAAAGAAACATGTCAAAAGAAATCGGCACAAACTATCAGGAAACAAAATCATCTCACAAGGTCCACTCTGCAAAGCTGCACTTTTTAAGAGCAAAGTAGTAAAAAGTACATAATTTACTCACAAAGCCGGTCTTCAAGTAGCTTTTGATTGTTAGTACCAACATCTAACATAACTGGGAGTATCTGTCAGATACAGAAAATTGATCGACTAATTGAAGTTAACACAAGCTACTAATCACCATTGCAAGAAAAAAAAATAGAGAACGTGAGAAAAACAATAAATTGGTAGTAACAAACTTTAAAAGTAATATATAAACCAAAAGGTAACATTGTCCACTTAGCCACAAATAAATGTGCACTTGAATACAAGGGAGAAACATAATGGATCCCTGATGTGTCAAATAAAGAAAACGACCAAAGTAGGGTATGGAAGTCGTTGTCAAATGATTGAAATACACACACATGGTCCATCTTAATGGCAATAAGTTCCAATAAGAATGTACAAGCCGAGTTACAAGCGGAAGACATGATCATGCCTAAAAATACACACACAAGAAGGAAGAAAAAAAAAAAAGAGATGGTATTTCATACCCGTTGTGGGTTGATACCAGCAGCAGCAACATACATATCGAGTTTTCCAATAGGTATTCCAATACCCTGAACTCCAAGGTCACCAAGGCCAAGAATACGACTGCCGTCAGTCAGGACTATCATATCAACCTGTGAGACAGGAATTAAATGTAGCATATTAACCACAAAAAGCAACAATTCATAACCTGCTTTAATAAAGTGAAAATAAGCAAAAGGAATATCGTGAGTTCGTGACTCCCTCAAGATCCACGGACTTACCTGTTGAGCTGGCCAGTTATATATCATAGACATCATCTCTCCTTTATCCTTTGCACTGAAATACATTCCACGTGGGCGTCTAAACAGACCAGAGTAGTTTTGACATACTAGTCCCACAGTTGGCGTGTAAATTATCGGTGCAAAATCTTTGATGTTGTCCATAAGGGCCTGGAGCAAAGAACAAATCATAAGAACTTTAAATGACACAAGAAGTAGAGGAAACAAAAAAAATGCATGAATACCATAGACACAAACTTACTCTGTAGTATAGTGTTTCATTACGGTCATGCAATCTATTTAAGATCCTCCATTTTGCTAACGCAACAACACTCTCAGGTTGGCCCTTCGTATTTTTCTCCAAGGAGTGGTATGAGTCCACTACCAATTAAAAACAGTCAAAATCAAGGCTATTGTTAAAAATGGGATCAAGTTCAACAACTTGCAATATTCCGTCATATCTACGTATGTTCTGGAAATATCACATGTTTGAATGGTAGGTGTCAAACAAACTTACTGAAACGATCATATTGCTGCTCAAATGATATCACACGTGGCGGAAGAAGACCACGGAGCCCAAGTCGATCTCTTTCTGTTAAAGGGAAGCCAGTATCCTGCACTTAAAAAAGGGGGGAGTCAAAACTCAAAAGCTTGAATAAGCAGCGTTTTCATCAAAGGGGAAACTCGAGCTTATATTTTCAAAACAAGATCTAAAACAAATTAACCAACTTCCAATCTGTGATAAAAGCGTTTCCGAGTCAAAGCAAAATTCACTTTCAGTAAGCACAACAACTGCAACTTCAAAGTTCAAACAACAAGTTCGTGGATATGAAATCTAATCTATAGAACAAGCTAACCTTATTGAACCAAGGATCATGAAGAATATCTGTTCCACGCTTGTGAACAATACAAGGACCAGGAATCGCCGACGAGAACAACCGCCGCGTACGGCTCAACCTGGACGATGCCAATCGCGTCAGATTCCACATTCCGAGCCCTAGATTTCAAGATCCAAAGCCACCACTAAGGAGAACAAAAATGAAAGAAAAAAAAACACGAGTCCAAAGAAGAAAACTTCCTCGAGTAGCTTTACTGTCTAAACCTGTCGCCGCCAATATTTTAACAGTTGATTTTTAAGCGTAGCGTTGTGTGGAGATGATCGATATAGTTAAAAAATAATTTCCAAAGATTTTTAACTTTCATTATAACGTAATTTTTTTTCTTCGTTGTCGACGATATTTTCTTCGGTCTACGCTGGCCTTAAAATATATAGTCTGTCTGAAGATGCCCGGGAAGTACGGGCATAGAGAGGATGTGGTTTGGTGCGATCTCGATTCGCGATCAGCTGATGGACGGTAGTCATTGAGAAATGAAGGGAAGGCTGCTGGGGGATAGATTTGCCCGGTGAAGACGCGGGCAGCGAGGGTATAATTGGGAAGATAAGTTGTGGTTAATCTGAGATGTGGGTCCAATGCTTGGGTGGTTTAAAAGGAAAGAAATCGTATGTTTCCTTCCTGTGTCTTCATTTATATCTCACTTTAAATAAGAGGTTTAAGGTTTAAAATTTTAAGTTAAGAATTTTGATTAGGGTTTAAAGAATAAAGGGTGAGATATAATTTTAGAGTATCGAGTTTAGGATTTAAGATATAAAAATAAGGTTTTAGGGTTTAAAATTGAATTTTTTTAAAAAAAATCAAAAGGCATGAAATGAGACACAAAAATAAGACAGAAGATTTTTGTTGATTTAAAACTATATTAAGAGAAATTTTATTACGACGTTATTTATAATTTTTATTAATTTATTTTATATAAATTTTTATCGGATAAATTTTATTTTGTAATTATTTTAATATTAACTTTTAACATTTGTTGTGAAGTGATGATAATTTTTATCAGGGTCGATTTTCACCCCTGTGGCATCGTCACTATTTATGGCAAAAGAATCAGGAGCTGATGGGTGCAGTAGTGTATGTAAACAGAATTTGTCCCATTTCTATTTCACTTCTCTTGTAATTCTTGATGATATTGTTTGGTCATTTCATGAGCTCTTGAGATCACAGTGCATGATGCCAATCTCACACGATCTTTGACCAAAATGTTTGAAACACGCTCCATTTATAGATTCTTACTTCTTATTCCTTGCTGCAGTTGATGAATAAATAATACTGTTCTGAAGTGGATACGATTATTATATATAAGAGCTACTATTTGATATATTGGTTGTGAAAAAAATCACAAGCGTTACATTTTATGAATTTAGAATAAAGAGTTTAAAATTTAATATTTATGATTATATTTAATATTTAAAGTTTTAATTCAAACCATTTATTCAAAAAAATAAACTTTCTTTAATTTAAAAGTTTTAATTTCAACTGTTAAATTTGTAATTTTTCATATATTTTTAAATTATTGAATTAACTAAATTTAATTATTGATATTAAAAAAATTTAAATATAAAATCACTTATTCCTTTTTAATAAAAAAATATTATTTTGTTTTATATAATTAATAATTTTTTAAATTTTCCATTGTTTCAATAAATCTTAACTCTACCTATACACATATATTCGAGTTCCAGTGAATGGAATTGATTCTTCAAATGTGGATGTGCCCCAAAGAAGTTCTCCTAACCAGTGCTTAGAAAAGAAGCATACAATAACAGAGCAAAGGTGAACTTTTGACCTCTAAGATGTGGGAAAAAGAAAACGAGTTTCACTTTAGTTTGCCGTTTCTTCGCATGCCACCCAAATATATGCCACAAATTATTTTATGTTAAAAATATGATTAAAAGCAAATTAAATAATTTAAAATTTATTTTAAGAAATTATTAGTTTTAAATAATAATTTAAAGATAATAAAATTTTATTTATATTGAAAATAAGTAATTAAAATTATTTAACATATATTCTTTTATTAATCAAAAATAAAATTGATTGATGTTAAATAGTAATTAAATTTATATTTATGTTATAAGCTAATATAAAATAATAGATTTTTTATAAAAAAAAAATAAAAGGATACCTTAATCTTTTTGTTAAAAAATTCTTTAGCCTCCTCTATCAATTCAGCTTTAGGGTTAATATAAATATTATTTTTGAAAATTACCATGGAAAAGATACCTGAAAAAATGTTTTTGAATTGTTTGGTTCAAGACACACAAACAGCACCAAGTTCGTCTCTCCATAGACAAAAGAAAATGGACTTACAAAAGCCAGTTTCAAGATTTTCTGGAGATGACAGTAAAAGTAGCAGGCACAACTTATTGATCATATAGAAAGCTAAACCAGAGACTCGAATTCAAATCATAGGAAACATTTACCAAATCCACTGCAATAAAATTGCCACTCCTATGTTGGTTTCAACCACCATTTATACTGGACTTAATAGTCTTTGTTTCCAAAGTTCTTGCACCAAAGCTGAGAAGGAATTGGACGAACAGGCTGATGAGGTCGTTGCTGCAAGAAATAATCAGTTAGCTAAAAGTATCATTCTAATATAAGCTAGCTGATAAAGGAAGATGTACATGTTTTGAAAATATATAGATTCTATTATCGAGTAACTCGGAATTAGAAAAGCAACAACACTGTTGTCAGAGGTACAAAACCATTGTATTGCCTCAGGCATAAAGCTCAACATGTATATGCATGAGTTTTTGCAGTGTTCTGTGAAAGCTTAAGATGTATAATAAACTCTAAAGTGGAGACCAGTTTATCTACAAAACATGTATTCTTTTTATTGGTCAATATGCATGATTTCCTTATAGTTAATGTTGTTGAATGCTCAACTACATCAATGTATAGAGTTTGATATTATCCTTTTCTTACAAGGTATATCAATGCCAAAAAAGGTATAAAAAAAACTTAAAAGAGAAAGTCCATGAAGCCTGGAGTCCAGTCTAGGAAGGCAGGCATATGGATTGTTGACTTTCTAACATTAGACAGGTACTCGATAAGGATTTAAGTCCAAAGCTAGCAGCTATTAGAAAATTAGAATTTTAAACAGCGTTGATGGGTTGCAGCTATGCAACGAGATAAGAAATGCGTATCAAAGCAACAGAGACGTGCATACAGGCACCAATAATAGGTTGAACTGACCATGTAATATTAATGCTACCGTACTTTTTCCTCATGTTTGGTACAACTTAGCAATAAACAACTTCACTAGATAATGTCTAACCACTCGCATGACTTGGTTTGAACAAATAGAATAAATATTGCTTATTTTGAATAGGTATTATCATTTTTTACTTGAGTTTTCACTCAAGTTCAGATGTGAACTAATTCTTCTTTATGTTGCGACAAACTATTTTAAACTCAAGTAAAAGTTAAGCTTTTCCCCGTGTTAATACTCGTATAACCAAACATAACATTAGTGAATGAAAAATCGACCATCTTTGAAGGAAGACATATGGACAGTTGACCTTTTAGCATTGATCTATTGCTAGTACAAGATTAAGGAATAAATGTCATGCAGGAAGTTAACATAAAGTTCACGAGACGTGTAAATAAGAAGCTGCAATCTTATGTTATTACGGTAACTGGTAAAGTTTTGCAATAGGAATAATCAGGAATAAATGCAGTCAGCAGCTACTAGGAAAACCAAACCTTTGCACAACATTGATTGGGTATAATGACACTGGCAGCAATTGTTATGAACATCAAAACTTTGTCTATACATCGAAAACCTCCCAAAGAAATGCATTTGTTTCGCAAATACAATTTAAAAAAGAACAGTTAGAGGAAGTGATATACGCCTAGCTAGCATTCAACTAAATGTCTGAACTCTGAATAATCAGTTAATACTATCTGTTTTTTGTATAAAATTTTCAAGCTCCAACCTACATTTTTATCAAAACAAACTAAAGAGGCCTCACTCTACCAATCCCTTGTATCTAATCCCAAATTATCTGCATTCAGATTCTAACAGAACTGATAAATGTGATAAAAATTTGCATTAGGATCCAGCATATTCATAACAGGAATACTAGCATTGAAGATTTAATATTGGTTCCAATCATTTATACTTTCAAAGGGTTAATCCTAGACTCAGCAATTCATACGAATTAGGGTAATAAAGTGAGAAAAGGCGGGGGTTAGGAACCTCGAGTTCGGCGGATTTCATGGCGATGGGGATACAGATGAGAAAAACGCCGAACATGGCAATCGCGGTGTTGCGACGCCAGTACTTGGGTCGGCAATTTGGCCCACCTGACATGCTCCACACCTTCGTCCTGAAATCCTCTGCCCCATGCCCATGCCCTCCATGTTCTCCTCCTCCCATCTTTGCTTAATTTACTCCACGGATCAAACTGGTTCTCTTACAAATCTGACCACCAAAGTTATCAGATCAGACGAGAATCGAAAACGTATAAAAACAATGGGATTTAAGAACTAAATTATATCTACGAGTACCCGAGAGCAATTGGAATTTGTATAAAACAGAATTAAACAAAAACAAAGAACTAAATTTTATCATTTATGAGTACCTGAGAGAAATTGAAGTTCACGATGGCGGATCAGCTAACGCTTCCAGTTCCCCGATGTTCGCAAATTGAGACAGTCGTATTGTAAAATGGGCTTTGGTACTCTTTGGTAAGTGTTATCCACTAACTTTTCGCCTTTTTTCACAATGAGCCCATCACTGGAACAAGCTCAGATCGAAAATACTAATTAGGGGATGTTTATTTGAGTAACTAACGAGGTAAGGAGTGTTCGATTTAACTCGAAAAATATTTGATTTATATCTAATTTAATATTTAATAAAATTTTATTTAATTTATATTAATTTAAAAAATTATTATTTGATTTATTATTCGATAAAGTTATCTTATGAACTTAAAGTAATAATGTATAAATATATCAAACTAACAAATTTATAAAAAAAATAATAAATTATTTACGAATTTATCGAATTGAGTTGAACCTTGTTCAAACAAGTCATAAAATACTTAATTAACATCCTTAACTGAAACAATCATGTAAAAATGATGATTAAATATTGCAAAGTGCAAGTGTTTGAGTGATAACTACATTACAACATCCGTTAATCGACTAAAATAATAACGTAAATGACCAAATTTGCAGAAAAATAATTCAGTGTACAAAATAGAAAAGAAATAATAATCCAGTGACCATTTGTGTAGTTTACCCTACATTTTACATATCTTCATTCTACCGATACAAACGATTTCGTTTCTATTTTCACCGATGACCGACCCGACCTTGAGAAGGAAAATTTGATTTGATAATGGCTTGATTCTTATTTCTTCTGGGTTTGCAAGTGCCACTTTCACTGTCATTGCAAATATAATCATTCAGCTTTTTCTCTTTCTTTCTCAGTGTGATTATATCATTTCAAAATACAAGAACCAAACTTAAATCTCTCATTTTCAGTGATGATCCTCCACGCCTTTTGCATTTCTTCCAACAAGGCCTACATGACTTCTATTGGGGATCTTTTCTTTCTCAAATCCTTCCATATTAATCTGTTTTTTCCCCTTTCCAGTTTGCACTATAGATGCTCTGAAGCTCCAACCGTTATTGCGGGAAAGCAATGTTCTTGACATTCTGAAAACTTGAATTCAGGTACATAATCCTATATTAGTTGATTATCTAAAATGGGTTTTGATGGTTTTCTTAATTGGTTCAGTTTATTTATGTTATTGTTTCCGTTGGTTGAATTGTTCTAGCATTAAATATGTAACATTTTTCAAATCATGATAAATGGGCTTCATTCATGATGATTTATCTAATTTTTTTGGTTTAATATTTTAGAAAATAATGAAAAAATTGATACTTGGGTAGAAAGTTCCTGCAAAATGCCTCTGCTGGTATGGGGAAAGTTCCAATATATTAGATAAGAAAACTAGATAATATGGTATTTGTATCTATCAAATCATTCAAGGTTTATTATTGCACACTCATGTTGCTAACTGAGATTATATACTTTTTTGAAACCTATTCGAAGTTTTTTTTCTTCCCATATTAAGATATGTTTTAAATTAATTATTTTTGAAATATATGTTCATTTTTGCTTCTAACCAGTAAATAGTTTGTAGGACATGACATGAGGATCTTCTTTCAGCAGAATATCTTATGTTATCAATTACATGTTTAAAGCAATTATTTTTTTGCAGTTATGAACTCAACATTGTCCTTATCTAATCCTTTATTATATGGCTAGCTTCATACTCTGTAGTTTCTTTCAATTTTCTACATTTGCTTATTTCCTGCTTCTGTTTGACTGAAACTTTGGCTTTCTAAGTATCATGTTCATATTTAGGTGGGTGTTGTGTGGACATCTGTGGAAGGAAAATATTGATGTAGGTGTTATGGTTGACATGGAAAGAGCTGCTATACTCGTCGTGGACTTGTTATCTATTAAATAGGTTGTTTGTGTTTTCTGACATATCAAACTTTCAAACATCTTTGTTTCTTTTGCTCTTTGATATTTTTGAGACTTGCGATAAGTACATACTACTTAGTGATCAAAATATATGTTTGTCAAGCATGGTATGTGATGATTATAACCGATGTCACAAATTTTTTGGGAGTTGTTTCATGAAGTTTTGTATTGCAATAATCCCTTTCAAGCATCTTATAACCTCTAAGATCATGCTAGCCATGTTTAAGTGGATTGAACTTTAATTCAATTCCAAAAATATTTAGGAAAAGTGTTTTTCTTCTGAACAAAGAAGCAACAGGAAAAAATATTAATAATTTTATTACAATGCAATGTTATATTTCGTTGAGGAACAAGAATGATGTGGTGTGGTGTTTTTGACTTCCTTGAATGTTTTTTTTCTTCTCATTAACTCATGCCTAGTTACAGATGGAAAAAAATTAGAAAGAACAATGCAGGTTTATCACTTTCTCTTTTGTTTATTGTAACTTATCCCTTGTGATCTCTATCTATTTTCTAGAAAATGTTGTTCTAAGAAAATATATTTGTTATTTTTACAATTATCAGTGTTCCATAATCTCATGTTCTTAATTTTACTAATTTGACTCTTCAATTAATTATTAACTTCTTATTGCAGTTTATTTATGGTTGTTACTAATTTTATTTGAGATGTGTTTATTATTGTAGTTCTTGTTGTTGGTGATGATTTTAAAAGTTAAAGATTTGTTGGGATCCTGTAATCTTTGCTTCCTTTTCTAGCTGTAGTAACAATGAATACTGAAAAGGGAAAAAAAAATAAATCAATTTTCAACCATATATCTTATGAGTTATTATAGGTATAAAAACGATACAATAGTTTGTGGCTTTGAGCAGATCACTTTACATTATGTGTTTTTGGGTCTGTGTAATAGTTGAAGCAAACACAGGTATCCCTTCTGTTCTCTTAGCTGGTGATGTTTATGTTTTCGGCTTGCATGAGAAATGTTTATGTTAATGTTTTATCTCTTGATCACTAGCTTGTAGATTATCATCATCGTGTCTTTAAATCAGTTTGGTTTACTTTTATCAATTAAAGTCTAGTAGATCAAAATAGTATCAATTAGTAAGTGTTTGAAACTTAACAATTCATTTCTTAATGGGTAAATAGCATTTTTTCCATCGATGGTTATCTTATTATAATTATGCCAAAAAAAAAGTTAAGAGTCAAGTCCAAAGACTTTTAGGGGGATTCATATAAAGGACTAACTGATCTATATTAGGAACAGACCCTGAAAATTTTAGTGTCAAACCAATTGTTTAAACCCTTTGATTTCTCTTCTAAATCTGACAAGTTCTTCTGTGACTTTTTCGTTAATGCCCTACTGTGATTAGGTTATTCTTGTGTGTTATGATTTCTATTGTTCTATTGTTAAAGTGTTCTTAGGTTGATAATATTTCTTATTTGACTGGATAATCTATCATCTATTTTGTAATGGCTATAAATGGAGTCATCTATTTTTGTTGTCCATTGAGTTTTGCTGTATGTCAGTATCCCCTTGAACGTGTCTATCATCTTAGCAGACATGGTAAGCTGTATTTTCTTATCTGTGTTCCATAAGCAAAAGTTAAAATACAATGTTTTTGTTCATTTCATTTCAGGTACGTTTCAGATTACGAATCATGAAACACGTGGAAAGATCGATAACGCGTGGCTTTAAAAGTATTTTGACTCTTCCAGTGAATCACCTTTTAAGTGCCTCTCTCTTATACAAAAATTTAGGTCTGGGTTATTTCTGGCAGAAGAAACAAGAAGAAATTCTTTTAAGCACTCTTGAAAGATCATCATTTTTCTTATGGCAAGCAAGGATTCTGCAGGGCCAATTCCTGATCGTTGGATGTTGGTTGTCAAGAAGCAAAAGGATGGGTCTAGTCTTTCGGTAATAAGGCATTTAATTGTTCTTTGTTTCTTTCTTTACAATCTATGAGATTTAGGTACTAGATAGGTTTGATACATATCAACTCCTTTAATCAAGTTTTTTTTACCTACACTAGTTTGTTGAGTGCTTAATAATATTCCAATTTTTAGTGATGATAGATTTAGTCATTCTTATTTTCTTTTTAGATTTTATTTCTTAATTTGTTAACTCGTGTAATTTTATGAGAGACATGCATGTCACATCTTCATATGAAATATTAAGAATGCAATTTTTTTGTGCATTTATTAGATATGAACTTTATTTATTTTGTTTTGAGAAAGTGACAGACTTGTGATATGGTGGTTTAAAAAGTTTTGATACCCTTGTAAGTTCATGCACTTGATGAGATTTTAAAATCAAAGTCTCTTTCTAAATGTAAATCAGGTGCTAGAAATTGATCTTAACCATTAGTATCTTTAGGTAAAATATCTTTATATTTAGCTAGGGTCTAAACTAAATTTTGCAGAGAAAGTCTATGATGTTTTCTAGTCATCATCATGACAAAATTGGTTATCCATCTCACAAACCGATCTGATCTTCCAACAGTATACATACACTAGTGGTGACTGTAAATGTCGCTTTTGCAGCTATTACTAGACCTCTATGATATATATTAGTAGGCTTCTTCGTAATACTACTGCATGCACCCTCGTACATCCTCACCTAAGTCATCTTTATTTTTTCTTTAGCTTTTTCCATTTACTATGTTGTTTTACCATCCTCTGTATTTATCCTTGGGAGTAAATAGATAATTGTTTTCTCTTCAAGATTATCGAACTTTCTTGTGATTAAATGTCTTGTTATTTCACTATTTAAAGAAAAGCTGTAGTAGTAACGTTTTTTGTGATATGGCAGAACTTAGATGAAAATTAGTTCGTATAAAGATGAATTTTGTTAACTAGTGATCTTACATGATTGGATATTGCAGTACTATACATGTCCAGAGAGTGGACAAAAGTTCTACACCTATGAAGATCTCATGCGATATGTGAACTATGCAAAACCTGCCGAGTTTTCCGTCTGTGCTGATGTGAGTTTTAACTTAATTTTTCTATGGTGTTAATATCTTTTTCATTAATATGTATTGTACATGTATGTCTCTTACATAGGCATGATAATTTTTTTTTAGTGTTTCTAAATATTTAAAGGGTATTTGGAGAATCATATCTCCATATCATATCTAAATGTGCATCAGACATCGTGAGTTGAAGAAACATAGGTGGATATAACATATTCGGATTTCGGAGACATCCTTAGTGTTTAAAATATCATTCAACTCTTGATCTATGAATTTACTTCTGTTTTGCTTGAAGATTTGTCATTATTTTCATGTTCTCATTTTAGATTTGATTTAAGATTCCTCCCCTCAAACCTCCATAGCATGTAACCCTTGATGAATATTTTCTTAGTTCGTTTTTTTCTTCTGAAATCTGTCTAGCCATTAACGACTCCTGAACTGTAACATCAATAGTTTTTTCCCAATTGGTGTAAATAGTCAAATTTGTTCCTTTCATACAAATAGTACTTGAAGTTTATTTTTGTTTGATTTTTTTCCTCATGCGTTAATCCTCCGTTGCAGGATTTTTGTCCCCTGAAACCTGTCCGCAAGTCAAAGAAAAGAGCTAACACGCCTGAACCGAGTAAGTTTGAAACTTGATTCTTCTTAGTTCTTACTAATTTAATGTTGTTAATCTTTTTCTTTCATATTAAGACTCTCTGAACGCATCACTTCCATAATTGGGGTATTAATACTACTTGAACTTCATAAAATTACATTACAATTAACCTCGAGGTGTATTTAACCAATAACATGATGAAACATTTTTGTTGATTTACATTCTTCATGTATAATGTTGATATATGTTCTTTTAAAAGTTGATTACTATTGTTCGTATTGCTGATTATTTGATATTTATGTTCTCTTTATCATAAGCAGGCGAGAAAATCTCAGATTCGGATGACTCGATGTTCGCATTGTCACCCATTGCTCTGCTCGACGACTTTCTGGACGAGATGAGTTCAGTTGAGTTCGACAAACAATCCGCTTCCAGCAAAACAAAGCTGGAGAAAAACCCAAGTTCGAATGAAGGTTGCATGGGAAAGGCCAAGAAACAGAAGAAGTAAACCAGTAGAAGATGGTGCAAGTAAAAGTTGATCAGCAAGTTCGTGTCGTGTGTTTCTAACGTGTTTGGAAGTGCTGTGTTTGTTTAGTCTATGAATAAATGGAAGAACACAAAACTAAGAAAACTGTGTTTTGTGTACTTTTCTTGCCCTTTTGTATGGACTGGATGGTATGCTTTAAAGGCTGATCAAAATGAAATAAATTACCTTATAAATCTATGTGCTTATATATATATATATATATATAAACATTTATTGATATTTTAAATAATTTGGTCAATGGTTAATAAAGATTTTTATTGTCAAAATTGAAAAATATTGCTAATCCTTAAATATTAATCATTTGGAGATTTTTGTTTATTCGTGAAATAAAAAAAAGGATTTTGATGAAAAGAAAATTTATTTTAAAGGCAATATGATTCAAAACACTAACAATTAGTGTTTGTTCACCTTCTATTACTACCTTGTATTAATCTGACATTAATAAATAATAATAATATATGATATATTATTACTACCTTGTATTAATCTTTGTTCACCTTCTCTTTTTCTTTATTGATTTTCCAGATCCATAATCACTGTTTTCTAGGGCTGTGATACAATTGAACCAGGCTTTCTTGATAATCAAAAAGGGTTAAGAAAAATATAACAAATTAAAGTGTACTGAAATGAAAATTAAACAATTAAAAAGAATATAAGAGAAACTATAAATCAGAGCAACATTCTTTTTTTCCTTCTATAAGAGCTGTTTTAATTCCTTATTGGTGTTGTTTAGGTGTCAATGGTGGTGATGCAGTCCAATATTGCTTAACTGCAAAAAGAATCTTCTCTCTTTCATGGGGTCCTTTTTCATGGTCTACAATTCTTCCCTCCCATTGCATAGCATCTATGATTTTCTTGATTTTCAACAGCACATCGACATCGTCTCGGATGATCACACCGCCTTCCGGTCGTAAAATTCTATCCATTTCCAGAAGGATATCCTCCATTTCACATCTGCATTGTCAAACATTTAGTCCTCGTGATCGTAATTCATAAACATGTTTGTTTAATGTTTTCTGTTACCTGTCCTTGTAGAGGCTGATAATGGAATCAGCATGGATAAAGTCATAAGTCCTAGGATAAGTAGACATTGCCTCACACCTAGTAAAACACAAAATTCCAACATTACCACCAAACGATACTGTCATTAACTGTAAAGGAAAAGGAAAATAGGAAGTACCAATTTTGATATGTTCCGATTAATCCACGTTCATAGATAACCCCAAGGGTGTTGATCTGATCCGCCTCGACCGGGACAGTGTTCATGACCCAAAGAGGATCATCAACAAAAGCAGCAGCAAAACCTCCTAAATATGCATTCATGTCTATCAAGTTGCGGTACTTCCCAGTCTCGGCTAGCCGATAGTCGATATTCTTATAGTATTCTACTCTCTTCTTCCATAGCTCTGTGTTTTCAACAAACATGTCCTCTGTAATTCCTGCTAAACTTCCGCTGCTGATTCTTGGAGGGACTGCATTCAGCCTCTCGGGCCATTTTGGTAGTTGTCCACCTGCAACTTCCTTTACATCGGACACTTCAGGCAATGGGGTTAGACATTTCTCCAATTTTGTGTACCTGCTCCACAAAATCATAACATCTGTAATTACTTTTCTTATTCTAAGCTAAGGGTTCTTTTTTATTATGAAAAAAGATTGATGCTTTATTTTTAACAAGGGAAAAGGTTGTGTTCCAAAGATACTTAAACTAAGTGACAAGTGATAGCTCCTAGACAACATGCCTTTACCCATCAATTCTTGTTGGTGGAATGTAACTGCCAATGTGTCTTTTTTTCTAGCAAAGAAAAGGAATTTGCTTTTTTGATGTTGGAAATTGTTCTTTTCTCCATTCAGAAGTCAAATCTTCTTGAATTGATTTAAGACACGAAGATTGAAATGGAAAAGGAATGATACTGACCATGCTGTGTCGGGGTTCTGAGACTGGCAAAACTTTGTCTGCTTGAAAACCTTCCTGCTGGCTTTGCAATGGATATGATTGGTGGGTTTCTGCCAAATTGCGAGATCACCTTTCTGTACAATTTTTTTCCAGCACAGGGTTTTAGCCACGGCCTCGATTCCAGATTGTTCTTGTTGAAGATCATCAGCCGTTCGATTCCACCCTCTCCAGTGATTTTGCCAGTTGATCGGTGGTCCAGACAGAATCCAGTACCCACCGGGACGTAGGATTCGATCAACCTCGATTAAATAAAGCCCATCTAGCCATGATATCGTAATCAACAAGCAGGTTTAGGAGCCGGGCAAAAGGCAACAATTAGAGCATTAAAATTGAGGGACCAAAAATTAATTAATTATTTTTTTACCATAGGCTCCCCAAGGGATGAGGCAACGAGAGCAATGTGCCATATCGAAAGCTCTTGAAGGGTAAGGGAGTCTAATGGAAGCAATGACTCCGATCAATGCAGGGACTCCTCGTTCCAGAGCGAATTGCACTTGAGATACATGGGTGTCTCTTGGTGCAAATGACACTGCTAGGATGTTCCTCGATAATAGGTATGCCCCCCAACTCGCAACCTGAATCAATTAGTTAAATTCGAATCAATCAAACTACTTAAAGCACAACATTTAAAATTTATATTTATTTTATTAAACTGATTCGGTTTAAACTCCTTAAATTATATTGATTTAAAGACCAATGTGTTTCTTGTTTTACAAGGATGAGTTGTAGACTAAACAATGAACATGTCCTATTCCTTTTCCAGATAATAGGCAAATCAAAACCTTTAGACCTGTCTTTGTTTGTTTTGAAATTAATATTATAATTAAGATTAGTGCATGATCCAACCAATTACGCCTCTAGACGAAAATGGTCCCTAAACAATGGTTCGATATTTGTGGAACCACTTTACTTGAAAAGGAAGACTTCTAACATTGAAAACGTACCACAGATTTGCCTAAAACAAGACATATACAGTTGGCAAAATAGATGTTTGACTTTGTAATGTATTTCGCAAGAAATTACATCATGAATTATTCTCGTAATTTAATTTATAAGATTAATTAATAAAATACAATAAACACATTATTACATATTTTTTTAAATTATAATTTTTAATATTTAATTGATTAAACTCATAATTTATAAGACAGAATATATTATAATATAATTTCTTATATTTCACTTAAACACAAACGTGCATCCGAATATGGAATCCTCTTTGAAATTATAAATCCTCGATATCGGTGCCCTGTAAATTTCCCCGGTTTTTACTCAATTTTCTACCTTTTTAATATAGAAAGTATCTCTGTCTAAAAATATTTCCAATTACTTCAAGAATAACAAAGGGACCAATAAAACGAATAATTTACTGGATCCAACCCCTCCCACCAATTAATTAACTTTCCTTTCCCTATAATTTTCCATCTCTCCAAACAGATCGAAACCAGACAAGAAGAATTTCGACCCTTTCAACGCGGTTCGAGACTGAACCGGCTATCCAATGTTTGATTCATGCGGGAAAAAAAGATTAAGCGTGATGAATGTTAAAAAAGAGAGGGTGCTAAGTGGTAATTAGAATGTACGTACCCCGCAACCGGTGTCAATGGCGGTCCTTATGGAGCCATCTTTGAGATTGATCAACTTGTCAATATCATCAATATAAGCATCGGCTCCACGAGGGAACATGGTGCCGCCGCCTGGGAACCTGAACCGGTCCCCTTCGACCTTAATCCAATTCTGGTTCTTTTTCTCGACGGCCAACTCTTCGTGTGGCGCGTTAGCGAACCATGCGAACTCTCTACTCGTAGGCCACCTAAAAGGAACCTTGTAACCGTAGGGAGCCGGTATCCGACACTTCAACAGCTCGTCCTTTTCCGGACAGTGCCGCTCTCTGTAAATGAGCCTGTCTCTGTCGAACTTCAGTGATCTTTTAGCGTCCTCGCACGGTGTGTATTCAGAGAAGGAAGGATCACAAGGAGGAAAGTGTGGGGCAGGCACCTCCGTGACGGGAGATAGATCGAGGGGAAGGTGGTGGGACACGAAGTCGAGTTGGGTGGTGGAGAGGGAATGGCAAGGGGCGGAGGATAGTACGCCGGCACCGGCGCCGGTGGAGTTGGGAATTGGACCTAAGGTGTGTTGCCATACTCCAATAAAGTAAAACGTGGTACATAGAATGGCGATTAGAGTGAGAGAGTATAGGTTGGAGTTTTTGGTGTTGAACAACGTAATGTTGGAGAGATATCTTGTTACGGCCATTGCCGAACACAAATAAAGCTTCCTACCGATAATGAGAATAAGTGGACAAGACTCAAAACAAAGAGAAGCCTATATATAAGCCCGATGGCTGTTTCAGTATATTTTAGGGAAAAATACATGTCGTCACTTATGGTAACAAGCATTTATTTTTAAAAAATAAGAGTAATAATTAGTAACAAACATGCCTAAAATTAAAACATACTGTATTTAATATTTTGTCTATAAAATTTATATTTTTTTAAAAAATAAATATTTTATATAAAAATAATATAATTATAAAGTTATCACTCACCTTTTAAAATAAATATATTATATTTATAAAAATAGCAATTTAATTTTTTATTAAAAATATATTATTTATCATAAAATTAAAATAGGCCATTTGGTATAATAATAATTTAATTTTTAAAAATTTATTTTATTTTATTAGTCTAGTCTTAATTTAAAATAATTTAATTATTTTAATCTTTTATATTTAAACTTTTTACTAGTAAAACATATGTGTTTATTAAAAAACGACATTAAGATTATAATGAGTATATTTTATTAGATTATCGATTGCTCCGTAGTTAAGTGATTGTGTCTATTGAATTATTATTTTTTTAGACTAAAAATATTATTATTATTATTATTATATATAAATATATATAATAATTTTTAAAAAAATTTAAATAGAAAGATAAAAATTTAAAAAAAAAATTATCGTTCACATTCTTCTTTAACTCCGTCCCTGTATCTAGTTAAATATATATTTTAGTTTATAATATAAATATTATATAAGTATTAGCTTTAATCGTAGAGAGTTAAAATATTTATACTTTGGTCAACTTTGAGATTTATTCTAATATTAATAATTGTACTATTTTTTTAAATAAGAAAATTATGCCTAACATTTAACAAGGTCCGTAAATAAAATTAATAAGTGTGACTTTAACTTACTAAGGTTAAATTTAAATATTTTAAAATATTATAGAAATGGGTCCTACTAATACCACGACCTAATGGTTTCTTGTGAGATGTAAACTGATGGCTAATTGGATTATGCATGTCAGTCGAATATTATCGTATATTGTTGATAGAATTTTGGGTTGAGTTCGTAGATTAGAATTATTTTTAAAATTAAGTATAATTTAAATTATATTTTAATATAAAAATAAATTATAAAAATTTTAAAATTTCAGAACGAGTTTAAAATATATAATATAAAAATTAATTTATAAAAATTTTATAGATCAAAATCAAATATTTGGGTGAAGCTCACGATTTAGAAAGGTAATGCGTGGATAATGTGGATGATGTTGAATGGTTTAACGAGATCTGTTAAAGTCTTGTTCCCCACCCAAACCCTTAAATTTTCATATTTACGTATCAAGATCAAAATTTAAATTTAAATTATTTTATATACGAAGATCTAAATTTATTAAAAATTACTAATATTTTTAAATTTTAATAATAACATTATATAAGATATGAATTTGAAATGGTCACATTAGAGAATATGAACTAAATATTTAACTAATAACATAGTTTGATTTAACATGTTATTCAGTTATTGTTTGGATCACATAGGAGGTAAAAGTGAGCAAATTCTAATATAAGGACTAATTCCACAATATTTACATAATACAGGGATTGATAAAAGAATTTAAATTTGAAATTGCAAAATAGAAATGATTTTGTTGCAAGATCGAGTTCTGATTAAGCTTGTTCTTACAGGCCAATCAAATCAAAGATTCCATGTTTTTTCCAGCCTGGTCGTGCTACAAGTTAGAGACATGACCCCAACTACGTTTTTGCACTTGCTTTTTATATATATATATAAAAGTAGAGGGTCAAAAACCAAGTGATGAAAACATGCATGTGACGTGCAACGCTTGATTAATAAGACAGGTAGAGGCAATTCCATATGCACATTTTGATAAGTACAAGGGGAAATTGTCAGCCTTGAAAAAAAAAACAATTTGTTGAACCTGTAGAATAATTCCATAATAAAAGATGATATAGTGACGGATGTATCTATAAAGTAGGTGAGTTAAGATTTATCCTAATTTATTTTAAAATTTATATATTTATTTTTAAATTTTAGAAATTTATTGTTAGATTTTAAATTTTTTAATATTTATGAATTGTGTCTACCCTAAAATTTTAAAATTTTATTTGTGTCCGCCTTCAAATATTTTTTGGATTTATACTGAGATGATACAATTCATAACACTATGTGTATACATTA
This sequence comes from Abelmoschus esculentus, assembly GCA_035048815.1. NCBI lineage: Eukaryota > Viridiplantae > Streptophyta > Magnoliopsida > Malvales > Malvaceae > Abelmoschus > Abelmoschus esculentus. The sequence continues at coordinate 8,104,993 of JAUCBN010000007.1, read as the reverse complement.
TGTGTTTTAATAATCTATTGTATTTTAATTCAATTTCTCTCTCCTTCTAAGGGCTTTGAAAATATGTAAACACGATAATATGACAATTGGTGTTTTTTTAAGAATATTATAAAGATAAATAAATTACTTTTTAAACATTTCAGGATTTGGGGTGTCTGGGTTTAAGCATGATTTTTGTGAGAAAAAAATTGTAGTGGATTTTGGGTGTGCATCCCCCAAAGAATTGATTAGGCCTTAGGGCACTCTAATTTGATCGGCTTTTGATTCGGCGAATATGAATATACAACCCCAAAAACCATTAGAAATAAAAAAAATAAAAAACGCCCACCGTGGGGCTCGAACCCACGACCACAAGGTTAAGAGCCTTGCGCTCTACCGACTGAGCTAGACGGGCCAATTGATTGCATGATCTATTTTAACGAATATATTCATTAACCATTGTTCCTTTTATCATGAAACGGACGGGAACCCTTGGCATCGACTGCTCGACATCAACAACGCTAATTAGCAATGAATGTCATAATCTTGGTTTTTTTTTTTGCATATCCTTAAATTATTCCATCACTTATAGTATTTTTATACACTAGCATAAAATATAAGCGTTTCGTTACATATATATATATATTTTTTTTATTTCAACAAAAGAATATTAATTGAAAATCACATAACAAACTATATATTTTTAAGGTTGTACAAAAAGGTTAAGGATCTGAACGACGCACTGTACGCTTGTCCTTAGAATCATTCATACGTTGCTTGTGCACAACTTTTGATGCGCAAATAATTCCTTCGGTTAAACAAACGAAGAAGAAGAAGAAAAAACAAGGGGAAATCTTTGTTTAAACAAAGATGGGAGACAGTGAAGATATACCAGAGTCAACTGTTCATAACGTATTGGAACAAGACACCCTCAAGTGGGTTTTCGTTGGTGGCAAAGGTGGTGTGGGTAAGACCACTTGTAGCTCCATTATTTCCATGCTCTTGGCTCGGGTCCGACCATCTGTCTTGATTATATCCACCGACCCTGCTCATAACCTCAGCGATGCTTTTCAGCAGAGATTCACTAAGATCCCCACTTTGGTCTATGGCTTCAAGAATCTATATGCCATGGTATTTTGTTTTGGTTTACGTTTCCGGGTTCTTTCTTTAGGGTTGCATGGTATTTGTAATCCAGACATGGATTCTGCATTGTAAGAACTTTTACAGTATGGCGTGTGGTGATTTTCGTGGATGTTTGTTTGTTTCTTCAATTTCTTTCTCCATAGGAAGTGGATCCTACAGTGGAAAATGATGAATTTGGAGCTGAAGGAATGGATGGTTTGTTTTCTGATTTGGCTAATGCAATCCCGGGAATCGATGAGGCGATGAGCTTTGGGGAGATGCTCAAGTAAGAAATATGTTGTATTATGTTTGATGCTTTGTCACATTCTACTGTTTTCCGGACACCTTTTGTTCAATTGTTGTCTTGAATGTTTTCCTTTATTGCAGATTGGTGCAGACAATGGATTATTCATGCATCGTGTTCGACACTGCCCCGACCGGACACACGCTTCGGCTGTTACAGTTTCCGGCTACCTTAGAGAAGGGGCTCGAGAAAATGATGTCACTGAAAAACAAATTTGGTGGTTTATTGAGTCAGGTATGACTCTTCAATATTTCTCTACCAACAATGTGCCTATGGAGGATACAATTTTGTATTGGCCCTGGTGTTATTTTTCATTAACTACTGATTCCTTGTCTCCCAAGTTTGTCTCTGGTCGAATCCTTTCATAGCTCTCGTGTCGGTTCATTGTGTTACCGATCCCTAGTCGATTTTCTTTATGTACTAGCTCATGAAGATGAAAACTCAATATTGCAGATGACTCGTATTTTTGGGGTTGAAGATGAATTTGGGGAGGATGCAATTGTGGGGAGGCTTGAAGGCATGAAAAATGTGATTGAACAAGTTAATAAGCAGTTCAAAGATCCAGTAAGGCATACCATTCTATTAGTCTTTTTCACTTAAAGTCTGCTACAACTTACGAATATCCGCTTTCGATCTATCTCGATCGAAGTTTCTTGTAATGCCCTGCCAATGCTATCTGTATAATTCAGTTTCCTTTGTGTAGGACTTGACAACCTTCGTCTGCGTTTGCATTCCGGAGTTTCTCTCCCTCTATGAAACAGAGAGATTGGTGCAGGAACTCACCAAGTTTGAGATAGATACACATAATATTATCATTAACCAAGTACTGTTCGATGATGAAGGTAATGCTCACTATGTCCATCGTTTCCCTTTGTCCTATCCCACCGGAATCGTTGCTCGAACGAAAAACTTACCATCGATCGGTCTGTTTTATCAATTTAGATGTCGAGTCCAAGCTGTTAAAAGCTCGAATGCGGATGCAACAAAAGTACCTTGATCAGTTTTTCATGTTGTATGATGATTTTCATATCACTAAGCTGCCACTGCTGCCAAACGAGGTTAGATCAAGCATACTCGATCGAAAATTTTTACTTTAGCTATGTAGAAATTCGATGTTCCTGCATCTCGGATACTAATTAACTATATTTGCTCTAAAAGGTTACTGGAGTTGAAGCTCTTAAAAAATTTTCTCGCCATTTCATTACACCATATGAACCGTCCCTCGCAAAGGGAACATCGGAAGAGCTGCAGCGAAGACTGTTGCGGTTAAAGGAACAGTTGACCGAGGCCGAAGCCGAACTCGGAAATCTCTGAAGGGGAAAACCAGAAATTTTTTTGTTTGCTGCATAACGTTGCATGGCAGCATCAGTTGTTTTAGATTTTTTTGCAATTTTTTTTTCAGCAATTAGCATGCATAATTCGCTGCCATTGTATTAAGTGTCTCTCCTTTTTAATAATTGTGTTTTCATAATAAAGTATTTCATTGCACTGTCATAAAATAGAACATCCTCAGAGATCAGAATGAGTTAAATGCTCGGCGAAACAAATTTTTTTAGGATAAATTACATAAATAGTCACCATAATATGGGATTAGTATTGAAATGACCATAATATTTTAAAAAGTATCAAATATATCGGTTAATTATTAAAATGATATCGAAATAGTCATCAACTTTTAAAAATTATCAGACCGATGATATGACAGTTAAAAATAAAATAAAATAATTACATATTTACTCTCTGTAATTCATATATTTTTAATTTAGTTTTAATTTTATTATAATAAAATAATATAATTATTTAATTTTATTATAATAAAATAATATAATTATAAATTTGATTACATAAGTAACCATCTGATTAAATAATTATATTTTAATTATTACCTCCAATATTGTTAAACAAGATCGAGAGTCGTTTAATGCACCTAATTAATCATACACCGATGATGTTGGCATGATCTCGAGATTCTTGATTTTATGATGGTCAATGACTTATTGGGGGTGCACAAAACCGATCTCCTGTCCTTGTTTCTGTCTTTTCTGGATAACTCCTTTTGTCGATCCTCTGTTTTTTTCATTACCTTACTCACCCGCCGCTAAAATTCGTGGTCTCCCACATCATATCGAACCCCGAAACCAGTGATCGAACATCCTCCAAGCACATCTCTTTGAGGATCAGAACCCAATTGTCGCTGCTAACAAAGCGGCAAACCTCGTAGCCACCGCCCTTTCCTTCTCCAACTCATCGTGGACTTTCTTCAATTTCCCTATGCAGAATCGAGCCTACGGTTGAATTGCGAAAAAGGGGTCCATTAATTGGGTATTTGCTAGTCTGGGTTTCTTCCAAATCTGGATAAGATTGAGCATGAATTGGATTGCGAGTGGCTCAACGAGCTAGGGTTTCTAAACCTTTGATTCTTCTTCTAATTACTTAATAAAAGTGTATGCGAATCAATGGAGGCTTATAAGACATGGGTTAGGAGGAACAAAGACTACGTACACTCTTTGGAGTCTCTTGCTAATGTAAGCCTTTTTTTTTCTTCATATCTTACGTTTCTATGTTTACATAAAGCCACCTTTTGTTTTCCTTGTTTAGGAAGTTTAAATTTGATAGCTTTTATATAGTTCTTGGTAAAGAACTTATAATTATGTTTTTCTTAGTGTTAAAGTGAATTGAATCTATTATTTCTTCTTATGCTTCAATGTTTTTATCCAAAGTTTATTTCTTGTTTGATTAATTTAGAGTAGGTGCTTTCTGGGTGTCACTTATAGCTGATGTAAAATGAAAAGAAAAGGAAAAAAAATTTCCCCTTTTACATGTGTTTTTTAAGGTATTGGATGTATAAACACAATCCTGCTAAAAACTAATCATGAAAGGTTATTATATCAGTAAGAGTGATGATTATCTGTGGCTTTTGGAGCTTTCAATTAGCTGTTCCGTGAAGAATTAATATTCTTTTACAGTTGTGGATAATATATTCCGACTCCAAAGTCAAGTTTAGCTATTTGGATTATATTATCCCTTTTGGTTTTGAATGTGCTTTGAAATGCCGGCAACAATTTCTGATCGACTACTTTTGATTGTGTTCTGTTGTTGAAAATTGTTGTGCAGGGATTGACATGGCTTCTTCCCGAACGGTTCTCCGCTTCAGAGATAGGACCAGAAGCAGGTTTGGTGAAACTTTGGTAACATTGGCTATTTCTTGATAGCTTAGAAACTGATAAAAGTTTTCCCTCCCTCAACCCCGACTTGATTTAAAAGTAATTATCTTATTGGTTACTGTTTAGAATGAAATGAAACGTGTTAAATGTGATGTTTAATTATTTCTTTTTAGGCTCGAGTTAAATGTAGCATCTCCCCATTTCCTTCCTTTGGTCCCTTGGCTTGTACAAATCAGTGTGAAGAAGATCAAAATGTTTCTTACCTTAAGTCGTGTTATCTTTTTTTCAGACTTCTGACATTTTTCAGCCTCTTGAACTATTTGGTAAATTTATGCAGTAACTGCAATTTTGGGCATAGTCACCGCCATCAACGAGCATATAATCGATACTGCTCCTTCCGAGAGGCATCCTGGCTCTGCTGACCCTTCATCATTCCCTTATGGGTTGTGCATATCTGCACTAAAGGACTTGGAAACTTTGGTTGAAGTTGTTGCAGAGCAGTACTATGGTGATAAGAAATGGAATTTCATTGCTGTTACAGAAGCTATCAAGTAAGAAACCACCTTCGGTTATATGATGTATGACACTTTAATCTTCACATAGTTTTTTCTTCCTAAAATGTTGGCAGTATGACTTTGCCTAATAATTTTGCACTTGACGTAGGGTGATAGTTAGATTAGCTTTATTCCGGAATAGTGGATATAAGATGCTTCTTCATGGAGGAGAGACCCCAAATGTTGAACAAAGTTCGGACGATACAAGTTCCCAACATAGAATTGGAGGTTTCCTTGGGCCTGGAGGTCATCATCATAGACCTGGTTTGCTACAAAACAACCATGGACAAAACCTGTCGACTATTGAAGGGAGGGCATTATCTGCTTTGAGCAGATTTGGAGAGAGTGCTAGGACGATCTCTGACCCTGCATGGTTTCGGAGAATTCAACAGCAGCATGCGATTATGGAGCCTCCAAGTGATTAATTTTCCTTAATATTTCAGGATTAGTTGCTAGTTATGGTGAAGTAATGATTGGGGAAGCCTGCTAATTTTTTACATTTTTTCTTTCCTTTTACAGCTTCAACTATTAAAAGGCCGACTCTTTCCATGATTTTGTCGGAGAAGGGTGTTAATGGAGCTTTATTCGTTCTGGGGGAGATCCTCTCTATTACAAGACCACTGATATATGTTTTGTTCATTAGAAAATATGGAGTTAGGTCGTGGATTCCTTGGTTTCTTTCTCTGTCTGTGGACTTCATTGGATTTGGCTTTCTATCACATGTTACAAAATCCGGGATCGTTGAAAGAGAGCAAAAGTTCGATCTCTCTGACTCTGAAAAGGATGAGGTTAAGAGTCTTTAGATGTTTACAGATCACTCATCAGCCTTGCTTAATAATTAATATTCTTACACCCTAAAACTATAGCCATGCTGATACGAAGTGTATAATCCAGGTCAAACGACGGAAATTGTTGTGGGCACTTTACCTCATGAGAGAACCATTCTTTGGAAAGTATACCAGGTAATTGATAAAATCATCGCAAAGTTACTTTGCAATATATTATACCATTCGTTTGCTGATATCTTTCCTATTGGCTAAGTAACTTAACAAGTTGGTGCATATTTGTTCTTCAGGCAAAAGCTTGAAAGCTCTGAAAGGCTATTGGAATCGGTTCCTTTGATCGGGATTCTAACAGGTGCATCGGACAGATCCTTAAGCTGTTGAATATATTGTCATAATTCCTTGCAAGATAATTGATCAAACTAATTTATGAAGGAAACTAATATGTTATGTTCTTAACTTTTTGCAGGTAAAATTGTTGAGCTTATAATCGGAGCACAGACGAGGTATACGTACATGTCGGGATCGTAAGAGAAATCAGGCTCCATGTTTTTGTTGCTGTTGTATTCTTTTAACCACACTAAAAGCATACATGTATCAGTAACTGGGAAATCAAATTTCCATTACTTTCCATCTGAATCAAATTTCAGTGCTGCATTTGCTTGAGGAATTTAGCGTTGATTTGAATATCAGGTACTGTAGTGTTTCTTTCAGCCATGGGAGCAGATAGATTTCTTCTGCTTGTTTGAAGAGTTTTGGTTTGAAAATGCCTGTTTAAAGCTTGTATGCAGAACACAATAGAAATCAAAGGACATGGCTCCAAAATTTGATTTATTTTTGACGTCCTTGCAATTTCATCTTAAAGAAACATACCATGAGAAGCAAATCGGGGTGGTTGTAACTAGGCAAAGGCTGGACTGGGAAAACTCTATTTCCTTGACAGATAAAAAAGGAGCAAAAATATGGAGATGCGGGGTATCGATCCCCGTACCTCTCGCATGCTAAGCAAGCGCTCTACCATCTGAGCTACATCCCCTACATTGTTTCTTGGTACAACAAAACTGATTTTTTATTATCTGAATCACTAGGGTAATCGTTTCTTCTTTTACAATACTCAATATCTCTTCTCCATCATTGCCGCTTCGGCTTCTGTTTCCTAATCAAACAATTTGGTCATAAAAACATTACAGATCATTTAGAGTAAGATGGTCCTAAAACATTACAATCAACAAAATATGATATATTAGAAGGACTACAATCATTGTAGTGCCCGAAATATAACAGTTGCAACATATATATGTATATAGACAGCATTACAAATCCCAGATGAAATTACAATTAATATAATTTTTATAAATAGTTATGTTTTGATCGGAGCGCTCAGAAGATCCATCCGTGGATGAAGTTGGCCTCACAAGTTATGTCTCTGGGGGCTGAAGATCCTTCTGCCTCAGCATAGTGATGGTACCTGTTGCAACGGAAACAACTTTTAGAAACAAAGAATGATAGGAAAATAGCATTCCTTGCCGTACGTTATTACCCTACAGATGCATGTGCACTATATATATAACAAGTTTTACCCTATTTGCAGAACAGGTTGAAGATCACATTCCATGGGGTGTGACTGAGAAGGATGCGGAGGGAAGTTTTCAGTTATTGCACCACAACTCCATAAACCCTCCTCCATTGCTGTCTGGTTTTGTCCTTCTTCCTCCAGCTGAAACCCAAAATAACGATAAAGTATTAGGTTATGCTGATTAAAGGCTGTTCATGGTTAACCAACGGTTAACCTGTAGTCTGTAGGTTATGTTTTTAGTGCAATTAGATGATAATAATGTGTTCATTTCATTATGTTAACCATGAACACTCCTATTAATGCTGACTTAACAGTGTGAAATTGCAGAGATAACTTGGTAATCAAGGTTAACCTTCTTTTTCAACTGTCTGTTAATGTCTCCAAGCTGACGCTCCTGCCAAGAAGGTGAAACCTGAGATAAGTAAAGACCAAGGGATCGTCATGGGAATATTAATCTTACCTTTTTGCGTAGCTCTTCCAATTGTTCCATCATAATTTGTGTCTGCAGTTAAGAAGGGTGAAGAAAAAGAGTTTTGTAAGAACACTTCTGATCTGGTGAAGACCATTAAGAAATCTGCCATAAAATTCACGTATGAAGAAATAGTAAAATGCATGGTTGACTAAATTTTAAGTTAAAGATGACATGTCAACACCTTTCGTTGTCTAGCCATTGCAAGAGCTCCTTCAAGTTGCTTCTCAAGCTTTTGCAGTTCTTTCATATTCAATGGCCCAAGATCTTCTCCAAGCAAATGACTGATACACATTGAACACATAACGAATTAACGTAAGTAAGATAATAAATACTATTCACTTGGATCATAATTAACAAATCATATTTTTTTTTTAGTTTTTTGGTATAATCCTTTTGTATCCGACTTATTACTCGACTAATTTGGATAAAATACTGCAGACCCGTTATGAGAGGAGACATTCCATCCTAGTTTGCTATATTCACAATGTCATGATTCGAACCCTTAACCTCACCTAAGAGACCTAGTGTATCTTTCCATTGGATATTTTTTTTCACACATTGGATCAATTGATGGCTGATTGTATGTCATTTTTATAAAACAATAAATATTAATCCGATCAAAATTTAGTCTTATTTTATTCTTTCTGCTAAAACAGTACTGATTTGAAGTCAGAAATGAAAAATCAAACCTTTGAGTGCGTTGCAGTGCCTCATATTTTGCCTTCAACTTGATTACTTCTTGGTACCAACCCTGTATTCATAAGCAAAGACAAGTTAAGAAGGAAAGGAAAGTTCACTGATAATGTTCCCCAAAAGGATAAGCATGTAGGGACGGGTAAAATGTAAAAGTTCGATACAACTCCATATATAGTTAATTACCCTTGATTTTTTACTATTAGTAATAAACATAAAGCTCCCACATGTTAAGCAGCTCAAGACCAGTGTTTTACTAGGAGTAAATAAAGACCATTTAATTGCAACCTGGGTTTCATGTTCAAGCCTATTGTCTTGAGGAACAAAGCAGCAACGTTGATATCGTTCAAGGGTCTTGCTCATACTGCCAAAGAACAAAGTAAAAGGTGAAAACAACCTATTAAAACATAATAGTTTGTGATGGTTTTTGCATTTCTAAGCATAATCATGATGACGTTGCATGCAAGGGATTCAAGAAAGTAAAAAGCAAATTCATGGAAGCTGCCCTCAAATGTTTTTGAGGAACAAGGATTTCAATTAACTTTATCCAACTGACTCAAAGCAAGGTTCAAACTTTTCTTCAAACAGCTTATGGGAGGTAAGTATTATTGCAAAAACTGAAGCAAAATATTAACTTTAGTTCAAAATATAGCCAAGCTGTGTTAAATTCAGCTAAAAGCTCTTCACTTAAACTTGCACCTTCTTAACTTGGTGAGGCTCTGGAAAAGGAGAGGAGAAAGTGTAACAAAATCTAAAGAAACCAAGAAGCAAAGCCTGAAAGTTTTGAATTTTCAAGGGTGAGGTGTGTGTTTAATTTCACCTCATAATCCAAGCATTACATGTGAAAAGAGAATAGAAACCCTACATCTTTTACTGAACGGAGGTCTCATAAGACAAGAACCTTGGGTTTCTGGTTTTCTTCAACCTTTCATCTATTTCGTACTAGTATAGGAATACTGATAAGTTAAAACATTAAGAAGAACAAACCCAGTTTAGAGAGGAAGATAAGGTCTTTTTTTTTCTTTGCAAATGAGATGAAACGTGTCAATCTATCGCTGGAAAAGAAACTTGTAAACTCAGGTTTCCTATACATGAATGAAGCCAAGAAAAAACATGAGAACCCAGCAGAACCATGAAAAAAGATTTCAGAGACAGAAAGTGAGATAGATAGATAGATACATGTCAGGTGTTATTAAAGATAAATAAAAACAAGAGAAACAGATGTAAACGACTATAAATTTGAAATAAAAAGCAACAAATTTAACTAGAACGAAACATGTAGAAATTTTTGAGTATATATATGGTTGACATAATTGTATTTGTATATACCCAGAGCTGCTGAACTCAAAGAGTTTGCCACGATTTGAGAAGATGATAAGGGCGATCTCAGCATCACAAAGAACAGAAAGTTCATAAGCTTTCTTGAGCAACCCATTTCTCCTCTTAGAGAAGGTAACTTGTCTGTTAATCTTGTTTTCTATCTTCTTCAGCTCCACTCTTCCTCTCCCCATCTTTCTTTTCTTCTTTCTGGGTTTTCAATTTCTTAGCTTAGAACAACGGACTGGTGTTCTGGTGTTATACACAAGTAAGAAGAACAAGAAGAAGAAGTGAGAGTTTAAAAAGGCTAATTCTCTGTGAAAGTGCAGCTGGGAAGGCTCACTGGAGTTTTTACAATAAAATGGAAACCCCTATCGTGTTTCTTCCTTGCTCTTCATTCTCTGGCCAGTTTTAATTTGTAGCATTTTTATTGGGCTTTCTCGGTTAGTCGGTTTCTCTTTCCTTCGTGTTATTTCGTATAGTTCGGGAGAATTAAACTGAATCTTAAGGGCACACGTATTCTTTTAATATACTGATATAATATGTACTATATGTTTATATTTTAAAATTTTAATTTTTAGACATATTTTATATATATATAAGTTTAGATTTTTTAAGATAAATTTTATTTTTTTATTATATTAAAAATTAGGTTTAAGATTAAAGTTTAGATTAAGGTGGAAAATTGAATATAGAATATATTTTTATGGTTTAAGGTTTAGAGTATAAGAGATAAAATTTAAAGTTAGAACTTAAAATTTAATTGTTAAGACAAAAAAAAAAAAAGGATATGATATTTTTGTTTATCATTAGGTTCAAAGTTGCATACCTTTCTAAGGATACATATTTTCAGGGTGTAATTTAAATATTTTGAAATTTAGTTAATCAAAATAGATTTGAGAATAATGTTTAGTGAGGATTAACGTAATTTATTTATTTTTTAATATTATTTATAATTTTTTGATTTACATGAAAAATTAATTACTAAATTATATATCTTATTTATTTTTCACCCTTATTTTTTTTGATAAAATGAGTATCTAAAGTCTAAACTATCATCTTCGTCATTTTAAGTCCAGTAATTATCTAAGTCAAAAAAGAATTTGGCCAATATGATGTTGACACATCATAATTTTTGACTAATAAATAATTTAGAGACTAAATGAAAAAATGACATAATTTAAACATTTATTTTAATAAAAATAACTTAGAGAGTTAAAATGATAAAAGAATACTTTAAAGACTTATTTTAATCAAAAATTAATTTAAGGTCTGGTTTTTTATTTAAACCAATTTTTTAAGGAAAAAGTCATCTCTTTATATATAGAACTCCTAAGATGGTAAAAGTCCGTAGGCTTTTCCTCCCTTGGAAAAATATAGGTAGAGGTAGAAATGAAGACTCAAGCTATAAATAACAATGGCATGATATCCTGTATAGCCTCCTCGTCATCCTGTCCTTTTTCTTCTTCTCCATCCCTAAACTTAGCTGTTCCAACCTCTACTCTGTATGAGTTGCAAAATACAAGTGTAGAAGATGGAGACAAACCCACATGCTGTCTGTTGTCTACTCTACCTATGTACTTGAATCACACATATTATATATTTTTACCATCAAGTAATTTTGATCGTAAAACACACCTCATAACAAAATTTAATTAAGATACAAGATAAATTAAACATATTTATTTCATGGTAATTTATATATACGAATGTCGGATTTTGTCACGCTCGCATTATCTCAAAAGTAGATTCGAAATAAAAAAATTGCCAACATTTGTGGTCCAACGTATATATTTTCAGTGTGAGACAAATTTGAATCCCAAATCACAGTGCACAAAATAGAGACTGTCCAATCTCTGTTTACCCAAACTACTATTACTTCCCCCCTTTGTTCTAGTATTCATTGAACAGAACCAGGCTGTTGCACTTGCACTATTCAACTCTATTTCAGGTATAGATGTATCCTAATAATTTGATGTACAAGATTATTTAATTTCATTTTTTGTCGAAGACCTTTTAGAGGTCGGACCAATCTTGGACCGTTGCGAGTTCCTCGTGAACTCGATTGATTCTTGTATTTTTTTTACTAGAAGAGAAGGGAACAATGTAACACATGCATAACCAGGGTAATAAATTTGCTATTGGAATATAATGAAGTTTGAGTGTTATTTTAAAAAATAACCCCCAAAACGGTGCTGTTTTGGGATTAACCCATGGAATTAATAACGTTCCTAAGTATTTTTGCATGATTTTCTACTGTCCAGGTCCTTTAAATACAGTCCTGTCTAGGACCCAGCTTTCCCATGTCAAATGATCCATCAATTCTGCATGCATGATGCATGTGCTGATTTATAGTTATAGTGGGGATCCCCATAGGCATTCCTTAAGCCCTTGACAGGTGCACTGGTCAAGTCTCTTTCCAATTCTTACCCATGATGAGGAAATTCCAAATTCATATATTATTTAAAAATTTTAAGAAATTATATATTTTTATTAAAAAAATTCTCATTAATTTTATAAACTTACCCTTTTATAATTGTATATGTTTGATGCCCCTTTAAATGATATGATCCAGTATATTTATAATTTATGAGTTTAAATCTTAATATTTATCATTAATAATTTTACGTTATATTTATAATAATTTAAACTTAACATTAAAAATATCATCGATATTTATCGTTGCTTTGCATACCTTAGAAATTGATGTGAATGATTGACCAAAACAATTGGTGTGAATGGAGAGATCAGATGAGACAGTGTGGCCAACGTGACGGGGGACCGTACGTACTAATTTGTCTCAAGACAATGTACTCATTTAAACACATCATATTTTTTTAAATTATATTCCAACGAAAATTATTTTTAATGATTAATATTTGGACATTAGTTTTTTTTAATTTATATATATATTTTTTATGGTATCGGAAAAGAAAAAATTGATTTTATGAAAATCGACTTACCCTTTATCATTATGTTATATTATTTATGGGATTAATAAAAAATAAAATCAATTTTTTAAAAAACGGCTTTCTAACCGATCGACAAAAACTTAATTTCTAGAGTAGATTTGTTGGATAATTTTAAGTTTAATTATAAAATAAATATTTAAATTGAATTTAATAAATGTTTTAGTGAGTAAAATATTTATTTTAAAAGATACGAGTTCAAATCATATTATTTTAAAAGTGTATGTATATTTTTAAATGATTAATAAAATGTAAAGATAAATATTATCTTACAAATTACCTTTAAACTATTAAAAAAATATTTATATTATACATCTTTTATAATATTATTTAAAGTCTTTTAAATAAAGTAAGAGTATAATGTTCATATTCTTAATCATTTTAAGGCATTCGTTAAAAAATCATGTCAGTGCATAACACATACCTATTTTTAAAATTTTTCATTTATTTTTTGTTTAAAGAAAAGTTATAACTTTTTTTTGAAAAAATAACGTTCTCTAATCGCAAGACCTAGTTCGTTATTTATTCGTCTGTTGTTTATTGTTCGTTATTAAATTAAAGATTTTATGATTATATTTGTGGATCGTTTGATCGTTCGTTCATCTATTTTTGATGATATAAGATTAAGGTTATTAGTTATAGGGGTCGTCAAAGGAAGGGTGAGTGTTACTTATTGAATTAGCAGTCGGAAGAGACGAATTAAAAAAATTAGAATTAATTTTTTTTTTAAAAATTCAAGATTTTTTTTTATAAAATTAAATATTTTATTATTTTTAAATAAAAATAAAAATACAAAAATATACCAATTGTCATATTTTAAATGATTAACAATTTTTAACGTTTGTTATAATTTTTTTTTTAAATAATTATAAAATGAAACGTTAGATATTATATTATATAAAAAAATAAACTTTTATTTTAAAAAATATGGTTTAAACACGTAGATTATAATTAATACATTATTTTTAATATTTATGACTGTCGGAGGAAAAAAACTTCCATACGTACTAATTTGACACTGTACGTAAATTCAAAATGCCCCTTTCTAGTAGAATGAAACTGAATGCCAATTGCCAAGAGCAATCATAAAAGGGGAAATTTTGAAAATTATATAGAATCGATGTTTAATGTCTCATGTGGATTATAAATCCGTAAACATTTCCTTTACAATGTTAGATGGAAATTCTCGTACTTTATGTCTCATTGTCACAGAATCTTAAAGTACCTAAATAATTCATAAAAAAATTAAAATAGACAAATAAAACTCTGGGTTTCATAAATCAAGAATGATTAGCATTATAAACCTTACTTCTATAGAAATTTGTTTTTTTACGTCGGTTTTATGTTTAGTATTAAAAATTAAATTTTAAGTCCTAATTTTAATTTTTAAATTTAAAATTTAAAGTCGTAAAAATACATGCTATACTTAATATTTTAAACTCTAATTCTAAATCGTAACTTTAAATCCATATCATAAATCTTGAGCTAAATTTTTTAGTGATGAGACGTAAGTATGGGTACCCAAAAAATACAACGATTTCTAGTCGAGACCGAACCTGTTCAAGCTGTTCGGAACAAAACAGGTATGGCCATGTACATAACTTTCTTCTTCATCCCCATGCAACCCTAATAATGATAAATCTATTTACCACAGAGAGGAACAAATAGGAAAACCCAGTCGGGAACAGATAAAAGGTCGGCAAAAGTGACATTAATGAACAGTAAAGACAAGGATAAATTTCCCCTGTTAGTGTGTCCAGCTACCCTCCAAAGAGACAGCGACAAACCATAATGTTAGCCTTGGGGCTGCAACGTGGGAAAACGACGGTGGTTAAGAGAGGTTGCCGTTTTAGGAAAGCTTTGATTGATGGGTCCGGTTATTTAACCCTGAGTCTCCATTTCTGGACATGGTCTGGACCAGGACTTCACTTCACCAGCACCACCAGCAGCAGCACTACGTTTCATCCTTTTGCGATGAAGCCTGTACTGGGTCCTATGGGGACTTGTTTGGAATTATCCTTTTCCTTTGCACAGCTTTAATTGATTGTAGAGGGGAAATCATTTCATTGCCGTCAGGGATCAAATGTTTAGTGAGATTACATCTCTGAATAACAAAAAGAATTATTACGAGTAAAAATCTTTTGTTTTTACATTTTGTCTTTATTTTTTAAAAAATAAAAAAATTTAATTTTTAAATTTTTAATCATAACTTTATTTTTTATCTTAAATTTTAAACCCTAAAAATACACCATATTTCTAATTCTCTAAATCCTAACCAAAATCTCTAACCTTAAACCTTAAACTTTAAACCCCTTAATTTAGAACGGGTGTGTAAAAGAAAGTATAAAAAAAGACAAACAATTTACACCCAATCATTATAAACACATAAAGAAACAAGAATTTACAATAGGAATGAAATTATAAATTTTAAAATTTTAAATTAAAAAAATTTAAAGGAGCAAAAATAAATTGAAAAAATTATTTTTTAAATCATATATAAATTTTTAATTTTTAAATGGACGACCGTCTCATAGATGGTTGTGTATGGGATTTTAGGATACAATAGGGATAGAGTCACGATTGAGGATTAAAGGGACAAAATATAAATGTTTAAAAATAAATTAAAATTTTAAAAATTTATGTAAGATGACTAAAAAATTCTTGGGCGAAAAACAATTATTCTTTTTCATCCCTTAATAACTTCGTCCCTAAGCATAGTTAACTCCGATAAAAAGAATTTTAAACTCAGACTACTCAATACAGAAGAACTCAATTTTTTCATAAACAATATATGAGCTAACCCTAAATTTTTTAAGATATTAATCAACATACAACACTAATTATCGTCGTGCTATAAAATTATTTACCAAACTTCATACAGACCCTAGTATATAAAAAAAAATTAATTTCATCACCGGACATTCCCTCCGACCCTTTGATCCATCTTTACTGATAGGAAATTTAAGTTTAAAATATCATACATCATTTGGTGGCATGAGTGCCTGCACGTAGAGAGAGTCATTACTATCCAAATGTTTTGGATTTGAACAAGCTTCCCAAGTCAAGTGGGGAAGGTGCGTGTAAAGACAATTTTGCAGCTGCATGTGCTCAGCCTAGGTTCTATCTTTTTCATGGAGGTGATTTTGTTTTTGAAGTGTATTTTTTAAAATATTTTTATCGATAAATAATGTTGAGTTCTGTTACTGCATAATTAACGAATATGTAAGTTGATTGGGATGGGATCTTACCCTACAACATGGTTCTTTTACATTTAATTTATATATAATTTTAAAATAAAATAAATAAAAATTTATTTCTTATTTTTAAATATTTATGTTTTGTCCTCTAACTATTAATCTCAGCTATATCTTTAATCGTATGTGATATTAAAAATTGATTATTTTTATCTATAAATTATGCAAGTTTATTATTAACAGAACATGGATTAAATATTATTATTCATCAGATAACTGAATCCATAAAAAAATAAAATTGTTTTTAAAAAATTATGTACCGGATATCCAAATCCATATAATTTAGTTTAATTGAAATAAAATAAAATCAATAATTTTATCTTTATTTTTTATTCATATTAAATTTATCTTTGAAATCAATTAATTATGATAAGTTTATCAATTTAATTGTATGAATTTTTCCCGTGAAATAAATTTACATCATCAAAATTAAGTGACTTGAAAAGAAAATTTATGCAATTAAATGACAAATTAATACAATCAAAAAGTAGGAACAAAGTTTGCTTCAAAGGCAAACATGCCGTTAAGTCTAATAATTTTAACATCCTGAATGGACGAGAAAGGCAAAGTACTGTTGGACCATATCAGACCCAAAACTTCTCTTAGAACCCAAATCCAAATAATATCTTTATGGTGTGATTCTAAAAGTCTAAAACTAATAGGCCAGTGGGTGAATATTTAGAATCGGGTTTAGAGTTTAAAATATATAACCTGGTATATATTTAATATATTTTATATTTTTTGAATAAGATAGATTTTGTTTTTTTATTAAAATAACGAGGATGAATCACGGTTGGATTGTATTTTTTTATTATGACGGGTCAAATAATATATATTAAAAATCGGAGTGAGACAAATTTGAGTATTTCAATTTATTACTCGAGAGAGATTAAAACGACTAAAAAATTATCTGTCTCGTTGTTATTCCTAATTTAAATAGTGGTTCGATTTTTATATACCAATAATCATATAAAACATCAAACGGAATTGAGTTTAAACCGAAATAACTGAACTATTTCCCCCAGTTTTGTAAGTTTTCCGGGTTTTTTCTTTTGTATTTTTAAAGATTTATTTATTTATAATATAAAAATTACCATTGTGAAATTAATGATTTATAATTAATTAAATTAATTGTTTGGGTAATAGATTAGGATTTACCTATCACTTAAAAGAGAGGATAGATTCATCAATTATTGTTTTTTTTTTTTATCTTAAAATGAAATTATCCTTTAAAAATCAAATTATAATAATTATTAAATTATCTTTTATCCTTTAAAAATCAAATAATAATAAATATTTTTATTAATTAACTGCAAATCCAAATCGATGATTCCATTATCCCTTTCTGGTAGTGAAGATATGTACGAAAACGGAAAAGAACAAAAAGATAATGGGAGATTAACCTTACAGCAGAAGAAACGGAAACCCGAACCCAGACCAAAGCAGATCCCACTTCTCCTCGGTTCATCTCAAACTTCTCTTTGATTAGGCCAACGCATTCCCATTTAAAAAGAAAAGCATTCTCTTCCTCTCTACACTCTTCCCGCATTTCCCTTTCTCTATGAATTACTCATAACAATACTCTTTCTCCTTTCTAGAATTTCTTTTCACTGTTAGAAAGCGGTTTTTCATCGACGCTTTGGCTGTTGCTCGCTTTCCTATGGATTTCTATTGTTACTAGTTTCGCTGCGGATCTGCTGTTTTCAGTTTCACGCGATCTCATTACTGTTAGCTCGTAATTATCCTGTTTTTTTCGCCTTTTGATTCTGTAGTTTCGTTTCTCTTTTTTTTTTCTTAAGTGATTTTTGCTGGTGATGTTTGTTGTTATTAGGCTTTGATAGCCAATGGCGTTGAAGCGGGGATTATCCAGTGTTGCCGTTCAAAGGAAGATGAGTTCTGGATCTCGATTGCGTATCGTCATCATTCTTCTCTTCTCGGTTCTGACGCTACTTGTTTTCTTTGTCAATCAAGGGCTTTACATCTCTGGTTCGTTTTTTCTCTTTATTTCCCCCACATGATCTAGCTTTGTATTTGATGTTTTATTTTTCCAATTAATTTTGAGAACGATGATTTGTTAATTCATTGTTTTGATTAGTTTATAAACGCGTCCTTCTCGCTCTGAGAAAAAAAAATTGAAAAGTGCCTTGTCTTTTATTGATTCTGAGTTTTGATTAGTGAATTTCGTTGTTGACAATGATTTAATTAGATATTTGTGAAGTCAAATGGTCTAACTTAAGTTGCACAGCGTTTTTCGAGAATAGTGATGCTCCGAATTAGTGTCAAGTTTTAAACTCAAAACTTGTCTCTACAGCTCACCTAATTTTTAGCATTATAATAGAACTTTTAAATTATGATTTTGTTGAATTGCTTTGCGAGTATAAAGTTGAGATTTGAATTCAATTTTGTTCTTGTCCATTTTTTTTGTTTTTTTGCCTTTTCAATGGTTCAAACATTTTGGTGTTGTTGACTGCATCTGATCTTTTCTGCCAATTAATTGTTTCTTGTGCAGACCAAGATAGATTTCAAAGTGATTTTAGCAAACAGGTATTTTCTTTTAAAACCTTGTACATTTTCATTGTTTGAACTTAGATGATTGACTGTGGAGCTTCTTTATATTCTGTCTGCATTATTTTAAAATGGTTTACTTTTGCAGAATGTTGATTGGAGGGGAAGGTTGGCATCGGAATCTATCAAAAACCTTTCCACTAAAGAGGTGAATTCATTTTGGATTATAATGCATTTGAATTAATCATGTGATAGATTTTTTTCGTCAGTTATATCTATCATCTTATGCCACGCTTAAATCATTCTAGGTTATTGATGTTGTAACTACAAGCACAACTGATTTGGGGCCGCTAAGTCTTGATTCTTTCAGAAATGGCAATTTGTCTGCATCATGGAAAGTTGTTGGGGTGGAGGCTTCAATTGCAGATAAAGCTACTTCTCAGGTTAGGGAGGAGGCTTCAATTTGTCTTGATTCTTTCAGAAAAGGCAATTTGTCTGCATCTATTTCTTATTTGTGTATTTTCTACTGCCTTTAGCTGGACCTTTCCTCACCCATAATTTTTGTTGCTGATTGATCGATCTTTATTTGCTTGTCACATGTTCAAAGTCGAACCAAAAGTCTACATACTTGAAACAAATAATGTCTCAAGTTAAAGATGGAAAGCTTCTTGATGGTAAGGAATGTTAAATATGTGACTAATGCTCTTGGTAGAATTCCTTTCATTCTAAGCTGCCTGTTCTATGCAGATGATCATTCGCACAATAAGCCTACTAAAACACTTCGAAGGGTAATTATCATCTTTTGTTGCACTGAATGGATTAGTATGATGATAAATTATATAATTAGAGTCGTTTTGCTGACACTGCAGCAACTTAGAGATGATAAACATGAGAAGCTTGTGGATGGTTTAGTGCAACAAGATGATGACGTTACTGTGAAACTTGAAAATGCAGCCATTGAAAGATCCAAAGCTGTGGATTCCGCAGTTCTTGGCAAATACAATATATGGAAGAGAGAAGTTGATAATGAGAAACCTGATTCCACTGTGCGCTTGATGAGTGATCAAATTATAATGGCAAAGGTGTTTTTAAGTATTGCAAGCTTGAAAAGCAATCATGAATTGCGAAAAGAATTGCAGGTTAGGCTCAAAGAGTGTCAGCGTGCCTTAGGAGAGTCAACAACTGATGCTGATCTACCTCGCAGGTAAGAGGACATTGGATATTTAATCTCATTGGCTATGTGCTGTAGTCCATATTACCCCTGCTATTTGCTTTTGCTGGTCCCGTCAGTTTATTGTTTTGTGTTATTTGAATTTTTTCAGTGCATCTCAGAAAAGTCGAGCAATGGGAAAAGTTCTAGCCAAAGCAAGAGCGCAATTGTATGATTGCAAGTTGGTCACCAGAAAGCTCAGAGCAATGCTCCAGACATCAGATGAACAAGTTAGGCGATTAAAGAAACAGAGCATGTTCCTGAGTCAGTTAGCTGCCAAAACAATTCCCAGTGCAATCCATTGCTTGTCAATGCGTTTGACCATAGAGTATTATCTCCTTCCCCCAGCGAAGAGAAAGTTCCCTAGAAGTGAGAATTTGGAAAATCCAAATCTCTACCATTATGCCCTCTTCTCTGATAATGTCTTGGCTGCATCAGTTGTTGTCAATTCAACTATCATGAATGCCAAGGTGACAAAAGCTACCCTATCTTGCATAAAATGTCTGCTCATTCCACTTCACTTCTACAATAGAAAGTACTAGATTTCTAAGAATTGTGTCTCAGTTGCAGTATTTTTTAAAATTTTCTTTGTGGTTGTATTGCAGCATCCGTCAAGACATGTTTTCCATCTTGTTACTGATAAGCTTAATTTTGGAGCAATGAACATGTGGTTTCTGTTGAACCCCCCTGGAAAAGCCACCATTAATGTTGAAAATGTTGATGAATTCAAGTGGCTTAATTCATCCTATTGCCCTGTCCTACGGCAACTAGCGACTGCTGCGATGAAGGAGTATTATTTCAAGGCAGATCATACAACCTCATCTGGATCTTCAAACTTGAAGTATCGGAACCCAAAGTATCTCTCCATGCTTAACCACTTGCGGTTCTATCTGCCACAGGTTTACCCAAAGTTAGATAAGATCCTCTTTCTTGATGATGACATTGTTGTCCAGAAAGACTTGACTGGATTATGGTCTGTTGATCTCCATGGAAAAGTGAATGGTGCAGTAGAAACTTGCGGTGAAAGCTTCCATCGTTTTGACAAGTATCTAAACTTCTCAAATCCTCACATTTCACGAAATTTTAATCCTAATGCTTGTGGGTGGGCATATGGAATGAATATGTTTGATCTCAAGGTGTGGAAAAAGAAAGACATCACTGGCATATACCACAAGTGGCAAAACATGGTGAGTCGATTGATAGACTGAATATTTGATTTCATGGTATTTAGTTTCCCGATCACATACACACACCTTCAGGCATGCATCGAGATAAATCACTTAGTTGTTTAGGGATCAAATCCCCAACTTTACCAATCATCTTTTATCATCTTAGCAAACATGTTGCTGAGTTATATACGCAAAACTGATTGTATTATAGGTACACTTATTTCAATCTTCCTAACTTTTGACATTAAGAAAGAGTCTGCGGATAATTGTATTGTCGCATGTTCTTATTTTTTGTTTCTCCTTTGTTTAAATTTTTACCAGAATGAAAATAGAACACTGTGGAAGCTAGGGACACTTCCTCCGGGTCTGATCACATTTTATGGTCTAACCCATCCACTTAAGAAGTCATGGCATGTGCTTGGTCTTGGCTACAATCCAAATGTACAGAAGAAAGATATTGAACGTGCCGCAGTTATCCATTACAATGGCAACATGAAGCCCTGGCTGGAGTTGGCCATGACGAAATATCGCTCGTATTGGTCCAAGTACGTCAAGTATGACCATCCCTACCTTCGCAGCTGCAACTTTAGTGAATGAACCAGATTACAAATTACAATTAGTGCGACCCTGTGAGTGTGTGTGTGTTTAACTCTTCTCATTCCCACATGATTAATTGTAAATTTCCATAAGTGCTTCATATTCATTGGAATGAGTTACCTCTGAACTGAATGAACACTCATATGATTCATTCCCCCCCGTCTCCAATCTGGTAGAGTAGTGAACCTTAGCCCTTATATGTTTTTTTTAACACAATAGCTCCCATTTGCTGGTTTTAGCATGTATATCTTATAAAGACTTCAATTCTCAAATATGTTTTCTGAAACAATTTTCTTTTTGAACTCTTGATGGAAGCAATACGGTGATTTTTGTTATATGTTATTCTCATATATTTCCACTCGTTTTTGGTTGACTCTTGGAGTTGAATTTGATTTTATTGAACGCCATAAATGAATAAAATTCACCCTGGACGAGTCTAGATAAGTTAATATTATTGACAGATACAATATTTATCTATATATAAGATAGAATTCTCTTGCATTTTTAATGAATTTTTAAACGAAAGTAAATGAATGGTTGAGATTAATAATAAAAAATAAAAATTACTATAAAATTAAAAAGATAAAAGAAAAATTTTAATTATATACTTATCTAAATTTAATGGTAAAAAAGTATTAAAATAATTATTTTCATACTGTGTAAATAATGATTGGAGAAGGATATAGGTGTTATAGTAACGAATACAAATCTTTTATCCTCTAATCATGTTTTTTTTTATGTTTTACTCAAAATATTTAAAAATACGATTTTAAATTCTAACTCTAATTTTTATACCTTAAATCTTACATTCTAAAATATGTTTTACTTGAATAAAAAAATAAAAAAAATATATTTTACTATTAATTATTTAAACCTTAACCATAACATATAATTTTAAATTTTAATCACTAAAATCTAAATTTATTATTTTAAAGAAAGGTATAAAAGAAATATAATAAAAACTAACGAAATAACCCCGAATCACCGCCCTACCTCCACTACCTAGTTTCCTGATCCTAAATTCCCCTCCCAAGTCTAACCGATTGATGATAGATCGGCAACTAGATCCGATGTGATCCCATTATCTCCCAGAAAATGACATTTTACTAGTATTCCTCACTCTTCACTTCAACATGACATGAGTAACAACTACAGTTATCTAGTTTTCGACGGGACAGGTGCTGTTACTAAATTAATTTTCTTTTCTTTTTTTCTAAAAAAGGCAACTTCTTGGTTGCTAATTGCTAGCCCTACGAGATCTTTCAGTTGGGTTTGTCGTTGGGCAATCATCATCAAGGCCATTAACTTTCATAAACCCATTCGAATCTTCTCCCACATGCTTTCTAGATTTGTTTTCCTTCGTATACATTGGAAGTGATTTTTCTTACATATTTTATTTTATATATTTTAATTCCTTTATTCACAAAGACATTGCCTCATTCCACCCCGAATTTATTATTCTTTTATTTAAATTTTTTAATTTTTTTTATAAATTTGCCACTATACTTCTAAACATTTATATTTTGCCCCCTCAACTTCAAATTATGGCTCCTCACTGTTTATTCATATATTAATATTACATGTTTAAAAAAATATTATATTCTTATTTGAGAAAAATTTTCATACACCAAAGTATTTCTAATTCCTTGGTACCAAATATAGCATAACTTATACCAACACAATATCTAGTGTAGGTTTGTGTCACATTTTATTATATTATCTTCAATCCAAAAGTAAACCCTTTTCCATTACTGCGATGACAGAAAAGCTTGGGTGGAGAAGTTCATATCCGAACAAACAAACAGCATCATCGTATAAACCTTATCTGGGTCAAAAAAAGGTATTCCCTGAGTTGATGTGGAACTGAGTGGATTCTTCCCATCACAAGCAATTGTTTTAAAAAAACTGCATCCACAGGTTTATAATTCGAATCTCGATATTTATAAATATATTTATCGATAATTCTATTGTTCTAGTAGTTAAGTAATATTGATCTTTCGTGTATAACAGGCTAACAGCCATAGGAGATCGTATCTGAATTCCTTTTTATTTTATTTTATGTTTTTTTTTTCTTTGTATTCTCCCAGAGGAGTTGAGAGCATGAATGGTTTTACTCTTTGAAATCTGTAACTCCATACTTAAGGATGCTTTAGCTTTAATATTTGTGATTAGGCTACTTGCAGGCTTTATGCTCAGACAAATTTGTGCTGTTTTTGTCTTGTCAAAGACTCAAGGTCTTAATTCTCAGTCTAGTAATGTCATTTAATCACTTCATCATTTCAGGAATCAGAACCATCCTTCTCATTACTATGAAGGGAAGCTTAAATTTGAATCTTAGATATGATATTGGTGAAAAATATGGGGACAAAGAATCCACATTCATATATATTCATTGACCTTGTAAGAATATATATACACATGGTTATATTTTGATATACAACTTAAATAAAAAAAATACATAACCTTTTTATAAAATTTAAAACTTAAATTCTAAACCCTAAATCTTAAACTCTAAATTCTAACCATATACTTTAAATTTTACATTATATACACTAAACCCTAAACTATAAATCTTAAATTTAAAGAGCTTGCTTAAACTATAGTTTACACAAATTTGTACATCAAAATATTTTTTATATATAAATATATATATTTTAATAATATGCCGGCTAGATTTATTAGAAAATAAAATAAAATAAACAATTCAAATAAACGATATAGAAAAAATAACAAAATAAAAATAAAATATTAGACTCGTAAAATACGTTTAGTAAATAGTACTATGGTGTGATAAAAAATCAGAAAAAAAATTAAAACATAACTTATTGTCTTTATTCTCCTACACGCTTAAAAATTAAAATAGGAATAATAAACGAAATCAATGATCTTTTAAAATAGACTTGTAAAGTATAGTGTTTGTTGTCCATTCTCTAAATCCATCCCATTGACTAGCTTTGAGTCTATATAGAATCATGATATTTATAAATCTTATAGTATAATAGACTTGCACATATAAAGTAAGACGTGTATGGCTAGTTGAGAGGTCAGAGGAGGGGAATCGGTTTTCATTATTAAAATTAAAGTGATTATTTTTTTAACAAGCTGATAGTGATTATAATAGTATTTATTTTTAGAATATAATTTTTATCATTTGATATTGATCACTAAATCACTTTACTGGCATTATTGGTGTTCGAACCCGTGACCTTTAGGAACAACAACCGTCTCGTTAATCACTTGAGCTAGAGGGCTCGTGCAAAGTGATTATTTTATTAAATATTAGGTTATATTTTGGTATTATATTTATTTAATTTATGTATTTTAACTTAAATTTTAATTAATATACAAATAAGGTTTTAAGTTGGCCTATTTAATATTTTTAAATTTAAAATAAATAAATCTAAAATTTTATAAGTTTGATTCTAACTTAATTAAAAAAAAAGACCCAACAACCTATTTTTATTAACTAATTTATATGATTCTCTCGTTAAAAGTTAAAGCCGTTAATCGTCTACACCTTTCTCATACTTCTATTTGTGCTTTCATTTCAAATTAGATGTTTAGGGTTTTAAGTTAGGGGTTGTGGTTAGGGTTTAAGAAATTAGAGGTAGGATATATTTTTAGGGCATAGGGTTTAAGGTTTAAAATATAGAAAACAAGAGTTAGAGTTTAAAATTTATATTTTTTAAAATTTTCAACAGGATTTTTACCCAAAAGTTAGTATTAGGTTTATATATATATATATGTATTCCTTTTGTTTAACCAAATTCTATTAGTTTGAGGAGTTTAAGGATTGTACTTGCAAATAGTAGTGCCCAAAGTACTAAAACTCAAAGGAAAACCCAAAAAGAAACAAAACCAACGCAAGAGATTTAAAGTTACTATAAGTTCATAAATTCCTTTCAGATGATTCTCTGAAGCACTAATTAAGCTTCTTCTATATATTCCAGTTTTTGGTGATTCTGTAGCTATATACCTTAGACCCACCATGAAAAAGAAAAAGAAATGCTTCCCTTGATTGTCCCCCCTTTTATTTCATTCAAGTCCACAGTCCCACATCGTTCCTAAGCCATTGCTGTCTTGTTTGATTCTTGTTCTTCAACCCATTTGGAGAATGCATCCAGCGTTTTCATGTCAGCACGGTAATGTCTCTGAGTAAATTCCAGCAAACTTGCCCATGTAAAGTCAGGGTATCTCCTTGGGTTTCCCGCATTCACCAACACAGATGCCGGTGTCACAGGTTTTTCCATCTCCGGACATAGAAAGAATGCAAGCGATCTTCTCACGGTTCGGTTATTCACCACCGCTCTGTGTAAGCAGCTCTTGTAAATGCCGTTCGATAGAGCCTGCACTTGCAGCACTTCAACATTAAAATCAAGCTGAATATATATATATATATATATATATATGTATGTATGTATAGGTATTAGTTAGGGTGTTTGTTCTGTACCATGAATGTGTCGCCAATGTTGACAACGAAAGCTCCTGGGATGGGAGTAATGGAGTGCCACTTTTCATCTGAAAACACTTGAAGACCACCCACTTGATCCTGGTGAAGGATTGTCAAGGAAGTCGGGTCAGAGTGAGGACCGGTTCCGAGTGCCGAATTCGGCTTTTGGCATGGCGGATAGTGGTTCAGTCTCAGGATTGAATCATTTTGCTGGAAGAAGTCTTTGAAGTAGGCTTTGTCAAGTCCTAGACTTATCCCTAGCAGCTCCATTAACTGTAGGGATAACTTGTTCATGGCTTCACAATATTCCTGGTAAATCCTCCTGTCATGCATGGAAAAGCAAATCTTGTCGAAATGTAGCAATTTTAGACAAAAAGACCGTACATTATCACGTGTTTGTATCCTAGTTTTAGACAATTCACGTCCATTGTCGAATGGATTAGGGTTTGGTTGAGTTGTCCACTCGTACGTACGAGACTAGCAAATGTACGGAAACTACATGCACTTACCCGAAATCTCGAAAATCTTCACCCATCCGATTCACCATGTAGTGTTCGACAATGTTTCGAGTGTCGGGGCAGAATCGAAAAGACAGTGTTTCTTTCCATGGCAACTTGGAAGAGAATCTGCCAACGAAACTACTCGCATAGCCATAGCTTTCTCCTACTTTTCGCAGAGCCTTTTGCTTCTCGGACAGCTGCATGCCGAAGAACACATCCATGTACTGATGAGCTCTGTCTGTAAGCTCAGAATCCACCCCATGGTTTACAACCAGGAAAAAACCATGCTTCCTGCATGCCTCGTTCACTGCCTCCGCCGCTTTCGATACAGCGAGAGTGTCCCCGCCACACAAGAGAGCTCCCATGTCGACCGTTGGAATCACAAGTTCCGGTGCATCGAGGCATGGTTTCTCGTCGTCAGGCCATATGAATTGAGAGGGTATATTGGATTTGGATTCAAGGATCAATCCCTCGAAAGCGACAGACCGGTTCTCTTCCATTGGCAGATAATGTACCATTTTCAGGTTTCACAACTTGAATACTTTTTGTTTAGGTTTCTTGGAGCTCAAGAGGGTTTAAATACTAGAAGGCAGAGGATGAAATGAAAGTTTGGATTGAGAAGGCCAATAATATTTGGAATCTAATTAATTGTTTTTAACTGTACCCTCATTCCCTCTTTTGGGTTAATTGTATGAGTGAAAATCATTTGTCCCATCCCATGCCTCTATTTATGTCATTTATGTCCCACTTTAGACTAGAGGGTTTAGGATTTAAGGTTTTAGGTTAGGGGTTTTAGTTAGGGTTTAGAGAATTAAGGGTAAGGTGTATTTTTTAGTGTGTAGGGTTTAGGATATAGAAAATAAGGGTTTAGGGTTTAAAATTAAAATTTTTAAAAAAAAATTAAAAGAGGCACCAAAGGAGACATGGGGAAGAGGTTGAGAATGTTTGTTCTAATTGTATGTGTACACTTATTTAGCTTTCAAGAGATTTCTTAGGTTAAATCAATTTATATAAATTTCTCTAGAGGAATGTAGGTAATTTTGGTATAATTATTAATATTTAATATATTGATGGATTAATTTAGATTAAATATTAAAATTATTCATAAAATATTAACATATTAAAAGATATTAACATTCAATACTACATGAAACATTGACAATGTAAGTACAAATAATGATGTTGTATAAAAGAATTTAACGAATGATTTCAGTAAAAAACGATATTCATTTTGAAAATTTAAATTTAAATAATTTTATTTATTATGTGTTGTATTAAATGATTAAAAAATATAAACATACAATATATTATAAATACCAAAGACTTTTTAAAAAAAAATAGTATTACAAAAAATTAAAAATAAACAATATATATGATCTCCAAATTTTAAAAACATTTATATTTTAATTATCTAACTTATAAAATATACAATACAATCATTAAACATTTTATCATTATTATTATGGTCACAGTTACGTACGACACATTTAGGTCTATTTTTAGGTGGATGAGCATGCTTCTCTCCGAACATTTAAAATACGAATACAAGGTTAATAAAAACATGTAATGATATAAAGCTTAAAAGGTTTTAATAAACAAATTTGTTTGATGAACTTAAGGTTTAGTTAGTTTAAATTTAGAGATTAAAAGGCTTAAAGTTCATAATTTAAAATTTAAATTAAAAATTATTATTTAAGATTTTAGATTTTGGAATTAATAATTAAATTTTAAATTTTAAATGAAATAATCGCTACACTATAGTATTAAGGTCCAAAAAAGGTTAGGTTTGATATGATAATCATATTTTGGATTGAGAATGTAAAACGACATGCGATATTATTTTTTTTCTTGATCAATGCATATAAAACGACATCCAATATTTTGTTTTAAATGGTATTTTCTTTCTTCAAACTTGTTGCAATAAAATTTAACCTTTTGGAAGATGTTGAACATGGTGGTCCTATAGACCAGGTAAAGAATCCATGTAATTGGTAATTGATATATAAAATATTTATAATATCAAGTTAAAATATATATTCGTTTTTGTTTATATAGTATATATTATTAAAAAGTAAAAATATTTATGAATAATATTATTTTATAATCTTCTTTAAATTATTAAAAAATACGATAAATTTTACAATTAAATTGATAGTATTTTCCCTTATGGAAGCCAAGACTTGATCATACTTAAGTAAGAACAAGTTTACATACTTTTTTGGTTCCACTAATTGTTTACAATAAAAAAATCATTCATCTACGAGCGGGGAAAGTAATGGTTTATCTTCAAAGAAAGCTTCCAAGTTAGCTACCACCAGGTCACAGGCAACCATGAAACCTTCTGATGTAAAAACAGCTCGATGTGGTGACAGAACAACAGTATCCAATTCAAGTAGTGCTTGAGGAACAGTAGGTTCGTTCTCAAACACGTCTAAACCAGCTCCTCCGATCTCCCCATGCAATAAACACTCCACCATCTCATTCTCATCGATAACGGCTCCGCGTGCTACGTTGATGATGATACCTTGCTTTCCTAGCGCTAACATGACGTGTCGGTTAATCATGTGACGGGTTTCAGCAGTTAATCCGCAGCAAACGATGAGCACATCGCTGTCGGTTGCGAGCTCATGAACGTTGGAGTAGAAAGGGTATTGAACATAAGGTTTGGGCTTCCTCGAGTTGTATAGTACAGTGCATCCAAAGGCTTCTAGCCTTTTAGCAACTGCTGAGCCTATGCTTCCAAGTCCTACGATCCCAACTTTCTTGCCTCCCAACTGATGTATGTGCACAAAATTGAATTTGGTCAAAGAATGTTCTAATCAAAAGAAAACCCAAAAATTTAGGAAACTCAACTTATGATCTTAGTCTAAAGTCTAAACTATAGGATTATCTGAAATTTGATTGTAAAACTAAACAGGAGAAATAATGACCTTGGAACCGAGAGGATAGTCTCCCGTGTCGGGCCAGAGACCATGCCTAACGAATCGATCAGCAGCAGAAATTTTCCTAAGCACATCCATCAACAAACCCACAGCCGCATCCGCTGCATCGTCTGAAAACACATCCGTGACGTTGGTTACTGCTATGCCCAGCCTCCTGCACTCATTCAAGTCGATGTGATTGGTGCCTGCACTGGCTGTTACGACGAGTTTCAGCGAAGGCAGTAGCCGGATAATGTAAGGTGTGATAGGGGAAGCGGCGGAACATAGGACGGCTCGAACTGAACCTGCGTATGTGGTCAAGAATTGATCTAGAGGAAGAGTGGATTCCCATGCTTTTAAGAGTTGGAACTTTGTTGAGATGAATTTGTGCTCACAAAGTGTCAAGAGTGATGGTGGTTTAATGACCAGGACCTGAGGGATGTCTTTGGTTTGCTCTTGAGTTGGTTGAGATTCCATTGATGAGTTTGCCTAGTGTGAAGGAACAGAGTAAAGTAACTGATTCGAACAGCGTTGTGTTATTGCAACAGAGGAGAAGCAAGACCATTCATTCCAAGTTGCTTATCTTTTGAGCTTTGTGCTTCAGCCTCCATGATTGTGACATGTTGGACTGGTTCAGATAGTGTCGGGAGAAAGTCATTTGAAAATCAATTGCAATTATGAACCTCTCAAATCAAAGACTCTTGGTCTGGACTTAATAGCTGTTGTTTTGGAAGCAAAACAAAATAGCATTAAAAGTATTACATGCGTCACCGTTTTGTTATAAAAGAATTATTAAATTATTTATAATTTAAAATCTAGTCGGATTGAAAGAATATATGAATAATAAAGAGGAGATTTATTATTTTTTAAATTTAAGATTAAATTCAGGGAATGTAAGAATTTGAGGGATTAAATTTAATGAATGTGAAAATTTGAAAGAGTAAATCTATTACTATACAAAATATTTTAATTATCAATGTTTCTACTATAAATAAAAATAATAAAAGAATTGATACAACTCGTTTATTTATCAATAAATTTAGAATTTTAAATATTTATTTTTATATATTTAAATAATTTAAGTCGAATATTTTAAAATTTTGAATGTTAATTTGCCAATATAATCTAAAAAAATAAATTGTACACCTCTTACTATAATAAAAATTTAATGGTTAATTTATAATAAAAATTAAAAATTAATATATCATATAATTTTTAATAGTTTAATAATCATTTATTTATTTATTTATAATAATTTAGTATTCATTTCTGTA
Source organism: Abelmoschus esculentus (assembly GCA_035048815.1). Lineage (NCBI taxonomy): Eukaryota > Viridiplantae > Streptophyta > Magnoliopsida > Malvales > Malvaceae > Abelmoschus > Abelmoschus esculentus. The sequence continues at coordinate 8,074,181 of JAUCBN010000007.1, read as the reverse complement.
AAGTTCTCCTTTTTTCTACTTTCAAATTTCCCTTTTTATCTTTGCTGTTGATTTTCCTAATAATTTAATAAAATCTTCAAATCAAAGAACTGTTTCAACTCTAATTTAATATCTCATTAACGGGTAGTTCTGAAAAAAGCCCCTAAAAAACCCTAAAATAAACCTTAACCGGTTTATTCGGTCACATTGTGCACATAAAACTATATACACAATTTCTTACAAAAACTGTAAGAAAAACGGTACATACATAAATTGGCACAAAAATAGTAAGGATTTGTGTATGTACACAATTTTTTACAAAAACTGTAAGAAAAACGGTACATACATAAATTGTTACAAACGTAAGGATTTATGTACATACATAAATCACTACGAGAATACATAAATTTGCACAAAAACGATAAGGATTTGTGTATGTACACAATTCCTTACAAAGTATACACAACGGCTTATAAAGATAGTAAGAAAAAAGGTATGTACACAAATCCTTACGACTTCAAAACCATGAGCTAAAGGAGGCATCCAAGGGTAAGAATTTGTGTACATACACAATTTCCTACAATAATACACAAACACCCAAATAGTAAGGATTTGTGTTTGTACACAATTTCTTACAAAGTATACACAACGGCTTACGAAAACCGTAAGAAAAAAGGTATGTACAAAAATCCTTACCACTTCAAAACCAAGAGCTAAAGGAGGCATACAAGGGTAAGGATTTATGTACATACACAATTTCCTATAAGAATACACAATATGTCACCAAAATGGTAAGGATTTGTGTTTGTACACAATTCCTTACAAAGTATACACAATGGCTTACGAAAAACGTAAGAAAAAAGTATGTACACAAATCCTTACGATTTCAAAACCATAAGCTAAAGAAGGCCATTTAAGGGTAAGGATTTGTGTACATACATTTTTCTTTATAGTTTTCTTAAGCATTTGTGTATATTTTGTAGAGATTTGTGTACATACATAAATCATTACATCTCTTGTACTAATTTTATGTATTCTCATAGTAAATTGTGTATGTACACAAATCCTTACCTTTGGATGGCTCCTTTAGCTCATGGTGAGAAGTTGTAAGGAATTTTGTACATACCTTTTTCCTTACGGTTTTTATAAGCCATTGTGTATACTTTGTAAGGAATTGTGTACAATATTTATTCGAGTATTTTTATTCGAATATTTTTATTTGAATAGTTATTATATGAATATTTTTATTTGTATATTTTTTATTAAAATATTTTTATTCAAGTATTTTTTATTTGTATAATTTTTATTTGAATATTTTTATTCAAATATTTATTATATGAATATTTTTATTCAAATATATTTTATTCGAATATTTTTATTCAAAAAAATTTATTTGAATATTTATTAAACGAATATTTTTATTTGTATAATTTTTATTGAATATTTTTATTCCAATATTTATTATATAAATATTTTATTCAAATATTTATTATACGAATATTTTTATTTGAATATTTTTTATTCGAATATTTTTATTCAAAAATTTTTATTCGAATATTTTTATTCCAATATTTATTATTTGAATACTTTTATTCGAATATTTATTATACGAATATTTTTATTCAAATATTTTTTATTTGAATATTTTTATTCAAATATTTATTATATGAATATTTTTATTCTAATATTTATTATAAGAATACTTTTATTTGAATATTTATTATATGAATATTTTTATTCGTATATTTTTTATTAGAGTATTTTTATTCAAATATTTATTATATGAATATTTTTATTCGAATATCTTTTTATACAAATATTTTTATTCGTATATATTTTATTCAAATCTTTTTATTTGAATATTTTATTCAAATATTTATTATACGAATATTTTTATTTGAATATTTATTATATGAATATTTTTATTCGAATATTTATTATATAAACATTTTTATTCATATATATATTTATTTAAATATTTATTGTATGAATATTTTTATTCAAATATTTATTATACAAATATTTTTATTCGAATATTTATTGTATGAATATTTTTATTCATATATTTTTTATTTGAATATATAAAAATAAATTAGATAAACATTATTTATTAAAAAAAATGAGAAATTATATTGGAGCCGATTACCAATTACCCCTTATCAGTGGGGCTTCATTTAGTTGTTTTTTAAAGGGCTGTTTTTAGCCTTGCCACTCATTAACACCAATTTAATATAGTTAATTAACCCACTTATTTCTTTTATTAAACACGTTGTGGGTTAGCGGCGGAAGAGAATGGTATTTGATCGGTCTCAACTGCAATTGGATAAACCATCTCACAGCCCCCTGAACTTTGACATTTCCCAAATATATAACCCATAAATTTTAAATTCCCAAAATGTAGCCCTTAAATTTCCTTTCAATACCAATTAAAAACAGTTTGTCTGAACCAAAAATTCTAGCCTAGATTTTAGGCCATTACATTCTTTTCCGATTTATTATCTCGTAGCCCTTAGAAATTAGGTGATTCATTTATAATCTTACTACTAATTGGGGGACTTGTATTGTAATTTACCAAATTAGAAAATCATTAAAAATGTTGCCTAACAATACCCTCCATCGCTGTTTGATTTTTAACGACCCAACAACCTCTATGTGACAATGGATTAATTGAGTGACCCCTTTGTAACCTTTTGAAATTGGGTGACCCATTTGTAGTCTTACTAACAGTCGAATGACCTGTGCTGTAATTTATCATCATTTTTAACCAATCCGTATCATCCTAGTAGTAGCAGCGCTAAACTGTTCCATATTTAATGACTAATTTGAAGAACAATTGCAAAAGCTTGAAAGGGCTAAAGCTTCAGTCTGGCTACTTCTTGACTACTAGAGCAAAGCTTGAAAGGACACAAATTTGCAAGCAAAGATGAACAATGTTCACTGATCTTCACTAAATAAGAGCACATCTACTTTTAATTGAAGTTTCAAGAAATTCTACACAGTTTTTAGTCTCAAACACACAATTGAATTTAAAATCACCTAAGAATGGCCATGAACCAACTCTTGGTACTGGTGTTCTCCTTAGCTACATTCAATCTTTCCCCCCTGCAAATATATGACCAGTTTCTCATTTATTTATAGCTATGAGACTCAGCAGTATATTAATAACAGCAGATAAATTCTTAGTAAAAGACTATGGTGCAGTAGCTAACCAGAGAAATGTGGTAGATGATCCAAAGCAACGGGAGTTAACAAAGGTTCATTTGAGAAGAAGGCTTCGAAGTTTCCGACCACGAGTTTAGACAAATCTTCAAAAGATTCCCTGGTAAAAACAGCATTATGAGGGGACATGACTACATTGTCCAATTCAAAGAGCTCGACAGGGACATCGGGTTCGTTCTCAAACACATCCAAGCCAGCACCTCTGATCTCTCCCTTAACTAAACAACGCACCAATTCCTTCTCGTCGATGATAGGTCCACGAGCTATGTTAATAATGACCCCATCCTTCCCCAACGCTGATAACACTTCTTTGTTGATCAGGTGGTGAGTTTGATCGGTTAAAGCACAGCAAACTATAAGGGCATCGCAATTAGCCGCAAGTTGAACCACGTTGGGATAAAAAGAGTATGGTACTAAAGGTTTCTTGGTTCTTGAATTGTATGAAATAGAGCAGCCAAATGCCTCTAGTCTTTTAGCAACCTCTGTTCCAATACTCCCTAATCCTACAATTCCTACATGCTTACCTCCAAGCTGAAATTCACAATTAATAAATAATTAACAACACATAAGATGCCAAGTTCTTTTTGAAGTGGTATTTTAGTACCTTATAGCCAAGAGGATAGACTCCTTGGGAAGACCAGAGCCCTTGCTTAACATAGCGGTTGGCAGCCGAAATCTTCCTCAGAACGTCGATCAACAATCCCACCACGGAATCTGCACAATCAGTCGAGAAAATGGTCCCAGCGTTAGCCACTGCGATGCCACGGCGTCGGCACTCGGAGAGGTCGATGTGATTAAGGCCCTGGCTAGTGGTAACGATCAAACCCAGGCGGGGCAAAAGGCTGATTGTGTCCGCGGTGACGGGAGCGCTAGCGGATGAGAGCATGGCTTGTACCGACTGTGCATGGGTTTGCAAGAACTGGGGGAGAGAGAGCGGAGATTCGTATGCTTTCAAGTATTGGAATTTGGGTGAGTCCAAGAAATGATCCCCGAAGATGGCGAAGGAAGTCGGGGTTTTTAAGATGAGAACACAGGGCAAGTCGCTTGGGGAAGTCAGTGATTGGTTTTCAGCCGCCATCGCTTTGTTAGAGCTTTTCACCGGTGCGCTTTGGGTGGGGTTTTTTAGATGGAGCTTTCGTTTTACGCTTCCGTAAGGAAACAACTTGTCGCCTCGGTGCAGATAAACGTTTTTCTTGCTTTTGGAGAACACTGCAGTGCAGTGTGGACCAGTGTCGACTGTGGACCACTACAGTGCATATATCAGATGATGCGATAAAGTTCGTTCATTAATTATGTTTTAGAAAAAAAATCAGTTCCAAGCATTCAATACAGCAGGTATTTCAGGAATTCTGTTATCGCAAATTTCTAACCGCGAGCCTAACCCCGATATAGTTCCAGGTATCCCCACCGTTTCCAAAGATGTCACCATCAACGCCAAAACAAAGGCTAGTGAAGTACCCCCGATATAGTTCCAGGTATCCCCATCCTTTTCTAATTTCTACTTCCACGGTGGGGGATCATCCTATTCAGTGTTTCCAACCTCGCAACTCATCAACCTTGCTCTACTATTGCTAGTGAAGTACCTGCAATTGTCTTCGCAGTCGAACATCGTCTCACCCCCGAGCACAGGCTCCTGGCACCGTCCGAAGACGCCATCGACTTGATCCTATGGGTAAAGAAACAGGTTCCGAACCTCGAAGGGGAAAGATGGCTGACAGATTATGGAGATTTCATAAGATGTACCATGGTGGGCGTGGCAGTGGTGGCAACATAGCGTTTCATGCTGCTTTAAAAGCTATGGTGGGATACAAAGGATGCCATCCGAGTTAAAAAACATGCGAAGAATCAGTTATACCGTTGCCCGTGCTTGACCTGTTGTGGGAGTTAACTTTGCCTAGGGCAGAGGACCGCGACCACCGATACTGTAATCCGTGCAGGCCATTTTAAATATTCTCAAGGGATTCATCCTTTGAAAGTAGTTCTTTACAGGCGTTAAGATTGTAATTTTATATATAATAATTCATTTAATATATAAATAGAACTAAATATAAATTAGGTCTGTCTTTATATAAGTTTTTTACCTAAACAAATCCGAAGACCGGCCTAAAAATAACGCAGAAGACAGAAGCAAATTAATAGAGTTGGATATATATGCATAAAAATATTATACCTATAGGAAGAAAGGAAGAACTTAAATATAAAACGAAAACAAAGTTGAACCATAAAGACATTCAATTCATAACACAACGTATGGTATATAGTCAATAGTGTGTTTACCGCGGGAACTACAGGGTAGAAACTTAATGTCTCAGTTAACGCTGCCTGATCCATTTGATCGAGAGTTACATCGATTGTGGTGACGACGAAATCATCAAAATTAGTGTCACTTGGTGTGGTATTAGTGTTCATCATTTTTTGTGCGTTTTTTTTTTGTATATAAATTTTTATAATATTTTTTATATAATTATTAATATATGATTTATTAATTGATAAATTTAAATTAAATACTGGAAATATATTATAAGATCAGCCATTCCAATCTAATGTAAAATGACCAGTAATTCTATTTGAACAGAGTACCTATTTCAAATGGTCCAGCCGTCCAGCCAGGCTTCAAATTGGTTAAAATAAGATTGGGCCAGCATAGCATACTCCGCAGTCCGCCGGCTCGATTATAGAAAGGCAATAGTGAAACGACGTCGCATGTATGCTAAAAAGCGTAAATTTCCCATCTTTCTCCTTACAGTTCATTCTCGGAATTGAATGTTCCCGGAGAATCTTCAAAACAACGCAACTGGTTCTTCTTTCATCTTTCCCCCCTCTCGCTCTCGTAAATTTACTTCCGGAAAATTCCTTATTTAATTGAAAACAATTTGATTTTTTCTCTGCCAATTAATCTCGGCGATGGATTTTGTTCCTCGGAATATTCCCTTATTCTATCATAAATGGTTAGCCTTATTACCCGCCATCTTTGATATATCTTGATTTCTTTCTACGAGGATTGATCAATTTCTTCTTCTTTTTCTCTATTTTTTTTTCGTAGATATGAGTTTCATCAAAGACATAATCGACTCTCTAAGCTCAATCATCTCAACCGATAGCTCGCCGCATGAATCAACGCAAAACCCTAGCTCATCCACGTGTCAAAACATGGAGGGAATAGCTGGAAATGAACGCACCGCGTATAAACTCAAAGGATACTTTGATTTGGCCAAAGGAGAGATCGATAAGGCTGTTCGAGCGGAAGAATGGGGTTTAGTAGACGATGCCGTGGTTCACTATAAAAATGCACAGCGAATTCTGGTAGAGGCTAGCTCAACACCCACACCTTCATATATCAGCTCCAGGTATTCGATCATTTGCTTTGCGTTTTGCTTTTGATTTTATTAAAATGGTTTCCGGTTTTGATTCCTTTATTTTTTGTGATAGTGAACTAGAAAAGGTGAAATCATATAGGGAAAAGATATCGAAATGGAAGGGGCAAGTATCTGAGAGACTACAGGTTTTAAACCGCCGAACAGGTCTTAATATTTTGCATTTTAATTCATTTTAGAATAACTTAAATGCTTATACTAATTTCATTTCATGTTTTTTTAACTTCTTATTTCAGGAAGCACATCAGTGAACAAGGTATGACTTCCTCATTGAATTACTTGAACGTATGTTCTTTAAATGTAAACTTAACTATGTTTTGGATGGAAACTGAGTTAATCTACATTGTTATTATGCCATTTTTAAATTGGGAATTTATGAGGTTTTTAGTTTCTTTGATTATTGTTTTACAGTTTTCCCAATTTTTATTATATTAATAGTATAAAATATTTGCAGAACGCCTTAACTCATGCACAAACTGCTGCAGTTTCACCAAGAACATCAAATTCTAGGAGACATGTCTTACAAAAGTCTCATCGTAACCCAGTGGTGAGAAATCAGATTGATAGAGTTGGGAGTTCAAAATCTGCACAAGAACCTGCTAATGGTTATGAGTCGAAATTGGTTGAAATGATTAATACGGCAATAGTTGATAGGAGTCCTGCTGTTAAATGGGATGATGTTGGTAAGATACTTAACATGTTTTTCCCTTGTTGGTTTTGCTTGCTAATGCTTGCCTTTTATCTCCCTTGCCTGATTTATAGTTATGAACTTCTCTTATTATTTGCAGCTGGCCTTGAAAAGGCTAAGCAAGCATTAATGGAAATGGTTATTCTGCCAACTAGAAGGCGAGACTTGTTTACTGGACTTAGAAGGCCAGCTAGAGGTTGAATCTTACTAGATTATCACATTCGTGAAAAAAAAATCAGTGCTTAAGGAATTTTTTTAATGAACATTACCGCCGCACTTTGGTTTCTAGGTCTGCTTCTTTTCGGTCCACCTGGTAATGGGAAGACCATGCTTGCCAAAGCTGTTGCATCTGAATCACAAGCAACATTCTTTAATGTTTCTGCATCCTCTCTAACGTCTAAATGGGTTTGTCTCTCTCCTATCGATTGTACCTTTTCTTACTTCTAGATAAAAAAAAAAAGTACAGTATTTAATATGTTCTTCAGTTTTCTTTCCTTACCCCCATGGTTTTCTTGATTATGGTCTTTATAAACAATCAGGTAGGAGAGGGTGAAAAGCTTGTCCGGACACTCTTCATGGTTGCAATATCCAAACAGCCCTCTGTTATTTTCATGGATGAGGTTTACCATTCTCTCCCATCACTCAATGGATTTAGTTTTCTATCCCTTGAACTATTTTCTATTATCATGTTTTGGAACTGCTTCAAGATTGCACTTTTTGTTGCTTTGTTGTTCCATGCATGTTAATTGCTGAGCGGCGCTAAGCATTACTTGGTTTAAGATTAATTTGTTAATTCTACTAGGTTGATTTATTGCTGGTGGTTTGAATATTTTATTATTGCTTTTGAGCATTTATGTGGTAATAAACATCCATGATCTCTAGGTCCAGCGTAGCTTTCTGCATATATTGCATTTAGTATCCTGACCTAAAGATGAACTTGATGGATTCATTTGATGTCATGCTCAAATAAACAAGCTTAAAAATGGAACATGGTGGAAACTGGAAAGTAAAACATGATATATCAAAGAGGATGACAAAATCGTCTGGCATCATACTTGCAATTTTAATGAGATAATGCAGTTATATAAGTGATTAGTGTGCATTATTGGCAGTATGTCCATTCCAATCTGATTGGCTCTAAGGCTTACTCAAAAAAGCAATTATTGTCTGTTTATTTACATATTGCTTCTGAACATTATTCAGTTGCAGTATTTCCAACTCATTGTGTATATATATATATATATATATATATATATATATATATATATATATATATTGAATCTTTGATGTTAATGAAGTGGAATTTTATTATGCTACATTCAACTACATTTTATGTTATCAATCCACTGCCATCCTTTGCATCAATATTATCTCTGTTCTCAGACTCCCCCTATTTTATATTTATCTGGGTTGACTCCTTGGATTTAGCTGATGTAGCGAGTTAAATATTGTGTATACCTAGTCATTGCTGATGGTTTATTTATTCATTTTTTTATCTTTTCAGATTGATAGTGTTATGTCAACCAGGTTGGCTAATGAAAATGATGCTAGTAGACGGTTGAAGTCAGAGTTTTTAATCCAGTTCGATGGAGTGACATCCAATCCTAATGATTTAGTAATAGTCATTGGTAAATATTCACATCTTTACTTTCTGGCACTTGGATAAAATTATTGAAGAAAATGATTGGACATATTTGTTATCCGAAACTTGTCATGTGATGATTACGTATGTATTTCCATATTTGATCATATATACTTGCTTGTTCATGTGTTTATGCAGGTGCCACTAATAAGCCTCAGGAATTGGATGACGCTGTTCTTAGAAGATTGGTTAGTATGAACTTACTGCAATTTGATTTCCCCTGCCATTCAAATGATATATGATACTATCCCCATATAGTTATAGCTTTTTGATTGACTCATTCTATTGTGAATTAATGGACCAGGTTAAGAGGATATATGTCCCTCTTCCAGATGAAAATGTTAGAAGACTTCTTCTAAAACACAAACTCAAAGGTCAAGAATTTTCTCTACCTGGTAAGAGAGGTTCTTGTTCTGTAATTTGTATGATTTCGTATCTTTTTCATTTCTATTAGCTCATAAATGCCCGGTTATATGTATTTAACCAAAGTGATCATCTATCCTTTTTAACTGCTCAACCATCCCTCTTATATGACAATTCATTTTTCATTATCTGTGATAGGTCGGGACCTAGAACAACTTGTAAGGGAGACAGAAGGTAAAAGATAATTCTCCATCTTATTCTTTTGGGCAAAGTGCTTCATGGATGACAGTAGTTTATATTTATGACTCATTTGATTAGCAATAAGACTGCAGCCACTACTAATGCATCTTCTCTCTTTCGCTTGGTCTAAGGCATTGTTTCTATGTTGCAGCCAATGTACTTACAGTGCACTTAGCCAGCACTGCAGTTGTGTTCGAAAACAGTTTATTTCATAATATAAGAAATTATCCTTTGGCTTCTTTCTGTGAGTAGGATATTCTGGAAGTGATCTGCAAGCATTATGTGAAGAAGCAGCTATGATGCCAATTAGAGAGCTTGGTTCAAATATTCTTACTGTCAAGGCAAATCAGGTATTTCCGTCAATAAATTAGTTTTTTTTTCAATTTATGCATAAGAAAAAGCAGATATGTAGATCTTGCTACACCTTTGAAGTTATATTTTATAGTTTTATAGTGGATTAGTGGTTTGTTGCCTGTTGGAATCATTTTTTTAAAAAGAATAAAATGTTGGAAAGGTTTAGAATGTACTTTTTCTGGAAAGAGAGTGGAAAGATTATAAATTTTGAGTATCCTCGGAGGAAAGATGACCATTTTCCATTCTAATGTATGAAAACAAATCATTCCAATTCGAACATATAGACTCTTCCTAACACCTCGATCATGGTCCTGCGCAATCATTTTAAGCCATATAAGCGTTTATTTCCACATTACTGAAACTACTTCCACAATCCATAATCTCTCCTGTTAGGGATACCATTCTTCCAAACCCACAATATCCCTTAATCCTATTTCCCCCCACGCCTCAGCCCCTTCGTTGATTCCCATGTCATTGAACGTTTTCATTTTTTTTATAAACCCACCCCCTTAATCCCTCAGTCATAACATCGCATGGATTTAGATTTCGAATTATATTTCTCACATTAGATCATTTGTTTGGTTAATCATCTGCTTTACTCTAGACATTGGGTAGCAGCCAGCATAAAGCTGTACTTACAAAGTGATTTGACATTTTAGAGCTGACTAATCATTCCACTTGCAGGTGAGACCTCTAAGATATGAAGACTTTCAGAAGGCAATGTCTGTTATTAGACCCAGTTTAAACAAGAGCAAATGGGAAGAACTTGAACAGTGGAATCATGAGTTTGGCTCTAATTGAAATATTTTTACCGCTCGGCAGTAATACTCATATGATATCTAGCATTCTTACCTGTGTGTGTTGAAAGAACAGCTTACACAAATGACCAAAGGCAACTCGTAGCCAAACCCAAAGTCCTAACGCTGGTCAAGGTTGTATTCTTTGGGGGTAATGACTCTTTGACGATGCGTCGTATCAAGTGTTGTATTTTTACAGGAAAAACCATATGATTGTGATAGATATTTTAACCATCTTCTTTTCTGTGATTCAAGGGATCTATAAAAAATAAACACCTAAGAAAATGTTGATTCAGAGTTTTGTCGAGCTTCTAATCTGCAAAATCCAAAGCTTCACTGGAATTTTGGTAACCAAAGAAGAAGATGAGGAGAGAAATCAAGAGAAAATTAGATGAGAGAAAGAGAAAATTCTGATTCATTCATTTCATGCTGCTTTCCACAGGACCAAAGATAACCCTAATTTTCTCTCACAGGTGAAACGCACCGTTTCATCAAGTGTCTATAACGACAAAACACAAATAAAAAAGGAAATAACAATTAACGGAAATAAATTCAAATTAAAAGGCCTGACAGTACTCCCTCCCTCAACAATCATCCTTGTCCTCAAGGATGGAAATTTGAAAATTGTTGCTGGAGTTGGTACAAGGATGAAAATTTGAAAATTGTTGCTGGAGTTGGTACAGTACTTCCCACGTAGCATCCTCCAGAAATGTGTTGGTCCATTCCATCAAAACCTCTGTCATTGCCTTGTTACCTCTTCTATCAATCCTTTTTTTCAAGATTTTCACTAGTTCTTTCATCATAGTTCCATCTGAACCAAGCACTGGTAGGGCATCTTGAACTGGATCAGCCCCCACATGCTTCTTTAGTTGAGAAATGTGGAAAACTGGGTGCACCTTGGACCCTGTAGGTAGTTGCAACCGATATGCCACCTTTTCCGCTCGATCTAACTCTTTATAAGGATCGAACCATTTGGGAGATAATTTATGGTTGGTCTTTGCATGTACAGTCTGTTGCCTGTACGGCTGCAGCTTCAAATACATCAATTTCTCAACCTTGAGCTCGCAATCCTTCCTCAAACGATGAACTTATTGCTTCATGCGATCCTGAGCTCTCCTAAGGTAGAATTGTATCATTTTTATGTCTGTTTCTCGCTTGGTCAGAGTTTTGTCTACTGCAGCTACTGGAGAATCCCCAGCTAAATATGGTAAATGATCAGAGGGCTCTTGATCATACAAAGCAGTATGTGGAGTGGTATTAATCGAAGAATGGTAGGTGGTGTTGTACCACCATTCTGCTAGATGCAGCCAATCACTCAACTCCCTCGGTTTTTTCCCTATCATGCACCGTAAATATGTTTTAAGACTTTGATTCACCTTTTCCGTTTGACCATCAGTTTGGGGGTGATAAGCTGTGGAAGGGGTGATCGTTGTGCCCAATTTCTTAAATAACTCCCTCCAAAACAGGCTCATAAACACTCGATCTCGGTCACATATGATAGTTTCAGGGACCCCATGTAATTTAAAAATGTGCTCCATGAAGACTTGGGCTATACTTGTTGTAAAAAAAGGGTGTGCTATTGCCACAAAGTGACTATATTTGGTCAATCTGTCCACTACCACCATGATCACTTCCTTCCTCTTTGAATTTGGTAAGCCTTCAATAAAATCCATCCCAATAAATTTCCAAGCTGCTTTTGAAACTGACAGTGGTTGCAGTAAGCCTTTAGGATATTGTAATTCCCCTTTATTTTTCTGACAAATGTTGCATTCTCTCACAGTATTTCTTAACTCTTTTCTCATCCCCTTCCAGTACAAAATTGAGGAAGCCTTTTTTATTGTGGTTTTAGCTCCCGAATGGCCTCCCATTGGACTTGTATGAAAATATTGTATTAACTCCTTTAACTCCAAGTCTGCTTCGATCACTAGTTTTCCTTTTCTTCTCAGTGAACTTCTTTCTCAACTATATTTAGAGTGTCCTCCTCTACCTTCCTCTAAATCCTTTATAATCCCTTTCAGTTTTGGATCCAAATGCCAAGAACTCACCACTCTTATTAATAACGATGACCACACATTACTAACTATTAAAGCACAACACTCCACGTATTTCGGGTTCTTTGATAAAGTATCAGTTACTCAATTATGTACCCTCTTTCTATAAATCACCTTATAATCGTAGCCCATCATCTTTGCAAACCACTTTTGCTGTGAAGGTGAAATGGTTTGGTTGTTAGTTAGAAACCGAAGACTCTGATGATCAGTCTTAATTTTAAAGTGTCTCCCAAAGAGGTAGGAAGACCATTTCTTAACTGCCAACAAGGTTGCAAGTATTTCTTTGTCATAAATGGACAACCCTTGGTGCCTTACCCCGAGGCCTTTACTAAAAAAGACTAGTGGTTTGCCCTTCTGAATCAATACTACTCCTACTGCTGCATCAGAGGCATCTGTTTCTACAATAAATGTCTCCTTAAAATCTGGAAGGCTCAAAACAAGAGCTGATATCACTACCCCTTTCAACTTTTCAAAAGCTTGTTGCTCTTGTTCAGTCCATTTCCATCATTCCTTCTTCAACAAATTAGTAAGAGGTTGGGCTAACTCTCCATACCCTCTAATGAATCTTCTATAATAGCCTGATAATCCCCCCAAAAACATCTCATTTCCTTTACACACTTAGGTGCAGGCCACCTTCGACTCTTCCATGGCTATTACTCCTTCGCAAATAATATAACCAAGATACTTCACTCTTGTTGCTCCAAAATTGTATTTGCTTCTTTTAGCTACCAACTGATTTTGCCTCAGCAGTTCTAACACATCCCTGAGATGTTTCAAATGATCATCCCAATTGGCAGAGTATACCAGAATGTCTTCCAGGAAAACCAGCACCACCCTCCTCAACAAAGGCTTGAAGATCCTGTTCATGAGTGACTGAAAAGTTGTTGGAGCATTGGTCAACCCAAATGGCATGACCAAAAACTCATAGTGGCTCGCTGACGATTGTTTGGTCTTCATAAAAAACACCACTGAAGCTAATCACCTCAAAAATGCTCTAGACAAATATGTTAACTCTTCAGGTCTGTCAACACGAACTTTTTATAATATAATAATTAAATAATTAATATAATAATTAAATAATAATAATAATAAAATATTAAAATATTAAAAAATCAAAAAAATTAATAAAAAACAGAAAATATAATAAAAAATAATAAAAAAATTAAAAAATAAAGGAAAACAGAAAAACGTGGGATTGAGGGTGAGTGTTCAGTTGGTTTATTGAGTATTTGTAGGGATCAGGTGGTGTGGGGGTGCATGGGAGATAGAGGTTTTCTCTCTATTAAAACTGTGCCTTTGGCAGAAACCAAGGCTGAAAAGAAAAGCGGGGGAGCAGTGCTGATGAACTGGTCGAAGAAGACAAAGGTCAAAGCTGAGAGGGTTCATTACGCGGCGGAATTCACGGTGGACTCGAACTTCGGGTTGCCGGGAGCAATCACGGTGACAAACAAGCACCGGCGGGAATTCTTCTTGGAGAGCATCACCATTGAAGGATTTGCATGTGGTCCTCTTCATTTTCCATGCAACTCCTGGGTTCAATCCTACAAAGATCATCAATGATTTAGGAAATCCAGATAGAGGAGTTGATTTTGCCAGGACAACGCTTGGAGGTAAAGAAATTCCTTATCTGAGGCGATGTCGAACGGGACGACTACAAGCAGAGAGCAGAGTGGAGAAGTCATTGCCAATGTATGTGCCTAGGGATGAACAATTTGAGGAGTCAAGGCAGAACACCTTCTCCGCAGGGTGGCTTAGAGCAGTGCTTCACAATTTGTTGCCGCAGTTAAAAGCCGGCATCTCTGCCTATAACCGCGACATAAACTCCTTTGCCGATGTCGATGATCTTTACATGGGAGGGCTTCTCCTGAAATTCAGTATACATGATGAAGAAATGAAGAACCTTCCACTTCCAGAAATGATCACCAAGATACAAGAATCCAGCCAAGGACTTCTCAGATACCAAACTCCCAAAGTTGTTTCCAGGGACAAGTATGCTTGGTTGCGGGATGACGAATTCGCCTGACAAGTGTTGGCTGGTGTCAACCCATATTTTTCTTGACTCCTAACGGGACTCTCAAGCCAATTGCCATTGAATTAAGCCTCTTGCACACTGCACCGTATTCCCTATCCAAGAGCGTTGTGACGCCTCCGATCGATGCAACTTCAAATTGGATCTGGCAGCTTGCAAAGGCTCACGTTTGTTCGAATGACGCTGGAGTTCACCAACTGGTTAACCACTGGTTACGAACACATGCATGCATGGAACCCTTTATACTGGCGGCACATAGGCAGTTGAGTGCAATGCACCCAATTTTCAAGCTCTTGGACCTACATATGAGATATACACTAAAGATCAATGCTCTAGCTCGGCAAAGCTTGATCAATGTCGTCGGAGAGCCTGTTCTGGACATGGATAACGGGGATTTCGGAAAAGGAGAAGCTCGGTCTTAGCGGAGGAAAAATGATAAGCAAACTATGATGGCATCACTGCCCAATCGTCAAGTCTCCAGTTACTCTTCATTCTCGGCCTTCCCCACTCACGCTTCATCGCCAAAACATGTTGCTAATTTAATTGTGTACAAGCTTATTCGGGTTGATGGTAACGTGCCATTGGTACCTGCAACCGACTATGAACTGATGGATGGAATTCTCGCAGCAACATAAGAAGAAATGGAGTAAATGTTGTTAATTGGTTTCTGAGCAAGTGGGTGGAGTTAATTACCTGTGCACTATCAGGGGCTATATTTATTATGCCTATTAAAGTACCTAGAAGCTATATAATCCTATATTCGTGAGACTTGTGAAATGGTTATCATGGCATTACTTTTTATGTCTGAACAGGTTAGTCTTCATCTTCTTAAGCTTAAAATTTAAAGTTCTTCAAATTAGATTACCTTTTAATTTATGCTTTATTTATTTGTTTTACTTGTATGCATGCTTTTAAACCCATGTAGTATGTTTGTTTAGGACAACATTTAATGTAAGCATAGTTAATTAAATTAGAGCCTTTTTAGGGTTAGTCACTTTTATTAAATAATTAATTTGATTAGGGAGAAAATTTAGTAACATAACATGTGAATCTTATGTCTTGGATACACTAAAGAGGTTGGTGTTTTGACGCACTAAGATGCTGACCTAGAGAGTGTACCTTGGCATCGAATTCATGTGTTATTAAAACCTAGAATTTTGACAAAAACTTAGGTTTAGAATTAAAAATGGATAGGTAAATAACTAGTAAACGTTAGTAACTTAGGTTTTAAAAAACTTAAGTAATGAAGCCTTTTCTAGGATTAGAACTTAAAATGAACAAGATAAAAAATAATCATGCATTTTTACTTTAGCCTTTTGAGGCAGAAGTTACATTCTTTTAAATTTGGGTGAGGTTTCCTATTTAGAGGACGTCTCGTTAACTCAAGTTTAAAGGTGGTGTAACTTCTAAATCAAAAGGATATCCAAAATTCAAATAGTGTTCATTTAACAATGGAAAATTAAATTAATATCTTTCTCCAAAATGTCAATGCCACGTAATGTTTTTCAAGGTACCAATTTTTGGGCGTTTGTAAGGGTCGTCCTTACACGTAACCGACTCCCGAACCCAATATTTTTAAAACGAATCTCTCGTTTATTTTTTATGGTGTCTGGCCTACCTAAGTGGCCAGTGGCGACTCCAAGTCAATTTTTTTCAAAATTAAATTGTGCTTTCTTAAAATTTGGGTTTTTCAAGATTAATAAAATTCATATTTTTGAAAATCAATCGTCGAACACTTTTTTCACCCAAAAAAATCGCGTGTTTTAAAATAGGTCGCGACAAGGCCAAACAATTAATTTTAAAAAATTGACAATATACTTTTTCCTAAAAAACCCTATATCTCAGAGATCAGCTGTTAACGATATTCTCCATGTCCAAGAGGTTCATGACCCAGGGATTTACCTAGGTGTCCCTCTCCTGATTGGAAATAACAAAACAGCTTCGTTAGGATTTACTAGAGACAAAGTTAACGCGAGTCTCTCCAAATGGGATAGACATCTATTATCTTTTAGTGGTAGAGAAATTTTCATAAAATCCGTTATTCAATCTCTTCCACAATATGTCATTTCTTGCGATCTTCTTCCACATAACATTATCGATGATATGACCACTTCTATTCGCCGATATTGGTGGTCTGAGAAAGATAATAAAAAAGGCTGGCACATGCTTCCTTGGGAAGTTGTATGCCAACAAAATCAGTAAGGGGCATACGCTTCCGTGATCTTCACCACTTTAATATTGCTCTATTAGGAAAATAAATTTGGAGACTATTGTGCGAACCATCTAACCTCCTTGGTCAGGTATATCAGGCTAAATACTACCTATCTGGCAACATCTTCGATGCAGCTTCCCCTACAAAATCCTCTTTTGCTTGGAAAGGTCTATGCATGGCCCTGAAAAAACTTCTTCCTGGTTTTGTTACAAGGCCAGGAATCAATAGCAAGATTAACGTTTTCCATGATCTATGGGGAGGTTCCTCTTCGATTCACCTTTTTGGAGAATATGAAATTTCCACTGAACTTCCCAAACGAGCTCGAGATTTTATGATTCATGGACAACCACAGTGGGACGAGCCTAAAATACGTTCCTTTTTTGATAGAGAGGATGCTAACGCTATTTTAAACATCCCTATAATTAATGACCATAGAGATACGACCATATGGATGCATAACGATTGTGGACTTTATTCAGTCAGATCGTGATATTTATTCCTACAAAAACTACGTGGCCCTCTAAATAGACCAACACGTATTTGGAAAACCATTTCTAAGCTACCAGCCTTACCAAAGGTTAGAACCTTTAGATGGCGACTAGGACATGACGCCCTTCCTACTGGATCCAAATTACTAAATGCTAACCTAGGTAATGGTATATGCCCAATTTGTGCAACTATGATTGAAACACCAATACATGCTTTGCATGACTGTCCTGGTGCCCATGAAACTATTCGACTACCAGACTTTCCTGCTTTAATCCAATCAGGTAATTTTACATTGACACTCCATTGGCTGGAGACCGTAGCTACTAAACTAAATAAACAAAATTTTACTCTTTTTCTTACAATCCTCTGGAATATTTGGAATAGAAGAAATGATTGGATCCACAATTGTCATCTTCAGCCACCATAGTTAACATTTGCAAACGCAAAATCATTATTGAATGACTATCAAAATGCAAATATTACCTCTGTCACTAACAATCCACAAAATCCCATTATTCAAAACCAAACTTGGCAAAAACCAAACCCTGGATCAATTAAAATAAATACGGATGAGGCTTTTGATTCCATTTCTGGAAGTGCTGTAGTTGGTGTAGTAGCACGTAACTCGGATGGTGTTGTTTTAGGAGGGACTTCTTTTCCCCTTACAGGATGTCTGGATGCTGCTTCAGCTGAAGCACAAGCAATCCTAGCTGGAATTCATCTTGCATCCCAGAAAGGCTGGATGAATATTATGTTCGAGATAGACTCAGCCTCTATTGCAAATAAAGCCAACCAAGACAGATCAGATCTCTTAATACTACAACCTTTGGTATCCACAATTCGCACCACCTTGGGAAGTTTACTTAATTGTTGGATCACTTATGTACCTAGAGGGACCAATAATGTAGCCCATACTCTTGCTTCTAGGGCCATGCGCACCCTATGTACTCTTCACTTTGATTCAGACATGCCCGATTTTATAAGGGCTTTTGTAAATTCTAAGAGATTTAACTCTCTTTTTCAATAAAATTCTAAGGGTACTCTTTTCCCCATAGGGGTTTCTAACCCTTCTTTGGGGTTAGAAGTGTTAAGAGGTTTTTAACGAGGTCCTTATTCGTCAAAAAAACTCATAGTGGCCCTCATGAGTTTAAAATGTTATCTTGGTTATGTCCGGACCCCACATTCTGATCTAGTGATATCCAAACCTCAAATCCAACTTGAAAAAATATTTAGCTTTCTCCAATTCATCTAACAGCTCTTCAATAATTGGCATGGGGAACTTGTCCTTAATGGTAAGTTGATTGAGTCTGCAGTAATCTATGCACATTCTCCATCCCTCATCTTTCTTTTTCACCGTGACCACAGGTGAGGCAAAGGAGCTGGTGCTATCTCTAATCACCCTAGTACCCAACAACTCCTTTGTCATCTGCTCTATTGCATCCTTTTGAAAAGTTGGGTACCTATATGGGTGAATCTTCACTACTGCACTTTCATCCACCAAAGGAATTTTGTGTACATGTCCCCTCTCAGGTGGAAGTCCTTTTGGCTCTTAGAAAACATCCTTGAATTCCTCCAGTAACTCTTTCATTCCTCTTAAATTGGTCTCTCCTTCTAGTTGCATTTCCATGGATGCCTCTATTAACAAACAAGATGTGAAAGGATTCCCACTACTCTTTAAAACTTTGGCACACTCTCTAGCTTCAATGTTCATCAGGGATCTCGGTTGCACTCCTTCCAATTTGACCTCCCTCCCTTGATGCTGGAAGCTTATAGTAGCTTCAACAAAATTTCAGTTGATAATTCCCAAGGTGGACAACCATCGTACCCCAAGGACTATGTCACAACTTCTCAAAGGTAACACCAAGAAGTCACTTTGAAACTCTTCCCCTTGTGTCTCCCAAACCACTGCCTCTTACTCCTATTGTCTCCATAGAATCTCCATTAGCCACATTTGCTCTCAAAGGATTCCTGTGGTTGATGGTCAGAACTGCCCCCTTCACTACTGACCCATTCATAAAATTATGGGTACTCCCTGAATCCACCAGTGCAATTCATTCCCTTTCTTTCAGTAACACCTTCAGTCTCATGGTTTTGAACTGAGGCCCTCCCCACATTGCCTGTAAGGACAACACATGACTCTTCACCTTAACTGCTCCAACCTCCTCCACTTCCTCACAGTCAAGGAATTCTTCAGGTTCAATTTCTTCTTCCACTCCATCCACTGCTATTTGGTAAAGTTGAGCCTTGACACACGGATGGCCAGGTGTGTATTTGGTCGCACACCAAAAGCAAAGACCACTTCCTTCGATCTTCAATCTCTGTCGTGGTTAGAACCTTTTCCTTCCCTATGAAATTGCCCACATTCTTCTGATTTCTAGGTGTGGTTTGCCCCGGAGTTGTGTTTCTTGAACTATTGGAAGGAACTAAGGCACTAGAGATGATCTTTATAGTACTAAAGGTTCTATTTGGGACTGATAAAGCTGGAGGAGGACTAGACTTTTGAGCTAAGAGGGGGCTTCCTCTACTGTTGGTCAGAAAAATGGCTTCCAATTGCTTAGCCATATAGACAGCCTCCGTCAACCCTTTCGATTGCAACAGTTTGAGAAATTGACTAATGTCTACACGCAGATGATTTTTAAACAAATTCAAAACATACTGATCAGAAATCCGTACCTGATTGAGCAGTGTCACAAAGTCGTCATAAAATTTCTCCACAGTCCCCTGTTGCTGCAAACTTACAAATTCAATAAACGGATCATCAAAACTTCTTGGGGCGAAACGATCCTTAAGTAGACCCAAATACTGGTTCCAGGCTAATCCACTCAAGTCTCCAAAATCTCTGGTGGCGAACTGATGCCACTGCAAAGCTCTCCCTTCCAGGTGTAGCATCACCAACCGAATCCGGGCTTCTTCAGGAACTTTCTCGGCTTTGATGAACTGTTCCAGTTTGACAAGTCATCCCCTGAAATCCTCCCCATCAAATCTGGGGCACATAAGCTTGTAAGCATAGTTATGAAGCAGCTGTCGAGACTCCCCTAAGACCTAACCTGATTTTGGGATTTCATGTCCATCAGGGAGATCTGATGCTACTCGATTCGGTGCTTCCCCTAGCTGACTTGAGGAAGTCCCTGGTGCTTGTGAGGGAGCAGCTCCTAACATCCCAGGTGCAGATAGCAACCGCTTCCCTTCCCCCAAATTTTTTGGAATGGGTTGCTTACCCAAGGCCTTTTCAATCACTTTTTGTAAATCCGCGAATGAAGACAAGCGTAAATCTTGTATCTTTGTTTCCATTACAACCTCCATGTCTACCTTTAACTGTTGCAGCTTATCCTCAATCGATCCATCCACCCGAGCGATTTCAGCTTGGAGATTCGTCATTTCCGTCTGAACAGCTTGGCTTCGAGTCATCGTAGCAGAATCAGAGAGGCTCTGATACCTTTGTCAATCTTCTAATCTGCAAAATCCAAAGCTTCACTGGAATTTTGGTAACCAGAGAAGAAGATGAGGAGAGAAATCAAGAGAAAATTAGATGAGAGAAAGAGAACATTTTGATTCATTCGTTTCATGCCGCTCTCCACAGTACAGAGCTAAAGATAACCCTAATTTTCTCCCACAGATGAAACGTATGTTTCATTAAGTGTCCTTAACGGTCAAAACACAAATAAAAAAGGAAATAACAATTAACGAAAATAAATTCAAATTAAAAGGCCTGACAAGTTTCTTTGGGATTTTAGCTTTAGTCTTGTTAAAGCCGAAACCCTAGTTTTCTTTCAAAATAGCTGCAACCTGCTATTCTTTTTCATTTTTTTAATTAGTCAATCGCCGTTATTTGTTTTTATGTATTATTATTTTAATTTTAAATTAGAAATTATATTTTTATACTGTAATTTTTCTTTCTTTGTTTGTTTTTTTTATTTTATTTTATTTATCGTGTTGGTATGATTTGAGATTTAATATTCATATAAAAAATTTTATGATATTAGTTTTTTATTATAATTTTGTTAATGGTTATAAAATGATAAATTTTATTTGATTGATGGTTGTTTCTTAATCTAATTAATCAAGATAACATAACTGATAATTGAATTTGCTTTTATTTTTTTTTAACTTGTAATACATTTTGTTTGGATATAAATAAAAACAATTATGAAAAGTTTTGAATTTAAATATTAATTATCATAAATATATTTATTTTCTTTATACTTTTATATAAATTTTTAGGCATAAAGATAATTTTAACCCTTAACGTTTTTAATTTTTGTCGTTTTGGCCCTTAATCTTTTTTGGGATAAATGTAGCCTTTAACCTATATCTTTTTGACAAATAACTTATTTTTTAACACAATAATAACTGGAACATTAAAACTCTAACAATGATGACATGTTATATGCATATGATATTATATTTTAAATAACATGGTATCTAACCTATCAAATACATATATATAATATAATTTTATTCTAATATAAAATATAAAACAATTAAAATTCAAATAAAATATTAAAAATTAATTAACTATAAAATAAAAGGCTATTAAACATTCCTAACCCTAACTATGATAGAATCAAAGTCTTATCTTAAAAAAATATTACACAGTTCGAAATTAATTATTTTTTAGGTAAGATTTTAATTCTATCGTAGTTAGGGTTAAGAATATTTAATAGTATTTTATTTTAGAATTAATTAATTTTTTAATATTTTATTTAAATTTTAATTGTTTTATATTTTATATTAAAATAAAATTATATTATATATGTATTTGATAAGTTAGATACATGTTATTTAAAATATATTATCATATGCATATGACATGTTTGTTAAATTTTTAACGGTCCAGTTATCATGGTGTTAAAAATAATCTATTCGTCAAAAAAATATAGGTTAAGGGCTAAACTTATCTAAAAAAAAAGAATAAAGGCAAAAATGATAAAAATTATAAACGTTAAAGGTTAAAATTATGTTTATGCCAAATTTTTATTAGTTACTATTATTCTTTCAATGTATTATACTTATAGTATATTTCTAATATTTTAATAAAATTCAATTATCATCGTAAACAGTTCTTTGGGCTTTGACCGAAACAAATTACAGATATTTGGACCATGGTCTTCGCTAAATCCTAAGTTGTTTGCTACCAAGTGCGAACTGGCCACATAAGCTAATGACAGATTCGTATGTTGTATTTCTTTTATCTTATGAGCTCAAAAAATTTATTAGGTAAATTTGATTTATATTATTATTTGTGATTTTAGTTAAAAATATTATTTATTTAAAATTTTTAAAGGTAAATCATTATTTATTTTACATATCAATAAAATGTAGGTTAAAATAATAAATGATATAATGAATTGGACCTATCTAATATTTCTTTATTTATAATTAATAACATAGGCGTATCCTTTAAGGGGTCCACGCAGATATGACTTCGAGTTTAAAAAAAAAATTAACCCTCTTAAATTATTTTTAAAATTACAGTAAATTTTAAAGTTTTAGATACTTTTAATTAAATTTACTCTATTTTTTAGTCAAATGACCTATTCTCGTCGGTTTCAACTTTCAACGTGATATGAATGAATAAAAAGCACAAGAAAATTTTAGTTTTAGTTTCTCTGTGTAACCCTAGCTAGCAACTCACACAAAATTGTTGCTACTTGTTCATACTAGACTGGAAAAGTCTACTCTTAGAAAACTCTACTGAAAATAACCCACCAGGGATGAATGATCCATGTCAAAACAAAGAACATTTTCAAGAATTATAGTAAAAGAAGATGAAAGTTGTTAATTAGAGTGTGAAAATTAGACTGAATTTACAAGATTTGGTGGCAACACGTGAACAATGGAGATTATGCAATAGTTGTTGCTCCTTCTGTTGACCGCCGATGCTTCTTTGACAGTTAACCTACGGATCTGCTTCCAGGAATCTGCTACGCTGTCGCTGCGTACGTGTTCCCTTCCTCCAAGGGAAGCCTTTCATACGCTGCATTAACAAAAGAAATCGCCGTAATAAACACCGGACCTGAAGCAGAAAGTGGACGCACCACGGTTCCACCGTATACTTGACCTTGTCCGCTGACTACATATATCGTCAAACCTGAAGCAGCTTCCGGTGCTGAAGGGGATAAAAACGAACCAGATAGTGATAAAATTTCGAATCTTCCACATAAAGTGCCGACCGTGCCAGGAGATCCAAGTCGCCTCAAGATTACATTTGATACCGATCCTTTCCCACTCAAAATGCAAACCCCTCTTTGTTTACGCCTAGCAAAAGTCGAAACACTCTCCATAATATCACATCCGTTGGCGATTTCCATAACATGGGATTGGAGAGCGTTTGCGCTATCAAGGGTCGCGATGATCGGTGGCTTAGGCTTGTTCTTGGAACCCGCAGGTCTGCCTCGTTTCCGTGTGATTTTACCTTCGGTTCCAGGGACTGGGGTTAGTTCTTTGATTTCACCTTCGCTTCTGGTGACGGGTGTTAGTTCTTTGATTTCACCGTCGGTTCCAGGGACCGGGGTTAGTTCTTTGATTTCACCCGTGTCGGTTGTCGAGGTGGTGGTTGTTTCTTGTCGATCTCGTTTCAGGCCACGGTTGGGCTCATCTTCCGAGTCGCATTGTTGCCGTTGATGTTGGAACAGAGGGGGAATATTTATATTAACATCAAAAGGAGTCTGAGTCCGAGTTCATTTCTTTTCTTCCCTTCCAAGTTCAACCCTAATCAACAAATATAACACATACAAAGAACCCCCAGAGTTCTGATGGATAAAGATTAAAGAAAGATCATAAGAACCCTAATCTTGTATCCTTCTTGTTGGAATGAAATTGAAAATGGTCTGGAAGTTTCACCGAGAAAAAGGCTTAATCTGAACCTTGCAGCATCTGGCATCAAATTTTCAGCTAAATCAACTCACCTTTCATAACGTCGACGTCGTCTATACGCTCTTCATGTGAATTGAGATACTTTGTTTTTCTTAGGTGGTTTGGGGGATTGATAATCTGTAGGTCGGGGGATTAGGAGGAGAACAAACTTTTCTATTTTTTTGTCATGCATATATATCAGGGGTATTGTCGGATATCGGATCGGATTCGATATTTTTGGATATTCAGAATTTTGGATCAATAATATGATTTGTACTCGACCCAGGAAAAGTGGGTATCCGTATATTCGGATATTTGGATCGGATAGTAAGATATTCAATTTCCAAAAATATAATTTGACTATACTAATTTTGTGAATTTGAAGATTGTATTTATAAAAATTTGAGAATTTTGACAAATTACTAAATACAATAAGATTCACAATTATAAAAGTTTTAATTGTAAAATTTTTTAGATATAACAAGCACTAAATTGTTAGATAGAACAAGATTAATATTAATAAAAAATTGAATATTTTGATTTTTGGATAATCGGAAACTTGAAATATTGTGATCCGTATCCGATCCGAAAAACTTATAATTGGATCGGATATCCAATCCAAAAATAAAAACTATATCAGATATCTGAATTTTCGGATCAGATAAATAAATAATCGGATCGGATCGACCGAATCAAATATTTCTAAATACTCCTAAATTATATATTCCCTAAAGTTTAAAAAAAATAACTAAACATTAAATCTCTTATTTTTAATTTTTAAATTTTAATTCTCAAATTTTAAAAGTAAATTATACCTTCTAAACTCTAAACCATAATTTTAAATCATGAGAAATGTGTTGTTACTGCATGTTATGTTATATTATAAATGAATTATTCAATATCTAGATATTATCACTATTTGAAATATTAATATTCTACGAATCTCAAACTCTATCTCACTTTAGAGTATTTGAGTGTCTCTATTATGCCACACCGAGCTAGTAGTGCAATCAAAGAAGCACCTTGAGAGTGGAGGGGTTATTGTCCTTACCCCAATTTTGTTTTAAATTTATGTATTAAAATTAAAATTTTTATTAAATAATTATTGTAACACTCCGATCCCAATCCGAATATGAAGTAATATATTTGGGTCCCCCAAAATTCGATCCTTCAAATTTTTTTTTAAAAGCTCGTGTCCAAATACTTAAAATATCACATTTCATAAATCCACGTTGATCAAGATAAAATATAATAAAGTATTTACAAAACAGGAGCTCCTTTTTAAAAATACATTATCCGATTCAAAATAAAATCCAAAGTAAAATACATACTCAATATGTGGTAAGGTCCTATGAATACATTAAGTCCTACTAAAGATCAAGTACTGTACTCTTTTCACGGCCCTGTTGCTGGGAAGTCCTCCTCGATGTACTTTACCCAAGCTACCTATACCTACGCAAAACCATAATTCCGCACGCTGAGCTAATAAGCTCAGTGGTACATCTCAACTCTAACAATTCATAAGCATCATAAAACGAGCAAGTAAGATAGCATAATTAAGAGTGCACCGAAAGGTTTCTAAACTAAGGTTCATCTCTTAATCTATCTTAGTTAGAGTTCTCAATTTAATATTCAAAGTATCAACATATATATGAAGATCACTTGCTAACCAGGCTTAACTACTCGGTCTCACACAGCCCATCGAGTTATATCAAGATCACACAGCTCTATTAAATTACATCGAGATCACACAGCCTATCGATTACATCTATCTTACCCTACTCACACAACTTTAGGGTATCAAGGTCATTGACCATAGATATCATGACATACACACATACATGCAACATCCATAACTATTGGCCAAGCGTAGCCCTACTATACCCGTGCTCACATAGCTGTCGGGTGTCCCCGTGATCACATAGCCGTCGGGTTGGACCATATCTGGATCAACATAGTCACAGATACGTCCGGGACATACTCGGATCAACATAGCCACAAGTAGTCCAATCCTGAGGTCACACAGCCCATCAGGTTACTCGAGTTCACATAGCCCATCGAGTTGCTTGATGCTCACACAACCCATCAAGTTATATTCCTTATCCGGATCAACATAGCCACGGATAGGTTCGAACCGCATCTAGATCACATAGCCCGTGGACATGTCGGACGTACTCGCTCACACAGGCCAAAGTATTTGTCCCCTTAACTAAGTGTCCATGCACTGACTGTAGGATATCCTGATTTCCTTTTACCAAGACATAAGTAATCATGCTTCTCGAGCACCCACACACAATACACCATATAACGACACAAGTCAAACCATTTACAAAGTTCAAGGCATGCTTTAATATTCTTAGTCATCTCTCATAATTAAGATTAGATACTCAAACCACTAGATTGTTTACAAGATCACTTTAGATTATTTTAGTAACCAAGGCCCCTTAAATTATATTAGTATCCTATCAGCACACAATAGGAACCCTAATCATCACGCGTTATTTCCGATCTACCCGGGATCCGTATAGAAACATAATAATAATTAAATCATCTACCCTTTATTGAGTTACTCGTTATAATTCTCATGGTGGACATTAAACTCGTTCCGTTCATTTCATAATTTATTTTATAGTTTTAAACGACCCATAGGACCCCTAAGGTAACATTATAAGACTTTCCAACCTTGCCCTTAAGAACTTGTACAATTTACTTAGGGGTATCGATACTCATTCATGGTGTATCGAAACACCCAGTATCGATACGGGTATCGATACTCTTGACCAACTCTAAGGTCAATCGAAGAAGGCTTATCCGATTCGATACGGGTATCGAATCGGAAATACTACTGAAAGTTTCGGTATATACGCCTGCTCAAAAAGCCTAAGTTTTGCATGCAGGATATCGATACACATCCCCCGTGTATCGATACGCCTGCATGAATTTACAGGTTTAAGCCTGCAAGCTCACCAAAAACTCTCACCCAACCTATATGATTGAATCCCAGTTGACTTTACATGTTTAATAAAGCATACTAGATGATTTCCTACTATTTTTACATCCATTTAACCACTAATACTAATTCTATCATTCCTAGGGTTTTAAGCTCCACAAACTCCCATCTAAGCATTCTACAACCAAACAACCAAGCAAGACAACATTATATGAGACATAAGAAAGGTAAGAGTTAGAAATATACTGACCTCAAGCACAAACCCGGATTTAAGCTTTTCTTAAGCTTTTCCAACCTCTAAACATTGTCTTTGCACTTCAAACCTCTTCCTCAACCAACCCAAAGGTTAACCACCTAGAATCGAAGATCACAAGCTGCTAAACAATTCTTCCTTGATGACCAATACGAGATTTCCATATTCAAGCATCAACTTTGCACCTTTCTCTCTTTGATTCAAGCAAGAAAAGAAAAGAAGACGAGGAAAGAGAGAGGTTAATCTCCTTAAAACTCTTTTCTTCCTCTCTTGAGGAAATTACCATCTTACCCTTCTTCATCAAACACAACTTAAAAGCTAAGCTCAACAAATAAGTCCAAACCAACCCGAAAGGCCCAACAAGCAAAATTGAGGCCCAACGCGATCCAACATACGATCCTATCAGCTCAAACACATGCCCCGACTTAACAATTCATGGCCCGAGTCAACGCTCAATGTTGACCTAAAAAATTGGGTCATTACAATTATAACTTGTTTTCACTTTTAAAAAATATTATAGTTTTCCATTTAAAGTTAAAATTATGAGTTTGTATTTGATTACAATGAAAATTCACTCCAAGTCCAAAAAGCTATACTTATAGTTTTCGTGGGTTATGATAGATTTTGTATAGGTTAAAGTTCACAAATAATCGTTAAATTGTACCGAAATAATTATTTAAATTAATATTTTTTTAAACAAGTTAATAGTGATTAAAATAATAAAATAGGTATTAAATTTTATATTTTATTATAAAATAGATACTAAATTGTCAATTGTTGTTAATAACCAAATAGAGGGGTGATTGGACACTAAAAAAATATCAATTATTACAAAATAATAATGTTCATCGAACTACCTAATTATCACATAATGATAAATTTGTTGATTATTATAAAATAATTATTTATTATTATAAAATGATGATTATACTATTTAATTTATCATTTCACAAACAAATGTTTATTTAAGTTTTTTATATAATATTTTTATTCACTCATTTATGTAAGAAAAACAAGATTTCTGCAAAACTGGGCTTTTAAACATGGTCCTGTTATGCACCCTAAAACATACTAATTAACTTTAAAGCTGTTTCCCAGGATCTGTTACTTTTCAAACAGTGAGGGGTTGATTATGGCCCAAGATTATACATGGAGGGGAAGGACCTTACGTGTATGTCACAACAGGGAATAACAATGCTTAAAGGTATTAAAAATTAAATTAAAATTTTAAATTAATATATTAATTTAATTAATTTTTTTGATGGATATTAATTATTGAATTTTATGTATATTTTTTATATGTTAGTGCAATATGTATTTATAATTTATATGTTCGTGTAATATGTATGTCTCAGTATTGTTACTATATATATTTTTTATAAATATTCTATTTAAAAATTATAAAATTTGTAAAATACTATAAATGTTATAAATAGAATTTAATTTAAGTCAATAATAACTAAAAAATAAAATTTAATGATAAAAATAAGTCTAAAATTTTAATTGATTTAATTTTAATATAAAAATTATTATTTTCATTATTTTTTTAAGCTCAGGGTTTGTTTCACGCCAAAAATATATTAATAGGAAGTGTGTCAGTCATTGTTTTCTTATTTCAGCGTCTGATGCACGGCGCAGAAAATCGGCGAGCGGCGCGGCTCTACTGTTTCACAACCACTGTTTGTCAAACTAAAATAAAATATCTGAACGGCGCGGCCAGCGTCACACTCTTCCTCTTCCCCTAAACAGAAGAAACGGTGACAGATTCAGAGAAATGAGAAGGGGAAGGGACGAGCTGTTTTGGAATGCCACGTGTCGTGTGGACCCTTTCAATTGAGTGCATAATCTTTCGTGCACTCAGTGTGAGGCTCTTGACTGATTGATTGACCTCCTTTGGTCCTTTGCCCGCCTCTAGTTTTCAGCTTACATCTCATTTAATACTTTGCATTTAGTACCGGAGTAGCTTTAAATCATTTTCTAAATTAAATTAATATGTCATTTTTAAACATTATTATCGTATTAAATATAATAATTATCTTCATTCATAATTTTTAAATAAATTGCTATAAATAGTCACTTTTATTATTATTATTATAAATATATTTTTATCTGTATTTTTGTAATTCCCCTGGTCAATATGGTTAGATTAGCAAATGCTGAAACAGAAGGAGAGGTGATTGGTGATTTGATAAGATGTTTATGACACGTGTCGGTTACTCACCTAAGTTGTGATATATATGTTTGCTTCACGCAAGCAAGCACCTAGCTGCTATGCCTTCATACTTTACCCTCGGTTAGGATAATAAATCAAATATTATGCAAGGAGGATTAAATTTCATTCAAATAATCTATGACATAAGAGATGATGAACTCTTATACTAGTATGTTCAGAATACAATATTAATTAATGCAGTGTTGAAAATATCACATTAATTTCTTTACTTTATTTAGTATGAAGTTAAGGGGATTATTTTTAAAGGGAAATTTTATGTTCGAATTTTAAAGATGTATTATTAAAAAAATTATATCGTGAATTTTTTTATCACGTCAGTTGTGGTCTTTAACTAATGAAAACCTTCTATTCCATCATTAATCATTTATGTCATTCATAAATTATATTTTTAAATGATATGGGAAAGAGTGAAGATTCATTGGTTGAGGAAAAAAAGACTTGAAAGATAATGGTGAAAATGGATGGTTATAATTGGATGAGATCACGGCTGATGTGGTAAGTTAAGCCCATGATATAAATTTTCGGTTATCTGATAGTTACTTAAAGATAAACGAACCTGATTGCAGGGACTACGAATGACATGATGAAAATAATTCATGATATAATCTCTCATCTTATTGAGTTTGTAATCGATTTTTAATTCTTTTCATATTTTTTATCGAGTAATTAGGAAAATGCAATTAGATGGGTCTTACTCATTAAGCTACTCATAGTTTCATCAAATAATAATTTTTTATCTTTTTTTAAGTAAATTTCTATCTCTTTAATTTTTTTTGAGTAAATCTTTATATTTTTTATATACCATTAAATAAATAAATTTTAATTAAAAAATCATAAATGACGTTGTGAACCGAAACCATATAATAATTTTTATAATACAATTAAGTACAGTTGTTTTGGTGTATAAAATATAGGAAGTTGTCCTACTGGTAAGAAATATGTATCGTATACAAATTTTAATTATTTAAAGAAATACTTTGAAGCTAAATATGGCTAATATTATTAATTCAATTTTTATTCCACATTATTATATCTTTATGGGGAATAAATCGCAAGGTGAGATAAAGTACGATCACACGTACATTAATTAGAATCTTTCATCTTTATGGAAGATCAATTCTTGCATATAATTTCATATTAAGTCCAAATATTCATAGTCTTACATCTTGAATAAATTAACAAATATATGGCAATAAATATTAAAAAACGTGTCATCTATTTATTTTTACGTATGATATAAATTTAATTAATTACTATCTCTGTATAAATGGGAATCTATGTATATAAAAGATGAACTCCCGGTCTTTTCTTTGTTTATCTTCTGCTTCTGAAAAACATAGATATACATACGTAGGCGCTGGAGATGGAGATGATGATGGGTGCAGCAAATAACGGAACTGGGCCTTGCGGTGACTGCAAGTTCCTTCGGCGGAAGTGCGTGAAAGGGTGCATATTTGCACCCTATTTTAGTTCGGACCAAGGCACGGCTCAATTTGCAGCGGTGCACAAGGTTTTCGGCGCCAGCAATGCCTCCAAGATGCTGCAGGGAATACCGGCTCACAAGCGCCTTGATGCGGTGGTTTCACTCTGTTATGAGGCTTTGGCTAGGGTTCGAGACCCAGTTTACGGCAGTGTAGGCCATATCTTTACACTCCAACAACAGGTCAGCCCTGCAATTCTTTTATTCCTTTCCTTTGTCTAATTATCTCCGGGCAGAATTGATAAGTCCATTAGAGATGATAAAAAATCTTTCTTCATCAATCATCCAGCTTTGGATCTTAGGGTTGTGTAGTTTTTCTTCCTTTTTTATTTCTCTTTTTGTGTATCCCATTCGGCTAACTTTGACAGCTGAATATATATACATATATTATTGTAGAAGCAAGCAATGACAACGTAGTTAGTCAAGGTTGATACGTTTTTAATTTATTGAACACATAAGAAATGTCTGTAATCAATCCATTGACGAATTAAAATCTGCATTTTCCTAGTGAAAGTATTTGCCTTCGTTTCTGTGATTCTTAAACGTTATACCTAATGAGCATGTAAAAAAATGTTCATTATTCAATGATAGTACTTGGGAAGATTAAGGTACTGGTTTTTTCTTTGTCTGAAAGCCTGAAACTGTAGTTTTTCTTTTCCAACAAAAGTTCTACTGTTAACTACGGTCGAGGGAGAGTCAGCGGCTGTCAATTGTCATGTAGCGGTGAATGGCCAAGTGGTCTGGTTGCTTGCCGGGGTCATCAAGCAAGTATACAAATATTCAAATAATCTGGGTTTGACTTTATTACTAGTACTTTGTCTTGTCATTTTTATTTACAAGTTTGTATATTATAAAATGGAGTAATTTGGAGTAGCGTCTACGAAGGAACTACACGGTTTGTTTTTCCTTGGGTTGAAATTTATGGGTGTTTCTTCTTGGATTAAGGTTTATGGGTCCTACCATGTGTAGCTTCCTTAAACAATTGGCTCTTGTATAAACTTACTTTGAAGAGTAGTTGAATGAGAAATTTGAGCTAATTCTTGTTATTAATACTTTTCTTGTTTCATTAACTTAACCATTTAATTTTTTTTATTCTGGCATATAATAGAGGTTTATTTTGACTTGGTTGTGCATGTTTTTTTTTGCTGACAAACATTTATTTAGTATTGCATTATGTTAATGTTACTTTCAGACCGGATTCTCCGTAATACTGTCGGTTGTCTTGTTCTCTTGCCATGTATATATGTAACTCGTGGTATTGGGTTACTGAATACAGTTCTAATTTTATTCAAATCTGATTGTACGTAGGTAGTAAATTTACAAGCTGAGTTAGCCCATGTTCACGCCCATATTTCTACGTTGCGACGTGTCCCTCTAACACAGCAATCTCAACCACTCTGCCCTTCGCCAACGCCGCATTTCCTTCACGCATTAGAAACTGGTTCAGATTTGGATCCACCACAACCACAATACACTTCCATGGAGCTCTCGGATTTCCCAATCACTTCTGTTCAAGAAATGGAAAACCAAGAAGAGCTTCAAGCGTTGGCTCGGGAGTTTGTCTCCATATACCTCCCCGACGATCGATTCCGGCCATCCACTTCTAGCTAGCAAGAGCATCTGATCCTTGGTACCAGCATAACATTTTCATTTATCGTCCCAGACAAGCACTTTTGCTCTAGTATCTAATGCAATCGGACCCCTTTTTTCTACAAGTTGGTCTATGATTCTAACCTAATGCCAGCTCCTGTTTTATGGCTTTTTGTGAGGGGTTCATATGCTCAGGAATGTCACCTAGTTTAACAAGTTCTCTCAAGTCGTGCATGCAATTTTCATGTTATAAGATACTGTCAAGCAATCTTCGGGGTATGCAACATATAAGCAGGCTCTCGAATTTACAGTCTCCAAAATCTCAAACTTTTGGGAAAATGTAAACTAGATTCTTTGCCTCCAATCCTTACTAAAATTGCACTTTACCACTCTGAAAGTACAGAAAGCAACCAAAAATGTGTAGGAAGAAGTAATTAAGATGAACTCCAGAGATGCAGTAATAAATCCATTCCATACAGGATGATGGATCCTGCAGCAGAGATGGACATTTCTCTTTCACTTTTATATGGGAATAAGCTGCAATTATCTCCTGAAAATCAACTTACACAAACATGGCCACAAGGGGAAGAAACTACCTTTCTTCAATCATCTGTTAAAAAATCGTCTGAAATTGCATGGTTTTTATCAGCATCTTCTGCTTGTCTAAATCTCACAAAATAAAAACAATCAGGGGCTAAAATTGCTATTAAAAACAATTGTGTGGGTGGGGGGCTCCCATTCCATTAGTAGCTCTGTCCCTGCATATACACACGTACACATATAATTAAATATATAAAGTGATGAAAGTTGCTAAGTACTACACCTTTATGTGACCAATCTCTCTTCCTTTCATTATATTTTGCTTATTTTAAGAACTTACGAATAAAATTTTCTGGTAAATTTAAATTGTTTCCGAGCACAAAATAACTAAGCACACATGCAACAGTCGACATCTTTGGCATATAACCAATTGTTCATATCCGTGAAGGTTCAATGTAGACAGAACATAACAACAAAACAGAAAGTAGGCAACCTACAATAACTTGCAACAAAATGTCTACACAAAGAACGAAAATGTTTGAGAACCCTGTAAACAAGGATAAAATTCTACCAGAACCGGCGAGTATTTTAAAAAATTAGGGTTGGCAAAATGTATTGACAGCAATGCAAACCCACCAATTGTAAACTGCCCTTGTGACTCATTATATATATTATTTTGATACTTTCACTCCAAAATATCAAATATCAAGCATTCAACCATATGTCAAGATAGGTAATCATTCTTTGCATGTAAAAGTTAAGCCCTCGAGAAGTATTATTGTATTATTCAAAATAATTACAAATTTAACTATAAACTCACTATATAAGCAGGTCAAATCCTGGTTTGATTCCTCTCAAACTAAGGGATCAGTTGCAAAGCCCTTGATCTTGTTACAAGAAACAGTAAGAATATAACACGAGAAACAACCACCAATAATTATGTGTTGCAAAATCCTGGTTTAACTCCTCTGGACTCAGGAGAGAACGGGGAGGGGTTACTAAACAGTAAAAGATAATTTATCAAGAGTCAATCTTGAATAACCATGAAACCCATGCAGAAGGTAGACATTGGGATGCAAGTAAGCGTTGAACATTTTAAAATTCAGACACCAGGAAAGAACATAACATGGTAAGAAATTGAGAAACAATAAGTATTAAAAAAGATATATTGCAAACCCTACATCTCATTCAGTACAACAATGTATCGGGGGACAACCTAAACAGAAGCCAGAACTTTCCTCCAAAATTCATAATTGAAAAATAAAAAGGATTTATTTGGATCCCTACAGATTCATTGAGTACAACGATGTAGCAGAGGACAATCTGATAAAGTAGCCATAACTTTCCTCCAAAATTCATATTTGAAAATTACAAAACAGAAGCATATAATTAATCATTTTAAACAAAGGGATTTGAGGACTGATTTTGAGGAGAGTAAGAATCCTGAAGTTATGATACTAATACACTATCAGGTTGGACTAATCAACTATTAGGTTGATCATATCAATGTGAAGTCAACCATAACTACAAAAATAAAGCCAGACAACAGTAAATCAAAGTAAAGAAGAAAGCAAATAGTGATAGTGATGATAATCAATAAATACACAGAGAAAATAATAATGTATACTTACTGGCTTAGTTGAATAAAATTCCTTGATTGAACTTCAACTCAAGCTCTCCAAGCAAAGGAGCGGCAAAAATGAACCATAAAATGCATGACGCAACACACCTAGAAAAGACACAAAGGTTTGGAGGATAAAAAGGAAAATACAGATTAAGAATCCCCTAGAGACCATCCAGAAATTCTGACCAACAATACACGGGGAATCATTACAACCACCAGCTTGATCAAACCAACTAGAATGAGGGATGGTATGGAAGTGAAAATAAAGGCAAATTCATGTCACAATGATAGCCAGACAAGAAAGATTGGACAAATAGTACAATTATATGCACAAAGAAACCAAAACAAAGGGAGAGAAAACAGTCACCGGTGCCCATTGAAGAACCCAGATACAAATCACGCACACCAACATGGTTAACAAATAGTAATAAATAAGGTATGCGCAGATTAGCCCAATTGACTATACTTTACAGAAACCACACACAACAAAGACACCTAAAGTATGTGATAATAACCTCCAATTTTCGGTATACATAAATCTACAATCCAGTTCCAGCAGGTAGAAGGAACGAAGGGGACAATATATATTCATGATCATGTTAGGGTGGATTAAACCTAGCTCTTCAGGGTTCTACACAATCTCCCCATGTTGAAATCCACTGTCACCACATTCTGTACTGGAATCTAAACCACATGGAGAATCATACCATTTAGGATTTTCATGGTAGAAACTATCGACCTGAATGCCAACAAGACCTACATCTGTCACTATACCATCATCATGTCTCATGGGCTTGATTAGTTTAGTATCCTCACAGCCAAGAATGCTCTTCTCATCAAAATCATTACATTTCAACCACTTATCTGCCTTACATGACTCATTTATCAGATCCTTCCCACTCCTACAATCTGCTGTCATTTGGTCCCAAGGAACATCACCAAGTGTCCTTCCAAAACTCCCTTCATCATCTTCAATCAATTCTGCATCCTTGCCATCCCCGCATAACCGATCATGGTGGTGGTCACTCCAGTGTGCTAAATCATTCTCCCCTACCAACATGTCATCTGAATGAGGCTTTTCGGAAAGCAATACAATTGACTTTGGACTTCCTTCTCCTATACTTCTAACTTTACTCAAAACATCAAACAGCTCCCTAGATACCAAACCCAACAACTGATGAGGAATATTGTCAATTCTCCCCTCTAACAACCCAATTTCAGCTCTCAGCTCCTGCACCTGCTGCAAAACAGCTACCCGAAAGTCTCCTCCTTCCTTACCAACCAATCCAAACCCCTCACTATCAAAATACTCACTTGCCCCGTAAGGCATATCTTGATCCAACAAAAATCCTCCCTTATGCCCAACAACTCGATGCATGATCCTTGCATTTCCATCCAGAGGCCCTGGCTCATGGCCAGAATGCACCGCATACAACTTAAATACTGCCATTCCTTCTTCTTGATATACAAATGTCTTATCTTTCTCATTATAATTGGAAATTGGCACTATCGCCCTAATTCTAAATCCACACCCACATCTCTTCGATGCATATGGTTCCCTCTTCAAAATCCTCGGCTTCCTAGATGCAGGCTCCCCAGCTCGATGACAAGCATAATCCTTAACCTCAGCCATAAAAGGTTTATACCTAATATATTTCTGCCTGATACAAAGCACAACCTTGTGCTTTGCAGCCAGTTGCTGCAACTTATGAGGCACCTCCTTTGCAGGTACGTCAAAAGACTCCGTGTACTCAAAACGGCGCCGTTTACTATTGGAAGCAGACCCGGAGGAAGCATTGCATACATGGCAAGCGGCAACACAAACCCTAATGTAACTCTCGGGAATCCCATAGAACTTAGCACCTACAGTCCACACTTGCTTGATTCTCTCAATTGTTTCTTTAAGCCCTAAATGTTTTAAATCGGCGTCGCTGTGGAAATTCATAATGATTTCTTGCCATTGACTCACATGGGAAACAAATTGATTGGAATTGTTTTTGAAGCAAAGGAATTCGTTACCGGAACTTGGGTCAACGTGCGCGATGAGCTTGTCTTGGATCCGCTTCCAAGCGGTGAGGTAAGCGGTGTCCTCGTTTCGGTCCTTCCAAACGGCGCGCCACGACTTGAGGACGGAGCAGGGCGTTGCGGTACGGATCTCAGCTGGAGTAGCTAAACGTTGTTCACTGATGCAGCGGATCATTAGGGAATGGGAGTCGGCGTTGAAGGTGTAGAACTGAGAGGAAATGTGAGGCTCGGGACTAATGAAGCCCATGGGATGATTCGTAGTTGCTACGGTGGCGGAGGAAGGGGGAGGAGGAGTAGTGGCGGCAGCGTCGTTATCTGAATCGGAAGCGCATGGAGAGTCAGCGGAGGAAGAGGAGGGGAAGAGGAGGATTTCGGGAAGTGGAAAGGGAGGGTCAGGTTGGGGGTGGATGATATGAGGTGGTGGTGGGTCAAGACCATTGTGGTGACGGAAGAGATTGCCTTCTGTTTTATGGGGATTCATATGAAGAAGATGAAGCTGACCAGAGACAGTGTTCGCCGAGAGGAGTTTCTCACTACCTTTTTTATATCATTCTTTTCTACCTGACATAATAATTTCTAGGGTAAAATACATCAGTGGTCACCGAACGTTTAGAACGCAAACCTTTTGATCGCTAAACGTTTAAAAATTTTATTAAGATCATTCAATTTTCAGTTATTTTCATTTTAATCCCTCTTATTCCTTTGTAAAAACATGACTTTTTATGTACTATTTTTTCATTTATTTATTTTTTAGATAAACTTTAAATTCTATAAAAATAAAATAGGACAATAGATGAAAGCAATAAAGTTTAGTCCCTGCTTGTACTAATCATTTATATACACAGCTCTAAGTACCTGGTATTAACCGACGACATAAGTCATAAAGTATTGAGATTTCCCTTAGTAGTACACAACTGGTGACATAAATGAAGTGGAACAAAACTTTAATAGTTTTCAGGTTAATTATATAAGTGATAATTGAATTATCTAAAGATATTAATTTTAATTGTTATTATTAAAATTTTAGAAGAAAAAAAAGGATGATGTAATAATTAATAAAATGCATTATTTTTTAACTAAAAGGTGAAATGTGTCATTATCAAGAGATCATATATGTAATAATTTGGACACGAATCATCTAATCTCATCGGTTGAAAGAACTGTTGTTGTTTTTGGAGGTTACGAATTCGAGCACCAGTACTGTCAGTACAGTGATTGAGCGATCAATGTCTAATAATTGATAATATATACTTTAGAACAGATACTACTGTAATCACTGTAGTTAAATAAAAAAAAAACTATGTAATAATTTGGTGAAAGAAAAATTGATAAAGGTTGAATTGCAATGTGAGGAATCAAAACTGAGGTCATTTGGGTGTTATATCAATATCCTAGCCATTGCATATACATGCTCTTAGTGATATAAAATGCACCCTCATATATATATATATATATATATATAACTTAATGGGTAGATATTGGGCCTCGGTAGCAGGCTAGATATTGGGCTTTGCAACATAAAACTCGAAACGTAATCCAATTAATTCATATAAGCATCTTCATATTTACCTTTACACTACTATCCTAGATATAGCCCTTTTCCTTGCAGCACTCAATGGCTCCTTCAAACATTTCCTCAGCCCCATAGCTAAATTTGAAACCTGTATCCAACAATTTCTTTGAATGACAAACCAGGTGATTTTGGACATTCAATCTCAGCCAAGGAACTGCCGAGGCAATAAGAAATTTGGCCAACTTTGGTGTTAGTTCAAGAGTATTCGAGAAAAAGTATGAATTGTTGAGGTAAAAGAAGGAATTGCAGAGGGAAAAAAAACTTTACTCACTCTTCTGAAGGAATTGGAAACTCTGGATGATTTGCAGAAAGAATTTAAGCCATCTTCTGCAGGCTTATTGTGACCCTAGAACGATTGTATCTCCCTTTTGCATCACCATATTCAAGCAGGAAAATATGTTCCCTCGCTAATTTGCACCATCGATATGTTGAGATCTATGTTTTCGTGCTCTGTTCCTGTATAGTTTCATCGAATCGGTTCATAGTCTCGTAATGGAATCAGTATAAACAGTTGAAAGAACCTGATATTTATTACCTAATACCAGACCCAATGGGGAGCTCAGTGTTTCAGGGAGCTTGGGGCAGATGAAAGGACCAAGAAAATAAGCATGAATCACACTGTCATCACATTCAGTCCATGTTTTGCTGCAAATTCAAGAGCTGCCCTTTCTATCAAAGTCTTGGACATCAAGTAAGAATGTAGTGATGGATCTAAGTTTTCTCCGACCAAATCGACATTGGTCTTGGAGACT
Organism: Abelmoschus esculentus; assembly: GCA_035048815.1. Lineage (NCBI taxonomy): Eukaryota > Viridiplantae > Streptophyta > Magnoliopsida > Malvales > Malvaceae > Abelmoschus > Abelmoschus esculentus. The sequence goes on along the minus strand of JAUCBN010000007.1, from coordinate 8,034,869 downwards.
TGGTCACCCTTGTCATTGAACATAACAGCGCACGAACTCGAAGTCTTGGGAGGCCTAGCGCCACACTGATTTCCCTTTTAGTTACATCTTCCATGGGAGGACTCCCTTGCATCCTTCAGAGGCTGCATTGAAACTCTCGGGTTCGAGGAGATCAGCAACGAAATTCTTTTAGCTTTTCGGATGCTCCCGGCGGGCTGGTGATGAAACTAATGTCTCTTTTGTTGTCTGATCATGTGTTGCACATTCAAAAACACCAAAACACACTCTTGCTTACGCACCAAGAATTAAAAGCCGAGTCTCCAATGGTTATTGTATTAAAATCTTACCTGGATCAACTCTAATGGTGCCATGAACAGAGTAACCTTGTTCAAGAAGCTTTTTGATGATCCATGACCATGAAGCTATGAACCTGTACCTCCTGCCACACAAACTGTTCCCTTTTCCTCTCCCGTCTATTTCTCCTTCTTTAATTAGCTCTATGTAAAAGAGGTTTTTCATCTGATATTAATAGAAAAAACTGAAAGATTCCCTTCATTTATCTACATCAACAGAATATATTCTTCTATTACAAAACGTTTAGATTCTCTTCCATATGAAGTCATGATAACTAAACTACTTCAACTATATATATATCGGCAGTAGTTTAACAATAGTGCCATGTCATGACCAACATTTTTTTTATTGACGATAAATTGTTTTTTCTTTTCTGGTTTTAAATCTTACGATGGACAGTATGATAGTTATTTGTCTTAATTAAGATTAACACAGAAATCAATATCTGCTTTAGTGACACTAAATTACTTATCACTTAGACTAATCTTATAAGTATAATTAAATCACTTTGACTGTACTTTGTCCTATATAGTCAATCATTCATTTATTATACCAATAATCAATTAATCTGGTAGGATGAGATATTAAATCTCTTAAACAAGATTACTAATTTAAATCTTAACCTTATAAATAAAATAAATTAAGTTTAAAGAATTGTACCATAATAAATCTTTACAATATCATATCTAAATTAATGACCTAATAAATTAAATTTTGGTAATTATACCCAAAAATCAAATTTATCTAAGATCGTCCTACCTTCCCTCTCTCTAGTCTCTCTGTAACAAACTAACCCTGTTCATTTACGAGCTTCTGCTTCCGTTTGCTTTGTTAGAGGTTGATGCGTAAGCGATGACGATTGGAGTCTTATATAACCCTGGGGCCTGGGGGTCAGCTCTATAAATATTAGTTTATACTAATATGGATTGGTAATTTGGTATCCTGTCCATTTCAAGGGGAGTTTAATTCATAAAAAAGGATATTAATATAGTTTAATCATAATAATCGTTTTTTTTTCTTCCTTGTTGTTGAGCTTCGATTTTCAGAGTATAAAAGTCATTGTGTGTTCTAGAAGGACAAATGACACAAAACACCCCAGCAATACTACTACCCGTTAGGTATGTGTAATTTACTAATTACTATAAAATGATGAAGTTTATTGAATAGATCGTATACTATATATGAATTAGAATTATTTAATAATTTAATTTTATACGTTTGAACCTAATTAAGAAATACTTTATTTTATTTTATGCAGTACAACTATTTTTCTGATATTAATATCAATATACTGTTTATTGATTTATATGAAAAAACATTTAATCAAGTTATTTTTAATTTAGTATGAATCATTTAACGTTGATGATTAAAAAATAATTATTATTTTAAAGATTATAGATTTAAATATTAATAATATTAGTATAGTGTTTCAACGATTAATATTTAATGACCAAAATTATAAGATATTTTTACGTATAATAACTTGTTATTGAAGAGCCACCGTCCCCAAACAAAACCTTCCTTAAAATACAAACTAAAGCAGCTCAGCTGTTGCCGGTTGTCCTTAACGTATTGCTGTTGTTTAGTCTTCCTTTTTTTTCAATTAAACCATAAAAGAGTTTACATTTTATTCCCTCTCCGTCTGGTCTTCTGCTTTTCTGTCGACCGACCGACCGAGCAAGAGAAATCATGCATTTCACACTTTACCGGGAATCCCAAATCTCATATGAACCCTAATTTCAAAAAATTCCTTACTAGATCAACAAGAAGAAGACAAGCTCATACATTTTTTTTTTGTTTCAATTGTTTCACTTAGATTGTCTTAACACCCAAGTCATCCCTGGAACCTTAATTAGATTATCAAGGTTTTAGTCATTCTTCCTGGGTTTTAAACGGTTGCAAAAATTGTCTGAAAAACGAAAAAGATCAGACTTTCTTTTCGGTGTGGGGTTTTATTTTAGCTGGGTAATATGCATAGATCTGGAGCAACGATGGCGTGGAACGTGTTCAGGTTTTGTACGGCTCTGAGGGGTCTGGGATCGGTCATGATCCTGTTGGTTTTAGGGGTCGTGTGTGTCACTTACTACTCTGTTGTTTTGACCATTTTTGGCCCAGCTTTGTTCGACGGCGGCCTCGATTCCCACACTGCTGTTCTCGTCTTGATCTTATTTCATTGTCTGGTAAGTCTCCGAAATCAACCTCATTTGGTTAATTGGTGGCTTTATTGGATCTTTGTTAGGTTTTGAGAATTGCTGCTCTGTTTAAAGAGATTGGCATTTTACATCTCGCCTTGTTTCTGCAAATTCACTAAAACTCAGCTACTATGAAATGATTAAAATGGTTCTGAAAATGTTGAAGCTTGAGATTTGAGTTTACTTGCTTATTAGCGGAGCCAGATTTAAGTCCCTGCTCATTAGTTTAGAGTGATCTTTCTGGATCTTCAGTTTTCTCCCATTTTATCCTAATTGTTTGAATCTTTAAAAGTTTTACATTTAGTGATGTTTGTTATATATTAGAGAAAAGAAAGAGCAAATCCGAAATATTGTTAAAACGTAAAGGATCCATCTTGGACCTTTTCTTATATATAGTTTCAAACTTCAGATGCTAAAATAAAATACTTTGGGTTTTGGATTTTGATTAATGTAATCAAATTGTTAAACGGACACTAAATACTGGATTGATAAATGTGAGGTGAAAACTGACATGAAATATGCAATTTTTTGTGATTCTGCAGCTGTTTATGCTGTTATGGAGTTACTTTTCTGTTGTTTTCACTGATCCGGGTAGCGTACCGGCTAACTGGAGGCCAGCTTTGGATGAGGAGAGAGGGGAGTCCGACCCATTGAATGGTTCAGAGTTCAATAGTTTGCATCCAAATCCATCAAATCAAAGAAGTAGATATTGTCGGAAGTGCAACCAGCTGAAACCACCTCGCTGCCATCATTGTTCAGTTTGTGCGTTTTTCATACACTAAAGTTCTCTGTTGGGTTTCTCTTCATGTGCCGATAATATTGTGATCAGTCATCAGTTCTGTATCAATTTCATTGTTTCAGGTGGGCAGTGTGTGCTAAAGATGGACCATCATTGTGTGTGGGTTGTCAATTGTGTTGGTGCATTAAATTACAAGTACTTCCTTCTTTTCTTGGTATGTTTGCTTTATTTTTCGAAACATTTTTCATACCTTTTATGCCCTCTAGGTCCTACTTGCTTTATTCTTAGCTTGAAGAATTTTTTTATGGAAGCATAACATGAGTCGTGTGGTGTTTGCTTCCATTGACATTGTCCTCTTTGTTTGCATTGTTTCTGGTGATATAACTTATGATTGCAATTCATTTGATGGTGTTGGTGCCTGTTTTCTTGGCATTTTTTTGACAATGATATTAAATCTCCATGCAGTGTTACACATTCCTCGAGACTAGTCTTGTGACTTTAAGCTTATTGCCTCATTTCATAGCATTCTTTAGTGATGTAGAAATTCCCGGAACTCCTGGAACCTTGGCTACAACTTTCCTTGCCTTTGGTATGGACTCCATGGATTGTTCTGTTTTTTTTTTGACCGTGTAGTATGTACAATTGTATGATGATGTGCTACCATGGCAGTTTTGAATCTGGCATTTGCATTGAGTGTCTTGGGCTTTTTGATCATGCACGTATCTTTGGTCGCTGCTAATACAACAACTATCGAGGTATTTGTCTTCATCTCGAAATTTAGTACCATGTTTTGATATTTGATGTTTTCAGAACTAGTCTTTATTATTATTTTAATAATGATATCAAGACTCAAGAATATGCCCAATTTTCCAACAAGCTCAATACCATAAGACCAAGTAGACTAAATGAAATTTTTGGACAACCGGATTATGCACAGCATAAATGCACTCAAATTTACCAATAAAATCTGTTGTTGTCTTCGTAACAGGCTTATGAGAAGAAAACCTCTCCAAAATGGCGTTATGACCTTGGTCGGAAGAAAAACTTTGAACAGGTTACTGTTTATGCCTTACATTCTATCTCCCTTTCTTAATATCTTCTGTTTACTCATGCTTTGGTGTTTGTCTATGGCTACAGGTGTTTGGAACAGACAAGCGATACTGGTTCATTCCAGCTTATTCAGATGAGGATTTACGACGAATGCCAGCACTTCAGGGCCTTGAATACCCATCAAAGCCTGATTTTGATTCACAAGAGCTCTAAAAGTTAAATAATGAATTAATAGTAGTAGTAATAATAATATAAAAACCTCCTCCACGCCAGGAAATCTGCAGAATTTTCCTATAATTAATCACAGAGGGCTGGCTGGTGCTGGTGCATTGCTCCACTTGCCGTGTATTCTAACAGGTGCGTTACTCTGCGGCCTGTTTCGGCTTCTAACTGTTCATTCCTCGGGAAACTTCATGTATACTAGCAATAGAGAGAATATATCAGGGAAAACAGCATATGGTTGTGAAAATGGTGGTGGGGGACTGACTAAGTTTAGTTTGATTTTTTTCGAAATCCTATGTAACATTTCTTGTTGTGATATTAAGTTGTAGATTTCTTGCATTGACGACTGGAAGACTTTTTTGTTTGTTTAAAGTTGTCTGGTCCAATTCGTAAAGAATCCAGTATTTAATTCTCTGAGTCATGAATTTTACTACAATGCAAAAAAATACCCTAACAATTACATAATCCCTCCTTTGATACAGCGTGTGCCTGTGCAGCAAACAATGTCCTCAAAACTTGTTCAAACTAGGACATGACTTCCCTCCCTAAAATGGCTCCATTAAAGATACAAGAAATAACAATAATCCGGCACGAACAGAGAAATGTTTAAAAAAACAATGATTAAAAATGATAGTGAACAAGGATTCCACCACAAATTCGATGAATGAATTCATCCAGCAGCTTTCTTCCCACCAGAATAGTAACTCAGATACCACTTTACAAACTTCTTCAAACCGGTCTGCAAATCGGTCGTGGGCTTATACCCGAGCTCCTTCTGAGCCAAACTAATATTGGCATGAGTGAACGGAACGTCCCCGTTTCGAGGCAACTTCATAACCTTTCTCTTTGCATTCACCTTCAAAAGCCTCTCCAAGATACTCACAAGATCCGAAACTGGAACAGGGGAAGTGTTCCCCAGATTGTATACCCTCAATTGAGCCAGACCCTTCTTCTTCCCTCCACTACCAGTGCTCTTCTCAGCCGTATCCAATGCACCTAAACACCCTTTCACAATATCATCAATGTAGGTAAAATCCCTGGCCACCGTACCGTGATTAGCTGCCTCAAATATCGGTATCGACTTCCCCTTCAATATATCCCTAGTGAAAAAGAAATATGCCATATCTGGCCTACCCCAAGGACCGTATACGGTGAAGAATCTTAAACCAGTTAAGGAAAGTCCGTAAATATGATTATAAGTATGTGCAATTTCTTCACCAGCTTTCTTAGTAGCAGCATATAAACTAGCAGGTTGATCAGTTCTATCTTTCTCAGAAAATGGAACTTTGGTATTAAGACCGTAAACGGAACTCGAAGACGCCCACACGATCGCAGGCTGCGGATTAGCAGACTTGCAAATTTCAAGTAAACTAACGAAACCAGCAATATTGCTATGCACATAAGAGCCAGGATTTTCCATAGCATACCTGACGCCAGCTTGAGCAGCTAGATGCATAACGTGGGTAAATGCGACAACCTCGAAAAGTTTCCTTAAAAGAGCCGAATCATTGATATCTCCTTCCACGATGAAAACCCCACTTCGTTCCAGAAACGCTTGCCTGGCTCTTTTCAACGAAGGGTCGTAATAGTCGTTGAAATTATCGAGTCCAAGAACACCATCTCCGCGCCTTTTCAAAGCAGCCGACACGTGGGTGCCGACGAAACCGGCGGCTCCTGTAACCAAAACAGAGATGCCGTTACGGGATCGGATACGGGCAGATGAACGGACCCGTTTTTCCCAAGCGGGTCCACCCCAGTTGTAGGTACGGAGAGAGCGGCGAGAAGGATCTTGCGGGAGGGGATTGGAGGAGGGAGATCGAAAGAAGAAGATCAAGATCACTCCCATGAACATGAAGGACCAAAACGTGAGCTTTGTAAGAGAGGTGTGCCACCTCAATCTGTGGTGAACGAAGTGTGATTTTTCCATCTTAAACTTCCCGGGCGTAGATGGAATGCTGTCGAGATGAGACATTTGCTTTGACATTGACCAAAAAACCCAGAACTTGGAAGGAAAAAAATCTTTTCTTTCTGTAGTTTCAGATTTAGGGTTTGGGGAAAAGGGTATTCCTGCCGGATGGAATGTTCTGCACCATCGGCGGCGCTGTCGTTGGTGGAGGATGAAAGGAAAGTTCTTTACATAAGTTTATTCATTCTTCTGATGAAAATGAGAATCTTGAAATGATGGATTTGTTTCTCTTTTGGTTTACATCCGCACAGCTCTCTCAAAATGGATCTAAAAGAATAGTAGTATTAACAAAGAAGATGAGAAGATCAAGATTTGATTTTTGTTTGGTGAATTTGGGAGATAGAGATTGCTTGTCTTTTATTTAGTTAAAAATATTAAGGTTAAGAATAGAACCAATACCCGAGGGATCAGCTTCGTCTATATTTATCTGTGAGGCAAGGAATTAATTTGAGTTTTGGATTTGTTGAAGAAGGTGATGCTTTTGATGGTAAATTAATTTATTACCTACCAGATTACAGCAATTGAGAGGCAGGGATTTGGGGGAACTTAAAGCTTCAGCCTTATCCATTTATGATGGGAATTTCTTTCTACAGGTATCGAACCCCTAAATATGCGATGGCCAACCGATTCAATCCGATGTTTTTTCATAAAATTATTTTCTAACCCATCTGATACCAAGGCTGCAACATTACGTAACTTTGGATAAATTATTAGTAAATTATTTATATAAATATATAAAATAAATATACGTTAATAGAAATATGTTTAGTTTTTTTTATATTAGCAAATAAGTTTAATTATTGACTCACTTATAAATTAATTTATCTTATTTATTTTTTATATATTTTAAATATTGATAAAGTATAAATCAAATTGAATACAAGATAAAGTTTAGAGTTTAAACCATAAAGTTTGAATAGTTTAAGGATCAGTAGTAGTATAATTTGATCATATTTATAAATGCTTAATGAACATATTGAATATATAAATAAGGACAGAACATATTTATGAACTTGTTTTTTTTGAGAAAAGTTGAATTTCCCGCTTTAAAACTTATTTTTTTTTTGTTATTTAGTTTTAAATTCCCGCTCTGTCCTACATATAAATAAACATGTTTATGAATATTAAAAAAATCGAACATAAATATAATTTTACTTCTTTGTTGTGATGTAATTATAATTTTTTTTATAGATTTAATAAAAATTCAGTGATATTTATAAAAAAAATATAAATATGTTTTTAAAGATAAATAAACAAATATATTAAAATTTTAAATAAACACTAGTTAAACATAAACCTTTTGAAAATATCATTTAATTTGGATCTTTCCGGTAATATATAAACCAGGGACAATTTGTGCCGAGAGTGTACTCCAAATCTGCCCCGAGCTGCTAGAAAACGAGTAATGCATTTAGCTTAAAAACTTGATAGTCCTAAAGAAAACAAAGGGCATTTGCATATGCACCGAACCAGACAATGCAAAATAATTACATGGTCACAGACATAACAACACCCGCAAGTGGTCGCATTGCAGTTCCAGCATTCCAAAGGAAAGCTAAATTTGTTGACCTTCCCCATTCCCCACCGGAAACCGACCATTGCAACCTTCCGCAATGGCTTGTTTCTTTTCACTGTCATGTTTCACACATAACTCAAATATGAGAAGAAGTGAGAACATTAATCCCATGTAAAAAAGTCTTAATATATAAATACAGTGATGCTGCACATGTTCTATCAACATGCGGAAATCTGAGATTGAATGTTAGAGTTGAATATGATTTGACATGTTATTATTGTTTTTAAATTTTCAAGTATTTGGTAGTTGATGTTTTATATAGGTATTGAAATCACATAGCAAGGGGGAGGTGAACCCTGACACTACTGGATTGAAGGGGGATAACTGAAATCTTCATGAGATAGTTTGTGTACCTCATGCATGTGGTTGGATTAACAGGTAACTGAACTTTATGTCAAACAATAAATGCAGTACTGAGATACTTTTTACTTGCAGCGCGGAGAGACCGAAGATGAGATGTGTTGATGATGTTGCTGGAAATGGACCACCTTGTCCAATTTCACACTGGCAGCCAGACTACTTTAGCTTCATTTATAAAACAATGATCAGAGCATTTCTTTCTGTAATGTGCTTTGTATTCTTTCATTTACTACATTTAATGAACACCCCGATTTAGTATTTTGTTATGATACAAACCTCTGCTTCTCTGGTCCGGTTTTGAAACACAAAAGTACACAGAAAGATGCTGTAATGATTCTTTGGGTGCTAAAATATTTTCATAGAACAACAAACGGTACAACATTGTTGCTGTGGGGTAGGTAAACGACCTCTTCCACCACCAAACTAATGTGGGTTGCTGATGAAAGAATATGCTGAAGTTACCATCATGTCCAAATAAAACATGTTCCACTACAGCTCAAATATTTCATAACAATGAAGTGAGATTTTCTCTAAAGATTTAGCAAAATGTTTGTCAAGGAACTTTTGCAAGTAAAAGACTATGAGATGAGGATAGTGGATCAAAGACAGGGTCTACAGCAACCATAACTTTAAAAGAGCTCAGGACCTAGCCTTCTTCCCTAGTGGACACCCACACAAGTTTCTCATCAGATTTTGGCTTCATATATTCAGCCATTATTGCATGGCCGAAACCATTTCTAAATCCCCTTCAGTTTAATGAAATGAAAGCCATGCCTCTCTTGGCTGGATTATATCCACCAATTTCTATTTTCAACCACCTTTTCAAACTAAGGATAGAAAAGCATTTGTGGGGAATTAGATTGGCTAATTTGGAAGGCAAACCAATACAAACTGTTTATGCATCTTACGACAAGCATATGTGAAAAAAATAATGACCGAGGTTATTGATCATATAATCTAGATTACAATAGTAGGCGACTCTGTTTTATAACATAAAAGGAAAAGAAATGGGAAACCTAACTTAAAAGCAGCAAGTACTGCAAAACTCTTGGAAGAAGTCCAAGAGGAGGTTACAAATTCATAATCATAGAGAAGCTCTGCCATCCCTATTGCTCTATTTTTTGCTGTTTGATGAATTCACAAGCAACAGAAAATAAGTGGATTCTGATTCTTATTAACACAAACGAGATATGTCGCAATTGGAATGGCTTCTCTTCAGTTTTGATTTCCAATCCAAAACCACACGATTCCAGGAGAGTTACTAAGCAAGCTTAGCAAAGTTCTTTCGCTGCTGCAACAACAGCCTCTGCAGTTAAACCAAATTCCTTGTATATTTTGCCTGCCGGTGCGCTGGCCCCAAACCGATCAATTCCAATTGCCTTCCCCTTGGATCCGACAATCTTCTGCCACCCAAATGTCGATCCAGCCTCAATACTCACCCTAGCTGTTATGGATGGGGGCAAAACACTTTCCTTGTAGGCATCAGACTGCTCATCAAAGAGCTCCCACGAAACAAAGGAGACAACCCTAACAGTTTTGCCATCCTTCCTTAGTTCATCAGCAGCTTTAGCAGCAATCTCCAACTCAGAACCAGTTCCAATCAGAATTACATTGGGGTTGTTGCCGGAAGAATTGTCCGAAACAATGTATCCACCTTTTTCAACTCCCTCAATGGAAGTTCCAGGAAGGTTGGGGAGCTTTTGCCTGGAGAGGGCAAGAATAGAGGGTCTCTTCCTATTCAGAACAGCAACCTTATATGCACCAGCTGTTTCATTGCCATCAGCTGGACGAAGCATCAAAACGTTAGGCATCGCACGGAAGCTTGCCAAGTGTTCAATTGGCTGATGGGTGGGTCCATCTTCACCAAGACCAATGGAATCATGGGTCATAACATAGATAACTCCTGCTTCACACAAGGCTGAAATCCTAATGGCCGCTCTCATGTAGTCAGTGAAGACAAAGAACGTAGCACAGTAAGGAATGAGGCCTGGACTGTGAAGGGCAATGCCATTGCAGATGGCTCCCATGCCATGTTCCCTGACACCAAACCTAACATTGCGCTCCTCAGGGGTGTCCTTTTGGAAATCACCATACATTTTGAGCAAGGTCATGTTCGAAGAAGCAAGGTCAGCACTTCCACCAAGAAGACCGGGTAGTACTTTTACAAGGGCATTGAGATTTTGTTGAGAGAGATTTCTGGTGGCGTCAGCTGGGCTCTCCGGAGTGTATGTCTAAAATTGTAAACACAAGGGATCAAAACATAGATTTTCGTTCCAATGTAATCCAACTGTATTAGTCCTATGAAAGAAATTATCTGAGAATTAGGTGTAAGATCCATTTTAGCATGGGCACTAAAGAGTACTCACTGGAAGTGCCTTCTCCCAACCAGCTGGTAGTTCACCAGTGATGATTGCCTTGAGTTCGGCAGCTTCTTCTTTGTACTTCTGCTCATATTCAGCAAACTTGGCATTCCATTCAGCTTCAAGAGCAGAACCCTGAGGGACGTGACGACTCCAGTGCCTGCAGAAATTGGAAGGAAAGTTTTGAAACTAGACCAAAAAAAACATAATCAGAAGCATGTATAGAAACCTAAACCGATCTCCTTACCCTTTAACATCTTCAGGAACATGGAAAGGCTCATATGGCCATCCAAGGTTTTTCCTAGTAGCATCAACTTCCTTGGCACCCAATGCACTCCCATGTACACTATATGAGTTTGCCTTGTTCGGAGATCCATAACCAATGGTGGTTGTCACCTGAAAGGAACAAGGAATTAAAATAAATGACATCTTGTACAACACATTAGAGAGATAATAAGGTTGAGCCCAAACATGTCAAATCAATGAGTAGCACAAAAGCATTTTACTTCCAAACAGGATGCAAGGAAAACACCTGACCTTGATCAGAGTGGGTTTGTCTTTCACAGACTTTGCTTCCTTGATTGCAGCACGAATTTCATCATAGCCGGTGTTTCCATTCTTGACCCAGATAACATGCCACCCTAGACCCTCAAATCGTGCATCGACATTCTCGGTAAAGGCAATCTCGGTATCACCATCAATTGAAATGTGGTTGTCATCGTAGAAAGCTATAAGCTTCCCAAGCCCCCAGTGTCCAGCAAGTGAACAAGCTTCATTTGATATACCCTCCATTTGACAACCATCTCCCAAGATAACGTATCTAAGAAAACAAAAGGCCAACATATCAAGACGAGATTCAGCATGCAAATAATAGGAACAAAACGGGATCCAAGGAAGTAATCATACGTGTAGTGATCAACAATCTCATTGTCTGTCTTGTTGAACCTAGCAGCCAAGTGTTTCTCCGCGAGAGCCAATCCAACAGCATTTGCAATACCTTGACCAAGAGGCCCTAGGAAAGAAAGACACATTTAAATAGATAGTAGATACATTTGCTTTATTTTTAGTATGCCATTTTTGTTGATAAAAACACTTATGCTAACCAGTTGTTACTTCAACTCCAGGTGTTTCGAAGTTTTCTGGATGTCCAGGGGTTCTGCTTCCCCACTGACGGAAGTTCTTCAAATCTTCTTCCTAAAGAATAATCCATCAATTATAAATTTTAGTTCTTTACTGCAAAAATCAACTCTTTTATGAAAAAGGAAACAAGAATCGAAAACCCACAGCTCTTAAAATATAATTTTTGAAGAAGCTTACCCTGACACTGTCGTAACCAGCGAGGTGAAGCAGAGCATACTGCAACATACAACCATGACCCGCAGACAACACGAAACGATCACGGTTGAACCAGTAAGGATTCTTGGGGTTATACCTCATCACTTCATCATACAAAATGTGACCCATCGGAGCGCAGCCCATTGGTAACCCGGGGTGCCCTGAATTCGCCTTCTCGACAGCATCAATGGCCAGGAATCTGATCGTATTGATCGATTTCTCCACCAGGGAAGTCTCAGCAGCGGTGCCGGTTGTCTCGACGGCAGCAGCACGGACTTCTCGCTTCAGGGAGGAGCGGGAGGGAAGGCGTCGACGGGATGATAAAGCGCATGGGATGGTGGATTTGAGACCGGAGAAGGTGGGGAAAGAGAGTGCGGAGATGGAGACACGGTGATCTGATGACGACGGCGACCCATTGGATGAGATGGCGCGAGAAAGTAGGGCTTGAGATAGAGTGACGGAAGAAGTAGAGGCCATTGTTAATTGCGGGTGAGGTTGTTGAAATGGCCCTTCGTTTGATAATGTAGAGGCAAGTGATAGCCACCAACTCTGTCGTTGATCTTCTCGTCTACACAAACAGTCGGATAGATTAGTTGACCGTTAGATTCCTAGATGGCTTCATCTCCACCATTGATTGTGGGTAACCATTTCATATTGGACCTAAACAAATTGATTTTAAATATGTTTCAAAAATAGTAATTGGGCTTCTATCTGGTTACGGCCCATGCATGGGTCATGAGATATTTGGACGGAAAGGCTTCCCCAGTATTCTTTCAATAGGAAAACAAAACAGAAGATCCAAATCGAAGCTGAAAGAGAAGCTAAAAAGAAGAAGAAGGGAGCTTTCAACACTCAGCAACATTTTATTTTCTGAATTCTGTGATTGAACCAGGGTTGTTAACTTTAACAGCTGAATCATTCCCCACCGTCGGATCCGCAGAAGATCTCAACGCATTATATAAACAAAAGAAGCTATTGTGAGGGATCCGAACTTGGACCTTGAAGATCCAAAATGTCGGATCCGAATTTGGATCTGCAAGAATCCGGATGGGAGGAACTGAGGAGAGAGGCTAGAAAGATTGAGGGTGATCTCGATGTTAAACTCTCTTCTTATGCGAAGCTTGGTGCTAGGTTCACCCAAGGAGGTTTGTTCTGAATGCTTGTTATTTTGTGTCATTTAGTTGGATTTTGATTTTCTTTTGGTAGATTACTGAGATTCTGAGTAAATCTGTTTAAAAACTGAATAAACTCGACTGTTTTAATAGATTGGATTTTTTAATACCAGAGATCATATTTTCGTTACTTGTATTTATGAATAAATAGCGTTAGGAATCTGGTCCGCTTTCCTTTTTCACCCCCTTGTAATGATATGTACTCACATTTAGCTTATCTAGATACTGGATCGCCAACAGTTGGGTCAAGTAGGTCATGGAAGTCTATGGAAATGGAAATTCAATCATTGCTTGAGAAGCTGTTGGACATAAATGATTCCATGAGTAGATGTGCTGCATCTGCTTCTTCGACTACTTCAGTGACCCAGAAGCTTGCAAGGCATAGAGACATACTACATGAGTTTACTCAGGTTTATTTGTTGACTATGCTGTAATTTTTATTTAGACTTGTTAGAAATCAGGTTTCTATGTTTAATTATCAAGAATTTCGCACCTGCAATTTGGTATAGTTCTCTAGGAACTTCAGATCTTGAACTCTTTAACTAATCTGTTCTGTTTTCTACATGTGTACTTAAAAAAAAAGTTGTATGGATAAAACCCTTTCCGTGTACATGAAAACTTTCTGCATGGATAACATGTGGTTTTCCATCATGTTGAAGTTTGCAGTTAAAATTGCCCTTATCTCCTCTTTCTTGAACCGTGAGAGAAGCGGAAGAAGAGTGGCACTAATGTTGGTTCATTCATTCGTTTTAAATTGATGCACCAATGTTCCTTGGTGTATTAGCCATTTAGACCAGTTGTTTAGTATTTCCATCCTTTTGAAGTATTGGTACATATTTTAGGAGTTTAGAAGAATCAAGGGAAACATAAACTCAATGAGGGAACATGCAGAGCTTCTGAGTTCCGTCAGAGATGATATTAATGAGTATAAGGTACTCATATGGTTTAATTTCTTGGCCTTTTCACTCCCATTACCAAGACTGTGGTTTCCCAAAGTTACCTATTTGCCACCATGCAGGCATCTGGGAGTATGTCACCAAGAATGCAACTACTCAGAGAGCGAGCTGCCATCCACGGAAGCATTGCTCATGTAAGATTTAAATATTCTTTATCTGTGTTTAGCATGTTACATGCTTTGTTGAAAGGCCTTCCCTTTTGTTTTCTACTGCAATGTGTTTTATTTTACAATTCTTTAATGGTTTTGGATTAGATATGCAGCAAACATACATGTTATTTATAAACAGAACAAACAGGTGAAACTGTTGGTCAGAAACCTAAACAGGTGTCTGGCATGTAGAACCGAAAAACTTCAGTAGCCAATCACCATCCATAGTTGAAAAAAAAAACATTTTTGGTTCCTAGAGCTAGCATTAATAGCAAAGCCACAGTTCCAAGTTTGTCTACAACAAGCATTTCTACGGTCAGATGGTATTCCATCAGTTTGATTTTGGTTCCTTAATGATTTATATTTATCCCTATTACCGCTTGATCATCATCGCAAAATGAATCCTTGATTTCTTTCTTGCAATTGAAGGATCTGGTTTAAAATTCAAACACTAAGCACATGACTTGTGTCTCATGAAAGTTGAATCTTCTTGGTGCTGTTAGCTTATACAAGTTATTCATAGTTGGGGAATGATGGGATCTTATTCATACCAGCAGTGAGGCTGTGGATTTTGCATCGAGTGTACTTTTAGTATAAGTGAAATATAGTGTGAATTAAGTTCTAATTATTTTCCCCAAAGAGAAAGATCTGGGGTTGGACTACGAGTGCGGTTGGTGACTTCTGTTGGAGTCCAAAATTGGTTGCGAACTGATATACTGATGACAATTTTATGTTCGCATAAAGACTCAAACTAGCATCCTTCTTCTCGTACATCTTTCTTTTTCTTCTCTAGCTCTGTGTACAGGTCATTTAGGTACTTTTAACTCCATTTTTAATGGATGAGATTGATGTGACCTGCAGAATACAGACTAACCGTGGGTTTCATAATATATATTTTATTGTCTTTAGTGCCTTGCTACTGTTACATAATAGCTTGTATTATTATTATTGGTTAGTTTTTACTTCCCTGTTTGTCAAGGGATTATCTAGGCTGCAATTTTCTAATCTACATGTTTACTTTCTGTAGATAGATGATGTGATTAATCAAGCCCAAACGACAAGAGCAGTGTTGGGCTCTCAAAGATCTCTGTTTGGAGATGTTCAAGGGAAAGTAAAAGTTCTAAGTGATAAGTTTCCTGTTATCCGTGGCTTGCTCGGTACCTCTTGATGCATCTTCATTAGTGATCTTTTATTCTTTATACCATCTTTTGTACTAATTAAAACGCCTCTATTTTCTAGGTTCCATCAGAAGGAGGCGTTCAAGGGACACTCTTATTCTGTCAGCAGTAATTGCTGCTTGTACGTTGTTCATTATTATCTATTGGCTATCAAAGTAGCTAGAGGTGTGATTTATATTATTAATACGCAAATGTTAAAAAGCTACCGTGACTATTTAAGAGTTTTTTGGTTTATAATTTGATAGAACAGATCACATTCTCTGTTAAGTTTGTGGCACCTGCACCTTCTTTTTGGCTCCATTACACACAATCTGATATTTTTTTCTTGTGCAAATCTATTGCTCCAATTCATAGGCTTGATGTAGTGGAGTGTTTGGTTGCTTGCGATGCTCCCATGTTGGGTCAATTTCAGTTCACTAAGGGTCTGTCTAGTTTTTTAGCTGTGCCTTGCTGCTAAGGGCATTATCTGTTTTTGGTCTCGATTTTGTTTTCAACAGTTGCGAGGTAGCATAGGGGACAATCTCATATAAAAACATGGTCCAATGTAGATTCTTTTCTTTTCTTTTAACCCAATATTTTTCTTTGTTATTCTTAATAAGTGGACATGGGGATCATTTATTTTTGATGATTTTAGAAACGAGAGCCGAGGAGGCCACTGCCCATCTGTTGCCTGAGATCAAAGACAGGATTTACAGCAACCATAACTTATCAAGACCTCAAGACCATTCCTTCTTCCCTAGTGCATCCCCACAAAAGTTTCTCATCAGATTTTGGCTTAATATATTCAGCTTTTATTGAATGGCTGGAAACCATTTCTAAATCCAATTCAGTTTAATGAAATGAAAGCCATGCTTCTCTTGCTGGATTATATCCACCAATTCCTGTTTTCCAAAACCATTTCAGACTAAGGATAGAAAAACATTTGTGGGGAATTAGATTGGTTATTTTGGAAGGCAAACTGATACGAACTGGTTATGCATCTTAAGACAAGCATATGGGATAAAAAAATAAATAATGACTTGAGGTTACTGATTATGTAATCTAGATTACAATAGTAGGCAATTCTGTTTTATAACATAAAAAAGCAAAAGAAATGGGAAAGCTAACATAAAAGCAGCAAGTACCGCAAAACTCTGGGAAAAAGTCCTAGGGGAAGTTACAAATTCATAATCATACAGAAGCTATGCCCTCTAGCTCTATTTTTTGCTGTTTCATGAATTCACAAGCAACAACAAAAAAAGTGGATTCTGATTCTTATTAAAAAAATAAACAAGACGTGTTGCGATTGGAATGGCTTCTCTTCAGTTTTAATTTCCAATCCAAAACCACACGATTCCAGGAGAGTTACTAAGCAAGCTTAGCAAAGTTCTTTCGCTGCTGCAACAACAGCCTCTGCAGTTAAACCAAATTCCTTGTATATTTTGCCTGCCGGTGCACTGGCCCCGAACCGGTCAATCCCAATTGCCTTCCCTTTGGATCCGACAATCTTCTGCCACCCAAATGTTGATCCAGCCTCAATACTCACCCTAGCTGTTACGGATGGGGGCAAAACACTTTCCTTGTAGGCATCTGACTGCTCATCAAAGAGCTCCCACGAAACAAAGGAGACAACCCTAACAGTCTTACCCTCCTTCCTTAGTTCATCAGCAGCTTTAGCAGCAATCTCCAACTCAGAACCAGTTCCAATCAGAATTACATTAGGGTTGTTGCCAGAAGAATTGTCCGAAACAATGTATCCACCTTTTACCACTCCCTCAATGGAAGTTCCGGGAAGGTTGGGCAGCTTTTGCCTGGAGAGGGCAAGAATAGAGGGTCTCTTCCTGTTCAAAACAGCAACCTTATATGCACCAGCTGTTTCATTGCCATCAGCTGGACGAAGCATCAAAACGTTAGGCATCGCACGGAAGCTTGCCAAGTGCTCAATTGGCTGATGGGTGGGTCCATCTTCACCAAGACCAATGGAATCATGGGTCATAACATAGATAACTCCTGCTTCACACAAGGCTGAAATCCTAATGGCCGCTCTCATGTAGTCAGTGAAGACAAAGAACGTAGCACAGTAAGGAATGAGGCCTGGACTGTGAAGGGCAATGCCATTGCAGATGGCTCCCATTCCATGTTCCCTAACACCAAACCTAACATTGCGCTCCTCGGGGGTGTCCTTTTGGAAATCACCGTACATTTTGAGCAAGGTCATGTTCGAAGAAGCAAGGTCGGCACTTCCACCAAGGAGACCGGGAAGTACTTTTACAAGGGCATTAAGATTTTGTTGAGAAAGATTTCTGGTAGCGTCAACTGGGCTCTCCGGAGTGTATGTCTAAAAATTGTAAACAAAAAAGGGCTCAAAACGTAGTTTTACATTCCAATATAATCCAACTGTATTAGTCTTATGAAAAAGATTATCTGAGAATTAGGTGTAAGATCCTTTTTAGCTAAGACAGTAAAGAGTACTCACTGGAAGTGCCTTTTCCCAACCAGCTGGTAGTTCACCAGTGATGATTGCCTTGAGTTCGGCAGCTTCTTCTTTGTACTTCTGCTCATATTCAACAAACTTGGCATTCCATTCAGCTTCAAGAGCAGAACCCTGAGGAACGTGACGACTCCAGTGCCTGCAGAAATTGAAAGAAAGTTTTGAAACTAGACCAGAAAAACATAATCAGATGCATGTATAGAAACCTAAACCGATCTCCTTACCCTTTAACATCTTCAGGAACATGGAAAGGCTCATATGGCCATCCAAGGTTTTTCCTAGTAGCATCAACTTCCTTGGCACCCAATGCACTCCCATGTACACTATATGAGTTTGCCTTGTTCGGAGATCCATAACCAATGGTGGTTGTCACCTGAAAGGAACAAGGAATTAAAATAAATGACATCTTGTACAACACATTAGAGAGATAATAAGGTTGAGCCCAAACATGTTAGAAATGCAAAATTTTTCAATTTTCAATCAAGGTATTCTAATACAATGCAGGCCCTTCTAAGAAAAGCTTTAGCAGAGAAGTCCTTACCTAAGAATCATGGAACTTTAAAGTTTTACTAGATAAGACTCAAATCAAGGTATTCTAGCACAAAAGCATTTTACTTCCAAACAGGATGCAAGGAAAACACCTGACCTTGATCAGAGTGGGTTTGTCTTTCACAGACTTTGCTTCCTTGATTGCAGCACGAATTTCATCATAGCCGGTGTTTCCATTCTTGACCCAGATAACATGCCAGCCTAGACCCTCAAATCGTGTATCGACGTTCTCGGTAAAGGCAATCTCGGTATCACCATCAATTGAAATGTGGTTGTCATCGTAGAAAGCTATAAGCTTCCCAAGCCCCCAGTGTCCAGCAAGTGAACAAGCTTCATTTGATATACCCTCCATTTGACAACCATCTCCCAAGATAACGTATCTAAGAAAACAAAATGGCAACATATCAAGACGAGATTGGGCATGCAAATAAATAGGAATAAAACGGGATCCAAGGAAGTAATCATACGTGTAGTGATCAATAATCTCATTGTCTGGCTTGTTGAATCTAGCAGCCAAGTGTTTCTCCGCGAGAGCCAATCCAACAGCATTTGCAATACCTTGACCAAGAGGCCCTAGGAAAGAAAGACACATTTAAATTGATATATTTGCTTTATTTTTAGTATGCCATTTTTGTTGATAAAAACACTTATGCTAACCAGTTGTTACTTCAACTCCAGGTGTTTCGAAGTTTTCTGGATGTCCAGGGGTTCTGCTTCCCCACTGACGGAAGTTCTTCAAATCTTCTTCCTAAAGAATAATCCATCAATTATAAATTTTAGTTCTTTATTGCAAAAATCAACTGTTTATGAAAAAGGAAACAAGGATCGAAGACCCAAAGCTCTCAAAATAGAATTTTTGAAGAAGCTTACCCTGACACTGTCGTAACCAGCGAGGTGAAGCAGAGCATACTGCAACATACAACCGTGACCCGCGGACAACACGAAACGATCACGGTTGAACCAGTAAGGGTTCTTGGGGTTATACCTCATTACTTCATCGTACAAAATGTGACCCATCGGAGCACAGCCCATGGGCAACCCGGGGTGCCCTGAATTCGCCTTCTCGACAGCATCAATGGCAAGGAATCTGATCGTATTGATCGATTTCTCCACCAGGGAAGTCCCAACAGCGGTACCGATTGTCTCGATGGCAGCAGCACGGACTTTTCGCTTCTGGGAGGAACGAGAGGGAAGGCATCGAAGGGAAGAGGAAGCGCGTGGGATGTTGGATTTAAGGCCGGAGAAGGTTGGGAAAGAGTGTGCGGAGAGGGAGACACGGTGGTCGGATGACGGCGGCGACCCATTGGAGGAGATGGCGGGAGAAAGAAGGGCTTGAGATAGGGTGACGGAAGAAGTAGAAGCCATTGTTAATTGCGGGTGAGGTTGATGAAATGGCCCCTAGTTTGATAATGTAAAGAGAAAACAACGAGCGAGGCAAGTAATAGCCACCAACTCTCTCGTTCATCTTCTCGACTACACAAACAGTCAGATAGAGTGAGCTGATCGTTAGATTCCAAGATGGCTTCATTTCCACCGTTGATTGTAGGTAACAATTCCATATTCTCTCCGCCTCTCATTTCTTTTTCTCTTTCTAAAAGGTAATTCTTTTGTAAACATATCCTGGATAAATATATAATATTTGGTCCTAAACAAAACTTTTTTATACCTTTAGGCCACTTTAGGGAGAAATTTATGTTACAACAATAACATTGTTGGTTTGCTCGGTGCTAGGTTCACCCAAGGAGGTTTGCTCTTCTACTGTTTGTTTTTGGTGTCGATCCATTGTTTTCAACACAGTGGCGAGGTAGCAGAGGGGACAATCTCATTTATAAACATGACCCAATGTTGATTCTTTTCTTTTAACCCAATATTTTTCTTTGCTACATGCTGTGTTTTCACTTTTCACAGTGAAACTGTTCACTCTGCTGGCTACTAACCTATTCTCGAGTCTAGAGAATCCTGATAATGATATGCCGAAAGATGGAGGCAAGATATTTGGTTCAATCTTTTTTGAACGTCTAAGCCCTACTACCACAATCACTGGTAAAGAGTTGTCTGTTGCATTGATTAATACTGACATTCATGAATGGGAAGTATGCAAGGTTCTATTGTCTTTCAAGATTATTATATGTTTGTTTTACTTGGCAATTTGCAGGTGGGGTTAGCAGTGGTCGACGCCCAAATATTCAGCAAGGAAAACAGGCAGACACAGACCCTTCTCTCTCTCGAGTCATTTTCAGGTAAATATTTTAGCTCACTTCCATGCTTATTAGTAGCATATCTGAGACATTTACGTACATGCAGCCACAGAACCCTTTCACTCGAATATAAAATTTTACGTCCATCCTTAAATACATTCGATTATATATCTGAGTCTTGAGTCCTGCTGTCCCACACTCGATTGAAATGTATCAAGATGCTGACATCTCGAGACCTATGCCTCACCTATTAATATATTTCTTCCTCCAAATACAATCAATGTTCAATACAACTATAATGCTATATACACGTAAATGTCTCAGATATGATATTTCTAATCTTAAACTAATCGACTATAAAGTAAAAAGCTGATTGGTTGCTAACTTGAGGTACTTAGCCATTGATTGTTGGCTGTGGGTTCCCGGCTGAAGGCACCCATGGAATTGTAGTGAACCGAGGTGTCTTTAATCTTAACTGTGAAAGCAACAGGTGAATGAGCCAATGCACCATGCATGCACACGTCCCTTTCTTACTTCCATTCTCTCTCTAACACAGAGCACACATCCATTGGGAATGCCAACCATTCATTTTTCTCCTCCCTTTTAACCTAAACCCCTTTATTATTATTTCCTCTTCTATTTTATGTTCTTTTTCCTACCAGGCTAAGATCTACCATTCATAACCTGTTCAAATTACTGTTGAAACTTGAAACTACAAACCATGTACAAATGAGAAACGTTTGAAAACACTTTCCGGTTCTGTTGCATCTCCTAGTATATTATAGTATCCCCTCTTTCCATCTTTTTCCTCAATCTTCTTCTTTGTAACTCAACATTCAAAAGGATCAGTCAATCTATCAATCAATCAGGAAAAAAAAAAAGAAAAATAACAGAAGGATGTCTTCCTCCTCAGCTGCTTTTTCACCGGACCAGCTCTCTCCGTCCGATCAGCTCTGTTACATCCATTGCAACTTTTGTGACACTGTACTCGCTGTATCATTTTCTGTCCCTTTCTTTTCCTTCCCCTAACCCCCTTTTATAGGGTTCTTATTAATGTTTTAGTTGTTTTACAACTGTTTCTGTAACGTTCTCGTTTTCTCTCAGGTGAGTGTTCCTTGCACCAGCTTGTTCAAGACAGTCACGGTTCGATGCGGACACTGCACCAATCTTTTGTCGGTCAACATGCTTGGTTTGCTTCTTCCTGCAGCTAATCAGCTTCAACTTGGCCATTCTTTCTTCACTCCTCAGAGTCTCTTGGTATATACATATATCTTCATCTCTCCACAAATTAGGGTTTCAAATCTACAAAAGCACCATGAACTTGGGTTACGTTCGATTTACTATTTCATATATGTATATGTGTATGTAAATTGTAAATGGCAGGAGGAGATCCGAAGCAGTGCAACACCGAATATGGTGATCAACCAGCCAAACGTTCCAAACCCAATTACTGAATCTATTATGCCTGTTATTCATGGAGGAGTTGAAGATATCCCCAAACCTCCGGTGGTCAACCGACGTGAGATTCTTCTAACATTTAATTACTATGCTTTTTATCTCCCTTTTCAGTAGCTAGAAAATTAGAAGCGTAGAGCTAGCCACTCAAATCGATTTTGCCCTATTTCTTGAGGAGTCGAAGCTTCTTGGTCACAACCTTTTTCACTATACACACAAGAACCCTTTGCTTTTTACATGCCTACGTCCCTATATTTCCAAATCTTTCTTCCTTAAGCACACATCCTTTTTAAAGGATATTTAATGCCATCTCATGCCTATATGTCAGCTGTTACAGCAAAGTCCCAGGGCTATATATATAGTTACTTCAAATTTGAAACTTCCCTTTTCTATGTTCATAAAGTTGAGACATTTTATACTTTATGCCATAGCGTTCAAGACATTACTATCACTGTTGTCCATGTTTATGTCTGAAATTGATTAAGAAAGAAAAATGGAAAGAATCCATGCACAAGATGGATAGATCTGTAAACTGTGTGAAATGATGATGAGGTGATGATGAAGAGAGAAATAGAATGTTACAAAAAAAAAAAGTCAGCGAGGTGATTTTAATGTACATGTCTTATTGTTTGTCTGTTTTATTATGTCCAGCTCCGGAGAAGAGACAACGAGTCCCATCCGCCTACAACCGTTTCATCAAGTAATGTTTGATTAATCTTGATTGTTTTGGTTTAATCCTAACCAGACTTTGAGTTTTGAACTAAATCAAAGTGATTAGAAATGGAAAGACTGGAGTGACCTTGACATGTATCAAATCAAATCATCTGTGCAGGGACGAAATCCAACGCATCAAAGCTGGGAATCCTGATATAAGTCATAGAGAGGCCTTCAGTGCCGCTGCCAAGAATGTAAGATCCCAAGATTCCATCACTCTCTTTAACATTGCTTTTATTATTATTATTACTATTATGACAATCTAGGTTGTACTAACATTTTAATGGTTTTTAGTGGGCCCACTTCCCAGACATACATTTCGGACTAGTGCCTGATCAACCCGTGAAGAAAACAAATGTACACAAACAACCCTAAGCTCTCACTTTAGTTTTCTTCTTCTTTCCAAAGTTTTGTTCATGTCATATTGCTTTGGATTTTGGTCACTGATCTCTTTGTTTTCTTTCAAATTTTGTGCATGTAGGAAGGAGAGGAAGTGGTGACGAAAGATGGGTTCTTTGGTGCAAACAACATGGGTGTTGCCCCTTACCAGACAAGTGAAAACTACTGCTAGGGTTCCCTTGTTCTTCTTTTATGTAGGGTAATTTCCTTATTATTTCCATGATATGTTTGTCTTAGAGGACTGTCTGAAAGTTTGGGTTGCTTGGTTTATGGTAGTAGTGGTTATGCGGACCGGTTTTGATGTCTAGATTTAATGTTGTTGGGACATGTGAAGAGCCTACGTGACTACGAAGAACTCTTACGGAGATGAAAACTTATTACGCCGGTGAATATGAAAAAAAATCTTTTCTTGCTAGTCATTTTTTTTCAAGTCTCACCTTTAAAAGAATTAAATTAAATTCTAAGTCTTAACCTTAATTAATTTTTATATTCTGAAACCTACACCCTAAAAAGTATACTCTATTTCTAATTTCTTACACCCTAATCACATCTCCTAACCCTAAACTCACTATTTTAAATAAAAACACTAAATAAGACACAATAAAAGAATAAATAATTTACGTTCGATGAATATATAATTCCGTGACATTAGCCTTATATGTCATAAGAGTGCTTCACATGCTTAAAATTTAATCCTACCATTATCTTTCAATCTCAATTTAAAGATGCATTTTGCTTGGTGTTTCTGAGAAATCAAAGGCATATAAATTATACAATTCAGTGCTCAAAAATGATGAAACCATGGCCACTCTAGAAATTTGATCCAGTATTGGGTGTAGACCGTAGAGGAAAGAACTCAACATGTCAATATAAAGGCCTTCTAATTAGATGTAAGACTACAAGTGTCCAATCTGATGACCCAAGGATTCATTTTGATTTGTTTTCATATTGCCATCCAAGAAGCTCAGCTCAGAAATTGTAAAAAAAAAACATATGAAGAAGGATGCTTCATAATTACGGTCTCAAGAGATTAATTAAGCACAAATATTTGTATAGATTAGCTGGAAAGAATGGCTTGTATAACTCATTCATACCCTCAAGGTTGCAAAGATGAACATTTTGAGATCTAAGACTTTGAGTTTGAGGCTGAACCTGTGCTCTGATCTCTCAGTAGTGAGAAGGAGGGTGTGTTTTTGGAAGTGAGTAGTCCAGGTTAAAACCAGGGTGTTTTCTGCCACCACGTTTATCATGTGGCACCCGCCATGAAACTGAAACTGCAGGCTTGTGATTTACATCATCGTCTTCCTCAGCTTTTGGATGAGGTGTCGCCTCTACTGCTGCAACCGTGTTCTTTCTGGAACTGTTGTTCGTATCACTCTGCATAAAATTAAACAAAAATATATGGAGCAGCAAGTAATGTATTAAAGCCATAAGGTTATGCTGTGATGAAAGAATCTTGAACCAACCTTGATGGGGAAGTGAAGCTTGTTTTCAGACGTGTTCTTGGTGTAACCTTTACGGAGGCGACGAGCACTGGATGCATGCAGAGAAAGGCATAGAAGGAAAAGAAGAAAGCAAGAAGTGATGGACATTTTAAGGGGAACATATAGCACTGCATGCATGATGAAACTTGTTTGGAAGTGGCAATGGCAGAACAAGTAGGGGTTATGGTAATGGTGGTATATATATGTAGTAACAGCATGGAATGCACAAGGGGACCATGGATGGTCCACCGGGTCTGAAACACTAGAATTCGAATCCCTTGTAAAGATTTGTATAAGATTCATGAATTCATGTTGAAATCACAAAAAGCAAACATTCATGTGTTCGAGATCTGAACTTGTAGTAAAAACCAACGCTCTTTCTCTCGTAAATATAACCAGTCTCGGATCCCGTTGGATAGACACTGGATGTGTCCTGTTAGAGAGAAGCAGCCTCGGACGGCTCAGCCTCCCCTGTCTCCACCGCATTTTAGGGGAAGAGTATGTATTTGTCAAAATATTTGTCAATTCTCGAAATAACCTTGCCAATAGATCATGTTGCAGATTCACAATGGCATATACAGGAATATATATAAATAAAGCACACTTCTTCAATTAATTTCAGATTGCTCATTGGTCCGACAGTTTAGTCTGCTGAGAATCTATATACAGAGAAACTATACACGTAAATGACTGAGAAAGGTCACATATTAGAGATAAAGCCACAAATGTTATTATTTTATTTCATTGAAGGGCAACATTAACATGTAAATAAGGCCACTGCATGCTGCTCAGCTGCTACCAAATGTATTTTCCCCACTGTATGTGACATACAGAAACCCATCTTCATCTTTCTTTTCATCATAGATGGTGGACATTATTGCTCCTGAAATGATATATTTACAACGATAGCTTATTGGTCGGTCCATCGAAGAAATTGAAAAGCTGACAAATTGGCATTGGAATTATTCAGAGAGAAGGAAATTTTCAAGTGGTGGAATGAATACCTGTTGGAGGGAGGACACTGTCCACAAATATGAAGATAGCCTTCTCAGCACTCAGTCTAATTCTTTTCCGAATCACATACACAAACTGACCCACCGTCAGGTCAGCTGGGACCAAGTATCTGGTAATCATTTAATAAAGTCGAGCCGAGTACCATTAGAGGTTCCGAAATGTCAAAATTGTATTGAAGGAACTTAATATGCAACAGCCAAAAATAGATATATATCTTTTTTTCCCTTAAAAAATAAAAATAAATCAGAACATATTCGGTAAACTTGGCACGAGACTATTGCTTACTTCTTCTTGTCAATGGTAGGAATGTCACTTCTCTCCACCTTCTCCACAATCACCTGAAAGGCACACGAGCAAATATCAATAGAAGCAAGATTAGGATAATCATAAAACTACAAAATTTCTCTTTTGCATGACATTCATAAACTAATTCAAGTAGCATCCGTTTAATCTTTCAAGGTTTTAATACGAAGTCTATTGTATGATTTAGTTTCAGAATAAAGGCATGCGCCACTCTACACTTCCATGTACTTGAGTTTCAAGCTTTCCTTGTTCTTCCTTTCTGTCTCCCCTTCCTAGCAGTAAGGGGGCAGAGCAAGGATATTCATTCCACTCCTCACAATCAGAGATTCTACCTTGTCATGCTTAAATGGGCAAAACTTTTCTTTTTCTCAAGCTTAGCACCGGTTTTGCCAAAACCAAAGTTTATATGGCATCTGTTCTATAGACGAAATCTTGTCCAGACAGTACCAAAGAAAATGTTCAACTATGGCTTATAATTGTTCAAGCCATACCTCGTGAACATTGAACAAAACACATAACTGGAATTAACACAATAGATATCGTTGTGCAGCAAACACATCACCAGTAAGTGTTACACAATGGTGAGGCATTAACATAAGGGCAATGCCTGATTTACAGTCCAATCAGAGATGAAACATTACCAAGTTTGAGCATATTATTACAACCAGTTAAAAATTTCTCTGCAGCTTACCCAAATGAATTGCCAATTGATAAAAGGCATAATTAGTTCTTAATACTCTGGAACCACTCATACCCACAAAAAATTGTTATCCAAGCTTAAAAAGGAAAACAAAACAACCTACACCAAGGGTAGGCAAGCATTGGAACAATCAAAATTATTCAATATCAGCAAAATATTGAAAAGTTTGAGATAAATTCTTACAGGAATTCTATCTGGATACTTTTCCCTGATTCTTGCAGCCTCAGCACGCCTTTTCTCTGATTATCAAGTAAATTAACAGTAAAATCAACAAAAAAATCCATGAGAAATACTAGGACTATTACGGTAAATACCAATACACGATCATCGGTAACATACCAAAGTCGTGCTCAATTTTGAAGCTGCTTTTAGCCATTCTGTTGATATCTCTGCACAACAGCCAATACCCTACAGTCAACTAATACCCAACTTTTACATATTAGCTAAGGCAAAAGACACGAACTTTAAAGACAATATATTTTTTTAATTCCATGGAAATCCAAACGTCCGATCATCGAAAATCCAGCAACAACAACAACAAAAAAAAAACAAATCAACATACGAAACGTACCCGATCTTGATGAATCCAAAGGCAAAAGAAATAATAAAGAATGAATATTTTGTTTGTTTTTATCTTTATTTTTCCTCTGGTAATCAGATGGGAGATAATTCAAGAGATTGGAGAGAATAGAAAGGTTAGAGATTGAATTAAAAAGAAAGATGAAGAAATGAACTAACCGACAGACAAGGTGAGCTGTTGTGTCCAAAAATCGTCAAACAAAACAAAAGACGGGTATTAGGATGAGTAGACAGATGGCGTTTTGTTTAATGTACGTGTGGGGGTTCTCATACGGTGCGCTGATCCTGATTTTCGGTTAAGTTGCAAACCACATTCTCATCCGCTAAACATTAATGTACGATTTAATAAAATAACGGAAGTAATAAGTATTTTAACATTGATTAAATAATTTTGAAGTATAAAATTTTGTATAGATTTATATAGTTATGATGATTTTTTTAAAAACATGAAAGGCAACCAATCGATGTACTCTTTAATAAAATAAGATAATATTGATTTGAGTGATAAGTATTTATAGTTATTCTGCTCTGTATTCCTAATTATCCTCGCTTCTTATCCCTCTTGACATGGTAAGTAATTTATTTTTGTAAATTCAAGATGAGATCTACCCATTCAACTAATATAAGAGGGTACTTGTAGGGGGGAAGAGTCTTGTGCTTGACTTAGTCGGCATCATGTTGCTCCTCGACATCATCCGCCTTTTCCTCTTCCGGATCATCATCTTGTTCCTCCACAAGATCATCTTCTGCTTCCTCTTCTGGATCCAGGGACACTGCTTTACCTTCTGTTGTGCCATCTTTTTTCGTTATTAATGTTGTAATAATAGGGTTATCCATGGGGGGAATCACTGCCTTACTTCCTTCATCTGAAGCTCCATTCTCCACTTTAACATCAGTTACTACAGTTGTTGGAACTTCAGAGTTAGCGGTGAAAGATGGTTGCTGACTCACTTCATTCTTTTCGGACTGTGATGCTTGGCCATTCACTTTGTCATCTCCCGTAGATGGCAAGGATTCATACTTTTCTGCAGTATGTTGTTGCCAACTTTCAACTTCTGCCATCGCAGCAGTTCCATTCATCACTTCTGATGTGGCTAATGAACCTTGAGGAAACACATGGTTGTACAGGTTCCCCGAACTCAATAATGATGTTTGTGCCGACTCCAATGCTGCTATTGGTAAAGATACCTGAGGAGCTGCTAACCCCGGGACTTGTACTTGGGCTTGGCTAAGGACATAAGTCAACAGCTGAGCTAAAGCAACTTGTGGGTCAGTAATACCTTGTTGAATAGGAGGGATCAAAGGAGGTGGTGGAACATTAATATTAGGCGGATAAAGTGCTTGAACACATGCTTCTCCATATAAAGCCCGGTGCCCCTAAAACCTCTTCATATTTGCAATATGCTTTTTACCGGCTAGGTGACAGTTAAAAACCACCTGGGTTTCACACTTGACGTTGCACAATTCACACATAAAAGGAATAACAATCTTTGGTTTGGGAGGCTCAAAGGACCTTCTAGATCCTTCATTTCTTTTCATATATTTACCTCCACGTCCTCCTCTCATCTTTCGCTTCAAACCACGGCCCCGAGCTTCAGAGGGATTCGTTAAATTCCTTTTAGTTTCTGCAGGATCAGCTGTCGATGCTTCAGGTTTATTCACAATGTCCTGCTGCTGCTCAATTTCTTTCTTGTTGTCATTAGTGGCAACCAAGGAGGGAACCGTATCCCGTTGATGTTGTTTTTCCTCGGATTCCTCAACTTTTCCCAATTGAACAACTTCGGCTCTCATATTAGGCACTTGCGCACTTTGCTGTCCAGCTATGGCTTCGTTCCGCTTTTGCAACTCTTCTTGTGCCTGCAAGTTTTTCTTATGCCGCTTTCCATTCTTGTGCTGCTCCAGTATTTCTGGTCTGTTGCAATCAACCCTGCAAAGTTCGCACCAAGCCATTCGTGGAGGTGGCCGGAGTGGAGCAGCTGGCACTTGAGCTGTTAATGTTGCATTACCAGAAACTGATGCAGAAGGTAGCATTGCAGCAGTTGCTCCATTTGGATCCAAACCATTAAGGCCATGCCCAGCATGACCCATTCGTCCCCCTCTAGAAGGCCTCTTACCTCTTCTTCCACCCCTATATGCAGATTGCATCTGTAGAATAGATCCAAAGATATCAACAAGTCACCAGAATCTAACAAGATAAAAAAAAAAAAAAAAAAGAAAGAATAACAAGGCCAAAATATTCTCAACTGAAGATGTAAATCAAAACAATCAAACAGAAGCAGCAACATAACAGAAATATAGAGTTTAGACACAAATGTTGTGCCAACATGCAGATGAATTGACCTTATAAGACAACAAGCTTACAAGTAGTGCAATATATTGGGATATAGGTTTCGAGAACAATAACGAGAACAAACTGCACCAATAAGAGAGAACCAATTTTTGCTGACATTAATCATATTAAGTTTATAAAATATGACTACTTCAATAAGCTGAAAACTACAGCTACTGTAAGAACATTTTATTAGAAAAATCGAATTCGAACTATAACAACACTCTCAAGGATGTTTACCAAGAGATAAGTCCGAGAAATCTTGCACAAAGTAACAATTGCTTTCATGCACACAGAAAGCAAGTGCTTCATGGTAATAACAAGAGAGAGACTATGCTGTTCAAAGCCATAATACAGTTGGAAACTTCCCACAAGTACTTTTGGCACACTGCACATTGGATATTAAATAATCGAACTACTAGTATCTCTTATACTTATAACTGATGGGTCTATATGGAGTGGAGGAGATGAAGTCATATAAAAAATAAAGGTTAAAAAATACTAAAGCTTTCCCCTCCGATAAGAGATTGGGAAAGAAAAATATCACTTGATTCAACAGAGCACATTAGTAAATGGTGTTCTCGTGCCATGAGCCCCAAAGCAACAAGAAAAGAACTATCACTATTGATCCATAACATGATCCCAAAAGCTACAGCCACCAGATATTGCAAACTTTTATGCTAGATATCACCGTCTTTATCAGGTTGCTCCGGCGATTTGTAACCACTTCAACATTTTAGTCTTCTAATATCTTGGAAGTAAGGGGATGAGTGCCAAGAATTCAGTACCTATAGGATCTGCTGACCAATGGACCTTTGCACATTAGCCTGATGGAGAACAATACACTTACTTCATAATAAATAACCGTATTAATAAAAGACATCTTCAATCAGTATCTACAATTTGAGGCAAGCCAAGATAATCCAAGCACAGACATCCTTGAGCTACTCAGGAAAACAATAAGTGGTTGATTTGAACAAACTCTTCTTGGAGCTAACTCAGCAGGAATCACCCAAGCTCCTCTAAGAAGAAGCATTTGCTGTACAATTATGTTAAATTGCTATAAAATACCAAGGCTTTTAAACAAGAAGTCTAGGCTCAGTCAATGTAGCATTTATACTTTACAGAGTGAAAAACACAAACTCAAATTTGATACAGAAAAGATTTTAGCAAAATCACATACAACTGCTTGAGCTGAGCTCATTTAACTTAGAAATAGGGTGTGCGCGCTAATCTGAGCCAAGTCCAGGCAACTGATTCTGAGCAGTCCAAATCTTAACACCATGTCAACACATTGTGTCAATCAACAAAAAATAGTAACTCTAAGAACAAGTTTCGAAAGGAAAACATGTTTCAAACCGTGGTTCACACTTCACACCATTTATGTGAAAATCCAGCTCCCAATAACAACTCTTTTTTTTTCTTCTATGAACATCAAATTCAAAACTCCTCAATATGTCCATCTCAAACAATTTAAAAGTTTTGGTAAATTACCAATCCTTTAAGAAAAGATGAATTCAGATAACAATGTTCAGGATTCATCTTTCAGGCTTATATAAGAAAACGTATGTAGACGTATTCATAGGAAAGAACCCTAACCTGACGAGGCGCATAATTCGTGGCCACAGCGGAGGAATCAGAGCCGGAAACAGGAATTCCCAGCTGATTTTGAGGTTCCACGGAAGGCTGCGGTGGGTGGTAATAAACGGGGGGCTGAGTAGGGTGGTCCAAGGGGACGCCGGGAGGGTGAATGGGAGCGGCTTGTTGATAAAACTGTGAGTATTGTTGGGAATAATCATCTTGAGATTGAGGTGGGTAATAAGGGAATTGCTGTGATTGATTGGCGTAGGCGTAGTATTGATGATGGTATTGAGAAGGATCATATTCATATGCCTGCGGCTGATTCTGGTATTGCTGCTGCTCCGCCGTGTATTCCATTGTTCTTCCGCACCTTTTCTTTCAACCCATCCAAAAGTTAAAAATAGAAAGAAAAAAAAATTCCGATCAGCACGGACTGTAACAGTAAGAATGCCTCTTCCTTTTGTTTCAGAATTTTGCATACGCGTCCTCCAGGATTCTTACTTTACAACCACGTCACTCCTCTCCAAATAATTTGCTATTATTATTCTGATTACAAATTATGATAATACATATTGATATAATAATATAAAAAAACATCTTTAAAATTATTTTGATTAATTTTAACTTAAAAAAAAACCTATAAAATATTGTACGTTGATATGATAATGTTATTTAAACAAAAATATTTACTTAACCGAATGATATATTAATTAATTTATTTTTTTATATTATGTCTATAAAATCTTAAGCAAATTACTTTATTTTATTTTAGCAATATCCTATTTGTATTTGTATCAAACAAAAACTGACTAAAATTTTCTTTTTTCTACTTGTACAATTTTGTAATATTATTAATTGAGTTTAAATTAATAACTGTGATTGAAGAATTAATGCAAAGAATCAAACAACAAATGACTAATGGCGTTATCAATTTAAGCTGAGCTAATTAGAAAATAAATAAATAAATGCAACAAAAGCATATTATTTTTATCAAATTCCATAATTTATTATATTATTCAAATTAGAGTATAGAATGGAAGCAAAAAAAGAATATTAATACGAGCTTGTTCAAATTTATTGGAAGAGCCATATTGGTCCTATCGCTTTGAATGAATGACTCATTTACCTGTACACAAAGTCACGCAGGCAGATGAATTCTCCACTCATTTTGTCACCACCATTAACAGGCTTCTCAAATGAGGGGGATGACCGAAACATGCTTCGCATTCGGACCGATTCTCGGCTACAAAAACCCAACTCAAACCTCTGCCATTCCCACTTCCTCAAACCATCTTTTCCTTTTCCCAACAGCAAAAACGGGGGGTGTTACCGACTGATGAGTGCTGTAAGAGAGCACAACTACTACTCGATCCACAGACCTCAAAGCTTGATATCATGAAGGCCTTCCCCAGAATTAGGGTCAGTGTAAGGTATACCTTGGGATTCTTGTGGAGGGTTCATTTGGTTCCAGGCAGTAGAAAGATTGGGAGCATTACTCAGGCTTCCACTCCAAGATGCTATACGTCTAGAGTTGACATCTGATACTGCTGCTACGCTTTTGTGCACAATAGTATCCATGCTAGGAAACCGTTGCATACTCGTTGGTGGTGGTGGGGTTGATGGTGATGGTGATGGAGGTAAATCTTGCTTATAAGATGTTGCTGGGCTTTCATTGCTCATGATTGCTTCCTGGATGCTTTCCCCAGTATTTTGAACTGTCTCTTCAGTGGGAGAAACCTTAGCAGGGATGAAAAACTTGGGACTAGAACCAGCCACTGGTTTTGCAGATGGAACAGGAGACTGGAATAAATTTACAGGGCCGCTTCCGCCCTTGTTGAATGTGTCAACATACCTGAAATGATTTCAAAATCGTTTGCTATCAGATGAAAGGAGAAAAGACTTTGTTAAAACATTGACTGGAAACTGAATAAAACTAGAAATAAGAAAACAAGGGGACAACTACAAGCTAAGGAGACTAAGCATTTAACAGCACTGTCACTGTGAGTGAAATAGAAAGACAGAGGGCTTATAACAACCTAACAAGTTAATTAAATTATAATACCTTGAGCGGACACCCATTCGAGCACGAGCAGAGTATTGGTTTGAGCTGGCTGGAATTGGCGGAATACCTGAGCTCCGTTCAGAAGAGATGGAGCTTTTATTTTTGCTACTTCCATGAAAGCTTTCAGTTTTGGGGGAATCGTTTTCACGGAAATCATTTACTTCATTCAGGAAAGCTGAACTAGTGGGTGGAGGTGGCAATGCTGTTTCCTCAACCGGAGGTGCAGCTCCTTCCTCAACCCATCTTTTGAGCTTTTCATCATAGTAAAATTTGTTCTCCTCCCCGAGTTTAGCCTGCAATGTTCAACATGGAATGCAACAGAAGCTCAATATTCTATTGATATAAGATACATGCACTAAGAGTAATTTTCAGAAATTCAGATGACTAAAAATTACCTGGCGATCAGGTCGAGATCTTAGGACCAAACCAACAGTCTTTTGGAATAGCTGTGAACCAAAACGACCAAGTAGAGAAGATCCACTTGACACTGCTGCTTTTTCTTGTTTCTCAGATGACACTGCTGCTTTTTCTTGTTTCTCAGATGACACTGCTGCTTTTTCTTGTTTCTCAGATGACACTGCTGTTTTTTCTTGTTTCCCTGATGACACTGCTGTTTTTTCTTGTTTCCCTGATGACACTGCTGTTTTTTCCTGTTTCTCAGATGACACTGCTGCTTTTTCTTGTTTCCCAGATGAGTTAGCTTCATTGGATGAATTAACCTTATCAAAAACAAAGAATCACACATAAGATCACAGCCATTTGTTGCACCCTTTGTCCAAACAAGCTACAAAGACAGCAGAAATGGGGGAGAGAGAAACTCTCCTTTAGCAGGCACTAATGATAACTTATCTTCTCGCTTTAATATTTGATACATATAAATTCAACGGGTAAAAAGAAAATGGCATTTGCATTTTCCTTGTTCATGATGCTTGTTCTAATCATGTTATATCGTAGATGCTATTCTAATACTGTCAGCTAAAACCATGATGATAGAGAAAAAGAAACACAACACCTCCAAAACTTGACACTTAAGATCTACGTTGCTTTGACTCTTTAGTTTTCTTGAGTACCGTGTACAACACATATTTGGACATGGGCATAGAGGTAACAATCCACCAAATACATGGAAAATTTTGAAAAAAAATCATACCCACATCCAACAGATATCAAGTATCTGACACATGCCCAGGTTCGAGTAACATAGCATGAGAATTATCCCACCCAAAAAAT
Organism: Abelmoschus esculentus; assembly: GCA_035048815.1. Classification (NCBI taxonomy): domain Eukaryota; kingdom Viridiplantae; phylum Streptophyta; class Magnoliopsida; order Malvales; family Malvaceae; genus Abelmoschus; species Abelmoschus esculentus. The sequence continues at coordinate 8,000,214 of JAUCBN010000007.1, read as the reverse complement.
TCAAAACACAGCTACCGTAACTCACTGGTAGATTACAAGACTTGCATAATATGAACAGAGAAACCAACAAACATCTTTAATTTCAAATCCTTGCAAACAAATTCATAGCCCAGCCACAAATAAAATATCTGCTTTTCCTATACCTTAATCCCACGAAATCTTTCAAGCACAACTATAGCAAGTCAAGCTACACTAATCTCATGTCACATGAGCAAAAAGTAAAACCAACAAACAACATTATCTTCATGTTCAAACACCAAGATAAGAAATTTTTGAAAAGGCTGGCAACTATTGCAACACTCTTAAAATCTTCCTATGTAATATATTTTGGGATGTTTCAATTGGTGTGAAGACGTTCTGAAAACCCAGGCAAACCACCACTATTCCAAGGATTCACATAGACTAAGGACAAGTGTAAAAATTAAGTGTAAAAATGGTTGCAAAAAGATTCCCATGCATGTTTGTGTGTGTAAATAAATTAATCACAAGCTAATTAAGAAGTTACCTTTCTGTCACTTTGACCAAAGTATGGCTCAGAGATGCTTCTACTAGGCATTGCTGGTAGGTCAGTCTGACTAGTCCTTTGACTAATGGGTTCCATTGACGCAGAAGGCATCAATGATGTCATGGTCGTTGATTCCATTGATGAAGATGTTAGAGGCTGCACTAACATTGTAGGTTGACGGTCAGATGTGTTTGAGCTCTGTGGTTGGTGAGCAAACTCATTTTGATGAACACTGCTATGTGATGTAGAAGGAAGAGGTGGAGGTTGGCCCCCAACAACACGAGCGGTATTATCAAAGAACGTGAGCAATTTACCAACCAATTTAGTTGGAGCCAAGTTTGTATAGTAACCACCCTGTACATTAAATTTTCTTCTTAATTCTATAAAAAGAAAGGATATGGCTATGGGATCTAAGGACTAAGAGATACCTGCTGGTGGATTCTTAATCGTTCCTCAAGAGATGACACTAACTGTTTCCAAGTTTCCACTTCAGGTGTTCGACCGGTTCTCAGAGACTTCAAAATGGCTTGACAGTATCTGCATCAACATACCATGAAAAATGAGAAGAGGTTAATCTACTTTAGTTACATTACCAAATAATATATGTGCCTCAAGACTTACTTCAAAGAATCAGCCATTTTCCCAACTTCAGCCAGCATGTAAGCATAAATAAGCTTATATGGCTGAAAAGGTAGTAGGAGAAACTGAGGATTTCCAAGCACCTTTGAGTACTCGTATAGTTCTGTTCTCTGCCCAGATATAAAAAGGGCTACTTATACAGTGCTACAGTGGAACGTGGAGATAAAAATGAATTGTAGACATTATACCTAAAACCAATAGTTGGTCAAAATTCAAATTAAGAACTACTACACAAGAACCAATGAAAAGGGAACAAAGTACAAATTTTTTCATACCAGGCAACGAGAAAGCAGCTGAACTGAAAAAGCTATGAGTAAAAAGCATGCAACAAAGTAAAGGTCAACATCTGCATCAGTATTTGAATGGTCCTACCAATATCAGAAGACAGAGAAATGCTTAGATACCTGAATTGCCTCAGGACTAAAATATGTTCGTGGATAATTCCAATGATCAGCACCAATAAGACAAAGTCTAGCACCATCAGAATAAGGCTCAAAGTTGGCATCTGCAACTAAATAGCATATGTGTGCAGCAGCAGCCTGTGCATTTTTTTTTTCCAAATGCAAATAGAAATTATTCGGTGAACACAGAGAAAAGGAGTTTTTTAATAAAAAAGGAAGAGAAATACAAGTGGGAGAGATATGAAAGAGATAAATGGCTTGAACTAGTAAGAACTGTATTACCTCATTCCTCTCCTTCCACAAGCAATCTCCAAGATGAATGATAACAAGTTCATCATCTTTTGTTCTATTAGCTGTTAAGATGGCTAAGTTCTCTTCCCATCCATCCAACATATTATCTGCCACCTGCAGTATACAATATATATCTGTAAATGCTGAGAAAAAATGGTTCAAAGACTCCAAGAAAGTTACAGGAAAAAATAGAAAAAAGGAGAATGATCTTTTCAGAGCAAGTACTCAAATTATGTACACCTGTCCAGGCTGGTTGAGAGTATTTACATAACCAGGAAGATTGCTACTGTAGGAAACTGTGGAAAACACATCTGCCGGTTGGCCTGCAATTACTAGGCATAATGTCCGCAATGGTGACCCAGCTTTTAATTGCCTGAGTGCCATTAGCTTCACGGTATGGCCATAAAACTGGCATTTATAATTTCAATTATCAGCAAGTAGAAATCAAGCCTCAAATACTTGCAGGTATATTCAATACCAATGGAAAACTAGATCAACCATGGTACATCCTGTGCATATACAGAAAATAGAATAATAACTAAATTTAAGTACAATGTGATCATAATAACCTGATCACCAAGCTGAGATGCAATAACAAGAGCTGGCCCCCACAATTGGCCTTCTTGAGCAAATTCTAGCGCTTCCTTCTTTCTACCAGAGACAAGAAGCCTTTGTACCTCTAGAGCAGTAGCCTTAACCAATAATAATAGATCCCAATTATGGAAAATCTCAATGAAATTTTTTCCTTTTCGGAAAAAGCATGGAAAATAATATAAAATTAGAACTACAAGAAACTGAAAACGGTAGCCCATCCATACCTGTATCTGTGCTTCTGATGGCAAGTTCTGCAAGCAGTGAACGGCAGCACTGTATGAGCCTGATTGCACTCCCTTCCCTTTCACAGACCCTAAAAGCTTAGCAATGGCTAACTCTGGGTAATCACTCTCCTGAAAGTTAAACAAAAAGGATAAAAAGGTAAAAAGAAGAAAGAGAAAGAATAAGGTCAGAGCTTAGTAAAGTTGCATAGTAACAATAAAAAAGGGAATTGACCATTTAGGAGTAGTTCACCTTCAAATTTTGGACAGTACCAAAAGGAGACCGAAGTTTTCCATAGTACTGACACGAAATTTTCAGTAAAGAAAAAAGCAACCTCAAAACTTCTCCTCTATAGCCCACACTTGAATATTCACAGTGTGCAATCCTTTCATCAATCCACTTATACAACTCTTTGTTTCCAACATTCCCACCAACAAGAGGACCAGGTAAAGGTTGTTGGCACAATGTCTGAAAGTAATCAGGAGCACCAAATCCGAAGCTAGAAGCATTATTGTTGTCTGTGACAACTTCCACCAAATTTAGTACGCTTACCACACCTCCTACAGAGCCCTTCACCCAAGAAAAGGAAAAAAACAGTGACCTGATGTCTACAGTAGCAGCAAAGAGTTGCAACAGAAAGGACTAGAACTACCTGAAATAATGCAAGAAAAGAATTTGTGCTACCTGGTTCCCATACACTTCAGTTGTGTGAAACAAACTGTTGTTGCTCATGACAAGAAGTTTTCCACCAAATCCAAAAGTCACTAGTGCATGGGGAGGGCGCCCAGCAGAAGACCTTCCCTCATTCGATGAAGAAGAAAATGAAGTGACTGTTTGAAGTGGCTGTTGAGGATGATTCCCTGATTTCTGAGCATCAATGAAAGCCGGGGTGAAATGCATCTGTTGCTCTGGCTGAACAGTTGTCTGATTATTGAATGGAGTATAACTCTGAGCAGGAATAAAACTTTGATATCTAGACACCTCACCACCACCATGAACAAAAGACTGAGTTTGCTGTTTATAAGGAGCAACTGATCTAGAAAGTTCAAATCCATTTTGTTGATCTGCATGATTATCTACGTTATCTGCAGGTTTGTAAATGCTTCCTAATTTCTTGGTTTCAGAAGATAAATTTGTTTCACTTTTTGAAACCGAGTAATTTTGGAAACTATTTGAAAATTGCTGATGGTAGTTGTCTGCAGATTCACTTTGATCCATATAAAAGTCTTGACTACCTAAAGCTTGGAAGTCATAACTTTCAATGTTTTTATTTTGATACCGCCAATCATTATCCATGATTGCTGACTGATCTACAGTTGGAGCGTAAGACTCCAACATCTTCCATTCTTGGGAAATTGTATCATAGTACCAACCAGGGTACTGGGGATCAAACACCATGTGTGCAGGGTACTCTGCATTTCCTTGTGAAATTTGATTCCAGTTTGAGGTATCTGAATTCCCAAAGAACTCGGAGAAAGTTCCTGCAGCAGACTGATTTGTTTGCTGCAAAGACTGGGTATCCATCTTTCCATCTGAAATAAGATAACCACTATCTGAATGTGTCACACCATAGATCTGTGAATTCATATCCGTATTCACATATCCTTCCACCTGATACCATTGCCCAGTATTTGGATCATATCTCCATCCTGGATAGAGATTTTCCCAGTATTGATAATTGCTAAAATCCTGCCCAACTACATTTTGTTCAAATTCCATGCCATGGTATTGAACATCATTATTTTGTGGATGACTAGATGAAGCCAAATCAGAAAATGAATTCTCTGATACACCAACTGTCGCATCAAATTCCTTCACCAGATCATCATTATTCCCCACTTCAGCAAAAGGATCCTCAGAATTATCCCCCAAATCGTTAAATATTTCCGAGAATGGCTTAGAACCACCACCATTACGAACATTTGAATCGGATTCAAATGAGCTCCACTGAACCTCTTTCACACCAGTACCTGAAGTTATATCACTCTTACCGGTGCCACCATCCTCTCCCATCCCCGTCACACTGCACTCCTTCGCATTACTAGGTATCAGTGAACTCTCATTAGTAGGCACATTACCCTCATTAGCATCCAAATATGCCAAACTATCAGCATCCTCTATACCCTTTTCAGCTTCTGTACCAATATCAACATCCTTTCCACCAGACCCAACCCCAAAAGGACTCATTTCACTAATAGTCAAATTAGCATTAGTATGTATCAGTGAACTGCTCTCATTAGCAGCCACACTACCCTCCTTATCACCCAATAATGCCGAAATGCCGGCATCTTCTACACCCTTTTCATCTTCTGTACCAATATCAACATCCTTTCCACCAGACACAACCCCGGGACTCATTTCACTAATAATCAAATTAGAAAAGGCTTTTACTTCCTCGGACCTAGCAGCTTCTACCACATGTTTAGGGGTGGATCCAGAAAAATCAAATCCTTCATCATCATTGACCAATTGATCAAAGAAATCCTCATCCAATTGATCCTCCACTTCAAATGGAGGAGAAGCCATCTACAATAAAAGAGGGGGGATCCCTGAACTCTTCCTATTAATTCTTCACTTCAACGATTCCACTCTTTCCTCTAAACTAAAAAACACTTTCCATTAATATCATATTAGTGCTTACCAAAATCTAAAACAACCCAAATCCAATTAAGCCCTGAAAATTCAAAAGAAAAGGGATTTGAAATATTTCTTTTCAATTCAAATCAAACCAAATAAAAAAATAAACATTAACATAAAGGGTTGAATTACGATTTGAATGACAGTGATTAACGAGGGAAAGCAGATCGAGAGAATTACCTGGTAATATATAGAATTTGCCAACGGAGATGGTGTAAGAGAGATTTGAGACAACAAGAGGCCATGAGCGCAGTAGCAGACAGATTTGCCGCTCCCCGTTAACAGTAAAAAGTAAGGATTGATTTCTTCCGTTGCGCCATCTGCCTGCACGTGTTCAGCATTGACTACAAGTTTTGTTTTGTTTTGTAAACAAATAACCAATTCTCATCCCTCCTCGGATCTCAATCACCCACACCCAATTCTGCAACACATTAATTACTATAATTCTTCAAACAAATCAGAACAAAATAATTACCCACAGCAAAATCACCCTAAAATAGTTTCATTATTTGATTTTTTCCTAAAAACACACATGCCCTGAAATATATCTATTAAATTATATAGAAACATTTTTCACTAAACTATTAATTTTATTTTATTTTGATTATAAAATTAATTTTGAATGCTTAAAATTATATATTTTATTAATTTAGTATTAATTTAAAAATAAATTTATATATTTAACGTTTAATATTTAAAAATCTTATTAATTTAATTTTTAATTTTAAATAATTTAAAGGTAAAATATATTGTCACGGGGTCAGAGTTTTCGTGCAGGGACTTCTACCCGTGTGTCACCTCGGGACACTCGCATGCTCGAGGATCAACCTGAACGATCTTCGATGCTTACTGGTTTCGCCCTCCCATGGGCTCATCAGGGAAGCGGGGACAGCTCCCGACCAGTGTGGTGCACGATCAGCGCGCCCATCGCAGATGGGACGGCTGCTCGGCACGTACTATACTCTTAATGCTATCCCGCTCTCAAACTTTAAGCACCACCAAAAAACATCTCGGTCCCGCATAGTCACGACTCACGGTCCGTGATAATATGATTAATCCTTTTTATTTTTGAATTTTTGATTTTGGTCACTAAATCATTAACTCTAGTTAGTTTAATGACATGTAATATTATTTAATATTAGGTAAAATATATGGTTAGACCAAGAATAAGGAATCTGTTGTCCGATCACGAACCAGACAACAAGTTAAGAGAGCTATTTTACGATTTCTTGTGTATAATTAAATATAATTACTTATTAGCTTATCAGAATCTGTTCCAAATGCATTATTCCATAAAAAAAATTAACTTTATTATTCAAGTCTTTACGAATCTTATTTTCAGTTCTACTAAATTGAAGGGTGAAATGATTCGTTTCTTCTCTTCTTACAAAGAAATTTCGTGTAAACCAAGGAAACTCGCACGTGGGTATTTGGCACGCTCTAATACCCAACATAGACCTGATTTTCCTTTATCCCATTGGATGCTTAAATTCAAAGTGCGTGAAATACAATGCCCAGGATCAGATTTTAACGTAACTCTAATATAATGATCAACTTGAAGATTAGAGTAATTTGCCTTGCATTGTTTGAAAGGGATGTCATTTATAGCAATTAAATTAAGTTTTTTTTTGTAGGGTACCAATTTTGATGAGCTAGTTATTTATTATACTTTTAATTGCATTAATTTTTTGTGTGCGTGGGTGTTTATGTTTGGATGGACCAACAAAAAAATAATATAAATATAAAAAAATGGATGCAGGAAAAAATATTATTATTTGAGTATAATAAAAATATATAAAAAATTATCTAAATAAAATTTTAAAGTTTGGGTATATAAAAATATAAAAAAAATGGATGCTACTTGGGCACTCAACACACTAACTTGTTTGTATTTATATTTTGATCGTCCAAATGGATTACCACGTCCACCGTTGTAATTGAAGACGCTATTGGCTAATATAAATATATATATTTTAAAAAATATTTAATTTTTAATACCTAATTTCAAATAATCGATTAAGATATCGAATCTTATTTTTTATAATATTTGATCTAGCAACCTACTAACAAAATTAATACCGATAACTATACAAACATACAAGTTATGGCGTATGGCGTCTGTATGTTATATTATTTTGGTTGTGGTGTAAGTGTCACGTTTGAGAATAAGCAATGAGCATTACTCTCACATCAGAAAGAAAAATAAAGATTTTGAGATATATATATATAATGACGTTACACATCCCATCAGATATGTTATTTAAGAAAAGGGCAATAACACGTTACATAAGCGTCTTACATAGGTATATATATATATATATTTGATATAAATAATTAATTTATTTTAATATATTTTTAAATATATAAAAAATTCTCGAAATTATATCTTCGTAAGTGTGGAATGCAAATACTTTTCTGTCAAAGTCATGAGAATAGAGATTCCACACTCGTTTCCTTTGTTACCGTAGCCACTGCCTGACAGACAACACTGTCACGCCTGTCCTACTCTTTTCAACCTCACTCATTTCATAATGGGGCAGTGAGCATCGACTTAACCACCTCTAAATTTGTTCATTTTTCACTCAGTAACACTCTTCTCCCATAAACAGAAGAAAAGAAAATGCAGTTCTACCTTCCAACTGCGTTGGAATTTATTACATAGATTAGAAAATTGACTAAAATGTTTTTTTCTGACACTGCTTTTATCCAAGCTAAAACAGACAACGCTGTTATATGGAACTGTATTAATGGTAAATGAGATTTGTAAGTAAAGCATGAAACAGTTTCAGACAGAAAACAGAAAAGCAGATGACTGCTACGCAGAGAAACTCTGTAATGATCTTCAGTAGCTCCAAATGGAACCCACCTTTGTATTAGTATCATGTTTAACAAGCAAGCAAGCAAGGAAACAAACAAATTTCTTGTTTTTTGAGAAGCTTCTTTTCATGCATTGAGGAAAAACAAAACAAAACAAAACTGGGTTTAGAAAGTGTGGGAAGTGGGAACCTATCAACAATAATGCTTGTTAGTTCAGTGCTGCTTTCTTCATTAAAACCTCAGATGAAATCCAACAGGGACCAAGAAATGAACACAAGGCATGTCTAAAAATTTGGTCTTTCCTGGGAAGTGGGAAGTTCTAAATTAATGATCAGGTTTCTTACAACCCAGAGAAAAGAATTACAGTTAGGATAGAGTAGAAGAAACAGTCTATGAATAACAAGAAACAAGGACTTAATAAAGCCTGAATTTTACTATGGAGGCCAAAAATAGGTGTTTTAATACCTCTGGATTTGGATCAAACATTGTTGTAAAACATGTTGGTCACTTGATGTGGTTGACAAATTCAGCATCAGACACCGCGGAGAGTTCGATTTGGCTGGCATCGTCGTCATCGGCAGGAGCAGGGAGATTAAGATCTATGAAACCGTCTCCTAACTCTCTGGAACGTTTTGCAGGGGTTGCTAGTGCCACTTGACCATTTATTACATGAGATCTTTTATGTCCGCCAAGAGCTTGTCCGGATGAGAAGACTCTTAAACAAACAGGGCATTCGTGGATTTTCTTGTCCGGTTCTAACTCTGTTTCATGAGTTGCCGGCGCGTAAGGTTTCATCTTTTTGTGACTCGCTCTGTGTCCACCTAGTGCTTGGTACGATTTAAAAACTTTGTTGCATGTTCCGCACCTGTAATGACCTCGACTTGTTCTATTAACCTTGCTTGATCTGAAGTACTGTTGTTGTGATTCATAATTTTCTATTTCTGTTCCTTCTTCTTCATCATCTTGATGTAATACTTTGCTTTTCCATTTGTCCCTGGAAAGCATCATAAGGCAGAAAGCGACATCTTCGGTTGTTGTGTCGGAGATCGAACTCACCGGTTCTGGCTCAACCCAAGACTCGGTCCAACTCAGCTTGTTCTCCTTCTTGTCGTTGTTAACTTTAACCTTCTTCCTTTCTTCTTCATCCTCTTCTTCTTCTCGTTGATTTGTTAGTATTCTCCGAGTGTGTTTAGATCGTGTCCGAGTTGGGTTCTTAGACGACTCGGTCTCACTTTCTCTATCTTGAAGAACAACAGAGCCAGCATCAACAAACTCATGATCTACCAACCGAACACTTCTCTTTGGATTCTCTCGAAGCCCATAAGACTGCCCTTTCTCTCCCCCTTCTTCCGATGAAGACAACAACGAGTCTGAATCCGAATCCGAAACCAACTCTTTTCTGGGTTGATTCGTTACAACTTTGGGAGGAAGTGGAAGATTGAACATATGAGACCTCATGTGACCACCCAAAGCTCTTCCATTTGCAAAGCTTTTGGAACATAACTTGCACTTATGTCTGTCCATACCACACAGTTTGGTGTATGTCTGAAACTGGGAATGTGTGGATTCTGGGCTCTGTCTTTCCCTGGTGGGAGAAAGGAGCATATGAAACTAAATAAAGAGTAGATGACAAGCATTCCTCCACCAACAGATATATACTGCAATAAAATACAAGAATATTTTTAATTTTACTTGCGATCAAAATGAAAAAAAAAAATGATTTTTATTATTAATAATTTATTTTTCTCTTAAAACGGGCTAATAAAAATTTAATAAAAACGTATGCATGAAGGACATGTAACATGCGAGGCTTGCCCGTTTTCTGTATTTATTCCTTTAATCTACATGCCCTAAACTGCCCTTTCTTACCAATCGGGTTGCTGTTATCATCAGCTGAAAATATAATAGAATACTGGGTCCATTTTTAATTTTGCAGGATTGAAAGGGTAATTAAGGTATTAACAGGAATATAAGCCACTGGCTTGGCTTGGCTTGTAAAAGTCAAGAAAACTGCTTGGTTTGTTGTAACGACGATCTGAATCCATTAGGCGTGTGCTCTGCCAATAAATATGACCACACAAGGCTAAAATCACTTGGCTGTGACGTAAAACACAGGGAAAACAAATTAAAAACTACACTTTTAACTATCCTATCCACGTGTCAACACCAAGAATAATAGTATATTCCCGACCTAATACCAAGAAAATCAAAATATGGATCCAGATCTTCCAAATTAAGGATATTACTTTAATTATCAAATGGTTATTCTATACACCAGAACGCAGAATATGTCAACAGGATCCGCTAATTAATTGTTTTTACGGCAATTAAAATCCAGAGTACGAATCAAAATATTGAATTTTAAGAATCTGCTTGGACCGGCTATTGCCGGTTTTGGTTTGTACCATAGTATTTCTATTTTGATTTTATTAGATTGTAAAACAATTAAAATAATAAAGCATGGAAAATAAGTAATAACGTCAACTTTGTTGGGGGTTAAATTCCTTTAAATTTGGATTTTTAATTATAATTAAAATTTAAAAGTCACCCCAATCCCATGGGGGAAGGAGTTTTCTATGGGAGTTGGAGCCCGGAGGAGAGTAAATGCCGTTTTGTTAGGGTTCGGTAGACCCGGTCTTAGTCTTTGTGATCGCCTCCCTACATAAATTAAACATTTATACTCATTTTTTTGGAAAAAAAAATATTATAACAATTAAATTATTTAATGATATTTTATAAAATTAAATAATTTAATGATTATAACAATGTTTAAAAATTTTTATGATATTTTATAATAATTAATATATTACTTAATTATTATAAATAAATTTAAAGCGGATATAAAGTAACTGGAGGCGACGTGACCGAGAGCAGTGAAATATGTCCGGTGCTAACAATACATGCGGTTGCAGTGCGCATTTCAACTACTTTTCGATCGACCATCCTTATATATTTTTATCATATTCACATGTTTTTTTCGACAGATTAAATGAAATAATCGGGCGATACCTTTTTATTAAAATTTAAAACTATGTATCAGTGTTAGAGTACATTGTGTGCATCAATCGGGCACATCACATTCATCGACCGTCTGCTCATCCATCAACATCTCACAACTGCTATATCATATAAGACCAACTCAGGATAGGATAAATCATTGGTATTTAATTAATTACAATCAACAATTAGACAAAAAATTAGGAAAGTTGTGACTCAATTCCTCTAATTCCAAAACTAAGAAAGGGTATTGAGAGAAATGGTTATTCTCACTATAGATATAATTTTATCGTTCGTCGCACACATATAGACTATTTAGTATAATTCGTTATAAGTATATTATTTTTATGATTCGAACTTATAAGATAAATCCTTGTTATAAATAAAATAAACGTTAAAATTTGAATAAATACACGTATAATTTCATCTCAATTCTATGCTAATGTATACACAATACAGTTGCTTGTCACGTGAAATTATGAGTTGGTTGGAGCACTGAAACCCCTCTTTGATTTTAAAGGAAGTAAAAGGTGTTTTCTATGATCATCTTATTAGCACAAAAATTAATGATGTTTTGCTGTGATTAACTCGCGGGATGTGTTTCAGTTGTCGGTGGAATATATTGTAAAATCAGTCACAGACTATGGATTTTTATGACAACCTTTTATCAATTAGGTTCTCTAATGAGTCACTTATACCGCATTTGTCGTCGGTTATGTCTCAAACCAGGGGCCACAGGACAACTCCAACCGCGTTTCGGTCATTTTTTCACATTCAATCTCCCCCTCCCTTGAATTAGACCCTTGGAAGGTTAAAGTCCTTTTTTTAAAAATATTTTTTTATATAATATTATTGGTATTTATCTATCGATTGAATAATTATAGGTGAATATTTTAAAAAATTCATAATTAGAATAAAAAAACAGGTTCTATAACTATACATCTCTTCACATATAAATTTTAATAAAAATAATATAAATCGTTATTTAAATTTATAATTAAACATATTGTTATGACACGTTATCTTTTACAAATTTATAATTTATGATTCTAAAGATTAACAATATTGAAAATAAAGATATTACGTATGATAATATGAATTATTAAAAAATATAAGGGATTTAAATATTTTAAGAGGCGGCTTCTTCTCTTAGTACCTCTCGGTCTATCTTTGATTGGAAGTGAACCCAGACAAGTAATTTTCCAATTGCATTTGCTTGGTAGTTGGGGTTGGCAAATTTCCAAGTCAAACCAGTAATGACATACCACTTTTCCTAGAAAGATTCCACTTGAAGTCATGGTGGGAGATATTGAAACTTTATATTCTTTGCCAGGACTTGTAGTTCTATGATTTTTTAATCTGTTTGGTTATGGGTTGGGCATAAATAATCTTAGCTTAAATTGGGTTGGGTTAAATTGATTAATATTAATTTAAATTAAATATTATCTTAAAGTTCTCTCTTTGCTACAAGTTGTAAAATACAACTAATCAATTCATTAGTTCATATTCCAGGGTAATATAAAACAAACACAAAGTTGAAATGAAGACTAGCTTGAAGGCTATACTGCAGAGTGCAGACTGAAACAAAGAAAATAAATACAGGATATAATTCATGTGTATATCTATCTGTATACAATCGCACTGAAAACTAGTTTCTATATATCTCCTTTTTTTTCATGTTGGAACAAAACATGCCGGAGAAGTGTCTGAATTCTCTCCAATCTTGGTGGTACCTGTTATGAATAGAGGCTGTTTTAAGGGAATATGTCTATCACGAAGTATTTAATTAAGGGTCGGAGCCAACTTAGTAATTTCTAAATCCCAACTTGCAGCCATGGAGATGAACCTCCACTCATATTGATGTCCTTTAATTCACTTAGTTTTGTTAGCTTCAACTTTCTCTCTGTTTCTTCGTCTGCATTTTGCATAAAATTATTACAGCTATCGTTGTTGTTTTGATTGTCAGACTGCTGCAGTTGGCGTTGATTATCTTCTTCATCTTTGGCATCACCGACTCCGCATCCTAACCATGGGTGTAAATAGATCCCGGTCGAGACATTGAAACCAGATGGATTAACGTGGTTCCGTCGTACAACATCACGATGATCGGTTGATGCAGGAAGATTGAGATCAAGCTTAAGATTGAGTGGCTCCGAGTTATCGGTGAACTTCGGCTCCATTTGACCTTGAAACCGGTGAAACTTAGCCAAAGTGGAAGTTTCAGGCGAATTTGAAGTGATCCAATGGCATCTTTTGTGTCCTCCCAATGCTTGTCCCGATGAAAAAACTCGGTGACAGATTGAACATTCATGTACTTTTGATTTCTTTTTGGGCGTAGAGGCCAACGGAGTGCTAGTTCCTTGATGAAATTGAAAAGTTGGCATTGATTTCTTATGAAAGAACTCTTCTTGTGTGATAAAGTCGCGGTCATCACCGGCTTGACTATGCTCGATGCGATCGAGCCGGGCTGCGAAACACCCCTTAACCTTCTTGTGACTAACTCTGTGTCCACCCAATGCCTGATGAGAATTAAACACTTTCTTGCATGCTTTGCACTCAAACAACCCTTTGGCTACGCCTTTGGCCTTGTCCATAGGTACCCTACATGCAATAGGAGCAATGAAATTCATTGTGTTCCTTCTTTCCTCTTCTTTGCTGGCCGAAGCACAAGATTCCTCAGGCTCGGTCACAAACGGATCAACCCTCGCATTAGATAACATCATTAGACAATTCGCGAGATCTTCCTCTTCGCTCAATGGGGAGAAAGAGTTGAAATCATCCACGTTAGCTCTAAATGATCTTTTCCTTTTAGACCAACCGCAACCTCCTTGTCTCGTCACACCATCGTCGCCTTCGGAGCCCGGAGACGACACTAACGACTCCACATCATCGGAGCAACATTTCCCATGCTCAAGAAAAGATTTCCAAGACATGAACTCCTTCCCACAATTCTCACAAACCCTACAACTCTTCAATCGATTAGGGTTGGTACGCAACGCGTACATGCGCTTGTTACTAGGCGGCACCCAATCACTTGCATGATCGTCGTCGTCAATGTGGTCACTTTCGTCGCCTATTCCATGCGCCCTCATGTGCCCACCGAGCGCTCTCCCGGACACAAATCCTTTCTTACAAATTCTACAGAAGTGCTTAAAGCTAGATTGTTGCTGATCCACGATAAAAGCCATACGACAGGGAATGTGGAGAAGAAAGAAGGGTAAGTTGATTGTTCTACAATAAAAGCTTGGAGGCTTTTTCTTCGACTTTGTGGTGGTGGTGGCGCCGCCAGTCAATCCAAACAATTAACTCTTACAGAAAATAAAGAAAAAAACCTACGGAGTTCCGTTCCGAACAACCAGTGTGTTTGTGTCTTTGTTTTTGTTCCTATGGAGTGTGAGAACGAAATAGTGTTTTAAAGGGACCATCGAGTGTGCTCGAGAGGTTACGAGAGAAAATGGTTCCAACTGCCATACCTATTCCTATCACTTCCATCCCAAGACAAGAAAAACGACCCTATGCTTCCCCTTGTCTCTCGGTTTGTTCATTCGGCCTTTTCCACATTTTTTTTTAATTTTAATTTACTTTACTACGTACGATACGGCTTGGCTATAGGAAAATGAGTAGCACATGTTCAATTTCGAAAATAATTAATTAAATAATTTTAGAGTTTACTATTATATAGATATAGATAGCATAATTAGTTTTGTACTTTAGCATTTATGAATTTTATATTATTAAAAATTTTTGTTATCTTATGATTGGAGAATTGTACTATTGATTTTAATTTAATTTATTTAATTGATTTTTATTTTGTATTATAACACGTAATGCATTTTAGACAAGAATATTAATCTCTATTATTCTATATATTAATATCTTTATTACTCTATTTATTTATTTTTTGTGTTGGTTGTCATATATTTAATTGTTAAAATTTTAATAATAATAAATCAATTTATTATTTTTTAAGTTAAAAATCAGTTTATAACTTTTGATAATCAAAAACTTAATAAAGAATTAAATCATAATCAGAGAATTATTTATATAATTTTATAAATAATATACAATTAAGAATCACTTAAATTAATGAATATATATTTAAATCTTTTACCACAACTACATGAATTTATTGATTATTTTTATATAATTTTTTATTACTTAAAATATTTCATTTTACTCTTGTAATTTTGGAAAAATTTAGAAATTATAAAAAAAATTATTTTTTTACTATATATTTTACCCATCCATTGTATTCACCACCTTCAATATTTTTGGGGAGGATTTAGTAAATAAACGAGAGGGCATGGAGTAACCCTGAAACGATAAATCGGGTTGTTTAACTTGTTATGGCCCGAATTTATAGCGGATCCCTTCAAGTCCAAAATGGAGCCTTCCGGGATTGGTAAACCCTCAATTCTAAAACTAATTTGGGCAGGAGAAGAGAAAGATTGCAGAGAATACAAACAAAACAAGATCATCTGATCTCCCCATGGCAACGGTATCTGAATCGCCCGAAGATAGCACAAACCCTAATCCACCGTCATTGCCGCTGTCGCCGCCTCCCAGCGATTCCCCTTCGAAAACCGATTCGAATCTTTCTGAACAAGTCACTCCATGGATTGATTACGCTGTGGAGCATGCTGTCATGTACCAGAAAATCATCGACGGGAACATTAACGCCACAATAGATGCTTCTAGATCTCGA
The DNA here is from genome assembly GCA_035048815.1 of Abelmoschus esculentus. Classification (NCBI taxonomy): domain Eukaryota; kingdom Viridiplantae; phylum Streptophyta; class Magnoliopsida; order Malvales; family Malvaceae; genus Abelmoschus; species Abelmoschus esculentus. The sequence continues at coordinate 7,984,406 of JAUCBN010000007.1, read as the reverse complement.
TTTTCAGAAATTCGCTCGACTGCATCTGCTCATTTTAATCAAACCATCGTACGCTTTTCTTTTCTTTTCTTTTTGAGCGGAGAATTAGAACAGATAATTTATATCTTTTTTGTTTTTGATTTGAATTTTTAGGATTCACTTGAAGATGCTAAATCGCTACTTGGTGTTTATGAGAACATGGCATTTGACAAAGTTAAAGGTCCGTTCCATCAATGGATTCAGTCCATTCATATTCTGTTTGTAGATGGGAGAATCAATTTTCAGTTTCGAATGTTTCGCATTTTTGTTGCAGAGGGGATTAACATTGCAGCTTCAAGTCCATTGATCACAGGCGGTGCTGCTGTTGGCTTGGGATTTCTGCTACTGAAAAGTATGGTTCTATAATATTTTTAGTCAGTTTATGCATTCCTAGGTTGTATATGCAACAGTTGGATGGATCAATTGAATCCATCTCTAAACTTTTTTTATACTATGATGAAAATGATTCTACCGTGTGATTTTATGAGGAAATGAATATGCATGACTGTTATTCAGCGAAACTAGTTCTTTCTATTGTTGTAGGGCCGTTCTTTCATGACCAATTTTAATGATTAGTTTTTTTTTTTTCAATAGTGAAGAGATCTTGATTAAGTTGTTTCTTAGCTAACTTGCAGGTTTATGATTCCTAGGCTTGCATATCTTTAATTCCTTCAATGACATGTTAAACAATTCCCTTCAGCTTCTTACTTAAGTTGTTTTAACCTGGATCTACAACTTGAACCTAATTTATATAGTTTTGTAACTTTCAATGTGCAGGGCCAAGACGCTTACTATATTACAAGACTTTGCGTCTTTTTCAGAGTGAAGAGGTAATATAAACATTGTTCTCTTTATAAATTATGATTTATGGATCCCTCTTTCTGTCCCTGCTACCTGATTTTTGTTGGTGGATTTATTTTGATTATAAATACATATACAGTATACACAATTTGGAATTTTGAAGCCCTACCACTTATTTTCAATTTGGAATTTAGAAGAGGACATGAATGAGATTTCAAGGTGCATGCAAATATTAATATTATTTAAGTTTGAAATTGTAGAAGGTAGTAGAAATTTGACATGTGAAGGGGAAGTTGGAGTAGCCTGTTGTAGTAATGTTGGAGAAGCATTTATAGCATCTTATGCTCCCATTCCATATAGCTTGAATGCCTCCCCCTAGAATGGAACTATTGTTCTGCTTTTCGAAACATCTATTTCTTTTTGCTCACCCTGGTCCATCAAGTGATATTTTTATAAAAAAAAATTCTGAATCATGAAGCAACTTTCTTAATTTTAGTAGACTTTTGCAAAAAAAAAAAAAAAAACTTATTATATTTATAGTCTGTTCTCATTAACATTGTTTATCAATTTAAAAAACTATTATAATCCTGCTATTTGTCCTTGCAGTCCATGATTTCCAAAGCTGATACTAGAGTAAAGGAGCTGAGACAGTCAATTGACCGCCTTAAGGCTGAAAGTGAGAAGTTGGAGGTAACATTTTGCTTTCCCATTTGATCATAAAAATATTGAGAAGTATTCTATTATCACGTGATTGTTGCCTCATGCTTTAATTATATTGGACATCCGTATGTGTACCGTGTCTAGCTACTTGTGTATTGTTCAGCATATATCTACTTCCTCTTTTAGTTTTGTTTTATAGGCTATTCTTGCCGATGTAAAATTTAGGTTTTCTATTTGCATTTTTCCTTATATCCCTACAAACTGTTTCCAATTATTAGGATTTTGAACTTTGGTTTGTGCTGTTTTCTAAATAGCATGATTTTCTCTGCTTGGATAAAGAAATGCGCTTATCCAAAAAAGCTACATGGTTTATGCATGTGTGTTCGTCAATGGAAGATAACTTTTACTCATGGTTTCAGTTTATTCTGGAATTATTCTTTGTTAAACACACAAGTAAAAAACTTTTCTTTATTTAATATAAGCGGAAGGTAAGGATAAAATATTGATGAAAACAGAGAATTCACTGTCTCAAAAGGTATACTTGAGCTGTTCTAACTAGTTAATGCTTTGGGTTGTGTGTACAATGGAATCTGTAATCCAAGGAATGTAACAATATTTAAATTACCAAACTAACTTTTCAAACAGCTGTTATCCAACAAAGTGTTCAGCTGGTGATGCCTATAGCTACTTAAAAAGTTCATTTTTCTTAATAGACGTCCTGGAAGTACATTGACATCTACTTATAGTTCCTTTAATCAAGCATTTGTGAAATATATTTCATAATTGATGTTTCCAGCGGAGTGCATCGGTAGCTGAAGATGAGCTGATCCGTGGCAGGACAAAACTCAGGTTTGTAATTTCAAAGTAACAAATGCAGTGGAATGTTAACTTCTGCTTCTCAAGTCTAACTATTCCCCATCGAAACATATTTAATTTTGTTTCAGGCAAGCAGGCAAGCAGATCCGAAGTGTAATTCAGTCAGCTTATAAGATTGAAAGACAAGCGGCAGGTATTCAAGTACTTTCTCTCAATTAGGTTCATTGAATTATTTGTCAGCATTTAAGTAGCTGATTAAACTCCCTTTGTGTATTGCATCAGGAATAAAAGATACCCTTGGGGAGCTTCCAAGCAGAGAAGCATCTCAATTTAGATCTCAGGTAAACTTTCTGAAATGGACTCTGTTTTTGAACATATCTATTGATCGTGATATATTGAAATGCATAGACCCTAAACATGGACGATTACTGCTGTTTTCCCCTGAAGTTATTGCTTATAATCATAAAATTGCAGGTTTCCAACCTTGCTTCTCAGGCAAAGCGAGAACGGAATGTGTTGGCAAAGGAGGTTTCAAAAATTAGTAACCATGGAATTGCAATCTGAGGAATCCATGGCCCCACTGTTTTGTTAAGTTCCATGTCACTATTTTCATCACCAACACACATACTGTGTTTTGAGTGAATACATTTTGTCTGTGTTATTAAAATTTTAATTGGAGCCTGGTGATTGCACATCAGGGAACATGTATAAAATAAACAAACTTCCAGCATGCATTTTAGTTTTCCATTTCTTAAGACCATGGTCTCAGAACTTTCAGGTTTCGAGGCCTCTAGTTTGGTCCAATATATGAAAAAAAAAATTGTACTAAACCCACGGTTACCATTCCCAGTAACATCGGTGTATAGTTTTTGTTCTTATATTGGTACATACTGGTATTAATATGTTTTGGTTAATCGTTTCAAGAAATAAAAAATCCCTTGTATGGTTTATCTGCCCAAAGTCCCGGTAATGGCTGAACCATCCCTTGTACCCAAAACAAAGATGTAACATGGACTCAGAGCTCAGCTTGCTGGGATCAGTCTCTTTCATTACGTATAGGGAATACTTTTTATATCGTAGTAAAGTGGGCATAGAAAAAGTAGCTGATTCCATATCGAAAAAAGCATCCAAAACTAGTGATATCCATTTCCCACACGCATTTCATGTTTCAGTCAGATCTGAGCTCGCCTCAGACACTTTAAGTTGTATCCACACAAATGGCAGGAAGATGATGACTTCTTTTACCAACATAAAATATTATATTTTTGGTTCGGTAGAGTATGCAAGGGACGAGCGAGGGAGAATACAGCAAGTGGAAGGTGAAAGAATTACACGTGGAGTAGGAGCAGTAAAAATATGTCTGAGTTGCAACAGACAAGTATTGATCCTTAATTTATGAACTTCTGTTGCAGATCTTTTGTGTTCCCCCTGATCCATAGACATTGGATGCGTGTGTTTTAGCCTTACGTCTCTGCTCGCTCTCCACGGCGTCGCCAACGCCAAGTTACAAAAGACAATCGGCACATGCCAATTGCCACAGGCTGAGGTTCATGAGGATGGTCATGGACCAATGATTTTTGCTTCTCAAGTATAGTTTATTTAATTAATTTGATTGGAATTTATTTGTTATATTATATAGCACGAGAGAAGTGACCCAAGATCTAAATCATTAACATCCTAAAAAATCAATAATGATGGAAAGAGATCTTGGAAAATCATTACAAGATGGATCCAAAATCTAGGGTTTGACATCTTTCAAAACCAGAATCCATGAGTGGTGAAGAAACATCGAAACAGTATTAAAAATTTAAATACTCTATATATAATTAATTATATTTTAAAATTAAATTAAATTTTGTGTTGAAACATCATTTATTTTTTTATTTCTATTATTTAAAAACAAGAATTCTTTCGAGTATATTGATTCGAGTAACTGAATAAACTGTTTTTCTCCAAGCATGCATTTCACTAAACAACTGCAGAGAAGAAAGAATGTAACAGTTCTCCTTCGTCTTTAAACCAAACAATTTAAAGATCACATCTTTATCAAACATAAGAACTTGACAAGGATGAAAAGGTAAAAATAATTAAAACATATATTTTAATAAATTAAGATTTCAGACTTAATAATCTCATAATTAGTATCCCTTAAATATACACATGCAATGAGGATTTAGAATGTTAGACATAAAGTTCAATCCGGAGACAGATGACGAGGCATGCCATTTTAATTAAAGCACAATAAATTTCAACATAAATTATAAGTTGAGAATGGACCAACAAAATATTGTGGAATTGGAAATGGACATAATCAATTACATAATCATTTCTTCCACCAAAATCAATTTTGGACTAATAATTACAACAATTTCCTTTTATGTATGATTTATGTGGGGTAAAAATTAAAACAAAACATTAGGTTGAGAATGGCCCCATAATAAATATATAATATTTAAAATTTATTTTTAAAAAATAATAAATGATATTATCTTATTATGACATGTGTAAAAAAATTTAAAAATATTAATAAAATTAACGGAAAATGTTGATCAAAGAATTAAATTATTTTTTTAATTTAAAAACTTAATTAGATATAAAAAAAATTTAAATATATAATTATTTTTTTTATAGAAGTTTAGGGACTTAATAAATTTTTTTTCTATAAATGTGGAGGGCAACCCATCTTCTGCTTTCCTGGCTGGTGTCAATTCCATTAAAACAAAAAGCACCTTTGGCCCCCACGTAATGCTTATCGCCTCCATTACCGTATTCCCTGTTCTAATTCCTATCATTTCCGCTTCTCTTCCCACCGTTGGATTTAAATCCGATGGATATTAACGCTTTTTTATAATCAATGGACGTTTAGGATTATGGGAGTGTAAATCAGGTTCGTAGAGGTGAGAAGATCGGAAGGTGCGACTGCCTGTACACTTTCGATCAGTTTGATTAAAGCTTGATGAACAGTCGTAGTGTACTTTGTATTTTTTTGGAGTTCCGTAATTACCCCCAGTGGAAGTGACGCTGGTTAACTCTTCCGGGCAGCAGATGCTGAAACAAGTTGACCAAAATTACACCATTTCCAACAAATGCTAAAAGACTAACCACTCTCTTTATATGCGCGTGACAAACGTCACCTTATGTAATTACTCCATAATAGTACAACTATAAGGTTGTAAGTTTATTTATTTTAAAATTACAATTCTGTTTATTAAATTGACCCTTTATCGTGTTATTGAAGGATATTAATTTATTCCAAAAAATTATAAATAAATATGATGTTATTATTTAATTAACAAATAAAATATTTAATATAATAAAAATCGATTAAAAATTAATTAATTGACAATTAAAAGATAAATTTTGGATAATTTAATATTTTAATTTTAAATTAAATTAAAAGGGATGAACAACATCGTTAACTTTAAATATCTATTAAATCTAAATCTTTGTAATTAAAAATGTATCATAACAATAAATTGAAATTATTATATAGGTAAAATTACACCTTAACCCTTTTAATTAAAAAATGGAGAGGTTGAGGCGCGTTGTGTGTAAGTTGATAAGTTGCCAATATCCCACTAGTAAACGGTAAAGGAGACCCGACGCGAGATTAAAAGACAAACGATGGGCAAAAGGAAACCCAAAGCCAAGGGGAGAGTAACCCAGGACAAAACCGTCCTTTTGTGTACATAAAATTTAAGGTTCACATATTTTCCTTCTCTCTAAAACTGAAAACGACTGCAAGCAACCTGTGGTCTACCTATGAAGATATAAAAAATGATTTCTTCTTTTGTTTTGTATATAAAAATGTGAGTTTATGGGATTTGTACACCGACTCTGAATTCTGAAACCACACTCTTTCTTTATATAGAGATCATATGGCTCTCTTCTCGAACTTGTAGTTATCTTTATCACTTTCTTGATATCTTTTAATTAATCTTCTTCATCGGTTCTTCTTCTTCTTCTTTTTCTTGTTGTTGTGTTGTTTCAGCATATATAATTCAACGCCCTACTTCAGTGATGGTGGATCTTCAAACTGTCTGCTGTATGTGCGGCGATGTTGGTTTCCCAGACAAACTCTTCCGATGCAACAAATGCCAACTCCGGTTTCAACACTCGTATGTCTTTTTCTCTCCTTCTACCACCATCATGCATCATCATCATCATCATCATCATCACGGGGTTTGAAAGTTACCCCTAACTGAATTAGCTTACCAGCATCCCAGGTAGATAACTGGATGCCCACATCTCATCTAAGCACCAACCACCACCACCAAACACTTTGGTTTCGTAAAACCCCAAGTGAACACCATGGGCTGTCATCATCATCATGCTATAGCCTGTATTCATCTTATTTTTAGACTTGGAGCATATATTAAAAACCATATTTCATGTTGTTGTTCAGTTGTTGTTTCTTTCCATTTTGACATATATATTTCATGGGTTGAACCTATTTCTGGATCCTTGCAGGTATTGCAGTAACTATTACAGCGAGTTCGCGGATCCAATTGAACAGTGTGATTGGTGCCAAAGCGAAGAAAGAAACTCGAGGCATGGAAGCTCTTCAAAGAAGTCATCGGGTGGAAACAACACTGGAATAATTGTAAAGCGATCCGAGTATTCGGGTGACAAAATCAAGCAACATGATCATGGAGAGAGCAGTGGAGAACACAAAGGGAAGAACAGTGGCACTCCTTCTCCAAAGCCTACTACACGCAGGTACAAGCTTCTCAAGGATGTCATGTGTTAAAATCAAACACTTCAAAAAAAAAAAAAAAAAATTTTGTTGGCAGTATGGTTTCCTGTTTCACTTTTTTCCTGTAAATATTGCTCATAAATAATATAAACTTCACATCAAAATGGATCCACAGCACAAGTTTTTAAGCTTTCTTCTTCAATCCATCGTCTTCCCCCGTATGTCCCACTGCTAGTTTTTGATATATTTAGGCTAAAGTTCATATAAGGTGAATGAAAAACACGAGGAGTGTCGTGGCCGTAGCTTGTTCGGATAAGAATGGGAGTTTTAGAGTGCTTATATTTATTAGGTAGCTATCTAGGGTTTGTTTTGTCAACAAAGGCTTAACGGGGGAGTTGCACGTACTTTTCCCTTGGCCTTGTAGTATCTGTTGATGAGAGAATTCAATGCACTTAAATTGATCGTCTTTTTGGCCAAAGAATTCATGGCACCTAAAGCTGCAGACATTTATAGATTCATTCAAGGGCCTTAAATTGCAAGGGCCCTCATGATTAGTTTTTAGCAGGAAAAAACAAGCAAAGAATTGCCGGCAAAATGGGTAATTTTCTATTATCTAAAACAATGTCAAACACGGCATCCCGTGAAGAAGATGAAATAAAAGGATGGTAAATGTTTTAACTTTGGGTTTTATAACTGGTGAAGACAGGAGAGGACATGTCAGAAGAGAGGCATTCGCTGTAAGACATTGCTAACATGCCTGTCTGTACTACTGCTGCTGCGGTCTTTGAGTCTTGACCTGTAGCTGTATCAAAATCAAACAAATATCTTCAAAGTACACACACAGCTATCAAACTCTCCTCCCTCCACTGAATCTGTTTGTCTATTTAGGAGAAACCAACAAACCCTTTTTTTCTTTCTTTCTTGGGACAATGAAGCTGAACTCATTGACATGTCTATTTCTCTCCCTTTTTCTTATCTTAGTTTGGTCTGAAATTACAAGTTACAAGCAACTTTGTATCGTTTAAGTAGGTCTCGAATTCGAGGCTTTATACATACAAAAAATCTTTACCGGAGACTCACCTACCACAATCAAAAAATGATATAAGTTATTCTAGAGAACCTAAAGGACAACAACACAAAATATGGAGTAATCTCGTTGTCATTCTTTTTAAATACTATGTTGATATTAAAATGTCATGTGAAAAAGGCATAATTTCTTACTAGGGTTTTTATTTTAGCAGATAAAGCTATTTCCCAAGCAAAACTTGTATCGTATTGCTATGTTATTTTTCTTCAAGAACCCAAACGTAAACTATAGAAAAAATAAATATACGAAGGTACAAGGACTGAGTCATACCGGTGGGAGTGCCAAAAACTCTCTTAAATTTTAAATTTAAAGATTTAATAGATATTTATCTCTTTTAATGTTCGATTTTGATTATGTTCGTGTGAAGGTAGAGCGGGACTAATGCATAAATAGATGATATATTTCCATGTGGAATAACTTATACATTTAATATGACCAATTGCTATATGATTTTATCGCGCATTATATATGATTTTTGTATATCACCAAGCGGCAACATGCAGATTCCAGTAATATAATATGATTTGAATCAAAATATCTAAGTGAATAACTATAATATTACTTTTAGATACCACTTTCTAAATAAAAACGTAGTCTCCTTAAAGAACAACCTCCCTTTTAACTGGTGTGATTACTTGGAGTTCAAATTATTATTTTTATCTGTGACAGCTAAAACAATAGGAAAGTGACACTGTAGTTTTGACAAGGATGAAAAAGATTGTGGCCTAGGGTTTTGTGACATAAAATTCACAACCATTACACGTGGATAATCTTGTACATAGACACTTGGATGACATAACATCAAAATTGTCAGCTTTCGACCACTCTGTAATCTCATAATCTACATTTAATGATGACAAAACGACTATCGTAAATCGATACTTTTTAGTGAACCCCTAAATTATCATAAATTCATCAATTTAATACTAACACATGATGACAACCATATCATGACCTGTTGATGTTGGTCAAGTCTCTGTTGGTTCCACTAAATTATTTGTAGTTGTACAGCTTAGATAACACATGAGGATTTTGGAATATTTTAACAGGGTTTTTTTAATTATAGGGGATTGGGACACAGTGAATTTCCATATTTAGAATATTATTAGTGTCAAATTTATATATATAAATACCTGTTATGAATCCAAGGGATACTTGATTCAAGACAAAATAATAGAGTTGGTTCTGTAAGTAAAAAGCTACCCATATTTTATAACTAATATTTAGCTACACATAAAGGCACGTTTATATGAGTATTTGTTTAGTACATGGAAATAAAATTAAGGCAAGTTGTTGTGCTGTCAACTCAGCAATACTTTAATTTGATATTTCTAGGCTTGAAGTCACAAAAAAATGCATCTTTTAGTTGGCTTCAAGGATTTGCTTAAGGTGGAAACCTCTGCCCTCCAATAGAGCCAAGGCTGCCCATGTTGATCACTTTGCTAACTGTATACTGCAGATTTGATTTTGACCATAAAAATGGATGCAGCAGCAGAAGAATGATGCACAGAGCACGGATATGGCGCATAAAGATGGATCATTGACTGATAAAATGCAAGAGATGGTGAAAACATGAACCCTTACGAAGTAATAACTTTGTTTAGTAAGTACCAAGTAACGTAAACTCACATTGTCAAGTTGATCTATTTAAAATCTTTTTTTATTTACTAAAATTGTTTGCATACTTGATTTGACTTGAACTTGTTTCGGGTACAAATTTCACGTGGGTTTTAAACTGTGAATGCTAGTGGGTGATAACTGACAAAGACAGGTTTTTGTTGGAAATGGAGCACGTGGTGGACGGTAGACCTAAGTAGGTGGGAAAAGCAAGGGAGGCATGCCAGGGAAGGCCTAATAAACTCAATTTGTAGCTTAATGTTTCTCTTGAAGATGCGGAAAGTGGTCGACACGAGTCATCAGTGTTGCTGAATGCTGAAGTTGAGAGTTCAGACCACCCAACTCTGAGAAGCTCATGAAATGTCAAACAGACTGCTCTGCTCTGCAGCTCGCAGAAGTTGAGAAAACAAGTCATGGAATTTATGGAACAACCATTTTTGGCAACTTCTCTTTCATTTCGGTTGTTTGTTCATTCCAATTTTGGATCGGCAAGAGCTGAAATTTCATAGGTTTATGGCCCATTAAGTTGTAAGAAGTGGACTTCTCATCTGCTATGATATTCTGTTGTTTGGGCTTCAAGGACCCTGTGCTTGGATGGGAGCTTCTCTCCTTTCTCCTGGTTTTCATTGCAAGGGTAACTAAACTAGTTCTTTATGATATAGAAACGAACAGTAGCAGAAGAAAGAGCTTGGCAATGGCAGGTCTTTGGTAACAAGAAACATTTCATGACATATGTTGGAATTGCATGTAATAATTCTTGTCAGAACTAAAGATAGAGAACTGATTTGCTGAATGATGAAACAGAACTTCAACAAATAATGGAGGGACAGATTCTCTCTTGACTTCTCAGACACAGACAACTATGATTGAAAGCTTTAGCATTCCATTCAATCTTTAAGGAGTCAAGCAAAGATTCACTCTTATGCTTCCAGTGCATGTAATCATTTGATATTATGCTATCTTCACTGAGATATAACACCAAACAACAGATTCTGTCGGAATTTCAATAATGTTTCGGACAGGTTGTCATTGGAAATACAACATATCGATTACAAAGTGATAACAATCAATTTGGCATATCTTAAACACTCAAAGCATGTAACCAAATAAATTATACCAATTTACATAATGGCTGCATTATTTTTTTCGTTAAAATTTAACGGTAAATGATTTGATTGAAATTGTTTTAAAATTTTAGTGATCTAATTAAACTATTAATAATTTAATGGTCAAAATAAGATGAGGCTTATAATTAAGTGATCACGTTTGTATTTTACCCCGGAGTTATCGACCCACACGTTTCTTATCTTTCAAAATGGATAGGAACAGCGCAACCAACAACAATAATAGAGGGGAAATGGAAAGTAAACTCTCCTCCATGGCTCCATCTCAGAACCTGTGTTTAAATCGGGAAGGGAAATGGCTCCCTGAACGGATGAACCTGTGTTGGCCATGTCCCCACAACTGGACAATCAATCCCCCCACCAACTGATCACGTGCAGTGCACGTGAACAACCCCTGCGAAATCCCAAAACATGCCAAATCGGTTGAGGACAGGTCCCCCCCACGACTGCTAAAACCTGCAAACCTGCATGCAAAAGTAGTATTCCCCGGACCGGACCGGCTTCCTCCATGAACACTGGCCCAAAGCTTTTGGAAGTGCATGCCAGTTGGTAGCGTAGCCTTAATTAGAGCTGCCCTGCACCTGGGTTGGTGTAAGTTGCATTGAAAGACGAAGGGTCCCACCCGGCACCCTCTCTCCGTCTTTCGATCTCCTCAGGCTCAGGCTCAGGCTCAGGCTCAGAGGGTAATCAATGTGGAAAAAGAGGTGTTTGGGGTCCCTACAAAGCTGGAGGATGGGGAGTCAAGGGTTTTGCTGCACTCCTTTCAGCAAGCAAATATCCGACTTACTAAAACGTTGCTTTCGACTCTTGTCCAAACAAAAGGAATGGAAAGTAGAAGGGAACACATAACTTACCTTAAGCTCACTAAACTATAACGAAAAGTATAAAAAAAAACTGTCACTAAATTTTCTAAAGTCATATAATCAGTCTTAAATTTTATAATCTTGTTAAAAAATGATATTGAACTGTTAATTGTCTTTAAATGAGTGACGTTGCAATTACGTAAATTTATTTTCAGTTTTTTTTAATCTTCTACGATGATTGTAAGGTAGTATACACTCATACTTTTCTTTATCTCCTTGATAAAACTATACATCTATATAAAGTTCTCAAACTCAAATCTCGAAAGATGAACATTATCATTTTTTCCTTTGGGATCACTCGTTGGTACTTTAATTTTAATTCTTGAATTATTCTCTTAAAGACAATTATATATTTTAAATACTCGATATACAAATTTATATAATACATAAATCTTTTAAGTTTAGGATTTAGGAGTTTAGGATGAGATTTATGATTTAGGGTTTATAGTTTAAGATTAATTAGAGTGTTAGAGTTAAAAATTTAAGTTTAAGATTTAGGAGTTTAGGATGAGATTTATGATTTAGGGTTTATAGTTTAAGATTTATTAGAGTGTTAGAGTTAAAAATTTAAGTTTAAGATTTAGGTATACAAATATTATAGAAGTCTTCTATAAAATCTGAAACCTAAAACTCTAACCCTAAATTTAATTATTATCAACTTCATGAACCACAACATCTACATATAAGTATTCCCTGCCAAAGGTCGAAGAGACAATCCCCGCAATAATGAAGCTTTCTTAGCCATATTTTAAGTCCTTAAAATCTAGTGCACTACAAATACAAAAGAACACAAGGTGAGTGCCAAACCAGATGGCTCATGAGCAAGTGCAGTCAAGAAACAAGTGGCGCCAAAACCTTTTCTTAAATTCAGTTTATGTGAGTTTTTCCTCCTCATCTTCCTAGATGATATTCCAGCTTTGCTTAGGTTTTTGGATGAATTACAGAAGCAAGGGTCGAATATCAGTAGGGTTAAAGCTAAAAGCCTAAAAGTGTGTCATAATGGAGTAGGCACAAAAAATAGAAAAGTGACCCCACACTTACATATGGTGGAAATTGCAAGGAGGGTTCTGAATGATATAAAACAACCTTAAAGGCAAACCACAGCTACAGAAGCATAACATGGAAAGAGGAATAAAAACAAACAATCTCATCTCATCACCTTTGTAATCATGGGATGGAAAGTGCCAACTTTAATCTCTGGATTGTCACGTCAGTTTCAACCCACTTTGTTTACCAGAAAAGAAAAATCATAATCAAAATGCCCAACACGACTGCTTTCAGCATTTAACATCACAAGTATAGAGACCCTAGTTATCAAACTTTGTTTTTCTGTACGGACAACAAAACACCCTGAGGAATCCAAATTCCAAACCTAACAGGCTTTACAATGTAGAAGGAAGTAGGACCAATTCTCTCCACCTCCCATTAAATTTATACTTTTGGATGACTTGAATATTCTGTAATTAAATTGTAGGATGAAAGAAGTAAATTAAGCCATACAAAGATCACTGGTCCTAGATTTTTTGTGATTGTAAATGGAGGACTTAATGGTTTTTTTCTTGGAGCTAGAGGAGTGAGACAAGGAAACCCCTTATATCCTTACCATTTTGTTATAGTTATGAATATTCTCTCGAAATTGCTGAAATTAGGAATAGAGAAGGGTATCTTTCAATATCATCCTAGGTGTCACAGGGTGAAACTAACTCACCTTTGTTTTGCTGATGATCTGACGATTTTTATCAAGTGCAATCTTGACTCTGTTCTGGGTATTTACTGCATTCTGGATGAGTTTTACAGGATGTCTGGTTTGTAACATAATGTCATGAAAAGTGAGTTGTTTGCTTCTGGAATAACTGAAAATGATCGTTGCAGGATGTATTGGCTTGCACATGATTCAAGCTTGGGAGTTCCCTTGGTGGCCAAGAAACTATTTGTTAAGGACTGTCAGCCTTTGTTGGATAAGGTGCAAGGCAAGATTAAACAGTGTTCCTTACTAAAGTTGAGCTTTGTTGGGAGGCTAGAATTGATTAAGCTTACCTTATATGGAATCTAGAATTTCTGGTGTAGGCAGCTCATCTTGCCTAAAGCTATTTTTCAGAGGCTCATTCAGCTTTGTTCTAGATTCTTATGGGAAGGGAAGGATTCAACAGCCACTGGTGCTCAAATTAGTTGTACTGTAAATTTGTGCTTTCAAATCTGAATGTGGATCACTAGGTTCCAGGGAAGTTCTTAGTTGGACTGATGCAAGCATGCTACAGTTAATCCACAATACTCTTGCTGGTCAGGAGTCCCTGTGAATTGCTTGCCCCCATGCCTATAACTTAAAAGGGATGAGCTCTTGACAACTTCACTATGCACTACAACTTAGGAGGCTTGCTACGGTTGACAATCTTTCGCCTACGGTGCATATTTAGACACAAATAAGAGAGAGTACAGAGAAGGATTGTTAGCAGAAATTGAACTGGACTGTATTTCATATACTTAGGCATGCTTTATTTTCTGGATGGCTATAGCCTATATGGAGGAGGCTTCCTACAAGTCTCAGGGGTAGGTCCCCCCCCTTTTTACCATCTTTAACAACCACTCTCTAAAGGCTACAAGTCGTAACAAAAATATAGCCACACATAAATGAATGGTAATGATGATGTTTTATGATATTACAAATAAATATTTTATTGTCTTTTTGGTGCAACTCTACAATATATTGATTATCAACATAAAAAATAAAATTTAAATATTTATCCGAAAAAACAACATAAATTATTAAAAATATAATATTTTAGGTGTTTTTTGAAAAAATTTAATATTTATATTTATATTTATATTTTTAGTTTTAAATTAGGTTGATATACAGTTGACTTCCCTGTTCATTTATGTATCATAATTCATAAGTATGCTTCGGTACGGACGGCCTCCGTGGAGGAGACAACTTGATCGTTCCATCTCCACCTTAGCCCTTGTCCTAGCCCCCTAGTCTAGTCCCCCACCTCCCCAACTTTGAATTTTCCTACTAAAATTCGTACCACGTGGGCTAGTTTCCCACTTTTTCTTTGCTGATACATTTTCCGGGAAAATTCCATTAACCAGACAAAAGGATAATAATAGCATTCCCAAAATGTAAAAAGTAGGCGTACACCAAAATATCTTTGCACCAACAAAACAAACAATGTTATTAATAATATTAGATGGTCTTATTTACTCTAAATTTATTGGCTATTTTTCTTGTTAACAATTACCCACTTGAGAAAAAAAGTGTGCCGGAAGATGATGAAGATACCGTTCCAGTGTAAGGTCTTCGCTTGAAACAATCCAATGACATTCGCGGGGGCGATACGGCCACCGTTACTGAAGAAGAAGACTGAACCCCAGAATCCGGTGGTGACCCTACATTAATCAACAAACAGGGAAAAAAAAGATAATCGACTTTCAAACTTAGAAGTAATTAGGGAACTCTAAACTATTATTTTCCTGGTTCATATGATAAAGATAATCCTTTTATGAAAGTGACTTACTTGGGGGATTATCAGGTGAGGGATTCAGACCATTTTCTTGACTAGTATTGCCTGTATTGAGCTGCTGTTGAGATTTTCGTCTTCGACGATTGTGGTCGGCCAACCTCTTCCGGCAGCTACGCTTCCCGTTGTCGAATTCCGCCAGTAGATGGAATCTGTGAAATGTTTTAAGAATCCCAACGTTAACGAAAAAGCCAACAGAACAATACTATAATCTCTCAAGGGAGAATTACAGAGCATCATCTTCAGACGATAATGCCCTCAGACTCATAACATATTTCCGGGAGCACTTTCTTTCTGCTGAATCTTCATCCATATTTGCAGGAAAATAAGAGAAGAAGCGAAGATATTAAGAGGTTTCAGTAACGTGTTGAAAATATGAATGCATGCAGAGGGTTTTTCAGTAATCTAACACTAATTTATGTGTCTTTTAGTTAATAACAACAGGCTACTACCATAAGTGGCAAGAGCAAACGGTACGTAGACGGAAGGAACATGGAGCGTTCCAGGACAGAAATACCCTCGGGATCACCCCATGTAGAGAGTGAGCAATCATTGGCCGTCACGGACAACTACAGGGGCACGTCAGTCATTTCGAACCTATCTCTATCCTCAACCCTCCCTTTCAGAGAGCTTATGAACACAAATATGATTTATTACTGCCAAAATGAACAATTGTTTTTCTTTTTTAATTTTAAAAATTCTTCAACCTGCTGCACTGCTGGCAGAATCGTTGAGTCAAGCCAGCGGCGATGACGGTGGAAGCTTTGGAATGGAATTCGCAGACTTTATGGCGGCGATGGTAGTGCTTAGAGTGGGTAAGATCAGCATTGCAACCCTCGGCTTGACACCTGGGGGAATTGGCTGGGATGAGATTTCCGGGCCTGGTCCTGCGATAAAGCCGGTTCACAAAGTCATCCTCGGCGGAGGAGAAGTAAGTACGGCCACCCAAGTTGAGACCAATCCTTGCTGTAAAATCAACAGGTCCAGGAGGAACTTCCTCCGTCTTCGGAACGAGAAAGTAACCACCCCCATCTCCTCCAACGCCGGCAACAGGGTCCAGCGAGAGCAAGGAAGCATGGGCCGTGGAGTAGGCCGAAGCTCCAGAGTAGGAGTGGGGGTCGTACAATGAATGAAAATTGGCTTGGGGTTGGGTTTGAACATGGTTAGGGTTATGGAAGTTGTTTTGGTGAGGAAACCCGGAGTTGTTTTGATGGGGAAGCAGAGTTTCGTTGAAAGGTGCGTGAGTGGCGTTGGCGGCATAGTGATGGAAAATCTGATGATTAGGGTCTTGTTCTTGTGTTGTCTCTTCCCCCGATAATAGCATGGATGAGGGGTTTCCCCATTCGTATTCCAACATGTTGTCACCCCTTGTTTCCGGCGAGGCTACGGTGTCGTTTCAGTTGTCGGTATGATTGCTTACAACTGATGATCTGTCAACAACAAAGTAAAAAAACTGATGAACAGTAACATGCTTTTAGGGGGGAGAGGACATGTCGGTGTTGAACCCCCAGAAGCAAACTCACCTTAGAAGCTCATTCACAGGCACATGAGAGTTGAAGAATGAGTGGATGGGACTGGACTTGGCATTTCCCAGGGAGTTGAAGTCTGCCTACTCATTTAAGCTCCCTCTCCAGAGTCCTTAAAGCTCATAGACTTTAGCTTCTTTAAACAGCCTTAAAATACATCACCTCTCTCTCTCTCTCTCTTTCTCTCTCTCTCTCTGTGTCAGTGAAAGCCAACTTCCATTGAGCTCTTTCTTCTGATAGAAACAGGGTTGTAAGGTGGCTAGTGCACCAGTGATTGGTTAGTTTGGGTGAGGAAATTACAGTCTAACCCACTTGATGCTTACGTGTTGGTGGAAACAACAGTGCCATCAGATTTGTATCCCTGACCCAAATGGGCGTGGCTTTTATGATTTGGCCCAACTAGGTAGGAATTGGGGTTGGGGGGCAAGTCATTCCTTTGATTTAGGGGTCCGTCTCAACTCTGAACAAAGTTTTTAAGTAGGTTTTAGGGTTACTTCTAACCCCTTAAAAGGGTAATTCCGCATCTCGGGTCTACACATAAATTAGTTCCACCCAACCCTAATTACTTGGCTAATCACTAATCACCATGACCCTACGGGCTGTGCAGCTGGTTTGTTTGTTTTTTCTTTTGTTTTCACTCTTTTTCAGTGTAAGAGTAACGCCACGCGGTGGTCTTAAAACCTCCGGTCCCACTTCACCTTCCTTTTGTTGTCTGTTGGATCCATTGGTCAGGAAGGGGATGGAATCCAAACTCACATGAGATGGACAAGGAGTGTTTGTTGTTTGGTGAGGAACTCTTTTAGCCGCGAAGGATTTTATTCACGGCACAAGAAAAACAAGGCAGCAACCGATCAAACATACAACAATAAAAATTACAGCTTCGGTTAGGGGCACCATTTACAAAACTCAAAATATATATTTAATAATTAGTGAATTTATTTTTAAATTGGTATAAAATTAATTAATTATATTTAATATTTAATATTTAATATTAAATATTATATATAAAAAATGTAAAAAATAAGTATATTGTATGTAATTGTAAAAAAATATTTAAATTTAAACTAATTAATATCATTTACAATTAAATTTAAATAAAAAAATTTTATAAACTTAGTTTAAAAAAAATCAGCATAACTTATTCGATTTTATGAATACTCACCATAACTTTGGAGGCAATTGCAATTCCATAGAGAAAGTTTTCTGCATATTAAATGATGATTAAACAAGAATGGCAGACACTGGGTATTGCAGGTTAGCTCCCCAATTTCCTACACGCCTGTCTAAAAGTGCACCCAAAACTGCGTGAGTGTCCGACGTGACGTTTTTAAGGTTAAAAATAATGTTAAGAAATAAGATATTATCCACAATGATTGAAATATTATCAAAATATTTTTTATGTTTGAAAATTGTTTTTACATTTCAAAATTTATTACCAATTAAAAATATTTTTAAATTTTAATCTAAAACATTATATAAATATTCTTAACGATAAATTTTAAAATTTATCTATAAATTTCAAAACTTACCACGAATCTATAATATTATTAAAAACATAAATTTTAGTTATATGGGTTCATTCTAACATTTCAGTCATGTTATTCCTAATCGTAAATTAGAATAACATACCAGACTCACCCCAAAAACTACATTGAACTTGGTAAAATGAGAACTGGAAAGGAGGAGCTTATTAGATTTATATATTAATTTTTTATATTAAATTATAAGATACAGTATCCAAATACATCACATGCAAGTCCCTATATGAGATGCCAGAAATTTAGGGTTTAAACTTATTGTGCTTCCAAAAATGACACTATATGATCAAACATATAGCCTAAATAAATATTAGCAAAAACCAATATCACAACAAATTAAAGACTTGAAAACACGATTGAGGGCTTCCTAGTTTCACCCACCGTGTTTATTCTGACGCTTTATTGGCCTTGTAATTGTTTACCAACTGCATTAGCACATCCTGAGGAACGGGTAAATGCTCCTTGTATTCCATGGTGAATTCACCTTTACCCTATAAACATACAACACCAGACAGACAGACATGAAAATAAATTTACATATACACAAGAGGATAAGAAAATGATGTATCTATGAATGGATTTCAAGTCTTACCTGTGTCATCGAACGAAGGGATGTTGAGTAACCAAACATATTGTTCAAGGGTACCTGGAAACACGGGAATATGATTTGTCAGATGTATGGAGAGAAGGAGCAGAGTGCTTTTTATGACGCATTGACAGGTATGGAAAATCAAGTTTAGATATAAACAGCATGCATATGCATGACATACCAACATCAAACAATAATTAAACATGTTTTAATTAAGGGATAAAACAAACTTGAACTTGACAACTTTTCCAAAGTCTTGAAACGTTTTCTTGATCACAATCCCTGAAGTTCGAAAATTTTCCAACTTGTTACCAAGATTATTTTACTAAAATGTGTGCGACAAAATCCAAGTTTAGGACAAACTTGGAAATGTTGTCACGTTCCAGGGCTTATGTGGACCAAAGGGAACAAGTCAGGAAACGTTGTCAAATTCCAGGACGAATGTGTACCAAAAATAAATTCAGTGACCAAGTTGGGAAAAGTTGTCAAGTTCTGGCAAAATGTTTCTGTATCCCTCTAAACAACCACGGCATTGCTGCTTAAATGTCAAACAACCTGAAGGTCTGTAAATATCATGTATTTACATGATTACTGAATCACGCACAATGGTTAATGGATTGATTCAATCTAGGGCAGAGAAAATCAACAAGAAAGAAGATGAGTTGACACAAGGGTAACAAGATAATTCAGAATTTTGTGCAGCTAATTCAAAATTATCCCCACTGATGAAAGCATTACTTCAATCCAATACGATGAAGATCAACAAGAGCCAGATACTGCAGTTAAAAATCCAGCCAAGCCAAAGCTTTCAAGAGAAGTAAATGTTTACTTACATTGGCAGTAATTATAGAATCATCTCCATCTTGATCATTTCCAACTATAACACCTTTCCTCCTACACAGAGAAATGCAGAAATTCATATGAGCAATGTTGAAGATCGAAGAATTGTCAAGTCCAAAAAACATTAAAGGAAAAAGGCAGTGACTAACTTGTTAATATCACCAGCTACTGTACCCTGAAATTCTGTTGGTACTTTTAACTCAACCAACATTATAGGTTCCAATATCACAGGCCTTGCAGCACTATAACACTGTTTCACAAGTCAAAATAAGAAAGCCCAACAATGATGTGCCAGAAAGAGTAATAGGAAGGAAAACCAAAGAAGCAGTCAATTCACAGCGAATCATCATAAGTTTTTTAGACAAACCTGTCTGAACGCATATATAGAAGCTAACTTAAATGCAAGCTCACTAGAATCTACTGCATGAGAAGCACCATCAGTTATAACAATCCGGATATTTTCAACTGGATGCCCAATCAAAGAACCCCTGTACAGAAAAATACCGGGCAAAACCTCAAATCATTCAGTGCAACTATGTAATAAGTGGTCACTCCATACTTTTGAGTTTCAGAGACATGGAAACAAAAGCTATTCACTCACGAATTTGCAGCTTCTCTGAAACCCTTCTCAATCGCAGGAATAAAGTTTGATGGAATACCTTGTCCAACAATCATGTTTTCAAATTCAAACTTAATAGGAGACCCTGGTGGAAGTGGTTCGACATACCTATCAATACAAGAAATCAACAGATCATGTCATCGAACAAGGTAGAAAAGACTAGACCACCTTGCCAAGTAATGGTTGCACAAAGAAAAATAAAACAAATTTTAACATGAAATTCAGGCATCAAGGAACTACACCTAAATTAGATATACCACTATGATGTCAATAAGAAGATAAGCACTGATTTTGGGGGGGATTTGCTGCTTACCCACATACTCGACCATATTGACCTTGTCCTCCAGACTGTTTCTTGTGTAGATAATCAAATTCAGCACGTTGAGTTATAGTCTCCCTAAAATTCACACGAGGTTTTCCAACAGTTGCATCAACCTGCATTCAGGAAGCTATTTAAAATGTGAAAATTCCAATCCTAGTAATCGTAAAACCTTTATCTTATATGCTCATCAAAAGAACGGGTGAAAACCTTGTATTCTCTCCGAATCCTTTCCACGTATATGTCCAAATGGAGCTCTCCCATTCCAGATATAATTGTCTATGTAATCAATCAATAAATAAAATGACATTGTAAGTTTGTAAATAAAAAAACTAGTATATCGTATAAGAAGAATCATTGAAAATAATTTTCCATATCACACCTGCCCACTTTCAGCATCCAAACCCACACGGAATGTAGGATCCTCTCTCTTGAAACGATTCAATGCCTTTGAAAACTAATTCAAGGAAACAAGATTCACGATTAGCTAACACCTAATGATATCAATGTCCGCATGCAGACGAGCATTTATATGGGACAAGAAAGCACTCACTTGCCCTCCAGAATCTTTTGAAACCGGCTGAACGGCTAATGACATCACTGGCTCAGGGACATTCATAGAAGTCATGGTGTATTTAACAGACCCATTAGTAAATGTGTCACCTGGAAACACAAAGCAATACATTATGACAAAATTCTGAAAGCTT
The DNA here is from genome assembly GCA_035048815.1 of Abelmoschus esculentus. NCBI lineage: Eukaryota > Viridiplantae > Streptophyta > Magnoliopsida > Malvales > Malvaceae > Abelmoschus > Abelmoschus esculentus. Next base: position 7,963,071 of record JAUCBN010000007.1, on the reverse strand, counting down.
TCCAGGCTTTTTTGTTTAAGGGGAAACAACAGCTTCATATACTTGACCAACAATCAGTTTGGTATTTTTATTGCACCGGCATAGTCAAAGTCCTAGAAAAAATTTAAACAATGCAAAATAAAAGGCTAGCACTTGTGCAGGAATCTGAAAGTGAGTAGTAAGACCTGAAGCACAGTCTACACCAAAAACTGCAACTATTTGTCCTGCATGTGCCTCTTGAATGTCCTGCATAAAAAAAAACCCAAAGGGAAAATTATTAAATAACGGCACCATGCAAAGATCTAACCATTCACATAATTACTAAAAGACTGATTTCGGGAAAAGCCTAACCTCCATTTCATTAGAATGCATCCGAACCAAGCGAGGTACCTGAGAGAAAATGCTAAATATTTAGCTTGCATACTAAAACCAAAAGATCAATTTAGAAATTATACGGCAAGGAAAAAGGAGAAAAACAGACAAATTGCATTAGAAAGAGGGGGGGTAGTATTTTAGCTTCATGGAAGTACGTCACAAATAGCTTCATGGAAGTACGTCACATAAACCAGAACACCAATAATGACACATGTCCTGACCGAACAGAACCATATAATTCATGAACATCATAGTTAACAAAATAATTGCCCAATTTTTATGAACCACTTTGCATATCAGATTGATATTAACTTGAATCAGCGGGAAATAGCATTTCAAAATTTCAACCGATTCTTTTCTATCAAAAAATACTAACAAAAATCATATTTTAGTTTGATATCTGTGGAAGTCCATCTAAATCTTAACTCTTCTTAGCTCAAGACCAGTACCATTACAAAAATATGCAACAAATAAAACCTGCACAAAAACAAATGGGACGTATGGTTTCACACATGAAAATGGAATCATGTGTTGACCAAAAAGACCACACAAATCGGAAGCTCAAGAAAGGGATGAAGAAACAAAAATAAATAACTTACCTTAATCTTCTTTCCTGTATTTATGTTGACAATAAAATCACCCTTTCGGACCACGCCTTCGTAAACTCTTCACAAATACAGATTAATGTTACCATAAGCTCCAAATACCAACACACTACAAGAATGGAAAACAATGCAGGAGCCTTACCTTAGATATGTTAGTTGACCAAACCTCCCTTCCTCCAACTTAAAAGCTAATGCCACAAGTGGTCCATCAGGAGTTCCAGGCAACATAACCTACACGGGAAACCAGGGAAGGGGAGTTCCTGATCAGATTTAGCAACACTTTTTTTTCTGGGAGGACATGTAGTATCAATCCATACCTTCTCTTCATTATTTGTTTGATCAAGAGCAAAGTTACTGACTTCAATTGGGCATGGCAAGTAACTAAGGACACCATCCAAAAGCGGTTGTACACCCTGCGCAGAAGAGAAGCCATAAAACAAATGGCATTTAATAATCCCACAAAATAATAAACATGTTAAACAATGTTGTTTCCTTTCCCACAACATGAGAAGAGAAATTCAGATAATTGCCTTAGTGTCACAAGTTGGTTGACTGAATTTAATAGAAATCAAAGCACGGAATCAATAGAAAATACCTTGTTTTTGAATGCGCTTCCCATGAATACAGGAACAAACTTCCGTGCTATGGTTGCCCGACGAACTGCTTCCTGCAAAAAGCAAGGTCCAAATTTTAGGACTCTTATCAAGGTCAAAATTTGAATTAATTAAAAAGAAGAAGAAGCATATAGAATTGCATGGTTAAGACCAAAGTTACCCGGAACACAGATCAGTTCTGTACGAGGAACCAAAATTGGAACATAATTTACTACTTCTATAATGCATAATTCGATAGGGGTATTCTCAGTGGCGGATCCAGAATTATTTGAGGGAATTTCAAGGTGAACACATGTCTTTAAGAAATAATTCATAAAAAATTTAAAAATCGAAGTCAAATGAGTGAACTTTAAAAAGTTCGTGCCCACTCACCCTTCCACAGACATCCGCCACTGGGTAGTCTTTTCGGATTCGTTTAGTAGGAATGAGATATGATTTATTGGAATGCAAAGTATTTTTTTATAACTCATGAGTTTTATGTTTACATGAAGAAATAATTCTAAGTAAACAAGTTCTAAGGTTTGTGAATTGATTGTTTCACTCAATAGTTATATTAATATAGTAATTAATTATATGTTTATGGGAATACTAGTTTTACTGAATTGGATCACTGGTGTTCCCGAATTCGGAACATACATACCAATTCGAAAATCGCTGGGAAGTTAGCGATTTATGTAACATAGATGAAGACAATATAAAACAGAATGCTCTGTGGTTTACATTTGGGTAATCATTAAACTGAGTTCAAATTTTAACATTTGAGGCAAGAAAAACCTTCCATCAACACAAACTGCACATATAGATAATGATGAAAAACCCTTCAGCATGAAGGATAATTGTAAATTTCAGTGAGTGGCATTACATTCCAATTCCAATGTTCAGAAACAAGTATCAACTGCAAAGAGTCAAATGGTGTCAAGTAACAGCATGGGAAAGCATGCTATTTCCTCTGCCATTTTATAAATTCAAAAGGAATACTAGACAAGAAGTATCAAGTGCATTTCATGTTAATAGAAAATAAGTAAATAAAGCATCAGTCTCCGAGCAAACCTCGAGATCAGCAGAGGAAATAGGCTCATCATTTAGAAATGCTTCAGCAAGTTTATCATCCACTTCAGAAACCATTTCTATTAGTTCACGTCTCTTTTCAGCAACTATAGCCTCCATATCTGCTGGTACTTCTTCAGCAACAACTTTTTCTCTGCAATAATTATTATACGACAAATAAAAAAGGCAAGGAATGAAGAAAGCTCTACACTCGAAGAAAATTTAAGCAAACTGGTGAGATTGAAACAAACCCGCTGGAACCATGAAAATAGTAAGCTTTTTGCTGAACAAGGTCGACCAGACCCTTAAAGTTTTCTTCCAAGCCAATTGGTACTTGCACGGCTGCAGCATGATGCCGAAGCTTAGACCTAGCCTGACGATAGACACAAAATGAACAGCATACCACTGTTAAATGTGTGAAATCTGAAGCTCAGTAACAATTATTCAGTGACATGAATATATCCAAATGTACCTGGTTGAGAACTTTCCATGGATCAGCTCCCATCCGATCGAGCTTGTTAATAAAGGCAAGTCTTGGAACCTGATACCTTCTCATTTGTCGATCAACAGTAATTGACTGACTTTGTACACCCCCAACACTACACAGAACTAAAATGGCACCGTCAAGAACACGCAGCGCCCTCTCCACTTCAATTGTAAAATCAACGTGACCAGGCGTATCAATTATATTAATCTAAAACAGCAGAATTTTTTTGCAAAGCTTAATAAATGAATAAAAGATATTGTTGTAAAATTGGGTCAAATTAATACATCTTACGAACCTGGTAATCTTTCCAGGTGCAATACGTGGCAGCAGATTGGATAGTAATCCCTTTCTCTCTTTCCAAATCCATGGAATCCATCTTTGCTCCGACGCCGTCTTTCCCGCGAACCTCGTGTATCTCATGGATCCGGCCGGTATAATAAAGAACCCGCTCCGTCAGGGTGGTCTTGCCGGAGTCGATGTGGGCGGAGATTCCGATGTTTCGGAGTCGTTCCATGGACTCTTTCCACCATGGATCTTTGTCATCCTTTGCTCGCGCGGCGCTTCCAGATGAGAAGTGACGGACCTCGAAATTCCCGAGGAGGAGGGAGGCGGTCGGGGAGGAAGAAGTGGTAGGGGCCGCTTTGGTGGAGTACAAGGTGTAAAGGAGGCGCGGGACGGTGGATCTTTGGAATCGCGCCATGGTGGAATATCGATTAGTGGGTTGTGCTTGGTGCGGGTAAAACCCTAACCATAAACCCAAGATAAGGGGGTTTTAGTTTCCCGTTTGCTTCAGGTTTTGCTTTGAAAAGAAACCGGAGAATTTGGGTCTGAAAATGGCCCTATTTGGTAACTATTTGCTTTCCACGAGCCCATGGCCGGTAATCCAAATATGTTGGGATAATGTACTTTCTAACCTCACTTTAGTTTTGATATTTACAATTTAGTCCTCCACTCTGAATGGAAAGATTCAGAATCAGGTTACCATTATTTCTTAAAATTAAAAAAAAATAGTAATATAAATGACTAATTATATTCAATTATTCTAGACAAAAAAAATAAAATAAAATCCAGTAATTTTAATTTTTTAAATCAAAATAAAAAATTAATTTTGGACCGAAAAACTACATATTTATCTTGCTTTTAACCTCGATACATTTTTAACTTTTAAAAAACAATACAGAACGGAACCTCGTTCGACATTAAACATGGCAGCAGCCACCAAACCCACAGATTTCCCACTCTCATAGTTTTCCCTTTGTCTCCATTACAGGCAGTTAGAACTAACTTTGATTCCTTTGTTATGCTTCCATTATTTCCCTTCATCATCGTCCGGTGACATCAGGGATTCATGGCATAACCATGATGCAATCAAATCACGTCACCCACGACACCAAAGCACATGACAAACACAGATCAGAGTTCTGAGATCAGCCTCAGCCGTCTGATATCACCATGGAAACGGACTCAAAACAATATTTAATTAACGCATATTAACCAGATTCAAAGCCTCGTAAGATCTACATCTTCGTATTTAATACTATTATATTATTGCCTGATTCAAACCATGACTAAAACAACACGTCACCAAGATGACGAACAGTGGAGCCAACGTAATAGATTGGTATCACAGCTAACATCACTTATGTTACGCAAGGAAACTCCAAAAGCGACAGATTTGTTTAATACTAAGCATTTGCAAACAAATGGTTATATATTTAAAGAATTCATCCACTTTTGTAATTGTTTATACAGATTCATTGCATCATAATCTGCCATTTGTTTATAGGGTCTGCCAATTGTGTGCCTTTGGACGACCGGTATAAATGTCGAAGTGAAGCGGATGCTCTGTTTCAAACTAAAAACGACGAGAATGGAGCAACAGCAGAATAAGAAGAAAGTGGGGGAGGCGGAGTCTGGTTTTCGATACAGAGGAGTAAGGAGGAGGCCTTGGGGGAAATATGCAGCGGAGATTCGGGACTCGACGAGACGGGGTGGACCTCGGGTGTGGCTGGGAACTTTTGAGACAGCAGAGGAGGCTGCTCAAGCTTATGACAGAGCTGCTTTCTCTATGAGGGGTCCATCCGCTTTTCTTAATTTCCGAGATGAACATATCGTTTCACCTACGAGTTTGAATTCTCCACCTACGGCTACCCCTTCTTCTTCTTCATCGTCGTCATCTTCTTCTTTAATGTTGGAACATGTGGAAAGTAAAAAAGATCATGAAAGACAAGTGCTGGAGTTGGAGTATTTGGACGACAAATTGCTAGAGGAGCTTCTTGATTTTGAAAACAAATGAAACCATGAAAGAATGGAGCATTTTCAGTCTGTTCTTTTGTAAATTTTATGATTTCTTTACTTGGAAAAGGGACCCCATAAGTTGACCTATCCATTTGAGTTTGTCAAACAAAAATACCCTTCAATTGAATTCATCTCTTTTGTTGGAGAGCACGTGATTTTGACCTCTGAGAGCCGCCAATTCCTACTCTAAGAGCTTCCAATCTCTGTTTCAGTAAAAGATTAAAAAATATAACATTCCTCTGCATCAACTTTTGAATACAATTGCAATCTCATTAAAAGAATGAAAGATCAGAATGGATGAACTGAAATCTCCATTGTTTACAACAGAGAATAGAAGAAAAACAGAACATAAATAAATGATTCAAATGGTTAACAAATCCAAAGCTTCCTATCTGGTTTTCATGGATCATGGTTTCGTGGTTTACAGGCATTGGCTGTCATCTTGGGCATCAAGCAGATCCTCCAACAACTTGTTATCGAGGTACTCAAACTCAATGACTTCACTTCCTCGCCCTCTCTGTGGATTCCCTCTAGACGAAGAAGCCGAAGATGGTGGAAACGATGGGGTCTGATATTGGTACTCATTCGGGAAATTAAGTATCGCCGAGTGACCCCGGAAAGCAAAAGCAGCCCTGTCATACGCCCTCGCCGCCTCTTCAGCCGTCTCGAAAGTTCCTAGCCACAGTCGCGCTCCATTCCTCGTCGGATCACGTATCTCTGCTGCAAACTTCCCCCACGGCCTCCTGCGGATTCCCCTGTATCGAATCTCCCCATTGTTGTTCCCCCTGTTCTTCCCTCCCTGAGTTGCTTCCATGGTTTTGTTGGTGTCTTTTTGTTCGACGTGTGTGAAATGGCCAAAAAGGAATGTTTGGAAGAATGGGAATGGCTAGCGCTTATATATGGCCTGGTCAATGTCCCTTAATTCTCCATGACCAAAACTCTGGGTCATTCTTGACGGTTGGAACTTGGAACAGGTTTCTAGGAAACTTCCTCATGTCCTGAAGAACAAGAGTTCGATTGATTCCATGTTGTTTGAGATGATAATGTTTATTTTTATTACCACGTTAGCAATTACATAATGTTTCACAGAGTTTTAGTGGAGAGGAATCTAAGTATTGGGAGGATGCATGCATGGTGATTTTCTTTCGTTTGGCGGCTATGTAGTTGTAGTGGTTAGCTTGTTAATTTGAAAAGACTCCACCTTTGGATGTTGGAATTTGCAAATATCATTTAAAAAAAACATGTATTATTTATTTATATCTTATTTTATATTTTATACTAAAAAATATTTAAAATTTAAAATTTAATTTTTAAATTTTAAACGATAAATTTTATGTACTAAAAAATAGACCTTATTTCTAATTTTTTAAATTATAGCATCTAACCTTAAACCTTAAATCCATTATTTTAAGTGATACATCAAAAGAAATTCCATAAAAAAATAAATGATTTGTACCCTTTCCTTAATAACTTTTCTCTGTTAACGCCGAATCTCAACCGCAAGCTTTAATGGGAGAAATCGGATAACTATTACGTTCAGTTCATGATTTTTTATATAGATAAAAGTTTTTTAGAGATGCTATAATAATAAATTTAAAATAAATATTAAAATTTTAATTTATATAAAATAAATATTTATATAATAATAATCACTAATTTTTTTTTTGAAAAAATAATAATCACTAATTTAATCAATAGATCTCACATATATATATATAGGTTTTTATTGTTTTTTCCTTTTAATTTTTGGCATTTGTTTTTACTTTCTTACTTGTTTATAAGACATAGGGTAAATTACATATTTAAGAGTAGTTTTTTATTTAATGAAAATATATTATATTTTCATGACCATTATAAGGATTTAAATTCATATATTTAAAAGTAATTTTGTTTTGTCAATCAAGCTATAGAAAAAGTTACGTGTGGTAGTTAAAATAATTAAGAAGTCTAATTTTTCACTTAGGTGTATTGTTAACATGTATACGGAGGTTTATGTGGCAAGTTAATTCCACGAATAATGTTTATTTGTCCGTAAATGAAATATCAGTTTAGTATTTTCTATTTATTTCAATAATAAATTAAAAAATGAAAAGTTCTTAAAATATCAAAAATTTGAAAAATTTTAGTTTTTAAAATTATAAAAATATTTTAAATCAGAATTATACATACATACATATATATATATCTAAAAAATATAAACAAAGTCTAAAATAAAAAAACTAATTCCATTTAATTATTTTTTTTTTCAATTTTTTTATCTTTTTATTTTTCCAAATTAATTTTCCAACATACCATTCGCATATTCTTTCTAATATATTCATTGAATGGCTTACTGCAAATTGTCTCGTCTTCCAAAATTCAATGGAAGTAGAATAAAAACCTTTAGACTTCTGACCCGAGTTTTGGGTGTCATATTTGAATAGAAATACTTTGTTACTTTTTAGTACTTCTATTTATACCAATATTAAAATATTAGGATTAAAATTTAAATTTTAAAATTTATGATTTATTTTTTAAAATTTAAAGATAAATTTTAGAATTTAAATTTTTAGTGTTGAAATATAATAAAAGGCCGTCACATAACTAGAATCCTATTTGGTTTGTTACTGTTGTGGCCAGTCTTCCTTTTCGACTGGTGCGGGTTGTTCATCTTTGGCTCCGCCAGTCGAGTTGCATTAAGTTGAATATTGACGCTGCTTTCTCCTCTGCAGGTGGATATGCGGGAGTGGGTGTTGAAATCTGTTTTGAACACTGTTCCTGCTTTGGTTTTAATCAGACAGCAACTGATGTTTTCAGTGCAAGGGCTTATGGCTCTTGGTTTCCAATGTATGATTGTGGATGGTGATTAGCAAGCCGCGGTCACAAAGTTTATATGATTCGGTCATGCGACCGCTGATGAAGGATTCAAACCTCCTGCCCAGGGTTTTCATTGGTTGTCGGTTCATGCATGTAGGAAAAGAGCTTCCCACGTGTTATCCAAGCCAAGACTCGGTGATTTGATGCTTGTCGAGGGCGTGTCGGGGGTGTTGTCTCAGTTCATAAAATATCGGTCACTGTCCTTCATTGCTCTTCTTTTCTTCTCTCTTCTTATTACTTAGATAGTGCACTTCATTTATTAATTACGTTATGTTTAAATTTAAACCCATACTTCATCATAAGTCTTAAAATATTATTACAGTAAATTTCTTTATTACAGAAATTAGTCTCTTTCAATATTATATTTTAAATTTAAAAAATGGTAAATATGTTTGGATAAAATTGTTGAATCCCAAGCACCTCTTCTTTGACCCTGACTCCTTGACCTACTTAACGTCCTTTTTGACTCTGAACAAACCATTGGGTCACAAAATCCAACCCTGCTTTCAACGAAAATGTTTTAAATAAAATAAAGGGAGAAAACGACATAAAAAATAAGATGAGGTAGCGGTTCACCTAGTAAAATAATATTCGATTTTTAGAATAAAAAATGCATTATTACAATATATATAATTAATATGATAAAAAAATAGGTAAAGCAATATTTATTCTCTAAAGTTACTCTCTTTTTTTCAATTTTCGTTTAATTTTTTTTCATAACAATACAGAAATTTAATAATTTTTTCTCAATTTAATTCATGATTTTACACTTTCGGCCGTTTTGAATAGAGGTGGTAACCGTATCAAGTTATTTTGGGTCGGGTATTTTTTATTCGAATTATTTATGGTTTAAGTTTGATTTTGGGTCATGGATTTTCATTTGTGTGATTGTGTCTATTGTTATTTTGGGTCGAATAGGGTTATTAGTTTAGATCAATATTGGTTCAGATAGTTTTTGGGTTAGGTTAATATTGAATCAATTGCTTTTTTGTTCGAATCAATATTAAATCAATTACTTCTTCGAATCAGTTAATATTAGATCGTATGATTTTTTATTTGAGTTAATATATGAAGAATATCTTTTAAAGAAAAAATAATATTAAATTATTAAACTACTATAAAAGGTAGTTCATAATTAATAATAGACATAAAGATAATTTTAACCCTTAACGTTTATAATTTTTGTTGTTTTGATCTTTATTCTTTTTTTGGGATAAATTTAGCCCTTAATCTATATCTTTTTGACAAATAGTTTATTTTTTAACACCATGATAACTAGATCGGACCATTAAAAATCTAACAATGATGACATGTTATATACATATGATAATATATTTTAAAATAACTTGGCATCTAACCTATCAAATATATATATATATATAATATATAATTTTATTCTAATATAAAATATAAAAAAATTAAAATTCAAATAAAATATTAAAAATTAATTAATTCTAAAATAAAAAACTATTAAACATTCTTAACCCCAACTACGATAGAATTAAAATTTTACCTAAAAAATTAATTAATTTTAAACCGTATTCATATTTTTTAAGATAGGACTTTGATTCTATCAAAGTTAGGGTTAGAAATGTTTAATAACCTTTAGTTTAGAATTAATTATTTTTTAAAATTTATTTAAATTTTAATTATTTTATATTGGAATAAAATTATATTTCATATATATATATATGTATTTGATAAGTTAGATGTCATGTCATTTAAAATATATTATCATATCCATATGACATGACATCATTGTTAGATTTTTTAACGGTCAAGTTATCATAGTAGTTAAAAAATAAGTTATTTGTTAAAAAAATATAGGTTAAAGGCTAAATTTATCTCAAAAAAGAATAAGGATCAAAACGAAAAAAATTATAAACGTTAAGGGTTAACATTATCTTTAGGCCTTAATAATATAATATAAAAAGAGAATATATAAATTAAATTCAGTTTGCTTTTAGTTCACACAAAAAATGTACATATTGGGCCGACCCAATGTTTGAATTATACCATGTGTGGCCCATATATCATTCCTACATTTTGGGCTGGTATTTCGCTTCACAAGTGTTGATATTGTAAACATTAGTATTTTTCAATTTCATTATTTTTTAATAATACTAATCTTATTATTTCAAAAGAAATAATCTTAATGTATTTTTTTATATTTCGAAATATATTTTCACTGTTATCTATCAAAATATTGTATATGCTTTGTTAGTTAGAAGCTATTTTAAGACTTTATATTTTATAATAAGTAGATATAATTAAAGAATATTTACCTAAATTAATTTATTAAATATATATATATATATTTGATTTTGTAGTTAAAATTGATATTTATATGCCTTTTAAAAACTTATTATTTAAATTCGGCTTCTATTGCATGTATTGATCATTAATATTTTTTTTTATAATACAGTCTACATACATTGAGAAACGATTTTTTAAATAATGAGATTGATATCGTAAACAAAATAATAAAATGTTTTTAAGATTAATTTTTTTATTATATGTTTACAAATATTTTAAATATAAATTTTAAAAAAAATAATATCGAGGAATAATTTTATTATTATTTGAATTGAGAGATTTTAAAATAAATTAAATTAATTCCCACTACAATTTGATTTATATATTTTTTTGCCAAGTATTGATTCTAAAGTCCCATGCTCAAACCTCGTAAGATTGATTCTTTTATATTTTCTCTTATCATCAAAACAGATATCGTTTTTAAGTTATTTTAATATCTAAATCAATCAAATCTGATCTTTATATTGTCAACCGTTTATCATATTATTTTTTCTTAAAAATTAATAATAAAATGATATAAATGAATAAAACTTAAAATTAATAATATTATGTTCCCTATGTGGACTATATACAATATCAGGCAATAAAAATGGTTGGATAATCGAAGTTGGCTAATCCACTTTTGGGCAACACCCAAAAGACAAATGCAGTTTGTGTTCTACTTTTTATGTAGGATGATAACAAAGTGTTTGGTTACGAAATCTAAGATTATCAACACAAGAATAGTAGATGATGAAATGTCAACGTATGATATTTTATTATTAGCGAAAAATTATATCATGAATATTTTTATTACGTCATTCATGATTTTAATTAATTATGTATGTTTTTTTATATTTTTTAAAGTGAACTATTATTGTAATAGGTAAATTAGCAGTTATCATATAGTTATTTAAAGATAAATGAACTTGACTGATTGAGATCATAAATAACGTGATAAAAATGATTCATGATATAATCTCTTTAGCATACTTAATTTACATGGCATTATTTTATTAAAAATAATAAATTGTTTTTCGGTCTCTTATATTTATAAAGAAACAATTTTTATTTTAAACATCAAGTATCGCCTTATCATTTACACTCTGTGTTGAGGGGTGTATATAATTTAATTTGGTTTATTCGATAAATATTTTAATTATTTATCGATATTTAATTCAGTTAATTTTAAATTTTATATTTTATATTGAATTTAAGTTTTAAAATTTTGTATTTTATTTTAAAAAAATACTTAATTAACACGTCTATCACTTTTTATTAAAAATCAACTATCAATAATTTAATTTAAATTATTTTAATAGTTGAGTGATTTGATTAATAAAATTTTTATTTCGATTATCAAAATAAGATTAAATCTATAATCGAGTGATTTAGTAAAGATATTTTTATTCTTTGTTTTTATTCATTAAAAAAAGTCACTAGTACTATTTATTGTTTTTCACCTATTTTTTTTCAATGTCCGAATATCTCAGCTGCCTCCTCCTTATTGAAATGTGAATTTGTTCAACCCCGGGAACAGAAAATTGTGGACTAGAATATTAAAACAATAATTTTTTTTTTTAAAAACTGAATCTGTTTTTTTATTATATTAATTGGAATTAGTGATTCTTATTCACGTGATATTAGTTTTGATTTCAATTAAAATTTATTTATGTTACGAGTTCAATTCAATATACAAGATATATTTGGAATAGTTTTTATAAATAATAAAATAAAATTATAAAATTAATGATAATTAATTAGTTTATCGGGATGAGACATTTGACACTTTGACCTTTTAAATAAGATAAAAAATTTAGTCTTAATTTATAAACGAAGAAAACTAAACTACGAATAAGTGCAGATTGTTGAAGGGACTAATGGGGACACTCCTTCCCATTTTTGAAAATTTTAATTTCACCGATCAATATTTTAAAAAATTATTTTAAGTTTTAAAAATTTAAATATTTTTATTATATTTTTTATTTTTAATTTTTAATAAATCTCTTAAAAATATTAAAATTTTTTGTTAAACCCTTAAATATTTTAAAATTTTTCGTTTAAACCTTTTATTTTAAGTTTCGTCGCTGATTGAAAGGGTCACCCCATATTGAGTCTCTACAAAACCTGATTTAGATTAGTAAAATAATAAGATTATATAATTAAATAAAAAATTGAAGAAAAAAATATTTTGATTTTTTTTTTCAAAATTATAGTACATCTATCCACGTGAGCAATGCTTGAAATCTCCTTGAAGATTTTGTTCCAAGACAATTCAAATCAGCATTTGAATTGTATAAAAAAATAGAATTTGATTTTTGATTCAAACTATTTTCGAAGAGTGATAATATATAAAATTATTAACATATATAAATTAATCTGTTAAATCAGTAAAAATAAAATAAACCCCCATCTTATATTTTTTTTAAACCATAACTTTAAATTTTAATATCAAACTCTAAATTTATTTTTTATATAAAAATATAAATAAAAGAATCGAAAAGAGAAAAAAAAATTATGTTCAGTTTTGCTCCTTAAAGCTTTAGATGTTTTTCGATAAAATAAAACTGTTAGTAATATCAATTTTTTTATATTTACTTTTAAAACATAATTACTACTATAAACAATTATCGATAATACTTACAAATATTTAAATATTCAACAATAAAATTATTTTTAAAAATAGAAAAATAAATGTCTTATGCACTTTTATCGGATTGCTGTATCATGCCAATTTATTGAATTATCCCATCTTTGACAGTAAATCTGTACACTTTCTCATCATTCAGTGGTTTTTGGCCAAATTCTTCATTATGATCCGAATCAATATTTGTATTTTTTTCTATAAACTTTAAAGTAATTATGTTCAATTTTTTCTCGGAATAACGATTTAAGTTGATTAGTCCGCGTATTTTTTTATTCCTTTTGATAATTTTTTAAAAATAATTGATTTTTTTTGCCATTCCAACTTTTGGGACTATACTTTAATTAATCCAAACCGATCACTCAGCTGGCGTCGTTGGTGTTCAAATCCGTAACCTCTAGGAATACCAATTGTTCTTTTAACCACTTAAATTAACTTATTAATAAATAGCGGATTTTTTTATTCATAATATAATCATAATTGAGAATTTAGGTAATTGTCAAATAGGCTTAAGGTCAATGCCTTGTCTCAACATAAAAGAGATTGTCCAATAAAAATATAATACTATTCTACATAAAATATTTGAAAATTCACAAATTGTATATATTTTTAAAACTTCACAATATGATTATGACAAAGCTAAACCAAATAGAATTGTGCATATGCTGCTTTCTCATTTGCTTTCTGGGCAACTTATATGACTATTGGCAAATTATGAAATACTCATTCAATAAAAAAATTCCGCATCTTATTCTTAAATTTTTAGATCCGTCACTAAAATATATGATCTCCTCCCATCTCTTAACACCTTCGTATGCGCAATAACTTTAAAAGCCTGCTTGTACGCAATATTTTATTAACAAAACCTACGGAATCAATGTCATGGGTTGTATATCTTTTTTATTAGTGTAACATTGAAAAAGGTCACAAAAAGTATCAAATTTGATCATTAAATTTTACAGTGATCATTTTTCTGAATCTTCACTAATCATCACTAGTAACTCTGTCACTATTATATTAGTGTTAATTTTTATACATTTTGTCACAATTAATTAGCCTATCGAAACAATTGTCATGGGGTTGATTTTGAGTTCTGCAAAGACTTTGATTCTCGTTCATAGCAGCCAAATTACCGACTTAAAAAGTGAAATCCGAGTTCATAGCAGCCAAGACCAGGAAAAAGAAAGATTTAGTAATAATCTGCAACATATGTACGCACTCAGTTGATTAAACAAAGTAGTAACATATCTGCTTGGTGTTGTGTTCCAATAAGCTAGCTTTTTGAATTCTCAAAGTGAGCCAGTTGTGTAATGAAAACACCAAGCCACTCAGTTGCTGATCTACTCCATGGAAAGTTAAATGAATCATTATATTTTCCCACGTTTTATTTGAGCACTCTGATATGAATGAAGAGAGGATATTTCCTAGAAATTCTTGATCTAGTGGATATACCTTTTGAAAAGTATGAAATAATATTAGTATAATCAAAATATTAATCTTTTGACTTTTCTGTACACCCCAACTTGTGCTTTTGTCAAGACTCTCATCATGTTGTGTACTAATGTATTCATGTATATCACTATAAATACTGTTATTTTGAGCTTATAATCAGTTCTTGCCATCTCCAGACGAGCTTTGTTAAGCTTTGATCCAGAGAGGAGAATGGGGAGAGCTCCGTGCTGTGAGAAAATGGGGTTGAAGAAAGGGCCTTGGACACCGGAAGAAGATCAGATTCTCATCGATTACATCAATCTCTACGGCCATGGAAACTGGAGAGCACTCCCCAAACAAGCTGGTATTTGTTTTACTTTCACTTGTTTTTCATTAGTAACCCAGAAATTCTTGGTTTGTTCATTTTCTGAAGCTTTCCTCTGCTGTTCATTTTTTCCAGGTTTATTGAGGTGTGGAAAGAGTTGCAGGCTACGTTGGACAAACTATTTAAGGCCAGACATTAAACGAGGGAACTTCACCAGGGAAGAAGAGGACACCATTATCAACTTACATGAAACGCTTGGTAATAGGTGCGTTTCATCTTCCTTCTTTAGCTTAGAGTTAATCAGACAAGTAGGGTAAATTTGAGTTCGTATCCATTTTTACAGATGCAGATGATTGATCCTCTGGTACCAGTTCCGAATATGCTGTTTATTCATAGATCTGCATTGGTTTCATGATCTTATTTTAATGAATTAAATTATAGATATAATCATAAAAACATGTGAAACTGAGAAGATTCCTTGCTAAGAGTTGTCGCCATGCTTCTTAGTTCTTACAGGACAATTAACTAGTAATTATCATATTAATACAAGTCTTTTAACTTTTTCTCCTTTCGGACACTAAAAGGTTAAAAAAATGAGTAAATGACTGCCAAAAACAAGAGCGACACATTGTTTAATCCATGGCATAAGCAGATTCTGATCTTTTTTTCTTTCTTTTTTTACAGATGGTCGGCAATTGCGGCGAGATTACCGGGACGAACTGATAACGAAATAAAAAATGTATGGCACACCCACTTGAAGAAGAGGCTGAAACCGAACCACGGTTCCAATGACAACAAGCGACAAGCCAAAACCAAAGCCAAAGCCAACGTTGTAACTACTGCACTTACGCCAGGTTCCCCACCAGACTCTAGCAGCGAGGTTTCCTCGGTAACCACAAGCGAAAACAACGGTAACATGTGCGCAACCAAGATTGAAACACACGAAGACCATGCGTCTGAAATCGATGAGAACTTCTGGTCGGAAGTATTGTCGGCCGACAATTCAAACATGGCCGGCGATTTTCAAGTTGTTGGTTCTGACCCGCAACTTCATCATCAGTACTTTCCAAGCTCCCCACTACTGAAGTTGGAACCAGTCAATGAGTATGGTCCAAATATATATGATTCAGACACTAACATGGATTTCTGGTATAATCTTTATGCTAGAGTCGGGGATTTATCAGAATTACCAGAAATTTGAGTAGTTAGTTGAGTTGTAATAATTAACTTATGGATCAGTTGTAACCCTTTTGTTCCTTTATTTGTTTTCAATTTATCCTAGTAATTATCCGGATTAAAGATGGAGAAATAAAAAAAAAACAATAATATTAAATTATTTAACGCTTGAATTAATCTTATTAATTAAAATAGACATGCTTTAATAATCTGATTCCTATTTTCATACCAAACATTTGGGGTTTAGGGTTCATTACTTAGAATTCTTACATTCATCGTCATCATGTTCCATGACATTAATTAATTTCATGTTGTGGTTCAAATTATGATGGATGGAAGAACTCCTGCGTTGCACTCTGACAAACACATGCTGTTAAGATTATTAAATTAAATATTATATTTATATTTAATGCACTAGACTAATATAGTTGATGCATGAGTGATGGATTACGGGACAAATTGCTTGTTAAAAAATAATAATAATTACATATTTATTGTTAATAATTTATAACTTATTTATTAATAATATAAAGTGTTTTGATATAGTTTAATGATAGTGCGAGTAGGGGTGCTTATCGAGCGAGTCGATCACGGGTTGGACATTGTTTGAGTTCTGCTCGTTAAAAAATTTTGTTGCTCGACTCGACTCGTTGCTCGTTAAAATTATGCTCGACTCGTGCTCGTTAAAATATTTTGTTGTTCAACTCGACTCGTTGCTTGTTAAGCTTAACTTGTTGCTCGTTAAATTCATTAAAAAAACTTACCTTATTTTTAACTAAAGTAAAATTTAATAATATCATATGAGGCTTAATATTAACTTAAATTAACAAATTTCATCAAAAATATCAAAAAATTACTATCTCCGTCACATTTTATTTGTCCAGTATTGACTTTTTTTGGTTAAATTTTTTAAACTTTGACTCATTATAACTTTAAATCTATTATTGATAAAAATATTAAAAAATATATTTTAGAAACCTCTAATCAAGTAGTTTAAAAATTAAAGTAACAATTCATACATTAATAAATATCATTTAAATTTATTTTTGAATGAAATTATTTTAAAGTATTTATTAAAAATATTTTAAAAAATTTAATGAGATGCTCGGGAATTTGTTGAATCGAGTTAGACTTTGCTCGATCAACTCGTTATGGTATTGATTCGAGTTTGAGTTGAGCTAATCCGAGTCGAGTATTTATCAAATTTTGACCAAATCGAGTTCAAACAACTCCCAAACTACTCAACTCGTTAAGCAACCCTAAGTGTGAGTGTATAATACATTAAACACAAACTCATAATATTTATTTATTTTAATAATTTTAAATTAATTACCAATTACCCTAGATAAGTCAAGATAACCTTACCAATTGATAGAATAACTAAAAAATCATTCAAATTAATTGATTAATTATTTCCATTTCCACTGATGATTGATTTGTTTAAGTCGCCAAACATTTCGGCAGAAAATTAGTGATCTAATTTCCACTAAACAAGAAAAGCATCACGCGTTTTAAAATGCCCACTTGCTCTACCCTCGAGATATCAATTTCACAACGGCTACTGAAGTTCTTTTCTCCAACAAAGGCAATGGATTCGTAGCAGATTTGGAGGTATCGATAAAGATAATTAAATTTAAGGCTCACTAAGTAGACTTATGATTATAGAAAATTATTTGTTTGATTTCGAGAATATTATTATATTATTACTTGATAAAAATATATATATTTAAATTGAATCATAATTTATAGAATATTATTTTATTTTTTTAATGTTATCATTCAATTTAATGTCTTACAACGAGATTATTTAAATTTTTATTTATCTTAATTTTTTATACAATGAAATAATTTATCAATCTCTCCTGTAATATCAATACTTTGTGTCTAATTCTATAAAAGATGTAAGATACTTTCAAAGAGAAGATTTTATCTTTCTTTTCACGTATTTTAAATTTACATATTTTACTTTTGTATTTTCACAAGTTTGCTTGATGTACATAGTTCGTAAAGTTCTCTTTATAATTAAAGTATGTTATTTTTTCTTACTATTAATAAAAATCTAAACCCAATACAATGGAAATTATAAATTTCATTAATCCGACCGTAGAACACACAAGTACCTTGAAGTTTTCTCTTCTTCCCATGCCCTGTGAAGACAAGCTTCCATGTGGTTCATGTGATTGAACAGAAGTGTCCTCTCTTCACAATCAGACCAGACATGCAACACGATCACAGAAAGTGGACAAAAACAATGACATCAAAATCAAATAATTCAGTGGATTGGGGATGAAAATTATGCGTCGCAACTGGCAATTAAGGGGAAAAAGATTCAATCAGATCAATTTGAAATAAACCCATTGAACCTTTGAACGTTTTCCCCCACACTGTAGGTGAAACAAGTGGATACCCTTTTGCATGTTTTGTAGTGAAAATTCCCAAACTTTACGAAACATTGAATTGGAAGGTGACGTATGATATGAATGGGAAAATCAGGGATAAACCAACCTATTAGATTGCCTTGATAGGATGAAAGAATAACGACTTTTTGTCTGCGGATGCAGACTTAGTGCAGAAAGACCGATAAAAGATAGATAATTTCGGGATGAATCCTTGATCGAGTCATTTGTCTAAAATTAGTCTAATTAATAAATATTATTTTATTTTTAAATTTTAATTTAATTTTTTGAGTCGAATGACTCAAATTTTTATACAAATTTAATATGATTCTCCCGTTAGTATGAATATCATGTCTTAAATTAAAATCACTACTATTATAAAAAAATCAGTTTGATAAATAAATTTTTTTCATTGTGTTAACGATTTGTACTAAGAAAAAAACGTGGGACTGAAAAATGACCGTATAACATTTTTATTGATTGATGAATTAAATTGATAAGAAAAGATAATCCGTAAAAAGTTGCAGTTAAAGGATTAAATTGAATAAAAAAAGAGAGATTTAAATTAAAAAAAATATTGTCAAGTGAGGAATGGGAGATACAAAAGTATTTTACATCAACATATAGTTAAAATTTGATAAATATGAACTAAAATAAAAGAGGAAATGAAAAAAGTGAATAAATCATTTAAAATTGATAAACTAAATTGCAAAAATAAAAAATAAAAAAATTGATGTCAAAAAGATAAAATAAAGTTGAATAAGTACCTACAATGGTTGAAGAATGGTTCAAAACTTCAAATTTGATAAAAATAAACTTAAAAGAAAGAAAGAATTGAAAAAAAAATATCAATGACCAAAATGATAAACAAAGAAAAATTTTATTTTTCATTTATTAATTAATAAAATTGAAACTCTATTTAAATCGAGTATTGACCGGATATTAATTATAAATTATAAATTATTAAAAACGCTCTCAAAGTTTTGGAAAATGCTGAAAACATTAACCCTAATATTGGGTCTGTGTTTTTGTCAAACACCGTTTGTAGTATTGATGGTAGGTCGGCCGAAGATACTGGTCAGATTGGTGTTTCTATCAAGAATAACCATGTGAAGCCTGGTACCTTTGATGCGTGTCGGGATCTGCAAATAGGAGGGTTCAATTTTGGTTCTCCAGTGATAGCGTTGGATCAACGGGAGAATAAGACATCTAAGAGTGACGGTTGCGTGGAGCCTGTATGCCTAGATCCGGTTAATACTGTATTGGGAGAAAGGCTCTCTTACGCGGACATAACTTCAGGTTCGGGAAAGAAACCAATTACGGGAAGCACCAGATTTGCTGAGGAAGATATACTAGTGCATGATGATGATGTGCAGATTGTGAATTCTGATAAATTTCCTGTGATTCGGTTCTCCAATAGAGTTCATGATGCCATTGATAAGAGCATGGGAAGGGCATTTATTGTTAGATTACTGAGTCGATCTATCAGTTATAGAGTGTTATGGAATAGGATTCAGACTTTATGGAATCCAAAGGGCCGATATCGTTAACTTATTGACCTTGTTAATGATTATTTTCTGGTTAAATTCCAGTATGATGAGGATTATTTGTGAGTTCTCACGGAGGGGTCTTGGATTGTTTTCGACAGTTATCTTACAATGCAGCCTTGGCGTAGAGATTTTTCGACTTCTGAACAACATCCATCCCATGTTGTGGTTTGGGTTAGATTGCCAGGACTACCAATACGATACTACACAAAAAATATAGGCATAAAGATAATTTTAACCTTTAACATTTACAGTTTTTTTCGTTTTGGCCCTTATTCTTTTTTGGGATAAATTTAGCCCTTAACCTATATCTTTTTGATATAGAATGTAACCTATCAGATACATATATATAAAATATAATTTTATTCTAATATAAAATATAAAACAATTAAAATTCAAATAAAATATTAAAAATTAATTAATTCTATAGAATAAAAATCTCATCTTAAAAAATATAAACACAATTCGAATAAAATTTTAATTTTATCGTAATTAGGGTTAAGATGTTTAATAATCTTATATTTTAGAATTAATTAATTTTGAATATTTTATTTGAATTTTAATTGTTTTATATTTTATATTGGAATAAAATTATATTCTCTATATATGCATTTGATAGGTTACATGTCATGTCACTTAAAATTATATTTCATATATATATGTATCATCGTTAAATTTTTAATGGTCCAGTCATCAAGCTAGTTAAAAATAAGATATTTGTCAAAAAGATATAGGTTAAGGGCTAAATTTATCAAAAAAAGAATAAGGGCCAAAACGACAAAAACTGTAAACATTAAGGGTTAAAATAATCTTTATGCCAAGAATATATTCCGGTGGTTTGTGGTTTTTAAGTTGTGATGTTTGTGGCGCGGTGATTGAGGATGTTTCTCATACTCTTCGTGATTGTCTTGAGATAAAAGGTGTTTGATTGCAACTAGTGAAAACTGACAAAATACATGAATTTTTCAGTATGGAGTTGTATAATTGGATTGTATACAACCTTCATGATCCTGGTTATTTTGTTGCGAAGATTAAGGACTGAGACTTGTTATTTGGTTGTTTATTATGGAATTCTTGGCTTCGACGCAATCAACGTGTTTTTCATCCGGATGAGTATTCACCTGAAAGTTTGCTTCATCAAAGTTATCGTTTGCGTGATGAGTGTAGACGGGCTTTGGCTTTGCAACGAACCATGTATAATTTATCGTGTGTTGATTCTAATATCGAACGTTGGGATAAACCTTATCCTGGTTGGATTAAGGTCAATACGGATGAAACTCGGGATGTGAATTCGGGGTTTTCGACTTGTGGAGGCGTGGGAAGGGATGAGTATGGGCGGTGGTGTTTCGGCTTCTCGAAAAAAATTGGTATTTGTTCTGTGTTTGATTCTGTGTTATGGGGAGTGTTTACGGGTCTTGAGACTGCTTGGTCTCTTAATTTTCGTTAGGTTATTATTGAGATGGACAGTAAAGAGGTTTTTAAGTGTTTGTCCAAGAGGGACCTGAATAGTATTCATTCATCCCTCAGAACTCATTTAGCTTTGATGCTAAGTAAGGAATGAGAGGTCCGATTTATGTGGGTGAGTTGTTCTTGCAATACAGTGGCTGATAAATTAACGAAATTGGTAAATGACCTTCCTCTTAATTATTACAGGTTCATAGAGCCTCTCTGAATATTATTGATGTGCTGCATAGCGATGTGGGTACTGTTTGATTCTATTGTGTATCTTGTGTTTTTGTGCCTTGCTTGTTTGTAGTACCAATACGGATACTCTTTTCCCCAAGTTTAGGATTAATTTTTTTTTTTAATAAGATCCGTGTTGGTATCCCTTTTCTAATAAAAAGAATTATAAATGATTGGACATATAAATGCCAAGTGAAGTTGCTGGGCTCGAACGCACAACTAAGCTTCATTTATATGGGCTGTTTTTACTTTAATGAATTTATGAGAGAATTCAAGCATAATAATTTAATTTAATTATTATTAAATTATAAAAATTTTAGTAAATCCGGAAAGATATGATATAGGTGAAATTAAAGAACAAAAATCTTGTCTAACCCTTTTATGTAACTCTTTTTATATTTATTTTGAAAATTTATTAAGAAGTTAAATTTTAAACTCTAACCCTTATTTTTTAAATCTTAAACTCTAAACCTATATAAAAGAATACATCCTATCCCTAATTTTCTAAACCCTAAATATCCTTAAACTTAAATCCTAAATCCTTTAATTTAAAATAGAGGTATAAATAAAAGCATGTAAAAGGGATAGATGATTTGCACCCGAAATTAAATATCCCCTGGATGGTCTTTTGTACACGTCTCGTATTATTCATCTTCTGTTCTGATTCATTGTTTTGTGAAATAATTTTCCTTTTCACGGGACCATCCCTTAAAACCGAAGAAATATTACAGAGAAAACCTGAAGTAATTACCCAGCGCTACATAGTACGTGCTAGATGTTCCTAACGTACCATTTCAGCTCGGAAACTAGCAATAAATTCCTCAGCTTTCGCATCGATTCCATACAGCATGGGCGACGACAATCCTACAGATTCATCACCACCAAGCTTGTCACTTTCATTGCTTGTTCCAGCCTCTGCACCTTCATCAATAAGCTTCTTCACATTCTTCTTCTCCATCGGTTGCTGCTGAATATACCCCACACAACTTCACTTACCGCCACCGGCGTATCTTTAAACAGCTTATCTATATAAACCGGCGGCGGCGCTTTATTCTTGGAGAGGTAGTACGCAAAAGGAAGAGCAGGACGTCTCTTCTTGCTCTTAAACTGAAGGCGTTGCCCTAAGAAAAGCGAAGGCCGTCTGGTTTTAGAACCAGCTTTTTGCAGCCTGTTATTGATCCTGGGTTTTTTGATAGCTTTGGGATTTTGAAGCTTGTGTAGTCTAGTTTGAAGTATGGAGGTGAAGCTTTTCCATGCCTTCTTGGCTGGAGTAAGCCTTATTCTCAAGCAAGACATGAACAAAGAGATGGAAAGAATGGAAGGAGAGATCTGCAGAGGATGCTAAATTGCTTCTTTATAAAAACAGAAGATTAGTCTGGAGTATGTGATTCGTATTCTTTATCTTTGTAACTTTATGCGACTCGCTTATTAGGTTGTAAGCTATTAGCTTGAGGCAAGAATATTAATGAGATGGTGGTTGAAAAGTAAGCTTTGTTTATTTAATTAAGGTTCATAACGCAGCTTAGATCATAAGCTAATTCAACCAACAAGTTGGAAATCACAGTCTCCTTAGTAAAAAGAAAATACGCTGTGATTATGTTCCCGACTGTCCGTCAGTACCTTTGAAGAACAGAGTCATACAACTTGAAGCAAGACCATCTTCCCCGATGGGCTTAAAATACTAAACACAAGCATCATTGGCAACGGAAAAACGTTTGGTTAGGCGAGCCGCCGCACCTCCCGAGACCAACCCTTGAATCATCAGGGTCTTCACTTCCCACGCTGAGTAAGGGTACCCTTTCCTTGCGTACGAGTTCAGCAAGGCAGCACTCGCTTGCTTCAGTAGCTCACTGAACACCTCCCCTTCTTTATTCACAGTCCTTGGATCCAACAATGTCATATCGGATCTGAACCGTTCACTCGCCCTTGACCCGAACACGTTAGATACCGTCGATCCATGAGGGACCATCCTTGGCCAAGCCTCTCTCCTGCTGCTCCAGAACCTGATGATAATGAACACTCGACTTTACGCATCCCCACGAGTAGACTCGGTGCCTTAACACACCCAGACTCAATATTCAAATAATTGTGAAAAAAACTGAAGCAAATAAGCATTTGAGAGAGAGGGCTTACTCTGGAGTGCATCTTCCTCGGGTTCTAGAGTAGAGAAACCCAGAGTGTCGTCTTAGAGTTGTTGTGGTCGAAGTAGCCGATGACACGGCTGCAAAGTAAGTAAAAACGAGAAAAAGGATGAGTCGACTCGGTGCAACAGAAGTAGTCATCTTCATACTTGGTCGGAGGGTCTAGAAGACTTCCATTGAGGGAGGAACCGAACCGCTATTTGGGATCTTTATGAGGCGATGGGGAAATTATTTGTCTGGATGTTCGAAACGTGCCGCCTGCTAACCTGCTACCACTTCAAGCTGGCTTTTCAGGTCAGTCTTGACAAACTGGTCTTTACTTCACGTGGCTTCAGTTTTCGAGATGTATTATTTTAATAAAATGTTTTTGACATGTTTACCCTCAATTAATTTAATAAGTAATAAAGTTTACCCTCAAAAAAATTGTAAATAAAATTTATAAATTTAATTGATTTATAAACTGGTCTTTACTTCTCTGTATCAAAGCCTTGGTGAATCTTCTGTGCTCAGGAACATTGACTAGAAAGCATTGTTTTTCCTAGGAGACACAAGTTCAAGGAGTTTGTTTCCTAGGAGAAATCGTTTTCAGTGTTTGTTTTTGGATCTCCCTCTCCAACCTTGCTGTCTACAGACTACAGATACTTGTCATTAATTTTCAGGAACAATTCCCCAGCTTAGATGATTCCTTTGTATATCTGTTGGATGTAGAGAAGCATAACCCAGAACCTCTACATTTGGTTCATGGCTGTCTTGGCAGAGGGATGGTTAATGATCTCTTTTACCTATGGAAGAGAGGTCTTGCGTTGGTAGTTATAGGTCGAGCACAGCCGCCATGTGACAATACTTCAGAAACTTCCAAATGCTTAAGTTATCCTATTGTGTCCCAAATATAATCCAAGAAGAAACAGACATAAACCATGTATACACAAGTTTATGCTTTTGACTCGTGTCCTGATATGATAATATATTCTTTCAACTAGTTCGGTAACTTGAAGAATGGTACAACACGAGAGATTATTAGGTGAATCTTGTTCAACACGTTATTCATGGTCCAAGCAATCATGATTGTTGATCTTTAAATAACCACCTAATAACTACTCATTCACTAAATCCATGTAGGAAAGAGGTGATGATTCACTTGAAAAAAATAAAATCAACGGTCCTGATTAATTGAGATTATGGATGACATGGTGAACAAGGTTTACCTAATAATTTTTCGTACGACACTCCTATCGGTACAACTGTTTTGGAGAAAAAAACAAAGTAACCAATGCAGCCCCAAGTCCATCGACAGTTGAAGATTGATCTAAAAATTTAAATTCGATGGTTTACTTATTAATATTAAATACATAAATATATATTGAGTATAAATTGAATAATTTTTAAAATTTATTTAGATTTATGGTTCACCTGCGAAAGATCTTAATTTTAAATTTAAAAAAATATATTTGAATTCAGATCGAACTTGACTGAATATTATAATATTTGAGAAGAGACTAAAACGTCCACTATTATTGAATAGGTATTGGATATCAATCATAGTGTTAAACTATTAGGGAATAGAGATTGGTGTACCAAGGAACATGGTTAAGATGGGGGATTTGAGGTGATCTTTGGGGACATTTTCATTTTTTTGTCGGTTCAATGTTTTATCCATAAAAAAAATATTAAATGAATTTGATTTATCATGTCTTATATGATTTATCTAATACTTTTTTAATATACAATATATTTTAACTTTAATTTATAAAGTACCGGTAATTAGAGGGAAAAATTATGTATAAGTTTTGCATACTTCATATTTTTTAGGGTTAATGTTTAAAAATGAAAAAGAAAATATATTCGTCATTTTTTAGGATAAAATTGTATATTATTTTATTATTTTTAAAAAATTAAAATTAAATTTTAGAATTTAAGATTAAATTAAAATTTATAATTAAGATAAAATATATTTTTTTATGATATAAACTTTAAATTTCTTATGTATTTTTAATTTTTTTATGATATTATTTTAGAAAATGTTTTATTCATTTTCTCCCTTATTTTTGTATCCAATAAAAACACACTAACATATTTCCAAAGAAGGTTCCCGTCTTTCCCCAAACAAAATCTTTGTTGCTTGTTCCCATCAATCTCATCAGATCAGTCAAGGTATCGACCACCAATCAAAAATCTTAAAACGACTACTTCAACACAGTCGGTTAGGTTGGATATTATCTTTTAAAGAGAGTGATAAAAAAAATATTTGAAGTAAAAATGTAGTATAATATTATTTCTAAAAAATACTTTTAAACAAATAAAATATTTTTATTAAAATATAAAAATACTAATATAAATAAAGAGATATAAATAATTTAACTTTTTAACATATTAAAAAATAAAATTTAAGTTTTAAAAAATAATTTTCAATTAAATTAAAAAAATTAATTTGAAAAAAAATATTTTTTTAGTTTAAAAAATGAAATTAAAGTAAAAAAATTATATAAAGAACTATTCAAGTCACGATATCAATCAATCAAATATATTTATTTTATTAAAATTTTAAAATTATTCTTATCAAATAAATCATTATTAATATTTATTATAAATTATATTTAAAATAATTTTTATTAAATAAAATTAATATAATAAAAATAAATATATTTAATTAATGTGGCAAATAATATTGCGGAAATATTCTATAATATATATTTTCTCGCAAAAGTGGGTGTAATTATCCTCAAACGTGGAACTTCTGTACATTCTACATCATTACTCGGCTAGCTCTTCCACTTCTGCTTCCGTTTTTGTTCAGCACCTCTGGCTTTTCTTTTTGGTATGCTTCTTTACTGCGTTGTTTCATATCAACAGTGTCATCTGCGGGAGAAAAGAGAGAAGGATATATAGGTAGAAGCTTTTAGTTTCTTGACCTGGGTCATGAACTTGGTAGGTTTTAATCTTACGGTACTGAAAAAGTTGTTTTGATAAAAGAAAGGTGAAACCCTAGACCTAGATGCAGGTTAAGATCGAAAAAAAAGACCAAACCTATCACGGCAAAGACAAACACATTTATATGTTGTAGAAGACATATTGGAATTCCATGGATTCAGGTCGACAAACTCAGCATAGCTCCAACTTAGGAAACCCAAACCTCATCAACGTTAGCAATAACAGTGCTACCTCGTCTTCGTCTTCTTCGACCTCGAGCCGGTACGAGAACCAAAAGCGCCGTGATTGGAACACCTTCTGCCAATACCTCAAGAACCATAGGCCCCCACTCTCTCTCTCCAGGTGCAGTGGAGCTCACGTCCTCGAATTCCTTCGATACCTAGACCAATTCGGAAAGACCAAAGTCCACACTCAAATCTGCCCTTTCTATGGACTCCCAAACCCACCGGCACCTTGCCCTTGCCCTCTACGTCAAGCATGGGGCAGCCTCGACGCTCTCATTGGCCGACTCCGAGCCGCCTTGGAGGAAAATGGAGGAAAACCCGAAGCCAACCCATTTGGAGTACGAGCTGTGAGACTTTATCTTCGTGAGGTCCGTGATATGCAATCAAAAGCAAGAGGGATTAGCTACGAAAAGAAGCGTAAACGACCGCCGGCTCAACAGATCCCAACTCCACCATTTCCACAACCACCACCACCAGGTCCAAGCTAAACTATATATGCATCAGGTATACATGTATGTGATATTTCCTCTCTACTTTAGCCATAAGGTATGTGGTATTATTTTGAGACATTGTGTATATTTTTAGGGTATTTTCACTTTCCTATGCTTTTGCGTTTGGTGCTGCTACTGTTGTAAAAATCTTTGAGGATTCCACTTTTGATGCAAACAGGATTAGTAACCTCAGAAATGAACTATCGGTAGCAGTAAAACTAAAAAAGAAAGTCATTTCAGAAGTGATTGTACTACCAGTTTGTTGCTTAAATGGAATTGAGAGCATCTAATATCTTTGTTTCTTCACATACGCAATACCATTTTCTTTAAATTCCACTTCTTTAATGGATGAGCGTTGGGATTCCCTTCATTCCATTGCTTTTAAGAGCTGGAAACAACTTCACGATGAGGATGAGTCCATGTGTCAGATTTATCTTCAGCTGTAGTTATGTTTCCATGGCATTGTTACAGATACTGTTCAGTTTGCAGGTCACTTACTGCCACTCTCTCTCTAGATTTTTTTTTCTTTCTGACTTCCTCTGATCGGCACTTTAAATTTACTACTTTGACCGTCCGGAGTTAATTCATATGCTGTAATAACAACATCAAATCAACCATTTTTTTTCTTATTCTTTGATTTTGATTTTGAACTTGAAAGTTAATTAGTTGCCAGAAAATGATTAACTAGTAATTAATGTATCTTGATAAGTTTATGTATTCATATCTTGTTATTATTTTTCATGTAATATTTACTATGTTTAAATAATTTTCACTACAAAAGCATAATAGGGAATGATCAGACCAATAATTTGATTGTATTTGATAATATTATAATTTAATTAAAGATGATAGATGGTCGTGAGAAAGGAGTAAAAATGATATTGGATTACAATATTATTTTTTTTTCAAATGAGTGTTAATTTGGTTGGTATATGAACTCTTAACATGTTTATGTGCTTAATTTTCTCCTTAAAAGTGGTTTAAGAACTAAAAAAAATCAAATGGAGTGTTAGTTTTGTAATATCCTATAAGTCAATGATTGGAACGTGTTTAAACATACAATATACTAAAATTATATATAATGATACATTAACATAAAAATTATTTTTTACCTCGAAAGAAAAATTATTAGATAAATTCGATGTATCATGTTATTTATGTTCCTATACTATTATTTTACTTTATACAATTTATAAACGTAAGTATATATTCAAGTATAATAATGTGTGATGCAAATTTAGCCCCATAATATAAAAAATTTTGAATGAAAATTTTGTGTCATACAATGTAAAAATACACACTTAAATAGTTAATTTATCATTTAACATCGAATATCATACTATAAAATATATTATAAATAAATATATAACGTCCGGAACATACATCCACCTATATATTTAGAAATTTACTAACTTGTTTAATTAAACAAATCATCAATAATTTCATTAACAATTAATGCCATGTGATAACCCTATAGTAGCTTATGATTTACCCACATTACAACATTAGACTGCATGTCTGAATATGGATAGCGGTCCACCGTGTACTGGTGAGCAGTTATCCGTACGAGAAGCTGTGGAATCACAGTCCCCAAGAATCATAACGTTTAGATAGATAAAAGGTGGGTCCCCATGCCAGCCTCCGTCGTCGGAGACTCTCAATGGCGGTGGGGATTCCTCCTTCACTTCCCTTTATTCGACAGATGCATATTTACTTACGATCATTATTATTTTAACAAATACATATTTTTTAAAATATCATTTCTCCTCGAACAAACTACTTTAACAACATTTAATTATATTAACTGTCCTAATCTGAAGCTCTTTTCTATAATCTGTACGTGTAAATTGGTCCGAAGACATTCCATGTGGCTTTTGACATGGAACTGGAGTTATTAGTAGTATTATTTGCAGCAGTGAGATTCCAATGACAGGCTGTGTACTAAATGAAACCAAGACTGTCTTCCTCCTTGTGTTGATAGCTATTTTACAGTACATGTCCTTGTCATGAACAAAGGAAAGAGTTTGAAGGGTAATTACAGTTGAATTTATAGTAATATAAATACTATTTACCACCTTCCACACTGCCAGCACTAACAAGAATGTACCCATGTCAATGGTCCAAACTAAAATAGCCCCCAGGGATGGAGACAGGGTAACGTGATTGAAAATTTTAGTTTTTTATTTTTTTATTTTTTTTGTTTCGATTATCTATTTTAATGATTTAAATAAGACCGTAAAAGTGAGAATTTTTTTTATCAAATATTTAACTGGGTGCATTACTAAGGTTTTTAATCCAAACCCTAGCTTATAGAGGTTGAAGATGCAAATTCATCCCAAATTCATACTATCCGCATGTAGTACGTAAGGTGCCTCAGTCACAATGTCTAAGCACTGGGGTTGATTACGAGAGGCGGTGGTCCTCGGCCTCGGCCTCGGCCATACCAGCCAACCAGTATCGTCCTCTAAGCTTTTAGCTGGAGGACCACTCTAGCTGTTAGCAATGGTTCCTAGGTGGACCAAAACCCCTTCCCTTATCACTTGGCCTCCATCTAAATACATTCCTATCTGAAACTACTAGCTAGAAACTAATCTCAACATTCTTTATTCGCCTATTCCAATTCCAAATGGTTTGCTACGATTTCTATAGGTATGGATAGAGAATGAGCCACATTTATGGATTGTTACATAGAATTTAATTGAAATATTATACAGGGTATGATTTCTTTTATTCTTTTGTAAGAATTCTGAGGCTCGGGTGAGTTTAAAGAAATATCGTGTTTTTTACGTATTATCATTATGTTCCTGTAGCATAAAAAATTATTACATGAATTTTGTTCATTAAGTCATTAATGATTTTCGATCATTAAAAATCAATGAAGTATTTATTTCTATAGCAATGATTAACCCCTTGACGTTGGTCCTCACTGAGAGGTAAATGATTGATCATAAAATGTACTCTATTTATATTGATAATAATCGAACTCTCAATTAGTGACGGATCCAAAAAAATATTTGAAGGTGGATATACATAAAATTTTAAAATTTCAGGATAGACACAACTCATAAATATTAAAAAATTTTAAAGACTAACTCATAAAATTTTAAAAATTTAAAGATAAATGTGTTAACTTTAAAAAGTTCTTAAAATTTTGAAGATAAATGTGTTAACTTTAAAATGTTCAGAGTAATGTCAGGCCCGCCCTATCTTATATGTGCATCTCCGAACCTCATAAGTAAAGAATGATGTAAGCAACTATCACATTATATCTTATAATTAATTAAATTTATATTTTATCATTAAATTTGATATTTATTAATAAAATATTTTAATTCTAAAAGTAGATTAAAAAAACTTTGGGGAACTAAATTTTAATCCTTAGCTGGATTATATTGAGGATAGCAAGCATGGGCAGCACCTACCTCCAAGGGACAGGCGGAGTTCACACCCCATTTTAAAAGTTAGAAAAATCAAGATGAAGAATAATTAAATTATATCTTAATTTATTAAAAAAATATATAATTTATATTATTATTTTTAAAAAATTTAAATATTTTAAATACCCATCAATTAATAATATTAAGTTAAAGTTATATTTCAATTTCAACAGAAATTAGTGTTAGTATTTTAAGATGATTTGAATTTGAGTAAGATTTAAATTCGAGCAATATAATCTTCATAATGTATCATTAAAATTTTAAAAATAAAAAATTATTATTATTATTATATAAATACACCAGAAGTTTAATAAAATATTTACTTGTAAATATTTTATAAATTTGTAAAAAAATACTTTAAATGTAAACACATATTATATAAAAATAAATATTTGGATACAGATACCTAAAAAGTGTTAACACCATGACCAATTCGTAATAGGGATGCAATGGTTATAGGTTTGATGTTTGCAATTTTGTAACTTTTATATTTGAATTAATATTTTGAATTTCCAATCTATTTATTGTTGACATTAAATTCAAATATTATTTAAAGGTGGATAATAAATTTGAATCCGAATAAATTACCCTAAAAATTAAAATGAATTTAAACTGATGGATTTGTGATTTTTGTATGCAGGTGAAAGATGTAATGAAGAAGCAAAATGAACCAACAGTTTGCAAGGAGATTTGATAATGGAACACCTGGGGGAGATTACTAACAAGGGATGCAGGTGCATGCTTTTGCTGTACAGTCTAAGTTCATATTTACTTCTTTCTTCGTCTCTTAGAATCTGGATGGCTCTGGGGAAGTTTTTCAGAAGTAGAGTTTAGATGGTTCGCCGTTCCATGCTTATCTGTTAGAAGATCAGATAATTTGACTTCTCTTTTAGGAGGCCTCCTTTGTTTAGATAATGTGACTTCACTTTCACGAGTTCCGGTTCGGTCAGTCGATGTGATTTCTCTTGCGTGCTGGCTAGGAGAAGGCCGTGAACTTAACGTGGATACGAGGCATACTTCTTCTCCATCAACAAGGTCAAGGTCTGATGAGTCATTGGATTCTGAGGAACTTGACACACTGTTACTTGATGGCAAAGCTTCTGGCATCACCTGTCGTGACAAAGAAGTATCAACATCTTGAGTCGAGCTTGGAAGTGATGGAGGTGATACTGCCTTCTCTTTTGATTTTTGTCCATTCAGGCATTGCGATCGCTGTATATGAGCCTTTATTTCTGCCTTGATAGAAGCAGCAGCAGTCCAACCATTGCTATATGATGTTCCTGCATCTTGGAGCTTTTTCTCTTTCTGTCCTTTATCTTCTGTGAACGAGCTTTCCTTGTGGGTGTAGTGGCGAAGACCCAAATTAAGGTCCTCTCTTGCCCATGTATACACTGCACTGAATTTCCCTTCTACTGCTTCAACAAGAATGTTTAATTCGCTGATTTCGTACGGGTAGATGAAAATCTTTTCTTTCCATGGGCAAGAACAAAGCCGCTTTGCGTGATTTATACATGAATATCTACCAGCAGAACATGGACAGTGCACTGCTGAGAGGAACAAATCAAAGTAGCATATGCTACATTCCTTTTTTCCAGTTGAATTAAGGTTTTTCTCCTTTCTCTTTGTCTGAATGGCACTACAGAGGTATTCCCTTTTCATACGTTCCTGCTTGACACGTGACTGCATGCACCCATGCAAGAAATAAAGACCAAAACATAAAGCAGAAGGAGACACGTCAATTAACTATAAGCCTAATTTCTGTATAAAATGAAAATAGTATCTAGACATTCCAGATTTGAACATACACATGCACACACAATGTGTAGAACCTGACCCTTGAAATCTTTAGAAGAAGAGTTTTCTTCTTCAACTTCCCTTGAGGGATGGACTTAAAGCATGAATAATAAATGTGACAAAATCAAGGAAGCTCAAAATAGATTCAAATCCAGACTACAGAAGATAATAATAAGCGTACCTTGAGTGTTTCAGCTAAGATCCTGTTCTTTCCACAGTAACCTTTCCACCTTACATTGTCGATGGTGTTCTTTTTTAACAGAGAGACTTCCCATTGTGCCTTCACTGCTTCTCTTGCTGCTCCAATCAACAATTTATCGAATGAAATTGACGTCTTCCTTCCCTGTGATTGATAGAGTGCTACAGCATTCTGCCCATGAAGTAACCAATCAAGAGGAGCGAAATTAACTGCCTCAGCAACATTAAACCCACAGTCAAATGTTGAATGATAGGCCCCTGGGAAAACCAGAACAAACTCCCTAGGGTACTGAATACAACGGTAGACAGGTACACCCTCAGACTTCAGAACGAAAGGAGAAAGTTTTGTTATCTGCATAAGAACTTTTAGCATTAGGGCATAAACAAACTCCACAAAATGTTTCATCCTTATTTTCCTGTAACATCCTAATTTCTAAAATTAAAATCAGAAATATTAAAACAAGGGTAGATTCAGTATTACAGCAGTCTAGATTGAAAGGTATGTGAAAACATAATTTTCTGTCAAAATACTTCTCTGCATAGTTGGAATAAGTCGGGATGTAATACATTCTGGTACATAATAGGAAGATTGACTTGGAAATAACAACATGAATCGCCGCATGCATATTTTGTGCAAACCATGGAATAAACTCTTAAAGAACAAACAAAGTTAATACCTTTATTACTCACCCCTCCTTCACATTTCTTAAACTGTTTGCCTAGCAAATCTGGAAAGTACTTCATAGGAGTCTCAAACTTCCCAGGGACAGCATACCAAATTTTTGGAGAACCCAAATGCATGTAACATATTGAGTTTAAATGGAGTTCTTCAACCTTCTGCTTGAAAATGCTTAAAGAAGTTAAAAAACAAACATGGAAAGCTATTGTGATTGTTGTTTGCAGTAGATAGATAAAAGCATCCACCGATATACTCTTAAAAATTTTACCATCTTGAAATTTAGCAGGAAAAAAATTTGATAAACAAAAGCAATCCTTACCCAAGAAAGTGATGAAAAACACATTCCTACACGAAGCTGAGGCACTAGCACACCAGAAATCTTATCAGTTTCAAAAGAAAGAAGAGAACCAGGAAGTGTAGGTACATTATTTAAGTTCCAGCCT
Organism: Abelmoschus esculentus; assembly: GCA_035048815.1. Lineage (NCBI taxonomy): Eukaryota > Viridiplantae > Streptophyta > Magnoliopsida > Malvales > Malvaceae > Abelmoschus > Abelmoschus esculentus. Next base: position 7,928,978 of record JAUCBN010000007.1, on the reverse strand, counting down.
GACTGAATGTAGCTAGAGTTACATGATTCTCTAGGCTTTGATGCTATTGGAAATCCACTGCCAAAAGTAGCAGTATCCAAATCACCATATAGCACCTATAAAATATGTTATTAGGAGCAGAAGAAAATATAGAGTGAAGAAAACAATGGGAAAATAACATGATCCTTCCATACCTCTAACCTTCCGGTGGGATTTTCAACAATCTTTCTATATTCACCCTCAATGCTCTCCACTGATGGCTCCCGCTGTTCACAATTAGCATGGTGACCAACGTCCTTACGTTTGGTTGTGAAATAGTACTGTGTGAAATCATCTGCATGTTTTTTAAATCTTTTTAGAGTGAATTCTGGACCAGGTTCTTCCTCCTTTTCAGAATGATCTGGAAAACTGTCAAACTTTTGAATCTGGGTAACAAACTTAGAACTTTCCCAAATGTTCTTTTCCTTAATTAGGCATGGTGGTTGCCATGAAGGAGGAGGAATAATACGACAAAGTCCGTAAGGCTCGGCTTTAAGACGTATGCTCTCAATGTACTTTAGTGTGTCAGTGAATTCCTGGAAATAAGATTAAAGACTTTTACCAACCAAAAGAGTTGACATTAACAAAGTTGGAAGAAACAAGTTGAAGCAGAAACATGGAAAGACAATAAAATGTAACTTCTTTAAATGTGATAGAAAAAACCTCTTCTGATGGTCGAAAAACAGGTGCCTCTTCGAGTATATCTCCACAACAATGCCTTCTTCTTGCCTGTTTCAGTAATAAATGGTCATTGAGAACCAAATCATGAGGGTAACTAAAACAAGTCATATAGATCCTGAGACCTTAGTCTGATATAGGAAGGGGGAAATTATAACTAAAAGAAAAAGAGAAATGGGGAACTGAAGAAACATAAATATGACCTTATAAGGTTGTACAGACCAATATTCCTTCGCAGTGTGATCAATTTTGTCATTAAGTATCCATGGTCTATTCTTAACAGATTTCTTCAACTTTTCAGTACCAATGGCCTCTGTCTGCACCTTATCACTTGTGGACGAATCCTTTGAGGTGGCTTCAAAATTCAAGTTTCCGTCACGAGAATCAACCTTCTTCAAGAAGAAGGATGAAAGATTTGCGAAACCCGGTGGAGCTGAAATACTTGCGGAGCTATCTATTTCAATGGGAGTTTTGCAGTGCTCTGCCCCCATCTCTAAACTAGAAAACATAGAAAGAAAATAACAAGAACATTTTAACTGATTAAAATCTCGTTGAAACAACTACTAAAGCAAACAACATCTAAGAGATAAGTTTGAATCATTACATGGTTAACAAAGATTCAAGTAATGTTGTAAGAGAAGATACATTAAACCTAATCCAAGGGTTTTGTATATCTGAAAAACACAACCAAACTAACAACAACAAAAAAAGATAAAATAAATTAAAGTTTCAGCACATACCCTCAGGGGAGAAAGATCCAGCGGGAATAATCCCAGTTACTAAAGCAATTGGAACAGACGGATTGAAAAGAAAGTTAAACTAAGTAAGTCAAACCATAAGAGGAAAATCGAAGTAGAAAGGGGATTTCGATGGTTTCTTCCAACGTGTTTAGAATACGACCGGAACCTGGCAGCGACAGAAGCTGAAATTCACTCACATTCTCGTTTTAATTTGATTTTTTTTTTTTTTATCTTTATCATTTCCCATTTCTGCAATTTAAAATTAGGATAAGAATTTAGGGTTATCTTTTTCAAAATGGGATGATTTTCTTCGGTACATTAAAGGCGGTGTTTTTTTTAAAATAAGGGTTAAACTACATTCAACGGTCATCAATCTTTAACGATGTTTATTTTTGGTTATTAAACTTTTAAAATTTATCTTATAGTCATTAAACGTTTAGTCTGCGTTTAATATGGCCTCTCGCGGTAGTTTCGGTTAAAAACTGTTGACATGATTAGAATTAAGTATTCGATTGAGTTAAGTTAAAAAATTAATTTGTTAGTCTTATTTTATAATTTAAGTTTTATTTAAATTATTTTTTGATTCAAGTGAGTTTATAAAATTTGAGTCGAGTTTTTAAGTTTATATAAGTATTTAATTATAATTATTTATAAAGTTATACAAATTAATTTTAATTTAAATGATTTTATATATATATATATATATATAAAAAGTGGAATTAAGGGATTTGACTAAAACTTAAAAATTGATATACTAATTATTAAAAATTTTGAGTTATTCGAGTTTTTATTTTAAAATTAAAAATCTATTTAAAAAATTCGGGTCGAGTTTTTAAATTTTTTACTCGAATAAAAAATAATTAAGTTTTTTCACGTTGAGTTGAGTCTAAAAAATTATTTTTTTTGAGTCGATTTTTACTCTGACACATTAACTTTCATTTTTTAAAATAAAATAATTTAAAAAATATTATTTTTATTTTTTTGAACAAGCTAATAGTGATTATAATAGTATCTGTTCTAGAATATAATCTCCACCATTTGACGTTGATCGTTCAATCATTCTGTTAGCATCATAGGTGTTCAAACCCGTAATCTTTAAGAACAACAATCGTTTCTTTAACCATTTGGGATAAAAGGTTCGTGATACTATTTTTATTCTTCTTTATTGAGATAGTTATTAGCAGTCTATTATGTACTCAGCCCAAGTTCCCAAATTACCTCTTAATTTTATGTTTTATACAGGCCGGGCTGGACTGGACCCAGATTTGAAATTCTCTATTCAAGGCCTAATAACCCATGTAATAAACAAGCTCGTATTTAGTTAAGAGTTTCAAAAATAGAATGTGTAAAGGTTAAGTGTTAATTTTTGAAAATTACACTAAATTGATGTAATGCGTAAAGGTTAAGAAATAAATTTATTATAATAATAATATTATGTCACTGTTTCGTTCAAATTCTGTGTATCTGATATTGTTACATCAGTTGTAATGTCGTAGTAACCGGAATATAGGATGGGATAGAGAATGCGTAGGACCTTCAAGCTTGTAGAGTCTTATGGAATGACTTGTGTAGGGTTACATGGAGAACTGGATTCTAGTTGCTCGTTCCTCATAATTAGGACAATTAATGGTTGAATGATTAGTTTTTGGGGTCCATGCTGATTTAGACTTTCATGGTCATGGACAGACAACAGGAGCTGGTCTTATTTGCAATCATTTCTCATTAAGAGGATAAGATTTGTTGGAATCACAGTAGAATAGCGTACCCTTTTCATTGGGTATATGCACGTGTATGAACAAACGTGCTCGTTTACTACTAGTTTTGGAACAGCCGAACAGGTTTCATATTCGAAACATGACTCCGTTGATCATGGACATAATTGTCTGAAAACACTTTAATAATGGTATGAATTATTAGTACTGGTATAATTAATTACCTTGATTTAGAGTCTGAAAATGCATTATAACATAGGATGTTTTGGCTCATAGAAGGCATTAATATAATTATTAAGACTTAATTAGCATCCAAGTGGGCTCAGCAGTCATCCAATAAGCAAAACAAAGCTTCCCCAATTCTAGGACAGCCCATGGGGGATGATGCTAACTCCTCCCCATGCAGGCGTTTCTAATAAAAAATTAAATACGATTCAATCGATTTTATTTATAAAATATATAAATTTTATTAATAAATTTAAGAAAAAATACGAACAAATAAGAAAGATAAAGCTTTATGTACAAGGAATCCTGTACAGACCACGAAGAATACGCTTTCCTAGAAGGATTTAATATAAGAAAACGAAAGCCGATAATAAAAAATAATAATTTATTCCTGTAATACACGTGTATACAGTTTATACTTTATACCTAAATATACAAAATCCATTGAATCTGTAATTTTCGAATCTCATATTAAATTACAAAATATTCTTCTTACATTTTTTTTTCAAATATTTAGGAATTACCTCATACATAGTATATGTTATAAACCTGATTATTATATTAATTACTTCTCGTGCCCCGTTGCTTTTAGTTTATAATTACACGGAAGCAAACAGATCACAGGATCCAAATAAACTAAAAAGAAAACAACGTTTGTTATTGTTTAATGATTTGTCTGATCTGTAATTAGGACAAAGCTTAGATCAACAGAGTCTAATTAGGCGGATAAGGGTTTTTTTTCCTGGAAAAAGATTCTATATTGTTTATACGTTGCTGTCTTTATGATATGAAATCCGTATTTTATATTTTGTTTTTGGTATCGTATAATTATATCATTGTTTTAAATATTTTGCGAGTGTACAGTTGCAGTTTAATGCGAAGGAAATGTGTTTTAGGTAGGGTTGGCTTAATTAGATTAAAATCAATAAATAAAATTTAAGATAAAAAACCTTGATGCCCAAATTGACAAAGACTATCACGTGAAACTTGGTATGAAGTATTAATTCATATATTTTATAAATTTGACCTTGTAATTAATTATAATTATTTTTATTTTTTATTTCACTCAAATTTGTAGTCTGTAGAAACATTTAATCTTCTTACCACCCACCGTCTCATAATTATCCCAACTCTGATACTGTTGAGTAAATGATGGGTTTTATCGGTATCAGATTGATTTTGATGGCAATTTTGACTCCCTTCCTTGCCTTGAGTAGAAGAAAATAAAAACATGACAAGAAGTTGTGTAGGGCCTGTAAGAATCAACATAGAAGAAAGGAGAAACAGACATCTGATAAGTTGGGGGGGTAGATTTGGAGGAGGAGAGGGATCCTAGGGTTAATTAAATACAATGTACTATCACACATTTAAAAGTTTTTTATATAAATATAATTTTATTAAAATGAAATGAGACAATAATACATATAAGGTTACGATCCATTTATATAATATAATTTTTTAAAAATTTTATATATTTTTATATAGATAAAAATTAAATGATTAAAATTATTTTTTACTTTTTCTCTTATGTGATAAGTTTTATATATTTTATTATTAATTTTATTTAACCGTTTTATCCATTCAATAATTCAAAAATATATAATTTTTAAATTTTATATTGTATAAATTGACGGTGTCCTCTATCTCTACATCTTTCTTTATTTAACTTTTTGTTTTGTTTTAATTATGGAAGATGGTAGGTCATTAACTTACATGTATAAAATCTAAGATTGATGGATAGATAAGGTTGCCTGTGAAAAACAATGTTAATTTTGTCTTCCTACTTTCGACAACATCGCAGTACAGGACACGCGTCTTCTTTGTCTCCCATAACTTGAAAGAGAATCTCACATGTTTGTCTCTTGATTTACACAAATTATGATCAAACTGTAATTAATATCCCCCCTCCCCCTCTGTTATGCTGCACATATACTCCTAACAGAAAATCAATTCTCAATAATCAGTTTTAGTTAGATAAAATGGTAGGGTTAATGATGTTGGATAATTAGGTCTTTTAACATTGAAATAATTATCTAGAATTCACAATGTGATAGTTATGCTTATGCATGAGATTCTTTTCTTCTTTTTTCTTACATTGTTGTCTGAAATTTTGTGATGATTCAGATTATATTATCCACTGGATGACCCAGGTGTCGCCGCATGAAACATGCAACGTCACCATTAATCCAGTCTCACACGCGTCCAATCCTGGAAAATCTATAAAAATATTTTTTTTTCTGTTGACCCACGGTCGATGAGAGTTAGACTAAATCTGGAAATTAATTAAGTTAATGACAAAACAATTACTGACAGATGGGTTAAGTAAATACCCTTTCCGAAGTTACTTTTCTGACTGCCCAAGCCAATCATGTCCAGGCCTGCCTGATCAACGATGCTTCTACTTGTAGATAACAACTTCCCACATTTTCAAGCTACCAACCGAATCTTTCGATGTGCTTTCAATATTTTAATAATAATTATATACTTTTTCTACTTCGAGAGCGACATAAAGCTATATATTTTATTAAATAATTATTCGATATATTAATAATAAAAAAATTTAATTTTTAGACTCGTTTTAAGGTGTAGGATTAAGGATTTATATTTATTGATTGAATATAAAACTTAGAATTTATAGGTTTTTTTATTACGCATTTTTTTATAATTAAATTATTAACTTTATAAATAATTAAAATCATAAGATCTTAGTATTTTTTAATTACACAATCATTACTATTTGTCATTATTTTAAAATAAAATTCATGCATGATTACTAATCTTGTTTTGATTTCTTGAGGTGAGGCTAATCATGTTTTGAATACTCGATAATTAAGACTATCTCTTAAGCCATTAATTTAAATGTGTTCTAAATTTGCTTCCCCTTATAAAAGGAATAATCTAGGAATGGTCTTTAAGATATATTTAAAATTATAACATAATTAAAAAAAAACTAAAATAGGGGATATCCTTCTAAAATTCTGAAAATAGAAACACGTGCTAGTGTAATAAAATCATATTGATAAAATTTTATAACGTTTGATTTTTTTAATTTTTAAATAAATAAACGCCATAAAAAATTAATTATTAATTTATAACATGATGAATCATTCGTAACGATTTAATAAATTTAATAATCATTTATAATATTTATTTTTTTAAAATTTATTCTTGACATAATTTAAGGACTACCATTTCACTTTATATATAAAAAAAGTTTATTACAATCTTTGATGAAAAGCTATTACCTGTCGTTAACTTTGACACAAATTTCAAAAGTGCATATCATATAAAGAGAATAAAGATTACTTTTCTTAGAGAAAAAGTTAATTCAAATAAATGCACGTAAAGTTTCTTTCGAGTAGTTGACACGTGGAGGAGAAACAATATAAAATAAACAGAAAAAATTACATAAAAACTTCGAGAAGTTTTATATCAAAATGATAATTTGTCCTCATCGTACTAAATAATAAATTTAGCCATTTTATAAAAATATATTCATTTAATTAGGTCTTTAAATTTGTAAATTGTGTAAATTTCGTCATTAATATTATTTTTTTCTGTTCTGCTCATTAGCGGTTAAAAACTAGTCACAATATAATATTATTTTATTTAATTATATTTTTATACTATTCTCCCGCGCATACTATTTTTCTTTAAATTAATAATATAGTAAGTAGGATTATCAACGATGCACCAATAATATTTTTTTAACCTTTTAATTTTAGATTTTAAAATTTTGGATTATTTTATAAATTATATAAATTTTGAGGTATTTTTAAATTATTATTTATAAGTATTTTAAAAAATAAAATTGTATGCTAAGTTATAATTGTATGATCATTTTTAATAGATTAACTTTAAAACAGACCGATATAAAATGTTAGATGTACAATTCGATTAAAAAAAATTTAAACACCTCTGAGTCTCTGACATAAAAACCATAAAATTAAAATATCTATTTTATAATTAAACCTAAAATATAAACGAATTATAGAGTCGTACTGAAACACATGAAAAAAATATTATATTTCATATACTATAAATCTTATTATATTTATTGTTTATTTAAAACTCAACATATATCGAATCAACAAATATTTAATTATTTTAAATTATACATTCTATTTTAATAAATTATACATTACCTCTAAACATTTTAAATCACCACCGTAGATAAGTCTAAAATCAGAGACGAAGTCAAGATTTAGGGTTGAGGGAAACAAAACATAAATGTTTAAAAGTAGAGGATAAATTTATAAAAAAATTAAAAAAAATTTAAATAAAATCACAAAAATTAAAAAATCTTGGAATACAATTGTCTCTCTCCCACCCCGTATAATTTCTTCCATGTCTAGAACCCTATTATCCCCCAGCTTCGTCTCTGTATATGGGTAATAAATTACAGAAAGACCTCTCTCCCAGAAATAGAAAAATGGGAGAAAAGGATTCGCTTGTTTTATAGTAGCATATATTTCATCTGGAACTGGAAATAGATTATTAATTAATGAAAATCTTACTACATAAAATAGACACGATGCTGAAACATAAATTAAAAGAGCAAGGTTTTGTATAACAGAGGAAGACGAACGAAAACTATGTCCCTTTGTCGTGATTTGTCGCCGTTGTTTTATTACAGTATTAAAATGATTTATATTGATAGACCCGTGAGTATGGATGTTCTCCATAAGTTTTTTAGGAAAAAAATATTACTCAATAAAAAAACACAACAATATTACTGAAATTATTAAAAAAAAGTACTCATTCAAATATATTACAAAGTTGGCAGATAATCATTGCAATCATACTGTATTATAATGCGTACGTATGTAGTATATTACATCATCAAAGTATATATTCGTATAGCCGTATAGGGTGCGTATGCAACCGAGTAAGACTGTAATAACCTTACAGACAGCCACGTGAGTTTCTGAAGATAAACTGATTGAGCTTGACACGGAATCTCTATCTGCCTTGAATTAACGGTTCACATGAACACTGTGTAGCTTTCCCGTTAATCCTGAGACATTGAAAATTTTGATTCATTGCGAAGACTCCTTGGTACACCAATCCCATGGAAACCAACAAGAATGACTTACAAACCCTTACTTATGGAAGTGTATAAGTAAATGAAGACACTCCTGAAAGGGATGGGACAGAGACGAGAAAAGAGAGGGTTTGAAATGATTGGCTGTGGCAACCAGGAATGAGAAGACGTCACTCATTCGACAACTATGACCTAACTCAAACACAACATAAACCCTAACCCTAAAAATATCACTCTCATTTCCCTAGGATGATCTTCGTTTTAATTGTTATTATGGGTTAAGATTTATATATTTTCGTAACGGAGAGAAAGTGTTGAAAACGTACGAAATGGGATCCATCGAACGATAACGAAGATAAACACTTAACGAATTGTATAATATTAGGCATAACATTAAACGTAAGGACATAGATAAATATTATTTGATATTAAATTTTATAATAAAACAAGACATGTTTATTGATGTAAAAATAATATTTCATTATAAAATTTATTTATAAAATAGTATTTTGGATTGATAACCACGTGTGTGCTGCAAAATTAACTACGCTTTAGATTATCATTGGTTTCCTAAGAATAATCAAACAGACCCCAACCCAGTTTCATGAACCGTCGCATTCTTTGAACCGTGATGGGTACAGCAGTTATCTTGTAATGCCGGAAATGACCCTTTGTCTTAAGAGTGATCCAGCTTGGTCCTCCCACCTTCCACAAGGGTAACGCCGACTTTCACTACGACATCATTATACTGAATTAGTTCCTACTGTGGGTTCGCCTTCATTAAATTACTTCCTTAACCTAGTCAATACTGCGGATTGAGTTCCATTATTACAATGTAATTGAATGTTTTGGTTGGTGACACCCGTGGCAGTCCTGTCTATATCTGCTATATATCCAATATTATCCCCCAATTATTGGCATCGACTGACATGTTGGGACAAATATCTTTTTGTCCATATTTTTCTATTACACTATTGAGTCTTGTCTTTATCACATTATTACCTTAAAATTTGATAAATTAATTTATAAGCTTTATATAATTAATTTATATTAAATTTTATCACATACGCGATTTTTATAAATATATATGTTTTAATCAATAAATAGTAGTTTTTAATTATTTTTCTCAACTAGTTGATATTTGGTTAATCTATAAAACCAACTCAATCAATGATTTAAGCAATGGCAAGGTCTTTTATTTTAGTAAAATGGCTTAATCGTGATTGGAAATTTGATTTCAAATTTGAAGTATATTTAATGGCAAATTCTTATAATAATAAATGTAAACATTTTATTTGTTTAAAAATAAAAGAAAAAAATTATATTTTATAAGAGAAAAAATTTATTTTCGGTAATTTTTTATATTTTAAAACTGAAAAATTAATTTTTAAATCATATTTTTTAATGTTTACCTTAAGCTTTAAACCTTAAAAAGAATTTTTTCTCAATTTTATAATCTTAATCATAAATCTTAACTATAATAACTAAATAATTTTTGTTGCAAGACATAAAAAAGGAGGACAAAAAATTATTTATTAATTTGGGATTTTTATTCTATTATTTATTTGTTCGTTTATTTATTGTTATTAGTTTTTTATTTTATTATTATAAACTGCTAGTAGTAGTACTATTAGTTTTTGGTAACTGATATACATTTCATTTGCTTCATTTTCATTACTTAAGTTAATTTATAGTCATTATTAAATTTTTATTAATTTATAATTTGAATTTTTATAATATTTATATATTATTTTAATAAATACTTAATTAACACTTGATTTACATACGATTATATTTATTATTGTTTGGTGGGATAAAATCCATTACCTCTTTTTATGTCCAGTACTAAAAATCTAAAAATCCTAAATTCTAAAATAAATTCTAAACATATATTCAAACCTTAAAATCTTAATCATAAACGTTAAATTTAATTTTTTAATATGATACATAAAAATATAATAAAATATTATTTTACTTAATGATCCATTAAATTTAAATGTTTAGATCTGTACTTAATGTTTATGTGTAACGATCCGGATTCGGATCCGAGGGTCGGGTTAACCCGAGACGTTTGACCTTGGTTTTAGGCCTCGGGTTTTATGGTTTTGAGCCTGTTGGGCCCTTGGTTTGTTGGGCTTGTGAGTTGTAGGTGAGGGCACTTTGATAAATGCCTTTCTAGATGACAAAGAGGGGTATAGGGGAGTTAATTCCTCCTACAGAGTGAGATCATCTCCTCCTTTTTCTTCATCTTCTTTATCCTTGTAGCAAGGTAAGGGAGAACAAAAAGGCGAGGTTTTTATCGGTTTGGTGAAGGATCTTGTTTTTGGCTGGGAAGGAAGGTTGTAGGGCTTCCAAGGATCTACAAAACAAGTTAGGGATGAGCTGGTTTAGTGGAGAAATGGGTTTTATGGGGGTTTTAGCTTGAGCTCGGGAATGATTTTTAGGGGCTTAAATATATACTCTTTTAGTGTTTTAAGCTTCTAAAATCTCCCTCAAAGTGTGCCTAATTTGTTCTTCATCTTTCTCTTGTAGAGAAAGAGGCTTGTGAACCATCATCTAGCTTTGGAAGGGGAAAAGCTTGAAGAGGTGTGGAGCTCGTGTTGGTTGCTGTGTTTGCTTGAGGTTGGTACTCCCAACTCTTTCTTCATCATCCATTCATGGTAGAATGCATAGCATATAGAGAAATCATGTATGTGGGTTGTCTTGCTTGGTTTGCTTGAAATGGGTCATTAATGGTGAAATCCGAGTTTATGTGTTAAATGGTTGGAAATTAATGTTAAAACATCCTAAATACACTTAGAAATGAGTAGGGAGGCTTTGGAATCGTTTAGGTGAGAATTTGGGGACAAAGCTCTAGAATTTCTAAGTGCAGACCCTTCCTTAGTGCAGGGGGTATCGATATTCGGGCTACCGATATCGATACCCATGAGTATATTTTGACTTGTTGTTCAGGGGTATCGAACCTTGTTTCGATACCGAGGGAGTCCAAAAAATTTTTGTATCGATACCTGTTTCGAAACGGGTCCTCCCCTTTTGTTGACTTTTGAAGTTGGTCAACGGTATCGATACTGGTATCGATACCTATGTGTTCGATACCCTCTTTGGGTGGGTATCGATATCTATGTGTTCGATACCCTCTTTGGGTGGGTATCGATACAGGGTGTTTCGATATCCTACTTAAGGGTATCGATACCCCTATGTATTTTGGTTAAGTTGAGTAGAATTTAGGGGCTCGGTGATCTTAATAAATAAATACTCTAATCTAAAAGCTATAGAATGAATCATCGAACTAAGGTTAATAATCATAACCCCGAAAGACTTAAGTATGATAAGGATTACTATGTCTTGTTGTGATAGATCCTAGGTGGATCGTTTGTGTGGTTTGATTCCTTTGTATTGGAAATTCGGATATCCATAAGTGTTGCAACACGTCGAAGGCCATCCAATGTAACATTCTGGATGATGATTTGACGACTATCCCGAGTGTAGGATCCCGATGTTGTATGGACGCGGGCCTCATCCTTAAGTATGAGATCCCGATGATGTATGGACGCAGGCCCTACTTGTAGTGTAGGATCCCGATGCCGTGTGGACGCGGGCCTCATCCTTGAGTATGAGATCCCGATGATGTGTGGACGCAGACCCTACTTGTAGTGTAGGATCCCGATGCTGTGTGGACGCGGGCCTCACTACCTTGTGTGCTTTGATTGATTTGTATATGTTGTGTGCGATAATATACATCTCATTTATGCCATGTGATAGGCAAGCATGCTAGACCATCATACCATGCATGTGATCTTTATGTCATGCTTTACTGCTTTGATATGCATGATGTTGGCCGAGTTTGACGTATCCACTGAGCTTGTGTGGCTCAGCGTTCGAAATCTGTTTTCGTGCGTAGGTTAGGTGAAACGGGTTTCGTGGAGCACTATCAAGGTTTGGACTTTCAGCATCGACTAAGTTGTCAGAGTACATTTATTTGATGTAGTGAGCATAGTATTATGTTGAACCCTATTTGTAATTTGTAACTCTGTTATTTTTAATTTGGGTCGAATATTTTAAACAGTCTGTAATATTTTGGAGCTCCGATTCCTTAAACTATTTTGGGCTTTTGTTTTAAATTAAATGGATTTTATGGATCGTATTTGGATTTGAATTGTCTTTATTATTGGACTTTCAAAGGAAATTTTGAGATACGGGTTTTGGGCCGGAGGTCCAATGTGACATCCGGGGTCGGGTGTTACATTATATTTTCAAACATAACAATTATTATTATTATTATTATTATTATTTAAATGGTTTGTTTATAGATGAGTAATTTTATTGGCTCAATGTCTATGAATTTTGAAATTATATTAGTACAAAAGTCTAGATCATTTGTTTGTTTAAGACATGATTAGTGGACCTCACATGAAAGACGAGACATGAGGCCCATTGCTCGAGCAACCATTCAAAATTTAAAGGGGTGTGACCAATTGATGATGATCAAATAAGATTCATTCTTTTCGACTACTATAAAGTTGCACCAATTATTTATAGATTATTTTAGTATACATTGCTCTGTCTCGGTTATGGGTTACACCAATCAAAAGGTTCACGTGATCAGAGACATCTAATTTTTTAGCCCTTGATACTCATTAAGCGCTTATAAGGTAGCTATAAAGTTAAAAATATCTTAATATTTAATTAAATAATTATTTTAATTTTTATTTTATTTTAAAATAATTCAACCTTTAACGTTTTATTTTAAATCAAATAATTTATTTATAAATAAAAATTATTAAAAAATTAATAGTAAATAATTTAAAATAACTTAATAGAATAATAAATTAATAAAAAATATTTTATAAATTTTAAAAAATATTTTTTGATTGATGTAACGTTTTTTTAAGTCAACACATTTATTTATATGATATTATTATGTTAATGTGTTTTTCATATATGTTTATCATGTCATTTTAAATCATTTATTGTCAGTTAATTAATTTTTTATCCAAAAAAATATTTTAATCTAAAATAAAATATTAAAATTTAAATTATTCTAAAATAACTACCAGATACACTGATCATGAAAAAAATATAAATATAATCAAAATACATGGTGGAAAATATTCTATTCTTTTTACATATTTTTTAATATTTATTATACCAACACTTGTCATTAGATAATCACTGCTTGTGAAAAATTTTGTTTAGCGATAACATATCAAATCATTGTTTTTTATTTTAATAATTACATTTTATATAATATAATTTCAAATATTATCAATAATAAATTTCAAAAATTAATCTGCACAGTTCTCCCCTTCTTTTGTTTGGTCTAAAGTGTCCCGTATTTTAAGGGGTAAAATTTAGAATATAAAATTTAAAATTAAAATCTAAAATTTAATTTAAATTTTTAAAATATAGAAAAAAAAAACATAATAGGTGGGTAAAAGATTTTTTTTTTTTGAATTTGAGTATTTAATTTTTTACACAAATGATCCATTTAGATAAAAAGGTTTTTTTTTGGAGTGTTTCAACATTCTAATAAAATAAATCATTTTTTTCTTAATTAAACACCTCAGATTTCTTGTAACCTTGGTTTTTCTTGAGACTTCCCAGTTATATAACTAACTCTAGTTACACAAGCCTGGCCCCTTTACATGATAGAATATTGTAAGAAATTCTGGTAGGCAAAGCCATTTGATTGTCATTTCTCATGTCCTAAAACATAATCCCTATATATATATATATATATATTTATACACCCAATACATAAACATTCTCTTCCATATCCAAAACCTTCTTTTGCAGATCAAAGGGCTTTGTTTTTCTAATTTCTCCTACCTTTTTCTCTGGTCTGATTAGCAAACATAAAAGGAAAATGGGGTTAAGGGACATTGGAGCTACACTGCCTCCTGGGTTTAGGTTTTACCCAAGTGATGAGGAATTGGTCTGCCATTATCTCTACAAAAAGATTGCAAATGAAGAGGTCTTGAAGGGTACTTTGGTGGAAATTGATTTGCATACATGTGAGCCATGGCAGCTTCCTGGTACTCTTTCTCTCTCCTCCTTTATTTATGGCTTTTGTTTTGGAATCTTATTCCTCTAAAACATGTCTGAAAGACAGTGAAAGGAACACAATTATTGAGTTGTTCTTTGATCTCTGGATCCTGGTTCAACCTCCCTGCAAAACATGTTTTGCCCTCTGCCATGTTAGCTGTTAGAATGAATCAGAAACAACACAAATAAACACGTTGTCCCTAGAACAAAAATAATGAAAGAGAGAGAGATAAGGGTAAACAACATGAATTTTCTTGGAATATAAACCCACAGCCTTATACATGCAGGTATATATGCATGTGTAAAAATGTAATTTACTTATTTATTTTACCAACTTTAAGGTACCAGATACTTCTTGTGTCATGTAGGTAAGGTTTGCTGTTTCTTTCTTTTTTTCTCCCATATGTTTTGGTATTAATTATTGTTTTTATCACATTGCAGAAACTAAATAAAAAAGATTTGATTTAAGTTACATATACATTTTAGTAATAACTATAGGACTAATACGGTCATGGACATATATTCCTTAAAAATCAAAGACAAGTGGGTGATTTCAGAGTCTAAAACTAGTCTTTGTTAATTCAAGGGGAGGATCCAGTTTGAAATTAATTTTTTTAAATAAAATATACACAAAAAATTATAATTAAAATATTAGGCCTATTGTATGCCATATTTATTATCTCTCTCTATGCTCTGGTTAGGGTGATAAGGAACAAAATTGAGTAAGAGTTTAGTTAGGTTTGATTTTATTTGAAATAATATTATTGAGTTTGAGATTCGCTCGAGTTTGGAATTTTAGGTTTAATATCTAATTTAAGTTAATTTATTTTTAATGGATTTTTTTAATTTTTTTTATTATTTTTCTTTGCTAAACATATTATTTTTTGTGCATATGTAGTATAAATAATAATTATTTTAAGCATGTTCACAAGCTTTTTGAACCATGTTTAGATTAACTCGACTCAATTTGTTTAGGTCTTGAGTCAAGTATGAATCCGAATCAAATTCATTCAAATTGAGCTTTGATCAAACCGAATCTGAATAATTTACAAACCGGCCAACTCATTATCACTCGTAGTTTTAGCTCTGGTGCACTTTTTAGATCCTCAAGTCCACACTATTTTTCATTGAACATAATTATAGCAAATAATTTTTATTTTGAATTATCAAACAAGTATAAAATATTAAATCATTGAAATTATTAATTTCAAATGAATTTGTTTTTAATGGTTTACCAAACTAGCCTTAAATTACAAATTGTTTTTTAGAAAATAAAATTTACCTTGAACTCTTCTAACTCCAATTTACAATTTGCTCAGTAGAGAGGATTATTAGGCAGATATCCTTTCAAATTGACAATCATTTTAATTTTTTTCTAGCATACACACCACGTAAGCTAGTTTTGAGTGTGTTTTTGGACAAACATGTGAGTTAAATACAAGCCACTCTTTCTTTGTCCCATTAAATTTCTTTTAGCACTTAATTTGTTTTCTTTGTGCTGTTAAAGTGAAAATGTATGCTTCTTTCAAAGATTTTAAGATGATATCTATTTAAAAAATATATAAATTAAATAATTATTTTATACAGTGACGATAAAAAATATATATAATTTTATCTAAAATATATTAAAACTAAAAACATTATAATTATCTTTTAAAAAGATATTTTAAAGTTTTATATGGTAAATTTCTATCTAGGACATTCCAAGTATATATAATAAGACACCTTTATGTTTTGTTTCGTAGCAATTTATTACTAGGGGTGTTCTTCCCCACATTTCTCCAAACATAACTTTTAAGTTTCGTCTTAAAAGATTTGTTTTTTTCCTCAGCATGTACTGCCATGGCAATACCTTTGCTTTCTTAGACATAACTCTTAAGGAGACAAAGACTTACCAACACTCTTTGTAATTCAAGCAAAGTGAAAAAAAATAAAGATTACTTTAAAGTTCATTGAACACGAAATGGAATCACAGTCGCAAAAAGATTAATTATTTCCATTCTAATTGTATATTTATTTATGTATGTATGCATGGGGACATGAAATTTAAAGAGGTGGCAAAGTTGAATGCGAACGAGTGGTATTTCTTTAGTTTTCGCGATAGAAAATACGCAACGGGATTCCGGACGAACCGAGCGACGACATCGGGATATTGGAAGGCGACAGGAAAAGATCGAATGGTTATCGACCCGATAACACAAGAGGTAGTTGGGATGAGGAAGACATTGGTGTTTTACATGAACCGAGCTCCTAATGGAATCAAAACAGCTTGGATCATGCATGAATTTCGTCTAGAGACCCCACATATGCCCCCTAAGGTCGGTTTCCCTTCCTCACCTCTGATTTTTTTCAACTGTGGTCATCATATTTCTTTCCATAATGCATATATTGTCTGGAAAACAACTGGTATGAAAGAGAGAGATGCGGAAATTTAGAGAAAAAGAGAGGTTGACAATTGAGGCCATTTGTATGTGAATAGAAAATATCGTGTTTTCTCCATGGAAACTTAAACAAAAAGCTAGTGGGCATCTGCTAGTGATCCACTTGCTTTGTTCCAAGTGTTTTCACTTTTCACAATGGGACGGGCCAAGGCCGGAGTAACAGTCGCACCCCTTAAAAATTATTCTTATATTTCTAATATTACTTTATAATAATTCGCATAATTTTCTATAAAATTATATCTAGGAATATTATATATCACTAACCTAGATACTTTTAAATATTTTTGCTTTTATTCAACTTTTTTTGAAATTAATATAATAACTTTCTTCAACCTTTTAGATTCTCTAATAAAGAAATGTAGATAGATGACATATTAATTTCAACAAACAGGTGTTTCGGGACTGTTGCATGAAAAAAAAAATCACGTACAGTGACATGCACTATAGATAATTATTTCAGAATTTTCCATGAAGTTGAACTTATTTTGTGATATCGCAGGAAGACTGGGTTTTATGTAGAGTATTTCATAAGAGCAAAGGAGGAGAGAGCAGCTCCGAAATGAGCCCCCACATGATGCACGAGACCTCAACTCAAACAAGCATGGCTTGCGGCGGGTATCGGCAAATCAGCTGCTCTTTATCCGCCACACCCGCGCATCATCAACCCCATGGCCAAAGCTTTCTAAACCTATTTCATTCCTCTCAGCTAAAGAACAACAACGATAATAATAGCTTTGGCAATCATGAAGTTAGCTCTAAAGTCGTCGACGACGATTACGAGTTCTTGTGGGACATGAACATGGAAGAGAACAGCTTGGAAGATCACCATCATGTTCAGGGCCATGGGGTGACAGATTCCAACTTGGAGGATATAAGATTTGAGGTTGATAATAGCATGATTGTCCTATGAATATAATGATTTAGGGTAAAAAAAGAAGACAACCTCATTTGTTTATTTGTAATGTTTGTGTGGTGTTTGCCTTTGGACATACAGCTCATGTTCCATTAATTGGATGTTAAAAGAATATTGGTCCGTGTATGTTTTTTCCTTTTTTAGGTTTAGGGTTCATTTTTATTTTGGTATACAGCATTAATGGGCATTGTAAAAATTATTCGGGTAATGTTGCGAAATTTTATGTAATATCTATTGAATTTTATCCATTTATTTTACAAATTTTGAGAAAAGGGGAAGGTGGGAAAGAATTGTTCTAAATCTCTAACAAAACTTCCCAAGAAAATCGGCGTCTCCACCTGAAACTAACCAAACGACAACCTTCATTGTCGTTAAACTTTGTCCCCATCTCTTTTAACTTGTTTACACACTAAAAACTGAAACAACTTTAAGCATTCTGAAAATTCTGTAAACAGAACATATATCCATATATGTTTCCTGTTTTGTTTGTCCACACATGTTCTTTCCTCTTTTAGCATACTTGAACCATGTTTTTCCTTACAGGTAAGTGAAGAACACTAAACTACACCAACATGCAGAAGTTCTCCACGTTTCGTCGTTGTTTTAAATGTGACATTAATTAATGGTTTGTGTTATATATGTTTTTTTCTTTTCTGTTTTTTCAGTTTTGGACATGCAACTAGGGAAGAATCAAGAAAAGATCGATACTTAAAATTTGAGGTATTCTGATTAGATATGACAAGGGGAAGAGTTGACGTGAATCCGAAGAAACGATTGATCGCTTGGATTATTGTGTTGGTATTCTGTTGTGGTTGCTTCTATGCATATACTCGAAGCCGCGGTTCATCGGCGCTCGAGTACGGAAGTAAATCTTTGAAGAAATTCAGTTCTTCGTACTTGCGTGGGGAGGAAGATACTAATGCCGATTCTTCGACTAAAATTGAAGAAGATGCTGATGATGGTTTGTTTCCAAAGAGTTTCCCTGTGAGTGAAACCTTAATACTAAGGCCAACTTGTTTACAATTTTGCAGTTGTATTTGTTTATGGAGTGTCTGATATCACAATTGTTTTGGTTTCAAAGGTTTGCGATGATCGACATTCCGAGATAATACCTTGCCTAGACAGGAATCATATATACCAAACAAGATTGAAGTTGGATTTATCTGTAATGGAACACTATGAAAGACATTGTCCGTTGCCTGAAAAACGTTACAATTGTTTGATTCCTCCTCCACCTGGATACAGGGTGAAGTGTTACAGTCTAGTTTTCTTACATTTAAATGAGATTAAGTGATGTTCATGTGTTTGTTATCATATGCAGATCATGTTCTTGGTTTCGTTATTGCAGGTTCCGATAAAGTGGCCGAAAAGTCGGGATGAAGTATGGAAAGCGAATATACCACATACTCATCTTGCAACTGAAAAATCCGACCAGAGATGGATGGCTGTCAAGGGTAACAAGATTGTTTTCCCTGGTGGAGGAACTCACTTCTATTATGGAGCAGATAAATATCTTGCTTCAATGGCAAATGTGAGTGATATTTGTCCTATAAAAACACCGTGTTTGATATATTGCAATCATCATATTCATGTGTTTCAACTGCTAGATGTTGAACTTTCCGAATAACAATATGAACAACGAGGGAAACATCCGAACAGCTTTAGATGCGGGATGCGGAGTTGCTAGTTTCGGAGGATACCTGTTGTCATATGATATCCTTACAATGTCTTTAGCGCCCAATGATGCTCATCAGAACCAGATTCAGTTTGCTCTGGAGCGAGGGATCCCTGCGTATCTCGGTGTTTTGGGGACAAAGAGGCTTCCTTACCCGAGTCGATCTTTTGAGCTTGTGCATTGTTCTCGATGCAGGATCGATTGGCTTCAAAGGAATGGGATCCTTCTTTTAGAGCTAGACAGGATACTAAGGCCTGGAGGCTATTTTGCCTTTTCATCCCCTGAAGCATATGCACAAGATGATGAAGATTTGCGAATTTTTCGAGCAATGAGTTCCCTTGCTGAAAGGATGTGTTGGAAGATAGCAGTTAAAAGGGATCAAACTGTTATTTGGGTTAAACCCTTGACAAATGATTGTTTTATGCAAAGAGAGCCTGGTACTTTACCTCCTATGTGCCGGCCCGACGATGATCCCGATGCCGCATGGGGCGTTCCAATGGAAGCCTGTATCAGTCCTTACACTAATCGTGAGTTCTTTTGCCCTCTGCCCCCTATACGTGATGGTTGCACCAAAAGTAGTCACACTTGTCATGTTGTTTTTGACCCTAACAGAAGTTCATAGAGCTAAAGGGAGCGGTTTGGCGCCTTGGCCTGCACGTTTGACAACACCGCCACCCCGTCTTTCCGAGTTAGGCTACTCCGACGATATGTTTGTAAAGGACACGGTAATCTCTCATGTCTGCATGATGTTTGCCTTTATATAACCAGATGCATACGTGAAGAAACTGGCCTAATCATGGCTGAGTTGGTTGATGTGCTGCAGGAACTTTGGCAACGAAGAGTCGAACACTATTGGAGTATTTTCGGGCAACATCTCGGGCCGAATACGTTTAGAAATGTAATGGACATGAAAGCCAACCTTGGTTCATTCGCAGCTGCTCTGAATGACAAAGATGTTTGGGTCATGAATGTGGTGCCGGAAGATGGACCCAACACTCTCAAAATAGTATACGACAGAGGACTGCTAGGAACCCTGCATAACTGGTAAATTAACCGCTTCTTTTCATATGCCATTGGAAATGTCATATCCATTGCTAAGAATTGTGTCCAACAGGTGCAAAAGCTACTCGACGTATCCGAGAACTTACGATCTGATTCATGCTTGGACCGTGTTCTCGGACACCGAAAAGAAAGGGTGTAGCATCGCAGATTTGTTGCTGGAGGTGGACAGGATCTTGAGGCCTAAAGGTTACTTCATTTACAACGATAAACGGTCGATAGCGGAGGTGATAAAGAAGTATTTAGGATCATTACATTGGGAACCCGTGGCCATGGTGGACTCCCAGCTGGTGGAGCAAGATGAGGACGATGTTGTGTTCATAATTCAAAAGAAAATGTGGCTTACAAGTGAAAGCCTTAAGGAATCCGAATAAAGACTTTTACATGGTTTAGTTTCATTATTACAGGCTTATGATGGTTTCTACTCTTGTTTTTTTTTTTTTAGTTTTGTTTTATTCTTTTTAAATAATCTTTTATTCACTGTAGAACATAATAAACATTCTTTAGTATCATTATTATCTTTTGATAATGTAAGATTCTAGAATATCATTTCGTTTGCTATATACGAATATAGGAGACAATGTTATTTCCTCGTATTTCTAGAAATGTTACATTTTAAATAATTATATCCTTAAAATTTATTACTTGATTAATTTAAACTTTTTAAACTAAACATGTTTGTGGATCATGTAGCCTTTGATCTTATAATGATTTAAATTTTTGAGTCGAAGAAATTAAAGTTATTAAGTCATGTTTGGGCCTAATTAAATGAATTTTGGACCCTATAAACTTGGAAGGTAGCCTTTTGGGGTCAAAAGTAAAAGTTGGAGGACTTGTATGATGATTATACCCTTCTTTTAATCGAAGTCTAGAATTAGAGTACGTTAATCACTATTTATAAAGTTTTTTCTTAAGAATTGTATCCTTATGCATTATTTTTAATTCAAATTAATTGATAATAAGTTGGAATTAATTAGGATGAGTCGTAGATTTGGGTTAAGGGGAGTTATAGATAATTTTAATTGATATTTTTAAAATAAAACTCAATACAAACTTGCAATCAAACATGAAAATCAAACCTTTTTCTAGCCATATCTATGATTTTAATAAAAATCTAATCAAAATTAACCTTTTAAACCCAATACAACTTTGAACTCCAAATTTAAAGCTTCGGTTCCAATTTCTTATGGTTTAGCCTCAAATATAAATTTAAATCTAATCAAATGGAGAGCACCATGGTTGTTTAACGGCACTATGACTAGGACTCGTACTACAGAACTGTCCAGATGAGCCTACAAAAATGGAGTTAAAAATGTTCAGAGACTGCTTTATTCTGTCTTCATTACCAGGCTCAGGCAGATTTCAACTTGGCTGATGCGGCGGCAAGATGGGAAAGGGTTATATGCCCAGCAAAAACAAGAAAAACTCCCAACAAACACCACACTTTCAGTGTTTGGAATAGATCCAACTGCACACACAACATGTAAATGTTACATATAAGAATGACAATTCACTCTGTACATGGACAAAGCTCGAGCGTATGATAAAATACGAACCTTTAACCAGAAAAACACGTAGAGCAATAGAACGGCTCCAATGCCAACATGGAAGAGAGCCGCAAACGTGGCAGGGACGGGTTTGGTGGGAAAGTTCTTCATGTTCACCCCTAGACGTAATAACTATCGAAAACAAACAAGACCAATAATGTTTTGTGAACACAAATGAGTATATTAACATTAAATATTACGATGGCATGCACGCATGAACTTAGACCAGAAATAGTAAAATAGTGGGGTAACACCAATCTGACCAGGATGCAAGGCGACAACAAACAATTTGACCAAGAATACTAAAAAATATATTAATTAGAAATTCAGATACTGGAAACTTTCTGGGTGGATGAAAAATATACAAAAGCGATAGTGAAGTACAGGACTAACCCCAATGAGAAATCCAAGCAATGGCAAGACTGTAAGACCCAGGAAAGCAAGGGACAGCTCTTGAGGTGGACGACTTTCAGGAGCTCTGAAGATGTGTGTTATCTCTGCTTTGGGTCCATATCTTGAGTAAGGATCTACAGGCTGCGGAGGAAGGCGGGGTGCCTTCTCGGGTGCTTCAGGTAGATCTAACTCAACGTATCCAATAGCTACTAACAAAGAGTTCTCCTGGAGAGAGAGAGAGAAAGATGTATGTTTATTTCTCCGTGTTTGTGGACTTGTATAAATTGAACATTTCTAAAAGCAAGGGCAACACCTACCATAGCGGCATCACCAACAGTGAGCTCCATGTCATATTTACCTGAGAGATAGTAGAACTTCTCAACCAGCCCAAGAAAATTCTACCAAACAAGCAATATAGGATTAGTAATTTATAGAAAACACTCGAATTTTATAAAGCACATAAACCTGAATAATTTAATCTGTCAGTAAATATCATAAACTATAGATATCTTCTTGTTTCCCAATGCAAATAGTTATACCACGTGCCATATGAAGTCAGAGACATCTCAAACGACATTAAATGTCTAAATTTTTAATATGTATCGTACATCCAGAAAGATGTTCAACCCATGAAAGAAAAGATACTTACTAGAACCATCTCAAACTTTTTTCCAGAGCTCCCAACCACAAAAATGTGCTCAACCTTGCCCTCATGTCTCAACTTGAGAAATGCCTGCAAGCCACAAAATTAGCAACAGGCTGCTGCAAAGCAAACTATGCATTCAAGATGAAGACAAGCAGAACAGCCAACCTGATGTGGCTTAAAAGCACGTCCGCGAGGAGTGCTCAACTGAAAGGATAGACGCAGCTTCTGGAGGTGGTTTGCTGATAATGATACAGCATTTTTTCCAGCTAAGTCTAGCCTGGATACATAGGATGTAGGACCATGAATAAAACTTTACATCAGAGTTAAGTTGAATAAAAAGCTGAAACACTTCACCAGATGTTCCTGGACAATCATCAATTTTAGGTATTTAAAACCAACAAAGATGTGAAACACTACAAACATACTTGTTCTGTGATTCTACACTCCCAAGATCACTGTCAAGAACAGCAATTTCTGAATTTTCAATTTTGACAAGTCCTGTGACAAATATTGGTGCTTTTGTTTGGCTTCCCGTAACATAAACCTTTTCATCCTCAGGTTCTTGAAGCACAACCTAAAAAAATTCAAACTTCATATTTCTTAGAATGCCCGATGAACTTAAAGTTTCAATCCAACAATATAAGACAACTAGACCTCAAAAACAAATATGTAACTTCCAACATCAATACTCTCTGGCAAGTTGTTCAAGATATGTAGCCCAGATCCTTGGTCAAACTTAAGTTCCTGCATTTCATAATATTTATAAACACCATCAAATTAAACAGAAATAAAGGAAAATGCAAAAGATAATTTGTAAGAATAAAGTACATCCAATAAAATGAACACTGCTTGAGGAAACAACATACCTGACTTTCAACTAGAGATGCATCCTTTGAACCAGAACTAAAAGCACCCACAAGCTTTACAGTCAGAGGTGGTGCATTTGAACCAAGAACAGTAGTAACTCCAACCTGTTTTATTCAAAGAGCAAAACACACACTAAAACTCAGCAACAACAAAACCCCAAAACGAGATTAGTTGATTCCAGCCCGGGTATAATCAAGGAGGGTTAAGCATAAAAAGCAAATGAAAAGCAGGGTCAATTACAGAATAATTGACCAGCAAAATTTGATGCAGATGAATGAGACGTGGAAATTTATACTTTTTGTATGAACAGGCCCAAATAAAAGGACAGCATAAAATGACACAAGTATCTTCGTGGAGATCTAAAACCAATATATACTTAAGAAGGAAAATGCAAGTGACACTAATATTTATAGTTTTATATCATCAATCTTTGGGTGGTAGGTTTCTGCCTCTATAGAGGAATTTAAGTCACTATTGTTCATGTTAAGGATTTTAACTTCGGACAAACCTTGAGTGAGTCTTTTTTAGTCAACGAAAGCACAGCTGACGGAAGCGATAAGATCAGTGGGATAGAAACCCTGCATGGCAAGTGATATTTATGATCTATTAAGCTCCAGAGCTTCATTATATAAAACCAAAGAAAAATGATGACATCTAGGAATAGGCATAAAGCATGTGCGAAAACAAGTTTATAAAAACTGAGCTCAATTCTAGGATATGAAAAAAAAAAGGTTCACAAAATTCATGTGCACAATTTCTTGCTCTCTTTCGAGGATCAACCATAGAACATATTATTCAATAGTAACAGAAACTCAACCAAGGTTAAGATTACACTATCATAAAAGGCTATTTAACAGGGATGGCAGCCAAAAAAAATGTAATATCTATCATCAGACTGTATTAAATATATGAAATACATTAAAACTGCCTAAAGAAAAACCTTGCCTGTTGCTTTCCAAACAAGCTAAGGCATCTATTTGGTAGAAGAAATCTTTAGCATCCCCAGGAACGCCAGTACCAAGGAAGAATTTAGCTAATCCGAGTATTTTGTCCCCTGGAAGCTGCAGATATAGACCAGAAGTTTTAGACTACACTCTAAGAATAAAAGATAAGTGGGCTAAAATGAATGGTAGTTGATTTCTCACAACAGACATTGATATTTCCAGTAGTTACTGCAGCAAATGCTGTTAGGCCTCTGAGAACAGAAGAGGTGGTTGATAAAGGACCTTGATATTCACGACCGTCAATAAGTTTATCATCGAAGTAAAGGGTCCCATCATCTGAAAAAGAGATAATTAATAGAAATGAAGAAGGAAAAAAAGCTCAAACTAAAAAAGTATTAAATTGAGTAATAGATAATATTCACTATTATGAAATTAAGATGCAAGGAACGGAATTAAAAGGGAAGAAAAAGATTTTGAAGAAAAGAAAATCAGAAAAAGACAAAACAGAAAACACGTGACGCATCTAGGAATAGGAGAGAGATGCATACCATATTTCTCAATGCTGTCAAAAAGCTTGCTTATATCATTTTCCAGAGTACTAATCTGCCAACAATAAGCAAATATATATTATGAAATGCCCAGACTTGGCAGATACAGACGAGAACAACAAAATAAGAATTGAGAATAAAGCAAAATCTGCTCGGTGGAGCTGAGATAATTCAATATCAAAAGACACCAACATAATCAAATAATTCACTTTCTTCAACAAAATAATTTGACAATTAAATAAACACCTAAAATAAATATCGAATAACATGAACTAATCCTTGATCATATTGCTTTAAAACAAACATGTATATAAAGATGCATAATCTATAGCTATATATCCCACATGAAATGGCTAAAAGTTCAAGTAAAGCATTGTACAAGAAAACAACCAATAAGAGAACATTTTATCATCCACATAGAGCTGAATAGTGATTCAGATTCATAAACTAGTCATAAAAAATGGCACCAGCTCAAAGCAAGAACTTTAATACTTACCAAAGATTGGTCAAGTTCTGAAGATGCTAAAGAAACAATTCCAGCAAGTGTTTCAAGTGCTATTCCTGCAAGAATATGACAAACCTAAATAAGCAACTATTGCACAATTGAACCAAATAAGTAATAAGTGTGAAGAACGCAAACAACAGTTAGCAAAGAGCTAAAACCAAAGAAAGAACAGAAAGCAATATGGTGCTTGTACCGGAAGTTGTACTTGAGAAGAAAAAAAAAGTTTCAGAATACAGAAAAATTGTTACCAGCAGCAAAAGCACTAGACTCGGGATTATTTGAACTATAACGCCACCTGCCATCACTCTGGCTGAAAGCCTGGAACATAAAACCAACCATGACAAACATGTATTAATAACAATGAAAATTAGAGTTGGCTCAAGTAGTTAGCTCCTCCCCAAACCCGAACCTCGACACATGAACAACTAGTTCCACTGAAATGGTAGACCTCAGCCTGCCTGGATAGATCCGGAGAGGTTCAGCACTTTAACCTCGCCATAAAACTAAATTTAGTTATAAAAACAAACCTTGACTGAGCGGAACACTCCTTCAGCATCAGCAAGATGAATATCAGCATTGGAGCTCTGATCCTGAATTGGCAAACCAGGCATTAGAAAGTAGGGTCAAAATGAGAAACAGCTTAAAAGCTATAGCAGCTATTGAAAATAAGCTGGACTGGATAAAAATTGTTAATTAACTCATAAATTTGATTAAATAGCTGCATAGAAAGAAGTATATCATGATAACCAGTGTTTCGAATGCAATCATTACCTTGATAAGTACCAAACCTCCCACTGAATAGTAGAAGTCAAGCAACAAACTTGCACCACTGACGGCAGAATTCAGACTTGAAATAATGCCCTTTTGCAAATAAGGGGAAAAAACAAAAACAACAGAATTAAGCTCCTGGGTTAAACAAAATTAAAAGCTCATAAACCACGTGTCAGCATACCAAATTCAAATAATACCTTAGAAGCTTTCTCGTGTATCTTGCATTTGGCTATGCTATTTGCTTTTAAAGCATAGAAAAGATCCTTCGGGGTTGATGATGATAACCCAACAATTTCAGAAATTGAACGGCAAGCAGCAGAAGTTACATCAGGCTTCTTTTCAATTCCAAGAATCTCAAATGTTCTTAGAGCCTCATACGTTGCTTCCAAGCTGTTTAGATCAATTATATCAATGAGATACTTCCTAAAACCTCATCCTGTTATGTCTCTTTTCAATTTCCAATTCAAACAAAAGAACAGACAAAGTGTCATCAATTAAACTTTTCTTAAAAATGTTTATGTTTAACTAAGGTGTTATCCATAAACCGAAAAAAATAAGTACTAGATTTTAGTATTGAATTTATAACCACTGATTTGTATCAAAGAAACATGCTAAACGAATGTAAACATTGAGTTTTTATAATTTTAATCCACAAGTTTAGTTCCGTTGCATTTTACATTATATGGGACAATTCAAAACAAATATTAAAAAGTAAAATTAAATATTTCATACGTTCTAATTAAGAAAGAGATCATCAAGTTTAAACATTTTTTCAAAAATGGAGAGTAACATATTATAAAAAGAGGTAATTATGCATAACCTACTTATCACAATATGAATTGAGTTATTAAACGAAAAAAATTAACCCGCTGAAAATTTTCTCTTTTCAACGAGTTATCAAAAACATCCTATGTTGAACATTTCCTTCGAATTTCTTTCATTAACAACCAACGGAGATACTGATGTTAAACAAAACCTTTTAAATGATCCACGGTCGATAGTGAAGAGCTCGAGAGCGGCAGATCGATGAGAATGGGAGATTGGTTGAAAAAACGACGCCGCTTCGCAGATCGATATTACAAGCAACAGAACCAGAAATCCAGGTAGACTTATGGCCATTTCCTGCAATTAAAATCCATTACATAATCATTCAAACACCTCAAAAACTTAAATGGATCTTCACATATACCAAAAATTTTATAGGAATTTTAAAAATTCAAAATATAATTTATGAAAAAACTAGGGTTTCATTGGTCGCAATAAAAAAAACGTACGATCAACGTGAAAGGAATTCGTTCTCTCTCTTTTTTTTGAGATCTTCGCAGTCTTTGCTGTCCGCAGTTATGGAGTGAGTTCGGCCGAGCTGGGAAAGGAAGAAGCACTAGCAGCGGGGAGAAAAGTAAAATTACCAGTTTTTTCACACCAATATTTCAGGCTAGGCCCAGAAGATTAAGCTCATAACTTTAATTTGGGCCAGAATTTCAACCCACCACCACTAGCCATTCGCCTTAATCTTTAATATTGTTCTGTTTAGTAAATGATTTTTTGAATCAAAATTAGATATTTAAATTAACTTTAAAAATTTAATTAATTATATCTATTAATTTAATTATTTTTTAATTATAATATTGTAATAACGAATTGAAAGTAAAATCCCTCGTTTTATAAAAGAAAATTGAGTTAAAATTTTGGATAAAAGAATCATAAAAATTCATTTTTTAAAATTGAAAATTCTTTTTTAAAATAATATAAATTTGAATAAATAATAAAATTTAAAAATAAAATCATAAATAATAATTTAATATATACATTTATGTTATTTATGAAAGAAAGGACTAAAATGTAACTTTTCTATAAAACTAGCCATTAAAACAAAAGTGACTAAACTTGTAGTTTAATTAATTACTACTATCTTATAGGTGAAGTGACTAAAATTTTCTAAAATATATATTTTTTCTAATTTTAGTGACCATAATTGGAATGATGAAAATTGGATGATGAAATTTATAATTTTACCTTTCCAATAACCATGCTAAATTAATCGTCCAAACAAAAGCCGAAACGTGTTATGTCCGGCGTCCGACTAGAAGCCCTTAAGTTATGTCCTTTTTATTTTTCTTCTTTTTAGTTGTTTAATCCATTTATTAAAAAGAAGCAATTTTTACTTGTCAAATTTGCGTCTTTTTTACTTATTTTCCTTGTGCTTTCCTCCTTAACAAACACCTGAAATACTCTTTACTATTCTGGTTTTACTTTTCTCTCCAAATACAATATCTGATTGATTTGTTGTTTTCATCCATTATTTTTCTTGGCAGTTGAATCATCCTCTCATTAATCTCAGGTCAATGTAGCAGCGTTTTCCTCGTAAATTGCAGATTTCGTTTCAAATTTTTGGGATTTAACTACCAAACTATGTAGTTGAGGAAGCTGATTAGTGTTTCTGTTAATCACAACATCCTCTCCCTACTTCTTCTGGACTTGGATTGAAATCTCCATTTTTTTCTTTAGATTTTTAGCATTGTTATTACTACTATTTCCTCTCTGTTGTTTCTTCTTTTGGTCTAAATCTTTAAAAAAATGGTGTTTTCCCCTTGCTGATTAGTGGAGAAAGTTAAGATTTGCCCTTATTTCTGTTAGTTGATTTATTGGAGACTTGGAGTTTTCAGTTTGGTAAGTTGAGTTTTGATACATCACTGGATTAGAAATAGTGTGTAATAAGTGCTGAGTTTGACACAGATCTGAATCTAAGCTGAAAATAGCTTAGATTAAGCTCTTTGGGGTGTTGGGCATTGTTATAGAAAGTTCTCTTTTGTTTATTTTTGTTCTGCTTGAGAATGGATCATTTGATTGGCGGTAAATTCAAGCTTGGAAGAAAGATTGGCAGTGGCTCTTTTGGAGAGCTTTACTTAGGTATAAAAGTTAAAAGCTCTTACATGGCTTTCTCTTTCTTTTTATGGGGAAAATTTATTAAACCTTTCTCAGCATTGTACCCTTTCTCTTCTAATTTGTTGTTTTTGCTGAAGGGGTAAATGTGCAAACTGGAGAGGAAGTTGCTGTCAAACTGGTATGTGATGTGCTCTTGATGATTTGCTTTTTGATAGCCTCTTTTGTTGGTCTGCTGATGGATTGGTTTCTATCTGTGACTGTCAAGTGTCAACTGGTAATTGTTGTGATTTTTTGTGTCGTTGAATCCCTACCTTTATAGATAAAGCTATCTGTAGAATAATGTTGTCAATTAGTCTTTGTACCTTTTTTCTGCTGTTTAAGTGTTTCAAATCTTTGGATGTAAATTGCATTCGATTTTGAACATTTGACTAGATAAATGATCTGAAATAGCCCCTTTAGTCATTAGCTTCTTTTTTACTTCTTAAAAAGAAAAAAAATGTTTAGAAATGCAATTCTTAATTTGTGTAATGAAATTTCATTTGTCCGGGGCAATCTCCATATACATATGTATTCACTTTATATGGTTCATCTCATTTAAGTATGATGTGAAAGTACATTATTCATTGTGCTCATTTCCATTATGAGAAGAAAAGTGTTTCTACGACACAAGAGAGAAGTTGAAACCATGCTTCTCTGAGCAAAGGTGTTTATTAAAGGTTAAGTGTCATTTTGGAAGACAAATTTATCAGCTTTGTACTTCCAACCTGCAACTTTATTTTCCTTTGAAATGAAGATGTGATGGTGCACTTCACCTAGATATGTATCATTTAGTTTGCTATATGAAGAGTGTGAAAAGTTCCTAATTGTGGGTACTGGGCAGAAAACATTTTTTTTCTAATGACAGATTATACTTTCTATCCTCCAAAGTGATGACCTTGACCCATTTTTTATTTTTCTGATCCTAATGTCAGGAATCTGCAAAGACCAAGCATCCACAACTTTATTATGAGTCAAAATTGTATATGCTTCTTCAAGGAGGAAGTAAGTCTTTGTCTCTGCTCATCATAATCTTTTGCCATGGTCTTCTCTGGGGTATGCTTTTCCACTGCATTTACCATTATATTAGAAGAAAAGAATGGCAAGCTTTGATCTGATGGAAGCCAACTTTTCCTTATATATATATATCAATCTTCATTTTTGCTACTGTTCACAGTAGTTGCTGGTTTAGAAAGATAATAGCAGGTTTTCTTTCCTTTCCATAATTTTTTGCACTATTAACTAGTCCTTAAATGATTTGTTCTGTTCTTAATTGTAAACCATTCTGTGAACATGCTGTCAGGTTGATGTTTTATCTTGAATATTCTGTTGTTTTCTTTTTAAAAAATAATTTTTTTGAGAAGCACATTATTCTTATGTATAAATGAGGGTTCTCCTTGATACAGCGGGTATTCCCCACCTCAAGTGGTTTGGAGTTGAGACGGATTACAATGTCATGGTAATTGACCTTCTTGGACCTAGTTTGGAGGATCTATTCAATTACTGCAACAGGAAACTTTCCTTAAAAACAGTGTTGATGCTTGCTGATCAAATGGTAAGTATTTGGTTATTTCTTTTATAAGCAGTTAGTATTCAGGTTTTTCATATTTAATTTTCTCTCTTTTCAATCTCGCTCTGTTCTCCCCTAGATTAGTAGAATTGAATATATGCATTCAAGGGGCCTTCTTCATCGTGATATAAAACCTGACAACTTCTTGATGGGCTTAGGACGAAAGGCAAATCAGGTATTAGTTATTGTGTTTTCATGTATGTTATGTTGGCAAATATAGCATGCACATACTCATTAGACTGCTAGCACAACCACCTTCAGTTTTGAGTTTCTTGTTAGGATAACAATAATTTTTTTCGTTGCTGGGAATATTACTTTGTTACTTTTGAAAGGTATGAAATTGTCCGGTATTGTTGTTTTTCTTTTTGATTCTGTTATTATAGGTATATATCATTGATTATGGTCTTGCAAAGAAGTTTAGGGATCTTCAGACCCATAAGCACATCCCATACAGGTGATTATTTGTTCTTCAATTTTTAATACTGGAATTCAAACCTGCGGATCTCAACATTATATGAGCTCTCAATCTCATCGATACATGACTATTGGGTTTTAACCTACTCGATAAGAAAGTTATTTCATGGTCTATAATCAGGTGGGTGTTTGTTTTACTCATTGCCAAAGCATGCTGGCTTAGCATTTTCCTCTCTCTTGCTCGAGTTTCTTTATTTCTTTCTTTTCTCTTGTCTTTGTATCTATTTCTGTAGTGTCACCTATGTGGTAAACACGTACTGAGTTTGGTTCCATGCAACCTAGGACGAAATGCATTTGTTTGTGAAACAAGTCACCCATTTCTTGTTTGCAGAGAAAATAAGAACCTAACTGGTACAGCTCGTTATGCAAGTGTGAACACTCACCTTGGAATCGGTAAGTAATTCTACTTTGTGACAGAACTATCAACTGTAAATATCTATTATGTGCACGTTTGTTACTCTATTTAACATAAATTCTTCTCTTTATTGGCAGAGCAAAGCCGAAGAGATGATTTGGAATCCCTTGGTTATGTGCTTATGTATTTCTTGAGAGGAAGGTTGTGCGTATCATGGCCACATGCTCAGTTCATTTAGTGTTTTATGTATTCCAGATAATGTTTGATTGTTGTTACTTAACCTTTGTCTTGGTTCTTCACATTGATTTTGATTCAATTTGCACAATTTCTTTGCTTCAGCCTTCCCTGGCAGGGGCTAAAAGCTGGTACCAAAAAGCAAAAATATGATAAGATTAGTGAAAAGAAGGTATCCACTCCTGTAGAGGTATGATCACTAATGCCTTCCTTAGACTAGTTTGTTCCCTCTAAGAAATTTGGTTTGTCTTTGGTCTGAAATATTCACATGTGTTTAACAGGTGCTTTGTAAGTCGTACCCATCTGAGTTTGTGTCTTATTTTCACTACTGCCGATCTTTGCGGTTTGAAGATAAACCAGATTATTCATATTTGAAGAGGCTTTTCCGGGACTTGTTTATAAGAGAAGGTTAGTTATCATCATTGAGGATGCCTTAATAATAATCTGTGTATTCTGATGTCCTTCACTTTCTCTCACATAGTCACATACGTGTTCTTGAACATGCACACACATGCTTTTCTCAAATTATTCTCTCCTTTGAATGCCAACTCAAATGTTTTATTATTTTCTTGTATGGTTTTCTGAAATTTGCATCGCTGCAGGTTACCAATTTGACTATGTCTTTGACTGGACCGTATTGAAGTACCCAAAGATTGGTGGCAGCTCCGGAGGGCGAGTATGTACTTGTAACCTTTCTAGCTCTCGGTTATTGTTATCTTGGGATCGTTTTACTCAGCGTTTCAATCTGTATCTCAGCATTCCAGTGGAAGGACAGGTTTAACTGCTGGTCCAACGATTGAGAAACCAGAAAGAATCTCAGGTTTGCTTTTGAAACCAGATTTCCCATCAGAGTCGGTTGTCACACCCGACTGTTGGAACTTAAATATTTGATGATCAACTATTTGGTTTAGAAGATGATTATTTGGAATTATTTTTTAAAAAAAAGGAAAAAACCATTCATGTGATGGCAAAAGTAATACGCAGACGAGATGAGGACAATATTATGCAGTATGTTTTTATTACTAATTATTATGCTTGCTTCTCTTTACATTCGATCACTAGAATGCCTTATGGGTTTATTGTCCTTGATAACAACATACAGTGGGAAGAGAGATTCGAGATAGGTTCTCCGGTGCCGTTGAAGCATTTTCCAAACGAAATATTTCTAGCACTGGTCCTCATCTTGATCATTCTAGACGCAAGACTGTAGATGATGTGGCTTTGTCAAAGCATGGGGTGAGCTTTAATTTCCTCAAATGATTTTCTTTGATCTAAACTACTACTCTTCCGTAAGAAAATTCTTTCAACCATTTTAGCTGTACATTACCGTTGGTTTTGTGCTTTCAGCTCACTGAGTCAGATAAAAGACGCAGTTCTTCTCGATATGGTAGCACTTCAAGAAGAGCTGTAGTAGCAAGCAAACCCAGCTCGTCTTTTGAAGCCAAGGACATACCACAAAACCGACTAGCATCAAGTAGCGGCCGCATGT
The DNA here is from genome assembly GCA_035048815.1 of Abelmoschus esculentus. Classification (NCBI taxonomy): domain Eukaryota; kingdom Viridiplantae; phylum Streptophyta; class Magnoliopsida; order Malvales; family Malvaceae; genus Abelmoschus; species Abelmoschus esculentus. The sequence continues at coordinate 7,895,163 of JAUCBN010000007.1, read as the reverse complement.
CTACCGCGCAAAAAATCCAACTTGCCTTTGAATCCAAAACATCTAGGCGTGCCACCCCTGTTAGAGGAAGCCGTGATGATCACCCTCTTCGAAGTTTTGAGCTCCTCTCGATTAGGAAATAATGGGGTCGTATGTCAAATCTTCAGCCAATTTTTTCAAAGAACTTATAATGCCACCCTGTATATGGGATATTTCATCAGGCTCGCTGCCTCTACAGCTCATTTAACTTCCCAGACCCTCATTTGTCAATCCTCTTTTACAAGATCGTGACCCCCCGCCTCATAAGAATTTATGGTCATTCTAATGTGTTCTAAACATAATGGTAAACGAAAACAGATGGAACAATCTGAAACGTCCATCATTTGTTAACTGTTGCTCTTGGACAAGTTTTATTAGATTATCATTCAATTATTTTCAACAGTTGTAGGTGATATGGTTTCCTAGACCACCCAAATATCAATCCCTATTCGAGCAACATTTGCATAGTTTATTCACACACGGCACCAAATGGATAGACTGCATTAACACGAGGATGAATGATCATTGTCGTATCTACAAAAATAGTGCATAGGTAATAAACTAATAATTCTAGACATGAAGGATAGTTTGATGTTCTGTTTGTGTCTAATGTCTATAGCCTCATGGATTTCTAAGAGCTGCCAGCCGCTTCTCAAGCTCATCAACACCCGAACTGCAAGGAGGAATAAAACATTAGCAAACAAAGAAATAATTCAATCTCATTCAATTTTTGGTAACAAATTGAAACCTTCTCCATAATGTCTATTACTCGAGTGAAAAGAGAGTTGGATAATAACAAATCAAGTATTGCTGTAAAAAGGATGAAAACTGTTGCCAGGGACACCTAACAGAGCCCATAATTGAGTACAGTACAGAGAACAAAGTTCAAATCCAAGATGAGGAACTGCATAATATACACGGATCTCTTACAACTACAGAAAACAAACGAACTGAGAAAACACGGGAGACGATAGAAAAATACCTGCCAATGCCTTCAGTATTCTTTCCTGCAATCCTTCCTTTAGGAGCTGATGACAACTGCAAGAAATTTATGTCGGAATCAGACAGTTACACAAAATGTGATATTGGCTCACTTGAAACCCTTAAAAGGGGGAGGGGGAAACCACAGAATACCAACCTGTGAGGCAACATCAACACCAATCTCGTCTAAAACCTGAAATCAAGAAAATTTCGAGGTTATTGTGAGATCTTTGTTTTTGGAAGGCAAACGAGTCGAACCATTTGACTTCACCAATTTCACGCCCAAGCTTGTGCAACCCCTCATGATCAAGTCACTAGACCCTAGCTTTGGTTTTTGAAAAGAATGGGAAAGAACCATACCTGATTTGTTAGGTCCTCACTCTCCTCTTCCGCCTCATCATCGTCCAGAGCATCATCTATGGCATCTGACATCATTTCAGTCTGCAAGCATGAAACTAGACTGTTAAATCCATGAACGTGAACTAAAGGACTGAAAGATGAACTTTTTCCGCATAGTATATCCTCAAAAAAAGCATGATCTTACAGTCATATCCATCTGAGCAGACTGCTTCTGAAATTCCCATATAACCTTGGCTTGTTTTTCTGGAGCCATTTGCTGCAAGGAAACTCGGTTATCAATGGTTTAAAAACAATGATTATTTTAAAAGGGAAGAATGGTTGTAAAATGTAAGTTCATATAGATTATTACAATATGCAATATGTATCTACACACAAACAGGTGGCCATGGAAGAACAGATATCAACAAACAGTTCATGATAATAAGAAGCAACTTCCCCTCTAAAGGAAAGGAGAAATTATAATTTGGTATACTAGACAAAGAAGTATCAAATCCATATCATCATGAATGTAATGCAACACACATATATGTAGTTACTGACCTTATTCATAGCCGACATTGCCTTGGTGGCACCTTTCATACCAACAGCAACTGAAGATTGAGCATGCATTGCCTGAAAAAACAAAAGACCGTTGTTAGAGCCACCATTCAACAAGCCCCCCTGTAAAGCCAAAACCTATAGGCAATAGCAGAAGGAAATAAAAGGCAGGAGTGACATGAACCTGTGTATGAGTTGCAATGCCTCTCATTTGAGCTCGACTACTTTGTAACTTAGCTATTTGCTGCCTAAGCCTCACTAGCTGTCGGGCAAGAATTTTAGTTGCTGCCTGCATAGTATATATGGGGAGAAGAAGGGTATAAATCAAATAACTTGAAGAGAAGACGGGTATATATGGTTCATGGGAAGACACAGGAATGCAACCAAATTACATCGTTTCCGGTTTTAGCAGTTCTTTTGATTTCAGCAACAAGTTTCTTTTCCTGACAATAGGATAAATCGCATTAGAACTAACCATAAATTCCTCAGAAAGATGATCAGTATTCACTAGTTGGTAATTCAACAAACCTCTAACTGTAGAGTTCCAATTTCCTTCTCTATACCTGAACAAAATCAAAATTATACATCGACTTTTCAGATCAAAGTAATGATCTCCAACTCCAAAACAAATATAATACACACACACACACACACACACACACACACATATATATATATGTATGTATAAAGTCTCTAAATCAACTGATACAGAAAGGCAATCACAATTGTTTATTTTAAAAGAAGAGTTTTTTTAAAAAAATACCTCGAGTAGCATGCGCCATTTCTCTCTTACTCTCGCGAAGAGCCTCTGCAAACACAGACAAATTAATCGTGAAACCATGAGCGTGAAGGTTTGACAAGTCAACGCGAATTATAACCGAAGAGGGAAGAACTCGCTTTAAAAATTGATCGCTCAAAACCATGAACATTGAAGTAAAGAGCATTCAATCAAAACAGATTTCCAGAAATGAAGGGAGAAAAGTTGCATAAAAACTCGTAGATTAAAGGATCAGAGAAAATGCAATTGCTTGTTTGAATGATTAGGGCACCAAAATGAAACCATAATTAAAATTACCTTTGGGATTGGGCTTTTTGCTGAAGATGTTCATTTTCCTTTAGCTGTGTTGATGTTTTCGGATATCTTAACAGCAATGAGTTCCAAAAGTTTGAAAGAAGAAGAAACACACAGAATTCTGGCTGAATATAGAAAAATTATATTATGGTTCAGTCCTATTATCTGTCCATGGGATCAATCAATAAAAACTACTCACTTTATCAATTTTTTCATCCATGTCATAATTTTTTTAAGTGAATCTTCACTTAAAAAATTAAAAAAATAATAAGGTATAAAATTTTTATTGATTGGTCCCATGGATAACGTGGGGGACTGACTCATGATACAATTTCTCCTGAATAAGTCATCTCGAATCTTTCTGGGTAATATAATTAGGCTTAATTTATAATTTAGCCACTAAAGTATACCCTTTTTCCAAACATCACCCACAACTATTTTTTGTTTCAATTTGCCCCAAAATTCATCAACCCCAATAATAACATAAAAATACAAACTTTGGTTTTAATTCCATCTCTCATATACTTTCCTTTCATTCTTTCAAGACCAAAGAGGCAGAAAACTTACCAAACTCGGGGAGCTATGTTTCAGTTCATTAGGCAAACTTTGCCAAAAAAGAGTCTTGCAAAATTTGGTGACCAAGAAAGTAAAAACAAAAGAATCATGCAAAATTACAGCAAGGGTGTTGATGGGTTGGTGGTTTTGTTTTGGAGCTAATAATGGCAGAATGTCCTGTTTAACTTCCCTTGACCATGATGAAACAAAGAGGGTAAATTGCAGATACAGATATAATTGCATGTGGGATGCCTCATCTGTATATATATTCTTCACCCTCCTGGGTAAATTCAGTTACCCCTATAATCATATTGAAGTTTATTCTGGGTTTTAGTTGTTAGCAGATGAAGGGGTTTAAATCAACACCAGGATTTCCTTGGTTATAGACTTGGTCCTAATATATATGAACTGTTCACGTCCACATCAACCGCAATGCAACACCAGCTGCTTCTTTCTTTCTTTCATTTGGCCGTGTGCAACTGTAATGTTTTTATCCATTCCTAGCGTCTGAACCTTCATGAATCCCTGATTCATGATTAATGCTCTAAAACTTGCAGCTTTTTCTCGAGAGTCGAATCAACTGATGAATCAAATGGCGCTACTCTGCCTTGTGTCTTTAATGGCTTCAGCTACAATCTAGTTAGCTAAACTTTAATCATAGGCCAAAACATTGCAGAAAAAATATTGTAGTGAAATAGATTTGAAAGGTAAATCAGTAAGGTATCTACTTTTGATTGATTCATTCCTTAACAAGGTAATTACATAACTGTACCCACTGAAATACTAGTTAACTCCCAAAATTTTCTATTCATTCAAGCCTGTATGGACTTGTTTCTGTAACTAATATATGTATTCTTTTTTCCCATGCTTTTTGATGACAAATAGTCAAAACAAAACTATGAAAAAAACAAAGAGGAACAAGACGAGAAAAGATGGTGATAGAATCCGAGAATGAGAAGCACCGGTGAAGAGGACAGGCTTGGGAATGTCTGGTTTGCTGCAATTCTTAAGTTTTCCAAAGCTTTTACCACGACTCAATTTCTCATCAACACACAGTTCTGGATTACCTTTTAACCTTAACTTTTCACCCACTCTAGCAGTGAAGTTAGCAGAGAAAGGAAGGCTTCCACTAAGATTGTTGTTTTCCAAATTGATTTCATTCACAAACTCCAGAAACCCAAACTCCTTTGGCACTTCCCCTTGAAGCTTGTTGTTGTCTAGACTTAGATAACTCATGTTCCTCAAGTGCACCCCCATGGAGGCTGGTATTTCACCGACCAGTCCCATGTTGGAAAATCCTATTCCCAAAAGACCCCCTAGGTTCTCCCATATTTCCGGTATCTCCCCTCCTAGTAAGTTCCCACTCAAGTGCACCACCTTCAACTTGGGCAAACCGGCTAGAAACAAAGGAACCCCGAAGTTACCAAAACGGTTGAAACTCAAATCCAAAAACTCCAGATCCTGTAAGTTACTCATGCTCTCTGGGATTTTACCGGAAAATCCATTAGAACTCAAGTCCAACTTCAATAGCCCAGTGAGATTACCAACCGAACAAGGCATATTTCCATGGAATCCATTGCCACTCAAATCAAGAACTTTCAGCTTCTTTAACTTAGATAGACTGACAGAAACCTTACCACTGAGCTTGTTTCTCGACAGTGTAATCTCTTCAACGTTAACCAAATCACCGATTGCATCCGGGATACTCCCATAAACTCCATTTCCAGTCAAAAGCAACCTCCTCAAGCTTGTGAAATTTCGAATGATGCCACTGAGAGGACCAACAAAAGCGGGATTACTTATGAAGACTAGCTCTTCAAGAGAAGACTCGAAAGTAATGGGGATCTCGGGGACAAAAGCTTGAGTTCCGGTGAAGCATTGGTAGAAGAAAAGCTTGCGCAGATGCTTGAAGGAAGTAAAGAGGAAAGAGCTGAAAGTGGAATTAGGCGAGCAAGGAGGGTTTGGTGTAAAATCAGAAACGTAGCCAAAACTCAATTCCGTGACGTGAACGGTCACGTTCTTCGTCGTGGGATCGGTGAAATAGTCACAAACAACGCCGTGAGGAGGGTAAGAGCAGAGGTCATCAGGGAAAAGAGTGCGCCAAGGGATGGCCGAGTTGATGGAGGATAGAACTCGATAAACCGTGTCCTGCTCAGCCGAGCTGAGGACAGGTTGCTCCTGCTGCAATGAAATGGTAACCAGAGTGGACATAAAACTGAAGAAAAGAACGAGCTTGAGATCAACAGCCATCGCTGTCTTCATGGTTTTAGAGTTTTTCTTGAGAGTGAAAAGATAAAAAGATACCAAAGCAAGAGGAGAAAGGGATTTCCTACTGATTTGCTGGCGCCTTGCCAATGCATATATTGTGAAGCTCTTGGACTGTAGTGTCTAGACTGGCTCTGCAAATATCCCAGACAACCTAGCTCTGCCCCTCTGTGTCTCTGACCAACCTAACTTCAAAGCTTCTCCCTTTACCTTTTGTAAACTTTATGCTAAAGAAAACAAAAGGCAAATGAAATCAAAGAAACAAAAAAAGGCGGGTAGATGTAAATCCTTGTTATTAAGTGCAGAATTGAAGTGTTTGATTGAAATCAAAAACAAGAGCTTTTCTTTTTTCACTTTGGACACAAAGGAGTTCGGTCATATATATGTTTTCAAGGGTTCCATCCATGAACTATCATCGTTTCCAATCCATCAGTGACGTTAATGAAAGCGTTGGTAATCGTAGAAAATGAAAAGCGTTAGCCGACAGGAAAACTTGCGAAACGAAGGTATGGCAATTGGTGAAGCGCCGCATCAGCCGACTTACTGTCTCCAGAAATGCACTATGAAAGCGACATTTAACTGACGAAAGGAACGAGGCATGCCTGCAGCTACGTGCCGAGATGGTAGTGGTTCGAGACATGGAATCATGTCTCCTGTACGGAAGATGAATCGGTATTCCAGAAATGGCAGTCCATGCCGACCCCCCATTTTCCTTCTTTTCTCAGTGTTGGGTCGGGTTTTCTCATTGTTGCGGGAAAAAGACTTGTTATTTTCCCTTTTCACTTGTCGACGATACAAAACTGCAGAGAACGGAAAGTGCAAATAAATTTTTACTGCTTCTCTTTTTCACTTCTCTAGGTAAGTAGACTAGGTCCACAGTAAAGTTTTTAAAGCAAATTTTCCATTTTTATATGTTTTTTAATTATAATTATTCTGAATAATTACAGAAATGGAACAAATATTCACTACTGACAACCAACTCAATCCATGCATCCAATTCCCACGAAACATTATAATTATTCTGAGCTTGGTGCAGCAGGATAGTAAGGTGAAAAGTTTTTTTAGACATTATAAAAATTAATTTTAAGGATTTAATATAAAAATAAATATAAATAAGATGTAATATTATAATATCTTTAAACGACGATTAAAAGAAATTATTTTATTAGTTTTCTGTTAGATTTTTTACCTTAAATATAATATCCGTTCGACTCAACTTCATCCTCAATAAAAACTCAACCCGAACTTGGATATATTTTTTATTAATCGAACTTTTATTTTCATGGTGACATTCAATCAACTGAACTAATTCTTTACTCTTAGATTAACAAGTTATTATTATTATTTTTTAATTAGCTAATAGTGATTACAATAGTATCTGTTCTAGAATATAATCTTCAATATTTGACATTGATCGCTCAATCACTCTACTGGCATCACTTATGCTCAAACTCGTAACCTCTAGGCTCTAAGAATATCAACTGTTCCTTTAACCACTTAAACTAGAGGAACAAACGCAACAAATATTTTAAACAAAGGCTAAGGAGGCCCAGAAAACAGGACTCCAAGGCCTACATATTCGCCAGGGAGGTCGAAATGGGCGAGCCGAGAAACAAGGGCCCAACATATTAGTAAGTTTCACTTCAAACTTTTTGAAAAATTTCATTTTAGTCATCGTAATTTTAATTTCTTTTTAAAATATTGCACCATACTTATAGGCTATAGCTTCAATAACAACATTATTAAATCTATATTTTATATTGTTTTGTTTAAATATCTCAATTTCTGAATTTTTTATTTTAATCTCTATAATTTTAATTTTTTATTTCAATCCAATAAATAGAACAACAGAAAAAAGGGAGACAAAAAATCAAAGTTGCCGACTATCACACTATTTTCTTAAATATTTTTTTTTCCTAAACACCATTTTCCTATTTTTTATCCTCACGTTTTTTTTAAATACAAGTGTAGTCTGTTTCTCGTTTGCCTAGCACGTTGGGAATCAACCATTGCCACGTATGGAATCTATAGAGATGAGAGAGAAAGCTAGACAATAACAAGATTCCAAGAATATGTACCACGGGAAATAAAAGAAGACGTTCAATCATTTTATTTTAATTAGATACCTCTTTTCTCCTAAATTGATAAAATTTATAGATTAAATTATTTGGTTATTAATTTTGTTTTTTTATCATTACTATATGTATGTATGACATCCAATAAATTTAATTTAATAAATTTTATATATATTTTTTTCAATCGGGTAAAAATAATTATAAATTTAATAAATAATAGATAAATGTAAATATAAAAATTTGTACTCATCCTAAGTAGTCGGTATACGATGGATTTAAGACTTTTTATATATATCTATTCGTCCTATCCACATCTATCTGTCTCGTCCACTAACTACTCATCATATAAATTTTAAATTATTATGAATTATAAATTAAGAATAAATTTATAATATATAAATGTAAACTAAAATTTTAAAAGAAGCGTCTTATATGTTAACTAAATCTTAAGGTATAATATAAAAACATTAAATTTTATATTTTTTTATTATTGAACTAGTGTCGATGAATGATTAAGATATTTCACGCATACATTATATACAAATATGTTTAAATCCAAGTATTTATTAGTGAATATTATCTAAGATAATTATTAGAATATTTTAATTAAACTTTTATTGAAGTGACGTTAGAAGTCAATAACTTGATATATAATCCGGTCGTTTTTTTATTTATCTAAAATCAAAATATAATCTAATATATTCTATTTTTATTATAAAAATATAATAAATCTAAAAATACTTTTAGATAATAATATCCAAAAAAAATTGTCTTATCGTTATTTTGTTATTTCCTTTTTCGGTTTTGGCGGCAAGTATACACGATAATGATCAATGATATTTAAACTTGTGGTTGTGATCTTTCTCTATGAACTATGTCATCGAGATGCTAAAATATTAAGAAAATAATGTAAGTTTCTATTAATCATTACTTAACTCAAGTTCGACGTATTAAAAAATATTTTTAAAAAGTTGTGTTTGAGATTTTTAAAAAGTAATTATCAATATTTTTTTAGAAAATAAAAATAATATTTAACTTTTTAAGAAAAATATTAAATAACTTGGTTTGTTTTATTATAAATTTAATTCAAGTAAAATTAAATTAAGTATTAATCAAGTTTGATCGAGTTTGATTTTAATATCTTGCAATCTATTTTATCCAGTATACATCTTTAATTGAGGGCTATACCTCGTTTAAAGCACAAAAAAAAACACAACAAAATCTCAAAGTGACATATCAAAGCGATAATGAACAAGATAAATTAATTTATAGACATGATATTATTTTATTTTATTAAAAAATATAAAACTTTAATAATTCTATATAGTAAGATAATTATTTCATAAATCTAGAGTAAATAAAAATAAAACTTGAAAGTATTTTTAAATTAATTTTCTACATCTTTATGGAAAAAAAATATATATAAAATTTGCTTGTGGAGTTAAGCGTTGCTAATGAATTTATGATTGTTATGATTTTTACTCTTATATACATGGAAGTACCTTGCTTGTGGCAAATAAAATTTTATATTATCGTATATTAAAAATATATAATTCGATTTATAATTAATTTATCAAAAAAAATCATTATATATATTTTTATATTAATTATAATTTGAAGTTATAAAATCTATCACGTCTGTGCTAAAAAGTGAATGAGATATTTGTTAATATATATTTAATCATTATAATTAAAATATATAGTTAATTTATCACAATTTAAATCTTATTATTATTTTTTTATTGTAAGAATTTCATTATTTGTTATGATATATTTTTTTATAATTATTGCTAGTTACAGTTATAAAATTTGTCGTTATGTTTTTTTGTCAAAAAAAATAAAATAAAAATATCTATGACGGAAAATAGTGATAAAATATATTTTGTCAGTTTCTTAATTGTAATAAAATATTATGACCATTTTAATTTTTGTCATAATTGTATTGTTTAATTTAAAATAATATTTATTTTATTACAATAAAGTTATCAATAATAAAAATATTTTTTAAATTAAATTAATTAAACTGACAATCATTAAGCTTAAACAGAAAGTTTTACCTGTCTTTGTATAAATTGAACTTCTTCCCCTTTTTCTATAAATTCCATCAACTGATAGCCCAGCCCAGAACCAACCCACGAAAGCAGTATCAGCTAGCCATGGAAACTGGACACGCTGAGATCGGTGGTCATCCTTTGCTGAGGGGAGGCAGGAGAAAAACTGCATACACCCACGGTTTCTCTTCAACTCAGATCCAATCACTTGCCGCCATCTGTGGAGCTTTCATCCCTCCCCTCCCACTCCCCACTCCCGACCAGGATTCTTCCCTCCATGCTTTCTATAAAGCTTCTGGGGATGAGCCTCCAGTTCCCAACGGGGTAATCCTAAAACCAGAAACCTAGTCTTTCTGTTCGTCTCTGGTTGTGATTTAGCTGAATTATGAAACGAACAGGTAGCGGAGGAGATGGTGAAGAGGGTGGATCCGAAGGTGGTCTCGTTTGTGAAAGTGGTGCTGACGTTGATATCGTTCAGATTGGGGACATTGTTGCTGTGTGGGAGTGATTGCTGTGACTGGAAATGGCCATTCATTCACAACTTCTCGGAACTGCCGGTGGAGAAGAGGGAAAAAATACTGATGAAATGGTCAGGCAATGGGCGTCACCCATTGCCTCTCAGGGCTGCTTTTGCTTTGATCAAAACCTACTGCTTGTTCATCTTCTTCTCCATGGTAAAACCTTCCCGACTTTTCCTTATCCATATTGCTTCCCATTAGCTTTCAACTTTACTTTTTGGCATAATGCTAAAAAAGCCCCTAACATTTAACTGAATTATCATTTTAGTTTTCATTTTTTAAAATAATTTAATTTTTAATGTTTATAAAATATTAAAATATTTTTTTATGAATAAAAATTTCTAATCAACTAACCAAAAACTATTTAAAATAATTTGATAAAGTGATATATTATAAGAAATATTTCCCACATTTATTACTATTTAATTGGCTTTCTGAATCCGGTTTGAGATAAATGGCTTAAGAAAGGGTTCAAATCTGAAAAAAGCCGATTGCTCACACATTATCTATCCAGCTATAACCGTGAAAAAAAACCGACCCATGTTTCTGTGGTGTGCACTTGACACGTAGCCAAGCCAATCAAAGAGTATAATCTGAGATCGACCAACTAACCAACCAGGATAATGATTACAGCATGCCAACGATAATCTAGCTGGATTTACAGAATTTAATATTTTTATTTCAACAATAAATTATATTATTATTTTATTTTCTATTAAAAGTGTTAGGTATAAGTTTGTTCTTTAATAATAAAAAAATATTATAATATAATATCTATTATAAATATTTTAATCTTTTGATAATATTTTTATTTTATAAATAAAATAAAATATTATTAACTTTTTTATTAAGATTGATCGTTGGGTTTTAGTATATTTTTACTTTAAAACTGGTTTATGTTTCAATAAATTATTTATCGTAGACACTTTAATTATCTCAAATGGAGATTCGTCTTGAAATAAAAAAAACTATATGAAATAATATTTAAGAATTATAAAATAAAATTATAAAATCTTAAAAATTTAAGTTTAATTATAAAAAAAAAACTATATGAAATAATAATTACTCGAAAATTAACTGAACAAAGTTTAGTTTAATTATTATTTTAAAAGAAAAAATTGATTCTATTTATTATTAAAAGACTAAAATTTTCAGTTACTAATATTTATTTGTGTTGCAGACTGATGAAAAATCAGAAAACCCAGCATGGAAAGCCATAGGATACAACGTAGACAAGAGGCAGAAAAGGGTGTCATCTCTTGAATCCCAAGGGAGACCACTTGAAAAGAGTGTTATAGAAACAATGCATGAAGATGATTCCACCTTCGTTAAATCTCTCACTGAGAAAGGCCTGCAAGTCGCTGAAGATCCGGATAACCACGTCTACAAGATCGAATGTGATATCGTGATCGTTGGATCCGGTTGCGGTGGAGGCGTTGCTGCTGCTGTTCTTGCAAGCTCGGGCCAGAAAGTGGTGGTTATTGAGAAAGGGAACTATTTTGCATCTACAGATTATACTTCTCTGGAAGGTCCCTCTATGTTTGAGCTTTACGAATCTGGAGGGTTTTTGACATCCATGAATGGGAAGTTTATGGTCATGGCAGGATCAACCGTTGGAGGAGGATCTGCTATTAATTGGTCTGCGTCGATCAAAACGCCGAAGAATGTTCTCAAGGAGTGGTCCGTGGATCATAAGATACCGTTATTTGGCAGCTCTGAATATGAATTTGCAATGGACGCCGTGTGCCAGAGGCTTGGCGTGACAGAAAATTGTACTGAGGAAGGGTTTCAAAATCAAGTTCTTAGAAAAGGGTGTGAGAAACTCGGATTGAAAGCGGAGGCAGTTCCGAGAAATTCACCAGAGAATCATTACTGCGGTTCTTGCAATTTTGGGTGTAGAACAGGAGACAAAAGAGGAACTGATACTACATGGTTAGTTGATGCACAGAGTTGTGGTGCCGTGATCCTCACGGCATGCAAAGCTGACAAGTTTATATTGGTGAATAACAAGAAGGATGAAAGGAGAAGGAAGAAATGCTTGGGTGTGATTGCCACATCTTTGAACAGGAATTTGACCAAGAAGCTGCACATTGAGGCTAAAGCAACAATCTCATCTTGTGGATCTCTGTTTACTCCTCCTTTAATGGTCTCTAGTGGGTTAAAGAACCCACATATCGGCAGGAATCTTCATTTGCATCCGTGCTTAGTAGCTTGGGGATACTTTCCGGAAGACGAATCCGGTATGAAAGGCAAAAGCTACGAGGGTGGAATCATAACTTCATTCCATAGGATCGTTTCAGAAGAATCCAAAGTCCATGCAATCATCCAAACTCCAGCTCTGGGACCGGCCTCTTTCGCAGCCTTATCTCCGTGGGTTTCAGGACGGGAGCTAAAGGAAAGAATGGTAAGGTATCCAAGACTGGCTCACCTTTTCACCCTGATCAGGGACCAGGGTTCAGGACAAATAATGGAAGAAGGAAAGATCAAGTATCGGTTGAGTGAAGTGGACAAAGAGAATCTAAAGATTGGGTTGAGACAGGTTATAAGGGTTCTGATCACAGCTGGGGCAGTGGAAGTGGGAACCTACCGAAACGATGGGCTCAGAATCAAATGCAAAGATCTCACAGAGGAAAGTTTGCAGGAGTTTTTGGACAACGTTCCTGTGGTAGGGGGGCTTAGTTCCAAGGATGAATATTGGACCATGTACGTTACGGCTCACCAGATAGGAAGTTGTAGAATGGGTGCAACCGAGGAAGAAGGTGCAGTCGACGAGAACGGTCAGAGTTGGGAAGCCGAAGGCTTGTTCGTTTGTGATGCTAGTGTCCTGCCAACTGCGATAGGAGTAAATCCCATGATCACCATACAATCCACATCCTACTGCATTTCCAAGAAGATTGCAGACATGTTGAAGGCGGCATAAATAAAAGCATTGGATCACCATTGTCTCATGCACTTGTAATAAAACTATATGTATGTATGATTTGAACCTCAAGGAATCTCAATAAAACTTTTTATTTTGCAATTTAACCTAATGTGATCGTTTCCATCAACTCATACAAGACAACACTGCAATATTTAACATCAGTCGCACAAGAATCTCCTAACTATATTTCTCAAATCAAAGGAAAAGGTTATATCAACTTTGAATTGTATGCGGACTATTCAAAGCAAATTTCGTGGCAAAGTAAAAGATGATCGGTTAAATCCGGTTATAGTAGTAAGAAATTGCAGAAAAGTTCAAAGAAAGCGAATTTATGTAACATATAGAAACAGGAGATACAAAGAGAGTTGTAAGGATTCCTCTGAAATTTGCATTTTATATCATTGCAGACGAGAGGAAATTACAAGGGGTTTTATCAGATTGGACCGGTTTCCAAGGCTAGGTCTTTAGGTGAGGCTTCAATGGCTTCCTGCAAATCCTTTTGCGTCTCTTCTGCATTGTAAACAAAAGAGTTGGCCACAATCAAGAAGAAGATGAAGTTGAGGATACCCAAGGCAGCTAACAATGCATAATAATAGTCCACGCGAGAAATGTTGAGGTTGTTCAAGATCCACCCTCTATGCCCATATCGCTTTGACAAATCAGAAACTGTGGTCAAAATAAAACTACCAAGAAAATGACCAACTCCTAAGCTGGTAGTGAAATATGAGGTCCCAAGGCTTTTCAACCCATCTGGTGCTTGATCATAGAAAAACTCGATCTTTGCAACTTCGGCAAACGAATCGGCCACCCCCATCAAAGCAAACTGCGGTAGGAGTATGAAAATACTGAGAGGAACTATGTCATCTTTACTGAGTTTATGATTATCTCGTGCGACGTTGATCCTCTTCCTTTCAACGAAGCAAGCGATGATCATGATGGTGATCTGCAGAACAAGGCCAATTCCCATTCTTTGAAGCAATGTGATCCCTCTGGGGTTCTTGGTGTAACGCCTCACCGTTGGGACGAACACACGGTCATATATGGCGATGCTGATCAACATGAAGATGGTAACGAATGCAGTGAGGCAAGCCGGAGGGATTTCGAAATGGGGTCCCATCCTACGGTCAAGAGTGGTTCCTTGCTTGACAAACAATGTTGCCACCTGAGCTAACATGGTGCTTGGTATGAATGTTGCTATCAAAATTGGGAGCATTTTCACCATTTGCTTTGTTTCTTCAACTTGAGTCACTGGACACAGCATCCATGGTGAGTTTGGCCCGCTCTTTACCGCAGCTTTGTCAAGGAATCTGCCGGTCAAGCAACAATGGCTAGTCAGTCCAAGTCATTTATACCGGTAAAACAGGGGAAATTAAGAAGTTGAAATAGAGAAACCAACCTAAATGAAGGGGTATGATCAATTCTGAATTTCTTACATTTTGTGTAATCTTCCAAACTTAGCTCATGTAGCTCTTTGGGGTCACTTGGAACAGGCACATCGTACTTTCTGACAGCAGCCACAAACACTTGAAAAATCCTGGAAAAAGTACCCAAAGGCAATTTGTGTCTGTAATAAGGAGTTCCCACTAAGAACACCAAGATAGAGACCATTAGACCAGCTGTCGGTAGGCCATAACCAATGCTCCACCCCACCTTGTCTTGTATGTAGATCAAGAAAGTGTTGGAGAAGAGGGTGCCGAAGAAAATGCTGAACATCCACCAGTTGAAAAAGGATAGCTTTTGAACCCTTTCCTTGGGCTCGAAATCATCGAATTGGTCCGCCCCCATGGTGGAAATGTTGGGCTTGGTTCCACCAGTTCCGATTGCAATTATGTAGAGTGCACAGTAGAATAAGCCTTGCTGCAAAGGTGAGGCTCTTTTGTTGCAGTCTTCTTCTTTGATCCCATTACCACACGACGGAGGCCTCAAGGCAGGCACCGAAACTGCTAAGGTTAGGAGCGACATTCCCTGTTTATTTCCATCAGAATCGAATCCCATTATTATAATCCATCTAAAGTTCTTCAAGGGAATATTATATATATATATATATATATATATATATATATGCATACAATCATGTATATATATGTTCATTCATATCAAAACCATTGGAATATCTTGTCCTTGTCTTGGGAGAACACTACGAGGTCGTATATTCTTTGTAAATTTACATATTATTAGTACTGTTGTCCCATGCGTTACAACCTTTTTGTGCTTATATGCACATGCATGGCCGTCGATTAAACCAAAGCATTCATCTACAGAATTTAACGGCTCTTACCAAAAAAAGACAGAAAAATGGAGGGAAAGTTCATGGTCTCGTCAAACACACAGTCCAGTTTCACGAGTTAAACAGTTCTTCCCGACAAGGAAGAATGCCAGAAATTCACGTGTCATATACTAAAGGCATGCAAATTATGCGAGTATGACTGTATGAGCACCATCAGAAACGTTAACATAAGCAAGAAAACGAGAAAAAAAACAGGGTGTTTTTAAGGAAGGTGGTATTACGGTTAGATAAATGGCGGATGCAATAACAAAAGTCCAGTAGCGACCCAGATAAGCATCGGCAATGAAAGCGCCTAAGACCGGAGTCATCCACACAGTTCCGACCCAGTTGTTGACGTTGTTTGCAGATGTCACCGTTCCTTCGTGGAGCTTATTCGTCAAATACAGCACTAGGTTCGATGCTATACCGTAATACGACATCCTCTCGAACACTTCATATCCTGCAATATTCCATCAGAACATCAATTCACTTTCAGGCAGGTTACTTAACAGCCAAAACCTAAGAAAGTTTTTGAGTATTTCAGCTGTAAGAATCGGTTTTCCTGGTTCACAAAACTGCTCCATAAACGTAAATTCCATGTCTGTGTGAAATGATCTTATAGTACTATATATATATTTACTTACCTACAATGAAAGAACAAGCTTTCCATCCCCCAGTGTTTGATCTCAAGACGGGCCTGCCCTTGAGATCCACACTTCCATCTTCAGTATACTCGTCTCTTCCATCGGCTGACCCTCGTTCTTCTTCTAGCTTTGACATTGTGAAAGCAAGGGTAGGATGAAAGCCTTGGGATCTTATGAAAGATCATGCAGCCATTTGTATATATAGAACTTTATAGAGTAATCCTCCATAAAAATACTAATATTGAGTTAAAATCAGTGGCCAACTCAGAATGTTTACGGTATTTTAAAGGAATTAATAATTTCGTAAGTTAATGAATAAATTATTTGATTTGAATTAGAGACCTTATATATAAAAAAAAATTTATTATTAGATTATTTATCAAAATTAAATATACGATATAGATCATTTTAAATTAATTAAGACACAACACTAAAAATCAGAAAAATAATTAAAATATTTAATTAATAAAATTTGTGTTTTATTTTTAACATATATACAAAATTAGCTTTAGGGTAAACCCATTTTTTCACTTTGATACTCAAAACAATTTTTATTGGGATAAAGCGAATTTTTATTCCCTCAACTTGGTAATATCCGATATTTTACTAATAAAATATTATATTTAGGTAAAATACACCGTAGGTCATTTAATTATTGGTTTTGTAATAATTTTTTAAAAGTAATAATTTAATCATTTAATTAAATTTTTGTTACAAACAAGACACTGTTGTTAAATTTGAAATATGCATGGTTTCGTATAATGATTCTAATCCCATGACTTATACATTATTCAATTTGTTCCTGATTTAAAGACAAATCAATAAATTTTATCCTTAAAATAAAATTTTTTAATATTATACACTATAACGTATCCTTTAATCATTTGTCGCACTTTATACTATTATCCCTTAGTTTTAAAATCGACAAATACAATAACTCAACAAATATCATCACGCCACTATCAGATAATTTAATAAGTTAATTAAATGAATTTATTATGACTATAATTTCATCTACTAATAGATAAATTCACTTCTCTAAATAAAATTTTTAATTATAAAATAATAAATTTATTGAGTTATTTTAAACAAACCCAATTAGTAGAATATATATATTGGCAAAAGAAAAATTCAGGAACAATTTTCTCAACCTTATCGACCAACGTAGCCTTGGGGACAGCCGCCCTGATAAAATTTGTGCATTCTTTGGACACGTCTTCGATTTCGTTATCAATTGGACACTTAATTTCACTTTTGTATCGATAACAAGAAACTTGGAGGAATGTGAATGTCGTGGAAAAATAAAATTTTATGTTTATTTATAGGGTTATTTTAAAATTAAGGGTGTAAATTATATGCATGTTTTTGTAAAGATCTAGAAGAAAATTAATATATTTATTAAAATTTTATATTTAAATAATTTGTGATGTGATTTACCCAAACGTGATATTAAATGCATTTAAGACAACTAAAGTCTAAAAGCAATTTTAATAATAAAAAATTATTAAAGAAATTATGTCTACTGTATTATATATTTTTTTAACACATAGCTCAAATACTCACGTATTTAATGATAGTATCATGGGCCTATTAGTAAAATAATATATATCATGGGCCTGTAATCATTGGATCCGCAAACTACATCTCAGGAATGGACCTTCTCTTAGTAAGAAAAGGAACAACCTTGGATAGAAAATAAAACACTGATTTCTCTCGGGTAGTATCCGCTCTAGAGATTTTGAAGGCGAGAGTTACAGTCCCCTGCCAATGCTGTTTTTGGTTTCAGTGTTCAACTATTGTATATTTATTACAGATTATTACGGATTTCTGGAAACAACCACAATCAAATACGAAAGCACAGTAGCTGGGAAAATGGGCATTAAAATTGGTTTCCAGGTGAAGTTTTAACTTTTAAGCCAGGTAATAAATGGAATTTGGCAGCTTGAATGTTCTCTTTGCCTCCGGAAGCCCCTTTATACTGCTCCACTGATCTCCGACGATTCCCCATATGCGGTATCCTTGATCCACCAACTTTTTCCTAGCCTGGGACTTGTATTGCTCCACATGCATGTACTCATCATCAAGACCCCTTTAATTCATTCAAAATGTGTAGGAATTGTGTCAGCAACTGGGAGAATTACAGTTTTCGGAATCGAAACTCGAGAATTTTGGTGAGTTGCATTTGCATACCTTAAGATGAGACTAGACCAACCATGGTATCCGACCTTGATGAGGTTATCGACTGTGGGGGATCGGAATGTTTCTTTTCTTGAAGAGACTAGAAAGATTTTGATCCCTTTATCTTTGATCTGGTGGAAGAGCTTGAATGTGTGGTCTAGAGCTGGTGCCTTGCTATCTTTCATCCATGCCTCGAATGAAGATGAGTTCACCTTCTCTCCCCTGGTTTAGTTCATCAGATTCATGTGTCAACAAACATTGAACAACGGACATGTCAATGGGAACATTGTGGAAATTTTGAAACGTACCCGAAACCGTGTTTCTTGAAGTAAGGGATGGTGGAGATCAGTGTGTCGTCGACATCGAAAATCCATGCATCTTTGCCATCACCTTTCAAGGTGCAACATTTGCTCAAGTAGAGTATCACTTCCTCGATCGCTCGTTCGGAGTCAGCTGTGTATTGAGACGAAGTCATGTACTTCTTGATGTGATCGACACATTCTTGAGGCACGACTTCGAAGTCTCTTATGTTGTTCAGCTCCACATTGATCCTCCAACTTTCACAGTAGTTTTTCCATGGATCTTGTTTCGCATCGAATCTCCATTTTTGGTTCAAAATGTTCCAGTCGGCAGCTGCGAGACCGATGCCAAGGCATGCCAATGCCAGAAGGAGCAGAGTTTCCCTTGCCATTTTTCAGACAGCAGGTGAGGAATGAAGATCGATATGAATTCAGAACGTTGAATGAGTGGAACATAAAAGGGAAGGATCACATGGGAGGTGGGGTCAAGACTCAGCAATGGAGCCATGATCCAGCTTTGGATAATCACATGCTATGATTATTCTTAAATGGATGACGGTATATTAGTTGAGGGCAAATGGATATATGGACAAACCAACTGGCAGTCAAAATTATGGTGCCCTACTCATGTTTCCACCTCATGCCATAAGAGTTCTCAGCTGGCATGTACCCGTTTCATATCCAGCCTTGGATGCCCTAGGCTAGGCCTATATGATTGCTACTTTCTCATTATTCCAGAGCCAAAAGAATCAAGTATGTACCGCAATTCTTGGCATCAAACACGGAAAGAAAAATACGTGATTGGATGCAATTAAATAGTCTTTCTCAAGTTGGGGGAGAATGCATTTCAAACATTTAAACCCAGAAATTGCTTTTTGTTTTTGGCAACAAAAAAAAGTAAGCCCAAAGCTTCAATGCTCGACAGCTTTCTGTTTTAGCTTTACAGATTTGTGGGGGCAAATATACAGTTTGAAGTTGGGATTTAAATAGCGGTCACTGTATAACTGTAGTGATATTGTACAAAACTGTTATTTTATTTCGGGAAATAAGGTCCGTAATGATCGTAAATAACATCCGTTACATCCATAATAATTTAATGGGGTTGATCTTAATACATTGTAGATGTTGATTTGCTCAAAGTCGAGAGGCACACGATGTTGCAGTGACTGGTTTGTTTAGCACATTGGACAGGTCCCGCTACTTGTATCGACATTTGCTTGTTTACTACATTGATTAGATTTGATCTTTTCTTGTTCAAATCCACTAAGAAAACAAGATCTGGGTGCAAATGAACACTCACAATTTTCACTCACTTTATCACATCAAAATCAAACATAATCCAGTTTCATTTAAATTTTATAGGGATAATCTCGATAAGACGAGTCCAATATCAACATTTCCATGAGTGATTAAAACGCGCCGGAAAAGTATAATCTTATTTAAAATATAAAAGTATATCAGGAAGGTTTTACTAGAATAATCACTGGAATAATACCTGAAACAGGCACAAAATTGATAAACAGCTCTGAACTTATACGGCTCGACCTGAAATTACTTAAGGGCGGGTCCAGTGGGCGGGGCACCGAGGAGACTAGCTTGCTGGAGCTCGAGCTCATTAAACTGCTGCTCGCGGTCCATTTCGATTATCAAAGGGACAACTAAGATTAAGAAGGTTGTTCCGGCGATCCAGGCGGCTTTGCCGGTGCTGCGGAGGAGTTTCTTGGAGACGAAAGTGGCGTTGTTCGCGGCTTGCTTACTACGGGAAAAGACGGCGGAGGAAGTGAAATTGGAGAGGATGCCGGAGTCGGATCTCCTCTCGCCGCCTCGCTTGGGTTTGGCGGCCATGGTTTAGTAGGAGTTGGAGTGGGGATTTGTTGGAGGGTTTTCAATTTAGGTTGAAACCTGAAAGAGCGAGGGACTAAACTGCGTAAAGGCTGATCGTTTGGAATTTTTTATTTTATGGACTTCATGAAAGAGGGGAAGTTTTAGGGTAAATCTTGTTAAAAATAAAGGTTATATCAAAAATTTTATAAAAAAAATTTAATATTGATTTTTTATACATATTAAAATATTTATAAAAGTATAAATAATTATATATATTATTTTTAGTAGTATTTTGATAATATAAAAAATAGATACTAAATTTCTTATTATTTAATAAATTTTTTGATATAATTTATTTTAATTTTATTTTAAATATTTTATATTAAAATAATTCGAAAAAACCCGTTTAATTGAGGGAAACACCAACCACAAAAATTATCAGGGGAGGTATATTGCTCAAGGTAATTTAGCATTATTTTTTAAAAATATAATAAAAATTTATTTTTATTTAAATTGTTTGGTTTAAAATAAAAGTATTTTATAATAAGTTTAATTATAAAATTTTAAATAATTTTTTTTAAAATAAAACAAAAATATGCGAAACTTTGACTTATTTAATTATATATTATTTTTATTATAATAATATTTTCCTAATTATTATACTCTAATTTATTATTTAATGAGTAATTATATTTGCTTTTATTTTAGAAAATAAAATATTAAATACATTTTTATAATATTATTTTTGAAAAAAATTATTCTATTAACCATATACCTTTTTAGAAAAATAAAATAAAAACATTTTTTAAAAATAATATATATCACATGATAATTTTTATAAACTTAAATAAAATATATATACTTTAAATATTTATTTTAACCAAAATATATTATAAATATATAAGCTTATATCTTAATAAAAATATATATTTTAAAAATATATTTTAAATACTTAGATAAAAAAAAAACGAATGGGCAAGTGCTTTTCCCTCCGCCATTTAAAGTCGAATCCTAGTCTTTTTAAATAATAAAAAAATACCTAGGGTTTCCGATACTTTAAACTATCGGATTTCAAGACTTTTTTAACCGTGGACTGCATTTGGTTTATTGGACGAGGAGCAGAGATTAGATCTAGATCCTCTTTCGTTGCATGCTTTTGTTTTCAGGTCATCAAACACCGCAATGGCCGCCGCTTCCTATCCCGGACCCGTTCAGGTGATTTTTCCTTTGCATACTTATATTTTCCGCTCTATGGGTTTTCCGTTTTTTAAAATCAGTGCTTTTGTTGTTCTAAAATTTTAGGTCGGTTCGTACTTCGTCGGACAATATTATCAGGTACTTCAACAACAACCTGATCTAGTTCATCAGTTTTACTCAGATGACAGTACTATGGTTCGTGTTGATGGAGATTCCTCCGAATATGCGTCTTCCATGCTGGTAACTTTTCTATTCTTAGTAATTTACGGTCAAATGAATTTGTCTTAGCATGAAAACTACGTTATTGTTCTTAATTATAGTTGATAGGTGCCATTCTATTTTCTATTTTCCTTTTTAAAATGTTTGGTTGTATGTGTTTTCGAGTTCATGTCCATATATCAATTACAACATTATTATAACCCATACCATTTAAAAGAACATAGATATCTGATTTGACTAGGGTAAGCAAGTTTGGGAAAGATGGTAAATGGTTTCTATTGATCATTTCGATGTTACATTCCAAAGTTTAAGGTTAACTGGTTGTTGCAATTTCGTTTGCCAATTCGAGTTATGAATATTGATAACTATGATCATTATATAAGATTTCTCAACCTTCCTTATTACATCTCATTCCCTGCTTTGTAATTTATTTTTTTTAATTTCTATCTGCAGCAAATTCACAACTTGATCACGTCACTGAATTTTACTGCAATTGAGATCAAGACGATTAATTCTCTTGATTCTTGGAATGGAGGTGTTCTGGTGATGGTTTCTGGTTCTGTTAAAATCAAGTATTTAAGTGGGAGAAAGAAATTTGTGCAAACCTTTTTCCTTGCTCCTCAAGAGAAGGGTTACTTTGTTCTTAGTGATATCTTACAGTTTATCGGTGATGGGATGACTTCACAACTTTCAGTCTCCACAATACAAGAAAACAAGCATGATGCTCAACTAAATATGTCGAGTGCTGCTGCAGAGCCACCATGTAGTGTGTGCAAGCTTTTATTTTTAATTTAATCTGATTTATTTTATTTCAAGCTATACCATTTTCTGGACTTAATATTCACATGTAAAATGTAGAATGTAGATGGCTATGTTCTAACTAGTTTAATTGTCTAACATGGATGGTATAATCAATCAAATATATTTATATTGAATAACAATATTTATGTCTTCTACAAAAATTGAAGGATATTAAGATCTTTGCTGGTTCTTATGACCTTAAGTTGCCTGGGTATAAAGGCAACATTGTATTATAGTTTCTCTTTTTTGGTTAGTAGATTTCCACATTTAAAAAGCAAGTTAATTTTTGGGAAATAATTCTTCTTTCTGCCGGTCCATGTTACATTGTTATGTACTTCTCTGACGGTAGAGATTCTGCTTTGTTTTATTTTTTGCTTGACCTAACATGTTGGATTTAACAGCATCTGACTACGTTTTGGAGGAAGAGGCTAGGGAGCATGTCAACTCTGTTCATATAGATGATGACCCAGTTGACAAATATAGTCTCCCTGAGCAACCACAAGAAGAAGATTTTGAAGCCGAAGTTGTGGTGGAGGAAGCTCCTTTAGAGGAAACTCCTGCTACCCATCACAGTGTGGTGAGCCCTGTGCAAGAAACCCCTGCTATTCCTTTGGAGGAACCTGTTGGGGAGGCGCCAAGAAAAACATATGCCTCTATTGTAAGTATTCCCTTTGCTTATTATGCAAGTACTGTGTTTTTATGTGAGTTTGTATGTTTATGACTTGCTTATTGAGGGTGTCTCACTTGTTACCTATTCTTGACACATGAAATAGCTCTCATTTTATCCGTGCCTTTACTTTCTCTATTCTTTATGTAATCAAAATATCCTTTGAATTCTACTTTAGTGTGTGGCATACATCAGTCTTATATTACTGGAACACGTTCATGCATGTGAAGAATAAACTTTACAAATATAAAAATTAATAATAAATTAAGCAAACAGAGCAATACATGTGACTCAAAGAAAGAAATTAATGATACTTGCTTTGAATTATCAAATGAGAATCGAGTATGATGTCTCCTTTCCTCTGAACTAGCCCTTTTCCTGTCTAACATTCAGACCACAGGTTATGGTGTTTAATTTTTTTTTTTGAAATTTAGATATTTATTATTGATTAACCTCATTTGGTGTGGTGTAGTTACGGGTTCCAAAGGAGCAATCTGTTTCACCTGTTCAACCTCAACCATCTTATAATAAGATTCCCCAGAGTTCTTCAGATTGGTATCATATTCCGGAGCCTGCTAGTCAACAGTCACATCCTGCTTGGTCAGATGTGCCTGAATCTACAGCAGAGAAAGCTATGGAGGAAGGATTGATCTCTGAAGAAGGTTAGTCTAGCTCTATCTACTTTGGTATATTTTGTTTCTATTAGGACTTACAGTGGTATAGTTTGTATTTGATGATTTGCTTTGCCCTTTTGTCAATTTCCCTTATTTATCCTTCGCATTGGTTACTGGGGAAGGAAAGTTTGTTTTTACTGTTAAGAAAATAATGGCTTAGAGGCTGGATATTGTTATCATTCCATTTTCTGAAATACCTTTTCATGCTTAGAGTTGGGACAATATTTACTGGTTGAAATGCTTATAGTACTTGGATTAAGAGTTGCTATCTGATTTTTGATCTTCATCTTTTCAGGTGAATACACTGGTGAATACAAATCTGTCTATGTGAGAAACTTGCCCTCTACTGTTACTGCTACTGAAATTGAGCAGGAGTTCAAGAATTTCGGCAGAATCAAACCTGATGGGGTGTTTATCCGGAACCGCAAGGTAATTCATTTTTCTTCTTGATTACCTTTCATATATGACTTCAAACAAACTAAATGTAGGTTAGATGCATGCAGGATGTTGTTGGTGTGTGCTATGCTTTTGTTGAGTTTGAAGACATTTCTGCTGTTCAAAATGCAATTAAGGTATGAATTTTCATTGTTTGTGCTTTCACCCAAGCGAATATGTTGGATTGCAGCTTGTAGTTTAGTTATTTTCAGTATTTCTTTTTAGAATTTAAAAAGCGCAACACTTCCTCACTTTCTGATCTTCTCTTTTGAACTATTTTCATTGTTTGTTTGCAACTACTTGTTCGGCATTTGTTTCTCTGTAACATTGAGTTTGCTGTAAAAGGAGCTTTGAACAATCTTTTAACATTGTACCTTTGTGATTACATTTTAGTTCTATTTTTCATGGCTGTCTATATTGTTGGATCAAAAGCTGCATCCATTTACCTTTGTGATGGTTCTCTTTTGTTGCTATTGATGGATGAGTGCTAGCCATTAAAGATCTTCTTGAGTAAATACAGGAAAAAAGCAGCTGATTTTGAGAGGAGGGTGAAGGAAACAAGTCTTCCTTTGTGTTTCCTTTAAACCAAGATTGACTTATAGCACCCTCATGTGTCAAAGCTTTATAGTTTCTCATTGCATGAAGGACTCTTTATATACATAGATATACTAGAATAGCTGCTGCAGGTGATGCCATGAAATAACATAATTTACTTTTGTAACTAATTTGTATATTTGTTATCGTCATGAAGCTTTATAGTTTTCCTTTTGGCTTATGTACTTATTTTTTGATATTAATACTGACCAGCTTTTGTTTCCTTCTATAGGCATCTCCTATACAATTGGGGGGAAGGCAAGTTTATATCGAGGAGCGCAGACCGAATAGCAGCAGTATACGTGGAGGAAGTATGTATCCTAATATACACTCTTTTATGTGCTCTAGATTTTCCTTTTATATTTTTCAGTAAAATGCTCTCTCATGTTTGTGCTCTTGGGTATCTTCAGAACATGCCCAAAATCATTCTCGTTACTTATCCAAAGAGGCACTCTTCACAAAATTTGAGTCACTAAGTTTGTATAAAATATTGGCACTCTTGATTAACATTAAGTATATGATTCTGTAGTGTCTGTAACATATTAGTACTGCAGTAATACATTCTTCCTTATGCCAAAAGAACCAAAAAGAAGAAAAAAAAAACTATTGTTCGTTTCTTAAACATGCATTTGTTGAAATTGATTTGCATCAAGTTGTGCATTGTCTTGAGGTATTGCTTTTGTTGACAAGATTCTTCCATTTGAAATGTGATCAGGGAGGGGAAGAGGTAGGGGTAGTTATGCACCTGAGGCCTCGAGAGGTCGCTTTGGTTCTCGTAGCTTGGGTAGGGTAAACAATCAAGAATCTGGTGACTACAGATCAAGAGGCAATGGTTTCTACCAGCGAGGTTCTAGATAAGACATCATCTTGGGGGAAACTGAATGAAGTTTTTCATCTTGTTTCTTGGGGGGTGATTGAGGGTTTGGCTTTTCTAAGTTATCATTTCCCTTCAGAAAATATGGTTTGTACTTGTGTTTTCTTGTTGGTGCTCGTGTGTTATTTGTCATAAAAGAATTGTTGTGGGATAAATGGTAATTTATTCCCTTGATGGGATTATGTTTTTACCTCTTGAATGCTTTTTATTATGCAGTTCAAGTGGAACATCTTTTTTATGTTTTGAGCTGTTCTATGCCACACATAGATTCGAGTGAAAAGAAGTTACATTTTCTAGTACTTTTATTTTAAAAATTTTGTTTTTCACATTTGTAATTGAAATTATTCTATTCGTCTGATTATTTCTACAATCACCCTGTTAGACACAAATGGAGAAAGGCAGTACGACTGAAGCATCTGGTTTTGTTTGCTCTTAACTCATGCAGTACCATTTCTTCATCTTACTGCCACTGAAGTTTGGTGGAACTTTAAAGGGTGAGGAATTGCCATGCCATTAACTTCAGTACCCACGTCAACTTTTTCTTAGAATTGGTTTAGTTGATATTATTTAAATAATTTTATTAATAAAATAAAATTAAACTCATAATTCAATGGGTCATGGATGTAGTTTATCTTCCTATTGTTGTGAAGATAGTAAATGGCATCCTTATCATAACTGACACCCAACTGCCTTCATCAAGACTTCACTCCACTGTTAATCAGAATTAAAATTACATTGACAAATACCAACCCAAGAAAGGGAGGAAAGTAAGTATACACGTGTCATCATCAAGTTAATAATCACCCACGTGTCACATATTTGATTATGAGGGAAGCGTGGATGAATCTGTGTGTCTCCTGGTGTTTAGACACGACCGTACGCCCTCTTTTTCACGCACAAACAGTGGACTCCAGTTCCCACGGATCTCAAAACCTTGTCAGGATTCAAAGTATTTAAATGAATATAGAATTTATAAATGATACTTGTTTTAAATGATAAATAATTTATTGTTTTTAAATATATTTTAAGTTTATAAAAATTAGAAGTTTATTTATCAAAATTAAGTTATGTTGTGTGTTTAAGTATTTAGTCTAATTGAGAAAAGTTAAAAAATTTTGAATTAATCAAGTAAATGAGTATTATTTTATAATTTTAATTTTTTTTAGTTTTTTAAGTTTAGTTTATGAAATTTAATTTGAGTCTAGTTATTTAAATTTTTTTATTTTAATTATAAAAATATAATATTATAATACTAATCAATTTTAATTCTAACAATTTTTTATGATTATGTATAATTTTTATATATCTATATATATTTCTTCAGATATAATATATAACATTGGATATAATTAAGAAATTTAATATTAATATAAAAATCGATCTATTAATTCTCAAAAATCTTAAATTATTTAAAATTTTATTTTATAACGTAAAATTATATAAAACAATTAAATTAAATCAGAATAAATAAAATTATATTATTTATTTTATTTAACTTTTATTGTAAAATTATAAAAATAATTCAACTTAAATTTTTATTTTGAGATATAAAAGATTCTTATTTATATTTAAAAATTTAGATTAATATATAGGTGATGTTTTCTTATTAAAAATTAATTTATATTCTAAAATAAATTTTAAAGATTATATTTTGTCAAATCAAAATTTTAAACACCTTGTATCTCTAAAACTTCCCATTTTTATTCAGCCTTGTTACGATGAGTGCGTGTGTACGTTAGGTGTCTCTGTCCATTCCATTCATTTCCGTTCCACCTGTGCTGTTCTGTTGTGAATCGCTTTGTTTGGTCGGCAACCTAAGTTGTCGTGAATTCATAGGGACAGGGAAGGATGGGGCCAAGAAGCACACGTGTCAGGAATTATGGTATTTGGGTCCCACAGTTGTCGGTTTGTCGTTCGGGTGATTCTTGGAAATGGCCAACCTCTCCTGCTCGTTTCTCGCGAGTTGAAGAAAAATTATATCATGTATTCGGCCTATCTTGTCGATCGTGGTTTCATTCAATAATAATTATTTATTTTACTGTTAATTTTTAATTTATTTTTATTCAACCAATGAATCTTCACTCATAATTTTTATATCATTTTAAAAATATAATTTTAAAAATTATATTAATTATATAATTAATTAATAACGAAATAAATAATTTTCATTGACTAGAGATCATAACTAACATAATAAGTCGAACTTATAATATAATCTCTCCGAGATTAGAGTTTAAACACTTTCTACGTAACATTTCTTATCATTTCCGTAAATAAATAAACATTGGGTCTAAAGAAGAACTGACAAAAATACAAGATACACAGAGTCAGACCCCACAAAAGAAACATTTATTTTCGGTTATATTGTTGAAGGGTAGGATTTAAGCTCCAGAAACGGAATTTCAATGTTTAGGAGATAAATTCTAAAACGAAGACAAAAAAATCTTCAAACCTTGGTTGTCTAATTTCCCCAGAAATTAAAGATATAGAACAATAAAAGAAAGAGTGAAATTAAGAAAAAAAAGGCTAGAAAGATAAAGCTTAAAATTTTATTCTGATTAATTTAAATTTATTTATGTCATATACTTATACGTAATGTTAATAAATGATTTTTATATAAAATTATAAATTTAAAATATACTTAAATAATATTAAATTATTTATTATTTATAGTAATAAAAACTTAAACTTAAAATAAACAATATAAAATTATTTATAAAAGAAATACTGGAGGCGCATAAAAGCAGACAAAGCAGGGGCCCAACTCATCACTACAAACTTCAGACAGCACCAGCACCAGCACCAGCACCACCATACCCAACCTAACCAACACTTTCCTTTTAATCCCCCATTTTCTTTTCAAGGAGCGTTTATTTTATTTTTCTTTCTGATTGGTTTTCCTTGCATTTCCAGTTTCCCAATACCCGCCAAACTTTAAGGTTGATACCCCCTCCCAAATTCTCCATCTTTGTTCTTTGACTACAAAGTTGCAAGCTTTACCTGTAATTCATCTCTCCTCTTCTCTTCTAGAGTTATAAAGTTTAAATCTTGGGGGTGAAACAAGGAGGTGTTCCAATTTTCAATGGAAGGAAGTGGTGTTGGTGGTTCTGAAAGTGGGTCTATGTCTACAGTTTCAAGGGATGACAACATGGTGGTGTCCTCAGAGGATTCTTCTTGCCCTGATGAGTCCGAGTTGGAGTTGGGTCTTGGTTTGAGCCTAGGATGTAAAAGTGGTGGTTTTAGGATGCACCAAGTTTCTCAAGGTGGTCAATTGGCTAGGATTTTGACTGCTAAGGATTTCCCTTCTGTGATTTCTGCTGCTTCTCCATCGTCTTCTTCATCATCCTCTTCATCTTCTTTAAGTAGAGCGAATGTCACTGCTGGGACCAAGAGGTCTGCTGATTCCGTGGCCGCTGCTAATGGCTCTAGGTATGTTTTAACTTCATTAGGCCATGCCCTGAATTATGCTTATGTTGTTGGATGTAATTGGTGTTTTCCTGAATTTATCTGCTTTCTGTAAGAATATGCATATGATTATTTCATTCAGAAAGGACTTGGCAATGGAGACAACTTTATTGTAGGTTGTTGAGGATTTGATAGGCTTCCACTTCCCTTGAGATTGATCATTTTGGTGGCTAACAAATTATTCATTGGTTCTTAGTTTTAAGATATAAATGTTGATAGATAGCACATTCCTGATCATCGTAGTTCATTCCGAATTCAACTTATGGAAACCTATATGTCTTGGGCACCTTATATACCATCTTTGTCGAGGCAAAACCAATGCCATCAAGACTAGTTGTCTACAATTGTTCCTTTTGGTATAACTATTTCGGCGCTATACGATAACTATTCATTCTGTTAATGTATTACGGTGATCGGATGTTAAATCACATATTGGGAGGTTTTAGACCTTGTCTTACCATATGTATTTTTTCTTGAATTTGGAACAGTCATGTCGTGGGGTGGCCTCCTATCAGAGCTTATAGGATGAATAGCATGGTTAACCAAGAAAAATGTCTTGCCACCGAAGGATTTAACTCGACAATGGAGAACCATAAGAGTGAGACCTCTATGGTTGAGAAGAGTACTGCTGGCATTGGCAGCTACCAGAATCATGACAACATTAAACTCAGAAAATCCTTGTTTGTGAAGGTGAATATGGATGGAGTTCTGATTGGAAGAAAGGTTGATTTGAATGCACATGAATCCTATGAAAAATTAGCAAAAACTTTGGAAGATATGTTTCTGAAAACCACCTCAAGTATCAATTCAGCAGGTTAGATTTCCTTTGTTTTTTGCTGACTTTCAAAAGATAGTCATGCTCGTCTAAGTATCGGTTGTAGGCATGTCCTATACTGTATGATCACAACGTCTTAAATGATACGTGGGATTTAACGAAAATGATTGTGTATGCTTAAGACTCACACTACTTATAATGCAGAACCCTATTGTTTCCCAAGCTCTATGAAAATATGAAACAATAGACTTGGAACTAACTACTAGTTTGTCTAGAAGAACGAGGAGCTAAATTCCTTAAACAAGGTCGAGGGTTTGAATTCTGGCACTGTGAATACAATAGACTGGCTTGTGAGATTGCTCCCATTATAGGTGTCTATAGTACCCAATCTAGATTAGTCGGCGAGGGTTTGGAAGACTATTTTCTATTAGATGATTATCAAAGTTTGTTTCTCTTGATGAATGTTGTCATGATTTTGTGATTTTGTGATCAGGAACAACGACTCTAGATCTTGGTATGATGAAAAAAATAACAAGACCTTCAAAACTGCTGGACGGTTCATCTGATTTTGTGCTTACTTATGAGGACAAGGAGGGCGATTGGATGCTTGTCGGAGATGTTCCTTGGGAGTATGTAAACTTCAAATTATACGTGTTACTTTACATTTTTATTTTCATATGGTTTTGCTCACATGCCACAAATTTCGGTTTTTTATTGCCTGGACTGAAACAAAATGTAGGACCAAGACTTTCACCTTGTATAAATGTGTAACAAGAATCTCAAAACCTGCCAATAGTGTTCATTATCTTTTAGCCATCAATTGGTTCAGACTGAAAACCGAGAATGGAAGAGTTGCTGTATATGTCTTGGTGCATCGGCTAGTCATAGAAGGCTGATGTTTGGGTTTGTCTGTTTTAAATGTAAAACGAACTTCTCAACTTAGAACATTGTGACAGAATGTCAGTAAGTGAGAACAACATGAAGAGGCTAAAGCTGCGGTTACTTCGGATTAGACACGAACTAGATATAGAGAAAATATGTTATCATGGATTACAATGCTTCTTCTTTAACACTCATTGTGAATCCTCTCTTGTTCGGTACAGGATGTTCGTTAGCTCCGTGAAGAGGCTTAGAATCATGAGGACATCTGAGGCTACCGGATTGGGTACCTAGATTTACAGTCTCTTCTAATCATGTTTTAATAGCTTTCGAATCACATCTAAGGCTGCTTTAATTCATAATTTACAGCTCCCCAGTTGCAAGAGAGGAACCAGAGACAAAGAAGTAAACACATCTAGAATATTGTTCTCTTTATTCCTAACAACATGCCAACACACAGAACATAAAGGGAAATGCAGAATAGTTGAAGCACTTTGACAGAGTAAAGTTTGAAGTCCGAAGATGATCGGGTTTGTTTCTGGTTACTGTATTATTTTGCTACATGTTTTCCGTCAATCTTTCGAATACAGTCTCGAGAAATAGTTACCATACTTATTATACACAAAAAATACCTAGTAAAGTGTTGTATTTTTTTGTTGCTGTAAATAACATAACTATTTTACTGCATTTAAAGAGATGAGAAAAAGAACTTATAAAATAAATAATAAACCAAACATACATTCCTTGAGTGTCGAAATTAGAATAGATCGGGAACCATTTCCTTGTTTAAATGCAGCAACTCAAAAGACAACCGAACCAAAAACATCGGATAATGAACTTGCTTCAGTAACTACAC
Source organism: Abelmoschus esculentus (assembly GCA_035048815.1). NCBI lineage: Eukaryota > Viridiplantae > Streptophyta > Magnoliopsida > Malvales > Malvaceae > Abelmoschus > Abelmoschus esculentus. Next base: position 7,863,161 of record JAUCBN010000007.1, on the reverse strand, counting down.
AATCTGTATATTGAATTTGTATGCCAGTCCCTAATGAAAGAAGTAAAAAAGGAATCAGGGCTGACCTGTGGGCATTGAGAAAAATTAGCCACAATTGAGATTCTATACGTATATGACTGTAACTTGCTTCCTTTGATCAAGCAGAGAGAAGGATTTATGATGATGAACCAAGAATAAATGCATGTATCTCATCCCAGCTACAGACTGTATATAAAGTACCGGAAAGCTTTTTCCAATTACGAGAACCAATTTCGACCATCTCTCTTTGTTTCGCCACCAAACCAGAGAACAATGGCACAAAAGAAACGCCAAACTGTTCTCCCAATTGTGTTAGGGTGGGATTTGAACCCATCACGATACCTATGTCTGCTTCGAGCAAGCAGAGTAAGTCACCGACCGAACCTCCGATATAAACCGTCAAGTGCTGGCTATCTTGATCTCGGTTGTTTAATATGTTATTGAAAGCCTGGAGCTTTTCCATGGGAGACTCTAACTTCTTAATGATTTCCCCTGTGGTGATGGACTCTTCAAAAGCCAACTCATTGGAATAAACATTTAGAGCTTTTACGTCCCCTGCTAAGAGAATTAGGATGCGCTTAAAAGCATGGAACCATGATAAACAATCAACATACTTTGGATATAATCCATGATATATTATTCTGCATTATAAACTACGACATTCCTAACTATCATAGTCATCATTATGTCTAGACTGTTGATCCTACATCTTTAATTCACCTCTTCAAATTTAATATTAAACTGTTGTTTTTTAAATGTGTAATATAGCATGGTTTGTCGGTGTTCTAGTGATTACCTGATGAAAGTGCTGAACGAATGAGATCCCCACACCAACAATAAGAAAGTATATGCAGAGAAGCGGTGGGATTTTCATTTTTCATGATTTTGCGGATAAATCCTTTACAACCATCTTGAAGGATCAATCCTTGGCCAGCCCTTTTTATATCCTCTTGATTTAAACCCTTAAGTACTCCTGACTGAACCACTCTTGAATTTGCAGCCTTCTCAAAATGTGCAAATTGCTCAAGGGCTTCACAGAGACCTTCGTAACTGAAACTTGTCGCTGCACAAGTAGGGAACACAAAAGGCTAACGTTACCAATATATCCTCTAAATAGTAAAACGTTACTACAAACTCTCGCCAAAATCATTCTAGACTAAGGTTTAAAATCAAAAGACTGACAATCATTTGTCAAACCTGTCTCGGATGTTGTGATGCTTTCTATACACTGTTCAAACTCTTCCGTATACTGGGAAGAAAGAGCATCCCATGTACTCCTTAAATCAGCAGATGACAATCGAGCAAGTTGGGTTTCAGATCCATCAGAGTCGGCCTTTGGACTTGTTACGATTGCAATCTCTGCTAATATAGCAGAGGAATCAAAAGCAGCACAAGTCAAGTCAAAGTCACAAAATATGGAGAGTTCACCACCCACAACGGGGTCTAGAGTCCGAGACAAAGGGACCACTGTTTCCTGTATAATTGGTTGAGATGAGAAAAATTCTACTTCCAGTCTCATAGAATGATGATAGACTTTTTCTATGACATCCAGCTCTTCACCTGTTAAAGTTACACTTAGAGTATCCAGCAACTCTTCAATTCGAAAAGCATAATCCTGAAACCAGAAATGAGCAAAGTGAAATTCTTTTCCAAACAACCAAAGGAGGTTTTCCAGTAATAATAATCTGATTAACCTCGAAATTTTGAGAGCAATAATGAGCAATCCACTTCTTGTAAATGTGACTGCTATCATTAGGATCTAGAAGAGCTTGGATTTCTTTATTTAAGAAGGCAAAGAGCCTCATGCAAGGTGCGATAGCGCCAAGTGTATAAGCAGCAACTTTTGTCTTCTCAAACGGGGTTGCAAGTTTACCGGGGACTCTTTCTCCTTCAATTCTACCAGAGGCTGTTGCCAACAAAAAATCCGTATACTTCACAGTTGTATTTGTAGGCATTCTCTTCTCTGGGAGTTCAAAGCCCCATTCCTGCATTGCAGGTCCTTGTTAAAAGAGAAATTTGAAGTAACCACCACTATATAAATAATTGAAGAAAGAAAAAATGTCACTCCAGTTATACATATATGTGCTGGTCCAAATGGTTACTATGCCGATCAATGAAGCAGTCAAACTTAAATTAGATAATCTTACACTGAAGGATCTAAGCCTAGATAGTGCGAAATTTGACCTTATACATTAGTTCAAGAGTTAAAACTCCAGGAGCGCCCATACCAACAAAAAGGAAAAAACACAAGCAATTTCATCTGTGCAACATATCCATTAAACTATAAATAACAAAGTCAATACTGAACATCAAGGTATTTACTTAAAGAAAAGGCAGCAATTAATCTAATCCATTTACAACACTATTGATGTATAAGGTAAGGTTACGTATCTCTTTCAGCAGGTTAGAAATTTGCCTTGGCAAGTTAGCAGCATCAAATACTAATAAGCCTGAAAAACATCCCTATGCACGAGATATGAAGTTTTAAAAAATATATTACTAAATACAGAAACAACAAATTAGTAATCAATCGGAGACAAATAAAGTGTTTTGTTCGACACGGACACTAGTTAAACGGTATTCATGTTTTTTTTTTTACCTTTTATCCAATGAAAAGAGCAGTAAAATGATCATGAGCAGCGCTAATCTTAAATATCATAATTCCAAATAGTAGTAATAAAAATCACGGTTCGTTTTTTTACTATACTAAAGAGGGAAAAAAGAGCTTACTGTGACAAGAGAATCGTTTGAATTAAGCTTGCCTTGAACATGTTTCCTTAACTTTCGTATTGCCTGCTTGTCTTCGTCATCATCAGCGCATTCCTCTGCTAATTCGTACCTAAAAATTCCCCAAATAAATATAATAATCAATGAAAAAATTCAGAAAACATTTAGCGTAATGATTAAGCTTTTAAAAGTGATTCGAAGTGTCTCACGCGTGAACAAATGCATTGAGTAAATGAATATGCTGAGAGATATAGTGCTGGAAAGAATCGACGCTTAAATTCCCAGCTGCAACGCAAACGAAGAAAGGAGTGTAATTAACAAACACCGATTCGCTCCTGAATTTGTTCCACAACTTCCACGCGATTCCTCCTTCGCCGTCCATTCCTCGCCGTCGTTTCCGATGAAAAAAATAACACGGATGATCGGATCGGAAGAGAAATGGTTTATAAGCAAAGAATGAAAGATGAAAAGGGAAAAGGAGAAGATAGTATTGCAGATTTGGACTGAGTAACAAATAAACACGATCTTTCCAAAAAAACAACTAAACACGAAGAATAATATAGTTGGTGAGTTGATTAATTTATACGTTTGATTTTCTTTAATTACTAATTTTTCACAAAAGAAGGAAAAAAACAGTGTGAAAAGGCGGAAAGTGAAGAATTTGATTAGATGCCGGCGGTCAACGGGAAGGAATCCATCGTGTTCGCGTGCGAGAGCGATAAAAGCGACTCAGTCCGATCTGTTTCTTACGTTCTTTCCTCTTTTTCATCGAACAAACTACGGCACACATAATGCAATTTATAAATTATACCTCTCTTATAAATATTAAATACGATGTATTTTGTTTGATAAATAAATCAAAGAATTAATTGCATGCGTAGACTCAAATATGAAATAACCCAACAAGTGGATCAAGTTGGAAATGAATATACTAGAATATATCAATACTATGAAAAAATATATATTCTTTTATTAGAATATATCAATAATTCTAGATATGTTTATTGAATTCGTAATAAATTTAATTCGAATTTACTTAAAGATCTAAAGATTAATTTGAATAAAAAATAATTAATTCAATTAAAAAAATGATTGATCGAATATTGATTTAATTTAAATCTCTTATATCTTATATTGATTGATTTAAACAATTCAATATTAATTTGATATGATACCTAAATCAACTCGACTTGTCATAAATCTAAATTAAATTTTAACAATTCAATCTGATCTGAATCAAATTTAAATTAAATAAAATACACAAATCTAAAACAAAATGAATTGAAATAATTTAACCTTCTAATTATTGTCTCCAATTATAATTTCTAAAAAATATGATAAAATTTTTAAAATTTAATATTATAGTTTCTAAAGATATGATAAGTTTAAATTAACAGTGGAAGAACATATTCAATATTAATATTTTTCAATAATAATATTTTAAAATATGGAGATGTTAGATTAGATTTAAGCTTTAAATTAGGGATTTGGATATAAAATAATTTATATTAAAATGTTGAAAATGAAATTTAATTGAAAAGAACTACAGGCATGGTTCAAAGTTCAAACATATGGACAATTGAGAGCAACTTGCAACTAATAATAATACTTGTAGCTTGCTTTCAGCCTTTCGCTTTGATCAAAAGTTTCATGCCAGTTAATTCTACGTGGAAATCGGTGCAAAACTTGATTTGATTAATAAATTAAATAATTTAATTAATTCAAGACAAAAATATATAATTTTTTTGTTTAATTTAAAATTTTAGAAATACAATTCGATTTTTTAAAATAAAGTTTAGTTATATTTCTTTTACTTTACTTTTTAGCTAGGATAAATTATAAATTTCATCCATTAACCTTTTTATAGGAGTATTAAAATTTAAAATTTAAAATTTTATAATTTATTAGTAGAACTTTCGATATATTCTTATTAGCGAACGTTAAATTATAAATAAAAAATGATACAATAATTATATATTAGTATAAATTATTTTTTGTTAGACGATGGTATGATTTTTATGTTATTTTTATTTTTAAAATATATTTTTTTACGATTTCATCATTTTTTCACATTAATAAATAACACTAAAATCATTATTCTTCAAGGTTTTCTTTAACCATTTATAACATTAACAAATTCTCATCATCTTTTTCTACGATTCTATTGGTTTATTTTTTAGAAAAATTATTTTAAAACGCGAAATTTACAAAAGTTTTAACCGTTAATTTACAATATTTTCCTTTATTATATCTCACTTTTATTTATTCTTTGCATTTATTTTGAGTAAGAATAGCTTTACGTTTGTAACATATTATTCTATTTGTAGTATATTTTTCTTTTTTTTTTGGTATACTTTTTATTTTTATTTTTGATTATTTAGTTGTTTTTCATTTTTTATTATTAGATTTAGCGTTATCTTGACTAATAATATGATACTTATTTGGTTATTGTATTGATATTTCTTGTTTTGAACCTCGGGTTTAATTTGAATATAGACTCGTAATCATTATTTTTTTTGCGATTAAGTTACATATCGATTATTTTATCAACATATTTTTATTGTTATATGTATTTTTATGTTTATGTAGATAATTTTTTTTATCTTTTATCATTGATTAAAGATGTTGATCGTATTTATATTTTATTTAAGATTTTTTAATTAAATTTTAATATTTTCTTTGTATTCATTTATAAACTTAAGGAGGTAATTTTTGTTTTAATGATTATTTTTTATTTTAAACTTCTATTTTTTAATAAAATTAGGGACTTCTAAAAAACGGTTCAAAAATTAAAAGTTTCTTGCATATAATTACCCAAAATTAAAATTAAAAACAAACCTATGCTTTTAAAATAAATATAGGTACTAGTCAAAAATCTATATATATATAGGTAACATCATACCCTCTATATCACCCCCATTCCGCCGTTGCTGATAAGATTATATAATAATTGAAAAATGGTGTAGTTGAGGATAGAATCAAAGGAGGTAGCTGTCCAACATGACAGGGGCTGTCCTGTCCCTACGCAGATTCATAGGAGCTCTGCCTACTGGTATAGATCATAGAAGAATTACCCATTCATAACATAACAACAATGGCATATTACATGATTTTTTCCCCTTCTTTTTCGGTTTTCGAATCGTTTTCTTGTGTGCCAAGATGCCTGCTACTTCCTTTGATGGCTTATCGTGGTTATGATTATATAATGTTGATTATCACTGATCTCATCTGCTGTTGGTTTACTTGTTCTGGGCATCTGAATGTTCAGTAATTGGCCAATATTTTTGAATTTCTACCCACTTAAACATGGTATATGGATTTTCCAAGGTATTCCAATGAGAAATTAAAATAACAACTACCAAAAAAAGTAGATGGCTGAGCTGCTACTACTTCCAAGTGACTGAAATCGGACTTCGAACCCTATGGAAGTTATTGTGAGCGTTGATCCATGTTAATTCCCCTTCTGCAAAGCTTATCTTCTTTGTTTGAGTGTTCTTTCTTGATGTTACCCATATTCTGTAACTCAAACTTTGATTGATATGCTTGAATATCAGTTTTCTAGGTTTGGCTCTCAGTTTAACTCCCTCAGGAGACTTCACTTGCACTGAATAAACAGAATAAGGATTCCCCACATTTGTTAGTCTCCTTGTGATCATCTTACCCTTCATTCCGTGCTTGAAAACCACTGATATGGAGGGGTAATTGAGGCTGAAACCCCTGTTCATCTTTAAAATATCACTGCAACTAACATTCCTGTGTGTGATTGTAAAGATTTCTGATGTTGTGTATCCGAGGGTGCACAGATGAATGACATATTCATCTGGCTTGATATCGTAGATCAATCCCGGATCAATGGCTCTATTGGGGTTTACATGTCCGGCTCCAATGGCAAATACAGCAGCCGGTTTGTTGCCATCCATTATTGGTTTTCCCCTATGGTCATATGCATCAGCAGAGGTCATTATTGCAGATTTAATGGCCGCTGGAGTCCACCCTGGGTGTGCCGAGTGAACCAGAGCTGTGATGCCACTAGCATGAGGGCATGCCATGGAAGTACCGGACATGACAGTGAAATTAACTCTTCTAGTATCTTCTGGAAGGCCAGTGGGACCTAAGTTTTGAGGCCAAGCAGCAATGATATTAACCCCTGGAGCAATCACATCCGGTTTGAGGATTGAATCATCATACACGTTAGGTCCTCTGGCTGAAAACTGTGCTACTTCTGGTGCTCTTGACCTTCCTATAACAGTTCCACCAAATATGATTCGAGCTCTCGGATGACTGGTAGTGTTAATGTAAGTTTTTAGACGTACTGCCTCGGCATAACCGATCTCAGTTGCTGGTATGACTTGAGCATCAACTGAGTCTTCCTCGAGGTTTATCTCTGTATTGGCTAATATCATGGCAGCACCACCGGCTTCTTGCACTGCTACGCCTTTCTCTGCTCTCCCATTCACTCCTCTGTCACAAACAACCATTTTGCCTTGTACTTTCGCCTTCGGAAGAGACCCTCGGAAGCAAACTTCGCTTCCATTGTTTCCACCAGTGACATACACCAGTTCAAGTTCCTTTTCAGCGCTCGGTAACCTTTTCCCTGGGAACAAAGACTCGCCATAAACGAATTCTCCGTTTCCCATACGAACTATGGCCGGAAACTTCCGGTCAAGTGTACCAGCACCAATGGTAGCAATCCAAGGTGCTATATTGGCAACTGAGCTTTGAAGTGGACCGCTGTTACCTGCAGCACAAATCACTGATATCCCATGCTCGACTGCTCGAAAACTGCCGATAGCTATGCTATCATCAACAAGTGGCAAGGGGAAGCCACCTATAGATAGAGAAAGCACATCAACTTTGTCCGCAATTGCAAGGTCCATTGCAGCTAGGATATCAGAACTGTAACAGCCGTTGAACCAGCAAACTTTGTACACTGCAATGTGGGTTCCAGGAGCCATTCCACTGGCCACACCGGCACCGTTACCAAGCACACTCGCCATTGGAACAGAAACTCCTCCGGCTGTGGATGATGTATGAGTCCCATGCCCGGAGGAATCCCTGGGTGATATATACTCATCAACCATGTTTGCTGACGGGGACGCTGAGGAAACATGATGACCTTTTATAAAGAACCTAGCACCAATGAGTTTTCGGTTACAACTCGTGGCCTTGAAATTTTCCCCTTCTTGGCATATCCCTCGCCATTTATTTGGAACCGGTGGCATTCCCTGGTCGGCGAAACTAGGACTTTCAGGCCAAACACCGGTATCAAGCACCCCAATAATTGTTCCACGACCGAATCCGGATTTAACCCAAGCACCATTTGTACTTGAGCTAAGTCCCAAGAACTTGTAAGAATAAGTAGTATGAAGCTGATGCAGCCGGTCGGGTCTGACAGCAATAACATCAGGCAAACTTCGCAATATCTGTAGTTCAGTTTCACTTAGCTGAGCTGCGAACCCTTCGATGGCAGAACCATAAGAGTAAAGTAGACGAGAAGAAGGGTCTTCGTCGGAGGAAAGAGTTTGTTCGAGAAACGAGAGATGCCAATGAAGCTTAGTAGGAAAGAAGGAGCTGGTTACACCTTGTGGGTGCAACTGAACAATGTAAGTCTGAAGAGTGTCTCCATATACGGACACCAAGCAGAAACAAAGAGCAGAAAAGAAGAGTTGTATTTTGGTTTCCATTGAGAGGTTGAGACAATGGTACTTGGAATCCGATGAAGGATATTGCAGAGGAACCGAGGGGGTATTTGAAGGCGGAGAAGAGAGACCAAACATGGAGTTGGGGGCATGTCGGAGGTGTGGGTAAGAATATGAAACTCGTGAAACATAAGAGCTCTTCCTCACGAGGATCCTTTGTTGTCTGGGTTTTCTTGGAGGAGCTGAAACTTGAAAGCACCAGGCTCTTGGCCTCACGAGATGTTATGCTTGATTTTAATACATTCCCAGAGCTCCAAAACTAAAACTAAAACCATGGTTTTGCTTCAAATCTGTTCAAACATGGTTCAATCCCATCGGCATGTTAAGTCTTGTCGATGGAAAAGAAATGAAAAAGACGAAGATAATCGCCATTAAATGCTTGTTCAAGTGCATTAATGCAGACGCCTTCAACGTCTGGAGTGTTGTCCATCTCTTTCGTTTCTTTTATTTCATTTTCCTTGTAAATTATAACAGTAAGTTCAAACTGAAATCCAGTAGAATAATATTTTCCATTCTTGATCCGGAAGAACAATAAATGTCGAAATCAACATTCAAGGGAGAGGGGTTTGCGCGGTGAGCTGTCTTAAATCCACATAATTTATGTGGATTAGTACATAGATAAGATCTATTGAAACATAATTGTGCTTAGTACATATACATTTTGAAACATATCAATAACAAAGTTATTTCTGCTTCTCAGCTACCATATTTTCAATGAAGATAGCCAGACGAGTAAAAACAGAGGAACCAATACCAACATCACAATGCTCCCAAACTCTGTCATGACACCGGTTGCCATCCTGCTCATTGACCTTGGAGCTGAACAACTCTCCTCCCCTATCTTCAAATCTCCAAAATAGAGATGAACCCCTGAATTCTTGATTCTTATGTTGCTCCCCAACAAAACACAGCTATTGGTCCCTTGGACGTTGCTGTTGGTATAGATGTTGATGCACCAGCAACCTTCTGGCTGTTCATCCGAGCAGTTGACACGACGGATGAACATCGTTGCCCCGACATTGCTTCCTTCCAAGTTAATGCGGTTCAACGAGCCTAAGCTGATTTCTGGAGCAGTCCTGGTCGTGGATCTTGACATTGTTTGAGATAGCTTTGTTTTTTGAATTGTGTCGAGTAATAATAAATAATCATCAGAGATTCTGAGTCTATTTCCAATGCTTTTGCTTTGCTTGCCCTATGAGGTGTGTTTTTTCCCCCCAACTTTTCGCCAGCTACAAGAAAAACATAATGTTCCATACTTGTATTGGTAGGCCAAAAATGACTTGGAAACACAACAAACCTCAGTAAGTGATCTAAGAATATTTATCTGCACAATTACATGACATAAAAACTCGATTTAACACGAAAACGACAACGAATTCGAGGAAACCCCGAAACCAGATAAGATGGTTTCTTCTAACAAGAGAAAACTTGACTCTGAAACAAATACTATGATTTCCTTCAACAAGGGGAGATGACCAGCACCAAGGAACTGAAATGAACCTGGAATAACACAAAAGGTTCCTTCCCATTTTTATCACACATAATGCCAAAAAAATTTTAATATTTGTCTAAATTATTATTTTGATTTTTATTTTTTTAAATAATTTAACCTCTAATATTTTATTTTAGGTTAAAATAATTTTTTTACAAATAAAAATTATTAGTCAATAAATAATAAATTTTATAATGATATGATAAATTCACATAACAATGTATGTCATGACAACAATATATTAAGTTTACAAAATTATATAAATAATTTTATAAATATATTAACTTTACAAAATTACATAACAATAATATATAAACAAAATATTAATTATACAAAATGACATGGGTCAAAAAATATTTTAAAACAATATAAATTATTTTGTCAAGTTATTTCTCATCGATTATTAATGATATATTTACCAAGAGACTATTTTGATAAAAAAATATTAAAAATTAAAATTAAAATAACAATCTAATCAAACATTAAAAAAATATTTTACCTTTTTATTAGGTCGGAGATTCCAATATTGGGTCATTGTTTTCGACCAACTAATTTTTTTTTTCACTTTGAGCCATGAAAAATGTGAACAAATTTCAACAAATTCAAAATATTTACTAATGGAATTAATTCAAGTGAGCGGTTAAGTATTGTTTAAATAAATCTAAAATTTGAAACTTTATGTATATAGAATCAAAATCAAGTATACGATATGGATCAGTCTAAATTAATCAAGGTACAATCTTAAAGAGAAAGAGAGCACAAAAAAATCAACATATTTACGATATTCAGTTCTTCAGGGTAGCTGCAGCAGTATACTGGATATTATTGAAGGAGAAGAGAGCGAGAAACTGAAGTTTGAAAGCAAAATTCCTAGCGTCGATGCCAGTAACTTTAAGTTGCAACCAGAGGAAATGAAACAAAATTTATGTTCTTCAGTCTACAACTGAATTTTTGCCAGTAGAGGAGTGGATCTGAACTAAGTTCAACTCTACAAATTGTCTTAACTACAGTGGAACATATGTCCTAGCCACTACTTTATTGCACATCTTTGAACAAATATAAACCGCCCAACCTTTCTTTCCTTCAGTGTATTATTAACGAACTCTACCTGTCCGAATTATTTTCAGCTACAAAGTTATGTCAAGTTGTTAAGCACTAACTGTGCATGACGACCCCAAATTCACTCAAGGGGATGAGTTAACTTGAAATTACCTTGACGTACAAATTACTTTAAACTTACTTTGAGGTTTTGGTTTAATGTCTTGAACGTGCAAAACTGTTGCTATTCGTAGCCGAGTTCGCCAAGCGCTGAGAAAGAAGAAGCAGTAGCTTGTTCACTCTTGGATAGGGCCTCAGTTTCTATGCCTGACTTGAAGAACTTTGGGACAGGCAATCTGTTTCAAAATTCTGGTATGCCGCTTGATCTTGATGAATACTCGGTTACCAACTTTAGGAACATGGATGATTTGTCCTCGAGGAGACGTTGTGGAGTATCAAACTCTGCAACTCGACCTATGAATAAGTTTCCAATTCATTGGGAAAAAAGTTAAAAAGACTTTCAATCATTTTACTGAAGTATCTCAAACATTAAGACGAAATCGAAATATTAAAAGATATGGCTTTACATACCGTCACTTAGGACCAAAACAAAATCACTGTCGATTACTGTTGGAATACGATGTGCAATGGTGCAGACTGTGCAGTTCTTGAACTCTGTTCGGATGATCTTCTGTATGAGATTGTCAGTGGCAGTATCAACTGATGCCGTAGCTTCATCTAGAACAAGTATTCTCGCCTGTTTGAGCAAAGCTCGACCCAGGGAAACAAGTTGCCGCTGCCCCACACTCCAGTTATCTCCATTTTCTAAAACTGCATATTTTTGCATCAAATAAAAAATATGATCAATTAACCCACATGCAACTCCAAAAGGCTTTTGCCTTTCCTTACATCAACGGCGTCCAGGAGGGATGATACAAACCTAGTGCATCAAGCTTGTGGTCTTTCTCCCGAATCATGTCTCCAAGCTGAGACTTCTCAAGTGCCTGAGACAGAAATTTTAAGTACTTCATTCGGTGCACATCTTTCAACATGATCATATTGCAAGATTCAACTAATCATATTTCGGCATGGCAAGCATTAATGCTCGGGAATTGTTTTGTTGCTAAGTGATATTTGTAAATCAAGTCGGGAACTAATTATCTCAATGAAAAGAACTTTAAGATCTTCAATAAAAGAACATTGGAATTATTTAAAGTTTCTATAACTATTAATTACTTCAGAGATAAATGCCAGAACTTGTATGAAGAAACCTGTGAACTTAACAAAACTGGTGAGTATGCAAGCGAAACCTATACCTCCCAAATATCATGATCTGAATGCTCTTCAAGAGGATCGAGATTGCATCTAATAGTTCCTTCAAATAAAGTAGGATCCTGAGGAATGATACTAAGACGGCTACGAAGGTCATGGAGCCCAATTGTTGAAATGTCGATGTTGTCTATAATGATTTTTCCACCAGCTGGCTCAATCAATCGGAACAATGCTTGGATCAAAGTAGATTTACCGCTGCCAGTACGCCCAACAATTCCAATCTTCATGCCGCCGGGAAATGCACAGGATACCCCATGAAGCACCACAGGAAGATTTTCCCCATATCGAACCTTCAAAACAAGGATACAAAAAGAAAAGGAAATGAAAAAGTCAGCATGTGGTGCCAGTAATATTTAAACAGAGAATGTTTTAGCCTTTTTCTCCAACATCATTGGAAAAATAAAACCATGCATCCTCCATTGATCACTCAGTCCTCTACAATCTCTCCCCCTCTCCTTTTTTTGGGACGAGAAAAAAAATCATTAACATGATCCAAATCTCCAAATTAAGTAGACTTCATCAAGAAAGGGAGAAGAGAGTACAAAGATGAAAAAAAAACACAGTTTTTAGCTAGAGGAGTTCTTCAAATGCCACTAGATTGTACAATATCGTGCAATGAAGAACTACGGGTAAAGATCCAATGAAGAAAGAATGACACATATGTATGTTGCAAGTAAAAACAAAGTACTGCATGTTGTCAGGACAGCAAATGGATACGGTATACCTTTAAATCAACCAACTCAATTGTTCCATTTTCAGGCCATGAGGATGGAGGGCGGGAGTTTTCAATAACAGGAGGAGCTTCACTTGGAATTTGGCTGTACTGATAAATCCTCTCTATGGAAATAATTTTATTCTCAAGCTTGCAAAAGCTAAGTATCCACCGAGATAGCCGTGCGTTTAAGTTAAGGCCATATGTCACAGCAAGGCCTGCCATACCTGTTTAGAAGAAGCAGCAATTATTAACATCAACATTTAAAATGACGAACAACAACATTTTTTTTTCATTTTTGTTGATATATCTGATATAGTTTTTATATCTTGAAGGATCACAAAGAAAAAGAAATTTGAAGGATCACTTCAGAATAATGTACAACAATGTAACTAAAAGTACCCGAGAAGGGTCCTCATAAAAGACACAGTGCAAATGAATCTCTTCTGAAGGATGGCTTCAGAATACCATATACCTTGACCCTTGTGAAAATGAAGAAAAAAAATGATAGGGGAAGGATTTTAGGATTGGGTGTGCACTCAGCATAACAAGATTTTAACAATGTGAAAGCTACAACACACCAATCATTTACTTGCCTTTGCAAGCGAGATATCAGTTTTACTTTAAATTTGCGGTACATATCACTCAGGACCACTTGAATTTCTTAAAAAATAAGCAGATAAATAAAATTATAGTGCAAAAGATTTGCTTACTTGGATCAATAGTTCCATGTGGAAAACTCACGAGCAAAATCATGCAAAAAGCAAATACAAAGGTTGAAAGTAACTCCATTCGCAGGCAGAGCCATTCAATGGCTGCAATACTGCAAAAGAATGGGCGAGCAAAACAATCAAGAAGATAAAGGTTTCTCTTCATGAACCTTTTCTCTTGTCCGAAACCTCTTATTGTGGCTGCTCCAGCAATTGATTCACCAAAAAGATGAATGATTGGAGACTTTTGGATGCTAACAATGCGTACTAGTTCCCTCGATGAAGCCATGTAGTATTTCTGCAACCGGCAATAAGTGAGCAATTCATCAACTTGAAGAATGAGAAAAGCAGAATAGCTAAAAGAAATCAACTAGTAAATAAGGTAATTGCATTTCTCTCGATCTATGAGATCCAATCAAACCCAACAGAAATTTTAGGCAAAATAGAAGGAACTACCTGCATCCACAAGCAAGCAACAGCCATCGGGACAACAAGCAGCAGAACTTGCCAAGTAACTTCTGTCATCACGCCAACAATCCCGAGAAGCTGTATTGTTGTTGAAGCAAACCCACCAAGTCTAAAAGGAATATCAAGGTCCACAACACTTTGATCAATAGAGACCTGCGATTTTACAAAAGACAAACACCATATAATCTGAATAAATGAAACTGGACAATGGCAAAAAGAAGATTTGCAACTTAAAAGCAAAAAAATAATAGAACGAAAAAAATTACTCGATTCAAGATACGCCCAGCAGGAGTTGAATCAAAAAAAGACATTGGAGCACGAAACACACTTCTAAGCATATTGAGAAACAGTTTTTGTGCAGCTGCTAGACCAAACGTGGCTACCAGAACAGCCCTGACAAAAATAAACCAAGAACTCCCAAAAGCAAGGGCCATATAAACAACAAGTAGGATCATAGGACTGACTTTTGCTTCATCTCCTTCAGTCTGGGGGTTAGCCCATGCCATCCACCAGTTACTGGCTATTTGAAGGAACTGAAATAATGTTTGTGCAAGAACAATGAGCGGTATCAAAATGCCTTTATATGCAGCTGCCATATATGATAAGTACACCTTCATGCTGACTCTTCCTTTTACCCTTTCCTCTTCTTGAACAAGCTGTTTTTTCCTCCGCTTTGCTTTCTTTTTCTCTTTAATTGCTTTCTGGTCAGAAGCTGATGCACCATCTTCCACTTCCTTTGCCAAACTGTCAATATTATTTCCAGCAGAATCACATTTTTTGTTCAGTATTGTTGTCCCATCAAGAAGCAAACTTTCATCTGAGTCTTCTGATGAGAAGCTCGGAATATCCATTGCTTCAATTGCTTCATGATGAGCTGAGACCAGAGCATTGAAATCAGTGCCTGCTTGTAAAAGTTCATCATATTTTCCTGCCTGTATGATGCGACCTTCCTTAAGAACCTGAAAGATTATCAATGGCATGAGAATAAAATATTCTGAACACCGTACTAAAATGTTCTATTAAGAAAAGAAAAAAAAAGAGGGAAGCAGAAAGATATAGTGGAACCCAGAAAACACAACTCAGTCTTATATTACACAATTACTCCAAAGAGAACTCATTATATGAAAAAATGACAGGAAAATTAAGAGATTTCGGTCAAAATACACATGTCCATTAGATATCAAAAGCAACAAATATATCTAGTTCATTAATGAGATAATAATTGAATCATCACCGACTTTGCCGTAGTATTTTTGACAGTGTGCTGTTATCTCCTACAGTGTGTTTCCTGTAGCGTGTCATTACCATCTATTCATTGATTAGATATTTTATTCAATCCATCTACTTCAGCCTTCGATAAATCATATTCTAGAACCTCCAATACTGGCTGTGAATTGGATAAAGAGAGCACATGAACTCAATGTTAAATAATATTCTACGGCATGGGAGGTGAAGAGAGCACATGAACTCAATGTTAAATAATATTCTACGGCATGGGAGGTGAAGAGAGCACATGGCCTTGAACAAGGATTAGTGCAGAAAAATAACACATCTTTCTCAATGAAAGGAAAGGCAATGCACAAGCAAAGCCATGAACTCAAGAACTCAACCAATAAACATGTATGTGTGGCCAAAAATAGAACAATAGAAAATTATACATGCCACTGGCACCGATGTCATTTCAGAAGAACCTTCAAGAAATAAATCCAATCAAAATACGTAAGGAAATTAATATAGAAACATGTATACAGAATCCATTTTATCAATAACTTCGATTATTTTTTCTTTTATAACAATAAAAACTAACACCTAACCAGTTACACTATCTAAAATGTTTGCTACAAATGTACTTTGGATCATATAGAAACTTAAGCACACAATGTGCTATGGCGTGAATTTTAGTAATTACCATGCATTTATCCCATGAGAAAGAGTGCACTTAAAGCAAACAACATGCATACCGCAGCGCTAACTAAAAAGGAAAAAAACATTCCATACCAGTATCAAATCAGCAGTGGGCAGAAATTCAACTTGATGGGTCACAAAAACAACAGTCTTACTCGCGAGTGCAGTCATTATGTATTCCTGCAGTTCAAAAAAATGACTTGTCAGCCAAATTAGATTGTTATGAACAGCAATATGTGCAGTATATTGACAGGGTCAGACCTTGAACAGATCTGAGCTGGTGTGAGCATCAACGGCACTGAAGGGGTCATCAAGTAAATATATATCAGCATCTTGATAAAGTGCCCTTGCAAGCTGCACACGTTGCTTCTGTCCACCACTCAGATTTATACCCCTATCTCCGATTATGGTCTGATCTCCATGTGAAAAGAGTTCAAAATCTTTCTTCAGGGAACAAGCATGGATAACATTCTTGTATTTCGCTTTATCCATTGGACTACCAAAAAGAATGTTCTCTTCAATATTTCCAGACTGTATCCAAGCAGACTGAGAGACATAGGCAGCAGTACCGCACACTCGAACCTGTTCGAACGTCAAATTGAAAATATAGCAAAACTAAAACTCTTCCCATTATAAGAAGAAATTGTAAATAAAAATGAACAGAATTTGAGTTAGAAAATGATTTAAAAGTATTGTGAACCAGACTTACTTCACCAGAGGTTTTAGGAATCTCCCCAAGGATGCAAGAGAGAAAGCTTGACTTCCCAGAGCCAACCATGCCACAAACTGCCACACGCATCCCGCTTTCTACTTTCATTTGTATTCCAGATAAGGTGGGCCTTGAAGAAGAGGAGGGATCCCAGCAAAACTCACCATCCTTGATCTCTATAGCCACCTTTGACACTCCTTGGGGAAGAACTATGGTGGCATCTTCCTGCAGTTCTTCTTCCTGCAGGAATCCAGATATTCTATCAAGAGAGACCTTTGTCTGAGCCATCATAGACACCAGGTCTGGAAAATTTCTAAGTGGCTCTTGAAGGATTCTGAAAGTGGCCAGTGCTGAAAGAACACTGCCTGCTGTGAGTTGAGTTCCCAACAATATAGATGTGGCAAATGTAACAGCCGCAACAAATATAGGGGAGCTCCAGAAAATGAATGTAATAAAGGCCTGTGAATAGAGAGCTTTCCGTAGCCACCTGAATTCTACATCCCGCATCTCCTCCAATGCAATACGGTACCTCTCCTCCCAAGCTTGTAATTTCAGAATCCTCATGTTCCTTAGACACTCGGAAGTCTTCCTCATTCTTTCATCCTTGGCAGTCATTAACTTGTCTTGATAATCTTCTTGTACCTTTGCCAAAGGAACAGTAACAATGATGGATACAATGGTTGCAACCAGTGTGGCAATGGAAGCAATACCAACATTTTTATATAATATCGCAAGAGCAAGAATTATTTGCAAAGGAAGCATCCAAATGTCATGGAGATACCAAGAATAATCCCCCACTCTTTGAACATCAACTGCCATGTAATTAACAATTTCTCCACTGGTATGACTTTGTTTAGCTAAGCTCGAGAGCTTCAACCCCTTGCGATACACCATTGCCGTTAGAGCTGACCTAACATGCATACCCAAAATGTCAACCCCAAGATACCACTGCCTGGTCGTTAGTGTTTCTACCAACTTTGATACAAAAAATATTCCAGCAAGCACATAACCTTCATGAGGGAAAGTCTCCTTCCCTCCTAGATAATCAACAAAGTAACTTATCATGTATGGGCCCACGTAGGAAACAAGAGTGTTCAACAAAGCAAATACAGCATTACCGGCTGCTTCCTTCCAGAATGACTTCAAAATTGCCCAAGCCAAAGAAGGTTGCTTTGTCTGGTTTTCATCCTTCAAATTTTCCCAATTCGAATTCAAAACCTTATAATTAGTCTTGGCTCGATCTTTTGGTGCAAGAAGGGGAATGTCCTTAAGCTCAAGCGGTCTCTTTGCACCAATTGAAAGAAGTGGATTAAGCCAAGAAAGTATAGCCAAACTAAAGAGCCCAGCATCACTATAAGGAGTTACCTTAAGACAACCTGCCTCTTCTTCAAGCAAAGGCACCTGAAGGTCAGAGTTTCTATACACTTCTATACCGGTTGCACCTCTAATTCCAACAAAGCAAAGAAATGCAAGAGCTGGGGTCACAGCAAAATTGGCCACAACATGAGAAGTCAGGTGGTTCGAATCATCGAGTAGGAATGATTTCCCATCAACATACAAGTTAAACACGCAAATCACAAAAGAAATAACCCACCATACTCTCAACAACAAGGGAAATTTCTCTAACCCCTTAAACTTGCAATGTAGAGCTGAAAAACTCAACACGGACCAAGCTAAACCTTGAGCAGCAGGCAATGCAATAACAGACCAATCCACAACTTTCCCATCAACAGCCTCTCTTATCAAACCAAATCCATCGAATCCTAGCACTGCAACTTGCACTAGCAGCACATAGAAACAACAAAATACAGTTGACTTAAACCCAGTACTGACTGAAGCATCCTGAACTTCACCGTCCACACTAATGTTTCTCCTAATTGGGCTTGGACGCCCAACAGAGTCATCTTTAAGAAATCGAGGTCGACCGACACAGACAAGTATTTGCTTTAAAGATATTAGGAGAAGGAACAACAGGAGAAGTGTCAGATTGATGCAAATGGTGGATAGTTCCGATAAGGGCAACCCTTGATTTGTCCCCAAAAGGAAGAAATGTAGTTGTCGGCCGGCGGAGAATGAAGAAGAATACGCTGCAATGCTATGGAGCAAAGGAGTGAAACCCATTGTTGTAAAAGGTGAGTTTTTCGTGAAGGAGAGACGTGAGAAACAAGCTGAGTCGGTGGCTTTGTCGATGACGTCGATGAATCATGTAAGAAGAGAGATCAAACCGTGTGAAGAAGAGCATCTCACCATCTGAAGAAATGAAAGGGGCAAAAGACCAACAAAGAGAGAGAAAAAAAAAAAGTTATTCAGAGATGGAATCTGCAGACCCCCACACATGAAAACAAATAGATTTTAACAACACGAAAAACGAAGACTGAAATCTAACGGAACAAAAACGATTCCTTATATTATTATTATTATCTGTGTCTCATATCCTCTGTATATGATATCTGGTTGAGAGACACGTACGGGAAAATAAAGGAAACCAAAAATCAAATCGTAAACTGAATGAAAATCAATATCTGAAACAAAACAAAAAAGGAAATCTAAACAAAACAGAACCTGGGTTTTTGTCCTTTGATCAACCAGAAGATGATGTCTGGCTCTCTTCTCTTTCCTCCCCAAAAAACAAATCCTTTGTGTCTGATATATGAAAGCAGTACCAGTCTTACACCAGCATTCCAAAATCCAAATGAATCATATCATGTCACTAAATTGAATTAAGATGCTGAGCAAGCTAAACTAAACCCAATAAACCATATAAAATGTGAAGAAAAAGAAGGAAAGACAAAAGGAGAGAGAGAAAGAGAAAGATGGTTGTAGTGTCTCTCCGTTTCTCTTTGTTTTTAGTCTCTTTTTTGTTGCTGAGATTGTAGAAATATTAAAAGTTCTCTGTTTCTTTTTCCTTTTCAACACTTCCGTGCGGAAAAGCTCTCAGTTTCTTCAAAACCAAGGACCTGTTTTAGTTAGTAAAGCTTCTAATTTTGTAGTTTTTCAAATTAAAAACACACCCAGATGTTGATGATCATGAAAATGATCTTTCCTATAAAGTCGTAATAAGAAAAGCATCCTATCGCGTTTTGTTTGTATTCTTTTTCTATTGAATAATTTGTTTGTGTTTGGCCGGTGGTAATGGCGGTGACTGTAGCCTGTAGGATGGGACTAGGGAGTGGGCATGACCACATGAAGGCAATGTCATCGTTTCGAAGCTTATTATTAGATGCAGCAGTAACAAATTCAGATTTAAATTCACTAAATTTGTGTCTTAATTTTAAACAATATTTTTTAAAATATTTTATTTATAAAATATTTAAATATATTTATTTCAATATTAAGTTAATATTTTATTTATAAAATATTTCATTATTTATAGAAATTTTAATATTGGGATAATAAATCTTTGAACTACAAAAATAATAAGCTTGTGCATGAAAATATTCTCTTATGATTTATATTATAATTTTTTATACCATAAGATTACATAAATTATATAAGTTATTTTAAAAATATCATATAACATAATTTCCATTACTTTGTATCATTATTAGATTCATAATATAATATAACATAATTGCTTATATGTTAAATTACAATATATGCAATTAGAATATTGTGTGTATGGAGTGTTAGATAAATGATAAGTGATTAATTAGTTTAATTACTTGAATTTTAGTTATTAAATTTGTTAGGTAGATAAGGTTTGTTGAATTGTATTTGGCTAGGTACTTAGGGTTTATATTGGACTATAAAAGTTAATTAATTGTAATAGGTTAGGATAAAAAAAAATTGACTTTTTTCGTTATTTATTATTAGGCATAAAGATAGTTTTTCACCCTTAATGTTTATAATTTTTATCATTTTAGCCCCTATTCTTTTTTTTTGGATAAATTTAGCCATTGACCTTTATTTTTTTAACAAATAACTCATTTTTTAACTATCATGATAACTGAACCGTTAAATATTTAATAATGATGACATGTTATATATATGTAATAATATATTTTAAATGACTTAACATCTAGTATATCAAATACATAAACGCGGGATATAGTTTTATTCTAATCTAAAAATATAAAACAATTAAAATTTAAATAAAATATTAAAAATTATTTTTTATTTATTAAAAATTAATTAAATCTAAAACAAAAGGCTATTAAATATTTTCAACCTTAACTATAGTAAAATCAAAATTTTATCTAAAAAGGTATGAACATAATCTGAGAAGAAAGTGTTTTGTATTGTTACCGGTGAATCAAAGATAAATTTTTTTATAATAATCAATTGGATTTTTATTATTTTAATTTAGAATTTAGGTATTTTAGTTTTAATCTAAATCGAAGTTTTAGGGTTTTATAAAGATATTTTAGTTTAGTTAGGGTTAAGAATATTTAGTAAATTTTTATTTTCTATTTAATTAATTTTTAATATTTTATTTAAATTTTAATTTTTTATATTTTATAGTGGAATAAAATTATATTATATATATATGTATATATTTAATAGTTTAGATTATATGTCATTTAAAATATATTATCACATATATATGATATATTACCATTATTAAATTTTTAACGGTTCAGTATCATAGTAGTTAAAAAATGAGTTATTTGTTAAAAAAAACATAGATCAAGGGCTAAATTTATTCCAAAAAAAATAGAGGCCAAAATAACAAAAATTATAAACGTTAAAGGTGAAAATTATCTTTATGCCTTATTACTATGTTTTAGTTTAATGTCACGGGCCGCCAGTTCGAGCCCGTGCCACATGCGCATATTGCTGCCCAAGAGGTTCTTAGGGAGATTTTGGGCCTAAAGGTACCACCAGACTTAGCCCGTTCCATGGAGGATTCTAGAAGATAGCCATTTTGGCCTTGTAAACTTTCCTTGTATTCTTAGGATTTGTTTCCTTAGTTAACATGGAATATTCTTAGGATTGTGCCAATGTGGTTGGTAGGAAATGATCCTAGCCATTGATGTAAATCAGTGGGAACCGTCGGATGTAAGGGGAATCAACTATAAATAGAGACCTCCCCAGTCTCATTTGTATCATCTCATCTTTGAGTAATCAAGTGGCATTCACTCTAAAAAACTTTCTCAATTGTTCTTTGTGTTCTTCGTGTTCTTCTTTTTGTTCTTGAGTAGCCATACTCATAGTTTGCTTTCCGCCAGAACGATTCAGCGTTCTTAGTGCCTTGGGAAGTTTGATCTTCCGGAGCGAGTTTTCAGGCTGACTTAGTCGTTTGTCTAAGAACATCGACTAAGGCCGCGCGGTTCAGCTAAGTCAAGACTCTAGCCCCGTGACAAGTGGTATCAGAGCGTGGTTCGAGCAAGGCGCTAGTGATTATGGCACGTGGAGAAGAAGACGTTGCAGCAAAGGGTGTGAAGATCGTTGCTGGGCAAAGCCAAAGAGCAAGTTCGAGGGATGCTGTAGCTACGCTGGAGGAGCGAGTTGACAAACTCAGCCAGGTGACCAACGGTGCGGAAGAGAGGTGCGAGGTGCTTGAGGCCGAATTGCAGGCTGTGAAGATTGAGATGGAGGAGATGAAGGCAGACTTGTATATTTACAAAGTTGCCTTGATGAATGGAAAGATGGCCACTGCATCCAAGTCGAAGAAGGACATTCCAAAGTCAAAGGTGTTCAAGGGGAACCGATCGGCCCAAGATGTTGAGAACTTCTTGTGGGGCATGGAGCAGTATTTTCGAGCCATGGGCATCAAGGATGATGCGGAGAAAGTAAACGTTGCTTCGATGTATTTAACTGATGTCGCTCTTTTGTGGTGGCGACGCAGATGCTCGGAGGAGCCGAGTGGAGACATTCCTTTTGAGACATGGAAGGAGTTCCAAGTTGAGTTCAAAGAGCAATTCTATCCGATGAATGCTCAACGGGAGGCTCGTAAGAAGTTGCGGCAATTGAAACATGAGGGTTCCATCACTGACTATGTCAGGAAGTTCATTGAAATCAAGCTCCAAATCCAGGACTTGAGTGAAGCGGAGGGATTTTCCTACTTCATGGATGGACTCCAAAGATGGGCTCAAATGGAGCTAGAGCGGAGAGGAGTCGAGGAGCTTTCCAAAGCCTTTACCGCAGCCGAGTCCATAGCTCAGTTCGAAGTTGACATATCCAAGTTTTCCAAGCCCCGAGGCAAGAGCTTTGGTGGGGAGGACGAGAAGGATAATCATTCCTATAATGATGATGAGAGGGTCAACAAGGTTGTCAAACCATCGGAGAGAAAGGATCGAGGGCCTTTGAAGTGCTACCATTGCCATGGTTCACACTTGGTGAAAGAGTGTCCCAAGAAGAAGCGCCCCGATACGATCAATGATGCGGATGACGAGCAAGAGGACGAGGAATGTATGCTTGGTACGATTGCTAGTGTTAGAGCAATCAAGCCAAGGGTGGGGAAGTAATGTTACGAGAGCAAGGGACCTCACGTAGTTCGTGAGCACCCGGATCGAGCCAAGCAGTCCAAAAGGGACAAGCCCGAGTCAAGTGAGGCTTGTAAGCTTGGGGAAATGATACTGAATTCTGCAAAGGCGAAGAAGGGCCCGAAGCAGAATGGGTTGATGTTTGTCAACATCAACGTGGCGGGACGGTCGAGGAGTGCTCTAGTGGATACCGGAGCATCCGATCTCTTCATGTCAAAGATGGCTGCTGAGAAGCTTGGTCTCGAAGTTGAAGGTTCAACCAAAAAGATCAAGACCGTTAATGCCAAGGAGGTTCCAGTTGTTGGAACAGTGCGGAAGGTAGAGCTGCAGATTGGTGAATGGAAGGCCAAGGAAGATTTCAAGGTAATTCACTTAGATGACTTTGATTTCGTTTTGGGGCTTAACTTCCTTGACCGTGTTCAAGCTCTTATCATCCCTTGTGCCGATGTTATATGCATTTTGGATCCGAAACAACATTGTGTTGTGCCCGTGTATCGAGACAAGGGACGGAGGATCGAGAAGCTGACATCCATTCAGCTTACCAAGGATGCTCCAAGGGAAGGAGGCATCGCTTTGGAGGCTATTGGAGTGGACACCTTGGTGGGGCAAGAGTTGCCTGAGCCACATGATAGTGAACCCGTGGGAGATCCATCCATTGAGGAGATGGACGAGGCATCGAGCTTCAATGAAGACGGAGCATCGATGGGAGCATCAAACTTCACGAGTGAAGAAAGATTGATGCGAGTTAGAGTGAATGCGGAAAAGTTGATTGAGGTACATCCCGAACACAATGATTGTGTTTTACAGTTTGATTTGCCTTGTTTGTCGGGTGTAGGCCAGCAAAAACCTAACCCTTCAAATGGAGTTGTCGATACTTGGCGAGAGCACAAGCCACCTTTCAGAGTTCTTAGGCGCAAACGAGGGTTGCCGACGATCTTGAGAGACCGCTCAGTGTTCAATGTTGTGGCGTCCAAGTCATTGTCAAGGACCATGTGTGTCCGAATGGGGGCAAATCACAACTGGTAGGAGCTAACTCCTACGATCGAGATGCGCTTGGAGGGACGGTGACTGATGTTAGATGGCGACGAGTACCAAAGCAAGCAGTCCATTTGGGTGGACAACTGAGCCAGAGTCGAGTGCTCTTTATGGGAAGAGCATCCAGCCCGATTCAGAGTTTGGGGCAAGCCGAGGTGATAAGGAATTCCCAGGATCGGTTCTATCTTCGTTCCGAGGCGGCGACGAGGGCGTCGCCATATTTGGTGGGGGAGAATGTCACGGGCCGCCAGTTCGAGCCCGTGCCACATGCGCATATTGCTGCCCAAGAGGTTCTTAGGGAGATTTTGGGCCTAAAGGTACCACCAGACTTAGCCCGTTCCATGGAGGATTCTAGAAGATAGCCATTTTGGCCTTGTAAACTTTCCTTGTATTCTTAGGATTTGTTTCCTTAGTTAACATGGAATATTCTTAGGATTGTGCCAATGTGGTTGGTAGGAAATGATCCTAGCCATCGATGTAAATCAGTGGGAACCGTCGGATGTAAGGGGAATCAACTATAAATAGAGACCTCCCCAGTCTCATTTGTATCATCTCATCTTTGAGTAATCAAGTGGCATTCACTCTAAAAAACTCTCTCAATTGTTCTTTGTGTTCTTCGCGTTCTTCTTTTCGTTCTTGAGTAGCCATACTCATAGTTTGCTTTCCGCCAGAACGATTCAGCGTTCTTAGTGCCTTGGAAAGTTTGATCTTCCGGAGCGAGTTTTCAGGCTGACTTAGTCGTTTGTCTAAGAACATCGACTAAGGCCGCGCGGTTCAGCTAGGTCAAGACTCTAGCCCCGTAACACTATGTTTTAGTTAAATAGTAAACTACCCATTTTTCTTCTTTTACATATATTGTCAATTACCATTTTTGATATAATTGTCTCTTTCATTATATGGTATCAAATACATATTTTACCTGTTAATTAAGTTATTTATCTTTATTTTTTATTTTTTAAATCATGAGTCCTAAACTCAATAAAAGTACTCGCATTCTTCTACGAAATCATTTTCTTCTCTCAATAACTGCACATTAATTTTAATTTTATTAATAATTGTATGATTAAGTGAAATTGATACTTAGATGTCATTTTTTTCTTACAAACTTCAAAATAATTTTAAGATCCTCTTTTATATAACATAGTGTATTACATGAAATCTTAACTAATTTTGTAGGATACAACTTTGTCAATTCTCTTAATTACTCTATGAAAGTCTTTTGAAAAATGTGACTTTGGTCTGAACTCATTATCATTCCAATAGCCTTAGTGTTAGGTTCCTATTTATTGCTTTAAAATGTTATTTTGTTCTTTCTGGATCTAAAAGTTAGGTTTAGCGACATGTAATTTATTTCGTACGTGTAGCTTGATTAGTATCTTCAACTCCAAAAATGTTGTCATTTAAAATAATAAAAACTGTTACCTTATCCTGTCAAAAGATTTATATTAGAGTTTAAAATTATAAAATTTAATGTTGTAATTACTGGAACGCGGTCTTCTAAACCCAACGGATACGAGACATGTTAAACGTCTACCTAACAATTTTTGATGGACAGGAAAAATTATATCATGTGTCAGTCACATCACTTGTCTATGAGATCAACCAATAAAAACTATTCACTTTATTAATTTTTTTATGTTATAATTTTTTTTTCAAGTGAATCTTGACTTGGAAAATTAAAAAATAATGAGGTGGACAGTTTTTATTAGTTGGTCCCATGAATGACGTGGTAGGATTGACTCATGATATAATTTTTCGGTAGGCAAAGACTGGAACGGAACCACTCATATTAGTTTGCACTACAAAATTAACTGATAAATCCACGTCATATTTTCTTGATTGTTTTTTTTAGATTTTGTCTTAATTAATTAAATTTATTTATATCATACATTTAATTATAATAAATATTTTTTAAAATTTTTGTATGCGATATCTTAAATTTAAGATATATTAATTAATATTAAATTGTTTATTATTCAAATAAATCCTGTCGGTAATTGAACGAAGTTAAATTTGACTTAAGTAGAGTGATACTGAATTTGGACATTTTAAATTTATTGTATTTGTGGATTGTTTTTGATTTTTTAATGGATTTGATTTTATAAAAATATTTTAGGTAAAAGGCATGTTTCATTTTTTCTGTAATAAATTTTATAGGTATAATATTAAATAATTTATACACAACAAGTGATTTTAGTAAAAACTATATAATATTGATCTTAAGAGAACTAAATTTAAATTAATTTATCTACAAAATAAATATACGTTGTCCAAAGATTAAGAATATGTATAAATATTTTTAAAAGATGATTTCAATAAAAAGAATGATAATATTCGTCCTAAAAATTTAAATACAAATATTTATATGAATATTATCAAAATATCAAAAATAAAAATAAATAAAATTGACTCAAATTGTATTCGAAGAGCAGAATATTAATAGCTTTACTTCTATTTTTAAAATAAAATATTCAAATAAAAATAATAATCCACGTGTAGCGATGGCCAAGAGATATTAAATCGCAATTTCTTTTTATCTAACATAATGTATATTAATTTAATATTAAAGTAAAGATTGGTGTGATAAGTGTGAAACCGACCTGTGTGAACGACGGGATTACTTTCGGCGGTTGAGGACTTTCAGGGTACGTACGGTTGGTCACCGCAAACGCTATTCAAAGTCAATTTGTTCTGTGCTTTCAAAGCAAAGACTTGGAATTTAAGTTATTGGAAAAATATTTTAAATGATTTGGCTCAAAATTATATATTATTTTTAAAGTTTAAATTCGTATCATCCCATTCAAAATATAATTTATTTTATTAATGTATTTGATGTTTATCGATTAAAATAGATAAAATATTCATTTTAAATATTATTTTTAAAATAAAAAATAGTGATTTAAATGATAGATATGAGTAAATTTATTATGTTTTTAAATTTTAATTTTATTTTTTAATCAAAATTACAAGAATGCAAAATAAAAAAAATTATATAATTAATTAAGTAAATTATTTATTATCAATTATTATTAATATAATCTATTATCAACTATTTGTCGATGATCGATCAAAATCTATATATTTTTATTGGTATTAATCTAAAATTTTAAAATCTAATTTAAAACTGGTAAAATAAGTTGAAATTAATTGACTTAATCTTACAATCTCTTCTCATATCCATTCTTAGCTGTTGTAATTTGTTTTATCTGAGTCTCTCGACGGCTGATTTAAGAAATGAGAGCTTTGGAAATTAACATCACCCAAACTCAACGGACGAGGGGAGGGATGATGACGTGGAAACCTTACTCCATCCCCACTTTCTCAAGGAAAGCTAAGGTAATAAAAAACAAATATTATCTATTCTAAATAATAATTTATTTTTTTAATCTTTCAAGTACATCAAAATATATTAGATCAATTTACGTGATATAATTAATTATACTAAATAAGTTTTGATCATAATATATGTTCATGTTATTAATGATCATAACATATGTTTTTGTTTATATCAATAATTAATTTTTACACGAAATATTATTATCGAAATTCGAATATCGTGAAAAACATGTATGTATGTATGTATGTGCATTGTGATGCATGCATGCGTACATTTTTCGATCACTTAAAAGTGTTAAATCAGAGTGTATTCTTCTTTGTATTCCTCGCACGCTCCACCAAATTAATTTGCACACACATCGAAGCTAAAATTTAAACATTTTTTATTACTTGAATAGTAAGTAATTTTTTATATAATAAAATTAATAATTTTTAAAATGTATATTTTATTTTTTAAAATTTAATTTTTAGAGATAAAATTATTCTTTCAATTATTTTATATTATTTTTTCTCTATATATATATTCTTACTGAAATTAGGTGAAATATTAACGATAGATACTATAATTAAAACGGAAGGAATAGTATTTTTCATTGTACTTAAATAATCTTTGACTTTTATTATACTTAAGTAAGCTAGAATTAAAACAAATATCGATATGATTTTTATCTTACATGGTCAAATTTAAGATTTAAAACAACTATATATTTTTTAATGTTTTAATATTAAAAAAATTAATTGAGAATTATAGATATACTTTTATTTTAAATTATATTAAAAGAAAAATATCATATGCAATGACAGTAGAATTTTTTTATTTTTATAAAAATTGTATATATAAAATTATTTCCCAAGTTCAATAAAAGTATTTTTTATAATAAATAAATAACACCCGTCTTTCCGTGCCATAAATTTCATTAATATTGTCCTTCTAACCAGAAACAAGAAACTGAATTCTATGGTTGGTTCACGTGCATGTTATTGGGTTTGGGTGTTTCAACCACGTGGAAACAATGGGTGTATCACGTGTTTATATATTTTCATCCATCTTGTAACTCTGTATAAATCAGAGGAAAGCTAATATTTTCTCAACTTTATGAATCTTTAAAGATAAAGCCGTACCCTGATAAGTTGGTTTCAAAAGTGTTCGGTATTGCTTTTACACTAAAAGCGCTTTTCAAACGTGCAGAAGAATGGTCCCTAACCGATCAGACCCTTGATGGTTGAGGTTGACCCAGCACCCAACCAAACAACAAAAAACTCAGACTTCACGGCTACAGCGTCTGTGTTCTGACTCAGCCCCCACTCCTATAACCCCTGACGAGTCTCCTTCATGCCATTTTCAAACCCACGTCGTTTATAATCACAGGAGGACGGTGACACATCTTGAAGAATCAACATTTCATCCATCAAATTTTGTTAAACCACCAGAAATTTTAAAACCCCAAGTTGTTTAATCGAGTTTACATGTGTTTGAATAGTTCAACTAGACACCTCCATGGTTTATAATTTACCGACTCCAACAGTTTAATCGAGGTCGAATAGTTCAAGTTATGAAGTTTGGTATTTAATACTTGATTCGAATAATTCATATTTTTAATATCTGAATGGGAAAATATGATGTTGCTCTTGACAGCATTGCAATTAGCAACATTTTGAAGATGATTCCATCAATTAGCAGAAGGATTCCTCTAGTAAGGAAGTGGCTTTATCTTGCAAAACTTTCCATGCTGCATTCACATGCTTCTCTTCCGTCAATGGCGCACCGACCGCAAACCTTAGTACATATATATCTGATAAAACCTGCATTCATCGTATAACTCGTTGATCTTAGATATCGTGTCTTCCACATCCACAGACGAGACATAAAGCATGCCAAATTGCCAACAATGCATATACCAGTAGTTCAAATTGAACATATGTACCGTGGATAGCAAGCTTACCGTGTGTGATATGAAGACATTCCCTGTTGAGTTTACCGCATCTAAAAGTTCACGGTTCAATTTGTTGCCATCATCTTTGTCAGTAGGAGGCAGAAGGCGGAAACAAACTAAGGAAAATATCCGGGGGGTGACAACCTGCTCAGACGAGTTATTATAACAAGTGGTCCATCACTAACATTGCATTTTACCATAACATGCATCAACCATAGACATCAACTTGTGCATGGGGAAAAGAATACTAAATGAAATGATCCTTCTTACTAGTAGGTCTTGAGAACTATTACTTTCTTAAGGACATGGCAATATTCTGTCTCTTTTGGTGCATTAGGACATCGAATTAAACTATATGAGAGAGTTCCATTAACGGCTAAACATGAAAAATGAGAAGCCAGCAGACTGGCTTATAGGTACAGACAGCATCATGGACTTGGTTTGTATCATTCAACAACTAATCTCACATCAGCAGCCTAATTACAATAATCATGAACTTCGAATCCGATAAAGAGGAAAACTTTTGCCTCCCTCGACAACGGTATATATCCAGATGTCCAATGCTTTAGACAGACTTCGTTTCCGGTCATGGTGACTATTTTCATGTATGTGTGTCTAATATTCTAAAATGGTATTGGATAAATCATCTGTAACATAAAACATGAACTAATCATTTCATTTAGACTTTGCTCATCAGCATGCCATGTCCGGTCACAATGACTTACAACAGGTTCTTAAGATCTACATCAATTATACACACGCACACACGTATATATAAGAGGACACCTACCTCAAATCTTGGATCTTGAACAACCAGGTTCTCAAAATGTTTGGCCAACTTGATATGATTTCTTATATAGCACTGCAGATTTTCCAAGCCATACAATCGTAATACCATCCAAAGTTTCAGTGATCTGGAGGCACGCAATGGATTAGTTGGAGGGAGTTTCTAATTGATTATACAAATATTTTCCTTTTCACATTCATCATGAAAAAACAAAATTACAAATCCATATGAAGTAGCTTTTTCATTCAAGAGGAACTTGCCAATATAAAAGGCATTCATATCTTCGAAGCATAATGTTGAAAAGCATACCTAAACCGACGTCCAAGAGGAACTTGCCAATCTTTGTAATCCACGACCATGTTTGCTTGCGAGGCCTGAAATTGGTAGCATAGGGAAACACAAAAGGAAATTCACTAACTACTTTAAATTTTGATTGTAATAGCCTATTAATTTTCTTCAGGTTTGATCCATTGCTCTAATAACAAGAGGAAAAGCCATCGACCACATTAAAGTTCTGGATAATTATAACAAAGGCTGTAGCATATAGATTGAATGAAGATCATACTGTAAAGATATGCACAAGCACACCATAGAGAGCCTGAGGCACTACTTATTTTGGAAGTTTATATATGATAATAGATAATCAGAGTCAAAGATCGCCTTCAAGGCTCCAACCAAAGCAACTAGACATTCCCATCCGATTAATTTAACACTATGGAAAAATGTAACTACCATATTTTCTCACCACCACTCTCTTTCCCAGAAATACATTTTAACCAACAGCTATGATTTTACTTTCCTCACTGTTTTACAGTTACAAACTAAAAGACTATGGTGTGGTCAAGATTAGCACCGGTGATTCTTGAATAAGCAAGTGAAATACGATTATGTATTTACAATCAATATGGTAGTGTGTCTAAATCATGAGAACCGATAAGTTCTATGTTTTTCAAAGGATTCGTACTGCTCATTTTTTTATAGTTTTCAGATTCCATCAATCCTCGTATATCCAGGCAGACAAGCTGCCACTAACTTGGGAGATTTACAAGTGTATATAAGAAACCGAGTCCTGGCTAGTTTGGAGTCGGACACATTCTGAAAGCTTATCCAGATTTGGATGAAATCAAAATTTCCCTCAACAGTCAACATAGAAGAATACTTAACCTTATTCTTCAGAAACTCTGGATTTGTAGAGAGGGCCTGGACCAAAGCACTTCTATCCTGTCACAGGGAGTAGCAATGAAATATGAGCGTTTAACATGAAGAGCATTTGCTAAAACATGTTTACGAAACTGAGAACTATTATGACATATTGATAAGACTATACACCTATCTCTTATTTTGTTGGTCAATGAGGCATCACAAACCAGTATAATAGAATATACTAGGTGAACCACAGATAAGTCGAACAACTCACCAACCACACACATCAGACAAGTCTGAAACTAGCAAACTGAAGCGAGCAGGCCTTGGGCCAGATATATAAACCACACATACAGCTTCATGTCAGTAGTCACACTGAATTGAAAGGAAAACTTTGCAGTAATTTATGTGAAACTTAAAAAAAAACTGTCAAAACGATAATAGACATCAATCAGATGTCGACCAATATACAAGCAAAGTTCAAAGAGTAACGAAGAGAAATTTTATTGTTGTTGCTATACGCAAAAAGGTAGAGATGACATACCTTTACCCAAAGTGCTGAACAATCAAAATTGGTTAGAAACCACTTATGTGCATTCATGTTGAAAGAATCAGCCTCTTCAACACCGTCCATGTAATGACGGAATTCAGGGCATACACAAGCACTTCCAGCATATGCAGCATCGACATGGAACCACATTCCATTATTCTGTCCAGAGGCAAAGCACACAAGAAGAGTTAAATTGTATTGTTTTCAAATTTACCGGATAATAACATGTATCATACAATAAAAACTTCATGGTGATGGTCTTGCCGTGTACTCAGATTCTTCATTTTTTTAAAGCACCCATGTTCGACACCTGTGTTCGATAAATATTTAATCATTTTCTTTAAATTTAAATGTTTGTGCTCCATGTTTCAGTCCAAATAGGAGGCTTGATATTTCCAGTTTTATTGCTATTGACAGAATTTCACACCTAAAAGTTAAATGATCTACTAAGTTACTTGAAATTTATGCATCAACGAATCAAATATAAACTTTCTATTGGTTTAGATTCCAGATAAAATTCCCTCCTCAAACTTTACATTACCTTAGCAATCTTTCCTAGTGAAAGCAAAGGATCAACGGCAGTTGAAGAAGTTGTGCCAACCTGAAAATATAAATACCATTCACTGATCAAAATTTTGAGCTATATATCTGAAAAACAAGGAATCAGTAAAATGCTGACTTATTAGTATGGATCATAAACTTTACAGATAGAAAACTGTCTTAATAAGCTTCTATGCTTGATGAAGTAAAGGAAATACCCTGCAAAGATAATTGTCTCACAACGTCTCTATCAAGTTGTTATTTTGGGCAAGTGAAAAGGAAAGGCATATATGATAGAGCAAAAGATCGAAAGAAACTAACATCAAAAACATTTTGCTTCTTACAGTGGCACATAAAAAGAATGGAATCAAGCCAGTGGTAAGGTCATGAGAAATTGCTTCACTCAGCAACTCTGGTGAAAGTGCATAGTTAGTAGAAGAGTTTGCTTTTAGCAGCCTACAATTCTCTGGATAGATTCCTGCTATCTGCAAATTGAATGGTAAATATGTGATCCCATTAGCACAAATAGATATATGAGAATTTACTAGAGATGAACCTGAATTCACATGGATACCTGGCAGGCCTTTTGCAAGGCAGAATGTGTTTGATCAGATGCATAAACTACAAGCTTTTCAAGTGCATCTTTTCCAACCCTCCTCAGAACCTTGTCACGAGCAGCCAATAGTACAACTAGAACAGCTTCACTTGCCGTTCCCTGAATCACTCCACCACCTTGTCCTGCAACACAGTTACCAGCCTCATCCCATAAACTTTAAAGAATTCAATGAAAATGCTCTATATCAGAATTTTATATAAAAAAATTCCAAGTCCTTGCCTGCTGAAAGGAAATCTTCAGGTAGCTTTAGCATCTTAGCAAGCCAATCCAAAACAATCATTTCAAGCTCTGTTGCAGCAGGAGATGTAATCCAACTGAAACCAACGATATTGAGACCAGCACTAAGCATTTCGCCCAAAAATCCAGCAACGCTGCTATTGGAAGGATAGTATGCAAAATAATTTGGGCTCTGCCAGTGAGTAACCCCTGGCAATATCTTTTCTTGAACGTCTGCAATCAGAACAATATTTATTCATGAAGAAAAATACATGGTGATACACCCAATGACAACTTCACCGACACCATCTATTGAGCAATTTAATAAGTTCAAAAATCAATTGAGCAACTTCACCATCAAGTTGATTAGGCGCAGAATCCGGTAACAGGCCACGAAGGTATCCAGGCTGCATATAAATGACAACAAATAAACATGGACAACTAAGAAAAATCACATCAAATCACAGCATTCCATGTAAATAAAAACATACATTTACATTTAAATGTACATTTTCCATAGACCATTAGAAATTTAGAACTCTATTCCAAACTAAAAGGAAAAATGTGTATAAAGACCTGAACTTGGCTAAGAACAGGGAAACTCTCAATAGTTTTGTAATAATCAGCAATGAAATCAACCATCTTGTGACCATACTCCCTCAATTGCTCTGCATCCATTGGCTCCAATCTGTTCTCCCTGCCATTTCATTCAAATGGAAATATAACAAAAACCCAACAAAGAAGAAACAAAAAGAATCAATGCCAGTGCCATTAAAATGATGATGTGAGTGAGTTGGGAGACTTACATTTTTGGTTTGTTGATGAGCAAAGAACTGGAAAATGGGTGTTGAAGGGTTAAAGGAATAAAAGAGCGGATAGCCAGATACTATAGAACTATACCCAGGCGTAAATGACAAGACAAAATTTCTTACCTGACAGCCGGCGAAGTTAATTGTATGTACGTAAGCAATTAAAGTAGCCAAACAATCAGGTGAGAATGTACACAAAGGCAAATATCCCTGGGATAAACTACAACAGAAGTCATTTAATTATGGACATAGTTATATTTAAGTTGCATATTTATTGATAAAATTATATTTGAGTCACTTAATTATGAGTAACTTTATGATTGAAACACCTTTATATTTATAAAAATACATCAATTTGATATTTTTTTAATCATTTATATGTCATCGTCAACATTATATTACTTCATTTGAAATCTTTAATTAATCTAATACATAAATTAATAAAACATTTTTTAACTATGAAGAGTAACCTAAATATAATAGTATCTATAATTAAGTGACTTAAATATAATATTTATTAACTGAATGACCAAAATATAACTTTGTTCATAATTAAGTAACCTTTGTTATAATTTACTCTTTTTAATGAATGAATAAAAAATCTTTTACATCCCGTGA
The DNA here is from genome assembly GCA_035048815.1 of Abelmoschus esculentus. NCBI lineage: Eukaryota > Viridiplantae > Streptophyta > Magnoliopsida > Malvales > Malvaceae > Abelmoschus > Abelmoschus esculentus. Next base: position 7,828,342 of record JAUCBN010000007.1, on the reverse strand, counting down.
ACGTTGCTTGACGAACGTGGCCGCCGCAAAATCCAATGCCAAGGTGGTTCCCCTGAAAGGCCGGACTAATTGGATTATTGGACTCATAGGAGGGCTTACGGGCCGAGAAAATTTTAATATAAATAAATATATATATATACTAGCTTTTAGGGTTGGGGGAAAAATCAGATAAATCGAAATCGAATCTAAAATCAAAAAATTGAAAATTTGGGCACTGTTTTTTTAACAGGTTTAATATAAATAAATACTTAAAATTTATATTTTTTAACTTTAAGTATTTAAATTTTATTTTAAAAAAATAAATATCTAATATTTTATCTCGTTAATTTTAAGTGTTTGATAATTAACCGTGGTTTACTAATTTACCATACAAATGTACAAAGTTATTCTAAAATGATTTAATGCATATAGATAATATTACCATATCATTCCAAAATTTAGAATTAATTAATATACAAAAGTGAACAAAATTTTTTTTTTTGTGGTTCGTTATATTCAAAAAGAGAAAATAAGAAAAAAAAAATAACAAGGGGAGGGAGGCCAATGAAATGAGGCAGAAAAGAAGATTAAGTTATTGTAATTTTATAACATTTTATACAATATTAATATTTTTATAATTATATATCCAGATCAAGAAATTTTAATTTAAATCTAACTTTGATGGAATCCAAATTTTATAAAAATTAAATAAATTTAGATCGAATAAAAATTCGTTTGGTCTAAATAAATGATCATCTCTAATTAATATCAAATTCAGTCAAAATTATACCATGAATATTACATTTTATTCCCTGTGTTAATGTCGCGCACGTGTCTAGGGTTGTCAACAAAAACCGGCACGAGTCAGTCAGCAGTCTAGGGTTGTCAACAAAAACTGGCACGAGTCAATCAGTATGCAACAAAAATGAAAAATTACAACGCTAGAAGGAGGTCTTGAACCTCCGGCCTTGTGGTTAACAGCCACACGCTCTAACCAAGTGAGCTATTCCAGCCGTTGAAATATAGCAGATATAGACTTATATAATCATAGATTTACTTATTTAGATATGAAAATCTCAGAGAGCCTTCCATTCAACAAGGATGGATAAAGACGAAGATTAAATCAGTGCTATATGATAAATACAAAGAACTAGAGTGGTCAAGTGCTAAAGCGTTCAATTATTAATTTAGAGTTTATTGATAAATATTAATAAAAAATTTAAATATTCAATTAAATTGAATTAAAAATTATAATTAATTAAATCGATGAGTTTTATTAATTTGAATTTTTTAGTTAAATTTAAACTTTAGTTTTATGATATTTTTTGTTAATCAATTTTGTTCGATTTTTATATAAATATAATTATAGTTTTATAATATTATGATATTAATTAATTTTAATTTAAATTAGTTTTTATAACATACGATATATATATATTTTATATATGAACATATATTAAAGAGAGCTAAAAAAACACAACTCTAACTAAAAATCTAAACTATTAAAATTTAAAAATTGACTGATTATTAAAAATTATATATCATTTAAATTATATTTAAATGGCCCTACTACTAATATAAAGCAGAAGATTAGATATATTATACTTATAATATTCTTTATAACTTTTTAATGCATTCACTTGCCATTGTAAATATATATTATATCAAATCCAAAGAAAGTTTTACTAGGAGGCGCTGCAGACTTGAAGCCCATAGTTTGTGAATCGCCATCATTCTCAGCACTCCAGACGATATTCCCCTTCAACTGGGTTCCGTCGCGCGAGATCAGTCGACTCTGTCTGCGAGTGCGTATATAAATATTTCAAATGCATTTGATAATTTCATGGCGCCAAGAAAGATGAAGCTGCAAATGGAGGCCTTGACAGTGAAAGCAAAGATCAGAAAGGCAGAGGAACATGGGAAATGCCTAAGAGAGGAGCAAAGGAAAATACGAGCCAAGCTCGGAGAGATGGAAAGGCAGAGCCATCGTCTGAGAGCCGAGACAGAAATGGTGGTGAAACAAACAGCCAGGACTCAAATAAAGCTGTCCCTCATGTTCAATATATTAAAAGCCAGGGAAGATGGAGATTTCACTCAAGCTGCTACACTCACTTGCTTTCTCCGGTTCGTTTCACCCACCCAAATTCTCTTTACATAAAACAATGTGTCCTGTAATAATTAAAACTGTTGATCTTGTTTTCTGGCAGTGAACTCGTTGCCAAGGACAGAGCAAAAGCAAATGCAAGTTCAAAATGAAAACACCCCGGTGGCAAGATGCAGGCTGTAAATAAGTTTGGTGTATAAATTTGACTGAAACAGGTTTTCTTATTTTAATGGGGTTTTTTAATTAAATAATTAACTTTTTAAAGAGATGACAAATTCCCAATTTTTTTAATAAAAAAATTGTTTAATGCTCCTTATTAGGTTTGGATCATAAAAATTTACCCTAAACCTATGAGGCCTAGGCCCATACAGAACTTGAACGTCAAGTCAAAATTAGAAGAAATCTAATAAGAAATGAACGAACCTGGACGCCTAGAAATAGAAACCATCCTTTAATACCCTAACGGAACCCATAAATAGTCCGTCCCACGGAATCGACTCAGAAGGCAAGTTAACTCTAAAATTTTAAAAATTTTATTAAAAAATTATTTTTATATTCTAAAATTCAATAAATTTATCTTCTTAACATAAAATTTTATATTCGTTTTTATCTCATATTTTTAACTTCACATAAATTATTTGTTCTAAACTATACTACTTATCTTTTTAAAGTTTTTAAAATTGAATTTATTAAGTGCTCTTAATAGATAAATAAATATTTCTAAAATATTTAAATTTAAACACTTTTTGTACATAATGTATATACGTTTTAAAAAAATAATGACAAAATTAATTTTTTATATTATAAATAAAGTTGAGATCAAATAATAAGAAATAAAATCGACTTGTTTTTTTTTAATTTAAATTTTAAAAAGATAAAACTTAAAATTTTAAATTATCAAAATAATAAGAAGAAAGGCAGGCGTAAATATATTAGAGTTGAATCGGACATGAAAACAACAAATGTAAATCGTCTTGGTCCAAGATTTAAAATAAAAAAAACTAGGTTTATGTGCAACAATTTGGGGTAGCACTTAGCAGGCATATTTAAATTAATTTGACCCGATTTGGTTTTTAATTTTTCATTATATTCGTAGGTCTTAATTTCTTTTAACACAATGTATCTGTTTTATGTTTTTTATTTTATTTTTGATTAAGTTTCATTTTTTTCATTAACTAAAAGATAATTAAAACATTATTCTTTTAAGTTATTTTCACTTGTACACATGTTCTATATTACATTGTAACGTGAGAACCGACTTTCTACTTGGGGCAGCAGAAGTACCCTCACATGGCCTTGAAAATGTGACATTAATGTAATTAGAAAAACATTTAAATTAATTAACATTTGGACTCTTAAGCAAGGATCATCCCTTGCCTTAATTTTATATCAAAGTCAAAACCAAGACCGCCCTACGATACGACCTGCCCACATAATTATATACGTGTACATATGTTCTATGCATGCATGTGAATAAAAACGAAAACCAATAATATTAAGAATATATATTTATTGGAAATTTAACCCGCGTCGTCCTCCAAACATTTCTTCTTCTAATTAAATAATGTAGTTTTTCAAGGAAATGAAAATAATTGAAGTGGAAAACAGGATTTAAATATTAATATTTTAATACATTATTATTATTATTATTATTATTATTATTATTATTATTATTATTATTATTATTATTATGTCTCTATGTCTGACTTACCCGTTTTGAGAGGACCAAAAAGGCATGGAAATGCAGGTGGATAGGATTGGACTTGGAGTAGGCTATTCATCAACGTGGCAATGTGCATGAATCTTCATCATGCTGAAATAAACACGTAGACATTTATTTAAATATTACCCCAACGACCCGGTAATAATATTTGTCTAGTATTTTATACAGTAAATTACTTAAGCAGCCATTAAATTATTTGTATATATTTATTTATCATTAAATAAGATAGTTTATCAACTATATTATCAAAATTTTAAACTAATCTTATTTTAATAACTAATAAAATAATTAATAAATTTTATAAAATTATATATTTGATCATTATTATTTATTTATTATATCAATTTAGTTATAATTTTTTTTTTCTAATAAAATGATGACATGGTTAAAAGAAATTTAAAGAGGAATTGGATGTTAATAACAAATTGGACATATGGGATATCCAAAGTTTAAGTCTTAACCACCATATCAACCTACTCTTGATGATATGAATTACACCCTTTCATATATATACTATAACAAACTATCAAATTAAATTAAATAATTAATTAAAATTAAAATATTTAGAATATATCTAAAATAATTAAATCAAATTTTAAAATAAAAATAATTTTATTTTAAAATATATAATTGAATAATTAAATATTATTTTAAAATAACATTTATTATTAAGTATATACTCAAATGATATGTAATAATAATAATAATACATTTTGATTTGCTTAGTGAGTTGTGTTACAATAAAAAAATTAAATTACATAAAAGCCATGGTCACATGCCAAGCTTTGGTTTCGCCAGGTGCAATGCCCCTAACATGGTATCTGGAGACTGGACTTCCCATTTCATTCATTTCGGAAAACGGTTTTACCGACCTTATCAACTGAATATGGACGTTGGGACTTGGGAGTTGTGACATAGTCAGAGATGTTAGGGTTTGCAGCATCACTTAACCCCTACGATACTTATAAAATTGTTTCGGTTAAGTTGAAGCCGTGAATTAATATAATAGTAACTTAATATCAAATATTTAGTTCATTTTACAGATATAATATATTAAATAAATATTTGAATCTTAATATTATAAATAAAATAAGTTAAATTAAAAAAGTCATTTTAATAAGTATATGTAGTATTAAATTTAATCGATAACAAAAATATATACCCAATAATTATTAAAAAAAAATATCAACTCAGTTGAGAAAAAACATTATAATTTTTAAAAATAATAAATTATATTAAAGTATTTATTTATTTATATGTAAAGTGACGAAACCACAATTTTTATATAATAGAGTTAAGATAATTAAGGAATACGAAAAATTTACATATCATTATAATAAACATTCTTGATTTTAAATTCAACAAATTAAATGAAGTGTATTTTAATATTTCTTACAAAAAGTCTAATCTAATTTTAATATTTTCATATAATAACTATTTTTAATACGAATAATTGTATCTTAATATTTTTTATATAGGTCCTCCCATGTGTAAGTTTGACATGGAAAAAGCTACCTATATTAAATTGGTTGGTTATGGCAAGATTCTCCACAATAATTTAATGAAAGTTGCAAAATAAGAAGATGCATATTCAACTTAGCTCAATGATTATTATTATTAATGGCAAGATTCTCCACTAATTGCTACATAATCCACAGCTTAGGTGGAATTGACTTGTTTAATTTCAAGAGTTTTTCAATATTTTCAGTTAACCGTTAGTCATAAGTATTTACTTAGAATATACCCTTGCTTCGTTTAAAAAACATTTTTATATTTTGAGCATGATATTTATATTAGTATATAAAGATGTTATAATATCAAACATATATTTTAACTATAAACTCAATCTATAATTTTTTTTATAAAAGAGACCTGTACAATTAAATATCAGAGATTCAAAGTTTGACTAGTGGTTAAAGTTTTGTATTATATTTTTGCATATGAAAACTCTTACCTTTTTTTTATATACTAATATTCTAAGCCTACCAGTAATACAAAATGAGGAAAAATTATTATATAAATCCTTTTCATCACTTAGAATATGGTCTTAACCAATTAAATTAGGACACATAATATATTTTTTCTATATTATATTTACACATAAACATCATCCAAATCATCCACTTTAATGCATTTGATTTAAAAAATATTACTAAATATTTTTTATGTTGTCTTCCTCTTTATTGTTTATTTTTTAATTATTTTTTCTAACCCATAACCCTAAACCCTAACGCTAAACCTAAACAATAACCCCTAACCCTAACCTTAAACAATAACCCTAAACCCTAAACCCTAAACCCTAAACAATAACCTTAACCCTAAACCCTAAACCCTAAACCCTAAACTCTAAATCTATAAAAAAATTAATTAAAATTTTTTTAAAGAACAAAGAGAAAGATGACACAAGAAATCTTTAGTAATATTTTTTTTAAATCATAGACATTAAATTAGATGATTTGAACAATGCTTATATGTAAATCTGATATGAAGAAATATATTATATATTTTAATTTAATTGATTAAGACCATATCTTAAGGCGACGAAAAAGATTAATATAATAATTTCTCCAAAATGAGAACGTAGTGGGTGTGATGAGTGTGCACGTATACTTTATAGATAATGCTACTTTGTGTGAGTGAGCTGACAAGTATGGAAATTATACAACTCCCTTGTAATCTTTACGGGCCATTTATTAATCATGATAGGAACCTAACATTGACAAGGAATTAAGTTTGTATTAACAAGTAATTATATTTTTTTAACAATAAATATCTAGAGAAAAGAGAAGAAGAATTTACTCTTAATAAATTTTAAATCCATAACCTAATTAATTTTATATATAGTGAGAGAGCTGTAACTCATTTAAAATTTGTTCATATACTTTGAACCTCTAGATTATATAATACATGTACCACGCATAAAGTACATTCTATCCTCGCATCTGGTTTACTGTTTCGTTTTTGAAGTTGTTTCGTTCAATGTGCGTTATCGAATGAAAATAATTAAAAATTATAAAATTTAAGTTGATAAAATAGAAAAAAAAACTATCTTTATTTGAGATTAGGAAAATTATCTCAAAAGTTTAAATAGAGATAAAAACATAGATTATTATGTTTAATTACGTTGTATTATATCGTTATTTTTAAATATAATATTATAATTTTTCCTTTTAAACAAAATTATAAAACCATTTTAAACCAAAACCAGAGAAACGAATCATATGAACGTACAAATCTCTAGCCATCGTTGTAATACTAAGAAATTTATCGGATTTTTTTGGGGTAAGTTTCTCTCTCTGTAGAAGTGGATTTTGTGGGTCGAAACAGCGTTACAAGTCGCAATCCCTACGGCTATTGACCACAAGATCGCAACACTATAAACCGATTTCACTCTTCAAATCCACGTGGAACATCGACCGCTCAACGAAAGATTATATCATGAGTCAAGTTTATTATATTATATATAAATTTTAATCAATAAAAGTTATATATTTTTTCATTAATCATTTACATTATTAATTTATTTTTAAAAAAAAATATATTTTAAATAATATAAAAAAATAAATAATTATTCATTGATTGAAAAAAAAAATTAAAAGATGATAATAAAATAAATGGTTATAATTAGATGTGATAAGTTTTTTCTACTTAATAATCTCTCTGCCACGTTGGCACACCCTGAGAAAAGTCCATTTGGTGGGTCCATTAAGATCATAAGAGGATGTCATGTTATTTTCGTGCTTGATGATTCTCTACTTCATCTTTGGTTAATTTAAGATTTTACCTCAAATATGGTGTTATCAAAGTTCACTTACAAAGATTAAAATCTAATGTCTTTTGAAAATTAATAAATTAATAAAAATATAAAATATATATCTAAATCATAAGTTCTAATATAAACTAATAAAAAGCTTTTTTAAATATCAATACATGAAACAGTGGGGGTTCTGGACATGCGCAATAGGAGCGACCGCACAGGGCCCCCTAGAAACGAGGGGCCCCAAAATTTTGATAAAACATTCTTTAGATGATGTTAATTTCGAAATTCATTGAAAGATTTTGCAAATGCAATTAAGAAAGATGCATTATAATTGTTTAAACGTTATAATTATTTCTTAAATGCGATAATTGATTATAGAATCTTATTGATTATTCTTATTATTATTGTTTCTATAGAACTAGTGAAGTTTTGGATAGACACAATAGAAATAATCGCACAGGGGTCCCTAGAAAGGACATTTGCTTCTAAGGGTTACAATTTTATAATTAACAAAAGTTATCAACAATTATTTTTAAGGATCATATTTAAATAAATTACACAGGACTCTCGAAATTTTTGAACCGCCCCTGAGATGAAATACTTTCTCAAATAATTAATAAAATATAGTATGGAATCTCAAACTTGCAATGAAACCACCTGCACATTTCACGTTGGACATCAAATCAAAAGCATTGAAACTCTATGTTTCCATGGGTAACCCAAGTTTCCTCTCTTCTGAATGTTTGCTTATTTTATATCAATCTCCTTTGTTTAAGTATAATACGTATATAAAAGCTATTAAATTATTCCATAAAATAACAAAAAGCTAAACAACTGGCTCGTGATTCGAGCCTTAACCATTTTTTAAATTCCTGAATGTAATCACATGGTCCTTTCAATTCCAGATCCCTTATTTAAGCAGACCCAATCCCATCACCTCCTTACAAAACAACAACAACCAATTTCTCTTCTAAAAAAACATAGTCTTTTCCTTCTTATTCCTCTCAGATTTCAACTCTTTTTCGTGTTCAGACAATCTTACTCTCGGACAATGGAGAATCTATTTCGTCTTGTTGATCAAGACCAAGATTTCTTTCAGACTAAATGGACTTTGGTCAATGGTCCCATCATTGTTGGTGCAGGACCATCGGGGCTAGCCGCTGCTGCTTGCCTAAAGGAACAAGGGGTGCCCTTTGTTGTCGTTGAAAGAGCTGATTGCATTGCATCTTTGTGGCAGAAACGCACCTACGACCGGCTAAAGCTTCACCTTCCAAAACAATTCTGCCAACTCCCGAAGTTACCTTTCCCTGAGGACTACCCGGAGTACCCTACAAAGAGACAGTTCATTGAATACCTTGAGTCATACGCTAAGCATTTTGATATCAACCCAAAGTTCAATGAGTGTGTACAGTCAGCTAGGTACGATGAGACCAGTGGTTTCTGGAGGGTCAAGACCGTTGTTTTGAGTGGCTCAAACAAGACCGAGTTCGAATATGTTTGCAGATGGCTTATTGTGGCTACTGGCGAAAATGCCGAGTCCGTGATGCCCGACATTGAAGGATTGTCTGAATTTGGTGAAGTCATCCACGCTTGTGATTATAAGTCTGGGGAAAAATTCAAGGGGAAGAAAGTACTTGTTGTCGGCTGCGGTAACTCCGGCATGGAAGTTTCTCTTGATCTTTGCAACCACAATGCTTCACCTTCAATGGTGGTTCGCAGCTCGGTAAGTCATCAAAACAAATAAACAAAAAAACAATACCTTATCAAACAGGATTGAGTTCTAACGTTCTGTTTCTCAAACAGGTTCATGTCTTGCCAAGAGAAATTTTCGGGAAATCAACATTCGAATTGTCTGTTTTGATGATGAAATGGCTACCCCTTTGGCTTGTTGACAAGCTTATGTTGATTCTGGCCTGGTTGGTGCTGGGGAACACCGAGAAGTATGGACTCAAAAGGCCAAAAACAGGTCCATTGGAACTCAAGAACACACAGGGGAAAACCCCTGTACTGGACATTGGTGCATTGGAGAAAATCAGATCCGGTGATATTAATGTCGTCCCTGGAATCAAGCGTTTCTCACATGGCCAAGTCGAGCTCGTTAACGGCGAAAAACTCGAAATCGATTCGGTTGTTTTGGCTACCGGATACCGCAGCAATGTTCCCTCATGGCTTCAGGAAGATGAATTCTTTGCTAAAAATGGATACCCAAGGGCACCATTCCCACACGGGTGGAAAGGGAAAGCTGGACTGTATGCTGCTGGTTTCACCAGGAGAGGGATCTCTGGTGCTTCCTCGGATGCCACGAGGATTGCACAAGATATTGGCACTATCTGGAAAGAGGAAAATAAGCAGCTCAAAAACAGAACCATTGCTCGCCATAGACGCTGCATTTCACTTTCACAGTTCTAAAAAAACTGGTGTTAATCCTCAGCCAACAAAGCTTATACTACCAACTGCTAGGAAATTAGCTTTGTTCTTGTAATAATAATAACCATATAACTCACCAACAAAAATGGTAGCACAGTCTGACAAACAGAGCCCTCTCCAGAGGCCCAAGTTTTGGTTTCTTTGGGCATTTTGTATACTGAGGATGATGAGGCTTGTACTGTTTAGTTTTTGTTTTTAAGTTTGATACAGTGTTTGTACCATAGGTCCTTGAATCAAGTTTAATGATACAGCTTCCTTTCTCTATATTCCAGCATTGGTTTCGAGATCCTATTCATGGTAAAAAGGCTGAAACTGTGTCTGTGACAGTTGAAGAAATCTTGGAAGGAAAATAACAGCACTATTCCCTTGTTTCATAAAATACATTGTATTATTCTTGTTATATTTTCTCATTGACCAAACTTATTGTAAATGAATAATCCAAGGGTGCACATGCCACATGGATTTGAGCAGAGCAGGCTCGAAAGCTCTCATGGTTGAATTACTTAACGATATTTTCTGTAAAAACACATTCCAAAACTTAGAAAACTGATAAATATTTCATGGGTTTATGTCCTAATTAGTTGTTTCATGTGATTCGTTAAAAAGAAAGGGAAGAAAAGCTTTGAAGTCCACAAAGCAGGTGTAGGCAAAAAAATAAAAAGTGTTGGCGTCGCCCGGACTCGAACCGGAGACCTTCAGTGTGTTAGACTGACGTGATAACCAACTACACCACGACACCACGTTAGTAGGATTTTAATAGACTATTTAAGTAGTATGGTTTTGGCAAGTGCAGAGCAATTACGTGTTTTTAACTCTTTTCCCCTCGATGAGCAAACTTTCTGCATGCTGTCTCGGCATCGATGAGAAAGTTCCAAGAATTAAAAGCCCCAAAAAAGATGATATTATGTTCCCCGATTCCATTAAGATGAAAGCTTCAAAACCAAGTAAAAGCCATGGTGCCTTTTCTCTTCACAGTTCACATCCTCAATCTATTAGAACATACAACAGACAGCCGCATGTGGTTTTCAAGACACTCAGAAATTACCAACACCAACAGGGGGCTTTGAATTCATCATTCAATGACACACATGTTCCCTTCATTAGTCATTACCAAGTCAGCATTGTCATTTAGAGCACCAACTCTTCAACTTTGTTATCCCTATATATATGTATGTATCCGATATGGAGAATAGTTTTTCTTATATAGTTGAATCGAGAAACTTGTAACATGGAAGCATCCCCGACAGAGTCACAAATTCTCCAGATTGATATTGCCAAGTTGTAATAGCACCCCACCTGTTTTCTCCTATCCAGGGACTGACATAGGAGAAAGGACATGCAAAATCTTTACTTCCATCACCAGTTAGTGTCAAATTTGGACCTTTTAATGCACTCTAAGCCTATAGGCTATAGCTAACATATGTTCAAGGACAAACTGTTTTGACAGGCTTGTCAGGAAATGATGTTATGTTTATAGTGTTAGATTCATTGAGCAGTTGAAACCTCCAAAGTTTCAGAGTCAGACAAAGCAGAAGTGCAATAAAAAGGTTCGAAAGTAGGTCTAAATAGACGATCCTTTACGTTATATATATCCCACGAAAACAACTACTTACAAGAATTACTCTCCCTGATAAAGGTCTGGGACATATGTATCGGTTTTGAGGAAAAATTGGTTCACTGAAGCCTATGTTTGAGGATCAAAGCTTTCATGGCTGAATTACAGAACGATATTTTCTGTGAAAGCATATTCCAAAGCTTAGAAAACTGACAACTAGTTCAAGTGATTCATTAAAAAGAAAAGCTTGGAAGTCCATAAAGAAAGTGTACGGTGAAAAATAAAAACAATGGCGTCGCCCGGACTCGAACCGGAGACCTTCAGTGTGTTAGACTGACGTGATAACCAACTACACCACGACACCACGCTGAAAGCTTTTTTAAGATTAATAAATTAGTATACTTACTCAGTATTATAAGATAACCAACTGGGAGGACTTCACCTTAACTGCTTCCTGTCTGACATCCCAAGTTCACTCTGAACCGACTACCGAGGATATCTACACCAGAAAGGATTATCAGGCACAGTTTCTACGTTTATTTCTGAAATTCTTACCTCCGTCTGTATCCAACCTATGCGTTCCAGATAAATACCTGTCTAGCTTACAAGTCTAACAGATACAAGCCATCTATGAGTACTATCTTTCTTGGATGAATGAGATGAAAAGAAGACTGCTATTTGCTACAACAAGCAAGCAGGGAACATCGTATTGAAAAGTTAAGACACAATACAATGACTTGATTGGGAAAATATTCATCTGGATGGTGATCTCCAATGGGAAACAAACTTACCAACAGATGTTTCAGTCAACTTATCCAATACAATAAACTAAAAAATAAAGGAAATGTATTATTAATAATGACAGTAATTACAAGAATTAATAATTTATATATTTAATTACAAATCCAATTTAAAATCAAATACGATTACCAAATAATCCAGCTGTTTGTTTCTTATACATGTTTTCTAAATAATATTCTTTTTCAATAAATAAACCAAAGAAACCTCTCATTATAATCTATAACTATTGATATATATTTTTTATTCTATGAGCAATCAAGTGGTCAGAACATTCCTCAGTGTTTGATATGATAAATGAATTTTGAATTAGAAGCTGTAAGTTTCAACTATTTTTGGTTGAGAAGAACAAAAATAAAATAAGTCATTCAGGGTGGGAAGGTCATAGGTGTAGGTAGGAATAAAACAAAGAATGGATTGGCTCGTTCCCTTTAGGTATATAAATTCAAATAAAATAAAATAAAATAAAGAAATGCAAAATCGTGCATAAAAATGATCCAAATGATTCTTGGGTCAAAATATAACTAAAATAGGACGGAACCGTTTTTTAGAAAAAATATTAATACTTATTTTTAAAAAATACTAATTCAGTGATTAAAATAAAAAAGTTTCAATAATTTAGTGACTAATGATATAATTTATTCTTATTTTTAAATTGAGTGGGAGCTAGCTACTTGCCTACTTGGTAGGACGTGAAACTCTTGAATGATAATGACGTCCGACGCAATTAAATCATTACAATATTCACATTTCATAATGTCATTAAAAAAACATTAATCGTCAAAGAAAATCATGATAAACGGCGTCTACAAAATAAATGTTCTCTAAAAAATTTAACTATTTTTATAAAAACAATTTTAGTTTCAATAATTTTATTTTAAACCCAAACAATTTGTTTTATGATCGATTGATATGGTAAAATAAAATATTATATTTTTAATAAATTTGATTCGAACATTATAAATAAAATAAATAAAATAAAAAATTTAATTGATCAATAAACTAATTATAGCTATATTAAAAATAGTTATGTTATCTCATCGGAAATATATTGTATATATTAATTAGTGGATGTCTAAGGGTATAAATGGCAGAAATCCAATTCTGTAGCCACTCAAAGAGAAAATCCAGATAACATAGGGGCTAAATTCAAAATAAAACAGAGATTGGGGAGTAAAAGAAAAATCATTACCCTCATCAATATTTAACATTTTGGGACTCGGAAGAAGAAATATTCTTCTCATTGACCTCCACGCTCCCACTCGCTCATTCAGACTCGGTGACTCACACGCAGTTTCTTTTGCATCCTCTCTTTGTCTCTCTCATAGCTCGCCAAGCTTTCATTTCACGCGGCAACAGCGACGCCCATTGCTGCCGTGCTTGGCAGATTCCGGCGATTCTCCGGCTGCATTTCATGTGATCTTAGATTCTGATCACCAGGTCACTCTCTCTCTCTTCCCTCTGAGGAGCAATTTTCAGTTTCCCTGTTCTCGCGTTCTTCTTCCGATCTCTCTTTCCTTTAAATTATGAATCGTTGTTTTTGGAAAATATTATAAATATGTAGTATTATTTTCAAAGAAATGTAACCGAAAATTAAATCTAAATATTTTTCTAGATTTGATTGTCTTCCACTCTGCAATAATCTCAGCTTAGAAGCTATCTTTTTCAAATATATTTTACCTTTTTAATCCCACTTATTGTGCATTTTTTTATTCTCAAAGTTCTTCCGTTTCACTTAATTGAGATACTTTCTTTTCTTTTCCTTCTATTCCCCCTCATTTTCCAATGAATGCAGCTGCTTTTATACTAGTTTGCAGTTTTGCTTCAGAGCTTACTAGTAAAAAGGGCAACATTTCCTTTGTTTCTATACTCTGCAGAATATTATACTTGTCTTTTTTCACATTCACTCATATTCATCGCATCCCTTCAAACACAAGTTCCCTATTTTTTTTTTCTTTTCTTTCGGAGGGTGGTTCCGGTTTTTAAATTGGTTTCCTGGTTTTGAATTTGGACCTGGAAATTGATCGGCAAAGGAAATTGCTTGACTGACTAGCAGGAGTGTTCTATTTTGAATCGGTTAGGACTTGTGATCATATAATATTCTTGCAAAGGCATTCTTTCGAATCATCTGTTTTATTATTATTGTTTGATTTGTATTTTACTTTTGACGTTTATTCTGTTAAATGCACTCTTATATATCTAACTTGTAGCTTGATTTGATAATTTCCCTGTTTTTAGTTCTCTTTTTATATTTTTTTAGGAGAATAACTTTGGAAATTAATTGGGGATTCTTCTTTTGTGTGCTTAGCAGGTGTGGAAATGAACGGGATTCAGAACAGGGAAGGTCAAAATATTGAGAAATTTCCAGGATGCCTGGGCGGGATGGTAAACCTATTTGATTTCAACTTAGGTGTTCCTCGGAACAGCCTGCTAAGTGATAAACCGCACAGTGCTGATGGTGATCTCTTTTTTACGGAAAAGCTAGGTTTTTTTTGAAGTCATTTTGTTGTCTGGGTAGCAATGGTATTTTAAGATGTGGAATTTTATTCTGATTCTGGAGGTCACTTGTTGTAGTTCATGGCAATTGCCTTAACTAGTCTTAGTACACTGACAATTTTAAGTTGTACAGCTCCCCCCCTAAATTACTTGGATAAATTGTATACAATGAATCAAATGTTGCTTATTGGTTACTTTAATTGCTATGCTTTTATTATATGTTAACCTTGCTATTTTGACATGGTGATGGTTGAATGGGCAGGTTCCGCACTCACAAGGAGTCAATCTGACCTGGTAAGGATGGTGAGCCCCACATTTGGAGATCCTATAGAGGATAAAGCGGTAAGCATTGGTTTTTTAATCTGCAATACTAATTATATAAACAAATTGCAAACAGATTCTTTTCAGAACTTGTCTCTGTCTTTATGTTCCACTTGTATTATAAAATTAAATATACTAGTGTCCTTACCTGTGTTAAATTTTTTATTTGTGCAGATTGTATCTGAGTTAAGGAGAATTTTGTCAAACAAGAAAGGTAATGGAACAGCCATGAAGATGCTCATAGCCAAGGAAATGTCAAAAGAAGTAGAATCTAAGCATGACCCACCCAATGTGGTTGCTAAGCTGATGGGGCTCGACACAATACCAAAACAGGAGCATAATTTAGCTGCACAAAGATGTCATTGTAAAGGTCCTCGACGTTCCTTGAGTCAGTCTGATATACCAAGGGAAGGTTGGGTGCGAGGCCAAGTCTTTTCAGCCAAGCAAGTGCAATGTGAAGGAGATCTCTGTCAAGAGCTGAACAAATATAAAGATGCGTATGAAATCTGGCAACAGTCCTCTAGGACAACTAACACAAGAAACAGCTCTCCACATAAAAGCAGTTATGATGATGTGAATGAGAAAAGAATAGATCTAGTTCGTCAGAAGTTCATGGAAGCCAAACATCTTGTGACAGATGAAAAACTTTGCCAGACCAAGGAATTTCAGGACGCACTGGAAGTTTTAAGTTCCAATAGAGAGTTATTCCTCAAGTTTCTGGAAGAGCCCAATTCTAAATTCTCTCAGTATCTTGACAATTTCCAGTCTTTAACTCCTGAGACGAAGCATATCACTGTTCTTAGACCTTCCTTGATGGTTGAAAACGAGAAACTTTCTGGAATAGGAAATAAGGGTGATAAACAGACAAAGAAGGCTGTGCAGATGGGTCAAGTGACTAGGTGGGATAGCAGCAAAACTGCATGTTATCCTCCTTTCCCTGATCCAAATGTTCATGAATATTCTTCCCAACCAACTAGAATAGTGGTATTGAAGCCCAGCCTTGAGAAGACTCAGGACATTAAGACTGCCGCATCTCCATCTTTCACATCACCTAGGTTAGTACATCATGAAGATTCTTTTGAGGAACCTGAAGATGATGGTGCACGAGAACAGAGAGAAGTGACCGAGGGAATCACTATACAGATGCAAGAAAATATGATGCATCACAGGAGGGAAGAATCTGTTTATTCTAATGGTTATATCGGTGATAGTTCATTTAATAGATCTGAAAACGAGTGTGCTGCAGAAAACCTCAGTGATTCAGAAGTCATGTCTCCAACTTCTAGGCATTCTTGGGATTACATCAATAGGTTTGGTAGCCTGTACTCTTCCTCTTCCTTCAGCCGTGCTTCATGTTCTCCTGAGTCCTCAGTTCGCAGGGAAGCAAAGAAACGTCTTTCAGAAAGATGGGCCCTGATGACATCAAATAAGAGTTCTCAAGAACAAAGACAAGTTGTGAGAAGCTCAAGCACATTAGGTGAGATGCTTGCTCTTTCCGATGCCAAAAAGTTGGTGAAATCTGAAGAAGAGGGAAATAATAAGGAACAGGAATCTGAGGGATCAACTCCGTGCATAACTTTGCATAGAGAAGAAAGTAGAAGTGATTCTCCCAAGAAGCATCTCAGGTCAATAGGGCCCCTAACTTCCGCTGCATATGGTGGAAGGCTTGAAGTTGAAGTTCCAGATACCGGAGATAGGAAAGAACAAGTTTCCAAGGAAATGGCAAAGGCAAAGAGCATGAAATCAACTTTGAAGGAAAAAGTTTCAAGTTTATTTTTCTCGAAGAATAAGAAAACAAATAAACAAAAATCTAGTGGATCTAAAGCTACTCATGTATCTCCATCCGCAACACCTGGCTCACCCATAATTCATCCTCGAAAGATTAGCAGTAATGCATCTCAGTGTGTTGACAGTTGCAACCAAGAGTGTTCCTCCGAAACTCGTTTACCAGATTTGACTAGTATGGGACTGAAACAAGGCATGATTTCCTTCCAGGTACGGGTACCTCAAACTTCTTGAGTTTCTTAGGAATTCATATATTATTTCCCTCATAATAAACCTTAAATCCTCTTTTACCTTATCTGAAGAGTGACCAATGCTTAAGATGATACAAGTATAATTCCACGAATAGAGTTGAAAAAATTTCCCCACCATTATAGGTTGATCACATATCTAGGAGAGAGAATCGTTATGTTTATATTCATTTGTTGTTCTTATCTAAGACAATATTAATCATCATCTTAATCTTAGTCAACTTAAGAGGCCAGTACTGTGATTTGAACATGAGATCGTATTGTCTTCTAAACTCCTATGAATTAATCACTTATCAATACTATGGTCGCTTATTATAGGCCGGGTTGTCTATAGCGAAAACTTCAATGGCTGCCCATCTGAGTGAGAATCAGGAGCAGCCGAGCCCTGTCTCAGTTTTAGAACCTCCATTTGATGAGGAAGAGAACACAATTCACGAGTCCTCTGGCAGTTTCAAATCTCTGCACCGAGGTAAAATTTACTTGTTAATACTGGGAAAGTTTATTACTTGTCTGATTTCTTGTTTCCTCTTATCCTCATTTATTGCCCATTTAATAATACAGGTTTGGAGGTGCCACTTAAGTCTAACTTGATTGACAAGTCACCCCCTATAGAATCAATTTCTCGCATCCTATCATGGGGTGATTCTTGTTCAGAGACGACCTCAAACTTCTCTACGGTTTCCCCCGGTGCCAAGGAAGAAGAACCGGATTGGGTTTCGTCAGTCCAATCACTATTATCAGCCACTGCTCTAAATGTGGAGTTGACAGTGAAGTCATTTAGATGGTATTCACCTGAAAGCCCATTGGATCCATCCTTGCGAGACAAACAGACCACCTTGAATGCCAAGGAACCTCGACATGAGTCCAAGCGACGGCAATGGAGATCAAAGAGGAAGCTCGTGTTCGACTGTGTGAATGCAGCATTACTAGAAATCACAAGTTCGGGTTCAGACAATTGTCTGAGAACGCATTCATTAGGCAGGGCCGAGACAGAGGGTGATGCACCGGTGCTGGTTGACCAAGTGTGGTCCCGAATGAAGGAATTGTTTTCCAGTGAAGTGAAATGTGGTTTGGACAGCAACATCCTTGTGGTGCAGAAAGAAGTGGTGAGTGAAACGTGGGTTGATGAAATAAGATTTGAAAAGGATAGTTTTGTAAGGGAGGTGGAGGGGAAGTTGCTAGAAGAGCTGGTGGAGGAGGCAGTGATGTGGATTTGACCAACTAGGCCCTCTCCATTCGTTGTAACTCGTTTTTATTTTTTTTGTGTGTGTTAATTTGATTTTTGCACAACGATGATCATCCTCACCTAATGTTTATTTGTTTAATTATCTGTATATATAATAATAATTATAATCTAAAAAAAATCATATTCTGATTTAATTAGCATTAAAATATACTTCCACTACTTAAGACAGTACCGACGGTGTGTCCATCCTCACCTTAGGTGGAGTGTTGACCCACACTCCTCCGTCTGTCTTTGTCAGGCTAGAACAACCAGACGGAGCATCATAAATGTAATACTCAAAAATTATATGTAATTTTAAAAACCCTAATTTTAAAATCTCTAATTAAAAACTCTTTTTAAATTTTTAATTTCTGAAACTTTATTTTTTTAAGTTTTAAATTATTTTTCTATATGTGAATTTAAAGATTAAAAGTTAAAATGATGTTTTAAAATTAGATGACTTTTTGGATAATTAATTTGCTTTTAAACTGAGATTAATTATTATTTTTTTTATTAAGAGTTTTTCTACAATCAATCTTTTTATTAAAAATATTATTTTATTTAATTATTATTTTATCAAAACTCTTGATTTAATATTATATATATTATATAAAATCTTAAATAAAGATAAGAAGCTCATTTGAAATTATACGATCTTATTTTTTATTATTACTATATTTATAATGTGATCTAATAGAATTTTAATTCTACTTAAGCTCAATTATTTTTCTCACTATAAATACATATTGTGATCTAAGAGAAATCACTATATTATTTTTCCTCTATCAAGATTCTCTAAAGTCTCTGTTCTTACTCTTTATTTCTGTCCGAGATCAAAACTATGTTATGCAATAATTTGAGTTGCTTTGGCTAAGGTGTGTTTTCTTATTAGTGCTATATTTTTTTTTAAATATACTTTCCTGTGATATGTTTTGAAAATATTCGTGTTTTGCTGTCATATTTAACTTTTGTATTGTGACTTTGATTGTGTATTTGTGTTTGAGATCTCACACTTTTGCGAGTAATTATGATTTTAAATCCTGTGAATTTGTGATTTTGGATAAATTAAGATTTCGGATTAAACTATGATTTAAATATGTAATTGTGATTTGTGTTGTGTGTACATCATGTTTTTGCATTGTTTTTTTCTAAAATATTACTCTTAAGAAATAATTTTATAAACTTTGTTTTATTGTTTTTATTTCATCTTTAAGATACCCTAAGTTCTTTAGGGTTACTCCATCTTAGTTTCTTCTTATAAATCTTTGGACTTTTGGCAATATGATACCTGAAGAATCTCATATTTTATCTGTTTTTTATTATTCAATATAAAACAAACTATTAGATTTTTCAAATTATTATTATTATTCTGGAAACTTTGATGTATTTGGGAATTAAGATTATTTTCAGTATACATAAATATTTTTTTTATTCAGATATTTAATTTGAACCATCAAATTATAATATTAATTTAATAAGTTTATGAGATAATGTATTTTAGGAATTTTAACTATTCTTAAATTATCAATTCTTAGTTAGAATTTTAACCTTCGGATGTGATGAATTATTAAGAATTTAAATATTTTACAGTTATTATGAAATAATATAAATTAAATTAGTTTTGAGTTTAAAGCTTTTAACGTTAACTTCCTAAATTCGACTTGTTTCTTCTTGTGCTAAATATATATTTCTTTCTGTGTTATTGTCGAATAAATTCAAATGTGTCTTTTCTTCTTGTGCTAAATGCGTGTTCTTTTCTTGTGTTAAATATGTGAGTTTCCACGTGCTATTGTTAAATGAATATAAATGTGTGTTTTTCTCTTGTGTTAAATGTTTGTCTCTTCTTGTGCTATTGTAAAATGAATTTAAATGTGCGTTCTCTTCATGTGCTAGATTTTCTGTGTATTGTACTTATCCGTTATTGAGACTTTACGATATATCGACATGCTATATGATATTGTGAATATTGTGTTACACTATGAGAGTGAGATCAAATTTATTAAACTGTGTGATCCGTATACTATACAGATATCTGTGTTGTGACATGAGATCATTGACATTTATTGCATTACATGTGCATGGGGTGGATTGTACGGAGGAAGATAGTTTTATCCCACTGTATTTTGGCGAAATAAGGGGTGAGGGGTTCTGGAGAACTACCTCCACTGTGATCGGTTGGCTTTGCCACCATTGTGTTTGGCGTTCGAAATATGAGACTGCATTCTCTGTGATATTGCATTTTCTGTGACGTTGCATTCATCACTCTGTGTTTATTTACTATGAAAGCTATATTATAATTGTGATTGTGATTTGAGTGATATTGTGATTTTTTTTACCGCACTTAAGAGGCACACTGGGTTTTATATCTGCCCTAAGAGTTGGTACTTAGAGATCTCTACCGGACAACATTTTCTTTCAGTACAGTTATTTACAACCATTTTTATTTCAGTTATTTTAAGATTATCAAGGATCTAAGATGTTTTAAAACCTCATGCATAAAACTGTTTTACCATTTTTAAATCAGAATATTTAGTTTTTAATTATATTTTTATCTTTTGGTTTACAAATTGGTTTTATATCACTTTTTTAAATTTCTTGACATAAAAATTTTAAAAACAATAATTTTAAACTACCGTACTCTTTAAGTTAAAATTAAGGGGTTACAATAAAATTAGTTTAAAAAAATAAGAAATTTATTTTACACAATTCGCCGTATATATAAAAATTTAAAGGGTTAATTACACTATTCATATATAAATTATATCGAACTCTTAATTTCATACAGTTAATTTTCTCTCATTTTTATACATTTTCATTACAAATGATGACGTGGATCACTTGACTATTTATATTTCGACACATAACATTTATTTATTTTTAAATAAAAAACATCTATAGAATTACCTGTACGATCTGCAAGTTGCTCAAGAAAAAAGCAACTGGACAAAGTATACTAAGAGGACAATGACAAGAAACATAATCAATACTAGCACAGAGAAAATACATCTATTTCTCTCTCTATATATATACACACACATATTATATAAGCAAATTGACAGAGATCCCCAACCATCAGAAAATGCAGTTCTTGCAACTCGCATCAACAAACACAGAGGTTCTTAAGAAGCATTTTATATGCTATATCCATGTTATCCATTCTGACTTATTTCACAAAAAGTAAAGAGTAAAAGGACTTCATACTTGTACTTGATCAGTTGAAGTAAAGAAGATACAGCTGCCTGTGAGATGGACCATTCTTTTTCTGTTATTGGTCTACTTGGACTTCATACTTGCGGATGCATTCTGGTTTAGTAAACTGTATTTATCAACACCGTTGTGTCTATCACCACTGTTCAGTCCATACTGTAACACCCAATTCAATGTTATGATTTACAGTAAAAAAGTCAATATTATATGGAAGTTAGTGCACATGGATAGATAGAAGTGGAAACAAAACTCAGCATGAATGAATGTCCCACTTCAAATTATAGTGATTCTAGACAAAATTTCGATTATTTATAGGGACAAAGATTATATCGAAAACAGCAGTAAAGAACATCAGAAAAATTGCGTTGGAATCTGGACCACCCTTTGGCATTACTGATGTTTGTCAACCAGAAGAAAGTTACAAACATCAGTAATAATGAGTTATAAACAATTTAAGTCAGGATACCTTCTCTCTTATCCGTGATCCCCAGATGTCAGAGTGTGATTCCCGGCCATCACCCTTGGCTGAAGAAGATGTGTAGCTTGACTGAGGGTTTAGGAGGGGACCTCTATTACTTTCATAATCATCCTCTTCGTCGTCGATGTCTACTCTTCTAGAGGATACCATTGCCCGCAGAATCATTGCCACTAGCAATGCTAATGCCTGAAAGATTACAGGAAAATAAATAAATAAAGGAAATAAGCAAATTTACTGGAAATTTGAAAAATTAGAATGTAAAATATAAATACTTTTATTTTCTTTCATAATTGAAAACAAGATTTCTTTCATCTGGTCTCTGAATTTAATTACCATATATACATATATACGAACAAAAAATATCTACCCATGCATTTTTAGTTATTAACAGTTTTATTCATCCCAATACAAAAATGTGGGTCTAAGATGGATTCTTATATTTTCAATGAAAATTTTCATTTTCTTTCAATTTTAACAAGAAACTATTAAAGAACAAACAAATTACAATTACAAAAACAACTATGTTGGTATATTGTAAGCTACAATAAAGTTGTGGTTGAGTATAGGCAGTATGTAGTTATCAACGAATATATCACCCACTGTAACTTTATCACCTTAACATGGAAAGTGGACTGAGGATTTCATCTGGTTGAACTGATTTGCCATTCGGCTAGTAATATTCTGCAAGGGTGTTGGCATAGTTTTCGAACATCCAATTTTTTTCTTTCTTAACCTTTCCCACAAATATTTGGGAACACCAGAATCAAAGCCTATATTGATCAGACTCCCTACCAGTTCAACAATATTAAGTTATTTTTCTGAAAAATACACCAATGATCCACCTATCCTTCCAATCAATAGTTGCCTAGTTGGGCTGCATCCCAAGGAATTATTTAATCAAGGCTCAGTTCAGATCTGGCATTTGAAAATGCAATTTTGAAATCCAATCCAAGTGTAACAGTTTTTTTCACATGAAAAAGATTGAAAATCAGGCCAGATGATCATTGACCAATATGGTAAAATATCAAAGATCACCATAGATCTTTCATATGGTGAACTGCTACAGATCACAAATTGTGTGTATCTGGTTGCTGCATTTTCTTGTGTTTTAAAGCAAAATAATCGGAATCAATGAATTTAGTAAGTTATAAAATGCTTGAAAATGGCCTAAAATATACCTGAATTATGACCACACTGATCCCAACCCATTTACATATATCAATGTTGTCTTCAATGAAGGATCGGAGGGTATCAAGTTCTCCAGTTGGGTCAGATGGAATATCCTGTCAGAAAATATGTATTTGGTAATATAAGATAATCTGTCCATAATCTAGAAGAAAAAAAACAATGCAGCAAAAAGGTGATACCTTCTCCCAGCTACGGTCAATTGCAATAAAGGCCACCAAAGCAGCTTCTATTAGAATGAGAACAATTTTGAGAAATGTGTACTGGCAGTTTGATTAAGGAAAAAATTTAATAGAATACAGTCCATTGGATAATTGCCAGGACAGAATAACTTCTGAAATTTGTGCCTAAGATTTGATCCTATTTAGCACTTCATCTTCAATGCTACTATCACTTCTTGGTATAAAAAGCATATGTAAAATTAATGAACTTAAATTTCTATATATGGAAAACTATTGTCTGAAATTTGCAATTTTCACTAAAAACTCATGTTAGCCTCTATAATATGGATATTCAGAAACCAGACTCTATGCCAACTTCACTTGAAAAGCATATATAAAGACTCATCTAGGTAGGATACGAAGCAAAGGCAGCAGCCATTAATAGATTCAGCTGCTATGCAACCAATGAGAGAAATGCAACATAGCACAATGCCCACTCCCATAAAAGAGTATATGAACCTAAAACAAAGAAGAAAAGCGTCAACTTAACACTCAAGTAAGCATTACCAAATACAAACATTCAACCACAACTCCAAAACCAATGGTTATATTGTTAATCATGTGAAATAACCAACTGAAAGAGGCACAACCCAAGTTCTGAATTGCTATTGGCAGAGAAATATTAAATATAATGCATTAGCATTAAAAAAACACTTTAAACATTATACTCATTCAAAAATCTGCCCAGTACACATCAAATGCGTTCAGCCCTAAAGGTAATACTTGACAAAATTTATAAGAGTTTAAAAGTGAGAAACAAGAGAAAATTAGAATCGAGTTAGTGATTCTAATACATACTATGATTTTTTGCACAACTAAACAAACTTCACCTAGCAACCCAGAATAGGTTTTTCCTGAATTATAAATGAGATATAATTCACATTAGCTATTCTGTCTAATTTTTTTCATGAATATACAACAAAAATCATGTACACAACTCATGAGAGTGTATGATCAAAGACTTAAGGTATATGAATCTCTAAGTGACCTTATATTCTTATACTATAACCTCAACCTTCCTCCGTTTTTTTTTTCAATTTGATGTGGCGATTACTGAAGTGTCCACTTCAGAATTCCTTAAAACAAACACTTAATTGTAAAACAAAAATAATAGAGTAATTAGTACCATGGAGCAGGTAGCTTGACGGAGCTCAAGTCCAACCCGATCCCATTATCCAACAAATCCGTCGAGAATCCCATCGCTTGAGCTCCAACCTCCGGTCTTAAAATGGCGATAGCAGAAAGAGACGACTCCGGCGAGGCATATGAATCCGGAACAAAATTGTGGACCTGATGGTTCCATTGATCCAACATCCATATGGAATATAGTACGATGGAAATTCCAATAAACCCTTGTAGAAAATTCAAAAACTTGAGAACAAAAGCAAACGAAAGATGGTAGCAATTCGACTGCATCGCCTGAGATTTCAATCCACTTCCGATTCCCTTTTTCCCTTTTTTTCAATTATTATATTTGGGAGATGTAAGCGGCGTTGTTGGATTTTACTTATTTTTAGCAGTGTCTTTGTATTTTTGTTATTTAAGATAAGACTTCGGCGTGGCGCGAGAAGGGAATATGGGCTTGACCGTTGGAGAAGAAGAAACAGACATAAGTTGGGCCGTTTATTCGGCTACAGCTTCAACTAATATAGAGACCATTGGCTCATTTGACAAGCCCGTACATATGGGACACATAAATATAAAGAGGTAAGTATTTCGTTGGGTATAACCACAATTATTTACCCATCGGGTGGTTACTCTGAATTAAATATAGTAAAGTTAATTAAAGCAATTAATAATTAATGTTTATTTTTTGGTATTTTTTTCTAAACTTTTTTTAATGATTTATGAGAGAAGTGTCGTCGTTTTCGGCTAAACAGTTAACACTTTTTCTAATGATATAATTATTTTTATTACAATCATTATTATTAATGTTTAATAATGACCGTAATAAAACAAAATTAAATTTAAATGATTATAATAAAAAATATAAAATTTTAGTAACTATATTAAAATCTACCTAAAAGTTCAGGTACTACAAGTAGTTTACCCTAACAAACACGGTGTCCATAGGGATGGCTTGGTTCCGTGACGGCTGACGCAACCTTAAAGGTGGAATGAGTCAGCAGATTTTTTCTAGATCCTTCTCTTTTTTCTCCATTTATTCTCTCTAAAACCTTTCTCTTAAACCCTAAAATTCACTCTACTGCTCCTCCTCCTCCGCAACCACCGCAACCATGTACCGCTTTGCCACTTCCCTTGCCTCCAAAGCCAGGTAAAACCACCTCTACCACAAATCTCTCTCTTTTATCTCTAATGTGATGTTTTCATTCTTTTCTAATTACGTTTGCTCCTTTCTATCGTATAGGTTGGCCAAGAACAATGCCCAATTGGTTAGACTTTATTCTCTCTCTTTTTGATACGAACATCACTTCTCTGTTTTGTGGTAGCATGTGATTGTGATTTGGATATTTGTTTTATCTTACAGATTGGTAATAGATTGAGTTGGAGTCGAAACTATGCGGCTAAAGACATTAGATTTGGTGTAGAAGCACGCGCCTTGATGCTTAGGGGCGTTGAAGAGCTAGCCGACGCTGTTAAAGTCACCATGGGTCCAAAAGTCCGTTATTTATTCACATTTATGTTTTCTTCTGCTTCCTCCTTTTCTTAGAATGTAGTTAATATGCGAATATAAAATACAATGTTAAAATGTTCCAAAGTATGGTTATATATAATATTCAGATTTGGAAACTAAATCAGTTTTTGAAATTATTGTGAAAAGTTGTGTAATTGGGTCAAGTTTTCTAGCTTGACACGGGCTATATATTATTTGGCTAAGAATTTCTTCATGGTGTCACGGATTGATTGATCATTGATGTACATACACACTTCCTTCTAGAGATGGCTGAAGCTATGGATGTTGGTAAACTAAAGTTAGTTGCTTTTTTTATTTACTTTTGCACAGGGGCGTAATGTTGTTTTGGAACAAAGTTTTGGAGCCCCTAAGGTGACAAAAGATGGTGTAACTGTAGCCAAGAGCATTGAATTCAAAGACAGAGTTAAAAACATTGGTGCTTCTCTTGTAAAGCAGGTTGCAAATGCCACCAATGATGTTGCCGGAGATGGTGAGTTTCCTATGTTACACTAGACTACCAATGATGTTACCTAAAAGCTTGGATGAAAACCATTGAAAAACTAAATACAATGGCGCTACATGATTTTTATATCCTAATCAATTGTGAGAGAATACTTCATTTAGTTGTTTTTGTTGTTACATGACACCCGAGAAAATGTTGGAAATATGGGACAATCTAGGTTTTCATAAACATAATGCAAACCATGGTAACATGGGAGTATTTACTAATGTAAAGCCTTTGCTATTTTCAGGAACCACTTGTGCTACAGTACTCACCCGGGCCATATTTGTTGAAGGGTGCAAGTCGGTAGCAGCTGGAATGAATGCCATGGATCTCAGACGAGGGATTACAATGGCAGTTGATGCAGTCGTGACAAATTTGAAGAGCAGAGCACGGATGATCAGCACATCTGAGGAAATTGCCCAGGTTTGCTTTGACAAAAGTAGTTTTTGTTCTATCACTAGAAGGGTGAACATTATAGACAGGGCCACCATGTTTTGTGTTTTAAATAACTCATACCGTTGTTTCCACTTAAGGTTGGAACCATATCTGCAAATGGAGAAAGGGAGATTGGAGAGCTCATTGCCAAGGCTATGGAGAAAGTTGGCAAAGAAGGTGTTATTACCATTGCTGTAAGTTGCTTCTTGGATTTTTTCCCCTTTTATCCCTTTTTTATTACTTGAGTAATGTTATTTATTTGCTCTGATGTTTTCTGCTGATTGGATTTGAGTTATTCAGATATATATACTTTCTTTCTCCCCTAAATTGTTTTCAGGATGGGAAAACCTTGGACAATGAATTGGAGGTTGTAGAGGGAATGAAGCTTGACAGGGGATACATATCCCCTTACTTCATCACCAACCAGAAGAACCAAAAATGTGTAAGTGTATTTTTTTCATATATTATTCGGTGGTTCCTTGGCATTATATTGCCAGGAAAAGTTGGGGCATTGCTTCTAGTTTGCTATGCAAACATCATAACTTGTGACAAACAATTGGTTTTATTTTGGTAGGAATTGGAGAACCCATTGATTTTGATCCACGAGAAGAAGATCTCAAACTTACCTGCTTTGGTTAAATTTTTGGAATTGTCCTTGACAGTGAGTGGACCTAAGGAAAATTTCACATTTTTTGTCATTTGAAAAATGCTATCACATTCATAGACAAATTTGTTGTGTTATTCCAGAAGCAAAGGCCTTTACTAATTATTGCCGAAGATCTTGAAAGTGAAGCACTTGCAACTCTCATTCTGAACAAGCTTCGTGTTGGTCTCAAGGTATTGTTCAAACTTTTCCATTTTAAATTGTAGCTATCATCTAGGCTCTCCACTCTTGCTATTGAGGCTTGGATCTTAACATTTCTTATCGTGGTTGGTTTGTAAGGTGTGTGCTATTAAGGCCCCAGGCTTTGGAGAAAATAGGAAAGCTGGTTTGCAGGACCTTGCCGCTCTCACTGGAGGCCAAGTAGGTTTTCTCCCTATCTCAACTTAAGACCCTAAATATCATTAAATTATTAACCACCATATCCCATAACCTGTTTTCTTTATAGGTAGTAACAGAAGAACTTGGTCTTGACATCGAAAAGGTGGGAGTTGAGGTGCTAGGCTCTTGCAAAAAGGTTTGTTAATCAATACATCTTCAGGCTACATAATCCTAAATGAGAGTCTGCCTTCTTACTCAGTGTCTATAATCCCTCCTTCCTCTACCATTTTTTTGAAAGGTTTTTATGTTAATTTTGGCGTGGATTTGTAACTGATTTCATTGCTTGAAGTGTAGATTACAGTATCAAAGGATGACACAGTCATCCTTGATGGAGCTGGGGACAAGGCTGCTATTGAAGAAAGATGTGAACAAGTTAGTTTCATTGCTTCTTTCACTTGTCTTTTACAATTATCAGTTTTTTTCTGTTTGTAGTATTCAATCAATGGCAATATGCTACAGATAAGATCTGCTATGGAACTAAGCACTTCTGATTATGATAAAGATAAGTTACAAGAGCGGCTTGCAAAGCTTTCTGGTGGTGTTGCAGTTTTGAAGGTTAGTCTTAGAGAAGAATATGATTCATCAAAATTTGTCGCTATGAATTAGCAAATAAGCTATGGAATAACCTAACACAATTTGATTGTTTCCCCGGAAACTGTTCTCTTCAAATAAAGCATTGATGGAAGTTTGTTTTGTAGATTGGAGGAGCAAGTGAGGCAGAAGTTGGTGAAAAGAAGGATAGAGTTACTGACGCACTAAATGCAACCAAAGCTGCCGTGGAGGAAGGAATTGTTCCTGGTATGTTTTCAAATTGGAATTTGGCTGCTATTAGTTGCTTTTGCTGGGTTTATGTTGTCATATAGTATGTTAAGTTTTTCCCATTCCCAGGTGGTGGTGTGGCCCTTCTTTATGCCTCAAAGGAGCTTGAAAACCTGCAAACCGCAAACTTCGATCAGAAGATTGGTGTTCAGATCATCCAGAATGCTCTCAAGGTTACAACTGGTTATCCTTGTGCTTGTTGTTTCCTATAGAATGCTCTATTACAAAATCTTTATTCTCAAATATACATGGCATTTTTGGAAATAGATCTCATGTTTTAGAATTGTGTAATGCTGTTTATAGTTTTTAACCCTTTTGTTAGTGTGTGCTTCATAAGATAGGACCCCAATTAAAAATTTTGAGCTTTATGAGCTGAAAATATATTATGACAAGTGTAGAGTGTTGTATGTATGCTTTTAGTTCACACATTCAATGTCATTTCTACAGATGCCTGTATATACAATTGCTTCCAATGCTGGGGTTGAGGGTGCAGTGGTTGTTGGAAAGCTATTAGAACAGGATAACCCTGACCTTGGATACGATGCTGCTAAAGGTTTTCATTCTTTCTTTATCTTTTTCCAAGTGAATCATATTAAAAATATTTTTGGGTTTGTGAATTGGAATTTGTTGATCTTTTTTGTAATGTTTGTCCAGGTGAATATGTAGATATGGTAAAAGTTGGAATCATCGATCCTTTGAAAGTCATAAGAACAGCATTGGTAGATGCTGCAAGGTGATTTTTAGAAGTCATACCATCTCTCATATGAACTGCTCTCCCCCCTCCCCTGTTGTGTCCCTTCATCTTAATTATGACTTGTGTGCAAATGCAGTGTGTCCTCTTTGATGACCACAACGGAAGCAATCGTTACTGAACTTCCCAAGGATGACAAGGAAGGTGCAGCCCCCCCTGGAGGCATGGGTGGCTTAGATTATTAGAGCTTTTATAGATGGGAACAATGGGTATGCTGTGTTCCGAACTTGTTGACCTCAACTTTTATATATTTTGATAGAAACTGATGAGGTGAGGTGATAAGAGAATAGTTTTAGGGTGGAATTCTTGGGTTGAGAACTTTCTCATGTCCCATACTCATCGAGTAATTCATCATTGTTTTTCGTCTAGTGGCTGTTTCTTGTTCTAGCATTCTTGTCCGAACATTTCATTAAATGGCGGTGATTCATGGTCAAGGGATGCTAGGGTTGTAAGAGGTCTTTTTTGCTTTCGTATGTCTTATTTTGATCATCAATTTTGAAAAAGAATTGTTATGTTTTGATCATTGAGCTGTTAGCTTCCGTTAGTTTGATGTATAATCCATACTAAAATTTATTTTTACAACCTTAGAGATGAAGTGGAAGCAGTGGGAATGGATTGAACAAAAAGACATAGATAACTTTTTTTTTTTGATAGAAAAACATGAAAAAGAGAGGCCGGTTGATGCCAGTTGGAAAATGTGGTCGATCGGAGGCGGCAACAAGGGCCTAGCGACCAAGCCTGGGGGGGAATGAGATTTTTTTTCTAAAATATAATGACAGAAAAATAAAGATTTTTTTTTTAAGATCTATTAATTTAGTGATAAGTCAGTGATTTGTATTCTGTGTTTTGCTGAATGGAGTGGTGAATAGTTGTAGTTAGCTATATTTTTGTGTCTTTTGGCTGCTCAAGGCTTGTGTTCTAGTTCCCCATGAGTCTAGTCGAACTCATACCGAGTGCATTTGTGGGCTTCCGAGTTTTCTCTGCCGTTTCACATATCATATGATGCGTACGGAATCAATCTTTTTGGCGGAGGATCTTGGTCTGCACAAAAAAAAAAAACCGTCAAAATAAAATCCTCCAGATGTTTCCACATTCGTGTCTTGGCTTGGTTATGGCTTTTTAGTCTCCCAGTTACATGTTACAAGTGCATCATGTTTGACGTCATCAGGTCTTATATTGGTTCAGATTGTCTTTCAAACTGAGGAGACAAGGCGTGGACGAATGACAGTCCAGATCAAACTTCATATACTTTACTAGTCTCCAAAATTGCCGTGACTGGGAGCATTTACTGATCTGTATTCGTGTTCTGCTTCAGATGGTCCTACTCGAGAACTTTGTCGAAGATTGTATCCTTCGTTTGATACTTTGACTACTGAAATCTCTATTCCTTCAGCCACCAATGATCCTACACCCTCGAAGGAGACATGTAAGACAAAATAAACAAATCAAGTTAAAAGATGTAAATCATAGAATTCTGTAACAAGAGTAAACTATATAAAATGAAAAAATAAAAGGATTACAGAAACAAAGAAAAACCAATAAAACGTTTCTGGAAAAACGTAAACCGAGGCTTGTGCTAACACAGTGTCCTTAAAACAGATTCGTTCCCTCCCGGAGCTGGAGTTTCTATGGAACGTCTGTCTCCCAGGATACAACGGTAGACAGCAGCAAAGAGAGCAACGCAACTTAACTGCACCGGCGAACTTCACAGAAGCAGAACACTATCAAGAATTTTTGGATAGAGGATGTTTTTTGTTTTTCAGTGTGTAGAGATAGGAGCAAGAGAGCTCCTTTTATAGTGTTCATGCAGGGGACAAGTTTAATTACAGAATTAATCTGTAATTACAATTCCTTGGAGAGTTATAACTCCCTGAATTCAAAATGGCATTTAACAGAGAATTAATCCAAATAAATTGGAGGTTACAACCAGCTGAAGGGTCTGCAACTCCATAAAAGGTGGTTTAATTCTATAATATCTGTTGAAAAAAAATAAATAAAGTCAGAAAAGTAGAAAAAAAAAATCTGTCATTTTAGAACCCCAACGGCCCCAAGGCCCCCATCTTTTGACTTTCATAATAAGCAATCAATATTTAGCCCAAAATGCCTAGCCTATGGCTAGGCACACCTAGGCTTATTTCCAATGATAGTATGAAGAGCTTTTATATATAAAGCTTTCCAAATCAATATTCCCAACAAATGTAGGACATTCTACTTTTCATATTTTTTATTTTATTTTTCCAACATCATGGGTGTCACATTGAGCAACAATTTCTCATTCACCCATTGAACATTTTTGATCTTGTAAATATCTAATTCCATCTACTCTTATAGTAGATTAATCATCCACTTAGTTCCAATTAAATTGACTAATGAAACTCATATAAATTTAATCTCCAAAATGTTCATTACCATACCATTCTTCCAACAAGACATTCAGTCCGTAGATGGTTGTAGGAAAAAAACAATGGCGACCCATAAAGCAATCGCAAATGTAGACCTACGGCTACCATCTTAAATATATGTGGTAACTCTGGATGAATAACTTAAATATGATAAATATTTATAAAATACTCACTAAAATAGTAATATTATATGTATAAATATACTGACTTGATAAAATAATATATTAATTAAAAAATAATTTTAAATAATCATATAAAATACAAAAATATTTTTCTGTTCATGGGTCATTTTATCAAGTTATTTTAAATTGATTAACTTTAATTGACTAATAATTTTTATACATATGAAGTAATTTTAACTTAAAATAAAATTTTAATAGTTAAAATAATTAATATATATACCAAAAATGATAATCTAATTAAATGTTAGAGATATCTTTTAGTGTCGTATTTTAATTTATTTACTTGAACTATTAAAATAAAATATTTTTATTATTTTAGATTTTAAAAATTTAAGTGTCAAATAAGTATCTAAAATATAAATTTTTTAGATAAATATAAAGAGAATATTTTGAGTCAAACAAATAATTAACATTTTTAAAATTGTTCAAACAGGTGTATGTCATTAACATCTATTAAAAAATATTAACCAACGAAAACATGACATGTGACATTATTGAATATTTTTTTGAATTTTATTTTTTTAAAAAGAAATTAAAATTTTTAAATAATTTAAAGTTTTAAATAATCTTTAAAAAATCTTTAAATTTTTAAATTCTTCAAATTGGTCATTTTTATCGGAATTTGTTGCATTTTTAACAACAAAATACAGCAACATCCCTTCGTTGAATAGTACACACGTCATTTTTTTGTTATATTATCGTTTATTGTTAATTATTCAAATAAATTAGTTAATAACTTAGATATTTTTATATAATATCAGCTGATTTTGGACGACAAGATAAAAGATAAATAATTGTGATAGTTTGGTGACAAATGTGATGAAAATCAACGTGATAATTGATAAATAAAATAAAATAAAATAAAATAGAGATTTGGGTGTTAGAAAATTTAATTTTTAGGTTATTTTATTATTTTAATTTATTTTAAAATATAATTTTAAAATTTTGAAAAACTTACACATTTAAAAACTTACCCGTATTATATAATAAAAAATAACAAAAAAAATTAATAAATGATAATCATAGACATTTATTATGTGGTTTTGAACATGTTACATAATTTTTTAAATGAAATATACTTTAAGTATTTATCTAAAAAAAATTTGACGTTTAAGCATAATTTTTAAAAAATAAATTATTTTAAGGATTTAAATATAAAAGATAAGTGGGACCCTATTCCTTCACACTAACCCTCAATTTGCAAATTGTCGTTTCATTGCCCAACATGCCACACGCTCTGCCTTGCCACGTCTTACGATGCATCCCTTGTTCCATCTTTATTATTTTTTATTTTAAAAAATCATTTTTATATCCGTAAATGATTGAATTAATTAAGATATACTATATCCATTGTTTCAAGTGGCTTAAAAAATATTTTATCATGAATGTATGAAAAATAATTTGTTATATATATTTTATATTAAAAGTGTATATATTTTAGTGAATACAATAATAACATATTATTTTAAAAAATAAATTTAATTAATTTCATTTTATTAATATATCGTAATCTTACTCGAAATAATTTAAAGTTCTTTATTTACTATTTTTAAATTGTACCTACTTTAAAAAAAATACAAATATGATGCCCATGAAAATGTAAACATTTGGATAAGATATGCTATTTAAATATCTTTATCTTTCCTATTTTTTTTATTATTATTTCCCATATCTCTAATTTAATCAACGAGCAAATCACCACCAAACAAACACCTATATCATTGAATCTCAGATGCTGACTTTAAAATACGGTACGATGGTTGATTTGATTTATGTTTGATGAACCTGCTTTATTAAAGATTAAAAATTAATTTAATTTAAAATTAAAAATTATATAATCGAAATACTAAATACAGTTAAAAATATTTATCATCAAATAATTTTAATATGCTAGTAGTATCATTAGATTAAAAAAAATATTATATAAATTTAATTCACCATATCAGAATAGTATTAACAGTATTAAAAAGACAATTGTTGAGAAATGACTATGTTATCTAATAAAGCGTACGGGGATTATTATTTTTAATAAAGGATTAATTAACTTTTACATCACCAGACAGTTTACCGTTAATTGTCATTTTCTATTTAAAGTAAATCCATTTTAATGATTTAAATAATCTGAGATGGTATTTAAATTATATATAAGTTATGAGCATGGGAATGAGATGGAACACGTATAAATAAATTACCAAATCTAGTACAATTAATTTATTTTTAATGGACAATCATTGATCTACAATAATTAAATAAAACTTAATTTTATATTAATCTACACAAATGAACACATTATATTATATTGTATTTAATATTCAACACATAAATAATTAATATAGTGTTGTTCTTAATTAACAGCGACAAAACATCATTTCATTTGTCAAAAGCATGGAACTCAATAATTATAGCTTTAAATAATTAAATAATATATAAAATATAAGGAAAGAGAAACCGACTTGACTTCAATTAAAGACAGCTGACGAACAGCTCCTGGGCAGGTGTTGAACTGTAATACAGCAGTCACATAGATAAAAAAGGAAATGTCTTTTTACGGATATAATATTTTTTAAATCAATATCTTTATTTATATAATATTATTATGTATATTTATAAATGATATTTTATGCAACATCTGATATATATATTGTTTCTATTATATCGTGCACTACTTTATATAATCTTAATATATTTTTAACAAATTCATGTAAAATAATTTTTATGCAATGTCTAATAATAAATTAATATAATTGTTTTATTATTTTATTTTTAATTATAGAATTTTAATTATAATTGAAACATATCAAAATATGAAAGTGAAAAAAAAACTCTGTTTATTGTCTCTTCCAATCTGCCATTTCTGCAGAAATATATATACTCTCAGACACTACAACGTTGGAGAGATTTGTACCTTTTCATGGATTTTTATTTACAAAGATATTTTAGTTTTCAATCTAGGGTTTTATCATCATCACAGCAGCAGCAGCAGCACGAACATCAACAACAGACATAACGCTAGTTTTTCTGTTTTTCTTTTGGATTTCCACACAGGAGCTCTATTTTTCTGTTTTTCTTTTTATTGATTTGGTTGAGTTGTTGTTATCTTTTTATATATACAGCTTAGTATTAAAGAGACAGGATGAATCACTGTGTTCCTGATTCAAAAATGGAAGAAGATGATTCAATCCCTTCTTCTAGTTTAGCTCTCTCTAAAACGCTTTTCAGGTAAGCTAAATGAGTCTACTCTTCTTTTAAAATTTATATTTGTTGATGTTAATTATCAGAACTGTGAATTGACGAAGGATGGAATTGTGAAACAGACCAGAGGATGAAGTCATGGAGCTGTTGTGCCAAAACGGTCAGGTTGTTATGCAGAGTCAGAACCAAAGATCTAACAAAAAATCACCGCCGTTAAAATTACAGGACTCTGACCAATCAGCTGCCAGAGAGATCCGGTCTTCGTCATATCAACAGCAGCAACAGCAGCAATTGGTTACCGAGAATCATCTCTTTATGCAAGAAGATGAAATGGCTTCGTGGCTTCACTATCCTCTCACCGACGCTAGCTTCGACCATGATTTCTGTGCTGATCTCCTATATCCTTCTGCCGACGCGGCAGCCCCTTGCGTTACCTCTACCAACGCCACAACCTCCGCTCCACCACCGCTAGGAACAGTTTCTCAATTTTCAGCTTCGGCTGTAGCGTCAGCTTCTAGGCCCCCGATACCGCCGTCGAGGAGGAATGAGTTGGAGTCAACGAGGATCCAGAACTTCGTTCACTTCTCCAGGCATAAAGCGGTGAGGGCGGAGCAATCAGCACCGTCGAGTTTTAAGAGCGCAATTAGAGAATCGACAGTCGTTGATTCCAGCGACACTCCGGCGATGGCTCCCGAATCGGGAGCCACTCAGGCCATGCTGAGCAACACTGATGCCGCATCTGGTGGGAACAACATAAACGGCGCCAACACGAGGGTCGCCGCAGGAGCCAACACTCAATCAGCTGGAATCAGCGGGAGTGCCAGCAAAGACAATATTGCCACGTGTGAGGTCACGGTGGCATCATCCCCCGGCTGCTCAAGTGCCAGTGCCGAACTGACGGCTCAAAAGGCTGCACCGACTGAGGACAGGAAGCGTAAAGGACGAGAACTGAATGACGCCGAATATCACAGCGAGGTTAGTTCAAACGAGTTAAAAAAATCATTCTATCTCGGCTAACATGCACCTAGAGTGGACGTCGTTTAACATAAGCACCCTTCTCTTTGTTCCTAGGCGTACTAGAGTTAGAGAACACTATGAATCCACGATTAAGAAGAAATTCAGTATAAAATGATAAAAGAATATCATAAACAATAGTATATAGATTAACATTAAACTGATTCGATTGATATTGTCATTGGTACAATATTCTGGAAGAGTCCACCGATTGAATTAGAATATTTTTTTTGCATACCAACATTTTATATCTGGATACCGAAAACATTATTTTAACACGAATAGAAAAACATAACTTTGGAAAGAAAACAGGACAATGTTAGGTTTTTAGCACAGTACCATAAATTCATCGAAATTGTAACGAAAAACGAAAATAGCTAGCTGATGTAAAAGGGAATCTTATTTCTGAGCTTTAAATTCTATTCTCCCTGTCTTAATTACTTATAACTGATAGTAATTTTATTGTTGTCAAAGGATGTTGAATTTGAATCCGCTGAGACAAAGAAACAAATGCGTGGATCTACATCATCGAAAAGGTCTCGCGCGGCAGAGGTCCATAACCTCTCAGAAAGGGTCAGTGTTCTATAACATTATAGTATTATTGATGAATTTGGTCATCTTTTGTGTAATTGCATTCCTTTGGAGGTGTAATATCCCAATCATTTACAGAGACGCAGAGATAGGATAAATGAAAAGATGAGGGCTTTGCAAGAACTTATCCCACGTTGCAACAAGGTTTGTCATGTGTCCATTATATTTGCAGTTACCTAGGGGATATGTATTTTTCTGGTTTATATGTTCTGCTATCAACATATTTTCATGTTTGTGTCTCAGTCGGACAAAGCCTCAATGCTGGACGAAGCTATTGAGTACTTGAAGTCACTTCAGTTGCAAGTTCAGGTATGTCTTTGCTTATAGTTGCAGACATATATGTTGTTTATTCTTACAACTCTGCCAGAAGTATTAGAAAAGAATGGTTTGATTGGGTTATTGTCCTTCAGAGAAACATTGTTGGTTTTGTAGCTTGTTAGGGTTGGACTTGATGATAAAGCACTGAAAGTCCTTAATGAACAATCTTTCACATGCCTTATTTTGGATGTTTATGGAACTGTTAATTATAGGGACTTCACCATTGAAGTGAGGAAAAGATAATAAGACTCACCAAAGATCATCAAACTCGAGTCAAGAGGCAAGATTTCTTTTGGGAACGTGGTTTTTACTTGATATACATGGATAGATTATTCTATATTTTTGAAGTTTCTTCTCTCCTTCTTTCTTCTGAAACGAGAAGAAAACTAGATTAAGAACATGTATGTTGGGATTGTGTCCTCCGATAATGAGAATGCTGCCTTGGATTGTAATATGGAAACACCAATGAACAAATTAGAATCAGCGCTTAGTCAGTACCTTATTCATTTATATGTTTGAAGAAAATTTTGTTCTATACGCTTCATGATTAGCTTCTACAGGAAAAGCCACTGGTATTTGAAAATGGTTATGTTCCACGTTCTTTAAAATCTGCTAATTGTCAAACAATAGGAGTATCCATTTAGCCAAAAAATGATTTCAGCCTCACTCTTCTGCTCTTTCTATCACACCATGTTAGTTAGCCACTCTGAGAACTAAGCAAGTAGATGGAGTATCTCCTTATGTATAAGTTTTAATGTACTTATACTGGAGATCACATTCTCTATGATACAACATTTTACTAGATTTATGAGTCATATTACCAATAAATAATGATCATTTTTTTCTTTCAATTCTGTAAATTCTCGGTTCTCTTTGACTCTTGTAACTTTGCACATACCATGCAGTAAGCTAGGATATGTTCTATTCACTTTTAATTTAGTGAATTGTTTTTTTTTCCTTTTTTGTTTGAAATCTAGTAAAATGTGTCTTAAACGAATAAGCTTACACATTATTTACTACAAAATTAATTTGGATTTAAATACCATGCAGATGATGTCCATGGGTTGTGGCATGATCCAAATGATGTTTCCTGGTGTTCAGCAGTTCATGCCAACAATGGGAATGGGCATGGATATAGGAAGGCCTATGATGCCATTTCCCAATGTATTGGCTGGCTCACCGCTATCAACACCAGCTGCAGCAGCTCATTTGGGTCCAAGGTTTCCAATGCCAGCCTTTCATATGACACCACCTGCTCCACCTTCCGATCCATCGAGAATCCAACCAAACAATCATTCAGACGCCGTGTTTAACCCGCTTAGCATGCAAAGGCCGAATCAGCAACCTTGTGTCCCAAATTTTGCCGATCCTTATCAGCAGTATAACATTGGTCTTCATCCGATGCAATTAACCTCTCCACAGGTACAGTTAATTAGCATACCATAATACCATTACCCAATTTATGGCTTCACATCTGCTATATTATTTTGCCTCAAAACTTTTCTTTATACCTATTAGCATAGCATTACTCTTCAATCACAGCCTTTTTCAGTTGTATCTAAGGGTGGGTTTCTTCACACTTGATTCCAACTTAGTCACACTGAAACATCAAACTTATTTACGAGGATGAAGAACTGATTACGAATCACCTTTTACAGAATCAAACCATGGCTCAGCCAAGTTCTAGTAGACCAAGTACCAGCAAGGGAGCGGATAATCTTGTGAATCACCCATCAGGTAGATTCCCTGTTCTCTAGTTCCTTGTTATTTAAAGATGGTTATAGGCCAACATGGGTTGGTTCAGTTGATCGAGTACACATTAGCAATCAAGGTTCGAGTCGCATTAATAACCTAATTTGGCCTATAAAAGAAATGATTATTGACAATAACATGCATATGAAGAATAAGATGTACATGCCATGCCCCCCATAATCATTTCGTATGATTAGGATCAATGACTATATGGCATGTACATACTTTAGTTTTGTGTAGCACTGTTGTTACCCTAACAAGTAAAATCATGGATGGTTTCTAATGTACTTTTATTGTATGAATTATGATATCGTGAAGGTGACATGGCAAGATAACACTAAGTTATGGGCATCAGCATCAACTCTGGTACTGCTAGCAGAATCTCATATCTGAAATGTGTTTTCCATCTTTTTTACTTCCATAAGAGATAAAAGTTCCTGTGCATTGCAGGTTGACAATTCCAGTTGGAATCACTTCGGGTAAGGTTCCTGCCTTTTCTCAAGTTTTGTTAGTGTCATTATAGTCATAGAACTTTCTTGTCTGGGACCAACTCTTTCTTCTTTTGAGCTCGTTTGTTAGAACAGATCTATAATGTAATTATTACACCACCATACAAAATAGTCGTTGTTCACTTGAGAATATGAGAGGCTTAGAAATCATCTTTGGGTCTAAACCCATCAACTTATTGATAGAATTTGGGTCCATTTTCAACACGTATGGCAGAGGGTTTGAAAAGAATTTTTCCTTTGGGTTTCAACTTCTCTTCTTAACCTAAAAAAGTGCAAAAGGATGGATTGACTAGTCGCTTTTCTCTTTTCCTTTTAGGTCACATTCAACTTTCCTCTAATTCTCTCTCACTTCAAAGGGTGCATAAGAGACGGTCTGTATTCCTCCTTTTCTTTATTCAGTGCCTTTTGAGATTGGCTATTGTCAACCACAATATTGACATCCAAGAACTTGCGTTCATGTGTGAGACGAAACAGAGCATGCAATTTCTAACCATACCCCCGAAGCAATGCAAAAAGTTACTACTGGACAAGTTTTGCAATGTTGTTAAACACACTATCATTACGTATAATATAGTCCTCGTATAATAAAAGTATTTTAAAATAAATTTATTTAAAAAATAAAGATTCATTGATTGAATTGATATATAAAAAATGAATGGTTTTTAAAATAGAAGTATTTTTTGACTTAAATTGTTTGATTTCTCAAAGGCAAACCAGTTTTAGCATTTTCCTTTGTTTTTTCTTAGTGATGTGAAAGACATTCTTACCATATTTATCTCTGTTAAGAATTTTCATCTTCATCCTTATTTTGCAACACACTACGAATATAAAGTCTAAAACCATACCAGCCTTATAAATCATAAGATTTAAATAATTTCCGTCCCATGACCCGCATGAATTCTGAAACCCACCTAATTTCCTCTTTATTTACCCCATGACTCATTCACGTAATATATTTGTAAGGGTTAATTTTCCCCATTCATGCATAAACTACACCAAATTCTCAATTTCATACATAATGTTTTAAAATTTTTGATTTCATACATGAAATATTTTGCTGTTAACAAATTGTCCACTTTCGTCTTAGAAACAGTTGTGTTTTTTTTTTAAAAAAATCACCGTTTATTTAAAGGTATTATGGCCGAATTAATCTTTCAAGATTTATTGTTTTTTATTTTCAATCTTAAAAGCTTATTATTTTTCAATTTCAACATTAAAATTTTAAAAATTTTATACTTTAAATATAAATCACAAACCTCCAATTTTAAATTACTTTAAATCTTAAAGACAAAATAAAAAAATTCGAAGGTGCGTGTTACCCATTTATCCGGTAAAAGTTGATTTTGAAATAGAACTTTTAATGTCCACTTTGATTAAAAAGTTTTAATCATTTAAGATAAAAATAATATAATTTTAAAATTTATTTTATAAC
Source organism: Abelmoschus esculentus (assembly GCA_035048815.1). NCBI lineage: Eukaryota > Viridiplantae > Streptophyta > Magnoliopsida > Malvales > Malvaceae > Abelmoschus > Abelmoschus esculentus. The sequence goes on along the minus strand of JAUCBN010000007.1, from coordinate 7,787,251 downwards.
AAACTCGATTTATTCTTTTTGTTTGTTTAAGTCTCCGTTGTCTCCACAATGTTTGGACTTTTATTTTCCTGAGTGTTAGGTTTGGTCCAACATTGCACATTAAAGTGGATCGTAAGGACCACATTTGATCAGTTGGGGGCCATAGACTTGGCCACATTTGTGTTCATGTCCGTATATACCCAACTACAAACAAATGTTTAACAGACCTACAGATCCAACACATCATACTGCATTTGATTTTGATTTTGATTTTGATTTTCAAAAACCACAAAGTTAAATATTTTAATTTTAATTATTATAAAAAATACTTGATTTTAATCACCTAAAGATAATAACATTCTATTTTCGACCAAGAATTTTTCTTGATTAGTAAATCATTGTTACCCAAGATCTCCCATGTCCCATATGATTTGCAAATCCATGCATTCCTCTTCGAAGAAGTACAATTCATTGTTTCATCTTAATCATTCGCATTTAATAACATTTCTTTAAAAGACGATCTTCAACCTTTCGGCAGATCAATGGCCGTACTACTCGCATCCTAAGGACCCATTTCCCAGAATTTTATCTTATTAATGAACTTTTCAGGAACACCGACAAAAAAGACAATAGTTTTTTAATTAAATTGATGTGTTTATACGATAGTATCTGTTTACGTAAATAAGGGTGTTAAACATTAATGGTAGATATTAAATGCATTCGTCGATATTTTATAACGGATGTACAGTGTCTTGTTTACCACACAAGCAAAGAAGATGTCGACCATATCCTTTGACAATTGACATTGTCATTCGGCAAGATCGACTGGGTCTTTGTTAATGAAACATGAGCACTTGGTGGAGTTTCTCGGTATTATGTGCCACTAGACTTTGTTCAGTCTTCTAAAATGCCGTAACGGCGTTAAATGATGAGGTGACATAGACACATAAAGTTAAATATCAAAGGACTTTAAAAGAAATAGCGAGGAAGTTCATGGGCTTCGTAACAATAAATCCATTTTATTTTTTAAAATAAAATTAAATATTATTTTATTCATTCATTTATTAGAAAATGAAAAATTATTAGGTGAAGCCTGTTCACCAGGTTATCTGTGGTCAAAACAATTAAAATCGTTCATCTTAATTTTTTTAAGGTGAATCTTCACTTCTTTCTTATATGTAATTAGTGGGCGAGTAAATATTATATAATTATTTAAAAATGAACGATTCTGATTGCTGAGATTATAGACAACGTGGTAAAACAAAGTTCACTAAATAATCTCTCCTAGAAAAGCCTACGACTCTTTTTCTTCTTCTCCCCATCCTCTACTTCCATGGCCGTCGATTCCTCGCTCTGTTCGTTTTCAACAAACGCCACCAGATTGAAGCATTTCTTCTTTTCTATCGTTCTATCTTTATAGTTTTCACTATAAGAACCTCAAATCTCACGAAATCAAAGTCAAAATTACCAAATTGTAATCCTTTGAAAAAATTGTAGTTATAGTCCTTTGAAATTACGGATTTTTTACTTACTATAATGGTAAAATTGCATATTGGCCCTCAAAGTGTTTCAATTCTAAAAAATAATAATTTTATTTAATTCCTTTTAGTCTTTTTCTAAATGAATATTTTGAATTTTTACCTCTCCCTGAAATCAATAATTCAATTTAAGGTCTTTTAAAAAAAAAATTAACATAGCCTCAAATTTTTTTATAATTTTATATGGATCTTCTGATTTATTACTGAAACAGATAAAGTTAATGACTTAAATGAAAGGGGTCTCTATTGACACTCTATAATTTAAAAAAAAAATTAAAATTTTCTTTAATAAATTATACATAAAATATTAATATCAGTATAAAAAATTAAATCATTAAAAATTTAAATATCGGATAAATTAGGTATTATCCCGTGAGATGAATTTAAATCCCTTACTTTTTTAAATTCCATGTACAACCATCAGCAAGGTCCACGTGAAACTATTATTGGTTCGCCATTAAACAGATCTTTGACTCTCCTCTGTGTACCAACATGTCCAAGCAAACCCTAAATTAAATGAAAACCTAACCAGTTCAACCATAGCCATGCATAGGGGTGTAAACGAGCTGAGTCGAATTTAAATAGTGTTAAGCTCGGTTCGGTTCGGCTCGGCTCGTTAAAATTTCGAGTCGAGTTCGAGCTTGACTAATTTTAAATGAGCCTGAAATATTTGAGCCCGGCTCAGCTTGTTAAGAACTCGAGTCGAGTTCGAGCTTTTTTCGAGCCTAATCGAGTCAAGTATTGATAAGTCTTTGATCATGTTAGACTCGAGTAACTCTTATCTCTCATGTCTCATTTAAAGCCTAATGGAGAAAAAACTTTGATACACAAGTTGTATAAACTTAAACAAGTTTAGATTTTAGGGTTTTAAATTTAGGAATTTAGATTTTAAATTATAAAAAATAAAAAATAATATATTTATGTTTTCGAGTAGCTCGTAAGTTTTTTGAGTTGAGTATTATGTAACTCGGCTCGTTAAGAATTCGAGCCAAGTTCGAGTTTGAGTCGAGTCTAATCGAATCGAATTTTGATCGAACTTTGACCGAGTCGAACTCGAATAACTCACGATTTGTCTCGTCTCATTTACGATCCTAGCCATACATAGATATCAGAAAGGTTAAGTCACATTCTGCCTCGCCAGCTTCAGCCACTGATTCAACTCCCTCAATTAATTTCCTTAGTAAATTGGGTTTCAGGTTTTGCCTGCCAACTTTGCCAAGTTAGGTCAGCTCCATTAATGAATTTATTTACTACACCATTAAAATCTGTCATGCATGATAAGCTCTTGTCTGAGTGCTTTTACTAAGGCATGGACCAACAGGCATGCTCCAACTATATTTGGACAGGACAGCCTTGGTTTGGTGTCTAGTTTTATATGGTTCCACAGATGGTTATAACCAAAATCTACTCCATTCAATGTATTCAATTTTATCAACTATTTAGTTTTATTGGTTTATTTTTCTTTAATAGTCTATATATTTATATTTTAATCCTTTAATAAGGTGTACATATCTAGCAGACTTGAACTTGAATTTCTTAAGGCATGCATATCTTTTTAAGGTTTAAAGTTTATGATTTAAGTTTAAAATTTAAGATTAGTATTTAAAATTTAATATTTAATATTGATGCATAGAAATAAACATCGAAAAGGGATAAAATATTTTTATCCGGTAAATATTATTCTCTTTTTTATTAAAATCCACTCATTGTATTTATCGTCTTGATTTATTGAGTTAAAAGAGAAGAAACTTTTCTAAATTATAATATAATAAATATTGATGATTTATCCCTTTTATCGAGATTTTATTTTGCGAATTTTACTGATGAGTTTGTATTTTGTTTAGAACAATTTTTCAATTTGTTAAAAAAATTATCCGAAATTTAGACTAATAAATCTGAATCAAGGATTCAGGGCTTTTACCTTTGCTAACTCTACCAAATCTTCATATTTAACAAAAGTTTTAATTCAAAGTAAAAAAAATTAACGCTTAACTTTATGATTAAGAGTGTAGAAAAATCCGAATCTTTTAAATATGATATAAAATATTATTAACGTATCAAAAAATACATATAAAGATGTATAAATACTACATGAATACATCATACTTCACGGTAGCACTGAGATATGGGGGAAATAGGACCAACTTTTTGGTGGTCCAATTCCAAACTTAATTTTTTGTCACGTGACTAAAGTTTTTTATTTGTACGAGAATCATAACAGGATAATTAACTAACATTAATTAGATAATAGTATTTTAAATTTAGTCGTCAATGCATTTTACCAACAATATACTAAGAAGAGAACAAAAATTCTCTGCCTTATTTTTTGCTTTCTTTTATGTTTCTTTTGCTTTTTAAAAAAATTAAATTTTAAACCTTAAACCCTTATTTTCTATATTCTAAATTTTAAATCCTACATTCAAAAAATACACTCTACCCCTAATTTCCTAAACTCTAATCAAAACCCCTAACCTAGAACCCTAAACCCTCTAATTAAAAGTGAGGACATAAATGGAGGCATAAGAAAGAGACAGATGATTCGCACTCCGAAGAAGAATATTAATTAAATTTAATTTAATAATTATTTACAAAATATCTATTTTTTTTAAATTTTAGTTACTAAAATTAAAACACTTTTTATAAAAAAAAATGTGATCAATGTAGAGAGTGGGAACAAAGGTTTGATCTTTAAATTTAACATGTAATATAAAAAAAATATATATATAAAAAAGAATTCATGTATATTATTCGTTCCATTTTAGAAAATAAAATTAATAAAGTGAATGCTTAAGGTGGTGAACATAACAAAAGATATAAATTTATTTACGTGAAATATCTATTACAGAAACATAACAACGTTGAACTTAGAATTCAAAGGATGGAAAGAAAAAACATAACTAGACAAAACAGCAAACCAAACCAAAAACAAAACATAAACAGTTCTGAGTACTGACGCACAGAGAGTAAACACGCTAAGACTCCATTTTTATGCCAAATTAAGCCCTTTAATATCTTTCAAGGGAAAGGAAGGACACCAGTGCCAACACCACCACCAGCTCCGCCTCCAACACCACCGCCAATAACACCACCAGCACCACCGCCACCCAAGCCACCAAATCCCCCAAGCCCACCGAGTCCACCGGTTCCTCCAAGGGGAGTAACTCCACCAAGTGGAGTAACCCCACCAATGCCCCCAACTCCACCTAGACCACCTGTACCACCGAGGGGAGTAACTCCACCAATGCCCCCAACTCCCCCTCCCAGTCCACCTAGACCGCCTCCACCACCGAGGGGAGTCACCCCACCAATGCCCCCAACTCCCCCTCCGAGTCCACCAAGACCTCCACCACCGAGGGGAGTCACCCCACCGAGACCCCCCACTCCACCAAATGGCAACCCATTAGAGCCCACCCCAGAGAAGCCTCCTACGCCACCGTAAGTGATGAAGTTCTTTTGGTCGTTAACACCATCCGCAGCAGCACTTGGACCCTGCGCGGTGCTTGTAGGCACAGTTGTAGTTCCGGGCACATTTCTTGCAGTAGCGTGAACCACAACTAGCGCAAGAACAATCATACAACTCCACATTGCCATCTCTCTAAATCAAACAAACAAAACCCCTCTCTCCCTTTCTAATTCACTCTCTATCTCAGTGAGTTACACTTACGAGTATCTTGATGATCTCCTTTTAAAGGCATAAAAGATGTGGTAGTAAAGGGACAGTTGTAAGTATTAAATGGTGTTTCAATGCAGGAACAGGGTTCGGGTGTCTTAAAACTTATATTTTTTTATACGAAAGATGTTCTGTCTTTGGAATGAGATTTAAATAAAATTATTCTAATGCTAAGCTTAAATTTTATTTTAACTTTTAATAATTTTTAAATAATAATTAAAAATCTAAAATACTTAATATATAATTAATAATTATTTAAAATAAAATTAGAATTTAAATTAAATTAAATTAACTCTTATATTTTTTGAGTGAATTAAATAAATAATTCTCTGATTATAGGGAATTTCTATAATGAGTTCTTGACGTCAAAAATTAATTAATTAGTCTGATACTATTAAAATTTAAAGATCGATGATATATCAATTAGTAAAAATTAAGATGGTAATACGTTTAACTTTAACTTTTATATTTTAATTTAATTTAATTCTTATTATAAAAAAATACCCTTCAAATTTAAATATTATACAATTTAACTATTCTTCTTTTCTATTTCTTCTTCATTATCTTCGTTCTCCGTCTTCTTTCAATAAACATTTTTACCTCCATTTTAAGATTAAATGATTATTAATCTAACGTTAAATTAATATTGTGATATTTTGTTTTGTTAAACTTCGATTACTCTTAAAAAATATAAACTAAAAAACTCATCTTTTCTCGAACAATGTTGGTTATCGTTTTGATCACCGGTGTCGTGGCTCGTCAAAGTTTTATTGTTTTTCTCAAGAAAATGTTTCTTTTTCTCTGTTGATTATGAGAAATGGGTATTTATTAGAAATGCAAATTTTAAATCTAATTTTACAAAAAAAAAAAAAAAATGGAAGGCAACTCATATTATATTAAGGATGTATTGTATTAATAGTATTCATTGTTCATTCTAGACTCATCTTAAGGATATATATAATTTATTAAAATTATTTTATTAAACTGAAATGACTACATAAAAGACAAATGACATTACATAAGAAAATAAAGGACATAACACAGGACATGTCAATACCCAACAAACATTACTACAACCTTAATCACGCCATACACTATAGCAACTATAATGTTACTCTTGACACAAGTTATACTAGCAGCTTTGAAGTTTAAAACCCCAGAGCAAAGTTTAAGGAAAATGGATGACACCAGGCGCACCTCCAACTCCGCCAGCACCACCTACGCCACCTCCACCGGTCCCAGCGCCTACTAAGCCTCCAACCCCACCTGTACCATCAAGTGGATTGAAGCCCCCAACACTCCCAACTCCACCAATTGGCAGGCCATTCGCCCCAATGCCGGAGTAGGCGCCAACACCACCATTGAGGAAGTTCTTTTGGTCATTGAGACCGGCAGCATCGTTCGGCACATTCCTTGCAGTCGCTTGAACCACCATTGCTAGAGCAAGAACAAGCACAACATTGCAATACTTTCCCATATCGAATCTTTAACTATAAAATAAGTATCAGAACAAAAACTCAAGCTCTGCAGCTATGGAGTTTCTTACAATATATTGGATACAGTCTATGATGTTTTGTCTTTGCTGTTGATGCATGTGTTGACGATGATCTCCTTTTATAGAGCATAGATGGAGACAGCGTTGCAAGAAATCAAGGGACTTAAATGTGACCGCTAAGTATTTGGTGCATGATGCATCTGTCTAGAAGTTTTTTCTTTTTCGAAACTACCCCAATAATAATAATAATAATAATAATAATAATAATAATAATAATAATAATAATAATAATAATAATAATAATAATAATAATAATAATATAGTGTTATAATATAAATTATAATGTCAGAAAAATAAATAAAATTTGATGGTAATTGAATTCTTTTAATCTGTTACAGCTATGTTTTGTAGTTGAACAATTATTTATCTTTGCAACATATAAACACACCTACCGTTCTAACTCCATTTTATTTCTAACTTCCTTAGCTTCTCTGATTAGTGTACACGTAAATATATATATTTATATCACCATTTAGATTACAGTTTTTATTTTATTTCAAAATTACTAATTTAATTAAGCAAATTTATGAGAGATGATCTTTTTAAAACATAACTACTAATGTATTTAGGCCCCTAATGGAGAACCCGTTGAAAAATATGGTGAATTAAAATTTATTTTTTAATAGTTTAGTTTACAATATACGTTTGATATTCGAAATAATAAAAACCGTATCATAACTATTTTTTATTAAAATATATGGACAAATGATAATGACAAATAGATAAAAATAATAATTATAGCTATGGATAAAAGGGTAATGTGAATATGCGACTTATTAAAATTATTAAAAAAATATCTTATTTAACCCCTCAATCATAACTAAAATTTTATTTTAAATTCTTTTAATATTTCAAAATAATAAGAAAACTAAAAAAATTAAAAAATATATTAGAAATGTATGGAATTTCATAGTTTATTTCTAAAATTAAATTGTGAATTATCATATATTTAAAAAAAATTACTTTTGAAAATATTACTTGGAAATATTAAAAAAAATACTAAAAACAAAATTTTAGTTATAATTAAGGGAGTAAATAAAATATTTTTATTAATTTTATCGTATCACATCATCTTTTTAAGGCAATATAGTGCCAATTTTATAATAAATTTTAAATCCAATATTTATTTTGTAATATTCAAAATCAATATTTTAAACTAATTTAATGAAAAATTTTGAACTGTACCCTTTAAAAATTGAAGATTTATTATTTATTTTTAAAAAGTTGTTGGGCCTAAAGATAATCGTGAAAACCGAGAATGAACAAGAGACTTTGCTCGCAACAATGTTGGCGGAATCAAGTTCGGAGTTTACAATTGATGAATCGTCGATCGACAAGATGATAAAGAGGGTTAGACTAGAGGATGAAATTAGGGTCAATCTATCCGTATGATGATCGAACCGAAGTTTAACCATTGACGTCGATTTTTTTATATGTTCAAATGAATTAACGAAGGACATTATTCGATAAAAGCTCGTATGTAACGCATGTTTTAGGCATAAGAATGCTTATTATAGATATAAATGCATATTGTTTTTTTTATTAATGTAAAGACTACATCTATACAATCAAACACTGTAAATATAATTTTTATTTCTTGAAATTAATCAATTATGAATAATTATAAAATTGATAATAACGTATATTGCAGCAGCAAAAGACGAATCGAAAGATTATAAAATAAAAATTAAATAAAACAAACTCAAATAAATATCATAAAGTAAATAATAAATTTAAAATAATGCCTAATTCCCACCTAAAGATACCAAATAAGATATTAATATAACGTTTTTGAACAAAATATATGCTAAACTGTGTCAAATCATTTGTTAATCATTATAATATTTTAATTAAATTTATCTATATAAAATATAAAACTTTAGTTGTCATTTATTTTAATTAATCTATTAAAATATTAAAAATCAAACATAGAAATAGTTAGACAATAATAATTTTTAAGTCATTTACTCTAAAATAAAATATTAAAAAATAAAATAAATTAAAAATATTATAGAAAAAACTAATGGTCAAACATTAGGAATAATTTTTGATATTATAGTAAGGATAAACTACGTTAATTACCATTAAAATTTTAGATATGTATCGATTATACAAGTAAACTAAAAATCAATATTACATTAACGTTGAACTTTAATTTATGTTTCGATTATATCACTGGACTGTTATGTTTCATTCATGCTATCGTATGTGAACTATTAAGATTTATCTATATCATCGATATTAAATGATTCAATGGTATAATTATAATTTAAATTTAAATTTATTATTAAAATAATATTATCAATTTTTAATTTAATGAATAATAATGTATTGACGTGACTGATAATGATATTTATGTAAAAGTTACATGTGAATGATATGTCACGATAGAATGACGATGATCATTATCATCGAAACAATAAAAAAATATATATTCAAAATTAAATTTGTATTATCTTAAAAAACGGTAAAAGATTAAATATAATGAAAAATAAGCAAGTAAAGTATAAGGGTAGTGTTATATTTGAATTAAATTAATAGACTAATAATAAAGAAAATAATTAAAATTAAACGATTAGAAGGGACAAGCTCTAATAGTAAATTTGTGTAAAAATTAAAATGTATGTATTAAATAGGGATGCTAATATAATTTAAATTCGATTCGATTCGAAGAAAAAATAGTTCAAATTCGATTAAAAAGTTTGAATTCGAATCCTAAAAAAATGTTCAAGTCCTAATAGGTGGATCTGATATGGATATTGTCATGATCCATCCAAATTCATATTCAAAATGAATTCGATCCGTATATAAAACTGAATAAAAATATTTAAAACTTTTAGATTTAAAAAAAATTGAGTTGTTACTTTAATTTATTTTATATTAGATTATAATATTTGTTTGTGCTATAAATTTAAAAATATTTGTTTGATAATTTTTTTATTTAAAGATATTTATTTGAGTCGTTACTTTAAAAAATAATTGGATTTAGACTTTTGAATTTGGATTTCAGATACTATATTGGATAGAATTTTAATTTATGTAAATGAACTTGGATTCGAACTTGAATTTTTTAAAAGTCCGATTATTAATTGAATTAAGCTTGAACTTTATAATATTCGATCCAACTTTGATCCATGATCATCCTAGTATTAAAGAAAGCTCTTAAACATAGAGAAGATCTTACTTTCTTTAAAAAATAATGGATCGTAAATTAAATATCTGGTATGATTTTTTAAAATATATTTAGTGGAATCCTTAATTGTGATATTATGGATGATTTTTTTAATGAAAAAAATGGAGGAGAAATATTTAACCAGATTCCTCAACATCAATTACACGTGTGTGTTTTTTTCACAATAGCAACCTACACAGAGTTTCTAAAAATGCTAGATAAATATTTGGGTTTTGGTGTTTAGGCCCAACAACTTTTTAAAAATTAATTTAATACGTGCGTATTGTTTTCTTGATGGGCACGCCATCTAATTCTATTTTAAATTACAAATTCCTCCTACAAGTTGACTCCGGTTCTCCAACGCCGCCTCTCCTTATAAAAGCATTATAACAGAAGCGCAAAATCCATTGTTCTTCGTTAAGGTATTCTCTTCAAAAATCTTCCTTGGAGTTAGCTTCGAATTCTTACCGCTATAACGTTTTTCTTCATCGTGTTCATGATCTCAAGATTGCATCACAAACTTCTTATATACATTCACAGTTCATCCAAATCGAGTTAAGGATCGATTTTGATGTCCTCCGCCATGATCCTATAAGAGGTTTCTACAATCACACTCTCTTCCCACAACAACTTCTTTGTTTTGGTCTAGATATTTTACAAAATCCAGATCGGGTTCACTTTTTTCTGGATCCAATGTTTGTAGGACTTGGAATCAATATCTTCTCTGTTTCCTACAACATGATAATTCAAGAGATCATAGAATGTGGACTTGGAACTATAAATAGAATATTAAATCAAGGATGTTATTGTAAAGTCTTGAATTTACATTATAAGATAGTCGTGGAAACCGAGAAAGAACAAGAGATTTTGATGGATTCGAATTTAGAGTTTAAAAGTATTGATTATGGTACGATTATAACTAATAAATCGTCGATCGACGAGATGATGAAGAGAGTTAGAATAAAGGATGAAGATCAGTTCAGTCCATCTGTATGACGATCAAGCTGAAGTTTAACCGTCCACGTCGGTTCCTGCATATGTGTAAACAGATTAGTAAAGGATGTTGTTCGATGAAAGCTCATGTGTGAAGCATGTTTTAAGCATCAGTAATATTTATTATAGTTATAAGTGCATATTGATTTTTTTTTAATGTAAAAGACTATGTCGGTATAATCAAACACTATAAATATATATTTTTTATTTTTAAAATTAATCATATTATAAATACATATAAAATTGATAATAATATAAAAATTAATCATATTATATTACGGTAGCAAAAGACGAATCGAAAAATTATAATATAAAAATTAAATAAAACAAACTCACATCAATATCATAAAGTAAATAGTAAAATTAAAATAATGCCTAATTCCTACCTAAAGATGCCAAATAAAATATTAATATAATGTCTTTGAACAAAATATAAACCGTAAATATGATAGTATTATTGTAGCAATCAAATATAAATAATAAACTATATCAAATAATTTGTTAATCATCTTAATATTTTAAATAAATTTATTTACAGAAAATATAAAACTGTAGTTGTCATTTATTTTAATTTATCTATTAAAATATTAAAAATCACATAGAAATAATCAGTCAATAATAATCTTTGAGTAATTTAATTTAAAATAAAATGTTAAAATTAAAATAAATTAAATATATTATATAAAAAACTAACCGGTCAAACTTTAAGGATAATTTTGAGTAATTATATCAAATATCATTAAATTTTTTAGTATATATCGATTACACCGGTAAATTAAAAATTGATATTATTATGATATTAAATTTTAATTTATCTTTCAGTTATATCCTTAGATCGTCATGTTCCATCTATATCGTCATACATGAACCATTAAAATTTATTCATATCATCGTTATTAAATGATTTAATAGTATATTATAATTTTAATTAAAATAAATTTTAAAATAATATCGATTTTTAATTTAGAGGTTGTTAATGTATCGATGTGATCATTAATGATAATTATGTGAAAGTTATATGCGGATGATGTGACATAATAGAGGAATAATGATCACTATCGTCAAAGCCGTAAATAAATAAATATATATATACGAAATTAAATTTGTATCAGTTATGGACATAGTCAAATCTAGAAAATATAAAAAATAAAATATAATGAAAATAAGCAAGTAAAGTAAAAAAAAAAATTGTTTGAATTAAATTAAAAGATTAATAATAAAGAAAATAATTAAACAATTAAATTGAACAAAGCTCTAGTAATGAATTTGTATAAAATTTTAAATGAACGTATTAAGGAATGCCTTTAAACATAGAGAAGATCTGATTTTTAAGAAAATATTAGATCGTAAAATAGATATTTAAATTCATTCTCAAAAAGGTATTTAATGGAGTCGTTAATTATCGGTGTTATGAATGAGTTTTTTAAATAAAAAAAAAAAAAATATTAATCAGATTTCTCACGATCAATTATATGTCTTTTCTTACGTAAAAAAAATAAAAAATTAGTTAAAAATTTATTATTAAATATGATATAAATGATGTTATTTACTACATTTATTTAATAATTTTTTATACATAAATTTTTAAAAATACTAGATAAATATTTATTTTTGTCTTTAGGCCCAACAACTGTTTAAAAACTAATTATTAATCTTTTCAACTTTTTAAAGGGTGAGTTCCAAAATTTTCACTAAATTGTTCTAAAAAGATCAGTATTAAAATAATATTGATTTTTAATTTAGTGATTTAATCCATATTAGTTTAAAGTTTAATAGTATCTAAATTAATTTATCCTTTTATTTAATTAGAAAAAACTAATTTAAATTAAGCGATAATTCCAAAAGCGGTTTAAATTAATTAAAATAGCGATTAACTTATTAATTTTATTTAATAAATAATGTACCCGTCAAATCAAATCAAATATTTAGATTTTAATTACTGTATTTATGGTATTTTCCATAATTGACTTAATATCTAAATTAAATAGATGCCATCCAGAGGCTACGTTTCTTTCTCCCTTTGATCAGCAATTTATGTATAAATAGGATCCGTGTCTAGCATACGAAACTCAAATACACAAGTCCAAGAATTACGCCTCAGAAACAAAGAGAATGTCAGGAGGAAAAGTTGCAAGTCTCTGCGTTAAACAAATGGTGGGAATACTATGCTTGATTTTGTTATGGAATTCAGGTAAATATAGATTGATTGATTTATCTATCTATCCATCGTAAGATTATTGTAATTATTGTTTCATCGTATGACCAGTTTCAGGTCCTGTGGGAGTGGTTGCTATTAATGGCCCCGCCTGCTTGGGAGCGTGTTCTGCGTTTCCCGACTGCAATCAAGCCTGTCTTGGCAAAGGGTTCCCCAAAGGAGGAGTGTGCATGGGATCTTCGACATCAGATTTGGCATGTTGCTGTAACAACTAGACAGGATTCAAAACCTTTGTATTAATAAAGTCGCCTGTAGTTATCTGATTGTGTTGAATAAAGGGATCGATATCTCTACAGAGATGTCAGAATTTATTTACTTTCTTTTCTAAATATTGGGTAAAAATTATGTTCTTTGTGGACTCCATTTACAACGTAAGTCCGTGGTCTCACCGCTGGGCAAATCAAGTACTGTGAGACCACGACAATTATTACTAATCCCTTAAAATTACAGTGGCTACTACCTTGAACAAAAGGAAGTAACTCCAGATGAAGCTCACGACTCCAACTAACTAATCCCCGAAGCCCTCTAACAAAAACAAAACATCTCTTGACGTTGTTGCCGATGTCATGACTTAACAAAATCAACTCAACTCTGAAATACCTACGTCCAGAAGTATCTTGAATCAAAAACCAAACAAAACCAGTCGACAAGTGGTAGATTTGTTTTGGGATTGTACTGTTTTTGAATTTTTTTTAAGTGATTGAGAAAATATAGTTATAATGAATTTTGTACCGTTCAATAAAATGTTTAGATAAAATTAATTAAATTCTAGATTATTATATCTAATAAATATAATTACAAAATAAATAGAAGAGCCAAATATATTTAAACAAAAAATGTATAAATTTAATACGAAAAAATAAAGATGGACATGGGTTAGGTTGGGATGGAGTTTTGATCTATCCAACCTGACATAAAAATAAATATCCTAAACTGGTTTTAATCTGATCTAATTTTTTTAAAAAAAATTTATTCAACCCAACATAAAATAAATATTCTAAAACCTTCGAATCCAACCTAAGCTAACCTATAAAAAAATATAATTATAGGACTAAATTATAAAAAATAATTTTAAAAGACTTAATTATAAAAAACTATAATTCTAAAGATTAAATTATAAATAAAAATAATTTAAGATTTAATTATAAAAAATATACACATGAAGGACTATTATTACTTACATAAAAAAAAATTTAGTATTAAATTTGAATCGAATATTTTATACTCTAAATCTGAATTTATTTTTATAAAAATCTAATTCGATCGGATCGGGTCGGATAAAATCTAATTGAGTCGAAAAAAACTCATCCCTACGAAAAAAATATTCTAGAGCTGTAGAAGGAGTCCGACGTGGGATATGAATCACCATTGAATACGTGTCATGCAGTCATTGCATAAAGTCGTGGATGGACCCCCCAGTACCATCCATCATCACCACAAACTGACCCAAAAAACAAATAAAATATTTCAAATGGCACGGTACGGAATAGAAAAAAGAGCACCCAACGCCATATCCAATAAAAATGCAAATCCAATCTCCTAAGGAAACAAAGATGACTCAAAGTAAACGTGGCAGAACCGTACGAGTCTGTAAGAATGGAAACGTACCACCATGGGTCAAGATAGTGTGAGGAGGCGAGCGAGTCAGGAATCGCATACTATTACTCCACCGTTGCCTCCCAGCAGACAAGGTATCAGACCTGGAAAAGAGGAACGAGGGAAGAAGAATAATAGAGCTTCTTTTCTTGTATTATTTAATAATAAATAAATTATTATTGGGGGTAGAGAAAAATAGACAAATGAGTGTTACGTCAGATTTGCATGAGACACGTATACACCTCCGCCGCTTCGCCCACAAATCCCTCCACTCTATTCAGTCGGTCCATTTTAATTTTCTCTGAAAAATCCAGTAATCAAACTAAAAATATTTTAATTTTTAATTTTATTTATTCATCTAAATAAATCGTAACAGCTGTACCACATTATTTGATTTATATATTTATTGATTTAATTTTTCAATCGAAATAAATGGTCTCACTTTTATTAAATTTATATATAAGATAGAATACTAACTTCATTTTGAAGCGATCTTATGCCGAGTCTAGTTTATTCAAATTTGTATAGTTTAATATTATTTATATTTCTGACGTTAAAATAAAATTAATGTAAATTTTTAAGTTTTTATTTAAAAACATAAAACACATAAAACTTACTAGCGTGGGTTTTATTTTATTAGAATATTTTATAGTATATAAGTTAACCAAAAATCGATTAGTTTCTTGATTTTTAGTGTGTTACTATTTTTTTTATGAAATGACCAATTTTTTCTTTGCAAGTTATCGTTCGTTTTTTATAAAATTAATTAGGGTATCGAATTTATGATTTATTTAAAATATAAAATTATTTAATAATTATATTAATTTTTAATTGTGTTTAGTTTAGTAAAATATAATAATTTACAATTATTTTTTTAAAACTACTAAATTACTTAAAAATGGTAAATCTATAAAATATTAGTACATATTTTGATACTATACTTTTTTTATTTTCTATAATTTTACCTAGATATGAAACATAATATAAGGAATATAATTTAAACGAATAGTATACTATTTTAAGTTTGTATAAAAGTAGAAAAATTATCAGAATCCCATGAAATTGAAAAATGGACATTAAAAATAATAAAAATTTAAACTTGAAAGAGAAAAAGAAGTTAAAGTAAAGTGTCTCAACCAGTCTCTGCTGAATTTTGGACTTGAAGTCTGAGGCACCGTTGATAGGCACCAGTCAAGAGAGAGCGCATGGCTTAGTACACAAAATCCGGAGGTGAGAAACTAGCGGCACCAACTCTGGTTTTTATTTTATACAGTATTCATTAATCGGATGGAAATGGTATGTTGATTTGAAAATTTTGCGATAGATTCGATTATTATTAAATATCATTAATATTAAATATTATTAACTATAATTAAGTTAATTAATAAAATTTAAAAATTTTAAGAATTTTAACATTTAATTAATGAAAGAATGATCGATTTAATATATAAATATTGATTATATAGAATTTTTAAAAATTTTAATTTTATTAATTAATTTAATATTTAATAATATTTAATATTAATAATATTTAGTGATATTTGACGCACGTGATAAATCTATCCTACTTATTATGTTTTTTTTGCTGCTTTCGCTTTAAAAAAATTAAAATTAAAATTTATAGTTAATTTTAAAATTTTAAAAATATAATACATTTTTAAAATATAAAATATAAAATTATATTTTAAAATATAAAATTTAATATTTTTAATATATAACATAAAAATAACATATCTAATATCGAATAGTACTTTTATTCTAACAATCTTTCCTCTTCTCAGTAGGATATTTTTTATTAATTATACTTTTTTATATATTTTATTAAAAATTTTAAAAATTTTAATTTTATTTTTTTAATTTTAAATCTTAATTTCTATACTCTAAAAATATATTTTATTTTTAATTATTGAATCATAAATTTAAATTTTTTAATTTAAAAAATAAAAAAAATATTACCAAAGATTTTTTTACGTTGTCTTCTTTTGTTTAATTTTTTAATTAATTTTTTAACCCCTAACCCTAAACCCTAAACCTCATAAAATCTAAATCATAAATCATTAATTCTCCGATCATTAACCTTAAACCCTAAATCTATAAAAAAATTAATTAGAATTTTTTTTAAAAAAAAGATAACTCAAAAAATGTTTGATAATATTTTTTTTAAATAAAGATATTAAATTAAATAATTTAAAAAATATTTATCTTAATTTAATTGATTGAATTATATCCTAAACAGTGAAACGACTTCATATAATAATTTCTCTTCTCTCCCTCACTCGGCTCCGATCTCCATTCTCTATAAAGTATCCTATAAGATCCCCAAAGCCAATTTGAACCCATCTTCAAAACCTCAACAAAGTTTCAGAAAACAAGGATTTCAGACATATGTGACAAATTCAAAGTTCCCCCAGAAAAACAGACATGGGTACTTCAACTTTATGAGGTTCTACGCATGTGGGTGTCTTCTAAAATGGCCTCATCTGCATTCTGCAAAACAAGCTATGAGTAGAGTTAACTTTTCCTTTTTTGCTTCTATATGATATACTATATAGTTTGGTTCCTATGCAACTATAGGTATTGATTTCTTCTTTGGGGTGTTTTTGTTGTAAAGAATTGTTTATTATTTTCGAATGGAAGGAAGCAGATGGTTTCTGTTGCTTGTTGCTTCGATCTGTTGAGGTTTTCTGATAGCTAAAGCTGGCCCTGTTTCATTCTTTTGCTTCCTTAATCAGATACAGTGTTTTGATATCTTCCCCAGTTGCACTTATCCGTACACAGGAAAAAAGAAAAAGAAAAACCCTATCCTTTCGCTATCTATACAGTTTTCTCTCTCTGTAAAAGAGTTCTCATTTCTTATTATTTTTATAATATTTGGGGGGATATGAAAGGTGTACAACAACAGCAGCTGCTGCGTCAGGAGATGCTAGGGGAAGATCTGCATGCAGGCGGTGGAAACGAAGGAAACCGTTCTGGTTTTGATGGTGGTGGTGAAGAAAGAGAGATTTGGCTTGATAATAGACAGCAAGATGATGAGTTGCTCGATGTTAACGATGCTTCGATTTTCTATGATGATTTTCCTCCTATGCCTGATTTCCCTTGCATGTCGTCGTCTTCGTCGTCTTCGTCGACTCCGGCACCTGTCAAGGCGATTGCAAGTTCCACATCGGCTTCCACAGCTTCGTCTTCGGCGGCTTCTTGGGCGGTTTTGAAGTCGGATGCTGATGAAGATATGGAGAGAAGGAATAATGGTGATCATGGTCACCAGCAGCTGCAGCAGCACGGTCAGCATGATCCGGTGGCGTTATCTTCCACTGCTTCCATGGAAATATCTCAGCCGCCGGATCAAAACGTGATGGACGGCGTTGATTGTATGGACGTTATGGAGACTTTCGGGTACATGGATCTGTTCAATAACAACGATTTCTTCGATCCGTCTTCGATATTCCACCACGACGATACTGGTCTTGAGGAGTTTCAACGAGATCATCAACAGCAGCAGCAGCAGCAAGAAATTCAGTCGACTAAACAGCAGCCAGAGCAAGGAGGAGGAATTATGCACAGCGAAAACCAAGAGCAGCCCGAAGAAGATAAAGCTTCAGATGATTTAGCCATGGTGTTCTTGGAGTGGCTCAAGTCCAACAAAGAGACGGTATCAGCAGAGGACTTGAGGAGAGTTAAAATCAAGAAAGCCACCATAGAGTGCGCCGCAAGGCGTTTGGGTGGAGGCAAAGAGGCCATGAAACAGCTGTTGAAGCTTATCCTTGAATGGGTCCAAACCAATCATCTTCAAAAAAGGCGCTTCAAAGAATCAACTGATAATCTCCCCTACCAATACTCTAACCCGAACCCAAACCTCAACTGCAGTTCAATCTTACCATCCGAACAAAACTCTTGTTTCTCTCAGCCGGCATGGATTCCGCAACCAGCTTACGTAACTGATCCGGCCATGGTGGCGCCACCATTGCCAGGTTTCGCACCAGTGGTTGGGTATATGAGTGACCCTTTTGCAAATGGAGCACCTAACCATCCTTACCAGCCCCCAACAGATTATCGAATGCTGGAATCAGCTGAAACATGGCCACCTTCACAATTTGCTTTGGCTTCTCAATACAACTCATTTCCGGATAATAATCTCCATCAACCTCTACTTCAGCAGCCTTCTGCTTTTCCTTATGTGAATCAATATCCATATCAGTATGTCCCGGGCCATAATAATGATCAAAGGTTAGCAAGGTTAGGCTCATCCGCCACGAAAGAGGCGAGAAAGAAGAGGATGGCTAGGCAGAGAAGATTTGCACCACACAATAGGAATCACAATCATCATAATACTCAACAAAACCAGCTCCAGAACCAGAGTGTTGATCAACATGAAAGGCTTGTAAATGATAACTGTATGGCCGCAGCCCAAGCCAACCCCGGAAACTGGGTTTATTGGCCGTCGGTTGCTGGCGCTCCACCTTCAAACCCTTCGGTTCTTCCCGGTGATGCCGCTATGGTGCCTGTGGAGCAACCGGCTATGCAAGCGCAGACTTATCAACAGCGGCAAGTGGCTCCAGATAGACGACAAGTCGGTTCTTTTATCTGAGTCTGACAGTTTTTATTTATGATTTTGATCAAATCAGATCCCTCAAGTTAAATGTTGCAACGTAATTAACGATAATGGTTTTGCTTTTGGGGTGTGGTTCAGGGATGGAAACCGGAGAAGAATTTGCGCTTTCTTTTGCAAAAAGTTCTGAAGCAGAGCGATGTGGGAAATCTAGGAAGAATAGTGCTGCCAAAGGTACGATAATCACATTTCATGGATGATAATTCGAGTCTTTTTCGTTTTAAGAATGGTTAATCTTATCATTTCTTTCATTGTTTTTTAAATCGAAACCAGAAAGAAGCAGAAACCCATCTTCCCGAGTTAGAAGCAAGAGATGGGATCTCCATAGCCATGGAAGACATTGGAACATCTCGAGTTTGGAACATGCGCTACAGGTATTCTAAAACTTAACTTTGATCATCTGTTTTGTTTTCTTACACAACATTAGTTCTAAATCACCTTTTTGTTTCCCGTCTTTGTTTCTTCCTTATCTTTATGGAGTTTCAGATTCTGGCCAAACAATAAAAGCAGGATGTATCTTCTCGAAAATACAGGTGCATGTGCATCCACCATATCAGCCTACTGGTTTTTCAGAAACAAATTCTCGTATTTATCATATTTAACATACTAATGCTCAAGCCATTCCAGGGGATTTCGTTAGGACAAATGGACTCCAGGAAGGAGATTTCATCGTCATATATTCAGACGTAAAATGCGGCAAATATGTAAGTACAATTTCATCACTGATTTTAAATTTGAAAAGCTTATGCTGTCTTATTGAAAAAATAAACTAAATCACAGTTGATACGAGGAGTGAAAGTCCGGCAGTCGGGGACCAAATCGGAGGCTAAAAGACCAGGAAAATCCCAGAAAAACCAGCATACGCTCTCTCCGGCCTCCACCGCCGTCAATGGTTCGATACCGATGCCCATCACACAAACAGTAAGGTAATAGCGAGGGTGCATTTGCAAGGCGTTGCCATATTTGCTTGTTTCATTGACAAGTGGACGATCGAAGATCATTTTTTCCGATTGGATTCTCAGCTGCCGCATTGGTTTCTCCGTCAAATGTCAGTGGTTCGAATTCTAACCGCTTTCTCAAGTTTAGTTACTTCAGATTATTCTCGTATCTGTGTATGTTTTTTTTAACTCCTCCCTCCACTGTAAAATTTGTTTACAAAAATAATATTACGTACAATATGAGAATATGCATGATATAAAGCTGGCCACCTATTACTTGTTCTTTGATGATAATATTTTTTTTTTCTAAAAATATTTGTATTTTTACTATTTAGTTATCAAATTAACTTTTTTTTGTCAATTAACAAAATAATGATGAATTTAAATAATAATAATACTAATAATTAATGATAATGTTAAAATAAATACATAAAAAGCCTAATACATAAAATAAGATTAAGCTAAATGAAATCAGAGAGAAAAAAAATTCTAAACTCGACAAAACCAAAATTAAACATCTCTTTATTGTTCAGCCACTTTTCTAGGTAAGTTAAAATATTAAAAGCGGTGAAAAAAAATTAATATAGAATATTATTTAAAGTCCAATTGCAATTTATCTAATTGTAATTTTTTATTTATAAAAATAAATTTTATTTTTTAAAGTTAAAAGTATAATTCATCATACTTTACTTTTACTATAATAATTAATATTTTAAGAAATAAATTGGTGGTCTCACACATTGAAAAAAAAAATCTGACAACTATATATTCCTGTCATTTCCCATAAATCTCTTTTCTTTATTTTTTTCTTTAATTTTTACCTTTCTCTAACCTTGATTTTTCTAAGTTGTGCATGTTCCATGACCTCACATTTTTTTTGTATATGTATATATTCTCTCTATATTCTTTAGTTTATATTATAAATAGTTATTTAAAATATATTAATTAATTTATTTAGATATTAAATGTATATTTTAGTTAAATTAAGTATTTAAAATATATTTATTTGTTAAATTTATAACTGAAAGTATATTTTTGATCAAAGTAGGTACTTATAGTATTTTTTATTAAAATAAATATTTAAAATATATTTCTTGGTCAAATAAATCCTTAAAGTGTGTATATTTATTTAGTATATTTATTTAAAAATATATGAGATTGGACAGAGGTAAAAGAAAAAAAGGATAGAGACAAATTATAAAAATTTTAAAATTTTAGGGTGGATACATATCATGAAATTTAAATAAAAATAAAAATTTAATTATAAAATTTTAAAAAATCAAAATTAAATATATAAACTTTAAAAAAATTATAATAGGTACGGTCCATTCTCAGTTACAAGTGCATCTTTCATTGTATATATTCATCTAAGTTCCTAAAAATTCTCATTTGATATTGATTGAAAAATATATTAAATACACATTATATATATATATTTAGATACTTACTATTTTAATAAAAATATATATTACTTATTTTAACAAAAAATATTTTTATGTACTTAATTTAATCAAAGAGTATATTTTAAATATTTAATAAAAAATTAATATATTTTAGATTTTTTTGATAAAAACAAGAAATCATTATTTTTTAAATAGAGAGAAATTAATATATTCTATTTTTTAGTTTTTTTTAAAAAAATAATATATTTTAGATACTTTCTTAGAAGATAAACCGATTTTTATTAGATTTCCGATAATCAATTGTACGAGTGAGGTTGATTTTATTTTGATTATTAATATCGAACAAAATCCTTCTTCTATGATCTCTATTCTTGTTTATGTTAATTTTTGGCGAATTTGGCGAAGATACAAACAAGTTTCATTTATCATCACTCTTTGGCTAATTTTGAATCACTTATTTCCAAACTTTAATAGAAACTAACCACAGTTTTCAACCAAAGGAGGAGGAAAAAAACAAATAAATAAACTTCCAGGTAAATATTTACTTGTTCTTACTGAACTACTTGGAAGCTAGCTTTGCATTGGAAGTGGATGAGTATAGCAAGGAAGATGCAGAAAAGCTTGTACTGCTGCTGGGGGGATATGACTTTGGGATCATGGAGGTTGGGGAGCTGCTGTTTAATTGCTGGTTATGGTCCGAATCCGATGAGCCGACCAGAACCATGTCGACTTTCGTACACTCTTCCCTCTCCTGCTTTATTTCCTTCAGCATGGCTGCAACGTCTTTCATGGTAGGCCTGTCATCAGGGGAAGGGTTTACACACAGTAAGGCTACCCCAATGGTCTGCAACATTTCATCGATCTCAGGTTCCGGCCTGGCTTGTAAGCTCGAATCTAGCACTTCAATCCCTCCTCTTTTCTGCCTCACCCAATCGACAATGTGGAGTCCATCTGGTATGGTCGGATCAATAGGTTGCTTTCCTGTCAAGACTTCTAACACAACAACTCCATAGCTATACACATCACTTTTCTCGGTTATTTTCATCATGTAGCCATACTCTGCATTAACATAAAACCATTTATGGCTTATAATTCTCATATGGAAAGAATTTTGATATGAAAGGAATTTTGAACTAACCTGGAGCAATGTAACCGTAGGAGCCTGCAACTGTGCTAGAAGACCGAGCGAAATCTCTGTTATCGACAAGCTTTGCAAGTCCAAAATCAGCAATATAGGATTCATATCGGGGACCAATGAGAATGTTGTTGGCCTTGATGTCTCTGTGAACAATGGGAGGAACACAGTCGTGGTGTAGGTAAGCCAAACCTTGAGCCGCCCCCAAGATGATTCGATACCTAAGGTCCCATTCCAAGCAGCTGCCACTGCGCTCATGAAGAAGACTTCCCAAGCTTCCATTTTCCATGTAATCATACATAAGCAATCTCGTGCTTCGGTTCCAGCAACAACCTAAGAACCTGACTATGTTTTTGTGGCGGATCGAACCGAGAGTTTTTACCTCAGCTGAAAAGGAATCACGAACTCCGCCTATACCTACTTTGTCACTGTTACAATCAAAACCAGCTGCCATTGTCGTTGGCCAAAGCTTCTTTACAGCGATGGTTTCACCATTTTCAAGTTCTGCACGATAAACAATCCCCGAACAACCCTTTCCAACAACATTGCCTTCTACCAAACATTTCAATACTTGATCAACTGAGAAATTCAATTTTTGGAATGGAGTGAATTGCCATGGCCATGAATCCCCTCCCATCTCAGAATCATTATCATCTCCCATCATCTTTCTAGCTCTAAAGACGGCAAAAGCCCCAACAATTGTCAATGCAATGGCCAAGGTAATAAGTAGTGCAATAGCTATTTTAAGTTTTTGTGCTCGTTTGAAACCATTATCACTTTGCATACCGGTTGCTGTGGCACTGCTGAGGAAACATGAATCGTGTCCCTTAGAACACAGCCCTTGGTTTCCAGCCATTTCGGTGGCAGATAACTGCCGAAACAACTTGCTGTCGGGAAGGTAGCCAGTGAAATTGTTGTAGGAGATATTCAGAGAAACAAGGTTGTCGAGCGCCGAAAGTGCAACCAAGTCACCTTCAAGCTTGTTGTGTGAAAGGTCCAATATAGATAGCTTGTTCAGTGCAGCAATTTGAGGTGGGATTACACCAGATAGTGCATTCCAACTTAGATTTAGAGCAATATCAAGAGCTTGGATGTCAAACAGTTCCTCTGGGATTGTGCCAGATAGTACGTTGCTGCTAAGGTCAAGCAATTGAAGATTCAAACAATGACCAAGAGAGGAAGGGATTGTTCCAGAGAGAGAGTTTCTGCTAAGTATAAGTCTATTAAGTGAAGTAAGTTGGCCTAAGCTTTGAGGAATTTGTCCCTTAAACTGATTAATAGAAACATCCAGTACCTGAAGTCTTGTAAGTGATGCTAAAGAACTAGGCAAAAGACCTTCAATGGTGTTGTTGCTAAGGTTCAACATCTGTAGCTGAGTGCAGTTACCTATCTGATCTGGCACTGGGCCACCAAGATGGTTTTCAGACAGGTCAAGGAAGACCAGGTTGTCAAGGAACTCAATCTCTTTCGGGATCATTCCACCGATTCTGTTATTAACAAGCCGAACTCTAATCAGGGAACTGCAATTGCCAATCTCTGGAGGGATCGTGCCCGAAATGTCATTGGAAATTAAGAGAAGCTTTGTTAGATTTTGCAGCTGAAATAAATCTGGCGGCAAGCTACCGGTGAGTGCATTGTGGGACAAATCTAGAGCCGCAAGGCTCCTACAACTGGCCAATGCCGCAGGAACGCTTCCTTCAAGTTTGTTCTGCCACGCAAAGAAGGTAGTGAGCTCCTTTAACTTCCCAAGCTCTTCCGGGATGGAGCCTGATATCTGATTAGTATCGAGCTGCAACTGTACTAGGCTCGTGGCATTAGATAGAATCGGTGGTATAGTGCCGGTGATGTTGTTGTTACTAAGCATGAGCTCTTGAAGATTCGAGAGGTTCCCAAATGACTTCGGTATGCTACCAGAAAAATAATTTAAGGAAAGATCAATGGTTATCAAACTTTTACAGTTCCCTATTTCCTCTGGAATACTCCCTTCAAAGTTGTTCTGCCACAGCAACAACTTCTCAAGCTTCTCGAGCTTACCCAACTCGGTCGGAAGTGACCCCGAGAGATTGTTCTCATACAAATATAAGTCCACAAGCTCTGAACAGTTGCCAATGTGTGGTGGAACCTCACCGGAAACCATAGTTGTATATACTGAGAGAGCTTGGAGTTTGGTTAACCTACCTATTGAAATAGGGATTGAACCAGATATTTTGGTATCAGCAAGGCCCAACACCTTCAGGTTCTGGCAGTCTCCAATCTCATCCGGAATTCTTCCTGCAATGTCCTTGTTCCCTCCTGCACGTATAACTTCAAGATTCAACAGTTTACCGAGATCAACTGGAAGATTCCCACTTAAATAGTTGTCGAATATGAGGAGATTCTTAAGGCTGCTGCATTCACCAATTGCTGCTGGGATCTCCCCAGTGAGCTGGTTTGAGTTTAAAACCAAGTCCTGCAGATACTGGAGCTTCCTGATACTTGAAGGAATGCTACCTACGAGACTGTTTGCACTGACATCGATAATGGTTAGTTGTGAACAGTCTCCAATATCAGGCAGAATAGTTCCAGTGAGATTAACACCAGAAAGGACCAACTTTTGAAGGAAGGGAAGGGAGGAAAGATTGGAAGGGAAAGGAAGAGCTAGCTCAACAAACTGGATATTGATTTCAATGACAGAGTTTTCAGAAGAACATGTGATGTAAGACCAGCTACAAGGGTTGGGATCTGAGGAGTGCCAGTTGGAGAGTGCTAAAGGAGGTGAAGGGGAGCTATGAAGCCAAGATAGTAATACAGTAGCTTCACTGTTTGCTGCAGAAACATCATATGCTACAAGTGTAAACAAGAAGGGTGGTAGAAGTAGAACTATTAGCCATTGTCTTGGCATTGCCTGCTGCTTATGGTTTTTGGACTGCCTCGGCATCGGCATCAAATCTCGAACCAGTCCTCTCTTAGTTTTGCATTGGGGCTCTATCTCCCCGTTTGCTTATCTCTAAAGTGGCTTCCTAGTGAAATACTCTAATAATATTTCTACTACTATAAATCCTTTGCAGGCAAGCAAGAAAAGGGTACATAAAAAAACCATTTGAAACCCACACCTTCCTTCACCTCGGGATACTGTTTCTTTCCCTTGTACTCTTTTACTACATTTGAATATGTTTTGTTAGAGCAGACACATCATGTGTTTTTTCCTTGTTTTCCTCAAAATGAGTGTTTGTTTTTGATACTTGAGCCAAAACTTTGAGAAAAATATTGATTTCAAAGTTTCATGAGATTGTTGTTTCAAGGAAAATCTCCAAATCCCATCCTAATAAAGCTAAATGAAAACCACCCATGACCCATCAGCCCTGTTTTCATGGTTTCTTCAAAACAAGTAAGAGTGGCCAGAATTATAGCATAACATGAAAAGCAATTTATGGTACACGATTAACAAGATAAGCAGTAAGCACCATCTTTTGTTAAAAATCTGGGTTTTGATCATGTTAGCAAGCAATGTTCATTAACAAGTGAGCATGTGAAATGAACATCCTTCAAAATGATTCCAATCATTCTAATGAAAAACCAAGAAATGTTAAAAATATATTATATATATATATATATATATATATGAAAACAATGTCCCTAACTTTGAGGTGACCCCCCCTTCAATTTTTCAACCCCTACTGCAACACTCTTAAAAAATCAAAAGAAAACTAATGGCCTTCAATGTTTTAAGGGATTTCAAAATGGGTAGAGCAGAGCACAGAGCTCAAGGTGGGTGACCCTGTAGCTGTAAACCTCCCCTCCAGGGAATCTAAACACGTTTTTGCTTTGTTTTCTCAAGGCTACGATTATTAAAATAAGAACCCAAGTCCTCTTTATAGGGAAATAAACCAGTCAATTACACATATGTCCCTAGACTGTCATTTAATTTTCAATTCATCTCAAACTTATTGAGTCTCAAAAGTAAAAAAAAAAAAATAATCAGTTAAATCATTTTATCTTCGTATCAAGTATCAATTCATATATATATATATATATATATATTAAAATATATAAATAAAATTTTAAAAATAATTAAACCTGTTTTTAAGTTTAAATATTTAAAATTTTATCCACATCATATTTAAATTAGTACTTAACACATTCGCTGACATTAGATTATCTAAGATGAAAACAATGATGAAATTCTTGAAAATAATTTTAAAAAAATGTATCAATATATAATGATTTAATTTACTATATTTTTTTTACTATAATATCATAATTATAATTTTATAAAAATAATAATTTACAATGATAAAGTCTTTATTACTTATTAATATTATTAAGAGTGTTTATCGAACGAATCAATCATAAGTTAAGTAATGTTTAATTTAATTTAAAAATTATTCAAATTGTACTTGATTTAATTTGAAATCCGATAAACTTTTTAGTTTGTACTTATAAAAATACTCGTTGTTTGACTCGATTCATTGATTTAACAATGGAGGAAAGACAGTTTGGAGAAAGGGAATGGAATGTTAGGTTTTTAAATACCCAATCCAATGTGTGGGCCTAAGAGTTGGGCTAGCTTATTTTTTGTTTGATGCACTTTGATGGCAAAGGGACAAAGCCTTTGGGACATGGTTGTCAACTTGTCATTTATAGGTCCATTTTTTTAATTTTTATTAGTATTTATTATTAGATGTATAATTTTTCTTTCAAGATTTGTTATTAGAGATTCAATTTTCTTTCGAAGCTTGTTATTAAAATTGCACTTTTAAATTTTAATTTTCAATACTTGTTTTTATGAGCCTAATTTTTAGTTCATTATGGGTCACTAAAATTTCAAGAACGAATATATTTATTATTAAAATTTTTAAAAATAACTCACATACAGAAAATGTAACAAAATAATCCACACAACATGAAACAAAGTAGTCTTATATTAACTTTATTGTTATTAGTTTACCATAGTAGAACATGCAAGACCTGATTAAAGAAAACGTAAATCTTACTCACAATGCATTGGAAGAGGATTGAAACCCCAATCCTCACATGCAAGCAATCACAAACATTACGGTAGCTAGACAAGTCAATGGCTTTGCCTTTGTTGCCTTCAATGGCAATAAATGTGCTAACCAGACAACCAAAGAAAAACAAATACAAGGACCAAAATGTGTGAAATCAAACTAAAAGCTTAAGAATAAATATGGGAAATATATAATTACAAAAGAGAAGAAATGTAGAAGCGAGCAACACCATGGCACCTTAATGGTGGCCATGGTGGATCAATGGCATTCTATGACAAGTGAAATGTTTTTTTGGTAACCGAGGGAGAGAAATTAGGACAATTTCTACCGTCTTTTGTACACTTGTCAAAGGGATTGATCGAAATGATATATATTGTTGAACACTTTATATGAAGAAGAATGAGTTGTTTTCTCATCTTCTTCTGTACGGAGGAGATATTAATGAGGACTAACACATGAAGCCACGGCGACAAGAAAGGGCGCCTGCATTCGAAGTAATGGTGCCGACTAAGGAAGATGACTTGGCCCCTAAGCTAGAGGCCCTCGCATAGCTGGCTGATGCACGGGTTCCCGATGGTGTGAAGTACGCTCCGTTTAAGAACAAGTCTCCTTCCGACCTCCAATTCCAATGTTTCCATTTATTGCCGGTCTCCACTCTCTTTGTAACCTCTTTGGCAAAGGGGTTAAACGGGGCAACGTAACGGTTGCCCTGGCTGTTAATGGTCGGATTTGCGCTTCCTCCGATGGCGTACATTTCCCAATGTGTGTAGTCGTTGTTCACTACATGGAAATATCCATGTCTGCACCTGCAACATTTGTCGATAAGGATTGAATCAAGTTTATATGAAAAAAAGTATGAATATATATTATCATGTAATCGCGCTAGCAGGATATTTGTTTTACCTCGGCATTCTTTGGATAAGACCCTCACCGAAATGATTATAAGCAATGGTCGCTTGCATCCTCTTGTCTCTTACGTAGGAATCACTATGTCCCAACAGCATGACCTCATTGTGGTGGGTGAAGTAGTTGTTTGAGATGGTAATTGCAGTGGAACCCATGATGGCATCAATGAGTCCATCTGCACAGTTGGACAGTGAGTTATGGTCGATCCAAATATGGCTCGATCCAAAGATCGAGATGCCATCTCCATCGGCCATGGTCCTCCATCCATAATGAGACGGGGAGCTTCGAACCATCGCATTGCCGGTGGGTTTGCAGTTGTGAATGTGGATACCATGGATGATAACGTTGGTGACATATTGGATGGTGATGCAGGCACCATTGGCAATATGCACATTGGCGCCACGGCCATCGATGGTCTTAAAACTGTTCATTATAAGCTCCTGCTTCAACCTGATCACCATGTCACGCTTGAACACAATCCATAGCGGCCGGTCCTGGATAACAGCATGGCGGAGGGTGCCTGGTTTGGGGTTCACAGGGTCATCATCCCTGGGGTTACTTACCACATAGTACCTCCCATCACGGCCACCAATGGCGTTACGTCCAAAGCCAATGCCACAGTTGGCAAGGCGTTTTCGCCTGAGATACCAACGCCGGTCGCACCGCCAACAATCATCAACCGGATTCCCTGTTCCACATGAGAAAAATCCCAATTTCCTCCTCTCCGTGCTATTTCTTATGCTCCTGGAAAAAAAAAAGGGACAATAACATCATGCTGCTATATTACTAGATTAATTAAATGGAACAGAATTAATTAAGCATGTGGAAATTGGAATAGGATTAAAAGAGACTGGACAAAATTAATGTGTTTAAGAAGCATCTGTTGAGCTGAGCTGGCCATGTGACACTTCGTGGGAGATGTACATACGTTCCATACGGAAAATTCGGTACATAAGAAAATAAGAAATTATTAGGTTAAAACTCCTAGCTGCCTGCTCTTTTTCTGGCGTCGGTGCGACCAAAAGGAAGCAATAAAAAACATTAAAATTAAATAGGATGTTGGCGGTGGCATGAATTTATACAACTAGTTTTGTCAGTCATACGCAGATGAATGCAGAACTTGTTCTGATTGGCCAAGTTTTCGTTTTCCATGTATCAAAAGGCAGATCTAGGATCTGTGGGTTATCAGTTTCATTGCCCAAGAATTTTCACCCATTTTTGAAATGGAATGATATTTTTACCGCCGAGTTAAATCTAAACTAGAGTTAATATACGAAAATTAAAAAATAAAAAATAACTTCACGTATTTATTTATTTTTATTACAGAGAAGTGAAGGTGAAGTTATTGTTCCATTCATTGCTACTGAAAAGTGAAAACCAGACCAAATAGGTGTGTCCAAAGTGTGAAAGAGTGAGAATAGACTACAGATTATGTATGGCAAGTGGAAAAGGACCTGTCGGAAACTACATAGATTATCATGCATGGGTGTGGCAAGTGTGGCGGGGCTCCATCTCAGTCTGACTCTAGCATCTTCTCAACGATTTAATACAATTTCTATATCCCATATTTTCTTAGGAAACAAACAAGTAAATGATTCATGAATTTCATGTTAATGCAAATGATGGGAATACTCACATATCCACCGTTGAAGCAATTTCCTCTGGATTATCCACCGAGTGTTCGTTGATCCACTCCTCCTCCATTGACGAGTTCTTCAAACCCTGCAACTTTAACTTGTTTTCTTCACCCAGCCTGCCATTACAAAAACCAGGGAATTTATTTTTAAAAAGAAAAATACTGGTTGCATTGAAACATGAATGTTTTCCTGGACTGGAAAAAGCTAACGAGATGATTGTTTCCCGGGAAAATGTACCTTGAATTCAGCTCTGTTTTGTCTGTTGATGCCTTGACAGTGACACAAACGAAAGACAAAACAAGTATTAGCAAAGCAAAGGAAGAGAATAATCTCTTGGAAATCCCCATTACAGATGTTTCTCTCTTCCTCTCTCTGTTACACGGATGAATATGATTCTGTTTCGATTTTCCCCTGTTTGGGAGAAACGAAAATGAAGGAAAAATGTAGGTGAGATGAAAAGAATGATGGGACTGTGAAGGAAAACTCAGATGGCTTGGTCTTTAAATAGGGAAATACTAGAAAATAATTACGGTTAAATTGGAGGGTCAATGGTCATGGTATAAACTTTGCCCAACTCTGTAAATATGGAGAAATTATAACATTGGTCTCAATCAATTAAATTAAGATATATAATATATTTTTTTTATATGATATTTACACATAAACATCATCTAAATCATCTATTTTAATGTTTTGATTTTTTTTTAAAAATATTACTAAAGATTTTTTATGTTGTCTTTCTTTTTATTGTTTATTTTTTAATTATTTTTTATAACCCCTAACCCTAACCCTAAACCCTAAACTCTAAACTTAGCCTTGACCCTAAACCATAAACTCTAACCCTAACCTAACCCTAAATCCTAAATATTATTCTCACACTAACTCTAAACCCTAAACCCGAAATACTAACTATAAATCCTAACCCTAAACTCTAACTCTAACCCTAACCCTAAACCATAACTCTAACCTAAACCCTAAACCCTAAATCCTAAACTCTAAACCCTAACCCTAAACCCTAACCCTAACAATAATCCCTAATCCTAAACCTAAACTTTAAACCCTAAACCCTAAATTCTAACTCTAAACCCCAAATATATATAAAAAATTAATCAAGAAAATTTTAAAGAACAAAGAAAAAGATGACACAAAAAATCTTTAGTAATATTTTTTCCTTTTTTAAATCAAAGATATTAAATTAAATGATTTGGACAACACTTATGTATAAATATGATATGAAAAAAATATATTATGTGTCTTAATTTAATTGATTAAGAATTTTATCTTAGATGATAGAACGGGTTCATGTAATAATTTCTTGTAAATATGAATTTAAAGCTACAGCGTGTCCATGTGTCGGTAGGTCACGTGCCTCACCATGTTCCCTTCAGACGCTTCCCATGTTGGTCTATTTCTTACAAGTCAGCTTCGTTAAATTTTTCATTGGATGCTTTACGTACTCGCAGCTGACGCTGGAAAATATACTCGCTTTAGTATAAGGCCACGTTGCCACATTCCCGACGTGGTAGGATAACTAAAATTCAGGTAACTGTACGAATTGTAGGATTTAACTAAGAATCAAAATGGACAGGTGTCCTTAAATATCGTACGGTCTTAATTTTCCTTTTCTTATCACTTCGTCTGTCATATTTAATATGCATTAATTATTTTTGATATCAGATTATCTAGTAGATTATACGTTAAATTTTAACGTTATAAATTAATAAATAAAAAATTATTCTATGCCGAATATTTTTAATATTAATTAAAATCATATTAATCTTCAATAATACTTATAAATAAAGCAGTTGAAATACGCGGAGAGTTGAAAAAATTCGAAACCATCACATCAACATTTCTCTTTTTCATAGTGAGATATTCAACCCAGAAATGAAAGGACGAGTTAAACTAAAGTTTCTTAATTTTATCTATAAATTATCGGTATATACATCTTATATTAATAAAATTATTATAAAAATCGTTAGTGATCATAAAATGTTTATATATTATGCAATAATATGATCATAAAATATCATAAAATATTGTTGTATAACATTAATTTTAAATATTGTTGTATAACATGAATTAAAATTAAAGTTAGATACCTAACTAAAATTTAAACATAAAATTATAAATATTTTTTTTTAAAAAAAATAACTCGGACGGCAGCCTAACTCCATTACCGGGCATGCATCACTTGTATGATCTTGACTCATCTAAACTTCTATAAATCCCATGGAAGTCAAAGTCGTCTACATGTGAAATTGTCATGTTTGTTAGTCTTGCAATAAATTTAGGGTTCCGACCGAATTCCGGCAGCGTCAATCAAGGCATGTATTTCCGTCAAATTTGGTTTCCTATCTTACTTTTATGCTTCATTCCCTGCATGACTTCACAAATCAAGAGGTTATGGAATTGTAACACTTTGACCATGTTGCCCAAAACTTTGACAAGAATACCTTCTAATGTTACATAAAAATAACATACATTTTAATTCATGCTCAAAATATGTTGATTATAGAAAGTTTGGCTAAGGAGAGCCGATTTGTAGTGCCGGCGAAAACAAGATGAACCCAAAATTTTATATAATGTTATGTAAAATTATATTGTTAATAAAAATAAAAATAAAAAACTTAAAATTGAAGTCCATTCTTGAAGCTTTTCATATCCAAAACCCACTTTTAAAATGTTAGTTGCAAAGCTTTTCACTATAGATTATTATAAATTAGAAGCCGTGTTGACATTAAAAACTTATACTAACCCTTTGTTTGAAAGTGTTTGGCATGAGAGAAAATGAGGATTGGGGAGGAAGAAAAGTAGAAAACCCTTAATTTGTCAAGTGACCTGTTGCTTTCATGCCGAGATTTAGACTGAGATTGTCACAGATCAGTTCTTTTTTCCCAAACACGTACACTTGGTGAATGCAATCATTCCCCTGCAAACCCTTTCTCTTCCTCAATTCTAATTATTATTTTTTTCTTTGTATAAAATCAGAAGCAAGAGAAGCTGTATCTTGCAGACTATATCTACAAGTGGTAGATGAACTAGGCAAGCATTTCCTTCCACAGCGAGATGATAGCAATGAGTTCAAAAACAAAGTTAGATGCATGTGATGTTGCGTTTCAATAAGAATAAAAGCTACGGAAAATGATGGAGGAAATGCTGAGAGTTGCAAGGTTGATCATGTGGACAAGTAAGATTCGACAAGTACAAATAGATGTTACATAGAAAGTGCAGTCTACATGCCATGCCCGTTTAACAAACAGATCAGACATCAATAACATAGCTGTAGAGGGAATAGGGATGATAAAATTATTGGTTCCTCATATGGTTTGATGTACTCTAATTTGACTCAATCATTTTTTAATTATTATAAATTTTGGGATCGAAACAAGATGGATATCGAAATTAAGATGAGATAGTTTTAGGTATAAGATATAACTTTTTTATCTCGCCCGTGTTCGTGTATTTTTAATTTTATTATATTTGTGAAAATACCATTTTTGAATAATTTTATAATTTACTCGATAGATTTTTAAACCTAAAAAAGGGAAGGTATAAATTAAGTAGATTATTTATGCAATATGTTGTTCTAATAAAATAATATATTTATTTTAAAAATAGAAATAATTGATAATAAATCTCATAAATTTTAAAATTTATTATATAAACTGTAGGTGTTTTTTGGGGTGGGGTTAAGGGTCACAGCCCATCTCACCTCGTCAATATCCTTGTCTCTTTATGCATGAGACCGACTTGATTTTATTTTAGATAACTTGTATAAATTATAAATAATTTTTAAATTAATCGCGAATAAACATAACAGTTAAATTTTTTTTATAATTATAAATTTAACCCTTATTATTATATTAAGCCTAAAAGTAAAATTTTAACTCTCATTATTTAAAATTTACATTATTTTAACTCTTTAAATTTAAAATTAAATTAAAATATAAAAATCAAATGTTAAATTTATTATTATAAAAATTATATTAACTGTCACATCAAGGGCATGTATTATAATTTTTTTTAAATAACACCCATCCAAAAGACTCCTGATGCACTTTTAGTATCTAGTCTCATGATCTCTTGTGAATAATTTACTATACATTAACTGGAACCCTCAAATCCCAATATTAAAGCTTTGTGAAAACTAAAATTTATATGTATCATAATATTTTTCTATATAAATACGCTATTTGTGGCATTTAAATTTGAATTTTATAAAGTTATATAACTGATCATTAACGAAATCTCACCACCAAATTCATTCATCTATAACAGTCTACACATTTAAATCCGTCAGATAA
The DNA here is from genome assembly GCA_035048815.1 of Abelmoschus esculentus. Classification (NCBI taxonomy): domain Eukaryota; kingdom Viridiplantae; phylum Streptophyta; class Magnoliopsida; order Malvales; family Malvaceae; genus Abelmoschus; species Abelmoschus esculentus. The sequence continues at coordinate 7,752,613 of JAUCBN010000007.1, read as the reverse complement.
AACTGTAAATAATCGGATCTCATGATTTTTACACGGTTCCGAATTTTATGACATGAATGAAAGACTCAAACTTGGAAAAGATGATAGCTCAAAGACTAAAAACAATGTCCCTTTCACTTTCAAGAGGAATGAAATGGTGTTTTACTTGAGACAGGGACTTGAAAAGTGGATGGATTCCAGAATGTTAGTAGGAATGAAAACACTATGAAGGACAGATGCAGAACACACACAAGTGAACAGCTTAGAAGGGAGAAACAAGAATACGTACGAGAATCACGAACATCCGAAACATCTTCTGAAGGAGAATACACTGGATGGGGATGGGGATAGCTCGGGTTCGGACTTTTTGGGATGAAGATGTTTAAGAAATGCTTTTACTGCGCCAGTCACCCCATCCTCACTTTCCATTGCCTTGGCAAGTTCGATGGCGCTCTCCTTCACCTGACATATTATTGGTGTGTTCATTGCAATACAATCATCATCATAGTACACTTGTACCAGAAGTCTTCGAACTATGGGTCAAATTCAAAAATGGTCTATAACTTCAAAATGTTTCAATTGATTCTTCAAACTAAACAATTGTTCCAATCAAGTCTTTCTAACTCCGATTTGATGTTTTTAAAATATTTATAATCCATCCTTGTTTAAATAATGAACCATGTCAGGTATATGCTTCAACGTTAAAGCTCACACGGACTACTAGACTGACAACAGGACCTAATTCGACCAACTTGTTAATTTGAGCATAGGATTGGAATGTTTTGATTCAGGGACTAACTTAAAATTTGACCCAAGGTTTGGAGACTTCTGGTGCAATTAACCCTTTTATACACACATTTACTTAAGATCATCGTGAAGGAAACAAGATGATAGATCAGCATCATAGCAAGCCTAAATGATCAAACGTAAAATGCCTAAGAATATAAACCGAATAATAAAACTGGCATCTCAAAATCAAAATTACCTTTGGATCTAGCATGAAGTTTATTGCATCAACCAACTTTGGAAGTGAGAATTCATCAACTGGGATGGGTGGAGGTCCCACTCCTCTGGCATGCACCCGGTCTCCCCAGAAAGGTTGATCACCAAAGAATGGAACAATGGTAGTCGGGCACTAAAATTTACAAATATATTGTGTGGAACAAAAGGTAAGTGAACATTAAACGAAACCAAAAGCACAAATTTGTTATGCAGCCAAAACAATGTTAATCACATAAATAACAGCAAGGATCGAAATCTTTGTTCTTACAGCAGCTTTAAGACCTGCAGCAGTTGTTCCAGCACCTCCATGATGTACCTGAAAGCACGGCAAACAAAGTATCTTGCTATTCAGAAACAATAGAGATGAAAGCTTCAAGAGAAATCAGAAAATGTGAAGAGATAGGGAAAAGATAAAAAATTTAAAGTCAACTGGCATGATCAAGTACTTGCACTTCCTTGTATATATACCTGTTCTGCAACTTAATTTATTATTATATTATGTGTTAATAGAATACTTGTAAGGGATTAATATATTCTTAGGAATCAATTGGTTTTGATTATTTCCTTGTATAAGTTTCCCATCTCTGTATGTATACTCTTGTAAATAAATAGTAAAATGTACACCTTCTCTCATCAGCTATGCTTATAACAGTTGCATCAGCTGGTGTCCACAATTGCTCACGATAAAAAAAAAAAAGGGATTTCTTTGCTGGTAGAGTAGTATAAAACATAGTGTTCATCCAAAAGTAATGTCAGACATGTTATTCCAGCAAGAGCCAAAGTGATTACGATGTCAAAAATATTTAGTGAAAATTTCCCCTTTTTTCTTCGAGAACAGAGAGGCAGGAAAAGGATTCACAAATCAGAAACCTTTAACGTGGAACTTGTAAGACCATGATAAGCTCTGGCCAAGTAATTGACCCAGACTTCCAAGCCCATTTTTAGTGAAAAGAACTCGGTACACAAGTTGTACGAATATATAGTAGACCTGCAATTAATGTATAAAGAAAGAAAGAATCCATGGAAACATGCTACTTTGAAACACGTTGACTTACCACAGCTTTGCATTGCAAGAATAGCCAATCATGAGGGACATTGTCCAGTAAGTATACAAAGTCCTTGTCTTCTGCCACTGAAAAAAAAAAACAACTAAGAAAATATGCCAGCTTAATAAGAAACATTTATAGATCCAAAAGTATGACAAGCAGAACCTACAATTCCCAAGGCCACCCCAGCCTTTATTAATAATACCCCTCTGTCCAGTTTGTTCCAATGCATCTACAATTATTTGGGTCATTCTTTCTGGTTCTTGAACAGGCTGACATGAGAGGAGGAATAGTTCAAAGGGTCACGTAATTTCAAGAAAATAGAAAGCAGCTACACAATGTCAAGTGAGAATAATATCTCATAGCAACCTACGTAACTTTGACATCCATACACTGTATTAAGGATCAAATCAGTCGTATGATCACTGAAATGAATCTCTACCCAACGAGAAATAGGGGAAAAAAGCATAATTATTGCATTCAGTATGCTCGGCTTATATTAGCAACACAAATAACTCGAACAAAATTTGCATGTAAACAATTCCTTGTTAAATCATATGCTTAATAGAATAGGAAAAAGTCATATTACCTAGGAACTCCGACAAAAGGTTGTTCTATAACTGGAAAAACAAGCATTTGGCTCAAACCATTTTGCTATATACTCTAAAATAATTTGGCAATGCAAAGAAAAAGTTAAATTTTCACCTAAGTGCAGCTAGAAATATCTGATACTTAAAGTGGACTAACAGGCAATGATGACTTAATGACATAAGAAAGCAAATAACAGAGAAATATAGTAAAATCATGATGTGAAAAGAAAATAAAAACTCACAAGGCTGCCAAACCCGATATAAATAGGCTTTGGACCAGCTTCAAGCCACTTTACTAGCAATTCGGGGGGTTCATAATTTGATGCAAGATCAAGAAAGCAAAATCCTACCACGTCAATCTTAGGTCCCCAATCTGAAGGAGAAAAATAATTGTTATCATTATATTTAAGATATCCTTGTCATGTTAAGTCACTACGTGATTTATTATTTGATTTAAAGAATTGTCCTCATGTTTATTACATCAGCTGGTGAGAATGAGAATGAAATTACGCTGACCACCTTTTGGTTTAGGAACAAGATGAGGACTCCATATATATCCATGTGGCACATCAGAATCAGAGCCTTGAGAACCACTCAAATATGTGACTGGCCGTAGCTTCAGCTTTTTCTTTCTAACATCATTTATCAAGTCCCGTATCCCAAGCCAAATCATCGAGTCAACAATATGATATGAAAGCTGAAAGCAAACACAAACACACAAGATGAGAAAGTATAATAAAAACGCATAAAAGAAATATGAATAAATTTCACAGAGCTCACTCGATATCCAGCAGATTGCTTCACACGGGACAAAGGATGTGGAAACTCGCTTGTTGGCCTGGAGGAAACAATAATGGATTGTGCAAAGCAGTCTGAGAGTGCCCATTAAACCATGTAATAGAACAACATACTGATACAAAACAGGAAATGACAAGCTTGTAACTGCTAGCTTTTGAGATGTTAACGCAACATCCAACTCAGCTATAGATAACATTACCAAACAAGACTTACGTCCACGGCATTGTGAAGAATATATGGATTGGTACTTTTAGTGCTTCTGCCACGTGGGTATGCCCTAAAAAATAATTGCAAAAGTTTCTATCAGAATATTTAACCAGTAAATACAAATATGAATACAATACTTCTATTCCAAAATTATAGTGCACAATAAGAGCAATGATATGACATTTTCCCACCGAATTCATCTGTCAAATGAAAAAAAAAAAAACAGATTCAGCACTGACAGATCTAACCATCCTTCATATTGTTAAAGCAATAAATATTAAAGGAAAACTCCACCCTGAGCCCCTAGAGTACTACTGTGAAGTTTGTTATGACGCTACTCGATAGGGCATCTTTGGTCTACTGGATTTGGATGCAAATCATCATCCTTTTTATGCCTAAATTTATTGAAATGAAGTTTAAACAGGAACTTATTGATACACAATTAGCAAATGCTACAAAATTTTACAGATCATTTGGCAAGGCAGAAAATTGATTTCTTACCCCGTAATTGTCATTCCAACAAATACGGGAGAGAGAGGTAAAAAGACAAACATATACATGAAAAATGGCCGAACAAAGATTCAGAACCTGCGTACATTCTAGCCTTTTACAGTTTATGATTTCTGAACATAGATATATGCTCTGTCAGCACTATCAGTAATTCATGAAACATCATAGTTATGCTTTAGTCTTTGCAACATATTCTTTGAAGGCATTGTCTAAGAACAGAATGGCCTAATTAGGAATCTAATAGGTCTCATTAATAGTTATGACTTGGTAATAAACTTTCACCACTTCAAACTATGAATCTATACATGAGAAGTGAATGAGCAAAACCAAATATTCATAATAAATTGAACTTGAGCACAAAACATCAAATCTTAAGACATGTATATTTCCATTATACAGACTGACGAACACATGCTTAAACACACATATACATCCATACAGCTGTAGACTTGAGACACGTTAAAGCTTGAAAAGAAAAGAAATCTAACCGTATGCTGGAGGATTTGCAATGATTGCATCTGCGTTGAAAGGAATACCAGAATCAGGATCAGGTTCTTTGCAAGCAGGAAGCAGAGAGTGGATAATATCCTTCATTTGATTTCTCTGAGTGGGTATCTCTGAAGGGTTTGAAGGCAAAAAACCTTTATTCTTAACCATATCTGCTCAGGGGAAAAGTCAAGCCAAGGAAAATTATTAAAAAGCCCTGCAGGAAATCCTAACTTTTGACAACTAATATAACATTCAATTTACGCCACATACTACTTTAGGCATGCTGGACAGTCTGCAGCTCAAACCTACATATTCTAAATAAAGATGTGTCATGGACAAGTTGAAATAAAAATGGTAGGGTGCTGCACAAACGCATCAAAAAAAATATATTGCAATTATGTCATTTAAATGCTATGCAAGGACCTAAGTTTTAATTACATACAGGAACAAACACAAAATGATCATATCAGAATCCCGGTAAAGTTACAGAGAATCATAAGATGCTGGGTTAGGTACATACAACCCGCAAGAACTTTTGGATCTCCGCCTAATGGATAGAACTCAAGCCCGGCAGTTAGTACAAACTCTTTGAAATTTGAATGAGTTGCCAATCTTACGCGATGACCATATTCCTGCATGCAAAGCAGTGATTATTTAGGGCAAGCAATGGTTGGATCCTAACAATAGCAAAAAAAAAACTAAATAATCATCACCCAAGTCCAAGTCTCAACAATAAGCAAACTGCTCATAGAGGTGCTGCCCTCTATGGAAGTAAACTGGAGTATTTCTTTATCTAGTTTACCTTAGAAATCCCTTGCTCAATTTTCAATATACGGAATCTGATTTTAACATCATTTACATATTTTTAGAGAGATGGAGAGGAAGAAGAAGAATTCAGTCTTCAAGTAATTGGTTTCAAAAGAAAATTGCTCCATTTTTCTAAGTACAAGTATGCTACCAGAAAGCCCAGATGATATTACAACAAAGTTGAAGGATTTAAAAGTAGTGAAAAGGTTATTAGCATTAACAATACAACAAAATGAAAGAGGCTCAAAAGGTAAAACATTGTCCCAACCTGGAGGCGCTTGCCAATGGCAACAAATGGCTGCACATCTCCACGAGTGCCAACTATAAGCATCACTATTTGCAGCGGTGGAATACATTGAACATCTGTTTCAGGTGACTCTTCTTCAGCATCTTCACATACATCTCTTGGTCCACCAGCAAGAACATGGGGCTCAACATCTGTCACTTCAAACTCCACAGTCCCATCATCTTTCACAGTAGCTATTCTGTTTAACAATTTAAGCTGCACGGATTTATAAAACTTAATAACATTACCACATACATAAGTCTCAAGAGATCAAGCTTTCACCCCATCCAAGAAAATCACCCGTTATAAAGCAACACCATTTACGTAGAGCTTAACATATTTCTTTATTTGTGCTAAATGCTATTCTAGCCTTAATAAAAGCCAAGAAAAGGGGATTTGTGAATGACTAAAGATGTCCTTAAAGTGCAAAAGAGTTTCTTCAAGAAAGAATTGGTGAAGCATATCAATCTATGCATAACAAAAAGGAAGAAAAAATACTTATATTGGGAATATTAACAATTCTACCATCCGCTATGAATTTTGTCTAGTTGTTAAGCACTATACCAGCAAGTACCATATGCCTTCTTTATGTCCTACCATAGGGTAACACTGCTACCTCACACTGTTAGAAGTGCTTATGGAAAATTTATTATCCATTTAGTAACTTCTTTAAGTCCATAATTTCAAACAATCAAAGAGAATTGAGAACGGCATATTCTCCTTATGAATTTAAAATAATAAAATAGTTGTATACATATTATAAAAGAGATGAACTTGAATTACAGCTAATTCTTAAAGCCCTGAAGATAAAGCACAGATGTGAACATGCAGGTTCAGACGACTATTTGGACAACATACCACAAAAATTTAAGATACAAGGTTGGATAACTCCATCTACCCCTTTCCCTTTGGACCTTTTCCACCAAGAACCCTGGTGCTATTCTCCCCCTCCAAATAGACCCCCGTTATAAAGCTCCACTCCCACACGGAATTAAATCATTAATTTCATCTGGTAAAATCACCAAAATACCCCAAAGTCAAAAAGGACTAATTTGTTCAAACTTAAGGCTATTTTTTGCAATTTTATTTAAATGATGATGTAACCCATATAAGAATGGAATGTTACCACTTACCAAAATGGCCTGTTTGGGATAAAAAGCACATTATGCTATGTCGAAAAGGCCCAAACCACAAGGAGTGTAAATGTAGTTTTCGCAGTAATAATTAAATTCTAGTCAATAAACATAAACCGTGAAATCCTTCAAACTACCAGAAGCCTACTTGATATCATCTAACTTTACAATCTACTATATAAACTCCTTTTTCTCTTCTCCTTCAAAGATGCAGCCCACTTTCCATATATTATAAGATGTAAAGAGCCCTCCATCACATCATTTTCAATCACCATGTTTTCTGCTTTTCATATCTAATCCAATCCCCGTGGACATAGATCACCAAAGGCCAAACTGTCATATTTAAATGCTGATGACGAGGATGGCCATTTTATCACTTCTTGTGCAACAAGGTATCTAATTATTTTTGGTAAATGATAGACTGTCATATTTTTGGCATATGCCACATATTCACATTTCATGTTACAAGTACAACATAATATACTGCAGGGAACCATATTAGTGCTTCAAAAATCCTTAACCAATCATCCATATCGAAGGAAAGATTTTAAACACTCCTCTATAACCATTAGGTCTTCAATTCTACCTCCAAGAACTTATATGCATCTTTGTATTTTGAAAGTTCTAACATAGAATTATCTAATTGGACAAAATTAAATCAATCAGCACCAAACAATCATTTTGTCAAAACATGTAAAGCCAAAATAACATTCAGAAAACTTAATACCTTCTTTTGGGCAGATATCTTATTGTCAAAAATTTGGGCTGCCTCTTCAGCAAGTATGCTCCGAGGTCTTTGTGCCTCAGTTTTTGATTTTACTAGTTTAGGCTGGCTTGAATCCAACTTTTCAATGTTTGAAATACCCACTCGCAATGTTCCAAGTTCAGAAAAGCTTCGATGAACAGTGCCTGAATGTAGTTAAAAAAATACAAGAAATTTAACCCTGGACTTAACAATGTGAATAAATACCATAAAACTTAAGCTTAGTTATATAGACTATTCTTGTGAAAGCTTAGCAACAGGACTACAGTCCATGATAGAATTACAAGCTCATCCCAACTGTAGTTCTTTGTTAATCCTCCTAACACCTATAAGCCCTTATCTTTTTGTATACTGTTAAATCCAAATGGAAGCAGCATTTGCCCGTTAAGTTTGGGGGATAATAGAAAAGAAAAGGGAAAAATAAGGGATGTTTCATTAACATCCAATACGGAAATAAATAGGATGAAAGAAGGAAAACTTTCTACTCATTAGAATGAAATATTCTATTTCACATTCTATCCTATCATTTTCCTTCTGTTTTCTATCCAGCAAGCCACACATGTTGAAAGCACAACTTTAATTCCTCTCATTTCTAGTTGCTTTTCCTTCCATTCCGCTTTACTGCTCTTCCATTGCGACATAGCATTAATATTTGTCCCAAATGCATACCCATGATGTCTTTTTCTTCAAATAAAATTCAATATCATTTGCATCAGTAAAGAGATATCCAATGTAAAGGCTTCAATACCTAAAGTTATAACCCACCAAATATACCCCAAATATACTAACAAACTTTATGTCATTTAAATGCAAAAAAAAAAAGTGTTCGATTGCTATTGCGACTAAAAAAGAAACGCGGAGCCCAAAAATAGCAAAAATAAACTATCAAGTTTAACAACAACAACAACAACCGAATATTCAGTTCTCAACCATTCAAAGATGGAAAGAAACAACAAAAAGGAGGAAATCAAATCAAGTCGAAATTTCAGTCAAACTTGACCGAACTAATTTAATACTAGATAAAGTCCAGAAAAAAGAAACCGTGCAATAAAACGTTCCAATTTTGAATTATATTACTAAAACAAGGTGAAAAATGAGGAAAGGAACTCAAAGCACCTGGATGCTCAACGGCACCGTTATCGGATGCAAAATGAACTCCAGTTCGAGAACCGACGCCACTAGTGGTTGGCCTGAAGTCTCCTCTACTATCCATCTGTTTAGCATCGGTTCCTATTTCTGGCTCTCTTTTGTCCGGAACTTCTACGGAACATGAGGAGGAGGGAGAGGAAGAAGAGCTACGGAGATTCTCCGGCGACGGCGCCATCAGCGACTTCGGTGAGATACCTCGGCGGAGGGGGCGAATGGCCGGTTGATCCCCCAGATCTACTTAAATCCGTAGAGTTTCGCGCGATCTGATGAGCGTTTGTGTGCAATTTCAGGGATATTAAATAATTAGTTTTTTTTTTCACAAATGGAGACCTCAAGGGAGAGGGTGGGGAAGTTGTGTGACTGTAAGCACGTTGGATTTGAGCCGAAAGCGTGGGAAATGGGTCGTGAAACGTTAATATTCGGTTCACGAGAATCCCTCAGCATACGACATATAAGTAAACTGTCTATCCGAAGGGATATTTTGGTCAATTTGTGTCGTCGGAGGGTGATTAATTTTCCTAACCTAATCTAATCTCGCTTCTTTCTTTAGAGTCTGCTGCGTACAAAGTTAAGCTCATTGAATTTTCTCTTCTTTTTTTTTCTTTTTAATGTCACAAAACTATTATTTTTTTAAAAAAGCAAAAAGGAAAAGTTTCAGCTAAAATAAAATAAAGATCTTTCCACTTTTATTATTTATAAAATAAAGGAGATCTAGGGGAGGACTAGATAACATTTTTCTTGATTTTCTTTCTTTAGGCTTTTAGAAAAAGATTGATTCTAAAATATATATTTAAATTATATTTTTATAATAAACGTTTAAATATTTTTAATCAAATAAATGTTTAATATGTTTCTTTCATTTGATGTTTAAAATTTTATTTTGTTATTATTTTAAGATAATATATTAAAAAATACGACCACAAATTTAATATATACTTTTTATTTTTTTAAATAAAAATAAATCTAAAAAAATTAAAAAACTCTCAAATTCAAACACTCAAATTTTAAAATTGATGTTATTACGTCGACTATAACCTCTTTAAATCTTACTATTGTTGTTGTTGTAGTTTTTCGTCCATTTTTATGACCATTCATTCTCCATAATTAACAAGAAACTTAATAATCGAAGGTCAGATAATTAAAACTTTTATATTTTATATTATCATTTTTAAAAGTAATCCACTCAATTTTGATTAAAAAATTGAGTGATTATTTTTAAAACGCATGAAAAATATAATTAACTTTTGAGATAATAGAATATTTAATCTACTATTTTTAAAATTATCAAAGGTCAAACAATTAAAACTTTTTACAATCATCATTTATCATTTAATTATATGTTTAATTAGAAAATTAAGTGGAGACTCATAAAAAGTATACTTAACTTTTGAGATAATAGAATATTCAATTTAATATTTTAAAATTATAAACTAAGAGATTAATTTTGTATTTATATAAATAAACTAAAAAATTGATTTATTAGGTTAAAAATTCATATTCTTTTTACATTTTATATTATCATTTTTTAGTAGTATTATAATTATATTTTTAAAATAAATATTAATATTTGAGTTCATGTCAAAGATAAAATGAATGAGTATTTAGAACCACTAATCAATTAGTGAATGTGAATATTGTTTTTTTATTCCTACAGACAAAATTAATCAAGCCCGAATAACAAAAGAAATAATCTATTTTATGCTACTAAAATCCCTTCTTAAAATTTAAATATTTTTTAAAAGAATTTAAATATAAAATTAATTAACATATCCCCTGATGCCACTTTGATTTTTATTTTTTTTAGTACAAACAATCTCTTAACATTTTATTTTTGTATAATTTTATTTTTGTTAGATAAAAATTATTAATCAATTAACGATGAATGTTCTTATTAAAATAACATATCATGTGTATAAAGATATTGATACAACATATTAAAAATAATTATTTTATATATTTATTTGATATTAATTTTTAACCATCGTCTAATTAATTCAATGTACATAAAAAACAAAATTGAGAATTATTAAAGTTAGGATTCATACCTAAACCTAGTGGGTGTAAGGCATAATGCCTAATCCACATACCTAAACAAATATTATATTTCATGGTACGGACTCTGTTTAGGAATTTTCCGAATTTCCTTTTCATCGAACGTTTATCTGTCATTGTTGGAACTAGAAACGCACCCAGACAGAACTCTTCGACCATTGTCGTTAATCTGAATTTACAGAAGAATTACACTAAGCTTAAGCAAATACCCAGACCCGAATTATAATTAGAATTTAAAATTTTAAGCAAATACTTATTCCTATAACTTAAAAAATTTAAATAAATCATGGACTTAATTTCTTTGTGAAAAATGTACAAAAATTAAATGTTAAGAGATTATTTATATAAAAATAATAATTAAAATAATTAAAAATACTAAAAGTTAAAAATAATCATACATAGACAAGTTGGAAATTCAAAAATAATAAACGTACTCTAAAAATTAACAAGCATTTATTTATTCATTCAATTTATCCATTAAATTTTATAATAAAAATATTAAAACCCATTATGACAGTTTTATCCTTGGAGTTGAAACTTTTGCCAACGCTTCGTTGTCACCTCAACAGCCAAATTCAACCATGCCGAAGAAGAGGAATAACTTCTGGTATAGTTACAGATTACAGTTAAAAAATGTAAAAAATAGTAATAATACAAACGAAACAGTTTGAAATTCAAAGTTGAGAAGGAAAGCCAACTTTCCGAGCTCAACTACACGCTGGAAAATTGTTACAGTTTAAACATAGAAACTGAAAATTAGTATCTCATTGATCTGTTGCATCATATTTTTTTTGTTATTTGAATGGGAGATCGTCTCTGGATGCTGCTGAATTGGTGGCAATTCCAGCTCTCGCATTCCCCGAATCCTACCTTGATCTCTCATCCATTTCCATTTCCATTTCCAGTTTCTATTCTTTTTAAATTCCCTTTTCCCTCTTTTCCCCTTCCATTTTCATTTTGACACTCTCGATTCTATATAAAAAATACAAATTCAATATCGTATATAATTGCCGGCTCGGGGATTTCACAGAGCAGATTAGATTCCGGGTATCGTCATCTTATTTTAAGTTTAATTTGATTTCGTTTGTGCTTAAGATTTTTTTTATCGATATGTCGTTTAACTTTGTTTGAAAATGTTGTTGATTATTTTATTTATTTATTATTTGTTTTATGTTTGATTTTTTAAGGTTGTCGTACATAATCATGAGCGACGACCTTGAAATATTATTTTTGAGGTTTCTTCTTCTTCTTCTAGTTAATGATTGGTTTGCGTATGTTATTCCTTTGGATCAATGTTCTGGAATTTGTAGAAGAGAGGCATTTGTTAGGATTATATTTCTAGCTAAATTCTGGCATTGAGTTAAAGCTGATGATATGTTGTGAATTCAAAAGGATTTGAAAATTATTTGTGTTCTTTCTGTCACGTATGTATATGTATTGAATTATGACAAAAAAAAGTATATGTATTGAATTTGATTGAGAAATTGGGTTTCTGGTAGAATATAGAAGTTGGTGATTTGTGTGTGTGTGTGTGGGGGGGGGGATCCTAGATTTTGACTGAGGTTGAAAGTTGGTACGAGAATGGCTTAATTATGCATTATTTGTTGGTGGATTGAAGAGGAAAATAGTTATTCAAGGAGCTAGCACATTGTTGTTATGCAAGGAAACAGACTTAGGAACTTGTTTAGGAACATGATCAGGGAAGCGTCTGGCATATTTGATCAATTATTTCAGCAAGGATCTATAGATGCTGTTCCTAATGTGAGAATGAATGTAACTAATAAATAATATCTGTGTATGAACAGGTGACGAATTCTCCATGGAGTTACTTCAGGAGTGTGTTGGCACAAGAGCCATTCCTACTAGACTACATGCAACACAGATACATAGGAAGAGAGCTTTATTCAATCAGAATCAGAACCAACAGCTGGGGTATCAGGATCGTTCCCGAATTCTTGTGTTGAAAGGAATGGATTCCAAGTGCGCTTTTGACATATATGATTTTGCATCTGTGAATGGTTCTTTTAGAGGGAATGAAAATGGGTCTTGTGTTGGAAAGATAAGTAGATACCATGTGGAAGACGGTGAAATTGGACGAAGAACAAGGAAGGCTTTTGGTGAATTGAATTGCGATAGGAGCCATCCAAATGGTTATGAAGCACCTATTACACCCAATTATGCACGCGACTCTCCTAGTTCCAACCATTTTTGTGGGCAAGGAGCTACTGATGTAACTCGGTCCGGAGAAATAAAATTACTTTGCAGCTTTGGTGGAAAAATATTGCCAAGGCCAATTGATGGTAAACTCAGATATGTTGGGGGAGTGACACGCATCATTTCCATTCAGGATTGTCTCTCTTGGGAAGAGCTCGCGAGGAGAACTTCAAATATTTGTAACCAACCTCATTCGATCAAGTATCAACTACCAAGTGAAGAACTTGATTCCCTTATATCTATTTCTTCTGATGAAGACCTTCAGAATATGATAGAGGAATTCCGTCACATTGAAAAGCTTAAAGGTTCTAAAAGGTTGAGGATATTTTTGATTCCTAATGATCAGTCTGGAAGTGCAACTTCCCTCGATGCTATCACCAACCAACAGAGCAATCCTGATTACCGATATATGGTTGCCGTCAATGGCACAGTAGATCCTAGTCCAACGAAAATCTCCGGTGGGCGATGTTTGCCAGGTGAAGGAAGTCGACGAAAACCCAAATTGGACCCTAACCCTAGTTTCCCCAAATGTTGTCCAACTTCAGTAATCCCTAATAGCTTTATGAGATATAACATCAAATTGTCTAATGCGGACTGCAAACAAACTTCTGGTCTTGCTATTGGTACTCACAAAAAGGATTTGCGAGTCTATCAGAAGATGATTCCTTCATCCTTGGCTATAAAGAGTAATATAGAGCATCCACGGACCTTGGAAAAAGTCACATCTGATATAGCTGAATGTTCTGGTTTCAGTGGGAAAGTGATTGGACGAGGAGATATATCGAAGGGCTCAACCAAGTTGCCTTCACCTGTAGTTCATGTTGACTCTGTTCTATGTTCAAACTTGCTCAATGATGGTCTCCATGTTATGCCACCGATTCCAGCCAATAAAGTAGCTAGGAGAGAGGTTCCTCTCATTGATTACGATCTTAATTACCCCAATCTGAATGCGGAGAAGGTGGTCCTCCAAGGATCTGTTCACAAGAATTCAGTTGTAGAAGATATTAAATTTTCTCTGACAGAACCCTCAAGCAAGAATTCAATTGTAGGTTCTGAGTTGAAGGTAAGATTTGTTAAATTTTTCCATGAAAATCTAATTTTATAACTTGTACTTATGGTAGTAAACTCAGGTAGCCTCGTGGCTTTGTTCATAGGGTTCTACAGCTGATTTTCGAGACAAGGGAGAGTCCTTCAAAAACGCAGTCAAAGCTGAAATGGACGCCAACATCTATGGCTTGCAGGTCTGGTTCAAAACTTATTTGTACCTGTTTTCAGTAAAAGAAAAAAAAATCAATATGAACAGTTCATACATGGTTGTTTATTGAAAAGTGCGGTAAAAATTTGAAACACAAGAATGAGTTTTCCTCTAGTTGTGAGATGGAAAAACATTCTTATTGTTTTCGTTTTCAAATAAGGTTCCATTTAGTTAATCTACAATGAAATCTATGAGTATTAACATTCCCAAGTTGGTTCAAAGGCAATTGAAACTCAATTGTGAATTGAGAAAAAGAATATTAAAAATGTAATGACCATAAAAAAATCTAGGATATGCTAATCTATGATTTAAAAGCAGTTCTTTCTCAAACTGGTAATTGTGCCTACTTATTTCTATTTCAAAACTGCATGTTACTCTTTACTATTTCCCTATTTTATATTTAAATATGTTGCAGTTGTCAACATTTATTTAAATAATAAAAATAATTATAAATCATCCATGTACTGGGCGTGTCAAGGACCAAACCTAATCATGTATTCCTTATGGTAACCTCTAGGTTGCCCACATGAAAGACAAGCTACTTAACTTATGCATCACTTTACAATTTGATCTTGTTTCTGTAGTTTGAGCTCGTCTTTTTCTCTTTTCTCCATCTCCTTACCTTACAATGTCTTTGAGTTAGTCTATTTCTAATTATCTTTAAAATTAACCCCCACTACTGTCTTTTGTCCCTCTAAAATCTTCAGTATGGTTACCAAACTGATGGTTAATTAATAGAAGATTTGATTCTATGACAACTTCTGGTCATATTTTCCTTGAAACCAAAGTCTTTTGACTATTATCAACCCTGTATTAGCCCTCTCCTTGTGAAACTTGTGTAAATGTAAGAAGGTTTTCTTATTGATTTGCAGGTTATTAAAAATGTGGATCTTGAAGAACTGAGGGTGCTAGGATCTGGTACATATGGATCTGTTTATCATGGAAAATGGCGAGGAACAGATGTTGCTATAAAGAGAATAAAAGGGAGCTGCTTTTCTGGGAAATCATCAGAGCAAGACAGGAAGGTAGGTTTACAGAGAATTTTCCATCTTCTCCCACATGTTTCTTTTCAGTGTCTAATTCTAAATGTAGTTCGCTGATTAGGTGGTTTGAATTATGCACTGCATTCCAGAAACAAATAAGGAAAGTGTCTATAAAATATTATTATTGCTATGTTATGGAAGAAAATTCATGAGGTACCTTTGTTCTTTTTCGTTTTCGGCCTTCTTCTTGGCTCCTTTTACAGGGAAATATACCTGCTACCGTTATTCTGCCCTTATGCAATTTGAGATGGATAATCTATTTTTATAGTTTATGGAAGGTTTTCTGTCCTCAATTTATAAGTAATTTCCAACAGCTTTGGTCTACATCAAAATCACTTTTTTGTGAGAGAAAAATGTTGATATGTATCAGAAGTGCATGCTTTCATCAAGAAAATGTAGTCTGTGTCGTCATCATTCCTTCAATTTTTGAATAGAGGCTTTCAAATGAAGGAAAAAGGTCTTTCTTCTATCCTTTGGAGTGGGGTTTGGTTGATAAAGATCGATCCAATTGAAAAAAATGTGAAAAAAAGGAATCTGAGAATTAATCACGATGCTCTACTCCAGTAGCCATTTGAACTGGGTCATTATTTTCCTCCCTTGCTTATTTTTTGCGTTTGTAATATTAAGCAAAAGGGGGGTTACTTTTCTGTAGTACTATTGAGATCGTTAAACAAATGTGTCAAATTCTTCATAGCAATTTCAGTAAGTTGCATGCCTAAAGCTGTTGAATAATTGGTTGTGACAGACCAAAGTCTTTTGGAGAGAAGCACAGATCCTCTCAAATCTGAATCATCCAAATGTGGTTGCATTTTATGGAGTAGTAACAGATGGAACCAGAGGAACTCTGGCGACTGTAACTGAATATATGGTCAATGGATCACTTAGGAATGTCCTAATCAAAAAGGATAGGTAACCTAAGTTCAACCTCTCAATTTTATAGTCCTTCCCTCGTTAATGATGCACTTACCAGTTGTCTGGAATTCTTACGCAGATCCCTTGATTGCCGCAAAAAGATTATAATTGCCATGGATGCAGCTTTTGGCATGGAATACTTGCACTCCAAAAACATTGTCCATTTTGATTTGAAATGTGACAATTTGCTTGTCAATCTAACGGATCCCCAAAGACCCATATGCAAGGTAATAGTTACTGACAAACTCCTCTTCGGTACCTAATGTTATTACACGTGACCATAATGGCTAGAGAGAAGATTAATTTTAGTTCTGGTTGAAGTCAAATTAATTGTTTTGGTCCAAGATGAAAGCCTATATGCTTGGGTGCAATACAGCATACCCTTAAGACCTTTTTATGTTCCCCTCAGAACCTGTCTATATGATGTAACATGTTGTGCTAGGAAGTCTTATAGCAAAGGAAGGTTTTCATTGGCATTTCACTTGAAGCATGGCTTTCTATGTATTGTTCCTGCAGGTTGCAGATTTTGGATTATCAAGAGTCAAGCGCAATAGTCTTGTTTCTGGAGGTGTGCGAGGAACTCTCCCATGGATGGCACCAGAATTATTAAATGGCAACAACACCAGTGTTTCTGAGAAGGTCAGTAGTATGTCTTGCCACTGTGAAGGAAAGGATGAATACTTACGTTAAAGCCGGAATTTGTAATATTTGGTTTGGCAGGTTGATGTGTTCTCATTTGGAATTTTAATGTGGGAAATTTTGACCGAAGAGGAGCCTTATGCCAATATGCATTGTGGTGCCATTATAGGTACGCTTTTGGTTTACCTAATTTCCCATCAGCTCAGCTTTTGAAATGAAATTCCGTACTATATTTGCCATGGAATGCATATTTAGCTAAAATGGCGTAGTGATTCTTTTGCTCTATGTATCTGAAAACTAAACAAAAAGCTTCTGTTTACTGAAAATCGGACGAACATTAAATTCATCAAATGTGATTGCAGGGGGGATTGTGAAGAACACTCTTCGTCCTCCAATTCCGGAACATTGTGACCCAGATTGGAGAAAGCTGATGGAACAATGCTGGTCACCTGATCCTGAATCCAGACCATCATTCACCGAGATAGTGAACCGGCTCCGATCCATGTCTAGGTTGATTTCAGCTCCAGGGGCACATTAATCAATCTAGACATACAAAAGCCTAATGTTATGGCATGACATATTAAATACCAAGCACAGGTTTCAGTCGTATGTACACCTCTAAACTTCGGCAACTCGGACCCAATCATTGGAAGACGCAGATCGAATCATTGAGGATAAGCATGAGTTGAGAGAGAACCTTTTTCCGCTTCTCTCTCAACTCTGTTAATATATATCTTCATTAGTTCTTTCTTTCTAACAGAGTAATTCGAGTCATGGTAGTAAGCAGAGAGAGCATTTCAACTATTTTGAAGATTTTGTTGAATATAGAATATTTATACGTAGATACACACTTCCAAGAAAAGGAAAAGAGGAATTTGATCAGAATTGCTTTGGTGTATCCTGGACCCTTAATTTTACATTTTACCAAACATATTTAAATAATATTAATAAATATTTTTGAGGTTAAAATATTTATTTGGTTAGACTTTCTATTATGTATTTTGTTCTCATAATTTTAGTGACGTTTTTAGTAAAAAATAAATATTCATCGATCAAAATAAAAAACAAAAACTGTTTAGTGATATATGGTGTTGTTTAAATATATATTAATTTATGACTTTTTAAAACTATTTGAAAAGATATTTAATTTTATAGAGTAGAAATAAAAAGTTTTCAAATATACTTTGATTTAGAGTTTAAGGTTAGGAGCTAGGTTTAAGTTTAAAGATTTAGAATTGATGATTCATGGCTAAAATTTAAGGTTTAGATTAAAATTAAAAGTTTATAAGCTGAAATTTAAATCCTTAATCATATTACCTTAAACCTTAAATTTTAAACTCAATTTACTTAATTTGTAAACTTTAAATTTCAATCTTAACCTTAAAATTAAAACGCTTATATTTTTAATATTTTTATCACATGTTTATTAAATATAAATCCTTTAAAAATATGAACATTTCTTAATACATCCAACGGAAAGCATTGCTGTTTTAAAGATTTAAATTTTCTTAAAACAAAATTTACTTGTGAAATTATTTTAAAGGTAAACTATCCGGTGACCATCCAATTATTTGGGGATATCTATTTTGACCATCAACTAAAGAATTCGTCAATCAAGTACCCAACTTTAAAATCTATCTATTTTGGTCACTGCCGTTAAAATTTTGACGAAAAAGTTAACAACAGTGACATGACTGTTAATTAAAATCGGTAAAATTATATATTTAATCTTAATTTTATTGGATGATTAGAACCCAAGTCTATAGCATGAAAAACAAGCATGCTAATCACTGGGCCAAACTCCCATTTATGCAACTATATTGTAGCATAATATATTTAAGGGTTCGAATACAATAGAGTAAATATAGTTTAAAGGGTTCGAATACAATTTTATTAAAAAAACATACTTTATATTAAATATACGAGTAAAAATATTTGAATAAAAAATATACAAATAAAAATATTCGTATAATAAATATTTGAATAAAAATATATGAATAAAAATATTTATATAGTAAATATTTGAATAAAAATATTCATATAGTAAATATTCAAATAAAAAATATACGAATAGAAATATTCGTATAATAAGTATTTGAATAAAAATATACGAATAAAAATATTTGAATACTTATGAATATTTTTATTATACTAATATTTTTATTCAAATATTTATTATATGAATATTTTTATTCGAATATTTATTATATGAATATTTATTATACGAATATTTTCATTCGAATATTTTTATTTGAATATTTATAATTTTTATTCGAATATTTTTATTCGTATATTTAATATCAAATATGCTTTTATTTTTTATTAAAATTGTATTTGAACCCTTTAAAATTGTATTCTCATCTATGTGTACAACCCTGTGTCAATGATTTTGTCCAAAAATATTCGTCTATTGTATTTGAACCCAATTAATTAGGTGGTCACTGAATAGTTTACCTTAAATATATTATGCTACAATATTGTTGCATAAATGGGAGCTTAGCCTAGTGGTTAGTATTAGGGATGTAAAAAACTGACCCGACCTGAAAACCGTCTGAAACCTGTTCGAGTCAGAACTTGGTTTGACTTGGGAATGTAATGACCCGAACCTGATCTGTATCCGACTGTTGTTGACCCGAACTCGAGTTGAACCTGTTACTGTAGTAATCGAACCCGAACTGTATCCGATCGAGAATGACCCGAACCCGATTTCAACCTGTTACCGTGGACCTGAAACCTGACCTGTATTCGACTAAAACAAACCTGAGCCCGAGTCTGACCTGGAAGATAACCGATATTATCCGACTGAATTGATCCAAGACCTGATTTTATCTGACCTGTTTTGAACCCGACTTGTTTCAAACTCAGCCTGATAAATGACCCGACTTATTATTAACTTAAACTAATATCAACATAATATTTATATAAATAATTTATATAACATACTTATATTAGATTTTTAATACAAATATTTATATTATACATATTCATATGTATATAAATAATTTATATAACATATTTATATTATATTTTTAATATCAACATAACATTTATATAATTTGTACTTATTAATTTTTAATTACTAATATATATAGTATTATTATTATTATATATTAATATATATCTAATATATATAGATATAAATATAATAATAAGTATATATATCTAAAATAGTACTTAATGGAATTTTTTTAGTTTTAGCGTGTGGGGTAGGGAAATCAAAATCCATCTGGAAGATGAAAATTGAGTGAATTTAAAAGTAGAAATTTGAGATTGATTTTAACGGGGGAGGGAGACAGACCAATTTGGGAGAATTATTAGAAATTTGAGGTTGATTTTAACGGGGGAATCAATTTAGGGCATTTTTTATATTTTAGCGGGGAGGAGAGATCAAAATTGAAAATAAACAAATTTTGTTAATGAATCTAATACTTTCAAAGTAAAATATAAAAATTATGTGTATTAAAAATATTAGTAAACAAATAAAAAATTAAAAAATCAAATATTAAAATCTTTTCTCTCTCTGGCCCATATAAAAAGTTCAGTATTGACTTTTTAAAGTCAAAATTTTAAAACTTTGATCATAATTATTTTAAATATTTTAATTTATTAAATTTTATAAAATATATATTTTTAAACGAATTAATTAAATCTAAAATATATTTTTTATGTTTTTATCGTAATAAATTTAAAATTATAATAAATCAAAGTTAAAAAAATTGATCAAAAAAGTTAGAACAAATAAAATAGGACGAAAATAATAATACATATATTAAAGTATATACATATACATACATATATATGTATTAAAATATAATATATACTTTATATTATATGTTTTATATTATAAAACATAAATATTATATACTATAACATGTATACATTAAAACATATAATATATACTTTATAATATATATTATATTATATACTATAAGCATGCATTAAAATATACGTATAATATATACTTATATTATATACTTTATATTATAACACATATACTTATATTATAATCATACATATAATACATATATGATATTGTCACGGGGTCAGAGTTTTGGCGCAGGGACTTCTACCCGTGCGGCACCTCAGGTCTCTCAGATACCCAAGGTTCAGCCTTTACGATCTCCGATGCTTACTGGTTTCGCCCTCCCATGGGCTCATCCGGGAAGCGGGGACAGCTCCCGACCAGTGTGGTGCACGATCAGCGCGCCCATCCCAGATGGGACGGCTGCTCGGCACGTACTATACTCTTAATGCTATCCCGCTCCCAAGCTTTACGCACCACCAGAAAGCATCTCGCTCGGTCCCGCATAGTCACAACTCACGGTCCGTGACATTCTCCTCCACTCAATTCATGCACGCCCTCGTGCATGGGAGGAAACTCTTGACCTTCTCTTGAAACGTGCCAGGAACTAGTGTGCAATTCTCCCAAACTGGCCCACTAACCTGGGGCCGCCCTCCTATGTCGGGCACAGGACTCCCTGCAATCACCTCATGGCCACCTGCCACTTTACCGAGGTGTCCCATTGCAGTTCGCCTAACCGCAGAACTTTCGTTGCGACTTCCTGCCTACCCGTCCTCGTCTCAATCTCTTTCTAGAGGACCCACTCGCGAACACCCTCCTCTCTTGGGATGCGAGCTAACACGCTCGTCCACATGACTCGCTCTCGCAGCACAAGGAGCGCTTGGTCAGCCCAACAGCTAGCACACAGCCTCGCTCTGATACCACTTATCACGGGGTCAGAGTTTTGGCGTAGGGACATCTACCCGTGCGGCACCTGAGGTCTCTCATATACCCAAGGTTAAGCCTTTACGATCTCCGATGCTCACTGGTTTCGCCCTCCCATGGGCTCATCAGGGAAGCGGGGATAGCTCCCGACCAGTGTGGTACGCGATCAGCACGTCCATCCTAAGATAGGACGACTGCTCGGCACGTACTATACTCTCAATGTTATCCCGCTCCCAAGCTTTAAGCACAACCGGAAGCATCTCGCTCGGTCCTACGATGTCACGACCGTGTTGAAAAGATAGGTTCGTGACAAAACAGTCTCGTTCTGATACCACTTGTCACGGGGTCAGAGCTCTCGCGTAGGGACATCTACCCGTGCGGCACCTCGGGACACTCGCATGCCCGAGGATCAGCCTGAACGATCTCCGATGCTTACTGGTTTCGCCCTCCCATGGGCTCATCAGGGAAGCGGGGACAGCTCCCGACCAGTGTGGTGCACGATCATCCCAGATGGGACGGCTGCTCGGCACGTACTACACTCTTAATGCTATCCCGCTCCCAAGCTTTACGCACCACCAAAAAGCATCTCGCTCGGTCCCGCATAGTCACGACTCACGGTCCGTGACAATATACATATAGTATAAGCATACACATATATATTATAATATATACAATACATCTAATATATCATACAATATATATAAGATGTATATACGTATATTAATATAAACATCTAATATATTATATAGATTATAGTATATATTAATGTATACACATACATACATAAATACTTATATAGTTATATATAAGTATACATACAATATATATTATATACATATATTAATGTATACTAGATATATATTTATATATTATAAACATATATATACATATTTCATATTATATAGTATTATACATTCTATATTTTAATATATAATATATATTCTAATATCATTTTATATATAGTATAAATTTTATATTTTTATTTTTAAAATATAATAAATTATATTGTATAGGTATAAATTATAATATATTAAAATATATTAAAGATAAATTTTCACCGAATTTAATTATTATTAATTTATAATTTATACAATTTAGTCCTTACAACTTTATTTTTATTCTAAAATGACTATTATTTTTTTTTAATTTACTCCAATATTTTTAATAAGATGACATTTTATTTAATTAATGTTTATCCTTTTTAATTTAAGACTTTATTCTTTCTAGTTTAATATTTATTTCTTATTATTTTTTAATTTAGCTCAATTTTTAAGATATGAATCATTTGATGATATTTTTATTTAATATAGTGCATAATATTTATTTTTAATAAGATTTGTGTTTAGTGTATTAAAGTGTATTATATACATAGTATATATTAAAGATCCATCTATTAAAGTGTATTATATATGTATTAAATTATATTATATACATAGTATATATTAATGCATATTATATACATATATTAATATATACATCTAATATATATACGTATATATAAAAGATAAATATACATATATTAATGTATACATCTAATATGTCTTATATACATATATATATAAGTATATATATTAATATTATATATATATCATAATAAATATATATATTTTTATTAATTACATCAAGTCAAATTGATTTGATTTTTGAAGTAAATTTAAAATTAAAATTTTAAGAAAAAAATTAATTTTAAGGGGAATTTTTGATTTTAATATACGGTGGGAGGGGAAATTTTTGAGTTTGGAGGGAGGGGAAATTTTTTATTTCAATCGGTTTGGGCCTTGGGGTGGAGGAAATTTTTTGATTTTAACTTTTAAGGAGGGTTGATTTTAGGCAGGGCTGGGTCGAGGGATTTATGAGAATTTTTATATATAATATGTTATATATATATATATATATATAATATGATATATTTATTATATATATGTATAATACATATATATATTTAATATGATATATATATACATTAAAAATAAATATATATTTATGATATATATAATGTATATATAATATATATACATATAACATACATATATTAATATATAATATATATATTATTACATATTCATATTGTTAACATACATATGTATATACGTATAATGTACTAATATATACTAACAATGTGACATATTAAGTTATTAACATACATATATATTACATGTACTAACTAATAATACTATATATTAATACATATATTAAAAATTAATTATATGTTAACATGTATGATATATGTATAATATATTATATATACATATAATATACATATACATATAGATTATAACATACATGATACATATATATTAATATATACATGTACTATATACTAATGTATATATACATATATAAAATTTATAATTATATATTAATATAACATACATATATTATATACATGTAATATATATGAATTATTATATACAATTATACATGTACATATATTATATATATAGTATATAATATTGTCACAGACCGTTGGTCGTGACTACGCGGGACCGAGCGGGATGCTTTCTGGTTATGCTTAACTCTTGGGAGCGGAATAGCAATAAGAGTGTAGTACGTGTCGAGCAGTCGTCTCATCTTGGGATGGGCGTGTTGATCGCGCACCACACTGTTCGGGAGTTGTCCCCGCTTCCTTGATGAGCCTATGAGAGAGCGAAACCAGTGAGCATCGAAGATTGTAAAGGCTGATCCTCGGGTTTGCGAGAAACCTGAGGTACCGTATGGGTAGAGTCTTTGCGCCAAAACTCTGACCCCATGATAAGTGGTATTAGAGCGAGAGCTCAGAGCCTTGTTCGAGCAATGTTAGGTTGTTCAAGGTACGAAACATCGTGTTGAGATGACACCAAAGAGAGATACTGTTGTTGCTGGCCAGAAGGGTGTGGAAACCCAGACTAACAAAGGAAGTTGAGCTGACTCAAGGGACAAATTGTCTGCACTTGAGGAGTGGATCACCAGGCTTGAAGGATCCGTGAAGGATTCTAGGGAGCGAATCGACGTAGTGGACATACGCCTCGAGGAACTGGATGACTAAGGTGATAAACTGGAGGTGAAGAAAGATGCTCTCAAAGCCAAGTTTGAGGCATTAAAGAAGAAATGTTGGGACTCAAGGCAGAAGTTCTGGTTTATCAGGCTGCTATGCGGAATGGTGTGTTGAATCCAACCACTCCTAAACTAGTGAAGGACATCCCAAAACCCAAAGAGTTCAATAGAACCAGGTCGGCTAAAGATGTTGAAAACTTCATTTGGTGCATGGAGCAATACTTCCGGGGAATGAGCATCACTAACGATGCTGAAAAGGTAAATATTGTTGTAGTCTATTTGACTGATGTTGCCTTGTTATAGTGGCGAAACAAATGTTCTGAGTCGGATGACGATGACATTCTAATCGGGATATGGAAGGATTTTCAGTCTGAGCTTAAGGAGCATTTTTATCCAAAGAATGCCAACGAGGAAGCTCGAGACAAACTTCATCAGTTGAAGCACGACGGTTCAATTCTGGACTATGTAAAAAGGTTTATTGAACTCAAACTGCAGATTAAAGATTTGAGCAAATCGGAAGGTTTGTATCTCTTCAAATATGGTCTCCAGAGATGGGCAAGAATGGAGCTGAAGAGAATGGGTGTTGAAGACCTTTCAGGAGCGATGGCCGTTGCTGAATCCATTGTAGAATTTGAGATCAAAAATAAGTCTTCCAAGCCCCGAGACAAGGGTATTGGAACGGGAGACGAGAAAATTTCTAAAGAAGAGCGTCGAGGGAAAGTCATCCCTCAAGTCCAGTCGGTATGACAAGCCATATGAGCGGAAGGATCAAGGAACCGTAAGATGCTACCATTGTGAGGGTCCTCACATAGTGAAGGACTGTCCAAAGAAGAAGAGCCACCTCGATGCCATTATCCATCAGGATGACAATTCAGATGGTGAACCAGACAGACTTGGTGCAATCGCCAGTGTGAAAGGTGGGAAGTCGAATGTGACGGGTCGCAAGTGTTACCATTGTAAGGGGCCGCATAGAGCGTGAAAATGCCCTAATCGAGTGAAGCAGTCCAAGAAGGACGAGCCCGAGGGTGATGAGGTTGCGATGCTTATCTCGATGATTTTGAGTTCTGTCAAGAAGAAAGGCAAGAAGCAGAATGGGTTGATGTTTGTCGACTTCAACGTGGCGGGACTATCGAAGAGTGTTTTGGTGGACACCGGAGCAAGCAATCTGTTCATGTCCAAGAAGGCTACAGTGGAACTTGGTCTTAAAGTTGTGGATTCAACAGACAAGATCAAGATTGTGAATTCCAAGGAAGCTCCTGTTATAGGGAATTTGCGGAAAGTTGATTTGCAGATTGGTGATTGGAAGTCCAAAGAAGACTTCAAGGTAATCAAACTAGACGACTTTAAATTTATTTTGGGACTAAACTTTCTTGACCGTGTATAAGCGATCATCATTCCGTTTGCCAACATCGTGTGCATCTTGGATCCGAGACAACGATGTGTTGTGCCAGTACGACGAGACATCGAGCAAGAGACCAAGAAGCTGACAGCTATTCAGCGTGTCGAGGATGCTCCAAGTCAAGGAGTTATCGAGAAAGAGGCGATCGTTGGGGATATTTCCTTGGTGAGGCATGTGTTGCCTGAGCCTATTGGTGTGGAAGCTGTCGAGGAGCCATCCGTGGACAAGGTGGTCGATGCATCAAACTTCAAAGGGACCGAAGTATCGATGGGTGTTGCATTGCCGAAGAGCAATAGGGCGGCAAACTTCAGTGAGGAAGTATTGTGGGAGAGAGAAAATGTTGGGTCGATGAGTGAAGTACCTCTTGAACACGGGGATAGTGATCAAGATGTGTTTGGTACGGGTGTTTTTACATAGCGGTGCGAGTCGAAGTGAGCAGTCCTTATGGGGGGATAGCTGAAGCAGAGTCCGATGTTCTTTATGGGAAGAGCAGTTTTTATGGGGGGACATTCAAGCCAGACTCCGAGACAGAAGCAAGCCAAGGCGCGCGAGAAGCTCTAGGATCGAACTCAGACTTGTTCGAGTGGCGCGACGAGGGCGTCGCCAAGTTTGGTGGAGGAGAATGTCACAGACCGTTGGTCGTGACTATGCGGGACCGAGCGGGATGCTTTATGGTTGTGCTTAATACATGGGAGCAGGATAGGAATAAGAGTGTAGTACGTGCCGAGCAGTCGTCCTATCTTCGGATGGGCGTGCTGATCGCGCACCACACTGGTCGGGAGTTATTCCCGCTTCTTTTATGAGCCCATAGGAGGGCGAAACCAGTGAGCATCAAAGATCGTAAAGGCTGAACCTCGGGTATACGAGAGACCTGAGGTGCCGCACGGGTAGAAGTCCATGCGCCAAAACTTTGACCCTGTGACAAGTGGTATCAGAGTAAGGCTGTGTGCTAGTTGTTGGGTTTGCCAAGCGCCCCATGTGCTGCTGAGCGAGTCAATGGACGAACGTGTTAGCTCGCACCCTAATGAGAAGGGGGTGTTCGCAAATGGGTCCTCTAGAGACAAGGACGGGTAGGCAGGAAGCCGCAACGAAAGTTCTCCGGATGATCGATCTGTAATGGGACACCTTGTTGAAATAGCGTGTGGCCATGAGGTGGTTGCGATCTGCAATGGTACACCTTGTTGAAGTGGCGAGTGGCCATGAGGTGGTTGTAAGGAGACTTGTGCCCAAAGAGGGCGGCCCCAGTTGGTGGGCGAGTGTGGGAGAATTACACACTAGTTTCTAGCAAGTTTAAAAAGAAGAGAAAGAGTTTCTCCCCCATGTACGAGGGCGTGTATGAATTAGGAGGAGGAGGAGAATGCCACGGACCGTTGGTCGTGACTACGCGAGATGCTTTTTGGTTGTGCTTAACTCTTAGGAGCGGGATAGCAATAAGAGTGTAGTATGTACCGAGCAGTCGTCCTATCTTGAGATGGGCCTGTTGATCGCGCACCACACTGGTCGGGAGTTGTTCCCGCTTCCCTAATGAGCCCATGGGAGGGTGAAACTAGTGAGCATCGGAGATCGTAAAGGCTAATCCTCGGGTTTGCGAGAGACCTGAGGTGTCGGACGGGTAAAAGTCTCTGCGCCAAAACTCTGACCCCGTAACAATATACATTTACTAATTATTATATATACATATATATATATCTACATATAATATACATATATGATATATTGAATTATTGATATATATATTAATATATTAATATACTATGTATACTACTACTACTACTATTAAATCCTAATTTACTATCATTATGTATACATATAACATACATTGATACATATATTATATATATGAATGTTAGAATGTACTTATGTAATTATGTATTATGTGTAATTAATAATTATATACATTATAAATATATTATACATACATTATACATATAACATATCTAAATAAAAAAAACATATCTAATTACTAGATATCTAATTATCAATATATATTATATAAATATTTATATTAGTTATTAAATTATTAATTTATTATATATAGTGTAATGTATACCATATTTTAATATATATTGTAATTTTATTTTCTATATATATATATAGTATTAATTCATTTATAGTATTATTCCATAAATGGTATTTTGTCATAAATAATATTATTCCTTATTCTAGTATTATTTTACTTCTAAAAATAGTATTATTTCATATATTATTAATCCATATATAATATTATTCTATTTCCAAAAATAATATTATTTCATTTATAGTATTACTCCATATAGTATATTTTTTACATATAGTATAAATTTCTTATATAATATTAATTTTATATATAGTATTATTCCATTTATAGTACTACTCCATATAGTATATTTTTTATATATAGTATAAATTCCTTATATAGTATTAATTTTATATATAGTATTATTTCATTTATAGTATAAATTTTATATATTGTCGAAAATTTATTTTTAATTTTTGAAATATAGTAAACTATAGTATAATTATAAATTTATAATGTATTAAAGATAAAAATTTAATACTTTTAATTATTATTAAGTTATAATTTTTATTGATTTTTTTAAATTTCAAAATTTAATCTTTAACTTTATGGTATAATATTTATTCTTTTTTCTACATATTTATAAAAAATCAAAATTAATAATTTAAATTACTATGAATATAAAATCAAAATTAATTCGACCTGAAACAAAACCGATTTGAAATGAACTCGACCTGAAATGCAACCGAACTGAAATGGACCCGACCTAAAATGAAACTGGCAATTATCCGATTTGGATCCGAACCGTTTGAACCCGACTTGAAACGAATCCGACCTGAAATTGACTCGCACCCGACCTGAATTGAGTCAAAACATCAAATCAACCTGAAATGACCTGTATCTGATTTTACCCGACCTGAAACCAATCCAAGTAACTGTTTTTACATCCCTAGTTAGTATGCTTATTTTCCATGCTAAAAATCTGGGTTCTATTCCCCAAAGCTTAAAACCAGACTTTTATTCACCACCTGATTGGATGATTAATTTTATTTATTAATTTAAAATTAGTATCAAATTAAAATAATAAATAAATTGGAGGATTAAATATGTAATTTTACCGATTTTAATTAACAACACGTCACTGTTGTTAACTTTTCCGTTAGAATTTTAACGGCAGTGATCAAAATAGATAGAGTTTCAAAGTTAAGGTACATGATTGACGAATTCTTTAATTGAATGATCAAAATAAATATCCCTAAATATTTGGGCGGTCACTGGCTAGTTTACCACTCTTTTAATTTCTATCAAATAATAATATACGTAAAAAAGTCAACGAGGTAAGAGATAAGCCGCCGTGGCCCGGCCAACAACCACTAAAATAAAAGCACTAGCAGCAGAAAAGGAAAATAATATCCTCCTTCCAACCTTACAACTGAAAAACACGTGGGAGAAATTATCGTGGAAAATTCCAAACAACATAAAAAACGAGACATGCTAAAGGTAAGGCACCTTATATTATTGTTAAAATGTGATCGATATAATAATTTATTAAAAATAACAGAAATTTAAGTAGAATTGGTAAAATAAAATTATTATTAAAAATAAAATTTATATATTTATATAATTTTTACATTATATTTTAAATTTTTATAATTTAAATAAAAAATTATTACGATCGATTTATTTTAATCGCCTTTGACAACGAAATATCCCACTCATTGGTTGTTAGAAGTATGCATTTTTTTTCTACCAAACAAACCCTAGTTATATTTATGTGCGAAAGCTAGAAAGCTGACCCAGACCCAGACCCAGACCCAGACCCAGACCCAGACCCGTCCCTCTTTTAAAAGTTTGACTAGACTTCCCCAGTCTTTGAGAAAGACTTCTGCGGAGCCGAGCTGTTATTAAGTATAACCCACTTTGGGCGGAGAGGAAACAAGTGCAAGATCAGATCAGAGAGGTAGATATGGAGAAAGCACTCAACAGGCAGAAAGTCTTGCTTGATCATTTACGACCCTCTTCTTCTCACGAATCTGCTGCTATTCTTTCTGTAAGTTTAAGTCTTTGTATATTTTGATTTCGTTCTCTTCTCTTTTTAAAATAATGGAGTTTGCTTTTAATTGTATCAGCCATCAAATTGTGCGGCTGGGGATACAGCTGCTTATCACCGGACGGCTGCGTTCGGGGATGATGTTGTGATTGTGGCGTAAGTTGTTTTTACAGTCCTTTTGTTTTCTTTTGTATGAATGTTTGCTACTATTTGAATAAAAATGTTTTTGCATTTATTGAAGTGTATAGTGAATCTTTCTATTAGTCCAATCAGTCAAGATCGGGTCTTTTTTAGTTTAATTTTTTGGGTCAATTTTTGTTCAAGTGTGGGTTTGTTTCAATTTTTAGTTTTATTCGTTTCGGGGTCATTTTGGGTTCAACTCATTCGAGTTAAAGTTCAATTTTTTAGCCAAGTCAATATATGTTCGAATCCTTTCGAGGTTTGATCACAATAGGTACATGTCATGGGAGGTCATTTTGAGTTTGAAATATTTTGGTTTTGGTCGAGTTTTAGATTTGGATTATAATTGACCGGTCTAGCATAGAGGTGAAGTATAGATTGTACCAACAAGTTGTTGTGTGAGGTGATAGCGGTCTAATTCCTTGTAATGGTGAGAGCATAAGTTTGAACTCCAGGTAGTGCACTTTTTGGAGGGTTTTTACACCAAAATGGCTTGGGGATAAACTGTTTTTACTAAAAAAAGAGAAGATTTTCTTTAAATGTTTTTGCTTTGATCTGTTAATATTGCATCAAAGAGCTTTAAAATGGTTGTTGTGCAGTGCATGCCGCACTGCAATATGCAAGGCAAAACGTGGAGGCTTCAAGGATACACTTGCAGACGATTTACTTGCCACTGTTTTGAAGGTTAGATGCTGCTTTTGGTTTTTGTATCGAGTTTTCTTTGACATCAGATTTGTTGTCCATCCTCTCTTATGTTGATTCTCAATGCAGGCTTTGATAGATAGAACCAAGCTGAACCCAAGTGAGGTTTCTGATATAGTTGTGGGTACAGTTTTGGCACCTGGTTCACAAAGAGGAATTGAGTGTAGGATGGCAGCATACTATGCTGGTTTCCCTGGTATGTCTATTCTTTCAAATTCCTTTCCCTTGGACCCCTTGCGATTTGTTGTAATTTTAGAGCTTTCAACTGTTTGTTGCATTGAAAATTATTTTACTATGTTGATAATAGAGAGATGAATCGGAAGGCATGAAATGACTTCTAAGTTTCCTTGTCTACTACATATTGCTAATACAATTACCTGTGTCAACCAGATACGGTGCTTATTAGAACTGTCAACAGGCAATGTTCATCTGGCCTACAAGCAGTTGCCGATGTTGCTGCTTGCATAAAAGCAGGATTTTATGATATCGGTAAGGACATCCATTATACTTGAATGCTGAGATAGATTTATTCAAATATGCGAATGACCTTATTGTTGGTTTAACATTCTTGACCTTCAATGAAGGCATTGGTGCTGGATTGGAGAGTATGACAATTGACAAAGTTGTTCCTGGGGTTCCCAAAGTTAACCCGAAGGTACATGAACATATATCGCTTGCATTTCACTATCTAGGTCATGTTTTACATTAACTTGTTAACAACCAACTACGTTTATTTTCTACAGACAGAGGCATTTACCAGAGCCCGGGATTGCCTTCTTCCTATGGGAATTACTTCTGAAAATGTTGCAGAGCGCTATGGTGTGACACGGCAAGAGCAAGATCTGGCTGCCGTGAGTCCTGTTTATTTTTATTTGAATTTACTTTTATCTACTGATGTAAGCTTAATCGTTTGTCAGTCTGAAACATCTTCAATTTTAAACATAGGTTGAATCACATAGGCGTGCTGCTGCTGCAACAGCCACTGGTAAATTCAAAGATGAAATTGTTCCCGTATTTACCAAGGTAATTTTGTGCAGTAAATTATTCTGGTTTGCAAATTTTATGTTCTTTCATCAACTTCTTTAATCTACAAAGGTTGTGGATCCCAAAACTGGAGAAGCGAAGCCAGTCACAATTCAGGTGGACGATGGAATCCGCCCAGACACAAACATGGCTGATCTAGCAAAGTTGAAACCCGCATTTAAAAAGAATGGGACCACAACTGCTGGTAAATGATAGTGAAATTGTGAAACATTTTTTCCCTTACAACAACAATATGCAGTTTGAATGAAAATTGTTTCAAAATTTTGTTTCTTAGGAAATGCAAGCCAAGTAAGTGATGGTGCAGGAGCAGTCCTCCTTATGAAGAGAAGTTTGGCTATGCAGAAAGGACTTCCGATCCTTGGTGTTTTCAGGTAACAGAAACTTCTTATAAGAGTTTTTAGCACAGATATAATAGTGCTCACTTAACAGCTACAGGGTGACCTGGGACTTGGTAAGAATTTGAAACTTAAATTTCTTCTTTTAGAAATTAATTTCTCTTCGTTAGGGCAAAATAATCAACATGATCACCGGTAAATCTCTTATGTCAGAGTTCGTATATCACCTTACAACAAAAGAACAGCAGAAGAAGCTAAGACTTTAAGAGAGTAATAGTAATGACCCCAAGTAACCATGCACATCAATTTCTAAGAAGTATACTGTATACCAAGCACAGACCTTTACAAATTTAGGGTCAAAACTAGAAAAAACACATATTTTCTGCACTCCATAACCAGTTGTCTTTTTCAAATCATGTCTTGCACATGAATCTCTAATCATGTCTAGCTCCCTTTATAGGTGTTTCACTGCTGTTGGTGTGGATCCTGCTGTGATGGGCATTGGTCCTGCTGTTGCTATACCAGCTGCGGTCAAGTCTGCAGGTCTTGAGCTTGATGATATAGACCTGTTTGAGATCAATGAGGTAATGGGTTTTTTGGGTTGAGTTTATTCTGAAGGTGAATCTAATTTGAGTAATTGAATTTACTGTATTCTTATTACGCAAAACATATTTTTCCTCAGGCATTTGCATCTCAGTTTGTGTACTCTTGCAAGAAGTTGGGGCTTGATCGTGAAAAGGTCAACGTTAATGGAGGCGCAATGGCCTTTGGGCATCCCTTGGGTGCTACAGGTACTTAAAGAACACAATTTGACGATTTGTGATGGATAAACCAATTTTGCTGGTTATCCACCCTTCTTGCTGCATGGAAGTGAACTTATATTGCTGTATAAACATATACTAGCTTGCCTGCTTTAACTTTTATAAAGGCTAAGCATGGTCATGATGGTGATCTCCCTTTAATTAAGACATTTTTTTTGTTTATCAGGTGCTCGCTGCGTTGGAACTCTATTGTATGAGATGAAGCGTCGTGGGAAGGACTGTCGCTTCGGAGTGATCTCAATGTGCATAGGTCTCCCTCTCTCCCTCTCTCCACATAATATGAAAAAAACCAAAGAATTGGTAAAATTCAATGTCTGTGTAAACCTAATGGACTGACATTGGAAAGTTTGAAAGCTTAGCCATACCTTTTATAGACTTGCAGTTGTCTACAAGTCATGGAACAGGTTTCGAGTTTAATAAGGTTTTATGCTTTCAACAAAATTAGAAGGCCGGTATAATGTTTTCCTAATTGAATTGATATGGTAAACCTGGTTCATTTCCTTTCTTTGTCAAATCTTGCCATTGCAGGCAGTGGAATGGGGGCTGCTGCTGTTTTTGAAAGAGGGGACTGCGCTGATGAACTCTGCAATGCTCGAGCTGTCAAAAGTAACGAGCTTCTTTCCAAGGATGCTCTATAAAGATGTTTGCTTTATGTATTCAATAAAACATGGCATATTCCCTAGCCGGTTTCATTAAAATATACTCATTCATGTTTGCTTATTAGCCAGCTAGTATTCTTTAGAATGCTGAAGCTAGCGGATTACCATACTAAGCACATTTGTAGAATGCTTTATTGAACCAAGTTATGCTTATTACAACGTTATTTCTTTGCTCAAAGAAGCTTAGGATAAGGGTGGAAAAGTTTTCATCAAAGTAGGGTTCTAAAGGAACTAAATACCATCAACTCTAACCTGGATATTCTTAGTTAATAGGGTTAGAGAGGTCAAAGCAAATATACATCAAATCTGAGGCATGATCAATGCTAATTTGCCTTGTTATCTGAACCAGCGTCAGATTATGAGAAGCGAAAGCACTCAATTCAATCATACATGGCGCTGAAGCTAAATTTATATTAGAGATGAAAATACTGAAGTTAGATATGCATGATCAAATCATTAATCATTACAGTAAATGTAGCCAACTCTGTCCTATAATCAAACATGGGAATCTTAACAATGAGTAAGGTTACATAATAAGAGGCTTGCTAAAATGCCAGACTTCTCACTAAAACTGAGAATTCAATATGGAATCAGTTCGAACATAAAAACATGAAAGAGCTGACAAACTCATTCTGGATCAGGTGAGCCTCCCGGGACCAGCTGCAACGTACAAAAGGAACTATTATGAGAAATTTTCCTACTGAAATAAGATGCAATGCTTCATGTTGGGTATGATTTGGTTCCCCTTATTCAAAGGGTTACTTTTGGCCCTAGCTGGCAATCTACTGTAAACCACAATAAATATGGCAACCCTAAGTATGGTCCTAACTCCTAATAAGAAAATTAACTATCAGAAACCATTTAATCTTACAATGGCAATGTTGTTTCCGTTAAGCAAAATTTGATCAAGCTTTGTGATCCGTCGTCCTTCAGAAGTGATCTCACTGTGATGTGCAACAGAAACAAGAAAGCAATCAAGATTAACAAAAAAATAGGGATACACATTCTCCAATTACTTATGCAAGCATAAAAGCATGGGACAGGGATGTTGCTAAGCTACAAAAGCAAACAACAAATACACATCTCGTATATCACTGTTCTTTTCGAGCATGTAAGTAAAAACGAATCAATCAACTCGTCAGTCACTCTTGGAAGAAAAAACTCATCACATGATAAAAGAACTGTGAAGAATGTGTAAAATCAAGAGATGGATATCAATTTGGAAATAAGAAGTGTAGTCAGCTAAGTGAGCAGAAATCCAGCCAAAAACAATCATTTTTGCCTACAGAGATCGCTAGTTCTTAAATTTTCCTCCAATTAGAATGGTTTTCTGAAAACCATGAACTCCAACTGAAGGCAACAATTTTGTGAAGTGTTCCAAATCACAATTCCATCCAAACAAACTTACAACTACTCAGTTTCTCCACTTACCATCTTGCTACCATGAAAGGATATAAACATTGAACCAAAGATGAAAAACAACACTTTGGTTACGGGATCACTCACGCAACAAAAATCATAGAAATTCTGCTTCAAACGGGAACTTCAAAATTTGAGACTTAGAAGTAAATAAAGAAAGGTTACTCACAACTTAACATTTGTTAAACTTACACGACATGGCTAACACCCATAAATAAATAAATAAATAACTTGATCTCCTTCATATAACTTTCCTAAATCGATTTTACATAAAACCCTAACACGAAAAAAGCAAATTTTAGCCGATAGATGATATCTAATCTATATCTAAGATTAAAAAAGAGAAAAAAGAGAGATTTACTATTCTGTGACATCTTCAAGGACCATGTTAACGTAGACATCGAAGCCTCTAAGGGTGCCCACGAGTTCCTTGTCACCTTTCATTATCACCCATATTTTGGATCCAATGCACCTGTCTATCAACTCTGACAAAACAAAGAAAACAAACCCAAATCAGCATTTAATCCGATTTTCTCGAGAAAGTGAAAAGGGGGGCTGTAACCTGATGGAAGAAGCTGCGAGGGATTGTTTGCCATTGCTTTGAGAGAGTTCCCTCGTAAGTAAAGCTCCTAATTTTTTGACTTCAACTCTTTTCGAAAATCAAAAACCTAAACTTTCTTTTTTCATATTTACGAAGGGGTATAATCCTTTAGGTTTTCGAATATCAAAAACCCAAAATTCCCGACCCAGCAGGCCAGCACCCACCAGACGGCCCTTTATCAATCTGTAATATTATTTAGGGTAAATTCAGTGAGCTGCTAATTTATTCTTTAAAAAATTCTTGCTATTGAACATATTTTGTAACAATTTAATTTTATTTGTGAGATATACAAATAGTGTCTTATACAAGTAGTCTTTCTTACGAAAAATTATATCACAGGTCAATTTTATTATGTTGTACATAAGATCAATTATTAAAAATCAATTACATCGTTATTTTTTTATGTTATTTTTTAAAATGAATTTTCACTTATATTTATTATTATTTAAAAAAAATATTTTTTAAAATAAAGATTCATCTAAAAAAAATATGACATAAAAATTGATGATGTAAATGATATTTAATGATTGGTCTCATAATCACTTGGTGGGACTGACCCATCCCCGACCCGTGATATAATTTTTACTTTCTTGTACAAGTAGTCTTTCTTGTGTCAACTACCACTCTTCCCGCCTCCATCTTCCCAACGAACACTCTTCATTCTCCACCTGCCTTTCTCCTCTCCCATTGTCAACCCTTTCGAGCTTCAATGTCAGATCACAACCCCAAAGAGCCCAACATCAATACCCTAAGCACAGATCTAACAGAGCTCATACTCTCTTCCCTCCCAATCCCACTCCTCATCCGAGATTCCTCAGTTTGCAAGCTTTGGCACTCTCTCATTTCCTCACCCACTTTCCCCCTTCCCTTTCCCACCCTTGGTTCTTCCTCTTTGGCCTCCACAACACTTCTTCCAGGAACAACCAGTCTTTTGCCTTCGACCCTTTATCCAATTCATGGTTTCGTCTCCCTCCCCTCGATGACTCATCTTCCTCCTCTTTCTTGGGTTCTACCGGCTTCCTTTTCACTACCGCACCTAAATTCAGCTACACCCCAGTTCTCAAATCGTCTTGGCGTTTAACCTCGCCCTTGAAGTACTCCAGGGTTAATCCTCTTCTGGGTGTTTTCCACGATGGTTCCTCCGGTGTCCACGGCTTCAAATTCATCGTCGTTGGTGGGGTCAGGTTTATTGGTGGCTTGGTCGATATTGAAGATAGGCTGGCTGTTGAAATTTACGACCCCAATCACGATTCTTGGGAGCTTTGCCCTGCTTTGCCGGCCGATTTCAGGTCAGGGAACTCCAGCCAGTCCCTTTCATCAGCTCTTCTCAAAGGGAAATTCTATGTCTTTGGGATCTACTCTTGCTTTGTTTCTTCTTTCGACTTGCAAAAACACGTTTGGAGCGAGGTTCAAACTCTGAGGCCACCTGGGGTCATTTTTTCGTTTATGATTTCGTGCAATGACATGCTTGTTTTGGCCGGGATGTGCAATGCGCCGATTGGACCGTCGTTTAATCTATGGAGAATCGATGAAACGACGATGGAATTCAGTGAGATCACCCTCATGCCTCAGAGCCTGTTATACAGTTTAGTGGATGACGAAGAAGATGACAAGTTTGCGAGCTTGAAATGCGTGGGGATGAGTAATCTTATATATGTTTTCAATGAAGAGTATCACCAAAGGTACCCTGCTTGTCTCTGTGAAATCAGTGCTGATAATGGGAAGTGCATCTGGAGAAGACTGCCTCAATTGCCATCACCCGTTAACAAGTTCCATAAAGTCATTAGCTTTTGTTCCACCGTTTCTTTGACTCATATACTCCCCCGAGAACACGATGCGAGCTATGTTTGATTGACTCATTTCCTGAATTACTTGGACTTTGGTAAGCTTGAACCTTGAATTGCCTGTCCCCTTGTATGCTTGAGGGAGTGTTCTTGAATGAATCTGTGCATAGGAATGTAAGTTCTAGCAACAAATTGCAGGTTTGTTTAGGTAACATGCATAACAAAATCAAATATGAATGTTTATCATTTTAAATAAAACCGAATTTTGTCATTCTCAGGGTGACCGAGCTGAATGTTATGAATATTAATTATTCTGGGTTTTCTTCTGCTATAGACTTAATTGAGCCTTCCCACCTCATTCATGACCAGTTGGCTTCATGGTTGTAATGCATATTATGGAATATAATCATGAGGTTCAGAATCAGATCTGATGATATAAACAATCAATGGTGCCACCAGATGTTTAATTAAAATTGAATCTAAACATTACATAAATTTCATACATGATGAGAGTGGAGTGGAGATCCAAAGGCCAGGGGACAGGCAAAGAACAAAGAAATTGAGGTGATGAGAGTGGAGTGGAGATCCAAAGGCCAGGGGCCATCTAGCATCATCATACAACCTTAACTGTTCATGTACTTCTTTTGGTTCTGTTAGAGCTTTTTTGATGCAAAGAACAGGTGTAGGCGGTTTATAGTGCTTCATCTGATTACAACAGGACGGAGAGCTGTTGTGTATGGTGGTCGGGTAGTGGTTATGGAAGAGGTGGAGGGGACAGGGGTTAGAGCCGAGGCCGTGGAAGGGCAGACGGT
Source organism: Abelmoschus esculentus (assembly GCA_035048815.1). Classification (NCBI taxonomy): domain Eukaryota; kingdom Viridiplantae; phylum Streptophyta; class Magnoliopsida; order Malvales; family Malvaceae; genus Abelmoschus; species Abelmoschus esculentus. The sequence goes on along the minus strand of JAUCBN010000007.1, from coordinate 7,714,178 downwards.
GGCTACTCCAAATATTAAAATTTAATACAAAAATTATTTTACTTTGAAAAACCACCACCACCTAGATTAGATAATCGTATTAGTCTAATGAGGTAAAATATTAAATTATTTTAATATTTTTTATATTTTTATTTTTAATTAAAATTAATAAATTAATAAAATAAAAAGTGGGCAAAAATTAAGAAAGAAAAAATAATTAAAAATATTTTAATATATTTTATTTTAAAAATAATTATATTTTAACTTTTATGATTTTAAAAATTATTAAAATAATTAATGGAACAAATTGATACTCATTTTTAGGGGTAGTTCTGGATAAAACCCCTAAAAAGAACCTAAAATAAGCCTTAACCAGTTTACCCGGTCACATTGTGCACATAAAATTATATACACAATTTCTTACAAAAACTGTAAGAAAAATGGTACATACATAAATTAGCACAAAAATAGTAAGGATTTGTGTTTGTACACAATTCCTTACAAAGTATACACAACGGCTTACCAAAAACCGTAAGAAAAAAGGTATGTACACAAATCCTTACCACTTCAAAACCATGAGCTAAAGGAGGCTTCCAAAGGTAAGGATTTGTGTACATACACAATTTCTTACAAGAATCCACAATATACCACCCAAACGGTAAGGATTTGTGTTTGTACATAATTCCTTACAAAGTATACACAACGACCTACGAAAACTGTAAGAAAAAAGGTATGTACACAAATCCTTACCACTTCAAAACCATGAGCTCAAGGAGGCTTCCAAGGGTAAGGATTTGTGTACATACACAATTTTCTACAAGAATACACAATATGACACCCAAACGGTAAGGATTTGTGTTTGTACATAAATCCTTACAAAGTATACACAACGGCTTACTAAAACCGTAAGAAAAAAGGTATGTACACAAATCCTTACCACTTCAAAACCATGAGCTCAAGGAGGTTTCCAAGGGTAAGGATTTGTGTACATACACAATTTCTTACAAGAATACACAATATGGCACTCAAACGGTAAGGATTTGTGTTTGTACACAAATCCTTACAAAGTATGCACAACGGCTTACGAAAACCGTAAGAAAAAAGGTATGTACACAAATTCTTACCACTTCAAAACCATGAGCTAAAGGAGGCTTCCAAAGGTAAGGATTTGTGTACATACACAATTTCCTATAAGAGTACACAATATGGCACGAAAACGGTAAGGATTTGTGTAAGAAAAAATCCTTACAAAATATACACAACGGCTTACTAAAACCGTAAGAAAAAAGGTATGTACACAAATCCTTACCACTTCAAAACTATGAGCTCAAGGAGGCTTCCAAGGGTAAGGATTTGTGTACATACACAATTTTCTATAAGAATACACAATATGACACCCAAACGGTAAGGATTTGTGTTTGTACATAAATCCTTACAAAGTATACACAACGGATTACTAAAACCGTAAGAAAAAAGGTATGTACACAAATCCTTACGACTTCAAAACCATGAGCTAAAGGAGGCATCCAAGGGTAAGGATTTGTGTACATACACAATTTACTACAAAAATACACAATATGGCACCAAAATGGTAAGGATTTATGTTTGTCCACAATTCCTTACAAACTACACACAACAGCTTATGAAAATCGTAGTAAATTGTGTATGTACACAAATCCTTACCTTTGGATGGCTCCTTTAGCTCATGGTAAGAAGTTGTAAGGAATTGTGTACATACTTTTTTCCTTACGGTTTTTGTAAGCCATTGTGTATACTTTGTAAGGAATTGTGTACAATATTTATTCGTATATTTTTTATTCGAATATTTTTTATTCGGATATTTTTATTTGAATATTTATTATACAAATATTTTTATTCAAGTATTTTTATTCGAATATTTTTATTTGAATAGTTATTATATGAATATTTTTATTCGCATATTTTTTATTCAAATATTTTTATTCAAGTATTTTTATTCGTATATTTTTTATTCGAATATTTGTATACAAATATTTATTATATAAATATTTTTATTCAAATATTTATTATATGAATATTTTTAGTCAAATTTATTTTATTCAAAAAATTTTATTCGAATATTTATTATACGAATATTTTTATTTGTATATTTTTTATTCGAATATTTTTATTCAAAAAATTTTATTCAAATATTTATTATATGAATATTTTTATTTGTATATTTTTTATTCGAATATTTTTATTCTAATATTTATTATATGAATATTTTTATTCGAATATTTATTTTACAGATATTTATATTCGAATATTTTTTATTCGAATATTTTTATTCAAAAATTTTTATTCTAATATTTATTATACGAATATTTTTATTTGTATATTTTTTTATTCGAGTATTTTTATTTGAATATTTTTATTCGAGTATTTTTATTCGAATATTTTTATTTGAATAGTTATTATACGAATATTTTTATTTGTATATTTTTTATTCAAATATTTTTATTCAAGTATTTTTATTCGTATACTTTTTATTCGAATATTTTTATTCGAATATTTATTATATGAATATTTCTATTCAAATATTTATTATATGAATATTTTTATTCACATATATTTTATTCGAATATTTTTATTCAAAAATTTTTATTCGAATATTTATTATAAGAATATTTTTATTTGTATATTTTTTATTCAAATATTTGTATTCTAATATTTATTATATGAATATTTTTATTAGAATATTTATTATACGGATATCTTTATTCAAATATTTTTTATTCGAATATTTTTATTCAAAATTTTTTATTCGAATATTTATTATACGGATATTTTTATTTATATAGTTTTTATTCAAATATTTTTATTCGAATATTTATTATATGAATATTTTTATTCAAATATTTATTATACGAATATTTTTTATTCAAATATTTTTTATTCGAATATTTTTATTCAAATATTTATTATACGAATATTTTTATTCTAATATTTATTATTCGAATATTTTTATTCAAATATTTATTATACGAATATTTTTATTCTAATATTTATTATAAGAATACTTTTATTTGAATATTTATTATACGGATATTTTTATTCCTATATTTTTTATTCGAATATTTTTATTCAAATATTTATTATATGAATATTTTTATTTGAATATCTTTTTATACAAATATTTTTATTCGTATATATTTTATTCGAATCTTTTGATTTGAATATTTTATTCAAATATTTATTATTCAAATATTTTTATTTGAATATTTATTATATAAATATTTATTATATGAATATTTATATTTGTATATATATTTATTTGAATATTTATTATATAAATATTTTTATTCAAATATTTATCATATAAATATTTTTATTCATATATTTTTTATTCGAATATATAAAAATAAATTAAATAACCATTATTTATAAAAAAATTAAATTTTAACCGATTAACAACCGGTTCTCTTTCCCTTATTAGAGGAACTCTTTTTAGGCTCTATTTAATGAGGTTTTTTAGCCCACCCCATTTTTAGTCTATAATTTTCCATGAAACAAATAGGTTAATTTACGTTTGGAATCGAGTGGAAAAAACAAAGCAATAATCCTGTTGTTTTGGGTCAACCGTAAATCTAAGGCGGCGTTTCAAAGTGGGTAAATTATACATCTGATCATCAAATTATTTGGATTATTTATTTTAATTATTAAATTATAGAATTTGTTAACTAAATCATTAAATTTATTAAAATATATTATTTTAATTAACGTTATTAAAATTTTAACGAAGAGATAACAGGCTGGATAACATGGTAATTAGTTAAGAATCGTAAAATTATATATTTATATTTATTTATTATATCAAATTAATCTTAATTTTTAATTAAATAAAATTAATTTATATTTAATATATTTATTTTTTCCAACTATTTAATGACATGGGTCACTACTCAGTGCAAAAATTAAGAGGAATAAGAGTTTTTAACGAGTTCTGAATCCTCAACCTTACATGCCTTTACTGTTATACAAAATTATTTTGTGAGAAATGATTTGCACCTTTTAACATATATATTATAATGCAATAAATGTTATAAAAATATATAAAAATATTTTCATATTTAAATCAAATTAAATTAAATATTTTTTATTTAAATTAATTTTTTTTAAAAAAAATATTTAAATACTTTTAAAATGTTAAATATTAAATTACAGAGATTAAATATATAATTTTATTTAATTAAATTAAGAATACGATCAAATTAGTACAATAAAAAAATATTATAAATTAAATATATAAAATTATAAATTTTAGCCGATTTTCATGTAATTCATCATTAAAATTTTAATAATGATAATTAAAATAAGTTAATTTAATAAATTTGATAAACTAATTAATAAATTTTATAATTTTACAATTAAAATAAGTATATCTAAATAATTCAGTGGTCAACAATGTAGTTTACCCTTTTTTCTATGTTCCCACCAAACCGCGCCGTTCTGCATATGAATCCACTTCCATTACTCAAATGAACTCATCCCTCAATCTCTCCCAACCTAAAAGTTGATATTCTCCATCATTGACAAATACCTAGAGGAAACAGCTTTTTTCCCTTTTGATAGCTTCAATCAAATGGCAGCTAAAGACCCATTGGTAATAACAGGGAAAGATGAGATGAGGAAGTGGTCGAGACAGATGAGATTCGAAGGCAAAACAATTGGGTTAGTTCCCACCATGGGTTATCTTCACCAAGGTCACCTCTCACTCATCCAAGAGGCACACAACCACACCAACCTCATTGTTGTCTCCATCTATGTAAACCCAGGTCAGTTTTCTCCTTCTGAGGACCTTTCAACATACCCCTCTGATTTCCATGGTGATATGCTTAAGCTTAAGTCTGTTCCTGGTGGAGTTGATGCTGTTTTTTGTCCTAAGAATCTGTACGACTATGGCAATGATAGTGATGAGAAACAAAAGAACGAGAATTTGGGTGCTGGTGCTGGTTGTGCGAGTGGGTTGGTTTCCTGTGTGGAGGAGAAGGGGAATGGGCATGAAACATGGGTTAGAGTTGAGAGACTGGAGAAAGGATTGTGTGGGAAAAGTAGGCCTGTTTTCTTCAGAGGGGTTGCTACCATTGTGACCAAGTTATTTCACATTGTGGAACCTGATGTTGCTGTTTTTGGTAAAAAGGATTATCAGCAGTGGAGGATTATAAAACGAATGGTGAGAGTTTTTTACTCTTAATCTTGTTCATTCTTATTAGTTTTTCAAGTGGTTAGTTCATGATGGTATGCTTTCATTCTCTACAGGTTCGAGATCTTGATCTTGCCATTGAAATTGTTGGGTCTGAAATAGTGCGTGACGGCGACGGCCTTGCATTGAGTTCACGAAATGTGCATCTCTCCCCTGAAGAAAGGGAAAAGGTTCTTTGATTAATATAACCATACTGCTATTATGATCTGATTCCGGATGCTATATAGATGCTTAACTCTCAGTATTTAGTGCCTTGCATAAAAGATTATACATTGTTACATAGCCAGTTCTTTTAGCCAGTTCTCAGTATTTAGTGTGACCGAGTTAGTTCATTTTTTGTCTTGCAGGCATTGTCTATTAGCAGGTCATTGTTGAAGGCTAAATCTGCTGCTAAAGACGGTCAAGTTAAATGTAGAGAACTAAAGGATATGGCTATCCTAACAATAACTCAAGCCGGGGGAAGAATTGATTATGCGGAGGTTAGCTACAATCTTTCTTCCTTGATCTTCTATGTAGATTGGAATTATTATGAAGTTAAATAGCCAAAAGGCATTCCTAATTTGAAGCTATTAAAGAGCATGTTCGGTGATCCCATTTCCACCCTAAGTGCTAGTGCTGTTTAGCCTCTCACCCTGTCTATGGTGCTGAGTCCCAACCACACTTGGTGCGATTGGTTCACACGAGTGAAACCTAAAACATAATAGATTGTCTGTTCAACTACATCTATTTCAAGTAGCATATGTGGTTGAAAACATATCGTAATTAATCCGAGCCCATGAGCCCTCCAAAATTCCCATCTTCTCCGATCCTGTGCATTTGTTTCTTTTGCTTAGCATTTATTTCTTCTACTTTGTCTTTCTGTCATCATTATTTCTAATTTTCTAAAGGTCAAGTTACTACCAACAGGTTCATCCTTGTGCTGGGTGATAAACCGACAGCAAACCGGACAAGCATCTAATTTTAATACTTAGCTTGCACCCTCTTATCATCAAATAGACAAGTTCATATCCCGGTAATCAAAGTTTATGAGTCGGAACAAAAATATTAAAACCTTGTGACCTCAGAATTCATGTATGCATTGCTTGCAGATAGTAGACCAAGAGAATTTGGAGGCAGTGGAAGAGATCAAGAGTCCTGTTGTGTTCTGCATTGCTGCCTGGTTTGGCAAGGTCAGGCTGATAGACAACATGGAAATCAACATATGAAACATCTTCAACCTAGTACACCACATGTTTTATTTATTTTATTTTCCATATGGGAAGAGCAAATAAACAACGGTCTCGTTCGATTTGTTAGTTGTTGTATGATTTTAAGCATGTTCGATTTACCGGAACTGTGATGTTGGAAATGTAACCAAAACTTAGGTTGATTTCAGGACGGGGGCTTTTGGTAGCATCTTATCATTAAAATTGATCTTTACGATCGGAACATGTCCGGCCTACGTTCTCATTCGTTAAAGTTGACGGATTAATACATGGCACAAAGGGTGACAACACATTTGCTAATACCACATTTCAGACAAACTTCCAAGTAATTCTTTGGAAATGGTCTGTAAATATTGAGGATTAAATGTGTAATTATGTAATGATCACTTATGTAAGATTAAAATACATAAGATTAAAACACAGTTTCAAAAGATGGACGATGAATATCCACACATCAACGAACTTAATGCAATCAAACGAATCCAAAAATACAAGTCGTAATATACAGCACTGTCAGCACATGGCCTTCTGATTTACACAAAAGAAATGAAAAAGGCACGTGTAATCAAGATATGTGTAACTAGACAAGCATCAATACAGTTGCAACTGCAACAATACCTATTCCCAGAGCAGATGATGGTATTCTTCAGCAGTTGAAGCCACCGCAAATGGACAGTACGATGATGAGAATCAAGGCGATCAGGATTCCGAGAACTATCAGCTTCACCTTCATGTTCTGCAACCACATCTTTCTCCTCATTCGAGTTCCTTGCTGCCTGAAATCTTGTGCCTATAACACCAAACCAGAAAGCACACATATTATAAGAAAGAAGGCAACCATCTCAAATCCATATTATATTATTATAAGCTTTTTGCAGTTTTAGAGAACACTGTCCATATTATGTGATACTATGTTGCTGACCTGAGAGCGAAGGTTTTCTGTTTTATCTACCAGAATCTCAATTTTTCCGCCACGGTCCAGAACCTGTAAACGAAAATTGATAGAAGAAAATAAGATGAAAAAGTCCCAAGGAATTTGTCAAGCCTTTAATTGCATTCCATTGATCATTTATGTACGGCAACTATGAAAATACCAACCTTTTCAATGTTTTCAATCATTACTCCTTTGACTTCCGAAACTTGAGCTTTCACTTTGGCAATCTTACTAATCTCCTCTGGATGATCGATGCAATATTGCATTTGCTCCTTCAGTTTTGGTCTACATCAAATGGTAATAAATACATAGCATCAATGTACTTGATAACAAACAAGGCAATGTAGTTTATGGTCAAGAATATGAAATACCCAAACTCCTTGCTCAAGCTGTTTGCAGAAGCGGTTGCGGCTTTTCCTCCACCATATCTCTTGGTAAAATCCTCCTTAATTCTCTCAAGAAAGGCAATCGGGACCTGTCTGCCAGCAGACTCAACAGCAACCACGCAGTAGGCTGCAAAGAGGAAGGAAGGAGGCTCAATTCAAGAAAGGAATGATGTAGCCTTGTTTCGTAGGAGAGGGTGCAAAACAACTTGTGAAGTAATAGGAAACATGCGAGCACCAAAAGGAACTGAACAAACGTTAACCATGGCTCTTCTTCTACGTAATTTGACCGAGTCGAGTTCGAGTAGCTCACTGAGTCACGAGTTACTCAACTTGTTAAATACCCCTAGTTAAACCTATGATATAATCTCGTTGGCAGTAGGTGTATACTTCATTTAGTGTACAATCTCGACATGCTGGTTTCTTAAAATTAAAAGAATCTAAAAAGGATTCTATCTCTTTCCCAAATCACTTGAAATAGCCAAATAAAAAGCATGTATATAAAAAACGCGCGAACAGCGAAGAAAAATCGATCATCAACAACAACGAGAACAAATACATAAACAACTTCGTCGTTCAATAAAATGAGCAGTAAAAAGGCAGATCAGAGAGATGAATAAACGAAAAGAGAGAAAAAAAAACAGAGAGAGAGAGAGAGAGGAGATTACTATAGCCGTTATCGACGAGATAGTTAAAGGTGTGTCCATCGCAGTTGTACGTGAACTTGTTGTTGCTAGCAGGAAGTTTCTGGAGGCACTGAGAAGCTATGGCAGTGAAGTTGCCGGTGAATTCAGTATAGTCCGCTATCACCACCGTGCCCCGCGCCACGAAGGCGTAGATCAACGACTGTTGCCCCATCTCAATGACTCCTTAACCCTCTATCTATGTGATAGAAACAAAGGTTTATGTATTGTTATTAAACAGAGGATTTTGCTTTGAGAGAAGGAAAGAAATTGAAGGAATTTTTTGAACTGAAATTGAAGGATTTTATTGCGAAAGAAAGGAAGCAGAGTTCCCTTGACCTTTTCTTTGTTTTCTTTTCAAATTTTGTTTTCCTAACTGGCCGGGGCGGCCAAGCCACGGAGTCTTCATCTTTGAAATTGAAATATTATATACTTTCAGATTGAAATATGGAACCGTGTAATTTATTTCTGGTTTTGGTCCCTAGACAATGCTTATATTTATAATACAGTCATTTTATTTAGTTTTACATAATTTTATTAATATCTGTGGATATTTTCAATATCTGTGCAAATATGGAGTGAAGGCCTTAGTCCCCTCCATTCACCTATTTAAAGTACTAACTAGTTGAATAAACTAATAGCTTTATAAAAAAAAAAAGGGGGTCGTTAAATGAAGTACAATTGTAGGAGGACTAATATCATAATTTCACCAAAAAATAAAAAGGGGGGAAATTAGCTTTGGTTTTGTGTTGTGTGTTTCTAGAATACGTTGGGCTGTTTTCATTCTCTGCTTTCGTTTCTTCTTGTTCTCACCTTTTGATCTATTCCCGTTTGAAAAGTTTCATATTTACGGCTACGACCCTTTCTTTATTTTTATTATATTTTTTAGTCCAACAATAAGGAAAAGTCAAAAGAAAGGCATTAATATTGACCTTTTTTTATTGCTTAGTTAAAACAAAGAATTCTCCATTGATTCTAACATTGTTAGCCACAGTTTCGCTAAAGATAAAAAAGGGTAATGACACATTAGCCCTCAACAACAATGATTGAACCAACAAAAAGAGGGGAAAAAACAATTAATCTAAATGGTCATTTTCCCCATAAAAATATAACTAACGATTTATTTAAAATTAATATAATTAATGAATTAATTATGTATACACCAATGAATATTTATCGAAATGGACCAACCATTTATATTCCATGGGTTAGTAAGGAACATGTTGCGGCAATTTTAATATTGAGTTATGGGCCGAATGACAAAGAAATAAAAAGGAAAAAAACGATATGGGCCTGATGACATAATGAAATAAAAATTATTAACGCTAGGAGAGGTTGAACCTCCGACCTTGTGGTTAACAGCCACACGCTCTAACCAACTGAGCTATTCCAGCGGTTGAAATTACTTAAATCATAGTTAAAATTAATTTAAATTTTAAGCATGGTATACAACTAATTTGGAAATCATATTATCTCGTTGAGGCCCATGGATATGTGGTAGAACCGTAGGGGAGAGCTATTCATCAGCATCCAAAGTATCAACAAAAACAAAAGCTCCAAGCCCAGTCATTTGGATTGAAACCCAAACCCATTTTTATTGCAAGAAAATCTACCAGATTGATGGCAGACGAAGGAGGTACGTTTACATAAATATGGAAGCTGAAATCTAAGAACTCAGAAAGATAGAACAGAGTAGCAAGTTAGAGAGAATAATCATGGCTGGTCTGGCTCCAGCTCCAATACCCACTTCTACTTTCCCCTCCATTCAACAATCTAAGATTCAAAGCAGGCGCTGTGTTAATCCTTGTAACTCTGTTGTGATTCCTAGTACCAAGCTTTGTTCCTCAGATCTCAGTCGTACAAGTCTTAGCGTTGTGGGCACCAGAGTGATTAAGAGAAGCAGTGTTATCTCCAGAAGTAGCACCGGACCTGGCGCTCCTGGTTCAGGTCTAGTTCCCTTTTAGTTTCTTGCTGTAAATTCCCTTTTCTTATTTTTCTTTGGTGTTCAAGTTCATGTAGCTTTTGGATTACAAGACTAAGTATCTGGGTTTATCTTATGTTTGGTTCATTCCTGGATTTCATGCTCCATGGACTTTGATTTAATCGTGAATATGTATATTAACGTAATGATTGGTATCTTTGATTTCTTAGGTTGAAATTGGATTTGTATACCCCCTATTTTTTGTTATTTATAATTTGAAAACATCGATGAATTCATCAAGGTAGCATCATTAAGATCGTTATAATCGAAGAAATGAAGCAAAATTTTTTATCTTTCTGGACAAATAAGTAACAATAAATACTGGTTCTAACATGGTTACACTTGTGTTCAAGTTCTGCACCTGGGGGGTTAAGTTATAAATTGAGTATTTCTTGAGAAAAAAGTACCGAAATCAATCCCCTAATCCACTGTAGTTGTGTTCTTTTTATTTTTCTTCCTTTCTTTTATGTGCAACTGAGAGATACTTGGTGTTGCAGGTGATAATGAAAGCCGGAATGTGCTGGATGCTTTTTTCTTGGGAAAGGCTCTAGCTGAAGCATTGAATGAGAGAGTTGAGTCCACTATTGGGGAGTTTTTGAGTGTAGTTGGTAGGTTGCAGGCCGAGCAACAGAAGCAAGTGCAGGATTTCCAGGTAATGAAAATTTGTTCTTCAATCTAATACTTGATAACTGCTGGTTTATGTCAAGGGTTATGTCTTCTAATTTTTACTTTCCTGGGTTCATTTCAAAGCATTTGGAATAATAAACTTACACAAGTTCCACCAGTGGAGGGCTTTTTTTGGAATTTGAGATTCGTCTTTATGCACTTGTGCTCTGCTGGGCCTTTATATCTGTTTCTGCTTCATAGTGTTATGGTGCTCATATCATTTACAAATGGAACCTTAATGGGAAAAAATGACAACAATTTAAGGCATTTAAACAAGAGGAGTTAAATACTTTCTTTTCTCTCTACTTTTGTCTTCATTTGTCCTAATTGCCTTTTTATGCTGGTATATGGTTTCCTTCTCTTACAAGGAAGCATTAAATGTCAATGGGAGAACCCTTTTGTTAGGAAAGTTATGACATCCATGTTCTCGGCACTTTTGATAACCTTGTAGATATTATGTACCTTTACCTCATGGATAATATTTGTGCATGGCCATGGTTTCAATCCAGCTTCTTTGCATCCTAGGGATCTATTTGTTCATCTGCAAGTTTGCTTCATTTTACTACCCGAGATGCATTTTTCTAATTCATTGAATATGGCATCCCCTTAATCCATGCACACAGGAAGAGGTGTTCGAAAGGGCAAAAAGAGCCAAAGAGAAAGCTGCACGTGAGGCATTGGAGGCACAAGGGCTGATTCCTAAGTCTAGTACTGGTACAACATCGATAGCCAATGGCGCTGTGCACAATGGTGCTGCATCCAAAGTTTCACCCTCTACCACCAACGATGTCGCCTCTGCAAACTCATCTTCCTACAATCCCACCAGCCCTGCTGCCAATACAGACCCTGATCCTGAATCCTACTAGAAAGGAATGATGCCAATTGCCAAGTATCTACATCTGTGTCTCCTACTTTTTATCTGATACGATACAATAGATTTATATAGTACGAAATAAATACCCAGGGTTTTAAATCCCTATGATCCTTTTCTTTTGAAACAATCTCTGCTGCCATCATCTTCAAGAAGAACTGAACTCCCAATGTTTGGGTCAACAAATAAAATTATATGTTAAATTTGTGAAAACAACTTAAAGTGCTCTTTGAAACGCTGTTGAACCAAATCAACTACATATTCATAAAATAAAGTCGTATCAAAGATACTGTACTACTTGAACAAAATTTCTCACATCCTGCATGAATCAATTGCATTCAGTGTTTACATTCTAGTCAAATATAAAAGCAAATAATCACAAGCATAATAATTTCTAGGCATGTTTGTTTCTCATCACTCGTCAACTTCAACACCTGACATCGCCATTGCTCCAGTAGTTTGATCCTTTCCCTTGACATAATCCACACCAAAGTCATAATCATCATCATCTTCCATAGCATCATCCCCTGAGGTTAATTTATTTTTGGCTTTTCTCCTTTTCTTATTCTCTGCTCTTTTCATCTTTGTGTTGAGCATACCTTCTACTGCATATAGTTTCTCATTTTGCCTGCTTGTTGCAGATTTCGACTTTGCTTTTTCAGCATCTTCTTCAGAAGCCATGGGTTCATCATTACCACCCTCATCTAATGTTTCTTCTTGCTTTTCATTACCTTCAGTTGATAGCAAGGGTTGGGCATTATCCTGATCAGGTGCACAAAATATCCAACAGATTTAGAAGAAAAAATTCAAGACATTCCATCTATTAACATGCAAAACTAATATTAATCACAAGAGAATCCAAAAACAGGAATTACAAACCTCTAGCATAGTCTCGTCAAACTTGAGAGGGTGGGTAGAAGGAATTTCATTGGAATGGAAATCATTGGTTGACTTGAGACTTCCAATGAATGAGGATTCTGTGTTATAAACCTCATCAACGTTGAACTCCTTCCCAAGTTCTGTAACAATCCTTGCCTCTGAAGGTTCTTCTTGATTTCTAACCGGAGGCATGGTGTAAAATGGAATTTTACCTGAAGTATGTCAAATAGATAGCAAAATTTTAACTTGGTATGAAAATCTACTTTTCAAACAGACCCCCCAAAAAGGTATTAACATGTATTACCTTCATTCCAATCATGCAAAATGATCCTTGCTGCAGCTTCAACATCCACAATACCACCCTTTTTTAGCTTACCCCTTACAGTGGCAACATTCTGAAGGAATTCATCGACTGATTGAAAATCTAGAATCTTGTATATTGTTACCAAGAGTCTTTCTGGACAGAGCTTGAGAATCTCTTTCACTGTGTTTTAGACAAAAGAAGAATTACTAATTAGTACTGCTAGCATGTTTTTTCAAGATAAGTTACCGGCAATAGTTGTGATCAAGCAATCTCCTATTCAAGGATTCCAGCCTACACAAGCAATCCACTTGAATTTCTATTGACATGTCACAAGCATATTTCATTAGACAATCTTAATATGGTAGGAGGATTGGATGACAGTGTAAAGCAGCAACTAATTCAAACTCTCGCCGGCCTAACTTTGGACCTCAGTCTCGTATATTTATTTCTCCTATGTTGCCTCTTCTCAAGAGTCAAGAGTATTAGACCTAATTTTACAGCTTCACAACAATAGCGTTTTCTACATCACAACCACATCATAACCAATTTTATTCATATTCTACAAAAAGAATGAATTAGAAAAGATATATTAATTTAAATCTTTCCCATTAAGATATGCTTTGGAGAAAGTCTAGTTCTTTTAATAAAATATGATAATTTGTAGGTTCTCCACCACAATCATCTAAATTCTGAATTAGTCGGTCGTTGAAAAAAAAAAGCAGTTCTCCAACTAAGCTCACATCAAATAATTACGTTTTAATCCCATGATTGTTGCAGTCAGCTAACTGAAACAAAATTCACTGGTTGAAATACCTGGACCAACTGGATCATCCAGCTTCTCAATTCTTTTGCAGTTTCGAAGAGCTATTGATGAATCATTCCCTTCAGATCGAAGCATAACAACACCAGGACAATCCAATAATTTTACATTCTTGTCCAATTGAACTTCTTGCATTGATCTTGTCAACCCTGGAGTAGAACCAACATTGACCACATGGCATCTTTTCAAGCTGTTAATTAGGCTACTCTTGCCAACATTAGGCAGGCCAATAACACCGACAGTAATGGACTTCTTTATCTGAAAAAACAAGTTACAGAAAGAAATCAATATTTATACTAAATGAAGGGACGGGACCTGAACATGCAGATAACCAAGCAAGCTTCAAATATAGGACAGAATTACAACTAAGGATCAATGAAGACAGAAAATCCTATTGCAGTCTAGAAACAGCAACTAAATGTACCTCATGACTTCTTGAGTAATTTTTTAGTAATTTAAGGAGAGTTTCTGCTCCAAGACAATCACTAGTTTGCAGAAGATTGCTAGGCTTTGCTGCCTTGGAAGAAGACTTCCACCCTAAGTTCGATCTCTGCTCTTGAGTGCTGCACTTAAAGGCAACAGCCGGCAATTCTTCCCTAAGATATTTGAGCCACTTCTCAACAGCTTCTCGAGGAACAAGATCTGAAATGCAAGTTTCTCTAAAACTTGAGATATTCCTTATACAAGGAAAAATGTTGAGTATACTTGGAAGTGAAATAAAGGATTTACCAATCTTATTCAAAAGCAACACCAAGTGCTTTTCAGGGCCTGCTTTCATCACCATCTTTTCCATATCAACACACCGGGTACCAAGGGGATCTCTAGCATCAAGGACTTCCAAAATGACATCTGATGCTTCAATTACTTTAACCAACTCCTTGTAGAAAGCTCTATCTGAGTTATCTGCAAATAAGACATGTCAAAAATATGTACCATCCACTTATCATAATCTACCTTAAAATCAACTTACCTCGGGCTTTTGGAATTCCAGTAGAATCATTAATGCCCTTTCCCTCTTCAATACTTTGTTCTTTTTCATCATCCTCTAGTAAACCCATCTTCCTTTTCTTTGCCTAAAAATCATAAAGATTCAATAGATGTAAAGTAACCAATAGAAACTGTATTGAAAAACTTAGAATATATATAAAAAAAACTCATCAGAAAAACTTAGAATATATAAAAAAAAAAACTCATCAGAAAAACTTGGAATATCCGCAGTAGAATGCATTATAAGCTAATGAAAAAAAAAAAAACTCTAAAAGTAAACTTCCTAACAATTCACCTCAGCATGAAATTCATTCCATCAATATACCACTATAAATGAAGATTTCCAATTTTAAACACAACCCCAAAACCAAAAACAATAAAACCAATAAAGAAAGCTCTTTTTTTATTTAACAACAAGAAAGACATTGAAGCAATACCCTCTCCTTTCGGGCAGCTTTCTTTTGCTCCAATTCCTCGAGCGCTCGAGCTCGACGAACCTCGAGAGCCTTGAGCTCTTGCTCCTTGAAAGGCCAATCATTAGGGATACCAGGGTCTTTCTCCACCTTTCGCTTACGATTCAATCCCAATTTCTTCGCTTCCTTAGCTTTCTTCTTGTGATGCTCCTTTACTTTTCTTATAACCTTGTACTTCTGCTTCAGTGTAACCCTCTTGCTCTTGCTCTCTGTAAAATCATATTGATATAATCATAACTTTAAAACCGACAATTAAAACAAGAGGGAGAAAGCAAACAGAAAACCAAGAGAATTGCTATTTGCTTACTTTTGCTCCTTTTCACCATTGTTGTTTTCTCGTAGGTTTTTAGGGTTTGGGGGAAAGAGGACGAATGGACTGATATTTTTTTTTCACAATTTATTTAGGGTTTTGGAAAAGCGGGTCGGTGCGGTTTGACCCGTTTTCACTAACAGGAGTGAATTAAACCCAACTAAATGGACCGACTTGCTTATAGGAGGTGGTTTGTGTTTTTAAGGGGTTAATTATACATTAGTCACTGAACTATGAATTATTTTTCATTATAACCACCGAATTTAGAGTTATATTTTTTTACTCAATGATTATTATTTTATTTAGCCCCCTTAGGTTTATGTAGCAAAATGACCCAAAATCAAAAATTTAAACTTAAAAGTTTATACACTCAAAATTAAATTGATTAACAACTCCCCTCAGATTTCAACTAAATTAAATTACTGATTAGACTAAAATTCTATTATTAATATGTGTGTTAATCTAGGAATGAACTTACATATTAACTAATTTGATATACTTTTATATTTTTTACTAATTATTTTGCGGATTATTCATATTTGATATCATAAATAAAAAATCTTTATTAAAGATATAAATTTAATAATTTATTAATGAAAAATAAATAAAAAATAATCACCAAATGAATTTTTTAAAATCCATGACAAATCTTTTCATTATAATAGTTATGAATGTGTGATAGGTCACTTAATTCCTTTAGAATTTAACTGTTTAGGGTTAGGTTTTAAAAATTAGGTGTAGCGTATATTTTTAGGTATAAAATTAAAGATTTAAAATATAAAAAAGGTATAAAGATAATTTTAACCCTTAACGTTTATAGTTTTTGTCGTTTTGACCTTTATTTTTTGGGATAAATTTAACCTTTAATCTATATCTTTTTGACAAATATCTTATTTTTTAACTAGCTTGATGACTGAACCGTTAAAAATTTAACGATGATATATATATATACATATATATATGGAATATAATTTTAAATGATATGACATGTAATCTATCAAATGCATATATATAGAATATAATTTTATTCCAATATAAAATATAAAATAATTAAAATTTAAATAAAATATAAAAAATTAATTAATTTTAAAATATAATATTATTAAATATTCTTAACCCTAACTACGATAAAATCAAAATCTTATTCGAATTGTATTTATATTTTTTAAGATGAGATTTTGATTTTATCGTAGTTAGGGTTAAGAATGTTTAATAATTTTTATTTTAGAATTAATTAATTTTTAATATTTTATTTGAATTTTAATTGTTTTATATTTTATATTGGAATAAAATTATATTCTCTCTCTATATATGTATTTGATATGTTACATTCCATGTCATTTAAAATTATATTCCATATATATATCATCGTTAAATTTTTAACGGTCCAACCACCAAGCTAGTTAAAAAATAAGATATTTGTCAAAAAAGATATAGGTTAAGGGCTAAATTTTTTTTAAATGAATATAATCGTCGAAATATATATAAAAAAAGTTTTGGACCCCCAAAACCCTAATAATTAGTTGGATCAGAAAAAACATATGATTGGGTAACATTTTTCTTCACCTATAGGGGAAATAAATGATACAGTAATAATGATCAAATCATGAGTTTGGCATCTCGGACTTTCTTGAATTACGTGTATCGCAGAAAGACAAAAGCAATTTCCCAAACGACTGACCAAATAATTTTCAGACAAAACAAAAGAAAAAGGTTGTTCTGATCTGGTCATCTCTTCTTCACTGTGTCACACAGCTCTTCTAACAAGTGCTGTTCCCACTTTGAACCAGCAGTGAGAAAACCAGATTCCTCTCTTTCTTCAATCCTCACTATATGGTTTCAACACCAGGGAGAAGGAAATACATGCACTCCTCCCTCACAAAAAACATGCTAAAAAAACTTGAATTTCCCGCAGGATTTCAAGATTTCCCAGATTGATAAACAAAAGAGGTTGCAGAGATTTGAATCCCTTCTACAGCAGGAACCAACTAGATTCTTGTTTTGCTTAAATTTCCCACCAAGGAATCATATAGAAAAGGGGAATTACAATTTACAAACCCTAAAAAAAACTCAAAATCATGCAAAGGAAATATATAAACGGATAAACCATACCACCATAATCATCTATATATGAAACAAACAGCATACATACAAGTAGAAAACTATAGAGACGATGGCGATGACAACATAGGTAACGACAAGCTCCTCTCATAGAGAACAAACAGTATTCATATAATACAACATATGACAAAAAAATAAAGTAACAGTAATCTTTTCCTTCACAACTCGTCATCATCTTCAACCCCACAAATCAAACTCACCTGTTGGAAATAGGGTTCGGGCCGCTCGGAACTTCGTGAGCTTCAGCTCCGAACTCCCGACGCGATGAAGACGCGCGCTGCTTAGGGTGAAAGTTCATGGTCGATGATTTTGATGAATTGTGTAACAGTAGGAGCCTCTTGAAAGGGATTGAAGGAGTGACATTAGACGAGTCGATGGGTTTTGTAGATGGGTTCGAGAGTAGAAGGAAAACGAAGAAAAGAGTGAGGAGGAGAAGGGGGAAATGGGGTTTCTCGTAGGCGTGAGTGAGTGTTGATGCAGGTGCCATACAATCGAAGAAACAAAGAAAAAACCACCCCCCAAGAGTCCACAAGGGTTCAATATCCATGAACCAGCACCAAGGCTAATAGGTTTAGAAGAAGGGAATGTGAGAATCAGAGATAAAGATATGAAAGATCTTCAAACAAAGAAAAATGGAGAAGGTTGAGCAAAGGTGAATGGAAAGTAAGTTTTGAAATTCGATACACATTTGTTGAGGAACGGAGTTAAAGTAAAGGGGGAACCAGCTTAACATGGAAGTTTATATGAAAGGGGTATTGGAATTTGGATTCATGATTCACCAAATAGCCCTTTGTTAATTATTACTCTTTCACTTAAACAGGTTAATTTTTACGTAATTTTAATGAGACCAAATAGCCCTTATAGTTTGGTTTAGTCCTTTTTTATAATCTTGCATGTACTAATGATTACGTACAACCAAAACCCAAATCATAAATCACGTTTTACATTCAAAGCACAAATTATTGTTACCAATATCAACCCAAAATTCAAACTATTTCTAGGTCAAACCAAGCCTACATGCAGTCCTAATTAATTTCTTTCGATTTGTTGTTGGAAAAATATTTTATAACCTAAAATTTGAGAAGCTCAATTATTTAATTTCAAACTTTGAAAAAAAATAAAGAGCAATGACGTGTTAAAATTAAATAAGTTCAGCTGTTCAATCATTTTGATTTTAATATCTTAAAGAAATACAAATATAGGTATTTTTCTCAGTCATTTAAATTTAAATTAAATCAATTAAAATAATGTAAATTTCAGATCACAAATTCGAACGAAATTTGATGAAGAAAGTAACTACTTTTGCATTTATGCCGAAGAGGATGGTGCAATACAACAAAAGAAAATGAAATAGAAATAAAAGGTGGTGGTGGCGGAGGTTATGGCGGTGGCTTTTGTTGCTTGGTCGGTTCCCTCAAGAAATGTTTCTTTGACATGGTGAACCCTAAAGTGGGGAAAACATGCCAATGATCTTTGTTCATGGCTTTGCTTTTGTCTGCAAAAGATGTGGGGTTTACTATTCTTTTCAGCGCGTGAACACACTTGATACAGGCGTTGGGTTTTTGTTTCTTTGAAGAAATTAAATAGAAACCGAAAATATCCGGTTTAAAATATAAAAATCTTTAAAAATTTAAAATTTAAGATTAAAATTTATAATTGAAATTTTAAAATTAATTATTCAATATATTTTAAAATATAAAAATTAAAATTTAAAATTTTTAATCATATTCTCTTAAATTCTTTAATTTTTATGGTGTAAGGAAAGGGTTGTGGAGGGTCAGTTCTTTGAGCATATAAAAGCCGATGTCTGTGTCTGTCATGCCGGGTGACTGCCTCGGTAACATCACCATTTGTCCACACACATCTACGTGTAAATATTGTACGGTCAGTGTCCCATCGGCTTGGTTTTGGTTTTTTAAATAACGTATAATATACAAAGGTTCATAGTTATATCCATGTGTAGTATTCGATTCCGTAAAAAGTAGTTGATTTTAATAGATCAGTTTAGTTATTAAATAAATGTATAAATATTTTTTATAAATATTTAAGAATTTTGAATTTAAATAAATATTTAATATTTCATTTTATAATTCTTTTATGATATTTTCTATTAACCATCAACTACCATGTCATCTTTATTATTGTATGATATGTGCATGGTATGCAAGTATGGCAAAAGTCAATGACTGGACCTTGTAAACGTCTTTCTTTGCTGTTTAAGTGGCATTAAATCAGGAATTATTTCACCATCTTTTTAAGACAAGACGGCCTACATTTATTAATGCAGCTTTTTGTTGTGTTAGGTGACCTCTCAACACACTCCTTGTCCTTTATTTTCTTGTCTTGATTTATTAATATTATTATATTGTTTTTTAGTATAATATACATTTTCATAATAATTTTAGATATATTACCGATTAATAATATTAATTAATTTTAAATAAAAATATTTAAATTATATTAATATATTTGATAAAATGGAAACGGTACGAATAAGATATTAAGATCAAATATTCATGACATATATGCATTCCAAGCGGTATTTATATGGTTTAATGAATAATTATATATTAATTTTAGTTTTCAATATTTGTGGTAAGTGGTAACAATCTAGTGCTATTTTCCCTCATTTTGCTGACAACGGGTGAATGTAAATCTGATTCTTAGTATTAAAGTAGGAAGGGGATTTTTTTCAAACTAAGTAGAATTTTGTATAAAGAATCATTTTCACAAGCATAAATAATGTTTTCTTATATTCTTTTTCAACATATTATATTTTCAACATCTCGGAAAATGAAATAATCGACTGCAAAATTCTAAATGATTTTTAGGGTAAATTATACAGGTGATCATCGGATTATCTAGAGATATCGGTCGTGGGTCGGTTTTTATGAAGTTAGTAATGGGTGACATCAAGGTCTGTCAGATAAGTAAACCCTACCAACCACACTTTGTCAGCTCAGCCATTGATGAACTTCAACAAGCTATGGTGGAATCACTGAACATAATTGATTTAAGATATCGTTTTCATTTTATCTGCATTCTTATATTTTAAAGCTAAAACATCTTTTTGGGCTTTTTCTTGCAGAGTATAAAAATCCACCTGCCTATATATCGGGAAATTTAACATGATTATAAGAAGTCAAGAGCTCACATACTCTTAGAAAAAGCATGGTCAAAATTGCAGCAGAAAGGAAAAACATTATGACATGGCTGCTTTAACTTTGGATAAGTTTTCTTTCATTGATTTCTCTCATGCAAATTCAATATGTTATATAATATTATATCAAATGTAAAGTTATATGAAAAAAGTTGTAAGACCACGTATGTATATATATATATATATATATATGAATTCAAAAATTAAATCCCCTTGCTCATCTTTGGCAGCCTTTTCTCCTAAAGTAAATAGGCAGCCTTCTGCATAATTTATTGCAGCAAGTTTGAAAGCTCTATTATGACACTTTACTAATTGAAAGTGAATAAAAGGATTTGTCCAAATTCTGGAATTCAATTGATGTGCCAAGGTCAAGCATCCAATAACTTGAAACAGATTCAAATGTGCAGCTAAAGTCACTCTAGCTAGGCTAAAATTAGACTCTACTTTTGTTTTCATCTTCAGAGAAACGTATGTATAAAGAAATCTCCATGCATAATGCGTGTAAGAGTAAAGAAGGTTTGAGTGATAGAAGTTGGATAATAAGATAGTCATACGCAAGACAATCCAACAATATATATATACAGGACACACAGACATAGATTTTCAGTGCTTGGGGCGCTGTCTAATCCAACAATCATCTCCTTGAAGTCCCGTTGTAATTCATGTTGGTTGGATAACCAACCATGTTTGTGGTTCATGCATGAATTTCAGGGAGGTTCCCACGTTCAAAAGCATGGACTGTGGTTCATGAGATCATGGTTCGGTTAAGGCTTTAATGTCGTATAGTTGGGGTAATTTTGTCCATTTGATTAGTGGTTCATGATGGATGAACCCCTATAAATACCGATCTAGTCTAAGGTCCCTAAGCATCAAACACAAGCATCACATATTTCATCTAGTGAGTTTTGAGTGCTTAGAAGATTTTGACGGTTCTAATTATTTAGTAGCCGAATTCTTTAATTTCACGGTGGTCCGAGGTGTTACCACGGTTGTTCGAGGTCTCGACGGTGGTGCAACCACATCTAATTTTGACATAAGGTTTTGACAATGACTTGAGGTATTTATTTCGATCTTTTTCCGCTGCGTTTATGCTCGTTTAATACTTACAATTCAAACAGTAACCCTAAAAAGGTGACATTCAGACAGCAGACCCTTCCCTATTTCCAAGCTGTGCACTCTATGTACCTAAAAGTAAAAGGGGAAAAAGAAGATTAAAACTTTGCTTTATAGAAAAGTATGGACTGCATGAAGTGATTAATGTGAAATAACAAGTTACGAAGTGAAATAGATTATCATGTAAAGATGGTAGGGCACAGGGGTTATCTTCTGAAATGTACTGCTTTTGAAATCTTTTCAAAAGTATTATAGGCCGCCTGCGTACCCGTCACTTTCACATGTCTGCGTTCCCACCATTCTCTAAAACCAGCAGCAACCAGTCAAGAAACTGTGATGCGATTACAAACACTAACATAATTTGTTATATAGAGAGAGAGAGAGACAAATACAGCAGTGAAAAAGACTCAAATCTTCTTCTATCTGGAGCTCAAATATAAAGAAAGAATCACTCTGCAGTCTGAATATACATAAAGCAATTTGATGATCATATATTTAATGGTGTAACGGTTTGTGTCGCTCGTTCTAGAATTTCTCATTAAATCTTAATCATGTATAGTTTATTTGTATTCATTTACGTAAAAATTGAAATCTCTGAATTTCGAAATCAAATTTTTGAGTGAATTAAATACCTCACATTAGCCCAAGCATGTTATAAGCAATTACAGCCTCCAATAATCATGTTATGAAATGAAATGCTGGCCATTCTTCTTGCATCAATTAAACCTTTGAAATCTTAATGAAATCCCCTCAAAGATAGGATGTCCCACATTTCCAAGCTGAATTTTCGTTTCAATTCTAAGCCAACAATATTAACTTGCTTGTCGGTTCCAAATATAAGGCAAAAATTTTCCTTGTCAGCTTAGTGTTCCTTCCATGGGTCTGGGATTTGGGTTTTCTCCCTCGAAACCTCCTGGAGCTTGTTGTTAGGTTATTTTTCTTACGTAGAATAATACTTACGCCATTGCCCAAACCCGACCGAGTTAAGGAGGAGCACTTTGTTTGGATCAGGTTTACAAGTTTTAAGCAAAGGTTGAAACCCTAAACGAGAGATGAAGTGTTTTGCATGTTTCAATTCCACAACCAAATCAAACCCTAGCTCCCCAACAAATGCTGCTCTTCTCCACGAACCTTCTTCCGGTAATCTCACTTTCTCTATAAAATACCTTTCTTTGCATCATGTTAACACGATTACAGATATGTTCCTTGTTTCGAATTTCGATATCAACAGATGATAGTGTTCTAAAACCAAAGGCCTCAGAACCTGAACCTCCAAAGATTTCTGATGGTTATAAAGACAACCACAGCGGCACCACCACCAACAAGATTGCAGCACAAACTTTCACTTTCCTTGAATTGGCCACCGCAACCAACAACTTCAGACGAGACTGTTTGATAGGGGAAGGTGGGTTCGGGCGGGTTTACAAGGGAAAACTTGAGAAAACTAATCAGGTAAACCATAACATTTCCCTTTAAACTTGACAGCTTTAAAGGGTATATACATCTTTTCATTTTTAGGTTGTAGCAGTAAAGCAGCTTGATCGAAATGGATTGCAAGGAAATAGAGAGTTTCTCATTGAGGTGTTGATGCTAAGCCTCTTGCACCACCCGAACCTTGTCAATCTGATCGGCTATTGTGCCGATGGAGATCAAAGGCTTCTGGTTTATGAATACATGCCATTGGGATCTTTAGATGACCATTTACTCGGTACATTTCGTTTTCAATTATTATATTTATAATAGCATTAAGCAGAGTATAAAGCAATAAATATTCGACTGTTGTGTAAAATTTTTCAGATATTAAACCACATCGAAAGCCATTAGATTGGTATACAAGAATGAAGATAGCATTAGGTGCTTCTACAGGTTTAGAATATTTGCATGACAAGGCTACCTCCCCCGTCATCTATCGGGATTTGAAATCCTCCAATATCTTGCTAGATGAAGAGTACAATGCTCGACTCTCTGATTTCGGGTTAGCCAAGCTAGGTCCGGTGGGAGACAACTCGGATGTGTCTTCCAGGATCATGGGGACGTACGGATATTGTGCCCCGGAATACCTGAAAACCGGACGTTTGACGGTGAAATCCGATGTTTACAGTTTCGGAGTTGTTTTATTGGAGTTGATCACCGGAAGGAGAGTCATCGACACCACAAGACCAAACAAAGAGCAAAATCTAGTTGCATGGGTATGCCATTTCCGGGCGCTTCTTCTTTCCCATATCTACTGTTTCTTCTGAATCCCGGAATTTGAGTGTGACATGATATGTATCGGAAGTCTAAAACTGGGTTTTATAGTATAAAGTAAACTACTTATGACTGCTGCAGGCTGAACCAATGTTCAAGGACCGGGGAAGTTTCCTGCTACTTGCCGATCCACTTCTTAAAGGAGATTGCCCTCAGACAGGCTTGCGTCAAGCAATTGCAGTTGCGGCCATGTGCTTGCAAGAGGAAGCAACCGTACGTCCACTGATGAGCGATGTGGTCAATGCTCTAAGTTTCCTCGGAAATGCTGCACTTGTTGCAACCACCGGTGCTTCCTCATCGGTTCCTTAGAATCTCACCACGTACATGCAAAGGGGGAAACTTATGATGAAAATTGAGTGGTTGAAGGAGAATTTCTATAAACATTTGGAAATCCAATTAAAAATTTTCAAAGATTTAAAGGGTTTAATGGGAAGTTTCAAAATATTTGTAGGGATCTAATTTAAAAAATTAAAAGTTTTGAGAGACTTACCAAAATTTTCCAAAATCTTAGGGAACCTATTTTATGATCTTGAGAAGCTCCATTATCGCTTACCTGTTTTATAAAGTTGTCCGAAATACTTAAAATTTCATTTAGTTTCGAAGTTTTAGCTTTAAAATGTTAATTAGAATTAAATGGGTTTGATTTTGGGGGTATTTTGGTGAAGGAGAAAAAAATGAAAACGGGAGAGAAAGAAGAGGGAGAAAATCAATGCCTTTGTTTTTTTATTTTTTTTATTTATTTTACCTTCTCACCCTTAATTGTGTTTAAAATGTCATAACTTACATAAATTTGTTGTGGTAATAAAAAATTTAATTGGTCATAGTAGAATTATTTTCTATTTCAATATTTATTTTTTTTTCATGCCTTCATGGTAATTAAAACTTATTTTTATTAAATAAAAATATATTAAACTTTTGTATCGAGCTTTGAATTCATATAATATAAAATAATATAAATATCCTTAATTATTAGACCATTGGTGAATCAATAATTAAAAAATATCTATTTTTGGTAATCACCTTTTTAAACATAATTATTTATAGTCAGGGACGGAGTTAGGATTTAATATTGAGAGGGACAAGAGTCTATTAAACCTTTAAATTTAAAAATTTGGAGGGCCAAAAACTCTATTTAATTAACATTTAAACTAAAAGGGACCAAAAGTATAATTATACCAAAATTTTTGGGAGGGGAAACAACCCCTTCCACCCCTGCACAGCTTTGTCCCTGTTTATAGTGTTCAACAATATTCATTATTAGTGATGTTCGGCAATGTTCGACACACGTCGTAAACTTTTTTTTTTAACATAACTTTAATTGACTAATTAAATTATAATTTAAAAAATAATTAAATATTTGTAACCGAACATATAATCTAATGATCTAGAATGTGTTTTAACATTTAGCTAAAAGTGTCAATATATACTACAAATTTAAAAGTTAAGTGTTAAAATTTTAAATATGAATACATGTAATTAAGAATCCTAGGTACCTAATTGTATAACCAAAAATTATATTAACCCAAATCTTAAAAATATTTTTAGCATGGTTAATTTGTTGGTTTTGCTAGGTTTATAATTAAATTATATAAATTTAGTTTTTTATTCAAATTGAATTTTTGCGCAACCCTAATTTACATGACGTTTGCTTTGCTCGAAAAAGCTAGAAACCAGGGTGAAAGTAAAAGCGTCGACAACAGGGTTCGAACCTGCGCGAGCAATGCCCAACAGATTTCAAGTCTGTCTCCTTAACCACTCGGACATATTGACTACTGTTGATTAAAAATAAAAATTATTATTAATAAATAATTTGAGCTTTGATCTCATTATAGCCTTTGTTGATTGTAACTCATTACCACAATAAACCTGGATTTTATGCTGTGTTTACATTTATGTCGAAACTCTATCTATTGAAATTATTGAATGTTATCCTAAATTCAGTGTAGTCATCAAAGATCCAAAGATACTAAATTTATCTTAGATTCGAATTTCGACATAAATTATAATATATCCACTTAATAAAAATATATAACTCTTCATATATTCTCCATTGAATTTATTTTCGAAATAAAGATATTTACATTTTCAAAACGTCGGATTTGAAAATCTTCCCTCTTCAACCTTTCCCTTACATTTTAGTCTAATCAAGGTTTAATCTCATTTTAGTTTTAGTTTATTGCGAACTCAATTAAAAAAAAATAAGTTAACTCTAATCATTCAAGTATATTCGACCATTTAATCAAACTTATTTTTCTTATTCGATTTCATTTTGATTGTTATTTTTAATTTTGTTAGTCAGATTATCAAATACAAACTCCAATTCGGGACTTATCAATCAATCAGTCTTAAATCATGACGTTTCATCTTAATTAAGGGACTATTGTGTCAATCCTATCATATATGAGGACTAGATTACAATTTATAAAGTTTACAAGGCTTGAAATTTTAATACACATTTTTTTCAATCCAAATAGCTTGATGTGTCATTTTATTTTAATTCAGGGACTAATGTGTCATTGTTTATTCATGGAGTCTAACGTATAATAAGTTCACAATATACTTACGGTACAATATTAATAAAAAATACTATAAATACGAGAATAAAAGTTAAAATTATTTATATTTTAATAATATTTTAAATTAATGATTAAATATAAAAATTTAACTTTGGATCCAATACTTATTATTTTTAATAATATTTTAAATTTTTATAAATATTAAAAATTATCTTTAAATATTAAATATTATTACAAAATTATTAACTTAAAATATTATAAAAATACAATATTTACAATTGGTGTAATATTTTAATTTTTCGTACTTTATAATAAAAATTATTAGATGAATCTTGTTCAGGGTGTAATCCGTAGTCTCAATTAATCAGAATCGTTCATTTTAATTTTTTTAAAACGAATCATCACCTTTTTCCTATATATAATTAATAGATAAACAATTATTAGGTAAGTATTTAAAAATAAACAATTTTAATTATTTGGACCATAAATAACATAATAAACAAAATTTACCTAATAATCTATTTTTTATTAATATTGTACCGTAACCGCTCTGCAACCATGCGGCACGACTGTGAAATTATTGAGTCTGGTTTTCTTTACCAAGACGATACATTTTTGGGAGTGGGAAAGTAATTTGCAAGCAAAGCTTGAATCACCCAGTGCCCACTTATTGTAACTGCACTCATGCGGGCCCGACAAGCATCCTTGCAGTACATATCAACCGATTAAACATCTCCCTTTTGCTATAACATGGCTGAGTTTCTGTTCGTTTAACGAACATCATTTTCAACTTGAACATTTAACGACTTTGTTCCACACAAGGAAGGAGAGAGAGAGAGAGAGAGAGAGAGGATGTCTCTGTGTTTTTAGTCTGTATTTCAACTACTGCTACAGTTGCAATGATGGCGATTTTATAGTGTATATATATGCTATATAATAGAGAAAAAAACATCACCAAACCAGAACCATAATAATGAATGCCATTGTTGCACTTCCCAACCTTAATCATCATCACATGTCTCTTTAATCCCCTCCATTTACTTGCAGGCTTCACTTTCTCAGCAACAATACAAATTCAATGATTACCCTTTAATCCCAAACCAAGAAGGGTTGTAACTTTTAAGGGACTCCACTCTGATTTTTACGAACTTTTTCTTTTCATTTTAGGTTGCTTGTTTGTTCTATGGCACTGAAGTGCTTCTGGGTCTGCTTCACTTTGTTCTTTGGCTTTTGGGTTGTTGCGTTCTGCGGTCAAGATGGTATGTGTAATCTGTTTCAATTACAGTGTTTTAAATTTACAATTCAAGTTCTTGGTTTTAGCAAATCTCTGATCTTCAAATCACTATGAAACAGCATGATCTAACGAAATGTCGAAACAGGATACTGTAGCTTTGAATTTGTTGAAATGATGTTTAATTCTTCCATTTGATTTTCCCTGAGACAGGCTTCTTGAGTTTATCTTGTGGAGGAAAAAAGAGTTATGTTGATTCATACAAGATTAAATGGGTCTCGGATGATACTTTTGTAACTACAGGTCGTACAACTACAATCGAGTATGCTGAAGGTACCTCCTCTTCCAGCATTCCAATTCGATTTTTCCCCGAATCTCGAGGCCGCAATTGCTACAAGTTACCATTAGAGAATATATCATCCATTGTTCTTGTGAGAGCCCAATTTGTGTATAAGAACTATGACAAACATGGGAAACCTCCAGCTTTCTCGGTTTCTCTTGGGACAGCTATCATTAGTATGGTGAATCTAACCGATAAAGATCCATGGATTGATGAGTTCGTATGGCCAGTGAGTAAGGATACACTCTCATTTTGCTTGCAAGCAATCCCAGATGGTGGATCTCCTGTTATTTCATCACTTGAAGTTCGACCACTTCCTCAAGGGGCTTATCAAAGTAGCCTGGAAGATTTCCGGCATAAGTCCCTTCATAAATGTTATCGAATTAATAGTGGTTACACCAATGGATCACTGAGGTAAAAGTATTGAACATTGCTTATCTGTATGTGACTTCTGCTGTATATCAAGATGTCTGTGACTAACCTCGGTTCAACAGGTATCCTATAGATCCATTTGATCGCATTTGGGATGCTGATCAACGTTACACACCCTTCCATGCCTCGCCTGCATTCAGCATTCTTCTTAGCTTCAATTTGTCGAGTCAAAAGGAGAGCCCTCCTTTGGATGTTTTGCAGAATGCTCGAGTTCTCGCACGAGAGGATGTGTTACATTATAACTTACCTCTAGATAAGTTGGGGGACTACTACATTGTCCTCTACTTTGCTGGCATCCTTCCCGTTTCAGCTTCTTTTGATATACTAATCAATGGGGATCTTCTAGTATCAGAATTCACAGTAAGAACCTCAGAAGCCAGTACTCTATATTTTAAGCAGAAGGGAATTACAAGTCTGGATATTGCACTTAGAAGCATCATATTCTACCCTCAAATCAATGCTCTTGAGGTTTACGAAATTGTTGATATTCCACTAGAGACTTCCTCAACTACAGGTGGCAAGTCATTCTCTTGTGTGAATCTGATGAGTTTTTAATGCTGACTAATGCTTGACTCCATTCTTCATGAACTTCCAGTTTCAGCACTTCAAGTTATCGAGCAGTCTACCGGTTTTGATCTCGGGTGGCAAGATGATCCATGCTTTCCAACTCCATGGGATCATATTGAATGTGAAGGAAGTACAGTAACATCTTTGTATGTGCTTAGTAACTGTTTACTTTGTAATTTTCTGTCTTACCTTAGAGACTACTCATATGGAGTTATCGTTTCCTCTTAGGGACCTTTCGGACATCAACTTGAGGTCAATTAGTCCAACATTTGGCGACTTGTTGGATCTTAAGATACTGTAATGCCTTTCGGTGCAAAACAAGTTTCTGTTTCTATTAATATCCCTGTATCCTCAAAATAGAACTTGTGCTAATCTTTGTGATTTGGTTTTCAGGAATTTGCATAACACATCACTTTCTGGAACAATAAAAAATCTGGGCAGCCTGCAGCATCTTGAGAAACTGTAATGTCTGTCAATGTATTCACCCTTTTAGTACCTTCAAGTAGCAGGACTAATAATATGATCTTGTCTGAATTCTCAGGAATCTGAGTTTCAATCAACTTACCTCCTTTGGTTCCGATTTAGACAGTTTGGTTAATCTTCGAGTTCTGTAAGTTGTAATCTTCTCTGATAATCCGTTGAGATTTACTCTTGAAGTGTTCTCTTATGTTACCACACAACATTTTCTTTAATGAGTTTATAGTTAGAAGTATGTCACTTTTCATGAAGGGAATCTGATGCATGATGATTGAATTAATACTGGATTATTATTGTTTTTCTTCTTGGAGGGACTTGCATAATAACAGTTTAAAAGGAATTGTTCCAGACAGCTTGGGAGAGTTAAAGAATCTACATCTACTGTAAGTGACTTCAATAATTATGCAGCTTCTTTGTCCTAGCGAGACCCCGTGTATCACCGGATAAAAAACTGTTTCTCCTTTCTTCAGGAATCTGGAGAACAACAAACTTCAAGGCACCCTCCCCTTATCTTTGAATCGAGAAAGTTTGGAAGTTAGGTATGGCATTTGTATTCTTGTTTTTTTACCCTCTAGCTACTTATTCAGTATCCTGATATATAAACTTTCATGCAGAACATCGGGAAACTTGTGCCTTTCCTTCTCGATGTTGGTATGCAATGATGTCTCGTCGAATCCTTCCCTTGAGACACCACAAGTTACAACAATTGTTACCGATGGGAAGCACAACTGGCGAAGGCTGTTAGCCATTATACTTGGTGCAGCTGGGGGAACCTTATTTGCTCTGCTCCTCATTTATCTTTTGGTATTATTGTACATAAATAAGAGGAAAGCTGAAGCCACATGTACTACAAGTAAGTAGCAGTTATTTACATTGTTGTTATGTTGAAAATTGACAACACAGTTCTTATGTGCACATTGTTCTTATATTCAGGGGCAGCAGTTGATATGCAGACCTGGAATGCAGCAAGAATCTTTTCCTACAAAGAGATAAAAGAAGCTACAAACAACTTTAAGGAAGTTATAGGCCGTGGTAGCTTTGGATCCGTCTACCTTGGAAAGCTATCAGATGGTAAACTGGTTGCAGTAAAAGTGCGGTCTGATAAAACTCAATTGGGTGCCGAATCTTTTATTAACGAGGTTTATCATCGAAAATTCTCTATGGTTTTCTGAACTCAATTTTTCTTGATCTAGGATGAGCTTTTGTTCTGTGCTGTACTATACTTATGTTCACAGGGATGGCATGCAGGTTCATCTCTTGTCACAAATTCATCATCAAAATCTTGTTAGCTTGGAAGGATTTTGTCATGAACCGAAGCAACAAATACTAGTCTATGAATATCTACCGGGTGGATCACTGTCTGATCACCTGTATGGTATGTTTTCCAGAATTCAAGAGTTAACATTTTCGTTTTGCAGTTTTCAAGACGAATCCTTTAAATATGTACCTCTCATCTATGAAACTGTTATATCTTGTGTTCTATGTTTGTTTCAGGTCCAAAGAGTCAAAAAGTTTCTTTAAGCTGGATTCGGAGACTGAAAATAGCTATTGATGCTGCCAAAGGTATATCTAATTGTCTAGTATTCTGTTTCTACCATCATGTAAAGTTACTAAGGATTGATTCTTGTATGTTTCGAAGGGCTGGACTATTTGCATAACGGCAGTGACCCGCGAATCATACACCGCGATATCAAGTGTAGTAACATCCTTTTGGATTGTCAGATGAACGCCAAGGTCTGTGATTTCGGCCTCTCTAAGCAAGTAACTCAGGAAGATGCAACTCATGTGACCACCATTGTCAAGGGCACCGCTGGCTATCTAGATCCTGAGTAAGTCTGTTAAGTTTGTTAAATTGTTCCATTGCTGCAGTAGCACACACGAACCCGACCATTGATGTCTTTCGTTAATGACCGGTTTCAACCGCAGGTATTACTCCACACAACAGCTGACTGAGAAAAGTGATGTCTACAGTTTTGGGGTTGTTCTTTTAGAGCTCATATGTGGAAGAGAACCACTGACTCATTCCGGAACTCCAGATTCCTTCAATTTAGTGCTATGGGTAGCCAAAATTTCCTTTTTCTTTTAACATTCTTCAGTTTGTTCTGTATTCTGCTTGAGGAGCATGAAGGTGCCTCACATATCTGTTTCTGATCTCTCATACGTGCCCACAATGTCAACCGGTTACCTTTGATGATCCATACGACCGTCTCGGCATTTGTCAACCAG
Source organism: Abelmoschus esculentus (assembly GCA_035048815.1). Classification (NCBI taxonomy): domain Eukaryota; kingdom Viridiplantae; phylum Streptophyta; class Magnoliopsida; order Malvales; family Malvaceae; genus Abelmoschus; species Abelmoschus esculentus. The sequence goes on along the minus strand of JAUCBN010000007.1, from coordinate 7,682,049 downwards.
TAGTTTAAGTTGTTAACATAAGTTCCTAAAACTTCAATACTTAACTCTAAACATGTGGTTCACGTATGATTTAAATGCAGGCAAAGCCGTACTTGCAGGCGGGTGCACTCGAGATTGTGGATGACAGCTTAAAAGGAACCTTCGATGTCGAGAGCATGAGAAAGGCAGCCTTAGTCGCTGTGAGATCCGTAGAAAGAGATGCATCATGGAGACCGACGATTGCAGAAGTGTTGGCAGAGCTGAAAGAAGCCTACAGTCTTCAGCTGTCATATCTTGCATCTTTGGGACACCCAGGTTAAGCTAGCAAAATGCAAGATCAATAGATTGTTCGTATTTATATTCGAATATTGAGAACTTTTCGAGCTAAGTATTTAAAGATAGAGTCGGTTTCGGGGAGGTGAGGTATATAATTGTTTCGAAAAAAGGCCTCATATGTGAGAAAGAAGAGTAGGTTATAGTAGAGTGTATTTATAGCACTGCATATGTATCTATTCTGTCAATGGCAAGCAATAACAGTGTTAAAGCATGCTTAATTTGTGTAGCATAACAAAAGAAACAGGCTTCTGAGACTGAACAAAACTGTTAACACAGCCTAATCAAACACTGTTAACGTAGCATGTACTAGTAATATGATCTCAAGCCGAATTCTAAAGTTCAACGAGGGCCGATAGCTGATTTTAACTATCGGGAATCGCCTCCGGCATCATTGTCCAGCCATGATTGTCTCTTGTTGACATTAGATTTCTATTGACCGATATGAACCTGCCATTTTAGATGATAAAAATACTCATACGGATAATGGTCAGTTAATATATCTTGAAGGAAAATATTTTCCCATTTTCCACTACTATTTTCTCACACAACTTGCTAACAATTCAGATGCCTTTACATCATTCCTTTGAACTTACTTCTGGTGCTGCTTTTTAGGTACAATGGACAAGTTTTAAGGTCTGAGGCTAATATCAACTAGTGTCGGGTCCTTCTCCATAGGAAACTATCACAAAGATACGAAAATGATAGTGAAAACCAGCATTCCACTTTCTGGTTTTTCCTTGTGTTTGCCATTGACCATCGGTGTATTTTCATGTCAGCTCCGGCAGAAGACACGACAGACGACACGGCTGAAGTTCGTCTCTGGTCCCTTTCGAGTTATCTTTCTGTCTGTAAACCTTTTTAATATTTTTTTCTTACTTTCAATCGAATTAGAGTAACTTGAACGTTGTCTCTAGTTGACCCCTCAAATGTTTGTGCCCCCACCCCCATAAATAACTAATCCAAGGCCACCCTTTGATCCCTTGCTTGTCAACTTTCCTCGAGTTAGGCCGAGGGGCTGCCAGTGGATGTAATTATTGTTTGAAAATGAAATATTATATATATAATAAAGGTTGACATTATGTGTTCACACCATCTTCTTTATGATTAGAGGACTGTACTTGGAAGCTATGACCACCGGTTAGCTTTTGTTTATCGACGGGGGAGATAGTTGGATGATTCTAACACTAACGGACATATATGATACTAAAGTTGTATTGGTTTGTGCCCATTTTTATTTAATATATATGATTATATAATATTATTTGTTTATATTTTTATATTAAAGGTGATAATCGGATTATTCGAGTTATTTTGGGTTGGGTTGATTTTTAGTTTTACTTTTTTTGGGTTAGATCAAGGTTTGATTTGAATTTTATTCAAGTCTATATTATTTCGGGTCGGATATCAAATTAGATTAATATCAATTTAATTGATTTTCGATTTTGATTGGGGTATCAAATTGGGCCCATATCGGTTCAGTTAATTTTCAAGTTGAGATTATATCAGATCAATTGAATTTTAGTTTTGATCAATATTAGAATGATTCATTTTTTATTCGGATCATTATTAGATTTATTACTTCTTCAAGTCGGGTCTATATTAGGTCGAACAATTTTTATTTAAATTAATATATGAAGATGAAATTTAAAAGAGAAGATGATATTAAACCATTAAACTATTACGAAAGGTTTTTTTGTTAGTAATATAGTATAAAAGAAGAATAAAACATATATTTGATCAAATTAAATTTGGGTTATGTTTTATTCAAATTGATTTTTGGTATGGGTTGCTTTCAGTTCCGATTATTTTTATTTAGATTACTTTTGACCTGGGTTGATTTTTATTTCAACTAAAGTTTAGTTTGGTCCAATTTGCTTTGTGTTCGGATCAAATTTAAAATATCATGTTCGATTTATATCAAATCTCAAATCAGATAGATCTCTTCAAATCTCGAATTAAATTTATCATGTATATTTTTAACCATTAATAATCTATATACGTTATATATATAAATATTCAAATTCGAATATTTTAAGATGAAGAAACTTTTTCACTGCATGAACAAATTAATTGGGTTCTATAAATTTAAATCTTAAATTTTAATAATAAATGTTACTAAAATATAAGACAATCTAAAAGTCCATCAAAGCTGTCCAGGTTTTAGGTCATAATTAGTGTTGAAGGGTCTGTTCCTTTGATCATGTGCCTGAGGCTGAAGCTAACACATGAATCATCATCCGTTGCTTGTCCCGCACCCAACCGCGCACGATGATGCCTTACACTAAAGTTCTTAGCTTTCGGTATTTAGCAACACGCCTTTTCTACCCTATAACATAATAAATCTTTCGTACAAACAATTATAATATTTTAGAAAAAAAAACATAAATTATTAGTTAGTAAGACATTGTTAAAAATATAATATTTTATTCAGTAATATCAAAATAATAATAAACATTGAATTTATTATTTAGTAGAAGATTTTTTTCTTTTTCTCATTTTTTTAATAGTAAATACTCTTTAAAAAATAATATCAAAAATATTAAATTTAGATATACAAAATAAATAATATATCAGAAACAATATCACTAAGCAAATTAACATATCTCAATCTTTTTCTCCAAAACGCTATAAATATTTAATTAAATATTCGATTCATGATTAACATATTAATTTAAGTGATAAGTAGTTTGATATCACTTAAATATATATTAAAATGTAAATTATATATATAATATTTTACGAAAAAATTCATCCATTAAAATAATAAATACAACATAAATTGAATTGAAATAATTATAATAAAACCTTAAAAATAAACGTTTATAAAACTCAATCCGTATGTAGTCTCTTTCATTTTGAAATTTTGGCAATCAATTTCGGTGGGAAACTATGTATTCCTAATTTGATTTCCTTTTCATTTATAATCGTTTCTATTTATATCTCAATAATTTATTATTGATAATCTGTTCGTACTGTCTTTCAAGGCACATGTCAATTATAACATCCTTTATTATAGGCGACAATGGTAGCACAAAATATTCAATAAATTCTATATATACTCAATATCAATGTCATCCAAAATTAAAAGCAATATTGATTTAATCAAAGATGGATCTAAATAATAAATAATATAATATTATTTAAGTAAATTTCAAATATAAAACGTTATATACGTAAAAAATAAATAAATGTGAGACTCATCTATTAACATCAGCTATATGTTATATATGTACGGGCTATCATGTCTAAATGGTTAAAGGAACGATTATTGTTCCTAAAGATTATAAGTTCGAGTACCAATAATATCAGTATAATAAATTAATGATTAATATCTAATGATTAAAGTATACTTTAAAATAGATACTATTATTTAAAATTCAGATCGAAATTCACATATCTACCGTATACTTAGATCCAATGCAATATTTCATTGATCATATAGTTGAATAAATTATTGCAATTATAAAAGATTATAATTCAATTTTTTAATATAAAATATCGATTTTTATATTTTACCCCTTTTCGATACGTTGTGGTAATCTTATTGTAAGCGCACTTTCTGTCGATTCCGTAGTCCCACTAGCCAACCAATCTCCACGTGGCAAAACCTTAATGGTATCTGACGTGGTACATTACCAAACACTTTTCCGTATTAAAATTTTAAAAAGTAAAAACAAAATAAAGTTCTAGATTGCTATTGGCTTGCATCGTGTAGCTTTTAAGGGTACCCTGGACTCCGCCGTACCTAATAATCTCTGATAACGGCAGTCAACGTCGAAACCCCGCTCCCGCCTTGGAGGAAAAGGAAAAAAATAAAACAAAGCAACGGACAAAAAATCGTTAACCGTTGACGGAACCACCGTCCCTTAATGAGTAGTTGAAACGGCGGTCTCACGCTACGTTTCGATTTCGAACTCCGAAAGCGAATTTATCTTTTTTATTTATATAAAAATATAATTAAATAAAAAAGGCTTTTGACAAGGACACGCCTAAGCTAACTGGCCTGGCCTGGAATAGTGGAATAGTATTTAGTTTTATTATTCTAGAAACAATAGAGAAAGAGAGAGAAGAAAAGCCCGCCTCGCAACCTAAAGCAAAACTAGCTTTTTTGGTTTTATTCTCATTGCTTAGCTCTGGATTCGATTATTTATTTATACTTATACATGTGGAAATAACGAGAGAAATCGAAAATTCAATCGCCCGTTATTCCGTCGGAGTTTTAACCTCGCTCAATTCCTGTGGAGTGAATGCGGTATTTTTTCAAGGTATATTTACACCATACGTTTCTTACTTTTGGTATCGTTTTTATATTGGTATTTATTGATGCATTGATACTGTAAATGAAGGATTTTTTAGCTTTTAATTGTGCTTGTTTGATCTTCATTTTGGATCTGACGCCATTTCATTTCGGTTTTTTGATTGGCCTTCTTCTGAATACTAGATTTTTCTGCTGATGCCGATTCATTTTATTTTTGTCTATTTCTGGTAAACTCTTTTTTTGTTTTCTACAGCAACCAGCTGTAATAGAGAATCGCACAGATCTGCAAGATTTGGTGATATATAAAAGTGATTGCATCTCGTCATTTCTCAGATTTTCTGTGTCCGTTTGGTTGCAGAGTCAAGCTTGATCACGATTTCAGATACAGATTACAATGCCTGGTAAAATTATGATAAATTTTACTCAATTTTGATCCGTATCGAGATCGGATATTGTACTTTGTGAATTTTTTTGTTGATCTGTTTTTAATAATATCAGGGGAGTTATTAGCCTTTCAAGAAAATGAGAGGTTTAGAAAGGAAGGGAGTTTGGATTTCGAGACGTCTGAGGACGAGAGAAGAAGATCAACGCGAGGGAGATCTCTGAAGAAGAAAGCGATGACTGCTTCGACGAAGCTAACGCACGGTATAAGGAAGCGTGGCAAACGTGTGGCAGACTGCAAATTCGCGGCAATTTCTATCGAGGATGTGAGGGATGCGGAGGAGGAAAAGGCGGTCAGAGCATTGCGCCGGGCATTGCTTGCCAAAGATCAGCTCCCCTCACGTCATGATGATTACCACACTCTGTTAAGGTAATTTAACTATCCGGTTGATTTATATTACATGGTTTTCTAGAAAGATATTGAATCTATTTGCGTGGCTGGTTCATATTAACTATGTTGATAAGACGATGAGATCATTCCATGGACACAAATATGCGCTGTTTTAGATTTCCATAAATCTCAAGCTTTGAATTGTTTACAATTGAGTGCGACTTTGAGGAAGAATTATTTGGTGCTTGGAATGAAGATTTCCGATATGTTCTATGCTTTTCTAAATTTTCTCGTCTTTTATTAGAACCCTGTAAATAATCTCTAAACTAGACAGTTTTAGATTGTTTATTTTTGTATGACACGTATAGGATGTGTAGGCTTCCAGAAACGAATTCATTAGAATTTTAGAATAAAATATAAAAATTGTTTCTTGATTTCTTAATGATTGGTTTCTTACAAAGAGTAGTAGCAAGGTGCGCTGTAATATATAAAGTTTAGCTATTTCATTTCATGGACTATAACTGCCCCTTTTATTGAGAGTTTTCACTTTTCATCATCCTCTCTTTAGAGGCAAGAACTTGACAAGTATATCTCTAAAGTGAAATATTCAAATTCTACTGCCTAACTCGAATGTTTTAATGGTAGCCTCTTCCTATAAAATAAGATTTTGACTTGAAATTTTCTGCAGCTTTATAAACATAATGCAAATTTCTTTGCTGGAACTTGTAGTGTAGCATGTGATTCTGAGTTTGCTTTTGAATGTAAGTTATTGAGCGGTGGAGTCACCTACTTAGTATTTGATTTCACGCTAGTCTAGACTTCAGAACCATTAGACTTGGAAGTGGAATCTGTGCTTCATATCAAGTTGTATTTAAGGCTAAACTATAACCTTTTTTTTAATCTTTTCTCCAATCTTTTAAAACGGATGGCCGTCTGTTCAAAAAGATAGAAAAAAAGGTTATAGTTTAGCCTTAAAAACTATTTGGTTCTATCTTAGCCATCTATTCCAAAAGATAGGAAAAAAGGTTATAGTTTAGCCTTAAATCTATTTGGTTCTATCTTAGCCATCCATCCAAAAAGATAGCAAAAAAGGTTATAGTTTAGCCTTAAAAAACTATTTGGTTCCATCTTAGCCATCCAATAAAAAAGATAGCAAAAAAGGTTATAGTTTAGCCATCTTAACCATCCATTTTAAAAGATAGGAGAAAAGATTGGAGAAAAGGTTATAGTTTAGCCTTAAAAACTATTTGGTTCTATCTTATCCAGTCATCCAAAAAAGATAGGCGAAAAGGTTATAGTTTAACCTTAAAAACTAAATATATTTTAAAGGTTTCTACATTAAAGGTTCAAGTTGGAATTCTAGTTTGTGTAACTACCAACTTGAGGGGGAGTGTAGATTATTTTGATCACTTCGTGCATTATTCATATCAAATCTTTTAATCAAGAACCACATGTTGGAGCATCACAATCAAAGACTCCTGGCTCGAGAACAATGAGTATTTTTCTCGAAGAAACAACAGAAGAAAAAAGAGTAAGGCATCACATCCAAGATTCAAGCTGATGTTCTACTACGTTTGTTCACCAGCTTGAGGGGGAGTCTTGGTTATCCAAGAAGTGTTAGAGCTTAAGGAGAAGTCTAAATTAACGAGGAGTGTTAAGAGTTTTATTTAATATTTAATTAAAGTTTATTCTTAATTAGTTGTTTAGATTTATTAGAAGTTTTATTTAAATTAGGAATAAATATTATTTAAATTAGAGATAAAGTATAATTTTAGTCATATTAAAACTCTATTTTAGCCTATTTAAAGGCTTACTCTGTAATCATTTGAGATAGAAGAATAATAAGAAAATACAGAGAAACACTTTGTTCTCTCTGAAAAATATCATCTTCCGTTGCATCTACGGCCATCATGACCCCTTTCTCACATCCCCCTCCCTCCCACAAGAAAAAAATGAATCCTTGCCTTTGACTTTATTCTTCACTTAAAAAACTCGATATGTCATTGCAGATTTTTGAAAGCAAGGAAATTTGACCTCGATAAAACCGTCCAGATGTGGGAAGATATGTTGAGTTGGAGGAAAGAGTATGGAATAGATACTATTATACAGGTAAAATGTGCTACTCTTGTCATATCTAACTTGGCATAGATATCTACCATGCCACTTATGATTATACAACATGTATAAGCAACTGTGTTTATATCGTTGTTTATGGAAGATGTGCTATTGTCTGCCTTTTTTATTAGAAAGATTTTAGTTTTCATGGTTTTAACAGATGCTCTGATGTATATGCAGGATTTTGTGTATGATGAATACCAGGAAGTTCAGCACTGTTACCCCCATGGTTACCACGGTGTAGACAAACAGGGTCGCCCTGTTTATATTGAAAGACTTGGTAAAATTGACCCTACCAAGCTGATGAAGGTTACTACAGTGGACAGATTTTTGAAATATCACGTGCAGGGATTTGAGAAGGCTTTTTTGGAGAAGTTTCCTGCCTGTTCTATTGCTGCCAAGAGGCATATAGATTGTACGACCACAATATTAGATGTGCAGGGGTTGGTTAGTGTTCATAAATTACCCAATACATACAATTCATGAAACATCATGTTTCTCAGCATTATTTCTTTATACAGAGCTGGATGAGCTTTGGCAAGGTTGCACATGATCTCGTAATGCGCATGCAGAAAATTGATGGAGACAACTATCCTGAGGTGGGTTCATTGTTTCATTAAGCTGTACTAACACACACACACGCACATATGTTATTCATGCTTATGTCCTAAACTGTTACTAATAACAGCATTCTCTCTACAGACATTACATCAAATGTACATAGTTAATGCTGGAAATGGATTCAAACTACTATGGAACACAGCAAAAGGCTTTCTTGATCCTAGGACTACAGCAAAAATTCATGTACAAGAATTTGTAACATATATATGCCTTTTTCGACTATTGAGGGTTGGGTTTGAACTAATCAACTAGTATTCTTTGATTATACAGGTCCTTGGGAACAAATTTCATAATAAATTATTGGAGATTATTGATCCAAGGTTTTGACTTCTTCTGTACTGTTATTGAAATGTCTTACTGCCTTCTTGTTTTTGATCTTTCTTACTAAACTTGTTTTGAAAAATTTTCCGAAACAGTCAATTGCCAGCGTTTCTTGGTGGAACATGTTCATGCCCTAATGATGGCGGATGTCTTAGATCTGACAAGGGGCCCTGGAATAATCCAGAAATAATGAAGGTATGATCCTTGTCTGTATTCAGAAGGAAAATGAATAAATAATTTTAGCCTTTGGCAGCACTCTTCTCTGTTCACACATATAGATGTCTAAGAAAACCCCTGATTATTATTTTATGCCCAAGCTAAAAGCCATTGCTTGTATTTTGTTTGCAGTTGGTACTGTCAGGTGTGATGCCTTGTATTTGAGGAAAACAGAAAGTTCTTCTGATAATGACAATTTGGAAGCCGGACACTTATCTACTAAGGTTTCTCCAACTGCCTTTTTTGTTGATCAAGTTCCCTTATCTACTGTCAATTTATCATTATTTAGCTGTGCATCTTTTTCAATTTTAAATGGCTCTTTGGCAGGTTGCAAGTAGTGAAATATCTTATGCTTCTGAAACGAGGCCAGATAATTCTGATTTCATGCAGTTAGTGTCGCTTCCTGAAAAAGTAAGTTTTTCAAAGTAATTGACTCTGCCTCATCACCGTTCTGGCTTCTCTTCTAACCGCAAGAATTTAATTACTAGCCTTTGAATCCATGTTTCTCTTGTGCTACTCTGCAAAATTATTATTTGATCTTTTTTAATCCTTGTGTCAGGAAGGGCTGAGTGCTCTTTATTCAATGCATGACATTATTGAACCAGAAAATAGTGCAAGAACTGAAGAAGCCAATTCAACAAGTGAGTGGTCACTCAGTGATCCTTAATGAACATTGTATTTGTATTTATGTTCTCCCTTTGAATCAGATAAGTCAATTCGTTATCAGTGCATGTTGTGGTAGTCTTCTAACATGTTCTCGTGATATAGATCTTCCAACTATATCATAGTAAACCATCATAAAGACCGATAAAGGGGGGAAATAAAGTATAATTACTCTTTCAAAGGTAAAAGGAATATTGTGGCCATCGTCCAATCAAAATTTGAAGTGTGGCTCTGACTCTTTTAACAGATATAGTTGGTTCTACATCATAGTAAATAGCTACCCTGTAGTCCAAAAAGGGCAGCATCAGATCAAAACTTGTAGCCCTTATGTTTACTGCCATGTGTAAGATACACTGTTAAATCAGCCATGCTTGATTAAGATATCGAAGCTTGTAGTTCTCTCAATGCTATTCTTGGTTTGAACTGTTCACATCAAAATTTAAGGTTTACTGTTTAAGAAGCAGACTTGTCATTATTGCATTAGAACATTATCTCCGTTTTCTCAGCACTAGAACTTCATATTGGATACGCTAAGTTTCTCTCCTACTATAGCTTTTACATAATCTGTTGCTGTTGGCAGATGATGCAACCAGTGGTATTACTCCAAGAAATCCAAGAAAGAAGTTTGTCCTCCATGTAATAGATTTTGTGGCTTACTTTGTACTCAAATTTTTGGCATGTATATTTTTCTTTGCCCCTGGACTGGGAAGATTTTCAGAAGCACAAGATTTAAACCCACAAGTCGGAAACCAGTCTAATCACCAGCTGGCAGATTCAGGGTCTCTAGGAAACAGTACTTTGACTGAAGCAAAAGAGGATTCGCTCCATCCATGTTGGCAGAGGCTACAAAATTTAGAAACCTTGGTAACTGAGCTTTGTAACAAACCCACAAAAATTCCTGCTGAAAAAGAAGACATGCTTCTTGATTCATTAAGTCGTATTAAATCAATCGAACAAGATCTACAGAAAACAAAGAAAGTATGTCTTCTTTCTACAATATGTCCGTATTGCAACAAGTTTTTGTATCTTTGTATGTCTGGTCACTAAACACTGGCTGAATTTTGTAGGCATTGCTTGCAACTGCATCAAGGCAAGTGGAGCTTGCTGAGTCATTGGAACATTTAAAAGACAACAGCTTACCTGTAAGTTTCTATTTTTTTCAGAGAAGAAAGCACAAAACTGGCAACTAAGGAGATAAGAATGGATTTGAACAGTTAATTTGAGGAAACTAAATTGGTGATGGTAATCTGCTCCGATTGCTTCCCTGAGGCTTTGCTTGGTATGAAGGATGGAAAATTAGTTAATGAAATGGTTAAAATTTAAAGTAAGAAAGTGGTTATAAATTTCAACCATTTGATTAACTAATTTTCCATCCTTTTGCTTGGTATGAAGGACGGAAAATTGGTTAATCAAATGGTTAAAATTCAAAGTATAAAGTGGTTATAAATCTCAACCATTTCAACCATTTGATTAACTAATTTTCCATCCTTTCTCCCTTCTATCCTTCATACCAAGCAAGGGATAAGTGCTGCTAGTCCATTTAGATGGCAAGGACGCAAGGTGTAAACCAATCTGATGGACATTTGGATCCGTGATAATTTTTTTTCCTTTTGTATTTTTCCTCTAACTAAAAGTAGAGAATTTACCATGACCTTGAGTGCCTTTGGATATGTTAGAATAAAGTGCATATTCTGATGGTATTAGGTATGGCATTTGCAGGTGACATACTCGTGTTGGCGAAGAAACTACAAACCTTTGAATCCAGGAAGATGAATTTGCTTGTTTGTCCGATTTTGCCAAGGTATCCAATTATGCAATTTCTATTCGTCAAATCAACAATGCAGTAATCTGTGGCAAGATAAGCAAATCTCCGGCGTGATTTGAGCAGGCAGCAGCAGGTTGTCGAACTATTTTACATTGTTTTCGTTTCTAATCTTAATTCTGAAGAACTCTATCTCATGTCTGTTACTGTTTCAAATCTGGCAGTCCAGGAGGCGCAACAGCCAACAGATATTTCAGGTTAATGGAGAATAGTATCTGCTACATCATGGGAATAAAACCTATTTTTTTCGACAACCACAATAGTTACATAGACAGTTGTGCATATAATTTTCACTTTTTAAGCTTCTATGCATAACAAAGTATGATTTCCCCCCACATTCTTTATCCTTTTGTTTTCTCAGGCTGTTCTAAAGAACAACAATATTTGAGCTCACATACACAACAGTTTGATATACATATTGATGTCAGGGCCTTTTTAGACTTTTTCTTATTTGATGCTTGATAGTTCAAAACTATAATTATAAAGAACAAAATCGATTTGATAGGTGAAAATATGCAAGAAATTTATGGTTTAAGTTTGTGTCTGTAATTTAGTTTGTTATATAATTAACTTTCGTTAATCTATTGAGGTTTTGATAGCAATGGTATTTATGTTTGTTTGTTTAATCTTGATTTTTGGAAGGTCATTAAGCTGATAGAAATTGATCTTACACCAAACTTTTAAAAATTGGAAAAGAATTCCTTTAAAAAAATTTACACTACAAAATAACGTCATTTCAAGATTTAATGGCATATTAATAAAGATTATAATCCAATTATAAACTCATTAAACATGGAGAAATTATATTATGGATTATTCCTGTTATGTCATTTATAAGATCAATTAATTAAATATATTTATTTAATTATTTTTTTATTATTTTTTAACTTATGAATTTTCAATAATATTTTTTCTATAAATTAAGTTTAAAAACAGACTCACTTGCTAAAAAATATGGAGTAGAAAAAATAATTAAATTAAAATTAATCTCGTGAATGAATCATAAAAATAACCCATAATATATCTCTTCTTTAAACTAACAATTTATTCTTCTTATTTGAATCAATTACTGTAGTTATAAGTAATCTTTAAACTAATAATTCGTGTAACTAACAATTTCTTTTTAATTCCCGTAAACCAAGGAGATTAAAAAAGGAAAGAAAAGTCCCCTTCTTTAGTTTCCCCCATAAGACTCGCTCCATAGAGAAATCCACACAGACAGACAAATGGAAAACCAAACCAATCGTTGCGACAAAGGATGTCCTCCTTCAGTTCTTCTGTTGTATTTCCTTACATTATTATTCATCATTTTAAAAGAAAAGCTGTGAAAATATGATTGATTTGGTTATGAAAAAACAAGCATACGTGCTTGTATTTTACAGGTGAAGAAGTGAAGGCTGTCTGTGAAACGAGACTGGTTATGTTTCTGCAAACGTAAATCTCTGCAATCAATCGTGTTTAAGTTTTAATTATATTCTTCGTCTTTCATTTCCATGAAATCCTACAAAGTAACGCTTTTCTTTTGTTTCTTCTTTTTATTATAATGTAATAGAGAGCGGTAACAGGAGGCTTACGCTTGTTGAGCAGATGTCAGTGGCTGACAGTGGCCGGAATAATCCGGTCCGGAATCGGACGCTTCTGGATATTATACGAGACGACAAGTCCATCAAGGATAAGAAAGGTTGGAAAACGTTTCGGGATAAGCTACGCCTCAAGCGAGCCGGCTCTGCCTGGACCTCCTCGGTTCATGTCCCGACTTCCGATATTAATGTTCAAAGCAGCAGACCCTGGTCCTCGGGCCGCGGTGAGGATAGGGGTGAACGTGTCCCGACTTCTTCTAATTCCAACTCAAAGACGCAACCGGATGATTCTGCCGATGCAAGCATGCGGAGCGACGCTCCACGCTCGAAAAGCCTCAAGCCACCACGGATGGTACGTCATGCATCAGTTCGAATATCCTCCGTGAACGCCGACGAAGACGACGAAGTTGACGACAGCGAGGACGATGACTATGGTTCTTCGGAGTCGGAAGATGGATCAGAAACGCCGGTAGAGGCATTGACGCATGAGAGGTCATTGTCAGCTAGGGAAGCAGTGGCGGCACAGGAAGCAGCAGAAGCGGCTGCTGCAGCAGAGGCGGGAACAGAGGAGCCGGTGAAGATGTCGTTGATGGACTTGTTGGGGGAGACAGGGTACGCGATGGGAGAAGACGAGGAGAACGAAGAAGAAGAAGAGGAAGACATTGTAGTATCGTCAGGAGGTGGGATGGAATATACGTGCTGCGTTTGCATGGTCAGGCATAAAGGCTCGGCCTTCATTCCATGCGCGCATACCTTCTGCCGGCTCTGTTCCAGGGAGCTCATGGTTCAGCGAGGGAACTGCCCGCTTTGCCGTGGCTACATCTTGGAAGCTCTTGATATATTTTGATTTTTTTTTCCTTTTCATTTCAAAAGGAAATTCTAATACATTACCAATTTCTTCTTTTGATTGGGTTTTTGAGATGATAAATAATTAAGCCAAAAGGACTGTAATGAAAAGTTTAACATTGCAAAGTGGTTAAATTGAATCTCTTAGCTGAGAGACAATGGGAATTGTTCATGTTTTTGTCTTGTCTCTATGTTGGAGACCACGAGAACACTTATCTACCCAGCCTTTGGTTCTCATAATGGTGATGCTGCATTTTCCTCCTTCGGTACGAATTCTAGTTTTGCCGACGACAGGCTTCCCGGAAAAAGCTGAAGTGGGGAAAGCAGCAGCAAGATCTTCATTGCTTTGCTCTGATTTTGATGGTGGGGGAGTTCGGATTCGCTGGTTTATGTCCTTCAGGGTAACATCTCCATGGAAACCACAGGGTTTAATGAAAGCAAATGGGTAGGCAACAGAAGATGCTATCTTAGGGACTGCATGTATGAAAGACTTCCTACCTAAATGAGCAAAAACCTAGTCAACAGACATGATATTTGAAATTGAAACACATGAAGACAGTTCAGATAGCCATATGGAGATAGACCAGGACAAAGCATAACAAAAGAAGGAAAATGAGAATAAATATACTACCCTTGTAAACAACATTTCATGGAGTTCGAATCGCTTGCTTTTGAACGGCATCAACCCGAGACTCGGGTTGGGCATTGCACAACACTATGAACAGAGAATCAAGTTTCAACAGAAAGTTAAGCTAAATGACAATGACAGAAGACCTTATTCAGAAGAAGAGGATTTGTGTACCTGAAATATCAATTTGAACATCAGGCGTGCCACTAAGATTCCTGAATCATACATTACAGACAAATCAGCATATATTAATATCGTGATAAAAAAATGTGTCGGATGTCTATCGAAGCATACATATCATCAGAGTAAAGATGCATCTCTGCATCATTAAAATATTCAGCAAGCCACCCTTCACACAACTGTTCTAGACCCTCACAACCGGAAGCTGGTGCATCCTCTGAAATATTTTGCTATGGTTAAAAACCGAAGCATGCATTTGATTCAAGTCGATTATTGTTTGTATGAAATGGACTTGCAAGGGAAACCTGAAAATCCAGCAATCCACTGAGATGAATCAGGTAAAACCACTTCAATTGAGCCATCCCTGTCCTAATCACGGAAAGAAACAAGCAAATGAGCATAAAAAAAAGGACACACAAGGTAAACTTAAACCAGCATTGCATATAACGAGACAGTAACTAGACATAGATGCGAGACGTATAATTTTAAGAGGTCACCAAAGATGCAGAACTCCAGAACTTGTTGTTGAGCCAATAGATTAATAGCATACAAGGTTTTCTGGTGCAAACAGGTTGTAGATGGACGCACAAAACGATATAGATGATAGATTTTTCTCTGTAATAAACAACAACTGATGTTTTCTAACATCACATTCCACATCTAGCATACAAGCCAAGTCATTTTTTTCAGAACATAAATGATAGATAGCAGGTTGTAACATATGATGTAATGACATGCTTTTACTTCTTGGCAACAAAAAAAGATATCTAGCACTCACCCTTGATTTTATGAATGCAGATGGCATCTCTTCACAGAGAAGGGAAGAATCTATTACATGAGTGTCAAATTGAAGCATTCCTTAACCGGGGTTGCTTCATCAAACATATAACGTCCTCCTCATTCAGTGTTACTTGAGCGCATGCACCTCGGGAAGCATCTGCTCAGATGTTATTCAGACATCACTAATCACATTTCTTAAATCTTTTTACTCACTAGGCAGCTTCGAACATATCGACTTAAAACAAGTCATCGTACGAGCTAATAACTTACCAAAACAGTAGTTCTTTCGAGCACCATACTTCTCCCCATGCCAAATCCAAGGCTCCCAGCCATGAATCAAACAATAGACAGAAAATATAGTGTTCAAGCCAAACCAAGAGCCAAAGCAGATGGACTAGACAAAGAATCACCTGATGCTTTACAAAAACTAAAATCCAAGCTACATTAGAGCACATTAAATCACCAGCAGAATCCATAAAACTACATAGGCATAGCGGTGGAGTAATGGAATACTATCTTCAATAAAACAACAGCAAACAGTAAGCATTGCTCCTCAAATAAAAGCAACTGACATCAAAGAGAAATTTACTGGTCGTTGCTGTAATTCATTTCTTCTGTTTCTTCCTCCCACTTCTTCAAGAACACAATCAAAAGTAGCTGTTACAGAGAAATCCACTACCCCAACATGAATGCGTTTACAAATAATATTATAAAGACTAGTTCCAGTAGCAGAACCTTCCATGTCTTTGCTCTTTTGGCCTTTACTTCAGATATGTGCTGTAATAATATCTCTGCTTCAAACAAAAATGTCTTTTCTCTCTTCTTATTTTTTATTTTGGGTTTTCTAATGGGATAAAGCAAGTTTTAGTCCTTAACTTAGTAAAAATTTCCAACTTAGTCCCTGAATTTTGTTTTGATCCACATTGGTCTCTGAACTTATATTTTCCCAACTTAGTCTCTGGATTTAAAAACTTTTCTCATTTTAGTTTCATAATATGACACTGTGATATTGTAACACATCAATAAAATGATAAAAAAAAACTAAAAATTTAATTTTAATGATTATTATGATAAAAAATATTTAGATACATTTTTAATAAAAATATTTTAAATATTTATGAACTGATCTTAATAGTAAAAGATAATATAATTCGTTTATGTGACTCAATTTTAAATATCATAGATTAATCCCCTTTTGTGATTTGTTTACTGATGCAATCAGAATTGTTCGTATCTATTTTTTCGATCAAATCTTTGGAGAAGTTTTAAATTTTTTTCATGTATGATGATCCTTATCTGATCTAGAGTGACTAGTTTTAAGAAAATGTTCATTTTATATATTTAGTTTACAATACTAATTGTAAGTCATATTATAATATTGAGTATTCTCTTGTTAATAAAATTAACTGTATCTGTTTAAAAAAAATATCATATATATAGGATAATTACATTAATATACGAAAAATATTTTAGATATTTATTTTTAAAAAATATTTTATATACTAAAATAAAAAAAAGTTAAATACTTTAATAAGTATTTATTTGTAACGTAAGCCAAAGAACACCATAAAAAAGGCAGAACTTGGAAACTACAAGATCTAGAGCATAAAGCACTCTGAAAAAGAGGCCGTTGAAAACATTCCGGCATCTTCTATTTGGGAGTTCAACGTAATTTAGGGTTTTGGATCTGATCTAGCGAAAATGAATTTATTCAGATTAGCAGGTGATATGACTCACCTGGCCAGCGTTCTCGTCCTGCTTCTCAAGATCCACACCATCAAATCTTGCGCCGGTAACCATTTTTCTTTCTTTTCTCCTGAGATTGATTTTCCGAGGTTTCAGTTTTCAATTCTTCTGGACTGGCACAGGTATTTCTTTGAAGACGCAGGAACTTTACGCCATCGTTTTTGCTAGCCGTTACTTGGACATTTTTACTGATTTTATCTCCCTTTACAACACCTTGATGAAATTGATATTTTTGGGAAGTTCGTTTTCGATTGTTTGGTACATCCGTAGCCATAACGTTGTTCGAAGGTCTTACGATAAATCCCAAGACACTTTCCGCCATTATTTCCTGCTATTGCCTTGCTTGCTCTTGGCCCTTCTCGTTCATGAGAAATTCACCTTCAAGGAGGTCTCTTATTTCTACTTGTATTTTCTATAAAAAATGTGTTTTTTATTTGACTTGTGGAAAATGGGGTTCCAGGTTATGTGGACCTTTTCGTTGTATCTAGAAGCTGTTGCCATACTTCCTCAGCTTGTGCTCCTGCAAAGGACTAGAAATATTGACAATTTGACTGGCCAATATGTGTTTCTTCTTGGGTAATCCAATTTTCTTAAACTAGTGCATATTTAATTTCTTGACTATCTTAGATCTATTGCTTTTTTCACCATTTTAGGTCGGTGTGTTTGTTGTTTGTATTGGTTCTGCCATATGTTTTAACTTTTAATGATTTGTTAAACCTCGTCAATTTTCAGTTAATAATCTGTGGTTTCAACCAGAGGCTTTTCAGTTCCCAACCTCCATATCAAAACTTTGGGCTTTCCTTTGTGTTAATATGATAATGTTACTCTTCTCTATGTTTTAGATATTCGATGTGTCCGACATTCGTAGGACCAAGAAAAAAGAAAAATAGGCCTATGATTCCAAAATATAAACAGTATATTTTGGACTGTTATCTAGCTGGATAAAAGTATTTTTTTTGGCAAACTAAAAGTATAAATTTTAGGCTATTGACTGCATTTGATTCCAAAATGCTCTGGAATTATTATATGTTGTATGGTTGTTAAACAAACGCTCTTTGACCCATAATATGTAGTTTTGAATTAAATAATTGAGGTGTTTATTTAAAATATTTACTCGGTGTCTTCCTAGACGTGTACAGGACCAAATTGTCCTTCAGTTAAGCAGATCAGGTGTGCAGGATTTGTGTGTTATGGACAGATTTGCTTATCTGCCTTTCTCTTATATTGCAGTGCATATCGAGGATTATACATTCTTAACTGGGTTTATCGGTACTTCACTGAACCACACTATGTTCACTGGATTCGTAAGTCTTTCTCTCTTTATTTATGTCTTACTGAGCTTGTATTCTTTTAATGTTCTACATTTCTCACTCTTACAAAATAGTTTACGATTCAACTTTTTAGCTTTTTCATTGTAAAGGCTGTGAAGAGTGTCTTTGTTCTCTTTCCTTTTTCTCCCTCTATTCTTTACAATGTTGGTGGGAAGGTGAGCAAATTTAACAATTCGTCTCTCTGTAGATGTTTTTGAGCCGTGTATCTTCAGTCTTCACATCTAGTTGAAACATAGCCAGATATTTGAATTTTATCTATTTAAGCTTGATATTGAAGTCACTTTTAATGTTTTTTTATTGATGGGGTATCTAGGACCTATTTGTCTGCGAGTAGTGGTTTTTACATCATTAAAAAAATAAAACTAAGTTGCTATAATACGAATTCTTGTCTGCAACATACATATGTCAATACGGCCATCTCGTTTTTTGTCGTAAAATAATGAAATTTGCTCTTATCTAGTACCAAAAGTAACTGTAAGTCTGTAACAGTAATTCAAAAGGCAATTAGGTTGCATAGTTGTTAATTGCTTCAGTTGGTTCTGGACTTAGTATTTTCGCCCTGCCTTGCGCAACTAGACAGAGGTGACTGTGGAGTCACCTTGGCAAAAATCTTTAGCATCCTCACGGTGTTGTTTGATTGGTTACAAGCAACAGAGCTTATTTCATTAATATTAATACTGGTAGCTTTGAAAATCTGAAGGTGGGGTGTAATGACTTTTAGAAAGAATCTTCTAGCAGCTTGTTCCTTGGTTTTATGAATGGTTCAATTTGATGACCAATTTTATGATACTGCATGAAGCTAATTCTAGAAGTTTTGAACTCTTTTGAGCATATGACTATTACCTTTTCCCCACAAAATCGGTTTATTGGGTATATGCGGCATTCTCCCTTTTCCAATATGAGGTGGAAGTCCCCCGCTTACCCTTGAAGCACTTGGTTTGATATTTACCCTCACCTGGTCTTGTGAATCCCCATAACAAGCTATCCCACCCTGTCTACCCCACACAAGGTGCTTTGCGTGGCATTTCATGGCTGTTTTGCCTGGTCTATCCTGCTTATCCCCTGTTGGGGCACTTGGCATGGGGTCAGGCAGTCAAGGGTTAGATTCATACCCCTTGTCACAGGCCTATTACCCTCTCCTGCTATCCCTGCAAAACGGGCTTGTTGGGTTTGCAAACCTTCTTTTCTTTTCTGATGATAGATCGACACATCTTGCATACTCTGTTTAGAACATGTGTGGTCACTAGTGGTATAACAGCCAGTTGCCCTTGTATATGTAGTCGTCTGCCGTCATTTTTTGGCCGTCTTTTGTGCATACAACCATTCCGTTTTAATCAATTGTTTTATAAATCTTTCAGCTTGGATTTCTGGGATTGTCCAGACACTCCTTTATGCAGACTTTTTCTACTACTACTTCGACAGGTGAGAAGTCTCGAAGTTTTGATACCGAAACGTAGGTTTGTTTCTGTTTGAACCAAACAGATCTAAGTTTGATGTTTGAATATGTCCCAGCCATTTTTATACATAGAATTAAGCTGCATCTGAATTGGAACACAGTGAATTTAATATATATAGATATTCAATTTTTTTAATTAAAATGAATGCTAATAGACTAGATTCATAGCTGTAGTTTTGAATTAAAATAAATTTAAAATTTATTTTTAAATTTAATTTATAATAAATATTAATTAAGATTTATTTGATAAAAAAGATAAGATAAAAAAGTTAATAATTAGATAATCATAATTTCATGTAACATAACAAAAATGACTTATAATATAATTTCTTTTATAATATACATTTTATTTATATTAGACATATGTTCAACCCTTAATCATATGGTATTAAAATATTTTATTTTACTATTATACGAAATTATGAAAAAGATAAAATAACTATTATAATAACATTGATTAGAATTTAAAAGAAATAGGGTATTTTAATGTTTTTTAACTGAATTGATGTTTTGAATATATTTTTATTTGTAGCACTAAATTAATAATGTATTTTATTAGTAGTATAAATAAAATAATCTAAGAATTAATATGTTTTAACGGTTCAAAATAAGTGTTTAAATGATTTTACTGAAAATAATTTATAAAATAAATTGATTAATAGGTCCTAAGTAATAAAATCAAATGGGCTCAGAAAGCCCAATTTACTATCGAAGAACATCTTCTACGATTGGCCAGGGAAAGGGAAAAAATGAAAGAGCTCTTCGCTCGTCAGGTAATTTCTTTTAAAGCTCCGTGGACTGGATGCTTCAATGGCGGATTCTCTATGCCTCCTAGCTTAGTTCCAGTTTGGTAAGAAAACCCAGTAATGGCACTTCTTCGAAGACCACTTCTCGTGCTCCTTGTAGTAACTCATCAATTATTGCAATCATGGATTGTTTTCGGATCGGTCAATGAAGAAGGCCTAAAACAAGAAGAATTCTACGAGGAGCTGCTATTGAAGCCATTTCCAGATCGCAAAGTGTTAACCCATTTCCATTTTCAAAGCTCTGCCCCTCCTTCCTCGAATGGCCGTCACCACCACTTGTTTCCAAAAGCTATTTCTCAGCTGGTACTTTCCGTTTTGTTCTTTATTTTGTTTTTCTTTTGGGTCAATAGGAAATATTGTTGTTTAGGAAGCATAAATTTTCCCGGGTATTGTTATTTTTGGTTGCTTTTGTTTGAATGGTGTTAGAGAAGTTAGCTTAGGTTAGTTAAGTGGATTTCTTTAGTTTCTGAATCTATAAGAATTGAATATTTTACCACTGTGCTGTAAGGCTTGAGATTTGATTGCTTTTACCTCGATCTTGAATTTATATTTAAGTTTCGAGATCAGGTGAAGGAACTAGGAAGTGCTATGGAATTGTCAGTTCAGGCTGGGGCAATTTATAGTAATTAGACCAGACAAATCAAGGTTTAGAAGTTCAATTTATTAGCTTTTGTTCCATATTGAAAAATGGATGCAATATATGTTGGGATTAAATCTAATCATTATCTCAGGGGCATTCAGCTTGGCGTAGTCAAGAAAATTCATAAGAGTGCTTTGTTTTTCTGTAAAGACGTTCATATTAACTTGTTTTTCTGTTCAGGCTGAGCCAATTTATAGTTATTAGACTGAATCAGGTTACCAAACAAATCAGGGTTTAGAACTTCAATTTATTAGCTTTGTTGTAGATCTTATAAGTTAAAGTATTACTCTTTTTTTATATAGGCCTACTGCCTTCCCTTGCACCAAAAGAAGAATGACAGATGAATAGTTAAGTCTTTGCTGTATTTGAAAACAGTGGATAATCATGAAAATCTTTGAACAGGTTCAGAAATTTCGAGTTAAGGAAATGGAGCTGTCTTTCACACAAGGGCGCTGGAACTATGAAAGTTGGGGTGGATTTGATTCCATACCAAGCAGCAATGCAAAAACCCCTGGAGTTGAGTTATGGGCTGTCTTTGATGTCCCACAACATCTGATTGATGCATTGTGGAAGAATTTAACACACACTCTTTCTGGTCTCTTCTGTGCCTCAATCAATTTCCTAGAGTCTAGTACAGCTTATTCTGCCCCAGAGTGGAGTTTTCCACCTGCTTCAGGCAATCTGAGGTATGGTACGTTGCCCCGTGAAGCTGTTTGCACAGAGAATCTAACTCCATGGTTGAAGCTGCTTCCTTGTCGGGATAAAGCTGGGATTTCCATGTTACTAGATAGGCCATCAATTTACAGAGGATTTTACCAT
This sequence comes from Abelmoschus esculentus, assembly GCA_035048815.1. NCBI lineage: Eukaryota > Viridiplantae > Streptophyta > Magnoliopsida > Malvales > Malvaceae > Abelmoschus > Abelmoschus esculentus. The sequence goes on along the minus strand of JAUCBN010000007.1, from coordinate 7,660,134 downwards.
TCTCAGAGGTTGCATCTTACCTCAACTGGATCTGGTTCTGAGGGGCTGGACCCAGGTGTCATATTAGAACAAACACTTACAGTTGTCCTCCTGCCTAATAGTCAAAGAGCTAGTCTGGTCCATGCTAGTGAAAAACATATTCAACCAAGCTGGTCTCTTAGTTCAATTTTTGGGAAAGAAGTTGGTGGAAAATGTGTTCTTGCAGAGACTAGTAAAGTGTACGTTCTACTTGACAGGGGCTTAGTTGCTGAACTAAAACAACTAAGTAAAGAAAATGAGAAGTCTACGGAAAAAGCTTTGACATCTGAGAATTATTGGACTAATCCCAGCTTTGAGTTGTCTGCTAAACCAGACATGATATTTATAGAAAAAAGCAGTTCTCTTAGCAAGAATTCTTCCATATTGTACAAGTTCGAAGTTGAGAAATACAGTGACTCCGAACCATTTGATCTTGGCCTTACGTGGAAGATTCCTGTAGTTTGGTTGTGTCAACAAGCTCCATTACATGCTAGCAGGTTCTTGATGGGAAGTGGAAATGAGAGGGGTGCAATTGCTATTTTCTTAAAATCTACACAATCGTTTGAGGGCTTCATGGGTGCTAATTTTGATGATGAAAGGTGTGAATTGCGAGTTGATGTTTTTCAAGTTGTTCCTTGGTATGTGAAGGTATATTTCCATTCTCTGCAAGTGTTTGTTGATCATCAACCTAAGGCTGTTTCAGACATTATTGAGAAGATACATGTTTCTCCTTCCAAAGACAAAGTATCTCCTGGTGTGATGGAGTTGGATCTGAAACTTCCTTGCAGCGTGAGCTCAGCTGCATTAACAGTAGAGTTTGATAAGGTGTGCTTTTCATTATACTTATTTAGCTTTTAGTAGATCTTTTTCTATAAGTTCTATTCGTCAAATGTGGTAATGCCGTAATGGTACATAAAGGTAAATGTTAGACTAGCTGGTATCATCACTGAGTATGGTGACTGATTAGTGTTTCTACTGCTGCATTGGAGTCCAATATTTTAGCTTTAGATGGAAAATCTGTTTTTTGTAAAAGATATTTCCAATAAAGCAGCCATATAAGTTGGCAAATTGAATGTTTAAGTATGCCTACTGTTACCACTAGGTATTTTATAACACAGACCTAGCCCAATCTCAACCCCCTACTTACTCTTTGAGCTGGGTGCATATGATGGAACTTATCAATGACAAAAATGTCTAAAAATTTGATAAGTTACCGCAGTTCTAACCTTTTGGTGCAGAAACTGCTGCTTCAGTAGAAATTAGACAGGTAGCTGCTGACCTTATATACCACTATCAGTCTAAGGCATTCTCTGTTTTTGGACGATGACCATCTAATTTTGATAAAGTTAACAATTTTGAACTGAAAGTAGAATGACATGCTTTTTGCATGATGGAACTAAGTATAGTATGATTTCTGCTTCTTGTTTTGTTGTTGATTATTTGATTCTCTTTATTGATTTGTCTGAATAGGGTTTCTTACATATTGATGAGTATCCCCCTGATGCTAATCAAGGATTTGACATACCATCAGCTATTGTAAGCTTTCCCAATTTCCATGCAAGCACGGTTTTCCTTGACAATGACTCTTTGAACAAGTCACCCTTGATGTCAAAGTTTCAGGTATTAGCCTCTCGAGATTTCTGGTTTTAAAGATGATCAATTTGTATTCTTCTCATTTGGCATTTGTTTGATCTATCATGCAGGAAAAAAGTCCTGTGATGTCTTACACAGAAGTATTATCGGTACCTTTGACAACTCCTGATTTTAGCATGCCGTACAATGTCATCACAATCACATGCACAGTGTTTGCATTGTATTTTGGATCGCTTCTCAATGCATTACGAAGGCGTGTTGCCGAGGAGGAGAGATTTCTTAAAGACAAAGGTAAGTTTACCTCATGGAATAGGTCATATTTGTTCTTTGACAATGTGGCTTTAGTAAGTATTGTTTGAATCTTTACATTAATCTCCTACAATATCATGGAAATAGCCCCTTCTGTGTAGTTGCCTAGTTGGTCAATACCACAAAAGTCCATTTTGAAAAGTTCTATGCAAACTTTGGCAACATCTTCTAAAGGTCATGTATATCCATTTAATTAAATACTTAGTCAAATGGTCAGATGAGTAAGTTTGGACATGAACCTGAGTTAAAAAGTGTGGACTTCACAACATGATAATAATGTCTTCTTTCTTGTTATGATCTGTGTATCTGTCTATGTTTTTTGTTGGCGAATAGGATGCTGTTTCTCTCTGATTATTCTTTGACATGTTTTTAGAACTTCAATTTCTTTGGAGATTGCACCTTTCTTGTATAATTTGTAGTTGTTTTGTAAAAGGTCTGAAAGATAGCATTAGGTGGTGTTCAAGGATCAAACTTAGTAAAAACAACATGAAATAAAAGAAACATCAAAAAAGGAAAAAGAAAACAACACTTTTATTTCCATAACCAAGTTCATCTCTACGCTGCAATCTGCATGACGTTGCTTTGAATGGTCCAATACCTTTTAAGCACCCATCTTCATTATTTTCATCTCCCGACCATATCTGAATAATTTTGGTTTGAAAGGTAATTCAAGGGAGATCCCAAGCAGCCACCATAAACCAATTCTTTTTTAAACCAATATTCATGTTGTGGTTGCACTTTGCAGCTTTTGATTGTTCGACTATCTCTTCTTCCTCTGTCTGATGTTTGCCTTTGATTTCTTGTCTTGCAGCTGCCAAGAAAAATGGTCGATTACCTCTGCTGCTATCGAAGTTGTCAGCCAAGCTTAGAGGTAGACATTTTGAACCTGCTCATTCGACCCCTGGTTCATCATCCCTCGTTAACACTAAATTAGTATTCAAGGTCATACTCGTAGCTGGAGTCGCCGTATGTTGGCAATACTATTTTTCATGAAGATATAGATGTTTCTGTGTACCATATGAGCAAAATGAACGAATAGTGTACCTCAGATTTAGTGGAAAAGGATTTTGTATCATTTTGTTTTAGTTTTTGAAACTTTGAATCATTTATATCTTTCCTGAACATGTGAAGATTTTAACTAAAACTTGTTCTACAAAATCATGCACATTTGCATCGAGGCATTGAATGTAAGGGCTTTAGCAGTGATATATGAGGAAAACGAGTATTGGATATTGAATATGTATTCAAATATTTATTCCTAATAAGTGTACGGTACGATGACACGAAATTAACCTATATATTATACATAGGGACAAAGTTAGGATTAAGCCTTAGAAGGGGTAGAAATCTATTAAACTTTTAAATCTAAAATTGGAAGGGACAAAAATCTTATTTTACTACTATTTAAATTAAAAGGGACTTTAGTGCAATTATACAAAAAAATATTAGGAGGCCAAAAGTCTCTCCCATAATACACACAGCTTTATCACTGATTACACTTTCAAAATACGTTCAAATTTAAAAATGATATTATGAAAATAAAAAATCATAAAAAAAATTCAGAGAATCTATCTCTATTTAAAAATAAAATTTATTATATGCTCTTGACTTAATATGTAGGGATGAGCACGGGTCGGGTCGGTTTGGATTTTTGGTCTACTCGCGCCCGATTCGAAAAATCATACCCTCCACTCGATCCGTCTCATTTTTAGGGTGAAAAAAATTCGACCCGACTTGATTTTTAAGTTTTAAAATCCAACCCGACCCGACCCAAATCATTAAAAAAGTTAAAATTTTAGGGACTAAATTATAAAAAAATAAAATTTAGGGATCTAATTATAAAAATATTTAATTTTAGTGACCTAATTGTAAAAAAATTAATTTTAGTGGTCTAATTATATAAAATATATATAAAGGGGGGTCATTATTACAAATATCCCTAAAGTATATAGGGGAAAATTACACTATTAGTCCTGTGTCGGGTCGAGTCGGATTTTTTCCACTATAAAACCGAACCTGACCCGACCCGAAATCACATTTGAAAAACCTCGACCCGAACCCGAATTTTTCACCAAAAAATCTAGTCCAATCAGACCGGGTCGGATCGAAACCCATCGGGTTCCGGTTCCGTGCCCATCCCTATTAATATGCCATTCATATTTTTTATTTATCAAAAATCAGTTAACTAATTTTTTAATATGATTAATTTATTCCTAATTTTTATTTACGTAAATACTTGTTTCTTATTTACACGATATAAAAATAAATTTTATATTTAAAAATAAAATATATTTTATCTTGATCAACCGTGTACTCTTACTAAATTCACTCACGACAAAATTACTCATGTTCTAGCCCATAAAAATGAACGAAATTTGAATATTTGATAAACATAAATTCTCCCATTGAATTTTCCTTCGCTGATATTATCAAAATTTCCCCGACGGGCCTTGGGCGTTGCTAGATTTGTTCAGTCTTCAAAATCCGAAAAGCCCAAAAAATAGATTTAGCAGAAAGACCTTGAAATTCGTGATACAAAACTTAACATGCTGCAGTTTCAAGCCCCTTGTTTCCTTCTCTTTTGTCTTCCTCATCCTCGCGTCACCTACAATCTACATTTTCAATTTTGGAAAAAGCCATCTTTATTCGTCTATTATTGTTATTTCTCGCTGATTAGGGTTAGGGTTTTTTCTCTCTTATTTTATTTATAGCGGGTAGAGATGTATGCTGATCAAGTTGAGGGTGCTGGAAAACGGTCGGTAAAGGAAAGACTCAATCTCAACTCATTCGATAATTCTATTCCCCGGCGTAAAATCACTGGCAAGAGGTTGGGGTTTCTCCTTCTTTCTCTGTTTGTTTCTTCAGGAATGATTGGAAATGGAAACGGGGCTTATGGGAATTTCCCTTTTCATTTATTTGCTCTACTGTGTTAAATGTTCTCTTTGTTGAAATTTTTGGATGTTGAATACATTTTGCAGTTGGATTTGTTTACGCTATTTCATTTTAATTTTCTTTGAAGAATTTGAGATGCTCCTCACAATTGCATCAGAGTTAAAGATCGGTTAATTTGTCTTGTTCCTTTGCTGGATCTTTAAAATTGAGTATGATGATGCATTGAGAAAGGGGCTGGGGGCAGAGGGTTATAGGTAATCTGGAACTAGAGGGATTTTCTTTTCTTTTTCTTCAAATTTAGCTTTCAAAATATGTTTGTTGGTCTGTGCATTGGTTGAATTTGGTTTTGTCACTTCTTTTACCCAAAGAAAGAAGTCGGATTTGATTTATTTAGCCTTTTTACCTTTTGTTTCCTAACCTGTGACTTTTATGCTATATCTTTTGCAGGCAGAGGCATGATGAGAAGTGGGAACATGATCTTCACCAAGATATACCTCAAGTTTCAAGTATGGATTGACCGACACAATCACATGCTACTAAAATATTGCTACTATAGTTGTTTGCAACTGAGTTATCTGTATTTGTTTATGACTGTGTGTTAATGGCTAGTGAAGATCGCAAAGTCGATGCTCGAGATCTTAGATTGAAGCTCCAAAGGAAAAGTCTTCAACAGGTTTCTCAAAGTGGAAGGGGTGCTCTCTCAGGTGTGCGGGATCTTCGTCACGAATTATCTAGAACAATGAATCCACAGCCAGTAAATGCTGATCCACCAAAATTAAAATCAAATGCAGCCAAGCCAGCCAGGAGAAGTGTAGCTATTGAAACATCTGAGCCAGAGCCCAAAAGGGCTGCAACTACTATGGAAAGGAGGAAGGATCAGCAAAAGGTATAGAACTTCCTCACTTATTTTTATCTTCTCTTACCATCTTTTACCTCTTAGGAACATCACCAACCCACCTCACCCCCCTCCTTTCAACCTTGTGAAAGTACCTGTCAGACCCCTCTATTATAGGGACTGGTTTAAGTTAGCCCCTCTATTATTAAATGGTTCGATTTAATCTATTTACTAGTTAAAATAATCAAATAAGGGTAAATTTTAACAGAGTTAAATTTGTGTTTAAAAAATGACAAACATTATTTTTCCCTGTTTGCAGTTCAACTCCAAAAACAGATATCGTTTGTAGAACAATAAAAACTTTAAAAACATTAACTCTTAAATAATGACTGGCATGTTTTTAACAGTAAATTGTAACTCTAAAACTTTGGCCTTGTTTGATTCTTTTAACTACTACAGGGGATTAATTGATCCATTTAATAGCAGAGGGACTAATTTAACCCATTCTCTATAATAGATGGTCCTTCCAAACTTTCACCCTTTTCCTCTCTATCCCTAAGTTCGTCACAAGGAGAGAGAATGGTTAGCTTTTAGTTGCAGTATAGTATGATATTAGACATGATATTTTTATACCTTGACAATCCATTTTTGTTGGTGTTTTATTTTTATTAGTTTGTTAACCGACAAGCATGATAAATTTGAAGCAATGCTTTGTTGTCTCACCTGTTTTCCTCCTGTCAGAGGTGGTATACATATTTATAGGGCTCATTTACATCAGTTTGCAGTTCACGATGAAGTGCACTACATTTATGTCCACATGTTAGATGTTTAAGCTACAACTCGAGCCATTCCCCCATCATGTTTTCTTGCTTACACATATTATCAAAAAAATATTTTTGTGTTAAGCTGTGTCATTTCTTATGCAGGCTGAAGCATCAGTTGAGGGCTTCCTCCAGTCTTTGGGGCTTGAAAAATATGTGATTACTTTTCAAGTTGAGGAAGTATGTAGTTTTATGCTTTCTTTTGTATTCTGCATCACTCTCCCCTGTTCATATTGTAAACTGTTGCCTAAATTAATGGAATTTCTGCTTCTACAATATAAGTAAGACTCGAGCCTCCTTCTGCAGGTTGATATGACAGCTCTTGTACACATGACTGATGGTGATCTGAAAGCATTAGGCATACCAATGGTAACTTCATGTGAATCCACAATTTTTATATATTCGATTTGCTATACAACAAAGCTGTACATAATTATAATGTTTGTCTTGATTGATGAGGGATTTGAAACAGGGATGAATCTTATATTCTGGGCTCAGAACCAAGAAACTGTTATGTTAGTTTACCTCTTGTTTTCTCCACTTTTCCAATTTGCCTAGTTTGAAAATGTAAAGGCATGCCCTGCTTAACCTATGAAAATATTTTTATTTTTTCTGACCAAGAAAATGCCTCTATTTTGCTTGGTTTCTTCCTGAACAGACAGTAATTTGGACTTGATAGATTAATTGCTTTTAAGTGTGTAAAATGGAATTTTTGCTATGCACAGATGGGAGTCATGGAAAATCTTTAATTTGTGTCAAGTTAATTTGAAAATATATGCTACTTCCTGCACTTACTCTGCAACCCATGTTTTCTCTCTCCCTATTGTGCCATATTCATGTATAGGAAGTATTCTACTTTCCCATTCTCCTTGTTTCTCTTGTCTTCTCTACACTTTTGTTTTCAGGAAGTTTTTGTGGTTTACTTCCAGGGCCCAAGAAAGAAGATAATTCTGGCATTGGAATCAAGAGGGTGACGCTCAGAGTTTTAGCAAATGGATGTTGCTGGTCTGGACACTCTTACTAGATTAGCAGGGCCGTGATTTGGCTTCTAAGGCAACGCATGTAACGTTCTTTTTGGTACCTCCCCCACCCACCCTTCAGCTTTATTGACAAAAAAATGGCTTCGTGAACTTGTTATTGAAATCAGAGGATGGAGTAAGGATAGGTTGCATGTAAGTAGGATCCTTTTTTCCCTTCAAGTGCTTCAGATAGAAACTTTAATCTACTGTTATGTGTTGCATTTTCTTAATCAAGTAATTATTTTTAGATGAAGTGTAAATCCCTGTGTATATGTAAATGCTGCATTGGTTGTGATGAGACAAGGCTCGTAGCTCAGTTCATCATTATCATCATCCATCTACACATGAAATGGTTTCTGATTTCTTCTAGGAACTTGAAGGGAAATGATTTAAATAATACACTGGACTTTTGGCATGAAACTTGTCGCGATCTCATTAAAAACGCGATTTTTTAAGTGAAAAAGTGTTGACGATGTTTGATTTTGAAAAATATGAATCTTATCAATTTTAATCTTGAAAAATCCAAATTTTAGAAAATCTATAATTTAATTTTTTAAAAAAAGTTGACTTGGAGTCGCCACCGGCCACTTAGGTAGGCCAAACATCGTAAAAATAAACCAGAGATTCATTTAAAAATGTTGGGTTCGGGAGTCGGTTACGTGTAAGGACGACCCTTACAAACGCCCAAAATTTGGTACCTTGAAAAACATGGCATTGACATTTTGAAGAAAGATATTAATTTAATTTCTCATTGTTAATTGAACACTATTTGAATTTGGATATCCTTTTGATTTGGAAGTTACACCACTTCTAAACCTAAGTTCATTTTAAAAATGCATGATTATTTTTTATCTTGTTCATTTTAAGTTCTAATCTTAAAATAGGCTCCATTACTTATTTAAAACCTAAGTTACTAGTGTTACTAGTTATTTAACTATCCATTTATTTAATTCTAAACCTAAGTTTCTGTCAAAATTTTAAGTTTTTAATAACACATGAATTCGATACCAAGGTACACTCTCTAGGTCAGCATCATAGTGCGTCAAAACACCAACCTCTTTAGTGTATCCGAGACATAAGATTCATATGCTATGTTACTAAATTTTCTCCCTAATTAAATTAATTAATTTAAGTGACTAATCCTAAAAAGGCTCTAAATTAATTAACTTAAGTTTATTAGGCGACCTTCCTAAAATATGCTATGCAAAACAACATAAAATAAAAAGGACAAGATAAAGGAACTTCATCACTTTTATTAGAATCATGGGTGTACAAAGTGTTACATCAGAAATATCCCATCACAAAGGAGCACAAAAGGGACTTGTATGAAAAAGATTACAAGGGACTCGAGAACAAACCTTGAGCAAAAGATAAGACTTAATTAAGTGTGAAATTAATTTTTAAGGTTTTAGAACTTTTAATTAAATTAATTAATTAAATTTTCCTTAACTTCAAATTTTAATTAAATCTTAATTAAAGTCAAAATTAGTGAATTTTAGGTTCAAAGGTTTAATTGGGGATGAGTTAAACTTAATTAAGTTAATCTTTAAATCTTATCTTAGAATTTAAATTAATTAAAGACTTTAGTTAAAGTAACTTCTAAATTTTAAGAATTTAATTTTAACTTAATTAAAGTTTAAGGTTAATTAGACCTAATTAGTTTTAAATCTTATCTCTTTAGAAATTAATTAAAATTAATTAAATTAATTAATTAAAATTATCTTCTAATTTTTAAGAATTAAAAAGGCCTAATTAAAGTCTAAGTGGAGTGAATGTTTTAAAGTTTTAAGGCAAAACTAGACCTAATTAGGTTTAACTAAAAAACTTTAGAAATTAATTGAAATTAATTAAAATAATTAATTAAAATTATTTCTTAAATTTTTTAAGGATTTAAGAACCTAATTAAAGTCTAATTTGGTGAGTGTTTTGAAGTTTAAAGGCAAAACTAGTCCTAAATTGGATTAATTTTAAAACTTATTTTCTAGAAATTAATTAAAATTAATTAAGATAATTAACTAAAATTATTTCCTAAATTAAAGAATTAAATTAATTTTAAATTTTATTAAAAATTAAATTAAATCTTAAATTAAGACCTAATTAAAAATTTTTAGGCTCTAAAATTAATTTTTTAACCTAATTAAGTCTAAATTAAATTAATTTTAATCCTAAATAGCCTATTTAGGGTTTTAATTAGGATCTAGGGACCTAATTGATTGATTTCTAAAGGTCTAGGGGCTAAAATAGGGTTCTGGGGGACCTAATGTAAAGCGGTTCAATCCTAGGGGGACCTAGGAAATAATTTTTCCTTAACCCAATAAAGACGCGCGGATCCGGTTTGACCCGGATCCGACCCGCGCGAAATCCTCCCCCAAAACGGCAGCGTTTTGAGGAGGTATAAAAGGCAGTTTCCGAGTTGACTCGGCCATAACCTTCTTCTCCTAACTCGGTCAGATTCAAAGGGTCTAAAACCCTCTGAAACAAACACATCTTAACCCAGAAACACTAAGCAAAACAGATCAAAACCTCATAAACTCAAACGTGTTCTTCATGTGTTCTTCGTGTTCATGAAGAACACGGTCACCAACCACCGCCTGCACCGCCGTCTGATCCGAAGCGCCACCGTGGGGCGTCGCTCCGATGAGTTTTCCGACCATCGTACCGAAGATTCCGGCCGTTCTCCCGATGCCGTTTCCGATGCCGGAGAGGGTTTCCGACGTCGACGAGACAACCGGTGACACCAAAAACCCCTAAAAACAACTAAAATCCCCCCCGAATCAACACCAATCGATCAAAACTAACCCCTAAAACCTAAAAAAAACACCGGCCACCTCCTAAGCTAGCCAAAAACCAGATCATTAGCACCTAAATAACTGAAACGAGAATGGGATGAAAATCAAAAACTTACCTCAGATCCACGATCGCCTGTAAAGCAGTATTCCGACTCCAATCCAACAACGTTCCTTGCTTCAGTTCTTCCTCTTGATCGATCGCCCAAATTTTTTTCCCCTCCAACCGATCGAATGAATCCCTTTAAAGGATTCAAACTCAAAAAACCATACCAAATCAAACTCTTATCCCACTAAAACAACCCAATCCAATCTGAAACCCCTCAAAATCCGGCCGGAGAAACCCCCTCTCCCACGATTCTGTTCCACGATTTTTGTTTATTTTTTATTTTTTATTTTTTTTATAATATATTATATTATTATAATTATTATTTATTTACTTATTTATTATTTATTATATATTATTATTTTTAAAAATCGTGTTGACAAAACTGTTGTCTCGTTGATGTCCAAATTTTTCCCCTCAAAATTCCAGAACAAGGTTATTTTATGTAGTAACCACATTTTCTAATCTTCAAACCGAAATTCAACATTTCCCTATCAATTTTGCATGCTGTTAGACAAAAGTAATTTACCCAAATAATATGAGTTAGATTTATTATTTATTTTGAATTAAGAGTAAATTGTTCTAATGCTTAAACGTAGATGGTTAGAGGTATTATACTAATTGTAATGTTATTATTTTAACGGATGTTAACGGGTTAGTGGTCAAATTTTGGAGAAAAATTAAAAATTTAATAGTAATATTGAAGGGATTGAAAGTTTGGTTACCAAATTAAATAGTTGATCAAGGTTTGATGATCATTTGTAAACTTAATTTAAATTTTAATTAAATGATTTATTTTGTTCCTAAACTTATAATTAACTAAATTATTATTTTTAAGAGAACAATAACATGTTTGTTCTTAAAACTAAAATTATAATTAAGTGATTGAATTATTATTTAAAAAATATATATTATTAAATCTATAATTAAATGGATATTAAATTATTTTTTTTAAGAGTTTGTAGACTCTTTTACCAATATTAATTATAGTTTTAATCGATATAAATTATTTATTTTATAAAAAAAATATATCATCCATTCATATGACAATTTTCAAAATTATTTTTAAAACTTGATATACAATATATAAATACAATTCACTTCATAAAAAATTTAAAATGAAAAAGAAGTGCAATGAATGATTTTTACTCGTAGACTGTACATAAGCAAACACGTAGTACATTTAGGAATCACGCCACGTGGAAATAAACGATTTCCAGGTTTGTAGCTGGCAGTTTCTTTCCACTTCCTCGCTCGAAAATCTTCGTCCGGTTTAAAAACCCTAGATACTGAAGATTTTCACTAGGTTTCTTAGCTTCGCTCGCTTCTTTCTTCAAATTCCCTTTTTTTTTCTGGGAAACATTTGAATTCTGAAAGGCTTTTTGATTTCGGTATGATATCAAGGTGCGTTTTTTTTTTCTCTCTCATGAGCTCCATTGTTCCGTTAGTTTCAATCAAAGCATTATTGTCTTGATTCGTGTTCATCTGCTGCAATTTGGGGATTTGGGGCCACATTTGTCTCATTGTTTGATGTGCTTTCTTAAACTAAATTTGATCAGATGTCATAAAGTTTAAACTTTTATTTGATTATGGGTTGATTATATACATCATTGGTTGTGGGGGTTTTGTCTGGAGATCGGTTCTAATTTGATTGAACCTTGATTAAGTTTATCCCCTTTTTAGAAAACAGATGATTTTGTCTATTGGTTGTTCCTTACCCCGTAGTTTTACCTGAATATATTTACTGAACATTATCGAACTAGAAATATGTTGTTCAACTAATCTGTTGCTGTTTGGGTTTTGAATGAACCGTTGTTTGTGAGCAAGATCACCCCGCCCCCACCCCTAAAACACTATTCAAATTATGATTCACATGTTACTCTTGTTTTTTTAGTTAAGAAAAGTTTTTGAAGATTAAAGTGCCTGTGCATTATCTGGACCTTTTTGAGTTCTATTTCGCAGGTTTTGTTTTGGTGTTTCTGTTGAGATTAAGCTTAGTGATCAGTGAGTTTCTTATAAAGTGTTTAGATCGAGTGAAAGAATTTGTTGCGTTCTATGAAAATTTGATGTTGAAATATGGTGTACGCAGCTCAGGAATCTTTATTATCGTTGTTATCTTCAATTTAGGTTATATTAAGGTTGCCTGTTTGGATACTGCATAGATAAAATCGTCAGCTGAACATGAGCACTCGAGAAGCAAGGGGCCCTTTTCTTAGAGGTTATCGACGAAGGAAGGCGGTGCTGGATCTAAATGTTCCTCCCAGTGAAATCAGGGAACAGGAGGGTACATCCCAGCTGACTGGATCCGAGGAACTGACTTATCTGCCTGCACAGCCTGCACCACCTGCAACTATTGATGTTGAAGCTATTGATGATGATGTAATCGAATCTTCTGCTATCGCATTTGCAGAGGTAAGCATCTCTTGTACAATAATGTTTTGTTTTCAGATGAACTGTACATGAAAACTGTCTTTATGGATTCAATTGCATGCTTGGGGTTTTATGTCAGGCTAAAAACAATTCAAGGAGAGTCCGTAGGAGGACTGTCGTAGATGTAGATTCAGGTAAGAGGGATAGATGTGTATTAGATTTTTCATTTCCATCATGTGCTACCTGCATTGTCGAAGCATGCTGCATAAATGAAGCTTATCTTGATGCAGGACCTTGTTCTATTTATCTGTGACTGCATGAGTTCCAAAGATTCCTTTTCAGTTTTCACTTCGTTATTGTCGCCCTGATTAATGTTGGAATCTTATGTACATGTCCTATAGATTTTTAGTCCTATCTTGATTTGGGCATTTCATTATTTTATTGAGTTATATGGTCTTTAAGAAAAATTAAGCCTACCCTTTATTTGTTGAAACATAAGGTACATTTTATTTATTTGTATGTGATAAAATTGTCAAATGATAAAATAAAAGAAGATTAACAATTTACTGCAAGTGGAAATCTAAGTGATATCATGTGCATTGTAATTCATTAGAAGAAACTGATGAATCAAATATTTCTCTTTGTATTTTTGATAATTGCATTAAGACAGATATAAAGCCGGAGGTGATCTTTCCTTGATATATGTCTTTGAGTTTGTAGAACATTTTCTTTGTGGTTGCTTTTAGATTAAGAATTAATGACCACCGATCGATATGTTTAATATTCTACTAATATTTGATATCTCTAGTCTATATTAGTTTGTTGAGGGGGTTGTAGTATATACACACATTTCTGTGGTTTTTGAAGTTATCCGTTTGCCCTTATTTAGGGCCTGTGGTTTATGAAGTGGGTTTTCCTGTTTATTGATATCTCAAGTACTAGAATAAAAAAGTCTTTACATCAAGTGACATAGAAGTTGTTTTGTGATGAACTGGTCTAGTTCAGTCATATTTCTTATGAGAATGAGCAGATCAATCAACTTGGACTCTGGTCATTCCTTATTTACTTAATTTATTCTTTTGTAGTTGAAGTGTTGAACCCTAGTTACTAGGTTATTTGAAGTTGTTTTAGCTTACATCTCTCCTTCCATGGTGGCCAGCTCGGTCAACTAATAATAACCAGAACAGGTGCAGAAGATTTCTTCTAAACCCAATATTTATCAATTGTGATCATTATATCAATTTGGAGAGTTCACCAGTCTACGGTAAGAACTCATTTCTCGGTGCTTTCAAAAGATGACGGTAGATATTTTTGAAGGCAGAATGTATATATTTGATGACTTATATTTCTTTCCATGCACATGCTCTCATGCAGTTGCACCTCTGGATTTTTATTAAAGTTATGAATGCTTAAGGCTTAAAACTAATTGATCGGCAGGTCAAGGAAATTACAAAACCACAGCCAGCCCCAAAGGAGCCAACTTTCAGTTGTCCAATTTGCATGGGTTCATTAAATGAGGAGATGTCAACAAGGTGTGGGCACATTTTCTGCAAGGCATGCATCAAAACAGCAATAGCAGCCCAGGGAAAATGCCCAACATGCAGGAAAAGAGTGACTGTGAAGGAACTAATTAGGGTCTTCCTTCCATCAGCCAGCTGAATGCGAGCGTCATTCCCTATTAGTAACGTAATCTGCTATTCTATATATATGCGTGTGTGTTTGTGTGGGTGTCTTTTTTTATTAATAATATCTATTACAGAAGGAAAATGACATCTAAGGTTGTCAATGTGAATATTACATATATATGGAGCTTCAAGATCTTTCAACTCTGTGGCAGTTTTTCGATTGATATTATTCATTCTTTCTTTCAAATTACATTCTGAAGATTATTACTGTTTATTTCAGGGATAATACAAACTGCCATTGAGAAATGAAAGAAACAATGTAGTTGGTGCATCAATGGAGCTATGAATTTTAGAATCTCGAAGATGTGCTGCTTTATACTGGTTTAGAAGTTTTTATCTTTTTGATGGGTTATCTCATATCTGAGCGTGCTTTATTTTGTTTCTTAGATGCATGGAAATCTGCCTGTTGCTAACTTGGTCACCTCAGCTTCATTACTACTCGATCTAAAGCTAGACTTGACAAACTGCTTTTTTATGTACAGTAAAAGAAATCAAAATCAATGATTTTAGGTTGCTTGTGTTTGTTTCTGTATTCTTTATATTGCACCGCATGATTAGGTCCATGGACCTATCAGTATCGGTTGTTAGCCTGTTTTCCTGGAAAAAAAAAGTCAACTGCATTAGGTATGTTTGAAAGGTGGTAGCCTAACTTGTTCTATGTTGAGCTTAAATGATTCCATGGCACCTTCAGAAACATGCAATTCATGAGCCATTGGACCGAGTTAGGCTAGCTTTTTCATCGTTAGGAATCCATCCCATATCTCTTAATTATTTGTCGACAGATGATATCATAAGGGAAAGAACACCCTTGATTCAAGTACTAAAGGTACAAAACATAGTATTACATTAAACCATGAGGTGTCAGTCCTGGATTTTGGCACTGTTTATTGACGGCTACAGTGAAACCGGCGGCTGTGAATACCGTGTTGACTAGATACTCTCAGGGGGGAGGGGGTCATGGCGATGGGATAATGACATTGAATAGAAAAAATATACAGAGTGTATTAAACTGTTTAGTCTTAGGTTTTTGTGCGACTGGTAGATGAAAATTTTAAGCATCTTGTTTATTAAAGATTAATGGGTAGGACCATTGGGTGTATATTTGAATTTTAATAAATATTAAATAGGAATTCCATTTCATTTCATTCTCTCTGAATCCTTCACTTCGGATAATGTACTCTACTTTGGGTGATAAACAGAAATGGTAGACTGTCTATCACACTACCGCTTGCGATTTCAACTTTGTTTTTATTTATTTATTTAATAATTATTTAAATTTTCGTTCACGATTGTTTGATAATATATTCATTTATGTCTATTTAAATTTATTTACGTTTGTTTACTATATTTACTATTATTTTTCATAAAAAGTTTATATTTAAAAATTTTAAAAATATATATTTAAATATTTTATAAAAAAGAAAAAAATTCAAATAAATAACCAGTGTATCAGAATTTCAGACTTTTTAAAAGAAAATTAAACAACATTCAATGTTTACTTGCGTACTTTTGTGTTTATTATTTTAACAAGTGAATACAAACAAAAAGTTATATTTATTTTGTTTGTGTTTATTTATTATATGTTCGATTATTAAAAAATCGGGTTTTTTATAATAATAATTTTGGACGATGCCGCTATTGTTATATAACGGTTTTATTCAAACCCATGCAAGGGATCCTATCTTTTCTAGCTGCTCATTTTCTGGTCAGGTGTGGGTTAGTATAGTTAACCCCAGTTGCTCCCCCATTAGCGTCTACTCATTAAGTTCTAGTTAATTAGAGCCAATCTTCAACCGAAAGCAAAAAGCTAGTGTATCTTGGAATTCATGGGTTAGATGGAATTTATATTCCATAATATGAGTTTCTAACATTGCATTGCACGTAACATACATTTCAACATGTAATTTCAATGGAAGGGAGGGCTAATCTGTCTGTGTTTGGTATTAAAATCGGATGCATCTGAATGAAAAGGATAAAGCAGGAACCAATATTGTTCCCATCATAAGCATCTGATATACTTCTCTGTGTTGTCTGAATTTTCAACAAATTGGTCCTCAACCAATGGTTAATCCCAGTGTTACAGATAACTATCAAACAATGTGTTTTGGGAATTTGGGGTTGAGGAAAGAAAAGGAGTGGAAGAGGACATTGGCATGCAAGCTACTCGAGGAGAGACACTCGGACAATGCAGATGGAGATGAAGGGATGGATTTGCTTTGGGAAACGTATGAAACCGAGTCCAATACGACACAACTCAAAAGTAGCTCGAAGAAAGGTGGCGGCGGTGGCAACGACAATATCGGCGAGTATGAATATATGGAAGAGTTGTTTGGTCAGTTATGCTGCTTACAGTCTCTTAAGTTGTCTGCCTGGAAGATACATTTGGGACTGGGAAGGTCTAACATTGTTAACATCTGTAAGACCCTGAAAGGGTTTGTATGGTTTCGCCATGTTAGCAATGGGAAGGTCTAACAATTGCTGGGGTTGGAATTACCTACTTTGCCGATTTGGTCATGTTGTTACTGTAAACAAATAATTTCCTTCTTGGTTTGTGCCACTCACAGGCAGCATAGATCACACAAGCTACCCTGAGAGACAGTGATTTCATGGGCAGGGATTTTGCTCTTTTGATAGACAATTTAACAAGTCCACACCTTAAATTTTGATTTATGTGAATCTGAAGAAACGTGTTACTTCTTTGTATTGAGGAATGGTTGCTTCATCGACCACAACTTTTTAAAACTGAATAATAAATAATTTGAAAGAATAATCTCATTTCTTTTTTAGTTAAAAATAATTTATTTCATTAAAGTAACGAGCTCTTAAGATAAAATGAGAATCTTTAATATAATAATGGTCGAAACAAAAGCTATAGACGGCGGTTAATGTAAAATTATTTATTAGGATCAAATCGATTAAGTAAATATATTAAGAAGAGATAAATTAACTTTCACAAAATTATGGGTGCTAAAAGCGGATGAATTTAATTTTTAAATATTTTACAAAAATAATCAAGAAATATAAATAATTTGTACAATAACTTAGAATGGCTCAAATTTTAAACTAAATTTATATCCACTAATTTAATTATTTATACAAATTTTTCTATAATTTATTAATTTATTTTTTAAAGAGATCAATCTCTTTTGCTTTAGAACGATTTTTTTTAATTTATTTTTAAAAAATAACAACTGTGAATTAATTTATAAAATATAATGTTGTTTTTCGGATTAATAATGATATCGATTAATGCAGTGATACATAAACCAACTCTCTTTGTTTTTTTACCGAAGTGGCAGGCTTTGTGCCTAGTATCAACGGCTGCTTTAAACCTCAATAAACCCCGCCTGTTCCAAGCCTCAATTCTCCTCCCCCAGCCCCTTTCTTCTGAATAAACAGTTTCATGGAGATTTTGTCAGTGAAAATACTTCACTCTCCATTCTAGGTTATCGCCTCTCTCTAATCTCTCTCCCCTTCTTGTTGGGCATGTTTCTCAGAAATAGCATAGCCAAACTCCCCCGCAGATCTACTGCCCGCGAATCCGCTTCCTTCATTTCATCTTACCATCAGACAATCCCATCAAGTTCAACCCCACAAGACATTGCTCATCAAGCTTCCTCTTTGATCAACCAACCCAACTGGAAAACCAACGACACACTCAAGTCCTTAGTTTCCCACATGAACCCCTGCGTTGCTGCCCAGGTTATCCAACTCAAAAAACACCAAATCACTCTCGCTCTCCGATTTTTCCAATGGGTTTGTCAGCACTCCACTTATTGCTACGATACAACTAGTAGAATCCACCTTTTGGAATTGCTTGTATCCGCCAATTCATTTCGAATTGCTCATAAAGCAGTGATTGAACTAATAAAAGGTTGCAGTGACAACGAAAACGATCTTTTGAAGCTAATGCAAGCCCTTGATGAGATGAGGAAGACAGGTTTTCGCTTAAATTACCCTTGTTATAGCATTCTCTTGATGTCTATAGCAAAGTTAAGTATGGGGGGTTTGGCATTTTCGGTTTATAAAAGAATGGTAGCTGAGGGCTTTGCTCTTGCTGCCATTGATTATGGAACGATGATCAATGCTTTCTCAAAAGTTGGCTTTGTTTGCCAAGCTGAAATGTTCATGTCCCAAGCTTTGAAGCTTGGGTTTGGATTGGGAACTCATATATGTACCTCTTTAGTATTGGGCTATTGTCGAAACAAGGATCTCTGGGAAGCCTTCCGGGTGCTTGATGTAATGTCTGAATCAGATGGTTGTGGAGCGAATTCAGTTACCTATTCGGTTTTAATACATGGTTTATGTGAGGTTGGGAGGGTTGAAGAAGCATTTGATTTAAAAGAAAGGATGAAAGAGAAGGGTTTCGAGCCGAGTACTCGGACTTACACTGTATTAATAAAGGCTTTGTGTGATGATGGATTGATTGGTAAGGCTTTGGATTTGGTTAATGAAATGATCAGAAAAGGATGTAAGCCTAATGTTTATACTTATACTGTTTTGATTGATGGGCTATGCAGGGAAGGGAAGATTGAGGAGGGTAATGGGATGTTGAGGCAGATGGTAAAAGAGGGTGTTTATCCAGGGACTGTAACGTACAATGCACTGATTAACGGATACTGTAAGGAAGGGAAGATTGTTTCTGCTTTTGAGCTTCTTAGTTTGATGGAGAAACGTAATTGCAGGCCTAATATCCGTACCTATAACGAGCTTATTGAAGGACTGTGTAGAGTTAATAAACCTTATAAGGCAATGCTACTTCTCGGAAGGATTGTTAACATTGGCTTATTGCCTAACCGCGTAAGTTATAATATTCTAATTTGTGGGTTCTGCAGAGAAGGCCATTTCAACATGGCTTCCAAAATATTTGAATTGATGAACTCATTCGAGGTTGATACTGATGCTTATAGTTTCACTGCTATGATCGATGGGCTGTGCAAGCAAGGGAGACTGAAACTCGCAAATGGGCTGTTGGGTAAGATGATAAAGAAGGGGATTGATCCAGATGAAGTAACATTTACTGCACTTATGGATGGATTTTGCAAGATAGGTAATACTGGGGATGCATTAAAGCTCTTGAAGATGATGATTGAAAATGGTTGTTTGAAGACTTGTCATGCCTTCAATTCAATCCTTCATGTTCTTAGCAAAGAATGTGAGTTGATAAAAGAATATGCATTGTTTGGAAAGATTCTAAAGCATGGTTTAGTTCCTTCTGTTGTGACTTACACAATATTAGTAGGTGCGCTTTTTCGAGCAGGCAAGGTTGACCAATCCTTGGACATGATGGAGTTAATGAAACAAGTTGGCTGCCCTCCTGGTGTATACACATACAATGTCATGGTTTATGGCTTGTGTCAAATTGGAAGGGTCGAGGATGCAGAGAGGATCTTGCATAGCATGCCTGATTTAGGAGTATCTCCAAATCATGTTACATACACTATATTGGTCAGAGCTCATGTTTTTGCTGGTAGTTTAGACTGTGCCTTTGAAATTCTGTCAGTTATGGTTAGAAACGGGTTTGAACCCAACAGCCGTGTCTATTATGCACTACTTGTAGGAATCATTTCATCAAACAATACCATGACAGAGGCAAACTCCAGTTTTATCTGTCCCCTGGATGTTCAACCACCATCAAATTATGATGAATGTGTTTCCAGTAATGTTCTAAAGGAAATGGATCTTGAGCATGCGTACAAGCTCCAAGTCGAAATCGAGCAATTCGGTGGGTCTGTTTTGGATTTCTACAATTTTCTAATTCCAGGTTTATGTGAAGTCGGAAGAATCGTAGATGCTGAACATCTTACCAAAGATCTATTAAAACAAGGTCTATATCCTGACAAAACAAGCTTTTCTGTCATTGATTGGCACTCAAAGAACGGCAACTGCAATGAATGCCTTGAGTTCTTGGATCTCATTCTCAGTCATGGTTTCCTCCCATCTTTTGCCACTTATTCATCCGTGATCCACTGTATGCGTGTCAAAGGAAACATCAAACAATCTCAGAGACTGCTTTCTGACCTTATGAACTACAATAATATTGGAGATGCACAATCAGTTTTACCTCATATTGAGTTCCTTGTAAACAGAGATGAACCTGAGAAATGCATAGATCTTCTAAAACTGATTGAGCAAATGGTTAACAGGGAAAGGCCAGTCATCTAGTTTATGTTTCATTGTGCAGTGCTTCGCCCTTGACGTTATTGCTCATAGTCAGGATCTCCCAATTTTTCTTAACTGTTATGTTAAAAGTTTAAATATTTCATTTTATAATATTTAAAATAATTTATTTAAAATGACCTACTTCCCTAAACCCCACCTTTTTATTTAATTTTCCTAAAAATCCTCTCTTTTTTTTCCTTAGGTTTTTTATTCCTAGAAAATCCCTCATCAATACACATCCATGTCCATTTTGCTTAAAAATGGACAATTATCAGCCACTGTTGTGACGCGGTTTATCCGATGATTGCCATGTGCACTCGCCTATCTAACCCCAAACCGACACGCCTTTATATGGTTGTCTATTTCTTCCACCCTAAGCTTGTCCCACCATAAATTCCTCCCCACCCGAAACCCCAACCCACCCAACTAATTCAACCGATCACAGCAACTAAAGCAAAACATCTTCCCATGTCTTCTTCTCCTCCAAAACAACCCCTGTATCCACAGGTCGACCTTTCAAACCCACACGCTGCTTCTACATCTCCATCTTCATCTTCTTTGTACCCTTCCTTGGACATGAAAGACTTAGCCGAAAATCTCTTCCCAGAAGAATCCACACACCTAGATTCCGAAGAACAATCCCTCCTCAAGATCCCTGGTGTCATCGTCCACCTTATCGAACCACAAACCAGCGTAGAGCTCGCTTGCGGTGAGCTCTCTATCGTTAGCCTCCTCCAAGGAGGCAACGTTGTAGCTGTGTTTGCTCGTGTCGGTGATGATATTCAATGGCCTTTAGCTAAGGACGAACCCGTTGTAAAGCTTGATGCTTCCCACTATTTCTTTACTCTTCGAGTGCCCTCCGATGAAGGTGGCAAAGATTCTAAACAAACCGAGGAGGTTTTAAACTATGGCTTGACGATTGCTGCAAAAGGGCAAGATCGTTTGTTGAAGGATCTGGATAAAATCTTGGAGACTTACAGTTGTTTCTCGGTGCAAGAAGTGAAAGGGATTGAGAATTGGAATCTCGTGGACACTAGAAATGTGGCTCCCGAAGATCTGGATAGTAAGGAAAAAAGGGACTTGATCGTGGGAAGTTCAATGGCATATTGGACGACTCTGGCGCCCAACGTTGAAGACTATAGCGGATCTATAGCAAGGGCGATTGCTTCGGGTTCAGGGTACATTGTGAAGGGAGTTTTGTGGTGCGGTGATGTCACTGTTAATAGGTTGAAATGGGGCAATGAGTTCTTGAGTAAGAGGATGAAGCAAGGTTCAACATCAGAGATCAGTCCAGAGGCCTTGAGAAGGGTGAAAAGGTTTGTTTTTTGATTCTAACTCTAAGCTGCTCAACTTTTGGTCCAATCTGTAATATCTTTGTTTATGTAGGAAAAATTTGAGCATATCCCTTTGTTAAATTCGGTGATATCATTCTGATTTCAGGGTTAAGAAGTTAACAAAGATGTCAGAGAAAGTGGCCACTGGAATTCTTTCTGGAGTGGTTAAAGTGTCCGGATTCTTCACAGGTTCAATTATCAACTCCAAAGCTGGCAAGAAATTTTTCAGCTTGCTGCCTGGGGAAATCGTTCTTGCTTCCTTGGATGGATTTAGTAAGTTGTTTCCTTTCATCTTATTAGTTATTTGTATGTTTTCTATTTGGAAGGTTCATGTCTTGATATTCTTTAGCATGTTTAAAAATAACATAAACTCTGTAGTAGCCACTAGCCATTGTTACATTTCTTTTTGAGGTGGGGTTAAATTGATCTTGTACCTGCATAACATTGTGCATTTGTATAGAAACTGCAGCCATGTTTTCTGACCCTTTTCCCCCTTCTATGTCGAACATAGATAAGGTTTGCGATGCTGTTGAAGTAGCTGGAAGGAACGTCATGTCTACCTCATCTGTTGTGACAACTGGACTTGTCTCACAAAGGTGTGTTCTATATTAAAACTTACTGTCTCTGATTTGGGCATCGAACTTTGCTGTCGTTGTGTTTTACATGTTTCAGTGATGTAGGTATGGAGAGAAGGCCGGAGAGATTACAAACGAAGGGCTTGATGCAGCAGGGCACGCGATTGGGACTGCTTGGGCAGTGTTCAAGATAAGAAAGGCTCTTAATCCCAAGAGTGTTTTCAAACCCACAACATTTGCGAAGGCTGCTGCAGAAGCTAATGCTACTGAACTGAAGGCAAAAAATAAGAAGTAAAACACAATCCATAGGATACAAATAGTTTCAGAGATGCTTTTAGGACTGCAGTTTTCCAAAGGTTGATCTGTTCCTTAGAATTCAACAAGTGAAGTATGTGTATGATTTTCTTGTCCTATTTTTGGTGGATGGTTGTGTTTGTATGTCTGTTCCATGTTCTATTGAAAGGAAACATTACGAGTCAAGTCCTGTATTATCTCCCTTCCAAGATATGCATTTGATTGGCCTCGTCAATGGGCCTTATGGTTTTCCTTCTACTTGGATCAAAAGTTAACCCAACAAGACATGGGCCATGACGAGACCAAGACATAGACCTATAACAAAAACCTTAAGATAACTTGACTTATGATATAATTATTTTCAGTTAAATTAGAACGAGTTTTGAAATGCATGAGTTGGCATATCAGGTTCAATTGTAAGGATTGCAAAATATGTGGTAAAATGTGCTTAATGCATGTTTGTTATAAAAAGTAGAATGAGTGGTGAACATGAATTACAATAAAATTATTTATAAAATTAAAAGATTTTACCTCTATATATAAAATTTAGTGATAATTATTATTGACACATGTCAGTATCTTGACCATTAATTTTATAAATATTTAGATTCTTCTATGATTGATTTTAGATGATAAAATTATTTATTTTATGAATGTTGCTAGACCTATACTATTAGTATTATTTTAATAGTAAATATCTAGATAATTATTAAGAATTGTCTAGAGATAGAAAAGAAGATAATGTTAATTTTTAATGTTTATAATTTTGTCGTTTTAGTCTTTACTTTATGGA
Source organism: Abelmoschus esculentus (assembly GCA_035048815.1). NCBI lineage: Eukaryota > Viridiplantae > Streptophyta > Magnoliopsida > Malvales > Malvaceae > Abelmoschus > Abelmoschus esculentus. The sequence continues at coordinate 7,636,542 of JAUCBN010000007.1, read as the reverse complement.
AAGATAAATTTAATTTTTAATCTATATTTTTATAACAAACAGTTTATTTTTTAACTTTAAAAATCTAACAATGATGACATGTCATATGGATATGATAATATATTTTAAATGACATGATATCTAACCTATCAAATATATATATATGAAATATTATTTTATTCTAATATAAAATATATAATAATTAAAATTCAAACAAAATATTAAAAATTAATTAATTCTAAAATAAAAGGATATTAAACATTTCCAACCCTAACTATGATAGAATCAAAGTCCTAGTTAATTAATTTTTTAGGTAGATTTTAATTATATCGTCGTTAGGGTTAAGAATGTTTAATAGTATTTTATTTTAGAATTAGTTATTTTTTTAATATTTTACTTGAATTTTAATTGTTTTATATTTTATATTAAAATAAAATTATATTATATATGTATTTGATAGGTTAGATGTCATGTTATTTAAAATATGTTATCATATGCATATAACATGTCATCATTGTTAGATTTTTAACGGTTCAATTATCACTGTGTTTAAAAATAAGTTATTTGTCAAAAAGTTATAGGTTAAAGGCTAAATTTATCCAAAAATAAAGGTCAAAACGATAAAAATTATAAACGTAAAAGGTTAAAAAATTATCTTTATGCCTCGTATTTATCGACATCTCTTTGATCTCTAATTTTAAAAAATTCGTGAAGATTATAATAATCTACTTATGGAAATAGCTATTCGTGTTCATCCCTGTCAGCAATGACCATATGGAAAGAGCTATTCTTGTCAGCATGACGTGTCTTTACACGTGGATAAAGTGTCGGCTTTGCACGCTGGAGGAACCATTTCGTGGACTTGTGACCTGCGATGCGAGTCAAATGAAGCTCTTGATGTGTCCTGAACTGAAATGAAGAACCTTTTCCTAGTGTCTTCGAACTCCGACTCAATTTTGTTCCATTCTTTGGTCTCATTCAAAAAGTAAAACTACAGTTAAGACAACGAACAACTTCCAAATGTATACTTCACTCAATCTTAGTTCATCAAAGAATTCTTTAAACCAGCTCAAGAATGATAATTATATCCATTCTCAATGAGTTTCGATCCATTCGGATGGATCAAGACAAAATATAATAAAAATGAAACGGACGAGACGGATTCGGATATATTAAAATACATTTAGGATTAAGATCAATACAGTTAGAATCGTCCCGACCCATTCCGTTATCGTCCTTACTCCGCTTGCTTTTGACCTTGACTCGCCGAGCATGTGCCGTGTGGTTTCATTAGAAGAAAAAGGTAGTTAATAAACTTGGCAACTGATCCAACCAGTTGTTTCTGAGTGCGTTGTCCTCACAAATGTTTGATTCAAAGTCTGATCATGTGATGAATTGTGCATCCTACTCCAAGACTATATTAGAATAAATTATTACTTGATAGCTGTTGCCTATTGCCTATTGCCTATTGGCTCTTTCCCTTTCCCTTTCCCTTTCCCTTTCCCTTTCAAGACATGAAGAGGCAATCAGCCTTTGGTCACCGTCTCACGACCACCCTGGCCTGGCCTCCATCATCACTCATAGACTCTACGTGGCACCTCAGACCCAACAAACAAGTGAATCATCAAAGCATATCCGACCAATTCACCTCATGGAAACACTTAGGTCTCACTGGATATATATATATAATCCGCATAATTATTCTACGACTAAGATGGGAAAACATTTTAATTTTAAGCTTTAGGATGGTATTTATAATTTAATGTTTAGATGTTTAAATGTAAATGATTTGAATCTAAGAAGAATAATTAAAATTAAAATTTTAATTATATTATTTTAAAACCTATATCTTAATCTCTAAAATTCTAAATAATAGTTATAAATTTTTAAGATATTTTATAATCTTTAAATCTTAATAAAATCTTTAAATCTTAAAATTAAATTATTTATTTACTTATGGAAACATTTTTTAACACCATCGGTGAATTAGATATTTACTTAATTATAATCCTTGTATTCTTCTTTTAAAACACGCACTTATTATTAATAACTTTTACAGTTTGTGTCTTTAGATCTTCAAGTATTAGTTCGTGTCTTTTAAAATTATATAAAAAAATAATTATTGTACACGAGATAAGCCGAAAATGTGTTTATAGTTTTATATATTTAAGAATATTTTATTCCTTAAAAGTCCCTAATTTTATTAGAACACAATAATTAAAATCACATGAAAGATTTATAAGCATAATTGTAAATTAAATAGATAATTTAAACATTATGTTATAACTCACCAAATAAATTGCAAAAAAAATATAATTAAAATTGAGTGGCGTAAAAAAATTATTCACAAACGTAAATCATATATTTAAATTCAACTCGATGATTTAAAGTATGAAAAATTAATCTAATAACAAATAAACATTATTTTTAATTATACGATGTAACATTAAATTTAATCATAAATAAAAGAAAAAAAATCACATAATCACTTTTTATTAAAAATTAAAAATAAATAAAAAACAGATACAAAAGATACGAAAATAACGAAAATTAAAAATTATCGACAGTTAATATTCAATACTGAAATTAATATCTCCACCGACTAAAAAACGAAAAAAAGGATAATCATGGAGAGAAATACCCTAGGTTTTGACTATGGTTTAGTGTAGTATTTAAATTTTAACGACTAATTATATATTTAAGGATATTCTAATTTAACGAGATTAAGTAAAATAAATATTTGTAGTAAAGTTTGAAAAAAAAAATGAAAGTTGTCGATACAAACAAATATGACCTGACGTGTTTTTCTAATTATGTGATAGGTTTGAGTTTTTTTTATAAATATTCATAAATATATGTTATTTTCAAAATATCTTTTAACAATAGCGTTTAATAAATATATTATATGATTTTAGATGATATTTAATTTTGTTAATATTTTTATTTTATTTATACTTATAAAATATAACTATAAATTTTATTAAGAGTTATCAAAAGCAGTTTGAACTAAAAAATACTATAAAATTATAAATTTTTATAATTAAAATTTTAAAAATATATAGAATAAATTTAATCTATTAAAAATTAAATAAAATTTAAATTAAAAAATTTGACTCACCCCTCTACACAGATCAAAAGGCACAACCTGATCTGATTCAGAAACAGCAATTTATTGGAATATTCGACGTAAAATTCCTTTCCTCCATAAATATAATTAATTTATTATTTTCTTCCAAATAAAATAAGGATCCCTTTCTTTTATAAGTTCCTCGCATATCCCTTTCTTCTTCCCCTTTCCTCTATTTAGCTCAATCCAGGCCTTAAAGCACAAAACAAACAAACAAGCATTTGTACAATACACATGCATTAATGGCTGCTTCTGGTAGAAGAATCAAACGAGTTACTGACCCGCTCGACGACCGAGTCAAGGCTCGACTCGTTGGAGTCAGTTACGAAAGCAGTGGAAGCGAACACTCTGCCGATGCCGTTGAAGACGATTCGCCTTGCCTCTCGGAGCTTGTACACGGTTTTCTGGAAGACGATCACGATGATGCAGAAAAAACAGGTTACAACTCAGACTCAGACCGAGTCGACTCAAGTCTTGACATTAGCGGTTCCCTCCATATCATTATCAAGTCAAACTCTCTTAGCAACACGGATTTTTATTTTATTAGCGGCTCACGTTTTGAGAGCAATGGAAATGCTTTCCTTTTTCAAAACGGATAAAGCTATTTTCCGGCGTAATGTAATGGCATACCTTCGCGAGGTAGGCCACAATGCGGCGATCTGCAAGACCAAATGGAGCTCGTCGGGAGGCCTAACTGCCGGAAACTACGAGTTCATAGACGTGGTGCAATCGGCATCTCCCACTCGGCAAACCCGGTACTTCGTCGACCTCGATTTCGCCTCCCAGTTCGAGATCGCAAGGCCTACGGCCGAGCACTCGCGGCTAATACAACATTTACCTAGGGTTTTCGTGGGAAAAGACGAGGAATTGAAAAACACGGTGAAGGTGATGAGTGACTCCGTAAAAAAATCGTTAAAGAGCAAAGAACTAACTCTCCCTCCTTGGAGGAAAAACCGTTACATGCAGAACAAATGGTTGGGTCCGTACCGACGGACGTTGAACACCAGCATCACAATGACGATCCATCCCGTCAACACCGTGCAGTGCCGATACGTGGGATTCGATGACGCCGTGAACGGCGGTTTGTTTGTCCGGACAAGATGATAATTGTTTGATGTTGACTGAGGTGAAATAAAACAAGAATAGATAATAATTCTGGGAATATCTGTAACCTAATCTTTACTTAATCAAACACTACTCTTACTCATTTTTTCTTATTCCCTATTCATTTTATGTGTCTCACTAAAAGACAATTAAAAAAAACATGAACAGTGTAATGCGGCAAATACACATTGCGTTTGGACCACGTAATCTGAGATTTCAACAGAACAGATCTTGACCGTCCAAAGTTTCATAGAGATAAGCGTCCCCTAATCATATAGAACACGTGTTGGAGTGAGTTGGCAGTAGGAAGTTTGGATGTGACCGTGTGGAGGAGAAATTATATTATGAGTCAGTTTTATCATGTCATCCATGAAATCAACCAATAAAAATTGTTCATCTCATTATTTTTTAATTTTTTAAATGAAGATTTACTTGAAAAAAATTATGACAAAAAAAAATAATAAAATAAATAATTTTTATTAATTGATTTTGTGGACAGGTGATGAGACTGACTCATAATATAATTTTTCTGTGTGGAGGATGTTGTTTTTTAGTTACAACATTTTTACAAAAATAATAAAAAATATTGTACAAGTTAAATATCTGATCATTTTAAATTAATATTTATCTTTATTTATCTCGAACTAGTATTTAACGTAGAAAATAAATCTTAAATTGATAGATAATCTTGTTTATTTTTTAAAAATTGGTGTATAATTAATATGAATTTCTTTGATACATTAAAAATAATTATAAATTAAGACATGAAATAATTTAAATTTTAATCATAATGGGATTTATAGTGTATTAATCTTTTAATTTAAATTTTATGAATATAAGGTATATTGTACTATAATTGAAGAACTATAATAACTTGAAGGTGATGTTTTTTAAAATTTTTAAAGACCTTTAAAATTTGAACTAATTTATAATATTTGTTTAAAATCTCTAGTAATCTTACTGTAGTTTTATCCTAAATTTGTTTATATATTTTAGAGATGTGACTTTGAAAAGTGTGTATGCTACTGGCTACTCCTGCTGGGCCCTGCGTGAAAAAGAAAGCTGGTGAAACGGATAAGGTATTTTATTGGGGGAGTAGAAAAACAAAGGAGATAAAGATGTGGGAAACTTTGGCTCAACGGGGAACTGGATGGACACTCCGGATTGGACACGACACGAATGTTGATGATGTTTTTTTAACTTTGTTTTGTAGCCACACCATTGGAAGTATTTTTTTATTTAAATTATTTTTTTTATTTAAATATCTTAAAAATAATAATAAATATTTAAATATTGATCTTTAAATATAAGTTTTAAAAAAATTATTAGTCGAATCTCATTCATTATAAATAAACTCTTTCTTACATATAATCGAAGAATAAATATTTATTAGATAATTATTTTAAAATAAACAGATTAAATTAATTAGATCGTAAATGATATAATGAACATAACTTATTTAATAATTTATTCTATTTTTAACTCCTTAAATTTTAGTTTGTTAAAAAATATATTTTTATAAAATTTAAATTTATTTCAAACCTTGATTTATCTACATTAACTAAAAATGAAATCTTAATTTTGATAGCAACATAACACCTTCTACTTCTTAAACTTATCTCTACTTCAAATTAATTTCAGATTTTAAAAAATTAATACCGTTCGAGATTGAGGTCGTCGAAAAACCGATTTATCCCATTTTATTAACATCCGCAATTATAACCGAACAAATATAATAATAAACCGCATGAAAATTCTAAAAGAAACTGAAAGGAATCAATTGCCTAATCTGTATTATATATGATAAAATAATGTTAAATAAACAAATCCATTTAATTATTCTAATATTAAAATATTTCATAAAAATATGTTTTATTGATACTGTCAAGATTGTTCTAGATATATATTTTCAGTAGCTATGAGTTCTGGTACAGATGAATCGAATGAGAGACGCAATTATTTAATATTTTGGCCAACATGTATCGGCTCAGTTATATTTTAAAATTAATTTTTTAAAGCATAATCTTATTTTATATTCCCGAATCTTCCTTTTTTTTTATTATCAAGTAACACAAAGAATAGTGTTCCAACATATATAACGGGCACAAATCACGTGATATAATATGATATCTAGATAGATTTTAATATTTATACGAATTTAATTCATAAATTTATAAAAGAAGTGTCCGATGAATTATTTATAATTTATTTATTTATGTTTATTAATATATACATGATATCGATATTCAAATACCGAGATTATTTTAAATTATTTTTAAATGCTTAAAAATATATATCAAATATTTTGATAATTTTTTTTGAGTATTGTATAATTGAAATTATTTTTTAACACGTTTACCGAAAGAAGAAATGAAATTTTAGATTATCTATTAATTATGTTAAAACTATAGATAATTAATAATATCTCCCGTTTAGAATGGCAACTTGTAGCAAATTTAATTAAAAACTCCCCTCTTAATCAAACATTGTATGATATTAAAAGAGAGGTGTACTTTTGCCTTGCAGGGCTACCCAATGAGATCCCTCTCATGGGCTGTTATTTGGGTGTTAGAACCTAACTTCACTATGCAATGGGCCTAAAATTCATGCCCATGTAGCATCATGACGTCATCTTACTTTTCTTGCATTGGACTATCAATTATTGTCCAAAAATTAATGCATGTTGATCGGAATTTTTTAATGATTAGTTTTAATTGTATATCGATATTTTGAAGATAAAATTATAATGTTTAAAAATTTTAAAATTAAATTAAAATGAGACATTGAAATGTCCAAAAGTATTAAGGGATTTAGAATGAGTATTATAGTTAAAAGTAAAATTAGAATATATAAAAATATAGTAATTAAATTTAAAATAAAAGTTATAATTTAAAAACGTGCGATTAACTCTCGTAAATCTTTTTTTTTTCATTTAGATCAGTTAATCAACACTCTATCACCATAAAAATTAAAGTAAAAAAATAGTAAAATAGTAATTACATTTTATATTTTATAATATAATAGTAAATCAACTGTTAATAGTTATTAATGGAATAACATTGTAATTATAAAAAAAATTAAAAAACAATATTTTTATATTTAAGGATTGAATTAATTTAATCCTTTAATTGGCAAATCGGATGAATTTTATGTGGGTAAATCAGGAAACACAATGCACATCTTACTCATTACTTTCTCAAATGACTATTTATGAACTTACCCTAAAAATTAACAATAAAACATTGTTTACGTAGAAATCACTGATATTTAACTAAGAATAAAATATCAAGCTAAATTAAATTCTAAAATAATAAGAATTAAATTGATAAAATAAATAAATATTGAAAGTTAAATATATCATTATCAAGATATATTAATTAGTGTTGTACTTAAAATATTGTGTAGACGTGTAGCGACAAACAAACGTTTATTTTTTGGATATTTTTTTTAGATTCGTCCTATATAGTAGTATTTTTTTAAAAAAAGTTTTGTCGATAGCATTTTAAATAGAAAATAATACATTATTCGATGATATGTCAACTAACATATGCTTTTTAGTGTTGTTTTCATGTTATAAAAGCTGTATTTTGCGGTTGAGATGTAGCAACAAACCCTTTTAAATTCGATAATATATATTTTAATTATAATATTTACAAATAAATTTATCTAATTCAAATAATTTAAAGATAATAATATATTTATTTTCTGTTAATTCACTTGATAAATTTATTGAATATCGATTATCAAGATGTATACATAATCGATTAAGAGATTTTAAAATATATATTTTAACATAAAATCATACGTTAGATTCTACGATTTCGATCGATGAAGAATCTTAAACATCCCTAGATTATGTAAGAGTCCAAGTCCTTCTATTTCTAACCTAACTTACTTAGCAAGTCAAGTGTTTCATTATGACTCTAAATATAAATACGTTGGAGAAAGCAAATACTTCTACGGAATAAATTGTAGTTAGTTTAGGTCGTTTCAACATACCTATCAGTAATGCTTGACTTTTATTGTAGAGTGTTCCTTAAGATTCTACAACTTAATTAAAACAAATAAAAGATTTTTTCCTCTCAATATATTTTTTTTTTATTTGGGATAAATTATACTAATGATCTTTAACGTAATAATTGATCTTGAAAAATATGAAATTTAATAATAGATATTTTTCAACGAATAAACTTATAAAATTATAATTAAAAATAAAAAATAGAGGTTTAATTATTTTTCAAGCTCAAAGGATTATACGTTTGAACCTAAATTTGAAAATGACGTAGACCTCCCCATTAAACCATGAATAATTGGTGGTGATTGTGTAGGTGTTCTGAGGACCACCTTATAGTATCTTCGACCCCATTCCCCCATGTGTGACACGTGTCCATGCTGTTCTTAGCTCTTTGAGACCTTCTTTCCACAAGTTTATGCCACGTTTCCAATTCATTCACTTGCAAAAAAAATGGCTTTTTAATAGTAACAGGATGGCTCACTTTTGGTTTTTAAAGAATCAAACAAGTAGGCTATTTCAAATAATAATATAAAAAATATTATTTCATTTAAATAGTAATAATAAAATAAAAATAAATGATTCATATTATTTTTATCATGTCATTTATTAAATTAACTAATCAAATATATATTTTATTATTTTTATTAAATAAAATTTTAATAATATGTATTATAAATTAAATTTAAAAATATTTTTTATCATGTAAAAATTTACTTGATAAAAATAATAAAATAAAAATAATAATAAAATAAATATAATTGATTGGTTGATCCATGAATAACACGGCGAGAATGACCCATTATATAATTCATTCTTAACTATGATCTAAAAAATTATAAATTAAATATTTTAATTTAACCATAAACCTAAAAATTTAACCTTGTTATCCTAAATTTTAATTATAAATTTTAAATTTTAAACTTTATATAAAAAATAAAAAATCTTGTTAGTAATAATCCTAAAAGATTATCTTGTAAATTAATGTTGTGATTCCTTTTTCTCTCTGTACCCCATCGTCAGCAAAGTGTTACAAGATTTAAGAAATTAATAAATACTTTTTGTTCTATTGTGTTTCTTATATAGCTTACAAATTAATACAGATTAATGAAATTTATTAAAAGCAATCCCTCAAAAAATAGATGTAATTTGCTGTAACTTAAGGATAATTGTGGCAATTAAACTTCTTTTGTCAACGTCGGTGGCATTGGATTCAAATTACAATAAAGTTGTTCTTTTTCTATATTCAATCTCATTGTAATAAAAAATAAATTTAATATTAAAATAAATGTTTTTATTATTTTTTAGATGCTTATTTTTTTATATATTTTAAGTGTTTAAATTATTATTTTTGTATTTTTAAGATTAATTAAGATATCTATTTTAATAAAAATAATAATAATTTAAACATGTAAAAGTGGTAAAAAATTAAACACTTATTTTGATAATAAACCTAAAACTAAAATTTCAAACACTAATTTGACCAAAATGTAAAGTTTAAAAGATTTAATGTGAAATTCATGAACTAATTTAATAAAAAGAAATTAAAAGTCAAATTAACAAAAATAATAATTTCGGTACCAATTTATATATAGCCTTTAAATTCAGATAAAAAACATTTTTATTAATTTACTTATTCTCTTAAGAAATTCAATTTATATTTTTTTTTCCATATTTGTTTTCTGTGTAATGACGTGGTGAAATCATGGCCTTGGATTGAAACCAATGGTTCTTTCAAATAAAAACAGAAGGGTGAGATGGCCCGAAACTCAGTAGGCGACGTGTTTCGAAAGAACTAACAGCTTTCCTACAATTTTTTTAAAAGAAAAAAGAAAGAAAAAGAGAAGAGAAAGTGGTAGTAATTTGACAAGTTTGAACTTGTCGTTGCTGGTTCTATGGTTTCCCTCACTCAACCCAAATTCAACTGAAAAAAAAAAACATAGTAAAAATCAGCGTTCTGCCGTTCTCATTGTCGGATTTTCTCTGTTCTGATTGATTCTGATTTTGATTTTTTACTTTTGTTTGCTGGGGGAGAATCTGATGGCGAAGACGGGGTTGTTGAGTTCTGATCTGACGCTTAGAGCAAGAGCGGTGGAACTGAAGAAAGAGTTGCAAAGGCTGGTTAAGACCATCGTCGACGATGAGGATTACACCGTCCACTCCGTCGATCTAGCTAAAGATACTCTGTGCGCTTTGAGACAACTTAAGCTCAATAAACAATCCACGGCGGCAACCGCCACCACGACTACGACGTCGTCCTTCAAGTTATATGAAGCCGTGTCATGTCCCGATGAATTTAAATGTCCTCTTTCTAAAGAGCTTATGAGAGATCCTGTCATTTTAGCTTCCGGTCAGGTAATCAGCTCTGTTTCTTCTCATTTATGAATTTGTTTTTTGATGTGTTAATTGAAGATTGAAAGGAATTGAATGTTAGATAATTGAGTTGAGATTTATTTTTACATATCTGCTGCTCCTCAATTTATATATGTTAAAGTTAACTTTTATGCATATATGTTTCAAGTAGAAATTTATCATCATTTAAGAGGGGTTATGTTGTAATCAATTGAAATTGGAGATTTCAAAGTACAGTGTTAATATTTATACCAGTTTCTCAGACATTTAAAGATTATAATTGTGTTGTCTTTCAGCATTATGGATGTTGTTGCTTCATTATTAGGTGTTATAGATATGGATGATTTGGGAAAATAAATGAAAATTGCATCATTTTGAATGATATCTGATGGATAAATTGCAAAATCTTTTAAGATGATTGTTTATGTGCAGACATATGACAGACCCTTTATACAGAAATGGCTGAATGCGGGCAACAGGACTTGTCCTCGGACACAGGAGGTTCTTTCGCACACGCTTCTCACTCCGAATTATCTTATTTTGGATATGATATTGCAGTGGTGCAAGAGTCATGGGATAGAGTTTCCTAAACCTGTTAGGAATGGTAAAGAGGAAGGGATTACTGGAGCGGAACGTGATCATTTCTTTTCTTTGCTCGAGAAGTTGACCAATGCCCTTCCTGAACAGAAGAAAGCAGCAAAGGAGCTTCGGATGTTGACAAAAAAGATGCCTTCATTTCGGGCTCTTTTTGGTGAATCCGTCGATGCCATTCCTCAATTGCTCACCCCAATCACCGGCAGCGAATCTCAAGGTGTTCACCCTGACCTCCAGGAAGATGTGATCACCACACTCTTGAACCTGTCAATCCATGATAACAATAAGAAGCTTGTTGCTGAAACTCCAGCTGTTATTCCTCTTCTTATGGAAGCACTGAGATCCGAAACTATTGAAATAAGGAGCAATGCAGCTGCAGCGCTTTTCACTCTATCTGCTCTTGATTCTAACAAGGAACTTATTGGTAAATCAGGTGCCTTGAAACCTCTGATTGACCTTCTCGACGAAGGTCATCCATTAGCTATGAAAGATGTTGCTTCTGCGATATTTAACCTATGCATTATTCACGAAAATAAGGCAAGAGCCGTGAGGGATGGTGCGGTAAGTGTCATTTTAAAAAAGATTATGGACGGTGTTCTTGTTGATGAGTTATTGGCTATCCTTGCAATGCTTTCAACCCATCAAAGAGCCATCGAGGAAATTGGGGAGCTTGGAGGTGTCCCATTCTTACTTCGGATTATCAGGGAGAGCACTTCTGAACGCAACAAGGAAAATTGTATTGCAATCCTCCACACCGTATGTCTTAACGATCGAACCAAGTGGAAGGCACTAAAGGAAGAAGAGAGTACCCATGGAACAATATCCAAGCTTGCTCAAGATGGAACTTCTAGAGCCAAAAGAAAAGCTAGTGGCGTTCTCGAGAGACTAAGGAGGGCTGTTAATATTACTCATACTGCATGAAGACATACTCGATGCATAACTACCGAATGCATCATCTGTAGATTCTGTTTCCAATCAGGGTTGCTTATCATCGCTCCGATTTTGTAAATTCTTGTGCCTCGTGAGTTTTTAATCTCAGTTTTTCGAGTTAGCTGCTGTTAATAGACACTTTGGAAGCCTATGTTTATAAGATTTCTCTTTTGTTTTGGTGCAATATTGCCGACATTTTGGCACTTACAGGTAACAGAATCTTGGCTCTTTTCTGCTCATATTATACACTTGGATCTGTATTCAGATTTCAGTGGTGCATCAGTTTCTTTTGTTTTGAATTGAACCAATAGTTCATGCGCAATATTACACGGCCCTGTTTTAGCAGCTATTGCTTGCCCTATGCAGAACATTATTCCATCCTTCAACCTTGGGATTATGCCATAAAAAGTTCTATATTCTAACTTATATGCTTTATCCATGCATATTGCATCGTCCTTGTAATATTTGTTGCTGTAGCAAAAATCTTTTTATGACACCATGGATGATTCATAATGAATCCAAAAGTGTAAGAACGTGTCGATATTTCTGTTGTTGTGGTCCATCCAATTTGCTGCCTGTCCCTTCATCCCGATCCCAAAAGTCTTCATTCTAACAGTTTACTGCTGTGCTGTGCTTACTTGGAGTCACAAGAATACTCATTTATTATACTCTTTTCTAGTTCCATGTATCCCTTGGATGACTTAGTTTTGATAACTATGTACAAGCTTAATTCTTAACATTTTCTGCATTGTCCCTACAAATAGCTTAAACCAAGCATCACAGATTCATACCAGCAACAGCCATGCAGATTCTGACCAATTCACTTTGTGCTGCTAAATCACGGGCATGTCCAGCAAAATCGTCACCATATTTCACGATTTAGTCCACTTTGTAAGCCCAACTGCGTGTATCTAAATATGCTTGGACCGCTTCCTTTTGAGCCTGCACTTTTTGTTTATCTGCTGCTACATGATTTTGATCTTTGAGTCGGGTAGAGTAGCAGGTTCAGGTCCATAGACCAAAGAACAGAATGAAGGGGGAAACAGTGAGTCTTTGCAATCAATACATATACAAATACAAATACATATACATTCCCAACTGTACAAAATACATATACGATTCCCTCCACATCTTAAACTCACCATTTCATCCCCCACCAAAAGATCATTATAATTAAACACTTGGTGTCATTCAATGAAAGGATAATGGGCACTTTTGTAACTTCACAACTCGACTGCTTCCCCCAACGAGCCATCTCCGGTATGGGTGTTGGAGACCTCTCGTTTGGGTGTTCATTATTCGATTAATTAGATACTAAATCAATTAACGGTAAACTTTTTTTAAAATTCAATTATTGATCAATTTTGTTTGAAATAAGTTAATTAATTAAATTTAAGTGAAAATTAACTGTATATATTTATAAGCATTAACTGAAAATTTCGAGGTATTTTATAGTTTTAATTAATTCAAAAATGAACGATTTAAATTTTTAGTTTTTAAAATTTTATAATTTCCCTCGCTTAAATTTTTAATACAACTACTTAATAGTTTATGCCTCGACATAAAATATATATACATTCCTAATTATATCATTAATTCACAACAGTTCTTTTTTCTATCCTTCTCTCTCATTCATCTTCATATATATATATATATATATGTATAAAGACGGACCTAAACCTTTCTGTATATCACTTTCTAAACTTTTTCTTTCTATAACCACTCTAGGGAGTAGGGAGCATGTCCAACACTAAACCAGGCCATTCACTTTTGCTACTCGTCACTTTCTTCCTTGCTGCACATGTAATACAAGGTCAGGATCCCCTGACCAGACTCAGAAGCTTTAGTTACGAACATGTTCTTAAATTGTAGTATAAAACATGGGTTTTGTTCCATTTTTGCAGGATCTGGAACTCAAGTATTCAAACATGGGGACTCTCGGTTACCTCCATTAAAGTTGCAGGTGAAAGTATTCCCAGTTCAGTTTAGTTTCATTTTCTCAGTTCAAATCCTTTACTTTTTCTACAGGCAAGCAACAATGAAGCAGCAATGAACACAAACTCTAGGAGACTGGTGATTGGATCCACAGTGCCTACCTGCACTTATAATGAATGTAGAGGATGTAAACATAAATGCAGAGCTGAGCTAGTTCCGGTTGAAGGGGATGACCCAATCACTAGTGCATATCACTACAGATGTGTTTGCCATAGGGCATAAATCCAACAAGTTGTGAGTTTGTGTTGGAGTTTGAGTTGGACTGGACATGTCTGGTTCAAATCAGGAAGATATTAGAAACTAGGGTTCCTATTGCATCCAAAGAACTTGTCTGCTATTGTGCTAGGGTGAAATCTTATAGAAAGTATTTCAGGGTGTCGGTTTGACATTGTTTTTATAAAGTACGGTAATAAAATATTTTTAAGTACTTTCGAAAAATATTTATGTATTGTTTTAGTTGAAATAAAATTGTTTGATATTATTATTAAGATGTGTTTTTAAGTAGATAATATATATTTTACATATTATTTTTAAAATTATAAAATGATTAATGATATAAATAAATAATCATATCCAAATTTTAAAAAAACATTTACTTACTTTGATTTCACAATATTACTTAATAGGATAATTGTAGGATGACAAATTCCACTGCTTAGCTCATATGCCATTTTACTCTAAAGAAGGTATTTGAAAAAGGATCTTATATTTTTTATATCGTTTTATATTTTAACACTAAAAATATAAAACTTGGGCCATATTATTAAATTTTAAACTTTAAAAATACACTTTATACCTATTAATTTTAACCTTAATTTTAAATCCTAATTGTAAATCTATTTTTTAGTATTGAGATATAAATAAGACATTAAAAAAGAGAAACTTTACTCTATTATATTTAGGATTTTTATCATATACAATAGTAGTGAAAACTTTTAATTTTCACAAGTTTCTTAGTTTTAGGACATAGGTTTATAATTTAAGATTTAGGGTTTATAAGTTAAAACTTAAATCCTAACCATATTATCTTGAAAATAAAACTTCAATATCTAAACCCAAACTTTTAAACTCATACCCCCTAAATCATATGCTTTAAACTAAAACTATAAACCCTAAAATAAAATCTCCGTAAGTTCTTACTCAGTCGATGAACATTCAAGTAGTTACATAAATTCTTATTATACTTGTTTGGTTCTACTTAAACTATTACTCAGTCATATTTTTTTTATTAAATGATAAGAATATGTATAGAATGAGTGATGGTTTCGAAACAAGACTGTAGTTTGATGAAATGCTATGTCGGGGTTTCGTTGCAGGCGCATTAATTCACACGAAGATGAAGAAACATAAAGAGAGAAAGACGGGCATGGGTGGATAGATCTGAGAAAAATTATATAATCTTTGGACGTAAAACACAAAATTAAATGGACCCTTTGAAACTTCATGAATGGAAGACAGAGACCATGAAAATGAAAGGTGATGCCTCCTGGCTACAAGGACATTGTTCCTGGGAGAGACAGCAACGGTGATAGTCAGAAATGGCGACACTTCAAGACTGCCAAAGAAAAAGACCACTCCAAACATGGAGGCTGAACACTGCACTCAAATTCTAACCACAACAACCCTTCAATCAGTGTAGTTTCAAGACATCCATCAGTCATTGGTATCGAAGACTGAGGTCAAATTATTTAAAGGGTAAAGGATATAAGAGTTTATTAAGTATTTAAACTAAAATATCTTAAACTTAAAAATACATAAAGTATTATTAGTCTAAAATTTTAGGAAATAGGCCATCTTCACTTAGGGCTGAGCAAAACTCGACTCGAAAAAATCGAATAACTCGATTCGATTCGATACAAAAATATTCGACTCGTTTTGACTCGACTCGAAATTTCATAAACTCGACTTGACTCGAAAAAATTTCAAATAAAATTCGAATTGTAAAATAAAAATTCGAATAACTCGAATAACTCAAAATTTTAATAATTAAATGATTAATTTTTAAGTTTAAGACGAATCTATCAATTTTTTATGAAATATATACATTGATATATAAAAATGTAAAGAAAAGTCGTTACATATGAAAAAATATATAAATAAATATCTTATATGATTAGAGAAAGTCGTTTCAATTGAAATCAAATCATACTATAACATAATAAATAATTATAAATAAATATTTATAAGAACTCGAAAATTCGACTCGAATTTCTTAAACTCGACTCGAACAAAAAAAATTTCAAATAAAGTTTGAATTATAAAATATGACTCGTAAACTCAAATAACTCAAAATTTTTTGACTCGACTCGATCGAATACTCACCCCTATCTCCACTAATACTATATATATGTAAAAATAATTTAGACTAATAAAAAAATATTAATAATATAATTATATATTAATAAAAAATTATAAATTTATAAAATAAATACACCATAAAAAGGTTAATGGTTAATGGTAAACATTGTTTAGTGTGCTGGCAAATTCTCTAGTTCCAAAGTCTTACGTCCGTTAGTGTACCACCAAGCCCATACAAAGTTCAGGGAGATAAACTCTAAAATGCAGGCTACGATTTGCCTCAAAACCCTACAGGTAGATCCTGCTAAGCGTTCAAAATAGAACCTAGAGTTACTATATACCCAAACTCAAGCAATTGCACTAGACTTGAACTCGAACAACCTATTTCTTCCCAAAGTAGGAAAACAGTGTTGCTTGCTTATCTCCGCCACTCCTGATGTTTCCCTTTTTCCTTGCGGGACTTGTTTTGAGTTCTTTAGATGGATTTGTTTCGGCTAAAATATCTTCGTACTCTCTCTTTGTTTGGCTCTTCCCTACATCCCCAAAAGATGGGGAAGGAACATTAGACTTTGAATCATGGTCCATCTTACCTGTTGAGGATGGAAGCACATCATCTGTGCTTTTAGGTTCCTTCTTTAAGTTCTTCGGCAAATTCGTTTTGACAGATTCATTGCACAAACTTTGGTCCATATTTGATTCTTGTTCCTTTTTAACTCCCCTTGTTGAGAAAAACTTTGAGATCAAATTGTTTTCATGTGTCTTCAATGGTACCTACAAACATTGCTGAAAGTAGTTAGTGGATTTCTTGGAATTGAACTCTGGAACCAAGATTTTCTAGTTAAATGCAACTTTTCTCCAATCTTAACAAAGGTAAGTAGAATAAGACAACGAATCAAAGTTGACAATCATGGAAAATTCCTACAGTTGGTGGCTAATTCTTCCCAGCTGCTTAACATGACTGACCAAGGATATATATTATTCAGAAACTTCATATTCATGTTGTACAATCTTGAAATTTTTATCCATGGTGTTGTATCAGCTATATAATTGTTGAGAAACAGAACAGTTTAGTTTTTTTTATCAATGGTGTTGTATCAGACCAATGATCTGGACTGTCAACTGATGCATCCCCAGACTATGAAACCAAGTAACATAAATTCCAACATGCCCCTACCTCTTTAACACACTCAGGTCCTTCAAAAGACAGTTTACCAATTGAAGGGGTCACCGGATACCATGCCTGAAAGTTGAATTTTAGCATGTAAGAAACACAAACTCATAACTTCGTTATCATTCAACATATCTAAAAGGAAGATGTATCCTTGTAATTACTCAGATTTACAAGGCTCTTACCAAATCTGGATTTTCATATGGTTTAAGCAATGTATCAACTTTAGAGCCATTTAACCACGTATCTATTGATCCCTTATCACCCAAAATTACTGGCATCCTGTCTACATAGAGACATTAATTGAATATGCATTAGACATTAATTGAATATGCATTAGTATAAAGGCTTTCTTGAATGTGGCTATGATGGAAATGGCTGGAACATCTAATTATTCGAGAACAATATCATAAAGGGAAACGGACAAAGAAGGCCAAAACGCTAGAATAGTAACATGCATCTCAAAAGTGATCCCACAACAATTTTCCTCATGTACTGATAACTGGCATTATATAATATTACTCCTAGGAGTAGGATCAGATAAATCAATCTTAACATCAAACTATAATTATATACTTGAGCCTTTTTATTCACCATGTCATTAACATATATTACAGTTGCCACATTATTGTGGATGAGTCTTAAGCATATAGTCCCCAATTAGGTGATAATGGTAGCTAAGTGAAATATATTATGAACACAGAGAAAGAAAGCATGTTCCTATGACTTAACAATATTTCTCATTCATTTTCTTATCCAGTTATCCTACTGTTGACACATTGGATTAGAAAAAGAAATGAGTATAACTTCACAGCTCTAACTCACTATGACAAACTTTAACATAAAAACTATACTCCTAAAAGGGGACCACCTCGTATTCTTTAAAATGAACAGAGCCCATATAATTTTAGAGGTTAGTAAGACTGCAACGCTGAAACTAACAAACAAATAATTCCGCAAACAAGTTTTCTAATTAGAAAGGATTTGACTACATGGATCTTAATTTGATTATTGCAATGTTTAGACTCATATCCTCATTAAGAAAATAAATAAATAAAGAAGAACAACTCACCATGAAGCCATTGCAAAGCTGGTGAAGCAGAAGTAGTAAGTATAGTAAAAGTGTAAAGTTTCTCCCCTGCAGGATGAAATACACTAATGCGTCATTCACTCAAATGGATTATTTTAAGAGATAAATACCAAATCTTGGATTTAACAGAGGTATATTATTTCATCAATTAACAAATTCATATCAGTATAACCCAAAGTAAATCATTGGCTAATCTAACTGAATAAAGCAGGGGATCCATAAATTTAGTATAGATAATATAACTAGGAGCGGAGAAATTTAATTACTGTACATTCCAAAGATGTGAATTTGAAGAGAGGGTGTCACCTTCAGAGATCTCCCAGGAATCATAAAGAGCAGCAAAAACTAGAGGCCTACTGTCCTCGAAATGAATGTAGTAAGGTTGTTTTCTCGACCCATCTTTCTTCCACTCATAGAACCTGAACGTATAAACAAGATAGAAATTATGGAGACAATGACGTAAAGAATGAACGAGAAAGTGATTCTGGTAAGTTTTCCTATACAGCTACAAGAAATGAACCTGCAAAATAGAGCAACTCAAATGAAGAAAACAGCACAACAATAATTGTTCATCAAGATATCGTAGACGCAAACTCTATCCTCTCTATCATCTACTATTGATTCTCAGTTCAATTTTAGACTCCAGGGAAACATTTCTTGAAAAGCACGAAAGGTATTATTGAATTTTCAGGCTAGAGCTATAGCATCTTCATATATAAATCAAAATGCTTCAAAATTCGATTTTCCAAAGCATAAGAACAACTGTAGCAACAGAATATGTGAATTTTTCATAAATAGATCAATATACCATCCTTGGTTCCATACCCTTCAACTGCCACTAAGCATCGGCTTTTAGGAAGGAGGCGTCGAAAAGAAGCCTTTTCGGATACTGACTCAGATCGAGCATTGAACTGTGGATATGCAAAACCGCAAACATTAGAAAAGGTTTTCCACTTTATGATGTCAAAAGGTATGTGTGTGCCTGTGTGTGTATAACTGTGTTTAGTTAAAGCTGATACAGAGTTTGGAGCTACGATAGAACTGTCAAGTCAAATTTAACTCCTATGATTTACATAAGCTACCGAAGATTTTGCTAAACATGTTTACAAGGCTTTGTTTGGTTGCTTCTTTTATTTCTTTTCTATACTTCTTCAGAGGTATTGAAAACTAAACCTAGAATCATATTTGATTGAAATGAGTAAAAAACTAAAATATAACATACATTAAATCACATTTTTTTTCTTCAAAATGAAATCCCTAAATAGGGGAAATAAATTGCCAACAGATTCAATAATGGATTTAAACTGAAGACTACACAGAGCAAAATAAAGGAAGCTTAAATAAAAGGATTACCATCTTGAAAAAGTCCGGCTTGTCGGTTTTCTTAGTGAAACTAGGAATTAGTCCCCATTTCATGCAGTGGAGAACAACACCTGT
The DNA here is from genome assembly GCA_035048815.1 of Abelmoschus esculentus. Classification (NCBI taxonomy): domain Eukaryota; kingdom Viridiplantae; phylum Streptophyta; class Magnoliopsida; order Malvales; family Malvaceae; genus Abelmoschus; species Abelmoschus esculentus. Next base: position 7,616,456 of record JAUCBN010000007.1, on the reverse strand, counting down.
TCCGTCGGGATTAGATCCATCGTCTCGTCGAACAACAGGCAAATTCATTCCCGGACCAACATTATACGAAGGACGGTACCTATATGATTTTCAAATCAAATTCCAAGATCAGGAAACAAACAGACAAGACAAGACGCACGAGTGGTAAAAGTCAAAATAATGAAATTGATTAACTTTACCGGTCCATGTTAACATGGGGAGTCTGGCCATTGTTGCGATGGCAAGCTCTGGGGATGTCATCGGCGCGAAGCGTACAACGAGCTCTTCCGCACATCTCGTTTGGCTTTGAATCGAGCTTTGTGAACTAATGAATTGACTGATAACACTTCTATCATTTTATGGGCGGGAAGCAAGTGCGGGATTGGGGTCTTTTCTTTTTCTTCTTTTTGGTGCTTCACGTTGGACAAAACTTGTCCGAACCGTTGGATCTCAGGATGACTGGAGATATGTGGTTCTAGTCTACTCAAATTTCCATATTTTTTTAATTGTGTTTGATTAAGGGTACAGATTTTTCCTAGAAAAGTGTCAATTTTTTTTTTTTTGAATTTCAAATCTATATTCGTATTAATCGATCATTAATAAATAAATTATTATAAATTTCATCTAAAAATTAAATCAGTAATCGAGATATAAACTTGTCCTGAAACCACCCTTCAGGCTTCAACATCCTACTTGATTTGTAAGGGTGTAGGGCTTTTTTTTATATAAATAAAAATTTTATTCATCCAAATAAACTAATATTTTATACAAATAAAATAAAATCAAATAAATTATTTATAAAAGAAAAAAGTTTATATAAATCCTCGGTCTATAGTCAGATTTGACGAATTAAACCGTACACTTCTCCTGATAAACGTTATCGCACATTTATCTTAATCCAAGAAACAATAACATACACTTATCTAGATCGTTTCTCATGAAGTCTACCATTACACTTCTCTCACATAGCATAAAGAAAGTTAATCGAACAAACAACAGCTAAAAGGGTGTAGGACTTTATTATGGCTTTAAAAAGTTTTTTTTATAATGTTAATACTAAATTATTTTTTAAAATTATATTTAATAAATCTAATTTTAATATTAATGTTTAAAGTATAATATTTTAGAAATTAAAATAATTTATATCATATTTAAAGAAAAAATTTAAACAATAATACTTATGTAATTTTTCCCGCATTGGTAAAATTCTAAGATTAGTTTTATATTTTATCTAAAATCTAAAGATTAAATTATAAATTTATCTGTCATAATATTAAAATAATAAGGCTAATAACTTAGTGTTTTATTTTTTAAAAGTAATTCTAAATTAATTATAAAATAATATATATTTATATTTTTAATTTTATAGGTCTAAAATAAATATTATTATTATTTTTATTAAATTATTTATTGAGTTTAATAACAATATAATACGAACGATAAAAATTGTATTTTTTAAATTAATGACCAAAAGATGACATACGGAAAATAAAAAGAAAATTGATGTAGTATTATTTTATTTATTTATTTTGTATTATCTTTCAATGAGCCGGCGCCAAAATAACCCCTTTCTCTCTTTCCCCATTTTGTCTCAAAAGGAAAGATAGGAATTCGAAAATTTTGAAATGAAGATAAAGATCTGAGAAGGAGAAAGGTGAAGAATGAGTGGAGCGAAACTTTGCGCATTGCTATGGGAATTGGGATACGAAGGTGCACAGAAATTGGACCCAGATAGCTTCGAGTGGCCTTTCCAATACGACGATACCCGACCCATCCTCGACTGGATCTGCTCATCTCTCCGTCCCTCCAACGTCCTCTCCCTATCCGAACTCTCCCAGTCAGTGCCCTCTCCATTTCTTCTCTTTTTTTATTTAGGAAACATCATAGATAGATTAATCCCTCTATTTAGGTTATCATTGATGGAATCAATCTGAATTTGTGCAGCTATGAGCAAATCGTACAAGAAGGGAAGCTGTTAGAGGTAAATTTTGCTTTATTACGTGTTATTTTGATGCAATTTTTTGGTGTAGGGCATTGGTATCTTTATTTTGTTTGATTAAAACAGGGGGAAGACTTGGACTTCGCTTATGATAGCATTTCGGCATTCTCCTCGAGGAGGGACACCCAGGAGGCAGTTTTTGGAGCTGAAGAAGGATTAAAAGATATTAGGTATTCTATTGCTTTCTGTTTCTGTACACCAGACGCACCTGGCAATTTGTCAGTATTGGAGTTTCCTTTAATATTTTTTTTCTTGCTATATGAAGAGATTAAGCATAATACAACTCAAGCCTAAGCTGATAACCCTGAATACATTTAGCTAAGGGGTAGTGTAGGTGTGATATTTTAGATAGCTCGAATGCATCTTTCTTGATGTAACATTTTCGGAGAGGATCATGTATCTGTAGTGTACTCCAGAATAACTTAGTTATACTGATTGATTTCTTTTTGTCCGTAGGGATGCAACTGTAGCTTATAAAGCTGAAGCCATAGAGCTTCAAAAACAACTTAAGCATTTGCAGTCTCAGTTTGATATGCTTACGGGTCAGGCTTCTGCTTTGATCCAAGGCAGACGGGCACGAGTTGCTGCAACATCCACTGCTAATGGACACCTTACAACCATAGATGATAGTCTCTCAGGAAGGAACTTGCAGGTACGCAAATCTAGGTTATCACTTTAAATATTTGAAATATTTTATGGTCAAGTTTGATCAAACTGAGATGGAATGTATATCTCTGAGTTATTGTTTATGTTGTGTGACATGGTTTTCAGCACAGATTATAAAAGGAATTAAATGAATTTAATCTTGCAAGCTAGCTTTTCTTTTTATTTTTTGTATGTAGCTTTCTTCTCAGAGGAAACTGTTTATGTGCTTGAACATTGAAGAAGTACTTGTACTTATTTTTTCTTTTGTGATTTAGATGAATGAAGTTCTTGGGAAAATAGCATCTACAGCACAAGAGTTGTCGCATTACCATTCTGGAGATGGTACTGTTTTTTTTATTATTATTATGTTAACTTCTATGCTGTTATGTTCATTTCAAAATGATGCATTTGATTTTGACCCAGTCGTGTAAGAGGCTGAGCTTGGTTTGCGTTTGACTTGGGTCAATGAAGACTCACCTTAACCCTGCCAAGTTTATAATGCCCTTCCTCACCCCTTATACCCATTTTAGAAGTCTATCAGTTTGTGTGTGTTATTTTGAATCTCATTGGCCTGCGGCATTGTGCTTGTAACTTTTTGTGTGTATTTGGTTCTTTTCACGGTGATAAATGAAGGTTTATGATGTAGCTGTTGTTGGTTCTCAAAAACCATGTCAAATACCAACTGGATATTGGAGCGTGAGATTTTGTATGCCTAACCTTAGGGGAATATAAGAATAGAGGGAAACTTTTCTTAGCTGCATGCTTCTTGTTGATAAACTTTTATTCATGATGTGTACATGCAGAGGAAGGCATCTACTTGGCTTATTCTGACTTCCATCCGTACTTGGTTGGAGATTCATCCTGCATAATGGAGTTAAATCAGTGGTTTGCCAAGCAACTAGACACGGTATGATCTGGATATGCCATTTTTTTTATCTCATTTCTTTCAGCTGCAGAGTCTCAACAATTTTATCATTGACATTTCAGAGTTTCTGTTAAACATCATTTTTCTTCCTAAAGTGTATAATTAACGGAAGGAAGTTCTTTGAGAAAGATTCGGGAGAGAGTATGGGTGTGCAGTTAGTCAGTTTGGTTTTTATACGCCAATAACCAAATGAACTGGTTAAGTCATCAAAACGAATGCATTGCAGTGGTTTTATTGCTAAAACCGAAATAACCGAACCACATTTCTTCTTAACCAACCCGAAAATAATTGAGTAAACCAAACTAATATTTTTTTGCTTTTTAAGATTTATATATAAAATAAAAAGCTACCATTGTCAAATTAAAAATATATATACATTCAATTAATTAAATTAATTGGATAATTGGGTTGAGTTATTTCGTATTTGTGTATTTAATTTCATATTTAGATTAAATTCATTAATTGGTTAAATTAATTATTAGGTCAATCTAGTTGGGTTTATATTTCAAGTTTAGTGGGGTTGGGTTTTATATGGGGGTTGGATTTTTTTTATGACAATCGATATTGGTTATTTGAATATTGGGATGGGTATGAATATGAGTTGAGGGTTTATTTATCAATTAAAAATTAATTGGTTTATTTGCTTTGGGTATTCAAAACTTACTAAACAAACCGACTTATTTTGGTTAAATCAAGGGAATATTGTGCTCTACAACTATTTTAGTAGGTTACAATATCCGTGAAGTTTCTTGCTACTTTTCATGTCTTTAATGAGGTCTAAGTTTTCTTGCGTCTTTGTTCATATTATGAATAACCGTCATTCTTGGTAGTCATTGACTGTAGCTTTATCTACGATTTATTTAACTAAGTAGGTTTAATTTTTCATGAAATATTTCATTCTCGAAGTCATATAAATTAAAATGTGGCAAGTCAAAGGTTTTTGCCTTGAACAATTTTCTTTAATACATGAGACATGTATTTTTATTGTATTAATCTTGTTGACTCAATTAGTAATTACACTCAGGTTCCTTTTCGGTTAGTTGCTGAAGAGGGTAAATCAAAATGCTCGTGGGTTAGTCTTGATGATGCCTCAAACAGCTTAGTAAGAGGTATTTCACTATGTTACTCTTAGATTAAAGCTCTGTGGTTTCCTTTTACCAATGTCATGCTTTAGATTCAAGGTATAAGTATTTCTTTTGCTTATTGTTATATCTGCATGATTGCTATTGCATAATTTTATGGTAGAAATTTTGATGAGTCTTCACTAGAATCTATTATGAGGTTATCTTTCTAGTGGAAAATGGGAAAGTCCATCTTTCTCTTGTCTTGTTGTGCCTTTATTCTTAATTTCTCTCTGTCCTTTCCCTCTTGCTCCTTTTTATCTTTTCCCATTTTTTCTTTTTGCAATTGCTGCATTTTCTTAGTATTTATTTGAAATGATGAAGTATATGTTTTTTCTGTTTAAATGACTAATGTTTAAAACGAGCATCAGCTGCTGCTTTTTTAGAGCTCTTTGAGTGGTAAAGCTAAAAGTATCTCATCATAAAACAAGCAAAATCATCACACAAACAGTAACAACTGGCTTTGTGCAATGATTTACTTATTTCTAAAAGTAGGTGGGGTTAACTATGTATTTTAAGTACCTACCTTCTTGAAATTGTCCTTTGTTTTTTTTGTTTTGTTTTTTTTCCTTTTCTTTTGGATAAATAAAGAGTTTGGCACCCGGCCACTGAACTAGCTCAAATAATTAACAAGTGATTTTGCCACTGAACCAAGTGGCCATTTTAACTTAGGTTTCTGTTGGAGGAATATGAGTCGTTGAAAGCATATTTATTGTTATGTTGAACATCTGGTTTGTTTGTTGTAAATTATTCCCTCTGCTACTTATCTAGGGTGAATATTTAGAAGGCCTTTTCGTTTTCTGACACACGGTTCTTTTCGAAAGCTTAAGTGAAGGATGAATTTGATAGTCTTCTTTATGTGCTTTGCAAGTCTTACCAAATGTGCTACTTATGTTTTTAGATTGTATTTTTAACTTTATAGATGTTACTTATAGCCTTATAGGCCCATCTGCCAATGATGTAGGTGCTAAGGTATGAAGAGAATGATGCTGTGCACACATACTATATGTTAAAGATAGCCACATATTGACTTAAATGTTGCCGTGCACACATACTATATGTTAAAGGTGGCCACATATTGACTTAAATGTAGCCGTGCCAGATTATATGGTCCTAGTTTTGTGTAGTAGCACATCTACTGATAAACTTACATTCCTTTTTTTTGGGGGGTGGTGGGTGGTGGTGGGGGTCTCTTGTTATCTAAATGCAGCAGATTTAGAGAAGTCACACCATCAGCGTGTATCTGAATTGCAGAGGCTTCGCTCCATGTATGTTCTTTTAATCTTTACAACTTTCTAAATATTTTTTTTAAATCGTGATTTTTAACCCGTTGCTGTTCAACTAATTTTATTATTTGAATGTTAGTAGTTGCTGGAGGAAATTTGGTTTTATAGGAGATAGAAGAATTTTTTTTCTTACCATATCGCATTTCCCTTTATACAATAAAAAAATGAAATTATTGCTACAAATTGTTTTCTTACAAATCAAGTTATATATAGGTTAAGAAAAACAAATAGATAAAACAAGTTGTCAGAGCAATTGTAAATTTTTTCAGTTGCATGTCGCATAATGCGGCAGTGACATTTAATTAAATTTATTGGCCTTGATTTGACAGATTTGGAACAAGTGAAAGACAATGGGTAGAAGCCCAGGTTGAGAATGCCAAGCAGCAAGCCATGCTCATGGCACTTAAATCTCAAATATCATCAGATGAAGCTCATATTCATCTTGATCTTCATTCCCTTAGGTAACGCTTTTCAATTCAATTTGTTATTATAAGAGCTCAGCGTACAAGACTTTGTGTTCTTATTAACTAATTTCCCGATTAATGCATATATCTAGCTGTTTAACTGATCTTGTAAAGTAACACCTTTGTTGTCTTCAAATGAACTTTGCTGTAATGGGCATTGCCTTTGATCATCTTTTATGGAATCCAGATGCTGATCTCAGCAAGATATGGTAAAAAAACATTTAAATTTTTTTTGATAAAAAATATCCACCCAACCACAATATTATAATCAAATGTTTATATAGACTTAATTAGCCTTTAATTTTCACTAGACTAAGAAATGTTTTACTCTAAAAAATTAACTTATCATGATTGTTACATACTCTTTTCTAATTTGCAGAAGAAAGCATGCTGAATTGGTTGGAGAAGTTTCAAACCTTTATCACAAAGAGGAGAAGTTATTATCCGAGGTTTGTTTTTGTATTTTCTTTCCATCTTTTGCATTTCCTGGTGTTACCCAAATCTTCTACATAAGTAGTTGTGCCATCACTTACATTTTGGGCTGGTTGTGGCTTTATCTTCAAGTTTGAAAACTTCGCCTGTTTCCTGTTGGTACTATTTTGATGCTTAACAATAAAAAAAAGGAGTAAATTATACAGACTGGAGCCATTTGAGATGTGCCAGAACATGACCTAAATACAACAGTGTAATGATGAAAAGGGATATGATGTTCATCAATTATTATGCTTCTGCATGTACTACTCCTTTTTTGGAGTTCATGGATTTACTTAAGCTGACTATTTTTTTTTTCATTTCCACCACTTTTCCAGACTATTCCAGATCTTTGCTGGGAGTTAGCGCAACTCCAGGACACATACATTTTGCAAGGTATAATTTCCTTGCTTTTCCTTTTGGGAATTGAAAGTAGGTCAACAGTTATGTCAGTGATCATATTGTAAATTTACCTGCGTTTAGGTGACTATGATCTAAAGGTTATGCGGCAAGAGTTCTATATTAGCAGACAAAAAGCGGTATGTTTGGCTACTATTCAAAAGTTCTAATCTAATTACATCTTACTTGGTTTCTTTTCCTTTTCCCCATAAAAAGCATAAATCTAACCTATATTTTTTATGGCCATGGAGCTTTTGCTTAGTTTTTATTGGAGATATAAATTATAATGCACAGGCATGTGGAGTAATCACTATTTTACAGTCTACAAAAGAAAATATCCCTTTGGCATGTCAATTGTATTCAATCATGTCTACTGTCGGTTACACTTGATGCTTCCTTGTGAGAAAAAATGGAAGTTGGATAACTTTTCCAGTTAAATAATTCGTATTTTATAGCACACTCTAATTAAATATGTTTGACACGTTACTGTGATCAAGGACAAGTGTACCGTTCAGATTTTTACTAGCATCAGAACCACTTGAAATAACAGTCATGAGTTGTTTAAAGTTGCCCCATCTTCTCTCTAGTTATACACTGCCATACTAAGTGTTATCCATTTCTTTTTACAGTTTATCAATCATCTGATCAATCATCTTGCAAGGCATCAGCTCTTAAAAATTGCTTGTCACTTGGAAAAGAAGAATATGCTTGGAGCATATTCATTGCTTAAAGTTATTGAGTCAGAGCTTCGGGATTATCTATCAGCAACCAAAGGCCGGGTGGTATGTTGGATCTTTTATGTACATCCTTATAGTTCTATCAGTGTGTCCTTTTTCTTTTACATCTTGGTTTGATTCTATGCGAGATAGTAGTCTTTCAGGATATCGTTTCCGATTTCCTTGGAAATCCTTACATTAAAGCCGTTTATATTATCATTTAGGGGCGTTGTTTGGCACTAATTCAAGCTGCATCTGAGGTCCAAGAGCAAGGTGCAGTGGATGATCGAGACACTTTTCTGCATGGTGTTAGAGACCTTTTAAGTATCCATTCAAGTAATGCCCCCATGGCTACATATTTGGTCCTGATTATTGTTTCTATTTGAGTTTTTTTGTTAGCTGAAGCATTTTGATTTGTGGTTTCTTTTGGCATTTCCTTTAGATGCACAGGCTGGTTTATCAACATACGTATCTGCTCCTGGCATTGTGCAACAAATATCTGGTCTGCATTCAGAATTGATGGCTCTTCAATCCGATCTTGAGAATTCTCTTCCTGAGGACAGAAATAGATGCATCAATGAGCTGTGAGTTATTCTGTTTTGCTTGTATTTTAGAATCTTTCTTCAACATTACTATTCAACACAGTTGATACTTTCTGAGTTAGAATTGTGTTTGATGAATTCTGAGTATCTGGTATTTCCTTGTTGTGCCAGGTGCAATCTGATTCAAAGTTTGCAGCAACTATTATTTGCATCCTCAACGACTGCACAACCAATATTGACACCTCGGGTATGTCCAACTGTTTGTAAAAAGCTGTGTCAGTTTTCCCCTTCATTTTCCACTTGAAGCATGATTCTGTTAATTATCATAGCCTCATCACATTGCTTTTCTTTACATGATAACATTCGCGTGCTTTGCTGACGTTTCAAATCCCCCATTTTAGCCTCTAATGAAAGAGCTGGATGAAATGGAAAAGATCAATGCAAAACTCTCTGCTGCAGTTGAGGAGGTTACACTTGAGCATTGCAAGAAAAACGAGGTAATCGGAATTATTAAAACAGCTTCCGTCATCGATGACGTCTTGCAATTATCACTTCATATGATTACAACCATTTTTTCAGTTCCCATTCCAGTATACTCAAGAACATGCATCACAGTTGAACATTTATACTAGATTTCCAAACTGGCAGAGAATCTTTTGAGAAGTCCTCTTAGCTAGTGGTCTAAAATTTTTTCGGCTGGCATGAAAAAACAATCGAATTCCTTGTGTGATTGCATCGCATATGCAAAATTATTGAAAATCGAATCTGTTTTCTAAAACCAATTATCGAGTTCTGAAAATTTCTGTTATCATCTGCAGATTGTCAAACACCATTCTCAAGAGGTTGGTCTTCAAAGGCGTGTGTTTGTGGACTTCTTCTGCAACCCGGAACGATTGAGGAGCCAAGTAAGGGAATTGACTGCTCGTGTTCGAGCTTTGCAAGATTCTTAATCCTTTCTGCTTGGAATATGATGAAAAATATTCGTTTTTATGTGTTAATTGTTGAAAAATCCGGTTTCAATCTTTAGTTGATGTTTGGTTTGTACTTTATCACCACAATTAACAGAAAAAATCTAATCCTTTTGGTTGATGTTTGGTTGTAAAATCTAATTTTAGTACAAAATCAAATGAAAAAAAAAAGCGGTCAAACGATCGATTAAGAAAATTAAAGTGTTTATCAAAAGACAGAAAATATATACTAAAAGATAAAAAGAGTGCTAATAATTAAAAAAATACAAATATTAAAGAGAAAAAAGAGGACTGTGAATTTTTAATTTTAAGGTTTTGGGTTTAAGAGATAGAATTTTATAATTTATACTAACTAAAATTTTATTTATAAGGTATAAGATTTTAAATTTTGAATTTTATTAAAAAAATTACGCAATTTTTTATACCGTAAAAACTCAAAATTTTAAACTATCAGGGGAAAGAAATCACGTGATATTCTAATTTTTAGCAAAGCAATTACTTCCTCACCGGTCAAGCTGTCTCTCCATCTGATTGCTACAACCATAGGAATAGGATCAGAGCCTGGGTATAATTATTTTACAAGCATTTGAAGAGGGTCTGTAAAACCCCACTGCCTCATAGTTTTGCATGCATTTTCTCTTTCCTTTCCACTCCCATTAATTTCAAGGTTCAAAAATGGTAAAATGATAGCAATATTATTGTGCCTTCCACTCTTCTCCAACTCCTTCAAACTATATTTACATACTTATATATGGCAATGGAGGGAGCTTCACATTACACAAGTTGGCACCAAACACTTCGACAAGAAGCTCAATCCTCTCTTCTGCGTCAAAATACAAGTGCAAGGTATTTAGATGTGAATATGATTTGAATTGATAAAGATACTTTTAAAGATTCAAACTCAAAAGGGTCTTTTACTTCAGATGAGTGGGGCAGTGGAGACTGGAGAATACCTTTCTGGGTTTAGCGTAGAGGAGGTCGGGTGAGATTTTATACAGATCTTCATCAACGGGTTTGGGCGTTGGCCTTGGCATAGGAGCTGCTTCCTCACACCTTTGGCTTTTATCTTCTTTGTTATGCGAGTCCCTTGCTCTTCCCTGCATTCATTATTACCCACAACAAAACCCAGAGTGTCTATCATGGTTATAAACTCATCATCGTCGTCTTTGTTTGATCAAAAGAATTCAAAAAAAATCAGTTTTTGAAATATTAAAGGGTTATTAAAGGAATCCAGTGGCATTAAATTGAGTTTAGAAGTGAGAAAGAATTTGGTCCCCACCGGAAAAGAAGTTTTCTGAATATCACTTTATTTGGAGAGCTTCTTTCTTGACTATGAGTTAAGAGCGATAATGAGTCTACCTACTAGTAAGTAATTTAAGCATAGCTCGATTAAAATTTAAATATATTCGATTCTAATTCGGATTAGGTTTAAAATTTTAGCAAACCGAAACGAGTTAATCTAAAGTCAACTCAAAAATTTATAAACAAACTTAGAATATACTTATGTGTTTGGATTTTAAGAATACCTTTTAGTTATTTAGATTAGTTTAATTTTTTCTATTTTTTTACTTAAATTTTGTTTTAGCGTTGATTATGAATAAGATTTTCAACAAAACTTATATTTTATAAAAAGTATATATAATAAAATTATTCACTAGTTTAAATAATCTACCTTTAAACTTGAACTCGGTCTTAAAATTTTAAGTTTGACGAGTCTGAATCAAATTTAATAATAATATTTTCGAACGAATCTATCCAAACTCGAACTCGTTATCACCCCTTCTACTATTCTTCTTCTTCCGTTTTGACATTTTGGAACCAATGCTACTGCAATTCAATGCCGTCAGGCACCCTTTCACACTACCGAAGTTAATTAATTAAGAAAAACCAAAGAATCTGAAATGCACATGCAGACAAACAAACAAACCAGAAAGCAGCTTTCTAAGAGGAGAAGAAAATGGACTTGAAGACTTGTTCATAGTTGTAAGACGTAGAGTAGTTACGGTTACCCTTGTGCGAGGAACCACGATCATGGCAGGGGCAAGGACATGGTTTTCATAGAGATCGCCGGCGACGTATAAATCCCGATCACGAGAGTAAGTGTAACGAAGCAACTCAGCTTGTCCAGCTGATTCAAAACACTGAGAGAAAGGGAGGTCACTGTTCCAATCCCAGCTTCCGAAACCTGGAACAGGCCTCCTTCTGTAGTAATCCTGAAACCCAGCCAAACAACATCAAAATCTAAATCTAAAACCATCCCATCAACTGCAAAACCAAAACCAAAAGAAAGAACAAACATGAAACCCAATTCAGTGTTCACTTACATGAACATCCATATTGCCTATTGAGATAGAAATAGAACTCAGAGGATCGACCTGAGTTTTTCTCAAAGGGTGAAGACTGAAGAGAGATGGGTTTTGAGGGGGGAGGGTCTTCTCTTCTCTTTTCCTGGTTTGTTTGTTGAGTGGGCGTGGGACTGGGAGCGGAGCCATTTAAAAGGCCAAGGGACCGAATATCTATGAAAGCAATAAAACCTTTCCTTGGCGTTACATCATACGAAGAAAAAAAGGTTTATTCAAATTAGTACCTAATTTAACAATTTTTTCACATCAGCATCTGAATTTGTAAAAAATCTCAAATCAGTACCTAATTTGACTTACCATCTTAACAACCAATCGTATTGTTATGTCGCATTGACCAGTCAATATAAAATCATTAACTATCACGTGTCAAATCTTAATTGGTTGTACCAATTTAAGAAATCTTTCCGAGTTTAAATATCAATTTAAGAAAATAGTTTAGGTATTAGATTGAAAAAAAATTAAAAATTCAAGTCTCAATTTACATAATAAGCCAAAAGAAAATAACCCACACAACCAAGATTCACCGTTCACAGTAATAAACGCAGGGACAAAGAAGTAAATGACAAAGCTAAGTGAAAAAGTTAAAAGCCAAGGTTAGGTTGCTTGTCGCTGATCAAATGTATATTCCATTTCTTCGAATCTTGTTTCTTTCCCTTTTGGTCTAATTTGATTTTAATCCTTCTATTATGCCAATATTTATAATTTAATCCCTCCAATCTTTCTTAATGACTCATAATTAATAGAAAAGGACATGTGCATTGTGCACACAAGAATCAAGATGTGGCCCTTTGCTTTTTTTTACTATTTCTATTTCATTAAATACCAACCCTTTTGTTTTTCTATCATAATTTAGGGAAGACCTTAATAATTACCATTGTTTTTCACTCTATTATTTTACCCATGGTGAAAAAAAATCTTTTTCCTTGCACCATGAGAGGATAAAAGGGCAAAGGAAAGTATATATGGGATGTAGATTATAAGAGAAATTTTCTTTTTCATGACATTAATGTCAAACTTTAAGAATCAAACTTTTCATCTGGTTGGGCGTTGAGTATAAATTATTTGCTTTCTAATCGTGTCTTTATTGATATCTCCACTTTAAATTAATTAATTTAAGGTTTAAGGTTAGAGGTTGTGGTTAAAGTTTAAAAAATTTAAGGTATAGTGTATTTTTTAGAGTGTACGATTTTAAAACGTTGAAAATTAAAGTTAAGATTTATAATATATTTTAATATTTTTTAACAGGAACATTGAAAGAGAACGATTGAGAGCAAAAAATTTCTACTCGTTGTGTCCCTATTTTTGTTGTATTTTTTACTTTGTTTTATTTTGTTTGTATGCTCTATTTTTTTCTGTCATTGATGTGTTTTTGTTCTTGTTTGCTTGGTTGTTTTATTCTTAAGGGTTTTTTCATCTCCCTTTTCTTTGTATGTGTTTGATTTTAGGGTTAATTATCTGGTTGGTATATGAATTATACTAAAATTTTAATTTTATACATAATATTTTAAAATTTTCAATCTCATCCTTGTAGTTTTTCGTCATTGAGAATTTTATGTGAAATTTATATAAATTTAATTGGACTGAATTTATTTAAATTATTAACAATATATCTTAAATCAAATTAAATTTGTAGTCAACATGCTTGAGTGATTTGAGTTTGTTTTATGGCTATTTCAACAATTTTTTAATAGAAAAATTTGTTTTAAAAAGTTGAAGCTGAAAAACTGTGATAAACTTGAATTTCATCAGATGACACCGTTGGCCAAGAAACGAAGAAAATATGGAGTGGTCCACTAGCTCTTGTTCACATCAATCTCGTGCTTTATTCCTTTTATTTTGTCTCAGTTCATGCTATGATAGGCTTCAATCTTATGTAACCAAGGCACCGTCTCCTTGTATAGAACAATTTTTTTAATTTTTTATATGTGTTTTATTATTAAAATTAAATAAATTCTAAATTTTAATTTTAATTTTAAAATTTTTAAAAAATAAACCATACACCTTATACTTTATTATATAATTTTATATCCTAACTTTAATTTTAAAAACCCTTGTGAGATGTTTTCTTCTGTCTTTGTGACATTTTCGTTTTGTGGTTTGATTCATTTACTCTTGTGGCACGATTGTTGTTTGTCGGTGGTTTGATTTATCTGCTCTTGTGGTTTGATTCAATCGACGCTAGTTTCTGATTTATATTTCTGTCGGTGGTCTTTCGAAAAGTTATATCCCCACTTCAGTTGATAGTTGTTTGCCGATGAAATCAGTCTTGGGTAGCGATGCTTTTACATGACAGTTTGGATCATCTACAACTCCTTCCTTCTTTATGCGTTGTTTGGACAGAGACAAAGAGATTTAAGAAGGTTCTAAATTTTATTGGTATGCTTAATTCCATAAGAATTTTAATTTTTCTGTTTTTTGGTTGTAAAATGATTGAATTTTTTAAAATAATTTTTTCACTTTTTGAAGACGATGTAATTATAATTTTTTATGAATTTAATAAAATTCAGTAGCATTTGTCAAAAAAAAATCTAAAGTTTTTAACGTTAGAATATAGATATAATAAAAATATAAAAAAATATTTTTTAACAATTAAATCAAAAATCATTTGATAAAATTAAAGATTAAATCATCGTTGATACAATTACAAAAACTTAACCATATTTATTTATACATGATTTGTTGATTGGACGTGAATCATCCGTTTGTTTTCGTTTCAGTTCGCCATGCATACCAGGTATCTATTTTTCCTAATCCCAATAATAATAAATAAAAGGAAAATAGATTCCTTTAATCTCTTGTCAATTGTGAGGGAGAATACAGATAAAGAAAGAAAAGGATAAACAACACTGACCCATTTTTACTGGATTTTAAAATGAAACTACCACCTTCTTCTCCGGAAAGAAAATTGAAACCAGAGTGAGTCAAAGAAACGCAAGGTTCCATAAAAACAACTGTTTAGATCTTTATATATTCCCTATACTTTGTCTTGTATGGTTCTGACAGGCTTGCATTGTTGGTTTACTCATTCCCTGGTTCCCATCTCATCTCCTATAACTTGTCAGGGTTGGTAGAGACTGGTTGCCATCAACTGTGACGGATCTCATTACCCAGATTTCAATGCTTGGTTATTACGATGGCCTGACTCTACCGGAGCAAACAATCAATAATAATCAGATGGGTAGATGAAGACAAGGCGTAATCTGCATTCAGGCCCAAAGTGGCTTTATCTCGGTCCTCTTGACGTGGAGGAAAATGGGTTTTAATACATATACATGAACTTGCAAGTCTCTACTTCAAGCCCATGGATTTCTTCAACATTTGTAAGGTGGAGTATCATTTTATTTTATCCCCTCGTATTTCTCCAAAACCCCAAGTAGAAAATGTTGCAGAGCAGTGTCTTCTTCATACTCCCCAGTTGTTCATCTCCAAATCTTCCTTCACTCTTCTTCCCCACCTCGGTTCCCTTCAGTCGCTCTCATCTCCACTTCCATTGTCAAATAAAACAACCCAATATAAGGAAGCAGCAACTCTTCTGCCGCGTGTCCTCCAGTTATGAAGTTGGTGGAGGCTATCCTGATGAAGAATTTGATACAACTCATAAAACCCGGAACCAACATGTTCAAGACACTCAAAACCTTGATTCCTCTCAGTATGATGATTTACTCAAGGGAGGAGACCAAGTCATTTCTGTTCTTGAAGAAATTATTACCCTTGTAAGCTCCCTACTCTCCTTTTTCTTATTACTATTTATTTTCCCAGACCATCTTTTTGTAGGAGAATTTGATTGTTCTTGATGGGATGCTTGTTTTAATGGCGTTAATAGTAATACCCAGAAATTTCCAGTCAAAAGTTTGCTACTTTTCAGTTCAGGCTTTTGGCTCTGAACCAATCAGTCACATAGCTAATACTTTATTGATTAGTGAACTGAATCTTTTTGTTGACTATCTGATGTGCAACGTTGGTTCAGCTGGAAGATATGAACATGGATGAGGCTTCCGAGGAGGTGGCTGTTGAATTAGCTGCACAGGGAGTAATTGGCAAAAGGGTGGACGAAATGGAATCAGGGTTCATGATGGCTCTTGATTACATGATCCAAGTTGCTGAAAAGGACCAGGATGACAAGGTACTGCAACTTTAATTGTCCCTTTGTTAGACTTGTTAAGGTTCAGGTGTACAATATTTCTTTTGGGAAATAAATCTTGTAAGCTTTTGGTGCAGTTGTTAAGGTTTTGGATTCATTCGCAATTTGAGTCTTTCAGTTTTGTGTTTTGGGATGTAAGATGATTAAAATGCTGAAACTTTACTGAAAATAAGAATCTTAGCATGAGTTAGTAAAACTTGATTTGAAGAATAATTCAAATTGATTGCTTATTCCATGAACCATTCTTCTGTCAACCTTATCTTGTTTGTATCCAAGACCAGATTGTAATGTTTCAGTGTTTCCAATTTATAAGTTATTCGCAGAACCATATAGTATTACTCGCCATTGTGGTAATTTGGCTCTTTTTATGGAATTTCTAACATTATATAAAATTAGTTGAAGGTGCCATCTCCCTTCTTTCTAGTCCTTTCCCTTGATAAAGAATTTCAAATTAATAACAGCTTAGGATTGCTTCTAGTTATCAATAGTGTTTCATTTAAATTTATCTGGATCATTTAATTCTCCATGTAGTTTTTTGCATGTGTTTTGGTTGTTGATTTGAGGTCTGAGATTGTTACCCCTCTTTTGCTAGTTGTTGTGCATCATTGTTGATCTCTTTACAGTTAATTCTTTTCCTCATATGAATGAATTCCAAACTTTTTTTTTATTCAGAGAAAGTCACTGCTTGAGGTGATTAAGGAGACCGTGCTAGCACATCTCACAAAAAAATGTCCCCCACATGTAAGGAGGTCACCTGGGGCCCAATCCAGCTATTCCTGATTCAACTTCAGCAAAAAAGTTAGTCATATACTAACATGAACTAGATGCAAAGTTATTTTTCTCTCGCTGTTCCTTGCTTTCCAGGTTCAAGTGATTGGACTTCTCTGTAGAACACCTCTGAAAGATAGCAGGCATGAGTTACTTCGGCGAGTTGCAGCTGGCGGTGGTGCTTTCAAAAGTGAAAACGGAACCAAAGTTCATCTTCCTGGAGCAAATCTAAATGATATAGCAAACCAGGCTGATGATCTGCTAGAGGTACATATAAGAAAATCTTATAATGAATCATGCTTTCAGATATTGTTTTTATTTATGAATTTGTTTAAGTTGATAGATGCTTGAGCTTTGAGGAATTGTTTTACCTCCATAAGCATTTATGGGTACTGATTAAGCGTATCTTAATTTGTAAATTAAGTTTCTGTTGTGGATTATATGCCTGGATATTCCATACATTAACATAGGTCAGCTTCTATATAGGCTAACAAACGGACTGTAATAGTTCATGCATTTTAGTATAGTTTTATTTTCTTTGGATAGTATTATGTTAAAAAAGTAGTCACTCTCAGTATAAGCTCATTGGATATACATGCAAAATTATGTTGCATGTAGCTTCATATACGATTCAACGAATAAAAGGAAAACAACATCTTGAACTATAAATCACACATTACTTCCTTTAATGTCAACCTGAAAGTTTTTTGTTTCACTATTTATGAAAATTTCCAAGTTAAGTTTGGTTTCTGTTTGTTTTCGGTAGATAATCCAACTTTACCTGTGTGACTGGCTTGGCATTGGGCTATTGCCTAGGTGAAAGGGCACATTAAGTGAACCGTGAAGGGGATGTGTCAAAAACTTTAGCCTGCGAAATTACATATTTCCTTAATTGTAGGTTAAAAAAGGAGGGCAAGATATCTTTTTGACCAATACTTTGTTTAAACTTTAAAGAAAAAAGAAATGGAGAAAATGACAAATATTCTAAACTTAAGGTGGGGAAACGATAAGATTCTGCTCACAGCTACGATTATGAAACCATTACTTTTGGAGCCTTTTCATTACCTTTGCATGGGATTTAGGACATATAATAAAATGTTGAAAAACATGTTTCCTGTTGCCATCTTTTTAGTTATCCTGCTTTTGTTAGACAACAACTGGGTGGGGTTTATTTCTGTTAGTTTTTTTTATTGCATAGGCGAGGCTTGCCATGTTTATTAGTACTTGAAATTATTTTGAATTATCAATGTTTTTTCAGACAATGGAGACTCGGCCAGTTGTTCCAGATCGGAAATTACTTGCAAGACTTGTATTGATCAGAGAGGAAGCTCGAAATATGATGGGAGGTGGAATACTGGATGAAAGAAACGACCGTGGTTTTAGTACTCTTCCCGAATCAGAGGTGTGCATGATTGCATTCATGAAAACTAAAATTGATTAAACTATGCTAAACTGAAACCTTAGAAGCTATCGACAATTGTTGGAGAGGGGCCAACCTGGATAGTGCCACAACAGGTGTCAAACCAAAGCACCTGGGAGTTAACCCTGTCTAACATTCCCATTTAGGCGAAGGCTTGAGATGACAGCTGAGAATGCAGGCATACATGATGGACAGTGAAAACTGATGAGAAGCAATAAACATTAAACAACACCAAAACATTTCCACAGAGAATATGATACAATTTAACAACGAAACAAGTTATTGATGATCCTCTTAATCCTATAAAACAAATATACTTTAGTTTTTATTATATTGTCATTTCAATGATCATTGGCATGATTCGGATCTTATGAATGCAGGTTAACTTTTTAACAAAACTTGTAGCACTGAAACCTGGGAAAACTGTCCAGGAAATGATAAAAAATGTAATGCTAGGGAAAGACGAAGGTGCAGACCACTCTGACACTGATGAAGAAGCTAATACCGGTAGAACGAGACTTCAAGGAGTTGCAGGAAGGGTTAGTTTTACGTTCATTATATACTTTTTCATTTGTTGATTAAAATATGACTGGAATGGCTACCATATATGCAAAGTCATCGAAATTCTAGTTTTTTCACTCTCTTCTTGTCATGGTAACCAGGGGAGTGTTACAGGGAGAAAACCGCTTCCTGTTCGCCCTGGCATGTTTCTTGAGACTGTCACAAAGGTATTATTTCAAATAAACTTTTAGGAAACACGTTTTTCACTTATTCGAAGAACCTCATGGCATGCAAAGAGGTGATTGCCTTTTTGCTACTTGCAAGATCAACAGTAACGTAATCTGTTTGTTTGCTTTTTTAGGTCTTGGGCGGTATATACAGTGGAAATGTCTCTGGCATAACAGCACAACATTTAGAATGGGTAAGTTATCTTTTACCTTGGGTAACTCCTGAAAATAGATCCCATCTGTTTGATTCGACCGCAGAAATCGTTAACATATGCTATTTGTCTTTTCTTACAATCTTTTATTCTTCTCTTCTGAACTCTCATTGACAGTTAAACTAGAGTGCATTCATGTGATTATAATACCTTTGCATACCATACATCGTGCATCCTTTATGGATCAATAATTGATTGGGAACTCTGAAGTAAAACGTATTCGAATGTTAACAAATTACCATTCCCTTATTCCTATTTCTAAATGAGCTAGAATTTGCTTCGTCTCATCTAGGACTTTGTGCATTAAGCTTGTAGAACCGGTTTAAACTTTAACCAGCCATATTCATCACCATTTCTCCAAGGTCCAAGGTTCAGTTTATTTATTTTCAATCCAGGTTCATCAGAAAACACTTCAAGTTCTTCAGGAAATTGCATTCTAATTCTTCAAGCAGCATGTACCAGAAGTCGGATTACATCACAACTGCAATTTACATCGAGGGGGAGAGCTGATATCATAAGTAGAGGTTAGAAACCTCCATTCTCAACTATGAAAATGTCTGTGAAATTAGGTCATTGAGAAATTTAGCAATATTATTAGAAGAGCTGCACTTTACTATTTTGCATTTTCGTAGTCGTTGCAGCCGAAAGTTGGGGGTGGATTCATGTTTTCATTTTGAATGAATATGCATGTATGTATCTATCTATCTTCATAACCACATTATTCTTTCCTGGTCACATATACATTATAAAACACACACACACACCATACATGCATTTCCACTGTCATAACTCATTAACAGAAGAAAGAGGAAAAGGTGAGGAAAATGCCATTCCCATAAAAAATAATTCCTCCTCCTCCTCCTCTATTTAAGTGCTTTGCACTCACAATTGAGATTAAATGCATTCAGAATCATGTTATCCAACTATTGCTACTGCCCTTTATTTTTTTTCCTGTAATTTTAGGACCAGACCAAATTCTAAGAAAATGAAAGTCCATGGACGAAAATGAAATTTTTCTGAAATTCCCTTTAAGTGAAACGATGAGATTTTAAGTAAATTAATAGGACCACTATTTTATTTAGACTATTATTTTGTTAGAGAAAGGTTGAAATGAAATTAAAATTATAAAGACCTAAAGTAATTAATTTTTAAAGTTCAAATAAAAATTGTACATTTAGCATAGTAAAAAGTATATTGTCTGTTCGTTTTTAATTTAGTGTCAACATTATTGGGGTTGGTAGCAGAAGCCGATGAGTTTGGGTTAATTATAATTTTATTTTCCACCAAACAGAAAAAAAAAATTTACAATGATTAAAATAAAATTTTTTAAAAATTTTACGATAATGCTACACGTTTCAAATTTTACTGTCATACTTGAATTTCGTCTGGGGTATACGTATAAAATAAGGCCTGAATAAATATTATATAATAAATTAATTAATTAAACAAAAAAATAATAAATAATAAATGTATAAGAAAGTTGGTTGCCGGGGGAGTTAAGAGCAGTTTAATTTTTAAAAATAATAATAACTCCAATTCATGGATAAGGTAAGGGGGTGGTTTTTTTTATTGGTTTTCGGTTTCCATGGGCCAAGTAAAAAGTGCCGAAGCACTTAACCATTAAAAAGGAAACGGGGAGAGCAAAAGTGGGGGATTAAAAATTGAAGAGGCTTAAAACGAACATATGGGGCGGAGAGCAAAGGTTTAGAGGTCGGTGACAATTGCTGAGGGGGTTCGGCATTTTTTTGCTCCGGGTTCTTGGTCTGTTTCCACCATTTTCGCTGTAAAGGATCTTGTACATTGGATGACTCAAGAAGCAGAGCTTTTGTTCTTGACTTCATAAAGTAAAAAGTGTGAAAGTAATCACCGGAAAACTTGTAAGTCTTGTGCTTTAAGGTGATGTTTATTTATTTTAAATGATTGAATGCTATTAAACCGAAGGCATGATCAATGTACTTAGAAAGTTGAATGAAACTTCGTTTATCCATTATTTTATTGTTTATATCTGTCCACAATAGTATTAATTTATTATTGTTGCAGGTTTAAGTTTCTTTTAAGATTGAAAATTTTGCATCTAATTCATGTTGTTTGATCCGAAATATGCTTGGTCTTTGTTTTTTTTAATTAGTTGTTTTATTTAATTATTTATTTTATTACTTGTATCCATGTTTTAAAATTATATAGTATATCTTGTTTAGAAAATCACTTAATTTATATTTAGATAATTAAATTAAAGCCTTTTAGGATTAATCACTCTAATTAAAATAATTAAATAGGGAGACAATTTAGTAACGATGACATTCTAATAATATATCTCGGATACACTAAGTGGTTAGTATTTTGACATAACATTATGTTGGCCAATAATGTACTTTGATATCGTATTCGGCGTGTCATTGAAACATAAAAAATGTTAAATAATTTAGGATTAAAATTTAATAAAATTAATTAGGTAAAGATTAATAGCACCAATAGTATTATTAATTTTGTTTGGTATCGAGAAGGTAGTCTCCGTGCATTTGGATGTTATCATAATACACCTGATGAAATTAATGATTTAATAGGGTTTAAATATTTAAATTGATGGAGCTTAAAATTTAAAATCGATAAGATAATAATTGGTCATACATTATATTTCTTTAAATATAAGTTAAGATTTTCTATTGTAGGACGTCTTATTCAATGCTCATATTTAAAAGAAATGTACCTTTTTATCCAAAATGATGTTCTTATTCGAACGATATTTATTTGCCAATGACAAATTAAATTAATATTGTTATTCGAAATATTGAAATGCCACGTGTAATTAATAAGGTACCGATTTCGGGCGCTCGTAAGGGTTGTTCTTACGCGTAATCGACTCTCGAACTCAAAATGTTTTAAAAAGAATCTTTGGTTTATTTTATGGTGTCCGGCCTATCAAAGTAACCGATGGCGCGACTCCAATTCATTTTTTAAATTCAAATAACATGTGTTCTTAATAAAATTTTGGTTTTCACAATTAAAAGCAATAAAATTTAATTTTTCAAAATTCACTCGCAATGCTATTTTTTTAGCATAAAGATAGTTTTTACCCTTAACGTTTATAATTTTGTCATTTTAGCCCTTATTCTTTTTTTGGAATAAATTTAGCCCTTAACCTATGTCTTTTTAACAAACAACTCATTTTTTAACTATCATGATAACTGAACCGTTAAAAATTTAATAATGGTAACATATCATATATGTGATAATATATTTTAAATGACATAAAATCTAACCTATTAAATATATAGATATATATAGAATATAATTTTATTCTAATATAAAATAATTAAAATTTAAATAAAATATTAAAAATTAATTAAATCCAAAATAAAAATTTACTAAATATTCTCAACCCTAACTAAACTAAAATATCTTTATAAAACCCTAAAACTCTGATTTAGATTAAAACTAAAATAGCTAAATTCTAAACTAAAATAATAAAAATCCAATTGATTATTATCAAAATCCTTTATCTTTTATTCACCGGTAACAAACTATACAAAACTCTTTCTTTTCAGATTATGTTCATACCTTTTTAAATAAATTTTGATTTTACTATAGTTAAGGTTGAGAATATTTAGTAGTTTTTTATTTTAGATTTAATTAAATTTTAATGAATAAAAAAATAAAATTTAATATTTTATTTGAATTTCAATTATTTTAGATTTTTAGATTGAAATAACACTATATTCCGCGTGTATGTATTTGATATACTAGATGTTAAGTCATTTAAAATATATTATTATATATATATATGACATGTCATTATTATTAAATTTTTAACGGTTCAGTTATTATGGTAGTTAAAAAATGAGTTATTTGTTAAAAAGACATAGATCAAGGGCTAAATTTATCTCAAAAAAGAATGAGGGCCAAAATGATAAAAATTATAAATGTTAAGGGTGAAAATTATTTTTATGCCTATTTTTTTCACACGTTTCGCTTTTAAAATGGCCGCGATATTTACAAGTACTGATATTTGTACGTAGTCTCATCGATTGAAGGAACAATTGTTGTTCCTGGAGATGATGGATTCGAGTTAAATTACTCTAATCACTGTAGAACAAATACTACTGTAATCACTGTAGCTAAATAAAAATAAATAAATACTGATATTTTATACAAGAAAAAACGTTAAACCTGATATTTTATCCGATAGATTAATTAATTACTGATATTAGATCTTAAATAATACTCCTTTAAACAATCTTACTCACCCTTTGTCCATTTATTTCTGTCCTCTCGTCTGCTGTCATAACTCCACATTTATTTCTCCCGATGCACCGACCCTGGGGCCTTAACGTTTCAATGTACAGCACCTAACCTTTGTAACTCGTCATAATGAAACATTTACTTGTACAGATGCACTTCCCTTGTCGACCACCTACCTTGGAGCATATCAACGACGGATCTGAAAATATTTATAAGATGAATATAAATTAAAATATTTTTAAAACGAATAAAAATTAAAAAATATATATCAAAATTTTAAATTAGATATAAATTATAAAGATTTAAAATTAATTTATAAAATTTTAAAATTTAAAATTAAATACGTAAACTTTAAAGAATTCAAGTGAATACCCCACCCGTATTTGTTATTCGTAAGTCACGACCATGCCGTGAACACAGTAATCGATGCTCTTGTTACCTACCATTCAAATAATTATTCTCTAAATCGACACCAATTTTAATTAATTTATAAAAACATATTTTTTCTGATAAGGATATATGTAGTTAATCATATTTTTTAGAGGCTACATCGCAACAAATAACTTTATTTTACGTGACAGCTCAATCAATAAATTTTAAAAGATACAATAAATTATATAAAAATGTGATTTGTTAGTTGTGCCTTTTATTGGATTGAAAAAAATAAATAAATATTTAAGTAGAATCGTGTGCTTAAAAAATCATATTTTTATTTGAATTATAAATACTCTATAATTTTTTTTTTAAATATGGTAATTTTATATTGCAATGTTTAATTGAGGTAGTTTTCATATAATATTGTCATTGTTTTATCCTAAAAATCTCATTTTGACCTTTACTTTTATTTTTTTAATATTTATTTGTAATTTTAAATCTTTAATATTGATTATTTTAATCAATTATATTAAAAATGATTTTCTATACAAAAATATATCGTTATTTATAAGAATTTTGTATATGCAATTTTAATTTTTTTGATTCTTTTAAACATTGTGATGGAAGACATGTCACAAAGAAGTATGGGAATTTTCAATTTTTTACAAATCCTAGATAGGTGGGTTGATAAAATGCGTACTTTACATAAATTAGAGACTTTCAGAAATTGTTAATTTATTGTCACGTAGGATAAATGTACGATTGATTTGCCTAACCTATTAGAAATATGTATTATTTGAGAAATTAATTTTTGGACAGTGCTATTTTAAAAAATAATTTTAAAAATGATATATTCGATAGTAGTGTTAAAATTGTGTATTATTATCAATGACAGATCCAGAAAAATATTTGAAGATAGATACACATAAAATTTTAAATTTTAAGATAGACACAATTTATAAATATTTAAAAAATTAAGAACTAACTCATAAATTTTTAAAAAATTAAAGACGAATATATAAGATCAACTTACGCCTGTGCAGCTACATGCATCCGCCGCTGATTATTCTTACTGGGGTAAACTACACTGGAGCCAAGCATAGTAAATAGGTATCATCTGCATTTCCTATCCATTTATATATAAACCCTTGTAGGGCGAAGACAATCTGTGAGACTTACAGAACTTAAGCATGGCAAGCAGTGATGCGGAGGTGAAAGTTTTGGGAACCTGGTCGAGTCCATTTGTGATGAGGGCAAGGATTGCCCTCAACATCAAGGCTGTCAACTACGAATTCCTTCAGGAGAGGCTATGGGAAGGTAAAAGCCAGCTCCTTCTCGAGGCAAACCCAGTTCACAAAAAGGTCCCTGTACTCATCCATGGACACAACAATATCTGCGAGTCTCTCATTATTGTACAATACATCGATGAGGTATGGTCTTCTGATCCATCCATTCTTCCTGCCGAGCCCCATGAACGTGCCACGGCTCGGTTCTGGGCCGCATATCTCGACGATAAGGTATATGCACTTGTGATTTTAAAACTTTTATTACTGTCGAGGATATTTATGTTGTCTCGTCTTGTATGAGTTTGAATTTTATAGATTTTTTTTGGGTTCAATTGTTTGCCTTGGTCTGATCTATAGTGGTTCCCTTCCATGAGAGCAATCGGTATGGCTGAAGGCGAGGATGCTAGGAGAGCAGCGATAGGGCGAGTGGAGGAAGGTCTTGTGCTGTTGGAGGAGGCATTCGGTGAGTGCAGCAAAGGGGGTCCGTTCTTCGGAGGGGATCGAATCGGATATCTCGACATCGCATTCGGGTGCTTTCTCGGGTGGCTAAGAGTGACAGAAAAGATGAGCGGGATCCGTCTGCTTAATGAAACAAACACTCCTCATCTGCTTACATGGTCTCACAGATTCTGCTCCGATGATGCCGTTAAGGATGTCATGCCTGAGACTGACAAGCTTGCGGAGTTTGCCAAGATGATTATGGGCAGAGTGAAAGGAGGTACAGGAAAAGCTTGAGTTGTCTGGCTTTGACTATGAAAATGATTGGGAGAAATATTTACTACCTCTCTACCTTATTTTATATGTAATGCGTGCTTCCCAGTTATCTAAATAAATATTCAAGCTAGCCATAATAGTTTGAAAAGGGACCTTTTTCTATGTTTGTGAAATTTGTATTACCCTGTTTTTTAACCGTCACATCACTTAATTACCTATAGTTAACGATTCAGTAATTATTATGTAATAAAAATAAAATTTAGTATCTATTATATAACTTTAAAAAGTTTGATGATAATTTAATATTTTTAAAGATAGTTTGATGATTATTTATATATTTTATTTTAAAATTAATTATATTAATAAAACTAAAATATTTATTATATAATTTTGTTTGTTTCTTCAAATATTTTTCAGATATATACTAATTTAAAAAAAATACCAACAAGCTAGTTTTACAAAATCAAATAGTATTTACATCAAAGTAAATGAGCGGTGAAGTTAGACATAAACAAGGACTAGGAAGTAATAAAATAAAATATCTCATTGACCGTCCTACAACTGGCTTTCGGAAGGTTATATATATAAATCACCATCCTTGTTAAGGATTTCGCAAAACCATACATTGCTTTCTTTCCCTCCAAGAATGTTTGATTATCATCTGAAGATCACCACAATGGAATCAAGGCCAAGAATACGGATATGTATTCGGCAGTGCCTGCAAATTGTCATGCTGAAGAATCTTGGGCAAGGAACCTATGGAGTTGTCAAATTAGTGAAGACGATGAAGCCTATTCTGTGCTTAAATCTTCGTTTCGAAAGGAATGCAAGATTCTTCGACGCTTTCTTGGTTGCCCAAAATGGTTCAATGTCACGGTGAGTTTTTGAGCTTCAAATGTAAGGTTGAATATGGTTACATGTTTCTTGAGACTGGGTACGCCTATTATTTGAATCTTTTGATGGAATATTTTTGGATAGAATGATCAACCCTAATATTTTTGGATATAAAGTGACGGCTTTGTTTATAATTTGGATAGAATGATGGTGAGGGCCGAGGGGAAGAGAATTAAAGCAGCAAGAGGAATAGAACAGGATCATGAATCTAGAGTTGAAGCAGCAGTTCAGGCAAGCTTGTGGAACAAAAATCTCAACCATCCGAGCCACCTAAACAAGATTACATTCACGTGTGAGCGAGAAGGGGTCAAGCTACTTATATGAATCACTTGCTATGGAGGCTAAGAGAGAAAAGATTAGTGAAAGAATGAAAATTCTTCAGGATTTGGTTCCTGGTTGCAGTAAGGTATACAGCCGGTTTGTTCAGTAGTAGTGTGCTGCATCCTGCCTCTGCTTATTAGTAATTTGATACCTTTTCTGTTGACATGGTTGATGGTTTTCTATTGCTCTTGAGTCCTAGATACCAAAAATCATTTTGAGATTTATCATTGCTTGTTTATGCTTATAAACCACCTGCTAAAGTTATTTTTGTCAACTCAGGTTAGTGGCAATGCACTTGTCCTTGATGAGGTAATTAATTACAATCACTACAGCATCAGGTCAAGGTGTGGTCCTGCTTATGTATCACTATATTCTGAAAATTTATTGGTGTTGCAGTTCCTATCAATGAAGCTTGAAACAGTTATTTCAGGAATGAACCCTGCCATTGAAGCATTTCCTAATATGTCCCGAGCACAAGGTGCTAAAAAAAGCACCAGCCTAAGCAAAGCAAGGTATATAAGTATTTTGTGCCTTTAGGTGAAAAAAAAGCACATGCTACATAGCTCAAAGGAAGAGAATAAAGAAAGGAAAAGTAGACATGGAGAAAAGAAAAGAGAATTGAAAGGTATACATCTTGGAATTTTTAATGGATTTTATTGAATGGTTTCCTGCTTAAGGATTGGCAAAGGTCTCAAAACTGTTATTTGTATACTTTAAATACAACTCCTGAATGATATTTTCTTCAAATGAGTAATCTTAGGTAGTCTTCAAAGTCTTTCTGAACATTTTCTTGCTATTTTCATTGAAGGAACTCTTTCCTCTTTCTCCGGACATATTATCTGTCATGACATTTGATTTGGCATTTCAGTGTGGACAACAGACATTTCATATTTGGCTGAATTGACTGGTATGGCACTTGGTTTGCAAGCAGTAAGGGAACACAGTGGTGGTGATAAACTCCATTAATTTAATTGATTTTCTTTCCAGTAATAAGAAAAGTGAAATAACACAAACCTGTTGCATATTTTCAAAACCACCAACTTATTATGTTGGCTATGCTTCATTTTCTTTACACCAATGAACTGGAACACAATTGTTATGCCATTGCCAAACGGAACCACAAGGCTTTCGTCACTCACATCTCCCCAAAGCAGCGGCGCTTATCGGAATGAAACCCGCAGGAGAAACAAGAGCATCCACGGGAATGTCAAAGGGAGTAACTGGTATTGCTCCTTCCTCGATAATTTGGACTGAATACGACAGTGCAACTGCAACCAAATAATAGTTGAGTAAACTAAAACTTTTAAGACAGTATAACACATTGTGCAAATTATGTCTTGGATGCAATCAGGTCTTTCAGGCATGTATTATATTGCTATGACAATTGAGTGAATATCCAGCATCAGTGGTACTTACCGAGGAGGGGTTGCTTCCATCTATTCTTCCTTGTGAGCTCTTGGTAGTTCTTCAGGAACAAATCATAGTAACTTCCAGTAATATCATGAATTGACATGAAAAGGGAAAGGTAAGCAAGGATGTTGAAGACAATAAAATCAAAATCAGAATGAAGTAAATTAAAGTACGAACAGAAATATATAAATTTTGTAAATAACATCTGTAGGGAACACCTCATGGTCATGTGCAAGCAGTCATATTGAATCTAATAATCACATACTTATGTATGAAAACAAGAACCATCAAAACCAATATAGCAGATAGAACCTGACTGCAATTAATATGATTATTAACAATGCCATTAAAAATGAATAGCAAAAAGCCAGAAAGTTGAAAAGCGTTAACCCACCCCCCACTTCGGCCGAGCCGGCTTCCGGATTTGTCAAATGCAAGCCCTGATAGAAAAGGAAATGAAGAGAGTTTTTTCATGCATTCCCAGCAGAAAATGAAATGAAGCGCGACAAAAAACCGTGAGATGTATAATATATATAGGCACTCCATGGTTTGCTTCTTCCATTCTCCATTATGTGTGGATATTGTGAATGTTAATTTCCCCCTCTTTTCATGCTGTTTTTGTGGGAGTGATATTGGCAAGTAGAAATATGAAAGTTACCAAATTCTTCATTGTTTAGGAAACTTCGAATGGGAGAATGAAGACAATTACCAGGTACTATAAACAAGTCGACTGGATCACTTGCCTGCATAGCTGCACAGGGGAATTCAAAATAGTTAGCAGCCTTTCTAATGCCAAAAAAGTTCTATACAGCATTTTCCATTAAGTGAACCAAGAAACAGGCTTGGGGATCATAAACCAGGTTATGTGGAAACTCAAAAGGTAACAAAATATTTTACTACTATTATTTTCATAAGAACATGGAGAAGCTAATGAACTTCGTGAAAACAAAAAAGCATCAACTCAACTTGTCTATGTTAAATGCACAAGGTCATGTGGTGTTAAGAATATTAATCATCATATGTTGCTGCATATAAAGCAAATATGATTTATCAGTCTGAAATACATCTGTCCTTATAAACAATCAGCATGAGTCATTGATCAAAAAATCCAGCAACAAAAGTAGATGCTTCAAGTCCTTAATCCAATAAAAACTGATAGCTATAGAAATCCGTACCAAATATTGAATTCGACTGATTAAACATAGGAAGGCAACAAGAGCCGACTGATAGCGAAATGCAAAATAATATACACAAGGTAACAGAATCGCTTTGCAAAATAATTTGAAGAAGAAATAGCAATGCAGTGTCTTAGGCTTAGCTTCCCGGACCAATTCCAATCTTAAATACCAATGCAAGTTCCCAAAGAAATGATGACCAGACGAGTATCATTAAGCATACAAACTAGTTAATGGATCAGGCAGCTATGGAACATGAAGCGGTTGATGTTATGGACCTAGGTAAGGGAAGAAACACCAATTTAATAAATAATAATAAAAGGAAAAGCAAAAAGTAGAGGAGAGCACCGTCTTCACGTTGGATCCCATCAGAATCTACTAAGGCTGGTTCCAAAATATTCATTGATTTCTCAATAAGATCGTCAACACTGGATATCATCAGCATTTTCATGTTGCTATTCCTGTCCATCACCCGTGGAACATAAATTTTCTTCCTTTCTTCAAAATTCAATACGAAACAATAGATGAATTAGCAATCAAAATCTAAAACTTAACCCAGAAAAAGAAAACAAGAAGAAAAATACCATTAGCAGGACATGACAAAACTTCCGAGATAATCCTTGAGGTATCGACTTCGAGTAAAGAAGGAGAACTTATGTAAGCACATACGCTCTTACTAGATTTGAACCATGAAGAATCTACAACAGTATTCTGAATAGCATTATCTGAAGTCCAAGGCAGAGAAATCCCCCGATGAGACAAACGAACAAACACTTAGAATGCAATCAAAAGTAGAACTTGAATTCAAACATCTGACTAACATTATATAGCTACCTTCTTGAGATCTCTGGATCGGGTCCATGTTTTTTAGAGCTTTGCGCACTTTGGATCTAAGAGATCGTTTATGTTCGAATATGGGTTCGAGATCGTGGGGATCAATTCCAATGCCGTCCTTGTTCATGGAGACCATTGTGCGGCTTACGTTAGCGGCGGAGCAGCGGATGGTTTGGGATGGTATGATGTGGGCAACCTCTTTTGCCTTGCCAAAGAGATGAGTGGCTTTGCGGGGAAGGAACATGTTTTGCAGTTTGGAATTTGGATAGAAATGGATGGCGCCCATTACTAATCGCAAATAGGGCGCTGTCCGTTGGTTGATGGTGATGTAATGTAATGTAATGTAGCTAAATCAATGTGTAGTAAAATTTAAAAGTTTTTATAAATGGTTTAGGTTTTAAAGATATAATTTTGGGTGTACATTTTAGATATTTATTGGTATAAATTTTAAATTTAAGGATCTTGATTATAATTTTTAATATAGGGTTATAATTTAAGATTTATATATTAAACCTTAAATTCTTACTGTATTATCTTAAAAACTAAACCCTATCTCTAAATTATAGATTAAACTTTAAATTATTATTGTATTGTCCTACAAATTAAACCTAAACCTTTAAACCCTAAATTCTAACCTATATCTCTAATTAGTATTATAACATTAGAAATATTTATAAATTAAATTTAAATACCACTCAATTCAAACTTCACATATTATATCTTAAATAACTTGAAACATGACAAAATTAACCTTGTAAAATTCGAGTAATTCATTTGTTTTGTTTATGTCCAATGTGCTTTTACTACCATTACTCCCAGCACCCCATGATTTGTGCATGGATAGATCGAACACCAAATGAGTTGTTTAAACACAAATGAAGCCAACCATACAAAGGTACCATGACTAAAAGCAAATATTACGAATTTTTAAAAAATACTATTTACTATTTACCAATTTCAATGCCTTTCATTTTTTAATTCATCACATCTA
Organism: Abelmoschus esculentus; assembly: GCA_035048815.1. Taxonomy (NCBI): domain Eukaryota; kingdom Viridiplantae; phylum Streptophyta; class Magnoliopsida; order Malvales; family Malvaceae; genus Abelmoschus; species Abelmoschus esculentus. Next base: position 7,585,070 of record JAUCBN010000007.1, on the reverse strand, counting down.
TATCTTCCCTCTCAATATTGTTCGTTAATCACAAGTTTGGATGAGATGCAATACAATTATTTTCTGGAGCTGGTTGAAGTAGGATGGATTTTCATATCTAACGGGCCAACAATCCACCCACCCACCCACCCGTTACTATCCATAATTAAATCCAGTGGTGTTGTACTGGATCAACTCTTAAATTCCTTCCCACCTCCTATGGCTATCACCCAATATTTCGACCTTCAAGTATCGACCACTTAAAAGACAGATGGCAGATAACAAAAACATAACTGCAATATGATTCAGTAACAAATGATCCATCCAAAGGTGAAGAATTCGTGCTCTTAACACACCCTTTGTCAGATGATAAAGTACTGATCATAATTAGCAATTACAAACACTTTAAGGGATATCTCTAAGCCGGAAATCCAAAATCCCCTTTTTAATGCCAACCAAAGAATGAAATCTTACATTTTTATCATCAGGACAGACACCAAACAGAAGGCCTGCTTTTTCTCTACTTAACCATAACTCCAAATAGAAACAGGGAAAAGGAAAGGGAGGTCAGATGAAACTAACATGTCCTTGGAGAAAGGGAAAATCACCTTCCCGCTGGGCCCCTCGGCATTCCATCGGCTTATGATGTTGAAATTTCTCCCTTCACATCCTCTAAAGCCTTATTTCAAAAGCTTTATTTCACTTCAGTCACGAAGTAATCAGTGTCGTTCATTTTTTTCCAGTTCTTTTTTAAAACATGACAGCCCCAGAATGAACTTTTGAATTTGACCTCCAAAACTGAGGTATTATAATTTGTAGGTAATGTTCGATGAAGTAATGATTGCACTTTTCCTCTCTGGTATTTATAGGTATACTACCATAACGGGGATATTTGAATGTCACTTGCGGCAGAAAAATGTGAAATCTGGCTGATTGACCTGAAGAAGCCTCAACCAATTGACTGCAGCTTGAAAGAGGTTGTTTGCCAAGTGGCAATCAGTTGTCTCATTGGGTGTCCACATCGAAGCCTTAAACTTGTACCAAGCAAGACCGAAAACAGGCAACGGCATCTTTGTAAGACCATCCATGCCATCGGAACATGCCATAGCTGGTGCCTGAGCACTTTGTCCACCTGAAATATGACGAGTTACATAAAAGAAACCAGACAAAGATTTCTTTGCCAATACATGGATGCTGCCAAAACTTAAGCAATCACAAACTATTCCTGACTAACGGTATGTCCATGGAACACAAGCTTATGCACTCTGTATTTTAGTAAACATTCAGATGCAAAACATTGCTATAAACGGCATTCCTATCCACTAAGAAATGAACAGAAAATGCAACCGAGTTCAAACAGATCAAGATTCAGTACGCAGTGAACTTATGAAGAAATGTGAAGATGATACAGCTATTAAAACATTTAGAACTACTTCTCAAATTATACTAGTTAGATGCACACATTATAAGAGATTCACGACACCATTTGACATAGTAGTTCACAAAACTTGTTAGGGATGAAAAGATTCACAACTACAAGCAAAGTTGGAAAAGGTCGCTCAACGAGAAAGCCTGGCATTATTTCCACTTCCACACACATAGGGAAATGTTTAAAAAAGAAATATTACATTACCTCCTACGGGTGTATGAAGATAATGATAAGTCAGAAAGCAAGCATCTAGATCTTTTAATGTAGGTCCGGTAGGTATTCTGTAAATTGGATACCTACAAAAAAAATCAAAATAACAGATATCATATATGCAAAAATAAGATTGAAAATAAATGTAATGTCAAAAAAAAAAAGAATATAAATATACCATGCCACAGAAATCCAGCTAGAAGATGATAAATCACAGCTTCTTAGTGTCTTCAATTCAGGGAATCGGAAAGCTAGATCCGCGACCTGTTCTCTCAGATAAGTTTAAGAGCTGACCGAAAAGCAAGAAGCGTGAAAAGAGAGAGGACAGAAAAGCACACTGACCTTGTTGGCTAAAGGTTCGCGGCTATAAGGAGTGTCTTGTTCAAAATACTCAAAAATCAGACGACTTCTAGAGTTGACAGATTCACCCTCATCACTAGAAAAGTCTTCTTGAAGTATCTGCTGCTGGTCTCCCATGAACAGTCTGCCCATCCTAAGAGACATATCACTGGCCACGTGGTGATTTCCTTTTTCTCTCAAAATATTTGCTCCTCTTTCAAGTTCACAATCACTACTACCATCACTGCTTGAGTCCCTAAAGTCACTATCACTGTCCTCGCCCAGTTGCCTATATCAAAGAGAATCAATAATTATAGAATATAATATAAAATATTTTGTATCATTTTAATTTAATGCAAGAACCAAAATGTTAATAACTGCTGACATACTAAGCAAAAAAAAAGGAGGGTTCTCTGTGTGTGTGTGTGTGTGTTTTGGGGGAGGGGGAAGTGAATTGTCATCAAATTCAGTTGCTTGGACAAGAAAAGAGAGGAAACAAACAAAGAAAAAAGAGTAAAAATATCACATAGAAGCGCTCAAAGTTCACCATTTCAACTCCATATACAACCTTTTTATTGAAAAAATCTAAAGAGAATAAATCATTGCGTTGGTACCCCTCCAAAAAAAATGGAGGGCGTATTTTTATCAGTAATTAATTCACTTTTAGGGCACATTTATAGATTCACTTCAAAATTGCCACCATAGCACTTAGCTACTCTGCATAGCACATGGCCTTTTTTACATTAAATAGGAGTTGGGACAAAATAAAAAGGATTTTGCAGTGGGAAAGGATGAGATAGGGCTCATCAAGTCAAGAACTTATCTTCAGTTCCATAAAAAATGCTATAAAATTAGTTAAAAAAAATACTACCATCATCCTTTGCACAAGGGGGAGAAGGCTTAAATGCAGGACAGGAAAGAGTTACAGATTGCACTTAATTACATTCCAAGAGGAGAATCACGCTTTAACTGAATAGATTGAAACGGCATTATTTCTGTTAAAAGTAATCAATAAGCCCTCAACAAAGCAACATAGCAAAGAGCCATTGGAAAATCAGGGGAGTTCATCCAAATTCACAGTAAGAATTATACCCTACACTAAAATTAATAGTAATAAGATACAATGTAGTCTAACCAAAGAGAATGAAAGACCAAATACACAAATAAAATACAACTATATAAGCATACTAATATCCCACAAGTTCAGAGTGTACGCGGAATAAACTACAACGATAGCAATGCATAATTTACCTTGAATTGGCAGACATCTTCACCGGATCGGCGTATAATTGAATACCCGATAAATAAGGTACATAGTACTGAACAACAGAATCACAGTCATTCAAAATAAGCGGGACACCTACTCCATATGCACTCCACTCTCTGAACGACTCCCATAAATCACCTAACACAAAAGATGGCTCAAACTCATCGGCGCGCGTCCGCCACCCTCTCATCTTCGTCTGCCACACCCCATATTCAAGTATCAATCACAGTTTTTACAGAAATACTTCTCCTAAAAAATTACACCGTTTTTTTCGAGTTCATTTTCAGTTTCACTACTTGGTAAACGGCATCAAAATAAAACATTCCGTTTTTACTTACAAAAATTCTATGAGGAAAACTAATCGAAACGTAAGAGATACCAAATCAATTAAACAACCCAGAACATATTATCACATTGAGATTGAATAAACCTTAGAGAGATGGAGGGCAGGGACGGAAGGCATGACCGACTCCAAAAACCGTTCTAAATTACTCAACTGAGAAACAATCGGTTCGGAAGAGAGAATCGAGACCGATATGGGATTGCCAGTTGGACCAATCTCCTTATCAGACTCCCGGTTCACATGAGTGACGACGGGTTTATCCTTTGATTGGCTGGCGGAAACATCGGTTTGATCACTCCATGGCTGACCGTTCTGATGATTCAGATTCTCTCTTCTCGCATGGGGCGGATTGTAAAATCGATCTTCGCCCCGGATTCTCCTGAATTCCAATCTTGTTCCCAACATAACTAATAAGACAGAAATCCCTTTCTGAAGCAATAATCTGAAGCGCGGATCAGAGAAAAAAAGGATTGCAGAAAAGTAAAAAAGGGATCTATCAAACTGGGAGGAAGTTGAAGGGTAAGATGGTCAACGCAATTAAGGAAGAACATAGAAAGGTAAATTGAGAGTTGCAGGAAGGAGATGTGCTTTAAAAAGAGGCAACGAAGGAATGGGATAATTACAAATCAGGGCCGCATATCCACAATTTCTATTGTTTTAGTCACATCACGGACCTATTTATTAGTGATTCGAATTGATTTGATTGATATCAAATTTGATTTTGATCTGCCACATTTCCCCCTAAATTACATTTTTTTTTCTTACTTGCCATTTTTATGGAAAATTTATTAGGTGAATTCGGTTTACCACGTCATTGGAGGTATCAATTAATTAAGATTATTTATCTTATTTTTTTTAAAGTGAATCGTCATCGGACATAATTAGCTTACGCGGTTCTAATTTCCACGTCATAGTTTTGATCTTTTACAGTGTACGTGTATTTGAAGATAATTGTACTTGTAGGTACGTACGTACATATATTATCATGTTTAATGCAATCTCTCCATACAGGTTTTAAGTTCAAATTTAAACTAAAAACTTCTTGTTGGATTACTTATATAAAATTAAAGTTTAAATTATAACGTTATAAGTAAAATAAATTAGATTAAAAGTGTTATATTTTAATAGATTTTTATAATACATGTTCTAAATCACTTAATCAATTATTTAAAACTGATCAAATAAATTTGAATAATTTTAAAAAATAAAACATTATAATATAGTAAATATTACTATTATGACATTTTTAACTTTTTTATAATTTTATATATTCTTTAAATAAAGATAATAAGCTATCTCGACCTTGTAATGGCTGCTGAGCACTCATCCCAAACAGGGGCGTCCTCCATTAAAATAAGAACCTAAACACAAACCATACGACTGCTAGAATCTAATATGGCTGATTCAAACCACAGTTTTTCTTGCTTAATTTACTACTTTAGATACTTACCAGACTGCCAACATGAACAACCATTCTATGCCAGTTCATCTCTCTTTCAAAAACGAGATCCTCGAATGTTTCATGGACCGGATCATAGAGAAGGAAGCTTGTTCCTCTACGTTCCAGTAAGATCTTCCCACTTTTGAAACCGCATACAACTCGAAAATCTGATATAAAGAAAGGGATTCCTCCATTCATACTTTGCAACTCCTGTGGCAGGTAACCTCCAATGATAAATTCTTTGACCCAAGATTCTTTGACATTATATTCCTTCATAACCCAGATGTCTAATCCACAACTAGCATTAGATGCGGCGGCACAAAGATGGCTTTGGAGAACCACTAGTTGGAAAGATGGCCTGTCTAAGATCACATAATCAGGTTGAGGAACCCACTGGAATTGCTCAGTTGTTAGGTCAAATGATATGATCTGGCTATTCATAATGGTATTTCCAGGTCGAGCAATCCAATGAAGTCTCCCACTGACTGTAACTTGTGATCCTTGAATAAATTGGTATGGTATCATCCCTAAGCTTCTCCATTGGGAGTCACCAAGAGTTAAAATTCGAACCTGGGATTGAAATGGATCAAATTCTGCAAGATGGGAGTCGAATCTAAACCTTTTCCTTCGATGAATGAATCCAACCACTTTATATTCCTTTTTTGTTGGAATGAAACCGAATCCTAAAATTCCCACTTCTCCATATTCCCTTGTTAACTTCGGCAGCTCTATGAAATCCCTGGTTAAAGGATTGCAAATGAGGATTACTGAATGATTGCATAGGCATAGCAGGCCATTCGATGAAGTAACCAATTCAGCTAGCATTGTTGAAACCGGAAGTTTCTTTAAGCTCTTATTTCATTCGCTGTAACAAGCAAAATCTATGAAGTAGTATTGGTCCGGGATGGGCAGTTGACTTTGAAAAATAATGCAGGGATCACTGTCAGCCGCATATAACAGATGCTTGTTAGCAAGTAGTGAGCTTTGTATTATGCTTCGCCAGGATCGGCATACAGACTTAGATTGCACCAAAGTTGTTATAGGAAGTCTTGATAGTATTTCAAGGACAACATCCTGAGGAAGATGATCCATCCTCCAAGTTGGTCTGCATTACAAATTTGTTCTTTCTCTTAAAATGCTTCCAAGGAAGTACATTAATAGGTACAGATTCAACACGTATAATACATGCAAACGCTTGATGATGCAAAGAAGGACGCAATTGAACATAATGCAATTGACATCAACATGCGACAATCATACCGTAAGGAACTACAAGATCCAAACAAAATCTTTCCAAGTCCAACAAATTAATCACCGATCAGTCATTAATGCTGTCTCGTGTATTAAAAACAAAACATTCAACCGTTAACTTCCATAACGAAAATCACCTGCTGATCTGATTCATATGTATTTTTTTACCAATTATTGCAGTTCATTAGTACTCAATCTATGTTGTATTCTGACATCTAACAATGCATATGTTTAAAGCCTATATTACCAAAGAGTGTTGGATATACAATTTAACACGGATAACAATCTACACGAGCAGTATAAACTAACACGAGATACTATGAAATAGTAATTAATTACCTTCTAATCCCAGGAAGACGTGAAATTATGATTAAAAACACCTATTGATAGATTACTCCATCAGAAAATCACAATGAAGCGGTTCAAACACAGTTACTAGCTTTTGATCATTCATCTGATTCTGAAAGTTCAGTTTATATTCTAAACCCAGTTTTAGTTTACAGAAAAAAAAAGAGAAGCAGACAAAAGTTTTGTTTCCAAACAATTTTCCAACATATAAATCATAACAGATCTGTCCCAGACCATGAAAAAAATTCATCTTTTCAATCCATGCAATTTTGAAGATCTGATTAAAAACACCTATTGACTGATCACTACAGGAAACTATGATGAAGCAGTTCATCTAAATGTTTATCTGTTCAAACCCAGTTACTAGCTTTTGAACATTCATCTGAAAAATCAATTTTTATTTTAATCTAAACCCCAGAAAAAATACAATCAAACAAAAGTTTTTTTCCAAACAAGTTTCCAACAACAAGCTAGAAAGTATGTATCAAATAACAACATCAGTTAGAATGAGTGAAAATCAATTGATAAAGATACCTTCTTGGAGAAAACAAGAGTACCCCCACTCCGGTCAGAAGCAGGCAAAGAAAACTGACATGAATTAAGGTGTCCCTGGGAAAGTTGAGTTTTTGTATTTTCCTAGAATCCCAGGTGAGTAAGGAAAGTAACGGAAATAAAATGGGCAACTTCTAGAGGAGAGGGACTAATTAAACTTTGTGGTATAAAAAATCAAAATTCGTCTTTCGGGCCAATAAACTTATTTTTAAAAGCCTTTTTAAAGTGTAGTTTTTTTTTTTTTCCCGGGTTTGTAAGGTCTTATTCTGATTAGTTTAGATTAACTTACGTCATACATTTAATTTTAATAGATGAGTTTAAATTAACCTAAAATTTATTTAAACGAAACTAAACTATTTATCACTTAAATCAATTCCTATTAATTTTAAAGTATAGCTTTTAAGTCTCGAACTAAAACACTAAAATCAAATATTATATATAAATATATAATTTTTAATTTTTAATATTTTAAATAAAAATACTCAAATCATTATATAATATCTATATACAAATAATTTATTAACTCGAAAAATTATTTTTTTTTATTGATTTACTAACTATAACCTCATACAAAAGCGGAGAGTGTAGCCGCCGAGCAGACTTGCTTTTACAATTTAGATTATTTAATTAAGCCGGAGAAGAAAACGTACGCAAATCAATGTATCTCATGGCCGAAGCTCCCCAATCATTGCCTACGCAATTCCTAAGAAAATACACTGCACAGGAAAACTCTATCACTCTGAAACTTCTTTTAATTTTGCTTAGGCCTAAACTTCCCTCCACTTTCCCATTAATATTCTTTTCTGTTCAGAACAAAAGTCACCCGTTCAACTTCAATTCCAACTTTTTACAAAGACTCCTTCAAAGAATAATTAAAAGTCACAGTTTTGGTCCCGCTCTTATCCCTTCAAACAAGCCAAAACCCAGAAAATTTTCAAAGAAACAGGGAGAGGGTCTCAGGCAGATGCTATATATATACAGATTTTTGATGGGTTTTTTCCATATGTGCGTTTCTTTTTTTAAATTCTTCATAAGATTCTTTTAAGCCTTTTGATGATGGGTAGTGGTGGTGAAGGTGTCCGATCTTTTCATCCTCAAAGTATAAGCATCCGGGAATTTATCTGCAATGGGGGTGCTGGTGCCCCCGCAGGTAAAAGCTTTTGTTTTGTCACTTTGATTTATTCCTTTTTAGGGTTTTCTTTTATTAGTTCTTGCGGAAGAGTTAAAAATTTCGTGGATTTTTATTGGAATAAGGGTTTGTAGGTTGATCCTTTGATTATGAATCCCACGAAACACAATTGAACATATGAGTTTCACTTTTAATTTGATCGGAATTTCGGATTATTGAATATTGATGTTCTTGGTTTGAAATTTGAAGGTGCAATTGCAGCCACCTTTGTGTCCCCTTTAGATGTAATCAAGACAAGGTTACAAGTGCATGGACTCCCTCAAGCTTCACAATCTGGTGTTAGAGGTATTGTAGATTCTGAGCTTTTGAAACTGGTTTTTATTTGTGAATTCCGATGCATGGTTTAGGCGTTTAGCACAAGCACTCGTATCGAATTTATTACTTGTATGATAGTGGATTGTTGAATAAGCTCGAAACATTAACTGAGGTCCGGATTCAGATTTTTTCATCAAATGTTTTAGCGGGAGATCTTTGGAATTCAAAATTCTAGCTTTGTTAGGATGCTCTGCACCTAAAATTTATTATGTAAATTTTTTGTTGCTAAGAACACGATTATTTTATGACATGTAATACGGTTTTCTTTCTAGGCCAAGAATGTTTGATTTTACATAATATGTGAAATTGTATGTGCTGGAATTAATGATAGAAGTGTTTATTGTTATCGTTGAGGATGTGCAAGTTGCAACTCTTATGCTTGCCTTGTTTCTTATCTATACTCAGGCTGTGTCATCATTACAAGTCTACAAAATATAATAAGAAATGAAGGTTTGAAGGGGATGTATCATGGACTTTCACCAACAATAATTGCTCTGATTCCAAACTGGGCGGTAAGTAACCTTTCACCCTTAAATCGATTGATTGGAAGCTACTTACCGGAGTGGTGGATTTTTTCTCTCCATTATAGTTTATGATTCAGAATTCTAGTTTCTCTTCGAACTTTTGACATGTTAATGATCTATGTTAGATGGACTGGTGATAGGCTTTATGGTTTTGGAAGCCAGCTTTAAGCCAATCTTTGTAACTGAATTTTTTAATATGTCATGGAAAAAGGATTGTGTGAGATTTATTACCAGTGTATTTAACCTATTATTATACGTGTAGAAGGAAAGTTAAATAATCTGCTACCATGTTCAAAAACCATTAGCTTTTAGGAAAGTTATTGATTCCAAGTTCCAACTACAAAGCAAAATAATTATTTGATATGATTCGTCTTCTGCAAAGTAACTGAAACTCTCATTTCATATGTAGGTGTATTTTCCACTTTATGAGCATCTAAAAGGCCTACTCACTTCATATGGTTGGTTCTTGTAATTTTCTATAGAGTTTGCACTCGACATGTGTTCTACAAAATCCTGCTTCAGTTTAAATTTCTACTAAACTTGTACATTGTGAGGTTGCAGATGATAACAGTGGGCAACTCACAATTGGTGCGAATATGGCAGCTGCTGCTGGGGCTGGAGCTGCCACAGCCATCACAACAAGTCCATTATGGGTTGTAAAGACAAGACTCCAAGTAAGTACATGTTTGCAAACTTAGTTTTAAAAGGCGTGAGGCGTTCCGAGGCATAAAAGATCCCTAAAGCCGAGGCGAGAGGCGAGAAGCGAAGGCGTTCGCCTCTCGTAGGCGAGGCGTTTCTTTTTAATTTATAAATTAGCCATACGACATATTTTATGCTTAAAAACATGATAATTACATTATTGATTTTAAATAAATAAAAATATTTTCTTCTTAAATTAGATAAGTTGGTATAAGAAAACACCTAAGTATATATATTTTACACTTTTTAACATGTTCGGGATATTGAACTTGATCTTAAATTCATTATTTAAATTTTAAATAACCTGAAAATTAAATTGTAATAACAGTCTTACCATAAAGGAGATTGATGTGTTTTTACGAATATAGTTTTATTTTGATTTAAAAAAAGAATAGCCAACAATAATAGTAATATTAAAAATAATAATAATATATATAATAATAATATATGAAAAATAATAATTATGATAATAATATTTAAAATAATATTAATAATAAAAAAACTAATATAAAGAAAGAAAATAGTGAACAATATGTGAAAAAACGCCTCAGGGACAAGAGGCGTTGCCTCGAGCGCCTCACGCCTCAGGCAAAAGCGCTATGAGGCGTGCGCTTCTTGTATAGCACCTCGTCTCAGCCCTCAGATGCGTTAGCCTCAACGCCTCGAGCGCCTCAGGCGCGCATTTTAGAACTAAGTTTGCAAAAGGGTTGTGTTTTATAGTTTTCCCTCATAGGGATATTCCCTGTTTTCCTGTCAATACCTAAATTAATATGAGAAGTAATATTACATTTTTTGTTGCGTTTATGTGATACTGCCATTGCCTTGCTGAAGTTTCCTTAGATGCTTTAAAACATACAAAATTCCTTGTACTCCTTCCTACCCAATCAAAGTTCTGAAGTGGAAAAAAAAATTGTGGGAAAAATAAGATTGCTTAGTTTTGGAGTAATTTATGTTAGTGCTGCCACTGCCAGCAGATAATTATTTCAGTTTTTTATCCTCAGACCTGCTAGGATGAATTTCCTGATTCATCTCTGAATGTTGGATTTAATACCTCAATTTCAGTGATAAAAGTATTTTGGTAGTAAAAAAATTGTTTACCTAGATTTACCTTGATTGTTTATTATATATCACTGTGGATTTATAAGTATGGTCATTCTTTATGCATTCATTCTCATTTTTTTTCTTTCTGTTTTGGTCTTTGTTTAGACACAGGGAATGAGGACAGGTGTGGTTCCTTATACAGGTGTACTTTCTGCTTTAAGAAGAATTGTACACGAGGAAGGCTTTCGAGGGCTGTATAGGTCAGTGATTGGGTTTCCCTCTGCTTGGAATAAATTTTGAACTCATTTGCACCAATTTTAATCTTAAAACAAATTTCCACATACCATTCAATTGTATTTTAAACAGTGGGATTTTGCCTTCTTTGGCTGGGATTAGTCACGTTGCGATTCAGCTTCCAGCATATGAAAAGATCAAATCATATATGGCTAAAAAGGGTAAATGAGTTAACTTTATTTCTTGTTATGTAATTTCCAGGTTGTATATAACTTATTTTGTTGGTTGTCATCGTATTAATTCTTCATCTCTCTTGACAGGAAATACAACTGTTGACCATCTAAGTCCTACTGATGTTGCAATTGCCTCGTTGATATCAAAAGTGCTTGCCTCTGTTATGACTTACCCACATGAGGTGTGGTTTTGTTGGTCTTTGATACATGTACTCAACTGCTATGGGGATCGCCATCGTTGAAGGAACTCTTGTTTCATTGATCATACTGTGCTTATTTTTCTCCTTACTCTTTTGTTTTGTTTCATCAGGTTATTCGTTCTAGACTTCAAGAGCAACGACAGGTGAGGAACACTCCGGTGCAGTATGCCGGAGTGACTGATTGCATTAGAAAGGTATTCTGGAAGGAAGGTGTTTCAGGCTTTTACCGTGGCTGTGCAACTAATCTCCTAAGAACAACACCATCAGCTGTCATCACATTTACTAGTTACGAGATGATTCGACGATTTCTGAACCAGGTTTTACCTCCAGAAGCTAAGAATTCGAAGGTCGGGCGTAGGTCTGATGGCTATGTCAAGTCCTGGCCAAATAATAGAGGAAATGTGGAAGACAATAAATTATCACAAACTCACTCAAACAAAGATTATACCATAAAATCACACTAGATACTTCGCTAGGGATCAGATAACAGCTACTCAGATTCTTTTGCTAGAGAAGTTTTGCGTAAATGTAATTGGAAATTTGTACTCAAATGTCAAAAGTGTAGTACTTTTTATTTTATCTTATTTATTAATTAATGTAAATGCTCAACTTGTTCAATACTTGTTGAGGAATAAAGCAATGAATTTTGATTTTACCCTTTCAGAGTTACAATCTGTTCTGATTAAGGGGTAAGGTAACCCAAGACATCACTATCCCCCCCCCCCCCCTTCTTGTCTACTTTTCTCAGCAGCCAAACTGTACGGCCCTTGGTCGGGGCGAATAGTCTTCGACCACCGCAACTCAACTCTTTTTTCTGAGCAATAGGTTTTACTTCTTAATATTGTCTACTTTTCTCAGCAGCCAGCCAAACTGTACAGGTTTTCTTGGCAAGGAGTAGCCATTTTTTCAGGTTGTTTGGAGTGGGGGGAGAAAGCATTTTTACATTGACCATAGGCTGCTCTTGGTGTTTGAAGGGCTTGATTTGATTCGGCAGATTGCATAGAGGTCAGATATCCACCGTATTCGTACTCCAAGCTCTCCCTACTCATGCTTATGCCAATGTGTACTAAATTGCAATTGTAGCGTTGGTCGCGGTTATATTGTTAGATGTTATGGACATTATTTAACGTATAACGATTATTGCGGATATCATTTGTTTATCATTTTTTTTTAATTTTTTAAAATTGCAAACATGATTTGATGTCACAACGACCTTAAAAATCAACTATATAACATAAACTCTAAATCTTAAATTCTAATCATAAACGCTATACTTTAAACCTATAAATTATACTCATGATGCTAGACCCTAAATTAAATTCTTAACCCCTAAAACAAAAATATTGTGTAGTATAAAATATTTTTCCCAAAAATATTACAAAATTGTTATAATTTATATAGTTCGATAATAATTTATGTAATTTTTCCCTTTCCTAACCTTATTTTAGGCTTCCTTTTCCTATAAGTATCCATGAATTTAAGTTGATACAAGAAGGAACATCTGAACTGCTTTCAAAGGACATGTACTTTGAAGCTGCCTCCTTATATCTCAAAAGCAACGAACAAGCTACAGCCATGCTTACCAGTAGAGGTAAACAGCAAATCAAAATCCAAAATGTTACTGAATAAACAACAAGAACAAGTCGACAAGGAGCTAATTGCTTCCTTTTAAGACGTTCATAAAGTTGTTTTCATTTGCTTCAGATAGAGAGATGAAACTTGGAGACTTGAAAGAAAAGAGAGGCAGCAGCAGAAAGATGAACCTTAGCAAATCAAGGATTTTGATCATTTCCCAGCATAGCTTCCTTCAGCAATTCGCAGAATCGATCAACCTCAGCTGATTGTGGTTCAATGGAAGAACCTACATAACCATCTGTCTCCTCATCAAGAACTTTCAGCAAATCACCCAACGTGTCTGTTTGTTTGCTGTTCCATTTTTCTGGAACTGTTGCTGCTCCTGCTCTACTGTCCATCTCGGTCTGGGATTTATCTGCCCGTCGTGTTGGTTGACTCCAATTATGATTCTGAATCTGGTTTCCCAAATTCCCAGTAGGCTCAGGCATGCTTGGGAATTGTAGACTTCGGTTCATGGAACTGATGGGATCAAAACGTAGACCAAAATTCAGCTTCTGCTGCCACAGTTGATTCTGGTTAAGACAAGCAACTGAAACTGTTGGTCCTAGACCAATTTGTGGCGTTTGAGGCATGAATAAGAATCCAGGTGCGGAAAAAATGCTTGTGGAGGCTAAATTTCTGGGGCTATCACCTGACATACGCTTCATTTGTGCCTTGTGTTTCTGATTTTTAAAAAATGGAAAACAAGGGTTAAGTATTTGAGTGGTGATAATCGAGTTGAGACCGTGACCAGCTCTATAATTCGAATCAATTAAGTTGATCTTAAGTTTTACTTAAGATTTTAACGAATCGAGTAAAACAACACTCAATTCGATTCGATAAATTTACAAATAGCTTGTTAATTTATTTAGAAAAAATAGTCTGAAAGCCAGTAAAAAACTCTAAAAAATTCATTAGCGAACTAAGTAATTTACGCAAAATCTTTGGGGTTCAAAATTTAAAAACTTGATATATTTATCAAGTTTAACGAACACGAGTTGAACAAAATTTTATTAAATTTATCAAGTATCAAATCGAACACGAATCAAATAGTTTTTAAATTAGGTTGAATACTATTTTACTCGTGATCGACTCGCTCGATACATTAATCAATAATTCCAGGAAGCAGAACAAAGAGACAAAGATAGAAGAGTTTACTAAGTGATAGAAAGTAACCTGCAGATGGCTAGCAACCTGGCGATGTGTCAAATTAGGCTCGTTCATCATCTTCAATATTTGCATCGGTCGAGCTTCTGGATCCATGACAGAAAAGCATATACGTCAAATATCACGAATCAACAATTTCTAAAGTAGATAATCTGTCACAATCTGGGTGGTAACATAATAACTAAAAGAATAGATTAATTTCATGGAGACTAAGAACTGTGATGTTTAGTTGTTACCGTCATCGCCTAGTGCATTAATGGCGGCCGTAAACTTATGGTGGAGCGCTTTACTCCAAACAAGACGCGATTTCCTCTCCTTGGGACCGCGTGGCTGATCCGGGTCTGATGCAACACCATCTTCATTGCCATTTCTAGTTTCCTCTTCCTCTCGGTTTGGCGTCTTCATCTCGGATCCTCCAGCTCCATCCTTTTCACCTTCTCCCCCAGCGACAGCCGCTACCATCTGTCGGAACAACCTCCTTCTTCTTCCCCTTTTGATCCAAACCACGCAAATATGCTTCTCTTTTAGCCACGGAGACTCGAGGCCTTCGATATGCATGTTGCCAGAGGTATTTAACATCATTCAGAGAAACCGGTTTCTGAAGATATAAGCAAGCTCCGTAACCAATTACTTTCTCGGCAAATGCATGACTTCTTTCAATGGACATCACTGCTTGTATGTAATAAGGTAGACGATACAAAAAAGACAGTTCACTTAGCCATTTATGATACATAAACAGACATGTTTTTAATGATTTTTGAAGTTCAAAACACTCACAAATGACAGGGATTTTTGACGTAACTGAGACGCGCAACAATACTAGGTTGTTCTCTTCATCCATGTTGAGATCAGCAATGACAAGTCTGAATCTTTTGGTTCTTCCTCGTATCATAGAAATTGCTACCGAGGCCAGTTCAGTTGTTGTCACTGCAAAATAATAAGAAAATATATTTAATTGTGAAATCATTTTGATGATTCTAATATAAGATCTGTCTTAAATATAATGTTTATTTTTAGTTATTATAAATTTAAATTTAGAAAATCAATTAAATATCAGATGTTCATCATAAAAACACAAATTTAAATTAATTTGTTTACAATATACCTGTCACTTATCTAAGATTTATCAGATGTTCATTCATGTAATTAAACGAACATAAAATCATGTTTATATTCGTTCGTTTAATAAATAAATGAGTATAAACGAGTTTTTCGCCGAACGATTCATGAACAGTTTGCTGATCAAAATTCGTTTACAATCCTATATAATCTTACTAGTTAGATTTTAATTCCCTCAACGATTATAATCCACCGTTCAAAATATTCAGAGAAAAAAATATAATATAAACTCGGCTTATCATATCATACTTAAAGAATGGGATATAAATTTTAACACCACTCAAATGTTTTTCAATAAGAAAAAAAGTATGAGATGAAGAAGAAGAAGAAGAAGAAGACAAGGAATAGAAAGGGACTTACCATTGTAGGAACACTGTTCCAGCAGGGAAGCGAGGTACATGAGAGCTGTCGTGTCTTGATCCACCACCAGTACTGACAGGCCGCCGCCGCATCTTCTCAACTTCTCCTTCTCCATGTCTTCCCACATGGCCACCGCCGCCACAAAATACCCAGACCGAAAGAACTGGCAACAGAAGAAGGGAAGAAAAGCAAAGACTGAACTCAAACTAGAATAACACTTCACACCGTACACCAGTATTAAATAGCTAGAGTGCTTGCACCCCGCTGTGACAACGCGCTCGAATGACAAAACATTCCATTTTCTGTGGTTGTTGCGGCGGCAAATCTAGTAGCCAATGGTTGATCAACACGTGAAGAAATCAGGCAAAGAAAACGACGGTGGCTGTGAGTT
This sequence comes from Abelmoschus esculentus, assembly GCA_035048815.1. Taxonomy (NCBI): domain Eukaryota; kingdom Viridiplantae; phylum Streptophyta; class Magnoliopsida; order Malvales; family Malvaceae; genus Abelmoschus; species Abelmoschus esculentus. Next base: position 7,568,825 of record JAUCBN010000007.1, on the reverse strand, counting down.
TAGCATGATGGGAAATCTAGTCTGTTGACTGGTTTAATGAGCAGGTGAGCACGTAAATGGAAAGAAAATTTAGTACCATATATAGAGGGGGATTTTTGTTACATTGAATTTCAAAGCTAAACTTTGATGTTCCATTGGTAAATAAATTACTTGCTTTCTTGAATTTAAAATGGTGGTTAATGCCACCATTGAATTTGTTATCATTACTAAACAAGTGATTTTTAGGGTCATTTAAGTTTTGACCCGTATTAAAACATACTGTGGATATAGACTATGTTTCGGTTTAAAAAACCCAAATAGTAATCATGATAATAATGGGGTTTAGGGATATTGATAGGCAATATTTTGCTGTCGTTGATGGTCGATTCTTTAATTATTCGATTATAAAGTTTTAAAAAAATATTAATGGGTTATTTTTTATTTTGATAAAAATTTAGAATAGTTGATCGAAATGATATTATTTGAAGAAAGAGATAAGTATTAACGTACGTGTTATTTATCTAATCGATTTATCAACTGGATAAATGATAAGGTAGTACGAATTTATCGATCGTCTTATCTATGAATTATTAGGTTTATTGAAATTATTTCACCACATTATCTGGGATTTCGATTATTTCATTATTTTGATTTTCTTGTTTTTATTAATTCAACTTTTTTTTTGAATTGAAAGGAGCAAATGACTTTTTAACCCCATAACTTGATTAAGCCGTTGTTCAACCAAAAAACATACGGAGAAAAAAGTCTCTAAAATCTATGAATAAATTACATAATGGTCACTAAACTTTGAGGGTATTTTTTTTATTTAACCACCAAACTTTTAAAACTTATAGCATAATCCTTAAATTTTTAATTTACTTTCAAAATGGTCTCTACTGTGAACTACCATTAAGAAAATGCTGATGTGGCAGATAACTTTTTCTTCTCAAATCTTAAAATTATTGTGCAATTTTTTACACAATTTATATATCAAAATATAACCTTAAAAATATACACTTGATATAGATAAGAGACGTCTTTGTAAAATATTTGTTGTGTGATTCAACTCTTTTTAACCCGACACAACTTAGCCAAAAAAAAGAAGAAAAAAATTTGTTGCCTCTATGTCGTGCCCCTGCAATACAAAAAGTATAGAAACAAACAAACAAAAAATCACCATTTCTGCATATATAGCGAGCAACGTTTTGAACGATGGCCTCACAAATCGTGAGGGAAATTGTTGATTTGTCCTTCTTCCAATACATCTTTGTCGTTCGACTTGTAAGCTATCCTTATGCGCATCACCAACGATTTCTGAATGCCAGAAAGATGAGAATGATAATGATAATGGTAAGATAATACAGTAACAAAACCTCTATTAAAACATTGCTTGATATAAAGGATGGAAATTCTTTCTAATCCAACGGCTACGGTCTTACTTTGCAACTTAAACATCTTTCTTCCCTCCACCTTTCGAAGAAATCCCAAGTAGTAAACAATCTCTATTCACTAATGCCATACCGGAGTCGGAAGATGTTATCCCTAGCTTCTAAGGACAAAACTAGAAACCTAAAATCTTGTGAATCTAAATCATCCTTGAATGGACATGACATGCATTTCAACTTTTCCCATAATTAATGGAACTCAACTACATGCATATGTAGTAAATATAGAGCAATAATGGATGTGTCTAAAAGTTTGACTCCGAGCAACATAGATTTTAACTAACTAAAACTAGATGTATGAAATAATTTACCAAAGCTTTTCCTTTGCTAAATCATGAGATTCAAAAAGAGTAACATAAAAAGGGTCAAACTCAGCATCCATACCTTCCCATGTTGGGTATTAGTGATTTTCAAAGACTGTGTGATGGACCCATTACCGCTTGCAGGCAAAATATTGCTGCTAGCAGGATCCAAATGCAGCTGAAGAAACTGCAGAGTTTAAATGCAACAATTTTATCAGCATCACACACATTAAAAAGAAAAAAATGAAAAATTCCATAGGATAAGACAAACTTTGATGGTTACTTTGTGTAGATTGTAGCCACACAGTGTACTTTGTATTTTACATTTTATCTAGTTAAGATGTTAGATTTATATTCCTATTGTATCTTCTTTGTAAATCTGCCTATATAAGGCCTAACCTATGTAATCAATTTCAAGAGAAAAGAAAATACAAAGAACTAAACTTCTTCTCTGTTCCAAAACCCTTTTCTCTAATTCTACACTTTCAAGGAACATGACAATACTATAAATTTTGTGAATTTAATGAAGACTCAATAGTAGGAACCCTGCAAACAAGGATAGATTAAAGTACTCTCGAGGCAAATAAATAACTACTAGTAAGAACATGCCTTAAGTTGCAAATGACAATGCTTCTGGATGTTCACAAAAATCCATGAAAAAAAGAGCCTAGGAACTCTGAGATCTCAAGTTTAGTCGCACCATACATAAATATCATATGTGGATTTTCAGTCAAGATTCATTCTGGTCTAAGTCCCATATATATTCCAGTTACTGGTCTATTTGTTTGTACATTGTAATGATTGATTTTGGTCATAGTTATATGGATGTATTGATTGTAATTGTAATTTCGTTTGTATAATATTGTACCAATTGATTCTGATTGTAATAATGAGAATGTATTGATGGTAACTATAATTGTAATTGTAACTAAAGCCAAAAGCAATTGGATAGGATTGATAATGAAATACCTAGCTTTAGTAGATGCAAAGAAATCAATTATAAAGTTATAAACCAAGCTAAATAATGACAATCTCGAGTTACCTTAGGGACTGCAGCCTGGAAAAGAAAATCAATATAAACATTAGGTGACAGATTTGTAAAAGTAGCCTGGATGCATGTTGTTTGTGGGCTTCCTGGTTGCTTTGAGAAGTCGAACATTATCCTCAAGGAGCTGCTCTCATATGCAACTATGGATGGATAAGCTGGACCATTTTCCTCTGCTCACAGAAAAGAAAACCATAACTAGGCTACAACGATCTGACAAACAGTGTTCCAAACTTAAATTTACCATGCTTTTGAGGAATAGGGCCAAACACATCCAATAAACCCATCATTCCAGCAGAACTTGCAGGAGAAGTGGCATTTGCGGGAAGTGAGGAAAGTGATGCAAGACCATTTAAATTGGCAAGTTGTGCTTTGTGATCCTGACTAGAGGGTACTATGTCTAATGCAGATGAGTTGCCTTCAGCAAGAGCTGGCAGTTCTATTGACAAAAGATCCAGCAGAACATCTGTGCCAGCTTTTGGAGGTTGACTTGTGCCTTGAAAGTCCAAAAATAAGAAAATCAGACTGTTTTAATCAGCAGGACAAAAGCAAACAGGCATCAAAAGTAGTTCACTTTTAAGGAAGCATTTAAGATTTTTATGGCGATGCAAAACAAAGTTCTCTTAGGAAAAAAATATGGCAATGAAAATGACATGATATTTTGAAAGTGTAATAACCATTTAAACTGCAGGGTATGTTGATGCATTAGGGTTAGAGTGAGATGGAGAGAAAGTAGAGAGACACGACAGGAAAATGGAAAAAAATGATTTCAGCACCAAACAGTGTGCATAGGCAATGTACAAGAAAGGGGGAAATGAGTAAAGATGATACTTTAAGCATACAATGTATTTTAAAAGAGTTTTTATATTTTTTATCCGTGGAGTTTAAGTGCACAGTGTAGCACAATAAAGAAAACTTATCTTTGGATGTTTATTTTTATTTTTATCTTTAATTATTTAATTCATAAAAACTAATGAGTATATTTAATAACTTTTAATGTTATATAAAGCATTGATAATTATAACTATACTGAATATGTGTAGATAAAACATATATTTTATCAGAGTATCCATGGCTTCGTTTTTTAGAAATTTCCATGTATGTTGCTGTGTCTGTGCTTCATAGATCAAACCATAAGCAGATGCTTGAAAAAAAAATCACTCAAATGCTTCTAGAAGACGCAACAGTATTCATCCGAACTAACCTGATGGTGCAGAAGCTGGGGATAAAACAATACCAAGGAGATCTGGAAGAAAATCACCACCAGAAGTGATAGGTTCATGGACATCATCAGAACTTAGGTCAAGTAAGTCTCCAATAGGAGCTGCAGCTGGTTCAGTAACTCCATTAGGAAGATTACATGGTATGATGGCGGAAGTTGAAACAGCTGTTGGCAAGGAGCCACCTTTCCTTCCGCTTAAAGTAGACTCATCCAAAATTGGCATTCTTTCAAGGAGAGCAGATCTGTATGGATTCATCTATCAGCTTTGTACTTCACAACAGTGTAAGAACTAAGAAGGCTGGAAACCTTCTAAAAGGCAGTGACATAAGCCATAATAACAACAAAACAACAACAACAACAATCATACCTAATGTTCTGATGCTTCTGAAGAATACAATTAAATTCAATCGATCGTTGCTGCAATTCAAGCACGAGGCTTCGTTTATTCTGGAAAATTATATCCTTGATCCTCCTGGACACATCAATCATTAAAATTTCTTTTATTTTTCTTTTTATTTTTCATGACATATAGACAAATAATAAGAAATTTCACAATAATTAGGATGGCTAAACCAAATTGCCAAGAAATTAATTCAACTTAGGTCATACTTAGATAGAGTTTGTAACCTGTAGACCAAGCAAAGACAGTAGAAATGTATAGCCATGGGGAAGGAGAAATAATGAATGATAAAAATATCTACTTACTCTGAACAAGCAGGAAATCGAGAAGAGAGTTTAAAAAGAGCAATCAAAGCCATTGCTTTAGTAGTGAGATCCAATCTATTATGCTTAATAGCAACTTCTATGGCATCCACAGCCTCAGATTCTGTTACCTGTTTAGGAATTTTTTTAAAACAAAACAAAAAAAATACTGAAAATTTTCCAAACAGCAGTAAAAGAAGTAGAGTGATAAATCTAAGCATTCACGGAGGACACTGAGATAAAGGACTTTCAGCACATCATATACAAGGTAAGAATCTCCTAGATCTAAAAATCATATGATCCCACGAAAAAACTATACATTGAATAGCATCCAGTATTTTGTCTACTGCAAATAATTTCGAACTATGTTACTCAAACTCAAGTGTGAGTGTCCAATACGGTTAGGCGCACACTATATATATGGTTAGATTTTTTAAGCATTTCCATGTATTACAAGTATCCTTGGACGTCATAATCCAATATCATTTTATCGGACATGGGTGCTTCAAGAAAAACAAAGGGTTGGGACAACATAGATCTCAAATTATTTCAACATAAATCATTAAGTCAAAAACTTGTGATCTTTGGAGAAAGGGATCCTAATCAACTTTGACCAATGAGAAGCTTCCACTATGCAAACTCAAGTTCATATAAAACAGACCATTGCCTGCTGTTTTACCTCTTTTCTGAAGATAAAGAAATGCAAAACGACAATAGGAAATGCAAGCAAACTAATCTATGGACAATGATGCACTTACTGTTATTGGTTCTTCAATGTCAAGCATCCCAACATTATTCACCAACATGTCACCATATTCACCAATACACCAAACTGCCACTCGAACAAGGGATTCCTTGTGAAAAAACAATCTGCATTTAATAATTAAACAGATACAAAATCAAATTCAGACAAAAACCAAAATCAACCTAAGAATACCTGTTCAGTTGATGCCAGGAAAGCTCTGTACAATGCCCTGACTGAATATCCATGGAGTTCAGAAGCATTACTTATGACGATGATAAGCGCATGCCAGACTTCATCATTTACAAAATTTCCAGCCTACTAAGTGAAGGATAAATATCAGTACTCTTGGAACATAATAATTAATAGAAACATTGAAAGAGCTAAGAAGATAAATAACAAATGTATTCTCATTCCTTTGAAAGAATTTATACCTCATATGTTCTACAAAGAAAAATGGTAATAAAAATAAATAAAGTTAAAAAATGTTTTACAACATTATTTAATGGACTCATGTACAAAAATTTGGATAAAACCAAAGATTGAAATAATCACATCAATGATCTGAAACAAAAATTAATGTTCTGCAACACCTATAAGGAACGAAGAGTGCAGTGGATGCAACTCAAACAATAGAAAATACAGTAGCGGAACAGAAACAAGGACAGGGATGAATTTAGTAGAATTTGAGAAATAATGCATCTTCACTCCAATCATACAACAATGATAATGTATACTACATATACCTCAGAAAGAACCTTGAGCATCTGATCAATGTACCAAATTTTCTCGGGGGAAAACCTGAGTCAATGGAAATGATTGTTAATTCACTACATAATGCTGCATAGAAAATGCAAATGAATCTTTCAGCATCCTTCCCCATGCCAACATAAAAAAGTTATCTGATAAACCAGAAGAAAATATTCCAACATAAGAGAAAGATAAAAGGAACTTAATTAATAAAGGAAGCAGTCCATTAAAATCGATCATATTAAATCAATTGTATTATATATAACTGCCTTCTCCAAAACTGATAACAAGTCCTTTTATTTCTTAAAAATGGGCTTGGAGGAAGGATTATACACAGATATGCAGGTAGACAGATCCAAGGCACAAACATGAAAATATTGAGCAAAAATGACACAAAGCATACGAGACAACTGTAAATAATATAACATACACAACGAAAGATAAAGTAGCACTTCTTATTAATTAACAAATAGCATGACTTACTTTTCTACAAGGGAGCATATCTTGGCAGTAATATCTCCCTTAAATTCTTGATCACTTACTTTCAAAAATTCAATTAGCTCTTTCGTCAAAGGCTTTACATTGCTTTCATTCACTAGTAAGTATACAAGTTCAAGTGCCCTCTTCTGAATTGAAGCATCTGAATCCTGGAAAACGAAAATGTTGAATCAAAAACTTCTTCAGATGCAGAAATTTATATTTTGACTAATGCCATTTCAGTCTACGTCAAAAGCAACAAAGAAAAGCTGGAAACATCTTTTTTTATTGGTAGAGTTCAAAGGCTCAAGTTTAGGATATCTATCCAATTCCTACTCCACTCTACCCCTGATTCAAGCCCAAGAAATAATGCTGGAAATTATTGTATCTTCAAATGAATCCCTATGCATCTGTCCAAATTTCAATCAAAACACAAGTAATCAACCAAAAAAATCATAAGAGTGGCATGCAAGACAATTGAGGGTTCTCTAAAGAAAAGAAGAGATGGATAGAAAGAAAAGAGACATGACTACCGATTCTTTATCCTTAAGGGAAACATAAAACATCAAGTGATATCTAAAGCGAGAAATCCTCTCTGCAGTTAGTAATAAGTTTCTTACTCCCACATATACAGGGTTCACCAAAAGTAATAAACAAATAACACAACAGAGAAATAGGGTAGCCAAAAGGATAGCAAAAGCAAAACACCATAAGATTTTTACGCAAGAACTAAATAAGGAACCTATTGAAATCATCAAAGATGAAATTAGATATCCTGATGCAGCACCTTTACACACTCCAAAATTGTTGCCCTATGCCTCTGCACTGCTTTAGCATCCACCGTAATAGCCTTCATAAGCATGTTCAATCCAACATATCTGAAAAACATACCAGGTTAGGTTCCATAATATAATAGAGGAGCAAATAAATAGTGTAATAAGGGATACAGGAAATCAGTATAGGATTTGAAAGTAAAAAACCTGATATTGTTGTCACGATTTGACAAGAATCTTCCCAGGATATTAATAGCAAGCACACGTAAGCCTCCATTATCTTCAATACTCATGATGGTTTCAACACATTCATAAAGAATAGCATTTCCTGCATTTTTGTTTGACTCGGTTCTTGATGCCACCTAAAAAGATTGTGACCATATAGAAGAACAAGTAAAAGAGAAACCCATAACCTCACTAAGAGATGAAATATTGTTGAAAACCATGAAAGGAGTTCTCTAACAAATTTAGCCTCTACTTTGATTTCTATAGATAAGCTTTGGAAGCAATATCCAATATACCAAAATAAGTGATCTTTCAAGTAACATGCTCCAAGCAATTTCATAAATATTTTTATCATGTCAAGGAGCAACGTTTCAGTGGTATACCCAGTTTATTTTCTTTCAAGACCAAAACTATTATTTTTCATCATACAATAGTATTTTAAATCATAAAATGAAAGAACATAACTCACTCCTATCTAAGCAATCATTTTTTTCCTTTTATAAAAGTTTTCTTTAAAGAATTTTATGGAAAAAAATCTGTTTTTCACAGATGAAGAGCAAGCACATAAAATTAACAGCAAGAGAGAGACAGAAATAAAAAAATAATAATATAAAAAAGGCTTATTGGTTTAAAAGTCCCTTATAAAATGCAACGAAAAAAATCAATTGAACCCTTGTGAACCAACAAAAAAAGATTAGACCTTTCCGTTATAGTTGACCAACGTTGGCCGTCAGTAGACAAACAAATGAGACACGTGGCTGTCTATGGAGCTACCACATCATCAAACAATTAAAAGCATAAAAAAACTAATAAAAATTTCATGAAAATAGATATATATATAACTAGAATAAATATAAAAAATCATAAAAATATTCTAAAAATAAAATTATAGAATAAAATTTGTAATATATAAAAAACTATTTTTTAAAATCTATTTTTATTTTTTAAAATTATAAAATTAATAAAAGTAATTTTTTTAAAAAAATCATACAAAATAATATAAAATTATAAAAATCATATGAAATTATAAAAAAAAAAAGTGTGAGAAAATAGGCGCCAAAAGCAGGAAAAAAGAACTTTGAACTAATAAAACTCCCTAACATATATGAATATGAATCCAAGAGAAGCTGATTCAAATGGTCTAAGGGCTCTATTGGGTATTTCTATACTAAGGGTTCAATTGGTCTCTCTTTTATTTTTTTACATTTTATAAGGGCCTTTGAAACCAATAAGTCTACAAAAACTATGGTATAATTCATAATTGTTGCAATAAACAATATATGTAATACGCATTATACTTGATACTCCTTTCATGACTACATATTACAAATGAAAGAGAGATCACCAGAAAAGCTTCACATGTTCAGAACTGACCTGGGCGAGTATGTCAGTCATACAGTCACTAGCATCAACATCTCCCTCGCCCAATAACCGAAGAAGTTTAAGCAATCTTACATGAAGGAAAGGATCTGTAATACCAGCAACGTCATACTCCGGTGAATAAGGACTGTTTGCGATGTCCCTCAGAGTTTTGACCAAACCTTCAATACAGTTCTGCATTGATTATAAAAGAAGCTATTATCTTTTCACTGGTATAGAACATAATCATATAACACTAGCAGGAAATGAGGAACAAAATATTTAAAAGAAATTCTGCTCATTACATTTTCTTTTCATAGTCACAGCTCTTGTTAGGTAGAGAATTGCACTGAAATGAGAAAAAAATGCTAATAAAGCCATAACCAATTACCTCTCTAAAATATTCAAGGGCTTCAGAACTGACTTTACAAAGATCTGTACAGAGTTGAACTCCAGTTATTAGGACTCCATGATGCTTTTCTTTAAGTAGTGAAGAAGCAGGATACATAAAGTTTTCAGCCAGATCCAGAACTTTCTTTATGATCCGTATGGAGCACAGTGCTGCCTACAAACGACAGATAGAGTCAAGAGGAGTCAAAGATTGTAGTCAGAATACTAAGAAATTAGAGAGAACCAAAAACCAATGAGCATGATGAGAATTCATAAACAAAAAGCCAACTGGCAGGGGTAAGAAAATAACAGCAGGAAACCTGTTTAATCATACCAATCCAACAGTAGTATGAGTAATTTTAGATGAACCCATTTAGTACATAAAAATGATTTCACGGAATATCTGCCAAGAGTCAATGGACGTATTTCTCTCAAATCACCAAACAAGAAAGAGTTTCTTAGAGTCGATAACACATCAGAATTCAGACTCAAGGTCTATCATATGTTGTCATTTTCTCCTTGTGTGATTACATGCAGTAAATTCTTCTGAATAAGATAAATGGTCAAAAAATATACTGATTTCATAAAAGTACCAGCCATATGAAGGTCAAGGAACATCGTTAAACAAAATATCACATTTTCATGAAGTAGGAACATAATTACTTGTTACAATTGAGATCTCAGTCATGAGGTATGCAGTACCTCCATAATGGATTCATATGGTGCTTTTAACATTTGTATTGATAATTACAAATGCATTATTGAAAACAAATAAAGAAAAGTCGTGATACTAGAAGAGTCTAACAAAACAGCACAAAACCTTCCAACTCCTGTAGAAGAAAGGAGGATGCAGAAGTTGATATCTTCTAAGAGGGATAATCCAGCAGTGTTCTGGAGTAAGAAATTCACAAATCCTATAATAGACTTCCCTTACCCCCCTTTACTTGGCATATCATTGAAACCAGAGTATGCAGCTAACATGCACTTGGATAAAGATAGGACACACTTACTTTCTTCCGGATATTTGGATCTCTAAACTGCAGCAATCTTTCTACATCTGGTGCGAGATCACGGGCCATTTCTGCAGAACTAATATTTCCTAGAGCACAAAGAGCAAGCCCTACGATATACTGGTTTGAGTGGTTGAGATCTCTGCATATAAGTTAAGGTTCCTACAAAGTAAAGTATATTTCCCCTTTTCTTATTTCTACCCTTTGTCACACCAGCATATCAGGGGCAAAGCTATTCATCCGGACAGAAATGATAAAAGAGAAGAAAATAGGAAGAAATTAAGGTTGAGAAAATTTTACATGCAGGATACCGCTTTAATGAATTTGTTACCAACATCAACACTTCTTGTCTTTCATCTAGAAGCAACATTAGACCAAGATATCCAATCCTCTTCTCTGGAAATCCAGCTGATGCAATCAACTTTAGGCACTCCATTTGGCCAAAATGAGTGGGATATCCAAGCATGTGAATGAACATAAGCTTGGCTAGGTTACGGTGCCTATAATCTTGATCATTCTCATTAATTGCAGCACGAATAGCAGCACACTCTTTTCTTACAACAGCCCGTTCTTCAGCGGCAGTTTTGCATGCACGTATAGACCGTATCATGTCCCTACATTGCAGTAATAATTTTGACCATTGCCAATTAATATTCATATGAACTATTGTCAAGTCGTTAATTTCTATCGAAGAATATTACCTAGGACAAAAATGCACAAAAAAATGAATAGGGGGAAAAGGCAGCTGTTTCCATAAGAAAAATCCATTCCAATAATAAAATTCCATGTTCTTGATCGGATTTTCAAATTAAAAGGGAAAGGCGGAACTAAAATAAGAAATGGGTAACACTGGGAATCAATGCTCACCGTAGACGAGTACCAGACGAGAAAGGATTCATTGTTGCGTACAAGGTTGAAACTGATATACAGAGCTCTAATCGGATCCAAACAAATCAAAACTAAATCAAATGCTGCAATTAAATCAACCCATCCGGTTAGCGCTTATTTGGAATGAAATGATGAAATCGAATTGTACTCACAAATCAAAGAATCGGAAATTTAAGATCCAAATGTAGGAATTCGGGGATCAAAGAAATACAACCAAACAGATTGATTTTTTAAAAAAGAAAAGGAAACGAACCGGGAACTGGAAAAGGAAAAACAAGAAACGGGAGCACTCAATTCTTCATTTTGCAATGCAATGCTGAGTGGCTCAACCGCGTGTGACATGAAATGGGTTAAGTTTCCGAAATGGATCGTACGGCTTCTTGCTGTTACGTGTGAAGGCGCGATTTCAATGGCCTGTGAGAGATTTTTAAATAACGGAGAGGGAATGAAGTCTACACGCGCTTATTAAACGGTTTACCAATTTATTACTAAACCGCCTTCGGTCTTGTCAATGCATCGAGCCGTTTTAGTATTAGGTGATTATTGAGTTGATCACAACTCGTAAATAATTTAAATTTAATTCAAAATTTTAACAAATTAAATCAAATTATTAAATATTGTTAGATTCAATAAATTTCTGAACAGTTTGTTTTATAATTTTTTTTATAATTTTCTATGGCTACCTAAAAGGGTTTATGTTCCAAAAATTTTAATATTAGTTAAAAACTAAAAAATTAAATAAATTGTTAGTTAATTTATCTATATAATTTTGATTTCAAATTTTCAAAATATTTTCATTTTTTAGAATTAAAAAATAATTTATATTAATAAAAAGTATTATAATAATGAGGCTTTCCTTTTTTATCAAATTTTTATATTTTTTCTTTTATTATTACTTTGTATAAAAATAGAAAAGAGAAAATCTTTGGTTTTTATTTTCTACATAAAAAATAGGCATAAAGATAATTTTAACCCTTAACGTTTATAATTTTTGTTGTTTTGGCCTTATTCTTTTTTTGGGATAAATTTAGCCCTTAACCTATATCTTTTTGACAAATAGCTTATTTTTTAATACCATGGTAACTGAACCGTTAAAAATCTAACAATGATGACATATTATATGCATATGATAATATATTTTAAATAACATGATATCTAACCTATCAAATACATATATGTATATAATATAATTTTATTCTAATATAAAATATAAAACAATTAAAATTCAAATAAAATATTGAAAAATTAATTAATTCTAAAATAAAATATCATTAAACATTTTTAACCCTAACTACGATAGAATTAAAATCTTACCTAAAAAATTAATTAATTTTAAACCGTGTTCATATTTTTTAAGATAAGACTTTGATTCTATCATAGTTAGGGTTGAAAATATTTAATAGCCTTTTATTTTAGAATTAATTAATTTTTAAAATTTTATTTGAATTTTAATTATTTTATATTGGAATAAAATTATATTTCACATATATATATATTTGATAGGTTAGATGTCATGTCATTTAAAATATATTATTATATCCATATGACATGTCATCATTGTTAGATTTTTAACGGTCCAGTTATCATAATAGTTAAAAAATAAGCTATTTGTCAAAAAGATACAGGTTAAGGGTTAAATTTATCTAAAAAAAAAAGAATAAAGGCCAAAACGATAAAACTTATAAAGGTTAAGGGTTAAAATTATCTTTATGACTAAAAAATATAATTGAAAATTTAAATTCAAATTTTTTAAGATATTCTCACATTTGTCGTTTATCGAAGATTATTGAAAAACTAAAAAAAATCTTATACTCGAATATCGACTTTATCTCTAATTTTGTTGTGACATGCTTATTTATATTCTAAAATGTCGTGTGTGTTTTTAATTTCTATATTTTTTACAAAGACTACTTCTAATTTTACTTAGAGAGGAAAGGAGGAAACTCTATGAGAAGTAAGACTCTTATTGGGTCCTAAACCTATGTTCTAAGAAAAAAAATGAAAACAAGTGAGTATTTTTAACTAACAAGTCATCAACTCTTACTCGTGTGTATAGGTAAATTCTATAATAGGCGTCGAACACCGCAGAACATCGTTAATGATAAACACTACTGAATATTATTAAACTAATTAATAAAGACTAAAAAATTTAAGGACTCGTCATGTAATTATAAATTATTTAAAATAAATTATTTTCTATATATATATATTTAAATAATTAAATAAAATACTAATTTAAATTAGTTTTAAAAAATAAAAAATAACTCTAAACCCTAAAATCAAAATTCAAAACCTAACTCACTAAACATAAAACTTTAAACCCTAAAATATAAAATCTCAAAACCGTAAAATCAAAAACCATACACTAAATCTAAACACTATAATCCTAAACCTTAAAATAACCAAAACCCCTATATCTAAATCTTAAACTAATTTTGGGTTTTAAGTTTAGGGTTTATACTTTTTAGAGTTTCAAAATTTTCTATTTTTGGGTTTATGTTATGATTATATTTTTAGATTTTGTGGTTTATGGTTTTATTATTTTAGGGTTTAGAGTTTATGATTTAGTGTTTTAAATTTTAGGATTTAATATTTAGTAATTTTTAGCTTGAGTTTAGGGTTTTAGATTTTAGATTTAATATTTTTAAATTAAAAATAGTTAAAAAATTATTTTAAAAAATTAAAATATAATATATATAATTTGTTTAAAATTTTATTTTAAATAATTTAAAATTATATGTTTAGTTATTGAAAATTTTAATTTTAATTAATTAATTTAATAGTGATCAGCGGTGTTCATTATTAATGGTGTTCAACAATGTTCGACGCACAGACTCATTTATATATATATATATATTGAAAAATTGCAAGTTTGATTGGTGCTCTTCAATTTGATAGAACTCACAAATACTAATTGTTGGTCAAAGCATATCACATCTGTGATTTGAGTTGAGAATGTAATAGTAAGTTATCGTGGGAGGATCCTGTGGAGGTGCAAAATTTTAGGTACAGGTTCATGACTTGTCGTCGGGGTTAATGCCAGAGTCAATGACAAGGCAGTTGGGTAAGTGGTAACTGTATTGGGGAACTTCAGGAGTTTGACTTGCTACTGGTTCTTTCAGGTTGGAGGCAGGGATTTGACTCTACGAGCGTCGTCCAGGAGAGTGCCACCGATTCTGAACAGGTGGTTAAACGAAACAGTTACTGGCTTGCCGTTTGATGAGACCATGACTGCAGGAACGATCTGAGGAGAATCAATGGATGTAACTACTGTGATGCCTAATTTCAAGGGACATGTGGCATATGTGTCAGGAACTGCGGGTGAAATGGTGTTTATGCAGATTGCCAGTAACAAATATACGAGAGAGTAGTAGCGAATCTTGGGTGGTGGGACTTATTTCCCGGTTCTGCACTAAACTCCAAGACTAGTTTTTACCCTCTGCTAAACTCTAACTCAAAATCTTACATGACCTAATAGGCATTGGTAATAAATTATTAACATTTTAAACTACCATCAACAAGAAAATATGTTTTTTTTAAGGAAAAGTTGGTGAGTGTTAGTGTTGGTGCAGGGCACATGAGGGAGTGGGATCTGTTCATAGAAAGTAAGGCTGTAAGGGTGAGAATATTAGGAAAGTTTGGAACTGTGGGTAAGAAGAAGTGCCAACCAAACAGAAGGTGTGAAACATAAGATGACAAAAAGACAAAACACGCATGACTTCACGGGTTTGGCTGCTTCATCATCTAAAAAGGTAAAAGAAGCTGAGGGAGGATAAATAAAATAAAAAGTTCACGGGTTCCCTTTACATTCATTTCATCTCCCTCTCCCTCTCCCTTTCCACCCAACTCCTCCATTTTCAAAAAGCTTCTTTTTCAGAATGTCTGCTGGTTCTGGTTATTGGATCCAATGGCTGATAACAGTGGTGTGGCTGTTGAGTTGGAAGAACATTGGGGCAGCCAACGTCAAAGTGCCAGGCAACATCTCCAAAGTAGAAGATGCACAAAACTACCATATCTACTATGGTCAGACTTTCAAGGTCATTAAGAATGGCATGGATGGAAAGAGTTATCTTCTAATCCAGGTACCTATGATGTCTCTTTGTTTCTCATTATCAAAGATTTAAACCTCAGTTACGATTACATTCTCGGTCTCGATGATTTATGGTCGTTGCGAACATAAGTTCTTAACTAATGTGTCATTACCATTATTACACATCTATGTTTCGCAATAACGATGTTTTAATATACAGAGTGATACGAGGATGGCCGGAAGGACAAGATATTGCACACCGAGGATTAAGTCTTTTGTCATACCACTCTCTAATTTTTCAGCCGATACCACCAACACTTTTCCGGGTATTTTGCTCACCGTCTTCTGTTTTGATTCAATAATTAAAAGAGTTTAGGATAGTTTAAATTATTTAAAAAAATGAGGGTTTGAACAAAATTTTCAATGATTTTCAATTTAGCGTTAACTTGTAGTAAAACACAAGAAATATGTATAATTGCATTTTTTTTACTTTATAAAAAAATTTAATACGATCCCAAGATAATCTGTTTTTTAGCCTTTAATAAAACTCACGTAGATTTTACTAAGGAGATCAACGGGTGTAAATCTTCTGTTTTCGTGTCTCTTTTTATGTTTTCGTTTTAAGTTAAAGATTTGAAGGTTTATGGTTTAAAAATAAGGGTTAGGATTAGGGTTTAGGGAAGTAAGGGAATGATATATTTTTAGGGTATAAAATTTAGGGTTTAAAATATAAAAAATAAGGGTTAGGGTTTACAATTCAATTTTTTAGGGAAGACATGATAAAAAACAGAGGATTTTTACTCAGATCAACATTCCTTCTTTTATTGAGACCACTCACGACAGCATCCTAAAACCTTATGTTCTTATAAAAACAATTATCCATCTATTTTAAATTCATTCGAATAATAATAAATAAATCTCGAATAAATTGTTTTAGATTGTATTCTTTCATTGTGACCAATTATTTCATGATCTGAATAAACATATCATTATTTAATCTTATTACCAACACTTATTTCTAACAAATTTCTTGTCTTGTGTCTTATGTTCTCCGCTCTCAGTTTCATTTTTCGAGGTAAGATTCGTTATCATGATCGGCATACGCGGTTTGATTCGATTTTTCATTTTGCAAATATTGATTTAACTATGAAAGTCGATTTTCATATTTGTTTTACATTTTATCATAGTTTTATTTGAACCATTCATATAAATTCTAGAATGTCAAGTAATTTTTAACATCAATTTAAATAAAGACTGAATGTTCTGAATGCAGCTTTTGGGATTAGTGGGAAGCATGAAGGGGATGACATCCAACTCTGTGGCCTCAGAGTGCGTGTTGAAATGGGTTGGAGACGGGGAAATCAGTATGATCAACGGCACCGAGCCTCAACAACTGACTACATTCGCAGCACATTTTGTTTCGAACGTCGATCAAGTCCAAGCTTGCAATTTTGCCAACTTTGCCGCAACAGGAGAGAACACTCCTTTACAGGTAATCCTATTTCCTTTTAAAGTAGACACACACGATTAACACGGGATTTAAAAAATTCTAGGGGTATGAACAAGAATTTAAAATTTTTAAAAATACGACTATTTTAACACCTGTTGATTCATCCCGAGCATACACGTAGACAAGCATATATGATGCTCTGTATTTGTTTTTTGATGTTAGAGAGCAGAATGGATCAAATTCTTGGGGGCTTTTGCAAATTTGGAAAATAGAGCAAATCAAGTCTACAAGACGGTTAGTGTTTTCTTTCATTTTTTTATAAAAATAATATTGTTAGCTTGAGATTTAATAAATAAAATGCATGGTACTGGCATTGAGATTACAAACAAATGAAAGGAAATTTTATTTTTATTATTTACAGGTAAAAGACAATTATTTATGCCTAACCAAAGTTGCAGAGGCCAAGGAAAAATCATTCAAACCAATAGTGGCATGGATGGAATACCAGAATGTAGGTAGAGACTAGACAACATTACCATTGGCCATGCATGCATGCATGCATACATACATAATTTGCATACTTAAATTAACTCACGTTTTGTAATTTGCATGCCTGAATGCAGGGCATATGGTCTTTCACAAAGGAATTATATAAGTTAAAGGTATTCAATAATTTATCCAATTAATTATGTAAATTATATTGTAAAGTATTATTTAATTTTAATTTAAGGTTAAAACAGTATGTAGAAGATGCAGGAGGAGAGAATGTAGACGCCTCCATTAACAAGATTACATATAACATCTCCAATCCTGATGATATTGAAGACCTGCATGCTATCCTATGCGTAAGTTGCTTATTATTTTTAATATTCTGGCATGATTACGTGATAACATCTGTTTGTTAATATTTTTTAATGAGATAATTCGGTTATTTATTATTGTCGTTGTCGTTGTCAACGACTTTTATTAATTTATAATATTTATTTCAGACCGTGGATGTTGTAATAGATGAAACATACAGTCTTGATGCTGTTGGATACACTGAGGCAACATTCCTCCAAAACATAAACATTGAGGATCATTCTTGTTTTGGATTTGTTACGAACCAAAGCTTATGGAGATATGATAAGAGAATCCAAAATTCAACTGCCCTGGGTAATATTTTTTATTTGTAAATATATATTTTTTATCTTAATTATATTTATAATATTTTTAATTTTACTCATTTTTTCGTGTTTACATGTCAAAAATGGATTAAAGATTGGTTTGATGGTGCTGTCTCTCAACCCCAACTGGTATTAGCTGATCTTATAGAGATTCTTTTCCCTACTGGAAACTACAACACCACATACTTTAGAAATCTTGCAAAGGTACACTTTTCTTTCCTTCTTTTTATTAATTTATATCGGATCATTATCGGATACATTATTATTATAAAAAATATTTTATATATTAACGATAAAAAATATATTTTTAAAATAAATTTAATTTAGGGTTATGTTTAAGTGTAATTATGATGTAGAATCTAAACCCTTGAATACAAAAATTTATCCCTAAACATTAATCACCGAATTAAACCCTAAATAGACATGTTAATGAAAAAAAGTTTTTTTATATCAATTTTTTAAACATCGGTTGTGAAATTAATTTTATCGTCTGTGCATTAAATAATAAACCTTTATATATTTTATCATTTTATTTATTTATTTGTGAACCTCACCTATACAACATTGCTTGATATCCAGGGAGAAGATGTTGTAAGCCTTGAGGCCAACATGTGCCCAAGAGATCTGTCAACACCATTGGATCCAACGGTTCTATCTTGCCCATGATGGGTTTGTTTCATAATCAATTTGGTTCCACTCTTTAGAAACATGTGAGCTGTTCTGTATTCAATATGAAAGGCTTAGATTTAAATAAATTAGTGTTTTTTAATGATTGTTTTGGTTTAATTTTTATTTAAATTTTATTGATATTGTTAATGCACAGAGGTGGCAAAGTGAATATTGAGAGTGAGTTCACTTCGAATGCTAGGAGTGAGGTTTTAGTTTTTTTTAAGTAGTTTTAGTAAAAAGGAAAAAAATATTGTATTTTTAAATAGTGAGTTTAAAATTTTTGATTTAAAATAATTTAAATAATAAAAATAAATAATTTGATCAATCAGTTAAATATATTTACTCAAATATTATGATTTTTTATGATTTGAATTTAAAAATTTAATTATAAAATATACATGTCTCATTAAAAGGTTAAAAATAATAGATATGACCAATCGTGTTGAATATTAATCTTTTGATTATTGTATAAAGACTCGATAATCAAATAAATATCTAAATTATATAATTTTATAGAAAAATATTTAAATTATATCTTGGGCTAAATAGTTGACCAATATTTTATTTTGTGATTCATTTAAGAATTTTCCATGACAAGTGTTATTGTTTATTATCCAATAAAATTCAAAGGCATAATATAATATATTATTTTTAAAAAAATTAAAATCCAACAATTAAAAAATAAAATAATATTAATTAACTCAACAATATTTTTTATTTCTTTAAAAAATTTAATCTTAAGCATAAATTTTTATTTTTTATTTTTTAAATTTCAATCACTGTTTTAATTATCATAAGTTACCTTTGTTTTCATCAAACTCGATTACTGAAAATTCTATCATATCATTTTCAAAAATCGATAAAAAATTATCAATTGCACCGTCACAAACATTTAATAATAAAAAGAAAAAAAAAGAATTGAATTCGAATCGATGGATGTCGAACAACAAATATGTAATGCTTTGGTCATTGAATTGTGAACTATTAATTTATAAAGAATTAAGACCACAATAGATATAATTTGAGAATTTATATATATATATATAAAAACTAAAATTTTTTTTATAATCGTTAATAATTTCTTTTATATAAATAAAAAAATTATAAATACTTATTTAATTTAAAATATAATTAAATATTTATCTAATAAATATAACTTAGATATTTATTCGACAATTAAAACGTAAAATAAGACCCGAGTGTCAGGCCGTGGGCGGATCCTAGGTCTAGGGCGGGCCTAGTTAAATCCAATCCAATTCATGGTTGTCGGGAATGGGAAGATGAATCTCTCGTCGGAGGCAGAGGAAGGAGGTTTGAAAAGTTTGCTAAAATGGGCTGCAGAGCATGGAGTTGACGTTTCAGAGTCGTATTCTAGCCTGGGGCTGGGTCATTCTCTGGGTGTCTCTTCCTTCCCCGGCGCCGGAGGAAGAGGTGTGGCTGCTCTCCGTCCTATCACCAAGGGAGATTTGATTCTTAAAGTCCCCAAATCTGCCCTAATCACCACTCACTCTCTTCTTTCCAGAGATGAAACTTTGTCTCTTGCACTCAAACCACACCCTTCTCTTTCTCCTACTCAGGTTTGATTTTGGTTTTGATTTCGAGTTTCAGTTCTTGCGGCGTGTTTTATCTGCATTTCAACCAAACCCAGAGATTATACTAAACCAATTTGCTCATTTCATTTGCAAAGGCAGGTATTCACTGTTTGCTTGTTATATGAAATCAATAAAGGAAAGGCTTCACCATGGCACCCTTACTTTCTGCACTTGCCTCGTAGTTATTCCATACTCGCCGCTTTCGGTGAACTCGAAACGCAAGCCTTGCAAGTTCTGTCTCTGATTTTTTTACCTCTTTTGCTTTTGCATTCCCACATTTACTTAACTTGTATTTATTGATTTTCTTTCTAACCTTGCCAGCTATCTTGTTCTTAGGTGGATTATGCCGTCTGGGCTGCTCAGAAAGCTATCACAAAAGCTAAATATGAGTGGAAACAGGCTTCCACCCTCATGAAGTTACTTAAGCTTAAGCCTCCACTCCTCACTTTCAGGGCTTGGATTTGGGCTACTGGAACTGTTAGTTGACAGTGTTTATGATTCATTTTTGTTTTTATATATGTTGGACAACTTCAGCTTAAACTGTTATACACAACACACATATGTATACGCATAAATGTCTGAATGTACATGCAAGTGGTGTTGTATACTTCTTATAATCTTACATTTTCTAGGCTATGTTTCTTTTTGGCATTTTTTTTTCTTTTCTTTCTTACATATTTTCATGTTGAAGATCTCCTCTAGGACGTTACATGTACCTTGGGATGAAGCTGGATGCTTGTGTCCTGTTGGAGATTTGTTTAATTATGCTGCACCTACTGAAGAATCAGACAGCTTTGAAGATGCAGATAACTGGAAAAATGAATATGCAAAAGATGACTTAGATATGCATCATTCGCAGAGATTAACTGATGGTGGATATGAGGAAGATGCAGCTGCATATTGCTTCTATGCTAAAAAAAACTATAATTTGGGGGAGCAGGTACATGGAATTCTTTCCTTTTACTCAGATCAATTAAAATGTATTGTTCAATTAATTGCATTATCGTTCACGTTTAGTTTCATCTTTCTTTCCCTTCTACTTTTTTCCGTAACCTGTAGTCATAATCTTGCATGAAATTCTGAGGTATCTTCCCCAATAAATCATAGTTCCAATGCCTAACAAAATGAGACAGATAGAATTAGCATACACTGATTTGAGAATTTTAGTTTGTTTTGTACGCAAATCGGCTGCTTGCTAAAATTTCCCCTATCACGTCCCAATTGCTAAAACAGTGCTTGCTATGTTGGTTGACCATGTATGTACTTGCAATCCTAATCATCTTTTATGTAGGTTCTCTTGAGTTACGGAACATACACAAATTTGGAGCTTCTTGAACACTATGGATTTCTTCTAGAGGATAATCCAAATGAGAAGGTGTTTATTCCTCTGGAGCTTGATATGCATAGCTCAAGTTGTTGGCCAAAAGAGTCGCTATACATCCATCAAAATGGGAGGCCATCTTTCACTTTGATGTGTGCTTTGCGCTTGTGGGCAACTCCACCATATCAGCGGAAATCTATTGGACACCTAGCTTATTCGGGTTGTCAGATCTCGAAGGGCAATGAAATATGTGTGATGAAATGGATAGCTAAGAAATGCGACACTATATTAAAGGAAATGCCAACAACAATCGATGAAGACAAGTCGTTGGTTCATTTGATAGACAAAATGGAGGAGTATGAGAACCCATGTGAGTGGATGAAGGAAGCGAGTGCAGCATTTGGAGGTGAGTATGGCAATGATAATATTTTGAAAGCAGCGTGTGTTGTGGAAAGAGATGAGGAGCCGTCCACTGCATTAGTGAGGACTAAAATGTTGATAGATAGGTGGAAATTAGCAGTCCAATGGAGGCTTGTGTATAAAACAGTTGTTGCTCGATGTCTTTCCTATTGTACTGACACAATCAGATCTTTATCTGTTCAATAACTTAATTATAAAGTAAACTACCATAATGATCACTTTTGTTTAAGTTTTCTTCACTTTTGATCGCCAATTTCAAAGAAATAACATTTTGGTGACTTGCGTGTTAATTATCACCGAATGCTTTTCAAAGTACTTATTCACCCAATGCTTGTCTTGGATCCAACTGATTCTACCTGTTCTAACTTCTACTGGTGGCACATTAGGCGAAGCTCTACACCAGCCCGACCGTGAATAACCTGAATGCCTCCTCACATCTACTTGAACCTGTCTGCTGACAGCCTTATTGTTAGAATAGTAAGGAAAAACACAGAAATAAAGACAAAAAAAATTCTCATTTGATTGTCAAAACCCTAACCCTAAATATTCTCATTTTCGCAAATATAGATTCTATATCAAGAGGTAAACCTATTACATAATGACAGCTGTAATACTAAGGTTATCATAGCTTGGAGGCATATTCTAATACTTCCCATGAGGTTGGACATGCATTAATACAAATGGAGCAGCATCCTCGGCTAATGGACATGCTTCAATAGGTGGACTGTTCAGAGGTCATGAAGGAAATCACATCCTCTCATTATCTAAAAGGCTAGGACTGTCATCTATGTTAGAAGCCGAAGTGTGGGGTATACTTATCGGGTTACAACTAGCTTGGGAGTATGGCTTTGAACGAACCAGCAATAATCAGACAACGCTGAACGCGTTTAAACTTCTCTCAACGCCCCATCGAAGCTCATATGCTCTAGTAAGATTCATTGCCTCCCTCTACGCCCAGGCGTGGGTGATTGGTTTCGTTCAGATTTGCCGAGAAGCAAACATGATTGTCGATTTCGCTGCAAAAATTGAAAGTTCTCCAGATGGCCATTTATATGTCTTTACTAAACCACCTAGTGAAACGATTAGTTTGTCACAACGTGATTCTCTTGCTCCTTATGGTCGTCTAAAGAATTCTTAATGTAATGGCTGGGTATGGCCTCATTCACAAATCAAAACAATAAAAGCTCAACTTCACATAAATGTTTTAATGGCCATAAATATGTTCTTTCCAAAAGGGTGTGGACTAAGCCTCGATCCATACCAAGATTCAATGTATAAACAAAGATAATAATTTTCACATCGTTTCCATCTATTGATTGCTAAGACATTTCACGAAACCTAGCAAGGGCTTTCTTATGAATCACAGTTTTGTAACTATCGCCAGCTTGCACCTCAAGGCTTGGGTCTAGCTTCTTTGTCTGACTTCCGAGTCCTGCTCTACCGTCCATCGCCTGCGCTTGTACTGGTTCTTTCATTCCACTTCCATCCTTCCCCAATCCCTTTTTTAATTTCATTTCCGGAAAAACAACAAAACAAAGCAAAGAATTCCCCAAAGTATAGGAAAAGAAAATTTTGTTAGAACTTTCTGCTTCAAACATGCAAAATAAAAAGATGATTTCAAGCATGCAAAATAGCAACTTAGGTAACCACTTAAATTCATCTCTCAATTTTACCTACAATAAAGAAAAAAGTAAAGACAGTCGCAATGTAACCAGTACTGACAATTATACTCCTACATCTACATTCTCATTGTATGCTTATCATCTTTTAACCTTACAATAGAAAAAATGCAAAGGGTTTGAGTCCAATAGAACAAAATCAAAGGATTTGGGTACTGTTGCTAGGGCTTGGAACAAAGTGTTATGTAGGGGCCCAATGTCTTGGAAGAAGTTTGTCCATATAGTTTGAGAGTTCTTTCAAAAGAACATGTAGATCCATCTAATGTCTTGTGAATGGGTATTAGAGGGGGAAATAAATAAAAGTCACGGTATTATGCATGAGAAAGTTGAAAATTCACTTCTTTTTTCTTTTGAGGGAGGATAAAAGCAGATACAAAGCAAAACACACAACTAAATAGCACTTGGCAGTTGGCAAACAAAAAACCAACAGCTAAAAAGTAAAGGAGTGAACAGTACCAATCCTTCATGCCAACCCATACTGCGGAGCATTTGGTTTCCCACATTTTTCTCATCAATTGCTTTCTCTGCTGTGATCACCTCAAAGCTTTGAACATCATCTAGCACAACCCCACGTCCACTACCAACACCAGGTGGGAAAGGCATTGGATCTGAGGAGAATTTTTTGAATGCCATATCTCGATCTTGAAACATAATTTCTCACAAATTAATAGAAACTTTTATAAAATAAAACAATGAAGCCATCAAGTTATATAGCAAGCCCTTTGAAGAAGCAAAATACATAGAAGAAATATTAGGCCTATTTTCGAGATAATTAACATTCAATACTGATAACGAAGCTTACTTGAAGTCCTGAGCTCCTGGTCAGGCAGATCCTCTACGGTGGAAGATGACGAACCATACAAGCTCCTCCTCTCAGCCGCACGGTCTCTATAACCGGTTTGAGACTGCTCCTTGTTGGTAGTAGAAGACACTGGTGTTTCCGAAAATCTTCTCTTACCAGTCGCAGATACAGCCGAAGGTGTATAAGAACCCAATGCAGATGCATCAGTCCTAAAGGGAGTCATAACTGTGGGCATATCTGAATTAGTTGATGAACCTTCAGCACTTCCGATAGCAGATGAAGTAGAAACTCCAGCAGATGATCCAGAGTATGGAGTATCAGATTTCACCACCCCTCTAGCCGAGCCTCTTATTACTCCCATTAAAGTACCCCCTGAACTGTTGCTTACAGGCCTTGCCTTTACTGGAGCTTCCAACCCCCCTGTCAATACAGCTTGGGCAGTTGTATTGACTCCCGAATTTAATGTATTACTCTCCTTCAGGCCCGTCACATCAAATTTAACTTTGCTCTTGGCATGTTGTCCAGATGGCATAGGTCTATCCTCGGATGCAGACAAGTGATTTTCATCAAGAGTTAAACAGGTTGTCTGCCCTTCATGACTCCTCTGTTTCCACATTGTCAACACATTATTCATTTTCTTCTTATTAGCCAGTATACTGCTTTTAGAAGCAAGTTTTATCTCTTTTGCTTTTTCCTTCTCTTTCTTCTCTGCAGCTAGTGCTGCTGCTGCAGCGGCTTGAACAGCATCAGGTAAAGAGGCTGCCTTCTCAACTGAAGTGACAGTAGCAGCCGGTGCAGATATTACTACCTTCTTACCATCAGTCCCCTTGGAAGAATCAGACTGTTTATTAGGTATTTTGTTGTCATTCTGATCACAAGGGATGTACTGCTGAGATTGGTTATCATACGAATACCAGATCCCACTGTTACCATCATAATAAAGACCTGCATGTTGAATAACTGAAAGAAGTTAGATCTAAACTTGCAACAATGGGAAGTTCTAGGGTGAGACAAGTTAAAATTAGGCTAAAATGAGGCGCGACCGATATTGTTACAAAAACTATAAGAAATTTGGTATCAACTTTTCGGTATATACCGAATTTCTTACAAAAAGTGCAAGGTTTCTTACAAAAAGTATAAAAGTTTCAAAAGTGTAAGAATTGCGGTACATACCGAATTTCTTACAAAGAGTTAAGAATTTTGGTATATACCGAAAAGTTGATACCGAAATTCTTAACTCTTTTTGTAACAATTTCGGTTGCGTCTCATTTTAAGGAGTCTCACGTTAGAAAACCCCTACAACAATAGAGCATTATCACATACAGGGCTCCAAAAGTACAGAACTTAAGAACAAAAAACAATTTTTTTCCTGTATGTTTGCATTGACATAGAAACATTTCACTTTTTCCTCCATATAAGAATAAAAGTTGTTCTGCTACCGGTAGTTAATAGTTCTGTGGCACGTCGGCAGCTTAGTTAGATAAATTTTAGGCTGAATTAGTTCAAGTATTTTCAGCAACCATTAGGTCATAATCTAATTATTAGCAACTTCTGTTACTGTTTGCAGCTCTTTGAACTGCAACAAAGCCTTCTTCTATGATTTATTAATACATATAGCAGAACTTTTTGTACTCGCAAAACCTACATCCATCCAACTTTCTCCTTAAATCCCAACAAAAATGATTTCCAAACTCTTAAAAACTGCTCACAGAAACATGCACCCTCCACTACATCTTTCAGCTACTTTGTTGTTAACACGTAGCCAATAAGTCAAACCATAATTCACTCCAAAATCCCTAACCTTACTTTCCACCAAATATAATGTTTGTCAACTTAACCAACGAGCAAAAAAGCCAAACTCATCTACAGCTCACTTTTGATCATAATTTGTCACACATAAGCAGATAGCTTCATGTCTGTCTCTAATATAGACACCATGAAAACATATCATTTTACCAACAAAGATTGATTCCCAAGTTCTATTCAGAGTTAACCATCTATCTGTGCTTGCCTCCTTGGCAAGATTGAAGCTAAGACTCAACCTAACCACACCACACTAGTGACAACTTCAGCTGGGGACCATGCACAATGAGACTTTTACAAGCAAGAAAGCAGTTGCAAACAATAGATGGACCCCCAATTAATGCAACTGCTAATGATATAATAGTTCCATTCCCCTATTAGAAAATTTATGATAATTTTTTTTATAAAAAAAAATCTAAAACTCAAGGATCCTAATTTTTATTTCTTAAGTGCTCAAAAATAGAGGGAAAAAAAAGGAAGTCGTGGAAAGCTAGAAGAAAAATGCAAAAATAAACCTGTGTTTCCATCGTAGTAAAACCCAGAAGCAGCATCAAAGTAGTAACCAGAGGCTTCATCCCACACAAATCCAGAATGCAAGGCTGAACCATCTTGTTGAACTGGAGCTGAACCAACAACTTCCTCCTGCCAGCTAGAAGACTGTTTGTCATCTGGATTATACTCCTTTGGTGTCCATCCAACAGCATCATACTAAAGGAATAAATGACAACACTGAGTACAAAAAGCATTTGGAACTAAGATGAACTACGAAGCACAGGAAATAAACTATGCACTGTGTAATTACATAAAATTTAGAAAAGCTTAAAAAGATCACCTGCAAGGAATCATCACTAGACCTAGCACATGACATATTATATAAGCTAAAAAAGAAGGAAAGAAATATGCAAATCATTGAAAACTAACCACAACTCTAGTAGGTTCTGTTCTAGCTTCCTAGCTTAAAGGGATTAAAGTAGGTTCTCTACAAAAGTAGACTCAATATACAAAACCAAATCAAGAAAATGAAGGCACCTGTCTGATGATGTCACTATGAACAACACTAACCACAACTCTAGTAGGTTCTGTTCTAGCATTTCACCTCCATTAGTTACAGAATACAAGACTCGATATTCAAAACCATTTTTTTCTTTTTTTTTTAAAAAAAGGCACCAAGTCTAATGATGCCAGTATGGAGATCAACATTAATTACCATGAGAATTATTATGGTTGCAATAGATCAGACCTGCTCAGATAATTCCCCAGAAGTATTCATCAAGAAACTCAAGGGTGTTTACATGCCAAACTTTTAGGACCCTTGATCAATTGTACACACCATGAATTGCAACAGAAGAAAGGTAACTAACCATATAAAATACATGAAAATTTTAATATATTAGAATACACAACTGATCAATCAGTCATATTTAATGGTCTTACTACATTTTAATTGATTAATTCTTCACTTTGAAAACTACAAATAAATAACAAATAGTAGCAATATGCCACAATTGAAAAGATTATCCACCCTAGAAGCTAACCCAGCAGCAAGCTGAGGTCCAGTGATAAGCTCTTTCTCAAAAAAGGGAAAAATATGGCTTTAAATGACACCTTATAATGACACATTTTACGAGAAATAGCTTCTTCAATTTTCTCCTTTGATTTGTATGCTAGATATGGTGCCTCCTCTCTAATCTTGAGGTTTTAAATCTTGAGCAAGAACTAAAAATTTATTTATAAACCTAGTATGAATAAGCAGTAAAAATATTTACAGCCACAGTGTACTTTATTATTTTTCTAGAATTAGTAGCAAGAAACAGAGGTTTTGTAACCTTAAGTTTTCTAATGTTCCGTCGTCTTTCTTACTCATTTTTTCAGCCAAAATTCTATTGATCAACTACTACCACCCCCTTAAGCACATAAATGTGTTTTCTGTACCCTTATCATTTCCTTAAGAAAATATGAGCGCCTTATGCTCTTAGTTTGCTTTGCAGAAATCTGCTACAGTAACCATTTTTTCCAAATGCTTCTACACTACAAGGCAGCTAATATGATTAGAAAAAACAAAAATATCATAGCTGACATCTTCATTAAAGCTAAAGAGACCATCAAACACCTGTTGAGAAAATGCTGCAGCCTCAATTGCAGCAGCTGCAAGGCTGCTTGATTGTGAAGCTCCTGATGCCCCTGATCCAGGCCCAAGAATGCTCTTTGCATATGCTACTCTTAGGATTTGCCCATTCTTCTCAAGTGTTGTTCCATTTGTAGCTTCTAGAGCTTTTGTGGCATCACCAACCTACATGATATCAAACATGTTCAATCATGCTTATATGTTAAAACTAACTTTGCCAACCAAAAACACTATATATATATTTTTTCTTTTTTTACCCTTATGGCAATTTATTAAAATTATAGCAAAACATCCTATAGAGGAAAACAATAATGGCAGAAAATATAAGTCAACCATAGCATTCACACATCCTGTAACAGAGCAAAAAGTTACAAGAATTGTATAGTACTGGCAACCCCATGATGCAGTCTGTTATGTGATAATAATGCTGTTCTGCTTTATTTTAAGACCTTTAGTTACAAGTAGAAATAATGAAACGATCAGTAGAAGCAACCTACAGCTGCAGATATTTTCTTTCCATTGCCTAAAGATAAGCTGCTCACTCATGCAAGAAACAAGGAGAGATGATAACATTCTTCATAAGTAAGATTGATGAAGTAAAATAGTTTTGAAAAGAGGCCACTATTTTAATAGAATAATCTCCTATTCCATTTTTACAATATTCATTGTGAAATAAATGCACAAAAACCCATTATCTGAAAGAATGTACAAAATCCTAAAATGTTAATTATTTGTTGAAAAAATAAAAGATTTCTTTGAATGTGTGCAACATTTGTACCTACACGTGCAATAAATATGATGAATATTAAATGTTAGCAATTGATACTTATAAAGTCAGCGTTATTTATAAGTCATTGATATTTACAGCTTTTATAGGAAAACAATACCATAAAGAAGCAAGATATACCGAATGGAAATGAACAAAAGCAAATCCCCTTGA
This sequence comes from Abelmoschus esculentus, assembly GCA_035048815.1. NCBI lineage: Eukaryota > Viridiplantae > Streptophyta > Magnoliopsida > Malvales > Malvaceae > Abelmoschus > Abelmoschus esculentus. The sequence goes on along the minus strand of JAUCBN010000007.1, from coordinate 7,539,519 downwards.
CACATGGGTGAACTTGTCTCTAACAAGGCGAAGATCCTGCAGATTAATTCCATTAGAATTTGGAGCTACTAAAGAAGAGAGTTTACTGTCAAACGAGAATTATAATAAAAACATAAACCTTAATTGGAGCATGTTTAGAGAACTCGTAACGGAGCATTTCCTCATCAGCATTTTCATCCAATCCACGAACAACAAGTACATGAGTAGGACCTAATTACATGTCAACTTAATAAGTAGGGGAAATTACACAAACAATTATACAAGCCTACTCAAAATAACAGCAACTACCGACCTGGCTCAGTTCCTTTCTTTCCTAAGAATGTTGAATGTGATAAAGATATATCAGCTGCTGGAGCATCATCTGTGCGTGGTTCATTACACTACACAAAAAGGCAAGAGAAAGGACACATCAAGTTTTCAAGAGCATATTTTCAGTACGCCAATGCACCACCATGTAAAAGATATAGATTAACAATAATTGGCTTAAGCAATTAAACTTGGGTACATAATCATATCAAGTTTTCAAGAGCCAATATAAAGTGCATTGCAACTTTTATCATCTGCAACCCATGAGCATCCATAGCCTAGCTTCTAGCAACACATTCTGGTATGCCTTCATCCAAACAACATAAAGATAACAAATTATAGCTACCTCTTCTTGACCTAATGATGTGAAATATCAGACAAGTAAATGTATGATGCATCACCGACTCTGCTCTAAACAGTTAAATTTTATAACAACAATATCAGAAAGAGTGGCAATGAAAAACTGACCTGAAAACATGAAGTTCGCCGTGCAAAATTGACACATCCACATATGGTGCACATCCAATCACAAGGTACCATGATGCCCCTATGATTAGAATGGCCCAACTTTACAGCATTATCAGTTCCAAAAGATCCACCAGTTCCTCCAGTTGGCTTACTACTGCAACGGAACAGATTTCAATGTATTTCATATGCAAACTCACAGTAGAAAAACAGAAAATGTTTCATATAATAGAGAGCTTCCTTTCTTTTTCCTTCATCAGAAATTCAGGAAAAAAACAAAAATAGATAGAAAGAACGGTTTAGGACCATATCAATTCATCAAGGTACACAAGCTTTAGATAGTGTGTGTGTGTGTGTGTGTGTGCGCGCATCACTCAATAAGCAATAGGAATGAGTGATTCCAATTCAAAAAGGTGCATATAGACATCTAAGGTTTTCAAAGGGGCAAATATAAGCAATTTCATATTTACATTGCATGGGGTCTCAATCTCATAACTTTTAAGTCCAAAGTTTAGACCTCACTTATATTAATATATTCAAATCAACTCTCTAATTCAGTTTCCATTTTAAGAATTACAGTAAATAAGAAGCATTCCAGCAACTAAATAAAAGACTTTGTCAGATCTCAGAGGATTGAGTTCCCTGTTTGCTGCTTTGATATCTTGAATATCCATCAATAATCAAAATACTTTAAAGCAACCGTGTTGCCTTCAAATTAACCTGTTTTCTACCATCAAGACACAAACAAATGCAAAAGGGACAGTAAAATATTTCCCTTAAACCTAGAATCAAAAAGCAATATCAAGAATATTTAATAAAATTGATCCCACATGGGAAACTTCAATTATGATTGTAGAATGAAAATGTACCTGTACTCGAAGAAAAGCTTCCGACCATCAACAACAAGACCATCATCACCAATCCTCTCCATCATAGTGCTTGCTGCCCCCTGTTCCAGAAGCAATTTCCCTCATAAGACATTCAACAAAACTAAATGGAAAGCATCGACTAGGTAAACAGGATGAGTACCACAGAAGGAAAATCAATAAAAGCAAATCCACGAGAAATTCCAGAATGTCTCTCTTTGATGATTCGTACATGGCGTAGTGGCCCCCATTCAGCCTGATGGCCTCAAAATTGAGAAACATTAGTTATATATTGCGACAATAAGAGAACATTCAACCGAAACAAAGAGAAAAATATTACAAGAATCTGGTATAGATCTTCTTCAGTTGTTTTTTGTGAGAGACCCTTTACAACGACAGTTGCAGATGGTGCCTGAGAGAAAGCAACACTCTTACTCAAATTCACAACTTAAAAAATTCAGCACCAGAAGCACAAAGAACAAGGGAAATGAAGCAGACCACAGAGTAATGTTCATGTTGATATTTCTCTTCATGGTCCCTTCGCTTCTCAGTCTTATCATTCCGTCCATCATCATAGCTGTCCTCACGGCAGTTTCGCCCATGGTTTCGTCCTCGAGGTGACCTCTGATCTCAGTCTTTTATGTGGACTCTGACCTCTCTCCCTACTCAAGCGATCTCGATCACGAGATTCATGTCTCCTCCAGTTGGCCTCCCTTCGACTGCCTCTTTCATAATCAGAATCATAACTATGTCGGCCATAGTCATAATCCCTCTCACGGCTGTTGTCCCTGCTCTGATGAGAGATGCGTGGCCTATAGTCATAATCGTCATTTGAGCTATCTCGTTCTCGTCCCCCAAACCTAGAGGGCCTGTCAAATTCATGATCACGAAAGTTGTCAACACCACGATATCCATCCCGAAACTTATCAAAATCTTGAAATTGAGTGATCTCATGATCGTGAAATGTATCCATGTCAGTATATGAATCAGCATAATGCTTCTGGTGACGCCTAGAATCCTGATTGCGGGGATATTCTTCCTCATAAGTTGTCCTCCTTGATTGAGACCAAATACCAGAAGCTGAAGGAGCGGATTGGTTATCCCTCTCGGGAAAATCTCTGTGGTAGGAACTTCTGAAATACACATTGTCCCTTGAGTATCTTTCATCTAGATATCTCCTCTCATCATATGAACCACTGACCCTGTTACATAAAGAACGAGAGTGGAAGAGGAAAGATAAAATGTGATATAATGAAGGAAAATCTTGGTATAAATAAGTAATTCAATATCAAGATGAAATCAGAGAACTGGTAGTAACAGCATTAAAGCAACATGGAAACACAAAATATGGTAATTTCAACAAATAACTTATGAACATGTACCTGTGTAGGGAAGCACAAAAAAGAAAGAAGAAATTCAATGTTAAATTTTACCATGGAGACGATGAAAGGGCAGTGGGCGAGCACTCACCGGTAATTGTGGTCAAGAACACCAGGAAAACCCTCAGGAGCCTGTGGATTGAAGAGAGAAGCTATGTCAATGAGAGAAAGTAATATGAATTAGGCAAATGGAGAGTCCATATCCTGAGTGCTGCAGGGCTTGGTTTCATATGTGTATAAGGGGATGAGAGAATGATCCCAAACCCATATAGGTGATTTGATTATAAAAGAGGAAACCACAATTACGCTGTTATTATCCCATCCATGTCCTTGTTGAACAGGGTAGCGACCAGGGTCCATTTTCTTTCTTTCTTTCTTTCTTTCGCTGAAGAGATTTTCGTATAATTTCCTGATATAAACGCACAAACATAGAAAAGAAACACAAAGAAACAGAGGGTGTTATGCCATTATACGAATCAATCGAAGCAGCAGAAATCCCCTACGATTTTGGCCTGGGAATCCCCTTTTACCATCTTCCTTTTTCCACATTGATGAATGATGAGAACAGTCAAACAAATCAAAACAACAAAATTCCTCATTTACAAAGTCAAAGTCCCACTATCTGCATTTCATTTTTGTTTACCTGCCTAAGGCCGAGGCTGGGGCTCGATTTGAAACTTGAATCAAATCTTCATCCGTACTTCCAATCTCCGGCTTTCCGTCTTCCTTCCGATTGCCCAATCCAATTTCCTTTCAATCTACCAACGAAAACCTAAATCCTTTCGAGAGACTTTACTAGAGTACTCTCGTTATTATTTTTATTCTTACTATATAATAGTTACAGAGGGATTTGGGGGGACGGTATGGGTTGGGTCGGACTTTCCAAACCCTAAACCAAAAAGAGTAAAACGGGTACATATCTGAAAATAATTATTTTTAAATTAAATTCGTCTTTAATTTTTTTTTAAAGTTAAATTGATTTCTTTTAATATAATCTATACAATGAGGAGTTTGAGCAACGCATCGAAGGATAAAAATAATTTATTTTAGATAAATAATTAAAATTGTTTTTGAAAATTAGAATATCAGTTGATTTGTTATAAAATTTTAGATAAAATATTTTTTCTATAAATTAAAGAATTATCAGTTATATTTTTAATACATCTTAAAATGTTTTAATAATACATAGAAAAAACATTTATATTCTAATGAAAAAATACATATAAAAAATCGAGCTCAATAAAAAAATAATATTTTATTAATTATTTATAATTAAATTTATATTATAATTTTTACTATTTATTTTAGATAATTTAATATCAGATTTATTATTTTAAGTTTTTCTTATTCAAAAATTAATTTTTTTAAATTAGATACAATAAATTCAATAATTGTATTATGTAATAATATATCTAATATTTTTGTATAACGAGAAACAATTCTACTTTTAAGGATTACTTTTCTGAATAATTTTTATCTTAAGGAGGTGAAAAGAGAATTTTACTTGTAAAAGATCTTGAACTAAAATATAAAAAAATATATATATGGGTCGAAAGTTTTAACCACTTAATATAGAGATTATATACGTTGTGAATTAAATTTAACAATAAAACACTTACAAAAATTAAAAGTTTCACCGATAACGTATTATTTATAAATTCAAATAACGAAAAATTTTAAGGGTAAACTATACGGATAATCACCATATTATGGGGTTGGTATCGATCTGACCACAATACTTTAAAAAGAATCAAATGCACCGATAAACTATTAATTTGGTATCAAAATAGCTATCTGTCGTTAAAGGAGTAACAAGCTGATGACGTGACAGTTAAATATAAAATGAAATAATTACACATTTAATCCCTGTTATTCATAAATTTTTAGAATTTAGTCATAATTTTATTATAAAAAAATAATATAATTATTTAATTAGGTGGTGACACGTTTCACCACCCGATTAAAAGAGAAAAATTAAAATCGACCTAGTTTGCTGTTGTAGGGAATTGACCTCTTATCCTCAAGCACAACTCTCAAAGAGAAAACCACTAGGCAAAGTTGAATTTTTAACGTAAATTCCTACGACAAATATATATTTACTACACTTTCTATATTTATTCTTTCCACCTCATTTTTAATTTAATTAAAATATTAAATAATTATTTTATATAATTATTATATAATAAATTGATTTTTTAAATAAATAAAATTTTATTTAAAAACCATAATAAATTGAATTTAAAATGATAATTAAAATGATAATTAAATTATTATATAATAAGTTGAATTTTTTAAATAAATAAAATTTTATTTAAAAACCATAATCTCTAAACTTTAAATCCTAAATTTATTTAAAATTTTTAAATCATAATTAAAATTCATTTAGGGTTTATTGTTTAAAAAATCCTAAACCCTAAATTCTAAATTCTAAATCTAAATCTAAATCTTAAACTTTAAATCCTAAATCTTAAATACTAGATCATACATTTTAAATAAATTTTTATTATAATCTTAAATTCTAAATGACTTTAGGGGTTTTGGGTTTATTAAATAATTTATTTAATATTTTAATTAACTTAAAAATAAAATATTTGATTATGTGTGAAAAGAAAAGAATAAATATAGAAACTATAATAAATATATATCTGTTGTAGGGATTTCTAACATGAATGTGATTTGACCCAGTGGTTTACTAGTTGAGTGTTGTGCTTGAGGACATGAGGTTAATTCCTCCGAGTAACAAACAGGTTTATTTTGATTTTTCATCAGGTGGTGACATAAAAATAAATTTAATAAATTAAATATATATAAATATAACTCTCCAATAAGATGGTAACACATGTCACCACCTAATTAAATAATTATATTATTTTTATAATAATTATAACTAAATTATAAAAATCTATGAATAATAGGGAATAAATATGTAATTATTTCATTTTATATTTAACTGCTACATCATCAGTCCGTTATTTAACAACAGATGCTATTTTGATACCAAATTAATAGTTTACCGGTGTATTTGATTCTTTTTAAAGCATTGTGATCAGATCGATACCAAACCCATAATATGGTGACTATCCGTGTAGTTTACTCAAATTTTAAAAAGGTCATTTCAGATTAAAGCACAAGCCTAATCTATTCTACAAACATATATATATATATATATGTTTCCAAAGCTAAATTTTATCAACAACTTCTCAATTATTGAATAGACCTGTGGTGTTTGGCGAATAACCAGACCTGAAACATATATAGATTCAATAATTGGTATATGATTATCATTGCTCAAAAAAAATATCATGCCTAATCTTATAGCAAGGCAACGCTGGTGTAGTCTTAGCATCCAATTGTAGTCTTCATTGAAATTTTTAGCTTAATCATATTTTCAACCATTCTAACAAGAATATATATATACAGATAGTAAGTAATGGCTTCAATATCTTCCCTACAGATTCAAACATCATGCTTCTTCAACCTGTCTGTCTAGCTCCAAAACATGCTTCTATCAGTCGAACTTTAACTTCATTCTCATTTTTCGACACTATTTTCACCAAGCATGTGCTTTACTGCAAAGTTCTGTCTCGAAAGTTAACCATGTATATGGCAACTATGGTGACAACAGCACCAACAAGTTGCAAGGGTGAGAAGGTCTCGCCAAGGTATAAAAACCTGTGGTTTGGAATCAAAACATTAGCAGTGAAACCGAATTACAAAACACCAGAAAATTTTGTTTTATGTAGGAGAATGTGTAAGTAATCAGCTCCCATTTTTATTGTTTGTTTATGATGCATTATTCTATGGATACTCTTTCAGGTCAGCAATATCTTACCCGAAAATTGAAGCGAACATAGGCGTCAAGAAGGTGAGGGAGCTGAGTTTCGTCAAACTACCTAAATACATTGGTAAACCCGAATCAAATTAAAGCAGGGGGAGCAACTTCGTGCGACCAAGAGAAAATATGCATAGGCAAGATATAAAAACATGTTTGGATTTGAGCGAAACTTAACCTTTTGTTGCACTGTAGAAGAATACACCATAGCTTATGGCACTTCCAAAGATTGATGTATAAAAGAGTGCCAACAAATCATTGACAGAAAGCTCCTGAAAGCTCCCACTAAAAATAGGATCACAACTGAGAATAGAAATTCCAAGAAGTGGAAGACCACCAATTACCATATGCTGCAATAAGATTACAAATTATATGTTAGTCTTCTATTACCATCTATCATAGAGGTTGTCTAGTTATCATTCACAAAAAATATTTGTTGTTCCAGTTATGCAATCAACAATCTGACATCAACAATCAATTCACTAGCAGCCAGATATTCTGATACCACTAATATCGATGGGTGAAGATGTGATATTAAACAGGATAGGATGATAACTATGAGGATCGGAGTGCAATCAGATTAATCATCCTCCTAGTATAGGAGGCATCCTCAAGTACACAATACCAAAGAAGGGTAAGGTTTTGAAGGGTTAACCGAAGTAGATGTTAATATGATAAAAGTCAGCATGGGAACCTGAGAAGTCAATGGAGTTAATTTGCACAAACAAAATTCGAGATCTTAGACGATGATGACTTGCTTATTTGATTTCCTAAATGACAGTTTATTATCTCATGGTTCTCTCTCTCATCTTATGTCTAATATGCTGCCGTTAATCTTGTTGGAAAGAAATCAATAAATAAACAAAACAAGTAAAAAATGAAAAGAATTTATTCGTGGTGGTGGTGGGGACTAGACATCTTTAAAAAGTCTTTGAGAAGCATCCGTAAGTATCACAGATAAAACAAGCTTATGATAGAGAAAAATGAGATTCCTACCCATCCGGTTGCCATGATAGGATCAGAGTATTTGGAAACCCAGCGCACCATTACTGTTCCAACTGCCATGCTCTGAGCAGCAAGGAGCATCCACCACTCTCCACTTCCCCATAGTGAAAAATTACTTTTATCAAAATCAAGTGCTGGTACCTGCAAAAATACAGCTCAATTAAAGTCCAATTGTTAAAATCATTAAAAAAATTATATTAAATCCAGGTTCAGTACAGCATCATTTTTGGGTTACATAGATATCAAGTTAGTATTTTTTTTATTTCAAAATGTTACATAGCAAATTTAACGGAGGAAACTTACTAATTTTAACAATTGGATTTAGACTTTTAAATCAGAAAATAAGGGGACTAAATTCAAATTGTACGAAGAGTATAAGGGGCTTGGAACATATATTAACCTCTTTTGAAAGCCCCAGGGCCCCAAGGTACAAGTTATTAGTTATTGCTAGCCAAGAACAAGCATTGCTGGTCAAGAAACCTAAAGTTTGATGCATACAAGATATAAATCAATTTCTCTCCAAGAGAAAAATAAAAGCTTGAGTAGTCAAATGTGGATACTGATAGAAGAAAATAACATAACTGCAAACAAGACCATGCATTCGATTATTTAATCAAACCAGTAGAAAGTAGCTTTAATTAGAATAATCAAACTTCTCAAATTGCCATAACAAAATTGCTAAGACGTAGTATTCAATGATAATTAATTAATCATCAACTTCCGTTTAAAACTTTACACTTATTTGTCCGAGCATGCCAAGTCTGTGTAACAGGTTAACAGAGTGGAATCGACCTAAAACACACCAACAGCAAGCCAGAAAACCAGAAATCTTCGAATTTTCCTTCAAGTGCTAGTTTATCATCACTAGCATGCTTTTGGTTGAAGATATTTCTAAGAAGAATATGTAATAAATATCAGATAAACCATAGCTTGAAGACTGATAATAGATTAAGGTTTATGGTTTACCTCCAAAAGAAGAAGCCCAACAACCCCAAGAACTAGTCCAGCAGCTCCTACTAAGCCAATGGATTCATCGAATAAAAAGGCAGCAAGAACAGCCACTGTCAATGGCTGAGAGTCAATTATCACCTGCATCAAATCATCAAACAAAATGATTCCATTACTAACAAATCAGAATGAGTGGAGAGAAAATTATGGAAAAGAAAAGAAATGGAAAAAACATACGCTGCCCAGACCTGCAGATGTCCTCTCCAATCCTTGAGCAAGAAAACCCTGGAAATTACCTCAAAAAGTATTAACATTTCCATATACAATAAGGCCATGTTTTCCCTGCTCGGGAAGAAATGAAATAAGGACATGAGAAAGCAAAGACCTGGAAAAAGGTGGCGTCCACGAGAGCGAAGAGCGCAATGGAAAGCCACGCAGTGAATCCAGAGGGCAAAGGCTTGCCCTTGGACTTGGCAAACGCCACCAATAACAACCCCGCCGGAATCAAACGAAAGGAAGCCACAAAGAAAGGGCCTGCCTTGGGCAACACCTCCTTCATTGCCACCATAGCCGTGCCCCAGAAGAAGAATGGGGAAACCAGCATCGCCCACTCCAAGAAGATGTTGCTTTCCACTTTTTCGACAGTTTCTGGTTCCGATTGTTGGACTTCGTTTTGAGAGGGGAAGCACTCGACGTCCAGGCCCGTTCCTACGCACTCCAAAACATCGGAATCTTTGGGTTTGCAATTAGTTCTGAAACGAGTGGATTTGGCATTGACGATATGAGTTAGTTTCAAAGAGCAATTTTGGGAGGCTGATAAGAATGACCATGATAGAGAAGAAGAAGAAGAAGAAGAAGAGACGCGAATATTATTATTACGATAAAAGGAGAAAATTGGAGGGGAAGAAGTAAAGGTGAAGCTGGTGCAGCCACCCATTTTTTTCCCGGTGCTTACTGATAAGAGCTATGGCTCAAGCTTTAATTTGCTGCTCACTCGTCACTTTCAATGTCATACTCCTAGTTTCTTACAATTATCAATATATACAATAATCTCGGACATAAAAATATAGTTCCCAAAAAATGTAGGGTATTTTACTCAAATATTGATATTAATTTTTTAACAATTTTAATTTATTTTTATTTTATCTAGTTTGGAAAGAATAAAATTTTAGAGAAAAAATGAGTGCTTTAATTAAACTTAAAATTTATGATCTAAAAAGTATAAGTAAATAAAGATAAACAGATTGACAATTTATTTAATGTGTTTACTTATTGATAAAATATTATTTTATGAAATAAAAAATTTAAACAATAATATAAAAATATACATGAAAAGATAAATTGTCTAGCAATTTCAACGTCAAGAAATGAGTAAAATATACATATCAACAGACATGTGCACACCTTCCATCTCCACATTTTAATATTACATGCCTATAAATACACAACTTTAAGGACCAAAATATTCAGTAGGTTACTTAAACTTGAAGAAACATAAAAAAGGATATCTTCTCCACAAATATAAACACACAGCTCTTTTTAACTCATGTCATGTGATTGTGATGTGTCCTACTCAAGGAATGCACTAAATACAACACCTTTGTCAACCCCGCATATGAAGTCCTCCGCGACGAGTAGAACCTGATAAACCATGCCGTCTTCCTCCCTACATTATCATATTAGGGGCTTAGGTACATAGTAGGAATATATATGTATATAAATATGTGTGTAGCCAAAATAAAATCAGAATAAATTAAACAAAACACAAACCTTTTCACTGTTAAACATGTCATCCGCAATGGCATCCATCTTCTTTCTCTTTTTTTCCTCCTTAACAGACTCGGCCAACTCCCCACTTCCAAACTCGTTATCTCTATGATCCGGAAAAGGAAACACAACCGTGTACATAGATACAAAATACATTACAAGAATATACAAACCAAACAGTTGAACATAAAGCGGAATCCACATAGAGCTATGAACTAGTATCTTACTTGTAAGGATATTTTGAAAATGGAACAAGATTGCTGAAGCTATTTCCTGACTGAAGGCTTGCCTATATAGATTCACAATAATAATAATTGAACAGTTAATACTCCAACCATACACACATGAGAATAGAATTAATTCCAAATGAACCCCTAATTTTCCAACATATATGTATTTGGTGAGGAAATCCTAGTAGAATAATTAGATGTGGCAACAGTCTGATCCAAGTCCCAAGTGTCAATGTCTCAACAGAACCCAGGAGAATAAGCAACATAAAATCATGATGGCATGATAAAAGAATAAAACTTAGGCATGAAGGAAAGTTGTTACCTTGCGAAAGCGCTTGTAGTTTATAATCCCGCTGTCAGATTTGATGCTATTTTTTGAACTGACATTTACATCTCTGACTATTAGAACTTGGCTATAAACAATATTTGAACTTCCATATTCAGCCTCGTCAGCCTTATCTCTTCTTGCTATCATCAAACTACAATTATCATCTTTGGAGGTTACTAGGCCATCCTCCAATTTACTAGTCTCGAGACATGTTGAAACTTCTGTTTTGCTCACCAAGCTAGGGGCTTCCTTGGAAATTCCTTCTCTATTCACACAAGTCCGATCTCCTTCGTTTTGAATAGTAGCATTTGCAGTAACTGACATAGCCGTTTCATTTTCCTCATCAGAATCAGCTACTACAGTTTCATCAGTGGAGCAAGAAGAAGAAACTTGAACTGCAAAGAGATAACTAATTAAATGTAACCTTTATATCCATAAATGACAAGTAAATGCTATATCAATGAAACAGAAAGACAGGAAATAAGAGGAATCAGTTCAAAAATAAAACTTAAAAGATTCAACCGAGTCCATAATACAAAAAACTACAGAGAAAAACAGCATCACATGATATTTTAGTATATAGGCATCATTTACAAACTTATACGGATAAAGAACCTTCGAATTTCAATTAAGCAGAAAAGGAGAAGTTTATCCTAAAGAAAACCTCAAAGTCATCTCCTTTCCATCCTCCAAACAATACAATCATTGCATGGATTTTAAATGTATTTGCTTCCATTAATATTTTTTTCATTATTAATCTGAAAATTTCCATCCAAATATATCATGTCGTATTTTTTACCAAACTATCGTGAATTGTCAATTTCATACTCAGAAAAATATTTCCACTTAAGTATTAAAACATTCTCTATGTTTATGCAGATCGTACACCTTACTAACGCCATTAGATAAAAAAGTGAAGTACAAAACGATCAATAGGAATATGGCATGTCGTTTTTTTTCAATTTATGTTTCTAAATTGCTTAAAATTTTGAATTACAATTTAAAAAAAATAGCAATCAAATTTTTTATTTTTTAAAAAAATTAAAGAGGGTTGGCTAGTGCTTTTTTGGCCACCTGAAGCAGTACATAATCTTCAGGATAGATCAATGGTAATGTGTCCGGCATGAGGCACTCTCCCTCCTTCCACTCTATTTTCTCACCTTCCCCCTCACCCCCATAATTTGTTTATCCCTGTTTTTTGCTTTTATTTTTTATTTTTACTTCAGTTTCTTTCATTTATAAGTGTTTTATCAATTTAAAAATAAAATATTCTTATGGACAAAAAATCAGATATGCACTTATCTGGAGTATAACATGGATACTTACTTGATGATGATATCAACATAGAGTTATCCAATTTTCCAGATAAAAGTGCACGAAGTAATGCCATCTCATCCACTCTATATGACAAACCCAGTTTATCTAAGCGATCAAACTTGTCTACTGATCTTCCAGGGACGACATATGTAAGACAAGTATTTTCTCCACGCTCAATGGCCTATAAGAAAAATGTTCATTAGCAAGGCTACATGCAGATAATGAATTTGCAGGGTTATCACTTGAAGCCTAACCAATAAATCAACAGCAAAAATGCAGAATTAATATTTTAATAATTAGTTATCAGAAAACATTCTATTGACAAAATAAGAGTAGCATTTATCAAATCAGTTCAAGAACTTGCCTCACTGAAATATGGCTCAAATGATCAAATCTATGTTTACCTCCGAAAGCTCTGTTAAGGGTCATGGGGGACTCATGGCTAGCATTATTGAAAGAACAAAACTATAAAATTCTATGTTAAAACTTGCGCACAAGGTGACAGATGCTTAAGCCTTTCAATTCTAGGTGTTACCAGACAGTATGGACATTCTATGTTAAACCACAAAAATGAACAATCAACAATTGAATTATGTTTTCCACACTTGTACAATAAAACAAAAAAGTCAAATACAATGAAACAAGCCATAAAGAATACTTATGTCACAACAATTATATTATGTAACTTCTTCAGGATGACTCATTCTACAATGCCAATATAATTGATGGCTTGTTGGGAAGAAAACAATGATCAAGAAGACATGGACGTGAACAGTACCTTATTTGAACAAATGTCTTTAACCCAGATAACCCTTGAGCCACTCACTTCCAGTAGCGACTGCAATCTATCGCCAAAATTGTACTGCATCAGACAACAAAACATGAAAATGTATAGTAGGCACTTTAGTTCAAAGTTCAAAGATACCAACTAATCTTAGGAACAAGGATTAAAGTTTAGCAACTTTTGTTTCACTAATTATATTAATCCAAGAGATTCAGCAATAAAAGTTGGCAGAAGCTAAAAAGGATATGTAGGTAAGGACATGTGTGTCAAATTTTGAAATCAAGATGGAATGCAACATATGTTAACTCCATAGAACTCTAAAGCAGATGGACATAATTATATGCATGAGCTTTTATTAACAATAAAACTATAGTTCAACTAAATCTTTAAGAGCTCACATGTGACAAGAAAAACTGTGGGACTGAAATAATTCCATTGAGTGTCGAGATTTTATTCATTGATTTATTCCTTGTACAAAATGACCAGACGAAGCACATTGAAGATGATATATGGTTTATCAAAGAGACATTGGAGAGTGGATTGTTATGTGTCCACACATGAAAACTTGCTGATGTTCTTACCAAAGGGTTGAGTTGCTCAGTTTTCCAAACTATTGTATCCAAATTGTGAACAGAGAAAACCAATTCACCAGTTGGAGAGGAAGAGTGGGAAAATTGTGAAAGTAAATCCTTAAATATAGGGACTTGATTCACTAATCTATTCCTTGTAATCAAGGATTTGATTAGTACAGACTTGGGAGAAACTGACGTAGTCTTTTATAAGAATTAGCAGATTTTTGGGAGAGGTTTTATTAATTAGTACATATTTAGTTTGTTTCCCTAATTAGCCAAGATTGTGTACTATAGCGAGGCATCGTTCTTTACTCTTCAAATATACAGTTTCTGACATCTTTTCAGTTTACAACAAAAAATCATAAGCAAGAATTTTTATCATATTTATCACAATTTAGGTGCAAGCATACCACTTCAGTTTCTTGATTCACTAATTTATTCCTTTAATTGCAACACAGTGTCCATATGTGTCACATCCTCAATTTTAAAATAAGCTAATATAGCAACAAACTGTCCAGAAAACCTATATAAAACGGATACTGAAAAAATCAAATATTTTTCACAGGTGGTAAGCACCCAACATCAACATGTGCATGTGAGAACTAATGAACATAAAACAAAACCACCAAAGCAAAAGATGAATATATAAATGGCATCAATTTTCTTCTTTCCCTTCCCTCATTTATGGACTGTGGACACGAGAAAATAAAATCTTCAGAGCAATTACGAATATGAAAATATTACCACATGTGTAGATTCTAACAGAAAGGTGTATCCTCCCAAACAATTTTCACGTGTTTTTGGATCTGTAACTTCAACAAATACTCCATCCACCATTATATTTGGAACATGGCTGAAGGTGAAAACATAAATCACCACCTTTATAGAGGATAAACTTCATGCGTAAAACTAACCCAAAAGATACAACAAGTGAAATAATACTTACGAACGGCAGTCAGGAAACTCGGTATGGATACCTTTGTCAGCTACAAGCTAAATAAAGTGCAGAGGTAAGTGCAATTAAAGATAGTAAGTAAACATCATCATTTTGAATTTGACCTTAAAAAAAGAAAAAACAGTTGTATTAATTTGATCAACAGAAATATTATTCACCATGCAAAAAGAGCAACAACTCCACAATCGATCTACTCGTATTAGCATTGGTAGCAAATATTAAACTCCAAGTTTAATAATAATTGGTTGAGAAAATTGTAACCTTCATGCATCAACTTGGCAAGTTAAACCATTACTTTTAGTTGATTTCTAGCTAACAAAAGTTTAAGCCTTCCGATTTTATTTCACTTCTTTGCATAGAAGCCACCTGAATTCAGAGGATGTTTACTACATTCTGTTTCAGTATTTTAGACTTAAATGCCTATCAATACAAAGTGACTGTTTTTGAAGAACAAGTATAGAGAATGAATGTCGGTGCCATTCAACAAACAATAAGCTAATAATCTACGAGTTAAAATTTGATGCACTGCCGGTCAAATTTTTTTACACAAGCATGCCTATTTAAACCCACAGTATAAAATCTAAATCTCTAACCCCTAAACTTCAAAATTCCTAAACCCTAACTCCAAAATTCTAAAACCTATATTCTAACCTTAAACCCTAAATTCAAAACCCTAAAACATAAACCATAGAATAATTTACATTTTTCCTTGAAAAAAATAGAACAATTTACAAGGATTACATAAATAAGTTAGGCTTGTCTATTCAAGACACAAAAACATAAAACAATTTATAAAAATTACTTAAATAAGCTGCTCTGATTCATAGACATTTATCTCCATTTGTAACAAAAATAAAAAATAAAAAAAGGCTCTATTTCAAGACCTAGCCAAACATATTAAAATTGTCCAGGAAGTGGTGGAGAAACCCCCACTAAACGCTCTGATCATTCATGTTGTTGGGTACATTAATATAAACTAAGGAGCACTGAGAAAATACAGGAAATAAGCACCTTCTCGAGGATTTTTTTCCTAGCTGGTTGATTAGTGGCAAAATGTAAAATGATGACTTCAGACTTAAGAGGCCAGCACAGCAATTCTTTCCTTTAGTTGCTCTTTACTTAAATTACTTGGGTAGCCTTTCCTGATTATTTCTGGTCCGTCTTAAAATAAACTCATTTCCCCCCAAATTGAAAGTATTTCAATTTTTTCTTTCATCAAATTCAAACTCTAGGAAAAAACACAAACTTCTACAAAACTTCAAGGTTAAAAATGCTGTACAGTAAGGAACAAAATACCTCATTCTTAAACCTTTGTGCTATCAAAGGACTGAACTTTCTAATTGGGTTTGGCAGCTTGAATTGCAATAAAAATATCAAATTGTTATCATTAACTCGGTAAACATCGGGTAGGAATAAGATCCAGATGTTTGGAGTGTGGAAATATTGCAGTCAGTTAATAGTGTATCGATAGACAGGATAAAGAACAAAAATAAGCACAATTCTAAAAGTAAACAAAGAGGTTTGTGAAACCAATATGGTATTTTGTTATTAAGCATTCTCATCCAATTAGAATAATATGCCGATATAAATATTAGTTTTGGTTAAACAACTTAACATCACCGTTACCATTAAAGGAGATAAGATGGGGCATTTTACCAATCTATACCTCAAGCCAACTAGTTCGTAAAAGCAGTTTCTTAGCCACAACTGCATCAAGTACATCCCTTTTCAGGGGCATGTGTTGATCAACAATCACATGTGTACAATCTTCGTTGAAGACATGAATAAGACGAGCACCTTCATGACACAGAAATGATAAAGTTAGGCAAAAAAATATAGAATAAAATTGGAGTTATAACTAAAAGAACTTTCCTCTCCTCCGAAAGCAAACAGTGCCAAATGTAAAATCAATAAATAAATATCTACAAATAGGTAAGGAATTGAAGATTATGATTCTAAGACTTTCTCCATTCTACCCTATTTCCTAAGGTAAATAACTGAAGATGGTGATTCTAAGATTTTCACCACTCCACTCCATTTCCTAGTAAACAATATTTTTTCCTGGCAACCAAACAGCCATCCAAGTAATGTAGTGCACACCTTATTTGGTCAAGCCTGTGGAGGTGAACTCTAAGACTCAAATAGTGATCTTTACAATGATAATCACATGAATACAATCCTACTCTTTTAGCTAATTTTTCCTTTGAAAACATGTTCCTCCCCATTCACTGTTGCAAATTCTACAGTTAATTTCAACCTCAATGCACCTAGCCTTGAGAGAAGTTGATTGTCTGTGTAGCATTCTAATTGTGTATAGCTCATGACAAGGAAATAATGAAAATCTTTTCAAACACCCAGATCATAGCAGCATGATAAGCAAAATGATTAAGTAGAACAAAAGAACTCCAGATTCAGGTTCCATCAAGTTTAGGCATCAATTTTTGTTTCAGTCTCTTAATTTTAGAGGCAACATTAAAAAAGCGGATAAGAGGATTAAAAAAGAATTAAGTTTTAAAGGATAAATTAAGACAAAAAGCTTTGTTGAAGCCAAAATGATATATTTTGTCCAACCAATAGATGAAACTTTGTCTTGAAGATGATGACTAATCTGGGAGGCCTCAGCACAGCAGATGTAGAATACAAGCGGCACATAAGAGAATCTGAACAGATACAAGGGGCAGAGGATTAAGACGACTGATACGAAATCACTGAAATCATTGAAATAAAGAAAACATTAAATTGGCAGTACTTTAAGGTTGCATTTCCAGTTCCAAAGGAAAGAAGGTCCCCATCTTCTAAAGAGGTCTGTTTATTAGGAAAGTGATGAACTTTCTTGTTAGAAGTGAGATTCTTGTTAATGAATGTCCCGTACTTCGACAAATCTTTGATTGTAACTCGAGATGATTGAGTCATTTCATCAACCAGTATATGAGCATGGATTCTGGACACTCCCTTGTCTTTGTGAATGATGATATCACACCCTTCAACAAATCAAAACACAAAGAGCAAACCCCCAATAGCAAAAAGAAACAATAATTAGTATTTAACAATTTCTTGAAAGAAAGAAAGAAAAGAAAAGAAAGAACACCTTTTCGACCCACAGAATACGTTCCCTTCTTGAAAATATAGTACTTATCTTCTTCTCCTAGTTCTTCAGCTACCCAAAGAAAATAGGATTCAGGGTTTCGGTATTGAGAATAACGCAATGCGAAAATGAAGCAATGGTAACACTTCAATTAAGCTTTACTTGCCTGACGAAGGATCGACGGGAAGCAATGCCCAAACCATTGTTTACTACCTATTCGATTCTATTAATTTCAATTTAAACCAATTTTTTTTCTGCAAACTCCAAGAACTGAAATCTTTGCGGTAAATTGCTATATTAAGTCAGGATTCGACGGGTGAAGCAAAAATAAAACATATCGTCGAGTACAGAGCTGGTGCTACACTCCGTCCGGCGTCCTCTCTCAACGGGCCCAATTTGATATTGTTTTGAAAAAATATTTTTTAAGTGATATTTAAATATTTTTAAATTTATGTTTAAGAATCATAATTTTAAAATTAAATTCGAATTTGTAATTTCAATGGTTAAAAGTTAAGTGTTATATAATCGACTATGTACTAATTAAATTTATAATACGGCTTTGATTTAATAAAGTGTGTGTAATTTAGTTAAATTAAATTTAGATTAATTTAAGTTTAGTTTAAGTTTTAATTTAATAAAATTAAAATATACTTCTACTTAATGGGTGTATATTTAATTTAATTTAATTTAATTTAATTTTAGTTTAAATTCTATGAACCTTGTTCCTACATGACCTGATCAATTCGATCAGGCACTCGCCATCTATTTTCATTGTTCAACTCTTTGACAACACGAAAAATCCATTGTTTAGGGTTTTTACTTGAAAAAAATATATTATGAGTCATTCTCGTCACGTCATAAATAATATCAATTAATTAAATATATCTATTCTATTATTTTCATATCTTATCTTTTTATAAAATAAATATTCACTAATATTTATTACTGTAAATTAGATTTTAAAATAGTTTTACTGAATAAAGATGTATTTGATAAAATAGATAAAATGAAAATAATAATAAAATATATATTCAATTGATTAATTTAAAGAATAACATAACAAAAATAATATATAATATAATTCTTCTTAGTTTTTAGTTAAATTAATTGAGTTAAAATACTTGACTTAATATGATATATTTTTATTTAATTAAATTTATTCTCTTAATCATATTATGATATGAGAAAACATAATTTAGACTATCACTCTAAAAGGTCTTAATTATTGTTTTGCATTCCTTTTAACTACTATCATTGACTTAATAAGATAACAATTTAAAATTGATTAAATTAATTATAAAGATTCGATATAATTTCATAAAACATTAGTTTTTTAGGTTTTAATTGTTTTAAGATTAATATTAGAATAATTTAGATTAAAATAAATCATTAATTCTATTTTTCATAATTTTAACCTTTTAGATTGAAAAAATATGAGGTTTTACCCCCCCACCCCACCATTCTTCTCCCTCAACACAAGAACAAAGTTTGAAAAAACCACAACTCGTTAACTAGACTAAAATATCTTTATAAAACCCTAAAAATCCGATTTAGATTAAAACTAAAATAATAATAATTCAAATTATTATCAAAATCATTTATCTTTAATCCACCGGTAACAAACTATACAAAACCCTTTCTTTTCAGATTATGTTCATACATTTTTATATAAAATTTTGATTACTATAGTTAAGGTTGAAAATATTTAATAGTCTTTTATTTTAGATTTAATTAATTTGTAATGAATAAAAAATTAATTTTTAATATTTCATTTGAATTTGAATTGTTTTATATTTTTAGATTAAAATAAAATTATATTCTATATATATGTATATGTTTAATAGGTTATATTCTATGTCATTTAAAATATATTATCATATATATATATATGACAAGTTACCATTATTAAATTTTTTAATGGTTCAGTTATAATGGTAGTTAAAAAATGAGTTATTTGTTAAAAAGACATAGGTTAAGGGCTAAATTTAGCTCCAAAAAAGAATAAGGGTCAAAATAACAAAAATTATAAACTGTTAACGGTGAAAATTATCTTTATGCCAAAGCAAAATACAAATTTATGTAAACACCTAAGAGATCTAACTCGTTCATGGTTAAAGAAGAGGGTAAAAACAATTTGCAATGCTGTGCAATAACCACACCTGGAGATTGGTCAAGCATAATTAGATATCTAAGTCATCATCTGGGTCCTCATCAGAATCAGGCGTCTCATCATCGGAATCACGGTAATAAATAATTTCACCACTGCCACTGACCTCGTTTGTCTCCATGTTTTCCGGTGCAGAAACTGGTCTCTCATGTTTGCTATCAACAAGAGATCTCCGGCCATCGTAAATTTGTAGGGGTTTACCGGTACCTAAACCAAACAAAAATCGATCCAAATGATATAGAGAGATTAAGAGTGAAAGACTAGAATGTCATAGAAGTCGTTGAATGATGTAAAAAGGAAACCTAAGACAGAGCAAATAAAAGCTAAAGTTCAGGAACATAATTATAAATTTATAATCTACCCATATTCCTACCTTGGTGTTCAAACGGAAGTACAACATTAGCCTTATCAATTCGTTCTTTATCCGACAACTGCAAATTGAACTGTACCTGTAAAACAAACAGTAATTCATCCCAAAATGACACCTCCAGACTGAACTTATAAAACTGAAATTCGATAAATGGAGATTTGAATTCTAGTTTTGCAAGAACATGAAATTATAAGCTATGCCACTATCTTTCTACGTCTTGAGTATGCTAATTTGTTGAGCAAAGGGAAGAATTATAGCCCTCACATATTAAAAAAAGATTAAAAAGGCAGAGAGAGAGAGAGTTATGACCTTCGGCACAAGACCCTGATTTATTGCTCCTTCAGATGACAATGGTGTAAAGTTGATGCCTGATTGATCAATGTGAACTTCTTCCGACTACACATAGGTTTAAGAAAATCATGTCAGTCTGCTGCGATCTTAATCAGTAGAGAATTGTCCACACACAGAGAAAAGGGAAGTTACCATCAAACGGACCCGTCCATTTCTCTTCTTAAATCTAACATGAAACTTTCCTTTCTTGGAGTTATGCTCAATCAAAGAGAAATTTTCCAAATCACCTCTCTGTCCATTTGCACGTTGAAGTGATGGTTCCAAACTCGCCACCATTGATGACAAATATTCCAGAACAGCTGTAACTCTGGCCTTGTGAAGGTCTGAATGTAATACCCAAAAGATGCTGGAAATCTGATCTGCAACCATAAAAATAACATTCAGACAGAATCACAAAGGCTCACTACAAGTATCAATTATACCATTCATCAATTTCAGATGTTCCCACTATAATACAGGAAGATGTCCTTTTAAAATAAAATAAAAAAAAAAGGTATGTGATAAAAACATAGGATTTTGCAGCCAGAACTGAAAACTTTATGGGAAAAGCCATAAAACACCAACCACTATTCTAAGAGAACTGAAGACAAACCACATGATTGGAAGAGTTAAAAAATTTCAAAGCACTGAACAATTCCATGGAGAAGGATTATAGCAGAGAAGTATAAACATACCATGGCTACGAAAATTGCTTAACAGGCGGGCAACTGATGACACAGATGCACGTCTCAACATTTCATCTACCTGGTAGAGATAGGTGAATGCAATACAATCAGAAAAAGAAGAAACAACAGAAGGTGGAAAATTGGAGTTGAAAATTCTAATAGCATGAATTCGGCACAAACTCTATTCAAAGCTAATTTCAGGGTAGTTGATTTTTAACAAGAATCTATTCTTCTATTTAACCCAGCCTAGAAACTTGGTGAAAAATATACGCACGTAGTTTCTAAGCATTAATAAGAATATCATATTAGACATAGAAGAAAATTTTGTGACATAGAAACTTAGTTAAAATTTCTTGTTCTCGGCACATATTGGCACTTAATGTAGTTTCCAGGCATTAATAAGAATATTATATTAGACAAAACGAAACGAAACTCCAAATTTCTTGATTGCACTCCTTTGCAAGCTAGAAAAATTCCAAACAAAATATTGACAAGATATTTTGAAAGAAATACTAATCATACAAAGGCCGGTATGCTTATTCGGACTGTCCATACTTCACTATTTTTTTTCCTTTTCCCTACTTTGCTTATATAATGCCAGTAGTTAAGTTCAAATTTCATTCAATCAACTATTAGCAAACACAATAGAGAGCACTACCGAGTCTATGGCAATAGAAAACCGGATTTTTCTGCTTCCTACTAGTCCTGCAAACAATCAAAAGCAACAATCAGAAGGACTCAGAAAAACCCATAAATGAATTTACTCAACAAACAATTGAAAGCTTATATTAATCTTTCAAACTTGAAAAGGATTTACCTCTACCAAGTTCAATAATTGAATTGAACAACTTATCCATATTTTTCACTTCTTGAAAAACAGTAACGGCACTCGAAATCAAAACTTCATGATAAGGAGCCCTGAAGTTTCCAGTCTCCACTAACTGATCTTTCCAACCAAGAGGATCATTGTAACAATCTAAAATTTGAATTCTGAAATGTCACCAAAAATTCATTTTTAAAGAAGAAAATAAAGCAAAATTCGTACAGTTTTATAGCTTTAATTTGTCAAAAATAAATTAAATACCGTTTCTTCATTTAGAAACAAAATAAAAATAATTTAGAGCAATTTTTTCACCGTTTATCTGATGAAGCGACACTAATTCCTTTGCTTTTCAGAAACTCCAAATAAAACGATGGACTCCGAGAAAAAGAAACGAGGATAATACCTCTGCAACAAATAAATAATCAAACAATTATCCTAATTTCAAGATAGTAACGATTAATTAAACGGTTTCCGAGAGAGGAAAAAACGAAAGGAAAGCGAACCGTGACGGCGATTTTCCTGCCAAAATGAAGGAGAAGAGCTGAGAAAGCACGTGATCGAACACTTGGAAACCAAAGGGAGAAGCGATGGAATCTTTGATTGTAAGAGCAGGCGCCAGCTCTCCTTCTAGAGCTCCTTCTCTAAGTGCTATGCAAATTGATTTCGCCATTGCAAATGAGTTGGAATTTTTCCAGTGTGTTGAGAACCCTAGAGAGTGGGGCCGCGATTGGTCCAAGGGACGATGATGGTTTCGAAGAACGCCAGTGCAGGTGTGGTCGGCTCAGGTGGCGCAGTGATGCACGACGGGAGTGCGTTTTCGATCCAGATTAAAGATCACTGATGCAGTCACGAACAAAAAAAGAGAAAAGAATCGAAGAATAAGCAGACTGAATGAGATGAAATGGCAGAGACAGAGAGGAAGGCAACGGAAACAAAACTCATACTACCATATTCACGATAAAGAACCCTAAATACAACTACGTGGATTTAACCCATTAAAAGAAACGACGCCGTCTAGCAAATAAAAAAAACATAATGAAAACGTAGCCGTTTTATTGACTCTAAAAGTGGGCCGCATCAAGACTCCACCCAGAAAAATCATTGTCCACAAGGTTTTTTCTTGAAATCTTATATGGTTTTAAACAATGGTATTATTAGCTCCGATAATAATAATTTTATCTGAATTTTTAAAAATAAGCTTGTTTTAATTAAGTTTGAGTCAGATTTTTGAAGATCTGAAATTGGGGCGAGTTTAGATTCGAATTTAGTATAAAATTTCTCTGATTCTATATATTTATATATATGTGTTTTACTCTTAATTATAAAATTGCGATTCGAAATTAATATAAACTACAATATTAGTCACTCAATTATGAGCATATTTCAGTTTGGATTTTAAATTTTTTATCGTCATATCTTGGTGGAATTCTGTTAAAGAGTTCCGGTATGGAATTATAAGAGGGATTAAATTGTTTATTTTTTAAAATTAACAAAATTTTAAAAGATATAACAAATTCAAATAATATATATCTAAAAATTAATATTTAAATTATCTGTATATAGTCGTTAAAATATCTGAATTCACAATGTTTAGATTAATCATAATCGTATAAACTCATTAATAAGATGATTCTGTTTTTAATGAATTTAAACTCATATAGCCTTTAAAAGGTAGCAATTACATTACAAATTAACGTGTTTATTTTTCAAAAAAAAAAAACATATATTAAGATATACAAAAATAAAATAAAATTCACTAATTGACCTACTTAAAAAACTATTTTATATTTTATAAACTTAAATTTTAATATATAAAAATATAACATCTCTATTTAATAAAAAAAAAAACTAAATCTGTTGCCTAAAAATAAAAATCGGTAGGTCTAAAAAATTGTTAGGAAAATCTTGGCATGTCTAAAATATAGATGTTTAATACGCCACGTTGCTAGTATTCATTAGTGATGTAGTTTTTAAAGATAAATTTTAATTTTTTATATTCTTTTAAAAAATAATTTTTAATATTTTAAAATTATTGATTAATACGGTTAACCACACAAAAATTATCTCGTAATAAAATTAAAAGCTTAATGAATATTTTATAATTTTTAAAATATCATTGTAAAAAAATGTATTTTTACTTAATTTAGTAATTATAACTATAGCAAGAATCGTCTAGCCTCATCGGTAAAGGAACGATTGTTGTTCCTAGAGGCCACAGGTTCGAGTAGCAGTGTTGTTAGCTATTTGAGCAATCAATGTTGAAAGGTTGAGAGTATATTTTGAAACAGATACTACTAACCACTTTAGCTGAATCAAAAAAAAAACTATACTTTATGTTTAATTTTTATTATTTTTAAAAAATATTATAATTTAAATTTAAATTTAATATTATTTTATTTATTTATCGAGTAACACATAAATCCTCAATATATATATAAAAGAACTAAAAGAATTGGATAAATATTCAACGGTTAGCTAAATAATTACAATAATTCAATATAACATTTAACACTTTGGATAAAAATAATTAAATATATACTTTAAAACAAATATTAATAAAATATTAACATGTCAGTTAATTAAATTATCTAAATTATTAATAAAATTTTAAATAAGAAATTATTTTTCGATTACCTTTCAATAGAAACTGGCATCCTCCACATGTTCATGTCCTGTTCTATACACAGATATTGAATAAAGGTGTGACGAACCATATCCATTTCAATTGAATTACTGCCAATTTTAGAATTATGACAATTTTTCTTTATCAACTCAAGTAAGATAATTTCAATTTTTAAATGATTTAAAATCGCAAGATTTATTTAATTCTAAATTTATTTATATATATTTCAACGATGGTAGATGGCATCCACCACATGTCCAAGGTATTTTAAAAAAATGAAATTATTAAATAAATTAAATATGTTTTGTGTATCCGATAGGATCCACATGTCAAAATCCCATTGGATAGCAAAACAAAAGTACAGTAACGATTTATTCATGCACTATTGGCGAAATTGTTAAAAAAACAGTGTTTCAAATGTGCAAGTATGAAATTGAAATTATACATTTCTAATATAACACGGAATTAATAAGGGGAAAGAAAAGTTTGTGGATTTCTTATATATTTACGATTCTTGTGTTTCACTAAAAATTATTTTTGATAAATAAATTATAAAAATTTAAACATATTTTAATTTTAAAATGTATTTTTTTTAAATAAATTATATTTTTCGTAAAATTGATTATAAAAATCATTTTCAGGTGTTTGAATGGAACTATTTATGATTTAAGATTTTTAAGATCTAAATTAGACCTTAAGTTCTTCATTAAGGCTTTTAACGCCGCATTAATACTGTAATAATAATTACTACAAGTATTTTTAATGAAATAAATTAAAATTAGATAATTATATTATAAATTTTAAAAATTTAATAATTAAAATAATAATATTTAAAAAATATGATTATTTATATATTTTAGCATTAACTAAATAATATGCAAGTGTGCTTGACTTAAATCATTTTTGAAGTGCACGTTGAATCACGCAATGGTTGTAGCCTTCCAGCTGGACTTGGTCGGTATAATGGTATTTTTAATGATTAATTTTTCATATTCACATGAATGAAGTTCATAACCGGTTATTAAATTAACTTAAATAGTTATTTTACTTATTAAAATAATAAAATATAAATTAGGTTTTATTATAAAATAAAAAATTAACGTAGAACGACTGAACAATTAAAATGATATTTAATTATTATAAATAATCATTAAATTTTATAAACATTGTAAAATGATATTTATAATAATTAATGTATTATTTTATTTGGTCAACGAACCCGTTATTAGGGAGAGACTGTATAATATTTTCTAAAATTTTAATAATTTTAATGACTAAAACAATTAGTTTTAGATAATGTAGTGACTATTTGTGTATTTTTACCATTATTAAATTGTAGTACAATAATTATTATAGTAAGATATTATTACGTTATCCTTTTTATATAAATTCTTCAAACTGGGCAACGTCTCTTTCCTCCCTCTTTTGCCGGTCTTAGTGGAATTTCTCGCCACAGTCCAAACCATTACCGAACTCACCATTTTATGTTTTTCTTTTTAATCTCATCACCTTTTTAAAGTTTCTTGTTGTAGTAGTGCTCTAATTGCCAACCACCGGGCAACAGCGTCCTATATAAATCTCATGAAGAAGCCATTATTGTTGGTTTTGTTAAAGGGATTCTCAGTTTTTCAGCAACCATGTTCTTGTCTTCTTGCATTTCCCATCCTCTAATCCAACCCAAGGTTTGCTTTTCCTTTTTGGTTATATGTTCTTTGTCTTACCTTTTCCCTAAAAACAAAACCCTTTTGAGGCTTCTGAAGATTCTGATTGGTTTCTTAATCTGCTTGTTGCTGAAAGTTTCTGCCTTTTGTTGTTTAATCTGTGGTTTGATGAAAGTTTCTAATAAATCCGAGATATGGGTTTTGGCTTTGTACTGAAGCATGCTGAAAACTGCTGTTAGGCTTTCAAAATGATTATATTTTCATGTAAAATTCTCATTTCTGAAGCCTATGCTTTCCCTTGTACCTGGTTCCTTCTGTTGGTTTCTCTAAATTTTCTTGTGTCACTTTCAACTTAATCTGATAATGCATACGTCAAGTAAGCAATAGGGTGGAGTAGTATCCCTTAAATGAATTTTATGAGAAAAAAAAGTGTATAATTTACCATATTATGGGGGAATATCATGAGTTAAAACTGAATATATGGCCTGCTTTCTTTCATTGCTTGTCTATCATGGTATTAATTACCAGAGCATGTTAACCGTTAAAGAACTTGAGTTATGATGAGCCATGTAGTGGATTTTGTGAATTTGTGTAATTATGCTGCTTATTAACATGTTGACATTGCTGTTTAACCTTAAGGCTAAAGAGGTATCCTTAAATTTTGGGGTTCTTTCTTTTAGATTAGTCACTTTGGGCAGCCAAGTAATCTTCACCGTAATGTGGAATTGGACAAAAGATTCACTTCTCCTCTCAAAACCAAGGCCACAGATCATTCCAGCCAGCAATCAAGAATTGGAGCTGGCTTACTTGGTGAATGGAGTTTTGCTAGAGGAACAAGACTTGTTATTAGACAAAAAGTTTCGACATTTATTCCCTTTAGAAAAAGCTTTGAAGTACAAGCTTCATGTAATTCTTTTTAGCATTTACTTTTCATTAGAATTTGGCGAACTGCTTTTCATTTTCTGTAATTGTTTCCTAGTTTTCATGCATGTCACACGGTTAGAATTGTGTGAATCATCCACTATGTTGAAACAGGAAGTGCACCTTCTTATAGAGTCTCTTACATTCTTCTCTGCAGCTCACCATGGTCCTTCTAAAGTTCGTTTATCTTAACATAAATCGACGTCGAGGATTTCTATGAATATACTATTTTGACTGTTACTACCGTACCTCTCTTTCACCTAGAAGAACTATTGGTCAGTTCCTAGTATTTATCTGTCAGCAAAGATTATCTGCATTAGTTCCTTCCCACTGTTACTTTTAGGTGCCTCACTTATAGTATGTAGCAGAAAGCAGTACTTTACTAGGAAAAGGAAAACGAAGATCATTGACCATGTGCTGAAAGATTGAAGAAAATGAAATTGATCTGCTTTTGACATAGGCTGATAAATGAAGAGTCAGGCATATTTTAGAGGCATGTTCCACGTGTGTTTCTTTCCTATATAAATTATTGCTACTCAAAGGTTGTGAAAGGTCTAAATCGGATAGTTCTGTTACTGTTTCCTTTGTTCTGCCTGTGCTGATTTGTGATTGGCTGTTGGACCAGTTGTTTTCTATTGCTGCTGCCTTGGTTCATAGTAATGTCCTGCTTGCACCCCAGTGGTTTACACCGAGTATGCTTACTCTGATTTGCACTTTAAATCTCCTTATTTTGTAGCATGCACTCTACATATCCTCTTGATTGTCATACAATCGAGTAAAGGTTGAATATTGTAGAAGTCACATTGCTAAGCTTTTTCTTTCATTCTTCCTAACCGGTACGTACGCCAACACTTTTACAGGGTTGACAGCTTCTCAAATTTCCAGCAACATGTTTACCTTGGGAACGGCAGCAGTTCTTCCATTCTATACTCTCATGGTTTTTGCTCCGAAAGCTGAATTGGTAAGTTTCTAATCGTTACTAGGGAAATCTCGCTTATCATTAGTCTCTTCTACAGATTTCCTAGTTCCTCTTCACCATTGATAGTTTTGGTTAACCTGTTGTAAATTGCACCATCTCTTTGAGATATGGTGATTTATATACGTAGCGACACTTATAAAATTCTTAAAAATAATATGGGTGTGTAGTAAAAAAGGGAAAAAAAAGAGGTCACTAGTGGAATTGAAATTAGGGTTTGAAAAGTGAAATTTAGAGATTTAGGTTTAAAATAAAATTTTGGGGAAATTTAGGATTTAAAAGTTAGGTTTTTAAGTTGTGTAAAAAATGGAAATTTTGAAATGTTGAAAGAAATTTGAAATTTAGGATTCTTTAAAAAAATAGGAATTGAAAAGTCGAAATTAGGGATTTGAGATTAAAAAAGGGAATTTTAGATTGAAAAGGGAAATTTTAAAATTAGGGATTTTTAAAAAAGGGTGGAGTCGCCACCGGTCACTTTTAGGTAGACCGGACACCGGAAAACCAGAGATTCGAAATGATTTGGGTTCGAGAGTCGGTTACGGTTAAAAACGGGTTTAGGGTTTAAAACCGCCCAAAATTGACACCTTTATAAATTACCGCTTAATTAATTTTAGATTTTTGTAGATTAAAGTGACATTTAAATTAATTTTTGTTTAAAGATTCGAATCAATTTTATTTTTACCGTGTCTTTATTCGGAGGCAACATACACACCGCGACCAATGCGTTGGAACACGGACCGTTACGACCGAATAAAGACGTATTTAATTAGGCTCATTAATTAGCAAGGTGTGATGCAAGCAAAATAAAAGACATAATTATAAAGATAACAAATATAAAGACAAAATAGCATATAACACATGATAACAAAGATTAAAATAAATAGACCAACCAAACAAGCGAATAACACATATAAATAAATAAAACACAACATATAATAAACAAATGAAAAAAAATAAAAATAAAAGATACCAATAAAAATATTCATTATTTTCATTGAACCATAAGAATGGAATACACAATAAATATATCAAAAAGAAATATATACATCTAAATATGCTCGATTAAAATCAATCCACAAATTAAACTAAACGGTAAAAACAATGATTAGATTAGGGCATAACTTGAAAAATAACCAACCGAATGGGTGAAGTGATTCAATGAGAATAAAAATATAAATAATGGAGGCTACCAACTTACCAGTGGAAATGGAAATGGAAAATGAAAATGGAAGTAGAAGTTTGGCACTGGAAATGATAAAAGAAAATGGAATTCCGCAGAGTCATGCGGCTGTGAAAATAAAAATAAGGTTCTTTTTTTTATTATTTTTAGGGTAAATGTTATATATATAGTTAGGGTAAAGGGTATTATATGGGAATAAAATAGGATTTAGGTTTTAATATATAGGGTATCTATAATATGATGAAGGGTATTTTAGGTTTATCACTTTAAAAATAATAACCAATTAAAAACAAGACCTTGGGCACCAAGTAGGGATTTTTATTATATTTTTTTTTATATTATAAAATTATATTTAATAGGTCAAATTTATTTATGGTTTGGGCTTATAAAAATGGGCTCTAATAAAAGGCTTTTATTTATATCATATATTTATATATTTTTGGATTTTTGGTTTTAATTAAGAGATAGTAAGGATAATAATAATTATAAAACAAGTGATAAAATTAGGGTAAGTTAAGGTGATTTGGGTATTAAAAAGGGATGTGGATTGATTTAATTCGAGCATAAACCCGGATAAAATTAGTGATTACAATATATAATATAATATTTGACACACACACTCCTAGGAGTCGGCTTTTGTTTATGCTGTCGTATAGTCTTAAAAGTCTTCTCTTTGTTTCAATGACCCATGTACAATATTTTTGGCCGTGTTATATTTCTAGGGGAATTCATGTGTTTGGCTTGCATGACTAAAAATGCAGACTAAAAAGACTATGGAAAGTGGTGTCCCCTTTATTGTGCTTGGGCTTATCTATGTGTATCTCCTATACCTGTCGTGGACGCCTGATACATTAAGGCTGGTGTTTGCTAGTAAATACTTGCTGCCAGAGGTACATGTTTACCAGAACTTACATTATAAGACCTCTCTTCTGTTTGTTTTAGATGTATACGATTCGATGACGACTGCAACTCGTGTGATCACTTTTACATGTGTTTTCTGCTCACCCTGCGTTTTAGCTATCTGGTATGGCTAAATTGTTCTCTAGTGAAATAACGTTGGCTTCTGCATGGATTCATTTACTGGTTGTAGATCTCTTTGCTGCAAGGTATTCATCTCTAGTTCCGTTTCGTTGATTTCACGTTCATGTTGATAAACAGATTGAACTTCTGAGTTCTGACAATCTTGCTTCATTGTTCAATTCCAGGCAGGTTTTCCACGATGGACTGCGAAACCAAATCGAGACTCGGCATTCAGTTTCTCTTTGCTTGTTGTTTTGTCCCATTGGAATTGTTACTCATTTTGTTACCAAAGCATTTGCGGAAACTACTGGTGGTGACAGACATAGAATGCACTGAGATCCAATGTATTTCAGTAACATTCAACTACTAATCCTTTTATATGGAGCAAATTGAGTCGACTCTCTAATTTCAGTTGGAACATCATCGAAAACATCAATTTCTCCTGTTCCTTCATGTTTTTTTAAAAGCAATTCATCAATGGTTACATTTCCCTTTTCAACAAATCTAAGATAAATTCTAAAAAAAAAAAAAAAACTTGAAATTTTAGAATTTATTTTTGAAATCACATTTTTTGAAAATATAAAACATTAAACACAATTATGACAAAAAACAAATCGACAAGAAGTTTCTTTGGATAATCTCTTTAACAGTGACACATCTGGAAGCACGACAGGAAAATAAATCACCAGCATTTACCAATGACTGGTCTTTCAACGACCCAGTACAATCACATAAAACAGATTCATACAAACCCCTGATAAACTTTTTTTCACAAGCCATGCCAAGAGCCATCAACCAAACATTCCAAAACAAAGTCCATAAGACATCATAGTTTAATCCAGGTGTATCATCTTATGTATCAAAAGATTATAAGCACGGAATGATTTTTCATCAATTAGCAAAAGCCGTCTGACATAAAAGTAGGTCGACTTGTATCGAACACCAATAAAACATTAAAAATGTGATCAGTTAAACCCTTCAAGGGTAAGTATACACGCATAATTGTTCCGGTGGGTGGCTGCAAACTATAACAGAAAGGTAAATTCCAAAGAGTACTACAACCTTGGAACCTGTTAAATGCCTACACTAGGGTCAAATATCTAAATTTGCTTTAGCATTGAAACGATTGGCTCGGATGTTAAACCCTTTTGACAATAAAGAGTTCAGACAGGGGATTACCTGGCTGCCAACTGATTACAGCAATGGAATTTTACTACCCCATCATGCCCCATAACTAAGGGTAAAACAGAATCAACATCTCCACAATAAATGCTGGAAGAAAACTGCACAAAAAGGTTAAATTGTCAGAAAAAAATCACTACCAAAGAAAAGAGGATGAATGCTCTTCAAATTCCCAACACCCACTTAGAGACCAAGTCTTATTCACATCTTCCACAAAAACATTTTAACTAATTGAAAAAAAATGTTCAGGTATCTTTGACTGGCTACTTAGGTTTCCCAAATTATATTCAGCTAACCTTTCTATATCCTTGTTTTAAATTAGTAAATATTACTCATCTTTCAGAAAACAGAAAATATTTTACTCAAATGACCTCCCTCCCCACATCATTGCTGTGCAGTTTCAAGTGTCGGAATGAAATGGTCATTAGTCGATATAATTCTCTTCACACTAGCCACCAAAATCCCAGCCATGCAGTATTATGCTTCCAAAACCACAGGGAGTAGAAAGACGAGGAGTTTGATGTGTACACAACAACATTCTTCACATACCAGAACTGGACAACTTAAGTCGGAAGAGAAGACATCTCAAGTTCATCATCCAACATCCCATTTGATATATCTGCTTTTTGAAGAGAATCTTTCCTACCACGTTCCAAGGTAGTTGCTTCATATATACCTACAAAGTTATGGAGAATCAAAGACAAGATCTCTTGGGATTTATGCACACAAAAATTGCTTTGCAGTGTAGCTTTTTGCAGCATTTCCAGAAATTTCAGTAATGAGTCCAAGAAAACCAAATTTTACCGCAAAACAAACACGGGAAAGAACTCCTTCATGGAATTTATAAAAAGTGATAAGATGGAAGCGGAGCATAATAAGATTTCATTATCGTCTAATATGTTTTGAAATAAATATGATAGTCTACATTCCTCCTTTGATATATTGCTTGGCAAGATGTGGTAGATCCAACTTCTTAATTTTTTTCACGAATAACATACAAGGTCCATGATATAACATAAACAAAAATATAGTGGCATGTCCAATGATTAATAAAAAAAAACATCGATGCACGATTCTTTCGATGTGTTTACAGTTTTGGGGGGACATCCTATGTGTTAGATTTGAATGCAACACTATTTAGGTCTTCTTTATCCTGGCTCATTCACTTAAAGAAGAATATAAAGTTATACGTACCAAAGCCTAATATTGAGGAACAGATTAAAAAGCCTGCCAAGGAGAAGTCCATTTTATACACAATCTCCATGACAATTATGCATCCCCCAGCTACCATTAAATGTCTTGGAGAAGAGAAAACCATATGCAACCTATGAACAGATGAAGTAGCTGCAGTTATATACAAGTCTAACACTGTGTTTAGTCAAAAAGATTAAAGCAGAAATAAATGGAAGTTATCCGAGCAAAATTACAATAAACAAAATAACACCCTTCCAATCTTTTTGTTTGTCAAAAATAAAAGAAAAAAAAGAAAAAGATTACTAAAATTAGTGTATGCATTATGCAGAACCTACAGGGAAAAAAGGATGCAAAGCAATGTAGAACGAGTGCTCTGATACATTATACATGCACAAGTCTGAATATTTTGATGAAATAATGCAACAGTTTTATTAAAAAATAGAAAAATTATAAAAGCCATAGCACTGCTTTAGCTACTTTCATACTTCTCCTCTGCGATGCTATCAACGTAGAATATCAATATTATTCCAAAGAGAATGGTACTCAGAAAAGGCCAGGCAGAAAATGGCAGTTCCACACTGCTATCAGAGGATCCCTGAAGTGTTCAATTTACACAGGAAATAACAAAATTTTGTCAAACGAGATAAGATCCATAAAGATGAAACTAAACATCTACACTCAATGAAATTACAACAACGAATAGGAATGGCAGAATCCTTACAATGATAAAATCCCACATGGCCACAGGGAATAGAAAAGATGTTGCAGAAGCAATGGTTATTGCATGAAGCCGCCTTTTGAGTTGATTCTAAATCCAGAAAACGACAACAATATGGAATTATGTTAGTATCGAGGGGGTTGGAGGCTAGTAGATGATGCCCTTCAGTTGGCAAAGAGGCTAGAAGATAATTACAGAAGCATTACTATCAATACCTTGAGTGAAACCCGCCTAGCAATCACCCTTCTCAAAGCTGATAAGATCCCAGCCAAGATGGGAACTATCATTTGACTCATGCCCAATACTTGTTCAGTCTGAACCTCTGAATCGAGGCTGTCTTTGAATGGTATTTTATAGTTAAGTTTATCAAATCAAACTTGACTAATCAGAACAAGAAAATGAAGATAACTGTCTAGAGATTACAGAGAAAATTCAAATAAGATGGTACTAAACAGCAAGCCTAATGGACTGTAATATCCTAGGGACCAAGATTTGAGGAAAGCCTGTTGTAGGATATAGAATGGAGAAAGTGTTGCAACAGCCCAGCCTTGAGATAAGAAATAAAAAGATGCCAACATTGCAATAAGCCCACCAACCTGGTAAACCATAAGAAAAGACATCAATTCTCATATATTTCATCCATTAATGTTTACAGTGAGGACATATTAAATTTGATCCTAATAGCACCACTGATCTCAATTCTAAACCAATAAGGCAACAAGACCAATGTCTTGTCCAAATAGTCCTTAAGTAAGACAACCCCAAACTATGGAGGCACAAACCTCTTCCACATGAATATATATAATGAATTAGCTATAGTGTGTAGTGAAATGTGTTTACCTTTCTCCAGACATGGCTTTTTCTACCGTATAATACTGCAGATAATACTCCAAGAACAGCACCAGAATACTCTGCCAATATAGCTCTAGAGAAAAAACAACAAATAAAAAATGTAGCCATGGAAACCATTAAAAGTTTCATATGGGTTAAAGACCATGACAAGATTGAACACGAAGAAATACGTAGGTGCGGAAGAGAACAGAAACAAAAACAGAAAAGCTTTGAAAACCCAAACTCTGCAACTGAGCTAATTTGACGTAACAAATGTTAAATATATGTAATATTAAAAATAAAGTATGTTTAATAAATTAAATAAATATCAGTATATATTTGTAAACTTAATTTGTATTACAATTTAAGTTTTTTTTCCTAAAATTTATAAATTTATTTTAACAAATGTATATGATAGTGATGATAAGGTGCATCAATTGTCCAATGTTCTTCGGCTGTTGACAGCTTCCACTTTTTCTTCCTGAGGCTAATATTAGGAGGAATTCCCAAAGTGGTCCAACTCAAGAAGACCACAAACAAGCAACAGAAGTCCCAAAAATATGTGTGTGGTATGTATGTTTGAGAGAGAGTTCAAATTAGAGCCTAAGAGGTCATAAATTAATGAACTTCCAGAGTGTTGCCTAGACATTTAAAGAAATCTTAGAAATTGCAAGGATCACAATAGAAGAAATTTTGCACAGCTCAAATTAGAACAAAATGCATTATATTGTGTCATACATCTGGCCTAAAACAAATAGCCTATAAGTGGTGAGTCACAACCTAACATAAGGCCAATTGAGTAATCCATGGAGACGAGGAAACCCAAATTATCAAGTGCATGCTTGCTAGTATTTGGAACAAATTCTCATAAGGCCTGGACTTGGGGTTTAGGAATTTGTGAAAGTTGCATTTTTCGAACAACAGATCAAATAGTGTTCATTACTGGAACTGTCCAAGCAAGGGCAAGAGGTTTGACACTACAAAAAGAAATTTGCATGCATTTTCAAAAATGTAAATTATTAAAAAGAAAAAAAGTAAATTTCAGGATTCCTAAAATGTAGGTGGTTGAAAGCACAAGGATTTCTCATAAACTCAACAAACTAATATTTACAAGTCTGCATATGCTAATAATTCTGACATAGGAGAAACGGGAAAGGAAAAATATAGCGGCACTGTTTCTATAGCAAAAGTTATATTGTGTTTATAGATCATACAAATTTTCAAAGATAACAACACCATCTTATATGCTCAATCTAACTAAACTAAGCATGTCTGAGACATGTAAACAGAAACAGAAATAAGAAAGAATTTCTAATGCACCAGAAAGGTACCTAAGTGGTCCACATGATTTAAGCCCCTTTCCCCACAAGATGAAATATAAAGCTGTTATTGCTCCATTAATTACAGAAGGAACAACCTGCAAGTTAACAAATAACAACTTCAAAACGGAACAGATTAAAGAAATTATACAAGTTAGCACTCTTTCTTCCAATTGTTATTATCTTTCTCATGAAAAGAAGAAATTCTATTATACCTGTGTATTTGAGAGTGATCTCCCCTTCCAAGGCTTTTGTAAGAGTAAAAATAAGATAGATGATGGAACCAGACAACTGAAGATAAAAAGCATCACTGAAGCTCCAGTCTGGTTCAGGTACCGATACATGGTGTAAACTGACCATATTCTCAATAAGTTCCCAACAACGTGGATTATCTGCAGAGGAGTTTGCCTACAAGTAAAAAAAATTAATGGTACAATCATCTACGCACTAGCAAACCAAAATATAATACAATTAATCCATATCCAAGTATATGAGCACGTTATTGGTTAACAGTGTTTTAAATGTATTTTAGTATTTACATTTATATCTAAAAGAAAATATTTATTTTAATCTCTAAATAAATAATTCATTATTAAAAGTTTAATACCTCAACAATCATTCTGCCCCTCATGATTTCGCCTTTCAAAACATTACTTTAAATAAACTAAGCTAAATTCTAAGATAAGCTACATAGTAGTCTCAAAACTGGTAGAGACAGCCCTTCAATCAAGTTTCTAACAAATTATTTCTTCAAGGGGAATATTCTCTTAGCCTAAGCTCTCAACCAACATTATGCCAAGCAAACAATTTAATGAAAAGTATGTCAAGAGCCGATAGCTGTTTACTTCTTGAATCAAGCACAAATTGATAGGCTGCAGTATTCGATTTAGTAATGCTAAACACGCTAGTCGCTAACAAGGTAAGGCACTGTTCGGTTGCCAAGAAAATGCCGGAAAACGGAAAGTTAAACAAATTTATAGAAACTTCATAACACATCAGTCTCGGGGAAAAAACATTTGACCTAAAATCTGCAAAATAAACATAAGATTCGAACTTCTCATTCTTCCACAATTTACTTTTCCCCCTATAAAATCAAACAGAAAAACTAGGGTTCTAAAACCATAAAATAAAAAAAATTAAAAAAAAAAAGAGATTTGTTTTATTTTAATACATACCTGAAATGAGGCGATCCACGAACCTCAGAGATTGGTCTTGGGGACATCATCTTCAAAGAGAGAAAAAATTGAAACGAGTTTCGTATCTGAAAAGGAGAATATTTATAGCTTGGTATAAGAGAGTGGTCTAACTCGGATTAAACAGAGATTAATTACTGATAAACAGTGTTTAACAAGCAAAACTAAAATGATCGAAAAGAAAAATTTAAAAATGCATGACTCGATTGATAGTTATTGTCTTGGGCTGGGCTACGTTGGAGGATTGGGCTTCAACTGTTCCATTTCTTCTTGTTTTTCTTTAGTATGATTTAATTAGAAAAAGGGGGAAATTAATATTATTTATTCTAAATATTATATTTAATTAGTTGTTTTCGATTCCCTCTCAAAAGCAAATGTAATTTCTTCTTCTAAAGAAAAAGAGGGTAAATAAACCGTCAATGATGAAGGCCGAATTGGGATGTAAATATCACATATATATTATATTTTAATTCAATAATCGATCAATTTAAATTAAAAATGTAATTAAGATTTATTTTTAATTATATTTTTTTATAAATTAATTTTCGTGAAAACGATTAAAGGATGAACTGATAATCTATTATTATAGTGATTAAGTGATATTTCCACCTTTATTTAGAATCTAAATCCTTTCCATTTATATTTTTTTTTATAAAAGTATTTTATATTTTTTCTCTTACCCTCCTTTTCTCGTACCGACAAATAAGTGATATTTTAATGCACAATATGTATAAAAAATTACATAATATATCAAATTTAATTCACAGATAAATAGAGAGTGCAGCTTGTTATAGGCAAACGATGTTTAATATATTCTAATAGACATGATGGTATTATTACTTTTTACTATATATGCCAGTCCTAAAATTAAATTAAAATGGCAAGATAAAAACTGATTACATAAATACATGCAAAATATACTTAAACTATTTACTCCATATGTTTGATAAGGGCTATGGCTGCGGTTCAGTTCTAAAGTCACAAGGCAGCAAGAATGAACCTGCTGCTGACTCCTGCCCTGTAGAGCTGAAGTTCAGATGTAGTGGTGGTAATTATAATCTCCGTGTTGGATGGTGCAAACAGCACATCGCCTTCTTTGACTACGTCTTCACGTGATCCGGTTCGCAGTGTTCCCTTCCCAACAAATACAAGGAAAATAGAAGGGCCGGGGATGGCTGGAAAAAGTGCCAGAGCTCCTTTCGGAAGAGTGCAGCGGTCAACTTCAAACTCTTCAAACGGTGGGAGATACCTTGTTATGTATTGACTCAATTGAAACCCTTTCAGGATGTCGGGATAACCCTGGAACGGAAACGATAACAAGCACTAAAGTTTACAAGATTTCCATGAAAATTTATTTCGTTTATGAAGCTGAATGTGCAGGAAAATAGTGATGCAACTTTAGATACAAAAGTTTTTTCTATGAATAATTTAAACAAAAACACAAAAACGAGCCTTGGGGTAATATTGTTGATAATGAGAATATGAGATACCTTTCGCTCAATCCAAGCAGTTGTCCCCGTCAAGAGACAAACAAATGTTGCAAATCCAGTCACAAGCAGGCAGCATTATGAATGATTTTAATCTCAAATAGAAATTGTCAAAACCTTGATTAAATACTTGTACCTGTTTATATGTTAGCATGGAACAGAGAGTTTGGATATCACGGTGCTTGGGAGTCAGACCAGCTCGGACAACATTGTCTGATGTTGCCATGCATTCGATGCACTCACCACTTAAGTATGCATGTGGCTCATTTGCCCCAAGATACAATGCTTCACCAGGATTAAGTTTCACATAATTGAAGAAAAATGCTGATATAACACCTATGTCACCTGGGTATTGCGTTTCCAAGTGCAACACCAGCTGCTCCTTCTCTGTCAGACACCGTAACTGATTCCAACAAAAAAAGAAACAGTGTGTAAAGATCAAGAATATACCCACAAGACACCATTAACAACTGTAAAAGCAGGAAGGAAAAAGTTACAACAATAATAAAAAATTAATTTATAGAAAATCAGCCATGTCAGACTGACGGGGAGAAGAGGGAGGGACACAAAAGCATATGAAGCACTCTTTGCAGTCAAACTCACAGCTCAGTGACATCTTCGTCCCTAGCTGGTTTTGCTAGGCTGAACAAACATTTGTGAAATGTGATATGTTTAGTCCCCTTAGAAATTGTAACATTTTAAATTAGTTCAACGGTAAAATTATATCCCACACCCAAAACAATGAATATATGGATAGAAGTCTAATCAGACTAATATAAAAAATATACCTTGACTGGTTTCATGCTTCTATGCAGTAAAAAAAAAATTACAAACCTGACTTTCTACATGCAACCGACTTTTCAGGTTTGATATTGCTTTCGATGCCATATCCTTGCTAGCTGACATAAGTTGAGTAAAAACTGACCGTACAGCATATTTTACTTTCTCTGCCCCATCTTGCTTTTCAATATCTAAGACTTGTTTTGCCGATGCAGTGCCAACCAATTCCACAATCTCAGGCACATCTACAAGCACACCCTTAAGCTCCTACAAAGAAGATAGATATTTGCTTCAAATATATGACAATACTTGACAGAAACACCAGAAAAAGTTAAATGCAAACAAGAAGCATCCTTCTACAAAAAACAAACAACATAAAGACAACCTGCAATCCTCAAGTTATTGCAGACATAATTTGGAAATAACTGAAAATAACAGTATCGGAGAAAGGAAGACATAATATACACTTAACAATACACTTGAAGAATCCCCCAGCATGCAAAAGCTCTATGAAATTGTTAGACTAGATATCAAACTTCTATATTATGATGATGCCTGTCCTTGAGTATCATAATATATGCAGAAAATAAGTTAATAACCCTCGAATATCAATAGACATGAGAACTGGCAGAGTGACATTAAATTTTAACTAGAGATAGCAAGTATAATACTTATGTCCCTGCGGTTTAGGCAAAAGCAAGACCAACCAGAAACGGTTGCGGCGGATTCACAGTATCATCGTGCATATCATTCCATAAACATGACTTGACAGCATAGATGAAAAATATAGTTGCAAAATGAGTCACTCGAAAAGGACAACCACCAAAGGGAATTTCCATAAAAACCGAGCATGATTCTTGTATTACCTCAAGAGTAATGAACCCACAAAGGGCCCTGAATTCTGTTATGGCCAAAGCCATCTCTGGTTTGTGGTTAGCATCCTTGTAGAGATTTGGCTTCAACTTATGCAATTCTTTGGCCAATTCTTTATCTGGGTGTGCCTGTATTGAAAGGGCTTTTGCCACTGAAAGTACCTGTATTACAGCACATGAACCACAGAAAGATGTTGGGATTTTACTTATAAAAATTAAATACCAGAAGAAGAAGAAATGTTCATATTGTAGTTAAAGTTATGTTGATTTCCATTTTTAACTCTCAAGCTTAATTCTTTGACATCAACTTATATCCAAGATCCACTCCAGTTTCCCAATTGCAATATTGATCGTTTTGATCTAAACTTAAAATCAAATGAAAACAACACAAGAAGTAAAACTTTACACTT
Organism: Abelmoschus esculentus; assembly: GCA_035048815.1. Taxonomy (NCBI): domain Eukaryota; kingdom Viridiplantae; phylum Streptophyta; class Magnoliopsida; order Malvales; family Malvaceae; genus Abelmoschus; species Abelmoschus esculentus. Next base: position 7,498,937 of record JAUCBN010000007.1, on the reverse strand, counting down.
CTAAATACCCCAAGAAACAGGGGGGGTTATAATAATAATGGACACCACAAAAAATGGTAAAAATGGAAATTTTAGATGAACGGTGAGAATTCAATTTCCATACTGAAGCAAAATTTCTGGCCATTACAATTAAAAAGAAAACTTATTAACCCAATTCCAAACACAAAATAAAAAACAAATCAAAATTCAATTTCCCAGTAATCAAAGGAAAACCTCAGAAAGAAAGTAGAGAAAAGAACAAACCTTGAACATAAAAGGAAGATCAGCACCCCATTTTTCCAAAACCTTGTGACCAAGCACATTAGGATTCTTCCGAATCCAATCTTTTAAACCCACATCTCCATTACCATCAGCCAAAAAACTTGGCCCTGATTCATGGGTTCCCATCCAAAACTCAGCATATGGCCTCTCAGGCTTAATCTCATCCCCAGAATTCAAAGCCAATAGCCTTGCCACCTGTGCATCTCTCCCACATCTTCCCCAATCATAGTTTTGCACCCAAGCCCTTAACCGCTTCAACTTGTCGACATTGTCCTTTGCCATTGTTGAACAGAACCCCAAGAAACAAAACAAAAGGAGTTGGTTTTGAAGAAAAGAAACGAAAAAGGCCTACAGGAGAATGCTACCGCGGAAGGGAAGGGGCATTTTTTGGTGGTATTTGAAGAGTTTGAAAGGGTCTGTAGAAAGAGGGAAACAGATTGGAAAAAGAGACTACGAAGAAGTAAAGATGAAGATTTCAATAGAGAAAGCTGGGAAGAAAACGATTTGTATTTGTGGGGTTTCATTTAACTACGACTGTTTTGCTTTGGTTTTCTGTTCGCAGTTTTCTTAAGATCTTATCTCTACGCTTCTGCACGATTTTTCCATGCCCTTCTTTTTATTATAATTAGATTTTCCATTATCTTCTATACATTTAAATCTCGAAAAAAAATTGTTGAGAAAATTTCGATTATAGGCTGCTATTTTAATTTTTATAAAAACAAAAATTAATATTTTTCATTTTTCAACATTTCAAATATATATTCGCAAAAAAAAAAACATTTTCGGCGTCCGATGGTTATATTACATTAACATTTTCTTATCCAAGGTTTTAGTCTTATTTATTCTGCAATTATTAAAAAAAATTACGATATATTCTAAAATAAGAACAAAATTATTGAAGATATATCCTATCTCTTTTCGGTATCTATTCTATAAACGAATTCAATTTGATTTTATTATTAAACTTATTAAATTTTTTTAGAGAAACGAATATCATAATCATATTTTATACATTTAAAAGGGTAAATCAAAAAATTTAGGTCCAATAATATTATATGGATGAAGATGGTGGCAAGAGACCGGTGGTGGTGGACTTTAACCGAATTTTAGTCTTGAGAGAGAAAATTTTAAAAAAAATCGACCTTAAAAAAGTTCGTACCGTTTTTCTTACAAAAGTTATAAGAAATTCGGTACACATTTTTTGGTATATACTGAAATTCTTGCAGTTTTTTTAAGAAATTTGGTATATACCGTTTTTCTTACAAAAATTGTAAGAATTTTGATATATACCAGACAGTGTGTACCGAATTTCTTATAACTTTTGTAAGGAAAACGTTACAACCGTTTTTAAGTCTTTTTTAAGACCAGTTTTTTTTTTAGAATTACCCCTCAAGAGAGTTTTTAGAATTTTGTCAAGAAAGTGAAAATGAATGGAATAACAGTATAGGGTTAAAATTGATATTTTAATTAACTTTTAAGAATTAAATTATAAATTAATTATACATGTCATGTTATCAAAATAACCATCGTTAATGTTTTGGTGATTAAATTATAATAAATTAAAAATGTAAATGAATAAAATATGTGTTTTTAATTTGATGGACTGAACTGAACAAAATTAAAACAAAGGTGATTAAACATTTAAACTTGTTGCTTTCGCTAGATTTTAATACAAACCATTTGCCGCTGACGCTATTGGCAAGATTAGTTTATATAATTTTTAATAATATATTTTAAAATGATATATTTCCTTTCACTTACTTACTCGCTCACTAACTCTCGTGAGTACGACATTTAGTGTATTTATTTTTCCTACAGGGGAGCAAAGACCATTTTCTAATAATTATAAATACAAACAGACTCTTTAATGGGTTAATATTTCACGTCAGCTTAGATAAAAAAAATTATATTTTGTCACATCAAATTAAAATTAAATTAATAAAATTATATAAATTTTAAAATTAAAAATATTATTATATTATATGGTATTAAAAAATATAATGCATGATAATGATATATTTGAAACATTATCATTTATAAGATTTCAATTTTATTTTTAAATTTAAATCTAGAAAGTTGATCATATGAAATAATTCAATTTTTATATCCTTTATATAAAGTCAAACTTTACTTGGTTTAGTTCCGATTTGGCTAATTTCAGCCTGACATTTGGCTGAAAATTTGATGAAAACATAGGGAGAGAGGAAATGATTGCTCTCACGGATAGTTTTTTGGAAAAACTCCTTAAAAAAAAACTAAAAAAAACCTTAACATGTTTACTCGGTTATTTTGTGTACATAATGGTTACAAACTATATACACAATTTCTTATAAAAACTGTAAAAAAACGGTACATACATAAATCGTTACAAATGCAAGGACTTGTGTACATACGTAAATCCTTACAAAAACTGTAATAAAAACGGTACATACATAAATTGTTACAAACGTAAGGAATTGTGTACATACATAAATCATTACGAGAATACATAAATTAGCACAAAAATAGTAAAGATTTGTGTATGTACACAATTCCTTACAAAGTATACACAATGGCTTGCGAAAAACGTAAGGAAAAAAGTATGTACACAAATCCTTACGATTTCAAACCCATGAGCTAAAGGAGGTAATCCAAAGGTAAGAATTTGTGTACATACACTATTGGCTACGAATATACATAATATGACACAAAAATGGTAAGGATTTGTGTATCTACACAATTCCTTACAAAGTATACACAATAGCTTACGCAAAATGTAAGGAAAAATATATGTACACAAATTCTTACGAATTCGAAACCATTAGTTAAAGGAGTCATCCAAGGGTAAGGATTTGTGTACATACACAATTGGCTAAGTGTATACATAATATGGTACAAAAATGATAAGAATTTGTGTATATACACAATTTCTTATAAAGTATACATAATGGCTAACGAAAAACGTAAAAAAAAAATATATGTACACAAATCCGTAAGACTTCAAAATCATGAGCTAAAGGAGGTCATTTAACGGTAAGGATTTGTGTATATACACAAATGGCTAAGAGTATACATAATATGGCACAAATATGGTAAGGATTTGTGTATGTACACAATTCCTTACAAATATACACAATGACTTATGAAAAACGTAAGAAAAAAGGTATGTACACAAACCCTTACGACTTCAAAACCATGAGCTAAAGGAGGTCATATAAGGGTAAGGATTTGTGTACGTACACAAATGGCTACGAGTATATATAATATGACACAAAAATGATAAGGATTTGTGTATGTACATAATTTCTTACAAAGTATACACAAGGGCTTACGAAAAACGTAAGAAAAAAAATATGTACGCAAATCCTTACAACTTCTAACCATGAGTTAAAGGAGACCATCTAAGGGTAAGGGTTTGTGTACATACACAAATGGCTACGAGTATACATAAATTGTCACAAAAATGGTAAGGATTTGTGTATGTACACAATTCCTTACAAAATATACATAGTGGCTTACGAAAACCGTAAGGAAAAAGGTATGTACATAAATCCTTACGACTTCAAAATCACGAGTTAAAGGAGGTCATTCAATGGTAAGCATTTATGTACATACCTTTTTCCTTACAGTTTTCGTAAGCATTTGTATGTAAAGATTTGTGTTCATATATAAATCCTTACATTTCTTGTGCCAATTTTATGTATTCTCGTATTAAATTGTGTATGTACACAAATCCTTACCTCTAAATGACTCCTTTAGCTCATGGTGAGATGTTGTAAGGAAATGTGTACATACCTTTTTCCTTACGTTTTTTGTAAGCCATTGTGTATACTTTGTAAGGAATTGTGTACAATATTTATTCGTATATTTTTATTTGAATATTTATTATATAAATATTTTTATTCGAATATTTATTAAACAAATATTTTTATTCGTATATTTTATTCAAATATTTTTATTTCAGTATTTTTATTCGAATATTTATTAAACAAATATTTTTATTCGTATATTTTATTAAAATATTTTTATTTTAATATTTTTATTCGAATATTTATTATATGAATATTTTTATTTGTATATATTTTATTAGAATATTTATTATACAAATATTTTTATTTGAATATTTATTATACGAATATTTTTATTCTTATATTTTTATTCAAATATTTATTATATAAATATTTTTATTCGAATATTTATTATACAAATATTTTTATTCATATATTTTTATTCGAGTATTTTTTTGAATATTTATTATATGAATATTTTTATTCAAATATTTATTATTCGAATGTTTTTATTTGAATATTTATTATATAAATATTTTTATTCTTATATTTTTTATTCGAATATTTATTATATAAATATTTTTATTCAAATTTTTATCATACGAATATTTTTATTTATATATATTTACTCAAATATTTTTATTTTAATATTTATTATATGAATATTTTTATTCAAATATTTTATTTAAATATTTATTATATAAATATTTTTATTTATGTATTTTTATTTAAATATATAAAAATAAATTAGATAACCATTAAAAATATTATATAGCATTAGAACCGATTACTAACAGGTTTTTAAACCATCCTTGTTAGAGGTTTTTTTAAGGCTTTTTTAGGGAGTTATTTTTAGAAGCTCCCTTGCTCTCACTGTATCTGTTAAAGTGTATAGAACGAGGCATAGGCAATGTCACCCCCAGATCAACCCCGCGTATCAATGACTGACGTTGTCGGTGTCGGTCACTTCATTTCTTACCCCACGTTTTCATGTGGTCTACACCTGCAAGAACGCCATAGGATTCGTTAGCTTCATTTTCGATTAAGATTTTGAGCCAACTCACGTCATGCCATGTGACAGGTTCCTAATATCTTACGTGGCAACTAGACTTTAATCTAAATAATAAACAAATTGTGGTAGAAGGAAAGGGGGAAGAAGAAAGGGCTGAAATTTTTGAGGCGCACGTGAAGCATGGGGAGTGACACGTTCCTATGAATCTGTACGATCACACATAAAAGAAATATAGAAGTGTGTCCAAGTTTGTACCTAAAAGAAACGTGAGGTGATGGCTTTAAAGCCCAATTGCATGGGTATAGGTTCCCATTCATTCCATTTTTATTTTTATTTATTTTAACATTTATATTAGTCTTTTTTTAAAAATAAATAAATAAAATTGATGTTGTGTTCGATCATAATAATCAATTTTCTTTTCAAAATAATAGCTAACAATATTTATTCCTTTTATTTTGAAATTTAATCCGAATGTTTTTTAAGTGAAAGAGTCGATGTCGTGTTTGATTGAAACTGATTTTACTAAACATGTTATACATTTATTTAAAGATTTATGTTAATATACCGACAATGTATAGATTATATACCCTATAAGTGAGTAAAAATGATAAATAATACAATGAAATTTTAAATTTAATTAAAATGATTTTAAATAAAGTATATGTTTATTTTATGATAATATTTAAGATTTATGACTTACTTTTTAATAATTTTATCTATAAAATATAAATAAGATTTTCTCTCTTTATAAAAATATTATATTTTATCATTGTGTTTATTTTATGGCATCTCTTGCATTTTATAAAAAGACATTACGGCCTGCATGGAACTGCAGCGCTGCCGACAATTTTTGTGAAGCGGACAGACTTTTGAGACATTTTCGGATGTCTTAAAATATGATATGGGCTTCAACTCTAGGTTGGCATATGCGGAATTGGAACACAAAATTAGTTATTTATGTAGGGGAGTTGAAGATTTCTCGTCGATTTTTACATTTTAATATAAAAATTAAATTTAAAATCTTAAAGTATAAATTAGTCTTAAAAATATAGATTATCTCTGATTCTTTAAATTCTAATTTTAAACCTGAAATTTTAACGTTGGGGCATACATATGGAATTGAAAGGGGATAAGAATATTAAATTATAATTAAAATCTATGAAAAATTTGATTTGTTTAATTTTATAGTATTTGAGTTAAGCTGAATAATTAGAGTGAATTTCAAATTTAAGTTAAGTTCGATTATTTTAATTTCGGATCAAAGGTACCCGAATTTATTTTATAAGTTTTAATCAAATAAGAACTTTTTTAGTTCAAAATAATAATGTATTCAATTTATTTATCGAGGAAATAAAATTACCATTGATATTTGATAATCATGGTAGTAGTCTAGCAGAGATACAAAGAGTAAATTTTCATTTATTTTTAAATGTTTTTTTTTTTTTTTTTTTTTTTTTTTTTTATGTTTCATTGTTTTCAAATGGTGCATTTTAGTTAAGTTGTAAGAGAATTATTTTGGTATTATGAATGATTTAAAATAAAAAAATAAAATAGATAATCAAACCGGATAATTTTAAATTTTAATCTGAATCCGACTTAAATTATATATTTAATATTGATTATTAGTGTTGTTAATATTTATCTATTTTTTGTTTTAAGTTTTAAAATGAGTTTAGAAAAAAAAAATTAAGTGGCTAACTTCTTATTTCATAAGTTGTAAGAAAATGTTTATATTATATATTTAATTTATAAGAAAAATATTTAAATTATATATTTATGTTTATATTTTTTATATTATATTTTTTAATAAAATTAATTATTTTTATTAAAAAAACTGTTAACTATTTATCATGTACTTGTTCGCAAGCTGTTTAGAGAAATGTTCAGAATATGTAAGATGTTTTAAAAATTTAAATTATAATATTAAAAAATATATATATTAAAAATATAAAAATTAATTAAAAAATATTGATAAATATTAGATGTATATAATCAAATTATTAGATCAATTTTATTCAATAGATTATCTATAATTTAATTAATCATAATTAATATCTCAAAATAATTACTTAATAATTATTTATTCCCTAATTATATATAAAAAATCATTTATTCAACATTGGAAATTAGCTTCTCCTGCTGCTTACATAGGGTGAGAGAATTTACAAACTCTTCTATGTAAAATAAACAAAAGCCGAGAACGAGCCGACAAAACGGGAACAAAACCATCCATTTAAGCCGACGCAGGATAGTTAAGCCCCAGCTCCACCTTACACGTTAGACTATCGTCCAACACCTCCACTCTCCTTTTCTTTACTGGAACCACAGCGTGGCATGCACGCGATACCACCGGCTTAAACCCCAGCGTCAACTCCAGCCCAATCTCCCCGCTTCCATCCACTTCAGACACCCTGCCTCGGAACTCTGGCCCCGTCGGGAACAAACGGGAAGCCGTCACTGTTTCCTCTGAGATCATACTCTCTGTTTCTTTACTTTCCCCATCCATAACAGCCAACTCAGACTGGTGACTCAGCGACGACTCATGACTCGTCGATCGGTTTCCCTCCAAACCTTCTTCCGCACAAGACCGCAGTTCGGGTTGTTCACAGTTGCGATTCTCCTCCTCTATGACCAGTTTATTCGCCTTGGGCTTCACACTTCTCTTAACTCGGCAGCGAGTCTTAACACGTTGGACATCGTTGGAGGCTGCGGAGTTCTCATCTTTGGAGACATGCCGAATGTCGTACGCTTTCAGCGGCGGACCCTGACCATTCGCAGCGGCTTCAGAAGCAATCGGCGTGATGGGAGCACCTTTTAGCACAGCTTCCACGGCAGCTTGACAAAGCTGCCAACTTCCAGACCATAACAACCCGACAGAACCGTAAATCGGATTCACAATCCGTCCACAAGCCTCGTATAACAATGATCTAAAAATAGCTGAAACCCCCCCAAAACAAAAAAGTCAGTTCAATCATCTAAAAAACCCCTGTAATTTTAAAACCAAACACAGCATTATAAAAAACCCATAATGAAAATACAACTGACCAGGTCGAAGGTGTTCGGGGCCGGCGTTGATGAGGTTCATGAGACCGGCACGGCCATAGAACTTGGCTAGAAAAACGGTAGCATTTGCTTGAGATTCAGGGGTTTTGATCCACTGTAAACACGGCCTAATGCTACAATTTTCACTGCATCCTTTACGAAGAATCCGGCAACCATTACAACTCATACGCATTTTGGATGATGGAGAAAAGAAAGAAGGGAAAGAGTTGTTTTGGAAGAAAGGCTAAGAGTTGGAGGAAGAAAAGAAGAAGAAAGTAAAGTAATCTGGGAGATTGAAGGGAAGGGGGAAGCCAACGTATTTAAAGTAAATATAAATAATATTATTTTTAATAGAAAAAATGTCCGCAGTTGTTTTAATTTGCATTCCAAAATGCTGGTTTTCCACAATCAAGGAGGTTGTCTTAAAAATAATATAAAAATAATGCTACTACGTTTTGAGTAGGTTTCGATAATTCCCTACTCTCACTCCCGCTCGTGCAATTCACGCCCAGTTATGGAATCCAATTTCGCATCCCCATTGGAGGCGAACTTAAGGTACTGTCCCTTCTGCGTAGGACAACCTAAACATTTACAGAACCGATGCAGGACCCCGGTTTACTAAACTAAACCTGGTTGATTTCAATTAATTACCGCTTTTTAATGGCGTTGCTGCCAAAAAGTAAGGGTATAATGGACATTTGAATAGAAGAACAGGTGGTGAAAAAGGCAAGAGATGCCATGCAAATGGGTCCAAATTCTGAGAGATGAAGAGGGCAGCGCGTGGCAGACACGTATAGGTATCAGAGTGCGGTCGAATCGCCACATATGAGGCAGAGGGCTGAGGGGTGTGAACTGTGAAGTGGTGCTACTCACTTTATCCCTTGAACGTTAGGAATTCGATTTTTATTAATAAAAATAAAATATATTTAGTTATTAATTAATTACTTTTAATGAAATTATAATAAAAATAGTTATTATTAACATTAATTAATTTAATTAAAATTCAAATTTTAGAATAAAATAGAATATAGAAAAGTTCCTGGTTTTCGGGAAGTTTGCGTTGGTTCAAAAACCACTTTCAAAGAGGGGATTCCAAAACCGGTAACCGGTTTCCGGATTTGAAAGATGGGTCTGTGGGCGCACTACAAGACCCATCAACCAACGGTTTTGCAGGCATTTTCTTTATTCATTTTATATTCATTTTCTTTTCTAAATTTTGCATTAATCTCGTGCTTATCATTACGGGGAAAATATTCCGACTTTTACCGTAGTTTTTATAGTTAGAAAAATTTTATGACGTAGGACGAATATTGTTGAACATAAATATAATTAAATTAATAAAAATTTAAAAATTTAATATATAATTAATAATTATTTTAAAAAATTAATTAAATTATTTTTATATATTAAATTTTTATTTTTTAGTAAAGATAAATTATATATTTAGTACTTTATTTAGTTTTATATTTTTATTTTCGTACCCAAGTTATTTTTTATATAAAAATGGTATCTATATTTACATATTATTTTTATTTTGGTACATTGATTATTAAAATTAAGCAAAGTAGTGATATTGCTTGGTTAAATAACAATTTTAGTCCTTAAGACTTATACAATCTATCAATTTAATCCAACATATTATCAATTTAAACATCACTTTTAATTTAAAAAAATATGAAATTATTCTTCTTTCGTTTGAAGTATGAAAAACTAGGTATTGAACATCTTTTTTATTATCACTATAGTTTTCTGTAAATTTTCATTAATTATTTTTTAATCCTTCTAAAAATTGTGACTTTAATAATAACAAAAAATATAAAAAATTAAAAAACAACTAAAACCTACAAAAGCAATAAACATAAAAAATATATCTACCGAACTATAAAATAACATATATGATCATCCCTAAACCATAATATACACAAAAACTTTTGTTTTGATTGAGTTATATGTTCTTTTTTTGATAAATACAAAGGGATATAATGTTATACAAAAAAATAATCTGAAGGTAAAATATATATGGATCAAACTAAGAGTTAAAGTATGGCAAAAAAAAAACACTGTAAGGATGACACATTAAATTGTATATTTATATATTTGTAGATATTAAATCAATTTTTTGTATACATTTAATTAATTTAGGTTTGAATAATATATTATCCACTACGAATTCATAAAAGATATGAACATCACTAAATCGTACTACTATAGCACCACAGTGGATATCATTTTATTACGCTTCTCGTTCTTGCAGGTTATAGTTTTTTTATATACTTTTTTTGTTATTAAAATCGATATTATTTTTAAAATAATTAAAAAAGTAATCAATAAAAATTTACAGAAAATTATAGTGTCAATAAAGTTGTTCAATATTTAGTTTTTGATACTTGGAATGAAAGAACAGTAAATAATAAATTCACATTTTTAATCTAAAAAATATAAAAATGGTGTTTAAATTGATTATATTTTGGACTTAATTGATTATTTTATAAGTTTAAGGACTAAAATTATTATTTGACCAAGCAACATTATTATTTTTTCTTATTTTATATAATCAAGGTACTAAAATAAAAATAATATGTAACATTAGGTACCATTTTACTAAGAAAATAACTTGTGTACCAAAATAAAGTACGAAAATATGTGAGGTGCTAAATATGTAGTTTATCTTTATTAAAATTTCAAAAAGTGTAATATATAAAATTAATTTAATTGATTTTTAAAATAATTATTAATTATATATTAGGTCCTTGAATTTTTTTTATTTTTTATTAATCAATTTAATAATGTTTAACAATATTTAGCGTTAGTAATATTCAGTGATGTTCGTCGCATGTGATAAACCTATCCAAAGTAAAATCTATTATAAGAGTATTCTTGATATTTTAAATAAATATAGAATTTTTATTATTATAAAAATAAAAGTTTATTTTTTAATTTATTTTACATATATAGAATTTGATTATTATGCATTTTAAATAGTAATAGGCTAAATCACGTTTACAACAATATATAGTTTAATTTTTTATAAAATTTACGAAGAATTTTTAAATTTATTTCACTTAACCTTAACGAGGGTATAGTAAATTAGATTTTAACTAAAATTGATAAATTATCATTTATGACTGTTCAACTTTAAAAATATTAAAAATATATATAGATATTTTAGATCTCATAATAATTTATACGAGTACGGTTTAAATACGATAATCCTTATTCCATCCCATTTAAACTTTCATGTTAAAACTTAACCCGTCCCTATCTCTTTTGATAAAATTTTAGTTAATCATCATAAATCCCCATAATTTTTTACTATTGTCAACATGATTTTTACCCCTACTTTTAGTAATAACTCTTAACCTTAATGTTCTCAATAATCAATTCCAAGCCAATTCCCTATAATAAAATATTAACGCTGTTTTAATTAATAAAAGAATCCTAGTCGCGGAATATTTTTCAATTAATCAAAAGTATTATTATTCTTGTACTAATTACCTAATTCATTATTTTTGGGGTTTCTTAGGTTCATCTCCCAAGGAATGTATTTATTATTTTAAAAATTATATACTATTTTTTAAATATATTAATATGATTTAAAATATTTCAGATTATAAAAATAACACCATTATAATTATAATTATTTGTATATTTTTTATTGTACCTATAATAATTTCATTTTTCAGGGAAACAGAAGAAAAGTAGCGATACTACCAAAGCATGCAAGTTTGGGAAAGAGTCCAAAAGCACATGCAGAAAGTAGAGGTAGCGCGTGGAAGCCACATTGTGGCGCTAAAGTGGGACTGTATCGCCACGTGGGTCTCATGCAGCTCCATGTTTTTGGGAGAGTTCCCACTAGGTTTGATGAAAACTGGTGGCGGTGGCTCAGCTGCCGATGGTTTTGGCTTCGGCTTGGTCTCCATGGTTAGACAAAGGATTTCACGTCAGGTTATTCATTTCCATACACTCCTGACCTTAATTTAATCTTTACCTTATTTTAATGTATATTTTTCGATACTTCAGTTCTATTACTAATAATTAGATTATAAACTTTTTTATTAGATTGGTTTTTATTTGAATTAGATTAACAAACCTCTGCTGGTAAAATGTTTGAAGCAGCCATGATTTGCCTGTTACCAGTTGGTGTTTGGTCATCGATTCTTTCAACAATTCAGTCTCCGCCACACACATCGTAGGCTCTATCCCGTGCCAATATATAAATCTTTTCCCTGTCCAAAAATTCCCAGAAGAAAAACATAGGACTGTAACCGGAACTCATTTGTTCAAGTATCAAGTCACCGTGTATGGTAAGATTAGTTAAATCTACACACACATACATACCGTATGAATTGGACCATTTATAACATAATGTCGTGGTGGATAGTGTCATGTCTAGATTGAACATTTGGAGTATGTTGCCTGTAACTCCGCAGGGGTTCTGGCCATGCACTCCTTGTTTCTCCATGAGGTCACATGAGATGGCGTCGAACACAAGGTTAAACAAGGAGAAAGGAAAATATTCTTGGTTGGTTCCCTAATGTCCGGGCGGCATGCGGAGATATTTCAAACACATTCCAATTGTGTTGTAACATCGCCAATATGTGCTGTCATATTGTGATCGAATCTCTGTTAGAACCGTCAAACACCTGAATTCCAAGCATATTGCAGTCATCTATATGCTCCCCAGATTTCCATCTTAGATTAACCCCACACCCACCGTCCTTGTTTATCTCTCAAAATACCTTCGCATGCCATCCCTCACACAGTTAGCACCATCTGAGTTGAGTTTGTGCCAACCACCAGGAGGGAGGTGCCAACTTCTATTCATTGCCAAGTGTGCACATGTCCGGATGCTTGCATTGCCAAGTTGATCAAATTAAAGGAAAATTTGACTGAACATAAATCCTGAATGTCTGCCATCTTCAATTCCATAGTCAAAATGGAATCGATTGAATGAGTCAACTTAATATCCCACAGTTCCATATGGTACCATTCAAACGATCCAGGTTATGAACAAGTCAACTGAATATAGCACATTTCATTATATTTTATATTTTCAAACAAAAAATGGGAAATTTTCTGTACGATAGAATCAGAATTGCAGAGACAGAGAGAGATCAATAGAACCACTCCACTTGTATTTGTAGATTGAAATTCACAGCTTTACAATAGAAAACAAACTCAGAAATACGAGACTTCAGATACACTGTCTGTAAAAACTAGTAATGAAAACAAATCCAACCAAGAATATAAATGTAAGAAAAAGAATCAAACGAAAACTGAATTTCAAACGGATGTTTGCTTCCAACCACTAACCTCTGCCACTAATCTTCCGTCCTCTGTTTTCATGATTAATAGCATTAGTTGCAGAGGATGAAACCCGTTTGAATTCTTCAATACTCCCACAACTCTTCCTTGTTGTCGTCAACCTTACTTTCTTCTCCACTGCATTGGCTGACTTAGTCCCCCTCGACGACACATCATTCACCCTTGACAAATTCTTTCCTGGTGGTGTCAATTCAAACGCGCTGATGACAGCCGGCTGCCGGTTCTCTTTCCTCAAGGTTGATGAAAAATCAGGCACTGGTGGAGCCAAAACAGAGGACCCTTTCCTAGAAATCCCCAAACTTGAACTTGATTTCACTAGTTTCTTTTTGGGGTTTTGTTTGGATTCCATTTTCTCCATTTCTTGTTGCTTCCCATACTTGCTTCTCATCCTTGCTTCTCTTAACTCTGCATATTTGTCACGGACCGTGAGTCGTGACTACGCGGGACCGAGCGAGATGCTTTCTGGTGGTGCGTAAAGCTTGGGAGCGGGATAGCATTAAGAGTGTAGTACGTGCCGAGCAGCCGTCCCATCTGGGATGGGCGCGCTGATCGTGCACCACACTGGTCGGGAGCTGTCCCCGCTTCCCTGATGAGCCCATGGGAGGGCGAAACCAGTAAGCATCGGAGATCGTTCAGGCTGATCCTCGGGCATGCGAGTGTCCCGAGGTGCCGCACGGGTAGATGTCCCTGCACGAGAACTCTGACCCCGTGACAAGTGGTATCAGAGCCAAGTTTTCCAGCAAGGATCTGATCAAAAGATGATGAACCCAGGTGAAGTTGCAACAAAAACTGTCGAGACTCGTTCGGACAAAGCCAAGAGGGCCAGTTCAAAAGATGCAATTTCTTCTTTGCAAGACAAAGTCACCCGCTTGGAGAATTCCACGAGGGAGTCAACGGAGCGACTCGATGTGGTAGATGACCGACTAAATGAGTTGGAGAACAAGGGGGACGGTCTTAAGGAAGAATTCCAAAGCCTCATCGATGATACGATGGAGAACTTGGAGTTGCAGAACGCATCACTTAAGTCCGAACTGAATGATCTCAAGAAGATCGTGGAAGTGATGAAGTCAGATTTGTTCGCGTATAAGAGTGCCATGTCGAATGGTGTGATGGCTAGCCCAACCAAGGTGTTAGCCGATGTCCCTAAGCCGAAGGTGTTTAAGGGAACGAGAGATGCTCAAGATGTAGAGAATTTCATCTGGAGCATGGATCAGTATTTTCGCCGCATGAACATTGTGGAAGAGTCCACAAAGGTAAATACTGCATCCGCTTATTTTACTGACACTGCCCTTCTATGGTGGAGACGCAGGTGTACAGAAGAGAAGAGCAAAGACGCTCCTGTTGAAACATGGGAAGAACTCCAAGCAGAAGTCAAGGAGGCCTTCTATCCCAAAAATGCACAAAGGGAGTTGCGGACAAAGCTTCGACAACTCAAGCATGATGGTACTATTCAAGAGTACGTAAAGAAGTTCACAGAGGTGAAACTTCAAATCTCGAACTTGGGAGAAGATGAAGGTTTTTCAATCTTCATGGACAGGCTCCAACGATGGGCCAATTTAGAGTTGGAAAGACGCGGTATCACTGATCTTTCCAGGGCTTTGGACGAGGCCGAAGCTATAGCCAAATTCGAGAAGAGGGGCGAGTCTTCCAAGCCAAAACCAAAACCAAAAGGTAATGGTTGGGATCGAGATAAGCAGCCCAAAAGTGGTATCAGAGCTAGGCTGTGTGCTAGCTGTTGGGCTTACCGAGCGCCCCTTGTGCTGCGAGAGCGAGTCAGAGGACGAGCGTGTTAGCTCACACCCCAAAGAGAAAGAGGGTGTTCGCGAGTGGGTCCTCAAGAGACGAGGACGGGTAGGCAGGAAGTCGCAGCGAAAGTTCTCCGGTTAGGTGAACTGCAATGGGATACCTCGGTAAAGTGGCAGGTGGCCATGAGGTGATTGCAGGGAGACCTGGGCCCGACATAGGAGGGCTGCCCCAGTTAGTGGGCGTGTTTGGGAGAATTGCACACTAGTTCTTGGCACGTTTTCGAGAAGGTCAAGAGTTTCCTCCCATGCACAAGGGCGTGCATGAATTGGGTGGAGGAGAATGTCACGGACCGTGAGTCGTGACTACGCGGGACCGAGCGAGATGCTTTCTGGTGGTGCGTAAAGCTTGGGAGCGGGATAGCATTAAGAGTGTAGTACGTGCCGAGCAGCCGTCCCATCTGGGATGGGCGCGCTGATCGTGCACCACACTGGTCGGGAGCTGTCCCCGCTTCCCTGATGAGCCCATGGGAGGGCGAAACCAGTAAGCATCGGAGATCGTTCAGGCTGATCCTCGGGCATGCGAGTGTCCCGAGGTGCCGCACGGGTAGATGTCCCTGCGCGAGAACTCTGACACCGTGACAATATGCTATGTATCTAGGACCTCTTTCCATTATATAACTGTCTGTTGTGAGCCTTAAAGGAATGGGGTTACTGGGGTTTGAATTCAGAGAAAGAATGAGAGAAATCGGGTCAACGACATGTGTAAGAGATTTTAAATCTGGATTCGGCTGATGGATTTGGCGTGAAGAATGGCTTGTCCTTGCCATTTTTGGTGAATCTTTAAGGTTCTCTCTGTTTCTTGTTCTGCTTTTGCAGAGAAAGAGAACCGATTGCCTAAGAAAATAAATGTTAAGTTATTCTATTATCAAAGCTCGTTTTTATAAGTAATGAAATTTTAAAAGTAATACCAAGTATTATTTTATTATTATAGCGTAGAAGTAATGAACTTTATTTTTTTAACTGGATCACTCTCCTTCCTTTAGTGAAAATTTATTACGTGAATTCTGTTTATTACGTTAAAATTAATTTTAATATTAAATTTATTTATTTTAATTTTATAAGTGAATCATCATTTATCTTTATATATAATTATTAAATAGTTATTTGAAGATGAATAATTATAATTATTTAAACCATTATCACTTTTTCATAAATTATCTTTTGTGATTTTCATTGAATAAAGATAAAAAAATTATAACGTTGTTGGATTTTTATAATTTCAAGAAAATGTCTTAATATTTAATTGTATTGTATTTACTGAATTTCATTATTTTTAATAAAACTCAATTACCATGTTAAAAAAGATACGTACTTTTCTTAGTTTTTCTACTAAGACTTTTTTAGGGTTAAATATTATTTTTACATCTAAAGTTGTAACTCATTATCGCTTTAATATTTAAAAAATAGTTCATTTTGTCCCACGAACTTTAAAACCATAATGCACGTTCTCACAAATCATTTTTGCAGGACAAAAAAAATATATGTTACGCTCTAAGCGCATACCACAACTCATATAATATATATTAAATTTAAAATTTCAATAAAAATTATAAAAAATTTAAAGTCTAAAAAAACACTTTGATTTATCAAATTGAGATTTTTAATTTTTCATTAAAGTTATTTTTATGAAATTTTATTATTTACTTTTAGTTTAATATTAGAGTAGTAATTAATAAAACAATCAATAATCCTGGTATAGTGTTTTAAGTTTTTTAAAAAACACGTAAAATAAAACTTCAACCCTAGCCGCTCATTTTTTTTTTTAATACTTTTAGTTGTTTTTCACTTTGATCAATTCTGTTGGTCGGTAGTTGACAATTAATCTTAGTATTGATCGTTAATCACCGATTTTTTTTTTTTTTTGTTTTTTTATTTTAATAAGAATCTATGCTTTTATAACACATTGTTTTTGTCCTTGTGACACGTTTTTTTCTGTCTTTATGACATGTTTTTATTTTTGTTTTGTGATTTGATCCATCTGTCTTTGTGGTATGTTTCAATATATCCTAGCGATCGATTGTTGTTCACATAGAGATCCAATCGATGCTAGTTTTCTTATTTATGTTTGTTGTCGGTGGTCACTTAAAAAGATTTATCCTCACTCGGTTGATGGTCGTTTACCGATAAAATCAATCATCGATAGCGATACTTTTTGCACAACAGTTTGGATCGTCTGCAACTCCTTTTTTTCTTCGTTATGCGTCTCGTTTTGGGTTGTAAAAGCCTTTGAATTGTTTAATCTAATTATTTAACTTCTTGATTGCGATGTAATTATAATATTTCTATGGATTTAATAAAAATTCAGTGGCATTAGTCAAAAAAAAATTATTTAAAATTGTGTAATGAGATTTTTAAAATTTCCAAGGTGCTAAATGATGAACTCTCAAAATTGAAGGGTGTCATTCAAATATTTGAAGGGACTTAATTATATTTCTAGAAAACTTAAAAGGTCAAATGATGAAACTTCTAAAATTTGAGGAGATACGGTACCTACGGTCCCCACCAAGTTTCACCCATATGTATGTACTTTGCGGATAAAATTAATAGAGTTAATTTTTTTAAAAATAAATATTACCTATTTTTCATTCGAACTATAGTTCATTTATCTAACAAATATTTTTTTTCTTAATTAATGTTTTAGTCTATCAAATTAGTGTTGGTAGAATATAAACTCCTTTGTGGGATCCTTGGAGTAGGCTCTGCCTCCTTGGTTTTTAGGTAGAAAGCCACGTCCCCTCCATCATCTGTAGCTTCACCCAAGCCGTGGATAAAGGAGATGTAAGGTGACCAACGCATTTGGAGACATACATTTTAGGTGTAACACACAAATCTGGATATTCATTGCCACCTTTTAGTAATCATGATTATTACATGTTTTGTTGTAGTATAAAAACATTTAATCGGTAATTAGATCGTAAATCGTAAGATAAACATATATATTAAAAACTTAAAATTAGTTTTGAAAAACTAACACAGTATTCATGGGAGAATATCGGTCTGGGACTACCTAAGTCATTACCAGCACCATGCTAAAAAACTGACTACAAACCCAACCCAAAGACACCTTGGTCTGTCTCATTACTCATCTTATCAATTCCCCTCAAATTCAATATTCGATAGATAATATCAACTACTCTACATTTAAGTTCATTTATGATTATGATGCACCCTAACCCTAGAAATTAGGTTTTACTGACAAGACTATTCAAACCTTAACCAAGAGTATTGGGTTGTCCTAAGAAAACGTTTTAAACGTGACCCTGGGGTCAGGGGTGGGATAAAGTGTGCATGTTTATCACCAGCAGACTCGACCAGCAGTCATAGGTTTACGTGGTGATGATTTGGGCGGAAATGGTACTGATTCATAGTACAGTAATGGCGGAGGACGGCGGCTTTTTTTTAATTTTATTTACAGTTTAGTGTCGGCGTGGTTCGTTGTTGCATGATACGATGTTATTATTTTGATTTTGTATTTCCTTTTTCTAGAAATTTATTGTACGAGTCTTTTTACTATATAAATTATAAAGTAAATTTATTTTATTAATTTTTTACTTAAGTGATTTTTTATTTATATTTATTATAAATTGAATTTAAAAATTGTTTTATTAAATGATTATAAAAAGATAAAATGTAAATATATATATTTTTTGTTAATTATACTCATAGTAACTGAGTAAAAAGGATTCATTCTATATTTTTCCCATTTTAGTCATTAATAATACCTATTTCTGCTGAACAAAAAATAGAAAAATATTTATTACTTTAAATTATTTACTTTCTAAATATAAAAATAACTTTATTATCAGATTAAAATTATAAATTTTAAATAGATAAATTACTATACTTCATAGTCGTTTTGAATTACACTTTGATTGAAATTTATATATGCAATATCTTATTATAAGAAAAATTATTACATGAACCCTTTCTACCACCTAGGATATGGTCTCAACCAATTAAATTAAGACACATAATATATTTTTTTCATATCAAATTTATACATAAGTATTGGCCAAATCATCTAATTTAATGTCTTTGATTTTAAAAAAAAATATTATCAAAGATTTCTTGTGTCATCTTTCTCTTTATTTTTTAAAAATTTCCTAATTATTTTTTATATAGATTTGGGGTTTAGGATTTAGAGTTTAGGGTCTAGGGTTAGGGATTAGTGAATTAGGTTTAAGGTTTAGGTTTAGGGTTAGGGTTTAGGGTTTAGAGTTAAGGTTGAGGTTAGGGTTTAGTATTTAGGATTTAGGGTTAGGGGTTAAGGTTTATGGTTAAGGTTTAGGGTTTAGGGTTAGGGTTAAGGTTTATGATTTAGGATTAAGGTTATGGTTAGGGTTTACGGTTTAAGTTAGGGTTAGGGTTTAGAAAAAATAATTTAAAAAAATTAAACAATAAAGAGGAAGACAACATAAAAATCTTTGGTAATATTTTTTCTATTTTTAGATCAAATGAATTAAAGTGGATGATTTGGATGATGCTTATGTATAAATATGATATGAAAAAAAAATATTATATGTCTTATTTTAATTGATGAGGACCATATCCTAGGTGATGAAAAGGGTTTATGTAATAATTTCTCTTTGTTATAAAGTATAATAACTATTTTATATTTCATGAAACAAAAATATATTAAATAGACAAAAATAATTAATAAAGTCTATTTAAATAATTATATTAATTAAATATAAATAAAAATATATAGTTAAAAGTTGAAATAGTTTAAATAAATAAGTAAAATCACACGTCTAAGATGAATTTTATGTTTAATACAATTTTATGCCTATATCTTTTCCTACTGAATTAATAATATTTATTAATAAAAATTTACAAAAATATTATATTTTGTAAAAATTTATCAACAAATATTATTTTTAATAAAATTAATGTTAATTTAACAGAAAATTATAATTTCGAATTGGATAGATATTAGTTTAATTGTGTTGCCTTTTATTAATTATATTTTCTCCGTTGATACAACTTTAAAATTCCAAAGCTGTGAGTAGAGTCGTGTCAAATCAAGCTTAAACGGTGGAAATTAGGTGCCGCCGCGCCGGGGATTTGTTCACGACACCTCTAATCCATTGTTTCCCCTTCCCTATAAATCTCTCTTCAAACCCAAACAAGTTCCAACACAGATCCAGTCTTCTTATATTTGCATGGCTCTCAACAATGATCTATCCGTCATCCTCCCTCGTGTTCTTATCGTCTCTAGACGTAGCGTTCGCAAGAACAAATTTGTAGATTTTGTTGGTAAGCTTTTGCATATCTCTAATGGGGAATCCCTTTCTTTTTTCTGATGGAAATTTTCATTTCTGGGTGTTGAAAATTGCAGGTGAATATCACCTTGATCTTATAGTCACATATGGTGCAGTTCCGGTGATTGTGCCTCGAGTTAATGGGGTTCATATGTTGTTGGACAGTTTCGAGCCAATCCATGGCGTTCTTCTTTGTGAAGGAGAAGATATCGATCCATCTTTATACGAAGCTGAAATATCCGGCCTTTCGCCGGAAGAAATTGAAGAAATCAGGAGATTACATGCAAGTGATACGGCTGTTGATAAAGAGAAAGATTCAATCGAGTTAAGGTTAGCAAAGCTTTGCCTTGAGCGGAACATTCCTTATCTGGGAATTTGCAGGGGTTCACAGGTTTTAAATGTTGCTTGTGGTGGTACCCTTTATCAAGATATCGGCAAAGAATTGACAAGAAATTTGCCAGAAATTCATAGAGTGGTGCATATGGACTATGATAATTACGATGGACATAGACATTTGGTGCAAATAGTGGAGGATACTCCTTTACATTGCTGGTTTAATGATTCTTTGGAAGAAGGGAAAATGGAGATTTTGGTGAATAGTTATCACCATCAAGGTGTAAAGCGATTGGCACAACGATTCGTGCCAATGGCTTTCGCACCGGACGGATTGATAGAAGGGTTCTATGATCCGGATGCTTATAATCCAGAAGAGGGTAAATTTATAATGGGACTTCAATTTCATCCTGAGAGAATGAGGCGAACTGACTCAGAAGAGTTTGATTATCCAGGATGTCCATCTGCTTATCAGGTTTGCCTAATTTCACCCCTTATCGTTTCGATGTCGAATTTCGCCGAAATGGTTTTCTGATCCTAGCATTTTGGTGCAGGAATTTGTGAAGGCTGTAGTTGCTTATCAGAAGAAACTTAATAGCTCCACATCTTTGCCGAAGCCATTGAAGCTTAACAAGGAAATGGAGAACAAGAGGGAAATCATAGTCCGAAGCTTCTCACTTGCAAAGAATTTATACGCTGCAGGCAACGAGATGTATACTTCTAAACAATCTGAACTTGAAGTTGGTGCAGAATTTTTGGAGGTATTCAATATCAAATTTCTTATCACTCGAATCAAAATCCAAAATGCCTCGGTGGTTGACTAAATTTATATGTAATGATGTCCGAAATGCTTTGTTTTTGCAGTCAAACACGGCTCTGAGTGTTCAGCAAGAGACTAGGCTGAAGCAGATGGGAGCCACAGTGAGAAACGGTAGCCATTACCTTCAGAAACTGAAGCTCAACGAAGAGCGTGAGAAATTGGCAAGAACTGTGATGGGTAAGATGTCTGTTGAACAACTTTCTGATCTAATGTCGTTCTACCACATGATGGGGCAGATCTGCTCTGAAGTTTTGGAAAGGAAACTAAATGGCCTCGTAACTGACAGTGACTGCTAGTTGGGCACGATTCATCTGGTGGCCGTGGGGGGTCCATATGGCTTTGTTGCATCCTTGTAAAAGACTCACAGGAAACATGGGTTTGTTATGTCTGATGGGGTTCCTGTGTTTTGTCTTATTTCTTCCATTTCATGTGATTTATCAAGTTTGATGTGCCCAGTAACTTAATTTTTCTACATTCATTTCTGTAGTTAGAAAAAAAAAGCCAATGCCCTATATTTCCAGCCATCTTCTAATTATTAGTATTAGAAAATGACCCTAAGATTTCATTGATAAATCGTATTGAAATTTTAAATATGATGCTTTTTATTAATATATGTATTAGTTATAATTTCATTGTTTTTGTTTAGCTACACTAATTACTAATTACAGTAGTATATGATATAGAGTATATATTTTTAATCATTTGGACATTTGATCACTCATCACTTTGCTGACAATACTGATGTTCGAACTCGTGACCTCAAAGAACAACAATTGTTCTTTCAATTGATGAGGTTAGATGGTTCGTGCACTATTTTTATATATGTACATAAATTGTCAAACTTTTGTCCATTATTTTTATATATGTACATAAATTGTTATAATATACACACACTGTCTTAAATATTGAAATTATTTATATAATATCAAATAAAGTTTTATGCTTCTTTAGGGAAGGTAGTATCTGGTTCAAATATTCTTTTTATGTTTTTTTTTTTTTTCTGTTTTAAATCAGTTTTAAATCAGTAGATTTAAGTTTTAGGGTTTAAAATTAAACATTATGACTAAGTTTTAGGGAATTAAAGACATGACATATATTTTAAGGCTTAAGGTTTATATAAAATAAAAAGTTAAAGTTTAAAATTTAATTTTAAAAAAATAATAAAAAATTTAAAAAAATTATGATAAAAAGACGGGATTTATACCAACAAATTTAGCGGCGATGATTTATGTTCAGATCCATGACTACGAGGAACGTAGAGGAGATGGTTTTATCTGTGGAGAGGGATTCAGGGATTGGATTTGGGTGTGGGAGGCTGAGGATGTAAGTTGTATGGGCTTGGCTATGTGAAGATTCTTAGGCCCAATAAGTTTAGGAAAATCATTTATGGACGGAGTCCAATAATAACAAGGCTAATTATTTGATGAAAATTTTGTTTATACAGATATCTTAGCTAAGAGGTATACTTTATAAAATTTAAGGGTCTAGTTTAAAATTTGAAGGTTAAAGTAGTATAATTTTTGAATTTAAGATTGTGGATATAAATTTGAGTTTAGGGTTTGAGTTTATAAGTTCAAACATAAATATCTATTTGTATTATCTTAAACCTTAACACTTAAATTCTAAATTAAATCATATAGTCTAAAATTAAGACACTAATAAAAGTATTTTATTGTCTGTGTACAAGACAATAATTTTAATAATAATAAATATAATAAGGAATAATTAAAATCTTGGTTATCTTTTAAGTTTAAATGAATATAAAAAAATTATTATATCCGTGTTATCGAGATCTGTGAATTATACCTTTATAAATTAATGTGAGAATCCTCAAAAAATAACTATATAATCTCTGATATTATATATATATTAAAATTAGACTTGCCTCTCATTAACGTATATACTCTATTAAAAAAATCCTGATATATATTAATAAAATATATTTTTATATTAAAATTTTAATATTTATAATGTGATTTCTTTACAATATTTTCAGTTTAAATATAATCTATTAAAAAAACCAGTTGCCCTTTTATTTGTAATTTTTCTTTGTTTAAAATATAAGTCCAACCCCTAGTTTCAAACCAATCCCTTTTCCACAATTTTGTCTGATTTAGTCCCACCGGGCGCTTAAATTTCCAATACGCCCCATTGCCTTCCTGATGTCTTGAGAATGAAATTTACCGAAAAGTCCCAAACAGATAGAGATAATCACCCTCGCACCCACTCTCCATTTCCAAACAAATGAAGAAGCACCTCTTTTTCCACTTTTCCTATCTTATTCGATTATTCTATTCTCTACATTTATTAATTAATAAGTATAAATGTAGAAATAAATTATGTACACATCACTGTCTCCTTTCTATTTGTCTTTAGATCTCACCATTTTTTTTAATTTTCAATCTCTGAAACCACCAAGCTTTCCACAGAGAGAAAATGGCGACTCTTCAGAAATTCAAGCTGTTAGCAACACAGTGCGCCGTCGCAGGTAGTCCTGCTCGTAGTCCTACAACCAGCCCCGTTGTCCATCTCCGTCGTCGCAGAACACTTCGTATGCTACTCAACCGCTCTTCTGCCACCGGTCAACGTCGTTTCCACGGAGATCACGAAGACAACAACTTCGATCTTCCTCCTCCACCTCCGGTGCCGCCAACTACCTCCAACTCCGATAGCAAGAAAAACTCCAACCGGAAAAAAGGCAGGCGAAAATTGAAGGAACTCTTCGTGTCGTCGCCTCCGTTTGAAGAAAGAGAGAGTAGCAATAAAAGCCGTGAGGAAGAAACGGAAGATCTGTTGCCAGTTACCGTCAATTCCGGTGATCAGCTTTCGAGTCGGGGCTCCGGTTCTCTGAGAGCTGTAACGGCGTCGTTCCGGTACAGGTTATTAAGGAGAGCTTGGCGACCGATGCTGGTAACTATTCCCGAGTAAAATTAAACTACATATATACTTTTAAATTTTGGATTAAAATTGAATATGTGCAAAAGAATGCAACAATATTTATAATTGAATTTCTGGTACTTATAATTTCAAATATGATTTATTTATATTTTTTCGATTAAATCCTATAAAATAGAAATGAAATTTGTTTCGTTTTGATTTGGAGAAGGCACTTGCTCTTCGATGATGCTAAAGTGCGCCTGCCAGTGGTTTCGGAACAACCGTATATCACATCAAGATGCAATAAAGCGCCTTTCTTTTAGATTTAGTAAAAGAAAAAAAAAGTTTTTCCTTTCCTTTCCTTTCCTTTCTATTATCACAAGACTATATACAAAATTATGAACCTTTGTCTAAAGAAAACGCATGGTCGGAAATATTATTCTAGTAAAAACTGGATTTTATTAATTAAAAAAATAGAGGTAAAACAAATACAACATATTTAAATCATCGAAAGAATTTTTGGATTATTTAACGAAATAACATGACAATTATTTAATTAGACAAAAAGAATATGTCGATGGTTTCAGTTTAATAAAATTATTAGTTTTTGATAATTTATTCAAATTAAAATAAATATATGAACAATAAAAAAATAACATTTAAAAAATTCGAGTCAAATACTTTGGGTAGGGAGGGCATGGGTTAAATGATCATTAAGACGTGTTAGAAATCATGAAGACAAGCATAAGACAAAGATATTTGGAAATTCAGAAATTTAATGAAAAGAAATGGCTCTCAGATTGCAGCTCCCATGTGTTCAAATTTCTCTCTCACAGACCAATGATGATAAATATTAATGAAATATATTTTTTGAAATTTGAATTTAATTTAACCCATATAAAAATTTAAATCAAAGAATTAAATAATAAAAAAATTTATTTAAATGATGAATAATTTAATACCATTTAAGTATTTTTCAATTCGAGATATCATATATATAGAATTATCCATTAAAATTAAGTAAAATGACAAATTATCTAAATTATAATATTTAAACTAAATTCACAATTTGTTATTAGGAGAAATATTTAACAAACAATAATCATATCTGAATATTTTATTTTAATATATATATTGCATTTAATTCATTGGGTATAATTTTTTATAATGACAGAATTAATATTGTGATTATTGTGATTCAAATATTAAAACGGTCAAATATCAAAATTTTAATTATAATAAAATATATACCATCAAAAATTATTATTTTTAAAATAATTTAAAGATAATTATAATATAATATATTCTAAAAATAAGTATTATTTTTATTTCTTTAAATAAGTATTACTAAGATAGATGTTAAATTTAAAAAATTAAATTTTAATTTATTATCGGAATACTTCTTTATAATGTAATGCGTATAACTAATACCATGGATAGGAGCAACAGTTGTAGTTTTAAAATCATGATGTTTATCACTTGTGCTACAAGATAATCATGATTTTTTTCTTATAGATAAAGTAATTTAAATTTACATATTAAAAAAATATTATTCATTTTTTTACTAAGACTTGTGTTATAAATAATTATGTCGACCTATTTTAAAAATACACAGAAGTCTACTTCCTTCTTCTAGATATTATTGACTGTATCTTTAATTATTACATGTGTTATGAGTACAAGTATAACAAAATTTGAATGATCTGATTTTGAAATTTAATATTTTCACATACTATATGGATTTGTACGAGTTGACAATCATAAAAGTGGGACCATTTATTTATTTTATTGGAAAAATAGTGAAGTAAAATAAAAATAGGAAAAGAAAAATAAAAGAAAAAAAGGATATACAAGATATGTCGAATAAATTAATCTAAAAAGATTAAGAATTTATTGATATAATTAGATAGTGAATAAAATTTAACTTAAATTATTTTTTTAAAATTTTTATTTAATTGAATCGAGTTCGAATTTAAGGGCTTAAAAATTAAGCATATGTTTTGTTTTTATTTTCATTTTCATTTAACCCTTCAACTGACCAAAAATATTATACGGACGATGCCTAAAACATAGGTGTAAAATAAACCGAACCGAATGAATAACTTAGCCCATCAACTGACTCAAAAATATTGAATCCAAGCCCAAAAGTGGAGTAGAAAACCCAAGGCAAATCCATAGAGTGATAGAGACCCCTTTTATATAAAACTGTAAACGAATCGAATGTTAAGTGAATTATTTATGAATATTTTTTAAGAAGTTTGTTTATATATAAAATAAATTGAACCGAGTCAATAATTTTAATTTTTAAATTAAATAAAAATATTAAATATTAAACATATTATATATGTTTGTTTGTGTTAATTTGTGTTCGTTTATCATTTTAACGAACAAATATGAATAAATACAAATAAGTTATATTCTTTTAACAAACGAACATAAAATAATTATAAAATTATTATAAAATTTGAGGTTAAAATTAGAGCTCGTGAATGATAGAAGATATGATTCTAAATTAAAAATATTATAAAATAAATATAAATAGATTATCAAATTAAAATTTTATTTTGAAATAATTAATTTTATGTTTGAGTCTTAAATTTTTTAGTAATAATTTAAAATTATTAAAATCTATTACATTAGTGGGGTATCACATATTTTAAAATTCTCAATAAAAAATATTAGAAAATAAACAATAACAAGATTCAGCATATTTTCACAAGCAACCTTTAATCAATACTCTAATTATTACATCATTATACAAATTAAGTCACATGTTTACTTAATTTTCTGCCATCCCTCCTGGTACTTCATCTTTTATTTATGGTAGTACCTGACAGCAAAAACAAGCCTCATTTGCTGTCGGTTGATTTAAGCAACAGTCAACACTTGGGGTATGTGACGCCGCAGGCGGAAGCAACCTTTTTACTACCGGGGCTGTTGACATACGGTTGAAGAGCTGGGTTCTTAAGGTACCCACAAAGGCATGGCTTCTGCTCCTTCAGCTTGCTGCAACAAGCGGGTGATGGAGGTGACGACGACGTGAACGCCGGTAAGCAGGGGCTAAGCTCTGTTGCACTACATGTCACTGCCTCCGCCCTGCCTGAAAACATCACCACCGCCAGTGCCACCACACATAAGGCAACAAAGGAAAACCTTCTCATCTTCTTGTGTATGGGTCTGTGGGCATGGGTTGTGGCACAATTTATAGGAGTTGGGAAAGGTATTGGTAACTAATGAGACTTCACAGTTTACAGGTGTTTGTTTATCATTAGGCAAGTTACCAAAACGTGGGTCCGTGTGGAAATGAAGGAGGTGACCCATTGTAATATTAAATTGTGTCGGCAACGTAACGATTTTAAGGTTATAGCGATATGATATTATTACGACATAACGATAGACTGTTAAATTTTTAATAATTTAAAATTAATATTCAACGTCGTAACATGTCATATATTATATAATAATATTATATCAAATTTTTAAATAATTTAAAATATAAAATATTATAAATAAAATAATTAAATATTTTTAAATTTAATAATTAATTATATTAATATTAATATATAATGATAATATATAATATTTATAAAAATATGATTAAAAAATAATGATCACAACAATCATTATACGTTACGCGTTGCGTAATATTCTATAATCAATCACAACTATAATCTAATAGTATGGGTTCCACCATTCAGAAATTTGGTGTCATACGTAGTTATAATCATTTATTTAAAGACTTAAGTACTAATTTAGGTGTCCTATTCTCGTAAATGCATTAACTTATTAAAAAAATATAAAAAAATCTTAAATATCATTCAGATTAATTTTAAATACGTAGTTATTTGGGTTCGTACAGTACAATCTGTACAATATATATAAATAAATATAAATAAATAACATATATTAATTATATTAAAATATTAAAAAAATATATGCAAATCTCAGTATCCATGTAAATTAAGTTTAATTAATTATTATAGCTGAATTGTTTCACAGGTGTGCCAATATCATACGCTCATTCATATAAAAATATCTGAAATTGGACGCTCACCGTTTCTAGTTGTTTTTTCGCAGTAAAAGCCCCATTAATGCAAAAGGCAAAAGCAGGTTACTTACCAACTAACCTATTAATTATAATAAAAATCTTAATTCCCCCTCTGTATAGATATATACATACACTAAAATTAAATATTTAAATTAAGATTTATTAATTGATATAATCGAAGATATTTATATTATTTAATTTAATTTAAATATCTTAATTAATATATGTACATAAATTAATTAACGTTTCAACATAACTAATATGTGTACATAAATTAAGATTTGACTTATAAAAATAACGTATTAACTAAGGTTTACATTTCTGAACTAAATATTAAGATTTAACGATTTTAACGTTATGTTGTTGATCGTTTTTTATAACGAGATGATAAGTTAAATGATCGTGATAAACCGATGATAGATATAATGGGCGATAGTTGACAATCGATGATAAAATCAAATCAAATCGAGATTTAAATTTTGAACATTAAAAATTTAAATTTTGGGGCTATTTTGTGAAATTGAGATTTCTATTTTATTTAAAATTTTAAGAAGTTAACACGTATCCGTTAGCAGTGAAATTAATAGACAGTGACGATAGACACCTATTTGAATAACGATAAAAATTTTAAATATTTGTTTGATGCGACAAATACTTCAGACACCTATCTGAAAAAAAAATATATAATTTGATCACTTATTTGTCAGCATAGAATAAAAGTGCTATTTTCTCCATTATATTCTGTATTGATTTTTAGTTATTTTTTTAAAAATTTTTACTCTTTATAACTTTAAAATTATTATTAATAAAAATATGAAAAATATATTAAAAGTCTTTAATTAAATATTTTACAAAATATATTTTATAATATTAAGAAATTAAAATATTTAAAATAACTATAATCAAAATTCAAAAAAATACAGTGACATAAGTTAATTTGGTATCCTTTTCATGTGTCAAAGCATTCAATCATAGTATGGATGGTCATTCTTGATAAACTCCATACGCGTGCTTATCTATTGCAATTTAGTCTTATACAAACTGGTGATTGTTTGTTTTGTCGGGATAAGTTGAAAACTCGAGGGCGTTTATTTTTTGAATGCCATTTTTCAGAAGGAGGATAAGAGATTGGGATGATGAGTTTCATTGGGCATCAATCAACCCAAAGGGAAGTCTTTGGTTGTTTTCATTTTAAATATGCTTGGAATTGTCATATCTATCTTATATGAACTTTAAACCCTAAATTTTAAACTATAAATCTAAATCCATAAACCTTAAGTTAATTCATTAAACCCTAAAATTAAAAAATATTTATAAAAACTTTTCGTGTTTATGTATTCATCCTGGATAATACTCGATGGTCTCAAAACCTCGTTCCCATCTCTACTAATGTTGCATGTATTCCAGTTCCTTGACCGTCAAGTCTCTCTTTTCCCTGTCCTCTTTCCCCAAGTCGATGAATCCAATCATTGTATTACTTACAAAAATACCTGAAAAGTAAGTCGGCAAAATTAAACCGCCTAATCTGAATCCCCCTTCCATAAATAAACTAGATACATAAAGCTACCAGGTACCCTTACGTCTTATTACCATAAATTAATCTTGACCAATTTATTTATAATACGATTCCCGATTAACAAGTTCGTGTCTTCTTTCACATCTCTTAATCATCAGACAAGACTCTGTCCTCTCTTTTTCTTGCCTTTACGTTTCTTACAAGTCAGGTAACTCAATTGTATCAAATATGATGTTGTGCCCAAAGTAGAAAACGGCTTGGAACGATAAAAAAGAGTTTAAGAAGATTGATAGAGAAAAGATTGAAGAAGAGAAATTAGATCATTTCATTACAATTTTTCATACCCTTGTTTGTACATTCATCCTCCTCTAATAGTACGTTCAGCAACAACAGAAAATAACAAACATAATAATAAATGACTAAAATGGGCATCCATATTAAATTAAATTTCCTTCCTTCCTAAAACGGTAAGGTTTGGTTTGCTGATTGAAACGACAACGTTTGGCTGTATACCTCGGCTTGTCTGATGAGCCAGAATTTTCCGCTCGATCACTCTTCCAATTTCTCCACAATTCCCCCAATTCTCCTTCTTTTCCTCTCTTGCTTCAGCTTCTTCGATTAGGGCCATAACATATGAATCTTTGTTTTATATATAGATATTTTTTACTGTTTTCATGTTGGAACAGATGGGTAAACATACGAAGAAGATGCAATTGATCGAGGATCGAAAGGTTCGTGACAAGGTTTTCGAAGAAAGAAGGAAGAATTTGCTGAAGGCGGCACAAGAGTTATCAGTTCTTTGTGATATCAAGATGCTGCTCATCATCTGTGAACAAGATAAACAAAAATCCGAGATTTGACCGAATGATAATGACGAAGCCGAACGAATCATTGAGAGGTTCAAGCAGCATCGTGCTGGTAAAAAGGACCCTCATTCTTTTGCATTTAAGAAGATTAGATTTGGCAACAAGTTTGATATATCAGATCACAGTAATATGATCAATCAGTACTCTGAGAATCAACTTCGAAACTTGATTTCTGATTTGGATGCTAACATTGCTGCTGTTGACAACATAATTCAGTCGAAACAGGTTCTTACCAGGGAGCCTAAGGTGCCAACTGCGTCGTGTGAGTGTCAAAAAACAGGAAGGGGAAGGAAGTTGCTATCAACCAAAAATCTGTTAACACCCAACAGTACCGGAGTTTTCCCTCTGAGATGAATAATGCAGACTAACAAGTTCAGCTATGGCGACTGATTCAAAGGGACCCTTAGCAGCAAACTTTTTTTTTTCTTTTTTTCTATTTTATATAAAATTCGGGTTTCGTTTCTCCTTAGGATTTTGATTTTTCTTTCCCTTTTCTAGGATTTTTAGACATAGTATATTATTATAACATTAATATTCTTGGATAAGTATTGTTGGGCGAGTCTGTTCTATTGGACTGTATTATATAGATGAAAAATATATTATGAAACTCAGCAACGTTAGCTCAAGAAGTTATTTTCTTTTAGAGGATAAACTTACCTTGTTGACATTATATCAAACACCTGGACTGCAACTTTGAAGAAAACCATAGACTGCTCAAGAAAGGGTTTAACCACATACATTCATCAGTAACTAGAGTTTGAAAAGAACAATAGACTCGGCATAACTGAAACAAAGGAGCATTGTTTTCTTTCCTATGAAATTAACAAATTTCTATTGGATTCTGAACTGTCTTTAGAGAAGTTGGATTCTAAAGATTCTAAACTAAAACCATAACCAATACCTTGTCCAAATCCAAGCCCAAAGCCAACACCGCAACCAGTCCCAACCCCAAACGCAAGCTTCAAATGATTCCAAGGCCACCCACCGTACCCAATTCCCCCAACCAAGCCGAAACCAACTCCGATGCCACAGCCAATCCCAGCACCGACGCCAGGGCCTAAAGCGTTCTCCTCCACTTTTTGGCGGCTTTCACGGAGAAATTCTGACACTGAAAATTGCTTTTCATTCTTTTTTTTTGTTCGTGTTTCCTTTCCATTTCCATAAGGAATTTGCGTGTTTAGATTTGGTTTTCATGTGAAAGGGCAAAGGGAAGCTAGTGTAGAGTGGAGAAGGAATAAGCCAGGGCAGCTGTCATTTATTTTAAAAAGATAAAACTATATATTAAATCTTTTAAATTTAATTTAATTCTCAAAAGAAATTAATCCAAAATTAATTTTTATTTATTTTAATTTTATAATTTAATGTAACATTTAAATATAATAATATTTTGTTATTTTAGTTCTTAAAATTTTATTTGAAATCTAAAATCAATCTTTATTTATTTTTAATTTTTAAAATTTAATCTAATATTTTAATATAGTAAAAATTTTATTCACTTTAATCCCTAAAAATTCTAACCTCACCTTACTATCTTATACAATGCACTACGTTGCATGTAAAATGGACCGACCGAATCTCCAAACAATTTCAGTGAATCATAACTTGACTACATCCGAATGGATTTCTCGTGCCATAGTTTGGATATGTATGGATTAATTTTCTACATCTTAAAACTTGATTTCACTGTAAGAACTGCATTTATTGAAAGCAGATACGTAACTTACTAAGGAAATCAAGAACTTTCGACACTACGTAAATAAATGTAGGGAAAAAAGAACTGGTATTTAACAGCTGCTGGTTTCGCCGCTCACCGTGTGGAAACATAACTGCAACCAAAGTTACATAGAAAAGCAAACAGGTTTTGGTTGCAGTCAATATATGATGTTCGAAATCATCTCTTAGAAAGATTGGTATCGTTTAAGTAAATTTTCGTGAAGAGTTATAACATTAAGAATCCTTCAATGGCCTGTTTTGCCTCAACATCATTAAAACATGTTTTAGCTTTCTAATTCTAAAAGTAGTTAGCACAAGATTACTACAAACTTGAGGCGAATTCCAAACCCTGCAATAAAAGCTACTGCTGGTTTCTTGTTTTGACTCACTTTTCGCTTTCTCTTTCATCTATATATTCAGAGAAGCATCAATCCTTTGGTGTTGACATGAATAGGCCTACGTTAGAAAGGTTAAGCATGGACTTGAATCAATCTATGGAGTTCACAACCTCTTCAGCACAGTTTCACAACTTCATGCCGATACCGATGCCGATGACTTCTTTCATGCTACCATTTCACCACCCTTCTCATGAGGTTGCCTGTTTTCCTATATGAAAATCAGATTTGCTTTATATTTATATACTCTCTCCACATGATTAGTTTTAATCTTTCTTGTGTGTTTGTGAAGAATGATGAAGAAGTGAAGCAATTGCGCCTTCTGGCTCAGAAACGCCATCTAGAGTTGTTTTGGTACCAACAAATGATTGACATTCATAACATTTCAGGTCACTCAAAAATTATATTTTGCATTGCAATCTCTCTCTCTCTCTCTCTCTCTCTCTATCTATCTATATATATATATATATATTTACCCATTTCCTTTCGAATTTCTTCTGCTATTTTGCTTTTTTACTGATTGCTGTGTGTGCTTTTGTACTGAACTAAAGCTTTCAAGAGCCAACATCAGCTACCTCTGGCAAGGATCAAGAGGATTATGAAATCTGATAAAAATGTGAAGGTTAAATCAAAACTAGATTTATTTATATATATATTGTACAATCTGTGGGCTATGTTACTTATACTTCATATGTTGCACTAGATGATCAGTGCAGACACTCCAATCTTGGTCTCCAAGGCCTGTGAGCTCTTCATTCTGGAGCTCACCCTCCGTGCATGGCTGAAAACTGAAGAAGGCAAACGTCGAACCCTGCAGCGTTGCGACATTGCAAGGGCGATAAGGCAAGAGAGGGCATTTCATTTCTTAGTTGATGCTGTCCCGTTGAGTAACCATAAGGTCCTCTTCCCCTTTCTTTCACTCTTGTGTACGTAGTAGCCTGATTTTATACCACTAACAGATCTAAGTACTTCAGTACATAAACATTGAAATGCTACATAATAATAACTTAACTTTCAAAGCAAGTTCGAGTTTCTTGTTCAAAGTCGATAAGGTATTGTTCGAGTTTGTTTTCACCATTTCAGTACTATGAATTTTTCTAGGACGACGACGGAAAATTTCTCGAGGAAAATGTGTATCACCCTGGTAACCAACTGCAGTTTCCTCTGTTGGACATGAATTCTGTGAGTATTAGCAAGAGTTTAATTTTTTTTTTAATTTCTTGTTCATTTCCTCTTGATGTTAGAAAATTGCTGTATAATTTCACTTTTGCTTTTTACAATTTGTTTTGTAGGAGCTGGTTATGAGGCACCATGAAGCTCAGCAATTCATGATTAAGCCTCCTATGTCCTCTCATGATTTCAATTAAGGTATAAGATAACTTTCAGACAACTTAGATTTGTTTTAAAATGTAAGAAAATCAGAATCTGGAGTTGAATTAACTATAATCAGGTTTAAAATGGGTCTAATTAAAGAAACTAAAAAAAGAGATAATTTTCAGAGCATGACTTATAGGCTTTGTTTATGCAGGGAATGAGCTGCTGGAACACATAAACAAAGAACAACCATATATGGAATGTGGAACAGTGGAAGCAGCAGCCTTTACAAGAGAAACATGAAGTCTGCAGTTAGTGTTTTTATTTTATAAAATTAATGTAACATTAGATTGTCTTTTCTATTTTTGTAATAATAAATGAATAAATCTAGACTTGTTCTTTTTACTGGACGATCTTATTTTTTTTTCTTTATTTCGTAGAAAATTTCCAGATTTTATACACAGTCAAAAAAACTAGCATGAAAGAAATATTACAGTGGAATATGAATATTTTACTGTAATATTATTATAAAAAACAACTCAATTTTACGAATAAAATATAAAGTGAAATAAATTTCTTTAAGATGAGTTGGATTTTTTCTTCATAAATTCAATAAAAGAATACATATAGACAAAGTACATGAGACATGACCCCCCACTAATTACCTATGCAATTTTCTTTCACATTTAGAAACATATTTTCTTCAAGAATTTGGACATCAAATCTTTGTTTTTCTGCAGAGATCCCAAAAGAAATCTCCCCTAGAAGCTCACAACTTGCACATAATACCACAAATTGAAACTCCATACCCAGTTTCCCCCCATCAAAATTTATAATTTTTCTCATAGTTTCGCCGTTAATTAGAAGGCACATCATCTGCAACTAATAGGCTCTTCAGCTATGGTTTCAAGCAATGGTTTCTTAGATCTCGACATGGATAATCTATGCCTGAACTCTGGTGTTGAAAACTCCTCCATATCATCCAAGTTCAGCTTCGGCTTTGATATTTTCTCCTCACTTTCCAATGAAACTCCCTGGAAACTATCTTCCTCGGCAGCTTCTGGCAAGATCCTTACCTTTCCACCAAAACCCTTTTTTGCAGCCGAGTTTGCAGCAAGAAACAAAGCTCCCAAGTCACCAGGCGTGACCGAGGAGTTCAATCTTTTCATCGGGAACATGGCGTATGCGTTGGCGAATTCCAAGTCTTCGTCTGCATTGAGAGGGCAAAACCTACGGCCGAGCTTCAGAGATTGAGTGTTGACAAGGAAGAAGTTGGGTGTTTCAAGCATGAGCTCGGCAGCTTTGATGGGTGCATTGAATTGCTTGATTTCACCGGTCGGGAGGATCACTTTAATTGATTTCGATGTTTTGCCTAATGGGGTTGATAGAGTGCAAGAAACGTAGTTCCCCATATCGAGTTTCAAGACCGAATAGAATTCCTCTGCTTTTTTTTTTCCTGCGCTAATCAACTTTCTTTGAGACGTAGGGCTCCAAATTTTTTCGGAAGAGAACTGAGGAGGGCGATGGGATTTATAAGCTGAATGGTCAAATAAGGAAGAGCCCGGTGCGTGTGCTGCTGATATTAATTGTTTATTCAGACCAGAACGATGAGACAGTTGTTTGTTTGAGATAACAGGGTCGGAATTGGACAATATTTTACTCTTCTCCCCCGCGTTAGGAGAAAGAAAGGCGCGCAGCCAGCACATCAACAAAGGAAACCCACACACCTTTCCACGCCAGGCAAATGGTTCTCGATGTTTTTGTATTTTATTTTACTTGTAATGTGAACTCAAACCATGTCTGTCAAATGCGTGTGGATCCCTTTGCCTGTGCCTTTGGTTGCGGGAAGTTTCATATCTCATGGTAGGATGAAATTGGGAATAAGAATTTGATGGGATTAAATAAAAAATATTTAAATTATTTAAGTTTATAATTTTTATTTTGTGATTTAAATTTTATTTTATTTTTTAATTTGAGTTAAACCTAAAAAACATATATCAATTATACTTTTATTTTTAATGTATTATATAACTTAAAAGTTTTTCATATAAAAATCTCAATTCTCAAACAAAAGTTTTTTTATTCTTATTTCTAAAATCAAGTTTTTTTTATTGAAATAAGCATTAAAAATCAACTAAGCCCTTATCTTCACATGTTTTCAAATATTTTTCAAAACATATTTTATAATTATTTTACTCAGATAAAAGATTATTAAAAATCTAATTCTCTCTAACCCCCTCTCCTCGTTTCTTTTCAAATTCTATCTTTTTCGATTTTTTTATTCTAATCATTTCTTTTGATCAATGATCGATAATCAATTCTAGTATTGGTTGTCGACCACCAGATTTATCTCTTTTCTTATTTTATTTTAATAAGGATCTATTTTCTCTGTCTTTGTGACACGTTTTTCTTTGTCCTTGTGACATGTTTTTATTTTTGTTTTGGGGTTTGATTCGTCTGTCCTTATGGCATGTTATAGCATACCCTAGCGATCGGTTGTTGATCGCACAAAGATTCAATCGATGCTAGTTTTTTGATTTATTGTTTTGTCGGTGGTCACTTGGAAAGACTTATCCCCACTCAGTTGATGGTTGTTTGCCGATCAAATCAGTCTTGGGTAGTGGTACTTTTTGCACGACAGTTTGAATTGCCTACAACTCCTTCCTTCACTACGCGTCTCGTTTGGACAGAGACAAGGAGATACAAAAAGCTACTGAATTTTATTGTTATGCTTATTTTCATAAGAATTTTATTTTTCGTTGTTTTTGGGTTGTAAGAATTTTTAGATTTTTTAATCCAATTATTTTGCTTCTTAATTACGTTATAATTATATTTTTTATAAATTTAATAAAAAATCAGTAGCATTTATAAAAAAAACATTTCAGATATTTTAATACCTTGAGTGAAAAATAAAATAATAACCTATATAATAAAAGTATATATCATTAGTTTAAATAATTAATTTAATATTTTATTAATAAATTATAAAAATATGATATTTTATCAAACATATTATTTTTATTACTTTATTAAAAGATATTTTAAATACAATTAAAGCAATAAGGTATAATCATTAAACCCACAAGAAATATTTCTTTTCACAAACAACCCAAAAATGAGGTATTTTGGTTACAATTTTAAATCAGAATGTTAACATTATTTTTTAAATTTAATTTATTTATTTTCATAAATTTAAGTAATAATATTTCATTTATCTAATGAATTGAAAAGTTCCATCATAAATTAAATATGTCGTATATAAACGAGTATTGACTTGAGATGAACTTCTTGGTAAATCACACTCCAACAACATTGAATTAATTAAATATGAAATATATTTTTTTCTAATTAAAAAATAACAAAATTTTTCTCCTAAAGTTAAATTGTTGACTTAATACATTTTAAATCCGTGTCTTAAAATACAAGATAAGATCCTACAGAAGCGAGAGGGGAAAGCATGTGAAGATGAGGTTTGACTTGTATGCAAAAGTCAACCATGGAGAATATTTCAGTAACAAGAGAAGATGGAACACGGTGGCGGTGCCGGTGGCAATGGCGGTGACCCATGGTCACGTTCTTTCAACACCAATCATATTCTATCGTATGTCCCCGTTCCTACTTGTGCCTATCAAGCACCTTCCTCGTCTGATTCCTTTTTTCTTAACTCTTAGATTTTATATAATAATAAATTTATTAATTAATTTAATAATTAAATCTATTTATCTCCTTTTATCTATATAGATTTGAGTTTTAAACATCTACCTCTAACCAATGTTGGGTTCATTTTGAATAAACTTATTTCGAAGGGGTTAACGTTGTGAGCCTTCCAGTAAAGATTACTCATAGTTGGGCATGGAAGAAACTTATGAAACTAAGGAATGAATGGTTATCAATGGGGTCTTTGCAAGGTGAGTGTAAAACTAAAGATATATGGAATATTATTAGACCGAAACACGACAAAGTTCAATGGACAAAGATAGTATGGGGAAACTTGACAATGCCTCGACATTCATTTATCTCATGGTTGGTTGTACTAAATAGATTGCCAACAAAGGATAAAATGCTTCGATGGGGAGTTAATTTGGACCCATGTTGCTTGTTGTGTGAGGAAGAACTTGAATCTAGAGATTATCTCTTCAGTGAATGCCCATACATGATACAAATATGGTCCATTTTACTGCAAGATTGCAATCTACTATTTCAGTGCAGCAAATGGAATGATCTACTAGAATGGATGCAGTGTGCAGGAAGAGGTAAATCCATGCAAGCTATATTGATTCGTTTAGCTTGATGCAGTCTAAATTATTATCTATGGCAGGAGCGGAATTTTAGGAACCACGGGAGACAACCGAGGGCAACCTGGGATGTTTATACTAGAATAAAAAATGACATCCATGCTCGAATTACTGGATGTAATAGATTGGAAAGTTTAGACAGAACTATAGTTTTTAAATGGGGGTTTTGTTAGCGAATACATTTGTATAAAGGTTTGGAGGGTATATACATCTTACATAGTTATTGTATGACGGTTTATTGGAGGAATAAAATTCAATTTATCCAAAAAAAAATGTTGGGTTCATTTCATTTCATCGAATTCATAGGATGGATGGATATTGAAACATCCAGATCCAGTCTTTGATTTTGTCAAGAATTGCAAGACCCAATTCCAAGGTTAGATTGAAGTACTATTGGTCACAAAGCCCATGTTCGGATTCCGGACAAGGGTTGTTTCAAGACACCAAAACCCTAAATCAGACCACATTTTTAGCCCAAGCAGCAGTAGTAGTAGTCACCCAACAATGATTGAGGGCCTGGAATAAATACCAAAAAGAAATGGTTGCGACCGTTTGAAAACGGAATATGTACAGGATTGTAGTAATTAATAAATTAGAGAATATTTATTTTTAAATGGGTTGGTGTGATTATAAGATTATATTTATTCAGTTTTTTAATTCTTTAATTTTTTTCGTTGAAATAAAATATACTGTCCTTTATCATTGAAATCACTTTATAAATATTAAAAATTAATTACATTAATTAATTTAAATGTATGAATATAAAAATTAATCGTGTTATTATATAAAAAATTTAATTACCATTTTAGCATCTTAAATCATCTTAATAGATGTTGGCCTCTCCTTACCTTAGTGGAAAGTACACCCCTACTATCCTGGTCCCAAAACCCAATCAACTTCCACCAGCTGGCCTGGATTATCCAAATTAAACTATAAAATAAATGATACGACCGGGACAACCTTACCAACAGTAATGATGTGTTTTTCTAAATTTAAGACAAGAATCTTCGTGGTCTCGAACATAATCGAATTAATAAGAAAAAAGATGGTCGTTCCAAATCATGTTCCCAGGCTGAAATTTTCGTAGGGCCTCATTTGGTACCAAATCCCAGCGTTCTGGCACAGGTGGGAACTCCAAAATCCATATTTAATTCCAGCCATCCAAATCATTATTTTAAAAATAACCAAACTTACCAGAACCCACTGTCGTTGGTCTGCAAAAGAATCCAGCACCAAATCAACTCCCAGTCACGTTAGAATTAAACCAAATAAGTTAGGCATAGTTTTTGCCTGCTGATGTCATTAAATATGCATATTTTTGGTATTTAAAATATTGTAAGAAATGTATTTTTTTCAAGTAATTGGTGTAACTTATTTTTTGTACATGCATTCTTATAGAAAGTTTGAGTATGGTTTTCTATTTTTCCTAATTTAGTTTAACATAGGCTAAGATTAGACATGGTAATTCAAGTATGTTCTGTAATAATTTTTCATGCTAATCATGCAAATATGACCACCAAACAAATGATTAAACATTGTAAAAAGAAAGATTAAACGTGTTAGAAAACAATATATATTAATTTAGTTGAATTGTATTTGGATTATTTATATAAAAGGTTAAGTGGTTGGAAATAAAATAGAGGGAGGTGGTTGATGGGAAGATCTTGGATGGCCACCAAACTACATTTAATGCTGGTAAAGCATGGTTTGGGTTCATAATCAATCATCCTTTTATCTCAAAATTATACGATAATTCCGGTTTAGTTTAACTCCGTTAAAATATTATTGATATAATATATAAAAAGTATATTCGAGTATATTTAAATAAACAATATCTTCTAATTTATAGATAAAAAAATTTAAATAACATAAATATTATATCAAAATATATATTAAAAAATTAATAATCGTCAAACACATTAATAAAGTATATTACACTTTTAAAGAAAGGATGCTAATTTAAATTTTAAAAATAATATTATTAAATATCATACAACAAACACACATATAAAAGATTATATATTTAAAAATATAAAATAACCCAAATCCCCACCCTTTTTATAAAATCAATAATAATTCACTTTTCTCAATCCATATTCCAATCAAATAATTAACATACAAGAGTAGACACCAGAAATCATCATCATTCATTATCTCACAAGCTTTACCTTTTCTCTTAGTTGTCGTCTCCTCTTCTTGCTTTGTTCTAGATTGTCATTTTGTTAACTAGCTTTTACAACAAGAATCTCTACTTTATTTATGCATCTGATGAGACTCAGAAATTCATTAAATTGCCTTAGTATTCTAATAAACCAGTAGTTAGATTTAACATTCGATCATAATTTGGAGTGAAGAAGATATAAGATGCAACGGGAATATATATGTTTTGTACTGTTGAAAATAACTGAAATCTTACGGAATGTAACCGCTGAAATCTTATCTGTCTGATGTTCACCTTCTTCGGTTTATAGTCCCAAAAATTATAGCATTTTTTTTTTCAGGACAAGTTTTAATCTTTGATTCCCTTCCATTAGCATAAATTTATGTTTTCCCATACCCTGTATATTAGATTATTAGTACCCACCTCTCCTTTTTGTCTGAGAAAATTCTCCCCCACTCTTCAAGCAAAGCAGCTTACTTTTTTTTTAATTCTCAAAGATTCGACCTTTCTTTTATTTTAACTCTCTTTCTTGTTTTGGGGTTTCTGGGGGCATTGAGATCTGTTTTATATAAATGGGTTTTTACGAAGAAACTGACACAAACTCTAGGACTGCTAGAAATGGTTTGATTGCTCTGTATGCAGCTACCTCTACTTCATCTGTTGGTCACCATAGTGATTGCAATGAGGTAAAAATCAAGTCTTTTTTAACAAAAATGATTTGGGATTTTGGTCTCGGGTGTTTTCTTCCTGGCTGTCAGAGGAAAGGTTCGGGAATGAAGCAGAAAAACAATGGTGAAAAGAAAGGAAGCAATTTCGAGCATAACAAGGCTTGGTTGTTGGCTGAGTCGGGTGGAGGAGCTGAGTTGACTAGTACTGATCCACAATCAGTTCACTCATCTTTCAGATTTAGTTTTTGTTCTCAAGTTGAACTAGAAACCATGGCTGCAAATTCTTTGAGTTCAGCTACTGTTTTGATGGTGAATTTGGATAACGGGGTTAGTGATGATAGAGCTAAAGAATCAAAATGGAGAAGGATTGAGTCTTTGGAAAGAAGCATTTCACCGGTGGCCAAGTCTTTGGTTAGATTCAACTATGGTGAAATTGTTTCAGCTACTAGAAATTTTTCCAAAGGTATGAGCTTCATGGATTTGGTTTCTTTTTTTGTGTCTAATTGTTTCTTTAATTCCTTTTTCTGGTTTGGGGTTTTGATTGTTTTTTATTGTAAAATGGTGCAGAGAGAGTTTTGGGGAGAGGAGCATTGAGCTTTGTTTTCAGAGGC
The DNA here is from genome assembly GCA_035048815.1 of Abelmoschus esculentus. NCBI lineage: Eukaryota > Viridiplantae > Streptophyta > Magnoliopsida > Malvales > Malvaceae > Abelmoschus > Abelmoschus esculentus. Next base: position 7,456,847 of record JAUCBN010000007.1, on the reverse strand, counting down.
AGAGTTGGACTATTGAAGACAACTGTCGCTATTAAGAGGTTGGATAAAGAAGATAAGGAATCTGCTAAGGCCTTTTGCAGGGAACTGATGATTGCTAGCTCTTTGCATCACCCTAATATCGTCCCTCTTCTGGGATTTTGCATTGATCCTGAGCAAGGCTTGTTTTTGGTGTATAAGTTTGTCTCAAGTGGAAGCTTAGAACGGCATCTCCATGGTAAAGTTCTCACTTTGTTTTCTCATGGGAATTTTGTTTGGATTTGTGATGCATTTTGAAATGATTTATGGGATACTATTTTGCAGATAAGAGGAAAGGAGTAAAAGGACGACCTTCGACTCTTCCATGGTCTGTTAGGTACAAGGTTGCCATAGGAATTGCAGAGGCAGTTGCATATCTACACAACGGCACCGAAAGATGTGTTGTTCATAGAGACATCAAGCCCTCCAACATTCTTCTTTCTTCCAAGAAAACACCCAAGGTAAGGATCTTTGTAATTCTTTAATAGAAAAAGAATCGAAGTCGGTCTCATTGTTTTGCATCTGATTGTATGATATCTGTAATTGTAATGGTTGCAGTTGTGTGATTTTGGATTAGCAACTTGGACATCTGCACCTTCAATTCCCTTTCTTTGCAAAACTGTTAAAGGAACATTTGGGTATGATGTCAACAACTGTTTCTTATAGAAGCTAAAAGATCCTTTTTCATTTTAGTATGCTTCATGAAATGCTCAGTAAGGATTAGTCTCTCTCATATTTTTGGTCTGTAGGTATTTGGCGCCCGAGTATTTCCAACATGGGAAAGTATCTGATAAAACTGATGTTTATGCTTTTGGGGTTGTCTTGTTGGAGCTGATAACCGGACGGAAACCAATCGAGGCTAGACGGGCTCCGGGAGAAGAGAACTTGGTCCTATGGGTAAGTTGTACTAATTTCTACTTTGCACTGAGTTTGTGAAAGTTGAAAGAATGGTTCACCTAACAGCTGCCCTGGAGGCAAAAGAGGGGTCCTATCTTTACATTGGAACTGACAGTAATGAATATACTTAACCTGTTATGGATGATGACCGTTTGATAATGAAATTTCTTCTGAAAGTGGTCCATAGAGCGGGCCTAAATGGCTACTTGCTCTTTAACCTTCACGTCAACAAGCACTTGTGGGGACACAGCTCCATCAAGGAACATCCTTTTTCTTGTCCTCCATGGAATTTGTGGATATTTTGTGACATTATTATCAATCAAAACCTCTGTGCTGCTTTCTATTCTTTTTTTTTCTTTTAATTTGTTTCTCAACTATACCTTTACTAGAATTCATTTACGTTTTCGGTTTTCTGTGCTTCAATGATTCGGTGCTTTGGAACGTAGTCATGACTCATGAAACTCTTGTAAGCTCCTTCGTAGTTAGCTGACATTATTCAGTCATTGCAACACAAGTTCACCATTAACTTAGCACATACGTTTTCATGATAATAGTTTGTTCTTTTAGTTGTTAAGTTAAATTTGTAATCTTGAAGTTTCTTCCCATTTTCAGGCAAAACCTCTCTTGCATAGAGGAATGGTTGCTGTTGAAGAATTACTCGACCCAAGACTCAAATGTACATCGAAAAATTCAACTCAAATAGCACGGACGATTCAAGCTGCAGCAGCCTGCATAAGCAATGAAGAATCACGAAGACCAAGCATCGATGAAGTTATCTCGATATTGAGAAGTGAAGAAGAACCGTTTTATTCATTTAGGAAGAAATCCAATTTCTCCGGATTTGTTGATTGTTACTCTCAACTGCAACATTCGAAAAGTGAGATGAAGAGTCACTTAGCCTTCGCAATGCTAGGAGTTTCAGAGTTTGAGGACGACGATCACCTTTACTGCCGATGAAAGTTTACCTATCAATTTTTTCTACCGGATTTTTCACCCGCACCCTTTTCTCTGCTTGCTTGGCCATAAAATTTTAGGCATAGGAACAGGAAAAGTTCTGTTGGAAGTGTAAATAGAACAAGTGGTCTGATGAAAAGCTGGTTGCATGTACATACCATGATTCCCTTCCTCTGTACTAATGAAAAACTAATGATTTACATTCGAATGCGATCGGAGTTCCATTAAGATTGCCGAACTCTGTTGGTGTCGAAATTCGAATCACTTCGGTAGTTAGCAAGTATCAGATTAGGTTACCCAAGTAAGCTCAAAAGAAATAAAACTGTGACCAATAGGAAGAGCTTTATGTTCTTTTAACTGACTAGAAAAAAAAAAGCAAACATTGACAAGCAATTAAAAGATCAGATTTAACTACCTACAGATTCATATTATGAAAGAAAAAAGCAAAAGCAAAAGCAAAAGTTAATGTCGGATCCCCTTGGAGGATTGATTCTCTCAATTACAAGGAAAATCAAGGATCAATTATATAAATAGTCCTCCTAATATGAGATATTTTTGTTGATTCCTCTGAAGTTATAAATTGATCTACTAACAGGTAGAATCTGATAGAATTCCCATCTCTCAAGCTATAACTATGGTAGAATCTCCTTCTCACCATTGGAAATAACCTGTTCTAACAGGTGGTTAAAACGATCTGTTTTTGAGCTCTTTAATTTAGTTTTGCTTGCATCTTAGTTGTGAGAAAGGATTTGATGACAGATTATCCTGAAATCAATAGCCGCATTTCGCTGTCAGGTTGTGTGAAATGCTTGCCCCGGTAACTGCTTTTGTGCAGTTACCGGTGCTTCTCCGAATCAATGTTCGAGACTTCGAGTACTCATAATTAGAACATTTTTTTGCCATTTATATGACTACTCAGTTTTACTACATGCAACACTGTCGAACCATAAAGCTTTTGAACCCAGAAATTTTCAGCTAAAACATCAACAAAGCAATCACTCGTACAATAAAATTCACAGCTAAAACATTACTAATAAACATAATCCATTTCCTCCTCGGCATGCATGACTATGAACAAAGAAGTAACTGCCGAATGGTGCCAGCTTATGACACTAAAAAATCTAACAGATAATGCACCTTATGTCTTAAATAGCCTCCACAACAACTATATTTACTCGAATAGACTCATGTCAGAGTGCAAGTGAAAACACACATCTTTTAGAGAACATAAAAATTCAAAGTAATATATATAGATTCTAACTAGGATTAGGTAATTAAATTCCCCTTGAACCAGGAATATCAATCCATTCCAGCTGAAGCTCCACTTCACCGGTCTCCACGTTCCTGAGCCTGAGGAACATGTCTTGAACAACTTTCCCATTGCTCCAAATGATGCAACTCTCTTGTGATAAACAGTTCTGCCGGCTCGGCTGGACTTTGGTGATTATGGTTCCATTGGGAAGACCATGCAGACGCATCTTTACAGCAGTTAGAAATGGGCCGATTTCGAATTCTGCATCCCCCATTTTATCATCTAAACTGAACGTGTCTTTATCATAGACCGTCTGCCAAAAAATACAATTACTCACATCATCAGAAAACAGGAAAGAAATTGTGAATCAGTCGAGGTTAATGAAATTGTGGGGATTATTTTTACTTACAAGCTTAACTGGAAGAGTAGGGTCTGCAATGGAAAGAGTCAAGTCGTCGTTCCACTCTGGATTCACATTCTTCTTTATCACGCGAGTTTTTAGTTTCTGCATGCATCCAATTTCCAGACAGATAAGTAAATCAGGAAGGAATCTAGCTCTGTTGTTGAAAAGGCTCGTCTTTTGAGGATCAAAACACAATTTTTTCAACCCGGAACTCTAACAAAATCTATAAAAAAAACAGACAAAACCCAGAATCTAAGAATCTTCAAACAGAAAAAAGAGAGCTCCAAAATTACCTGATGTCCCATCCGGACAACAATATATGGATCACTGCTTACAACATCTCTGATAGCAAGATTCACCCCTCTGTGCACATGAATTCTCAACAATCCCATCAAATTCTCCATATCTAACTTAAACCCCACCTTTATTTTCAGGGGACAAGAGAAAGAAAACCTAAGGTTAGACCTGGCTGCTGCTGCTGCTGCTGCTGCTGCTGATGATGATGATGATGCTGCTGCTGATGATGATGATGGAAAGGCACAGAAGCCTGGTATTTATATGCATGCAGATTCGGTTCTTGGCAGAGCCTCCAAACTCGGTCGTAGGGCTGCTCCATGAGGATATGCTTGGTGGATGAGTCGTAGGAGGATTGGTTTGGGATTAGTGTTGGTCTTTTGTTGAGGTTACGGTTGGATTATGTTTAGATATCCGTTTTTTTCATTCGTTGTTATTTTTCGTATTTTCTATTTACGTTTAGAGAGATTTTTGATAAAATATATATTAGTATTTTTATATATGATTTTTTATAAAAAAAAATTATCGATTTTATCAAATAAAATTATCTTATTTAAATTATTGTTTAAAAAATCAATAACAATTTAAATATAAGATTAACTCTACTCTAAATTATGTTGTCTTCATTTATAACAATATTATAAATATAAGTTAACGTATAATATGTATTTAAAATGTTTAACTGAAAAATGTGTACATTAGAATTTCTTAAAATTTTTAAATTTAGAGAGTAAATGTTTGATCAAAAAGAATGATACAAAAATCATAAAATTTAATTTAAAAAATAATCATGAAAATATTATAAAATTATAGAAATATTTTAATTTATTTAATTTTTATCTAAAAATTTAATTTATTTTTGCTTTTAAATCCACCGATTAATGTCATAATAAACTCCATTTCAGTGGAAATCGTTGGCCTCATTTATGAACCAACTTTTCTTTACATTTTTAAGCTTGTCTTAATAAGTTATATTAAATCGGTTAATTTAAAACATCTTATTTGTAAAATCACATTTAATATATTTATGTTTCTAAAAACATATTTATGTGTTTTCTAATTTTATTTACAGTTTATTAAAATTAACAATATAATACCTTTTTTTTGTTCCGAAACTACAATATACCTAGTCACTAAATGGAGGACACCAACGTTGACCAGGCGGCTTTGAATATAAGACAACACGTGGCTTATTCTAAGTGACTGTGATATACTTCTTTCTGACGGCTGAATCTTTTAACACAATAAAAATATAAAAAGATGATCACCACGTGACGGAGTATTGACTAATTCAGTCCTCTTTTAAATTATTTTATTTAAACCAGAGGTGATGTACTGAAGAGAGAATTATATACATAGAATTTTATATTAGAAAATATAAATTCTGATATTTAATAAAATTATAAAAAATATAAAAAATAAATTATTCAATATAAAATATATAAGAATTTAATTTTTTTATGAGAAATACCCGTCTTGATCCATTTATGTCTCTGTGAGTTAAATATTTCCTCTTAGCTATGTAAGCAAACAAAATAAAATTTTCTATTAACTATATTATAATACAAATCTAGGTTCAAATTCTTATCGTTACATAAATGTTGTTTGTGAGACATATCATATGTAATTAACTAATTAATTCCTAAAATCATGTTGGATGTTTTGTCAAGAAATTAGGTGAAATCAGCTGCTAAAACATTAGATAAGCTCCATTACTTTTGTAACAGATCCATTATTTGTTAAAGAAGAGTTGAGAAAAGTATTAAAAATATTTCCTACAAGACCGTACAAGCTACTTTTAGGAAAGTATATTATAAATCCTCGTTACCACGTCGTGTATGGTTCGAACCAATAAGATTTTATTCGATCAAGTTTTCTTGACCAATTAAACTGTCGAAGTCATCACTGGCTTTCTTCAATACTCGCGTTTAGGCGAGCCGGTGAGAAGATCTTGGTGGCACCGATTCGACGTAAGTTGCGCCAATGTGTCGTTCTTGATCAAGCAGTAAATAGCTCCTGTATTTTCATACCGTTTTTCTTTTCTAAGACACATACAAGAACTGTACTTGAAGCGTATATGTGAAATGAGTACGATAAGCCAACATAAACGATGAGAAAACATTCATTGAAATACTCTAAAAGAGAGAAAGATCAAATCCAACATCCATAACATTCATCGAAAAACTAACATCAAGTTTGTGAAATAAAACATCAAACTCGACTGTCCGGAATCCTTGAGCACAGCAGCAACCTCATCTCAAAGATCAGACCACTGGTGTTGTTAACTTTGCTGATCTACCTTGATAGGAGGATGAGGAAGAAGAGTACAAGGAATGCGTGAATGAAAGAGATTATCGTGCAGGAAATGGTACACCTCATTGTACTCTCCAATTCAATTTATAACGTATGAGTTTCTCTCTGCTTTCTCTTTCTTGTTTCTGTCCCCGTCTGAGAAAGACGAGACACTAAGCATTAGCCAGATTCTCTTGATTGGTTCCAAGCTGAAGCGTTAGCATGCCTGTAAGGTTTGCGTTCAGCTTGTGCAATAGCCAGATTCTCTTGATTGGCATCAAGTTTTCAGCAGTGTCATTTTAGGCATTCTCGGGTTTCAACCAGATCATTGCCAAAGCATCAGCAAAGCAATAGGATTCATGAATAACACAACATAACCATTTCTGGTTTCAACCAGCATCCATGATCTCCATAGCCAATTCACATCGATAAAGCACCATTAGAAAGAGAAGGAATGATCAACATCAAAAATCATTCTTGTCATTAGCAACCAGATCATTTTCAGACACTTTCGGAGTCATTTAATCGCATCACCACTGGACCAAACCCAAATCTTCAAGGCCAATGAATCAATGCTCCAACTTGGCAATACTCAAATCAATATTCCAAAACTGGCCCTTGTTCCAGCTTCTTAGGAGATTTGAATTCTTCAATTACTCAAACAACTTCCTATCTACAGACCCTAAACAAGGAGTTGTTACCGCCATTGTCAAACTTGTTTCTTTCCTTCATCAACCTCTCTTCTTCTCCGGCAGCCACCAAGAACGGGAAGGAATGCCATCTTCATCTTTCTCCTTTAAACCATCTTATTAACAATGTATTGTAGAGTACAGCGAACGGCAGAGAGGAAATCGACTTATATCTACGCATACTCATGAAGATAATTGAAAATTAAGTTCTCAATCAAAGTATCAAACAGGCAAAACAATATAAGAATTTGAGATGCTTTCAAATCTCACTAAATATCAAAGCATAGTTAATATCAAAATATTTATAACATGGCAAAGGAGTTCAACTTTCGGCCTAAATTTGAAGTTCTAGAACTCGAAAATTCTCCACCCAATACCACAAAACAGCTAAACAAAAGACCAGAAAAGCAGACATTTTACATTCAACCAACAATTCATTTTATTTTATAGAAAAAGCAAAGAAAAATCTAGTTATGGAGGTGGATGTTGGTAAACAGATTGTACTTTAGATTCCAACAAAGAGACATATCTATCAAGAACAGAAATCACAGCTTCAAACTCAGTCACTTGCTTTTCTATTGTATCAATCTGTTGAACATATTCATCAAAGTGTCCACTCTTGTTTTTAAGCTGTTCAACAAATACCCTTAGCCCAGATGCCACATCCCCAAATCCGTTGTATTCTTCCGCCACTCTCACATTCATCTTCTCCAATAGATCCAAAATATTGTTGGTCCCCTGCACCAAACAAAAAATAGGTATGGGTCATCTTCAAAAGATTGAAAATAAAAACCCAGACACGTTTCTGGATTTTATTCAACCTATTGAAGTTTCAGAAAGAAAAATATATGATTTTAAATGATTTTTTTTGGATGTAGGGGATGTAGGGATACCTGGAGTTCAGATTTGACCATGGAGGAGAGGCTGGTGAAGAGATCGTTGAGCGACTCGGCAAGCTCGTCTGGAACCTCTGGTTCTTTGTCAGCCATGGCTGCGACCCAAGTAATTGCTTGTGTTCGGTTTCTTCAGCGATGATATTTGATTGAACAAACGGCAAAGGAATTTTTATAAAATTACCTGGCTATATTACAAATAAGGGTAAACTACAACAAAGTATGAGATTATATTAAAAGTTATGTTTGAATCATCCAATTAATAAAAGTTATATTTACGTCACTCAATTATAATTAGGATTATATTTAAGTCATTTAATTATTAAAAGTTATATTGGATTATTTAATTATAGATAATATTATATTTAAATTATCTAATTAATAAATGTTATATTTGGATCATTCAATTATAAGTAATGTTATATTTAGGTCAATCTTCATATTTTTTAAAAAAAGTTTATCAATTTTATATTAGATTAATTAATAATTTTAAATGAAGTACTCTAATATTAACGAGATATATAAGTGATTTTAAAAAAAAATAATTAAATTAATATATTTTTAAAAATATAAGAAAATCTAATCGTAAACTTATCTATAATTGAATGACCCAAATTTAACCTTTAAAATTCAAATGATTCAAATATAACATCAAATATACCTAAATAATATCTTTTTGAAAAAGATAGTGAACCTTTCATATTATAATTAACTATTAAATAATTATAATAAAATAAATCAATAATATAATTGACCCAAAAAAATCGAAACCAGCGACCAAAATAAGACATCCAAAAATAAAAGTGACCGTAGGGTAATTTACCCTTAATTACCTTTTTTTCTCTTTCCCTTTCCTTTATTAGTTTGTTTATTTCACCGATGGAGTGTTTGTGTTTTTGTTAAATCCTTTTAGTTCTTTTGGTTTCGTCACAAATCTTCCCTGTCTTTGTTTTCTTGTTGCTCTTCTCTGCAGTTTCTTCAAGCCTCCAACACCTTCCAACTTCCAGAAGGTAACAAATTTCCCATTTTTATACTTTTTTTGAACTTGGGTTTCTCGAGAAACTGACAGAAATCACTTTCTTCTTATCTTTTAAAAATATTTGTTAGAGTACCGTGGATGGGTATTTTTAGGTTCTTGAAAGAGATGACCTTTTTATTAATCTGCTGATAAGCTTTTTGTTATGTTCCGCTTAATCATGATAATTGCAGGATAGGGATAGAAACGGATTTGATTTATTTGATTTGTTATTGATTTTTCTTGTAGAAGTTAGATTACTATCTCATGTTATCGTTTTTTTTCTTTGGAGAATCACACTTTCATTTATTCAGTTCTTACATTCAATTGACATGTCATAAATCTGTACTAAATGAGTTAGCCATAGATTTCTAGTGTGCTTGTATTTAATTTATTAGGCAGATTTCTTGCAGTGGTCGGTTTGAGAAGAACAATATCTCTTCGAAACATTACATGCCCCTACATTGCTTTAGATTCAGCTGAAAAATGTTAAATTTGTATAATGGTTTCTCATATCTCATCTATGTAGAGGTCTTTGATTGTAAAACCGACCAAGTTGTTCTGTGACTGTTCGAGTGTGTCAAACTTTAGAGACAAGTATATTGCTTTGAGTTAAATCCTAGTATGGAAATGTCAACTTTTGAAGTATAATGAAATCATTTCATGATATTATTTGTCAAAGACCCTAGTTTGGTTTTCTCTCATGACATCCTCCGACCAATGTTTTGACTTTGCTAATGATATTTGGTTTTGAATTAGAGCAGCGAACACACCATTGATATGGATGTTGATATTCTTCATGAAGAAGCTGTTTCTGGTGATGAATTCAATAGTATGGAACCAGAGGCAGGATCAAGTACTGCTGACATACCTGACGGGGTATCATCTGGTGGAGAGGTGAATGAAGCATTAGGAAGGGTTAGAGAGATTCTAATAAGAGTAGATTTGGATTTAGCATGTTCCTCAGAGAAATTGGTTAATATAAGTGTACTTACAATGCACGTGGCAACTATGGAAACTGACTTCGAATCATTTATGTTAGATAAAGACAATATGCAAGCTGAAACTATGGAGAAGGCTGTGGAATTTGATCTCTTATCTGGAATTTTAGATACAGAGGTTAAAGAACTGGATAAGTTTATGGAGCATCTTGAAACTTACATTATTAGTTCCCGTGAAACAATATCTTCATTGAAGCACTTGGGAGAAGCTTTCATCAAAATGGAGGAAAAGCTATTTGATTATGAAGAATCATTGAAGCAGTCACGAGATCAGGTCTCAGAAATTAAGATGCAGGCTGCTGGTTTCCACAGGATTATTTCACGTCTTCATGGAAATGATGATGGTATGTTACAGATCTGTAGCTAATTTTATATTGTGTTTGTATTTTTCCATTGATGGAATTAAAGAACCAGCTCTGGGCATATGCTTTACAAGTTTATAAAATAGATCAGATGTTTTTCTTTTGGAACCAGCCTCTCAAAATACAAAGGTCAAAGAGTAGGGAGATTTTTGCCAATACTACTCGTATTTGTCTCTTTTGTTTCTGAACCACCTAAATATCAAAGACTATGTCCAAAAGAAGGAAAATATGCTTTGGGGGCATATTCTTATTTTGACTGGCTTATTCTACTGGATCTAGGTGAAATCTATGAAATTTTATGAATCTTTTCTTTTTCCACCCTTTTAATAGGTGAAAGGACAAGGGATACATAATAAAAACATTTACTTTTATGACTTTTCCTAATATGTGCTTATCGCTAGGGAATGATGAAGATGGTGTGAACATATCTGAAGCTGATCAATCCTCCACCGACAATGCAAAGATAAAAATGAAAACTATTGAACAGCAAAAGCATATTTTGAGAATGCTTGAGAAATCTTTGGCTCGGGAAATTGACTTGGAAAAGAGGTTTGCAGAATCTCGGCAAATTGAGGAGGAACTGAAACCAAAGGTACTCTCTTTAGAACAAGGGATGGTCAACGTGGAGGAAGAGGCAATGGATGTTAATGAAAGGTTGTTTGAAGCACAGAATGCCGCAGTGGTGTTTATGGGGATTTCAAAGGAGCTACTATCTCGACTTCACCTTCTTCAGTTTAATTTGAATAAGTCGGTTCATCGAGAAACTGAGACAAAATCGAAGCTTGAAAAGGCTACAGAGAAGTTGAAAGCCAAAGAAAGTGCATTGCGGAAGCTAGCAAGTAGTGATACTAGGCTCAATGATTTTCTTATGGCGCAGGTAGACACCTTAAAAGCGAAGTTGGCTGAAGTTGAACAGAAGTTCATTCTTGCTGATTCTGAGGCATTCACTATGCGTGAGAAGGCAGATTCATATGATAAACAACTTAAAGAATCTGAGATGAATTTGTTAAATGCAAACTTTTCTCTTGATGAAAGTCGGGAACAAAATGATAATTTATGCTCTCAGCTCCAGACTTTGGAAGATGAAACTAATGATTTGAGAGAGAGATTATATGAAGCTGAGAAAAGAGCAGATAATGCTGAATCTAAATGCAAATTGTTAGGTGAGGCTAACATGGAACTTAACGAGGAGCTGAGTCTTCTTAAAGACCAGGATGTAGCATCTGAGAAGGTGGAGTTACTTGAGAAGCTATTGAAAGAATCTGAGATCCAGTTAATGAATGCTGTAGCTTCCGCTGAAGCTAGTCAGGAGAAGCAAAATATGTTGTATACTACAATTGGAGATATGGAAAACTTAATTGAGGATCTAAAGTTGAAGGCTTCAAAAGCTGAAAATAGAGCTGATAGTGCAGAAGATAAGTGTATCATATTATCTGAAACTAATGCAGAGCTAAGTGAAGAGTTGCGTTTCTTGAGGAGTAGATTGGGTTGCTTGGAGGCATCTCTAAATCAGGCCGAGGAAATGAAAATGGAAACTGCAAGAGATATAGGCATTCGTACCAAATTGATAGCAGATTTGCTTATGCAATTGGGATTTGAAAGAGAGCGCCTACACCAGCAGGTGCTTGCTTTTCTTCCGACTTACCTTAGTTTTCATTTTCAATGTGGATTTCTAGCTGGGACATGCCACATGTTTGCCTTTCTATTAATCAATTCTATACCATCATTTTTTCTCTCCAAAAAACAAAAAAAAATTTTGAATGAACAACATGGTATGGGCTATATTAAGATTGAAAATGACTCGAAAGCATCTGTAACTATCCTACTTAGTTCACTTTAATCAGCATAATAAATAATGGTTATTCGACCAAACCTGCTTTAACCTTTGAATATGGTGTGAATCCTGTGATGGCATGTGGAAGTAGTTCTTCAGAGCAGGACAGAATGTTCTAGAAAGAAATATGAATAAGAATCCATTTAAGAATTCTTAATCAGATTTTATTTATTGTACCAACTAAAGAGTTGAAACATGTTTGCTGAAGATAGACTGGGTTTGTGACAAGTTTTAATTATTTTAGCACTCTACCTGAAATCCCTTTCTTGTCTAGCAGATATCTAGATTAGCCAAGGAAAATAAGATTTTGGTAGTGAAGTTGAAGCAAACAGACCAGGACCCTTCTATTATTGTGGGCGGTAAGGAGAACGTCAAGGATATTTTTTCCTCAAAGCAAGACTCCAGTGCTGCTTCTGCAATAGAAGCCAAGGAAGAAATAACCAAGTCCACAGCCAGTGGTTCTGAGGTAGTTGTTTCCTAATTTATCTCTCTTATCGGTTGGTGAAGTTTAGTATGCCTTCCCCATACATATGATTTTCTTGTTATGCTTCATTGTTATAAAAAATACTTGTAAAAACTGATTTTACTATTTAGCTTTTAAGTTACAAATTTTGAGTTACCCCTAATGTAAAATCCCTCCAAAATTAGATAAGGCCCTCCAACGTAATTCTTTTATTTTTCTTGGCTTTGTTTTGCGAAGTTTTCTGTTTTCCATAGTTGACTCAAATTAAATGTTGTTCCAGCTGGACAAGGCTGCTGAATCTGTTGGTGAATCCGATGTGAGACCTGCAGATGCCGCATTTGAGTATGAGACTGTGAGGACAATAGATGCAAGATTGCTTAGCTTCAAGCATATTTCCTTGGCATTGCTCGTTGTGCTAACTTCGACAGCAGTAGCTTACTACTTCCATATGCAGAAAACCTCCTTTTATTGATGAGACCTGCATTCATCCTTTTTATTATCAAATCTTGACAAAGTTTTTACTCTGTTTCCTCTCTCCTATATACTGAATCCATTTGAAAGTTGGAATCTGATTTCCCTTGAACTTTTAGTATGTCATTTTCAATGAAAAATTTTACTCTGAATTTTCGTTTTGAGGGAAGAATCTGCATGGTTTTGAGATTCATTTTTCGTATGAGGTGTCATTATACATCAGAATTGTCTCTGCAGTGAAAGATTAGGTTTTTCATGGCTTTCCTAGATGTTCATTAAGATGGCTTCAAAGTACATTTTCCGACTACTGGTAGTAAAACACTAGGCAAAGAGCTTATATGTTGAAGAGTATTGTAGATTTGAATGCGATGATGTGGTGTTATGTAGATCATTGAAGATTTCTTTTTCTTTTTAACATACAAATGACATTTCCCTGTCTTGTCACACAAACATAAACATATTTTTAACTGCCAGAAACCCAAAATCTGTTCATTGCAATACTTTCTTTGAGGTGAAAAAAATTTTGCTTGCATCCTTCATGAAGTAAAGGTGAACAGAAATTCTCATTTCAGTGTTTAATATCAAAGTCGGCCAAATGTTTTTACATCTCCATAATCCTTCATCGGTGGCATCAAGCTCTCATCTCCGAAAACATGACGTAAATAATAAGGCTGTAAAGGCCTACTTTTAGCAACATTGTCACCTTAACTTGAACAACTTATCGCAACTGGTGCTTGATTGTAGTCAAGGCGGTGCTGTGCGACGGCCTGGTTGGTGTCAGATTGTGTGGTCGAGGCAGTGCCTACATGAAGGTCAAGCTAGTGCCGGATGGTGCTCAAGACAGCACCCTTGGTACGGGGGTTCTCAGAAATTTCAAACTTTCTGACACTGTACACTTACTCTTCATGCAAGGTAAGAAGAGTGAAGCTAATAGTTGTTTAAAGCTGAATTTCCTGTGCTTTATGGATATACTAAGCCGGAAAAAGAATTCCCTTTTGTCTCTACGGCAGTAAAATTTAAAAATTACACAAGCTGATTCTCAGCTCTTCTTGTCACTGTAATTGGTTTGCCTCTTCAAGTAAAAAATCTATATCAGCTACGTAGCATCTCATTTCATCAAATAAGATACCAAGCATCTCATATATCTGTTTGCATCTTGGGTGAGCCTTTTCACCAACAAGGAATGCATGAACCTCATCTTTAATTTCAATCCAACTACACCCAGGTTCCTTCTTGAGCTTGTTATACCTCATCATCTTCCTCATATATGAAACCTTGTCCCACAATCCGGCATCGGCATAAATGTTTGATAGAAGAATATAAGCAGAGGAATCTTGAGGGTCCAATTGCAAAAGAGAATCTGCCACTTTCTCAGCCACCTCTACATTCCCATGGATCTTACAAATACTAAGCAGAGTTCTCCATATAACATCATCTGGTTCAAAAGGCATCTCATTTATGAGCCTCAATGCCTTATTAATTTGGCCTGCCCTTCCCATTATATCCACCATACACGAGTAGTGCTCCAACTGAGGAGCTAAACCATAGTCACTTGACATCAAGGAAAAATAATGCAATCCCTTGTCTACCAGCCCTATATGTGCACATGCTCGAAGGACTGAAACAAATGTTGCATGGTTTGGTGTCACATTCTCGATAATCATATCCTCAAAAATTTGGATGGCCTCTTCTCCAAGGCCATGTTGGGCATACCCACAAATCATGGCATTCCATGTTACAAAATCCCGATTAGTTCCTTTCTCAAATACGAGCTTGGAATCATACAAGTTTCCACATTTTGAGTACATATCCACAAGGGTGCTGCATATGTATACATCCGATTGCAGTTCAAGCTTGATGATTTGAGCATGAATTTGCTTACCAAGTCCAACAGTGGCCAAATTAGCACAGGTATCAAGAACTGTTGCATAAGTGAAGTGATCTGGCTTTACCCCCATTTCCATCATTCGGGAAAAGAAATTCTGAGCTTCTTCACTCTCTTTCTGTAGGGAAAATCCGGAAATTATTGCATTCCAACAGACCATGGTTTGCTGCTCTATTCTGTCATGGATCTTTTCTGCCTCTTCCAACATCCCACATTTGCAGTACATGTCAACAAGAGCACTTCCAACAAACGAATGCAACCCTATTCCAGATTTAATTGTTCTGTTATGGATCTCCATGCCATAATTCAAGGCTTTTTGACCGGCACAAGCTTTTAAGACACTGCCATAAGTGAACTCATCAGGTTCCATTCCGGAGTGCAGCATGGAAACAAAATGAGAGAGCGTCGCCGCTTCATTTCCATTCTGTTCATGCGCTGCAATAACTGCATTCCAAGAAATAGCATCCCTTTTCTCCATTTCATAGAAAACACGACATGCTTCGGCTAAAGCTCCAGATTTACCGTACATGTCAAGAATAGCATTGGCCACACAAATATTAGACTCAAAAGTAGTTTTGACAGCTAAGGCGTGTACTTGAACGCCCTCCGAATACCCTTTAATGACTGCACAAGCACTAAATGCTCCCGATAAACTTATTTCATCAAAAAGAAGATCAGACTTGAGCAAATCTCGAAATAGATGCAAAGCTTGAATGGCCTGACAACTTTGGGCATAACCAATAATTATGGCATTAAAAGATTGCAAATTGCGAATTGAAAACATGTTAAATATCTTTTGAGCTTCAATCATGCTACCACATTTTGCGTACATATCTAATATTGCTGTTCCTA
Organism: Abelmoschus esculentus; assembly: GCA_035048815.1. NCBI lineage: Eukaryota > Viridiplantae > Streptophyta > Magnoliopsida > Malvales > Malvaceae > Abelmoschus > Abelmoschus esculentus. The sequence goes on along the minus strand of JAUCBN010000007.1, from coordinate 7,441,275 downwards.
CAATCAAATCCGATGCAAAATTCGTCTTCAAGGAATGACCATGCAACTGCTTACCTAACCAAAATGCAGAGAACCCAGCACATGACCTGAAAACACTAGCATAAGTTGACTGACTAACCCCAATACCTTCCCTTTGCATTTCTTTGAACAACTCAACACCCTTAATAAACTTACCATTTTGAGCACAACCTGCAATGACCGCACTCCAAGAAACCCAATTCTTCTCGGGCATTTGATAAAAGAACCTTATTGAATCATCTAACCTCCTACATTTTCCATACAAATCCACCAAAGCACTTCCTGTGACGACATCTTTATCAAAAGCAACTTTAACCGCCACACCATGAACTTGTACCCCCACATCAAAGTCTTCCAAAACAGCACAACATTTCAAAACAACAGCAAAGGTTGTCCAATCAAACCCAACTCCCTCCTTCTTCATTTCTAGGAAAACCAATATGGATTTCAAACACTCACCATTCTTCAGGTATCCTGAAATCAATGAATTCCACGAAATAACGTCCTTTTCAGGCATATCATCAAAATATCTCCTTGCAATCCCCATCATCCCATTACTAGCATTCCCAAAAACCATTGCATTCCAGGACACAACATCTCGTTGAGACATTTTATCGAACACTTTATTAGCATATCCCAAATGTCCCCATTTAACGTACAACTGGATCAAACAATTGGCGACAAAGACTGTTGGGACAAACCCAGATATTATCATTTGACAGTGAGCTTGTTTGCCTGGGTTTAAGGATGTTTGGTTCGAGCATTCTTGGAAAATATGGGAAAATGTTTTTTTCTTCCTGGGTATAGTTTGGGTTGTTGCTAGAGTTGAGAGAGTTTTAAAGAGATGTGCTTTGGGTGAGGGATGAGAAAAGAGGAGTTTTTGGAAGTTGAAGTGAGAAATTTTATAAGCCATGTAAAAACTAAAACCTATAACAATTAATGAAAAAAAAAGTAAAAGATATAAATGTACATTATGCTATAAAACCTATAACTTTATGTTATTTAACATCTCTTGATGTCTTCCAAGTCTTTCTCTTTTTTTTCCCCTCAAACCCCAAAAAATTATTTGATTCGTTTTATGACTCTGTTTCATGATAATCCTGTTCGGGCCGTAAGACATCTAACCATGGCCCGTGATTGTGATGATCTCAGCCTCGAGTCAGCCCGACAAAATCTAACCATCTCAACGAACAATCCCTACACCATCCCCAACCCTAAACTTTCATCTAGTCTCTGTTCCTCAGTCAATTCTTAATAAATTTACAACACCCACACAGATATCAGATCTTATAACCCTTTCATTGTCAAATCTCGCATCTCATTATTATTATTTTTAATTTCATTAATTAGTTTAAGCGACAGACAGAAACAAAGCAGTGTGTATTATAGTTGAATTGCGATGGCTGTGGCTGTCAGGGGAGCTCGGGGTGGCGGATCTGGCGGTGTTGGAGCTGGTTTCTTTAGCTTGTTTTCTTACAGGGTCTTTGTCTCAGCCATGTTTTCGATTCTCTTCATTGCCACTGCCACCGTTCTCCTCACTACACGTCCTTCTGCAACTCATCACCACTCTGTAAATTTTACTTTCTTCATTCTCTTTATTCAATTTGTTCGCTTTTTCTTTTCTAAATTCACTGTCATTTGTTTTGTCTTTCGGTTTTCGGATACCCTTTTGTTTCTTCTAACTTGGGTTTTCTTTTTTAAGACTCAGCAACGTACCATCCTTTTCTCTAATTCAGTGCTTCAAATCTATTTGGCATTTTAGATAAAGTTTGGCGCTTTATAATGGGTTTTCTTTTATGAGATGAGCATTTAATAGTTGGGAATTTAATCTTTATAATGATTATTTTTGCTAGTCTGTAGGGCAGAGCTTGCACTACTTCAAATTTCAATCTTTCTGGGTTCTTAAATACCCTTTTAAATGTTCTAACTATTTTCATTTTCTTTTAGCAGAGGCTTCAAAGTGAAGGAAACGCTTACATGCATACAACATATGTGGCATTGAACTCGGACCCTCTCAAAACAAGGTTAGATTTGATATACAGGCAAGCCAATGATCACATCACATTAGTGAAAGCATATGCAGCTTATGCAAGAAAGCTAAAGCTTGACATTTCAAGGCAATTGAAAATGTTTGATGATTTGGCTAAGAATTTCTCAGATATTACATCAAAACCTAGGTATAAATCTTCTTTGTTTGAAACTGATGGTAACTTGGATGAGGATGTCTTAAGGCAGTTTGAGAAAGAAGTGAAGGATAGAGTAAAACTCGCTAGGTTGTTGATGGTTGAATCTAAAGAGAGTTACGATAATCAGTTGAAAATTCAGAAGTTGAAAGATACCATTTTTGCTGTTAGTGAGTTATTAGGTAAGGCAAAAAAGAATGGAGCTTTTGCGAGCTCCATTGCTGCTAAATCAGTTCCCAAGAGTTTGCATTGCTTGGCAATGAGGCTTGTTGAGGAGAGAATTTCACATCCGGAAAAGTACGAGGAAGATTTGCCCAAATCCGAGTTTGAGGACCCTGAATTGTATCATTATGCTATATTCTCCGATAATGTGATTGCGGTTTCTGTGGTGGTAAGGTCTGTGGTGAAGAACGCTGAGGAGCCTTGGAAGCATGTATTCCATGTGGTAACTGATAGAATGAATTTGGCTGCAATGAAAGTTTGGTTCAGAATGAGACCTGTGGAAGGGGGTGCTCATGTGGAGGTGAAGGCATTAGAAGATTATAACTTCATGAATTCCGCCTATGTGCCAGTATTGAGGCAGATTGAGTCTGCTAAGAAGAGATTTTACTTGGAGCAGAAGATGGAGAATGCAACAAAAGATGGGAATAACATGAAGTTTAGGGATCTTGAGCATACGTCAATGTTGAATCACCTTAGGTTTTATTTGCCTGAAATGTACCCTAATTTGCATAAGATTTTGTTCTTGGACGATGATGTTGTGGTTCAGAAGGACTTGACAGGCTTGTGGAAGATAGATTTGTCTGGAAAGGTGAATGGGGCTGTTGAGACCTGCTTTGGGTCGTTTCACCGTTTCTCTCAGTATTTGAACTTTTCAAATCCTCTTATTATGGAGAGGTTTAATCCTAAGGCTTGCGCTTGGGCTTATGGTATGAATATTTTTGATCTTGATGCTTGGAGGCGTGAGCAATGCACGGAAATGTATCACAGCTGGCAGAACTTGGTTAGTACATTATTTTCTTTTAAGTGAAGTTACTGATTCTTTATACAAATAGAGGTAATTTTTAGCTACTTGTTAGTTGTCGTGATGCTTGGTCTTAGAGATCATTTCATGATTTTAATGGAGATGAGGAAATGATAATTTACATGCAAAACTTAACAATGCACTGTAAGTCAAGAGTGACTCCTTAGTCTTATTATAGTATTGGGGTGGATTTGGGATTGCAAATCAGAAATGATGATAGAGTAAATATAGCTTTTAGGAGTGAAACCAATTAACCGTTTAAATTTCAAATACCCCTCGGTTTTGCTACTGGTGTGTGAATTATGGATTGAAGTTTTGAAAGTGGATGTGCAATTAACTTTGAATTGTTCTTCTGCTCAGAACGTTGATTGGACTCTGTGGAAATCGGGTACTCTTCCGCCCGGCTTGATGACCTTCTACTCATTGACAAAATCACTGGACAAATCCTGGCATGTGCTCGGGCTTGGATACAATCCAAGCATTAGCATGGATGTGATCAGCAACGCCGCAGTCATTCATTATAATGGAAACATGAAACCTTGGCTAGATATTGCTCTGAACCGATACAAGAATCTCTGGACTAAATATGTGGATAATGATATGGAGTTTGTACAGACGTGCAATTTCGGGGTCTAGTAAGTATGCAACTGCTGTTGCTTCTCTCTCAATAACCAAGCAACAATAATACAAGTTTTAGCAATTGTTCATATTGGCTTGATATATTCTACCAAAATTTTCTCTGTTCTTTAGTTTAACTGCCAGAGCAAAGCTCGACGGTTTTATCCCTAGCTCTTTTTCTTTCCCCTTTTAGTAGAATTGTTATCTGTTAATTCTCAAATTTGCTGTTTTGTTCTTGAAGATGTCAGAGCACGAATTGTGCTGAACCAGATTATATATGTACACAGTTAACTGATTCTTTTGATAGTGAAATATTTTCCATCAATAGTTACAAAACTCAACATGTGTCTATTTGTATGCCTATCCAATTTTACTTTCATGTGCAATTTCATGTATCGTTATATTAAACTTTAAAAATATATCTTTATCTTAAAAAAAATTAACATTAAAATTTAACTCTAAAATTACACTTAAAATTTTAATATGAGACATAAATAAGAATATGAGAAAATTTATATCCCGTCTTATCTAAATAGAGCTAAAGACAAAGCAAAGAAGCAGTAACGAATTTGTAGTTTTAGAGCATTGATGGGTTGGGACTACACGCCACAGCAAATTGCACATCACTCACCAAAGTCACAGTCTTGAATTTGTGGTGCAGCTGCATCCTCATCTAATGCCTTCTTACGTGGGAGTTTTCTATTGGCTGGAGGAATCTCTCCATCTACAACCAACTCAAATCCAAATGATAGTACAGCTCAGCTAATGACTTGCTTTTGTCTTTCTGCTTGCCAAAATGGGGTGCTTGCAAGACCAGATGTTAAGTTGGTTCCATCTTTCAAAGGCATTTGAAGGGACAAATTTAGCACAGTGCATCAAATTCTTTCTTACTTGCTAACCACTTCAAACCATTCGTCTGAATTTTGATAAAAGAAAAGAGCATACTGAAAACAGTACTTATCCAACTTTTAACAAGAAAACCTTTGTTTGAAATGCGGATTAAGAAACCATATACTAGGGCAGACCCTTGTCAATACAGAATCTTAGCAGCTCAACAGTGGGCCCAAAAGCATTGCTTGACTGCCATGTGTCATCACCTAAAATGGTGAGTGCACTGCATACAGTCCCTATCATCTACTTGGTCTTGAAGTGGGTGGAAACTTCATACTATTTCCATTATTCGATAAGCCAAAGCAGAATATGTGGGTCAGGGGACCAACACCAAAACTAAGCTAACCACAAGATAATGCAACAACTTTTAGCATCCACTAAATTGCTTCCACGTGTCCATCGGAGGATTCTCTTCTCTTCTCCATACAGTTAAACCTCCCTTTCTCGCTTCAATGTGCTCACACTCCCAGTTTGTAGAGTTTTGAGAGCTTGTGTGTGTGTAACAAATGTTGAAACAAGAGACTAATGATGCTGCTGGTGGTGGAAACGATTGGGCGCGTGTCTGCGATACATGCCAGTCCGCAGCTTGCACGGTGTACTGCCGAGCAGACTCAGCGTACCTATGTGCCGGATGTGATGCTCAAGTGCATGCTGCGAACCGGGTGGCTTCACGACATGAACGTGTCTGGGTGTGCGAGGCATGTGAGCGTGCCCCGGCTGCCTTCTTGTGCAAGGCAGACGCTGCATCCTTATGCGCAACATGTGATGCCGAAATCCATTCCGCCAATCCGCTTGCACGTCGCCACCAGCGTGTGCCGATTCTTCCGATTTCGGGATGTCTATACGGTCCCTTGAATACTGATCTAGGTGGTCCAAAAATTGCAGCGGCGACCGAGACTGAAGATGGCTTTATGTCCACAAATGGAGATGAGACAATCGCTGAGGATGAGGATGAAGCAGCTTCATGGTTACTGCTGAATCCTGGGAAAAATAGCAACAACCAGAATAAAGGTTTCTTGCTTACCGGGGAGGTCGACGAGTATCTGGACCTCGTCGATTACAATTCGAGTGTCGATAATCAATTCACTGAACAATACAACCAACAACAATACGGTGTTCCGCACAAGAGTTATGGGGGTGATAGCGTTGTGCCAGTTCAATCGGGAGAAGCCAAAGACCATTTTCAAAAGCAGCAGCAGCAGCAGCAGCAGCAGCAACAGAGTTTCAAGTATAGCCTGGATTACGATTCCTCAAAAGCTGCATACAGCTACAATGGCTCCATTAGCCATACTGATCAAAAGGTTCACTTATAATATTCACTTTCTCAAGCTAAGAAGGTTTTCCAAGACTAGGAAATATTTTAATGAAATATTAGAATTATGTTTCTAACATTCCTTGAACCATGTCAGGTATCCCTTTCCTCTGTGGATGTCAGCACTGTGCCAGAACCGACTACGAGCGACATCTCAATCTCTCACACAAGGCCGCCTAAAGGTACAATTGACCTCTTCTCCGGACCTCCCTGTCCGATGCCAACCCAACTTGCACCAATGGAAAGGGAGGCCAGAGTCCTGAGATACAGAGAAAAGAAGAAGACAAGAAAGTTTGAAAAGACAATAAGGTATGCTTCGAGGAAAGCGTATGCAGAAATGAGGCCTCGGATTAAGGGTCGGTTCGCAAAGAGAACGGAGGCAGAAGTTGAGGTGGATCAGATGTTCTCCACAACAGTAATGACGGAAACTGGATATGGCATTGTACCTTCATTCTAAATGAAGAAAGAAAAGGAGAGCTAATAGTAAAGCTTTAATGCAGATACTGCATCTTTTCTTAATCTAATTGGTCTCAACCAATTAGATAATATATGTTTAGTAATTCTTTTGATTATCTAAATCATGCTACTGCTGTCTTGTAAATAGATGTATATCTATAATTTTGGAATTCAGTTCTATGCAATTACAAGTTACAACAGGAACAATCATGGTATGCTACACATATATCATCACATCTGAGATTCCTTGGACCAGCAACATGTCCTTAAGACTGGTAAGTTTACATTAAAGAAACTTTAGGTTTGCTACATGTCATAACTGTATGGTCGAATGTCGATATTGGAGAATAAAGGTACAAAAAGCAACACTTAAGAAGCTAGGACCAAATACTGACTTCCAACACCATTCCGACTCTGTTTGGTACAGTATTTATAGGTAACAACAATTGGAGTGAGACAGTAATTCTAGAAAACGTTTATGGTAGTTGCCATTAAAACCATATTCACGCTAGGGTCAGAAAAATAATTCCATCCCCTGAGAGATCAGGGTCCCATCGGCACAACTTTTCCAACCAGCTTCTGGTTATCGAACGGCGAAATTGTACCGAATGATCAAGAAGAGCACTTCAAACGGATATTGAGGTGCTTAATTTGACTGCAAATGGGGGTTTCTGAAAAGTTGAAATCTTCAACTTTCTCATACAGATATTCTCACCTAAACCACTTTTTGAGGGATATGCAGAAAGGAAGCAAAGTTCAGCCACATGCAAAGCTCAAGTCACTTAAAACTCTAGTTGTATTTCTTCTGTCAATCTCTCTAGCATAGCAACCAAGCACTGGTTATGGTTTCATGCTTTCTTGGTACAAAAAGATCATGCCTCTGGACAAAGAAAAAGAGAATGTGGAACCTTATGGAAAAAAGCAGACTGCACTTTACACTTTTTCACACAGGAAAAGATATCAATGTTCAGCCATGCAAAGTGGACAAGTTTGTGGAGATCATTGTTTTCAAAATATCAATTCCTGGTTTTTCATACGCTCAGCAACACTGTTTATCCTTCACTCATTTACTCACGGTTGTTTATTTTTTAGGTCTCTGGTCTAATGATTAACCAGCAGCAGTTGGTGCTGATATAAACTTGCACTGGATATGCATTTAGTCATTAACTGGAATATCAACAAGTCCTGCCACACAAAAGGGAAAAAAAAACTTTACATCTTACAGAATGAGTCGCATATAGAGGAAAGAAAGCATTGGAGCATTTTTCTTTTTGTTAACTAAAGAAAAATGGCATTATTGCTTGGCGATAAAAATTATCTAACCCTGATTATGTCTCTTTATATGTTCTAAAAAAAAAATTAAAAATTAAAGTATAAATTCTAAGCTTAATTTTTACATCATAAACCTTAAACCATATACGTTAAAAAACACATTATACTTGATTATCTAAACTCTAACCTTAAACCTTAACTTTAAATCTTAAACCTTAAACTTTAAACTATTATTTTAAAGTAAGACGCCAAAAAAATACTTTTGTATTTAGTAATCCTAAAATATTCGGTGCACGCAATGGTGGATAAGATGAGAAGATTTCTTACATACAATGTTGTTAAAGAAATAAAAATCTCATCTCTTTTCAATGTCACTTTGTATGTCTTAACTTTAAAATTTTAAATTTTAACATTAAATTTTAAAATTTAATTCTAAAATTATATTATATCTCCAATTCTTTAAACCTTAACATAAACTGTAATATTAAATTTCAATTTTTATTTTTAATATAAAAAAATAAATAAAAACACTAAAAAAAACATTAAATTTTTATTCATTCCTAAGGGTATTAGTCATTTTCCTGATTGTGGACGGTCCCAATATTCTCTCACCGAAGGTAAACAAACGTTGGCCCATAATAAATAGAGTGCAGAACTCAATTGAAAGTGGGTCAGACGTGGAATACCCAATCAAAGCAAATGGACCGGCAGAGATGAGAATTCTCAATCGGTACGATTGTGTGTGTAAATCCTAAATTTTAAATCTTAAATTTAAAATTATAAATTATAACACCTAAATTTTAAGTAAACTTAAAACTCAAAACCATAAACCTAGAGTTTAAGGTTTTGAATTTAGGGTTTATGGTTTATGTTGTACCATTTAGTGTTTTGGGTTTACCTAAGGTTTATAATTCATGATTTTGAATTTAAGGTTTATTATAGTTTAAGATTTAAGAAGTTTAATTTAGGGTTTATGGTTTACGAATTAAAAATTAATTAATTATTTTATTATTTAAAAATAAAAATAAATTATTAATTTATTCTAAACCGTTATGATTGTGAAGTTTGATCTTATGTGATGTTAACAATTTCATCCACTTTATAATTAGATGGTATGATTTTTTGTTTGACTCTGGTCTCTGGTTTTGTTACTTTTCAAAAAAAAATCATTTTTATCGAAAAATCTCTTTCTTCCCTCAGGCAAACGATAGGATGACATACAAAATATGAATTTAAATGAATTAATTTAGAAAATAGAGTGAATTAATGCACACAAATAATAAATTTATGGAATAATCCACGGGAAAAATTTGTTATAGGATGAGTAAAGGGTAATTTGGAAAATCATGATTAATATTATAGTTAGGGGAGCAAAAGTCGATTCGATTCGAAAAAATCGAATAACTCAACTCGATTCGAGGCAAAAATACTTAACTCGTTTTGATTCGACTCAAAATTTTATAGACTCGACTCAAAAAATTTCAAATAAAGTTTGAGTTGAAAAATGAAAACTCGAATAACTCGAAATTTTTAATAATTAAAAGAATAATTTATAAGTTTAAGACGAATCTCTCAATTTTTTATGATGAATATACATTTTATATATAAAAATATAAAGAAATATTGCTACATAAGAAAAAAAAATATACATGTATAGCTTATATGATTAGAGAAAGTCGTTTAAATTGGAATCAAGTCATGCTATAACATGATAAATAATTATAATTAAATATTTATAGAAACTCAAAAACTCGACTCGATTCAACTCGACTCGAATTTCTTAAACTCAACTCGAACCGAAAAAATTTCAAATAAAATTTGAGTTGTAAAATATGACTCGTCAAATCGAATAACTCGAAATTTTTTAACTCGACTCGACTCGATCGAATACTCACCCCTAATTATAATGGTGGTTAATCTCGTTTGTTATGGATGTGAAATATATAATTTTATTTTTATGATTAATAATTTAAATTCAGGTTCGACTCGTTATTATCTCCGAATACACCTTTGCATGGATTTTTATGGAAACAAACGTCAGGAAACTACGGTTGTTTTATGCATAAATTTATTTATTTGTTAAAATCAAACGAACACGAGAAACCGTGTTTTAACAATTCTTGTATTTCTGCTTGAACAAATGTTTGACTCGTATGAAGAGAATCAGTTGATTTCGACGACTTTTTTCCTGAAAAATATAATTAATAAAGTAGACGACTAGGTTTGGAAAATAAATAACTTTAATCGTAAAAATTTAAATTATTTTATTTAATTTAAGTTTATAAAATTTGAGTCAAATTAAGTTATTCAAGTTTATATTCAAATTTAATTATACATAATAAATTTTATGTGATATATATGTGAGATAGTATTAAAAGAATAAGATAAACTTAAAAATTGACCCATTAATTACTAAAAACTTAAATTTTATTTAAAAAATTACAGATCGAATCAAAGTTATAAAATTATGATACAAATCTAATGAAAAAATAGTTTTTAAATAAATTGAGTCGAATTTTTCACATATATACTTCTGAGAATTCATCTAATTTAAAAAATGGGTAAATCTATAAACGAATAACAAAAAATAAATAAAGTAAAACTGAGTATTTATGTGTTTTATAAAAATATATTTATATTTTCAAATTTTACGAAAGTCGTCTGTTTCTCATGAATATAACATACCATATACATATAATACGTCAAAAAATACTCATATATTCCATTATTATTATTATTATTATTAAAGTCAAATCTATCTTAATCCGTATGAATTTGAAATATAATCATACGGTTTGACTATTCAACAAGTAAACGATAATTTTATGTATACCCACCGATTATATTTAATTTACAAATATATTTTTTTAAAAATACTTAAATTATTTATCAGCCACTCAACTCAATTATCACCCTAAAATCTCACCACCAACCCAATTGTTGGTAGGAGTAACAATTGGACCAGTTTTACTTAGTACATAAAACTATCAGACAAAAGTAAACAAATCTTGTACGTATTTAAATTAATCCACAAGCAATAATCTATAAAGAGTATATAAAAACTACTCGGTTAAATATTATTATTTTTTTACCTTTACTTATTGTGATCTATACTATATCTCATGCTTAAAACCGAAGGGGATATGAAAATATGTTTGATGAAATTGAGGTTTCAGAAAGTGACATGCCACGTGTGTACAGAACGAGCTGCCATTCATTTATAAATAGGAAGGTGGGAACTGGGAACTTGTGTGTTTCATCAACACTTCCATTCTCTTTCTCTGCTAATAATTTTACTTCTAGTTTGTGGAAGATGGGAAGGCAACCATGTTGTGAGAAAGTAGGGTTGAAGAAAGGGCCATGGACTGTTGAGGAAGATAAGAAGCTGGTGAACTTCATCCTCACCAATGGCCAATGCTGTTGGCGAGCTCTTCCGAAGCTTGCAGGTCTGTTAAGGTGTGGGAAGAGTTGCAGGCTGAGATGGACGAATTATCTTAGACCAGACCTGAAAAGAGGAGTTCTATCTGAATATGAAGAGAAGATGGTGATTGATCTACATGCTCAACTGGGAAACAGGTTCTTTCATTTACCTTATCCCGTAATGGTCCCAATTATTTTATTTAAATATTTTATCATTTTTTCATTATTTTTGACAATTCCAGATGGTCTAAGATTGCCTCTCATCTCCCTGGAAGAACTGATAATGAGATCAAGAACCACTGGAACACTCACATCAAGAGAAAGCTGAGGGAAATGGGCGTTGATCCTCTCACCCACAAGCCATTATCAACAGCTCAAGAGCAAAAGAAGCAAGTCTCCAAAGCTGGTGCCAAGTCTCAACAAGTTGACAAATCCATTACAGTAAGTGAAGCTAAAGAGGAAGATAAGGCCATGGCAAGCACATTATTTGACCCAATGGAGATGAACGATACTGATATTGAAGGTTTTTGCATTGATGAAGTTCCATTGATTGAACCACATGAAATCTTACTCCCTGCTGCTCCATCAACATCTTCTTCTTCTTCATCGTCTTCTTCTTGTACAAATTCTTTCAAGCTCCTTGAAGATTTCCATTACTTTCCTGCAGATTTCGAATGGCCCTCCGACAACACTCCCACCGATACTGATAGCAACAACTTGAGCTTGTGTGATATTGATGCTTTCAGCAGCTGGGACTTGCTAATCAATAATGATGACGACAGTGATAGAAAATTACCTTTTGATTCATTATCATCTCCTTTATTTCAGTGCCCAACAATGGGTGTTGATCCACTTTCTTGGACATAACTTTTATAATTTTATTTTTAAAATTACCAGAGGAATAAGAGGGGAATGAAAAAGAAAATATTCAGAGAAACAATGAGGGAATTCCATCTCTTTATTTCTAGTTTCTCCTTTTTATTTTTAATATTTCCATAATAAATAAATAATTTTTTATTTGTAAATGATGGATAGACTGAAGAGATGAAGTTAATGTCAAATTTATACTACTTTTATTTAAGTAAAAATTAATCTTATGATGTAAGAAAATAGAAGGAAATCAAAATTTAATGATTAAATTAAATTTTTAAATTTTAATAATTAAAATAAAAAATGAAAAAATTGAATGATAAAATTTATAATTTATTTAGTAAAGTATCGATCGATATTAAAAATTATATTTTTATTTCGAACAATACCTATTTTCTTTTATTCCAAACGATACTTTTTCTTATCCTTATATACCCCATGTATTATATATTGTCACGGACTGTGAGTCGTGACTACGCGGGACCGAGCGAGATGCTTTATGGTGGTGCTTAAAGCTTGAGAGCGGGATAGCATTAAGAGTGTAGTACGTGCCGAGCAGTCGTCCCATCTGGGATGGACGCACTGATCGTGCACCACACTGGTCGGGAGCTGTCACCGCTTCCCTGATGAGCCCATGGGAGGGCGAAACCAGTAAGCATCGGAGATCGTTCAGGCTGATTCTCAGGCATGCGAGAGTCCCGAGGTGCCGCACGGGTAGAAGTTCCTGCGCGAAAACTCTGACCCCCGTGACAATATGCACTTAGTAATGATTTAATCACCGATATGTTTACTTATTAGCGGATAGTAGATAATAGATTATACTAATTAAAAATTATATTAATTGATTTAATTAATAGACTGTATATTTTTTTAATTTAAAAACTTAATTAAGTGTAATAAAATTTAATGCTTATTTAATATTTTAAAAAATAGAAAAAAAGCTGTATTTCTAGCAGATTAATGGGTTAAATTTATTGATATAAATTAAAACTAGAAATAAATTGATAAATATTATAGATAAAAAAACTAAATATATAATTATGTAAATTTTTCTAAATGTGATATCATCATTTCTGTCGAAAGTTAATAATCATAAAATTAATTAAAAATTATTTTTATATTTTTTAATTGAGTTCAATTTTATTTAGAAAATTTCTGTAACGGGTTGAATATTATTGAAATTACTAACATTAAATATTATTAAATGGATTGATATAAATTAAAAATTTTAAGCATTTAATATATAATTGATATTATTTAAATTAAAATTTTAATTGTTTTAAATAATTATTAATTGTATATTAAGTCATTAATATTTTTAATCTTTATCAATCAATTTAATATTATTTATTAATATTCAAAATTAATGATGTTTAATAATATTCAACATACATAATAAATTTATCCTTTAATTTAACATTAAAAATACACATAAATTTTATTATCACATATCTTATTAAAAATTATAATAAATCTAATTAAAAAAATACATGCGATAACACTCAAATAATTACATATCCGCCTATACCAAAAAGTGAACATCAAAAGACTACCAACTCCAATCACTTGTTTAGTTAATGTAATTTTCATCTAATTTATTTTTAAATAAATTTTAATTTTAATCTTAATTCTATTTAAAAAAAATATAAAAATTTTAATTTATTTAAATATAAAAGAATAAAAAATAACTTAATCAATCAATAATCATTTATTCATTATCAGATTTATTTATTTATTTTTTATTTTCTCAACTTTTATCATCTCTTGCTTGTTGTCCAACTCTGACAAAATCATCTGTTCTTATGACCGACTTTAATATTTTTATTTCAACCCATTAGATAACGTAAATATGGGAGAACAACTTTGGTAGACTTTAATATCTATTTAAAGGGAAAATATCAAAAGAAAAATTTTAAAGTACATTAGTATATAGTACTATGTACGATTAATTATATATATTACTAATTATTTTGATAATTTTAAAATTATAAAAATTTAAGGAGTGATTATACATTTTGAGAATAAATTCTAATTAATAAAGATAGTGTTATTAATAATAAAATAAATTTAAAATTTATTATGATAAATATCTATTTCGACATGGACTGATTTAGGATTTAGTATTAAGAGGGGAAAAAATGATTAAACTTTTAAATTTAAAATTTGTAACGGATAAAACTCCTTATTAATTAATATTTAAATTAAAAAAATAAAAATATAATTATACTAAAAATTTAAGAAGAACAATACTCCTACTCTATATATAGTATCGTCTCCGTAATTAAATAAATTTTTATAACAATAATTTTATTTTAGTGTCCTAATAAAAAATCTTATTTCAAAATATAGAGCGATATTAATATATTAATGTATTAAAAATTATACTTCTAATTAAAAAATTACTATCAAATTGAGGTACATATCGTCTACATCTTTCTCATATCTTCATTTATGTCTCCACTTTAAATTAGAGAGTTTAGGGTTTAAGATTTCAGTTTATGAGTTTAAGAAATTAGGGTTAGAGTATATTTTTTGGGTATAAAAATTAAGATTTAAGATATAAAAAATAAAGGTTAGAGTTTAAAATTTTATTTTTTAATAATTTAAAAAAAAAACATAAAAAAATTACTCATCAAATTATCCTTAAAATCTTGACAATTTGATAATAAAAAAATCTGAGTTGTATGATTTAAAATTCCCCAGTGTGTGTTTGGTGGGATTCCCTTCCCTCCCTGTCCGACAACCAACGCGTAGCCTCTGAGGACACGCAAAGTAGGATTAGGAAGGAAACAAATTGATTTGACTTGACCAAGTCCAGGGGACAAAAGTCAACACACTTGTGGCTTGGATCAGTAGTGGGCAAAATTCTAATCGATTTGAAAAAATCGATTTTTTTTAAATTTTGAGTTATTCGAGTAACTCAAATAACTTTAGTGAATTTTGAGTTCGAGTCGTTTTTAAATTTTAAAAGTTCGAATATTCAAAAAATCGAAATTTAATTTTGAAATTTTTATATTTTAGTTATTATTTCATAACTTTTTCAATTGAACTTTTATTTAGTCACAATATTTTTTTAAATATTTATTTTTTGAGATGAACATGAGATTAAAAATAAAACCTATTAATAAAATTAATATTTTTGGACCTCAAACTTTTAAAAATTTACTATTAAGTCCCTAAAGTTTTGAAAATTTATTGTTTGGCCATTGAATAATAAATATTTATATATGTGATAATAATTTTCCTTTATTTGTAAGCTAAAAAAAGCCCCAAATCTATATAGTACTAATTGTTAAAAGCTTTAGTTAAGTCCTTAAATTTTGGTAAGTTTACATTTTTGTCACTAAATTTTAAAAAGTTTACAATATAATCTCAATTGTTTAAAATCAGAATGTATCTATATTATGATTTCTGATGATGGACAATTTTCTTTGATTTTGTGAATGTTTTATATTTATTTGTCTTTGATTTCAAGATTGATTGTTCTGAATTATTTTTCAGTGAAACTTTCGATCCGAATTTTAATGAGACCGTACTTTAATGAAGTAACATATTACATATAAAAATATTATTTTTTTATGACAATTGATTTATTAAATTATATTAAAAAAATCTTATTTACACATACAAAAAATATGAAGTTCTTACACTTTGAACTATAATATTATAAATAATTATAATTAAATTTGTACAAAAATTCAAAACTCGACTCAAAAAAATAATATAAGACATGTCAACTTGAATAACTCAAAATTTTTAATTCGACTCGATCGAATGTCCAACCCTAACTTGGATTATATTCAAAACTCGAAGGTATAGCAGTTTACTTTTATTTATTAGTGCGAGTGTGCTTTTTTCTTACATAGGCGCATCCCAATCAAATCAACTATTTTGAACGTTTATATATATTTTTTATTTAGCTACAATGATTACAAAAGTATCTCTTTTAAAGTATATATCCTTAATCATCAGACATTAATCGTTCAATCATTATACTGATAGTATTAATGTTCGAACCCGTGATCTCCAGAAACAACAATTGTTCCTTCAACCGAAGAAGTTAAATGATTTGTGCTATTTTGAACATATATTCCCTCGTGTAATTGGTTATTTTAATTTATTAAATTTTGAACTCTAGAATTAAGATGTTTTATTGCCTTAGTTTTATTATGTTATCAAATCTGATTAATATTATTTAAATTAAAATCAATTAATATTATTTATAAAATATTTATAATTAAATTTAAATAAAAATTTGAACAATTTGATTCAACTCAAATTTAAAATATTAAACTTAAAATATTAAGTTATACAATATAACTCATCAACTTATTTTTTTCTTATCAAATGTTCAACCCTATTTAGTATATTATACATATATATATATTTTCTTATCAAATGTTCAACCCTATTTAGTATATTATATATATTTTTAAATAGTATGACTTTATACAAATATGAGATAAAGATTAAATCAGCAATTTAAAAAAAAATAGCAAATGGCCACTTGAGTTATCATCCATAACTCATCAACATTATTATTATTTTGGTAAATTATTTTTTAAACTGCTTTTATCCTTTGGAACTATTCTATCTATTATTTTTACTCTCTCTCCATTATATATAAAGAGCAAAAGCTTTACTTTGGTGATGAAATGACACCATACCAGATCCAACCTGTCCTGTTCTAACATCAACAGACAAATGTAAACCTACAAACATAAGAAAACAGTAACCCATCCAACATACTCTCCTCACCACTCAATTGTCTCCAAGTCTGGGTAACATTTAGACTACATATAAACAGCAAAGCAGAATAGCAAATCTACTCGGATAAATAGATAACTACACACTGAAGTCAAAGGGTATGGACACATTGGACAAGCAATATGTACGTACGTGATCATATGTCCATGTTATCAAATATTTCACCATCTTCATCGTTACATAAGTTGTCAACAACAAAACCATCCGCGACCAAGTTACTGCCAGAAACAACAGAGGGTAATGAGGAACTAAAGATAATCATCCAAGCTTGTAAATAGCTATAAATTATTGGGGATAGATAGTTAGACCCACCTCAAGCAGCAAAAGCTGAAACTCACTACTCGCTTTAGTTTCCTATTGTAGAAGAAGAAACCGAAGGACCAGCTGGAAATATAAGTCCCCAACCATTAATGATCAATTATGGCCCAATTACAAGTCACTGGTGTAATAATTAAATACACACACAGACACTTACATAGCTCCTTTCTCTAGAAAGGGATCTGCATCGGAGTCTGGATTATAACTATAAATTTCACACTCGGAGAGTTTCACAACCTGCATAACCCGGTATTTTTAAAATCGCCATCTGCTGGGACTTGCATTTAGCCATTTCAAAATTACTCACCTCATCCAGAGCCTTGTAAATAGTTTCCAGGAGTGAACTGCCTCCGTATGTCTCAACCCATTCCTGTCAATGATGTGAAGCAAGAAACTTACATGCAATGCAAAGCGACTTATTTAAGGATAAGATATCCAACAGAAAAGGCGAATTCAACAGTAGCAACTGCAAGTTAAATCATTTCAGAAAATGCATATTCTGTCTCACAATCTTGGCTTCAAATCTTAGGAGATCCATGTCAAGTGGATTAAAGAATACTTATGCCAATACCTTTGATGCTTCAAGCATGTAGGTATCAAAAATCTGTTTAAAGGTATCCCAGCTTTCCTCGGTGAAGAACTGGTGTGCTTTAACTGCACTGGAAACCACAATGGCACATACAATATCATGGTATAAGGGAACTATATCAAAACAGACATGAATGTCAGTATAAACCACTCAATGGCACAAATATGACTTGAACTGCACGCAAACAAACCCATGCAATCGACAGGATTAGAATTGGGAAATGGAGAGAATTGAACTCTCAGCTCCTCCTAGAGCGACAGTAGACAGAACTGTCCGTCAAAACCTTTTGACAACACTCCCAAAGCAATAAAAGAAGATTATATAGTGGGTTGTCAAGTCGCCCAATAAGCTGACAGTGGCATTACCCATAATCCTCCTTTTAAACACTGTTTGAAATGAAAATGTGCTGATCAAACATTTACAGATATACCTGAAGTCATAATCAGGATACATATGATAGAGGGTAAGCACCAAATAGATCAAAGTCTTCCGGCTGAAATGTACATGATAGAAATCTGGTAAAATAATATGAATGAAAAAAAAATCAAACCATGTATAACTGAATATAATATTTAAAACCTTGATCTGCACAACAGGAATTCAACTGGTGAGGAGTCAGTATCTGAGGATTTCCCAAGATAGTCAAGGATCTGATATGAAACAAGCATTAGAAAACCCTCAATCCCAACAATAATAAAATTCTAAAGAAAATAGGAACAAAACACACGATTTATTGTATGTTCTCAAACCTCATTCTCCAAACTAAGAGAGAGTCTTTTATCTGTTCCCGTGTGTTTGCCTAGAAGCAAGAAAAAAATTAGAATTTGAATCAAATATCTCCAAAATCTTCGGGACAACTTATGTAGGAGAACTTACAAGAGTATGCTTCAAGGCTTCCTTTGATGGTACGCTCACCAAGGTTTAAATCATTCAAGAAACCATTTATTCTAGAAAATAAGATACAAATGAAGTCATACATCAAATCAAAAGGCAGAAAGTGACAATGATCATGAATCTAAGGACTAAGAAGATGGAGGACAATACATCAGGACTGACTCTAATAATTGAAAATTACCGGTCGAGTGGAGTGTATTCTAAGAACTTCATAGTGAATCAGTTCAAACTGATACTTGGATCTTGCAGTCAAGGATGTCAAAACTGGAGGGTCCAGCACACAAAGAATACAATGAAACTAGAATGTAGAAAATATTGCATGAACAAAAAAGCAAACTATCACTAATACAATGCAATCAAATCAAAATACTTCAGGGTCACAAGCCAAAACATGTATCAAAGCAAGTCAAACTCAAAAACCAAATAAAATTATAAAACTATAAATAGAATTTAAAAAGAAAATCTTCATCATTTCCGAACAAAAAAAAAAAAAAAACTCCCTACTAATATAGCCCTCAAATTTGTCACTTCCCACCATAGTTTTGATCTCATCTCTATCTATAGTCCCACCATTTCATTGTTGAATATTTAAAAATTGAATTAAAAAAAACAAATATAAATTAAAATTAAAAAATTTCTTGTTAATTTGGAACTTTCCATCAGAGAGGAATTTGGGGCTTCGGATAAAAAAATTGTACCTTTACCGTATCTTATAGAATTTACAACTAACTCTCAACTTCCATAAAAAATTAACAAGTTTACAATATTTCATGGAACAGTTTGTTGATGTAATTGATCCAGTTTAATTGTTTTTTATCAGTTCTAATCCAACAATCAACAAAAATGAAAGTATAGCCCAAAACTTTAGGAAATCTAAATATAAAGCCTAAATTCAACACCCGCTCCCAATTTCACAAACTAAACCCTAAATTTAACACGGATTGAAAAAATACAAATGTTTACCAAAAAAAAACAGAATTTTGAAAATCAGAACAACAAAAAGGGGAAATTACCCTTGGCTCAATTCGATGTCAGAGGATAAAGAGAAAGCTTGTCGCTTTGATGGCAGCCGGATATTAACGATTGGGCTACGAGGTTGGGGGAGAAAGATTTGAAGGTAAAACGAGGGAAATCTCGAGAAAATCAGAAATATAGGAAAAGGCCGAGAATCTCGATATGGAAAACGTGGCTATATTTATTTTCCATAGAAATATTATATAATTGACAAGGCTGTGATTAAAAAGGGATAATGTGAATGACGTTTTCACCCTCGAAGTTTATCAGTTTTTGGGATTGGACAAATTACACAAATCATCACTAAATTATGTTAAAATATATTTTTTAACCACCAAACTTTCAAAAATTATAAAATAAACATTAAATCATATATAACAATGAACGTGCATTTAACTTCTATTAACGTCTGTAAAGGAATGATGTGGCATATCAAATTAACAAATAAAATTTCATTTGGTCTCTAACTATAATTAAAATTTTATTTTGTTAATTTTTAAATATATAATTTACTTTTAAAATTATATTTTTTACGAATCATGAAATTCTTTAATAAAACTCTGTGCATTTCTGGCTACTTATATTTTTTAAAAGGAGAAGACGATGATCATAATTCATAGCATCAAACATGCATGAAAATGACTGATCTTCATAGTGCAGTCCGGTGATAAACTGGTTCATGCATGTGCAGGAATGGCGTACAGACACAGGGAACAAGGTGGGAGCATGGAGAAGTGAAAAATAAGGGATTTATTAACTCAAAAGTGCAATCATCTCAGATACACAGTTTGCCCTGATGAAATCTGTAAGTTATAAAAAATAAACATTAGGCTGTTTCATATCACCCTGGGGCCTGGACCATCCTATTGAGCAAACAGGTTAAAAAATGGAACGTAAAATACAACCTCAATTAGTAGACTGGTGTTTACTACGACTCAGATGGTTGTTGTCGTAGGCCTGAAACAACCGATATTGCACAAGCCAACGGATCTGATTATCTCTCCAAAACTGCAGAATTCAATGGCAGAAGACAATAAGACCAGCTTTTCATAAGAATCATGACATGATAAAGGAAAAAGAAAGGTAGAGAAATTGTGAGCATGAACTCTAACTAACCGATCAATACTGTTCCTTGCTTTCTCAGGTTGGTCAGAACTGCTATTACATGATTTGTCAGGTCGATCAACACTCTTTCTTGACTTCTCCCTTCTCTCGGTGCTGGTTCTTGCTTTTTCTCGACCATCAGTGCTTAACTTTGGCATTTCTCTTTGGTCAGTACTGGCCCTAGTCTTGTCCCTCTGATCTGTGCTTGGTCTGGATGTCTCCCTAAAATCTGTGCTGTTACGAGGTTTCTCTGTTTGATCGGGAAGTGGGGCAGACCCGTTTCTAAGATGAGATTTCTCAATGGCTGAAATGAATTTTTTGAGATGCTTGATGTATTGTGGATATAGCTCCAAGTCACAATGATTCCCTCCTTTAACCCATAAAGGTTCATATTTCTCTTTACAAAGTTCCCAAAGCTGCTTACCATGGGACCAATCCACAACATCATCAGCCATTCCCTGCAATACAAGAAAAACAGGCGAATAACGCTAGCACTAAAAGCACATTTGAGGTAACAAAACATTCAAGAATACACATTCCAATAGCATGTGCAGCAACATACGGCAATCGTTTCAAGATTCAGTGACACCGACTGTGTAGGTATCTGCCAACTCCAACTCACAGCCTTATGGAGTTTCTAGTCACTTGTAAACAAGGTATTCGAACACTCTCCGAAAATTATGGACATAGAAGAACTTGCCAAATTGTCTGATCACATTACTTACAAATTAAAGAAACAATCCACGTGTCTGATAATTCAAGATAGACACCAAGTCATCAAAAAGTTCGGCAAAATGCAGGATGAAAAAGATTTTCAAAAACTGGATCAAGCAGTTGGAGTATCAAAGACAACCCCATGGTATAGGAACTAGGATAGTACTGCATTACCAAACACATAAGCTCCTATATAATTGTTTGTTAGAATCGTACTGCATTACCAAACACACAAAATATAGGAACTAGGAAGTAGGAACATGCAAAGCTACAAACTTTTACCTGATTGAACCATATCATAGTGCACAAAACTTTACAAATATCCGACTATGAAAGTAAATATTACTAACAAACCAAGGAAATACTTACATGGATTACCAGAACAGGACAGTTAACGAAGGGTATCTTGTCAATATTCTGCACCATAAACACGAAAGAAGCATCAAGAAATTATACTTTAAACCAGGTAGGTGATGGCAGATCAAGACATTAAGTTATATAAATTGTGCACAGAAAGTTGGCTGAACCTTATATATGTCAAACCAGTAAGTTCGCTTCACTGGATACATTACTCTCAGACCAGACAAGATTGGGCTGTGAAGAACCACAGCTCTAAGTTTAGGCAACCGAGCTGCGAGATCTAGAGTAGGCCCACTCCCAACTGATTGACCATATAAGATAACATCTTCCTCCTTCACTCCATATTTCTCCCCAAGGCATCTATACACAGCTTCTATGTCAGCATAGGTGTTCTGCTCAGTTGGCTGTCAGGAATTGGAACATAAGAAAATAAATAAATAAAAATGCTTTGTTGCTAGGTTTATTCTAAATTTCTAATTGCCGAACTAAATTTCTACTTCTAGTTCTAAAACACAACCTTAAAAACAGCTAAAATACCATAAATTCCCAGGTCTTAAAAAGTACCATTTTCTGACATCTAGAAAACCAGTAAAGAAATCAACAAATAAAATGTGAAGATTTTCTCGATTACTATCCTACAGAATGAAAGATCCAACCTGCAAAAACACCATCCTTCACCCACTCTTCCCCACCAACCAAACAAATCTTTATGTAATTTAAAAATAGAAATCAATATGCAATCATACCTTCCCACTTGACTGTCCATATCCAGAATAATCATAACTGCGGAAAAGGGAAAATTGATTTAAAAAGAAAACAGAGATTACCCTTGAATTAAAAACCTCATATAAAGCGGTTTTAACTTACCCCAATAAGTTAACTCTGAGGTGTAAACTGAGTTCACTGAAAAGATCATACATTTGACCCAGATCAGCAGCATTCCCGTGTGAGTAAAGAACAGTCAGCGCAGCTCCAGGGTTCTTCATATACACCGCCACCACTTGATTCCCTCTCTTAGTTCCCACCTTTAAGACATCGACGTTCTCCCTTGCCAGCACCCCATTCATTACCAGCTTCCCTCCACTCTCCGCCACTGTATACGACGGCGGATTCGGTGGAAAAAATGCAAACTTGGCCGCCATCGTTGAGGTCACAACTCCCATTATTGGAAAAAAAAAAGGAAACAAAAACAAAACCAACTCTTTATTTTGAGTTGCAAAACATGAACATTTTCCAGAGGAAACAAAACTAAGGAAAAGAAACCAATTGAAACTTTATTTCCTTTCTGGTTTCTTATAGTGTTAGAGAAGGAGAAAAAATTATGGATTTTTAATAATAAAAAAGAAAGAAAACTTTCTTCAGTCAACAAACAAGAGCAGAAAACAATGATGAGTTCCCTTTGGTGTTGTCACTGTTGTGTGAAAATGTGTTGGAAGAAAGACAGATTTGGAAGTTTGTAAGAGCGTTTGGTATAGGAGTGTTTGGGGGGAGAGAAAACTGGGGAGTGTTTTAGGGTTAGAGGAGTAAACTCCGGCGAAAAATGGAAAAACGGGCACGTGTGGTGTATGGGAAATGATTAAAGAAGGAAGGGGAGGGACAGAACGATGGTGACCAATCGGTGAGTGATTGACACGTGTCTTTGTAAGGACAAGACAAAAGCCTTGGGGTGGGAAGGGGAAGCAAGATCAGATCACTGTAGTGTTTTTGCAAATGCCAGCTTTGGATTTTTCTTGGTGGGACTGGATCTTTCAAAGTGTCGTACAGTCAACATTGAATACCTTGTAATCTATGTTTGAAAAATATTTACATATATTTTTTATATTTATTTTTATTAAATAAAAATATTATATTTTATAATATCAAATTTTAAATTTATTTCTAAAATATTTTTTTTTTTATATTTACTTTAAAACTACAAGGGCATGCTACAATTAATACATGGGATAATGTTTGAGTGAACAAATCTTATGCATTATCATTTATCAGTAATTACAATAAATTAATTTTATTAAATAAAAATATTATATTTATATATTAACATTCGTACTCATATAAAATAAAATAATAAATTATAATACTCTGTTCAATCCATTTACATATTAATTTTTTATTTTTAAAACCCAAATAATTTTTTATCAAATTCATAAGTCTATAAAACATTTAAAAACAAGTAGGAAATGCACGAGTCTTTAACTTGAAACAGTATAAAAACTAAAATTGATGATTTTTTTTTTTATTTTGAAAAATATTATCTATAATCAGATTTTATTGATTCTAATT
This sequence comes from Abelmoschus esculentus, assembly GCA_035048815.1. Taxonomy (NCBI): domain Eukaryota; kingdom Viridiplantae; phylum Streptophyta; class Magnoliopsida; order Malvales; family Malvaceae; genus Abelmoschus; species Abelmoschus esculentus. Next base: position 7,417,171 of record JAUCBN010000007.1, on the reverse strand, counting down.
TTTTTTTAATAATATTTATAGAATTAAAATAATTTATCATATTTAAAAAGGAAAAAAAATGTTATATTTATAAAAATATTTAAGAACTTATTTAATTACTTTTCATTAAAGTCATTTATAAATGAAAAAAGTGAACACTCTACCAGATTATCTTAGGCCGAGAAATTATATCATGGATCAGCTCTACCACGTCATCTATGGGACTAACTAATAAAAATTATTCACCTCATTATTTTTTTAATTTTTTAAGTGATGATTCATTTGGAAAAAATTATGACATGAAAAAATTGATGAAATAGACAATTTTTATTGGTTGGTCTCATAGATAGGTGGTGGGACTGACCAATGATATAATTTTCCCTAATTAAGAATATTTAATGTATAAAATAGTTAGTAATTCTAAACCAAAATAGGTTTCATCATTTTAAAAAATTAATAATTTCATTGACGAAATTATTATTATTATTATTATTTTAATTTCACCAACTTCAATACAAAAAGTCATCAACATGCTTAATAATATTTAATTATGGTACAAGGGAATTAAATAGGTTTGGGGCAGGTATAACCAAACCATTATACCTTAATTGTTCATTTCGATTATACATTAAAAATATTATTTTATTTTAAACAACGATAATAAAAGTGATTATATAAAAATTTAAAAATATAATTTAAAATGAATTAAATTAAATATTATGAAAAAATGCAAAAAAATAAATAAATTCTGAATTAATAAATGTATTATTATTTTTGTACAGGTACAATTTACGTTTAAACGGGCATGGCCCACGGCTACAATGATGACCCATGCAGTATTTCTCCATTTGTTGTAATGCACCATTTACTTTTTGTTTCAAATAAATAAAATACAACTATAATAATTTTAAGTATATTATACTTATTTTTATATTATAAAATAAATAAAATTAAATAAAAATTAATTTCAGTTTAACCACAATTTACAAAATTGTGAATTATAAATCATTCGAACATTATTGTTTAAGTCAGTTTTTATTATGAGAAATAAAATGATTAATATCACATATTAAAAATCTTAATATAAAATTAAATAATTTTTTTTCGTAAAAACACTCGCTCTATAATATTAAAATAAATAAAATAATTTAAAATTTTACAACAACTACTCGTTGGATTCTATTAATAACACACTTTAAATTATTTTATACTAAATTCTTTAATAAATATAAGGTAAAAAATAAAATAAAATAGGTGCATTATTTATGATATTTTAATATCATAAATATGTATGGTTCGCTCAAACCACTGAATACGATAAAATTAGCGACCAAAGCCACCCAACCAAGACTCCATCTTTTCAATTTTCAGTTTTTTTTTTCCTTATTTGCCTATCAGTACTACTAATACAAACCCCATTGGTGGAAATTACTTTTCGTAACTCGCAACTTGAAAGCCTCCAGCCAAGACTCCTTTTTTCAACTTCAGTTTTTGATTTCATTCCTGACTTGTGACAACGCCGGGTCTTAACTCGTCAGTTTGTAGAAATCCAATGCAAGGAATTATCATGTTTTTGCTGTTCACTTACTGATCATCTTCCGATAAGGTATGGGTTTGATCAATTTTCGTATCTTTTGCTTAAAAGTCTATTCTTTTTGGGTTCTTTCAATCTTTTTTCCTTCTTTGTATCGATTAGCTTTTGGGGTTATTATTATATGCAAATAATTTGATAGAACTATTTAGTATCTGAAGGGTTTTCATGGCCTATGTTTATGTATTCCGATCTGTAAAAGCTGAGGAGAACGATTAGGGAATTGTCATAAATGGATAGCCAAAACTAGTTCAGGCAAAGTGTTTGATTGATGGTTTAGGTCTTCTTTTTGCATAGGCCGATTTGTAGTGGCTAATAGTTGGAAAGTGTTTGATTGGGTGTCTCAACTCTGAAGATATTAGATAAACAGAACTTAATCTTCTAGCAATTGAAAACATAGCCAGGGTGCCCTTGATTCTGCCTTAGTGCCTTTTTAGATAGCTGGTTAGAGTTCATGTCAAACAACAAATCCTCAGATTCCGGATTTACTTTACAGTGTTCGAGTATGGTACATGTCCTATTTCATAAGGTTTTCCTTGTCTAAACGGTATTGTTTTTGTTCATCATCTTCCTTGACTTTTATTTGCTACAGCTTCTTCTTTGCCTGCTTCCAAGTTACAATTAGGTATCAACGCTTTCTAATTTGAAATGGATAGAATGATTTATTCATCTTGTTACAGCGGCCCTGCTGAACTTGTGTATTGCAAAATGTCATCATTGTTCGGATACTTAAAGAGACCAAAGCATGGTTCATAGAGCTGACTTAGTTGTCATTGGCATCTCCGTTGGCTTGGCCCTTGGTATCTTGATAGCTTCACTGGTGTTTTTTGGACTAAGGTGGTACAGGAAGTATGTAAAACTGAGACGTTCAAATGAACGTAGTGTCACGGTTCTTCCAATAAGAACAAATGGCTTTGGTACAAGCACCGACATCAGTGCATCTCTCTCGAATTCTGTAGCTGTTGAGTTACCAGAATATCATCAGAAAAGTTCTCCGAAATCTTGGTGGAGTCCTCGTAGTAAAGATCAGGTTGTTTCTGCTTCTGCTTCTGGCTTGCCTAAATATTCCTATAAGTAAGTTCATTTCTAGTTTGAGTGTACACATTATACTTATGTAGAATATCAAAGCCAGTTCATGCTTAGAAATTTACTAATTTCACATTTCCTATAATGATAAGAAATTGAACCATGAATTTCAGTTTACCGCTACTCTCTTAAGATAAATGATTATTGTCCAATGTTTGTTTGTGAAATTATGTTTAACTTATTCATTGTGATTTTCAGGGATGTACAGAAATCTACACAAAATTTTACAACTATTTTAGGAGAAGGATCATTTGGTCCAGTCTATAAAGCTACGATGCCTACCGGTGGTGTAGCTGCTGTAAAGGTGCTTGCTTCTGATTCTCGCCAGGGGGAGAAAGAGTTCCACACAGAGGTAAGCTACACTAACCATGCAAAAGGACGCCTCCTGCGATCTTGAGAATAGATAGTTTCCAGGAAGTCTTTTTTCTATCTTAGTGGTATTGCCTGCATTAATCCGATTGTATGAAGAACTGGTCTATGTTAATTGCAGTAAAAGATAACGTTTGACTTTGTTTTGTATGAGATTATTTTGAGCACAAGTCCATTAATATATAGCTGATTACCTTTCAGTAGCCTGTACAAATAGATTAGAATAACATGATAGCTTCAATCTATTCTGAAATAATTCTATCTGGACAGGTGCTAAGAAATTCTTTCTAAGAATATTTTATATTATTTTACTATTAGTAACTAATTTAAGTTTTTTTACTATCAAACCTTTTTTTCACTTTTTCCGTTTTTTTTTTCAGGTTTGTCTACTAGGAAGGCTGCATCATCGGAATCTTGTGAACTTGGTAGGATATTGTGTGGATAAAGGGAAATACATGTTAATTTATGAGTTCATGAGCAATGGAAGCCTGGCAACCTTACTGTACGGTAAGCTTGAGAGCCGTTTCTTTTTTTGCACTCATCTTATATTGTCCGCTGTAGATGTGTGCTAGAACATGCTAATTTATGCAGATTCAAGCTTTTAATTTCCAGTGGCTGTAATTAAGGATCACAGCTCCGACTTGCAGTTACCTTCTCTTTCTGTTTTAAATTGTAATATATTGACCGAAATCTCTCATGTTATCCTGCATTCTCTAAACACAAGGAAAACTGGAACTTCGGACTATGCTGTTACATTATCCTATAATACTAATATTTAATGCTGGCATGTACTATTTGGTTTATGATCATCAGTATTCTGCAATTAGGGCTTACTAGAGGCCTTTGAGTAGCTCAATGACACGTCAAATCATGTAAATTGACGGACAACTAGCATCTTCCATCCATGTTTTTATCAAGCTTGCTTTTCTGACGGTTAACATTTTACTGTAATTTTGTGTTGCACCGAGTAAATAATTTCTGTCAAATGTTTCCTGCAAGCAAGCTTTTGAATCCATCATGATTTTCATGTTGTTTGGACCCCAAATGGCACGGTGTTGGCGTTGCTAATATTGTGATTCCTTAACAATAACCAACCTGGTCTACATCTTCTCAGGTGAAGGAGAACGAGGTCTGAATTGGGATGAAAGACTTCAAATTGCCCTTGATATTTCTCATGGCATAGAATATCTTCATGAAGGGGTAATGATGGAAAGATTCAAAGTTGATATTCTCCATTATTACATAAACTTGTAGTTTGACATACAAATCACCCATTCTTGGACAGGCAGTCCCTCCAGTAATACATCGTGATTTGAAGTCCGCCAATATATTGTTGGACGAATCAATGAGAGCCAAGGTGAGAAGCCATACAACAGCTTATGTTTATCGAATCTTCTCTTTTTACTCTATTGAAACAATCAAGGTAACAATAATGGACTTTAAACGGCATGGCATTATGACTTTACTACTGTTCCTTTTGCTAGGTTGCTGATTTTGGGCTGTCAAAGGAAGCGGTTTTTGATGGCCGGAACTCTGGCATTAAAGGTACATATGGCTACATAGATCCGGAGTATATATCTACAAACAAGTTCACAATGAAGAGCGATGTATACAGTTTTGGCGTTATCATCTACGAGCTAATCACGGCCATCCACCCACACCAAAACTTAATAGAATATGTAAACCTTGTGAGTTTCTTCTTCCTGTGAAGTAAAGTGTTGCTTGTTAGTAGTATAGTTCATACATCGATCTTTCTATAATGTAAATTTTCTTTATAAGGCCACTATGAGTCCAGATGGTGTTGATGAAATCCTTGATAAGAAACTGGCTGGAGAATGCAATATTGAAGAAGTGAGGCATCTAGCGAAAATTGCTCATAAATGCTTGCACAAATCACCGAGGAAGCGGCCTCCGATAGGTGAAGTAACACAAGCTATCCTAAAGATAAAGCAGAGGCGCCTGGGTAAAGAAGACACTATTTCGATGGCTGAAACAGATTTTTCGCAAATTATGAGCCGGATACAGGAGCAGCATTTAGAGCTGACCAAATTGGCCAGCTTTAACGAGGTTAATTGAACCACTACTGCTTTGGGTTTACTTCACTTCTTTTTCTCCAAAGTCTAAAGATTCTGGCCACCGACGCCGGAGAGAGATACATAGAAATGGGGTGTTTAAAGATTTATAACCTTTGATATGTTGTGGTAAGGATGATTAAAAGAAAAAGGTTATTTTCCCCCTGTACGCCCATTAGTGAGCTTGAGGTGGCCGATATCAGTTACAATTTCACATTCTCTTCTCTTTTTTAGTTTATATGACGCTGATACAGGATTCATGCCTTTATAGATAGCTCAAAGTTTATGTTGTTTTGAGTTGGGATTGTTTAGGAATTTACTATCATCTTCTGAGAATTGTTTTGCTGTAAGTTTAAATCATATGGGGTGAAATAGAGATGTTAAGATGTGATCCCTTGGGTTCTAATACTACTACTAAAATTGTAAATACCAAATAGTGAACGATCGGCCTTGAATTTCTTTTATACAATTTTACGTTTATACGTATGAGGATTGAATCTCAACATTTTCAACTTCTAACGTAGTCCTCACCTATTTCAACCGGACAGGACACCCCAGTTTTGAAGCTCAAGAAGTAGTAACTCAACGCGTCAATCAAGTCCATCCTTGACAGGAAAATCCTCAAGTAACCTACAGTGTTGCTTTCTGCTTCCAAAAACCCTGAATTAGCCAACTCCTCTTCACGAAACCGGTGCTTCCAGCTACCTGTTCATTCACACTTCTGTTTCCAGATGACGTACCAGACAAATAGCCATTTTTTCTGCATTACAGTCGCATGCCTCCATCTCTTTTCTCCAATACAGACATTTTACATTGACATTGATGGTCTTGGGACTGTTGCTGCTTTGTCTTGAGCTGTAAAAGCATATTCATCTGACATTGATGGCCCATCATCCTATGTCCATTCGTCTACATTCTCTACAGCTCTCACAGTATTATAAAGCATATTCCTTGCCAAGTGTATGACCTTAGCATGGAATTAATATCCTAATATTTGGTTATGGAAATATAAGATTGTCTAAATACATATTTTATCAAGATGTTCTTGTGACATCTTCTTTTTAACAAGATAAACTATAAATTTAAAAGTCGTACATTAAATTTGTATTTTTAAATAATTTTATCGTATGATTTGATATTATGATTCAATTTTAAAAAGTACACATTTTCTTATGGTGAAACATGTGGGAAATGGAAGATACAACGATAATACAATAGTAACAGTGGCAATGCAGCTTCTCAATATGCATGGAAGCCTATGTCCCGAACAAGTTTTTAAGTAAAAAGAATATGTAACAATTATCACCCTAGGAGAATCGATGTGACTTGACAAACCAAGCAGCATAAACATTTACATTTGGTCTTAAGACCTAATAATATGAGGACCATGGCATAGCAAAAATGAGCACCCTAACCGACTAAGAAAGGAACTGAATACAGAAAATGCAAAAAAATAGACAGAATCATACACTAGCTTTTCCCAGTTCTATGCCTCTTATAAGCCCGATCAGACTCCACTGAGCAGCTCCGAACTCCAGTTTGTGTCATCACTTGATTGCTTACGTATTGGACTTCTCTCTCCTAGATGAGGGGTGAAAAAGTAGAAGACAAGTTAGAATATGAAGCAGATGGTTTTACTGATTCATGTCCATGCCTTCACTAAACTGGGAGGAAAATAATTGAAGACCATGAATAATAAAAATAACTTGGATAATACTTAATTTGGCAGTGTGTTTCTTAAGAACCAAAAAGGGTTATAACTAAACCTTAGAATTGGATGCCATATAAGTCACTCCATTGGCTACTCTTTTACTAACATCAATTTTCACGGAGATGCTTGCCTGTGATATATCCACTCCTGAAGACTGTAGAGCCTGTGTCAGATAATTCAATATCCTGTTGAAAACAAAAACCGATCTCTTTAATAGCATGTATAAAATCTATCATGAAAGGATGTTCCATAATTGATATCATTAAACAGATAAAAACCATTGGCCAAAATCTGGGAGATAAATCACGAATATGTCAACTTATTGTTCGGGCAAAATCGTAAGAAATACATGGCAGTTGCTCACCCTTGAGAGTAAGCACTTGACACACCTACTGATTCATCTCTGACAGTCAAGTCATCTTGTTCAATTGCTGAATTGTTTGGAATAACACTCTCAGTCAGACAATCTCTACTTTGCCATGACTGAAATGGGGGTTGAAGTACCATGTTCTCAGAATCAGACGCAGACTCATGAAAAGCAATGCTACCACCTCTTGCATGAGTAGCAATTGCATCCGATCGTGTCTGCATGTTAACCATAGAAGTAGTAGAAGCAGGAGGATGATCCAGTGCTTTAAAAACTGCCGCATCACCCATGTCGGACTCAATTGAGTTCGACATATTCACAACCAATGACCGAATGATGCCATCATTCTCAAAAACAGTTCCATTCTTCATGGTTTGAGAATGGTCAGTAAAATTCTCAGCATTCCCACGACGGTTTCTCTGTTAAAAAATAAAATAAAATCAGTTAGCTTCCTCTTGAATTATGGAAAGTAATGTAAACAAAATTATTATTTATAGAATGCTCCAGTTGTATCTAATGAACCTAAAAGTTCAAAGCAAAGAGAACTAATATACACCTCATTGCCTAAAACATAAGTCGCATTCTTCTACTGTCAATTGAAAACTACTATTTGGTTATGCACAGGAATAATTATCTCCAAAATATTCACTGGAACTTCAACATCCATGCATTAGCATTATTAATCCTAAATAGGTAAACCTCTCAAGCATTAATGTAAAACAACAACATAACCAGATAAAGCAGAAAATGTTAATGCAAAATAACCACATTGGCATGGGCGTACAAAGGCCGAAATATGAAGCATAAATAAGATTACCCATGGAATCAATTTTGTTGGCTCCTGTCTCCATCCTTGGTATGACCCTTCATACGTCTGCAACTTCTCCTGTAAAAACTGAATGTACTCTATGACCTACACATAAATTTGGCCACATTCAAGATCCATCAAAGAACTATAAATTATTACATTAATGCATGTACATACATATCTAATGTATGCGTATAGCATATTAAAGGAAAAAAACTCCATTGAGTGGTGACCTCTAACAGAAAAGATGCCTTGTCTCTCTTTTGATCATTTTGAGGTATAATATCTCTCAAAGTCTGGAACCTGACAACACAAAAATAATCAAAGAATGATTTGAATATATTCAAGGAATTGAAACTGATTACTGCCTTAATATATCATCAAAATATAACATAATACAATTCAAAGAAGATTTCAGAATCCATTTTCAGATACACCAAGCTGCCCCCAAGAAAATGGCATGTAAGCAAACCATATGAGACCATACCACTGAACACAATTATCTGACATTTCGTGAAATGTTATTACAACCAAAGCCCTCTAATTTAGATACTTTGAAAAAAAATTCTCGCATTCATAACCGATACATCTGAACTTTTCAATTCTGGAAATTCAATTTATACTTGATACAAAAGAAAACCCCAACGGAAAAAGAAATGAGCAAGAATCAATATTTTTTTTTGTAAAAAAGGGGGGGGGGGGGGAGAAAGTTTCTACCTTTCATTAATCTTACTTCTTCTACGCTGCTCAGTCTCTGAATGCTTAGACCGATTATTGTTCGTCTTTTGCTCACTTCCTTTCCCTTCTACTTTCACTGTTTCCCCCGTAAAGAAGAACATTTATAATTAAAACATAATAATAAATACTGGAAATATTATAAAAGATAACACCTTTATCTTCGTAACCATCATCGTCTTCCTCTTCTCGATGAAACTCTTCTGTTGCCAAGGATTTCACCATTTCGTTTCTTTGGTTTTATAAATATAGAAACTTGAAAGAAAGCGGGGGAGAGGGTCGGAAATGGAGGTCCAAAAGTTTAGTTCGAACGAGTCTGGCGAGTCAGTTGTTGCAGAGAAAGAGGAAGAATTTTTGCCCTAAAAAAGAGAGAAAAAAGGGAAAAGGAATAATTTTTAAAAGATGGATTGAGAGATTATTATTGGTTCTATTTCTTTTTCTTTCTTTTTTAAATTTATATATAAACTAAGAAAATTTTATAATGGGTGTTACATTGTTAAATACCGTTAATGATAAATACTATTTAATATTATTAAATTAATTAATAAAGATTAAAATTTTTAAGAACTTAACATGTAATTATAAACTATTTAAAATAAATTATTTATTAAATTATTTTATATATATTATTTTATTTTTTAATAATTAAATAAAACGTTAATTTAAATTAATTATAAAAATAAAAAATAACACTAAACCCTAAAAACATAATTCAAAGCCTAAATCACTAAACATAAAACTTTAAACCCTAAAATATAAAATCTCATAACCCTAAAATCAAAACCCCTAAAAGTACTAAATCATAAACACTAAATCTAAACCCTAAAATAACCAAACCCCCTATATCTAAATCTTAAACTAATTTTGAGTTTCAAATGTAGGGTTTAGACTTTTTAGAGTTTCAAATTTTCTATTTTAGGGTTTAGGGTATAATTATATTTTTAGATTTTATGATTTAGGGTTTTATTATTTAGGGTTTAAAGTTTATGAGTTAGTGTTTTGGATTTTAGGATTTAATGTTTATTATTTTTAGCTTGAGTTTAGGGTTTTAGATTTTAGATTTAATATTTTTTAAATTAAAAATAATTAAAAAATTTTATTTTAAAAAATTAAAATATAATATATATAATTTATTTAAAATTTTATTTCAAATAATTCAAAATTATATGTTTAGTCCTTGAAAATTTTATTTTTTTATTAATCAATTTAATAATGTTCAACGGTGTTCATCGTTAGTGGTGTTCAACAATATTCGACGCACGTGTTACACTCATCCTATAAAATAATATTACTATATTAGCGTTAGGTAATAGTAATTATAATTGGATAATATCATAACTGATATGATAAATTAAGTGATTTTAATAAAAAATTTAAAAATTAAATGACCAAGATAAATTCTCTCTAAAAGTTTGGTGGCCACTGATGTACTTTACCCGTAATTTTATGAAACAAAAAGTCATTGAGAAGCAGACAGAGGGAAAGAAACCAAAGGCTCCTTAGCTTTATTTCCGCGCTTTCAGAGTTTTTCTTTTTCTTTTTGAGTTTTTAACTTCGCAGAATTCGGAGCTCCCTTAGCTTCCCCGCTCCTCTCCCTTTTTCCTTTCTGGGTTTGAACTGCGCTCAATTTCCATCGATGTATGTTTTTCTTTCTCTTTTTTTAATATGTTTAAGATGCTTTAATTGTTTCCTTTTGGGATGATCTAAATTGGGTATTTATCATTTCTTCAGTTCATGCAACAAATTATGTGCTTTTGAATTGTTTCTTTTTTTAGAATAATCTAAATGGGTTTTCTTTATTTGGTTTATTCATGCTTGTTCCTGGGTCGATCTCTTGGCTTTTGGTGGTGATTTTGCCGAAAACATGAATCGTTTGTTCTACTCTTTTCTTGTTTGAATTTTAGGGGGGGGGGGGGTGAATTTTAGGTGCAATATTTGATTCCTAATGTTGATGCTTGATTGTGTTTATTGGTTGTTAAAACGGGTTTCCTTTATTTGGTTGATTCGTGTTTGTTTTCTGGGTTGATCTATTGGTTGTTCATGGATTTTTCCAGTTTTTATTTCGATGAAAACTTGAATCTTTGAATCGTTTTGTTCTATATTTCATTTTTTGTCTTGGTTGAATACGAAGGAGAATTAAATTTTAGCGGCAATATTTTATTTTGAATATTGATGGTTGATTGCTTTTATTGATATTTTCATTTCTCACTAACAAAGGAAAGAACCTTTTTGCTAATTATCAAAAAACCTTAAAGAAATTGTAATTTTTTTGTCAGAAAACTAAGTAAATTTGGACAATCAATTTTTTTGGGAGCAGTTCTTTTGCCCCCTCATTCTTCTAAAGGATAGCTCATCTGTTTTTAATAGTAGTATCCTCTCTTGCTACAAAGATTGTTTTGTTGGCTCCAATCTGATTTATATTTTGCCCACAACTGACTTAAAATTTCCTTTTGTTTTTATTTGACAGCTGAAGAAGTACCTTTTAAGCTAAATTGTTTAAGGGCATTCAACATTTTGTAAATAGACGAGAGAGAGAGAGGTACTGGTTCGTGGAGGTGGTCGGGCTTCTTCGAGCTTAGCTTCCTCTCTCGTTGTACTTTTATAGCTTTGGAAGTTTTGTTGTTGATTTTTATATATAATCAGAACAGTTGAGTTTTAATGATGAGGTTGTGTGGAGAGTTTAACTGAAGGGAAAAGAATTAAAAGTTAACATTATGGGTTCAGTTTGTTGCTGCGTGCGCCCTGAAGATTTTGAGGATTATATCAATCCGAACAGTAACATCTATAGAAATTGTGTGTGCCTCAGTTGCTTTGTTCAGAACTTTGTACATGTGGTATGTTTTATGATTCCATTATTAATCATTGGTTCTGACTCTAGTATCATTTCTTCACTCTCTTTCAATGTGTCACCTGAGGTTATTACAATGGTGGCTTTGTTGAGTATTTCTTTCTCTTGTTTTGTGGTATTTTTAATTTTATGTTGTAAAAAAGTAGGTCGATCATTGGAAATTTGAACTTATTCTGTGGCATGTGTGATGGGATTAGCAAGTTTCAGTCATTTTGTTTGTTGAGGATCACCTCTATTATGATTTCAAGCAAGGTCCTTCGTGAACCTTTTTACTCGGTCCCATGCATATTTATTTGTGGAAGCTTTGACAGAGTATTATGGAGGCATGAGGTTTGGTGAATGAAAATGTTGAAGGATATATATATATATATATTATAAACACTGTAGATTTTATCTGCTGATCAATTTTACTATGTCGGGTAAAATTCCTTTATAACATATTATGTTTTTGGAACTGTGATAAATTACTTGCGTGTTTGTGCAATAAGATAGATTAAGGCAACTCACGTGTCTGTGTCAAAAAAATTTCCATTTTAAAAGATCCCCTTAATTGGTTTGGAGCAAGTGAAAACTTCTATAGTGTCCACACCGGACTTCTCAATCTAGGAAATTCCATCAGCATTTATATATTGGCTTTTAGGTGAAAAGATATCTGATTAAGTTGGTTGTGGATGGTAGACCTTTAATTACCAAATTAATTTATGAAATTATCAGTTGATTGTTTACGTTATGAAGAAAGTGTTCCATCAACAGTGTGGACATGGAAGTTTACTTGAACGAGGTTTGATGTTCATGTTTCAACATGATCAAAAAAAATTATCTTCCATTTGATTTATGGGTTCCAGCAGTTTGATTCTAATTTTTTTGGTTTTCTTTGCCCCTGTAATTGCAGTATACCTCATTGTTCCAAAGAGGGGAATTGTCTTCTATCCCTTCATCTATTCAAGGGACAGGATCTGTTATCTCTTCTGCGTCTCTAGACAACTCACTTTCTGACACGTATCAATCTCCTCCAAGGCCCTTGCCTTATGATGCTGACACTAGATATTTCCTCTTGCAACGTGATGGTCTTGTTTCAAGACATGAGAAGGGTTCAAGTCATTTACATGAAGAATCAGAGCCTTTAAGAGCTCAAGATGATGCAGATTCGGGATCTTTGAGCACAGAGGGCAAATGGAATGCCTTTGAACAAGGCTCGAAAGAGCAACATTCTAAGTCCTTTCAGAAACTCTCATCAACAAAAGCACCAGTTGGAGTTGGGTACTTCTATTCATCTGCCGAAGAAGAGGAGGACGTTTGTCCAACTTGTCTTGAAGGTAAATCTTTTTCTCAAATTTGAGTGGTTTTTGTTATAGCAACTATATTATGCAGTGAAACTTTGTTAGAACTTGCTCAATGGGCTATGATTTGCTAGAACTTCAGAAGGAGGGATGCATTCAAATACTAAATTTCTGCTATATCTTGCATCTCTAACTTGGATACTTGTGCCTTTAACGATTGAGCAACCTTGATATAGTTGGCGAACTTACAATTAATCTGTAATTTTAACATAAAATAAGTCCTCCACTTGTATAGGTGTCATTTAAGCTTCTCGTTTGTTAGAGTCCATTCATCCTCTCAAATACTTGCCAAATGTTGTTGAATGCTCAAATATTATGAAGAATAGATGTACATTTTGCAGTTTACTTCACTGAAGGTAGATCTTTTCTTACGTCGTGCGCCTGTGGCAATATAAGTGTTTAAATGCCTAGAGTGCGCCTTGCGCTCTTTTGCCAACATTGCAAGCAATTGAATCCATTTGCCTTTTCCGTGAGTGTTTCTGTAAATCAAACATCTATAAGAAGGAAAAGAAGTTTAAAATTTTAAGCTTTGAAGATTTTGGAGCTCAACCCCAATAAACCCAAAATCACATCCTACCTTCCTATTAAAATCACTATTTATCTTAATAGAACCCCCATAAACCCATGACTCCCAATTTCCATGATTTCTTTTTTAATTTTTCTAATGAAAATCAAAATTGACTTTAATCTCAACAACCCCTTACCCATTAACTTGTAAACCTTGAACCGAACCAGTCATCCATCAAAAACTTGTTTGTGTTTGACAAAGAAATATTATATGGAGGTCGTAATTTGCTGTAATGAAAGTAGGGGTTAAATTTTTTTTTTTTGCTTGTATAGGTGGGGATGTGTATTCTAATCATTATGTACTGTTTTTGCTACATCATTTGTCTTAGAAACAAGTACTGCTATAAAAAATGGATGATATACTTATCATATTAAATTGGGCTTCCAATAGATACATTATCTTCTCTTTAAATCTATTGATATCACTTATTGTGCAGAATATACACCAGAGAATCCCAAGATAATAACAAAATGTTCCCACCATTTCCATCTTGGTTGCATTTATGAATGGATGGAGAGAAGTGAAAACTGTCCGGTCTGTGGAAAGGTAACCTTTTTTCTGCACCAGTTAGCCTTTGCATCTCCAATGGTCATAAACAATCAATCAATTGCATTGTGCCTTCAATATTTTTTTCTATGTTGATGTGATAAAACTGCTTACATTTTAATTGCTTTGTTTCTACTTGTACACATTAATGGTTGTATTCTAGCATATGTGGGTAGCTTTTTGTTGAGTTCTCTTTGAATGGATGTGCCATGTTTAGGTTTTTATTAAGAATATCATTTCTTCTTTTTCTTGAACGAAGTCCTTACTCTTTCTCTGTTAGAAAAAGTGACGGAGACAAAAGCTAATTAACTGTAAGAGAACTACAGAAAATGACATTCCTATCTTGTTCCAATGGGGATGAACCTTTTTCTTTCCAGTTTCCTTTTTTATTGTCAAGTGGTAATCTAATTTATCCTTGAAATGTCTTCCACTTATGGGGGAGCTTTTTGTTGGTTTAATCAGCTCTCCCTTAACATGCATGCATGCATTTGTATCTATCTTGATAATATGTTCCTGCTGCTTCCCAATTCTTAACCTGCCTATTCATTTTAGTTTGTGTTCCATCTCTGCATGCATCTCTAACACATCATCTATTTTGTTTCCTTTTCCAGGTGATGGTGTTCGATGAAACGACTTAATCTTTGTTGTAAAGGTTTTGTTGTGGATGAAACCCAGCAGAAGACATAGGATGAAACAGAAGGATATCTGATGAAATCCCATTGTGAATATTTCAGGGATAAAGCGTTGGTGGGTGTAAATATGGGTACTGTTGTGTATAAAGACTGTAAGTTGTTTCTGTTCATGAACCTGTGAGAAGGGGGGAAAGGGAGGGGGAGGTTATCATACACATGATTGTTGGAAAGTCACACTAAAGTTATATAAAAGAAATAGTTTGATTTATCAATGGGAACAAGTGTGTATGCATATATATATATATATATCATGCAATATTGCTTTCTGAAAGTAATGTAGGAAGCAGGAAACCAGAAAGTAGATTTTTCAGAGTTACAAATAGGAATGAAGGCAAGCTGTCATTTAATCCTTTTTAAAAACATGTGAAAACACACAGATATGAACTCTTCATCTACACCTATGGATTGGCAATGCCTTTTCTCAGGTAGCATGGAAGATTTCGAGAGATTCAGCGGCGGAGTTAGCGATAGCCATGGGTCGGGTTTTTGGTCGGTATGCACCCGACCTGACCTAACATCTTATGATATTTCATCTGACCCAAATCTAAACACGAATACTCGACATGAATAAAAAAATATTATTATTATTATTTTTTAATAAAATAGAAAGTTAATTAAAAATACAATTTGGGATGAAGTATTATGATAATTATTATATTCTTATTAGATAAAATAGGAATATAATTGAAACATATATTATATAAAGATAGGATATTTTAATTATGCTTTAATATTTAGAATAAAATTAAACTATTACTTTGGGTCAGATATGGTATTTTTTAACTTAAAACCAAACTTGATCGGACTTGACTTCATTCTTAAAAGATATACATAAATTTTACTTGAATTTGAATTTTTTTAAAATAAAATTTGATCATATAAGATTGAATTGATCAAAACTCGTCGAGTATGAGATAAATGGTTATTCATAAATAGAGTACGCAATAACCTGAAAGATTCGATGTCTATAAAAAATTCTTAAAATAATTATAAAATAAAATATTAGATAATTACTTTATTTAAGTTTTTTGATATTATCTAAAAAATGTATATAATAAAACTTTAAAATTTTATTGTGCATTGCCATAGCATGTGAAAAATTTTAAAATAAAGATAAAAATAGGAAAAAAGAAAAAAAGTGAAAAGAGTCGAGAATGGTACGCATCGATAAATAAGTTTTTTTTTATTTAGTAATAACAATCATTTTTTAACCGATGAGATTAGATAATCCGTACAATAAATTTAGTTATTGATTCTGAGTAGATACCATGAAATACATTAATTATCAAATATTATTAATGCATGTGCAGTTTAATTAGAAATTAATTAAATTAAATGTGAATCTTGATGCCACGATTTCATATAAAATCAATTAATTACGAAATAAAAAAACAATTAATTAAATTGAAACTGAATTTTGGTTCACGAATTTTTATTAAACAATTTAATTATATTAAATGTAGGTTTTGATCCTATGATTTTCCATTAAAACAATTAGTTAAATTAAACATGAAATTTGATTAAGTATGTTCGATTGTTTAACTAAATTATTTATTTTTATTTCTTTAGGTTACGAGATAGATTTACTATTAAATTATTTTTAATTCTTTAAAAACATACCTATTAAATTTAACTAAATTTAAATTTTGATATCATGATTTCTGATTAAATTAATTCACTAAATGTGGATGTTTGTTTTAAAATAATTAATTAAATTAAATACGGGTTTTAGTTCCACT
This sequence comes from Abelmoschus esculentus, assembly GCA_035048815.1. Classification (NCBI taxonomy): domain Eukaryota; kingdom Viridiplantae; phylum Streptophyta; class Magnoliopsida; order Malvales; family Malvaceae; genus Abelmoschus; species Abelmoschus esculentus. The sequence goes on along the minus strand of JAUCBN010000007.1, from coordinate 7,400,720 downwards.
AAATAATTAAATTATATACTTTCATATCCTCTCATTCCAGTCCCATTACTTTTAAAGTCTCTCAATTCAGTCCTTTTTTTCCATTCCTTTTTGGTCATTCTTTTATGAACTCTAACAAAAACCACACCTTGATGCAGGCAAAACAAGCAATCATTTTTTTTAAAGTGATCCGATACTCGTTAATTATTATTTTTATATACTAAATAAAGATATTTTTTTAAAAATAATAATTTTTAAAAGTAATTATTTTTTATACTGTCAATAAAAAAATTAAAATATATTTTTTATTACTCTTTTGGTTCTAAAGTTTGACCCCTGACTAATCCAAACCGACCTGTATCGCACACTTAGTTTTGGTGGGTGAGTCTCCCGACATAGATTTTTTATATATACAACGTCTCGAACCTGAGACTTACTTAAACGAAGCCAAACTGCTTACCACTCTGATTAAAAAATTATATAAATTCATAAAAATATATTTCATAATAAATTTATAGTTTAAAATGGACGGTTTACCCGGAAAGTGAATCAAGTGTGGGTAGTTATGTTCTATAGTTTAGTGGAGACAATGCGGTCAAAATGGGATGGGTGGTTTTTTTTAGTAGCGACTCTATATTTTATTAATTTTTATAATTATGCGTCTCATTAAAAATATATATATAACCAATAAATAAATATAAAAAAATTTAAATATATCGAAACCCAATTATCTACGATTTTATTTATATATTTTAAAATAACAATCAGTAAAGGAAACACTTGTAAAATACAAATTTATTCTAATTTTTGAAAAAGATTTGTGGCTCTTGTTAGCAATGAGCTAGCAAGGAAGTCTAACGTGCGCTAATGAGAAGCTAGGGTTTAAGGGAAGAAAAAACAACGGAACCAAATTAAAAAATAAAAATAGGGTTTCTAGTCCACTTTGTATATTGCAAGCACATATATATAATCTGGATTCATTGTTTTCATGAAATTGCTGTTGTCCTATCACAGACTCTTGAACATCAAAACGAATTTCAACCCCCCACAAAAGTTATAAAAACCAGAGCGATAGAAAAAAGAAGTCTTGGTTTGTTATTGCATGAAATCGGAGAAACATGTCGACAGATCTCAATGATTACACTATCATCAAGGAAGGGGAGGCTGAGATACTTATGCACGCTAAAAATGAAGTCTTTTACAACAAAACCCAGGTTCCAAATTTGATTCTTTTATCTTTAGTTTTGATTGATTTCAGTTTTGGAATTTTGATGGGTTCTTAATTTTAGTTGATGGGTGACTTTTGGTTTATTGAATAAGTGTGTACTAAGAGAATCCAATTGATGGGCGGTAAAAATGTGTTTGAATTAATACTTTTTTGGTTAGCTTATTTATGTTAATTTAATTGTAATCTTTTTTTTTAAATATATTTTTTTATGATTTATTGTTGGAAAGATTTTTGGTTCTCTGCTTTGTTGTTAGTGATTGGCTACTAAGAAACAGTGGGAAAAGAAAGAAACTGCCAATTCTCTTAATGTAATGTTCTAATTTCATTTAAGACTATTTACAAATTTTGAGTAGGATATCGCCTCCGCTGTAGTATGATTATGGTCTTAGTTGTTTGCCTCATTGCTTGTCACTATTAGAGGATCCTAAATATTTATTATAATCATCAGGTTAACAACAGAGACATGTCCATTGCTGTTCTGAGGACATTTATATCAAGGCGCAAGCAGGAACATGAGACAATTTTGTCTAAAAGAAACAAATCAGGGGCAAAGGTGTCTGAGAAGAATGGCTCTATATCTCATGTTGAAGACCAACCAAATGAGTCTGGCTTGAATAATGAAATATCAAATGAAGGATGTGATGGGCCTGAAGAGAAATCTCAAGAACCATGCAGTACATCAGAAGAAACAGTTAAGACAGATGGAAAAGTTCATAGGGAGCTCAAACCATCAAGAGTTCTAGAGGTATTTTTACAATATTCTGTTTTTTCAAATGTTAATTTTAATTATTTTCCCCCATTGTTAGTCATGTCATTTTCTGAATTCTTTTTCTGATGATTTTATAGGCCTTATCTGCATCTGGGTTAAGGGCTCTGAGATATGCTCGGGAAGTAGAAGGGATCGGTCAAGTTGTTGCTCTAGACAATGATAAAGGTATTGTTTGTAAAAGGGATCAGTCAATTTTGGTTCAAGGGATGACTTGTAGCTATTGCCTTTCTGATTTATTCTATATTCATGCTTTTTGTCCTACATACAAAGACTTGTTTCTTATATGTACCAATATTTGTTTCTATTTCCAGAGGCAGTTGAAGCTTGCCAGAGAAACATAAAGTTCAATGGTTCTGTAGCATGTTCGAAAGTGGAGTCACACCTTGCTGATGCTCGTGTCTACATGCTTACCCACCCAAAAGAATTTGATGTGGTATATGCTATTTTATTCTTTAAATTAACATCTTTTAAAGAAATTTTGATAAGCATGTTTGCTCAACTGCTGCAAAGATAAGTATATGCTAGTTAGTATTTGATGAGTAAATCAAACTTTATAGAAAATTTCCATCTAGTGTTATTTGTTATCTTTCATAATTAATTGGCAACTCTTATTGTATGTTGGTGGCAATGTCCTTGGGGTGCTTATGCTCTTTATGCAATATTTTTGTTTCAGGTTGATCTTGATCCTTACGGTTCACCCTCTGTGTTCCTGGACTCTGCAGTTCAATCGGTTGTTGATGGGGGATTGCTGATGTGCACTGCTACTGATATGGCAGTCCTCTGTGGGGGTAATGGGGAGGTTTGCTATTCTAAGTAAGATTGAACTGCCTTACCTTACCTTAATTGAACTATGGATTTGTATGTCGTATCATCTTATATTTGTTCGCGGAAACAGATATGGATCATACCCATTGAGAGGGAAATATTGCCATGAAATGGCTTTGAGGATCCTCCTAGCATGCATTGAGGTAGTTTTATGTCCTTCCGAAAGCTTGTTCTTTCTTCATTTAAAACAGAATGCTCTATCGTACATAAATCTTGCTCTGGTTAAAATGAATGTGACATGTAGGATTCATTTATTCTTTCACTTGACAACTTCTAATTGATTATGGTCTTTTGATAAGATCACTGTAACTGTATCTTGTAAGTATTAATACATTGGCTTATAAATGTATTGTTTAAAATAATATACATTCTTTCACAGCTTTATTTTTTAAATTCAATCCAATAAAAATCTTATTATGTGGCATAACTGGTCTTTCTTCATTCTTGAATACAGAGTCATGCGAACCGGTACAAACGTTATATTGTTCCTGTGCTATCTGTCCAGATGGATTTTTATGTCCGTGTTTTTGTTCGCGTATACACGTAGGTGGCCTATTTGTTTTTATTTATTTTGTTGAAGTAAAATGCCACTATAATAGATGATGATAGAAGAACAACTATTTCAATGCAGTTCGGCAAGTGCAATGAAGAATACTCCCCTTAAGCTCTCATATGTTTATCAGTGCACCGGTTGTGATTCTTTTCATCTACAACCTATTGGGAGAACTGTTTCTAAGGTGTGTTTTCTGAGTTATAATGCAAATGATGCCTTTTATTTGTTATTAGCATGTACATGGATTACAGCCATTTGGGCACATACATAGTTGAGTAATAATTTAGGTACACAAGTACACAACTGAACTTGAAAGTACACTCTGAGGTATCCAATTTCTTAATGTTTCTATTTCCTATTTGTGATTCATTCATGCAACTTGCAGGTAATTAATCTACTTAAATTTGATAGCATACTGCTCACTATTTTGTGTATGCCTGCGATTCTTGCTGTTATGTGCCACCTTTTATGTTGTTTTTGTTAAAGATGGCAGTCTAATGTAGTTTTAGCAGATCTTTATAAATACTCCATTATTCTTACCTCCCCTTATATCCCTGGATGCATAAAATTGACTTGTTAACCACATTGATCTACATCCACTTTTTATTTCCAGAATACCAGTGTGAGGTATCTCCCAGGTTTTGCACCCGTTGTTTCTCAAGATTGTAGTGATTGTGGGAAGAAATTTAACATGGGAGGGCCTATATGGTCTGCTCCAATCCATGATCAAGACTGGGTAACCTCCATACTAGCAGATGTGAAATCCTCAAAGAATCATTATCCTGCGTATGATCGCATTTCTGCTGTATTGACTACAATTTCTGAGGTATCTGTTCTTTGTTCTCCTTTCCTGATTACTTTATTCTGGACATACATTTCTCTGCCATTAGAACATATTTTCCGTTGGGTTTTATTTCATTAACAGCAACCGTCCTATGTTTTGTGATGTTAATGCTTTATAAAATAAAGGCTCAATACGATGGACTTGATCCACAATATTTCGAATGTGGTACTTGAGGTATGATATTGCAGAGAATCATGTCAGTAGGTGTAACATGTTATTAAGTTGTTTGCATGTATCAGATGTTGGCATTATGCCGAATATATGACTAAATCAACCTATTAAAGAAGAGTTGTACACTTTTTAGAGATTTCTATGTATGTTTTTTACACTATTTGGTATATGTTTTGCAGGAATTGCCTGATGTTCCTCTCTTTTTGAGTCTGCACAACCTCTGTTCTACACTAAAATGCACTTCCTCTTCTGCAGTTATTTTCCGCTCTGCTGTGATCAATGCAGGTTATCGTATTTCTGGAACTCATGTGAATCCATTGGGACTAAAATCAGATGCTCCCATGGATGTCATTTGGGACATAATGCGCTGCTGGGTAAGGACTTCATTTTAGTTGTCCTCTTTTCCGTTTGTGTGTTGGCCTGTGTGCTGAATATGGTTTGAACATGTAAACCTTGATTTGATTAAGTTATTGGAAATTTAAACTCACACCCCATGCAATGCATTAACTTGATTAACAGAAGTGTCCGATGAAATGGTTTCATAAGCTTTTTTTTTCGTCCTCTATAGGTTAAAAATCATCCAGTGAAAGCTCAATCTGCTGATCAACCTGGAAGTGTGATACTTGCCAAAGAACCGGTTCTTCAAGTAATTTTTTCTTCATTTCTATGTAGTTTCATAATGATTCACCCTGCATCCCCAGACCTCTCTGCCCTTGTATTTGTGCTTCACTTGTGAACCGAAAGCCATGTCCAACACTAACATGTTCATATACCCCCAACTCAACTTATTTTGTGCAGGCAAATTTTGCACGAGCTGTTGCGTCACTGAGCAAGGCACAATCAAAGAAGGTTGCTCGCTTCCTTCCAAATCCTGAAAGGCACTGGGGGCCAAAGCTCAGAGCAGGCCGCCAAATCACCAGCAAGCATGTATCTCTTTTGGGTGAAGATGCTGTAAATGGATGTTTAAACCATCAAGATGGTGAACATGTTGCGAAACGACAAAAGATTGAAAAGACCGAAGATGGTGCTGCAGATGGCATAGCATAAACTTCTGATTTGTGGCCTCGGATAGTCTGAGTTGGAAGCTACTGTTGGACCATAAACAGCTTTTTGCAGTTTCTGATTTCTATTCCAGTACCATTTAAAAATTGAAGCATTGCTTTTGTTGGATATTTATTTGACCTTAATATGATTTGTTTTGTTGCTAGGGGAAGAAATGGTTTAGCACTTGATGTTAAGACTAATTATATGTTGGATTTTATTTAAAATGAAAACCAGTTGTTTCTTTTTAGACTTAGAGAGATTGTTTGGCACAGTCTGAATCTTTGTACTATTAGCATATTATACCAACCATGGCCAAATCTCGTATTCAAAAGGTTGAACTTTATTATAAAATGGAAGCAATGCCAAACCAGCTAATGCATTTTATTTGATAGTAATTTCATAACATAAATTTAATAAGATTCCATAAGATTACATCCCGCCATAATGTAATGATGAAGATGATTATATGAATAAAAGAAACAATAGAAAATGAAAGCCATCATTACTCTTGTTATATCATTTTAACTGTAGCTGAAGTGGTGTTTTTTCTACTTTGCTTTGCCATTTGGCACGGCAGCTCCGGTTGGGTTGAGCTCATCCCAGGCTTCAATCCATGTGACCATGGCATCAGCCAGCTTGTCAAAGTAGGGATCAACTTTGCTAAGCTTTTCCTTCACCTGCTTTGCCAGTTCAATATAGCACTTTTGAACAGTGGTGCAGTCCTTCGGAAGGACAGCCTGCTGGAAGAAAGGGATGATCTCTTCCTGCCAGTAAATCCCCTTGTACTCCTTCCTTAGGTTCACAAATGGGTTGCTTGCTTTGCTGTGATAGATGTACGGTAGACCCGTTTTCACTCCCAATCCCAAATGGTCACATATCACCTACACAATCGTCAAGTCAGTGAGGGAGAGGTAATGGACATTTCTTTCTCATACCTAATCTGAGAGCAAATTGTAACACAAATGCATAACTAGGGCGTACCTTGATGCACCAGCCAGCCCACATATCATCATAGCGTCCAATTGGCTGGCCGTCACCCATGAGTCCAAAGTACATGGCAGGGCCAATCAGCTGACGGTCAAAAGCCAAATTCATTCCACACATGGGGAACAAAGTTCCCTTTGGAATTGTCATGACAGCATCAACGTACCTGATGTACAATGGGAATTACTAAATCAATCACTAATGAAACCAAGAAACACCTAGCAAGATGGGATCATATTCATACCTAGTGTTCCTCTCAAGAGGCTTGACAAGTTGAGTTGGAGCATCATAATCCGAGATGTTTAGCCAAAGGCCATGAGAAACAGCAGTTGAAACACCCTCACGGAGACTGAATGGGTATCCACGGACAAAATCGGCACCCTCTCGATATGGGTCGTACAAGGTGTTGAAGAAGAAGGGAGTGGATGGGGATAGCAGGTTCTTAATGTGCTGCTCGAGTGCATTGATGGCTTTGCCAGATGGGTCCTTAGCAACCTAATCAAAAAAAAAACTCAGATCTTGATTTGTAGATAGCCCATTCATCATGTAGCAGGAATATATAACAGCACAAACATCCAATAAAAGCAGCCTGACAGAAACCCAGATCACTAAGACATCACAGGAATTTAAATCAAGAAAAACATAAGTACCCAAATTTCCAAACAAAACAATGTAGAGATCCAAAAATTGACTAAAACAAGGAAACCCCGGATTGAAAAAAACACCATAAAATAGAGGGAAAAAAAGGAACTTACAAAACAGTCGTCATCAATGGTGTAGATATACTTCTTCTTGGAGACCATGTAACCAAAGCAACGGCAAGCAGAGTCCTTGAAGGAAATGCAGGAAGCCTTAGGACCAAGGATCCTGTTGATGTCGTTCCTGTTGTAAAGCTCGTAGTCAAATCCGTCGGGGACCTTGATGGTCTTGGAAGGATCGCCATCTTGAACGATGATGAGATGGTAAGGCTGGAAGAAAGGCCTCCACATCTCAAGAAAGTCCAAGTTCCTTATGGTTGGTATGACGATGTCGAGCTCGTCTTTCAGCAGAGCCACTGCCGGTGCTGCTGCTTCTGTTGCTGTTGCAGGCTCTGCCATTTTCACTGCAAAAACAGGAAAACGAGAGAGAAACGGAGTTTCCTTTTCGCGTTTAAATCGTTGGGGGGGGGGGGGGTGCTGATTGATTTGAGAGGCCGAGCTCCTATTCGAGCATATATAGATGTGGAGGGAGATTGAGGAGTCACGTGAGAAACGAGTGAGGCGGCACCATTGGAGCTAGAGAATTTATTACAGGGAAACAGAGAAAGAGAAAACAATAAGCTTTTTCTGGGATAAATTACGCATGACCATTGAATTATTTTCTCAAATTCTATTTTAACCATATAATTATAATTTTTATTAATCAGATCACTAAATTATTTAAATAATACCAATCTAATTATATTTAGTTATCTATATTTAATTAATTGATAAACAAATCGTAACTACCATACCAATATATCTATTATATAATGATTTAATTGATACTATCTAAATATTTAAATAATAAAATTCATAGTTCAATGATTAAAAAAAATCAAGGTAGTAGTTTAGTGCTCATGGTGTTGTTTACCATACCTAATTGAGTCTTAAACTTGAGAATTAAGTTTATTTATTTTTTACATAATATTAAAATTGTTTAGACGTTTTTTTAACAATACTATTAAAATAAAAATCTTATTTTTAAATAAAATATAATTAATTTAATTGAACGACACGAGAAATAACCCACTTTTATTTCAACGGAAGTATGATTTATAAGTAACTAACTTCTCTTTTGTTTTTAACTTGATGCCAGCTTAACAAGGTTTCACATGTATCTGTTGAGTCTTTGTCTTAATTTCTGCAGTATCAAATGTTTTTCGTTTTATCTTTCACGAGAATATACAGCTGAACTAGACTGGGATTAGTGCGTTACATGAGAGTAAATAATTAGAAAAATAATACAAAGTAAAGCGAAATATTGCATACTAATTAAAAAAAGAAAGGAAATATTGCATACTAAACCTTCCATATAGGGAAGATTATAGTCAATTAACCTATTAAATGAGACCCATTTTGAGTGTAACTTATTATATATATAATATTATGATTCGGACGGATACATAAAAAACTCAATAATATTTAAATGCAATAAATGGATTTAGTAAGAAATTAAATAATATCCACCTTAAAAGATTTAGGTTCTATCGTTTTATTTATAAATATTGTATGCATTGTCAAAAGATTAAAATCATCTATAAATAGATATTAATTTATAATCACCCTTAAAATATTTTAAAAAAATATATTATATGGTTATCTTACATGACATTGTATGGATACCAATTAACTTTTATGTATAAATATATTCGAATCATGAAATTCTCATTGTGACAACGCAATCAAGATATTCCCAATATAATATTAAAAAATTGACTTTTTTTTCCCTTACAAGTGGATTGAGAGTGTTCCTGGCCTGCATGTCCACATCACCGAGGGAACTTTGAGTTTAAAATATAGCTTCATGTGCTACAAACTTAAAAAGAATATTACTTCGTTGGATTATTAAACTATAGTAAGAAGGCCAGCTATTCGGAAACCTCACAAAGGCTGGCATCTACCCACTACGGGCTACGGCCACCAGGTCTCACTGGACAGAAGGCAGTGTAATGTACACGTGTAATTTTTTAATGGTTTCGAACCAGCTGTCTAATGAAGTTATACTAGTAATTTTTTATTAAACAGAGAATATGAAGAGCATGTAATGAATATCAAGTAAGTTATATATATATATATATATATATATATATTTTAAATATACTGATCTCATTATATATTATACTTATTTAATTTTTGAGTTTTTAATAATATATTATGTATATAATATTTAAACTCAGATCATTTGAATAAAATACATCAACCTTGATTATTGAGATTGTTTCACGGATTCAACTAAGTGATAATGTAATATTAGTTAAATCGAACAAAAATATACATAACCATAATCACATATTATTTTATATATGCATAACACATAATGTAAATATAGGAGCAGATGAAAAATTTTACGTAAGAGGTTGGTTTTTTAGGAAGTTAAATTAAAAATTTTAAGGGTATAAAATTATAAAATTTAAAACATGTAAAATAAAATCTTCGATAAAAAATAAAAAAAAATTTAAATAACCTAATAATTTAAATTTTCAAATATGAGAATATATCTCAACTCTTCTCGATTTATCTGTATTTAATGATAATTTAAACCGTCATATTAAAAATATAATTCTTTTTAGATGTGGTTGAAATATAACACTCTCTCAAGATTTTATTCTTATTTTGAAGAAGGTTAGGGGACACGTATCACTTTTTTTATAACTTATTTTGAAGCAGGTTAGGGGGGAAAGCACATTGTCTTAATTCTCGCAGTTAATTGTGGCATTTTTGTAGTATTCGAATTTTAGAATTTTGATTTACAGGACAAAAATTGATTTGATAACTGATGATGATGTCTTGCCATTTTTTTCTTCAATAAATTTGATTAGTAAAGAAAAAAAATTATTAAGTTTTGAATTTATATTTAAAAAAATAAATTATACAGATAATTATCATATTATGAGATTATATTAAAATATTATAATATTTTAAAAAGTGTCAAATACACCAATCAATTATTAAAATGGTGTCTAAATAATCACCGACTATTAAAAATTATCGGTATGATGATATGGCAGTTAAAAATAAAATGGTGACACGTGTCACCACCTAATAAATAATTATATTATTTTATTATAATAAAATTATAATTAAATTTAAAAAATTGTATGAATAACAAGGAATAAATGTGTAATTATTTTATTTTTTTAATTATCACGTCATCAAATCGTTAATTTTTAACGATCGGTGATTTTTGATATCATTTTAATAGTTGATCAATATATTTAACATTTTTTAAAATATTATAATCATTTTAATACCAATCTTATAATATAGTGGTTATCTGTATAATTTTAATTATTTATTTAAAAAATTTCAACATATTTTATTGCCTTCTTAAATGCTCATCATAAAGGTTGACCTCCTTTTTTTCCCCCTTTTCTGAAAAGATTTCTTTTTACTTTTAGGTGATTTGATTTTCACCAACCTTTTCCACATTCTTTCTTGTAAGCTGATAATTAGACTAATAATATTTTTATAATAGAATTTAATTTATTAATTAATTAAATTAACATAAAAGTTTAATATGAAAATATTACTTTCACTTCAATCTACTTTATCTGAAAAAGTCAACTATTGTATCCATGAGACTGGTTACTGAACGTGTGTATTGTCTTCATGCTTGTTGAGTAGATTGCATTTGCCAATGCCATGCCTTCAGGTTGGTATAAAGTATCAACCTACCATGTGAAAAATTCAGTCAAATTTGACCAATATTCATTTATAAAATAAAACATTCATTTTTTAGGAAAAATAATACTATGAAATGAGCCACCCATACCAACACCATGAACAGATGAAAGGCCCAGCCTTAAGGAATGGGTGAGGATCAACCTGTCAAGCCCAAGGAATGGATGGGGTTTCGTTTTGTATCGTAGCAAGCAAATGCATGCGGCCGTGGGGTTGCTTCGACTGTTGCGAATGCCCCAAATGGTGGCACTTTATAACCTGGATGTTATCGGATCGTGGTTGGATCAAATTAAACACGGACGACGTTGATCGCAATACGGATGGATATGCTTTGTGTGGGGTGTTTTGAGTGATCATACTGGGGATTGCTTATCAAATTATTGGAGTTTGTTCCATTATTGAGACTCAGCTTTTGCCTTTTGTTGGAGTAAAATATGCATGGAAGTTGCAATGTGGTCCTTGAAGGGCCAGGGGACAACCTTGACGCGTTCCGGTTATTATTCCACAGGACTCATCGTTGCTGCTTGTGCACTGAAATGAGCCGAAGAGACACAGATGAGTGGTGCGTTTGTCTCACACAGGATACTAAAATTTGAAATTGACAACGAAAGAGATCAAATTCAATGGCTTAGTCATTATTGTTAACAAATACTTGAGTGGTTCGATGAAGCACGTGGCACCCTCGCCCCGGGTTAGGAGATGGGGGTGTCGACCGGACATTTAACTCGTATTTTAAACCGAATTCACATTCAATTGTAAGACATTTTAATTCATTTGTATGATTTTCGATTTGTTTGTAAGACATTACGGGTTAATCTATTGTATCTCTTATCAATTTAGAGGTCAATTTAAAACTTTTTCCATGCTTATACAATTACTCATTTCGATTATCAACTTGCGCTCATTTATCAATTTTAATCTCAACTGAGCTTGGTCTAGACCTCTAATCAATTTTATTTGTTTAATCATCTTTAACAATATCTAATTGATCAAGCCAATTGTTATCTTTCAAGTTTGAACTATATTAATTAGGGGTATCGATACCCCATATAGGAAGGTACCGGAACATGGGTATCGAACTCTAGTTCGATACAAGTTGTCTACGTTGACTCGTTGACCAAGGCTGAGTAACCTGGTCCGATACAGGTATCGATGTCATTTGCTACTGGAAGCTCCAGTATCAAACCAGGTATCGATACTGGCCTTCTTCATGAATTCAAAGGCTTAAGGTTGGGAAGCCTGGTTCGATACCTGTACCGAAATAGAGAGACTACATGAAGGCTTCATATTGAACCAAACATCGATACAATTTCTTATTGTCAAGGGTGGTATCGATACCCATGTAAGTGGTATCGATACCCCTATTCAAACTTAATAGGTTTTAGACCTTTTAAACACTTAGACACTTTAGAAGGGCTATCTAGATGATCTCAACCCATCTATAAACCTTAAGGGACAATTTCAGCATATTTAGGCAACATGTATCAATTTATTTAACCTATCTACTTAACTCATTCATTACTCAAGCCATTAACCATATGCAATAACACTCAAGACACTATATCATGTACTTCTCACTATAGCAACTAGCATGCTCATGTTATAACTTTAAGGTTTCACATACTAATCTACTCAGTTCATGTTTATAATGTCAAGGCAATTTCTTACTTAACATATGCATATCACCCAGGGCCTACTTATACAAACCATAACCAAGAACTCAAAATATGCAAGGCTAGCCTACCATGAACATTATGCCTTATGGCTTACATACTAAGTTAGTTAACAAAAGCCTTAAATACAAACCATGAATCAATTATCAAATGCATAGGCTAATCAAACATGCTCACTATTGCCACCATGAACTAGGAGTTAACCAAAATACAAAATATCATACTTTAGCTTGCTCGTAGTCCTTGCTCCAGTTCAATCTCGATCTAACTCCTTAGCTCGTTGACCTGTTGTTTTGGGATGAAGGAAACAACGAGTGATAAGTACTTAGAAGTACTTAGTGAGGCAACCCTAGTCTAACCATATTAGACATGAATCAATTTACAAAGATAGCATGCTACAATAAGCAATTAAAACCAATTCATAACAAGGTTCAATCAATAAACAAGGATGTCATGCTTCTCAAGTGAATCATAAGTCTAGTGTACTATTCAAATTTATATTTCGTATGCTAAACATTAACCAGCGTGTATTCAATGCATGTTGTTCATTAGTCCATTTTCATTCTCAAACTTACATTGAACAATCCATTTCAAGGGCTACTTATAGCCTTATAGCCTTATGTACATTCTCAATTTCAATAATCATTTCATATTAAAGTGCTACTCATAGCATCAAATGCATCTCAATACCATATAACAATACATGAACAGGTAACAATGTTTTTCAAGCCAATTCATGTATATTTAGTTTACATTTAATCTTTTAGTCATTCTTTTAAGTTCGTGTGATGCCTTGGTATAGTAGGACAACGTAAGCGAGTCAACAAGAGTGTCACGAAGACACTAACAAGAGTACCACAAAGGCACTAACAAGAGTATCATAAAGATACTAACAAGAGATATCCATGGTATCTAACAATTGGTGACTAACCACCAAATCACGGTACCTATAATACCAAACAAGAGTACTAAAATACTAAACAAGAGTGTCAAGCACTAAACAATGAGCTCAAGACCCTAGACATGTCGTACTACCTATGACCAACTATCGACCAAGGCTCAATGTTATTTTCATTAATCAATTGATCATTCACTTCATGTTAAACAAGTTCATATTATCAAGAGCAAGTATTTATAACATGCTAATTACAATAGTAGCTACCATGCTATTATCATATTGATCATATCATGTAAACACATAAACATGCATATCATGTTATCAATTCAATGCTCATATCATTGTATACATGCTTCATGCATGATTCGCGTACCTAACATCCTTAGTCGCGTGCCGTTACTTACCTCGGTATTTCCAAGCAATGTGTAGCGATGTGAAAAATCCACTATTAATTAAAATCGCTAAAAAGTTCAATTTTGCTAGGTAAAACATTTTCCGATGTGTCATTTTGAAATAAATGTCTTCCACGTGGGGTTTTCTTTTAAAAATCATTTTTGTAAAATTGGAGTCGCCACCGACCATTTTGGTAGACCGGACACCATAAAACCAGAGATTTGAAAAGTTGGGGTTCGGGAGTCGGTTACGGATGGGGAAGGATTAGCATCCCCACACCGCCCAAAATTGGTACTTTAATAATTACCGCTTTAATAATATTAAACCTTTCGGGCTAATTTAACGATCGAATTAATTTTTAATTAAATGTGCGCATTTATTTTAAAGCACCTAAACCCGAAGATAAGCGTCCAAACCACTACCACCTTATTGGTACTGGCCTCGCTTACGACCGAATTTAGGGGCCCGCATTAATAAAATAAAAGCGTGATTATGCAAAACTCTAATTAGCATACCAACTTACAGTGCATAATAAACAAAGCATGAATTATGAACAGAAGTCAAAACTTATATATAAATTATGCTATATAAACATGACGTGTATATGGATACATATGTGGAAACATAGTAAAATTATAAATAAAATGGGAAACAAAGTAAAATTAATATAATATATTAAAATATGACATTAATCTTGAATGAAATGGGAAAGAAAGTAAAATTAATATGAATGACAACATCAAAACAGAATAATATATATATATATAGCATATAGGCACAATATATAAAAATAGACACGAAGATACCATATGTAATGAGTATATAATTGAATAATAAATATAAAATAAAGAAAGAAAGTAAAAAGAGAATAGACGACATGTAATAAAAATAAAAAGAAATAATAATAAAAAATAATAATCAAATGTTCAATTTCCTTCACAGAACCCTCTCAAACAAATTTCCTGGATCTTCAAAACTATGAACCAAGGGCAACCGACAACCACCACCATCCTCCGTCTTCGAGCCGCCGTAGAGGCTCTGACCTCGGTCAGGATTCGGCTAAAAAGCTACCTTGATCATCATCGGTCTTGCTCGCCGGGAGGTGAAAACAAAAAAGAAATGGGAGATTCCCCATACTCAAATGAGAAATCCCTCTCGGTCTCACACTCACGCACGACGCTTCTCTGAATTTCTCACATGGCGGAAGATCCTTGACCATTCTAAGGGAGTTTCTCTACTTTTTTTTATTTATTTTTATATTTCGTTACCTGCAGGGATTTTAGTCTCTCTGCTCTCTTTTTCTACTAAATGCTCTCTATGTTTTTAAAAGACAAAAAGATGAACAACCCCTTTAATATTTGGCTTTCCACAGCTCTCTTCTCAGAGGTCATCGCTGACAATGGATCATGCGCCAAAAGGGAAGTTCTCTGCTTTATTTTTTAGAAAATTTAGTGATGATTTTGATATATGCAAAATAACGAAGAAGATGGAGAGTGAAGTCTGGTTCTCACTTCTTTTTTTTGATTTCCTCTATAAAAAACTTTGGTTACAAGACCCCCCTTTTTATATCCCATTACCAATCTTTGTCTTGGTTTAAATCCTCTGTTAATACCAATTCTTCTGGGATTTTTCTGCATCTTTTCTTGATTTCTGGCTTTTAGACATTTGCTTGGTCTTTTCCACTTGCCAGAAATGGCTCTCCCCTTCTGATGTTCAAAATTTGTTGGTTTAATGCTTCTTTATTTGGTTGTTTTTGCAGATTTTCTGGTCAAACAAGGTGATGGCGTGCAGGCAAATAGGCGCCAGAATCCGGCGTGTTGCAGTCGAAGAGTCAGACTCTTTCATTGGAAGGTCGCAGTGAAACACACGCTCGAGTGGTGATCCGTTCGAATGAATTTAGATCGTTGATGGTCATCTGATCAAATGGTTAAGAATCGTGGGCGGCTGCAGATTCAAAATACACTAGGGTTAGCTCTTGTTTAAGGTTTAGATTTGGGCTCAAATATTTAGCTCGAAATGAGCCTTGTAATATTTAAACAAATTCTCTGTTAATGGACTTTTAATTGTTATTTAATATTTTTTAGGTTTTTATATTTTTATGTTTTTTTTAATTAATATTTATGGGCCAAGATATTAATAAATATAAATAATATAACATGTACTATAACACACATATAATATTTAATACATTAACAACACACATCTAATAAAATTAATCTAACTATGCACGTGTATATTCAATACACATGACATAAGTAGTACACATGCAATACGATATGTTATATATAATACATACACACGTAAAAATCATATTACGACAAAATCACATGAAATAACAACATATAATATATACTGATAATAGGCCCTTATTTAAAATACGAAAAATTGAAGATTTAAATTTTTCGATTAAAAATGAGTGATTACACAATGCATATGTACTAAGCTAGCATTAATAATCTAGCAATCAATCAAATATCAAACAAGTTATTTACATTTAATCCTCCTTCCCTTATTACCGTATATGTAATTTGTCCATTTACATGACATATCAATTTCAATTAACAAAATATGGTTAGGACCTAGGATCCTAACCCTAAGGTTTGCGACACTCACAATTGGTTCCAAGCAACTATGGGTTGTAGATGGTGATCCCTTTGCCTCTTTTCCTTGCCACTTCGAGCCTCTCTTGTCCTTCGATATCCTCTTCTCTCGGGTTATCAATATAGTTAGACTTGATTTTCTAACCCAAATTCCTAACCATGCAAAGCTTCCAAACTTTCCTTCAATGGCTTCTTTTAGCTTTCTCTCAAGACTCTCGCTCTCTATTTTCTTCACTTTGTTGTCATGAATGAATGGGAGAAGGGAAGAAATTTTGGCTCTTTTGTTTGTTTAATATTAAGGGTGAAAGGATTACTTTACCCTTAATAAAATATCTAGTGTTAGTTTATTATCAAGAATGGTTTAAGGAATTTATGCATTTGTC
This sequence comes from Abelmoschus esculentus, assembly GCA_035048815.1. Taxonomy (NCBI): domain Eukaryota; kingdom Viridiplantae; phylum Streptophyta; class Magnoliopsida; order Malvales; family Malvaceae; genus Abelmoschus; species Abelmoschus esculentus. The sequence continues at coordinate 7,383,955 of JAUCBN010000007.1, read as the reverse complement.
ATGTAATCTTTTAGTTTCTAATCTAATTTAATTTGGTCATTTCCTTAGCTCAATTCATCACATGATTCTTTTTAATTTATAATTCATTCGAATTAATTTATTAACCCGATTTTTGAGTGTTACAAAACAAAACTTGGCTAATAACCCGACACTATAGTTTCAATCATATGCGAGAATGTGACGAGTTTTATTCTTAAAAGCTCTCGAACATGGTAAATAAAGGAAAAAAAGTTTGTTCTTTCTTCCTTTCTAAAACTCCCGGTGTATATTGTTAATGACCTGACATGGAGATGATTGTGGATATTTTACAACTGGGACTCGTGTTAATACGAAGACGTTAAACGAAACAAATGTTTAACAAATTATTCATAAATCGTTTAATAAAATAATTATTTATATTTGTTTATTTATTAAATGATCGAACATAAATAAAATTTTATATTAAATATTTTATGTTATATTTACAATTTGGGGTTGAAAATCAAGAGACAAGGAGAAGGTATCCAAACATCACCCCGCTCCCTCTCATAATGAGCCCCCGCTTTTCCTTCTACCTCCTCCTCCTTTGCTTTCTCTCAGCCACCGCCAATGGCTACCTGAAGCTTCCCTTACTCCACAAAACACCACTAACTTCCCCCACCCATACTCTCCTCTCCGACATTCACCGCCTCAAAACCAGACACGGCTTCGTCAACTCACCCGTTGTCTCCGGAGCTCCTTCAGGCTCAGGACAGTACTTCGTGGAGCTTCGATTAGGATCCCCACCCCAACCCCTCCTCCTCGTCGCTGACACCGGGAGTGACCTCCTTTGGGTTTCCTGCTCCGCATGCCGCCACAACTGCTCCTCCTTCCACTCTCCGGCCTCAACATTCTTCGCCCGTCACTCCTCTTCTTTCTCTCCCCACCATTGCTTCGACTCCGCATGTCGCCTCGTCCCCCATCCCGATCCCAACCCCTGCAACCACACCCGACTCCACAGCCCTTGTCGTTACCAATATTCCTACTCAGATGGCTCCATCAGCAGCGGCTTCTTCTCTAAAGACACGACCACCTTGAACACTAGCTCCGGCAGGGAGGCCAAACTTGAGAATCTCTCTTTTGGGTGCGGGTTCCAGATCTCGGGTCCCAGCCTCACTGGCGCCAGCTTCAATGGCGCTCATGGAGTGATGGGGTTAGGCCGTGGCCCTATTTCCTTTGCTTCTCAACTTGGCCGCCGCTTCGGCAACAAGTTCTCGTATTGCCTCATGGACTACACCTTATCTCCACCTCCGACGAGCTATCTCATCATCGGCGACGAACAAAGCACCATTTCAAGTAACCCCAAAATGAACTTCACCCCATTACTTATCAACCCATTATCTCCCACATTCTACTACATTGTGATCAAAAGCGTGAAAATCAACCGCGCCAAGCTACGAATCGACCCTTCAGTATGGTCCCTCGACGAGCTCGGAAACGGTGGCACCATCGTGGACTCGGGGACCACTTTAACATTTCTCCCCGAAGCAGCCTACGCTAAGATACTAACAGCGATCAAACGAAGAGTGAAGCTACCAAGTCCAAGGAAGCTAACCCCAGGTTTCGACTTATGTTTCAATGTAACAAGGGACGCAAGGCCGAAGCTACCAAAACTGAGTTTTGAACTGAGCGGAGGATCCGTGTTCAATCCGCCTCCTAGAAATTATTTCATCGACACGGAGGAAGGGATCAAGTGCTTGGCTTTGCAGCCAGTTGGCAAAGGAGTGGGTTTTTCGGTGATAGGGAATCTGCTGCAACAAGGGTTTTTGTTTGAGTTTGACACGGACAAGTCACGCCTGGGGTTTTCTCGGCGTGGTTGCACTTTTGCTTAAAATCCCCCCGTGGTTCCCTGAGTGAGTCAACTCGTTTTGTTGCTATTTTAATTTTTTCATGATGAACACTATTTTTGAGAACAGAGTACTGTTTTCGTTTGATTGTTGTATTGAAAGAGTGATATTTTATAATCAATTTGGGTATTTTCGATATATTCCCAATTAAAAAATAATATTAATGGAACGTGGAAATAGACAGCCTGGCTGGCAGCTGTTTAATTGGTTTCATTCTGTATTTTTCTTATATCACGTGAACAAAAAATCTAACCCATTTAAAGCATGAGTTGAGCTCTAACTCCAACACTAAAGGCCAAAACCAGACACGTGTGATAGATTTTAAAAAATTAAAAATTTTAATTAAACCACTATTTAAAAGTGTTACTTTTTAAAGTTTTCATAAGTTTTAGTTTAAATTTATAAAATTTTCAAAAATTTAAGTATATAAAATTGTTTTTTTTTACATATCTGCTGCTGCAAACAGACCTCTAAAGCTATTGATTTCGTTCTAAATTTTAAAAAGATAAAGACTGAAAATTTATAAGCTCCGAAAAAACATTTTATATATTAATAAAATATTTTAATTGCCGCCCACCGATCACAAAATTTCGGTGGCAATTCTAGTGTTATTATAGGAGTACATGTTTCTGGTTATGCCCCAAGTTGGCATTCGGTTGAAACTCGATGGAACACTTTGAAACCTCCTTTTTCTAATCTTTATATCATCTTCTCTACGGATCCAGCAGAAACAGATTCTCTTCTTTGAAATCAAGACGCATCAAAACCCATAACCCTTCAAAAAAATCAAATCTTTCTTCTGGTATAGAAAATGGGGGTTCCAGTGATCAAATTTCCCATCATTATGGTCATTAGAGTATTGGGACTTGTGATAGCAGCTCTTATTTTCACATGGACTTTTCATTACAGAGGAGGATTGGCTCTCATCTCTGATAACAAAGATCTCATCTTTAATGTAAATTATAGAAGCAAAGAATTTTCTATTACTTCATTTCCCAGTTACTTAGTATTGATATCTTTTACAGTGGGCATTAGATGATAATTTATAGAAATTAAGTGTGTTGTTTGGATATAACCTTTACTTTTGTAGTAACAAAGTGAGCTAAGGATTAGACAACACCACAAGAGAATCTTGTAGTATATTTGGTAGTTCATCCTATGAATTCCCATTACAGAAAGTTCATAATTTTTATGTGTATTTATTGCAGGTTCATCCTGTTTTAATGGTCCTTGGACAAGTGCTCTTGAGTGGGGAAGGTGAGCGATTAACATGGTACAATGATGTTAGCTGATGTTTGTCAAACTTCATATGTGTGTGTATAGCTATGATGCATGCATAAGCACAGGTCTTTGTTTCTTCAATATCCTGGATACCATAAGGAATGATATTTTAATACTTTGTTATGTGATAATCTATCTTCGAGTTATCGCATCGACTTTTCCTTTGTGAGGTGTGAGTGTTGGGTTTGTAATGAGAGAAGTTTAGACATTTTTGCCGGCTTTCGAATTCAAACAATAATATTGTGAATCCTTTTTCAAGGTTCCGGGGGCAGTGAGCAGATTTTACATAAATTATCTTCTTTGATCTTCCATAAGCATGGCGTTATCCTTATGTCTTGTACCCATGAAACGATGTCTTCAAGGGAATTTAATTCAAGAATAGTTAATGAAGAATTTTATGGAATTTTGAATGAGATTACTTTCTTGATCCCTAATGCAGCCATACTGGTATACAAGACTGTTCCGGGGACGAAAAGCTTCAAAAAATTACTTCATCTTACCATACAATGTGTTGCTTTTATCTCGAGTCTTATCGGTGTAAGGGCTGCTTTGAAGTACCACAATGACAAGGGCATCGACAACTTCTACAGTCTTCACTCGTGGTTAGGCCTAGCTTGCCTTCTCTTATTTGGCATCCAGGTCTGTCTTTACACCCTTTTCCAGTGCATTTTTGCTCTACTTTTATTGAAGTAGTGCAATTTCTCGATGATGATTGTGTTTTGCTTTCAATTTGTTATGTACAGTGGGCAGCTGGATTCATGACCTTTTGGTATCCGGGCGGGTCAAGAAACAGCAGGACTGCCTTGTTGCCATGGCATGTTTTCTTTGGGATGTATGCATATGCCATTGGCATTGCCACTGCTACTACAGGTATCTTAGAAAAACTTACATTTCTTCAAACTAACCAGGTAATATCACGCTACTCCACTGAGGCTTTGCTCGTAAACACTTTGGGTATTTTGATTGTTGTTGTGGGAGGTTTCGTGATTCTTGCTACACTCAGTCCGGTGAACGGAAAAACCCATGAACACAGCCACATGGGATTAATAGTGGAATAGAGTTTCCCCTGTAAAACTCAACGAGCGATGTCACCCTTTATATGTGAAACAACTGGAGAATGAATTAGTTGGTAAGAACAATGCATCAGAAACTTTTGTATTTTCTTATAGCGGAATGACTAAATTAAACAAATAATTTATCCAAAACATTAAAAACTATTTCATAAATTTGAACCAAACACAATAAAAAGCTGATGGTGCAAGTTTACAGTTAATAAAGAAAAGAAAAACACAAGTTCAACATGTGATAACATTGATGTAGTGGGTGAAAACCTCACATAAAACTAGGGCAGACCGGTCCCTTGGAGAGACCGAGACGGACTTCCATGCTATGGTGCAAGTCCAGTGGCCGAACACTCTCCGACTCTCGAGGATCTGCAACCAACAACCCCTCATTTTCAATATCCGCTAACCCACAAAACATTCAACAATAGAGTTACAAGGAAAAGGGAGCTTATTTGGTCATACCATTAAGATAATCCTCAAAGCCAAATTCATCTAAAGTTCCTGTCATAGCCTCCAACCCTAGCATTGAAGACGGGAGCAATGGCCTCTGGAACCTGAATAATTTATCAAAGAATAGACTTGAGAACTTGTTATATTGCATAATTCATTGCCCTACTCTTTTACTTTCCATATACATACATGAATTGTTTACAGTTTTCATCAAGTACTTGCTTTCTAAGAAATTTTCACTCGGCTAGCTATTTAACTGTATAGTTTTTCAAGAACAATTCAAGCCCTCTTGGTTTTCTTCACCACTTTGAGCTAGAAATAGTTATTCAAGCTCTCTATTCTAATCCTCTTCCAACTTTAATCTCCATGTTTATGCCTTTAAAGAGCTTATAAATTTATTTATCAGAGAAGACAAAATTCTAATAACGCAGACAAGTCTAAAGCAGTTTGTTAAGCGTCAACAGCTCAAAATTGGGATTAGAATAGCAGTAATTCTTTAAAAATATAGAGGTCATACCGCGAGAGAATTTGCCTATCCAGATCCATCTTAAGTGGAAATGATGTTCCATAAGTATTGGCCAGGACTTTCCTCTTCATCTCCTCCTGCGTTTTCTTTGCCTACAAAAAAGAATCCACATAAGTAAATAGTATTCCAATCCTAATTAAAAATCATGAAACAAAAACCCATAAAATAACGGTTTAATTTCATAAGAACTATCCAGCTTCTCCTTTTTTTCAACTTTTCAATAATAAAACCCCTAAAACTACTTTTTTTAAACACATGTAAATTAACAATGCTAACGCGTTCGTTCGAGATCTGAGAAGTAAACGCAGAGAGAAATTTAAAGCAAAAACAAAAGAATGATAGAGTCTAATATCGCTTTCATGTATTTTCTCGGGAAACAAACCGAGGGATAGATGAGAAAATTACAGATTCGTAAGCAGATTGTAGAGGGTGAGATCCGACGAGGTCGCTCTTAACTCCGTGGAGACCGAACCGAAGAGCGTCGTTCTGTACTCCTCCAATTTCGTGCTGAATCGCCTTTGATCCCTCCATCTTTCTCTCTTTTGTTGTTTTCCTTTTTCTTTGAGAATTTTATATACTCTGTTCCTTAGCGCAGCAGGGTTGTCTTTCGAAACAAGAAAAGGGTTAATAGAGGAGAAGCCACTCTCCGTCTATACGGTGCCGTATTCATTAGTGCAAGTTCCCGCAATCCAAATCCAATTCAAGCCCAAGTTTTGTTTTGGGGTTGAACTTTCAAAACCGGGCACTAGGCATTAATATTGACTTTGTAAAACTCTTTTTTTAAAACAGACATCCATTAATTTTATTAAACGAAAATATATCCGAAATTATAATAATAGTTTACATCCGGTAAACAAAACACTTCAAAATAAACATATATCTAGTAAACAAAACTAGCGGACATTAGATCATAAAAAGACCAAACAAGAAAAAAAACTTAATTTAAAGACTCGAAATAAAAGAATGATACAAACATCACCAAAATTCACAATGATAGGTAAAATCATCAACAAACAACATAAAACTGCATATAACAATGAAGGTGCATTGACAATAAAGATATTACCACTATCCAATCGCAAAAAGGAACGGTAGATGAAATCGCATATCCAAATCTTGTTTGAGGGTCCAAAATAAGAAGATCAACAATATAAAGAAATGAGCGTCATCTTGATCAGTCGTAACGTCGTCGGATCCAACCCTAATAAAAAATTAAAAAAGGTATAATAAAATCGTACCATAAAAGCAGAATAATTTATTGAAAACGAAAAATAAACAAACGAAATAATAGATCCGGTAGTCGACAACCAATATTAAACCCGTTTCAATGATCTAAAGAATATAAAACATAAAAATATTACTTGGTGCGAAAAAAAATCCAACCTTATATATATAATCCATCGACATATTTACATCTCAAACCCGTTTCAAGGTAGGTAAGAAAATGATTTTGAAAAAATATATTATAGATTTATGATTTGAGATGATTGTAAAAAATGAATTTTAAATAAATAAAATATTTTAAAATTATAAAAGAATGAATCGGACAAATGAGCAACTTTGGTTAAATTGTCTTCTATGAAATAAAAAACATTTTGTACAAAATTCCCCAGTTGTCATTATTTCATTTGAAACCGAAAGCTAAAAGTTTAAAATTTTAAATTTTTAAAAAATAAATCTGATCTTAAAGCTTGTATATTTTGTTTTGCTTTTAATCTAACAATAATTATATTTTTAAAAATACTTTTAAATAGTAATACAAAACGAAGACTAAATTTTAAATAGGTTATATTATATTATATTTTATATTACAAAAATAATTCTATAACAATACGTAAAACTATAGTGTTAAAATGAGTAAAAGAAAATATACAAAATTAAAACAACATAATTGTTTTTTAATAAAAAAAAGTACTATGGCCAAGCCGAAAAACACACAAAGATTTGCAATTTACAACTATGAGTGGAGTGGGTAAGCCATTATTTCAAGTTGGAAAGGAACCAGGGCCGTAGGTGTTAAGAGGGGTGGAGGGGCCATGCACCGCCCAGAATTTGTTTTTATTTTGTCATATATAGTAGATGGGATCAGGGGCGGAGCTATAGGGGAGCCTGTGGGCCATGGCTACCATAAAATTTAATAAATAATTTTTTTAAAAAAATAATTAATTATTTTTTTAAAAAATTAAATATTTAAATATTTTTTTAATTAGCTAACAATGATTACAGTAGTATCTATTCTAGAACATAATCTTTCATTATTTAACATTAATCACTTAATCACTCTGTTGCTATCACTGATGTTCGTTCAATTACTTGGGATTGAAGGTTCGTGTAAATATTTAAAAATTTTAATCACAATCAACTTTAAATAGATGAAATAGTTAACCTATGACTCTTTTTATTGATCTTTATTTCATGTTTTTCATTTTATCATTTATGTGGAGAACAACTAATTACCCTACTCTACCTTGATTATTCAGATACATATTTCTTTCTGGGTTATTTTCTTTCTTCTTTCTATTTTTCTTGATGTGGAAACAAATTTATTTCAGTCATTTCATTTATAGGTTAGGTGAAGTTGCTGACTTTTATGGGATGAATACTTTTATTTAAAGGTGCCACTTAAATTAGTGGTTGCATCAGAAAAGAAAATTAATTTCACAAAATAGTTGTAAAAATTTTATTATGATCTTTTTAACAAGTTTAAGTGATTACAGTAATATATGTTTTAAAATATAATCTTCCATCATTTGATATTGATCGTTTAATTACTCTGTTGACATCACTGGTGTTCGAATTCGTGACCTTTATTTAGGGTTTAGGGTAAGATACTTATCTTATGGTGTGTATTAGGTCGGTTTAGGGTAGATTTGTCTGAATATTTTTTAGGGAATTGTTTGGAATTCTACCTCTTAAAAGAAATCATTTAAAAAATATTTTTTATTTGATTCATGTAAGAATGATTTGTGTTTTCTCAGATACGATTTTAGAATTCGATTGAATTAGATGTGAATTTTATCTGATGTGATATGTCTTGATTATAAAGAAGTTTATTGATCTACTTGTTTAATTTATAGATATTGACAACCGAGTTTTTTTTAGGAAATTCAGAAATAGTTTTAATTTTTTAAAAATGTTTTTTTTATTTAAAATATTATAATATTATAGTATTTTAGAAGTGGTATTTAATTGAATTCAAATTTAAGTAGTAATTTTAAAAAAATAAAAGTTGACATAGGTGGACCCAACTTCAAGTGTTTTAGGGATAAATATAAAAAATTAATGTTTATAATCAGATTTAATTAAATTTGACTTTTAAAATACTATAATATATAATATTTTAAAAAATAAAAATATTTTGAGGGAAAAACTCTAAAATTATATTTGAGCAAAAGATATAGTTTTTTTAATGACATTAAGGTAGGCTATTTACTGAATCTAAGGGTGTGTTTAGTTCTAAATATATATATTAAAAATAATTTTTCATTTTTTCTGAAATTAGAGAATAAATTTAGTTAATATAAATGAAAATTTTCTTTTAAAAATAATAATAATAAAAATATATTTAATATTTATGTTTTAAAAGTAAAATAAATATAAAATTATTCATTAAATAATTAAAATCAAACATAATTATTAGAAAATATTATTATTAAAATAACTCATAAATAAATTAGAAAATTTTAAACTAGAATTAAAATAGAGTTAAAATTTAAAGAACCTTTATTTTCATGTTTTCTACTTTTCTAAAACATTTTTTAAAAAAATGGTAAAAACATATTTTTTATGTTTTCAAAATTTCAATTTTATAACCATTATAGATCAATTTATTGATAATCACGTGGTTTAGATGAGATGATACGGATTTTTATTATTTTAATTAGTGATCAAAAATTTAATTATCACCTTAAGATATAAATTAATTTTAAAATTTATGATAAACATTTATTTGTAATTAAAATCAACAAAACATAAAAAAAATAATTATTACATATATTCTCTCTATTCGTATTTAGATTTTAATAAAAAATTATTTTATTTTTGTTCAAAAGATATGTTTTTCGGATAATATATTTATAAACATTTAAAAGAAAAATAATAGTTCTGTACTCGTAAATATTAATAGCAGCCAGGCAAGGAAGTTGACTGACGTGTAGTGCACGCGTTTATGGAGAGACTTGGGCAAAGATTTTGCGGTCCAAAAAGTGGCACACTTATAATGGAATCACTATTTAAAACGTCAAGAAAAGATGATAAATGCCTTTGATTGATAGAGAGTAATTATTATTAGTGCGACATTAAGAAAAAAACAAATTTATATTTACTTTAAACCTACAATAATATTAATTTGATTTAAACTATATTATATATGATATAAAAATAAATTATTATTTTATATATTAACGATGAAAATCAAGAGTTTTTATCGATTTTTTTAGTTTTATATTTTTTTATATTATTTTTTTTAGTTTTTATGAATTAATTATTAAATTTTTTAATATTTAAGATTTGTGTTCATCTTGGAATTTTAAAATTTTATTGGTGTCTACCCTCAAATATATTTTTGGATTCATCGTTATTTACAAGTGTCTTGATTTTAGGATTAAAAGTCTTAACTTAAGGCGTGGAATTTAAGAGTTTAGATGTAGGGATAATAATTAAAATTGTTTAGGGTTATAATTCAGGGTTTATAAGTTAAAATTTAAATAATCCTAATTATATCATATAAAAATAAAATATTAATCTCTGACTTTTTAAATTTTAATATGATATCTAAATTCTAATTCATTACATCTAATTTCTTAAACTTTATGCCCTAAACTAAAATCATAAACTTTAAAAATAAATTTTAAAAAAAATTTAATTTTATATAAGATATACATTTATATAAAAAACAGGCTATTTATTTTGTAATCAAATGTGTACAGCTAGCGCTTGTAATTGGTCCAAAAGACCGACATCTGAGCTGTAATCGCAGACTTGGAATTTTTAATAATACAGGCAAAGCACAGAGTTTTCATCATTCACAAACCAAAACAAAAACAAAAAGGAAAAGGAAAAGGAAAAGGAAAAGGAAAAGGCAGCAGGCGTTGTCATCTTTGATCTGTGCTTCACCACCCACCTAGTTTCAGAGTTTTGATCCTGCAAGCACCATGGCCAGCTTTGGAGGGACAACCCAGAAGTGCAAATCGTGTGAGAAAACTGTTTACTGGGTTGATCAACTCACTGTGGACAACAAAGTTTATCACAGAGCTTGCTTCAGGTGCCATCACTGCAAAGGAACACTTAAGGTATTTCTGATCTATTATAGTTTAGATCATAATCAAGTGCTTAAATCTGGGTTTATGGATTATGTTGATTCATCATCCATGGAGTCTCTGTTATCAACTTTGATCTCCTCGTATTCTTTTTGGTATCAAAACAAATAGTATACTAGGATTGGGTAATTAAGCAGTAAGGATGTTCGTGAGAAGATTAAAAAAAAACAGCAGAATTTATATCAGTACAGCAATAGTAATATCTGGAACAAATCCCAAGCTTTTCTCGTTTAGGCAATGATCTGCGTATCTATGATCAAGGAGCACTTAACGTTGGAGAAGTAGTTTATAAAATTTTTACAGGGTTAAAGTTAAAAGAAATTATTTTGAAATGACCTAAATTAAACAATTAGTTTTTAGGAGGATTAAAAATGTAATTTTTCACCTAGTGAAAAAATTAGATTGTTTCAACTAAATATTTAATACTATAGACTAGGGAGGGATTAGGAGTAAAATTATCATTAATGAGGGGGCAAGGACCATGGTTGTTGGTGGTGTAAATCTTTTACCTCCTAATTTTATTTAATAAGTAATGGTTTAAGGTTTAAAGTTAAGGATCGTAATTAAAATTTAAAACCTAAAGGTATAATGAGTTTTTAAGATGTCAGATTTAAAAAATAAGAGTTAAAGTTTAGAATTTAATTTTTTTAAAAAATTTAATAAAAATATAAAAAAAACACGATAAAAAAGCAAGAGATTTTTACCCGTACACCGGCTGCCGTTCTTTGGTTTGGTCTATGTTTATAGCTGTGATTAAAGCAATCCTTTGAATGAGATTACTAAAATTTGGCAGGCAACTAATCAATGTTTTTAAATTTATATTTAGGAGTAATTGAATAAATTATTATTTATTATTTTATTTTATTCTCATAACTATAGCATTACACAATATATAATTTTGTATAGTTGATTATTAGATAATATTATCCTATACTTTAAATTATAATATTTAAATTTTAGATTTTAATTATAAATCATAAATTCTTACCATAATCTCTTAGTTTTTAACCCGTAAACCTTAACTCATAATCTCTAAACTCAAAATTTTAACTCTATACACTAAAATTAATACGTTTGTATATATATATATTTTTTTATTTCTACCACTTATTTATTAAATTTAATATTGTCAGTCGGTTCATTTAAATCCTTCCCACTTAAATTAGACATTAGAGTGATTATGAAAGTTTCATTTATAATTGTAAAAAAAATATTAAAAATATGAATTAAAATTATATAGATATTAAATAATGTGAGTGAATTCTATGATTTGATTTTTATAAAAAGTACTTAAAACGGAAAAGGAATTGAATAAATATGAAAACATATAAAATAGGGGTTAGATTGTAAAAATAAAAAAATTAAAAAAAATACGAATTAATGTTAAATAGGTATTTTATGATAGATTAAAAAGCAGGTGGTTTAAAATTAGTTAAAATGAATATAAAACGAAAGAGATAAAAAAAATACAAAGTTGAAGAGATAAATTATAAAAAAATATTTTTTTTTAAAAAATATAAATTAAAACTAAATAGATATTTTATATTAGTTTAAAAATATATAGTTTAAAATTAATTAAAATAGACATAAAATAAAAAGAAATTAGAAAAAATAAAATCAGAAACTAAATAAAAAAAAATTATAAAATTTATCTTTTTTTGAATTGGAAAAATTTCAACTTAATTTTTTCAATTATTAAAGTTAACTTAAATAAATTAAATGATATAAATTTAAAAAATTATTTTTTCGAGCAGATCCTTGTCGGTTGAGATGAATGGCCTATTTTTCATGTTTGTGGGGGGCCTATTCTGCTAATAACGTATGGGCTTTTAATTTGTAAGCTTAAACTTGGCCTTATTACCCCTGGAAATGGGAGCTGAAAGTACAAATGGTCGGAAAGAAACTAACTATTCAAGAGCATAGAATTTGGGGCACAAGTCGTTTACCTTTTTTTCAGGTTTCATTTTTATTTTTATTTTAAATTAGAAGTTTAGGTTTAAAATTAGAAATTATAGTTAGGGTTTAGGAAATTAAAGGTCTTTTGAGGGTATAGGATTTAGGGTTTAGGGCTTACCTCTTGTGTTGTATTTTCTACGTTGTTGGATAATCTTTTCCTACAAATCTGCAGCTGAGCAATTATTGCTCTTTTGAGGGTGTCTTGTATTGCAAGCCACATTTCGACCAATTGTTTAAGAGAACAGGAAGCTTGGATAAAAGTTTTGAAGGTCAGTACTTCCCATTACTAATAAGTTTATTTTTACATTAATAATTTCTACTTTCTATTTTTTTCTGAATTATGCGATACATGTGACACATTCTTATCCGACATTCGATTCGAATAATATGGATTTTCTCTGCTACAAAAGCTTTATTGATAGGTTATGTTGTTTACTCTCCCTTTGCCAGGAACTCCAAAAACTGTTAGAGTAGACCGATCAGCAGACCAGGTACCCTCATAGTCTTAAATGACACTATTTATTTTCAGACATAAATATTAAGATATGGTTTTCAAAAATTTCGAATCTGAGGAAAAAATAAGAACAAAATACCATATATTAATACGAGACACATACTCGTATTAGATGCTCACATGCGAATTTAAATAACTCCTACTGTTCTTGATCATGGAGGTGTTTTATGTATAAGTTATTTGATTTGGATCTCTGCAGGTTATAAACACCAGACTTTCAAAGCTGTTTGCTGGAACACAAGAAAAGTGTGTGGCTTGCAAGAAAACTGTTTACCCTATTGAAAAGGTATTCTTAGTAATTGAACCTCATTTAAATTTGGGTTGCGACTGTATTTTTAGTTGCGGACATAACGGATGTATTGCGGTTATTATAGACTATTATTTGAATCCTTATCGAAGAATAGAAAACGGGATTGATTTTGAATATTGTTCATCTCAGGTTGCAGTTGATGGCACTTCCTACCACAAGGCTTGTTTCAGGTGCACGCATGGAGGGTGTGTGATCAGTCCATCAAACTACGTAGCTCATGAACATCGCCCCTACTGCAGGCATCACCACAACCAACTGTTTAAGCAGAAGGGCAACTTCAGCCAATTCGATAAGCACGAACAGGTGACGCCGGTGGAAGTGGTGACCGAAGACAACACTGTGGTCTAAATACTCGACACAAGTTTTCCGAGTTTGTTGATAAAAATAAGTTAATTTTGTGTGAGCTTTGAATTCATATATCAAGTGAAAACTATACATCCCCAGAAAACATCCTCTTACATCTCTGATTTCATACTTAATGTGTTCCAACACTTTTTTTTTTCTCTGAATTTTGAGTGGTTTATTTTCTTTTATCAAACAAAGTTGAAAGATTCTCGATTTATGATGCATCAATATCGTCATTCATATACATAACAATCGCAAATATCACAATTTCAATCGATGTTTATAACATTATATAGCGACGATTGCGGATCATTATTTTAAATCCTTATAGTAGTATATTTGCATAGTAGTAGCTTAGCAAGATTTCATGGCTAGCAATTTAGAATTTAATTGAGCAGTCTCTGAAATAGATGCATATATGGATGGGGATATAGGTTCATTTCTGAATTTTTCATCTGTTCTGGTTTAAGTTTAGCTAAAAGAAATAAGAAAAGAAAATGGTAGCAGATCCTTGTTACACAAGGACAGCAGAGAAGAAGCTTCTTTTTCCAATGGCCTTCCAGTTGCTCACTTGCCACCCTTCACCAACCTTGTACGACTCCACCTATCATCCGTCCGGAGACGAAAAAATATACACAAATACGAACACATTACAAAGAAGCATAGATTGTAAGGTCTAACATTTACATTTGTGTGTATGGAAGGTGAGAGACTAGTTGCATACCTTGTCCAGAACTTCCTTATCATCCTGCAACCCCCCAATAACATGTATTTCGTCTCCAATCACAACAGTGCCGAAATGTCCCCTACAAGTGTTCATGGAGTCCACCATCATCCACGAACCAGCACGAGGGTCAAAGACCTCAACTGTTGAGACCATTCTGGTTCCATCAAAGCCACCTATAGCATATCTACAAGAATATTTCCGTTTTTGTGTTCGATACCAAGGTAAGGCATTCATTATACTGCAATGCTATTTTTTATATACAAGGGAAACAGAAGCAAGCACATGATAAACCATATGGCTGTTTGCCGTTTGGTAGTAGTATTGTTTAGATCACATGCACTGTTTCGTGATCACTCCCTACAGGACACATACAGGAAATAAACTTACAACTTTTCGTTGAGCACAACCAATGCATGAGATCCTCTCTTTGTGGACATGCTCTCAAGTTCTTCCCACGAATGTTCCCGAGGATCCAATCTCTCTATTGACCTGAGATAGATGAAATATAACAGGCTAACAGACGATACGAAATCATCAGTTTAATGTCAGTAAACATGTTAAAAAAAGTACTTGCCTCAAATAGCTGTTTCCATTGTATCCTCCAGAAACATAAAGTATCCCATTGACTTCTGCTGCAGCCAGAGCAGATCTCTTCAAAACAAAACGGTATTGGTTAATAAATCAGAAAAAAGTTAAGATCGAGAGAGAAGAAGAACGAAGAGTTTTACGTCTTTCCCACGTCTAATCAGCCTCTTCAGTGTTAGTAGGCTACCAACTAATTGGCAACCCACAGCATTGCATATATCTGTCTATACATCCAACGATATTATATATATGCAAGCTATCGTAAGAATATACCTTGTGCAATAGTGATTGAATAGGAATCCATTTCCCAATGTTTGGATCAAACATTTCTGCATTTGAGAAACATTCAACTCCATTTCCACCTCCGGCGACAAACATGCTATCTTCTAAAGGAAGTAAAGCAAAGCATCCTTTCTTTTGGTTTAAAGGGGGATGACTAGTCCACTGATTGCTTTGTGGATTGTAAGATTCAACTAGGGCAACAAAGAAAAGAAAAACATGATTACCTTGTTGACTTAGAAATGGTTGCAAAAAAAATGAAGAGCACAATCATACCTGTGTCATACCACAAATTACAATCTACACCACCCAAAATATACAATTCATCCCTGAATTTTGCTGCTGAAGAATATGAACGTAGAAAGCTCATTGAAGTCCATGTTCTCATCATGTCCTGAGAAGAAAAGTAGATGTCCAAAGAAGACAACCATGAACAACCATCAAATCCTCCCACCAGACATATGGATGCATCACAAGCTGGATAGGGTTGGTCATCCACAAATTGAAACTTCTCTTCTTCACAATTATCCACCTCAATGCACCTTGATACAAACCCAGTCTCCAACATTCCACACTTCTTTTTCAACTGCTGAATTTCTAATCTTGATTCAACCTAAAAACCAAGTTTCTCAACCATCAAAATTGATATCTCCATCAAACACACCACTTAACAAACTCAGTATAGTATATGCAAATATCAGGTTAAAAAACTATAGCATGGTTTTTGGAACAAAAATAATAAACACCTAAATCTGGAAAACAAAAATGTATTTTGTTATTAAAATCTGAACCCTGGCAAAAAAAAAATCAAAGCCTGCATTTCTACATTTTGCTAATATAATCTGCTAAGAAGATGCCACTTGCAAATAATAATGTCATACTTTATAAAATGCACCGGTAACTTGAAGTAGAAAGTAAAAAATAGCAGGATTCATAGGGAAGTTAACCTCTGCCTTGCCTTCCAATAACAATGTTTGGCATTCTAGTTGCAGCTAGGACAAGAACCATGTTTAACAAGGGAAAGTCATGTTTCAAGAACATTGATAATACATATAATATGTATATCACGACCACATAAACTATCAAATACAATTATATTAAACTGTAGGAGGAAGCACAACGTTTAAAATAAAAAGAAATAACTCTTAAGAAATCAGATATCATACCAGCTCTTTCTCTAAAGAATTGACCTTTTGACCTTGCTTGAACTGAGACAACCTCAACTCCCCCACTTCAAATAACAACTATAAGAACATAGCACAACATGATAAGGGTCAATATAACTGCATAAAAATGAAATAGTTAAAGATTCTATGTAGTGACTTAAGTACCTTTGCTACTGTAGAGTGGATGCTAGAAGAGTTCATTTCAGATGCCATTGCTAATTCTGGATAAGTGTGATTAGTTGACTGATCTTCAATGTCTTCTGATTGACTACGTGTTGGTACAATCTCTGTTGGCACACATGGAGACAAAGGCCAATCATCATCTGATTTGAACAATGTATCTTCCCTAGGCAATTGCAATGGGTTTTCCTTTCTAGGAACATCCACAAGAAGATTCGATGTACTTGGCTCTGTCACCACAGAAGAACAGAAGGCTGCACAATTCGGTTTTGAGCTTGCAATTTCTCCATGTTCTTGAACATCCTCTGGGTTTAACAGAGCTTCTTCACCTCCAGGACTTTCATCCCAACAATTTGGAACACATTGTGTATCACTTTCTTCAACTTGCTTTGTTGCATCGGGGCAAGTTTCCTCTTTGAACAAGGCACTCCACTTTTTCTGTGGACATCTCACGTCACAAGAGAGCCCAAAACTAGATTGAGGTTTATGAGCATTAGTAATATTCATATTTCTCACCACAGAAGAAAAAGAGAGTCCAACACTAGGATCGAAAGTGGAACCTTCAGATTTTAAAGTAGATCCCTCTCCAGAATCACAATTTTGATTTTCATAGGGGGGCTTTAATGCTCTGAGTTGAGTACTCATCTTTTCAGTTTTCTTTGAGTGAAAAGTACTAATCACCACAGGTGAAGACGAAAACACAGATATCAACTTTTCTGTTTGAGCCTGATCTAGTTCAAACCAAAAAAGCTTTTCTTCGTAATAGTTATCTGCAATTATCGGTTGGAATTGACGTTCCAGCAACGGTTGGCATTGCATTCGTACTCGAATTTTCACCTGAAAACAAATGTAGAAAGACCAATTACACATAGACTGATCGAATTATCAAATCAATACACAAAAACAACATAACGTACAGTATATCACAATTAATACCTGCGCAGCATAAGGGGTGTTCTCCAAACCATCTATGGTCCAAGCACCAGAGTTGATAGAAAGGTTTCCCAAGCTTGCAGCCTCGAAGATACCATGGAGCTTTCTGTCACTATAATTGAACAAGAATAATGGCAACCCAGGTTCAATGTTCTTCACATAGGAATAATGACCTGAAGGTAATCCTGTTAAAAAATTCATACACCCCTTCCTTCATAAGACTCTGGCCAAAATTATATGCATATGTACATCAGAAAGATCAAATGCTCCCAAGTGTAAGGGAAAACTAACCAAACAATTGCTTAGACAAACATTCTCCAAATGTACTATGTTTGCATCCAAAGATAACACCAGCTAAATCTCTCTTCCTAAGATTTCTAGCAGTAGTGCTACAATTAACTGTAAACTGGTGCTGAGCTTTCTCCCTTGCAGTGAATGTCTGTGTCTTCCTCCCAGCACCCATGCTGTTATTAAAGAACAAAAAAAACATATTTACAGTACTGTCGAAGACAAAGGAGCAAAACTCTACAATAAGTCTACATGAAAAGAATTCAAAGAATATGCACAAATAAACAAAAAAAAATGTATGCTTTTTTATACAAATATAAATAAATAAAAATGTCATGTTAGTTCCAGTGAAAGAAAGAGCAGATGTTCAAAATCAAAACTTTCCTAACATTCAAGAAAATTTTCCTGGAATAAGTCCACATCAAAAGAATTCAACACACAAAATCATCTACAAATTCAAAGAATTTGCACACATAAACGAAAAAATATATGCTTTTTATACAAACATAAATAAATAAAAATCTCATGATCATTCTAACGGAAGTGTTGATGCTCAAAACTTTCCTAACATTCAGGCATTTTTTCATGAAAAAAAATCATCATCATCATCTATTGTAACAAAAAATACATAAAATATATTTGAAAAAAAGAGATCAAAATAGTTTCTTGAAAACAAAAAGTAAAGCTTTAGTACTGACACTCTTCCCCTCCAAATAAGAAACAGAAACAAAATAGCAGAACTTCAAAAAAAGAATGAAGTTGATGATCAGCGTGAGTGAGACCTTAACTGGAAGATAAAATAAGAATGAACTGGGGGTAGATTTTTGAAGGAGTGAGAAAATTGAAGGGAATTGATGGTTTTACAGAAGAATAAAAGGTGATGGGAAATTCGTGAGGGGAGGAGAGGTAGAAACTGTCAGAGATACGAAGCGCCAAAAGAGTTGCTATTTTTTCATAGAGTAGAGTACAGTTTTAGTGCCAAATTACTTATTTGCCCTTTTGCGTGTATTTTCTTACTTGCTTGTTTTTTCTCACCTTGTGCTTCAAATTCATGGGGCAAATGGTTTGGTGTATTTAAGGGTGAAAATTAGGCGGATAATACCAAAATTATGGGAATTTAAATTGACAGAATAAGAAATAATTAAAATTTTTATCCGTGAATACAAAAATATATAAAATATCATTATTAAATCTCAAATAAAAATAAAGACAAAAATTATTATAGTTAAACCGTAGATATAACTGAATCATAATCGTATAAATAATTTTTAAAAATTCTAAAAATTATTCGTAAAAATTTAATATTTTAACAAAATTTTAATTAATCTTGTTTATATTCATATATACTTATCTTATTATCAATATTTCAGTTCATTAAGATATTTATATTTTTGTTTAACCTTTATTAAATTTGAATGATGTCCCTACTAATTTCTTTTTCTTAATTGAGAATATATAATCTATTTATCTCTCAAATTTTGCCATTTATATTACCCAAATACTTTATCCCTTTCGGGCAACCAACCCCACCTCTATTAATTTATGGTACTTCATTATAATTAATTACTATACTCGCACAAAAAATAAATGGATTACAATGTAATTTTAAACAGTGTTTTAGCTTAAAAATTAATATTGTTTAAAGACGGATAGATTGTAATTCGACTTTAGATAATGTTTTACCCAAAAAAATTAGATTATTCAACGAATGAATTACAATCCGGCTTTGAGCAATATCGTTTTTTTATTATTTTAAAATAAAATACTATTTAAAGTCGGATTATAACCTACTTGATTTATGATTTGTTACAGGAAAGTATAATGTTATTGGAAATAAAGCGGAGGATATTTATTTATATGTAAAAAGATTATAATCTAATTAAATAAATTTATATATGATAAACAAGTCATCATAGAATATAATAAAGAGATTAACGAAAAAGACAAACAAAACTTCAAAACAAATAAAACTAAATAAAATTTAGATCTTATGGTCTCTTCTAGTCCTCATGGACACCCACTTTTTGTTCATATGTGAATGCAAATGCTCTTCAGAAGTTAAGCTTTCAGTGTTCGTCAGCTTTGGTGATTCAGATCCCAACTCGGTTTCATCCTCGTTGATTTCTTCATTTTTGGTAATATCAGAGCTCAGGTCATGGGGGTCTCCCGCATTTGTCTCCTCGTTTGCCTTCTCCATAGCAGCATTAAATACGACCAGAGACAGTTCTACTTCTTCCTCGGCTGAAATGTCTGTACTTGAAGTGGAAAGTGTCATTTCTAGCGATAAATTTTGTTTATTGTCTTCAGTTTCGTGCAGCTCGAGGTCATGGCTAGTTTGGGTCACTGCTGCTGCTTCTGATTCTGAATCGAGCTTGTCGAATCCTATGGCATTATTTGGAAAATCTGGTTCTGGCATTGCATCAGAATCAAGTTTTGGAACTTTTTTATGACTGGAACCAGTTTGATCATCTTGATCGGAGTCTTGGGGTCCAATTCTTGAGAGTTCAACAGCTGCTCTTGCTGCTGCAGCAGCATAAGCTGCTGATTCGAAAGCCTCTTGGGCAGCATCAGCAACATCTCTGTATTTTTTCCTTGCTTTTATTGACTCTGTTAACCTTTGATCCAGGCCCATGTCATTGGCTGAATCTTGAAGTTTTGCTGTTTTATCAGCAACGGATTCATCCACCTTCTCATTGACATCCTGTAGCCATAAAAAGATGTCATTTTGGAATCGAAATTCTAGCGCCGACGATCTTTTTTTATTCGAACACAAGTTTCTCACCTCTACAGTCATTGCCTCCAAACGCAAGGTGATACCCTTCTCGGTTGCAATCTCCTTCAGCAACTTCAATTTGGTTTCCAAGCTCGGACTTCGTGCTGAAAGCTTCTGTATCATCTGTAACAAGCACCGGAATGAATAACAGATGAATAAGAAATTTGTGTTAAAAGAAATCACCCCGGAGAATTAATTACCTTGGGATGCACACTGCAACTGTTGCGTAATTCGACCGCACGAGCGACGAATTCTTTCCCGAAAGTCGACGATAAAACACCACGGATGTGAAGCAGCTCAGGGAATTCTCCACATCTTGATGATGCAAACATCAAGCTTGATGTCGCCTCTTTAAGCTCATCAGGACATTCCCTATACATGGTCGCAACATGGCAGATTGTAAGTATATATGATATATCAATCGAATTCGAACCATACATAAAACCATGAGAGAATCAATCAATCAATCAATCTCACTTGTTCTTTTGAATCAGCATGACTCTCTCTATCAACAGATTACAGTAGCTTTCCATTATAGTAAATGCATCCACCTTATTCTGTTCTTTAATCAAATGCTCGACCTGTTCAAAAAATGCCCCCGTACATCAGCAAAGAAATTAGCCGAAACTGTAAAACAGAGTCAGACACTGCTTGAACTCGGAGTGTCTACCCGATGAAGGGCTTGTTCATGGTGGCCGAGGTTTAGGAGCTCGACGACGTCGGACCGGGCGTGGGAACACCTGACTTGGTGCTGGTTCTTGAGGATACCAATCCTAGAAACAGCAAGTTTGGCTAGAGTCTTAAACTTGGAAGTCTTGAAGTTTCTTCCCAGCAAAGCATCCAATTTCCTCCCCATGTTTCTTCCTTCACAAGCTCTGCATGGACAGAGATTGAAGCACAAGTTTCGCATATAAATGACAACATGGTGGGCTGCGGTGCTATTTTACGACAACAGAGAATCTGACACGTGTCATCTTTGGGATTTTTCGGGGTTTAATATTGAAAAATAAAATCTGGGGTTGGACTTTGTGAGTTTTGATTACACTTGGTCTTTGTTTTGAATAAGCCAAAAGAGTTTGGTCAATTTGTGGAGGCTTGTCGTGTTCTTTTCTTTTTTGTCTAGAACTTCGTATATATTTTCATGCTAAACTTTGAATTTACCATACCTAATTAATATTTAGTATTTTAATTTGTAACATTTTAAAATACGAGTTATGAGTTTTAGGTCAATCAATAAAAAATTAGATTAAATTTATGTTAAAAATAACTCGATTAGATTAATTTCTCAATTTTTCTAAAAATACATTAGTACTATATTAATTATTCCATGAAGTCGAAGGTTTTTCAAAAGTCAACCTATGATTTTATAAAAAATCATAAAAATAATTTTAACCCTTAACGTTTATAATTTTTTTTTTTTTTTTTATAAATTTAGCCCTTAATCTATATCTTTTTGACAAATAGCTTATTTTTTAACACCATGGTAACTGGACCGTTAAAAATTTAACAATGATGATATGTTATATGCATATGATAATATATTTTAAATAACATGACATCTAACCTATCAAATACATATATATATGATATAATTTTATTCTAATATAAAATAATTAAAATTCAAATAAAATATTAAAAAAATAATTAATTCTAAAATAAAATACTATTAAACATTTTAAACCCTAACTACGATAGAATTAAAATCCTACCTAAAAAATTAATTAATTTCGAAATGTCTTCATATTTTTTTAAGATAGGACTTTGATTCTATCATAGTTAGGGTTGAAAATGTTTAATAGCCTTTTATTTTTAGAATTAATTATTTTTTAAAATTTTATTTGAATTTTAATTATTTTATATTGGAATAAAATTATATTTCACACACATATATATTTGATAGGTTAGATGCCATGTCATTTAAAATATATTATCATATCCATATGACACGTCATCATTGTTAGATTTTTAACGGTCTAGTTATCATAATAGTTAAAAAATAAGCTATTTGTCAAAAATATATAGGTTAAGTGTTAAATTTATCTAAAAAAAGAATAAGGACCAAAACGACAAAAATTATAAACGTTAAGGGTTAAAATTATCTTTATGCCTTTGTAAAAATATAAATTTATGAACTAAAGTTTTAATTAATCCAATTGATTTCAGTTAGTAATTTTAATTACTATTTTGTAAAATAAATAAATATAAAATATAAATCTTTTAAAAGACAATCGAATGATAATCTTATTTTACCTTTAAAATCGGGGATTAATTTTAAAATATGAAATGTGTGTGTCCATCATGAAATAAACAAAGTTTAGAGCATGGTTGTTGACTAAGTGAGGTCACATATAAATATGTTAGTTGAGATTGTCTTGCCTCTTAGGTGCGTATATTTGAAAGAAATAACCTAACAACTTTACCTAATACCAGTCGTGGTATTACTTTTCACACAATATTGGGATTTCCTAACTTCTTCCATAAAAAAGAATATTATTTTTATTATAATTCACAACTTCTCATGGGAATTGTATATACAGAAAAATTTCATTGTCAAAATTAAAATTCATAGATTTGATTAATCGGTAGGATGTACATTTTTTTTATATAAAGGACTCATAATTTTTTTTAAAAAATATGGAGTAATCTCTCGATTTAGTATTTATCTTAAAGATAAATGATTTTATTAATTATTAAATTATTAAAAATATTTTAGTTTAATCGTTAAATTAAATATCTTGTAATGTAATCAATAGCATTGTGATTTATTTTTAATTAATTAACGAGAGTTAAATTTTAAATTAGGATAATTATATAAATGGTTTTTAATATTAATAAAATTCTATTAATCTTATACCAATTATAAATAATTTGATAAATTTAATACTTACATTTATAATTTGATAATTATACTCACATGCTGGCCTATATCCTATGATTTCAACCAATTGCTCGACTCTGGCCCACCTTTCCCTAAAAATCCCACATCCAAACAAAATGAAACTAATCCATGTGCAGCTGAGCTGTATTTAGAAAAAAATGGAAAAATAACTCATTTCGTCCTCCATCGTCTATTTCTAATAAAAAGGACCATTTTTACTCCTAATTTGACCCAACTCCTAACAAATTAAGCGAGCGATTATTGTTTTTAGAGGTCACGGGTTTGATCATTATTAATACAAGTATAATAATTAAACGATTAATGTCTAATATTTAAGAGTATACTCTAAAATAAATACTATTATCATTGTAACTGATTAAAAAATTCTTAAACTTGATCCAACGGACCCTTTGCACTTTCAAACATGATTAAATAATGGCTCATATTTGAGACTGAATTTTGGATCATTACATTCATGGTTGAATTAACTTAATGAAATCAAAGAAGAATCATCGATGTATAGTGCACACATATATTCGTCACATTGGTCATGTAGGAGAATAATAAATTATTTTAAGCATAAAGCTAAAAATATTTATAATGTTCGATTGAATAATTATTTTAATTTATAATTTTAATTAATTTAACTCATAATATTTTATTTTATGTTAAATTATGATCTCTACAAATAAAAATTATTAATCAATTAACGATAACAACTTTAATGACTTGATAGAATGACGTGATAATATACAAAATATTTTATATTTTATACAATTCTATAAAAATATTTTTAATTTGTATATTATTTTATAAAATCAATATATTTCAATATTGATATATAGATTTGTCTCATTGTAAATTGCTTATCAGTAGATAATAAATTTTAATATTAAAAAATTTAAATTTAGATATTAAATTATAAAATTTAAAACTTAAAAATATACTTTAAACTTGATTTTTTAAATTTTATCCTTAAATTTATACCTTTAATTTTAATTTTTAAATTTAATATTTTAATATGAGGCTTATACACATTAAGAAATGATGGAAAATTTAAAAAATAACATTATATACCCACGTAATTCAAAATAAATATTATAAAAGCAAAACAAAGCGTAAATCAAGACCATGCATCCCTTTCGGTGAATCTAAGATGGCAAGTGTGGGTGAATCCGTTGCCTGCATGATATCCCCCGTGAACCCCTCACCCCCCTTAAGCAAAGCGACAATGGCAACTTCTCTACTTCCAATCTCCGTTTTCCTTATCTTTTTCCCCTTTCTCTTTCTCCCCATCCAAACAGCACTCTCTTCTTCTACAGATGCCTTCGTCTTCGGGGGATGCACCCAGCAAAAATACTCTCCCGACTCAGCATACGAGTCCAACCTCAACTCACTGCTCACTTCCCTGGTTAACTCCGCCACTTACTCCTCCTACAACAACTTCACCATTATGGGTTCAAGTCCCCAAGATGTCGTATACGGCCTTTACCAGTGCCGTGGAGATCTCTCCATGCCCGACTGCGCCACCTGCGTCTCGCGGGCAGTGACACAAACCGGGTCCTTGTGCCCCAGCGCGTGTGGTGGCGCAGTGCAGCTGCAAGGCTGCTACGTCAAGTACGACAACGCCACGTTCCTGGGAGTTGAGGATAAGAACGTGGTAATGAAGAAATGTGGGCCGTCGGTTGAGTATGAGAATGAGTCTGAGATTGTGGGGCGGAGAGATGCGATGATGGCTGGTTTGATAGGCGGGGGAGGACTTTTCAGGGTGGGTGGATCGGGGGAAGTTCAGGGTTTGGCACAATGCGTGGGGGATCTCAGCTTAGGTGAATGCCAGGATTGTTTGTCGGCAGCTACCCAACGGCTGAAGAGCGAGTGCGGCGCCGGTGCTTCTGGTGACATTTATTTAGGCAAGTGTTATGCTAAGTTCTCCACCTCTAGCTCTGGGGATAATAATCACTATTATCCCAAGTCCGATAACGGTAAAACCTCTCACACTCACCTATTCTTCTTGAAACAAATTTACGTTAAGACACAGATTATTTTATTTCAGTAATTAACAGAACGATTATTATTTTAAAATTTACAAATTCAAATGTTAACATTTACAATACAACGAGTAAAAATTAATATTTAATTAAAAATATAATTAAAAATATATATTATTTATAATTACCATAATAAATTAAACTTTTTTCGGTAAATACTCCATGAATATTGTCTTTTTCCTTGTAGATAAGTCTCTGAACGACGGTGAGAAGACCTTTGCACTGATCATTGGATTATTGGCTGCCATCGCTCTACTCATCATTTTCCTTGCTTTCGTAAGAAAAGTGGTGGACAGAAATGGTAAATCGAATCTATTTTGCTTGAAAATAATTATTTATTAAAATAGAGGGTATGAATATATATTAGAAAAAAAGAGAAACTACCATGTTTTTTATTTGATTCTATAATATCCTGACATCATTCTTTGTGTTTTATGAAAAATTATACAGTGAACCCTGTTCACCATGTCATCCATAGTCTCAAGCAATTAGGACCGTTGATCTTAATTTTTTTCAAATGAATCATCACATCTTTCCTACATGAACTTAGTGGGTGGGTAGTTATTAGGTGGTTATTTAAAGATTAACGGTCTTGATTGCTTGGACCATAGATGACGTGGTGAACAGGGTTCACCGTATAATTTCTCGTGTTTCATAATGTTTTTAATACAGGTAAATAATATTCCAAGTTTTCCAGAATCCAGATCAAGGGCAGAATGGATTTGCTTGTATTCTTTTTTCTTATGTATCTGATTGTTCCCAATACAAAGTTATAAGGGAAAAAGAGCCAAGATTCCACTCCACAAACCTGGCTCGACTTATATAATCATTTATATTTATTTAATTTAATATCATTTTATTGTTATTTGTTTTCTTTTATAAATTTAAAATTTATTAAATAATTATTTAAGTATAATTTATTAAATAATTATTTAAATTGAATATTATAAAGACGCGTCACGAACATTTCAATTTAATTTATTTTATTAATAATTTTGACGATTATTATTTATTAATATTCAACGATTAAAGTAATATAAGGTGAAGAGATGGAAGACAAAGAAATTAATAAATGTGATGGTCTGAGTTTTGGGGTCGATAGTTATAATCTCAGTCCCGAGTTTCAAGTAACCCAAGCGTAAGGATGGGCTAGAACCCGAATCTGACGGTTTCTGATCTGATCCCGTTTGATCGGGTCAGATTTTTTGATGAAAAATTTGGGTTCAGGTCGGGTTCGAGTTTAGGGTAAAAAATTCATCGACTTGACCCGAGATTAATAGTGTAATTTTCTCATATATATTTTAAGGATATTTGCAATAATGAACCATCTTTATATATATATTATACAATTAGATTACTAAAATTATTTTTTTATAATTACGTCACTAAAATTAAATATTTTATAATTAGATCCCTAAATTTTATTTTTTTACAGTTTAGTCCCTAAAAAATTATTTTTTTTAATAATTCGGGTCGGATTAAATATTAAAACTTAAAAATCAGATCAGATCGGGTCAGATTTTTTCACCCTAAACCCGAATCGGATGGAATGACGGATAAATGATATGATTTTTCGAGTAGGATACGGGTGGGCCGAAAATTCAACCCGACCTGACCTATGCCCATCCCTACCCAAGCGTATACCATGTGGATATAAAAAAAAACGTAGACCTTTAAACTTGTTGGGTTATTTTTTTTATCAATATTGATTTTAAATTTCATAAATTGACTTTACAAAAATTTATTATTTTATAAATAGTTAAAATAATATATTAAAATTTTAATATTTGAAATAAAACAAAATAAATTTGCACAAATATAATACTTTATTCATCTAAAAAACCTTAAAATAATACAACACAATTAATATAAAGAAAAACGAATATATTTCAATTATTTGTGAGCAAAACTCTTTAACTACTAATACGAAAAGAAAATGTTTAATTTAGATATTAATATATATTTCCAATAAAATTTTTAAAAGAATAAATTGGAGCGTGGGGACTGCAGAAACTTATGAAGGAAGCTTTGAAGTTTTCATGCCGTGCTTGAAAATACTCTTTCCCGATCTCCGTCATAGTATCTGGTTTTAGTCTAAGTTTATTTCATTTTTAAATTATTTTGTTAATTACTTTACAATTTATTCTAATATAAGTCATAAGTAAATCAAAATATTAATTTTAAAAAGTAAATAAAAGGTCAAAATATTACTTCTGTTTTTACACTTACAGTGGAACTGTTAAAAAATCGAAATAAAAGGTTAAAAATACGAAATTTACCTTTTAATCTATTTAAAATAAAGTATTTTTAAAACTATGCAATGGTAAAAATCGTACTTCTACTTTCCCAAAATTAAGATTTTTTTTTAAAATAACGAGAATAAAAGAAAATCATTTAAGTATTTCAACAAACAAGAAGTAAGAAAACTTGTGAAAGCTCAGCATTTGACTCTTTTTTACCCTTCCTTAATCTCATCATCTTTCTCTCTTTTTATTTTTTCATCTATTTTCTCCAATAATATTGACATAACTTCAAAAAAAGTATTATTATTTAATCAAATAAAAAATAAAATTATTTATTTTATTAAAGGTTTTAAATTATAGTTATAATCGTATTACTTTTTTTCTTTCTCTTCTTTTAGTAGTTAATGCTCGTCAGCCACTGAAACGAGAAATTATTACATAAACTCATTCTACCACATAAGATATAATTCTTAACCAATTAAATCAAGACATATAATATATTTTTTTCATATCATATTTATATATAAGTATTGTCCAAATCATCCAATTTAATATCTTTAATTTAAAAAAGAAAAACAATATTATCAAAAATTTATTGTGTAATCTTTCTCTTTGTTTCTTTTAAAAAAATTTAATTATTTTTTATATAGATTTGAGGTTTAGAGATTAGGGTTTATGATTAGGGATTATGGGTTTAGGGTTAGGGTTTAGGTTTATGGTTTAGGATTTAATGTTTAGTGTTTGAGTTTAGGGTTAAAGATTTAGGATTAGGGTTAGGGTTTAAGGGTTAGGGATTAGAAAAAATTAATTAAAAAAATTGAACAATAAAAAGGAAGACAACATAAAAAATCGTTGGTAATATTTTTTCCTTTTTTAAATCAAAAACATTAAAGTAGATGATTTGGATGATGCTAATGTGTGAATATAATATAAAAAATATATTATGTGTCTTAATTTAATTGGTTGAGACCATATTTTAGGTGGTGAAATAGTTCCATATAATAATTTCTCCACCGGAACGGTAACCATTAAGTTCCTTAACTTATTTATTTTTCACTGAAACCAATTCCTTAAAATTCACAACTTTCCATTACCAGAACAAACCAAAAGCATAAACCTTATATGTTTCAACGATTCACATTTACAAAACTCCAAGGCATTGTCCACTACAAAAGATCTCAAACAACCTAGTTAGGCATCATTTTTATTCCAATCCTTTAACCTCTGGGAATCATTTTCCACTTCAGGAAATCAAAACCTTTTTTTTTTTGAGAAACAAAATCTATGAAACTGAATTCCAACGTAATATGTTTCTCCTTGTTGTTATGGACAACTTTGTTGGTCACTGCAAACTCAGATTTAGCTTCCGACAGGGCTGCCTAGTTGACGCTTGGAGCAGCTGCGGGTGGACGCTCACGTTTATGGAATCTGTCAACCAGCGCATGTAATTGGACCGGTGTATATTGTGTGCAAAGCAGAGTGGTGAAGTTAAGACTCCCTGGAAACGGATTATCGGGCCAGCTTCCCATTGCCATTGCCAACTTAACCATGCTTCGTACCCTTTCGCTTCGTTTCAATGCTCTCTCGGGGCAGATACCGTCCGGCTTTGCGGAGCTTACTTCGCTTCGGAACCTATACTTACAAGGGAATCAGTTGTCTGGTGACATCCCTGCCTCCTTGTTCTCTTTGAAAAACTTGATTAGACTTAATCTTGCAAACAATCATTTCACAGGTACAATCCCTGGCAGTGTTAACAATTTGACTAGGTTAGCTACTTTGTATTTGGAGAACAATCGTTTGTCTGGGCCAATACCAGATATCAGCTTGCCTAAACTTGTGCAGTTTAATGTCTCTTTTAATCAGTTAAACGGGTCAATCCCGAAAGGTTTATCAGGCAAGCCAAAAACTGCTTTTGAAGGGAATTTCTTATGTGGGGAGCCTTTGGTTTCTTGTAATGGAACTGGAAATGGTGACAGTGGCACTAAATTGTCAGGTGGAGCCATTGCTGGTATTGTTGTTGGTTGTGTGTTTCTTGTTTTATTCATTTCGATTACTTTACTATTCTTATGTAAAAGGACGGGTGCTAAGAAAACGGAGACAAGGAATATCATTGTTCCTCCAAGGCAGTCCGAGGTCAAAAACCGGGCTGATAAAGCAACAGGGGAGACTGATGATAGAAAAAGTGGCTTAGTCAAAAAGGATACAACTGCTAAGAGTAGTGGGACTAAGAAACTGGTTTTCTTCGGGAACACGTCGAGGGTATTCGATCTAGATGATTTGTTGAAGGCATCGGCTGAGATATTAGGGAAGGGAACATTCGGGACGGCCTATAAGGCCACTATGGAGATAGGGGTGGTTGTTGCAGTGAAGAGGTTGAAGGATATGATGGTGTCGGAGAAGGAATTCAAGGAGAAGATGGAGGTCGTCGGAGCCATGGATCACCAGAATTTGGTCCCGGTAAGGGCCTATTATTTCAGCAGGAAAGAGACGCTTCTTGTTTTTGATTACATGCAGATGGGAAGCTTGTCTGCACTTCTGCATGGTGAGTGCATCGTGCTCTATTTCAATTGGAATGAATTACAATTCATACATATTCAGATTAAGAAATGAGTGAATTATTGTTATTTTTGTTGTTATTATCATTATTGATCAGGTAACAGAGGAGCTGGTAGCACACCATTAAATTGGAACAGAAGGTGTGGCATTGCCCTTGGAGCTGCCAAGGGTATTGCATATCTCCATTCGAAGGGTCCCGGAATCGCCCACGGAAACATCAAATCGTCGAATATCCTACTCTCTACGTCCTATGATGCTCGTGTATCCGATTTTGGTCTTGTTCAGCTGATTCGCCCGACGTCAACTCCCAACCGTGTCGATGGCTACCATGCTCCAGAGGTAACAGATGCTCGTACAGTTTCCCAAAAATCCGATGTCTACAGCTTTGGCATACTACTTCTAGAACTGCTTACCGGTAAGGCACCCACAGATGCCATATTGAACGAGGAAGGAGTAGACCTTCCGAGATGGGTCCAATCCATAGTTCGGGAGGAGTGGACTGCCAAGGTGTTCGACCCTGAACTTCAGAGAAACCAGAACGTGGAGGAGGATATGGTCAAGCTTCTACAACTTGCCATTGATTGCACGGTTCAACATCCCCACATGCGTCCCTCAATGTCCGAGATGATAACCCGAATCGAGGAGCTCCATGGCCATAGCCAAGAGAGAGAGACTCACCAAATCCATGATGCAGACGACGGCTCTTCCGAGCAGACATACTCGGTTGATGCAGGTGGTCCACCGTCTTCCGCAAAGGATTAAAAATATCAGCAATCTTTCAGTACTTAATTTTTCTATTTTCATTATTTCTCAGATGTAGTTGATTGTTTGTTTATTCTCGGTTCATAATCTTACGGTTGCACGTATTTTTCGTTTTTCCTTCAATACCCCCCCCATTTCTTTCTTTATTTCCCATGTAATTTTCCATTATTGTAATTTGTAGGAAATATTATTAAAGTGGTCTTTTCAATAACATATATTATACGAATATAACGTTTACAAATATTATAATTTTTAATGATATTATTATCGTCGTTATCGCTATATAACAATTGTTAATACAGTTATAAACTGTTGTTTAAATTCACGTCTCTAATAACAAGAACTAAAAAATAAATAAATTTAAAAATTGATCTATAATAATAAATATTAGAAATTTAAAGTCTTTTAAACCTTTGATTATACGTATACCTTACAGATTAAATGATTTGAACTCGGATCATCTAATATGAATTTTATTTATTAAAATCATTTATTAAATTCTCAAAATTTTTATGTTTGCTTGATACGATTATTAATTGATTGCTGCTATTTTTAATAAATTATTTTTATTAGTTAAAACAAATTTATTTTTAAGTCGGAGACGAAAATGTACAGAAAAACAAATTTACCGAAGGCGAACAAAAACCTCATGGGCTAAAGTAAGAATAGTAGCTAAATACAGGGACTAAATAAAAACTTTATCCCTTTATTTTTTAGTAAAATTAAGATCGGTTTTCTTCCGAATATTGGAACTAAAGGGTTGGGCATCGGCCTGCAAATGCGAAACAATCGAAACAGAGTTCGACTCCTGCGGCGAGAAGTAGCAACTGATGGCCAACTCAGCCCGATTCACTCAAACCATTTTCGCCGTTATCCTGAAGGGTCATTGGAATCATCTTTTGAAACCACAAATTTGCAGCCTTTTAACATCGACCACCATTAACGACCTCCTTCTCCGGCTCTCTGCTTTCAGTTCCGGTGCTTCTCTTTCTTGGTCTTTTTTTCAATGGGCAAAAAAATCTATCCCCAGCTATGACCACTCTCTGCAATCTACTTGGACAATGGTTCACGTTCTTACGAAGCACAAACATTTCAAGACTGCTCACAGTCTGCTCGACAAAATTTCCAACAAAGATTTCTTGTCGTCAAATTCTGTTTTGAATGCCTTGGTCAGTACTCATTCTGACGTTGAAGTGAATTCTCATGTTTTGAGCTGGTTGGTGATATCTTATGGGAAATTGGGAATGACCCAAGATGCTTTACAGGTTTTCGAGTCAATGAGAGTTCATGGTTTAATGCCTCATTTACATGCTTGCACTGTGCTTTTGAATTGTCTGGTTAAAGAAAAATTGATTGACAGTGTCTGGAAAGTTTATAAGAAAATGGTTAGACTTGGGGTTGTCGGGAATATACACGTTTACAATGTGTTGGTTCATGCTTGTTGCAAGGGTGGTGATGTCGTAAAGGCGGAAAAGGTATTGAATGAAATGGAATTGAAGAATGTTTTTCCAGATCGTTTCACGTTCAATACAATCATTGCTTTGTACTGTAAGAAGGGTATGCATTATGAAGCTTTGTGTGTGCAAGATAGGATGCAAAGAGCAGGGATTAGTCCGGATATTGTAACTTATAATTCCCTTATTTATGGGTTTTGTAGACAAGGTAGAATGCGAGAGGCTTTAAGACTCTTTAAGGAAATTAAAGGTGTTAGTCCTAACCATGTGACATACACTACTTTAATTGATGGTTATTGTAGAGTGAATGATCTAGAAGAAGCTTTAAGATTGCGGGACATGATGGAGTCTAGGGGGATTTTTCCTGGAGTTGTTACTTATAATTCAATCATTCGTAAGTTGTGTGAAGAAGGTAAAATAAGGGAAGCTAATTGGATTTTGAATGAGATGAGTGAAAAGAAAGTTGAACCTGACAATGTGACATGTAACACATTGATTAATGCGTATTGTAAGATTGGGGATATGGGGTCTGCTATAAAAGTGAAGAACAAGATGATGGAGGCTGGGTTGAAGTTGGATCAATTTACGTTCAAGGCGTTGATACATGGATTTTGCAAGTTGAGCGAAATGGATAGTGCAAAAGATTACTTGTTTAACATGCTTGATGCAGGGTTTTCTCCTAGTTATTGCACTTACTCTTGGCTTGTTGATGGGTACTGCAACCAAGGGAAAGAAGAAGAAGTTATAAAGTTTCCAGATGCATTTCTGAAAAGAGGCCTCTGTGTTGATGTCTCACTGTACAGGGCACTCATAAGGAGGTTTTGTAAGCAAGAAAGGGTTGATTGTGCGGAAAGAATATTCACTTTTATGCAAGGAAAAGGTATATCAGGAGATAGTGTAATATACACTAGCCTAGCATATGCTTACTGGAAAATGGGGAAGGTGAATGCTGCTTCAGATCTTTTGAATGAAATGTATAAGAGGAGGTTGATGATAACTCTCAAAATCTATAGATCTTTCACTGCTTCATATGCTGGTGACAGTAGCATTTTAGGTTTCTTTTGGAATCATGTGGTTCAGAGGGGATTAATTTCTAAGAGTATTTTGAAGGATATCGAGAAGGGGGATTTACAGTCATGAATTAACCTTCCAGGTGCCAGAGCATATACTTATTTGAGTTTGCATGCTTTAGAGTGCTCTCTGTCCACAACAAGATGCATTGCAATTAGCCTTCCATGTGATTACACTGATGTTTAGATTCTTAGAAGTCAACTGGTTCTAGGACAGTATAAATTTCTTTAAAATTTAGTTTCAAGCTCAGAACTCCAGTTTGTATTTTTTTGAAAGTAATTTATGTTGACTCAAAAATGGCCAAAGACCAAACTCATGAGGCCAAAAACTGAATTCAGGTAAGCTTGACTTAGCTTTTCTTTTCTGTACTTGTTTCTTAATAGTTATGTGAACACGATTATGGTTTGCGATATATACTGTTGATTGGTTTGTTTTGTTTGCTTCAGGAGATGGCTAGTAAATGGTGGACAGGAGGGTCAGTCCTACTCGATCTGCTTGGAAGATGAAATTGTGGAAGCATTATGCTCATTGACTTAGACTCATGTTCCCTTGAAATGACATAATATTCAGCCCAACTAGGGAATTGAGGTAAGTATAACTGTACTCTCAATTTGTACCAAAATTAGTGTTAATGCCAAATCAGGAACATATTGGGAGCGACTACAGCTGAACTATTTGTTTATAAATTAGAAGTAAAAATTCTACCAGAGGCTTTGATATGATTGAATTTGGTATTCGTAGGATTTGCTACAATGGATTGAATGATATCACAAAAATTTAAACTCTCTTTGTTGCCAGGATAATTCTTGATTGCTCCTTCTATCTGTTACCTAACATTCTTCCGTAATCTGGAAAACAACTTTAACATTCTATAAACTATTTGCTGAGGTAGGGTCTGAACCTTTAAAGGGCGGTTATACCTGTCCAGTAAATACCCTTTTTTAAATTATACCAGGAATGGTTTCATTATAATTGTATTTCGATCCCATGTATAGCACCTTGTACCGGTCCACTTTATTTTAGATATATGCCTGTGAAGTCCAATTTAGATTTCAGTGGAAAAGCCAAATTCAGTTGAGTCTGAACTAAACCCTTTTAGACAGCATGCAGGGATTTAAAACAAAATCAGGGAGTAGGGGTGTTATTTATCTTCTGGATTCCCGCTTTGACCCGAATGATGTCTAAGGTAATTTAGCTGATATTGAATCAATATTTATGACTTAAAACATCATTTTAAACTGCATATGGATCAGCATTTTCGGGTGTTGGTGCCAAAAAGCCGACGTCGGTTTGACTTCTAGTCTCACTGAATCGTTTTTGTGCTGTCTATTCATGCTTATTATTCGACAGAAGAGATCAATATAAATTTTGGGTGATGCTAATGGTCTAGGTTCTTCCAAACTTTATTTGCATATTTGATTTTCCAGAGGGGGAAACGTTTTTCTTACTTGGACTTGAGCTGTTTCCTCATTCCTGAGCTTAAAAGTTATTTTCCTTTTCTTTTTCCAAAATCTATTCTAAATTACAATGATGGTCTCCTTTGGAAGAGACATGAACCTGGCCAAAAGGATCCATTATGCTTTGAAGATATATTCTGTGGATGTAGCCCGTAGACTTTGTCCAGGTTTGTCTCACATGCCTTGGCCTCCAATCTCCATAGATAATGAGATATTGTGTAAGGAAATAATGTATTTGTTTCAACAAGAATGCAGGAAATGGGTTAATAAATTCTGATTTGCTAACTGCCTTGTACTCATGAATTGACACGTGACTTGATACATTATATGGACTTCTGGTGTCAGGCTTTAAATTAATATCTTAGGTTTATTTTCAGAATAAACTATACGAAATGCCACTAAAAGTTAACGTTTCCATCGAATATACTATTAAACTAAAAATTAATACACGAAATATCATTAAAATTTATTTATTATTATATCACTGAATTATTATAAAATTCACAAAATACCGTTCAACTGTTAAAATTGCAACGAACTTGTTAAATACAAAACAACACCATTTTGATATAGATGTTAATATAAGTTAAAACGGTGTCATTTTATTAAAAATATAACAAAACATTATATATAAAAATAATATTTACTTAATTTTATAATGTATTTTTATATTATAGGCAGGAGATGTAAAATTTAGGCATGTATCGATTCAATGAAAAATAAGAGTCCATATAATTTTTTTACATAAATCACCCATTGGGTTCAAATATTTATATAAATAAAATGGTGTAGCACTAAAAGTATATATAAAAATATAGTACTTATATATGCTATATATATTTTACAAAACTTATATATAGTATATAAAAACAAATATTATATGTAAATAAAATTAAAACAAAAAACCATAGAATAACATATATATATATATATAAAACGTATATTAATTGATTTAATGATTAAAGATATTTATATTATCTTATTTTATATCAATTTGAATCTTATATTTATATAATTACGTATAAAAATCATGATTTACTATATGTATAAACATAATATATTTTTAAAAAAATGAA
The DNA here is from genome assembly GCA_035048815.1 of Abelmoschus esculentus. NCBI lineage: Eukaryota > Viridiplantae > Streptophyta > Magnoliopsida > Malvales > Malvaceae > Abelmoschus > Abelmoschus esculentus. Next base: position 7,347,850 of record JAUCBN010000007.1, on the reverse strand, counting down.
AAATGACTAAAATGAAAAGAATGTCAGTTTATCTAGGCAAAAATAACAAAATAAACATGGCTAAATTGAAATTAAGAGCTTAAATTGCTTGAAATGAAATAAAAAGGATTAAATTAAATTTATGATTTAGCACAGGTGGACTTGAAAAAGGTAAAATCTGGAAAATTCTACAACGGTCAGAACCTCCCATAGTTTACTGAATCTGAGTCTGAGTATAAGAATTACCTGCGACCTGGTGCGACACGTATACACTTATATAGTCGAGTGGGAAAATGAACGACTCCATTACAATAGACACTGCGAGTCGTTGCCGCTCGATTCCTGCACCAATATAGCGGCAATTTCCCCCCAGGTATTCCCAAACTCTACGTCCTCTCTCTGATTTTTTGTGTTTCTAATGATCGATGATGTTCTTGTTACTGGTTTCTAGGGTTTTCTTAAACTAAATTTAATTGAAAAAAAACATTATTAACTAGCTGAATCAGAACCTTGCTATCTATTGTTTATATTTGGAGATTTAAAACTAAACAAATAGTCTTAAAATTACACTTAAGGGTTGGGTTTGGGATGGATCTCTGAAAATTTAGCATTTCCCTGAGATTTAACTTACATTCTCTCTTCTATGAGCGAAAATGGTTGGGTTTGTTTTTTTAATGTTATCGTTTATTTTTTATGAAGTGTAAAACATGATTAATTCAGCTAAGTGGTATTGCCATTATACATTGATAACTGGAAAAAGAAATTAAAAATTATGATCACTGGTTTTAGCTTCCTTTAGAATGGTGAATGCCTGAATGGCATACAGTTTAGCCATAGAAAGATAAATATTTCATGTTTCAAAGATAAATCACCTGTGTTTTATTTTTATTTAGGTTGAATGATATGCTTCTTTATTAACATTTTTATCCCTTACAGAGGGAAAGGATTTTTTTAAGGACAGATTTGGTGAACTCCCTAGTCTTTACTCTAGAGATAAGAGTTTTAAGGCTTCGTTTAGTAGGAAGGAAGGAAAGTAAGAGGAACAGGAAAGTCTTTTTTGTTTTAATCCAATGGCTGAACTACTAAGTTGCACGTCTTGCCTTGTAAGTTGTAACCCAGCAATTAGTTTAAATTGTCTCCTTTCTTACCCTTTTTAAGGTTTATGGTAGGAGTTTAGGTCCTTAGGAATGGTGTTTGGGATTTAAAGAGGGTCATGTTTTGTACAAGTAGCTGAATTACAAGAAAATAAACACACGGGTTTGTTCTTGTGCTGTGATTTTATGGTGAGCATTGTAGTAGCAGATATAGAAAAAGTAGATATAAAGGTTGGAATTTCCATGACCACATAAATTCCCACAATTTGTCTAAACTCAAAAATATAACTCAATAGACCATGACTAATGCCTTGTCTAGCAAAACAGAATTACAAACGTTCCCCCGGAGTTGGACAGTAAAAACTATAAATCTTTAGGCTTCTTTCCTAATACCTAAATGGGAATGGCCTTATAAGTTTTTTTTTTCTAAACTCAAAAATATAACTCAATATAACTCCCATTACTTGCTACATGAGTAGTTTTCAAGTAACTTTTTTTTTCCAGGTAAGTCACAAGAGGAGAATGCTCTTATCAGTTGCATTTCATTCCACAGGTTGTACAGTAGCCAGTAAGAATGGGAAGCAAAGGTCAAATCCCACCCCATCATCTGAGGCGTCCTATACCTGGCCCTGGCTTGGTACATCCTGACCCATCTGGTCCAGGAAATTTGCCTCACCCAGGTCCTTTTCCACCTTTTGATATGCTGCCCCCTCCAGAAGTTTTGGAACAAAAGATTGCTGCACAGCATGTGGAGATGCAGAGACTTGGTTCAGAAAACCAGAGGATTGCTGCTACTCATGGGACATTGAGACGGGAACTTGCTGCTGCACAACATGAGTTGCAGATATTGCGTGCACAGATAGGAGCCATAACATCTGAAAGAGAGAAACAAATGCAGAGCCTTACGGAAAAAATAAATAAGATGGAAGCTGAACTGAAAGCAACTGAACCAGTTAAGATAGAGTTGCAGAAGGCACATGCTGAAGCTCAAAATTTGGTTTTAGCTAGGGAAGAACTTATGTACAAAGTGCATCAATTAAGTCAAGATCTTCATAGAGCCCATGTAGATATGCAACAACTACCAGCGCTAATGGCAGAATTTGAGAGCCTCAGACAGGAATATCATCATTGCAGGTTTTATTTTTTCTGGTTGCCTTTTCCTATGGGTGTTTTGGGAGCAAAGTTGAAAACTATTAGTAGAAAGGCTGCTATTCAACAGGAAATTAATATTTCCTTTTGTTTTGGAAGTTCATTGTAGATTTCTGATTTCTAAAAAGTTCTCTTCTTTTACGTCACTGAGTGCGTCTGGTTATTCAGTTGAAAGTGTTTCAGGTTTTCCCTGGATCATTTTTTTAGAAGTTCAATGCATTACATTTATGTGATCGTCTATTCTTGATCATGCAGGGCTACATTTGACTATGAAAAGAAATTTTACAATGATCACCTTGAATCACTTAAGGTGATGGAGAAAAATTATATTAACATGGCTAGTGAATTGGAGAAGCTAAGAGCGGAGCTGACGAATACTACTAATGTTGACAGCAGAATTGGTATTATTTGGTTCTGATCTTGTCTTCTTGAGCTCTTTGACTTTTCCTTTTGCTCCTTTTCCCCTTCTCTTTATTAACCCAGTTGATGGCCTGTATATGGCAAGCAAATACAGTTGGACAATATGGCGTTGCCACAGTAAACAATGAGAATGGTGCTTCTGGCCATCCAGTTGGAAAAAATGCTTATGAAGTTGGTTATGGTATTCACATGGTGTGTAATCTTCCTTGATGGCTTTTCCTTAAAGTCTTCTTCACTATTCTTTTGCTTGAATGCTATAGTTTCATGTCATACATTATTCACGGATAGGGTTGAAGCTAAAACTTATAGGAAGAGAAACGGAGTCATGATAAATCTTTTCCCAAGGAAAATAAATAATATAATATTCTTAAAGAATCTGGTTATTTTGCTTATTGCTTAAGTTAATTGAAATAGTAGTCATGTTAAAGCTACCATGCTTTTTTTTGTTGCCCTTCCGGTTTCCAGGGCTTCTCCCAGACTAATCCGGACCGACTTTTTTGCATACACATGTCGAACTCGAGACTTGCTTAAATAGAACCAATCTACTTACCACTCAGATCAATCCCTATTGGTAAAGCTACCATGCTTTACATGGTGCATATAATTAAAGCTTGAGATCTCATATTTTCCTTATTAAACCAATCCTGGAAAAAATTATCGGGTTGCTGGCATAAATCTCTGTGCTGAAACACAAATAGGTTGTCGGTATGTGTCAACTGCTAGTGTGGATATCTGCACATGAAAACACACACACACACACACAAATAGATTATTAACTGCTAAAACAATTGCTATTCTAGGATAAATTATGTTTTTTGATTCAATATTATGATGATTGTATTTTGAGTCGGCTAATTCTTTGTTGGAGATCAATGGCATTCTGCTCGTTGTGCATGTCAGAGACATGGTCCTCTACCATCAGCTCCTACTGGTGCAGGTGCAGGTGCAGGTGTTTATGTTGGAGCTCAATCTGGACCTATTCCTGCAAGGACTGGCTACGAGATATCTAGAGGAGCTGGTTATGATGCATCAAGAGGGACTGCTTATGAATCACACAGGTTCCCCGGTTATGGTGCAAATGATGCATCCGGGAATGCTACCTTTGATGCACCAGCTAAAACTATTGCTCCGCCTCTGCCACCGCCACATGGACAAGCAGCAGTCCCTGACAACGGACCTTATTGATCTGCTACAGCTTCTGCTCATGCTGGAGGTGCATACGAGGCACCCCCTCAAGCTGGAAATTGTGTTAGGTGATGATCGTTATAGACCAGAGTGGTATGAATATGATCAAAATTTACTAGAAAGTAGATACTCATACACAACTTTTTTTTCTTCTTTCTCTTATCATCCTCGTGTTTACATGTATTGAGCAAAAGATGGAAGTCCTGTAACCGTGTCATCGGAATCTTGTAAGATGGTGAACCGGTTTCATTTTTGGATCCAGTTCTAGGGTAAGTTTCTTATTGTAAGGTTATCTTAAGCCTTCCAAGAAATGAACAAAAACCATCTACACCTTTTTTTTAATGTTTTAACACGATTCAAATTAAATTTAAAATTCTAATTCTAAAAATCTTAAACTTTGAACTTTAAAAATAAATCTTTTAATTTCTTAGACCATAATTCTAAACCTTAAAATATAATATATCTTTAATTTCTATTCATCTTAAATTTTAAATTTTAACCCTTAAATTCTAAATCTAACTATTTGGCCTTTTTAAAGAGAAATGACATTTGCTCCCTTCCTCCTTTATATTTTACAATTTTACTCATGAATAAAAAATCTTTCCTTTAAGCCAAATCGAGCCCGATCCTCAACCACAACAGCTCAAACTTGGCCCATAGGCTTAAATACTTCATTAAGCAAATCAATCCACAAGCCCACGACCGAATAAATAAATCTTATCAAATGACTAAATATACTTAAATTATAAAAATTGTAACATCCCGAAACCGGGCTAGTAAAATGAATCGAAATAACTATAGAACTAAATCGAATCATGTGACGTTTAGATTAAAGTAAATGACTAAATTAAATGACAAGAGAAATATTGAGTTTGCATGATAAAAGTTCATATTCCCTAGACTACCCTCACTCAAAAATTAAGTCAAGTTATGTCATTAAGGGTAATATGGGTATTTCACACCTATTGTTCATTAAACAAAAAGAAGCAAAATTTGCCTTCTTCTCCCCCATTTGGACGGCAACAAGAGAAATAGAAGGGGGAGAGAAGACTTCATCCTTTATTTGTTACACCTCCATAATTAAGAGGAAGGGATCCTTGAGGCTTTGCATGGTGGATTAAATCCATTAAGAAGTCAAAATTTAAAGGCTAGGTAAGTTCATCTTTCCTTAATCAAGAATTTTAGGGTTTAAGCATTTGGTTTTTTTTTGACTCTTCAAGGTAGTTACAAGTTAATTGGATGATATAAACTTAGTTTAAAGACTTTATTAGCTTGGGTTTAACTTCGAAAGCATGGAAGATAAGCTAGGAAGCTTGAATTGTAGATTTTTGTAAATGGGTTAAGGGTGATGTTTAATTTGTTAAGATGGTGAAATTGGTGGTTAGTTGATGTTGAATTCCATGTTTTAGATGCTGGAAAATTTATAGGTCTTAGTTCGGATTAGTTTTGAACATTGGAAAAAGGGGTTGGCCGAAATAGCCTAGAATTGCTTTTCCGGGTAGCTATCTTTGTGAATTTCCCTAGGTTGGGATTTAAGGAATTTGGAACTGAAATTTTAGACTATGATACTCATGTGTACCTAGTTTAAGAGGAAATTTACGGAACTTAAATCCGAGTCCGGTAGAGGAAGATATAAGCTATTCCGTGAGGCTACCCGAACAGTCCCGGAAATTCGGCCAGGTCTGTTTCGATTGAAATCTGGGGCTAATCGAATAGGAATTAAAATGTAAGGTTAATTGGTCCTTGTAGATAATTCTTCTAGCTTTCCAACGAGGTAAAATGGGCTAAAATCGGACATCAGAGCTAGGAGATATGACCGTTTCGCTAAAGGGTAGCAAAACTGTCCGAAAGGTACAAATGTACATGTTTATAATTGATAGGCTTGTGAACATTTGAAATGGATAAATGAAAATGTATTGATACATGGTTATCGTATGTTAATTGTTAGATACCCCGGGAGAGAAAATTAACGAGGATCAAGAAAGGATCGAGGCAACAAAAAGGAGAGGCAAAGGGGTTGCGATCTACAACCCGTGATAGCTCGGAGTATTGGTGAGTGTAGCAAACCTTAGGGTTAGGACCTAGGGTCCTAACCATTTGATTATTTGATTTGTTATGTATTGTAACCGGATTAAATAAATATTTGACATTACGAGAAGTAGGATTAATTAGTAATGACTTGTTTGACCCTATGTTTGAGTATTAGATAATAAACTAGTTTAGAACATTTGCATAGCTCGGAAATGTCGAGGTAAGTATTGGCACGCGGCTAAGGATGCCAGGTATGTTAGTCATGCATGAGTTATATCCATTATATGTATATGCTTGATATGTTAGCATGACTTATACTTTCGAATTTGGTAACATGATCACACGTATATGTTTGATATGTTAGTAGCATGGCTTATGCCTTGGATTTGGTAACATGTAATATGTATATGTTGATATGTTAGTAGCATGACACTTATGCTTTGGACTTGATGCTCTTGATATGCCATGTTGTGTACATCATCTGTGACAAGAAAATTGATTAAGTAAATGAAAGACTAATTGAATAAGAAACTCTGATTGAGCCTTGGGTCATAGTTGGTCATAGGTAGTACGGCATGCCTAGAGTCTGAGCTCATTTGTTAGTACTTCGGTACTTCTGATCAATACTTCGGTACTTCTGTTGGTACTATGAGTACCTTTGTTGGTGGTTAGTCACCATTTGTAGATACCATGGGTATCTTTTGTTAGTGTCCTAGTGACACTTTTGTTAGTACCTTAGGGTACTTCTGTTGACTCGTTACCTAGTCTAACTATACCAAGGCAACGTTTGAAATTAATTTGGAAGATTAAATTAATATAATTGTCATAGGACATCTGAAATGTAATTGCTAATAAGCATTTGACTTGTACTTGCCATAGGCATTTGATATGATTTGGACTTGAGTATTGATATGTATATGCCATAGGGCTTTTGACATGATTTGAGCATTGCATATTTGATATGTGTTTGCCATAGGACATTTGATATGATATGAAGTTAATATGAACACGTGATATGCACTTGCTATTGGACACTTGATATGAATTGAACATGAGCATTGGAGATGACTCTACCATAAGATACTTGTATATGACTTGTCATTGTACTTTGAACATGATTATATGATGTACTAAATGCCATATGTAAATGACTTGTTGCTCATTCGATGTTTATCATTTGTTATAAATTACGTCTAATTGGTTAGACTTAGGCTACCTCACTAAGTACTTCTTAGTACTTACACTCTTTGTTTCCTCCTTCCCAAACAACAGGTTTACGAGTTAAAGAGATAGACCAAGCTTGAACTGGAGCAAGGACACGGGAAGCAAGCCAAAGTATGGTATTTTGGTACTTTTTGTAACTCCTACTGTACGGTGGCATAGTAATCATGCTAGACTAGTATGTGCATTTTGGTAGCTATCTCATGATGTGTATATATTCATATGATCGTCTAAGCTTTTGGGGTTTGTAAGCCATAAGGCACATAGTAGGCTAGCCTTGTATGTTTTGTGTGTGGCTATGGTTGATATGTTGGCTTGGAAGAATGCATATAGAATATGGTTAGCTTGTCTTAGTGTCTAGGTCATGTGAATCTAGGACCTATCATGTTTGCATGAGTAGCCATAGAAAAGAAAAGGTTAAATGCTTGTCCTAAGTAGGGATGATTCAAATGTTAAAATGCATAATGAAATGGCTGAAATGGATAAGTTGGTGAATCGAAATAGGTTACCTAAGCATGTCTTATGATCCTTAAGGCTTAGGATTGAGTTAAGGTCATTTAGATAGCCCTTTTTGAAATGTCTAAGTGTTTAGAAGGCTTGAAATTGTCACTTTCGAGTAGGGGTATCGATACCTCTAGCTTGGGTATCGATACCACCTTTGGCAGAAACTTTTTGTTCCGAAGCTTGTATCGATACCAAGCTTTGACCTTTAGTCAACGTGTTAATGAAGCAAGCCAGTATCGATACCTGTATCGATACTGGAGCTTCCAGAAACTTTTTGCACCGATGCCAGTATCGATACTGGCTACCCAGCCTTGGTCAACGAGTCAACACTAAGGACTGGTATCGATACCTGGTTCGATACCCCTGTATCGATACCAACATTAAGGGTATCGATACCACCTTACTGCATGGGTTCAAATTTGATAAGGATAATTACTCGACTAATAAGGTATAATTGATGATAGTTAAATGAATACAATTTGATATAACAGTTTGATCGATTTAATTGAAGTTATAATTAATTAACGAAGGGTAGCTAAGTTTCGAATTGGAAATTATTTAAGTATCCAAAAAGTTTTAAATTGGTCTCGAACTTAGGTAAGTAATATAAGATCTGAACCGTAAAATAGACAAATATTATTATTAAGGAGCTGACTTGCAATGTTATGTAAATAAGCAAATTGTATAAACCTGACCAACCCACAATGTTTCATAATAAGTCATATGTTTGAATTTGATTACAATACTCGAGTTCGTAAGTCCGGTCGACGCCCCCGTCTCCTAACCCGGGACGAGGGTGTCACAAAAATATATTAAATAAAATTATTATCTAAAAATAAATGCTTAGTCAATAATATAGTACATATAAATAAATATACTTACTCAATACTTTATCCTCAAACATTTATTCTTTAAAGTAACGTTATAGATTCATTTTATAATTTTAGATGATATTGTTTTTTAAGCAACATTATAAATCTTATATACGTAAAAATTAAAGAATATGAAATATATATTAGAATAAATTATTTAAATTAAAATTAATTTGTACTATAACATTTTGAACAATAATAATTAAATTTGTATTTTCCAAGAACTCAAATTGACTAAAATTTTATAAACACGATTCAAATAAAATTTAAATAATCAAATAAGATTCATCCACCACAATATTTGATCAGCTGTGTTCAAGTTGAGAACATCCCTTCCAAATATTAAGTTCAAATAAAAGGATAAGGAGGAGGAGAAGTCGAGTTATAAAAGGCCAAGGGGCAAGCCTATCCAGGTATAATAGTTTTGTGCTCGTCTGTCTGTACAAAGAAGCAAATTGAAGCTACATATTCGGATTCTTTTACGATATATCGTAACGATTTTGGAGGTTACACGATACATGTCACAATCCGAAAAAGTTAAATTTTATAAACAAATTCTGTAACATCCGCAATCACGACAATACTATAGATCCATCGGTAAACAGTTTGATAATCGTTACAGAAAGTTTGGTTGAAAGGAAGAAATAAACTCCGACAAAGTTGAGTTTCCCCCCAAGTGACCTAAACATTCGATATAAACTTGGTTTCCAGGAGGCAAAGCCTTAAAGTTTCAGGGTAAGGTCTGGCGCTGAACTGTCGTCCAAAGACACTGGTTCCTTAACCTCCCCAAAATTCATATTTAAACTTCCAGGCAGCACAAAACCTGGATGATCAGTTGTACTACCTCCTCCTCCTCCTCCTGCTGCTGAGTGAGCAATCTGACGGAAACTACCAGGCCACAACAGCTCCGTCTCATCATCTTCCATGAAGATTGGCAGACCAAGATAGCCATGTTCGACCATAACATTGTTTCTAGTATCTGCTGTTCTTGCTGCCGGTGCAAGGGTTTGATGTGCCGAACAGTGTGCTTTGATCCCCAATGACCTGAAAGTGGAGCTCGTGCCATACAGAGGCAGAGCCGCCAGACTAAGACCAGCGTACCTGTCTGAGAAAATCCCCATTCGCATCGCCCGCTTCGCCAACGTTCTTTCTCTTTTGTGTGCGTTCTGGTGACCGCCAAGAGCCTGGGAACTATAGAACTTGCGGTGGCAGTAGTTGCAGGAGAAAACTCGAGGGACGACTGAGGCCGTTGCGCGCAATGCGGGGTCGACGTTGCTGCTTTCACTTGTGCTTGACAACGAGAGTCCTACGGAATCTCTCCCATCCGTGTTAAAGCATAGGGTTAAATCAAGTGAACGTGGATCTGAATTTGTATCATCAGTGGGAGCAAATGAAGTTTCTAGGGTGGACAAGTTTGAAGCTACTTGGCTGCCAACATCGGACTCGGTTTCTGTGGCATCAACTTCAAGGTCAATTATAGGTTTCATGACTGAGTTGAATCGGTGGGGTTTAAGCTACTCTAGACTATATACAAGCAGTTAAATCAGTCAGTCCATTCAAACGTTCTTCAGAATCCAGACCAGATGATCGATCTTCACCTGCATTTTTGTGACATGAGGAATATTTGATGTATCATGTATTGTATTTCTAGTTGAACTTCAGTCATATAAATCAAAGGGTAAATATAATATACAACTAAATATTTTGAACCAAAATTTATATTCATTTCGAAACAAAAAAATAATTATCTTAAGAAGACTTGTGTTCGAACGCACTATGATCAGAATATTAAGGAAAATTACATTCATTTCATAAGTACAGTAACTAGAAGCATATTTTAACCACATATATTTCTATTTCTTGGAGAAGAAATAGAATCCCTTGGAGATGATGATGATGAAAATGAGGTGAATCGGCCACTTATGTTTACTTCCATGGAGCTTAGAACCATCCATTATACTTTAACTAAACCTGCGAAACCCTAGAAATATCCTTAAACTTGAGCCTAAAAAGAGGAGATAAAAAGCTCCAAAAACAACATTTCATATTTTATTTTCAAAACAAAAGATTATAACTCTATATCTCTATAACAATAATAGTAATAAAAGTTTAAGTAACCAGGAACAATAACTTCATATGAGATGAATGACATTCTTTTGCAGAGGAAAAGGTCGTGAAGAAGTGCAAATCTGTGAAATTCCTAGACCTCAAAACCAGTGAAAAGGAAGGCTTAATTGATGAAGAAAAAGGGAAAATATACCAAAATCGCATTTGTCAATCAAGCTAAACAATATCACTTGTTTTAGTGCTTAAAGGTGTTAAGAAAAAAAGAACCGAAAGTAACTTTTCTGTAAGAAAGAGATGTTAGAGAAAACATGATAAGGAAAGAGATGTTTGAGTTCAAAGCTCAAAACCCAGAAGTGAGTGGATACTGATATTTGTAAAGATCATAACCATATACACTAAGAACTAAGAAGTAAGAACTAATAAGGAAACGTTGACCAGAATTTTAGATTAGAAACACTGTGAAGCTGAGATTCTATATCAAGTATCAACCATGGAAGTGTCATATATGCAACTGGAGATACATATTAGAAACATCCAACAAAGAAAACCAAAGCAAAAACAGCTTGTAATTAAGTACGAACATAATTAATACTGGAGTCTATAGTTGATTTGCATCTGGACATGAAGGAATATATGTTACCATGAGCTGCAACAAGAAGAAGATGATGATCACAGAGTGCGTAAGTGGTTGGCTGGTTTACTGACTGCTTTGCATCTGGAACCGGAGACATCCATTTGCTTTGAAAACAGGAGGCTGGAAGCATAAATTAAAGAGAAAAAAGCATGGGGAGAAGAAAGGAAAGGAAGTGGAAGAGGTATTTGATGTTAAATTATGGGAAAGCAGATGTAAGAGGAGTGTGGGAAAGGGAGGGGACCTTGATGGGACGTCAGACATGTCAGATACAAAACCAATGCAGAAAAAAGGTTGTTTTGTGTTAATTATCATAATATTATACACACTGTGAGACCAGGCAATAGGCATTCATGTAAAACGAAAAGGAACAATAGCATAAATGGTCCCTCAAGTATAAAAATCATCCAATTATAGCCAATGTTATAAATCCTAATTACAACCTTAAACTTAAACTTAATCTTAAACTCTATATTCACTAATTTAAAATAAAATATTATTAAAAACATGATTAAGAACAGATAATTTATACTTTATTTATACCTAATGTTGTCACATATAAATTAATGTGTACCACTGAAAGCTTTTCTTATTTTTTTTCTTCTTGAAACCATCCCACTAAGCTAAACTCCAAAGGCACATGTCCCCTCCTTCCCAGTTGCAGAATATTTTATTCTGCATTATTAGTCCTTCTACTTTATCTTTTATTAATTTAAGTCTATTTTAAAACAAGGTTCGAATTTCAAGACAAGCTTTACTTACTTCCATGGTCTTAGAAAACATTCATGTCAATCAAGTCTTAATTTCCCCACTTCTCATTACTTGTTTTTTCTTCTTCTTCAAAGCAGAATAATCTACTAGCTTTGTCTTCTCTCTTTATAGCTTACAACATATTTTATAGCTATGTATTCATAGGTTCAAAGAGAACTGATTATATATTTGTTGAAATTTAAAGAATAGACTTTATTGTAAAATATTTTTAAAGATATTATTTAATGCACGCCTTAAGTAAATTTTATTTTTAATTATTATCTTAATTTGATTATATATTTTTACTATACGAAGTATTAAATACCATATAAACGTGCATGCACCGTGTCCACACTTAAAATTAGCTGCATTAATAAATTTGAGTTAAATTTCGAGTGATTTGTTGATACGTAATCTCTAGATGAATTTACAAAGGATTATTTCATTAAGATTATATAGTTTTAAGTGAGTACGAATCATTTGTTAATTTAAGAAATGTTTGGCTCTTACGTAGTAAATCTTTTAAAAGTCAAACACAATTAAAGAGGGTTATAAGTCGGGTTAGGTTAAATTTTTGAATGATCAATGTTTAATTCAAAAGATTTAATATCTTTATCTGAATTTGATGAAACTCAATATGTTATGATAACTTAGTTAACTTAAATTTTAGAGTAAAATCTGAATTTGACTCAATATGATATAAATAAAAATTATTTTTTTAATTTTATTTGATAAAATAATGAGATGACCGAAAAAATTCAAAATATATGAGTACATAATAAATATTTCATTTTCTTGAAAATATAGATACAGTTGAATATTATTAAATTAATTAATAAAAATTAAAAATTTTATTCCATATAAAATTAATAATTACACGTTATGTCTATAACACTTTTATTAATTGTATGTTGAGTCCTTAAGATTTTTAATTTTCATTAATTAATTTAATAATATTTAACAATGTTCGACGCCCGCTACAAAATTTTCTTAATTAAAAATATACATAAAAAGATGAGTATTATAATTTATAACAATTATATCTAAATATATAAAGTAAAATTAAACTATTATTCTGGGTTAGGTTGAGTTAGATATTTTTCACTCTAAACTTGAACTAACCCAACCTAATCTCTCATCCTCGACAAATTCAACCAAACTCAACTTAAACTCAAAGTTTTCTTTAAAATTTAATTTTATAAAGTTAGGTCAAGTCAGAAGTCATTGTGTCTTGATCAAATAGTACATAACCTCTCATTAAATTGCAATTAACAATTGGAAAAAGAGATTAGACTAATAAACCAAACTATAACTCCACAACTTTAGTGTCCTGAGGATAATCTTTGGTTTTAAGTGGAGCACTTGGCTAGATTCGTCCATTTTCAATAGCAGTAGGCAAGTAGCCATAAGATACCTAATAATGAAAGGTACGAGGACCTACACGAAACACATGTGGGAAGAGATTAAATGCTAATTAAAATACTAATAATCATAATAAAAGATAATGTATTAAAAATGCCATGGATGCACCCACTTTCGACGCAAAGAAACTCTAAGAGAACTACTGTCAGTATTTTTTTCCCACATATCCTCTTCCTCCTTCCTCCTACGGGCTACGATTTATGTGCTCGATGCATGAAGTCGTTGGTTCAACACACCACGATGCAAGGAAGGTTGGATATCGTAACGAGGAGGATTTTGTGGAGAATAACAAAAATCTCACGACCAGCACAGACACGCGGAAATGAAATCAGCTTTAGCTATGATTTGTGGTTGAAGGGGCAAAACATAAATATTTAAAAGTAGAGGATAAATTTATAAAAAATTAATTTTAAAAAAAAATTTAAATAGAGAAACAAAACTAAAAAATAAAATTTCTTTAGGGGCGGGGACGATTGTCCCTCCCCACCCCTATATGGCTTTGTCCCTGTTTAAAAGTATGCGTTCTTTGATTGTATTTCATTCAAAATTTGGAAAAATGTAACATGATTTGGGGGTTTAAGCCACTCTTTCTTATGTCTCCATTTATACCTCCACTTCAAATTAAAAGATTTAAGGTTTAGGGTTGTGATAAAGGTTTAAAGAATTAAGGTTATGGTGCATTTTTTAAGGCATAGGGTTTAGGATATAGAAAATTATGGTTACGGTTTAAGATTTAATTTTTTTAACAATTTTAAATATGAGATACAAATGAAAGTATGGGAAAGAGACAAACGATTTTTACCCACGTGATTTACCATGGTTCTCTTTGATTTAGAGTTAGTATGCAAACATGAAAACACGACTAACCATGCTAAGAAAACAAAAACCAAAGACTCGTCTCTTGTTTGCACGTAACTCTACGTTGTCTGCTTAAAACTAACATGGTTGCTGTTAGTCATGGCAGTGACAGACAAATCCATGTTGGCGCCGATCGCTGCGTTTTCCCACACTCAAACTCCAGCTTTATCGATGCATCCCTTCATCGAACCATGGTCCCCCCAGCTCCACCACGCACCCACCATGATCGGCGCAACAATAAAACTCCACTATCCTTGTTTTGGAGACGAATAAAAAATATAATCAGGAGTAATTACACCACACACCTTCATGTTTGGATTAAATTTTAAATTAGTTTAGAACATTTCAAAAACATTTAATTAAATCCATAAGCAATGAATATCGATCCCGCTTAATCAATTAGTGGAAATTTAAATGAATTTAATATTTAATACTACATTTAAATTAATCTGTTAGCTAGTGTAGAAATAAATACTTTAAATTTATGTGTTAAAATTACCTTATCATTCATATTCATCAAATACGCCTTTGAAAGCATTAATAATTAAAAGTCCACACAACATGGGCCTTGAGAATCCTTCTCTTTCTCTCAAATCACATGGCAGAGACATTTCCAAGTCCAACTTCTCTACCTTTTCTTTAGTGTTTAAATTAAAGGAGCAATCCTTCCATTTATCTCAAGTTTCTACTTTTGGCACTTCCTTTTGTATTTTATACTCTGTGTTCAAAATTATTTATATATGTTTGATTATATGTTTTATATTTATAATTTTTTTAAATTAATTTTTTCATCTTAGTTTTTAAGAATAATGTTAATGAGGTAAAAAAGGTCGTGATTTTCGTTAAAGGAAAGATTGTAAGGGAAAGAAGTAATTAAAGGTCGTGATTTCGTTAAAGGAAAAAAAAAAGTGTTCAGATTTGGGGATTAGATTCCGTTTTTAGATTTGATTGAAAAAAACTCTACGGTTGTCCCATCCGTTTCCGTTTTGGCTTTGTTGGGAAGCCAATTAAGGAAGAAAGGAAGGACTAGACTTGCCTGAACAACGATCGGTGAGAGGCCCAGATCTATGATTGGTGAAAGGAAAGGAGGAAAAGAAGAAGATGACGCTCATGACGATGCTTGGGGCGGTGCAGCTGGGAGCGGCGGCGGCATGCGTTGTGGTCTTGATCCCGGTGCTAATGGCCGGTTGGCATCTGAGCCGAAATAGGATGTTGCTTTTCAGCGGTGTTCTTTTCATTACTCTGGCTGTTTGTGTCCATTTGACTCCTTATTTCCCTTCCGTTTCTGATATCGTTACCTCCGTTTCTTCCGTCGTCATCTTCGATCATCGCTCTTCTTGCATCAATTTGGTTAACGACATTTCATGGGAGGTCAAGCCCAGCGTCTCTCTTCATCGTTTCAACGCCACCCACAACGCCTCTTCGCCTCTCGATTTGTATAACAAGCACTGGGATTGGTCCAAATCCCCAAAGCTCAACGCCTGCGACTTTCGGAAGTTGTCTAAATCCGATGCCTCCGACTTGTTAAATGGTTCCTGGGTGGTGGTCGCTGGCGATTCCCAAGCTCGATTTTTCGCCCTCTCCTTGTTAAATTTGATTTTGGGTCCCCAATCCCAACGCATGGACTCGGTTAGAACTGATTTGTTCAAGCGTCATAGTGATTACAGCATTTTTATTGATGAAATTGGTGTGACATTGGATTTTCTTTGGGCGCCTTATGTTGTGAATTTGACCGATTTGATGATGGGTTTTAAGGCTAAAAGAAGTTACCCTGATGTAATGGTGATGGGGGCTGGTCTTTGGCATCTGCTTCATGTCACCAATGCTTCGGACTACGATTCTGCCTTGCGGGTGTTGAAAAGTTCCGTGGCGTCTTTGTTGCCATTTTCACCCGAGTTAGGCATGAATGTGCCACTCACTGGTTCGGTCTCTGTTAAGTCGCCCCATTTGTTTTGGCTGGGGATGCCCATGCTCATCAACGGCATGTTGAATACGCAGGAAAAGAGGCAGAAGATGAGTGACGCAATGTGGCATGCCTATGACAGGGCTCTTGGTGACAGTAAGCTCTTACGCCAAACCGGTGGCCCTCTGGTATTGTTGGATATCCAGTCATTGACTTGGAACTGCGGACCGCGTTGTACATTCGATGGTATGCACTATGATGCAGTCATCTATGAGTCTGCTGTTCAGATCATGCTAAATGCGTTGCTTATTGAACCTCATCATATCCTTTGAAGTCGTCCACAATGGTTTTACAATTTGCTTGGCAAGCGCCTTGATGCCACACACACACAAGCACGAAAGCTCATTTGTCAATACCCTTCGGCTTTGGATCGATACCCAAGTAAACTTCCTGCCATCATATGTCGAAATTCTTTATATTGTTTTAATTTGTTCACCTGCTGCTTTATTTTTTGTGTGAAAGCTAAATATTTACATACATGTATACTATAGTCTGATGACACTGTATGATGATTCACGAACAATTTTGTTCTTGGCAATATATAGCAGATGCATTGAACTTGCTGATTCCCTACCGCATGATTCAATTACATAGCTTTTCTGCATTGAATTTTGTATTTGTTTATGAGGAATGTTTCTAGCTTATTAGAATTGAGATTATTAATTGTGTGCCGAAGATGGTAGATATTAAGAATGACTGTAGATAAGCAAGGGTAAGGTTACTCATCACCTTGGTTCTCATTCCTATATAAACCACTAGAATCTTACATAAACACCCACATAGACAAACAGAGCAACATCTAACAAGGTGTTCATCAGTATTTGTTAGAGTTTTTCTTGTTACTGATGCAAACATTTTGTCAAGTGATCTGGATTCCATTGTTGTGAAGTTGGTAAGAGATGTAAATCTACAAGGTATAATGCTGTGTTTGGTGTTGGATTTAAGCCAAGACGTAAGAGATTCAAGAAAAAAGAAAGAAATTGGGCAATGTATGATCTACGACGATGAATAAGGTTTAGGGAAGAATTGAATCCAGGGGGGGGGGAAATGTTTCATGAATAATTTTGTATTGATATAAATTAAATAAATAAAAAAATTCAGGAAAAAGTCGATGGGTCTTACACATTTATTTTAATTTTTTAATCTAAAAATAAAAATTTAATAGTGTACATCGGTGTGCACGACATTCATCGTAGAAATTTCCTATAAATCAGTATATTATACATGACTACTCTTGAAGTTGCAGTTGGAGAAGGCTGTTAACATACCTTTTCCAGCAGCCCTCATTCTTCTATGAAACTTAATCAGGCATCGCTTCAACTTCTCCACCCACACAACCATGTTCGTTACCCCTGAAACATTACAAAGATTACCAATCACAACATATTATCATTATTATTATGAGAGAAACAAGAGAAAAAAAAACATTACCTATAGCAAGCCTTAGATGGATGTATTCTATATTTCCTACCAATCTGGTATATAGGTCCACGGATTTAGAATCTGAAAAAAACAAGATAAAAGTGATTGTATTCCATAAATTGTGGATTTAAACAATATGCATGTCCACATAATCAAACCCTTCCAAGATTAACCATGTTAACTGTTCATGAGCATCTCTCTCACTCTCCATGAACTCGAAAATATAGAGACACATCTGTTAGAAAACTCTCCCCGGCTTATCAAGATTAACACCGATCAAAAGTATTGAAATAAATGTTTACCAGAGCATGGATTCAACTTCGGAGAGAGACCAAGTGAGGCATATTTGCCATAGGTTTGCAACCTCACCCATTTTGAAGCACCGAGCTTGCTCACTGCGGATCTCAGTAATTCACTGAAAAAGAGAAGCTCAAAATGAGTTTAGGAGCTATTTAACGCCAAATGCACTACTGAGTTTAACTTACTCTGTTCGCAATATTATGAGAATGTCGGAAGGCAGAGATTCCATAAATGAAGATATGTCCTCCATTGTTAGAGCCCTCAAATCTTGTTTTAGCTTCTTTTGCTCTTCAACTAACATTCCCTTCCCGAGCCCAGATTTACTGCCAATCAAATTACATAAGTCTCTCTTCAGTCAACACCTCTGCAACACAAAAGAAAAATGGAATGATGCACCAACATATCAAGGGGATTGGAACATACATAGATTTATGCTTCTAGCTGTCATAAATGAGAACTACTAAGTGAATACTGAATAAAACTAATTATGGCACGTTGGAGTCTCAGAAATCACCGCCATTATTCAGAAATTAGAAGGAAACACCAAGCATAATTGTGTACAGAAATAACTACTGCTGATAGGGATTTACTTAGATATCTAATTAAAGTTATACTTTATCTAGCTTTGCCTTAGGGCTTAGACTAACAATTAAACCGAAAGGTAAAGAGCTGAGAAGAGAGCTAGGTAAGAGTTATCTGATCAAAGAAGAGAGACAGGAAAAGACAAGATGCATAAGGATGTAACTGCATTAGTTTTAGTGATTAAAGATGATCGAAAGGAGGACACCAGTAATTAAGTCTTAAAAGATTTAACATAAAATTTCAAAAGTTATCCTTAAATAATTCCAAAAAGGACGCATAAAGGGGCCTTTTTATATGCTGTATCTATACCTATTCCCAGCGGCTTCAACTTCCTCTAGGATTACATATAAAGGTGATGTACAATTTCTTTATACATTTAAAGCCACATAACTACTATTTTTTTTTCAAATAATCAAGTTATGGCAAGTGGGTTAACTATCTTAGTGTGAAATTTCTTAAAGGGATAAAAAGCAGAAGAGAGAAATAGATCTTTAGAACAGGCTACTTGTCCTGCAATAAAAAAAAGTTAATCTTATTAGTATACAAGTTGAATGTTGAGGAGGGGAACCTGGAAATTATAATCTCCCAATGATTTACCATCTGGTTATCTTTTAAAAAATGCAAGCTTGAAAGATAGATCTACGGGTATCCAATATTATATGAAGTATAGTAATCAAGGTGATGGTAATTACATGTAACAACCGAGGTTGTAATTTAGAAGATAAGAAAATAGATTAAGAAGAGAATGAGAAGGAGATATAAGAAGAAGATAGAACATAGAAAAGGATAAGAATTCACTGATTTCATTCATAAGATAAGATTGATTACAGTAGTTAAAATATATATAGTCCTTAATACATGTACTACACTTATTCTCTCACAACTCAGTAGAATATGACGATTGCTGCAGGGGAGTGATTCTTTGTTTAGGTCACCAGTTTAACTTGGTGAACCTGCCTCACGTGACTCTTTAAACCTCTATTCTCTCCATCTTTGCCTCTGTTCTCATACACTTTCCACTCATTACTGTGAATTCCTAACTTCTTTAGTAGAGTCCTTGGATTAGTATCTAAGGTCATGACATTACATTTTCCAAGTGTTACTATAAAAGAAGAGAATTCTATAATCAATGGCAAACTATAATCTTCTTCAAGTACTGTTTCAATTCAAATTCTTAATGGAACACCTTAGCATTCTACTTAATGGCTCTATAACAACTAACAATCCTTGACAAATAGCAAGATTCAAGAAAAGAAGAAAATGTAGATCACCTATCAATAGTTCTTCCAGAGAAAATGATGGGTAAGTATCTGTAGTACTTCCCAACACCAAACCGTTCAGCTAAAAGCTGTATCTTTTTTGAGTCTGAAAGAATCAAAGCCTTCCAAAGCTGACAATATTCGAGCCTAAACTCTTCATCCAATTTTTTGCAGATTCCATGGTCCAGAAGAACTGCATGTTCAATCATCTCATCATAAAGTTAAGTTCCACAAAAGCATCTCCACAAGATTAGCAACATTCAACTCAGAAATTAAAAGATCTTAAGTGAACAATTAGAAAATACCCAAAGAAAAGCCACCCCGACCTTCTGTAGACACCAATATATTACCAGGATGTGGATCTCCATGCAAGAAACCATGAACGAATATCATTTCAGCAAATACTTCCAATAACAACTTTGCAACCTTCAAAGAAAACCAAATGAAGGCAACTCGAGTAAGTGGATCTACTTCAATGCAATAGAATGAAACATGCATACAACCATTAAAGATACTCCAGTTTGGATATGTTCCAACCAAAAAACAAAAACGGCACACTGGTTTACTCACCCACCTCATAAGACTTTTATCAGAATTTAAGAAAATATTCTCAAATAATTGCAGCTGAAGAAAAATTATCATAACAAAATTTTAGAATATTTTCTTGAAAAAAAAGAAACAAACCTTCTCTTGATTTATTCTCATTCCATTAAGAAATTCAACATCATCAACCTGAAAAAGATTATGTTCCTATTAATAGCACAATATTGTCAAGGCAAAAGCATAACATGCACATGATACAAGGGCAACATCAGCAAATGTACAATAGTTAGCTGTAAGCATGAGAAAATCATAGATGTAAAAAATTAGCTATAAGCATTGAGTTCAAAATATGTTGCCATAACTCTCATGAAAGTCAAGGAACTGTCTCGTTCCTTTGTGCATGCGGCAAACCACAATGTAAATGGCAACATGTTTTGAACTAAAGTATAGAATAATGACATCTCAAACACCATGATGCTTGTGTACCTTAATACAATCTTTTAATAGGCTTAGTAACTCTAGGTTGATGCTAGTAATTTCTATTTCATTGGGTAAATCTTCCAGCAAGCAGTTCATTCTCAAGTTGGATATAGCTTAATCTTTTTCTTAGCAAAAAACTCTAAATTGTTTTTCAAAGCCAACCTCTAATTACAACTAAATGTCTCATTTTCATAAAGATATAATCTATTTCCAACATGAAAGCAACGGTTTCAGCGCAATTTTGTCCTAACAAGCATATGCACCGGGTCAGACACTACGTAAATTCTGTAAAGTAATAAAAAGGAAGATAAAAACTAGGGATGGTATAAAATAATAAGATACAATTCAAACGAACACTTCTATTTCCAGGTTTCCATTATTTTTCCAGTTAGCTCCAAGAAAAGTAGATTAATTGTATGCCCTTACCTTGTGGCCATGACAAAACTGCATTGTGAGGACTTGCTTTGTGGTAAAATCCTGAAGAATGGAATGTAGATCTTATATAATCAAAGCATTTGCCATGTTTACACCAAGTTCCAAAGCATGGAACACTTGATAAAATTTATTCAATAAATGAGGAACTAGAAAACGAAGAGTACAACAACTATGTTATACCCAAAATATATGAGGTACTCTAACAAATTTGTTGTTTTTAAAGTTGCTGGCAATTGTCTCAGAGTTTCTTGCCTCCTGAACAAAATCTGCGGACATATAGAAGGAAAAACGAATAAATGTTGCATCCACTGAAGTAAGCAGCTTAAAATTACTTTTACAATTCTAGAGTTTCTAAAGTTGAAAAGAATGAGAAGGATATCAGCTGATAACTTAGTCTGCAAATTCCAACATTAATCTTTGAGCAAGTTAGATAAAAGTCGGTGAGGTTTAAATTTAGCATAGAAACAGTAAGTTGCAAAATTAAAATCTCTCTACAATACCCTGACATTTGTTATCTTATAATATTTTAATGCGAATGATGTAGAAACAGAGGAATTAATGTTCTCTGCCATGTTTATTCCAATAGAAAAAGTCTAAATATATAGACTTATTTACAAGACTTCAAGACTAAGAAATCTTACTAAACATAAACTCTTAGCTCTTAAGAGTTAAGATAAATAAAGATCCCTAAATAAACTACTAAGAAATCTCTTCCTAATATAACTCCTAACTTATCTCTTCCTAAGATATCTCTTAAATAATTAATATCTCTGTTCGATAGATTCCTATTAAATAGGAACTTATCTTCCTAAACTAATATCCAACACTCCCCCTCAAACTGGTGTGTATATGTTGTATACACCCAGTTTGGATGAAAGTTCATCAAAAGTTACTCTAGGTAGAGCCTTGGTGAAGATATCTGCTATCTGCTTCTTTGTAGGAATGTACTTCATCTTGGCGACTCCATTATTGACTTTCTCATAGATGAAATGTCGATCTATCTCAATGTGTTTTGTCCGATCATGTTGAACTGGATTTTTGGCTATACTCATAGCTGACTGGCTATCACTGAATACTTCAAAGTCTTTTTCCTGATCCACTCCAAGTTCTAACAGTACCTTTTTGATCCATATTCCTTCACAAATTCCAAGTGCCATTGCTCTAAATTCAGCTTCAGCACTACTTCGAGATACAACTGCCTGTTTTTTACTTCTCCATGTGACTAAGTTTCCCCAAACATAGGTGCAGTAGCCACTTACAGACCTTCTATCTGTTAATTCTCCTGCCCAACTAGCATCTGTATACACCTTTACACTTCTGTCTTCATTTTTTCTGAAGATAAGTCCAGCTCCAGGTGTAGATTTCAAATACCTTAGAATCCTGTTGACAGCTTCCATGTGTTCTTCTTGTGGATTACTCATGTATTGACTAACAATACTTATGTAATATGCAATATCAGGTTGAGTAAGTGATAGATAGATTAACTTACCAACTAGTCTCTGGTAGGTCTCTTTATGTGTAGGGTTTCTTGTATCTTCCTTGCTAAATTTTAACCTTGATTCCATTGGAGTGTCACTTGGTTTGCAACCCAGCATTCCTGTTTTAGTGAGTAAATCCAACACATATTTTCTTTGATTAATTACTAATCCATCTTTGGATCGTGCTACTTCCATACCTAGAAAGTATTTCATATTCCCGAGATCTTTGATCTCAAATTCTTTTGCTAGATCTCTCTTCAGCCTTTTTACTTCTTCATCATCATCTCCAGTAACAATGATATCATCTACATATACAATTAGAATAGTAATTTTACCATTTGAGGCTATCTTTTTGAAGAGAGTATGATCTGCCTGACTCTGTTGAAATCCACTTTGAATAACAGCTTTAGCAAACCGATCGAACCAAGCTCTGGGAGACTGTTTTAACCCATATAAGGATTTCTTAAGCTTACACACAGTGTCTTTAGTAACTTTTCCTGCTAATCCTGGTGGAACTTCCATATAGACATCATCTTCTAAATTTCCATTCAAGAATGCATTTTTAATGTCTAATTGATGTAGTTTTCAGTCCATATTGACAGCTATTGATAATAGAATTCTAATTGTATTTAATTTTGCCACTGGAGCAAATGTTTCCTGGTAATCAATACCATAAGTTTGAGAGAATCCTTTAGCAACCAACCTTGCTTTATACCTTTCTATGCTCCCATCTGAGTGATATTTAATAGTGAATATCCACCTGCAGCCAACAGCTTTCTTTCCTTTTGGTAGATCAATTAGCTCCCATGTATCATTCTTTTGTAAAGCCTTGATTTCTTCTTCTACAGCCTTCCTCCATGTTGGTGACTGTAAGGCTTCTGTAACATTCTTTGGTATTTTTTCTTAATTAACATTAGCAGTAAAAGCCCTAAACTCAGAGCATAATTTCTCATATGCAACATATCTGTCTATAAGATGAGAAGTACATTTTCTTACCCCTTTTCTAATAGCAATTGGAAAGTCATCAAGGTCAACATTGACTGTCTCTTTGAGCCCTTCATTTACAACCTCATTCTGGTTCACATTTTCAGTTTCTTTAATCTCTTCATTGCTCTCGGATTCAATAACACAAGTTTCTATTTCAGTGGCAGGAACCAAATCTGGTTGATTGATCTTGCTAGATTGGCAAACGTCTTCGGCTGAGACTTTCTTTTTCCTGGAATATACTAGAAGTTGGGGTGTTAAGGTTTCAGGATTATTGGTAGGTAGATCTCCTAAGATAGAAGGTGGTTGATTGGATTGTGGAGACATGATGGAACTTGATACTTTGTTATTAGGAGATTTAGGATTAACACCTATAATAGGAATCATAACTGGCTGTAATGTGGGACTTTGTATATGAACGGGTTGAAATTCCATAAATTTCTCCCCCTGAATTTCTGCCCGAGAGAAATATGGTTAATCTTTAAAGAAGGTAACATCAAAAAAAATATACGTTTTTCGAGTAGATGGAGAGTAACACTTATACCCTTTTTGAGTGGATGAATACCCAAGAAATATACACTTGACGGACCTTGGATCTAATTTTCCTCGATTTGGACAGTGAATATGAACAAATGCAGTGCAACCAAATACTCTAGGAGTTAGAGTTGAATGGAATGGCTTAAAGTGAGGAAACTGTTGAAGAAGTATCTCAGTAGGAACCTTAAAACCAAGGGTTTTACAGGGCATTCTATTTATAAGATATATGGCTGTAAGGATAGCTTCCCCCAAAAGTGTTTAGGCACATTAGATGTGAACATAAATAGACCTAGTAACTTCAAGAATGTGTCTGTTCTTTCTCTCAGCAACTCCATTTTGCTGAGGAGTATTTACACAAGATGTAAGGTGTTGAATCCTTTTTTCCTCAAAGAAAGATCGAAGTGATTGACTCAAGTATTCACTTCCATTGTCACTTCGAAGGACTTTAATTTTAGAATCAAATTAAGTATTTTCTGATAGAAATTTCGAAATATAGATGCCACTTCAGATTTTTCTTTCATAAGATAAACCCATGTAGTTCGAGAAAAGTCATCAATGAAAGAAATAAACCATTTATATCCAGTAATACTCTTAACAGAACAGGGTCCCCAAATATCTGTGTGTATGATTGAAAAAGGGTGAGTGGGTTCAAATTTTGTAGGATTGTAAGGTTTTCGAGTGTGTTTGACAAGTTGACAATAATCACATAAAAGCTGGGAAGAAGTTTTATTAATAAATAAACTGGGAAACATCTTTGACAAATATGAAAGACTAGGATGTCCTAACCTATAATGCCATAATAAAATATCACTTGAGCCTAACACTGGTTTCCTAAGTTGAGTAGAGAGAGCCATGTTCGAAGGTATTGTGTTTTTGAGAATGTAGAGACCTTTGTCAAGGCTAGCACTGCCAATCACCTTCATTGATTCCTGTTCCTGAAAAATACATCCATCAACACCAAATAAAACATTACAATGTGTATCTTGAATCAATTTATTAATCGATAATAAATTGCAGGTAAGTTGGGGAACATAAAGAACATTATGAATAACCAATCCTTTATTTAAAGTTACCGAGCCACTCCCTTTTACACTGGTTAGGGAACCATCAGCAATACGAATGGATGCAGGGAAATTATTCTCACCATAGTTTTCCAGAACAGCAAAGTTCCCTGTCATATGATCAGTGGCCCCTGAGTCCACAATCCACTGTACTGATCTATTAGGAATATCAGTACCTGTAGCAGCAGCATGAGCTTTTGTAGTTGATTTTGCTGCCATAGATTGAAGTAGTTGTTGTAATTCTTTAACCTGCTGTCAACTGAAGGTATCAGTCACTGTTTCTTGAGCAGCTTGATGAGCCTCTTTCTGAAACTTTGTTCGATTAGGCTTCCAATCTTGTGGTTTGCCATGTAACTTCCAACACTGGTCCTTTAGATGTCCCAGCTTCTTGCAGTGCTCACACCATGGCCTACCTCTCCTATGCTGATTTCTGGAAGTAACCATAGCAACATTTTCTTGCTGGTTTCTGGAAGTAACCAGAGCAAAATTTTCTTGCTGATTATGTGCTGAAATCATCAACCCTCTTCTGCTTTCTTCCCTCTTTATGTCTGAGAAGACTTCTCTAATTAAAGGAAGAGGTTTAGAGGCTAGAATTCTTCCCTTAGCACTATCAAATTCTTCATTTAATCCTGACAGAAACTGAAAGATTCGTTTCTGGTTTTTGTTACTTTCATACAAACTCCTGTCTTCTTGGCACTTCCATTGAAGATTCTCATATAAATCAATTTGTTGCCAACATCTATTTAAAATTCCAAAATATTGGAGTACTTTGAGATCTCCTTGTCGAAGGTACTTGATCTGATTTTCCACAGCAAACAATTCCGAAGTGTTATCAGCACTTGAATATGTGTCCCTAGCTGCTGTCCAGATTTCGGCTGCTGTTTGGTATAGCATGAAGTTTTCTCCTACTTCTGGAATCATAGAATTTATGAGCCATGACATGATCATGGTGTTCTCACATCGCCAATTGTTGTATCTGGGATCTGTAGTTGCTGGAATTGCCATGGACTCAGAGAGGTAATCATCTTTTCTTCGGCTAGTGATGTAAAGCCTAACTGATTGGGACCATGGGAGATAATTATGGCCATTGAGTTTGTATGTAGTGATGGGCGAAAAAGAAGAATCAGACATTATATAATCTGATTGAGAAGATGTGTTTGGACTACTAACCTCAGAGTTCGAATTATCTGGGTTAGGCATATCAAAGAATTAACAAGAATCAACCAAGAGGTCGATTAGATGGAGGATCTTTGTAACTTGAAAAACTGATACCATGTAGAAACAGAGGAATTAATGTTCTCTGTCGTGTTTATTCCAATAGAAAAAGTCTAAATATATAGACTTATTTACAAGACTTCAAGACTAAGAAATCTTACTAAACATAAACTCTTATCTCTTAAGAGTTAAGATAAATAAAGATCCCTAAATAAACTACTAAGAAATCTCTTCCTAATATAACTCCTAACTAATCTCTTCCTAAGATATCTCTTAAATAATTAATATCTCTGTTCGATAGATTCCTATTAAATAGGAACTTATCTTCCTAAACTAATATCCAACAAATGA
The DNA here is from genome assembly GCA_035048815.1 of Abelmoschus esculentus. Lineage (NCBI taxonomy): Eukaryota > Viridiplantae > Streptophyta > Magnoliopsida > Malvales > Malvaceae > Abelmoschus > Abelmoschus esculentus. Next base: position 7,321,057 of record JAUCBN010000007.1, on the reverse strand, counting down.
CTTTCAAAAAAAAAAAACAAAGCCCTATGAAACAATAACCAAAACAGAATTTCAACTAATCATTCTACATTTCTCAGAGTAGCCCACCCTAAGTGATTTTTAGTCACTGCATCATTTTCACCATCCACTGTTTGAGATTATGCGAAGAATTGCTCAAGAAATCATTTCTTACTAAGATTGGGCAGCGATCAACATGCTTAGGATTACAATAGCTTACCCAAGTACAGATTAGTTACGTTTCATTTTTTTCTTAATTTTCTATACCACACATAATCTCAAAATAAAGATTCAAGATATTTTCAGTTGCTTGTTCATTTTCCATTGCTTCTAGATTCTAATTATCGATACTTTGATTTGATTGAGAATGAGTCCGGAAATGAAATTTACAACATTAAGATTGCTACTTCAGATTATTTCCTCCTGTGTTATTAAAGAGGATGCTTTTTCTACATCACCCTGTTACAAACTCCAATCACAAAAAAGAAAAAAAATACTACTTTGCATGTGCTATGATTTAAAAGTATTTTCTATTTGCTAATCCTTTTGATCATTATTTAAACCCTTATGAAGCGTAAATCTCAAATATGAAAAATGCTATATTATAATTATGGAATCTCGAATTTTAAGGCCATGTACGTACTCAAAAAATACACCAAACAATATCAAACTTAGAAGGCAACTGTATAACTCACCAAGCTCTAAAGAAACTGACTCAGTGAATTCTGAGACCAACCACTGAAACCTATATTCAGGAAAAAACTAAACAAGCAAAGAGAGCAGGATAAGCAATCTAACATGATTACAAGAAGTTTATAAAGTTTTAAACAAAAAGCGTAAGGTATAAAGGGAGAAAATAAAGACATCTAAGTTAGACTAGGTTAATATTGCAGGCACCAAATTTGGAGTAAAAGGAATCACCATCAGAACCCCTACGTGGTATACATTGCAAGCATCATTACTTTTGAAATCAAAGTGTATTTCAATCCCTGTATTCCAAATTTGAGTAATTTATTCCTTGTACTTTTATATTTGCAAGTAATCAAGGAAAATCGATAAACCAAAAAAAGGGTATGATACATATCAATAATGTGCAACTTTTAGCTCACAAACTGATGACGTGGAAATTTTCATCTCTTATCAATTTATTTGAAATTTCATGTCAAAAGTATTTTACACTCCACATCATCAATTTGTCACCTACAAGCTACAAATCATGATTAAATTACACAAAATTAGGGTATAGGGTTTAAAATATACTTTTCATTATAGTATGTAGAATAGTCAATAGCTTAACCAAATCCATAGAAATTAAGAACTTGACAAAAACCGATCTTCTTAAGTAATGAAAACAAAGCCGATATCTTTTGACAAATATTAAGAAATTCAGTGTGTACCCATGCAACAGATTCTGAAAGGAAATACATAATTCTTGTGTCTAACTTCATTTTCTTCTCTAATCCAGGGTATTGCACCTATTCTCCACAAAATAAAAGGTAATTGGTCACCAATAACTAAAACTATATGAAAAATCTAAAATTGAATCAAATAGTATTCGACAAGGGTCATACTAAAAGTTGGAATAAGCAATAACAAAAAGAATTAGAGTTACAATAATGATAATAATATAAAAGGAAAAACAATTATTTCTTTCCTTTTGTTTTGGCAAATGAACAAAACTAAAGTAACAAATGGCATAATGAAAACTGCGGCAATATATTAGTTTTACAAACTTCCATGAAAGTTTACTTTAAGTAGGTTTTCATGTATTTAGGGTATTGGTTAGATGTGAAATGCAAAGGAAGCAAATTCTGTTTTTACTCTTAAATCTTAGCATGTAAAATGTAGTAAAAATTGATAGTAAAACATGCTTTCATAAATCTTAGCAATTTTTTCCCCCAAAATTAGATGAAACCACTTCAAAAATCTCTTTGATTAATCTACCCATCTATATATAAGACAGAGCTGACAATATCATACACGACACGCTTACATTAAATTAATGTGACACACAAAATAAATAAATAAAACACATCACGATACAAAAAAAGTAACATGAGTGCGACACAAGTTCACAAAATCCAAAATCTCTTAAATGAATTAGTCACATATCAAAATTTATTTTAAAAAAACTTTAATTACGACTATGACACGGTAAAATACATGGATACACAAATTGCCAGGTCTAGTATAAGACAAAAGCACTTAGTCACAATTAAACAATAAAGTACAAAGAAAAAAAGAATAAATGAGTAGCAATATTCTGCAAACTAACCTTAACTGCTACTTCTTGATTGTCTTTCAACATTGCATGATGCACTTGACCAATGGATGCAGCAGCTATTGGTTGCTCCTTAAACCATGTAAATCTAAACTTTACACGGAAATCCTCTAGTCAATAGAAAATTTAGGTAATCTGTAATCCATGTACTGGGTAGGTAGAGTACCACCTGGACTACTACATGCCAGCTCCCAGTACACATCTTTTAATTTTCAGGACAGGATCATGCTAATGGAATATGGGAAAATTTGAGGAAAGATATAAACAGTTATATGAGTCCAAACTGTGATTAAAGAAATGCAACTTACACCTCTGACAGATCCTGACCAAGATTGCTGATTATTACTTCTTTTATGAACTTAAAATCACAAGGAACCACCTATATTATCATCGAAATATAAATTAGAATGAGAAGACATAAGAAGTGTCTCTTTCAGGATATATTGTATACAGATAAGAAATGAAATGAACTAACCTGGTCCTGCAACAAGGAAAGGGTCAAAGAATATTCTTTAGGAACTTGACGCAGGGAAGAAACAAATTGACCAGCTTTCACATAAAAACCTTTATTTATTTCACATAATTCCAGCAATCTCTTAGCTGAGCGTAAATGAACCTAGTTAACGCCAAAAAACATATATTTAGCATAAAGTGCATTGGTAAGATCAATGTTCAACGAAGCTCAAGCTTATCTATACAGCATATTTCCTAGAATATCCTCTTAGCAGAAAAGGAGAAACTTTATTGAGGTACTGGAAGATTACAACAATTCCCTAACTACTGATCAATCTGAGAAGGAAAGACTAGTTTCAACTTATTTTAAGACGTTAATTTTAAACCTCATTCCTACATGTTTCAATTTATTTATTAAAGGTAGACCTTGTAATGTTGGTTGCATGATTTTTCAACAAGATAATGAAGCTCACACTCATATATTTTCTGAAAGCTTGCTTTGCAAAATAAAGTGGAAATGCTACAAAAGTATATGATGCTATGTTGGAAAACTAGGCACATTCATGATAACTTCTATCAAAATGGTATGGTTCTAGGATTTTCAAATGCTGACAGGTGGTGTAGTGGTTATATGTATCAATACAAAGTTACATATCGGCTAAGGCTTCTTGGGCTTGGAGATTGTATTCTTTCATCAGTGCACAAAACCACCGCTTGGACATCTGAAATTAAATGGATGCAGGGATGGATTATACCAATGCAAAGTAGGGTTTTGAAGCTGTTTAAGGAATGCAACCAGTACTTCGTTGTGGCCAAAATGTGGACATGCAAGGGCAAAGCTGATGTTCTTTGAATGGAATTTATGACAATTTTGCTCGAGATTAAGTGGCTTTTAGATTACAGGTTAGAAAGATTATTACAGAGGGTTTTGAAGCTGTTTAAGGGATGCAATGGGTACATTCGTTTTTGCCAGAACGTGGATATGCAAGAGAAAGGCTGATTTTCTTTGCATGGAAGTTATGATAATTTTGCTCAAGACTAAGTGACTTCTAGAATTATAGGTTAGAAAGATTATTACAGAAAATGATTCTTAGGTTTTAATTGGATATCTTCTTAATTTGTGAAATTAAGTCATTGGGTACTAGACTACTAGTTTGGGGATGATATCTTATAAACATGTAATCTGTAACAATAACCAACTAGCTCATCATTTAGCAAATGATGTCGTGTTATGTCACAGTAATAGTTCTGTTTGGCAGCGACAGCCACCTCATTGTAGGTCACTAGCTTTGTAAGTACAATTCTGATTTATGAAAGGAAATGCATTTTAAGAGATTCATCCAAAAGGAGGTAACTCCGTTGAAGACGAAGACATCAATAAAGGAGCTCAATTTTAATTTCCCAAATCCGCTTTTCTTAAAAGCAAGTTCAAGACTAACAGTAACAGAATATATACACACACATGAAGACATCTAAAGCTCCAGATGTATGCTTTATATTATTCAGTTTTTGCTTTCTCAACAATTTGCTAAAAAGTAAAAGAAAATCAAAATCAATTTAATTTAATGGAATGCGAAAAGGAACCTCAGATAGTAGATGGCGGTATTCATCGCAGTCCTTTGACAGCCCATGTAAAGAATACTTGTAGTCAGCAACGGTTATAACAATCTGCGTCAACAATAAATCATAATTAGAAATTTTCAAAAAGGAACAAGTAAATAGTAAGAGATGGTGGGAGAAATCGGACGGTGCAGATTGCACGACAAGAGCAAAGGACGCCTTGGGAAATGGAAGAGTCGGAAAAGAAAGGGGGGGAACTGGCTTGATATGAGAGACCGCCGGCTGTGATTAGGCAAAAAGCAGCCGCGGCTCTCGCCGGAAATTTAGATACTATTCGTTTGCTCATCTGCATGACTACTGCTCACCCGATGCCTATGGGCTATGGCCGTTAGTGAGTGGTTCGGGTCATGGGTGCAAGTATAAGATGCCAGGGGAGGTAGCCGGGTAGGGATGAAAAAAAAAGTCCGAACCCGTCTCAACCCGACTCAATTTGATATGGGTGTTTTTATATTTAAAAATTAAGATGGATTAAAGCCAGATCGTTGATTGTTAAAAGTTAAATTTAGGTTTATATTTATGAGTAAAGTTATATTTTAGTTATCTAATTATTAAATGTTATATTTAAATCACTTAATTATAAGTAAATTTACATTTGAGTTACTATTTATAATTAAAAAAATTATCAATTCGTGTATTAAATTAATGGATGAGTCTACCATGTGCGTCGAACACCGCTGAACACCACTAACGCTGAACATTGTTGAACACTATTAAACTAATTAATAAAAATTAAAAAATTAAAGCACTCAATGTATAATTAGTAATTATTTAAAACAAAATTTTAATTAAATTATTATTCTATAAGAAGAATTACACGGGTAATCATTCAACTATCATTATTTTTTTGTGTTAGTCATCCAACAAAATTTTTAGTGATAACCGTCACTAAAATTTTATTTTATTCTCATTTTGATCATCTTCCATTATATATTTAACCAAAATTATAAAATGACATGATTTAATACTAAAATTATTATACTATATCAATTTAATCCTAATAGAAAATAAATCATTAAATATTTGGATTAAACCCTAAATTTTTCATCCTTTTCTTTTTCCTTTACAACACTACTCTTAAAATTAATTAACCAACTCATTTTTTATTTTATTTTTTTTTGTCTTTGGGCAACTTATTAAGTTTTAAATTATAAAACACCATTTTAATTTTATGATTTATTTTTTAAAATCTAATTTAACTTTTTTGATTCTTTAAGTTACTCGTATATATTATTTTTTGACTCAAATTTTTACAAATATTTTAACATTTAACATATAAATATTAAAATAAAGCAATGTTAATTGAAAAATTATTCATGCAATTCAACGATTTTTTAAACGTTTATTCTATTAAAAATCAGTTTTTAAAAAATATATTTCCGAACCTAATTTTAAATTTATTAATATTTTAATTAAATTATGTTAGTTACAGGGATTAAATACTAAAAAAATCAAATAATTTTTTAGATAGATAAAACCAAACAGTTTATTCATGTGATTATTGCATAATTTATGTTTTCACTTTATTTAATGAATATTTGTAAGATTGTAACCGATTACTATGTTTCAATTTTACATATTATATGAATTAAAATCCACACACAAAACAATATACAACTTAAAGAGAAAATATTTTTTAAAAACATTACATAACAACATAATAATATTATAAAAACAAACAATATTATTGGTATTGTTTAAACTATTAAACCACATAAAATGTATTTATAGCTATACTAAACCCTGAATTTGTGATTAAAAAACTCATTTATTTTAATTTTTTTCATACAATTAAAAAATTAATTTAATGTATATCAGTATAACTCGTTATTTCTTAAACAACTTAAAACGGTTAAAATATAAAATTAATAGAGTTTTGTTATGATTTCTCTTCATTGTATGGGTAAAACCAGAAAGCTAAACATAAGATTTTGTCATGATTTTTTTTATCTTTTTTTATCTTTATTTTTGTTAACTAATTGTTTCAAAGAGGCTCGCTGGCAATTGATGGAGAGAAAGAAATATGATTGTTGGGTCTTAAATTTAAAGAAAAGAAACTGAAATAACAAAACCTTGATAAAGAGTTGAACATAACAAAAAAGAGAAATATGGAGTGATTGAAAGAGAACTATTTTCGGGGATAAGTATTGTTTGTATTATTATGCGGGTTTATATAAAAATATAAGAACTTATTTGATGAGTTTTTTTTAATAAGATTAAATTAATATAATATCATAAATTTAGGGATTAAAGTTATTATTAAACTATGTCATGATACAATCTTATTAAACATTTAATGTTTGATGACCAAAACAATAATAAAATAAAATCTTAGTAATAATTTTGATCAAAAAAACTAATTGAGTGACCAAAACAAAAAAAATATGACAATTGAGTGACCACCCTTATATTTATTCAATAAAAAATAAATAAATTAAAATTTTATTTTAAATAATTATTAATTATATGTTGAGTACTTAAAGTTTTTAATCTTTATTAATTAGTTTAATAGTGTTCAACAGTGTTCATCATTAACGGTGTTCAGCGGTGTTCGACGCCCGTTGTAGAATTTTTCTAAATTAATTAATGATTTCAAATGAAAACTCTGATATTAACAAGGGTATACAAGTGATTTAGAAGAAAAACGACTAAATTGATTTTTTTTTTTAAATTTGAAAGATGACCAAAATATAACCTTACTTATAATTAAGTGATCTAAATATAACCTTTAATAATTAGATAACTTAAATATAATATTATTCATAAACGAGTGACCAGAAACAGTTCTTATTTACATCCCCAGCTTTCTTAGAGTTGTGAATTGTGATAGCTTAGAGATGTTGTTGAGTGCCTCACACTCTACACGTTAGTGCACGTCTTATTATTTTTAGACTTGTTAAAGCATATTCAATGCCATCTACCGAACACTATTCCCAGTAACATTGCAGGAGAGGATAGCGATTAGCGCCAATAAATAAAAGTCGTAGACTCATTCTACCGGTGTAGCAAACTTGGTTTCTATTCTTTTTTTTTCTCGATTCCTCTGCATCTACCGCAGTTGCAATGGAGACAATAAGGCTTGTCTTGACCCTCGTGATCCTCTGCGGCGTAGCCAAAGTCAGATCCGGTGCTTCTGATCATCGTTACAAAGCCGGAGATGATGTCCCTCTCTATGCTAACAAAGTCGGTCCATTCCACAATCCAAGGTCGGATCTTCATTACGAACTTCGTAATTTCACCACCAATTTTTGATTCATTGTGGTTAACTTTGTTTGTTTCCTTTGATTCACAGTGAGACATATCGTTACTTCGATTTCCCCTTCTGTTCTTCGGGTTAGTGGGTGTCTGTATATTTGAGTAGTTTTAATCTTTAGAAGTTGAAAATTTTGTTGAGATTTATTGTTATGAATGAAGAAATTGAGGGTTTTTCCCTGCAGCTCCTGTGAAGGAGAAGAAGGAAGCTTTGGGTGAAATCTTGAATGGAGATCGTCTAGTGAGTGCTCCTTACAAGCTCGACTTTTTGGGTGACAAAGAGGCTCAACTTGCTTGCAAACGGAAGCTCACAAAGGAAGAAGTCGCAAAGTTCAGAACCGCCGTCTCAAAAGACTATTACTTCCAGATGTATTATGACGACCTTCCCATTTGGGGCTTTTTAGGGAAAGTTGACAAGGAAGGCAAGGCCGATCCCAGCGAGTACAAGTATTATCTCTTTAAGCATCTCATATTTGAGATCCTTTACAAAAAGGATCGGGTCATTGAGATTACTGTTCGACCTGATACCAAAGCCCTCGTGGACCTCACCCATGATGAACCTGTGGATGTTGATTTCATGTACACTGTTAAATGGAAGGAAACCGAGACTCCGTTCGAGAAGCGGATGGAGAAATACTCACAATCTTCTTCCTTACCTCACCACTTGGAAATCCACTGGTTCTCAATCATCAATTCATGTGTTACCGTTCTGTTATTGACTGGTTTCCTTGCTACCATTTTAATGAGAGTCCTGAAAAATGATTTCGTTAAGTAAGAATTGTGTCCCTCTGCATCCATGCCTCAAAAATTAACATTTTTTTTCTTCTTTCAAATACTTGGTTGTATTTTTCACTTCCTATATTACTTATTTAACAGGTATGCACATGATGAAGAATCGGCAGATGACCAGGAGGAGACCGGGTGGAAGTACATTCACGGTGATGTGTTCAGGTACCCAAAGCACAAGTCTTTGTTTTCAGCGGCTCTTGGTTCTGGCATTCAGCTCTTTACTCTGTGAGTATTATTATCATCCAACCTAGTCGACTTTTATTTCTAAACAAAAGCCAGAGAAGGGTTTAGCTAAATCTGGCCTTCTATTAGAAGTTACTTTTGATCGTTTTATTTCTGAGCAATCTGTTGACTGTAATTGTTTGCATGCTTTCCAGTACAATTTTCATATTTATCCTTGCTTTAGTGGGGGTCTTTTATCCATATAATCGAGGAGCCTTGTTCACTGCTCTTGTTGTCATTTATGCCCTTACATCTGGAATTGCTGGCTACACTGCTGCTTCTTTCTATTGTCAGCTTGAAGGAACAAATTGGGTATGCAATACTGTTCCCTTTTCCTAATATTTCCTATCAAAAAATTATTATTATTTCAGATATGAGAGAAACAGTTTATACATTTCATTTGAAGGAAATAAATTGGCTAAAAATAAATTGGCTCTGTTGATCAAACCAAGTGAAATTTCTGCTCAATGTGTTGGTATGTGTTTGTATATTTATAGTTCAGATTTCAGAATAGACCTAAGCTAGGGAGAAGCGAAGAAGATTGATTGAGGGAGGAACAAAATGTACTTTTCAAGACCAAGAAAACAAACAAAAGTAGAATTAGTAATGAGTGTAAATGTCAAATATTTACAAGGTTTATACATTTTCATAAGAAGATACAGGGCCACAGGCACACATTTTCCGAAAGGATTTTTATGGTTAATTGGCGTGCAATTGTTGAACCATTTACTTGTTTCACTCAACTGATTCATGTCTGTCTGGGGTTTTAACTATTCACGTTTGTTATGGTCATCAAGGCATATAAATATGTTATAAAATCCTGATATTGTTTTTCCATATGGAGTGAGAGTATATATATTCTATCATCAATCTGCAGTGTTACCATTTTATGTTCCCTCAATTATTAGTTTTTGAAGAAAAACTGAAAACACAGAAGATTGCCACTGCATGATATGTTACTATAATGTGCATTCGTCCTTAGAGAACCCGAACTGAGAATCATGAGAGGAAATTAGTACTTAGCGATTTATTCTTAAGATAAAATTATAATATTTTTGCTAACATGAATGAATTTTAGTTCCTTAATTACTGTCGTAGTTGAATTTTCTCAAAATTTGAATGACTAAATTATATTTGAGCCATATAAATCTCTTTCTTGAAGCATTTTTATGTTTACTATTGTTCTAATCTAAGCATCACTCAATGCCATATTGAGCCATTCTGTATCTTAATCTTGTCTCCTCTTTCCTACTGATTCTCAATAATAGAAAGTAGGAACTTGTAACCAAAATATGCTAGCCTACTAGTTTTAGAATGAGTAAAAACTGAAATTGCCTTGCTCGTATGTGAATATCCTTTTGATAAAATGTATTAACTATTTCTACCCTTTTCCATGAAAGGTGAGGAACTTATTACTGACGGGAAGCTTGTTTTGCGGACCACTTTTTGTGACATTTTGCTTTCTCAACACTGTGGCAATTGCTTATCAAGCCACTGCAGCATTGCCATTTGGAACCATTGTGGTGATTTTTCTGATATGGGCTCTGGTCACATCTCCTTTATTGGTATTAGGAGGTATTGCTGGAAAGAATAGTAAAGCGGAGTTTCAAGCCCCTTGCCGCACCACAAAATATCCTAGAGAGATCCCGCCATTGCCTTGGTATCGGCAAACTCTTCCTCAGATGGCAATGGCAGGGTTCTTGCCGTTCAGTGCTATCTATATTGAACTTTACTACATATTTGCCAGTGTGTGGGGACATAGGATCTACACCATATACAGCATCCTGTTTATTGTTTTTATCATTCTCTTGATTGTCACTGCTTTTATCACTGTGGCTTTGACTTATTTTCAACTTGCTTCTGAAGACCATGAGTGGTGGTGGAGGTATGCTGGTTTTAGCTTTCAGATTTACATATATGAAGAAGCACATGCATTTGCATGTAGGCACAGACAACACATGATTTTGCTTTCATCAATGAAAAAAATTTACTAGGAGACTGCAAATACCTGTAAAGTGACATAACATATATCAAGTTGCTATCATTTTCTGTTAGTCGAACCATTTGTAGAATTAGTAATATGATTTTTTTAGTATATAATTGACTGACATTAGGATAGCATCTAGACTCGTCTCTTTTCTGATAAGGTGGTATTTCACTGATATTTCTCTTTGTTCTGCTAGGTCCTTCCTTTGTGGTGGGTCTACTGGATTGTTCATATATGCCTACTGTTTGTATTATTACAATGCGCGATCAGACATGTCGGGCTTCATGCAAACCTCATTCTTCTTTGGGTACATGGCTTGCATTTGCTATGGCTTCTTCCTCATGCTTGGGGCCATTGGCTTCCGTGCATCTCTGTTCTTTGTTCGTCACATTTACCGCTCTATCAAGTGCGAGTAGCATCCCCTGCATACAAGAGGTAGGCATATTATTTATTATTATTACTATGGAAAGCAATGGAAATATTCGGTGACTATGACTGCTGTCATCTTTCGTGTTACAGAATGAGCGGATGGGGGCAACGCCCGTTCGACCAGCGATGGAAGTGGGGGAGCTATTATTACCGTGTTATATGAAACCTGAATCATCTACACCTTGTTTCATTAGGACCAACCAAATGATGCCGACTGAAACTTGTATTTCTCCGTTCTGCGTTACTTTTAGTTTATGTTATTATATGTTTTTAAATTGGGGGAGAACCATGCTCTGCGAACAACTTTGGCTTACCCTTTTATACGCATATTTTCACATGTTACCATTTTATACACAGTCCCGAAAGAATTTGTTCAGAAACACAAAATACCACACGATACAATGAAACACGGTCATCTTCTATAGTAACCCCTGTAGCGCCGTAATATGTAGGAGAGATAAAATGGCTACAACACTAACAAAGCCACCCAAATCTGTTACTACAAAATTATGTTGAAAGAAAATTTGAAGGCTCAAGGGGTAAAAAATCTTTTTTAATTTGTTGGCATCCAATTTAATTATTAAACTTAAAAATTAAATCAATTAATTAAGTGATCAATTTTAATTATTAAATCTTGATTATTTTTCAATCTATTTGTGCATTGTTGTGTCATAATATTTCAATAATATCTAAAGAAGAAAAAAATATCAAAATTTAATGATCAAAATTAATTGGTTTATTTTTTCAATGACTTAATTAAATAAATTTTTAAGTTCAAAGGCTTAGTTAGATGAAAAATATCAAAAGTTTATTGATTTTTTTTAGTTTACGCATTTCTTACATACTTAGGCCAAATTTTAACCATCTGTAGTATTTCTAGAGTTGAAGTTATTGCTCTGATATAAATAATTCATGTTGATATCCCAACTGTTGAAGAGGTGCTTAACAAGGTATTGTATAATTAGTTTGAAACGATTCATCTCTTTCTGATTTAGATAAAAGATCACCGATCTAAGATCATTGTGACGTGATTCAATCGTAAAAATGTGAAACTTTCTTCATTAAAACTTTTTCTAAAAAAATTTTCTGGTATGACTTTTAAATATAAAACATGGACCTACAAGATTTTCGATAAAGGCATAGATGAAGTTCAAAAAACTTGATGCATCTTAAACAACTTCTCATCACTACCTTGATGAGTATTTCTTGCTTAGATGGATTGCAATTTCAATGTCGGTCTAAATTTTAAAGTGTTTATAGTTAGTTTTGAAGCTTGTATATATATTTTATAGTTTAAAATTTATAATTTAAGAGTTTGAGTCTAAGACCCTTAAAATAATTCCTAAAACTTGCTAAAGAAAACTTTTCAGTGATGTGTATCAAACCCGAATTCTCTTTCTCAAGGTCTTAAGATTTCTTCATAATTTTCAAGAATTTTCGTAGAATGATTCTATGGTATGCATTTTATTTAAGAAATACACTCGATGTTTAGTACATATTTGCCTGCTTGAAAGATCTGTACAAATATTTTCCTGGCTTGCATTTCAGCAATGCCAACGGATTTCCCCCTCCTAGAACACCCCTTTGTTATCATTCCCTGCCAAAACTTTCATCAGTTTTCGTGCTGATTTAGCCATAAACTTGGCTTTGCCATTCCTTTATTAATCCTTGACCTTCAAGCTACTTGCTGAATATGGTTTTCGTTCCTTTGCCAGAGTTCATCAAATTTGGATGATTCTGTTACTAATGGTACTGAATAACCAACTGTTACCTGATGATTGAAATGCCAAGAACAAAAAAAAAATGTACTCGAAAGCAACAGAATATGTTCATGAGCGAAAAAACTGAAATATTGACGAGAATTTCAGATGCTGCATCAGTTCTTACCATGTCATTATTTATAGCTATCACTTCTTCCTGGTGAAATTCCACCGTATAATCATGAGGTTGGAATATACTTGCATCAAAAACATCTGACCTATCAAACTTGTTATGCCTATTCAATCTTTTTTGCGGCTGCTCCTGCTGCCCGGAAGCAGTATAAAAACTTCCAGGAACATCTTGTGTCTCTTGTTTCTTAGGTTTAAATGTTTTAGCATTTGAAACACTGAAGCTTGATGAATCTGCATCAGTAGGTTGTAGTGAAGAAGGGCGATTGTAGGAAAGTGTAGACGTTGAATCTTTTGGCTTCTTTTCCCAGGAGAAGCTGCTTGATCCTGTCAGTGGTGGTGGAGCTGTGAAAATATCACATTGAGATACACTTGTTACTTGCGAAGCCTCTGATCTTGTATCGAAGGGGAGATTCAGCTGCTCTCCATGAACTGTACTGTCATTTCCCCTTAGACTGTTTGCAGTAAAACCATAGCTCTTAGGAGCAAATTGAGTATCGCCTCGTACTTCCTGCATATAAAAATGAAGTAGCTAATCTTAGCTCGTTTTGCTAGCACCCAATGAGCACAGATTCCTACAGAGAAAGAAAATAAGAGAGATGGAGAGACCTCTTTCTGTGCAGTTTTACCGAAATTGATTGGTTCTAGTGAAGTATTACAATATCTTCTCGCTCTTCTTGATACCCCAGAATCTTGGATCCTAGATGTGGACTTCTTCCTGATATATTATAGTGAACAAAGATACATAAATAGAGGGAATTGAGCTAATGAAACATCCAAGCATCTTGGTTTGACGCACATAATTATAGAATATAGGCTGTAGGATTCCTTCATAATCATTATTAGGTAATAGGACTGATAGGCAATAGCACTTGGTTTCAGACTACAGCAGCAGATAAATGCACAACTTTCAGAACTCGTAATTACATGTCATAAGTCGAGTCTCGAGGTTTACGATTCAGCAATAATTGTAAGCATGCAAAGAATTTTAAACAGAAACTTCAGAAACAAAGGGTCACAAGTTCACCTTCGTAATTCATCCCGCTGTTTAGCATCGATTTCTTTATTAGGTAAATACTTTGGCAAGCTTGAAGGATCACAGGCTTGCGGTTTTGCGCGGAAATACTGAAACAGAGGCAGCATGTAAACATGGAATCAGGAAGCTAAGCTCCTAAAAAACTGTTTATAAGCTTTAAGGAACCAAAGATATTGGCGCCGCCTGAATTGAATTGCCTTTATTTTCATGGAATTACCTCAGACTTTAGTGAAGAAGTAGCAGTGCCTCGCTTGTGGGGTTCTACCGAAAGAAGAGCTTCTAACAAGTTCAATGCAGTTGGTGGAATATCTTTGCACCTTTCGCGAAGACAACTTTGGTAAGCATGCTGAGGTTTAAACATGGTTGAATGAGGAAGCCTAGTCTTCGTCCAATACTCGTCAGGTGGGTAACCACATAGCTTAAAGATTTTATGCAGTTGTTCAACCTGCCAGATGGAGGAGAATCAAATCAACTTGAGTTGCCTAAGCAATAAACATGATTCCAAGGAAATCAGTAAAAGCACAATTTGTAAATTTCACAGATACAAGAGTGTTACTCTATATGGCTATATATTCTGTCTCGAGTGAATCAATATCCGGCATAACCAAAGTGAAAGTTTACCTGCTGTCATGAGATAAATAATTCAGATAAAAGAAGTAATGCAATATAACTTAACAGTCACCTCAGTTCTGCCTTTAAGGATAGGCTCTCCTATTAGAAGTTCTGCAAAAACACAGCCTACACTCCATAGATCCACCAGGCTTCATAACTTGTCGATCCCATCAAAAGTTCGGGAGGACGATACCATAATGTCACCACTCGACTAGTTAATCGATGCCTGTTTTTTGAAGTAAGGATGTTTGCCAATCCAAAATCCCCCAATTTTAAAGTTCCTTCGTTGTTTACCAAAATGTTAGATGCTTTAATATCTCGATGCATTATACCTCGCAACTGGCAATGTTCAACTCCCAATAATAGCTGCTTCATATAGCATTTCACCTACACAGAAAGGTGAACCTAATTCAAACATTCTGAAAGCACAACATATATGTTGTGCTTGAGTTTCAACTATAGCCAAAATCTATGCCTTGTCAAACTTATAATGAGATACAAGCCAAACCTGTGTCTCACTGAAGTTGATATCAGGAGAAGAAGATAATCCAGCAAGATCATGCTCCATGTACTCAAAAACAAGGTAGACCTTACTCGAAAACCGAGATGTGATTACCCCTTCGAGTTTCATGATATTCGGATGGTCAAGCCTGCGCAGAATGGCTATTTCTCGTGCCATAAACCTTATACTTTCCGGCTGAGAGTTATCGAACCGCACCTTCTTCAACGCAACCATCCTCCCAGTTTCAACTTCACGTGCTTGGAATACGCTACTGTATGTACCTTGTCCAATCTACATTAACAAGGCCTAATTAAACATACCAACTTCAAATTCTATTTCTATTTCTAATTCTAGTCATTTGGTGAGAGAAACATGCAAAGTAGGCACACACACACAAAAAAAAAACTCGGTTACCTTGTCTAGTTTCTCGAAAGCATCGGCCTGCAAAGGCACCCAACCATGAACTGCTTCACCAGCAACCGAACATAACCATGCAGGCCATCCGGCTGCAACCTGTTCTGCCTCTACGATCCTATGGGAAAAGCCGAAATTGAAGCTGAAAGAGCCACTCCTCCTGCTCGAACTCCACCTCTTTGATTTCCTCGACTCGCCGCTTCTCTTGACAAGATGATGATTCATAGTTTTACCATTCTCATCCGACTTCTCATCATCTCTATCAGCCTCTAACCTCCCGGATTGTTGCTTTTGTGGGAAAAAAGCAACAGCTAAACCATGGCTACTGTTGTAATGAACCACTGAAACAGGTGATGCCGCAACAACATTCCCACCTAGCTTGGCGTTAACACAACCCATTTTAGCTCCAAACCAAGACTGACACAGAAATCATCCCAACATTAGGTCCGAAGGGAAAGCATTTAACCTGGGAAACAAAATAAAACAGAAAAGAAAAGAGAGAGAGAGAGAGAGAGAGAGAAGGAAAAACAAAAGAGAAACTAAAGTTTGGTAATGTTCTTTGTGTGTCTGATCTGACCGACTGTCTTGGCTTTGTTTTCGAGATTGGTGGGTCCAAAATGGCACATCTTTTGTTGTTGTTGCTGGAAGAATATACAGGATTTCTTGTTGTTGCAAGAGGATGACAAGTTCCATTGTTTCTCTGTTATATCTGTTTCCAGTTTGTTCCTTCAGCTCACCAACTTCTAATGATCAACATGGATTGCATCATAACTAGAGCTGTTAAGCGTGGCGACCGGTTCGGTTTGAGTTTAATCTGAATATTATAATAGTATTTAATTTTCTAATAAGTATTTCAGTTTTTATATATAAATAATTAAACATGTAAGAGATCTTTATATTATTTTAAAATTTAAATTTTAATCTCTATAACTCTTTTTTTTTAAATTAAATCTATGTACTGGATTTTTCTGAACATATTCGTTTTCCACTAATTCATGTTTAATTTTACTCTTATTTGCTAACATGATAAATGTAAGAAAGATAATAATTTTTTAGTCCCTGCATTTGCAGTTTTTATCAAATTCACAAAATAAAGTATAAGGACTAAAAAATAATTTTGAAATGATCTAGGGGTCTCTAGCATATTTAGACCCGTGAAAAATATCTATAATATATTAATGAATTTTTAAAATATTTGAACATTTTTAAAAAGGAAAAAAAATAAAACCAATAACCAGTTGTTTTACGTCAATACTTTAAACAAAATTAAAAGTGCAAATTCTAACGTCAGAATAATTGTTTTATAATAAAAATTTATATTACTCGATTCAAATTAATCAACTAATAATATAATCCAAATTGAAAGTTCAAATAAGTTAATGCATATACTATCAACTATAAATTAATATAATTAATAATAAATTATTCATTAATTATCAAACAAAACCCTACTATTTCACATTAACAAAAAATTCTTGTACAAATATTTTTCAGATTATAATTTTTCGTATACGGAATGTTTTTCACTAACAATATGATATTATGAATTCTAGTGTTATATGTGGAAAATTTATTGATATACTAATTGTATTAATTTTAGTTTGTTTAAATATGTTTATAGGAATTTATTTCAGTAGTGTTTAAAGATTTAAATTTTAGATTTATAATTTAAAATTTTAGTTTATAGATAATATTCAAAATTTTAAATTTTATGATTTTAGTTTATAAATAATATTTAAAGATTTAAGTTTTACTATTTATGATTTTAGTTTATAGGATTTTAGAGTTTTTTACCATATATTTTAGAGTTCTCAATTGGTCAATTATTTTATTGTGTAATTTGAATAATTTGACATAAAAAGGGAAAATCTAAAAAAACAAGCGGAGAGTCGCATAAAGATATGTAGATTGAGGCATTGAGTCGACCTTGTTTAACTACCAACCAACCAATTAAGCCTATGAATCTGATAGAGAGAGCACAAGAAAGCTAAAGAAAAAAATCTAATCCACCCAGCATCCATGGCCTCCTCCGCTCTACCTCTGTGGCTCTTCCCGCCTTCAACCACAACTACAACCGCCAACAATAACCCTTCCCATTCTTCACCCACCATCATCTCCTCCCCACCCCCAAACCCAACTCTCAAAACTCCCACCATCCGCTCCCGCCTCAGCCGGATTTGCCAACAAGGCCAACCCCACCTCGCCCGCCAACTATTCGACACAATTCCCCAACCAACAACAGTTCTTTGGAACACCATCATCATTGGTTACATTTGCAACAACATGCCCCGTGAGGCACTTTTATTCTATTCCCACATGAAGAATTCCTCCTCTCTCACCAAATGCGACCCTTATACTTACTCCTCTGTCCTCAAAGCTTGTGCTCTGTTGCAGAACTTTCACATAGGTAAAGCTGTTCATTGCCATTTCATTCGGGGTTTAACCTATCCTAGTAGGATTGTTTATAAT
This sequence comes from Abelmoschus esculentus, assembly GCA_035048815.1. Lineage (NCBI taxonomy): Eukaryota > Viridiplantae > Streptophyta > Magnoliopsida > Malvales > Malvaceae > Abelmoschus > Abelmoschus esculentus. Next base: position 7,303,108 of record JAUCBN010000007.1, on the reverse strand, counting down.
GCTTTGTTGAATTTTTATGCTACTTGTTTGAGTTCTGTGGACAATAAGGGAATGAGTGATTATTCTAAAGGCTTTGATTATTTGGAAAATGATTTGGTATGTAAAGTATTTAATGTGATGCGTAAGAGAGATGTGATCGCTTGGAATACTATGATTTCGTGGCATGTAAAGACAGAGAGATATATGGAAGCAGTTAAGTTGTTTAGGAATATGATGAAGACAGGGATAAAACGAAGTGCAGTTAGTTTTGTTAACGTTTTCCCGGCTATTTCTGGTTTAGAGGACTGTAACAATGCCGAAGTTCTTTACGGAATGCTTCTCAAGTCGGGTGGTGAATGTGTTGATGACCCTTTTGTTGTTAGTTCGGCAATTTCCATGTTTGCTGAGCTTGGTTGCCTAGATTTTGCTAGGAAAATCTTTGACAATTGCTCACAGAGAAATGTAGAGATTTGGAACACTATGATCGGAGGGTATCTTCAAAATAATTTTCAGATTGAAGGAATTGAGCTTTTTTTTCAAGCCATGGAATCAGAAATCGGCTTCGATGATGTCACGTATCTCTCAGCGGTAATTGCTGTTTCACAGTTGCAGCGGTTGGATTTGGCACATCAACTACATGCCTACATTGTTAAGACTACACACAAATTGTCAGTTGTTGTGGCCAATGCAATACTTGTTATGTATTCCAGGTGTGGTTCAATTCACACATCATTTGAATTTTTTGATAAGATGACTGAAAGAGATGTCATTTCTTGGAATACCATTGTGTCTGCTTTTGTACAGAATGGGTTGGATGATGAAGGGTTGTTACTCGTATATGAGATGCAAAAGCAAGGTTTCTTAGTTGATTCGGTGACTGTAACTGCCATACTTTCAGCGGCATCAAATCTTAGAAACCAGGAAATTGGAAAACAGACACATGCTTATCTTCTTAGGCATGGCATTCAATTTCATGGGATGGATAGCTATATGATAGATATGTATGCTAAATCTGGTTTGATTAGGAACTCGCAACTACTTTTTGGAAAAAGCAATCCAAACTATAGAGATCAAGCCACGTGGAATGCTATGATTGCTGGTCTTGCGCAGAATGGGCTCATTGAAGAAGCTATTGTTGTCTTTAGGCAAATGCTTCAGCAAAATGTAATGCCCAATGCTGTGACATTGGCATCAATTCTCCCAGCATGTAGTCTGACGGGGAATATAGATTTAGGTAAGCAAATTCATGGATTTTCTGTCCGTAATTTGTTGGATGCAAATGTCTTTGTGGGAACAGCTTTAGTTGACATGTATTCCAAATCCGGTGCCCTCAAACTTGCTGAAAACATGTTTTCCCATATCCCCAAGAAAAATTCTGTCTCCTATTCAACGATGATATTGGGTTATGGTCAACACGGGATGGGCGAGAAAGCTCTCTCTTTGTTTCATTCAATGCAAGCTTCCAACATTAAGCCTGATACCATTACCTTTGTTGCGGTCTTATCAGCTTGTGGCTATGCTGGTTTGGTTGACCAGGGCCTTTATATTTTTAATTCAATGGAGAGAGAGTTTAACATCCAGCCCTCAACGGAGCATTATTGTTGTGTTGCTGACATGCTAGGGAAGGTTGGGAGGGTGGAGGAAGCCTATGAGTTTGTTGAGCAATTAGGTGAAAAGGGTAATTCCTTGGAGATTTGGGGATCAATTCTTGCAGCTTGCAGACTTCACAAAAAATCTGACCTGGGTGACATTGTGGCCAAGAGGTTGCTTCAAATGGATACAGGAAACAGTACAACAGGATATCATGTTTTGCTCTCAAATATTTACGCAGAGGAAGGAAACTGGGAAAATGTTGATAGAGTGAGAAAAGCAATGAAGGGTATGAAGAAGGATGTTGGATGTAGTTGGATTGAGGTGGCTGGTTGTGTGAACTATTTTACTTCAAAAGATGAAGAACACCCCCAATCTGATAAGTTATACGAATTATTAGGACTGCACAAAGAGAGGAAAAGATGCTGATTACTACAAATCCTTTCAGTGTTCTTGTCTAATTGGGACTTCCGAATTTGATTACTGAAGAACATAACTTGTGGACACTTATGAAACCTCTAGACTACAAATGGATGGACATGTTTTATCTATGTCCAGTTTGAGAATTTGGAGCTATATTGATTCCGGTTGAGATGTCTAGAGCAAGGTACTAGGTGTTCGAGCAGGTTGTCATCCTCTTGCTAACAGTATGAGTATCCTTTGTCATGGTGTTTGGTATGTAGCTTGTGCATTGGAGAGTGAGTTGGTTTAGATTTAAGCTGGTCAAGTCATGAAAGAACCCTCATGTTCATTGTTCAGGTATGTAATAATCAAAACTTCTCTTTGCTTCAGATACCACCATTATAAGAACAGCCTGATATGTCGGCTAGATGAGGTATCTGATAAAGAAGCTTCCATTTATACTTTCATGTACAGTATATGAAACCTGCAAACATTGATTCATGGTATAAACTAATTAAATATCAGGATTTTTAGGGCCAACGGTTAGGATAGGATAAAGCACTATGGTTTAGGTTAAAGCACTTAATTGGGACTTAAACAATGATGTGGGTATGGAAGTTGAATTTTAAAGCCAAAATTTGGTGACATCAGACACACTAGTGATCATAGCACTTTATCAATAGACCCTTACGGCCTTACCTTGTACTTCCAGGGTTTATTATGTCTGCCATGTTCTCACAATCCTGTCTTCAACATTTGCAGGTCGCAACTTACAAACATCATATCAATATTTAAGCAAGAACATCAGCTGCTGCTATTCCATTTTTTTTATTTAAAAGAAAAAGGCGAAAAGCTAGCGGTAAAGGGATGGGTGGAAATGGTTATGCCTTGTCCAAAAGGTAACTGAATCTTTCACTAAAAAATAGTCATATATCATATGGCTCTTCATTTTCAGAGTATGACCAAAGTGGTAAAGGGATGTGTGGAAATGGGAGCAGTCTGTCTAGCTAAGTTTTAAGGACAACATATATATGAGGGTTTTTTAAGGACAATCTGATTCAACTTTGATAGAAAACTATGTATATATCATGGTGACGAGTCAAGTAGTCAAGTATTACAAAATAACCATTGATATATACAGTTGAAGCAAATCCGAATCCAACTGACCATGATTCCCAAGAAAAGGACATTTGTGTGGCTAAGACAAACCAGCCAAGATATTTCAAGAGTTTAAATCCTTCTTTCAGGTTTAAACGGCTCAATTACATCCTTGCTCGTTAAATATGAAAATGGGGTTCAAACCAAAAATAACAGTGCTAACCATCAGAATGAAACCACTGACTTGGAAAGAGGGGAAGGTCGCAGCCGTGACAGAGCAGTGTCGCTTTCATCGGTCTCAGAAAAAGCCGCTGGTGATTGATTAACATGCTTGCTGCAATTAAAACAGTCAGTTGGAATTGTTTTGATGCAAAATTGAAAACAGTTGGTAATTAAATAGGCAAATAGCATTACTAATTAATTGAATTGTTTCAACTTCCATCTGAAGAATAGATATCAGAATCCGTAAATATGTTGGAACTTCATCTACAGAATACAATATTACTACCCAGCCCTCAACAAACTTGTTTAACCGTGCTGAATGCATGGTACTGTAATATTTACTTCACTCTCAGACGCCTTATTGCCTGAACAAAGTTTATATTAGCAGTAATATTTAATAATACTCAATCACAGGAACTTCCCCACATCAGATATAGTAATAATATGAATCTCCATTACATCGTAAGATATAGCTATGATATAAAAATCACCTCATCCCCAACATACTTGGGAAATTAGGAAAAAAGAAAAAGGAGAAACAGGATTCACTTGCTAAAACCTCGGGTAGAATATGCTATGATATCTGAAGTTCAATTAAGAGAGATTTCGGTATTTATTCACAGAAAGTATGACTAGGCTTTCATGTATTCTTTTAGCCAGTTCCATACATAGTTATATATGATGGGTTAGACTTAGGCGCCAGTTCCATACATAGTTATATATGATGGGTTAGACTTAGGCCTCCATATTTCAAGTGTATACGAAAAAACAATTCTATACAGTGAATCACACTACTAACGAGACCAGGCACTTAGTTAGGAAGAGGCTGAGGTAATTAAAATCTTACCTGTGCTCTCTATCGATTTACAAACTAAATTAGCATCAAAGACAATGAATGAAGCAAGCAAAAATGATAAGCATACCTCTGAGAGATGTGACTCTCTTCAGACAGTGCCTTTTCCAGCCTCTCTTCAAATGGAGTTGCATGCCAACTCACTTTCTGATCCTGAAAACAGGACGAGATCCATCAAGCAGAGGTCTAAACTGCAAGTACAATATGTATCCAGAAAAAGGTCTACCTCATTGTATTTATTAGTTGAATTTGGGATTCCATTCCCATCCCACCATTTGGGTGAGACGCGGGAAGATTCATCCTCATTCCATTGAGCAGCAACCATACCGATGATGGGCCTATCTACAAGGGTTTTACCAGAATGAGGGAATTTGGTAGGAGCAGCCTGAAGATTTCTAATATGATCATCAATTGTATATTGTTTTGGCTTAAACCAAGAAGACAAACTTCCTTCCTCCTCTGATTCTTTCATCAGAGAAGCTTGTTTTACTCCAACTTCTACCTTGGGTGTGGCTTCTTCCTGTCGCTCAGGAGATTCCTTCAGCTCACCCAATATCTCTTTGGGTGTGGCATTCTCAACTGGACTCAAAACCGAATCCGAATGAACATCTCCAGACCTGATACGAATATTCCCATTTTTGGGAAAAACTGTTCCAGGGGTTTGCATTTCATCAGAAAGTTTTGATGGGGTTGTATTTTGCGTGGTCTTCGATGCACTTTGAGAAGTTATTAATTCAAGTTTGTTTATATTTTGATCACCATATGTAGAAGGCGATGCATCACAATCGCATCCAAAGCGTACAGACTTGCTCCTTACGTGAGCTGAAGTTGGGTCAACATCAATCTTAACAGTTTTATCAACCGTAGTCGTCTCACTGCCTTCAGTAGAATCAACGGAGAAACTCCCAATGTTTGCGGCATTTGATATACAGCTACACAAGAACAGCACCAGCCAATACTTGTCAGGCAGACTCACGAGATCAAACAATTAATTGAAGGCAGAATTAATTCAATTCATTCAACAAAAATACCCAAAACAGTTGTACATTATATAAGAAAGTCAATAACAAGTTTGCATTTGTTGATTAGATTTTAATGCCATAAGTTAAAACTTATAACCTGTTTGGCATATTATCCGAAGAACCTGACCTCCTCACCATGGCCTCGGAAAGTTTAATAGGAGTAGGTGGCTGATGTGGTTTACCCAGCAGAAACTTATCAGTATATATGTTTGAAAGCGAAGAATGACATTTTGCCTACGAGAGGGGAAAATTTCGAGTTGACAGGCACTCGATTGAACATACAAAATAACCAACATATATCAAAAAGCTTCATGAACATACCTCATCCTTGAGATCTTTATCAATTTTTGGTGTCCTCAAATCATGGGATGGATAATCTCCTCTGTCTTTTAGAACGAGACTATAATAAATTTAAATGGTTCAAATTCAAACAAGGGAAAAATCAAATTTGAACGAAAAAAGTGTTGAAATTAGCTAAATTCAACTAATGAGCTACACAATTGTTAAGTATATTTTACCTTCGTCAAGAAAGAGAGACGATAATCGGTTTCGTGAAACTGAATGTTCCTGCTTAGCCAAACAAACAAACAAAATGCAAAAAATAAAATAAAAATCTTCGTTCAAGTTTCCTTCACTTCATCAATATAAAAGTCTAGGAAAGAAAGCGTCCTTTGAACTGAATTTTCGCAGGAACCAACAGATGAGCAAGAAAAGTGAAAAAGAATATTGAAAAACGTACTGGGGGTTTGGAAGAAGGGGAGACAAGGTGAGGGCGGGAGCCATCTTCTCTGGCGCGAAAACAGCCGAAGAAACAACCCATGGCCTCTGCAAAGACGCGTCGGATCAAGAAATCTGAGCACTAACTCTTGTTGAATCGGGAAATGGCATAGCAATTATTTGGAATTTGGGTAACCTGCTGTTTTTAGAGATTTAACAGGGATAGAGAAGTGGGACGGGAGACGCGAGAGTTGTTGGGTCGCTTTTTTGAATTTTTGAAATACAGAAATACGAGGGAAATATTATTTATTTATTATTACGCCTCTAAAAATGTAAAATCTATTTGTTTAAAAATTAGTAAATTACGAAATGGTCCTACGTTGGCTGAATTTTCAAGAAAAGGGTGAAGGGTAGCGTGTAGAATCTTGGTTAAAAGGAATATCTGTTCATTACCATTTTTGTACTTCTCGATCTTAATGTATTTTTAACTTTTTCTGATCTGTTTTTATTTATTTATTTATTTATGTCAATTTTTATTAATTATTCGTAGTTTTATTTTATGTTTTTATTAGATAAAGTTTAAAAATATTATTAAATTAAATTTATTGAGTAAATCAATTAAAAAATATTGTTTTAAAAAGAATTAAAAAATAATTATTTTATTTATATTAAGTGTGTATATTTTTAAAAGGGTAAGAGTAAAAATAATTTGTTTGGATTTTTTTTGATAATATCTAATCCACAATTTAATTTTAATATATAGATATTTAATTATATTTTAGATTTTAGATAAATTTTTATAGTACACATGTTAAAATATCATGTCATTATTTTTAAAAAATAAAAAAAATAAAAAAACGTCATTTATTAGTGGTATCTTCCTCTTAGATCTGTCATTTATTGGTAATATTTTTCTACCTATATTATAGTTTTTAATATAGATTTTAAAATAAACTTTAAATATCATATTTTCTTAAATAAAATCTCTAAACATCTTATATATCTAACAAAATTATTTATTTATAAACATACGATATTTTCTTAAATATCTAAACTACTATATTAAAATAATGTTAATATAAGTCCTTACAATATAACAATAGAGTATTTAAATTAAAATTTAATGCTATATAATATTATTTTATAATTCGATGCTATTTTTAATAAAAAATTAAAGATTAGTGACATTTTACATAGTTTATCCTTAATAAAAACATCGATTCAAAATTTTATATTATTTTTTCAAAACATAGCTAGGATTATAACCCGTCCGATTTTCAGGTTACATGAAATGACCGTCGGATCAAAATACAAGCCCAATATAAATAAGCTTCTGTCAAAAAAAAAAAAAAGAAAGATATTTAGGGCTTCATTTTGCATTGGCGACGATCTTCCTCTGCATCTTCCGTTCACCTCCCGCCAAAGGTGCTTATTAGCTTCTTTCTTTTAACTTCCAAACTGAAATTACAGGTAAGCAATGGTTAAACATAACAATGTTATCCCAAATGGCCACTTTAAGAAGCACTGGCAGAACTCCGTGAAAACTTGGTTCAACCAGCCGGCAAGAAAGGCTAGAAGAAGAATTGGTGTGTTGTTCTTTGGCTTATTGATGAATAGACATTATATATTTGGATGATCGAAGTTGATCCGTTCTTAATTGGATTTGGGATTTTCTTTTTGCAGCAAGGCAAAAGAAGGCAGTAAAGATCTTTCCGAGGCCTACTGCTGGACCTCTTCGTCCGATAGTCCATGGCCAGACCTTGAAGTACAACATGAAGTTGAGAGCTGGCAAGGGTTTCACTCTCGAAGAGCTTAAGGTAAGCTATTTTCTCTTCTCAATTTGTTAGTTTTTGCTCACTTTTTGAAATATATGGGTAATTTGATCTGTAATTTGCACCCACCATCATCCCTGTTGTAATCTTGCACTCACTGATTCTTTTATCAGGCTGCTGGTATTTCAAAGAAGCTTGCACCCACCATTGGTATTGCTGTTGATCACCGCCGTAAGAACAGATCTCTTGAAGGTCTTCAAGCCAATGTTCAGAGGCTTAAGACCTACAAGGCCAAACTTGTTGTCTTCCCTAGATGCCCACGCAAGTTTAAGGTAATTTACATTATAGAACATCTAAAATTAACATTAGATACCTTTATTTAGTGCTTTTTTCTTTCTGTTCATATAGGCTGGTGATTCTACTGCCGAAGAGCTTTCCACTGCAACCCAAGTCCAAGGATCGTATATGCCTATTTCTCTCGAGAAGCCTTCGGTTGATCTTGTGAAGGTCACGGAAGAGATGAAGTCATTCAAGGCATATAACAAGCTCCGCCTGGAACGAACGAATGAGCGCCACATTGGTGCCCGATTAAAGAAGGCTGCCGAGGCTGAGAAAGAAGATAAGAAGTAAGTTTTGGTATTTGTATCCAAAGCAAAACATAAATAAAAGTTTAAGATTATGAGCCAATTTGGATCAAATTAAAGTGTAAGGACTTATATGCATAAAGCGAGGAAGTTGAAGGGCTTGTATGTTATAGATGTGTTTATAGGCTTCCAATTAATTTAGATTTGTAAAATTAAAATTAATTATTTAATTATTATAATTCACAAAGATTTATTTTAATTTCATTAAAATCATGATAACTTTATCACACTAAATGTGTGTGAAATTTTATTTAATTTAAAATTGTTCCAATCCAAGCGAGCAAGAAAATATGATCACTTAATTTAGTTTCATTCCAAGTAATTATTTATTTTAAAATAATATTTACCCAAACCAATAATTGTCGGAAATAACTTGTGATTTATTTCCATGCATTCAATTATGTACCTTTTCTGTGAAGAAATTATATATTCATTTCCGTTATATTATTTATTGGACTAATCAATAAAATATATCTATTTAATTATTTTTTATTTTATTTTTTATATAGTAAATATTCACTAATATTTATTATAAATTAAATTTAAAAATAAATTTTTTCAAGTAAAGGCTCACTTAATAAAAAAACGAGATAAAAAATAATCAAAAGAATACATTTGATTGATTGAATCTATAAATAACGTGACAAGAATAATTTATAATATGATTTTTTTTACGGGTGAAATTCGGCGTATATAAATATTTTATATTTTATAAAAAAATTATAATTATTTCATACAGTGATGGAAAATTTTACAAACAAGATAATTTTTTTTTTTTCTATGCGTCTAATCTGGATTCTAAAATTTATATTTAGAATTTAAATTTTAGAAATTATGATTATTTAAATAGGTTTTAGTGTATAAAAACAATCCTACTTATATGATATTTTTCCTTCCTTCCCCAATACGTAAAGTAATATCCCTTTCATATAATTTTAAATAAAATAACTAAAAATTGTGATTTTAAAAAATTTATTATGAATTTGAACAAATTCATATTAAGTAGTATATTTTATAAGATAAAATGTCATATGGCCTAATTTAATTTAAAAATAGTGTATTTAAATTTTAACCTTTATTAAAACTCTCGATCCTCTTTCGATTCTCCTTCCCGAACCTCTTTCGTCTCTTTTCCCACATCCGTCGCCGCCTGTTCAAGCCTCGCCACCACACACTGTCTAAGCCTCCGTCTCATTTTTTTCTACCTCCAATCCCTCACCCAACACCTATCACGCTTCAAAGTCTCCGACGGTCAAGGAATTCAAATAAGGTAATTTTTTAAACCCCAACTTAAATTCAAGATTTCTACTTGGATCCTGAAATTCTGTTATATTGATTTCCTTAATTTAAAATTCAGTACTTATAGTTCTATTGTTTGAAAGCTGGCTGTTGTACCTACTTTGTTCATGGTTACAATCAATCTTCTTCTTCTTCGTTTAAGGATGTTCTTCCTCGTGGTTGATTTTGAAGTGATTATTTGTGTGTAATTCTTATTTTTAGTGTATCTGTTGTCTGTTTGTCTCTGTCTAACAAGGGGGAAAATGATGTAAACAAGTTTTTGATTGTTTAATTTTTAGGTATTGATACAGGCATATTTATGTTCAGAAAGCTTAAACTTGCCCTCTTTCAGATCTAGCACCTCTTTATGTTTCTTAAAACGGCATAATACCCAAGCCACTCTTTTGAGTTTTTCTTCTATTCCTTATTGGTAATAACATCTCTTTGTCATCGTTGGCAGTGGCGTTTTCCCATTTTCTTCCTGTTTTTGTTTTTGAGTTACCTATGTTGATCTCATCTACAAGCAATGTCCAGTTTAGTTTTAAGTGTGTATTTTCCCATTGAGCTTTCTGATTATCTATCTGAATTGCAAATATCTTAAGTAACACCTCTGTTTATATTGAATTAGGCTTTCAGGAAGCCATCCATGGACCTTATCCAAACATATGCAGATAGTAGTGATGGTGAAGGACAAAGTCACCAGCCATCCACTTCATCTCCAGACTCTTCACCCCTACGACTCATACCCTCCAAATCTGCTGCACCCAAGGTTGATGACACAATGCTGGCCCTAACTGTAGCAAAAGCACACCAAGCTCATTCGAAGCCCATTGATCCAACCCAACATGTTGTTGCCTTCAATCCTACATATGATCAACTTTGGGCTCCTATCTACGGCCCTGCTCATCCATATGCCAAGGATGGCATTGCCCAGGGCATGCGCAACCACAAGCTGGGATTTGTTGAGGACGCCTCCATTGACTCTTTTGTTTTTGATGAGCAATACAACACCTTCCACAAATATGGTTATGCTGCCGACCCTTCAGGAAACAACTATATCGGTGATTTAGATGCTTTGCAGAAGAATGATGCCATTTCAGTCTATAACATCCCACAACACGAGCAAAAGAAGCAAAGAATTGAGAAAAAGAAGGATGTTGAGATGGAAGAGGACGAGGTTATGGGGGGTGAGAATGAGGTTGATCCAACAGAGATTGATAACCCAGCTAGTGATGTGTGGTTGATGAAGAATAAAAAGAGTCCTTGGGCAGGTAAAAAAGAGGGGGTGCAAGCTGAGTTGACTGAGGAGCAAAAGAAGTATGCAGAGGAGTATGCAAAGAAGAAAGAAGAGAAAGGGCATCAAGGTGAGAAGGGTGAGCATGTGGTGGATAAGACTACTTTTCATGGAAAAGAGGAGAGAGACTACCAAGGAAGGTCATGGATTGCTCCTCCTAAAGATGCAAAAGCAACAAATGATCATTGTTACATACCAAAGAGATTGGTACATACTTGGAGTGGGCATACTAAGGGTGTCTCAGCTATTAGGTTCTTCCCCAAATATGGCCATTTGATTCTCTCTGCTGGGATGGATACTAAAGTGAAGATCTGGGATGTGTTTAATTCAGGGAAGTGTATGAGAACATATATGGGTCATTCAAAGGCAGTTAGAGATATTTCATTTTGTAATGATGGCACTAAATTTTTGACTGCGGGATATGACAAAAACATCAAATATTGGGATACTGAAACTGGGCAGGTTATTTCAACTTTCTCAACTGGGAAGATTCCTTACGTAGTTAAGCTTAACCCTGATGAAGATAAGCAGAATATTCTGTTAGCGGGCATGAGTGATAAAAAGATTGTTCAGTGGGATATTAATACTGGACAAATTACTCAAGAGTATGATCAGCATTTAGGGGCAGTGAATACCATTACATTTGTGGATAACAACCGGAGATTTGTTACTTCAAGTGATGACAAATCACTTCGAGTATGGGAATTTGGAATTCCTGTTGTTATAAAGTATATTAGTGAGCCTCACATGCACTCTATGCCATCTATTTCACTTCACCCCAACAATAATTGGCTTGCTGCTCAAAGTTTGGATAATCAAATTCTTATTTACAGCACCCGGGAAAGATTTCAGCTTAACAAAAAGAAAAGGTTTGCTGGGCACATTGTGGCTGGCTATGCTTGCCAAGTCAACTTTTCACCAGATGGGCGGTTTGTTATGTCAGGAGATGGAGAGGGCAAGTGCTGGTTTTGGGACTGGAAGAGCTGCAAAGTATTTAGAACTCTAAAGTGCCATGAGGGAGTTTGCATTGGGAGTGCGTGGCATCCTTTGGAGCAAAGTAAAGTTGCAACTTGTGGCTGGGATGGCTTGATTAAGTACTGGTGAGTGACCTTTTTATGATGGCCTTTTTAGTTGGATAATCTTATCGTTGCTCCAATTTCTATAATTTATATTTTGCTAATGCTTTATTCCCCCTTTTATTTTGTTTGGAATTTTGCTTTGCTGCAGAAACCCTTTATCAAAAGCCTTGCAAATATTTAAATTTCCATCCCCATCTAGAGCATAGCACCTCTAATTAGTGTAGTAGTGAAATCATTCAGTTAGAGCACAGAATTGTGTAGGATTGTAGTAAAACTAATTGCAGGGGGAATGCTTCCAACACTATGAGCCACATAATTCCTTGGTTCCACAGTTCCACTAATATGTTTACATGATACATGCCTACAATATTGCATACTGCAAAGCAACTCCTTTTTGATGAGAAACAGGCATTGACATCTTGCATCAATTTTTTAGTAGATGGCAACGAAGTTGAGCGTGTCATAATCTGTGGTTTTGTTGGACACATTAGCCTTGTAGTTTATACCCTTGACCGAGGCCAATGGCTTCATCCAAGAGAAATGCTATGCTCTTATTTGTACTAGTCATACGTTAAGAAGCCTTTCCTTCATTTTCAAACAAGAAACAACACAACAGCTCCTGCATATCTATTCTGCTACTCAAACAGCCCTATCAACCATCATCCACCAAAAGCCTCCTTCGCCACTTAGTCATTGTCAGACTTGAACAGATGCATTTCCTTTCGGTAATTTACTCTTTAAAATGTCGATAAATGGTCGTAACCCATTACTTGTCTTGCAGGGACTAATCTTGTTTGAAAGTGTTTCGGCAGCCGAGTGAAGTTTAGAAGAGGGATTGGAGTCTGCCTGTTGGAAACCAAGTGCGCATAAAAAAGTAACATAGCAGTGTAACAATACCCTCTCTGAAGTTGTAAAGCTTTGGCAAGATGTTGTGGTTAGTTAGCTGTGATGGTTTTTGTAGTTGTCCTGTTGTGGATTATAGACAAGATGCTCAACAATTTCTATTTGTTATTCCCTTTCTCCCTGACCCTACTTTTCCTACGGATTTTTCCACATTATTATTTATTACATTAAATATTGAACCCAATACACAGAGGAGTGGAGGTGAACCACAGGTCACTACCCCATTATTGAGGATCTTCCTTCTCTATTAATATAAATCACAATTTAATGAAAAAGTTGAATAAAAACAAGAAATCAAGAATATAATTAAGAAATTCAGAATAAAACAAAAAATATAGTAAAAAAAGATGTTGCTTCTAACCCAACTGTTTTCAATTTGAGTCGAAGCATGGCTTAAAATCCAAACGATTAATCTTGTGTAGTCAAGTTCAAACAAATGATTAATTTAGATTAACATTTTTAATTAATATAAAATAAAAAATCATAATTACAATAAAAAAGTTAACTACACTTATAGTATTTGAATTATTTAAATTACATTCGTTCAATAATTCAAATTATTTTAATATCACTCCATGATATATAGAGGAATTTCTAATTTTTCCCTAACAAATCCAAGAGAACTTGGATATACCATTTTTCATTCTATCATTCCAACTCTAAATAAAAATGAAAGCTTTCATTTTAAAAAGATGGCTCCAATGCTTCTAGTTTTTGCTCCTTTTCTATGATTCAAATATACATGTAGAAGGAGCAAATCCCAACTTGCTATTTAAAAGATCGAATTCCCACAAATGATTTTGCTGCATAATATTTCCGATCACCATCGATCCTGGCCAAGGTGTCGAGGTGAACCCGAGGCACTTCTCGCCCTCCGCGGCATCGAGTACGTAACTCTTCACCGGTGGCGTCAACTTAGCTCCGTTGCCAAAATGGATAGCTAGTTTCGGCATCATCGACTCCTTATACCCCGTGTCCTCGAAACAAATCTCCGGCCCATCGGTGTTCCTCGGCAATCTCTTGAATTTGCTAATCGGGGCGTCGAAAGCTTTGACGACTCGATCGAACACGGGTTTGACAAGTTGAGTTAAACTGAAACCGGAGTCCATGATAACTCCACCCCCTTTCCTAACATCCCATACATATGACGGGATATTCAGCATTACACCATTGATGGAGATTCCAGAAACGTTTACAGCATAAAATGGATTCACAATCCCCAGGATCAACTCCGTGTACTGAAATTTCGGAATCGTGGGATCGTTAACTTCGCCGAAAACAAGGAAGTTGACGAGGTTGCTTGGACTCAAACGATCGACCAAGCAATATGAAAACTTGAACCCGAATTTCTTAGCTGCTTTCACTGCGAACGAATGCCATTCGAAACCTAACCCTATCACTCCATCAATGTCGTGGAACTCTCCCACTATGGTTTCGCTACACCCGATTATTACCTCCGGAACTTTAACTTTTTGCCCGTTTGCCAGGCGTACTATAGCCGTATCATTGCCGAAGAGTCCGAGCACCGTCGTGCCATCCGAGTACCTAAAACACCAACAACAAGCTTTACAACATGCAAAAGGGAAGAAATGTCGAGTAACGGGGATAATGGGGTTATAAAGTTTGGCTCAGTTATTAACCGAAATGAATTAAAATATAAGTATCAATAAATTTCGATTTTATCAGAACTAGATGTACCTGTAATCATAGGAACAAGGATCCGACGGGTGAGGACATTTCTGCAAAGAGAAAGATCTAGCAAGGTCTTGCTTACAAATATCCGAGGAGCATGGAATTGGACGAAACGTACGTGATGATTTAGCATTAAATATTCTTTCATGTAAGCTAACCCGATCTTTGAAACAACGTCTGCACTTGTATTTGCATTTCATCCACGTTAGGCTGCTTCCCGTATCCATTATCATAATAAACTTCCTCGGCGGGCTACCCACCCGAAACGAAACAAAGTACTGTCCGGTCCCTATATCCGCAGCCGATCGAATCGGGAGCTCAACCAAGTCGTTGCTCTGCGCCTTCACGACCTGCGCATTCTTCCTTCTCGGGACTGCCATTTGAGGGATCATTTGTAGTCGAGCACGATCACTCCGTATCAACTGTTTCATACGTTCCCTTGAATCGGTTGGGGGTCCGAGGTCCATACGACGAAATTTTTGTAGCTCTGGTGAATGCCTGTGGATCAGCTTATACTTGGTGGTTCCATGGGAAGCATGAACGCGAAAGAAGAAACCGGAATCGCTGAAAAACAATGAGCAAGAGAGCAGAAGAAAGGAGATGGATCTCTCCATCTTAGAGGTGCGAAAACCAGAACCAAACATTACGGATATCCAAACTCCAAAGGGTCTGTGTTGTTTACTGGTAGACCTAACCTAGTTTATACACCATAAATGGTATGGGATTTGGGCAAATAACAATCAAAGGAAGTATAGACCCTTGTTTTACTTTTTCTATTTTAATCACGTTGGGACATCATTCTCGTTGACCTTCTTTTTTGCAGAATTTTTGGTTTACATCCAAAAGATTATCAGAAAATTCGCAATTCAATATTTATAAAGTTTGAAAACAAAAGAGAATAAAAGTTCTTTATAATTAAATTTTCACTTGAAATACCAGACATAACAAAAATGAAAAATGTTGCATTAAATTATCGATATGATCGAAAAATTAATAAAAGAGTGTCAACGATTTATGAAAATTTAAAATTATGTGTTAAATAGAGTTTATAGACAGAATATAATACTTTAGATTTAAGTTTTGATAAATTCAAGATGTTACGTAGGTCAAAAATAAAATATTTTTTAAGATAATTTGAATCATAATATAAAGTTAAACACATATAAAAACAAACTAAAGTATAACATTTATACAAGACCAAGTTCTTACGTATAAAATTTTGTATAATCATATAATAAAATATGTTTTTTTATTCTTAGAATAAGGGTCTCATTTTCGAAAACAATAAAATTGGCTGAATAATCCAACCAAATTTGTTTATTTGGTATATAAGAATCGGATTTATGTTATTTTTTACAGTAGAACACAAAAAAGTTACATGGAGAGTTTTTTCTTTTGACATTACGTGCACAAAATCATTTTCTTTCAACACCACCTGAATATAACGTTTTTTTCATTCAAATTTGTATTGGGATAACCCGAGCTGGATGGATTATTTGAGAAAAAACGACGTTTTTGTATTTTATTATAAAAAATAATTTAAATCTTCAAATATTATTTGGGGATCCTATGTACTAAATAAACAAATTTGGTTGGATTATTCAGCCAATTTTACCTCCAAAGAGACTATGAAACCCAAAGCAGCAAAGTCCTCTAGAGGGTCTCTGCTGGAGCAACTAAAGCAAGAATGCCTTAGCGAGCATGATACGTGCCGCTAGAAAGTGTTAATTATACTAAAATAATTTTAATATAATTTATTTATAAAAAAACAGTTATATAAAAAGATTTAATTGATATCCAACCCCTTTTAATTGATACATTTATCTTCAATTATTTTCTTATTAAAAGAAAAAGAATAGACCTGAAATGGTTTTTAGTAAGCTTGGTCCATTAATATAACACACCAATTTTAGTAACGATTCTTAGACAAACCCAAAGTTCATATTATTAAAGGAAACCATAAGTTCAAAGGTTTCTTTTAAACAAGCCAGAAGATTAATTCCCGATTCTCCTAAATGACACTAACGAGACAGTTTCGTACTTTATTCTATCAGCAAGAAGCACACACCATGATGCTGAAGTACCACCAGAGGGGACTGCGACAGTCGACGGTTACGATGACAAGAAACGAGTCATCCATGACTCAAAACGAGACCATGCGAGCTGGACTGAAGCTTCATCTTCATCGGCCATTCCCATGCCCTTCCTCCGATTTATACCTTCGGGGGACCTGTTCATGAAGGCGTGTGTATTGCCTTGATAAATATGTACCTCATATGGAGTTCCTGATGCTTTCAGTTTTTCCTCCAACGCCTTTGCAGCCTGAAAACTTGGCAATTCCAAAGTTAATTTTCAGCAATAATTCTATGGATGAAATCACTGTATTGCAAGTAAAATAAGCGAAAAGAAAAAAGTTCACCAAACACTGCATTTTGTATGAGTTGCCTTACAAGTTATAACATCATAAGAACTGAACAGCAAGTGCTTGATAAAACAGAATAGAAAAGGCAAAAATACAGACCTAATGAAGTCTTAGTACTCTGATTGCTGCATCAACAACTAAACAAAACGGTACATGCATTACCTCAAAACCAATCACAATACTCAAATATTAAAGAATGAACCATTTCCAGTGGCTATAAAAACATCCGTTTTAATTTTCATTTTTCTTCTAACCATTACCCATGGTTTACACATAACTAAGGTTTTCGGAAGCTAAATGAAGCCACAGTGCTAGGTTCCCTGGTCAATTTTAAAAACTTCTTCAATTGACTAGGTTATCCTGACTCTTCATTTTCTCATGATCGTATTTGGTTTTAAATTAATTGAGAAATCATTGTTGGCTTTTCTACGAAGAATTGCAGCTAAACTGTAAATAAGGCCTACACAAAAGCTGAGATATTTTATCCCCGCCCCCCCCCCAAAAAAAATGAAGGGGGTATTTATAATGTAGAAACTTCAAACACTTAGTCAGAAACATGAAACTAGTTTCAATATATGATTGGAAACAAATGATTAAATTTATAGCTGATAAAATAAAGAAGTTTTGTCATACCGTCACATCTGAAAACCCAACTATTTGATCAAGTTCTCCGAAATGTGCTTGAACAGGGGCCTTGGCCTGGGCAGGGTCTGCAAGTTCAGATGATGGAACCCCATAAAAGGCAACAACAGCATCAACTTCAGGAACTAAAACAGAACTTGCAATAGAGAGAGCACCCCCCATGCAAAACCCGGTCACTCCAGCCTGCAATGCAATTAAATCGGAGATTGTTAACCGACCAATATTTTAAACTTCACCCAAAACTTAGTTTAACTAAAGCAGCGCAGAAATAATAATTCAATAATCGAAAAAACAGAGAAATAATAATTCTAATGTTCCACTACATTTCGGTTGATAAACCAGATTGATCGAGATGTTAAGAAAAAAATGTAGCTCCAAATAATTATGCACATTTAATATAAAAAAATCTTAAAAATTGCCTAGGAGAATCTTAACTTTGTTTGGCAATTAAACTTAGAGGACAACCCGATGAAACAGGAAATGAGACTTCAAAAAGGAGATGTTAACACATTGGAGCTGAAATTGATGTACTTTTACCATCAGATTTAACAGAAGTTATAATGAAATAATTGAGCCAAATGAAAAATATGAAAACATCAATCCACTAAATTCGATTTTTTTAAAAGAAAAAAAAAATCGGAAATATTTCTCTTAAAAACTTTCAGAAAAACGTATGAAACCATGACTATTTCATATTCTCTAAAGTTCCATCCAAACAAAAGAAAAATTCTAAATACAAATCAGCTTCATATATCCACTTATCTTAGTCAAAATAAGTTAGCAGAACAATACAATGAAGTGTATAAACATCAAACATGTTTTAAGAATAGGGCTTTAACAAAAAAGACGGTAAACAACCAGAACAGACCTTTTTTGAGCCATTAGCTTTCAGCCAGTTAACTGAAGCACGGATATCCTTTACAGCACCTTGCCAGTCAAGACCATCCATTAGGTGTTGAGCTTCAGCAACATCTAGACCAACCTTTCCTCGATACAAACTGAAGCCAAAAGTTTATGAGAAAATGAGAACCAAGAGAAAAGGAAAAAAGAACAACTGGGGAATGAAATCCATACTCTGGAATAAGAGCTTTGAAACCAGAGCCGAGTTGAGAGATCTTCACGGCATGATTTTTGATCTCAAAATCAACACCCCACCACTCCTGAAGAACAACAATTCCAGGTGCATCTTCTTTGCCAACCACATACGCATCAAATGCCTGATCAGTTCATTTAAAATAAATAAATAAAAGATGGTATAAACCAAATCAAACTTGGCTCTGTTTTGGATTTGTTGAAAATCCAAAAGCAAACAGGAGAACAATATAATCGACTGAAACTCCACAAACAACTAAAGCCACCGGTGACAGTAAAAGGATTAGACAATATTAAAATAAAACCATGCATTCGGTTCTGGAATCAAGCATATATCGCAAATAATCCAACGATCAAAATCATCCCAAAATCGAAACTCATGATAATTGTAATATGATTAGTCAATATTAAAATAAAATCAAGCATTTTTTTTAAAAAAAAAGGGAAAAATCATTTAAGATTTTAAAAATCCTTAACCCAAATCTCAGACAACTCAATCACTAACATTTCAGCAAAGATAGTGAAAACCCAACAATCAAAATCATAAAAAGAAAAGAAACTCATGATCTATAAGCTTTAAAACTAAGAGGAAAGGAGACGTTGAACTGACAGTGTCATCTCTCTGAATCTGAATTTTCCTGAATGCAGAGTCAGCCATTGATCGGATTGAGATGCGGGAAGCAGAGGAACGGAGAGCGCGTGAAAGGGAAAAGGAAGAAGGCTTGGAGAGAATATTCCTGTAGATGATTCCGAACGAAGATGAAGATATAAGAGCCGCTGCTGCACCTAACATCACACTCACTCACTGCTTTAACAACTACTTATTATTTAATCGAGGTTTGACGTCATTTTCTTCTACTACCTTCTTATCCGGAAATAAACTACAGAAACAGTTCTTAGACGGCGCCGTTTCAGATAGTTTCTATCGAGGCCTAGGTTTTAGGCCTGAAATTGAGTGGTTGGGCCAGACTGGCTGCCACATTTGCAATCCTCTTTTCAAAGACTGACCCATTTGGACTAGTTAATTATTTAAGTTATTATTAACGATTTATATTTATATTCATGCGATAAACAATTTAATATCGCTTAAATATATTTTAAATTTGAGATATTTTATATAAAAATAATTTATAAAAATTAATTTATTAAAATTAAGTGTATGAAATGAGTTAAATTAAATTAGTTAAGGTAAAATCTTGAAAATAATAAGAGTAAAAAAATATTTATATTTTTATATCTAATTCAGGATTAAATAAAATCTATCATAACTAATTTTATTCGTGCCATGCTTTACTTGATTTTCTCCTATATTCTTTCATTTTAAAAAATTGAGTACATTGGGATAATTTCACGATTGGTACTTAAACTTTGGTTTTTGTTATAATGCGGTGTCTCCAAATTTTCCAAATGTGTAATGTGACTCCTTAAGTTCAAGCTTGTGATTCTTGTGTCGATGTTAAATTTATAATAAATTTATAATCTTGATATCAATAAATGTAACATTTTAAATTTAGATTAAAGATCAAGCTCGAATCCAAAGTGCCAATTATCAAACCAACCCAATGATTTCCAATTAATTAATTTATCATATATTGAAGATATCATGTTATATAAACAAACTCATTTGTATCAAGATTATAGGCCAAACTAGTCCATGTGGTATTTTTAGTGATAACAATTGAACATTCTTTTTCGATTTGCAATCAAAATAACTTAGCTTCTAAAGTTGATATGAATACATGAAGTTGGTAATTTATGACTAAATTATTCCAAATTCATTCAGGGACGATAGCAAGGGGCATATCTCCATCATTCAACTACAAGGGTTGACACAGGTATCATATGAGAGTGATATGCCAGTGTAGTATATAAGGTAAATGTGCAAATAAAAACCCTAAAAGACACCTTAAAAGTACAAGGGTTGCATCAATAGAAAAGTTTTGACACCTTCCTTTCCATGCTCCATCCAATTCCCCCATACTGAAAGGGAACATGAAGGAATCAATGCCGTTTCTTATGCTACACCGTCCGAATTTCTCATCAGAAATGCCACTATGAATCCCAATAATGCACCTGCCACAACCTGCACCATATATATCATCACATATACCTGTTATTACAACAATGTCATGCTTATATGGCGTGAATCTCCCTAGATGTTGTCATGCCGAATCCCATCTTAATTTCACGAAAGAAAGCTGATATCCATCTCTTGGACTACATTACACGACAAAACTTGAATCTTACACTAATCTCATATACTATAAGTGCTTCTTTGGCCTTACATAATGATATCGTGCTCCACGCAATGCCTTAATGTTTTGGGAAGAACTAATGAAGTAATAAGCAGGCAGCATTCTATTACCTTGTGAATGTACAGAGTAAAAGAGAAAACAGGGAACAAAATGGTTGTGTTCTATGGAAAGACTTATTGTTTAGCAGCTCGTAATTGATAATTGAGTTAAACATCCAGATCTCCACTTATGAATCCTTGAAAAGAAAAGAAAAAGACAGAAAGAAAGCTGGGTTGCAGCAATCTGGAAAGATTGCATGATTTGGTAGAGTAAAAGTCTCTTTCTGCCGTGGAGGATTTCAACAGTAAAGCGTTGAAGCCTTCAAGACATTGTTTTCTCCTATCTTTTGTTTTTTGAATTGAATACTTATTTTGCTATAAGTTTGATGAACATTTAAGGGTGGAACACCAATTTGATACCAGGCTTGCAAACTGATTGGCATTAATAAAAGTGATATGCAGGGAATTTGGAAACAAATGCTTTGCAAAGTACTTGGAACCAAGCAATAGTTATCTTAACTACTTGTGCAGTTTAGATAGGAGCAGACCTGGAGTGGAGTATGGCCAAGTAATTCTCGCAGAGGCCTCACGCTGGACAAAGGGTGTTCAGGAGGAAACTCACATACAATTTGATTCAGCAACTGGCAATATGGAAAGAATAAAAATATGAACAGTGTATATGGGCATCAGAATACAAGTGACAAAGACAAATAAACTTTGCATCTATATATCAAGTACAATAGGACATACTTCTGCTTGACGACCAGCATGCAGACGGACACCTGTTGCATCATACATCACCTGTATAATTGAAAAATCATCAACCATACTCCACACAAAAATAATCATGTTAATTCTTGTCCACCAAGATCTATTTTCAAGTTAAAACCAAAGTTTGGGAACTTCAAAAAAAGAGGGACAAAAATCAATTTCAATACAGTACAAAGATTTTGATAACAATCCTGATTAGGTTCATTCATATTTCAGGAGATCCTGAAACGTGGCCACATTGGCCGATATATAACGACCGCCATTGCTGTCACGGACCTCTATTTAAATCCCTGGTACTTATAACTAACCCTACATGGCATAGGGCTAAATATCAAGCTGTCTTCATGCATGCATTCGTTTCTTCTTTTTAAATAATTGGGAGATGGGGATATGGATTGATCTGGACAAACCCTTGTTATCATTCCACACAACACATAATATTACCACTCTCTGCTGTTAAAAAGTGGGTTCAGGTAGTAGAACCTAGCAATACAACCTTTCGAGAGTTCTATTACAGAATATAGAGTCATCTAAGCAAGAAGCAAATACCTAAAGTAGGAATAATCTCATGTAACAAACCTATGGTGTAATTTATCACATATACAAACTTCTCTTGATGTGTCCTCCTAGATATAGCTTATGTACTTTTTATAGAAAGCATACCCTCTATAAAAATGTAAAAAGAATTCCTAGCATTATAAGCAGCGAAAGGAAAACTATAGTTATTACGATGAACCAATGAAGCCTCACTTGATCACTTAAGTTATAAACGCTATTTAATATTGAAACTCCATTTTCATTCAGTTCTGAACTTCCTTCTTATCCATTATCATTCAAAAATTTACTACAGAGCAATATTCTTTCAAATATTTACTTCCTAAAATTTCCTTCTTATTACTAGAAGTAGTTGCAACAAACCAAACTCTTCTGGAGAGATGACAAAATAAAATTGTTACAAAAAAAATAAATACCAATGAAAAAGACTGATGTCAAGAAGACTGAAGATATGTACTGTAAGTAATCAGAATGCATAATTGCTAGAAGAATGTTGATTCCAGGATAGAAAAGGGGACAGTAGCAAACATTCACTCAAAGATAAATTAAAAAACCATAGAGAGAAACATTGTTGAAGGACATGCTGGCAGTGGCAGTCAGGTCTATGGTCATGTCATAGACAAGAGGGAACAAGACTGCAAGAGAAAAGAAAATTGAAAGGAGAGATTGCTAGCGGCAGCAGGACTCCTGAGGAGGTTCCATTTGTCTCTGTTAATCTTCATTAACTATTTTTCAGAATTAGAAAGGCTTTATTCTGATAATTGTCATACAGGAGAATGCTACAACAAGAAAATGAGTACTTAGGAAGAACGTACAACACATGCCAAGACAACGGCAATTGCAAAAGCTGATCCTCCCGTTCCATCCTGTAAACCAATAGCAACTGCAAGAGCTGTCACAGTTGCTGAGTGTGATGATGGCATACCACCTGAACCAATCAACCTCTTAGTATCCCATCTCCTTTCTTTAAACCTGAGTATCTAGGAGAAAAAAGTTCAAATGTTTGAGCTACCATTTACAAAACATTAGACCTGTGATTAGAATCAACTGAAACTCAAAAATATGCATTGAATTTTTAGAACATGGAAACTTAATTTCAAGTTTCTAACAAGTCTTAAGAATGAATATGATACAAAGGAAAAGGGGAAAAATTTAAGGCTTACTTTGACATCAATAAGCATTTTCTTAAGTTCCTCAATTTTTGAAGAAAAATGGAGGCATTTCACTCTAGGCTAAGCTATTTCTAGATTCTCATTTTCTCTTTATTAAAACTAAAAAAAATCAATATGCATCTTAAACAGCTAAAAGTACAGTAGGAGATCCCTTTCTGAATGGCAACCAGATCAGCACATTGGTAAACATTACCAATCAAAACTTCTCGCCAATGATCAATCGTCAAAACTTCCCCATGAGTAATTAAATTGAGGAAATCACAAAAATTTAAAACAAGGGTTTCTCCAACAGGGGATAAACAAGCTCTTACCAATCAGGGGCCATTAAATAAAACAGTATACCAAGAATTTTTTAAAATTTTCCTATGGTAACATAGTTAGGGTTCCTTTACGAGCAGTTGATAATCAAAGTGCAAATCAAAGCCCTAATCAAATTCCATAACATTCCAAGATACAAGTTCCTAGCTTTCACGTCAAAAATAAATAAAACAGGGAATCTCGAATCATGGTAGTCGAAAAAACATGAATTGGATTATAGGAAACAAAAGAGAAAAAAAATCAAAACCGAGAAAAAGAACGAACGAACCAATTGGTGAAGACTTTGAGGAACTGAGCCAGAGCGAAGGCGAGAAAGGCCGAGATGAGAGGAAGGTTATTAGGAAGCAGATTCGAAGACGGAGACGATGCAAACGACGTCGATCCAACGCCTCTCATAGATCTCACATCCGCTGCCATCATCACCTCATTCATTTTTTTACGTGGTGTAAAATTTTAGGATCTCTCAACTTGCCTTCGTATACAAGTTTTGGACCTCCGGCAGCAGCCTGGGGCGGTCACTTCAGGGCTGGTGAATTTCGGCGCTGACTGTATTATTTATTTGTTTACCGGTGGATTAGAAGAGACGAAAGCAAATATTTGGAATTTTGTTTTCCCTTTTTATTCTAAGATGCGAACTGCACAGGCAAGGAATAATTATCCCGTAAGAAACTTCACCGCTAACTTTTTTTCACTCCTATTTTAGCTCTTAAAGTTTAAAAACTTTTAATATAATCACTAAATTTCTAATTCACTCTTATTTTGATCTCTGTTAACTGTTTTAGTTAATTTACACAGTAATAAAACTTTAGGCAAAGGGGAATTCCTGGAACCAGGAAGCTAAGCCGTCACCGTTGGCTCATGCCGATGCTTAGGTATTCTCCTTCTTCACCGACAGGTTTTCATTGTTGATCAACCAACGAAGTTATAATTACGTTTGTTCATTTATTTTTAAAATATTTTACGTTGATTTGTTTAATGGTCATAAATATATTTATTTAATATCTGTAAATATATTTATTTATATTTTAATGAATATATCTGTTTAACTTGATAAATAAATATAAAATTTAAGTTTATATTTATTTAGCTTAATAAACGAATGATTTGTAACAATTTGCTAAATATTCTGCTTATTTTAACTCTTAACTACAGAGAGCTTTTAATTATTGTCCTTATATAATTTAAAATTTTTTATTAAAAATTATTTTTATTTTTTAAATTTTTATAAATTTATCTTGTCTTTTATATAAAATATTGCGTCCGTCCCAGTGAGATAGAAGGAAGAATAATCGAATAATCACCTTACGATCACCCATGCCACAGATTACAGATATGAGTCTCTTCCTTTTAACAACTATACTATATTGTCTAACCATAACCATTCATACATTCCTCTTTAAGATACACGTGCAGCACTATGGCTCACCATTTCCAACTGTCTGAATACTTGCTTTCTTCTCCATGTTTTCTAGCATTTCATCGTTGAAGCTCTTAAGTTCCTTCTCTCCGGACTCGGACTCCATAGGTAGCTGCATTTTGTACTGGTGTCTTGATGCAAATATTAGAAAGACCAAGAAATTTAAGACCCCTAACACTGCAAGTAACCAGTAGAAGTTATTTAGCTTTCCTTTGTTCAGATTATTCCTAAGCCAGCTCCTTTTGGTTACATGGTCGACGACAGACACTAGCAAACTGCTAACAAAGAACCCCATTGAAATGGTGCTTAGGAAAAGCCCTGTGCTCATGGATTTCATCCGATCCGGTGCCTCTCGAATGAAGAATTCGAGTTGTCCAACATAAGCAAAAGCTTCTCCGGCACCGACGAGGAAGTACTGAACAAGTAGCCAAAATGCACTTATTTTGACTCCTTTCTCAACAGCAACTTCCCTTCTTTCTTTCTCAACAACAGCAGCCCCTACCATAGAAGCTATAGACAAAACTAGTCCAATTCCAATCCTCTGGAGGCTTGTGATTCCTTGGTTATTATGGGTGAGTTTTCGAGCCAAGGGAACAAAAACTTTTTCATTTAGGGAAGTGAAGAGGAGAATGCTGATGATGAGGAAGGCAGATAGAGAACCAGCCGGGATTTCGAAAGAACCGACTATTCGATGCATGATGGTGGCTTGCTCAACTGTAAAAGTAGTCATCTGGGAGTAGATTGTCCAGAAGAGTATACATGTGGACCAAATAGGGAGTAGTTTTATGACCATTTTTACCTCCTCAACTTGGGTCACAGTTGAGACTATCCATGAGTTATTTTTTTGCATGTTGGAGGAACAATTGTCGTCTGGGATTGCAGCCTTGTCGAGATACCTATTCAGCATCACAATTCACGAGCATATTGAAATGAAACTTGGTTACTTCACTAGAAAAATAATACTATAAGTCTTGATGGATAGTCAAATTGATTCTTTTGGCACTTAATGCAGATATGTGTTAAACACTTGTATGTTCAATAAGAGCACAGAATTTGTCATGAAAACTATGTCCAATAATACTTACTTGAATCTTTGTGTGTAGGGAACCTTTCGGTTTTCGTAATCATTCAAAAGGCTGGGATGGGAAGGATATGGCTGATTTCTCTTCTTCAAGGCCAAGAACAGAACCCTCCATATGACAGTTAAAGGGCTCCCCTGAGGCTTTTTGAACCTGTACCATGGTGTTCCACAAAGCAAAACTGCCACCGCAATCACCATCGTTCCTGCCGAGATTCCGTATCCCCACCCTCTTCCTACATTGTCTTGTACATACACCAACACAGTCACAGCAAACAAAGATCCCATGCTGATGCCAAAATAGAACCTGTTGAAGAAAAAGATCATAGCCTTCTCCTCCTTGGGATCTGTCACATCGAACTGATCAGAGCCAAAACCGGAGACATTAGACTTTATTCCCCCACCACCAAGTGCTATAGTGTATAGTGCCACATACAGCAAAACCAGTTGCCGCCCGTTTGCCTCGATACACTCATGATGCTGCCTTCTGTAGTCATCACAGTAAGGAGGCCTCATGCTGGGAATTGTTGTAGCCAGTGTTAATAAAATCACTCCCTGGTTCAATATGAGACAACAGTCAAGAATCAAGATAATTTGATATTTCCTGTTATCTGTAAGAGAAACTCACCAGAGCAGTTATGGAAGCAGAGAGTGCAACAGTCAAGTATCGGCCGAGTTTGGCATCGGCTAAGAAACCTCCGAGGAGACCGAGCAGATTGAGAGTTCCCATGAAGTTGGTAACTATGGTTGCAGATTTTGCTGCTGAGATATGCAAATCTCCTACTAGGTATGTCACCAAGTTCATTGATATGCCCATCACACATATTCTCTCAGAGAGTTCAGATCCTGCACCAAATATTCCAATTCCTATTAGCAAAAGTAGAAATATGGTATCAAAGTAAACCACACTTGTAAACTTGTAAATTCATCCTAAAAGCACCTAAGATGAGCCCTGCACCAAGCCATCCACCGGTTTTCGACTTGTCCACCGGATTCCCCCGGAAATCAACCACAGCAACATCTTTCTCACCATAGCTTTCTACCATAACCTGTGAGCATCCGACATCAAGATCAAGGTGACAAAGAAAGTATTCATAATCTGATAAAAAATTATTGAAACACGCTATTTAAAACTTTATAGAATACACACTATACCATGATTGGAACTTCAAGAGAGAGGAGAATGGTGCTGTTTATCTCCAGATATATTATGAATGGGAAACAAGAGGGAATGCCTGATAAATAAGGCTGGCCTGGGTAGACACTGTAGGTGTAACTTCTGAGTTTACCCTAACTTGTGGTCAAGATTAGGCTCGCATGAGCTTTTAAATTTTGGTGGCATGCGGTGATTCGGTCTTATTATCATCCTGTGGTCTTGGTGCTCCTATGAGGATTGTGTATTAGAGTTTGACCGGAGTTTGACTCGAATAACTCAACTTGAAAAGACTTCAAATAAAATTTAAGTTATAAAATAAGACTTCTAAATTCGATAAGCTCGAAATATTTTTACTCGACTCAATCAAATACCCACCTCTAATCATAACCTTAGAAAGAACTCATGAATCTAATGCCGAAGTTCAACTAAAATACAAACATTTAACCTGTCTGAATTCTTTTGTGGTTCTAAAATCATGAAGCTTGAAGAATGTAAAAGGGTTTATACCCTGCAAGTTGAATAGTATTGGTATTGAAACCCTTGCTGTGAACCACATACCAGAAGGACAAATTTATTTATTTGTTTTGTTTTTTTGGCTGGATTTGGTTCTTCTCTCTTCCTTACCGTAATTTGCATTTTGTATGGTGTTGTCATGTCAGACACTGGTAGGGCTAACTCTGAACCATTTGGTTGTTTACCATTGATTGATCTCTGTAGTTGGTACTATAAAGTTTTGATTTTTGCTTGATTTTACAAATATCACTTGAATTCAGTGTTTTCAATCAAGTGTTGGTCTCCACTCCGAAGCATGTGTACTTTTTTTATTGAGGAGTGGAAAGTAAATGTAGAGATTTAAAGTTAAAATGGATGAATAATTATGATTATTAAGTTAATCTGTATATCTCAAATTATGTGTGTAATTTAATTTGGCTTAAATTGCAAAATGACCACTAATTTTAAAGAAATTATTTTATAGACTCGATTTATCACATCATATACGATCCATGTCTATTAAAAACGAATCAATTTATATATTTTTTCAATTAGGTAATAATGATTACAATAGTATTTGTTCTAGAATATAATCTCCACCATTTGACATTGATCGCTCAATCACTCTGCTGGCATCACTGGTGCTCAATCAATTTATATTTTTTATACCACTAATCTATTCATAATTAATTTTATGTAATCCTTCGTTACTATTTATAAGGCGTAAAACATTAAAGATTCATCTTTAAAAAATAACAGAAAATAATTGAATATAATAAATGATATAATGGATTAAGATCATATAATATATTTTTAAAACTTGATAATTTTGATCAAAATAACCCCAATTTTTTTTTTCGAATCGATCCCTAATTTTTGGTCAAATAATCAAATTAGTCCCTTAAACCTTTTTCGAGTCAATTTGCCCCGAATTTTATGTACTTTTAACACACAGAAAATAACACTCCAAACAGTATCAATGATGTTGAACATGATCAAGCTTGTTAATCCACAATTATTGTAAGCTTAGATCAAAGTTCCCCCAACTTTTGGGTTATTTGTCTTTTTTTCCACATTCAAATTCATGATCGTTGGTGGGCCCTGCAGAAACCCTAAAGTTTTGCTTTCTGGATTATATTTACATGTACAGGACAACAAAAATAACATGTCACTCGTAGCTTTTGTCTGAATATCTTCAAAAGATAAAACACTAGAACCGCTTTAAGTAGGACGTTGAAGCAATCTAAAGGAAAGATAGTTGGGCAAGATTGAAGACATACTACCCGCAAGTAGATAAGGATCAGCCATCTGTCCCATATTATTTTCTATTTTGATACGATAACACAATTTATTCTGTATTTGAATTAAAATTTGATGCACTGAGAATATATAAATATTAATAAATTTTATAATAAAATATACCATAAATTTTAAATATATCGTCTAATACATTAATAGTGTAAATAATTACATATCGTTAATTTGTCAATACTCATCTTCTTAGAAAATATGTTTTAGTGGTGTTTTTTTAGTCTTATAGTAGTATTTTTAGCGTCGTTAACAATTTTCCGACGTTTAAATAAATATCACAAGAAGTATCGTTAAAACAAGCGTCGCAATAATTTACAGCGTTTTGAGAGATAAAAATGTCCCCAAAAATCAAAATTATAGCGACGTTTTTGTGGCTAAATTTATATTTTAAACAGACGTTATCGTCATGTTTTTGTTCACAAACAAATGATAATGACTACACAAACAAGAGATTACTCGTATGATTCTCTCCTCAAATATCCGTTTACTCACAGTTTCATTTTTCAGTATCCGATAAAAAAATTTATCTTCTCACCAAAAACAAAACCTTAATATCACTTTACCAAAGTACTAAATAGTGATACTGTTTAAATGTCATGCGGAATTATTACATTTTAGGACACAAATTTTATATTTCCATTGCATATGAACTCCCCATCTACCAAAATGTATGCATGCAAGAAATCAATCAATTTAAATACATACATGTTACATTTATGGTGGGACATATTTAAAAGATAAGATTTAATGAAAGTTTGCCTAGCTTAAAATGTTGAACATGTGAACAAGGATGTATTGAAATTTCATGGTCTGAGATTTTCCCTTCGCTGAACAAGTTCAAATTTTATTTTGTAACATTCTGATATCTCAGTCCATATCCGAGTTGTGGTCCGAAGCATATTTCTATAGAACTTGATGGCGACAACACAAACGGGACAAGCCTCCCAAAAAGGACTTTGTGCCCACACGGATCCATGCCATGACCATATATATTTCGGGAGGATTATGACCCACTTATATTATTATATCAATTCATGAATATTGGCAGTGAAAAATTTACAAATATTTTTTAGATTAAGCACTTATAAAATTTTCAAATTTCGGATAAGTCGTAAAAAATTTAAAATTTTAATGAATATTTATAAAGGTTAAAAAAAATAATTTAAATGTGTGAACTTTAAAAGGTTAAAATGAATATAGACTCACTCAACCATACGCCTGTATCTAGCACTGATATTTTTTTTCCTTAAAAGTCTTATTATTTTAACTTTTATAAGAGCAATTTTATTTATCTAATGATCATAAATTAGTATAAAAATAATTGTTTTGTATAATAAATAAATCACATATTATATATATAATAAAAAATAAATTATATATTATAACACTCAATTTTAAATTATAAATTCTAACTACTAAAAAATATATTATATTTTTAATTTTCTAAATTTACCTCAAATTTTAATTATAACCTTATTTTTATTATGAGACATAAATAAAAATATTGAAAAGAGACGAATGATTCCTATTTAATGATAAACGGATTATTTCATCTAATTTTAGTCGGTAAAGTCCGTTTCCCAATCTTACCCTTGATGAACTGTTGATTTATAACCAAACAATCATTTTAGACCTTGTGTTTGTTTTTTCTTTTATCCCAACAAACCTCCAAAATCACGTTTCTCTCTCTGTCTAGACGTTGAAAGTTTTGTCGAGATATACAGCTAAAGCACTGCCTGCATGCAGGCTGGTGTTGGCCTTTTCCCACTGCCATGTTCAAAATGGAAATAGAGTTGTTTTCATGGATGAATATAAGGAACTCAGAATCTAATGCTACTGGGGGGAGCACAGGCCACAGGCAGCGGCAGGCGGAAGTACCCTTCTCTTTGGTGGTGGATACAGGGGGGAGGAGTGACAGAGACGGCCATTTTAGCATCTCTCATACTACAAGTTACCCCAAAACAAAAGGCTGAAAACAAAGCAAGGGCGTCAGCTCTACTCGTCTAAGCCCCGACACTAGACCGTGGATCAGCCCAAGTGTAGGAGAGACTAATAAAGGCTTATCCGATTCAATCGAAATTTTTCATGTGTCTGGTGTGAAAAAATGTTACACTTTCTCCAACCCTTGTACTTATATACCAACCAAGTCTAACAGTTGTAATTACAAACTATATATACCACAAAATCATATTGAAAACATACCCAGGAGACAGTAGCACTAACACTTGAAGGTTGAATTAGTCTACAATTTGATTTTAGAAAACTGTTTATAGCATTTGATTCAATGCATTTTTTGAAACTATTTTTGACTGTCGGATAATAAAACTTTACCGAACACTTTTATTTTTACGTTACATTACTTTACCTCGTTTTTTCATCAAATTTAACCTCAAATGTGTTAAAGAAATTAAAATTTATTGTTTCTTAAACGAAATTTTTTATTCCAATCCTGTTTTTTAACAGTTCTGTCGAACAAAACCATACGCTTAAACTTCCACCGGTGAGTTTACCAGAAAAACAACAGTTTTAGTACCATCATTTCTTAAAAAAATGGTACTGTCCTGCCTCGATAAAGTTGCCTTCTTTATTACGAGCCTTAAAAGCGGCAACGGTTGAGTCCAAAGGAAGGGATGCGAGTCCCCCTTTTTCCAATGCCTGCAGATTTTATGCAGTCTCACAATTTGCAGTACTTGGAATGGCGAAAAACGAAAATGATAACGGCTGCCTATGATTTTATTTATGGGCAAGTCTAACCTATAGTAAGTTTAGGCTGTAATTAAAAGACAGTAAGTATTAATATTAGTCCAAAAATTAAAAAAAATATATTAAAATTTATTAAAAAATTACGAAAGAATCATTTAAAAATATTATAAAAAATCTAATATTTTAAGTTTTAAACGTACTATGCCTTAATTATGTCCTTAATTATGTTGTACCTAGACTCACCCATGCTTTTATAACGTAATGTTACTTTCTTATGTCAATATCTGTGATCATTAACGAACCTTAAATAAGAAAATTTAGACGATTTAATTAAAATTTTAAAATACACAAATAAATCTTTTAAAAATCTTGATGATTTAATAAGTTTTTTTATATAAATTATATTTTATTTTTTAAATTGAATCTTTACTTTTTCTGTATTAATAAAAAGTGTAATTATTTAAAAGTTAAAATTACATAAATAAATTTTATTATTTAAAATTATAAATAATACGATGATACGAGTTCATCTAATAACTTCTTTATACAATAATGAGCAAGGTTTAATTATGGTTATTTCGTACTAAATAAAGGTTTTAAATGCAAAAAAAATTGGAAGAAAAGGTAAAAAAAATATATTTTACTTTGAATGTGGATTTTAATTTAGGCTTAAAGATAGTTTTCACCCTTAACGTTTATAATTTTTGTCATTTTGGCCCTTATTCTTTTTTTGAGATAAATTTAGCCCTTAACCTTTATCTTTTTAACAAATAACTCATTTTTTAACTACCATGATAACTGAACCGTTAAAAATTTAATAATGATGACATGTCATATATATGTAATAATATATTTTAAATGACTTAACATCTAGTATATCAAATACATAAACGCGGGATATAGTTTTATTCCAATCTAAAAATATAAAACAATTAAAATTTAAATAAAATATTAAAAATTATTTTTTATTTATTAAAAATAATTAAATCTAAAACAAAAGACTATTAAACATTCTCAACTTTAACTATAGTAAAAAATCAAAATTTTATCTAAAACGGTATGAACATAATCTAAAAAGAAAGTGTTTTGTATAGTTTGTTACTGGTAAATCAAAGATAATTTTTTTTTGATAATAATCAATTGAATTTTTATTATTTTAGTTTTGAATTTAGGTATTTTAGTTTTAATCTAAATCGGATTTTTAGGGTTTTATAAAGATATTTTAGTTTAGTTAGGGTTGAGAATATTTAGTAAATTTTTGTTTTGTATTTAATTAATTTTTAATATTTTATTTAAATTTTATTTTTTTATATTTTATAATGGAATAAAATTATATTTTATATATATGTATATATTTAATAGGTTAAATTATATGTCATTTAAAATATATTATTACATATATGACATGTTACCATTATTAAATTTTTAACGGTTCAGTTATCATGGTAGTTAAAAAATGAGCTATTTGTTAAAAAGACATAGGTTAAGGGCTAAATTTATCCCAAAAAAAGAATAAGGACCAAAATGATAAAAATTATAAACGTTAAGGGTGAAAACTATCTTTATGCCTTTAATTTAAGATAAGATACATAAAAAATATATATATTATAACCGTATATGTATTTGATAATATTTGGTTTATGTAATCAACATGTTATCGTAATAATTTAAATGTGGAAATCTATAAAAAAAGTTTTTAATGTTAAATGTTTCATTATTATTGTTGATGAGTTAAATTCAATTTAGTCGTGATAAAATAATAAATTAAATTATTATAATTATTATATTATTTTAATCATAATTTTAATTTAATTTCATTCTATCCGTATTATTTATTGTGTTTTTTCTCCACATTAACTTGGGTGAACCGTTTGAAGACCACACCAATATCCTATTCAACTATTTTTTTTTATAATATTAGTAAAATTATAAACTTAATGATTATTTATCTATTATATTAATTTAATTATAATTTTAATTTAATTAACTGATAGATGTATATCATCAACTGATTAATTAATTTTATTTAATTAAATTAGAATTAATATTAATTTGACATAATAGGTAAATAAAAAATATCAAATATATAATTATATAAATTTTTGTTAATTGTTCTATCACATATTCGTTATCTCTCTACTAATTTTTAATAATGTTAATTAAAATAAAATTAATTTAATAATTTAATTAATAAAATATCTAATTTGATAACTAAAATAAATATATTTAGATAGTTCGATAATCATCTAATTAATATATAAATAATAATTAAAATAAATATATTTAAATAATTCGATAATCATCTCATTAGTTTACTCAAACTAATATATAAATAAATCCTACCGAGTTGAATTATAATTGCGTGAATCAGGATTCAGGATAACTTCAAAGAGTTTCGTTGAATGAACCAACCGGGTCACCTCTTCTCTTCTGTTATTGATAAAACGACAGACAAAACGATCCCCTAACGCGTGAAACACACATCAGATCAGATCGCCATAAATTCCTCCATCTCGATTTCCCATTTTACCCTTCCCTTTCTCCATCTTTCCAGTTTCCTCCAAAAATTCACATCAACAATAATTCTACTACTAAACTCTCATTGTTATTAATTACTGTAATTTACGAACTGGAATCTTAACTTCCTTCCATGATCACGCCTTCCAAGCCAACCAAACTCCTTCCGTCTCAACCATTTCAGTTCCTCTCACTC
Organism: Abelmoschus esculentus; assembly: GCA_035048815.1. Lineage (NCBI taxonomy): Eukaryota > Viridiplantae > Streptophyta > Magnoliopsida > Malvales > Malvaceae > Abelmoschus > Abelmoschus esculentus. The sequence continues at coordinate 7,268,428 of JAUCBN010000007.1, read as the reverse complement.
AAGACACAACAATTTCATGCCCTTTTCCCTTTGTTTATCAGTTTCTTTGCCTTTCGTTAAGTTACAATACTTTTACGGTTTCCTTCCTTTTTTTCTCATCCATTTTCATGGAATTCCTTTCTTCAAGGTCTGTTCCTCCCCCTTTTATATATGTTTTAAATATGATGTTGCTTATTTTGGGATTCTTTTTTTTTTTTTGAAATTTGTATATGCTAATTGTTAAGCTGTGGTTTGCTGTAATTTGAAGCTAGAACAGAGTTTAGAGCTTAATTTTGATGGGGAAACACGATGAAGGACGCTCTGTTTTCCCTTTAACCAGTCTCCAGATCGGGTATTCTTCAATTTTCTTTTTTGCTTTTATTATTTGTTTGTTTAATCTGAGTAGAGTTTCATTAAGTTCACCGTGTTCATGGGTTCGGATTGAGTCTCGTATACAGGTGCATGTTTGAGACGTTATATGCATTTGTTTTCCCCTAGTTTTTCCTATATCTTATGATCATATCCCGACAATATTTGGTTTTATTATTAGAAAACAAAAAAGTCGGTTAATATCTGCTTTAGGTACCGGTTATACTTCATATTGTCAATTATTTTTCTTTATATGGTAATTTTGTGTGCTTCTATGACTTAATTTGTTGGGGAAATATCAGAATCGGAGAGCTATTTTCTGGGGTTTTCTGGTATTATATGAATTATTTTGTCTAATGTCTGATTGCAGAGATTTGCAGTCTTATCTTTCGGATCTTAGCCTTTTCTTGGCTGTTGAAAGTAACAAACTCTACGTTTTGGTGGACAACCGGCCATGGCTTAGGGACTTGGATTCACGGCCAGCTCATTTGTGGCAATTGATGGTTACCAAGGTTGCCGAGAACACCTTTTTGTTTTCAATCTTTTAAATGTATCTACTCTTTTTTTAATAGAAAAAGATCAATTGTAAGAAGATTATAATGAATTTAAGTGATTTTATGTCTCTTTACCTTTCGGCTTTCACAGTCCAGGTTATCTCCTTTCGCTAACACCAAAGGTCGTAGGGAAAGAAAGGATGGAAAAGAAGCTTCTTCTAAATCAAATGCTAAAGAGGCCAAGAAGTTTGAAAGATGGTTCTCTTTGATTGATGCTGCAATGTTGTCTAAAAAGAGGATTTTGCTACCTGTTAAGAAGTTGAAAACCTCTTCTCTTCTCAGCAGTGAGCTGCATCGGACATTGTATGGCTTCATTGTATTTGAAGTTTCATGGTCCAGTGTCCGGGGTCTTAACTACTTGAATGAACTTCAGGTATTTGCTCTTGTATGTGCTCAATATATGTATTTTTGTTTGTGGTTCACCTTCAAGGCCTTGGTGTTTAAAACTTTTCTTCTCATTTTCAGACTGATACTTCTCTAGCTATAGAGGCTAAACTCATGCAAAGATGGGAATTTGACAGCATTGATCAAGCATCAAATTGTATATCTTCATGGTTCTCTGGAACATTCTCAGAGCAGCGGTGTCTGACAGAATACCTGAATTCGACAACTGGTATGTTTTTGCCTCAATATTTCTTTATAATTCTCGAGTTGAACTGGGTTACCTGTTATGAAGTTAGAAATTCCAAACTAGAGATGCATGATTGCAAGAACATTGTAGTGTTCTTAAGAGTAATTGAGTAAAGAATACTTGGTCACTTTATGTCTTGCTAGGTGAAGTCTATAAATAATTTACAATAAGAACATATTGATGTGTATCTTGATAATTTTACCACAAGTCAAATTCTATGTTTTCTGTAATATGAGCTCATAACCTCTCTTCTGTGCCCTATTTCACTCTCTTCTCCCTATGAAGGTGAAGGAGAGTTGTTTACCCATTCTTTTTTATCAGCTTCCCCATCAGTTACTCTACCTTGTTCCCCTTGAACACAAACATTTTTTTAAGGACAAAAATGTATTGTTAATAACCAAATTCCTAGCTGCTATGAGTTATACAAGTGTGGACCTAGAACCTATATTAGGGAAACTGGAATGGAGCTTGAAGCAGTTAGACCTCTGGCTTCCAGTTCTACTGGTTGTACCTGCTGGTGCAATATTGATTTTTAATCTCACTTGTATTGTTTAAAGACTGTGGTTAGGCTTCTAAGGGCTACCATGTGGTAAACTCACTTATATTGTTCGAAGAGTGGTTAGTTGCCAGAAGAAGTCCACTGCATGCCAATTTTTCTGTTTACCACGTGGTAGTCCTTAGAAGCCTAACTATTCTCTCTATTTCCTCTGTCAATGCAATAAATTTATTGTGCTGATACAGTATTTAATCTTGATGATTTTTAGGAGATGTCTTCTATGATGCTGAACAAGATTTTCCAAGGTCAATCCCTTTGGATGATGAATATATGTGTGATAGTTACAGCATTGAGGAAAACTTCCTCCATGATCATCGTGGCAATTTCAGGGTGTACCATGCCACCATGAACTGTGAAACTTTTGAGCCACACACTCCTCCTCCTACTGGGCCTTATAAGCGAAGGAAGGTAACAAGGACAATTAGTACTGGAGGTGAAGTTGATGTCTATTGTGAGGAACACCGTGAGCAAGCCGGAAACCCATTCAGCAACTCTAATGAAAATGCTGTCGAAGCTACAGAGTATCGGGATGTTCTTATTTTGTTTAGATTTGACGATAGAGATCTACCATTTAAATTAAAGCAAATAATAATGCCAGATCTGAGGTTACTTCGTTTACTAGAAGCTGGTCTTCCATCTTGGGTCATCTTCCTTCAATCATATCCTGGCTTCTGCCATATCTATCGCCCATGGATGTGCCCTCTTGCTAGAGCTCTATATGTTTTGATTTCAATAATTACTGTGTTAATAGGATTTTATGATTTATACAAAAATGTTCCTGTTCTTAAAGCAACTGCTTCTCGTTTATGTGGGCCTCTTTTTCATTGGATAGAAACCTGGGAGATGGTATCAAGGATCAAGTACTTGGGAACTATGCTATTTCTGCATAACTTTCAGAAGGCTGTTGAGTGGTTTTTGACAGCTACACGTGCTACTCGATCATTTTTCTCTTTTCTTTATTTGCCCCTGGCAGAACCCTTTATGGGGGTTTTGGGCTTCCTTTTGCCGATTTGGAATGTGTTCAGTGAACTATTGGAAAGCTTATTTTCAGTCGTATGGATTGTAATTAATTCTCTCTGCGATGTAGTAGAGAATGTCATGGAGGTTCTACTGATGCCCATATGGTTTATTGGCTCAATTCTCTGGAAATTTGGTAAGTCATCAGATCCTTCTATTACATATTTCCTTATTTAAGGGTTTGGATTTAGTGTATTAATTTTGTTCCTTCTTATTTCATGCTACTACAGTGACTTCTGTCTTGTGCCCTATATTTTGGGTTCTTTGGGAAATACTATATGCCCCAATACGCCTTGTCCTTTTCTTAGCCAGTATTGTGGCTTCTGTATGTGGCTTCATCTTTGATTTGGTTGGAGATACATGGAGGTCATTAAGTAGCATAATTCGACTTGCTTCAGCTTCTGAAGCTACAGTGACCAGCTCATATGAGGTCTCCATGTGGCGTTCACTCTGGAATGATCTTTTTTCCCAGGTTAGAAGACATCACTGTAACTTGATTTTACCTAGGTCTGTATGTGTATCAAACACAATTTTTCTGTCATCTTTTCAGGTTTTCCGTGCTGTCAGAAGCATATTAAATGGATTTGTTGCCTTCTTCACAGCCTGCAACAGACATCGCCTAAGGTTATTGCCTTCTTTTTTTTTTTAATTTATCCCACTATATTTATATCGTAAAATTAGTTTCCTCTCTTTTATATCTAACTAGAGTGCGAAATAATTGCTTCCATACGCCATTTGACATTAAGCTTGATGTATTTGCCCAGTTTCCTCCAATCACTGTTCATTTCGGAGGTGTTTTTCACTAAAATCTACTAGAACTAATCATGGAAGTTGGATGCTTATCCTTTTTTCCGTTTTGTTTAGCTAGAGTGTTCTCCATTACACGCATCCATATTCTTTCAACTGTTTTTTTCCATCACATACCTTGGGTTCGACTATGATGAGAATGGAAATATAATTTTCATATTTCACCCATGGAATAAATTTTATCACCCTAAATATTGCTTTGCAATCTTTTCGTGTCGTTAGCAAATGAACTTTTAGAGGTCGGTCTCATATGGATCATTTATCAAGATGAATATATTATTCTCCAATGATTTGCTTAGGATATAGTTCTGTTTTGATTGCTCACAAATTTACTTCTTTTGAGTATAGTGCAAGCTTGAAAAAATAAACCAGTTGTTTCTCTATGATGTCATACTCTTTAAGTTTACTACTTCCGTATCTTGTTTTTAACCGTTTCCTTTTTGAACTAAGCTCAAGTGTACCGCCCTTGACATGATCATTTTGGTTCTATGGTATACAGCATTTACAATCACGTACAAGATGTCATTCAAAGACACTTTGGTGGAGTCCCTAGATCACAAACGTCAGATCCTAGACGAAGTAAATCAACGCGTGGAAATCAATATCAAGTAAGCAATCATATACTTGATCTTTATTTATTCTGAAACTCTCATTTCGCATGCTATTGTCATCATATGGCTGACATGACCCCTATGTTACCTCGACTTGAGTGTCTGATTCCGACATGCAATTATGTTCGATATGGGTACCTTAGGAATAAAAAGTTGGAAACATTGCATGAATCATATGGCTGACATGGCCCCTATGTTAACTCCCTTATATGTGTAACATCTTAAGTTGTTCTTCTTTATGGCAGATTTTGGCGGGAAGAAGTAAGGAGAAGAGTCCATAGTAGAAAATATAGTCCTTGGACTGTCGTTTTGAGTTCAAAATATGCAAGAAAATATTCTTGTTGATCCAATATTCATGCAAAAATCTTTTAACAGGCTGAGTGCTGAGCCGTCCGACATAAAAAATAGTACTCTGTATAGGGACCCAAACGCATGGGTTAGAGTTTTAGGGAGAATTTCATTCTTTTCATTCCTTGTGTCTTGGAAGCAGCCTATTTCATTTTCCATGTTTATTAAAACTTTTTATTTCACTTGTACTCTTTTTTTCTGTAGTATGCATCTAAAGAGTCGGCTTGTGGCGAAATGTATCTTATGTAAAGTTAGTTTGTATATTTACAAGTTTGGAATGTTTTATCGAGGGATGATTTTATGACTACGTTGTTGATGTTTGTCGTAGGGTTGAATAATATGTTAATGTTTTATCACGAGAATATAAGGTACGGTTTTTTAGTCATTTTCGTCACGTCAATTAAATATTTTTTAAGTAAATCTTTATTCAGTAAAAAAATTGATTTTAAACTTAATTTATTTATTAAAGAGAATATGTGAAAAAGTTAATTAAATGGATATATGGTTAGATGATTTAGTGTGAATGATTTATGATATAATTTTTTTATGATTTAAGATTATAAAATTAAAATTTAAATGTTTCAATGTGTTAGGATTAAATTTAAAAATAAAATTTATGTATGAGGATGAAAGTGAAAAAAAAAAAAAAAACGAAACCAAATACACTGTTTGGACATTCTTCTCGCCGAAGAAATCAAAAGTACTGTGGGGTATTTGTCTTCTCCAAATTGTCGATTATTCATGTTGAGTTTGTTTGAAGATCTAAAAGTGAAAATGGGAGCTGAATTTGAAATACCTGCCGAAGGAGGTCAGGATTCAAGCCCAGTTGTAACAGTATCAACACCTCCACCATCATTAAGACTATCTGAAAGAAAACTCAAAAGCAAATGCTTTAGATGCAGGAAGCAAGGCCACTGGGCACAAGATTGCCCTTACTCTACACCAATAAAGAAAGCTCCGTCTCAGCCCTCCACTCCTCCGCCAGACGTCCACCACTTACCCGTCCTGCGTTGCCATTGCGGCGTAGCTTGCATACTTTCTGTTTCCCGCAGCGACTCCAGTTATGGTAGAAGGTATTATGCTCGCAACTGCGGTTGCGGTCTTGTCAAGGGGAGCTGGCCGGGCAGGAATTTCTACAAATGGTGCGAGGATGTCAAGGCACCTCTGTGCAGGTGCGGCGCCGGAGCCTGCACGATAAATTTCCGGGAAGATAGCTACGGGAACTATGTTAAGTACTATACTTGCCGTATTAGAACGGTATGTTCTTTTCCTCCATCTTGGAGACTGGGTGTGCTTGATCTTGTTAAAATTTTGTTCTTTTTAGATCCATATCTTTGCTTAGATACGATTTTTTTTATTCTGTTTTGGGTTAATTTGGTTCTTTTCCGATCAGTTTTATTGTCATGTTTCTCTTTAACAACTGTCATTTGAAGCACTCTAATAGAAGATCTGGGCATTTTTTTTTGTTAGAAATGAATGTCAACTAGTTACTAAATTAATTCTCTTGGTTAGAAATGGAATTTAAGTGTATTTTTTGTTTATTTGTTCTTGGGCGATGAAATTTTGGATTTTTGGTTCCCATGCTTTGATCTTAAGAAAACAGATGATGCATAGAAGCTCAGGCATGTCATTGTTAGTTATATTTATCTATTTGAATATTGCCATTTTTTATGTAATCGTAGGCAATTAGAGAGATGATCCTCCAAATATACAGACAAATTTAGAAGAAAAAAAGAATAAAAAATATCCCGTGTTAGACCATACATTTTGAGAGAAAGGATGTAAAAGCCTAGATTCCCATGACATTTTGTTGTTCTTTCTTATTGTCTTGAGATCGTTCAGCATATTAGGAATTTTAGTTGACTATTTATCATATCATTTTGCATTTCCAATTGATCATTGCTGGAACTGTTCACTGGAGTCTAATCTAATAATGATTATTACACAGGGACATGGATCTTGTGGTTTCTTGCTGTTTGAAAGTCTTCCAAGTTCCTTTCCAAGGTTTATGGAGTTAGATAAAGGACGGCCAATATGGTGTCCACAGCTTGGGGAGCCACCACACGGTAGAAGTTGCGAAGATGAATTTTCCATAATTTCCTCTAACAGAAACATTGTTATGCATGAAGCTGAGACAAGCACTTCTGCGGTAGGGAAAGGGCACCATGTTTCCCGTCTAATGTCTTTGTCTGATATCCGTTCCCGTCAAATAAAGTTCCAGAATCGGATATCTGCTGCTGGGAATTCATCAAATGGATGTAGGCACCTTGGCAGTGCTTTTTTTCTCCTTCCAGTCATTGCTTTATGATGTTATGCATTGCAGCTGTTTCGTTCTGCATTCCTTGTTTTCATTGTATTTGCTTTTCCAATCAGGTAAAAGTTTTTCAGTTTTGATGACAAGTAAAGCTCTTCAAATCATGGGTCGATGTGTTAATGGTTGGGTTGGAAGGCTTGCTTTCCCTCCTCCTCGGGCCTTAGCAGATCCTCCTCTTTGGCATTTCTTTCGCTGTAAGTATGATTATGGACATGAATCCTATTGTTTCATCAAAACTACGTTATAAATTATAACTAGTACCCCCCTCCCCTTTTTCAACAAGTCTATTACCTTTGTTTGATCCAATATTAGTTGCTGAATATGCCAATATATCTGTTAGTGAAAGTTCATGTATAATCCCTCAATCTCATTCAAATTTTGAAGGTGATGAAAAATCACAAAATGTGCTTGGGCATGATACTCAACTGTTGGCTGTTCCTTTGGGGACTTCAAGCCGAAAAAGATCGTTTGCTTCTATGCAAGACAGCATAGAAAATCCGATGTGGAAGGAAGTTGGAAAGTATCTACTGTCGAAAGACCTCGGTCTTTTGGTGTCAATGGAGCCATCTGATCATAATATCATGTTACTGACAGCGAATGATACTTTTGATGCTTTGGCTCGTCCATTGATTGAGTGTGAACCTTCTGCTGAGTGTACAAGGAAATCTAATCAGTGTATATCAAGAGTAGCGGCAATGGAGTTAACTCTCCAAAATAACTGCAACCAGCAGGAACCTACCATCCAGCAAAATATTGAATCAGCCCCTCAAGTGGCTTCTCATTTTCAGGAAATGCTTCATCAAATTGGGGAACTTCAAACTTTTCTTCTAAATATTGCCAAGGATTTGGGGCAGTCAATGAGAAGTATGCAGGCTACATGTCAAGAGCTGACAAAAGCTTTGAAACTTCCTCAGACTGAAGTAGAGCAATGCATGGTGGGGAGAGTATTAGATGAGGTAAGAATTCACCTTAAACTTAATATCTATGTTACTCGAACTTGCATACGAGCTGTGTTTATAGATATGCATTTTACATGCTATTTTTAGTTCTTACATGTGTTTGGCATCTCTTGTGTTCTTTAATTTGAAATTGACAAAACTTTATATGTATACATGTGTGTCCGCATTCAGGCAAGCTCCAGTTCAAATGCGATTTATAGACTAGCAGGAAGGAAGAGACAGAAGACAGTAGAATAGAACTACTTGAATGAATCAAAGTAATGGCTGGCTGCAAGAAAAAGAAGAGAAGAAAGCAATCTGCCTCTTTAGATTAGAGGACAGAAAACATGTATGTACTCGATGTATATATTTTGTCATCGATGAGATTCGAAGTCCGAAACAACTAATTCTGTATCTTTGAATTATGTACATGCTTTTATAGTTTTATTAAATAAAAATTATAGTTTGCTTGATGTCTGATCTATTCCACCATTGATTTGATCTTTTTTTCATTGCCTGAGTAGCTGCGTTAGGTAGTTGCTATGTACTGTTTGATTTGATTAGTTCGATCATTGGTTTATTGTGCCAGGTGGTATGCTACATAGTTGCTACGTGTTGATACAGAGGAATGAACAATTATTAGCCTATTCTTCACCTAAACACACATGCCATTAGTATTAGTTTGGGGGGTGGGGGTGGGGTGGGGTGGGGAGTACATCATACAGAACGGTCGGGAGTAAGTGGGGCCACGTGGCTATTGTTCACCCAATTTTTGAAGAGATTGAAACCCCATCACTTCACTCTCACTGGCTCTGGTTCAATCAAAACTATAGTAGGACAAGGTGTCCCCGTTATGTCCATTACCTTTCTTAATATATGTTAAGATTTAATGGTCAAAATTAATAGAGTTTAATTGATTTAGGGTCGGAAGATTAGCACTTTTTAGTGAAGAGATTTAGGAAAATGGTGATTGGATTGTCGACCGTATACTCAGTAACCATTTCTCTTAGTTTCAACATTCAAATATGATGGTTCTAGTGATTTGCTGTCTTTTACAGTGTTGAAAAGTTAATACAGTAAAGGACAAATTATGTCCTTCCAAAACCAAACCCCAGAATCTTGTAATCGGCTATCTGGGATTTGTCTTGTAATCCCCATTTTTGATTTCTCCAATGGTTCTAGTTTGTCCCAACCCAACCATTGTGAAAATGACGAGGATTTGGCTTGACCAGATGGAAACACAGCTTTTTCCCTTGCTATTGATGAGAATAACAGAGTTTGTCGAGATTTTCAACTATAATATCTAAACCCCATATCTCAATTTTGCTCTTTCTTCAGTACAAAAAAGATGGGGTTGTTTACTTGTGATCTGTTCTTGATGCTGATAGCCTTATTCGCTTTGTGCACTGTATCAGGCATCAAGCAATTCTCATTCTTTGTTTCTTTGAATTATCATACTGGTATGTTGCTGATTATTTGCATTTCTTACTGGTTTTGCAGATTGTTATGATCCTCTGGATCCCAATGGGAACATTACGGTTACTTTCGACATTAATCAATGGATACCAGAAGGATATCTGGTTAGTATGTCATTGACAAGCACTTGAGGATTTCATTTCAATCATTCACTATCTGATCTGATTCTTCAGGGTACTCTGGTTTACAGGCAAGGGTGACAATTCAGAATTACTATCAATACCGCCATGTTGATAAATCTGGTTGGACATTGGGTTGGACATGGGCTAATGGTGAGGTAATATTGTCCATGTTCGGTGCTTTTGCGACCAAACAAGGGAACTGTTCATCGTTCAAGTCCCAGACCGCACCACATTCTTGCGAGAAAAGCCCTGCTGTTGCTGATCTTATGCCAGATGCCTTACCAGAAACCAGGACAGATGATTGTTGTCATGGTGGTGTTCTTGCTGCTTGGGCTATCAACCCTTCTAAGTCATTTTCATCGTTTGAAATGAAGATCGGAAACTTGGGGGTGAATCCAAAAGTGCAAGCCCCAATCAATCTTACTTTAATGGCTCCAGGCCCTGGTTATACTTGTAGCTCAGTTGAAGATGCTGATCCCACATCTTATTCTGATATTGGGGGGAAAAGACAACTCCAAGCTTATAGTAAGTACCCAATTTAACTCCATTACTATATCCATCTGCATGAACTACATTCCAATGATTGGTATATTAAAGCAGTAACAATGATTACTCAACTGGTATATTATGAAATGAAATCCATCTGCAACTGCATGTCGGATTTCCAAGAATCATAAAAGAATTAATGCTCGAAAAGATCAACTTTTCTTCCTAATGTTAGTTATCAATATGTTAAACATACTCGTATTACACACTCTCACCTTGGTCCGAGTAACATACAAATCAAGTTTTCTTCTGTTCATCAGGAACATGGAAATCAACATGCACTTATTCCAGCTTTGTTGCCAATCAAGCACCTGTATGCTGTGTTTCACTCTCAACATTTTACAATCCCAAGATCACATTTTGCCCTGATTGCAGTTGTGGATGCAGAGAAGCAGATAAAAGCACAGTTTCATGCATAAGGTGGGCTAAAACCGTCTCATTTGTAATCCAAAACCTATATTATCTCCATTTTCAAACCATGGTTTCCAAGCTTTAATTTCAATCATCTTTTGTTTCTTCATGCAATGCTAGAGAAGGTTACGATGCACCAGGATCAGGTTCATTCGATAATATAGTGCAATGCACCGATCATATGTGCCCACTTCGAATTCACTGGCATGTTATGAAGAATTACTTTACGCACTGGAAAGTGAAGGTGACCATCTCAAACTACAGTTATAGAAGAAACTACTCCAATTGGAATGTGGTAATTCAGCATCCTGGATTCAGCCAGAGTACAACAGCATATAGCTTTAACAGTACAATGCTTCCCTCTTTTGGATTGTCAGGTAACTGTTTCGTAACCAAATATTTGATACAGTTTCCAATACTCTTGCAATGACCCGGATTCAGATGTCTTTCTCACTTCACCTCATGTAGTTGGGATTCGGTTGTCATCCCACGTATGCTACATTGAAGGTATGGTTCTCTTAGGGCACACACAAGGTCTAAAGACTTGCTCTCAGTTTGAACCAAGGATCTCTCCTCGAAGAGCGTCCTTTTGCCCTCAAGTACCAATTAAGGGGTTAACAACCAAACTGAATCCCGGTACACACGGTGATACAGAGAAATGTCTGGATCAGGGTCAGAGTCATTACAATTGTCATGACTCATCCTGTGACGAATTCTTGCAGATGAGGTTGCTCTATTTTGGGGAATCGAATACTACAATGACGAGCTAGTGAACGCCGTATCCACACAGATTTTACTGAGGAAGGATTTAGATTCCTTCACACTCGGGAACGGTTGGGCATTACCTCGAAGAGTATATTTCAATGGTGAAAACTGTCAAATGCCTCTTCCAGACACTTTCCCCATGCTACCAAATGACTGCTCCAGCATGAAACCTACCAACCCATTTTTTCTTCTTTTCATCTATCTGGCTTTCAAGACATTTGATAAATAAAAGCTCCATGTATTGCCTTTGTTCACGTTTGCTACATATCCATGGTAGTATATTTATAAACACAACCTTGTAATAATTCATATTCTGCAATTTTTTTTATGTAAGCATACGTGGGATGATGACCAAAAACTCCCTGTCTCATCCACAACCTTGTAATAATTCATATTCTGCAATTCTTCCTTCCTTCATTTTAAAAGCATTTTGTGTTGATAGTAGAACATCTTGGCAACACTCCAACCAAACCCACCAAGTAAACTATGGATTTTGTAAAATGCAGGTTTAAACCACAAATCAAACCCCAACCGACGCCTGTTAAAATTAAGTGCACCAAGTTCTTGCTTCTCAACCACCCTTTCTCTATATGATAACAAGGGCGGGCACCTTTTACATTTTCACTGCTTCCACAACTCCCTTTGAGCTTATTCTAAAGAAATAGGACGGCAGCAGCATTGAGAATGTATATATACTGCAGCATACGAACAATGCTCCTTTGCAGGTAAAACAGGTTCCTATACAACCTTCCCGGGCTGTGAACTCGATAACGCATCAATCGGAAGAAAAGGAAAAGAAGGCATGGGGAGTGAAGAAGAACCACAGCAAGGATTCTCAAAGATGGTGAACCCGGGAAAAGCCACAATTCTGGCTCTTGGCAAGGCTTTCCCTCACCAGCTTGTCATGCAAGAGTTTCTGGTTGATGGCTATTTTAAGAACACCAACTGCGATGACCCGGATCTCAGGAAGAAGCTAACCCGACTCTGTAATACCATCAAATTCTTTCCAACTTGTGCTTACCTTTTCATTCATTCCCCCTTCCCTTGTGTAAATAAGTATTTATTTTCTGGTCTTAACTGAAAACAAAAAATGTTATTAACACATTTCCATGCGTTTTGGCTCTTCAAAGGCAAGACAACTACAGTTAAAACCAGGTATGTGGTGATGTCGGAAGAAATCCTGAAGCAGTACCCAGAGCTTGCCGTTGAAGGACTCCCCACTGTGAAGCAGCGGCTGGATATCTGTAACGATGCAGTAACAGAGATGGCGGTTGAAGCCTCAAGAATTTGTATCAAAAAATGGGTAGGCCCATATCAGAATTAACCCACTTAGTCTATGTCTCCTCGAGTGAAGCTCGGCTTCCTGGGGGCGATCTTTACTTGGCAAAAGGACTCGGACTCAGCCCTGAGACTCAACGTGTGATGCTCTATTTCATGGGCTGCTCCGGGGGTGCAGCTGGCCTTCGTGTAGCAAAAGACATTGCTGAAAACAATCCTGGAAGCCGGATCTTGTTAGCTACTTCTGAGACTACCATTATTGGTTTCAAACCACCGAGTGCAGATAGACCATATGACCTGGTCGGTGCAGCACTTTTCGGAGACGGTGCTGGAGCTATGATCATTGGGTCTGATCCAGCTTTGAGCATCGAGACACCTCTCTTCGAGCTTCATACTGCGATCCAGAATTTCTTACCCGATACCGAGAAGACAATTGATGGGAAACTTACAGAAGAGGGGATTAGCTTCAAGCTCGCAAGGGAGCTTCCTCAGATAATTGAAGACAACATCGAAAGTTTCTGTGAGAAATTGATGGGAACTGTTGGATTGACTGACAAAGACTATAACAAGATGTTTTGGGCAGTTCATCCTGGGGGGCCTGCAATCTTGAACCGAATAGAGAAACGACTAGATCTGTTCCCAGAGAAACTAAGTGCCAGTAGAAGAGCTTTGATGGATTATGGAAATGCTAGCAGTAACACCATTGTTTACGTGCTGGAGTACATGATGGAAGAGAGCTTGAAGAAGAAGGAAGAGAGTGAATGGGGCTTGATTTTAGCTTTCGGACCAGGGGTTACCTTCGAGGGTATTCTTGCAAGAAACCTGACAGTATAAGAATAATGTCGGCTATTTGGCTTACATTTCAAACAAGCTGCATCTTTTACCATACTATCGTAGTCATAATATATTATCTCATGTGCAAGGGGAGACCTTAATCAATTCATGTTTCATAAGGAATCTATGTGAAAAGTCTAAACTTCCCCGAAACTGAATACTATAAATCTACATGACCATATTCCTTTCCTTATTTTCTGTCATTTCAATTTAAAAACACTCAAGCTAACAGGGGGGGGGGGGGGGGGTCCTACCAAAATATACTGATAATCATCTAAAACCCAACTTCTGTTCTATTATTACTTTATATTCGAAAAATTGTATGCCTATATAAGAGCCAAAGCACATCATCACATGTGACACCGAAAATTAATCCACCTATAAATATCCCCCCCCCCCCCCCAATTTACAAACAATCCGCTAATTTCAAGTTATAAGAAACGTGTCGTGAGCAAAAAGCAGAACTTAAACAAGGATACCTAGTCACATTTGTAACCATGTTAATACTTTCTTTCGGGCTTTCGGGGCAAAACAGCATCTTCACTCATACTACTCCAGAGGGAAGACGGAGAACAAGCTGCCCTCCAAAGACACTGCTAAACATAATGGATTATATAAGCAAACATTAATGATGATTAGATTCACTACGATATTTAGTTATACTTGTATACCCCACAATATAATGTGAATGTAACCAACCTCTTGATATAATAGTAACAGAAGTCTGCTAAAATGAAAGTTTGGACAATTTCCGATATAAGAACCATGGAGGGCCACAATCCGTAACCCAGAGATACCAGCAAGTGTCCTCGACTGTCTAAAACCTGTCCAAAGCAGTAGAAATGAATTAATATCTTAATGTGATTGGCCTTACAAAAATTCAGAATGATGCTTCTCCAACCAGTATCATACAAAATTACCCCCCACTCATGTTAACATAGAATATAGCTAATTGAAATGACATGAATGAACATCTAGAACCAGACTCATCTTAAGCAACACACAATCAGTTTGACCTTTGGGATCATTCATCAAGCAGACTCAACTTGTCTATTATTTCCAATGTCCTAAGAACCGGACAGGTGATTGAACTGGTTAGATTACCAGCTTCGGTTCAATGATAATTAATTAAAGAATTCAAAAATAAAATAAAAAAATGGTTCAACTGATTGAACCATCGTTTTTAACCCAGTTTGCAGTTTTTTAACAGTTTACAACGATCTCACAATTTCAGGTTTTATCCGACCAATTCAACCAGCCAGGCCACCAGTACAACTGGCTGGTCTGACCCGGTTCTAACAACCATGATTATTTCAAAAGCAGACAAAATTTACCAACACAATAAACTTTAAAAACAAAATTAAGCGAAACCAATCACATTAAACTTCAGTGCACAAGATCAAACCTGGAGAACCCAGTGAGCACAGCTGAGGAACCTTGCAACACCCAATGCAAATACATAATGAGCTGTGAAAGGCTCAACAATCTGAAAGCACAAAAAAAGATGAGTTGCAGATGGTAATCTTATAAATAAAGATTCTAAAATGTTTATCTAGCATTTAAGTAATGTATACCTTAGTATTTTGCATCACTTGCAACTGGGGTAAAACTGACACAGCTTCTAGATATACACAGAATGCCCAGAAAATCCGGTTCACCAGATTATGAGATGTTGAGGGGTGAATAAATAGAGACAGTACTGCACATGGGACAAGCTGCATTCAAATTCAAATGTCAGGATACGACTTCCAGAACATGTTCAGAAAAAGAATCCACTTGAGCAACATAGAAGATAATGCATTTAGTGTGTGTCCACGCATTGCAACACAAAAAAAGTCAATATTTTTCTTCAATTGGTTACATGATAGTATCCATAAATAAAAACACGCAAGGACGAGGTACATGGTGATTTTTGTGGTTGAATTCGAGATAAACAGCAATAAGAAAAATTGAAGACGAATGAGAACTCTATAAACACTTAGAAGACTACCGATGATTTAAAGAGCAACATGTGTGTGTGGGGAGAATATAACATCTAGAACTTATTTAGATTTCTTATTTAATAAACAGATTGAGAAGGAATAAAAATTATATTTTTCTAATTTGCAGATCTGCAAGCCAAAGGAAAATACCTGTCATGTAATGGAGAAAATAATAAGCAATCTGCCTCTGTATGCAAGGCTAGCTGTTTCAGGTACATACACCTCCATTGATAGAGAGGACAAGCACAAACACTACTGCAAAAATGACCATCTCTTGACTACTAAAACATGAAATACAGGAGACAACACCAGTACAATTCACTTATAAATCCAACAGTATGTAGGACAGGGCTGCATACATGATCACATATAATTGCAAGTAAATAAAAAGTTGATATGACTGAAGAAACTTACAATATAATATAAAGCAAAGTTGTCCTTCTCTTCCATGTAGCTGGACTTTAGTTTGAAACGGATCATACAAATAACCCATAAAGTTGTCACCAATGTGCCAAATCAAGTAGGGTATGAATATCATATTCCATGACAAAGCTACAATACAGCCTAACAGCTAGAAAGACAGCTGTTAGTTCCTGGGATTTGAGCGATAGTCCTGAAGCCATTCGATTTTTTATTGAATGAGCAAAACAAATATTTACACAAATAAAAACTTTCTTCACACATTTAACCAATAACTTAGAGTTAATTAATTCGTTCATTTAGGTAGTGTAAGCAGATAACCAAAATTAATAGGTATGCAGCATTTAACATAAAACAAGTATTATGTGGGCCAGGATTGTCACAAACGCGCGTGAGAGAGGAAAGATACTTTTACACCAAAAACATCTATTTTTCAATCAGGCATTCTTGTCATACAAACAGTTAGGTGAAGCCATTAAAAACAGCATAGGCTACTTGTGCAAAAGAGTTAGCATAATACACAGATAATTAGATAAAACAGTGAAACTCATGGAATTTCTCGAACTAGCGAAACAAACCAAAAAAAGGCTTGTTTATACAAATCATCATAGGATAAAAACATATCAAGCTTATATTATTCATGAAACTAGTCAAACAAACAAAAGTTCTTCACTTCGCATCAAGAAGAAACCCTTCATTTTGATACCTTAGAATCATTAAAATTAAATAAAGAATGTCTCATGAAGTTTCTCAACTTGGCCAATAGCAGTATAACTCTTCCACTCCTTGATAGTGATAGGTGATAATAGTGGGGGAAAAGCAGTCAACTTTATGCATCAGGAATTACAATAGAAATCACCAAACAAAGAAACAGATATTTTAAATCGAAATAGACGGAAAATTCAACCATACGCAACTAAAAAGCAAAAATCTGCCATCGCTCGGTACAAAGTTGCCAAACCCCAACCTTTAAAAGTTTACATATTAATCATTACCCTTCATGAGCTTTCCGAATTGTTAAATCAGGGCAAAAACAGCCATGTATTAAGTTTAAGCTACAAATAAAAAAAACATTCTAAATTCTAATAACAAAATCTAAAGGTTCATTCGAAATTACCCGCACAAGTCTTCTCGCTTGTGAGCTTATAGATAAGGACAGAGATTCCGATGGAGTGCACAGCCTCTGCGTCGACGAAGAGTTTGTCACGGTCGTGTACGATGAATCGAAGAAGAACAAGCGCTGCCATCCCCGATACTACCGCCAAAAAAGCCTTCACCTTCGGCGGCTGTCGTCTCACTCATATCGATACCGCGTGTATCAGCCTCTGTTGTGCCCTCATGTTTCTTTTCTTCTTCTCTTTTCCCTCCACAGAGAGAACGTGGATTTCTGGATTGCCACTGCAAGTCTTATGGGGAGTTTACGTCAGAGTTATGTTTCAACAGGAGTAAATTAAGAAAATTATCAAATTGTTTGATTTTATTTTCATCATTAAACTAAAATTTTTGTCAATTAATTGCTTTAATTGAACTGTTGTCGAAATTCAAACAACCATCTACCGAGATTATTTGAGAAGAAAACCGGATAAATCGAGAGAAAGAAAACCGGATGAATCGAGAGAAAGAAAACTAAAAGGGGAAATAAAGCCAAAAAAATTCAATGGAAATGTTTTTTTTTTTTCAATTTTTTGAAATTTATAAAATCAAAACCAATTTGAGATAATAAAAATTAAATAAATAAGGGTTGATTTTGGATTAAATATTTTTTAGGATTAAAATAAACAAAAATATTAGATTAAGTTATAACAAATAGATGTAAATTTTGGATAAAATAATTTTTAGAACTAAATTGAATAAAAATTATTTCTAATTTTATTGAATTCTTTTACTATAAAAAATTATAAAATAGTCTTTTTACTTAAAATAAATAATAAATTAATCACATATCATTAAAAATTTAATGATTGATTGATGACCTAATAGCTAATAGATATAAACATAAAAAATTTAAACTTTTTTATATACATATTTAATCAATTTAATCATATTTTTAAAAAATAATAAATATATTCTTCTTTATTTATTCATTCTATCGATTAACTCTTTTTATTTAACACATAATTAGAACATCGTCTCATCGTTATTATTGTTATTATTTAGTACAAATGTACGTAATCAATGAGTGATACTTGTTGGTTGTCCAAAATTATTAAATAATTTTAGTTTTAAAATAAAACTAAATTAAATAAATAAATAAGACTAAATTGATTTTACCGGCTCTTGTTCAGGTACAAGGGCTTCGTTCAGAGCTTACGAGCAGCATGTCCTTGGTTCGAGGGCTGGTTAGAGAGAAGAATAAAGAATTGGACCAATTTGTTAGTTGTAATTCGTTTGGAGCCTTAGTTGTAATTTCTTATAGTTAGGGGACTTAACAAAGAATTGAGTTAGAGTTGGGGGATCATTTATGTAGTTTACCCTAATTTTTAAAGTGACTTTCAAACCGATTGTGTTATGGAATTATTGGAGTTGGTTGAATTGTACTCTTGTTTCTTGCCTGTTAGCCTACACTTTTATTCTTATTCGAATAGGGAAAAGCATTCTATTGCTAGTAGCTTGTCTACTAGTGTACTTGCTTTACAAGAGAGAGGAAAGATGATAATAGGGAAATTTATTACCGATAACCGGTTAGTTTAACGATACATGATCTTACTTTTCTCAAATAATATTAAAAGTTTAAATTTTAATATCATAAACAGAGAAAAAATAGTTTGACGAGTCATTATATATTCAATTTTTATAAATTTAATCTGAATCAATTGAGGAATAAGTTTGACGAAGATGGTTAAAAAAACAAGGGAAATTGTTTATGGGATGGGCTAGGGCCGCCTGGTTGGTTAAAAAGGGAATAAGACTTAGTCAAAGCAGGAATCCTTTTTGATCCATGAGCATCACCTTGTACTCTTCCAATCATCCATGGTTTCAGTGTCATCATCTGTTGGCTAAAGGATAACGCGATTGATTCCCCCAACCACCAAGTTCTTAGGTAAAGCTTCTTACTTTTTCATTTCCGTAAGGGTAAACTATATAAATGGTCCCCCGATTATATTCTAATTATCTTTTGTATCTTTTGACTATCAAAAGTTATAAATTGATCCAATAACTTAAAAATTATAACAAATTAGTCCAATACCGTTAAAAAATTAACACTGATGACGTGGTAGTTAACATAAATTAATATAATTATATAATTAGCCCCCAAGTTCTACACTTATTTTAATTTGACCCTAATTTTAAAAATTAACCTACATAATTTTAATAACCTATCAATTTAATCCTGAGCTTTCATTGATTTTCCATGCAACTGGAAGAACAAGTTTCCGCCACCAATTCCACAACAATGAATCTCAACTCCATGGAAATGGAGATTATGAAAGCCCGTTTGATTCCCGAAACCAGCAACAAGATAATCCATTGCAGAATAAAATGCATTCTTAGTAGTAGACTGGGAGTGAAACAAAGTCCCCCAAACTCCTCAAGCTGCTTCAACAAGTCTCCTGACACAACATGTGACTCAATTACAGGATCACAAAGGACAGAAACTTTGGATGAAGTTGAAGTTTTGGAAGATTGGGATTTGTTAACCCGTTTAAGTTTATTGGAAACAAAATCAGAGAAAGCATTTTTCTTCATGAAACAGAATGGTTTGGAGTGAGAAAGATGCAAAACGTGAGCTGATTTTGGAGTTCTGGTGTGACATCGACGATTCAAAGCAATTTTATGAGCACTATGACTGATAGCAGCAGAATAAGAAGAAGATGATGGTGAACAGTGCGAGAGCAAGAGCTTGAGACAACCCTTTGGTGCTTCAATTGAAGAAGAAGAACAAAACGATGATAATGATAAAAGATAACTGTTTTTTGCCATGGATGGTGTTTTCAACATCTTGAAAAGCTCTTCTAAAACCTTGCCATAGGAAAAAAAAAGACGTCGTATAAATCTCATATTTTTCAAGGAGCATTTCTAGGATCTAATTGTAGCTAAAATACTGAGTATAGCAAGTGGATTAGAACTCACGGGACACTTATTTTGAATGGATATTAGACACATTAGAAGAACGTTCTTGTTGTTTGACATTCGACAGCAGCTTTGGAAACACCATTTTTCCTCTTGCTTGAGTAGGTTTTGACTGATAAATGAGAGAAAACAAATATAAACTTGCAGATCAATGATCTAGTCTTGCTTTTTGAACTAATCGAAATCTTGAATAAAAACTAGGCGACGGCCGAGGAGGAGGATATACCTGAAGCATCCCAGGGGAAGGAGGAGGAGGGAAGAACATCCTACGACTTTAGTGTTGCTGTGGAGACATAGAGCGATAGGTGGATCTGTCGTCTATGGCTTCGAGAATCAAACAGACTTTCATAATCTCCATTTCCATGGAGTTGAGATTAATTGTTGTGGGAATGGTGCGGGAATTTGTTCTTCCAGTTGTATGGAAAATCAATGAAAACTTCATTTGAAAGAGGGATTAAATTGATTAATTATTAAAATTATGCGGATTAATTTTTAAAATTAGGGTCAAATTAAAATAAGTGTACAACTTAGGGGCTAATTATATAATTCTATCAATTTATATTAACTAACACATCATCAGTCGTTAATTTTTTAACGGTATTAGACCAATTTGTTATAATTTTTAAATTGTTGAACCAATTTATAACTTTTGATAGTTAAAAAATATAAAATTAATTAGGATATAATCGAGAGAAGGAAAACACACATACTTTATGGAATATTGAGTCATTCTGAAGATAAATAGATGTGAAAATCAACCAACTCGAAAGATCTGGGAACCCAACACCCACCCAATCTCTTAAACTTTGTGTTTCAAGCTTTGCCTTTGAACCATCTTCTTAATCAATCATGGTTCACTGCTATTATGGACACTGCTATTGCGGAAGATGCCATCGCCCCTCGGCTCCTCTACCGTACTCAGTTATGTTGTTCTTGGCGCTGGCATTGATGTTGCTTGCCTTATCATCTTTAATCAAAGTGGAGATAGATATGGAAAGCGATGAGGCTAGTATGACTTGGCTAGTTTTGCTCGCAGTATTGGCGATTCTGGTCATCGTTCGTTGGTTGTCGGCGGATTCTTGTCGGCGCCCTCACTATTGCGGCTGTGGAAGATGCAACACATGGAAGTATTGCTACTGAATCTACCTTTCCTGATCCCTGGTTTGTCCGATAATCATAAATACTGTCTTTGATGAACTGAATTCTCTGTGTTTATATATATATCATCTTCTTCTTCTGTTCAATTTGTGAACAAATTTTTGATTCAGAATAAAATAAAGCAGTTTCCTTTTCATTCATATGAAACAAGAATTTCTGGGTTTCCACTTTCCAGAGCTCTGCTTTTCCCCACCCCTGCTAGCAGATATTGTAGAACTTGGGTTTTTATTTTTTATTTTTTCTCTTCTTGATTTTGGTACATCTTAATTAATTGTTTAATATAAAACACGAAAAAGAAATAAGGATAAAAAATAATCAAATCATTAAGATTTAAAGTAAAAAAATATTATCAATCTTAATCATATGATTTAGGGGTATTTATGATTTAAAGTTTTAGGTTTTAAAGAATTAAACTCCTTAAACTAATAAAGTTTAATTCTTTAGGAATATAATCAATTATACTCTAATTGATTTCATTACAAATAAATTTGAAAACTAAACTAAATCTCGGATTTTATTTATGAATATAAAATGTCTGTAGCTGCATCCTGTTATTGTACGTACCCTATATAGTATACTCTAGCTAATGTAATTTAAATAATTTCATACGTACGGTCACGCTTAAATTATGATATTAAAGTAAGATTGATAGTTACCGCTTACCTACCATATGGTTTTTGAAGGATAAAAAGTCAATTAACAACGCAAATTGGTTTCACCGCTAGGTCCCACGTCTGCCAACCTCAAACATTTTTTTATAGTGGAAACTTAATCTCTTTATTTCTAATTCGAACGAAATATTTTATGGTATAAAAAATAATAAGAAAAAAATAAAACTAAATTTTAAAATATATTTTTTAAAATATTAAAAAATATATTTTGAGTCAAACTAAAAAATAAAAAATTATAAATTTAAACTTGAGAAATTGAGAGAAAAAATTCAAAACCATATAAGAATATGAAATACCCTGTGAACCACAATTTTAAGCACCCCTTATATCCTATAAATAGCTTCGGCCTTGGCCTTGTCTTGAATCCGTAGGAAGCAGGTAAACACACAACTCTCGCTTATGGCCTATTACCGAAGAAGCGACTCCATCTTTGATTCATTCTCTTTGAGTCCCTTGCCCTATCCAGTTCTGCTGATCCTGGCGCTGATATCCATATTTCTCGGAATATCATGGTACCTGAACTATGAATCCGTTGTAGAAGCCGCTGAAGAGCAGCTAAGTTGGGTGCTTTTTGCCACACCAGTTGTGCTCATACTCTTGGCTCGTTGGCTTTCGTCTATGGACACATCTGATATGTTGTTTTTCAGTTCATCGCCATGGGAACGACGTCGCCAGACTCACCATCTTCCTTCCGAGGGTACCTCACCCTGGACTGTGGCTGCTTTCATCGTGTTGCTGTTGGTTTTGTTGCAGTATCAGTCAGTGATTCGCGAGAGCTGGCTGCTATGAGCTAGTATGATACTTGTGTGTTTCTAGGTGTTCGATCTTCGATGTATGATATACTGAACAGGGTTTGGGTTTTTAATCAGATCATATATAACATAGTTTTTTCTTGTAAATAACACTGCAAAACTCAAACAAGTTGCTACCTTAACATATAATTTCTACTGGTTTTAAGTTTTGATCATATAAAGTAAAAGTATTTGTTTTCATAGAGAAGATTTCAGACGGAGAAATCATTTTTTTATAATCAGCTACGGTGTTTATATTAGTATTTTTTTAAACAAACTAACAATGATTATAATAGTATCTGTTTTAAAATATAATACTACCATTTGATTCTTTAATCACTCAATTGACTCCTTTAACCACTTAGGTTAAAAGGCTTGTACATTTTATCTCAATTTTTTTTTATATTAAAGATGTATGCATATTAAATAAATGACAAGCAAAGGGAGTTATTATTTGTTTCATTTCGTACATCCTGGATTGTTGACCCATGACACGAGAAAACCAAATTGAAAAAGTAGCACCGTCCGTCCCTAATGGCCAACATACGACGTTTCTTTCGCAACTTTATTGTTATTGAATTTTAATCTCCGATTATCCTGCTGTTATTTCTCCATTGGTCTGCCCAATGAAACGTCATTTTCTTAATTGATTAGTAGGAATTGTGGGTCATGATGTCACTGACATTTGTTGATATTATTAGACCTAACCGTGAGGGAAACAAGGAATCGATCATCCAAACTTATTTGTGGTAATGGCAACACCTCATCCAACCAAACTTATGGTAGGGTCGGTGCAGATTTGTTTCGAGATATTATTTTTCGTATCGAGATTAAAACACATAAATAAGGTAATATAGGTATTATTTTTATGTCAATGAGTAAACTTTATTCTATTATATTCATGTTGATTTAATTATTTTAAGGGTAAATTACACCAGTGACCACTCAACTAATTGGGGATACCTATTTTGACCACCCAACTAAAGAACTCGTCAATCAGGTACCCAACTTTGAAATCCTACCTATTTTGATCACTGCCGTTAAAATTTTGACGGAAAAACTAACAACAGTTAACAGCAGTGACGTGGCTGTTAATTAAAATTGGTAAAATTACACATTTAATCCCTCTAATTTATTTATTTTTTTAATTTAATCCTAATTTTAAATTAATAAATAACGTGTCACCACCGGATTGGATGATTAATTTTATTTATTAATTTATTTTTATTTATTATTTTATATATATTCCTTTCCAATCAGGTGGTGATACGTGTCACCACCGGATTGGTGAATGATTAGTGGAAGAAATAAAATATAAAGTTTTTTACATGCAAGGGGATTTAAACCCACAACCTCCAGCAAAATAAACATCAAACCAATGAGAGAACCACCAAACCAAGTTACTTTTAATGACATAATATATTCACATGTATTATTAAGTGATAAAGTTTTAGTAAAAGCCTAGAATAACAAAATTTCAAGTCCATTAATATTTAAATTAAAATATTAAATATTTAAATTAAAATAATAAAACATTTAATAAATAAATCAAAATAATTAAATATTCGAATATTTTTATTTAATATTATTCGAATTAAAATATATGAATAATATTAAATATAAATAAAAATATTAGTTGAAAAATAATAAATATTCAAATATTTTGATTAAAAAATATTCAAATAAAAATATTTATATTTTAAATATTCAAATAAAAATATTTGGATATTCGAATAAAAATTATAAATATTTAAATATTTTTTATTCTAATATATGAATAAAATCATGAATATTCGAATATTTGAATTTAAAAATATTCAAATAAAAATATTTAGATTTTAATTATTCGAACAAAAAATATAAAAATATCTAAACAAAGAAATTCAAATATTCGAATAATTAAAATCTAAATATTTAATATTTTTATTTAAATATTAATTGATTTAACAAAGGTAATTCAAATTCTAAGAGATAACCATTTAATACCACTCTTTCAGATTTCATATCTCAAAGTTATATTGGCCCAGTGGTTCAGCCCCTTACTTTATAAGCAAGGGATCAAGGGTTTAACTCCCCTCTTGGTCACCACCTGATTGGAGAGAAAAATATGTTAATTTATTTTTATAATTAATTTAAAATAATAAATAAATTAGAGGGATTAAATATGTAATTTTACAAATTTTAATTAACGTCCACGTCATCACCATTAACTGCCACGTCATCACTGTTAACTTTTCCGTCAAAATTTTAACGGCAGTGGCCAAAATAGGTAGGGTTTCAAAGTTGGGGTACCTGATTGACGAGTTCTTTAGTTGGGTGGTCAAAATAGGTATCCCCAATTAGTTGGGTGGTCACTGGTGTAGTTTACCCTTATTTTAATTTGGATGTCATTAAATTTTCTTTAAGAAAAAAATAATTTTAAAACTAAAAGTGATAATAAACTTGATCAACTCGTAAGTTACTTGAGCTTCACTCAGTTAAAACTCGACTCGAGTTTATGTTTTGCTCGCCTTTAACTGATTTAATATACATTTGTATATTTTAGTGTTATTAATTTGTTATTATAGATAGTTTAATTTTTTCTTCTCCTTGTAGTCTTGAATATATGACTTTAAAAATAAATATTATCTATCTTGGTGTGATAGTTGCTGGGTGTTCATCAGAAACAGGGGCAGATACTGAATATGTTGAAGGAGGCAATCTTGGTGAGGATGTTAAGCCTGGCAAATTTGACCCAACTCCTGGAGTTGAAACCATTTGTTTTCTCCCCCCAAATATCTCCAAATGTAACAACTTTTTAGTGTTGTATTATTTGAGAGTCTTGTGCTTTTTATTTAATTTCTAACAGGTAACCTTGATTCACTTGGGCAATGGTGGCAGCTGGAGAAGAGACAGAACCCCTTGTTGGTAATTAATTCATGTTCACAACATTTCTGGCTTGTTTTCTACTGAAATATGATATGTTAAAATTGGTTAAATTATCTATCTGTTGTTGGCTATGCTAAAATGCTTACATCTATTTTAATCAGCTGTGTCTGTTTTGCTTAGGCTACTTTAAATTGCAGGGGAATTACCGGTGAATATCATTGCAATTGAAGCCGGTGTTCATTTACCCACGTTCTTGCCTCCGAATAATTAAGAACTGATTGTAGGGCTTGACAACACTAGATTTTGTTGTTGGTAAAGAGGGGTGAAAGCTGAAGAACCAAATGTATGAGAAAACTGGGTTTTTTGCTTTGAGACTGATGATGAACGGAGGTGTTGAGGTTCGCAAAAATCTTAGTTTTGGTATTCACAAGGTTAGTTTCTAAACTAAATTTAAACAAGTTACTAATATCATCTTTACACGTACAGAATCAAGAAAGATTGAAGAAAAGGAACACGTACAAAGAAAAGATGAATCCATAAGCGTGAGACAGGTCCCTAAAGATTATAGAACTGAACAGAATGTAGGCATCAACGAGACAAAAATTGGGACAACGGAAATAACATAATTAAAAACAATCTGTTGAGCGAAACGGTCCTAACCAACTCAAATTCTTAATTGGTCAAATGCTTAATTGATTTAATTTTCTAAATTTAATTTGGTACAAAATATTCGACTTAATTGATTAAAATTCAATACTTCTTACACCCTTAATCCTATTAAATCTTTTCCTAATGGCACTTGGATCATGACTTCCAGTTGCAGGCCAATTTGTCTTCAGACATGCTGCCCACTTCTCCCTTACACACCATACAAACCAAAACATGTACAAGTTGATACCAATTGATCTCCTCAACTAGCAGAATTAGGCATTTTCAAGTTGACTCCAGAGGGACATAGGGCTAAGTAATGACAGAATAATCCCAACTCACCTAAGACAACCAACAAGCATGACCATGATTGGGGTATTAAATGTACTTGGGTCAGAATTGTGTTTTCATAAATTTGACATTAAGAAACATTCCATAAGGTTTCAGCTCAATGCAATATCATAAACTTTTCCAACAAAAGAGCTAATATCCTCGAGTCTAAGAATAGAATCCAACACATATCAGACGGCAATCAAACACAACAGTATCTAAAAACACACAATACCAGAAACAATAACATCGATTTATTGGGTCACATATTCAAACAATTATATAATAATTCATGCTCACAACATGAAAAACTTGACATAAACTTAATAACTCTATACGAATCAACATTCCTACAAACAAGACACGTTTGACCAAAGCCAATGGAACTAAATCAAAGCCTACCAAAATTGTTTAAATACTGCATCGACAATAATAACAGTCACAACAAAAGACAAACAAGTCTCTCATCAACTCAACAGATTAAACATCCAAAAATCTCAAAAGGAGTTCTCTTCTCCCTAAGCTTCATACTTGTCAGTCTCTATCTTCAATTATCCACAGCATGGTCATTCTCCGCCTCAGAGCTAGATTCAGATAGAAGAAAAAGGTCAGAGAACACATGCCATGTAACATATAAAACAAATAGAACTATAACTCAACAAGAAGTCAAAAGTGAGATCTAACACACGGGGGTTTCAATTGACAAGGTAAAAACGTATGTGCACTTCTTTTAGGGGTTTGAAACAAACCAACCACTTTGGTAATTACTTAATTACAGTAACATATAGAACTATAACAACCAACAATGAGTTCTTCAATACTTTCTTGTGCAAGGAGATTTCACAGCATTACCCAAAATTTAGATGAAAAAGATGTAGGGTTATTTGTCCCTTTAGGTAGTTGAATTCAATTTGCTTTGCCAAAATCCCTAGCTTAAAAGATATAATGTCAGAGCACTGCTAACATATATAGGAAAACACTGTTCTTAGCAATTGTTGCAAGCAAAAACATACATGATACTGCATGCTACTTCAATTCTGTTTCCTGAAGATCATAAATGAATTTCAAATACCCAAAATTACTACATAAACTTCATATACACGCTCACAAACACGAACAAATACAAGCAGTTAATGCAAAAGAATATATTATCAATTTCAAAGGCAAGCAAATTTTAGCTAGTTGAACAAACCTTTGAGGTTGATCAGCATCGGCATTGGCAGCAGACTCATTATTCCTCCACCTCCCTTCAACTGGGGCACGCCCATTCCCAAAGCTTGCTTTTCGTCCTCTCTCTTTCTCTGCAACCACAACTGTCTCTTTAATCTTAATGGCTTCCAGCTTCTCATCAATCTCCTTCCAATCTTTCCCCTTTTCCTTCAACACTTCCTCTCTCGGCCTCGCCTGGCCAAAAGGATTTGCTCCTTTGGGCTTGGGCGCGGTCACCTCCTTTTTACCCTCATCAGTCACAGGAACCGTACGTGGCTGAAGCACAAGTTTCGGTCTCACTCCACCAGTACTACTAGGCTCCTCCTTTTTCTTTCCCCAATTATCCAAATCCCTCGGTGAATCCCTTGATTGAATTGAATCAAAACTGCTTCTTCTTTCAAACCCCCCGCCAAATCTACTAGTCGGTGCGGCATTGGGGCTTTTATTACTCTTATTAGATGCCCAGTTATCTACTTCATCGGCTTTTGATTGTGAATCAAAGAATCCTCCTCTTTCTCTCCTATCAAATCCACCCCCAAATCCGTTGCCCGTAGGAGTCGGTTTCTTAGCCGACGCCCAATTATCAATCTCATCAGCGCGTGAGGGCACAATTTCTTTATTGGAATCTCTGTTAGCAACCCTAGAAGACCCCCATCTACTATTACTTGACGAATCGTCGCCGCTGGAACTGTATCTGTTCGACCCATAAGATTTAAAACCGCCGCCAAGACGGTTACGATCAAGTTCCTCGGGTGCGCGTTGGCGAGGGCCGGTGGGGAGTGCGAGGACCTCCTCGTGAGTTATGCGAGTTGGCTCACTGGGCTTAGCAGATCCGTAGGCATCGAATTCGGCGAGAGACATGGTTTGGGCCTTCTTCTTCTTGGTTTTGGTGGAGGCGGCCGCGGATAAAGAAGGGAAATCGGCGAGCTTTTCAGTGGAAGAATCGAAGCGGGGGTGTTTTTGGAGTTCAGCTTCATGTTCTTCGGCGTCGAGAGCCCATGCGCCGGGTTTACCCCAAGGAGACGATACAGTGGCGGCCATGATTGCTGTTGTTTGCTAGAGAGCGATTTTGATTTTGATTTTGGTTTTGGTTTGCGTTTGAAGGCAGCGATAGCCAGAGGGCAATTGAGAAGGGTTTTTATCCGATGAAATTATGAGATTTTAGATCCGACGGTGGAAGGATTTTAATAGAAAAAAGAAGGTAAAGACGAATCCGCTTAGTTTTTGATTCATCTTTATTAGGAGTATAATAACTTTTGTTTTTAATTAATATATTAAACGTATAATTTTTAACTAATAAACATTAATAGATATATAAAATATTAATAATTAATAAATTATTAAATAAATATTAAAATATAATTATATTTTATATATTATTTTATTTATTCAAATAATTAAATAATTATCGTTCTATCACCTATAAATAATTTTATAAATACTTTTATATAATCAATTAGTATAATTAATTAATTAAATTAATTTAAATTTTACGCATATGAAACATATATAATCATCTTAAATCTAATTTATAATAAAATATTTTTAAAATTTTTATTATAATCTAAGTTCTTATAGGAATTCAAAATTTGAAGTTGAGGGACAAAATATAAATAATTAAAAATAGGATAAATTTATAAATAAACTAAAATTTAAAATAATTAAATAAAGAAACAAAGGTGCTAAAATTATTTTTAGTTATAAATAAGTGTTTAAAATTTTAATTGTAATTATTTTAAGTGTTTAACCATCAACTATAATTGTTTTATTATTTTTTTATTTTATTTATTTTTAAAATTAATTTTTTTAATTTAATTTTTAAAAAATTAAAAGTTATAAATCTTTATAAAATAGTCTCAAATCTCTAAATTCAAAACTCAAACTTCCCAAATTATCATTATTTATCATCATTTACTGTATCATGGAGACCACCACTATTATTGTCAGACTATCACGATCGTTTTCCCTAACCACTCATCGCTTATAATTAGTGATAGATGTGTCGATCGACTTTCTAATGTCGAAAGAAACCAAAATCGTGAAAATAAAATTGTCGGTATACTTACTGTTAGTTATAGGCAATGATTGATTGGGAGAAACGATCATGATGATCTGACGACGGTGTTAGACTTGGAGTGGCTAGATGCACAACCGATTAATTTGCCAATTTGATGGAGAAAGAACACTTTGGTTGGTTGGTTGTGGAAGCAAAAAGATAAGAGTTGAACACAAGGATTTTAGAGTGGTTCGGCCTTCGAACAAGCACCTACATCCACTACCTTAACTTCCCACTAAGGATTTTCAAATTCACTAAGAATTTCAACCTTTTGAGACCAAAGGGATAACCTTACAATCCTAGACTCAAACCCGAATCTAGCATCCAAAGTTCACAACCCGAACTTTGGGAATTCACTCAAACAAGAAGAAACTTAGCAAACTTGTTTAATCCTTCTAATAAGGCTGATGTTTGCAACTAAGCACTCACCCAATCCTAAGACACTTGAGCATACGTTAACATTGAGCTCACAAGTGTTTGTCTACCCAAGTAATAGTAAATTAAGCACTAAGACAATTTCTTGATCATATTGTTGTTACAAGTTAAGCATTAGTCTACTCTTGATGCTTGAGGCTTCCTTTTATCATTCCAAATGAGCTTCTAGCCGTTTATGACCGTTGGGAATGTTTTGGAGCCGTTTGGAGCTGATTACAAGGCATATTTCTGTTTCTGGTACAGGTGGTATCGATACCGCTTGAACTGGTATCGAAACACCCTCTTTGGGAAATAGCCGTTGACCTGCATTTAAGAACTGGTATCGATACCGGTATCGATACCGCTCCTAGCCGTTGGGGTTTTTTATAAAATCATTTTGACCAATGGGGGTGTTCAGAAACAGGTATCGAAACAGGCCATCACAGTGGCAAAATGGTATCGATACCAGTATCGATACCACTGTGGTTTTGCCTTTGAAACCATGGTATTGAAGAACAGGTATCGAAACACCTTAAGGGTGTATCGAAACACCTGGGTTAAAAACACTTATTTGGTTTCTTTAAATCATTTAAAACATATTTAAAATCACTCAAAAACATCTTAAATATATTTTCAAGTAGTTTGGACTAGTTTGGACATAAGAACCATTTTTGAAATCTTTTCAAATTAGTCCAAAACTATTTTTCAATTATTATATCAAAACATTAGTTCTACAGACGGTAATAATGATCTCTGATGAGGTAGTAAACAGTGACAACGTTGATAATTTGAGAATTTTGAGTTTGAGGTTAGCGATTTAAAACTATTTTATAAGAATTTAGAATTATCAATTAAAAAAATAAATATTTAATTTTATTTAAAAACTAATTAAAAGAAATTAAGAATGAAAACTTATCACTTGTTATATTTTTATTGACAAATAATTTTTTATTAATGGTTAGACATTTAAAATGATATAAATTATAACTTTAAACGTCTATTTAGAGCTAAAAATAGTATAAGCACAAAAAATAATCCACAAACATAATTTAAACACCTATTTAGATTTAAAGCTTGATTTTAAATATAAATTATAGTATTTAAATAATCATTTATTGAAAAAAATATTTTAACAATTTAAATACTTACATTTTAAATAAAATAATTAAAAATATTTTTTATTAAAACTTTTAAAAGCAATACTAGATTAACCTTTATTGTTAATATTTTTATTCTCCTTCCATATAAATCTAAATCTATGATGATGAAACTTCGAAACCAAACAAATATATCAAGATTTATAGTAATTAATTTATTCTGTGGTTATAATTTTCCCCTTTATATCTTATTTTCTTATTTTATTTCCATTAAGATTATATTTTAAAATAAATATTACTATAATTAAAATTATTTAATTTGAAAAAATATATATACAATTAAATTTATAAAAAATATAAATTAATATTAATCAGGTTAGATTTTTAATCACACCGATTTAAATTCTAAAAATAATTTATTATATTCGAACTTATTTCATTATTTTATTTTTAATATATTATATCATAATGGGATTCAACATAATAAAAATATATTTAAATTCTAATTTTAACTTTAATATTTTAATAAAAAATTAATTAAATTTGATTCAATTAAAAAAACATATAAAGATATAATAAACACGTTAAACTAGATTAAATCAAATATTTTAGTTCTTAAACTCAACCTAAAATTTTTAACATATATTAATATTGTCCTGTCTCCGAACCTAATTTTAATAATAAAAAACCTCACTTAAAGGGATTGGATTGAGTCAGGACCCATCAAAGACGGGTATTCTTCTCTTCCTAGTCTTAACCTTCCGTCTCTTTATGGCGCAAATTTCCTCCAATTAGTCTATTAATTCTTATTTAGTTTTAAGTTTTAACCAACGCAAAATCGTCCTTTCCCTGATTGTTAATTCTAGGTTTTCACTTTTATCCGAAGCGTGATTTTCTTGGTTCTAATTTTCTAGGGTTTCGAGACGGTGTGTTTGAGATGCAACGGATAATCGGATCAGGGGTCGTCTGATCTTGTCGTGGTGACCATCCGATAAACAGGGGCGGTGGTCCCCTTTGTATGGAAACTCGGAGCCGGAAGCGGGCGGAGGCCTCCTCAGCTGCCCCTTCATCTTCATCTTCTCCCACAGGTCCCACCACTCGCTCTAACAAACGCGTTCGTCTATCTTCCTCCTCTACCGCTTCTGCCGCCGCCGTTGCTGTCACTCGCTCTCGTACTTCCCGCACATCACGTACTTCCGCTGCTTTAATGGACCCCTCTAATATTGAATCTTCCTCTGGTTCTCGCCGCGATCGACGCTCCAGCAAAGCTAACCAAACCACAACAAGTGACAATTTGAATCTTGCCTCTGATAGAGGGAAAGAGAAGGAACATGATCCTAGGATTCGTGATAGAGATAGAGACATGGATAATATAGACAACAAGAATTCTAATAACCCTGGGAGAAATTTAGGATTAAACATGGATACCTCTGGTGGCGATGAGTATGATAATGATAGTGAAGGCGGTGTAGGGGTTTTGCATCAGAATCTGACGTCAGCAAGCAGCGCGTTGCAAGGTTTGTTGAGGAAGCTTGGTGCCGGACTTGATGATTTGCTTCCTTCGTCGGGTATGGGTTCTGCGTCTTCATCTCATCAAAGTGGGAGGCTGAAGAAGGTTCTGTCTGGATTGCGTGCAGATGGAGAGGAAGGGAAGCAAGTGGAGGCATTGACGCAGTTGTGTGAAATGCTTTCAATTGGGACCGAGGACTCATTAAGCACATTTTCTGTTGATTCCTTTGTTCCCGTGCTTGTTGGATTGCTTAATCACGAGAGTAATCCTGATATTATGATTCTTGCTGCAAGGGCGCTTACTCATTTGTGTGATGTGTTGCCTTCTTCATGTGCTGCTGTTGTGCATTATGGTGCTGTTTCATGTTTTTGTGCTAGGTTGCTCACTATAGAGTATATGGATTTGGCTGAACAGGTTTGCTTTTATTTTGGTTACTTTCAAAATAATTGCTTATTTGAAAATGAAATTGTTAGAATATGAGATTGAACTTAATCTACATTGAGTTAATTGAATGACATCTTGCATCTCATTATAAGCTTGAATGCACCTAGCTAGTTTTACTAGAAAGTGAACGAAAATCAACTTGGGATAGCTGAGTACTTCCCTGAAAGCCCATGTGATTTGCAATTTCCTTATTTCAAACTAATTCTTAAAAAAAACTTGATGTCTGGTTTTTCTAATACCTAATGTTACACCGCCATATTGTTCATAGCTGTGGACATGAATTAGAAATTTGAAAATATAGATTTTCTCTACTCTACATTCTTATATTTCTGGTTGAATTGCTGCTAACAGTCCCTGCAAGCTTTGAAGAAGATATCTCAAGAACACCCTACTGCCTGTCTGTGAGCAGGTGCTCTCATGGCAGTGCTTTCATACTTAGATTTCTTCTCCACTGGGGTTCAGGTAATTAATTTGTAAACTGTGTTGATGATATATGGAGTGGATAACACTTCCTTTCTATTTAGATTCTTATTGAATTTGTTTCTTATGTTTGATCCTACACTCCAGCGAGTGGCACTATCTACTGCTGCAAACATGTGCAAGAAACTCCCTTCAGATGCAGCTGATTACGTCATGGAAGCTGTACCACTGTTGACAAATCTTTTGCAGTATCATGATTCAAAGGTAATCTGAACATCATATTAATGACAATTCATTTGTTGTAAATTACTTCTCTTCTTCATCTTGTACATTTCCTTACTTTTCTAGGTGTTGGAGCATGCTTCTGTTTGTTTAACTCGCATTGCTGAAGCCTTTGCATCTTCCCCGGATAAATTAGATGATCTATGCAATCATGGATTGGTTACACAAGCTGCAACTCTCATTTCCACCAGTAATTCTGGAGGTGGACAAGCATTGTTGAGCACATCTACATATACGGTGAATTGATGATGCTCCTTTATTTATCTATATGAATGCATTCTATATGTAACATCATGACATTTGGGTTTTTTAATTCAGGGCTTAATCCGTCTGCTTTCAACTTGTGCAAGTGGGTCTCCTCTGGGAGCAAGAACTTTACTTCTGCTTGGGATCAGTGGTATACTTAAAGACATACTATCAGGTTCTGGTGTTTCAGCTAACTCATCTGTTCATCCAGCATTAAGCAGACCAGCAGAGCAGGTAACACTTTTAATTAAAGCTGAAGAGTTGGTAGTTGTTGTTGCTAGCTGTTCTCATATTCCTGTTTGCATGCATTTGTTGCTATATTAATACAATCAGTGCTGAGGAAATGGTATTATACCAACTATCAACTTTGCACGTCAGTCGCTTTTAGTTAAGCTGAGGAGATGGTAGTCTCCATTTTGTGTTTATATGTACCTGCATGTGTATACATGCAATTTTCTTTTTATACCAGCTATGGGGTGGAAAATAGTATGAACCTTAAGACAAAATATAACCCCTTTGATTGCTGATAGAAGTTACATGGTTTGAATCTATTTGCACTTTATAGTATTTATATTAACGTAGCAAATTAGTAATAGCTTATGCATGTTTTCCATTTTAATCTGGTGGTCTTGTAATTCTTATCTTGTTGGGTAGATCTTTGAGATTGTCAATCTGGCAAACGAACTTCTTCCTCCATTACCACAAGGAGCCATCTCCCTCCCTGCCAGCTCTAATATATTTCTGAAAGGGTCTGTTTTGAAGAAGTCTCCTGCTATCGGCTCTGGCAAGCAAGAAGACACCAATCAAAATGATCTTGAGGTTTCACTTCGAGAGAAATTGTTAAATGATAAACCTGAACTTCTTCAGCAGTTTGGAGTGGATCTCCTTCCTGTTCTCATACAGGTAACCTTTTCTTTGCAGATGTTGTTCAGTTATCTATTGGTTTATTGGTACATATGGTCTCTTTTCTTTATGATATTTTCTTTTTGTTCTTTAATACTTTTAGTTCCCTATCTATTGTTAAGCAGATCTATGGTTCTAGTGTCAATGGTCCTGTTCGCCACAAATGTCTTTCAGTTATTGGAAAACTGATGTACTTCAGCAGTGCAGAGATGATTCAGAATCTATTGAGTGGGACAAACATATCTAGGTATTCATCTTGAGTAAACAAAGTTGTTTACTTATTTATTGAATGTTTGGTTACAGTGACTATTTTGTTTGATTTTATAGCTTCTTAGCTGGTGTTTTAGCATGGAAAGATCCATATGTGTTGGTTCCTGCCCTTCAAATTGCTGAGATCCTTATGGAAAAGCTTCCCGGAACTTTCTCCAAAATGTTTGTCCGAGAGGGTGTAGTTCATGCTGTGGACCAGCTTGTATTAATTGGTAATCAAAATGCCACTCCTGTTCAATCCTCTTCACTTGAGAAGGATAATGATTCTGTATCTGGAACATCATCACGTTCCAGGCGATACAGACGACGCAGTGGTAACTCTAATCCTGAAGGAAGTTCTATGGAGGAGTCCAAGAATCCAGCATCTTTAAATATTAGCTCACCTCATAGTTCTGTAGAAATTCCTACAGCCAATTCCAGCCTTCGTACTGCAGTAAGTGCATGTGCTAAGTCATTTAAGGATAAGTATTTCTCATCTGATCCTGGGGCTGTTGAAGTTGGGGTAACGGATGATCTGTTGCACTTAAAAAATCTTTGCATGAAATTGAATGCTGCTGTTAATGATCAAAAGACCAAGGCAAAAGGAAAATCTAAAGCTACAGGCTCTCCATTGTTCAATTTTTCTACTAGCAATGAAGAGTATTTGACTGGGGTGATTTCTGAGATGCTAGCAGAACTAAGCAAGGGGGATAGTGTATCCACTTTTGAGTTTATTGGTAGTGGTGTTGTTGCGGCTTTGTTAAATTACTTTTCTTGCGGGTACTTTTCCCAGGAGAGAATTTCAGATGTGATCCTACCCAAACTTCGTCACCGAGCTCTTAAAAGATTCAAATTGTTTATCAGTGTTGCCCTTCCTTATAGTGTCGATGAAGGAAATGTTGCTCCTATGACTGTCCTGGTTCAGAAGCTTCAAAATGCTTTATCATCCCTAGAGCGTTTCCCTGTAGTTCTTAGCCATTCATCTAGGTCATCTGGTGGGAGTGCACGCCTCTCTTCTGGATTAGGTGCATTATCTCAACCTTTTAAGTTGCGCCTCTGTCGAGCCTCAGGGGAGAAGTCTCTTCGTGATTATTCGTCGAATATTGTGTTGATTGACCCATTAGCAAGTCTAGCGGCTGTTGAAGAGTTTCTTTGGCCGCGAGTTCAACGAAGTGAGACTGCTCAGAAACAATCTGTGCCTGCTGGAATTTCCGAGTCCGGGAACAGACGTAGTCGGACTAGTGTATCTTCTCCATCTACCTCAACTCCTATCACTCGTCGTCATTCTCTAAGGTCCAGATCATCTGTCAATATAGGTGATGTGGCCAGAAAGGAGCAGCCACAGGAAAAAAGTACAAGTTCATCAAAGGGAAAAGGTAAGGCCGTTTTGAAGACTTCTCAAGAGGAGGCAAGAGGACCTCAAACAAGAAATGCTGCTCGTAGAAGAGCTGCTCTTGATAAAGATGCTTCAATAAAACCTGTAAATGATGACTCTACTTCTGAGGTATTCTTTTTGGTTATTAGATATGAATTATCTTTTGTGTATACAGTGGTCCTGTTCAATATTACTATATTATACTTGCCTGTTTTTAGCTTTGTGTTTTTCTTCTGTTGTTTGCATTGAACTGTAGCTTCCTTACCATTTCCTGTTTGATGATTATCATTTGTACCTTTATTTGGTTAGGATGAAGAATTGGATATGTCTCCCGCGGAGATTGATGATGCTTTGATGATTGAAGATGATGATATTTCTGATGAAGATGATGATCATGAAGATGTAAGTTATATTGTGCCAGTAGAAATGTGAAGACTCTTGTTGATTGTAAACTTCTCTTAATCTCTTACTATTGATTGATGGAACCGTTGTTCTTTTTCAGGTTCTTAGAGATGATTCCCTTCCTGTTTGTACTCCAGATAAAGTACATGATGTTAAATTGAGTGATTCAACTGAGGATGGAACACCTGCTCCAGCTGCAACTGATAGCCAAACTAATGCAGCCTCAGGTTCTAGCAACAGAGCTGCTTTTGTTAGGGGTTCTGACCTTGCTGATTTTAGGAGTGGTTATGGCTCGAGGGGTGTAATGTCATTTGCAGCTGCTGCCATGGCTGGTCTTGGATCTGCCAATGGTAGAGGTATTAGGGGAGGTAGAGATCGACAAGGACGACCTCCATCTGGCAGTTCTAACGAGCCTCCAAAGTTGATATTTACTGCTGGGAATAAGCAGCTCAACAGGCATTTGACCATCTATCAGGCTATTCAAAGACAACTTGTGTCGGATGAGGATGAGGATGAAAGATGTGCTGCTAGTGATTTTACACCTAGTGATGGAAGAGCGATGTGGAGTGATATCTACACAATAACGTATCAGAGGGCTGAGAGCCAAGCTGATCGAACACCAACAGGGGGATCAAGTTCTGCTACTGCATCTAAATCTGCTTCGTCCAACACCAACTCTGATCCCCAACCTCATAGAATGTCACTACTAGATAGTATCTTGCAAGGGGAACTTCCTTGTGATCTAGAAAGATCCAATCCTACTTATACTATTTTGGCACTGTTGCGTGTGTTAGAGGGTTTGAATCAGCTTGCACCTCGTTTGAGAGCTCAGATTAATTCTGACAATTTAGCTGAAGGAAATACTTTAAACCTGGATGCGTTGAGCATCTCTGGATCTAGAGTTCCTCATGAGGAATTTATTAATGGTAAGCTGACTCCAAAACTGGCACGACAAATTCAGGATGTCCTTGCTCTCTGTAGTGGAAGCCTTCCTTCCTGGTGTTACCAGTTGACAAAGGCATGCCCCTTTTTATTTCCTTTTGAGACACGAAGGCAGTATTTCTATTCAACTGCCTTTGGTCTGTCTCGTGCATTATATCGTCTGCAGCAACATCTGGGTGCTGATGGCCATGGGTCCTCTAATGAAAGAGAGGTCAGGGTTGGTAGGTTACAGCGACAGAAAGTCCGTGTATCCCGAAACCGCATTTTGGATTCTGCTGCAAAAGTAATGGAAATGTATTGCAGCCAAAAGACTGTGCTTGAAGTTGAATATTTTGGAGAAGTTGGCACCGGATTGGGTCCGACCTTGGAGTTCTATACACTTTTAAGTCACGAATTCCAAAAGGTTGGACTTGCAATGTGGAGGTCAAATTCTACATTGAACGAGTCAGTGATGGAAATTGATGGAGATGAAGAGAAAAATGGAAGAACTGATGGTTCTGCTACAATTGATAAAGATATAATCCAAGCTCCTCTGGGGTTGTTCCCCCGACCTTGGCCTCCAAATGTTGATGCCTCTGAAGGCAGCCAGTTTT
Source organism: Abelmoschus esculentus (assembly GCA_035048815.1). Lineage (NCBI taxonomy): Eukaryota > Viridiplantae > Streptophyta > Magnoliopsida > Malvales > Malvaceae > Abelmoschus > Abelmoschus esculentus. The sequence continues at coordinate 7,229,791 of JAUCBN010000007.1, read as the reverse complement.
TTAAAGTAATTGAACATTTTCGGCTGGTTGGGCGTGTGATGGCTAAAGCTCTTCAAGATGGACGGCTTTTAGACCTGCCTCTCTCAACATCATTTTATAAACTTGTGCTTGGTCAAGTAAGCTGTTTGCATTGTTTGAATTGATTGACATCTTAAATCTACTTTAACCATATATATCATTTTTTCATACCTGTGATATCTCTACCCGTCTACCACTTGCCTTTCTTGCTAAAGATGTATAAACCGCTGCAGGAGCTTGATTTGCATGATATTCTGTCTTTCGATGCTGAGTTTGGGAAGATTTTGCAAGAATTGCATTTACTTGTCTGTCGAAAGCAATATCTAGAATCACTGGGTGGTGACAATAGTGGTGCAACTGCTGATTTACGGTTCCGTGGCGCCCCGATAGAGGATCTCTGTTTGGATTTTACACTTCCAGGCTATCCAGACTACATATTGAAGTCGGGGGATGAAACTGTATTATATTCAACTTCTCATTCTATTTACCCACGCCTCATGTTTTTGTCGATATTATTCTAATGTTTGTTAAAAACATCAGGTAGATATCAACAACATAGAGGAATACATATCCTTGGTGGTTGATGCAACTGTCAAGACTGGAATAATGAGGCAAATGGAGGCGTTTAAAGCAGGTTTCAATCAGGTCAAGATGCTTTCTTTGCTCCCAGTTCTCTTGACTAATCACAAGTTGTTAATACATGCACTTAAGGAACTTTTCTTATTAATCTCAATGTTAATATATCCTTTGTATAACAAGCAGGTTTTTGATATTGCATCCCTACAAATTTTTACTCCCCAAGAGTTGGACTATCTGCTGTGTGGTCGCAGAGAGTTGTGGGAGGTAATTTGATACGTGAATTATGTGACAATCAGGGACGGATGTACATGGGGGTGGGGAGGGGCAATCGCCCTCCTCCCCCACAATTTTTTCACTTTTGTCCCCCTATTTAAATTTTTTAAAAATTTCCCCCCTCACTTTAAACATTTATGTTCTGCACCACCCCTAAATCCTCGCTCCGTCCTTAGTGACAATATTACCATTTTTGATTACTCATGTGATTTTAGCTATTCAACTTCTAATTTTGCAGGCTGAGACGCTTGCTGATCACATAAAATTCGATCATGGATATACTGCAAAGAGCCCTGCTATTGTTAATGTATGTTTGTTTCATACCCTTACATTTGGGATACATTTAATCCATGCTGATGTTTAATTTTGTGGTTTCTTAGTTGCTTGAAATTATGGGAGAATTTACACCAGAGCAGCAGCGTGCTTTCTGCCAATTTGTAACTGGTGCACCCAGACTTCCACCTGGTGGTCTGGCCGTGCTAAATCCAAAGTTGACAATTGTTAGAAAGGTATTTGGAGTTCGAATTATTATTATTTTTAAATGTTTTTGCCTAGCTTACAACGTTGTTAGATCTATGTCGTTACATTGAAATGCTTTTAATATGATTTTGAAGTCAGGTGGAAATGAGTTTATATATTTGATTTTGAAGATTGTATATTAAACTTGCATTGGCTTCAGTATTTTCAAAATTTCTACCAAAGCGAATAATGTGTATGTTAATCCCAATGTGCTTTGGTAAAAACATAGCTGCATTTATTAATCTCTAAAATTAATCCTATTATTCTCTCTATGGTGTATGATAATACTAGCTTCAGCTATTTGTATTTAGTATGTTCATGGCTTGAACGCTCATCTGTCTTAAATCCTAATATAGCATTCTTCATCTGCACCTGCTGCTGCCAATGGAACCGGACCCTCGGAATCAGCAGATGAGGATTTGCCCAGTGTTATGACTTGTGCTAATTACTTGAAGCTCCCTCCATATTCTACCAAGGTATATATGGTTATTATTACTCTGATTGATTTTTCTGTTTCGTTAATGATCTTGTAATATTTTCATCGATATTCTCTTACATTGTTTCCAAACAGGAAATTATGTATAAGAAGCTGCTATATGCGATCAACGAAGGGCAAGGATCTTTTGATTTATCATGAGTCCTCCGTCGCAAGACTAACCAGAACCGAGCTGTGTTGTGTTGAGTCCGTGTGTATTTTCTGAATAACACAGTCTAGGGGTAGGGCCAATTTTCCTCACCTGCTGCGGTTATTTCTGATATATGCAGGTACATTACTGGCATTTCTCATCTTTATTAATGGTCTGACCATCTGTTCAAACTCCATAGCCTTGAAATTCTGGGTACCAAAATCTGATTTTTTTTGCTTTGCTAGTGTTCTCCGCAGTTGCATGCAAATTATATGCTACAGCACTTAGAAGCGGTTTTATTTTTTTGTTGCATTTAGCTGGTAGATCTTTTGTATGTAAGATGAGTGAGGAAAATGAATAAAAGAATTGTTATTCCTTTTTCTTTGGTCAATCTTTCCTATGATATAGGAGATTCTCTTCTCTATTCAAAAAAGAAATGTTCCTATGAAAAATAAAATTTACCCTATGTTTTTTTATTACATCTGAGTTAAATTATAGGTCGAAAACAAAATCTCATTTTCAACAGTTATAAAGAAATATATGAAAATTAATCAGATTAATACAGCATTTTGTATTTTACCCTTTTCTGTTGGATTCAACTTATAAGATTGAATGTACACCGCAAGCCAAGTAATGTTGTGTTTGGCTATAAACGAGTTAATTTTTTTGAAAGGATGCGGTTTAATGTAATAATAATTTTAATCTTAAAATATATACATTATTTTAATTCGATTTTAATTTAAAATTATTTAATAAATTTAATAGTTTTTATTTAAAAACTCTACTAATGGATAACATTAAGATTATAATAAGTTTGTTCGGTTAATTTATTAATTGTTTATTAATGAAGTGATTGTGTCTGTTGAGTTATGTCATTTATCAGTTATTGCATGTAATAAAGTAACCAATACACTTGTTTGATTAGCTTAGACAATACGTATAAATGTTATTTAATATCATGTTCCTCCAAATGTGACCATTCCTATGTTGCAAGCGGGTATTCATTAAAATTTTTATTGGTGTTTAATTTTTTTTAAAATTTTTTGATCGAGTTTAACTTGTGATTTATGTTATTGAGTTTTGTTTGTTGAATATTTAAGTATATTTTATTGTTACCAGATGTAATTTTTTTATATAAAGTTTAAAAAGAATTTTAGTAATACACTCCGTGATAATTCTTTCTTTCATTTTAAAAAATATATATTATATTTATTTTATCCCGTTAAATATAATGATACAAATTATATTTTTTAATATTTTAATGTAATTAAATAATAATATTTTTTTTATTTTTACATAATATTTTTATTGATATTTAGATATTATTTTTTTAGATTCATTACAAATTATTATTTTAAATCTGGTTTCATCCCGGACATTCATCTAGTTGTTTCTAAAAGGAAAGACAAGAAAATTAAGAGAAGGAAAATTGTTGAAGATTGAATTGGTTTCAAACTTTGGACATTGTATCCCATTTCAAACATATGTTTAAGAAATACGTAGACACAGTGAGTAGTAATTCTGAATGTTCCAATCAAATATTTATCCTCTATATACTAAAAAAATCCAAGCTCCTACGACTAAGCTTCAAAATCACATTTCACTTGGACGGCCAAAGCCTTCTTCCTTTCGGGACACTCATCATATTTGTGGAAATCCGGCGTGTGCAATGGGATCTGGCATGTTGGTTTCCCCAAGCAAAACTGTTCGAAAATCCGACAAAAACATGTTCGAGTGTGACCAACATAAACAGAAGAAACCTATAGAGAACATAGGGGATGGACAAGGGACAATACCTTCTCAACAACTTGCTTCGACACCGGAGACGTGCAGTTTCCGACAACGTAGTTCCCACAAGAACCGAAAGGATCACCGAAGCTAGCGAATTCGACCTCAACGATTTGTTTCAGGTGTGGACATGAAAGTTCAGCTCTTGGTCTCATATCATTCTCCAAGACTCGAAGTTGGCCTGCTTTGATTTCGAATAACCTTACAGATGGTAGATGGTATTCGGTTATATAACTGCAGATTGTATCTCTGTTAGCAAGAAGTATCTCGACGTCGGTAGGATCGCCCTTCTCTTCCTCCAGTATGACAATAAGATTGTTGGTTGGTTGAAGGTATGATCTTGGGATCAGGTACCTGAATTAGAGATTTTGCATAAATGAAGTACAAGACAAATCTTTTTAGTTTGATCAAACATTTTTTTTCGGTTGTTGCATACTCGGATTGCGTCGACTGCTTAAGAGGGGAGAGGAAAGACATCCAATATCGTCCAATGCTTTCACCATTGATCCAAATCATGCCTTTGGACATGCCAGTCAGCTTTACAGCCAGTGGATTGTCTCCTTCAGGTGCATCAAAATATCCCTATTCAACAACCAACTTTCAGACATACTTGCTGTGCTTTTCAAGACATAATGAGTTCCCCTGGAATTACCTTGAACCATGTTACTCGATCTGTTAATCCAGACTCGGTCCATTTTACCGTCTCTGACCCTTTCTCGGTGTAAATTTGCTTATTTTCTCCATCAAGTCCAACCTGAAAATAGTTACAGACTATCTTCAGTGTAAATTTGTTAGAAATTTAGCATACCAAGTTCAAAAGTTGATTGACCGATACCTGATGGCCCCAACCATTCAAGGTTATGTCAAGTGTTCCGGTGTTCAAACCTAGGATAGTGATGGAACGAGGCCCGGCGTATCTCCTATGCATGTTGGCTCCGCTATCCTTGATTAGTAAGCAAAATCGATATCAGTAGCTGTTGTAAATTTCAATCGATCGCCGCAAGTGGTTCAAGTTGCAGTGAGCCTTACCGGAAGTCCTACTAGGAACCCCAAGAGAGCAATATGGTTAGACCCTTCCTTGAACTCTACAGGTTTCTGGAAAATAAAGTCCTTCTCAACTTTGCTACCGTGTGCCGTACCTAAGATCGACACCAAGATTAGCTACATGTTACATATTTCTCCACTCACACCTGAGTTTGAGTAACATGTAACCAAACTATGAAAGCTGCAGTTACCTACGCATTTGCCATTCACATAGGCATAGATCCCATGGCCAAAACTAGCAACCCTTAAAACAGGGAGGACACCTTTTTTCATTGGCAAGTCGCGTCGATCCAAATTGATTCTGCAGCAAGAATTTCATTCCATTTCTGACAGATTAAGATGAAGTTAGTGTTGTTTAGGTGTTCAAATTTTTATGAACTTACTTGGTTGTGTACCAAGCATAGTCAGTTCTATCTTTTGTCAAATCAAAAAGCTCCCTTGGCTCCGGTTTCACATCTTTCGATTCAGTAGGAAGGACTTCTACGTACATCTTCCAGTTAAAGTTCTTGTTCGCATTCGCTGATCTCACAAAATTTCTTGAGTTATGTTGTGATGTGATCTATGCTCAACAATCAAGATTAAGTTATTTACATTTAGTAGGGTGAAAAGCTGCAACTTGTAGTGTTACTAGAAAGTGGATGTATCAGGAAAATTAGTTCACCATTTGAGTGTTGTAAACCTCGGTCTTGCAGTCAGGGAGGATTGTAATGGAGCGAGGCGGAAGGTCGTAATCCCGACCCCTGAAATTGAGAGTATGTGGCTTCTTGGTGTCATTGTTGGACAAGAATGCTGCACAGATTGGAGTTCCAGGTTTCTCCCAGACATGAACCTGCACTGCACAATAGCTTAACTCGTTTTAACAATATCAAATTATCGGTCTATAAAGATGATTACCTCTTTGTTCGGACCCAACTTTTGAAAAACATGAGACCCTGAGAATAGATTCCTCTTGCACAACTTTATAGCCCAGTGAACATCCTTGAGGTGACCGCATTTTGGTTCCCTTATTAAACCTACAATATTCACATGTAAAACCTACTTGTATAGAGTATTCGTATATATGGATCATCTGATGAGAATTGTTCATAGTCCTACCAAACTCATCGATAGGGGCCTCATCGTAGTAGCGAGTTGTTATAAAAGAAGCGCTTGTTCTGGCATAATTTGTGCCACCGTGGTACTTGAAACACAAAAAAGACCAGTGAGTGATGCCAGAAAAGAGTGCCATTTTGTTAAGAATTGAACTCAGAAGCATCTTTCCAACCATATAATAGTTGACCAAAGCTCCTTTCTTGGAGAAGAACCGAGCAACCGAGTATGCCAAATCCTCTGCTGATCTTTGAGACGGCGGATCTCCGAATACTCTGAACCTGAATTGTTAAAACCCCTCATCGAAAACATCAGCCTACATACATGCAGAGTGAACATGGTCAATACTCAGATACTTACTGTGCAGTCCAGTTCTCAGTCCACAGTGTAGGCTTGTTGGGACCATTTGGACCCGTGAAAGTATCTCCACAGTGCCTTCCATTGCATGTATTGATCTGTAAACAATGAACATAACTGTTTTTTCTATACAAACTGATGTTTGGTCTCACTAGAGCAATCGAAAGCAGTTAACTTATGTGGTCTGAACTTACAATTGGATCCGGGGCGTCGGTTTGCTTGCACATGATCCATGGGACTTTTGTATTGAAGCTAACAGCCAGATTTGCTGCCCACCGAACATAACTGTCTCCACGTTCTCTGTATGCTAGTTGAATAGTTTTATATTCATTCTCAATCTGCCAAGTATGCAAGTCATTAACATTAGATTAAAGAATGTGGTATTAAGTAGAGGTTTTAGGAGCCAAACCTGTGATAAGATAATAGGGCCTCCTTGTGGTGCAAACAACTTGGCTTTCTTCATTTTGTCGATGATCAACGTCACGAATTTTTTCATGTGGTGCTGCAAAAGGTTGAATCTTTAATCAAATGAAATCCTACATACAATGTCCATCTTAGATTGCTTGGAGGAGAAGACAACTTACCTTGAATGGTTCATTATCGGAACGAAATACGATGTTAGGGACTTCTCTCAGCCAAAACGGCAATCCTCTGAATATCGATAAGAACGAAACGAAAACTTAGTTCTTTAACAGCAAATAGGAAAGATGATGAGAAATTTCAATCTTTACCCATGGTTCCACTCAGCCTGGATGAAGGGGCCAACTCTAAGGACTGCATACATTTTATGTTGGTGAATCAGCTTGATGAACTTAACCAAGTCATATCGTCCTTCAAAGTTGTACATCCCCTGAACCGGCTCATGACCGTTCCAGAAAACATATGTCTCGATCACGTTCAGGCCTCCCTGTTTAGATTTTTGGAGGAGATCAGGCCAGACCTGAACCGAACTTGAACACCAACAAATTAGTTCCAAATGCATCGAATCGAATCAAATCAAAACATAATAAACATCTGCATACATCTGGTGTGCTGCGAGGGTAATGAATGGAGCCTGAAAAGAAAAGCTCCCTTTTGCCATTAATCATCAAAGACCTTCCATCATAAGTCACCTCCTTTAGTATGTTACTTCCGGGGCCTTTATCATCCCCTTCATCGCCATCACCTATGTTCTTAGCAATGCTGCAAGTAACCAGCAAGATGGACAAAAGGGTTATCAAAAGTATACGACTTGGACTGGATTCCACTACTTCCACCATCCTACATATATATTTCTCTCTTTTTTTCCAACTCAAGAAACAAATGGAGGTAACTTAAAAAACCTGTTCCAAAAGTGAAAGACATGGATGAATGAAAGGTGTTGGGTGAGGCTTCGGATTCGTGTTACTGTTATGACATGGTATTGTTATTTGTCCGATTCTTGTTGAGCAGATTGTGGCTATGGTTGGAAAAAATTATATATAAATACCTTTTTAAATATTATTGCTATTATTGTTATTTAGTATAATTTCTCATAGTTAATGAAAATACAATTTGTTATCTAAAAATTATTAAATAATTTAAAGTTTAAACTACGACCAAATTAATAGAATGAGTTGATGTTATAAAGTCTATTAAAATCAAGTTTAAAGTTTAAATTATATCAATCAAAAAAATTAAAAAATATATTTTAATTTATTTTATAATAATTTTTTTATTCGTCCCTTACCTAAAATAAATCAAATATTTTTTAGAAAAAATAATTTTAAAAGTAACCTTCCATGCAAACTAATTATGATGTTAAACCATAAATTTGGCAGTTACACCAACCGAAATTAAGAAAAAAAAAAGTGTGTGGCACGTTTTAGATATGGATAATATTTAATTTAATATAAGTTTAAATAATACTAAATGTGAAAGCGAATGTTCTTTTTCTGCTAGTTAAATAATCCATTCAAATATAATCCAATTTAAAAATAATTAATTCAATGGATGTCTTATTTATGAATATTTATATAATTCAATTAAAATATATCGTTGAAAGGTTTGTGATATTTTGATTTGGTTTGAGAAATCTAGAATCGGGAGCTTCATGGTCAAACATAGACAATCCCAAAGACATGATTTTTCTGTTTGGTTTTTGTCTATTCAGTGTTTAGACAGGTAGGATTCATTAGTCAAACTTAATTTATAACATGGGACTGTAAACCATAAATGCAGCCATCTTTTTTGTATTCTCTGCTCTCTTCATCTCGCTTTCTTCTGGTATTCTTTTCTTCTACCCCCTCTCTTTATTTTTGATTTTTTTATTTATTACAATTCCTTATGTTTTTATGAGTTGTTGTTGTATGGGATTTTTTTACTATTTTTATATATGAGATGGGATTTTGTAGTTAATGTTTTGTTCTTTCTGTTTCTTTTATAATATAACTTATCCTCTGTTTGGAAGGGTAGAAAGTGTAGGGAAATGCAAAGAATCTTGCTTTTCTAAAGCTTCTATACGTTAGATTTCTGGGTTTTTTTGGGTCTTCTTTGTTCTTTTAGATTCTGACTAAGAAATGGAAGATCATAGCAATCTATGAGCTTTGAGCTTACTTATTCAAAGGCATGGAATAGGTTTTAGTGAGTTGGATTTGTTCTAATTTATTGTGAGTTTATTATACAGGTAAAATTGGAATCAACAACAAGGAGATATGGATGGGAATGGAAAAGTACACCAAAATTGTGCTCGTGCTGCTAACCCCTACCATGAATGTGGTGAATATTGCCGAGAGAAGATTTCCAATGGCAAGGGATTTAAAGAAAAGGACAAAAAGATATTAGGTAATCAATCTTCCCCCTTGTGTTCAGTTTCTGACTTTATCTTTACAGAACATGTTATTCAGAATCTCTTATGCTTCATGAACTGCTGGTTCATGACCGATTTGATGTGATTTATGCCAGGTGGATGATTGAAATCTAGTGAATGGTTTAGCTAAACTAATACAATTTGATACGTTGAACCAATTAGTATAAAAAAGTGAAGCATCACTGTGGTTCTCGAACGCAGAATCCGTGTAGAGGAAGTTTGGTCTATCTTTTATGTGGTCACTTAAGAACTAGCAGAGACCATGAATCTGGAAAAGATAGCTTTAAGTGTGTAATAATAGAAAGTGTGAAATAAGGAACATGCCGTTTTATGTCTTTCTTGGCTCGGCCTGAGGGAAAGGATATATCTGGAAAATATCTTTGCCCCCATATCAATTGCAGCTTGGTTAAGTTGAGTCGAAGAATTTTATGTTTCGTGTATACCTGAACATTAAGGTTCCTTTGGTTTTTGACTGATATAGACATGTAAAAACCAAAGCTTTGTTCATCACTCTGACACTTTCTAAAGACGGATTTTCATTTGTTAGATAATCGCAATGGTAATAAAGTTGTGCGTAGCAAAAGGACTAATGATGGGAGCAGAGCTCAATCAAATTTCCCTAAAGCATCTAATCCTTACCATGAGTGCAATGGAAATTGCAACCAGAAAACTCCCAGTGCGGCTACTCTTGGGGTTGGAAAAGAATCAGGTTTCCAATTGTGATTAAAAGTTGCTTTATTTTAAGTTTTGTTGATCTAAAATCAGCTGTCTTTTTATTTGTTAGATAACCGCAATGGTATAAAACAAGGTGATCTTATCAGAAAGAAGAATGTCGAGGGACGAGTGCACCAAAATTGTGGAAAGGCTGCAAATCCATATCATGAATGTGATGAAAATTGCTTCAAAAGAAGTGAAGAGGCCAAAACAGAATCAGGTTTCTGATGATATGATTAAGAGATTGATGAAAATTGATGAAATCTAACGACTTGATTCTCTCTCGAGATTGATGTCTTCCTTCAACTTGCACAAATTCATTGTTACATTTTCATGACTACAGTCTTCTTATTGCAGGTTCCAAATTTTTTGATGCTCCCAGAAGCTTTGACAGGAAAAAGAAGGGATCCGAGTCTCAGACAAAGTCCCCTCAAGCACCTGAGATTGCTCCTGCACTGGGTGCAATTTACCATGGTGACGCCAGGTCACTTCAGTCTCATAAGGAGAAGATGGAAGCAGAGAATGCCGAGTCGTTTCCTTCTTCCAAGCAACACTCTGAAGAGATTTATTCCCAAGACCAATCTTCCGGCAAGGCCCAGATTCAGTACTCTCAACCACTGCCTGTGTCTGGAAAAATCATGGTTGGTCCCTCTCACTTTTTCATGAACTCGCAAACCCTTACATGTGAAAGTTTAGTAGTACACACATTTTTATACATGTAAATAGTAATACTCTCCTCTTTGGCAGTCTCCTGATGATACACCAACCAAATATAATGAAAAGAAGGTTCTAAATTCTCCAAAGGTAAGTTTAGACGCAAATACCGTGGATGCAAAAGAAGACGCCACTAGCTCAACCTCTAGTTTCTCAGGGATCATTCGAACTCTAGAAGACGACGATCAGGAAGATGTCAAATCTGTTCTCTCTGATTCATGTGTATCAGTTGGAAAATACCATGTGAAAGCAAGTATCTCTTCGACCCTACAGTCAATTTTCGATAAACATGGAGACATAGCTGCTAACTGTCAGTTGGAATCAGCTTCCATGCGCGCTTATTATTTGGAGTGCCTGTGTGCTGTAATTCAAGAATTGCATTCTACTTCATTCAATCAACTGACCAAAGCTAAAGTTAAAGAAATATTTGCTGTTCTTAAGGATGTTGAATCTGCAAATATTGATGCTAGTTGGCTGCGTGCTCCGCTCAATGAAATCACAGAAGCCGTGGATCTTGGTAGTCAACTACAAACTTTTGAAGCCAAAAAGGACAAGTACAAAAGTTCCTTAGAATCGGTCAAGAAAGAACTGGAATCTCGAATGGAAAACCTAGCTCAGAAAGAAAAGGAGGTTGCTGATGCTGAGGAACTGGTTACCAAAATGAAGGCTCGTTTGGATGACATCGAGCATGAATATTCTCAGCTGGACCAAAATCTTTCATCTATAACATCAATCACCGAGAAGTTCAGGGGCAAATCTCTGGCAAACGAGCTCCTGTGACTGTGATGGTGTTCGCGAAACAAGACATTACATTGTGTCTTGTACTTGATAGTGTCATGTCAGTAGTTGATCTTAGCCCCAATACATGGTTCATAAACATGGGTTGCATTTTGCTTAACCTCAATCCTGAAGAACAGTTGATTATATATATGATTTGTAGTTTGAAATAAAACAAGAGCTGAGTAGACGAGTTGATTATTTAAGATTTTGTCTTGCTTGTACATATTTTTACCTTCACATCATGTCACTCATTCCTTGACCAAATTTATAAGAAAATGCCAGAAAAAATAATTGAAACCCCGCAAAAGAGTCCATACAGTTTATTATTTCAGAATTTAAAGCCCCATGGCAAGCCTTGTCAAGTACCTTATTTACTGGTAATCTATATTCCATAAAATATAGCAGAAGAGAAAACAAAGGTGGTTCAGCCCATGGCATACTTGTGTGTCCAGTTTCGAGCCATTGATTCATACTTGAATTTGTCAGTTTTGCACAGATGAGCAATCTCCGGGACAAGAGGATCATCAGGGTTCGGGTCTGTTAGCAGTGAACATACCGACAGTAAAACCTTTGATATGGTGAGTGCAGGGCTCCACTGTTCTTTGAGAATGTCTAAGCAGATGTTGCCATTGTTGTTTATGTTTGGGTGGTAAACCTTGGTCCTGAAGGCAACCTGAAAATAAGTTTATCGTTGCTAGATAATGAGAAACTAACAACAGACTCAAGTGCATGAGTGTTGGATATTAGCATGCTCAATTTCTCGCTTTTGTCCGAAAAAAGGAATATGGAATTGTCTGCAATTTACCTTGGGAGGTTTGAATGGATAATCATGTGGGAAATGGATTGTGACAAGGAAAACACCACCAGCATAGGGACTATCATTCGGACCGATGATAGTTGCTTGCCAATGGAACATATCCTCAGCCACAGGACCTGCAACAAGTGGTTCAAATCATTACATGAACAACAACAATGAATTCACAGTTTATGGTTCTACCTGCACTGCATGAAGTTGGTGGATCTTTCTGCAAGTCCTTCAACTCCTTCAATATTCTTTTCGACGCCATTAAAGAAATGGGAATTCAACAACAGATGTAAGGGAAATTACTTCAGGGACTAGACGACCTTCAAAGGGAGGAAGGTCCTGTATTTAAAGGAAGAAATGCAAGTGCTGGGAAATTGAGGTCCACCAATTTTTGCTTCATACATATGAAAGTGGGCACAGTATAAATTCCAGAGAAAAAGTTAGCTGCTACAGAATCATGGAATTTAGAAAAGAAAAACCGTGTCATATGAATTCCACTGAAACTGAAACTGAGTGCTCATTATTTGATTCATGAACAGCAAAACGATGCCAGTTGCAATCATCTTTCCCAGTCAACCATTTCCGTATATAAATTCGATGCCTAAATAGAAAATCAAACTGGTGACAGTGATCATATTCGTATCAAGCAGACAAGCACCAAGTGACAGCCACCAGGGTTGGCTTAAATATAAAAAAACCTGAGGCTAAATCAACAGGGAATCCTGGAAACTGCTTCTAAATTGCCCCCACAGTCTACACGGGAAAAAGACTCCCTCTTGCCTAAACTGACTTCTATGGCTGAGAATCTGAGAAAGCAAAGTTGACAAGTCTAAAGAGGAACCATGGAATATGATCAAAAAATATCTAGCAAGGCATAGTACGGATGCAATATTGACCGTTAAAAAGATCACAGACATGATATTCTGTCTTCACAATCTCATTCCTCCCCTCTTCCTCTCATTTGAGAGATCATATAATTCAATGTTCCTGGCAATCTTAAATACAATGGAAGTCCAAAGTGGCAATTCACAACCACACATATATATTAGTAAATTCCTTGAAATGTACTACGATCATATTACATCACAAGATACAGGAGGAAACATTAGGTTGTTCTCTGCAATCTAGTCAACAGATCAAGCATATCTGAAACCAAAGAAACTGAAGGGATGATGTGCTTGTTGACAAACACATGAAAGGCCCTTGATATACAAATTCGGATTACAATCCAGGAGAAAGAAAAGACACATATTTTGATGTTTATAGAAAGTCCCCTAGTTCTGTCCGTTCAGGCTAACAGATTATCCCATGATCAAAATTTCGAGTTCCCTAATGGATTATCCTATGATCGATAATCTACTTTTGCACCCCCTACGTTCTAATATAATTTTTTAATACTTTACACCGTTAAATAAAATTCTAGATCCATCCCACAACAAAATATACTTTAAGAAACAATATTTTGAACCGAAAAGTAAAAGGACCGAAGACAGAAAATCGATAGAGTTTAGATAATAATACTCATAATAATATTTTCACTATATTCAAAACTAAAAAAAACAATTAATTTTTTACAGAAATCAGCGCTATTGTTTATTTCAAACTTGGATAATAATCCATTAAATGGTTGTCCTAAGCTTTATAATTAGTGAAGTGAAGGTTTTGTCATTCGAAACCTTGAATATAAGCTCGTTTATGTATCCAGATATATGTAATCATGATCAAAATATAATAATAAGGCTTATGATATAAATTTTGCGTTTTTAGTATTTTACATGAAAATGTGTACTTTATTTCCCACAATATTTAACTAATGAATTTATATTTTTTTATTTTTTATTTAGAGTTGATTTTGAAGTCGCCCTTTAATATTAGATGATCGATATAAGATAAAAATTATCTATTTTTTTTCAGTATTCTAATATTAAAATATTAAATTATAATCCCAATATTAAAATCTATATCTTAAATCTATACCTTAAAAAATATATCGTACCCCATACTCCTTAAACCCTAACCTTAAACTTAATTTTCAATCTGAGATATAAATAAAAACAAAAAAAATGATAGATGATTTATATTCCTCAATACATAATGAGATGTTAATAATTTGAGCTTTTATCTCGATCATTTATTATATGAGTTATATTTTAATACATAAACTCCATAAAAAAATATACACAAATTTTTATATTTAAGCTATCAAATCTAAAAATTAAAATTTAAATCCTTAACATTAAGACCCTAAACCCTAAATTTTAATCATAAATTTTAAATTCTATAATACTTTACGACCTAAACCTTAACCCTAAAATTAATATATATATATTAAAATTTACACAAAATTATATATTATTTTCTATTATTATACGCAAAAACTACTTCATACAATCGTATAGGTTTAGATCATATAAATCATTTAAATTATATAAAATTTTCAAGGAATACTTTTAAAAGATAACGTGTATTATATTATGGATGAACAGTTAATAATTTCCCCCAAATGGGGAACAACCAGGCTCTTGGGAGTTTATTTTGCCCTAATCTGAACGCAACTGGCAGAAGATACAGCTTTCTTCAATCAGTTTAGTTTGAAAGCCAAAGAAGAAGAGTAGTTGAGACACGAGACAATCAGTAACAAGTAAGCAAAAAACAACACCTTGTAAAGCAGTTAGTTAAAGTTTTATACGTAATCTTAGGTCATGCAAAATTTGCTCCTTCAATATATATCTCATTTCTTTACTTTAATTTATTTATACACTTCAAATATACAGATATATGAGATATACCTAGTTTGAACTTCTTTCTCATGCAAGCACTGCATTTCACCTACCAAATAACAAAAACAAAACCAGCTTTCTTTCAACATATAAAACTGATGCAACAATGACAAGGGGTTCATTAAAAATCGAGTCTTTCTTCATTATAGGGTTTTAAGATTTTGTTGTTTCTTTTGATTTAAGGATGAGGTAAGTGTATGTTTGAATTGGATGATGATGCAGTTAACCATTGCTATCAACTCCACCTTGTATGCATCTTTGGTTTTGTTCTTTCTTCTGTCGTGGATTGTCCGTTTGTTGTTTTTCCTGTTTCATTCAGTCAAAAGAAGCAAGCACTTTGGTCTCGGAACTTGTAAGAGGTTTCATTCCGGAGTAATCTACCAGGTAATTGGTTGTTTGGTTTCTTGATTTCGAACTAGTTTCTGGTTAGCTGATGGAATTGTTCAACACCCTTTTTCTGATGAATTCCATTGAAGGTGATTAGGATGAATATTTTTCAAAACCTCATGGAGAGATTACGGCAGCTGGTGGGTCCTAAAGGATGGGACTATTGCGTTCTCTGGAAACTGAGTGATGATCAAAGGTTAGAGTTTGAATCATAGACTGATGCATGCATGTGATGTGATGGATGTGATGACTATACATGCATACATACGTATGTTAATGAACATTGTTTGTGGGGGAAATCTTCAGGTTTATTGAATGGGTGGATTGTTGTTGTGGTGGAACTGAAAGTATTGAAAGTGGTGGAGAGCTTCAATTTCCTGTTACTTCAGTACTCCTTCCATGCAGGGATGTGATGTTTCAGCATCCTAAAACCAGATCCTGTGAACTGCTTGCCCAACTTCCTTCTTGCTTGCCCCTAGATTCTGGGTATTCTTGCCTTAACGTTTCTCTTCTTTCTCCTTCATCTTTTACGAGTAGTTTTGATGGGATTACTTACACTAAACAGAAGTCATGCACAAGCCTTGATATCAAATCAACCCAAATGGTTAAACTTCTCTAATAACTCAGATACAAATGTTCTGGAGGTTAGTAAGCCTTATTCTTTAATAATTTACAAAAAAAAAAAGACAAGCTGTTTGATCTTCTTACAATCTTTCTGCAGGAAATAGTTGGAACTAGGATTTTGATTCCTGTTGCAGAAGGACTAGTTGAGCTTTTTGTTGCCAAGCAAGTATGTTGTTTTGTTGTTTTTCTATGATCCATAAATGGGCATTACTCAAATTTAAATATTTCCAAAAACAGGTATGTGAAGACCAAAATGTGATGGATTATATTGTGGCCCTCTGCAACATCTCATTAGAGCAAAGCTCAATGATGGCAAGTTGCATGGATACACAGTTCATTGTACTTGGTGCTCAAGCATTGAATGAGAAGGATCCCATCAATCATTTCCGAACACCATCGGCGACGACACTCGAAACTCTAAACCTACCATACGACATTTCCATTGATCAAATCCGATCAACAAACACCCTGCAGCAGTATGGATGCATGGAAGGGTCTCATGATGTATTCCTTTCAGACAAGGTTGTTAACCCACATCAAGAGATGGATCCACTGAATTCAATGATGACCAATGAGTCAATTGTTATCCAAGGGAATGAAAAGGACTCTATAAAACAAGAGAATGGACGGTCGGATTCGATTTCGGATTGCAGTGATCAGAATGATGATGAAGATGATGCAAGGTACCAAAGGAGATCAGGGTCCAAAGGGCAGTCCAAAAACCTAGTGGCTGAGAGAAAAAGAAGGAAGAAGCTTAATGAAAGACTCTATGCTCTTCGATCTTTGGTTCCCAAAATCTCAAAGGTACTTAATTATCAACAGTCTTATACAACTTCAGACCAAAACAGATAGGTTTTCACACTGTATTTTCTTTCTTTATTGTTAGCTTGATAGAGCTTCAATCCTTGGAGATGCGATTGAGTTTGTGAAGGAATTGCAAAACCAAGCGAAAGAACTCCAAGATGAGCTTGAAGAACATTCGGATAACGATAATGGTGCTAAGAAAACAAGCACGAATGGAGTCCATAAAAAGTTCCAATCTGAGATTTTCTTACAAAATGATCAAATCCTTGTATATTCTAACAATGAACATGATAAGGGACCCCATAGCTTTCCTGTTGGAGGTAATGGCAGTGTCTCAAAGGTACAAAACCAAGAGGTGGACCTTTGTACCGACAAGACACAACAAATGGAGGTAAAAACAACTAGTACATATATTCTCGTCCTTTTCTGTGTATAAATGCTAATTAAGATGGAATGTTTAGGTACAAGTTGAAGTTGCTCAAATCGATGGGAACCAGTTTTTTGTTAAAGTTTTCAGTGAGCACAAGCCAGGCGGCTTTGTAAGATTAATGGAGGCTTTGGATTCATTGGGGTTGGAAGTAACAAATGCAAATGTAAACAGCTTCAGAGGCCTTGTTTCAAATGTTTTCAAAGTAGAGGTAATTTATTTTAGAACATGACATGCATATATATATATACATAAGGCATATAAGCTTACTAAAATTTCCATGTCTGGTGGTAGAAAAAAGACAGTGAGATGGTTCAGGCTGACCATGTAAGGGAGTCATTGCTGGAGCTAACTCGAAACCCTTCAAAGGGGCTGTCCGACAACAAGGGTGGTCTGGAATGTAATTATCACAATCAGCAGCAGCATCTCCAGAATCAGCATATCAGTTCCCATCATCACCACCAGCTCCATCACTTCCCAAAGCAAGTGCCATGATCTTCATCTTTCTTTCTTCAAAGGGAGTTTGGACCTTTGTATCCCTTTAGCTTATAATGTTTGTGGCGTTTCTTCAGGACATTTAATTTCCTATAATAATATGCTTGCTGCAAGCATTTCAGTAGGCATGCAGATAAGACCATCAATGGTTGATCTGTTTGATTAGTTTTTATGTTAAGCTTTGCTGAAAAGCACTGAATCAATCAATGAATTTAAGACTGGCATCAAATCTCTGATCTAAGACTGCATTTCTCTCTCTCTCTCCCATTTTTCTGTTTAAAATGTTTCTGGAAATACCCATGGTGTTCATAATTCTTACAATGCTTAATACCACAAATGTCCATTGTAATTTGTTAAATTTATCAATGTAGTGTATGTACTTTCTAATTCTCCAACAATTATTATAAGGTCCCGGCTCACCCCGTATTCGTATGCGGAAATGAGTAACATAGATGGCAATGGCTAATACAAGCAGCTAGGGTAGAAAATCCACCAACAATTTAGTAGGAATGCATGAAAGTTTCACTATCTTCTATTTGTAGTTTTGTACAATATGCAATGATACACATCCTAGAAATACTTGATAATGATCATGCGAATGAATAATTACAGGTTTTACAATTTTAAATTCCATATTCTCGTATTCCTACCTTAGATACAGAGAAACCAAGAATTGAGTGAAGAGTATGAATTCACTGACAATCGTTGCCGGAGAGCGTATTCCAAGAAATGGGACAACATCTACCTGCAACCACTTCTCAACAGCTGATCCCACCACTGCACCAGCAATAAGCCCCCCTATAGTAATCAATGTAGCCTTACCTGCAAACATAAGGAGCAAAAATAATGAAATGAACTCGAAATTTGTACAATTAAGCAGCCTAATATATTGGCATGCTTCTCATGTCATGCCAACTTCCCTATGCTTTCAAGGATTTCAATAGCAAAGAGGAAAACAGAAAAGGTTAGATCAAAGAGAGAAATGAAATACAGAATGATTAGAAAACCGCTACAAATCTTCTTCTATGCATGATAAAATCAAATTCGTAGTAAACTGCCAACATCATATATACATTTCACCATTATATACAATGTTTTCACTCAGTAAGCAGCGCAGCAGCAACCCGAAACCCGACGGGTTCTTCTGCTTTTCTCTTTTACTCCCCTTCACCGTTTCTTTGGTTGAAAAGGAAAAACAAACATATAGCTACTGGACTTTCATATTTGACAAAATTAACTTATAATTAAAATTTGTACATCAAGCAACATAATCCATATGCAAGAAACCTCATTACCTAACTTCACATTCTTTCGGGTAATAAAATAAAAGGAGGCTCCAAAGCTACTTGCTATGATAAGCCCTGAAACGTCAGGTCCAGCATAAGGAATCACTGAGGACGTAGAAGCTCCATTCACGTAAGTTAGAATCATAAGAGCTCCATATACACCAGCTTGTATGCCCAATTCACTGGAAACTGGAGTTTCAACTGAAACAGGTAAATTTTTCACAGTTGTTTGCACCCACCGAGGCATTGATCCCACCCCAGGAGGATTAACAGGTGTAACATCTGCATATCTAATGCTTCTGTCTACGACTTTCCCGGCACGTCGTTGGGTTAAGCTCCGCATAAGCAGCATATCATATGCAGCCTCAACCTAAAACATAAACCACAAAAAGTATAGACAACTATACAGGAACCAATTTGGAAAACAGATCGTTCATATTTCTCATGGAAAAAACAATCAACCGGTGTTCCTTGTCTATAGTATCGTAAAAGCTCAAATCCAAATTTTGAGAACAGAAATAAATGTAGGAATTTGCATATTTACATAGAAAAGATTGGAAATTCTAGCAAGTAGCAAAATGAACAAATTTACAGGAAAAAAAAAAAGTTGAATATTTTATCACCCAAATCTTTTGAACTTAGAAATTTCTCAAATTGAAAAAAAAAAAAGGAAAGAACGGCAATGAATTAACCTGCGCAATAGCTTCTTGGTCATCCTTAATAGAGGCAACAATCGAATTCTTGGCTCGAAGAATATCATCAAAAGAAGCACTTTCGGAGACTCCAAGGAGCTTGAGCGCGTTCTCAACAGACATCTCGAACGGAGTCGAGTCATCAGCTCGTGAACCAGCTCGAGCGGCTATTATTCGCCGGGCGTGGAGGATTGGCGCGGCTCTCCAGCGCTCGGTCTTCGCGGGTTTAAAAGAAGGGTGGGTTTGGTTGACCGGCGGTGTAGGAATAGGGGTGCATGGAATGAGACGGTTTGGCTGGACGGAGAGTGTAGTTGCGGCCATTTTTGGAACGAAAAATGAGAAGAAAAAAAATGTCTCTTTTATTTAGGGGGACAACCAATCAATAACAGAAAGGTGAATTTAACCAGACATGAAAAATAAAGCTTATGCTTACGATTGGGTCGGGAGTATGTTTTCTTTTGATTAGGACCGTCCGATTGTCTGACCAAGTGATTCTTGTAAATATTGTTCTTAAAATTAGTGCATTAAAAATTTAAAATTCCAGGGAATTACAGCCAAACTGTCTTTTAACAGTTCTCATTTCCTAATGGCCTAGCATGGTTTAAGACAAAAGAGAGGATATGTTCCAATCAAAGGGGAAAAATACACTAAAAATTTGTGGCCATGAGAGTGTGCACCATGTGTACACGTCTCTATTTTCTGGACACTCCCTTAACCAGGCAAAAAAGAGAAGGAAAATTCATTGGGAGTAGTTGAAAGGCATCACTTGAAGAACAAACGTAGACAAAACCATGTTAGCTATGAATAATTATTATTAACTTCAATATGAATCATGCTTAGGAGACAACTTCCTTTCTTTTCCATCTAATGTACAAAAGTTTACAAGGGCATCTGTTCTAAGCAAACTGGTGAAGGATCAATAAAAGAAATCATGGAATAATTGTTTCGAGCTAAAAAAAAGATAATCAATATTGCTTATGATAAACATCAGCCAGCTTTCGATGTTCTTACCACCGGAGGCAGGGTAACCGAATCAAGATTCTTGGGATAGGGAGTCCACAACCCAAATCCACCTCTACTCTCTTTCATGCTACTACCGCTACCCTTGAACTCACTCAAGCTTTTCACCCACTCTACTTTAGAAGAGTGCTCCCGAGTATGCGGGTGCAGGACGAAGAGTGAATAGTACTCACAATTTCGAAACATAAAGAACTTAAACAAGCCCTTTAACCTGTATACA
The DNA here is from genome assembly GCA_035048815.1 of Abelmoschus esculentus. Lineage (NCBI taxonomy): Eukaryota > Viridiplantae > Streptophyta > Magnoliopsida > Malvales > Malvaceae > Abelmoschus > Abelmoschus esculentus. Next base: position 7,208,923 of record JAUCBN010000007.1, on the reverse strand, counting down.
ACGTAGCCAAAGCTCAGCTGGTCTCTAGGTGTGAAGAGATTGACCTCATTGAACCACAAGCAATTAAACAAATTATTCAATGCGGTATGCTCCCTTATAATTATGGCTCCCTCCGGCACATCTGCATTAGTACCAAGAAACATAAAATGAATAAATAGAATAAAAGAAGAATGTTACACATCCTGTATGAACTCATTGGAAGGTCATGCATTTCAATACTTAAGGCATCCCTTCCATAATTCATAGAAGAAAACTATGTCACCCTTCATACCGCTAATTGTATTTTTCTTCAAACTCCATGGCTCCATTCCCTCAGAGTAATAAATCTTCATGTGCAGATCAATAAGAGGTCTGGCATATCGCTTCCTCCGCTTGTTTGCATCAGCCTCCTCATATACACTCCTATGATGTTTGTGCTGAGCAATAGCATAAGTATGCTTATCACGCCATAGGTATCTGCAAATAGAAAATATTAATATATTCCAACTCTTTCTCCATCCAGATAAATCAAACATTATATAGCTATGAAAAAGTTCAACAATAAGCTACATAGTTCATAATAGTTCAACAAGATGACAATATCTTTGGAGATCATCGTTCCTCTCATTTGTCAGCAGGGAAAATATGGACAAAGAAAAACTGTTAACAATTTAATCAGACATGAACATACCTTTCAAGAATGAGCAATGGATCAACTATCAGCTCCATTTTGCCATCAATCCAAATACTGTACTGTGCTTGAGGGAATAACCTGTGGGTTAAAATTTTGGGAACCTTCCCATTCCTTCTAGGTTCATCATAAGGTGGATGCTTTAATGGGATAAGACGCCATATGCCTACCCACATCCCCTTATCTTTATCCTTCCGGACAGTCACATTACTTTGAATAAAGTTGAGAGATACTTCATCAACAACCATCAGAAAACAGAAGAGCTTCTTAGAACGAGTACTTATATTTGATGGCTGATGAGGCACATCATATCCATCAAAAATCCCAGATGCAACCACAAACCTACATCTCTTGACATATTCGATATCCATAGGATTCATGTCAGCACCACCATTTTGCAGAAATCCACAATGTACCTAAATGGAAAATTTTATTACATGATCAAACCACTTAATTCTATTTTCAGCCATCTAACAGAGGTAAGGAGAGGACAGATGCAAGGATGAGGAAAGTTTCATCCCCAACATATATGAATTCAAAAAAAAAATATAACTAGTAGGGAGGGGGGGGGGATCTTGTTTATTCCCAGGAACTAGACCAGAAGTTGCCTAAGTTATCTACCTATATGAATAATACCAGAGGATAAAAGCAATAAAATAAGTTTTACCTTCATACTTGGTTTCAATTTAAAACTCTCTTCTCTTTGCAGCCAGCTTTGGTTACCTCCAAATACAGAGAAGGAATGAGATCCATTGCTAACCAAATCCTCCTCCTCAATATAGGTTAGATCTTTAACAATTTCATCTGGTGTTCTTCCCACCGGAATAACTATTTTGTCAGGATCATCAGCTACTGGAATTGGACAACCTATTAGATTAATTTACAATCAATATTACTCATATTAAAAAGGAGTGATCAGCATTTTGATAAACAAGGGTTTCCATGAACTTTACGATGTTCTGGTTTTGGAGCCAATCCAAGCAAGTCCATTGCAATGAATACCTTTCCCTCTTTGTTACACATAGCTGCATATGAGGGAACAACACATCATCTCAAACCAATAACAGCACATGGTCACAATTTGCGGGCCAAAAATAGATTGCTTCAGACATTTTTCACTAATTATGTATATAACCTTGATAAATGATAAATCCTGGCTAAATCAAGAATTAGCAGAGAACATCAAAAAGGAAGCCAAAGCAAATTCGGGATTGTTTAAAAGCCTCCCTAATACAGAAAAGAATCAAACCAATATTTTCCCCAAGTATTTATCTGATTAATTAACTAATATAAAATGTGTCACTACATCAAACAAACTAACAACATTCATTATCCTAACTCCTATTTCTGTAGAAATTAACTAAATCTGAACAAAGATATACTTACGAACACATGAAAGTAAAGACGGATGGAATAAAAAAGATCGAAACTGTACCTGACAAGAAAGAAATCGAAGATTGGCAAGACCAAACATGAAACAGTAATACAATAAGAATAAGTAACATCCATAGAATGCCTGCAACAAGAACCAGTCGAATAAACCCCTGTTTCCACACAATCTTGATTGGACTATCTTGCGGCAACCTCATTGAAGAAAACAAGCCACTTTCATCATCTGCATCAAGACAATCCAAAACCCCTAAAATATCATCTTAAGTGATATACCAAGATCCATGAAACGAAGCAGGCAACAGATACAAATTACCCTTATTTTTTAAAAAGACTAAAGATATAGAAAATCATGACCCATGGTTTAAATGCAACAAGGGATGCGAAAAGATCATAGATTTTGCTTACCTTTAGAAAATGAGCGTCGATTATTACGGTCCCTACGGCTTAACCGAGAAGAAAGAGGAGATTGGAGCTTATTATCCATTAGTACCCACTTTCACCTCATCGCCAATAAAAATAACTTCAAAAAGTTCTACAAAAATTATCAAAATCAAACAGGGAAAGTTACTAATAGACTGTACTTGTTAGATCTACCCAAAACTTGAAACTTTAACACAGAAAAGGAATCCAAGAAAGAATAATTTCTTCTTCTTCTTCTTCTTCTTTTGAAAAACAAATCAGAAAGTATTGTGAGTGGTAGAAGATGTACGTGATAAAAATACCAACTACCTAGCAAGATCCACCGAATTTAGATACGAATGATACAGGTAAAACAGAAGGGTTGATGTTCTTTTTGAGATTCAAGTCTGGGTAATACAAAACAATAAAGGATAAACTACATTGGAGGTCATTCAATTATTAGAACTTACAATATAATCACTTAATTAAAGCTTAGTTACAATTAGGTCATTCATCCTTTAAAACTTAAAAGGTAAATTATTTGGGTGACATTCAATTATTAGGATATTTTACTTTACCCATCCAACGAAAAAACTAAGTATTGGACCATTAAATTATTTAACTGCTCTTATTTTAATTAAAATCCGTTGAAATCTAGAGGATAAATTATTTGGGTTACATTCAATTACACATTTAATCTATATTAATCACTTATTATAGTAATTTATTTTTTCTATTTTAATTTAATTAAATAAAATTAATCAATGAATCAAATAATAAAATCAAACAAGTATCGCTAAATTAAAATTTTTTATATTAATTTATTTTTCACGGGTCGTCAGCTTCTTGTTTTGATACATTGATTTATCTAGATACCATAATCCAGAAAACAAACAAACACGCACCATATATTATAGTTCCTAGGAATCAAGTTAACAGCACATCCACTGGTAGGCGGTAGCTAGTTACAAACAAGATTATAACAGTAAATATACAATGAGAAATCATTCCATCACCACATCTGCATCATCTTCACCATCCTCCATCTCTTCATCATCATTCTCCCACTCTCCTTCCTGCAGCCATTGTTCTAGTTCGTCCCACTCCTCATAGTCATGCATGTTTGAACCGTCTATGTTGTTCCATGGATCGGTCCCTAGTTCATCACCATTGCAAGAGACGTGCAAGTATGGTCTATTCCTGGCTAATGCGTCTACAATATCTCGGTTTAAACTCCCCACAACACCTAGCCATCTTAATCTTGGGAAATATGGTTTCTTCAACCATCGGTATGAAAGTTGTGTAATGCCACCACAGTTGTAAAGATCCAATAATCGAAGACTACTACCGTGTCCTCTGTCATCGTCAACCTGCATCGAGGCTAGTGCCATGATTGAAGTATCACCTATGAGTGGACATTGTCGCAATCGGAGTTCAGAAATTGGAACCTGACTTTTTGCAAGAGCTAAAATGCCATTATCGGATAGATTAGGAAGATTCGATAGGTCCAGCTCTTGCAATTCCAGTTTAGAAGAACCATCAAATAGCACAGAGATGCACTTATCTGTAAGTTTCTTGCATCCTCTAACAGATAATGAAATCAATGAGCTAATAACGCCATGTCATAAGTATGCTATTCCTACATCAGTTATATCGGAGTTGTCCAACTGTAACACCTTCAGTTCACACAGAGAGCTGATAGCAGGTAGGGCTTCATCCCCAAGGTTTTTGCAGCATCTCAAGTCGAGAACTTTGAGACCAGTGTTGCAGACTAAACTTCTGATGGCATGGTTGGTGAGAAGATTACACCATCTGAAGCTAACATGAGTCAAGGAAAGAGAAGTTGCAGCAATGTCATGAAAAACCAGATCAGTCAACTGGGATCCGTGACAGACCTTAAGCTTGTACAAGCTTGAACAAGAATGCAGAAGTGTTTTAAACCCTGTATCCGTAACACGACAAAAGCCACCAAGACAAATGCTTTCCATGTTTGTGCACTTATCAGCCATAAGTAGGATCCCAAGATCATTAACTCGCTTAAAGTAAGTATTGAGGAACTCTTGGCTCCTAACAAGAGAAAGATGTTTTAATCTTCCATGCTGATTCATTTGTTGAAGGCCAGTGTTGGTAAGATCAAATGTAACTCTTGGTTCTATGAGTGGTGCATCTCGAAGTTCCAAGTGTGTCAATAATGTGAGACCTTTTGATATTGTACCGACCATCGTATCTGTAATACAATCTACAGAAAGCGACAATTTTTGGATGCTAGGCAATATTGATGGTTGAATTTGATTTGGGTACTGATGGGGTACAACATTAGGGCTAAGCAGTTCAGTCACCATAACCGAAGAAATGTAGCCAATCTCCAGAGAAGTGAGCTTTTCTGAAGCTAAAGCCCAAACCCGAGCAAAGTTATGACGAAGAAATAGTGATAAGTCAAACATCAGATTCATTTCCTGGCACAAATTGAAAGAAAAGGGAATAAATATCAAGAGGTACGCGGATATAGGTTGGAAAATTACAAATGAGACAGAACTAGCTTATGAATTAACAACATGCAATTAAATAGAAAATAGACAAACATTCTGCCAGTATACTGAGTACATTTTCCACATGAAACATGCATAGTTTTTTGTGCCAATAAGCAACCAATTACCAGAATATGGGTATCCAGCAAGTATCAAGACGAGTCATATAAGTTCATTCCACAGAATGGCTAAATTGGCATTTCCATCTATTCACACAGTAAAGCTTGGTGGTCTTGAAGATTAATGATCCCATGTTGGTAGGTATTGAAGAGATTATTTCTTGAAAAAGACAGCTTAGTTGAATTTCAAGCCATGTTGGAGATTTGTTGGGACATGGTTTGAAACTCAAAGTCGGCTGTTGAGTCAGACCACCATTTGACTTTGAAGGCATTTGATGGTTGGTTGAAATTAGAGGATGGTCAATGGTTGTTGGCAGATTTGGAGTTGACAAGCGAGAAAGAGCTTGCACTATAAAAGGGAGACTCACGCTTGTGCTAGGCAAAGGGAGTGAGAAGAAGTGAGAGAAGAAAGGGAATGGGAAGCTTTTAGATGTTCTGAATTCTTTCGGGACATAGGGTTTGGTTGTGTATCCACCAACAAGATAGTGGAAACTAGATGGGATCTTCTGTGAGTGATTTTTTGTAGTGAGGTTTATCCATACTAACTATGAAGTATATCTAGGAAAGGCTAAGCATTTATTGCCCCCTCTCTTAGTCCAAGGTTAAACCTTGAAAGGGGCTAACCAGACTATCAAATTCAGGCATACGACATCATCAATGGAATCATAAGCAGATGTGTCAAATCTAGAAAAAAAAATCTGAAAATTAGTAAACTAGAAACTCTAGGTCTTATGAAACTCCTCCCTTTGAACTTTTTTTTTCCTGAATAGAGCTGCCTTTGACATTGAATTAAAATACCGGGGACTAATCCAGTCTAGACCAAAATCACTAACTGGTTCCATCATTATGATTAATGTACTAACAAATATCTCAATTTACCTTTCATAGACCTTTACACTTTGTCATTCATAAGACGAGCCTACAAGGAAACTGTCAAGTGTTCGGTTTCATCTTTATGTAGAATGTATTAACAACATTTCCTTTAATTTTTCATTAATCTTTTACACCTTTTGTCTCATTTGTTACCTTCAGAAATAAAGCCTAAAAGTAATCACTATTTGGCACCATCTTTAGGTTTAATGTAATAACAAACAGCTCCCTTTAATCTTTCACACCTTTTCTTCGTTTATTACTTTTATAAATAAGCCTTACTTCTAATTGGGTGCAACCACTGAGTAATTCCTCCAGATCAGAAATATGTATTGCTCGGCCCCTATTCTCAGCCACTGACCCCAAGTAGAGAGACCTGAATGAAAATTAACATATAAAGCTAATGATAACATCTCTTTAAGTGGTAACAAATGAGCATCATAAATCTAACACCAAAGCTCTCTGCAACAAAGCAAATATCTAACAGGGAAAACAAGTAAATTTATATACAATATTGCAAGATAAATGCAGGCTTCAATCAAATTATATCTATATATACCTTATATCCTTGCAACGTGATCCGATTTCAGAGAGTAGTTTTCCACTAAAATCTGAACAATTGTGCAAGCAAAGTTCCTGTAAAGAAGGTCGAAGTAATAGCTCGATGGATGAATCATTAAGCTGACCACAATCAAGCTTTAAGCTTTTAAGGTGGGGATTTGGTGGCAACAGTGGCTTCATTAATCCCATAGACGGCGAGATCTCCTGTCAAATTCATAGTTAGGGTTCGATTTGGAACTGCAAACAAGGCATCAATATTCAAAAGTTGAGATTTTTCATTTGATTATGATAGATCTGGTAAATAAAAAGGGTTAGTAGTACATTTACAATTGAAAACATTTTCCTTCAGTTTCCTCAGAATCCAAAACAGCAAAACAGCTAAAGATCCAAATTTTGGATGCAAACAAAGGAAAAGGAAACTTACAAGGATGTGAAAATTGGGAAGAAAAGAGAGGATATGAGAAGCACAGGAATTGAAAGTGGTGCATGTGACAGCCAATGAGCAGATGGAAGAGATATCGAGCTTGGTCATGATGGTGGCCAAAAGGGCCGTCGGCAACTGATCCAGGCTCTCCACGCTCCCACTCGCCATCCCTTTTCCTCTTTCGGTTTACTTGGTGGGTTCAGATTTTTGACTAAAAACTCGATCCGGGTATTTGAGTATTTTTCTTTTCTAATGGATTTTGACTAAGAACTTATCTGGGTATTTGGGGGATTTGCCATTTTCTTCGTTTTCTTGGGACAGGAGGAGGAAGATTCACGGAACAAGTTGATCAGGTTGTCGAAAACTATGGCGCATGTTAGCTGTCGCCTCCCCCAACTTAACATATAATAATAATATTATTATTATTATTATTATTATTATTATTATTCATTTTTTACATGATCTTAATTACAATCTAAACATATTAATTTTTATATTTTAGAAATATGTATGCATTAAGTTTGTTTATTTAAATTCGTAAATTCTTATTATATTTTTAAATTTTTACTTTTTTAATAAAATTAGTGTATTGTTATTAAAAATTTGTGATTAAAATTTTACTCTTTTATTTTATATATAAAAAAAAATAAATTTAAAACATACTTAAATAATATTAAATTAATTTATTTTATAATTTTTTAGTATCTCAAAGTTTACTGATAATTTTTTTATAAAATTTATTTTTACTTTTATCTAGAAAATTATTTTTTATATAAAGCTTACTTCTATTGATAATTTTATTAATTTTTTATTAAAATTTTAAAATTAAGTTATAATTTTATTGTATCAGATTCATCAAGTAAAAAATTAAATTATAATTTTATTAAATTCGAAATAAGATAGGTTTGGGGGTAACAAACGTTCCCCTCCTAGCCCATATCTTTTAATATTTCGTCATGTCTTCGAGCTCAACTATATAAACAGACACTGGTTGCTTTAAGCAAAGGAGAGAGCTTTATAACTGGACTTGGCCCATGAAAATAGCCCATTTGAGGACACTCCCTCTTCTTTTATGTACAACGCTTCCTCCCACGTCTTCCTGATACTTTTCCATCACTTTCTCGGGAAAATAGGCGATGGCAGATTGGACAAAACTCCCCAGCGAACTCATAGACTTTATTTCCAAGCGTCTACCCAGTTCCTTCGACGTAAATCGTTTCCGTTCCGTTTGTTCAACGTGGCGGTCAACAGTCACATCACCTAAACACCACCGTTTAGCTCCTCGATTCCCTGTCGTCCCCGATGAGGGTGACATGTCGAACACCTCCCACGGATTTTCCCTATCAAAACGCATTATTTTCCTACTGCGATTGCCTAACTCCGATACCGAAACAGACACATCGACCTCCTGGGTAATCAAAATCGAAGAAGATGGGTCAAACAGGGTTCAGCTCTTGAATCCTCTCTCAAGGTCCCATTTCAATTCTCTCCCTGAGAATTTTCCCAAACTTTTTAATTTGTTGGAATTTAGCATTGTTGAATTGGGTGAAGAATATGTGCTTCATTATTTAAATCACCTTAATTATCGAGGTAATGTGGGAAACTTGTACATGGAGAAAGTTGTGATATATTGTTTAGACAATAATCCTGATAATGGTTTCGTTTTACTTACAATCCATGTTTCTGGGAAATTAGCAATGTTTAAGTCTAGGGATAAGAAATGGACTATCATTCAAGACATGCCATCTCCTTATGATGATGTGATATTGTATGAAGGCAACTTCTATGCTGTTGATAATAATGGTAGGACTGTGCTTGTGGGATTGGATTTTGAGACAAGTGAGGTTGGGATGCCTGTTTTTGGTGGTGACAAGAAGTTTTTGGTTGAGTCCAAGGGTGATTTATTGTTGGTTGATATGTATTTGAGTATGGAAGCCCCGGAGGGATTGTATTCATGGGGCTTTGTTGAGGAGTATTTCGAGAATCTTGCTTTATATGTTAATGAGAGGACAGTTAGGTTCAACGTTTTTAAGTTGGATGAAGTTAGTAAGAAGTGGGTTGATGTTAAGAATTTGGATGATCGCGTGTTGTTTGTGGGTGATGATTGTACCTTTTCTGCCTCCATGGAAGACTTGAATGTGTGTAGAGGGAACTGCATCATTTTTGCAGATAATTTCTTTTATTCTCTTGGAGGATCTAATGAATATGAATCTTCGGAGCAGTGTGAAGTAGGTGTATTTGATTTAGAAAATGGTTCTATAGGACCATTACAGAAGTTTCCTCAATTTTCCAAGCTGTTCTGGCCACCTCCTCGGTGGACTTCCTCAAGACTATTGGATGTAAGTATTTTCCTTTGCATTTTCTAAATTTTGAGTCGAGTTTATTTTTTTATCATTTTCAATTACCTATGCTATTGCAACTGTAATGATTCTTTGTGCATTGAATTAAGAGGAAGCATGGAAAGATTAAGCACAAATCATGATAAATACCGTTGAAAGATTAAGCATGTAAAGTGTGCTGAAACTAGAGGAAAGCTAGGACTCAATGGCATTGCCTTAGGTCAAAGCAATGCGATTAAATGGTTAACCATTGATGATATGCATGTAATGTTAACTTACTGAAAAGGCCAAAGTTAGGTTTTCTTGTCAGATGACTCTTGAGGATATGAATTTGAAATAGAATGTTGGTTACTTTCTTGTCTCCCAAGACATTGTCAGCACTAGCTCTATTCTAACAGGTTAAGATTTTTCTTTGATTCTTAGTTGTGATTTGAGTTTGGATTCGGACTCCACTTAAGGTTATTGTGGTAGGTATTCTGTCTATGAGGTGGCCAGAAAAGGGTCCATTCTGAAATGCACATTTTCATAATACTGCATTGGCTGTGAATGCGAGTTTGGAGTTGTTTCCTCTTCTTGACTACCTGCAGTGTGTTTGTAGTGTTCAGTTTTTTTACCATGATTTTATTGCAATCCATTCTTATACTAAAACGGTAAAACCAATCGCTGATGCAACAGGCACAACTAGACAACGGAGAATCCATCTAGCTCATATCGTACTTCTGCTTCATGGTTGGGTTGTATTTTCCTGATTATCAAGTAAGTTTGCTCTTTGAGTATCTCGTAATTAGTATGAATTTATTGTCATCTACTTTCGGGATAAGATTAATAAACTGTATCTTTCTCCTTTCATTTCTCTCTAGTTGTAACTGTTGATCTTGTCAAATATAAATGCATCTGTACAGGTTTTACACCAGTGGTCCTTTCATTTCTCTTTGAATGTGAAGATATATCAGTAAACAAAATAAATTATGCATTCTGTATATCATTGTGGATATGTCCAACATTAGTACTGATTTGATTCAAGCATAACCTTATGTTCTTAAGAAATGGAAATAAAAAAATTCAAGACTTTTGAGACTAAAATTCCCAATGCTGAAGATGATCTACAGGATCAGAACATCCCTTTCTCTTAACCTGTTAGCCATCCAATGGTCAACTATGCAACACCATTTCTACCATTCTATAAAATTTAAGGCTAAGAGAGACTTGGTTTGATTTTTCATTTTAGAAAATAACTTCTCTCCCTCCTTTTTATCCTTTTGGCTTCACTTCGTTGGGAGGAAAGAAAATTGAAATGATTAAAAATGAGTTTCTTTCCTATCTAATGCTTAGTACAATAAAAATGTGGGGAAGAAAATTAAGTTTTGAAAACTATCATTTATTTATTTTATTTTATAATTCACTCTAATATTTTTAATACGGTTATTTTTATATAATTTAGTTTCTAAAATTGTTATTTAATTTAAAATTAACCCTTATTTTTTAAATTTTTAATTTAATCTCTAGTGTTTTAAACACTAAACTCTGATTTTAAACTTAAATTTTAACCTTAAATTATAAATTTATTTTTTTAACTTTTAAACATGTATAAATACACCAAAAATAAAAGAGTCTTCTATTCATAACAGGTAATTTTATGTTAACATTAGATATACGAATAAAATTAGAATTACAAGATTTGACCTATAAACAAAAGAGAATTTAAAATTAAACTTTTATCGCAATACTTTATTATTAATAACAAAAAGGCTTAGGGGTCTAATAAGCCCTTGAACTTTTGTAAAAAAAATCAATTAAGCCTTCAATTTTTTTACACTCAATTAGACTCTCAAACTCAAAAAAAAATTAATTCAGCCTTTAAACTTTTTTAACACCCAATTAAACCATCAAACTCAAGAAAAAAACTAATTTGACCATTTTACTAACTTTAACTGTTAACTTTAACTTTTTTTTTAAAAAAAATTAACACATGTTGTAACAAAATAACACTACTTTTTTGTTTCTAAGAATATTTAAAATTTAATTTTTAAAATTATACAAAAATCATGAAAAAAACATTTTTAAAATAAAAATAATAATTTTAAAATTTAATTTAAAATGATAAATAATATTTTTTAAAAAAGATTAAAAAATAAAGATATTAAATATTACTTTACAATTATAAAAAAATATTTTTATATTTTAAAATAATTTAAAATTTTCAAGATTTTTTATAAAGTTTTTAGATTTTTTTTTATATTTTTAAAATTTCTTAAAAACGATAAGTGATATTATCTTGTCGCGACAAGTGTTAAAAAAAATTAAAAAAACGTTAAAGTTAACGGTCATTGTTGATCAAAGAGTCAAATTAATTTATTTTTTTGAGTTTGAGCGTTTAATTTAATGCAATTTTTTTTAAGGGTTTAATTGATTTTTTACGATAGTTTAAGGGCTAAATTAATTTTTTAGTGCGTTTAAGGTTTTTATTGGGTGAAAAAAAGTTTAAAGGTTTAATTGACTTTTTTACAAAAGTTTAAAGGCTTATTGAAGCCTTAAGCTATAACAAAATAACATAAATTGAACCTTGGATTATTTCTTCACCAAAAGAATGTTTAATTTAATATTCTCTCCGTCCCAAAAATAATGTATCTTATTGACTTTTTGAAAATCAAATTTTTGAAACTTTGACTATAATTATATTAAATATTTTAAATAATTAAATTTTATAAATTATATATCTAAAATTTACTCGATTAAAAGTTTTTAAAATACATTTTTTTATATTTTTTATCAATAATAAATTTTAAATAATCAAGAGTCAAAATTAAAAAAAATTGATTCAAAAAAAATCAATAAAAGACAATATTTATAGTACGGGGAGTAATTTTTTTATAAAATGTCTTGTTACAGAACCAATACAAATAGAAGAAAGAATAGAGTTGGAAACTCAAAGTTTTGGATATTTTATATTGTGTAGAAAATTAATTGAAAGCAAAAATCTTTAAAGAGGTGTGGTGCTAACTATTCCCTAGGGCTCTGCCGCAGAGCAAAGCATTTTTTGGAATGGGATACTCATCCCTGGTTGAGTTCACAGGTGTGTACACTCGCAAGTAAAATTGTTGCCCGAGATATTGCCTTCCCCAATGCTCACTTCTAACATTCCACATCCCAACATTATCAAGAGACATGTAGATAGCAGTCCATGATCTAGGATAGACCTGAAAACACAAACCAGTAATGTTTCAGTTTCTCGAAACATATTCGAGATGGCGTACAAAAATATTCAAGACTCTTACCTGTGTTGTGGATCGAGACACTGTGTCTCCTAAATTGTATTCCTCACGACTGTTTGGAGTCCATAATCCTTCATTCATGCTGCCATTGGACAAGTGATGTTAAGTTGAGAGGGGAAGACTGGGTTTTACATGAGGAAAATATAGAGTATGTTTCAGTTTCAGTTTCAGTTTCTTACCCAACAACCCAAAAGGCATATCCATCAATATGCCAGCTCTGGACTATGTTTTCATGGTTCTCAAACACAACTTCTATGAAGGTTCGATAATCAGCACCCATAACCGATGTTTCAAGGTACATGTTTTGACCGGTTGGGTTGTCTGAGATGCTTCCAACACGGAAAACACCTCCAATCTTGAAATAGTCAGCTAGTTTCAGTGGTGTATCAGCTGGAACAAAAGACACACTGTTGACAGAATATCTTTGCTTCCCATTCACTTGAGCAGCTGTGCTCACTAGCTTGATTGTTCTAGTAACATTAACGAGACCGTAGTGGTATGAGCCCTGTGGATTTGGCCTAGGTCCGCTTGAAGACAGGTTAGTCCTGAAAAACAACAATACACAATCAAGATCATCATATATGGATGAACCAAGGAATATTAGATTAGGGGATGATGAAGATTTTACCTGATGGATCGAGCCTGATTAAGAGACCAACCGATTTCGTCCGTTGGTCCGACAGGAATTGGACCTGAAACCGGCTTGTTGGAGTTGCTGTAATGAAGAGTGGCAGTGGTGGTAAGGACCTGCTTGGTGAAACGAGTGGAGACCACAATGTAGAAATCCTGAGCAGCTTGATCCATGGTAACAAGTACAGAATAGGACTGGCCAACATGGACATCAAGAGACTCATAGATGGTTTGAACGGTGTGGGTTCCCTCTACTTCCACCAGCTTCATTTTGTGGCCCTGAATATGGAAATTTAACGAATTTTGAAGCCCGACGTTGGATATCCGAAACCTGTAAGTTTTGCCTGGGTAGAATACCAATAATGTTCATCATCGTTGCACAATCAAACAGAAACATAATCAACTGTAAAATTATATTAGAGGGAAAACTGTACCACCTTGTTCAACTGTGAAGGAAGCAGCATTAGGTCCATAACCATTGATTAGAATACCATCAGGGGAAGGAAGTTTATGACCACCGTCTAGGATGGCTTTCAATTGCTGCAATAATGATAAGCTTAGGTCATATACCTATACAAAAACAAAAAACTTGAGAGGATAACAAGTTTGTGTTGTAATTTACCCAGTGTTTACGGTTGAACCAGTCACCAATGAGAAGGGTGAAATCACCAGCAGGGTCCGGGAAAGGGACTGGAATTCCCGGCCTACTGAGGATCCTAATGCCACCAAAGCCTCCGGCAGCTTTATGGAGAGCAAGAGAAGGGAAATAGAAGAAGCTACCTATTTGATCCTTCACCTGTAAATTATAAGTGAAATTCTTGCCTGGTGGGATTGGACATGTAGTTCCATACACCCCATCTTGGTAAGAGTTTCTCCTTTGTTGGACCCCATTCCTGTTTCATATTAGAACACAAACTCAGATACACAATTTCCCAACATTACAGATGTTCATTCCTAAATTACTTACCATGACAGAAGAAAAGGTTCATCCAAGTTGTTGTAGACATTGATAACCAGGTTGTCATTGGTAACAGAATAGATATCAGGACCTGGGAATTGTCCATTGATAAGAATTCCCTGTAAGAAAAAGAAAGCAGATATCAAAACAAGGAAATTAAAAACCATAACTTATATAGCATAATGTTATAAAGTCTTCTGGAAACCTGCTGCCGCACACCAAGTGGGGAAATATCACCATAAGTAATATTGAAGTCGAAGAACCTGTAAGGATTCTCAACTTCGACGATAACAGCAGCGACAAAAGCCGAAAAGAATGCAAATCTTTGCCAAAACCCTGATGTTTTAAGCATCATTCTGATATGGTTTTGAAGGTGAATAAAGTTAGAGTAACCCTTTCTGAATATGATTTAATGGCGGTATTAATCTGACCAAGAAGGTTACAAGGAGAGGAGACTTCAATGTGGTGTCTGGTAACTGATGCCTGACTTAATTGAAATAACAAAAGAATTAAGAATGAAACAGAGAAGGAGAAGAAGAATTGAACTTTGTTGTTGATTTGGAGAAGTTGGTCGTCTTTTATAGTGTGCATGGTATGGGGGTGACGAACAATACAGGACTGGGGTGACTGTCAGCCCCTTCAGGGAAGATCGACGGTCCATGATTCTGTTACACGTTCAATGGACGGCAGAGATGGATGATGATTTGCTTAATGAAAATTTTTGTTTAAGGAGATAATTATACGCGGAGAGTGTAATGAAAAGTGTGCCGTTTAGTATTGACAGTATGGTGACTGGGTTTTCAGATTTTGTGAATTGCTGGTCAGATATTCCCATTTAGGTATCCACGCCTTGCTAATAATTCTAATACTTACCATATTTAAAGGATTGTTAAAATTATTATAAGTATATTTTGAATAAATTTATTTAGTTAATTAAAAAAATAGTATCCGAAATTAATGTTTTTGATTTTTTAGGCATAATACTTTTTAGGCATAAAATGATTTTAACTCTTAACGTTTATATTTTTTATCGTTTCGACCTTATTTTTTTTTGGATAAATTTAGCTCTTAACCTATATCTTTTTTGACAAATAGCTTATTTTTTAACATCATGGTAACTGGATCGTTAAAAATCTAACAATGATAATATATTTTAAATAACATGGCATCTAACCTATCAAATACATATATAATATAATTTTATTTTAATATAAAATCATTAAAACTCAAACAAAATATTAAAAAATTAATTAATTCTAAAATAAAATACTATTAAACATTATTAACCCTAACTACGATAGAATTAAAATCCTACCTAAAAAAATTAATTAATTTCGAATTATGTTCATATTTTTTAAGATAGGACTTTGATTCTATCATAGTTAGGGTTAGAAATGTTTAATAGCCTTTTATTTTAGAATTAATTATTTTTAAAAATTTTATTTGAATTTTAATTATTTTATATTTTATGTTAGAATAAAATTATATTTCATATATATATATATTTGATAGGTTAGATGCCATGTCATTTAAAATATATTATCATATCCATATGATATGTCATAATTGTTAGATTTTTAACGGTCCAGTTATCATAGTAGTTAAAAAATAAGCTATTTGTTAAAAAGAGATAGGTTAAGGACTAAATTTATCCCAAAAAAGAATAAGAGCCAAAACGACAAAAATTATAAACGTTAAGGGTTAACACTATCTTTATGCCTATTTTTTATTCTTTTATGACGTTCTCGTCATGAGTTAACTACGTTCATGATGGATTATTGTCACGATTATTTATTTTAATTATCCTACCCCTAAACACTATGTATGGAATCTATCAATTAAAGGATCGTTTTGATATTATTTATTATGAGATCATTATTTTTTTTATAAAAGACATGTTTAATAGGATGTGTAATATCATTGTTTATATATATTAATATTTTTATATAAAATTAATATCTTTATTTTTAAAAAATATTAAGTGAATTTTTTCTACCACCTTATCTATTGTCTCATCTATTAAAACCTGACCACCTAATTTTTTTTTTCATTTTTTCTTAAAGATGAATCTTTATTTTTTTATGCTATGTAAACACAAAGTGTGTGATTATAAAGAAAATGATTATTAATAACACAAAAATAAATAGAAGGTTAGATTTTAATGGACGGAATTATAAATGACGTAATTAAAATAATTTACAAAATAATTTCTTTAAAAAATAATTTATTTTAAAAATTTATATTATATGATCTTAAAATATTCATTTTATCCAACAGGTTATCGTCCAACACTAACCATATGGGTATTTAATTCCTACATAACACCATCAGTAAAATAAGAAAGAATATTTAACCTTTTTCTAAAAAAACAGAAACATTATATTTTCTAAATTATAATACTAGATATATATATCAATATAAAAAGAATTCTATGATAATCGTTATATATTGATATATATAATTAATTATATCGATACGTCGTACTATATTATATTGGTGTAGCATAGTGTTATAATATTATTATTTTATATTTTAAAATTTTATTATTTATTTATAAAACTGGAAAACATCCCCTGAACTTACACATAAAAAACTTGTCCTACGTTCAACATACTCTCATGGGGAACATTAAAAATCACACTATGTTCCCGACAGATCTTCCTCAGAAAAGCATAGATATAGTCGATAGCTATTTTGTTGTGAAATCTTGAATCTCTTCTTGCCCTAACAACAGTGTTACCCATAATGTGGACCACACCAGCATCCCTACAGCTAGTCAAAAACTCCAACTCACCGGTTTCTGTCTGGCTGCTGACTTGACCCGACGATCCTACCGTCACACTTGTATGCACCGGCACTATTGAATCCACCGATGAAACTGTGGTATCAACGTATGAACATGTTGTGTTGCCATTGTTGTTGAACAGACTGTCCCCGGACTGCTCGGTTTGCTGGCCATATAAGCTATATACATCTGAATCGGAACAACCTTCCATCATTGACTCGAGCCGCACGAATAAGAAGAGGTTATCAAAGAGCTTTTTTTCAAAATCATCATCTTTCTTATGAAGGTCTTTGTAGCCGTACCTAGCAACGCAACGAAACATGTGGAAGTTCTTTGGTCCAATCCGTTTTACAAGGAACCTTTCGTCTTCCGGGACGGTATAGACCGGAAGGTATTTCACGCAGACGAAAACAACCACTGAATGGATAGCAGGTAGGTTAGTGATGAAGTGGGAAAATATGTGAGGCACACCACTTGCTAGCTCAGTGTAGACTAATCCAATTCCGGGAACTCGAACTAATCCTAAACTCGGGCCAAGACCAAGAATCCATGCCATCGAAACCTTACTATGCATCTCAAACTTGTATCGCCTCAGAGTACCGTAATGCCAAACATACATGATGAGCAAAAAGGCTGCTGCAATAACAAGAGGAACCCACCCTCCTTGGTCAACCTTGAACAGTACAGCAGAAAAGTATGTGCACTCTACAACCAAGGACAAGCCAGTGAAGAGGAGGACAAGAATCAAATGACATCGCCAAACCAAAATCATAATTAAAGTCATAAGCAACGTTGTTACCAACATGACGATCACCACAGCGGTCCCTGCATTAACATAAATTACGATACAATTAAGTGTAATTCTTAGGTACAACATGTGTCGATTGAGATGATACCATGAATAGACACGATAAGTTCCAATGCTATAAATAAATTTACAGAAGTTTTATATATTACAGAAACCCCCAGATGATGGTGAATACTCGGCTTCTCAGCGAACACGTGAAAACTTTACACAAAATCTCATACGAATTTAGACATATTTCGATATGCGGCTTTTCCTACCAGGAAATTTTAAACAGAACAGAAGATGCACTAAGAAACTTTGATTATAACTCACCATAAGCATTTCCAATTTGGCTTTCGTTCTTGAATCCAGCAGTAACGGCAATGCAAAGAATCATAAGGATCCAATTAATATCCGGAACATATATCTGACCGAGGAACTTCTTTGAGGTATGTACAACCTTTACTCGGGGAAAACAACCAAGCGCAAGGGCTTGTTTGATAATCGAAAAGGTTGCTGTTATGGTAGCCTGGCTTGCAACTATAGCAGCAGCAGTAGCAACTACAAAAACAGGCCAATATATGCGTTCTGCATTATAAACTAGTAATTAGAATCTGCAAATAGACGCGTACCATTTTAAAGGGACAACTGAGTACCATATCAGACAGGATTATAATGACCATAAAATAGATATAGGAACAAACCTGGGATAGAGCGATAAAATGCATCGACCACATGGTCCCTGTTATTCATAAGGTAGGCAGCTTGTCCAGTGTAGGCTAGGAGAAGGCAAGGAAATACAACTGCAGTAAAAGCAAGTTGCACAGCTGAAACAGGAAAATGGGATAGATCTGCAAAAAGTGCTTCGGTACCTGTAATGATTCATTAGTCATCAAAACCATTTCACCGGCTTCAGTGCAAGTTTATGCACTTAAAATTGATAAACTTATGGAAAATATTCGGGATATAAACATTTGATAGTAAGTTTACCTGTGATACTAAGCATAATACCCCCAAGAGAGGTCCATCCATCTTTCCCTCTCCTCTTAAAATACCGGTAGATGTATATAGGTGAAAATGCTTTCAAAACACTGCTGTCATACTTCCAAATATTAAATATGCCAATGCCTCCGATTACAAGAAACCAAATAAGCACAATTGGGGCAAAGAGCCAGCTAACTTTATCTGTGCCATGGTGTTGCATGCTAAATAAACCTACTAATATTACAACAGCCACAATCACAACAACACCTGAAAAACGGAAAAAGAAAATAAATACTGGACATATAAAAAGGTGGCTAAATATTGTCCAATGTGTTCGAACAAAGTTTAAAGAAGAGAACGGAGTTACCATTGCCCATGTGTGGTTGGTTAACTTTGATGCCCCCTGCAGCTGAAAGAACTGCCAAAGATAGCAGGCAAAGAAACATGCTGACATTAACATATCAGCAATCTTATACACAATTTCCATGGAGTAAAATTGGTTAAGATATAATACTGATAGAAACAATGGTAATAAATGATAAAGCAGATAGTTAATGACATCTGGTATATATCCTTTATCTTAGCTTTAGTAGGCGTGGTAGCATCACTAAATAAGTCTTCCAAGTTTCAGCATTTAGCAGTAAGTATAAAAGCAAATGTTTCCAAATAGGATGGAAAAATCAGCATTTTTCAAGAATCACAAAGGGGGACAGCAAGGATGAGTTCAGGTGTGTGCCAAATTTCAAGTTTCTCTATGAACAATTACTCGTGCCAAATGTATATATTATCTGAATACTTATTACCATTTTGTAATTTGCATTTAAGAATAAGCCTTTATTTGAATATGAGCTACCCTTGGATTTTAAAAAGATCTTGTTCAATGAGAATAGCAAGCAAGACAATTCATGTCATTTTCTTCTTGCTTTCGACCCGGATCACATAATCCGTGTCACTTTCACTCAATCAAACGTTCATATGTATAATTCCCAAAAGGCACACCTATCCCGTGCATCGTTTTTATTAATATCGAACATAATGGATACTTTCTGATAAAATCAGGGTCAATGCATGTAGAATGTAGTCGTAGATGTCTTTTTCTTTTATTTGTTTCAAATACGCTTGAGCATAAAACAAACAGAAGAAAGCCAACAAGAATCGTAATGCATCTTGATCCTTTTCTCCGGTCATTGGAGGTCAAGCATAACAGAGTACAAGAAAAATACCTGAAATTGCCGGAGTGAGTATTCCATCACCGATGACCATACATGTACCAACCAGGACAAGAATAAGTAGTGCATTCTTTCTGAACACTCGTCTCTCTAGCCATCTCTTAGTTTTAGCAGCAAATGATTGTTCGTGGAACGTAGAACGACTATAAGTTGTTAGCTCCTCATCAGTCCTGTGTTGATTAGGAATGATTTTTATGTTTGCATGTCTGCAGAGCAATGAATATAGAGCAAACGTTCCACCTGCATGACAAAAAAGACTGTGATTCTAATGGTGGTGTCTCGTGAGCATTAGAAAGAGGATGCTGTGATGCATGTTGTGAAAGAAACAACTGTTCAAGCCTATGGTTCTGCATGCTGCGATGCATTGAGAAGCATTTTGTTCGTCAAAATCATGTCACATTTCTATAACATGCATATCCTCGGTCACTGATACCGGCTCACCTTGACCATTGTCATTTGCTTTACACACAACAAAGACATACTTGAGGAGCGGTATAAGCGTAAGGGAGTATATAATCAATGAAAGAGCTCCAACAACATCCTCTGGGTCTTTGATGTTACCAGGAAATGTATTGTAGAAAACATATAGGGGAGAAGTGCCCAGATCACCATAAACCACTCCAAGACTTTGGAATGCAAGCCGCAGAAGCAAAAATGCAGAGGATTTCTATAGGGAATTGAAACCATATCAGAAACGACAACTGATTCAAATGACGAATGAACAAAAATATCATCAAAAACAATTTATTTAAAGCAAACTGAGTTTTATAAGCCCTATCTTGCATTTATCTCATCTCAGACAATCACTTAAAATGCATAGAAGACTGAAAGTAAATCAAAATTTCAAGCAAAGGAAAGGCTTTAAATCAGTTCCCCTAATAAGGTACATTAACATGAACCAAGAGCTACTTTATTTCAATTAACTGCAAAAGAAACCTTGTACCTAGGAAAACAAGACATAAACAGAGATGAACCGAAACAATCGAAACATACCTTCTCCTTGTACATGTTTCTAAGCCTCCCAGCCTCTTCTTCCATTGGCTGGTCAAGCTTCTGATCCAAATCCCACATGCTTCCCTTGTCATTATCTTCATCAATCTCAACTCTTGAAGCCATTTCCATACTGAATCAATATTATACACAAGCTATCACTAAGTACCTAAAACTTGCTCCCTATCCCACACAACTCAGATTTCAAATTCCGAAAACTGTATAAATTTTATTTTGAAGCAAATTAACCCAATTTGGTCAAATCCATGCAAAATCTGAGTGTGAATTAGACTCTCCCAGCAAAATCCTGCAAATGAAGTGAAACCAGAAGCATTAACCAAGATATAAAACATAGGAAGACAAGGCCAAAATTGTAAATCAGAATTGAGAGGATCTCAAAAAGAACTAAAAATGAACCAAAACTTATAACTTGAATCTCAGATAAAGTGGCTGAACTTTCAACCCACACACTAAGCAAGCTCAAAATTAAAACTTTGAAACATCAATTTGATGCCAACTTGCCATAAACACCAAACATGAAGAAACACTTGGTAACAGTAAAACCCAGCAACCATGAAGAACAGGCCAGCACCAGGAAAGGATCACATAAGGGAAAAAAATTGAAGAAACATAAAAGAAAGATACAAGGAACAGACAAAGATTTCTTTCTCTCTGTTCTTTTCTCATTCAAAGCTGCAAAAAGAAGAGTCCCGAAGGTGGGGTCAACCCAAATATCAACCACAGGATCATCTACCACCAAGAACAAAACAAACCCAAAGTAAAAAATGTACCCGTTTGAACAAAAATCAAAGAAAAACCAAGTTTGAGACAATAAAAAACAAGTCCCAAACTCGGTTTTGTTGCCGTGAAGTTGAACAACTATAACTTATAACACAGATACAAGAGATTCTGGGATGTATACCCGCCAGTAACAGATAAAACCCTCGACCAGCTTTTTCAGAGTGACAAAGTACTGCGCTCAAGAGTCAGGCCACATTAAAAAAGGTAGTGCTGTACTAGTTGGTTTTGGTTTTTTTTTTTACTGATATTTATCCAATCATGATTTAGGTAAACTACCTGTCACTCTCGTCTGATAATTGTTTTTTTATTTTCCGAATCTAAAGAAAAGATTTTTTTTATATATTTAGACTTATTTTATAATGTTTTGATCATTTAAGTTATTGTTTATAAAATTTTAATCATTAAAATATTAAATGTTGTTAGTTTGATAGTATGAATTATGATATATTAACTAAAGTAATTTATTTTTTATTTTAAATAAATATTAATTATATTTATAAATTTTAAATAAAATATTAAATATTTTTAATTTTTAAATAAAATATAAATTTAATTCTTAGATTCAAATAAAATTATCCATCGATCATTACATACGATCATCAACAACGATGATCATTTGACTTAAAATTTTCAATATACTTTTTTTTTAACTCTTATAAATTCAATATTTATTTCATTGAAAATATTTTAAACTCTACAAGTATAGTTTAGAATAAATATTTTATATTTTAAATCACTAAATTTAATATCCTCTTTCATTTATATCACAAACTTAAATTTTAATCAAATTATATCATTTAATTTTTATTAATAAAATATCTCAAACTTTTCATTTACATTGTTAAATAATTCTAATTAAAAAATTAAAATTAATACTTTTACTTAAAATATCTTTAAATATCATCATTAAACAATATTACGAAATATATTTAAAGTTTGAAATTAATAATATTTTTTTATTTTTTAAAAATATTTCATTTAAATAAATTAAAAATATATAGTGATTTGTTATGAATATTAATAAAAGATATTTACATTATCAATTAACATTTTCTATTGATAGTATGTAAAAAATATATTAAATAAAATTATTAATTTCAGTTAATTATATTATAATTATTTAGCGGTATCAATATAAATAACTTATTTTATAAATAAGAAAAGTTAGTTAATATAATTTAGTTAAATTAAAAAATTATACTATAAATAAAAATATATTTTAAATCTGGTTCTCTAAATTATAAATCACCGGTCATCACTTTCCTCTCGACTATGTTGCTGAGTCCTCTTCTATGTCTGCTGAACATAGTGATCGATCCGCTTGAAGCATAGAGTGAGTTTAGATTCATTTTAATTTTTTAAAATTTATATTTATATTTATATTTTTTAAAAATTTTATAAATTAATCTTTAATTTTTAAATTTTTATAAGTTGTGTTTTTTTAAAATTTTAAATTTTTATATATATTTATAAAAATAATTTCTTAAATCCGCCACTGATCGAACATGACTTTACTCTTCAGGTGATTACAGAGACTAATGAGTTTTGGGATAAAACTTGTGAAAAGATTAAAAATAATCATTCAAAATTATTAGGAGCAAGGGATCACATTTATGGTAGAGAAAAATCAATGATTTTCCGATTAAAAATATTTTCTAATTTAGTTTAGATTTTTTTTACAAATTAGCTTTTAGAGATATTTTAAAATAAAATTAATTATTTATTTGTGTTTATATCATCAAAATTTTTTTATATTTAAAAAAATATTTAAAATAAATATTTTACATATTTAAAAGTATTTTTAACAATAATATCTGACATTTTTATTTAAACTAATTAATCTAGACTTCATCTAGAATTAAGACCCAAAATAATACAGAACAATTAGCTTTTAGGGCAAAAATATTTTTTAACTTAATTTAGAAAATATTTTTTCAAAATTATTTTTTTAAACTTTTTTTTAAAAAAAATTTAAATAAAATTATTCATTTATCTTTATTTATGTTATATTTTTTATATTTTTAAAAATATCTAAAATAAATATTTTATTTATTTGAAAACTTTTTATTAATAACATAAAACATCTTTATTTAAAATAGATAATTTAAATTATTTTTAACACGTTTTTTAAAAATAATATCATTTTTTTAATTATTTAAAAAATTCTCATCGTACGTTGCGGCGGCGGAAGGAGAAAAAGATGTGGTTCGGTCCATTTGAGTTTGAGAGACAGAGTTAGAGTTTCTCTTTTTCCAGTGATAACATTAACGACACGTCGTGCAAGAACTGGATGGGAAATTATCCAAGTTCAACAAGGGTATTTCAGGGAATAAGAGAATTACTTTCCCACGAGTTTCTCTCAATTTCGATCTCAAATCTGGTATTCTCCTCTAATCTCTGTTTCAAATCTTTTTTTGTGATTTTCTTTTTCATGATTTTCTTCTCGTAAAAAAGTATGTCAAAATTGAAATTTGAATTTCGCTTCTTATTATTCATTTTCGCTTAAACTTTTTGATTTTATTATTGGAACTGAATGAAATCGGTAGCTTATTGTTTTCTCTGTTTCCGATCATTTCTCTGTAACCTAACAATTATCTTCGATGCTGAAAATTAAACTTCTGTGAATTATTTAATTGTAAAAGGTTTAAACTTGAATTAACTGTTTTTTTATTTAAATATCAGTTCAAATTTGTTTCTTCTAGTTTGAATTCTCATTTTCTGTAGTGATCGACTGGGGGCATTTCTTTCTCTGATGCAGTAAAAGACTTGCTGAAACTGCCAAACAAAGGTATTTTAAAAAAAGAAACATTCATATTTCATGGTGTTTTTACTTATATTTTGATTCTACATATTGATTGGTTGTAGCATTTGTAACCTTCACAATTTTAGCTTGGTTTGCACAAAGTTGAATTGAAAATAAGATTTGTTATTTCCTATTCTTTATGGTTGTTGATGAACACTGAGGTTTTGTTTGGTAAGGAAGATGGAAAAGGGGGATGAATGGAGAACTTGGTAATCTAACGTGATTAGACATAAAGCGTGAAAATGGGTTTATATCCTGATCATTGGAATACCATGTTTCCTTCGTTAACCCTTTCGGTCTGTTTTGCTAATTAAAGCCTAAATTCTGATTGTGTGGTAGAAGTTAGAAATTAATATTCATTTCGTTTTAGTTGGCTTACTTAATTGCTGAATGTCGAATTTAGCATGGCCTATCTGATGATTTCATTTTGTTCTTCCGGCCAGTATACACCACAGCTTTAAGTTTTGCTAGTTTTAAACTTTACCCTATTCAGAATCATCTTTAGATACTAGTCATTATTTGGCATATGATATCGGTCACAATTCGTGTCTCTGAGAGCCATATCACTAATGCTTTTATATCCTAAGATAATCTTATAGTTGATTTGACATTCATGTTTGAAGATAGACAATTGTGTAGTGGCATGTCACTTTGTAGTTTGTAATCTAACTGTTCAATTTGGTGGCTTTTCAAGTAGGTTGTAGTTGGTATTGAGAAATTTGTTGTTCATGGATTTCGTCAAGGGAAGTAATAATAGATGAGTTAGCCTGATATGAGGTTCTATTTTGGTGCACTCTGTTGCTAAAGTATGGTCGATTTGTTTTATAGGGTTGTATTCATAATTTGACAACAATTGGAGTCCAAGTTTCATTTTAGAATGTCAGACTGCAAAAAAACGTACGTAAAAATTATTTTCAAATTGAATAAAACTCACGAATCTTCCATTGCTCTTAAGTTGGAGATATTATAGCATACGAAAATGTTAAAGAGTGAGCTGCGGTGTTTTTCTTGATTAAATGCGGGATTGTATCATTCTTAAGTTCTAAATTTGTGCCAAATTTAAAGCTTTAATATGGAACTTTTACTCTCTAATCTTTATCAATTCAGTGACTACTATCATGTCATTTCTTCTGTATCACCATTTTCTACCTACTGAAACCCTTTCTTCCCACTCTGTCCGCCATTATCTCTAACAAATAAATAGTAGTTGTGATATTTGTGATATCGGTTTTGGGGTTTCATAGACCATTAAAGGTCAAAGTGCATGTCCAGCATCATTAGTGTAGCACAATAGTCAAATTGTGCATAGAGAAACCTCATTTATTCAACAAGTTACATAATGTTCTCTCACTATTGTGTATTTTCTGCAGGAATTTGTCAGCATTTTAAGATTAAGAAATGGAACTGGACACTGTAAAAGATGCATTTGACCGTGTTGTTAAGAAGCAGAAATTATCCTCATCTAAATCCCAAGAAATAGTTGATCAAGTTAGCCATGAAATTGAGCAGGCATTGGCAAAAATCAAGGGTATTAATGATCCCATGTCTCCTGTTGATCTGAAATCCATTCTTTCTGAGCTAAAACTAAAGCTCGATATTGTTGGTCCACTCAACCGGTTAGAAGCAGTGCAGAAGGAGCGTAATATAAACCTCGGCAAGTACCCTAAACTTCTTGAAAAGTCATTCAACCCCGACATATCCAAGGCATATAGAAATGTTGACTTTGATTTCCACATAGTAAATCAGATAGTTGCAGATCACTTCTATCAGCAAGGTTTGTTTGACCTTGGAGACTCCCTCATAGACGAAGCTGGAGAACCAGAGGCGATTGAGATCAGATCTCATTTCTTAGAAATGTATCAAGTACTTGAAGCTCTCAAAGTCAAGGACCTTGAGCCTGCTCTGAACTGGATCTCTGTCAATCGTGAGAAGCTCAGCCAAAACGGTTCATGTGCATCCCTTGAGCTAAAACTTCACAGGCTTCAATTTGTGGAGATTGTAAAGAAAGGAAGTAAAGCTGATGCACTTAGTTATGCTAGAACTCATCTTGCCCCATTTGCTTCTCTGCACATGAATGAGTTTCAGAAGCTCGTGGTTTGCATCATATGGGTAGGAAAACTCGACAGCTGCCCTCATGCCGAGTTAATGGCTCCAACACACTGGGAAGAATTTACTAAGGAGATCAAGGAACAGTTCTGCAGTCTTTCGGGACGGTCCTGTCGGAGCCCATTGAATGTGGCCGTATCTGCCGGGGTTGAAGGGTTGCCTACACTGCTGAAACTGGTTAATGTAATGGCAGCAAAAAGGCAGGAGTGGCAAGAAATGAAGCAATTACCAGTGCCAGTGGAGTTGGGAAAGGAACTCCAGTTTCACTCCATATTTGTATGTCCTGTGAGTAGAGATCAAGACAGCGAAGAGAATCCACCAATGCTAATGCCTTGTCTGCATGTTCTTTGCAACCAATCGATCATGAAGCTGTCGAAAAACAGCTCTCGAACATTTAAATGTCCTTACTGTCCAACACAAGTTTCAGCTGCACAGTGCAGGCAACTTTACTTCTGATGTCTAATAAGATGCTGCTAGGGCATAGGCTACTTGGTGCTCATTAAAACTGGTGCTGTTCAAGCATTTTTTTAAAGATTATATATGTGGAAAATTATTTGATACATGGGTAAATTAAGTAAATCATTAATGGATTTTACTCTCATATATTAATTATTAAAATTTCAAAACGTTCAATTAAACGATCAACTACGATCGACCAATAAAAATATCAAAGTGGTGTGACCAAAATTTTAAATACGAGAAAAATATAAATATTTTAATATCAATTTTAATGCTAGCAATGATCAACAACGATTGGCTAACAAAAATGTAAAAAGAATAAATATTTTAATTGGCATTGAATTTGAGAAATAAACTGTAAAAAGAAGATTAACGAAATAGAAGGGAACTGAAACGGAGGTGGCCGTTGCCTTGATGGCGTTGGACTTTGATCGAACATTTGCCCCAAAAAAGACCTAAAATTCTAAACAAGAAGAAAAATAAATATTTTGTTTGTGTTGGAGATGAGTAGGAATTCCAAGCCGATGATATTCCCATGGTTGTTCGTCATATTACTGTGGGGTTTAACTAGTGCTCCTATGGGTGACGCCATATGGTTGAATCTTCCAAAAACTGGTACTAAGTGCGTCTCCGAGGAAATCCACAGCAATGTCGTTGTTTTGGCAGACTATGTCGTGGTTTCCGTCAAGGTTTAATATTTCCCTCTTTCGATCTTGTGGAGTTTAGGATTTGTTCTTCTTTTTAGGTTTGATTAATACAGGATTTGTTCTTGTTCCGGAATCAGATTTTTTAGTTGCTTGTGCTTCAGATTGCTTGAAATTGGGGAAACAATTCTCCATTTTAGCTGTAACATCATCAGCATTAGCAATTTATGGAGGAATAGAGATATAACATTGCAATATTCATTAAAATAGAGTATGAATTCCTGCAATCCCATGGAATTTACTTGGAACTGCAGAATTGATTTAGAAGTTCATATTTGTAGTTGATGAAAGTAAAGTTTAAAGGTGAAGTTGTGGAGAAATTATATAGCGAAGATTCACTCGGTAAAAATAATAATATGAAAAAATTAATGAAATGAATATATTTATCTGGTTGATTCTATGGATGACATTACGAGAATGACCTATGATATAATTTCTCGAAATTACGAGATATTTTGTTTCATTAACCTTTTTTTCTGATCTCTAATCTCTGAAGAGGAAACTTTGATTCATTCTCCTGCTAACTTGAAGCTCAAAGCTTGTACCTGTGTAGGTGACATCTCCTTATGGAAACAGTCTTCATCAAAGGGACAATGTAACGTATGGGCGATTTGCATTCACAACCGAGGAGGCTGGAAATTACCTAGCATGTTTCTGGTCAGTTAACCATACTCGTCCAACCGGTGAAATCGTTGTCAACATCGACTGGAAAACTGGGATTGCAGCTAAAGACTGGGAGTCAGTTGCCAGAAAAGAAAAACTTGAGGTAAATATAAATTCCCCTGTTATGTTCCCATTCCACCTTTATTTCTTACCAAGGAAACCATGGCTGGTCCTTCTCCCAGTGCATCCATGTTTTTACTTTCTCTGCTTTCATACATTCAAAAGGGAGTTGAGCTGGAGCTGAGGAAACTGGAAGGAGCAGTGGAGGCCATTCATGAGAACTTACTGTATCTGAAAAGCAGGTAATTGTTAAATGTTACTGTAATGTTTGTGTAGATAGAAGATAGTTTTAAGGTCAATGCCACATAGGCACATACATCATCCTTAGTTTATCTTATCCTTAATGGATGACAGAGAAGCAGAAATGAGGAGTATGAGTGAGACCACCAATTCTAGAGTTGCCTGGTTTAGTATCATGTCTTTGAGTATCTGCATCTTAGTTTCAGGCCTTCAAGTCTGGTACCTCAAGAGATTCTTCCAAAAGAAGAAGCTGATCTAACCATGGGTTGCTACATGAGGAAAGTCAACCATTTCTTTCCTTTTCATGTATGTTGCATTGCACAACAAATTTTTTTGATTTAATGATGTGTTTTCTCATCATATTATATATATAAAATATCATGTCATTTGATTGATAATGAACATCTGATTCAACCATCACGTGTTTTACTTGACATTAAATTTTCTGATAAAGAGAGGTTATTATGTGTGGTTAAAAACTTTCTTAAACTTAAATTGAAGTAAAGAATACAAATGGTATGACAGTTTCGACTAAATAATTTTAAAAATTCATGATATAAAAGATCCTCACGTGATATATTCTGAACTATTTTATCGACTAAACGATTACCCTCATGAAAAACATTATTAATAATATAATTAATAAATTTCATTATTACCCTTACGAAATATATTATATGAGTATGTTGGAATAATCATTTCATTATTAATAATAAGAATATACATTATTTTTAAAATAAATTAATAATTAAATATACTATATTTTATAATGAATGTATTATTTTAATTGTGTCATAATTATTTATAAAAATAATATAGTCATTAATCATATCAAAACAAAATAATAATAATAATTTAATTATAATCTAAAATATAAGAATCTTATTGTGAGTATATTCTTATAATATTTTATATTTATAACTAATGTATTTCCAAACATAAATATATTTAATTTCAACCATATTTTAACCTAAGTATTATTTTTGCCAACTATATATCAAATTTCTAGCTTGGTTTAATGGTTAATCTTTATGCAAGAAATGCATCTTGATCTCAAGCCCCATCACTTATATTTTATTTTCAGGCATATTTTATGATTCGAGGATAAATTAAATTCAATTTATTTTTTATAATATTTATTTTTTATTAATTTTAAATTTAACATCAAATTAAAATCATATGGAGAAGATTAAACCGACTCTTACATAAAAATGATACGTATAAATAAAAAATATCCAAATTTACTCAAATTAAATTTACTCGGGCATATTTTTTTATTTAATGGACGACACCGTATATTTAACATTATTTCTTTTAAAATTATTTTTATTATTTTTTTTGGCATTTTCTAAATTTAACTTTTTTTATTAATAATAAAATTATAAAAAATATATCTTAAAAATTTTGACTAATAATTTTAAATATATTTTTATAAAATTTAACTAGAATTAAACTTTTAAAAGTCGGAGATAATTTGAAGATTAGATGCCATGGACGGAGAAAGTGGAAATATTGTAGTCAATGTTATAGTTTATAGAGGCAGAGAGCCGAGGCCCACCATTAAAGCTTGTCTTTCAATCTACACGCTTCAACCCTTTGCGAAGTTATTCTTTGTTGCTATGGCTGATGTTGGTGATAGAGTGAGTGACTGAGTTTTCTAGAGAAGGAAAGTAAGAAGAAGAAAAGGACTCAAGGCCAGGCTACGTCAGTTGGAAACAGAGAGACAACTCTTTTGTTTGTTTGTTTTCCTCTTACAGATGCTCTCTCAATGGGGAAAAATGAGGATCCAGATCTGCAGCAAGGAGAGCAGAGTCTTGAATCAGGGAATCATCCAGGATTCTTGTGTGGGAGATGCTGGATGCTTTTTTCAAGGCTTTCAAATGACTTCAGTTTCAAATGTGTTTTCGTTCTATTTCTCAGTTTGTCGGTTTTGCTGCCTGGGATCTTCTGGATCCTTCCTTTTCGTTCTATAAACTATGGGTTTGATTCTAAGCAAGCTATTAAGCTCAGTGGTGAGTTTTCCTTTCTTTTCTAAATTTAGTGTCTCATATTATTTGTTCGACTAGGGTTTACTCATTGGAGTGGGTATTTTGTAATTTTTGGAAATTTTGTGTTTGATTAGGGCTTTTATGATGTCTCTACAAATTGCCTTCTGTTAATTTTTATTCATTTTTGTTGTTTGAAATGGATCCTCAACTGTTGAGAACTAATGGGTATTTCTTTGATTGTTATCCATTCACCTGGTAACTGTGTTGCAACTTTTAATTAGGGTTCTTGGTTGGTTCCTGTTGTAACTGCACTAATAATATTTCATTTTGTAGATTCGAAATTTGTGTATTAAATCTGTAGTTTTGGATTTCTAAAATGTGGATTTCCCTCATCTCTCGTTCGCATGTTTCCGATTTTTCCGGTTTTTGAATCTTAATTGTTTGCCTTGATGGTGTTTTATTGGTTTTCTGCTAATATTTTGGGTAAATGAGCATGACTTCCACTAAAATTTGTATGAGGGCAGGTTCTTTATTGATTTCCTAATTGAAACTGTATTTTTGTTTTCGGTTTTATGATTAAACTGTAGCTTCAATCAAAATTGTAGCATAGATAGTTTTTTTTGCTTTATTTAGAGTATTTTTCCCATTTTTCATAGGGGAAACAATTAGTTATTTGTTTCCATGTTTTGATCCTTTTTTATCTTTTAAACAAGAATCTCAACTTTATGATTCAATGACTGGTTTATTGTTTTTCATACCTTAATCATAAACTGTTGATCACATAAAAACTGGTGGTCTTTCGCAAGATCGTGTGCCGTTATAGGAGTATTTAGTTCTATAGTGAACTGAGCTATCAAACTAAGATGATGGGTATTAGTTCCTTATTTATATTTAGCCTTTCCTGGTTTAATCTAAATGCGTAGTGAAAAACGACCTTTTGTTCAATTTCCATCACACCAGCTGATCTTTGGAGTTCAGTGATGCAGTTCCTTAAGTATTTTTTTCTTGTTATTTATATGTGTGTTTTATTTATTCTTTGCAGCCACAGTGCATGCATACTTTAAACTTCAAAAACCAGTTTCAGATCTTGTCCAGTATATCGGAAAGTTAGAATATGATATCTTTGAAGAAATAGGCGTGCCGGCTACTAAGGTTTTACACCCAACTTCAGTCATTTATATTACATATATTTACTGCCCATTATGTAAGAAGTTCATATAAAATCTACTCTTCTTTGACAGGTGGCTATCTTATCCATGCACCAGTCAGGTGCATCTAACTTTACTGATGTGGTGTTTGGTGTTCTTTCCGACCCCATAAATAGTCCGATAAACCCAGTATCTCTAAGTGTGCTGAGATCATCTTTAATTGAGTTGTTCCTTCAGCAATCTAATCTGACTTTGACCACCTCAATTTTTGGGCAACCTTCCAGGTTTGAAATTTTGGAGTTTCCCGGCGGCATCACTGTAATCCCTGTACAACCTGCTTTCATCTGGCCGATAACCCAAATTCTATTTAATTTTACTCTGAATAATTCCATAGCCGAAATACTGGACAACTTTAATCAGTTAAAATATCAGCTGCAATATGGACTGCATCTGAGGTCTTATGAGGTATGACATCTGACTCAAGCTAAACTTACACATTTCAATTTCGCTGATGTTTTTTTGTTTTGGTGGATCTATGATATTATCGCACTACCATTCTCATGACCTAAGATCTGATCAAATAGTGTTTGGAAGTGGAAATGGGAAAATTTCTTACTACCAAATTATTCCAAATAAATTAAATTCTTGAATTTTAATAACTCAATTTTCACAATGGATAATGAAACACAGTGCATCCCTAGTGTTCTGTGCCAACTGTCTTTTAACATTTTTGGTTGTTGACAAAGCTCCGGCCCTTGATTATCTGTAGGCGATAGATATAACTGCCAAATCATGTATTGATAATTGCATCCTAGTGCCAGTTTGGGAATTAAAACCTTGAAGTTTCTTCATTGCAATGGAACAGAAATTAGGTAGTTGAAGTTTCTTCAGAGCAAATGCCCTGATGTTTGTTTCCTATATATGGTAATACTTGCTAATAATTAGTTTATTTGTTTATTGCAGAATTTGTTTGTGCAACTAACAAATCAAAAAGGGTCCACAATATCCACCCCGGTCATAGTTCAGGCTTCAGTGACATCATCAGATTTTGGTAGCCTTCAGCCTCAGAGATTAAAGCAATTGGCTCAAACCATCACAGAGTCTCCTGCAAAGAATCTTGGTCTTAATAACTCAGTCTTTGGTAAAGTTAAAAGCATTAGCTTGTCATCTTATCTCAAGGGTACACTTCATGTTTCCCCTCCCAAAGCTTCCCCATCTCCATCTCCGGGGCCATCAATTTCTCCGTATCCTACTGTTTCACCGACTCAATCACCAGCATCATCACCCAGGAGTCATCATCCCCAACCTCGCAGTAAGTATAAAGGTCTTGATTCACCAGGTCCTAGAAGTGGTCCTTACCATTCTTTTCTTGTGTTGATTTCTCCAGCACCTTCGACTACAGCTCCAACCCCCTCACCATACTCTCATCCTGCCACTCCTCCAAGATCTCATTCTAGGCTAATTCCACACCACCCACCTGCAATGAGTCCGAGGTCACAGTTGTCTCCGGATGTGCCACCAGTACCTTTCGTGTCTTACGGATCTCGTCCAGGGCAGGATATGGATGACGCAAAAAGCCCAGTTTCTGCACCACTTGCTCAGCCTCCATCATGTAAGCTTCCAATGCCAAGTGACTTATATACTATTCTTCCGGAAGAACATATTCATATGATCTTCTTGTCTTTTGTTTTTGAAATATGATCCTAACTATGGCTGTGAATTCAGCATCGCTGTATGGAACTCACTAATATCTGTCAAGATTCGTCCAGCTTCCTTCTACCTATATTTCACTAATGGTGCTCTAGATGATAGAAATGTGAATCCGACATGCATTTGTTTTATAGTTTTATTTTGTATATTATTCGAGTAATATCCTTAGTTGTAATGATCATTTGTGTGATTGTTGTGCATTTGCAGCTAAAGCAGTTAGTGTTGTCCCCAAGACATTGTGGTTATCAGGATTTGTAGGAGCGACGATGTTCCGCCGCCTTTTACGATGGAATTGATTCATTATGTGGCATACCGCCCAACATAGCAAGTCGGCTAAAGGACAATGATAAACGATGTCGATCTCCCTATTTTGATAAGGGCAGGATGGTAGAAGCACACGCAGCAAACTTTCATAGATTTTCGTTTTCCTTCACGTAAACAAGATGGTCCAAGCCAAAAAGTTGGCAGGCCACGATTTGTTTTCAAAAGGATGTTTTCTTCTCAAAGGGGAAAAACTCCTGGAGATGGTGTGGCTATGGAAGAAGCAGGCATGAAGGAAGAAGCCTCTCTCTCTAAGTGTAAGGAATCTGCTCTGCTTCTTTATAGCTATAGTGTACAAAACTAGTGTCTTATATTACTCGCGGAATGATGAAGAGTATATACTCCATAACAAATCTATAAAAAGCAACCTACATGGTTTGGTTTACACTGTAGATGTGCCTGCCTATATATCCTACACCTGTCCTTTTTAAAAAATAGTTAAGGAGATGGGAAATGAGCAATTCTTTAAAAAAGGAAATGGATACATTTTGAACTTATAAAAATCTAAATTATTATTAAATAAAAAAAATAAAAATACATGTTTACACGTTTAATCCTTAATTGATTATATATTTAACAAAAAAATTTATTTTATGTTTTTTTAATTTTAATCTTTATTTTAATAAAGATTAAATTATTATTTAAACCAAATTTTTACTGATTCTCCATGTTCTTTTCTACATTTTTTACTTCCCTTCTGATTCATCCGTCACTGTTTATCTAGCTGTTTCTTCTTCTTCTCTCTTTAATATCCATAACTTGGTATACCTACCTAACCTATCCTTATTACTTCTGCTCTTTTCTGCTAAAAGGTATAAAAAATGAAAGGAAAAGAAGTTTAATGCCAATGGAAAGCTTAGGCTTCTAATGGTGATGAAAGAAGCCATACAAATACAACTCCATACAATTAGAATATGAATTTTATGAAACATGTTTTTAGTTAACGCTTGATATTAGACCTAGAGATAGAAATGAGTCTAGTCAGTTCGAGACTTCGAATAGTGTTGAGTTTGACTCAGTTTATTAAAAACTCAAATTGAGTTTTAGTTTGAATCAAGTCTAATTGAGTCAAATAGCGATCCAGTTTTAACCGAATTGAACTCGATTAACTCACAATCTATCTCGTATTATTTTTAACCCTATTCAATAATATACATTTTAATTCACTTTAATTTAAAAAAAATAAAATTTTAATATATTATATTTATGAATAACTCGTGGGTTTTTCGAGTTGGGTATTGTGCGGCTCAACTCGACTCATTAAGAGCTCAAACCGAGTTCAAACTCAAAACCAATTGAATCAAAATTAAACTGAATAAAACTTTAATAACTCATAATATATCTCGTCTCATTTACACGAATCTAATTAAACCTTTATTTTCCCTCTATTTAATATGTGTAACTGTTGTTGGAATTTGGAGATGTGGAGGAGCTCGGGAACATTTGGAAAAGGTAGTCGGCTAGTAGGAGATACAAATTACAAAGGGATAAAAAAAACTATTTTATATTATGAGAGGCTCGTTTTATTTCCAACGTATGTTATTAAGAATATACTTTTAAAATTTATTATTAAATATTAACTTTAATTAACCTTGAACCTCCAAAATCTCAAGACCGATCTAACATTAATATCCCATTATTAATAAAAAAATCTACCAAAATAGTCTGTCTACACCTTAACTAAAGATGGTAAACAAAATGGGATGTCATACTCATAATAAAAGTCGAAGAGCTACTCAAAGAAAACAGTTGGGGTTGGGGGCAATAACTCTCCCTCTGCTCTCCATGTGCTGTCCCTTTGTAACTCCATCTTCCTCTGCTCTTGTTATTTATTGCCTTATGCTTCATTACCTACAAGGCTACAACTGTTCTGATAGCTTCTTCTTACAATCCATACTTCATAAACATGAAGATCATTTGTCTGATATATAAGGATTTCAGTCTTCTACAGGTCCATTGCAGGTGTACATAAGCTTAAACCTTAGCTGGATGTTGAATGGTGGGTGGAGTGATAAAAAATGTGTAAGAAAGTTTAGGTTTTGAATGGACACTAAGCTTAAATAATTATTGTCTGTTTTCAATATCAAGAAGTGAAAAATAAATGCAGAGAACACAGGCTGTATAGTATTAAAGGGCAAAATTTATATTAAAAAAAAAACAGATAGCTGATGGTTGTAGCAGTAGGGTGGTGATGAATTAATTCATTAGGGAGTGAGGACCCATAATATTTCATCATTTAAACCCAGAAAAAGTGGTAGTGGTAGTAAGTAGAAGCTTTTGAGTGCATAAACAGGCAATGCCATTTGCCATTTCAGTCTGAAAATCAAGTGAGAAACTGAGACTAATGGAGGTTCCCTTTTTCCCAATCCTTTTCTCAAGTGTTAGAAATTTGGTAGTGAACCAACCCTTTTTCCCAACGTTGGAGGAATGGCTAGTGAAGCATCCTAAAATCCATGATTTCTCATGGAACAATGGCAAAACCCCAGGCTCAACCCCACGTTTTCTCGCCCTTACCGTTTTGGCATACATTTTCTTTACCTTCGTTCTGTCCCAAGTATCGAAACCTTCCCTTGCACGTCCTGTCCTCAAATCAATCTCAGCTCTTCACAACATCTTCCTTGTCACACTCTCTTTCATCATGGCTCTTGGTTGTCTGGTTTCCATCTTTTCCCAGGTGCCTAACTTCAAGACCCTGGTTTGTTTCCCTAAGCGCACCCCACCGTCCGGACCACTTTTCTTCTGGGGCTACATGTTCTACCTCTCCAAGATCATCGAATTCATGGACACCCTTTTGATCATCCTCGGCAACTCCATGAACAGACTCTCCTTCCTCCACGTCTACCACCACTCAATGGTCGTCGTCATGTCCTACGTCTGCGTCGACAGCGCCCAATCTTCTTTCTCCATGGTTCTCGTTATCAACTGCTCCGTGCATGTTGTCATGTACACTTACTACTTCATGTGCACCCTTGGGGTTCGCCCCAAGTGGAAGAAAATGGTCACCGATTGCCAACTGGTGCAGTTTTGGGCTAGCTTCCTCGTAATGGCCATGCTTGTTTTCTACCATTTCACTGGCTCCGGCTGCTCGGGGATTTTAAGCTGGTGCTTCAATGCAGCCTTCATCGTTTCACTTCTGTTCTTGTTCTCAGACTTCCATGCTAAGAATTACACCTCCACCCCCAAGGTGAAACCCAAATATGCCTAAACCTCCCTTCTCCAAATCTTTTCCATTTTCATACCAGAAACATTTTTGAACAAGGAAACAAAGAAGAAGAAACATGCACATTGCCCAAAGTGCAGTATCAGCATCACAAATTACCTATCTTTCCGATTTCAGTGACTTGTTCAACAATGTATCCAACTGAGTTTCAGAAGGCTATATATCCGTACTTTGACTACTATTATTATTCTTGGTAATTGGAATTCTGAAATATTAGATTTGTATTGCTTAAATCTACATCTTCATTACCACATGCAGTTTTGATTATTAAACATATTCATATTTAGTAATTAAACGTTGCATTCAAAGTTGCTTGTTGATTTGCCCTACCCGTTTTATATCCTTTATATAGGGTAAGTAGGTGAGTAAATACGTTTGTCGGATCATGTTGCTCTGCCCGACACGGGTAAAATATTTCATGCACGGACGACGAAATTTTTTAATTTTATAAATATATTAAATTTAAATTTTAAAGTTTATGAATTTATAATTAATGATTTAAATTAAGAGATTGTAATTAGAATTTAAGTTTAAAAATGATATACTAAAAGTCTAAGCTTTAGCTTATGAATCCTAAATTTTAACTATAACCTTTTAATTCTAAATATTTAAACATAAACCCTTAATTTTAAAACCCTAAATTGAGTTCATAATCTTACATCTAAAGTGTTTATAGAAAATAATTTTTTTTACTGTTGGTGTATAATATAATTATCTAGTAATATAAATTTATTGCTTTGTCATTTTCTAATATTTTAACTTCCATGGACTAGTTTTATCAACACACTTTTGAATTCAATATTATACATCAAAATTAAGAGACGATATATAAATAAATATCGTACAATAGTTATATATAACAAGTATTTCAGTGAAAATATATAATATTTATATATTAAAAAATAATTTAATCACTTTATTTATAAAGTGTATATTATATCAAATGATTAAAGACGTGTATAAATTATTATAAAACACTATGATAGGGTAGCTATAAATTAAGTCAATCTTATTTTGAATCATTTTATTTAATTTTAGATTTTTTGTCAATCAGGAGTATGTAAGGAAATAGAAGATAGAACGGGGATTTCAGAAAGGTAGAATAGGTTTTAGAAGAGAAAATTCAAATTCTTTTCATTGATAAGATATTCAGCTCAGCTTGTACAATCCCTAAAATAACAATAGAGTGTACAATTTTCAGTTATTCATTTACAGCTGGCTTAACCACTTTCTGTCCAGATCACTCCTAAGGATTTCCTTTATGTGTGGGGTCGGCAGATAAGGCCCAATCTCCATTTTCCATTTAATTCATTCGAACGGTTCAGTTTAATGAAACGCTGTCGTTTGTTGCCTGCTCACATGTGCCTCCGTCCTTCTCACGTGCCTTCAGCTGAGGAGTTGATTTTTCCCCAATTCCATTCGAATCCTTCTCTCCAATCCCTAATTCAGCCAATTTCCCAATTCTTTCCTCCTTTCGCCCTAAACCTTTCGAACCTTTATCCATTTCCATGACAGAGTATCACTTCTATTGATCATTCAATTGAGTTCAACCGCTCTAAATTGTCAGAGAACAGTGTATATTAAATTAATAATTTTATTCAAACATATTTTTAATTATTTGTACATAATAATTATGTTATTAATAATTATATATTTTTATTAATTATTACGTCACTTTTTCGATAAATTTTAACTAAACATAATTTAATTGATAGTATCATCAATCCACTATTAATATAGGAAGTGGAACCAAAAAAATATTAAAAATAAATCGGGTCGGGTTTCATTCCAGTTTCACGGATACCTTTTGGAGCCCAATTGTACAGCACTTCAAAGGCTCAATATCCGGAAAGGTCCAAACCTAAGAAATGAATACGGTGCGTACTACGCACTGGGTAATGAAGCTCACGTTTGTTTTATACTCGCTTTTTCCGCTGGGAGAGGGGAAGGGCAGCCGCTGCTTACAATTTTCTGCGCCTATCCTAAAGGTATTCTCATCTTCTTTTCTTTCAAAGACTAGTAAAATATATCTTATTGATTTGATGCGTATGGATTTTATTTTTATAGCCGATCGTGGAATTTTTCTGGATCTGTAAATCTAGGGTTTTGTGTTTGGTAGATTTCGTTTTTCCTCTTTTCTTTTGTTCTAAATGATAATTTTCTTCTGTTTTGTTTAGTAGATTTCGCTTTAAGTTGTTGACTGTAACTAATTTGTTAGGTAACCTCCGAAACTCGTCGCTGTTAAGTTATCCATTTCATTTGCAATGTAAGTTTTTCTTCTCCCTTCCTGTATTTTACTTGTTAAATATAAATGTTTGAATTTGTTTGATCATATGATTGCAATTGGAGTGAGGTTGATGATATATTTTGTTTTGGGTTTTGTTTCTATTGGTTTCAACTTTCATGATCTGTGCATGAAGCTTGTATGGATAGCTAAGTTTGTGATTAAAGTATGGTTTAGTGTGTTAGGGGGTGTTTGTGTGGAGCAATATTGGGTACTGCAACAGATTGAGCAATCTTAATGTTTTTGGATTTTTCTGATGAAATGATTTTTTGTGGTATCAAATTGGAACTCAATAAGCAATTTTGTCTCTAATCTAAGATTCTAAGTCTAACCTAATCCTATTGGATATGTAGTGGGAGGGCATAAGATAAGGAGTTCTCGGGGAAAGACTGGGAAAAGAAATTACTTTCAGTTCTCAAACATCAAAATAGTTCTCTTAATCTTAGCAGTAGACACGAAAGTCAATTATCAGGAGATTGCACTTATATTCTGAAAATAGTAGTTGCTTATAATTCTTTCATTGTTTCTCCTATTGGATGTAGTCCCTAGTTGCTTCCTAATTTCATTGTTTTTTAATTCTTAAAAATGTTTATGTTATTTTGTTCAAATTTATGACTCCTTTCAATGCCACTCCATATCTAAGTCATTTATCATTTTCAAATATCTTTTAGGGCGGATGAGGAACCTGTTGATCAGAAGAAGTATCTTGAAGAGGGTTGCAAGCCTAAATGTGTGAAACAGCTTCGTTCTTATGAGGTTTGTTATATAAATTAATTGTTTTGCAGACTGCGTTATATGCTTTTGCCTCCAATCCTATCTCATTTGGCATTTGCCACTTTCACCGTGAACTTCATTTCTGCAGAAATTCTATGTTTTTTTTTTTGCGTAAATGTATGTTTGAGAGAATCCTATAAAACAGGCATATTTACTCCTTTTTACTTCTGGTTTTTAATCCACCTCCGTACATATTGTGTTTTCTTGACATTTTGTCGCTATATGGAAATATGCTTTATCAAAGGAGAGGAGTATGCCTTGTCAATACTTGGTGATGCTTTGGCTAAAAAAAATTGATATTCTATGTGGTTTTGATTTCATACTCTCTCATCTTTGAAATCCTATTTTAACTTCAAGAAAAGCTTGAAGCCAGAACTTATTATTATATAGTCTTTAAAAAAAACGAGTTGTTTTCTTCTATTGAGTTAGATCCAACTTAACATTTCAGAGAAAAACCATGTTAGACAAAATCTTACAACGTGCACTGCTTAATGAAAATAATAGGTCTTACTAACACACATACGGTTTGCTGGTATTTCAGTAGTGAACCATTGATTTATCTTTCCTTATGAAACATAATAACACTTTGCAAATGCTCAAATTTATAATTGGACATTGTGTACCATTAGCATTTTGTATTCTTGCCCTAATGATTTGGATTTCTTGCTCAGAACAGTCTTCTGCTACTATATGAATCATGCAACAACTTATATATAAGTTACTGGCTTCCTGCAGGCATGTGTTAAGAGAATCGAAGGTGACGAAAGTGGTCACAAGCATTGCACCGGTCAATATTTTGACTACTGGCTTTGTATCGATAAATGTGTAAGTACACTACCTTACCTTCATTCTTCATTTAGTTTATATTTATGCTTTGTGCTGATACCAGTTTGGTGGAATGCAGGTTGCACAGACGCTATTCTCGAAACTGAAATAATTGGGGGCAAATGCTTTCTTCATGTTCTGCTGTTTTGAGTTCTAAAGACAGTACATTTTTTCATAAACTATCTTAAACTTGAGATGATGCCTTTTATGTGGCGTATCTGGGAACATTTTTTGCTTGTTACTGTGAAAACGTTTGATCATTTACAATAAATTTGGTCCCTGTTGGGCATGCCTATGCCTATTGGTGACAGGGTTGGAAATTGGAAATTACATGCATATCTGATTGCTTGCGACATATTAATCCATGCATAGTAGATTACATAATTTTTGTGGAAATAAAGCTGACGTTCCTAACGAAAACTGCTATAATCTCCCAACTTACACCCGAATCTGAATCCAAAAAACTAACCATCCCTGGCTCGATTACGGAGCTGACACTATGGGACACTACTACCAAACGAACTTCCTAGATTCGGATGAGAAGCTTGTTCAAGGCACATTTTGATTGCTTTGCTTTGGGATGATTTGTATATGTATATGCATTCCTCAAGGTCAGCATCACGTGTCAAAAGAACCCACTCGTCATCATCGTCCAAGTACTTGAGATCAATTCTGCTGACATCTTCGATACTGAAACGATGAGCAATTTCTTGTTGCAGACCTCTGAAGCCCCAACTTGGTTGCAACCTGAACCGTACCTTATCTTCTCTAAAAATAGCTTATACTTTTATGGCACTCTGGCCACCACTTTTTAGCAAGGGAGGCAAAGTTTCAACGCTAGGTTGCTCATCAAATGTTTTATGGCTTTGGGATCTTACAGGAAGTTTCGGCTCCTCCTGATTCAAGGCATGGAATTCAGCATCACTGAGAGCTCTCTTAAGCTCTCCACCCGCACTGATTC
The DNA here is from genome assembly GCA_035048815.1 of Abelmoschus esculentus. Classification (NCBI taxonomy): domain Eukaryota; kingdom Viridiplantae; phylum Streptophyta; class Magnoliopsida; order Malvales; family Malvaceae; genus Abelmoschus; species Abelmoschus esculentus. Next base: position 7,166,919 of record JAUCBN010000007.1, on the reverse strand, counting down.
CAGTATTATGCTGTTTCACGTCTGTGTAACAATAGGTACTTGAGCCAGAGCTCTGGCTGCAAGAAGAAGATGGAGACTTTGGAGCAGAAGCTCCTCGGCTGAATATGCCACTCTTGGTTTGAGGTTCTGATGGATTTGATGACAGGCCCTTGCTGGAAAAGTTTGGTGAGTTCAGTTCAGGGAAGCTTGAGTAGAATGATCCAATTTGAATGACACCCTCAGCCCCTTGGACCGAATCAATTACAAGCTGAAGTTTTCTTAACGAGTGACCTACCTTCTTTATTTTTCGAGAAGGCCATCGAGTGATCCCATGTTGCCTGCATATCCTTTTGAGTGTAGTAGGGCACACTGCGATAAAATACGCTAGGTAAGTGACTATAAATGATCTCGGTATAAAAAAGACGATAGATCGAATTGCTAATGCATGGATGTCAATGGCATTTATACTAATACAATACTATCACTGCAAAATGGCCATGGTGACAAATATGTTGGGGATAAAAATTTTAAAGGAAAAACCAGGCCGAAATGTTATAGAAGGCAAGCCGCCTGCATTGTTTCCCGTCACCTGAACCATTTTAGAAACATAATACCTTATATATGCTAGGCTAAATCAACTTTGATACAATACCTTAGCTTACTCTGCTGTATGATTGTTTGAATAACTAATAACAGTTACTTTGATGAATCAAGTAACATTTAGTTGAACATAAAAGTGAAATTGCTTCTAACTATAATGGAATAATTTCCCTACCACCGATACTCTTAGCAGCATCTTTAAGACTCCCTGCAAAGTGCTGCTGAAGAACCTGCAAGCTGATTGTCTTCTCCGTCTTGGTCCGTCTCTTGTCACCTGCTTTTTTACCGCCTAAAATGTGACGTCCACCGGTTGAGGAGGTATCACCGCCACCTCCCTCAACTCTAGCTTTGCTTCCAGCATTTTGATGAAGCAGACCAAAATCTGAATGTATCTGCTTATCATATAACTCTTGCTGAGTGTCTTCCCAACTGGTTGTCACTTTGAACTCTTCTGCAGGTTCTTCTTTTTGATATTCCCACGAGACATAAACACCTTTACCCTTCTGCTGGGCCTCCATCATGTGGGAAATCCACGATGGCTCCTCCAGTGAGTTCTCGTTCGGAGAACAAATCATTGGTTTAGTTTTTTCTTTGTCTGATCTCCAATCGGAAGAGACTGTCATTTCCTTAACTGGCAATATCACCTCCTCCTCGACCTCCTTGTCCATAACAACATGCAAACTCTGGCAAGCCTGTTGCATAAAACCGGGCACTGAGTTCAGCATATGCTGCTGTGCTTCACTTTCACAGCAATCCTTTTGGTAAGAATAACTCCAAAACAAATTCAACCGATCCAGTAAAATTGCTTCGTAGCGGAATAGCTAACGCGCCATGCAGTCCGAACATCCTAGCGTGGTGAGAGAGGGGATAGTTTGTCTTACTGAAGGCAGTTATATCAGTTTCAAAACATTGTTTGTTTGTTGTGAATGCCCTGCCAACTATTCCTTGTCCTCGGAGTAGGTGGTGCTCGGAGCAAGCCTCAAGGAAGCCTGAGACTTTGTCATCGACCACGAAACAAGCAGCATCCAGGGTGGAAACACAATGATAATAATTCTCGTCTGAATGTCGGCACCCACTTTTACCTTGATTGAGACACGGGGCCCATGTCAGAGCCAAAGGCAGTTTATATGTCTTGCAGACAGATATTAGAACCCCAGCTATCTCAGGTAATGCAACTTGATACAACTCGTTCCAAGCCTGTGAATACAGAGGACTTATCGAGTTGTGTGTGCTCCTTAGATTAACAGCCTACAGGAAGCGACATAGAATGAGAAAAATGTATATTCAGATAATAATATGAATTCAAAACGACTTTAATCGATAGAAACAGGTCCTACGATTCGATATACAGGCCGCAAGAAGTAGGAAAACTAGAGACCTCAAGAGCTTTGCAGACGTATTCGAGTTCCGAGTGATAATTGGCCTTTTGAGTAGTTGTGACAATCTCCACAACTCCCAAGCAATTTCCACTGGCTCGTTCGAAAACCAGAAGTGCGAGAGATCCCCCAACATTGTATTCGCGTGCCGAACTAATACGCGGATACTCATCCCTTCTGAAGAAACGAACATCAGGCGTCCACTCGGGCAACTTCCCCAAAAACACACGTCCAGGCAACCCAACAGATTCCTTAGAATCCTCCTCAGCAGGGAAGTTATAGGATTTGGAGACATGTCTAAAAAATTTCAGACTCTTGCAGTTTGTATTTACAGAGTAGGGCTGACCTTGGGTAGTAAGAACATGCTTCCCTTCCCTTTGAACAGGCAGCCAGATTTGGATAAGAAGATCCTTATCTTTTGTAGAATCCTTCAAATATGCTATAGCCTGCTTTAGCCTGTGTTTCACAGATAAAGAAGAAGTGGATTCTTGTTTAGGCCCTATCCACCATCTGCTGCTCATCTCAGTGCCTTCAACCATAAAGCTTCCAGCAGCATCCGAGTTTTGGGATTGGTTTTGAGTATGATTAGATTTACAAGGAGAGGGAGAAATTTGCATAAAGTTGAAGGCATCGCTAGTCTCTAACCAGCATCCTTCAAACAAGAGTTGATCCATAAAATCCAAGTCCATAGCAGCATCAGACAAGTTGCCCAAGGTAGAATTGCGCGAGAATCCACCACCACCTTCCATATGTTGAAGTTGAATATTATTATTACACCCCAACTGCAAACACTATCATGACATGACCACGGACAGCAAAGATGAAAAACAGAAAGAACTTGTCTTTACTAGGAAGTAAGAACAATTCTAAATGCCCCTTCAGGCTCAAACAAAACACAGACGACTGGAACCTTTGCTGTATGCATGCAAACTCTAAACATCACTCTTTGTGTTAACATACACCTAAAAGAAGCAAATGAAAAACTTTGGAACAAGTAAAGAAAAAGAAAGCAACTCACTTTACAAAGAGTGTTTGATCTGTTTGGAACTTTGGGTTTCTGTGTAGTGTAACATCTAAAAATCTGACAAAGGTGTGGCTGTGGGTGGCTCTTCTTGAATTAATGTAGACCCCAACCACATAAAAGGAGAAGAATATATTGGAAACTTATTTTCTTACAGACTTTGTACTGCCAACCCAAACTAAGTCTAAGTAAGGATGTTTCATTCTCTAGAATCTCTTCAGATTTCAAGTTTAAAACTCTGAATGTTGGTTGCCTGTTCAGACATCAGATTCCCTGCATTTTTATTTTTATTTAATATTTGGTTTGTCCCTTGTGTTAACAAACGTATTATATTATTCAAGTTAATAATTATTTTTGAAGGAAAAAACTGGAAGTTTTCATCATCAGCATGCAGTATTGGATTTTTGTTTCCAAACTTTGAATCGTCTACTATTAAAAGGTCATTCAAGAAAGCAAGACATAGCTTCATCATTCATGGATTTTACTTGCCTTGCACGACTGAATTTGAGTTGAATAAAAATTACCATATATTGATCATGTCAATCATTTACCAGAAGAAGTACTAAGAGTAGCAGCATTAGTTTTTCAACATCTAGGGTGATTTTACTGTACCAAAATCTCAAGAATCTGGACGGTAAATAACATTTCTTCCGGTTCACGTAAAAAATACGAAAGACTTTTTTCAGTTCATTTTAAATAATAAATTTTATCTGTGAGGATTCGAATCAGGAAAAGTGTAATGGTGAAATGAAAATAATAAACTTAATGTGATATGCCACATGAAAATGATGTTTAATATAATCTAAGGAGTTTGATTAGTCATTGAAAGGGAAATAAAACTATAAGTATTAATTTAAATGATTTTCTAACGTGATGTCCACATTTTTTTTTCTTTTTGAAAAATGTTTTATTTAATTATTGGTTTCTTGCGGCTGACCTCATCAACCACTTATTGCAAGTAATTATTATATTAAATAAAGAAAAATATTGATGATAAAGTCTTAAAAATTAAAAAATATATATATAAAATATAGTTAGTGTATTATTTGAAATTAAGTATCAGATATAGTTAATCACGAGTTATAGTATAATGATCGCTCACTTTATCCCTTAATTATGATTTTAAGGTTTTGATTTTAATATGATAATATATGTATATTTTATGGTGAGCTATATATCTTTTATCGAGAACACATATAGTTAAAGATGATTATTCGATTGAGTTTATAAGTTATATTTTATTATTCAAATTTTTTAATTAGAGTCAAGCTTTTGAGTATTTATATAATTTTAATTGTAATTGTGGTTGATTCTAATTTAAATAAATTTATATATACATATACAATAAATGTATATTTTCTTATTTTTTATTTGTAGTATATATATCAAACATAATTAAGAGATTTAATTCAAACTTAAAAATTAATCAATTGATTACTAAATTTTAAATTATTTAAATTTTTATTATACAATTTAAACTTGATTTATTTTTTTAAAATTAAATAAAAAACGAATGAGGTTTTGCTCACCCCTACCTAGTATTAGCCACCACTATCACTAAAAAATAACCATGACTAAAAAAAAATAGATTCAGTGTGTGTGATCGATTCCACTTGACAAAAGTGCAGTTGAAATACCTAACTCAACATCAGCACAGACGATACTGATTGGATGGAGGAATTAAATGGATTTATATATATAAAAAACATGGAATCATTGACGCCAACTTACCCTTCGAAACTTTTTTTTATGTTTTTATTCGTATTCATACATAAAAAAATATTATATTTAGAATTAAATTTTAAATATATATATATGATGTACGTAAATAAATGCATATACAAATATATTTCATACAGACAGGTGGTGTATAATGAGAAAAAAAATTGTTTATCTTAATTTTTTAAGGTGAATCGATATCTTTTTCTTACATGTAATTAGTAGGTGAATAGTTATTTAAAGATGAACGAACTTGATTATTTGAATCACGAATAATGTGGTGAACAGGGTTCATCTAATAATCTCTCGTATAATAAGATATGTTTGTATCTGATAAATTAAAAATGAAAAAAAAATGAAGAATAGATTAATGAATTCCGACCTTTCTCTTCTTTGAATTGAATATACATAATACATAGACTAGTGGATGCATTCACGTCAGCAGCCGGTGCAGATATCATGCAGAAAGGGTGACACAATATTTTGTTTTCTAATTTATTTTAGTGATTTAAAATTTTAAAATATTTAATTTATTTATTAAATTTTATATATTTATTTTTTATTAACTTTATAATACTGACGTGAATCATAACATGTGAAACTTCAATGACTAAAGGAATATGGTGGATGTCTTGTTCATGTAGGAGCGTGAGTGGTTAGTAGATTATAGGCAGGGACGATCCAGGATCGAACATTGGGAGGGATAAAAGTTTATTAAACCTATAAGTTTAAAAATTAAGAGAGACAAAAACCTTATTTTAATACTATCAAAATTACGAAGAACCTTAAATGTAATTATACCAACAAGAGTCCCTCTCCCGTACAACATGGTTCCGTCCCTGATTATAGAACAGGGAAGACGGACATTGAACGGTTTTTAAGCCCCAAGTGTATGTACATAAACAAAAGTGGAATGATCCATGTATTGCAGAAGCCTATATGGACAAGGTCAAGGGTATATCATCGTGTTTACAAATTTGTTAAACACGCACATAATCTGTGGGGTTTGCCAAGGAACCGGGACAGATCGCCTGATCTTACATGTCTTACATGAGAGATCTTGTCGTAACAAATCACTGCCCGAAATTTCCCAGGAGTCTCTCGACCGCAGCATGGACATTTCCCGAAGTAGCACGAAGTGCCCTGATATTCTCTTGTGTATCATTGAAACCCATTTCTTGGAGTTGTGATAATTGTGTAGCATACAGTTCTTCTGGGGGAATTGGAGAAACAAAAACGATGAAGTTAGTAGCGACTCGAAAGTGTAGTAAATATATTGAAAGCAAGTCTTTGTATAGATGTGAAACGATAAAAAGGATGCTAACCATCTGGTTGGTTGGGAACACTGAGGCTACCAGCACCTAGACCGCTGAACATATTCATCAACAAATCTAAACCAGCAGTAGGGGCTGCTCCTGAAAATGCAATTAAACAAAATGAAGTACAAAACATAAAGATGGATGAAACAAGTGCTGGTGAAGGGAGGTGGCAAATCAAAATTAGAGAGTTTAATGTTCGAGAGAACCCTTGAGATTTCCGTGTTTTTTTTGTTGCCATTTTTAGAGAATAGATGAGTCTACAACAGGCGTCGAACATCGTTGAACATCATTAAGGCTGAACACCGTTGAATATTATTAAATTAATTAATTAAGATTAAAAATCTCAAGGACTCAACACACAATCATTAATTATATGTTGAGTCTATCACTCTTTTATTAATTACATATTGAGTCCTTGAGATTTTTAATTTTTATTAATTAATTTAATGGTGTTCAACAATGTTCGACGCCCGTTGTAGAATTTTCCAAATTCATAACTACAGTCTTGATTTTTATTTTCTACCTGCAGTAGCACCTGTCTGTGCAGAATCCCTGCAAGAAAGCCAATTATGGTTAAAAGGAAAGAAGAAAAGCAATGATATAATCATCAATGCATGAGTAATAAAGGCATGTTTACTATCCATGAAGATAAATATATACGGAATGGGCAAATAAAAACACACATAATTTGGTTCTATTTTTTTAATCCCAAAAATGTCCAATCTAGCCAGAAATAATAATCTATCATTTATAGGATACAAAAAATCTTTGTTTGGTCAAGGAACCAGATATTAATTCACTTGGGACAACCTTAAAAGCAAGAACCGAAAAAGGCAAATTGAGGTTTTCAACAGAGGCATAGACAAAGGTAATATCACTTACTGGGTTGATTGCTGTCGGTTGAGCCGAGACAGAAGAGACTGTTGTAAGGCTAGCATTTGCTGCAAGAAATAAAAGAAAACAAGGGAGAGCAGAACATAGGTGAGTTTTTGTCAGAACATTACATGAAAAATATTAAATAACCCGATATAAACCAATGGTATAGCCTTAACATCCCTATAAAGTCACATAAGCATTTGAGAGAATTCAGAGATGTATATACAAGGAAAATAATATACCTGCATTGTTTCAGGGGAAAACATCTGCTGAAATACTTCGGGATTTTGCATCATTTCTCTCAATTGAGGATTCAGATCAAACATTTCACGTAGTTGCGGATTCAGATTCATAATCTAAAATGTACAAGCAGATTCTTAACAAATGGAAATAAGCAAACAACAATCTCCTTGACAGAAGTGATTCTTCAATGACCTGATTCATATATTGGGGATTAGACATTATGCTCTGCATCATCTGTGATATAGCTGGATTTTGCAACAATTGAGTCAACTGAGAAGCATCTGGCATTTCATTCAACATTGGCGGCATATCTGGAAGTCCAAGGCCTCCCAGATCAACAATACCTGGTGTCCTAGCATCCCCAGAATGATGTGACCTCACCGTCGTATTGGTCTGGGTTCCCCCTGAAATTTGCAGCACACAGTATTTCATCAGGAAATCTGAATATAATACCATACACAATAGTAGCAAATTTCATTTAAAGAAAACAAAAGGTTTAGATATTCTAGTTCACTCTTACTTTTCTTGCTGCAACTATGGTAAAACATTACCTTTCTTTTCCTAAATATAAAAGAATCCCATATATTGGAAAACACCAAAACATAAGATAAAAGAGATTTCATAATAATACAACAGTAAACATGGACAACAAGCTGCGATTACATAAGCTCAAACAATAATTCGTCCCACAGCCACAAGTGAACAAACCTAGAATAACATCCCACTTTGAACATTTAAGATATTCTAGTTAAGTCAATATTAATTTCATGGAGCAACTATGGTAAATCATAGCAGGTCATATCATTTTTAGTTTATTTGCCCATTGATCAAGTAGACATAACAAATTTACTTTGACCATCATCTTTCAGCATCATAATTTTTCCAGCTAACAATTTTTTTCTTATCAATCAGTAATGTTTCGGATTCAAGCCTAACTTTTTAAATAGAAATACCATATGCATAAAATCAATATACGTACTATACACACACAAAAAAAACATCAATGAAATACATAACGCTGAAACTCACCACCACCAACAGTGCTGTTCCAAGGGTTAGGAAGAGGATTTGTGTTTGGGGAGGTTTGTCCTTGGGTGCTTTCAGAACCAGTTACAGAAGTGTTGATAGCAGAGTTCCTAGCTTGAGAACCACCTTGATTGCCCAAAAGAACTGTCAATGGGTTTGAACCAGGAGTATTTCCATTATTTCCAGCCATAGTAGCATTCAAAAATGGCTCCTGAACATTTTCATACATGCGCCTAAGCATGTTAAACCCCTCAGGAGAGGATTCAATGTTGCTCATAGCCCTGTCAGTGTTTCGCATCATTTCACGCATGAGTTCAGGATTCCTAGTAGCTTCCAAAGTCTGCCGCAGAATGCCTGGATCATTAAGTATATGCCCAAGCTCTGGATTCCGATCGATAATCTCACGCATTTGGGGATTGCTCATAACCAAAGTGCGCATTAACTCGGGGTTATTCACCAAGCTTTGAATTGCAGGTGTATTCATTATTTCCCTCATCATGTTGGGATTTTGAGTTAGTTGTTGCTGTACTTGTTCAAATTCAGGAAGACCGGATCCAAACAAACCAAGACTACCTTCATTATCACCAAGCGAATTAAGTCCAGGGAATAATGATGCTCCCATACCAGCACCCTCATTAGAACCAACACCATGTGTGACACTCGGTGTAATATTAGGAGTTCCAACACTTATGTTAGCTGCCGGAGGAGGTGTTGACGAAGATGGTGCAAAACCACGAACCATATGAACAGTATGATCAGCTTGCAAACCTTCAATAAGGGTGAAGAAAGTGAAATGGTCAAATGATCAATAAGTATTTGTGTATAAATTTTAAAGCATGTATTACTTAAACCATCCCCTTAAATAGTTTTATCTTCAATAGCAAGCATTACATATACAACATTTATAACTGTAGATCTTAAGATATCATGACATTGATTATTGAGCTGCTGAAAGATATCATATCACATAACTAATTTTTCAAAATAAGTTGTTTAAAAATGGGGCAAAACTAAAAACCATGTGAGCACTGCAGTATGATCAGCTTGTGAACCTTCAATAAGGGTGAAGAAAGTGAAATGGCCAAGGGATCATCAAATATTTGAGCATAAATCTAAATGCACAAATTAGACAGTTATTTTAACCCTCCCCAGAAAAGAATTTATCTTCAAAGTACTACTTACACAGCACCTATAACTGTAAGTCTTAAGGTATCATGACATTGATTACTACCGGGATACTGAAATATATGACATCAAATCATTAAAACATGGTGGACAGCCAAAAAAGGTTGAGGAGTAAGTACTAAGAACATGTGAGACAAATTGCTCAGCTAAAAACAGAAAGGTTTAGCAGCCACGTGCATGGAACAAACTTCATCAGCCGCTAAAGGAAATCCTCATGTCAAATTATTAATAGTTTCCCAAGCTCCAGCAGCTAGGAAGAAAATTCTCCATAATTCACCAAATAAAACTACATCATCAGTTCAGCATGACTCCCAAATTAGAGGCAGTGCTGATGCTTCCCATTCACTTCTAAATACATGAATATAGCTAAACAACAAAAAACTGTAATCGTGAAACAAGCCCCTTTGATTCCCATTTAGACAATCAAATAGACGGTCATCTGAACCAGCTCAATATCATCCAAAATAGCTCAAAAAAATCAATATCTAACTTAATTCCTATTATCTGATACTTTCAGAACTTATATTTCAGTACCGGTTTTTATACAAATTTCACCGTCTTCATTTCCCCCTGTATTTTCGTCAAACGGAGAAAACGAAAAATTGAAAACGACTCTAATTTTAAAAAATCCAAAGGAAAATGAAACTTACCATAACTTTGAAGGGTTTGCTCATCTTTTAAGATTCGCCCTTTATAAATCAATCGTTGCTGATCAGCAGGTATATCGTAATTCTGACTCAAAACAACTTTGAAAGATTCAACGGTTGAATCGAGTTTGGTCGTAACCGCAAACTTTGTACCATTAGAGCAACGGATATTAATCATCACCCCCTCTTCTTCCCCTTCTCCTCCTCCATTGCCACCGGGTCCTGATTCAGTCGAATTGTCATCCCCACCCATATTGTCCCTCTCTCAGATCGATCACAAACCCTAACCCTAGAAAAATATATATAAATACAGAAAATTAAATTTGTTTTCCCATACTTTGCCTTACCTTTTCTATAATGAGTTGGTATTTCGTTTTTTATTTAAGGAGTGAAAGAAGCTTAAAAAATCAGAAAAAAAAAATAAAGAATCGGGGGAAATTTTATAAAGAATCGTAAAAGAAGGATATTTAGATCTGGAGAAGCATGGTGATTTTCTAAAAGAACAAAGCTTCGGCCTTTTTCGGTCTTCAAAATGGGTTCTTTTTGTCCAGAAAAATGGGGATTTAGAGTTCAATGACCGTTTTGTTACAAATAAAAAATGTTAGTGGCCGTTTTATAATTTTTGAAACTTTAGTTGTGAAAAAGGAAACTTGTCCGAACGGAGAAGAGAGCTTTCTTATTCCTAAAGCTTTTTCACATCAAAACAGTAAATTTCGAGTCTTTGGGTACAAAGAGTTCAGCTTTCCAATCTCCTATGGCTCTCAACCTTCGCCAGAAACAAACAGGTAATTTCTCTCCTTAGATCTGTTCATGTTTCTCCTTGAATTACCTGAACAACCCATTTCGTTTCTCTTCGTAATTTTTTATATCGATGTAATTGGAACAAACTTCAATTTCTTAGTTTTTGCCATGTTAAGATTGTGTTAAATTTGATCTACTGTTCTTTGAACGAAATCCTCACAATCTAGAACAAACCCACGATTGTTTCGTTAAAGTTTATAGCTTCGGATCTAGTTTTGTTGATTTTTGCTTTACTGGGTTGTTGAATTTGTTCTATCAGTTTCGAACTATGATCTGATGGGTGTTTCGTTCTTTGTTTTCTCTTGCGTTTACAGAATGTATAATCCGAATGTTGAATCTGAACCAGCCTGTGAATCCCACTGGAACTGCTAATGAAGAGGTGTATAAGATCTTGATTTATGACAAATTTTGTCAAAATATACTGTCACCCTTGATCCACGTTAAGGATCTGCGAAAACATGGTGTTACACTATACTTCCTTATCGACAAGGACCGGAAACCTGTCAACGATGTGCCTGCTGTGTATTTTGTTCAGCCTAATAATTCCAATATCCAGAGGATAGTATCCGATGCATCACGTTCTCTCTATGATAGTTTCTATCTGAATTTCTCTTCGTCTATGCCAAGGTCACTTTTGGAAGATCTTGCTTCTGGTACTTTGAATTCAGATTCGATCCATAGGATTTCGAAGGTTCATGATCAGTATTTGGAGTTTGTGACATTGGAGGACAACTTGTTCTCGTTGTCCCAAAAGTCTACTTATGTGCAATTGAATGACCCATCTGCTGGGGATAAAGATATTGAGGATATTATAGAGAGAGTGGTTAATGGATTGTTTTGTGTTTTGGCTACACTTGCAGTTGTGCCCATAATAAGATGCCCGCGTGGTGGACCAGCTGAAATGGTTGCTTCTGCACTGGATCAGAAGTTGAGGGATCATTTATTGTCAAAGAACAATTTGTTTTCTGAAGGTGGTGGGTTTGTAAGCTCATTTCAGCGTCCGGTTTTGTGCATCTTTGATAGGAATTTTGAGTTATCGGCTGCGATACAACATGATTTTAGGTACCGTCCACTCGTACATGATATTCTTGGGTTGAAGCTTAATAGGTTGAGTGTGCCAGGGGAGAAAGGTGGAATGAAGTCGTATGAACTGGATAGCTCGGACCCATTTTGGATAGCAAATGGATCGCTGGAATTCCCTGAAGTTGCTGTTGAGATCGAGACACAATTAAACAAATATAAGAAGGATGTTGATGAGGTGAATAAAAGGACTGGTGGAACTGCTGGAGCTGAGTTTGATGGGACAGACTTGATTGGGAACACAAAACACTTAATGAATGCTGTGAACTCCCTGCCTGAGCTGACAGAACGGAAGCAGGTTATTGATAAACACATGAACATTGCAACATTGTTATTGGGTGAAATAAAGGAGAGATCTATTGATGCCTACGTAAAGAAGGAGAATGACATGATGGTCAGGGGTGGCATTGATCGAAATGAGTTGCTGAGTGTACTTAAGGGAAAAGGTACCAAGATTGACAAGCTCCGTTTTGCTATAATGTATATTATCTCTGCAGAGGCCATTAATCCATTGGAAGCAGAAGCAGTTGAAGCAGCATTGAGAGAATCTGAGGTTGATACAAGTGCATTTCAGTATGTAAAGAAGATAAAGTCATTGAATGTTTCATTGACATCAGCAAATTCTGCTAGTAGAAACAACATTGTTGATTGGGCTGAGAAGCTCTATGGCCAGTCAATTAGTGCTGTTACAGCAGGTATGAAGAACCTATTATCTGGTGATAGGCAGCTAGCATTGACAAGGACTGTAGAAGCTTTGATGGAGGGGAAGCCAAACCCTGAAATTGATTCTTATATTATGTTTGATCCCCGTGCCCCAAAATCAAGCTCTGGCACTAGTAGCAGCCATCTGAAAGGACCCTTTAAAGAAGCTATTGTTTTCATGATCGGTGGTGGAAATTACATGGAGTATGGCAGCTTGCAAGACCTTGCCAAACAGCAACAGCCTGTCAAACAAGTTATATATGGAACGACAGAAATTTTAACTGGGGTGGAATTTGTTGAGCAACTCTCTGTGTTGGGGCAGAAGATGGGATTGGGTAGTTCTGTTTCTACTTCTTCACCAGCCCATTGAACTGTTTTTCCACGGAGTGTGCTATTGGCCAATCCAGTGCATGTAGGAGGCAGCATGATCTGAATGGGAGACCAATATGAACCAGTAAATACTGATGTTAGCTGGATCTCTGAAGCATGTAAGCACTTAGTTCAGCCATGGATGCTTATCTTGATATTAATCCACATGGTGGTTTTAATCGTGACTTGAACCTTTGACTATTTAGAAGTTTGTTCCATTACAGGGACTAAAATTTTTTGACAATGGATAGCAACAATAAATCTTCTCTCCCCCCCCCCCCCTCCATCAAGTTTCTGCGTTTCGTTTGTGGTCAATGTCAATAGCCTTTTTTCTTCTGCTTTCCGTTTGTTAGTGTACTGACAGTGTTTTGAGACTTGAGATTTCCGGTGACTCCACAAATTAAAAAATATATATTTTAAAAATAAAGAGTTGCTCGTGAACTTATCAAGTCGAGTTAGACTTTATTCGGCTTTAGTCGAGCGTTAAACAAGTTTTAACCGAATCGAGCTCAAGTTGTTTGCAATCTGCTCAACTCAATTAGCACACCTATGTATACCATATTTGATAGAAGAAAACTACTATAATTCAAATAAACTAACAGACATTACAGGAGAGTTAAAATATGCCGTTGTTCGTGGACTTACATGGCAGCGATAATATTTCACTGGAACAAATTGAAAAAATGCAAGGCCAAGATAAACAGAGAGGCCCAAATCCAAATGATTCTTGAAACACCATTGCTTGGAGAGGATGTTGTTCATTCAAAACAGTGAGAGACTGAACTTTCGGTATAGGGGGGTTTGTTAGCATTTAAGCTGAAATGGGATCCTCAAAATATCTCCATAACGTGACATTCCTGGGTTTTATAGGTTTGCATTCAGTCAGGCTTAAAGAGCTGTTGTAAAATTAGTTTACTTGAACAAGATGATGAGTCGTGAACAAGAGCGGTGAAGATGGATGGGCTGTTAAAGCCAGTATAGGAACGTATCGTTCGATTTCATCACGAAGTGGCGGTGTTGCCGATGGATAAACCTTGGGAATCTTGGCATTCCATCGGACATTTATACCACCTGGACGGTTTATTCTGTGATGGTTCACAACGTAACCTGACAAAGAACGCCCTGACTTCATATGTGCGTACTGCACCACTTTCTGTCCGTCCACTACGTCGCAGCTACAGGGCAACGGGATTTTCAACTTGTCCCCAACATTGATCAGATTGGCGTTCCCAATAGAACTTGCTGCTGCAATCTGCAGGTAAAGCAGTAACCGCTAGAATACCTCAGCTGCTATGTGCCGGTTGAACCGTGTAGATGGAAATACCTTTGGAAGTGCCAGTGTTGTTGTAGCAAACACAATCGATGGGGACTTTGATTACATGTTGTGCGGCTCCAAGGAGACTCCTGAGGTTCTTTACGTTGAAAAGGGATTGAATGGCGCCGAGGTTGGTGTTGTTGACACTAGACAGTGAGTGGTATTAGGGATGAGCATTTCACTCGGATCACATCAAGCCATTTTTTTAAATATTCGGATTTGGATTAGCTTAGCTTCGAGTTTAGGGTAAATTGGCTGTAAATCATTAATAAAAAATATATATTCAAGCCAACTAATAATAACTTCAAATTTTTAAAGTTATGACCAGAGATAAAAAAAGTTTAAAACTTATGTAGTCCTAGAGCCGATCAATACGAGTGTGTACAGGAAGTGGTCTGGAAGTGAGTGGTTGGTCTATCACAGCACTGATGGCCTTTGCTTTTGAGCATTGTCCTGCCCCAGTAACTCCCGATTCTTACCAAATGGAAGTGGGGACCAAACATATTGAACGCCTGAGGACAAATTTAACAGGCTCAGGGTCAGGCTCAGGTGACTGCAATCACCTTTTTCTTATTTTACTCTCTTCTTTATGTTATTTTAATCTGCCATTTGCTTTGAGGCATAAATAAGTACCAAAAAGTCAAATAATTTCTGTTTTGAATGGATGGGGAAAATGAATCTGTTTCTTTTATTCTATAATCAAGTCAACTTTATGTTCCACTCTTGGAACATCATTAACACCGTTGAACATTGACGAAGTCAGGATTTGTGATTAGAAAAAAACATAAATATTTAAAATAAAAGATAAATTCATAAAAGTAAATTAAAATTTTTTAATAGTGAGAACGATTATTTCTCTCCACCCTATATACTTCCATCTTCGTCATGTGTTTCAGATCCCAAAATGACACCTATGGCTATCATTGTATAATATTTTGAAATTCACTAAGTACAAGTTTTCTTTATTGAACTGTAGTTATTGGTTCTTTTGTCATTCCCTGGTCCTACTCATTAATATACGAAACCCTCGCCATATACCTATGTTGGTAATGGTAATGAATTTGGCCAACAAATCGTTTAAAATGGGTTTTAACCTATTGAAACATACTTTTACTTTGTCATAAAAACAGTAAAAGTGGATTAACCACTTCGGGGAAACATCTTAGAAGACAGAAGAAGGGTGAATCTGTCGAATTTGATCGAATATTTAACATCCGTATAAAAAAATAATTTTTTAAGCTTCATTCATCAATATTTCTCTAACGAACAATAAAACACTAAACAAAAAATAATATTAAATATACATAAAAAACATATTAAACGATTTTTTTAATTGATTTAACGTCCACACAAGTGTTTTGTCATAATTAATTTATTCCGCTTCTCTAAAAATGATCGATAATTATTCAATAATCCCTGTTGTATGGAGTATGGACCCTAGTTTCATAGCTACCACTGATCATAAATTTGAAGAAAAAAACAAGTGTCTTTTTGACTAATTGGACGGTTATCAATTTAAAGCCAATGGTTCACCACAACTTGAGCTATGTGCTTTGTTAGCCGAACCAAAAAAAAATCTATGTTTTTATATTTTTAAGCAACTAATTTTTTTTTATTATTTTTGAATAAACTAATAATGATTACAGTAGTATCTGTTCTAAAATATAATCTTCATCATTTGATATTAATCGCTCAATCATTTTGTTGATATCGTTGGTGTTCAAATCCATAACCTTTAGGAACAATAATCATTTCGTTAACCGCTTGAACTAAACGGCTCGTACTTAAGCAACTAATTTGTATAGCTATATAATGTTCGGCAGGCTGGATTTATTATACAGGATTTTTTATTTTTATTTTGACTTTTATAATAAATTTGAAAATTAATGGAATAAATGTAAATAATTAAAATTTTTGACGGGTTTATCCAAACGATAAACAATTTAGTTTCGTTTAAACATATCTTGTTTCGAGACGTTGTATACATAAAAAATTCTTATGAGAGATTCACCCACCAAAATTACGTATACAACATAGATCAGCCCGGATTAATCAAGACAAAACTTTAAAAATCGAAAAATAAAAAAAATATTAATTAAAATTAAACCATTTAAAATAGTTTATTCCAACTTTATTTTTTTACAATCTCAACATAAGTTTTTTTTTTTCTCTAGACAAAATGAAGTTAGAAATTTCTTCGAACTTTCCCCAATGCTAAGCTTTGATGGTCGGTTCTTTGAATGTTATGTTTTCTTTCTTTCAAAGATTGTATTGCATTTCCAAGGGAACATGTTCAAATTTAATACGATTTCTTTATAATTTCCAGGAAAAGAAAATTCTATTTGTCAAGAAGGGAAAATATTTATCTATGACTATCAATTTTAGAATATACTGTATTAAATTAATTTTTAAATTTAAAATTTTCAGTTTCATTTATAAATTATAAAATCCATTTTAAAATAATTCTAAAAATTTTAAATATTTTAATTTTATCATTAAATTATTATTTATATCATATTATTTTATTATATAATATATAATAATATTTATATGAGAATTACTCATTTTTATAATAATTTTATTAATAATAAATTGATAATTTGTGAATAAAATTAAAATATTTAAAAGTTTAAGAATTATTTTAGAATAAAGTTATAATTTGAGAAAAAATAAAAAATAATTTAAAATAAAAATATAACATAAGGTACAATTAATTATTTTTAGGTGAAAATAAATAAATAAATAAATAAAAGGATATTTATGGGAGACTAAAAGAAGACCAATAATAAAAAAATCTAACGTCATGATTTCAAAGCGGTATAAGTCGTCAAAGTTTCTGTCAAACCAAACAACATTTTCTCGCTTTACTGTTTTCTTTTTTCCTCTCAAGAAATCTCAAAACCCTCATAAATAGAAATCAACCTTTGCTTTTTCTTCTTCTTGTTTAAGCAAAAGCCAAAATCGAATACACCAGTGTGAAAAAAGGTATAAAAAACAAGAAAGTAAATTTATTGAATATTATTAACGAGAAACTGAGGGTTTGGTTTTTAATTTTTAGTGTTGGTTTCTGAGATTTCTGCTACAATACGACGATACACTCCGTTCTGGCAAAGATTCCTTTCTCTTCCCTAAAATTTTCCCAAGAAACAATCACGATTTCTCTTTTCTTCATACAAATCACATACTAATCCTTGTATCTTTACTATGGGATGTTCTACTTCAAAGTTAGATGATCTTCCGGCGGTTGCTCTTTGTCGGGAAAGATGCACGTTTTTAGATGAAGCCATTCAACAACGTTTTGCTTTAGCCGAAGCTCATCTCGCTTATACAACGTCTTTGAAGTTATTTGGTCAGTCTTTGAATAATTTCATCGAGCATGATTTTGGGATTTCTTCAGGGCCGGCGTTATCCGATTCTCCTCCGTCGCCCAATAAACTTAAAAGCAAGGCGGTGGATCCAATTGAAGTTGGGTCAAGTTCACCCAAAAAAGGCCATCACCATTCCCATTCAAATTCTGGGTCTCATCTTCACTTCCATTCCGATTCAGATGAAGATGACTCCGGCGGCTCTTTGCACCATTCTGATCATTCTTCGCCTTTACATGACGATGGTGAGGGTTATATGCCCCAAAATTATACCAATTATGGGTCTCTTGAAACTGGGTCTTTTCCCGGTGGGTTTATGCATATGAATTTTATGAAGAAGCAACCAACGCCGTCTATCGTTTATGAACAAAGGCCTATGAATCCAGAGACAGTTTATATGGGTGAATCTTCGTCTTCATCTTCTTATTATCCTTACTCTTATTTAAGTAACAATAATCCCAACTCTAGTTTATACCCTTATCCGAGTTACCAAACTTACGGTGGTTTTAGCAATTATTCTTCTTATTCGGCGCCTGGCTATGGGTCTTCGCTGCAACCATCGGCTTCTGGGTCATCCTCGAAACCACCACCACCTCCACCTTCACCTCCGAGAGCTTCTGCTTGGGATTTCTTGAACCCTTTTGAGAGCTTTGAAAATTATTATCCTCCGTATACACCGAGTAGGGATTCAAGAGAGGTTAGAGAAGAGGAAGGAATCCCTGAATTGGAAGATGAGGATTTTCAACATGAAGTAGTTAAAGAAGTGCATGGGGATCAGAAATTTGTTGATAGCGGTAGTTATTCCAAGTCCCCAGTTGAAGACGAGGATGGGAAAGTTACTACTAGTGAACCAGAGGCTTCGCTTTATCAGGCTGGGCCTAGTGTTGAGATTGAAAATGATAGGGTTGAATATGAGGTTCATGTGGTGGATAAGAAAGTGGTGGATGATGAGAGGACCAAGGAGCGCGGTACCGGGTCAAGGGCCCCTCCAAGGGATGTTTTTGAGGTTATTAGAGAGATACAAGTCCAGTTTGTGAGAGCTTCCGAGTCAGGGACTGAAATTGCCAAGTTGCTTGAGGTGGGAACACTTCCTTATCAGCGGAAACATGGTATGGATTTTCATTCTTTTCACGGGATCATTGTGTTATGAATTTGCCCTTTCACTTGGTCAGTACGAATTTTGTGGACATACACAATCTGTGATTTGACAAGTACTGATTTTTGCTAAAAATGTGTTTTAACCCGCTGGCAGCTTCATTAGAATAGATTTATTAAAAGAAAAAGGAAAACTATTAGGTTTTCTGCAAGTAATACTAACTGTGAGTTTTGGGATCTTTGTGAAACAGTTTCCAAGATGTTGCATGTAGTTACTCCATTGTCTGTGGTAAAATCTCAGCCATCTACTTCTAAGACTGGTGAGTCTGCTGACAACACTGATCCAGCTTTTCTGGACTTCAATGAAGAACTGGCTAGGAAACCGAAAAACCTTTCCTCTACTTTGCAAAAGGTTTATCTTTGGGAAAAGAAGCTCTACAATGAAGTGAAGGTATATTGTGTGCTGATGATGGAATGATTGTTGTTGCACTTATTATCTGTTTCTGTCCAAGCCATTACTCATTTGGTCTTTACAATTTTAGTTTCATATTTATCTCAATTTGCTATATGTCCTGATCGATTCATGGCTAAAAGTAGTGGTTTCACATTTGGTTCTTTTTCAGTTCAGATTTGCATCAATGAAGGAACTGTTTCTTTGAAAGTTGCTGCTTTGAGATATTCACCTTTGAAGGGCTTCATTTTATTGATTCTGTGCCTTTTCATGGATAGTGTAATAGTGATTTACATTCAAAAAATGTTTCTGTACCATTTTGGGAATGCCTTGTGATCATCTTAACTTGGTTTCCGGTGGAATTACAATGACATAGTTATACCCTGGATTGGGAGTTGCTGGGCATCTACGATTTTAATAGTTCTGTCACTTTTTTGATGTTTTTTTAAGTAGAAGTTTTTTATGCAATGCAGGCTGAGGAGAAGATGCGGGTAGCTTACGACAGGAAATCCCACAATTTAAAGAGATTAGATCAAAGAGGCGCTGAGGCTAACAAAATTGATTCAACCCGGAATTCAGTTAGGAGCCTGTCAACGAAAATAAGGATAGCAATTCAAGTTGTTGACAAGATATCTGTGACAATTAATAAGATCAGGGATGAGGAACTATGGCCACTGCTAAATGAACTGATTGAAGGGTCAGAATATTTCCATTTGACTGTGTTTATTTGATTTATTTTATTAGCATCTCTAATCAGATTATTTAATGCTGTCTATGTTGGTTACATGATAGCATTGCTTTACCATTTTTATTAGTTCAATGGATCTCTTGTCCTCACTAGTGCTGAGAGATGAACACAAATGCTGCATGCAGGCCTTTAAAGGGATATTTAGGTCAAATAATGAAAAAGAAAGGTTTTAGCTAATCTACCCCTCAGATGAAAGTTTCTTCTATAATCACTTCTTATTAGGATAGATGTTGTTAGATCATGCTTTCCTATTCATTCTTGAACCATTGGCATCAAAGAGTTTGTGGGTTTGGCCTAAAATGTCCAGTCACTACGATGGGAAAATTATACATTTGAGTTTCAGGATCAGTGCTTGAGATTCTATATCTAATGAAATCTTATTAGAAGCTGTGGAAATTCTGACAAACGATGCTTTATTAACCAAAGATGCGATATAGATTCTGGATACTTATACAAACTGTGTTTTAGGAGCTTGGGGAGAGTTTTACTGAAAGGGTTTTTTGTGGGGTACCTTTTTCTTCCCTTGTCTGATTTTCCTGAATTAGAAGACAAATGGTTGAACTGGTTATTATATTATTGTACATTTAGCAATAATATGCTTTCAATGGAGTTCTATATTTTTGTGTTTTAAATCTGCGTTTGAGATATTGTATTTCAATTTGGTATCATTCAAATATTTCTTATACATAAATATAGTTAATATATTAAATATTGATAACAAGATTCAGAAACCTATGTGTCTGAGGTATAAATTTAGTACTGGAGAATGAGTTTGACAGTGACTTTTCATGCAAGTATTTCTAGTGCACCTTCCGACAGTATATCATATAAATAGATATGTACAACTTTTTAGATCATGTTCACATATGTAAAAATCTGGGCGTCAAATTTCTTTTCCAACTCTGCAAGGTTTTTCATCTGCATCACTAATTTGATATATTTTTTTTTCATTTGTCATGGTTTTCATATGCTTGATTTATTGAATTAGCAAATCTTTTGACACTCCAAACAACTATGTATGTATCATATACAATTATTTTAAAATTATAATTATTAGTCTTATGCCGTTTCCTTGAAAATTTCTTTTCCCAGGTTAAGCAGAATGTGGAAATCAATGTTTGAATGTCATCGTAGTCAGTGTGAGGTGATTAGAGATGCCAAAACTTTAGGTTTAGTTGGATCCAGCAAAAAGCTCAGCGATGATCATCTCAAGGCGACATTGCAGCTTGAGCATGAACTTATTAGCTGGACTATAAGATTCTCAAGTTGGATACGTGCCCAGAAGGGTTATGTCAGGGGGTTGAATAATTGGCTTCTAAAATGTCTTTACTATGAACCTGAAGTGACCGATGATGGAATAGCTCCCTTCTCACCTAGCAGGGTGGGTGCACCACCCATATTTGTGATATGTAATCAGTGGTCACAAGCGATGGATAGGATATCTGAAAGAGAGGTGATCGATTCAATGTCGGCTTTGGTCATGAGTGTGCTCCAGCTATGGGAACAAGATAAGTCGGAAATGCATCGGCGGATGATGGCCAATAAGGATTTAGAGAGAAAGGCTAGGAGTCTGGATAGAGAGGATCAAAAGTTGCAGAAAGAGATCCAAGCATTAGATAAGAAGATTGTTTTGGTCTCTGGAGATGGTAATAATCTCTCAGTAACTGGAAATGTTGTGTATCAGAACGAGACTAGTAACCGTAGTTTGCAGGGGAGCTTGCAACGTATTTTTGAGGCAATGGAAAAGTTCAGTTCCGAGTTCTCCAAAGCCTATGATGAGCTTTTGCAGCGTGTTCAAGAACGGATTCCTCAAGAGCATGAAAGAGTATCGTAGGACTACAATAAAATGATCACGGCATCTGATTGGATTGATGATCTATTGTAGGCAGTCTATTGCTGTCTGAGAAATGAAGCTCAGTAGTGGTTCAAGACTAAAAGGGGTTGCACTGCACAACTTGGCCGGTTGCTCTTGTCAGGGAAGACTTGTTTATGAATCAGGTGGTAAAGGGAATAAGATTGGAGCCAACCTTGGCGTTGTTAGATGATCCATGATTGCTTTAACAAGAATATGGACGGGCTTATAACGCATTAGTGAAAATATCGGGAGGGGCCAGTTGCTTGGTGTTGTGCATCAGAAAGCTTTGATCCGGCAACTGTCGATCTTGCCACGAGCCCGGGACATTGATTTTGCAATTGGAGGTAGTGAAACGTGCTGTCTATTAATGGCTCAAACTGCATCTCAATTGTGTGTTCTATCAACACTACTTTTTTTTGATGTATATCAACACTACTTTTTCATTGAACTAAATAGGGTCCCTCTGCAAACAAAGGCAGTCACTGTGACCAAACCATAGGAGTAAGCAGATTCTCCTTCAGTTTTACTTTATAAATAGTTCTAATGTTATATTGTATTGGAATATAATTTTCTTTTCCATTTATGAATCAAACTACAATTTTTGTACAGAGAAAACAGATGGATACTGCAAATTAAAAGCAAATGTTATTAAAAGATAGTCATGAAGAAATCAGGTGGCTTAAGTTCTCTTGGTTCAAAGCCAGCTTGAAAGTTAGCTATTGCTGGAAAAATAGATCAGATTATTGAACTGAGCTTTCATGTAGAGTGAGACCAAACATGCATTTC
This sequence comes from Abelmoschus esculentus, assembly GCA_035048815.1. Lineage (NCBI taxonomy): Eukaryota > Viridiplantae > Streptophyta > Magnoliopsida > Malvales > Malvaceae > Abelmoschus > Abelmoschus esculentus. The sequence goes on along the minus strand of JAUCBN010000007.1, from coordinate 7,144,361 downwards.
AATTTCTTCCCTGTAATTGAATTATATACTACCTGTTTACTAATATTTTAATAAGAACCACCTCATATGAAATCACCATCCAACAATTTACCAGTAATCCCTGCAAGAGCAAGAACCGCCTCTAAAATGGTGAAACCGGCTTCGATCCCTCACAATAATCTCTCGTTCAAAAACTTCTGATATAAGCTTAATTGCCAAATGACAATCTGCACAAATTCTCAAATTCTTTACAATCCTAATTGGGGTCCCTGGTGCTGTCTTAATTAGCATGAAAGCTACTGCAATCTTCTCGCTGTGGTAAGATAAAGCCTTCTCTTTTTCTTCTTCCTCTATATCTGCAAGCACATTTTCTGTATGGGGAACATAACCTTTCAATCTTAACCTCTTTGTTATTTCAGCTAGCATTGCATAAATTTGCTCACATTGAGGATGAGATCTATCACCCATGACAAATTCATACACATGATTACCGAACTCCACAATACTATAACCAGGAACTTTCTTAACTCCTTCCCTAAGCATCTTTCTCCTCAAGATGTGAACATCAGACCACCGTTGCTCTGAAGCATAGAGATTAGAAAGGAGCACATAGTCACCACTACAACCAGGTTCTAGCTGTAATATTTTACTTCTTGCATACTCTCCTAAAGTCAAATGGCCATGCGTTGTGCATGCTCCTAGCAATGTCCTCCAAATAACAGCATTAGGATGCAATGACATGTTTTGGATATATCGATATGCCTCCTTCACCAACCCAGCCCTACCCAACAAATCAACCATGCAACCATAATGTTCGATCTTGGGTAAAATCCCGTATTTATCTTTCATCCTCGTAAAGTAATCGAAACCTTCATCAACCATCCCACAATGACTACAAGCATAGAGAACCCCAACAAAAGTAACTTCACTAGGCACCAATCCCACTCTTTCCATCTCCTTGAAAAGCTCAAGTGCTTCCTTACCGAACCCATTGACCGCCAATCCGACAATCATACAACTCCAAGAAACTACATTCCTGTCCTTCATCTCATCAAATACATTCCTTGCCTCACTAATGCTTCCACACTTTGCATAAAGATCTAAAAGCGCATTGTTAACGTGCAAATTCTCAGTCAAACCATCCTTCACCATATATACGTGAACTCTCCTACCCAACGTCAAAGCACCAAGCTCCGCACAAGCAGATAACAAGCTAAGCACAGTATACCCATCAGGCTCCACGCCCTCCAACACCATTTCCCTGAAGAGAGTCAAAGCCTCGTTGGGTTTCCCATTAAGAGCAAACCCATTGATCACAGAATTCCAAGCTACAATATCCCTCTCAGGCATTAATTCAAACACCTTATACGCACCATCGACGAGTCCACACGCAGAATACATATGGAGCAAAGAATTCTGAACAAAGAGCAACGAGTCATACCCATTTCTTATAACCGTGGAATGTACATTCTCCCCAAGTCTTAAATCCGCCAACTTCGCAATGGCTTTTAAGAGAAAAGGGTAAGTGTGTGTATCGGGTGCGACGCATGACGCCCGCATCTGGCGGTATAATTTAAGAGCTGGCCCCGGGTTTTCACACTCAGCATAGCCTCTAATCATGGTGTTCCAAGTGAATACATTGGAGCTGTGGATACAAGAAAAGATGTTGTGAGGATACGTCATGGGAGCTGAGAGGGAAACAAGGTTGTAAATAAGGTGTTTGCCGATATCAGGGTTATTGAATGGGACTCCGTGTCTGATACAGAAAGCATGGATTTGTCTGAGTTTGAGTTGTGAAGAGCCGCAGTTTTGTAAGAGAGAAATGCATTTCTTGACCAACCAAGACGCTGGATTGTCTGCGCAAGACAAGCTCGGTGGCGGAAGAGGGTGCTTTAAGAGCATTGCTTCAGAACTAGTAGACTTTGCTTTCTTCATGAGGCCTTAAGGATTGTTTTGTTGGAAAAATACAAGGTTTGCATGGTTTCTCTGAGATTTCTTTCTTTTAAAATATTTTAATTTTTAATAATTTATAAATGACCATAACATTATTTTTTAAAATTTTGGTGAATAAAAATAGACACTTATGAAACATAAGTGACGAAAGCTGTAATTTACCCTAAAAAGAAATGGCAAAACGACAGTGTCTGACACTTATGAAACATAAGTTACTTGCTGTTTTGTAGTGACTTACAAAACAGCAACTGAACCAGTGCTGAGGGTTGTCCAGATTTACATTCCAGATGGCTTCGACAATGTTGTGGGCTTCAAGGGCGGCTTCTTACCTCAGGATCTCTATGTTCCATAGAGGGTTCTCCACTGGTAACAACCCAGCTCGCTTTCCTTATCTCTCTTTCTATTATTTTTTCTGTGTTATTATGGTTTCTTGTGTTTTTTATACATCGTGACGATATTGATATCTAAAAATTGGTTTTGGCTTTTGATGGTAATCGGGATCTCAGTTCTGGGATTGATCAAAGGCTTTTCCTTTCAGGAAAAAAAAGAGATTTTATTTATGTGACAGGCTAATTCTTTTCTTATGCTAATACATGGTGTTAATAAGTTTTGGATTTTTGCCTTCTGATTAAGGTATAGTGGTCCCAAATATTCGTATTCTAGGATTCTGTTTCTGATCAATCATGTGCAGGTATTGATTCATAACTTTACTTTCAGTAAATTAGTCTAACCTAAAGCCTTACATAGAAAATTTCTAAAACGAAATTTAAAGCATATACGAGTTTCAAATTTCCAAGGGTGACCGTCCCCTCCAGCCCCCTCATATCCTTGATTGTTGCCTTGTTTGGAAATGAAAGGAAAAAAGTAAATAAACCAGGAAATAGCAGTGAAAATAACTGAAAGTGACTGAGATGTAATGCATGCAGATTAGATTGTTTATTAATTCTTCATATTCATTCTGATTCTCATGGCTCATGCAATTCAGTCCAATTGCCATTAGAAATGCCTGGGATATTTGCCTACTGGTATGTGTTGTTAACTATATTAGAATTTGCAATGGCAGATTAGCAGAAACTGAGTCTGAAAGGATGCTTACCTTTCCAAATTCTTGGCATGTATATGTTTTCAACCTTTGTTGGGTGTATTACTGTGATCTTACAGTTCATTGCTGATTTTTCTGTTTCATTGATCTTCACATCTGGAATTAAAGTTAGAAGTATGTAACTTTTTCATTCGATATAATTTCAAGCTTTGATCTCTGTGGAAGAATGGTTTCTTGTTTGTTGAAAGGGACAAGAAAACACCAATGAGGCTAAGACTAATTTACTATAGTCATGTTCGAATGTATAAGATGTCTGTATTTAATTGGATGTTCAAAATCTTAATCCCTTAATTTCATCTCTTCTATGTTCATGCAGTTTTAAAGGACCTGAAATATGCTGATTCTCATGAGTGGGTGAAGGTTAATGGTAATTCTGCCACTATTGGTATTACTGATCATGCTCAAGATCATTTAGGTGATGTTGTGTATGTTGAATTACCCGAAGTGGGAGCTTCCGTAAAGCAAGGTGATAGTTTCGGAGCAGTTGAAAGCGTCAAGGCTACTAGCGATGTTAACTCTCCTGTATCAGGAAAAGTGGTTGAAGTTAATGAAGAGCTCGGCAGCTCTCCTTCTTTGGTTAGCTCTTCCATCCTACTGTGTCTACTACACTTTTTACTGTTCAAGTGTCCTCCTCTAAGCATGTGCTTGTGTGCATGCACCGTTGTGCTCGAGTTTTTTTCTTCCATACATCACTGTCTATAAGTTAATTTTTCCGTTTCTTAAGGATGCTAATACTCAACATTTCATTAATCTTGATCCTGAATGCTTCTAGTGCCCTGTCCAATCCTTCATTCTTTCACTTTTTAATTGTGCTTTTACCGGCCTCTTAAATGGATCTTTTCACTTTTACATATGTGTGCCATATTTGTCACCGAATTTTAGGTTAACTCGAGTCCATACGAGGGTGGATGGATTATAAAGGTTGAGATGAATGATGCTGGGGAGTTGAGAAACTTGATGGACTCAGAAGAATACTCCAAGTTCTGCGAGGAAGAAGATTCGAAGCACTAAGACCAGATGCCCTTACGGTGTTGGTTCTCAATGCAATCATACGAGAGAGGTACAATGCAAAGAGAGATAACAACTCTATCAGGGAAACTGAGTGGTTGAGACATGTAGCCTTTTTATTGGTGTTCCCAATCTAAGACTCCTGGTTTGGATGTGTTGTCCTGTTTTCTTAATCTAGATACAGGAATAAGTGTTTGGTTTTCTGTTTGGAATTTTTGTTGATGGAAATAATGCCGAAAAGTGGAAAGTTTTTCAAACAACAAATCAAAGAATGATTCAGGTTGGTGCTATTACTTGTATCTAATCTACCAACCACAAAGATGTTGAAATGGTTCAGCCTGGGCCTGTATGGCTTAACCCCTGTTTCCTCAGCATGGGCCTGTGGGGCTTAACCCCTGTTTAAGTAGTAAAAAAAAATGAACCTTAATATAACTATTAAAATTAATTAAACTACAACTATTTTTAAGTAGTAAAAATTGAAAAAAAGAGAGACCTATATTTAATACTATATAACCAATTATCATTTCTTTTACTTATCTTTATGTCCCAAGTGGAAATTTCTATCTGATATTATAACTAAATTTTGAGGGTTTTTTATTATAATTATTTAAATAATAAAATTAAGAAAAATATATCAACTAAGTCCTCAAGATTTGTTTATATCCGATTTAGTTCTCATAATTTAAATTATGATCAATTAAGCCCTTTTGTAGCATTGACGGTCAGGTACACTAACGGTCAACGTAACATAAGAGCTAAATTAATTATAATTTGAATTATAAATGCTAAATGGAGTATAAAAAAATTATGAGGGCTTAATTAATTTTTCTCAAAGGACCCTTAACCCAAACTATTTTAATAGTTATACGACCTATTTAGCAAAACTCATAATCCAATGGTCAAAATAAAACTACTCGAATAGTATAATGAGCCAGAGCATAAAATAAAAGGTTTCATGATAGACGGAGCCGGTTGCCTCATTGGACTCGCCCGATAAAACCCTTTTAAAGCCTCTCAAGTCTGAGCTAAAATTGAGAAATCTGGGAAACCCAGTAAACGGGAGGGATATGTCTGTCTCATCCTCACTTTCATCAATCCCACGAGTTGCTTTCTTCTCCGTTAATGTAAGTCTCTTTCTCTTATTGTGTTTGCTCTTCGTTCTTGGCGTGTTTACGTTCAACCAAGATGTGGGTACCCTTGCAGAACGTTGATGGTAGCAGAAGAGCAACCGGGGTGTTAAGAAAACCGCTGATGGTCAGAGCTGGTCCAAAGAGGATATCTTTCGGGTCAGATTGCAGGGAGGCGTTGCAAGCTGGTATTGATAAGTTAGCTGATGCTGTTTCTGTCACCTTGGGTCCTAGAGGTACACTTGGAGTTACCTGCCTCTTCTTTTTCTTCAATTGGATGAGCATAGAATTCAGTATAGGATTACAAGGAATTTGGGAGTTTTAATAGCATTGTTTATCACCGACAAGGCTTTTGGTTAATGGGTGTTTAAGGATAGAATCTTTTACCTTCTTGCAATGCTTATGGTTCATGTCTTGTTTACTTGTTAACTTGTCTTCAATCAAGTACTGACCCGAGACTTGTCTAGCTGTCTTATTGGCACCTCATTCTTAATGATTGTTGCGGACATAAGACAAGATGTGATACAGTTTACACTGCCATGGGATTCACAACCAAATGAAGATTTTTTATTTCTTCTTGTTGAATTCCAAACTTCTGTTTTCATTAATTTGAGTTGCTAATCTGTTTAGGTGAACCATGCAGGACGAAATGTTGTTCTTTTTGAGTCAGAGAAATTGAAAGTAGTTAATGATGGTATCACCATTGCCCGGGCTATAGAACTTTCCGATGCTATTGAGAATGCAGGAGCAATGCTAATACAACAGGTCATTCACGGTTGCTATATCTTCCTCCCTGAACTTTTTATGGTTTATTCTGGGAAAATTATTTGAGATATATGCAAGTTTTATGTGCTTCAATGCAGGTTGCAAGTAAAATGAATGATTTGGCTGGTGATGGTACTACCACTGCAATTATTTTAGCTCGAGCCATGATCAAATTCGGATTGTTGGCAGTTTCTTTTGGAGCTAATCCTGTTTCTCTGAAAAGGGGTATGGATAAGACTGTGAAAGAACTGGTTAAGGACCTGAAGAAAAAAAGTTTGCCCGTGAAAGGGAAGGAGGAAATAAAAGGTTTCTCTTATTTTTATCTAGGATTAATGACTTGTGTCAGCTTTTTTATTTTTGTTTTTTTGAAAATTGATGATATTGAACCCTTCTTTTCACAGCCGTGGCTTCGATCTCTGCTGGTAATGATGATTTCATTGGGAACTTGATTGCTGATGCTATAGAAAAGATTGGTCCTGATGGAGTAATTTCTCTTGAGTCATCCTCGTCATCTGAAACCTCTGTGACTATTGAAGAAGGAATGAAGGTGTAAGTCTGACTTATGCGCCTGTCCTTTAGAAAGTGTCTAAAAGAAACCATTGATTTTTGTGTAACATCACAAATTGGATTTTTGCTAAAATTGAGATATTCTCTAGGATCTACTTGGTTGATAATTTTACTATGTGCTATTGATATGAAAACAAAGGCCTTCGTCTCAAGTTGGGAAAATAAAGATTTCGTTTTAGATTTACTTCCAGTTTATTCCCGGTCTTGGCTGGATCAATCATGAAAATTGTGGATTGAATAAGCTGTATGTGGCTAATGTTAACATAGAATTTCATTTTAGTTATACTTTCTTCATTTAACTGCACGTAGCAGACTTTTACTTAATAACCTAAATTCTTTGAAACTCATGACTAGATTTGTTAATGATGATTGAACAGTTGCCTAGTGCTCAGCTTGTAGAATTCATCTAATCTTTTCTTTGATAAGATTTAATATTTTCTTGATGCAGATTGACAAGGGGTATATGTCGCCCCAGTTCATTACTAATCAAGATAAGTCTATTGTGGAGTTTGACAATGCCAAAGTCCTTGTAACTGATCAAAAGATATCATCTGTCAAAGAAATGGTTCCCTTACTTGAAAAGACTACGCAACTGAGTGTGCCTCTACTAATCTTTGCGGAGGATATCTCAATGCAAGTGCTGGAAACACTAGTTGTGAACAAAATGCAAGGTGTACTTAATGTTGCTGTTGTCAAATGTCCAGGATTTGGGGAGGGAAAGAAAGCCCTGTTGCAGGACATTGCCCTTATGACAGGTTCAATTGCTTTTATTTTGTCTTTATACAAATCAGCTGATGATCAGTGATGGGCTGATGGCTTCTAAAATCAAAAATTTCCGCATGTCTTCTTTATATAGTTCCACTAATAATTAGTTAAAACTTTAATCTTAGAACTGATAAGAGTCCTTTGTGTAAAAGGGGCTGTTTATACTACTTTTGTCTTTTTATTATTACAATATTAAATTCGCCTAAATTTCCCGGTTGCTTCATTTTTATCATCTTAAAGCATGGATTTCTCTTTTCTCATACTTGTAAAGACTGTTCCTCATGTAGCAACATGACATGAGTTTCTTCATTCTTGCATTTAGTTTTATAGGCTGGCAAACTGATATCATTTCTACATCATTAGGAGCTGATTTTCTTTCTGGAGATCTTGGTATGACGCTTGCTGCTGCAACTTCCGATCAACTTGGTGTTGCACGTAAAGTGACTATATCAAGCAATTCCACAACCATAGTTGCTGATCCTTCTACTAAAGCTGAAATCCAGGCAAGAATTATGCAGATAAAAAAGGATCTAGCTGAAACTGATAGTGCATACTTGTCAAGAAAACTTTCAGAAAGAATTGCTAAACTCTGTGGTGGTGTGGCGGTCATTAAGGTTTGCAACCATGACACAGCATGTACTGAGATTGAAAAGGCATAACTAACGGTTTAACCACATCTCTTTCTACTTCAAAATGGTTATATAATATGCATCACAATTCACAACTGTAGGTAGGAGCACATACTGAGGTGGAACTTGAAGACCGTAAACTAAGAATTGAAGATGCAAAGAACGCTGCATTTGCTGCCATGGATGAAGGGATAGTACCAGGTGGTGGTGCAACTTATATACATCTCTCAGAGCAGATTCACATGATAAAGGATTCTATGGAAGACTTGGATGAACGTATTGGTGCTGATATTGTAGCAAAAGTATGTTTTTGATTTGAGACTACTTTTATGTTGGAGTTAACTTCCACCGTATATGTATTGAAGTCTGTTTCTATTGTTTTCCCCTCATCTTTTTTGCGTTATCAAATTGCTTTTGCTTACTTATACTGGTTTTAGAGGATTTGGTTTTGATGTATTTGTCTGGTGCAATGCAGGCACTCCTTGCACCTTCAAAAGTAATTGCAACAAATGCAGGTGTTGATGGAGAAGTTGTAGTGGAGAAAACTAGAAAGTTTGATTGGCAAATTGGGTACAATGCAATGTCTGGAAGATACGAAGATCTTATCAGTGCCGGAGTTATAGATCCTTGTCGAGTTTCAAGGTGTGCCCTTCAAAGTGCTGTCTCTGTTGCTGGAATGGTTCTAACCACTCAAGCTATAATGGTAGAGAAAACAAAGCAGCCCAAACCAGCCATCCCTCTCGTCCCAGGAATAAGTCCTTGAAGAAAAAGGAACAGTGAAAGGTTCAAGCTGAAGAGTACCTGAAGAAGGCAGCAAAGCTGCTGTATTTGCAAAGGTTAAAACCAACCTGTGAATCAAATCGGTTTGATTCTCAAGAACCAAAATGGAATATTTACCATGAGAGCATCAAATACCATGGTGGTACTGAAATGTTTACTTTACATTGTATATGTTGGTGGATTACATCAGGAGAGGTCTTTCCCTTTCCATTCCCACCTTTTTTGAACATCCCTGCAGCTGGTAGCCCCATTTATTTCCTTTATGAAATTTATGTAGCTCTTTGTAATGTATTAGAAACATCCTGAAATCGTTAAATTGGGATGTTTTTATTGTTATTGAACTCATTACAGGGAACATGGAAAGCTCATGGCTACCTTGCTAGCCTAGCCTCCCTGCAGCCATTTCAATTCTTAAATACTGCCAGAACAGAGTATATCTCTTCTGTTTTCACAGCATTCGCCTATCAGCAATAGATTTAATATGATCACTTAATGTAACATTGCGTGTAGTTCTCTTTATATTTTTCGACTGAACTGTATACTGAACTATAGGTATAGAATAAACATATAGTGAACTTCTAACGTGCAGAGAAGGGCATAATCTAAGTTCTGAATGCACTCTACACTACCAATCAACGAAGATGGTGCCTGCAAAATGAAGATACGGTTTCACAAGAGTTTGGTTTTAAATGTAAAACAGATTGGTTATGAAGAAAACAAAGGCTGAGCGAGCAAAAACCTGAGGGTTTCTTTGGTTCCTCGTCGAATTTTGCAACGGATTGTTGGGAGCCCAAGGCGCTGGTGAGCTTCGTATCGATGACAACCAGAGAAACCTGTACAATTATAATGCATGTAAGTTGTCCTCCGCCACCCCCAAAGTTATTTGATATGGAGTATTGCAAATTAGGATCCATGTGATATCATATGTTCCCTTGTCTTAGTCATCTTCTATGATGTTCGTTTCCTCTTGATAATTACTTCCAGATGCATCCAAGAACTGAGTGGTTTAGAATTGAAGAAATAAGTAAAGGGTCCATGGGCACATACCATAGTAAACTCCATCAACTTCAAGCACGTCGATCTGCAAGTAAACCATATCCAGGATTCTATTAGTGTCATTCTTTTCAGTTTCAAGTCTCGGGTATATTTTTATATTGGCACCCCCCTCAACCTTAAAATTATCAATTTTTTTAGCTCCTGCATACTCAGATTCAGACAAAATATACAAATCACAATCTTGAGTCTGGTGTGTGAAAGCATACGTCAATCCAGTTAATTATTCATCTTAAACCATTGGTAAAAGAAAGCAAGAAATGAACAGAAAAAGGGGTCTTACAGGCACTTGAAGTCCAATTTGTCGAATGCTGTCCATGAGTTCCTGGACTTTGTTAGGATCATTTGCTCTGGTGCGCATTAGGGGTCTCCTAATCTTTTCAAGTGGAAGCTCCAAAACCACTGGTCCACCGTTTTGTGAACCAATACCCGGAGGAGCCCCTATATTCCAACAAAGATGAACCAAGTCAAATAGTAGTAAACCATTCATCCCAAGGCTTGGAAGAAAGCTTAAACAACCAACTTTACTAACATGTAAAACTTAGAAAAAGTCAGTACTCAGTACCGTTAGATGAAGCATAAACAGGGATGCTTCTCAAGTTGCTAGTCGGCAGTTGCAGAACAAACTTGGCCATTCTTTTTTAGCTTCTCTCTCTCTCTCTCTCTACGTGTCTCACCATTCGAGTAGAAAACCAGAGAATTTAATTAGAGCCACGACCACCAAAAAAATATCAGAGCCACAGCAGCTTGCCAAACGTTCATAAAAGGCAAAAACTTGGAGTGGCCCAACAATATCCAATGGCCCAGATCAGCCCATCATCAGGTCACTTTGTTCCCTTTCAGAGTTAACCCTGGAGAGAAACAGAAGATGATATCATCCCAAAAATCCATGGCTGCTTTGGCCTCTTTCTCTCTTCTTCGGTACTTCTTATTTTGTGTGTTTTCCTTTAAAATCGAACATAGTGATAAATATTGATTCTTTTTTTTATTGGAACAGAAATTATACAACAACTGGAAGAATTGTTGCAAGTGTCAGAACCTCACCACGACTCTCTGCTTACCCCAGCTCCATCAGTTTTCTAACACCGAATCCCTCACGCAGGTTTTTCTTTTCTTTCTTTTGGTTGGCAATTTGGGTGAGAGAGAATGTTGAATCGGATTCTAGTTGCGGTGGTGTCTGTGTTTTCCTTTTCTAGTCTGCAGAGAAACTGTACAATTAATATATTGATTTTTTTATACATCTCTGAATCACTCTTTGTAGATATCTATGTCGTGCTAGTGCTACACACGATGAAGAAGCTGCTGCAAAGGCAGCTGCAATCAATGCTGATAATGGAGCTCCAACCATGTATCCTCCGTAACACCCTGGTTTCATTTCACATTCCATCCCTTGCCTGGAATTTGTTATGCGTTATTTGGTTGGACCTTTAGGAATTTGGAATTTCATATCCCTTTTGATACAAGTTTTAGACTATATGTAATTTGTAATGCTAGAGTTTAGACTAAAGAATTGATTCTCTATGAGATATGGGAGTACGGGGGGAAGTGGGAACATATTGTTACTAACAACTAAATCTTTGGAGCTGTTTACCTATTGTATTAGTTTTTGATTCTTTTTCTCCTCGGACTCAGATTTGACAAGATCATATCTAAGGAAATCCCTTCAACCATTGTGTATGAAGATGATAAAGTCTTAGCATTCAAAGACGTCAATCCACAGGCTCCTGTTCATGTGTTGGTCATACCAAAGTTTAGGGATGGATTGACAAAGCTTGGAAATGTATGTTGTCGGCCTTTTATCTATGTTTCTGTTGCATAACATGGCTGGACCATATGTGAATTTTGCTGTTGTAGTTGATTAAAGTTTACCTTTTGCTGCTTTTCTCATTTTAGCCATGGATCCATGAGTCGGATGGACTCAGAAAAGAGTTATCTATGATCCGGATCTGTAAACCTTGTTGTGGATTTTACCTCCAGTTTTCCTTGATGGAGTACTGCTCTAGTTTTAATTTGTGGTGTATTATGTATAACTTGTCAGGCTGAACAAAGGCATGGAGAGATACTGGGTCAACTTCTTTATGCTTCCAGAATCGTTGCTGAAAAGGAAGGCATTCTGGAAGGGTTTCGAGTAGTTATCAATAGCGGTCCTAGTGCCTGTGAGTTATCATCTTAGCTCCATAGTTTCGACTTGTTGTTCACTTGAAACACCAGGGCAGGCTCATGTTTATACCTCTTTGTCTCTCAGGTCAATCAGTTTATCATCTTCACTTGCATGTCCTGGGTGGGAGACAGATGCAATGGCCACCTGGTTAAATAGCTGAATCACCAGTTGTATGTCTATGTGCTTTTTATATTCTCATTTCTGGAGTTTACTGTAAATAAACCTCCGAACAGATGATAAATTCTGATCCTTGTTTATGGGAACTCAAGTCTTCTGTTTCCGTGAGATCATCAACCCCTGGACTAATTAATTCTCAAAATATTATTATGACTATTTTGTCATCAAAATATTATTAAGCTATTAATGTTTTATAGTTAAAAGTATTTTATAACAGATATTATTGTAGTCACTGTAACTGATTAAAAGAAATAATAAAATAGAGAGCCAGAAACTACAAAAGAAATGATTTGATGTACTAATTTGTCGATTATTAATTCATTCAAAGTGGACAATAAGTTAGAAATCAATAAGCGAGGTCCGTGCTACTCAACGGTCAGACCAACCATTCCATTCACATCATATCTTTTTAAGTTTAGGAGAAATTACATTGACAATCATATGATTATTAGTAACTTTACGTTTATATCATTAAATTACGGAAAAAATATATTTAGATCACTTAATTAAACATATTTAATAATTTAAGCCAATACTTTATTAATTTGTAATAGACAAATAATGTATTTTATATAATTGACATAATTACAAGTTAAATTCATAAAATATTATAATTTCTTACTCAATTTTTAGTCTTTGCATCTCTTTAAAGGGTAATCTTGTATATATTTTTTATGATCGTATATACGAGATTATCCTTTAAAATTAAGATCAAAGAGGATACTATTTAAATAAAATTACAATGATTAATAAATATTTAGATACCAATGTAAATAAAATTAAGACCAAATTTAAATAATTAATAAATTTTATATTATTTTTTAAAATTAAGATTAAATTAATTAATTATATAAGTATAAAAAATAAATATGTAATTCTATAATTTAATTAACTACTATATTGTCGGTACGCGACCTATTGATACTATTTAAATAATTAAATAATTTAATTATCAAAATTCATAATTCAATAGTCAAAATAAAACTTCCTCTTCTATTAAGTGACTGTAAAGATAGTTTACCCGATATAAATTGATTTAATAAACCACGAAGCAGCCTCAATGGACCAAACCCACATTATACAAATGAAGTCAAATAAAATAAACTTCGTAAGCGGTGACGTGGGTTCCTCGTCCCCAGAAGCAAATTTTCTTCTTTTGTCCCCCAATATTTTGATTAAATAATCGTAAATTCTACTCCACTCCATATTGATAAATAGAGGAATTAGGGCTTCAGTATGTTTTGTGAATCCAATTCTCTTATCTTCTCAGTCGCCGTTGAAAAAGTGAAAAGGTGAGTGCTGAAGATTCCTTCCATAAAAGATTGTGATGATCTTTTTTATTGGAAAACGAATCTTTTTACTACCAGACAATATTGGGTTTTTAATGCCTTTATTACCTTCTCACAAGATTATGATTATCCTGCCATAAAAGCTTATGGTTTTCTTTTTTTCCCACTCACTTTCCGATCCAAGAAACTTGAATCGCAGGAATAATTTTCCCACTTTTCTTCACAAGGTTTTCTTCCTTTCTTTTGATTATATTGGTTTGGGTTTATTTTAATTTTATTTCAAGTTATTTTTTGGGTGTATTTTTGGCCATACTTTTCAGTTTTCACACCTTGGAGTTTTACGTAGAAACGATTATAAGGAAATAAATTTATTTCAACTTGTTGCTGGGTACTTGCTTTTTTTGTTTGGATGCTGAAGAACACTGTGAAAAAGGAGGTCGACTTACATGTTTGAATGTCAACGCCATTTGAAGTTTATGTTTTTTTTTTGGTTTTGCTTATTGATTTAACGCTAGATTTGCTTTGAATAGGTTGCAGGCAAGTGACGAGTAATATATAAGAGGGTGGACGATTTCAGCGACGAGAAAATAATGGCTTTTGAGCCATTGGTTTGGTTCTGTAGACCAGTGGCCGATGGGGTATGGAAAAGGGCTGTGTCTAATGCCTTTGGTGCATACACACCCTGTGCAACTAATTCTCTGGTTATCACCTTATCTCATCTGGTGTTATTGGGTCTTTGTGTGTATCGAATATGGCTCATCAAGAGAGATTCCAAAGCTCAGCGGTTCTGTCTGAGATCCAAATATTATAATTATATGCTCGGCCTGTTGGCACTGTATGCTACTGCCGAGCCTTTGTTCAGGTTGATCATGGGTATTTCAGTTCTAAATTTGGATGGACAGCCCGGTCTTGCTCCATTTGAGGTACATTCACTCTATGTTGCCTATAATCTCTTAATTTGTTATTGTAAGCTTTGATGATAATTTGGGTGTATTAATATTTGTTGTACTTTACTCTTTGGATGAGTAGTTCAAATTTAATCTGAATTAGCTTTAGATTCTATTTTTATGCAAAATTGGGTTATATTTGTGTCAATGCTTTTGTTCCTATTGGAGGATGGAGTAAAATGACAGCCACTGAGCTGCATTTCTTTAGCCTGCTATCTTTTGTCCATTAAGAAAGGGAGGAAATTCTAGAAAGTAGGGTTGCAAATATGGTGTAATATATTCTTTACAGCTTTAGTGGAACCAGCATCAAACACATTGATGACAGTTGCGTGTAGTTTATATTTTATTGTATCAAGCTGCTGCTCTATCTCACTATCAGGTTTTCCTGGTTGGAGATGCTTTCAGCAGTTGAACTCTTGTGGTGAATTATGATGTTTCCTATATTTGAGTGCTGCTATATGTCTTTGTGGCGAATCACAAGTACACGCCGTGAGATGGATGTGCTTTGTTCTGCACTTTTTTTGGGACTTTTTATATGAATCTTTCCAGATCCCAGTGCCATTCTTTATTCATCTTAAGTTAGTTTGATATGTAATGATCCTGCAATCATGATTAGTTTAAGAAGGATTGATAAACCTATCTGCTATGATATTTAATTTAGTCCCGTTGGCTAATTGTCAATCATTTCTGAAGATTTTTGTTTTAATTCTTTGTGCAGATTGCTTCTTTGATCATGGAAGCTCTCACATGGTGCTCTGTTTTTGTCATGATTGGTGTGGAAACTAAAGTCTATATTCGTGAATTTCGATGGTTTGTCAGATTTGGCATCATTTATACTCTGATAGGGGATGCGGTGATGCTGAATCTCATTCTTTCTGTAAGGGAGTTTTACAACAGGTATGTTTCTCTTGGTTGCTTAATTTGTCTTTGTTTTGCACATGAAACTCTTCTTCATCTTTAGCCTCATTAATATGTTAAAATTTGCATATTCGATGAACAAACACAGTTTGCCAACCCTCATTTTTCTGTTATACTTGTGCAGCTCCATCCTATATCTCTACTCAAGTGAGGTCCTATCTCAGGTGTGTTTTCTTTCCCTTTTCTTTTTCTATTCTCAAAATGCTATTGTTAGGGACAATGGTTAGTTTTCCTTGAAAGCCCAAGTACAATGACATGGCCAGTGCTGTAACTATTAAACTGCATGAATTTTACTTATACTCTAAAAGGTATGTTGCTTTTCTTGTTTAGGTTTTGTTTGGGATACTCCTGCTGGTGTATGTTCCTGATTTGGATCCATACCCTGGTTATACCCCAATGCGAACTGAACTTCTGGATGATTCTGGTTATGAAGAACTTCCTGGAGGAGAGGAAATATGTCCTGAGAGGCATGTTAATATATTTTCCAGTACGTATATCTTTATGTACTTGTCTTCTATGCCTTGTAGAGTCGTGAATTAACATTATATGTTGATTAAGATGTAGATCCTTATTCTGCAAAATGACAATATTATAATTTGTAAATCCTTATAGCTTTGATGCTTAGTATGTCGCCATGGTTGGTCTATGCATGACATTTCAACTAGCCCTAATATTGTCTTGATGCAAATGATAACAATAGATTTCTCTCGGTGATCAGAATAAATTTGTACTTGTAATTTCCTTTATTCATTTCCCTTTTGCTAGAAATATTATTTTCGTGGATGAGTCCCCTTATGGAGCAAGGCTATAAAAGACCTATCACAGAGAAGGATGTCTGGAAGTTAGATACTTGGGATCGGACTGAAACACTAAACAACAAGTACGCGCTGGTCTTTTAATTACATTTTGGTTCTTGAATATTTTATGCATTGCGATGATGTTTGATATCTGTGTCTGTGTCTGAATTTGTAGGTTTCAGAAATGTTGGGCTGAGGAATCACGAAGGCCCAAACCATGGCTCTTAAGAGCACTGAATAGTAGCCTTGGAGGAAGGTAGAGAAATATAGCCTTAGTTATATCCCTTTTCTTTTTTTGGTTGCATGACTAAAGATAGTTTGTGCCTTCTTTTTCATATTATTGCATTAGTTATTTGAAGGGATAAATAAAAACAAGTTATTAGATAAATGGGAATGAAAATGATAGTACCATTGTTTCTAGTGGATGTTGCCGTATATTGTCTAAGGAGACAATCAAGTCTGAAAGGTAGTTACGATCTTGAGCTCCGGTCCTTCAGCATCTGTTTAGATGAGAATGATATTCTTCTAGTGAAATAGTTAATGATAGATATAGCCTGTGAAAAGTTAATCACTATCTTCATCTTTATCTAATTCATCCCCTTCTCTTTGTCTTTAGGTTTTGGTGGGGAGGCTTCTGGAAGGTAATAGTCTCATCTTAAAATGTTGCATTCATTATTTGGAAAAAAAAAATTCTCAGAGACGTGGCATTATAACATCTTTCGTTCCATAGAAAATTGTTTAGTAACTTATGGTCCTGGAAATTTCGGATGCCTTTTATTTATGGAACTTCTACTATTAAGTTGTAAAATTTATGGAGCATTTCAAATGCTCAAGTGCGTTTGTTACATTTGGAAAGAGTTAGCTTTGGTCCTTCAAGCTTTCTGCATTTACTTGAACGTCAAAGAGGCTTGTCTATTTTAAAGGCCATATCATTTTCTTTTAAGTGTAATCTAATATGTTTTATATTAGCATGATGGGAAAGAATTTGCTCAGGTTTCCTCATTTCACGTTTCCGCCTTTCTACCATGAGGCTCGACCCAATAGTCATCTACTCTAGTGTAATTTGAAGTAGTGACTTGCATGCTTTGTAAACTGAAGTCATACCTATTAGGGGGATTACCGCTCAAAGAACTTGTATAGGGAAATAATGGCCTGTAATTATAGAACTTTTGAAGGCTTTTATGAAAGTTGTCCCTTTTGTTAAACATCTTCATTTTCATGTTATGAAAGGTTTCTCAATTGATAATTGTGATTATCTGTTTTCTGCAATTGATTTACCCATAATATTTGTCCCCTAAACTTGCTGACTGTTCTTTAAATATACAGATTTTTAATGATCTTTCTCAATTTGTGGGACCGCTCATATTGAACCGCCTTTTAGAGGTTTGCTACTTGTTTCTATTATTTCTTTTATATTTGTTTGCGATCGAGTTCTTTTTTAGTGTATGGAATTGCTCAAGTTCTCATTCATTTAATAGTGAAACCTCTCTTTAATCTCCAATGCCAAGGTTAAAAGAAAAATCGGTCTATGGAGGTCTTTTGTTCATTTTCTGTATCTCTATTTTATATTTACAATTCATGATTGTAATACTCATGCCTTTTGGTGGGTTTCTGGATTGTTCTAAAGTTGGCACTTGGGAGTACTTTTATATTTATATTATGTTCTTGAGTTTAGGATTCTTTCTTGACACATTCTAAACACATTAAAAATTTAAGTAACTTATGATGGAGAGTTCAGGCACAAAGGCTAAATGAAATCTTTCAGTAAAAGATCTTTGGTTTTGTTGTTATTGCGGAAGTAACTTACTGTAAATCACATATCTACAGTTGGCTCATTCATATCAAGTTTAGTGTTAAGAATTTTGCACGATGGTCCTGTATCTTTGTAGTTAACTAGTTTCTTTATTGTCTTTTTACTTTATCACCAATTTTTGTCACTTATTTGTTAAATGAACTTCTTTGCAGTCCATGCAACGAGGTGATCCAGCTTGGATTGGTTACATCTATGCTTTCTCAATTTTTGTTGGAGTGGTATAAATTTAATCATTTGATTGGGGTTTTTAGTTTCTGTATATTTGAGAATGGGCAATTTAATTTGATTGTTGAAAACTTGGTCCAGACCCTTGGGGTATTATGTGAAGCTCAATATTTTCAGAATGTCATGCGTGTTGGATTTCGACTGAGATCCACTTTGGTAAACTTTTCTCTCTCTCTTGGAATCAATTTATTTCATTCAGTTTTTCTGGAGTATCAACCAGCCTATTTATTTCTTTTCTTTTCTTCATCTGTTGATGAGCTGGCCGGGAGTTCCTTTTGTCTCATCAACAATGACCTTACCTACTCAGTACTTTTATTTTTTATGATCTAGGTCATTTCGGCTTGCTTTTAGCTTCCTACATTTGGATTTTGTGTTTTCTGAAATATCTGTTTTTTTTTTCTGGAAGAATGGTTTTACATTCTCAGTACTTCTAGTTATATGAATGCATGTTAAGTTATTGATTAGCTGGCATCTCTAGTTATAGATCATTTGACTTAAATATTGGCTACAAAAATAAATAATTTTGAGGTTTGAACTTCATATTACTTGGTGTAATTGTAAGGGGCGAGCACTTCTACCTCTATCTTTTTATTTAACTATCATTTTTTTGTAATGTATTAGAGGTTTGTATCGAATTTCTTTTCTACTTGGTTGCATAATTGTTGCTTCGCTTCACCATTTCCTGACAATACTCTGTTTTTCCCTGTAGATTGCTGCTGTATTCCGTAAATCCCTTAGGCTTACTCATGAGGGGCGTAAGAAGTTTGCTTCTGGGAAAATAACCAACTTGATGACAACAGATGCTGAAGCACTTCAGGCATGATCATTTATTACTTTATTATATAATTTGTGTATAACATTTTTATGGCTGATATTGCTGAAACTAATTTCGCTTTCAATGGAGTGGAATGGGATTCTGTACTGTCTACTGTTTCTTTTACGGCGTAAGAAGTGCAGTGTCCTCTGTTATTTATTTATTTATTTTGTGGTGGTGATGGGGGGATTGAGGACAGGGGTTTCCCTCTGCTCTTAACCTGAATAATGTCCTTGAAGATGGTAGTAAATGTTCAAGTGTTTAATCTTCTAAGCATGTAGTATTACTAGTTTTCCCTTTTTTAAGTTTATATCTCGAATATGGATCTTTTTGAAAGTTAACAATGTGTTTTCTTTAGAACATGTTATTATGTATGAGAAACGACCAAACTCTGCTTAAAATAAATCCTATGCATTTTAAAATTTCCATCTCTTTCTAACAAAATAATGATCCTTTTATTGCAGCAAATATGTCAATCACTTCACACTTTGTGGTCAGCTCCATTTCGTATTATTTTTGCAATGGTCCTTCTTTATCAGCAGTTAGGTGTTGCTTCACTTCTTGGAGCATTAATGCTAGTCCTTATGTTTCCCGTGCAAGTATGTGATTTCGCTCTCTGTTTTTCCCATATTCTTTCTTTCAGATAAGCTATCAATTTCATAGTAGATATTGCACTTTTTATTCCTTGAATTTATATGATCATAAGCTTATAGGGCATACATTTCATTTATGGCTTTGTTTTCTTTTTTCTGTCTTACACACATTTTTTTGCAAACAGACAGTAGTTATAAGCAGAATGCAAAAATTGTCAAAGGAAGGTTTGCAACGTACAGATAAGAGAATAGGCCTCATGAATGAAATATTGGCTGCAATGGACACTGTAAAGTATGATTTGTTTCTAGAAAACTGTTCTATTTTCATTTCATCGTCATTCTGGATCTTTCGAGTACAGTACCAGGTCTTTTAGTTATGATTTTGAGTTTATGCTTGTAATGTCTTAGATGTTATGCATGGGAGAATAGTTTCCAGTCTAAAGTCCAAGGTGTCCGGGATGATGAGTTGTCATGGTTCCGCAAAGCATCCCTACTTGGAGCGGTACTCCTCTGATCTATGGCTTCTTATTCTTTCTCTTTATTTCCGTTTGTGCAAGTCTTAATTCGACTATGATAAAAGTATGTCAGCTCTACCTGTTTTTGTAAATTTTGAAAGAAAAATATGTCAGATTGGCCTGTATCTCTGTCATGTGCAATACCAAGTACCCATTCTTAAAAGTGACATCACATCATGTACATAATAATGGTCTGTTTACAAGCTATTGCTAATTCAATTACCATAGCCTGTATCTCTGTTGTGTGCATCGCCAAACACGCATCTTAAAAGTAACATCATGTACATAATAATTGTTCGTTTACATGTTATTCCTTTTACTAATTGTCTAATAAAATATTTTCTAATCTTAATAAAAACAAATATTCTCGAACCTTTTGTTTATTCAAGAGAGTGTTACAGGATACAAACTAGATTGTTTTTGCTTCTAATTTTAGTACAGTTCTGCATGGAGAATGCTTTTCATGGTAAACAATTTGATTTATTTTGATCTATTTGCAGACATTGATATGGATATAGCCATGTAGGTGTTTTTGGTAGGATCATTTCAGCACTTTTTTTTATTTGTCTTATTCTATCTCTTGTTTGCAGTGTAATGGCTTTATACTGAATAGCATTCCAGTTGTGGTGACTGTGATTTCATTCGGCATGTTTACTTTGCTTGGAGGCGACTTGACACCTGCTAGGGCATTTACATCTCTCTCTCTCTTTTCGGTGCTTCGTTTCCCCTTATTCATGCTTCCCAACATTATTACTCAGGTGATCTGCTTTGCCTCTTTCAGGAACGTTTTAACTGGGCTAGACCATTTTATGTGGTAGCATTTTAACTGGTATTTTTGGTAGTAGATAGGACATATGATTGTGTTTATCCACCCTTTGAATGGCTTATTTTCTGTTTGGATCTGTTACTTTTGTGGGTGGTATATTACTATGATTAGTATATTATAAAGGTAGAATGTACTAAAATTCGGCGTGTTTTTCTTGGTTTCTAATGCTGTGGTTTGACAGGTAGTAAATGCAAATGTATCACTAAAACGTCTGGAGGAGCTGTTCTTGACTGAAGAGAGAGTTCTGCTGCCAAATCCTCCGCTTGATCATGAGCTACCAGCAATCCAAATAAAAGATGGGTTTTTTACATGGGATTCAAAGGTCTAATTTTTAAAATTGACTCTTTTAGCCTTTTCCATTTTAGCCTGCAATTTAAGTTGACCTAATTGTTTCTTTTTCTGTAATCTGAATAGGATAATCACATCAAGCAACATAAATTTATGAATCTTAAATATGATTGTTAAGAAGTATATTTTTTTTACTTCTTGATTCTTCCTGTTAGATGAAATGAATCCTTGATTCTGTGTGTACTATGACTATCCTGAAGGGGCAAAAGCTTTATATTTTTATGTCATTCTGGGACAAAAGTATTACTTTCTTTCTTTTTACGTATTGTAATTCATGTTTATTGTTTCAGGCAGAGAGGCCGACATTGTCTAATATTAATTTAGATATCCCAGTTGGTAGCCTGGTTGCAGTAGTTGGGAGCACTGGTGAAGGAAAGACCTCGCTTATATCTGCAATGCTGGGGGAGCTTCCTCCAATGCCTGATGCCAGTGTTGTTATCAGAGGAACAGTTGCGTATGTTCCTCAAGTTTCATGGATTTTCAATGCAACTGTAAGTTTTGGCTTGCTTATCTTGTTTTTATTTTTGCTTGTGCTTTTTGACATGTAGTCTGACTTCTTTAGTTATTTGCAATCAGTTTTGATACTATGTTTGTTATTTTTATGGAAATAAGGAATATTAGTATATCTATCTCCTTCAAGTTCATTTAGATGGCTTGTCTTGTGATCCTAAGTTTAGTAGTTTTATATGCTGAGAAGTCTATACCCTTCAAACTTAAGAAGTTCAATTGATTTCATTTTAGTTATTGATCTTTGAAGTTTATACTTGCAGGTACGCGATAACATATTGTTTGGATCTTCTTTTGATTCAGCAAGATATGAGAAGGCAATAGATGTTACTTCATTGCAGCATGACCTTGATCTACTGCCTGTAAGCATTTCACAACGTTGTAACATGATGTCACGAATAGGCAGAAAAATCTCTTATCTATTCCACACTTTTTGATCTCACAGTTTGTCTACATTTTATGTTAGGGTGGTGATCTAACTGAGATTGGTGAACGAGGTGTTAATATTAGTGGTGGGCAGAAGCAAAGGGTTTCCATGGCTAGGGCCGTATATTCCAATTCAGATGTGTACATTTTTGATGATCCCTTGAGTGCTCTGGATGCACATGTGGCTCGGCAGGTAACTGTTGATCTTACTTTTTTTTATTCTCCGTAGTTTGCCCTTCTGTTTTTGCCGAGTAGAATTATGTTTTATCAACGTGTAAAGGAAACTGCCCTTTAGCGATCTTACTTAGGATATTTCCCCTGATAGAGCTCGGTGTCATAAAAGAATCCATGTGGTTTTGTTCCTTGTTATTGCATGTTTAAACTTTTATAACCCTGGTCCCTTTTTTAGTTCTTTTTTTTTTCCTCTTCATTTTGAAGCTTTTAAAAATCAAGAACTAGACTTGTCCCAATATTGACAGATGTGCGTAAAATATTGTTGTGCCCCGAGTAGGACAAACAATATTATTCTTATTAAACTCGGAAAAGTCGTGTCCGTCACATGCTCATATAGAATCTGATCTATGTATACTATCTTCAAAAATTAGTTTTAAGCCCTTAATGTGCATTACATATTTTTTTTCTTTTTTAATTTTAATTTTGTTACAGCCTTTACTTATATTAAAAAATTTTAGTATGCTTTCTATTTTGATGTGGCATTTGTCTGATTTCTGCTTCAATCATTTTCAGGTTTTCGATAAATGCGTAAAGGGGGAATTGAGAGGCAAAACAAGAGTTCTTGTCACGAACCAGCTTCACTTTCTTTCACAGGTTGATAGAATTATTCTGGTTCATGAAGGAATGGTGAAAGAGGAAGGAACTTTTGAGGACCTCAGTAATAATGGTGTGCTGTTCCAAAAGCTAATGGAGAATGCAGGAAAAATGGAAGAGTATGCAGAGGAGAATGAGAACAGTGATGTAGTTGACCAGGACTCTAAACCTGTTGCCAATGGAGTAGCAAATGACATGCCCAAAAGTGCAAGTCAAACAAATAAGAAAAAAGAAGGCAAATCTGTTCTCATTAAGCAGGAAGAGCGGGAAACAGGAGTTGTTAGCTGGAATGTTTTAGTGAGGTAGAATATTAAATATTTTTATTTTTGTTTATCTTCCCCACATTGCATTTTACATTTATATACATCTATTACCATATCGTAGATTCACTAAATTCTATGATAACTAGTAACAGAAGTCTACTTAAATTGACCAATAGATGTTTGAACAACAACAAAAAAAAGACTGATAGATGTAAGCTAATATGAAAAACTTAGTGTTCTTTGAACATCTTGCCAGTATTCAATATGTATACTTCTCTAAACTTTCCCAATCGCTAAAGTTGACACCTTTTTTGCTTAGAGGGAAAGTGACAACATTTTCTCATATACGGGCCCTCTTAATGCAACTAAATTAAAAGTTTCATCCAGTCAACAAATGTTGGAGCATGTGGTTACACCACCCGTTGATTTCTCCTCCCCTGCCTAGGCCCTGGGTTCAATACCCAGCAGAAGCATTTCCCCCTCCCTCAATTGTAGGTACTGTTCAAAAAAAGTTCTATCTGGTGTATTCTCACTGCTACGCACTTCAAAATTTTCCTTACTGATAGATTTGTTCTTGATTTGTTAATGAGGATTCACTGAACATATTATGGTTTCCTTATGTTAACTAATCGTCGTTTAGGTAACTGGCAAGTAATCCATTGTGTGAATAGGAACAGAGGAAAGGAATTAACGGTCTCTGTGTGATTTACCCTGAATTTTTTTGCTTAGAAGGGGGAAAGAATCTCAATGAGTGCATTATCGTTCTCCTTTTGTCCAGGTACAAGAATGCATTGGGAGGTTTTTGGGTGGTAACGGTGCTCTTTAGCTGTTACATCTTAACAGAAGTTCTACGAGTTTCAAGCAGCACATGGCTGAGTTCTTGGACAGGTCAAAGTTCTACAAAGACACATGGACCTGGTTATTACAATTTGATCTATGCACTTCTATCATTTGGTCAGGTATGGATTTTGTTTGATTCATATTGACTTTAAGTTTTGATGCATAAGATCTTACTCATCTCTGACATTTTGTTTTTTAGTTTTATTCTCCTGAAGAGGAAAGTTTTCTTCTTCACCATTCCAATAAATAATAGTTCTACTTTCATTAAAAATTAGCAATGTGTTTTCAGCGACTAGTTTTCCTGGTCATGTTTTATCTTCATTTTCTTCCTTATCTGGTTTCAGGTCTTGGTGACATTGGTTAATTCATATTGGTTAATCATATCGAGCCTTTATGCGGCCAGAAGGTTGCATGATGCCATGCTTAATGCCATACTTAGAGCTCCGATGACTTTCTTCCACACCAACCCACTTGGTCGGATTATTAACAGATTTGCAAAGGATTTAGGTGACATTGATCGAAATGTTGCTCCTTTTGTCAATATGTTTTTGGGTCAAGTCTCGCAGCTCCTTTCTACCTTTGTCTTGATAGGAATTGTTAGCACTATGTCTTTGTGGTCCATAATGCCACTTTTGGTTTTGTTCTATGCTGCTTATTTATACTACCAGGTAAATGAACTTCGACCTCATCATTTATTTTTCTGATTCATCGTGTTCTTTTTCTATCCCTGAAATCTAGAAATTCTTGTCATGTAGAAAGTGCCTGTCTTTTACCAGTTCTGATTTTTAGCACTCAGTAAATTTATCATATAGAGTTCTCTGCAGCTGGATGTTCCTGTTTGTACGTCTCTCATTTAATCATTTTTTTGTTTAATTCCAGAGTACAGCACGTGAAGTGAAGCGCTTAGATTCTGTAACTAGATCACCTGTATATGCACAATTTGGAGAAGCATTAAATGGTCTGTCAACTATTCGTGCATATAAAGCTTATAATCGCATGGCTGACATAAATGGAAAATCCATGGACAATAATATCAGATTCACTCTAGTTAACATGAGCTCAAACCGTTGGCTGGCAATCCGTTTGGAAACTTTGGGAGGACTCATGATTTGGTTTACAGCAACCTTCGCTGTTATGCAAAATGGAAGGGCAGAGAACCAGCAGGAATATGCATCTACTATGGGTCTGCTTCTGAGTTATGCATTAAATATTACAAGTTTATTGACAGCAGTACTCAGGCTTGCCAGTTTGGCTGAAAATAGTTTAAATGCAGTCGAGCGTGTTGGTACATATATAGAGTTGCCTTCAGAAGCTCCACTTATTATTGACAGTAACCGTCCCCCTCCTGCTTGGCCTTCATCTGGTTCTATCAAGTTTGAGGATGTTGTTCTTCGTTACAGACCCAATCTTCCTCCTGTCCTGCATGGGTTGTCTTTTACAATTTCTCCTAGTGACAAGGTAGGCATTGTTGGAAGGACAGGGGCAGGAAAATCAAGCATGTTAAATGCTTTGTTTCGAATTGTAGAGCTGGAAAGAGGGAGGATTTTGATTGATGGTTGTGATATTGCAAAGTTTGGACTGATGGACCTACGTAAAGTACTCGGCATTATACCGCAATCACCAGTTCTTTTCTCAGGTACACCCCACCAACAATCTAAATTATAATTTATGTATTAGCCTAGTGATTTTTTTTCTGAGCATCTACCCTGATTTGAAGTACAATCATTTTATCTATTGTTATAGGTTTATTATAAGTTTTCTTTCCCCTAATTCCTATATTTTCTAAAGTTGAGATAATGGACCATTTTGTTTTTATTTGGGCTAGGAACTGTGAGATTTAATCTTGATCCATTCAATGAACACAACGATGCTGACCTTTGGGAGGCTTTAGAGAGAGCACACTTAAAAGATGTCATTAGGAGGAATTCTCTTGGTCTATATGCTGAGGTATTTATGATTTTCTCCCTCCCTGATGGAAATTTTATTGTCAATTCCTGAACAATTTCTTCCAATGCTTGGAAAATTGAAATGATTGGTTGGTCATCTTTTTGAAGTGTATTGGGATGCTAAAATCAGTATGGTCCTTCGATGACAACTATTGAACTCTTATCCTGTGCTTTCTCCAGGTTTCAGAGGCTGGGGAAAACTTTAGTGTCGGGCAGAGGCAATTGCTGAGTCTTGCACGTGCATTATTGAGGAGATCAAAGATACTTGTTCTTGATGAAGCAACTGCAGCTGTCGATGTCAGAACCGATGCCCTTATTCAGAAAACAATTCGGGAAGAATTCAAATCATGTACCATGCTTATCATTGCTCACAGACTCAATACAATAATCGACTGTGATCGTATTCTTCTGCTTGATTCTGGAAGGGTATATTCACAATTCTTGAGCCTGATTTATTCTCATCGCAAGCTTTCTTAGCTATAAAAAGTTTAATTTGGTTGAATTACCGATGATTATTTTGATGCCAGGTTCTGGAATATGATACCCCGGAGGAACTATTGTCAAATGAAGGCAGTGCTTTCTCCAAGATGGTTCAAAGTACCGGGGCTGCTAATGCTCAATACTTGCGGAGTCTAGCACTCGGAGGGGAAGGAGAGGAGCGGTTGGGTAGAGAAGAGAATAAGCAGTTAGATAGACAGAGGAAATGGCTAGCATCTTCTCGTTGGGCTGCAGCTGCCCAGTTTGCACTTGCTGTTAGCCTCACTTCATCGCAGAACGACCTTACTCGCTTGGAAACCGAAGATGAAAATAGTATCCTCAAGAAAACAAGGGATGCTGTCATAACTCTTCAGGGAGTTTTGGAAGGGAAACATGATAAGACAATCGAAGAATCGCTCGAGCAACATCAAATGTCTAAAGACGGATGGTGGTCTGCACTTTACAAAATGGTTGAAGGTACAAAACAAATATGACATCTATTGCTTTACAATGTCCTTGTATCCAATGATAATCTGAACTTCTTCCTCTGCATTTTTCTTCTTCTAGGTCTTGCTATAATGAGCAGATTGGCAAAGAGCAGGCTTCATCAATCAGATTATGGTTTCGAAGATAGATCCATCGACTGGGATCAAATCGAAATGTAGAGTTCAATTCGGAATCATAACCGGGTATGTTTTCAGAGTATATCATCTGAAAGTTTTCAAAAGTTTCCATCAAGGATTGTTAACCACGAATCTTTGTACTTTTCCCCTAGTTTTTGTAATTTTGAGCTTGCACACATAATTGTGTTATGAACCGAGTGGATGATTATTGATTTGAAGAAGAAATGGATTATAGCAGATTGAAAAAACTTTATTTTCATTCATAATAGTCAGCATCAAAAAGGTTTTTTACCATGTATTCTTTAAATGAGCAAAAGGTCTCTCTTTATCATGCCTTCATTCATGTCTTGAAACAAAAGGTTCTAGTCTAAATAGTAGGTGGATCGAATTTGGATTTGGATTTGAACTTTTTTAATCGGATTTGGATCGATTTTTTTTCTTTAGATCGAATCAAATTTGGATCAGATTTGAATTATATTGTCATCCTTACTCTGAAGTCTTTAAATAAATTGAATCCAACCAAATGGGATCATAGTATTTATGAATAATTATTATAAGAATATATATGTTTGTAAATGAGCCGATCATGATAGTATATTTATATTTGTTCATTTAATTTTAATTAAATAAATAATTTGAAATGAACATAATTTTTTTATCTATATCTGTTCTTTTAAGAAATATAGTTTATTCGTGTTCATTTGTTAAAATGATAAAAAAATATAAATAAACATAAACAGATAAATACAACATATTATCATATATTTTGATTATAAATAAATGAATCATTAAAATATAAACAAACAAATAAATTTTTATTCACTTTCGTTTAATAAATAAGGAATATAAATAAATTTATCGCCGAAGAATTAATGAACGATTTTGATTTTTACCTTTGACTTTAAAATATTGAAAAATGAAGTTTTCTCATCGTTTCCATTCGTAGTTGTTTCTTCGCATTTAAATAATTTTCAAAGAAAATTAAAAACGCACCTTAAAATACAAAATTGAATCACGTATATATATATTGCGGCGGCGGCATCGCTTCTAGTTTGTATCTTTTTATCATAGTTGCCCGTTTCATTTTTGGATCTGAATAAAAAGGAATTAGATCTACAATTTATACGTTGAAATAAATGGACAATGGAGATTTAGAAGGTGGCGGCGGAGAATTGGCCTTTCATGGAAAAGGCGGCCGCAAATATAGACCGGTGGGAGATCACGATCGCGCCGTCCTCGAGATGTCTTCCATGGATCCTGGATCTTCCTCATCCGATTCCAAATCTTCTGTCAAGTAATACCCCTTCTCTTTCTCTTTCACTGAGAGTTTTTCTTCTTTAATCATATTCGATAATTATATATATTTTGGCAGGAAAAATAATGTAGGAACGCTAGGGAACTTGGATTCCGATGGCAGGGAAGGTTCGAATCCGGAAAATGGTGGAACCAATGGTCCCTTTAGGGAACATAAGTTGGAATTGTTTGGTTTTGATTCTCTTGTGAGTATTCTTGGTCTCAAAAGGTAATTTTCATTCATGTTTACTTTCTCACTTTTTGCTCAATAATTAGAAGGTTTTTGCTTCATTTTAGTACTTGCTGATTAATGTTTCCCAGTATAATTGACAAATGGATACTATTCGGTTGCTGGACAAGTTTCCATGGCATCTGAATTTTTGAACTTATTGTTGTTATCTGTTTTTGACATGCTTTCCAGTATGACAGGAGAGCAAATTCCTGCAGTCTCCAGCCCTACAGACGGTGAAGATGTTTCCATCACCAGTGGTCAACCAAAGGTAAGCGCTCATCATCAACTTCAATGTTGTTTTTGTTGAGTGGAAGAATATAAGCTATAAGACATGGATAAAATAAGGGATATATTGAAGAATATGGTATCGTATTACCCTGTTATTAGTTTGTAAGCTTTTCTGATTCCCACTCGTAGTATGATGGGAAAAAAACGATAAGATACTAATTTAATCTCTGTCCTGCTAGCCATATATGTCAGTCTTGACCAAGTTGTTCAAAAGTGGATTAATGGAATATTTAAAAATTAATTCATGTGGGATGTTGAAGCTTGGAACTGGTTCCCATGTTTAATTTCCTTGAATTTCTGTCATTTATGTTTATCTCAGTTTAAATGCTAACAAGTATTGGTAAATTTTGTTTTTGTGCAACACCTTTATGAAATAGTATGCATTGTATTAATTTTCCTCTTTCTTAACAAAACATTGGAAACTCTATTTTTTCATCCTACTCATGCTGTTCTATGTTCTGTTCTTATATCATGAAGCCTTCTGATGTCAAAATGGGTACAATGATGGGGGTATTTGTCCCATGCCTGCAAAGTATTTTGGGTATTATCTACTATATCCGTTTTTCTTGGTAAGTCTAATCTCTTTTGATGTTTTTTCTTTTAATTTGTGCACGCATTATTTTGTCTTATCATGTATGTTTGTCACGGGCTAGAACCCTCATAAAGCCTCAGGCGCAAGGCACGAAAGATAAAAAAGAAAAACTAGCCTAAGCCCTAAGTGAAATAAAGATCAATTTGTTTATGTGCGAGTCTTTATATTGTGTGTGTCCGTATGTACGTATATATGTGTATAGACAGCTTATAATAAATATTATGTATATAAACCTTAAGTGAAGTAATGCACAATTTATTTATGTGCAAGTTTATGTATTGTGTGTGTATATACTTATATATGTGGTGTATATATGGCTTATAATTAACTTTATGTATATAAACCTTAAGATGTATGGTAAACTCAAAAATGTGGTCTAGTTTATACACAAAACATGCTATTTTTTATAGAAATTTTATTTACCATTTATGGAAAAAACTTTGATACACATGCCGTGTGAAACTTTAGTTCACACATGCCTTTTAATTTTAATTATTTTATGGGTTAGGGTTTTAGTTTTGGGTTTAAAGTTTAGAGGTTTAGGTTGTAGTGTTTAGAATTAAAATTTTCTTAGAATTTAGGGTATATGCTTCAATGTTTAGGGTTTATTTTTTAGGGTTAGGGTTAGAAATTTAGGATTTGGGTTTGATATTGTTAATATGCATGCCTGTAAAATTAGTTTTTACACTGCATGTGTATCAAAATTTAACCCATTTTTTATTGGTCGAACTCAATATGCATGAATTCCTTATGGTCCATGTCCGTTGAATACTCAAATATTGAGAAATATAGTGTTTGATACTATCCCTTTCTTGGTAAGAAATTAAAGAACTTAAATTAGGTGGTTTCATTCCTTGCCTTACAAAAAATGTGGGCTTAGGCACACCAGACACGTGCCTTGCTTAGTTGCCCAAAAGGGTCTTGGGCACGTTTATTCTCTAATGCCAAGAGGCAAGGTGCAGGCACACCCAACTCCACCCTTTGACAACACTGATGTGCAGAAGTGCATGTACAAAAGCAAATTGAATGCATGCTTTGTTCCTATTTGATGGTGCTGGCCTTAAATTTTAAGTTAGCTTCTTTTGCAAGAAAGTAAATTTTGCAAAAATTGTGTGTTATTTTTTATTAATGCTGTAACAAAAAAAATTAATCAAGGAAACATATCTATTCTGATTTTATGCCCTTGAACTGGTATGTACGAAGTAAAATAGCTAGATTTGATGATTTTTGTTGCTAAGGCTCATTTATGAGAATTGCAGGATTATTGGCATGGGTGGCATTGGTGAGTCACTGCTGCTGGTATCACTTTGTGGTCTGTGTACTTTCTTGACAGGAATATCATTGAGTGCTATTGCAACCAATGGTGCTATGAAGGTATACATTCTTTATAATTGTATGTATATATATCCTTGACAGTCATTTTTAAGTTCTCATGTGACTCCCATATATTAGAGATTGTGATGTCTTAAGTCAATAATCTACTTTGGAGTTCGATTCTAGTGTCGTGTTACCTTGTATTTGAATATTTCTTTCACTAAATAATTGTGCAGTGAATTTAGTGATTTTTCTTGTTAATTACCACTAGGGTGGTGGTCCATATTATCTCATTGGTCGTGCCCTTGGTCCTGAGGTTGGAGTTAGCATTGGATTATGTTTCTTTCTTGGCAATGCAGTTGCAGGAGCTCTGTGAGTGTATCTTCTGGTTCTTTGCTTTTTTATGATACTATTTTCTGCATAGCTCACAGTGAATTCTGGTACTTCGATAACATAACGTCATTTGGAATTTAACAACATTCAACTCATGCTATTACTGGTATCTTCTTTATGTTTTTGGTTGCAGTTATGTTTTGGGAGCTGTAGAAACCTTTCTAAAAGCTCTTCCTTCTGCTGGAATTTTTACCGGTAAGGGTTGGTTATCATCAACAACATCATTGCTGATAACTTGGTTCTTTACTGTACATAGCAGTTGTCATGGTATAGATTTAAATCTGTGGAAGATTTTTGTACCAATTCATTTGTAATATTGTCTTGCTTTCAATGCAGAGACCACTACTAAGGTCAATGGCACGGTCTCAGAACCTATACAGAGTATAAGTACACATGACTTGCAAATTTATGGGATTGTTGTGACTATTGTACTTTGCTTTATTGTGTTTGGTGGGGTGAAAATGATCAATAGAGTTGCCCCTGCTTTCCTTATACCTGTTTTATTCTCAATATTTTGCATATTCATTGGGGTTTTTCTGGCGAAAAAGGATGATCCTTCACGTGAGTACTCTCTCTCTCCCCCTCATTTTGCCACAGAAAACTTGTAAAATTGTTATGATATGTCTGAACATAACAGTGGCATATTGCTTGTTGCAAGCTATATGCATTGCTCAAAATCAATTGAATTTTCTCCTTTGTAGCGCATGTATGTTTTTCTTGTCATTTTCGGTCCTTACACCTGGATTTATGTGGATATATGAAACATGTTGCTTTTGATGCTTGATGCAGCTGGAGTTACTGGCTTGAGTCTAGAAAGCCTTAAAGATAACTGGAGTTCAGACTATCAGAATACCAACAGTGCTGGTATCCCTGATGCTGAAGGAAATGTGCACTGGAACTTCCAGTAAGAATCTTCAAGGCTTCTAGCATTGTAATTTTAGGGTTAATTTTTGATAAGGTGCTTGCTTTGTATTCATGACCGAAGGCTGAAGTTCTACATCTGGAGACTAGTTTTAGACAAACTTCAGGTTGCTTGATTATTTTCATTTCCTGTTGGTGGTCCTACGGATATAGAACCAATAAGCACACTTTCACCTAATTGTATTGGAACTTGTATGATATTGGAGATCTGGAGGGAAAGTTATCCTAGGCTTAATTGGTAGCTAGACTGCTGGTCCAAAATCTCTCCCTCCAGTTTTCTAACTATCAAAAGAAAAGAAAATGTTGTTCCCTACTATTTAGTGTTGATATTGATTAACCAAGATTTATCTTAAGCCTGTTGTGATGTATTTTTCTCTTTTATGGAGTTTCTAACTCCTTATTTGTTTCTTCAGTGCTTTGGTTGGTCTCTTTTTTCCAGCTGTAACAGGAATCATGGCTGGTTCGAATCGATCCGCCTCACTTAAAGACACTCAGCGTTCTATCCCGATTGGAACGTTGGCTGCCACACTTACCACTACTGGTCTCTATTTAATTTCTGTCTTACTTTTTGGAGCAGTTGCCACCAGAGACAAGCTTTTGACTGACAGGTATCATATTTTCTAGTCTCACTAAAATTCTCCTTGGACTCTGCTGATAACGTTTCCCCTGTGCTTCTTTTATTTAGTATTTAAGGTTTAGGTTTTGTTGTAATGCTAAACCACTTTTGATGCAGGCTACTTACAGCTACAATTGCTTGGCCTTTTCCGGCTATTATTCATATTGGAATTATTCTTTCAACTTTAGGTGCTGCGCTACAAAGCTTGACTGGTGCCCCTCGCCTCCTTGCTGCGATAAGCAATGATGATATTCTTCCTGTTCTCAATTACTTCAAAGTTGCAGATGGGAGTGAGCCTTATATGGCTACCCTCTTTACTGCTTTTATCTGTATGAGTTGTGTGATTATAGGAAATTTGGATCTTATCACACCAACTGTAACCATGTTTTTCCTTCTGTGCTATTCTGGTGTGAATTTGTCCTGCTTCCTTCTGGACCTTCTAGATGCTCCTAGTTGGCGTCCTCGATGGAGATTTCACCACTGGAGCTTCTCTCTCCTTGGAGCATCACTTTGTATAGGTATGCTTCATTGCATGATGCGTACAAGTAATCTTGTTTTTAGCATTTTGTGCCCCATTCAGATGATCCTGTATATTAGTATGTGTTTTTTGTATGGGAAACTGAGGGTCACAACTGTTCTGTTTGCTGCAGTGATCATGTTCTTGATCTCATGGTCATTCACTGTAGTGTCTCTGACCCTTGCTAGCCTCATATATTATTATGTGAGCATTAAAGGAAAAGCTGGAGACTGGGGGGATGGTTTCAAAAGTGCTTATTTTCAACTAGCCCTTCGCAGTCTTAGATCTCTGGGAGGTACGCCATATATTATGAATCTTTATCAATTGCATTTCTGTGTCTATATGCATGCTCTACTTGTATTTTATACATATCGACAGAGTACTGGCTCTTGTGTTCCTGTTGATCTATCATTTTGTTTGCAGCTAACCAAGTTCATCCAAAGAATTGGTATCCCATTCCTCTTATATTCTGCCGGCCTTGGGGTAAGCTACCAGAGAATGTACCTTGCCATCCAAAACTTGCTGACTTTGCCAACTGCATGAAAAAGAAAGGCCGTGGGATGTCCATATTTATCAACATACTAGATGGTGACTATCATGAACGTGCCGAAGATGCCAAGGCTGCCTGCAAGCAACTTGATACCTACATTAATTACAAGAACTGTGAAGGTGTTGCAGAAATAGTTGTGGCACCTAATATGACTGAAGGCTTCCGTGGAATTGTGCAGACCATGGGTCTCGGCAACCTTAAGCCCAATATTGTCGTGATGCGTTATCCAGAAATATGGCGTCGTGAGAACCTACAAGAAATCCCAGCCAGATTTGTTGGTATAATCAATGACTGTATTGTTGCAAATAAGGCAGTTGTGATTGTCAAGGGGCTTGATGAATGGCCCAATGAGTATCAAAGGCAATATGGTACCATTGATTTGTATTGGATTGTGAGAGACGGCGGTCTCATGCTTCTTCTGTCTCAACTTCTTCTTACAAAAGAGAGCTTTGAGAGTTGTAAGATTCAGGTCTTCTGCATTGCAGAAGAGGATTCAGATGCGGAGGGCCTCAAGGCTGATGTAAAGAAGTTCCTATACGATCTCCGGATGCAAGCTGAAGTGATTGTTATAACGCTTAAGTCATGGGATGTGCAACCAGAGGGTGGATCTCAGCCAGACGAGTCAATGGAGGCATTTACCGCCGCTCAGAAACGAGTGGGTGATTACTTGGCAGAGATAAAAACAACGGCAAAGAAAGAAGGGACCCCATTGATAGCTGATGGAAAGCCAGTAATTGTGAATGAGCAACAAGTGGAGAAGTTTCTTTATACAACTTTGAAGTTGAACTCAACGATATTAAGATATTCTAGAATGGCCGCGGTTGTGCTCGTAAGCTTACCGCCACCTCCCATCAGCCACCCGGCATACTGCTACATGGAGTACATGGATTTGTTGGTCGATAATTTACCCAGACTTTTGATGGTAAGAGGGTATCGTAGAGATGTTGTAACTTTATTCACATAGTTTGGGGTTGATTATTGAATAGAGACTGTAATTGTGTTACTGTGCATATACGCTTTTTGCCCTTCTATTGCTTCTTGTCAAAATGTTCTATTCATTCTTTTTTGGCCATTCTGACCAATGGCATATGGTTATTTTATTTACTTATTTTTGTTCTTTAAAAACATAAATAGTTTATTTTGAACATTACTATTAATATTGGATTCGATCTGATTATGGGATAAATTAAATAAATATTTGAATTTTTGATCAAATCTTGGAGAAACGAATCTCGCTGCACAACCCAACCTGTGCCCGTGTTGATTGGTGAAGTGCATCGAGCAGAATATCTCCAGCCGTATCCGATCATACCCCCTTCCCTCCCACAGTCGAGTATTCGCTAATCGCTACCTAAGAAAAAGGAATCTGAAATTATGTCTAAGTTTACGTGGCTGGTTTCTTGGTAGCACGAATCATCACTATTATTTCAAATCATTTTAGAAACCGATAGTTAGGGATTTTATTTTGGTTTGCCATTGTAGATGACTCTCTTGCAGCCTTATTTCCAGCAATTCGCCGCTGCATTTAAGCCCGCCTTCTCAATCTCCTGTCCTCGATCTACGTATCAGTTTCTAAGCGTAGCTGCATCTCTTGATGCTCCTCGCAGTTCCAAACGGCCTTCGTTAACGGCACATTCAATAATAAAATCGCTGAAAGGGATGAAATTCGTCTCGGCTTGCCTAGCAAAGGTCGCATGGCTGCCGACACTAACGATCTACCCAAGGTACTGCTTCCCTCACCTTGAAATGAGTTTTACTTGTTATTTTCCTTTCTGTTAATAGTTATAATGATTTATGTAATTTTGTAATCTTTTATGCAGCTTGCTTTAACTTAGCCTCATTTTACGGTTATCACCGTAGAAGTCCTTGTGTTTTTCCTTGCTTCTAAAATGATTTCCCACGTACTAATGGCCATAATCGATACTCAATGCTTAGGTATTGATACCAAAATGAGCTACTGTGATAATTTGGCCTATTTTAAAACACCTTAGGGCTGAATGTCGATACCTAAGCTCTAAAATAGATAATTTAGCCTATTTTAAATATTATTGGGTCCGTAATGGGTTTGGTAATCATGTATGTAATCTGGAATAAGCATGTTTAACCTGAAAGTGTGCTTGTTGAAGTCTGGGAGTGGTTTGGGCATCAAGGGCTTTGAAAATTGGAACAAGGCCAGGCCAGGCCAGGCCAGGTTAGTTTTCTACACTGAAGAATGACATACCGAAACACATTTATATTGAACTTTAGGTACACAAGCAAGCATCAAAACCAACTTTGTATTCCCCACTACTATTGACAGTGACACAAACAAGAATAGCTTTACATATAAACATGTTTTTTACTTAAAAAATATCATATCTCAGTCTCCCTTCTCAAGCTCGATGGGAGCTCGTACCCTCTAGCTCTTCATATAAAATAATACACAAGCGTTTATGGAGTATGTAATATAGACTTACCATATTCATCGATGAGTGCATCTAGCATCAAATAAAGGAAATAGAGATGAATTTTACTTGGATGCTTGGTTCTGTGGCTGATGAGCCTGTGGTTTTGTCTGGCATGCTGATGACATGATGCGTAAGCGTCTAGCAATCTCTGTGAATGATGGTCGAACCACAGGATCAGGAGCCCAACACTGCTCCATTAGTAACTTCCATTCAGGGTCACAGTGGTTTGGTACAGGTGGCCGCAGTGTGTTGCTAACAATGCCTCCTGCATGGAAATAAGGTAAAGTGGTAAATAATCCTCAGGCTATCAATGTTAACATATGAGATGTAAACTATCAATGTGACGTACTAAATTTAACTGAAGAAATTTAATGAAAAGTAATAGAAAAATCAAACCAGCAATCAAAAAATGATGGTAAGGTCGGCAGAACTTAGTATGGAAAAAGATATGAGATGTCTGACAAAATAAAGTAGGGGAAAATATGGCAAATGAGATTTCGCACCTATTATTGCCCCATAATGCATATTGGCATAAGGTTCCTCCCCGGTAAGAATCTCCCATAGAACAATGCCAAATGAAAACACATCGACCTGCAAATGACACAATCCAAGTAATATCATAAAGACCATTTGCTCCTTGCTTAGCCAGTCCGGGACGTGGACTTTTTAGGAAGAAACCTAGATTTGAACCGTCGACCTATTGTGTACATTTTATACCAATAAAGATTGAAATTGACAAAATAGGACGGGTGCGTATTAGGCCCGAAAAATGTGCAGAGACAACAAATCCCAGGATCTCATTTCATTATAGATGACAAATAGAAAAGTACAACTTGAACCAGTAAGTACCACTGCATTCTAGATAATGAGCCTCTAACTTAAAACCCACTTCTTAAAAGCCATCCAAAATAATATGAGAAACAGAATCATTAAGAGGCAAGCACTTCTATGAAGCATGATAAACTTTATTGACAGCATGTGCAGGATTGCAGTAAAGGCAGATATGAACCAAGAACCAAGATCAATACAAACTTCATCTATGCTCTGAACAAAATCGTCTTACCTTTTCAGAAACCTTACTACTACTGCCATTCAACAGCTCTGGGGCCATCCATGGAAGAGTTCCCCTCACACCACCAGTAACCAAGGTATTCCTTTTAATCTTTGATAACCCAAAGTCCCCAACCTGCACATACATCATTTTAACTTAGGTTTGACTTAGACATCAATATCTACCTATCTATAACAGATGCATAATATAAATTTTACAAGCTTATACATGACAATATGCTGCAAAGTGCAAATTACCTTGCAAATTGGCCGCACAGGGTCTTTCAAGTTGACAAGCAGGTTGTCACATTTTAAATCAAAATGCACAATGTTCTTCGAATGTAAATATTCCATCCCAAATGCTGCATCCATGGCAATAATAAGCCGCTTACGACGGTCAAGTTGCCTAGATAGTTACAAAACTTATGAAGTAAATAAAATATATAATGGAAATTTCTGGAGTGATGAAAGTAACTATGTTGCTTGGACTCAAACATGGGGTGTCAGACTTGAGCATGTGTCTAACTGTCCGACTTGTCAATTTAATTAAAGTCAACACACAACACACAAGGATACAGCACAAAAGGAAGGATCCGAAAGGAGGACTTGGGTACGGAGATTCGCTTTATATGCACTTAGTCTTAAATATAATATGTCTACAATGCATATTTTATATATAATAATATTCTTTATTTATTAAATTTATTTTTACCTATTATTCATTGTAAATTGGATTTAATCAAATCTTTGGGCTTCAAACCCAAAATTAAGAGGTTTTAACGTTCTACTTTTTTGCTGTTTTTATTTTGCTATTTATACCACTCCCCCCCCCCTGAAAACCAAGATTTCAATCTATTGTAATCTCTCCCATTCCTTTCTCTTTCTCCCACTAATTGCTTCTTTCTTATCTGTTCTTCTCACCCAATCACCAAGAGTCCAACAAATCTGATCCATATCGCTACCCGTATTTTTGTCATGTCTGTTCGACACAGGCGCAGCTCTCATTTAGGTGAGTCTAAGCAAAAGAGGAAAATAGTGCAGTCTAGTAACTATATTTAAAAACATTACCTGTCTTTGCTAAGCAAAACATGTCTAAGAGAGCCGTTCACCATGAACTCTGTGACAGTGGCTAGTGTTCCTCCAGGTCCATCCTGCACCACACCATAAAAGGCCAACACATTGGGGTGGTGAAGCTTTGAAAGGATATCAGCTTCACGCCAGAACTCCACAGTCTGAAAAACATTCAACACCGATTCTTATTAATGATATGAGATGAAGTGGAAAAGGCATCAATCTCTGTTCAATATGCACAAAATACGAAGAAAACTAACCAATCTCTCTTGCTCAGATGAACGACCAGTGAAACAGATTTTTTTTATCCGCTTGATGGCAACATCTGTTCCTCTCCATTTTCCATGATATACAGTCCCAAATGTACCTGAACCCAACTCCCTTAGCTCTTCCAGATCTTCATTTTTAATGATCTGCCACGGAATTTGATGAAAATAAAAAACATGGAGTAAATAGTGACAAATTAGTTGAATAATGTTGAGACTAGAGGCACAAAATGCAGAGCAGTTCAACCAAGCAGCATGGTGAATAACATTTTCCACCATGTTTGCATTCAATTCACCGGCATAAATTGAGATGAGGAGGTGATAGAAACAGATATAATACATGAATGCTGTTCGAGGTGACGTAATTGGCAGCAAGCTGGCTAAGGTGAGGAAACAAAGACTTTAAAAAAATAATATGCCATTGGCAATGAGGTTCTACAAAATTGAAGCAATGGCTGGTTGTGGATGGATAACTGTGTTCCTGGCTGAACAGAAGCTTCTATTGATGATATTTAAGGGGAAAAAAAGTATGAATATAATCCGGCTAAGCTTTCTTAAAGTCGGAAATTTTAGAAAACATAAAAGCAAATTATAATTCACCGGCTCTAAGACATCAGATAATTTAGAATGAAAGATACCTGCAATGTGCTTATATCAAAATCTCCAAGGGAATGGTCCACAAGAGGTACGCCTGTAATCTTAATATCCAATTTCCCATCCTTGGAAACAGAAGGAAACAAAAATCAGAAAACAGGAACAAAAGCAAGAATTATCTTCAGAAGCTAAGGATATAAATCAAAACCAACAGGAAGTAGTACCTCAAACTCAGATTCATGTACTTGGATGTTTTTCCCAACTCGTCCACTCTCATCACCCTTGAGTTGAGATTTCTTGTATTCTGAGCCTATATCCAAGTTATTAGTAGCAGCAGCAGAAGTTGACTCTTGTTTGTTGTCCTCACCAAAATTGATGTCTGGCTTACTTCGAGCCAAGGCAACTGCACCAGCAGATTTCAAAGGTGGATAGCTATAATCAGTTGGAGCCCCACCTTCAATATTTGTAAGCGAGGGTGAGAAACCCAGATGATCCTGATCCATGAGGGAAACATCCTTGCTAACAAACTCATTTTGAGCCAAATTACGGAAGTATGACCAATGCTTAGGTTCATGATTCTCAATGTTTAAGCTCGGTCCAGCCCCGTCACCTGGGAATGGACTGCTGATACCATAGAGGTTCTGGGACATTCTCACTTTTGAGAATATATCAGACAGAAGGTCACGTGGAAACCGGTCGTTAATATCAATAAGTATATCTCCATGCTCAGTCTCAGAGGCATATACAGGAGTAGGCTGTATATTGGAGGATTCTCTAATTGGGTTCTCTGCCCGCACCAAAGGTTGGTTATGCCCCTGAGAATGATTCATTGTATTCTTGTTTTCATCCTTCTCAATTTGCTCAAAATCAGACTTCGTGAAAGACGGATCTTCAAGGTGCTTAACAGAAGTTCTTTGACTTGCTGTGGGCTGATTTAACCCAGCTGCTTCGTCAGCAGCAGTGCTCTCAACTGAATCTTGTTTTAATTCAGATTTTTCCTTAGCTGACTCAAGTCCCGCCTCAGAAATATTAGAGATGATTTTATCAGCAAAACCTTTGTACCTTTCAAATTCAGCAAGTCCATCCATAACAGTTCGAGGATTTTTAGATCCTGGATTTGCAGATGTGACAGACTGATCAGCTTGAGGAGACAAATTCCCATCATGAATCTTATCAAGTGCTTCTCTAATTATTTGGGAAGAATCAGAATGTACTTGAGTCATGAGAAACTGAGACCCAAAAGAATCATCAGACTTCGATAAACGGTTCATTTCAGCCTGCTCCCTGGGGATTCTCTCTGAATGAAACACTCGTTGAGGAGTCACAGATGGCTCAAGGCAGCTAAAGTCATTTGGTTCGGCCTCAGAACCACCGGCACCAGATGTAAAAGGCCCACTAGATGTATAAAAGTGGTCATCTTCAACATTCTTTCTCCATTCACTTACAACTTCAGGGGTCACTAAATTTTGCACAGCTTCCTGGGTCTTTTTGAAATTTTTTGCAGGCAACGAAGATGAGCCAAAGTCTGGCACTGAAATGGTAACAGGCGCTCCCTCGGTAGAAATATGGTTTGTAACAGAACTGTCATATGCATTTGAAGGGACACTGTAATCTTTCTCTGACATCCAAAATTTTTCAGTTTCACTGATCTTAGAGAGGGATGCATCTCTTTTCATTTTTGGCTCTTTTATTGGTGGAAATTTGTCTAGAGTCCTCACATTTTCAGGTTCATTTATTTTTGGGGCCAGACTATCTCTTTTTAGTTTCACCTCTTTAATAGATACTTCTGGATCTTGCACTTGAAAGCCCATTTCAACTAAACCCACCTGGGGGCTCACATGCCCATGGACCGGCATCGAAACTAAATTCTCACCGGCAATCACATAGTTAGAGGGTTGAGAACCATAACCATACTGCAATGGAAACAAAGGAACCTTACTTTTCCCATCTATCTCGGGAGTGGAAGACAACTGCTGGCTAGCTTCTCCATAACGCATTTTTTGGTCTAAATATGGTTGTGAACTAGATTCATAAGTGCTAGATGAACTCACCAAAACTGGTTGAGAAGTTTGAAGGGTTGGTGAAGGTACATGAGAAGTTTGGACTGAAGATGAAGGTGCATGAGAAGATTGGACTGTGGATGCAAGTGCATTAGA
Organism: Abelmoschus esculentus; assembly: GCA_035048815.1. NCBI lineage: Eukaryota > Viridiplantae > Streptophyta > Magnoliopsida > Malvales > Malvaceae > Abelmoschus > Abelmoschus esculentus. The sequence goes on along the minus strand of JAUCBN010000007.1, from coordinate 7,103,000 downwards.
AGATTGGACTGTTGATGCAGGTGCATTAGAAGAGTGGGCTGCTGATGAGGATGCACTAGCTGTCAAAGAAGCAGAACTAGTAGCAGCTGCTTCAGCCACGGTCCGACTAGCCTCCCTTACAACATTCAAACCAAGTAATTCATCCAAATTGTTCTCAGAAGCACTTGCTGCAACTGAGTTTTTTCTAGATCCTAGGTCCATGCCATTCACGGCAATAACATAATTCATCTCAGAATCATCCTCTACACTCCCCAAGCAATATTGAGAATCCTCCAAATCACTACAAGAGAAAAGGAATATCCTGGGTTTCTGCAGTCCTCCATCTTCTAGCACATTACATTCCTCCATCATGTTCTGCAGATCCTCATCACAAGATACAGAGACCAACGCATCAAGATCCTCCCCAGGCAACTGATACTTTATCATATGGGCTTGGTTATAAATTGCTAACATTTTTTGAACAAGCCCTTGAAAGGAAATATCCCTACTTAAACGAATCATACGTGTTTCTCCCCCAACATATCTAAGCTTCCTATCACGGGGACGTGGTAAAATTTTACCACCAAAGCTGCAGAGGAACTTCACCTTAGCTGATGGGCTGAGTGAAGCATTTCTGGATGCATAACCTTGATGTCCCTGACTGGTGTCATTTCTTGAAGAGGATTGAGAAATTGATCGCATGGAATCATAGTAACTCTTGTCCTCATGCACAGAAGGGGCCTTTCTCTCAATCTCCTGGGGACGGGGGTTTTCTACTGTGTTAAGCATAGAGATATCACAGCCACTTTCCGAATCTATATGAGAAATCCCCATAATCCTATTTATATCCATATAAAGAGGTCCACTGTTAGGATCACCATAAGCATTCTGAACAAAATGTTGCCTGAGATTTACCCTTTCCCGCATAAATTCCAGAGCAAACTCCTCACCTGTTTGAATGGAATAATTCAAAACCGGTCTAGCTCCCACTGACGTAGTATAATCAGGAGGTCGGATGTTAGTATTTATATTACTAGATGGATCATGAAAAAATCTCTGGTTTGCAGCCACAAGGGTTTCATTTCCAGCTTTGATATTATTGTATCGAATTTGTTCATGGTTCTCCTGTTGATCCATCATGCCTTTTCCTATATTTCTTTCCATTTAGATAAAACTTTCAAGGAAAAAACACCAAGGCAATATGCCATGATTATTACACCTAATGCAATATCAGCACATGCATTCTGCCATAACCAGCGGCAAAGTTCACATTCCAAAGACCTTAACTTGAACCTGAAAGATGATTGTATGGGAATTCAGCATTAGTTATCGAGAAAATAGCACACAAATGAATTCAATCTTTAGAATATCAACAGCTTAAAATCACTTCCACCATTTTATATAGATAAAATGGCACTCCCAATCCATTACAATTACAAAAGACATTTTTTGATAATGACACTGTCACTGCTAATAAATACATATCCATTAATAGAATGAAACCCTGAAACCAACCTGTTTAAAAGATAACAGCCTCACAAGAAAGGTCTATCAGTCAGAGCATTACTATATTGATGAGCATAAATTAAATAAACCCAAACCACGACATAGAAAGTGCACCATACTTTTTAAGATAAATGAACCTAGGTCAAGTTTTGGGCGAGAAGAGTAATAATTCTAGTACTTGAATCATACCAAATATTAAGCATGAATACCCTAAATTTAATTGGCAACCTCAAAAGAGTATTTTTGAAGTTTTTTTTCTTGGGATTCTGAATTTTAACAACATTAACGCAATTAGAAAACAGAATGGAAGCTGTATTACACATTTCAACCGAATCATACATATGGGGCTTTGAGGGGGAAGTTAAAACAAAAGGAGGTGAAGATACAAATCAGTAATTGCAATGCATCTTATGCAGATCTAGAACCATAAACATGAATTATAAATAGTGCTTCAAATTCCAACATGCAAGGGAAATGGTGCATGACCCATGAAAGTGCTTAAATCAATCCACAAAGCCGGATCCAAACAAGGCAAATCCAAATTGAAAACTGATTTAGTTAAACCAGTGATCAAAACAACTTGTTTATGAGGTTGAAACAGTAACATCGTAATTAAGCGAAGTGAGGGTATGCAATCTAGTCGAACCAGAAAAAGACTACGAAATATTTAAAAAAAAATCAAACTCAATATATCACTCCACTGAACACAACACTGTAAATAGAGAGCTAGAAAGATCGAACAGTGTAAAGCGAGAGTATGGAAACGCTAAATATGGGTACAAATAAAACCCAAAATCCATCACAAAATCGAAGTTCAAATTAGAATCAGAACGAAACCCATAAACAGATTGAGCGCAATAATCTTCACTACAGCCTCACGCTAATTCACTTTCTGTTCTAAAAAATAGTGTTTCAAAAGTACAAAAAAGAGTATACGTACCTGAATAAAAGGGGAAAGCTGTGAAGTCTAAGCGAAGGAGAAGCAGATTATTGACTCTCTCTATAAAATTCTTTTACTTCTCTTCGGAAAAGAAAAAAAAAGACAAGCAGATTAGGGAGCCGTCTCTCTTTATCACCCTAATATTTTTCTTTTCTTATGTATAATTTCTAACTTTTTTTTTTCTTTTTGTAATCTTCTATATCTATAAATTTTGCCTATTTACAACTTTTTTTTACATGACAATTACTTTTATTCCGGCCATATCTAATAAAAAAATTAAAATTAAAGGCTTAACGTTATTTTTATGTTTGATAAATAAAATTTATAATAATATATTAAAATAAAAAATGTTTCTAAAATATATTTTTAGTATTTTTAAATGTAAAAGTTAAATATATAAATTTTTTATCTTTAATTTTGTCTCTGATTTTTGATAATTGATAAATATTAAGTTCGACTCGACTCGTTATTATCGTTATTAATAATAAATGAACAAAATAAATAAATTTGACAACAATTAAATTATATGTATGTTTTGATCATACATCGTATTAAAAACTCAAATTTCAATTAAAAATTAAGTTGTTTTTTTTTTTATCATAATACTTAAAAATTTTATTAAATTATATAAATGTTTTTGCAAACTCTTAAATTAAAAATTATTGTATATTTAAATATAATAAAAAAATTAATATAATATAACGTATTATTTTTTTATTTAATCACGTCTTATCTTACCTCGTATTAAAAATATTATAACCAATAGAAGTTAGTTCCAGTTGTAAGCAACTTAGTTCGATTTAAACAAGTCTCAGGTTTGAGATGTTACATATGAATAAAAATTTTGTTGAGAAACTCATTTACTAAAACTAAATGTGTAACGCAGGTTAATCCAAATTAATCGAGATAAAACTTTATTCTCCAACAATATAAATAGTGGCCTACACTATTTTTTTGAAATTAACATATTTACCTTCGATTTAACATATTTGCACGCATGGGTTGGAAAAAAAGCCACGTCTCATCTCTATCAACTTGGTGGTCTCTTAATTAATGGTATTAGATAACCATTTGGCGGAGGAATTAGGTACTTAATAACCTAACCAAAACAAACCAAACATAAGTGGTGGTTGTTTAGTCTCTCGAGATTTGTTTTAATTAATTTAGATTAATTTATGTGATATATAATTTTAGTGAATAAATTCTTTAATATAAATTTTATATATAATACTTTAAAACTCAAAATTTATTTAAATGATATCAACCTATTTATCATTGACCAATTTTGTTTTGATTAAGAAATTAAGACGGATTATCCCTTTAACTAAAGACGATTTGGTCGGGCACCACCCCTTGTCCCTTGGTAACTAAATTAGAAAATGATGCGCCAACTGCTTGTTGGTTCAATCCAGTTTTATAAAAAAAATATTCAATGCAAATTTACCAAATAAAAATTTATTTAATAAAAAATAAAATAAAAAATTATTAAATAAATATAATTAATTAAGCTTATAAATAATATAATAAAATATCTTATAATATAATTTTTCGTTAAATAGTAATATTCAACTTTTCATCTTAACTTGTCAAGCCAACCTATTACGATTCAAACTCAACAAACTGTTAGGAGTTGCTACCTACATTTTCTATCATATTATTAAATCTAATATTTTAATAATTAAAATAAAAATATTATTTTAATTAAATCCCATCGAAATATTTAAATTATCCAACTAATTAATTAATTAAAAATTAGAAATTAAACACCTCGAATTTAACTCAAAGTGATTTACTTTCCATTTTGCTGTTAGATGCGACTACGATATTCCCTATTCAATGACGCTGTCCCCTCGGCAAAGTATTTATTTACTTATATGAACCAAGTCCTCATCCCCGACCAAACTGAAAAACAGAGATCGAAGCAAAACAAAAGCCGGCTGATTTCTTCGTCTTGTTTTGAATCACTGGTGGTGGCCAAAGAGACAAATTAAGAATGAGGGAACCGACCATGGTGGTGGCTGTTGACGGGGATGCTATTGCTGCGAGCGGTGGTGATGAATCAGCTATCCCTCCACCGACATCTTCACCGCCGCAAGCGTTAATCGAGAGGCTCAAGGACTATGGACAGGAACACGTTTTCGCACTCTGGGACGAGCTTTCCCCTCAAGAACGTATCCTCCTTGTCAACGATATCCAGGTAATCTCTTTCTAGATCTTTAAGTAACACCCTCCACAATTCTGTATTTCAACGCTTCAGAGTATTCAATTTAGCTTCTAAATCTTGGAACTTTTTGTTCTTAATTAATAATTCAACTTTGGTCTGTATATTTCAGAGTTTGGATCTCTCGGGAACAGATCGGATCATTCGTCGCTCTCTTCGATCTCAAGGTGCGTCTCTCTCTCTCTCTCTCTCTCTCTCTCTCTCTCTCTCTAAGTCCTCTGATTGCACGCTTTTCTAATCCCATGTATTTGAGTTATGTTTTTAGTATGATTTTGGTTTCTGGGTGGGATTTAGGACTGCCGGTGGCAGCAATAGAGCCAGTTCCGGCGAGTTGCGTGTCGTCTGTAGAGGAGAGAACGATGGAAGAAAGGGAAAGGTGGTGGAAGATGGGATTGAAGGCTATATCGGAAGGCAAATTGGCTGTTGTGCTTCTCTCTGGTGGCCAGGTATATTATCTAATATCTATCTCCGTGGTTGCTTTATCTTTTAGAATGTAGATTCATAGATTTATTACATACGTTAACTGAATCTTATAACAAGATACGACAGTTAATGATGAGGGTCTTCATTTTGCTTCTTCTTGATCTAGTATTTTATGCATCACCTAGAAAGATTTAATGATGCACTGGTTCTTGGCCAAGGAGTCTTTCTAACTCTAGCCATAATTTTGGAATGATGTTGCTTTAGAACGGTTCCCTCATTGGACATTTTTTATAACCTTATTAATGTAAAAAAAGCTGGGCCCATACACTCTTAAAGGTTGGTATGATGTTGCTTTATTGGATGTCTGGTAATGATAATTAGTGATAAAGGCATAGAAAGTGGATGCTACAATATGTTTCTGCAAATAAATAGTAATTGTTTAGTTAAAAAAGATGCTTTACTAAATTCTGTACTCTTTCACTTCTGAAAAAAGAATATAAATCTGCCTTTTGAACTATAGACCCATATTATACAAATAAATAAATTAGATATCCTGTCAAATAACTGAACCATTCCTCAAATTTCTGATTCTTTGTTTTATATGATGATTGAAATATGCTGCAGGGGACTCGGCTTGGAAGTTCAGACCCCAAGGGATGTTTCAGTTAGTACTTTTTACTTATTGCTATCATGTTTTTGAAAATCTTATGCTGCATTCAAGTTTCTTTGACCGATGCTTTTCACTTAATATTTGGTGTTAAACAGGACATGATCAGGGAATGTCTTTTATGGAACGTAAAACAGTTATCTGTGTTTAATGCTTTCCTATCTCACTTTTCTATGTTGCCAAACTCTCTGGATCTGATAATTATGTAATTCTAAGCCATACCACAAACTTACATAAATTTGTGGATGATAAGGTTCTTGAAAAGTGTTAAGTGTTATGGATAATTAATCAGACAGATTTTTAAAGGAAGCATTTTTATAAATTAGAAAGCAAAGGAGGATGCAATAAACTTTTTTTGAGTTCAAGATGCAATGAACCTGTTGGATAATTAATTATTGTTTGAACAGCTTTAGTTGTTTGTTAGGCTGTAGCCTGTATGTTATTACTTTTTTGAATTATTGTTTATATTTATATTTTTGTATTTTGATTTTAGGCATTGGACTTCCTTCTGGGAAGTCACTTTTTCAACTGCAAGCGGAGAGGATTTTGTGTGTACAAAAATTAGCCGCACAATCCATGAATGAGGGTAAACTTCCCTATCTGCTCTGCATGTTTCTTTTATGCTTGTATATTATCCTGTTAATTTGATATCAGCAGGTTCAGCAGGCTCAGTGACAATACACTGGTACATAATGACAAGCCCATTTACCGATGATGCAACACGCAAGTTCTTTGAGAGTCATAAATACTTTGGTCTTGAAGCAGATCAAGTAAGATCATTTCTGGTTCTGTGGTTTCTTTGTGGTTTATCTTTTGTTAATTTTACCAACTTCGGTCTGGTCACATTTCAGGTTACCTTTTTCCAGCAAGGCACCAGACCTTGTATTTCAAAGGATGGCAGATATATCATGGAGACTCCATTCAAGGTGTGGTTTCTTTTGTGAATGAGCTTGAATTTAGAGTGACATATCCTTTTGGTTGAGTAAATTTCAAGTTACAATCAAGGCTTAATTTATGATTTGGCCCCTGAACTACACCCATTTTCCTGTTTTGGTATCTAACCTGTATTTTGACCCACTTTGGTACCTAAACTATTATTCCTTTGCTGTTTACTCTATCGTTTAAGAAAAAACTGACAATACCAGCTAATAAGAACGTGACATGTGGTAGACGACATTATCCATGACTGGATAAGTAAACACATGGTGCATTGTTATTAACTAACATTGCCATTTCTTTTGATATTATACTTAAAAGGTTTTTCATTTGTCTGTTCTAAGTAGAAAAAAATTTCAACTTTGGTGCTTATATGAGTAAAATTTTCTAAGACAGGTAGCAAAGTCTCCAGATGGGAATGGAGGAGTATATTCAGGTATTTTAAAATTAATGCAAAAATAGGCACTCCTTGCTGTTTACTAACTGGAAAAGTGTCCTGGTTCCTTCTATTATATGAATTTAATTGTATTCCTAATTTTTTCCAGCTCTGAAATCTTCAAGATTGTTAGAGGATATGGCCATGAGAGGGATTAAATATGTAGATTGCTATGGCGTTGATAATGCATTGGTAAGTTTTTCTGCCTTTATTTTTTTGGTTAAAATTTCCCATGATGTTCCTTTTTGAAGAGCCAGTGTCTGGGGTCTCTACTGCAGGTTCGTGTAGCTGATCCAACTTTCTTGGGATATTTCATTGATAAAGGTGTAGCTGCTGCAGCTAAAGTTGTGAGGAAGGTAGGTAGTGTTCTCAATTTCCAAGTATATCTGAGAATTTTAGTTGCATGAATTGCTTAAGTCCTTTTTTACTATGTTTTCAATATCTGAGAATGGTATTAAGCTGGGTTGCAACAGTTTGTAGCATTTGTTTGATCTCTGTGTTTTTAAACCATATGTTAAATGCCCGAGTTCTGTTCTGTTATGGTCGTGTTTCGGATTGATAGTTCAGCTCACCGAAGCGAGACTGAAACATCAAGACTCGATTGGGGGAGAGAGAGAGACATTTTTAAGGCTTTTATGAGGTGTTAATTTATCCTAATAAATGTTTTACAGGCCTATCCCCAGGAAAAGGTTGGTGTTTTTGTAAGGCGTGGTAAAGGCGGGCCCCTTACTGTTGTTGAATACAGTGAATTAGATTCATCACTAGCTTCTGCAATTAACCAGCAAACTGGACGCCTTCGCTTTTGCTGGAGTAATGTAAAGTATCTATCACCGATTTTGATTAAATAGTCCTTGCTTCTTGGAATATATATTATTTTTTGGATTCAATATGATGAAACTTTGGGATTTTTTTTTATGCTTTTATATGTGTCAGATTGTATCAATGTTAAGCTGTAGGCTTAGGTGAGAGTAGAAGTTGGTACCTGTAAGAGTGCTTGTGAATGTAACTAGGCTGCACAATTTGAGACATAGACTTGAATGATTTTTTTATTGTTTGTTTGTAGATTTTATAGAAAATTGAGAAGCACTGCTAAACAGATAATGCTTGAGAATATTCAAAGTTTAAAACCAATTGTGTTCTGTGATAGCATTTTATTATCCGTGGAAACTAGTTATGTTCTTTGATGGCATTATATTATCCATGAAAATCTCAGGTTTCAATTTGGATTTCTCGTGTTATCAAATGAGTGTGACATTGTAATTCTTAGAATACATTTGCATTATCAAATGAAGATAAATATTGTGAGTATATCTTACGCTAATATGGCTTTATTCTTTCCAGGTGTGCTTACACATGTTTACTCTGGACTTTCTCAGCCAAGTGGCAGATAGCCTTGAGAAAGACAGCATGTTAGTGACGTTATTCTTTCCCTTCGAGCTACGTGTTTTAATCTATTTGTCAAATGCAAAATCCATGTGCTGCTTGATTGATGCATTCCTCCTCTCTGTCTTTCATTGACCTGAAAACAAATATGATCTATGGTGTTTTCTGTTTCCTTTGCACTTACTTTTCTGTCTTAAGAGTATAGTATCTGACATTTGTTGGTACCTCTATAAATAGGATGTCCCGTTGCTTGTTAATACCTTCCAACTTAACCCTTTAAAGGGTGTTAATATTTATAAATGTCTGACTGCAGTTACCATGTAGCGGAGAAAAAGATTCCGTCTGTTCATGGGTATACAATGGGGTTGAAACTAGAGCAGTTCGTCTTTGATGCATTTCCATATGCCCCTTCAACTGCTTTGTTTGAGGTGATCATTTCCATTCGCTTCTATTGTTTTCTTGTCTGTCTATTGGAACTGTAATAAGGATTTACATACCATGTAAGTTTCCAAATACGCAGGTATTACGAGAGGAAGAGTTTGCACCAGTTAAAAATGCCAATGGTTCAAATTACGACACTCCGGACAGTGCTAAGCTCCTTGTTCTGCGCCTACACTCACGTTGGGTAGTCGCTGCTGGTGGCTTCTTGACTCATTCAGTGCAGCTATATGCAACTGGTAATTTTCATGATTGACGTTGCATACAGTGATGGAGCCACTTGGTTCAATTGTTGCTTAGGTTCCTAATAATTTACCCCCCTAAGCTTTTGGATTCTAAGCTTTGACATATTATATGAACCCAGGTGTGGAGGTATCACCGCTTTGTTCTTATGCCGGAGAAAACCTGGAGTCCATATGTCGTGGAAGAACATTTCACGCACCATGCGAAATTGCATTTTAGTTTTTCGACTTGATTATGCGTCCACAGTCTTGTTGATTTGGTTGAAGAATATGACAGATGGTATTAGATAAGAGTGGATGGAAATGGAGATGGAGATGCACACGCAGGAACTAAAGGTTTCATCCTTCAGGCATGCGATTGTTATATTATTGTCTTCATATTTCATGATCCTGTCATACGGCACATTAAAAACATTTGTGATCGTGTATATTAAGATAGACCGAGTAAAGACCAATTCCAAGAACCATCAGTCATGGAAACATCTTTGACCAAAAGATTGAACATTTCCTCATTTCATTTTAACATACATCAACAAGATTAAACATTTTGCGTCATACAAACATGAATTCAATGCAACAGATCAGCAAATACCTTAGGACCAAAGACACTGCAACTGCAGGGTGCAATAAAAGCTGGCCTGAAGCAACCATCGGTTGAGGAATCAGTGGAGAAGAATAAGAATAGATATAGGTGGTCATAATGTTTTGTGTATGTGACACTAACAAGGGAGAGGGAGAGGGAGAGAACCCTTCTGGGGGAAATGAGTTTAAGTGGATACTGGAGACTTTCTTCGTCACTTCCCATTTATCAAACTCTTCGGCTTTGACCCTAAATCTTAGACCAGAGGCCTATCTGCTGTGTGTGTGTTTTTATTAAATATAGAGATATTATATTTTATATTAAAAATTGAAGTTATACGCATCCTCGTAACATTATTACCATAACCAAGAGTAGGGCCGTTTAAGTCAAAATTATAGAAAATATTTTGATGCTTACATAAATATGAGTATTTTAATTTTAGGTATAGAGATTTAAGTTATAGTTTCTGATTATGAATTTTTTCTGGTCATTGATGGTTAGATCCCTACTTAGTTGATAGTTGTGTACCGATATAATCAATGTTGGATAGTAGAATATTCTGTCTGATGGTTTAGATCGTTCACCACTCTTTATTCACCTGTTATGTGTCTCGATTGGTCAGAGACAAGGAGATTCAAGAAGCTTATGGATTTTGATGGTACGTTTATCGGTGACAGTTATATAAAAAAATGTTCAAATTAAAAAGGTGTAGAATTAAAATTTATGTTTCGAATTTAAAGTTTAAATGTTAAGACAAAAAACTAATTTTTAAATTGTATACCTTAAATACAAAGTACATAATTTTTATACAATTTATATATTAAAATATAACATTAAAATTATTATCATAAAATTTAGTTAGGAATATAGATTTGTACAGACTGAAATAAACTTAGATTAACCATTATGGAGGGGCTTAGAACAATTTTAACCCATATTTTCAGACTTGAATAAGATAAAGTATATCCATCTCATGCGTAAAACAAACACCTCTACTGTAGAGTTACTTAAAACTCAAACTCCATCCATCATCTTAAAGCTGATGGCAACAAGCATATGTACTACGATGGAAAGGTTCATTCAAAATTTCATTTGGGGTGTTGCCGAGAGGATGTCTACAAGCCTTTGGACAATGATAGACTAGGAGTGAAGATGCTACATCATTACAAGGAATGAAAATATTCTTGGTTACCAGCGGCCTATTCAAGAGTCCTTGTTTGAAAATTTAGTGATGAAACTTTTGGAAGGATGAATAGGTTGGTGACAAGATGTCCAGAACATAAAATCCCGATATTCAACGATCGATTACTAAGAATCATTTGATTTGATGAACGGAGAAGTGGGGCCAAGAATATTTGCCGGAGATTCATCACGGTTCCGGCCAAATATAACTATTATTTTGGTGAAGAGGGGCAATAAACATCCAGCTCAAAACTGCCCTCTAAAGCATAAATACAAACACAACGTTTTTCAGTTGTGAAGATTAAATTGCTGCATACACTTCCATCCTCCACCTAAGATAGCAAAAAATGCATCAATGCTTGAAGTGCCTCACATTTGTGAAAAGCAATGAAACACCATACTTGTTACAACAGTCGATAGCATCCCCATCTCTGATGCTCCCACCAGGCTCTGCAATGACTGCAATCCCGCTTTCACAAGCTTCTTCCACGGCATCTTTCCAAGCTATTAATAGGAAGCAAAAAATGTATAACATATTCGTTAGCAAACAGATTATATATAGGCCAAAGAACCATTTCTACGTCTATTTACTTGACAACATTTTCATTATTCACTTTTATATGCGTGTGAAATATGATCTTAACGACATTAAGGAGCAAAAGCTTTTCAAGGTCATAATTACCAAATGGGAAGAATGCATCACTAGCTAAAGCAGCTCCCTTGACATCATCCCCTGCTTTCCTCAATGCTATTCTCAAACTCTCGACACGATTGGGCTGCCCACTTCCCATACCCAACATACAGTTGTCCTGAGAAATAATGTCCGAGGGTCAGCAAATCTTATCCCAACTTCTTTTTACCACAAGACAAAAAAGGGGAAATATTTATCATAAGAATCTCTAAGCCAACAAGGTTACTAAGCATCATTTTAACCAGAATTTAATATCCTAGCAAAATAACAAACCTTTGCTATTGCAATAGCATTGCTCTTGACATGCTTAACACATAGCCATGCAAATTCTGCATCACAAAGCTCACTCTCTTGTGGCTTCTTCTCAGATACCACATTGAACTGGATACCTTCAGGGGTCAAGTCATCTGAATCCTGGGCCAACCAACCACCACCAACCTGTCGTAGTGACAGCTTCCCTTTCTCATTCTTCTTTGCTTCAAGGATCCTCAATGTTTTTGACTTTCCACGGAGGACCTCAAGTCCCTTCTCTGTATACTTGGGAGCCACTACGATCTCATAAAACATCCGAGTTTCACCATCTGTTGGGCTTCGGAACTCTCGGATTTCCTTAGCAAGAGTCTAAACACGAAACAGTGAGCAATCAAATTGTCAAAAGGGTACTCTATCTTGATTTTGAAGGTTGCATACAGTAAGATGATATTCAATGTGTGATACAGCGACACTACAATTGCATACAAGGATTCCAAAAGACTTATTAACTTGCCTCATCTACTTCTACATTGAAGGCTACAATTCCTCCAAATGCACTCACTGGATCAGCTTTCACAGCAAGCCTGTACGCCTCAAGGATGTCATCGCGAGAAGCTACTCCACATGGATTTGTGTGCTTCACAATCACACATGTAGGGTTCCTAAACTCAGAGACGCAATTCCAAGCAGCATCAGCATCTAAATAGTTATTATACGACATTTCCTGCACCAAGATAAGAAGGAATTAAGGATATGCCATGGACTAACACAGCTGAGAACTAGATTGGAAAAGAATACAATCGTAGCATTCCAAATTGCAAAAAAATTCATGCACTCAACCACTATAGTGAAAAGGAACAGCAACAAAGCAAGACACTCTTCAACATAGGCAATAATATAAATTATATCTGTGCATTCGCATGTTATGAAACAAGAAAAAAGTATAGTCCGATTGACAAAGTCTAATATCCTGTAATTGAGTTTATCAGCAGAGCAAGCTGAATATAAAAATAGTAAAAGCAAAATATTTTCTTGGAAAATAAAACTAGGAAGGAAAAACAGGTAAGATGATTCCATAATTATCTATTGTTTTAACTTAAAAACAAGAATAACTAGGTCTAGAGAATAAAAAATAACATTGAGAACTAAATCACCTTCCCATGGTGTTGAATAGCTGTTGCAATACCACCAGCATTGACCTCAGACAGACTCTTGTCAACATAAAATGCAGCCTTCTGATGGGGATTTTCACCATAACGAAGTGAACTTTTGAGGGATAATGGCAGCGTCAAGTTGGGCGGGAATTTATCTTCCAACAGATAAGGAATTATGTCAATCTAAATTTGTAACAATCATAGGCAGCCCTTAATAAAAAAACATTCAAGAAAAGAGGTGGCACTTAATAAAAAGTTCAATGAGTTGGTGCATTGATTCTTTTAAAAAAGAAGTATTTTCCTTTTATGCAAGGACATACTTTGTTAGCTGAGACCCTAAGCTTATGGAAGGTAAAGTAGTATTCTTTTCTTCCAAGCACATTAACCATTCCAACTACAATGACCAAATAGATAAAGCATAAGAGAATACCTCCCGCAGTCTGTTTCCAGAGCCACTCTGAAACTGCAGAGTCATAAGAAGCGACATGCTCAAAAGCTTTCCAGGCAAGCTTTCTCCGGAATTGTTGATCATCCAGCCCGCCTTTAAGGAATTCAAGGAGTGCAGGATAATCTTGTGAGTCAACAACAACCAAGACATCCTTGTGATTCTGTTCAAGTAATTAAGTAAATGTGTTATTTTGCAACAGAAAATGATTAAAACAAAGAATGGCCTATTCAACTTGTATGTTAAGGAATGATAAATCCTCTGCCTTCAGCACTGCACTCATAGATTAGATGACTATGAAGCCAATACCAAGTTGAATTCCTTAAAGGCAGAGAAAACCCAAAATCAACAAGTTGAAAAGCCCTTCATTTACCAATGTGGTTCAATTTCCTATTTAGCCTTTTCTTTTTGAATTAACATGCTTGCATATAAGACTATCTAATAGAACATGAAGCTACATAACAATGATTCCAGCTAATACACAACTTGGGCAAAAGAATACACCAATCAAATAACATTTCATTACTAACTTAACAATTAACAGTTACCTTTGCAGCAGCTCTAATCATTGCAGGGCCACCAATATCAATATTCTCAATGCCATCGTCAAATGAAATTCCCCCAATAGAAGTAACTTTATCATAAAATGGGTACAAGTTCACAACAACCACATCAAACGTCCCTGAATAGAAACAATTTTAGCTAAAAGACAACAAAAAAAAGGGGAAAGTCTGATACTATACTTGGAAAAGAAGCGCCTATCTATTAAGGAGTTTCATTTCATCACAAGATTTAGAAGTTAGAACTCACCAATGCCATGCTTATTAAGGGCTTCCATGTGATTCTTTTGGTCTCTTCTAGCAAGAATACCACCATGTATGTTGGGATGTAGTGTTTTCACACGGCCATCAAGCTGTAAAAGACACTTCAGTCAATCTCCAAACTCAATGAGCTTTAAAGCTGAAACTAACATTTCAGAGAGGTAAAATAGTGTTAGCATCGTATCATTAAAAAATAGCTTTGAGGCTTGTTTATCCCCTTAAATAGCCCTAGATGCCCTAGCAAGGCCATGGAATAAGAACCAGGGTTACCACAAAGAACAGATTTAAGCAAGGGAGGTCAGCACAAAATAAGAACCAGGGTTACCATTTCAGGGAAACATGTAAGCTGCTCCACTTTGGTTACAGAGACACCAGCATTTTCTAAGGCAGATGCGGTTCCTCCAGTTGAAACGATTGTGTACCTATAGTTTCCAAAGAAGCAAGTCCAAACCAAACTTCAAACCAGCTTCTATAAATTTTACACAGATACTGATAACATAAACAAGTTTTAAAGACTTGAATACGTAAATGATGCGGTCTTTATGACAACTTGTTCACGTCTAATCCATTATTTCCTCTGTCAGTCGTAAATAGTCAATGCTAAAGATTAATTTTTTCCTCTTTTTTCTTCTAAAGAGAATAAACAACAAAGGTCCATTGTAAAAGATGAAATTAAACACGAAAATATCTAAAGAAAAAAAAAGGGGTCATTTATTTACCCTAATTCTTGAAGACCATTGCCAAGCAAGGTCAAGTCTTTCTTGTCCGACAAAGATATTAATGCTTGTTTATTGCCTGACAAAGAACAGAAAAGCCACCAAAAAGCAAATTACTTTCTTGTCTTCTTTTCCAGGAAGAAAACAAAAAAAGTGGTGAATTTTGTTAAAGAAAACCTTAGAACATGGAACAATACCGGAGGCAGGGGATTGAGGGGGGAGTTCAGAGGTAACGAGGTTTTGGGAGTGCGACGTGGCTTTGGTTGAAACAGCGATGAATGAGCGTAGCGGGACAAAATGAAAGCGACCGCAGAAAATGGATTGGTTAGAAGTAGAATAAGAGAAAGAATTGAATGCGTTAGATAGAAAAGCGCGGCGAACGGTGTTGCCGGCGTGGGCAGTGGTAGGGATGGTGGCGGCACAAGAAGCAGATGTCCCCAACATTTTCTCTGTTTTCAGTGTCTAGGTTCAAATGATATACCGATGTTTCAAGTCTGTATATTATTCTTTCCAAAAGCTAACCATCTAATTTTACTCTTAAAAAAAATTAAATTAAAATTTTAATTCTTAAAACCCTAAGGTGCGTTTAGATCGCGAAATACAACATTCTCAAGGGTAATACAACATTTCAGAATATTATTTCTATGTTTGGTTTGCTCTCGTTCCCATCAATTCAGAAAAGATGATTACCAACAGTAGCGTGTTTTTGTGTTTATTCCGGAAATCTCATTCCTTTGTTTTTCTTAGGTATTTGGGAATTTCGGGTATTTAGGATAAAAATACCCTTAATAAAATATAAACATTTCAATCACGTCCTTTTATTTTTAGGTTAATTTACTATTTTAAATTATTAAATAAGGCATAATTACATACAAATAAATAAATATTAAATATAAATAAGATATGAAGTTAAAATATAAAATAATAAATAAATATATAGATATTTTCAATATATATATACAGTTTTTTTTTATAGAATGAATTATCTATTTTAAACAAATACAATATAAAATATATAATTTAACTTTAATATTAAAAATTTAATTTGTTAAAATGAAAAATATATCTCAAGGATAATTTGATAAACATACATTTTTATTATCTTATATTCTTTTAATCAAACACTGTAATCTTACATTTCTGCCAAACAAACTCATACTTTTCTTTGGTATTAAACAATTCCCTTCCTTTAGGATAAAATTATCCCTATAAAATTAAAAAATTTCAGTCCAACATTTCCCTGAAGCATTAAATTAATAGATAAAAATAATTTAAATTATGTTTTGTTATGTTAGTCTCTGATATTTTTGGGTATTTTTATAATTTATCCTTTCGGTAATTTTTTTTAAGAATTTAATTTTTTTTTATTTATTTGATTTAAAACTTTAAATGCAATTAAGAACATGGATAATATATTTTAACTAAATTTTTATAATACTAAATTTTATTAGATTTAAATATTCAACAATATTATTAATTCTCAGAATTTAATCAATTTGCACACTTTCAAGACATTTCACCTATATAAATATATTAGTTTAAATAAGTTTACTCTAAAGCTTGAATACCTATGTAGGTATAAAGGGTTACAAAAAAATGATAATTATGAGCCATATTACCCATACAGGTAAACCTTATTGAAATTATGTTAAAATCTAAAATCCTTTTTATTTTTTAAACTCAACTTTACACTTTGATTTTCTTCATAAATATAATATTTATAAAAAATATTTAAAAATATAAAATTTTAATATTAATTATATTAAAATTATGTTAAATAAAAAAATTCTATGAATTTTTATTTTAATATTTTCTATTTATCGATAAAAGTTTTTTAACTGATTAGAAATACAATATATCATAGGGACAATTTGGTAAAGATTACTTGAAAGTAATCTTATATTCCCCCAACCAAACTTACATTCCTGCCAAACAAACCAAACAAAGTAATATAAGATTCCTAGTAATATACCAGGTAATGATATATTCCAGTAATCTTATTCCCAAAGGTAATCATCTTTTCCGTGAACCAAACGTAAAAGTTAAATTTTAACACATAAATTCATAATATCTTAAATTTCTATATTATATTTTAAAATTAAAATTTTAAATCTTAAATTAAATCCGCTATAAAACTTTCTCTTATTTTTTTTCTCTTCCACATCTAAGAGAGATTATTAGGTGAACCATGTTCACCACGTCATCCATGGTCTAAGCAATCAGGACCGTTGATCTTTCAATAACCACCTAATAACTATCCACCCACTAAGTCCATGTAGGAAAGAGGTGATGATTCACTTGAAAAAAATTAAAATCAACGGTCCTGATTACTTGAGACCATGAATAACGTGGTGAACAGGTTCACCTTATAATTTTTCCACTTGAGAGATTATTTTAACTATTAAATTTTAACTAATAAAAGTTTAAAAAAATTATTTTAACTATTAAATTTTTAAAAATTATAAAATAAATATTAATTTTAAAATTTTTTATTATAAAATATCTTTTATCTTTACTATGCATGATATTTCCACATTCCAAGGTGGCTAAGAATAAAACTATTATAACTGAAACCATACATACAACAAGCACTCTGGACCCTTGACAAAATATAGGGACCCAACTTGGCTTACTGGCTGAATATATGTAACCAGCACAGGCCTACCCCAAAATCAGTATCAATATGACAGAAACTAACTCAAACTTAGGAATGCACACCATTGCAATAACTGTATGCACCATCTCTTATAGGACTAGGAAATCCATTCTGGTAAACTTTGGGACCTTTCACAATTTCACATTTCACCTTCTCTCGACTCCCCAACACCGATTCTAACACGACGTCTAGTTCTCCGCAGGCTGCAGCTATTAAACCTGTGTGTGTTTCATCAAAACCGAGTGTTGGTTTAATACAACACAAATTATATGTAGATTCCGTATGATGAATCGACGATAAAAGTACCTAGGAACAAGGGAGAAGGTTTTTCTGGTCTTGATTTGAATTCAGGATGGAATTGAACACCAATGTAGTATGGATGATCAGGTAGTTCAACAATCTGCATCATGAATGTGACAAATAAATAAATAAATGAAAGAGCAAGACAGGGACGGAGACAGAGACGGGCTTGAAGAGCAAAGAATCAACACCTCCATGCGCTGACCAGTCTCGTCCTTTCCGGTGAACGACATGCCAGCATTTTCAAGACGTGGTACCATATCAGGGTTTACCTGCAAATACAGACTTTAAGGTTGTGTGTGTGTCTGCACATTAAACATAACCATCTCAATGTCACTTACCTCAAATCTATGCCTATGTCTCTCATCTATGAAACTTCTATTCCCATATCTACAGGAATGCAAAATAAGAGGATTAGCTAATTATTTGGCTTTATCATATACATAGACAGAACCTGTATTATATTGCCAAAGTTTTCTGGACTTGCCAACCATTTGATATTTACCCCCATACACCCCAACATCAGACTAAGGATTTATATTCGATGTATAAATACATTATCGATTGCATAAAAAAAGCATTAACGAAATGGCATCATTTGTTTTCTTGATGATGTATAGATATGTGTAAAGCAGGTCCACAGTGCTAACAATTTCACAGATTTGCTGTCCGGGACTTTGAAATAGGTCCTCCTCGATCCAAGACGCATTGTAGCACCCATATGCGTTTTTGATCCCTGGTTGAATGAAGATGGTTTAGAAAATGATAAAATAACTCGATTTGATGAAATCGGATACTAGTAGTGATCAGAAAACGTTAAACCTCAGGCATAAATATAACACAAGGACTGCTGGTGTTAGGATCAAACTCGGTGCTGTTAGCATCCTTCAGTCCTAGAACCGATCGTGCAAACTCAATGACAGCAATCTGCATTCCCAGACATATTCCCAGATAAGGAATTCTATTTTCCCGTGCATGTTTTGCTGCAAGAATTTTGCCTTGCACCCCTCTGTCGCCAAACCCTCCAGGAACAACAACACCATCTGCACTCTGAACATAACAACCACTATCAGAGACCGTTTCAGCAAAGAATTATGACCGAGACAATAACAAAACGTAATGATACGCACCTTTAACAACTTCCATGCTGCCTTATAGGCACCGGGATTCTGTAAACAAATATTTTTGTCAACAAGCTAAAGAAGTAAAGACCAAAACATAATACATTCAAGGATTTAGAATTAGTTTGACCTCTATCTCAGTCACATCTTCTAGGTCACTAGCAGGAATCCACTCCACAACAAGTTTCTTGCCACAGGCGACGGAAGCGTGCAACAGAGCCTGCACAAACATCAAAACAGTTTTATTATGAAATGTTCATATATTACAAACAACAATAATAGCTATTGTTCAGACAAGAAAGCTAACAGTAGTAATTGCGCACCTTGAGTATCGAGAGATAGGTATCAGAAAGGCCTGTGTACTTCCCCACTATAGCAATTCTGACCTGTACATGATAGCCATACATAGATAAGACTGGAAGAGATAAGAGATAAAGATTAAAGTTGACAATTATTTGCAACGCACCAGCACATGTAACTTATCACAAATTTCAGCCCTAGTTGTCCACTCCTTTAAAGACGGCTCCTTGGCGACGCTGCACGAAAAATAAAAGCACAGGCAAATTGTGACATAGACCCAAGTTGATGTAAGGTCAATGTTCAGTGTTTAAGTTTAATATCCAGACAAACGAAGAAAAGGAGAAATAATTGACCATGTCATACACACCTGGGAAGATTAAGCACTTTGAAAATTGCCTCATGAGCCTTCTGATCCTGGTCAAGTATTAAAACATATACCCTACCATTAATCTTCGGGATTAGGCAGCAAATACAATATTATTCTTCAAAACGAATTCAAGCAGCTTACTCTCAGTAGCATAGGGATGTGCCAGATGTTGGGAACATCATAAAGAGTGATAATATTTTCTGCCTACAAGTATTTTCAATTAATTAATTTTTTTTTCCAGATGATACCTAAATAAAACGTTCTTCTCATAATTACCATACCGAGACATTACAAAATTGAGAGAGTTTCTCCTTCACATTGTCATCAAGTGCCTGTAAGAGGAATCTATATTCAGAAATATACTACAGAACAGAGCATCCATGCTCTTTTAATGTGTAAGAGGACGGGACGGGAGTGATAAAAAGGAAATCGAACCATTGTACTGCGACAAGCTAAGATATTTGGTGTCAATCCCAGACATCTCAATCCACGAACACTGTGCTGTGTAGGCTTTGTTTTCTGAACACAGCAGACAAGATGGAAGAAGTAACCAATGGATTAATTTGTTTTGCACATAGAGAATCAATCATCTTACGAAAAGGCGATGCCTAGAATTGATTAGAAAGTTGTTTCTTTTAGATTTTTAGGACATATTGAATCACATCATTCCAAGCGTTCAAAGACTTACTTGTTCACCAACAACATTTAGAACAGGTACCAGGCTGACATGAATGAGACAGAAGTTGCCAGCACCTAAAGAAGTAGTGTCAAGGAAAATAAATGATCTAAAATAAAAAGGGCGTCGATATTATTGCGTCATGACTTGAATATAATATATTCCTTAGTCCTTACCTACACGGCACGAGAACTGCCCTAACGCCTCTATAAACGGCATGGATTCAATGTCTCCTGCATGCAAAAAAACGTTTCTTTCAACGTAAGTGGCTTCCATCTTACAGCAAATTGCACAGATCAAGAGTGTAACCGCATGTGCACCTATTGTTCCACCTAATTCTATGACACAAACATCAGCTGGACCTTCCCTCCCATCAACCGGAATCATGGCCACGCGCTTGATCCATTCTTGAATGGCATCTGTAATGTGAGGAACGACCTATATATTGAAAGAATAAGCAGACGGAAGTAAGGTTATGTTGGTCCAAACAACATATTGTATTTACTTGTAGCCCAGCTTCTGCCATAAGAGGAACCTGAACAGTTTTCCCAAGATAGTCTCCCTTTCTCTCCTTGTCAAGAACAAACTGCCACCCAATACATTAAAAATACAACTGAAAAATCCATAGATATTAAAGCAGCATAGTTTAGACTGGGATACAAGAAATATACAAGAGACGTGAAGATTAGGCAACTTACTTGGTAAATCTTTCCGGTGGTGATGTTATTATCACGGGTGAGTTTGACGTCTAGAAAGCGTTCATAATTCCCAAGGTCCAAGTCCACCTTTCAACAGCAAAAGCAAACCCATTAGTTAACATGGCAAGCAGCCCAAAAAACATGTTTTTTCTAATCCTGATTAAGCATTTATCTTGTTCATGTATAAGGAGAGGAGATTAAGGAGAAGCAACCAATTTTTAAGCAAGAGTGAATGAATAACTAAATAATCTCAACTCAGACTTGTAAATCCTGTCTTAAGATTCCCTCTTCAATAAACTCTTTTCTGACAGGACAGGAAAGAAGAAAAGAAAAGATTTTACCTCACCACCATCGTCTAAGACAAAAACTTCACCGTGCTCAAAAGGGGACATGGTTCCAGCATCGTTATTCAAGTAAGGATCTACCTTCAGAAACGAAACCAATTAACCCCATGTTTGACAGCAAGTAATATAAATACAAGGAAATTGAGAAGAAGAAACATGGGAAACACACAGGATGAAAACACAGAGGGAAGGATAAATTCTAATTTCTTTTTCAAGATGAATGGAAAGGGTATGAATCCACCCACAGACTAAGCAAACTATGAAATGAAACTGAAATAGTTTTCCTTTCCTTCTCCTCATACGTAGCAAAAAGGTAAATTCTTTTTCATGGCTTATGAAAATGATTTAAAACTTGTAAACCAGGAAGATTAAAGAAGAAGAAGAAAATCTTAGAAATTAGCAAGAGACCAATCTTGATACAAGTAACACGAAGTCCAGAAGCCTTGATAAGTAAGCCGATGCTGCTGGCAGTCACTCCTTTCCCCAGTCCGCTTACTACTCCCCCAGTCACCAGCACGTACTTCATTTTCTTCATCCTTACTAATACATGGAAACAACTCTTAAAACAACAAAGACAAAGCAAGATTTTTGAAGAAAAACTTCAGTTCAGATGGAAGACTGTGTGCTAACCTTAAATCAAAACCAGTTGCATTAACCAAAACAGATATATCCAGAGAGATGTTCCCTCGGTAATGGAAGAAGAAACAGGAGGAGAGAGAAGACGAGAATGAAGTAGAAAGGCAAGGATGACTGAGATTGGGTAACACCAGTGGCTGCTTTTTATACACCCCCACCCCTTTCCCGGCATTGGTATCTGTAGGACCCATCAACAACATACAGACAATCAACAAATCAGCTTGCTTACATAATCTGTAACGTAGATAATTATAGAGACTCATACAGTTGATCAACTGAATAACAAAAAAATGAATTGAAAAATAACATTTCGGTTGAAGCTTTTTGCAAAGACGAGAAATACACGCAAACAATTTATGATGGTCTAAGTTCTTTAATGAAGTTAGTTTTCATCTATCACTCTCTTTTCCAAAATATGGTACTCTTTATTTTAATTTTTGAAATATTATATCAGATTTTAAACAGTAAAATAAAATTATTTTTAAAATAAAATTTTGTTCAAATGATACATTATAATTTTATCATGCTAATCAAGTTTTTACAAATACATATTATATTTTTAAATAATTTTATTTTAATGTGAGAAACATAAATAGTATTTAAAAAAATGAGATATTTGGGTAAAATAATCTCCCTCTATTTGTAATACATTTATGTTATTCCTCCTGCAAATCGTGGATTGTTGATTCAGTGTGGTCCCTTTGTAACACGTTAGCGTGCATAGAAAACGAGATTGCCACGTTTCTTTGTTCCATTGGATTCTTCTTCTTTGTCTTGTTGTTTTTGTGTTTGACTGCCGACATGCTTCTGAGATTAGTTCTGTTGAACATCGTAGAGCGTTGGAGATCCTGTTGGGTTGTGGTTGATGTTTCAACGTATTATAACGAACATCTTATCCACTGGTTGCAATCACTAGTCTCTACACCAACA
Organism: Abelmoschus esculentus; assembly: GCA_035048815.1. Taxonomy (NCBI): domain Eukaryota; kingdom Viridiplantae; phylum Streptophyta; class Magnoliopsida; order Malvales; family Malvaceae; genus Abelmoschus; species Abelmoschus esculentus. The sequence goes on along the minus strand of JAUCBN010000007.1, from coordinate 7,079,960 downwards.
ACCTCAGAATATTACGAAGCATGGTGGACTACGTGCCTCGAATACTAGTATTAAATATCATTAACGTTAAATATTATTAAATTAATTAATAAAAATTAAAAATATAAAAAAATAATATATAATAATTTAATTAAAAATTTATTTCAAATAATTTAAAATTATATATAAAATTTTAAAATCTTTTATCTTTATCAATTAATTTAGCAATATTTAATATTAATTATATTCTTGATGGATATCGTGGAATTCTTTTCTTATGAATTACGAAGAAGGTTCAACGTCTGTTTGTCTGTTTCTATTTATTCTAGATTTAGGATTAACCAGACTGTTTAGATCTTACGTCAGGTCGGCATGCATTTTGACTTGACCAGGACCTTTCAACACCAGGGAATAGATAATAAAAACTATGCACACACTTCAGATTTACTCCTATATTTAATTAATGGCTACTAAGACTTTTTTGGGCATTCAATTCCTTCTGTTTTTAGTTTGATCATTAAATTAAAAAACACATAACTAAATTTTTCTGATTTTTATATTTAATAAATAATTAATCCTTAAATTTTAAAAATTGTACATAATTAAATTTTTTTATTAAAAATATGTATTTTAAAAAAATCATTTTTAACTCTTTAAAAATTAATAGATTCGCATCTAATATAAAAATCTCATGTTATGGGCATATACACATATACTTAAACTCAGGTCTACTAATATATATATATTATATTTTTTCACTAAAAGAACTTGTTAAATTTTTATCGATGTTTTTAATAGTTTTAAAATGATTATAAGACGATTAATAATTTTATCTTAAATTGTATATAACAATTTAATACCACCCTTATCAATATTATGTTTGAAATAGTATGTATTTTGTTGACAACCCATGCCACGTAAAATACTGGTGAGCTTAAAAGGGATGCAAAATATACGGGCTTGGAAAAGAATTGCATTATTTAGGGACGTGAATATTGTAGAAAATTTATGTTACAACAAGATAACGATATATTTTTATTAGTATCTCTCAACCCAAAATGGGTACGGGTTGGGTCGGGTCGGATTTTTAGTCTACTCACACTCGATTCAAAAATCATACCCTTCACATGTCATCCGACCTGATCTGGTTTTAGGGTGAAAAAATTCGATCCGGCCCAATTTTTAACCTCTAAAATCTGACTCGATCCGACCCGAATCATTAAAAAATAAAAATTTTAGAGACTAAATTGTAAAATAAAATTTAGGGATATAACTATAAAAATATTTATTTTTAGTGACCTAATTATAAAAAAATAATTTTAATGATCTAATTATATAAAATATCTATAAAGATGGATCATTATTGCAAATATCCCTAAAATATATATGAAAAAATTACATTATTAGTCCTGTATCGGGTCGGGTCAGATTTTTTTCACCTTAAACTCGAACCCGAATCCGACCTGACCCAAACCCGAATTTTTTACCAAAAAATCTGACCCGATCGAACCGGGTCAGAACCCATCGAATTCGGGTTTCGTACCCATCCCTAACTATTATTCAGACAATTTAACCGTGTACTTGATTTTTTAATACACATTATATTCAAATTAAATCGTGTTTAGCAATGTGCAATTAGCAATTAATTAATTATATGTGGATAAAAATTAATCATACCCTAAATTACACCTCTTAAAACTTAAAACTTTAATCTTAATCTTTAAAATAAAAGATCATAAAATATAAAACTAAAATTTAAAATACATATTTTTTTAAAAATGTCTAAAAAATATGTTTTGTTATACCTAATCTGAATTTAATAATTCGATTCATTTAAAGCTCGATTTTAATGAATTTGATTTATACTTGGACTCAAATTCAATTTGTTATCGTTCTTAATCATACGTTACAATTCTGGTCAATTAAACAAATACTGTTTTAATAAATAACGAAGATAGCGGTGCAATTCCATAATTAATCTTTCAAACGGTATTAGTTAAGTTTATGGTTAGGTCGGTCAAGTTTCAAGAAGCAAATTAAAGATAATTTTAAAATAGCAACAATTGATTACTAGATTAATATAAAGAGATAAAATATTTAATTATTTAAATAATATTAAATTTTTAAATTTTAATATTGTAAATAAAAATTAAATTAAAATATCATTTTATACCAAATATTTATAAAATTTGATTTAAATTTATTGATTATTAATCAAATACCAATAATTTTAAAATCTTTTGTTTTGTGAAATAAAACCCATATCGAAAGAATAACGTGTTTAGAAAGTGTGACACCCGACTTTCGACACCAACCATGTCAAGCACGACATTCAGTGTCTCCGACTCCACACCCCACCCCTTCGCTGCGTTGTCGCTGACGAGGCACAATCCTAGTCAAACAGGTCATGTCAACATCTTATCTACACACAGTTCAAACCAAACTAATTTTTATTTTATTGGAGATGTAAAAGATTCTTGAGAATTTGAAATGGAATTCTTTTACGATTACAAGTACCATTTTAAAATATATTTAATTAGTAAATCAAGAATTTTACAAGTAGAAATTATCAAAAAGCACTTTGAATATTTAATTAGGAAGATATTTAAGACATTTAGATCACAGCATAAATTTTACAATCTATCAGTAAAATTAATTAAAATCATTATATTGTTTTAAAATATTTGGTAATTATTTTATTATAGTTTGATTAAGTTAATAATTATTATATAATTTTTACAAATCAATGACTGAAATGATTAATTTTTCGTAGTTTTATGACTTTTCGTGTAGTTCATAAAAAAACGTTTTAAAAACAGGGCAAAAACATTGGATTCTGCCCTACAAAACATGCAATTAAACAAACCTCCGCAATTTAGGGTTTAACCATAAATTATTGAAGATGATACTATATAAGTATGGGAAAAATTATTAGGTGAACCCTATTCATCACGTTTTTATAGTCTCAATTAATCAGTATCGTTGATTTTAATTTTTTTTTTCAAGTGAATCATCACCTTTTTTCTACATGGACTTAGTGGGTGGGTAGTTTATTAGGTGGTTATTTAAAGATCAACGGTCTTGATTACTTGGACCATGGATGACGTGGTGAACAATGTTCACCTAATTATCTCTCATAAGTATGGATATTCAAAATTGATCTAATGGTACCTATAGGCTCAATAAACTCATAACGTAAGTTAAAAAATTAAAAATAATAATAATATAATATTAATATTAAATTTATTAAACCGTTGAATACCTATTGTATCGGTTTTGAACACTCTTAATATTAAACTCTACCATGCGTTAGCCTCAAATAGAAGTATTTACATTTTTATTTTAAATATTAGAATTTAAATAAAATAAAAAAATTTATTGTTTAAAATTTTTAGTAAGCATGTTTTTTTACAATTCAGTCATGAATCCGCTTGAAACTTTTCCTTTCCCATTCCACCTACCACTTGAGTGATTATAGTATTTATATTGGCGGTACAAAAGAAGCCTACTCAGCTTGAATTCAGGGGTTTGATTCAATGGATTGTGGCCCACCGAAAGCAGTGGGCCATGCTGCATGTGTAATTAAGTCGTGAAATCATAGCATGGGGGAATATTTTGATGTAAAAATAAAGAGTGAGCCTTGGGGGTGCATACTGCAGACAGTAAAGAAAGGCGCGTGGACAGGGATGGACCCTACCAGATCAAAGACAGACATCTTTTCTGAAAATTTTAATTTATAATTTTAATTTTTAATTATTAAAAATCTATTTTTATTTTTTAAAAAAATTGTAATTTCTTTTCGTTTGTTGTACGCGTGACTTGGACTGTGGATTAGTGAAATCAACAAAGTCGGTCATGTTGTGAAGTTGACAAATCAGTCGTCACATAAAGTATACTGAATCCACCCAGTCATACATGGTATGATATCTCATATTCACCAAAAATTATATCATTAATTATTTTTTTACAAATATCCTAAAAGTATAATTTTTGTATATAAATATATATTAAAAATATCTTAAAATATTTAATATGAATAATTTATATCTATCGAGTATCTGATGTTTGTAAGATTATTAATTATGAATATATATTTTTTATCTTTGAAAGAAAATAAAGAGCATGGACCATTTAAATCTCAATTATTAAAGGAATAATTGTTATTCTTAAACGTTATGATTTTGTGTACTAGTATTATCAAGAACGAAGCCAGATTTGAGATTGAGGGGACAAAACGTAAATGTTTAGAAGTAAGGTGAACAAATTCATAAAATAAATAATTTTAAAAGAATAGAATTGAACAAAAATAATACGAGTAAGAGAAGAAAATAATTAAAAAAATTGATCGAATAAAATTGAACAAAAATAATATGAGTAAGAGAAGAAAATGATTAAAAAAATTACGCTTCCATTAAGGACTAAAGTAGAAAAGATATCTGATATAAGAGATGATTTAGATAAAAAAATAATAATTAGATGATTAAAATAAAAATTAATAGTTAAGTAACGCTAACCGTGTAGTTTTTCAAAGAAAATCTGATCTAAAAAGAAAAGGATCGAATTTAACAAGGATCGTATATTTAAAGGCAAAATTGTCGGCAAGGACTGGGATGAGTGGGGTCCTGTCGCCGTACACCCAGAAGGGTCAACCGTCAAGCATGAGGTGGGACCCAACTCAACTAACACAAACTAACAGCGGATGGGAATAGCACGTGGCAAAACTGTCATAAACCGACAATCACCGTGACTCGCTAGTTCTTCAACACCCCACTCAGCGAAAGGAGTAATGAAACATGAAACTCCTTGTCTTCTCCTTGCCGAGATACAGGAAGTGTAATAAAACACGATACACGTAGACAATCATTCATCCTTTTCCACTCTTTAAAGAACAATATTAATGGATGAGTTTACGATAATAGAGATGAGTATGGGTCGGATAGGGTCGGATTTTTAATCTATCTGTATCGATCGAATATGTATATTCTCTATTCGCCACCCGATCCGACTCAGGTTTAAGATAAAAATTCGATCCGACACGAATTATTATATATTTTTAGAAATTTATTTGTAAAAAATAATTTAGGGATTTAATTTTTTAAAAAATAAAATTTTAATGATTTAATTGTAAAAAAATAATTTGAGTGACCTAATTATATAAATTATATATAAGAAGGGATCAATCCATAAAATATATAGACAAGTTATACTACTAATTATGGGTTGGATCGGATTTTTTCTACCCTAAATCCGGCCCGACCCAAGTCACTCTAAAAGCAAAACCTGACCGAAATTCGGTTTTTTTCATAAAAAAATCGATTTGATCAAATCGGGTCAATACCTATCAGGTTCGGATTCCATGTCCATTCATACCTAATAGATATCAAATATAAGTGGATATTCCAGATAAATATAATAAAAATGATCATACAAAATCTCTAAAAGATAGAACTTAAAAAATAAAAAATCAAATTAAATTATGCATTATCAAACAATGTTAGTGAATGTCAATTAATTCAGATCAAATTATATTATATATTTAATTTTAATAAATAAATATTTTTTTTTATTTTAAAATTTTTAATTTAAATCTTATTTAATCCGATTGTTCTGATATTAGTCTTAATCTTGGTCTTCAGTGTGTTTGTATCTGATAGGAGCGTGGCTTCCACCTTCCCAACTACCGTACCTAACCCTATCTTACAGTTGTAGATTTTATGCCTGTCTCGGCAAGGCCATGTGAGGTTGGGTACCCCACGCTGTTCTCGACACTCTCGTGGATTGTTCCTCCCGTGTCATCCAAAAAAAAACATGCACGACAAAAATACAAAAATAGGGAGATTTTGGAGGACATTTTTAAAAATAATTCAAGTATTACAAAATAATAATAATAATAAACTCAAGTGTTAATATATGATTTGATGTCAAATGTATGTATTAATTCAAATTTTATATTCCGACAAGTGACAACAATAAACGGTTTAATACGAAATAAGCGTTGTTTAGTTTACAGTAAATACGAGATCCAGATAGAAGAAATGAGTGATTTATTTTTTACGAATTATCTTATGGTTAAAACATCAAAAACAAGTAACCGAGATGTATAAATCTAGGTAAAATGGTGATATGATAGATTGAAATCCAGATCTCTCTCGAACATTTTTAAGATTTTGAATGATAATTTTAAAATAAATTTTATAAAATAAAATTATATGTTATTATTTTAAATAATTATTTTATTAAATATTAAACAAAATTTGACATACATTAATTTTATTATTTTGAATGATTATCATTTTCTTATGGCATTTTCTTTTCTTTTAAGTTTTGAAATGTGTTAAAATTAGTATTTTTTAACCACACTCTATCCCATTCCTTGTCCCACCGTGTACGCTACTCTGTCCCATGGCTAGACCAACCCTAACGTCTAATTAGTGTGCGAATTCAATTGAAAAATTGGGCCGAAATCCAGTGCAGGGGATCATTCAGCACCAAATTCCTAAAATCAGTAATTACGTTGGACCTACCCAGCGGTCTATAATCTTAATTTAATTAATTATTCTATGCAAAATCGTACGGGGAAATTTTGTTTAATTTTTAGGATTTAAGGATTCTATTTAGTACTTAGGATTTGGGAATTGAAGTGTGAAAAATTTAAGTTTAGGAATTGTTATATAATTTAAAATTTAAGGTTAAAATTCAGAGTAAATAAATTAAAATTTAAATCCTTAATCGTATTACCATAAACTTAACTCTAAATTTTATATTATAATTATAAACCTTCTAACCTTAAACCCTAAATTCTAAACCCATACATTAAATCCCATAAACTGTAATCATATTCCCTAGAATTAAAGCGCTGGGTTGGCTTTGACTGATGCAGATCATCTGGATGGGCCCAACTTTGTAGGGAAAATGGGTGTATATGGGGATTGTAGGTATAAAATTTCCTCCTTGGCCGTAGCTCAGAAAATAATTTTTGGCAATTAAATAAATGTTTCAAACATTAGAATAAATTTTATAGTCATCAAATGTTAGTCTGAATTAAATTATGATTTGATTTGCGACTAAAATAAGAGAAGTTGGAAAGTATAAAGTAAAACTTGGAATGCCAAAAGTGAAAACAAGAGATAATGGAAGGATTACTTCCTTGATTAGCAGCACGTTAAAGAATAATTAAAAGAAAAATGATATCAAATATTATACGAAATAAACCAAACCGAATTCCTGCACTAAGAATTCATATCCAAATTTACCATGAAAAGCACAGTTGAATACTTTCATACCATCCTATATCGTTCTATTTTGTACCCAAGGCAGGCCATCTACTTGTATTCTTGGTGGTACGAACCAGAAGGGAATATCAACAGCTACCACAATTATGAACTTGAATTGGTTCGACTGTCATTGAGACTCTACAAACAAGCAGAGTTATGATTTAGCATCACCATGTTCCATGTCAACTACGGAGTTTATCGTTTACATACCAGACGTTTGAAAGATCTTGTATGGGGTGTTTTCTTGGTCTTCTCCTGATCCGGTTTCGCACAATTCAGGGTCTGCATGAAAAAAATATAGATTCTTACCAGAAGTAAAGGCTGTCGGGGATAATTTTCAAATAATATTAACAAGAAAGCTTGCAGCAAAATGGATCATACAGAACAACCGTCAAACTGCACATGCTGTCGACACAATCAAAATCAAGTGACAGATGGTACTACCTGAATCAGTGACTCCACACGCCGCCGCATCCGGCTGTGCATAAAACCCTCTGAGCACTAAGGAACAGAATGTAAATCATATAAATTAAACATTGCACAAGTGTCTAATCAAGCAGTAAGCTGAAGTAAAAGACTGTTATTATGCCACAAATGCATGATATTCCTTGAATTTTTTTCAATAAAACATTAAAATGATATTACTCAGGAAGTACTGCTTCTGAAGCAGTGTAGACATTTATCATGCAATTTAATATATATATATATTTATATATGAACCCAAATATAATAGATTCCAGAAAGAAATTGGTGACTATCATTATTTTAGGGGAAAACCACACAATTAGTAGTTTCAGTAAAAAAAAAGGGTCCTATGTTATCAGTCTTCTCTTGCCTTAGTACCTTCTATCCAGTCAATCATAAAGCTCCTTTTTATATGTCCTCCAAATTAGTTCTCAATATACATGAGTTCAATATTTTTCTTTATGCAATTACATCATAAATGCGCCCACACAAAGGCAGATCTCTATATCTTTTAAACTAGGATGAGAATTTGTAATTAGACAACTCATCAAAAACAATTTTGTCGGTGTCTTTAATAGTGCCTTCTAAGGAACAAGAACTTTTCTCCACTCTCATGCTTAACTGCAATTTATTTAAACCCATATCTTTTTTTTTCCTCTCATTTTTCTTAAAAACAATACATATACAAGTACAAGCAATTTAAAATCCCAGTCTAACAACTATTAAACAAACTGCTCATTCATTAATATAACAATTACGCTATAAGCTCTTGACTTAATTGTTTCTCAAATTTCAAACTGCTAATGAAGCAAAGAAATTTAGACAAAATAAAACTTACCTTAACGTGATAATTCACATATGCATGAAATGTTGATAAATTCCACACAGTACGGTCTAATTTTCTGCCTTCCACATGCCGAGGGAAAATAACTGCATTATTAAACATCAGAGTTTGTCAATATTAGCAACAGAACTAAAGTGGAAAAAGATACCTAATATTTTGATATTACCAAATGTAACAAATCCTGCATTTGTTGATAATGCATCATCAGTTACTCCCTTCAGTTCTAGCGGTGGAGACTGAGACCACAAACAAGGAGGTGCATTACTCACAGCAGCTGTACGCCTTGACTCCATGAATTCCTGAAAGATGATGAAGCATTTAGAGAGAAACAAGAAATATAACCACAAGATCAGCATATAATTGTTGCACCCACTTAATGTACCTGGAGGAAGGAGGTTGCCAGAATGGTGTCTATTGAGTCCTTGAATCTCATTGGAAATACCACAGTCACCTTCTCTGCCTGCTTAAGTAAAATTTTCTACCAAGTTAAATAACAATACAAATTTTCACCTTCTCTGAGGCACAACAAATAAATCTATACCTGCATGAGTGATGATAAGAGAATGAAATGTAACATAAACTTACAAATTTATGTTCATTAAAACTAAAATCAGGCTCTGCACTTGAACAATACCTGAGGAACAAGGAAGAAGGACTCATTTGGTCGATGCACAAGGGCAACAAACTGATTTATATCAGGAGCAACAGTCCTTGAAGCAAGGTGTTTTAGGATTACTCTTAAAGGGGCCCCCAATACCACTTCTCTAACAGAAGCAATCTTTACCAAAAGAGTATGTTTGTGGTCTGCAGGATATAAAGAATCAAAACTGTTACACAAGAACATGAATGAATGCAGACCAAGGAAACAAGCAAAAGCTGAACTTAGTGTGAAGGTGCTTCTAATTAACAACTCTAATAAGTTTTCTACTGTGTGTCGACCATGAAAGAAGCTAAATAATAGATAGAGAGAACTTTTTGATATCCTCCCCCAGCCACAAGTTGAACAGCATACCCCATCCTTTAGTAACAGAAAGGCCCAAATATTTTGTTTTTATTTAAGAAAAAAACACAAAATTCAGTCTAGTAATGCTTGTAATTCATCTGTAAACACTGTAACTAACAGTTATAATGTTCTTTCTCCGATCCATCAATTAAGAATAAAGGAATAAGGTTAGCTATTGACTGTAGAAAATTACAGGATTCCTTCGTTCTAAAGAGAAACTCATTGCATTTTCAGAAGATAGAGTTATATATATATAATAAGAGTTAGGTTTGATTGTTGATAAAATTCAACCATATTTAACTTGTGTGATAATGAAGTGGGTTTGAATAGCAAACATATAAGAGGCAATAATCCCAACCAGAGAGTGCAAGCAATAAGAGCACATTACATCATTTCCGAGTTTGGAGCACACTTTAAACATAGCTGATTCTATTTGCTGTGACACTGACTCCCTTGGTCACTGGACAGATTAACATTATTTGCTATGACAAGCATTCTTTCTCATATGGATATGATGAACATTGCATATGCCTCTGAAACTGTCAGATAACCATCCTATTTGACATGGAAGCTACTTGGTAGAAGCATTCTTTCTCATATGGATATACTGAACATTGCATATACCTTTCTAAATCTATGACTATTCACCTAGTAACATAGTACCTTTCAACTTCATGTATAACAGTACTTAATAATATCAAGTTTAAAAACCAAGAGAATTAGGTGTAGAAGTCATTGAAAAAACATTTTATCAAAGAATGACAAACCTTAGACATATCAATATGCTCCGAACATTAGTTATTAAATTTTAATCAAGGAAAGGAATTTTCAACAGGTTGATGCTAATATTTTGGCATACAACTGAGCAAGCTCGTAAAGACCTAAAAAAATGAACTTGTTGACCTTCATCTTGAGGAAGTTTGGACAAATTCAGTTTCAATGTCAGATTGAAGCCATCCCTTGGAGGATCAAGAATTTGCACGATTACACCATAAGCTGCCTTTATAGCTTCTATAGCACCAAATGGAAGTCCACCAACGAAAACAGTTTCCAGAGGTGGGGTAGGTAATGATAATGAAAGCTGTATAATATGTGGATTCTTCATTGACACCTGAACATTATTTATAACTTATATGAGCATAATCTTATTACAGTATCTTTGGTATCCTATCAGTTCAGAGAACCTAACGGAGCAAAAACTAATACATGGACATGAATGACTCAATTTCTTTTTCATAACTGTAACAAATAAAAAGCTTCTAAATCACCTGAACATGGTAACGGACATCATCAAACTCAACCCAGTGGTGATCTAGCTCAATTGCCTTTTCAAGGCTGCAAAATCAACATGAGAAAAATCAGCAAGCTGTGCAAGAAAGTGGAAACAATAAGCTGGAACTGTCCAGGTAGCCTGAAAAATATTCTGTGTTTTCAACCGAAAGAAATGTCTATACTCAACACCAGCATGTGTAATTTATATGCAAATATTACACACCATGGAACATGAGTCCATGACCATTGACAGCATGCACAGTATAGTTCTGACTTGGCTCGCAGCTTTAACAATAAAGTAGAGCAATTTACACTCTAAACACTACATTCTTTGCAGACTTGAGGCTTGTAAGAAGTGGAATCTAGCAAAACTAGCTACTAAACTGTAAAACACAAAAGCCCTAGAATTTAAACGCACCTGAAATGCTTAACTGTATCCAATCATTTCGTTCTTTCTAACAGTTGAACCATGAAAAACAAAATAACCCCAGTATACTATAATTTTGAATGGGAATTTGTATCTTTCATGCTAATTACTGTTAAGACAAATAATCTTTTAAAATAACAAAAGAAAAAAAACTAATTCTGGAAAAGCTAAACCCTCACAACTTCAAAGGAGGGCCATATGTGGGGATTGTATCATCAGTGGACATGATACCACTCCAGCATACCAACACGTAGGGTAGGGGTCAGGTATCTAAACCCTAACATTACTAGTTAAAAAGGAGAAAAAAAAAAGAAATTGAGACGAGCAACGCACTGAGACCAACAATGGAAGATTGGGCATCTGATGAGGAAGAGTAACCATCAAAATCCTCATATGATAAGGCCATAAAGAATGATAAATACATCTATGAATTAGAAATGAAGTTGGATACTTCGACCTGATTCTGTTTGAATTCCAAACATGTCTTTCAAATACATAAAAACCGTAACCAAGAAAACTAAGAAGTAAGACAAAAGGAATCAAATAACATAACCAAAGTATAAATTCATCGAATTCAAAGAAAAGACAATGAAAAAGTACTTCTGAACTCGATTCAGCAAAGTCTGGAGAAGGAATCGTGAATGGGATTGTAAAAGTATCATCGATTTCTTTCTCCGTCGATCGAAAAAGATGAAAAATGAACAAATTCGAACTATCAGTCTGAGTTCTTTTGTTCTTTTCTTTTAGGAATCGGTTGGGATCGTTGGTTCTATTGCAGTATTCTTACTTTGGAAGAGGCGTTTTCCGGACGGTGGATCCAAATCAAACCACTCGGTAAATTCATCTCTTCAAAATGTGTTACAAATATATTATGGGCGAACTATACAAATAGTCCTTCAATTATAGAGACTTTTCCATTGAGGTCCAGATTATAAAAAATTATAAAATAATCACTTGATTTTAAGAGGCAACAAATGGTAATATGACGGCTAATTAAATTGATATAACTAAATTTAATCTTAACATTAGGCAAACTTTCTCTAAGCCAAGTAATACTGGAGATTAAATTTCTCATTTTCATCCCCATTTAAGCTTGGGTGATAAGTTTTCTCTTGTCTCCAAGTCCAAGGTGAAGATTTCGGTTATACCTCAAACCATTGGTATGAACCATGTCCTAAATCCTTACATTATTTACCAATAACCAGACACAACTCCAACTCCTCAAAATTATGGGTGGAACATAGAAAACCATGTAAAAAGGTTGGCAATGAAAAGCAATCATCATGGGTGCTTGGTGCCTGGTGGATTGTATGCGGAAGAAAAGAATATGTTCATAACGTCTATTTTTGAAAGAATTCTCAACAAAACACTTCAAACAAGCTGGTTATATTTAACCGTCTAGGAGTTCACTACTCACTCCAACTTTGGCATAACTTACGTAGCAACAATGTGTTTAAATGCAAGTTCCACACTATGAGATGATATCTACTTATTTTGATTTGAAAGTAGGTCATTTGTAGGGTTCCATGGTCACCTTGTCGGTAACCACATTCCTGTTGTTCAATACATTAATAAGGAGATCACTGGCTTGACGGGAAGATGGCCTATCCTGTGCAGTCCTCCTCGTGCACTGCAGTGCTATTTCAAGCACCTGATATGCTGCGGACTCCTCCAAGGGTAAGAGCGGTTTCAATGTAGGATCTATCAGCTCCCCGCGGTCGGAGCCTTGCATTTGGATACGCATCTCCACCCATCTCACCATGTTCATATCTACACCAAAAAGGTTATCGGTCGGCATTTTCCCGCTGACAAGCTCCATTAGCACAATTCCCATGCTGTAAACGTCAGTCATCTCGGTTGCCTTGAGCGTATAAGCATACTCTGCAAACATGAACCAAACAGTTTTGAGCTTTAAACCATGCATAAAAAAAATATTGAAGATGTTAACTTGGCTACTACCTGGCGCAATATAACCGTAAGACCCTGCAAACAAGGAATTTGAATCTGTGTTGGAGGTGGAGTCATAATTCTCCACGACTGATTTTGCTAGACCAAAATCTCCCAAATGTGCTTCCATGTTAGAATCTAGCAATACATTGCTTGATTTGATATCCCTGTGAACAATCTTTGGCATGCAGTCATGATGGAGGTACTCCACTCCTTGTGCTAACCCCACGGCAATCCTCATCCTAGCCTCCCAATCAAGGCTCTTCTTCTTCATATTCACCGGCTGCTTATGCAGCCAATCCCACACACTTCCATTCTCCATGTACTCGTAGATCAGGAGATTGAAGCCAGCTACTTGGTTTCTACAATACCCAATCAACTTCACCAAATGTCTGTGCCTTATCCTCCCAAGTGTCCTGATCTCTCTTGTGAAACTTCTATACATTAGAAGATCCTCCTTCCACAGAATCTTTTTGATGGCTACTGTTTCTCCTGTTCGTAATTCACCTTTGTAGACCGTTCCAGACCCTCCGGAGCCGATAGCAAACTCATCGCTTAGGTTTTTTGTGGCTTGCATGATGTCTTCCCATTTGTAGTCTTGCTTAGTAGCCCCGTGATTGAAGAGTAGCCTTCTCCTTGCTTGGGAAGAACTGGAAGAGTAGGTGCATTTCACTTCGTTGCTTCTCTTGAAATATTCTCTCCTCTGTCTCCAGAGGATGGCTGCTACCAGCAGCAACAGCGCAATTGCCGCTAGAGTCGAAATTGCTGATATCACCACCACAGATGTTTCACTTACTGACCGCTTCTTGCTGGATGCAATGTTGTGGCAACCATCAAGAGGGCTTCCACAAAGATTTAAGTTCCCTTCGAATGCTTCAGCTGGCCAGTGTGACAATTGTTTGCTTAATTTTCCTTGGAGATTGTTTTGGGAGAGATTAAGCTTCCCCAAGCTGCTCATATCACCAATTTCAGGAGGGACTTGTCCTGTGAGTTGGTTGTGAGAAAGATCAAGGATTTCCAGCTTGGATAGCATTCCAATAGAAGGTGGGATATTTCCGGTGAGGTTGTTGAAACTGAGGTCTAGAATGCTTTGGAGATTCTTGAGTTGTCCAAGCTCAGTTGGTATATCACCATTGAAGTCATTCCTTGAGAGCTCCAGCTCATATAGATTGCTTAGCCTGCCTATGGTTGTAGGAATGGGTCCGGAAAGTTGGTTTCCATTGAGGTTGAGTATATTAAGAGATAACAAATCACCAATTTCACCAGGGAGAGTTCCATTGAGCGAGTTGTCATCAAGGTGAAGTACCAAAAGCTTGGAACAATTGAAAAGTTGTCGAGGAAGGGCCCCGAAAAAATGATTGGAGGAGAGCCTGAGCTCGCCAAGTTGAGGCAAATCACCCAGCCATGGCGGTATCGGTCCAGAAAGCATGTTGTCGTTTAAATCTATACGGCTCAATTTCCTGCACAACTTGAGCTCAGCTGGTATAGGTCCAGTGAGCAAATTACGTGAAAGGTCTAATAGTGACAGTTCACGAATCATGCCCAAAGATCCAGGGATGCTTCCAGTGAACTTGTTTTGCCCCAATCTTAATCTATCAAGAGCAGGTGAATTACCAAGCTCCTCAGGAATTTCACCATCGAATGCATTGTTCGTTACATCAAAGGAAAGGAAAGAACGTGAACTACATAATGCAGCAATGCTTCCATTCATTTTGTTTTTGGAGAGATTGATTCTTGTTAGGTTGGCTAAGTTGATCAATGAAGCGGGGAGATTACCTTCAAGTGAATTGTTGTAAAGCATGAGCTGCTCCAGGGCTTGAAGGAATCCGAAACTAGTTGGAATGCCTCCGGACAGGCGATTGTCTGCTAAGTCCAGGATGGTCAGGTGATGGCAGTTACCTAAAGTGGCTGGAATTTCACCCACAAGCGCATTCTGCCTCAGATGAAGCAGCTGCAGCTCCTTCAGTTTGCCAACAGTAACAGGGATCTCACCAATGAAACCATTACCGAAGAAGTCCATCATTTTCAAGCTTGAACAATTACCAATCTCCCACGGGATATGTCCAGAGAGTCGGTTTTCATACAGATATAAGATTTCAAGTTTACCCAGCATCCCTATTTCTCCCGGAAGGTTGCCCTCTAAATTGTTGTGAAACAAAGCAAGTGTCTGCAAGTTGGTGAGGTTTGATATGAATGGAGAAATCGAACCAACCAGGCTGTTGTTGTGGAGATACAGATCGGTCAGTTGATGCAGCTCATAAAGTTCAACTGGTATTGACCCATTCAGCGTGTTGTTGGACAAATCAAGCTGCTTCAAAGATGTACAATCCCTCAGTTCCACTGGAATTTCACCCGAAAGTTGAACCTCTGAAAGGATCAGATGCTCCAAATGGCTGGTGTTGGAACATATATTTCTCGGTATTGAACCCGAAAGGTTGTTGTTTGACAGGACCAAGTACACCAGCTGATCCAACTGGCCTAGTTCTTCTGGAATGTGTCCCGTGAACTTGTTTAACGACAAATCAAGAGTCTGAAGATTGCCCAAGTTGGCTAATGACTTGGGAATTGCACCCTCGAGATGGTTCCCCGTTAAACTGAGATAAACGAGCTGGCTCAAATCACCGAGTTGGCTGGGTAAATCCCCTGAGAGAGTGTTGTTTATCAGATTGAGAGTTTGAAGGTTCATGAGACGACCCAATTCCAACGGAATGGATCCATTAAGGTTGTTGAAAGCTGCAGTGAATACGGTGAGGCTCGAACAGTTGCCAAGCTGAGGTGGGATAGGGCCGTCGAGTTGGTTATCCTGAAGAATCAAGTTCTCCAGTAGTGCGAGCTGACCCAGTTCCGGGGGGATTGAGCCTGTGAGACGGCATGAGGCCAAGCCGAGGGTGACCAAGTTGACAAGGTTTCCAAAAGTAGAAGGAATAGGACCCGTGAGTTCATTGTCACCAATTCGAATGACTCGGAGACTGGTGAGTGAACCCAGCTGAGGTGGGATGGGTCCAGAGAGTTGGTTTGAGTATAGAAGCAAAGATTCCAAAGAAGAAAGGTTAGAGAGGGTGGTTGGGATGGGGCCCGTGAGTCGGTTAGAGGAAAGGTCAAGGTGCTGCAGATTTCGTAACCCACCGAGCCATGGTGATATGGAACCGCCGAGTGAGCACCCTGAAAGGTTTAGACTCCGAACATGGACGGTGTTGGCAGGGGAGGAGAAGCCACAAGTAACTCCAGTCCAAGCACAAAAATTGGGTTTGGCTTGGAAAGACCAATCATGCAGAACCTTGTTCGGGTCTTCAACAAACGACCTCTTGATCTGCAGGAGAATCGCCAAATCCTGGTTTTGAGCTCGACACAGAACAGACGCCAATACTAAAAACAGTGTAGCCAGGCGTACGGGGATATCCTTGTTGAAGCAGGCCATCATCTTTACGAAGAAACAGAGCATTGCAGTGGAAGCAAGTCC
This sequence comes from Abelmoschus esculentus, assembly GCA_035048815.1. Classification (NCBI taxonomy): domain Eukaryota; kingdom Viridiplantae; phylum Streptophyta; class Magnoliopsida; order Malvales; family Malvaceae; genus Abelmoschus; species Abelmoschus esculentus. Next base: position 7,063,289 of record JAUCBN010000007.1, on the reverse strand, counting down.
CTATAACATCTTGATGGACATGGTGAAGATCATTTATTAACCCGCGTTGGAAGATGGAAGGAAGTAAAGAAATCCCAATGTTTCTGCAGATGCCTTAAACCGGGTGAAGAGGATTAGACTTTAGACAGCAGAAAGCGTTGTCTTTGTCGTTGGGGTGTCTGAGTAGAGCGCCATAAATGACACTGCTGCATTGGGAACATGGTTTGTAAAAGTAGGCAATGCAGCTCGGCATAGATAGAGGTTTGGTTCCAACTGTCCTGCTCATAAATGCATATATCTTATTACATGAACAAGGTCAAAGTCGGTCATGGGTCAGAGAGCTGAGTATTGTGGGGAAGGTGGGCTTGTTTTGTTTTTAAACTGTATCCTAGCCTAGTGTGTTAGCTGTGGCCTGCGGCTGTGTGTCTGAATGAAGCAGATTATCCTAATCCCTTAGGTCCTCAAAGTCAAAGTTGGCAAATGGAGTCCCCACTTCAACCATATTCTTCCCCTGGCCCTGACATGTATATTCTCCAAACCCCCATGTAATTATCTGCAACGTACCCTTAACTGCTTATTATTCTAACCAATAATTACGTTTTATGACTACTCTATTATATGGATAAGAACACAACTAATACGACGTTTTGCTTTCTGTTTTTTTAATTACCTTAACAACAAATCTTAATCATATTAGTGTTGGTTTGAGCCACCCAAACCCTCGTCTTTTTGTGGCATTGTGATTCTTTTTTCGACGGGTAGCCTACTCCAAATGAACCTCACCTCACTTCAGATTCCTTCCATAATCATTTCTGCTCTGCCCTTGGAACATCGTCTCAGGATGATTTTAGGACATCTTTATCAAAAGGCAAGAAATTGTGGTAGAAATGTTTTTCTACTAAACAAAATAATTATATTTATAAAAATAAATGTTAAGGTTTAAGTGCTTATAATATAAAATAAAATAATATGATTATTTTTAATAACTCAATTAATTAATAAATTTTATGGGAGAAATATATTTTGACTGAATATATATTTGATAAATGTTAAAATTTTAAGGTTTCATGATTTTATTATCTCTTAAAATTTTAAGTTCTCCAAAACGAAATAAATTATGTTCTTTTCTTTCCCAAGTCATCTTCTTCCCCAATAATATGGGTTAAAAGAAAAATACTCAGTGACCATTTTTCCAGGCACGAAATTTATCCTCCTCAATCTGTGTCCTAATCTCAGACGTAAACGAGAAGAAATGAGCTAAGTGTTGGCAACAAACCTTTCACACTTTCAGTACTTTTAAGCGCTTTCAACACCCAGAACAAACGAGGTAGCCATTTTCTAGTTTTCACGTACACTTTTGAACATTTTCCCTCAGAAAATATAGTTCAGAACGGTATCAGTCCCCGGCAAGAAACGAGCATGTGGCCAACTTGTTGAGTTCATTTAACAAGAGCTAATGTTCCCATCTTTGCTGCTTTTAACCTTGCTGTTGAGATTTTGCTTTCTCTGAAACAGCCAGCCATCATCACCAAAACTGGTTAGCTCGCTCTGCAGTGTAGGCACAACCCAAGCCTTTACAAGATTTTTGAATCATAAAGCGAAGTGTTGGATAGAAACTGTTGCGCAAGCTTGTTGGCAATGATAACTGAGCATTACCTGCAGGCTGCAACACTTTCTAATGCACCAGAAGAGGAGCAAGGTTTTTCTTAGCTGAGCATTTCTCTTGTCTGATGAGGAATGGGACTATAAATCCTATGTGACATTAAATGTTAATGACATGACATGTAAAAAATAATTCATGTCATTGTAGATTAGTCAAAACTAGATAATTCAAAATTTTAGTGTTTTAATTAAAAATTTTAAATTTAAATGATCAAAATAAGAGTGAAAAGAAAGTTTAGTGATGAATTTGTAATTTACCCATAACTTAAATTGTTGAACCTTCCAATACTCCAACTTGGCTTGCACGCAGGGCTATTTCTCCTTTTCTTCAAAAGTCCCCAATCTGGACAAAGACTTGGGTTGCAACTTGGGCTATTTCCTCATCAGTTCCACATTGACTCCATCTTTGTAACCAAAAGAAGCATCCATGGAATAGACGTCAAGACCCAGAATCAGTCTTGTGCTAGTAATACTGTCTTAAGAGTTGTCCTCCTTACTATACACATGTAGAGCATACATAGCTTCTTTTAATCTTATATTCTTAATCGAATATAAATCTTATATACTTTTTCGATGTTCTTATTTATGTCAAACACCTTGGTTCCTTCCATTTTCTTCATTTTTTAAAAATATGCTTAATTAAAATGAAGAAAAGAGGTCGTTTTCCCTTGGTATGGAAGTAAATCAATAAATAATTATATTTGAAGGAAAATATTGGAGAATTCACAAGTGTTTTTATTTTGGTGAGTAGTTGAAATGTAGCCGTGGCAATGAAATATGGTAGTTCTGATGACTTAGTCCACCACCCACCTATCTTTCTCTGTCGTTACCTTCACGTCACACTTAGATTTCTAGTAAGCAATTAAACCATAGACCTCTCTCTTTTTATTCGAACCCTTAACCTTGCTTAGGGGATCTAACGCATCGTCACACTGGACCAACTAGTTGTTGGTTACATGCTGTTCTTTATTCTCCCTTTCTCACCGCCCCTGCCATAGACTATTCATATTACATGTTTTAATTTCCTGAAGAAAACAAACAGAGCAAGTCCATACTCCATAGCTGCTGATTCCTTTGCTCAAGAAGATGACATGGATATGCATGCTTCCTCTTTTGTTAGCATCCATCCTTGTATTCGGTGGAGTGTCTGCCAGGTTTGTGGTTGAGAAGAATAGCATCCGGGTGCTATCTCCATTGACTCTGAGAGGAAAACATGATGGTTCCATAGGTAACTTTGGAATACCAGATTATGGTGGCTTCATTATAGGCTCTGTGGTTTATCCAGACAAAGGAGCCAATGGTTGTGAATCCTTTGATGGTCAGCCCTTCAAGTCTATGTCTCCTCGCCCCTCCGTTATCCTTCTTGATCGTGGAGGTATTTCTCCATTCACAGTATATTTGAAATCAATGAATATAATTCCTTTTTTCTTATTTAGTTTTTATGCTAAATTTGTCTAATTTGACTTGCTTTCTTAAGGATTTCATTCATTTAGTCTCTTGATTGCTTATGGAAGAAACAAACTTTTCCCTTTCTTTTTCTAAATTTAAAAGAAAGCCTTGTATTTCAGTCTCATCATCATTCTTGACTTGTTGTCTTGCACTTGTAGAATGTTACTTTGCCTTGAAGGTATGGTATGCCCAACAGGCTGGAGCTGCAGCAGTATTGGTGGCTGATAGCATAGATGAACCTCTGATAACTATGGATTCTCCCGAGGAAAGCATCGATGCAAACGAGTACGTGGAGAAGATACGAATTCCTTCGGCTCTGATAGAGAAGTCTTTTGGTGCAGCCTTAAGGAGGCCCTGAAGAAGCATGAAGATGTAGTGGTGAAATTAGACTGGAGGGAGTCAATGCCCCATCCTGACCAGAGGGTTGAATATGAGCTGTGGACTAATAGCAATGACGAGTGTGGCGTTCGATGTGATGAGCAGATGAATTTTGTAAAGAATTTTAAAGGCCATGCACAGATACTTGAAAAGGGGGGTTACACTTTGTTCACACCACATTACATAACTTGGTATTGTCCTGAAGCTTTCATCTTTAGCAGTCAGTGCAAGTCCCAGTGTATCAACCGAGGGAGATATTGTGCACCAGATCCAGAACAAGATTTTGGAGAGGGATATCAAGGAAAGGATGTGGTGTTTGAGAACTTGAGACAGCTCTGTGTGCACAGAGTCGCCAACGATAGCAAGCGGCCATGGATTTGGTGGGACTATGTGACAGATTTCCATATCAGATGTTCGATGAAGGAGAAGCGATATAGCAAAGAATGCGCCGAGGGTGTTATGAGTGCTCTTGGTAAGTTCTCTTTGGGATTTTTGGCCTATATTCTAGCATTCTTGCTTGATTGGCTTAGTATTCTTAACCAGATTTGCCTATTGAGAAAATCAAAAAGTGCATGGGCGATCCCGAAGCTGATGTCGAGAATGAAGTCTTGAAACAGGAGCAACAACTTCAGGTGCACCTTTTTCTTCTTCCATATCTTAAGAATAATGATTTTTTTTTTTAAATAAATTGAACTTTATTCATCCAAAAAACTAAAAAAGAACTATCTGTACAAAGAAAACCCCGAAAAAACCTTCTATACAAGCTACTCACATAATCCTCATCTTATAGCCAAAGACCTATCCAAAAAATAAATAAAAACAACAATCAACTAGCTTAAATCTAATATCACTCTTTATCAACCAGAAAATTCCCAAAGCTTGTCGATTCCTTTTGTCACAAATTCGGTAGTTACATTCCATCTATAAATAGTAGTTGAGACTACCCGGTTTGGCAAATGACAGCCCTCATAATTTTTCCTTTTCCAGCTAGTTGCATCCACTTAGGAGTTCAGTCCAGTAATTATGTTGAATTTGTATACACAAATCTTTCATTAAGATTAATGATCTTAAACAGAAGCAAATATTAACTTTCTTATTTTGCTACAATCTGTGAAACTTAGGTGGGAAGAGGTTCTCGCGGTGATGTTACCATTTTGCCGACATTGGTTATCAATAATGTTCAATATCGAGGTTTGTTCCATAGCATGTTGATGGATGAGATTGAAAAGTTTCTGTTCAACTACTTAAATGATGCTGAAGTTGTTGTTTTGCCTATTATGAAGGAAAACTGGAGAGAAGTGCCGTGCTTAAGGCCGTCTGTGCTGGATTTAAGGAGACTACGGAACCTTCAGTCTGTTTAAGTGCAGGTAGATTGGACCTGCTTACATTCAGCTCAGGAATGTGTTTCTTCATTAACTCTGGTTCAATATTGGGTTCCTGTTATTTTAACAGATGTTGAAACTAATGAGTGCCTTGAAAGAAACGGTGGGTGTTGGCAGGATAAAAGAGCAAACATAACAGCATGCAAGGTAATGTATAGAAAGTTTACACAGTTCAACGTTGCAATCAAATATCCTATTAACGAAAAGGGATGTTGAATTTGTTTAGGAAACATTCAGGGGAAGAGTATGTGAATGCCCCATTGTGAAGGGAGTGCAGTATAGAGGAGATGGTTACATATCTTGTGAAGGTGCAGCCTGTTCCCTTGTGTTAAATTAGATTCAACACTCGTTGCCACTTATTTCCCCCATGCAATGACTGCTTACTGCTTACTGCTTACTGCTTACTGCTTACTGCTTACTGCTTACTGCTTACCATTTACAGCCTTTGGACCTGCGAGATGTAGAATTAACAACGGAGGTTGCTGGTCTGAAACAAAACATGGATTAACTTTCTCTGCCTGCCCAGTTCAGTGATTTGTTTCTCCAATGATTTTCTATTATTCTGCCTGCAAATTCTTTTTGTTTTGACTAAACCCACTCCATTGCATAAAGCAGGAAGACCATTTAAGAGGTTGTCAGTGTCCACAAGGCTTCCGGGGGGATGGTCATAAATGTGAAGGTGCTTTTTTACCTTAACTTGTTCTCAAGTCTTAAGCCCCTGTTGCATTGGAATTTGTTCATCCCCATCTTTTGTTTTCGCTTCAGATGTCAATGAATGCAAAGAAGGAAGTGCATGCCGGTGCGACGGATGCTCCTGTAAAAACACTTGGGGTGCATATGAATGTAAGTGTAAAGGGGATCTTCTCTACATAAGGGATCAAGATACTTGCATTGGTAAGATCATCATGAATTCAAGTTACAAGTCGGTTTTTGCTTCAGAGTTTCCTATTGTTGCTCATCCTTGAAAGTGAAACAGAGAGAAATGGATCGAGATTTGGGTGGTTCATCACCTTCTTGGTGCTTGCAGCTGTGACAGGTGCTGGCATAGCTGGGTATATATTCTACAAATATAGGCTACGGGTAACTGACTAGACATGTTGCTTTACTTGCATCATGGTTTGATTATACATACATATTTATATGTTTTGATTATTTCCACCTGCAGTCATACATGGACTCAGAGATCATGGCGATCATGTCGCAGTACATGCCCCTTGACAATCAGCATAACAATGAAGTTCCAAGTGAGGCACAACCTTTGCGACAAAGCTCAACAGTATAAGTGGCTGCGCTATTTACGGATGGAGGACGTTACCTGCAGTCGGACTAGGAAGTATGGATTAGCCCTCCACTGAAATTTCTGCCACATATATATATAGAACTCTTATGAAATTACAGGGAAAAAAAGAGACTTGTTTAGCAGCTATACAGGCACACCCGCCATGAGTTAATCATTGTACAATCCTTAGGATCGAAGCACGAAGAATCTGGACCTAAAAAATTAATCACTGAACTCGCTCTAGTGCACACCTTGAAAATCTAAAAAATGGGCATAAAAGGTGTGGTACATCTTGGCTCCAAACTTATCTCCGTTTTCTTGTCCAATGTAACACATAACTTGATTTTTCAAAGTTTGGTGTGAAATGTATTGGTAATATTATAAGCATGAAAAAGTACATTATCATACTCTCCCTTCAAATATATCATCACTCCATTTCCTTCAATAAAAATCCATGCTATATAAATAAACTCAAATGAATATCCTAACAGGGCAATCAAATCCACAACAGTTTTTTCAGTAAAATTAGAAACAATTGACTTATCTGCTCTCTTCTGAGTCAATTGGCAAAAGAATACAACACAATTACATCCGCCCTGGTTGCCATAACTCGCGTAAAAATTGATTGAGGATCCCTCTTTAAGAAGTGCACCATGCACGTTAATCCAAAGATGGCATTCCATTCCTTCCAACTAAAATGCCATTCGACCAGCAAGTCTGCTTTCTAGGATCCTTCTGTCTATTGCTGCATCAATAGAGCTCATCTGAAATCAAAATACAAACAAAATGATCAGCGAGGAACCACAACCATTCCCTCACTTGGATAAAAACTTATTCATTAGAAGCTTGGTCCTGGTCCTATGCAAAAGATACCAAACTTTGCAAAAGAAGCTGACCTGGAAAAGTCTGAATTCATCATCAATGCTATTTATTTGAGCAAAAATCTGTTGGGTATCATCTTGTTCCACCCAAACCCCCACAATTTAAAATCAAGCATAGGGAGAATGAATAGCGTTGAATAAAATCCAAATTTTAGGTGATTATGTACATACATGCATACACACATACATATTCTGTTCTTAACCGAGTTCAATGCTAGATGGAAGAAATTCTTGACTGGATTGTACCAAGCTTGTCAAAGTTGTGCTTACCAACAGCAAGAAAAAAAAGCATAAATACCTACTTGAATATTTTGACACAAACAGTTGGAGGCAATTGCTTGCCAAGTGGAACAATCATATTTTACAATAAACGTGGATTCCCAACAATCAATGGGAGTACTTGAGGAAAGGGCTCATGGATCCTCCACAAATTGTGGTTCTTTTTTTAATATAAAGTAAAAAAGGAATCACATGAAAATACCTCATCAAATGGGTAGAAATGCATAAACAACTGAATCTGAAAACATGAAACATAAAGTCTACCCATCTGGTTAGATGTGTAAACCAAGTCCCTATACAAGAGAGAGAGTTATGACTTACCTGGCTATTTTCATCATGCGTCTGATATTTGGCTAAGGACATTCTTCTCTCTTCCTGCAAGTATATAAATCAGAATCCTCTAACAAGATTTTGCGATCATCATATAGAAAAGAGGAAATAAAACCCAATTAAAAAGAAGGAACTGACCATGGACATTGCCTCATCATCCCAAACTAAATAAACCTCGTTTACTGCAGGCTGGGTAGCAGGAGCTTTATTTGCGATAACAGGGGGTGGTCCAATAGATGGACCACCAGTATTTGGACCAGAGGCATAAGAATGAGAATTGACACCAACTCCGCCTATAAGCAAACAAATAAATAAGTTACAAAAATATGAAGCAACTTAAAATGAAGTAGAAGTGATACAGCAAGCAAGAAAAAAAGGATTAAAAGAATATTCCAAACACATTGCAAGATCTAACTTCTTAAAATATTTGAAAAAAAAGGATCTAGTCTACTGAACAAAGCAACACAAACTGTTGGGAGGGGGAATTGTGATGTTTTCAAAAGCATGTAAAGCATATAAGCACGGTATTCCACACACTTGCATCTGTGGTAGCAAGACAACTTTCAATTATAAATGCATGGTAGCGACAGTGGTAGGCTACCTCACCTGCCATTGTTGAGATGGGTCACACATGACAACTAAATTATTAATTGATTAGAAAGGGTGATTTAAACTTTTATAAGTCATCAACCCTATAAAAGACAGCACACACCAAAGCAATTTAGTACATAAGATCTTATGGGTTTTGCTTAGTTTTATTCTCTCCACTTTATCACCAAGTTTCTCTTTCTCACTCTTGAACACTGAGTGCAAGTTAGTTTTATATACGCCTGTAGACAACTAACAATGTAGATGCAATTTTTGTGTCTAGTTATTGGGCCAGTCAAAATGGAATATTAGCAGGTTGACAGCTACCTGTCACAGAAGCGCTACCACTTGAATGCACATCGAATGAAGTTTTTCCTTCTGCAACACTTGTTGGCAAAGAAGCAGAAAATGGTGAGCTCTGAGTAGGTACACTATTATTGACAACAGGGAACAAAGGCTGGGATACAGGAAGTGTGGGTATTGATGTTGGCAATCCAGGTGGAGCAATTTGTGAAGGTTGGAGAGGTGTTGATGAAGGCACAGCCAAAGGAGGTCTCACACTTTGCACCGGAAATAATGGCTGCTGCACATATCCCATAGGTGCAGATGGAGGAACTGAAGCTGCAGGATGTTGCGGGAGCCAGGGTTGTGGACGAGGAGGCACAGCCCAGCCAACAGGAGGTACAGGCACTGAAGCATTATATCTGAGGCAAACAACAAATTAAATGGTCTGATTAACTATATCAACAACCTTTGAAGATGAAGAATATTCTTACAAATGCATACTGAAATGCTGCATTAATTAATATACACACATAACAGGAGCCACAATGACAAAAAAATCCAATTATTCTCAAATAACATCAATTCTAAGTTTCAACAATTGTATTTCACAACCCAAAGGATTAGCAACAGATGCAAGAGTTAGCTAGGACAAAAGCCTAAAGAGAACATACACTGCTCGCACTGCCCCTAAAGTAGATTGAGGAGGATATCCAACACCAAGTGGCCCTGGCATCAATCCTCCCACAAGCTGAGTAGATGGGATATCCAGTTTGGCTGCTTTTGATGGGGTCTCTTCTTCTGTAAGAAAATTTATTTTATGAATTAGGAAGACATGGTAGCAAATATTAAATCACAATAAATATGCAACAGCATCAAACTTGGCAGTTAAGATGTCAATTACTATATGAACACTCCAAGCGCAAGTAGATCTAGAAAATATTTGCAATAAATAATAGTTCACATAAAGGAGAATTCATGAAAAATGCAGAAATCTCAAAACAATATTTTATTTGCATCACTTCTGCCTGCAAACTGAATTACTTACTTTAGAGAAAAACTAAAAAACATATTTCCTTCTCTTAAACAAAAATATGTGGATCCATTCAACTTTAAAATGTTTCCTTGATTTGACTTTCATATCTTATCACAATAATATTTAAGAAAGACACCTTCAAGTTGCCACTTGTTAATACTTGCTTAATATTCCATAAGTAAAAAATGAAAAAAGCAATGTTTTGGTGCAATTAAAAAATGTACTTTCAGTAAAAATTATAGATTAAAATCAGAAAGAATGATCTTGATAAATGCACATCCATCGTGTTTTACTTACTCGTTTACAGATGCATTTTATTTGCTACTTGCTTTTTCTGCAATAGAAATTTTGAAAAGGCAAGCAAAAAACAGAACAAACTCAAACAGAAAATAATTATAAATGATACATCAATATGCGTATGGTGTACCTTCTTCTCCATAGTGAGCAGCTAGTACATCAGGTGGGATTCCTTGCATTCCGTATATCTCAATATCAGTCGATTCTCTGCCAGGTTTTGCATTGGGAACCCTATAAAGAATTACTGTTGTCAGTGTAACGCAAAGTGCACTGAAAGAAAAAAACATAGTAGGCTTCGACCTTTATTGATAAACAGCTTCTGGAACTGGAATTTATGGGTGTACTCTAGCAAACACTTAAGATTCAAACATGAAGTAGAACTTCTTAGACAACTTTTAAGAAGCAAGGTAATGCAATAATTTGAAAGAGGTTACTCACTTTCTTTATGTTATTTAAAATTACTTCAGAAACAACTACTACTTATTAATTAATATAGATAATCAATTAACTACCAAGTATCTATCTTTTTTATCTTGTGCACAAAAAGGGAATGGAATGCAACTTCTAGAGATCAATAAAACTGGGGCAAAGAACTAATAGCTACCCTCAATAATATAGGTTTCACTGCGTTGCCAGTTCCCTTAATAGATTTATTCATCTAAAAGCAAAAGGTATTTGGGTAACATTTGGCCAAGAAACAATTTCTTGTAGTTAAAAAAATAAAAACAGGACGTGCTATTTGCTACAGACAATAAAATTCTGAAAATGTAAATGCCAAAGTACAAAAAACTCAAACTCAACCCTAGACAGTTATCGCTTTCATGATATAAAGCCATTGAAAAAAAATACTACTGAAAAAAAAACGAAACAATATTCAAAAAAATTATTTCTTAACCCAAGAAAACCCTAAAAAGACGAGCAGAATTTAGAGAAAAAGGATAGTAAATAGAAAACAGAAGCAATTGGCAAAGGTATTGGGAATAATATTAGGATATGGAACGTAGATACTTGGTGACGGACTCCTTGTGAACCTGGAGAACATGTATGGCCATCCCACCGGCGGTGGAAAGCTTCTTGTGACAGACATGGCACTTGAAGTGTTTGGCCTTCTGGTGCTGCACCAGGATCTTCTCATCGTCGAATTCTCTGTCGCAATAGTAACACCATACCTTGGACGGAACTCTTTTCTTCTTCTTCCCCATTTAGGTTAGGGTTTTTCTAGGATCTGCGATTTCCCTTTAATTTATTAATTCCTTTCTTTTTGTTTTCAATGGATGCGTTGGGTTTATGTCTTATATATGGGCAAAATAAGTGCGGGTGGGTTTAATTTTAGGGTAAAGTTAAGTACCAAATAGTCAATAAATTATTTAAAAATAAAATAATAACTATTTTTTTCAAAAAATTAAAAAGATTAATTTTTATATTACTTAATATATTTTATTTGTTATTTTATTCTTTTGAAAATAATTTAGTGGTTTTTGAGTACTTTACTCTTAATTTTATTTCATTAATTCGTTTGTTTGTTTTCTTAGATTATATAAATATTATACTATAATATATAAGATAAATTATATAAATTATTAAAATTTTAAATATATTAAATATTTTTATTATTTTTTGACTATTTTTAACAATGTTATAATGTGATCGATATCTATTATTAAGACGTTGTTATTAATTTATATATTAATAAATTATTCTTCCATTCAATTTTATTATTTTTGTATTTTATATTCGTTTATGTTTATTTGTGTTTGATTATTATATTAATAAATAAACGTAAATGAAGATAAATAAATTACAAATCTTAATAATTGAATATAAATAAAAATTATATTCATATAGTTTTTTATATTTATTTATTTATTTATTAAAATTAAACAAAAGAAGCCAGGGCCGACATCAAATTCATTTGGGTTTTAAGCCCATTTAGTGGAGGTTTTCTTCTCAATTTGCAGAAACTGAGTTTCATACTTCACCGTTCCATCAACATTTTCAGTATTCCGCTTCTGCATCTTTGCGAATCCGCTCGTTTCATTCTAAGGTAAATTGTTTGTTTTTCCGTTATTCGTCTGTTTTACTTTTGATTCTTCTCTCCGAAACCCTTAAACCCTGATTTTCATCGTAACTCTGGGTTTATTTTTTGTTTGGATTTCTTTTGGACTAGAAAATGGCTTTCTTCAAAAATGCACGGCAACCACTTGGGATCTTATTGTACAACAGCAAACTGGGTACTTGCAGTCGCCATGGATACTCTACTTGGGTAAGCAAAGGAGCATGTTTTCATCAATCTACAGATACCAAACCCTCAAAAACTGCTTCTTTGTATTGGGTTTCGAGAAGGTTCAACTCTCAGGCAGCTTCTTCTGCTGAGCAAATTAGCCTCATAAAGCAACTCAGGGAAAGAACAAGTGCTCCCATAAAGGATGTCAAGGCTTCCCTTGTTGCTTGCAATTGGGATATTGGTATACAACAGAAAATGACCTTCTTTCTGTATGTTTGCCTTTTGGATTGGATTTATATTAAAAACCTTTTGGGTTATGGTTTTGATTGAATGCAGAGGCTGCGCAGAAGGAACTGAGGAAAAAAGGAAAAGTTTTGGCCATGAAAAAGTCATCAAGGGCTGCTACTGAGGGTCTGCTTGCTCTGGCTCAAAATGAGAGCAGGGCGGCTGTAATTGAACTTAATTGCGAAACTGATTTCGTTGCAAGGAATGAAATTTTTGAGTACTTGGTTAGTGGGGATTAGTAATTTATTGTTTATGCAAAATCTCAGTTGAAATCTATCCTTGGAAGTTTTTTCTTTTATTCATTTGATGTGAATATTTGTGCGCTCTGTTTCCTTTGTTGTATTGTTGTTGTTTCTATTTATCAACACTGCATTATTGCTTGTAATTTATTGATATTATTGTTTCATTCAGGCTTTGGCATTGGCAAAGAAAGCTTTGCTGTTTGAAAATTCTTCCCAACAGGTTCCCGGGGTTTTCTCATTTGGGCCTGAGTGTTTAGAGGTGAGAAATCTCTATACAAAAGCTTTTTATTTTTTCTTATTGAACCGGCATGAGATGTGTTCAGTTTTTCTCTTTTGTATTTACATAATGTCTTAATCCATATTCATAAGTTGAAATATTATTTTACTGTTTCATTCTATCTTAGGTCTTTGGGATAAATAAGAATTATTTTTATAGGACCTTCTCTAAGCCTCCTAAGTGTACATGTCTGGCATTCTTTCTGAGTATGAAAAAATGGACTATATTTATTCGGGAATGCATTCTTGTCTTGTCTCTTCAAATGAAATGACTTTGGTCTTGGTTTCTAAGCGCATTATACTCTTATTGTGGTAAAAGGTAGTCGTTTGTAATCTTAAAATTTTAGTTTGAACTATTTCTTGTTTATACATGTCATGAAGCACTAATTTCTTTCCCCATCGAACCATTGAGTGAAGATTTGGTAGGTTAGCCGTTAGCGTAAGTTACTTATGTTGGTATTTCATTCGGTATATACATCAAATACCAGTTCCAGTCTTCCACTCTTTTGCAACTATAACTGGAATTGCTATGGCTTGAAGTTCCTTGATTATTCAATTGCTACCAGGACTTAAAGCTAAATCTTGACCATCCAAAAATTAGTGGGGAAACAACCATTCAAAATGCAGTTACAGAAGTGGCTGCAATGATGGGAGAGAATATAAAACTCAGGAGGGGTTTTCTGATGTCAACATCGTCACATGGAGTTGTTTCTGCTTACCTCCACAGATGTCCTCAACCAGGTTTGTTTTTGTGCTGTTATCGTATTGCATGGTGGACAGCATGCTTGCATCCCTGTCCACACCAACATAAACTGCATCTATCTCCTATCTTTCAACATGATATCTTATTTGTGATATTAATTCTTTGCAGGAATAATAGGATTTGACATGACAAAATAATTTTTTATGTGGATGTAGGTTTGGGTCGAATTGCAGGAATTTTATCTCTTGAAGTTGAGAATGAGATTTCTCAATTGAATGCCATCAAGAAGGTTGGCTCTGAGCTAGCAATGCATATTGTGGCAGCGAAGCCTTTATTCTTGACAAAGGAATTCGTGACCTCTGATGTGCTTAACAATGAACGTGAGGTTCTAAAGTCTCAGGTAAATGTAATTCCATTCTCGGTTGCCCCTATTGTTTGCATATTTGAATCCCATTATTTCATGGATGCTGAGACTATACTTTCTGTTTATGAAAACAATGGTGACCCATTCTTTAGGCACTAGCAAGGAGATGACAAGAAAGTCATTGTAAGTATAGTTGTTAAACTTGGACTAGCCATAGTGGCTGCCTGGCTGGACCACGGTTATGAAGTTCCTGTCTGGAAAGGGTCTATACTTGATCAAAGTTTTTATCAATAGACTCCTTTGCTAATTTGTGTCAAGTGAAATCATATAAGGTGGGAAGTGAACCCTGGTCATGTGTATTATAGGGTGATACCCTTTAGATTAGGTCTTCTCATGTGCAGTTAACGACTTACAAGTTAAAAATGGATATTTTATGTCTAGTTAAGCATTTTAGTTGGTATCTATCTACAGGCACATGTATTCATTTATTGAAAGGTTTCATCTATTGACCTATTGAGCTGGTGACCCAATACGACTAAAATATTTTACATGGTCAGTAATGGGAGCAGGTTTTAATAACTATGATTTCTATGCCTTTGTTCATTTAATGAATGTAAGTAATCCCAACTCTGTAATGGAAGAGTTTCTTATTGGGTCTGTGGAGAAGATTTGTTCAACAGAATATGTTGGCTGTAAATGAGTCACAAAGAAATGATATTTTTATTTAGTAGTTTGGTTTAGTTCTGGAATTGTTTCGTGGATGATGTACTATTACTTTCTTTGTGATTTGATGGTTGAGTTTCCACATGTAAAATATATCTATTTTTCCCATTTTCTAGTGTGATTACTGTCATTTGAAATTAATAGCAAGTTACACATATAAAGCCTTGTAAAGTACAAAACCTTCTTGGACATCTGCAAAATACATGTCAATATGTAGTTTCTTGTATAAGATTTCGACGCCTTTCTATCAGTTTTGTCCTGGGTATTCTTTGATGACATGCTTTCTACCAATAGAAAAATAAATTCTTCTGAAATAGTTTTATCTTGATGCGGCATGTACCATGTAATGCGACTATCCAACCGTAAACTTCATTTATATGAATATTAATATATTTGTATGTCAGGCTGAAAGTACTGGAAAGTCTCAGATGGCCATAGAGAAAATGGTCGAAGGTCGTCTGCGCAAATACTTTGAGGAGGTTGTTTTTATGGAGCAAAAGTATTTCTTAAATGATTCTTTAAGTATCAAGGTATCCTCTCTGTTGTATTTTAAACTTATTGTTGCTTTTGCTGATCTGAAATTCATTACCCTGGCTAATTTGCGTATGGGGTTGGGAGTTCAAAGGGCTAAAGAGGGATAAATGTAGATGGTTGAGACTTTCAAAGTAGTCGGCCTTGATAGTACTCATTAGTTGTTGGTGCACTCACTCGAATGACTCGATACAGTGCCACTTTTACCAACTTATGGAGTAGTGATTTTTTCTGCCTAGGTGGACGCAGTTACCTTCATAGGTGTAAGATTTTAGTGCTTTAAACACTTGTCCACTAGAAATATCTGTGATAGTCCATGTGCATATGATTTGTTCGGTATAATGGTTAATTAAAACTTATCCTTGCACCAGACGATTTTGGATAATCTATCGAAGGAAGTTGGTTCACCAGTGAAGATTGGCAACTTTTTCAGAATGGAAGTTGGAGAAGGAATGCAAAGGTAAATTGATCATTAAGAACACTTTTTTTTCATGCGAGGATCTTTTAATAGTAAGTTCGGTTTGGTTGACCCCTTTTACCCACTGCCTTCACTTGATGTCTCCTATAACTCTTGCTGAATTCGGGTCTTTTGGCTCATGCCATCATTATTTTCAGGCTGGAACCGTCGAGTACAGATGAACCAGTTGCTCAGGCTGTTTAGCTCTACACATAGTTCCATGGTTGCTTACCTAAACTGATGGCACCAAATGCTGTTTTGTTTTCCTTGCAAGTTTTCTGGACCTGAGTGTATAAACTAGCCAAAAGAATTGCAGAATAATCAGGAGACTGGGGAGCTTCTGCTGTTGCGTTCCTTAAAAAGTGCTTGCAGAAAACTCCAATCGTATCAAAGCTTTTTAAAAGTATACCACAATTTTAAGACAATATAGTTAGATATTTTGATCTGCTTATATAAGACATTGGAATGCCACTTCTTTGTTCGTGATTGATTCAATATTAGTATCTTTTTATTTCTGAGCATCAGTTGGTATTGCCACATGTTTTTCTCATGTACCCACATAGACGAGTGTTGTGACAAGATAAAAACTAAGTTCAACTACTCATGTCTCTAAGTTGACACAATCTAATTCAATTCAAATGTCTAAAGAACCCCATGAAAAACAAGTCACAAGCCAAAATTTTGGGAATAATGCAAATGTCAAGGAGTAGGAACAAAATAAACAAAATTCAAATGTGTATTTGGTGGATTTGTAATGGGATTATCCTTGCAGACATGGAGATAAAATCTAGAATTGCTGATGCTAACCTGAACCCGAGTTGTAGGAGTGACTATCCGGTTGCTGTGGAGGAGTACTGTGGCAGCTGCTCCACTTCTGTTGTGTTTTTCCAGCGGAACGGGTTAATGAATCATAAAAAGGAAAGAATATTCTCAAAATAGAAAAATAAAAACATTGATGAAAGAACATGTGCCTAAATTAAACTGATATAAGAACCACGACCATTGTGTTGTAAATGCTGTCATCCCTCCATTTTTCACCAATTTGTACCCTAAATCAATTAGGGAGGTGGAGTAGATTCATATACAAGTTTTAGTAAACATTTGTATTTCAATAATTATTTATCATGGGAAAGGGATTAACTGCATATTATCTTCACAAATACGAGCATAGTGAGAATTAAATAGAACAGCAGATATAGGTATTCACCTCAAGCAAAGCCTTCCATACTCTGAGACAACAAATGAACTATAGAATGCCACTGACAATTTCAGCTTGCTACTTTAATTACACCTTGACTTGCTTCATCAATTTTTGAGTTCCTTTGCTGAAAAGAAATGGTTGTAAGGACATAGAATACAGACACTACTCCTGAAAGAAATGGGAAAGTGAAAGAAAGATCGATTCACGAATATAAAAGATAATTAAACAAAACAGCACAAAATCCAGAATCACATGCTTTACCTAAACTTTTTTGTGTGTCATTGTGTGTCTTTGAATGTCACGATCTTCATCTCCATCATGCTTCCTTTTCTGAAAGTATATGAATACAAATAATTTTATATGGAATTCCATTTAAAATCAACTAAATTTCAAAATAAAAGGGGGCTATTTTTTTTATAAAGCTTCTGATAGCAGATAAAAAGCAAATTCATCCATGGACACAGACAACAGTACTCAGCAAAATTGCTTATTTTTTGTCTGAAAGAAATAGTGGCATTCTTGTATGAAGAGCAGAAAAATAGCCAAATGGTTTTAGTATCTTTTAAAACAGCCATGCTAGCATGACTTCAATGTCTGGTATACTTGGGGCCAAACAAGTAAACAAGCAATAGCTGCAACAGGCAACAAACATCCAACCTTCTCATGATGCCGTTTTAAGTGATCAGCACCAGAACCATGATGGTCACTTCTATCCTTCTTTTTCTCCTTGTCTTTATCTTTACTTCGTTTTTTATCTTTATGACGGTGCTTGTGCTTCTTATGCTCTTTATCCTTCTCCTTATCTCTGTCTTTGCACCCTTTATGCTTCCTCTCTTTATCTTTGGCTTCACTCTTTGATTTCCCAGCAATAGTTGGAATCCCTTTTTCACTCTACAGAATAAACATCTGTTAAGAACTCCAACTTAAATGACGGCTATTAAGAAAAAAAATTGTCAACAAGAATAGTAAACATAGTATGATCATTATATTTTACCGTTTTACTAAAAAACTGTGTATGTCTAGGATTGCCAATTGGATTAGGAAACTTAGATAATGGTAATCTCAAAGCAGTAAATTTCTTACCGGGGGCAATTCAATTGGGGCAGTTTCTATGAGATGGAAAGCTTCCTTAAGAATATCAAGGTTAAAAGGCAGCATGCGTGCATTAGTATCCCTGTTATGAGATGTACTCAGAACAAGTTGCTCCAACTGCATCCCTTCTCCTTTTCTAATTTCAGTGTCTCCCACCACATGGTGAAGATAATGTGTGTCCGCAAGGGACAAAGGAAGAGGTTTCTTGCAGAAGAAGTCATGGTGAGGCAACAACTTATAGTGAGTTATAAGATCAACAGCACCACTAAGTTCCCTTGGTCCTATTTGTTCATATAAACAGATTCTTGTGAGTTTAAAAGAATGATATAAAATGCAAAACCAAATAACTTTACATGATCAACTGATGCTGAATTTTCAATCGAAAAGTTCAGATGCTATTTTGAACCAGAATTGTTGTCAGGTAGTCTATGGATTTTAGTGATTTATACGCATAAGCAACATTCATCGTGTCTGACTTTCACATAATTCGAGTAACTTAGCTAGACAGCAATAGAGTGGATAGAGTGGATGGTGTTATGGTGATACTAAGTAATTGTCTGATGATTAAGTTATATAAATAAATGATTTATTTATTTAAAAACCATTTAATAAATGATGGCTTCTTCCACGATGATAGTTTTAAAGCATAGTACATGGTTCATGAAAAGATATAATCGCACAAAACAAGTATACATGAAACAAAACATAGTACCTCCTCCAAATTTCTTGCCTTCAACATCCATGAGTTAATGGTTCATGAAATATGTATCATTACCAACTGCAATTTTCTAGCCAAAGTCAGGGGAAACATCCACGAAAATCAAGTAAAAACATATGCAAAGGTTAAAATATATGGCTACTTTCACATTTTTTAACTAAAACCACATGTAAACCTATAATGAGTACACTTTGCACAATAGCCTACTTTCACATCAAATATATGGCTTCCCAATGTATCAATCAATTTCTTTGCATCTTTTTCACATAACCAGCTAACATTTTAATTTCTACACGTAACGACAACAAAACAAACTTAAATTAATTTGTTGATAGTTTTCTTCTCATTTTCTCCGCAGAATCGTCACATTTAAATGAATTCCGGAGAAAATTGAAAATAAACGTAAAGGACAGTGACCGGAGAAAAAACTAATTCTATAAAGAAAGAAAGAAAGAATCAGGGGAAACCATCATAATTCATGATTAAAAAACAATTAAGAAAAAAAAAATAAAGCAAGCATACCTCTACCATGGATCGGCGCTAAGTCGGTGGGGGAATCTTTTCTCAGATCAGGAGAAAAAGAAAGCAAACGCAGCAAATTCAACCTCTTTTCTCTTCCTCCAGTAAATCCAGTCCTTGACGTTTCGATGCAAGTAAAAGAAAAGCTGCGAGTAAATAAATAAATTCAAACTAACGATAAAAACCCCGCAAAATTTAGAAAGAATTAAAAGATGTAGAGATATTGACCAGAGCGAAATAGATTGAAATTGAAGAGAGTGGGAGCGTAGAATCAGTAAACCGTACGTTGAAAATTTATATTTTTTCTTCGAATATCTCCTTTAAATATTTTTATTTTTTTTTATTTTTTATTTTTAAGTATTTGTCCTTCAAATATTTTTGATTTTTAGGATTTTACCTTATACACCTAACTTTAGTAGACGAGTCTCTTTGTGTACAAACGTCTCGAACTTAAAATATGTTTAAATAAAATTAAACTGCTTATCACTTAAATCAACCCGTATTAATATTTTTTAATAAATAATAAAATCAAACTAATGATAATAAAACGTAAAATAAACATTACAAATTTCTTACAACATGATGATACATATGATTCATAGTTAGACTTCCATGTATTTTCTCAGCAGTGTCATAAAAACAAACTAATAATATTAAAAATATTACAATTATATGATCATATACATTGGATTTCTAGCTAGGGTTCCTCGTATTTATCGAACATTAACTCGAACTCGAACATTATAATTTTTTACGATATGTTCTTTCTGTCTCCCCCTTCTTTTCAATCTCCATTAACTTGAACTCAAAGCAGCAAAGCCACCATTTTTCATCATCTGTTTGAACTCTTTGAAATTAACCATACCATCGCCATCTTCATCCACTTTCTGTATCATCCTCTTGCAATCCTCTATAGTTCTTCCTTGTTTCAGCCCCAACGACGACAAAACTGACCTCAGCTCCTCCACCGTGATGAATCCGTCTCGGTTTTGATCGAACACGTTGAAGGCTTCCATCATGTCCTCTTCTTCGTCTCTCTCGTGCATTATGGTCTGATATAATGCACCGAATTCGTCAATGTCCACGAAACCATCCCCGTTCACGTCGATCTTTTCGACCATTTGGATTAGTTCTTTGCTTTGGATGAAAATACCTAAGTTCTCTAGAGATTCACTAAGCTCTTTATTCGTAATCTTACCGTCTCCATTCTTATCGAACATTTGAAACATACGACGAAGCTCTGTAGGATCCATTCCTTCCATCACAAGAATATATATAAATTTAAACAATATTTAATTTTTAAAAAATAATTTGAGAAGAAAAAGAAAAGAAAGTGAAAAGAAAGAAAGAGGAATATTGGGATGGAAGATGGGGTAGATAATTAACTAAAAAAAGTTCAATGGAATGAATGGTTTTTGACGATATGCAAAGGGTCTATTTTGGGATTATTTTTTTATATTTTAGTTAATAAATATGCTTCTTAACGTAATTTGGGGGATTTTAATCCGTTAAACATTCATATTTACTAATTAAAAATAAATTTAAAACAAATAATATATGACAGTTTTTCGGGTAAATATATGAAAGTTAGTATACAAAGTTTTTTATGAGCGTAAATATATGAAAGTTAGTATACATATTCTCTTTAAATTCATTTTGGATAGTAATTGAAATTTCTAAATTTAAATATTATTAAATCTTAAATATTTAACTTCGTAAAAAAATTAGATATATAGGATGATTATTTTATATCCAGAGTGTCTTTGATATTCCTAATGTGTTTTTAATAAAAAAGTCGGACATTGACGTTTTTAATGATTATTTTATATTTAGAGTGTTTTTAATATATTCATATGATTGTTTTTAATATATTTCATAATGCACGAAGATTTGATCGAAAACATTGATATTTTTTTAAAAAAAATATTTTATAGAAAATTTTTAATAACTTTTATAATGATAATTGAGATAAACTCTGATCGATATTTAAAAAGATGTAAATTTATTGAGGGATTAATTTAAAATTTTAATACCCTCAAATTAACTAATAATGATAACATTGATGAAAGGATTGATTTAATTTATCATATGCTGATGCTATTAAAAGTATCTGTGGCGGTTTATATTTAAAATTTAAAAGGTATTACTAGATTCATATTTATCATTTATTTTATTGGTATATTTAAATAAATTATGAAGTATTTTATTTATTTTACTTTATTAATGTTTTATGTATTCCATCTTATTCTTAGGATTTTACAAGTCCAAACAATTCTCATATGTAATTTATCCGATTCATCGATAAATAAAATATTTTAAAATTTATTAATTGATTAAATAAAAATTTAAATCTCGATATTTATCTTAATAATTTAATCTCTGCTTAAACAAATACTTTGTAGCCATTAAATATGGGAAACAGTACGAGAAGAATAACTCAGATGAAAGTTCCACCAGGAATCAAGGCATCCTTCACTATCGTCACAATGCCACTCTTGATGAAATATCCATCGCTTTCCCTAGCAGCTTCTTGAACATTGTCACGGTTAATGATCTGAAATGGCAACACTCAACTCAATGATGATGCCAAATTTTGTGATCAGGACAAAAAATAAACACAAACCAACCTTCACTTCATCGCCAATACGAGCATTCTTGTCGATAATGGCTCGCTTGATGTGAGAATTCTTTCCGATTCCGATCGGAACGCTGCCCTTTCCAGCTAGAGACTTTCTGTCAGCCTCAGTCTGGAGATAGATTATTAACAATGTCTAAAAGAATACTACAGACAGAAGCTAACAAATTTCTGTGTATACTATGACTAGGACTAGGACTAGGACTACCTCGTAATAATCTGCTCCCATCAGTAAGGTATCCTCTATGATTGCACCCTCTGAAATGCAAGATCGAAGTCCAACAACAGAATGGTGAATTCTGCAGTTCTGCGACCAACCGAAATACGAATAGGATTTAGGATTAACTCTCCATTTTGAAGCATCTGCATTGGTCAAACAGAAAAACTAGCCCCATGGACATGGAACAAACCTTGATAACACAGCCCTCACCAATAACACTATCTGTAACATCAGCATCCATCATTTTGGATGGAGGCAAATACCGAGGCTGCGTGTAGATCGGAGATGAACGGTCATAGAAACTGGGGAAAATGTCCAAAACCAGACAAGTATCTAAGTTCAAGCTCGAAAAATGTTAACGTGGTGGTTCTGGTGAGGAATTAAAATACCTAAAATCTGGTACTGGCTTTTTGGTGATTCCCAGATTTGCATTGTAAAATGCCTCTATTGTACCAATGTCCTCCCAGTAACCCTCATACAAGTAAGCTTGTACCTAAAATGATCATGTTAAACAAGATGGCTGGTTTCCAAGAAAACAATAGAAACAAAACTGGGTGCCCTGCCGGCTGCCACCAACATTGAAAAGCAAACAAACAAGCTACATGGGTTTATTTTTAAGGCCATAATTTAAGGACTAGTGATTCAGAATGCTTACCCTCATCCCAATGGAAGTAGCACCGGGAATGACTTCACTTCCGAAATCGTTGGCGTCTGGAAACTTATTCGAAAGAAGATCCAACATGGCATCTTTGCTGACAACGTATATGCCCATACTAGCAATGAATGGCATTTCTTTTGCTCTCTTATCTTCAAGTCCTAAAATTGTGGTGTCAACCTAAAACAACAACATAAAAATTAAAACCACACAGCTCTAAAGTCATAACCTGAATACTATCTACCTGCATAGCTTTCAGCTGATCCCCTTTTGGTTTCTCAGAGAACTCAATTATACGCCCTTCTTCATCGATCTTCATCAAACCAAACGCAGTAGCCCGTTTCTCATCCATGGGCAATGCAGCCACAGTAATGTCAGCACTTGTCTCTCTATGGGCCTGAATAAACCTTTCATAATCCATTCTATATAAATGGTCACCAGCAAGAACCAAAAATTCCAGAATATTATGCTCCTCAAACAACCACAAATACTGCCTCACGGCATCTGCTGTCCCCTGTAGTACATTCATATAAAACACAAAGCCAAATTCACAATTCATAAACAATATGGATGGAGTCATCCATTTTAGCTAACCTGGAACCAATTTGGGTTTTCAGGACTCTGCTGAGCTGCAAGAACTTCCACGAACCCTTCTCTCTTGTAGCCACCCATGTTACTCGCATATGCACGGGAAAGGTGGCGATTCAGGGAAGCGGAATTGAACTGAGTCAGTACGTAGATTTTGGAAATATTGCTGTTCAAGCAATTGCTAACAGGAATATCAATTAGCCTATAATTTGCTCCTAATGGAACGGCTGGCTTTGCTCTCTTCTTTGTTAGTGGGTACAGCCTTGTCCCTGCTCCACCTCCTAATATAATCCCCAAAACACTCTGCCAAAGCAATCAAATTTTCATGAAACAACGACGACGACAATAATAATTAATAAAATCGGCTGATCAGACAAACAAACGACAAAGTTACTCGACTGGTGTCCGGTTCAAGGCATGTTTGCGAGTTCCTGGAATCCGAAACTGCTTTCGGCGAAATGGTCAACGCAGTCCGTTTTGTTCGGTAGGAACCTGTAACGGTTCTGAAATCAACCTTGTCACCAGACAGAGTGGAAGCCGAGAAGGACAAGTTCGGAGGAGCGGTGGATGTACGGTGGCTCCAAGAAACGGAGCAACCATTGATGGATGTCATAGCGGAGAAGCTGAGTGCACCCATTGCAGACATTTGTGGTTTCGTGGTCTTACTCTCTTTGTCGGGGCAGCTTTATGGATCTCAAGTTTGACGTGATGTTTCCATTTTAGGAAATATTTGCCGGGATTTATGTGCAAAAAATTAGTAACCATTAACTAGTGGCTGTTATTTCACTTTAACCATCACATGCATATAATTCGTAACTAAACTTACTAAAATTTTCACTTGATACGGGTCGGGTTCCCAGATACAAGACAAGTTCGGGTCAAGGCCATACATTGTGTGTTAGGACTCAGCTATACAACGGAGAGATTATTAGGTGAACCTTGTTCACCACGTCATTCATGGTCCAAACAATCATGACTGTTGATCTTTAAATAATCAACTAATAACTACTCACCCACTAAGTACATGTAGGAAAGAGATGATGATTCACTTAGAAAAAATTAAGATTAACGGTCTTGATTGCTTGGGACCATAGATGATGTGGTGAACAGGTTCGCCTAATAATTTTTCTTGTATAGGGTCTACTTCAGCCACAATGGGCGTGAATATAAACAGCCCCTGACCCGTTCATGGGCTGCCGAACAACCAATCATGCACCTCCCATATTACTTGAACCGGTTGTTTATCCACCAGAACCGTCTGGCTTCCCCTGAACTTCCACTGCAAATTCCGAACATGAACCAATACTACCCCGTCCATGCATATCCATATTTCAGGGGTCTTTCGATCCACTCATCGAGCTCTTCACAACGATGCCGTGTTGTTTAGATCCACATTTCATGCTGCTTGTCTGCAATGGGTGGTACTGTCTATGATGATGTTGAAAGAATGGTTGATAAGGCCACAAAATTTGAATGCATCGCACATAGCCTATAGTATTTTTGTTTGGTACATCACCATCACCTTGAGGTGGTCTGAGCATTTTTATTGTTTACCTGAGGCTGAGGTTCTTCGGTTATTCTCTCTGCATAACCATCTGATGTAAACGCCATCGTAATTCAATTTGCATGTAAATGGGATAATCCAATCTCTTATATATACTACCTGCGATTGGTTACTAAGAACACAGACCTTGGCTTGGAATGTTTGCAGGGGAACTGAAAGGAACAGAAAACCAGACTGGGGTTTTCTTGTTTGATGATGAAAAATGATGTCCATTATGTTACAAGTTGAAAACCGAAACACGAGGGTCAAGACAGGAGGAAATGTGCTCAAATCAAAACCTCATATTTGTACACAGAGTCGGCCAGTTGCCTACATAACAACATGCAGTTTTTATAAGCTAGCTATAGTAGTAGATAATTGACTGTTAATCACTTACAACTAATTAATTCAAGTCGGAGGTCTGCTGCCTTTCTATTATCGGATCTGTCGTGACCGTTTTAAAACCGAAAACGGGTGGAAAAATAACCTGGCGAATTAATTTTAAAAAATCTGAATTTTATTGATTTTAATCTTGAAAAAACCAAATTTTATTAAAAAAACATATATTATTTAATTTTAAAAATTGATTTGGAGTCGCCACCGGCCACTTTGGTAGGCCGGATACCATAAAAAAAACCAGAGATTCGTTAAAAACATTTGGGTTCGGGAGTCGGTTACGTGTAAGGACGACCCTTACAAACGTCCAAAATTGGTACCTTATTAATTTCACGTGGCATTTTGATATTTTAAATATAGATATTAATTTAATTCTTCATTGTTAATTAAACATTGCTTGAATTGAGGATATCCTTTTGATTAAAAAAATATATCCCTTTTAAACTTGGGCTTGAATAAGACGTCCACTAGATAGGAAATCTCACCCAAATTCAAAGAAATATAAATTTTTCCTCAAAAGGTTTAAATGCATGACCGTTTTTTATCTTGTTCATTTTAAGTTCTAACCTAAGAGGACTCCATTAATTAAATATTAAAAACCTATTTAAATTATTAATTTCGCCAAATGTATGATAACATCCGAATGCTCGGACACTACCATCTTGTCACTTAACAAAATTAATAACTTTACTAATGTCACTAATTATTTACCTACCAATTTTATTTAGTTCTAAACCTAAATTATTTTATCAAGTTCTAGGTTTTTAATAGCACATGAATTCGATACCAAGGTACACTCTTTAGACCAACATCATGATACGTCAAAACACCGGCCTCTCAGTGTATCCGAAGTATAAGATTCAAATACTATCATTACTAATTATCTCCCTATTTAATTAATTAATTAAAGCAACTAATCGTAGAAGGCTTTAAATTAATTAATTAAATGATGATTAATTGATCTCCTAACAAATATGTCATATGATTTTTTAAAACGAAATATAATTAAATAAAATAAAACAAATAAGCAAAATAAAAGAACTAAGTTACTTTTTATTAGAAATATGAGAAGTCCAAATTACAACAAGGTAATTAAATTGAGAAGAAACTTACATGGTAAAAGACTAAAATTAAATACAAGAGTTTGACTTTAGGGGATGAATTAGATTTAATTAAGTTTAATTAATTTTAAAGTTTAAAATCTTTAATTAAATTAATCACTTAATCAAATTTTCCTAAGCTTTAAATTTTAATTAATCCTAATTAAAGTCAAATTTGATGGAAATTTAAGGTTCATGCTAAATTAGATCTAATTAGGTTAAATTAATTTTAAATTTTATCTTAGAAATTAAATTAAATTAAACTAAGAACCTAATTAAATAATTTCTAAGCCTTTTAAAAGAATTTAAACCTAATTAATATCTAAATTAACTAATTTTGAGTTTTAGGGTTCAATTTAGGTTCAAACTAGATTTAATTAGATTAAAATAATTTTAAATTCAACCTTAGAAATTAAATTAAATTCAACCAAGAACCTAATTAAATTATTCCTAAGCCTTAAAATTAAATTGACACCTAATTAACATCTAATATTTTATTAAATTTTGAACTTGAATTTCGATCTAGAGTGAAACTAAGGACTTAATTGAGTGAATTTTAGGGTTTTAAGGGTTAATTAAGGTGTTTGGGGAACAAAATGAATAACAACCTAAAGCTCGAAGGACTCATGGGAGAAAATTCCCTTGTTTTCTCACAAACACTAAAAAACTAAAAAAACTCCCCATTTTAGATCAAAACACACATATTTTAGCATGATGTTCATCTTGTTCTACAATGAACATGAAGAACACTATGAACACCAACCCAGATCACCATGAACTCCGCCCATAGATCCAACCTACCGCCACTAACCACCACTCTGGTGAGTTCGTCGGCGACCACCTTCCGAACATTCTGGCCACCACTTACGGCACCAGTGAACGCGCCGAAAACCTCTAAAACCACCGAAAACATCTCGAAAACTCATTTTTTAGATCTAAACACCATAAACGTACCTAAATCTCACCCATAATCATTCAAAAACCACTCGGATGACACCCTAAAAACACTTAAATCTACTCGAATTCAAGAACACTCATCCATCTTCCTGGAATCTAACCTAAACATGAAAAAAAAAGAAACAACCAAGAAAAAGCTCTCACCAATACTTTCGGATGATTCCCGTCAAGTGCTTGCCTTTCACCGATCTCCTCCTCTTCGATTCCCCTCTTCTTTTTCGATTCCTCTGTCAGTTCAAACTTTCAAATCCTTTGATTCCATTCCCCCTTTTTCAACAATCCTAACTCAAATCAAAAACTACCAAATCCCTAAAAATTCTCCTACTATCCCTCAACATAATCTCCACTAAATCTAAAACTCTCCCATGTCTTCAAATTTTCTGTTTTTTTTTTTTATAATTTTATTATTATTTTCGGTTACTATTTTTAGTTATTTATTATTTTTATATTTTTATTTTGTTTATTATTTTATTATTTTTATATTTTTATTTTGTTTTCAGCTAAAAATTCGTGATAACAAGATCAGATTGAATCAAAAAGTAGATAATCAGTGGAACCAAAGTCGAAAGATTATTATCAATAGATTAGTCCAAATGATAGACAATTTGATATGATGTTATTTTTTTAAAATCTCGAGGTCATAAAAACAGGCACACAAGCACCGGACGTTGTCGTAGTGATCAATGTCTGGAACAAGTTCATAGATCAAGGTAGTTCAAAGAGTAATCTAAAAATCTCAACTTCCATCACAAGACCATAATATAACAAGGTAGTTCAAAAGCATTTCACATAAGCAGAGTTCAACCTAGTCTTAAACCTCAACATGATGTCAGGTCATAAAATATTGTACAAGTACAAAATTCAAGAAATGCCACGACAAGACAATACCACCCCATGACAGTTTATTGAAGGCGACAAAGACGAGCTAAAAGTACAGGTGGATATACCCTGATGTTGCGACGAATTCGTGGAACGCATATGCAGGGGGTTAACTGGCTGCAGTATTGCAAGTGTTAACGCCATCTTTGCAATCGTTGGTCAGTTCGTTGAAAGTTTCGATCTGCTTCTTCCCTCTCAAAAAGACTTCTGTATCGACGGAGACCCTCATGTAACCATCAAATTCAACTGGTACTCCTTTGTTAAGCGTTGTTGTTTCTGAATACCACTCACTGTTCTCATCCCAAAGATCCTTATATTCATCAACAAAGTGAGTCGAATATTTGTCTTTCAAAGGATCAAAGAAGGATGTATCGGGTTCATTTGTTGCAATATAAACATTCCTCCCCTCTTCAATCTTATTCTGCAAGGTTGAGATAAGGGCATCAGGAGAGGTATCTTGCGCAAGATTAGGCCACAGGTCCCTGTTCTTGGCCTTCTCCCCTCTCACGACATGAACAGAGTCATAATCCCAGTTCAACCTTGATGCGATTGCCGACACTATATCCATCAACCTCCTTGATTTCCATACCAGATGCCATGGCCTTTGAACAACAGATTCTGTCTCTCCTTCACAAACCCTGTACCAATAATTATCAGGCTCCACGGATCCAAACTTTCTCATAATCAAAGAATCCTTCACCTCAGAAAGCTTCATTGGCGTCACCTTAAAATCCTCAACAAGATGAAGACTCAAGCCATCTTTTTTTTGCCATTTACTCCAATCTTGCCAAAACTGCCCATGGTCCAACACAGATGCTGCCTCTTTCAGATGCTCAAAATCAAAGTAAAACCTAAAATCCTTCCCTTCCTCATCCTGATTTGAAGAAGTATAAATTGAAGACAAACAAAGCGTCAAATCCATAACCAGAGTTCTATTCAAATATTGTGCTTCACCTAATGCACACAGGAAACTCCACAGATAATGGTTCATGCTCTTGCACCTATCACCACCACCCACATAAATCAAATACTTCCCACGACTAAATGCGTTTTCAGACTCAACCACCGGAAGCGAATCGTTCACCGTCTCCCCAACAACAGGCAAAGCCACAACAGCTTGCTCCTGCGTACCAGATGTCTTCTCAAATCCAGGCTTTTGATTCTTCTTCTTCTTCTTCCTAGCATTCACACCTGAATGATAATCCCCTATGCTCACCACACTAAGTGTACAATTCTCAGATCTATCAATCACAAACCGCCTATAATCCTTATAAAAAGAAGCTGTCTTCCCTTCCTTGGGCCTAAACCGCCATGCCATATCACAAGAATTCTCCTCAGGCCCCGGAGCTGGCTTCCCAAACCGATAGAAGTGTATATCCTTAAAATGCTCAATTGCCTCTTTCATCATGAGATGGAACACTTCCGGGTCCTTACAATCAATTGGTCCTTTTGAGTCACCCTCACATCCGGATGAACTAGTTTCATCCGTACTTGCCTCCTTCATTTCTGTTACATCTGTCACATTGATAAAAGTGGCAAATGCAGTCTCATTGGCGGCCATAAAGTCCTCGCCGGTTCTAACAACAGTGTTATCCGATTGAAACGTAGCATTCGACGTGGAAGTCAGGAAAGTTGTGATCTTAGTGGAAGGGTGGAAAAGTGGGTCCTCTGGCTCATAAGTAGCAGCTATAATGGTGAAAACTAGGACAGCGACTACAAATATAGTGAAGCAAAGGTTGCCAATCATATGTAAGGCATTTTGTCCTAGATTCTCTGGCCTAAAGCTTCCAGTTCTAGATAACCCAGAACGACCCAACATCTTTTATATGCTAAAAAACCTTTTCAATGAACTAAATCTAGAAGAAAAATAAAACAAGAATAGATTACAGATCTGGGTTCAAAGACTTTGATACTCAAAAAAAGACGAGCAATTTCAGAACTTTACTTACTTTTGTCTGAAGAAGAAGCCAGAGGCAAAGATAGAATGCAGTGGTAAAATTGAAAACCAGATTTCCTCACTCGGCTGCGACAGAGGGGAAAGAGCTGTGGCTTAGTGAGATTTGCCTCAAGTCAAAAGAGTTTTATAATCATCAGTGTGAGGATCGGAATGCGCAAATCGGTTAGGATTTCTACACGTGGACGGCTAAGATATGTGTGCAGGCGAAGTAATTTGATGGCGATTTTCTCTCACCGACAGAGCGGGACAGAGCATTAGCGTCATTTATTTTCTTCAACATTAGTACTAATTAGGAATTAGAGTTCAGGGAGACGTCTAATGTAAAGTTAGCGTAACTTATCGAATTAGAGTTCAGGGAGACGTCTAATGTAAAGTTAGCGTAACTTATCGAATTAGAGTTCAGGGAGACGTCTAATGTAAAGTTAGCGTAACTTATCGACATGGTTAAATATTTTACGATATTTATTTCGAATAGTGATTTTTCGAATTTATTCTAATCTATTATTAATTTATTTAAGATTATCTGCATATAAATAAATATTTTACATAAACTTTTAAATCTAATTCGTTTAGAACTCTTATCAACATGGTTAAACGTGTCGATAATCATAACTTTATCTTCGGAAAAAACTTAATTGGATTCCTCAACAGTTCTCAGTGTTATCCCATACCAATCACTGGCTGGCCATCGGAGTTAATGGCAAATAGTCTACAGTTCGTAATCTGCTAGCTTACTGCTCAGATCAGGCTCAGTGTTTTTCCCTTGTTATTCATGTTCTGTCATCAAACCCCACCACTTATTTTCACTGAACTAGGTATGCTGCTGCCTGCATGTTCTAGGCTTCATGAAAATAAAAAGAATTAAAGCCATGAAGCTATGAGCATGGAATAGATGCTTGCATGTTACGTCGTGATCGACCTAACGCTTTTACTTCATGCCTATGGAATTCTTCAACTGAGCCTGAGACTAGGTAACTTGCAGACAAGTCTACCGTGTTCCGATGTAACCATAGAAATTTACCCCAAGAAGTACAGACATGAATCCCGACCGAACATGTCTGGTTTTTTATCAGAAAATTCTACATGTTATGTTGCACAAGGGATGGATTGGTCTGTGTGGTTGTCAAAAAACAAGAATTTATAAAGAGGCATCCAATCGACTTTCTCAGACATGGGAGAAGGTCAGAGGGATGTCACTTCCCTAAGAATATTAGTCAATAACGTTTAATCGTTGTACTATAATTGGGAAACGAGTTGTTGAGCACAAATTAAGTAAAATTTTATTGAACTTAACGAACAAGTCAAATTAAATAATAATATTTTTTAATGAGTATGAGTCGAGTATTGCATAATTCGTCATCGATTTGCTCGATAAGAACTTTTATTAGCCAATATTTTAAATTTTCTTATTTGTTTTGTTTTTAACCAATCAGATGGTGACATATATCATCATCCGATTGATATTTTAAATTTATAAAATTAAATTAAAATTATGATAAAATCATTAAACTGTGTAAGTAAAAGAACTAAATATATAATTATATAATTTTTTTTTATTTTATGTAGTCAAATTAGAATCATACTAATAATACAGTGGCCTTGAATGTAGTTTACCCTTATTTTTTTTTTAATTTAATAGTCAATATTTTGCATATTTGATTTGATCATCGTAATAATTATAACATTTCCATATAACACTCACCAGTTCCCTATTACTTTGCATCAACTAAAAACAGAGGAAAGAAAAAGAAAACAGAGCAATAAGAACAGTTCAAATGAGAAAGAGAGAGAAATCCGAAGGTAAATTTCTCACTCTCTTTTATTTAATATGTTAATTTGATTTCATTTTAATTGTCTTTATTTTTAAATTTTATTTCTGGGTTTTAGATTTGTTTTTCCTTTTTTATGGGTTAGTAATTATGAGTCTCTCCGTTTGTTATCCTCTGTTTCATTTGGCTTAATCTATTTCTCGAGTTTTGATTATGAAGTTTATTTATTTGGATTGAAATCTTAACTTTTTCTTTGATTTATGGTAAATCTATTTGTCTAGTTTTGATTATGGAGTTTAGTTATTTGGATCATGAATTGCGCCACAAATTTTCTATCGCAGGTTCGAATTGCAGTTAAATACGTCTCTTGACTCTGATTTTCTCTTGGACAGCCTCTACCGCCTCCAACCATGGCTTCAAAAGCAATATTACCTTAAAGTTAAACCTTAGGTCTAACGAGGCTCTGGTTATCAATGATATAAGCTCCTACATCACTCTTCTTATTCTATGTGAGTGTATTTCCATGTGTTACTTTTTGCACATTTACTTGTTCTCATTTGATAATAGTTTCTTAGTTACTTTTAGGTGGTTAAAACTGTTTGCTTTTTGTATGTGATTTATAAAAAAATAAGACTGCCCTTAAACATAGCTGATCATACGAAATATTCCATGATTACAAGGTCTACTTTATCATTATTGTATGAGAAAATTTGAAGTAGATTAATATATATATTCTAGTCTTCTTATTGATTAGCTTGCTCTTACATCAGACATGAATTGAATTATGTTGCAACTGCAATCCCCCAGGCAGCTATTGAGGTGCCAGCTGAAACAACCTATTGGGGATCATCTGAGAAGCTACTTGCCTTGGTTTGATATGTGGTTTGCTAGTTTTAGGTTTTGATTAGGAATAGTGTGATTGGAAAGATGGGTTACATTTGTGGTTTCTGTGGGGATCAACTGTCGATGGTATATTGCCGGTCTGATGCAGCCTGTTTATGTTTGTCATGCGATCGAAATGTTCATTCTGCTAATACACTGTCGAGTCGTCATTCAAGAACATTGTTGTGTGAAAGATGCAATTCTCAACCTGCTTTTGTTAGATGTGTTGAAGAAAGAGTTTACCTCTGTCAGAATTGTGATTCGATAGGTCATGGTACCTCTACCTCAAAGTCAGTACATAAGAGGCAAACTATTAATTGGTATTCTGGTTGCCCATCATCTTCGGAACTTTCTTCTATATGCTCATTTTTTCCACAATCCCCTCCGGTAGATGAATTTAGTTGCCAGCAGGAATTAGGTCCAATGAGCATCATGGAGGACATAGAGAAGACTTCCTGGGGCACTGTAGAAAATACCATTAACCACAACAGTATGGGTGTCACGGAAGTCAATCTTGACAACAATGTGGATAAGGGAAATGGCTGCGGTGGGTCTTCTTCAATTCCCAATCTCAGATCCGTGCCACAAGTTCTGGATCAGCCACCTGAGTCAACAGATGCATCATTACCCAAGGTAGATGATTGATTTTGAATATTTTATCTTTGAAGAGTATAAATAAATGGTTCTTGTGGTACTTTTAAGGCCTTGCTATCTGAGTTTCATGGGAAAATACTAAAGAATTTCAAGAAAATTGGGTTCATATTTGCAAAAGTACTCTGCAATCTGCACATAATTCTGAAAAGCATATTAACAAGGTACTCTGCAATTTGCCAAAGATGTTACTTTTGCTGGTTGTGTTTACTGCTGAAAGTTATCAAAATTTTATTTCAATCATGGTAGTATAGGCTTTCATCAATCATAATTCTATAGAATTTTTTAATTAGGCGGTCCGTGTTCATTTCTTACATATTTTTGAATTCTTCATTAGAGAATTTTTTCTGCAGATTTCCTTTAATTTAGTAGAGATAATATGTTCTATTTTGATATTGTTTGGTATTTTTTTATTTTAAATATTTTGCAGTTATTTTGCCATCAAACAAAGTGCCCTGGAATATGTGAAGATGATCTGTATGATGACTTCAACATGGATGAAGTTGATTTGAACCTTGAAAACTATGGGGAGCTCTTTGGGGTAACGCTCAATCATTCAAAAGAACAGGTAGAGATTGGTGGTATTGGTAGCTTATTTGGGACAAAGGATATGCTTGTTGCTGATTCCCACAGCCAGGGTGCAGTGACTACTGAGGTTCTCTACTTCTCTTCTCTTTTGATCTTGCATTTTTATACCTTATCACCTTTTTATGATGATAGTAGTGTCATTTTCTAGACGTAATCCTTTTCTTTGTCTTGTTGTTTAGTATATGTGACGTATATCATCTTTAAGGGAGTATTAGTTATTTTCTTAATGTGAAAACAGATGGATTCTTCGCCAAATTAAAATAAGAGGGGGGGATTGACAGTGCTGAGAATCTTTATTCATGAATGGGTTTAAAGTTCTAGTTTTTCATAAAGTACAAGTTCAGTATAGTTGTGATTGATCGGTTTTGTTGGGTATCAACTATCAACTATCAAATACCATTGATAACTTTGAGTTTCAGATACGAGATTAGTGTCCTGAAATGAAGTTTACTGTCCATCCATTTCCCGGGTTTTATTTAAACAATGATCAATGGGAAATACCTCTTTTGCTTGGGTTCAGTAGTATCTATGGGGAAATAACCTTTGATTTTCAGATCAATGTACCTAAAGGAAGTTTACTGTCCTTCCACGTGGGGAAAAGAATCCTATCTTTGTGTATATTGTGGTTATCTTTCCTTTCAGAGTCTTCTTGTAAATTATGTACGTCTCAAAAGCTTGCTTATAAACATCTATACTTTAATCTGCTTGGACGTTACATGTTTTTTCTTCCTTATGAGCCATAATGTAAAGAACCATACCATAATTCCAATCGTTTTGAATTTCAAGTTTGTATTTGGAAATGTTCTTATGGCTGGAACGATATTCTTGTCCAGGGATCATCTGTTGGACTGGTCAATGCAGTCCAGCCAGCTTGTAGCAATGCAGCATCAGCTGATTCCATGATGAGCAATAAAACTGATACAATCCTGTGTTTTACGGCAAGGCAGACGCATTCAAGCCTATCATTTTCTGACCTTACTGGAGAGAGTAGTGCAGGAGATTACCAAGATTGCGGGGCTTCATCAATGCTTCTCATGGGAGAATCTCCTTGGTGTCCTCCATGTGCTGAGAGTTCCCTCCAATCAGCAACTCGAAACAATGCTGTCATGCGTTACAAGGAAAAGAAGAAGACACGGAAGTAAGTATACGCCAACAACCCATATAAAATATACATATGCTCTACATATACCTAATTTAGAATAGAATTCACGTGCCTCTAGATAAATGTATATCATGTTTATATCTTTTTTAACTTTTATTTTCTTGTATCTCAGTATCATAATGCATGATCTGTGTAGTTTTCTCGTTATTCTTGACATTGAAGGTGTACCTATTACTTTACTGCTCTCTAGTAAGGATATATGGATTTGTTTCCTGTGGCTACGTCTGTGTATGCCTATCAACAATCCAATAAGAAAGTTGAAATAACATCGAATTTTACTGCTTGTCTTCTTTGTACCTCATTTTTTAAAGAAAAAATGGAATTATTGTTCCATTTCCTTTTTGCAGGAATTTATATGTTTAACTTTGTTCTCATTGCATGATAGGTTTGATAAGCAAGTGAGGTATGCCTCTCGCAAAGCAACGGCTGATGTGAGAAAGCGTGTGAAGGGACGCTTTGTCAAAGCTGGTGATGCCTATGATTATGATCCGTTGAACCAAACCAGAAGATGCTGAGTACAACCTTTTTCTAACCGTGTTCAAAACAAAAGAAAGATTTAAAAGCATTCGTTATTCTTAGCTAAACACACACTGATGCTGGATGTCTTCTCTTTAACTAGTTAAATGACAAGTTGTATGGTTTTATAACAGGGCTCCAGGTTTTTATCAGAAGTTGGATACAGAAACCGGCAAATGCCATGAATAAATTACAGTGGCATGGTGGTCCTCCACTGCATAAAAGATCAATGGATCACATCTCACTTCAAGATCTTCTTAGAGCTGCCAAACCGAGTCGTGGGTTTCTACCACTTGTGATAAGTTCACCTGCGCAAATCTTCTTTTTAGTATTGTTTGAACAACCAATAGATCACTCTCTAAAGTGGAAGAGATTGAATTCGTTCAATCAACAAAGAACCTCCTACCCTCTGTTATGTTCCCAACCTGGCATGCAATTTGATCTCAGTTAATAAATTATCTAGTGATTTGAACTGTATCACTGAAATCTATTTCAACTTTGTGAATTTCAGGCAGTGCATTCAAGGAGGCTGATTGACAGTGTTGAATTATGTGGTGGCCTCTACTTATTCAAAGGGAACTCTCCTCCACATGGGCAAGTACATTCAGGTTGTGTATCAGTCTGTTCCTACACCTTTTATTTCGTATCCTGTTATGTTATGTATGTCATTTTCGAAAAATTATATCATGGGTCAGTCCCACCACGTGTCCATGAGACCGACCAATGATAACTACCCACTTCATCAACTTTTCCATGTCATATTTTTTTTCCAGGTGAATCTTCACTTTAAAAATTAAAAAATAATGAGGTGGATGATTATCATTGGTCGGTCCATGGATGACGTAGTGGGACTGACCCATGATATAATTTCTCGTCATTTTCACATTGGTCATCCAAAATTTTGGCTATCTAAAATTCTTCACTTGTTTAATAATAAAAACCAAGTCCTCTTATGTTAAATTTCTCATCTTGCCAAATATACTCATGTATTTTTCAAGCATCAAACACACACAATCCCATCTATTTCCCATAATAGATAGTGACATTTGGAGAAATTATTTTATGGACCAGTACGTCATCTATAGTTTCTAACCACTAAAAATTAGTCAATTAATTTTGTATTTTTCATATCATTTTTTTAAGAGTGAATCTTCAATTTTTTATTATCATATGAATAGGTAGTGGGTTATTACATAGAGATTAATTAGGAAAGAAAAAATATATAGAAAATATAAAATTAGTTGACTAATTTTTAGTGGTTAATGACCATGGATGACGTGGTAGAATCGGTCCATAGAACAATTTCTCTGACATTTGGGGCATTCACTTGTCAAAAACTGGAGAGATTATTCTATGGATTGGTTCCACCACCTCATCCATGATCTCTAACCACTAAAAATTGGTCAACTAATTTTTATTTACTATGTCATTTTTTCTTTCCTAATTAATTTTTATTTGACAACCCACTACCTATTTATATGACAATAAAAAAGTGAAGATTCACTCTTAAAAAGTGACATGAAAAATATAGAAAATAATTAGACAGATTTTTAGTGGTTAGGGACCATAAATGACATGATAAAACTGGTCCATAAAATAATAAAACAGCTTGATTTTATCACTAAGAATTTCTACAAGACTACGACCCATTCAACAATCCAAATTCTTGGTCAGTAAAAAATCCCAAATATCAGCCAATAATTTCCAGCCAAAATTACTATAACAATTCATTATTGCCCAATTTTTTACTTAGTAAGATTACCAACAGCATTGTTGAATGCAATTTATTCAATAAATTATTGACTCATGCACTCAAATTTGGAGTCAACCTGTTTCAAATGTTCTTCCAGAAAAAAATTCACTAAGTTTATAGTGCAAAACCATACATTTCCCAGAAGGGTGGAATTTCCCCATCATTTTATTTTATTTTTTCTTTTGTGCTTAATATGGAAGTCAACGGGGATCACCCTCAAATATTTGAGGGAAAAAATACATTTAACTTCGATTTCTTGCTAATACCACAATTGACTGGTGATCAACAAGCATATACACGAAAGAAATCCTTTGCCTTTGCCTTGTGAGGTTAAAAATCATATCATCTTCTCGAATTTATCGAGCATCTTCACCCTTTGCATGGACCTAAGAAGAAGTGTCAAGAAAACTCCTGCAGATGAACAAGTTTTAAGCATTTTCGTCAGTCCTGCAGGTGGTACCTAGTTACTTCTGCATGTAAATAGTTAAATATCATGATTCGAAGGCGATCACAGATACGTCATATCACCTGCTCCGATGAATGATCCATTCGAAATAATATGGCTTCCCTGATTGCTGAAGGTAACACCTAGGTTTAGTAAGGTTCCTCCTAGTACTGTGTACATGGTTGCCATTTGCAGAATTGTTGCCTTCCGTGCTGCTCTCTCAGACTGTTAGTTTTTTGCATTAAGAATTAACAGTACTGAACAAACGAGAATGAGGAGATTCAAGTATCCCTTGGAATGTAATTTTCAAAATACAGTGTAATACCTCCAACACGCGGACTCGGAGTCTCAAATCTCCGGATTCAAGTTGTTTCAGGATATCTTCTATTCGCTGAACTCGGTATGGCATAGATATGGTGTAGGACCTCGCCTGAAATACAAACAGGGATGAGCTGTGTATACATGCTTTGATGGAAGCAAAGTTTCTATCTATTGCAACTAAAAGAACCGAAGAAGCATGGTGAAAAGTGCGGTACATCATCAGCTTGTTTCCTTATATCCTGCACTAGTTGTGTCCCCGTTCGCTGCCTTTGTCTAATATCTAAAAGTTCCTGTAGGTAGCATGAAATATTAGACCTTAATTTTTTTACTGTAATGAATTGCCGATCAATAGCGAACTTCATCGAGAAAAAACTAATTTGAAAAGATCCTGAAGAACATGTGCATAAGGTGCAGCAATCTTCGTGAAGGAGAAATTTGGATCAAGTATGTACCCAATACCTGCAAGAAAATTACAATCCTCAGAACCGAGCAGTGATGATATAAATTTACAAGTTCTTCTGCCATCATTATGTAAAATGAAGTTTAATTTGCATGGTGACCGAGTTCAAAACATAAGGAACGAGACTCACCTTCGAGTGTGGAAAATGCCCTCAAAACAAAGGTAAACGTTGATGGGAACCGGAATGGTTGATCCTGAGCTATTGCAAACAAATCCTGCACAAAAGAACATATAAACATACTTATCATGAAAGGGTTATTTGATGGAAGAGAACGAGGGTAATCACGCTTTGCTCCGTTAAAAAATACAAACAATTCCAAAGGATTGCACACTACTATCACACCAACTTCTATCTAGTGACCTTTAATTGAATTTCATGTTCCAGTCACAAACTAACCAAAATTCAGACTTGAAACCGACATATTGTTTGTTCTAACAAAAAAAAAATCGACATTATGCAAGCAAACTATAGTTGATCATTGTTTCTTTTCGTTTCTACTT
Source organism: Abelmoschus esculentus (assembly GCA_035048815.1). Lineage (NCBI taxonomy): Eukaryota > Viridiplantae > Streptophyta > Magnoliopsida > Malvales > Malvaceae > Abelmoschus > Abelmoschus esculentus. The sequence goes on along the minus strand of JAUCBN010000007.1, from coordinate 7,024,154 downwards.
TCTATTTATCTACTTAATTGACATGACACTTCTCTAGTTTAGATGTTAAACAAGAGTAACCACTTCTGTGCACCTCTCCTATAGCAGCTAAAGTAGTCTCCTGATCCGGCCTCTGGTTCAATAAATTGTCCAAGAAGAATTGCACAGATCTCCTCACCTAGCATCATGCAACAAAAACATCATTAAAGAATGTCAAATAAGTGTTTGTTAATCCATATTTTCCTCTCTCTTTTTTATAAGTAGGAAAGATGGCCTACTGATGACAGATCTCCAGTGGGTTGAAGGGCTCCAAGATCTATGAGGCTCTGCATAACCTGCATGGTTGTTTCCAGTTATTTGCGCAGTTGAATCCACTGTTTATGCTAAGTTGGTCATAAAATGAAGATTGTATATTTTCTGTCCACTATACAAAGCATGCAAAGATTCTTTTTTTTTTTTACTTCTAACAATTTGAAAAGGGAAAATGTCAAGAAAAAAAAATATCATGATATAGAAAGTACCTTTTTTGCATCTTTCTCATAGATTGCGTAGAAAAGTTCTAGCAATCTTTCACGAGTGAAGGATTTAATCTCCCCCATCATACCAAAATCATAATAGATGATTGATTCATCTACATCGATAGCAAGATTTCCGGGGTGTGGATCAGCATGAAAGAAGCCAGTTCTCAGTATCTGCAATTCATAACAAGGTCTAAGTGAATAGTTTGTAGGTTGCCTTATGTTTAGAATTCCAGAATAGGTAGTCAGACTGTCATTCGAGATAGGTCATTTACTTGCCTGAATCAAGTATGCTTCAATGGCGCGTGATGAAATTCGAGAACGATTATATCCCCGAGCATCTAATGCATCTAATTGATTGATTTTAATGCCTGATACAAAAGTAACAATGACATGTCAGTTATAATCAGAACAAACTCATTGTGATGAACTTTAAAAGGTTTTCGTGTGTTCCTTCCGCTGTCTAACACCTAGTTTGCGGTGTTGGTTATGAAGGGTTTTTTAACAAGACCCCATTATCTTCAAAAAAGTAATCAGAACAAACTCATTGTGCTGAACTTTAAAAAGTTTTCAGCTTCCCAATAAATGCCATCGCTTGAAAGAAACCAAATGCATTAAATTAGATGGAAACCTGGTACATACTCCAAGGTCAGCACCTTTGTAGCAGTGTAATCCCAAAACACCATCTGCAAAGGAAAGGTAGCCTTAAAGTTAAACTGCAAACTACTTCCATGGACAAGGGAAGGGAAAAAGATGGGATGAATATAACAGAAAAATGGAAATGAATAAGCATTAACATGTAGAAGTGTCATAGCACGGAACATACAGGTACGCGGACCCACTTTATATTTCGAAAATCTCGTGAAAACCTATCAGCATTTTTCCCTTCGTTTATATAATCAATTTCTTGATACAAGATCCTGAGATCAAATAAAATGTAATTAGTTAAAGTGCCTATGGTTTTTGTAACATGAAAACATATATATGCTTACTACTTACGTCGAGCATTCCTCATATATACCAACCCAATCTCTTGTTGAACCACCAAAAGTTTCACTATTTTGAAAATACTCTGCAATTAACTTTAGATTTCCTGTGGAAGGTGCAGAAATTAAAGAACCCACTGAGTACATGTGATGGTAAAAGGTGTTTTAGAATTTATAATTAAGACAATCATTTTCGTAAGGTTGACAGGAAAAGAATATTCCTTACGTAGATCAATGTCGAAAAGCTTCCTAAGACCAGGCCTTTGAACCTTGACAACAACTTTCTCCCCATTATGCAGAATAGCCCGATGTACCTATATAAAGAACGTTTCGAACTTCAGATCACAGAAAGGCACTTTTGTGTTTAACAATTACTACCATATTACCAAAGATCATTTCCCTTTATCTGTCACAGCTTCCATATTCACCATGCAGAAGCAACAGAACTACAAACTGACATGGGCAACAATTTGGATCTGCAGCTTCTCTATAGTATTTTAACAAAAGCCGGCAGTAATTTTAGATATCTAAGTTCTAGTTTCCTTTAAATTCATTCAAGTTTATATTATCCTAAACAATAGAAAAAGAAAGAATGTTAGAATTTTAAACCTTGAGTAGAAAATTTATAAAAATACTAAAAGCTAAAGAGTAAAACTAACACCTGACCAAGGCTAGCTGCAGCAATTGGCAGGTCCTCGAATTCCTTAAAGAGTGCATTGATAGGAGCTCCCAGTTCATTCTCAATGAAGCCTCTTGCTTTCTTCGGCGAAAATGCAGGGACTTTATCCTGTAAAGCAATAGAAATTATACATGCAACACATACACTTAAGCTAGAGAAATGAGGATTTGGAAACTAATTAAAAGTAGGAATAGAGTCTCATCCAAACATCTAGGAACATAGTACAATGAGAAAAAGTCTCATCCAAATTAGCAATAGAAAGAGTACCTGCAATTTGGCAAGCTCGTCCACAAACTCACGCGGAAATAAATCTGACCTTGTTGACGATAACTGTCCAAGCTTAATAAAAGTAGGACCGAGTTGTAACACGCTCTCTCTTAGCCATGAGGCAGTCTTTCTTCGCCTCTTTTTCTGCAGGAGACAAATAAAAGCTATAAGAACCAAAAGCAAGACAAAAGATACAGTTCAACTTCAAATGAAACAGCCAAGCTGGAAGATTATGGATATTTATTCTACTATACAAGGTATTGATTGGAATTTGGATAGGTATGAATATGACGCAGAAGACTAAAAAACTCACCTGCTTATCCTCCGTGAAGCCCCCTGCATATGCCCATTTAGCATTGTCCAATAGAACTCGTACACGTAAAGAAATAACAAAAGACCATACATGTATCGTCCTTTGCAAGTTACTGTAATTCTCGTTGGCCCAACTGAAATTTTCATCTGAAGGCAGAACCTTTAACTCCTCTAATGGTGGAAGTTCTTTAGTTACTCTTGACACGGACTTCTTTACAAGGGATGGACTGTTGTTTCTCCTAACTATGCTACCCCCATTTATAACCTGCTTTACACCATTCACCTTCTCCACTTTCCCAGTAGCAGGGGCCTTTCTTTTCACTACCTCACTCGCAGGCACCATTCTAACAGATCGCCCATTGATTCCTACTTTTGGGGCTGGTTCAGTTTGTTGCATTTCCACTTGAAACCTGAATGACTTATCTGCCATAGGAAGATTCCGTATTTGCCTCTCCAACTTCGAAAACTGATTTGAAATCGAGCTTGAAAAACCAAGAGTCCCCATTGTTCTTCCTTGGTTCATCACTTCAAAATTGCAAGAATAACAAGTGTGTGATGCCAGTATGGCTGTCATATCAGCAACAAAAACCTATAGAGATTGATAGTAATTCAAAATATGGGATGAGAAATAGTAACCTCAAACTTAAGCATTAAATAGTTAACCAAATAATGGAAGCTTTAAAGTTAGTATGTCTATCAATGAAAAGTTAACTTAATAGGAACACAATCATATTCTAGAACTACTGTATGAACTAAGAAACTTCTCTAAAAGAATAAATGAATGTTTACAGCAAAACAACTGATCCAACAAAGTAAACAAGATTATCAAAAAAGGGCAAATTTGCATATGACAAGACATTTGAACTGTAAGAAAAAACATAAACTTCAATTGATGAATTAAACAAGTCCAACAAAATCCCAAATACTGTAAATTCAAACAACAAAAGAACAGAAAAGAATAATATAATCGTAACCCCAATTTTCTTTCTTTCTTTCTTTAATAAAACACTCACCAGTAAAGAAGATGTATGATTTTCTTGAATCTGGGGTAAAGCTATATGTTGTCATTCAAAGACTCATTCTTTTTACTGAAGAATGCACTGATTAAAAAGAGGAGTCCCTTAGTGGAAAACAAAAGAAGGAGAAACGAGCAAGCAAGCCACGCTTACCTGTATGACTGAGAAGGGTGGAGTGTTGACGTGTCTTTCCTTCGTTTCCCCAAGATTCAAGGTTTCCAAACCCAGATTTTTTGGACTTTGCAAGAAACGTTTGCCTCTTTCTTTTCTTCATTTTTTCTGGTTTTATGATTTTGACCGTTTAAACAAAAAAGACAACAGCATAATATTAAAAGAGACACGTTTACCGCCGCGGTTCAATATTCGGATTCTTATACACGTCGGGTCGGGTTGGGTTATACGCATGTCGGGTATAATTGTTGTATTTAAGAAAGGGTTAATTACTCTATTAGTATATGAATTATATCAAATTCTTAATAGTCAGTTCAAATATGTTTCTATTTTTAATAAAATAAATATCTTATTTTTAAAGATCAAGAATGATATTAAAAAATATTAAGGTATAATCTTGTTATTAACTCTTAAATAAATAAAAATATAAATAAATAATATAAATATAAAATAAATAAATATTAAAAAATATTCTTAATACATTGAATTTTTGTCATTTTGGCCCCTATTCTTTTTTTGGGATAAATTTAGCCCTTGATCTATGTTTTTTTAACAAATAACTCATTTTTTTAACTATCATGATAACTGAACCGTTAAAAATTTAATAATGGTAACATATCATATATATATATATGTGATAATATATTTTAAATGACATATAATCTAACCTATTAAATATATACATATATATAGAATATAATTTTATTCCAGTATAAAATAGAAAAAAATAAAATTTAAATAAAATATTAAAAATTAATTAAATACAAAATAAAAATTTACTAAATATTCTCAACCCTAACTAAACTAAAATATTTTTATAAAACCCTAAAAATCCGTTTTAGATTAAAACTAAAATACCTAAATTCTAAATTAAAATAATAAAAATTCAATTGATTATTATCAAAAAATTTATCTTTGATTCACCGGTAACAAACTATACAAAACACTTTCTTCTCAGATTATGTTCATACCTTTTTAGTTAAAATTTTGATTTTACTATAGTTAAGGTTGAAAATGTATAGTAACCTTTTGTTTTAGATTTAATTAATTTTTAATAAATAAAAATAATAATTTTTAATATTTTATTGAAATTTTAATTGTTTTATATTTTTAGATTGGAATAAAACTATATCCCGCATTTATGTATTTGATATACTAGATGTTACTAAAATATATTATTACATATATATGACATGTCATCATTATTAAATATTTAACGGCTCAGTTATCATGATAGTTAAAAAATAAGTTATTTATTAAAAAGATAAAGGTCAAGGGCTAAATTTATCCAAAAAAAGAATAGGGGCTAAAATGACCAAAATTATAAACGTTAAGGGTGAAAACTATCTTTATGCCATTTTAGATTTGGGGCGAAAATAAGGGTTAATTAAAAACTGCTTTAATTTTAAAATTTTAAATCTTAAAAATATATCATATCCCTAATTTTTAAACTCTAAATAAAACAATAAACTTTAAACCTAAGTTTCTATTTATAAGATATTAAATTTAAATCTTTTTGTCTTCAAAATGTGCATGTATTATTAAATAATTAAAATATATATGAATATATATATATATATATATCATTTTATAATTATTTTAAAATTATCAAAAAATAAGATACAAGTGTTGAAAATTTATTTTTTTAATACAGAAGGCATTCTCGTAAATTATTTTCTAAAATTAAATTTTATCATATTTCAAATACGAATTAAGACAGTGACAGAAGATGTATTAAACTATTAATCTGTCAAACCTAACCCAGTTACTTATTGGATTTAAATATTTAAAAATAATATCATTGCATTCTGAATAACCTTTTTTTTTATTATCAGCAATTGGCCGTGTCCATGCCTTTCAAGAGTATCTGAAATTAAATATTTGGTTTCACATGGGAAAAGACTAAAAAATTGAAAGATACGGATAACCAAGACCTAATTACAGAACAAGTCATCTAGTTATAGGTTTAGTACAAATGTGTTACTCTTTTTATAAAAATAACAATTTGATCACTTAATTATAAATTTAAGAGTGAATATATTATTTTATTTTTTAAAATAATGATTTAATCTCTTAATTTTAAATTTAAGAACAAACGTATCACTCAAATAAAATTTTGTGATAAATAAATTATTTTATTATTAAAATTGAATTAAAAGATTTGTATAATAATAATTTTAGTTTCTGAAATCTATGCATCATATTAATTTGGTTTTAATTCAAAATATCTCAATAAACTTAATCCTCATATTTAAAAATATTATTAGTGAAATAATTGTATATACTAACAGACGGTATTAAGGTCATAATAAATACTCTTTTTGTCCTAAAAAATAATGTCCTTTATTGACTTTTTTGGGTCAAACTTTTTGAACTTTGACTGATAATTATTTAAAATTTATTATTGATAAAAATATAAAAAATACATTTTAGGAACCTCTAATCGAGTATATTTCAAATATATATTTTATAAAATTTAATTATTTAAAATATATAATATAATTATAGTCAAAGTTTAAAATTTTTTACTTTCAAAAAGTCAATAAGGAACCTTATTTGTAGGACGGAGGGAGTATATCTCATTAGGTTGTTAGTTATCAAATAGTAAAGTGATTGTTTTTTGTCGAATTATCATATTTGTTGATTATTACTTTATTAGACTGATAAAACAATAGCATAAAGTGTGACAAGTGATAAAAGAATATGTTAAAATTAGTACAATGTTAGGATTTATAAATATTATAGATTAAATTTATTTAATTATTTTAAATTATGATAAAATTTGTAAAAAATAAAATTTATAGATTAAATCTTTATTATATCAAGTCGTTATTTTAATGACATAATAATTTGTGTCACAAAATTTTAATCAAGTTCCATGTTTCTATTCAATTATTATTTAAAAATATATATTTTTAAATCTATAATTGAATGATTGAATTATTATTTTTAAAAGAAAAGTGACCAATTTGTTACCAAACGTATAAATAAGTGACGTGTATTGCATTTTACCCAATATTTAAAAAGAAAAGGAATTATAATGCGCTAGCTTTTCACTTATAAATTACATAGAGTGATGCCTGTGAAGCTCACTTTCCAGGTCCAAGACTGAAATTTGTATACAGATCTTTCAATTTTCTATTGATGGCGGAAGTTCAAGGGAAATGGGTCAAGGTTTGTCCAATCTTCCTCTTCAATTCATGTCTGATATGTTTTTTTTTAATCTCTGGACTTTTTAATTTTTATTTTCTGTTGAATATCTGTCTTTGATCATATCCTCAGATAGGTTTACTGTTCCATATGCAAATTTTCATGTTTGGTTGGGGGAATTCCTTTTGGATTTCATGCGAAACTAATAATTTTTCCCTAATTTGGGTTTCTTGGAATCTTGCCTTTTTATATTAACTGCAAAATCACTAAAGAGTTTAATTGATGGAGTATTACCGTAATTTTCTACCATTGCTAACCTAATCTTTAGGGATTATTAGCCTCAGATTCCTACTACATCATGTATTTTCTACTCTATTTGTCTGGGTTTTTCTTTTCATGAGTTTTTAAAAGCATTTTTTTTATCTATTATATGGGTGATGGGGTTTATTTGTTTTGCAAAAATTGCAGATTTTATGAATTAAAAAAAATAAAAAATAGGGTCTATCTTGTTAAAGAAGAGTGAAGAATATAAGAGCTGTACAATCAAAGGTCTCTTCATTTATTTCCAACTTTTTTCAAGTGTTTTCTTTGCCTCTACTTTTATTTTGGCTATTATACACTTGTCTTTCAATGTATTTATGAGTTTTAGCTTATTTGAGGACCCACATGCCTCCTAATTTACCTGCATTTTCTGTTTTAACTTTATCGTTGATTATTATCATAATTGTTGCTATGGGATTTTGATCTCCAGTTTTACTCTTTGTGTTTGTAAATCTGCATTAGCTTAACCAGAATGGAACTAGTCCTGGAGCTAGAAGCTCACATGCCATAACCATTGTGGGGCAGAAGGCCTATATCTTCGGAGGTGAGTTCACCCCAAGACTTCCGGTTGACAACAAGCTCTATGTATTTGATCTCAATACCTTAACATGGTCGGTTGTCGATGTAACTGGCGATGTCCCGCCTCCGCGTGTTGGTGTCACAATGGCCACTGTCGGTGAAACCATCTATGTGTTTGGTGGTAGAGATGCTGCACACAAGGAGCTTAATGAGTTGTATTCTTTTGATACACGTACAAACAAGTGGGTACTACTTTGCAACGATGACAATGGCCCGACTCATCGCAGCTACCACTCCATGACTGCTGATGACCGACATGTATATGTCTTTGGAGGTTGTGGTGTTTCAGGCCGACTTAATGATCTATGGGCTTATGATGTTGCTTGCCGAAAATGGATCAAATATCCAACCCCGGGTGATAGTTGCAAGGGAAGAGGTGGGCCTGGATTGGCTGTCATCCAAGAGAAAATATGGGTGGTTTATGGCTTTGCTGGAATGGAAATGGATGATGTGCATTGCTTTGATCCGGTCCAAGGAAAATGGTCCCAAGTCGAGACAAGCGGGGAGAAACCAACAGCTCGGAGTGTTTTTTCTACAGTTGTGATCGGCAAATACATAATCATATATGGTGGGGAAGTGGATCCTAGTGACTTGGGTCACCTTGGTGCTGGGAAATTTTCTGGAGACGTTTACGGTTTGGACACAGAGACGTTGGTGTGGAAGAAGTGGGAGGATGATCCGGATCTGGAAACTCATCCCGGTCCTCGTGGATGGTGTGCTTTTGCCAGCAGCTTGAGGGATGGCCAACTCGGTCTTCTGGTTTATGGTGGCAACTCCCCTAGCAATGATAGGCTTGATGACATTTTCATTTTTACTCCATGTGTAGCATAGCGAAGTAACCGAAAACCGAGTAGTGATTGATGGTGATTCTGTATTAGGATTACAAGACTAATGTGTGGTTTTGTGTAGCAAGTTGGTATGAATAAGTCGAGTGTTTGCGTGCTTTGATGCTTGGGTTGTATTTATATTTGAGTATTTGGCATCATACATATTTGGTAATATGATATCATTTTCGAATTAGTTTCTGGTTCCGACATTCTGTATCAAAAGTTACAATCCAGATGCAGCAGTTGTTCATTGCAGAATAAATACCATCTACACCAATGCCTAGTGCTTGGATTTGGATGGCTTCTAACGACTCTTCATCCTCAGAATCCCAGTCATCATTTTGCTGGAGTGAAATTGTACTTGTTTGCTCCATCTGTTGCCATTGTGTCCCATTGTTGGATTTCAGCATTTGAACGCCATGGTGCAACAACAGGGATACTTTCTGGGATGCTGTCCTTTGATGACAGGGTCAGTCACTCCATTAATGTTCTCTTTAAATGTTGCATCAACGCCACAAGCTTTCAACCTTTCAGTAAATCTAAAAAGCCTTCGCAGCCTTTGACATGCTTGCTTCGAGGACGTGTATGATGCTGAATTATTTCAGGTTAAAGTTAATCTTAACATGTTCAATTTAATGAAAAATTAATTGATAAAGTATTTGCTTATTTCTCAAAATTGTGTCATCCATATTCGATCCGATGTATCTTTCATGCTCAACTAGGGATAACAAGCATTCATGTTGACTGATTCTCAACTCGACGTGGCATAACATCAACCACTACATCTCTCCAAAAAAATCAGCAATTCAGCATGCAAATCCACACCCAATGCAGCAAACAATAGATTGCTGCTGGGATGTAGATTTCCTGATCCATAATATCTTTTCCTTTCCATTATAACCCCTTTCTCTTCTCTTCTCCTCTCCAAAATAGACTCCAATTACTATCAGCAAACAGAACAAACCCAGCTAAAGCCTTGGAGCATCATCACCATGGCGACCTCTGCTATCCAACAATCTGCTTTCGTTGGCCAGACCGCTTTGAAGCGGTCCAGTGAGCTCGTACAAAAAGCTGGCGCTTTTGATGGTGGTCATGTTACCATGCGCAGAACTGTGAAAAGTGCACCCACCAGCATCTGGTATGTTGTGCTTTTGTTGCTACTTTCTAGGAGGAGCTAGTAGCATTTTGCTGTAAAGAATTTTCAGTAATTAAATGTAGTTAATCCAAATGTTGTGAAACAATAGGCTGGAAAAAAATCAATTTGTACAGTAGTACGTAAAAAAAAGGAACCTTGAGGAGAGACTAAACATTAGTTGAACATTAGAAACATATTAAATTTTGTTGCATGCAAGTAGAGAAAATATACAAGCATTACACTGTGAGTGAAATATATTTCTGGCTCATAATCTGACCTAAGATTTGGTTTTGAAAACAGGTATGGACCCGACCGCCCAAAATACTTGGGTCCATTCTCAGACCAAATTCCATCATACCTGACCGGTGAATTCCCTGGTGACTATGGGTGGGACACAGCTGGATTATCAGCTGACCCCGAGACATTTGCTAAGAACCGTGAGCTCGAGGTGATCCACTGCAGATGGGCAATGCTTGGTGCCCTTGGCTGTGTCTTCCCTGAAGTTCTTTCAAAGAATGGTGTCAAATTTGGAGAGGCCGTCTGGTTCAAGGCTGGTTCTCAGATCTTCTCTGAAGGTGGCCTCGACTATCTTGGGAACCCAAACCTCATCCATGCTCAGAGCATTCTTGCAATCTGGGCTTGCCAAGTTGTGCTCATGGGATTTGTTGAAGGATACAGAGTTGGTGGTGGACCACTTGGTGAAGGACTTGACCCGATTTACCCAGGCGGTGCTTTTGACCCACTTGGATTGGCTGATGATCCTGATGCCTTTGCAGAATTAAAGGTCAAGGAGATCAAGAATGGCCGCCTGGCCATGTTCTCCATGTTTGGATTCTTTGTCCAGGCTATTGTCACGGGAAAGGGTCCCATTGAGAACCTTTCCGACCACCTTGCTGATCCGGTGACCAACAATGCATGGGCTTATGCCACTAACTTTGTCCCCGGAAAATGAACAACTTAGATCAGAGATATATGCCTCTAAAAGCTGGAAAAATATTTGCTATGTGGTATCTGTTGTTCTGAACTCAGACACTGATGTAATTCACTGCTTGTTTTTGGAGCTATTGCATCATTAAAACCCATGTCCTCTTTGCCTGAAATATGACCATTCTTGAAATCCGATCATAATGCACTAGAAACAGGTTTAATTAGTTGATATAAAAAAAGCACAGGAAACATATGTAGCCATTTCTATAAAACCCTCAAAAGTGGATACACACAATTTGAACACCTTAAAGCTATCATGAGGATCTTTCCTTTCAGTCCTGTTAAGAGAAGGCAATAATACCAGCCAGCAGCTGAGGCAATCACCAAAAATCTTTGCAGGAACACAATCCATTTTTAAAATGATGAAACCGGCTGTTATCTCTCACAATAATCTCACACCTATATATTTTAGACAGCAGTTTACTGACAGAATGACAATCACTACAAACCCGAAGGTTTTTCATGATGCGAATGGGACATCCAGCTTCAATATTGATGAGACCAAAGGCAATAGCCAACCTCTCGCTATGGTTTTCCAATTCAGCCTCCCTCTCTTCCTCCTCTTCAATATTCAACAACACTTGACTTGTGTCAGGAACATGTCCGGCTAATTTCAACTTGTCTCTCATCTCACTCAGTTTGGAATATATTTCTTTTCTTTGCGGATGTGATTTATCCCCCACAATAAACTTATGAACCACACCTTTATGCTCTATTGAACTGCAGCCTGGCTCTTTTCTTAATCCTCTCTTCTTCATCATTTCTCTTACCATGGAAACTTTGTCCCATTCACCAGCTACAGCATACATGTTGGAAAGGACAACGTAACCCCCAATAGTCTCCGGAGCCAATTCAATCAAATGTTGAGCAGCATATTCACCTACTTTTGCGTTTCCATGTTTCCGAGCGCCATTAAGCAATGTCATCCAAATTACTTTGTTTGGTCTCATGGGCATCTCTCCAATGATATTTTTTGCTTCTTCAAGATAACCAGCTCGACAAAATATGTCCACCAGACAACCATAATGTTCTATAGTAGGTTTAATTCCATATTCATTTATCATCATATTAAAATATCCACGACCATCGTTAATCAGTCCTGTGTGACTACAAGCATTAAGCACACCAACAAAAGTTACAGCATTAGGCTTCACACCAATTCGGCACATCTCGAGAAATAGCTCCAGTGCATGTTCAGCCATACCATGAATACTCAAGCCGATAATTATAGCAGTCCAATGCCCCAATTTTTTGCGATGTATTGTCTCGAAAACTGTTACAGCACTATCAATGCAACCACACTTGGAATACATTTCTATCAGTACTGTGCCAATAACTCCGTCTAATTCAACCCCATTTTTAGCAATATATGAATGTATCAATCTTCCCTTACCAAGACTAGTTAATCCAGAGATAGCCGAAAGAACACTAACTAATGTTGCATGAGTAGGCCTAAATTCCTCCAACAACATTCTCCTAAACATTTTCAAAGCTTCCAAAAAGTACAAATTCGATTTGAATCCTCCTATCATTGAATTCCACGTGATCAAATTCCTTGTAGGCATTCGATCAAACAATTTAGAAGCAGAATTAACATCTCCAGCTTTCATAAACCCGTTAATCATAGTGTTCCACGAAACTAAATTCCTATTAGGCATCCCCTCGAATATCTCTCTAGCAGACTCAATATCCCCACACTTAGCCAACGAATCAATCAAAATCGTCCATGAAAAACAATCCTTCTCAGGCATTTCATCAAACACCTTCATCGCAGCCTTAACTTCTCCACACCTTCCATAACCAGCAAGCAAGGAATTCCATAAAACCAAATCTTTCTCGCCCATTTGATCAAACACTTGGTGCGCAGAACCAATGTCGCTGCACTGAGAATACAAATTAACCAAACTACCCTGAACAAATTTATCTAATCCGAAGCCAAGCTTCAAAACCAACCCATGAATTTGTTTCCCTTCTTCCAGAGCATTTAACTTAGCACATCCCTTTATCACACAAGGAAATGTGAATTCATCGGGCGGAAAATGACCAAGCATATGGACGAAAAGGGATATAGCTTCATGGGATTGTTGGTTTTGCACGTAGCATTTGATGATGATGTTCCAGAGAAGCAACGAGCGGTGCTGAATTCGATCGAAGACGGAGCGAGCATAGCGGAGGTTGTTGATGTTGGGGTCAGCATAGAGAGAAATGAGACGAGAAGAGACGGAAGGGTGAGAGAAAACGCCGGTTTTGAGGGAAAATGCGTGGAGCTGTTGGGTTTCTTGGTGGGTTTTTGAGGATTTAAGAAGCGAAAAATGAAGGGAGTGAGGGAAGTACTGGTGGAGGGTGTCGGAAGGTATTAGAGTTCGCATTTTTGGATGCCAAGGGCTCGCCGTTTGAGCAAAGAAGTGTATGCCAAAATCTGCAGGGAATTACGGTTCGGATTACATTTGGTTAAAATTATATTTAAATCACTAGACTAATATTACAGTTATATTTAAATAAATAAAAATTTTAGTCTTTAAAATTTATATATTTTATTAATTTAGTTTTATTTATTGACAGCGAAAAATCAATAATTGGAAGGAGTGGCTAGTATACTGATGGTTAAATAGACGATTGAATAAAAAAAATATAAATATTTAACGATTTAGGGGTCGAGATTTTAAAAATTAAAATTTTTAGAGTTTTTAATAAAATTTAAAATTCTGATTTTTTTTTAAAATAACATAATTTTGTTTATTGAGAAGTTAGCCACTATTTTGCAGAGATCCAAATGCATAAGAAAACACGTAATTGCTCAAATAAACCAACAAATTATGTTCATATAATCACATATTTGCTATTAAAATTGTATCAAGGCACATCTTATTCTTATGAGACAACAACAAAGACAGTAACTATACAGAGCCAGAGGGGTTATATTGTAAGCAAATGGCATGACAAATAGAACATAAGTTTGACAACTTCTGTATGTGATAGCATAAGGTCTTGTATGAAAAACACAATCCTTAGAATAACAGACTTGCCCAACCGGCGACAAAAGCTAATCCGCCAAACGGAGCAAGGCCAGAATATTTTCTATCTTCAAGATATGCAGCCGTGTAACACCTGCAGACATAGTCCAGTATAATTTCACCATTAACAACAGAGATTCTGCATGTATGAATCTAACCTTAGCATGGGAAAGGTATACAAAAGATGGAAATGGCTAAAATGAGAAACAGAATAGGGAAGCAGTTTTTGATGTGTGAAAAATGCATTTGGAACGAGAAGGATCGGAAGATATTAGTGACGCGGAATGTATTTGCAGCGGTTTTATAAGCATTCTTGTTGTCTAACCTAGTTTTACAATATATTATCCAGCATCGGCCGTTTTATATGCTAAAAAATTCTAAATTAAACAAGTGCAATGAAAAGAGAAAAGAGAAACCATAAGCTATGGGAAAGTTAAACTGTTAAATACATTGCTCTGTCATGGAGAATAGCCAAACAAATGCATAGACCAGAAACTCAAGTTTAAAACCATTAAATGTATGGTTTTCATCAAGGAAAGAAACCCAAAATTCGGAATCTCAACAAATATCAATCAATCGAAGTCCGAGACCTGTAACTTCCCTTTCACCAAATCCCTTGTTTTCAGAGGAAGCATTCATCAAATGAAAATAAATAAATAACATTCAAAGATAAGGCAACTTACGATCCAGAGAAACAGATAATTCCAGCAGTCAAAAGGCCTCCAAACTGAAACAGAACAAAAGACAGCTCTTAACCCATTGATAACTGGACATGAAGCAATAAAACCCAGGGCATTGTCTGATTAGTGATTAGTCTCCTATAACTAAAACAACAAAGTAATTCCCAACAATAATAGCCAAACAATTCCCCATGAAACAAAGGAGCAAAACATAAACAAAATGGGGCAAAAGGGAGCTAACAATGTGTGGGCGTTTGGTAATAGGAGCAGCAAGAAGAGCAGCTGTGTGAAACAAGTGGTAAGTAGAAGCAATTTGCCATACCTAAGTTCATCATCCAATAAGAAACAAACCCATAAGAGGAAAAACAATAACGAACAATTAAAAAGAGAGAATTTGGGTAATAAAAGATACCTCTTTGTAAACGAGATTTTTAGGTTTGAAGATATGGAAACCATAAGTGCCCAATCCAAGAGCTGCAATTCCTGTTTTTTATTAATTATTTAAAAAGAAAAAGAAAACCCCATTAACAAGTATATGTAAAAAAAGGGATTGGAAAGATCAGAGGAAGAAGATAAGAACCAGAAACAGCAGCAATCTTTTGCCAGTGATAAGCATCCATTTCTGAAATTCTCAGAAACCTCATTCTTTCTACAGTTTTGACTTCCGGATACACAAAGACGATCTGTTTTGCTACCCTATCAGGACACGTTCTTTTACCATTTCAATTTGGGTAAACTACATAATAATCACTATTCTTTCACTATTGTTCATTTTTTATCACTACTTTTTAAAAATTAACGTTTTAGTCACTCAAGAAGTATAAAGGTACAAAATTATAAATTTTTAGATATAAATAATTAAATTATCAATAAAAAATATAAAAAACAAGACGCGGAAGAAATATATGATTATAAAAGAAATTTCAAAGCATGGGAGTTGGGGCTGTGGGCGAATGAGTTCCTAGAACCGACATCAACATGTTTGAACTGCCCCACATAGACCCAAAATGGAAAACAAGATGGGGTCTTGAGCTCCATGGGAAGGTGAAGACAAAACATGCAGATAAGAAACAAAACTGGAGGATTCAATGTCCTAAAAACTCAAACATGTGGTCGGAAAAAATAAAGAAATCCTACTTCTTTTCTTTCTTTTCCCATCATTCATGTCTCTTAGCTTGTCGATTTGCTTCATGGAACTTGGTGAACAAAGTTAAAAAAAATAGGGTGAGAGCTCACACACAGACCAGGGCAGGTCTGCCATGCGTGGAAATGAGTACATGGGGCCTTCCTTGGAAACATTTCTCTTTAGGGTTATAACCTTTCAGTTTTTTTCGGTGTCTGTTATGTTATTATTCGATTTAAATTTAGTTTAAATTTTTAATAAGTTAAACTAAATTAAGTATTATTGTGTTAGATTAAACTCGATTCAAACTTAATTTTAACGAGTATAATAAAAAATAATGGGTTTTCCCCCTATATTTATTTTGAAATTTTGGTAATAAAACATGTGTATCTGTTTATCATAATATGATTTTGTTCCCAAAATGTTTTCAACGCATGCACATGTTTTGGGATTTTCTATGACACGACCCAGTGCCCACCTTGTCCCATATAAAAGATTATGTTTCGGAAGCATTTAGAATGTAAAACGCTAAAGGACTTTTTATTCAGGTTTTATCTGAATTTAATGTTTGAGATTTAAAATTTTAAATTAATGATATTATTAGTATCATAATAATATATTATTAGAATTATATTAAAATTACTTATATAATTATGTTATTAAGTACTGAGATTAACCGAACGAGATTATTTTAATTTTTATTTAAATTTAAATCTTTGAGAATACAATAACTTTAATTACATATTGTTTTCTTATTATTTTAATTGCTAAAGCATTAAGCTAGTGGCATTTTATTTAATTTGTTCATGAAAACAAATTTTGACCATGAAAAGAAGAGATGAATTTGAAACCCCTTTGGGTTTATAAAAAAATATTTTATATTTATATTTTCAAGGGTAGAATTATCCAAGAAAGGATATATATGACATTGAAATTATAGAAGTTTAGTAAGATTATTCATTGATCTTTGCAAACATTTCATTTTTTATTAAGTTTCTAGTTAAATAATAATAAATAATTTATAATCTATAATCTATATGTGAATATTTTATAATAGATAAATATGTTGATTAAAACGAATATTATATCAATAAAAAATAATTTTATAAAAAATATAAAATTATTTTTTATTGATATATTATTTTGTCAAATAATTGACTTGAACAGTGATTTATTATATTATAAAAAATAATTTGACTGATTTAATATTTTTAAAAAAAAATCTCTAACAATATTATTGAAAAAAACTCCTGTCAAAACACTAAAATATTATTTATTTATTTATTTATTTATTAAATTTACAGAGGAAATACAATAAAATAAAAGATGGCATCGAAAAAGGGGATTGAGATAAGGGTTGTGGGACACAGACTTTGGAGAAGAGGGGGACTAAGAACAAACAAGATTCCATTCTTCTTAATATTTTTTTTATTTCTACATCTTGATTCCCATAATCTTTATATTTAAATTTATTGATTATTTTAAATTATAACTAAACTAATAAAATATAAAATTTTAATATTAATTAATAAAAATATCTCCAACTCAAGTACTAACTTGAAAGTATTTTTTTAGGTATCAATTTATGAAAAAATATATGATTCAAATGTTAAATATATATATTTAAACCATATATTAATTAGGAAAATTTTATATGTGCACATTATCAGTAGAAAATAATTAACATTTTATTATTAAGTATTTGAAAAATTGAAAAATTGATACTATTTTACGTGGCAAAGAAAGGTATATCTACAATATAAAATATAGGTTTTAAATATTATTTTATTTATTTTATCTCATCTGATATACGAAATTATAAAATTAATTTTTATTTGAACTGATTTAAATTTTTAAATGATATATTATTTTTATCAACGATAATTATTAGATAAGATTAAACTCTTTACAATATAAAATATAGGTTTTAATAGACTTTAAAACTATATAAAAAATAAAATAAAACCAATTAAACTACTCATATTAAAAAATACATTTTTAAAAAAATAAATTGAACTATTGATCGTTAAAATTATATTAAAATTTAAATAATATCTAACAAAAATTATGATAAACAAATTAAAAAACTTATAACTCCTAAGAATATTTGTATCTAATGATATTTTCATAAATATAATAATTAATAAAAATAATTAAAAATATATCAGGACGGAATAATAAAAAAATTATTTTATATTCGAATTCACTTGCCTCAATTTAATATTTTTCAATACTCGTTCCATTTTAATCGCTAAAATTTATAAAAAATCAATCGAATCGAATAACACTATATCATGTATCAATTAATTTTATCATCACTAATTTCCCCTTTTTTACAGAAAATTAGATACTTCTATTTCCTTTTTTTCCTGAAATACATATGGCAATCCTGTAATTTTGGCAATATCAATGGGCTTTTCATAATTGATGAGTTCTTAATTAATATAATAATGCACATGTGGCTCTTCAGTCTTCACAGAAGAAAACCAGTTAATTCTTCTCCCTTTCAAAACTCAAAGCTCTGAAAGCTGAAGATTCCTCATTCTGAAACTGGGTATGTAATCCATCGGTTTGATGTTTAGAAGTTAATTTATTTTCCCAATTTGTGTTTATTTTCATGATTCCCTTCGTCTTTTTTGAGTATTATGGTGAATGTATTCAGTGTCAGTCTACTGAGAATGTGTGGTGCTGAATCGACTAAAACTAAGATGATTTTAAGTAATTCTACTTTTATTTTACTTAAAAAAACCTGAAATGGGTCCTGATTCCATTCCTATCTGGGTTGTTCTTACTTGTCAGAAACAAAAAAGAGATGTTTTCTGTGAAGAACTGAGTTTTTTTAAACAGTTTCATGGTTTAAAGACTAATCTTTTCTAGTTGTAAAAGTTGAAGCTCATTCACAGTTCTTCATTTTCAAGAACTTAAGTCCTTAATTCAATTTGGTAAGACTGGATTTGGAGTACTTAGTAGGTCATGGTTGATTTTTGGTAAAGGCAATTTAGTTTGCTTTATTTTGTCTCCTTCTGCAGCATCAAAGATGTGTTCCCCTGTTAGAGTTATATTTATATCCGACACTTCCCTCGGAATTCGGATAACATTGTATACTTCAGCTTTTGAAAACAACAGTATCAGCTAGAGGAGGTTTTGATTGTTCAACATATTTTATGTTGTGTTATATTATGTTTGCATTATTCTTGTTGAAGGTGTAGGAGTCTATGGTTGAAGTGGTTTTCTGTAATGATATTTCATCCTTGTGTTTGTATAAATCGCATCGACGAGGAACTGTTTGTCTTCCTTTATTTTAGTATAGGTTTCAATATATCTAAATTGCATATCCATTTAGCCAATCTAAGGGCGGAAAGGCAGATGATTTAGAGGTGAATGTGGAAGGGTGCATAGAAATGCATTAACATTGTCTTCCATGTGTTTTTGAGCTGTTTTGATGATCTAAAAGTCTTAATTAACTTTAGGAAACTGGTGTCCCGGGTTTGAGTAAATTTGTTTTGGTATTTTTGGTAATCAACACTTATGAATTCGATGTTTGTTTGGGTTTCGGTGAAATTGACAGTGAACCTAGGATTGATGAACCTGGAATTTCCGTTGTATCCTAGATGCTGCCGCTAATTCTTGCTGAGCTTGTTCCTCTTTTTTTGCAGATCACAAAGAGACGAGATGGAAACATTCTGGATAGTTGGGGGCTAAGGATCATGGTGATGTTGTTTCCCCCCTTAGTTTCTATGCAGCATTTAGCCTATCAAACAGAAACAAGATGCACCGATAAACTGCTGAATTCTGACTGCTAAGAACTTTGGATTTCATTTCATGACAATACTGACATGCTTGATTTCTTTGGTTTCCCCAGCCCACATAAAGGGTTAGAGAAGTTCAATTAAATTATCTGTCATTGCAAGCATCTCAGCAACCTAGAAATTCAATCATGGCCAGTGGATTGTATCATCAAGTAAAGCAAGAAGTTGAGCCCTACTCACCTCAATTCTCTGCTATAGATAGCTTGCTCTGCTATAACAACAACAGCCACAGATCCCATTTCTCGGTTAAGAATTCCCATGAGCTTTACTGCACTTTGGAGTCATCTTCTGCGCATGACAGTTATACGGTATACAACTCTTCATCAGCTGTCAGTTTCTCATCAAATGGAAGCCTGATGTCAAAGCAAGAATCTCACTCATATCCGTCTGCCCTGCATCAGTCTCCGGATAAGACCTACAGCTCTCCTATTAGTGGTTCCTGCGTAACTGATGATGTAAGTGATTTGAGGCATAAGCTGAGAGAACTGGAAACTGTGATGTTGGGACCCGATTCTGATATTATCGACAGCACAACCTCACCATTGATGGACAACTGGAGACTTGTAACAGATGCGGTCTCCAGACGGGATTTAAAACAGGTCCTTGTCTACTGTGCAAAAACTGTATCAGATAATGATCTGTTGACAGCACAGTGGTTAATGGACGAATTACGGCGGATGGTGTCAGTTTCTGGTGAGCCCATCCAGAGGTTGGGAGCATACATGTTGGAAGGGCTTGTGGCACGACTGGCCTCCTCGGGGAGTTCAATCTACAAGGCTTTGAGATGTAAAGAACCGGCAAGTGTTGAATTATTATCTTACATGCACATTCTTTATGAGGTTTGTCCCTATTTCAAGTTTGGTTACATGTCCGCTAACGGAGCCATTGCGGAAGCCATGAAGGATGAAGATAGAGTTCATATTATTGATTTCCAAATAGCTCAGGGTAGTCAATGGATTTCTCTTATTCAAGCGTTTGCAGCTAGGCCTGGTGGGCCACCCCACATTCGTATCACTGGTATTGATGATTCCGCATCTGCTTATGCCCGTGGAGGAGGCTTAAACATTGTGGGGAAGAGATTGTCCAAGCTTGCGGCGCATTTTAAAGTGCCATTTGAGTTCAATGCAGCTGCCATATCTGGTTGTGAGGTTCAGCAGGAACATCTTCATGTTCAACCCGGAGAGGCTCTAGCTGTCAATTTTGCTTTCATGCTTCACCACATGCCTGATGAGAGTGTCAGCACCAAGAATCATCGCGACAGACTCTTGAGGCTGGTTAAGAGCCTTTCTCCAAAGGTTGTAACCCTCGTAGAGCAGGAAGCTAACACAAATACTGCTCCATTCTTCCCAAGGTTTCGTGAGGCGTTGAACTATTATACGGCCATGTTTGAATCCATTGACGTGACTCTCCCACGGGAACATAAGGAGCGGGTTAACGTTGAGCAGCATTGCCTGGCACGGGATGTTGTTAACATCATAGCTTGTGAGGGTCCTGAGAGAGTGGAACGACATGAGCTCCTAGGGAAGTGGAGGTCAAGGTTCAGAATGGCAGGGTTCAGTCCTTCTCCATTAAGTTCCTTGGTGAATGCCACCATAAAAACACTGCTTAAGAAGTACTGTGATCAATATAGGCTCGAGGAGAGGGATGGGGCTTTATATCTCGGATGGAAGCACAGGGATTTGGTTGCTGCTTGTGCATGGAAGTGATTTTCACTCCTATATAATATATTGTACTCTCATACATGAGAACGGGGGAGTTTGAACATAGTTACCCCTGTTCTGCACCATTGACCAAGGCCTCTGGCATGCATGGAAGTGACAATTATGCTTCTAAATGTTGCTTTAGGAGCCTGGGCACTGAGCAATGGCAGATCGTTTTAAATGTTTTAAAATGCCTTTTCTCAACTATGGACTACAAAATTATAAGTTAGCACCTAGCCGCCATTTCATTCATAACCATACAACAGACTTGTGCAGAAGGAAAAAAGGCAACCATAGAAATTAATCATGAGTCCTGACATCTGTCACTGTCGGTACTTGCAGGTATAAATAGGAGGGGTAGCCACGAGTGGGGACCTAATCAACTTCTTCCTCTACCTACCACTCCTTATTTCGACCACCGAATTAACTACAAAATCATCGTATATCATTTCAGTATTCTGTATTAGGTGCTCTGTTACTACATTTTCAAGTCAAATTTACTACCAAATTCTATATTTTATATGATAAAAGGGGTAAAAGAACATGTTTGTCGATGTGTAGGAACCAAAAAGCAACATAAAATAAGCAAAAATATGGTCTGCCATTGTTTCCTCAGCACCTTTCACCCTTGTATTTCGACGTCGGATTGAAGGTGTTCCACGAAATGTGTGAGAATAAAAATGGGGTCTTTGGAATGTTGGTTGTAATACGGTAAATATTTTTAAATTATACGTACAATTATTCTGAGCATATTGTAGACTAGTATATGCCGACATCAAAGGAAGACTCGGTTAACACCCCATAAAGATTCTTAGAATGAAAAATGAACATGCCACGCAGTTTGCATTATGCTGCACGAAGATGCCAAAATTGCATGGCAAAAAAGAAAAACAAAGACAGTCAGCTAAAAGACTAAAATGTAAAATAAAACTAATCTGTTAACCAAGCTAATTCTACAGACAGTTTGAACTATTTTTGTAGCCTGTCGAAAACGAAACGTCTCGTTTCAGAATGTAGTTAACAGGAATTCAAGGTGCATTACCTAAAGTTTTTTGTATGTGTGCAAGCTTTACGCTACAACACTATTATCAGCCTGCCGATCGAGATCCTCCGTATTTTCTCAAGACAACAATGGAACAAGCTCTGCTGCTTCTTTCACCATTTGTTGATCACTGTGAACAGCAACATCAGAGGGTTGAGACTCGCTGACCCTATCAGTTGCATCACAAGTTTGTGCTTCATTAACATGAGCGCCGACAGGTGTTTGGAGATCATTGATCCCATTAGTAGCATTACAAGCTTGCGCGTAATTAAGCTTGTTAGTTTCATTACGAATTTCTGAATTGTTGGTACCATTGGTAGCATCAGGTAGCTCAAACGACTGTGGAATAACCTCCTCCGCTGTTTTGGCAGTTTGCATATCACTTTCACCCATAGCAATAAGTATATTCGAGTTGTCAGCCTCATTACTTGCGTCACAAAACTGTGAGGCACCAATCTCATCAGTTGCATGTCATCAACTTTATTGGGTGTGTCCAATAGCAGTGCGGCTTCACCCTCGATAATTGTATTACAAAGGCTCAGATGATCTACCTCATTATTTGTGTGATATGAATGTAATTGATCAATACTGAGACTCATCTCACTACCTCCATAACCCCCTATGGGATCATTACTACGCTTCCGTTTCACGGTACCCTTCCTTCTCACCCTCTCCTTTCCCCTAGTCCTTTTGCCAAGATCAGTTCCCACAATAGGTGACACAACAACTGTGCCTCCAACTTGGTCTCTCAAGCATTCTTGTGCAATAGAATAATCCTGGAAATTGACTCAAATTGCTCAGGCAGCAGTCCTTTCAATGGGAAAGTTTCTGCCAAGTATAAAATTTCCCGTACACCACCAATCTGTTTCATTGAAAAGAAAGAAAAGAGACGTACACAAATGAACTTTTCTAGGGACAGGACATACACATTAGTTAACAAGTTAAGTATAGCCTTACCGTTCTTTGAAACTCCGACGAAATAGAAACAGGTCTCCCTACAATTTTACGAGTTATTCAAAATACCATGCCATGTATTCATTTTCATCTGCATCATCATCACCTTCCACAATATGGAGTGCACGATTTGCCCATTCGTTAAGTTCTGATTCCATTTTCCCAGACAAGTCCACTCCACCATCAGCTCCACGGCTTTTTCTTACCCATTGTGGAACACCTTCTGGGATTGGTTGGAGCATACCAAATTGCCTTAGGACACGATTAGGAAGGTGTCTTTCACTCTTTCTGCCTTGTCAAAGCAGATCAATGTTGTTTTAGACCTCCCCAAAACCAGACTATTTCTAGTTTCCTCCGGTATTACAGTACTATCCATGTACTTGTACGGAAGCCACTCCACCTATTTTTCAACAACATGCAGCTGCATCATTCATTCATTTTTCATTGTATCCTTTGGTGAAAAGCTGATTCTTTCACAGATGGCAAATAGGAATATATATTATATTTTGTTAAAAAAGAGGGTGATAACAACTTACATCTGATGGTTCCAAGTAGTCAAGTGCTTTTCGGTAGAAAACTACATCACGGTTTGTTGTGGGACCACTCTGCTTTCCCTTCCACCTCAGTACAAAAGGGAAATGATCGTGGATAGGGTCCCTGTTGAGCTTTGGTCGACCGATATTTAGATGAAAGTAACTGCAGCACTAGAAAGGATGAATCATCAATAACGTTAGAAAACTTCACCTAAAAGTCCTCCCAATTGCTTTCTTTTTCAAGAGAAGCCGAAAGACGCCAGGCCCTGCAAAAGCACTTATAGAAGGGAAAAAATGTGAGGGGGAAACAAACAAAGAAAAGTGAGTAACCTGAAGTAGTGTTAAGCATCCAGAAATAGTGCTTTGGGATCTAACCGAGGCATTCCCCAGTGCCCTATACAAGAATGCTAATGCAGCCGCACCCCATGCATATCTCCCAGAATTTTCAAAATTCTCAAACAATGGAAGGTACATGACAGGGACTTTATTCCCTGTTGTAGTTGAAAAAATAGTGCTTCCCACAAGATACAAAAGGTAAGCACGTGTGTGGCGCTCAATCTCTTCAATTGATGCATCCTCAAGGCACTGAGAAAAGAACTCTTTCAACCAACTTAGCTTCACCATCCCACCACTCGCATAAGTGGAATCTGGCGCTTTCCCAAGATACCTTTCACACACCGTGCCACAAGCAGTATATGTTATTCCAATTACGGGCATCCCATCGATAGCCAATCCCAACAAGAAGGCAACATCTTGAAGAGTCACAGTCATTTCTCCAGTCGTGAAGTGAACTGTATTGGTTTCTCTCCCCCACCTCTCAACTAATGCTGATATGAGCGGATTATCTAAACTAATGGCAGGTATCTCCCTCAAGTACCCAAATCCTGCTTTCTCAACCAATTCAATCTGTTTTGGGGTGAGTCTCCATTCACTCAACTTCGATGTATGCATCTAAGCGCACCACGCTCCTGTGGTGTATGTACTGTATTAGATGAAATCTATGCACAAATCAAAATTGCAATCACAAAATCAAACAACTCAATATAGGCACAAAACTAGTCTAGTGCATGGAAGAGATGAAACTTATTCGTTTGGAACTTTTCTACGGGTTCAGAAACATGTTTGGTATTGTCCTGGGCACGTGCTCCGACACCCATGGCACTCCTCAAGAGACAACACCCTGTTCGGGGACAATACGGAACATGTTTCAGAAACAACCAATCAAATTGACTAACTAATGAACCAGCGTATAGGCAGAGAAAATACAACATAAAATAAGACTAAACCTGATTGCAAACTAAATGCTTTTGAGAATAGTTTGTTCACATAATTTACACATTTGCAAATAGATAAAGGGAGGAGAAGATTGGTGTGAATGGGAAACGAACCTGGCCATCCCAAACAGCTGAAGATACATGCTTTTCTTGATCATACAGACCTGAAGGATCAATGGGGCCAGGATTGGCTGCAGATGGGTCCATTCCAATCTCTTCCATCGATTTTATGTTCTAAAAACTAAACCCAAATAAATCAATAACATTTTATAAGTAAAGTGACCTGAAAGGCATGCCAAAATGGATACTTCAGTCTCGAAAAATAGCTAAATAACCCTCATTGACCGTTTAGCAATGCTTTAAAATTAGTTTTTAGCTCTAAAAAGTTGGTTTAAACTCAAAAGTAATACTAAGCCGATAACTTTAGAAAAAAAAAATTACGTTTAGAAAGTGTGTTTTAACTCAAACATCAAAATTAAAATTTTTAACTTTTACTATTATTGTAAAACTGTATTTAAGAGTCAAATTACAAATTTAACATTCATTTATTATTGTTTTATTTATAATTTATAAATTTATAATTTTTATAAAGATATAATTAATAAAATAATTTTAATTTAAAAAATATATATATCAATTAAATATTTTAAATTTATTATATTTTCATAGAATAGATACAATTATTAGAAATATATATATTAATAAAAATATTTTTTTATATTTTTATGATATTTTATAACATTAAAAAATAGATATCATTTATAAATATAACTAATAATATCATATCTAAAATGATCATTTATCTTATTAAAAATAATTTTTAACAGCAATACTAAATACTTAAAATCTCAACCTAAAACTCTAAAAATATTTATGTAAAACATTTTTAAAAATATTTTTTTATCACACCTTTTAAAAGTAATGTTAAACTGATCCTGAATCTGAATAGTTACATTATATTCATGAATCTTTAATTAATTAATTAATTGTTTAAATACTTTTAATTTAAACTATATTAAATTACATATTATTCAAATTCTATGAAGTTTACATTTTTATTACACAGTTTAATACCTTTACTCGTGTAAATGTGCAGTAGTAGAGTACAAATGATGAGCCATAAAGTATAAAAGGAGGACAACTGCATCTGCTGCCGCCGCCGCTTCCATTGTTTTCTAATGGAAAATCTTCGCTTTTCCACCCAACGGATAAAAATCATTGTATTTATATAAATAATAATCATATATATAAATATCCCTCTTAACTGAATTTGCATTTTGGGTGTATAAGAAGAAAAAAAGATTGGAAAATTCACAAGATATTATCTTAAGGAGGGAAGGCAAAAAAAGAGAGAAGAAAGAGGATGAAATTAACCTCCTCTGTTCTTATATTTATTGTGCCTCCTCTCAGATCTCAGTTTCTTGCAAGATTTCTCCTTTGATTGGTATTTTTTTTTTAATTTTCCGGTTGAATCTGGAAATGGGTTTTCGATCGTTTGCTTAAATTTCCATTATTCCGATTGATCGTCCTTTCCCCCCGCTGAATTCCAGGTGAAATTAAATTATGGGGTTGATGGATTGATCATCGTTGAAGAATCTCTTTGTTTCTAAAATTTTGAATCAGAGAAGTTCTCATTGTATGAGATTACAATTTCTGTTAAAAAAAATAAAAAAGGGTATTGAATTGAATCTGCATTATTGCAATTGGAACTTAGATTTATTTTTCTTAATCTGATTCACCAAGAAGGATTGTTCTGGCATTGCTTTTTGCTTGATCTATTATTGTTGTTATTGCCTTGAACTTTTTATGTTTTGCATTGGTTCTTCCAGTTATAAATTTGAACCCTTTTTTAATGTCACTGTGTACGTTTGATTTGCATTTGTTGATAGCTTAGATTTCACATTGGTGAACTAGTTTTTTCCATGTAGAAAAAGATGTCTGAAAATGGTAAGCTATTTATTGGTGGGATATCATGGGACACCAATGAAGAGCGTCTCAAGGAGTATTTCAGTAGTTTTGGTGATGTGGTAGAGGCAGTGATAATAAAGGATCGGACCACAGGGCGTGCCCGTGGTTTTGGTTTCGTTGTTTTTGCCGACCCGGCTGTTTCCGAGAGTGTCATCAAGGAGAAACACAACATTGATGGCAGGATGGTAAGTTGTTGATCTTTAAGCACACCTTTTTAGATCGGTAGTGTGTGGTGTACCATGTTTATTATTGATGCCATTGGGTTATTGAAGCAAGAGGTTAAAATTCAATTACTTACCGGAGTTATGGACCTGATACTGTAATTGCAAGAATTTGTATTGTTCTTAGTCCTGTGCTTTCTTCTTTATGTTTTTTTTTTCTTTGCAATGGTATTGGTTATGTCTGTAATTCGTCAGTTAGTCCAATTCCTCAGTAAGATGAAAGAGTTTGCTGTGTTTAAGTTCTATTTTCATTCTTGAGTTACTTATGCTCAGGTTGAGGCAAAGAAGGCAGTTCCTAGGGATGAGCAGAACGGTCTGAGTAGAAGCCCTAGTATCCATGGTTCACCAGGTCCGGGCCGGCCAAGAAAGATTTTTGTGGGAGGTTTAGCATCTACGGTCACCGAGAGTGACTTTAAGAAGTACTTTGATCAGTTTGGGAATATAACAGATGTTGTGGTGATGTATGATCACGACACCCAAAGGCCTAGGGGCTTTGGATTCATTACTTATGATTCAGAAGAGGCAGTGGACCAAGTGTTGCAAAAAAAATTCCATGAACTGAATGGCAAAATGGTTGAGGTTAAAAGAGCAGTTCCCAAAGAATTATCACCTGTTCCTAGTCGTGGCCCCCTTGGTGGATATAACTACAGTCTGAATAGTGTCAACAGTTTTCTTCACGGCTACACTCAGGGGTTTACTCCAGGCAGTATTGGAGATTATGGACTTGGTATGGATGGTAGATTCAGTCCAGTAACTAGTGGTCGAAGTGGGTTTCCTCCTTTTGCTTCTGGTTATGGAATGACCATGAACTTTGAGCCAGGCTTTAACCCGAGTTTTGGAAATGGTGCAAATTTTAATACTAATATGAGCTATGGACGACCATTGAGCCCTTACTATATTGGAAATACAAGTAGATTCGGTAGTCCTATTGGATATGATGGAAGAAGTGGAAGTAATACATCCTTTTTCAGCTCAATGACCCGTAACCTTTTAGGAAACAGGGGGATCAATTACAACACAAATGTTGCTAGTTCGAGTGCATGTATGGGATATGGAAGTGGGAGCATTGGAGGAGGCACCTTTGGAAACAGGATTAACTGGGGTTCTTCTGGAAGTTCCAGTCAAGGTGGAGGGAATAATGTTTCTTGCAATAGTGTGAATTTTGGCTATGGAACCGGATATAATAATAGATTTGGGTTGGGGACTGCTGGCTATGGAAGAAATACCGGAACCAATCTGGTGGTAACACCATCATATGCAGCATCAAATGGTGGCTATGATGGAGCCTATGTAGACCTTTATGGTGGGACTTCAGTTTATGGCGATACTGCATGGAGCTCATCGACATTTGAGCGAGATGGTTTTGATTCTTTTGGGTATGGACTTGGTAGTGCCACTACTGATGTTTTGAGTAAAAGCTCTCCTGCTTATGCCGTTAACAAGAAACAAGAAAATAGAGGTAAGACTTGTTATTTTTAGCTTTTGAAGAAATTTTCTTAAATGATATGAATAAGTTTCGTTGATGGTCATATTAGTATGGTGGCATGATATTGTTCCAAGTGTTTCAGAAGTGTGACAGAAAGAAGCTTAAAAAACTTAATACAAGGACTCTGTAAAAATACTGTTATTTGGTCCCCATTCTTTAAGGAAACCATACGCTCTAATACGAGATTTCGCTTGTTTGAAGAAATCAAATACTCTTTTAAATTTGTACAAAACATGTCTATTGATGTACATATAGCTTCGGTATTCGTAGTTGGCTTCTTTACACTTATAATTTTGCTTTCTCTTGGTTCAGGAGTTGCTACCTAGAAGATTATTTTGGTTAGCACAGTACTATAGGTGAAGATAATCTTTTGAAGCAGGTGATGTCTGAATTCTGCATGTTTTCCCTGGTTTCTATGTTCTCAGTTCAAACAAAGCTAGTTATCTCATGCTATTATAAGCTGTGGGTTATTTTCAGGTATGCTCTGCCTGATTCTTTCTCCACCTTCACTTCCCTGCAACAAGTTGAAACGTCGGTAAGTACTGAAATGGTCGATTCGAGCTGATTTTCTTGTTCAACGTCTTGTTGGTGTGCTATACTCGTATGACAACACACGAAGCGACGTTCACAACCAGTAGTATTTTGATATGGTTTCTGCATAATGCTATCAGTTTGGTATGCAAAGTTGGACCTACAAGTTCAATGCTGTGGAACATCACATTGCATTGGTTGAGCTTTATAATATGAGCATATATGTACATGTTCTTACATTTATAATATTAAATCTATCTCGTGAAGTTGCATCATCGGCTCGCTTTCGTGTGATAGTCTTTAATCTGAAATTTCAATTCAGGTGATTCGAGTCGTCTTTATTAGAGTACATGTTCTAAGCTAGCATACCTTGTTTTAATGCTCGATCAAACTACAAATCATATCAGACATGTCAAAATTCTGAGTCACTTTTCATTTCCGTTCTATGAAGTTGCCGGCTAAGTAATGAGTTTTGGGTTTGTCTAGATATAGTTAAATTTTTAAGAATTTCTCTTATATACTTCAGAGATCGCATTCAGATATTTGATTATACTTTTAAGAAAAATGAAGAGTTAAAATAATGTGGTGGTAAAGTCGTCAATGTCCAATAAACTTTTTACGTATATTTGAGAATTTGGGTTAGAACATTAGAGATAGTGTTCTCGGGATTAAGATTCACGAATTCTAAATATAAACTAAAAAATATTGGATTATATTTTTGTTTGTATATATTTATATAATACATGCTTGACTTTATTGATGAGTTAATATTTATTTATTTCCAGTGTAAATATTTAGGGTTAAATACCACTTTGGTACATGAATTATATCCAATACCTCAATGTAATACATTTAGTTTTTTTATTCCCCATTTAATACATCATCACGTTTTTATCCTTCAAATTGAATTTTTTTTCCATGCTAGACGTCATTAATACCAGGTATTTAATTACTACAAATTATATTGACAAAATGCACCGCGTCATATTTGTTTGTCAACCCAGACGAGAAAATTTTCCTACAAACATTTTCCAACATATTCTTGAAGTTTGTTTTTATATTTCCAGGACACTTCATAATCCCATGACAAAGTCAGTCTCTGGTTGAAGAACTGTGGTCAGAATCTAACCGTAAAACACTCCCTTGTCAGAAATGGAAGATGGAGTGGGTCAAAGAAGAGGGAAAAAATACAGTTACGTAGAAAATGGTAGGTTTGGTTTGGTTTGGTTTGGTTTGGAATTTGTCAGCAAAGAAGAGGCTGGCTGTGTTTAGGCATTGAAATTTCAATAACATTGACTGTCATGTTTGGTCTATTTAGACTGGGACAAAATTAAGATTAAACATTAACAAAGATTAAAATATTAAATTTAAAAAACATAATAGTATATTAATTTTTAAAATTTATGAGGCGGGGTTTAATTTATTTAATGTTTAAATTTGTAAAGAATTAAATTTAATATTAAGGGATCATTCTTTTTTAATTCAATACTCAGTTAGTTATATATTTAATAAATTTTTAATTTTTTAATTTAAATATTTATTTTTATAAAAATAAAATTATAATTAGACTAAAATATATTAAATATTTATTTTTAACCCATAATTTTAAAAAAAAATTTAAGCCACGTGCCAGATAATGCAATTGTCGATTAAACATGACACCATATAGGACTTTTATAAGAATACTTTGTAACATATGAATATATTTTATATATAATATTTTATTTGAGAACAAATATATGATCCTTAAATATTATTTTCTAGTCATGTTTATATATTTTAAATTAAACTTAAATAATTTCATTTATTTATTGAAGGAAATATCAGTTCATCGACTTGACAAAACCTTGAAACTACGTAATCAATGGGGCATTGTCACTTAGTTTCAACAAAACATTTGTTTAATAATATAAAAACCGGTGCATATGACGGAAGCGTTGGCTCATGCTTGCCTAAGCCAGCAGGATCGGAAAGACCGAAACATAAATCCTTCGAATACCAGTCACGTCGTCTATAAGATCAATCATCTAAAAATATTTATTTAATTATTTTTATCTTAATTTTTTATTAAATAAATTTTCATTAATATTTATAAAATAAAAATTTATTTAATAAAAAATAAATATTTTTAATTAATTAATTTTATTAATGATATGATTATGATATAATTTCTCGTGGTCGTGGAGACCCGAGTGTCTAGATGGGCTGTTGAAGACGCTGCCCAAAACGACCGTAGCCGCAGTTAAAAACGACACAATTACGATGCCTAACCGACACGGCATCTTGATTCTGGCCCCACCTACGTGACGAAACTACAACAAAATCCAACTTCTGCCCTTCCTTTCAAACTTTACTACCCATTTCATCGTTGACTCTATAGCTATACACAGCATTATAACTATAAGCTTAAAAATTTACATTCAGTTATTAGTTTGTACATATTTTATTTGTATATTTGTGAAAATAATATAACTATAAAATTATTTATTTGTGGGTTTGTTGTATTATAATTAAATAAATGGTGTGGGATTTAGCCGCCGACATTGACCACGAACCTTGGGTCGGTGTTTTACAGAAACAGGAAGCTCTTTCCAGGTTTCTTGGACGGCAGTAGGCTTAATGGCTTACAACCGTATAAATTAAGTAGCAACTGTTCCGAATGTGAACATAAGTGAAATGCTGCATAACTTTCTCCCCTGTTTCTTCAAAGCTTTGTAGTGTTATGTATATTTGCATGAAGAATTAGTCAACAAATACAAGCTCTTTGGAAGACTTGACTTCTCTACCTCAGAGCCCCATTTCATCGACCGGCTTCGGTTTCGAACATATTTCTATATAAATCTGTGTTCGGTTCTCAATTGTCTTGGAAAACAATTCATAAGTTCTGGGTTGAGTTGAGTTTCTAGTTTCAACATGGACATAACCTGGAAACTTGTCATGTTATCATGCCTTCTGCTGTCTTTCTTTGCTTTTTCTTCTGCTCAAACATGTCGTGGCCAAAGGTTTTCCGACAACAGGCGATATGCCAACTGCACTGATCTTCCGGCCTTGAACTGTTACCTACACTGGACATATGATGAAGCTGCGGGCACCCTTGATGTCGCCTTTAGACACACTGGAACCTCGGAGTCTAGGTGGTCGGCATGGGGACTGAACCCAAGTGGTCCAAGAATGCAGGGTACCCAGACTTTGGTGGCCTTTGTCAACTCCAGTGGCGTTGCTCATGCTTTCACGACATCTATCGACACCATGAACCCTTCCATGCAATCAAGTCCTTTAAGATTTGAGGTTCCCAGCCTCTCAGCCATGTTTGATAACAATGAGATGACGATATTCGCAGTTATGAGGGTCTCCGACAGTTGGCTATCAACCAACCAGGTTTGGCAAGAAGGTCCGGTGAGTAACGGGCAACTAGGGGTTCATCCCTTTTCAGGAGACAACGTTCGGTCCGTTGGAAGTGTTAATTTCCTCACCGGACAATCTACAGTGAGCTCATCTGGAGGTTCAAGAGCTCGAAGAAGAAACGTAAGTGACTCATATCCTGGCTTCTTTTCTTCACTGTATGGATTCTAAACGGATTCAAAATCAAAATTCCAGGTTCATGGAGTTTTGAACACGGTGAGCTGGGGAATCTTGATGCCCTTGGGAGCCATAACAGCAAGGTACATGAAGGTGTTCAAGTCTGCAGACCCGGCATGGTTTTATCTCCATGTTGCTTGCCAAACTTCAGCCTATGCCGTTGGTGTTGCAGGTTGGGCCACTGGTATTAAGCTAGGCAGTGATTCTCCTGGTGTCACACACAATCCTCATAGGAACATTGGTATCGCCCTCTTCTGCCTCGCTACTCTTCAGGTAACTTCTTCTCCCTTGTCCCAGTCCCACACAATCCTCATAGCCCCATTCCTGTTATTTCAAGATGAAATCAGTTTGGATGTGTTTGAATTCGAATTATTTTCGTAGAAACTATTCCTATTTTGAAATTGCTATGCCAAGTCTAGTACTTGTTTAATTACCAACATTCTTACATAGTTTTTGATTGAACCATGGTTGCAGGTGTTTGCCCTGCTTCTGAGGCCAAACAAGGATCACAAATACAGATTATATTGGAATATCTATCATCATTCCGTTGGTTACACCGTCATCATCCTCAGCCTCATCAACATCTTCGATGGCTTCGACATCCTTCAACCGGAGGATCATTGGGAGAGAATTTTCATTGGCATTCTCATATTTCTGGGGATTGTTGCCACTTTTTTGGAAGCATTCACTTGGTACGTTGTTCTGAGGAGGAAGAAGGAAGGGTCTGATAAGCACCCTCACAGCATCAATGGAGTGAATGGACATGGTGATAGGGGACAGGAGGTGTAACAATTTTGAACATCTTACAGAGACACATTTGTTATTACATGTTATTGTTCTTTTTGTTGTGTTGTAGTTATGGTGTGACATGAGTTGTATACTGTAGCTTTATTGTATTCATGGTCTCCATTGTTTCTTTCCATTAATCAATTACTGTAGCTCACTTGCTCTTTCGATTCTACCTCTGCTACACTTGAATTAGAACCCGCCCAAAGCGTTTAATCTAGAAAAAATAAACTATTTTATTGACCACCCAATTATATATTAATTCGATTTAATATATTAAATTAAATATTTTAAAATAATTTTTTAATATTCGATTCGGGGTGTTACACTTACATCAAAGGTCATTAGGCCAAAGGTAAATAGATAAGAGGTTTTGGGTCAAGTGGCTAAGGTATTGGGTTGCTTTATTGGCCCAGGTTCTTATAGTTTAACTTACTTGCAGTAAAGGGTTTAGGGTTTTGACACCAAGAATTTCACTCACTATTCAACTTAGTTCAATCCTTAAACAACCTCAATTTAGTCTGATAGCATCAATATATATATACAATAAATAAATTAATAATGAATATAAATGTTTGACAAAATAAATGATTAATATTTGTTGGTGGAAATTACAAATATGGGATTTACAGTTGGGAATGGCCATCTTCTCAGTTCTCATGGCAGCAAGCAGTGAATGTTGGTTGGCTCCAGTAATCTCAATCAGAACTTATATTTTTCTCAAATCTAATTTCCTTTTTCATCAATATGTGTTTTTCTTTACTTCTCAAGTTCAATTTAATCTGTGTTAATATATATTTAATGATCTATATTTGAGTGATTCCTTCCATTGTTTCTATTAATAAAATTCATTTATATTCCAATCACATAATTGTTGTCCTAATAACATTTCAATTGATATGTTCAGGATTTTGTTGTAGTAATTTACTTGCTTTTACATCCCCTCTAAGGCAACAGCTGGTACCACCCCACAGTCACTTTGGTGTATATATTACAACCAAAAATGGCACAGTCATCCCCAAACTATCTGAATTCCTCTTGCTCAGGTTAGTTTCCCCTCAGCCAACTGATGCTACTGTTTCTTTCAAGTTTGATTATTTTGTGTAAGTTCAAGAACAAGAAAATGGGTGATGTTTTTGAATTCGGTTCATGATTATTTTCAATCTTATCTGTAATTACTACATTGTCTTGGATCAAGTGTTGAGCTTTTTGTCAAGATCTGGTTTTTTATTACTTCATAATTGGGGGAGTTGGCACTTTTCAAAACTAAAATTTGAGGGTGGAAAATGGAGTTTTACAGTTTTTTTATGTTCAGCTGTTGTTGTGCATTGCTCTTCTGTGCTGCCTTGGCGTATGGTCAAGCCACTAGCCCTCCGGCTCCAGTGGCAATGAGTCCAACTCCGGGTCCGGCACCGGCACCAGCATATGTGAACCTCACGTCTTTACTCTCCGTGGCTGGTCCATTTCACACTTTCCTGGACTACCTTGAGTCGACTAAGGTCATTGTCACTTTCCAAAACCAAGCCAATAACACTGATCAAGGCATTACAATTTTTGTACCGAAAGACAGTGCCTTCAAGGGTCTTAAGAAGCCTTCATTAGACAATCTAAGTGATGACCAGCTTAAATCACTCATCCTTTTCCATGCCTTGCCCAAATTCTATTCCCTTGCCGACTTCAATGAACTGGGTACAAAAGGCCCCATTATTACCCTTGCTGGTGGCCAATACACTTTGAACATCACTGATGAGTCCGGCACCGTTTGCCTCGATTCTGGATGGAGTAAAACAAAAGTTACCAGCTCCGTACTCTCAACCAATCCTGTCGCAATCTATCAAGTCGATAAGGTCCTTCTTCCAGAGGAAATCTTCGGTACCGACATACGTCCTCTGACTCCGACTCCAGCACCAGCTCCCGAAAGTAGCCCCGCAGACGCAGCAGATTCTCCATCAGCAGAATCCAAAGGAAATAGTTCTTCACCAGAGTCTTCACCTTCACGTAATTCATCTCAGAGGATCCTGAACTTGACCATTTGGAGGCACCTGGTTTTGGCTGTCTTAGCAGCTGGGACTGTCCTGTTTTTCTAAGATAAGGACTTGGTTGAGTCTAGGTTAAATTCATGGAGGGACTCATACAACATGTTTCTGAATTTACTTCGATTTTTTAAACCAAATTTTCATTTGTATGTTCTTTTCAGATTGTTGTGTTAAAATGTGACTTGTTTACAGTTACTGTTATCCATTTTATCATATACTTGTTTCTACATAGTTTCAACTGTATAGTTGGTTCCATTGACATGACAGTCTGTTAAATTTCTGATAAACTCACTTCAATATCAGATTTTTCATATTCTCAACATGCACAAAATAAATAATCACCTCAGGAAGATTTTAGAAGATCATTGTATTATAATAATAATTTGAACAAGATTAAAATATGTTTCAATTATTTGTATTTTCTTTTTTTTTTTTAAATAAGGATTTTTCTACCATCAGAAACAAGATAGAAATATGGTTTTAAAATTTGTTAGTTGTTTTGCTTTTGCAATGAATCTCAAAATACCAATCTTTATTAAAAGATGTACCCTGAATAGTAAACCTATTATGAAAGTCCTATCACAAAACTCAACACACTATGTTCTGTATGACTCTTGAAAATGAAAAAAAAATGAAAAGAAAACCTCCATTCATCTATTGCTCAATCATCTTTCCAGCAAGCACAACCCAATCTGTTTAACTTGGTTTCATTCAAATCACAATAAACCACCATCACCGATTCATATTCCGAGAGAAGCCTCGGTACCATTGTCCGTCTTTGGTTCACGAAACGAAAAAAGAAAACAATCTCCTCACCTGTCATTCACACCTGCCAGTAATTTTCATATATTTCTACTTGAGGACAACCTGGTCTTCATTATTGGATGTTTGACGATCAACACTTCCGGTCTGTTTCACAATAGCGGTTATTTCTTGTTCATGGAGTTTAGTCTTCTCAATCTCAGGTCGAGCTCTTTCATTACTTCCATTTCTTGCTTTTTTCTTTGCTTTGATATTGTGTTTGTCGTCATGAATCCCATCATATCAAATGCAACCTGCAGATATGTAAAGGAAGGTTTAATTTTGGTTGCTTGTGAAGGAAGAATGATACAGATTTACATACACCAAGACCATACCCCTAAAACAACAAGATCGACAACCGCGAGAAAAAAATCTACTATGATCAATTCGGATTAGGATCGGGGTTGTTACTTTTTTAATAAACTCATCATTTCCATTCAAACATGGAAGATACACTTATAATTGTAAAGCAATGGAGGGGAGCCGGACTCGTTCGATTTCATATACAATGTCATAGAACTAGGTTTCCATACCATGCTTAAAATCCATATACAAGTTCCTTGAAATGCCATGATCTCCTCTCGGGTTTATGTCAAGAACTAGGTTTGCTATTCATCATTTCATTTCTCAATTTAAAATGCTAAGAAAGGAAAAAATAATGGAGGAAGAAACAATGACTTATCTTACCGTCAATAACTCGTCAGGATCAAAAAGGTGATGCGTAGTTCTCTGTAATATATTAATAATGTCACCAACTTGATACGTTAGAAGCAATTCATGTTCATTCATCTGCAAAAGCAAATCAAAAGTTAATTTAGCTCTCATGGTATTGTTTTGACAACTGGAGCATTCTAGGAATAAAATTCGAAGAAAATTATCAACTTGTTATGGAATGCAAAAGACCAAATGAAAAAGACATTGGCACCTTAAATATAGCCAAAGCTACATGAAAAAGAACCTTTGCTCCCTCGTAGAAAAGGATATCCCATACCCGCAGAGTTGTCTGGACAAATAGATCAACAGAGAGAGAGAGAGAGAGGGGGGGGGGGGAGAAAGTCAGAAAGAAACTTCAAATAAAATTGACACCATCTGCAAAGAGGAAATAAGATATAACAAAGGGATATGATAATGGAAAATGGTTCGGACCTCTGAAGGCAAGCTTTTAGAAAAGAGGCACAGGAACCACTCAGTAGCAACAAGCGAGACATTGAACCCCAATTCTTCCAAATGAGCAGCAATCCTGCATTTTTTTATTCCATTTTTTAAAAAAGATTAGTGTCGTCGAACTAAAACAGATTAATTTAACCAAAACTATGTTAATAAATAGACCAACCAGTTTAATCCTCACAGAATACCTTGGGCATTTCTTAGCAAGCAAATCCTTGAAAACCCTTTGCTCAACATGGCATCCAGATAAGTTATTTGTATAGAAGTCATTAACTAAAACGTTTTCAAGGAGGACAGCAAGCATCCAAAATGCATCTTCCTCTGTTTTCATGACAAGCAATAATAATGCAGCGACATAATTTAAGCCCTGCACCAAGGACAAGTTGTCTTAAAATGAAATCATAAAATGTAGAGTTAATATGTACTAACAGTAAGAGTTGGAATAGTAAGTACTAATTGAAAGTGGTAGTTGAAATGAAAGGTTTTATTAATATTCCACATCAAATTTGGTATGAATGAATAATTAACAACAAGAGTAATCAAAGAAATGAATGGAACAATGAAGTTTGATTAGGGTCTAAACTTAAGTCACTGTAAACAACAAAAGCAGGTAAGGACATGGATAAAATGACTAAATCGAAGTTTTACTTTCTTGATCGTTGGATCAGTGCTTATAGACCAAAAAGAGCAGGATTTATATATCAATAATAAAAAAACCTTGGCATTTATTAAGTTTGCATGATCTTTGGACCCAAGAAAAAATGTACTATGCTTGGCTAAACCAAGCACGAACCATGCTTGCTAAAAACAAGCTTGCACCATGAAACCAGTATAGCTCGGTTCTCATTGTTGAGACCATAAAAGACTATTGCCGGATTAATTTTCAGAATAGATTATCAGAAAGAATGGGCATACAGCCCACCAACCAAAAGGGAAAGAAATCCTTCAAGGGGAAACAAAAGAACCCAGAAAAGGGAACCTTTTGCACAACAAAAACTAGTTCCAGTATATTTGTAGCATATTCTCCGAGTCCTTGATGCCCATGAAAGTTAGATGCAATCAAATTCTGTAAGACAAACAGAAAATTGATGAACTCACCTGACAGTAGCCTACATCAGAATCACGGAAAGAATAAGCCACAAGCACACGCCGTAGAGCTGCATGGCCCTCTACTGTGTCCAACCATGGGTGACCAGGGAAGGTTCGTGGAAGGTCCTGCAAGAATACATATAATAAAAAAAGCTCAACCAAGTAACCTAATTTAGAAGAAATGAGGCACCCTAATAATTCAAAGTACAGAAGATTAAATTTTAATCAATCAATTAAATCACAATTTTAGTTGTATGAGTATCCAGTTAACAGGAGTATGTGTTAGACCTTCACTCACGAGTATTTTTGAAAGATACAATTATTAATTCTTTTGTTTCAGAATGAATAGATTCAAATGACAGCAGTCTCATTTCTGTATTTGGACCCCCATTGCAACGAGAACTACATATCCAGAGATTTGAAACCACTGATCTTTGTTAGGCATATATATATATATATATATATATCTTCATTCATAAAACTTATTATTACTTTACATGTAACTACTGCTGAAAAAACAAGGAAAACTGAAATTGCTAAGAAACTCATAAGATGTTCAAATTTGATTGGAATACACTCTGATCCTGCATTTCAACAACATATGTTTTCAATTCGAACCTCTTGAGATTTTCATTACAAAAAGAAACCCTTTTGTCAAAAGATCAAAACCATCTGAGGGGATTAGTCCTTTCAAGTTATGGAATAGAAAAGAATATTTAGTGAATTCAATATCGAAATCCATGAAAACAAAACCATCTATGCAAAATTAACCAAACCTCTCGAGAAAGACCAAGACAAAACGTCACCTCCAAGATCATCAATCTTAACAAAGATCAATGTAAAAAGAAAAGAAAAAACAATTAAGGAACTGCAAAAACACCCAAAATTCTAAGAACTTACATGATCAATCTGTCGAGTAGCAGGCGTGTCCATACCTTCAACGGCCTTCAACAAATCATTGTAATAGCTTTCAGGCACCGTAGACTTCTTCTTGGCGGCACCAGAAAGCGAAAACCAAACCTTAGGCCTGAGCACAGGTGGAATACCTTTCCTAATAAGTTTCTTCAATGTAATGGCATTAACAAAACCTGATAATTTGAGTGACGATTTCAATCCAATTCCTTCAGATAGGGAAGAAACCTGCGGCTTCAAATACCAATTGGCCCCTTTGCTTGCTTCGAGTGCCCACCAGACACGCCCTTGTTGCCTCACCTTTTCTCTGACCTCATTCAACACATTCACATCATCCACATTGCCTTCCACCATGAACCCGTAAAGGTCTTGGAATTTCACTATTATATTTGCTCTCCTCGCATGGATGCTTTGCCTTAACATGGGAAATTGTGATTGCCATTCCAATGAAATCTCCCTTTTGCTTTGGGCACCATACATGTTGGGATGATGGATCGAGAGAAAAGAAGAACAGGGTCGTAAGGGTCGTGTCAGAAATGGGACAAAACTACAAACTTTGAACCGTGAAAAATGGTGAATTTGTTGGAGCTTTTGCAAGCTCAGAAATTTCAACGCTTTAAAATGGGTTTTTATTTAAACAAGAGAAGAGATCTAGAATGAGGGAATTCTCTCACACAATTGGATGGCTATCAAACTTTTCCATTCATATAACCAAAAACTAAATGGAAACCAATCTTGTTTTTTTTTTTTTTTGAAGAGGCAAGCAAAGCAGAGCACAGCGCAGACAGCAATGTTTTTTGCTCCGCTATACGCGGGGGAGTAAGAAAATGAAACAACATTTTCTAAAAAAGGGTTTTCTAAACTGGTTTTTTAACTTAAAAAAATAATAAATTAATTTGACGTTTTTAAAATTTTAAAGTTGATAACGAGAAAATTAATATAAATTAAATTTAAAAGTTGTATTTTATTTTAATTTACTATAATTTAAAAAATTAATTTATGTAATTTTAACATTTTAGTTTATGTTTTTTTTAAATTCTTCAACTCATTTTTATCAAAAATCTATTTACGAGTCTTTTAAACGAAAAAAAAAAACGAATAATTGAAAAAATTATAAACTATATAAATTAAAGTTAAATTAAAATAATATAATATTTAAAATTTAATTATGTAATTAAATCAATTTAAATAATTTACTCTTTAAATATGTTATGAAAAAATCGAATTATACAACTCATTCTTGTCTAATTTATTGTTAATTGTTTTATAAAATAATCTTTATTTTTTTTAACTTTTTATAGTGTTATTATATTTATTGTTTCTGAAAATTAAGGAATAATATTAATTTCTGTCTAACAAATTATTCATTAAAAAGATATTATGATATTTATTTTGAGAAAAAAAATATTTATAAAAACAGAGAACATATTTTTGGTCTAACAAAATATCATTTTATTTTGTTTATTTTAAAATCTACAAATCTAATTTAAAAGCAAAAAAAGAAAAAATAAACAACCAACAGAAGAACTAAATGGAAAATGAGAGGTGAAAACCTTTAGAACCCTGAGAGCTTGTACGAAAGCTTGTAAGGGAGAAAACAATCAAGATCTGCAGCAGCAGCGGTTATTTTCCGATGAACATCGCGGAAGAGATTTTCTTGTTGTCAACAATCTTGTAAGTATCGTCGAAATCGTCTTCGTCTTCGGGTACATCGAGGCATGTTCGTTGTCCGTCGTCGGGATTTGCCTGGTGACAACCTTGGGCGTTGCCTGATTCGACCAGGAATGAGGCGAGGATGAGTGTTATGAAGATGAGAAGAATCCGTCTTCTTGTTACGGCCATTGGCTTTTCCGATTGTGTTGTGGTGAATCCAAAGTGTTTTGTGCTGTGGAATTGAATGGGAGGCGAGTCTGAATATATAGATTTGATGTGGGCTTGAGCGGTTGAACTGAGTTGAGCTGGTCATAAGGTTAAGGTAGACTACACTTGCCAATTTTATGTTTTGATTTTCAGTACATATTTTTCCGGAAAACGAGCAAATGGAAACAAATCTATTTTCCTTTTAATTTCCTACAAAATAATAATATAAAACGATGAATAAGTGTCAATTTTTATTATATTATATTATTTTTTTAGTTATGAGTTTTAGATTTATTAGAAATAACTTTTTTTTCTAGACTTGTCTTCACCATGTAAGATTAGAATTAAATAGGATTTATAAAAAAATTATTTATGTGATCAAGATAATAATAATGATAGGGTAAATAATATCATTGGTCATTAAACTATTTATGTTTTTATGTATTGATCACAAAATTATTGTTTTTATTAAAATCATCACTATCATTATTCTTTTTTTTTTGATCGCTTATCATTAAAATAACACATAAAATATTATAGTTTAATAACCGAAGTAACAAACAATAGATTGGTGACTAAAAGATAAAAAATATAGCATTGACGATCAAAATAAAAAAATAACATTAATGGTAGTTTTATTTAAAAATAAATAATTTAATAACTAAAATAAAAAATAAAAATAATTTAATGACGAATAATATTGTTTACCCATAATTATAATACCACTTTCGTTATGTTTTAACTTTGAAGCAAATCAATTGAAATTCAAATATTATGTTTAATATTAGAAAAAAAGTGTTTAACTGATAATGAGATTAACGTAATCATTTTTATATTTAAAAATGTTAATTAAATTAATAATAAATAAATAAAATAAAAACAACAAAATAAAACTTACATTTTCACATGAAATTATATACCATCTTTGACAACAACAAAAGATAATTAGATACATCCGTAAGCATTTTCATCTTATAAAATAAACTTATAAACAAGTCTATAAACGAACTTATAAACGAGACTATTCATGAAGATAAACGAATCGAACACATCCGCTTGTGTTCGTTTGTTTATTGAACGAACACAAAAAAATTATTTATATTTGTTTATTTAACTTAATAAACGAATATAAACAAATGGTTCACAAACGATTCGTCAAACGCTCTACTAATTTACACCCTTACCTATAAATGCACCCTAGTGTTGCAAAAACTGGGACTCCGATTGTGAGG
Organism: Abelmoschus esculentus; assembly: GCA_035048815.1. Lineage (NCBI taxonomy): Eukaryota > Viridiplantae > Streptophyta > Magnoliopsida > Malvales > Malvaceae > Abelmoschus > Abelmoschus esculentus. The sequence continues at coordinate 6,981,430 of JAUCBN010000007.1, read as the reverse complement.
TTGTATATCAGAGCTCCTCAACCGAAGAGCATTGATCCTGCCACGTTCTTTTTCAGCCGGGGGAGGTCCGGAACCAGGATACTTCCTACTTTTCCTGAAGATGTTTCTGAAAGTTCCTCAAACTTCCAAAATTGGCCCACTTGATGTGCAGCGTGGTGAGCATAACAAATAGGAGCCACTGGAGAATCCAAGATCATGAAACAATAATAAGAATGATTGATACAAACAAATGACTTGCTGAACGTGAAACTAGGGAGCCAATTGAGGTAGCTGTTGCGCTTCTTTGGTATCTGCATGAGTAGAAAAATAATATAATCAAAAACATTTGGTACAATAAAGATGACAGATGCTGCAGCTTGACTGCTAGAGAACGTACACATAGGAAAGAGCATGGATGAGATTCTGCAAGTCATTAGCAGAGAAACCAATCTCATCTAGCAACACATGGTAATGAGCTGGCCTTGATGTTCCCTGTTACACATGTATATTATTCAGAACAAGAAAAGATACTGCCTTTTCATAATGTTACAGGACTGAAACACTTTTTCCCTTTATAGTAACAGTAAAGCTTACAATTAACCCAGCATGAGCACACATGTAGAAATCATAGTTTGTTGAATGCACAACTTCTGTGTCCACAACTGTCCCTGATGAGGGGAGAGAGAGACGGTAAATCAACAGAGTCATCAACTAGAGAGGAAAATGAAATATCAGGAGCAGCAAACCTGGTGGAACATTTACAGAGACAGCATTAGCTTGGAACAATTTGGTATGATGATTCTTCTGAGCAACTACTACCGTGAACTATTACCAAGAAAAGATGAGGTCCCCCAATAAGACTTGCAGAATCTGATAACAGAAATAATTCTGGATGAAAAAGTAAAACAAAGGCATAACAGCCTATCAGAAACATCAAAAGAACATGTATTCCTTCCCAGGGTGATGGTGATTACGTGCCTTGATGATTGGCTCCAGCTCAATGTTTAATACTTGGTTAAACTGTGATTCACTTACCTCATCCCTAAATCAAATACAATTATTCAGAAAGCAATAAGCAGTCTACAAGCCATGAAGGGAAGTTAATGAATCAAATATTAATCAAATTGTATAAGCAAACTGCATATGATTCGTGGGAAGGGAAACACTTCTTTCCATTTTTTTCTTTCACATCTTAAGAAGAAAATTGATGGCTGAATCACTGAACAAACTTTAAAAAACAGTGAGGGATATGATTGATTTAAATTCCAACTATCTAACTCATTTCAAACCATAATGTGATACAATGAATGAAAAGCTATATGCACAAGTGTACATACCTGAAGACGATAATCTGTTTTGGTTTGCGAGAACCACTGGTTCTATAGAAATCAAGAAGCAACTCCCTTGCAACAGACAAAATTATCTGCTTAGAGATGGAGAGGATATGTATCATATATATATCAACAGTCAACAGAAACTGTTATCAAATGCTATGGATGGAAATCAGGCAAATGCTGAAGCACATCAGCTAGCAATTAAGATTGGGATCAACAAAGAAAGAAGAGATGTAATCGTCAAAAATTAAATAAAAGTAACTGTATTATTACGTTATTATTTCATATGAATTGTCATATCATGTTTAATTTATTTTTTTTAAATTAAACAATTAGTATATATTTTTAATAATTATTTTTTTTAAAGATATGGGATCATAATCAAATACCATTTATATAATTTACCAAAAAAAAATCACAAAATTCCAAAGATTTGTATCCATTTCTTCCTTCGCATCTAATCCGCCGATAAACAATACAATAAGCGCCGAAATTCACCATCCCTGAAGTGTCTCTTTGCTCGTTTTCTTTATTCTCGTTTTGCTGCTGATTCGCTGAATCTCAGGGATCCAATTGTGTGCAAAGACAAGTTAGGAGATCCAGAAGATTTATACAAAGTCAAGCTAAAAATAAGAAATGAATGAGGCGATGTTGACAGCGGATAAGAGCTCCATGAGAGGTCTTGAATCGACGTCGTTTGCAACGTCTCCGCCATCGAATATGATTCCTAACAACCTTCCTCTCATCTCGGCCTTCTTCGCCTTCGCTCTGGCTCAGTTTCTCAAAGTCTTCACCAATTGGTTCGTTCGTTTTTTCTCTGTTTTCCTAAATTCCAATCCATGTTTTTTTAACTGCGACGATTCGAGAATCCTAGTTTGATTGATGTTTGACGCGAAAGTTAGGAACTTGTAGTTTGTTTTATTGTTGTTTCAACTGCTCATAAAGGAACCTACCTATTTTACTGTAGGAAATTTAAACAAAAAATGTTGATGTATTGCTTAATTTAATGGCTGAACTTGTTTATTACATGTTGAGAAACCTTGTTTTATTTTTTATTTTTTGTGATTTCTTCAATTTAATAACTCATGGGGCAGTTTTGATGTTTGATCATGTGAGGAAGTGTTTGACTGGTAATGTTTATCAGTGTGCTGATTTGGCTGACATTTGGAAAGGGGATCTCCCACAGTATTTTTAGCTGTTCAAGAATGCACTGATTTTTTTTTTAGAAAATAGAATCAGGATTTGATAGAAATAACCTAACATAGAGTGAAATGCCCTCGTTTTTCTTCAAAACCTGTGAGGGACTGAAAAAGAAAGTGCTTACTGATGTTAAAGTAAGCCTTTGTATCATCTTCATTCTTAAGACTTGTTGAAAACTTGAAATTAAGATTCCGGGTTCTAAAAGTAAAAACTTAATGGAATCATTGAAAACATATTTTTGAGTTTCAGTTGATTCTAATCACAGGTCTAATAGTTTGTAAATAGTAGCTCAAACATTTGAATTTGTTTCTCCTAGATACACAGGTTTAAAGAAAGGAGATGGGATTCTAAGAGGATGATTGGTTCTGGTGGTATGCCATCATCACACTCTGCAACTGTGACTGCTCTTGCAGTTGCGATAGGTTTACAAGATGGGACGGGAGGATCAGCTTTTGCGATTGCAGTTGTCTTGGCATGTGTTGTACGTGCTTCCTAACTATTCATTTACTTGTGGTAACATTCTCCTGTATGACAATTATCAGAATAAAACCTTTCTAATTCTTAAAAATTATTAAGTGAAGATAAAGAGAGACATATGCCCCTCTCTCTGGAACCTCCGCACTCCTGCTGGCATGGTAATGCAGCAGACAAATCCTGCTGCCGCTGCCAATCCCTCCTTTCAATTTTTTTTTCTCTTGCATTCCTTTTCGCTTGTCTGTGACATGGCCATAGACGTCACCACCCCCGCCATCATGTCCTTCAACAATGTTGATCTCTATGGTTTTTAGTACTCTTTGAGGGAATGTTTTCTACATACTTTTTCCCGGAATCAACATTCTCCTGGCAATTCTGCATTCTGATTAACTACAATACATATCCTCAGTCTTCTTCTTGACGTCAGTATTTTTCACTGATGCACTTTTGTGGTATTTATTGCTTTGTAACAATTTTATTTAGTTTGGTTTCTTGCAACTACTTCGAGTGAAAAGAGATTGGTTTTTGTTGTCCAGATCAAGTTGAGATTGATTCATGATTTATTTGGGAAGTAAATATTTGACAGAATATTGCTCTGGTAAACATTTTAATGAAATTGGATAAGAAGAAAGTTCAGTGGTTTACTGAAGGAAATTGAAGTTTCAATATTAAATAGAGGTTATAACTTCAGTGGTGAAGTGAGACTTCATTACAGTTTTCCTTTCGCTGCTTATAATGTTAGGAATTATTTTTAGTTTTTTATAGAGTATGATATCTATATTAAAAAAATTAAGCTATATCTAGGAGAACACACCAAGAGAAATTTGTATACGTGATAAGCTACACTATAAGTTTGTTACATGAGATTATTCTCTAATAGAACACTACATATATTGTATTGTTAGGTTCTACCTGGAGACCCAATTTTTAACAACAGAGAATAAAACAACCTCTTAACTTAGTGGGAATATATTTGTGTTGTGTGGAATGAGAGCTAGGGTTGGATCCAGATCACTCCATATCCCCATCTCCTAATTATTTAAAAAGAAGAAAGAAAATGATGAAGACGACTTGATATTTAGATTTATCCCATGTAGAGACGGTTATAAATTACGTTAATTGTTTGGGAGACCATTGTGGCCATCTTTCAGGCTCTCGGGAAATATGGATGAACCTAATCAGGATTGTTCTTTAAAATCTTTGTACTGGATTGAAATTAATTCTTGTCTCTTTTTTGAAGTCCCCAAACTTTTGGTTTAAATTCAAAATCGTTCTCAATGGAAAATAATTAACATGCTTTTTAATGTGTGGAGTATGGTTGATAATTTTCAATTACACAGGTGATGTATGATGCAACAGGCGTCCGACTTCATGCTGGGCGTCAAGCTGAAGTAAGTCATGTTTTACATGATATATAGATGCAAAGTTTATTGTATCTTCCACTTATATTCTGATGCTCAGATGCAATGTTCACATTTTTATTCTTTCCGTATTGCCAGTTGCTGAATCAAATTGTATGTGAGTTTCCTCCTGAACACCCTTTGTCCAGTGTGAGGCCTCTGCGTGAATTACTCGGCCATACTCCACTCCAGGTCTGCTACTATCTAAACTTCTCAAGTAGTTAAGATAACTATTGCTCGGTTCCAAGTACTGCTTGTTACTTTGCTAGTACTTTGCAAAGCATTTGTCTCCAAATTCCCAACATATCTATGTGGTTAACTATTCTTTTATTAATGCGAATCAGTTTGTAAGCCTTACATCAAATTGGTGTTCCACCCTTAAATGTTCATCTAAGTTGCAGCAAAATAAGTATTCAATTGAAAAACAAAAGAAAGGAGGAAACGATGTCTTGAAGGCTTCAAAAGTTTACAGTTGAACCCCCCCCCCCCCCTCCCCCCAGCAGAAAGAGCATTTAACTCTGCCAAATCATGCAATCTTTTTCCAGATTGCTGCAACCCTGCTTTCTGTCATCCTTATTTTTTATTTTCAAGGATTCATAAGTGGAGATCTGGATTGTCTAACTCAATTATCAATTACGTGCTGCTAAACGATAAGTTTTTCCATAGTACACAACCATTTTGTTCCCTATTTTCTCATTTACTCCATACATTCACAAGCTAGTAGAGTGCTGCTTATTACTTCATTAATTCTTCCAAAATACTCGGGCTTTGGATGGAGCACCGTATTATTATGTAATCCCGGAGAAGCACTTACAGTTTGGGAGATTAGTGTAGTGTTCAAGTCTTGCCGTGTAATGGAGTCTAAGAGATTAACACGAAATTAAGATGGTATTCAGCATGATAACGTTTAGGGAGATGCAAGTCATACAAGCATATGGTTGTAATATCCGTTTTATGTGATGATCTGGTGCAGGTTGTGGCAGGTGCATTATTGGGATTCATAGTGGCTGTCTTAATGAGAAATTCTGACGGTGCTGCATAAAAGACAGCATTGATTCATTCATTTGTCTTTTCCTTTTCTATTGTAATTTTAAGGTTTCTTTTAGATGACCAGTTTCTGTTACATTGAACTTCCATCTTATATAATCTCACTTTCATATGATAGCTTTGTCAACTCCTGTAGCTGAATGATGGAAATATTCTGTTAGTTAATGTCCTTGAATGAATTTGAAATATTTAGTCAAAAGTTGATAATCTAATGCATCCATGTCACAATCTAAGCTATTTTGATGGTAATCATAATCTTAATTTAAAAAAATATATACACAGGCATTGTAATTTACTCGAATAAATTTAATTTAGTTATTTTATAAAATAATTACCGAAAGATAATGAATATATGATTAATTTGAAAAACAGTGTTAAATTCCAAATGTAAGAGATGTTTTACCAAAATAATTTATGATCATGAGTATGAAATATCATCTAAAGTCAATATTGTATCCGCATGCTTTTTTAAATTTATCGAAAGGCTAGCTTAAGTTCATTGTTTATGGATTAAATAGTTTTAATTGATTTAATTCAAATCCTACTAATATTAAATTACGTTGACTCAACAAATGTTCATTGTAATATAACGTTAACGGTTGATTTATTTAAATCAAACAATTAATTCACTGAAAAAAATGACATAATTAATTGCATTAAGGATGGGTATCCCAACTCATAAAGAAATACAACTTATTATGTAAAAAGAACACTATTTTTCAACTTATTGACCGACTAATTTACGTGAAAAACGACATGCATGATATAGTGAACAAATTCATATAGTTCAAGTGTTAAAGAGAGTGGACTGTCTAAAACACGATGGCTTGACATCTTTGGCTGAAAAAGTGCACGTGGGATGGTTCAACAATTCAAGAATGTGTTTAGATGCTTCACCAATTCATAACATACAAACACATAATAATTTTGCATCAAAACCCATAGGAATAGCTGAATAGGAAGGAGATTCTACTTTCCAAATCACTACAAACGTCAATGCAAGGGACATGCTACTTAAACTGTGCTTATAAACACTGCCAAAATTGTAGAATGGACACTCTAGCATGCTTATTACCTTTTTCTCTTAGCTCCGGAAGCCCCTGAACCCCGTCCGCCTTTCTTTTCTGCAGATACGGTCCTACCACCACCTTTTCCCCTACCAGACGGTGCCTTCTTTGCGCTTGACTTCCCTGTCCCTTTCAACTCCATTTGTACTTCGATTCCTGGAGAAAAAAACAACGCAAAATATTAAAAACAAATGATTTGTAAGAAGGGTAAAATAATCATCACTTGTCAATCAAAAAACAAAAGGTATTAGCTACCTTTTGAATTCAAACTCTGAAGTTCGGCCTGGAGCTTCTCACCATCAGTAGTACCTTCTGGTGTGCCAAAAACAAAAGGTATGGCATAAACATCATTACTATTACTTGATGGAAACCACTTATTTGGATAGTGATACTTAGTCGCCCATAAATGAAACAACTAGAAAACCCAAGTCTGTTACAAGTCTTGAAAACAATGCCCAGCTTATTTAAAGCCTTGGAACTTAAAAAACGTAGCTATAAGTGTATACCTTGAGAAAGAGGAGTGGGTTTCCCAGGAGACTTCTGATGTGAGAACTCAAGTTTAAACCATGCAATGCAAAGGGGTTTTTATGTGTGTGTGTTTGGGCGTGGGGATTGAGGTTTAGGCAACATTAGAAAGCCATGTTGGGGCTTATGAGATGGAATAGTTAGATTTATGACTTTTAATCATGACATCTTATGTATGGAATACCCATAGTACAATCAACACCTAGTGAAGCTTGATACATATCACAGGTGGAAAAGCCTAACAAAATTTTCTACACCCTCGCTAAACAACATTTTCCCTTATGATAATGTCAATAACACCACAATTTCCCTGATACAAGGGGGAATCCAGTGTCCTTGTCCACGATACAGATTTTTTATGTCTCAGTAGAAACTAGAAAGCAGTATAACATATTTCTGTCTATTACTACTTTTAGTGCATAAATGAGTTATTTCCCTTCTCAGAATCAGAAAGCAAAGCAACCTCTAGTAAGATCGTATCAGGTCAAATGGAGCTAAAAACAAGTGTGAATTAATTTTGCTAAGGACATAACAGAAGATGGGAAATTTAGTTAGTAAATTCAAAATGAATCAACATTCAACAAAAAATTATTACCCAAGTCCTCTGTGTCTGAAGTGTTCTCATTTTCCAGCAATGCCTCACCATTCTCCTCCCCTAATACCTCATCTGAGGGTTCTAGAATTGCAGCAATGCGTTTCTTTGGAGCTTTTTTCATTCCAGGAATAGTTACCAAGTCTGCAGCCCGTATTATTCGTGTTTTGCTTCCTTCATTGTATGCTTTTGTCAGTGCTGCTTTGACAGCTGGCGGAATGCCTTCCATGGGATTTGGATGCCCCTGAACAGAAATTATTTGAAAACAAAAAGGTATTTCTGAAACACAAGAAAATAAAAACGAAATTATGTATGTTATATAGGAAGATAAAGAGGTAGAGTTACCTGGAATTTAGATAACTCTACAACAGTGTCAAAATCCTCCTGGCTTATTGAGTAAGCGTTCATAAACTCTAAAACCTGCTTAACAGCTTCATCCTGGTCCATATCAGATGGAATGGGAACACTTTAAAACAGCGACCCCTTACATAAAATATAAGGCACTTACAAAGGCATGAAGTCAATTGCAAACACATCCAGATGTTCGAATACACCAACACACCATGATGAATGAAAGAGCAAAATTATAATAACAATATTTTTTTAAAAAATAAACCAGAGAACCACAAGTACTAGTAGAACCAGAAAAATAGCATAGACCGCAATTGGTACAAGTAGAACAATTAAAAAATTCTTCAGGCCCACGAATTAAGCATTGCGTACATGCAAAATAAAAGCAGGAGATAGCAAAATGTGAGATGGTCCTAGGTTCCAATGAACAAAATTCACCCTAAGTGATACAGATCAATAGTTGGAAGAGCGTTTAACACATCCTCTGTCCCACTCCACCCATCCCTCAAGGCTCAAACACCCAAATCCAACAAACAAGGAGCTAATCATTTTTATAAAATAGGGGGAGAAAGGGAGGGTAAGAGTAGCCTAAGTCCTTTAAAAGAGAGAGAGAGATCAAAGAGTCCCCGGTTGCTTTTATATAATTCAGGAAGGCAAAGTAAAAATAACATTAGTAGTTCAATGCATGCTTAAAATAGGGGAATGAAATAGAATAGAGGATAAAGCCATTGGTCATGATACGCTCTAATCTTACATTTCTATTTGCAAAATCAAAAGTAAAAAATGTAACTCAAAACACATCACTCAAATATGATGGAATTTTATGTTAGCCTGATACGGTTCCACCACCAAACCATAACTCGCAACAGTACCTATGACCAGCCTTGGGTCACATGATTCTTACATAGTTACATGTAAAATGCATACCAATGAAAAATGTATGTTTCAAACCTTAGGCATGTCTCGAAGTGGATTAGTTAATCTTTCCAGAAGCACTGTGAGATATTCAAGACGAAGAGTTTCTCTGCATCATTTACAGCACAAAACAATATTATGCAACATGGGATAAATAAATAAAACAAGGTAATCAGCTCAAATGAAATAAAGATCATGTTGAGACTAATAAAAACAACATAAGAGGTAGAAAAATCCACAGACAATGAGCATTCACATACATGACTGCAGACAATAAGAAAATAAATTCAAACTGAGTTCTTCAGTTCTCACTTTCCATCTCTCTGAACAAAATAAGACTTGAAATATTGAAAGCAAATGCCTAAAAATTAATCAATCAAGATAAAGAGTAGATCTCAGAACAAAAGTTATGATAAAAAATGTTAATCAACTTTATTTCCTTTAACTGAAAACCAGATTATGCAAGGCATTTGCAAAATGGGTATGTGAATCGGTTGATTATTGTCATGGCTGTTTAAGCATCAAGTTAGTAAATAAAACTGCAGACATTAAACATCTCAGGATGTCAATGGTTTTATTGAAAGTAGACCTAGTCAAGCTTCAATAATTGGCTCACCGCTTCAGCTAACTTAGCTATCAAAATTGGCTATGCAAATGCAACAAATAATAAGACGAGAAAAATAAAATTATTAATGAGAATTCAATAATGTAACTAGATCATCATTTATCTAGGATTCAGCCACAGATATCAATATAGAGTATGGAGGAGATTTGAATGTTGGAAGAAAAAGAAGGAAAAACAAAGAAGAAAGAATTTCTGCTGTTACTGGGAGAAAGAGTGGAGGAAGAAGAGAAAAAACCCGAAAATTAGGTTTAGGAATCAGCTTGATTATTCCTTAAAGCTTAAACAGTATTTATAATGTTTAAAGATTATACATGTAAATAATACTAAGTTAGCCCTAATTCAACCCATAATATTTATATATGTTCTAACAGATAAAAAATCTATGTCATGCTGACGTGCCTTAAATCAAGTGGCTGCAGCAAACACAACCTAAAATGTTAAAAACATGTGACAGAAGGTTATATAAATTATAACAAAACTATGAATTACCTTCCTGAACAAGATTCACGCGAAGCAAGAAAATGAACATGAAAATCCTCCAAAAGTCTATAATTTTTACTCATAGTTGAATTCTTTCCTAGCCACCCACTAAATCTATTGAAATTGCGTTCTCCCTGCAAATATGAAACCAGCCTTCAATATTAGGACATATCAAATGTTATACATGAGAGTACATCAGTTTATTGTGCCAAATACTTGTTATTATATTACTTGTAAGTTGACGAGAAGTGTTAAGTGTTTTTATTTAATGTGTAATTACAATTTATTCCCCATCAATAGTTTAGATTTACTAAAAGTATTATTTAAATTAAAGATGAAGTATAGCTTAAGTTATATTAGAACTCTATATCAGCCTGTTTAAAGGCTTACTGTGTATACATTTGATAATTAAGGATAATAAGAAAATACAAAGAAACACATTGTTCTCTCTGAAAAATATCATATTCATCTTCTTCAACCAACAAATCCTGAACTACTGATCACACACAAACCACTATCATTCACCATGGCCCCTTTCTCGCGTTAACAAAGCAGCAAATTATGCCAATGAAACAGTCACGCAGCCAACTGGACAGGAAACCAGGACTAAGATGACAGAAGGATCAGATATTCTACCGCAACATACAAAGTTAGATCTTTTAATCATTAATAGTACAAATGATCCCTTGGTTTAGTTAAACCACGGGACTGAGCTAGCCATATCAGACTTCTTAAAAGGACATAGAAGGCTTCAATATTTTGGATTGAAAATTTATTTATTTATAATAGAATATAAAGGTTAAATCACCTTCCATATCGTACTTGTCAACCTTGCAGAAAAATAAAGTAAAAGGTTCATATTTAATCTTAATTTCTTTATTAAAAAAACAAGGAAACTGAAATGAATTATGGTAATGCTTGAGAACCCATAACTAACATCAAGAACCTTCAGGATAAATACTTACCTGTTCAAAAGTTTCCCTTTGTCCATGTAGCAATGCAGCTCTGATGAAACAAATGAAAAGAAAGAAAAATATCAGACATCAAAATGAAAATAATTCGAAGAGCTCTTGAACATTCAAGGCCTGAAAAATACAACACATACGGAATGATGCCAGACGAAAGGGCACTAATTTGTGAGAGCTGCCACTGACGATATCTTCGAATCTGCACATTGACTATATCACCATCACCAATAGACTCAGCAGCTCGGACAATTGAGTTCAGTCGTTTTATCCCATTGTCATCTTTACCAATTGAACTCGGTCTATAGTTGATATAATTTTCCTGGATGTACAAAAATACCAAGTCATACCAACCAAGATCAAAAATTAGCAAATCAATGCAAAATGAGCAACAGATAAACCGTCTCACCACATTTGCAAGTATCAAACAATAAGAAAGATTGTTTAGGCCAAATAAAAACATAGAAACACTTAAATCAAGAAAATATACGCAAAAAGAATACAAATGGAACATGAAAAGCGACAATTCCAGACAGACTTTTGTACCTTTATTAGATTTACTACCATCTTACAAATAATTTACTCTTGAAAGTTCTAATGAAGTACCTTGGCATTTGAAATAACCTATCAATGGAGCCATCATCCAACAAAGGCCATAAAGCATTCTACATTTTTTCATTGATTGAGATAACCCCCAACATAATGCGTTTGAGGTTTCCCGGAAGATCTTTCATAAATGAATAATAGCATCAAAATGTAGGGAGATGAGCTAGAAAAGGCATAACCTGAACAATCAGTGGGACTAGATCAGGATCGCTCATGCTTAGATTGATTCTTTCGTCCATTTTCAACTTTCCACCATTAAAACTGAACAGCCTAAATACAACAGATTCAAATGGAAGATGTGAGGAAGGTGAGAGAGGTTAGTAACTAGCAACAAATTGATTACGCTTCAACAGAGTTAAAACCAAATTATCAACAAATCTGCAAGCATAATTGGACATTTCCCAATGCCTCATTGATAGGTATTTCAATTCACACACACAGAGGGAGAGAAGCTTAATTGTATTGTATCAGAATTCTTGTCAATGATTGATCAGTACAAACATGAAAATTCTAGAACTCATCAAAAAATTATGCTCAAGTCATTAACATACATCCTGATAGTGACATAGTTGTGAGGCAACAAAACTCTACATTTTACACCACCAAACCAATGAAGCACAAAATAATGGACTATTTTGGAAATATCTTTTTACCTGTAAAACTGAGACATGCATTGAACTCATTGAATTATGGGAAATGAAAAAAAAAACAATAAATAATAGGAGAAGAAAAATCTAGGATACACTTGATCCGTGATTCGGTAACTCGGTAGCAAATAACACGTCATTTCACCATATGATCGAACAGTAAGAGAGAAACAAGAGAGAGGAGAAATAACTATTGGAGGAGCCTAAAATTCATTTAAATAGAAAATGACAGCAAGAGAAGCATATCTAGGAAATTAAATCAAACAGCAACACTCAGCAAAACTTATAAGCTCTTAATTATTACTTATCAACCGCTGTGAAAGGTGAAATATCCTCATCCTTGGAACTGCTAAGAAGGCGTTGCCTTATGTCATTGTAATTAATGACAGACATGGACAAACTCATGTACTGCAACTGATTTAGGGCCATGCGCATATCTCCGTTCACTCTTTCAGCAAGTTCCTCGAGAGCAATCTGGAAAACTAAAAATATTTACTTATCTTTGGTAAGAGTGGGAGGGGAAGAGAGCTGGAAGGAAAACAGAAAAGATCATAGGTGATGTAACAGAAGGTATATTCACAACAATAAGGTCAGCAGCTATACACCTAATAGTGACTGAAGAATATTAGCAAAAAAGGCAACAAAAAAAAGTGTTCAGTTTTCAAAAGCAAATCACCCAACCTAGAACATGACAAAATCTTTAGATGACACTTTCTCCAAAACTAATCGACAAATGATCTCACTACCAGAGAGAGAGGGAGCATGTTATTGACCAAGAATCCAGTAAGTCCATTATTAAATCATGAGTCAAATATATTATAAACCATTTGGAACAGCAATAGCGCAAAGTAATGCACGGCAATGGAACAGCTATAAACTCCCAAGTGACTTTTACCTCATGAATTTGAAGACCTTCAGCATTTGCAACTTGCATTAATCTCTTTGCCATCTGTCAGGCATAAAGTTCAGTGTTAGCAACTTGCATTAATCTCTTCGGCAAAGCAAGGGTCTCTTTTTTATCTTGGTTCCAGAGAAGAGGATAATTAGAGCCATGCTACTCTAAACTTGGAGAAGCAGATATATCTCTAAACTAAGGCATGTAACATTCTTCTTCAAACAATTCTTCATTAAGTAATAATCCGGGCACTTCAAGGTCCAAGATAAAATACACATTCAAACTTGAGTTTCAATAATTGCAAGATTTTAAATCTGTTACGCTGAAAAAATGTGACGTGTAAGAATGAAGAGATTATTTAGATTTGGTGCTGGATCTCTGATTCCATATTCTGATGTGAATGGTGTTGGCAGGCACATAATAACATTACAGCCATTGTGGCCAAGACCAGTATGATTGATATCATTAGAAAAATCCAATGCTGTCAGCAAAATAGGCTTGTTCTGATTTAAGTAAAATAAAGTGCATACTGGCCCTACAGAACAAACAATAGGCAATAATTTAAACAAACAGCTATATATAAAAAAACAGATATTACCTGCTGTTTTGTTGGTTTCCGGTAACTGAGAAGCAAACAGTAGTTTACAAGACTCTTCAGTTTCTGACTGTAGCGGTCATTACAGATGCAAATGATTGGGATTTTGGAAATCCTTATGCTAGCAATAAGATCAGCTATTCCACCTCTATCACCAGCAGACATGCCATCAACCTCATCCATAATCAGGACAGTCTTCAGATGTTTTGAACTGCAATTTCCATTAGAAGATTTAGTGAGAAAATAATTGAAAGGGAATTATAAGTTTCCTATGCACTGATGTCAAAAACAAACCGATCCATATTAACACCCAAGGCTTCATTGCTAACTAGTTCCTTTATGGAATTTGCATTGCTTCCACCGATTCCTTTAGAAACATCGGCATCAGCCTTTCCACGACTATCACTAGCGTTTACCTATATGACAAATACAGGATAGACAGCAAGACAGGCATATAAGCTTTCAACAGTCTAATTAGAATTTATACTAATACTCAAGATTTGTTTTGGTACAATGAAGTCAACCTCAATTGTCTGGAAACCCAGCATCTGACTAACCAACTTTGCTGATGTAGTTTTCCCAATTCCAGGTGTTCCACTTAACAGAACAGCCTTTTTAGCACCAGGGTCATTTTGCTTTTTGCCCTTTCCCTTGCTTCCAGTACCAAGAAATTGCCTGTTCCATTGTGTCAGCCAATCATGGAGTTGTTTAACCTGCAGCCATGACAGAAAGAGGCCAGAGTGATAATGCTTCTACCATATGATATGTTGCTCAGACTCAGGACTCTTAGACATAGATTCCTGTCCAACATGGATGCATTCAATATTTCCCAGGTTTTTCCATATATTTGTAAGCCAAAGCCCCATATCAACAGCCACTTTGAGGCATCAGATATGTCCACACAAGTAAGCAATATGGCTACTAGCACTTTGAGGATGGAAATTATAATGTAAAACATTGTTGTTAAGGTGCTCGCCTTTTCACGCTTTCATGTACCTTGAGCTTCATGACTAGGCTATAGAAAAGACAGCTTAACTGTAGCAGTGAAATTAATCAAACTTCTACGGGTTTCCTTCTTTCATTTTTCTTTTTCTAAAAAAAATTGAGACAGTGGTGTCAGCTTTTAAGCCTCCTTTTTCATTTTAAAACTCAAATATCCACTGAAGCCTGTTTTATCTTTCAAGTTTCTTCTCTTTCTTTACCTCAAACACCACATGAAAATATTATGCATATATCATAAATACATCACTGTCAAAATTTGCATAAAATAAATTTTAAATGCATCAATTTTTTTTTAAAATATATAACCTTTTAAATACAATTATAACCCAAATAGATAACATGATCATAATACAACACAAATGTATAGAATTTTTTTAATGAGAAAAAAGTAAAAGAAAATATAAAATACAGATAACATGATCTATTTACCAAATTATTCCAAAACATGAGCCCAAAGACATGGATTAGTTGTCTAAAAGCCAACTACTTCAAAGTACAAATTGATCAGTCCTATTGTAATTTGAAAAAAAAGGATAAAAGAAAAAGGGGAAACAAAACATAAATAACATGAGCAATTACCAAACTTCCCCAAAATATGAATTTAAATACATCAATGATGTGTTCTAATAAAATGAGTCCTGTTTTTTATTACTATGAATATAAAATCTTTCCGATTTTACCCAAAATCACAATTTAATTATATTGCTTAGGTGGCAATAATTAAAACAAAGGGAGACAACCTTTAAACTATTGTATAGATTTGATAAATTATAAATATATATTAAATCTCAAATATCATTATTTTTTTATTTTTTATAACCTACTTGCTACTAGTCATTTATAATATCAAAATTTTGTTAAATCATACAAACTCGAAACTACAACCTCCCTTAAACGCTCAAGCTTTGATGTACACATTTTTAATTATTATTCTGTCTATTCTACTATTGGTTCTTTCATAAGCATTATATGTATATAATATATGTGTACACTTTTATAATATGTAAACTTTTTTTATAAAACTAATTATTATTCTGTCTATTCCACCATAATGTATCTTAATTGGTTTTATATTTATTATTATGTTTTACAGAATGTTTCATAAGCATTATATGTATATAATATATATGCGCCTTATTTTACTCGAGCGAGCAGTTTTTTGCGCCTTGGGCTATATAGAGGACTCCATGCCTTGAGTGCGCCTAGCACCCTTGACAACATTGATGTAAAATAGTATAATAACAAAGAATGGCAGAATAGACACTCATACCAGTGATTGGTTCCCAGTAATCTCATTTGTAACTTTTGGCCTATATTTTTCAGTCCACGGCAGAGAAGAATGCAGTAGCAGTTGCCCTCTTTTCTTGGCAGATGGAACACTTGCTCTTGGACTTTTGGTTAATGTGGCTGATGAAGAGTTGCCGAAGCAAGATAAGTTAAGACAAAACATTTAAAATAAAATTAAATGCATTTAGAGTCCCTCCATGTGAATGCAACTATATACAAAATTCACATAGATATATACAGGACGACAATATTCAGAAATAGTAGCATCAAACTGATATCAAGCACCAAACTCCATATTTAACAGAGACAATTCATCAACCGGAATTATATTTTTTTGCTGGCAAGAGTAAGTCTTTCAGCAAGACCCATTTCTAGCAAGTAATAGTCATACCACACTACACTGAACACGTATACTACTACATGTAGTTGACCACTCAAATAATGCACCAGAAGAAAGATGCAAAGATTTTAGGGCATACTTTTCACTTCAGATTTCTGGGGACTTATCTTAGGTAGAGAAGGAGAGACGGTGACTGCAGTTTTGTTCGACTCTCCTTTCAATGAAGCTTTTCCATGATTTGAAGCACGGATCATGTCAAACAATCCATCCTCAGTAAGAAATTTAGTGCTACAATAAGAAATAGAAACCAAGTATAAACAAGAAGAGTAGCATAGCAATAATAACACATACTAAAATTTTTAAACAAGGCAGAAAACAAACCCAAGCTCTTTGGCTTTAGAGGACTTTCGACCTCCAATATCTTCATCACACAAAAGATAATTCTGCAGATGGACAACGTTAACCACTCTCAAATATTGGGACAGGAAATTAAGTTATTACCAGGTAGAAGAGTAGTGTGTAGAATAACCGTTTTTTTGCTGACAGATCCAGTAACACGACCACCATGGCGTTTGATTAAGTCCTCTGCTTCTTCTCTTTCCAAACTGCAAAGTCATTGTTCAGTGATTATGGGGCCACAAAGAATCAATAATATCAAGGGAAGTCATCCATAAGCATTTAATAAAAAAAAGAACATACAATAATAATCACAAAAAATATCAGAAAATTGTGGTTTATTGGTCCATGCTGCTGAGAGAGATGTGTACGCGCAACAAGAATAGTTGACCACAGAACAGAAAGTGGCATAGATACTCACATACCAATACCAGTAACAAATGCAATACCTGTCAAGTGTTCCACTAATTACAAAAGTTAGACCAGTTAAGCAATCAGGGGCACCTTCAGGGACTTCCTGACATTACAGAAATTCAGTGTTACCGAGACTAGTAGACAACCTATAACAATTAAATCAGAATTTTCTTTTATATCTTCACCTTCTCTCCTTTATGAGGAGGGTCTTTCCTTTCTCCAAAATTCATAAATCCACCACGTCCACCACCTCTGCCTCTTCCACTAGCTGATCCTGTTGATGTATCCCTGCCACCACGACCCCTTCCACCAGACTTTATAGGAGACTCCAAATCTTTAACATTATCTTCAACGCTTTTGTCAATATCGCCACCTTTGCCTCTTCCATTAGCTGGGCCTTTTGCTGCAGCCCTTCCACCACGACTCTTTCCACCTGACTTTACAGGAGACTCCAAGTCTTTAACATCATCTTCATCACTTTCACCAATATCTACAGCTTTTGGGGCAACACTCTTGCCTGAACCACTCTTCAGTTTCTTACTTGGTGCAACATCGACAGAGCTCTTAGATTTGGGAAGAACAAAGTCATCATCAACATTGACTTTGGTTGGTTTCTTTGAAGGTGGGGCTTTTTCACTACTGTCATTTTGAATTTTTCTCTTGGCTGGAAGTTCCTCTTTTCCTGGTTCATCTTTTGCCTTTTGATTTTCTGCTGGAAAATACTTGCTACTTTTCTTTCTGCCAGAATTTTCTTGGCCCCCAGGAACCTTGAATAATTACAAAAGAGGGAAAATCATATTAACAAATAAACATTTTAACACCAAGTTCCACAGACATCTTAATGATTGCATAGGGGAAACAATAGGTAGATTCGTATCTGCTCATTTATGCTTTTTTCATTGTAATTTTCCTCTTAAATACAAGATTTAATGCATGGAGCTAGCCCATTATGCGTAAATTGAGTCACACTATAATAATGAAACAGCCTAAATAAATTCTTTAGATGGCAATACATGAAATTCATTCAAATCAATCTCAACATTATAACCAAGTCTAAGAGTAGTGTGAACTATGCTAAAATGAGACCAAAAAAATATACTCACATGATCTTTGGTTTCTACTGCATTTTCTGGCTTTGAAGTACTATCAGTGCTTTTGCCTTTATTGTGTGCTTTCATAAACCACTTCCTGATATCCGACTGCAATTAACATTGAAGTAAGCCCGTGAACAAAGACAAATAAAGAATCAAGATAACTGAAACTTGCGTTTTGCATATAAACCTCAATTTCCCTCGTAACAAAGTATCGCAATTCATATAAGATTTCTCACCTACTTATTGTAGCAGAATTCAGAAAATTTTGGGGTGGGGGTGAGGCAGTTTTTTGTTTATAACTAACAAAAAACCCTAAACCCTAACTATCAACAGTTCATATTTAAAACTGAAAGAAAAATTTAAAAAAAAAAAAAAAAGATCAGGAAATCACCATATCCGATGATTAAAAAAACCCAACTTCTTAGGGATTCCGCCTTCTCAAAACAATCTGCACGAGAAATTTCAACCGGTGTAAGTTAGACCAGACAATGTACTCGCTTCGCAGCTTTATCAAATTAAACTTTAACAACACCAGATCAATCATAGGGTTTCCCAAAGATGAGAAGGGATTTTTACTGTCAACTCTAGAGAATCCTTGTAAATTGAAACCAGAAAGCGAAAGGAACTGTTTTCTTTTTTAATTTCTTTTTCTGCTTTCATTTTTTAGTGCCCGGGAAGCCTCCTGATAAATTCTTTGGTACGAGAAAAGAGAACCCGGGTAAAGTTTAGATATTGGATATTGAGTTCGGATACTTGGGCCCAATTTCAATTCAAAGTATTTTTTAAATAAAATATAATAATAAAAACAATTTTAACATTGATTCCTATTTTTTTCATAAAAAGAGATGGGTTAAAAATAAACTAAAATAAAGTTTTATCAAAATTATTATAAAAATTTTGGTATTAATTTTTTGGTATATATTAAAATTTTTATATTTTTTAAGAAATTTGATATATATCAAAATTTTTATATTTTTAAAAAATTAATATATTCCAAAAAATTTAATTTTTTATAGATATATAATCGATAACAAAATTTTTATAGCTATTATAATAATTTTCACATATTCTATCGAATTTACTAAGATATTGAACATGAGAAAAAAATCCCCACTGTATTGAACTTGTTTTTTTATTTCCCAAATTACAGAAGAATGAACAGTGAACTTAAAGCCGAATTTTTTAGATGCCGACTCTAAACGATAAAATAATAAAAATTAGTAGAAGGAGATACCGATTTTGAATAATGACCGAAGCTTTATTAGAAGACAGACGCAACAGCCTCCGACTTGGGTCTGTTGTCTACAGGAGCATTCTACATGCAGAGACACGTTTTCACGCTGAAAAAAATTAAAGGGGTGAGTAGTGAGTGACAGGCCGTGCAATTAAAAGGGAAATTTACAGTCCGAAAAAATTAAAAGAAAATTCAATCACTGTTTAAAATCGACATCTAAAAAATTTATCTTTAAATTTATTGTTCATTTTTCGATAGTTTAAGAAATAAAGAATCAAGCTTAATATAATAAAAAATCCCATATTCGATATCTAACTAAATTTGCCATATATTCTTATTTTAGTTTATTTTAACCATGTCGCTCACTAGAACTTCCGGATAAAATAGTACATAAAATTCTCTATTTTTCATCTCCATTCCTAAATAAAACATAGTTTACCCAAGTCATAACATATCGGTCAACGTCACAATGTACTGTTCCAGAAGCCAATATCCAATTAGATCACGCCATTTGTACACTCACACCTGTAAATCTCCGAGCGTGACGCACACAAGCATTCCCCAAATTCTCTGCACAGCCCAAAAAGTCTTTGAAAGTAGCGACGAAATCTTGGCAACAGGCGTTGATACGCTTCTCCTTTGCTTTCCAACTCACCCAGCTGTTCCACCCAGGAAACAACAAAAGGATTGAAACTGTGAGGTATTGTGGTTTTTCTTTCTTCGATTCGAACTGGGAAGAAAATGCGAGTTATTTACTTCTAATTTCTTCTCTACTTCGGCCTAATTTAGGGTTCCAAACTTTCATTTTATAGTTTCAATTACTGTTCATCTTGTCAAGATAAATTTTGCCTCTTTTCCTTCCTAATTAGCTGCAGCATTTGATACAATGGAGCCTCCCCTGCCGGTTTTGCCAACAAATTACGGAATCTCAAACGGTATTTACAGATTTGTTTTAATTACCAAGGTTTATTATACTTTTAAGAAACTTGCTGTTTTCAAATTATCATGATTCTACATTTTATGCTTTTGGTATACGGAATTCATTTTTCGTTTAATTTTTTTTCAATCTATTAATCTGTTTGCCCGGAATATCAGTTTGTTATTTATTTTTATTTGTAATTGTATAAGAGGATAAATAATAATTTTGAGAAAACTGTATTAATATTTTTTTTATTTGTTTTTTCTTGGCTTTTGTTTAGGTTTTCCCTTTTTATAGTGTTGTTTTCTTTCTTTATGATTCTTTACAGATTTTTGTTCTAATGGATGTAAACGGACAAAATTGTCGAGCGACTCAAAAGATCATGACAGTACCATCCCTGCTGTAAATCTTCAAGATGATGATGGAAAGAAGAAACCTAAGGGCTCACCAAATGTTATTGATTATAGCGATCCATTTGCGTATGCTGAAATGCTTGAAAATTTTAATGCTGGTGGTAAATATGGCAGTGTTACAAAAGATTTTGAAGCCCTCATTTCTAGGAATACACAATTGATAAGCAAGTTACTTGTTTTGCATCCTTGTCTTTCAAGTATGGTGGCGAATGTGGAAAAAAACCCAAGGAAAGAGGCTTCAAAGGTTCCAAGCCGACAACTTTCCCATTTGTCGCGGAATAATTTTATTGACTTAGAGGATGACTCTGTTGGAAAGGACACCACATCATCGGTGTCACCAGTAGTGATTCTGGATTCAGATGATGAAGACAATAGAAATCCGAGGCCTCTACATCCTGTTCAGGAAATTGTATTGAGGAAGCCATCCGGGAATTTAATATATAAGGAGATAATGGTATGTTGTTGCTTTTGAGTAGTTTGTCTGAGGATGAAGGTAGAATCTTAAAGTCAATGCAAGGATAAAAAGCATGAACATTGAATTTTAGAAGAAAAAAAATTGGTTTACTTTTTTCATGGATCAAAATCAAGTAAACTTTAATCTCTTAGTTCCGCCATGTACAGTCTCTTTTGCATATAATTTATTTTCACCTGCATTTTAATCATAAAAAACAGGGAAGAAGACAGCATTCAACTATTCAAAGTAGCTATAGTCACAGAAGCTTCTCTCCAGGCCTTCTAAATTTTTAAATATGAATTTTAATCATTAGCACATCCGTGGAGTCTTGCAGTATTTTTCTCATGTAGGAAAAAATAAAATGATATTTTGTATTTGTGAGAAAGATCAAGTTGCTCAAGTCTTTTCGACTCATGACAGCAATGAAGCTTTTTCCTAACCTACATAACAAACAGCATGGTAGAGATGAAGCAAAATGAAATCAAGTTTAAGAACTTGTTTCTGTCGTTTCTTGCATCACTTGTTTGGGATTCTATAAGGGCAGATGGATTTTGCTGGGGAGTTTTTTTTTAGAAGCTGTAGATGCTATGTCATATTGGGAGACTAAATCTATTCCATTTAAATCAAATATGTGAATAAAAAGTATGAATATAATGAAATACCGAAGCTGTAGAACCTCAATTGGCCTTGAGCAAACTTATTTTTTTCAAGGAAAATTAATCCTCTACTAAGTGATACATAATTATGTTTTTATCTACGTTCAACTTTTTTCTAGTTTCATGTCGATCATATCTTATGCTTGTTCAATGTAACCGTCACATTAATGGTTGATTATGGTATTTTGAATCTTTAATTACCATATTCTCTCAATGTGCATTTAAGTGAAATTGTGTACTGTGGTATGCTTCTAGCTCTAAATTTTATGTTCCCTTTTTTAGTATATGTTTAATTCAATGACCGGCATTATTGATGTATTTCAGGTTGGAGAGCCTAACTTGTTTCAGGTTGGGGAGTCTTTAGGAAACCGACTTAACAGTGAAAAAATGATTAGCCTAACCAGTGAAATTGATGTTAAGAAGGATAAAGGTGTTTATGTTGGTGTTGAAGATGATGCTGATACTCAAACTGAGACTGAAGATGATGGTTTGGGAGATATTTGGCAGGAGATGTCAATGGCATTAGAGTTCTCGAAGGTATTTTACACTGGTGCCTGGTGGATATTCTATTATTGATGCTTTTTTTAAAACTATAGAGACAACTAAGTGCTCTTTTTTTCCCCATTTTTTTGAGAGAACTGTTGTTACTATGGTCTTGTTAAGACCATATTGGATGCATTTAGGTTGAGAAAGGTGTGATAGAAAAATAATGCTGAGCAAAACATGTAAGAGCGAATACTTCAGAATTAGATAATTTTTCTTGGTAAAAGTGGTTCACTATTTAACTTAGCTCATGATTGGCATTGTTTATTAGAACAAGGGGACACTAAAAACTGTTTATTTTTAGGTTTTTCCTTCAATTTTCCCCTTTTGAGTTACTCATATTCTGATTCTAAACATCGTTCTCGTTCTTTGTAGCGTAAAATGTCATTATTGTTCTGGTTATGGCAATGAGAAACAATTCTTTCCGTTGCTTCTATTATTTTAGGTCAGATTTTGAGTCTTTTACATACTCCACTTTTCATTTTCATGTAAGAATGAGAAAAATATTGTTTTACCTGCTGTTTTAGGTCAATTTTTTAAGAAACAATTATTTCCATTATTTTAGGTCAAAATGGAAAAAAAATATTTTAAGAATAAGAAACTATTGTTACGACACAATATTATAAGAATCAGAACATAGTGTATAAAACAATTTTTTCCCCTTGTTTTCATTGTAATTGTCATTGAACATAGTTTTGACCTGAAACATTTTTCCATTATTTTCATTGTCATGGAAGAATTTTGTTTTAATATTTTAAGAATGAGAAAAATCTTATTTTAGGTCAAAATTTTAAGAAACAATTATTTCCCTTTTGAATCTTCTACATACTTTTACATAAAACAGTTTTTGTTCTTTGTTGAAGAAAATATCTAATAATCGTTTCTGGTTGTATCAATAAGAAAAATGTCCTGTTGCGTCCATTATTTTAGGTCATATTTTTTTAATCTGCCACATGCTTCTCACTATCACGGAAGAATAAGGAAAATCTTGTTTTATGTACTGTAATCAGTTAGATTGTTATAATTATTGAACTGCAGGCAATTGTTATCCCCTAGAAAAAATGTGCTATATTCATTATTACATGATGCTTTTGATAGGATGCGTTTGAGGACCCTTCCAATGAACATATGTCAGACGATGATGAAGATTGTGATCATTCTTTTGTCTTGAAGGATGATCTTGGTTATGTGTGTAGAATTTGTGGGGTTATCGAGAGAGGAATTGAGACTATAATTGACATCCAATATAACAAGGTAAGTCAAGCTTATGCTATTGAGCATTATGATTGTCCTACATCATGTTACAAATTAGGTTTTAAAAATCTGTGATTTCATTTTTGCTTTATATTATCTAGAAATTGAAGTGGGATTTAATATAGTTTGCACCCATATTAAACATTGATTTAGCATCACCTATAACTCATTCTGCTGTTTCAAACGTGAAGGGATCTTTGAAGCTTTTCCAAAAATGAACGGCTTGTTTCTAGAGTTCTTTAGCTGAGAAAATGTATTTTAGTATCCAAGCTAGGTTTTAGCAGGGATCTTTTCCCACATTACACTTGGTAAACCTGATAATATTAGCGCAATTTGGGTCTATTAGATTGAGTTGAAAATATGGTTAAACTCTGGTATTTTGATTCTACGGTCTCATGTGGAGGTGCCTTGTGTTGTCTCCTTTAGTTTTTGTTTTATCAGTTGAAATTCAATTTTGGATTGATTTATTGGTGTTATGGCCGTGTTGTTATATGCATTAAATAACGCAAGTTCAAGGTTTTCCCCATTATATATTTAGGCTTGGTTAAATCCAACTAATAAGACTTATCAGCTCATTCTGTCTGAAACTTCATTTTCTGAAAATTTTCCTCATTACCTATGCAGGCCAAAAAGAGTACACATTATGCGTCAGAGCCACGAAGTGAAAAATATAGAGAGTCAATTGAAACAGGAGTTAAGTTTTCTGAAGATGAGTTAACTGTAACCGACATAACTGCTCATCCAAGGCATATGAAGCAAATGAAACCTCATCAAGTAGAAGGATTTAATTTTCTTCTGAGCAATTTGGTGGCAGATAACCCTGGTGGCTGCATTTTGGCCCATGCTCCTGGATCTGGAAAAACATTCATGATAATCAGCTTCATGCAAAGTTTCCTAGCCAAATATCCACATGCTAAACCACTAGTTGTGCTTCCAAAAGGCATCTTGGCTACATGGAAAAAAGAGTTTGAGACATGGCAAGTAGAGGATATTCCACTGCTTGATTTTTATACTGTGAAAGCGGATAACAGATCTCAGCAATTGGTGGTTTTGAAGAAGTGGATTGAATGCAAGAGTATCCTTTTTCTGGGGTACAAGCAGTTCTCTACCATAATTTGTGATGGTGGAACCAGCCAAACTTCTAAATCTTGCCAAGAGATTCTGCTTAGAGCACCTTCAATTTTAATTTTGGATGAAGGCCACACACCGAGGAATGAGAACACCGATGTGTTGCAATCCCTTGCAAAAGTGCAAACAGCTCGAAAAGTTGTACTTTCTGGGACTCTTTATCAAAATCATGTCAAAGAGGTATTTAACATATTGAACCTTGTCCGACCAAAGTTTCTTAGGCTGGATACTTCAAAATCTGTAATTAAGCGGATAATGAGCAAGGTGCATATAGCTGGAGTGAAGAAGCAGTTAAAAGCTGGAGCTGATGCAGCTTTTTATGATTTGGTGGAGCATACACTGCAGAAAGATGAAAATTTTGAGAGGAAAGTCTCTGTCATTCATGATCTACGTGAGATGACCAGCAAAGTCCTTCATTACTACAAAGGTGATTTCTTGGATGAGCTTCCTGGACTTGTTGATTTCACTATTGTGCTCAGTCTTAGTTCTAGACAGAAGAATGAAGTTCACAAGTTAACAAGGTCTCAAAAAAGGAAGTTCAAGATTTCATCTGTTGGCAGTGCTGTTTATCTTCATCCAAAACTAAATTCTTTCTCTGAGAACTCTGAGATGACAGATGATAAGATGGATGACTTGTTAGACAAACTAGATGTCAAAGAGGGAGTCAAAGCAAAATTTTTTCTGAACATGTTAAATTTATGTGAGTCAGCTGGTGAGAAACTCCTTGTTTTCAGTCAGTATCTCATCCCCTTGAAATTTTTAGAGAGATTGTCCGTGAAAATGAAGGGTTGGCAACCAGGGATTCAGGTTTTCTCAATCACGGGTGAATCTAGTTCTGAGCATCGGGAGTGGTCTATGGATCGCTTCAACAACTCTCCTGATGCCAAAGTTTTCTTTGGATCTATTAAGGCATGTGGAGAGGGAATTTCTTTGGTGGGGGCATCCCGAATTATCATCTTGGATGTCCATCTTAATCCATCTGTGACCCGCCAAGCAATAGGTCGTGCATTTCGCCCTGGCCAAAAGAAGAAAGTGTATGCATATAGATTGATTGCAGGGGATTCCCCTGAAGAGTTAGATCATAGTACTTGTTTCAAGAAGGAACTAATTGCAAAAATGTGGTTTGAGTGGAACAAGTATTGTGGTAACCAAGATTTTGATATGGAGACTGTTAATTTGAGCGAGTGCAATGATCTCTTTCTGGAAAGTCAGTTGTTAAGGGAAGATATCAGGGATCTGTACAGAAGGTGAGTCTGTTTTTCTATCCAACACCATTCTCATTTATTTCATCAACTTCTTGCATTCCAACTTTTATTTTCCATATATTTCAGGTAGATGCTGGGGCTGCGGGCGGAGGCTGCCATGGGCGCTAGAAGAGGATTGGTCTGTTCCTTTGTTGTGCACAAGTAATTCCTCACTTGTTTCTGTAGTCCTAATATGTTTCCTGGTTTGTTGTAAACTTTTGAAAGCAGTGTAGTGTAGGCGGTTTTGAATTCCGTGCTATAGAAATGACCTTGTTGATGGTTGTTGGTGACCTTCCCCTTCCTGAATGTAATGGAGGGAGAGGTCAAGTAGTTGCTTACTTAGTAGGTGTGCGCTAGACTAGTGTTGTAATGGGTTTAAGCTGTGCAAGTCTTTCTGAATCAGCTCTCTTACGCACTTCTGATGTTAGGCATGTATATATGTTCCTTCTCTTCTATGAATGTAAGAACCTAAATTTTAGAGTCAGACTTGATATGTTGACCCAGAATTTTGATAAACTGTTTTGTTGGACTTAATAAAGTTATAGGGTGAAGCTTAGACTTGTGGATTAGGATATGGGGGGAATGGAGAGTTGAAGCTAGAGTGGGAACATCTCATTTCCGCTCTATCCTTTGTTCTTATTTCCCCTAAAAGTTGAGAGTTGTAGCATTAAAAAATAGCCAACCTTTGTGCAAATTCATCTTCAAGTCAAATAGAAAAGGGCGGATATTAGAAAAACAAGATTTTGGATATTGGACTGAAATATGCTTCAACAAAAGATCACCCTTTTATTGATTATGACATAACAACATATTAAATTTATTAAGGGACATAAGTTAAGTCATCAATGGGTGTGATGACCAGGCAATTTTTCCTTTATCTTCTCCATCACACTCTTCTTCTGGTGGTGTTGCATCTCAGGGGGCGACATTGTATTGCCAGTGGTGGTTGTGACACTAGTTTTAGCGACGTAGGTCACGGTTTCTGACTCCTCCGCCTCCTTATGCTTACCACCTGTTAGTTTCTCCTTTATTTTCTCTTTTAGCCCTTTCTTCTTCCTTCTTCTACCACCCATCCCATCATCCTCGGACTATAAACAGAAAAGCAAAGAAACAGAGCATTAATTACACACATATAAATAATCCAAATAGATGTGTTTTGTTTACCGAGCTAGAGCTGGAGTTGTTAGAGCGCTGAATCTCTTCTCTGGTAGTTGTGGAAACCTCGTAATGCAGCCGCTGTGCCTGTGGGTGGTGCGGCTGCTCATAATAAAGCTGCTGCTGAGGCTGAGCAGCATAAGCAGTTGGATCATATCCCATCCAAGTCTGGTCTGTGTAGGGGGTGGCGACACCGGATACGTGTACAGGGTTGCCGTGCTCATCAGTCAATTGAACAGGGTTGCCGTGCTCATCGGTGAGTTGAATGGGGTTGCCATGCACATCTCTTAAATCTGCCATTTCTCTTTACGACGACAAAAGCAAATCAAGTAAGCTAGAAATATGGATTGATTGATAAGTACTGGGAGCTGAGGCAGCAGGCAGGGTATGTATAAAAGAAGGGAAAATCCCATATGAGTGTAAGCTTTTGCATGTAACTTTGGGTATTTTACAGATGGTGACGCCTTTGCTGTTGCAGGTGTTACGTTCAGAAACTCGCCACGGTACAGAAATCAGAAGCCACTTGCAGCGTAAGTGTGCTGACAAGTGGGTTAGTAGAGCCTGGAAACATAAAAGAAGCCATAATTCACATCAAGTATTAATTTAACTTTGTGGATAACGTACTCAATTAAAATTTTAAATTTGTGAATTATATTAATTTAATTTTTTAATCGACAAAAAAAATTATGGACAGGTATAATATTGATATAATAATCAATAATATTAACGTAATAGTTCACATATAATTATGATATAATAAAAATTTCAATTGTTTAGTTTATAAAATTGGGAAGTTTGATTTTTCATAAAATTTAAGAATTTATTTAATTTGTTAAAAATGTGTTTATTTTATTTTTAAAAATCATGAAACTTTAAACATTTAAATTCTGAAAACATTTGAAAAATATTTAAAATATAAAAAATAAATAAATTATAAAAACTATGAATAATATTATAAAACGAACTTTTTTTCATTACGTTATCTTTAATTCAAACAATCAAATTTTTATTATTTTAAATAATTATTTAATAGTTATCCGATAATTAATTATATATAAAAGAAGGTGATGTGGTACACTAATAACTACCATTAATGTTACACATCTTTATACACTGATGATTTTAAAAGTTTGAGGACCAAAGGTGTAATTGATTCAATCTAAATTGAATTAGAATTTAGATAAATTTCGGTCTTATGTCATTTTCATCCGTTCGAAGAAGGATAAAGTTTTAAGTTTACATATGCTCATTAAATTATGGTAAAATGTTCATTATGGTATTTCGAGAGAAACAAAACCAACAAAAATCAGACAACAAAACCAAAACGTGTATCACGGAAAACTAACAAATCACTCTTCCATTTCCAGGGAAACAAAACCTGAACTTTTTGACAGATAATTATGGGTATTTCGAGACATCAAAATCTACTTCCATTCCATGCAAAGGAACATAAACTAAGAAAGGCACTGCCATTTTGTAAATCAGAAGAAAGGGAAGTTCAAGGCTTTTGTAGTGCATCAGTCAAATAAATACTAACCTTCTAGCACAATACATGAACTCACGTCTTGCTAGATTTGGTCTGAAAAAGTCCCTTTGTCCTGCTACAATGATTCTCTGAAGGGGACTTAATGCCCTTTTGTCCAAAGGAAAAGTGTTTTCGTAGGAAAGGTCTGTCTATGGAGTTTTTCATGACTGAACTGGAGGCCCTCTTTTCTTTACCACTACTTTGTTGACGACCAGATACAACACACTCGCTTCCCATATCACTATCAACAATCCGGTTCCTTGATCTTTTGTTGATTTTAGCCTTAAAATCTGTTTCTGCTTTAAATACTTGCTCGGATGATTTATGCTTCTCTCCCAAGGTGCATATTGGACAAGGAGGGTCATATTTGTCGATTTCAGGGGTTTTATTTTCCAAACATTCAGCATGGTAGACATGTCCACAAGTTAGAACAGCAACAACAGAAAGCTCATCGCTAATAATAATCTTCTGACTGCTCCACAAAGATTTTTCTGATAACAGCTTCGAGCAAACACCACATATTTGAAGATCAACAGAGAGAGATGCTGATATTCGACTGGATTTACTTATGTTCTCGTGATGTAAACCCCATGTATCACTATCAAAGGACCCTCTTTCGAAATGAGATGTAGCCATAGATGAGCTGCTACATGTTGTCATCCATAGCCTTTCCTCACCAACCAAGTATCTATTAGGTGACTTCAACCCCCAAATCTGCTCATCAGGTAGTTGAAATCGTTGATGATGAGGAGATTGGAGAGGGCACCTTGTAGCTGAACTGGTAGGATGCACATGATGCTGGGATGATAGAGGGGATGTTAACAAGAAGGAAGCCGATGGCAAAGGAAGTGGTAACTTAGAGGAAGATGGGAACAAGGCTGCAGGGGATTCTACTGAATCATTCACCTGAAACACAATCCAGATTTCACAAAAAGATATCATATTAAAGTGAATCTATTAGATATTTGGAAACAGGTGTTAAAAGCCTAAAGGAATGAGCTTTACCTTCTCTAAATTCGCATCAATAGAGGCACTTCTTGAAATAGATTGATCTGCGCATAATACATGTAAAACAACATTAGATAGAACAGCTCATTCACCCTTCCATTGAAAGATCTTTACAAACTGAATTAAGATAAGCCAAAAGAACTGGCGTTTGTATACTTTAGGATTGTCAACCAATTTACTAAACAAAATTTTCTAGATATTACCAAGTCATGTAACCTAGGAGAGGGAGACAAGAATTTTTCAAATTTTAACATATTAGTGCTTTAGCTCAATAACAATAGGAGATTTATATTACAGTTCAAAACCCATTTTAAAATCTCTGAAGTCTGAATACATAATTCACATTAAGACCAACAATCAGAAGAGATTACCTGAAACAGGAGTCCTCACTTGCCCAGCAATTCCTTCTGAAGTTGCAGACTTGTGCCCCTTAAAAGACTCGAAACTCCGAGTCAGATTTCCATCCTCCAAAGAAGATTCATATTTGATCTCTGATCCATCAATCCGACTAATCACATCTGAAAACCAACTTATAGAAGCGTCTTCACCTACAACTTGCCTTTGGTTATCCAGACGAAAACTACAAGTTGGCGAATACCTTATATTTCTATGTATACCCTTTCTATTGCTACCCGATCCATTTACTATAGTTTTGTCCCCAGCAGCAACACAACAAGCAGCCCCCATGATCCACCAAACTGCAAACCAATTCTCCAGCATAATTCAAACAGCCATCGATCACAATATAAGCAAAGAGAAGTCGATCATCATTTTGAAACAGATAACAGAAACACTTAATTGATAAAATAGATAACAGAAACTTAACCCTAGTTAGTACTTACTAAAATAGATGTGAACGAAAAACAGAAATTGAAAAGAAAAACTTTTAAAAAAGGAATTACCATTACTTGGTTAAAACGAAGTTTAATCAGATGGAAAACAATGTGAGAGGCTCAGAAGAACACTGTCAGTGCGCACACCAACTCAAGAGCAAACAAAAACAGCATTACTAATTGAACCCAAGCGAAATGTAAAAAGATATCCGAAAATAACAGTGAATCACAGTCGAAATAACCGAAGAAAATCAACTTAAATGTAGAACATGAATGAATATATGAGTAGCAGAAAATAACACGAAAATCCTGAGAGCGTACCTGTTACTGTTATATGACGGCGAGAGTTGAGTGTTTTCAGAGAAAGAGGGTTTGAGCCTGTCTGTATCTGTATAGAATCTGTTTGGCCTTACTTGAACTCCTACGCCGAAGGCCGTTCACTTTTTCTTTGACGCAAGCTTTTTCCTTTTAGAACCACTGTGATTCCATCGCGCCAAAAAACTAAATTCTTACGCGCCAACCCAGTTATATGCTAAATTAAATATTAGGGTAAACATTCTATCTATTTTTATGAAAAATTTTAGGTTAAAATGAGATTAAAATAAAATTGTATTAAAATTACTATAAAAGTTATTAAAAATTTAATATTAATTTTTTATAATATACAATTTTTTTTATAAAAAATTAATAATTTTGATATATACTAAAATTTTTAAAAATATATATAAGAATTTTGGTACATACTAATTATTTTATAAAAAAATATTAAAAATTTTGATATATATCGAATTTCTTAAAAAATATAAGAATTTTGGTATATACCAAAAAATTAATACCAAAATTCTTATAATTTTTATAATAATTTCGATACAGTTTTATTTTAAGTCTCTTTTTAACTGATCTCATTTTAAAAAAATCTTTATCCTTATAATTTTATTTTGATCACCTAATTATATATTTTTAATAAAATAATATCTAACGTTATATTTTATTTATATTTTGATTACCATTATTAAAAGTTAACGACAGAACTTTTAGAGAAAAAAAACTACTCTTATATTTTTGTTATGATCACATAATTATATATTTTTAACACAATAATATCTAAAATTATATTTCGTTTATATTTTGGTAACCATTTTAAAAGATTAACGTACAAGCTGTGTAATATTTTTAATTTTTTTCTTCATTTCTTCTCTTATAATCGGATGGAAACACATTCATTTTATAGTTTCAGGTCGGGAAAACAACTGAATTTGGGATGCTTCTGATCTGAACCGTACGTTACTAATCACCATAATCAATCTATCAATACAGGACACAAGCATTCAATCCTAAACCATAATTCTAATCTACAATTACACGTCTTTCACTTAAATACCATAGATGTTGACAATGCTTGTCAAGAATTCCACAAATGGTACAAAAACAACAACTACTTCAAACACACCGCATATATCGACAATGTCGTCGGGAGTATCGAAGATGTTCATGAAGAGCTAGCACCAATTGCTTGGTCGTTTTCATGGCGCAGACTATTTTCTCTTTTGTAAGCAGTTTTGGCTCCCTGAGAAATTATAAATGGAAGATGAATTCATCAGTCTGAAAAAAAGATACAAAGGAAAATATGAGCATCTGAACTAGGGAGGGGAGACATACTTGAAATATCGCTCCAAGTTTTTTCAATCCTTTCGCTCGTGAAACCAGGACCTCCTTGGATACACTGGGGTCTTGAAGTACCTGGATAACAAACAGATTTTGATTTCTTTAATGAACCTGAAATGAGTTTAACTAAAACTAGTATGGTTATGCAATAAAGAACATGAGACAAAGTAAAAGAAATGTTTTTTTCTCACCGCTAAGCAAACATGAGATAAAGTTGACTCAATGTCAACCACATTGATCTGCCAAAGGGATTGAAGCATGGCATCCTTTTTATCCTCAAAGGTCTTCATTACGTTCTCTTCTTTGTTTTCTCCTTGGGTCGCTTTCTTCAGCTCATCTTGTATTTGAATTAAACTAACAGCACCTACAAGGTGATGCATACACATCCTAGGTTCATTTGAAATTTCCAAAGTTCAAATAGAATGGAACGTCTTGATTCCTGAATGTTAATAAACAAGAACTAGATCTGTGAGGAATATTGTACCTGAAGCTGCCATTACTTGTGATTTTATACGATGCCCTTTACCACGCACCCACTCTGCTAAAAAGGGTACCTTCATATAACGCTTGTCTTTTCCAAGTTCTCTGGCAGCTTTCCTCGTGTAAATGTATCCAATAGTATGTAGCATAGCCTCACCAAAAGCTGAGAGTGATGGAAAATTGAAATAATACCAACAATAATATCTAGTAAACAAACTGAAGATAGTAGTTATTTACCATCATCAAGCAAACACAAGAGTATTTTTTTTAAATTTTGGTAATATTTATTAATTATTAGATATATTATCCATGGATAAGATTATGAGATATTTTTAGGGTTCAAATCCGAGGATAGTTATCCCAAGTATAAACAACCTTATGCTTTTTAGTGTTCCAACTTCTTTCTTACTCATTTGTTCAACCTAATTATATTGATTTGATGCAGTTTTCCTCTAAATCACATCAATTCGGAGACAGCATATCATGCAGTACAACTAGCTTGCCATAAAAAGGTAGTCTTGCTGATAAATTAGATTTTGGAGAGTAAGAGAAATGAGCGGAGACCGCATATCATGCAGTACAAGAAGGATTGGAGGAGTAGTTGGTGCATGCCCTTAAATTGAAGGTGGGAGGAATTAATGTTGAAGTTGCTTAGTTCATAGCAAGTTGCATGTGGAAGAGCAAGAGTAAGATCTATTAAATCCTATCTATGACGTGTATATCCAGAAGAAATTGAAGACAAGTCTTCGGTTGTTCATAGAATGACAGGCAAAACCACAAAGAATGTAGTAGAGGTGAGCCAGAAATCTTTTGGGCATCTCAAAGGACAGAATGTTGGATGATGATTCTGGATTAGAAATAACTGACCCAACTTCTACAATCGAATCTGATTTTTCCAATATAAAATTTGGTGTTGAACTCAAGAGAAAGGAAGAATACTTTAAGGTTCTAATGGTTTCAAGTTTAACAGCCACTGCAAAAATATCCATGGAAAAGGGAGAGATGAAACAATTGATAAAGAGAAATTATACGCTTCTCATCTTCTTTCTTACTTGTTTGTTCAGCCGAATTCTATTGATTTACTGTTGTTAAACTATACCACATCACTCAGTCAATAACCTTTTCCAATAGTATCAATTTAGGAGAATAACAAAAAAGCTTACCCGCTTTTGAAAGTCGTTGTGCTTCTGAATTTGCCCAATTAATGAACTCAGCAGTTTGACCTTCAACAAATGGTTCAAGGCGAATTTTCAGTAATGTGATGAGCCTTTCTTCCCTTTCTTTCTGAATTGTCTGCATGTTACACAAAAAAGGCAAATAAGAGCAACAGAAACACAAACATTTAATAGGAGAACTAAAACTTCTGAAAATGTTTTACTTTCATCTTTTCCTGAAGCTTCTGCATACGAGCTTCCTTATCAAGTGATTCATCTCCGGTTTCAATTTCAACGGATGCCGCAGAAGCCAGTGCTAGTTGACCAACATATTCTTCAAAAAGATCGCTTCCGAAAACCATCCCAAACACAGCTGAAGGGTCTAACATGGAGTCCCTGTCACAGAAAAAGCAAACTAATTAAGACTTGGAATTTATAAAGCTCATTGCTTGCTTGTAAACTTAACAGCCATCACTTTCTAGCAATTTTTTTCCTAAAAACAAAACTTCTAAAATCTTACTTAAAAGAAAACTTACGGTTGTAGTCCTCCCTTTCCATGTTTGTCGTATGCTTCACGCTTTTCAGGATCACTTAGAACTTGATAAGCCTCACCAAGTGCCTTCACATATATCAAATACAGAAGATAGGTACAAATATATATGTTAGTTATCCAAGATGTGTTAAAGCTTGAAGAGAAGTCTAAAATAATGAGGAGTGTTAAGAGTTTTTATTTAATATCTAATTAGAGTTTATCCTAATTAGTAGTTTAGATTTATTAGAAGTCTTATTTAAATTAGAAGTAAATATTATTTAAATTAGAGATAAAGTATAATTTTAGTCATATTAAAACTCTATTTTAGCCTATTTAAAGGCTCATTCTGTAATCATTTGATATAGAAGAATAATAAGAAAATACGGAGAAACACTTTGTTCTCTCTGAAAAATATCATCTTCCGTTGCATCTACGGCCACCATGGCCCTTTTCTCACATGGTATCATGAGCCAATAACGGTCTTGATGTTGTCACCATTGTTGCCATTTGTAATCAGAAGCAAATCGATGATTTGATTTTTCAGAAACAGATAATTTTTTTCCGCTGCTATCATTAGACCACACTCGTTCATTGGCTTCTCCCTCATGAAAATCTTATATCTCTGGTGAAATTTCTACTCGTTTAATTTTGTTGGTTCTTTATTTAATGATCTATCTTAGCCAATTAAAAAGATAGATGAAAAGTTACAGTTTAACCTTAAAAACTATTTGGTTCTATCTTGGTCATCTGTTCCAAAAAATAGAAAAAAAGGTTATAGTTTAGCTTTAAAAACTATTTGGTTCTATCTTAACCATCCGTTTCAAAAGATGGGAGAAAAGGTTATAGTTTAGCCTTAAAAAATATTTGGTTCTATCTTAGCCAATCATCCAAAAAGATAGGTGAAAAGGTTATAGTTTAGCCTTAAAACTATTTGGTTCTATCTTAGCCATCCATCTAAAAAGATAGATGAAAAAGTTATAGTTTAGCTTTGAAAACTAAATAATATTCTTTAAGAATTCTACATCAATGATCCAAGCTGAAACTCTAGTCAGTGTAACTATCTGCTTGAGGGGAAGTATAGTTTCTTTTGATCACATCGTACATCATTCAACTCAGATCTTTTAATCAAGAACCGCGTGCTGGAGCATCTAAATCAAAGACTCCTAACCCGAGAACAGGGAGTATTTTTTTTCGAAGAAACAACAGAAGAAAAAAAGAGTAGGGCATCACATCCAAGATCCAAGTTGGTGCTTTACTACGTTTGTTCACCAGCTTGAGGGGGAGTGTTAGTTATCCAAGATGTGTTAAAGCTTGAAGAGAAGTCTAAAATAATGAGGAGTGTTAAGAGTTTTTATTTAATATCTAATTAGAGTTTATCCTAATTAGTAGTTTAGATTTATTAGAAGTCTTATTTAAATTAGAAGTAAATATTATTTAAATTAGAGATAAAGTATAATTTTAGTCATATTAAAACTCTATTTTAGCCTATTTAAAGGCTCATTCTGTAATCATTTGATATAGAAGAATAATAAGAAAATACGGAGAAACACTTTGTTCTCTCTGAAAAATATCATCTTCCGTTGCATCTACGGCCACCATGGCCCTTTTCTCACATGGTATCATGAGCCAATAACGGTCTTGATGTTGTCACCATTGTTGCCATTTGTAATCAGAAGCAAATCGATGATTTGATTTTTCAGAAACAGATAATTTTTTTCCGCTGCTATCATTAGACCACACTCGTTCATTGGCTTCTCCCTCATGAAAATCTTATATCTCTGGTGAAATTTCTACTCGTTTAATTTTGTTGGTTCTTTATTTAATGATCTATCTTAGCCAATTAAAAAGATAGATGAAAAGTTACAGTTTAACCTTAAAAACTATTTGGTTCTATCTTGGTCATCTGTTCCAAAAAATAGAAAAAAAGGTTATAGTTTAGCCTTAAAAACTATTTGGTTCTATCTTAACCATCCGTTTCAAAAGATGGGAGAAAAGGTTATAGTTTAGCCTTAAAAAATATTTGGTTCTATCTTAGCCAATCATCCAAAAAGATAGGTGAAAAGGTTATAGTTTAGCCTTAAAACTATTTGGTTCTATCTTAGCCATCCATCTAAAAAGATAGATGAAAAAGTTATAGTTTAGCTTTGAAAACTAAATAATATTCTTTAAGAATTCTACATCAATGATCCAAGCTGAAACTCTAGTCAGTGTAACTATCTGCTTGAGGGGAAGTGTAGTTTCTTTTGATCACATCGTACATCATTCAACTCAGATCTTTTAATCAAGAACCGCGTGCTGGAGCATCTAAATCAAAGACTCCTAACCCGAGAACAGGGAGTATTTTTTTCGAAGAAACAACAGAAGAAAAAAAGAGTAGGGCATCACATCCAAGATCCAAGTTGGTGCTTTACTACGTTTGTTCACCAGCTTGAGGGGGAGTGTTAGTTATCCAAGATGTGTTAAAGCTTGAAGAGAAGTCTAAAATAATGAGGAGTGTTAAGAGTTTTTATTTAATATCTAATTAGAGTTTATCCTAATTAGTAGTTTAGATTTATTAGAAGTCTTATTTAAATTAGAAGTAAATATTATTTAAATTAGAGATAAAGTATAATTTTAGTCATATTAAAACTCTATTTTAGCCTATTTAAAGGCTCATTCTGTAATCATTTGATATAGAAGAATAATAAGAAAATACGGAGAAACACTTTGTTCTCTCTGAAAAATATCATCTTCCGTTGCATCTACGGCCACCATGGCCCTTTTCTCACATGGTATCATGAGCCAATAACGGTCTTGATGTTGTCACCATTGTTGCCATTTGTAATCAAAAGCAAATCGATGATTTGATTTTTCAGAAACAGATAATTTTTTTCCGCTGCTATCATTAGACCACACTCGTTCATTGGCTTCTCCCTCATGAAAATCTTATATCTCTGGTGAAATTTCTACTCGTTTAATTTTGTTGGTTCTTTATTTAATGATCTATCTTAGCCAATTAAAAAGATAGATGAAAAGTTACAGTTTAACCTTAAAAACTATTTGATTCTATCTTGGTCATCTATTCCAAAAAATAGAAAAAAAGGTTAGTTTAGCCTTAAAAACTATTTGGTTCTATCTTAACCATCCGTTTCAAAAGATGGGAAAAAAGGTTATAGTTTAGCCTTAAAAAATATTTGGTTCTATCTTAGCCAATCATCCAAAAAGATAGGTGAAAAGGTTATAGTTTAGCCTTAAAACTATTTGGTTCTATCTTAGCCATCCATCTAAAAAGATAGATGAAAAAGTTATAGTTTAGCTTTGAAAACTAAATAATATTCTTTAAGAATTCTACATCAATGATCCAAGCTGAAACTCTAGTCTGTGTAACTATCAGCTTGAGGGGAAGTGTAGTTTCATTTGATCACATCGTACATCATTCAACTCAGATCTTTTAATCAAGAACCGCGTGCTGGAGCATCTAAATCAAAGACTCCTAACCCGAGAACAGGGAGTATTTTTTTTCGAAGAAACAACAGAAGAAAAAAAGAGTAGGGCATCACATCCAAGATCCAAGTTGGTGCTTTACTACGTTTGTTCACCAGCTTGAGGGGGAGTGTTAGTTATCCAAGATGTGTTAAAGCTTGAAGAGAAGTCTAAAATAATGAGGAGTGTTAAGAGTTTTTATTTAATATCTAATTAGAGTTTATCCTAATTAGTAGTTTAGATTTATTAGAAGTCTTATTTAAATTAGAAGTAAATATTATTTAAATTAGAGATAAAGTATAATTTTAGTCATATTAAAACTCTATTTTAGCCTATTTAAAGGCTCATTCTGTAATCATTTGATATAGAAGAATAATAAGAAAATACGGAGAAACACTTTGTTCTCTCTGAAAAATATCATCTTCCGTTGCATCTACGGCCACCATGGCCCTTTTCTCACATGGTATCATGAGCCAATAACGGTCTTGACGTTGTCACCATTGTTGCCATTTGTAATCAAAAGCAAATCGATGATTTGATTTTTCAGAAACAGATAATTTTTTTCCGCTGCTATCATTAGACCACACTCGTTCATTGGCTTCTCCCTCATGAAAATCTTATATCTCTGGTGAAATTTCTACTCGTTTAATTTTGTTGGTTCTTTATTTAATGATCTATCTTAGCCAATTAAAAAGATAGATGAAAAGTTACAGTTTAACCTTAAAAACTATTTGGTTCTATCTTGGTCATCTGTTCCAAAAAATAGGAAAAAAGGTTATAGTTTAGCCTTAAAAACTATTTGGTTCTATCTTAACCATCCGTTTCAAAAGATAGGAGAAAAGGTTATAGTTTAGCCTTAAAAAATATTTGGTTCTATCTTAGCCAATCATCCAAAAAGATAGGTGAAAAGGTTATAGTTTAGCCTTAAAACTATTTGGTTCTATCTTAGCCATCCATCTAAAAAGATAGATGAAAAAGTTATAGTTTAGCTTTGAAAACTAAATAATATTCTTTAAGAATTCTACATCAATGATCCAAGCTGAAACTCTAGTCTGTGTAACTATCAGCTTGAGGGGAAGTGTAGTTTCTTTTGATCACATCGTACATCATTCAACTCAGATCTTTTAATCAAGAACCGCGTGCTGGAGCATCTAAATCAAAGACTCCTAACCCGAGAACAGGGAGTATTTTTTTTCGAAGAAACAACAGAAGAAAAAAAGAGTAGGGCATCACATCCAAGATCCAAGTTGGTGCTTTACTACGTTTGTTCACCAGCTTGAGGGGGAGTGTTAGTTATCCAAGATGTGTTAAAGCTTGAAGAGAAGTCTAAAATAATGAGGAGTGTTAAGAGTTTTTATTTAATATCTAATTAGAGTTTATCCTAATTAGTAGTTTAGATTTATTAGAAGTCTTATTTAAATTAGAAGTAAATATTATTTAAATTAGAGATAAAGTATAATTTTAGTCATATTAAAACTCTATTTTAGCCTATTTAAAGGCTCATTCTGTAATCATTTGATATAGAAGAATAATAAGAAAATACGGAGAAACACTTTGTTCTCTCTGAAAAATATCATCTTCCGTTGCATCTACGGCCACCATGGCCCTTTTCTCACATGGTATCATGAGCCAATAACGGTCTTGACGTTGTCACCATTGTTGCCATTTGTAATCAAAAGCAAATCGATGATTTGATTTTTCAGAAACAGATAATTTTTTTCCGCTGCTATCATTAGACCACACTCGTTCATTGGCTTCTCCCTCATGAAAATCTTATATCTCTGGTGAAATTTCTACTCGTTTAATTTTGTTGGTTCTTTATTTAATGATCTATCTTAGCCAATTAAAAAGATAGATGAAAAGTTACAGTTTAACCTTAAAAACTATTTGGTTCTATCTTGGTCATCTGTTCCAAAAAATAGGAAAAAAGGTTATAGTTTAGCCTTAAAAACTATTTGGTTCTATCTTAACCATCCGTTTCAAAAGATAGGAGAAAAGGTTATAGTTTAGCCTTAAAAAATATTTGGTTCTATCTTAGCCAATCATCCAAAAAGATAGGTGAAAAGGTTATAGTTTAGCCTTAAAACTATTTGGTTCTATCTTAGCCATCCATCTAAAAAGATAGATGAAAAAGTTATAGTTTAGCTTTGAAAACTAAATAATATTCTTTAAGAATTCTACATCAATGATCCAAGCTGAAACTCTAGTCTGTGTAACTATCAGCTTGAGGGGAAGTGTAGTTTCTTTTGATCACATCGTACATCATTCAACTCAGATCTTTTAATCAAGAACCGCGTGCTGGAGCATCTAAATCAAAGACTCCTAACCCGAGAACAGGGAGTATTTTTTTTCGAAGAAACAACAGAAGAAAAAAAGAGTAGGGCATCACATCCAAGATCCAAGTTGGTGCTTTACTACGTTTGTTCACCAGCTTGAGGGGGAGTGTTAGTTATCCAAGATGTGTTAAAGCTTGAAGAGAAGTCTAAAATAATGAGGAGTGTTAAGAGTTTTTATTTAATATCTAATTAGAGTTTATCCTAATTAGTAGTTTAGATTTATTAGAAATCTTATTTAAATTAGAAGTAAATATTATTTAAATTAGAGATAAAGTATAATTTTAGTCATATTAAAACTCTATTTTAGCCTATTTAAAGGTTTATTCTGTAATCATTTGATATAGAAGAATAATAAGAAAATACGGAGAAACACTTTGTTCTCTCTGAAAAATATCATCTTCCGTTGCATATACGGCCACCATGGCCCTTTTCTCACAATATATATAGGTGGAAACATGTTTTCATTACCATGGCTTTCAATTTGACCAGTTAACTAACTTGAGAAACATGAAAATACAAATCCAACAATACTTCTTTAAAGTAGTTAAACGCAGTTGCAGAGCCAAGAAGTTCCAAATGGTGCCCGCTGGCTTTTCTTTTAGAAGATTTTTTCAATTAAGCTACAAAACTATTTTTAAAAAGCATCATTAAAAGGTGTAAAAGTTTCAAAAGTGTTAAATCCAATAGCTTACCTGAAAATTTTCAGCAGCTTTTGGATCTCCAGGATTTTTATCAGGGTGAACAAGCCTTGCCTAAAAGATATCACATAAGAATCAGATGACAATGATGACAACATATTTCATTAGCCAAGTCTCTTATTCAAGCTACAGATTCAAATACAGCCACTATGAAACTCATTCAAACCGAAAACAACTGTCTAAGAACAGATCCAACCCTAATTTTTGTAGGCAAAAGTAAAGTCATTCCCCCCTTAATTCCAGCAGCAATCTCATATGTGATTCTGAAACCATTCATACTTCAAAAAACAAAAATCTAAACATGATGAGGATTAATTAGAATCTCACTTTGAGGTAATAAGCCTTCTTGATTTCAGCTGCGGATGCATCAACATTGACACCCAATACATCATAATAGGCTGTCTCTTTTACCATTGTTATTCTCTTGACACTGGTTCTGGCATTAGAATTAGGCACCCGAATCCAACTAATTAGCTTCATGATAGAATAAAGAATAACAAAAAAAGATAAACAAACTAATGACAGATTTCTCAGAAGCAGAAAAGTTTACAACTATATATACAAGATGGGTAGGTATCCAATCCACAAAAAAATGACATTAAATGACTCTATAGCGATTAAACCCAAGAAAGAAGAATACTGATTTGCAAGAATTGACCTTTAACTGTGACCCTATATGGCATGAGAATCAATCTAGATCCTTAAATTGAAACGATGGGAGTTTTAGAAGTAGTAAATTACAGGGGGGAATAAGCATCTAATCAAATTTAACAAAGAAAACAAAGAGAAGAATCTTGACTTACATGTTAGGATGAAGTGGGTAAGGAATGGTGTGAAGAATCGAAAGGTCAATTGATTCAAACCGACCCAAAATAAAGGAAACGAAACCCAAGCTTAAGACTTAAGAGATATATGCACAGGACGACGAGATTCCATCACTGGGGCTTTGATTATTACACGTGTATAAACGCGTTAGCCAATAAGATATAAGCAAATGTTGTCGGGCAGAACCATGTTGCTTGCTGTGCTAAGTAATTGTTTTGTTCTTTTTTCTTTTTTTGAAAATGCCATTAGCGACATAGCCAGAGAAGCAACGATCTACTTTTTCTTTTTCTGTGGAAAGAGAAGCTTGAGAGAATTAGGAAGCTTCCGAGTTGGGAGGAAGCTATAATTCAATGTTGCGACTATGGATTGATAAAATTCGATTTAAAAAATTAAATTTTTTTATTCGATACAAGATAAATTTTTGATTTGATTTAAAGTTTGACTAGATTCGAATAAAAAATATCAAATAAATTTTAAGTTATAAAATAAAAAAATTTTAGTAATCAAAGAATAATTTTTAAGTTCGATTCGAGTTCTTCAATTTTTACTGACATATCTATACTAATATTTTAAAATATAAAAAATATATATGTCACATATGAAAAACATGAATATATATATATATATTATATGATTAGAGAAAATCCTTTAAATTTAAATCAAAGCATTCAATAATACGATCGACTTAAACTGAACACTAGACCTTACATAAACATTTTAAATCCTAAAAATTAAAGCGTTTATGTATAAAATATTTTTTTTAACAAGCTAGAGCGATTACAGTAGAATCTTTTATAGAATATAATATCCACCATTTAACATAAATTGCTCAATCACTCTACTGACAGTACTGGTGCTCAAACCCGTAACCTCAATAACAACCATTGTTCCTTTAACCACTTAGGCTAAAGGGCTTGTGATTACGTATAAAATAATTACTCATTATTTAATAGGTCAATTTTTTTCCTTTACACATGGTTTTATGCCACTACTGGCATGTGAATCCATCCATGGCATAATTCAAGGCCATTCTTCTCATATGCAGGCAACAGATAAAGATAACATGAGGAATAACCTCTAGCATTCAAATATCTGTCATGAACCCAGAATTTATAAAAGAATATCATTTCTGAATGTTCCTACACACATCAAATCTACTTGGACATATATGTTTTTTTACAGGACAAAGAGCATGAGACATCAAATCACAATTCCCCTTTACATTGGAACAATGCTTGCTGGAAAACTAAAGAATTTCCATGGAACTAAACTACAAAGCTGGGGCTGTTTCATTGTTCTATTGTGAACGGGTCAAAAAATCTAGTACAAGCTCCTGAATAATGGCGAGTCCAATGATGAAATAAATTAAGCCGAATAAAATGGTGGTCACTCCGATGGAAACCGTCAGCAGATATTGCTTGCTCTCTCCCGATTCGGTTGCCAGCCTAAATCCGGTGTACGTTGCCCAAGAGATGATGAACATTGTTATTACAGTCACTAGGCCCTGCCCTATAGCTTGGGACATGGTCCTTGTCTCCTGCTGCCCTGTTTCATCATTCACGGGACACACCGTGAGCAAGCATTTGCAAATGGCAATTCAAACATACAACACTGTTCATCCTTTCCCAGGATCAAGAATTTCCCACAAAATTTTCCAGATTATACGTGTGATTCATTCTCAAAATCATCATTTATTTTCTGTTTCTCAAACCTTTTTTATTACCTTGATGCATACCAGATAGCTCCGGCAATTGTTCTGATATATTCAAAAGCATGTCTGCCAAGATGGAAAGCCCGACGATCAGAAACAGAAAACCAAATATTATCGTTGAGACCCCGACATGGAATGCCCGAGCTCCGATGGCACGGTACCGCCAAGGTTCCATCGTCAATCGGAATCCACAACAAATGGTCAATAACAGCAACACCATGGTAACCACAGAGCCTGTTATGCGCAACAACGCAGGTGTGGCAGTACCATACCTGCGTTTCATCTTCTTCATCCTTGTCCTAAATTTACCATCATCCATTGCTGCTGATCTTCCAAGAGAAAAACGAAGAATTTTAGAATGATATACAACGTTGCGATGGGAGGTTTTGTGTAAGCATTTCAGGAATCACCGTTGTTGAAATTGGTTAAAAAGACAGGGAAAGATGGTGGATAAGTCATGAATTTTGCATGGAGATTACAAAACAACTCCAAATCAAGATTTGTGATTGATGAGACACGTAATTCAGATTTCCAATCTGAAATCACGTTTATGAAAAGTTGCTTTCTCATATGGCGTTTTACCCTAAATATATCCAACTTCTAATTCTTTTTAATATTCGGTGTTTAATTTTTTTTAAATATCCATCAAATATCTAAATTCACACGTCTAAATTTAATAAATTAGTTCTTGAAAAAATAAAAATTAAACAAACGTATATACAAACGAATGGTTCTGATATATGACTTTGTTTGAGCCAAAATAGAAGCAAATTTAATACCAGATTTTCAAAGGTATGAATCTGAATTTGCCAGGCAAAGTAGCAAAAATCTTCGGCCTCTTTTTCATGCTCTTATTTGTGCTCTTTTTTGTTATTTTATTAAAAAGTTAAATTTTAAATCTTAACCCATATTTTTTATATCTTAAACTCTAACCCTAAAAAAATACACCTTACCCCTAATTTCCTATACCCTAACCTTAAACCTTAAACTTTATACCCTAAACTCTCTAATTTAAAGTGAGAGCATAAATAAGGGTATAAGAAAAGGATAGATGATTTGGACTCAAAATAAAAAAGGTTTAACCTCTGTTACCAATATTGCTTGGATTTTTTAAAATATGACATGCAATACCTTTGGACATAGCACAAGGGATATGGCACTCAAAACCCCTCTGATTGCATTGAAAAAATTAAACATGTACTCGTATCAAGGAGAAATTATTATATGAACTCGTTCCACCATTTAGGATATGATTACTAACCAATTAAATTAAAACACATAATATATTTTTTTCTATATCATATTTACATAAAAGTATTGTCCAAATCATCCAATTTAATATCTTTGATTTTAA
The DNA here is from genome assembly GCA_035048815.1 of Abelmoschus esculentus. Taxonomy (NCBI): domain Eukaryota; kingdom Viridiplantae; phylum Streptophyta; class Magnoliopsida; order Malvales; family Malvaceae; genus Abelmoschus; species Abelmoschus esculentus. The sequence continues at coordinate 6,936,617 of JAUCBN010000007.1, read as the reverse complement.
AAAGAAATATTACCAAAGATTTATTGTGTCATCTTTCTCTTTGTTCTTTAAAATATTTTTAATTAATTTTTTTATATAGATTTACGATTTAGGGTTTAAGGTTAAAATTAATGTTTAGGGTTTAAGGTTTAGGGTTAGAAAAAATTAATTATAAAATTAAAAAATAAAGAGGAAGACAACATAAAAAATCTTTGATAATATTTTTTCCTTTTTTAAATAAAAAACATTAAGATACTTATTTGTAAATATGATATGAAAAAATATATTATGTGTCTTAATTTAATTGGTTGGGCCCATATCTTAGGTGGTGGAACGGATCTATGTAATAATTTCTTCATATCAAGACGATACCCTTTGTCATTCAGCTTAAGGTTGACTAGCTTCCCGCATCTTTCTTAAATAAATAATACTCTGAGTCTCCGACATAAAGCTCATAGATAGCACCCCGACTTGATGACTCTAGTACTAAATATAAAGTGCATCCTTTGATATCAACAAGTGCCTCAAGTAGCCAACTCATACAGACAAAAGATGCAAATACAAGATTAAGACAAAAATAGTTTGTCATAAAATGGCTTAATGGTCGTATCATTTGTGTGCAATGTCAACAACCATTTGGTTCCTTCAATCTGAGCAATGGTCTTATATTATAAACCAGACACCATAATTAAGTCAAAAGGAACATCAACATGAATGTTATTAAAGCTTCAACTCATTTCACTTCAATGAATGCAGAAGAAGTTGCTGCTGCTTGATCCCTTGTTATGCTTAAAGATTCTCTAGACCTGAATCAACCAAAAATTACACGTTCAGCGTCACATAAATAATGAAATCAGTAAAGCAGCAGAGAGAGACTTTAATTGCTACCTAGTACCATATGATTCGTCATGCTATTTTCTTATCAGAGGACGCTAGGGAGAAGATTAGAACCTTAGTGCAAATATCATTCAAATTTCAGAAGAGATGCCAACATGTTATATATAATTTTGAATTTTGATTTGGTGAGAAAATAACAAAATAATCATTTCCAAAAATAAACTAAACGATTTCAGGGGAGTACATCTCAAAAACCCGAAAATAAGTTCAGGTTATAACCTGCTAATACGTTTTTGCAAGTATACATTTTCAATATGAAAACAATGTATATCTAAAATTTAGATTCTAAATAATAAAATACATGGCTAACCGCTAACCTTTATTTCTTAGAATAGAAAAGATCACATTTACTCATTGTCTTCTTTACCATAATCATAAACAATCTCAATCTGCATCAAGAAAGAAATATCAGAACTGGATAAAACTTAAGAAAACAATAAAACTAAACCATAAATTTACAAATAGTTTCTTACAAAAAGAATCTCAAATGAGTAAGGAAACACGTGAAGAGACATAAATAGAATATAGTTAGAAAGAAAGGAGTTAAACAAGTACCCCAGATGGCGGGACAGGGTTTCGAGTAAACTTGGAGCCACCAGGAGCCCAGGGAACTTCAAATGGAACAAAGATGTTAGCTTCAAACAGAATAATAGATCTAAAAAAGAAAATTATCCACATTATAACGTAATAAGGAAATCACAACCAGTTGCCAGTGGGTCATGTACAATAGCAAGAGCAAGACATTACTGGTAATAACCTACTATTGGCGACCAAAAACAAGAATGCAAGTGGATGCAACTGAGCAAAGAGAGGAAAAGTGACATAGAAATAGTTTGGTAGCATTTCCCTTCGCCTTTATCAACTAGACTTACCTCTCTGAAACTTGTTTCTCACAGTCAACGAAAGTTCATTAGTAACAATCAAACTATAATTTATCTGAGAAGAATTGAAATCATAACTAAGAGTTAATAAGTTATTGGCAAGAAATGAGCCCATTTTCATAATTGAGCTATATCCCTCTCAATTTTTTCACAAGAAAGTTCCAGAAAGCATATCCTGAACATATACAAATTCCTTCCACACAAGAACTACTGAGATGGCATAAACATTCAAACTCCAATCCGTTAACTCTCCCCTTCTATAATACAAGTGTCTCATTGAGATAAGACTTCGCATCAGCAAAAAGAGTGGGAAAAAAAGATTTCCATATCCCAACAACAGAAACTAACACTCCCTGATAAAACCAACAACATTGAACACACCATTGTAGTATTAGTACTACTACTTACCAATATAAGGATCCGGATGCCGCCACTTATTATACGTTGCTTCGCCTGCAGCTATCATTTTGTCAATTGTGTCAAGATCTTCCTGCAAAAACCCAGATTGTTAAAAACAACATCATCAAAGATACAAAGTGAAAAGCCAATCAAAACTACAAAGAGTTCGACGACGATCATCACCATTTACACGAGTCCTTGACAAGTTCAATTGCAGAAATTCAATGAGCTAAATATCGGTCCAGATTATCAATAAATGTTGTTAATTAAAAATAACGATGACATAATGTAAAAAATGGGAAACGAGGGAGACGAACCACATGCTTGTTGGCTTCGAATTTTTCGCGAAGATCAGAGGACTAAAATAGAAAAAGGAAATAAGAAATCAAAGATTCAATCAATTAAGAAAATAAGAAAAGATAGATATATATATAGAGAGAGAAGATCTGTGATTTACATCTTGATAAAAGAGGTGGCGATGGACTGCCCAGTTGAGGGTATCTTTGAGGGCACGGCGGTAGAGGATCCGAACCCTTTCTTGCTGAGCCGCTCTTCGAGATAAATACGCCGCCGTCGTGGCTCCGATCATTTCGTCTGTAGTTGCTTTTTTTTCCTTCCAGAATCGACACTCCTCTCGGTTTCTGCCTGGTAGGGTAAGCGCAGATCTAAGACCGTAGAAACGGATCCGCGGATATCAAAACGACAGGGTCTATGTTTAAATTAAGGGTAAACTACATGAATGGCCAATTAAATATGGAGAAGATTCTAATTTGATAATCAACCTTTTAATTTTGTTAATTAGACCACTAAACTTTTAAAATGATTCTAATCAACCCACTTACTATTAACTTTTTGTCGGAAACAATAGTGTAACGATCAAATAAATTTATATAATTATATATCTTATACTCTTTAATTACTTATTTTATTAATTTAATTTTAATTTAATTCTATAAATTTAATCTATCAATATATTTGTGATATGTGTTTTTAAACTTTTTTTCCTAATTTTAATTTATTTTAATAAATTTAAAATAAACTATATAATAACATGTGTCATCCTCTCATTAAACAAAAGTAAAACAATCAAATAAAATATGAGAACCAAAAATAATAGGATATAATTTGAGATCAATAATATCGAAAGATAATTTTTCAATCGTTAAACCAACCTCATTTATTAGATATGCATTGATAATTCTTTAGATATATAACTTTTGTCACGTTATTCAAAATTTTATTGAATAAAATAATTTATTTTATTAAATTTTTTATATTACTTTTTTGAATAAATTTTATTCATATTTATTATAAATTAAATTTAAAATAATAATTTTTACCAATTGAAGATTTATTTGATAAAAAGATAACATAAAAAATAATAAAATGATTTTAAAAGACAACATAATTAAAATTAATATAGATAAAAAAAAAGACGGACAAAAACATTTTCTAAATCAGTTTCCTACCATTCCAACACATCCCATAATTGAGAACATGTTGGAAGACAAAATTAGGTTTATATAGTCACATGTATTTCGACCACACATTCACATGTAAGGGAGATGCTGACAGACATTAGTGTCACGGACCGCACCAAAGGGCCCGAGACAAGCACCAATCAGGTTGCCACAAAAGCACTCCAAAGCATTCTGGGCATCTCAGCACCAACCCAACCACCCATTGGAGCCCAAATCTGGAATGGTCCAACACTTGGTAAAGAAGGCTTATCCATCCACCCATGTGAACACACCATGTGAACATGGGAAATACTTTCCTTACTCAAATAGGAATATTCTAGGAATTGTACTTTTGGATAGGATAGGATTGAATCTGGACCCTTGATGTAAATCATTTACAACCGTTGGATGTACAGGGCTTCAAGTATAAATAGAGGCCTTGCCCACCTCATTTGTCACTCACTTCTTCATTGAGAAATACAAGAGTATTCACTCAAACACTCTCTAGCCTTTGCCATTTCTCTTCCTTTCAATTGTTCTTTGGTTTCCGCAAGGTTCTTAGCATTCAGGCTTTGAACGGTTTAGGCTTACTTAGGCGGTTTACTGAGAAAAACGCGTCTAAGGCCGCACGCCCCGAGTAGTGAAACTCTACGGACGTGACATTAGCCATTAGGTTTAATCCCCCCCAAAAGAGAAGCAATTTTAAATGAATATAAATTTAAATAATTAATTAAAAATGATCACTCAAAGTTTGTTATTTAAAAAAATAATCTATTTTTAATCTGCGATAAATTTGTATCTAATTAAAAGTGGGTTTCAAATAAATATTCTATTAAACGATTTTTGTGTTAAAAATACGTAAATTATTTTTTACCAACTTATTCCACACGAAATTTATATTTACTAAAAATGAATTTTAAACTCGTATTTTATATAAAAAAATTGAAAATAAATACTTTTTAAATGATTAAACTTAAAAATTATTTCCTAATTAAAAAGATGTATTTATTTAAAAATGCCGAGAGAAAGAGACACTAATGAGTAAAGTTGAAGACTCTAACATGCAATACGGATCTACGGTAGACCTGTTTGCTGCCCCCATAGATGTGACATAACATTTACTATGGTCTATGGCAGGTGCAAGTAAGTATGGGAAAAAAAATATTAATAAGAGCCGATGGGGTAATTAGCACATCAACCAGGGTAGGTGACACATAAAATAGATGTCCCAACTGCTGTAGGAAAGGGGGAAAAGTAGATTCTTGGTTCACTATTAACAAAACATATAATATAACATTAGTGCAAATTGTCTAGTCTTATTGGTTCGAGCACCAGTACTGTCAGTTCAGTGATTGAGCAATCAATGTCCAATGGTTGAGCCGTTGAGAGTATATATCCTATAATACTACTGTAATCACTATAGTTAAATAAAAAAATAATAATAATGTGCTGTGCTAACTGGGATTGGATTGGCTGCAAAATAAGCTAACACACCGACAAATGGTGCATTTATGTAAGTAGTTGGTTCTGATTGCCTAAAATCTCCTCTATCATCGTTATAAACATCGTCTTCTCCAGGTCCTCCCACTATAGCACCAACTAAAACATTTGGGTTAGGACTTGTTGAATTGAAATAATTGGAACCTTCCTTGCAAGCAATGAACTCGGGATGATCTCGTATCGACGGCAATGAAGAGCCGCGGTGATGAATACGTTGCGGGAAGTAGTTGCTATAACCCACCATGTATGATAATCCCATTGGATTCTAAGTAGTTGCTATAACCCACCATGTATGATAATCCCATTGGATTCTCACCTAAAATGTAATCGACCTGCTTTTTTGCTTGCATGCGAAGTGAAACCGGAGAGACGTATATGTTCCCGCAGTCGACGACTTGGGAGGTCTGATCCAGGTATTTAGCATAAACGAGGATGAATGAAATTGTGGTTGCATGTTGTAAGTTGCTGCCTCCTGGCTTGTAGATGAGACCACCAGGGGTGTAGTCGATGTGGGACGAAGAGGAATCCGGGATTAATGTGCACATGAAGCTGTCAGCTGAGGCTTTGTATGATTCAAGACTGTACATTTGTCCTTCCAACACTTCCTGAAAACAGGGAAACCCAAAGTCAATACTGAAACAGCTGACTGATTATAACTAATTCGATGCAATTATGAATTCAATGGGGTCTAATAATAAAGAATGACGGTTTTTTAGATGATTCGAGTTTGAATAACATAGTATTCTATATGACGTGCGTTTCAAAAAGTTTAAAAGTAAAATACAAATACTAGCATGTAATCTAAAAATGAAATGATGCTTCACCTTGGAGACTAGAACGTTTAATCCAGCATGCTTGTTGTCCCACCCAAATTCATTAATATTGTCATCAGCACCCAGGGTTTTGCCATTGTTTTCCAGGTAACTAAGGTAAGAGTTGTCTTGAGAGGCCCTTCTTAACCATGCTGCTCCCCACAGCAATTCATCCTGACCCGATAAATAATGAAACCACCCATTTAAATATAAAAAGAAAAAATCAATTTTAATGATTCAATAAAATAATTAATTTAATAATAAAATATAATTAATTTTTAATTTAATTATATAATAATATTATATTTAAAGTTTAGTAGTAGTGTAATTTACACTGGAATTTATTTATTTATTTACGAGTCATTTATTTGTAACTTACTTGATATCCGCTAAAATCACAGTAAAATGGGCAGGCACCGTCCCTAATGTTAGCATTGTCACTATAAGCACCTCTGAAATTGTCGGCAAATTGGAAAGCCAGAACCGCACTCCGTAACAACGCATCCGCATATCCTGGGTCTACTGATCTGAAAGCCATGGACGACGCAGCGAGAGCAGCTGCCGTCTCACCGGCCACATCCGAAGCCGGGCTCGGTGCATCCACGGCGTAAACAGTCCTGGCGGTGTCCATATCCTCCGGTCTTTCCCAACAGCTATGGTCTATATTTGGATCCCCAACCTAAAACCCAAACACAACAGTAACATTAAATCAACCATGTTTTCACAAATCGAAGAAAATGAACAATTGCTTGAGATTGAGCGCGTGAGACGCATACGGAACATGGATGGGGACCAATAACATGACCCATGCAATTCAATGTCTTGAAAAAGCAATATAACGATGACATGATCTAGATTCCAACTTATTTTAATTTGTTTATTCCAAAGAGGAGCGGCCGGCCGACACCCACCGGCCACCGTCACTACTCACTAGTACTGGGATAGCAGTAAAAAGGGAAAGTAAACAATGAATTGACTAGTAGCAGACTAGCAGTAGTAGTTAATACCTGGACGAAAATCCGGTTCGGCTGAGACACGGTTTTGAGTAAATAATCAGTGGCCCAACGGATCGCTACTTGCGCATTTCTCAGCTCATTCGGCGGCATTAAATCTCCGAACTCAATCACACTCCAAGCCAACATTGTGGTTGTAAACGCCATCGGAAACCCGAACTTAACGTTGTCCCCGGCGTCGTAGTATCCGCCGGTTAAGTCCGTGTTGTACATCCACCCATCACTCAGTCCCGAGTTACCCCTCCATCCTATCCGTTGGTTTTGCGGCAAAAAAACCGAGCGTTGGCCTTCGAAAAACATAATTGATTTGGACAATGCGTCGGAGTAGTCAAGGTAGCTGGCTTGAACCAAAGGGAACCAAACAAGAACCGTAATGGAAAGAGACAAGGGTATCATGGTTTCCAACCCCGGGTCTTGTTCTTCTGGTTTTAGTGCGCGAAAATTTAATATTAGTAGGAACGAATCACGAGCAGCGCCGACACTGATTTGGGTTTGTCAGTGAACGTGAGAACACCTATTTGTTTGTAAACTTTTTTTTCCCCTTTTGAACTGTAATTTTCTTGTAAACTTTTAAAAGGCCAAATCAACAATAAATGAAGGGTCCTTTTGGATTTATAATAAAAATGAAGGTGAAGAAGTTGAAAGGGGATAAGTTTTTTTGTTATTTCTTCTTCAGTTCTACTCTCAGCTGGAAGGACGTTTGGCACACCTGACGGGTTAGTAATCCTTTAAATGGGACAATTTAAGGCATTGTTTGGTGGATGTTAGACTATGGCAATATGGGAGACTGGGAGTTGCCTGTTTTATCATTCTAAAATTTGTAGATTGATCGAAACGGATCCGAAATAGACCCTCTACTCTTAGCATCCCACTTTCCTTGTTGCTGATGGTGCCGACTCCCATCTTATTTGTTAATTCCTCGCTACTCTCTTTTGTTAGGTTATATAAAAATTATTAGATCGGATCATATTTATCATATTATTTTTTTATTTTAGTTATAATAATTACAATAATATCTGTCAGACCTCCAGGAACAATAATTATTCTTTCAACCGATGAGGCTAGATAGCTCATGTTGTTTAGTATATTATCTGTGGTTTAATAATCAAGTCCGTTTATCTCAAGATGTTTACTTAATAATTATTTCCTCTCTAATTATATGTAAAGAAGAGATAATGATTCATCTTAAAAAAATAAATAAATATAATTAATTTAAACCATAAATAATGTAATGATAATTCATCTAATAATTTTTTTATTTTTGATTTTAAAGTTAAAAAAATAAATGTCTTGACCTAAGATTGAGTCTAATCCTAAAATCCAAATCATCTAAACAAATAGCCCAAACTAAAGTGACCAGAACTTAAAAATATTCAAACGTACAGTGACCCAATCCAAAAGGGAAGAAAACATAAAATCCAAATAATTCAAACCCAAAACAAACCTTCCCCTTACTGTTTCATTTTCTGGCTCTTCCCCTTTTTAGTACCATTATATATATTTTAATATTAAAAAAATAAATTTAGAATTAATTTTGAAGTTTAAAATATAAGGTTACTTATAAGTGTGAATAAATTAACAACAATATTTTCCAAAAAACTAAACAAACAATAACTACTGCTCCTGGACCTGGTTGTTAATTAAAGAGGTCGGGGCCCTGGTTTGAAAGGTGTTTACTTTTAAATGAATGCTCGTCCCTCAAAACCTGAAGCCTGAAGGCTATGGGAAGCTTTCCAAGAATTTAAAATGGTTGGTATATGGAACTGTTCTCTTGATAATGGAACGCCAATCGCCAACTAAGTAGAGAATCATAACTTTGCTGATTATGAAAATCATAATCAATAATGGTTGATACTCGAAATAAAGTATTAAAATTTTTAAATAAACTTAAAAAGTACATCTTAATGTTATGAATAAAAAATTAAATTATGTTAAAAAGTTTTTTAATAATTTATTTTTATAATATTCAATCTGAATTAATTAGATAATAAAATTTTAAAAAATAAATTAAAAAAGTCAATAAAAATATTTATAAGACGAAAAGAATAATATATAAAAATATTAAAAATTAATTATGTATTAATTTTTATTTTATACATTTGAATCTTAATATTTAACTTAAATTATAATCTTTTCTCTAATTTAATAAAAACCACTAGGAGTGAATGTCTTAAACCCCACTAATCTTCATCAAAGATCACATGGGCGTGGCACCAACCGAAACGGTACCGATAATCTCATAATTATGATTTATCTCCACTCAACACGATTGAAAATAAATAAAATTTCTCAGCAGATCCATCCCACTCCATTTACTTTTTCCAATTTCCCTCACTTTCTCGGGAAACATTCTCTTTCCCTGCTTACACTTCTTGCTCTTTTCTCCTTCCCTTGCTAAGGAGAAACTATCTGCCGGGATGGAGAAGAGCCGGAAAATTCGCCACATTGTCCGAATCCGCCAAATGCTGAAGCAGTGGCGAAGGAAAGCCCGCATAACGGCCAGCAACAACAATAAGGGAGATGCGCCGTCAGATGTTCCCGCTGGACATGTGGCTGTGTGCGTTGGCAGCAGTCTGAGGAGATTTATCGTCCGCGCAGCCTACCTAAACCACCCAATCTTCAAAACACTCCTCCAACAAACCGAAGAAGAGTATGGTTTCAGTAACGTAGGACCACTAACCTTCCCATGCGACGAGTCCTTTTTCGAACAGATTCTCCGACTCGTCTCCCGGTCTGAGTCTTTCTCTACTTCGGATGATCTTCAGAGATGCTGCCACGTCGAATCTCGACCGTTGCTTCTTGGGGTATCCGAAAAATCCGTCTTCTAAAAGTATAAAGCAAAAGCAGCATGATTACCAATACTCCTGGCCTGGGTAGACTCAACCGAGTTAGAAGACTAAACAGTAATATTGCTATATTTGTTTTCACTTTTTTACGTACTCATTCCGGTCCGAGTGAAGTAGACCAAGGAGTTGTTTATTATTATTATTATTATTATTATTATTATTATTATTATTATTATTAATTATTATTATTATTATTATTATTATTATTATTAACTATAAAATAAATAATTTTCTCTTTCTTACAATAAGTATTTGATTTTATTTTTTGTTGTTTGATTTTTCAATTTATTTTTCACTTCAAAAATTTTAAAAGCAATAAAAACACTGACTTTTGAGTCTCAAAACATTGATTTTCCCTAAAGTTAATTTTTCTAGTTTTTGCAAAACTTTAGTATAACCCGAACCTTAATTTTCCATCCACAACAAAAAATAAAATTTAATTTTTTATTGAAATAAATGCTAGTTTTTTATTTTTAATTAAAAGGCATAAAGATAATTTTAACCCTTAACGTTTATAATTTTTGTCATTTTGGTTCTTATTTTTTGGGATAAATTTAGCTTTTAACCTATATCTTTTTGATAAATATCTTATTTTTTAACACCATGATAACTGGACCGTTAAAAATCTAACAATGATGACATGTCATATGCATATAATAATATATTTTAAATAACATACATCTAACCTATCAAATACATATATATAATATAATTTTATTATAATATAAAATATAAAACAATTAAAATTCAAATAAAATATTAAAAAATCAATTAATTCTAAAATAAAATACAACTAAACATTTTCAACCCTAACTACGATAGAATTAAAATCTTACCTAAAAAAATTAATTAATTTTGAACTGTTAAGATAGAACTTTGATTCTGTCATAGTTAGGGTTGAGAATTTTAGTAGTATTTTATTTTTAAAATTAATTAATTTTTAATATTTTATTTAAATTTTAATTGTTTTATATGTTATATTATAATAAAATTATATTATATATATGCATTTGATAGGTTAGATGACATGTTATTTAAAATATATTATCATATACGACATGTCATCATTGTTAGATTTTTAACGGTCCAGTTATCATGGTGTTAAAAACTAAGCTATTTATCAAAAAGATAAAGGTTAAAGGCTAAATTTATCCTAAAAAGAGAATAAGGACCAAAACGATAAAAATTATAAACATTAAAGTTAAAATTATCTTTATGCCTAATTAAAATAGTCGTCTAGCTTCAAATGTTCCCTTCCTTTCCCTCGAGCGCCTTTAGGAAAATACTATTTTTTAAACGTGAAAATATTCTATGAAAAAGATGAACAGAAGTTTTTGGAGAGAGAGACGAGAAAAAAGAGAAATTTTACCTTCAATCAAAGAAATAAATAATACACACTGTTCTTGCCATTCTTTCATTAGTACAGAGCTCAAAAGCCAAGGAAAAGAAGAAAAGGAGGAAAAAAAACTATGCAAAGTCTTAGAGGATACATATCTCAGTTACATTACTTTGCCACAAAATCTATTTGAACTGGATGTGAAAGTCTCAAAATTTCAAGGACTACTGTAAATTCACAGCTCAGAGTGGTTTGAACTGTTGATTCTGCCCATCGGTCAAGCATATCTGTCGCCTGAGCTTAACAATATGAGCTTGTACCTACACATTCAGGTTAAAATGCCAAAACATTTGAATTTCTCAACATATATACATGATAATGGACCGATCGTTTTGGAAAGATGTTGGTGAGCAGGTTGGAGGGCAAACAAATGTGACCGGATGCAATTCACATTTCACAGATACGAAACTCATCCTAGGAAGTAAAAAAGTATGGTTGCTTACTTGCTGACGTGCAGCTGCGAGTTGTAATAGCTCATCAGCTTCTGAGAAATTCAAGAAAAACTGGTTTACGGGATGGTCCTTAGTGTCACCTCTTTTCCTTTTATTTTCATATTCAACCGGTACTGCATATAATTAAGAGGTAGTCTGATGAACCAAAAGGAAGACACAAACAGAATATGTCAAAGAAAAAGGCATAGGAATAAACCAGGGGGTGGTAAAGTAAAACCAGCTGGTAATCTGGGGAAGGTTACAGCTGGATGATTCTGCACACGAGCTAAAAAATTCTCCGACGGTTCTGTGAATACAACCTCATCATAGGATTCCACGACAACGGGTTTCTTAGTTGACATGGGGCCAGATTCATCTTCTGGGTATAACTTCAAATGATGATATCTGAAGAATACAATTTTACAGTCAAAATTTTGCCTTGAGGCTTTATAATTTTTAGTTTTCCAGGCACCGATGGAGTGGAAGATAACTATTCTGAATACGGAGTTTTCAGTTAAAAACAGTTAAACAAACCAAAAGATAAAGAAAGAAAACAACAAATAAAGCAATGCATGTATCTCATGGATTATATCTAATACAATGTAAGTCATTTATTTTTTTACACTTGAATACCAACCAAGACACAAGACACAATAACGGCAAAGTGCAGTCTTTCACGCTAACATGAAAGACATGTCAAACAAGAATATGATGTTGGGAACATAAATTAAAACAAGTAGAAGTCCTTTCTTCTAGTGGAACAGAATTGTATGTTCTCCTACACATCTTCAACAATGTCCTAACTGAACAATGACCTCATTAGGACTAAACTTCTGCTAGTTCTAGAATAAACAAATTCACCTAAAACCAGATTAACAGGGAAAGCAACTCACAGATTCAAGGGCTTCTCACAAACATCGTTATGGAAGAAAAGTGTAATGGCAATCTCAAATTCACCCCACCCTGATTCCGATAACTCAAATGGAGCTGACTCAACGACTCTTGTAGGGTTATTGAAACTGGAATGCAACTGAAAAACAACCCGCTTTATCACCACACTAAGATCCTCACTTGTTGCCCCACGAACATATACTGTCCATTTATGGGATTGATACCTGAATTAAACATTGAAAACACAAACCAAACATACATTGCCACATGCAAATAACAAACCAAACCAAAGAAGCAAACTGAAAATTTCAGTAGCTTTAACTCCTTAGCAAATACTCACTCGCTTGCCTTTTTACCAAGCCAAAATGCAGCATTGCCATATACGATAGGAACACTTATTTCAACATCTTTGATCTTCTTCTGCACAAGAATCACAAATGTAAAAAAATTACAGAAATAAAATATTCCAGACAAAAGACTGTTATTTCCGTTGTAAAAAATAAAAATACAACTTAAAAAACATAGTTTTATAGCGCTACCAAGTTGAAAAACTAAATTCAACATTATTTTGACTACAGAAATAATGGGTAAAATCACAAATTTTAAATGAAGACAGATTGCAGCTCTGAAAAATAAAAGCTAAACGCCAGTCAAACAGCTTAACACGGCAATTGGGAAACAAATTTCTAAAAGAACTTATCTGAAATTTTAAAAAAAAATTTAATAAAAATACAGCCTTTGTCTTCTTGGACGATGCTATTTTGTATATTCGAGAAATGGGTAACAGTCCAAATTTCAATTGAGATTTCAAGGTTACCTTCTTTTCACTGTCTTCGGATTTACCCATTTCGAAGGGTTGTGATTTAGGCGTGGGCAAAACCTATATCGGCAGATCTGGATCTTGCTTTTACAGATGGTGAAGAATATATCATATCGCGTAATAAAATTTGGATCTGTGATTTGGTAAAAAGGAATCGATGTTTGGGTGGAAGAAAATTAGGGTTTTTCTTTCCCCTTCGTTACGGTGCCTGGTTTGCAGTTGCACGGCATGGGATTAGAGTAACTGATTGCGTAAGAGAGATTTCTACTACACTTATGCTCTGGGCCAATAACACAGCGACGTGTAATGTGACAGACACTAGAAAATGACTAAATTGCCCAGCTAGAGCCTGTCCCCTTTTTCTTAACGTCCCAAGCCGCAATTAAATTAAATCCCTCGGAGATCAGCAACGAAATAATTTGCTTCTCTTAAGATATATTTCAGTTTATAATATTTTATTATATAATTATTTTAAAATTTTAATGGCAGATATTATTTTTTTATTATTTAACAATAAAAATATAATACATGATATACTTTATTATTTTTATAATTTTCAGTGATAAGAAGATAAATAAATATCGTGGTAGTCCGTCGATAGATATAATAGACGATAAAATTATTTTAAATTGAGATTAATTTTTGAATGTTAGAAGTTTTATTTTATGAATACTAAATTTGTTTTTATTTATTTTAAATATAATTTTAAAATTTTAAAAATTATCGCATAAAAATTAATGTTGAAATTTGTTTCACTGCGAGTCTGCGAGAACACTTATAATCGTTGAGGTCTGCTCTTTGCCTCTTTCACCCTCGATTGAATTTATTATTATTTTTAAATAAAATTGAAATTAATTAAATTTATAAATATAAAAGACGTTATTATATATTCTTTTAACAACACTTTGTAACGGCATGATAATTTTATAATAAAATTTAAATTTTAATATATTTTTATAATATTTAAAAATTAAACGATCAAATTTTTAAAACACTTTATTGATATTATTGAATTTTTATTTAGGCGGTCACTTCGAAAAATTATATCATGGGTCAGTCCCACCATCTGTCCATGGGACCAACCAATAAAAACTGTCCATTTCATCAATTTTTTCATATCATAATTTTTTCTCAAATGAATCTTCACTTGAAAAATTAAAAAAATAATAAAATGAACAATTTCTATTGATTGATCTCATAAATGATGTGGTGAGACTGACCCATAATATAATTTCTCGGTCACTTCACGCTTGTGGGGTGACATTTGTGATCCGTCTAAAATAGTTTAAAAACCTAGAAGTAGAATTAGAAGCATTATTTCATTGTTACTAAAGTTTGGGACCGTAGTACCAACCTGCTCGATTCCTTGAGCGCGCTTTAATTCAAAATTGAAACTACAATGTCGGCATCTACGCTCTCCATCAGCGCCAATCCGGCGGTGTACGCTCGTCGCCGGTCGGTCCTCATCGCTGAAAATAAATCCAACATCGAATCATTGGTCGCCGAACCTGACCCTAATGGTGTTAATGTTGGGGATGATAAAGTTTCTGGTGCCGCTAACACTGCAGGTCACAGCAGAGATATGAGCCACCATTCCATTCGTGGCGAGGCTTTCAAGGACTCTATGCAAGCAAGACAAGTCACTGTTGGTCAAAACACGAACGTTCCGCTGCGGCGGACACGGAAGGGAGTGGTCAACAAGTCTGAGAAACCCCGGTGGCTGACTGTGGTTAGTATTTTTATTAAGAATTTGGTGCTTCTACTTGTTTTGGCTGGGTTAGTTCAGATAGTTAGGAGATTGGCTTTGAAATCCGGGGAGGGTAGTAGCGTTGGAACGCAGGTCAGCTTAACTGAATTTGAGGGTAGGGTTGCCGAGGTTGAGAGTTTTTTGAAAACTACTGCTAAAATGATCCAGGTTCAGGTAGAGGTTGTTGATCGGAAAATTGAACATGAAATTGGTGGGTTGAGGAGTGAATTGAATGAGAGAGTTGATGATCAAAATGTGGCATTGGAGAATTCATTGAGAAAATTGGAAGAAAAGAGTGAAGGATTTGATAAGTCCTTGAGCGAATTGAAGAGTATGAATTTGTTGACAAAGGAAGAGTTTGAGAAGATGTATGAACAAATGTTGAAAGAGAAGGATGGAAATGGTAAGACTGAAACTGCAGTGAGTTTGAGTGATATAGGAGCCTATGCAAGAGAGATTGTCAAGAATGAGATTGAGAAGCATGCATCAGATGGGCTTGCGAGGGCAGATTATGCGTTATTCTCAGGTGGAGGAAAGGTTGTTCGGCATTCTAAGCCCTTTCTTGCTGGAAAGGGAAGCAATTGGATTTTGAAAGGTAGTCAAAATGTGGTTCATCCTGATGCAGACAAGATGTTGAAGCCAAGTTTTGGGGAGCCAGGGCAGTGCTTTCCATTAAAAGGAAGTAACGGGTTTATTCAGATCAAGTTGCGCACTGCTATTATCCCTGAGGCTATTACTTTGGAACATGTTGCCAAGGTAACATTTTAGTTTCACTTGCATTGTTGTAAAGTTTCAACTTTGTTTATACTTCAACTTGTGCATGTCTTAATTTTGGTTTGTATTGCGATGAAAGTCCAATTATAATTCACTTTCTTAATTGAAGAGCCAGTATAACACAGAAAATAATTGTAGGACTGATTTAGGACTTAGGAAAGTGCTCCTGTTTCAGCCATCTATCAACATTTTGAAAGTGCTAAAATATGTTCTTGCATTGTTAACAGAGTGTGGCATATGATAGATCCAGTGCACCCAAGGACTGTCGTGTCTCTGGCTGGCTGCAAGGTCGTGATCTCGATTTACCAGTTGACGCTGATAAGATGTTTCTTTTGGGAGAATTCATGTACGACCTTGAGAAGAGTAGTGCTCAGACCTTTGATGTATTGGATGCTGCCAATGTTGGCATTGTTGACACAGTTAGGCTGGACGTCAATTCCAACCATGGAAGCACTTCACATACCTGCATTATGGAAGCACTTCACATACCTGCATTTACCGTTTGAGGGTGCATGGCCATGAGCCCGACTCCGTTTCAATGGTAAAAATGTAACCTAGAGGTACATTTAGTCATGTAAGTGTTATTTTCATCTCTGTATTTAATTAAATAGTACGCCATTTGATTCGATACAAATTCCTTCTATTAAAGTTATATTCTCTGTGTAGCAAATGAGTATGAATGTACTCGTATTTTTCCAGCTAGGCTCTGCATAAATTAGGAGGAATGATGGAATATGAACCAGAAAAAAAAAAAAAAAAAAAAAAAAAGACTGCAACTAATTGTTTTGTGAGTTCAAGACTAATGATTCTTGCTTAGATGAGTTCATTCATTGCATGGCAATTCAAGACTAGATTATTTTTAATTAAATTATTATTAGTTCGAAATGGTAAAAATCTAATGTTTGCTTGAAGTCGTCTGCATCATGAATGAAATTTCATGTGGTGTAGATGAAAATGTTGGGTGGTTTTAGAGGAGTCTAGGGTCGACTTGATTAGTTCCCCCCAAGTTCCTTGCCCAATTTTGCCTGGTGACCTATTTCACCAATGAAAATAAAACAATAATAAATTAGTTTATACTAATATTTATATATGTTTATAATTAAATTTATATAGTGTTTTGTTTTAAAACTATTGTCCTATATACAAGTGGTGAAATAGGTTTAAGATTATACTTCAGAGTTTAAGGCTAGAGTTTATGTTATAAGGTAATATGGTTAAGATTTAGGTTTTAACCTACAAACTCTAAATTTTAATTATAAACATAAAACTTTAACAAAAACCCATAAATTAAAAGTTACTACCTCTAAACCTTAAATAAATTTTCTAAATCTTCAGAGACTTAAATTAAACGATTTCTTATGTATAGTTTCCCTATTTTCAGCGTTGGATCTGAGAGGTAAAAATCTCAGTACTTAGAGACAAGAAGTGTCAACAAAAGATGATTCGAGTTCTTGTCTCTGTATTAGGGGGAAAAGGGAAATTTAGAATATTTTTACATTTATTAAAAAATGTCTGAAATTAAACTTTGGATACTGAAAACACACGCATCCCATTTGTCAGTAAATAGAAAAGGGCAAGATACACACAAAAACCCAAAACAAAATCCACATTCCAAGCATATAACAAACCAGTTCACTCTAGGTTCAGAATCAACGTTTGTTCCTACAATGTTGCTAATGGGGGGCACAGCCTTTGAACCAGTAGAAGCTTTTGTTAGAGGTGGTCCAGAGAGTTGATTGCCAAGAAAACTTGATGAACTAAACTCTGGAGTTGTGTACCTGATGCGATTTTTCCACTGAGATTGTTGTAGGACAAATTCAAGTAACTCAAGAATGTTAGCTGAGACATGGACTCTGGAATTTCACTAGAAAGTCTGTTTTCTGACAAATCAACACATTCCAGTGTAGTCATGGCGCCAATGTTACCAGGGATGTTTCCAACTAAATGATCTATCGACACATTCAATGACAGCAGCCCTATGAGACCTGTCATTTCCTCTGGGATTTCACCTGATAAATTGTTGTCTGAAAGATCCACCAGCCTGATTAGTTTGAGGGTGCTGCTGTAATCAAACACCACGCCTTTCATGGTAAGTGCTATGTTGTCAGAAAAGCAGCCCTTTGATGTGTTGTAAGATATCTTGCCATTCGATTCGTATCTCGTGATCATTGCCGTCAGATTGTTGATGCAGCTTGGGATGTTTGATGATAAATTGTTGTGGGAGAGGTCCAAGATTTGAAGAGAAGTTAAGGCACAGATTTGGTCTGGTATTCGGCCATGAAACATGTTTGATCCGAGGCTGATGATGATCAATTTCAAGAGCCTTTGTCCCATCCAGTGTGGAATCTGTCCGGAGAGCCGATTAGCAGAGAAGTCAAGAGTGAGTAATTCTGTACAATTCGCCAGCGATCCAGGGATTTCACCCACCAGTGTTGTTTCTTAGATGCAAGGACTGAAGTGAAGTTAAAGCTCCCATGGAACCTGGAACCTTACCACTCAAGTTGTCACACAATTCAATTGCGACCAAGCTTCCCCATTTCCCCCGACAAGAGATTACCACCAAGACTGAGGAGATACGGAGCAATGAACCATTGAAGTTGTTGAAACTCAAATCCAACACAGTAGAAGCATGGTAATTTGTGAGAAAATCCGGGACTTTTCCCTGGAAATGATTGCATGAAATGTTCAGATATTGCAGATTAGAAGTCAAGTTCCAAAACCAACCAGGGATTTGAGTTTGATTGAAATCATTGTTGCTTAAATCCAAGACAACGACTTCAAATCTTGTAAAGCAGGGTTCAACTCACCACCAAGCTTCAACCTGCCATGTGCTCCGGCCAATGCAGAGGTGTCGTTAGAGCTTCCGAGCTGAAGCTCGTTGACATGACCAGTAGCCTTGCCACAGAAAACCCCAACCCATTTGCAGCAATCTTCATTTCCGTCCGTCCAATCAGCCAACATGTTTGAAGAATCTTTTAGATCCTGCTTAAACCTCAAAAGAGCACGTCTCTCACTTCCCATGCACATAGATTCAGACATTCCCTTGCAGAACATGTTTGAGCACAGCAACATGAGGACAAGGGTTGAAATAAAATCCATTCACTTCAACCATAATGCAGCACTTGGAACTAAGCATTCCTAGGCCCTAGCTGGTGCTTGGTACTGTAAACATACCAGTTAAAGTTTTAGACATTGGTTGATATAAATTGTACGAGGATGTAGAAGTTTCCATGATAGGGTCTTTCAGGGAAACAAACGATGGCTAATAACATTAACATACCAAGGGTCCCACGGAAACTGACTTGAAATATAATATTGATTTTGATTAAGAATTTGTCACTAATTACCTCTCAGGCAATAGTTGTATATTGGGAAATGATGAGTTCATTTTCATTGGAAAATGGAAAACTAACTTGTATTTCTCAGTATCACACTTTAATACCAATACTGGAATGCCTTGTTTGCAGTTACATCGTGGTTCTAGCTTTGCAGTGTTCGATATTTTATAATATTTACAGAAATTTTGTTCGATAATTATATAAATTATCGAGGAAATCTTTTAAAAATATTTGTAAAATTTTGATATTTTATAAAATTGAATGATCGTAATGATAATTTATTTATTTTTAATAAAAATCTAATCTCATATGATTTTAGAACGATAAGCTGGGATAAGTTTTTAATTTCTCTATAAATTTCAAAAAATAATTAGAAAATAGTTTATACATCATTGTAAACATAATTCAATCAACTAATTTTTTTTCATGTCACTAATCCATTCGATTAACTTTCTATATAACCACACACTTTTTTTTTTTACATGGTCGTAAAAAATAAAGATTTATCTTTAAAAAAATAATATAAAACAAAAAAAATAATTAACTGATTTTTAGTGAATAAGATAACAAATGACGTGAAGTGTATGGACCATATAATAATTTTTCTCATTTTGAATTTTTCACTTAGAGCCCAAAAATATCCGAAACAACTATGACTATATTGAATATGTCATAACTGAATTAAAAGCAAATATGAACACATGAAACACATTGGTGAATGGACAACAAAAAATGGCAATCAAATTGTATCATTGAAAATTTTGGTTTATGTGTAACACCCTCGACCCGGTGTCACATTGTACATCCACTCGAAAACTTGTATTTCAATATATTTTTTCAAAAACCCAACAAAAGTTAAGTCCAAATCCATTTTCATCATAATGAGAAATCCAATCCGTTTAAAACATAAAATACAAGTAGGTTAAAGTAATAGAGCTCTAAAATATTATAACCCGTTATAAAAGCATTCGACAAATAAAATAAAACAGAGTTACAAATTACACATATAGGGTCCTAAGTACAAAATTCATTATGCCTAATGACAATACTCTAACATCAGATGTCGATGTTGAACCCACCACGATGATGCTCCTCAGAAAGCTTTCCTTAACCTACGCACAAACACATTTCGAACGTTGAGCTACTAAAGCTCAATGGGTACTCAACCAACCGGTCCACATAAAGTAGCACAAAATAAGCATAGCAACATGAATAATGACGTGGCATGAGTACGATGTCATTACCATAACCGCAGAAACACATGATATCATGATGACATATATCAGCACATAGCATATGCATGACAAGAGAAGACCACACAACATCTCAAGTTCTTATCCTGTATTTATATCTCGTATATAACAGTGTCTATATCACCTCATAGTAGTATAGAAGTAAAGGACCCACCAGTACTAAGCAAGGTCCGTGACATGCCACTCCACATTATCCGTTAAGGAATCTATCAGCACTAAGTAAGGTCCTAGCCGATCTTCTGTATAATATAATACCGATAACCCATCAACACTAAGCAAGGTTATCAGTGTTACCATAATATAATATATATCACTAAGCAAGGTTACTAGGTATCATATCTCGTATATCATATACTCTAGGCAACCCATCACTATCAACACAAAGCAAGGTTCCTAGTAAGCCATATGACCCGACATGTCACACCAAACCCTTAATGGTTCCACATACCGATTTATACCACTAGACTCCATTTATTATTCAATTATCTCATTAACGGAGTTATGAGTCTATTTCTCGGTTTAAGGTTCATTTTATAGTTTTGACAACCTCTAAGACCTATGGTAATACTATGAGGTTTTTCAACTCGTCCCTAAGACCATGGGCAAAATTGCCCAGAAGTATCGATACCCCTACATAGAGTATCGAAACACCCTGTATCGGTACTCTCACCAAGGGGGTATCGAAACGATCGGTATCGATACCCTCCCAAAGAGGTATCGATACCCTCCCAAAGAGGTATCGAAACCCTTTGACCAAACTCCAAAGTCAACTAAGGAGGTTTTACCCGTATCGATACGAGTATCGAACCGTGATAGTCATTGGGCAACTCGGTATCAAAACACGGGCAAGGCGTATTGATACGTCTGCCTTTCTCGCCTAAGTTTCCTCTCTGGGGTATCGAAACACCCTTAAGTGTATCGATACCCCTGCACGATAAGTGTAGTTTTGAGATTTCTAACACTTAAAACTCTATCCAACAATTATCTATTTGATCCCAACTTGATCCTAGACTCTAAGGGAGTGATCCTAAACATGTCTAAACCATTTTTACGAAGGTTCATCAACTATGATCAATTCCACCATTAGAAAACTTTTAAGCTACCATGCAACACAACAAGCAATCAAACATGCAACAAGCTTAAAAATGATGTGCATGATGATTTAGGGTTGGAGGGGTACCAACCTTAGCAACAAAAGCAGCAAATCCGAGCTCCTAACTCAACCTCAAGATTTCTCTTTGTCCAAGCTTAAAGATGGCTCTCCCACTTGTTTCTCTACAAAGGGAAAGGTGAGTAGTGAATTAGACACCAATGAGATGATTCATAGGGTGTAAAACACTAGAAAAACTAATATTTGTACCCTCAAAAACCCATTCCCGAACTCAACCTTAAACCCCCACTTAAACTCTTCTCTCCACCAAACTAACACTTTTTTAGCTTGTTTTATAGATCCTTGAAAGCCTTATAACTTTCCCTTCAAGACAAAAACGGGATTTCTAATAAAGATGATAAAGATCTTACCTTTGCTCTCCCGTTTCCTTGCTACAAAGACGGAGAAGAAGAAAAAAAGAGAGAAAAGATTAACTCACTCTCTGTAGGAGAAATTAACACCCCTAACCTCTCTTGTCTCCCCCTAAATTTAGGCATTTACCATAATGCCCTTATGAACAAGGCCTCACTTAACACCCAACAACTAAGGGTCCAACAAGGCCTAACTACTCAAACCTGGGACTCAAAACCAAAGCACAACTCCTTGGGTTAACCCGACGCTCGGATCTCGAATCCGGGTCGTGACAGTATGATTCTCCGGGCTATAAACAATGCTAATTTACATTCTTTGTATACCATAAATGACATAAAATACAAACCTAAGGTGTACTAATTCTATCCTTCGGATAGCAAAGAACAAAATCCGACAATGAAGATTAATATACTCTGCAGAAGCCTAAACATGATAGTTTACAAAAAAAGAAGTACAAACAAAATCACCTTATTGCCTTGGATGATCCAAGATCAGATTCATTTCAACTTCTACAGCTGCAGACTCGCTCCGAGACTGAAACTTTTCAGCTTCCCGTGCGATCTGAACATCACAAGGTGCGTAAAACTGATAAAGAACTTTCACGACAAGTCGAGGTATTAGTGCGGTGACGATGATGGCTAGTAAACACAACCAAAACAATCCAGTTTGCGCAATTTGAAAGATGGCCCTGTTAAAACGCATAAGTTGGCCAGGGTCAGAAAATATATACACAAGGAAAATTAGCTTCAAATGAATCTTTATACTAAAAATGCATGGTTGGCATGCTAATTTATGTCAACTCTTTAGCCGTAGAGCGTTAGGATCAGTTACGGACACGTTTTCTACCATTTTCTTGGGAAGATCTGGGTATAATTGGACATGAGTAAAAGAAAGACCTGAACACAGAATATGAAATAACTCGAACCCTACAAAGTCTGAACCTGAAATAACTCGAAGCCAAAATCTATCCAACATGAACTCATGCAACACCTATTTGCACCTCTATATGTATGGCCTAGACCTAGTACATATATTTTTGCAGAACATACTTTTGCTGTGATAGCAGGTAGTAAGAAAACCTGATGTTTTAAGATAAATTTATGGGGAAAGTGTCAAAAACAAATATCTCAACATGGTTCATCTACATGCTTAATTAAAGTAAATAAACTTACAGAAAATAAATGCGATGTAAATGGACTTACCAGTAACCAACTAAAGATGGTATTGCATCGATAATGATGACACAAATAAAAGTTGCGATTATAGATCCCCAAATGGTTGCATGAGTTATCCAATTCCAACGGTTGACATCCATGGCCAAGTGTAAATTAACCAATATAACCACTGCAAGAGTCCAAAGATCTCCAATACTTGATGCATCAATGGTGCTGCCCCAGTATGCGAGAAGAGGAATGAAAAAGACAACCGCACTTTGCCAGACAGTATCAAACATTGTTATCCAAAATAATCTTTTATTATAGCATTCTTCTCGGTGCCCAGCCCCATACAGCTGAGGATACTTTAATAGCGTCCGCCGTTTTAGGTCCTTGTCAAGAATACCAACAACAATCGTAGGCACTGATGTGTAGATTACAGAATACAACACACTATTCCACTCGTTGATTGCAGTGCTCAAAGTGAAACAAGTAAAGAGTACATACCTGCAAGAACATACTGAAGTTAAAAACTGCTTATTCACTGCTGACATTTCACTTTAGTTGATTAAAATATGATTCAACCTCTATTTTGAATCAAGTATAAATTATGATTCTGAATCAACAGGGCTTAAAAACCAATTTTACCTAACCCAATTGAGCAAAGGAAGAGTATTTCTACGGAGAATTCACAACCTAAAACTAATTGGCAGTAGGAGAGGTCCAAGACTATATAAGACCAAAACCCAGTACTAAACAAATGTAAGATAGCACTATTTAAGCTTGCGTGTAACTCGCAGGGCACACATGTGGATAATCTTCATTGAGGGTCAGGAACAACATAATAGACCTTGGCTTTAATATATATATATATATGACACATTTTATTGCCTCAACCTCACTTTCAGCCCAGTTAGTATCAAAAGATACAGTCCCTCTTTGGTGAAAATCGAGGTTTGATTAAACCAGTAACATGCTCAACCACTTAATAATATAGATTGAATATCTATATTCGGTGCACATGCAAAAACTTGTGAAAGCACTCCATCTAAAAAAATAACTCACCAAAATAAAACAAGGACAAACACTGCATTCTTGTAAAAATTGTATAGTATCATGTAGCCCATCCGCTGGTAATTCCAATGCCCATGGACCAATAAAAGAGTAACTAAGAATCTGAACTGCCCCATTGCAAAATCTGATGCCATTACAGCTTGCCTACCCTCTTGGCCACTAATGCCAACTCCCACATCCGCCATTTGGATCATTGAAACATCATTAGCACCTATAAATCATCCAATAGCATTTCTTAAATAAACCCAAACCACTAAAAAGAAAGCGGACAAAATTTTACACTTTTATCTCTTTAATAATCATAAGATGATGATAAGAAAATCAAGAGAATGATGATTACCATCGCCAATGGCAAGCGTCATGTCTGAAGTCCTCTTCTTTACAAGTGCAACGATTCCGGCTTTCTGTAAAGGGGCCACCCGACAACACAAAAGCACAGAACAATTACAGGCTAACTCGAAGAGCTGCAAGCAAAGATGAAAAATAAAGTTGCGTCAGCACGCAGATATTAGAAATTGAAAGCAGAAAACAAAGGCAAGTTGAGAACCCCTTACCATTTCTTCGAGTTCACTGTCAAGAATATAAACAAGGCTGGTACCATCAATAATCAATGCTACAGGTGTTGAACTAGCTCCCAAAGTTCTCCCAGTGTCATTTGTAGTGCCTGACATAGTTGTAAGTTTCTTAGACATGATGATGGCATCTTCTAAATTCTTTCTGCATGATTCCTTAGAGTTGTTGTTAACTATAATCTGAGTCATTTTACTGGTCAACAGCTTCGATGAGTATCCGATTGATATGGCAGTTTCTTGCTTGTCCCCAGTCAACACCCATACTTTGATCCCAGCAATTCTAAGTGACTCAATGGCTTCTGGCACTCCTTGTTGTAGTTTATCTTCAATACCAGAGGCACCCAGTATGCAGAGATTTCTTTCAATATTGTTTGCAACCTTGCGAAGCAAACGAGCTCTACCCATTAGAGCAGTGCTAGCCACCTCGAATGCAGAATGCCATTCCTCAAATTCTGAAGTACTCAGTTCTCTCATCCCGATGACAAGTGTTCTCAAGCCTATTGAGGAGTAAGAGTGCAGATGGGCTTCAGTTGCCCGAATTATACTTGTATTCAAAGACCTGTCTATGACACTAAACATTGTTGTGTCAGCTCCTTTTACAAAAACTTTTACGGATTTGTTTGGCAATCCCAATATAACAGACATCCTCTTCCGATCACTATCAAACTCGTGCAAACCCAAAACATTGAACCTGCATGGCCCAAGACATTTTATACAACAAAGATAATATAATTGATGCTCAGGAGTACAACCAGCACATCTTTAATGTTGATTCCTAAATCTTGCAATATCCCAACCTCCCAATGTCTTGAATTCAACAATAAAAGGACAAAATATATAGATACTAAAATCAAATAGGTATTTACATATGTTTTCCCTACCTCGTACTTGGGAAATATGTAAAGACATAAATAAAGCCAAAAACCTCAAATAATACAAAACCATAATCAATACATGAAAAATAAGCTTCTATAAAGAAAATTATATTTCTAAGGATCATGCTCTCCGGCCAAGAAATACTAGTTGTTTTCACTTGTGCAGGTTAAGAATATAGTTGTCAAACGATCATTTTTGTTGATGCAAAAGTAGTAAAGGAAACTTCTCCGAATGAAACTCACACATGAACACAGACTGGTTATCCAGAAAAATAAAAGAATACTTCATGGTATAAAAGGTGCAATAAAATGTTGACCCTCAAGAAGTTCCTATCACTATGAAAGCACCTTATCCAAGTTTTTACACTAAATACTGACACCAGAAGCTCAAATCTAGTAGCAATTCCCGAGCTAATGCAGGCAAGGGTATCACAATATAACAATTAAACAGAAATGGTGGAAACAAAACCAAGAAGATAGAAGTCAGCACTTGATATTACCTTTGCCTTTCTCCTTGAATGTCAATAAAAATATGGCCAGAGGTTCGCTCTATTAACATAAATCCATATGCTGCTGCAGCATAAACCAATGCTTGTTCATCTGGAGACTCGCCTTGGTAATCTATCAGCTTCAAAGTAGGATCAGGCGAATCTACAATAAGAGGCACAATTGTATTGCAAGCTGCCAGTGCAAGGAAGAAATCATGGATGTGACTGCCTTCTTTAGTCTCTTTTCCGCTCCTAGCAAATTGTAGAAGCTCAGGGTCAGTCTTTACCACCATCTTTGGCCTCAAGACCTTCCCATCCACTAAATAAGAAAAAAAAAGGTTAAGAAAAAAGCTAAACCAATCTAAAATAGAGATAAATTTGTTGTTTACCTCGGACAAAGTAACCATCTTTCTGATCTTGGGAACTGACGTTTCCACCATTATAATCTACCCCCCAAATACTTGCACACTGAAATTCCATCTTGTTCTCGGTAAGTGTACCGGTTTTGTCAGAGAAAATATATTTGATTTGTCCTAAGTCCTCATTTATATTCAAAGCCCTACACTGAAATCTTGAATTTGAAGGCTCATCATACATCTGGGTGTCTCGAATCATGAAGTAAGCCTGACCAACCCGGACTAGCTCCATGGAAATATACAGTGAAATAGGAATCATGATCTGAAACACAATTACTGACATGAGGAATGTGAAAACTATTTCTAATCCCCATCCATAATAATTGTAATTTTCTTCTTCCTCCTCAGAGAAGTCCTTTCTTCTGTAAAAAGGTAAGTAATCCAACTCATCCCTGTGGCGTCTCAACCAAACAGCAGCACAGAAAGAGACAACCGTGCACAATGCAGCAAGAAACACTGAAAGGAAGATGATCTCCAAGTTCATATGGGTCTCAAGCCGACTCCTCTTCGATGGGCCCGCTGAGTTGTTAAGCATTGCTTTGGTCTCACGGCCAGCATAGACAGCAACCCCAACAGCCCAAGTAGTATTTTTGAGCTCACAGCCCCGAAGAATAATATTGGAGGGACCAAGCGACAATCGTTTCCCATCAACTTCCATGTTAGCCTGAAACCCATATATGTTTCTGTTGGGTTTCTCACACTTAATCAGCCCAGAAACATTCTCCTTTTCGGGAATCTTCAAAAGGGTCTCCTGCTTGGCATACCGTGTCTTCAGATTGGACTCTCCATCCATATTAATAGTCTGCACGTATGCAACTCCTGTTGGATCACAAGTTGAAAGCAGAACCATATCACAAGGAATGGTTTCATTAGCATGAATCTTGATTATCTCTCCAACCTGGATGTCTTTCCATTTCTTTTGCTGAAATTCATGATTAACCAAAACTGATGCTAGCCTATTATTCTCAATCTTGTCTGCCCTGTGGCGTCTGTAGTCCTCATAAGCATCTTTAACTGCTGTAACCAAAAGGACAAATGCCAGAGGCAAAATGGAAGCAAAACGTCCGAATACTGCAAGCTGGGGCAGCTGATTGAGCACCGCAATCACAAGGAAGTATATATAGGCAACTCTATGAAATTGCTCGAACAAGTTCCTAGGCAAAAATGTTAGGATTGAGTACTTTGCCGTCCTAATGGAATTCCCAGCAAACTCAAACCTCTCATTTGTCTTGACAGGATCATTTATTTGTATCAACCTAGCATCTTCATCATTGATCTCTTTTTGTGACATGCTATATGTCTCTGACTCAGCACCACGAGATCCATATTTCACATGCTTTGGTCCCAAATCACTAAAATTGACTTCCCTAATCGAATTCCCACCCAAAGATTTGGATTTAGCAGAAAGATTACTCCTTCTTGACGAGGAACTTAAGACAGGTTCAATGCTATACAAATTCTCAAGTGAGGTTTTTGTGTCCATCTCAAAAACAAATTCAGGATCCCCTCTTTCAACTTTTCTCTAAGATCAAAGTAATATAAAATAAAATAACAAACAAAGAAAAAAAAATGAAACAACATAAACCACTTTTGAGTCTATGATCTAAGGAGCAAAGACATCTCCAACATCTCGGAAGTCAACAAATAAATAAAATTCAAGGAATACCCAGATTATGATTCGCTTAGAAAAGCCAGACTTGATCAACAGATAATATGAAACAAAGAAACAACCCAGAATTCCCAATTCAACGGAGTAAACCCAGAACTACACCCCAAAATGATTTAGACAAATGTTAACTTGATACAAATACAGGTACAGATAAGGAACAAAGAAATAAAGAACCTTGAGTTTATGATTGTGGGCATATATAATTTGAAAACAACTTCAACAACAAAACATTGAAAGGAATGATGGGATCTCTGTACAAGGAAAGGGGATGTGAAAATTACAGAGCTGGACGCCGTAGGAGGGCTGCTGCTTTGTAATCTATTGTTGGGGGCGGGGCTGAGCACGGTAAACGGCAAAACCAAAACCGAACCGGAGGCATTATAGTTTATAAATTTAGGAATCGTGATTAATTGCAGTCAACTGAATTTAATATTTTAATTAATTTTTAATTATTTTTATAAGATAAAAATAAATATTTTATACTTCAAATACTATAGATGTATTTTTTTTACTTAAAAATAAGTTTTTAATAAATAATTGTGAAAAATATCTTAAAATTTTTACCTTTTAATATTTAAAAGTCATAAAATAAAGCTATTTTGTCAAGATAAAATATAATTTTTTAAAAATTAATATTAATATGAAAAAACTGAAAACCAAGATTAACCAAACCGAAAACCGACAATTACTAAAATAATTTACCGAATTAAACCTAAACCGAACCGAATACACCCCTAGTTGGGGGAGATTCTAGCAAACGCTCCTTAAAAAAGCCTAAAAATGACTAATCGATTTACCCGGTCAATTTTTGTACATAATTAGTTACTATGTACACAATTTCTTACAAAAACCGTAAGAAAAACGGTATATACATAAATTGTTACAAACGTAAGGATTTATGTATTTATAACAAATATTATAAGAAAAACGGTATGTACACAAATCATTACGTTGAAAGGATTTGTGTACATACACAATTGACTACGAGTATACATAATATGACACAAAACGGTAAGGATTTGTGTATGTACACAATTCTCTACAAAGTATATACAATGGTTTACGAAAACCGTAAGAAAAAAGGTATGTACACAAATCATTACAACTTATCGCCATGAGCTAAAGGAGGTCACCTAAGGTTAAGGATTTATGTACGTACATTTTTCCTTACAGTTTTTGTAAGCATTTGTGTTTACTTTGTAGGGATTTGTGTACATACATAAATCCTTACATTTCTTCTACCAATTTATTTATTCTCGTAGTAAATTGTGTATGTACACAAATCCTTACCCTTGGATGATCTCCTTTAGCTCATGGCGAGAAGTTGTAAGGATTTGTGTACATACCTTTTTTTCTTACAGTTTTCGTAACCATTTGTGTATACGTTATAGGAATTTGTGTACAATATTTATTATTCGAATATTTTTATTAAAATATTTATTATATGAATATTTTTATTTGTATATATTTTATTCGAATATTTATTATATGAATATTTTTATTTGAATATTTATTGTACGAATATTTTTACTCGAATTTTTATTCTAATATTTTTTATACGGATATTTTTATTCGTATATATTTTATTTGAATATTTTTATTCGTATATATTTTATTTGAATATTTTTATTCGAATATTTATTATATGAATATTTTTATTTTTATTCAAATATTTATTATACGAATATTTTTATTCGACTTTTTATTATACGAATATTTTTGTTTAAATATTTTTATTTAAATATTTATTATATAAATATTTGTATTCAAATTTTTATTATACGAATATTTTTATTCGTATATTTTTATTCAAATATTTATTATATAAATATTTTTATTCGTATATTTTATTCGAATATTTATATTCAAATATTTATTATATGAATATTTTTATTCGAATTTTTCTTATACGAAATTTTTTATTCATATATTTATATTTGAATATTTTTATTCGTTTATTTAATAATAAATATTATTTTATTTTTTATTAAAATTATATTCGAATAACTTAAACTATATTTACTATATTTTATTTTCTCAAAAACTATATTTTAAATACATTATGCTACAATTATATTAAAATAATGAAGACTTGGCCCAGTGGTTATTTTGCATGCTCATCATGCATTTAATCTAGGTTCAAACCCCTAAGTTAAATTCCTATCTTTTATTTTTTTATTTTCTTTTTCTCTAATATAGTGATGACGCGTGTCATCACCTAATTGGATGATTAATTTTATTTATTAATTTAAAATTAGGTGACCTAATTGACATTTTTTAGTTAGGTGATTAAAATAAATATTCTCAATTAGTTGAGTAGTCACTAGTGTAATTTATCCATTTTTAATAAGGTGATCCGTTAACCTGTTTCTAATATTTTTTTTATTTTAATCTAATTGTCAGGAATGATGGATTGTTATCTAACGATCATCATTGATTAGTCTTTTTTAGGTGTTTTTTAAGGGACTTTTTTTAGTCAAACCCCTACTGTTGGTGTAATAGCGTGTTTGAAAGAGATAAATGTACAAAATCAAAAGTATTTGTAATCGAAATGAGACGTCATTTAAAAAAACAAAGAAACACTAAGGAAGGGTCTAAATGGAGTGACGACAAATGAAAGATTAAAATTTTGAAGCGAATCATTTGACAATGATAATTAAAAAAAATAAAACAAGCCTCGAGGATTGCCTAAACCTGGTCTTCACGAAGAAGGTCCCTGGATAGTGGTAGAAAAATAATCCAAAAAACAAAAACTTTTTTTTATTATAAACAAAAGTATTTTTATGATATATTACTAGTGAAATATTTTAATATCGTTTTATGTAGTATCTTTTTGTTATGTGATGTAACACCCTAAATATGGTTATTATATTTGAGTTTAAACTTAAATTTTTATTACAGAATTTTTTAATTTAAGATAGTTAAAATAAAATGTTTTTAAAGATATTTAAAAAATATAATTATAAATGAGTTTTAATTTAATTTAAAATATTTAAATATACGATTTGATTAATATAATTATAGAATAAATATGATCACATATACAACTCACTAAATATAAGTTGTATGAGGATTACTGTTTGTTGAAAACTCGTATTGATAGTGTTTCTCGCAGTATAAAATTTTAAAATTTTTAAAATATTTTTAAAAAATTAAATTAAATTTATTTAATATCAAATGAAAATATTGTGACATGACTTACTGTAACAGTTAATTAAAAATATTATTAAGATTTAATTTTTTAGTTCATTAGCTTAATTGATTCAATTTCTTTATTTACGGATTTAATTGGATGAAAAGAAAAGTCAAGCCTAATTTTTTTTTAAAGTTCAACGATTTCTATGATTTAAATTTATTTTTTAAATCAAGCTAATTTGAAAAAAAATATATAGATGCTTTGGTATGATTAACTAAAAGTATATAAAGATAAAATTATGGATTAAAGTGATTGTGGTAGATTCAGACAATTTATTTTATATAAATCACTCTAATTTGAACGAAAAGATGTGATTAATAAAAATCATTTCGTTTTACCTAAACGATCGGTTAAATGTTATAGTGATTATTGAATCATAATTTAATTATTAAAAAATATTTAATCGTTAAATTTTTAACAGTTAATCATTACAATAGTTAATCGTTTTTTAACGGTTTGGTTATAAATTAATCTATTATAACTTATTAAAAAATTAATCGGCAGGAAATGGAGGGCCATCTTCTCTCACTACGTAGCTATTTATTAAATATCCATATTCTTACAGCACTTAGATTAACCTAAAATGAAGAGCTTTAGAAATATATATTATTCATGGCCTCGTGGTTTCGGACATTCAGTCATGCAACAGTTGACTTGGAATGAGCTTTGTATACAGAGCAAATGCTACGCAAGCAATGGCAGGTCCGGCCCAAAAAACCCAGTGTCGGTTCCAGAGGTGGCCGCCTCTAATTAAAGCTGGTCCCAAACATCTTGCTGGGTTCATCCCAACACCGGCATAACCCTTGGTGGAAGTTACGGTTGTCGATATAAACACGATAAGGCCCACCACAACACCGATGATGGAGCAAACCACGACTCGACCCAAATGCCTGGCCTGGCGTTTGTCGAAAGCGATCCATATGGAAGCAAAGAGAAACACAAAGGTGCAGATAATCTCAAGCCACAGGGCTTGGCTCGTCTCGAGACCGATCACAATCGGACCAGTTGTACTCGGTACAACAATCGTGAGGGTGCAGCCACCAAGAGAAAAGGTTTGTTCAATTTTGGTGTTCACCACAGCTTGTAATGCAAGTGCCCCTAGTATGCCTCCAACACATTGAGCCAATATATATATGACGGCACGTGAAAGCGAAATAACACCGGTAAATGCCGCGGCAAGGCTGATAATAGGGTTGATATGGCCGCCGGAGATGGGAAAAGTAGCGAGGAGGAGAACCGTGATAACAACACCGATAAGAAATGCCATTATCAGGTGGGGCATTTTGGTTTGCGTCTCGTAGGAGGAGATGACTATGGTATCCATTGCAAAGACCAACACTGCTGTTCCAAGGAGCTCAGCCAAGGAAGCTCTCCAAACCTGAGAATTCAGTAGCATTGTAGGATTCGAAATGCCCTCTAATATTTCCACATATAAATAGACAAACAAAACCAGATACCTCCAAGGACAAAAGATCATTGAAAGACAGAATCTTGTCAAAGGTTGTTGGATTTTGCTTCTTCTCATCCTCCACTCTCCTTTGCTCTACCCTGCAAATTTTCTTGAAGAAACACAGTGTTAAGTTCTATATACTGCAACTGTTTTGAATAATTTTTGAGGCTTGCCTTGGTGTGGCGACAAAGGGTCGGACTCTGGTTCCAGTGTATACATTTTCTTCATCTTCAATGGCACCGATATTTCCAGTGGCAGCCATCTTCGTTTATTGCCTTGTCAGTTCTGTCTGTCATGTATATATAATCAAAGTCACTACAACTGCATGAAATCTTTACCTTAATTATGCGACATTGCTGCTGTATCTTTAACCACTTAATCGGTGCTATTATCCCGCTGCTGATTTAGCACGCGCTATCTCAGTTTGCTTTATGGCTTTTTCAACCATAAAGATGTAGGCCTTTAAGATACATACATATGAACTGGTGTTACTGACTCTACATGCCAATGAGAACAGATTCGAGCTATTACTGAAGTCAACGAGGGCAAATATCACAAGCAGAGATTTAAATTGTGCGTAATTTTAATCGTGTAAAATTTATTTCGGCCGTAAACGTAATAAATAAATATTATTATAATCATCATAATCTTAAATTTTTTAGAGAATATATGTTATTGCGACATAAAGTTACATGTATTATAATTTTGAGAAGTTATTTAAATCTCGGATAATGATTGTTCTAAATTCGAATGCAACTTGCACAAATTAATGTGTTCACGATCAATAATAGATGCTCCATATCGAGCAGTGGACCAGTTTTTAATTTGGCTGATAAGTTGGGGGAGTGCCATTAATGGTATTTTGCCACATATTTGGCTGCCACTGGCTGCTCTGTCCTTATCTACCAAGTACTAATAGTTAGTGAGTAGGCAGCTTTATTAAATTCCAACCATATTATTGAAAAAGGAAATAAAATAGAAGTATTTGTAGCACTGGCCAATCGGAAATGATTTGAGGTTCTTTTTCTCATTAATTAAACTGATAATGATTTCAGATAAATATTCAGTGACGGATCTAAAAAAAATTATTTGAAGATAAATACATAAATTTGTAATTTTTAGAGTATATAAGTCATAAATATCAAAAAGATTAAGATTAATTATAAAATTTAAAAGTTTAAAAATAAATATATAAAATTTAAAAAATCAAGGTAAATATAAACCGATCTTACATTATATATACGTGACTAATTGCAGTATTTACAAGGTTTCGTAGTTTAATCTCAGGGTTATTCTTAAAACGTGTTTAGATGCTTGTTAAACAAGATGTTCATCTTACGATAGAAACTACTTTTAATTTGAGCGTTTGAAGCTGCCACTAAAAATACTTTTGATAGGATAAAATGATTATTTTAAACTTAATATAATAAAATAAGAAAAATTCGGGTGTCAAACATTGTTAAACACTATTAATATTAAACATTGTTGAATATCATTAAATTGATTAATAAAAATTTAAAATTTTAAGTACTTAATATACAATTATATATTACTCGAAATAATTTTTTAATTAAATTATTTTTTATATATTATATTTTTATTTTTTTAAATAATTAAATTAAATACCAATTATAATAATCCCTAAAATAAAAAATCCTAAATCTTTTCCTTCGAATTAGAACCCTGGTGTTCTTGGCACGTCCTTCGATAACTATCACACCTTCGTATCGACGACTTCACCCTGCAAATAAATTCTAATCGAAACAATAACAAAATTATAATAATCTGAGATGCCTCAAACTCGAACACATCTAATGTAATATTGATAAACGAGGATGATTTGATTTAGGTTTAGGGTTTATCTTTGAAGGAAATTAGGTTTTTCAATTTAGGAATTGAGTATGATTAGTGTTTGATTCAATTATTTTAAAAAAATAAAAATATAATACTATATATATGAAAAATAATTTAATTAAAACTTAAATTTATAATTATATATTAAGTCCTTGAAATTTTTAATCTTTGTTAATTAATT
Source organism: Abelmoschus esculentus (assembly GCA_035048815.1). Lineage (NCBI taxonomy): Eukaryota > Viridiplantae > Streptophyta > Magnoliopsida > Malvales > Malvaceae > Abelmoschus > Abelmoschus esculentus. The sequence continues at coordinate 6,901,729 of JAUCBN010000007.1, read as the reverse complement.
TAATGGTATTCAACAATGTTTAACATTAATAATGTTTAACAATATTCGACGCATGTGGTAGACTCATCCAATAAAATAATTATTAGTTAATTTAAATTTATTTGAAATATAATATAAAAAAGATATCAACTTAGATTATAATAAAATTGTAAGAATAATTTATAAAAACTTATTAGTAATTTTTGATATATGAAATATAAAGTTTAATTTTTAAGTAATTAATTATTAAATGTTTGTAAAAGTTTAGTTGAATATATAAAACATGATATACTCTCTATTTTACAATAAAACTGTTGATTATAGACGATTTTCTCCCAATTTGCCTGGTTCCAAAGTATAATAGGTGGATGGGTGTTTTGTAATTTAACAAAACGCAAAAAGTAGAAGTCAGAAGCACTTTCCATGCAATTTCTCCATTTCTCAGTTTGGTAAGGACAAATACCAAAATAGGTTAATTGGTGATCACGAATTCGATAATTTAATATTTAAAATAAATATCTCAATTAATTTAATGGTAATTAGAGTAATTTATCTTAAATTTAACTATTAATACTAAAATCCCCAATTTTCTACCGATTATCAACCTCTCTGAAATTTTCAATCCATTTTCATCTATATTCGTCGCCGAACAAGCCTCACGCCAATCTCTGTCCCAACATCGTCTTCATCTTCCTCATATTCTGTCCTTCCGCTCTTCCTCATCGAGTCCCCCTATTCCCTTCAAGTTTCCGACTGAGCAATCTAAACAAGGTAATTTTTGAAACCCTAAAATATTTTGTGGTATATGTGGTTTATATTATCTGCTCTCTGCATCGGTTTGCTGCATTTTTTTTTTTATGTTTTCTATTATACTTCTTGTAACTCTTATCTTATACAATAATCTCTCTCCATTTTCTTGGAGGGTTAGGTGATCGAAAAACGATATTAAAATTATAAGATATAAATATGATAAACTACAAAAGTGTGTTAAGCCATCAAATAGAAAACAAAACAACAAAATTAAATGAGAAGTTTCATCATAGATCAGAAATAAACTCTAATTACATATCAAATAAAAACTCTAACACTCGGATCCGACCTTTGAGTTAATAAAAGGTATCAGGCAACTCAAAATTGTTATTCATCTTCCCACATTTATTGTCAATTCACAAAGGTTAGAAGTAAATTTAGTGTAACAATTTAAATCTCCAAAAAAGTTTACTAATAGGTTTTAGATTGCAAGCTATTTGAAGGACATAAAGCACTAAGGAATGAGTATGATACTTTGTTGGTTTAATGGTTCCATTTCCTTCCTCTTATGAGTGGGATTAGGGGTGACAATGAGTTGAGCCCGAGTTTGGTCCGGCTCGGCTTGTCTTGGAAACATTGTTATTGGGCTCGGCCGGTTTGGACTCAAGACTCGACGAGTTTGGAATTTTAGGTTCGGATTCGGCTAAAAAACAATATTATTAGGCTCAATTCGACTCAAAATAGACGATTTTGTTATATTTTTCTATAAAAGATATGATATCATTAAAAATCCTTTTCATAACCAGTCCCGAAAATGAAATTCAATATTGAGAAAGAGAAACAAGTATCTAATTTATTTTAGTTAATTTATTTTTAGTGGATTTCTTCTATTTTATTTTATTGTTGTTCTTTTGCTAAAGAGAATACTTTTAGTATATATGTAGCATACATATAATTATTTCGAGTCTGTCACGAGTTTTTCGAGCCGAGCATGGATAGGCTCGTCTCGGCTTATTAAGGTCTCGAGCCGAACTCGAGCCCGAGTAGCTCGCGAGCCGATCAAACTCATTATCACCCTTAAGTGGGATTCAACTATTGTTTTGTACGTTGGAAATATCATCTCTACAATTGAAATTCGAAAACATGCTTCTATCACTCATGTATGATCCAAGTCTTCAAAATCAACTATCCAAGTTATGAAGTTTATGTTTTCACCAACACCGACAAAAGAAAGGTTACCTTGTTCCATGAAACTGGTTTGTTAATCAATATAGGTTGACAACTTGACTGATTGTGACTAGAGAAGGTAGTTGAAGCCATTTAATTTTTGGCAGGTGATAAGGAGAGGTGAGGTATCAAGTATGATAGGTTAGAAGCATTTTGATTGGATCATGGTTTGATCTTCGATAAGGATGATGTTTGATTCGTATTTGAGTAAGGTTGAAAGCATTTAGTCTAATATCATGTAAACTATTGAGAAAAGGAATTGCTTCATGGAAGAGAATTTTCTTCCTCAGATTTTCCGTCTTCGAATATAATGTTTATACATGTATACATAGGTAGACTACAACAACTATATTGTTGTATTGTAAATAGAATGTTTCAAGTCCTACTTAGAAGTTAATCGAACTAGATTGAATTCTAAACAACTTATATAAGTCATAAGGTACAAGTTTTATTAGAACTAAAACACTAATTACAAAGTAATTTTTGGATTGAATGGCTAAATTCTACAATTTGTCTTTTTGTAATACAAATTTTATAAGACTTAAAACACTAATTTCAAGTAATACAAGTTATCTTTTTGTTTTTTCTTTTTATTGATTCTATTTGTTTAAATTAAGTTGTCATCTGATTGTTGAGTGGATCAAGTTTTTTTGCACCTCTTATTCAATATTGTTATAAGCAGTTATTCCTAATATAAAAGAATATCATTTTTTGGCTTGTTGTCATCCTTAGTTTTCTCCTTCTTAGATTTGTTAAGATGGAGTTCTTTAATCACATTGTTCCATTGTTCAAAAAGTTCTATCTATGACCTTTGACGCTCCCTCTAATTTTGAATTATTCACATTGTAGCTTTACTGTCTTGAGTTTGACATAATGGATCCGCATAACCTTCCATTTGAAGTTGGACAACTAGTTGAGACAAGATCTTTTTTGCCTGGTTATCGTGGTGCGTGGTTTAGATGCAAGGTATATGGTTATGTATCGAAATTTATTACGTCCATATCGTTGGATCCTTTTTCTATTAGCAAATTTAATGTTAATCAATCTTGCTAGATGTCAGTTTTTTGTTGAATTTAAAATGTTGTCCTTCACATTATGTCGGGCTTTTTGACAAACGAAATTAGTCATATTGTATAGATCCCATGACTGTCTATTTGGTAGATTTAGTCCTTATACTATGATTTGAAAATTTCTCTTTATTTCTTAAACATGTCATGATGTGACATTCATATTGATATATTTTGTTCCATTGGATGAATATTATATATTCTTTTTTATTCCTAATGTTGTGACCATTGATGAGTTTAGTTATGAAAATAGCTTTTGTTATAAATTAGAATAGTTGATGGATCAAATTGCTTTGGAATATTTAAATTGAGATGACAAGTTTGTGCACTCTAAAGTTCTAGTTATGTATGATTTTTTAGAAGCATATGTGAGATGAGTGAGAGATTCTTAGTTTTCATTTAAATGGACTCGAATATTAATACAATTGTACATAGGTCTACAATAGATAAAAGGAGCTTTGCTGTCTAATGTAATAAAACTATTTTCTGAATCCTGAACCATTGTATATTCCATTAAGTTTGATATAATTGAACTTTTTAGAGATAAGGATGGAGTTTATTTTAGATTTGGTTTAAAGTAAAGGATGGGCTTGTGGATATGAGATTAGAAAGTGGTAATGACCCTCAAAGCAGAATTGGTTGTGGCTTCCATTTTCTTTCAAGATGGTTTAGAAGGGCTTGATGAATTGCAGCTGGAAGAGAGATTGGTAAAGGTTATCATAGCTTGTTTTTTGTTCAATCAGAGGGTTTACCACTACATCTACCACAAAGTTAGTAATCTAATTAGTGACAATCCTATTGTCCATCCCTCAAGCATTCGATTAAACACTTGAGTTCCAACAAGGGCTAAATCAACGGTTCTTGTTCTGTTTTGATCAAATCCATTTGATCTTTTAAGTATTCAATTTGGATGCTTTTACGAGTTTTGGTTCTTGAAATAATTTCATCAAATGGTTCTTGTTCTGTTTTTGCTTTAATTATACCACTGGATTCTCAATTCAGTAATGATGCGATGATGTGGCTGACGGTTATTGACTTGAAATTGTACCAAAATGATGATGTTTTGGTGTTACTGTTCTAATGTCCAAAAAGATCCAAACTACATCGTTTTGTTGGAGAGTTAACATAATTTATTGTGATTTGAACAAAACTAGTATATGTTACTGTCTCAATTAACTGCAACTGCTCTCAGTTTGGACGTGTTATTATTATTAATATTGATGACAAAGGATTAATTGTGGGAGATAAAAGTTTGGTTCCTTGTAATCGTGTTTTCTTTCAGATTAAGGGAATTAGTTGGAAGAACAAGGAACCTGGACATGCCTTGGAATATGTTGATTTTCCGGATGAAAGTAAGTTCTCTTTGTCTGGCTAAGCTATTGTTTTCAATATGATAAAAAGCTAATTTTTTAACACTGAATTTCAGCATATTCCGAAAGTGTTTTTTAAAAGAAAACAAATTTTTGTCCCCACCAACACGGTCTAATTTGGTGTCAAACTTGTCTACATTACACACATTATAAACCTCAGTTTGTTCGGAGATAACCTCATAGTGAGAAATTTAAATGGTTGTTTAAGACAATTTTAGTGATTTCATTACCTTTCCCTCCACAGAAATACATTGGACAAAGTTATATCAATGTAGTAAATCTAAGGACAAAAAGCGAACCTTGATGGTGCGCCCTTGCTTTCCTTCGGTTTTCCGTGAACGTCAGATGCCGGATGTCGATATCATCTCTGAGACGGCTGTCATAGTCAATGATTTTTGGAAGGTGGGTGATTTGGTAGATTGGTGGACTGACAATTGCTTTTGGACTGGAAGGATAACTGAAAAGTTGGATGATGAAAATGTTAAGGTAATATATTTTTATTTATGCTTTTGATGTTTCTAATTGAATGTATTTCTCAATACATCCGCTTGCTTTATTTCAATAGTTATTTGAAGTTTGAGGAGGCATCTATATTTTGTTTCTTGTAACTGTAGGCTCATATCATATAAACTATGGAAAATAATAGTTGTATAAGATATTTTTAAAATGGCTGCATAACACCACCTATGTTATCCAGACACCACCTCTCATGTAGGATTCCATTTTCTTATGCGTTAGTTTGTATGTTTTTGAGAAATAATGTGCTTGTATGTTGTTCCCACTTCCCATCCGGCTATAGTTGGTATCCATAAGTGCCCATCCATATAAACAATTGATTTAGTAACCCAACTTTTCATTTTATCACGTTCTCAATGAGAATTGCTTATGGTGGTTGTTTTTGTTCTAATGTTTTTTTGTTTTATCTGTTTGGATAGGTTGAGTTGTTACCTCCTCCTGAGGGTGAAGGGTCTTTATATCACACTTCTTGCAAAGACTTGCGTCCATCATTAGACTGGTCCGTGGATGAGGGCTGGAAGTTGCCCAAGGTGGTTGTTTGATTGTCTCAGCCTCGTTATCTTCCCCTACATATTTATCTGATCTGATATTGTCTTTTATCCTGGCGTAGGATTTGTTATTGTCTTTGATCAACACCCTCTGGAGTATAACTTGATATAGCAACAATGTGAAAACAAAGTTGATGCGATAATTCATGAAAACAGAGATAATAAGCATCTATAGATTTGTATATTTTTTCTGTATTTGGAATTTCAAAAGTTCATTGGTCAATATGTCTTGTCATCTGTGGACTTACTGTATCCTATAATGTCTAGACCAATAGGTGGTTATTATATATTTAATCGCTCATCAGTTTTTTTTCCTAATTTGCTTGTTATAGGGGAATAACTATGGTCTTTTCTGTGCTCGAATAGTCAAGCCTCTTAATCAAGGTAATAATGCTTCTAACATTCATTTTGCTGTCAGTTCAGTACTTTGACTTTTGATGATGTGTATGCATGGAGAGAATGATTTGTTTCACTTCTGATTTATCTGTGTTAAACGTCTGGCAAGTTTAATTAACGCTTATTGCAAACTGGAAATTTGCTTTGCCATTTTTTAATTAATACAAGGAAAACTTTTAAAATTTGAAGCTAATTTAAGTTTATGTGTTGAACTTGTTACTTTCTATATAATCCTATATTTTAGGAGTCACGTCTTTCAATGAAAAGACGACTAATGTTAAGGAAATATTATATTTGTACGAATAAACTATAATTTCTAAATTATACACAAGGATATCCGAGAGATTTTATATAGAAACTTCAATAGAATATATATTTAGAAAAGAGTAATTGACTATATAGTTATTAGGAGAAATTATATAATGGGTTATCCCTGTCTCGTCATTTATAGGACCAACCTACCAAATGTACCCATTTAATTAATTTTTCCATCTCATCTTTTTTACCAATTGAATCTTCAGTAATAGTCAATTACTTAAATGGGTGCATTTAATTGCTGGAGTCTCAGCCATTGTTGATAGGTAGTATTATTTTTTTCTTCTGGTACCTCGTCATAGTGTTGATGTACTGAGTGACTCATATCTCCTTGTTCGAGTCCATTGAGTTTGTTTTCAATCCCAAAGATTTGAACATTCGTTGAAACCTTGGTAAGTTCCCTTGGCAGCATTCCGGATCTCCTAGACTGTTGTATAAAGAAGAAAACTTTCTCTAATTACCGGAGTCTCAGTCATTGTTGATAGGTACTAGTCTTTCTTTCTTCTGGTGTAGATACTTCTTTGGAAAGATACTTGTGCTTTCCTCAGCCATAGGGGGAAGAATTTATATCAGTTCTTGAACTGATTTCTGAAGAGGCGGATGTCTTCATTTTTCTTTTAGGTGTTAAGGATCGTACCCTAATCTGATACCATGTAAAGAATAGGTATCAAAGAATAATATGTTTTCTCTATATTTTCTCATATATAAACGTGTACACGATAAATCTTTTATATACAAGTACATACATTTCTAGAAGACTTGAAATTCATCTTATTTGTATTCTATCTACACTTTAGGAGATTAGAACTCTATCTCTAAGTTAGATGAGACTTTTAGTATATCTCAACTAATTACACGTTTACAATCTACAACAATTCACATGTGAACTTACATGGGAAATGGTGGTTGCAGGGGGGTCCGCAAACGTGATAGATAGCATTGTCAATGAGAGGGAAAAAGATGTTCATTCAACAACAAATACATCAATCAAACTTAGGGATTCTTTATCTTCTCATACTTCAACCGTAGGCCTTGAAATGGTGGATCATATCCCTAAAAAGAGAGGCTACTCGGATAGAGTTTCAAGTTTACATATTAAGGATACCCCGAAACAAATGTTGGGAATTTCGGGCAAATTCGATGACGATGGATTGGAAAAGAGGAAAATCGACGAAAGTGTTTGCTTGAATTCCACATACTCTGATACAATAGAAGCTGCAATTTTGGATTTGGAGGAACTTCTTTGTCGGGTTAAATGGCTTCAACGCATCTTAGATTTTGGAACACCATCACCGGATACCTCAACGTCTTCTTGGAAGTTCATAGAACACCGTTCATCATCTATGCCAAAATGAGTGCTTGTGTAAAAGGTTAGTTTGCATAATTAAAATTATTGAGCATTCTGCCTATGATTTGATTAAGTTGGTTTTAAACCAAAATGGAGATTATTCCCATTTTGGTTAAAAACAGTTGAATAAGCACCACATAGTTTCATATGTGAATTAAATATACACGTGAAGGTATAGTCTTGTTTCCAGCACTAGAGTCCAAGTAACATAAATATGTAGATGAATATTAACATAAAGAGAAATCATACTTGTCCATTTTGTGGTAAAGTACGAATACTGATTGCATGAATGACTCACTTTGCTGCTCATATGATCAGCTTGAGGCCTATTGTATATGTATTTTGTGTGCCTTGTGCAGCAAGGTTCTTTTTGCTATTTTGCATCAAGGTAGGATTTGTTATTCCAATTTGTATATGAAGAAACTTAACTATACAAGTATCCTTCTACATTTCCAGTAAATTAGTATTCACCTGGTATTCTGTCTGTAGCCTTTACAAGGACTGCTAGTTATCTCTTGCTGGCATGCTCAGAAATTCTCATCCTTCTAAATTATTCTTTGTTTTTGTTGCAGAGATCAATGAATGCAATATCAATTCATATCTGAAGGGGCAGCTTGGCTTGCTTTCACAATCTTTTTGGTACTTTAGAAAAGTTCTTGTTATAGAAACGACTAATGCAATCCAAAGCTCAGTTTTAACACATAGTTTTGGTCCATCTTTGCTTTCGAGTTAGTACTTCCCCTCCTGACCTGTGTTGGTTACGAACTGTAAATACTCGGCTTTAACTTTGAGGTACCTACAAAGAAGCAAAGTTTGAACATATCGGATCGGATTTTCCCGTATTGTACTTGCAAGTTTGCCTTCCGCACTGATATCTGATTGCTTGTTGTTGGCAAAGGAGAGCATGATAGCTGGATATGCTTTGTCCTTCTGCTGTTTTACTGTCGGGATTGTATTTATTATTTTGAGTCATAAGGGATTAAAGCACCAGAAATATTTCATGTCATCTTTACTGAACATCTACACTTGAACTCAAAAGGCTTATATCCTTTAAATTGATTTATGGTAATTGGTACAGGTCTGTTTGGATATAAATTAGACATGGCTTGATAAAAAAAGCTTAACACTCAAGGTGTTTGACTTATATGTTTTTTTTATTCAGTGTCTTAACACTTGACTTTATAATCAGAATTTTTCGTGAACAAATGTAAAAAATTTCGTTATTTTAAAAAGTTATAATATGTGGCATTTTTATATTTTATTTTTTAAAATAGTTTTTATTTATTTTATAAAAAAGTTAAAAATTTAATTTCTTTAAAACTTTTAAATTCTTAAATTCCGTTTTCTACCTATTTAATTTAATTATCATCACTCACCTTTCCCTTTGTTTATCCCATGATTAAAAATTCTATTATCTCATTATCAAAAATTAATAAATAAATTTTGATTACTTTATCAACGAATATCCAATAATAATAATAATAAAAATCGATATAACTTCTGATAGATGGTTAGAAAGTAGGTAATATAATATGTTGAATGATGAATTACAAGATGTTTGAATGGTAAATGATGAAGTATGATGTTAAAGAAGTTGAATAATAATAGAGATGTGATTTAAAATTTTAATTAAACTTGTATCATATTTTTTTAAAAAAAATATAAAATTTTAATCATATTTTATTTTATGGTTTAAATATCAAGAAGAGATTCCTTTTTATATCTTGAAAAGATATCTGTTATCTATTTGAACATGGCTCTGGTGGCACACCCGCCATCACCTTCACATCACCTCCATCGCCACAACCTTCAGCCGCCACTTATCACCAGAAGAACAGCCTATCATAATCAACGTCTAAACTCATCCAATTCTCAAACAACATCACTTCTTCAAACCGACACTTCACCTAAGTACCAACTCCCTCTCCTCCAACAATTATCCACTCTTTGTCAATCAAAACAGAGTCTTCCTCAAGCTCTAACACTTTTACTGCAAGAAAATCCACGCCATGAAACTCTAGATTTACAAAGGAAAGAAGCCATAGGGTTATTATTACAAGCTTGTGGCCGTTACCAAGACATTGAAACTGGTCGAGAGGTTCACCGGATGGTGGCTTCGTCGACCCTTTTCCACAACGACGTCGTTATCACCACCCGTCTCATCACAATGTACTCCATTTGCGGCTCACTTTTGGATTCTCGTTTAGTTTTCGATGGTTTAGAAAAGAAAAATTTGTTTCAATGGAATGCAATGATTAGTGGGTATACGAGAAACAAGCTTTATGAAGAAGCTTTGAGGATTTTTATTGAATTGGTTTTGAAAACTGAGTTTAAGCCTGATAGGTTCACTTTCCCTTGCGTGATTAAGGCTTGCGGAGGGAATTCGAGTGTGGGTTTAGGACAGGGAGTTCATGGAATGAGTGTGAAGTTGGGTTTACTTGGTGACGTCTTCGTTTGTAATGCTTTGATAGCTTTCTATGGGAAATGTGGACTTGTTGACGAAGCAGTTAAAGTGTTTGATTATATGTCTGCAAAGAACTTGGTTTCATGGAATTCCATGATTTCTGTGTTTGCTGAGAATGGTTTTACTCATGAGGGTCTTGGTTTGTTTCCTAAGATGATAAAATGTGAAGAAAGTTTAGTTCCGGACGTGGCTAGTTTGGTGACTATTTTACCGGTCTGTGCAGGGGAAGCGAGTTTGGAAATGGGGATGATTGTTCATGGCTTGGCTGTGAAGCTGGGACTGAACCAAGAACTAAAGGTGAAAAATGCCTTGATTGATATGTATTCAAAATGTGGGTGCTTGTCTCATGCCAAAATCTTGTTTGATAAGGATAATAACAAAAATGTAGTATCTTGGAACACAATGATAGGGGGACTTTCGACACAGGGTGATACTCATGGGACATTCGATCTTCTTAGGGAAATGCAAGTTGAAGAGAGGGAGAAGGCTAATGAGGTTACTATACTGAATGTTCTGACTGTTTGTCTGGAGAAATCTGAATTGCCTTGCTTGAAAGAACTTCATAGTTTTTCAATTAGGCATGGTTTTCACAATGGTGACTTGGTAGCTAATGCTTTTATTGCAGCCTATGCAAAGTGCGGGTTGTTGTGCTATGCGCAGCATGTGTTTAATGGTATGGAGACTAAGACTGTAAGCTCTTGGAATGCACTGATTGGTGGCTATGCACAGAACGGTGCTCCTGGGAAAGCTTTAAACTTTTACCTTCAAATGACAAATGCTGGCGTAGAACCAGACCGCTTCAGCTTAGGAAGCCTACTTTTGGCTTGTAGTCATCTGAAATCTCTGCATTTCGGCAAAGAGATTCATGGGTATTTGATACGAATTGGATTAGAAACAAATACATTTATTGTTATCTCATTGTTATCACTTTATATTCGTTGTGGCAAATCTGCTAGTGCAAGAGTGTTGTTTGAAGAGATGGAAGACAAAAGTTTAGTATCATGGAATGCACTTATTTCTGGCTATTCTCAGAATGGACTTCCAGATGAAGTTTTAGTTCTCTTTCGTCAAATGCTTTCGGATGGAATTCAACCTGATGAAATTTCCATAAACAGCGTAGTTGGGGCTTGTTCACAGCTATCAGCTTTGCGGCTTGGAAAAGAAGCACATTGCTATGCTTTGAAAGCCTGCCTAATAGAAGACGCATTTGTTGGTTGCTCAATAATAGATATGTATGCAAAAAGTGGCTGTATAGAACAATCTCGAAGGGTTTTCGACAAGTCAAAAGATAAAGACGTGGCATCATGGAATGCTATAATTGTAGGATATGGACTACATGGAGATGGAAAAGAGGCACTGAGGCTATTTGAAAAGATGCAAGAATTTGGCCTGAAGCCTGATGGTTTCACTTTTGTTGGTATATTAATGGCATGCTGCCATTCAGGGTTGGTAGAAGAAGGGTTGAAGTATTTCAACCAGATGCAGAGTTTCCATGGGTTAACACCAAAATTGGAGCATTATGCCTGTGTTATCGATATGCTGGGTCGCGCTGGACGATTGGATGAATCTTTGAAACTTGTAAACGAAATGCCTGATGAACCAGATGCTGGAATCTGGAGTTCTTTACTTAGTTCCTGTAAAACATTTAGTGCACCGGATATTGGAACAAAAGTGGCGGAGAAGTTGTTCGAATTGGAGCCTAACAAAGCCGAGAATTATGTTCTACTCTCCAACTTATTTGCAGGTTCCGGAAAGTGGGATGATGTAAGAAGAGTTCGCCAAAAGATGAAGGAGATTGGCCTACAAAAGGATGCCGGTCGTAGTTGGATCGAAATCAGAGGAAAAGTTTACAGCTTTACGGCTGGAAGTAATTCATTTACAGTCTCTCATCAAATGCAGAACACTTGGAGAAGAATAGAGGACGAAATACGTAAAATCGGATATAAACCAAACACAGCATCTGTACTTCATGACTTGGCTGACGATGAGAAGATGGAAGTATTGAGGAGACATAGCGAGAAGCAGGCGATTTGCCTTGGATTGTTGATGACAAGGAAAGGTGAAACACTAAGAATCAACAAGAACCTGCGTATTTGTGTAGATTGTCACAATGCTGCTAAGCTGATATCAGTAGCTGTTGAACGAGAGATAGTTATTCGAGACAACAAGCGTTTTCATCATTTCAGGAATGGCTTCTGTTCTTGCAGAGATTACTGGTAGATACAAGGAACCAAGCACCGTGTTTGATATGTTGGTATATTTGTAGAATAAGAAACTATGATATTTTATATTTAAATTTTAATTGTTTTATATTTTATATTGAAATAAAATTATATTCCATATATATATATATTTGGTAGGTTACATTTCATATCATTTAAAATTATATTCTATATATATATATTTGGTAGGTTACATTTCATATCATTTAAAATTATATTCCATATATAAATATATATTTGGTAGGTTACATTTCATATCATTTAAATTTATATTCCATATACATATATATATATATATATTTGGTAGGTTACATTTCATATCATTTAAAATTATATTCCATATATATATATATATTTGGTAGGTTATATTTTATATCATTTAAAATTATATTCCATATATATATCATCATTAACTTTTTAACGGTCCAGTCATCAAGCTATTTAAAAAATAAGATATTTGTCAAAAAGATATAGGTTAAGGGCTAAATTTATCCAAAAAAGAATAAAGGTTAAACGACAAATACTATAAACGTTAAATGTTAAAATTATCTTTATACCTTATTTATTTTATGATTTAACTAAAAATGGAATCAACACCGACCCTTAATATTCTCATTAACAACCAACAATTTTAAGGACCAAACAAAGAAACTCATTAATTGTTCTGAGGCATAAATCATCTAGTCTTATTCGTTAAAAGAACAATTGTTATTATTAGAGGTCACGAGTTTGAACACCAATATTGTCAGAAATCAGATTTAACCATATTTAAATTTAAATGGTGTTCAAGTTCATACATATTTTTAATTTTTTGATAAAATATATAGCTTATAAAGTAATTGAATACGAATCTTTTAGAATAAACATCGTATGTTTTTTTATTATCGTTTCTTAAATTCAATAAATCCTAAATCAGTATAATTAAAAGTTATTTTAGGAATGAAAATTAATATATTATATGTATCATAAATATAATACTTTTAAGGTACATTACACAAATTATAATTAAATTATTTCAAAAAAATATAAATTGATCATATTGGACTTTAAAAATTACTAAGTTTTAATTTTTTACAAAATGAACATTAAATTATTAACTATCATTAAATAAGTAACGTGACAATAAAATTTTAAAATAGCATTTAATATTTTATATTTACGCATTTAATCTCTTATTCTTAGTTCAAAAAATATTAAACTTAGCCCTCAATATTTAGATATTGTTTCAATTTGATTATATTTTTAATTATAAACACTTTTTAATAATTTTTACTTCAATAGAATTAAATTAATCAAATATGTAAACCATTATTAAATTATTTTTAATTAATCTAAATAGTATGGGTTAAAATTAATAATTTATTAATACAAAATAAATTAATTATATAAATATAAAAGATTAAATATGTTATTATATTAATTTGATAATTGTCACCGCTGTAATTAATGGTTTAGTGACAATTTTATAAAAAACTAAAATTTATTATTTATTATATAATCATTAAAATTTTAGTGACCATTTTATATTTTTGGATAATTTAATGACTATTTTTACACTTTACTCATAATGTTACATCTTTTAGATTCTCAAAATTAATCCCAATCCCTAATCTTAAACAAAAATGGTTGAAGTAACAGTGTCTGGATTCTGAACAAAACACTCCCAAACATCGTACCACCGTACCGGAAACCAAAAAAATCGAAATTGAAATCGAAATCGAGAAGTTGTTTCATCAAAGCTGTCACTCTCTTTTAGACCTAATCTGCTGTTCTTCTCTTTACTTTCCTCAAACTGGTAATGTTCTATTTTGTTTTTGACCTTTTATGTTATTTATTCGTTTAAAATCATAGATCCCATTGTCTCTATGTTTCTCTTGTTAATGGTTATTTCTTATATTTATGATATTGTTTTTGGCATATCAGAATCTAGGTATACTCTTGATTTTGATTTAAGGAGGGTGGAAGATCCCTTTTTTTGTCCAAAAAGCTTTATATTTGTGGGTAATTTTTCTCACGCAGGACATTGATTTTGTGCATAAACAAGTGAAGGGTGGGTCGACTGAAATGTGTATCTCTGGTTTTGAGGACAATAGAAAATAAGTTTGGTTGAAAGGATTGATTGAATATTAATTCTTTGTTTGTAATGGAAAGAAGATTCAGTGGAAACACTGTTGTACCAAATTCAAATGATAAATCGAAAGTTTTGGATGTAAAACCTCTACGTACGTTGGTTCCTCAATTCGCCGATTCCGCCGAGGGTCCTCCTTTTGTTTGTGTTCCTCCTGATGGTCCTTTCCCTTCTGGATTTTCGCCCTTTTTCCCATTTAGTGGACCGCATGGGTCCCAATCGACACCTGACTTCAACCGGAATGGCCTAAATTCAACTGCAGTGCCGATTCGGTCAGTTAGCACCGACAATTTGTCTCCAATGGACGCACATGGCAGTCAAAAACAAAAATCAGTTGGATCAAGTTCTGTTAAGAAGAAGGCAAAGATGGACAAAGGTTCGAAGCTATCATTCACTGCTTCCAGTAATTTTCATCCTGGAATTAGTTTATCTGAACGAGATGATGGTAATAGGGAACTAGTTGAAAATGTGCTTTTGAGGTTTGATGCTCTAAGGAGAAAGCTTAGCCAAATGGAAGATACAATGGAATCGCAGTCTTGTATTATTAAGCGTGCGGATTTGAAGGCTGGCAATACAATGATGAGCAAAGGGGTACGGACTAACATGAAAAAGAGAATTGGGGCTGTTCCTGGTATTGAAATTGGGGACATTTTCTTCTTTCGATTTGAGTTGTGTTTGGTTGGATTACATTCTCAATCTATGGCTGGGATTGACTATATCAAGGGTGATTTTGACGGAGACCTAGTGGCTCTAAGCATTGTTTCATCCGGAGGGTATGATAATGATGCTGAAGATCCGGATATTTTGATATATAGTGGTCAAGGTGGGAATGCTGGTAGAGATAAAGAAGCATCTGATCAGAAGCTTGAGAGGGGCAATCTTGCTTTAGAGAAGAGCCTGCACCGAGGCAATGAAGTAAGAGTCATTCGGGGTCTCAAGGATGCTATCCATCAAACGACTAAGATCTATGTATATGATGGGCTTTACAAGATCCAAGAGTCATGGATGGAGAAAGGAAAATCAGGTTGCAATATTTTCAAGTATAAACTTTTTAGGATACCTGGGCAAATTGGTGCTTTTGCAACTTGGAAATCAATTCAGAAATGGAAAGAAGGTGTATCTTCAAGGGCTGGACTTATTCTTCCTGACCTCACTTCAGGTGCAGAAAGCAAACCTGTTTCCCTTGTAAATGAGGTTGATGATGAAAAGGGACCTGCTTACTTCACATATTTCCCTACTGTCAAGTATTTGAAATCATTCAACTTAGTGCAATCTACTTCCCGTTGTGATTGCCGTGATGCATGCCAACCAGGAAATTCAAACTGCTCTTGCATTAAAAAAAATGGAATTGATTCCCCTTACACTGCCAATGGTGTTCTAGTGTGTCGAAAACCCTTGATATATGAATGTGGTCCCTCGTGTCCTTGTGTTCGGAATTGCAAAAATAGAGTTTCACAGACTGGGTTGAAATTTCACTTTGAAGTTTTTAAGACAAGAGATAGGGGTTGGGGTCTGCGGTCATGGGACCCTATTCGTGCAGGTGCGTTTATTTGTGAATATGCAGGTGAAGTTATTGACAATATTAAGGCAAGGCAAGATGGGGACATTGATGAGTACATTTTTTATACAAACCGACACTATGAATCCTTCAAGTGGAATTATGATCCTGAGTTAGTAGGAGAGGAAAGTTCAGACACCACAGAATATTTTGATATTCCATCTCCCCTATCCATAAGTGCAAAGAACATCGGAAATGTAGCTCGATTTATGAATCATAGTTGCACTCCAAATATTTTCTGGCAGCCAATCATGTATGAGCAAAATAACGAAGCTTATCTCCATATCGGTTTCTTTGCAAAGAAACACATACCTCCTATGACCGAGTTGACTTATGATTATGGTACTCCATATTCAAATGAGACTGAATTCAACATGATATATGGAAGAAAGAAATGTTTATGTGGATCACTGAAATGCCGGGGGGGTTTCTATTGATGTCTAGGTTGCAGACCTGTATTCTGTAGACAAGCAAAAGAGGTCTGGAATCTTGCTTATCTTTGTCTCATCATCTAATGTTACATATGTATTTCCTTTTTACTTGTTTTAGGGATGCAGATTATAGTTTTAATGTGGCTGCCATTACATGCTGAAAAACTGACAGCAAGTGAAACCATGCATGATGGTTCTTTGTGTAAGTCTGTTTAATTTACTTAAGACATGCCAAAGTACTTGGTATTGAACTTCATTATCCTTGTTAAAGAGTCAGCCAGGCCAGCCACAAATAATATCAGGATTAAGACTTGTTGGTTCAGATCGGTTATCCTCGTTAAGAATAAGAGTCAATTATGAATCATTGTTAGTTTACTATTGATTGTTTCAAGTTTGTTTGCTCCTAGTAGTAATATTATGCCATATCTATGATATGATCTCATTGTATGCAATCAAAGATGCTTTTCAAAGTGATTGCTAGAAAGGTGGGAGATATAATGTAACCCCCTCGACCCGGTCTAGACGCCATCCGACTCGAACGAGTTACACGGGGAATACCAAGGCTAATCCGAAGATTCACCCCGATAAACAACCTTCAAAAAAATTATCTTTTATCTTTTCTAAATGCTTTGATTAGATCCTACATGTTCATGCAAGGACCGATTTCAATTACAGCAGAGACTAAAGAAAAATGAATCCTAATTTAATCAAACAAGTTTTAGGTATCTAATTATAATTTCTTGAATTTTATACTTCGATTGTGAAATTAAGGTTATCAATATTTAATTAAGCATATTTCATGCTTGTACGTAAATTTAAGACTTGAAATAATATCTACAAGTCATTTAATTGCATGCTCAAAGTTTAGAGACTATTTCGAGCCTCCAAAGGTTTCTTGACATTCTCTATATGCAAATTCATCTAAGAACACTTTAAGCACATCTCATGACATATTATCTAGATGAAATTCAACCTAGTTAGTAACAATATATTCTACTCCTAAGAGTATTCTTCAACATAACCAATCCTATAAACATACGGAAGAACCACCTTAGTATACTCAACATGATTTCTAAATGCATTTCAACTTAAATAACATCATATATTTGACTCATAAATAATCATGTTTCATTATCAACAATACTCAAATTCACACATGGAGATACCAAGAATCAAACTTCAAAATAACTATATTATTACTAAAGGAATATCAATGAGCAATTGAATTCAAAGTCATGAGCTAACATCAACTTTGATATTCATCAAATAAGTATAAGCATATAACCATTTCAAGTCTCAAAAGCATAGACATTATTCACAATATGATAACCCATCCACATTGCTCTCTCACTACTACTAATGTTATAAAGACACACTTGAGCTTTCACTTGACGGTTACCTGAATTCTTACTTCTCTTTGCTGCCTCCACATCAAATACTCTGCGTTACAAGGTAAATGAGAAGTAAGCATAAGCTTAGTGAGTGAATAAAAACACCTTGTAACGCAGTCCATATTAAACCAATTTCATCAATTTAAAAACATGTCATGCTCTTTATAAAACAAAACACACATGGCTAATAACGCCACTTTTAAAACTCAGTAAGTATCATCAAACCAAGGCGAACAATGCCATCATTAAATTTTAGTAAAAACCATTTTGTAATCATATGATTTACAAGCTAAAACACAAGTCTTACATGCTACTCATATAACAATACTTACATGTGTATGTCGATGCACAAATCTCAAGTCTTACATGCTATCAACATAGTAATGCTCAAATCACATGTATACCAATGCATAAAACCTCGCATGCATAACACCATATGCAATCAAGTGAAAACTATGACACTTACCTTTGAAAAAAATAAAAACATATATTCGTGCTAGTGATCCGATTTGTACTACTCCAAATCGTTAGGATAAACGGGCAATCGCATGTTAGTACTACTCCCAGAGCATGCGCATGTTGATACTAAGCTCAACATGAATTATCTCACCTTGGTGTTTGGTGACAGTACTACTTCGATCAACCCGTATGTGACAGTACTACTCCTATCACATAGCATTAGAATATAGGCCAAAATGCAACACACAAGGAATTTATACACGTACGACTTTTGAATGTTTATAGTGCACTCTAAACCTTATTGATCGATCAACTTATCTCATAAGGTTCATCACTTAACTAGCCAATATATTATCAAAAAATCAGTGCCCAGAACTTAATTCAAAACAGAATTTAAATCTCATGTATCCCACTTTTTATGCATCTCTTGCAAAAATCGATAAAACGATTTTTATCTTATTTTTCAAAACAAAATCGTGGAAACATCGAATGCATATAAAATCTCTTTTAAAAATAATTTCATGAGCATTTATATACATTCATAATCACATATGTACAACACAACAAGAGCATAACAAATAACATTGTAAAAATATGGCTAATACGGAAACCTTTAAGAAAACAATACTTAAAACTTACTTCCGAGTATAGAGAGTTTTTTCACACTATCCCTACAACCCCAAACCTTTGAAAACACATTTAAAAACATGTCAATTTGGCAGCCCTCATAATCCACTCACCGATAACCGATACTTGCTCGCCTAACCATCAAGATGAACTAAAACACCTTCAAACGTGATCGTCTAACTCTTGTCCTGTTTCAAGCATCAAAATCAAGGGGTTTAATTCTTCTAAACTCACAAAAGAAACCAACAAGTCATATCCCTGCACAACAGCCCTTAAAACCTATCAAAACTTAAACCGAGAAATTGTCGGAACACACAAAACTTCACTTAAGCCTATAGTTCAAGATTAGGGATATTAAAAACGCTTTATAAACATCCTAACACATTAAAAATAATTCATTTAAGACCCCAAAACAGTGGGTAAAAACCTTTGAACGAAAATTGAGATTTTTAGCCGAAAAACCGATTTTTATGAAATTAAAGGAATAAAACAATATCTCCAAGCCAAGAACTTGAAAATTTCAGTAAATAAATTTATTGTTCTAGAGGATTGACAAAATCTCACCTCCAAAACTGATCCAATTGCTTTCCGAATTTTAAAACAAGAAAACGATGAGAAAAAAAGAAAATTTGAAGGAGAAAAGTTAAGATAATTATTGTAAACGATTTTTATTGAAAAAGAATGAGTTTTTACCTTGAAAACTTGATGAACGTCTGCCTCCAATGATAGAAAACGAAAATTAGAAAAATAGGTTATGTTTAGGTTAATTAAAAAGGGTTTTAAGAGTTTAAAATTGGGTTTAATTAAGTTATTTAATTTAAAATAAATTTTGAGCTTAATTAATTAATATTTAGAAAGCTTAGACCAGCTAGGATTATAATTGGATCAAAGCCCTTTAAAGATTCAAAGTTTTGACTTGTTTCATAAAATTGTCCATGAATTTTCAATTTTTACAAAACGGTCACTAATTCCAAAATCTTAGGATTTCAAGGGTCGATTTTCAAAATTAATTTGACCAAAGTCTAATATATATTTAAAGATTTTATAATATTTTCCCATAATTTATTTTGATTAAAAATCAATTTTTAAGTATTTAATCCCGAACTAGGCTAAACCGACAAAATCAGTCCACTAGAACTCTAAACCGGCCTCTAAATTTCTAGGCCCAAATTTGAGGTGTTACATATAAAGCTTTTATGTCCATCCATGTAGTTTGTGTTGTTTGTGTTACATATAAAGCTTTTATGTCCATTCATGTAGTTTGTGTTACATATAAAGCTTTTATGGCATAATAAAGCTACCATTTTAGGTGCCCCAATGATCTCACTGAATGCATTTTACATTCTCGTTACACATGCTTTTCAAGGTGAGGGCTAGAAAGCTCGGAGACAAAGTTTAGTGTTTTTCTTGTCATAGAAGTGTTTTTATGTACAAGGCAAGGACTAGAGGAGTTGGAGACATCAAACTTTTATGTACATGTATTTTTATTGTCATCATCGTGTGACGAAGGTTATATTTTCATGCCATAAGGGTATGATCTCATTGTATGCATTTCACATTCACATCGAAGATGCTTCCTAGGGTATGATTATGACATACCTTGCAATCAGTATGCCACATACATTCATTTTCATGATTCATAACTGTGTTTAAACTACACATTATTTTATTTTTGACTTCAGGGTTAAGAAAATTGGGCCTTTTAATGTCGATGATATATCTGAAAAAACCCATTAATAATTACCAACACATATTTAGTGCCTCCTCTGAAAAATCCTAAACTTAAAATTCCATCATTCCAAAATTAATATATTTAAACAAAGTTTACATATATTTTGTGAGCATTATCTTTATGAAATAAAAATGAATTCCTTAGCCTGGCCCACCAAAGAGGAGGGGAAATAATTATCTATGGGCATAAATGTTAAAATATTAATATTTCAAATGTTGATGTTATCTAGGTGTAGAGAAGCACAGATGAACACTGCCAAACATTAAAATACTCAAAATTAAAATCAAGGGTTGAGTGAGTTCAAGTATCATTTCATCCACCCAATTGAACTAAAATTACTTGACACTTGTCGACGATCCTAATGGCTACAAGATGTTTTTGTCAGCTTAATATGGACAAATAATTTAGTTTCTTAGGGGGGAAAAACGGCAAACAAAACTCCCATTGACAGAGAATTTTTCTACCCTGATTTCCATAAACAAACCATCATTCTCCAGTTTCAGCCATGTAGGATAACTGAAAGACTCATACTACACAGAATTTGAATATGGTTATACTTACACGACAAATTTGAGCATGTCAGGCGGACTGTTGTTATGAAGCCACAGATGCATCCTCAGATGATACGGCATTAGTCATATCGGGTAGCAAATCCACTGCATCATCAGCAGAGGCAGATATTAAGGATGCTGATTGAATCTTTCCGGCATGCTCTAGTCGCATCAGAATAACGCCCCTGCAAAATAATGAAATGATATACTCAAACAACAATATGGTTTGCCACATATTTAGACAAAAGTTGCAACTTCTAAAAGTCCAATAAAAGCATTTGGCTCAAAACATTAAGTGCACGAGTCACCAAGCCGAAGCATGAAGACTGTCATGCGTGAACCGTAGTAAATGCTCATGCAGGAGAAGTATCCAGATGGCTCCCAAGTGAAGTGATCTGGTACAAAATTGTCCACTTGAAAATACAACTAAAGTAAACTTTAGGGAGAACAGAAGCACATGTAGTACTTCCACGTGCTTGTTACAAATGAGCTCACCGATTGTAAAAAACTAATCATCTCTTGCACAAATAAACTATCCTTATTATTATACCTTGCATAGCGGGACTGTATTGAGATATCCCGAACTTTAATTCTATTGACAGTACCACTTTGGCTTACTAGAACCACTTGCTCATCACTTTCACCATCTTCTGAACAGAGAGAGAGAGAGAGAGAGAGAGAGAGAGAGAGATTATAATATGCACTAGTAATAATTAAGAGCGATTATGTCAGCTTTTACAAGAACATTACATATAAAACAAATATTACGTAATTTACCAGACAATGAAAACCCAACCACAAAGACGGCTGCCAAACGATCCTCAGAAGAGAACTGAAGTGAGCAAACATGTGTTATCGTTCACAAAAAACGGAATCAGACAGAACAAAAAATTCCATAAACACTCAAGGTGATGCAGTACCTTGTAACCTATTAAACCAACTCTGTTCAAAGGGGACTGTTTGAAACTACTCAATGGAACTCGCTTGCCATAGCCATTCTCAGAGATAAACAAGAGCCATGGACCACTACCACCCTTGTCACTATGTCGAGAAAGAAAATAACCATAAATAAATAATAAATTAAAACCAATGCCAATATTATAAGCTGAACAGCACAACAAATTCGAAGTGAAGTATGCAGGAATGCATTAAGAGCAAATACGACTAAAAAATGGACAGATCAAAAAACATGAAAAGTCAAAAGATAACATATAATAAGAAATAACTAAAATACATGTATTGGAATATATTAATCCATGACAAAAGAAGCTTTAAATTTAGAGCTAAAAGCAAAAATGTTAAGCCCATAATTCTAAGGTGAAGCCACATATAATAAAAAACTGATTTTTTTAACATTACCAGCTAATTGACCTACAGTTCTGTAGAGGAAACTTAAAGTTAAGAACGTTAGAGGTCCTGTTTAAATTCTAAACACAAATTATTTACTTCGACCATCGATTGGCCAATATTACCACAAGGGATAGGAAGGGCAAAATAGAAACAAATTTAGGAGCTTTGCAACGGCTTTGCAACTTTTTGAGATTCTTAAAACGTTTCTGGGTTGAATTTGTGAATCCCCCTAAATCCAACAAGAAACTATAATCTGACAATGTTGGTAAACTTCACAATTAAAGCCTTAAGCAAATACAAAGAGTAGTTTAAAATAATTTACTTGCTAATGGAATCTTCTGCAGCATTATTCAAATCTTTATGCCTTGGAACTGGTATGATGTCCATGCTTGCCATCTTATCTCCTTCTTTCAGTCTCATAGCAATAGCTCCTCTGGTGTTTCTGCTTAGTGCTCGGATCTGACCACACAACATCAGGAAACAAGAATAATTATAGATTACATGATAAATCATAACCTAAGTAAAGGAATACTATGTAAATTTGGTCCCTTCTACTCTCTAAAATGGTTGTATTTAATCTTTAAGACAGCGAAAAGTCACCTAAGGACAATATAAAGATGCTAATTAAAACAAAAAACAAAAAAATCATTGGCATATGGTGCTTTGAGGCCAAAGTTCTAAGTTCATTGACATAAATAATAAAGTGCTTTTATTTTTTTGGTATTCGGCCCATTGGTTAATTAATTCTGATTTGGAATTGTAGAGGCCTATTATGGGAGCGACCCTCCCAACCTAGCTTTCTCCATTCACAATGCCAGGATTCAAACCTAGACGTTGTCTATGGGGTCTAACACTTCATCCAACTAGAACGGATAAAATTGTGCTGCAATTTGGGACAAGAAATAAGTGTCAACCCCGAGATAGTAGGCACCGACACACGCAACTTGAGCAGGACTTGGCTGAAATTGAGTTCAAGCTCAACTCAAATAGCTTGAGCTAGTCAAATTCAAGTTTCCTAACATTGAACTTGAGCAGTTGGAGACCAAATATAATTTAAGGTTCAATATTTCTACAAATGGTATAAATACTATATTACTTACTCCTTTACTCCAACTAACTGGAATCAGACTGATCAAAAATATTTTATACATCCCCTATTTTAAGTGAATGAAATCTGCAAGTTTTTGAAATAGAACTCAAATAGTTCATGTGACAACTTTACTCTATGCACCTACTTGGAGAACCTTTACAGAAAGACAGAACAGTTTGAGAACTTTTGAATCTTTAGGGAAACAAGCAGCAGAAAATCTCTCCTACTGTAAGTGGAATGTCATAAAAACTATTTTACTGTATCCAGGAAAAATTAGCTGTTTTGACATCTTAATCTGGATACAGGAAGCAGATACTCTAACATACATTTATAATTACAGAGTATAGAAAAAGATATTATATACGGGTGCTAATTAGTAATTACATTTTCTCCTGACAATGCCTAATCTTTGGAATAAATTATGTCATTTTTAGTTGGAAGTTTAGTATAGGAATCAATTGTCAGAAAGAAGGTAGACCGTTTATTGGGATAATCTTGGAACAGTTTTCAGCATTCAGTAACAAGCTCATTCTAATTTTATGCTTAAAAGGATGTACCGTAAGGGCTGACATGTCACAGCACGTCAGAAGAATATAAAAACTTGTCACAATAATAAATTATCAAATATGTATTTAAAATTAACTGCAACTATTATATTAGTCATTGGCAGGTACAAGATACATAAGGTGTCTTTAAAAAATCCATGTGACAATTACAGCTCTAACACCCTTCATCATGTTCAAACACAAGTAATATTTGAACAAAAAAAGCTAATTATCTTTATTTTCATTGTATACAAGTGACAAAGGAATGAGGTCTAAATCCTCAGAAATGGCAGGTTTGATCCTAATATTTCCAGCAGGCCCCTTTACTCAGTTTTACATTGAGATGTGTGAAGTACAAATATGAACAATTTAACAGAAAAATGGAACAGGAGAAATAAGATGGACAGCCAGAATAAGCGACTGATTTACTTATGTCACTGATCGGTGAATCTTGCAAACATGTTAAAAGCAAAAAAGGCAACAAACATTACTTACAATGTCACAGGAACTCAGAATGACCATTCCATTCTGAGAAGCCATGGCAACAAGGTCATCGTTTGTGCAACAACGAACCCACTTTAACTCATCACCAGGAACCTGTCATATTAATATTTGAGGGGTAAGAGATGTACAATATTCAATAGATTCAACTCAAAGCTCGATGCTAAAGCAGAGAGAAAGACAGACCAATTGAATAGCTATGATTCCAGTGGACCGAATAGCTGAAAAGTAATTAAGAGATACTTTCTTGATGTAGCCATTCACCGTAAGCATCACTAAAAACTGGTCTTCAGCAAACTCACTCACAGGAACAATCGATGTTATTCTCTCTCCTTCAGATAAAGAGATGATCTGTCAAGGGCATGAAACACAGAAACAACACAAGCTGCCTTTAGCCAGCACTGAAAATAATTATCTACAAAAAGGGGATAGCAAAACCGTAAATACCTGGATCAAAGGTGTACCAGCAGCAGACCGGCTACTTTCTGGAATCTTAAATGCATAAGCTGAGTACACTATCCCCCTATCACTGCATAGAGCATTTGAGGACTATGATGTTAAACTTATTGTTAAGATTTAGGGGAAGTAGCAAGACATGCAAGTTCAAAGAACATGACAACCTTCACAAACCCACTGGAGGCCAGTTCCATAAACAAAGTGCTTAGGAAACGGGCCAAAAGAGTCATTACTAGAATAACCCAAAGACCATTGAAACCCATACTTAACTGAATCATGACCATCCAAGCATGGTATGACTGACCATATCTAGAAAAATCCACTCAGACCCAGTAATTTAGTTACCATAATACTTAGTAATGATCATGAATAAAGAGAGCAACTACTGATTTTCTCCTGAATACATTGATCTTACATCAAAGTTTAAAAGGAATGTCAGAGAAACCAAAAATTGTAATTGGGGTTAGTTGCCTTTCATGCGTAAATCAAACAATTATAACCAGATGTTTTCCCCACTTTCCGGTTAAGGAATTCAAAAGCTAATTCACCCAATCATTCAACTTTTTATAATTGAAAACCGGAAGAAAAAGGCAACCATAATAATTCAACAACTGCAGTTTCCATACAACTCAATCTACATTTAAACCTGCAGAAAAAAACATAAAAATAGAGAAACCATACATGAAAGCAAATAGAAAAGGGGCAAGACTACCACAATAGATAAAGCCCTGAAACTATTTAAGTATACTAAGATTGCAGGGAGGATTTTGCAGTCCGTTAAAATAAACAGAATTGCAAAGAAAAGTTGAAATTCATTTAATGTTTTCAATTTACGCAAAAATATCCACACCTACCAAGAAGACAAATAAACAAAGGCCCAAACTGGGAAAATCAAACATTAGCATAAAAAATAAACACTAATGCCAATAAAAATATATTAAGTCAAAGGCGGATAGCAGATAGAAGTACCTGAAATACAGCACACGGTCATGTGAACGGCAAACTATAAAGTCAGACATTGCATCATTTACGCGAAGTTTTCCAACAGATTTACCAATTGTTCCACGATTTTGAAGATGAAAAGTGTTCGGCTTCATCCGTTTAACATAACCTTTTTCACTGAATGCCTGGAAAAGACACATAATTAAGGAGCAAAACAATAATTCAAATACGATGTAAAATGACAGACATGATGATTCTGTTCACATGGAGAAATAAATTTCATCAGTTACCAGCAGCATTTCTTCATTTGGAATAATATCTATGTCTTCAAGTTGGCCACCGTCAGAATCCTCCAGCATTGAACGTCTTGGATTTGAGAACTTGCTCTTTAGCTCGATTGCTTCTTGTTCTATTAGCTAAACAACAGGTTGACAAAAAGAAAACATAAAAAACAAGCCAGAAATATTGCAGAATACCTGAAACAGGTATGGACCCATTTAAGAATATACATTTTTAAACCATTAATTCATTTCAAACTTGAAAGGCTTCTTCTACATAGAAAAACACCAAAAAGTTTTACCAAATAGAACTTTAAAGATAAGGCAAAATAAGCACATATTAAAAATTATTTTTGTTCATATTAAATAGAACAAGCTTAGATCGGACTATAAGAAAGTAGAAAGAAGCAGAAACATAAAGATGTCTTTCATGGCTCTTCTTTTATTTGACTATCAGGAGGTGCATCGTAGTTATATGTCAAACACATTGCAAAGCATGACATGTTTCTTCAATCAATTAAATTGTGTTAAACACAACAGAGGAGATGAGCTAAATATCTAGAGATTTCAAGTTGCGAACCTAACAGTACCACAAGCACATGTTCCGGCCCTCTCTCAATTGCACTCTACTGTGATTACATTTTCAAACATCTTAACTATGATAAAATCAAAAAATAAATCAAAATAATAGATTAAAAATAAATGGTTACCTGTAATATATTTTTTCGGCTTGATAATAGTTCTGTTATCTTTGAGATTTGTTCCATCAATGAGACACTTTCATCAAGAAACTTTTTGCGCTGCAGAATAACAAATATATTGCATATTTCAGATAATGTTATTAGCAAATCTATCTACCTACAAAATAATATTGAACAAACAAATTCGGAGTTTATGATAGAAATTGCAGCTACAGACCTCAAGAAGGTTAAGACGTCTTAAGTTTATATCCAATATGGCCTCTGCCTGTTTATCAGAAAGATTGAATTCTGCCCACAGAAAAGAAAAAGAAACATTTCTAGTGACAATAGCTTTTATGATATGTAAATTCTTTTGGCCAAAATCAAAGATGAAGGCACATGATGAAACAGCTTCTTAGATTTGGATAAAACCCCAACAGAACCTTTCTTTGATGATAAAGGCCCAACAAGAGTAAAAGCTCAAAGCCCACACCATTGAGTGCATAACTTCATTCTTAACTATTCTAGAAAGAGAATTTTGCATCATGATGATATTTTTGTACCACAAACCCAGTCAAAATCAAATAATAGCATTTTTCTTATAAAGAATGAATGATAATTAGCTTTAGTCATAGAATAGAGAATGAACGATAATTAAGGATAACAAAAAACAATATCAAGCAAATGTAACTCGTATAGAGAACAATGATAATTAGCTGTAGTCATTGAATGGTAGTCGACTAAAAAATCAGTATCAACTGAGTTTCAAAGGCCGAGAGAGAGAGAGAGCTAACTTCCGCACCCAGAAGTAATAGA
Organism: Abelmoschus esculentus; assembly: GCA_035048815.1. Classification (NCBI taxonomy): domain Eukaryota; kingdom Viridiplantae; phylum Streptophyta; class Magnoliopsida; order Malvales; family Malvaceae; genus Abelmoschus; species Abelmoschus esculentus. The sequence continues at coordinate 6,873,992 of JAUCBN010000007.1, read as the reverse complement.
AAAGACAAGACCCACTTAATTAATTGACAGGGAAATGTTCGTAGGGAGCAAAAATAGACATGAAAGGACAACAATCAATCCAAACCTATCCATGCTTTAATAATTACAAATCAAGAATCTTTACAATGCCCAAAAAATCGCTAAAAGTCTACCTGTAAATAAAACAACATTCATGTTAATCAAAGATACTTTGTACAGCCTACCGTACCCTTCATGATATTCTCAAAACAATCAAGAATTACTGGTAGTCGGTGCCAATTTTTATTGTTTACCAGATAAACACTACTCATAAATGGAATACTGACAGATAAGCAATGACTAAAATGATACCCAAACGCATTAAATTTCATTAGATAAAGATACAATCATCCTGCAGCAGAAGTGTTCCGTTTTCTTCCATTGCCTATTGATTAAAGGGACTTACCCTTACTCAGGCCAGCTGATGCAGCTGCATTGCTAGAAGCTTCTTTGATTATATCAATTACTCTGTCCAAATTATCAAGCCCTACAACAATACCCTGAGTGCACATTCAAATATGAATATTTGGAATATAATAATTTGCTACTACCGCAAAATGGTGATAGCACATGAAACCACCAGTAAAAATAATAAATATATACATGTATAATGTGAAAATAGATAGAGATTTTCAATGGATGGGATGACCAATCACATTATCTTTCTTAGTTTTTAATGTAACCCATTTGCAGACATACCTCAACAATATGTCTTCTGTCTTGTGCTTGTGAAAGTTTGTACCTTGCCCGTCTATCAATGACAGAGCATCTAAATTCTAAGAATGCCTGAAAAAATATAAAAACAGAATGAAAAGAAAAGGCTGATATGCAAATAGTAATGATATTTGCTGTATATGAACTTCAGAAAGCCATGGAAAATTGGAAATAGGCAAACAGTGTACTGTACGTACAAACAGAAACAGAAACACCAACATATGACCAAACATATACATTTTAGTATAGGGGCTAGGCTTAGATATAGCGCTGTTCTATATGCAGTGAAAACTAATGCAAGTAATATACAAATTAGCATAGTGGCAGTAAATATATAGTTAGGGACAAATGATCAGTGAGTACAGTAGCATATCCAAATTTACTAACTTATCACGTACAAACACAAATTTGTAGCATGATGAAAGTGCTATAGATTTACAACCATGAATTCAAAAGTTACGACCCCAACCCTCCAAACCTGAATGTTCTAAGCCGCTATTAGTGTAGGTTAGTACGTGTAATTATGGTATGGGAAGATATTATTCTAGGTTAAGTATGAGAAAATATTATGTATCTTTTATTTATGGAAAGTCAACCTTAGGAGAATATCTTTAGAAATCATATCTAGTATTGTATCTTTAGTTACCTAAAATACTAAGGATTGTATCTTTAGTTACCTAGAATACTAAGGATTGTAACTTTAGTTACCTAGAATACAAAGTTAGTATCTGTGTTCAAATATGTACTCTTCCTACGAATAAAATCAAGAGACAATTTCTTACAATTCTACAATTAGTTCCCTGGGAGACTTGTTGGAGCTACTTGCTAATTACATATATCAGTCCATTTCATACATTCAAGAATAGAAACTAGACACTGCAATAGGTTTGTCAAAACTATAACAAATATCAGGAAAAATAACCCTTTTGGATATTAATATAGAAAGGATTCAATATCCATATATATTTAACAGGTGTTAGGGAGGGAAAGGACCAACAATGAAGGAAAATTTCACATTCAGTTGTAATGTAAGGCAAAACTGGACTAAGACGTACATCATAAAAAACTCACCTGAAGCAACTCTTTCAGGCCCATCTGCTTTGGTTGTCCATCAAGAATGCTATAATAGAAAGTAAAGAAGCATTCAACACATCATTACAACAGGAACGGTAATATAGAATTAAAACAGAATGTCAGTTACAATCATCCACTTCAAAATGTCTGATTTTGTATTTCCGAACATTTCCCCACATTGGTTGTACAAAGAACTTTTGAGTTCAGATCCTCCAGGTTGGCTGGTCAGCCAGAATAGATAATGCTGTTATACAGTACAAAAAATTGCAACGGCATGCATTGCAGCATCTATCTCAAATTAACCTTTTTGTTAAAAAAACATGAAGATTCTATCTTAGAACCATGACTGCCATGTACGTAAACCACATAAGTTATGCATTTATTTCTACCCTTCACATTATTAGAGAAGAAACACACTAGTAAATGTATAATTGTTTTAGGGTTCTTAAGGCATCATATGTACAAGAGAAATCTCTCCACATATAACCAACCAATTATAGCAAAGGATGGCCACAAAGCTTGACATGATATAAAAGCAACTGCAAATATTTTACTGCTCCACTGTGATAGGCTAGTTGATGAAGGACATTCTTACAAGTTTTGGAAAGTGTTTATGTATTCTAAATCACTAGTCATTCCCATGCATAAAGTTCACACCACATAAGGACCATTTTCCCTGACCATTAAATTTATCAAAAGTCCACTGTACCTACAGATCATGGAGAGTTTTAAGTGGTGAGAAAACCAATTTCAAACTAGTAAATTTCATAATGTCATGAGACCTTATGCATAAAATAGGAGATTTCAACTTCTTACCAAATAGTTCTAGGTAGACTACCCATCACAAACTTAGAAGAGTATTAACATGAAAAAAACATGCATTGTAGAAGAAACTTGAATTATTTATACACATAAGCCAATGGCCAAGGTATTATTCCCAAAGTTGGAGAAAAGAAAAAACCAAACACGCGCGCACGCACACACACACTTAGCTGATAGTTTATAGAAACAAGCTTAACATAAAAATGGCATCTTGAAACATATCCATATATAGCGGATAACCAACTCACCCAACCATATTGCAGCTAAAACTAGACTGAAGAGCAGTGAGTCGGTAAAGATTATTCAGCACAATAGATGGGTCAGCTCCCCGTTTAAGCTGTGGAGTGAATGAAAAAGAAAAAGGGTAAGGAAAGGAGTCTTCAACATCTAGAAATGGAAGGAACTGCTTCACATCCAACATATCATACCTCAATGACCACACGCATTCCAGACCGATCACTCTCATCTCGAATGTCACTGATGCCCTCTAGAGTCTGTTAAAAAATTTAAAATTATCATAATAAGATACCTAAGAATCTCTACAATGTCAATCCACATAAAATTAAATTTTAGCATAAGTCAAATACTCTAACTAAAAACAAAAATAAATGCAGTATCAAAAAAGATAAGTTATTGAGTTATATTCCAGGCAAGACACCAAAATACATCAGGGACAAATACCGAACTTGACACTATACTATGCTCAATGCTAAATTTTGCCACTATATTTTTAATTTGAATGTTTTTGGAAAAGATTAAAGGAGAAAGAATATCAGTTTCTGCCCCCTTCATTGTTGTGGAGTTGTGAACTCCACATCTCCGTTTTTACTTCTCTAAACTTATTTATATATCCATTAATGGTATAATTTGGAAACTTTAAAGCACCTCAGAAGTTAACTTTTTTATAACAAACCCTCATGTCCCAACTTGAGCATCTTCTTCATGGATCATTTGCACTTATGCTCATGATAGGGATAGAAAAAATCTGCAGTGCATTTCAAATTCAAGCTGTGATACCAAGGATCAGCTAAACTGAAACATAGTACCCAGAGTGCAAGAAGTATTTTCTTTAAAATGCTATTTCCCTCTGGCCATTCACTTTGAAAGTGGAAGGAGATATTTTCAATTCATACCTCTCATGTCCTAATTCTTACTCTATTTTTGCAAGAAGATGGATGTTTTTAAGGGAATACGAATGTAAAAGCAATAGACTTGCCATACTTCAAAGAAGAGCAAATTTCTCACACACATACGATGATTTGATGAAAGCATTAGGAATAACATTCTTGAAATAGATGGAAATACCTTATTCTCGACAAGTTCAGCGATCTTCTCAACAAGCGAGGATTTGTTTGTCTGGTAAGGAATCTGTCCCATTCCCAAAATATTATACAAGGAGAGCTTTCAAGCTACGAATGTAAAATGTCAGAAAATAAATATCCACAGCTGATGCTATCAAAATAACCACCTCTTTAATAATAATTGCACTTCTCTTAGAGTCCAGCAGTTCAATGTCAGCCTTTCCTCTAATTACAATACGCCCTCGCCCAGTTCGATATGCTTCCAATATCCTTAACAAAGTAATCAATATTAAAACACTTCCCCGCACATATTTTGAAGTTTCCCAACACAAAGCTGTATATAATAATAAAAACATGCAGCAAAGAGAGGGAACCAAAAAGTGCATTAAGCTAGAGTATCTGACTTTTAATCTTATTAAAAGTTCTCAAATTACCTTTTCTTTCATATTATAGGTTTATATTCCAACTACACTAAAAATCCAAGGAAAATAAAGCATGACAACTAATCCTAGATACGGACTATCAAGCATAAGACAGACAAAGTATGGCTGTGGCAGCAATCACAAATCCAATGGTTTGTGCAACCACTGTAACAACACAGTTTATATTGAACTAACAATCATTCTATCATATTAACCTGGACAATATTAACTAATAACAACCATTTCTACCATTTCAATTAACTGATTCACAACGGTCTTACGACATATGCCATCTATACCAGTAATAATCCAGTGCCTAGCCTCATATTATAAAAATTTAAGCAATATGTCATCCAACATTCAAGAAATGAGCCACAGATAAACAACAACCATATGTCAAGACAAAATCTAGTAAACTTCCCAGATAGAACTATCTCCACCAAATCTAACCCAGAAAAAAGCAAAAAAGTTATTTAGTAGAGATACTTCATATGCTTATTCATGCAAAATGAAGGGCTGCATGTTTTATTTCTTCCCAGACAGAGGCTAAAATGTAACTCACCCAAGGTTTCCCATTATCAACCCTCCAGTAGGAAAGTCAGGTCCAGGCATGTATTCCAACAACTCTTGCAACTGAGACAAGAAAATAAGATAACTGGAAATCAAAAATAGAAACAGAAGTGCAACCATCAACAATAACAGCATTATAAGCTATGTGGATATTGATGTGGATTATAGAATACACGTCTGTGTGTATATATAAAAGCTCATCTACGCCCAAGGGATAACAAAGTGAAACGTACAGCAATCAAAAGTACAAATAACTTGGCCACCTAGCGACACGGAAAGATCAAGTTATGGAATTATGATCCAACACACATAAGCATAGTAGAGAACTAATGTCCAATCCTACCAATACAGTTAAATTGAAAAATCCCTTTCCAACTAGCCAAAGATATCAAACACTATAATACCATCAGAGTTGTTCACATAAGTCTATTATAGACAACTTGCAAAAAGAGTTTATCCAAATTTGACTCCACAAGGCCAGTTAACCATAATAAAGTTGGCAATTGTATTTTAAGTGAAGACAAGACAGCTAACATCTGTGTAGACTGTAGAATAAAAAAAATCTTTCATCCATCATTTTCAGAAACATTTTAATGTCTGTTGGAAAACAGCCATTACTACGTACAAGTTGATTTTTCCCAATAGCAGTCAATCTACATAACTAGCAAAAACACAAAATAAAAGTATCGGCCATAATATTTCAAAAGCAACTAATAAGAAATCTACACAACAAAATTAAAGATGCTACCACGCACTAAATCTTATTGATTAATGTCAGAAGAGAACCAAGCCCAAAATTTGTTCACCAAAACATATTACAAAAATTAAACTGGAACTAGATACAGCATTCTAAGCATTAGCAACAAGTATAATCAACAAACAAACCCTTTTTTCCATTAACTATTGAACAAAACCATCTTTAACAATTCTTCGAGTCAACCAAATAATAGTTCCTCGACTAGCAAATAAAAGATCCAAGCCAACCAACAATCCTTACTCAAATAAGATATTTGACCTTCAGACATCCCAAGATGTTAAACAAACACATCATAATAGAATATTCCCACAAATAAGCTCTAATTAATCCACCTAAAAGTTCATTTTTATGTAATTAGTATCAATCAAAAAATGAATGTCTCAACAAAACAAAACAATTTCTGCATTTCTACCATTTGGGAGAGAGAATTTGAAACTCACAGAGGCCTCTGGATTATGAATTAATGCACAGAGCACGTTTACCAACTCTCCAAGATTATGAGGGGGGATGTTAGTAGCCATGCCAACCTGAAATTAGTAAATCAGTTTGACTTTTAAATGGATGTCAAAGTTATTATAAACAATAGCTGCAGTTGAGAAGATATAGGCATATATAAGTACGTATAAAAAAGGATAAACGCACTGCAATCCCAGAGGAACCATTCAGCAACAATGTTGGTAGTCTAGCAGGCAGAAGTGATGGTTCTTTATGTGAATTATCAAAGTTCGGAACAAAATCAACCTGCAATAGAATTAAGGATAGAGATTTCTTACAACAATGAAAAGTATAATATCCCAACTTCAAATAATAAGGGTTGAAAAAACAAAACTTGCCGTATCTTGATCCAGATCTGCTAGCAAAATTGCTTCCGTGAGTGCCTGCAAGGACAAAATTGAAGCAAATAATAACAGTGTGAGACTTATGGGATCAAGAATATGAATAATCAATCAGGCATCCATTGGTATCACACTTATAGCAATATAGAGTGCAATTAAACATCAACACTCTTCCAATACATAACAAAGAAAGTATGTCATAACTATTAACCGCACATTCTTGGTCACAAATATTAACAAGTTAAAAAAAATCAAATAATGGCATACACATCAATATCGTTCATAAACTGCAAAGTACAAACATACATATAAGAGAAAAGGTTCACCAAACCTCAACACCTTCTACCCTGCAACCCCTCCCCCCTTTTCCAAAAGGCCAACAAAGAATATAAAACTCAATTTCAAGTTGATTGAAATTTATAACGTTCATTGGCAGAGCATGAAACTTTGAACATCAAATAGTTGAGATAAAATCCATCTATTTTATGCATGTGATGTAAAACTGAATTGAATCAACCTGGAATTGACTTCTAGGAAAGCATGAACAGTTTGAATCTAGTCATTGATTTGAAAAAAAAAAACATATTTTACAAGGAATTACAAAAAATGTTTCAATGGTGATGCCAATGAATTTCATGTCAACAACTACCTTCCTGGATATACACTAGGTGTGAACAAATTGTGACTAGAGTAGACTTACAATACATTTTTTACAACTCAATCGCATCCAAATTCATTGTATGTGTCGTGAGAAGGGCTACATTTCATGGGTAGTCCATGGACTAATTTTTCAAACAAATTAATGTTTGGCTTAACAAAATTGGAGAAGATATTTATGAGACAAAAAACATAATTTCTCCATATTTGAAGATATATAAGCCATGGAAAACAAAAAAGATTAATTACATATAAGAATTTAATTAGCATGCATGTTTTGCATCTCTCCAGAAGTGAAAAGATTCTTCGAGAAAGAATCTGACGAACAGAATCTGTTTAACTTTCCAATACATCCCTAAAACATGAAGGGTCTAATTCACTTCTTAAACAAGCAAAAGGTTTAAGCATGTTAATGCACATATCCTACAACCAATCAAACTCATTAAATAGGCATATCATATATGCAATGGGTGCATATGTTAATGCACATATCCTACAACCAATCAAACTCATTAAATAGGCATATCATATATGCAATGGGTGCATATGTACGTAGATACAGAAAATGAGTAGATCAATAAATCATGAAATCCATTTTCTTATTAATGGTTAAAAACTGTAAAATTGGCATGTGCATATGAAACAACGTTCATGATGCCATACCATAGACAGTATGCTAAAAGGATAACCAAAAATCATACTGTCAAACGCCCTCAGTAAGGGTACACAAATATGTCCATCACCAGCTTATTTTTCTGAAACAATATCAGTGAGAGACAATTTAGTGTACATGATTCAATTGATTCTATACTAGAAGGCAACAATTTGAAATACGGGAATGATTAGAAAAGTATCAAAATTCAACTAGTGTTATAAAGAAGCATTTCCTTGACTTCCAATTCTTTTTCTTTAATTTAATTCTCAAATAAACAAGACTCGCTAAGATGGTAGAATCAATCCAAGATATAGGCTCAATTTGGATAGCACTTTGCTTTCGTTTTTCGTAGCAAGAAAGAACAAAAGAACCAATGAAACAGAGCCTTAGAGTCCAAAAATTATGTTTAAGAAGCAGAAACTTAAAGCATACTTCAAGTCTGCACTCAGTGTAACGCATAGCAGCAGGAGGATCTGCATCAATCGAACCAAAATTTCCATGTCCTTGGATAAGCGGGAACCTCAATGAAAAATCCTGTAGGAAAGATGACAAACTTTTGAAATAAATCATGGAAAAATAGAAGTCAAAATCAAAAGAAAGCAAGTTCATAGCTACCTGTGCCATCCGCACCATTGAATCATATACTGCATTATCTCCATGAGGATGGAACTTCCCGAGGACCTGAAATAGCGGCATAAGAAATAGAAACAGTTAAAGAATGCAGATAATTCAAAAACAATTTGCTAATCTGAAATGCAGAAAGAAAACACCCAGCATTCCGTGTTAAAAACACAAAGTGCCAAGTGTTTTACCTCTCCAACAACTCTAGCACATTTCTTGAATGGTTTTCTAGACGAAAGACCTAATTCATGCATCGCGAATCTGTTTGTGATGCAAACAAATGCCATGTTAAAGAGTGTTATTGAAATAAATACATAAAATATAAGCGGAGACCAAAAGACACACGGGATTCAATAAATAAACAGAGTATATCAATTTATTTACTTACAGGATTCTCCTATGCACCGGCTTCAAACCATCCCTAACATCGGGCAAAGCCCGTCCTAGCAACACAGATAATGCATAAGCCATATATGAGTCCATAGCCTCCTTGTGAAGCTCGAACGGAAGCACCCGCCCATCAGTTCCACCGGCGCTTCCATCTTTGACAACAGCCTTCAAGCTTCCATTTCCAGCCCCACCGTCGTCCTCCTGCCCCAAACCGCGCTTTGCTTTCACGGGATGGCGAACGGTGCGACGAGAAGGGGTGGATGAGATGAATAGGAGTTGGGTGACATTAGGACGGAGAGAGGAGACACGAGAAGGGGCGAGGAAGAGGTTGTGGCGGAGGAAAGAAGAGAAGCGGAGAGTGGAGGATAGAGACATTGGAGGTGAGGCTGAGAAAAGGGGAGATGAAGATAAAGATTTCATTCATGCCATTGAAAGCGAAGAAGAAATTGGTGTGGGTTTTAATGGGGGATATGTAAAAACCCTAGAAGAATCCAACGGTAACAAATTATTAATTTTAGGATAAACGGGAACAAATTATTTTGGAATAGTTGTGTTTCTACCAAAATAAATCAAAAGGAAGAAGTATTTTAGTTTATATAAAATCATAAATTCAACGGTAAGGGAGAAGAAAGCCCTTGATTTTTTTTAAAAAAATATTAATTAAATTCTTAATTTTTTATATTTAATTAAATTATTAAATTAATAAATCAAAATAATTATTTTTTTAAAATTTAATATTTTTTAATCAATTGATAAAATAAATCATGTTATAATATTATCGTTTGATATTTTTAAAATTTTATTTTATTTAAAATAAAATACATCCAACAAAATCTAAAAATAATTTACGAAAGTATTTTAAAACATCATAAATATCATCTGATAAAATTATAGGCTGTCATATGATATAATATGTATAAAAATTATTCTTAATTATCCAATTTTAAAAAAAAAATCCAAAAAGTAATTAATTTTTTTTCAATAGTACATGAACTTTTGCAACCTTAACCCTAAATATCTCTTTTACGCAACCCAATTAACCATCTGAGATCACAATTATACCCCTATTTACACAGTCTAATTGCAGGAAATCCAGGCATTAGAGGTAACATCAGGAGTAATACTAATTACTGGTCATTGAAATCAACTGAAACAAAGAGGTTTTGTGTTGTTTATCCCTGCATTTCATCATCAAATCCACATATTCCATGGCTTCTGAGGGGATTAGGCCTTCCAGGAAGAAGTTAAACAGATGGGAATGAGTGACACTCATGGCAGCAAAGCATTCTTCAAACACTCTCTTCTCTTCTTCTACACTCAGCTCCGTCGCCTCTACCAATGGCAGTAAATCTTCTTCCTCCTCATTGAAATGGTCTGTACAATGTTTCTGCATCTCGACAACACAGGGGTAGATCAAGCATCATCCAAAATATGCAGTTCATGTATAGCATGACACTCAACTTATACCTGCAAGGATTTGAGGCGGTCGGAAAGATTGGAGAGGGCTTCCTTGTAGGCAGGGCCACCGTAGTCCATAACTATGATAGATTTCATGTCTTCTTTGATACCATTCATAACCGGCAGGTCCCTTGCATGTTCCTCGTTTGCAGATTTACAGAGTCCTGGATCGGCCATTTGGAGAAGGGGAAAGACGACTCTCTCCTCCATTTGAGCATGCTCCAGCATCACTTCTAGCAATTCAGAGTAATTCTTCCCGAACTTCCTCAGCTCCATCCTCGGACTCCCCACAGCCGGATCCACCGTCTTCCTCTTACCACGTGTCCTTAGATCATCCGCCCACCTCACCATCCTCTCCATGTGCCACGTGATGCTCCGGTGCTGCAGTCGTGTTACCTTCACCACCAACGGCTCCGCATCCACCACCATGCCAAGCTTCAGCGGCGGGTGCGGGAACTTCTCCTCTATGAACCGCACCAACGTCTCCCGGCAACCTGACACCCTTTCCGACCCGATCTCCAACACCAGTGTTTCGCCATCAATGGGAACCAACTGCAGAGACAAGTTCTTGTGGAGCAACGCGAACCGAATGTAGGCGGCGACAGCACTCGAAGCAGAGCAGTACAACCGTACCACGGGTGCCAGCGGAGTAGGCCTGAAACGCCTGTTGCAATCGCATGGCGCGATCTCCGCCGTGGGTTTCTTTGACTTAGCTAAACAACTCCCCATCTTCAATTACTTACCCACCTTCAAAGGGATAGCACGGCCATTATGGGAATTGAAGTATGAAGGAGTGAAATAAAAGAAAACAGAGCAGTGGATAAGAAGGTGAATGCGGTGGTTAAGGATTCGGTTAAGGCATCAAAAAGGAATCGAAAGGTCAGGTGAATGATTAAAGATAAGAAACCCAAGTATTTTGTTCTGTAAAGGAATCTACTCAATAAAGAGAGTCGTTAAACACAAGGAACAGCGAATCCGAGAGCATTTGGCTTCCGAATGAAGAAATTAGCTTCATCCCAGCTTGTAGAACAAGCAAAATGATGCATGTATTCAAGATCTGGGGATTGAATCCCATTGTTGTTACAGCAATGGCTTCATAGATGACGACGCCCATCGCCAATACAGATACTACCGCTCCATGCATTCGGCACTTCCCATGGATGACTTCTAATCTACCCGGACTTTTCTAAAGATCATTTTTATTTGACATTTAAATATGACAGATGAATAAAAATAACATCGTTTTTTTTATCATTTTTAAAAATGTTTAAATAAAAAATAGCTCCTAAATCATGTCATTTGTTTATTTTTAATTTTAAGTTATTTTTAAACTATTACTTTTAACATCATCTAAAATTCAGTCGTTATTTAGATTGAAAAATATTTTATTCAATTATACATTAACACTATAAAAAATTATATATCTATTTATACTGTAAAATACCCGTTGTATACGAATAATTAAAAAAAAAATGAAGTGAGGTAAACTTTGAGGTGAAGAAACAAATATAGTTGGGCTTTGCTTTGAAAATAAGAAAACAGTTGGGAAATGGCTTTATTATGGCGGTCCTTGTTCTCTTTATTCCCCTCTCCATCATCCTTCCAAGCCCATTTCCTTCGTCCCTCGAGACCGAAAAATTATTAGGTGATATAATCTCAATTAATCAAGACCGTTGATCTTAATATTTTTCAAGTGAATCATCATTTATTTCCTACATAAACTTAGTGGGTGAATAGTTATTAGGTGGTTATTTAAAAATCAACGGTCCTTATTGCTTAGACCATGGATGACGTGGTGAACATAGCTCACCTAATAATCTCTCCTCAAGACCAGTCTTCTTTCTCTCCACTCCCCAACCATCGGAATCCTCAACTTCTAACTCTCTTTTTTTCCTGTGCTTGCTTTTGAAAAATACAGTGATAAAAATAATTTTAAAAATAAAAATAAAATATCATTCACCATTAATAAATTTTATAAATTTAACATCAGTTTAGTTTTGAAAAATATGATGATAAAATGATTTTAAAAAATATTATGCATTGATTTTCAACACTAGTAAATTTAGAAAGCACTTTTACCTAACCCTAAAAAGGATAACTAAGGCACTGTGAATATACTAAATCAACAGTTCCCAATTACTACAGAAACAAAACACACTGCAACTGTTTATTTAATTCAAGTATTTCACATCAAATAACATTACTTATTTAACATGAACAAAAGAGAGTACCTGTCTCATTATTATTATTATTATTCCACCAAACTACATTTGTTTTTACATCTTAGACCTGAAACAGCTCAAGCTTGCTTCGATCGATCCATGAGGTTCATCCGTTGGAAGATAAACATCGTCATTGAACTGAACAATATCAGATGATCGTAAAATGTCATTCGCCTTCCATGTAAGTTTCAAGAAAAAAGCATTAAAAAATAAATATCCCCTACTTTTTCGTTGAAATCAGTCTCTATAATAAGAGAATCAAATTATTAGAAGCAATTTAAGCAAATTGAGTTGTCTAGGTAAACGGGTGAAAAAAATGAGCTTCGGGAGTATGCGAACTAAATGTAATGTCCAAAGTAAAACTTTAGAACACTGGCTAATGCAAAAGTAGCAAGTGGACATCAAAAGTAGGGGAATTAAACAGGGCTATGGACATGACACCATTTGAACTTTCCAGCTGACTAAATTAATTTTTGTCAATTCCTTGTGTTCTATTTGAGTTTTTCACAGCCTATTCAGACAACCAGTTTACTTGCATTCCAAAACTACCATCTGGAGAATATCAACTGGCAGAGAGTCATACCTTTACAATGTTGCCATTGTCCTTGCTTGATATATTAACAGGTAAGAAATGGATGTTTGGCATTTTCAGTTGAATGGATGATATGTCAGTGAACCTTGAAACATCAAAACAAAGATGGAATCAATTCAACCAACAACAGTAGGTAAAATCCAAAATCACTGTTGTGCAGTGGTCTAATACTAGAGTTCTAAGGGCATGTATGCGACTATGCGCACACACAGGCGCACACATGACAATTCATGACAAAGCAGACAATATGTTCGCATAAGAGAGAGAACCTGCTAAGTACAGCCTTTGCCATCTGAAGGAGAGTGCTTTGAACAGATGCACTATATACACCACCGATTGGAGGACCAAAGAAAGTATCAACCAAAACATTTTTGACATTCAAGTACTGGTCATTGAAGTGAAGAGGCTTTTGGGGGATGCTAGAGACAGATTCATACAAATACCTACATCCACAAATCACATTTATTTTGGTCAAATAACTTAACTCCATGGACAAAAGGTTAATAATCACACCAACAGGTCAATGATAAAAGCTATCTTCAAGAGAAGACTTTTTACTCTAGAATATTTTCACCAAGTAATTACCCCATATGCACTCGTTAACTTAGCATTAAATATTAACAAGTAGAAAAGAAATTATACCTCCAAGAAGCTGTGACCTCTGTTGCCAGCATCCTTTCTCGTGTTTCAGGAAGAGCCGTGTATTTGTCCCTGACGAACCCTTCAAATCCTGACTGTTCAAATTCACATACACCAAAATTCAGTTCAAATAACACTGAACCAAGTATTCGATCTTAAGAGTCCTCAACTGCAAAAATCGGGAAAACTAAATTTTTTCAAGATGCCACAATGAGGACAGACAGCTAAGATGAAAACTATAGAAATTGCACAGTTTTATATTCCATGGAGAAAAGAACACTTTAAGATGAGAAATATAATTACTTCTACAAGAAGATTGCTTTTTTCCAGATCATTTAAAGGAAAATTTAAAAATTTAACCACACGCCATATGAAATACATGAAGACCAACAGAATTACCTGGGTTGTCTTCAGCAAAGACATCCCTTCAATACCAGAAGTCAGTTGTAAAACGCCAGACTTCTGTACAATTGCTTCTGTAGTATGCTTCTCAGATCCAAGTTTAAAGCCTTCAATGAACAAGATACCAAAAATATTCAATTATGTTAGAACTATTTATGGAAGTTGATCCCAGAAGAAATTCATCAAACAGAAGAAGCATTCAACGTTGCACAAAACTAGGAAGGCTAACCATGTTCATGTGGTTGACCATTTACTGAAATGCGTTCCCATGGCTTTTCCACTATCTTTACTATTGCAGTAAAGACCTACATAACATATGAAACAGTCACATGGAAAGCAGATTACAGAAAATTTAATGTGGTACAACCAAGTCTTATATAGAGCTAAATGCTTAAAACAAAAGACATGAAAGGAATCAAGAAACTCATCAACATGTCAAGCTAGGCTATTTAAAACGGTCAATGATGGTAATCTAGTTATTCAATGATGCCAGCCCAAGATTATATAAATCCTATATGCTCAACAAATACCAAAACATTGTGCAACCAGTGCATTTTACACTTACAAGAAACTACTCAGGTTTATTAATAGAAGAAGTCATCAAGAAACATTTAAAGAAAAAGAATCATCCAGCACCTGGCTACTTTCCCCATAAGATTAAAATAAGAATTTAAACATCAAGAAAGTACCTGTGGATAAATTGATGTGAAATGCTTGCCAAGTAGAATAGCAAACTCCTCTGCTGAAAGTTGTTCTGAACATTCCTTCGCTTTGACATAAACCTGTGTTAATTTTAACAATTACTCGCAGATGATGAAGCAACAATGCTGTTATACGAAAGAATTCCTCAATCAACATGACTGTAAATATGACAGATACTTAATTAAGAAATTATCATTTGAAGATTAAATTTTATACAGAGATACATTAGTATAATCATATTTTTCTTCTACCAAAGCTAATTTCTAAACCGAATCCAAATCATTTTACATGATGAAACTTTCACTTCTCTATCTCAACAGTCAGATTCAAATAAGTCCCTTCAATTTTAAACAAATATCTCATTTATTTTATAATAAAACGAGTAGGGATTCCAGCTGTGTATCTAAGTTCTCCCAGAGACCAGTAACAGCTAGGTCAGTAACAATTTAAAGAAAAAAATCTTTCAAAATACAACTATCAACTTTTTAAATGATCCTCAGATCATTAAACAAATAAAACGCGTCAGAAATCATTCAAAACGGCAAATAACTTACAAAATCATTTTGTTTCTTGACTTAAAAGAAAGAAAAGAGCAGTTTTAGAAACGAATCTTACAGTATTTTTCATGGTGTCAGTAGCGACGATGTCAGAGTTGTCATCGCGGACATAGGCGGCAACGCAATCGGAAAGCAAGCTGATGTTAACATTCCATTCCACCATGAAATGGTGCCCTCCATCTTTGCTCCTCCAAACTCTGCCCACTCTAACCCTCGCCTTTCCATGCCGTTGCTCGAAATTGAATCCTTCCAACTCCTTCGCCATGGATCTTATTCTTCAACGATGCTTTCTGAGATCTATTTGATTCTTTAGAAGGATAAGCCTTTACCTTTCTGACGCCGGAGAGAATCTGTTCCCACACTGCCTTAAATCTCGAACCCAATGGATTTTTTTATTCTTTATTAGCTCATCAATCTGGCGAGTCGGATTATTATTTATTTTCCTCTTTCCTTTTCGTATACGTATTTTTTATATTTTTATAGTAACTAAAATATTAATTTGCTAAATATCCCTTGAATTTTTTTCCTTTTTATAATTTTAAGGAAAAAAACTTTATAATTTAAACTTATACCGTAAAATTTAATAATCAAAACTTATACATAAAACTTTTTGAAAAAAAAAATCTTTACAAGAGAAATAAGAAAACAGTACAACTTAAAAATATATATTATTATGAAATAACATTAAAGATATTAAAATTAATAAATAAATTATTTAATGTATTTTTTTAATTTTTTCTCGATTGACAATTCTATTATACATTTTAAATTATAATTATTGATGGTCATTTGTCGTGGTTTTAATTTGTTTCTCTTAATTCTGCCCACGGTTTTGACGGATAACTATGAAATACAAGCGATACGTGAAGTAATACCAAATTAAATATTTACAAGAGTTATATTTACTAAAATAAATAAAATAAAATTATTATTATAACTTTATCTCATTTTCTCGATTAGGGCATTTATCGAATAAATTAGTCTTAAATTAATAATATTTAACTTAATTTAAAAATTATTTAACTTATATCGACTTAACTCATTGCTCATCAAACTCAATAAATATGTAAAGTTTAAAAATTTAACTTTATTTTATGTGTAAATTACTTAGTAAGCCACTGGAAAATTCTAGAGTCTTGAACTAACATTTAAATTTTTCGGAATGCAATTTTTTTAAAATAGCCACCGTAAAAAATATATAAAAAATTCATTTTAAATTAGATATTAATTTGATAAACTATTCATTAAATTTTTATTCTAAATTTCGTCCGATCGATAGATGCATCTCAATTTATTGTTTATTATGCACACAGTTTTGACGGTAAACTGTGAGCAAGATCAATGAATACTTAATGGTAGAAAAACAATAATAAAAATATGGTTCCTAAACAAGGATGCCCTCAGCTTTTCTTCTTAATTATGTAAAAAAAACAAAAAACTTTTGCATACTAGTTGATTTCTACATCTACGTGTATTACGTATTTAATTAATTATATTGTCAGACCCTAAAAACAATGATTTTAAAAAAATAAAATATTATTTAAAAGTTATGAATCATTTTTACTTATTGGAAAGATTATTTTTTATAAATATTTATGAAAATGTCTTTAATCAAATAAATGTAAGAAAATATGAAATAAAGTCATTCTATTAAAATAAAATGAAATAAATCAAAGAATTAAAATTGATAAGGAATATACATAAACCGAACCAAACCAAATTAATATGAAGGATTCAGAAATCTAACCCATTGAAGCCGTTTTATGTAGCTGCAGTAATATCTTCAACAAGAAGAAAAAACTATCCACAAGTGAAGAACAATCTTTAGTTAACTAAACTAAAACGTTAACCATAATTCAGTATTAATATAGTTTAAATATTTATAAATAAAGAAATGAAGAATTCCTATTAATTTCGAATTAAATAAAATTTGAATAACACGTATATCATTTGCATGTAAATATTTATAAGATCGAGTTTTAATTCTCTATTTGTCGATGGCAACTCAAAACAATGCGTCTACATTGACACCACCATCTTCTCGACCACTAATCTCTCTTCAACAACCATTGAATAAGATTGAGTCATCGAAATCGTTTAAAGTGTTTAAATATCTCCGTTCTGTTTTCAGGTCGTTTCCGATCATAACACCCACGTGTCGAACCCCGATTAGTATACACGGAAATAAATTACGTGACAACCATATCCATGGAGGCATGAGGATGACCGGAACCCTATTTGGATACCGTAAAGGTAGGATGAACCTTGCCATCCAAGAAAACTCAAGATGCCTCCCTGTCTTAGTCCTTGAGCTTGCAATAAATACAGGGAAACTCCTCCAAGACATGGGGCTGGGGCTCGTAAGGATGGCGCTCGAGTCCGAAAAGCATCCGTCCGAGAAGATCAAGATCCTTGAAGAGCCGATCTGGACATTATACTACAATGGTAAAAGATCAGGCTATGGTGTGAAGAGAGAACCAACGGATGAAGATTTAATGGTGATGCAAACATTGTATCCTAGTTCAATGGGTGCTGGCATTATACCGACCGAAATCACAGAGAATTCGGACAGCGAGTTGATGTACATGCGAGCGTATTTCGAGCGGGTCGTTAATTCTAGAGATTCAGAAACTTACTACATGATGAATCCCGATGGTAACTCCGGCCCTGAACTTAGCATATTCTTTGTTAGGATTTGATGAAAAGGGCATATAAATTAGGGCTAGTATGTAAACCGGTCGTTGAGTTTTAATATACATAGGAAAGATATAAAAATTCATCTCGAAAAAATAACATAAAAAATATTATTTGAGAAAAACTATTTGACCAAATATGCGATAATTTGTAACAGATCAACCATAAAAATTTAAGGTTTGTCTGGTTATAAAAAATATTTTATGTTTTAATTTACTATTTGTTATTCTTTTTGGAGTAATTTGATTTCTATTCATGCATCAACACAACGGGAAAGCATATATTCCAACTAAAGTAAATGGATTATGGACCTTCTGTTGCACTGAAATTAGTTTGAAATCTGACTGGACACTAACTTGGTCCCTATCTTGCAGTTGGCAAAAACATTCGTTGCTGCAAATTGAAACTGTTTCTTATATAATGCAGAGTGAAAATGCCATAAAAAAGGAATTCTAAGAAAATGCCATAATGGAGAGAGGTGCATTGAAAATAGATGAGCTATTAAAACGGAAATTTCTTGCACAACTTAAGATTCATCATAATTTTCTAATGGCCATTAACATAGTTCGGCAAAGCTAGTAAACTGAACATCACACTAGGACAGTATTACTATGGCCATCCATCACAGGTTTCAAGTGCAGCGCTCACGGGCTATACCCAGCCTTGAATTGGGCACGTCGAAAAGCACCCGATGGTTTTGTTGCTGCATATTGGCTATCACATTCAGCACTGAGTTCACGTTGTCTGGTGCCGACGCCATTGCCAAGCATGTGATGCTGCCTGCTGTGCTGTGGATTAGAAGGTTTTCTTGTGGCAGTGTTACGTTCATGCCGGAAAACATGAAGGTTATTGTCGGTGCCACGATTGGGACCGTGTAACATGTGTCGAATCCTCCCAGGGATGTCACGTTGGCAACCTTCACTTTCCTTCGGAACTCATTCCGGACAGCTACGTAGGCTGGTTCTACTAGCCGGGTGAATACGGTGCCTAAATTCAATTACCATAGTTTAGTCATACTTGAATAATCGATAATAGAAGTTCACCACCATTTTAATCTTAAAAAAGTTTATCCGTTCAAAAGTAAATAAAATTAGTTAAAAATTAATGAGTAACAAAAAAATATTGAATGAATAAATTAAACGTTTTAAAATTTTAATAATTAAGACAAATTTAAAATTCATTGATAATTCACAAAAATTTAATGTTTCACGAGGAAAAATAACATTACCTGAATCAATGATGGTGCCGGCACCAGTGGAAGGGTTGAAAGCCAATGCCTTGGGTGGGATATCAAGAACCCTCCTCCCAACCCTAATACCAATCAAATTCACAAAATAGAGAGAGGGTCTTCTAGGGTTCTTCAGCAATGGGGTGTACTTGATCCTCAATGGCTGACCCGTTGGCCCAAGTCTCAGTGACCCAGAAAATTTTGGAGACCTGAAGCTGGGTAAGCAGTATGAGAAGGTAGATTTGTATAGATTCTGGGTTTGTGATAGGAGGGATAATGGGCCTCGACCCAAGCCCATTAATCCCTGTTGTGGGACTGAGCTGCCGGTTGTCTTTTGGAGGCAACCGAAGATGTAGGTTGGGATAGGGTCAGCGGCTAGGGTGATGGTGTCTTGTGAGAGATTTGCTGCTATCGATGAACTGCCGTAGGTCATGTTGAAAACACACGCGCTTCCACCGCAACTGGGGTTTTGTACCTGAAATCATCACGTGATATGCAAAATTATTTTAGGGTTAACGTCATCCGAGAAGCAAAGCGTTGCTTTTTGGTTAAAAGCAGGTTTTGACTCGTAAGTTGTACCTATGCGTTACGTAGGTTGGAGAAATAAAAGGATTATGAGGGTTTACCTGCTTGCACTGCTGTGCATGGCAGCCCAGGGTGTTGAAAGTGGTGGATTTAGCAGGCTTAAAAACCTTGGAAGAGCATCCACGACAGCCATGACAAGGAATCCAAGCAGCATCATTACTGGTATCCATGGCCATAAGCATAGTTTGAGGTGGGGTTCCAATTCTGACCCTCACAATGTAAGTCGGACTTTCCACCAGCTGCCTGCCTGAGGCCACAGGCACCACAGATTTCTTAGCCACACCCACCAGACTCGACAAATACATCAACCTGGCCTGGTCCTTGCCCAGCATTGACAACATATCATCTTCCCACGACACTGGGAACACTTGGAGGGTTGAACCATAGGCTGGGGAAGTGAACAAGAAAACTAGACACAGAATCAAGGTTTTCATTCTTCTGTGTGGAAACTGATGTTAAGCTTTGCTTCAAGCTTTACCAGGGAGGTGGAGATTTTATATTCAGAAAAAAAGTTGACAGTGTGACACATAATCATGGTGCTGGATAAAAGAAGGAATTAACTATAACAATATATGATACCTTTTCTGTATATTAAATGCTCACTCTACATAAGTGTGTAAGTTGATTGGCACCATTTTACAAAGTTTGATTTTGATTAGTGGTTTAATTCTGCCAACAGACTGTATTCCATTTACTTTTCTCGGCCTTGAGGTGGGCTAACTCTTGAAGCGGATCAATTCCTTTGTATCGAGGGACTGGCGATTGTGGTGTCTTCGCATCCCCGTAGCGGTGAAGCTCTCTCTTGTTCTGGTTGAAAGTGAAGGCGAAGGAGAGTGAAGTGAATCGGTCCCGTCTACAGAGCATGCCACTATGCTTGACACATGCAATTGCTTTCCTTGGCACTCTAGTTAGTGACTTCGCTTCCCTCGCCCTCGGTGACCTACCTGGAGAGCTAACTGCAAAGAAGGAAGAACTACTTTTTTTCTTCTTCAGCACTCACTATCAGAGTCGGCAAGAGGAAGAAGAGTTTATGAAAGCATTTCCATAGGGGAGGAGCATTCGTTAGCTAATTCATCTTAGCCCTTTTTCTTCTTTTATTCTCTTTCTAGTGACTTTGAAAGAAGGTCTTTTCGCTAGCTTAGAGTAAGCCGGGAACCCCAAAAGAATTGGAATCCGGAAGTTCCTTCGTAGCCTAGTTAAGATCTTCCACTGCTACATGAACACTTCCCTTTTTCTGGTTCCTAGCCAAAGGCTTCCTTCTAGGGTTATAGAGAGAATGACTATTGATTGAGTGAGTTGCCCACCCACTAAACCACCTTTCGAGAAGACCGAGCTACCTTCCCTTCTGCCCTTTGTCCCGAGATTGAATGATTCTTCCCATCGGTCACTGAATCACCTTTCTTTTTTTTTTCTCACCGGATGAACTCTCGGCTGATTCAACTCAAGGAAGCATCGCTTGAAGAAGAATAGTGGATTCAATAGCTGGGCTTAGGCCTTTAGACTCTTCCTACTGTCAAGCTAGTACCGGCTAAAGTCTTCTCTTAAAGTACTTTCCTTCTCTTTTTCATCACGTATAGAATTCCTTTTCTTCTTTCGACTTTCAGGTCTAGTGTGGGAGCTGTCCATATAGAGGCTTTTTTTGGAAATAGAAAGCTCTAAGTACTTTTTAAGCTCTTTTGTGCATTGCATGGCAGATTCCGTTAGTCTAAGAAAGCTCTTTGCTTTTGAGAGGCAGTGGAGATTCAGAGAGAAATTTCTTTCCGTTCTCGGGTTGGGTCAAATCCTTCTTATAAGTGTGAATTTTCCAAGTGGCAATGGCTACACAATAAAAAAATAATAGCAACAAGAGTCAGACTTGAACAAACCTTTATCTTTATCTTTTCCAGTTTGATCTTTTTATTTAACCATTTTTACTTACCTTCAAAAAACCGAGCGAATCTGGCGGTCTTTCAAACATCCAAGTTGCCACTTTTCAGCTATTTTTAATGCATGAGACCCCCTTAGGAACCTAGAAAGATCTCCAAGTACCTTTCTCTATCACATGCGAGCGGTAAGTTCATGAATTCCATCCTTCTTGCTCTGGTAGTTCTTCTCGGGCGGTACTCTTGCTCTTCCTGGCTCGAAGCCTGAAAGTCCTTCTTTTCCGGCTAGGAAGCGGATGAGTGGCCGTATTCGACACCTAAGGCTAGTGCGCTAACGGCTTGCTCTTGTTGAGATAGTTTTACATGTATTGCTTTCTACTTATTGATGCTTGCTTCACTTTGCCAAACACATATCTATGTATCACTCAGAAGCTAAAAGCTGTCAAGGCAGCTCTTGAAGCCAGGAAGACATATACCTAATTCTTAGAAGGAGAAGTCTTATAAGCCTGGTGTCGTGTAACCTCTCTACGAATAGAAAGGGTAGTGGGAAGGTAAGGGGATTTGCTTTTGCAAAGATCTCTTTCAGGCCTATAAACTACCTGTCCTCGACCAAGCCATTCAATCAATGCTTTCGGGTTTAAGAATCCTAAAAAACTCTTCCAAGATCCCCTTGCCTTTTCGCATCGAGTCTGATAGTACTAATCGGGGAAGTCTGCTTTGCTCTCCTTTCTTACCCCTTCGTAGACGGACCAAGAGCGGGCAATTATTCAACATCTGATATCCCGGTGGAGTAATCCGCCGATGAATAGCTGGTCTCTCTCGCTTCTATGGGCGGTGGGTAGGAAAGGATAAGCGGTGGTCGTTCGTAGGCTCACTCACCTCTAGCTCTTCTTCTTTGGGATGAAAAGCCCGTCCTTGCTGAACCTGTGTCAAATTCTTCGTCTGAATTGAATAGCTCATCGTCCTCGATTTGGTCACCTCAGTCTTCCTTGACCTTGGTTTAATCTGATTCCACGCGAACTGCTAATGCGTCTGTGGCTGGTTTAGGTGCCTCTCTTCTTTCTGATGTGGGAGCCCCTTTTTCCGTAAGCGAGAAGACTAGCACCATCCGACTCAACTGGTATTATTCATCTATATATAGATCGTGTGTGCTTTCTCCCCGATCGAATGACTTCGGTACCTTGCAGAACGACCTCTAAACATAAAAATGACGACTTCTGTCTGAAAAGCGTTCGATAAGTCAGTGGCCGGTCTAAATTAATGGGCGAAGATTAGAGGTTTTTACGCAGCTGTACTCTCGCCCGCCTTTGAGAACAAAAAGTAGGATGAATTTCTTGCTTCCTTCCGTTTCGGCGTCATCCGATCTTGTTTAGCAATTTGAAAAACTGAAGGAATTGATCGGGTCAAGGGAATTTATCCGCTCCCTAGCCTCCGATCGATTTCCTACCTTCGCCGTAATCTTTCCCACGCTAAGCATACTACTCCCGGGCAAGGTCATAAGAACCTTTGTGAATCCATCCCACGAAAAATCCGCCTCTATGATCCACGCCAAACACACGAGTTGAATGCTCTCCTTTATTTATTTAACCATGCCGCATACCCTTATAAGCTCAGCTTGGCCCCGGTCCCCCTTTCCAAGGCTCTCCCGTTTAATTAGTGCCGCTACCTCCTCCGATCCGAGCGATCATCTCTCGTCGTCCTTCCGGCTCGCATCTTTTCTTCTTTCATCGCGAGTGGTAGTACTCCTTCAGGTCTTGGCCTTGGCTGCACTTGTTCCCTCGCCGATAACTTAATTGGCTTATCATCCGTAGTCAAGCTCGGTTTGAACGATCAAATAGGGTCTTTTCCTCGATAGGCTTCCTTAGCATCCAACAATTTCAGCCTACGGAGTGGTGAATTAAACTAAAAAAGAGGAGAAGACTGGCCCCTAATAATCGGCAGAGCGAACCAAGAAAGCGAACAGGGATTTGATCGCCTACTAAAATGTCGGGCCGACGAAGGAAAGAAGGAGCAGGAATGGGAGTGAGATAGCTATCCGATAGAAATGCTAGACGCCGAGTGAGAGGGGGGGTTGCAGTACTGAGTTCATGGTTGAACAGACTGACTGCCAGGCTCGCATTCCTCTGGCTATCAACTTAACCTTGACCGAGTCCGCCATACCATACTATCCATACAGGGCAGGGCGGATTTCACTTTCATCTATTTTTAAATGCTTTTTTTTTCTAGCTAAGCTATTTGTTTGTTGCGCTGAGCGATTCAATTCATCAAGTAAAGGGGCTTGAAAGCTTTCCGGAGAGAGCTTTTTTTATAGAGAGAGAGGTGAGTAAGGGGCTTGCTTGCAGGCTAGCTCGTGCAATCAACGAAGCATTCCTTCGCCTTAGTAAGCCTTGCTAAGGTTCTCCGGGCACTACGGTAGGACGCGGATCGATCATGACGAGAATGGACTTCTCCGTAATGTAATGTAATAGAAGAATCACAGTCCGGCGACCAGACGAAAGAGATATGAATTCAATTCGTCTGGGTCGGAGGCGCAAAGTTCATCATTCAGTGGTGGGGTCTTCATGGGCCTCGCCCGCAGATTTTGATGGCTTGGATGCTGGGGGGGTCTGGATAGAGTCTCGCTCATAGAGGAAGAGTTCGCGCGCTAGCGCGCTACGGCTTACGCGGATCAGATAGCCCTTCGGGCGCGCATCAAATTTCGATCAACAACTTGGAGGGATGGCTGAGTGGCTTAAGGCATTGGTTTGCTAAATCGACATACAAGAAAATTGTATCATGGGTTCGAATCCCATTTCCTCCGGCACGGAAGTGGAACGGGCGGGCGAAATTACGTGAGAGAAAGAACCTCTTGGTGGAGTCCCCCGGAGGACAGAATAGCACTACTTAGTGAGACGGAGCGGAGAGCCCGTTGCGCGTTGTTTTTGTTTGACCGGCCTATCTTCTTTCTATTTCCTCCGGCCGTCCAGTCCCTGGACGGCTCTCGGTTCTTGAGCATGTTGGGAGATTAGGCGGCAGTTGAAAGAGCTGCTCGAAAGCTTGACGAACAAGCGAAAAAAGCCCTAACATATTAGTAAGGGGCTTTTCCCTTACTAGTAAAGTGGTAAGGTAGGGCGCTATTCGATGAAGAAAACAAACTTTAGGAAAGTGGTTCAGGTAGCTCAGCTGGTTAGAGCAAAGGACTGAAAATCCTTGTGTCAGTGGTTCGAATCCACTTCTAAGCGGGCGAAGGGTCCAAAGGACACGTAGCCGAGAGCGAGCCGGATTTGGAAATTCAAGTGAAAGAAGAAGGCAAAAAGCCGTATAGTGCGGGAGGCAGATTAAAAAAAAAAAGCGGTTGATTACTCGGATTGGTTCTCGCCCCCCTGTGCCCAAAAGGATGGGCGAGTTCGGTTCGAGTGTTCATCGATCGGGCGGATCTATATGCTTCGGGGGGTGAGACGAGGTGTAGCGCAGTCTGGTCAGCGCATCTGTTTTGGGTACAGAGGGCCATAGGTTCGAATCCTGTCACCTTGATGTGCCTTGATGTGATTGTAGTCCATTCATTTCTCATTTGACTTTCTCTTACATTCCACGTTCCCGAAACTTATGAAACGTCCATTCATTTTGAGTTTTTGTACTTTCAGGTTGTTGAGCTGTTTGCTACCACTGTATTGCTTTGGGTGTCTAGGATCAGGAGGCCCCCCTTTCTTTCTCTTTCTTTTTTTGTTGTTAATGACTTTGATTATCTCTTATCGATTACTAAAAAAGAAAGGAAGAAATAGTTGGATTCTCTTGTTGCTAATTTATTTTTTTATATATATATTTTCTTTGACCTTGCGGTCTTACCTTTCCGAAATTATTGCTTCGTTCCTACAAATGTCTTTTTTTTTTTTTTCTTCGGACTCGGGAAACAGTCTTCCTCCTCTCGAAACGTCCTCGAGTTCGGAATCTCTGAATACGTATAGGCAACTTTATGCAGCTGATTACGAGCAGAGTATCTTTGATAGAATTCAGTCTCTAGAGAATGGGCAATATTACAACATTCCGCCGCAAACGCGGCCGGGGGAATATGCATCCATTGTCCGACAGCATTTTGATCAATCAATTTCGGTTGATCACCTCAGATCAGCTATGGACATGGAGTACCGTGAAGTTCTTGTTTTAGAGAAAAAAGCATTAGTGCAAGATAGGCTCTTTGAATTTATGATTTCGGAAGAGCGTATCGAGCGCATTCTTCAGTACTCACCCTATAGTAACATTCGTAAAGAGGCTTTCGACTTTCTAGAACGGGAAGTCGAAGGTCTAAATAACCTTCAATCCGAAGAGGTAAGAAGACAAATGGACGAGAGACTCTCGTACATTTTGACTACCATTAGGCAACACGGTCGGGCTTCGTCCACATACAGGCGCTTCTATGCGCATTTTATAGACGAAGAATTCCGTCGCTTACATGGATTAGAGCTTCCGTAACTTCTTTCTTTACTCTAACCGAATTCCATTATTTGCATTTTGAAATACAGTAAGTTCCGCGGCCTTGATGTGAATGATCTGAACAGCTCTCTCATGTGATATGTCACCACCTTTATATTTTGTCCAAGTTATACAATTTCTTGGAGGGTAGAAAACGCTTCTGATTTGGATCTTTTTATGAATGGAAAAGGGGTGCTTCGGATCGGGAGTAACCACTAGTGATAGGGCAAAAATCGGGGGGAAGGACAAAGGAAAGAGTGATGCC